>HG995157.1:0-10000000 GCA_905333025.2 Pyrochroa serraticornis | reverse complement strand
CGACACAGTCAGTCATTCTTGCAAGCCACAAAAATCTAGTGGTGGTATCTAATACTGAATCAGTACTGAATCATCTAAGCCAAATTAAAAATGGGTTTCAAAAATGCAAAAATTAAAGTCAATGTAATCAATTCGGTTGAAGTAAATTTTATGCTACGGAAAGACCATTGTCCACCAGTATTCGTGAATAATATTTAAATACCAGAGTCCCGGATCACAACATATCTAGGAATGCACTTGAATAACAAACTCGCATGGAGGGAACATGTAGTAAAGGATTGATTTAAGTATCAAAGACCTGAACTGGTTAATAGGAAGAAAATCCAAATTATCTTTAGAAAATAAGCGTCCATAGTAGAAGACTATTATAAAACCTATCTAGTCATATTTTTTTTTTTTTTTTTATATTTATTCACCAAAATATTACATCGAGACTCACATCGACGTAACACCCTAAGAGGTAAACACAGCTACCTGTACAAGGGCTGGGAAATCTTACATAACTACTCACAAACCAAATAAAAAATCCATTACAAATTTGTATTACAATTACTTAAAATTAGTGAACATCCAATACACTTGAGATCTTTAACATTTTTAAATCTAAAAACGCATCAAAAGCTACCAGACTACATGATTCTTTAGCTTGGCTTTTAACATTTTGTTATTTTTATAATAAACAGCCTTAAGCTCATTTGGAAGACTATTAAAAATCTTCACCGCAACCATATAACTACTCTTATTACTTATCATTTTATTCGTTTTTGGCAGTTGAATAATTTTATTTCTCGTTTTCGAGATATTTTTTATATATTTTCCTTTTAATTCTTCGTAATGATACGCAATTGACTCCAGAGAAAATAGTTGCTTTATATTCAGAGGCGGTCGTTCAGAGAAGCAATTTTTGTGTATAATTTTCAGAATTCTTGTTTGGATATTTTGTATTAACATAATATTATTCATGTACGAACCACCCCATGCTATTATTCCGTAATTTATCATACTGTGAAAAAAAGCGTAGTATATTTTCATCAATGTTTTAGTATCCATAAATTTTCTTAGTTTAGCAAAGACAAAAATTAAGTATTTTGTTTTATTCACTATATATTCTATATGACTGTCCCATTACATATTGTAGTCGAAAATTATTCCAAGATATTTATACGCTTCTACTCTTGTGATTTTTTTATTTTGTATTATTATTTCCATTTCACTAGGAACGCTATTACTATAATTTCCAATAGTCATAAAAACTGTTTTGCTAATATTTAGTGATAATTTATTTGTTGCTAACCAATTCACTACATTGTCAAGTTGATTGTTCATTTGTTGTCTTGCTGACGCCCACGTATCGTCACACGATATAACAACTGTGTCATCAGCGTAAGACAAAATAGTATTTTTTTGCATACCTAACAACAGATCGTTCACATACAATATAAACAATAATGGACCTAGAATTGTGCCTTGCGGCACTCCGGTCTCTACTATCATTTCAGTACTTTTTTGATCCAGAATTTTAACTCTTTGCTTTCTGTCAGAAAGATAGCTGGTCATCAACTGTTGTGTTTTCCCCCTTAATCCGTATTTTTCTAGTTTATCTAACAAGATTGTGTGATTCACAGTATCGAAAGCTTTAGCTAAGTCTAGAAAAGTTATTATTAACGGTTTGCTTTTATCTAAATTATTATAAATGATGTCTGTGAGTTTATTAAACGCATCCGTTGTACCTCTTCCTTTCACAAAACCGAATTGAGCATCCGAAACTACATTGCATTCTTCCAAGAAATTATAAATTCTGTCATATATAATTTTTTCAAAAATTTTTGCTATATTTGAGATCAGAGATATAGGCCTATAATTAGTAATACTAGATTTTTCACCTGCTTTATGTATTGGGACTATTTCAGCTTTTTTCAAAGCATCTGGCCAAATGGCTTGCTCAATTGAAATATTGAAAATATGTTGCAGCGGGTCTGTAATATACCTAGAGATTAATTTCAGTGTTTTTGCGTGTATGTTATCTACACCTCCTGATTTCTCTTTCAGATTTTTTATGATTATATCTATTTCATTTGTATTTGTCGGTCTAACAAAAATAGTTCTAGAATTTCTCATCATTGGTCTTGCTTCGAAAAGAGTCGGTTGCTTAATCTGCTTACTTAAATTGGTTCCTATCTTACTAAAAAAGTTGGAATTGAACTTTGAGTACGACAGTACGAGTAAATCAGACATATTCATTATTTAAAAAAGTCAGCCAAGGACACCTCGAATAATATCAAATGCACCTTATTATGTATCCAATCGAATTCAATCAAACCCTACATCAAGATTTAAAAGTGAACTATGTGAGGAATGTTGGAAAAAAGTATCTAACATCACGACAAATTAAAAAATTATGAAAACATTTTTTGTTACTTTACTTCAACCAATAAATAATAGAAGACTCGGAAGAAATTAACCAACAGACTTGAAAGAGGAAAGGTGGACTTGTGTTACGTGACGGGTTGAAATAAAGTCCAAGTTTATTCAGTTTTACTGCCAGGACTTAACTGCCAACCCGTAAATACAGTCGGTCTTGCCTGGT
The DNA here is from genome assembly GCA_905333025.2 of Pyrochroa serraticornis. Classification (NCBI taxonomy): domain Eukaryota; kingdom Metazoa; phylum Arthropoda; class Insecta; order Coleoptera; family Pyrochroidae; genus Pyrochroa; species Pyrochroa serraticornis. Next base: position 9,997,413 of record HG995157.1, on the reverse strand, counting down.
TTCTCAACCCCCTCTTTAAAGGGATTCTTGTCTTTATTCTATATCATATCATTGTTTTAAAAATTGTTTAATGGTTTTACTGTTAGTGTTAGTTATTTCAATAATTTAAGGTCACGTATTATTAATGTAGGACTACTTCCTCTAAAGATGCCTACCCTGGAAAACTTATAGTAATTTCTATTGAATAGACACGAAACCAGCATACATGGTAATAAATTATATTTAAAATTTTAGATTCAAAATAATATTTTTTTATTTGTTTTTAATTTACTAATAATTTTTTAATACTACAACAAAACAGTAAAGTAAATAAAGATAAAAAGGATCAAGAAATATTGGTGACCGTATGCTGTTTATTTCTTATGAGTTTTATAACATACCAAAATAATTTTATTTTTTTAAATTAATAAAAATGGGACAAGACACCATTCGGTTTTAATAAATAAAGTGGAATGTTTTCTAATTGTTTTATTTTGTCCAACAAATTGAAAAAACAACAAAATGTTTTCGTCTGTCAGTTCAGAATGTTATCTTGTGCCATAAATTAATAGTTAGATCTATTATAAAAAACGCACCATATTATTTAGGTTTTATAGTATGTGACATTGATGTCACACAAGCATGTGGGCTTATCAGTAGATTACCGTTATTTTACAACATTTAAATATATACAATAACAACATGTTTTGACATCTATAAGGAGCTTTAATAACTGAGGTTTCAGAACTTAAGAAAATTTTGTAATTTGGATTACTACTGTAATAGAATCTTAAAATGAGTGACCCCAGAAACTAAATTTTACCGTAAATAGAAATTGTGAACTACTTTTTCGGCGGTTGAGATATTTAAAAAAATAATCCGCAAAGATCTTTACTTAAAAATGTCATTTTCTCTTCAGCTTATATTAAGTCGATTTTGTCTTGATTAGATGAGATATGTATAACTGAAACAATGTGCTAAGAAATTCTGGACTCTACTATTTTCGAGAAACTTTGCTTAGATTTATTCACAATTCATCAGGAAGCTTTTCTCAACATTACCGCTAATGAATTAGGGTCTCAATCTTAGAATACTTATATTTTAAAAAGTAATGTAATGGTTGATGCTACAACCAACAATACAATAAATACAATTATGACTTATGTAGCACTTGCACATTTCTGTGATGGAAAGACATACAATGGAATAACTGACAGGATGATTCAAATTAGTGATAGTATTTAGATTGCAATTTAATTACTTTTAATTGATTTTAGTCTTTTATATCTAATAGCATAAGAAAGGTTTGGGTTCGAATTGCATGAAGAAGTGTAGCTTAATTTAAGAATGTTAAGTATGTTTGTGGAACACTACGAAATATTTGCTAAAATTAATTCGGTTGCTGTAATTAGAAAACACTGAACTTAATTTGGAATCAATTAGCTGACAAGTCATTATGGTCATGTGTTAAAAATAAAGCAATCGATAAACAAAGTAATTAAATTGTGATACGTTTTCTGGTTGATATTATTTCTAAATATACTTAAGTATTAATAATTAATTCAATAAAATAATTTATTTAAACAATTTCAGTGTTAAACACGTTCCTTGTTCAAATCTGTAGGTTATAACTTTTCCATTAATCAGAAATTATTTTTAACGTCAACAATTATTTACGGAATATTTTAGAAATAATCCATAAATTTAAAGCCTAAGTTTTTATAGCGAAAAATTAATTGATTGAGCCGATTTAAAAAAAGGGTCTTCAAGAAGAAAAATTAAAAATAAAAATTTTGTGAAAATCTAGTTACTAGTCGAGCTTATTATGAAGTACTTATAAGGTTTCTAAATAGTTATTTGCATACCATAGGAAGTAAATTATATTTTACATTGAAAAATGATTCCCATTTCAATATTACAAATATGACCAGCAATAAATTTTCCAACATTTAAAGTTAAACGTCTTGGAAGTTTCTGATGAATCTTTAAGTTGATTTAATCTTTGTAAGAGTACATTATTGCAAATTATTTAATAAAATAATTTTATTTTAATTTTTGAAAGTTTCTACTTTACAGGATCAGATGGATAAACTCCGCCAATTGTTTAACATGCACTTTTAAGTTAAAGTGATAATTCTTGTTATTAATTTAATGCGCCATATTATCACATTATAAATAATTTGTGCAAGTATACCAGTGTTCCAATCTTCGGAACGTTCAAAGTTGAATTGCATGTTGATTTGTTAGTAACAAAATGATAGTAACTGTGCTTGTTTGTTTTACTATTGCTGTAGCATATTATTTATTGAAAATAAACAATGAGTACTGGAAGAGACGCGGAGTACCAGGACCAAAGCCATTGTTATTTTTCGGAAACATGTTAGAAAGTTTCTTGATGAAGAAATCAATGGGTGAAATATACGCTGAAATTTACAGGTGAGACCTACAAGAAGAACTCTTGTTTGCTTCTTATTTCAAAATTGACATGAGATCCCAAACCAACAGTATCTAATTTTTAAGTCACAATGATGTTTAGTTATTTATGCGGCAACCGTCTTTAAGTTTTCAAAACTTTATTTGGTTTAACTATGATTATCAATCCATTTTCTCTGCATAGTTTCTTTGAGTTGTCCAAGTTCTTGATACGATTCATAGCTCGTTAGAAGTGACCTATATTAATTCTGAACGACAAGCTCTTCCACATCCTTATCAAACTTAATTTTTAGCTTAGCAATAATTATAAGAAACGTTTATTAGTACCTAAAAGATTAAAACAAAGGAAAAGCAAAGACAAATAAGTTAAGACATTTTTTAAGACACCGCGATCTTTTCATGTCAACGTAGCATGAAGACTATGCAGCAGAACAACTCTAATCCGGAAGTCAAATCGCGACTACAAACTTTTTAATTAATATTAATTTGCAAACCAACAGTGAGTGGGAATAGAAAAATTGATAAATATAATTAATTATAGACTGTGCTACAACATTTTTAATAAATACAAATCTGATGCCGCAGCGTTTGCATGCGACTGCCACGCAGTTCTGCATGCTGAAAATATGCGCTGAATGATCGACGCGAGCTTGTAATTTGGAATAAAGTTTCTATTTGATGACTTTTCTTATTGATTTGTAAAAAAAAATAATTCAGGCCATTTTATGTTTATGAGTTCAACTAGAGCTATTTTTGAGATAACATCAAAAAGTTTTTTTAAGTGAAATATATAAATATAGAAAGGCTGGTATATTTTATTATTATTCTACATACTGTCTAGGAATATTTTAGTAAAATATCTCCAGCAATTCTGTTATAGCAAGAATTAATCTTTAAGGTTTTTGTTTCATGTTTACTATATTTAAAATCTTAATGTCAATGTTTTTCCTGTTTTCGTAATTTTAAAATAAACATGATCACTTAGACCTATGAACTTCCACTTCGAGATTAAACATTACGTACCAAAATTTAGTGGTAATATCCCAACCTTGAACTGGATTATATTGCGTGCATAAAACATGACATTAAGTACACAATCATCCATTCCAGGCAATTTCTAATGGGGATTTCATTATTTTCATCACGCATTCGACAAGTATCTGTGATCAATTGTTAACTAATTACCAATTATTCTACTCGCTTTTCTTGATTTCCTTTCAGTAAATACCAGGACACTCCAATGGTGGGAATATTTCGCGCTACCTCTCCAACACTCTTAATTCGTGACCCCGAATTAATTAAAGATATAACTATAAAACAGTTCAATAACTTTCATGACAATGATATTGAAATTGAAATGAAAACTGATCCACTTTTTGGCAGAAATCCCTTTGTTTTGAATGGTGCACTTTGGAAGACTGTGCGCACCCAATTGACCCCTACATTCACCAGTGGAAAGGTTCATATGTGGATTTAGTTTCATGAATGCTAAATGGACTAATAATTATTGATTTCAGATGAAAATTATTTATCCCTTACTGGAAGATGTAAGCAAGAAATTAGTAAAATTTATCGATGACCAACCAGATGCTACAAATGGTCAAGGTTTGGAAGCTAAAGAAATTTCGACAAGATTTACGTTAAATAACATAGCTACTTGCACTTTCGGTCTTGAAGGAAAATGTTTTGAGGATGCAAATTCAGAATTTCGGCAAATAGGTGATAGATATATGACTCCGACTGGTTGGAATAGCTTTAAGTTGTTTATTGTAACTCTTATTCCTTTCCTTGTTAATATTATTTCAATCAAGTACGTAAGTAACTGTTTTAGTTTCTTATTAAAATACTTACTTTAAGCAGATTTACTCCAGAAGATGTTGAGAAGCGTATTATTGATTTGGTAGCAAAAACTTTGAAATATCGCCAAGAAAATAATATTGTCAGAAATGACTTCTTGCACATGATGAGTCAGTTGAAATTTAACTCAAAGCAAGATGAGTTTACAGATATTGATATTGCTGCTCATGCTGCTGGATTTTTTGTGGACGGTTACGAAACTAGTTCTGTAACTATGAGCTTCTTTCTTTACCATTTGGCAAATAATCCGGAAAAGCAAGCAACTTTAAGAGCGGAAATTAATGAGTTGACAGCAGAATTTGGTAGTGATCTACCGTATGATGTTCTTCAGAAAGCTTCCTATTTAGATGCATGTTTGAATGGTAAGTAATATTGCGGGCTTGTATGACAGAAATTTGTGTTTCGATCTTGTTAACTTGTATTTATATACCAATATGTTAATGAGAGTTGTAAAAACTTTTCAATGTTTTTCAGAATCTCTTAGAATGCATCCACCTCTTATGTCTCTTATTAAACGCTGTACAAGAGCTTATACTTACGTTGCGAAACCTGAAGATTGCTTAGAAAAACCTTCAGTGATTATCGAAAAGGGTACGACAATAGTTTTTCCCTTATTGGGTTTACAAAATGATCCGAAATATTTTGAGAATCCGGAAAGTTATATTCCTGAAAGGTTTCTTTCTGAAAATAACGACAAATTTGAAAAATACGCTTTCTTGCCTTTTGGAAAAGGACCTAGAGCATGTCTTGGTAAGATGCAAATTTCAGGACTACTGAATTACATTTTAAGAATTATCAGATTATTAAAAAAATTGTTTTTAGGGCAAAACTTTGGAATATTGCAACTAAAGGCTGGGATTGCTTATTTAGTGAAAAATTTCGAAATATCGGTAAATGCTAAGACGCAAATTCCATTCAAATATGATTCCACGTACTTTTGGATTTCTCCTATTGGGGGAATTTGGATTGATTTTCGCAAATTAAAATAAGAAATTGAAAGCATGTTAAAATTATATCAATAAAGTATTAACACTAGCTACCTGTTGCATGTTTTTTATATATTTCTTGTCTTATTAGAGTGCAAAACCGCTCGTATTTTGACTTGTGTGGACACTACAAAATAAAAATATATGAACTAGCCAGATGTGTTGCTTATACCCTTTAGATTCTAAGTCTATAAGTCGTACGAAAATCAAACAGCACGTGCGGATACAAAATTCAAAATTCAAACTAATGGTATCACGAGAAAACTACAATATTGTAAATTTTGCTCATAAAGAAGCAGATACAAGAATTCTGTTGCGGGTGCTGCTGCGAGGTGTTGTATAGAAAAGAAAAGTAATTATTTCAAAGGTTCGTATTAATCTGGTACTTAACAACGGGACTCGCCCTTTTCATACAAATTAGTCTGGTACTGGTGCTGGTTCGCCCTTATCATGAAGACATATTTAAAAAGAAAATATGGAAAAACTTAGGAAACCATATTAGGGAAAATAAACAAAATAAAAATTAAGGGAAACCTTTGGGAAATATATTAGGAAAAATAAAAAATACAATTTAAAGAAAACCTTAGGGAAACATTTTAGGGAAAAAAACAAAAATTAAGGAAAACCTTAGGAAAACATATTAACGAAAATAAAAAAATTAAAATTAAGGAAAGGCTTAGAGAAACATATTAGAAAAAATAAAAATTAGGGAAAAATATTAAGAAAATATTTAAAGAAGTATTGCTCTGATACTTAATAGTACTGGTTCGCCCTTATCATGCAGATATATTATAATAATATATAACATGGTAAGGAGATTTGCCTCATTATGCAGACAGGTTAGATACGAGTAAAATAAAAATTATGGTCAATTACTTACCGCTTATCAGAAATCTGGAGTTTGTTAATATGGGTCTCATGTTTAGTTGAAACAACCGCCAATCTTTGTAAATTTCCGGATTAATTAAAACTCGTTATATTCACATTAGTTGCGTCTCTATTTAATTGTTACTATATTTAATAAGAATTAACTTTTCTGAATTTTTGGGAACTGCCAAAGTAAGCCACTTTAAACTCTCTTAGATTTTCTCTGGGTTATAAAAATTGCAAAAATATATGCTGAACATGCAACCAAAAACTCACGTTAATGTTTTAGGAAAGTTTAAAATCATTGAAAAGATTGACATGGTGCACATTTTTTGCTAATTGTATTGTTAAATTTCGTATTTAAACCGCTATCAAGAATGAATTTCACTCCTGATGCTAGCCGCGATAGTTCTGTATTGCGTTTCATGTCTAGTACAATTTAGAGAGGAGATGCTATTTTGTTGGAAACTTTAATAACGGTTTTTGAAAAGGTACTGGTCACGACGGTGTTAATTTAACACCTGACTAAGGATTTGTCGTGTTATTATCGTGTTGGTTATTAAAATGATTTATATTTTTTGCATTATTTCAAGGCAATGTTCAACTTCCGGGATTTGATTACTAAGTTTATGTCGTAAGTTCAAAAGCTCAATTATTTTGCGATTTTATAAGAGTTAGATCGCTACAAAGATCTGATCAAGTTGCTTGAAGTGGTATGAGTGCCAATTAAGATGCATCATTTTTTGTCTTAATGATAGAATATCCAAGCTGACAGAATTTTATAGAAAAACAGTTAGACATGAGCAAAAGTCCTGCTAGTAGTGGCCAACATTTGTGTGAATCTAAGACAAAAGTTCTTCCAGAAGTACTGATTTTAACTTTGACGTACCAGAAAAAATAGAAAACTTAGTATAGATTATGTTCACAAAGGGTATTATAAATTTCCACTTGTCTTTGTTTTCTGGGTCTTCCGCACTAAATGCTGAATTTTAAAGAATAGACTCGAATCTATATTAACCCACGCCAAATCTTTTAGGAAGTCAAGAATGGGATTTTCTTCTTGGTTGGACCAGTAATTTCTTCTACTATGATGGTGCTCATGGCACAAAGCTTTCCAAATGCTTTAAAAAAGTTGCACTTTGTACAAATTTTGGCTTTGTCTCTATTGTTAAGGTTTATTGCTTCTACAATTTTTTGAATATTCTCTTGAAGAAAAAATTTAAACCAAAAATTTTTTAGAAGTTTTGAATCAAGTCATTTCGAGGTCATCAATGTGCCATAACACCATCGCTTCGTCTTGAAGCACATCAATTACTATCACTGTACTTTGGCTGAAAGCAGTTTTATAGCCATCACCAAACTCTGAGTTGCTCCAAAAATTATTAAAACCCTTTTTGTCAAATAGAGTTGCATTTTAGCAAATCTCTCTTTCTCTCTTTCTTAATATTTTATACATAATTGACACAAGTTACTGGAGCTAACAAGTCGAGACCTGCACTTTAGACAGACCATTTTTTATGTTCATTCGAACAGAAAGACTTGAGTATTGCTAGCAGGATGTAAAACTAGTTAAAACGATAATTTGAAAATGCGTTCTACCAGCAGGACTATTTGTCCTGCTGGAAGGCCGCTTGGACGTTATATTGTTAAACTCATGTTAGCAAATTAAAAACCAACAACTATATTATTTACATATACTGACTCTACGTCATTTACATAAACTTTTTCGGAGTCATGCAAGTGCTGCATTTAATTTTGATTAAATTCGACTGAAGAGTAGGAAAAGAAACTATAGCAAAAATGTATTCAAATAGTTCGCTTCGCGCAGACCATCTACTGCGATCTTCTACAGTTATCAGTTAGGGTTAAAACATAAAGTGCTTAATTACGATGTTTTTTATTGGTTTCTTCTTAGATGCTGTTTTTTGACTTTGTTGCAATAAAAATAATTAATTCAAATCTTTTTGGAGTGCATTTTAATAAAAGATTCTGCAATTGCTCGATTTGTAAAAATTCTGGATTTTTCTTGAGATAGTCAGCGACCGCTTACCAACTATGAAGAGCCAAAAAATCTAATTTTTAATATTCCACAATCACAATTAATGTCGTTGAATCACCTACTAATCTTCTAGATTTTTTATAAACTCATCCTATTTAACTGCTTTAGGTGAACCGTGATTAATTTGACACAATCTTGTACGTAAATAACCTAATAAGGGTCCTAATTACATGTTATTATTTAAATTATTTTCATTATTTGTGTTAATGGCTTTAGCCCTGGAAAACAATCCCATTGCTATTTTCTGTACATGTGCTAAAATGAGAATTTACGTTAGAAATATTAAATTCAATTAATTTTTTCTATGTGAATTTGTTTCTTATAGACACAAGGAAGAAAAAATTAAGTGGCGATGACACCACCATCCTAGATCCTTTTAACGACGCGCAGTTATAAGGTTGAAATTAGTATGAAGCACACGCACGTGATCATTAAATAACGTGTCTACCATACTTTTTCGAGATCTCATTTGGTGACTTAATGCTGATTCAATATTTTACGTAATTTCTTGAGCTATTAGCACTTCAGTAGCACACATGCTTTACCTTTTACCTCTAAGGATTATTATTATTTACTTAGAGATCGTACTGGTCATATGATTTTACCTGCTGGTCATGAAAGAAGTTATAATTATTGTTGTCAATAGCAATGGTATTGTATTCCTAATAAAAGGGTGTATGGGAACCACTCATTCTTATTTTTTCGATATTTGCGAACTCACTAACAGTAACTTATCGGTTAAGTTCAATTTTAGTTTGAAGGCCTTCGTGTCTAATCTTTACACATTGTATGTACTGCAGCCAATGCATTGATAGTGTTACCTAGTATTGACAATTGCTTGAAGTTGTTTTATTTCGTTTCATTTTAATTTTAAACTGTGTGCAAAATCTTACAAATAACGTAAGTATTATTAAAATTAACATACAAAATAATTTACCAAATACTAATACCAAATCAACTTACATCAAATTTGAAGTGGACGAACTTAATACTGCTTTAAATTTACTTAAAGCACTGAGAATGAAAAGGTCTAAAAAATCTATAATTTAAAAAAAAACTATTTGGATTAAAAGAACCCCAAATACGAACTAGTTTTAAGACTTGATATAGAGTTTAGTTAAGGACCCATTAGAGTAAACTCAATGGGTTCCTTTAAGCGATATATACTAAGGAACTCAATAGAATCCACTCAAAGGAAGAATATTGGCAACAACAACAATTTAAATTATTATAACATATTAAATATTAATTTTGTAATAAAATTATTTTTGAGCTCGTTATCTCATCAATGTACTGGGATGATTTTTTTTAATGAAAAAAGTTATGTACCTAATTTTGTTAAATTAAAATTAGAATTAAATAGGAAAGTTTTGGGTCATAAGTTGATCCCTTATACTAATGCACATACGATTACAACTATTTCCAAAAATTCTAAAGTCAAAAAACATATAGTAAAATAATTTTCAACAAGAGTAAAAAAATTATTTATTGTAAACACAAAGTTACAAAACATAATAAAATGCAACAATTTCATTATCTTGATTTTCAATAATCTGCAGTCACACTTTTTGAAAGAACTAGTATTGAGACGAGTTGTTATTTTAATTATTAATTTGGTTTTTGGTTGGTGTATTTTCACTTGTGACGTACTGTCTACTTATAATACCATTTCAGAAAGCAATGTAGACAGCAATTGTCGCTAAATCGCGGAAATGAAATAATCAGTTCATACCATCGCATAGAGTGAATCGCCCGTGAACAGCTTCTATTACGATTTCCTGCAAGTTTAGTTAGACATTTTTTCGGACTAAAACTTTTTGATTTTTAAAAACTAAGATAATGTAGTGTTTGAATACTTTTAATTAAACAAAATTGCTTGTGCGCGATCCCGAGTAGATTAACAAAAAATTTCAAGGTACGACTTTTGTGACACTTTACTTTACTCAAACTTTTGTGAGTAGATAAAAAGGCCATTTTCTAATATACTCCCATTACATGTTATCTTAGGTATTTTCACCGTTTTAAATGTGCGAATACCCCAAGATTTAGTGCTTGTGAACATTTTGTATTCATTTTTTTAGGATGGATGATTCCGTGCCGTATCAAGTTAAAATTAATAGCTCAAATTATGAACATGACCAACTAAGAAAAGATCTTGATTACGAAAAGGTTAAGATTGGCTGTAAGCAATATTTTATTTTATTTTCTTAGAATTTCTAATTTTTTATTTTAGGTTTTAAGAGAACGTGTTTCAATGACTTTAAATTAAAATCAACAATATTAACCACTATCCCAATTACATCGTGGCTTACACATTATAAATGGAAAAGAGACCTCGTTTTTGACGTCATAGCTGGAATAACTGTTGCAATTATGCACATTCCTCAAGGTATTTATTAGCAATAGTTTGTTTTGTTATAATTCAGGTCAAACACACAGCACAGTTTAAGTGAGAAAGGCTTTGGATATATTTTTTAAGGTTGTTACTACTATTGTTAAAGGTACAATGAGTCTATAAAGAACAGTAAATTTGAAGGAACTCGTTCTAAATTATAAGATGCAAGTTTTGTGTGATAATTTTTTTTTGATAATTTGTGTGATAATTGTATCTGGCATATTACTGTGTAATATAGTTAAAGTTTACTTTGCTTCAAGATTTCATAACTATTGCGCGAATTGACAAAATTTACCTTGAATTCTCTATTTAACTGATTAAGGACTACAAAATGGTAATGTTGCTTAACTCAAGCTTATCTACCGAAACGCAACGAATATTTTGGGAGTTATTAACTTATTTCTTTCTAGGAATGGCTTATGCTCTATTGGCTAATGTTACCCCTATCGTTGGCATTTATATGGCGTTCTTTCCAGTATTGGTATATCTTTTCCTTGGGACGTCTAGGCATAATTCTATGGGTAAATTATATTTAATAGACATAGAGGGTAGACTCAAGCCTTAACTTGGTTATTAATTATTGTACAAGTACCGCTACAAGCTAAAAATATTTTGTTCTTTATCCAATAATGTTTGCTAAGTTGACTTTGGTACATTATTTATTCAAAAATATTAATTAAATTTTAATGACAATATGACAATGATAATTATAAAGGATAGTCTCATCTTTCTGAAAACTCTATTACTAAGGATTACTGATAAATTCTCAATATACTATAAGAACGATATAAATTTAAAAATCAACATATTTTATTATTCAGCAAATTGTCCTTTATTTCTCGTAATTATTACAGCAACCCTACAAAGCACTTGACAAAAGAAGAGTTTACAGCTCGCTCGCTATAGAAAATTTTGGTGCCATTTGTTATTTTAGACATGATAAGATAACAAAATGAAGCCAAAATTGAATTCAAGTTAATGCATGCCAATATGAAATTTTTGTGCAACTCAGTTTCTCTTCAGTAAAGATTCTATTAATAACTAGCTGACCTGACAGACGTTGTCCTGTCCAAATCTCAATAAATTTGTTTGTGATTCATTTGTAAATTTGTGAAAAACTTTGGTTCTGTTCCAAAATTTAAGTGACAATTGAATTAATTCAAAATTTTCATTAAATTTGAAATCACAATAAATCTCAAGGTGTCTTATGAAGCAACTGTTGTATCATGTTTATCTGTATTTCCGTCAGGAAATATAGGAATCTCTTCTTGTTGCAGAAACCTATAAGTGCAATGCAATAGTTTTAGTGGCGTGACCAATGATATTATTTTCTTAACTGAAAACATTCAAATGAGTTATTTCTATCCCGATAGAGTGCATTAGAAATTATGATTTTTGCAGTTTGTCCAAAGCTTTCAATTTCCTTTTGTAACTGTTCAGATTTTTTCCTAAAAACTTTTTCAGGACCATAACAAACAAAATAATTACGCATATACGTCGTTCAAATCGTGGGATACTGTCTCGAGTTCATACAAAATCCTCATAGAAAAAATAAAGTTCAGTTTTGTCCGAATGTTCCAATTTTTCGGGCAACTTTTCCATTTTTTTTCTAAAATACTTATACACACTATAACGAACATTTTAAAAAATAGCCAACATTTCATATAAAATATTATTGACCAGATTGTCAATCTCAAGAATTCAGCAGAGTATTGGAACTGAAATTTCTTAGACCTCGAACCCCAATGATTTTATTTAATCGATTGCTGAACTAAATATACATAAGCATTTTATTAAAATCTTGATATCAGTGTTACACTAAGAGCTATTTTACATTATTGTAATAAAAAAATTTCAATCATACTAAATTTAAGAAAAAATGTGTAGGTGTCCAAAAAGATTGTCTTCAATTGATATTAGCATCGATAGTTATCTAAGTTACTTGCAATATTTCTAAACAATTTTTTTTAAATTTTGAAATCTGACAATAAATAACGCGGTTATGGCTTGAGTCATTTATTGTGAAGTATCTGGTGATACATTCAAATTAGTTTTTGCTTAGTCTAATTTTGTCTCGCAGGAACATTTGCCGTTGTGTCTTTAATGGTGGGAAAAACAGTGCTTGAACATAGTCATCCTTCTTTTTTTACCAAAAATATTGAAACAAACACAACCAACGAGCATCTTCTTATATCATCGGTTCATGAACAATATTCTCCTATTGAGGTAGCTACTGCAATAACTTTCACAGTAGCGTTATTTCAGGTAAGCTAATTGTACCTAAGCAGATTCTGCAGTAATTATTGTGATCTAACAATTTTAGCTCGCAATGTATATATTGCGTCTAGGAGTTTGCAGCGCTTTATTATCAGAAACGTTAATTAGCGGTTTCACAACAGGAGCAGCATTTCACGTGCTCATCTCTCAAATTCAAGATCTTCTTGGATTGGAAATTCCTCACCACAAAGGACTCTTTATAATCATAAAAGTAATAAGTTAAAGTTTTTTTTGCTCATTTAGCAATTTAATAATTACAGACAATGCAAAGTGTTTTTGGAGAGATTTCACATGTGAACTTGGCAGCTTTAACAGTATCCGCGATTACATTAGGAATTAGCGTAATAAACAATGAAGTGCTTAAGGTAAAATAACTTATCGCAAATGAACAATTTTTTGTTAATTTTTTTAATTTTAGCCTATTATTGACGCACGAAAGTCTTCATTTACGATTCCAATCGAACTAATCGCAATAGTTTTTGGAACATTAATCTCCAAGTATTGTAATCTTGAAGAAGCCTACGACATTCAAATTGTCGGACACATTCCTAAAGGGTATTACTATAATCTGTATATTTTTTAAAGATATTTATAGAAAATTTTTAGATTACCGATGCCTACTGCACCACCATTTTCATTAATAACTTCAATTTTATTAGATTCCTTCAGTATCGCGATTGTTTCCTATACTATTTCGCTTTCGATGGCACTAATGTTTGCGCAAAGACTCAATTATGAAGTTGATGCAAATCAAGAATTATTGGCACAGGTTAATTTACACATTTAAATAAATAAAAAAACAATTTTAAAGGTTTTAGGGGGCAGGCAATGCTTTTGGTTCATTTTTTTCGTGCATGCCCTTTACGGCTTGCTTATCCAGATCTACCATTCAACAAACTGTTGGAGGTAAAACTCAAATAGCTTCGTTAGTTTCTTGTGCGATTCTGTTGGTGGTACTATTATGGATTGGACCATTCTTCGAACCTCTCCCAAAGGTTAGTTTTGTTTTTGCTTGACTTCTAGTCTAAATAAGATTATTTTATTTTAGTGTGTGCTAGCAAGCGTTATTGTTGTTGCGTTAAAAGAGTTATTAATCCAAGTTGTGGATTTTTATAAATTTTGGAAATTAAGCAAATTGGATGCCTTTGTTTGGATGTCAACTTTTATTACTGTGGTGATCGTTAGCATTGATATTGGGCTTCTTGTTGGAGGAGTTATGTCTTGTGCAACAATTTTTGCGTTAAATTTTAAACCTTACACGTGCCTTTTGGGATCAGTACCGTACACCGACATCTACATGGACATCAGTAGATACAAAGGAGTGAGTGCTTACGTTTAGAGTTGTTTTTTTAAATTCATAAGTAACTCAAAACTAAATCCAACAAGTACAAGTAAATAGTGGAGCAAAGCGATTCCACAATTAATTTTTTTTTTTTAATTTCTAGGCGGTAGAACTTTTGGGTATTAAAATATTCCACTATCGAGGCGGTTTAAATTTTGCTACCAGAAATATTTTTAAAACCGAATTGTATCGGTTAGTAGCAATAAATCCACAAAAGGATCTTGTTTACAGAAGAAAATTAGCAAAGCTTATTGATGTGGTTTGTATAATGATGTTGACTTCGCTATTTAGTATAATTTTAAATGTTTAAGACCGACAACAAACTAATAGATGTTGCAAATGATCGAATTACTAACTTAAATAACAAAGTTAATAGAGAACTTAAATGTTTGATATTGGATTTTTCATCCCTGAGCTACGTGGATCCTTCAGGGGTATCAACGCTACAACTTATTACTGAAAGCTTTCAAAAAATTGACATTCCAGTTTACATAGCGGCATGTTCCGGTAAGAGAATTCTAATCCCAATATGTTTTTATTATCTAATTTTAATTTTTAGATCCAATATATGAAATGATTGCAAAATGTATGTTAACAAATTCTGCGGAGAGTTGTGTTCGAATATTTCCCACTCTTCATGGTGCAGTAAAGTGCGCCATGGAAGTGTTTTCTTCGCAGATTCAAACTGTTGCCCAATAACGAGTTACAATTACCAGAATTAGAAAATAAAGTAATATAAAGATAAAATGTATGAATGTGTAGCCGGTTGCGGTTGTTCACCGTATGTTTGGTTTGGACTGTCCAATGTTTTGAAGTTTTGGTACTAATATCACAATTTTCGTTTTGCTTTGAATCACAAGAGGTTTTTGAGACAGATCTAATTTAAAAAAGGGCTATAAAATTAAATACAATACCAATTACAAAGAATAACCAACGATTTAGAAACTGTGATGAATGGATATATCACTTCGTTATAGAATTGATCATAACTTTACCTTATATTGTAGAATGTAATACAACATGCATAATGCTTGTAATACTATTGTCACTTATGCAGGTACCTAAGCATAATAGTCAATTTGGAATAAAATTGAAATTGAAAGATTTCTATACGTTTTATTGTTAATGTTTTTGCATAACTTATTTTTAAGGTTGGCGAATGTAAAAAGAAGAAATGCCGCCAATTGCGTCTGGAAGAAAAGATGTATATGCAGTCCATCTTAACACCGATGCAATGCAGATTTCATACGACTATTAAATTCTAAATAAATCGTAAGTCAAATTTACGACTATAAACAGTAGCCGATACGATACCAGGTATTTCAAGCTGTGGCAGTTAGCACACCGTGGTTCCAGTATTGCCTCATAACTATCGCCTTTTCAGGAAAATAAAAACATTTACTTTTGAAGACTTATTCTTAATTTTGACATTTTAAACTGTGTTCATTTACTCCACTTTTGCTCTGAATCAAACCTGCACATAAACTTAACTGAATTGTCGTAAGAAATTACATTTAAATGCAAAATGCAAATCTTGATAATTTGAGTGTTCACAGGACCGAAATGTTCATATATTTTAATAATCGCTTTATTGAGCTTCTACTGCACATGTATTTTTGTTTTAATTGAGCAGGAAGTTTCTCAACAATATTGATCAACATTATAATATCAAAAGAAAATATGATCTGCAATTGAGAAATAAAACTGTAAATAGTGAAAAAAGCAGCATATAGGTACGCCAACATGAATAAAGTTTTTTCTTATGATTAAGATGTAAACAAAAGAAGTATGCAATTAATTACATAAAAATTACCATAAGCGACTAATCACAACCATAATCAGTAGTTTGACCAGAAAGCAATTTACAAGAAGGAAAATGAACACTTGCTAAAGGTTTCTTAAGTTGGTAATTTACTACATTTTAAATGTTACTTGAGTGGACATTATAAACATTAGAAACAAATACACTTGAAACAAAAGTAATATTATTTCTCCCTTTATATTACTAGTGAGTTGGTATAACGACGTAGGTCTGTCTTTCGTGATATTTATCGATAGTGTATTTAAACCATTTAAATCATTGCAATATTAATTAAATACTAATAAAACAGAAAATAGTACAAACAATTATTTCAATCATTATTCCTTATCACAACGCACTGGCTAGAACACAAGGGAAATGTATTAACTCAGAAAAAGTGGATAGTGTGGAAATATGAAAAAACATCTTTAGGGCATGCTAGATGTTGTTTTATTATAAGCATTTTTATACACGATGGTACTGGATACGCTGGGTGCACCTGAAAAATTTGCGACTCGTTATTTTAAAAATTTTGAAAAAAGCAGAAGTTATAACGAGACTCATGTGTGGTTTAGGTATTAAATTTCTCGAATTTCTTCGATTATGCCACGAGATATCGCCACATACTCACATCTAAAACAACTTCGACCATGATGAGATATGTTCGAAGTACTTCATTATTTGAGGAACAATGGGTTGCCTAAGTCGGGCGTATCTTAAAGTTAATCCGATTTGTGATTGCTTTGGCATTTCATGCCCAACTCGAAAAATATTGCAAATACCTAAATTCTAATGATAGTGACATGTTACCAACTAAATAGTCGAGCTGTCAAAATTTTAAATTTGTTTATTTGCACACAATATCGATCGTAATTTGAGTCAATGTTGACATGAGAGTAAATTATTAGAAATAAAATTTGAAAACTACATTTTTTTATTTTTCTACTTTACAACCATGCTAGTATTATTATTGGTAACGTAATTAGGTATGAAATACGAAGACATGTTTTTACTTAATTTTCAACGTTTCTTCCGCTAAACCACCCCTCACTTCCGTGAAATACAACTAAAGATGCTTCTAAACTTTCAAGATTCTTAGAGATATTAATAATAAAATATTTCTATGTAGAAAACTAGTTGAAACATAAACTTTACTAGTTATCACCTAGTTATTTTAATGTTAATAAAGTTATGAAAGTAAAAAATTATTTATTGTGTTTTCAAGTTATTCAATCCGACAAAATTAATATAGCAGACGTTTCAATGTCAATAGTACATCGTATCTCCTGAAAATAAGGTTTATACTCTTCGTTAAATATATATATATCAACATCGTTTAATTTTAGTAAGGAATTTTGATGATATCTACAAGCGTATGGATGATTCTTCGAATCATCGGTAGGTATGTTAACTTTAAGACTAAGCGGCACATATTTAGATGTGTTTATGTTGACTAAAAATATTCCTATTTTAATGCGTACCTAGAATATTTATATATAAATATAGCTACATATAAATAATAGAAACAAATATAAGATCCATGAACTGAAATTATATAAACCATTCGTTTCACAGATTTGTCGTAGAAAGCTGGCTTGGCATCCTAATAATTTATAAACGTTTCAGTACATACCATAACGATTAATTATGTTTTTAGGTTTCCGTGAGTGGTAAATGAATCTTAGAAATACATCGAATTCAACGATTAATTATTATTTACGGACGTAAACGACATAAACTCAAGACTCAAGGGTGGGTAGTTGCCCCCATCTAGCACTTAATGTTGTTTGTATTTTAGATATTATTAAAATAGCATTATTTGAGCCCTCCGAGAAGAGATCAGGTTGCTTTTTTTTGTTAATTTGACTGTTCGTGCTTTCTGGTATGTCACTGTATGTCCAAGAACTTGCCGGCACGTCGGCTGCAAATTCCATTAAATTTATTGCGTTCTATTGGATGAATCTTTAACAGTACCAATTCCTGAAAAAAACGAGTGAAGTGATGCCACAGTCTAAAAATTTATACAGCAATATATCTTTGATTCCGTTCCCAAGCTTGCGTCAAGCATCCTGCGCTATATTCTTACGATGCAAAATTGAGTGGAAGTCGCATTCAATAGCTGTGATACTAAAGATGTATTCAGGAAATCTGTTCTATCACTCAGTCTCTAATAAACCATTTTTATTAATTCTGTAATTCCCACTTACTAATAGTATTCCTATTAAGTATAAATATTCAAATCAAAGTTAATATTGTTCATCCGGAAAAAAGATTACGTTTAAAAAAAACTGATTGTTTTGCAAAAACAATTTAAAGTTTTGCTTCTGTTTCAAATCCAACAGTTACATCTTACCATGTATAGATTGTCAAATGTAAACACATATAACAGAACATACAATTTTCGATTGGTGTCTTCAAAACGTCTAAAATTTAATTTCTTTAGATTTAACATTATAAGTAAAATGATAAGTAAAATTGTTCTCAAATTTATTACAAAGCACGTAGTAAGTTGCTAAAAGTTTGTAGTTCGGGTCTGGTTTCCGGCTTGAATTTCGAGGTCACAAAATTGCTCTTTTTGAGATCAAAACATCGCTCTAGTAGTCTCACTGCTGTATAAGTTCTTATGCTGTGGTAATATCAGTGAGTATCTCCCCTTGACAAATTGTGTAACGACGACCATGGACCCCTATCAAACAATCACTGATCTCTTAAATGTAGAGAAATGTTGAAAGATGAGACGATAAGGTACTATAATGATTAATGATTCTATAAAGCATGTTGAGCTGATAGTTAAAGGTTTATAAAAATGCAAAAAAGTTTATAAAAATGCAAAGGCCTGAAC
The DNA here is from genome assembly GCA_905333025.2 of Pyrochroa serraticornis. NCBI lineage: Eukaryota > Metazoa > Arthropoda > Insecta > Coleoptera > Pyrochroidae > Pyrochroa > Pyrochroa serraticornis. Next base: position 9,978,575 of record HG995157.1, on the reverse strand, counting down.
AAAATATTTGTTCTTCTAAATTAAATTTTCTTTTATATTGTTTATTTACATAAGATTGCCGCACGAAAACCAATTGATTCAAATTTATTAATTATATTATTATTACATGAAAATCAAAATCTTGAAGCTTCTATGTCATTTGCTTTCTTTAGTTGTCTTAAGGTGTTTCTGCGAGTAGACGTAGACTTTATTAACATTTTTTCCAGTGCTCGATCCCTTAAACAAAAAACAATTGTACTTAATTTTTATTATTTCATTTTGAATGTACTTGCCTTCTTTCGATATGAGATACATATATTCCCACTACAATGATTCCAATAACAAACGCAATCAGCACGAAAAATCCAGCTGCTGCATGTTGTGCATATAACCGTGCCGCTTCAGCTTCTAGTTTTGCTAAAGCACATCGTGGAGTAATTATGAATATTGCTATTTACACAAAGAAATTTTAGAAATAAAAAAAAACGATTTCGAAAAGTTTAAACGTAAACTTTATGAAAAAATCATAATATTTGTTAAAAATATGTTAAAATCCAGGATAAGTAGAAATGTTAAAATTGTAACTCTTACCTTCATACATGTGTCCTTTTTTGATAGTGCTCAATATATGCGATGCATTAAAAATTTGAACACATCCCAGTTTTTCTCCCATCCAGGAGTGAAATCTATTAAAATTAATTTGCTCTAAAGTTCAATTATATTTTTATATTTACCGATCACAAATGCATCTTGAAATGTTTGTATTAGATTGGTCTGGACCACAAACATATCGATGATCTGAACAATCATTGGTATCGTTGCACAGATTTCCAAAATTTTTAACTGAAATTAAGACGTCGAAATAAATGAATATCGTAGCTTAAAATTAAAATTCGTAATGTGTTCAAGCAAAGTGTTTGCAGAAATTTAGTTATGAAGCTATTTAAATGGTTTCCAAAATGGTCTTTTCAAATCACACTTCAGCATAATTTAATAGAGTACTGGGAAGTATAAGTCAAATTAGAATATCAATTCAGATGAGAAATTATGTAAAATTATTTATTTAGATGAGTGCGCGGAAATATATTCAAAATAAATAACAGATATTCTTTTGATGTTACATATTAAAAAAATATTCTAAAGAAGTGTTGAGTCCAAATAACTTTGGCCTCTGACGAACTAGTAAATCACTCAGCATTAATATAATTATTAAACGATATTTTGGATAAAGTTCAAGATAAATTTTATGAACGTGTGCTTTTAGTTGACGTGTAAAAATATTTTATTAATCGTAACCAGAACATGTGAAATATTCATTTAAAACTCATATAATATCTGTTATAGTTGCAATAAATTACAATTAATGCTTTTGTTTACGTTCTTAATATCTAGTGCTTCATGATTTAAAAAGTGAAGTCAACAATTTTAACTTACCTACCATTTTAAGAAAAGCTCAGCGATTTGCCAAAAATCACTTGGTTAAAGAAGAAACCACTTGAGAAAATATGTAGCTTCATGCATAATTAAGCCAATTGCCCTTACTTAAAGTATAACACTTAGCGCTGCCATAAAACAAGAAAATTTCTATCACTGATAACCACAACATTAGGGCGATTAAATTTCTTACATTTCTCGCCACAATTTTACGCACAATTTTTTTATGCTCTTTCCGCTTCACTATACAATTGTTCTGTTCACCTACCTTAGCATACTGAAGTTTAAAATTAAAGTCAGTTCGCATGTAAAAATAGATAGCCATTTAATGATAGAACGGACAACCACTTATCTTGTTGAAAGGTACGCTTTAGCAACACGTTTGTATTTGAGTCCTGGTGCACTTTTCTATTAATTTGATTTTTAATAAGAGTCACTTGTTAATAAAGGCGCAAGAATTATCCAAAATTTTAATACAGAAACAGGGCAGTTCTTGTTCACGATCCGTTAGAAAAATATGGAGAAACAAAAAAGATACAAATCTGGAATTTTGTACAGACATCAAATACCTCATTCTCTAAGATATTTTAGAAGAAATGGTGGCATTTCCGGTAATATCGAAAATTGATCTCAACTTTCGTATTTTAAATAGAACACCCTCTATATATTTTCATTTTTGGACTGCCTATTGAATTTTAGTATAATTCTGTGAAGGCGACCATGCTTCGATATTGTATTATTTTTATTCTTATTATTTTTATTTTTATTATCATTGAATAAAAAAATTGTAATTTCTAGTTTTGTAGTACAAAGTTAAATTTGGAAATTTTAATAAGAAACGGAATTATGGAGTGAAATTTTTGTAATTTGTAGTTCAAATGTAATGACTAGCCATAGTCGAAAACGAATTACATTCTATTTCTAACCATCTGGGATGTTCCTACATCTCGTTTGCTTGGACTTTTCACAATTTTCAAGTAAAAGCAAAAATTACAACGTAAGCCAATTGTTGCAAATAATTCTTTTATGTTGAAAACAATTTATGTGGAGTTTTCCCCATTATTCATCTCAATAGTTGGTTTCAGATCTAAGATACATTTCTATATAAGAAAACAAAAACAAATAAGAAAAACTCAATTAGTTCAAACTGTGCTTCTTTTACTTTTAGACATTTTTCTGCATGTACATAGGAAACGTGTTCGATAGCCGCCCTTATTTCCTGCGGATTCAAACTTCCAAATGCTTCTATTACTCGGGTTCGTAGACTGATCCGTAAAGTGAAAGAGTCGAATAAACTATTCTCTTGATTTTTCCTTAAAGAAAAAAATTGAAGAGACTTATGTTCCGAGATTTAGGAAGCTAACTCCATGGACCGCCATGTCCAGTCCACCTATTTTCGAAAATTTTGATCAACTTCTTCCTAATTATGTTACTACAGTGTGCTGAAGCACCGTCTAGTTGATACCAAGTGGTAACCAAACGAGCCAAGAGTAAACTATCAAAAAAATCTTCCACTTAGTTTCTTTTAAAATAGCGATTACTGTTCAAATTCTCACCAGAGATGTCATAACAGACTTCAGACATGAGGATTTTTTTGTGTGCAGTTTGTTGTCTGACCAGGTAGATTTTTTAAGCAAAAGTTCTTGTTGTTAATTGCTTACGTAATTTTTTTGTAAAACCGAGAAATCTTGTTAAAATGAAATAATCGAGACAGATAAACTACTACTACTACCGCTACTATTACTAAGTACTATCCTCTCATCCGTTCCTTTATGAAATATTTAAACTAAGATAAAACTTTAAACTACAGTTCACATATTGTACTAATACAGTTATGAAATAATAGTTTATTTATAAATATTGTGATAACTTGAACTGCAAAACAAGTTATGCAACCTAAAATACAAAAGAAATGTTTGAAATTTGAAATTATTAAAAAAACTGTGTAAGAAGTCTTTAAAATGAGTCAATGGAATAAAACAGAGTAATTGCGATTACAAAAAAAAACTTTCTCTGAATCAAAGATCGGCCTGTTAGTGGGTAAGTATTATTTGATTTAGCAAAGTAAACATGAATTAGTGTGATGGGTATTAGTAGAAGCCACTTCAAATTGGCATTAAAATCAATTAATGCTTTCACTATTAAGTAATTAGATGTACAATAACCATAATCAATAATAATAATTTCGAAACGAACATTTTTAATAACGAAAAGTATTTTGCATTTCATAATTCTCAATCTTGCTCATAATACAAAAGTAAATATTCTTAATTTATGACAACAATTATCTAGGCAATAGCTAACGAAATAAGTAAATAATAACACATTGCTCATTTATGTTCGGTACGTCAAGGAAGAATACCTTTATTGTGTTCTTAGATTTAAAAAAAAACTTATGAAAATAATAATTAATATTTGACGTAAAAAGTTTACATAATTGTATTTGTAAAATATAAAAAATGTAAAAAATTTCAGCAGTGACCAAAGTGAAAAATGCAAAAGGATTATAATACCAATTAATGAGGTTGAACTGAGATATGCTCGAACTATTAACATTTCCCCACTAAATATTCGAAACGGAAAGTCGTAATTAGAAGGTTATTAGCTTTAGAGTGCATTTAACAATTCATAGTATAGTGAATTCATTTTCATCCTAAACGTTATCTGTTGGTGTGCTTATCAAAATGACTCGACAGTAAATTATGTGATACTTCTATAAGCTTTTTAATATTTTCAGTGTTTTTAGAATGGAAGAACAAGTGACTTATCAAATTAAAATAGATAGACCAATTTATGAACATGACCAACTCCGAAAAGATTTTGACTACGAAAAAATCAAAAGTAACTCTAAACAACTTAGTGCTTAATAAGTGAAAAGAATAATTAATTTTTGTAGGGATGAAAAGTATATGTTGTAAGCGTGTGGATCTCAAATCATCAATAGTACATGCCCTGCCGGCGCTGCAATGGTTGATGCACTATAAATGGAAAAGAGATCTAACATCTGATGTACTTGCAGGATTTACTGTGGCTATTATGCATATTCCTCAAGGTAAAAAAATAATTTAGTTAGAATAAATTCATGTGGTTTGTAATTTCGGGAAAGAAGAAATATCTTCTTGTTCCACAATTTTAGATTAATGATTTTTTTATTTTTTTGTTATGGATTTACAGAAATTTAGTAATTTTACTATCAGTGTGGTTGATGCAAGTTAACTTTTCGTCTTTACATAACTCATATAATTTATTTGATTTCTAATAGAATTTAATTTTTCTACCAAACAGGAAAAATTCTGACTTCCAATACTTTTTTTAGTTAATTTATTTAAGAGTCAGTACCTACATCAAAAACGTTAATTTTAACTTACTTGTTCAGTCCTGGTGTAGTGAATATTTTTAGTATTTGTAATGGGGTACTGGCACGTCCTTTTAGTCTGGTCTTTTAAATGTATATGACCATGTGCATATTTTTTGATATAATTATTTGTTTCACGTACTTAAATATTCATTTTCAAATTGAAATATTTAGGCCAAAACGCCGTAAACTCTTATTGCAGTTCAAACATAACGTGTGGCGTCAGTAAATTGCAACAACTTTACTACAGTTATCAGACTGGACCCTCACAAATTTTTCGTCTGGTAAACTACAACTACAATGCACTTTCAATTAGTTGCTAATCGTAAAAAACAGTGAGAAATAATGTAATTTACTAAAAAAATAAATCGCGTGTATGTAACCTACTATAATAGACTCAGACAGATGATTGACTGGGTGACGTCATTCGTCACGTCCAATCACAGCGAGTTCTGAGTCACGTAAAAATTTTTAAAATAATTGTTGATTTTATTTATTTTATAATTAAAATCTATGACATAAAAACTTTTTTTTTAAATTGGCGTCCACTATACATCATCTACTATTAATATTATAAAAGTTTTATGAGATCTGCAACTTAGTGCAAGTAGCTTATTCCAACAGAGGTAGAAAAGAGGTAGAAATTGAATACAGGATCAGAAAGCAGGGGAATTAAATTCTTGTAGCATGCGATGAGAACCTGGATTTAATGTTTAAATTAAAGTTTTGCAATAATTGAAGTGACGAGCTAAAGTTTTGTTTAAGATAAAAGTATTAACCGAGGAGATATTATTTATTTCATCTTGGGCAATAAGCCAAGCACATGTCTTGTTCTTGTCATGACATGAGGCTTAGTATATGACACTAATTCTAATTTTATTGCTCAGTAGGTAACTTATCACTATATGAGTTGTACAACATTAAAGCACCTTTGCAAGTACAACCTACATATGTCATTAAAATTTTTACACACTCTCAATTTTTGTGAAAATACCACTTTTCTTATGAAACATGAAGCAATTTTGTAGCAATCTTTCTGCCACTTTCCAGCTAATGCCCTAAAAATCTTGCGCTTTTGAATATTTGTTCTAAGAATTTTAAATCGATCTACTTAGTATTGTATAGTGTCTGAAGCATTATTTAGTAGATGTTTGTAGTCTTCTGTAATTTTTCGTCATCTCCAAAAACTACCTATAGACTATGGAATAAGATATGAAATTGGAATAGGAATATGTTGTTATTATTATTACACTTTTTATACTTATCTTTTATATTTTGCAGGCATGGCTTATGCTCTTTTAGGAAATGTTCCTCCCATTATAGGTATCTATATGGCCGTTTTTCCCGTGTTAATATATTTCTTCCTAGGAACATCTCGACATAACTCCATGGGTAAGTGAATCCAATAATCGTGAATAATGAATTATTTTGGCTGGAATAAGATCTCATATTTTGGATTTATCTCTCATTTCTTATTATTAATTATATCGGAGAATTGTACTATAAGCTTGGCATTATTTTTATAATAATGAATACTCTCAAAATACAAATTATGATCATTTAAAATACAGTTGAGACAAGTTATTGAACTATTTTGACGTTTATTTTACCTAAAATACTGCTACACGTTCCTCTTAATATAATAAAGCTATTTAGGCTTTCATTATTAAATTAATTTATTTAGCATTAATTCCGTTTAATTTAGCAATATCAAATTAGTATATTAGACTTACTTCATGAATAGCACCTGCTATTTTAAATTGTTTTGGCACGCTAACAATAAACACATAGTTCTGAGATGTCTAAATTTAATTTCAATAAAAAAAATTTGGTGTTAAAATTTTTGTTGAGAAACAAACAATTTTAGATCAATGACACTCGTAATTAATAGAGCGTGTATTTATTGGTAACGGATCAAGTACTTTAATTAGGTACAGAAGAAAAATAATAATAATTGCGTAATGCAATAACCTTTAAGGTTGTCGTTTATTGTGTTGCAGGAACATTCGCTGTTGTATGCCTAATGACAGGAAAAACCGTACTAGAACATAGCCACCCCTCGTTTTTCTCCAAAAATATGGAAGTAAATGTGACAAACGTAAATCCAGTTATTGAATCGCTACATGCGATTTATTCTCCAATTGAGGTAGCTACTGCAGTCACTTTCACAGTGGCGTTGTTTCAGGTAATTTATTTTGTGTATTCTGGTTTAATCGCTTGTTAATTAATTATATTTTAGCTTGTAATGTATGTACTGCGTTTGGGAGCTGTAAGTGTTCTATTATCTGAAACATTAATCAGCGGTTTCACAACAGGTGCAGCGGTACATGTGATTGTATCACAAATTAAAGATCTCTTGGGATTGAATATTCCTCGACACAAAGGACTGTTTATAGTTATAAATGTAAGAAATAAATCCTTTTTTACTAATATAATTCCTCACGTCTTCAACCCAAGCTAACAGTAATACTTTGTCTAAGATTTATGCTCGTATTTCTTATCAACTGTGCATTAGTAAATTGAAAACTTTGCATACAAAGAAAGTTAATATAACAATTTTTTTCCATCACTTTTTAATGTTATATTGCCATCAGAAATAGTTTATGAAAGCTCCTCAATTAGGTCAGTTTCGGCAGCTACCAATTCTTCAATAGGCAAAAATCTTTTTGAGCTTTGCAAATGACTAAAATTCTAAGAGATCATTGGTGAATTTGAATCCATCGCTTTGCTAATCTAAATATTTTTTTTGTTAGTGTTACTAATACATTTTCCCTCATTAATTTACAATATTGAAGTAGTGCGATAACACTGTTTCTCTGTTCATGACTCTGTATGATATTTCTAATAAAAAACTATCAAATTATAACTTATCATACTGGCACCATAACATTGGTCTTCCTTTGAGATAGTAGACAAATATTTAGTTGCCATAAAGGAATTAGGATCAAATTATAGACCAAAAAAATGGAAATCCTTTGAAAACAATGTTTTAGATGTCAGATACTAGTAGCTTTCTTTTAGATTTTTTTTTTGCATTTGTAACTCCTTGTTCAAAATTTCTGGAACATGTTCATAGAAGATAATCTACAATTTCTACTATTTCTCATTGCTTAATTGGATAATCTGTCATGATCCGCAAAGGTTATTTTGAATGCTGAAGTTCCACTTTCAAAGTTGACAATATTTTGACCCTCAATTACTGAAACAGAGGAGTTCTCATTAAACGTTGGGGGTCACTTAACTTCTCAAAAATGTATGCGCTCCTGCTGTATCACAACCTCTCATAAATAGATCAAGTACATTAATGTCAATATACTTAGATTTTTGATTTCCAGACACTACGAAGCGTTGTTGAAGAAATTTCTGCAGTAAATTTGGCAGCATTGACTATATCCGTAATTACTATCACAATAAGTTCAGTAAATAATGAAATCTTGAAGGTAAGTTTAACATGCAAAAAATTATATTTTAATAAACTAATTTTTAGCCTTTTGTTGCGAGAAGAACGTCTTTTCCAATTCCAATTGAACTGATAGTAATAGTTGTTGGTACCCTCACGTCCAGGTATTGTTTTCTAGAGGAAGTTTATGACATTAACGTTGTGGGCCACATTCCTAAAGGGTGAGAATAATTAATTTTCCAAAACGATCGCTGATTAGTTTCTTAGACTTCCAGTTCCAAGTGTGCCCCATTTTGAATTAATAACACCCATACTATTAGATGCCTTCAGTATAGCAATAGTTTCATACACCATCACTTTATCTATGGGGATGATGTTTGCTCAAAAACATAATTACGAAGTTGACGCCAACCAAGAACTTTTAGCTCAAGTATAGTTATTTGGATATATTTAACAAAAAGACAAAATTAACAATATTAAATTTCAGGGTGCCGGAAATATATTTGGATCTTTGTTTTCGTGCATGCCGTTCACTGCCTCTCTATCTAGATCTTCTATACAACAATCAGTAGGAGGAAAAACACAAATTGCTTCATTAATATCTTGCTCGATCTTATTGGTAGTGCTGTTATGGATTGGTCCTTTCTTCGAGGCTCTTCCAAAGGTTCTTGAGTTTATTGAAATGAAAAAAACTAATCGAAAATTTTCAGAGTGTTTTGGCTAGCGTTATTGTAGTTGCCTTAAAGGGAATGTTAGTGCAAGTAGCTGATTTGTATAAATTTTGGAAATTGAGTAAACTGGATGCTGTTGTGTGGTTATTGACGTTCTTAACTGTTGTAATCATTGCCATAGATATTGGTCTTCTTGTTGGTGTAATTATGTCGTTAGCAACCATTTTTGCTTTAAACTTTAAGCCTTATACATGCTTACTAGGATCGGTCCCGCGAACCGACATTTATATGGATATAAATAGATACAAAAGCGTGAGTAATTTTAATTGAAATTTAGCCAAATTTCCAGCACATTAAATTTCCCACAGACTACAGAACTTGAAGGCATCAAAATATTTCACTATCGTGGTGGACTCAATTTTGGAACACGAAACATTTTTAAAGGCGAACTTCTTCGTTTGATAGAGGTAAACCCCCAAAAGGAACTTGTCTACCGACGAAAATTGGCAAAACTGACTGACACGGTTTGAATGAAGAATTGTTGAATTATTTTTATTTAATTTGATCTTTTTAGACTGATGATAAATTTATTGACTATAAGAACGAAAATATTTCTAAATTGAATAAGAAAGTTAATAGGACACTTAAATTCATCATACTTGACTTCTCTTCATTGAGCTACGTTGATCCATCTGGTGTGTCAATGTTACAGTTGATTACTGAAAGTTTTCAAAAAATAGATATTCCAATTTACATCGCTGCATGTTCGGGTAAATTTTAATTAAACTCGTTAAATACCAATAAACATTGTTTTTTCAGAGCCTATATACGAAATGCTTACAAAATGCGGGCTTACTAAAAAGACTTCTCTTCGTCTCTTTCCTACTGTACATGATGCAGTTCATTCAGCTACTAGTGTATTTTCTATCAATTCGTCAAACACGATTACTATCAGTCAAATGTGATATCGTTATATTTAGACTACTTGCTTGTATTTCTCAAACTTGTTTTAAGAAAATGTTGCTTAAAGCAAAATACTTTGTATATAGAAAAACTATTGTGAAGTAGAATTACTGAATTTGATTAATAAATCCCCAAATTATTCTCAAGTTTTATGTTATTTGCATAAGTTTTGAAAACAATTTTCAAAATCACGTCTGCATTATCAATTTCACACATGTAATTATGTAGCCGGACTATTTTAACTCTTTCATGCGATAGGGTGAATGTTGAAATCAGGCAAGTCTGGCAGTTTTAAAATTTCCTCAAAATATAATAAAATCGAAAGTCGATACTAGCCACAAAATATTGTTTTTGAGTATCACGACTTCTCCGTTTATCACGAATGTGTACTCAAAACTTATCTAAAGCTTCAGCTATGAGCTTGGGGATTTTTGTATTTCCTGTCCTAAATCTATAATTAATTAAAATTAGTCCGCTTTTTTGGTTGCTTATGTTGCAAGTGTGATGACATTGTAACGTTTTCGCCTGTTTTATTCCATTTCAACTATTTTTGATTGAGCCAATACTTAGAAATGAAGTAAATACTTGATTTTTTTCTAATTTTTTACAAAAATATAGAACTTTTTACAAGAAGGAGTCGATGTTCCGATGGTTTCTTAGTGCTCATGAGGAGGAAGGCAAAAATCAATTGGGTTTGTAATATTTGAGTAATTTTGTAATTTCAGTAATTGCGATATCTAAATACAAACTCAGTATATTCCTCTGTGGCATTCTAAGTTTTTGAAAAAATGGTTTTCATATGTCAACACGACTTCGACTAAAGTTCTACTCGGCTACAATTGCACTCGACTAAAACTTTTTTCTTCCGATTGCTATGAAATTTGGTAGGTGAGTGTGTTATCTAAATACAAGCTCATCAATGAAGTCTGTTCCTCTGTAACATTCTTAGTTTTCGAAAAATCGACCTTCATGTGTCAACACGACCTCAACTAAAATTCAACTTGTCTAAAATTCTGCTCAACAACTTTTTTTGCGTCCAAATTCCTACGAAATTTGGCATACATGTGTGTTGTGTAAATAACGAACTCATTCATGAAGTCTGTTTCTCTGTACTATTCTTAGTATTCGAAAAATTGGCCTTCATGTGTCAACACGACGTTGATTAATGTTCAACTATCAACTTTTTTCAAAATTGCCCGTAATTCTTAACAACCGACTTCGTCTTTCGATTTCTTATAAAATTCTACACTCACATGTCGAGTTTCTCTGTTTCAACATAGAAAAATCCAAAACACTCAGATTGTTAGAATTGGATCGCTTCATTGCTAGAGGTAATAATTTTTGGTATTTGATTTTCAACTTTCATCATTTGAATGTTGATATTTGGTTTTCCAAATTTGAATCTACATACTAGTTATCTTCTTATTATGTTAAAAGATATCCACCAGTACACAGCGTAGACCTCAAATAATTTCCCATTATTGAACTACCAGTCTATGGCAACACACATAAACCATCCATCCCTAATACAGGCGTTTTAAAACAAGAATTTCTTCGTACTACTAGATTCGCTGTATCATCGTCGTACACATTGTAAATATCGCAAGATCTAGATAAGAGTGGTGTATTTTTGTATAATTTTGTGCTGTATATACGTTTATAAAAAAATAGTTTGAAGTAATTTGTTTAGAAATTATTTTTCTTATTTATATTAGGGTTGCTTCTACATTCTGTATCATAGAGTTAAATGTTACAAATTTTAAATATGAGTCGGGTTGTTATAAAAAAAAAGAATCGGCGGTATCTCTTGACCAATATGTTAAAGTCAAGAAGCTCAATTAGTTTGGGGTTAATTTTGATCAGATGAACTAATCCGATTTCAAATGAGAAACGACTTTGAAACTAATTATCCCAGAAGATTAGAGATTAATGATATAATCCCGGCAATGGACTCGAACTCGTTCAGTCCAGATGAGACAAGAAACAAATCAGAGGTTCAGCTTAATTTGAGCTGACACAATTACTGGAATCGGAACTAAATCTGAAAATGATGTTAGGTTGGGACTGAACCGTATCCTACTAAGCTGAGCCAGTCGAGTCGAGACTGGTCCGAGCCTATCGAGTCTGTTGAAACTAATCCGAGTCTATCAAAACTGATCTGAGTCTGTCGAAACTGATCGGAGGTATTGAGTCTGATCCGCCGTCAAGTTCTACACTTGCGAAGTAGTTCAGGAGTCCCTAATAGTTGGCGATTCATTTAGATCCGAGGAACTAGTCTAGTTTCAAATGAGGAAGGAGGCAGAGTCGTTCCTATTACGGATTCGATCCTTTGGAACTAATCACTTCAGAAGAACACATCTCTAGTTCAGTTCAGTCCTTATTCACTTTTATAATATCTGACAAGTTGCTATTGAAATCTATAACTAGCGTTTCTTAAAATCAATTTAGTATGTTTTTCCGGATGGGGTTTGTATGAGCTACAAACAGGCAACTTACAATCTAACTACCCAAACTTACAAGCGGTTGCAAGTCCCGGGTAACAAGATAGTGGGGAAAAGAAAAGTGAGAGTGGGAAAATTCAACACGATGGTACATAAAAATTAAAATATATTTCATCAATATATAAACTTAAATAATATATGTACAGTGATTTATATAATTGTACAATACTGATTTCGCGGAAACGAGAAAAACAAACTAGGTTTTGTCATGCTGCCTCCATTTAAAGAATACTAGTTAATTTTAACAGCAGACAAATATCTATTTATTTAATTTTTAGTTCAGATCAAAAATAATTAACGAATTTATCCTATACCTAGTATTGTCATAATATTCGCTACCTCGAGTTTTCTTGGTGTGGATGATGACTAGCCAAGAAAATTTATTTCAGTTGTTTCGTGCAAACTTAAAGTTACCTTATTTTTGCAAACAGTTACTGTATACATGCTTTTCATGACCTATGATATGTCAATAAATAATAAATACAGAAAAAAAATTAATAACACCTTAATTATCTTCAAAACCTCAATAAATAATAATAATATTTCATGCAGTTAAATTACTGGTCAAAGAATTTGACTTGCCTAGACCACAAACATTATTTTCTGCAATGATGTTGGGGTCTTTGGTTGATCTACCAAAAACTATTAGAATGATTACAATCGATTGTTTATTGAAAGGATTCCATTTCTGAATCCCACATTTAAAAATAATTAAAAATGAATGTTTGCAACATGCTAATAATCTTAAAATATTCTTTAAACCAATTGCAACTTTAGAAAAGAAAACTTTAAAACTTATCTTAGAGAGCCTCATTATTATGTTTCAAAACCAAAATTGTCATCCACACCGCGCTTTAGCTACCACATTGGGACTTTGCCTACTTACATATTAGTAAATAGAAAATTATTGTCAATGTTTAGTTATTTAGTAGTCCCAAAATTTAGATTTCTGGATATAGAATATTCAAGAGACTAACATACGATCCAATTAAAAAGCCCATAAAACCAAACAAAACTATACTGAGATCTTTCCACAAAATCCAGTTGTTCGTTCCCAATTTATCCGGCCAAAAAGTGATAATTTCTATCAATGGAGGAAAAATTAGCGCCAAAGCCGAACTGCTGAAAGCTCCTACCAACGATATAACAGCACCAAGATTCGGAATTGCAACTCCTAAAGCAAACGTTACAAACACTAAAACGGTTCTAGTAACATTTTCCGCTAAGTTTTTCGACTTTTCAGTGTGAAAATGCGAAGTTACATGCGGCCATACTATGTTGAATGGAACGTAAAACTGCAGACTGTAGGAAAGGAATATGGCAACAGCCATCATAATGCGAACCGACTGCGCCAACCTTTAAACATACGTATTAAATAAAATAATTTTAAATTAAACAACTTACAGTTCGTTTGCTGGCAACAGCAAAGTGACACTTCCCAAAACAGCTTGATCGCCGTATTTTAGGTACCCGAAAAAACCAACGGCAGTGTAAAGCGACGCTACTATGACCATTCCGGTGTTGAGAACGCCAGTCCAACCTCCGAAATCTTGCGGCGACTTCATGTTGTTTTCCAAAGGCAACACCTGAAAACAATATTTTCTCGGTATTAACTAAAGGCAAATAAATACTAAACATTTCAAAGCTTGAACTTTATAAGTTAATCAATTTGTTTTCAACAATCATTTTTGTGGCTTCAGTTTTAAATAAATCTGACATTGAGAGTCTACCATAACATTTCCGTGCATTACTGTTATAGTTGCATCTTAACAACAAAACAGTTATGATTACAGTTTTTAAGTCACGGTCGTTATTAAGGATTATAAATTAAAATTAGAACTGAAATGAGAGAAAAACAGGCAGTAAACAATCACTGGAAAATATTAGAAAGTTAAAGTTTTGTTGACCTCCCTAAGCTCTAGATTTTTATGATGCTTTTAACTTTTAGTTTCACGAATTTAAATGTTTTCAATACCTTCCATGATCCTGGTGTTTTAAATAAAATAATTTAGACCTTCGTTTACGAACTTACCACTCCTATCCCTTCAAATGCGTAAATAGCCGTCCCAAAATAGAGAGGTAATTGCGATATGGGGGCAAAAGCGGCAACTGTTGAAGTATTTGGAAGGTCTTGTAACATGTAGAAGAACGTGATCACTAGGCCGCTGCAAGTCAGGATTGAAGCCAATAGCGAAGCGGGCGTCAAATATTTCAAACTTTTAACGAAATTTAGTAGAACCATCGGAATCAGCAGAATTACTAGGTACCAATGGACGCTGATTTCGAAGAAATAATGCTTGATTACGTCATGGAGGTTGACAGCAACGAAAACAAAGTAGACGCAACAGAACCCAAGCTGAGTAATGCAGAGGAAAATGTTGATCAAAGTTCTGGAAAAAAATTACGTTAGCACATACAAATACAATTTAGAAAGAAGATAATATAATTCAAATTTTGTTGACTTATCAAATCAAAAATTTGAAGAGACTACGAATTGTACATATAATGTGTCAGTAACGTATAGATAAATTAGTAACGCTCAACGTGACTACTATAAAATAATATGAAAACTCTATGTAAGTTTTGGCAATCATGTAGAAATTATTTACTTAACTACTTACTTGGCTAAACTGCTGTACTTCTGGAGACTCGCCGGTCCTGTCCTGAAAGCGTTCTCCACCACTTCGGCAAAGTTCATCGAAGGTTTTTGAGTTCGCCTGCATAACTCATGAGAACACCCCACTAACATGTGCATGCAATGGGTGCATATCAAGCCCATGGTTATTGTACCAAAGAGACCCACCACCCAACCGGCGTTTCGAAAAGCGTCAGGCATGGCGAGAATTCCGGTACCCACATTCCCCTTAAGTAAGTGTACCATAGTATCGAAATTGGAGGTAGGATGTTCCAAATCGCGCTTAAGCATTGGGTTCTCCAATGAATCTTCTGATGCCACATTTTCGAGATCAATGGAAGCTTGCTCGTCCCCGAAATCATTTTCCAATAGCCGTTGTTTTTCATATTTAGTATCTTTGGGGAGCAATACTTTAGATTCCTGCAAATGGAAAGAGATAACTTGAGATCAGTGAATTTTGTAAACATAATTTTTGCACACCTTTCTAAACATTTTAAAGCGATTTTGGATTACAACAGCTGGATTTTAATGGACTATTCATTTTGTTTTATTGAGCTGAGCTTAGATAGCAATACTCGTTCTTTATCTATTTAATTTATCAGATAAGATACTGTGCGTATTATAGTAATTAAAATGACAAAAAATGCATTTTATTCAAAAACAGCTTCACACAATCCGGTGAACTATCTGAACTGTTCTGGTAAAATTTTGGTAAATTTAAGTTCAAGTTTAACGTGTTAGAGCGGAAAGTTTGAACTGTTAACTATTTATCTTTAGGCAGTTAAAACTATCAAGATAACAATTTGTAAATATTGAATTAAAAAATTACGTGAAAATTACCTTTGGATTTATTAAGGACCTAACTAAAACTTAATTATTTAATTAATGCTACATTTCGAATAAAAAACTTTAAATACTTTCATTGGTTTACTTAGATATGGTTAAGGTTTCAAATCTCATTAAAGCCGCTGATATCAGCTTGCCCTTTCGTGTCGCATCCCTTTAGCTTATGTTGAGATTTATGGCGTAATTTAGAAAAATGCAAGTTAGGAGAGGAAGAATCAAGCGGCATAACAAAGTTAAGGAAATGTTCCACTACGATAGTGACAATAGAGGAAACTTTTGTTTTGATAGAAGCGTATTTTTCCCGTAACGACAGTTGTAAAGCGATAATTATTCACTTATTCTTATTATAACGTAGTCGGTTATCCTCTGAAGTTTTAAAAAACAGAGAAAACATTCATGGTCATGGAACGAACCTTTTACCTAAAAAGCATGGAAAAAATTGAAGATTTTGTTATATATAGAATTATTTCAAGAACCACTAATCTTACGAGAAAATTAGAAAAACAGTTTTTTCTAAAATTTTGAGAATTAGAGGGGCTTATGAAGTGTGGAATTGATACTTTTGGTATAATCTGACAGATTCAAAGGGCTGATAAGGCGTTGAAAAAGGTGGTCTGTAGCTCAGAGTGTGGATAGGAGCAGATGTCTCGTTTGTTCGAAGCCAGCTTGAGGTGGACTTTTTTCTTTCAGATATAACAAAATCAGATATGGGATAGGCAACTTACGTGCGTAAGGTGTATATAAAGTTGTGGTGTTTCTGTAAGATATAGCTATACAGCTTTCGTTGAAGGCAACCGAGGGTTTCGAAATTAACAAAAGAAAGTACGTGTTTGAAACTTTGGAGTTCCATTTTATGCCACTGGCTATGAAAAAGTCCAACAGGTTCGGAATTCTTTTTTATCAGTACACCAATATGTTGGTTTGCCTGTGGCAGTGGCGGCTGGTGCAGGAGGGGCAAAGGGGCAATGCCCTCCCAAAGCTTCCCAATAGAGAATGTATTAAGCACAAGCGAAAAATTTATAAAGGCCATCACATATATTATTTGCTTCTATTTTAAGTTTCTCGCTTCCAAACTAAACGCTGCGCGCTGTGAGCCAGCTTTTCGTTGCCTTCCGTGCTTTGCCAGATTGCGTGAAACTTTGCATATGCTATCCTTATTTTCCCATGCAATTTATACATCCGAGAGTGCTTTAAAGAACGCTGACAACAGCGTTGAGGAGGGGCCAGAATCATTTTGCCTAAGCCAATAGAGTAACTTGTTAAACCCGAACCCCGAACGTTTTCAAACTTTGCCGTTGTTTCAAAGAGAGCTTCACATTCTGCAATTTCTTTTAGACAATAACCTTCAAAATGTTTTTTGTGAATCTGTCAAATTGTTAAGAATTATTTGTACAATCCCGATGACAACAGCTGAAAGCAAACGTTGCTTTTCAACTTTAAAAAGAATTAATACTTTTTCCCGAAATACTATGGGCCAAAATAGGCTTTGAGCGCTAGCTACATGCTCTATTAAACGTGAACTTCTTAAGTCCACAGACGATTTTATTAATCTGATTATTAGTCATTTTGTAGCTCAAAAAAATAGACGAATAGACTTTGTCTATAAGAGTTTTAAGTAAACATCTGTTTTAGATCAAAAATTCTTTCTTTCAAAAAAATCTCGCTTTTATATTCCGATTTTACGTTAATAGGATTATTTTAGTGTAAGAATTATTTTCCTGTTTTTTGTTGGGAGTAGGGCTACTGGCGAGACCCCCTTTTCTAGGTCAACCGATTGATAGTAGTACCTCAAAGGTGATCTGGAAACTTACTAAAATTTATTGTAAAATATAAATTAATAAGTATCAAATCAGTTCACTAGGGTCAATTGTTATTGGATACTTATAAGTTTGCCCTCCCATCTAATTTAACCACGAGCCGCCACTGGCCTGTGGAATGAAAGTTACATCCAAATGTTGTAATGGCTTCTTTTACTTGCTTTTCCTTTGTTGTTGTCAGTGCATTTTCAATCTGTATGCCTTGTAACCTCTTAACTTTACAAATGTGCGGTTTGGACATATGCGTTTCTGCTATAAGGCATATTTTCAGTATTGAGAAAAACTTCAAATAAGTTTTGTTTCAAATTGCCAAGTATTACACAGGTGCTCACAAATATTTTTATTAAATTTTTCATAGGAATTTTACACAAAATTTCGCATTGTGTCAAACCTAACACCAAGTTTGATCAGATTCGTAGCTGTGAAAAGGTAGAGTCTATGCAGGGTCATCAGACATATAATGTTCTTTTCTATATCCTAGCAGCATCTCCACAAGTGCCTTATTTTCAATCAGAAATTAATATTTGGTTGTTAATTATGTAAATATCTAATAAATCAGATAAAGTACAAAAGCTAATATATTGTCGTAAATTGAGATGCGAAAGAAGTGTCAATTTAAGTCGTTACATTTTTTAGAGAATGTAGACGAGCATTGATTGGCGATGTTCTGATTTGTTTTCATGCGCAGAATTAAAGATTATTCATTTTTTAGAAAATACACGGCATTCTAAACAATCAAACACCTCGTGAATGTTTGTTAGTAAGAATTTTTTTTTAGAATTTTTTTTTAAATCTTTTTTTTAATTACAAAATAAAATATATACAAAAAATAAGACTTATGGCATCCACAACGCCTAGCTCTTTGACCCTCTACTAGTCAGACTAAACTGGTTCGGCCTTTCCTGACAAGCCAGCAGGCCTCGGCTGCCTACAGCGAAAGCTATCTCTCACAGAAACGCCACAATCTCATACACATCCTAGGTACACAAGTTGCCTACTCCACTTCTGATCTTGTATCCGAAGAAAGTCCACCTCGAGACATCTGATCTCGAATACCAAACGCTCTCCCATTGAGCTATGGACAAACCAGACTACCCTTTTGGTCCGTCTTTATAATAACACAAGTATCAGTTCCACGCCTCATAAGCCCCTCAAATCCTTTAATTTGAGAAAAAAACAAAATTCTTAATTTTTGTCATGTTCCTTAGGTAGAAATTTATTTCCATGACCATGAATATTTTTGTTTTATAAAAATTAATGATTAGAAGTTTCAGAGGATAACCGACTTGGCTACGTTATAATAAAACATGTGACTAATTACCGCTTCGCAACATTTGTTACGATGATTAACGGGAGAAATAATCTTTTATCAAAACGAAAGTTTCCTCTATTGCCCCTATCGTAGTGGAACATTTCCATTACTTTGTTATGCCGCTAGATTCTTCCGCTCCTAACTCCCATTTTTCCACTTACGCCATAAATCTCAACATAATAAGCAAATGGAATGCGGCACGAGAGGGCAAACTGATATCACGTTTGAAAAAGAAATGACAACATCAATGTGGGTTATCTGTAGCGGCCTTAATAAGATTTAAGACCTTAACCATGTGTAACGAAGGGTC
This sequence comes from Pyrochroa serraticornis, assembly GCA_905333025.2. Classification (NCBI taxonomy): domain Eukaryota; kingdom Metazoa; phylum Arthropoda; class Insecta; order Coleoptera; family Pyrochroidae; genus Pyrochroa; species Pyrochroa serraticornis. Next base: position 9,959,352 of record HG995157.1, on the reverse strand, counting down.
CTATCTAAAGTTTATCATCAAAATGGAATTTTAATTAAATTACTAAGTTTTAGTTAGGTACTTAATAGCAAAGGTAATACATATTCACGTAATTTTCTAATTCAATATTTACAAATTCTTATCTTGACAGTTTGAATTGCTTATTTTGAAAAGCTAAAAGATAAACAATTAACAATTCAAACTTTCCGCTCTAACACGTCAAATTTGAACTGAAATTTACCAAAATTTTACCAAAAAAGTTTCTAAAAGCGGTAATAAAATTAGCAACATTATAATTTATAAAATAAAAGTACTCACGGGGTTATCAGCGTTGATTGTCCCATAGGTTTTCATTTTTTTACGTTATTATAATTTAAAACTAGCACAGAAATAGTGGTTGGTCTAACAGCAGTGGGGACTCAAGTTGATTCAAGTAGCAACTGGTGTTGCTGGTAGTTGGTAGCTCAGCTGTTTTAAAATTGGCATAATTTGACCCTCACCCCACCAACTCACTGGTATTTGTTTATATTCTTTATCACCCACATAAAAAACGCGAAATATTTGATATCATACAGCTTGCTTAATGTTAGCAAGTGTTCACGTCTGTTGCTATCATACTACTTGCCTCCTAATTAGCAACAAAGGTCTGGTCTAATTTATTATTCTGATACTCAGTCAATACAAAATTATTGTTGAACTTTCATAGGAGCTTGTGTAATAGGTCATTTTTTATAAAAATTAAACCGTTATAAGATGCTGGTACGCAAAGAAACCAACATTGTCGACAAAAATTGTATAAAAAAACCAAAACAATTATATTTTCCATTTTTATCCAAACTGGATTGCAATCTGAATACTGATAGTCTCCTGTCATTAAACCGAATACGTCAACAGAAGCCATTTAGAAAAAGTGGCGTTACAATTTCATGCAACATTTACGTGCAGTTACCATCGAAAGTATTTACTGATAGGGGTTGAAGAGGCGTAGGTGACCCAGCTGTGCTCATTCTACTTTCGTGGGGCCCACTGCAAAAACCACTGGATCAATTGTTTACAATTTCAGTTGAACTCATGCATCGCCATCAAAATAACCCAACTGAAACAATTCTACTTACTATTAAACTGAAACCGTTAATATATTTCCCTTTTTCTCCTGCATTTAAAAACCACAGGAACTTGTCAGCGCTTTCACTTAACTGTCAAAGTGACAGCTGTCATTCTACTGTCAACGTGACGTATAATTGACAACTGACAATTGCTGTCATCAACATCAACAACGCTGTGTTTGATAATTTACCATTAATTTAGGTACTTCCTAGGAAGTTACCGTTATCTACACAGTTGCGGTTAGAATAATAAATAGCGCTCATGAATTTAGGACTATTCAACCGTATGAACTTGAAAGTGAGTATTGTTGCCGGAAAAGGCTTGTAAGTAAGTTTTCTTGTGGCAGGAAAGCAGTGAAAGCAAGGGAATGTACTCGGAATGGACATCTTTAAGTTTGATTTTGCAAAATTGCGGCGACGACGGCCAGAGCGTGTTAGAAAAATTTGGTTTGTCGACTAGCAAAGATGTTACTTTAGGAGTGGTTCGTCAGCTCGCAGGGAATCTTGGAATCAGCCAACCGGCCGAACCGAGTGCCCTGACAACTGATAAGGAGGTGGATACAATAATTTCGGAATGACATTTGTTATTTTTATCTCAATTTTTAATTTAGGTACAATGGTGCATGGAAGTGTTGTGTTTCGGGCTTTCACTTCCGTTATCAGAGCACGAAGCTATCAAGGATTGTGTTAATGTTTATTGCGAGTGGTTGTCCGCGTTATTGACTTCGAAAATTTGCGTGCCTAGACCCATCATTGAAGACCCTAATATTTACGCCAGAAAAATTATTGCACATCTCCACTACTTGTTCATTCCCAGGAAAGGAGAAGGTGAGTTTATAGTTTATTAAGTTTAATTAAACTTTTGGCAACGAGATTTTAAAAGCATTTTCTTGGCTGCACTTACAAAATTAAATAACAAATTTTCTTACAAGACTGGTCATTTTTATATGAGGATTTGGGTACGTAATTACAACTAAAAATTTTTTTGTTTGATATTTGACTGTTGAACTCTCAGGTATCGACACCATCAACAGACAAGCAGTTCTTTGCCATCGAGTATTGAGAACACTGCAACAAATCGCACATGAATCGAAAATTTTGGAGCGAGAAACCTGGGAGGCTCTCCTCCTGTTTCTATTGGCCATCAACGACACATTACTGTCACCTCCAACTGTTAAAGATGATGTTGCTGATCAGCTTTGTGAGAGAGTACTTAGCGTTTTATTTGAGGTATATACTCGCTTTTTTTTGACAAATCATTGATCCCAAATATTGTAACTATTATCGTCAGTAGTCGCACTCCATCTAAAGTTAACGATTTTGTTATAATATAGTAAGGGGCAATGTCGTATCGTAAAAATTTAAGCTACCATTTCATTGTTTTTTTATTAAACAAACTGGTAATTAGTAAAATTGTTGACTGAAGGTGTGGCTGATAGCTTGCGCCCAATGTTTTCCTTCGCCTCCGCTATGGAAGACACTGCGAGAATGTTGCATGAATTGGCGCCATAGAGTGGCTTTAATCGAGCAGTGGAACCGTGTTAATTTATTACTGACTTCAAAAGTTTTGGCGTTCATGTACGGGCCGTCATTTCCAGAGTTAAAAATAGGTAACTAATTTATTATAATTTACTACCCTTGTTTACTAATAAATTATGTTTAGGTGATGACGATTTAATCGTCCAGGGAATGTCGAACGACTGCATAGCGCAAAGTTGGTACCGCTTCTTTAACACAATTGGCAATCCTGTTAGTTTAACTAAACCTGAGGTATATTTTTAATTAACAACAAATTAATTTTTAATAATGAAATCGACAGGTCATTAGCCAAACGCAGAAGTTTCTACAGTTTGCCATCAGCACTGACAGTGTTAATGATCCCTGCCAGCATCCTTGTCTGGAGGCTCTTCCTTTGATTTTTTTGAAAGCGATTAAGGGTATCGCTAGTCAAGTTGACGCTTTTCTTGGTTTGTACCTTCATCGAGTTTTCTATTTGGTTTCACTTTTTCACTTGGTTCAGGTATAGCACATCCTATTTGGTGGGAAAGTGTGATCACAGGTGGCAGTAGTGATAAGGGTAAAGATGCTGCACCAAATCCGTCTAGTACCACTTATTCACCCAACCCCACTCCCCCTACTCAACGCAGATTGGCAAAGAGTTTCAGTGTGGCACCATCTTCTACTGTTAAGGGTTAGATGAATAGTTTTGTTTCTTATTTACGCAGTTATTATTAGAATTGGTGAAAACTAGGTCATTGCAGAATACTTGATCTCAATAGCATAAAAATTAGGAGTTCCAGGGTTAATGTCAAAGTTATACATTTTTGTTAATACCTGAGATGATTGCTCACACATCTGCCTTTTATTAATAAGTAATCGATACCAATATTTATGCTTGAAAATTCTAGTTTTAAACCTTTTTAATACTACTCACGCACTTCAGTTACAGTTACTTCAAACTACTTGAAGAAATCTGTCCGAACCGCGGCACTGTATGAGTTAAAAGAAATCTTTTTGCATCAATGCGTGCTCCACTTAAAATGATAGAAGGGCTAAACTTAATTAAAAACCTTTTTATTATTAATTCTACACATAACTGCTGGGCAGTAAACCTTTCCGGGTTTTGTATAATCAATTTTTAGGCGTTCCAAAATCGTCGCTAATTGGATTAACCACCAGTAGAAGCTCTGCTGTTGCAAGTTCAACTCAGAGCTCCGGTCCTTCATCTGCGTCTAGTGCGTCTTGTAAGTTGCCAATATACCAAATCGTTCTTAATAATAATATTTTTACGTTACAGCCTTAACGTCGTTTGGTTCAGAAACTAGAAGTCCTCTAGCACCTGCGAGACCCAAATGTAACAGCATATTACATCTTTTTGGAGAGTGGCTCTTTGAGGCCGCCTTTTTGGGCTGCGATTTACCTCAAAGTAAGAAAATTACTGAATTAATGAATGTGAACAAAAATTAAATAAGACTTCTATATTTAATTATTGAGATTATAAAAGACGGTGTGATAATTTCGCATAATACAAGCCAAATTTCTGACAGATGGGTGTAGTAAAACGTTGATGTGCGTTGGGGCGGGAACAATCGTGTCAAACGTTGCATTTGGGGTAATCATTAGAGGAGTCGCCGCAGTGTTCGCTTAAAGTAAGCACGTGTCAGCAGCAGGGAAAAGAATCTTCCCATTCTCGATCTTCAGTTTTGTGCTGTAAAAGCGTTTCACTTTCCGTTACGCATTTTTTATATTGATCGATTTTACACTTCCATAGGTAAAAAAGTTTTTACTGCTTAAAAAAATTTCAATTTAATTTCAGGGCAAACCCACGACCAAACCAAACGGCCTAGTTCGGTATTGATGGACAACAAAAACTCTCTCAACTATTCACAGCCGAACTCGATTGGAGAAATTCCGAGTTTGCCATCGACATTGACAATTGACAAATACGAGGGCGGAAGAGCTGAAGCTTTGGGTACTTTATGCAGAATTATGTGCGCAAAGAAAACAGGCGAAGAAATTCTCCCCGTTTATTTAGCCAGATTTTACCTGGCTGTCCAGCAAGGGTTGAAAATATCACCGAATCGCGAATGTGGGGAAACTATGGTAGCAATTTTAATGAACTCATCCGACTTGTTTCGTCTTGACCTCGAGGGAGTTAGAGTTTTGATCCCTGCTTTCATTTCTGCCTTAGAAATCGTCTTGCCAGATAAAGATCTCAAATGGAGTTCTAGCGTTTCGAAGGTAGAATTAAGACGAGCTTCAATACAGTTATTGTCTTCAATGCTGGTATTACCGTTACATTTTCAAAACGTTCCAATCAAAGAATTGTTAAGTACAGGTAAAACGTTGTCTTATTCCGTAACAAATTTAACTGTTTTGTAAGGATCTCTAGAAAAACCACAAACTTTCGCCCAATTGAAGCCAAAATTAATGAATTTAGTAATGAACGCGCTTCAAATCGAGTCCGATCCTCAAAACACACACTTCTTGTTGGGAAGTTTGTTTCTTTGCGTCCAAGATTCTTCGATTTATGAAAAAGTTGAACAAGTCACCCAACCCCCCACCGATACGTCATCAAATCTTCTCAGCTCAGGTATTTCAGTCATTATCTACATTTTTTAATTGACTCATGTGCATTACTACTGAACCCCAAGGGGACAGTAACGAGTTGCTTTGGGGAACAGTCATTGCTTGTCTTTTATTTTGATTTACTGTCACATTTTCTATTGACATTGAATTAACACGTTTATGTTCTTGTAACGTTTTGTATTGCTTGTGATTTGTGGCTTATGTAGTATCCGACACTGCCAGTACTATGAGCATGGCTAGCAGCTGTGAACGCCCAACTACACCCGACCATTTTGGTTCCACTGATGCATTTGATTTGTTGCCCATAGGTATGTTTGTGTCATTTCGCTACTTTACTCTTATAAGATGATCGAAATGTATTGAAACTTAACCGTTTTAGATTCCGCACACGCCTTGTTTGTGAGAGCCACCTATCTAGTGTGTCACAGGCTCATTTCCTCCTGGAAAACTGACCTAAACGTCTCGTTGGCAGCACTGGAACTCTTATCAGGGCTCGCCAGAATTCACATCAAAGAATCAGGTACGTGGGGAATTCTCAGAAAAGAAAGTACCTCATCACATGTACCTACCGTAATGTTCTCCTTGTTCCCTCTTTATTCCTCTACGTGTATTAATACGTACTTTAATGTTTTGTACCTAAGTAATGGCGATTGATTAACATTTGTGCAGCCAGAAAGTTAACAGGTAGTTAAATTTACCTTTTTGCCCGTACCTATGCTTCAATAATATCGACTACTTCTAGACGCGATGGAGTGCAAGAGAGCGGTGAAATGGCTTTGCGATTATATATGTTACCAATGCTCACGTCCACCTCCGGCTCATTCTAAAGATCTACACTCGACCATAGTGGCAGCCTTTCAGTGCTGCTCCGTTTGGTTGCTGGAGCACCCGTACCTACTACGAGACAAAGATTGTCTTACGACTGTAAATACTCGTAACATCAACATAACTGCAAACTTAACACTTTCAACTCTAGGTGTTAGAAGTGGCCGAATTGGGTGTTTCTGGAACAAAATCAACCGGAAAACCAGGCGAAAACATCAAAATGAAAGAGTGTAAAGAGCTAAAACCGGCTTCAATGAGAGTAAGAGATGCTGCCGAAAATTTGTTAACTTGTATCTTAGAACAAGTTGGTTACTTCCCTAACGAGTGCGGTCCCGAATCTATATCGTCGCTGTTAGATGAAGTTTCTTTATTGCAACATTGTAATTCGTGGCCCACCAACTGTACAGATCAAGTAACTGCTGTCGAGAGGTTTCGTTACTTCGTTACAGAAGGATCTGTAATGTTAGCTCTACTAGAGGAACCTCTCGGAAACGATCAGGTTTATTAACTTGATGATATTAAATTTTGTCTAAAATTGTAAATTCTTAGGATCCACAACCAACTGTTACCATTTTAATTCGAGGTCCTTTCGGACGACACGCTTGGAGCATGCAACTCCGTCATTTGCCCCGGCACAGGTCCGGCACTAAATGTCATACACCTAATCCTGGACGACCAGTGGTTATGCAGGATACTCCTGTTTGTCCTCAAGTAAAACAAAAATATTTTCCTGATAGCGTTGATCGGGTTACGCAATGTAAAGTGTAGGTATTAAGTATAATTTTGACTGGATTTTGAAAATTAATTTTTAGGGATCAGTCGATCCCTTTGTTAGAATCAGTTATCGCAAGTGATGGTACTGTTGATGATGAAACTAGTAAACTTGTTCAATTGATTGAAAGACAAGCAACTGTTGAAGAAAATCTTGCTGCTACCCAACAGTCAAGCAGTGTGGCTCAGGAATGTACACCGCCGCCGGTTTGCCATGATTACCAAACGGCGAGATTGTTTCTGTCGCACTTTGGACTTTTGTCTCTTGATGACGATGATGTACGTAAATTAATTTATTTCAAAACGTATCAATTGATCTTAGAAAAATTATGTTGCGTAATTAAGGTAGTCTAGAACTAGAACGAATTAAAAAAATCAGTTTACTGTATTTGATGTAGGAAATTATATAATAATAGGGGGGCAACTTGCTGTACTTTACAGACTTTAAAGACAAGCACATTTGCTAATAGTTCACTTATTATTGACTAGTCGTGAAATTTAAAATTTATTAGGTCTGTTTATGTTCTAACAATGTCAATTAAGTCAACGAAGACCAGCCTTTGTTTATGGATATCGCGGACAAAGTAACCCCGCAAAAATTTAAAAATGTTAGCACGCATTGTGCTTGTGTATTCTACAGTTTCTGATTTATACAAAGCGGCAAAATCGCATTTTTTACTAATTACGTAGCTTAAAATATTACAGTTTACATTAATATTGCCACTCTATTTGCACTATCACAGTTACCTATGTCGAAGAATGATCGTGCCATTCATTTGCGTTAATTTTAGACTAAAGGCGATAGCTGTCTGAATTTAACAGCTTTGGACAGTAGTGCTGTTGATTTTTGCAAAGACCTCTCCCACTTGGATCATTTGAGTCCCAGAACTTGCGACACTGTCCACATATTTTACGTGAAATCGCATCAAACCGACGCCCAAGACATAGTGAACAACACTAGAAGCGACAGCAATATTTCTCCTTACTTTTTCGAATTTATTCACACATTAGGTTGGCCGGTTCAAGTCAATAAACATCCAGGTATCTAATAATGAATTAAGAAAATTTCTTTTTGTAACATAATTTTTTTAAAGGGTGGACTGGTCAAGTTTCAACGAGTTGGAAAATTTTTCCACAAAACTCTCCTACTTCAACTAACAGTTCAACCTTATACAATGGTTCTACACACGTTCTTTATTGGGCTGATGCCGGTTCTGAAGTCGCTTTCGTTGTACCGTCAACGTTGAAACCCGTAGACCCCAACTTAGAACAAGCACCATACATGGGAACTTGTGAGTATATTAAAGAACAGTAACGAACGGTAAAGCTTCGCCTCATTACTCTAAATCACGAATATAGTTTGCGTAATATGAAGTTGTTTTAGACGTATTTGATTTTTTCAGACTGGTTTGAACGCAGCTTATCGGAAACTAGCGGGAAAGAAAAAAGAACTTTGAGTCTGGACTTGGATAAGCAACCAGTTCCTCCTCGTAGATCAGGTCATCGGTCGAATCTCCACCCACATACTGATGCTAAAATGATGGTGGTTTGGCTTGAAAGTTTTGAAGATCACCTCAATCTACCCATAGGTTCCAATATCTTTACTGACTGTGTTTTGATAACTAAACAATGTTTTGCAGATGAATTACTTAATTGTATGACTACTGGTTTGGAGAGGGGGAGCACCCCGAAAAGCGGTGAAGTCTTAGTAATTTATTTACATCTTATGGCAACTGGTTTATTAAGGGTCCACTTGCAAGGACCTTCAGGTAGAGTGGGTCTAGCTTCTCCTCTCACTGACGGTATGGTGGTGAGTCGGCGAGCGTTAGGGCCACTGGTCAGGCACACGGCCTTGAATATGGCTAGAAGAAGAAGACTGGATTCTGATAGGTAATTATTCAGAATATTTTTTACATCATCAGACAAACGTTTTGAAACTATTTCCACATGTTATAAGTGTCAAGTACATACAAACACCAGTGGTTGCCTCAATCCATTTTAGCTCATGATTGGAGTGAAACATCTGTGGCCATTAGTCCTGATAAAATTATCTTTTATTCTTGATTTCTTTAATCTTTTTTTATTATATGGATCTTTTATGCTGAGGAAATATAAAAGATTCGACGGAATTATATTGAAAAAAATATTTATAATTTTGGTACCACTTATATGGAAGTTTCATTTTCAAAAAACAATTTTGGGGGGTAAATCTGTGGGATACTTAATTTGCACAAATCTGAACGCTATTGTTTTGCAACTAAAAATTCTTATTATTTCAGTTATCAACCACCACACATACGCAGACGGCTAAAAATCCAGGAAATAGTCCAGAAATACAAACGAGAAATGAGCAAACCAGAACTATTGACTTATTTATTCAGTAGCACTTAGTCACTAATGTATTTAACAAAATCAAATAATTTATTAAAATATTTAAATAGAATTGATGATTTTTCGTTTGCGCATAGATGTCAACCAATTTTCAAGTTGTTCATGCGGTTTTTTAGGGTCATTTTGATAGTAGTGTTTAGGTGGCTTGCCTTCTTCAAGCCTTACAAAGTAATGACAATGTACATACTCGACGATACCAAAACGACCACGAGCGTGTCTTCTTATACCTTTAATTACATCTCCTTTTCCCACAAACGATTCAGCTGGATTAAAAAAAGAAATACAACGTAAAATATGGGTTATAATAGAATTTTGATTCACTTACCAACCCATAAATTACTAGCAAACTCGACGTTGTGTTCCTTAACAGCTAATTCTCTGGCTTCTTCTATAGTTTCTCTCACGTCTGTTGCTCCTTTTTTTAGAACAAATTTTAATTGTTTTATGGCTTCGTCTACAGACATGCCTCTCACTAAACAAGCAATGTACCACATTTTCCAGGGGCTATACTTTATGTTGCATTTCTGATGGCAGACAAACTACAAAACAATTGTAAAAAGTAAAATCCTGGAGATTTGTCGTCTTAACCTACAGCAGGTCTTGGTGGGTCATTGGGATCTTGTGGAGGGTATATAACTTTGTTGTATTCCAAAAATTTCTTCGGATCACGGCTATCAGAACCCCAAGCTTGCAGGGAAGTTGAATTGTGAAATGTTTTGCAACAAAATTGTGAAACGGGTAAAGTAGACCGAGCAAGTATCGGCAGTTTCACTAATGCCATGATTTAGTAAAGGTACACTATTTCCGGCAAACAACTAAATTTTACCATAACCTCACTTAACTTACAACTCGAAGCAGTGCTACCACCATTGCTTTCTCTGTTGTACCAAGAGAATGTACAATTTACAATAGTGATGGCGAAAAAGTAATCATTCGTTACTCCGAGTACTCGTTACTCGAGAAGATCCGAAGTACCGATTACTCGTTCCACAATGTATTCGTTACTTTCGTTACTTTGATTACTTTCGTTACTTTCGTTACTTTGATTACTTTCGTTACTTTGATTACTTTGAGTACTCGATACTAGAGAGTAGTTGGTTGCAGAATGAGTACTCGGTACAAAGTAATCATTCGTTACAATCGGTACTTTGATTACTTTGATTACTTTGATTACTTCGTTACTTTCGGTACATCGGTAGGGATAGAGAAAAAGTAATCATTTGTTACTCAATAGTCGGTACTCCATTCTCGGTCTCGGATATTCGGTCTTAGTCTCGGTGTCGCTCACGCTTATGAAGCCAATATTATTATGTAATATTCGCATCACGATTGTGTATTTTACAAAGGACCTGGAATGTACTTTTCGTTCTTGATTTATGTTATTAAATAAATAAATAAATAAATAAATAAAAAAATGAACGTTTTTCCCTGTATTTATTAGAAGTAAATAAATTCTGAAATTATTTTTTTTTAAATGTAGATGTAAATCAGTTTTAAAAACCAAAAAATATTAAAGATTAATGGGTAAACGGGTGGATCACTGCTTTAGGTAACTAGCTAACTTGAACTACAGTGACAGTTTTTTTATGAATTATATGTGTGACAATAAAATTATAAAATTGGACATAATCTAAATTTTGTCAGAATTGAACCTTTTACAATAATTGCCAATAATCTCTTGCGTTCTTTGGTCTGCTGACCTGAATTATAACAAAATTACACCAGGTTGGCACTTTCAATCATAAAAAAAATTCTTCCAAAAAATCGGACACATTTTTCATAATGGACATTATTTCGTTCTAATGACTAAATCTTTACTCCTATTCATTTGCTGAATACTAACAAAGAAAACTAACATTAAAGACTGTATAAGAATTAAATAAGTCTTGTCCAATTTATTGTAATACAAATCTTTTGGTAAATTATCTATTATTTAATAAATTAACTATCGACAGAAAATGATATGATACCATAAGTAACAAGGTTTATTGATTTTTTTTAAGTTTTTCTTATATATTTTTATGGTTATGTGCAGGTGGCAATGAACAGAAAACAGAACTGAGAATCCCGGACCGGGATTTCCAGTAATTTATATTTTTAGGTAAAACGAATATGCCTCACCAGGTACGTCATTTACTTCCACTACCCTTCTGTTGGGCTATTCCATAAGTTAAAAATACACAAAAAAATAGCCCGAAATAAATGTCGATTCGTGCTGTTGTTTATTGTATTTATTTCTGAACATGTTATGGTATAGATGTCTGCCCTACACATGCTCTACTGCGTTTATATACATCATACATTTTGTTATATTCTTTATTTATTATTTTTTAATATTTTATTTCTTTTTTATTTTATTTTTTGGTTAAATTTTTGTTTTATTTTTTATATATTTTTTTTATTGCATCTTTATTTTATTTATGACTTTAAGTAATTTGCTAATTATGGAGAATCTTTCATGTCTGTAGATATTTTAATACGAAATACAAAAGTAATCAAAGTAATCAAAGTAACGAATACAAGTAACGAGTATTGAACCTAAAAGTAACGAATAGTAACGATTACTCAAAAGTACAGAAAGTTGACATCACTAATGTACAACATAGAATACACTCTCTCTGATGTACAAGTTTTACTAAAGTCAATGTTGCCAACTGTGAGCACTAGAAATACCCAATCGCTTTTTTAAAAGAGAACTTTCATAGATTTGCATTACCCAAATATTTTGAAAAAGTGATGTATAATATCAGACTATTATTTCAATTCCTTACCATTCTTACAGAAACTAGCAACACATCAGATAGTGACAATGTAAAATCACTGTATATAGATATAGAAATAAATTTGTTGGATTCCGGATATTCATCCGCGTTGTCAATGGTTGGTCCTGGAAAGGACCGGGTTTGTGACGACATTCGATCAACAAGAGCGGACGGCACCAATACAAAGAAACGACCTGAAGATGGCAAATGTGATTTTGCTAAAACATTGTCACAAACCCAATTATTTCAAGAACCAACCAGTGACAACGCGGATAAATACCCGAAATGCAATAATTCATTCAACACTCGCAGAAGCCTAAAAACAAAAAATAGAAATAATCGTACAACGGTATAACCATGGACTTTTTACTTAATCAATGGTATAAGGGATGAATCTACTATAGATTTCTACACTATGAATAAAATGCTTTGTTTCAATTTACAGGTTTTTAAATCTATTAGTGTAATACTGAAATGTGATAATTTTAAAAATGTACAAAATTGTAGATGATTGAAACTTTAATGTACGACAGTTCCAAAAATGTACTTAATTTGATACAAATGTAGCAGCAGCACTGACTAAAAATGTCGGTCCGGACGATATATTTGGTCACATTTACAGTCAAACTCTGTAATGTTTATTGAAAAATTGAAGCAAAATTAGATTTTACATTTTTACATTTTTTTACATTTTACATTTTAAATACTTAAATAACTTAACACCTGTGCATTAACAGAACATAGAGTATACTCTCTTTGGAACGCTAACGCAATGGATTTTAACCTTTCTGGTTTTAACGTTGATTAAGTGGCGTCATCTCTATAATGATATTTAACTGACCCAGCGGAAGCGCAGCAAATTTTAAATGATGATTAATTTTTTATATAAAAATCATATGAAATATTGTAAACAAAACATATTGTATCATATAAAACAAAGGTTTTTGCTTAGTAGCTTAGATAATGGGGCTTCGTTACTTAGCAAAAATCAAATATCTTTAGGTCAATGAGTTGTAAAAGAATATTGACACTAAATTTTTCTTTACAAATTTCCAACATGTAACTAGGACTAGACGATTTTTAACATACTACCAAAATAGTGCAAGGAATGTGGGTAGAAAGCAACGAAAATCTACTATTACTAGCATCATGCTGCAGCTACTATTACTTTATTACTTTGATCATAAAATTATCCAATAAATTTCTGATTTATGATAGTCAGAAAAAGATGAAACATTCTTTGATGCAATTCTAAAGGGCTGACTTAAGACTCGTAATTTATAATTTTGTAACATTTTTAAGTCATCATTTTGCCGCTACTGACTTAAATTGCGTGTCGGTGTCGGTATTAAAGTGATCTGTAATAACAGCATCAAATGTAGTTTTTTTTTATCATTGTATATACAACGCCTTTATGAATGATATTTGAAGCTCTTAATAGCGACGACCTTGACAATAAAAGTGACGTTGACAGTTGACAGCTGTCATTTTCATTTTATTTCGTCAATCAGATGCAAATCGGTGTCGAAGTGTCGGCTACTAACATTCTTTTATAACACGTTGTGACAAAGTTTTCCTCGAAACTTTTCCGGTTGACAACTGTTTCCTAATAAAAAATGCCAAACGTGTAGTTTTACGTTCAAGTTTCGCTATAATTTCTTCCTTTCTAACCCAATTTTAATTAAAGGAAAAGTGTAAAAAAAAAATTATGAAGGACAAATTAATTTCCACTCTCCACAACACTCTCAAAGCATCATTGTTGTGCCTCACATATTTAGTAGTGATAAATGCTGAATTGGAACCCAGAGAAGATGTTGTCGAATCGAAAACAATTATGGTTTGTTGAGTTTTAGATTATGTTGGTATTTTTTCATAATTTTGATTGCAGGCTCCCAGTGCAAATGTTGAGCCGGATAAAGTCGTGCAGTTAGAAAATTTTGGATTTATCCATGCTCTGGTGGCGTCATTTTCTGTGATTCTTGTTTCTGAAATAGGGGATAAAACTTTCTTTATTGCAGCTATCATGGCTATGCGACATCCCAGACTAACTGTATTTGCTGGAGCTATTTCAGCTCTTGGGCTAATGACAGTATTGTCGGGTAAGTTTCAAGCACTGAAACTTAAAGAATAGGGTTGCCTAAATACATATTTAAGTGACCTAAATTGAGGTATTTCAAGTATTGTTTTTAACTTTTAATTGAAGATAAAGTGCGAATACTTGAAGAGAAAGATAAGGAGTGACCCAATTTAATTAATTATTTTAATTCAAACAACTGCAATAGATAATGATGTTTATTCTAACCAGCTTCTTTAAGTAGGTACAAAGAAAAGTCGTATATTGATATCCAGATCTTATCACAAGATTTGAACTACAAATGACAATTATTTTAATTTTGAGCGTTCAGACAGGTAAAATTGGTTATCTGTAATGAAGGAATTTATCACTTACTCCAGTTATTGATTTAGGCAGTAGAACCAATTTTAACACAATTTTAAAATGTTTTTTCTTCCCTTACCTCTTTACAATTTACCCCTAAATTAAGCATAGCCACTTATGATATGTTGGTAATTTTCAGGAAGAAATCTACCAAATTTTGGTAGTTCTTTAATAAATTCAAATTATTACCGGGCCAGCGGTCTTTCTAGCTCTTAGATGATTTATCATACAAAAATCTCGTCATATTTAATTAACGTTGCTTTTATCAGTTGCATATTTTAATCAAAACTTGATTCACACTTCATCGCGGTCGCCTTATCGTCCATTGCTAGCACGTTATTTTTAAATAGCAAAATTATTTCTTTATTGTCTACAAATGTTTTTAGCTCTGTTCGGTTGGTTGGCCAACGTCATCCCTCATGCATACACCTTCTACATCAGCACGGCGCTGTTTGCTATCTTTGGTCTCAAAATGTTGAAAGAAGGTTGCGCCATGTCGCCCGGAGAAGGTCAAGAAGAACTTGAAGAAGTGCAGTCAGACTTGAGAAAACAAGATGAAGAAGTAAAATGTTATAATCAAAATCTATTGAAATAACTAACGTATTTTCAGTATGAAAAACAATCAATGCTTCCTGACGTTGAAACGGGAACGCCAAGGAAAACAAAACCTACTAGTGTGATTTCTTTGGTTTCCCGAATTTTTCTACAATCATTTACGTTAACTTTCTTAGCTGAATGGGGTGATAGATCTCAGTTAACGACAATAATTTTGGGGGCACGAGAGGTACTGGAGGTTGATAGTTTTATTAAATTGTTTTGAAAAAAAAATTTTTTAGGACGTTTATGGAGTGATTTTGGGAGGAGTTGTGGGTCACTCGATTTGTACAGGGTTAGCAGTGTTGGGGGGTAGAATGATAGCGCAAAGGATATCAGTTAGGACAGGTAAGAATGTGGCTATAATTATGGGAAAATTAATTTTTGTTTTCAGTTACTATTATTGGTGGTGTTGTGTTCCTTATATTCGCCTTCTCTGCGCTCTTCTTTGATCCCAACATGGAGTAAATTGCCATAAGAGACTTTTATTTTTTACTTTCTCATTTTTTATGTTCGTATTATTTTTATTTACAAAATAGAATAAGGTCAAATAGGTGGTGATAATATACTCTTGCGTGTAAATTATATAAAAGAATGTTTGTATTATTAATGTATGTAGCTAAACTAATGTAATGTAGCCAAAGTGTGTATTTATGAGCACTGCTTATATATGCGCAAGAGTAGGTTTTTTAATAGACCGGTGACGAAAAAATACCTTAATTAAATTAATTAGATTAATTAATAAAATGATAGAAATAGGCTCAAACATTAAGTTAATATACCTATAGCAGATTTCGTTTTACATTCATTTCATAATGACGTGTCCTAAATCAGAAATTGTAACTTATTATA
This sequence comes from Pyrochroa serraticornis, assembly GCA_905333025.2. NCBI lineage: Eukaryota > Metazoa > Arthropoda > Insecta > Coleoptera > Pyrochroidae > Pyrochroa > Pyrochroa serraticornis. The sequence continues at coordinate 9,943,546 of HG995157.1, read as the reverse complement.
TCTCTGTGATATATGTTTTATAAGCGTGTTATTGTTGTACATAATAATAATTTCCTATTTATTGAATTTGTGTTTCATTTAAACAATGTGCCTTTGTAAGTAAATTATTTCATCAATCATCTACATGTAGCAAAAATAAGTTCATAAACATTGTGAATCATTTTTTTATATCTTTATGCAAATAAAGAATAATTGTAAACATATTGTTAACAGTTTTATCCGATAACGGCATAATAACTCATTCACTATGGACGGAATACTTAAAAAATACATGAAGTCGCCTCCAGACAATGCGTTCGTTTTTCAAACATTAGTGTGGTAAATATTTGGCAGCTATTTGATGAGAAATTACTAGCGGCAAGTTGTTCATATACACTATGTGTAGATGTGACCACGCAAAGAAATGAACAACTCTTCAGATATTTGCTAACGTATACCCACAATACATACACTTGCCAAATTTTTCTTATTATTTCTTTGTTGAAGTTTGCTATAATTACAACGAATGTGGAGAAAAAGCCATCACGTCAGTTAATGTGGTATTAGGACCAACTTTGTGCAGTATTATCCAACTGCTTGTCGAGGGTCATGACGAGATACATAGACATACCGCTAATTTATTCACATAATAATAATCAGTGCACTGTCAAATAAAATACAAAATTTTTAGAAAAGATTTATGTTTGGTTGCATAAACTATAATTCGCAAATTTGTCCTAGAATATCATAACATCATGTGTATGAACGACTTGCCGCTAGTAAGATCTTGTCAAATAGCACCAAATATTTGTTAAAACTTATATTTGGCAAATGTTCGACGAGCGAACACATCGTCTGAAGCCAGCTTCGGACGTAAAGGGTCCATATGAGATGCAATAACCCTCACTACAAATCGTCCAAATCAATCAGGCAGTACGCTTTTCTAATGACTGCCGAAGTTATTATTACCGTTTATCATAATGTTTGTCCAAAAAGCAACACAACTTTTATTACTTTTCCTACTGAAACAGAAATCGAAAAGATAAGGGAGAAATTAAAGAAAGGAAAAAACGCCGGTGGTATGTTTAGATCGATCAATAGGCGCGTTATCATTTACTACAAATCACATTGTAAAAGTTACAGTATGTCTTCATAACTTTATAAGATCAAAAAGAAATGCATTCAATACTTTCTTTTTCTTTACATCGATAACAATAATGCCGGCGTTGTAGAAGGATGGAGAGAAAAACTCCAAAGATTAGTTATTGAAACTTGTCTTAGACTTTATGACTTTTTCTTATTTAAAATCCATATCCCGTTCAGCTGCTCAAAAGCCAGAGCCTGGTAATAAATTTTCTTTAGTCTCAATAATAAGGTGGAAATATTGCAGAGACAGGGCACCAGCGACTGAAGACTAGCCTCAGTCACGAGGAGTTGGCGATTTGTACCAGGTTGAACAAAACGACTGCTCATAAATTACGTAACTTTGCAAAGAAATTGATCTACAGAAAAAGTCTGCTACTACCAAATAATGATGATCGATTTAAAGTCAACAGGTGTTTTTTGAAGGCCCCGATAAGCAAATCCCGCGCCCTGTTCTTGTGAGAGCTCGCGCAAAAACTCACAAGTGTAATTACTAAAGGAGCTCTACCCAGTGTAATGTGTTTTGCTGTTCACCAGTTCCCTCGTGATAGAATAGACGGCCTTAGCTAATGGCTATGTTCTGGTCCAGATTGCGGTATAGTTAGATGGTGTAGAGACTCAACAATTAACACAACTTCACGAAGACGGAAGATTGGGGGCTAAAGAGGATTTCATGGGTTATAAGTAACTCCTAAATACCTAAAATCTTGAAGCTAGAGCATAAGGAACGTAGAATCATTGTATATGGAAATAATCATACAACGGTAGAATGGAAAAAATGCCGATATTCACCTTAAAGTCGACACCCCGTGGCAACATATAGAAATTCTTTTAATCAAATGGCTACCGCTATCGCCTTGTCATTAAAATATAATAAAAACTTTGCCACAACTAAATCGGCACGCGCCACACCGGCCTATATCGATAACGATGCCGTGCCGCTAGACCAAAAAGTAAAGAGCTTATATGTTATAAGTTCTTTGCTCCTTAGCTAGACTCCAGATAGAAATCTACAAGGAAATCACATATTGAACTACGCCACAACAAGGAAAATCAGTTTTGCATAACCACTAAGGAACTCCTTTAGACACTGGGAGCTAAAGCAAGCTTACTACCCTTAAAGTGTGATTGTGAGATGTTTCAAAATTATAAAGTAATCTTGTCCAGAAACTTAAACGTTGTTGCTGTATCAACTGCAGCAATACATCAAAGAACCAACTTGGCAAAATATTTTTTAACACGTGCTAGATTTAAAAACGGGCCAATACATTATTTAAAAAGAATTCAGCTAAATTGTATCAATCGTCTGAATAAATTAAACTCATAATATTTCTTTCAAATTATTTTATTTACTGGGGTTTCTTTCGCTGAATTAATTTTCTTTGTTACTAATTCACCAAACTCTATTTCGTCGTTCCAGCCTGTTCACAGTTTCTAAAATTCTCTCATCTACGCATTGACGCTTTGCAGCGAGATTGTCAGTTCTCAACAGCTGTAAAAATGTGTCATAGAAAATTCTGAAACAAAAATTTTACCCATCAGTAATCCAAAGGGAAAATTCGGTGCTTCTTATTCTGGCCTTCAGGTTGTTGCCAGCTAGCCGCAGTTGACACTGCGTGGATTAAAGGTAATATTAGGTTCTTTAACAATGGCCACTCTTTTTGAGAGAGTCAGAAACCTCAAAGAGGACCACATGGAAGAAAAAAATTAAGGGAAAAACGAATTGAAGGAATACACTTTTTAGCCTCACGCTTATTACTAACTTGCCAAAATTTCAGAGAATGGTAACACTTAGAGACTTTATTTAGAAATTTAAATTATATCCAGTGACGCTAAAAGAATGAAGTTATGTAATTAAATTATACGCGCCAATTTGTAGTTTGAATTATTTCCGTAATTTATTTACTATAACAAAATATTTGTTTGCAATAACACGTCTGTATTACTGGTTGCGGAAGACTTTATCAGAGAATATTAATATCTTTTGAGAGATTAGCCTAAAAGTAATAAAGTTAGATATCTCATTATCTTCTATAGAAAAGGATTAACAAGAAAACAAACTTTTTTATAAGAATACGACATTTCTTTTTCAGCTACAGTTTCCAATAATTTATTACAATCTGCAACTTGAAGTAATTTTTTAAGATAGCAAAAAGTGTCTACTACTTGAATATTTTTTCTAATGTTCTAAAACCTTAAAGATTAGATTTGAGGATTTTTCGTAATAATAATTTTAATTCAATTGGTCTCCCTAACTCCATAATTAATTTAGAACCAGAAATTTGGACAATCCTGTTTTCAATAAGCAACCCCTTTTAAACTGTGCGCTAGCTCTAATCTAATTGTTATAAGAAATTATTTGTTATTAGCGCCACGTTCATATTAAAAGAATTTTACTGCAGCATGCCACAAACGTTCACTGATTACCGTAATGGCTTCCAGGCGACTTTAGCATACTAATAACTAATAGTTGACTTCCCTGATTTACTTGAAATATTTAGTAAAGGATCGTAACATAGAAATGTCTACTATTGATTTTTAAAATATGCAACTTTCAAAATCGCACAGGTGTGCGTCGCGACGACCCTATTTTCGTTGGAACTCAAAAGTCGCGACTTCAAACGAGCATCATCACATCTCCGTCAATGGAAAAGTCTTAACATGCAACGTTGTTTACTATAATAACATCATCAATTTACGACGGGATTTCTGATACACTTTTTGACTTTGATGCTCTCGTTTCTGGACCAAATTACTGAAAATCAACAACGTTACTATTTATAGGGCAGGCGGGCCTTTACGCGACTGGAGAAACGTTTTTTTCTAATTATATAAAATATTGTTTTTATTATATCCCAGTGTTGCTCTTGCCAACAAAAATAGACAGTAATTGTAATTTTTTGCAACGAAGATGCTCTTACAAAAATACAGAAAACGTTAAACTGCTGAACTCAAAATGTTGTTTATGTAAAATAAAAAATTGAAATCTATAACATGCGAGAAAACTTTCAACTACAAAGGTTTTTTTAACTAATTAAATTTAAACTTAATTAAGTAATTGTGTAAAATTGACTAGATTCCATTTTTGCAAGTCCCGTTAGTTTCAGCTGAACTAAGAAAGTCAAAAATTTAAATTTAAAATTTAAAAATTTAATGATACACAAAAGAAACTTTAGTGTCTTGCTTTTTCTTATTACTTTCTATTACATATTTTTATTTTCTGCTACTTCTTTAAATTGTTATCAGCTTGATTGGATCAAGGGAACGTCGATTTTGAGGGCCGTCCTCATTCGTGCGACGTTAAATATCCAAGGCTAGCAATCCACTAAATTAATTTGTGGTTAATTGGTCATTATAGATAGGTTAAGTATTTGTAAAAATGTAACAATTAATTTCATGCCATCCGTGTTAAAACAGTTAGCAATAACATTTACTTAGGGACAAAACGCCTTATTCCGAACTAATTAACTTTATAACAAAACGATCATAGTGGCCAAAAGCTCGGACACAATAGACAATTTCAAGGATAGTGTTTAAGTAAATTCACGATTGCGTGATCTTAAAGATATGACAGCAATTAATGCACGAATATCGTCCGAACGGGGTCGTGGTTATTGTATTATTTCTGGAAATTATGTTGTTCGATGGAATAATAGCTTCGTTGTTTAATGTGGCCGTCTTGCTAATTTATCCAAACTAGGGATTAATTAAACTGGAACATTTTCAATTAATTTTCGAAATAAGTGATGCGGTATGGAGTAGCCGCTTTATTACCGGGGCTAATGGCGGAAAGGTACGAAAAGTACAGAGTGAATTGAATTAAATGGGAAAAGTATTGAAATCAATCCGGCTAATGAAATTCGGAGATTAAAGCGGTACTATTAACCCCTCTATGCAAGACCAAATTAAACAGAAAGCTAACACCATGTTCGACGGTTTCCAATACGGTTTACCTACACTCCGTTTACAAGTTCTTTTGAGCATTTCAATTAGTAGCATTTTATAAATTTAGTAAATACCAGGAAATTTTTTATTCCACTTTCTTTCTCGTGCATTTATTTTAATATTCTGAGTTCTTAGTGCCAAATAATTCCAAATTTTTCTCTTAATTTTAGTTCAAAAACTTCCAACATTAAATTTGTCTCTCAAAGCTGTAGTTTTGGGCGGTTTGATGCAATCTATTTACAACGATTTTCAAATTCATTTATAATTTATATTGAAGAAAACATACAAAACTCTTTGATAGTTAAAACTAAACTCAATATTTTTTTTAATTAATGAATCTTAAAAGTGTTGTGAATCTAATAAAATTGTTGTCGTACTTAATGTCTGATAGAAGCTTTTTACACCTACAATATGCACAAACTAAGCATTATTTTTTATTAACAACATTTAAACTAATTTTAATTTACGCAAGAAAATAAACTTTGCATTTTCACATAGGCAATCAGAAATGATATTCGCGTACAAAAATTTAGAAGAATCACAGAAAAGAGTGCAGTTCAAATTAAAAAGAAATTGCATGCAGAGGCTCTCTTCAATTTCATGCCTAGAACAGCTTATATAGACATAATTTCTAAAAAGAAGTTAGACAAAATGAGTGGAGAAATAATCACCATGAGAAATAAATTGGAGAGATTGCATAAAATCCGGTAAAGAAGAATTATAAATCGAATTTCTACTCACCTATTACATAGAAAAGGGACGAAAACTTAAAAGGATTTATTATGCAAACAATAAAATTACATCGTTCTCAAAGGTGATTAAAGAGAATATGGGAAAGAGAAAAACAAAATTAGCAAAAATTTGCTATGCAAGAAAATATTGAAAAGGTAATTTTTATGAATTGAGGAAACAAGAGCGGTTTGAGGAAATTATACTAAAGGCTGAATTTTAAGAAAGTTTAGATAATAGAAGCAAAGAAATTCATCTACAGAATTACAAGGTTTGTAAAAAATATCAAAAAAAGAACTAGTTTGCTCACAGGAAGCCGTTAAAAAATATCTTAAGAACGGGCATTTTTTAAATGAACTCAAGAAAGCAGAATAATTTAAATTTATAAAAATATGAATCTAAAGGACCTAAATAATTTCATGCTCATGTCTTCAAAAGAATAGCTGGAAGCTGAAGGAAGACATACTGAGTAATCAATGGGGTTATTGCATTGAAAAATGGTCAACTTTAATAGCATTGATAGGGATAGTAGAGAGTCATGGAACTTGATTCTCTTGATTTGTCTAAAACTTTTAAATTAGAGCATTACAGCTTGTCAAATATATTGAAATAATACGAGAGACGGGATTCGTCTCGAAAAATCCTTAAATTATATTTAGCAAACCAAACGCAATAAATTTATTGAAACTGGAAACTGGTGCGGAAATCTGATATTAAATTCTGTGTGACCCAGAGCTCTGCTCTGGGTCGATACTTGTCATCAACTAACCACCACTGAACCATTTATGCAGAAGGCCCTTTGTACAAATATACATAGAGATGACTAAATTTATTTTTTTAAAACCGCACCCTGAAGCTTACTTGAAACAAAAATAAATTGTTAAACAATAATGAAAAAGTAAATAGCATCTCTTATACACCTGGCAGAGTATATTTATGAGATTAAACTAGTGTCACCATTAAAAACCGATTATAAGCAATTGTCGGATTTTTCAAAATCAACTTGAAAAGTCAAAATAATTCAAACTTTTGGAAATGATAACCTGAAGGAAACAGATAATTTCATGCACATATCGATTATTACGATTCTCTAAAGAAGTAATCAAACTCAGATTATAAAGTAGGTATGTTATAGGTTCGGGATGACGGAAAACTCATGAAACTCATTTCTTCTGATTTGTCAGATGCTTTGAATCGGTTTTTTATTACATCTTTCAGAAAAATTTGAAAACTACGGGATGCAACAAAAATTAACAAAATGAAGTTGCTCACTAAGAGTTACCAATTCAATAACTCTAATTTTACCGTTTTACATGCAAATGTCGCGTTAACTCCCGGTTGATTTAATTTTAAGGGGTTGGCGATGCAATGCGATGTTATCAACGTATCGAGCAATTATTGATTTATTGAAAACAATCCGTCAATCCGTTAAGTGATTTAATTGAAAGTCTTTTCTGGCAGTTTCGTTTCATTGCGTAACATTATTCATTACTCGTTAAAATTCCGAAGCTTTTATCAAGCCGTTGTCAGGAGTTTGTGGCATCTTTAATCCATTATTTTGAGGAGGAACGTAAAAATGGAGAGAATATATTTACTGATGTGAGAGAAGTAAGTAATACACATTGCAGCTTTGATTAGCTTTATCAAACCTCTCAACTATATTACAAATATTTTCCATGTTGAAAAAGTTCGATCATGTTTGGCTAAATATTTTTTGTTAACACAAGCATGAAACTATTATTTTGTTACAGAGAGTAGCTGCTGCCTTAGGTGTAAGTTTTACAAAAGTAAATACCATTGGGACTAATTGCAATATCAGAAGCAAGAATTGAATTTCTGGGCCACATTTGAGAGGAGAGAATTTCAATCTCTTTTGGCAGTATCGAAAAAAAGACTCTCCTGGCTGAGGAACATCAAAGCCTGAACCGACATCTAGAAATTTCTTCTACAAAGTGGAGGATAACAAATATTTGCAAAAGTGATTGACAACCTTCGAAGGACTGGATATGTCAGTTGAAAAAAAATGAACCAATACGTAATTCAAGCTGTTAAGCTTCTATGTCGAAAAAAAAATGCTGAAAGCAAAAGTGTATTCCGTGTGAAACCAAAATTTCTTTAACACTGAAGATCAACTTGAAAGATTTGGTTTATTCTTTAGATGAAGCATGGCACTGTGTGGGTCAAATTCTGAAAGCCACTGTTGTCAACTTCAGAAACTCCAAGAATGATGATGAAGATGACAATTTTTTTTTGTTTTTTCTGATAATTCTGGTAATCATGATTCTAGTTTTACATAAAAAAATCAAATATTTTACCACACTGTACGCAATAATAAATTATAATTTTTAAAATATAATTATAGTATTGAATTCAGATTTTACCAACCGTATTAATGATTACGTAATTTTATTTCCATTCATTATTCTCGTGTTAAATAAAGTAATTTTTGTATTATGCCAAAGAAGTATAACTTCTACAGGCATTTTTTTCCTAATATATGGAAGATCTAGCGTCCCACCTGACTTCACCTATAAATGCATAGATTTTCTCAAAACAACATAGCCACATTCAAAGATAGAATGAAGAGTATCACTATTTTACGAAAGGAAGAAAAAAATATTTATCAAGCAATTGACATTTTATTTTGGCAATTTACAATTTATTCTGGTAATTGCGAGTTTTTATAAATACTGGTAAACCTTAGATGCCCGCAATATTTTTTGAAACTTGCAATTGAAAGAATAAATGATCAATTTCCAAAATAATTTGTCAATTGCCAGAATACAGTATCAATTGCTAGAATAAAGTGTTAATTTGCTAGATAAATATTTTTTTCTAATTATGCCCCTTCTACGACTTCGTACTATTTTGACATTAAAAAGATAAATTATAAATATTGCAGCATTCATTGGAAAAAACTTAGCAAAAACTAAATTAATAAAAAGTCGAACTTTAAAATAGACCGGAAATTTTTAACTTTCCAGCTTTAATGACCAATCAAAAGACTACTACTTTGGCATTGAAATCTCTGATGGCTTTAGTGGAATTCTTTTTCTTTTTTAGTGGTTTTGATATCACACCATATAATTATTCTAGTGCTGAAATCAAATACTTGAATAATTTATTTAAATACCTTTAAGATACGTAATATAATGATAAAATAAAATATCAAATTAAATTCAAAATGGCTTTAGCTTCATTAAAATTCAATCTTAAAAGTTAATTGCAAAAACAAAATAAGTAAGTAATTACATTTTATATATAAAATGTAATTATTGGTGGATGCGCCAAGATTACCTAATTTATACAAAATTAAATATTATTTAATTAAAATATTTTTTTAAAGTTATATTTTATTATAAAAAACTTAACTTATTCGTATTAACACTTTATAACCGATATTCTTCTTTAATAACTTCAATATTGGTAATTCTTAACAAAATACCTGTCTTGTGCTGATTTTCAATTATCCATTTTATTTTCACCGTCTGCACTTCATTTTATCGACGGAAATGAAATTTCTTTTTGAATTGTTGAAGATAAAATCAGACTTTCTCGAGTAGTAACATGTACTTAATTAACAAGTGTTTTAAAGTTGTTAAATCACCTTTTTACGTTATTGACAGAAAATGATCAAGAGTTGCGAATGAAGAAACTATTAATTATTATTTCAAACAAACAAGGTGGTGGAGGACCGATCACTTAATTAAAGTTTTGGTTTCTATTCGTAAAAGGAGAATCTTAACAAATATTTTTATTCTTGCATAATATAAAATACATATATTAACAAAGTTAAATAAAAATGCTAATAGACTGATAAAGCATCCTCTAATTCCTAACTTTAAAGAGGTATTCACTACAAAGACCAAAAATTTATTTCGAGATAGAAGCATGACAATAATCACTTAAATTTGCGATAACACTAACACTTGAGTTGATATAAATATAAAAATCGTTTGTGGCCGCATTTATTACTCAAACATTTTTTATCAATATGAAGTTCGGTTTCAGTTTAGTTTTTCTTTTCGTTGCTGCCTTAGTAATTTACGGTAATTCAATTAAAATACGTTAATTAATTGACTGTTTACAGATGGTAGATGGCAAACATCTAAAAATTATTAACGGAAAAGAAGCACCACCTCACGCCTACCCTTACATGGTTTACATTGATTTCAGCGGCGCCGGAATTTGGCACTGTAGCGGAACATTAATTTCACCCAGTTACGTCTTAACAAGTGGCGGTTGTGGTTACGGGTAAATATTAACAAAATCCCAAAAATGTAATAAAGTAAAATTGTTTTCTAGAGCATTCGAAGCTGTGATTAGTATGGGAATCAGTAACATAAAAGAACCCGAAGATAGTCTCGTTAAATTTATTAGCAGTGAAATAACTATTCATCCGGGTTACTTAGAGAGTCAGTATGGTATTTATGATAACGTGGCTGTCATAAAACTACCAGAACCAGTCGTTTTAAATGAATTTATTCAAACAGTTACACTTGTTGACCGAAGTGACATTAATAATGATCATTCTAACGAAAATGTAACTGTAGTTAGTTGGGGCCCTACTGACTACGAAGCATTGTCAGGTCCTTTGCTATATCTAGAAAGTTACATTAGTTCTTACGAAGAATGCTATGAAATATTTTACGATGATTATGTGCACAACGGAACGTTATGCATGTCAAGTGAGAATGGAGCACCTTGTGGGGGTAGCGATAGTGGCGCCCCCATGATTGTTGACGGAATCCAAATTGGGGTTTATTCTTTTAGTATGGATGGTTGCTACTCCGCCTATCCGACCGGTTTTCAGCGAATCGCACATACAAGAGACTGGATAGACGAAAATACAGTCGAAGTATATCAAAAAAATTAGATATCAAAGAAAATTTTGTAAATATTTAAAAAACTCTAATAGTCTTCTGAATAATCGTTAATGTTTCTCTTTCCCTAAAGAATATCAACAATTTCTAAAATATTAATAATTATTTGTTTAAAATTAGGTTTTAATCATTCATTATTTTGTTCATAAAAAATATTGTTTATTTGTATTTGCAGGGTTGGATTCCTTTTACAATTTAGTTTCTTTCATTCATTTATCAAAATTATCATTATTTTCAAATACTAAAAACTTGGCCAGTTGAGACCAGCAGATTAATTATAAAAAAAAACTATTTTTCTGTCTTTTCCTCTGTGTCTCACCTAATTGTTTGGATCATGGTAAAAAATTTGGTGCCATCTACTGGTGACTTCCATCTAGCGTTTCCTTATCTATGATAAAGGCCATGGAGATTGATATCGATCAGTCCGAATTGTTCACTTTGCCCCACAACTAGTTAAGTCAAATTTTAATTCCATCACCCATTTTTTTAAATTTCTATGCTTTATTTTAAAGAATTATCAAATAATTTTACTTACGCTGTGTATTAAATTTAAAATAATTTTTGGGAATTTTATTTTGTATTTATGTTAATATTAGGAATAAAAAGAAATTTCCCGAAATACTTTAAAATTATTCCAAAGCTAGCAGCACTTGGGAAGAACTAGCGCTTTGTTGCCTTTTAATTTTTAAATAATTTTAAAAATAATTATTCATAGCCGTATCAGCAGGTTTGACTTAGGTACTGAGCCGCCTTAAGTTTTTTGTAAATTACGAAGAACAAAAAATAATAAAGTTGCATATAAATTTGGCCATAGTTTGATAGAATAAAAAGAAATTAATTGTTAATTTTTCTCTCAATGTTTAATTGTGTGAAGGGTTGTTGAGGGTGTTTCACGTTGCGACAGATATCGTGTGACCTATTGTTGGATCGGACATCGAGAGAGGAATCTAATATAACTATTTTAACTTGTTTTGGCTACCTGTCTCAAAGATGACTCGACCAGAAAATAAAATTTCTTTAACTGAAATTAAAACAAAACTAAATTTTGATTTATATGACCAAATCTAGAATTACAAATTACGTCTCTTAGGGCAAGTTGTACACTTTCGTTAATAATATAAATTAAAGTACTAGCGAATGCAACCAACTTGTTTTAGGTCTTACACATTTTAAAGTGTAGTAATTGTTTTTGAAAAGTGAGCTTAATTTATCAATCAAAAATTGGCCGCTATAGTTGACATCTGGCAAGACGTAAGTACTTTTGGTCGGCGAGATCCTGTTTACTCCTCGATTTCCGAACTGAGATATACAAAATCGAGCGGCCCTAATCTCAGAAAAATTAATTATGAATACCATTTAATAAGAGACGACGCAGTTGGCAATACCTACCTAACTCATCACTTTCTTTTCGCGTGGGTGTATTCAATGCTCTTTGTCAGAGGTTGGAATGAGTTGAATCCATCTAACAAAACAGGGAACAACTTGTTGGACTGGAAATTAAAAGCGTCGAGGTGTAAAGTAATTTCATCGAAACAGCCTGGAAAATTGTCAAGAGAGAAAACCTTTTACAGCTAATAGTATCAACCTTAACCCCGTTGACTTTGGTGTTTTACTTTTAAGTCATGACGCATAATTAAATTATTTTATTGGGGTTTATTGGATTCTTGGTAAATTTTCTAAATTTTACTAGACTCATTTTAAATTTTGTCCATATTTCACGAAATTGCATGAGTAGACGATACCCTTGGGTGCTGTTCTGCAACGTCAAACAGCGGCCATTTCATTTGCTTTAACTTCAAAACAGCGTACGCAGCGGAAAATGTATTAATATTTTAATAAAACGCTATGGACAGGTAGAAAAAATATTAGATAAATTACATAAGAGGGTTTTATTAAAGATAACAACTTAAAGAGAAAAAACAAAAATCCAAAAGGAATTAAAAACAACATTGGTGAAGAACCGCAGCGTTACGTTATTCATTAAAAAAACTGAACGTCAAATATTAATCCGGTCCATAAATTGTTAGAGTTAATTAATTAAATTACTAAAAAAGGTTTCATGATCAAAAGTATTTCTACTGGCCGAATTCGATTTATATTTTTCTTCATCATTGAATCGTGAAATAACTGGGCGATTCACCCGGCGCATCCACCATTTGCGTATAATTGGAATCCGCATTAACGATGAGAAATACAAAAAGCCTTTTGTTCATACTATTTCGATTGAAGCTAAACTCTTTTTTAAAGTTTAACAACTAACGTTTCTTGTTATAATTACTAATTTGTTGTTATTAAATTTTTTTAGCCAAGAAAAATTAAAAACTTTACTCATTATCAAAACAAAGAAATTTTTTTCGTAAATTTGAACACAAATTTTGCACCATAAATTTAAAATACCTATAAATTGTCACCTAAATTTTTGAAGTTTTATTGCCTTGTTATAGATTGGGCTTTAATAATTTATTATATTTAAGCCTATCAAATAAACGTATAAAATCCAGCAAATTTATGCTAGTGGTATTCTTGTTTATTAAAAATTCTTCCAGTTTACTTAATCAAGTCCTCCAATTTTTTATTCATGTCTAACAGAAAAATTCTCCCAGATACTTTCGCAAATCAGTTTTTTTATGTCTCCGGTTTATGATCAATTTAAAGATTTAAGTCAACAGGTGCCATTGCATAATCCACTACTTCATTTGTGATAATATTCCTTCCTCAATATCGCCTAATTAGCCCTTTCGTAGTCGCATCACGGCCGGCAATTACTGTCGAACGGACGCGATCGCATCAAGGCCGACCTGCACAACACACGACATCCTCAAGGAGTTCCTGAGCCCCGCTGCTTACCCCAAAAACCCATCTGAATACACGCTTGCGCTGAGCTTTTTCAGCTATAGCGGGTGTGAGTTTATCAACCGATGATGTCGGGACAGTCAGTTCGCATTGGCGATGCGTTGTGCACGCTGCAATCCTGAAATGCCGCTGAAACACGATTTTTCAGGACGAGTCTTATTCAGCTGAAAAATTGCGATCGGAATCGTGCCAGCTAGTTTCAGTAGTTTCAGTGACTGTGATATTATCGCTTAAGCAGGTTTTCAGGATTTGCAAGCTCTTAAGGTAAGTTTTAAAATTTCTTGTCTACAAAACTATTTAATTAGCCACAAAAATTTGTGGTAATATTGGAGATTCTCATTTATAAACAATAATTAAAGCACACAGCAAAAGATGTGATTTCAAACTGAGTTGTTTTATGTATAAAACAAAATTAGGGACATATGTTGTTTCAGTTATCTTAACCAGCAAATTGACAATTTGTAATGATTAATCTCGCACCGTAAACCACTCTACTACAATATGCTTAAAGCATATTTAGGTACTTAAAGAGAGTGAAAAGATAAATAAATTATGGAAACGATACGGGAAAGCGAATCCATTTGTTTGTTGACGTTCCCGAGAGATTGGAGTAATAACGTTGAAAAAGTTTCCAGATATCCCGAAAAGCTCCATATCTCACATTATCGATACTTATAACTATGAAATATCTTAATAGATCGCAACAGAACCAAATTTTTGTTGAGTAGATGCTCACCACTGGCGAAAACGTACCAGGAAGGAATAAAATTTCACCAAGGATGGAAAGCAATTTTGGTTTAGTCTAGCAGTCTAAGAATCATAAATTATTCCCTCCCCCCAAACTCTTATTTAAATCATGCAGCATTCAGCATTAAATGCTTATTGCAATATCGATATATGCTGAATTATTATCTAATTACTAGAAAAGATACAAAATTTGTACCTACAATTCTTCTCGAGCTCCATGCATTAATCGTATTTTTAATTTTCGAAATTTTGCTTTATTCCCAGAAGTACTCTACAAGCGCTTGCTTCCATATTAAATATGTTTGGAAGGCACGTCTTTAATATTTATTATGTAAAGCAATTTTATGTAATTATTTAATTGCGAGAATGATATTAATTTAGAAATTATTTCCGAGAAATCTAGAAACGTCGCGAGTATTGAATAAAAAATCGGATTAAAAATATGTAAATTATCTTCGTATTACGTAAAAATCAAAAGAAATTTTTTTTCATTTCAAATATAACTGGATTTGATCTTCAATAAACTTTCTAAGAATTTACATATAAGAATAAAGTTGACTTAATAACCAAACGAATATGGTTTGTACTAAAACCTTGATGATGAATTTAATTGACAGAAAGATTTATCAAGTAAGAAAAAGGATTCTGTTAAAAAGTTTTTGAATACGGATCACAGGGTTAAGATTTGAACTGGAAATAGTAGCCGTGTTGCCAGTTGAGTAAATAATATTGCTTTGATCTGAAATAGACCTAATTTTTGTTGCAATTGGTGCATTGATAAATAAGGAGTTGCCGTAATAAAGGTTTTAATTAAAATTTTAAAAAAAATTAACTAAAAACAAGCTTCTCCTACCTGAAGTTTTAGACTTAGTGAAAAATTATAACTGTCTATAAAATTACTAATTTTAAATCCATAATGAAGCATATTTTTTCGGGCAATGACGCGATTATATTTGCCTGTTTCATCTTTAATTTTTTTAAACAGCAGCGTACCATTATTACTAATTAACCTGACATAGAAAATTATTCTCCACATACGCGTGAAATTTTTTATTTCCTGAATTAAAACATTTTTTTTTAATATATAAATGAAATTTGCATTTAAAATCTTTTAACCTTTAACGTTTTATAAAGCTTCACCAACTTTGAGATTGGGGGAGGATTATAACACAATACCATTAAAATGTGATATCTGATGATATTTTCGACTGTGCATTGTTTGAACTACAAAAAAAGATTATTAGTATAATGTTAAAAAAAGAAAAAGAACTTGCCGCAGCCCAGTTTAGCCTATCTTGAAGAAAGAGGAAGCATAAAACACTAACGGGATCTTTGGACTTTAGTGATGTTTTTGATTGTGTATTGTTTGAACTAGAAAAAAGAGTTTTAGTTTGTTGGTAAAGAAAGAAAAAAACACACCGCAGCCCAGTTTGACCTATATGGAAAAAAGAGGAAGTATAAAGCATTAACGGGATCTTTGGACTCATTGCTTAGTAAGATCTTTCTCTGTCTTGCTTATCAAGAAGGACATACCGAGCCGTAACAAGCTAAGCCTGGATCGATCAGCCGTTGAGGTTGCTTCACTTAGCAGAGTGATAACCACGCCATAATTCACTACCGTACCTCATTCTCTTATTTATATAAATTATACAAAAAGTAAATAGAAACATTATCATCAACAAATTATCTTGCTATAATAAGGAAAAGCAATAAATAGACAAAGTTGTAACTACTTCTCCAAGGGCAAACCAACATACTTCTTGCATGGTATTTAACTCCCACATCAAAAACTAGAACAGAAAATACAAGAAACGTTCCAGTAGAGCAATAGATGGCAAACATCACAAAGCAATGACGATAAAATAATCTGCAACGAGCGCAAACGTAAACTGTTCAACGTCCTGTCAAAGGCAAGAAATACGACATTCAAACAATATATAAATAATATACTTCAATAAAGATGATCATACAATTTGAAAAGCCACAAAAAATTTAAACAACCCCAAATACCGATATCTCCCATGAGGAAACTGAATTGAAGTTGGGCTAGGAGTGGCACGGAAAAAGTCACAAATTTTGCGGAATATCTGGCAGAAGTATTTACACCATATGAACCTAATAACTATAATAACAATATAATTAAAAACCTGCCAGGTGTCACTCTCAATGAAACCTTTATCTCCCAAAGAAGTAGCACAGGAGATTAAAATCTTAAATGAACCTAAAGCACTTGGATACGATTTTATAACAGGGAAGATACTGCGACAATTACCGAGAAAGGCAATGGTACTATTGACAACCATTTGCAATAGAATGTTCAGACTATCATATTTTCCAACAGTGTGGAAATTTGTCCAAATTATAATAATACCCAAATCTGAAATGCTATCAGTAAGGTGAGGTACTTATTTCCTCAAAAATGTTTGAAGAACTTACCTATTCAAATTGCCAAATAATAGAATCTACCACAATGAAGCGTATTAAACCCATTATTGTATTTAATATACACTCCAGATCTAGCAACATCAAATAACACTACAATAGAAACGTTTGCGGGGGATACGTCTCTAATAGCAATAAACGATAATTCAGCAGTGGGATCTCAGCAAGTCCAACATCATCCGGACATCATAGAAAATTGGTTGAATCCGTGGAAAATAAAAATCAACTGGACAAAATCTAAACTAAACATACAAATTGTCCACCAGTGAAGTATTTAGGTCAACCAGAAACTTGCATGGAAGAAGCATATTAAGACCAATCGACAACAACTGAACATTTAAGAACTCAAAATGTCATGGCTTCTAGGTCAAAAATCCAAATTGTCTTTAGAAACTATACAAGCGTATAATAAAGCCAATTTGGACATATGGCATACAATTGTGAGGGTGTAGTAAACCATCAAATTGCCAGATAATTTAAAGGTTCCATTCAAAGATGCTTTGCTTCATAATCAATGCGACGTGTTATGTGTCAAACATCACTCCACACAATGATCTGCAAATTGTATTTGTGGCAGAAGAAATAAAAAGATACTTGACCACATATTACAATAGGTTGTTAGGACATGAAAATTTATTCGTGGCCGAAATGACAAATTTCTCAACGTCCAAAGAAAACTAAGACGAGAGTGACCCGCACATCTCAAAGAACTCACATCAGAAGACCGCAAATAGTAACAACAAAAATATATCTATTATAAAGGGTAGTCACTGGATAATCACTGTTAAGTCTATCAACTTACAATCAATTCACTTATTGCTCTAAGTAGGAAACTAAATTATAAATGTGCAATAAACTCATTAAAAATAATAACAATACTAAGAAAAAGCAAAATCAAATAAATTGGTAAAAAAGGGGTTTTCTTGGGTTAATTTTGAAAATTATGAAGCTATTTACTTTTTAAGTTTTTAATTAGTTGCACTTTTAATTAACAAAAATTATGTATCTTTAATTAAATAAATTAAACAAACAGCTGAAATTCTAGTTCTAGGCCTGGAAAGAACTAGAAATTACATGGAGTCATTTTAAAATTATATGGAGAATTACTAATTTATCTTATATAACTGTAAGAAGTATGAAGCTGTCACTCATCACTCTACCACATATTAGTCAGCTTATTTTTGACTATGTAATTTAATCTTCTTGTGTTGCTTCAATGGTTTTAGAGCGGTACCATTTGGTAGAAATACCCAAACAAATATAGCAATAGACTCAAGTCTCACGTGTCGTTTAGTTTCTGGATAGACCTTGCCTGACCTTTAGTGCTTTAGTTCATAATTATTTTAAATTTACCTGGGCTTCTTATGCAGCATTAAATGATTCTAAAAAAATACTTATGTAGTCAAAGTAAATCCGCCGCTGTGATAAATATTATTGAAGCAATTACCTACATTTTGCTATTTGACATATGTTAGTTTTATTGTATTATACGTCTGTATTGCTAGTTGCATTTACATGTGTATCTTGTCGTTCATAGTTTATAGAAAGCGGCAATAATGTACTTTTAGTAATTAAGCACAATGTTATAATTACCAGCGGTAAGTCTAAAATGATTGTGGAACAAAATAATTTAATTCTTGTAAAATTTGAAGAATTGAGGTCTCATGCCGGGAATGGCTTTATTGCTCCAACTCCGTCTTGACAATAAAAATTGACCTGACTGACAGAATACTAACAATTTGTGCGCACGTTTTAAGATAAATTGCGTTTTTGTTTGTCTCTGAAGAGTCCAAGTCAAATCAACGTTTCAGAATTTATAGCTTGCCATTGCATCAGAAAACAGCGAGAAATATAATTTATTACGGCAATAATAAATATTGTTCTAACAAACCTTCGTGTTTCTGCAACTGAAATGTGATGATCTGTTTCAGAAAGGTTAATTTAAATATTTGGAACAATTCTGTTTAAACGTAACATATTTTTGCCGTTTTAGGCAAGTTTTATGTTTTATTAATAATTTGTTTAACTTTCTTATGAATACCTGTCCGTAATTAAATATTTTAGGAACGCCTTTGAGAAGAAAATTAATTAATGAAACCCCAATACGAGAAATATTTTAAACAAAAAAGTAGGGTTTTCTTCTACCTTTCGCAGAAACTGCCATTGATTTTCTATTTAACCTTATCTATCTTTCGCGGCAAGGCGAGTTAGACTTTTATTTGTAGGTAAGAGCTTTCAAACTATTATAGTTTGAATCACCACATGATAATTTATTGTTATCGAAGTGATAACAGTACTGTTATTAATTTAGATTGGTTTGGACAGAAATTACGTAGAAATCTGAACATTTCTAAAATGGACTTCTGACCCATGAGTCTCTAGAGAGGAAAACTTTGAGAAGTGATTATAATCACAGTGGATGTTGGTGTAAAAGAACGTATTCACTATTAAAATAAAATGATGAGCTAGTTGAGCCAGCGTTCGAGTTTTTGGCTAAAAGGATTGAAATAGTTACTCTCTGTAATTGCAAGTTTTCTCTAAACAGTCGATAGGCTACCTAACTGGAATCCAAAAGCTTTTCTTGCAGTAACACGTCATAAAGGCATAAACCTTCACCTGCTAAATCCAAGAAACGCTTCTCTGATATCTTTCAATTCACCTTAAGACGTTTAAAAATTTCTAAAGTGTCCATTTTTCAAAAAGCCTCTCACCAAAGTTAGGCAAGATACTTTCATAAATTACACAGTTGGTGCTTGAGGGTAGAAATATATTTTCCATAATATTTATCTACTGCCTTCTGAATTTTTAAAGTAAATCAAAAAACTTTTATGTCTGATAGTGCAGAAGATAGGTTATCAACTATTATTTTGAATCGCATTGAGAGTAGTTTAAATATTAAAACTTCAGATGATGAGAGTTAGGAAAATTATTAATGAAAATCTAAATGAGAAAAAGTAAATTGCTATAAATTAATTATATTTTCTAATAGTTGAAACTCTAGCTTGAAGTGTTTTGGAGAACGCTCTCATAATCGCTAAGTCTTGAAAAATGTTTCAGCCGTGATTGTGTAATTTCGTTCCGATCGCAATAACAATTATCCAACCCCGTATTGGGAATTTCTATAATTAGCATTACCTTTGGCAGACAATGGCGGCTACGTGATACAAATGACGCACATTTTTGCAATCAATTCTATTACGTGTGATAGTGATACGTCCATTAATCCGTTAAGGTACTGGCAAAAATTCAAAAATATATTAGGGTTATCAATTGCCGTCTATCCGACTTCATCAGACATACAATATGCATCGATGCCTATCATTTGTATGCAGGGAAGCAATGACAATTAATTTTTCGCGCCGTAACTTTGAGAATGTGTCGAAGTGCCATTCATGATTCCGTTCCGCTCTTGTGTACGTTTTTTTTTGTGAACGTTGTTGGATTGAGCAAAATTGCTATTTTTAGTGATCAATACAATATCTTTTTAAACAGCACCTACGTAGGTTCAGCGACAATGGAACTGTGTGATTTAATTAAATATGAAATTTGATCGGTGGATGATGCCTGTTTTGACAAAAAAAAAATGACAATTCATAGTAAATTTTCAACAAGTATCCAACATTAGCAGTAACAAAGAAGTCGATTTATTCTTTTTAAATAATATTTTAAAAATACGTTTTACTTACTTTATGCTCAACAAAGAAGAACTGCGACTAATCGTTTGTGGATTTGTTTTTAAAAAATTGAATCTGAAAAAAACGAAATGTCAGTAAAATTTATGTTATCAGGCCTCAAATACCAACATTATTCTTGTGAGCCGCACACAAAGAGTCTAAACCCCAGGAGTCCGCATATCACCGAACCATATTTGATCCATAATAAGCACTTGAGTAATCTGCTTTTATATACGAAAAACCGTCACGTTAGTTTGAAAAGCTTTATGCAATATCCAGACGTTCCCAGACATAACAGCATTAATTCAAACCAAATCCTTATGTAAGAAAATATCTGTACCCTATGCAATAAAAGTGCATTTTTCATTGATGCATTTACGATGTTATTTCTTTTATTTTTTGTTGCAATCGCGTTTTATTTTTGTGACAAATTGGTAGGCTGTAAAAGACTGAAAGATTTATTTATTATGAAAAGCAAATGAGCAGCAACTGTAAAAAACTCCCTTTTAAGTTAAATCTATGCGTAAATTTTCCGGCTGCACTGTGTTACAAACTGAAGAGGCTGAATTAAAGAATTTATATACTTAACATATAATTTACAAACGACTTTGAGTAAATATGTTGTGTAGAAAGATCTGATATGAGATTATTGAAGAATTTCTATTGCAACATTGAAATTTTTACCAAAAAAATTAAAGTTGTGTCAAAAATTAGCTCTATCATTAAACCCAAAGAAAATACTTTATTATACTTAATTAGATTGTTGTGTGATTAAATAGTATTTGAAAAAGTGACTTTATTTATTATAAATTATAAATAAAAATGTAATGTTTTTCGTTGGTAACTTGAGAACGACTGGACTGATTTGGCTAATTTTTTTAAATATTTGTTATAGTCAGAATAAGGATTTGGGAAAAAAAACATTGTAAAAGTTGCCCAAAAAATAAAAAAATTTGAGAAAAGCTTAAAGTGCCTGTCTATGGGATTTTTGTATGAACTCAAGACCATAACTTACGATTCGAAGGATAGATATCTTTTTTTTATTCCTTATAGTTCGAAAAAATTTCAGAAAAAAATTTTGGGACAATTACAAAACAAAGTCAAAAATCTAACGATAGGAACAACATATTTGGTTGATACTTTTCGTTTTGTTCATTATGCTCCCGGGATGGGAATAAATCAATTGAATGTTTTCAATTTAAAAAAATTATTGATCCCGCCATCACATTGGTTTCTGGAACAAGAACGGATTCCACACATTTTCTAACACAAATACAAATATTCATTAGTTGCTTCTTAAAACACTTTGAGGTTGTGATTTCAAATTTAGTGGGAAAAAATAAATTATTTGGTTGACATGATATTCTGACTTAGTGACTTAAATTTTGAACCAAAAAAGTTAGTTCCAAGTTAATCACATTCTAGGTGCATCACACATGTCCAGCAGTTCAAAAGTGTACTGCCGATAGAATTTAACTTGCATGTAAAAAATTTTATTAATGCACTTCTAAATTTTCTCCTTCTCAAACTAAATTACCACAATCATTAAGAGTTACAATAATCACTTAGAAATACGTTTTTTTTTTTTTTTACTTTGTTAAGATATTTCCAATAGCTTTTCACAAATTCACAAGACGATAATAAATTTATTGTAATTTGGAGGGAATATCTGTTGAGTCACCTATATATTCAATTTTATTAAAAATAATGCTAATCAAAACAGAATTCCAAAAATTTGGCCGAAAGAGTGAAGAATAGCAAATTTGGCAAAGAATAATCCTAAATGAGCCAACATAAGTTGCTATTGCTTTTTACTTTTCTCTGGGATAGAAATAAAATAAAGATTTCAATTAAATCTAAAAGAAAACTAAGAATGTCTACTTTCAATATCTATACACTATTTTACAAAAATATTGACGACCAAGAGAGCTTTCCATTTTCTAGATTCATGGTAATTTTTTAATTTTGTAAGCATTTCTTTGCGTTCCTTTTCAAATATTTTGCCAGTCTTGAGGAGGAAGTGTCCCAGTGATTAGGAATTTCTTTAATAAACCCTTTTCCCTAAAAACGACTCAAATTCAATTATTTGTGTTTATGTTGTTACAATATTATTCGTTACAATAATTTCAAAACTCAGAACATGGAAGAATAAAAAAATATCTTTAAACTTGCTTAGAACTTGGTTGAAACTTAAACTTATGATTTTTTTACTCGAGAATTATATAGATACAATAAAACTGGACAAACTTGATGATTCTCAATACAAAACTTTGTTATAAATACCCACACATTATCCTTTTTCTTTTACACCTCTTCTCAAGGTTATTACAAACAATAACTAACTGTTAACAAAGTGCAGATATTGATTCAAATTTTTAATTCCCGGGACCAGTCCTTTTAATTCCTGCCCTTGACCTCAGCGGATAAATTTTAATTCCCACAGGCTTTCTTTAAAAATTTATTCGATAAACATCAGTGATGCTACTCCCATTACAAATAATTTTATCCATAATTTTGCAGAAAATTTGTCAGAATTTTCCGTCAATTTTATATATTGACCTGCACAATTTTGTGAATCGTTGATTCAATCTATGAAAGGGTCCGGTTTATAAATCCCCGGTAGAGTAAATGAAAAGTTTATACTTTAGAATGACTCCTATTACGTATCTTGCTACCATGTTTAACTAATTTGAAAACTCTGCCAACAGAAATGGTGATGTTGACTCGGAATTTAATTTTCTAATTGGCAAAGGTTGATCGACAATGTTAAAAGAGAATCAATTTTGGGAAATTTCAAATAAAGGTTGCAACAAAATTGATTATAAAAAATAAACACAAAAGGGTTGGTTACATTTTGTTTGTTTAATATGTAACAATGAAACAAGCAATGCACCAAACCGCAAAGTAATAGAATTTTCCAATTTAAAATGTTGAACACAACGCAACTATGAAAATTGTTAACACATGTAGATTTTTAAGCATTATGAAATTCAAAATCGATGCAGCAAAGCAAATATTTTCATGGAGGAAATTGAGTAAAAAAAGAAGTAGACGGGGGTAATTTCTAAATGATCACTCAGACACTTGTGCCAACGCACAAATTTGTGTACAAATTTTTATTCGAACTTCTTTTGGTAAAAGAATTAATGGCCTGGTTTCAAGTTTAGTTGGAATATTATGCAATTATGAATTCCTATGGAGATCTTGCAAATCCAACAAAGCACTTTATTAGCGAGATAGAAAATTAGCAAATAAGATGCTTTCTTCATTTTATTTGCAAGATCTCAATAACGACACGTAATTGCAATATGTCATAACACATCTGATCATCAGAC
Source organism: Pyrochroa serraticornis (assembly GCA_905333025.2). Lineage (NCBI taxonomy): Eukaryota > Metazoa > Arthropoda > Insecta > Coleoptera > Pyrochroidae > Pyrochroa > Pyrochroa serraticornis. The sequence goes on along the minus strand of HG995157.1, from coordinate 9,919,816 downwards.
GTTAGTGTTTTTCAATCTATAATAGTGCATTCAGCCCTATGGATGGATAAAATAGGTGATGGAATTCTTGTATAATGATTGAGGTAAAGTGGGTTGCGTAAATCGGCCGTTAATACGGTTTGTGGTTGTTTCGGTACTTCGAAGAACTAAATTTTGATGATTGTGACATGTTTCCAATTTAATTTCCAATCAGGTCTTGCTAAGTCAAATATAAGTTCTTTATTGCAGTAAAATAAGATCTCTAATTCTACCGTAACCTCTACTTTTCTGTTATTTCAAACTTTATCGATAACTTTTAAAATTTTATTTTTTATCACTAATTTTAATTGCTATGGTATTGTCGAGTGTGATTTTTGAGAGTTAATTAGATAATTATCCAATATGTTATTCTTTCAGTGATGAATAAATTTGTTTAAGGGTTCAATAAAACCGAAAACGCGCACGAGGAGGTTAATTAATCAGCGATTATATCTTTCTGATTGCCATTGAGCACCCAACAACATGTTTAAGGATAATAAAAGGCAATCACGTACGAGACGTGCACTATTAATTAAGCAATTAACCACAGACCCGTGTACAATTCTGGCGAACAAAGAGACTAGAAAGGGAGTAATGCATATAGGGATAAGTTAATTAATACGAAAAAGATTGGATATTATTAATATAGGGATTAAGAGTAAAATTCTTCCATGCAAAAATTGTAGTTTAACGATATTTGAATTTAATTATATAATTAAGTAAGATATAGAAAAAACTGGTTGAGAAGAAAAATAATGATGAAAGTAAGAGTGAGATATTTTTCCTTGATAACTATTAAAATCAATTTTCTTATTCCCAATTAAAGAACACCTTTTCTCATTTATTTTTATTCCCAATTAAACTTGACCATTCGCTACATAAAAGTTGTCATTCCACATCTTCTTTAATATTGTACCTGTGGAAGGAAAAAATCAATTATATTAAGACATAATCAAGACTAAGAAAGTTTGGTAGAAAGCGAATAATAGCAAAAGGCAATGAACCACGAAAACTTAATTTGTCGTAATTTTTACGCTGGCAGATTTAAGGAGTGCTGAAGCATTCTCGCGAGTTTCAGAAATTTACAGTTTCGTCTTTTAATTCTGTGAGCAACTTCCTCTAATATTTTTTGTAACAATTATGATTATTGTTAATTCATATTTTAGTGGGTTTAGAAATCGGTTAAGTGATTAAGACACATTTTTTCTTATGTTCATAGAATATTTATGTAATGCTTATAGTTTCAAATTTGGAAGTTATGTTGTACTTTGAACATTGAATTATTAAATCTGAGTTATGTCATTTTGTTGTGTTTTAGACAGTGGCGTTGCTGAAAACTTTTAAAATTTACCATTTGCATTTGAATGCTTTTATAAGGTGAATTTAAAGTAATATGTGCACTAAAGATATTGGAAGATATTCAGATTTGAATACCTTTCTGTACAGTTACGTATTATATCTATTTCCTATCGCAGGAATGAATAATAAATTATAACAATTAAATGGTTGATAAAGTTGGCGTGATATTTATAAAAATACATTACAAAATTTACGTTCTCCAGAACACAGCGGGTTCTCCAAAAAATTAAAACTTTCTTTAATATTTTGCAATAGTTCAAACCAAATTATATAGTAAACTCTTTTTGCAGATTCTTCTTATATTCTTAATTTTAACATTATTCATTTTTATTTTCACTCTATTCTGCAACAACTTGAGAATTGAATTTACGTCAATACCTCCACCCACGTGTTATAAAAAAATTATGAGAGTGAAATTTTAGAATGCGCGCACACGATTCAACAAAAATCGACAGAATGAAGTTGCGTACATAAGTACTCGCAGCATTTTTTTTATCTACTAATTCTTGAGTGGAATCCTCAGGAGTTTTATTCTATTTGCAAGATTTTTCAAAGAGAATCATCAATATCTTTTGTGATGCTGGTCAGATTTTGTTTGAAATTATTCCAGCAATTTGTTGAAATCAACCCCAACCTTTGAATGTTTTAGATATTTTTTGCTATTTATTTGCTGGAGAAAAGTAAGTTAAATCTTCGTAATGCGCCGAAGTAAGATTACAGTTACATTGTACGTAGGTACACACAATATATTTGCAAGGTTGATTGGCAATACAAAGCTTTGTCACTCACCACTCAACTCAGTTTCAAAATTATAAATGCACCCAAGTTACACTGGACATAAGTCCAATTTTATATATCCTGCAATCTATGAGATAATCTGCGAATTAAACCTTGTAAAATCTTGTAATTCTAAAAACGCAACAAACATTTGCAGTCATATAATATCAAGTCGATGACTGGTCTTGTCAGATTAAGGTTAAAGTACGCAGAATCTAAACTAATTTTCACAAATTCGAGCTTATTTAACAAAATATTTCCTTCAAATCCGATTTGATTTGGCGATATCCTTGCTTAATAATAGCTGAAGCGAAACGGGAATTTGATTGAATTAGTGTTTATTGTTCCTATTCTGTTCCAGATCAATGCACCATGTACGGCCTAATTCTGGAAAATATGTCCGAATTTATAAAGCAAACATACGGCGAGGAAAAATGGGAAGAGATCCGAAGAGCTTCCGCCGTGGACCAACCCAGCTTCAGCACGCATCAAGTATACCCCGAATCGCTTATCCCCAGACTCTCAAAGAAAGCTGTTCAGGTATAGCAAATTTCATTGTACTTCAATAACTGGAGCGTTTAAAAATTAATTTGACGGGTTACTTCAATCATTGATAAAATCAAATAACACTGAAATTTCCAAGGCAGATTTAAAAAATTATGAAAGCTTTGTTAGTTAGCAAAGCATGGCTTGAATCGTTTGTGATAAAAGGTTTCAAACTACGTTACACAATTGTTTCGTTTCAAGAATTTTTTAGAGATCTATTTGATAATGTCCGTCAAGCTTTCAAAATTTAATCAATCGAGAGTTAAAGTTTTTGAAGCCCTTCAGAAAACGATAATTGAAGAAAACAACGCACTGTAATCTGTGTTATTCGATTTCTCTAAAGAATTCTAATAGATGAGTTTGGTTTGTTTAGAATTCTATAACAGGAGAAGTTTGCCTCTTTTGTTTCATTAACGACATTAATGATGATTACAATTAATTCAATATTAAAAAATGCTTGCGCTACTTTTATTAGCTTCCTACAGTTATTTAATTTATTCAGACATATTTTCAATTAATTAATGAATTAATTATTGCCTAAACAAATATTGTTCTCTCTAAGATGTTATTCATTATTAAGGGGATAAGAAAACTTATTGCATTTAGTTTCTCAAGACATAATTATGATCCATTCGGTTGTGCTAACTGTAAATTGGAGTCGCAGTTTAAGAATATTCTATAAATATTTATAATATTTTTTATTATTCTGCTATAAAGAAAATATTAATCATAGCAAATGCAAAAATCTGCTTATAGACTTTCTAGTCCAAATAACTTGTTTTCAATATTTGCTGAGTTTAAACCATATGGGTCTAAAAGTAAAAAGAATCTCCCAGGATGATGCAAGGATTAAGTAGGAAAAAATGTCAGTTAGATAGAGCAAAACGTTTTCCCATTTTTATCGGAAAACAACCAAACAAAAAATCAACAAATGGTGGAGGCGCCAGGTGAATCTCAAATAAGTATCGACATTTATGTTGAATTTGGCTACACTTTAGACACCATTAAAACTAATTTTTATTTGATAAATTTATTTACTTAAAATTAAATAACCACGAAATATTTTTAAAGTGTTTTAAATTCTTTTCGGAGCGTGTGATTTTAAAACAAAATCTAACTAAAATAATATTGTCGTAAAGCTTAAAATTTTAACGGCTACTTTGTTCTAGATATTAAAAGTAACCGACAAAGAATTCTTCGACCAAATGGGGGTATTTTTCATCAGTTTCGTCAGCCAGTATGGCTACGATAGGGTTTTATCGGTTTTGGGAAGACACATGAGAGATTTCCTCAACGGCTTAGACAACCTTCACGAATACTTGAAATTCTCTTATCCAAGAATGCGAGCTCCCAGTTTTATATGCGAGAACGAAACCAAACAAGGACTCACTTTACATTACAGAAGTAAAAGACGTGGTTTTGTCTACTATACAATGGGTCAAATCCGAGAGGTAAACTCCAACATTTTTGTTTCCACTAAAAAAATTTTGTTGTATTTTTCTTCAGGTAGCAAGACATTTCTATCATAAAGAAATGCAGATTGAACTGATTAAGGAAGAGCTTTTGTTTGATATGGTGCATGTTACATTTCAATTGACTTTCGATAATAGAGCGTTTACGTTGGCGACATTGGCGATGACCAGAGAGGAAAAACATTTACCGATTAGCGCATCGGTTTTGTTTGAAATTTTTCCTTTTTGCATTGTTTTTGGGTAAGAACATTTTCAGTACTTAAGCTGGTGTTTCATCTAAGCTAATCCAGATCTCGGCTTCAGTTCAGATATGGTTGTACGTAGTATAGGAAACTCATTAATGGTTATCCTACCCGACCTCCTGGGCAAGAAACTCACCAACTGGTTCGATCTCGTCCGACCCCTGATAGCTTTCAAGTTTCAAACGGTAAGTCCAATTACAATCCAACTTCAAGGTAAGATCCATTATGCAAAAAGTAGTGTAAACAGCAAGTTGAATTTACTTTGATTTAAGCAAGACCAATCCAACTGAAAAATATTTTATTTCAATTATTGAAAGGACTCAAAGGTTGTTGAAGAACTTTTGCACAAACAGTCCAAGAAGCTATAAAGTTTTAATTAGTAAATAACGTTATTCGAATATAATTTAAAGAAATGATAGAGATTAAGACTACAAAACTTCATTGTTAGAATTAACTTTCAAAGTTTGGTTGAAAAAGTGATTGAAAATCTTTTAAATACAGCTGTCGAAATTTAATAAAAAAGTATGTCTTTCAAAGGTCCAAACATCATGCTCTTGCTTATTCTTCATTGAGGTACTGACACGTATTTTTTTCATATCGTAATTTTTTTCACGTAGTTAAATATTTAATTTCAAGTTAAAAATATTTGCGCCAAAACACTGTGAACTCTCTTAATCATTCGAACATGACGTGTGACGTCAGTATACGGCCAAATTTACGTACACGTGACATCTACGTAAATTTAGCCGTTTACTGACGTCACGTAACGTAACGTAAACGTAATTATCCGACTGGGCCCTCGCACATTCAAATTTATTCTAACAACTTTCAGATTCTTAACCGCACCAATAACATCTTTGAGCTCGTAACAGTAGAACCGATTCTGAACGACAACAGATCATCAGAACAGAACCGTCAAGAAATGGTCTTAAGTGACGAAATTGATGTTGAAGAAGACAGAAATTTGAGACTCAAAGGTAAATTTGTCAATCAATTAATCAATCAATTAGTTAAAGATTGTCCGGTATTTCAGTCAAGGATTACTTAAAACCTGAGTTAGCAGTAATTATTACAACAATTGTTTCTATGATTGTAAGGGGAGTTAGAAGAAAATCCATCATTGAAATATTGGACGTAACTGGTTTAGCTAGATTGAGGATTTAGAGATGACGAAGTGTTTGTTCTGCAGGTCAAATGATCTACATGGACAATTGGAAAATGATGATGTACTTAGGAACTCCTGTGATGCCAGATCTTAATACTCTAATCAACTCGGGTCTTTACATTAACGACCTTTCTATGCACGACTTTAGCAGGTATTAACAAGACATCTTCGCTTTGTGCGAAAACTTAACGGGGGTTGCGTTAAAGAAATTGAGTTTTGTCCGAAAAACACATAGAAAAGTTTCAATTTTAACTTTTGTGTGAATTCGAATCGAACTACTTGTTATGCAGTCGCGCCTACCGTTTAAAAAAGTATATGCACTTAGACGTGAACATTTTCGTTAAAGCCAAACAATTTAGAAGACCTCAACCACTTCCTTGACGTCATATCGCTGTATACGAAGACTCAAACTACTTTCGACGGCAATAAACTTAATGGTTCGTTTGTCCAGTTTATTGTTATGAAGCCAATTACCGTTGCAATAGACCGTTAAATTTATAGCCGCGACAGAAGCTGTTAATTGAATAAAAATGCACTCAATCGAGTCTTTGTGCCTCCGATTTTTTCTACTTAACAATTTCATCGTCTAAAATTCAATTGTTATATTATTCTACAAAGTTTTCTACGTACGTTGTCGTTTCAATTTTTACTATTAACCTTGTTTTTAGTCCTTTTTTATTTGCAATTTAGAGACTTAATGCTGGCCGGAACTCAACAATCTGTAGAATTAAAATTGGCGTTGGATCAAGAACAACAGAAAAGCAAAAAGTTGGAGGAGTCCATGCGAAAATTAGATGAAGAAATGAGAAGAACCGATGAACTTCTTTATCAAATGATACCCAAACAAGTCGCTGATCGATTAAGGACAGGGGAGAATCCGATTGACACGTGCGAGGTAAAACTGAAAAACATGGCAATACTTAAAGTTTCTAAATGTGATTGGGGCGTGACAAATTGTTAGTTGAACATTACCGACGTGCTGAAAGCTTTCAAGCTACGAGCTTTTCATAAACAACATCGGATTACCGAGGCCGCTTTTATGTTTTAACGTAATTTAGATACCAAGATGAGAAAAATAATTGGCAACCTCAAGAATTTCAATTCTCAACATCACTCATTATCATTATATTGAAATTTAAACCAAAATTTAGTATATCTCTTGAGGGAGGAGACAACTAAATATTGTATACTGAAAAACCTTCCCGTTATCTTGTACGTGGTGCAGTGTCAACTATCATTTACTTAGCAGTAGTTTGTAGGAACTATTATTAATTGACTATTGAAGGAATAATTAAATTTTTTATTTAGAAATTAGATAAGTCTTTTTGTGTAACTTCTTGCTATTCTTTGTCTTGTAGATGTTCGACAGTGTCTCGATTCTTTTCTCAGACGTAGTGACTTTCACGGAAATTTGCAGCAGAATAACCCCCATGGAGGTGGTGTCGATGCTCAACGGCATGTACTCAATATTCGATACTCTTACCGAACGCAATCGAGTCTACAAAGTGAGTAGTATATGTTGGTTTTCAGGTTTCCGCAGGTTTTAGGTGAATTAGCTGTATTCCGAGTATCAATCCGCATTCTCACTTGTTGGTCCTGGAAAAAAACGGGATTCTGACGACATTTCGTCAAAATCACACGTGCCATTTTCAGGTCGTTTGTTACGAGTGATGGTGTCTGCTTCCGCTGCCTGTCACTCGAATTATGGATCAGTCGTCAGAAACCTTGCTTCTTGCACAACCAACAAGTGATAACTCCCAGGAATAACTGAATACAGCAAATTGAGTAGTACCTGCATGTTTCAATGTTCCAACCCTTGCACGTTACCAGTTAATTTAAGCAACTTTGTTTAGTTAACCTAATCGCATTATGTAACCACCACGCTTTCGTTGTTTCTGTCAGGATTTTACCCCAAATTCTCATATTCCTGCACCACCAGGTGGAAACCATTGGAGACGCTTACATGGTAGTTTCCGGTGCTCCTGAAAAAGAAGGCAATCACGCAGAACGTGTTTGCGACATGGCATTAGACATGGTTGAAGCTATCACTGACCTCAAAGATCCTTCCACAGGTCTTCAAGTTTCTCAAAAAAAGGCGAATAAAAATCAATGAATTGTAGGTCAACATTTACGAATTCGAGTTGGAGTTCATTCAGGAGCTGTTGTAGCAGGAATCGTTGGTCTAAAAATGCCTCGTTATTGTCTCTTTGGCGATAGCGTTAATACTGCGTCTCGAATGGAGTCAACAAGTGAAGCTATGAAGATTCATATTTCTGAGTACACTAGAAAAGTTTTACCGGCTTCCTATAAAGTTCAAGAAAGAGGCGAAATTCAGGTTAAAGGAAAAGGCAATTAGGGTTCAAACTTATTTAGTTTTTTTTAAGTTCGAGATTTGCAGGGCATATGAAAACTTATTGGTTACAAGGGAAGGAAGCGAGACCTCCAGTTCTTCGACCCCCCAAAACCCCTTTAAACCAAGAAGTCGAAATTTTTGACACTAGAGATCGGAGAGAGTTAAGAATTTCATCTATAAGCGAGGATAAAAGACCGGGAATTTACTCCCCTATCACGTTCCAAGATGTCGCGAGAAGGAGCATAGCTGGATCTCCTGTAAAATACTCGCGTGGAGGAAGAGGTTGGATTTTTTAAATAATTTTCTTTTAATAATAATTTTTTTTCAGAAACTAGATCTAACTCAGCTGGGGCCGTTTATACAATGAGCGACCCCAGTGATTTGTTTGGATCAGTAGTTGTGGACCACGCCGTTATCCAAGAACTTAAAGAGGAACCTTCGTTGCCACCTTGTTTTCTTTATAGAAGTACCACAGCTCCTTCACGTAGCCCTAATCGTACTGCTATTCAAGAAATCAGTTTAACTCCTCAAGGAACTCCACATTCGTCCGCTCCTGGAATATTAAGGTCTAATCACGTGCTCAAAAACACTGAAGAAAAATTTGGAGAAGCAAAAGATACTGAAAAACCTAAGCAAGTCGATAAATATGAATTTGGAAAAAGCATGCACGAATACGCCAAAAAGATTGAGAAAAATAATGTTACCAACCATAAGGATGTGACGACATCAAAAAGTGACGGCGATTTGCTTGAGAAAAAAACTGTTAATAGTAGCTTGAATAATAGTCATAGTCAACAGTTTAAAACGCACCATCAACACCAACAGTGCTGTTCAGGTTTCGGAACTACTAACAGACACAGATTTCAGAGTAACGCTTGCGTTATTAATTGAGGTGGCGATGTTGAAGGTTCAGACAATACTGCTTTGAAAATCGGACAATTTAGATCTCTTTATGTTAGTAAGTGTACCAGTATTTACGTAGCATTAATTGTTGAGTAATTGTCCGATGGTTGTATGAAGTTCGATGTGATAATATGTTCTATTGCAAAAACCTTCACTATGATACTCGACACGATATTGAATTTTTAAGTTTATACTGACAAAAGTTATTTTTTAACGTTTCTATTAACGCAGTAGAGTTTGGTTATTTTTATGTACATATCACGTCAATAAACATACGTATTATCACTAATCTAGTTTTATTAAAAAGAAAAGTAAAAAAAAGTGGAACGTATAAAAATAGATAATACTTTAACTGGCTTAAACCTAGAATAAAAAAGTCTTTAGCACAAAGTAACATTAATGTACGTAAATTAGTTGATGGGTTGAACTGTTTTCCACCCCTTGGCGTGAGGTCCAAATTTGTAAACGAGTCGACGTCCTGGCACTGGTAACAACACTTGACTCTTATAGTAGTATCTGCGTTTAAAAATAAATTATGCTTACAACTTGAGTTTGCAAAGTTATTACCTCATTGCTCTACTAAATTTTTCGTAAGTCATATTGTCGTTTTTTTTCCTGCTCCCCCACAATCTCGCCACTTTATCGCTTTGAACAAATTTAAAAGTGCCCTCATCAAAATTATCCCATTTGATCAACTGGGGGCAAGTATGGGTGTCTCGTAGCAGATTCAAAAGGAACTCCCAAAGTTTCTGCGATCGTTTACCTGAAATATTTTTTATTTAATTAGCACCAAATCAGCAAAATCGACATTTTTGTTATTGACAATAAAGCAGACACTATGCAAACAGCAGTTGCACCGTTATCAATGCTACCTTGAACTTACAGGCATTTGCACTCTGAAAATCGAAACTGCAATGCACACAAATGATTATGTCTGACAGGTTTAACGGCCCTTTATCAAATATTTATGGTCATGGCTGGGTACAAATTTTTACAACCGAAGGTTTGTAGAGCAAACAATTAGTTTAAATAGACTTCCGAAATTAAGATTGAGTCTCCGCTTGCTAGATTAAAAAGGAGCAACCAAAAATCCTTTCGGTTTGACAATTCAGCAAAAAGTGTTGGCTCTAACATCAATGGCCTATCAACATAAATAAATTGTAATAATATTTTCTATAGACCTGCAAACAGTTTCATTTTTCCAGGTGCCGAAATTTTGGAATAATTTTTTCGATATTCCACAATATTTGAAATTTTCAAGTGAAAAGGTTAAAATTTCTTTCCAAATGGATTAAATATTTTTGCATAACATATTATTGGACTTTTTATTTCTTATTTAGTTGAATAAAGAATACGAAATAGAATAAACAAATATAAAAAAAATACATTCTCATCCTGCCGACTTCCTTCCTCAAGAATGTAGATATTGTCAAGAGCAAATAATTTAAATAATTGATTTGCTATAATAACTTACAAAAATCCGTATAAAAACAAAGTAAACGACAATTTTTATTTAATAACAAAATAAAAAATAATTTATTTTGTCAGAAATAAAATTTAGCTAAATTTCAGAATGCTTCAAACGCGTTTCCAAAGTGGAGGCAAATGGTGCGCTGAGTGTGACCTCACACGAATCGTATGGCGCTGTCAGATTGAAATAAAATTACCAATTTTGTTCGTCATTTCTATTTATAAAGAAACTTTTTCGTTCAAAACCACTTCTTCAAATTGATATTAGATTTTAACATTAAACTCTTGGTGAAAACATTTATTACTTTTTTCTGTGATTTATAAAAAGCAACAAAACAAAAAAAAGTTTCAATTATGATTTGTTTAATTTTTTTTTGATTAATAATGTAGCAAAAATCTGCCCTATTTAAGTAAAAAATTTTGGCTTCTAATTAAAAAAATTAAGCAGCATCGTCTTTAAAGTGGGATGAGAAAATACAGTAAGTTCCTCTTAAAATATTAATCTTGAAAGGAATCCAAAGTGTCGTAAAGCAAAACCGGCACTCAGCCTTAAGGTTTATAATTGTTTGGTGCGTCACTCAATTATCTCTGCTGATAAATTTATTTAAACCTTTGAGGTTTGCATTCTGTTATTAGTTGATGACAAAACCGCAAAACTGTGCTGTTTGATAGTATAAACGAATTAAATGTCGAATTTTGATTAAAAAGCGATAAACTTACCGATTCTGTCTTTGCGAATATGTTTGGTTTTTGGCCGACCTGGCTTCTTCGGTTTAACCGAAGCGATTAAATCTGCAATTTCCCACAACAATCAGTATACAATTATTATTTTTAAATTAATTTTGCAAGCGAACTGAATAGTACTGACTACTGATAAACAATAGAAAGAGGGTTTAAAAAATAATTTAAATTAAATTTGAAATTGGAAGAAAAATTGGGAGTTTATTATAGTTTTCGAATCTCAGTGGTGGAAATTTTTGTTTACCTATACTTTTTTTGTACCCCGTAACGCTGTCGTTAGAGCTGTTGTCGAATCCTGATTCAACGTCATCTTGATGAGTTGCTGCAATCAAAATTTCAAAAATATATTTTCGAATATCTAGAGCAAGATCTACAACTATTATTTACGCTATTTCGTCAAACTGCAACTCTCAATCTCTAAAAACTTATTAAAATTCTATTCTTTACTGTATATTTTTCCGTTTAGCAATAAATATTGAAAGTAGTTATTCAATTGAACAAACCTTCAGGTTGGTGGCATCGAATGTACGTTTCTTTTGCGTTATAGATCGTTTCGCCAATATCGCTTGAATTTGACAAAAGTTTGCAATTTTCCAATGTTAAATTGCTGAAGATATATCCTGAAATACATTTAAATTTTTCCAGGTCGGCGTAAATTGGGGAAATTGCGTCATAGATGAAGTCGCAAACTTCTTCCGGCTGCCACTGGTGAATGGGTTTGCCGCTCCAAGAATTTAAACAGTCTAAGAAGTCTGAAAGTTAAAAAGAGAGATTATTATAGAATTCTTCAATTATCTCAAAATTTTACTCATGCCGTCGGAATTGAAGTTGGCAAAAAGGTCAAAATCCAGGAGCAATTCCGGACTCTGCAAACAATCATTAAAGTGACGTTTAAGTAAATTTTTAAAAATGTCAAAAACGTCAGAATTTTTAGCGTTCTGTATAATTTGATACAACTTGAGTCAGCAACATTATTTCTCATACAATATTAACAGTAAAGCAAATTAAATTTAAAAACTGATACAGCAAACGGTCAAGTCGCTTTAAAAATTATTTAGCCATTTGTAAAATCAAAGTTAAAAGTAATTGCAATTATTTTTTCTAATCTTGTGACAAAATACCAACTTATTGAAAGTTACTTCGAATTTTAGGAGGCTTCAACAGGATTACATATCATGTATGAAGCACGAGATAAAAATGTCTTCATATGCGGTCGATTGCACAAAGCGTGATTAAACTTTTATCAAAATTTTGATTGGTGATTACAGAACTACCCGCTTTTTTAAGAATTTGAACAAAGGTAAAGTTAATGTTTGTTAAATTCCTACAGAATGTAAAAAACGGCTAATGTCAAGTTAATGTAATAAAAATTTTGGAGCTAAAGGCTTGTTAAACTCTCATCACAGTTGTGTAACCAGAGGATATAATGATAAAAACTACTTTTGGAGCTTTAACTACCACGCCAAAAACTCAAGATTGTTTTTCATCAGACTAAATTTTTGGACAAACTGTTAAATTAATTTATTAACACGTTACTTATAATAAATCGATAATAAGAAGAATTGCACTTGAAAAATGTGTAACTACTTTACTACAAAATATTGCAAGATTAAATCGAACACTGGCGTATCAAAAAACTTTTAGCTAATTACATGAACTTTGATAGTATGATAAGTATATCTAATATTTAACAGATAAGGAATTTGTTATTTGAAATAAAATTATTATTTAAATCAATTACATACAACCGCTCAGTTAGTTGCAGAATACCATCGTTTTTCAGCAAACGGTGGTGCAGCATACTGCCGGTAATATTCTATGTTGAACATTTGAGTTGAATACTTGGTATTTTGATATTCTTAAATTTGCAAGCTGATTCCGATTTCCAAACTGGTCCTCATTTTCAAAAAAAAACAATCTTAAATTACTTTACAAATTGTTAGTTTACTGTAAAATTAAACATAAAGAAAGCTGCATTGAAACATAAAGGCTAATTTTTGTTCATATACGTCTAACTACTAGATAAACCTCCAACAACTTGTTATTCGTCGGGTATCGATGCGGCGGCTGGACTGACAGTCTTGGATTCTTATAATAACTAATTTAGTATATTTAATAAAGTTCTCAGGAAATTAAGATATAAAAGAAAATTAAAAATTGTTATATTATCTTGTCTACTTTTCAAGCTTGTGTAAGTAACGACGTAATTAAATGCCAAAAAGAAAACCTTTAACTCCATATTTATGTAACCTCTTTAGTCACATGCAATAATTTTGCAAACCTGGCTAAAACTTTAAAAAAACAGTTAATAGTCCCATAGATGATAGAGTTTTTGGAGGCACCTCGCTATGTGTTTTTGCCCTCGATAATAATTGGCACTTCCTAGTGAGCTTTTAATTAACTCTAATAAAAAGCTTTAAATTAATTCTAATTAGAAGCCCGCAAAGGAAGAAGTAGTTTGTAGAAGACACATCAAGTAGTACAAGAACAACAAACAAGAACTCTTTTTCATTTTTCTGACTCTTTTCTACGCATTTTTTTCTTTCAGTTATTGATAAAGTAAAATTATAAAATTGACTAGTTACCGTTGTAATCTTATTCAAAGAGTTATTCACAATTATTTCACCAAAATCTCAAAACTTTTCTACAAAAAAACATACAATTTTTGGGATTTAGAAAATCAGAAGACTTCCATCAACATTGCTGTTTTGATTCTGGTTTATAAAAATATACCCTAGAAAGTAACAACAGAATTCAAGAACTCGGCATGGTTTTTGAAACGGGGACTTGTGAAGCTCGCTGCTACTGGTTTTCCGCGCTCTCAATTAAAATTTTAAGAACTATTTAGCAGATTTTTTTGATAATCATATCCAAAAATTAGTTTTAATATATATAACGTCAACAAGTTTTTCGATTTGCTAGATCAAGGATCGCTACAATTTTGAATGTCAAGACATTTATAACATGAACGAAACTGGGGTAACAACCGTACAGCGACCAGAGACAATTATCGCTACGAAAAGAGTTGAATCAAGTTGGATCAGTCACCTCTGCGGAAAGAGGTACTTTGGTGGCATTAGCCTTAGCAGTCAGCGGCAGTGGTAACGCAATTCCACCTATGTGTTCCCACGTAAGAATTACAGAATTTATTTTATGGAGAATAGTCCACATTGGAACAGCAAATAAATGATGCAAAAAGATTTCGTTATTTTCTTAAAACCCTTCATCAAACACTCGAGGTGCACTAAACATTGACCAGTCTTATTGATTCTCGATAACCACGATTCACACCTTTTGCTAAAATGTATCCAACTTTGCAGGGAAGATGAAGTTATAATTCTATCACTGCCCCCACCATGTCCTCCCTCTGAATATATCCAAATTTATGTTCATTTCAGTACTGACTAACTTACGATAATAAATATTTGAAATTATTGTAAGAACCGTAAAGCTGATTATAGTGATAGTAGTAATAGCATTGAAAATGAGACTTAAATTCAGTTGTGTGAAGTTCTTGTTAAAAAGAAAGCGCCAGTACTTTCAGATCTTGTTATTAGTGAGATATCATCAAACTTATCCCAGAACATTAATAATAATAGTGAAAGTAATACTAAAACTCAGTTGTGTGAAGTAAGAAAAACAATAAAATTTTCATATCCAGCTTCAAACTGATTGTGGCCTTCAATCTAACTTCCAAAAATGTCTAGCTACCCATTACCCATTACCCATCATGAAACTAGTATTATATTTACTGTAAAATTACACTCCACTTCAACCGTTGCATTAATGGCAACTAGAAGCTTAATAAACTAAAATTTTTCTTAATCTTAACTTTTGTACATATTTGATGAGCTGAATATGCTTTTTTATGAATTTATCCCTTTTACGGGGATTCCCGGGCCATATCAATCTTATTAAGTTCATATCTGAAGTATACATATTTTTGTAATTCCTGGAACCGATTGATATAACCGTCAACACTTTATCCAGACTTTTATGTTTAATGTTGTGAAATATTTCCAAATAAGTATATAGATCTATTTGTAATATTTGCGCGTTCCCTAATTTAAATTTCTTTTTTAATTTTCTGGTGGGAAAATAGTCTAATCAAATTCATTCATGGTTCCAGTATTACTCACATTGTCAGGAGAAGTTTGAAAATTAGAGAACAATTAACAAGAAACCCTGTCATTAGAACAAAACGAGTATAAGAAAAATATTTATATTTTGGTGAATGAACATAAAAAATATAAACGTAATAAAATAAGTCAAAAATCAACAAGTAATTTAAAAAATTAAAAACCCAAAGAATCGTTTTCTTTCACATCGTTTCTGCGAACGTAGTGTTCACAATCAACCTTCTCCAATATGTCAGAAAATTTTCAGTAGAATTTCCACGTTGAGAAAACTACATTGTAAGCCATTTTCAGTAATGTACGATAACTATATACTGTTGGAATTCAGCTTTAGGGCAAATGTTATGTCTTTTTTAAAGAAATTTGATATTTACCGTGTTTAGCACAAGTTCAAAAGAATCAGGATTGAAACCACAAGTAGGAATTCAGTTTTTGGCGTATTTGTCACATCACGGTTACACACCAGAGGGGCCAACACAATTTTTGTAAGTAGCAAGCTATACCGAGTTATACCTCATTTAAAAGCTGTTTTCAAAAGAAACATTTCCGTGTAACTCCGAACTCACTAGAATAAATAGTTTCAAAATGACGTTAAATCAAACGTTAATGCAAATACAAGAAAAAATTACCTACAGGAAAAAATCATGCATAGATAATAAATTTGTTTTTGGATAGCATTCCAAAAGAACAGAAAATTAAAAAGCGACTTTAAGTGTTTTGGCATAAGTCTCGTCTAAAAATATTTTACAGATTTTTTTCTTGAAAAGACCTTTTAAATGAGATACAACTCAATATGATTTTCCATTTTAAAATTTTGGGTTGCCCGCTCTGGTGCTCTTACAGTGTGCGACTCTGATGCGGCGAATACGCCCAAAGTGCATTTCTGCAGTGCAGTGCAGTTTGCTAGATATTTGTCTAGACTGGGACGTCTGGGACAGCCAGTATGTGTTTAATACAGTTATGAGCTGTTATGGGTCGATTATGAAATAAAAAAGTTGATAAATGTTTTATATAAAAGACCAAATTACTGTTGCAGTGAAAGCAGGCTTCAGTCATGCTGCTACCAATAATTTCCTGAGCTAAAGGACGCCTGTGATACGAATCACTGGCAGGAAAATCATCTAATTTAGCTAATGCAGAGATTCAAACTGAAAACTTTGTTTTATCAATATTTAGGACCCCAGAAATTTCTCTCACCGGCCCTAGTTCAAAAACACCATAGTGGACTGTTTTGTATTACAGAAACAGGGGCCTCTAAGGATAGCAAAGAGCTTGTTATTTTGTTTGTTTAGGATGCCAAAAATTCTTGATACCTGTAGTTAAGTCCTCAAAATTTCATTATTATTCTCCTACTTTGTGAAGCCAAAATTCGAACGAAGTAAAGTTGAAGAAGTGCAGGATGAAGTGAGAGGTAGGTGCCGTCTCCAGAAATGAGAATTGCCTCTTTAAAAAAATCCGAAACATGCTCTAAAAAAGAGGTCCCATCGGGAAACTTTTTTTAGGGGGCCCTGGGCGCGCGCCTACTGCTCCCATGGGTAAAATTTATACGTGAATGCAGCGGATCGTCTATGCCAATATACTTATTTCTATGATTACTTAACCTTTATTTGTGTTGAAAAAGTTATTTTATTACCTTAGATCTTAGGTGATGAACCATAATTCTGGCAGAAAATAACTATTGCGTGATTATGGTAAGAACGTATTGATAAGAACGGAGCAAACGATAACGCGCAACTAGGGGAACCACCCATGTCATATGTTAATGCGCAGTAATTTCAGTTGCCTAATTTGCAAACAAAACATTTGTACAATATCATCAAGTAAAATGACAACATTTATACAGCAATTCACTCACCCATACTTTGAATACCCAAATTGTAAAGACCACTTGTCTTTGTCTAAAATAAGTGTAATATGAGTAAACGATATAATTGAATGCTGGGGATTCACCGAGCCAACAAGGACGCCATGACGGCTCATGCTAATAGTTTCTTGAATTTAACACTTATTGTCTGAATATCGGAAAATTCGGCGGGATAATGAATAATCAAAAATACTCACATTAGATTCCAAATGGAACATCATGGATATAAACATAAACAACAAAATTCGCCGAAAAATGTGTTGCTTCTGAACACATCAAAACTGAGAACGATGTAAGAGCGTAATCATCAACCGCGAAATCGCGCTTTGGGCTTTCCAAATGGCGAACGCCAATGATATGGGCGGGAGTTTATCTGCGACTTATCTGTGACGCCAAGCGATTTCAGTTCAAAATTTTGCTCATATTGTAAAGACGTTCAACCAATAGGGCAAAAAACCAATCAGGCTACGTACAATCCCCTAATAACTTTCATTAACTTTAATCTTAAATCAAAAAGTTTTTTTAAATCGAATAATTTGGAAGTGTTATAAATTCTGCTATTATAATTTCAAAATTGAGTGATTGCTGATACATATATTTAGATATTTAGTTGAAACCAACTGGAATGGATCGTTGTTTATGTTATCTGTAAATGGCAAAAAGTTAATTAATATCTATATTTCAACGAATTATTCAAATATTTTTAATACATTCAATACTTTGCAGTTATGGTTACAATCAGCAATGGTTAATCAAAATAAATGTCAAACTGCAAACTGCTAAGAAAAATTTCGACAACAATTCATAATTGAGATTAAAACCAGCAACGCTATATTTGTAAATAAAAATTTTGGTTTGGAAAAACCCGTTATCTTATTTATGTAATCAAGTAGTGTAAAATTGATATGTAATATTTAGATAAAGTCGGGAAAAGTAATCTAAGCTCCTCCAACAATAATAATTTTATTCATTAACATCATCACGTTAGCAGTTATTACTAAAAAGTAAATTTAGGGCTTAAGATACCCAGAAGTTAAAAAAAACCAGAGCAGTTTATAAACGTGCAGCTATTGCTCACAAGTGATAATTCTCAGTGTTCACTATAATAAAAATTGGGGGAATTACGGTTCTGTGCTCAAAATTACTGGGAATTGTTATCAAATTTAAACTGATTAGATCTTTAATCAAGTTATTATTACAAAAAAAAAATACATTTAAAAAAATTAATGCAATTATTGAGGATTAAGTACTAAAATTTATAGATTATTTCTCATTTAACATATCAGTATAAGCGCCTGAAATGAGGTCTTCAGAACTAACTCCCAAAGATTGCATGAGTGAATTAGCAATTTTTTCACCCTCCGCAACGCTTTCCTCTGATCGCAATCCAACCTGTAATAACAAACAAAATGATAACTTGTTCTTATTACAATAAAATTTAAGATACCTCCAACTCCATGAAATCACCCAAGCCCTCAACAGCGTCAATATGAATACGAGTCTGTCCCACCATAAATAAATAACGTACTTTCTTTACATCCCCTTTTGCTCTCAAAGCTTTCTGGAGAACATCATGAAGCCCCTCGACGCTCTCAGACTGAATTTTGACCTTATCAAAAGAACTCAGTTTCGGACCCTCAACATCAGGGCGGTCGTAGTAAATTAACTCTGCATCTCCGTTCTAAAAATTAGAAAATCGAGAGGAATTCAAAGCAACACCTCGACCTTAACCTCAAATCTCCGCAACTTCAATCGCCCCTGTTGCGTGTTATAAAAAGTATCATGTTGTTTTATTACTTCGCCATTTGAGTTACTCAAGGCTTTAGCTCGTTCAATTAAAGCTGCTAAATGTTTTACTTTTGCTTTAATTTCCACGTTTCTCATCTTCCCGCGCTTCTATTGTTTCAATTATGGGGTTACAACTCTGACCATAGAAAACACTTAATATAGAACATGGCTAGTCAAGTGGTATAGAATCATAGAATCTCTGGTATAGAGGCGAAAGTATAGATGGTTGTTTTAGGATTTCCTGCCAACGCTAGAGGCGCTGGCATCTACACTATTACTGCGTCTTGCATTAATTATCAATTCTCCTATTAGCGTATTAGTGAAAACTTTTGAAGCATTAAATTAAAACATGTAACAACATTCACCTACTTTTTCTACAATAAAGAAAAGTTAAGAACATGTTTTTACATTGTAGATTGTAGAATAAATATAAGTAACCATGTTAATGTTTGTGGATGCATACGACTTCTTTAAGGCGTGTTAAATTTTATCAATTAAAATCTTAAATCAGCTACTAAGTATATTTGGCCAACAATAAATGCGCATGCGTGGTTTTATCAAATATTAAACTTTTTTTTTTGTAATTTCTGTCCAATTTTATATTACTTTGTTTTAATTACCATAAAAGCATTTTATCATCAGAATTCTTTGCAGATGCCTGGTAGAATGTTGTATGCCGTTTTTGGGTGTAAGAGAAAGCCTGGAGAACAAAGGAGTTACCACAGATTTCCTATTTTCTCTGCAGAGGTAATAATGGATACCCGAAAATTAAACCATACTTAGTCAAACATTATTAATAGTTCCAGAATCTGTAGTGCTCATTTTTGTCCTAAACATTTTACCGGTTACAAACTCAAGGATAAAGCTACTCCAACACTGAATTAATCAGGTGATTTGTGCCATATCTAATTTTAACTCAAGTTTTTGATCAACAATTTGTTACTCTACCTCAAAATGTAAACATTTGGAGGCCACGTGTAACACCATACACGTCTGTATCAAGATATAGGAATTATGTCTCAAGATTAGTAAATTCAATAGTCTACAAGTTTTTATATAATATTTTCTATTTCAAAAGTTATTTGACATGTAGGAATTATAATGTTTAAATTAATTAATAAATTATTTATTAAGAGCATCTCGTCTTTTGCTGTATTTTTTTATGTTTTGTTTTTTTTTTCTTATTTAGAGGTTAATATATTGTTAAAAACTAATATTAACATGCTATTTTTATATATTGTTTTGCAATATTTTGTCGCAATATCACATTATTGTGATATTACACTGGAGGTTTCAGTAGATATAAAAATAAAATTGTTTAACTTGAGATGATGCTTTATGACTTCAGTTGCCGTTCTATAGTAAGTGTCTTTTACGATTCTATGGTCATAAACGTCATAAACCGTCAAACGTCAAACGTCAAACCGCTATAACCTAAAAAAATGCTATTTAACGCGTGATTTAAAATGCGGGTTAGTCGCTTTTTCTCGTTATTTAAACATAGAGGATTGTACGTAAAACCAGTTCTCAATCTAACTAAAAACTGGTACTTAAAAAACAGTAATTGCGTTAAATTCAAAAGTGTTTCGAAGAACTTCTCACTTAGTGCTGTTGGTAATATCAAGATAACCCACGATGATTGTGATTCTGACAACGAAATAGAATCAAATTTCGGCGTTTTGGATGGATATTATCCAGAAGGGAATCAGGGTTGCGCCCGTGATTTATTATACAAAAACTCCAAAGACCTTTTGCTAAATCGTATTTATAACTGTGTTTCGGTTCAAGAACTATTTAACGTTTTCAATCAAAACAAATCAAGCTACATGAGTTGTCATTTAGTGCAAAACATATTAGTTTTGTGGGATTTGAAAAAAATTTTTCATGACATTAACAGTTTCAATGGGAAAAACGTTGAGGAATTATCAAAAGATTTTATGAATGAACTTAACGAAAGCGCTAGTTTCCAGCAATTACTTCGTCAAATTGAGAAGAGGAGCACCCATTTTAGTGTCAATGAATTGAGTTATATTCTTTTGTACTTAAACAAATTGGGGTATTTAATAGAAACACCTTTGCTACAGTTGTTAGCTAGTAGATTACATGATAAATTGTTGGAAAATTTCTCGATATCACCAGCATCGAGATATTTGGAAGCTGTTTTTAGTGACTATAACTTGCGGTCTTACTCGATGTCACAACGTTTAGTGCCTTATGTTTTTCAAGAAATAGGTAACTTTAAAGTTTTCAAATTTCTTCAGTTAATTTTTTATTTTAGAGGCATGTGAATTAGAAACTTTGGGAGATGTCACCACCAGTTTGAACAAATTACACAATCTGGTCACAGAAGAAGTTTTGAACAAATACAGAAGTAAAATCGCGGCTTTCTTGGAAAAAGGAGACATTACTGCTGCAAACTACAAAGTGGTTTTGAAAATCATTTCTTTCTTAAACTATCCAAAGTGGCGGGACAAAAATGTTCCTTTGATGGCTAGGTGCATTTTGGTGGCTAAAGGAAATCTAAATAGTTTAAGTGTTAGCGAACTCGTAATTTTGTATGATGTAAGTAGGCAGCAGCTGACTACCCTAACTTTATTGTCAAACCCAGGACTTGTGGCACAAACATAGGACGTAAATATCTCTATTGATACTTGAAGATTTTCAACTCTTCTCAAAATAATAAAACATTTTTGTTTGTTTTTTATATCAGGTATATTCCAAAAAAATTTTTTTTTTTGACGTAGACGCAAAACTAAAAACAACGGAAGAATTTGAAATATTAGCAGAGTACACTTTTTCTTGCAGCACCACTGAAAACAAATCAGACTAAACAATTGATGACGTGATCTCTGTATTGAGTGAGCAAGCTGCAATTGTTTACTAGCGTTTTAAACGTTCTTTTTCTTATAACAAAAAATATTAGGGTGGTTTTAACAAAATTTCCTCAAACAGTTTGCCATTAGAGATTTATTTATGATGGTATAAGCCTTGAATTGCAGAAGTCCAAAAGCTAAGAGATTCGAAATTTAAATTTGTGAAATAAAATTATTTTAATTTATTTTTATGAATATGAAATAAATCGTTTATTTTTTAAGTTATACGATTTGGAAAATATCAAGTTAACACGATTTACTTCTCAATGAAAGTTTCATGTTAATTTAAACACATTTTTTTTCCATTTAATTTTTTATTTCATGCTTGTTATTTACGTCAGAATTTTCCTTCTCTAGCCTGGGGGCTCTTCTAAATGGTAATTTGTGGATGATCTAAGTTCTTGATTCAGCAATTACTGAAGCACATTTCTTCAATATTTTCTTGGCTTATCAAAGCAAATTGAAGCAATTACCATGCTTTATCCGTTTTATGAGCATTCAAAGATGTGCGATTGATTTTATCGCGTAGCACTAATTTATATGATGAAATTACTTTTCATCGCAGTTTCTAGCTTAACTGCATTAAACTTATCGTACATTGACATGATTCACAGAACAAAAAAAAATATATATTTGGTTTGCTGTGGTAAATATCTCGCATTTCCATTTGACGCGCTTGCAAAAACTTTATCAAGTACACTTTTTGTTGTATTTGTGCATCTTAAAATAAAAACTATACGCCATTAGTTTCTTTATATCATAATATTAAAATTTTTACCAAAAGTACGCGAAATTGAATACTGCAGTTTACGTAGTAGGGTAGGTGCTTCCCCTGTGAGATCCCTGCACCAAACATACACATAATGTCATGCTCTCGTAGCACGCAAACAGTTTTTTTTGCCGAGGCTGTACAAAAATTGCAACTGTAACGTTCAGTTTCGGATCTGAATCACACCAAGAAAATTATATAAGAAACTATGATCAAAAACATATCTCTTAAAATAAACAAAAATATAGTAAGGGCATAAAAATTTGTCTTTAATAGCTTACGCGTTAAAATCTTAATTCAGATCATTTTAATAAAGACAAGTTCTTATTCTGTATTGGGTTCCAGATATTTTTTAAAATCCAAGAGCCTGGGAGCGTTCTCAACGAGTTGCAGTGGTGTTCCTCTAAATACCTGCAACAATTCCAGGGCACTTCTCTACAAAAAATCCGTCTTTTCTCGTCGCTAGTATACTTCTCGTCTCCCCATCTCCGCGCTAAATACCAAGAAGCCATGAAGAAGTACGTTACAGAGTGCAATAACATTGAGAATTTGTTACATTTGCGGCGAATTTTATCCTACGTGAAAGTTTCAGACTTTGAACTGTGCAAGCTTTACTGGAATAAAGTCTTAAGTTTCATTAAATCTAACAGTAATGACGTAGACTTAATCAAACTCGCTCAGAACTACAAAAATTTCAACACTGACATCAACAACTTTCGTCACCTGAAATTCGAACAAGAAATTCTACGGTTACTGGAAGATCTAGCAAGGAACACCATGTGTGAAATTTTACCACAAAAATTAGTCAGCATTTTCAGTTTCGCTCTGATTTACAGCGGTAACAACAACTTTCTCGGATATTTACTAAACAAAATTCTAGCAAATTGGGAACAATTGAACCACATCGATTGTTTGAAACTTGCCACAGCTTTACGTTTTATTCGCGATAGTGATGACAAACAGTTAAAAAAACCATTTTCTGAACCCATCGA
The DNA here is from genome assembly GCA_905333025.2 of Pyrochroa serraticornis. Classification (NCBI taxonomy): domain Eukaryota; kingdom Metazoa; phylum Arthropoda; class Insecta; order Coleoptera; family Pyrochroidae; genus Pyrochroa; species Pyrochroa serraticornis. The sequence continues at coordinate 9,896,348 of HG995157.1, read as the reverse complement.
CCACGTATTAAATAAAGTTATAGCAAAAGAGGTGGAGAATGAAGAGAATTTGTGGAAAAATCACGCGTTGTTGAAGGCTTGCATTTTTAAAAACAATTTAAATAATGAAGTTATGGATAAGTTATTGTTAAATTATCGAGGATTTTACGACATTTCATCTAAAAATATTGAAAGTATGACCTACAACTTTATGCAAACCAACACGTTGATTCCTGAAGTACTTGAAAATGTCACTGATTACGTCATTATGCACCCCGATAATCTCTTAGGTTTTAATTTGGAAAAATTGTTGTATTTGTTTTATTGGTTGGGTTACCATCCCAAAAATCTGGACAAGTTTTGCGAAACCGCATCAAACATTATAATACGGTAATTTAATAGTTTATAGCAGCGGCGGTTCGTCAGAGAAGGCGCTACACTTACAAATGTTTAGTGATTACAATTATTTTAAGTAATAAGAGAATGCTGCACACATGAAAGAACCTAAAAAAAATTAATTAATTTCTTATTTTTTTCTATCTCTTTCACGACCCGCCGCTGTATCATCATAAGCCATACTGACTTGTAGTTTCCAGAGATCAGGAGAGAATGGGAGGATTATCCCTATTACACTGCGCATTATCTCTATGTTTCTTCAATAGATTGCCTACTTCTTTTATTCAGTTCATCTTTAACGCGGAATTTTTGGACAAACTCGATGTAGAATTGGCCAACTGCTACTCCAAAGTATTTATTGCTAATATTACTCGCTTTGAAATAATGATAAAATTCTCTTCAGGAAAAATATCCGCAAAAAGTTAGATATACTTTAATGCATGTAAATCGAGCTGTTTGCTTGGATTATCCCGAGTCGAAAGTTCCATGGTTTCACCGAAAATACGTCGCTGATCTGCATCAAAACGGTAATATAATTGGTCTAGTAAGAGCCACGGCATTAACTCTAAGCTTCTTTTACAATTTAAAATTTTATTTATGACTATTTTTGCCTCAAGATATGATATTGTTAAACCCGTCTTATAGCTTTTTCGCTTCTTTGACGCAACGGTAATTTATATATACCAATACCTACTAAAGGAGAGTTTTGTTTGCGTTGGATAAAATTATTTTATTTTCCAGCAAAAGACGAAAAAATGTTCCCTAAACGCGTCAGGCAATGTCTAATCGAAATTGTCAAGAACGAAAAGGCGGTTAAGAAAGACGTCATCACACCTTACGGCTACAAAATAGATTTTGTTATCAATCTCAATTCCAAAGAAAAAGCTGTAATAGATGATGAATCCAAAACGAAGTAAGTATTTACAACTTTATTTAAAACTACTGATTATCGAGGAATTTGCAGATTGGCGATATTGTTGATTCCTCATTATGCTTTCACCAGGGTATTGGTGCAATTAAGAGGCAGATATCAGTTGAAGAAACGCCATCTAGAGATGTTAGGATATCGCGTAATTATGGTCAATTTCAACGAGTGGATCGCTGTATCTCATCCTCAAGAGCGAAGACAATACATAGCGAATTTAATATGGCCAAAGAAATTTAGCGGTTTACGTACTTCCAGATATTATTAAAGTCAATTTTAGTCAATATATTTTTTGCAATTTTAATGCTGCATTTTGAAATTATCCTTAAAAAATTGCAAAAAGATTCCGGCAATTCTTTAGTGAATAATCCTTTGTCGCTTTGTTTCCACGATAATCGGACTACACGTGTTTTATTCTAATTACTGATTATAATTTCCTTTTTTTTGAAACCGACAGATGTTTCAGTTATGATAAACTTTAACCTAAATGAAATGCAAACATTTCTAAGATAAATTGATTGCGTGGGAGTTATTCTAATTATTGTCCTTCTTAGCATAAATGCGTAGCAAACTGGGCGTTTGCATTTTAATATTATTGTAAACCATTAGAACTTAATATTTCCCTCCCTTTGCTGATATTTTGTATCAACGAAAATTGCAGTTATCGTTTTTGGCTATCCGTTAACTCCTTTACAATGTGAAACTTTTCATGGGGTCATCTTGATAAGTAGATAAATTTATAACTTCCTGAAAGTTTCAATGAATTATTAACACAACAATATGACGATTTGGAGGTCAAAATTTTGCCTTTTTGCTAAAATGCGGGCACGCCAATTATTTGAAGATTTGTGGTGTTATTCGAGAGGAAAAATAAAACAATTTTTTATTTCCTCGCTGCCACGTGCGTCATTAGAGGGGAAACAAATTAAAAATAGTTACGCAAACGACTTTTTTTTTTCCTTTAAAATGGAACACTCTTTCGAACATTACAATAATTGATAAGAAATACGGAAACAACAACGGCGGAGATTAAGTGAAGAGTACACGCGAATCGGATACATGGCGCCTTGCTCGCAGGAGGTCGTTGATGACGTCATTGCACGGGTCACCTCCACATGCATGGCTAATTACCTAAACAAGTATTTATTTGCGTTCATTCTTCAATTTATCATAATCTAAAGCAAAATTAACTGGTTTTTGTAATTATTGTTCTGATCGTTATTCTATACAATAAAGTGGTTGTGGTGGTGGTATTAATACTGATTAGGATTGTTGCTAGGAAAGTCATCGTAGATAAAAAATTATCCTAAGATTTTAATCGTGGATAACAAAGGAAACACCGAGTTGTCAAGGTCTCTCCAAATAATTCAAGAATCGCTAAACGGGCATGATTATTTTACTTCTTTCTATAAATTGTTTTAACCATAGAAGAAAGAAGGTGGCATGAAACTTACGTTTCAAAAACAAAACATAATATACATGACACGAAATTTCAATTTGTTTGGCTAGGGGGAGTCACCCTGGCGTTGAAGAGGACCAAGAACTGCCTGATACTCCGCTGAGAGTACTCTGTTGAAGTTGACGTAGATAGTTCTCTAACGATACCTTTATTGTAATTATACATTATACTGCTGCTCCCGTTTACAAAGCAACTCTATCCTTATTTATTTATAAATAAGGATCGAATTTGGTCTATCAATAATGAGCAACGGACAGCAGAAGATAACCAACGGTTCTGCCTATCGTAATGGAGTATGATCGATTCCAACAATATGGATATTTCCTTCTGGGGGAAGTCGGTAGATAGTCACTTTTGACAAATTCGTTATACATTTTTAAAAAATCTTTCATTTAAATGGTTCAATTTACAAATGCGTACTTTATTGCTTATGCAGTTCCAATGCCGAACGAGATTGTCATATTTAGAAATTACTCTTTTTGTGAATATTTAACTGGTGGAACACTTTGTATTAATTGCTATTGTTGCAATAGGTAAAATGAGTCACATTACTTGTCTTTGCACCTTTGTCCTCGGCCTTTGTCGGAAGAAATTAATGAAAGTGATAAGATTAATAATACGCTGACTTTTTATGGAAAAATTGTTATGGTCCAACGATCAACGAATAAATTGTCATTGCTAATAATGAATCTAGGAGACGAGTAAAGACGTTTGCATGCTATAAATTTAATATTAATATTATGTAAGTGGATAACTACACGTTATGAACATCCCGTCGTTCAAGTTACGTTAAAGAACGATTTTAGATAAAAATTAAGTATTATAAGTAGAATAAGAGGCATGATTTTATTCAAACGTAACACTCCGCGGACACGTATTATTTCTGCGTTTGCTGCTAAATTAGAGAGGTCATTGTTTCTCTTGGTGTTGTACTTTGCCCCCTTAAAAATAATACACAGAACAAGTCTTAAATCCATATTAATTTTAAAATATCTTGCCTAATAGAAGATGCATATGACTAAACTGAATTATGTTGTCAATCTACAACTCAAGTAATGGTGATCTTGTACTCTTATTTCGTAGAAGTCAGTTAGTAGCAGTTTATTATTTTCTTTATCTATTTAGAAAAAAAACTGTTGGATTCATTTAGAATTCGAATCTTCCCTATTGGAAGTTTCAATCTGTCTTTTGGTCTGAAAGGCAAGAAAAGCTTGGTTTCATACTTCTGACTAACCCTTTAGTAGAGTCCTCGCGTTGCGTTTTTAATGATTTGGTGTGTACTTCAAAATAAAAATATATAAACTAGTCAGATGGCAGATGTGCTGCTTATGCTCTATAAAATCGTCCAAAGCGGTCAAGACACAAGATACAAAATTCTAACTAATCGTTTGAAGCTGCAATATGAGAGTCCCAAAAATAAAAATATTCGTCTTTACAGACGTTCAATTTTTGAAGCTACTGTTGCTTCAATACTACGGATCGTTGCTCGAAACCGCAACCTGTAAGGAAGGGAAAAAGTAATTAAAATATTGCTGTGAAAACAATGTAGTGTATTGTTTTTCTTGTTATTACCTACAAGCATTGTTTATAGATATTAATATCTATAAGCAATGCTACAAGGGAAGTTTCAAACTGGAGAATTGCGTTGGAAGAAGAGAAAACGTTTTTACTTGCATGAAAGTTTACAGACCCAAAATATCAGAATAGCAATCAAAAATCTTAAACACTCTAAGAAATTATTAAAAAAAAAACAATTTTAAAAAATGCTGCCTACTTATCACTCAAATACAAGATCATTGATATAATGATGAAAATGGCTCAAATAAATATTGCTAACAATGTGATAAATGCCAATGTTCCTTGGTATAAATGGCGCAGAGAATAAGAGCTCTCAAGAAAATGTTTCTATAGCCCAACGATATGTAAGCATATCATAAATTTTTATAATTAAAAATGCCATAACTCTTTTAAAAAATACTAAGGTCTAGTAATTTGATTATGATTTCCCACAAAATTAGCAGTTCTTTACCGTGCATGTCTGAGATATAACCTGACAAGTAAGATAATGACAAAATAGTTAATGACGCCCGTCAAATCATTAGTGAGTTTTATTTCTTGTCGTGTTCAAAATGCCAGGTACTCATAACTTTTTTTATTTTCAAGACAATTATGCGTAAACCATTTCGTGGTATCGTTAATAAATGGAGTGAAGAAAATATGGAAAAGTTAAAGTTACTTAGACAGAGGAATACGCAGCGTCAGATTGCGTAATTATTCCTTTCATTGAGAAATCGTATAAAATCTGAGCTTCTGGTGGGCGTCAAGTTCGGCCCCAAAAGGGAGAAAACACGCTCTCAAACTTAAAGGCTCCAGACTTTCCTATCCATTTCTAAGAAAATCTGATTATATTAGGAGAAAGAATAAAGATCAAAGAATTTGATGACGCATTTTTTTTGATAATATATTCGTCTCATTAGTAAACCCCGAGCTTTAAAAAGTTGTTCAAGTTTGTGTACATTTTAACGCATAAATTAAAACTATTTACGTTGTTCTCGGTGTCATCAGACAGGCAATTTATTGTAGTTCTTATAATTGGCACAAAAAAGATTGTGAAATTGATAGTTTTTGCTGGAGACATTAAGTCCCAGAGCGCTACCACTTTTAAAATATCCGCAATTACGCCCATTTCCTGACGACTTGTGATACACCAAGCAATAAAATAGTTCAAGGCATTTCTCAACTTAGCGCTGTCGTTTTATTACGTTGCATGGACGCATCTGGAACTTACAGACAGGGTCGGTATCGGAGTTTTCAAAGAGGCAATGAATGGATACTCGTTACATCCGAATAATAATAGTAAATAAGATTCGTAAATAATAAAGCACCTACATCTCTCGTCTGGTTGTGGCAGTTTGACGATGAAGTTATATTGGAAAATATGTTTCTGCTTATGTTATTAGTTTAAGGAATAATTAAGATTTTCTTTTTGAAAAGAACGATTTCTAGTTTTTAAACTGTTCTATTTAGCGTAAACAGCGGAATGTATTGAGATGGCACGGAAACGGATTGACTTTGCAATTTTATAAATACAGTAATGTTCACCTATAAAGAGCCAGTTTATAACGATCTATTGCCTAAAACAATTTTCTTACAAACGAAGTATTAAATAGTCAACAAACTTGAAAAGAGTGAGATGTAAAGTGATGTTTGTTGTAGGCAGTTTGACTTTAGTAAATCGACAGTTGCTACCATCTGGAAAGAAAAGGACAAAATTCATGTAAGCTATGAGCGTGACAATTCCAAATCAAAAAAATACGAACAATCACTAATGACGAATTAGACCAGAGTCTACTCAAATGGTTTACTCAGCAGAGGTTAAAAAATGTTAATCAGTGGTGCGGTATCGCAGTCAAAATCTGAAGAATTAGGAGGCAAACTAGAAAACAGCGATTTCAAATGTAATAAAAGTTGTATAGAGAGATTCAAGATAGGAGCTGTTGTGATGGCTGCTGCGCTGCTGGCAGTCAGATTGCATTCTTTAGGGCCTTCAATTTTTTTGAGAGAATTTTTCCGTAGAAAATAGAAAGTACGCGTATCTTATTGTCTTATTATTTTGAGTTCTTGGTTTTACTTTCTTTGTTTTCTACAATTTAATTTATTGTATTGTTTTTTATTTTTTTATTTTCACATTCATGTTGATCTCGCTGTGCAAGAAGACATTTATTTCCATTTGCAATACTTTTTCATAAAAAGCAGATTATACTTTTTTTGTTGAAAACTGATCATTCCGTTTTTTCGGGATTTCGTCCCGGGTTCCCGGGATTAGAAATTCTAATACCGAAATTCCAAAATATAATCCCGATCCCGAAATTTGCATTTCCCAATCGGAAGCGTTAGAATTCTGGGCGAATTGGCATCAGTGGACATAAGTGTTGTTGAAGATTAGTTGAAAAATAAATGACCTCAAATTAAAAAAAAAATCATTTAAAGTTTTTAATGTGGATGAGGTAAGATTATTTTACAAGCTGACTCCCGATAGAATTTTGAAGTTTAAAAGAGAAAAATGTGAAGGTGAAAAACTATCAAAGGAACGTATTACTGTTTTCTTAGTGGCGAATTTTGATGGAATGGAAAAGTGAAAATTATTTGTAATAGACAAATCAAAAAATCCTCGTTGCTTCAAAAACCGCCGGTGTATTTGATGGTTTTACAAACTAAGTCGCTCCACGGCCGAGCTTATAGCCAGCCAATAAAACCATAATGATCCTAACCATAAACAACCCGAACCTTTCTAAGGGGCTTAGGTAGTAAGTGAGTCATCCAAAATCGGCTAAAATTCCCTTGTATTTCTGGTGCTATACCATTATATAATTTGGGGACAACGGCTGTCATACAGGTTGCGTTCTTGCAGATTTGAGAAGATTTCGCCCACTTTCTTCAAGATCACTGGGAAGACGATCACTTTTGACTCAACAGTTAGAAATTGGGTTGAAAAAAATTATTTGTTTCGGAGAAAGGGTGTTTCTTTTGACTCCCAAAAAAAGGTGTTTATTTGTTTGTTATAAACCAGGAATTCCAAATAAATTCTTTCAAAATAGAAAATTGACACGTAAGGAATGGCACAGATGATTTATGAGACGAAATTCGAACTTATCTCAAAAAAAGCACAGCATATGAACCCCCCGCGAGCCCAGAAATTTAATAACCTTATAGTGGAAGATTATTGAAATTTGGACATATTCATTGTTAAAAAAACTGAACAATTAGGTGTCCACTTGTTGTGCATGAATTGTAACCAATAGACAACGCTGTAAGTTTAGATCCTTCGAACACTACTGGGACGAAAGACTGCTTCAGTATTGGGAAAATTACCATGAGCAAAACATGAACAAGGAAGGATTTTCTGTCAACAATTAGGGGGGCCGTCACAAAAATGTTTGCTTCTCGTAAATGTACTAATCCACTTAATGCAGATAGTGCCTATATAGGTACTTACGTAATACTTTCTTATAATAGGCATTTACATTTATTAATTAAATGCATGGCTAGGGAATTATTGGCTTCCAAGTTGCCGATTCATCGGCGAACCTCGAGGGGGAGCGATCAGCTTGAGAGATGTTCAGAAGGGCGTGTGTGTTTTTATTTTTGTAAAAGCTTTATAATTTTAATAAATACTTTCTGTGTCTTTTAATAAATTAATTAGTATGTTCTATTCATAAAATTGTGTAAGTGGGCTATAGTCTCAGTACTTACGACTTGCACCTACTGCGTACTGCATCAAAGTCAGTAGCTCTGTATCAGTTTAAAAACAAGTAAAAAAATCGATATTAAAAATAACTAGAGAGTCTACCAAAAACAGAAAAATTGGCAGGTGGTCTATGAGACAAAAAAGTTGCTCTAAACCATAAGATACAAAAGGTAACTAGGGATCTTTTCAAGAAAATGAACAATTGGGAAGTATTTAGAAAAAGTGCCAGTGGATTGGTGAAGAAGAAAGTTAGTAAGGCCAAGCAACTAAAGTCCGTGAAACTATCCACCTCGGCAGAGAACGTGGATATCAGCTCCAAAGAAAAATGCTTTTGTGAGCTTTGTTATGCGGATTTCAAAACTGATATGCGTCAGTATATCATCTGGGTGTGTCAGATTGACACCTGAAGACGAAAATGTGTTTATTTGTCCCGACTAAGCACCCTAAACAGACGGGCCATCAGAGGCGGAACTTCTACATGTGCAGCCGCAGCCGGTGCGGTGCACCGGGGCTCATGGCCTTTGGGGGCCCCGCCTGGAGCTCCGGTTTTTTGTTATTTGAAATAGATAAAAATGAATGAGATATTCCTAAAATTCCATTTTAAGTTTTTGTTTGTTTTAAGTTTATTACTGATATTTCTATCTAACCAAAACCGTATTTGTGGGAAAATAGCAATAATGACATCTGGGGTTTTAAAACCGGCCAACATGCATGTGCATGTCGAATTTTGATGTTTATAGTTCCATTTTCAGTTTCAGTCATAGCATTGATTATTTAAGTAAAAAGTCATAGTTTCAGTCTTTGGTTTGATTTAGAAGTAATTGAATGGCATACGTTTTCGAGCCTATACTTTTCTCTACTTTTTTTTAATTTTTTTATTTGCATATATGTTGGTTGTTAAATGCTATTATTGAGTGCTGCATTTTAGTATGCGTTGTGAGGAATCAGCAAAGTTTTCTTAAATTTTGTAAACTATTAATCGGATTGAATTTCATCATGTAAGAAACATATATTAGAATCTGACTAGATTAGTAGACAGTCAAAGAACGGATACGGGAGACTAGATAGTGTAAATTAATAAAAAATTACTATGGCTTAAGAACGACTCAGCGGTTTAGCAATTATTTTCCTAGAACATGAAAAAGTGAAGACTGCAAATATGGAGCAATTCATTCATTATTTGCAGCCCGAAAGTCTCGTCGAGAAAAATTTCTGTAAATGGGAAGTCATTTCAATATTTAAAAATTGTAAAGAACTTTTTTTGTTAATTCCTAAGCGATTTGAATTCATTTAGTTCGATTTAAATGACACAGTTCTTTGGAAGAATATGTATGCGGTGACTTTTGTCTCAGTTATTAAGATTAGGGGCCCACTGGATTTCATTTGCATCAGGGCCCTACTAAACATTGTTCTGCCACTGTAGGCCATATTATCTATCATCTATTAAATAAGGCCCAAATTTTTAAAAACCTGAAAATTTTCCTTTTTGATAATTTTATTTCAATTTGATAATGTTACAGTTTATAGCTTAAAGTTCATATATTTATGTTAAATAAAAACGTGTCAAAAAAGCATTTTTTTTTAAATATAAATCATTAGGTGAACCTTATTACTCGTAAAAAATAAGTTACAATATGCTATTCTAATAGCAAAATGCATAATTTTTAGCCTGGAACAGTAGCGCATGGCGTAGTATTTACGTTGAAGAAGATGCAATATTAAAAAGGAAAATAAGACCGCAAATTGAATGTGTATAGTTTTAACTTTGTGCTCATTTTGTATTTATCTATCTATTGTCAATATTACTTACTGTACTTGATAATTGCTGCTACATGTTAAAATGATTGACAAGCGTGAAATTATCTACCTGCTTGACTTGAAGAGGCATGTACCTGCTTGGTGTAACTATCTAACATTATGAATATGAATATGAAATTCTTCAGTGGTTTGGTAACGCAAAAGCTACTTAGGAGATATCTTTTTATAATGAAAACTGGTTTATTTTGCTTTATTATAGATTGATTATTATATGCTACTATCACAAAATCGACGTTTTTTTTAATATTTTTATCACTATTGTTGATTGTTTTTTTAAGTAAACTTCTTTTGCAAAGAAGTGGGATTAGGTATTGACGTCACTTATTAGTGTCCTTGACCTGCTTCAAAACCAGTGCCAAGGATAACTTACAAAACAAATCTAACAATGTTTGCCAATCGGGTAAAAATAGAATTTCAGTGTTTAAAGAACAGCTCATCTAAAGTGATCATCTATTAAGCTTCAGGATCATTACATCTAAAATAAAAGAAACAATTAATAATTTTATTGTATTCAGTTTGTAAACAAAAATCAAAACTATCAATAATAATAATTAACCAATATAGCATCGGTTAGTTTTACTTTCTATATAAAATGTCGATAATATTGACACAACTATTAGTTACAACTCGATTTATCATCGATGAAATGCAATTTAGTGCAGCTCCCAATTTATAAACAAAAACAGCTGTTTAATTGCACACTCAAACCATTTCTCCTCCACCACACCACTCAAACCGACCAATCACAGCTCGTTCATTCTCACGTCACTACCCCACCACTTTCTAGCACCTTATCGTACGTTATTAAACCTCCGTTGGTTATTTATCTCATTACTTCCTAGACTGACGCACAGTGAGGTTCAGGCACAACAAGTGAATACGAAAAACACCACAGTGATTAAATCGTGATTTTGTGATAAAGTGATAACAAGAAACTTAACGATGAATTTGTCGTTTGCTGGTTGTGGATTTTTGGGAATTTACCATGTTGGAGTGGCATGTTGTTTCCGGAAATATGCACCACATTTGTTGTTGAATAAAATTTCGGGAGCCTCGGCTGGTGCCATCGCTGCCTGTTGCCTTCTTTGTGATTTGCCATTGGGTACGTAGCTTAATTGTGCTTCATTCATAAATCTAGAGCGGAATGCGGAAGCACAGGCGGCTCGTGAGCGCGCCAAAATTTTGCAAAATTAAATCTGTGATTTAACAGCTAATTGTAACTTCATGAATCTGGAAAGGAAATCACAAGCAGAGGCGGCTCGTGAGCGCGCCAAAATTTTGCAAATTTCAAAAATATTTTTAAACAAATCTCATTCAACATGTAATTGTGACTTCATTCATAAATCTAGAGCGGAATGCGCAAACAGATGACGCGTGAGGGCGCCAAAATTTTGCAAATTTCAAAAATATTTTTAAACAAATCTCATTCAACAGGTAATTGTGACTTCATTCATGAATTTAGAACGGAATGGGCAAGCAGAGGCAACTCGTGATCGCGCCAAAATTTGGTAGAATTGAAAAAAATATTTGTAAACAAATATTTGAGACATCAGAAAGTAATTTCACTTGAATTTGAAAATTTGGAGGGAAACGAGTCAGAAAAAACGAATATTGGCATGCCAATTTTTAACTGTATATGCTGTAATATAGCGTTGAATCAGTTGATCTATTTTGTAGCTATTTTATGTTTTAATTTTCGATAGTTCCAATTAATGGAGCGCCAGTGTGAATTGGGGAGTACAATCTGAATTGAACGTTTTAAGTGGTCTTTGAACTAAAGACATTACTAAAATATGTATGAAAGTGTTAACAAAAACTCCACATTAATTTTCTACCTGACAAAACTTCCACTTAAATATTTGGGGAAAGTTGCTTAAAATCTCGAGGGCTCTAAGAAAATTTTAGGAGAAATTATTGTTTTTGTTAACTTCAAATAAATTTTTCTTTTTCATTATTGTTTGATATATCTTTATTTCAAGCAGTTGATAACGCAAACAATGGTTTGGGAAGAGATTTCTAGTGGAATTGTTTTAAAAACCCATTTCTCACGAAATAGTTTTCATAAATTCCGATCCATCAAGGCGAAATCAAACGGGTCAAATATTAATAGAACTATTTTATCTATTCTTAATAAATTATTGTTAGCGACAAAAACGCCATTTGATAAATCAATAATTTCTAATCGTTACAATCTTTCCAGTAACGAACTTGCTTTTTACCAAAGTGACAGGAAGAAAACCTAAAAAGTTTTTTATTTAAGCAACCACTTGAATTTGGGATGATGCATCCAAAAATGCAGGTCAACTTAGGACGAACAATGTGACGATAATGTTAACCTTGTGATTATCACAATTTCATCATTTCCAAATAATAGGCATAAATGACGATAAGTTTTTGCGTTACCACTTCACTGACAGCCCTTGAAATTTCCGTGCCACGCGCCTCATTTATCAAATGTTGTTGTTTCGCACTTCAACAAACAGCATAAAACGCAGTTGATCTCCCATAAACAATATTGTTAAAGCGAGCCACGCGATAGCTCTGTTTTCAGTAAACAGCCGATTTGTTTTTCTAACCCACAATTAATACAAAAAGAAGTGAAATTCTTCATTTTTTATTGTAGATCTCAAGTTATTCAATAAATTGTGTCAATCATTGTTGTTGATAATAATATAATCAATATGTATATTTGATGAACTCTAAGTTCCATTGTTTATAAAAATCAGAAAGTCACTATCAGTGAAGAATGGACCTAACAAATAATTGCCGAATAAAAAATGCAGAGTTAACGAACTTTAATCAATTTTGTGCGTTTAACGATGCGCAACATTGCCCCCCGCAAGCACACATTTTGCTCGTAATCAGGAGGTAGAGCGATTACCACTGTTTGTTCTTTCATATCGTTGTTAATAGCTTTATTATTTATTTGGTTCTCTTCTTTTGTTTATCTCGCTACGAATTTCTAGCAAAACTAATTACGTCAATATTGTTTTCTTGGGGTTATCTCGGTTTCGAGACCGCGATGCGCATTAACAAATCTCAAATTTCCTTTTGTTACTTGCAATCATCACTAAAACTCTCAGTTTTATTCCCAATTGCGGTAACAATTATTAAACAAAACAAAGAAATTTTGGTTGATTACAGAATCTTCCAGAGAACAGATATTAATATTAAATTTCGGATTAACACCGATTAACGTAAAAAAACAACTCAAATTGCAACATTCTGGGGTTTACTCAATTTTTTTAAATTTTTTTAGGAGAAATAACCAGTGATGTTCTGAGGGTGGCGATTGAGGCGCGAAGCCGCTCCCTAGGTCCCTTTACACCGACTTTCAACATCCACAACTTGCTTCTGGAAGGTTTGGAGAAGGTTTTACCAGATGACGCGCACATCAGGGTGAACGGAAAGTTGCACATATCTCTCACTAGAGTGCATGATGGCAAAAATGTGATAGTTACACATTTCGATAGCAGAGAGGAACTTATTCAAGTATTGCTTGCTTCTGCTTTCATACCAATTTTCTCCGGAATCATCCCTCCTAAATTCAAAGGTGTACGTTACATGGATGGGGGATACAGCGACAATTTGCCGACTTTAGACGAAAACACAATAACAGTCAGCCCCTTCTGCGGGGAGAGCGATATTTGTCCTAGAGATGATAGTTCTCAACTCTTCCATGTAGGTTTAGTAGAAATAAGAAACGTTTTGTTCATTTTTAACCCTTAAGTCAGCACTACTTTTTATGCGTGGGATATCATACACATTTCTAGATTTTTTTTAAAAGCGTTTGTTTCAGCTTTTAAAGATTTACAAGGTGTTAAAACATGTTTCGGTGGCTCCGAAAGAAGGTTGGAGTCTTTTATATACATCCCGCGCAGTTGACTAAGGATTAATAAATAGCAAGACTGAATGTATATTGGTTATCTTGTTGAAATTAAGGTTTGTGACAATTTCTCATTTTTGCTTCAAGATCAATGTGGCAAACACCAGTATAGAGCTGTCCAAGCACAACATTTACAGGATAGTTAGGATCCTCTTCCCGCCTAAGCCAGAAGTGTTATCCAATATGGCCAAGCAAGGATTCGACGATGCCCTTAGGTTTTTGCACAGAAACAATTTGATCAATTGCACTAGGTGCTTGGCTGTGCAGTCAACTTTCGTTGTGGCGAGCACTTTAGAAGAAAATTTGGAATACGATCCCCAGTGCAAGGAGTGTAAATTGCACCGACAGGTTCGTTTTGTGGCCCCATTAATTCATAATCGATTGATTAGCGAATAAATGTTCTGTAATGACAAACTTTGCATTTGTTAATTGGTCTGGCGATTAATATTTTTTATATCTTATCGTTCTTTTTAACGAACCTATGAGGTAATCGGACATAGTCCTCCCACACAAAAAATTACTTACGCCTAATCATGTTCGTTAAACGAGCAACAATTCTGAAATAACAAAGCGATAGTTAATGTTGAGAAATACTTTATCTGACTCAAAAAAGAGACAAATCAATCATTTTTGAGGAATCAGAAACCAAAAATTACTTTTAAATCATAACATAAATATGCAACTGCTTCGAAATAATTTTTTGAGTTGCGACGTTTATTATCACAAAATATTCGGTTCTTTTCACATTTATTTTGATTACTTTTTTGGTTCTAACGCTCGTTTTATTTTTGATTGAACAGGAAGCTCTAGTATCAAACATGCCAGATACTGTATTGAGCATTTTCCAAGAAGCAATCGACACCGCAAACAAGGGGCTCCTCAACTGGATATTCAAACACCGCGGAATGAAATTACTGTCAGTTCTAAGTCTTCCTTACACTCTACCAGCTGATATCGTTTACGCCACTATTACAAAGTGAGTTTTAAGAAAACCAAAGAATTGCTAATTACTAGTAATAACGCTTTTTTTTCTTGCAAACTAACAATAATTACAGATTTAAGTTAATACCGAGTATAAGATCTGCACCCGTGTTAATTTGCAACAAAATAACAGAATTTAATTTTCTTAGCGCTGTAGGCAGCAATTTTGAGACTCGAGTTCTTCAATTTCAAGTTCTTGGAAACGCTATACTAACTTCGCAATGCCCGTCCTGCAATTTAGTAACTGGGAGAAGGTGATTAATTAACGTGTATCCGTCTTTTGTTCCGAACGCTAATAACTTATTCCGCTATTGTTTACGTGATAATTGTTGCAAGCATCTATACAGTTTGATTATTTAACTAAAAATTTTTGTAGGTTTATGTCTACAGCTCCTCAACTTGGTAATACTGTCTGGGACGTTAGCAAATTCTTCATGGACCAATTAAGTCATGTCGTCAACAAAGTTAATAAGAAGAGACAACAATTAAGCGCTAAAATTATTTGCCAACTATCCTTTACTGAATATAGTGGAAGTAAGTTTTTCGATAAAAGTTATTGGGGTTTTCTCATCTTTTTTTATTGTAGATGATGTTGAAGCTTGTCACGACGAGATGTCTGCTAAAAATAAAATGAACTTGAACTTTACTCTCAATTTAGATGATAGGTGAGTGTTTTTGTGCATCATATAGTAATTACTAAGGATTAAAGTTCAATGATTTGATAGAATCAAGGTATTAATGGCTTTTTTACAGCGATTTGCCTCTAAACCAAAGTCCAGGACGTAAATTTGCAACCACAAATATATTACAAAGGAAACCCAGTTTCACTATTAATAGATCCGATCCAGGTGATGATGACACTTTCGAACATATCCTTCAAGTAACGGCTCATCACGAAACTATTATGGCTTACTATTATTTAGACGAAGATAATAAAGTTAGTTTTTTAAATTAAATAAATATTAATAGTTTCTAAAATAAACTTTTTTAGGTGAAAGTTACGGAAATTTTCGACGTCACGGATAGCGATTCTCCAGTTGTTCAAACGCCACATGAAAAGGAGTTGAACAGAAATTTAGAGTTTGATGACGATTGGGATGAATCAACTTGGGCTACAAGTTACTCATTATCCGATCGTAAGTCCAATTCTTCAGTTGGTGCGAAAAAAAAATAACTTTCAATTCTTAGAAACATATGTGAATGAGAGGAGAGATAGTTCAGAAGAAATGTCTGAGTATTCTTTGGAAGATTTACTAGATAAGGACTCCTCCAATTTATTTTCTGATCCGGAAAGTGAATGGACTGGTACTTACAAAGTTGAGGAACCCGACGATGATGACAACATACCGAAAACGGACTTGCGACCGGAATCCGACCAACCTCAAAACTGTAGACAGACCCTGGAAAATCACGTGTAAGGCGCCAAATTATTAGTTATTTCCTGTTTAATACGAGTCACTTTGGTTATGACAAATGTGATATAGTAAATATAATTACTTCTATTGCAACTGATCTATGTTAAGTATTATATGAGTTATTTGTAATAATTATTTATTGTATAAGTTATAAAAAAATGCTATTTTTAAATAAAACAAGTATTGTCTTTAGTTTAAATTGTATTTCATACTGTTGTTATTAAATCATCACACGTTCTCGCTGTTTTTATGTTCGAGTAAACGATTTTGCAATTCCAGTTGCAAAACATTATTTTACTTGAGAAAAATACTTAAAATTCAAGGTTCTATCGATTCAAATTACTGTTTGTACAGCACTATGTACTTAATTCGTGACGGAAATGGAACGCCACTGAGTGGCCCCTTTTACAAAATTGCTGATCCGGTCCTGTCCCCTAAACGTCATCTCGACAACTAACTTGTAGTTGTCAAATTTTAACCTCAAAATATAAATAATTAAAATAAATAAACTGCACTACACTAACAACAATCAATGTTATCCTGCTTTATTTATCGCTTAGTATTTGAGATAAAGCGCGATTGGGCATATTTGAGCTTGTTATTTACTAAATATCAATCAGCATGTATTATGTGGTGCCTACTATTGAGCGCCACTAATGGTCATTGTCATTGAAGTTTTCGTTGAAATCACAAAACACGTTGTAAACCTCAAAAGTTATGTCGTCGCTGTTATTGTCTCTTCCAGAACTTTTTGCTTCTTACAAAAGATGGGTCAGTCAAAATCCTCAATTGGCGAGTGACTGCGAAACATCGGCCAAATGGCTTTCTTACTTCATAGCAGGTAAAATACTTTCTCCTAGCGTTTTCGATACCGATTCAAGTGTTTTAGGCAAAATCAACAATTCCCACGTTCTTTCCGAGTTGGTTTATTGTCTCTCCAACCTCCTCGTACTTTTTAATGATCGCGTCATCAACAGTGTTCGACAACTCGAACTTCCAAGTTCTGGTGACACTCTTAAACTGTGGTTAACAATTGTCGAATATTGCGAAGTTCTCTTTGAGTTAACAGCACATAAAGTATGGGGAATCACAGGAAAATGGTTGATTATTGTAGCAATACAAGTGTTCAAGTAATTTATGATTTTTATAAGAATTATTTTATTATTGTTTTAATTTTAGGTGTATTTCGCGTTTAATCCTCGTGTACAATCATAAAGAAAGTATTATACAGTCGCCTCCGATTCCCTCGTTAGAACGAAATAACTTAGATAAAATTAACAACAGTTATAGTTCAGTAGCAGATATGGCAAGAGCTCAAATGGATTCAGTTTCGTTTACTTTAAATGGTACTGGAAGAGTTGTGAGGCGGGTAGATGCAGCGCCTCCGTTGGGTTTGCGAACTTGGAAACCTTTACAAAAACAGCAATCTTATGATAACGACCAAACAATAGAACAAGCGTTGGCTGGCCGACAATTAATTGCAGAAACAATTTATATTGTAAAGCCAATTGCTCATTTAGCAAGTTTGGCTTCTTTTGGTAGCAATTCTTGGAAACCTTGGATACTTTCATTAGTTTTGGATTTAACTAGGTTTGATTATTTGATAGTTTGAATAATAAATGATATTTAATTTTTGTTTCAGTTTGCAGCTGTACGGTTCGTGTAAAAGCGCCAAAATCAACTCGCTAACTGCTAAACAAAAATTGCAGATATCAAAGCGAACTATAATTCTAGTTATGTATCTGTTAAGGTCACCTTTTTATGAGAAACATAGTAAGGATAAAATTAATGCTTTATTGATTGCTTTAGGGAGAAATGTGCCATTGGCGAGGATGATTTGTGGGCCTCTGGCTCAATATTTGCCATTTTGGCAAAGTAATTATTTTTATATTTGGTCAACTTGAGGGAAAAACGGTTATAACAAATTTGGGAATAGGTTAAATAGAGAATGTGAGAGAAATGATGTTTTATATTTTTAAATTTGCGTGTTTGAACTGTGTATTAGGGATATTTTATCGTATTTTTATACTCGATTGATTTTAAAGGAATTTAAAATTTTACACAAAGGTATCGGGTGTGCCAGAAATTACATTATTCACTTTAACATTTTTTAATTATTTTCCTGTTCCATTAGTATTGAAGTATTGTAAACGTGAAGTTTATATTTTCAACATACTATTTTTAAGAATAAATGAATTAAATAAAATCTTTCAAAACTTAACAAGTCATTTAATAGCACTTTTTTGAAAATATTTTTCCAAGCGATAAATCGTTGACTTCATGCTGAACATTCTTGTTTTGTTTAGCAAAAAATATTAATTTTGAAGAAATTTTGTTATAAATTTGGATTTTGATTCCGCAGTGTAGTTTTCGCTAAAAACTTTTTACAAACGTTTCATCTCCGTTTTATTTTTTTCTGAACCCATCGCATACAAGATTATTATAAAAAATTAATGCGTGACCACCACGTGCATTAGAAGTAAAAATTTTCAGAGATAGGAGAAACATTTGTTGGGTTCACAAATAATTGAAATATATGTAATTACGCGTGTAAATGCGTCACAAAATGCTTAATCATTAGTGTTCATGTTTTCAAAGGAATCTATGAAAGAAATAACAATTTTATAATAGTTAAAATATGATACATAAGGATTTGAATATATCTAATATCTACAAATTACTGCCTCGGGAATTTACGCATACGAAAATGTTGGATAACAATAAACATGAAGAATCTTTAGTTGTAAACGAAAAGGCGTGCCATATTGTTTGCAAAATTTTCTCATCTGAAAAAGTTTGATAAAGTATGATTCAGTTTCATTTGGCAATCCAAGTCATTATCTTTACAGTGCTCAAAAAACAGAAACAAGTGCCAAACTCAATTCAAATTTATTGGACGGAACCGACGTTGGTCGAGTGTGCCCGAGTTGTTTCACTTTTCGTTATGCTGCGATGACTCATATCTGAATTCTAAACTTACTCCAAGCGAAAAAAGTTTCACTCAAAACAGTCAAAACACATTGATCCCGGACATCCATTATCTTTCATGTCTGTACAACCAAAACATTTTGAACATTAATTATAATTTTGAAATGGTGTACAATGATGGAATGCATTGTGTGGTACCTGTAGCTCCGTGAGACCGACAGAGAACGCAGACACTGATTGTAACCTTCAATTATTAAAAATTATTTCTTTATCAATTTCCAATCAGATTTTTTAAAACTTGCTCTATGATTTTTGATTTAAATTAGATGCCCAGCTTTCGCCGGGCTTGAAAAAATTATTTTCTTAGACTCATTTATATTGTCCCTCTCCACGGAAATCTTTAGTAAAAGGCGAAAGATTTATTCGCTTTGAAGAGAGACCAGAGTGACTTTGACCTGGCATTGTACCGTATTTAATATCATTCTACCCATTCGTGTTTGGTAGAGTCACCGCGATGCGCCCTCCATGAGCCAATCTTTAAATTACACGATCACAATGACCTGTAGAACGGATTTTATTTAATAATTATCATTTTCATTTTATAGACAAGGACACGGAATGGCATGGAATTTTAATTTTCTTCTAGTTCTAATATTACCTCACCTTCTTCAACCATTTATTGATTAAGTCCTCACTCATACGACACTGCTGCTATTTTAAACAACAGGAACAATTAAAGGTAGTTTAACTATAAAAAAATATAATAATCATTGAATTTGTAACTATTAAAAAAATATTGAGATCATTGAAACTTAAAGAATTTACTACATGTATATGGGTCTTACGTTGAATAAAAAAACTTGTAGATTTTTATTATCTTTTTATTGTAAAATGATTTACTCAGTGCGAGATGTTACCTTTTATAACATCTCTTAGCCACTAACTCACTAACTAAAACAACTACAATAACATAGTCGGTTCTACGATCATCAAAATAGTCTTCTGGCTCAACCCCCAATAAACGAGGGGGCCAGTCCTAAATAATCCACGGGCCTTTGCAACATGTGTATATTTAATTGATGTAACTTTAATTTTTCTAAGACAAGAATTAGCTCTTCCTGAATAGGATAAATTAAATATTTTAGATAATCGAAGTATTAAAAAAAATTATAACTTAATTCATTAAAAAATGTAACGAAGACATGACATGTTTCAAGATTTAGTAGGCTTACTATTTTTGCAATATCTTTAAAATATTCCAGAATCATATAAAACTGTCCCATCAAAGAATGTTTAGTAAAGTTTATATAGAAAAATCAATTCAGGATTATTTTTTTTTTGATATACAAACAGACATAACCGACATTACTGAAAAATTATAATGTTTTATGATAACTATGAGAAAAGTTGATAAAATGGTTGAAATGAAAGAGCGCGTTTGTACGACGTTGATGACATGATTACCACTTTTTTTGTGTGCAACTTAAAATCTTGCAGTGTAACATTTAAACTCTCACTGAAAGATTTTAATTCGCAGTGCATTTTTTAAGTCGTGCTTCAAGATTCTAAGTTGCAATTCGCTTTTAAAAGTTGCACATTTTTTTAATGTCAATTGTTATAGTATTTTTAAGATAAGTTGAGGATGACGTCATCATAAACAATAATGGGGTGTTGAGTTAATTGACTTTTACCCATAAAACTATGCTAACTTAGTGCAAACGACTGTGGAGGAAAAATTTATAGCATTTGCTCTAAACCAGAACTAAAATTTGGGGTATAAATGCACCAAGCGATATTTGAAAATTTATGTTTTGAAGTTTTAAATAAATTAAAAGTTTATTTCAATTAAATGCAGTTTAGAGGTAGAAGAGTAAGAACAAAGTAGTTTATTTAAACTGTCAGAAGTGACAAAGGATTGTTATCGTTTTCATCATCAAAAGATGATTTCTGGAGTTTACTTAAGAATAGTTTCCATAATTTTTTGGTAAGCTCAGACCTAATTGTGCCATTTTAAAAAATAGTACGTCTTGAAGCAACTGTTAAACAACAAATGGAAAAAATCTATTGGAATTTATTTGCAGAAGTTGATTATTTAAAAAAACTTTACATCATCGAAACTCTTCTCTATCTGACTTTTTAATCTTTGGTTAGGCATTTTCAATAACTTATATAGTGGGTCCAGTCTAAAATTTACTTAAAGGATTAATTTTAAAAGAAACTCTTTCAGGTTGTTAGAATAAATAGTGTCACTCTTGTTATTAGGAAAAAATTCAAAAAGGTAATTGTATAACAAGTAACGAATTTCTTAAATAAAATCCGTGACCACCTTTTTAGAGAGCATTCTGTGGAACCCAATTCAGGATTTTAAGAAAGGTTTTTTTATAAACAGGGTCAAACTGGATCTGCATTTCCTCCATCTCGACGCCATAATTTTCCTTTACTTCCTTTCGCACCATCGGATGTTCTATCATATTTGTCAAAGCCTAAATTTCTTTAGTTTAATTAATAATCTTAAACGTGAACACTTAATTACCTTAACACAATACAGTTGGAGGCTGGAATTGAGAGGATTGGTTATTAACTTGACCAAACGTTTCGTCAAATTAGGAATGGTGCTAGCAATAATTTTGGCCTTAGTTTTCTTAGTACAGAACATAAGAACCGAAGCGGCGCTAGTACAAATTTCGATGTCCTAAATAAAATCATTAAAGGGGTAATAATATAGTTTACGTAATAACTGTACGGAGTAGTGCAATAACCGGTTTAAATCTGACAGGAGATTAATTTCCATCGCCAGATTCTTTCCAAGAGGAGTCGACGTTAAAATCATAAGGCAGTCAAGACTTTTTGCAACTATTGCTGGGTTTTCCCTTTCTGAAAGCGATATCTACCATAATATCATTGATTAAATTATTAAACAGGTTGAGCAAAATTTACAAAAATTTTAAAAGCGTTTTGTTCCAGCGCTTGGTTTTTTCCGTCGTTGTACATAAGCGATTTGAGAGTTTCTAAATGGATTTCAGTTATTTCTTCAAGTTCTTCCACTAAAGTATTTAAAAGTGTCGAAATAAAGCCGTAGTCAACCAAGTAATCTGCAGCTAAAATCCCAATTGAATATTAAAAAAAAGTAATTGTCTTCAAGTACTCATCCAAGTTCTTGCAACCATTTCGACACAACTCGCTACTTTCAGTCTCACACATCCTTCAGCATCAAGCAGACCCACTTCTAAATTATTCATCATAATTTGATTATTGACTATAGCCTGTTTTCCATCAAAAAGTCCCGCAATTATGGTCAAAGCTATTGCGGTTTCTTCGCGAATTGGAATCCAATCATGAAGCAAAAGATCAGCTAACCTGTAAGTTTTCTATACTTAATAGAAATAGATTTTATAACTCCACAAGCTTATTAAAAACTACAGTAAAGCAGCACATGATTGTTTTGTTAAGTTAAGCACCTGTCGGGAATTCGAAGCTTTACTGCTTCGTATCCTCGTTCAGGATCATGAACTAAATCGCAAATACTCCTAATAGCTTGCAAAGCTACCATGGAGTCTTTGTGATGCAGTTCTCGTCGTAATTTTGGCATCGCGACCCTGCCAAAACCCACAGGTCGACGAGTTACGTCAATTCCCGTAATAGGGGTGCATGGTTGTTCAGATGTCAATCGGTTAAAAGGAGGTAGAAAGTCGTGGGGATCGATGCATAGTTGTTCTCTTGCTGAAATCGAAAGAGATGTCAACAATTGAGGAGCACATCTTTGATCGCTGTACCTCGGTCCACGGACCTGTTAATGATTCGGGGATTTACATAGTTGGACCGTCCCTGGAGATACGAGTTCTTGTGGAGGGAAAACATTTTTAAACGTTTATGGTTTGACAAATTTAAAATCGTTATGGCAACAGAGCGTTCGCTAAAGACAATTTTTCCAATTTTTGAAAGTTGACAGAATTGACCGTTTATTGTTCCAAGAGGTTCAATAAAACAAAATCATGATTATCTTTTCAAGGGGATTTTATTCGCGTATCTTGCTGTCGAACACTTTACTCTTGATGGTATCGATTGGAGTGGAGTGAAATAAATGTTGACGTGAACTCAAATGCTTTTAATCTCCACATTTTCCTGGTAAAACGTCCACGAAGATAATGATGATAGTATTTTCAAGGTCTGCTTGTCGATTAATAAACCAAAAAGTAATGAATTGTTACAATTTATAATAATAATAATAATCAGAGAAACGCGGAGAGCATGCGTGCGTCAACAACGCACATACATTTGGATATTATAGAGCATGACCCGAGCATAGTCAGCGTATTTTGCTGACTTGAGTTGTAAACATTGTGGCGAAAACAGCTGGTTTTCAGTGGAAGTGTTTGTGTGTGGTGTCTTGTGCACCAATGTCTTTAATCTCTTGTTAATCACATTTTAAACCGCACAAGCAGGTTTCATTCATCAAAATTAAATGCAGTTAACCTTCGCTTTCAATTCGACAAATAGACAACAATGATTCGCTCGGTAAGCCAGTAGACGGGGGAGCATGCAATAATTATTTTTAAAAAACAATAACAACATGGGGACAACTTTAGGAAACACTTTGTTTTCTTAAATTGTTCATCAAACAAAAAAGTGCCCAGTTAACAATGGATAATTATGATTCACGAAATTTGCGATTCGTATTTTTAAAATAGCGCTATAAATAATATAGAGAGTATAAATAGCAACTCTTCCTTTTAAATTATAAATGAATTAATCAATAATGCCGGTTGGCGATTGATTGTCACTTAACTTGGTCGTTGGTTGCTGTTATCAACGCGCTGATTTCGGTAAAAATAATCGCCAATTGGCCTTTGCACCAGTTTGAACTATTTCGCGCTATCGCTACTGTTGTTAGCTAAATGTTTATTCGCGCGCTCCATGGCTATCTCAAATTCTCTGACGTTCATGTTTATAACAATTTTTATAGACACGATGTAGTACAAAATATTCTCTCTGCTATGGAACTTCCAAACGAAGTGCCGCAAAGCGCTAGAATACTTTAATTTAAAACCTATTATTAAGCACTAATTAACAATTATAAATTTTGCTCCTGAAGGAACCGAATTAATTAATTAAGACACATTTTGTAAAGAACAAGCTTCTAGCTTTCAGTGTGCATGAGCTTCTTCCAGAATAGAAACCACACAATTTCGTTTTTCTGTATGAGCGTTTATATAATTATAAACTGCTTTCATATTTAATTTTTTTGATTCACTGCAGCGTGAAATTGAAAACAAAAACTTTTTTCTTTTGTTCACGTTATTATTTTTATTATCTTAACTTAAAATTAAATAAATATTTATCTATAAACTGGGTGTGCAATTATTGAAATTTATCAAAAATTTGTTTCAGTTGAAAAGCGTCGGTCCTAAGTTGGTACCTTTCTTCAAAACCGTTGCCATCTACTTCGTTGTGTTCATACCTTACGATCAGCCATCTCTATTGTCTACAATATTGAAATGTCTACCAATTTTGAGTTTAATGCTTTTTGTTTTACTCAATGGCATGAACTTAGGAGATGAGTAAGTTGTTTCAGCATGTAAGCGAGATAGTTAATATAGTTTCCTAGATATAAGTACTCGAGAAGAATCCTCATTGGACTCATATTCTGCTGTTTAGGAGACGCTTGTTTAATATGGCCAAATTGCTTCGAACCAGGAATGGTTATGTTTGCTATAGGACATGCAATGTACATTGCAGCTTTTGGGTTCGAACCACTGAACGTACCAGCTGGTTTAATAGCGTATATAACCAGTTTTTTGGGTAAGGTTAAGAGTAAGTGATATGGTTACCTTATTTTTAATTTTTACAGTAATTCTATATTTACTCCCGGGATTACAAGGAATACTCCTAATTGGCGTCCCAATTTATACTTTGATACTAGTAACAATGTTATGGAGAGGTTCAGCTAAAATTTTTAGTTTTGCGGTAAGTTCCAAGCTTTAATCAGTAACAACTAACAAGTCTAATGCAGGATCTGTTGACGCCCAGCAACTTATGCACATTGCTCGGAGGATTATTCTTTGCAGTTTCGGATTTCATTATAGGATATGACAAATTTGTATTGAATGCAGATCACGGACATCAGGTATTTCCTCGAATCTGCAACAAATATGTGCCAGCGACAAATTCCAGTTTTGCTAATCAAATTTGTTTCAGGCTGCCATTATGGCAACATACTATGCGGCCCAATTAAGCATTGCTTTGAGCGTGGTGGAGGCTGTACCGCAAGCAGGACAGAGAAGGGCAGATTAAATATGATTTTTATCCCTCTAATACACGTTATAGCAACTTTTAAGTGTTCGTTTATTAAATAGTCTTCCAAATTGGTTCATAAATAAGGCAAGTAGCTTAATGAAGTCTGATTTTAAGGCTAAAAATAGACCAAAACGTTGGATACTCGACATTCGATTAGTGAAGGTGCATAAGCGATTCGAAACTCACTATTAAGGATAGTCTTCCCTTGTTTCGGATTCATAGGTTGCACGTACGACTGTGATTTTTATGTACATTCTTCATTTGTAGGGTTATTGTTGATGGTTAAAAAATTAAATATAGTTTGTGTCAAAATGTTTTGTATAATTATTTGCCTCATTTCTTTTCAGTAGACATAAAATACTATTTCAGTGAATACTTGTTCATAAAATTCTAAGTACTTGGGGCATTTTCGCGTTACGCTAGTCACTCTGTGACATGATTGGAATAAATCGAATATTTGCTAGTTATTTTATAAACAAGTAAACAGTACAAGGCATTTTCAACAAGACTTAATCAACTTGGCAATATTAGATGAGAATCCATATTTCTCGCTGTTTGTAAAACTTACTTACGCTATGCAGTAACAAGTGTTAAAAACCATATATTCATATTTACATCTTGAGATTATTTTAATGATTGACATATGCATTACCAAACATTGGAATTGTTAAGTGATCGACTAGAATGCACACTCGTGAAGTGTGAAAGTCATTGGTAATAACACGTAAATCGAGTAATAAAATTTCCTAAATTTATCGTAATCACTAACGAGTTGAGTTTTTCGCGTTAAGTAAAATTACAGATATAAATACCATAAAACATTGGTAACTTATACACAATAAAGTTTATGGACGTGACTCAATCAACACTTAGGATGTCGTCTTTGCACTTTACCTTTCCAAAAACTAACCTAAGCTAAACTTAGAACTGTCAAAACTCGGCCTCGGGGCCATAATCCTGAGTCCTAAGAGAGTATTGAGAACTTCTGGAATTACAATCGCAGTCTTTTTGGATTGAAGTGTTGCCCTTCTCTAAAAGCACCCCTTTCTCCATTTCATTCATTTCTTGAGAATTGTTGCCGACATTGACAGCACTGCCCCTCTGACGACACATATACGGGGTGTTGTTAGGAGACGGAGTTTCGCGTCCCTAAAAATCAACATTTTCACTCAATAACAGATATAAAAAAAAAATGTTAGTAACACCAAAATCACACACCGAAACGCTAAATTAAATCGAAAACTGAAGCTACAACTTTACACAAACCATGCTTAAATAAAGGTCTTCGCTTTATTTACATATAATTTAACCATTTAGCTAGTTACACAGCGATGCAGTGATATTCATGATGCTAGAGATTGCCGACTCCCCAACTAGGGACAAACAAAAGTTTCAACTTAAAAATATCGGGGGGGTTAGATAATAAAATATCACAACAAAAATAGCATAACGAAGTGAAGCAAGTTAACTCACTTGTTTCGACGGCCCACAGCAAGTGTTTAACACGCAAGTGTCGCTGTCTGTAGTTTTGGGGCAATCGAGTACGCAATCTTCAGTTTGCTCTCCTTCTTCAATAGTTTGAAAATCCCTGTATTCAATAAATTCAGGCTGGATCGTCGTGGAATGGATGCCCTCGTTGTGGAAGAATTCTTTGACTTTCTCCGCAATTTTCATGTATTCGGAAAGGTTGCGACACCTGAAAATCCATTTTGGTAATTTTTAGAGGTCAAAGCTAACTGATTACATAATGAAACTATGTCTGCCCTGTATTACACCGAAATGACATCGATTTACGTTGACGAAACGAAATGATTGCAAATTAATCTAAACGTTTTAGTTTCGCCACGTTATGTTTGCATGATTGATTATAGTTCCATTTCAGTTACAAATAAAGCATTGAACAGAATAGGAAACATTGATCAAGCATGTCCAGCTTGCCTTCAAATACGTGCTTGTTTTTGTCTGTAACCTCTTGTGTAAAACGAGCTCCGCATGTAGCGATATCTGCTACTAACAGAATAGGGGAAAACGAAGCTTTTCGTTCTGCTACAGCGTTTATTATTTTATTGCCATTTTGGACTTCATTTATCTGCAGGTGATAATGACTATTGCAGTACTATGGAAAGTATAAAGTAATGAATGAGCGTTTGTTCAAACATTTTCTACAATTTTATTAAACAAAATTTCGCATTTAACTGAAAAAAGTGAACCCATTAGGTATGAAAGTTGATTGAAACTTACGTACAACAAATAATTGCCGCGTTTATGAGTGGGTTATTAAAGATTACATCCGGTCTTACCTAATGTGAGCTGACGCTATGATTCTATCTCCAGCCAACTGCCACACGTGGAACTCATGAACCGCTAAAACGCCATCTACTTTGGCCAAAAGCTTCCTCTGTATAGCGTCGACTTGTATGTGAGTAGGTACGGTTTGAAGAAGAATTAATGCAGAGTCTCTCAATAACGGCCACACTGAATGCATGATTAACAACACTAATACGATACTTAACGCCGGATCAATGTAATATTTATATTCCCAATCAGTCAACCAGAAAACAAGCGCGGATATAATCACAATAACCGATCCCAATGCATCTGAGAGAACATGTAAAAACACCCCACGCATGTTCATTTGTCCAGCAGAACCGTGCGAGTGTCCATGATGCGAAGATTTTTCCGTCACTACCACCGGGGGTGGCGGCGGAATGGGGTAAGTTTCGTCATTTTCATTATCGTCAGTAATAGCTAATTGCGTCAAACGATTCCTGCTATGGGAGAGTCGACCATGGGAATGACCATGAGAACTTCCGTGCTCTGCAAACGAAATATTAATAACGATTCAAACTCAATCGGAAAGATTACCATGAAACAGCAACAACCCGATCAAATTAACCAACAATCCTAAAGCTCCTACACCCACCAACAGTTCGGGTTCATGAATGGTTTCGACTTCGATGAATCTCTTGCAAGCTTCTACTGTGATGGAGAAGCAAAGAGCGACGAGAAAAACCGCATTGACCAAAGCACCTAATACTTCTGCCCTTGCCCAACCGAAAGTATTTTTCGACCATTTTTTCGGTGACATCTGAAATTTCGGGGTTGTTAAGGATTGCGACGTAATTAATGGATACTTTACCTTAACTGATAAGAAGGCCACTATCAAGGCAGCCACGTCGCTCAGCATGTGGAAGCTGTCGGCCACTAAAGACATGGAATTTGTGATGTAACCCACTACGATTTCCACGAAGAAAAATGCGGTAGTTAACCATAGCATCGACAGGAGCCGGCATTTTTTCCCCGTAAATTTACCCATTTTAAGCTGGAAAAGAAAACATTTTATTAGTAAGGATCAAGAAGAGACGTCTTATTTTCTTTAATGTAAGCGCCAAATTTTGGCAAGTTTTCCCGTTCTATTAACGTTTTTTAGAAATAAAAAATAATAAAAACCTATTCAACTATTCAACTGAAAACCGATTTTTGATTTACTAATCTTTGCAAGATTTCGCTAAAAATCAGTGTTGTGGAATGTTTGCTCTGCTATAATTCCAAACTTGACTAAAGGTAGGTTATCAGCGTTATCACAATAGAATCGTGGATTTAAAACCTGTAAACAAAAACAAAGGAAGTGGACGAAGTACTGTGGTTTTTTATCTTCTGTGCAGATTCGAATAACAACTAAGGAAGCATAACAAGATTCGTTGGTTACACATTTTGTAAACTATAAGGCATGATCTATTATAGCCCCTACTTAAAACTTTGATAATATTTTTTTTCAACATACTAAGGAAGATGAAATATTATCAATATAATTATTGAAAATTTATTTTTGAAAATGTTACTGCGAGGAAGGGTCTACGCTCTATGTGAAACAGGTATCAAAAACGTATACACAGATAGGTTTATAGGTACCTAGAAAAAAATTGCCATTAAAATAAAATCTACATCCGTGTACGACGTCTAATTATAAGTTTTAAAACTGGACTCAGGAAAGGTGTTTAAAATTAAAGTTTTGTGCATTTCATGTTCATCTTTTGGCCGGCTGTAGATTTGAATATCTAGCAAGTCCAGGCAAGAAAATTAGGGAAACTGATCAATACTCAAAATTAAATTAGACCTAACATACCTGTGTTACTATGAAGAATTAGTGCTAAAATTTTCATGTAGGGGGCACTAGATAACTAGCTCAAATCACGAAACAATAGTGTTAAACAACTAAGTGTGCAAGAGTCAAAAGTCACTACTGACCGAATCACTTCTCCATTGGATATGACAAGACAAGTCTAGTGCAATCGATAGAAAAATAACAATAAACGTAGACAAGAAATTAATTCCCATGTATGTGTGTCAAAGAGATAACCGTAATAATAAGAACCACTCACATGTTGACTGCACGTTTTCTATCGATTAAAAAATTAAATATTTTTACCTTGTTTATGCATTCCCTTGCAAACGCCATTGAATTTTGGTGTGCAACAAATGATCGCAAAAGAAGATTCGTAAAAATTGAATTACTAAGACTAATAGAAAAATTGGTTTATATAGAAAAAATGGAACCACATAAGATAATTAATTATCTAAATATCAATTGCGTTATCGAAACTGGAATTATCCCTGTATTCAGTCGCGCATCCCAAAAAAAAAACGTCAAATTATTGTGAACAGCTGCAAGGAAACTTCTAGAGTTATCAGCAGCAGATTTCCGCAACAATTCTCATTAATTAACAACCGCTAGAGATAGGAGGGGTTAAAGGCGAGCTTCCGGAGATTTGCAAATTAAAAAAAAAAAACACGTAGCGAGTTAATTCAGAAAATGTGGAAGTTGTGGAAAATGTGAGCACCTCTGTCAAAGGCTAGAAGAAAAATTTCATAATGTGGGAATTTCCAATAATTGTGATAAACAAACGGAGGCTGTAGGTAGTCATTGTAAGAACTTTGCAATGCAACATGGTAACATTGACCAATTTGCAACTTACTAGAAAGGAAGAAAATTGTTTTGCTAAAGTCAGCGATTACGTGATTATCCTTGAAAAGCAGGGAATCTTCTTTAAAAATCACACCTTTATCTATTGGGTTTTCCAGGATTCGATACGATCGATGGATCAATGCAATTGTCACGTCTATTAGTATTATCTTAAGATCACAATTATCCTCGATAATAGACTGAGAATCATAAATGGTAATATTAATTATTATAGAATTTACGAAACGTAGTTATTTAAAATAATTTTGTTGTTAGAAATAAATATTAGGGTAGTACCAATTCAAAAATTTCCATTGTATACCTTTTATAGTTTAGTGTTTGCAGTCATCGGCCAACCAACTCCTACACTTATTGGTAAAATAAAATGAAACAAACCTAACTTTTTAATTTATTCACCTGCAGATATGAGCCGCACGCATTGACGGCGCACGACACTACTGTTAAGTAATGTAAAGTCGCATCACCGCCATCACCAATACGTTCAACATTGCACACGTCTCTATTTATTGCAGAATTTTTATCACAAGTTCTCTGACAAACAGGAAAAAAATGTTGTTTGAAACGAAGAAAAACCGACATAGAGAAAATCACGTTTGAAAAGAATTTAAACTAATGGCATGACAATAGAAACGTAGGGTTTAGATGGCTTTCAACACGTTTGTTCATTTGCGTTATCAATGATTGGATTAGTCAAACGACCTGTAATGAACTTGACATTTGAGTTTTGCAACAAACGGTTGTGATAAAAAAAACTTCTGTAAGAAAGGATCTTCTAGCGGTTTTATGTCTGTTTAACTTATGAACAATGGAATTTTCCTTACAAAAGTTTGCATTGGCTTCCCATTTAACAGACAATATAATTCAATTAGAAGCTACTCCTACATTTTCTTGTAATTTTTTTAAATTTTGAAGTAGGACGATATGTAGTTTATTTGGATTAAAAATTATGCACCGTAACAGTTTAAAACAGTTTTGTTTGAAGCACAATATTTTTCTGAATACAAAGTCTAAAAAGTTGACTTTGGTACAATATTCATTCAATTAAATGATTAAAATGTCTACCAAGAATTTTAGATTTCTCTTAAAATTTTCAATTATGTGCCGTGGAAAACACAAACAATGAATGTCAGTAATCCGTCAGTGTCGCCGTTGACATCGCATTGTAACCATTTTTGAGTTTCAAAGTTACTTTCTTGTAAAGAAACAAATAATTATTGAATAACAATCAATTGGCCGACATCTTGTGAGTGTATTTCGAATACAATAAAAATTATGGTCAAGCAGTGCAAATTTACAACGATCACTTTCCAAAAAGAGAAGTTCCAGAACGTCGCAAGTTCGTAAGACTCAAAGAAAATTTGAGAAACTTTGGAACTTTTAAAAAACCCAACCGGAAGAACCGCCAGATTAGCATAAATCTTGAATTAGATGCTCTTTAATCGGGAAAATAAGAAAGTTAAGAGCGCTATCCACGGCATTATTTCGTAGGGCTCGTCTCACTCTCTTAATTTTGAAGATAATTTAATGCGGTTTTCACCAAAAATTTTTAAAAGATTTTCTTAATCTTGCTTGATTCCCAATTTTTGTTAAATAAAAAAAACGCGTTTTTATTTTTGCGTATTACACACAAAATTGCATTTTTAGGGTCATCCTGCATTGCTGACATAATTTTATAAGTGTTAGCAAAAGTACAAAGAAAAATATTAAAAATTAACGATTCAAGACGAAATCTACGATTTTCCCGGTTTTCGGTTTGTCCTGTGCTGCCAACCGCGTGATGCGGCGGGACTGTAGTTAGGCTAGAGTAGGTGGCAACCCCGTGCAATATGAGCGGAACGAGCCGGAAAAAGTGATGGTCCATATTATTACCATCCAAAGAATTCTACCGTGGGTTGCTTCTAACTTTCTTAATTTTGAAAAGAATTTAATGCGGTTTTTACCAAAAAATTTTGAAAAAATATTCTTGATCTTGGATGACTCCCAACTCTTGTTAAATAAAAAAAATATTTTTATATTAGGGTATCTATTACACATAAAATTGTTTTTCTAAGGTCATTCTGATTTGAAATATATGTGTCAACAAAATTGCACTGGAAAATGTGAAAAATTAACGATGCTGCTACTTTCTTATTTTGTATTATATGGTGCTTATTAAGCGTTATTCGACAATGTGTGATATAAGTATATTTTAGAAACAAAATAAAATAAAAATAATTAAAAGAAGAAAAACTCGCTTTATACGATAGTTCAGTTTTACACATTTTGCAAGTGTGCACCGTTCGAGTCTGTACCAAGATATAGAAACGTGCTTAAACAGACTGATATACAATGCATCCAGTTTAATTTGTAATATGAACAACAATTTAGCTGAACAATATAACGCAGTGGTTTGCAAGTTTGTTGGTGGGAAACGAATAAACTTTTCCTTGAAGGGTTCCTATACGACAAGATGTGAAGCTGCCGCAATTTCTTTCAACAGTGAGGGTAATTATCACAGAGTGATGCATAAGGCACTGATTCAAAAAAGTCCAAGTGCATTCACTGGGAAGTATTTGAATAAAATAAAAACAAGACGACTGTATTATCGACAAAAAAGAAATTCCGGACGGCAATTATTTAAATCCACAAGAAAGAGAGAAGTTACTTTGCCTGATGAAGATTATGGTGCCATAGCCATAGAAACACAAGATCTTGTCAAAGAAGAGTTCAACGAAAAACGTCAAACGTTCTTGAGTAGTTTACGAAAAACTGCGGAAGAAGTAGTAACCCTTGAGGAACGAACTAGAGGCCAAGGTGGAAATCCAATGTGGAAGCAAGAACGATCTTTAAGGCTAACGGCATCTAATTTTGGAAGTATTTGCAAAATGCGCCCTAATACTTCATGCGAAAATAAAGTAAAGGAGTTGTTGTATACCAAATTTATGGGTAATAATGCCACGCAATATGGTACAGATCACGAACCTTTTGCTCTAAAGCAATTTGAAAATGAATACAAGCTGGAAGTATCACCATGCGGCTTGTTTATTGATGCTGAACATGGTATATTTGGGGCAAGCCCTGATGGATTAATCGGAGAAACGGGCGTTATTGAAATAAAATGTCCGAAAAAGATCCAAACAGTAACCCCTTTGGAAGGAATAAAAAAAAAACTCATAGATTTCGCAACTCTTGATGGAGATAATTTAGTTTTAAAAAGAAACCATAACTATTTCTATCAAATTCAAGGTCAACTTGAAATCACTAACAGGGAATATTGCTATTTTATTATATGGTCTCCTTTAGGAATGTTGGTGGAAAAAGTAAGTAATATAATAATGGGTGCAGAAATTACGGTTGTTTTTTACAGATTAACAGAGATCGAGCATTTTATAAAGCCAAGATGGAAGAAAAATTAAAAATATTTTATTATAAATGCCTCCTACCAGAAATTATCGATCCACGATATACTAGAGGAATGAAAATCCGTAATCCGTCACGAGCTGATTAATCATATATATTTTTTTTGGTTCAATTATATATATAACTATTTACATATATGTGTGTATTCCATGATTAAAATATGTTTTCCAAATGAATTGATTTTTGTCATACATATGTAGGGGTCTCTTTTATGATTTTAGCCCCGGGCTTTTAATTTGAACTTACACTACTCTGTATAAAACAGCAGCACAAAAATAACACATTTTCAAACGTAGTTTGATATTATATTCATAGCCAACAGAAACTGTGGTCAGGCACCCCCGATTTTTTTTATTACTGGATCTTTATCAACAAAATAGAAAATCGTTCAAGCTAATTATTTATTTTCATATCAATAAAGTATTTATTTTATTTCTGCCGACACTAAATATTACTATCGTAAATCAGCGTCTTCCTGAAAACACGATGCATTCGAACCGGGCGGCAGGCAGTAGTTTTACTGACAAATCTACAATGTTGCCAGTTGTCGAAACTTGCATATTTCGTCCGAAATGGTTCGCCACCTACGTAGTTGGTTCGACGGTCTCCGGCAACAGGTTACACTTGAAATGCAACATGGTACGGACGTCTGAGATCATTTGCTCGAAATGGTGTTAGTGAGGGAGGTGAGGGGCGTACATGCGGGAAGTCGGAGCAGATCAGCTGATGGATAGCGCTCTTAATAACACATGATACTGCGTCGCCAGGTACAGTGAAACAACAGTGTTGCCAACATAATTGGCGTAGGATCAATTGCAGACGGGCGGCAGCCCGGTATATTCAAAACGAGACATAAATATGATGATAATAAACAAACATTGCTATCGTTGGAGGTTTCGACCGATCAATTTGCGCTACTATACTGTTGCGTTTTGGTTTATCGATAACAATATCGATACGGCGTGTCAACAGTGAGAGACTGAACACTAATTATGGCGAGTAGTTTGTTGTTCCGCGAAAAGCAATAAATATTAACAAACGATAATGTGAAATTTTCGCAACGTTAGCAAAACCAATCTTTGTAATAAAGACAAAAACCAATTTACGGTGATAAAATGTGAAATTCTGTCACAACCATTTTGATTAAAAATTGCATTCATAACATCAGGCCTACTTGGAGAACATATAACAAATTCATTTGGCAGTGGAAGTTTTCTTTACAAATTAAGCTCCAGTTGCACTACCGTGACGAGTTAAACAAGCCGTTAGCGCCTCTCTAAAAAAAATATTATATTAACGGGGCATCAGATGTTTGTTGCATTCTGTAGGAATTTAACAGACATTAACTTTGCTTTCTTTCAAATTCTTGACTCTGTAATCCAAGATCAAGATTTTGACAAGATATTAATCACGCTTTGTGCAACTGGGTACAAGTTTTGCATTAATGACTCAACTTATATATAGATTTTATTTTCAATTTCACAATTTCTTGACCATTTAATTTTTGCGGTTGGACAGCTGGCGAAATCTTGATTATATACTTACTACCCACTCTTCCCAACGTTACGGTCTCGCCACCTACTGACTTTTCATCGTATCTTGATTTGCATTACGCTAAACAGAGGATAGATTAACAACAGATAATTTGAGCTATTTGTGTAATAAATAATTTTTTGAAAGAGGAAATCGATAACCCTCAATTCTATTTTCAAGATAAATGCTTTATAGCTTAATGTAACTTAACCCGGCAAGTGCAATTTAAATTATGCATTTCTGTGATATGAGACATCCTTGTACGAAGTATTTTTTCTCGGATAATTAGTGACGGGATTTTCAACAAATTATCTCATAATCCTTACAAAATATGGAAAATGATGACGTTAAAAAATTAAAAAGCCTCTGTCACATTTTTTTAGTTATACTACAGAATATCTTTATTTATCTGTAGTAGGTAATATTCATTAGTGTACTACTGTACTGTCTAACATATGGAACAACCCTTGGTTAAAACTTAACGTGAAATTTTATTGAGTACAATTTCTTGTAAATAATTAACCAAAAAACTAATTACTTCTGAAATTAGTAATTATAAAAGATAATAACTAAATAATTGCCAGATTGGTACGCCTATGGATACGTCAATATTGTAGCGAACCGAAACGAGTGAAAATGCAGTCATGCCAACATACGAAAATATCGCAGCATCGAAGACAACCGATTTACCTCACGCCATCTAGCGTAATTTTAGGGGCGTAGCTTAGTAAAGTGACGTCACGTGTCGTTTCGTTT
Source organism: Pyrochroa serraticornis (assembly GCA_905333025.2). Lineage (NCBI taxonomy): Eukaryota > Metazoa > Arthropoda > Insecta > Coleoptera > Pyrochroidae > Pyrochroa > Pyrochroa serraticornis. The sequence continues at coordinate 9,860,347 of HG995157.1, read as the reverse complement.
TATACTTTTGATTTCTGTATTAATTAATATAGCCGGAAAATAGTCCCTTAACCAAGTTTCTCGACAAAGAAACTTTTCAATCTTTCAATACTTTACAGTATTTCTTCATGTCAGTTACACGATTTTGGGACAACACAGCTAGAAAAATTTCATCAAATCTAACATAAGATGGGTGTTTAAAAGCCATGAGGTGACTACCGCTGACTTTGTTGTATGAGTGAGAGTTCCATATTTCAACAACAATAAACAATAAACTTGTTGAAGTACTATCATTTGAGCTTTTATTACATTCTTTTCATTAATGGGGTCACTATGCCATGTGAAAAAATAACGAGTGCTAACTTTGACGTTACTAATACTAAAAGGGTGGTTTTTAGAGTTTCTATGATTTGTTCTACCTCTATTTCGAAATACAAAGAAAATTTTTCGATTTTTCTTTGTTTTCTGGTTACACGTCACAATACTTTGCATATGGTTTAGGTTAAAGGTTAAAGATCAAATAACTATGTTTGTCTTACTCCGTTAGAATTGAATTGAGGGTGCTCCTAGAGACTCCATTTAAACTGCATAAGTTTTCAACTTTGAATAAATCTGGTTCTATTTACCCACTAATTCGCTGGTAAAATTCTCAATGAACAAGCTTTCAACTGGCTAATTCGAGATAACCAAGCAAAAAAATCAAGTTGTGAGCTTTGCCAAGAATCTTCAACTTCGTTCCACCTAAATTCCTTGACGTTGGTGCTGTCCCAATAGATTTTTTGATTCATCTCCTACATTATAAAAGACGAAGAGAAAAGGTGTAACTGGGTTTAAAAAGCAGTCAACCTTCAAGTTACGTCCTATCGAATTCCCGAAAGTTTCGCTTCTGCAGCGATTGCTCATCGAATTTTCCGAAAATTTCGGTGATTTCACACGTGCAAATCGCAGAAAACCCATCAGGTAATTTCTGGTTTCTTTCTCTTATTACGCGACCGTTAACTATTCGACAATTAGGATAGAGAGGATGATAACAAAAGGTGAAAGTTTGATACGGTTACAGGGATTTAAGGTAACACTTTCTTCAAGGAAACGTTTGTTTACATAAAGACCCGAAATTTCTGCCAAAAATCGAACGTTGCGACGTCAACAATCATACTCCATTTATATCACAAAGGGGGCGATTTGGGGGTCACTTTTGTTGCTGTCTATTTTTAAATCACGAGTCTCAATCGCGTTTTTCATTTAAATTCCTGCAACAAAGATCTGTTCACAATCGCATCTTAACTGATTGAAAGTCGTTCTTTGAATTGTTAAATAGAATTTCGGGATGAATTGGTTCAAGTGTCCAACTGACGACGATTCAGATTTGGGCCCCCATTCATTACAATCGATATTTAAGTAGGTTACCGATAAAAATCGTACAATTCCGAGTGAGCATTGTGGAAATTGCTACTAATCGGAGACTCCGTTAATTTGTCTAATTATTGTGGACGAAAACAAGTGTTCTTACCTAATTGACTTATAATTTCTCGACTAGTCCAGCAATCATCTTCAATTAAACGGCGTTGCACTGTTTCAATAAAAATTTCGAAGACTTTATCACTTCACATATCACTCATTATCACAGTTTGTTTCTCAGCTAAACTGTGGATGCAAAATTTTTAGAGGTTTTTAACTAATTGTGCAATTGAAGCCCCTAATTACTTAATTGAATCTTTACAACCAACATTTACGTGTTTGTGTACTACTCAAAGAAGTAAGTCACGAACTGACATTACACTTTGACGGTCAGTTGACAACTAAAATCCCACAGAAGTTGAAGTGGGGTTGCAAGTTGCACGTACAAGAGAGGGTCATAGAAATATGTAACATAGAGCGCGGCAAATTTGAATAAATTATACAAACATTAAAATGCGCATATAAAAAGCACTATCAACACTCACAAATTACAACAAGAACTGATTAGATTTTGTCGATTGTTATAGATTTGAGCACATAGTTACTCAAATTAAGCGTAAGGTTAACAAGGTGTTTAATGCGTTGTATAACTTAAAATCTCAAGTCTCAAGTAGTGAGAACGTGAGAGAATATTTTAAGCAGACATTGGTAGATGGTGCTACAATCGTTCATAACTTGGGAAATTAATCAGAAATCAGGCATTTTTCCAAAAGAAAAACACAGCGTTAAAACAGCAGCCTTTACATGGTTATAGCTAGTTTTAGTTGTTTTTATCCTTTCCACTCTTGTGTTATTTGTAAATTGCATTGTTTGTCTTGGATGTTGTAAACTTTATTGGTGACTTTTTTTTAATAAGCCGTCCAAAAACTGCATTGAATACTGGAGTGCCGTATTTAACGAGAAAAGAAAATTTAAATATTTTCTCCAAAGTCAAGAAAAATGAGCATAAAGATTTATAACTAAAGACTTTCTTATTTTTTTATAATTATTTTGACAAATTACCATATTTGATAAAGAAATAAAATGTATGCATTTATAAGCTAGATGAACGCCTGTTCTTAATCCAAATTTTTAACAATAAGTGAATAGGACTAATTTCTTGAAGCGGATATCGGGTCCAAATATCGTATGTATGTACACGAACGTGCTCGTGGTTGGAGCGATCTTACCACGTTAAAGGGGCCCTTGTTTCAAGGTTAAAAAATTTGGTATCAAAACTTCAAAGGAGCCATAGCATCATTTGTCTGACATTTAAGAGTGCGTCTCCTAGGTCATCTCACTTTTAATCTTGCGCCAAGAGGGGCGTAAGACGGAGGAGATTCAAAATAGTCTCTAGAATCTAGAAGTGTCGCTTTTATTATCAGTTTTCTTCTCTTTGCTCTCACTCTCTTTATGGCCAGGCCTGGCCACAAGTCACTTGCAAAGAACAATAGAGATGAAAACGTCAATTTTCGTTCAGTCAAAAACACAAGTGTTTTTTTAAATATGTAAAGAATTTCGACGCGGAAGCGTACGCAATTTGTAGGCAAAATTTTCTGAGTTACTTGTAGCAGGAATTGCTGTAAGCATGTGAGTTTATATAGTTTTTAAATAAACACGTAATGCTTTATTTTTAATAACCAATAACTTGCCTCGAGTTCAGCGTTGATTTTTCAGTACAATTATAATTATTCATTCAATTTTTGCTATTCAAACTTGGTGTATGGTATTAAAGTTTCAAAAACGCGGACATTTTTCAAAATGTAGGGAGTTTGATATTTTTTTGTTGTTTGACAATTAGGCACATGCGCGTTAACCTACAATTTTCGCTTCAGCCATTTATGTTGATTGCATATTATCAAGTGTAAAAACGTTAAAATCAGGTACCTTTTAAATTATTGACAAAAATATAACAAATATAAGTGTAACAAAAGTAATCTTATACGAAAAACGCCTCTTTTCTAACCGGAAACCCATACATAACTCGGCTTGCATTGTCAAATCTAATGCCACCTTGTCTAGCCTGGGGCCTTTGTGCAGTCTATCCATGCTTTCAGACAGTGCGACAATCTCGTTAGAAACCTTAAATTTAACTCAAACTTTGATTCTACTAACACATACGGCATTGCATATTGCCGTGTTCTGATATCTATAAATAGTCACCTCCATTTTATTCTAAAATAAAGCTTGTGTTGCTTATTAGCGCTTACGAAACGCGATTGTACCCCACAACAACCACTGTATAATCTAATTCGGACCTCTAACAAACCCTACTAATCAATTTTGTTGCAGTATGACCGATTCCTCAATGAATTTTGGTCCGGCGTGGATCCGAAACCTCCGTTCGGAGGGCACTACTGGAGGAGGAACCAGTACTGGGACTCGGAATAATTATCAATTAGCTGAACATAGGTAAGTGGTTTGTTTCAAGTATTTGTTTATAATTGCGTTTATTGACAGATATGGCAGAGAAGAAATGTTAGCATTGTTCGACAAACACTTTAAGCCGCCTGCCTCTCTGGCCTACTTTAAAACGTTGTTCTCAGAATCACCCCTAACACCATTGGCCCTTCTGCCCACCACAGAAGAAGAGGTGAGATCAGGGGCCACTTGAATTTCCCTAATCCTCTATCTATTGATTGCTTTAGTTATCTTTTATCGATAACATACAGTTAATTATTACCATTTTTTCGATTTCAAGCCTTGTTACTTCGTTTTGTTAAAAAATGGTAACAGGAAAAAAAATTCAACAAAAAAATTCAACGACAATTAATAAAATCAATTTCTTGCCAAATTATTGCATGGTAATCCATAAACGTGACTATAATTAACTAACCAATAATTATACTGTAGGAACCGAGTACCTGATACTGTTTAATTATTATATATTTTTTATTTATTTTTGGCGTAACAAAACCTAAATAGGTAATGGCTATTCCAGAATATGGGTGAACTTATGAGTCAGTAGAAGCAAAGGGAACTGGTTGCTAATTCGTTGTTTTCCCGCACACTGTGCCTCTATGTTCACTTATGTCCAGGAATATTAATAGTAATAGCAGAACTGCGATTTGATTTGATGCGAGAAGGTTATGTAGGATTAAATGTAAAAGTTAAAGTGAATTTACGATGTAGAGGGCCTGGCAGACCCGTCCGACTACTATAGGAGGTCCCTCCCGTGGTCGCGGGGGTTCTTTGGAGCGGGGCGGGAGCCGGGGCCGAGGTAGAGGCAGCTATCAGCCGTACGGCCGGGCCACCTCGGCCTATGACAGCGGTTGGGGCAATGGGGAACAACCAGACTGGAGTCTTCGCAAAGACTTCAACCCTCGAAACTCTCAGTTGGACAATTGGAGGAGAGTGAGAGCTGGGACCGAAGATGATGATGGGTGGCGCAACATGAATTCTGGTCGGTCTAATCAAGAAAAATGGGGTATACACCTGAGACTATATTCTATTAAAAAAAATTATTAATTTTATATTTCTTTTTGACTACTTGTAGTGAGATCATCCAGTTGGCGAGGAGATGGTGATTCAGAGGAAAGAAATGGACCGGTGGATAGGGGCAACAGACCGAATTGGCACGACCTCAGTCGAGGGCCAGGGAGAAAGTCGTGGGATAATGAAGACCATTTACCAGAATGGGCCAATGAGAACCCCGCGGAAGGAGGAGGGACGTTTGATGAGCGGGGGGCTTTTCATGGGTCTGATGACGAACAGGGCGACATTAGGGGTAGCAATAGGAAGGACACGTTGCATAAGTCCACGTCACAACAGCACATTGGTAGTAAAGCTCTGCATCCTGCTTTGTCATCTTCCAAGTCAGCGATTTCGCTTACGAAACCAGAGGAAAGCGATCGGTTTATAGAGGTAGGTGTTCGTAAATTTCGACCATTGATTAATTTAATTGCTTTCAAAGCGTTATCTTAACAGCATACTATAAACTGCGTCTATTTTGCAAGAAGCGCCAATTTTGTTTCTACTTCACAACTTTTCTTTTCCATGTTTATAGGCATTGAGTTTTTTCAATTGCAATATTGCTTTATACTGCAAAATAGTACTTACGTAGATTTGACTAGTTACACTAAACAAACTATGACAAAGAAAACCTATGTTGCATTTCTGTTTTTTTTTTTAATTGAAATAAAATATTGATGACGTCATAAATTGATGCTGAATCAAAGATAGTTAGATGGCGCTGTGGTCATCTTTATTCATCAACCACGTTGGAATTTTATAATTATAACATTCCTCTTATTAATTGTATCCCTTTAGTAAATAATCTTAAACTGTCTTAAACGACCAAACTGTCAAAAATAAAATACTGGGGACAAAGTAAGGTTATGTTAATGTAGATAAAACAGTGTCCTTTTCGTAATTGGCGTCATATAAATATTTAAATAGCTTGTGACTTCAGCTCGAAATTTCAATTTGCGAATGCGAAAGGATGAAGGATCAAAAAAGGTGCTGTGAGACCAGTTTCTCATAAATAAGATTTTTTAGACAAAAAATTTCTTAGAAATGAAAACCAAAATTTAAGCAAGCAGTCCATTGTTAATATTGGACAAAAACAATATTTAGTGACACTCTGGAGACATATCTGGAATTCTAATTTTCTGTTGCCTTCATTTTTTATTCTATTTTCGAGCTATTTTGTGCAGAATCCAGAGGAACGAGACAACGGGGAAGAATTTAAAACGAAAGAAAATACGTCACCAGAAAAGGAGAGACCCAAACCGACGATAGACAAAGAAGGACCGGAGACCCTCAAATACGAAATGCATTTGTCCTCCTTAGCTAATAAATTGACTACCAGCAACGGCCAATCATACGACCTTCCAACCACGTACAGTGATAGAGAAGACGATTTTACTCGTCTCCATGAAGCGCTAGTGCTAAAACTGGTCGTTGATGAGGAACAGCCGAAACCTCCTCAAACCACCACTAGCTTCGACGTGGGCAACGTGCAACCTCCTCCGAATTTGGCTCCACCTTCTCAAGAAAAATGGTACTATCAGGACCCTCAGGGCACCCGACAGGGACCATTTTTCAACGTAGAAATGGCGGAATGGTACAAGGCCGGCTACTTCAGCAATCAGTTGCATGTGATGCGCGATTGCGATGAACGATTCTTTTTGTTGGGCGAACTGATTAACCTGTGTGGGGGGGATAATCCGTTTTTAGCCGGGATACGATTTCCTGTGTTGAAAAACGACAATGCGAAAGTACCAGAAGATCATTTACCCTATCAACTGGCACAATTGGCGTTCAAACAGCAGATTTCTATGAGAAATTTAGCTGAACCATGGGGCGCCCTCACGTTACAACAACAGGAGACTGCGCAGAGACTGATGCTGCACCAACAGGTAACGTAGGAAAAGGGATTGCTAGTCAGTTAAGGTGGTGAATTAAAGTTGAATGAAATATATCAGCTTAAAAATTGAGTTTTGCTCCATTGATTGTTTTGTTTTTGTTGCAGCCAATGCCTGATCTTCAATTTATGCAGCAATCGACCTCTTCAAATCCCTTAATGTTTATGATCAACCAAATGCAACAAGTAAGTAACTTTTTAAATCGTTCTTGTGCATTGCTTTGTGATTAATAATTTTAACTGAAATTGAGATAATGTCGGTTCGTTTTCTATCCAGGTAAAAAAAATGTGAGTTAGCACCGACTTATACGTCATTTTGTGACGTATTGAAGGCGGTTTTATAAAAGTCGTAGTTGACTCCCAGTTGCCTAGCCAGACCTTCTTTGAACTTCTTCCGCTTGGTACTTTATTTTTTTAAAAAGCATTTTGTGGTGATAGTTGGAGAACGACACCACTTTTCATGTTGGTTATTGTGCTAGTTGAGAAATTTCTTTTAAGGGGTCTCGTAAAACTAAAAAAATAAATAAAGAGTTTATAGCTTAAAAAGGGACTTAAATTTTTTTGTTATAAGCAAAAGATCATTTTAATTGTACTTGAAAATTTGAAAATTACAAACTGTCTAGGGAAACCTTGATCATTTTTATTTAATATAAATTCTCAATGCTAACTACATTTGATCCAAATGCAGCTTATTTTATTTATAATTTTATTTTTTGTTGAATTATAGGAACATAAGCATTTTCTGGATGTCGAATTAAATCGTTTCTTAATTTTGCAGTGCCTTACGTTGGGAAGTTTAGCAGTTATTGTATGTTCAATATGCTTTTAAGAAATAAAAATTGCAATTATTTAAAAAACATGTTGCAAGATTTTAACCGAACATTTGTGCTTTTATAATAAATATACTATCGCACCTAATGTGTGTTAGGAGCAAAACTTTAAATATAGGTAAAGAAATCGAGGATGGCACAGATAATACTTTTAAGACTGGCGCGTTAAAACCGCATTGGGACTCAATTCTCATAATAAAAAATATATATTCATAGACTAGCTGTCTGAAATGGAGAAAATCTCCTTCATTCAGATGCAAACGCCGGCTTCTAAATACCGGGTGATTCAGACGACGCGGACCATAGGGATTTAACATGGGAAATCATAAAATTGTAATTTCCTGCTCCCCATTTCAATTTGTTTAAAAAAATAATATTGTATCTAGTAAAGGCTATTTTTCTGCTCACGTGATGGTGCAATTCATGTGACTAATTTAAAGAATAATTAAGAAAATAAGTTTTATTTATTAAAAATAATTTGAAAAATCGAGGCTTAAGTTGTGAAGCGCTCCATTTTCTAAAAAAAAATCAAGTGCTTCGTAGCCGCACGGTAATTATGTTGTTTTAAAACTCGGGGGTCGGGGTTCAAATCCACCTTTTGAAAAAAAAATTTTTTTAAGAACTTTCTATCTACGATCAAACTTATTCATAATTCTTTGCTTTTTCATCATTTCTAATTAATAAACAGCATTAACGTGTAATTTATTGAGAATTAAACTGCTAGTCTTTCCATCGACAATTAACTGCCACCCCTAATTTAGTCATTATTGATAATAAATTATTTTTATGAATAATAACAATAAACTAAATTTTAAATGTTAATAAACTTCGTTAAAAAAACTTGTTCCCAGAAAAAAAAAGTATGATGTATCAAACGGGAATTGAACCTTTGCAATTTGGATTACTGATTTTGCAAATCAAACTCGTAACCATACGACTACGATACGGCCTTTGCCTGGCTTTGAATGGCAGGGTTTAAAAGGACACTGCTGCCCTTTAAATTAATAAAAATGATTTTTCTCATTATCCGTTAAAGTAATTACATGCACTTACACCTTCACGTAAGCAGAAAAGTATGCTCTATGAGATGGAATTACATTTTTTTTAATAAATTGAAATGGGGAGCAGGAAATTGCAGTTTTCTGATTTCCCATGTTAAATCCCTATGGTCCGCGTCGCCTGAATCACCCGGTATAATATAAAATTGTTTTTTCTAGTAATATATTTTCTTAAGCCATTTCCTATAATCTGGTGCTTTTTCAGAGTAATAAGCTCCCTGGGCCAGTTCTAGTCGATAAGCCCAACAATAGCGTGCCTAACCAACTGGACCCGCTACGTATGCAACTTGGGGGCATCCACTCGTTGCAGAACCGGCTCCACAACCAAATGCCGGGCGGCCTTCCCACGAATTTATCTTCTTCAATACCCTCCGAAGGCCTGACGGGTGGACTCTCTAACTTACAGCAGGCAACTCTATCAAATCCTGCCATGTCATCAATACCAGGACTTCAAACTAATCTTCCATCTAATCTCAATCGGCCAACATCACACACTTCAATAGACCAACTACCACCGGGACAAGACAATGACCCGATTAGTAATTTCTTAAAGCAATTCCACCAACAACAGAAGCAGAGATCTCAAATTCCCGTAGGTTAATTATTTCGAAAATTCTTTCAGGTTTAATAATGACGCAATTGCAGTTGGACTCGTTATGGCAAAAACAGAATGAATTTATCGGCATGAATCAATCGGCTCAACCAATCACGCAATGGCCGCAACAGCCCGAAGTGCCGTTGTCGATGTGGGATATGCAATCGTCTAGTTTACCGACTAATTCCATGACAACAGATACTCAAGCAGTGCCAATTTTGGAGAAATCAAATCAACAACCGACTCTTGAGAAAGAACAGAAACCAAAAGAAGAAATTTCTCAAAAGGAACTGAAGAAGAAAAAAGAACTAGAAGAAAAGCAAGCAAAAAAAGACGCTGAAGAAAAAAGGAAACACGAACAAAGAAAACAGGTAAAATAGTGAAAGAAATTGTGAGTAACTTTTAATGATTATGAATTAGGAGGCGGAGAAGAAACTTGTTGAAGAGAAACGAAGAAGGGAGGAAGAAAAAATCAGAAAAGAATTGGAGAAAGCCAAGAAAGAAGCCGAAGATAAACGGTTGAGAGAGTTGGAGGTGAAGAGAAGAATGAAGGAAATAAGAAAGGCTGAGGAAGAAGCTAGGAAAAAGTCTGAGGAGCAAAAGAAGCTCGAGGAAGACAAGATCAAGTAATAGTTTTTTTTTTCGCCTTTATGAATTATTAATGATAATTATTTCGTAGGCGTGAAATAAAAGAACAAGAGGAGAAAAAACAGGCTGAGGCTGCCAGACTAGCGCAAAATCAGGCACTTCGAGCTAGCAAAACGGCCCCTTGGAGCCAATCAAATTCATCTCAAGGGATGAGTTTGAGCGATATTCAAAAGGCTGAAAAGGAAAAACGAGCTCAAGAGGCGGCGGCACTCTTATTAAAGCAGCAACACTTGCAGGTGATTTTAATTTCTTACAAGGGTCAACACTTGCGTTACTTTGTTTCACGAACTAATTGGGAGTGCTTGCATCATTTTTGGAAACTAAGTTGCACAAAAAAAATTCAAGAATTTAAGGGCAATAAATTAGGTTAATGTGCAGAATAATTTTATTACTGATAAAGCATCAAAGACTTGCTTGACGTTATTATTAATTTGTATAGGAACAACATCACCAGCAACAAGCTGAGAAAGCCACCGGACTTCAACTGAGTTGGGCCAAAAATCCGGTGGAACCACGAAAAGTAAAATCGTTCGCTGAAATCCAAGCTGAGGAGCAGGAGAGACTGGCTAAGGTAAAACTTTAGTAATACAGATCGTCAATTAGGTATTTATGCCTAAAAAATTAAACTGCGGTTGCTAAAGAAAATCTTTTAGTACCTTCTTATATATGTTGCCTCAATATACTAACTTTTGACAAAGTTTATTAGTTTAATAATTTACTTATTAATTTTACCTGTTAAATAAAAAAAGCGCGGTACTGAATGTGAATTTTGAATAAGTACTTTTTTCTGGCTTTGAAGGGGCCCCTAGTTACCTTGATTTATTTTGTGTACAGTTGACGGCGGAAGCGAGGTTGGCTGCTCAACAAAAAGAAAAAGAAGCCCCGGTCGCGGTGAACACTGGCAATATTTGGAACGGGCAGAGTCTGACTTGGGCCAGCGCTTCATCAACTTCACAGTGGTCCACGAATTCCGGTAAGTTTAAAGTTTTCCAGCGGAATCCTTGTGTTAATCATAATTGTTTAGTTGGCGGTTTCTGGGACGATGGTCCGACTAAGCCCGTTAATAAACCGTCCACAGTATCCAAGAGTAACTCGACCAGTGCCATGACAAGTACGGTAAAACAACCTCCTGCTCCGAAACAAGCCAAGATCAAGAGTAAAAAGGAGGAACCTTCGAAATCCGTCAATAACAACAACCATTCGGCCAACGATGAGTTTACCACTTGGTGCTACAAAACTCTGTCAACAATATCTGCGAACGTCGATAGTGAGTTTTAGTTTTGATTTTGTTGCAGTGATTATTTTGGTTTATTTTAGTTCCTACATTCGTAAGTTTCCTACGCGATATCGAGTCCGCTTACGACGTGCGTGACTATTGCAAGGAATATTTAGGCGAGAATCCTGCCACACAGCAGTTTGCAACAAACTTCCTCGAAAAAAGGCGTTCTTTTAAGCCTAAAAACAATGCTCACAAAGACGACATGTGTATGCCTGCGCCTGCAATCACGCCGTCTGTGCAACACAGCACTGAATTCCAAGAAGTTAAGGTAAGGGTATTGTGAGAAATATTTTGAATCTATTTATTGGTTGCAGGGTAAAAACAAGAAGAACAAAAAGTCAAGAATGTTAAAAGTCGATAATCGTATTCTGGGGTTTAATGTGACTTCGGCTCCAGATCGAATCAATGTGGGTGATAGAGATTATGGTGATAACTCGTAAAATTTATTTGTTTCAATCACCAAACTGTTATTATTGTACCTTTATATGAATATATATATACGGATAATGATTAAGTTTAAGACAGTTTTAAATTTAATTTGCTTATTTATGTGTAATTGATACATTTCTCCTGTTTTTAACGATTTTACTGTTAAATATTAGTTTTACATAAAGAAGGTTTCATTTGGCGGACCACCCACTCGCTGCCACGGGAAGTAAAATGAATTAAAGTTCTATTGCGCATGTGCAGTAAACAGTTCACTGAAGTTTCAAAACTCCAAGGTAATTAAAAAAATTCAAAGCACTCAGTTAATTTTCTTAAAGTTTAATGTTGTGTAAAGTTTTCAAAGATTTGAACTATTATCAATTTTTTAGTTGAATCACACATGAATTCGAACAATTGCATGGTTATAACAATTTCTTTCACTAATGCGAACAGTATAGCGAAACTAATTTTCTTAATACTGCGGAATCAATACCTTCTTTTCAAGAAAAGTACATAATCTTCACATCCCACCTGACTGATTTAACATGGGATATTTGAAAATTACCATTTTCTGCTCCCACTATTATATGGTAAAAGTATGATTCCATCAAATAGAAAATTTTTCTGTGGATTTTACGCTACAACCGGTGTACCTGACCCGCGTAAATATATTTTCTGATTAGTAATTTGAGACAGATTGCCTGTTTAGGAAACAATTTGCTTCGGTATAGAGGTAGTTGACCCAATGGACAAATTTCGAGCTGTAATGGCAAACAGGCTCGGTTCAAATCTTGAATTAATCCGGATCTTCCTTTTTTGGATACCTTCTCCGGTTTGATTCGAATTTTCTGTTATTGAGTAATAATACCGTGATAAAAATAAGTAAGTAATAATAGAATTTTTAATTAAACCCGGTATATACCCACAGGGTCATTCACGCAACTGGTTCCTTAAAAGTTATGTTGTGATGATATAAAAATTTCGGAATGGGAGTAATAGGTGACAATATCGATTCAAATTATTTTATTTTCAAGGTATACTCTTCAGATTATACGTAATTGGATTATGAAATCTCAAATGCTGCTAATTAATACAATCTCTCGAAAACTATCAAGTATGCCATACTTTGTGGAGGGTCCCGTTAAAAAAAATATTTCTAATCCAGAGATGCTCAAATCCGAAAAGTATTTCTTTTAAAAAAAACTTCATAATTTTGATATGATTACAACCAATCTAAGTTGCTATTCTCTTGATTTTATTAAGATATCACATGGTGAATGGTGTCTTACCTCATTTTCTTGTTCTCTGCCAATACAAAATGTTTATTCAGAGTCATTCTAAGCTGTTTAGGGTAAAATAATAGGCAAATATGTCCTACTTGAGTTATCACCATGATTATTTTGTAATTGCCAGGAACTGGAGTTCATAGTTCTATCAAGGTCTACATGTGAAATTTTCTACACTTTACTTTATCCGCAAAATTAAAAAAACTCATCACAGTGGTAAATTTTGAGGATTAATAAAAACGGCCGAATGACTTGTAGAATTCAATGAAAACTGTTATTTTAATTGAAACAAGAAAGTTTGTAGTGAAGAACTGAATATGAAATTTTCTACACCTACTCCATCCGCAAAGTTGAAAAAAAAGAAATCTTCTAAAAATGGCTGAAGTTGTAAATGTAACAAGAACTTCGGTATATCGTGTAGAAACTGTTACTCGGTTCGAAAGAAGAAAATTTGTAGTCCCTTTTGATATAACAATAAGTGAAATGAGTTAAAATAGAATAACGAACTATCATTGCCACCCATTTAACTCTCCAGAGTTCCAAACTCTTTAAAACTTTTAACGAATTAGTTATGTGAAAGAGCCTGCATAAATTCAACGTCAATTGATTTTATGAAATTACAGACTTTAAGTTGTAATGAAATCTTTCGATAGTTTTCTAGACTCTTACCCTACCCTAAACTTCTAATATACGGTTTATTTAAACAAATTCTGCGTTGCATAATTCAGTTGAAGATTTATATAAATGTTTATCGGGTATATCCCAAAAATATAAGTACATGATCAACTTCCATGGTCTCAATGGCTTTTCTCTTTTGTATTGTCATGACCAACTTCTTTGTGAGATCTGGTGTGGAAACTGTGACTTCTTGATTCTACAATAATGAACATGAAGGCTATAAAACAATCAGATGAGAACAACCTTTAGAATGAACAGACTTTTCTCCCAATTTTTTTCTAATATTTTTTCTACCATGATTTCTTGCAGATATTTCCGGATCAGTTGAAGAATTCAACGTGGTTGTGGTTTCTACATCAAATAAAGTTTCAACAGGATTATATAAGTACGTTTTCTCTTACCGGTTGACAAGTGTAAACCTGATTGTAGTGCCGATATCAAATTTCCTAAATTGGAAGGGGGAGTTTGGCTAGAATTCGACCCAAGAGCATCTAAACTGGCTAAAAGGACACAACTTAAATTGCAACAACTATCTTAATTATCTCTATCAAGAAAAAATACAAACTTTCGTCCGGTGTCGACGTAACATCGCTTAAACTAGAAACTGTTGCTGGCGAGGTATCTTGTTGAAACGAATCTAAAACGACTAAAAGTAAAATGCTTTATCTTCACGCCCAACTTACGTATCACTCCAGAAAAGATATTGTTTATACCATGAATAATAGGATTAGCATTTATGCTGTGATTAAAATCCTGGAGAAGGTTTCCTAAATTTAAAGAACCGTTGCTGGCTTGATTTAAAGCACTCGATATGGTGTTAAAGATGCTGCTAAAATTTGAATTTTGGACAATGTTTAATAACGCTGTTCGGTTTTGCAATAACTCCCGGATATTTTGTGGTAAAATTGAAATAATTTGGTTAGGGTCTAGACCCGGAATAAGATTAGATCCATTTGTAGAATTTAAGAAACTTAGTATCAAGTGACCGAAGAACCTAGGAATTGCCACTATAGGGTTGAATTGTTGGTTTAATTGTAGGAGTACTCGCACTCCTAGATCGATAGCATTCGTTATTTGTCCACTTGTGAACAATTGAAAAATTCTGCATACGTTAACTCCATCTAAATTTAAATTTCCTTCCTGGAGACCTTTGATTATATTGTGGAATCCTTGAAGCTGCTGAACATTGTGAAAATTTGAGTTTTGAATTTCGGTTATTTGTCGAAATTCTTGAAGAATCGAAGCGAATGTAGCATTGTTGAACTGTAAAGCACCGTTTTGCCCAATTTTGAGCAAATTCGTCATTAGTCGGTCTATCGAAATTTGGCCGTTTCTAGCTTGAAAAACTTTGCTGACGATCCTAAAAGCGTTATCGATACCATTTGCTTGATTATTTGTTCCAAATTGCGTTATTAATCGAAATAAGTTACTTCCTTCATTCAACAATCTTCCAAAATTTTGAGAAAAATCTAACTGATTACTGAACAATCTCAAAGTTCTAAGAAAAGTTTCAATGCCGGTTGTTGAAACAAAAATTTGTCTCCAATCCTGTTGCGTTCCATTTCTAATTAACGCTGGAACTACAGACATAAATCCACCTCCAGCATTGCGGAATAACGTAAATATTGCTCGCAAAATTCCTGTGAATCTGGAAATACCAGACGAAAGAGGCATACGACAGTTGTTTCCAGTCATAATTCCTCTTATAATTTCGCCGAATTTATTTAAATCGTTTGAAATGCTTCGCAAAGTTTCCACAGCTGAACAGCCGGGAATGCCTAATTGGCTTGAAATT
Source organism: Pyrochroa serraticornis (assembly GCA_905333025.2). Lineage (NCBI taxonomy): Eukaryota > Metazoa > Arthropoda > Insecta > Coleoptera > Pyrochroidae > Pyrochroa > Pyrochroa serraticornis. The sequence continues at coordinate 9,844,971 of HG995157.1, read as the reverse complement.
ATCTTAATTTCATTTAAACTTGCTTCGTTGGGTTGAGCTAAAGGGGTTGTTTGCCCACTTTTTTCTGATATAGCATTTAATGATGATAAATTTTGGAAAAAAACGTCGAAATTTTGAGTGGATCCCACCCAAACGCTTTCGTTTAAAAGTTTTAACATTTCTCCATTTACTACCACTACGTGTCCATTCTGGCCATTAAAGAGCACCAAAAGTGGTGAGGTATAATCAAAAATTGCAGCGGCTGTTTGAGTGTTGTTGGCAAAAGCGACCAAATGGTTGGATGGATTATGGAAAACTTCGATCCCATTGACTGTTAGCAACTCTAAAAAATTTAAAGTAAAATTTGTTTGGGACAAGTTAATAATTGTGTACCGTTACGAAAATTTAAATGTTGTTTTTGGTGATGCAGGCGGTTATGGTGAGTAATTTTTGATTTTTCTTAAAATTTCCGGATTTTTTTCTGTTTTAGGCAAAAGTTCATAACTTACCATAGCAGGTAGAAAAACCAAGTAGAACACTCAGGATAATAAAAATTGTCGCTTTCATTGTTTTCAAATTGGTGTCTGCGATACTTTGAAAAATAATTTCAAGGGTATTTCGCTTATAAAGAAGAATTTTTAAGTTTATCATATTATCTAAATAATTTTAAGGGCACCTAGTTGTTATGTGGTTTATCGCTAAGAATTTTAACCGTTGCAAATGTTTATTTAAATTCCTGAATTTTGTTATTAAAACGACAATGTTGTGATTCCTTATAAAATGAAATATCTTTCACTTTATAAAGGCGCGAATAATAATAATATTTTATTAATAAGACCAATATTTATGTATTAGAAAATTCCAGAAGTACTCATTTTCTCCCTCTTTTTGAAGAATCAGCTTAAATTAACTATTTTAACTCACAGTTCATATTCTGGTTACATACCTTGCATCCTCTCTCTATTTTTTGTACAAACACTTTTCATTAATAAGTACATACATATTTTTGTATTTTATAAAAGGCAATAGTTCTAATAATAAAAGAAAATTACAGACTCAGAAACATATGAAGAATATCTAGATTTGGCCTCTTGTGGATGACGGAAAGCTATTTTGAAACACTTTCTAAAATGGGTGTAGAAGCACTGAATTCACTTTACTTCGCAGAAATGGGATTGATAAATAAGTTGAAGAATGGATATTAATGAAAGTTGATTTGGAAAGAAATATTTTGCTGTATATTCTAGGTCAAGTCGAAAATATGGATCTGAAAATTGGAAATTCAATTATTGTAAAACTTATGAAAAGAATGAAACGGAAGACAACTCCATAACATGGCCTAACGTGGAAGATATTTCAATAGTAACGCTACATACACATACATATCGATATTTTACTTCCTCTTAGGATGGGAATAGTAGGTGACAAAGTTTTACGTGAGAGTTTTTGAATATAAATATATAATAATTAGTTGTACTCTGAAATCATGCAGGTACATATATCTAGTTGCATTGTTTATGTTTCTAATAAGTTCCAGAGTAAAAAGATCTTGTTCCCTTAATTCAAATGATTTTTATAAAACGTTTTTCATCCATATTCCGTTAATTGGAGCATTTTAATGAACACAAATCCATAAATCTTGAGCTAGTTGCTCGTGCATTGTTGTCTTGCACTTGAATATGTTTTTGCATTAAAACTGGTAAGTCCTCTAGTGTGTCACTTTTGATTCATATATACCCAAAGTGCACTTACTTGTTTAAAAATCAAATAGAAATGTCGCAATAATACTTATTTTTACTATAGATTTGTACTTGGTGTGGTACAACATTGTAGAAATTATGTATCTACATAGAAAACAGTGATCATCGTATGGTTATAAAGTTATAAAATCAAATAAAAGACGTGGCTTCGTAATTTTAATAATTGACGTTAAGTATTTATTAATTTTTTTCTCATTATAATAACTAAAGATTTATACCGTGTGATGTGTGATTCTAAAAAAATAAGAAAAACTTTTTTGTAATAAATTATTTGTCGCGCATTACATGCCTGTATTGCTGGTTGCAGAAATCGCAATTAGGTTCAACATCAGCTTGAGTATTTTGTAAAAGCATATTTTCATTAACTATGTAACTTTTAACTTAAAAGGATTGCGGTATCTTGTAAAGAATTTTTTAATTTTACAATTTGGTAGGTACATTTAAATCACTTTACTGTATCAACAATATTTTTGCAACATATTTGTTAAGGTGGAGGGGTGCTCTTGGAAGATAAAAAACACGAAAAATTATTAAGTAATTCGTTGAGCAATGAAACCTGTACGTACGTAATTAAATTTAAAATATTCGCGCGTCTTGTCCTGGGGGGCGCCAACCACACGCGCTGAAATTCCCTAGATTTAATTGTTTATAGTCGTTGGAAAAGTTTTAAAATTTTCATTCTAAAACTTCGTAAAGAATGGAGTCAGAGGAATTAATAAGGAAATTACAAGAAATTAGAGCTAAAGTTTGTGATAATTCAGAAAGATTTGATAAAAACTTGGAAGAACTCGCACTAGCTCGTCCCGATAATCAAGGCAAGTATTTCAAGTTATTTTTTATATAAAACTCAATATATTCGTTATTAGAGACTGGAAGTTCTAAACCAACAGGACATTTAATAAAGCTATTCAATGAAGTTCGGAGGAGGATCGATACGGTAGCAAACGTAGAATTTGAACAACTTCGTTCTCAATTTAATAAATTGGAATCGAAGAAAGCAGAAATTGTAAGTCATAATCAGTTATTGAAAGATTTAAAAATTTCTACGCTTTAGGAGGCCATGGAAGCTAATTTAAAGGCATTAGAAGCTACGTTAATTAATAATAAAACTGATGGTGGTGAAGTTTTGAGTGAGAGGCAATCATCTGAGTTGCAAAGGCTAAAGTAAGTATAGGTATGAAAGTTGATAAGACATTTCAAACAAAAGTTTTAGGAACTCCGTGAAAACTTATAAACTGTTAACCAGCACTACTTTCACAAGATTTGAACCAACTTTAGAAGGATGTATCCTTATTTTAAAACAAATGCAATTTATTCTTTGTATGCACAATATTTCTTTAATGTTAACTAGATATTCAGCGACATAATTTTGAAGCTTATGAAACTTTCAGCTTTAACCCATCAATCATGTCTCCTGGTGAAATGTCAGAAAACTTTTGGAACAGACTTGAAAATGTAGCTAGCATAAATTGCGATGCAATGGCAGATGAAATTCTAGCTTGCAACAATTAAATTACTCGAGATTTATTATAATTTTTGTACAAAAAAATAAATATGAACACAGTTATAAATTCAGTTCTTTTTCTTTGGGCTTGGTGGTTTTTTAAAATTTTTATATGAATGAAAAACGCTTGCGCTAGTTGCTATAGCGAAACCAGCAATGAAAAGAGCCACGATCACCATAGCTATCAAGAGTCCTTGTATGAGTATATTATATATTAAATAAAAAATGCCTAAAATCAACAAAAATTAATTACTGGAACCACGATATCTAAACAATTACCTTGTGAGGCCAAAATACCGGAATAGGTAAGTAACAGTGCTAGAGGCATCAACGTGGCAGCTGTAACAAGTGGTAGGAGAGCCACACATCCCATAACAACCACTGACATGGATAAAATTGGTCGCTGAACAGACCATTTTAAGAAGTGCCTGCGGATTATGTGAACCCACGTTGGCATTGTAACTGAAACTGTACGTAACTGTTGCTTGGGTTGATTATAAACTGTCTTTACCTGGCACAATTCTCCTGTCAGACAACATTTTAATAGCGTTGCAAGTTTACGGGCGCTATCAAAGGTTGAAGTGTGACATTTGTTATCACTTTTTAAACGACTTTGTACTTTTGTCACTTGCTACTGCCTGTTATGCAGATACATAATTTAATTTTGAAAAACAACAAACTTCTCAACAAAGTTTTTTTTTCATTTAAAAGTTGTAGTGCGGTAATTACTTCACATTCTTGATTGTTTTAATGGTATTCAGTTTGGTTAGAGATAAGGTGTTGATAAGAATTTTGGAAACTTTAATATATGACTTTAATGTTCTGACAAATTAAAAAAGTGAGGTTAAAAATGTTAAACCTCAGCGGCTCTCAAAGAACTTAATTTTAGGAGCTACTGTAAAAATGCTATTTGTATATTAAATCGCGATCAATTTTGCCGTTGGAATTGAATAATAGATTTGGAACCTTTAGCAGCCACAAATCGGTCATTTTCACCATTTTTGTTTCATTCAATAATCTCAATAGAGTGGTTCTCAAACTGTGAAGAATACAAACCCAAGTAAGATAATCAAATATATATTTTTAAACACATTTGTTAGCCCCAAATCAGCAGCAGAAACTCGGCTCAATAACAGTAAAATTAGAGAAAATATACATAAAATAAAAACAATTTGTTTCCAGCTGTCTTTACAAAAACATTTTCATGTTTGTCTCAACTCAATAACTTAAATTTTTTTTCACCTAGTCAAGGGTGTCAATTACAAAATAAAAAACACTAAAATTATTGCTTTTTAAAACTTTTCAAAATGGGATAAATGTTATCAAAGGCTTCATAAATCTCCTGTCGAATTTTGGCACCGGTTAACACTACTTTTCCCGACACAAAAATCAACAACACAATCCTTGGCTTCACCATTCGATAAATTAAACCGGGAAACAGTTCAGGTTCATAGGAACTGAAAGAACTGTGAGTGAGCACAAGTCCCTCCAACCTAATTGGAAATTTAACATCGCAGCTTCCCACCATATTTTGTATTTTAAAATCGAGAAATTTGGCGGGAAATCCCAATTTTTGGATAATTCTAGCATATTTTCTTGCTGCCAAACGCGAATCATCTTCACTTTTAGCACCGGTACACACCATTTTTCCTGACGAAAAAATTAATGCAGTTGTTCGAGGTTCTCGAATTCTCATGATAACAGCCGCAAAACGTTTTGGGTTGTATTCAGCGTTACGGGCGTGCAATGCGATTTTTTTCAGATCCAACTTGCAGCTCAAATTAACTGTTGAAACTATGTTCCTAAAAAAAAAAACAATTAATTTAACGTTAATATAAATATTGAGTTTGTTTGCACTTACTGTAATTGGGGAATTATGTTGGGATCTGCTGAATGTGGGGTCATTGGAGTTAGAGGTGAGGGGGTAGCAGGACCCATGCTTGGTGTTCCCGCTGTACCGCTTGAGCCCCCTAAATTGACCATTGGAGACATCATTGTATGTTGCTGTAATTATTGATTAGAAAAATTACAAACTGTATTTGTTACTTACAGGTGTTTGTGATTGCATGTTTGTCATCGGTAAGGCAAAACCTGGCACATATTTAGTGTGAGGCATTGACATGCCCATGCCTAAACCTAGTGTTGGTGTTAGTCCCCCCATTGGGGCTAGAGGTGGTACTTGTTGAGACTGGGATGTCGGTTGCTGTTGTTGCTGCTGTAGGGCGTTGGGGAGAATCATTTGATCTTCCTCTGGCTGATGTAGAGGAGTCCCTGCCACAAAATTCTGTTAATATCGAATCTAGACCAAAATTTATATCATATACCTATACTAGGGATGCTGAACCCAGGACTGGGTAGCATTTGGTCCATCTTGGTAGCGGTGTGGGGTCTTTGGCAACGAAAAAGTCTGTTGAAAGGTTCTAAGGGAGAGTTGTGGAAAATGCACAACTAATTGTTGTAATTGGGTAAATTGTTCATAACAAAACAAGAAATAAAACGTTCTATTGTCTAAGTATTTTGGATTTGCACATTTTATAAAAATTAACACAAATAAACATCAAAACCACAACTCTCCACCACATGTAACTCCGAGTGAGTATCTCATAGCATTGTATATGGATTATAATAAATAATCATACAACGCTCATAGAAAATACTCTCTATCTATGGCAAGAAACAACCAGAACGGCAACTCTCGGGGTCAAGTGAAGTCCGCGCATCTAGGCGACGCATCGTTAACTGACTGAGGATAGAAGTCAGAGCCTGATTCGAGTAAATGTGCCCTAGCGCACAGGACCGTAATAGCTAAATAAATTGTAAATTTTAAATAAATTTTTATGCAGATTTTAATCAAGCCCTACACTCATTTGATTGTACGTAACGTATTTTATGACAATAATTATTAATTAATTAATTAATTTATAACAGCAAAAAATAAGCGTTTGTGTAGAGAATCAAAATTTTATCAATTTGGAGACTTTAAATCTAAAATCTCTTTTAATTTTGTTATTTTGTTATAAGATATTGGATATTAGAAAGTACCTTTTTTTATTAATTCATCCAGACATAGATCGTGACGCAAATTCCGGCCTTGATGCTAACAGATGGCGGACATTTCTGCTGTATGTGCCAAAAAAATAAACATAGTTGCTAACAATATAAATGTGTAAAAGCTCACTTAGGCCCGGTATTTCAGTGAGAGCTTAACGTGGCAGCACAGCAGCTTCTTTCCTTTCATGGCCATGGCCATAACCTTAAAAATTAAAGCACGTGCGACTTCTTGAAATTATTTGTTGTCTGTCAGAAAATATTCTAATGTCATTGGTCAAATCTACTAGCAGGACTACCAACTATGAAATATTGTGGATTACCAAATCCATTCTTGTCAATGGTCAACGAAGTCACTGAAATACGGTTACCTGGTTAACTCAAAATAAATTTTGGGCTTAACTTTAATTTGAGTTAGTTAATCCAAAAGTTAACTCAGCACTGAAATACCGGGCCTTAAAAAAGAAAAGAAATTAATAGTTATAACGGCAAAAAGCTTTCAGATATTTGTTTAGGCCGTGTCTAACCACACGCTAACGTGTGGCGTATCCTAGAGTTAACCACACGCGAAATAGAGAAACGTCAAATATCCCTGCCGGTGGTGACGTCTGCGTCGGCGCGATGCTGATCTGCATAGTTTTGAATTTTCAGATCGGAATGAGAGAGTTCTCTACACACGAAAAGTTTTGGTTTGATTGAAAAATTTATCAGAAATTTAAAGCTTCATGAAAACCAAAAATCTACCATTAAAGGCACTAGGAAGATTAAATCGGCTTCAACTGCTAAATATTCAATTAGTCTTGTGTTATTTTAGTAAGAAGCGCAATATGGATGCGTGCATCGAAAATGCTTCATCAGATCTTCAGGAAAACGAATAATTGGGCAATTGGCGGCTTGAAAAGTAAAAGTCACCGTTATCTGTCAGATATTTTATTTTTGTATTATCGAATTACAAAGCCGCATTAAAATAAAACTAAGTATTTATTTATTATTTAAGAGAAGCTATCATAACAAAACCAATGGGATTTCTTTAGTGTCTTCACTAGCCCAGCACAAGAAAAATTATACCATTGTAGGCAGCTGTTACAACTTATGCATTCTGTTGTCATTGGCTTCGTACAAAAAAAATCGCTGTATTGACTTTTACTTTTCAAGCCGTCGATTGCCCAAGTATTCCTTTTCTTGAAGATCCGAAGCATTTTCGATGCACGCATCCTGATAAATTTTGCTTTTCATGAAGCTCTAAACGTCTGCTAAATTTTTCCACAGCCGCATCGGGTCGACGCGCAAGGAATTCAAGAATGACGTCACCGCTGGCAGCAATGTTTGACGTTTCTCTATTTCGCGTGCGGTTAACTCTGGGCGTTGAGTGAATAATATAAAGAGTTGTCGATCCCATGTAATTTTGCGAACAAGCAAAAGTATTCCAGCCACCAGGCGGCGCTCTGCCTGGAATACTTCAAGGCCATATTTTAGCGACCGCACAAACGATCGCTCCAAAACTGTTATAAATTCCCTGTTACTGCTTTTACTCCATAGGTGTCACTAAGTTTTTAAGTATTATGAGTGCGAGAGAGACGTAACGTTTATTCAATTCAACAAGCAGCGAGCTCAGATTGTTTATTGTTTTGACGAAACTCGATATTCATGTTGATTGTCATGCCGTACAACCGAAATGGGAACAGAAACGTTATTAATATAACTTGGCACTTCACCGCACAATTTTCTTGATGGTGTAGTAAACCACATTTGTCAACTTTCGTTGCAATTGCACATTTTACAAATAATATGTGCCATTTTTTGCTAGAAATGCTTTGTATAATTTTTTCACATGACAAGCATCGTAAAAACGGTCTAATACGTTTGAGAGGTATAGCGCGTTTACTGCTTTGTTTGAATAACAAATTAGCTTGGTCAAGTTAGACCCCCACTTTCAGATTTTAATTACTTTTTTCCATGGACCTACAACTGAAATTTTAATCGTTTCTAGTTAGAAGCAAAATTCAATAAATCAAAATCATTGTCATTACTATTTTGAAATTCTCTGAAGAAGCACCAGGTCTTCACTGCTTTCATCATAGATGTGTTGTGTTGTATTTCACGAAAAGAAACGTGTACAAGTGTTAATTCGACTTTTTTATCTTCCTTGAAATATAGAATTATTAATCATAATGTCGCGTAATAAGTGCGTTTACTTTAATTGTAATAATTCAAGCTACAAGAATCCAAATTTGCATTTCTTTCGGATTCCACAATGTGATTCATTACGAATGGTATGGCTTTCGAATATTGGAAATCCTGCTCTTTTTCGTTTAGAAAAAGAGCAACTTGTTTCAAGACGTGTGTGCGGTGAGCATTTTAATAAAGACTACTTCTTGAGCGACAAAAAGTTAAAACAAAATGCTGTACCTACACATTACAAAACCATACTGTGTCCGGAAAATCAAACGCAAACTCTACGTTTGCCGCCTAGTGAAACAAGTGCATCAGCAAGTGCGATACTCTCTGTCCCATCAAAAGTCACACCAGCCGCTAAACGTCAACTTTCCTACGGTATGTAGATATTTTATTTATTAATATTTATTAAATAATAAAATTTAAAAGTCTGAAATTAATCTTAATATTTGCAGTTACTGCTGTGTAATCAGTGTATAAATTCAACATTCTGTTCTGCATACAGTAGGTTCATAGACATTTTCTATAAATATATTGTGAATCGTGTGTTTGGTCACAATTGCATGATTTCACCAGAATAGTCTTTATTTTAGTTCCCCATATCTCATTTATGTTTCAAATTTCAACACTTTTTTTCTAAATTACACTTATGTAACACTTATGTACATGAAATCCAATACAAATTTTGCATCACTGTTTAGTTTAGGCGCTGTAAAAGCCCCATGGTAACACGACAATTTGAATTACTCTGTATTCAGACTGAAACAAATTAAGAGGGCACCATTGCTAAAACAAGTATGATTTTTTTCCAGCCCATTACTATCGTGAATACATAGAAACAACTGAACAATTAGTTCTCGACTTATTTCCAAAAATGTAGGTTTTTACTTTATAAAATAAAATAACTCAGCTATTTCATATTTTAAAATAATTAATTAGAACCCTTAAAAATCAAGCGCCCTGAAAATAACTAAAAATAGTACAAAAATGTCTTCAATATTAGATAACTGTTTTGAACAAGTGTTAAAATACATTATTGTTCTTTTCCACTGCTAGACACATAATTTCCGTATTTAAAACAGTAGTTTTAAAGGAAGTCTGTTATTTTTAACTTTATTAAGAAATGATTGAGAAAATTTGATTCACAAATTATTGTTAAGAAAATAAAAATTCCTAGAAATATTCGTAACTCAGGAACTAGACCTACTTATTGTTTTTCTGTTTTCACGATTTTAATCAACGGGACAAATTTGCTATTCTGGCAATTTAATAGAGTTTGTAACTCCAAAAATTACGTACTTAAAAATAGTGCCCACTTAATTCGGTTTACCACGCAAGAAAAATAAAATTGTGGTATTATTTTCCTTCTGCAGTGTAATAATTTATTTATTTTATTTGTATGTAGATGAAGAACATGCAGTAAAACGTCAGAAAACAGAAAATCCTCCAGTAGCTTCAACTTCACAGGCAACTCAAAGCCAATCACCACCGTTCCAGGAGTCGGAGCTTTTAAAAAGTTATTTAGAGATGTCAACTCCAAAGAAGAAACAACTTCATGAAACACCGAGGAAGAGAAAATTGAAAAGTAGACTCGAATACCATAAAGCAGAACTAGCAAAAGTAAAATTATCTAATAGGCGGTTGAAACAAAAAGCTGAGACAGTAAATACAGTTTCCATGGTCAATAATTTACTACAAAAGCGTACTTCTACAGTACAAACTTTTGTAAAAAGTCAATGTTTTCACGGCAAGCGAGACAAATGGAAATCAACTGAGGTAGAAGTTGCTTTATCTTTATATTATAAATCTCCAGCTAACTATAGGCATATGCTGGATATGGGTTTTGTTTTACCATCAATTTCCATTATATATAAACGTCTTAGAATTTTTTCTTTAAGGACTGGCACCAGCAGTAAGCTTTTCGAAGTTTTAAAGTCCAAAGTTCTAGCTATGTCAGCTTTAGAAAGAGAGTGCAGTTTACTAATGGATGAAATGTCCATTAAAAAGGGATTCACATATAACGAGAGACTTGATTTTATCGAAGGATATCAAGACTTGGGTGAATTAGAACGAAACTCCGGTGTCGGAACTCAAGCTTTAGTATTTATGGTCCGTGGATTAATGAGTAGTTGGAAAATACCGGTATCGTATTATATTTCTTCGGGATCCATAAAATCTGGAAACTTAAAAGACCTTCTGCTGATTAATTTAGAAAAACTAATTGTACTAGGTTTAAATGTAAGGGCAGTAGTATGTGATCAAGGGTCAAACAACCGGGCAGTAAGTTCATTGTTAGGTGTTTCTAATGATAAACCATTTTTTGAATTGGACGATAAGAAAATTTACTTTATATATGATTTTCCTCATCTTTTAAAAAGTTTGAGAAACAATTTTATGAGATATCATATTAAAGTTGATAATCACATCGTTCAATTTAAAGATGTTGAAGAAACATACAAAATTGACAAACGTTCAACAAAAGCGAAAATATTGACAAAAATTACTGCCAAACACATTTATCCCAATAATTTTCAAAAAATGAACGTTCGTTTGGCGATGCAATTGTTTAGTCACAGCTTTTCATGTGCAATTCGTACCGCCGTTAAATGCAATGATCTTTCAAGTACTACCGCCCTGGATACGGCAAATTTTATAGAAAAAATTAACAACATTGCGGACGCTTTAAACAGTCGCATCTTAAATGACAGTAATCCATATCGTTGTGCCCTTTCAGAAAAGCGAAAATTGGGGGAAGCTACTTTAAAGGACGCGATTAAGTATTTTGAAGGTATGAAGTTTTTTGATATCCGAAAAAATAAGGAGGCAAAGAATATTTATTTTCATAAGGGTCTGATTACAACTATTTCAGCAGTTTTGAGCTTGTGGGAGGATCTTCAGTCTATGGGATACCAATTTTTTCTTACTTCTAGGGTAAACCAAGATCCCATTGAAAATTTATTTTCTTTGATACGGCATAAAGGCGGCTACAACCCAAATCCCACAGCATATATTTTTCGAAAGAACTTGGAACATAAGATGTTCGTAAGTTTGAAAAATGTATGTAAAAGCTCAAATTGTGAGATAGACGACGACGAGGACATAATTTTTGAAACTCAATCTTCTACAGAAAGAGTTGGTAAAATTGAATTTTCTGAAAGTGCGTCACCTGAATTAACAGAAGAAAGTAGTAACGGAAGCGATGAGTTTACCCCTCATATTTTGCAAAAAAATACTGATTTTGAAACATGTGCAATAACATATTTAGCAGGCTATATTGCTTATAAAAATTCAAAAAAATTTAACTGCACGTTTTGTAGAGCTGCAATGATAAAAGAGGAGATATTGCCAGTGGAAAAAAATGAGTTTTTTTTGCTTTGCAAAGATTATGGGATGACTGAAGATGTGCAGTTTTTAAAGTGTCCCACTGTAATTTTCAGGGAAATTATAGAAAGAGTTTTGGAATCTTTTGAAAAACATTTTCCAAACATAAAACATTGCAACAACATTATAGTAACTTTAAAAAAAAAAGCTATAAAAACAGTCAAGAAATTTTATCCAGGTTGGTTGGCAAACGATGATCACTGCTACGACCATAGAATGTTTACGATACGGCACCTCTTGCGAGTAAAAATTTTTAAAATTGTGAAATGGGAGTCACAGGATCATGCCTCTGTTCAAGTTAAATCGAGGAAATTAAAAATACTTGAAAATAAATAAGCATCCTAAAATTCATGATACACAGCATCACCCTTTCGCCATTTTTAAATAAAATAGAATTAGAGCAAAACTTACCTCAGTAATTAATATGTAATTATAACTGTATAGCTTGCAAATATTACTTTATTGATAATTTTAAATTGAAATAATAAATAAAATAATAAACAAAAAACAAATAAAATTTCTTTTTTTTTACTAGCGCTTCAAACTTAGCCCATCATCTGGATACCTAACTACAGTAAGAAACATCAACATGGTAAATCCTCATTTCAATAACGGTGTTCATGAGCCCGCTGAGGAAATTTGATATTTATTGCTTTGTTTTGAAAACTTGGCTTATCTGAAATGCCGGGTAACGTCCTTCAGATATTTTTTCGTTGCAAACGGATATCTACTTAACTGGGTTCTAACTCCGAATACAAATAAAACGTGTTTTAGCTCTTGGTCAAAGTGTGGCAGCACTCAACAGCGACATTTGCTGGACTTTTGTTATTGTACAAAATTCCCTATGCGTTGACACCTCTTTATATTATTCACTCAACGCTCTGGGATACGCCGCACGTTAGCGTGTGGTTAGACACGGCGATTTGTTTAAATCTTAGAAAGCCTTCTGATTTGCTCGAAGGTCGCGCGCATTTGAGGCAGTCAACTCAAGTTGCATCGAGTCATCAGTGCACCACATGGTTACGTGTAGGTTAAGGAGACCTCGTTTCGTCTCTCGTTCTCGTTATTCTAACCTCAAAATTTTCACGGATATTTTGACGTAGATTCTCCGCAGCAATGGTTTGTAAGTATAATTTGCATATGTTGAATTTAACACTTTATTTTAGGGCAAAGCTAAGAAGACTCGTAAAATCGCCCAAAACAGGTTCGCCAAAATGAAAACAATGATCAGCCCTAGCGATCCCCGTATAAAAGCTTCGCAAAGAGCCCCACCTCGCAAGAAGAAACCGGAAGACCCTCATGTTGTAAAAGTTCATGAAGCGCCTCAGGCGAGTTCGGCCTTATTTTTCCAATATAATACGCAATTAGGCCCACCTTATCACATTTTAATTGATACAAATTTTATTAACTTTTCGATAAAAAACAAATTGGATATCGTTCAGAACCTGATGGATTGTTTGTATGCCAAATGCATTCCGTACATAACTGATTGCGTTTTAGCTGAATTGGAAAAATTGGGTCAAAAGTACAAAGTTGCGTTGCGCATTATTAAAGATCCCAGGTTTGAGAGGATTCATTGCATGCATAAGGGAACTTATGCTGATGATTGTTTAGTTCAGCGCGTAACACAACATAAGTGTTATATTGTAGCGACAAATGACAAGGATTTGAAGAGGAGAATCCGGAAAATTCCAGGTGTGCCAATTATGTATGTTGCACAGCATAAGTATACAATTGAGAGGATGCCTGACGCTTATGGGGCTCCAAAAACGTGATTTATTAAATAATTTAAAAAAATACTGCAAATTACTTTTATTACTACAACAGAATTTTTGAAAGCATTAAATATTGGTGAAATCTTCAACAAGTTTCTGGTCAAGTACCTGCCAGTTCGGCGATTGTTTTTCAATGTTTAACCAATTAAAATCGTCGACGCATTTCCAATGGTTGGTCGCAATATCCAGACCAGATTCCTTAAAATCGTTTTCTAATCCCTCATAGGTCCAATTGTAAGGCGCTAGGACTATCCCATTACAATCCTCCATAATGGCTCTACTGGTGACATGGAGGTAAATTTTAACATTTTTAGAACTGTGCAAGCGTAATTGTTGGCAAGCAATAACTAGAGTGCAATTTTCGCAGTTTTCAGCAAAAATTGAAGTGGAGACAGGTCCAGTGAAAACGCGACAATTCTTCAAACGGTTCAAATGCAATGTTGAAGGAGTCCCAAACAGTTTGACTGTGCAATTTTCTAAATTTTCGGCGGCCACGTCGTTCTTGTAAAGTTGTTCGTTTTTCATGATCAATTCTTGTGACGTTTGATTGGAAAATCCGCATAAGTTTTTCGAAATTATAACAGATTTGTGGAAATCAACTTCATCTTTGCGTTTCTCCTCAATCGGTTTAGCTTTGTTAATTTTATTTTTGAAACCAAACTTTTTTTTCGGCAATAACTCATCTTCCAAGTCTCGAGCTTTATTAGAAAGGTCTTGCAATTTTTCTTGGCACTTTTTAATGTCATAACTTCTCAAAAACAGGTTTGATGATGCAACGTATTTTTGTAAAACAAGGATCTCTTTGGAAATAACGTTGAAGTGTTCAGGAAGATGCAACTTGTCAATTTCCAATGATTTCTGGATTAACTCTTCGATGTAATTACGTTTCTCTACAAAGGTCTCTTCAAAAAATCCCAGTTTCTCATTTTCGGCGCTCAACAAATCACGATCTTCTTTACGCCTCTGTAAGTCAAGTTTTCGCTCTAAATTCCGTTTTGTAAGCAAATTAATTTTGTCTACTCCTAATTCTGTCATGTTGACACTAAATTACTAGATGTTAGCGCCTCTTGAACTCCTGTTCCAACTCTTGTTTAGTTAGGCGATACAAAGGTTTGTCACTAGAAGCAGCTATTTTTAAAACATCCACAAGTTGGGATGATCTTTTAAAATTTTCAGCAGGTGACTTTTCGATGCCAGGTAATTCCTACAATCAAAATTCAGATAAATAATTTCACAAAATTCTTCACCTTTTTGACTTCTTTCAATTGAGTTTCGCTCATGGAAGTTGCTACCAATAATCCGTAGCCTAATCCCGAGCAGCCAGTGAGCCAAAGTACTGATTTGATGATTCTTTCTGCCATTAACGACTCTCTGCTTGCCAATAGGCGTAGTCTATTTCGCGAATTCTGTTACCGGAATCGAAAGTTTCCCCCAACTTGTAATAACCCTCTAAAAGCGTGGGGTAATTGTCGTGAAGGTATTTTCTGTAATCTAAAGAACAGTTTTAGAAGGTGTTGACCAAGAATGTTGCCTACCTCTTCTGGTGTTCACTCCGTACCAAGCTGCGTAACTAACACCGAATAAAAGGGTTTCACCAGCGAAAAAGAAGATTGCGCCTCGCTTCAACCACTTGAAACTTGATGGTTTTGGGCTTTTGATTAGCATAGCTCAATTTTACCAAATTAGGACCATGTGACTCAACACATAGCACTGACAACTGACACTAATTTGACGTTTGAGGTTATGGTAACTGTAAACGTTTATTATTGAGTGTTAGCTAATAATTGTACATTTATTGTAGTCTAACTAAGAAAAAAGGTTATTCGAGATCCAATATTTGCAATCTTCGCTTTTAATATTCCAGAAATTACATTCATAAATCAAAGTTCGATAGCGACCTCTATTGACACCCTAATTGTTAATGTTGCAGTTATCTGTTAGTTCTTCTTCTGAATTTCAAGGGACTTTAGCGCCATTTTTAAACATTTTCGTGTTTTCTTGGAATGTAGCAAACCATGGAGGCTTGTGTTTCACTTTTCTACACATAAGATTTGTGCCACTTGTATTATCTACATTGAACTGAACTATAACTACAATAATTTTCTTTAAAACAATAAAACATGTTTTTTCATCAATTTTAATTAATCTACTTATGCTTTTCATACTAGGTACTATGAAACAAATATGTATGCTTAACCCATTTACGTTAAAATTTTACATACTGCAAGCGCTTGCACTTTACAGTATAAATTTATTAATGTTAGGAAGAAATTGGTAATTTTATGTAAAAACTTTTGTTGTGAAGTAGATATGAACCCAAGTTCATGTTCTTCTTTTGATCTACTGTTTTTCTAGGTAAATTAGTAGACTGCTTATCATGATTTCATTGTTGCTCTTCTTCGACTCTTTGGTTTTGAACCAAATTTCTTTTGTGGCTTTTACTCTTGGAAAGGTTACTCATTAAAAAAAACACAAGACATAACACAACAATGTGTAATAATAAAACTATGGGCAATTAGTCAGGTTGTTGCGGTCTTTCCTATTTGAAAATTGAAAAATAACAGAATACTAAATTTGAAGAGGCGCCAATGTAATGTTGAAGATGCAGGACAGACAAGTTAGTTCTTCTCGAGTGGCGTTAGTTCGCGGTCAACTTCAAAGTATTTTAGGAAATTCAATTTTACTCTACATAGAAAATAAAAAAACAAATAATTATTAAAAAAATTCGTACGCTATGGAAGTAAAACTATTTATGATAATTTTGTAAAATAAAGAAAAAAATTGGATAATTAAGTAAAAAGTTTACTTGCACCAAGCACATTGCTTCTCTGGACACAATTGCCTAATAACATTTCTAACCTTAGCTAGGTACTGAGCCCCTTTAAGAGAAATTGTACTCTAGGGTGGTTAACTCAATTAGGAGGGTGATGCTATTTGTTTATTCTGTGTAAAATATCGCCTAATGCTGCAAAATGGGCCTAATGTCTCTCATAAGTTTTGGTAGTTTAGGTACGGGCTCGACAACGTTTCAAAAAAATTTATTTTGAGAAAATAAGATTTACAATATCTTAGAATATATGAAATATTCCATTCACTTGTACATTGATAAAGCAACAAACTTTACAACAAAATTATCATTCACAAATATTGGTGTTTCTATTTAGATCATCATTTGTCACATTTCAACTGTTTATTTTTAACACAAGTACAAGCAAACAGAATAGATGCGAACATATCACTCCACGTTTGGTTAATGAAAGCACATACTTAACCAGAACTGTTAATTAAGTGCGACCCCTGCTAGATTTGGTAATTTGGCGTTTGAGCATTGAATGAACTGATTGTTAGTCGAGATGGCGATTGAGAGTGGCCGCACTTTGACATCAACATATCAACAACAGGTATACAAAGCAAAATTCAATGAAGGTTTGCTTAAAACAGACAACATTTTGACAACGATCTTTAAATATATTATAATACGTACTTTCACTTGCTATTTCATAATAAGACACTTATTAGTTATTTGTCAAACAAAATATTGAACAGATTTGGTAAAGAAACATTCATGGATTTTTTTTCCTCATTTAGTCGTTTAGTATCAAAATATGTCAACATTTCTTTTGCTATCTAAGAGTAATTAAAATATATTTAGTCTTACAAACACCTGGTTTGTGTCTTTTCAAATATGAAACATCGAACACGGATACAAACAGCAACAAGTCTCTATACAGACAGGGTCCACGTAACCTGCCGAGTATTCACAACACAGGTACGAAATAAATAATCTTGATCATGATATAGTATACACGATTCCTATAAATACAGTTAACAGTTTCAAATCATCGCAAACATAATGGCAAACATCCACTGCGCGTTCCTCGAACATCGAAATACTTAACGTAGCAAATTCGCCGATTATTTTGGTTAATTCTGACGATTCGAACGCGCAATCGACCTTCCACGAAAAACGAAGACCATTGCTGTAACGATTTACGTCAGGGGCTATCGCCCCTTTGAAAGGCTTTCACGAAAACAGTAACATCGACCGAGAACTGATGCTTTTTTGACAATAAAAAATGTACACGCAAGGCAAACATTTAGTTCATGTTAGATTGTCCTGCAATCACACCGATTTAAACATTATCAATATAAAACATGAATCACTTGTTCCCAGTTGGCATGGTTGATTTCCTTTATTGTTACGCTTAATATCAACTTAATTCACGTGTTGTGTGGCGCGAAGATGGCTGAATTGCTCAATGATTGTCTTCTAATCTAAGCGGATCGTCACAGAATTTCTATGTACTGTAGTCGAAGGACTCCCATTCCGAAAATCGGGAGTCTTGTTTCTGCAGTCTTTGGGTGCACTCTTTCAAATAAGAGTCCTGGATTCTGTACATGCCCGAGTTCGCCTGAAACATGAGCGTTTCCAGGATGCGCTCGTTTTTTATCGCTTTTGAAGGCAACACCACCTGAAACATGAAAAAATAAATTTTCATTACAACTTAACCTGTAGATTGATCGAGTTCTGAATTCAATTGAAAATAGGAGACCGACCTTAATAAGTTCTTGCGGCGATATTCTGTACAGTTTCAGGTCCCTAGCCAGTCGCTCCATGATACACTTAAATTCTAACTTGGCATCGAGTTTACTGGAAGTTTTTGTGCGTATTTTGTGCCGTGCCCAAGCCAACATCGCTTCGAATTTCCTAACTTCGGGAACCTCCAAATTCCTGTAACAAATCATCCATTAGTGTCGAGAAAATTCCAACGTTGCCTCCATTACCTGCACATAATCATCTGAACCATAGATTCGCTTAATGTGAGGAATTCTGGAGTTGTGAAAAGGGCGTAGGTTCGGGTCTCGACGAAGGCCAAGATCATATTGACTAATTCCGAAGCTGAAGTATATCTCCAGTAGTAATTTTCCAACGAGCACAGCATACAACAAACCTGCAATATTTGATATTTTAACAAAGAACTAAAATAGGGGTTGATTAGATTTACCACTTCTATTCTTAGGAATTGTTTTGCGTGGTGGAAGCAAGCCTGTAGAAGCTCGGGAAGATCGTAATGCTCAGCTGCGCATATTAAACCGGGAATGGTTGAACAGGTGAGAGGGCAGGAACCTGTATGGAGGTAGTCCAGGAGTATTCGGAAAGTGTCGGGGTCGAATTCGATTATAGAAAATTCAGTCTGGGCCAGTTTGGCCCTGTCTACTTTTTGGGCGTCGGCGCATACGCTCAATCGGGGCACGGGTAACTGGGCGGCGCTGGGCTTGTCTTTCCCTTCTTTGTCCTTGCCGTCTTTATCTAAAAAGAAACTCGAATAAAATAACGTCTTGGACATTCAAACACTAGCCAGCACCAAGGAGGTTTTCTCGAAACGTACACGACCCAACTAGAACCGTAGCTAAATGAAAGTTCTAAATATATTCTGCCGAACTGTAGATTCACAAATACCGAAAGTATATTCAAGAGATAGCTACAGTAGCTACACTAATATTTGTGAAAACGCTT
This sequence comes from Pyrochroa serraticornis, assembly GCA_905333025.2. Taxonomy (NCBI): domain Eukaryota; kingdom Metazoa; phylum Arthropoda; class Insecta; order Coleoptera; family Pyrochroidae; genus Pyrochroa; species Pyrochroa serraticornis. Next base: position 9,825,831 of record HG995157.1, on the reverse strand, counting down.
TTGTTTGGTTAAATAATTCTTTTAATATCTTATTTCGTAAAATAATTTTTTTTGATTTTTGTTGTCATTCTCTTTGTAGGGATGACCGTTGTTCTAATGATCAGTTAAATAGTCTTTAAAAGTGCTTTTGTCTTGAATGTTCCAAATTTCTTATGTAGGTACAATAATGAGAGTAATGCAGAATCTTAGTTTAAAAATTGTCTCAGCTATAACTTAAATGCCTAGCTGACTCGAGCCAGGAAGAAGTAGCTGTAATTGGCAAAAACTTACTGGAGCAATCTTGGCTGCTGGCCCATTTCTTCTTGTCCTCGGCGGAGAGCTGTTGCGCGTTATGTTTGCGTATAGATCTGCCCCAGCCGGCAGTGATGGTGCCCAACCGAGAAAAAGCCCTCTTGACCATGGGGGAACTGGGCACGCTTTTGGGCCTTGGCGATTCTATGTCCGGCACTTGTAGGAAGTTGCTGCTTTTTGGCCTACTCTGTTGCGGACTCAATAGAGTAGGAACTGGCCTCGCTAATAGTTCAGCCACTGGCACTTGAGGCGAACCGAAACCTGTCTGGATGCCGTACAACATCTCTTGGAAAACCCTGCTACGTACACCCAGAATAGCACGAACTCCCACCAATTTAGCTTTTTGCTTTGATTGACCAACGAGGAATACCACGTCGAAAAGTTGAGCATTGGCGAGAGTGTTCGGCTCGGTGTTAAGGAACATACGAGTAAAGTCTTTCGCTATCTGATCGTAGTCTTCGAACTGGTCGCGGACACTATCCAATAAGGGTGAAGAAGGTCTCATGTGGCCAATAGGCCTCCACGAACCTAAAACACGAATTTGTTAATTTGTTGAAATTTTGTGGATGATGAAATCAAAAACCTCTTCGATAAGGCTTGGGAATTTGTCCTGTCTCCGCGTGGTTTTGCAAGTTGGCTACAATATCCTCCAACATTTGGGAGCGAGTCCTTTCTTGCATACGGGCGAATTTGGGAGCGGAATAGCTGGCACGTTCTCCGTTGACGATTTTGGTCAAGAGCCATTCTCTGAACATTGGGCCTTTATCGAAAACGCTCTGCTCCCACAAATAAGGCTTGTAAGCACCCACTTCGTCTCTGGTAACAACCGATACTTCATAACGAGTAGGTTTCCGCTTAATTCTCGGGGACGTACGCACTACAAACAAAGAACAAACTTAAAGCCGCTAACTTCTGACAAGTCAAAAACTTATTTCCATCAGGTAAGCGCGACGGAGGGAACGTTTTCCAATTTCCTAAATTGATCGAATATTCGCCAAGTAGAAAAGTTAATATTTGTATTGGGGACGTAAAAGAAAACAAAAACAAACCCAAGATGAAGGTGTGGAGGAAGTGGCTTTTGATGCAGGCGGGTGAAAATGATGTGTTATCTGCTTCTAAAAACACCACGCATACTATATCATTGCCTATGTGTCTCTTCCTTTGGAGCTTTTGGGGGTCGTGTTTCTCATAGGGCAACAAAGTGCTAACGTGGAACATTATCTCGATATTCCTCCAATTAGTGTATACGGAATAGAGTCCTGCGATAAGGAGTCAATTAGTAAGTGGAAGTTGAAATAATTTGAATATACCTGTGAGGTCATGAACTGTATCCAAACCGCCTTTGTACTTGTCGAAGCCCTTCAAGCGAACTTTTTCCCCAAAAATCTGAAGGAACTCTTCGAATAGCAGTGAATTGTCGTTATTGTCTAAAATTTCCTCTTCGGTGTACTGTCCTTCTTTTACATAAATTACTCCGACTTTCAGCTCCGATTTGATAAAAACCTAAAACAACGTTTGTAATTTAATCTCAGGCTGTTGAGCCGTTCTCTTTGAAATAGCTGCATCCAGCTTAAAAATAACGTGGATTAAAACCATAAAAGGTTCATAAAGCTAACGAGGGCCATAAATCCTGAAAGCATACATCATCAATGATACACTTAAAAACTCTACTTTAGCTCTCTATATCGAGAACACCTGTCGCTTTATTTTGGAAAACCTTAATGAGTCCATTTCGTAGATGGCGATTTGTAAGTGGAAATAAATTGGTTCCGCCGTAAACATAGAAAGAATTTATAGTTTTTGCACTATACCTTCTTAAGTAACTACGAAAATTGATGTTGGTAATTCAAGTTTTCGGTCTGGAGACTTTTTTGATGAATGTCATTTAACCGGATTCGAAAGAAGTATATTTTTCGCTACGACTGGCCTTTTCCAGAAAGTCTGTTACTATTTGAAAGATTAATCAAGAAACACAAGTTTTGGTAGGTGCTGGAATTCGGTATTTGGCGCAAGAGTACTGAATGGGCGTTGTTAGAATAAATGATTGAAAAAGTGAATTGAGATGCCTGTCGTTCTTCTGAGACTGCCAATATATCCAAAATCCTCTGGAATTAGTAGACTGCGATTTCGTCTATCATTTCTTATGCATCATATTTGCTTCAATATAAGATGCTTTGCAGTAAAACTGTTGAGTTCTTCTATAATCACCAGAACTTTCATTCAGATATTGTAGCATTGTAGTTGATAAATGCTCCAACATTCTAAGATAATATAAAAGAACTTCCCAATAATCTAGGTCTAGGAAAATCGCAACCAAAACTCATCGTCTAGAAAAAGTGTAGAATAATATTATTTTTAATAACGTTGATCCGTCCGATACCTTGTCCTGTCTATGTATCGATTTCAATTCGTAAGACAATATTTACAGAGACAACACGAGGCCCTATGTTTTATTTTTGGAACGAAAAGTTCTAATAGGTCGATGTGCGATATTTGTTTTTGTATTGGCCAAAATCGGACGGCAACATTTTCGACTTTATTTATTTTAATTATTCTCCCCTTGCAGTTCGAGGCGACGAGCAAAATTAACGACCTCGTTGCCACAGAACACAAAATATCCCAACATTTTAATGAAATATTCAAATAAAGCGACCAATTTCAAATGTCAACGTAGTGTGGATAGCGGGAAAAAAATTAAGAGGAGGCAATATGGCACTATGGCCATTGACATTTTTTCTTGTAGAAAATAGAGAGACAAAGGAAATTCTTTTTTGTTTTATTTGAAAATATAAACATATTTTAGGTTACTTATCCAAAAGAATATTTTAGAGAGCCCATGTGGTGAATTCGAAACCACGTTCTTCGCTTTTTTGAGAATAATATAAAAATGCGAACTAATCGCATTAATTGCTCCCATCAAAGGTATAAAATAAATTTGTTTAAAACGCTAATAAAAATTTTACCAACAAATCCTCTTTGTTTAAATATATCATCTGATACCACTTATCGGATATTCCGTTCATATTTGAAAAATAAAGATAAAGGGAGAATTTCGATTTCCCTTGCATTGGTATATCTTGAATTACCCGATCCATTTTCTTGTTTTTTTTAATTGAATTTAAATGAAAAAAATTATTTCTAAGTTGTTCGGTTATTTAGATAAACTTTACTTTGAAGTAACACCACAAAAATATTTTAAAGGATTTCGTAGTTCATACATATGAAAAGAAAAGCTCCACTAAACAAAATCAGCACAAACAAATATGTATAGCAATTGAAAATATGCTTTTTGGGTCAAATTGGCAGGTTTAATAATTTTATTATAAAATTTTATTATGCAATTAATTAAATTTTATTTTCTAACTGAAGTTCCTTAATTACTTTGCCTGGAAATAATTTGTAATCATTGAATGAATAAAGTATAACTTTTTATATTCAATATATGAAATCGTAACTCCTTTGCCCTCATTTCTCTATGGCCGTCCTTGAATCAAGATTTTTAAGCCAGTAATTTGATTTAAATTTTGACACAAAATCTCAATTTTGTAAGACGTTAGGCTAGAAGAACCAAAACCAAAAATTATTAATCGATATTCAAGCCATGTGCTGTCAATAATTTTTTCTAGCTAGAAAACCTCTGTTGAAATTCATCAAAAATAAATCCAAAAAGTTTTAATATGTTGAAGTTTTAGGACCTGAAACTTCTTCTTCCGTGACCCTCTTTAACAAATCAATTACCCGCCTTATCGTTATGCCGAAATTTTGGTGATGTTACTGCTATCGCAATCAGTCTAAAAACATAATTTGTCTTGAAATTGTGACAGTTCACGTCAAGATCAATATGATAAACTTTTCGGCCGTAGTTTTTAGGTGTTTATAGTGCTTTTTTATTAGGTTTATTATATATTATTCAAAATGATGAAGAGTGACATTGTTCTTAACTTCAAAAATGATGAATGAATGACAGTAGGCGGAATGCCGTCACATTTTAGTTACATTGCAAAATAAACTATGCCACTTTCTGATTGAAGTGTAAAACATTGTTACCTATAAAGCAAATATAATCTTATGTGGAGTGTTTTCATAAATGAATTGTTTGAGTTTGAAATTTGTGAAGAAACATTAGTGGTGTTTACACCAACATTAACCTTATTGGTAGTCCCTCTTTATAGCAGCCCCTAGGACCCTTTAGAAATATTCGAAGAAAAACCAAAGTGATCGGATAGTAAACAGTAAAGTAACTGGGTCGGTAATAAAGTGTAGTGAACCACTTCGTACTCACAGTTTTTAAATTTAATTTATAAAAGTAGAAATTAGTAAATTTATGACAGCACTCACTCATGAGTAGTTTTGACTTTTTATTATAATGCAACAATTATAAGAAAATGGGTGCAAAACTCGAAAATTTTAAAATTGAAAAAAACTGCTTCAACTCCATTGAGAGACTTTAGCAATGACAGTCATGCAACGAACAATCGGCTGCATTCAACGAGACCCGATCAAACTTGTCGATTTTCCATAAACTCGAGGAAATTTATTCCAGTTCAGTGACTGCTCGACTTTACTTGCAATCGTAAGTTCTCGTTAATTCCCCGCAACAAATTTAAATAACTTACCTGATCAAGCTTGAGAAGTTCTTCGGGAGTGTCGGGGAGTTGGCCGAGGGTGAGTGGTGGGTTAATGTTGACCTCTTTGCCCAAAGATCTCACAACCTCCTCGCGGTTGTAGCGATCAGCGAACACGCAACTGGCAGGAATCAAACCGTGAACCGTATAGCTGATAGCTCTCACCAATATCCTGCAAACAACCATCAGTTGGGATTAGCGAAAACCATCTTAAAAACTGGGTCAATAACAGTTTTTAAAGGGGACCAACTTCGTTTTGGTTTAACTAACGAAACCCCGTCACGAACAGGATAAGCGACGTGATCCACGATAAATCAATGATATATGTGGGAATGCGCTTAATTTGAGTCTTGTTTACGAACAACTGTTGCATAGCTTACGAATGGGAATTTAGCTGATATTTGGTGGTAAACTAGAGGGAAAAGCGGCGATAGCAACAAGACGACCACGCCCTATACTAACGGGCTTATTAACGCCGATGGAAAATACTATAATTATGATCGAAGGGTTTTATGAAAGAGAAAAGCTGAACATGAATGTACGGTTACATGAAAGTTTAGCTTTATTGCTATTATGTGAAATTTCTTAATTAATCCTTGAAGAAAATAAATTGTCAAGATAAAGTTTAAAATTGAGAAATGCCAAGAAAGACACGGAGTAAAGGCCCGAAATAGTTGGATCTCTAGGGTAGATTCAGATAAACCAACATTTGAGATGCCGGCGGCCACCCTTGTTTCTCTCTGATGATTACGGCTTTTTCAGTCATTGCTTTTTTACAATTTTGTTTATAGAAGGTATTATCATGCTTCAATATTCTTATCCTGTATAAATAAAAGTTTTCTTTCTTGGCTTAATTTATTTATGGGTACGGTTATGCTAACGGTGGACCCTAATATTGGGGACGAAACGTTAATACCCACTTACGGTAATATACAACGAAAAACAAAGAAATTAGCATAGTTGTAAAGTAGAAAGATGAAAGAATAAAGGCTCTCGGTTTATTTGTAAATTTAACTTAACAATTTACGCCCATCTCCCTAAAAATGACCCAAATTGCGATAGATGTTATATGCAAATACGCAAAGAAATTTGAAAATTTGACGGTGAACATTGGTCGACAATTTACTTGGTAACATGTTACTATTATTAGAATTTGGCTATCTGTAATGGTTTTCGAATTGGGCATGAAATGCCGAAGCAATCAAATCGAACATCTTTAAAATACGCCCGATTTAGGCAACCCATTGTACCTCCAACAAGACATGTTCAAGCTGCCTTCGATGTGACCATGTGGCGGTAACTCGTGGCATAATCAAAGATATTAAAAAAGATGAACTGTTGTAAATTACCATTTTTAAAACACTTTGCAAGTACTCATTTTTTTCTTGTAAATTGCTTTCTGGTCAAAGTACTGGTTATGGTGGTGTTTTTGATTTTACATAGTTGTTTCTGGTAAGTCTTTACGCAATGAATTGCACACTTCTCTTGTTTACATTTGGATCATAAAAAAACATTAATCAATGTTGGCATATCTACATGCGGCTTTTCTTTCACTATTTACAGTTTGGGTATTCAATTGCTAAATATATTTCCTTTCTATTTGTAATATCTGGCAACATTGCTGACAAACTTCCTGCTCAATTAAAAAAAATCAGATGTACAGTAAAAGCTCGATGACAGGAATATTCATCTGTCCTGTGAAGACTGGAATGATCAAGATTTTGCTTTCAAATATCATTTCTTACTACAATTCAATTCAATTCATTTGGAGGTTCGGTACAGAGCAAAGGTAGAGTGATTGAATGCACTCTAAAATGGCAAAAGTGAAGAATAAACACCAATAGTAAATGTTTTTCTTTCAATTAAAAGCGAAAGTTATGAAAGATACAGAAAAGAAATGACGGTAATGACTAGAAAAACAGGATTAATCACAATATTAGATGCAAATCTGACCATTTTGGTAAGGATGCTAGTAATAATCAATGAAATCATATTTATTACAACTTTTATCATTGTAAGTACATACATGCTATGGAATTCGGTCGTGTCAGACAAATGTTTAGCAGGTTTTGGAACTACGGTGTGTTAATTGCCGCAGCTTGAAAATTACATAGCATCGTATCGGTTACTGGTTACAGTCGCAAATTTGATTTGGTACAATTAACAACTTGACGCGATAGCGTGGAAATCAATAGCCATATGGAACGTTGCATCGGTGTTAAGATGGACTGCACATACATTTTCTCTTCTATTGGTGGCATTTTTTCTCTGATCCTGTTTTGTCCGCCAACCTTAAAAGGGGCCATCGATCAAGATAACGTAGAACTTAATGAGAAAGAGAAATTGAAGTCAAGGGGTTCACCATCTTTTTAGTTCGTGTTTAAGATTCTGGCTGGGAAAACAGTAAAGGTCACAAAAGCTTTAAACATAAGAAGAAATGCGCAGGAAGTGAGAAGTGAGAAGGAGAAGAAATAAGGAAAACGTTATTGAAATAGGAATAAAAAAAAGGAAATAGAAGAATACAACAGAAAGTAACTAAAATACCTTTGATTTCTGAATATGCGAGGAAAAGGTTAAACAAGTAATTTCTAGAATTTGGGGTGCAATTTCGCTTGCTTTGTTTTAAACTGAGACCATGGCAATAGCGGATTGTTGTCCAAAAATAGATTTTGTAAATCCCTAATCGACTTTCTTTTAGATTGAGATTAATGGAGGTCGGCGAGGAACGAAATCGTTTATCGAAAAACTCTAAACCGAAGCGGTTCGACTAATTGTTTAATCGTCGAGATTGCATTTATGCACAGGACTTTTCTAATTAGTCTTTAATCCTTTATCGAAAATTCATGAGCAGACGAGGGGTCGTCCATTCCTTTCAATTTATTCCAAACCGGATTTATTTATAATTTATGCATTAATAGCTCCAATAATTCAGTGCCTGACGGAAAGTCCCCAAGGATCTCGGCAAATGTTGATGTTCTGAAAATTATTATTATTAAAATCCCTCAATCTAATTCCGTGTCTCGAGAAGCTTTTGAAATTTTAAAAGCTTCAGCAAAGTTTAAAAAAGCATTAATTTTCTTTAAGTAGCTATTAGAGTGATTCTCCTAATGGCTATAAGTAGTTTTAAATATACTTCAATAATTTAGAGACAGTAATTATGAAATTTAATTACTTTGGTAACACTAAAAACTTATTGCTTTTTAAATTACATCTCTTCAACATCAAAACATGCGATCTTCCAATTTAACTCTAACAACCACGGCCTCGCCTCTTTTGTTACTAAAATGCAACCAATGAAAAAGCAACTTGATCGTTTGCTTCTCTAATTACGTTATTACCGGAATCGTCGAGGGAAGGTGTGACGAATGTTGTTGGGGGGGATTTTTGTCCTGTTGCATGATGAATAAATACAAATTGAGTTTCTCCTTTGTTATTGTTGCTTGTTTCTGTGAGACATGTAAATTTTTTATTTGTCTTTGCAACCACCTTCATCTGAACGACGGAAACGATACACCACGAAAATCGACCCTAGTGTCGTAGGGATGTTGAGTGGTAATAACGGTAGTAAAATTCGACTGGTGCCAACCGGACCTTCCAAATTTTCCAATTTCGCCACTACACCGCAACACTTGTTCCCTCCGTCGTGAACAGCTTCATAGATAAATTGAAATTATTTATTTGTTAGGTACCTACGTCTTCGAAATTTAAGGGAAGATTGGCGCAAAATTGAAACTTTAAATTGTTGCGTCCTCTAAGCTAATATTGCGTCAACTTTACATTGGCAATTTTTTTTGTTTAAATAAAAAAAAGTAAGTTTTTGGTATCGTAAAGAAATCGCAAATATTACACCCCCTAAGAGTAACCTACAAAAAGTCCGATAAATTCAGTTGAAAAGTAAAGTTTATTGCTGATATGCATATCTCTTCTTTAGTTTGAGCGCGCTAAAACCCCGCTGGAAACTTGTGCACCGATCCATTTTACTTTCGCTTGTTATATGAGAAAACCGTTAGTTTTTTTATGATGGCGAACGAGTAACTAAAATCTTTTTTCTGTGGTGGTCTGTTTTCATTTTTATTGATTCAAGAAACTTGTGATGAGTTCGTCTTGAGATGTAATTAAATTGTCGCCACAGAAAGCTCGAGCTTGTGCACATACAAAAAGCTCACAATTAATTACTGAATCTCGGCATAAAAAGGATCAAAACGCTTTCATTACGAAGGTAAAGAATTGGAACATTTCGTCCGCAAAAAGTACCCAAAAAATAATATCGTTAGTTTAACGTTAGTTCGGTGATAAAACATAAACAAATGTCGTTAATCACAACATTGTTAAAACGTACAAATTTTGACAGTAAAATGATATTGCTAATGTGTTCGGTGCTTATTCTTCGCGTAAATTATCAGTGAACCGCTGTATCGACAATACAATGTCGACACAACCCTTGATGTTTATCTCCACGAAAGGATTTATATTTGGGTTAATGGGATTGGCCCTAAGGCCTGGCCCTACCGAAATTTCCGATATTTACATGGATTCCAGACGATTAAAACCGTGCTTGCGAGCAACATGTTAGAGAACATTCGTTAAGCTTTGTGTGGTTCCATTAGTTGCTGGGATTATTGTCGGTTTGTCTAAACATATTGTATACGAGCGTGCCTGCACGTGGAAGATAAAATATTATACCTACGTAATCGTAGGGGTAGGGTGACACTTAAAATTGCTGAGAGAATTATTTTTTACATTGTTGAAGCGTACAGACAAAGGGGAGGAATTGCGTTAAGTTATTCGGGTTTTACGAAACTTTAAACACGTTCTTTAGTTAACAAATTCGAGACAAATTAAACAAGTTTCTGGATGGTATTGTGCCACTTACAACCGGAAATTATCAACTTTGACCATAAATAAAGGGCGTCAACTAATTGCGTATGAAGTCTGAGGATATTTATCTGTAAAACTGAGCATTTTTTGCTTAACGATGATTTTAGATTATCACATTTCTAGTAAAATTTTCATAAGAGTATTGAAACAATACTCGGATTTTCAAAATCAATATATTATGTACAAGTTGAAAGAACGTGAAAAAGAGACATTAAAAATGTTAAAAGGTATAAATTAAAATCCATCTCGGGAGCATAACAAAGAAACAAAAAAAGAATAAACCAAAAATGTCGTTCCTATCGTCAGTTGTGATCGAGAGTGCAAGCCAAAGTTATGATTTTTGCAGTTTGTCCGAAATTTCCGACTTTCCTTTGTAATTGTCCAGAATTTATTTTTCCTGAAAACTTTTCCAGGACCATAACAAACAAAATAAGAAGGAATTACGCATATCCATCGTTCGAATTGCGAGTTATGGTCTTGAGTTTAGTAAAAAATTCCATAGAAAAAAGCACTTTCAGGTTTTCTCAAATTTCTTCATTTTCTGCACAATCTTTTGAATTTTTCTTTCCCTAAACACCTTATTCGGACTATAACGAACATTAAAAAAAATATCTAAATCGGTCCAGCCGTTCTCAAGTGATGCGCTAACCAACGAACAGCATTTAATTTTCATTTAGATAGACAACGGAAAGGTTGTAAACGCTAAAAACAATTCAACGACGTTCAACTACTCCGGACTTGCAAATGTTGTAAGTCAAGGGTTACAAAAATTGTGGGGATGTGCAAACCTAACAAGTATTGAGGGTTTTTGAGAAATTTGTTAATAAAACTCTTGACCATAGAAGATTTGAACAATTCTCTTTCTGGATGACCATAGAAGATTTGAATTTGTTTTTTTTGTAGATTAGGGTAATGACCTGTTTTCTTTTTATTTTAATTAGATTATTAGAACTCTCTAAATATTATGAAAGTATCACGTTGAAAATTTTCAAAATAACAAGACCTGGAGCATTATTCTGCCCAACCTCAAAATTGGAAAATTTATTGTTTTTATTGTAAAATAACGTAAAAATTTAAGTATAGATATTTAATTAGTAAAAATATTAGATAACAAAGAACTTTTGCTTGTTGTAGCAAAACTAAATTTTCGTCTTTTATTAGAAGTCTAGTTAAACAAATTTTTAAAGTTTGTGGACTCGTTTTTTAATAAAATTTTGGCTTTCCGACTAAATTGCGATCGTAAAATTCGACCGAATTATCGACTGAGTAATCGAATTTGATAGAACGATTGCGTCCACATTTTTGTTTATTTGTGCGAACAAATGCTTGTTTTGTCCATCAGATAGGTGCACAAAATGTAGTAGTAAAAGTGAGAACGATGGCACATCCGCTTGTTTGATAGATATATGAACGTAAAACAAAATTGATCACTCATACAAAATTTTACGATTATCCTAAATTATCGCTTCCCGCAAATATTTCTCGTAGAAATAACATATCGGTACCTTCTACGGGAAATTCCCGGATGATGGTGATAAACTTCCAAATTTTGCATGAGCAGTATCTCGTTTTATTACATTTTTCTGAGCAAATTTAATTCGATTTATGCGACACATTAAGGGGGATTTTACATGTTTTTGAAATGGGTCAGGGTTTGGCAGCGAAGCGAGACTCCAGTAAATTTTCAAGTGATTGATGACCTGTTTACCATACTTTTTACAAGATTTTTCACGTTTCGTGCCTAATTTCAGCAGCATCATGTGGTTAAAAAGTTTTATACGACAGTCACGCTTCTCCTCCCTAAACTATTAGTCTTAAGGAAAAAATGATAACTGGTTATCAAATAACTAATTTGAGGCCATATTAGAGCAATTTCTTTTATAAAATACCACCAGCCATTTTATACACGTCACGGCATACACCATACTCAATATTATACATGTATGATCATTTTATATGCATATGTAGCAAAAATGTAATATGGTAATATGAGACTTAATGTCTCGTTTTGTTTCTTAGGTCTGTCGCGTTTCATCTCTTTAAAAATCCCACTTTAACCTACCTGTAAAAGGAGGAGGTATCCCAACACAATTGACAACCGGCAACAATATATTGACAGTGGCAGTATCTATGTCATATTCTATTGATATTGTCGACTGTGCATTGTGTTGGGTTATGTCCTCCTTTTTTCAGGTAGGTAGAATTGGACGTTTTAAAGAGATAGATTGCAAGTTATTTATTTAAAAACAGCTTGACGCAGGAAATAATCAACTGCACTTTTTAACTTAACTTGTACGTTGTTATTTAAAATAAAAGAAAGTTTCTTCAGGCCGGTGTTATTTTGTAAAAGAAATTCAAATCAAAGAAACTCAAATTTCATGTTGATTAACTTTCTATATTTAGCATACGTGTTTCTTAAATGTCCTTTTGAGTTAAAGTTTCAATTCTGATTCATTTTTACCTTTCAAGGCTTTAACAACTTTGTTCATTGAACAAAAATGTCCGAGTCTCTATGCGTTTTTGGTTTCTTACACCAACCATCGCAATTTTCTATAAATTATAATTAACTCTAGTTTACTTTGAAATCAGGGTAGTCTATATCTGTGTAAGAACAACTTATTTGCACAACTCCTCGGCTCTTCCTGTAAAATTTTAGAAGATCATAAAAATTCAACTCCTGTCCGTAGACGATTGTATTTGGATGACTCCGATTCCAGGACCAGGACTTGCTATTGAACATTTGCATCGCAAGCTCGTGATGAGTTCGTTGCTATTCGGATCGCGTCCGGCTTAAAGGGTTTACCGTGTTGCATGTTTTATTTGAGTGAGTAATGCGGTGGCTTTATCCTAGCTGTCAGGAAAGTAGACAGGTGAGTTCATCGGTAGACATGCAGTAATTGAAATCAACATTATTATTCATTTATTATGGAATATTTATTGGCAGTTAGGTTGCAACTGGTTTCTATTAATAGAACTACGGAGTTTCAGTTAAATATCGCAATCTTGAGCTGACACTAAACTGATAGAAATAACGTTATTGATGAATGACCAGCTTGGTCCATTGTCCTCAATCAATAAATCTAGCCTGCGACATGTTATTAAGTGTCCGTCCTTAATTCCCGCCGAGCTTATAACTCAATACTAGCGCAATAGCAACCAAATATTGCCTGAAGAATTGATTTACTTTCAATAATCATCAACCGAGATGTCTTAAGGTTGGAAGAAGAAACGTTGAAAATTAGGTGCAAATATGCCCTCGTATTTCATACCCAGTTACGTTAATATAGACAAAGAAATTAACATGGTTGTAAAGTAGAAAGATGAAAGAACCAGGATTCTCGGGTTCTTTTTAAACTCAAGTTAACAATTTGCTCCCATATTCTCAAAAATGATTCAAATTGCGATCCATATTATATGCAAATAATCAACGAAATTTGAAATTTTGACGATGATTCCTGGTCGGCAACTTAGTTGGCAACATGTTACTATCATTAGAATTTGGATACCTGCAATGGTTTTCGAGTTGGGTATGAAAAACCGCAGCAATCACAAATCGGATTAACTTCGAAATACGCCCGATTTATGCAACCCATTAAACAATAAAATATTTCGAACATTTCCCACCATGTTCGAGCTGCCCTCGATGTGACCATGGGGTGAATACTTGTGGCATAGTCAAAGAAATTTGAGAAATTTAATACCTAAACTACACATGAGTCGTTATAACTTCTGCTTCTAGAATTTCAAAACAACGATTTGGAAATTTTTAGGTGCACCCACCGTACACCCTGTTTGAAAATTACAAAACAACGGTTAACATTTTAAATTGTGAAAATGTGACAGGTTTACACAGACGACAGACACTAATTGCAGAACTCCCATAATTTACACAAATAGTGAAAATGTGTACATGGACAGAGACATTTTTAGAGTCGTTTTTTGAACATTTTATTCCGAAGGTAACCAGAGTCTAGGAACTATTATTTACATAGTGTAATTTCCTCTTTGAAAATCTTAGATTAAACAATTTATTAAGATCTTTCCCAATAGGCTGTTTTTCTTTAGATAATGCTCTATTCCATTCTATACAGGAGGAATTACAAATTGAGGATGAAGCGATATTTGTTGTGCCTCTAACATTAATGATTAAATAGCGTTACAAAAAAAATTCCAAAGAAGCACCTCCCCAGTTTGCTTGAAAAAACAATTCCAATGAGTTTTGTTGTAGTTGAAACAGGCATTATTAAAATGGTTTCAAACTACAAATGTTCTGCCACCAGTAAGAGCTGGCAGTCTTCTATTGTTTGTTTCGAAGGCTGTTGCAATTCGTCGCATCTCTAGAAATTCTTGACGAACTTATCTCTAATAAAACATCTTCTGTCGACAACTAACTGATATTTAATATTTAACTGAATTATTTGTGAAATTTTGAGGCACTAAAATACTTTCTAGTACTAATATTTAATTATTGGTGTATGAAATTTTGAAATTTATACTACGTATGATACTATGGAATCCATTGGAATCTATTGGGTTTCGTAGTAGGTGAATTATAACTGTTTCTTCAAAGTCGCGACAAATCTCAAATGTTTGGACAGAAACGTCGGCTCAATGTGTGACTGGCCTTGTGCAGCTTTTTGGCTTTGTTTGAATACCCCCATTAAAGGACGTAAATAGCTTCGCAATACCATCTCTGCTTTCGCTTATTGCGATAGGCTTTCAGACTGCATCAGGCAAAACGTGAGCTTTCACTCTTGTTTGCGATGTTCGTCTCGTATGTCGTAGAATTGTTTGTTGGACAGTTCTTACGTGGCTGCAACATCGTAAACTGAAGGTGATTAAATTTTCTGGAAAGTGTTTTCAGTAAATTTTTAATAACGACAGCGATCGATTTGAGAACAACATCAACCGGATGCGATAGCAAAGTGCTCGAGATATTTCTCCAAGATTTAAAAAGCTAATCCTTTGATCAATATAATCGTAAGACAACAATCGTTTCGAGAGGTAGCATTGATTCGAAAATTTGTAACAACGTGTGGCACTTCGTTCGAATCGTTGGAATCGATGATGGGTTTGGAAATTGGGGGCGTCGTGACGCCCGACCGAAACTATTACTACCACGACCGGCGTCCTTTATTAAGGCCAGTTTTGCAGGAAAATTACGGTCGCCGGAGCCGGAAACGTGAGGAATAAATTGTTGAAGTCGAACAACGGCCATGACAGTCTTATTTTAGTCGGCACTTGCGAATCACTGGTCTAATAAACAGATCTAAAATTACACCCTTTAGAGTAAGTTAAGGTTCTAATTACGTTACTAGTTGAACAGTTGACCATTGACTAACACAAACCGTGCTTACAGCGGATTCCAAGTGGACTTAAATTCATACTCTTGTCAAGCGTTGCCGTAACTATCAGGGATGCATTAAGTCACAATAAAATTTCTATTTGATTTATTTTTGTTTCTGAGTTGAACAACTTTTCTTAAATTGGTGACTTTGAGTGTTAAACGTTCTGAAAAAATTGAGCCGGAGGAAAATGGATGAATTAGAAGCTTAATCCATCCAAAAATGCTGAATCAAGCAGAAAACCGAAACATAACTAAACAACGATAAGGGGCCCCCTACAGAGGCTGACAAAGTCTTTCTAGATGTTATTCTCCAAAACGCGGTTATTATTGAAGTTGATGTTTTTGTATTACAGCTTTCTTTCGCCATTAACGACCTGAGAGTTATCTGTCGCAAGAGTTTTGCGGCCGCCTAGCTGCTCTTCGATCAATTCAAGTCTTAAGAGCGATAAAATTTCTGCAAAAACACAGAATTAGTGTCTACACAGCGAAAACCAAGCCTCATTAGTTTTGATTACTGTGCTCTTCATTCTCGAAACGTGTTTCCGGCGGTCAGGATTTTGACCTCGATCGCATCTGAACTTTCCTAACTCGAGACCCAGTCAATTTTCTAACGAGAAAATCTCAATACGTATTTGTGCGTTCCGAACTAGTAATTTATAAGTGATTCGAATGATAAATGGCACGTCAATCCCGGAACGGAAACACGCGCCGGAGCTAGAGGAAATCACGTGATAGCTTCGCAAAAAGGACATCAATGACAGTCGTCTTTTCTTCGTCGCAAATAAACTACTTGTCGCGCCGCTCTGTTTACTTTTGGGAGGGATGGGGCGTTTCTTTATTTTCGTAGAAGCGCTCACCTAAATTGATCCCGGGAATTCAGCGTTTCCTGCTTGATCGATAGGATGACGGGGCCGAGGTCCTCGTCGTTGGTGAAATAGTTCCAGTGTTCGGTGCCGTAGAAGTACTTTTCGTAGGTTTCTTGTTCCACACTTGTCAACTCGAAACCTTGGTTTTTCTCCCATTGCTCCTCGATTGTAGTTTTCTTACGCGGCGAAGACGAGTCCTCTTCTTCATCATCCTCATAGAGATCATTACAACCTGAGAAGGAAATTTCTACTTTTAAAATGTTATTTACACTCCTAAAGTATACCTGATAGGGGAGAGATCTAATACTTTACGAGGCCCAGCAGGCAAGCCTTGTTGGAATAATTAGACTAAAAGTAATATTTTTGAAGGGTTGGAGATCAGTATCCATGCACTATATAACTTAGAAAAAAGAATTATATAATGTGCAAAACAAAAATTTGACTATTCAATTTGGTTAGAAGAGAGGAGAAGAAAAAGCTCCTACAGCTAGAGATAATAAAAATTGTGACACTATTGGTAAAACTTCAAAATAGAGGAAAATTGAAAAGGAGACAATGAGTATCAGTCTGAAATAAAGAGGAAACTGGTATAGCATTCTAGATATTAGTACTAGTGTTTGGTGTTATTGAAAAGTAGTAAAATATAGGGTGTAATAAATTAAAGTAGACACCTCCTCGAGACACGGAGAGTCCTTTTTAGTAATTGATGATTATCTAGACAAATATTTTAGCCCATATTAACCGATCTGCTACATTGTAAATAAAATATGTGAGCCGCCACTAAGGTCCATAATCTTATTTTGGATCTTGTGATTCGGCTACCCAATATTACCCCCGTGGAAGCTGCTGTTATTGCGGGTGAGGGAGAGGTGAGAAAATAGAAGGGATTATTGTTTTTTCTTGCATTTGGAACGCAATGTGATAAGGTGCGTTTTTATGTCACCCCTAGAATGTCACTGGATGAACTTACTTCGGTCGCGGCGCCGCGACGCGTGTCCATTCTCTTGATCGGTGCCATCCGTGTGGTCTTCTTCGTCACCTTCTTGTATTTCATGGTCCGACTCACTCTCATCCCATATTGTGTTTGAAGTGATTTTTTGCCTCGAACACTCTATCCAATAACCGGGGGTAGGAATGAAATTGTGGGGGAATTCTTCGCAGAATTCATCTGAAATTACAACGGACAGCGTGACATAAATTTCAACAGTAGTCTCATTGAAAGGAATAATAATGATAATAATAACAAGATAAATTTATGTTGAAGTCCAGATTACCGCTGTTCGACGTGATGATTTGGTGTACAGTCCGCTCACTGTAAGGTAGAACACCAAACGAGCTAAATGTAGCTTGGTGTTCAAACTTAGAGTGACCCGACTATACACACTGTACAGTTCTGTCCCTCGTTGTCAACCATTCGAAACGGTAAATTCTCCACTAATCGCACCAATTAAGCGACAACTTTACAACAAATAATAAAGAAGCAACACTCCTGAAAAGTTTGAAAGTTATAAACCATCCCATTAGGCGTGCTTTTGTCAAATCCCAAATGCTTCCATGAAATATTTATATCGCTTCAGATACTGATATCTCTATAACTGATCAATATTTTCAACAAGATTGTTTTATTTTTCGTTGGATATCAAATTGGGGATTTCCTGGCATTTCACTCAAAGAAAAACAAACAATCTTAATATTATTTCAGCTTTTATGACTTTTCATTGACGTTAATATTTAAGGATTCAATTTTAGAAAACAACACACTTGAGACGGGCTCCAATCAGAATTTAAATTGTACGCAGCTTTTTATTTTGATATCTTTGCTTCAGGGTGAAGCGCGGCTTTCAGTAGGAAGTAAGTTTAAAAATTAAAGTGGCTGGATCGAGGATTACGCTATCGGCCGTGGTCAGAATTCTAAGGTAAAAATGTCAGAAAAGCAAAATGAGAAGATGGAGCGACAAGCAAAATAAACATACGCTGGTAATGCGCTTACGAAGGGTGCAAGGATTGTGATTTTTTTCCGATTTCTAATTCACTTTGTGTCAAAAAGGCAACTTAAAAAAAGCTCGTCTTTCAAATTGCCAATGTATTTACATACCCAGTTTAGTTGATCTTTGTTCACTTTTACATTTCCAATCCGTTTATGTTCAAATAGACAGATTACGACGTGCCACTTTGTACAACTTTACATCGTAGAGTACATAAAGGTTTTTAATATTGTACACCTGCAATCTCGGGAGACAGAAAACGGATTTAGAAGTTACTGAAAAGTGTTACGCGAGACTCGCATTGAGGGCGCATTTTGGCGGATGCGCCGGGTGAATCTCCGTAGAAAGTGAGCAATTCAATAGAAGTGCAGACATTCACGTTTTGTTATCTTCGAAATTGTTTTTGGTGGCAACGTTCTTTTTTCCAAGATTGTCGTTTCATATGAAAATTTATGTGGATAACGTCTAGGAGCAAAGAAAATTGAAAATAGTTTTTTCTTTGTAATAAGTCGCGAGAATTTTCAGACAAATATTTTGTCGAGTATAATAATCCGACGTACACTTCAAGCATTGGTTATGATCAGAATCGCAAAATTTCATCTGCTAGCTTTAATAAATAAAGAAATAAAAAAAATTGTTGCTTTGTTACTACATAAAATTATTCAAAAAACTGTAAAAAAGTTGTTTTAGAATTATTTTTAAAATACAGTACTGCACCTAGTTGATTTGCGATATTATCGGGCGGGAACTGAGCCAATCATCTACACATTCAACGAGTCACACATTTCAATGCAATAATTTGTGTATAGATAGAAGCAATATTTTTATAGAGAACTGTACCAAAACTGTTCATTCTAAGACAAAAAACAATTTTCGAAGTCGGGAAAGGAGCTTTAATTAACAGTTTAAATCTCTGTTGTCAAAACGCCCTTTATATCAGCGGTTAATCTTGATTTAAAAGCGGACTTTACAAATCAGCCATTAAGACTAGAGTAGCGCGAACTCGTAATAATATTTGAAGTAAAACCAATACAAATCTAAAAATCTGGAGAATTTTAATAAATTCTGTTAGGATTTTCCAATCCGCCCGAGTTTCAACGGCTTTTGAAATTTATTAAAATTCATTTCTTAAATTGAAACGTAAACGAAAATGCCGAACGCAGTTGAACAATTTTTCTATAGTGCTTCGTCTTCAGGTCCCATTTGCCACCCACCACTCAAATCTGCCGGCGCCTCCACCAAATGTAACGTCATTAAATAGACATTCCGCAACATTTAACCGGCGCCTCTAAAAAAAATTACAAGCCTATTAAATTATTTGTTCCGAACAAAAAAAATTGTAGAATCTTTTTCAAATTATTACCGCAAATTTTCCGTGTAAAATTTTTACGATACAAGTTAAGAAAGCCAAAAGTTACAGATAATTCCATAATTTTAATAGGTTAGCAAATTTTGACAATGTGAGGCAAGTTATTTGTAGTTCGAGCGACAGAACCCTTGCTAAATCGGGAATCTTGTTAATGAAATTATGTAACTTAACTTCCCCAATTATCAAGCAAGGAGATCTCAATTTCATGATGTAGTTAACAAGAAAATAAATTTAAACATATGAATTTTAGAATAAACAAAATTTGTTATTATCTACGCTATTTGTTAAATCAATTGAATTAAAATTTTCGAAGCGTCGAAGTATTAAAATTGCAATTCCAATCAGTACATGTCGAACCCACAACCGCATATACCGCTAGTGTTTCGAACAGTGACAAAAAGAGTTAAAACCATGCCACTTGCAGCTCTTTTTGGTTTGATTTCTTCAAGTCTACCTGAGAATGCAATAAGATTCAGGGTGGGACAGTACAAAATTTAAAAAACTTCGAGGGTCCGGCGGTTAAATCATTTAACCACTCCTCGAAATTTTTTACGGAGACTCATAAAGCTCTCGAGTCTGTTCAAGCTCAACAGTTCAATTTGGCGCAAGAATGAGTTTGTTTGAGTCAGAACCGACAGTGGGCAACTACGTAGAGCCCACAGTTTAAAATAAATGTTCTCAGACGCTGGGGCGGAAAACACTAGGCGAAAGTGGGGAAAAATGGGAAAACTTTTACTAGGTTTAGGTAGACAAACCGTGGACAATGGACATTGGCAACAAGTGACTGCAATGCTTGCTGGTTGTTAATTTTCCTCTGCATAAAAATCCGATATGCGTGTCGGAAAATTGGTTTGTTAATCGCTTTGGATAATGGTTTTGCAGCTCCGCTTAAATGTCAAATGCCACCTGTTATTTAATCAACTCGTTCCTTATAGCCTTAGCGCCGCTTCACTATAGCGATTTAATTAACGCCCGTTGGTGTTGGAGGATCAAAATTGCAAGCCAACCCACGTAAAAACTTTTCAAATTTTCCGATCGCCTCTGCAGTATCGTTACAATAACCACGATATTTACAGACCAGTAGTTAATATCGACGACATGAATAACCGCCATTAATACAAATAACGGCGGTGTTATAATTACAGCGGTTGCACCATCAAATCAACCTTTAAATTGAATAACGTCAATGGATGGCGGTGTCGCTTCGATCCCTCGGGTTTATTTACATACGACACTCTTGGGACGCCCGGTGAAAGCATCCTCTGGTTTTTTTCACCAAGTCTCGTCTTCTAGGTTTGGCCCCATTCCCATATCAATTTATCATCCATTGTTTTAAAAGAGGCTTTATGCGTGAGGGACTATGTTATAGTTGTCGCTCGCCTCGTTATTTCGATGATTGATTGATATTTATTGTAGATTACGTGAAGTGATGACGTAAAGTTGAGAAATTTAAATTTGTTGTAACGACTGTGCGTGTTCGAATGGGATTTTGTTGGGACGCGGAAGGACATCAATACAAGTGCCCACCTTAAGGCTTAGAGAACGCCCTCCTAATGCTCTTCAAAGTATATTATAGGAAAAAAACGATCGATTTAAGCTCCTGAGTTGATTCGCAGGGATGCACATTAAAGCAACACAGGAAAGGAAAAAGAGAAAATGTGTGAGCCAATTATTCTGGTAAAATTCTTAGGTTTGAGAAATAGCTAGCATTTCAACTTTTCAGATAGATAGATCACATATCGGACAATTAGTGCCTATAAACGCAATTCTTATAACGTCTTTAAGGGACTAATTTTTCATAATTTTATGATTAATTTAACATGGGGTGTAGAAACTTCAGGCTACAATAATTTTTCGAAAAAATAATTCAAGGTAGACTTTGCTTCGAATAATATACTAAAATTTTCACCTACCTACCTACAGTAATTGCCCAATCTATTTAAATAACATTTAAGTGTAGGTAAATGAAGAAGTCAACTACTGTTTGTGGGGGGGTGTCTATGTAAAGTTGAAATTTTGCAATTTAAATTTTAAAATTTCCTGTTATTGTTTTAAAATACATAAAGATGCAATAACAATGAATGTCATCTATCCTGTTTTGGTAAAGGTGCGTTCAGACACTTGTGCTCGTGACTTGCTTTGTATGTGGACGGCACTATGAGTCCTCAGAACCATTACTCGCGTGACTCTGTTCTGTGTCGGTAAATAATTAAAAATTAAAGGAATCCTCTCAAAACTGTGCTTCTCAACAAACTGACCGAGCCATTGTGGACGTATCCTCTACCAGCCCTATAAATTTGGCCCTGATCGACGATTAAACTAGCACAAGAATAAGCACGAGTGTCTGAACGCGGCTTCAGATGCTTACCCAGAAATTATTGCCTAACGTACATATATCCTAAATATCTTTTTTGACAATGCCAAAAGACCAAAATTTATCCAGAAGAAGGCTACTTGAGTGTTTCTAGTTTTATATTACTCTAGCGGCGAAAAGATATGATCTCCAGCTAGCCGATGACGCACAGACGAGCGTCACCTCTACAGTTAAGGCGCGTTCAGAGACTCATGCTCGTGCTTGTGACTCGCTTTACCAATAAGTACCAGTCAGTGATTCAATTTAATAATAACTTTCACTAAACAGATAGCTTTTGAGCTTCGCATGTAAACTGCTGGCAACTGATTTGTAATGTTAGTTTGAAGGCAATCCTAATGGATTAAAATCCTCTATGCTAGGAAGATAGTGAAATCTTTATTTGAACCCTTAGGAGATTGGAGATAATTTTGTACATTTCATATATTAAGAAGTTATATATTCTTATATTTATATTTTAACAAGCGAATTTGGTTTGAATCTTTCTTAAAATCACTGATCCACTTAAATTGGGCTCTTATCAAATTTTTACTTATTTTTACATAATAATGTTAATCATATACAAGTAAATAATAAATTTTTCAAAATGCAATAGATGAAGATTTAATTGGTTTATTAAGTTCAGTCGCTTCAAGTTTAGAATAAAATACGCTTTGGCAAACTAGGGCATAACACTATCGCAAAGTGCTGCTGTTGCTCTTCCATTAGGGTAAGCTTTACGAAAACGCATATCTAACAAAAGGAATCCATCTTTGTAAATCTCTCACCTGTCAGAAGAAAAAAAATTGTTGAAAGTGCTCGAGATCGTTTGAAATATGGATCGGCATTGCTTCAAACTATCGTTTTCTATTCTCAAGATTTCCAAAATAAAAAACCAAAACTCCCGCTGCTGCAACAAAAATTCAATTATCCCCTTCAATGGGAAAAATCAATCCGGGCGTACTTTTTAACGAAAGTTGGACTTCAGCGGTGACACTGAAGCGACTTGGTGTTGGCTCGAGGCCATTATTGTCAAAAGCGACAGTAGCTCAGAACTAGATGAACCACAAAAGCTTTTCTAAACGTTTTAATTCTTGTGGAAGTTGAACAACGAGAGGTGCAAGAGTATTAATCCCGGAACTCTTGGTGAAAGCAGAAGTAACTGGATGATAATTTCAGATATATACGACAGCATTGCTTTACTTTGTCCTAATATAATGTAGTTTTAGCTAGAAAGACAACTAGGAAGTTGCTAATGAAATGTTTGGTCCTTTATATCGCGCTGAGCAGAAATTTAGTAGAATTGGAATAAAACAAGGAAGCAAATTCTAATTAGTGACCCACTAAATTGGAACAATTATTCCATGCGTTTTGGTGCGACAGCAAAGGTAAGTCAGGACTGAGCTAATGTCAATTAATGTGATTGATGGCGTTTTGAAAGCCGTTTTAGTGCCCTGTTCATATTTTTGTTATCAGCAAAAACACAGCATCAGCTGGATTAATCACAGACTGCACAATAATCAGCGCCATCAAAAACTTGATCGATACGTGCAGAAGCGGGCGTAAATATTCCTGGAGCGAAGTTCCCCCGGGACGTTTCAGCTGTTTATCGTTGCCGAGTTTAATAATAAAAAGAGAGCAGATGCTATTAGGGCCATACTGCAAAATGCTTCAAATTCCTCCACCATATTGTTATCGAGGCTGGCGCCCTCCCTTATTTGCGACGTCTCGTTTGAGTTTCAGTATTTTTTCTTGCTTATTTAAACTACAGGTGGCCGATGAGATATTACCAGAAGTAATCCCGCTGCGACCCTGGAACTTGGTGTTATTACCAAGGTTGCGGAAGCAACAGTTCACACTTCCTTTCTCCACGTCTGTTTGGCGCGCTCCATTAAACCCTGCCCCTAATCTACTTTGCACCACCAACTTTACCAGAACGAAGGAGGCGAACAAGTATTTGCTACAACCTGGGGTCCGTATAAAGTTCTAAGTTGTTCTATGGAACGCACACACGCTACATAATACTGGGAGATTATGTAAAGTGGTGAACCGACTACGAGACTTACCGACGGCTCCGGGCGATAATTTTACGGAAAGAACCTAATTGTCGCCGGATTCACGACCGCTAAAGCTTGAGGGACCGCCAGACGTCCCTGTATCCACGAAACACGAGTTTTCTGTCGCCGACATACCTCCGCTACCTAATTTATTTTGTTTCAACGGCGATTTCTGATGGGAATAGTCCGGGCAACTACTGAAATTGGCAGGAACCTTATTGATTTCTTGATAAATTTAATTTTCTTCCTGACAAAATTTGTTTTGATGGCAGGTGTCCCAAAATTGTTGCTTTAGTGAAATTCTAAAATGGAGGCATCACAGAGTTTGTTGTCATGAAGTTCGACACGAAAGTAATAAAGTTTCGATATATTAACCTCGATGCTTTCGAGAAGCGTCTACCGAGTGAAAGTGTTTCTCAATATCACCCGAGAATAGTTTTTATGATCCAGATTACAATTTGGGTGAAATGTGGAAACACGGAAAAATCTTGCTAGAATTTTTGTCACTTATTGAACTAGAATCGCAACGAAGGACCTTACTATATTGATAGCTCTAGAACACCAGCAGTACCAAAAAAACTGCAGTTGTGAAGTTTCGAGATAAAATGTGGCTTCACTTCAGCAAGTTTTCCAATAATCCGAATTTACTGCAATAATAACATAGTTCTAGTTATGAAATTTGGGACATATTTCTCATTTAATCACTCCTGTCTGGAGCAATTTTTATGACGCCGCAATAATTGCCTTCAATCCATACTGCGGTTCGAGAATCTGGTAGCAAGAATCATCATTTGTGACGAAATGGGCTATAATTTTGACGATTCGTCATAACAACTCAAGCAAATATTTACGAAAACCGGAAATGATAATGAAGGAAAAGCACTTGTTGGAGATAGCGCCGGTAGTTTGTATGACGACAGTCATTGACGAAATTAAACCTAAACAAAGCGATAAGTCGAAATTGGGAAATTGTTTGCGCCGTCAGCATTAAAACGTTATAGGCCTCCTTTTATTGGAGCGCGGCTTGAATTTATTAAATATCCCTTGATTTATCCCTTTACGATGCCCGGACTATTATTTTTGTCCTTTTATGGAATAACGCCATAAAATCGATCGCTGTCGATGAATAAAACACGCATATTTATATACCTGCATTCACCTAAAATTGACGAGGTCGGAAATCCCAACTTGAATTTAGTTGGTGCAAATTTATCAGTACAGTATCGGATTTGCATGAATGCCTAATGGGGATTAAGCCTTGCGGGACTGGGGGTTGGAGGGACAAGGGAAAAACGGCAATGCAACTTTGCGGGGAGGACAATTAAAAGTGAACACAAAACACGAGGAGAATTAATTTCAACAGCCATAAGTTTAGAACCGACTTTATGAGGTATATATGAGACCAGAGATAAAGCTCGATTCACATGTCCTAGCTTTTGCGGTAAAATTTTTGCTTTAATCCGAAAACTATAAGTAGATGAAATTGTTCTAGACTTATAAGAGATCCATTATTAAAATTTTCCGAACTAATATTTCAATACTTGATGTGGAAAAAATTGCAAGAGAAGTTATTAGAAAATTGGAAGAGGCAAAAGTGAATGTGCAGAGTCAAAAAGGCCAAAATAAAAGTAGTACAAAATAAGGAAATGATATCCAACAAACTACAATTAATATAAAATAAATTGAAATTGTTCTTAAGCAACTGAAGAAAAGTCTAATAAGACTCACATTTTTGAGGGTACACTTTCCTTATCTACTGATTTAATAATAGGAATAGTTTTACCAAAGTTTTTATTTTATAAGACGATTCTATCGACGTATATGTTTAGTAGCCCAATATACAACGCAGTCAATTTTTTATACTTTAATTTTTCTGTAGAGAACTATACTAAAACTATCCACTTCAAAAATTAATTTTCAAAGACGGGAAAGAAGTTCTTTTCCATTGTCGAAACGTCATTGACATCACCGGATGAATTCGATTTAACAGATTTAACAAATCAGCCATTAACACTAAAGAAACGCGAACTCGTAACTGTATTTGAAGCAAAAATAATACAAAATTAAAAATCTGGAGTAAGTTTAATAAATTCTGTTAGGATTTTCTAATCCGACCGACTTCCATTGGCTTTTGCAATTCATTAAAAATAATTTCTTAAATTGAAACGAAAACGCCGAACGCAGTTGAACAATTTTTTATAGTGCTTCGTCTTCGGCTCCCATTTGCCACCCCGTACTCAAATCTGTCGCCGCCTCCACCCAATATAATGCCATATAAGAAATTTGTATTTTTCCGTAACGCCTCTAAAAATCTTGCAAATCTATTAAATCATTTATTCCGAACGAATATAATTGAAGCATTTTCTGCAAATTGTTATCTCAAGATTTTCGTGTAAAATTTCTACAAAACAAGTTAAGAAAACCAAAAGTTACAGAAGCTTCCGGGATTTCAGTTGGTTAGTAAATTTTGACAATGTAAGGTAATGAAGTTATTTATAGTTCGAGCGACAGAACCCTCGCTAAATCGGGAGTCTGGTTAATGAAATAATGTAACTCAACTTCCCTAATTGTCAAGCAAGGAGATCTCAATTTCATGATGTACGTAGCAAGAAAACACGTTTAAACACGCAAATTTTAGAATGAATGGAATTTGAACAAATTATATAAAATATTAATTACGCTATTCGTCTTATCGAATGAACTGATATTTTCGAAGTATTAAAATAGCTTATCAGTACATTTAATTAATATCGAACACACAACCACAT
Organism: Pyrochroa serraticornis; assembly: GCA_905333025.2. Classification (NCBI taxonomy): domain Eukaryota; kingdom Metazoa; phylum Arthropoda; class Insecta; order Coleoptera; family Pyrochroidae; genus Pyrochroa; species Pyrochroa serraticornis. The sequence goes on along the minus strand of HG995157.1, from coordinate 9,799,295 downwards.
ATTTCACTTAGTGCTTCTAACAGTGATAGAAAGTGTTGAAACTATGCCAGTTTCTGCTCTTATTGGTTTGGTTTTCCCACCTCTATTTGAGAGTGGAACAAGGTGTAGGGTGGGATACTACAAAATTGTAAATAAAGTAAATAAACAAATTAGAAGAGCAAAGAGCTGAAGAAAATTTGAATACGAGCAGAAATTTATTGGGGAAATTTTACGTAATAAATAAAATGCTTTGTCTGAAATTTGGCTACTTGCAGATACATCTGCAAAAATGTTATTAGAGGATTGGTCCAAATCTTGAAATATTGATGACAAAATAAGGTTTAATAAGGAACCGAGTAGATATTTTTGGATTTCTTACTCCTTACAAAAAGTTCTTAAAAGTTATTAAAATTTTTTAAGAGGCAAAAGTGATGAATGGGCACGATCAAAGTGGCCGAAATAAAATTACTACAAAAAAAGGAAATTATATCCAACAAACTACAATTAATTCAAAATAAATTGAAATTGTTCTTAGGCATCTGTTTTAATACGACCCCTATTTTAACACTTTCCTTACAACAAAGTACATTTTTCATACTTTAAAATTTTACTTTATTTCGAATAAGTAATGTTTCGCCATAGAATTAGGAAATGGCGGAGGCGCCAAATATTTGTAATCCTTTAGATAATTAGGAAGCTAAACTGTCAAATAATCAGATCATAATGTTTTTTAGGGTTAATCTTTCGATTTCTCTTCGATATGTTTTATGAAAATAACTACTTCTCATAGATATCGAGATACGACTTAAAGCTTTCTCAGACAATGAAGCTTTATAGTATTATCAGGTGCTATCTACGCTCCTAATTTACCGTTTTCCATGTTTCAGTTTAAGCAATTTGTTGTTTTTGTCATAATTTCCTTGTGAACGTTGTAAGCTTTGTCTAAACCCTGAGAATTAGCTCCTGAACTATTCTTCCTTTTCAAAATTATTAGGGTTCTAGCAATTGCATTAGTTAAGTAGTTTAGGCTCTTTGATCGTGAATCCAAAATGCGACATTGCTCTATAGATTTCGTTCCTAACTGTTGCACCTTAACCAAGTGTGTAATCAAAGACGAATTATTAAAAGTACTCGCCAGTATCGTTATCGTTTTTTTTATAAACACGATATATTTGCATACTGTTCGGGTCAATATTTATGAAACACTCGGTCTATTATAATAATAATTTTTCTACCATTGATTATCTCTGTATCCTAATCGATTTTAGCTATAGAAAATCGGGTTTTGTTGCAAACATGGCGTTTCGTGGTTTATTTAACTCGCTAATTTTGACCAAACAATTGTCAAACATCTAAATCGGCACGCAATTCACGATATTTGTAATTTTACGTGATCCAACTGCTATAAACCAATTATTTTGGATGGGTTGTTTTTATATATTTAAATCTCGAGAAAATAATTCGAAGTCAGTCCACCATCGTCATGGCCTTCAAATTCTTCTTCGTCTTGGCTGCAGCCATTTTTTGCGTTGTCTTGACTTGTGCTTCAGCGGGACCTCCATCTCCTAGCGGCATTGGTTAGTATAAACGCATTAACAACTTAATTATCCCTATACCGATGGGTTAAATTTTCAGAAAAATCAGAACGTGCTGGGAAAGGTGGTTCTTCGGAAAAACAAACGATATTGGAGAAGTTGCGTCCCTTTTTGCCAGTTGCGATACTGGTATCCTTGGTAGTTTTGGGACCAGGAGGTCTTTTGTTACTGCCAATTATACCGCTTTTAATACCGCTTTTTGTACCCATTTATGATCTTTTATCTGAACACGGATTTCCTTAAAATTAAGGAATTAAGTTTACCCAAACAAATGTTGCACGTTAGATAGATTTACAACTTACTAACAATAAAGATTTTGTATTTATACCGAGTCAGGTGCAATTAAAGTATTTTGAAAATAGAATCAATGTAGTTTTTCTAAAACTTTAAGCATTGAAAAGTGTTTTTAACCAATAAAATAACAGGGTAAGAGGATTTTTGTTGAGTCCTTATAAAAACTTTGCCGGTTTCACCAAGCAAATGGCGACGACGAACTGTTTGCTCTCGAAAAATTAGACTGAGAGCGAAAATTCCGTGGTCTTAAAATGTCTTATTTTAGAAGCAAATCATTTATCGGAATTATATCGACAGAACTTTGGTTTTAAAGTAAATAAAATTTATACTAATATGTGATTCAAGGGAAATAAATTAGAATTTCCATAAAGTTATTGAGTTTTCCAGATTTACCACTAATTTAAAAAAATTAATGTTAACATCCCCAGGAAGAAGGTGATATGGCTGCCATTTAGTACTTTGATAGAAGAGCAATTACTCAAACATAAAAACGCAGCAAAATCAGGTGACGGTGTTCGCTTCGTTATGTTGTTGAGTACTAAGTAACAAAATAATTTAAGTAGGAGACTCGATATCAGACCTCCTCCTCCATAAAAAAAACATTATCCATTAGTCACGTTTAGGTATAATATTTCACGGTAATTAAAGCAACACCCCTATCTTCAATGAAATTAAACGTGACGAAAATCTATCGCAACTCTCCTACTTTAAGTATAAATTCCCGAATGAAACAGCAACAGCAACAAATCAAGAACAATGGCATTCAACAAGTCCTTCCTCGTTGTTTTAGTAATCGCTACTCTTTGCGTTTTTAGTGTGACTGCAGGTAAGTAAAGCGTCAAAAAGTATTTATTGTTAATTATGATTTTTTTAGGTGCCATCGCACCAAACCCGATTCAACGTGCTTTAGCAAAACTAGCACCCCTTATCCCTATATTGCCACTGATCATTTTGTTTGCACCAGTTTGGTTGCCAGCAGTTTTGCCAGTTTTACCAATTGTGCTTCCTGTGTTGTTCCTTTGGTTGGTGTTGTAATGATTTTAAAATTATATCGTGGACATCATGACGACAATAAACAATTCTGAATGATTAATTCGAGTAATTATTTTTCCCGAATCTTCTCACTTAAAGCATTATGGGCTTGCTAAAAGGGCGCTTGAATACAATTTTATTACCAACAGCAATATAAGCTGTATAACGGTAATAATTTCGATAAAACCGCATGATAGCTCACTCACTGTTGCCCTACTTTCCTTAATACTTTGTAATATGAAGGTTAAGCGGATGGAATTGTTGCTCGTAAAATTTGATGCTAGAGCTTTAAGGGTCTGAATTGAATGTCTCTTCCTGGTTTTAAATCCGACTATGCTTGAAAAGAAATTAAGTGATTTTCAAATCGATAAGTTGCGTGAATATTCATGTTATTTGAAATACTTGACTTGTAAAGGGAAAATGTTTCTCGATAAAAGTTTTCAGGAAAGCTGCGATTGCGGTGAGTTAGGATACGAGTGATCTATAAATGTTACCCTTTACCAACTTCTAATAATAGTTTCGAAAATTAATGTGATAATTTTTTATTGAAAACTAGTTAACCAGATTGACGTTGTCTTGTCCAAACTTTAATGAATTTGTTCGTGGTTGTTTTGTGAATTCCTGAAAAGCTATTGGAAATGTGTAAACATAATAAAAATGAGAAAAAAAACTATTTCTGGGTGATTATCGTATCTATTAACAATTATGGTCATGGATATTCAATTTGAGGAGTACGCCAATAGAAAAACTTACAAGCGAGATGAATTCTATCGGCAATACACCGCTGAAATGCTGCAAATGTGTGATGTGACTGAAATGTGATTGACTTGGAATAATTTTGTTCCAAAATTTAAGTCACAATTGAATTAAGTCAGAATTTTATATTTGAATTTAAAATTACAATGAATCTCAAAGTGTAGTATGAAGCAACTCTGTTCCTCTTTCAGAGACCAACGAACGCAACATTCAATTGAGTGATTATCATATCAGGAGCTTAACAAACAAAACAAAAAAATAATCAACAAAATAAGTCGTTACTATCGTCAGTTATGATTGAATACATACAAAAATTATGATTCTTGCAGTATGTCCGAATTTTTCAACCTTTTTTTGTAATTGGCCCGATATTCTTTCCTGAAATCATTTTCAGGACCATAACGAACAAAACAAAAAAGATTTATGCATATCCATTCTTCGAATCGTGAGTTATGGTCTCCAGTTCTTACAAAAATTACATAGAAAAAAGTACTTTCAGTCCTTCTCGAATTTTGTAATATTCCGGGCAACTTTTCCAACTTTTCTTTCACTAAAAACATTATTCGCACTAGAACGAACATTTGAAGAAAATTTAGCCAAATCAGTCCAGCCGTTCCTAAGTGATACGCTTACCAACGAACAGCATTTAATTTTTATTTACAGTAATTTTTTTTAGATAATTCCGTAAATTTTAAGATACTGCAGATCAAAATTATAAAAACTCTAATTTGATGCTTTAAGATTCCATTTTCAGTAGATAATAATGAAATTTTGTCGAAGTTAATTTTAAATTACTGATAGTAGGTATTACATAGAATAACTGCATATGGGATTAAGTTTATTCCGTTCAATAGAATATTTACCAAGAAATCGACGAAATAAAGATAATACAAAAACCATAACTTCAAAAATTCTCACATATACCTTGTTATGCTAGCAGCTTAAAGAATCAAAAAGCATAAACGGCCTAATAACTATTCGAGAGTTTGCACTGGGCGTTCTGGAATTAAGAAAGGATAAACGTAGAGGAAGAAATTACAGCGATGGAATGAAGAAAATATTTGAAACTCATTTAAAAAAAAATGTCACTAAATCTCCAGAGGTTTTATAAAAAATGGGAAGATTAGTGAGTAATATATGGGGTCTGCCACCAAGAATAGTGTACCAGTTACGCTTACGCAGTGTATTACCAAAAATAACCACGATTCTCTGATCCGGTAATATAAAGTCGGAAGCGGAAATAATGAGGAAGTTCAGAGACTGCCAAGAAGTTAGGTGCTAAAAACCATAAATCCAATAATAATAATAAGGTCTACCACAGCTACGAAACTGAATCTGTTGCACTTAATAGTGAAGAATAAAGGACTGACAGTAGCTCACAATAGCATAGGAGTCACTTCTAAGTAATAATGCCAAAAAACATCATCAAAGATCAACGATCGAAAACTAAGATTTCAATCAGATAAGAAGAATTACAATGTTACAAAACTTAAAAGGATGATTAATAATAACATTGTAAGGCAATTGGTTATTGTACTGTTTACTATTATTTATTTAGTTGTTATCAATGGTCAGACATTTAATGGCAATGTGTTAGATGAACCTAACATTATTGTAAGAGGTAAAGTACAAGGTGAATTGAAATTCAGAAGTACGACCTTCAACAAGATTGAATTAATTAATTATTAATTGTACTGTATTAATTACTAGATTAATATAGTCTAAACAGATAGATTTTAGTAAATATGGCTAAAAATGAAAAGTGATTTAACATTGAAAATAATCTAGAGATGAGAAGTTAAAATTCCTAAATTTACGAGGTGGAAGCAGGTATGGAATATTTCTAAAATGCTCAGCAATATTGTAGTTGATTTGGAAAAAACTTCTTTTTATGACAACAATACTGATATGAACAAATAAGCCCCAGAGAAAAGACGGAGAACGTTGCGAGAATTTATTCTACACTCAAAATAGGAAGAAAAAAGTATGACAATGGTCTTACAAAGAATTGTAGTCTAGATCATGCAGTATCCTTATAATGAAATGTTTTAATCTCATAATTAAGTTAGTAAATAGCTTTCTGAAGGAGTTGGTATTGTACCAGAAGAACCCATTTCTATAGATACACTCGCTGAACCCTGAAGGGCCATGGTAATAAAAACAATGAATAATTTCAACAGTTACTGTTAGAGTCAAAAATACTTTGCTGGTTGCTTTGATGATTTCTGAAGCAACTCTAGTGTGGAAGTCCAAGATTAAAAAAAAACACGGTTCCATTAGAACTAACTGTCCATTAGCCACGGCGTTACTTAATGTTTCACGGTAATTAATGCAGATCAAATTATCTGCAATGTAATTAAACGTGCTGGAGGTCCATTCCTGGATGCCCAAAATTAATATAAAACTGCAGAATAACTTGCTAACATCAGTTACAATTCAGCAACAAAATGGTACGAAGCAAAACTCTATTAGTAACTTTTTTGGTGGCAACCCTTTGCATCCTGGATGCCTTTGCAGGTGAAATTTGAATTTATTATTTAGAATTTTGCAATATTAAAAATTTTAGGGGCCCCAGCAGCCGCTCCAACACCAAACTTCTTACAACGTCTGGTTCAGAAACTAGCTCCTTTGATACCGATGATTCCGTTGCTGATTATCTTGACTCCCGTAATATTACCAGCGTTAATTCTTTTTGCACCTGTAGTTATACCAGCACTACTTTTATGGCTCGTTCTGTAGCTTAATTAACTAATTTTTTTATGGTTGTGGTTTAAGATAATAAATTTTATGAAGAGCAATTTTATCATATTGTTTCATTTGTAGCTATTAAATTGAATAAAATCTTAAAGAAATCATTTTCAATGGAATTGATTAACAAACCCTTAGAGTTATTCGCTTTATGTTAAATTACGTCTGTGCGAGTTTGGATGGCAGAGAAGAAGGTAATGCGATATAAGGAAAATATTGTGAATTATTGGAATAAATCTGCAGATCCTAATCCGAGTATATCAAAGCAGTGGCATAATTGACTTGTTATCGTTGACACGGTTTGAGAAAATATCGGTAAAATTTCGTGTCAAACACACATTTTTTCTTTCATACCTAATTTAGCGGTATAAATTAGCAATTAACGATTATAAATTTTAAACAAACGTAAAAGTATAAAATACGAGGCACGTTTGCACTAAAAAAAAAGACGTGCCACACCACTCACGTCTTGAACAGAAACCAAATCATCTGCAACAATGTGCAACTAAAACAACTTCCAAAATGGTTTTTAAGGAATTTAACTTCCTGGTGGTGCTCTTAGCATTCAAACCTTTTGCAGCAGGTAACGATCCTAGTTGGAATTCCAACTAAATAAAATCTTAATTTCCAGCTGTAGATTTACAAGATTTATCTAAGACTGCCCTGGAGCCAGTTTTACAGAATGTTGCGACGCTCCCGAAAACCCTAACGATTCAAACGCTAGCTCCTGTTATAATACCATTTATACTAGGAGCTTTGAGATTGTTTGGACCAATTGGGAGCTTTTTGACAGGATATTTTCACAACTTTGTACCGATTTTCAATCCGTTATCTGAACCATTCAAAGTACTTTTGCGAAGACTTGTGATGAACATCGATCCTGTTTTGCCATATATCACGAAGTTCGTGCTTTTCCCGTTGGAGGCTTTACCCAAAATGACTCCGAAGATTGCAAAATCGCTCTTACCGATCATTTTGTTGTCACCAGTTTTGGGACCTCTCACGCCAGTTATTGCCGGTCTCACATTGGTGAAAAGCGGTACAATTTTCCCGGTTTTAGTCAAAGACTTGTTAGGTAACAATCTATCATTGCCCACTTTAATAGTATCGTTGATAATTTCGTTATCAGTTAAGTACATTTTACCTGATATCATCAACGGTTTCATGCTCGGTTTAAGATTAACACTAGGTATTACGATTGCGCTACCAATATTGGGACCGATAGGACCGCTACTATTGCCGATAGTACCTTTGATTGCAATTATTTTAGTTCCACTTCTCACCATAATCCGCAAGGTTGTGCTACCTTTGATCAAATTCCTTCTCCATCACTTACCAGTAATTACAATAGCACTATTGGTACCAATATTTCCGCTATTACTACCACTTCTTTTGATATTCCTAATCTCAAAACTGCCAGGTACAGTCTTAAAATTATTAGTGTTCTTGCCTCTACTAGGACCTATCGGACCTTTAGCACTACCTGTATTACCGGCATTCGCTTTTATTTTACAGATCCTTCGCAGTTTACGAAAAGTGATTGACATAATTCCCTCTTACGTTTTGCCTTTAATTATTCCTATTCTACCCTTATTAACACCTTTATTGCCGGTTTTAATTCCATTATTAATTTTCAAGATTATTAAGTCTGTTATAAGTACAATACCCTATTTAGGATTTGGGTTACTATTACTAATAACACTTGGACCAGTAGCTCCCGTTCTACCGCTCCTAAGTCCTATAGTTTATGCATTATCCAACATTGTTAAAATATTTTCAGCCATCCCAACCGCTTTGTACCCCAACTTAATTCCACTCGCTATTCCAGCTCTTCTTGTACTTGTACCTGTAACACTTTTCAGAGCTGTCGTCACTCTATTCAATTTAGTACCAGTTGTTCTTATAGGTTTGGCCATTTTGCTTCCGTTGTTAGGACCAGCAGCTTTTCTAGTAGCACCATTACTACCTATTATAGCTTTCTTCCTAGCACCCGTCGTTCAAATTATTACTAGTGTTCTTGAAACAATTGTTCGTCTCTTCCTGTCAATAACTTCAGTAAATGGAGAGATTGTTTCTATGATTTTCAAAATCTTCACCTTCATTCCTGTCCAATTGGCTCGAATAATTGTAGGCCTATTTGTGTTAATTTCTGGACTATTTGTAAGTTTAGGACCACTAGCTTCGTTGATAGTGCCGGGATTAATTTTTATCGGAATTTTTATAGCACCTGGATTGCAGTTGTTTAAATTATCCTTAGCGCCCTTGCTCTCATTGTTATTACCATTGAAAATAGTTATAGGTGGAATTATTCCGTTAATACTATTCCGCCTAGTCGTTAACGTGATTAAGTTACTGCCAGGCCTACTCACTTTAACTCCCTTAATCTTTATTGGCCTTCTTCTTTCACCGCTTCTCTTGGGACCTTTAGGACTATTGTTAGCCCCGATTGCACCTTTAGTTGCATCTGTGTTAGCTCCGATAATCGCTTTCTTCCAATTACTTCTTCCTGTAATATCAATCCTACTTGGACCATTAACACCATTGTTATTAGTTTTATTTCCCTTACTTCTCCTGAAAGCAATTCCGTTTGTGTTAGCAGCACTTCCATTTATTATTCCCCTTGTTCTAGGATTACTTCCAATGTTACTAGGGCCATTGGCGCCACTTACTCCGTTGCTAGTGCCAATTATTGCACCAATTTTAGCTTTTCTGAAAGTGGCTTTAGCACCCTTGTTAGGAATATTCAACTTCATTCTCCCTTTGCTAGGGCCGCTGTTACCATTAATTTTGACTGCTCTTCCCCTACTTCTCCTGACTGCATTACCGCTTCTTTTGTTAGCAATTCCAAAAATATTTATTGGTCTTTTAATGATATTGCCTTTGCTTCTAGGACCCTTAACACCATTATTGGCACCGATTTTACCGGTTATTGCTGGAACGCTAGCACCTATTCTAGCCGCTATCAAAACGATCGTGGCACCTCTCGTTCCATTGTTAGCGCTAGTTTTTCCACTTCTGTTGCCTCTAATTCCGCTGCTTCTGGGATTACTTCCACTGATCCTTCACTTAATACCAGCATTAATTCCGTTAATTCTTCTAGGATTGCAGTTAATTTTAGGACCGTTGCTGCTACTTTTGGGTCCCGTATTGCCAATTTTAGCGCCAATATTAGCACCAATTTTAGCGTTTTTCGGAATTATTCTAGGAGGGTTGCGACGTCTTTTCTCGATAATACTAGGAAGTTTACCATTTATTTTACCCATACTTCCGCTGCTTTTGTTACCGGTTGTGCTATCGATTATACCAAATATTTTGATAGGTGTTGGTCTACTTTTACCTTTATTGTTGGGTCCGTTAGCTCCACTACTTCCAGCGTTATTGCCGGGTTTGGTTCTATTTCTCGCACCTCTTATCGAATTCTTTAAGCAGCTTTTAACTCCGTTGCTGTTTGCTTTAACACCTTTAATTCCATTGTTAGCGCCTTTCCTGCCAATTATTTTATTATTGCTGCCTCAATTACTTCTTGCTCTACTGCCGGCGTTATCTGTTATGGTACCCAAAATATTTTTAGGACTACTTACAACTTTGCCTTTACTATTGGGACCATTGACGCCGTTATTAATTCCAATCCTGCCTTTATTAGCTGGATCTCTAGCTCCAATTATCGCTTTCTTGAGATTAATCTTTGCTCCGCTCGTAATTGCGCTTGCTCCACTTCTTCCATTATTAACTTCGCTCTTGCCACTATTACAAGCTATTGTACCTTTTCTTCTTTTATTATTTTTACCTGCTTTATTAGGATCTGCCCTATCAAGTTTCTTTACTCTTTTTCCGTTATTAACTCTATTGTTGGGGCCACTGGCACCATTACTAGCGCCAATTCTGCCGTTGTTAGCGGGTTTGCTAGCACCAATTTTAGGATTCTTGAAATTATTGTTTGCTCCAATACTAGCAACAGTTCCATTAGCTCTATCTATACTGCTTCCAATCTTGCCTTTGTTGATGGGAGCTGTTCCTTTATTCCTTCTTGGATTATTACCAGGACTGTTACGGAAAATTCCGTTAATATTTGGTGGACTTCTTTTGGCACTGCCATTGCTTTTAGGACCTCTAACACCTCTTCTAGCTCCGATTTTACCGTTAATTGCGGGAACTTTAGCACCCATAATAGCATTCTTAAGGTTATTGATCAGACCATTTTTACTTTTGCTAGCTCCCCTGTTACCACTGCTAGCACCTCTTTTGCCTCTTTTGTTGTTGGCTGTGCCGCTTCTTCTGCTTCCTTTGCTGCTACCAATTCTTACAAAGTTGCCGTTTATATTCCTTCGACTGTTATTGACAGGTGCCTTGCTGCTTGGACCACTAGCTCCACTGATAGCCCCAATTTTACCAATAATTGTTGGAATTTTAGCACCAATTATAGCATTCCTGAAAACCATTTCTGCTCCACTCCTAACGGCATTAACTGTATTTTTGCCTATTTTACCTTTAGCTCTTACGCTCCTTGGGCCTATTATTTTGGGTCTCCTTCCAGCAATTTTATTCAATATTCCAAAAGTGTTCCGACATCTGATGTTACTGCCGCTTCTATTAGGTCCGCTAGCACCGCTGTTGATACCGATAATACCATTGTTGGCTGGGTTGTTAGCTCCGATATTATCTTTCTTCAAGGCGTTGCTATTACCGCTTCTACCAGCGCTAATTCCTTTATTACCTTTATTAGCACTATTGTTGCCGCTATTGTTAGGTATTCTACCTATATTACTGTCCGGTCTCGTACCCGCTTTATTAACTGCAATTCCGCCGATAATACTAGGTCTCAATTTCCTTTTGCCTCTTCTGTTGGGACCCTTGGGTTCACTTTTAGGTCCCTTACTTCCATTAGTAACAGCTCTTCTAGCACCTCTTCTAGGATTTTTGCACTTAATATTTTCTCCGGTCAAAAAGTTACTTATTTTATTGACACCTTTAGTGGCGCCGCTGTTGCCGCTTCTCTTTGCTTTAGCGCCTCCTTTGTTATTAGGCTTAGTGCCAGCCCTGCTTAGCATATTACCGTGGCTATTTCCATTAGTGCTACTACTATTACCACTTATGTTAGGGCCTCTAACGCTGTTACTAGCGCCAATATTACCACTGATTGCCGGAACTGTAGCTCCGATTGTAGGGTTTCTGAAGATGCTTCTAGGTCCACTCACCTTATTACTAGCACCACTTTTGCCCTTACTGGCACCTCTGCTACCGCTGCTGTTTACTATAGCACCAATATTCTTAGTTGGCTTGTTGCCGGCTCTTCTTGCAATCGTTCCACCTATATTCTTTGGCCTTCTAAAACTATTACCACTTTTATTAGGACCTCTTTTACCGTTGCTGGCTCCGTTAATTCCAATATTAGCAGGAACACTTGCACCCATTATTGGACTATTAGGGACCCTATTAGCACCTTTCTTGCCTATTTTTCCCATTCTTGCACCACTTTTGCCTATACTACTTCCTCTAATTTTATTTGGTATATTAGGGTTGTTAATACCTCTGCTTGGAATTGTACCTGGAATTTTCCTTCGAACTCTTTTATTAACCGCATTACTCTTAGGACCCTTATTGCCTTTACTTGCGCCTATTCTGCCATTAATTGCCGGTATTCTTGCGCCATTAATAGGGTTCTTTAGATTATTGGCTCTACCTTTCCTGCCTTTACTGGGCCCACTTCTTCCACTCTTGGGTCAGCTGATACCTATTTTGTTAACCATGTTTCCTATATTCTTACTTGGATTACTGCCGGCCATAATTAGACTATTACCTTTAAAATTCTTTAGTCTTCTTCTTGGCTTACCCCTACTACTTGGACCTTTAACGCCCTTATTTGCTCCATTACTACCTTTAGTAGCTGCAATTCTAGCCCCAATTCTGGCATTCTTAAAAGTATTGTTAGCACCTCTCTTGTTTGGCCTTGGTCCACTTCTTGCATTACTTTCAATTTTACTTCCACTTTTACCTCTTTTACTTCCTTTAATTCTAGGATTAGGATTAATACCGGCTGTTATTTCAATTCTGCCTTTAACATTATTAGGTCTTCGATTGTTAAGGCCCTTGCTTCTACCGTTGCTAGCCCCGTTATTAGGTTTACTATTGCCTGGAATAATTGCCAAATTAGCTCCCTTATTGCCCCTCATTGCACCTTTAATTCCATTACTTCCACTTTTACCATTGCTTCTCCCCTTACTTCCCTTATTAGCCCCACTATTAGCTCCACTTCTTCCATTGCTGCCATTACTGTTAGCGTTACCTTTTGTACCCCAGTTGGCCTTACTTCTAGCGCCGCTAGCGCCTTTCTTAGCTCCGTTACTTCCGCTACTACCATTATTACCACTGTTATTGCTACCCCTTCTTCCACTATTAGCACCTCTTTTAGCACCATTGTTACCGTTACTTCCATTGTTAGGACCGTTATTAGCTCCTCTGTTTCCTCTACTGGCACCTTTACTTCCGCTGTTACCACTCCTTCCATTGCTTCCACTCCTTGCACCACTTTTACTACCATTATTAGCATCACTCCTTCCATTACTGCCGTTGCTACCCTTGTTAGCTCCACTGTTGGGTCCGCTTCTCTTACCATTATTGCCGTTACTTGCCCCTCTTTTAGCACCTCTACTTCCGTTATTACCACTCCTTCCTTTGCTTCCTCTTCTTGCGCCATTTTTACTGCCATTATTAGCTCCACTCCTTCCATTACTGCCGTTGCTACCCTTGTTAGCTCCACTGTTGGGTCCGCTTCTTTTACCATTATTGCCATTACTTGGCCCTCTATTGGCACCTTTACTTCCGTTGTTACCACTCCTTCCCTTGCTTCCGCTCCTTGCGCCACTTTTACTGCCATTATTAGCTCCACTCCTTCCATTATTGCCACTGTTACCGTTGCTAGCTCCACTGTTGGGTCCGCTTCTCCTACCATTATTGCCGTTACTTGGCCCTCTATTGGCACCTCTACTTCCGTTGTTACCACTCCTTCCCTTGCTTCCGCTCCTTGGACCACTTTTACTGCCATTATTAGCTCCACTCCTTCCATTATTGCCACTGTTACCGTTGCTAGCTCCACTGTTGGGTCCGCTTCTCTTACCATTATTGCCGTTACTTGGCCCTCTACTGGCACCTTTACTTCCGTTGTTACCACTCCTTCCCTTGCTTCCGCTCCTTGCGCCACTTTTACTGCCATTATTAGCTCCACTCCTTCCATTATTGCCACTGTTACCGTTGCTAGCTCCACTGTTGGGTCCGCTTCTCTTACCATTATTGCCGTTACTTGGCCCTCTATTGGCACCGTTACTTCCGCTATTACCACTTCTTCCTTTGCTTCCTCTACTTGCGCCACTTTTACTGCCATTATTAGCTCCACTCCTTCCATTACTTCCGTTGTTACCGTTGCTAGCTCCACTGTTGGGTCCGCTTCTCTTACCATTATTGCCGTTACTTGCCCCTCTTTTAGCACCTCTACTTCCGTTATTACCACTCCTTCCTTTGCTTCCTCTTCTTGCGCCATTTTTACTGCCATTATTAGCTCCACTCCTTCCATTATTGCCACTGTTACCGTTGCTAGCTCCACTGTTGGGTCCGCTTCTCTTACCATTATTGCCGTTACTTGGCCCTCTATTGGCACCGTTACTTCCGTTGTTACCACTCCTTCCCTTGCTTCCGCTCCTTGCGCCACTTTTACTGCCATTATTAGCTCCACTCCTTCCATTATTGCCACTGTTACCGTTGCTAGCTCCACTGTTGGGTCCGCTTCTCCTACCGTTATTGCCGTTACTTGGCCCTCTTTTGGCACCCTTACTTCCGCTATTACCACTTCTTCCTTTGCTTCCTCTACTTGCGCCACTTTTACTGCCATTATTAGCTCCACTCCTTCCATTACTTCCGTTGTTACCGTTGCTAGCTCCACTGTTGGGTCCGCTTCTCCTACCATTATTGCCGTTACTTGGCCCTCTATTGGCACCTCTACTTCCGTTGTTACCACTCCTTCCCTTGCTTCCGCTCCTTGGACCACTTTTACTGCCATTATTAGCTCCACTCCTTCCATTATTGCCACTGTTACCGTTGCTAGCTCCACTGTTGGGTCCGCTTCTCTTACCATTATTGGCGTTACTTGGCCCTCTATTGGCACCGTTACTTCCGTTGTTACCACTCCTTCCCTTGCTTCCGCTCCTTGCGCCACTTTTACTGCCATTATTAGCTCCACTCCTTCCATTATTGCCACTGTTACCGTTGCTAGCTCCACTGTTGGGTCCGCTTCTCCTACCGTTATTGCCGTTACTTGGCCCTCTTTTGGCACCCTTACTTCCGCTATTACCACTTCTTCCTTTGCTTCCTCTACTTGCGCCACTTTTACTGCCATTATTAGCTCCACTCCTTCCATTACTTCCGTTGTTACCGTTGCTAGCTCCACTGTTGGGTCCGCTTCTCCTACCATTATTGCCGTTACTTGGCCCTCTATTGGCACCTCTACTTCCGTTGTTACCACTCCTTCCCTTGCTTCCGCTCCTTGGACCACTTTTACTGCCATTATTAGCTCCACTCCTTCCATTATTGCCACTGTTACCGTTGCTAGCTCCACTGTTGGGTCCGCTTCTCTTACCATTATTGCCGTTACTTGGCCCTCTTTTGGCACCTTTACTGCCGCTGTTACCACTCCTTCCTTTGCTTCCTCTCCTCGCGCCACTTTTACTGCCATTATTAGCTCCACTTCTTCCATTACTACCGTTGCTACCGTTGTTAGCTCCACTGTTGGGTCCCCTGCTTCTTCCGTTGTTACCATTATTTGGATTGTTAAAGTTATTAAAACTGTTAATAAAGTTGCCACTGTTACCATTACTGGGACCCCTCTTAGCTCCATTGGCGCCGTTATTACCACTATTACTATTGCTTGGTCCTCTTTTAGCACCATTATTAGGACCTCTATTAGCTCCCTTAACCCTACTACTTCCGCTATTACTTCTCGCGCCTTTGCTCGGGACATTATTAGCGCCATTACTTCTGGGTCCTCTTGCACCAGTACTTGGTTTATTAAAACTACTCAAGCTGTTGCTAAAGTTGTTATTGTTCCCGTTACTAGGACCCCTCTTAGCTCCATTATTACCTTTACTTTTATTGCTTGGTCCTCTTTTAGCACCATTATTAGGACCCTTATTAGCTCCTTTAGCTCTACTACTTCCGCTACTACTCCTCACTCCTCTGCTCGGTCCATTATTAGCTCCCTTACTTTTAGGTCCTCTTGCACCAGTACTTGGTTTATTAAAACTACTCAAGCTGTTGCTAAAGTTGCTGTTGTTCCCGTTACTGGGACCCCTCTTAGCTCCATTATTACCTTTACTTTTATTGCTTGGTCCTCTTTTAGCACCATTATTAGGACCATTATTAGCTCCCTTAGCTCTTCTACTTCCCCTACTACTCGTCGCTCCTCTGCTCGGTCCACTATTGGCTCCATTACTTTTAGGTCTTCTTGCTCCAATACTTGGAATATTAAAGTTATTAAAGCTCTTGCCTTTGTTAGGACTTTTGCCACTTTTCTTCTATATTGCAGTACGTGCAATAATAAGGATAAAAGCGGCTGGATTTCTCGCGCTTCTTGCACCATTGGCTGTACTTCTACCGTTAATTGCAATAACAGCTCCATTGGCATTTTTAAAGATATTTCTTGCAATTCCATTACTACTAGGACCAATCGGTCCCTTTATAGCGTTTGCTATGTTAGAAGGTGCACGCAAATTTGCCACGCTATCTAAAATATTATTAGGTAAATTAACAGTAAGTTTAATTGTGTTATTGCCTGTACTGCCTTTGCTATTACCAATACTTCCTTTAATAATTCCAATTGTTTTGGTGTTGTTGTTCCCCGTGTTTTTCCAACTTGTTGTTAAAGGTGTAGTGGCGATACCAATTATTATGTTGTCAGTGGGTCCCTTAGCGCCGGTAACTATACCGATTTTGTCACTAATGGCGCCAGTTCTGTTACCCGTTTTGTTACAATTCGTATTTTAATAATTAATCGGGCAATGATAGCGTTGTTAACAATATCCTAATAGTTATAGTTAGATTTGTATTTATTAAATAAATAGAACCAATTAGATAATGTTGATAAACTTACCCGAACAGGCTTGCGGTGGTAGGGGAAATATTAAGGTAGTGGAGGACTTCCTTCGGGCCACTGCACAACCCAGCGATTGTGGCTTGAATGCGCGTAGTTGCTGCATGAAGTCCGAACACTCCATGAGAGCAACGTCAGCGAAGTGCAAATCGCAGAGTATTTGGTTTTTGAAGCGTCTTGCTCGCTTCTGGTTCGGACCCGTCAAATTGAGTCCGCACGAGTTGCATCGCAAACATTCCTCGTGGTAATGATTATTGTCGTATAGCGGAGAGGGCTCTGCAAATAACCAAACAAGATTAAGTTTATACCATTCGAATAACGATGCGTATTGGGAGAAATTGAGGAAATCCTTGGATAATTCCTGTTTTGGATATTTTTCGCACTTCAAATATACGAATACAGGTCAAGCGAAAAAACATCTAAAGCCCAATTAGTATATTAGTTTCAAATTTAAAAACTTTAGTCTTAACTCCTTTTTTTCAACTTTTTCTCTATGTAAAATGAAAAGTTAGTCAACTTGGTTCGTATCGAACTAAATGGACGAGCGGATGCTCGTGCAACAATCGGAAGCTTTAAAGGATTTCGCGCTGTTACTAGAACGAGCTTTCAAAAGTCGTCAGCACAATACCCAGCGTTAAATAATTCGAAATTTTTGTGAGGTGGTGGAGAATTTACAAATTAATCTGGATATTCAAAATAATTTCAGGTGTAAGCAATTCGAGTTTACAATTCGACACGAGACGAATTGTGGGTTGAAACGTCATTTCATTGACGCTACTTAATTCGTGAGGTCCTAATTTTGATTTGCCCCCAACCATTCCTGTTTATTTGCTTCTAATCTAAATTTCCATATTTATTTTTAGTTTGATGAGTTTCAAAGGTGCCGGAGGAGCGGTTTGTTTTTATTTTAAAAATAGAATAAACTCGCCTGTTTTCCGCCAATTACGCTACTCGGCTTAATCAATCGGCTGCTTAAGGCCAAAAAGACCCGATTTAATGACGTTAATTTGGGGAAAAATTTAGACCGTTCTGTTGTTTGTGATTTTCGTCCAGCTTGTATGATATTTTATTACAACAACTATAAAACAGAGAGAAAGAAATCTATTTCAAAAATTTCAAGCATAATGAAAAGATTCCCATAAATAACTTACAGAAAGGGAGAGACAAAATTTATCAATGAATTTCGCCAGTGCAAGAATTTTGGCAACAAGGAAAAAATTGTTAAATATAAAACAGTTTTTGTAAATTCTGAATTTATTATCGACTAAAGTTCTAATATTTTTCTAATAAAAGTTGGAGGCTTTGGATTTACGGTAAATGGTTAAAGTTAAAAAGAACTTGAAAAAAATTAAAAGAATATTAATTTTTGGTCAACACTATACTAAAGTGAAATGGCAAAGAAAACATATGAGATTAGGGATAAGAATTATTTTGCGACACTGCCGAAATTTGAAGAAATCTCACGAATCATTTCTGAAGCACTACAATGTAATATTGACCAAGACCAATACAGAGAAGACATGAGAAGGATTATTTGTGTACTTCTAATAACTTTTTAAACAAAATGCAGCTAGGAAGATGTAAAATTAGGGGTTTACCGCATCAATTTTGGGATACTAACGACCGAAAAACTCGAAAGAATGATCATATTATAGTTATCTTCGAGAAATTTCATCATAAAGAGGAACTGGGAGTCAGGGATAACAAAATAGAATAATACCTACAAACGGTTGGTCAAAAATTTAGGAAAGCATCCCACATAATATTTTGTTTGATAATCTCCATATCTTCAAATTTTTGTTCCTCTGGAAGCGATTTTAACTCTAAAAACCGCCAAAATTTCAGAGAAAAACTCCAGGATGGTGTTGACAAGAAATATTGGGTAAAATGATGTTAGAATAGGTACGTGCATTGTTGTGGTAAGGATTGCTTTAGAAGAGACTGCTTTTTGCCATTGCATTTCATTATTTCCCGTAATTGATTCAACTCTTCAAACTCTTTAAACAACTTTTGGCATTACTCCAAAACCAAAATTTGAATTCTTTATCAATTTCGTGACTGACAATATTGCAATGATTCCATTTGACAAGAGAATACATCTGAAATAATATATTTCAGGAATCGCAAGAGTGAAAGGTAAGCTTTTATAAACGGTTAAGTGAAAGTTACAGATCTTGTCTTTTACTGTAATAATTAATTACCGTGTCAAAGAATGGACTCTAAAGAATAGTGCAGTTGTAACGTTATTTGTGGAAATAGTACCAAAAATAAGCAAACAATCTTAAAAAAGTAGTTCTCACTTCTCATAAATTAAAAACTCCAGCTTCCCTAGATGGATTCGCGTAAATTGAGGATTGGGCTTTCCGCCCTTGTGCCAGTACCGGAATATTTGATTCAATAACAGCGATTTTAGTTACTTTACGCAACTTGTTGGACCGGATGGTGTACAGCAAAAATTACAGTAGTTTTCACCACCAAGTTATAAATATTCTTATGATGTTTCTCCTGGTAATATATGGGCTGGGTGAACCCCATTTGCATTTATGGAATGTGGTAGGATGATAAGAAAAGTCCCGGAGCCGGAACACGACGCAATATTTTTTGTCTATGACAGATTTCCAATAAGCGCGACCTGGACAAGAAAAGCTGCCACCTTCCAACAAGGACTTTGAAAACCTTCTATTGTACAGTAATTGTTGTTGTTTGGACCTGAATGGTGTGCTACCGTTTTTGGCGCTTCAATTGCGGCCTTGTTGATGGATACATTTTCCGCTTTCCGCGCTAAACGAGATGAATTTGCATTTCTGCAAGCTTTGATAACAAAAACCCCAATGGCGTGAATAGAGACAGGTAATATTTTCTGTTGTGACACTTTTCCAATAGCGTTAATACCATTAAACTCAAACATTTCGAGAAGTGCACGCAACAGTTTTAGAACAACAGAATCTTGTTTATGGGATAATTGAGAGTTGTTTGTTTTTGTACCGAAATCGATGGCGCCAATTACTGAAAGCGTATTTGTACCTGAAATCGCTGGTGGAATGTCGATAAGGTCATGTTCTAAACTCGAAGAAACGGGGTGATAGAGACCCTCAGCGCACTACCAAAGCCCTAGGATTAGTCCGGGCCTATTTGCAGGGCGTTGTCCGTACTCATTTTTATCAGATCGTTGCACTGTTAGTGTCTTTTCTTTACTCGACCGTGTCCATGCACCTACTTGGTGATAATCGCGACGTCAACATCCACGTGCTGCGGATGCCACGGCATCACTGAACCAGCGTCGGGGCGCTTTAGCCCCACCTCCCGATCGATTACCAACTGTGTTATCACAAATATTACTGAAATGCCGGCGCGCACATTGAATTTGTGCCTTACTGCCATCAAAACGACGTTGCTGGTATTGCCAAAACACCAGGAAGTGGTCTTATCGGGGATCTTATCGGTGGACACAATGAGTAACTTAACCGCGCTGCACCGGATAATCGACGATGCCGGTAATCATTGCCGCGCAATCGATGGGGGTAACTGCGGCTCTACCTATTAGCAGGAGAAGAATAAAGCACAATCGAAATCTTAACATCCGAAAACTAAAAGTGCAGAGCAAAAGGTACGACTATAAAACTATGTTGAAAAATGCTTCATTTCTCAATGTTACCCAATTAAACATAAAAAGGAGTGATTTTTCCTTAATTTGTTGCTTCCGACACTTCACGCAAATTAGTTCAATCTTAGAGGGAATTCATAGAATCAAATATTATTGTTTGTTAGGGGAAGCGGCTTTAAAAACGACATTTCTGCCTCAAAAAGTTAGTGTTGAGGAATCGGATGGTGTACGAACAGAACGCGTTGACTAGCGGAATACCCGGAAAAAAATTTGAAAATCTAGACATTAAATTTAACGCCGAATGAATAATTCAGGAGTTGGGATGGGAATACTAATTCTCTTATCTATAGCCATGTCGCCACAGAAATATCACGCAAAGTTGCAAATGTGGCTCAGGCCAATTATAACATAGAGTGACAACTAATCCCGACTCTGTTATTCTTGAAGAAACGTATACTAATCGAGCAACAGGTCAGGAAAAATGATTACCAGATAACATGAAAAATCTCACCTGTTTGCGTGCTCGAATCGAAGAAAGTGCTCGACGTCTCCACAGTCATTGAAGCGATAGTACCATCGAGGATTTGAGCGCTTGAATCGCGTCTTCCCCGATAACGTTGGCAATCATCGCTTTGACTGCTCTGCCTCCTAAAATTACGACATCGAATCATCTCTTCAGTAGTAGATTGTCTTCGAAATCCTCTAGCAATTAAAATTTCCTCAGTTGTTGATTGACGTCGAATAGTGGGTCGATAATTTTCTGTTGGTGGAGGTACCGGTCGATTTGATGGACTAGGATCACGACTTGAACAACTCGAACTATCAGGTGATCTATGTCCAGGACCTCTTGCAACGCTAGTAGATTGACGTCTTAAACGACCTCGACGTGTCCTTCTAACAGGACTTATATCTCGTTCACCTGAACGATCTGGACTTAAATGAGAACGAGAATCGCGTCTACTACGTGATGCTGAATCGGGACTTAACGAGTCACGACGAGCTTTTCTACCGGTATCATCAACATCTGGACTTAAAGCAGTCGGTTGAGAACCTCGACGACTCCAACCACCTGGAGGTAAACAACTTTCATCATAAGCAGTATTTTGACGTTGCAATCTCAATTTATTTGAACTTCTTTCGGGACTTGCGTGACTTCTCGAGTCTCTTCGACCTAAACGTCCACATTGCGTAGTGGAGTCTCGACGTGTTGCTAATAATGGATGTGTAGGGGTTGTTGGTTGGGCTGCTGGCGGTACTGTGGGGGAAGTAGCTGGAGGGGTGACACTTGACATTATTATGGTTGGAGGAGGAAGGGCTTGAGTGCCGGTACTAGTTTCAGTTGTGATCATTTGAGGTGGTGGTGCTACTAATTGAGTTTGGGGAGCGGAATCTGAGGCGGTTGACGAAGTAGAAGGCCTTTGTTCTTGTCGATAGTAAGGAGTGTCGGTGATTGTTCGGGAATCTCTGCGCTTTTTTTGCGCTGCTACTATTTTAGGGGGTGGTGGAGTAATTATGGTTGTGGAATCTCTGCGACCGCTTCTGCCACTTTCGCCGGAACCGCGACGTGAGTGGGAGTGGGAATGGGAAACGGAATCTCTTCGGCCGCTCCTGCTAGATTCTTGGGAGCCGCGTCGCGGGGAAGTGCTTGTTGTTACCATTGTGGTCGTGTTGGATTCTCTTCTTTGCCATAGTTTGGCTACTTCTGAGCGAAAATCGGAAATGGCAGTGTGGTGGGAATCGCGTCGGGATTTCGAACCCATGCTTCGGATGCCGGAGTCAGCGCTAGATTCTCTTCGTTTCCGGCTGGTGGAAATGGTAGGTGTTGGGCCGGATTCTGTGGTGGATTGTCGACCCCATGGAAGAGATCTGGCGAGGTCTGCTAGTGTCTCGCGCCTGCAAAGTTGTTTTTGGCGACTCTTGGTCGACCCACCCCATTCCCGCAGAATATCGGTGAGTTGAGCGAGGGAACTGCGGCGTCTTCGAGTAGTTCCAGAGGTTGGCGGGGATGTTTCTTGGGTTTCTGTTGGTGGTGAGATGCTGCAAATTTGGGTAGCTGAATCCCGTCTCCCTCCCAGCCTTTGTCTCAACGTTGATTCTTCGACTTGTTCCCTGACCAAGTCGTCCCATCCATTGCCGCCCTGCCATACCAGCCCGACTTGGTGTGAAAGGATCGGTAGGTTGCAAACGAAACAGATGGCTGTCATTGTCCTGCAATTTTATTTGAATTAGTTTAAATATTTTGGTTGTGATTTGGTGCTGACTTGCAAATAGTGCTTAATACTAGTGCGAATCGCTAGCGTTGCTGTAGCTGTGCTTTAACATGCCATAATTGAGAGTAAAAGCGGTCCCGGATGACCCGAGGCGTCGCTAGCCCCGGGTCCGGTTTGTTTGCAGGACCCTAAAAGTGCGAGTGCGGACCTGTAGTGGCGCAGGCGCGGCGATGGTAGCTGCGCCATGGCTCATTCTGGCGCCCGGAATCGGTCAGACCCTAGAGACCCCTGGACCTGTTGAGGGACGACGCTCTCCAGACGATCGGCTCCGGGACGACGCCGGAAAACTCCGGTGGACCACCTGACGGCTAAACACCAAACACTTACTACTCCCCTCCATCTAAATCTACACAGTTATCGAACAGGACAATGAAACAATTATTAGAAACTCGCAGCCTTTGAACAAATTTATTGAAACAAACAACGTGTTTTTCAACCCCACAATCACCCTTCACAAGTCGTAATTAACAGAAACCCCAGAGAAAGTTACAAAATTCTAATAAATTTCTACTTGAAGTTAGGAAATTACAGCAATAAATTATCCCTTTTTGCCCTTTCTTCAAGCTTTTACATTTCTCATTGAGAGAAAGTTTGAGCGCGTTGGACCAGTAACAGGTGGTTTGAAGTTTGAAACTTTGGCGGTTATAGTTGCGGGTATAGACCTAATCACACACACACAAACACCCTCAAGAATCATGCAACAGGACTCACTTTACTAGCACCCACTAGAGCATAGTAGCGAAAGCTCAAATTTTTTTAAGTGCAGAACTGTGTAGCGCACTGTAACACCGGCATCCGGGTTCGCGGTCGACGTTATACTGGGCACCGACAGAAAGCGTAGAGAGCGTCGGCGCCTCCGTCCCGACGCCGATGACGTCAGGATTGATTCCGGCCCAGTTATAAGCGACATCTACGGCAGGCGCTCAAACTTTGAGATGGTTCTCATACGTATCAATCACCATAGTGTTGGGACGGGGTTTCTTCGAATACCACGCGTTCTACTCCGCTAATTCTGTGCCTTTATCCCGCAATAAGATGATTTGATTAGACTTAATTTTAATTAATTTTCTACTACGGTAATTATCTTCTCGTTTATATGGATGAGAATTATTTACACAACGCGAATAATCTCGCACAAGCTGTCTCGATTCGGGGCAAAACACCGAGAGGGACCCAAATTTTATAATACACCATCAATCATAGTGAACCGTATTTCCGATCCATGGCTCGTAATGACGCTTAGCACGCATGAAATTTCTACCCAGCCGGTCAAAGACAAATATTTAGATCCGCCAATTTCTTGCCGGGTTTCATTACGTAACGCTTTCTAGCTCACGATTAGATGAGAAAGCGTTAAAATAACCAAGTTGAAAACTATTTAAAATAAATTAATAAAGTAACAACTTAATTTAAGTGAGATTACTAAAAAAATACTCTAATAGAGAAGAAAAAAGACAAAAGATATTTTTGCTTTATTTTCAGTTTGTTATTTTCTAAAAACTGGGATTTTTCCGGTAGGAAGAGATTAAGCAAAAAATTTATAATAAAAATATTTTCGCGCAACAACAATTATTTAATTGGAAATTTGCTGTTTGAAATTAGCAGATTTCATTATTTTTACAACAACAAATCCGAGCTACTCCAGTATGTAATAATGAGAATTCAGACAAATAAAATATACTTTTAGCTACAAAAAAAAAATATATATATTCTACGTGCAAATAACAACATGGAAACATTCTAAATGCCACATCAGAATCCTGTACACACTTCTATACAGTTTTAGGTGTCATGACCCATGTGGACTTTGCTGCTAGTTTCAGGACAACTTGACGTGATGTCTTTAAAATTAGGTCATAATGACGTATCCGGCCACATTTTATTTTGTTGACATCGAACAGCCCTTTATTCGGTAAATTTATTAGGACCCAGATTCCATTACATTATGCAAATTTACTTGTATTGTTAAATGTGAATGTACCTTTTATTATTCCGATGGCAATTCTTTTTAATTTTGCATTTTCGTTCCTTCCGTTAGAAGAATTACTAGGTCTCCATCGTCTCCATCATTTTTCAAGCAATGATTGAAATACTAGTCTTGAAGTAACAATTGACAGTGATTTTGCATTCTTAATGTTTGTTGTCGCATGGTAAATGGTGGAGCCGTCCGGAAAATTAATCAAAGTTTTCTTAAAATTATGAATCATTGTTAGTTTCATTTGATAAAATATTTATGTGTTATTGTGGTAACATAAGAAACATAAACTGACAAATAATTTTTCTAGAACTCGCACGAGATTCAAGATTTATGTTTTTGTTACGGTTTTTGGATTTTCCGGCAATTCTCTTTAGATTTTTTCAGTTCTATTGCGGGTTAAGTTTCTACGTAGTGAACTTAAAAACAAAGTTTTTGCAAAACCGATAGCCGAGTTCAGAATTCTTGTAAATTTTTTTGGGAAGAATGAGTATACCTACCGCAATCAATAATCATTTTGTTTAAATTTTATAAAATTGGAAAGTCGGATCAGTGAAAGAGATTCAATTTTTTTCATGCAGACTTTTACCTTCACAATAATTTTATCAAATTTTTAAGGCTTTGTAAAATGAAGAAGCACGTTCAATTCGATTTGTTTCAGATTAAAATATTTCAGTTTAACTGACCGGACAAATCACAACGCATCTATTGAATTGAAGAAGATGTGGACGTATTATGTACAGATTGAAATGGTGGTAATCAAATTAATATCTTAACAGAATTTTTTTAAATTTGAAATTTAATAAATATTATTTAAAGTTATTTTATATTCATTTTTGTATTTTAAATAGTTTAATCTTCAGAATTTTTATAACGTAAGGAGACAACTAATTTAAATTTATAGTTTTAATAATTCTACCATATTTTTCTATGTTAAAATTTTTCATATGTGTTGGTGATTTTTGATTTAGATTTGATATAAGTAATTATGTCATTTTATCGAGACGGAGACGACTATTGTTCCAAACTATTTGAATTCAAAGTTGGGCATTTTCGAGATAATAAAATTTATCAACTTGTGGTCACTGAATTCTAGCAATAATAAAGCGATAAGCTGAATCAGGTTCTAAATATTTCTAATACAAAAATTGGGGCTCTTTATAACTTCTAGGAAAATGCGAGGAAACCGGAGTTGATAGGGTAAATAAGTTTGACTAAACAAATACATTGTTCTAATAAAGCAGAAGTAAACCACAATTTCTTAGAAAAATACTCTGATTACCTGCAAATAGTAACGGAAAGCTGCGCCTTTGTTTGTCTGAAGATACGACGAGAAATCGGCAGCAAGAACCCTATTTCGCAAAAATTCTGTCTGCTGCTAATTGTTATACTTCAACTAAAACTTATTAACTAACGAATTTTTGTAAATATTTCAAGTTTAATTAAAAAAAATAAAGTTGAACTCCAACGATTGAATGAACCCTAGTTCTTAGTTTAAATCTTTATGTTTATAAAAACCAACACATTCAGAAAATTTTCACGTACAAACATTTCAAAGAAACCCCCCTGAATAACTGCAACAAGGGCTCCCATATCTGCAGATCTGGAGGTAGTGGGATTTTTTGAAGCCTAAATACATAACATGATCAGTTGGACCCACATATTGTGATAACCTAAGCACAATTTCAAATGGCATTTCTATAATTGGAGAATGATGTTATGTATCTATCATCTATGAAAAGTTTGTAGATTTGCGATATGAACTGGACGAGATTGAACAATGAACTATTAAATTGCATAGGAGTTGAGAAAAAATTTGTGTAAACATATTATAAACTTGGCAACCACTGCGCTCAGGGATAGAAATGACAAAAAGCCAAGTGAAGAAAAGAGAATTTATTTTACCGGAACATCTCGAATGTGCAGAAGTAAAACTCAAAGAGGTATGTGAGGTTTAATTATATTGTTGAATGTTGCGCAACATCAGCTATAAGCTACTAAATTGAACTTTGTCTACCTGGAGGATTCGGAAATTCAATTTAGTGGCGATTTGGCCCGAAATTGAAAAATTAACGTTCGAGCGCTGTTATTGTAATATGAAATTGGTGATTTATGTTGTGCATGGCCGGGTTGTTCGGTGGTTTTCGGCTTGCTCACGTTTTCCGAAATTCCCTATCAACGGGAGTTAATGTTGTGAGAATGCTCGTTTACCCGTCAACCCTCCCCGATTGACCTACTTCTGGAAATTTCAATATTAGAAACAATCGAAGTCCTTCATCATGATTTGGCACCCACCCCCCCACACACATACATACGCACAAAGTTACGTTTCGTTATCGACCTTTTAATTTGCCCTTGGGTTATTAAAATTGATGAATTCGAGCGACCGACTGGATTTTAACTGCGAGTTTCCCAGGTAAGCCGCCGGCTCGAAACTAGAAAAAACATTCAAATGCTCTCACAAAACACCGAAATCTGATTGAAGCTTGTAGGAAATCGGCATAGTGCCTCTGCAATATGTCGTGAATTATTCATGAGGAAACCCACAACATTATCTCTGTCAGTTTGGATGGACGGAATACTCAAAGGTCTTTTGAAGCGACTCGATAACTAATCGTCCAGGTGATCAATATTGCACGGTCTTAATGAAAAGAAAACATTCCCAGATAAGCCCTTTGTTTATGTTGCCGACGTAAACCCGAATTCCCTAAAGTGCCGCAAAATGGAACTTTTACCCGGCTGTGTTTACTTAAATTTCGAAACATTGACGATCCGCCCTAAGCGTTGAACCGCGCTCGATAATTTGGCAAACGAAACTCTCTCATTAGCTGCCGTGGAGGACACTTGTGGATTTTTATAACAACCGCTATTGCGCAGAGAAGGAATTTCATTTCGGGAATGGGTCGAATCGCGGTTGTTGAACAGCTTCATTAAATCTACACAACTAATTAAATCAAATTGACCGAATTTCTCAAGATCCAAGCGGTTCCGGCATACGAACCACCTTATAGACCGCATCCCAATATGAATCATAAATTATCCTAACAATTCAAATAAAGCTGCATATTCTATCACTTCAAATTGACGTACTATCTACATCAAAAGTTGGTGCAATTCAATAATTTGAATAACTTGAACGCAAGTTTGAAAAATATTCTGCTAAGAAAAACAATAGTTTCGGGTTCATCTTCCAATTTAGTAAGAGCAAGTGTATATCAATTTTTTTCCTAACAAAAAAACATTAACAGTGTTGGATGTAATCTACATCATTGTCGTACTCTCTCAGACCAACTGCTCGCCACAGTTGAGAGTTAGTAGACCGATCGACAAGACTCGAGTAAAAATTGCTAAAAACTGTTATTTCATATTCCAAGTAATTCATTGGAAGAACTTCTTGAATAATATAGACAAATCTGCAGGAGTAACAATTTTTCTGTAGTGCAATATTAGCGGCTGAAAAAAATTATTAAATTATTTCATTTATTATTCCGTTGGGGTTAATTTTAATAATATATCTAAGTTCTCTCTACTAAATTTCGGCCAGTTGAAAAGTAACTACCGGCTATGAACATAGTCACGGGTACCAAGTGTTATTTAGACATGCTGGTACATACTAGTGAGTTTTGGATACTTCACATTATAATTTTTACCAAAGTAGAAAAAGGTGTAAATTATTAGCTACCGCTTTTATTATTTATTGTATTTAGAAAGATGTAAAGAAAAATAAAAAATTGACTTGCTGAGTGAAAGAGTAAATAGCAAAGAGAAATATGTTTATCGCTTACGCCCAGTTGTTAATAAAAAGACTAAATACAGTTTGGTTTGCAATTGGTTGATGAAAGTATAATTTGGAGGTTTTTAGCTGCAGGTAATAATATTTTATTGTTGCCTCATATTCCTGAACCGGCTTTAGTGTTTAAATTAATTTTTTGGTGTTTTATTTTGACTAAGAAGGCGATGTTGTCATATGGAATCAAGCACGAGTATGCAGTTATGCACGTATGAGAAAATGATTTTCAAATGGTTTAAATGCTAAAGAATTCGTCACTATTAGTGGTAATATTATTATACTAAAAATACTTCAAGTAGGTACTAGCGAGGTAAATTTAAGAAGAAGAATTTATTGTCATAAAAAGGAAGAGAAATTCTTTTTTAATTAACTTACGATAATGTTTATATTATAAGCTTTCTGACGATGCCAAAAAATATTTTATTAAATCATTATCTGCAATTTTATGTAATCAAGAAACAATTGCAGAGAAGATGATACTTGTAGCTATTCAGGGTTGTTAAATTAAATTACGTTCAGTACGATGGTATTCTATTTTATCTGTAATATAGACAAAATAGACACATGGTTAAATATATTATGTTTAAATTTAATGTTGAATTATCTATTTTGTTCAATATAATGCATAAAAACCACTTTGTTAACAACAATTTTGCCAATTTTGTTTAAAAATTAATAATAAATTTTGCTGATATTATAGAAATGTATTAAAATGTTTGTGTTTTATTTGGAAGTGATGGTGAACAATCTGTTAACACGAGACAGATTTAGGATTTAGGAATTTGAAAGCTTTGCAAAGCAAGAATTTGTAAGTTCGGAATAATCCGCTTGATTTTCGGAGTACTACGGCCAGCTAGCGGTCAGCCGCACTTGCTGTATGCAAGGATCGGGCTTGTGTATAAGGAACTTGCATCAGTCCTTACCTCACCTCCGTGTTTTTGAGCAGCACGTAGGACGTATCTTAGTTGCGGGATGCGGCCAAAGCGGTCTTGGCCGTATCCTGCAATCTTCAGTGCGATTAATTAATATAACTGCATTCAAGTTCACCCAAAATTAGTATGCAACCGAGAGTTTTACTTTATAGCTGCCAAGTGGATTGATTGTCTTAATTTGTTTACAATTAATGTAAGAAAGAAAATATTTTTACTTAAAACAATAAATATTTATTACAAATTTTATTTAGAACATCCAACGGCCCAAAAAAATATGTTCTCGATACCTTATTAGAATTTGAGATTCATCGATTAACTTCTTCAATATTCAATTTATTTTTTTATTTATTTCCGAAATCTTTTCCATTATTTTCCTAATAATATAATAATTGATGATGAACGTGGATAACATTAAGTTTCCATTGAAGCAAATTTCAAAAGGGCATCCCAGAACTTTCTAACAATTATTAATTTCTCGAATAAACTTGTTCAGGGAGTATCTGCGAAGTCAAGAGTAGGAGCATAGTATATGGATTAAAATAATAATACAACGGTACGAGGTACGGTCCTCTGTTTCTTGCTCGAATTTGGCACAAATATTAAGATTGGTCAGTGTGTACAGTCTTGCGTTTTACAAGATTGCAGACAAGTGCAGGCAAGTCGTGACAGTGCAGTAATTTGTGGTCAATCCATTTACAAAAGCTTCATTAAAGACGATATTTCTTAAATTTATAAATTCCTGTTATTATTTTAGTGCTTCCTCCTACATCCGCATCTGTGGAGAAGTTTTCACTTCTCAATAGAATCAAAATGTATTTTAGAAGCTCTATTGATTAATCTCGTTTAGATTGTGACGTTACACTAGCAGATCGGCTGCTCCTTTAGCGGCGGCTGGGTCGTGGGTTTGCTAATAACTATAGAGTGCGGGCGTCAGTAATTAGTGTTTGACACCAACCCCGGGAAGGAAAGGTTAAGCAAAGTAAGAGAAAACGGACAGCAGCTTACTACAAGACAAACTTATACATAAAAGAAACAAAATGGACAATACGTCAAGCGCCTCGCGGAGAGTGTTGAAAAATGTGCAACCCGGCAAATAATGTCCCGGCGGCCAAACGCGACGTCAACGCAAAAACGAGGCCCGTCCCACAAAACCGAATTACCACCAAAAGCCGCACACAAAGGGGTACCTGCCGGGAACGCTGGAGCCTCCGTCCAGGGGTAGTCTCGGAGACGCTGACTCTCACAAAACGACGACGAAGACAGGAAAGAATAGTACGTATAATTGGTGTTTGGGTCCTTGCTTTTAGGCTTGCTTGCAAATTTTTGGCAACTATAATAAAATAGCGGACGTGGTGGGAAATTCTTTTTCTGCCACAAAATTGTCTTTTTTTGGCTAACCGCCAGTTGTTAAATAAAACGATGGATGGACCTGCAGGAAGTCGTAATTGACTAAAGGCAAATCACCCCTTAAAAACTCACCCCAAAATTGCCTCCTGCAGTTCTAAAAATTACCCACACACCTCCAAAACCTCTGCCAATATGTCGGCTATCAGAGTCGATATCCTTTTTTCTCTTTTTTTAAAAAAGTAATAAGAAAAAGATCGCACTCGATTTTATTTATATTATTGCCTTGAGCAGTGGCGGGAGAATTAAATACTGGACCCAGATGAAAGAAACGAAAAGAAAGGAAAACGAACAATTGAGAGAATCTTCCGCAGAAACACATGGCCATCCCAAAGTGAATTGTTACAAGATAATTTATTAAATATAGCCATAGAACCAAAATTTTGCAAGATACTAGATTAATATTTAAAAAAATTAATATATATATAATATATATAATAATTTGGTGTCTTAAGCACTATTTACAGTGCTGCTTTTGGCATGATAGGGACTGCTCCATCAATAGGCCCTCTTCAACCCTCTTCAATAGGTCAGATCGCCTTTGTTCTTTTAGCCTTCTAGGTCCGTGTTTGTCAGTTGATGTAACAAAATACTGTTTCTCTTTGTGTGCTTCTCCATACACTTGGCGTTTACCTAATCCGACCGCGTTTCTGTCACGTTTTCTAGTGGACCTTAAAGGTTAGAAGTGTAGTATCTCTGTTGTCAAACCAGTTGCCTTGTTCGATCGTTGTCCCTTAATAAGCTCTGTACTCTTTGGTATTTTTTTTAATACTATTGTTCGCCTATCGCCACCGCCACTGAAAGGTTTATTCCGCATCAATTAAGTGAAGCCAAAAATCTCTGATTTGCTTGGTACCTCTCTTCTTTATTTAAATAAGCAAAACGTTTCACTTGAATTCAGATAACTAAAACAACCACTTGTTTGCCTTCAAGAATTTCAACGATGTTCCAGCCATTTGGTGGCGTTTTATAGACAAAGTTCTAGTTGCTCGCTTTGTTTTATAGCAATTTACTTTCGAGATTATGAGTTTGAATAAGGAATTGCGCTTTTGCTTACTTTCAAAACTTTTTTTCTATTACTCGATCGAATTCGCAATAATAATTAAGATGGTCTCTATCAATAATTAATTTCATCTAACAACTAGGCTACAGATCAAATATTTGTTACTTTGTCTGCGTATACATACCTAATTACATATTGACTAATAACCAAAATATTGACTGAGTCAAATTTCTCCCACTGAAAATTTGGAAGTTTCCCAATTATAGTCCGACGAACTTTGATGTAATGATACATGAAGAATATTTCGTTTTCCCAAGACGCCCTTTATCTTGTTGATGAGTAATTTAATTTAAAGGAAATATCGATCGATAGCGTTGCTGTTCTAAAATTTCTTATCATCAACCTATACGGGTAATAACAGGACCGAGAAAAAGAATATTGTCAACGACAAAAGCAATAAAGCGCTCTTTAACAACCCCTCCCTCAGAGATATAGCAATAATGAACCCTTTTGTTTGCTTGTGCTGCCAAGCAACCGACGGAAACCGTCCCAATGAAACAAAATATTAAATGGTAAGGTGAAGTTGAATAATGGTGCAGCGCAAATGCAGGTATTGTTTGACTAATTTATTATTTTTTAGGGGAAATATTCCGTTGGTCTTTTTTGTTGGTCAGCAATTGCCGGCGGTGCGGAATGGAATTAAAAAAAATTTAATATGTGCATTAGCGTATCGGTAATAAACTTCGATAGATATTTTAATAAACAACGGAATTTCAAATATTCGAACGTAATAAAGCAGACAATGTTGGAGTTTAGGACGAAAAACGAACATTAGGGATCTCGTTTATCCAAAACTAAAGAATTTTCTCGTAAACAGAATTTATGCGGTACACAGCGGTAATGCCGACTCAGCTATTCAAAAATCATTTATCTCGGCAAAACTTATTTTTAAGCGAATCTGTAAATTGTAAACCCAATTTTTATATTTAAATCGAACTTTTGCTTCTACTAGTCATTTACTAAGTACTTTCAGATACTATCGAATTTTTATAGTATTTCCGGTTTTTTCAAATGGTCTACATAGAATTGTTTGGGAGATGTTTTGCTTTTGCTGTTTAGAACTTCTAATTAAAGGAAAATTATTTTCTTTTCCGTGGATACTTGCTTGTTTTTGATAGTTGAATAGACGATTACGGTCAGAGAGGGCGCTTGAGTTGTAGGCCTCTCAGGTTCATATTAATTAAGGAAGTGGAGCACACGTTAAATGAAACGGGTCTATAAAATTTGAGATCAAACAAGGTCTTCTTTGACAGCGTGACCGTCGCAGGAATGAATCTTGATTCTTAATCAGGTCAATGGTGGCTGCTGGCTTTTGAATATATATATAATATACGTAGACATCTGCTCATCGCTGCCTCCGCCTCACCACCATTCCGCCTTTCGTTCACAAAGCTGTTCATTTACATTCAGCTTGTTCAAACTGCCGACTCGCGAGAGGCTGTCAACTACGTATTAACATAAAATGAATTTCAATATGAAGGAAAATTTCAAGGTCCGTGATTAAATTTGCCTTTAGCACTCGATACAGTCGACGAATCTACGAGGTCTGCTCTGATACTTTCCGACCTTACACTCGACTACTTGCTTCTTAAAAATTTAAAACAGTTATGTACTTTTTTTTTCTATGAGCGGCAAAGTTTTTGATAAGTATCTACTTGAGTTTTTGAAAAAATATCATTGAATATCATTCAATTGTTCGGTTTTATAATCTATTTGCAAAGTCTTCCAATAATCTGTCGCCTCCCTGCTTTTCTATTAAAAAAATTTTCTGTTAACTATCAGCAAAACTTTAATTGAAGAACAATGTAGGCAGATCTAAAATAGCAATTTTTATGAGAAACTCAAGGAAGTCTCAAGGAAGAAGTAGCTCCGGTATTTTCAATGTTTACACAATAGTCGGAGAATTCGCTCAGGTATTTAATCAAAGTTGTGCCAAAGATTAATAAAACTTAATTAGTGCTCCAAGTCCGTCACAAACTAAACCGAAACTTAACTCCAACATTTATGTATCAAAGCACTTAACTGCCGCCGCTTCGGTATTCGCAACTTCTTAAAGCGAAATTTGTCAAAAAAACATTTTTTAATTTCGTTGATGCGTTGTTAACAGTGTGTTGGGTCGTTCGGAAGCGGCGCCCCTTTTAATGAGTACGCCACCAACTTCCTTCAAGGTTGCAGATTTGACTTTTTAATTTCGCCCTTGCAAATAATTCCTGTGAGACAGAAGTAGGAAGAGAAAAGAAGCTGGAAAATAATAACAAAAACAATTCCGTCGCCAATCTCCCATTTACATAGGTAAGCTTCGAGGGAACGTTGCGGCGCCGAGGTTTTAAAAAATAATAAGACGAATAAGTCGATAAATAAAAAAGAAATTCGTTTTGATAACCGCTCCATGAAAACAAATTAGTGTTTTTGGAATGATGGGAGTCATTCGCTGTTGGAGCTTTGAAGCAAACTTATTAACTGGGAGAAGTTTGCTATTTAAATTAGGCGGTTTCCTCAAAGGAATCCGGGTACTTATTTAAAGGATCCCTTGCACTGATCGAAAAACTTTATTCTTTGTTTCGGTACTCGGCTCGTAATTAATTGACTTGGACAAATTAGGCACGCGTGATCGTGCGTTGCGCCCCGCAAATAATTGAATTAGCTCCATTCCTAGCAGCTAACTCATCAAAACATACGATTTCGATCGTTTCAGGGACCGACGACAACTTCTCCAGGAGCACTTCCAAACAATCATAACCGAACTAAATTCAGTTTGGTTGTCTAATTTTCGTTTGGGGAAATTGAAGGGAATTGTGCGTCCGACGCATTCCCCCCATTGAATTTAAATCTCCCTATTCCGTTACGGTGCAATTCTCTTAGCGCTTATTGAAAAAGGCGTCAACGAAAACGACTTCATTTACGTGGCAAAGCGTTTTATTGCCATCTGACAATTTATGAAGACGCCCGGAAATATTTTCAATATTTGTGTCTTTGTAAAAAAAAATATTCTATAAGTCAGTTGCTCTCAAACTAAGAGGTAAATCACGTCATGACTTCAGCACATCAGCAGTGGTAGTCAATATATGACTAAATTGAATTGCTGCGTTATTCGCATTTAATTTATTACGCGGGGAAGATGTGTGGGAGATATTTGGGGAAAAAAATGAAAAACGTTCGAAGATATTTGCCGTACGAAATGAACCCTCCCTCCAAACGATTGGAAACAGGAGACAATAATTGATTCTCGGGGAAACTATGTGTTTCGGTTTCATCGATTTTAACTTCTTAGCTAAGCAGTTAAAGTTCAAATTTGCCACTCCCCACATCCTGCACAAACTTATCTTACCCTAATCTGATTTACCTTTATGGCAAGTGAAACATCTTAAGTTAAGAGGATTTGTCCACTTCGAAACCAGCAATGTTGAGTCTGGAAAACAAAAATACTATTTCTCTCTAACGTTATGATTTGAAAAATGATGAAATGGTGGAATCAAAAAACGGCGTTAAAAATATATTAATGTTGCTTCGTGCAATTGGAAAATTGTAAAGCTGTTTATTTGTCTGGAACTCTGAGCACAGTACTGATATTTTGAAGCTGTGGTGCATTTACTATTACAAAATATTACATCGTAATGTATCGGTTACAGTGTTTACTACCGCAATAGTAGACACAGTGGTGAAATTTGTTTTCATGCTATTAACAATATTAAGACTATCTGCTTATAAATTTTTCTAGCATCTCACGGGGAAGTTATCATTTTTTCGTTCTGTTCGTGAATTTAAATATACGTAGTTTCAACTTAAATTCCTGCTTGAAAACAGCAGGCAACCAAAGCCATTGTTAAATTACTTTGGGTATACTGGTGCATCGGATGCTGCGATAAAACTAATATTTACTGCTTCATCCTGTCTGCTTCATTGGAATTTGTAACTTTTCATGCAGTTGTATTACCTTTGCAACAAATAAAATTCCTGTTTTGTGACGCTAAAATACAACAATGCACCAGTTATTTTTGCCAACCTTTCAATTATTGAATTGTTGGGTTAAAGATGGCCCAGTTAAAGATTTCAAGTGAATTGTATTGTGGCAGTGACAACGGCAGTTGCATTATTAGTTTTCCCGATGGAGATCGCAGTTCGGATAAACAGACAAGATATTGGCACATCCACTTCAGTTCCTGTCGAGATATTTAATTCAAAGATTTCAACATCTCTGCTTTGCTTCAAAAGTTATTAAGGATTTATGGAAATAAAAGTCAAAGAATCAAGCGCCAGTCTGAAAGCTTGATTCAGTAATGTTAACGATTTATGTGAAAATTCTTAACGGAAGATTCTCGTTGACGTTAAATAGAGAAATTTTGACCTGAAACTGACGGAAAGTGACCAATAAATTTTATTTTTTTACTGTAATAATGGGGGACAATATAAAAGAATGGAGGGTTTCTAGAATCGGTTGAAGCTTTGATTAATGTTGACATATTGACTTTGGAAACTTAATCTTTAAGATGGTTTACTCGGAGCTTTTAATAGGGTTTTCCGATATATAAAGACAATGTTTTGTTAAAATTATTGGAGGAAATTGTATCGATGAGTGTACGGTAAAATGGAATTTGCGGAATCAATATCGGGAAACACAAAACGTTGAAAAATGTTGCCAACGTTAATAATTTTATAATAATTAAAAAAAATTTCAATTCAAATGTTATTCGACACCAATTATTCTGCATCTGAATGTGGGTGCAATTAAATTAAATTCTGACCGATGCATAACTCGGTTTCGAAAATAGGATTTTACCAAAGTACAGTCAAATTTTATTTCCGACTTCAAAGCAAAAATCGGATTCCAAACGCTTCGAATTATTTACAACTAGCATATTTTATTTACCGGTAATCAAATATTTAGTGCGCTATTGGTAAATAATTAATCATGTTTTATTGCTTTTAGTTGTTGAAGTTGTTTGCATAGGAAACCAATTACTATTAATAAAGCTCACAAATATGTTGCCAAACATGGTTATTTTAAAATTCAAATGTAACATCCGATATTGCATTCAAGCAAAATAGAGGATGTAATTTTACCCATAGCCTTTAATCAATGACTTGATGTCATGAATACCAAGCAAGAGCATATTGAATTTGTAACTGTTATTGCAGCTTATGCAGTAATTAGGTCAAAAGCTATTTTTCATTTTCGAACGCATATAAATTGATCAGTAATGGCTGAATTATATGGGATTGCAGATGATGGGAGTGTTCTTACCACGAAATGGAAGAATGCTACAAGTCACTAAATAACGTAATAAAAGTGGCAAAAACGACATAATTAAAAACAGAAATAGCGCAGCTAATATTTAAATGTTGCAAAAATAGCGAAAGTATATAATAGAAAGTTAAAGTTACTAATAAGTACAGAATCGTTAATATATTTGTGTTCATTAAATTAGGTATCGCAGCAGGAAATGCCGTTTTATCATTTGTTCAAAAAATATCTAAAAAAATTGCACTAAACTACCATTTTATTATAAAAATTATTGTTGTTGTATTTACTAGATATAGTTAAAATGCCTGGAATATATCTAGACCATATAAAATAAATCTGAAAATAATTTGTTTACAATTTTTTACATTTTTTTGCGATCAATTTTCATGAAAGAATAAAATTTATTATAAGCAAACAACTTAAGTCAAGTAATATTTCCACTAAAACAATATAGATAAAAATAGCATCGCATCCAAAGAATTAAATTGTTTGTTCAATAAAATTTGTTTGCTGCAATAAGATATTAAATTACATTGTTAGTTACATTAAAATATTGGTTTGGGTAATTAAATTGTGTGTATGTTATTGATGCAAATATTCCATTTTAGTCGTAAAATATGTTAGTTGAATTAAAATGTTAGATGGAGTATTAGTTACTAATTTTAATTGGCCGCTGTAGTGGCGTGAGCATTTCCATTTCTGAACTATAATAGTACGTGCAACTTGGAAACAGTGCCCGTGTTTCCTATGCGATTCCCTAGCCTCATCACAACCGAATCGCCCAACCGTCAACAACCTAATTTGGAGATCATAACAGTGTGATAAAGCAAATTTAATTGCAATGAACCAATACAAATTATAGAACAACAATTTAATTTAATTGGCATTTAAATTGATGTAATAAACAAACAACTTCATATCATTGTAAGAATTAATTTTTATTTCTTGATTTAAAATGTTGCCATTAAATGGGGTGGCTACTTCTACACGTTTTTAACATAAACCTGAATGAAATCAGTTAAATTATCAACCAAGTATGCCATTTTATTAAATGAGGCCTTTGCTAGTCCAAGGAGGAGCTGACATGCAATATGCGTTTTGTCTAAATTATATAGTTTAGAATAAAACGAGAAAAACTATAGTCTAGTAATGAGACAACTTACGGTAAAATTCAAAATATTATTAAATATGAAGAAGCGAAACATTTAATCTTGTCGTATTTTAAAAAAATTTCTTCCTTGAATAATTACAAAAGAACTTTTTGATTATCCAACTTGGTTTTGTTTGTAAAAGTATGAGACTATTTTTAAGAAAATGTAAACAACTTTCATAAGATGAAGTTTATTTC
This sequence comes from Pyrochroa serraticornis, assembly GCA_905333025.2. NCBI lineage: Eukaryota > Metazoa > Arthropoda > Insecta > Coleoptera > Pyrochroidae > Pyrochroa > Pyrochroa serraticornis. The sequence goes on along the minus strand of HG995157.1, from coordinate 9,761,128 downwards.
CACACGCTTCTTGCAAAACAAAACATAATTAGTCTCAAGAATGCATAGCAGAACAGGGCAATTTTTTAAAATAAGCAAATGAAAAATTAAGAGCAGAGACCTTACGCCTAACCCAACCATTATCTTCTAGGCATTGACACAGCTTTCTTTGATCAGAATCACCCGGTTCGTCATCCTCTTGATTATGATCTTAACCATTTACAGATAAAATTGAGACTAACCATGGCAATTCTGGTTCTTCTCTCCAATTTTTAGTAGATTGTAATGTTGAAGGGGTAGACTTTTGAAGTCAAGTCATCAACAGGTAGTGGTTATTCTTATTTTGTTACCACTACTGTCTGAGTACATGTGTCTGAAATTTTTATTTTTGAGAGAAAATCCTAAAGTGCAGACTCTACGTAGATTGATCCACGATTAGCTTGCGTCTGTGGCGAGAAATAGAATATGGGTTTTCTGATAGAAATCTCGGTTATGCAGAATAAATATAAAAAATTTGCTGTGCATAAAAAAGATCTCCAATCGAAATTTTTGATGGCACCTGTAGTTGCTGCAAGTCAAAGTAGAAGGGAAGAGAGTTATTTAATTCTTCTCTCATCATGACATAAAACAATTTTTTCTCAATTTCTATATTTTCAAATTGGTCATTATTTTAAATTTTTGTTGGACATCTTTACTTAAATCTGCCTGCGATGCCGTACACAATATCTAAAAACATCAGTGGCAGGAGATCCAAATCCAATGTTGAAGTAACTATTGAAGATGCGACTGAAAAATTTGTTCACTAAATTGTTGTACGCTTATTGAAATTTAGTTCTCTATAAGGCATTTCAAAAAAGTTTGATAAATTGTATCACTAACATTTTTTCGTTGTAAGTGTCTGACCTCGCCTTTGGGTTACCCCAAAGACAAAGAAATAATTTCTGGCAAATATTTCTTTTTTCAACATCTAGTCCACAATTTGTGATTTATACTCATGCCCTAACGCTTCAGACTTCGAGATTGCCTGCTCTTTTTATCAAATAAAGATAAACTAGTAGAAATATACCAAGGATTGGATACTTTAAAAGTATTACGACTAACTAATCTAAATACATCCATAGGTAAAATAACAACTAATGGAGTAGGTATATAACAATATTTAATGATTTTTAAAGAGGCGACCCAATATTCTATTCTTAAGTCAGTTTTCTTGTTCATTGATATATTATCAGAGTAATAAGAATCTGGTAAGGTTTCAAATTTAGTAACTTTATACTAAAGATAGCTTCAGTTAATTTTACATATAAAAATTCAGAGCAGCAGTGGATAAAAGCGGTGATACTCTTAAGTACCGTTTACGTACCTTTAAGGAAATCTAAATATATACAATTGCAATAAATATTAATCGTTAGGCTAAATTAGTTGTAGTCCTACAACTTATTAAAATATACTTTTAAAGCCTAAACAGAATAATTTGTTTTTTAACTTACGATAGTATCGTTCAAGTAATAGGTAATAATATAGTCGAGGAAAGACATTTATGGCTTTTTTACGATTGGATTCTAGTTAAATTGAAGTCTCAATGAAAGTCAATTAATACAATCTGATTGATCGATTAGTCATTTTGGCTCAGAGAAGTTCTTGTACCTTTTGATAAACACAACAAATTCATAACATTTCTTTTGCAATTTACACAAACCCTTTCAAATTATGATCATTATTAACAGAACAATGTTGTTCTATATTTTTGCGATATTTTCACGTATTGCAATAATAAACCTTCCTTCAAATTAGTAACAATTTTAGTTATTACACTTTTTTTGCCTATTTTTAATTTCAAATGATGATATTGTCATATCTTACTTACTTTCCGGAAGTTCAAATGATATAAAGTATTTTTGTTAAGGCAATTTCATTAGATTCAAAGCAGCACTTGTCGATTCTATTGTTGGTTTATGGATATTGCCTGCAAGTTAGTTGGGATAGAGCTTAATCCTCTTATTCTATTTCTACCTACATTTCGAATCACTCAATATTATTAGTTAGTGGAGAGTTGATTAGCTCTTCAGGTGAACACAATTCAATATTGTAGGTTTGCTGCAGCTAAAATAACAAAGCTTTCAACAGAAGAGTTTTAATACTGTTTTTTATGGACAGTTTTTTCTAAAAAATGTTTTATTGACATTCAAAGAGTTTACAGTAATTTGTTCAAATACACGCTAAATGTATTTGAAATCAAAGCAAAAATTTACAATTTATTATAAAAAGCACATACCAAAATTCCGTCTATTGGAAAATGTTTAACATCAAAGCTTTAGATATTGTGATGTTTATATTAAACGGTAATTTTTAGTTTTTATCTATACGAACCATTGCAAAATTTGAAGCAAAATTCTATAATTGATTCTCACAATAATTTTTCAGCATACGATAATATATAAAAGCAATTATTTTAAATCTACTAAACAAAAAGTTAGAAGCATCAACGTCCATAACATACAAGAGTTGCAATATTTAGTTTTTGCGAGCAACTTTAGTTCTCACTTCGAATATAATTATTTAGTTAAATTCTCGACTATTTAAGAATTAATAGAAAAAGATTGAGGGTAGTTTAGAGAACTCAATTTATTTCTTGTTTGCGTGAAACCCCGTAAATGGAAACTTTCTATAGTGACGAGGTGATGTTTAGCGATAAAACTTTCTTTTTGTGGAAGTTTCGGATGTCTCTTAAACGTTCCCGTAAAATAGCCCGAGGAGGTCGCCGTTGCGGGAATTTCACAAAATTCCCGTGACATACAAGGGCGATGATTTAACTTGGACGATTCCTCTAGAATATCTCTATACAATCACGAAGAGTATAAAGAGATAATCTGTAAAGGTGGGTAGCACGGATTTCTAAGCATCAGAGTCAAACAAAGCGACTAATCCTTATTTCCTAGCATCCGGAAAATTTCCTGTTCCAGATTCTCTCTTCCTTAAAGAAGGTTGCGTACTAAAGTGCCTCTATAATTAGTTTGAAATATTTTTTTTAAGCATCCACAGTCACAATCGATATATACACCTATGCGGAGTTTCCCACTGAAATTCCTACGTAAACCTTTGTACAAACACAAACAGGCGCGAATACAAAGCTTTTATTGAAACTGCGGTCTAAAAGCCAAACAATGACTGTATTGTGCTTGCAGTTTAACTGGAATTAAAATTAATTATAGAGATGGTAGAAGCGTGTGCTTCGGTCGACTCTAATGAAGGCCCGGATCTAATGTCGCGCAACTGGGAGTTGTTTAAAATTTTTTCGAGAATGACGGAGGACCCACTGGATATTAAAAAAACGGTACATTTTAATAAAATTGACGTTTTTTGGTGAATCTTCTCGTAAATGAAGCCTTTTGTTAGGTGGTTGCCAGGAGCCCGGAGACGAGGAACCGGTACGAAGCAAATATTAACTTGTCATTGTGAGGTGGTATTAATATAATCTTCTTCACAATCGGACGGAATGACGTGAACATAATAATATCGGAACGGTTTAGGAGCCGAATTAATTATGGCGAGGCCCTAACGTAACGCTCAAACGCCTAACGCTCAAAATGCCTGGATTACATTCATCTGCCGACGTGCAAAATTCTGGGGGATATTTATAAGCAAAATTTACTGCAATTTGTTCTTAACCGGAACCTGCGTTTTTTACGGCTTGTGTTAATGCAGATTAGGTAACTAAGACTTGCTCTACGGATGAATTATTCAATAATAATTACATATATTTGTTAGACTTAGCGTTAATAATTTTCTTCAATTTTCCAATTCGGCTTAAGCGTTTTTACGTTACTTTTTGATTGTATTACGTCTGCTGCATAGGCAGCATACAATTTGATCATCAAATTCAACACCGCACTTCATGTATCAGCTCTGGGAAATTATAAATACTAGTCTTGGGGTGCTCTTTCAGAATAATAGAGCGAGAGTACGACATAGAATTAGTTTTTCGAAGATTATATGAAAAAGTAGAGATTCAAAGTTACCCTTGCTTGCGGTTGCTTTGTCTCATATGGTAACAGCAGGATGTAAAAGTTATTTTTTACAGTTTTATAAATTTCCTTATGGAAATAATAAGGAACACGTCAAACGTAGAAAACTGAAGAAACTTCTTACAAAATAATTATAAATTGCATCTAGTGACCGGAATTGCACTCAAATTAAATGGCACTTTGTATTTTTACAAACCGAATATTCATTTTACATTCATTTTTGCTTTCCTAGATACATCTGCTAAATGGTACAGGTTTTTAAAATTTGTTTCAGACCACTTGCAAGTCTTCGCATTCAACTGCATCATTATTGAAAGTAATGCCTTGCCGTCTTATTCACATAGTCGTCAAATCTTCATGAGAATTTTTAGTCATTTTCTGAGACAATTGTATAATTTTCCTTTCTCAAGATCATATTCATTATGAAAAAGTATATTGTTGTCCGACAATGACAAATTTAGTTCAATCTTCTTTATTTTTCCCCTTCCTCTGGCGAATAGATGGAACTTGTTTTGTGGTGCATACGTGATAAAAGCGATCCTGAGAATTCATCTGAAACTTTAGATCTTAGTTGGTTCAAATGATTACCGAGATTGTTGTAGGGATCGGCAGTTTTATTTGTAATGGTCTTTTTTAGTTTCTACAGTTTTTCATTTTTTGGTTTTCTAGGTTGTCTCTGGCACTCTTAGAGGTTTTCTTGGTGGTATTTTCTGTCTTGTATATGCATTTAGTTACCATTTATATGGGTAAAATCTTTTATGAGCATTATGAATAATGCAGAATTTGTTGTTGCTGTTTGAGCATTGTCCTTCGTGGTAAAAGCGCACAACTACAACGCGAAGAATCATATGATTTCTGGATTTGGTCTTTCAGCAAAACTCACCTAGCTAACTTATTTAAAAAAAATGGATTTAAATATGGGAAATCCTTTAATGAAAAAGTTCTGAGTCAAAAAGTCTACTCTGCTAGTTTATACACAAAGTTTTTAAGAAGTTATGTAAAATACTTGCACTCCAATTTTTATAACTTCATATTTATTGAGGAAGCGTCAGTTTCTATTCGAAGCCTGAGCAAAAAGACATGGCAAGATCAACCTGTAAAAAGTGTTAAGAGTCGTAATCCATAAGGTAAATGTATTATAAAGTTTTATGTGGGAGGTACTGATGGTTTTATTGTCCCTTAACTAGTGTTTTTATCAACGAATACATCATTAACTTATCACGACTTCATGAATGCAGAAAATTTCATGGAGTGAATGGAAACTCAATTAATACCAAGTTTGCCAAGTTCTTCAGTGATGTTTGATAACGTTCTGTGCCATTCAAAAGCTACAAATTCACAAACAACGGTTGCAATAGTTACACCATAAGTTTAGTAAAAGACAATTCAGCACAACCAAAAAGAAATTATATGATGCCGGGGACGTAAGAAACATTGTAAGCGTCAGTTATAATTATTAATCCCTACCGCTAGTGAAAGTGAACCAAGAATTATAATAAATAAAAAATGTTATTATGATTGTTATATCAAATGTATCATTTATTTCTTATTATTATTAATACAGAAACTTAGTTGATTTGAAGTAAGAATATGAGGCATTTAACGTTGCATCATTTATTTATGATTCTTGGAGAAATAATTAGTTGTATTTCTTAAGCCGTCTTTAACTATTTTTAAAACGTCACTCAAAAATTATTATTTATAGAAAAATACAGGCAATTTTTCAATTTGTAGTATTGTACAAATTGGAATTTTTGTTATTCCCATTTATTACTATTTGAACCGCTGTGCAAATATTATTTCCATTTCCATTATTACCAGAATTTTTCAACTGTCCAGTTTTTTGATAATATCAGTTTTATCCTGCCGAGAGCGGATCATGTATCAGAATATTTCAATAGTTGCTGATTCGCAAGCTGAATTTAAAATCGAGCGTGCCATTGAAAATTTACCCATTTATTTCAGAACAAGTATCGAGGAATTTGTTCGTAATGTATCCCTCGACGCCGCTCCGCTATATAAAATTACATATAAACCGAAAATTTGTAGGAATTACCCACCCTCAAAGGTTTCTAAAACAATAGAACTGTAATAACAAACATGAACATAAACCATACGTTATGTTATATCGCTTTTGTTCAACTTCCACTAATATCCCATTGCAGTACCCACCCTCACTATAAAAAAACGGGGGTGGGAGAGACTAGTCAGTTTCAGAGGAAGTAAAAGTTTTATAGTTATAAATCAATTACCAAACTACGTTTGAATGTATTTTTGTGTTTGTGTTATTGTTTTATAATAGAATTGTAAATTTTCATATAATTCTAATCAAGTATCGACTTTTTTAAAACTGCATTGCCTGTAAGTATTGTGTAGCCTGTCAGCAGCTAATTGACGCCACGGAATTAATGGTAGCAATATAAATTACTGAAATAATTAATTAACTGTCCCCTCAAAAATAGTCTTATCACAAGTTGGAAATTCATTGTATCACATTGAGATTAAAGTTGTATATAGTACCTGCGCCTCATGGTGTTGGTAAGTACTCACATACCAATCACACATACAGCTTCTTTCACAATGACAACCCAAAGACAAGTTTTATCGGCATCAAACGAATTCACTCCCATGCCAGAGTGTTTCAAGTTGCATACCCTCCCATTAGAAGTTTCAATTGAAAAATACGAAAGTGCAATAGGGATATTTCAATCTTTTCACAAAGTTGAAGATTTTTAGATATTCTCACAATATTGGGTAAAGGCACTATCTATATTTCTCTCGTTTCTAATAAGCTTATATCTTGTTCGGTTAACAAAGACCAAGCGAGGTAGATTATCAAAGTAAACAAACTGATAACTCACACTAAAAGCGATACGACAATATGGAAATATGGACATGAAGTTGTGTTCGCGACAAATTTAGTTACGTTGTAATCATAAGTAATGACCATTAACTTCGGTTAACTGACTGAAACTCTGGAACATTTTTCGGTATAAATCACCGAAATTGTGAACATATTGACGGTTGTTTACCTGCAATAGAGTCGCTATAATTGGTTAAGGAATTAGCGTTGGGTATTTATTGCTTCTACTAAGCTAATTAAATTCCAATCCCTGCCGGTTCTAATAACTGGTTATTAACTGAATTTCCGAACATTGTCTCAGAGCCCTTGCAATTTCCGCAATTTGTTAAATGCCGCGTAAACAAACACATTAATTGAATTTGGCTGTTGCATGATTCGACTGAAAAAACCGCTCATACTTTTGGTCCGTTTGCTATCATTTGTTGAACAAATTTTCCAAACTGTTATTGTGAAATTGATAAGCTGCTCGCGGACAAGGCGGCTTTTAACGCTTTTGTGTTATATTGCAGTTGCAAAGAATTGAATGGTAAGGGAAAACTCAAATTTTTCGCCTGTCTAGTCATTGTGTTAGGCATTTTCCAATTGTTACCGGGAAAATTTGCGTTGTTTTCAAATTGAGACTCGGCGTATTTACATGCGATTAAGGTATCAGAGGGGAATTAGAACTCGTCTTTGTCAAAGCTCCTTCACGTTTAAATCTTTTGTTATTGTATTTAAGCTTCATTCTGGGTGAATTTTCACAACTAGGGTTTCACACCTGGAAACGTACTTTTAGTAAAAAGATCATACAAATAGAGTTTTGCCAAGCGCTGAAAGTTTGAAAAGAAAAAAATATTTCTTTACTTCAGCTGATTAATACGAAAGCGCATTCATTATAATTAAATATTTTTCCAATATATAGAAAATAAATTGAAAATATTGAAAAAGACAATGTACATATTAGAAAAAAATCAATATATTGCAAATAAATGCAACATTTTTACAAAAATCCAATAAATATATGAAATGGTCAGTTGAAAGTCCCTCGAGAAATAAGTTGACATTTATAACTTGATTTTTTCAAAACTTTTCCTAAGGAAGTTTTTTTCATCGTAAATCGCAGCCTTTCACAGCGATTTTGTCCAAATCTGGTTTAAGTACTATTGAAGTATTATTATTATATATTATAATTATTTAACCTTAGAACCATTTGTCAAAGTTGTTCATTAGCGTAACTACAGGGGGTGACTTCCTTTCTCCTGCTTTATTTTCTTCGGCACTGGATATTTTTTAAAGTTACTTATTTTATGGAATGACATACGTACCAAATGCGAAGTTGATAATCAGAAAGAAAACGGAAGAGCGAAAATATTGCTGGTGAAGGGTCTAATACGAAGTCCACTAGACAATTATGCCTGAGTGGGAAACACAGACAAGAATTCCGATTGATTCTAGTACTTGAGGAAAAGGGGGTGACACCAAAGTTTCAACGATTACAAAAGACTATAATAAGCCTGAAATTATCTATTGAAAAAAAAAGCTCCTTTGGGTTGATAGATTTATCTAATAAAATTGTCTTGTAGGAGAAAAACGTCTCGGATTTACTTGAAGAAAATTGTCAAAAATTTGTAGAATTTATTTAAAAACTAAACAAATTAAAGAATAAAAAAAAATAATGAGTATAATCAACTTGAAGATAGAATTGAAGAATCATTCTCTTCTAAAGATTTCACAAAATCAGTAGTAACCGAGGGACAAGGTCTTACTATTATTTTTGCTCTCAAATATACTGGAGAGATATCAATATCTTGTAAAGAAAAGCAACCAATTTTTTTTTAAATATTTCATATTTAAAGGTATTCTGCTGTCGTTGCAAAAATTAAAGAAAATCAGGAAATTTATCAAATCTATGAATCTTTACAACAGGTAGATAAAGTTAATTACTTGCTGTTTTTAATCTATTAGCTGGCAGTTCTCCTATATATGAAGCTTTGTTACCTACGATTGTAAGGAAGGTTATCAAGTTTTCTCATAAGATTCCCGGTGTTTAATCACAAGGTATAGTGCAAAAAGGTAATTGACCCGGAAACAAAAGCTGCAACAAGCAAACCTACGTAATTTTTGTATTGGAGAAAAATAATTCAGGGGATATTTTTTTGACGAAGAAAAAAATAAGAAATATAGTTTAGACAATAAAAAGAAGTAAATTCCTGCTTCAAATTTGTCAAGCGATTATTTATTTTTTACGGGCAGAAGAACGCGATCATACATCAAAACACAAAAACAGACATCTTAGGCCAATCTAGTTGTAAAATTGTGTGATCTGGGATTAGCAAAACTGAAAACTATAGCGACGCAATTTAGGGGGATTGTCGGCTTAATCAAGGCCTATATGACCCCAGAGACTCTATTGTTTAAAGGGACCACTAAGCCATCTTCAGAAATCTGGTCCTTAGAATGTATTATCTCTGAAACATATTTTGAAGATGAGATATGACCAGCCCTAAGTAAAAATTTTACGAAGGAGTTGAAAAATAAAATGAAAATGCCTTGAAAATTCAAGTGTTACTATTTTCTTTCCACCTCTCCAACTTATCTTGCCGAGGTCTTTCAACTATAATATAACCGAAAAACGTACTAGAAGAGAACTAATAGACTTTAAAAAAAACTGAAAACAACCAATTCTAACCCCAATTGCTTTCCAGTTGTTTTGCACATGCTTACTAGCTCGCGCACGTGAGCATTAATTTTTTCTTTCAGTTTTCTTAAGAGTAATACATTCACAAAAAGTCGGTTAGTGTTTATTGAAAGACTAATTTTTACATAACTGGCTACACTTGGGTCCGTGATAGAATTATTGGTAGGTGACAACTTGATATGAAACTTAGAATGACATTTTTAATAATATTTTGTGGTGTTTCCTGGTCCGCTAACAATAATAGCAAGTAATGTCATCATAAATTGGGATTGTAAAAATCTCTAATACTTATGGCTGATCTTGTACGCATAAAGATTTTTTGTATTCTTTTCTGAAACAGTTCTTTAGAGAATTTATTTCCTTAACTACGTTATCCTTATCTGCATCAGGATTTATTTCTTGTAATTTAGTTAATAGCATTTTTACGTCTTTTCTTTCAGCTTTCTCTTTGAGTATTCCTAACACAGACACATATTTTCCTTATAAATACCAATAAATTTATTTTATCATATTTTGTTATGTGAAACGCCATTTTTCACTAATTTTGTCTTAAAAATTAACATTTTCGGAGGAAGCTAACATTTTTTTAATATACTGAAAGAGGCAATAGTAGTTTACTCTATAAAATTTTAGTATTTGTTAATACAGTTCAAAACATATAATCACATAGTTTCTAACAATTTACTTATTTACTGCCTGTTCTGTTGTTAGAATTTATTGTTTCTATATAAGAAATTTTGTAAAGAAAATGTAATTCCTCAAATAATCATGAACCAACGAGTATCTAGAAAATTATTACCTATATACCTATAATAATTTGTTGCGTACTTTCTATATTAAAATAGTACAAAAATGATTTAACTTGTAACTTTTGTTAAGTATTTATTGTGGAAACTCGGTCAAGAAAAATGTAACATTGCAAAGATGGATGAGTGATGAATCTGCCGGACCGCTAAGTCAGCGGCTGCCGGGTTGGTATTTCGAGATTCATGTCATTGGTCAATTCCGGAATGACGCGGTTTTACACAAGCTATTCGTATTGTAAATAAAATTAACCATAATATACCAGTTCACCCAAAATTTAAAAACTTCCTTGCAGATACATTGAGACGTAAAATAATTTTCCCCAATATTGTAATTTAAGGAACAGATAAAACTTTTCAATTTGTTTATAAAAGTTAAAAATTAAATTCACCATACGTGGGCAATTTGACACGTTATTAATAAAAATTGAACTCTTACTTTAAAACGTGTTGCACTTTTAAGACTAGAAAAAATCAACATCCAAGCAATCATTGGATGTGATTAAACATCACAATAAAATTTCTTAGATCCTGTAACATAAATTAGCGTAAATTCTGATTATGCTGAGAAAAGGAGAACTCGTTCCCTTCAAACCAGCTGGTAAAGTGAAGGAATATTTTAAGTTAATTGCACCTAATAAATCTTGTCCCGGTTTAACGATTCAGAAATCTATCGGTTCTTTTCAGCCGATGTTCATAATTGAATTAACTATCTAATAAAAACGAAAATTATTATAAACGTGATATTTGGTAGAAATTTGCTACGTTTTGTTCCTGAGTAAATCGATTGCTTTCGATTATGATTGTTACAAATGGCGGAGACGACGGGCTAATTATATTACTTTAGATCTTTATTGCTAATTGGAGAATATTTGGAGAACAGACCTGTAGACTCGTTAATGGAGCACGGCATTATATCAACAAATGGCAAGTCAAAACTTTTTCAACGTGACGATTAAGGTGTTTAACATCTTGACGCTCCTAATTGGTCGCATACATGTTGTGAGTTGGTGGTGGCTAAAATAATTTTCCAACTGCTTGAATTTGACAGTTTGAAACACAATGAAAGCTCGTGGGATTTGAACGGTCGGAAAACTGAAATATGAACATTTTGTGTACACACGTGTATCCAAGTTGATATCCCACAGCAGTAAATTTCTCCTGTCGACCGGGCTGCTGGAATGAAATTCGTCGATTAATTGAAGTCTAAAAGCAGAAAGTTTTCATAAAAATCATCCATACCCGCGCCAGCAACAATAACGAACATGTTTTTAGTTAATTCATTCTCGCTATTAAGTTTCGAAAACTCTCCCATTTTCGATAATGTTCACCCCGAGACTCCCGGTAAAGTTGAAGCGAGCTACGAAGTCTGGTGAATACAATTACTTAAAAGCGGCGTCGCTCGTGGTAAATAGGGTATGTTAGAGACGTTCTATCATCTGTCGAAATGGCCCCAGGGACGTGAACAATGTGACAAACAACATAAGTCTGACTTACGCGCCACTGAAACGGCCATTGACTTATTTTAAAGTATCAAATGGGAAATTTTCTAGTTTTATTGTCAGATCGATCGAGTTTCCCTCGAGATCATCTCCACCTTCGTTTCGAAATTTCATTATCCGAAAAACAATCGATTAAAATTAAATAAACCGGAGCTTCGAGTCCGGGCGAGCCACCATCATCGATTCTATATATCAGGCGCAGATTTTTTTGTAAATTTAATTTCCGCCAGGATCGTACACACGAAAAGTTCCACCTTGTACTTGGTCGGATACAAAGACGAATTTAAAATCCTGTCGCGAAGCACACCGGGTCTTTTATATATTGTAAAATCGAAACGACGAAATGAAAGAATAAGAAGGCGCGGGTCTCAGCTGTCAACAATAAATGGTAAGGGGTGAATGCTACGGCAAATACAACGATATAAATTGCTTTTATTGATCCTTGCAGTTTTATCCGTGTCAGCGCGTTTGTTTCTGGACTTCCAATCTCTCGGGAGTCAATAAGGACCTCTGATCCTTCTACCATCCGTCCACGGCCATGCACGCCCTAATTATCGACCTCGCCGCAAACGTGGCCCTTCCACGCCAGCCAGAAAACACTTCCTGCATCGTTCCAGAAGAATCACTAAACGACAGGTGCCATTTACCATATTTAGATTTTCTCTAGAAACACTTTGACTTTCTGTAATTTTAAATTAACCAAACAAAATCTAAAATAAAGTTGAAGTATAAAATTGTGTTCTGTATTATTATTGAAGACATACAGAACAAGAACTTTTGCTTATAGTGGCCGATTGTACGGATCAAATAACATATAAAACTTTGGCTCCGCTGAACCCTTTTCACACCGCAACGACTAGTCAAGGTGACAGGTCCTCATCCACTTTCTTTGTGAAGTCACCGATGTTTTCAATTCTACGTTCCTCTCTAGTCTAGAATTTCAGCCCTTAACTTTACATTATTTGTTTTTATAAAAAGAAATATAATTTTTAAAACATTTTAATTAGTTTAGGCTTGTAACTTATTTATATATTTAGATCTTATATCTTATTACCAGATCCACGACTCTTCTTATAAGTCGATTTATTTATTTTTGTATATAATTTCTCCACTATAGTATGTAGGAACTACTGTTAAACGTATATTAATTGTGGCAATTGAATTTTTTATAATATATTCGATCTTGAGGAAAATTTTGTATATTTTCTTTCTTATTTTCGTGATTTGTACATTTTTTAAATATCGTTTTTCTTTCTGATTTGAATAAAATTCACACAGGTTTACAATTTAAATGCTGAATCTTGTTGAATCTAAACTCCCTCATCTTCAATGGATCAGCTCAGGTGGCTAGAATTTTCTAAATTAACCTCAATATTTGGTGTTTAAGATCCAGACAAATTGTTAAAGGACGACAAGTCGACTGTAATTTGACTAACAGGTCGATATGGTCACTTTCAGCAAACAGCCAGTGTCCAATATCCATAGATTTAGCTCCCGCATCAACCGCAAGTTAATGTTGATGTCGCTCTCGGTTACCTAATAATATACAGCGTGGTTCTTATTTAAGACCCATTAGAAGAATATAGAGAAACAAAGAAGTTACAAACCTGAAATTTTGTACAGAGATCAAATAGCTCAATTTCAATCAAAGGAAAATATTTTAGAAATGGTGGTACTTTCGTTAATACCCGAAATTGATCTCAACTTCTTTATTTTAATTGGTATAGCCTCAATTTTTTTTTTTTTTTGAAATGCTCACTAAATTTTAGTATGAGTTTGTGAACACGACTATGCCTTGATATTTTAGAAAAAAATATTTTTTCTTATAAACACGATTTAAAAAAATTATAACTCCTAAACAAACAAAAACTAATAGCGTTGAAGCTTCGCAGCATCAAGAAATAGAATTATAGAGTGAAATTTTTGTACTTAAAATTAAAAAAAAAATTTGAAATGAAATGACTATGTTTTTATAGCCTAACTCGAAAGAGGATTAAATTTTGTCTCTAACCTTGTGTCGTGTTTTTATACCAATTGGTTGTTGTTTTTGAGTTTTCGCAGTTTTCAGGTGTTCAATTCCTCATATTAGCAAAAGCGCTACCGTTTCTACAATATTTTTCTTCTAGAGAAAATGAGTTATTTCATATCTAAAAAAAATTCAGATTGGTATCTTCTTTGTTTCCTCATATTATTCTAATGGGCCGTGGATAAGGGGCACTCTGTATAGTAAACATATTAAGGTATTTTTGGTCAAATACTGAAAGAACTGAAATTATAAAAAAAACAAATTTGATCTTGTGTGAAGTTAGATGATGAGGATAAAAAAATGCGTTTCACGTTTTCGCTTCGTGTATTTATAGCTGAACCTGAATCCGTCTCTGTTCCCACTCGTTCCATTTTCTCAGGGTAAATCTCCTTATCCCCTCTTGACGACATCAAACGACTCACTGAACAAAATAAATAAATTTGTTTCCCGAAAGTATCCGTGCAAAACTACAAGATTTAAAAGATAACCAATTCCACGATGAAAGTCCCGTTTGCACTTCCAACTCTTAATCGAGTTTTCCGTAATTTCACCCTCTCATTAAAAACAACATTACTCAATTCGGTAATGTATGGACGTGTACGGTCTTGTTAATTAACGAGGTCCTTTTTTCGAGGGTAAAAATGCCAGGGTATAATGTAAACGCGTTGTAATTATCTAAACGCGAGTTTGGAGGAAAGAGGCCTCAGGGAGGGTGCATTGGACAGTTTCGGATTCCTTTATCATTGTGTTAATGAATGCACAATACTGTTAAAGCACTAAACGGACATGTTTGACGGTAATGGAATTTAATTAAAATTAGGGTAGAGGGTGGGCTGACTTCTAAAGACAATCTCAAGGGCAGCTCAACTCGTTATTTTCAGCGATTTCAGGTAATCCGAGCTACAAGTGGAAACCTCTTCACAAAGAAATAGAGGATTTGAAACATTAATTAAGGAGACAATATCCAGTATTTGCGGAATTAGTATTTCGAGCGGCAAACAGCGTTTACGCTAAGGTGAGCAGGTGGTTATTCATGACTTTTGGCCTGGTGACGATTAAGTTCTTATTACAACGTAATTACTAAGTGGTAGAAAATGGAGCTCCAATGCTCTATCATTATCGCACAACTTCATCAATTTCCTCATTTTTGTCTTTATTTTAACTTGTTCTGTCCTAGTAACTTCCATAAAGTTTAACAGCAAAATATAGCTTTAAGCTGAAAATGTATGGTGCGCCATGATGCTTTTTGGTTTTAGAAAAAATATCACATATCACTTTATTGTTAACTTCATTTAGTATAGACAGCATACAGGGATAGTCAAAAGTATGAAACAAAGCTTCTTCTGTCTAAACTATTAACTGTTTGTCAAACTTTTTTTCTAAATCAAACCATTTACATTTAAATAAATAATAAGCCCAACGCTGTGGGAGAAGGAAGACAGTACAGCGTCGTATTATATATCTGCTTGATCGTGTTGGTTTGGTCCCTATTACACTTTTTAAAATAAAACTTCTTATAGGGGGGTATACAATTTAAAACCCTCTGACATGGAAACAAATTCTTTTGCTGCCAATTAAACGTGACTTTGGGTTGTCATTATTGGGGAAAAGTAATAGAGGACTGTTTGTGGGTGTTTAAATGTTCTTAAATGACATCATTTCTAGCAAAATTAAAGAAACATGGAGAACTAATTACATCAAGAGCGAGAACCACAATGGCAATTTCAGCTTTGTATTTCAGTCTTATTCTCTGTAGGTCTCGCTTTGTTCCAATTGCCCAATAACCGTAAAGAGGAAGATAAGAAACGGAAAACTAACACTTTTTCTCCATGTAATTCCCCTGGTTCTCGCAGCAATAAAAAGTAATATCGCCATTATCCCTAATATTCCCTCAGGTAGGCGATTTTAAAATAATCCCACGAATTTTCTGGTCAATGAACATCGACTTATAGGAGTTTCCGTTGCTTCTTGTTTTCTGTCCGAGTTGACATTTCAGCTTTGAATTTAATAAGATTGCTGAAATTGAGCTTCTTCAAGACTGCGACTGTAATGGATCCACCTCTGATATTTCCGGCATTATTTCTACATCACGTTGCACATACTGATTGATATTAATAGAAAATTGGAGGCAAATCCATCTCGTCTTGCCCTACCAATTAAAATTTAAGCTAAAGTATAATAAAACTCGAAACATAAGCAGCACCATTATTGGATCGTTTCTACATTTAATTAAACCACATCAGCTGCCTACTTTTAACCCTTGTTCTGAATAATAAACGTGCGAAGGTAACGCTGTAACGTTTTTATTAGTGTCAATAACAAAAGTTTAAAGTCAACATAAAATTGCAACAATAACTTAGTAATTAATTTCAAAACGTTAGCCCGGACCGATGGAAGCTTCAGCGCGTGTTGTTTTTCCCATTTCGGTTAAACCCAGAACTCCTTAATTTCCCGTGTTCCATTTTATCTTTCTAATCCAACAGTTGCCAATGTAATTTTATTTCCGCACTCAAAAAGAAATCGTTGAATCTCGAGCGTTGCGATAATCGGTGCGGAATATAATGTCGAACAGGAAAAGTGCTCGACGCTGAGAGAGTCGCAAACCCCTAGTAGAAGGATGGAAAAAGGGGATTGTCGGCTACATAACACTCTACAGGTAGTTCACGAGAGCCTCGCCCAGAGCCGGAGCTCAGACGTGTAGCCCTCTCGACCTGCTTCCTGCTAATGAGGAGCTACGATATCGCCGGGCAGGACAGGTTGCGCCCTTGGGGCAAACTTATACCCCCGTAGACGGTACGGCGGCCAAGTTGCCAATAACTGCAAACTCAATCGAGAGCCGGGCAGATAAAAATTAGGACATTTAGAGATGAGATGGAAATTATCCGTCGTATGGCTTTAGCGTTAGCTAGCAAAGCATTTTTTAGCATCCCTTAATAAATCTTAATGTTGCAGGAAAATTGCTGGGTTTAACATAATTTTTTTGGTAACGTCTCTGTTGACTTCAAAGGTTTTTCCTTGTTGACTTCTGTTTAAAAAAAAATATTTTTTGCTTACTTGTATTAACCGCTCTATAAAGAAGCTTGAGAAAGCTGAAAGCTCCTCAACCCGTTTTGGATCGTTTGATCCTCACTAGTCGACCAAGTTCACAAGATTTTCTATCGTATAGCACAGTAGCAGTTGCGTCAATGAAAACCATTAAGTGCATCTTTCACTGATTTCAGCTCTCAAGATTTGTCATTGGACCGGAAGTAGTAAAGATACCAACAGCTTTTTAAATATTTTTTATGGGACTTGATTAAAATAAATTATTATAAATTGTCACTCAAAAAAAGAAAGAAATGAAGAGAAATAAATTCTCAAAAAAAATATGTGTTTAGAATTTTAATAAAGCCCAATATAATTAAACAGCAGTGAATGAAAGCCACACAAGGAGTCAATTGAGGTAAGAAATATAGAAATATGTATGAACAAAAAATTTAAAAAAACGTGTTAGCTCTTGGGTAAGGAATTCTTCAAAAACCAAAAGAGTTACTTTGGTAAATTTGTGTAGACTGACCACTTACGTTAGGTCGACACTGGAAATTTAGTAAAATTGAGAGAAAGAAGAAGAAACAAAGGAATAAGACAAGATATTGCACGAATTGCGAATTCTCCAATTGCTTCCAAAATTTGTAGCTTCATTTTTTTAAATTTCTTGAATCTCACTCCATGACGTATGCAGAAAATATATTCGGCTGCCCAGCGACGGGCGGCGCCGTTCCCACCGCCATCATCAGATATGCCCCTCGCGAATTAAATTCAATCGACAAACTGTTGCTCTCCCAGGAGCAGGTGTTCGACATTGTATGCCACGACGCCACTCTTCCCCTTTTCATCCCCCACTAAATTATGATGTACGATATACCGAAAACGTCGAAGCGAGGATTTCCTAAATCACCGGAGCTATCTCCGAATTTCCATGTCCACGTACACGTAATTCCCCGATAGCCGGGGAGAGATCCGGGACTTTATAAATAGAAGGAAATGGAGGGAAAACAGGGACGAGTAACGTCGTGCGCCGCTCAACAGTGAAGGTGGACCCGGTTGCGCACTGCCAACAAGTGAGGCGAACTGGGTTAAAAATAGCAAACTAGACCAACCTTGCGGCAGCGAAAAGGGAACGGTCGAAGCAGAGCCGGCCCTGAAAAGGTGGCCTACTTTGGTTAAGTCGGAGCATAAAGCCTTTTCGGGAACGAACACGCAGAAGCTTTCAGATGGGGGAAACGAAACAATATTAACGAAAATTAGTTATTACTCGGTTCTGCTGAATCGGGGTGAGGGGCAAAATGAGATAGGTATTTTTGAGTGATAGATGATGTTATTAGAAAAGGAGGTTTTGAGGAAATTTTGAACTGTCATGGCAGAACTAACTACCAATCTACCGTCGATACAATTGACTTATTATCGATTATTAACTCCGAAATAGCCACACTTTATCAATGGTGGTCATCAACTCTTTGATTATAATACTTTTAAATTCAGCTCATGGATTCTATTTTGAAAATTTTCTTTGTTTTCTAAAAATACAAAGTGAAGCAGTGAAAAGTATTTCAATACTTCTTATATAAGTATAATGTGTAGGACAACAATCTGATCTAGAATTCTGCTTTTATCTGCATTAGCATAATGTTTGAGCAACACGTGGTCGATGAATCCTTCCAAAAATACTGGGTAGCAGGAAGTCGACCCTATAACCGCCTCTAATAAAGCAACACGTGCAACATTGAAACCCTAAAAGGACGCCCTCTGGCCATACAAAACCATAATTGCCGTTATTATAGCACAGAATTAATGACATTTGCGCTCTCTTTTTCCATGTTCGGTTCCAGAGGGACAATGGGTTCGAATGCGCGGAGATAACGCCAGGACATTTGTTCTAATGGAAAATGCCATGTTGTACCTGGACAACAGATTGTTGCACATTTAACGGGTATAATCAACGTTTGTTTGATCACAGTACGCCCGTTGAACATTATTACCCGCCTCGCAACATCATTTTGTAGCTGTTGTGACTTCTGACCTACAGCAAACACATAAAAACTCAAGTGCCCTCTAACACGCCAAAGTAATTGATTACTGAACGCGACATTATTCTAGACATTGTCTTTGTAGTCAATCCTCGGACGAAACGCTATAATTGCCTAAGTTTTTCGACACAAATTTATCCCCTTTTCTTTCAGAACTCGCCGACGAAGCAACAGTTAAGGCAATCAGTATTTACTATGTCTAACCAGAAGACGGAAAGTAAATGTTATATCAAGGATTAATTCCCAGTTCTCTCGAACTTTCTATTTCTGTTTACCTTTACCCTGTTCTGCATGCACTTTAATCCATTTCTCATAGCGGAAAGTTTCCTAAATTTTTACATTTGGTAATTATCGTCGAATATCATATTCGTCAAATTTGTGGATTTTGTTCAAAGCCAGCACAAATTACCCCAACTGTGTGCCCGGAGCAGTTCTGGTAACTCAACGTTATTTTTTTTTTGACGTTAGTCGAGTTCAGTTTATTGAGCAAAATCCGCTTTGCATCCTTAATAATTTAATTTTAGTACCGTACTAACATTTCTGCACTTTATTACTAGAAAATACGGATGCAACAAAGTTATCAGATACCGTAACTACTAATGATAGCGCATGGAAGGTTTTACTTCTTTATTATGAGTATAAAGAACAAGTTAAAATCTATTCGATTTTCTTTTATCTCTTTTAAACTTTTATTTTTTTATTAAGAACCCTCTTAATCTTACCACTCTCCCAAAAAAATCCCAGAACTATCGAAAGTAATTAAATTTTGTATTAATAGACTGAATCATTGACCTAATTTAACTTTTAAATGGGTAAATGAATCGTTTATGTTCTCAGAAGTAACCATTAAGCTCGTCGAAAAAAATTAGTTACAGTAAGCTGCTGCAATTGCGATTTTATCGACGTGAAACTTTCTGATAATTTATTCAAAATAAACAAAATTAGTTGCGTTGAAAATTTCGTTAGCGCTCTCCAATGATGATGGTTGGTACTTGAAGGGTTTCTGCTTATATGAAAGAGTAGCTTTGAAAGTAGCGAGAGACGCCCCGTGTAGCCCCTCGACAAAACGTATTCCCGAATCGATACACCTGGGACAGGAGTCCGACAAGTAATAAGGTAGCCTTTGAATGTTGAGCTCTAATTAACTAGCAGGAATATTGCGTGATTTCCGTAACAAATTTTCGTTAATAATGCCGAGTTATACTATCCACTGATAACATGGACGATAACAACATAATAAATATGTTAATCTGTCAGTCATAATTTGGAAAGTGAGCTTTGTAATAACTGGTAAAAGAACCTCAATTTCGTAGTTAATGTTAGTAGTTGGCCACACTGAGGCCCGGTATTTCAGTCATGGGTTAACTTTAAACCCTCATTAATAGTCATGGTTAATTTTGTTATAACAATTATTTGTTAAGTCGATCCATGACTGAATTACTGGCTTTGTGCGTTTGAACTGAAACAGAATTTATTTAAACTATGAGAAAAAAGAGAAAATGCTAAAATTTTGCAACACTTTACTAAAGTATTTCAGCCACATCCTTCAGAATTGACACCTAAAGGAGGATGAAGAAATACGCTGAAGCTGCTTGGAAACATCTCGCCAGTTGTTATTGCCCTAAAATCATTAATAACTTGAGCTGAAGAAAACAATCGCAAGTTAAACCTAATAACAACCAGGAGACGGTAAAGTAATGATGAAACTACCAGAGATTTCACTAACCAACACTCATACATTTAATGTCCTCTTGATAATTGATCTTTTTTCCAGCTCAATGGAAACTGGCCCAAAACCAGGAAAGTCTACTGAGGAAGTGTCATCCTACCAATAAAGTATTCTTTTGTCATTGTTGTCAAAACTGATCGACAAAAAAATATTTCTGCACAGACTAAAACCATTTTTCGAAAAACTGTCCGTTATTCCACAGCATTAATTTATCTTCGGAGACAGTATACTACCATCGAATACAATTCATTGCATGGTGGAGATTACAAATAAAGCCTTTGAAGGCCTTTATTGATATCACACAGGCGTTTGCTAGAATCCGACACCCTGAGTCTGTTCTTCATACTCAAAACTGATATACTAAGGACTGAGGTTTTACCTTTCTGAGAGGTACTTTCAACTAATGTACCAAAAGAGAAAACAACGCTTAATGCTGTAATTAGTACAAGATGGTATGTTTTAAGGCAGTGTGCTTACTCCAGTACTCTATCAAATATATTTTACTGATATACAAATGTCAGTTGCTGTTATTATGCGATCCTGAAGAGCAGTAAAATTACTTTTTTCTTATATGGTACGAATTAGATAATAATAAAAGATAAAAATAATATAGGAATCTATAAAACTGTAAACTCTTCATTTTGTTACGTAAATAATTAATTTTTTGCAAATTTGGTTTTACATTCAGTATGGCAAGGTGAGTATCAAAATTAGGGTAGTTTAGATGGACGAACAAAAGATTAAAAATTACGCGGAAATATGCCATCGTAATTTATAAGTTGAGACTTTAAATTTCAACGTCGCATCCAAGAGTTTGCACGGTTTTAAATTAGAAAATGGACAAAATATTGTTTCATGGCCTTTTGAAAACTTAATTTAAAAAATTTACGTTTACCTCCTTAAAAATTATCAAATTTTCCTATATGACATGTAAAAAAGAAATTCTAAACTTTTACAAAATTATTTCATTGGTAATTAAGGATATTATTATCATTAAAACTTGGCTATAAGTAATAAATTTTTGTGACTGATAAATCCCCGAAGCAATTAGAAATTTGCCAGATGGCAGTGACCTCAAACAATAAAGAAAATTTAATTAATTTAGGTGGAAATTGCGTTAAAGAAGCTTTCGTAATATTAATGTTGAATGCTGAAAAGAAATTCTCAAAACCTAAAATTTTTTGCTCTATTGAAAATTCGAATTCTAAATTTGACACTTTTTTCTTGAAGTAAATTATAATTTAAAAATCGTTACTTGCTAAAATTTAAGAATGACACTTTCTTAAGTTAAGTTGTAATTATAAAATTTTGCTGAAGTTAACCAGAAACCGTTTAATATATAGAGAAATTGCGACTTCTTTTATTGTCGTAACAACTAAAATTTAACAGAAAGCAACCCCACCCCTATATTATCCCTTTTTTAAGACATCAACGTTTTTTGTTTATCGTGTTCAACTATGTGAACCAACCACTAAAAACTTGCAAATTGATACGTCGAGCAACAAAATAACTTTAAGTTTAACAACTTTACTTTACTTAGTTCACCCCTGTCTTGAACAAGTTTGCCTTCACGTGGGTCGCTCTGACGGGCTTTGTTTCCTTGGTGTAACAAGGCCGAAACGCATGTCTTTAATCTGCCTTTTGTTTTAACCTTAAGGTGCGTGACAACAATGGCCGCATTTAAGGAGAGAAATTTTGTTTTAGCAACCAAACTTTTCATATCTCGCTATTCCTGACCCATTTCGTTCTCGCTTAATGTCCTTGACCCATTTCGGGGCGTTTTCCACCTGAAGGTCCTCTCCTGGAAATTTAACATTAAGAAGCATCACAAGCGTGAGATTAAATTACCCCCGCCCCACAACCCACCTTCTGACGTAAGAGCAACATGATTGAGGCAAGGTAAAATAGAGAGAGAAATTCAAAATATTTTTTGGATTAATTTGTATTAGTGCCTCAATCACTTTAATTATTTTGTTAGTTTTTGGAGAAACTTGTAGTTATTAATCTTGCAATTGGAAAAAACGAATAATTAATGCGGCGCGTCGGAAAGAAATGAAGCAATAAATCTCCTGAAAAAATGTAATTTCAAAGGATTACAGTATTGATTAATCCTACCTGTGACACTGATTGATTGCCTTGCATATTTTATATGTTTATTATGGATGTAATTGATTATTAGTCCGGAGGAATTAGAAAAAGTTAGGGCCTGGGGACGGGCGATACGTTTAGGACAAAGCGGTTTTAATTATTTTTTTTTCATTAATAAACATGAAGCTAAGCCTTCCTCGGGACCGGTACGTAGCGAGTTCGTGATTTAATTTAATTTTATTTTGTACGATACTGATTCGTCGATTAATAATCGATCAATGGAACTTCGACGGTTCCCTTCATGAATTTTAAAGCCCAACTTTGAAACAACTAATTTTGGTTAGGCTTACATCGTCCGTTCTCGGCAAATTGCGTCGACAGCCAACAACTTTTGCAAATGCCTGTAGATGAACAGTCAATTAATTGTCAGAAAAACCATAAACCGTTTACGTTCAGCAAACTGTCCCAAAAGACGACTTATTAATAAACTGGCTACTTCTATTCTCGACGGTTGCTTGAGAGACCACATCTACAGCGAAATCGGGAAATTGTCCACTACAAACAATTGTCTGGTTGGCTGAAATAGATAAGGCCCAATTCTCTAGGGAACCCACTAGGCAGTTCCGTATAGCAGTTACTCATATCCTAAACGAGTAATAAAAAAACATTACGCGTAAGGGTGTAAAATAAACGTGAGTTTTCTATTACCTTTACCCTTTAGTAATGTAAATTGTGGGCATAGTTTAGATATCTTTTAAAGTAAGCGGAAAGCTTGATACTAAACATTACAAAACAAGCTTTTGGACTTTTTGTTTACAGACTTTGGTATTTATTTGAAAAGAAATCTGATTATGTTGCAATGATTAAAGAATCAGGTGAATACTAATTAAACAATATTTTTGGTGCACACAAGAATTTTTCGAAATTTTCAAATGTATACGTTACACTCAATAAACGAATTTTAATTCCCAAAATTATCAAACACAAAGTGTTATGGAAATGCAATATTTGTAAATTTTTGGCAGCTTATTCAATCAGTAACTGAAGTTAATCTGTAGAATCTACAACACGAAAAATAATTCAAGTAGCTTGGGTTGCAGAAAATGTTTGTTAACTTGGTAGCAAACTTTTGGTGAAAATTTTAAATGTGGGTCGTGGAAGATTCACTTCAAAGAAAATTTCTATTTATTTCAGTATTGCAAATTATCACTTACGTCGTTTGACTCAAACAAACAACTAGCCGCCACCGGTACACGCACCATCTACTATTAAAGTTGCTGATCTGTATGAAGTAAGAATATGGAGATTTGAAAATTCTTAGCTTGCTTTTTACGTATTGAATTAATGTATTTTCGTATTTTTTGATGCAAGCTTTCAACAACAATGAGAAGTTTGATATATCATGTTATGTTACATTTTATTGCAAAAAAATGTGGAGGTTGGACAAATCTACCTTAAGGAATATACAGAAAAAAAATTGTCACAGGTTTTGTAGAAGGTTATGTGATAATTTGAGATAATACGTATCTTTCAGTCAACCTTTCCGGGAACATGAGGAGGTACCTACATAATCCTTACAAGGAGAATGCACGTTTGTTATCAATTGTTAGAAATCAATCGACATCACCTCAACAAATTGAGAATATTACTCATGTATCAATATAAACAGCACATTGAGTTATAAAGAAACATTGTAACCATCTATACAAATCTCAAATTTATATTTAAAATCAAAATCCGAATATTAAATAAGCTGTAGTATTAGTGTATGGCTTCATAACTTATGAAAAAACATTGACAACTGAGCGATATATTCAGCTTCTGAGACAAAATATTGAAGATCTCTTCTAGATATTCCGGTAGCTGAAAAATGCTTATGCTGTTTTACTACAAATTTAATATTATTTACATGGTTGGAGTCTATCTCCTTATGAAGGAGTTATCCTAGTGCGTGTATTTTATGCCATTTCACTTATTAGATTTACAAACATTTGTGGCATATTTTACATAACAAGTGTAGATTCGGCTTTTGAGACAGATTAGAGTCTTGAGAGGCTCACGTTAGCGACTGCCTGATACAACGTAATTTTTAAGGCGGTTAGTGTAATGGAGTCGTAAATTTAATAGAATCGCATTAATGCGAATAAATAGCCCGAATTACGGAGATGAGTTATTTAATTTAATTTTCTTGCGTTTAAGCAAAGAAACATCCCGGGACATCACTAATGTAGGCCATAAATAATCCTGAAAAACGCGAAATTCAAATACTAAAAGTAATAACAAGAATACAATGAAAAACGACCGACAATCAGCGCAAGTGGCTGAAGCTTTTAAGGTAATGTCCAGGACACGAAGAACAGTGACGACACCCCCGACGTCAGTTATACCTATACCAAGCGTCGTTCTCCACCTCACATCCATTTATTTATACCGTGCGACGTAAAATTTTAATCGATCAACGACCCAGGGACGATCAATTAACTGTGCAAACCGGCAAAAATTTTCCCGTTAACACGGTAACAGGTGCGTCTCGCGTTAACGCCGTCATCAAAGCCGCCGCCGTCGGCGTCGACATACACGCGGGTAATAAACGGAAGGAATAATGATGTACTAAACGGAAGCTGCCTAGCCCTGATAAACAGTTCGTCTAACTGACAAGAGGAACGGTCCCTCGGGCGCGTTTAGTTCGTTTGTACCGACCTCTAATTGTATTTGTTTAGCCGGAAAGTGCTCAGTTAATGTTCTGTCTTTGATTAACACCAAACAAACGCAACGGAAATACGAAAATGCAAACTGATTCGCAAGAAGAAAACCTAATAAAAACAACAAGAAAGCGAAAAGATTTTGGAGAAAACGTTATTCTTCTCTAAGTGGGCCAGAAAACGCACAAGTGTCGAAGAGTAAATATATTACGAGATTGGTTTAGAAAACTCCAAGCTACCGCCTGCTGTTGTGTAAATAGCGGACGAGCTTTTTTGCAAGTTTGCTCGTCACGTGCCCACATGTGTGTTTTAGGAGTTATTATTTAGCTTGCGTCGCTTTCAATAAATTTTAATAGTCTAACGGCGAAGCAAATTTATTTTCAGTGTTCAAAAGAAAGACTTCCTGAATGATGAAAGATAATGTTAAATTCCGTTTCTGACGTCCCCCCGGAAGAGATGCAACCTCGAAATAAACTCTCGTTTTTTCTTTCGTGTAGTTTTATTCGCCCCTGAAAAATTGTTATTGCCATAATCAATTTGCGTTAAGCTGTTGAAACCCGCCCTCGGTCTTAATAACCCTGGCGTCGTGGCGTCCTTCTATAACCACGATAGCGGGTACATTTACAGCGTCAGGTTAATTAGATGTAGCATTTTATGCATTTGCTGGGGGATAATACGCGATTAGGTTGCTTCAATTAGAGCCAACCGGGCTTAACCACCGAATAAACAAAAAGCCTTAGGATAAGCGCTAACCAATTACAATCTGACCAGCTCTATTTACTTTTTTCCGGTTTGCTTTTTCAATTTCGGTGCTCCGTGCCCTATCTGGGATGAACGTTGTGAGCATTAATTAAGCAGATGCGGTGATTTTTCAGAATAAAACCGCCATCTTGCCTTAAACGGGAATGTAGTGTGCTAATAACAGTGTTGGAGCTAAACTAACTTTAATCCTAGCGCAAATGAAATGATTTTAGTTGACGCCTCGAGCTGTTTAAAAAGACTTTCAGTCGCCTCCTTCATTTTAATTATTTGCTTCGAGTATAAAACTTTTAAATTCCGTTTATTTCAATTGAACAACGCACCTCGGGGAGTAAACAATATCATTAACTTCAGCTAGCAAAGTTTAAGTTTAAATGAAAATCAAATTTGCTTTTCGTATATAACAAAAGCAATGAAAATGAAATTAAGAGCTTTTAGTTTGCCAGACGAATCATTGATGTTCTCGATTTTCATTTGTAAAGTTTGTAAAATAAGAGAGTGGAAACGAATTAGAAGCTGAGGCAATATGTACATCGTGGCAGAAAAATGAACAAAACATAAACCAATTTTAAAGTATAAAACAAGATAAAATTGCGAGCTTTTTAAAATATTATGTAAGAAAAGTAGCACGCCAACCCAGTTTAAGAAAATGTAAGAAGAGCGAAAAAATCATAAAGGACACATAATGAGAAGGTGAGTCAAAACTAAATATGCATGCCGTTCCTTTGTAGTGTTAAGTAACCTCCGCCTTCTGGGTTAAAACAGAGTCCCTTGCGCCATCATCGAATGGAGTTCTTTATGCACGTTGCACGTTTTAACTTCACAGGTGATGATGACATTGTAAACTTGTCTTATATTAGCAAACTCGCCAACACGTTATATTTTGTATAAGAGCTCGTGTATTGTTGGTATTTGCGGAATAGCTGCTATGGAAACTATTGTGATGGCCCACCGTTCCCGGCGAGTTTTTGCAATGATTCGGCGTGACGTCGGTGCCCCTCAATTCCGTAAATAATTTGTTTATTCCTCTTCTGTTAACTTCCTCCCATCTCGAATCTACTAATTTGAAATTAAGAAATCGCAATCATTTCCAATATCGTTATTGCAGAACAACTTGTTAAAATCTTAAACTCGCCAGAGGAATGCAGAACAAAGAGACTCGCCCTCACCATTTCTAATTTTAATGAAATTTGACAAGACGCATTTCGTAATTTTTATTACTTTTCTCCCGGCATAAAAAACAACGATAACGATCTTTTTATAATCTCTCCCCGAAGGAATAATGGCGACCAACTGCTCGCTTACACCTGAGCTGCCGGCTAAACTTTTTTAGGGATTTATGAATTAAAATTTTGTTATTCTTAAGGTTATTTATGGCCACTTCACGGCTATTGTCGCTGGTAAATTTAAACGGCAGGGAGGTGATAAATGAAAGTGTTAGTCAGAACACGCGAATTGAGAACACCATAAAAGACGCTATTTGAAAGAAAATCGAACCGATAGTAACACTTTTTATTTAAGCAACCATCAGCGACTCAAAGTTGTCTGACAGAAACTAACTTTACTATTAACATATTAAAAGAGTTATCCTTCCATTTCGAGAAAATAAAGTTGTTTAAAGCAAATTTCATTAACGTAGTGGTTTGCTTCTGGCATTGCAATAAATCTAAGGAGAATTAAGAATAGTTCAGTGCAGTTTTAATCAAGAGAAGTACTCTTTCAAGACAATTTGCATAAAATCTGGAATCTGGTATATCATTAAGGAACACGGTTTGTGAGAACACCAGGTTACCTTGTGTCCAGGGCAAGTTATATGTAGACTAGCAGCGAGAACGGTCTCTCTGACGAGTCCGGGGACAAAAGATTAAATACACCGTATAAACATCCCTTCGTAGATATTTCATAAGCTGTGACGTTAATGTCCAACGTAAAAGAGAAAAATTAACATGGCTGTGAAGTAGAAATATAAAAGAATTAAAATTCTATGTTTGCTTTTGAATTTAAATAAAAGTTGCGGCCAATTTTATTTGTAAAAGGACAACGTAATTCGAAACTTTGACGTATTACAATAATCATTTATTTAGTTGGCAACATGTCGTTATCATCAAAATTTGGATATTTGTAATAATTTTCTTGTGATTAATAAAATTGCACAGTGACATTAAGCTTTATTCAACCAACGTGCACCCATCTAGTAAAGGTAAGCTGCAGCCGTCAGCTCACGCCTTTATTACTCTTACAAGTATTAAACTCGTACTACCAAAAACAAAGAAACAACTACGAACCAACGAAATGAACATTTTAAAAGCCTTATCGGGAAAAACGCTGTGGGATAGTCAAATGAATAAAGTATAAGAAACATATGTCCAACTGAGGTAAAAAAAGATGCAAACTGTGGAAAAAGCATGTCCAAACAATGGGTAACGATCGAATTGCGCAAAGCTGTGTAAACGATACACATGGTTCCAGACTACCAGTACGTACTACAAAAAGATTGAGGGACAGCAAGATATCTGAATCCTTGAATCTCAAGAAAGCAAACACTAAATTCGGAATAAACAGGTTTCTGGTCTACATAAAATTAGTCAAAGAAGAAGAAGAAGAAACTAAAATACTGCAATTATCTGCTTTTTATTCCTTAGTTTTAAAACGTACGGCACCAAAACTGGCTGACCTGATCAGCCAGTTGTATTATTACATTTTTATTACATTAACTAATAGTTGGGTTGCGGTTAAATATGAAAAAAATAAGGATAAGCTACATTTTCTACACGAGTGAATAATATAAACATCAAATTTCCATTCATATGAGTCTCTAGATGTATCATTAAAATTGTTATAAGTTACAAAAAGTTATAAGGTAAAAAGCTACAATATTTTCAATAACTTATGTAAGGGCAATTAAAATAGAGTTACCACCATTTTCTTGTACTATCTACGTGATATTTCAGTTTGTTCCTAAAAATAATAATTTAACTAACAATGAAAGACCATTCACATTTTAATCATCGTTTATCCTTTCACAGTATTACACTTTGCCCCAAGATTCATGCAAGTCGAAACAGGAAAAAGTCGAGTCTTTAATCTTCTATTATTTTGAGCTGTGATTAGATTATTTGCTAGTATTTTGGAATGTACCTCTAACTTGTTCGGATACTCTTAATTATAATTTCCTCAACAGTACGTTTAGGTCCCGGTGTATTACATAATTAGGGACATACCATGGAGAACTACATCTTTGGCATTTTGTCATATCTGCTTCAGATTAGAAGTCCATATGACCATATGTACTGCTCCATTGTCTTATAGGTAAGCAGTTTGTTTTTCTTAGTAAGATGCGATTTACAGTTAATGGACCAGTACATTTATCTTAACATCATTTCAAGTTGGAGTCTTCTTTTACACATGTGTTTCAACTAATTCAGATGTTTATTTAAGTAAATTTTTAAATATTTAGTGTTGTTTTTAGGTTGCAAACGAATACTGCTGGAACATTCTTTTTATATAAATATGACATTGACTAATTTGAAGCCTATTTACTTTGAGTCTCTACAGTTTACATCTGATTTCAATTTGTTTAGAAGATTGCATATGTTGCAGTAAGTGTGTTACTATTTATTGGTATATGTAAAGTATAGCGGTGTATAATAAATATAGAGTAGGGAGCATCAAAGTGGAGAGGATTTAGAAAACTGCAAGGGTTTTCCGATTGTACATTGATTGTGCGAGATGGTCTTAATTTTTGATAAAAGATCTTTGTTCTATATCTTGTTGAAAGTTACTAACATGTAGAGGCACACTTTGGTACAGTACTTTTTCTTTTTATTTTTGAACATCTATGTCATTTCTAATCACTCCATAAAATTATTGAGATATGCAAATTGTACATCTGGGATTCCTTGCTGTAATAAAAGTATCCATCCTGTTTAGTAAATTTCTTTTGAATATTTTGTAAGTTATGGACAGCAAGCTAATTGATTTATATGAGTGCTACTCCAATTTTTTAAATTTGCAAAATTATACTTAAACCTTGTGTACAACATTGTATCGAGGTTGGCACATTCTTTATTTAAAATCGATTGTTAAATTTAAGAGCTGAATTAAGACATATTGGCAAAATATATATGATAATAAATTATAAAATAATATTAAATTGTAATTATTAGTGTGTAGAGAATAAAAATTAAAGTTGCTAGAAGATAAAATTATTATTGAGAATCGAAAATGAGGTGGATTGCTAGATACGTAAAAGGAAGAGAACTCATTTATGGATGCGAAGCTAGGTGCAAAACTATTTCACAAACTATAACTTGAGAAGAAAACTACACTCTATTGTGAAAAAGGAGAAGATTATGGTTTTATCAAAGATTAGGCTCGACTTTGACAAAATCTAATAACATTTAGATATTTGGCTTCTTGCCACTAAATTACAGCTTGCATTTGTATTCTTATTTCTCCTATCTCTCCTCGGCTATAAGCAAATGCATTGCAGATGCTCTAAGTACATAATCGTTCTAGTTTGTGTTTTGCATAGATTAGTCAATTTCTCACACCTGAACCCTGAATTCTCGGTAGTGACCAAAAACCATTTCTCTTCATTCCCCACTAAACGGTTAGAAACAGAAATACATACAACATTTTGTTTTACGAAATTTCCTTCCAGATTGATTACGCTTCCTACGTGTTGGGAATCTTGGAGGAACCGCACGACAAACTTTGGACACTGATTGCAGAACAAAACCTACAAGGGAATTAATCTTTTCCGGCCTCAATTTCACCGCAAGACATTTCTCCATCGACTCCTTTTGACGATATTAGGATAATTGCAGATTTTCGAATCCGGTAAGATGATAAATCGTCTCATGGTAGTCTTGAGCGACAAGAACAGGACCGGCATGTTATTTTTCAAAGCGAGTGCGCCATCCATAACGCAGAGTAGACAATTTAATTCTAGATTGACTGGGCGCGTCCCTGTACTTTCGCATGATAAACGCGTTACATAAGTATAACGGCACTGGAGTTGGTTCCATTTCCACTCGGCGAACCCGTGTCAAAACTACAAAGCTCTATCAACCCTTCTGTGATGGCGGCGTCGGTGGTGCGAGAGAGGGTGGCCGACGACGAGGTTAGGGAGGTGATAAATACAGCCGCAAACTGTCATGAAGCATCCAGTTTGTGTCCCGGCAAATGGAACGGAAAAATTAAGACTGCGACGGCTTTACACGAATTAAAGGGATGTAGAGCCACCGGAGGCGAAAGGGGTGGGTAATAGTGACATTTGTTTCGGAAAGGTCGGAACGGGACCCGGCCAACTTTTTCCATCAAGTGCGAGTATGAATTTTAATTGCAAAAGTGTTTACATCTTCAAGGGGACGTGACGCTTTACGATCCGGACGGGGTCCGGAAAAATCCGGGGACTTTAATAAATTAGGGAATTAATGCAGGCGTCAAGGACATTCAAATTCATTTCAAGGCAGAAAATCTGCATAATAACAAATTAGCGTCCCAGAAAGAAAAACCAATTTTAGTCGAGCTGAAAGTATCATTTGCAGCAGAAAGTAGGTGGTTGGGAATTCAACAAATTGTAGTTAAAAGAGAGTGACCAAGATAGAATGCATTACATTATTGGTTTGTTTAACATTTTTTGGTATACTTCTCATAACACCATCCTTCAATTTTTAACCGACATTGTACACTTACCGACTTTATTTCCACTTATTATTTTTTTTACATCGTCTTGAAAATTACACAGCTGTTGGTATCAGCAAACGACACAACGAAATAATTATTTGTAAATGTTAAAACCAAAACAAATCACGATCTCAATAAAGGCAAAATGTCTCATTTTAAATGCTTACTGCTAATCCGGGTCGCATATTGGCCGGATTAGATCGTCTGGAGGTCCCATAACGGCAAAAAATCCGCCGTTCCCGAGATGGCGGCCGGCCATTAAGCTAAAATCGTCGCTTAATCCCGAATCGATACTCAAAACAAACCGGGAGATTAATCAAAAATTATAAGGAACCTCCTCATTGTAAACCGGAACACCAGAAATCTGAGTTACAAAATAAAAATCTCCGAGCACATATAATCAATCAATGTCAACGGCGAATTCCCATTTCTTGCCCTCAGATATTCGCAAACTGAAAGTTGCTCGCTGCTGGTGGTGGTCCTTCCCCTTCTCTTCACCATCCTCGCTTCATGTACCTTTCATTTCACCCCTGTGCTGCCGGTAAGTAATTCATTGTGGTTGTGGTGGCACTAATGATTTTTCTTCAGTGCTTTGCATATTAATAGAAATGTTAAGGACGCGGAAAACGCACGCTGCTTAAACAACAAAGAAAAAAATTAATAATAAGAAGATGCGACGCATATTTCGATGACAGAAAATTCGATTAAGTGCCTAACCTGTTTAAGGTAATGTAAAATCTTAAATGAATGAAGAACATGATGTGAAACACTTCCGTTTGCTCTGATGAGCTGGTGACCCACAAACTTTGTTGTCGATACTGTATCTGAAGAGGAAACACGCACTTAGACTCAAACTGTAGTTTAAAGGGTTGAAAGCGGCCGTGGTTACCTTGATAAATAATTGTGTAAGACTAGGGCTGACAACTTCCGCGATGCATTTAAAAACTCGGAGTGACGGCGCACTACAATAGATACAAAACAACATGATTTGAGAGCATGACAGGGATTGTGTTCCACGCGGTCATCCATGTTCATGATATACACGTACGTAATGCATGTCAAACAGCAGCAATTTAAACGATGACGTTTTATATAAAAAGGGTGCTCCCTTATCACATTACTTCGATTTTTTAATAAATAGATGTATTAGCTTAATGAATAGATATGGCATTGCTAAACTCTCTATTGAAGTTTTACCCAAGTTCGTAATTTTCTATGGTGCCTCTTGCATCCTAAGATTCTTTTATAGTAGTTGCTGCTAATCACGGAATTTCGACCACTATAAATGGATGTAGCAGTTATGATTCTGCTACTACTTTACTTCTCTTGATTCCAAATTGAACAATCATAGTGACGTTTCCGTGCGCATGTATTTTGAGTATTATTTATTACTCAGTTATAGCGAGAAGTAATTTTTGTAATGATTTAAAAAAAATAATTTTCTTAGTACTTTTCCGAACAAATTAGAGTGCGCTAGTCAATTTCCGTTAGTTTAGAATAAGGGAGGTAGAGTAAGTATATTTTAAAAATGGCTTTTATGCAACTAAAGTTACACATATTTTTATTGATTACACTGGAGATTTTAGATATAAAACTTTCTATTTATGACTAACAAAAAAAACAATTGTTTTATAAATTGTTTATTTATTTTCTTATTTGTTTAATTCAGCTTCTTGCTGCTGCATATTTTTACAAGTTCTGCAATAATTGACAAGTAAAGGAAATCGATAAATGAACGACATTTGCATGTAAGTAGTTTCTTTTAATGTTTTTGAACGTACTTCTACCAACTCTAAAGCTTTGACCATTTTGAAGACCTTTTTAGCGACAATGATGATCCAATTTATCATTTCTGTATTACTTCTAGAGCTGTAACTTTTGTCTGAAACAAGGTAGCACCTTTGCCTAAGTTCAAATTAATGTCGGTTTCTGGTTGCTTCTGCGCAATTTTGGCCCCTGTGGTACTTGACATTTTGATCCACTGATACGTCATTATATTTTATGTTACCATTTGGATGTTCTTTTACCTGCCATGTTCCCATGTATCTACCCTCATGTAGTTGGTCCTGAAAGCTTTTTTGAAGTTGTAAGCGGTCTTAACTTTATCTAACTACATGTCAAATATTTTTTTGTAGCTATTTGTTGGTGTATATCAGTATGGTATGCTTTTTTAGGAAGGCTTTATATATATTTGTTTTCAGGCGCCATCAATGTCTCATTCTTCACTACCAAGAGCAGGGAAGGCAGGTAGAGCAGCATCTTCGTTACCGCTAGACTATTAAGTTTTTGCAGCTTGCGTAATTTTCTTAACGCTTCAGCTTTTTCAACTGTATGCCATCAGTTCAAAAATGCGTAGGTTATTGTTGATATTAGAAACCAAGTTTTTCCTATCGTTCCCATTTAGGTTGATAGTACCCGCTGATGAGTTTTGATGTCAAAATCTAGTACAACTCCCAAGTACGTGACTTTATCGTTCACCTGTAATTCTTTATAACAAACATGTAATTTTTTCAAGTATTGGAGATTTCCTCTTCTTGTACATATCACTACTGTAGTTTTTAAAGCTTCCAAAGTGCACTATTTATCCATCTGGTTAAACGTTTCTTTCAGTATTTCTGATACGGAGCTTTCAAATTTTTCTTCAACATATAATAAGCAAGTCGATTTCGACAACTCTTGCACGTAACTTTTAATTCGGAGTTTAGCTGTCTGACAAGTGTACCTCCACCTTTACAGTTCGAAGTTTTCGATATTTTGGCAATCATCATTTTCCAAATTGTTATAAATTTGTCGATATCTTTCATCAAGTTGGAAAAACTGAAAGTGAGGTCATCAGTTATTTTGTTTTTGAGATAAAATCTGTTGCTTGCTTTTCCTTTATTTTGAACTCACTGTTAATTTAATCATCTTTTATCTACGAGATAAGCGGAAATCTACGGACATTCAAAGGAAAAATCAGTGACTAATTACTTTAGGACCAGAGTGACTCTAACTGAATTTTGAAAGTGTGAATTTTATGTAACGAATGTGACTATATGAATGAAAATTTTATGGAATATCTAATTATCTTGTAAACCAATATCTTAGCATGCAATCAACATAACGCTCCATCGACATCAAACCGTTCCATTTTTTAAATAAACACATTATGAGTACTTTCATTATTATTACATAAATTTTTTTGTATACTTCATGTAATTACACGAGGATCTATTCTTCGGAAGTTCTTCTCGGTCTCTGCAGTAGCTAAATTTGCTGAATTAATTTCTGAAATTAACTTCTGAGAATTATTGCACTTAAAGTTTATTGTTTACTTATTTACGTAGTTTAAAATACTCTAATGAGTATCAATGGGCAATAGCAAATGCACAAACAAATATTAGGAATGCTTTGATTTCACAGCCATCAATACAGAGATATAATACCAAGTAAGTAACTCATTTAATTTAATTATATAACATTTTCTTTTACGATCACCCTATAGTTCTCAAGTTTTCCAGCTTCTTTTAGAAATATAACCCAGCAAACATGTGACTTTGCCAGCATTATTGCCTTTCACCCTCGTATTCCTAGTTTTTATTTGATCACTTAATAGGAGCTCTAAAGATCGGTCACCTTTCAGTCAAAGTCATCAAATGTATGTGTGGTTGGCCAGGATCTCATTTCCTGATGTGTATTCGTTAGCAACTGTTAAACCTGTATTACATCATAAAAAAATTGTATTATTTAAATAAATAAAAATGGATTTATTGAGTTTTAATTGGTGCACTTAATTTCATAATTATATTTCGAAGTTAGCAAGCCTGTTTTTCATAAGCTCCTAAGTTTGCTAAAAATTTTGGGAAAATGTTGGGTACAAATTTAAATGTCACTTTAACATTTTTATTATTATTGCATTTTAGGATTTTTGGATAATGTTCTTTCTTGCTCACACTGCAACTCCATGACTTCAACTCTAAAGCGCCACTCTCTAGGGGATAAGAACTAACAAAACTAACAATCAAACCTGACGTAATATGTCAATTAAATTGGATAGGAAATTGTATCCAAAACAAAGCGTGGTTTGTTTTGTGTACAGGTTTGAAAAGTCAATGGATCATTTATGTAAATAGACAACACTAATGAATTAAAATCGAAACCGTCAGGCGTCTTAGAAATAGATGCAAATTTAAAAGATTTAAGATCATGGTGATTTTACCAATTTACTAAGAAAAACTAATAAACTTTTTTGATAATAATAATATCGTGCATAAGTGACAATGAAAGATAATTTTAGTTGGTTATGGCAAGAATTCTGTAGAAGATTGATAGATATATTATGGGGGTCGCAGTTGCTGAAGTGCATTTTGCCGGAGGCGCTAGGGTAATTCTACTGAAATTGAACTTGCGGTTTCCCATCTAACTTTCTAATATGATGCATTTATAATTCCTTATCCAAGTTTGCATTCAAATCAGTTTGAATTAACTGTA
This sequence comes from Pyrochroa serraticornis, assembly GCA_905333025.2. Lineage (NCBI taxonomy): Eukaryota > Metazoa > Arthropoda > Insecta > Coleoptera > Pyrochroidae > Pyrochroa > Pyrochroa serraticornis. The sequence continues at coordinate 9,724,748 of HG995157.1, read as the reverse complement.
ACATTTTAATAAAATAAAATAAATGCCATCCTAATTACCCTACAAGTCAGCTACGGATTCGTTGTTTTTGAATTTTAAGAAATGCAGAATTAAATTGGGTAAATTTGACATTTTGCTACAATTATAATATTATTATATGACCTCTGGTAAAATGGATACAAACTCTTAAAATACAACTACAAAACATATTAAAAACCTTCTCAAATTCTTCTTTTATTTTCAACCCAATTACTCAATCAATTATTAAAGGACGTTACAAAAACTCATTAATTGCCAAAAACTACGCCCAACATAGTAATCGACTGTCTCCAACTATCGCAAAATTTATGATAAATTTTCCAGTAATACCATCAATCCTAATACGCTAACCGTAATCCCACCGAGATTTGCTTATGCTAATGCATCCGTGCACTCCAGATTTAACTATCAGTGAAGACCCAAGACTTCTGTGAGTCTGCGAAAGATCGATACAATCAGTTGCGATTGTTAATTCAAAATCGCCCAAACAGTTGTGTTAACAGATAAACAGCATCGCAACTAGTTTCAGAAATTCCAATATCGTTTTCAGGTATTCCGGGTAAGAAAATAGAGATTACGTTAGTACATACGAGGTTATCTTGTGGATTACAGAATCAGTTTTATTTGTCTGCTTGTTTGCGTAGAATTTACATAATAAAGCAGCATGTGAATCGGGATAAATAGGAATATATTCACATTCCGTGTTTCAAGCAAAAAGCAACAACCAAAGCAGATTGCTGTTATGAGTTGTTTGAGGCTTAGAGAGTAACTGCCACTCGAAAAATTCTGTTTGCTAACGTATTTAATTCCAGTGTTTACCATGATTTGGTAAAAATCAAGAAGAGAATTGCTATGTCAAATTCAGTAGGGTTGATCTCGATTTGCGATGCGTGAATAAAGCTTCTGAAGTGGTTTGGTTACTCAGGTGAGTTCAGAATCGGGTTGCAAAAGAGACATTACTGGTTTAACACTTGATGCGGCATCTAGTGGACAGTAAAATCCGTAGTGGTCACTTATGTTAAGTTTGAAGAAATTTCTCACTATGTCGCCTTGACAACGTTTAATCTTGAAACCGTGTAACTCGTTAAGATTTGTAATGTTTTCGCTTGTGAACAAGCCCCGCGTAAGCCCTCACCAAGGTCCAATCAAGGTAAAAGCCGAGGCCCTAGAGCCGAAGCATCTCGGTGCCTCCAGCCAACCACCTGTTTACGGCGACCTCGTATAATCCCCTTCGCGAGATGATATCGATCCATGTAGCGGAGGTCCTTCGTCATTATACTTGTTGCGAAAACCTAATGCATTGCTAAACTCCCTCTTTTTTGAGTACCGTAGTTATTTAGATCAATATGAGATTTTCTAGGAAGTTTCGAAAGGGGTGAGAACCGTTGAGGTTTTGACGATGGAAAAACGTGAGATTCTTTGTTTCTGGAGTATCCTGAACCTGTACTTGGAGAGGTTTGAGTGGCTGTTTGTCAAATTGGGCAAAAACTTTAGCGACGCAGCTCTTTTTGTTACAGTTTTTCTGTTCACAGCCTCACCGAAACTCTATTAATCATGACAATGGATGGAGAAGTAACTAAACGGCCTTTTCGCTAACTCATTTTTAATAAATCCAAATTTGTAAGGTGGTAAAATTTTCAAAAAAAAACTACCGAAAATAGCTTGAAGGGTTCAACCTGTCCCTGTCACAACTTGTTAACTTAATTAATTATTTGTGTCGTTTTCGCAATTATATACGGCAATCGTTTGTCTTTGTCAAGATTCAAGTAACAAATTTTAAGGCTAATCTGCCAATTTTTAATAAATTACGTTCTTTTTACACGGATTTGACATAATTTCTGTGCTGGAAGATTTCAACTCCAAACAATAAATTTTCTTGCAATGAATAGACGATTTGATTATATAAGAGCTTGAACTGCGCAAGCGTAAACTTTTCCCAAAAGGTGGCAAATTCAATAGATGCAAACAAATTTCATTTTTCACATGCTAAATCTAATGATTTTAGAATAATTCTACGTGTTCACATCTTTTATGGGATAAAATCGATGCCATTTTTCAATATTATACATGGGATAAAGATTTCTTTTAAATAAAAAAATCCAAAATTTGCAAATAAAACATCTTTAACTTGCATCATTTTTAGTATCTGAACCAGCGGAAATATTAGTACTAAAATAATGATTGAGAACCTCAAAACCATCAATGGGGTTGATTGTAAATTTGCACTGAAGCGAGGGAAACCTAGAATAAGGCAGCAATTCGAAAACATCTATTTTAACAGTAGTGAAAATACATTTTGCTTAGATTTTGATGCATAACAAACGATAGATGCAACTTGATAAATTTATTTTGTTCTTTCTGAATTTTTCAGTCGTTAAAATTTTAAAATTACTAAAACATGTGGTAATGGACGGAGCGATAAAGCCCTGACGGAGTCCATAAAATAATCCTAATGTCCCCATTAATGGCCTACAATAAAACCTGTATAACTACCTTCAAAAATAGCAGCCAGAATCCACCGACTCGCATTTTCCCCATTACGAACCCGCTTATTAATTGAATTAATTTTTAAGATAAATACAGCGCTGTCCCAATTTTTTGCTGCTAAAAAAATAACCGTCTCAATTTAAATAATTACGCTCGAATTTAAAAACGCTTCACATTACTTTAAATAAATTAATTTATCGTCGCCATAATGGAGGAAGCGACGAGTAAACAAAAAAGCGAACAGACTTGAAAGTGTCGAAGCCTGAAAATACGACCAAAGCCCGAAAAGAATAAACGCTCCCTGCACCAATTAGTCGAACGATTCTTCTATTTGTCTTGCCTAATTAAAATTGAGACTTACTCAAACAGTATTAACGCATAATGTTGGCTTCAAACGAGCAAATTTGCATGTAGCTAATTCAATTAGCAATTTTATTTTTTATGACCGAATTAATTGTTGCATCGCATGAGTCTATATAAAAATCTACACTTTTTTTAATTAACAATAATCAATTGACTGCTGCATTCAGTCTACGGATTATTAACTTAACGAACAGTGCTTGAAGCAAATCCGGAATTGTCATCAATTCCGCTTGAATTCTTAAACTGCGGCTTTTATTTCAATTATTTCGCCCCTTTTCTCGGCGGATTTTAAGCCGTAATCCATTTACGCAATTTTAATTTTTTATCCGAACACTCAATCGTTTTGTGATAATGTATCTGTCTAAATATCGTTGGGGTAATAATTAAGATATGGCACTTAGTTTGAGCAAGATTTGCAACTTTTCTTTACCTGAATAGGAAAGAGTGAGTTGATTTACTTTTTCATCTCGATGTAAAATGAAAAACGACTCGTACCCAGATTACAACGCGAAACAGAAGCGGGACTAATGTAAATAACATTTAAAACTCATAAAGGCGAAGTAAATGCGAGCGAAAAAAATATCATGAAAACCGGGTAGTTATTAATTCTTTATTGCAGTTGGCGTTTGACATCATTGTCCTTTCGTGATGCAGCCATTTTGTGTTAATTTTGTAATGTTTGAAGGTTTGATAGAATTTTTAATAAAGATCAAGTTAAACATAAAAAATATAAAGTGCAAGTTGATTGCTGCATTTTTACTTTACTTGTGTTACCTTAGCGCCTCCTGAAGGGATTTGTATTACAAAATTTTGTATAATTATTTATTTACATCAGAGAATGGATGGTATAGTCGAATGGCAAATATCACGATTGATATTTCGATTTAACAACTAAATCACTTCATCATTAAACTGTTATTACGCTTTTGTGTTAAATCTACTAGTAGGATCATACAATTGTTAGTAGAATAACAACAATTTCCCAATCAAAATATTGTATTATTTAACTAATTTTTTCATTATTGTAGCATGCTTTATAGCGATTTAACAACTCCAAAAAGTTCTTGAGAGAAATGTCTCTTTTTAATTAACAAACCAATTATGTGGAGTTTTTATTATTTATTCGTTGTGCTACTAGTTTGATTGTTAGATCCTAAAATGTATTTATTGTAGTTTCACTATCTTGTGATTACAAGATTTTGCCGGTAAATTTTCTGTTTTTCTTCATAATCTTTCCTCACAGAGTTGTTCATAATCTATAAAAATAAAATGCTATTAATTGGTAAGCGCATCACTTGAGAACGGCTGGTCCGATTTGGTATTTTATTAAATGTTTGTTGGAGTCCGATTAAGGTTATAAGAGAAAGAAAAATTGGAAAAGTTGCGCGAAAAATTCTGGAAAAACAGAAAGACCATAACTCACGATTCGAACGCAGGATATGCTTAATTTTTTTTGTTTTTTTCGTTATGGTCCTAGCAAAGGTTTCTGAAGAAACATCAGGATAATGACAAAGGAAATTTGTAAAATTCGGATAAACTGCAAAGACTATAATTGTTAAATGTTCACTCGATCATAACTGCTGATAGGAGCGACATATTTGGTTACTTCTTTTTTTTATATGTTTGTTATGCTCCCGGGATAAAAATGGCTCTGTTCAATGTTTCTTTCAATTGAAACAAAAGTCTGGAAATCTCGGAGAAAAATGTGGAAAATCGCATTCAAACTTAAATAAAAATAGAATTTTATTTGTTTTTACTTTTATGTTGTTTTCTTATCTGTCCAACAAATGTAGTTATTTTATTTTTATTAGAATTTATTTTGCTACGTACGCAAATATCTTTTGAGAGCTGATTGTCAAATTCTGAATCAGTGACTACTCAGGAATAATTTTTGTTCTCATTTTTACTTTATTTACACATTTCCAACAGCTTTTCATAAATTCACAAAATGATCACAAACAAATTTATTGAAATTTGGACACGACAAGGTCTGTCGGGTCAGCTAGTTATTGATAATAATTAATTATTACCATTAAGAATAAAGACTGTTAATAAGCTTGATTAATGGCCGGTTTTATAATGAAGTCAACTTTATTTACAAAAATTGGTTCCATAATAATAAATTAAAAAATTTAAAAAACGTTAACGTTAGAAAATGTCTAATGAAAACGTCATGTTTTACATTTCAAGATTTGTAATGAATGTATTGTAGTAATTGCTTTGATTTAAAGTCAAGGTCCTCATCGGAGGACAAGGATAACTAATAACACAGAAGAAAAGTAAAATTGTTTTGATAAAAGTATCAAATTTTTCATTTGTTTCAGATATAAAAAGCTGTGTCTACTAAGCCCCTTCTGTATTAGAGATTTCTTTCGTAGTTTTCAATCAACAATATCTTTTTCCTTGTATAACTTTTCTAATGATAACAAGGATTCTTTTGTGATAAAGTTAACACCTCGGATATTTTTTATTCCTCATTTTGAAACTCCCTTTGGTAAAGTAAAAGCAATACCTTAATCACGTATCATATTATAAAATAAACCAAAATCAATGTCCAAAGAGGCCGTGACGAAAGCTTCGAGAATCGAAAAATTTTCAATTTCAGTATTACCAATATGATCAAATTATCAACAAATTGGCTTTAGTTAAAGTGAGCATGACATTTTATTATGGAGCGCGTCAACTTTAAATAATTTTTAAAGTCGATTATAAGCTGAAGCCTCTTTAAACTAAAGAGACTTTAAGGATGCACTATGGATCCGGCCGTAAAAAGAGCACGGAGAACTGAGCGATTTGAATACCGACCACTGAAATTGCAAACCAAAACCATTATTGTGGGATTACACGTCCTTTACACGACTTTGAATGAAACGGTTTAAAACGACATAACTGCCTTTCAAATTAATGAAACGTATTTTTTAAATTATTCGTAAAATTAATTACATGAATTTGCACTATCACGTAAGCTGAAAAATAGAATTAAAAAAATTGATATAAATTGAAATGGGGAGCAGAAAATCACAATTCTACCTTAACGCATGTTAAATCTCTATGGTCCGGTTGGCTTGAAACTCCCAGTAAATGAATGTGCTACCAAGCAAAAATTAAAATATTCTGATTTAACAGGCAATATGCTCGACCACTTGAAGCTGAAAAAAATCTTCGTAAATGTGCTTACTTCTTAGCTCCTTCAATTTGAGGTATTTACTGATTGCTTGATACTTGACTTTCACTTTATCGATTTTCTCAATTTCCGTCGTCATCTTTGTGAAATTTTATTCCACAGTAACGCTTTATCATTCCCAATTGATATTTCACTGTAACATTTCTGATACGTTACTGCTAATTCCTATGGTAACGGAATATTCTTCGTGTATGGAAGGCGCCTAGGTAAACTAGATATCAATACCCCATCATGTATAGAATCAACAATTTCCGCAGTACGGTCTGTTACGTAATGCAATTGTGTGATTCAGTGAGAAATTGGATATAACGAGGCGTTTCTGTAACTAATAACGCTGTTCATTCCCAATTTCAACTCGATTCCCTTGCACATTTTTTCGATCAATTACACGGAGTAACATTGCAGGAATATAAAACTTCAAATGCAAGATATCATTAATGAACAAAAGCTCGAAAATTAATTAAATCAGAATTTTTTTGACTTCTCGTTACCGTTATTGACCGAAATTGTTTGCCAGTGTAGTATAATGCATACATAATTACTAAGCGGTTAAATCAACCAGTAATTTTGTTGGTGGTGGCAATTCTAGTGATAACATTATCATAATTAATGAGCTAGCAGAATGTTTGCTTTCAATTGAAGCAAGCTACTTCTTCAAAACCGTTATTTGTCTAGTTTGAGTTTCACTTTATTAATTGACAATAATTAACAATAATTTGTAAAAAAGTCATGGAGACTTTATAATTTATAAGTTTTAGATTTTTTCAATTAAAGCGAGTGTCTAGGCCACCCATGAATAAATTTGAAGATAAGTTAAAGAAGTACCACGATTATTAGTTTTCGTTATTTGCTATTTTTTATACATATTAGAACAGTGGCTGTAACTGAAAGCAAAGTTAGGTTAAGGTTTTTTCCCTTCACTTTTTGGGCGGTTAAAGCCAGAGCGGTCGGTTAAAGTTTTAATGCAGCGCAACTATTAGCAAGTTTACAAGTGATTTACATATCCCGATTGGCTTAGTTTCTCCAGAGACCCGTATTAACTGTGAACGCGCAATTTTTTCTGGAGTTTGGGGAAAAATGGTCGAGCAACAAGAGAATTTATTTAAAACATACCACTCTCGAATGTTTCGACGAACACAAATCCCTGGTTTACAGCAGAGAATGTTTTTAAATTGAAAATATATCTCGATAAGCATGTCGCTTGGCAACACCGGCCCGGCCCTCGGGCCTTTTGTAGCCGTAACATCGGCCGGAGCGGGCGATATTTGCTCCGGTTAAACCAAAATTACGCAGAAATTTGACGATAATCAGGAAACAACGTCCCTGAAAAGACCACAACGCCGTATAATGGGGCACTCACATTCCCCGGATCATATTCACATATTTTCCGAGTAGAATTACATGGTGCTTAATCTGCTTAGTTATTAGAATATAATTTATTTAAGTAGTGTAAAAGTTAATTAGAAAACAACGAACTGCAACAAATTTAATTAGGGCCAATATAATCGTTCCCACTGCAACTGGTGGCATTTAACAGAACAATTTGGGGGGAAATTACATTAGTTAACAAAATTTGCCACTTCTTACATCTTAAATTGAACTGAAACGAGACAAGCACTTCACCCAAGCCAAAATAAATTTGTTAGCGAAGGAAATTACTTTAATTAGTGTGATCTGCGTGATTCACAATATTACACAATAAATTAAACATTTATTCGCTTTTACGAATTGAAACTTTTTAGCTGAAAAAAAATACAAAATAATTTTCTAAGCACTTTCTGAATGAAAAAGTTATGACTTCTAAACAAAAAGAATTAATAGCATGTAATTCGAATTGCGAAACACTGAATTGTGTGACATATATTAAATTTGAAAACTCGAATAGAGAATGCAATTATGGAGTATTTTTTTAAAAGCACCGAAAAAAGGCAATTAAATGAAATTACTAACTTTTTATAACTCTAGTCGAATGACAACTAATTTCTGCTTCTATCCACGTGGAGTATTCCTTTACCTATCGGTCGCTGTTTTCGATATTTTGCAGTTTTCGAGATTATTTTGTTTAAAAATTACAAAGTAAGACAGCCGTTGCATATCAATTTCTTTATTATTGAAAACAATTGATATGGAGTTTTCCCCATTTTTGATGTTGAAAATTGGTTTCTGAACCAAAATATAACCATTTCTATATAGGAAACAAAAATAAATAAGAGAAACTCGATGTTTCCTGCGGAATAAATCCTTCAAATGCTTCTGTTACTCGGGTTCGTACATCAACCAGTGAAATAATTGGAGTGAAATAAACTATCCCTCCTTAATTTGTTTTTAAAGAAAAAAATTGAGTGGGATTATGTCTGGAGATCCAGGCAGCCTACTCCAATCCACCTATCTTCAAAAATTTTGCTAACTTCCTAAATATATTGCTACAGTGTTCTGAAGTTGTACTAAGTAGTAACTAAAAGAGCCAAGAGTAAACCAAACAAAAAATCTTTCGCTTGGTTTTTTATAGCGATTACCATTCTAACTCTTACCACAGATCTAATAACGATCTTTAGTGTCCAACAGAACGCAGGCAATGTTGTTGACGGTGTATTTTAATTAAAAATTTCTTCCTTGAGTGATATAGGGATTTTCTTGTGAGCAATGAGAAGGATTTTGACTTGGCCTCCTCTGTCTAAACTTTCTTTTTAAAATTATCTTTCTGCAACTTGACCAATAATTGCATTTCACAGAAATCAATTTTACATGCAGAATCTTAAGGGTGGAGAGCTTGCACAGTGGTAAATTTGTAAAGATTAAAAGATTGATTTTTCAAAAATTTTTGGATGGAAGATTGAGACGAGTCCAAATCACATTTTGAGCAGATCGACTGGACGTGTTTAGGCTTGCGCAAAAATACCCTAAGACCGTAATTATAGTCCCACAAAATTTTATTTTCTCTCGACTAGGGCGATAAAATGAAAACTTAGTAATTTCATTCGAAAGAATTGACTTCATACAGTTTACAACATTTAATGTTATAAATATTCTTTGTTATGGTTTTCTTATTCGAAGAATATTTTTGTGGTTTATTAATATATTTTAATGAGTTTATTGCACATTTACAATCTACTCTTCTACTCAGAGCAATAAGTAAATGAAGTGTAAGTTGATGGACTTGAGAGTTATCGTCCAGTGACAGCCTTTTGTAATAAATGTATTTATGTTGTTACTATTTGCCGTCTTCCGATATGATTTCTTTGAGACATACGGACTATTGTCGTCTTAGTCTTCTTCAGACGTTTAAGGGATTCTCATTTAAGCCACGTGTAGATTTTTATGTCCTGATAACCGCTTGTGATACGTAGTCGAGTATCTTTTTATTTCATCTGCAAACAAATTAGTAGATAATTGTGTGGAGTGAAGTTTGACACACACCAAGGCGCTTTAGTTATAGAGCAAAGCATCTTTGTTTGAAAACTTTGAATTATCTGCAAAACTATATGCCATATATCCAAATTGCCTTTAATATACACCTGTATAGTAGCAGTTTGTTTTCCAAAGACAATTTTTATTTTCGAGGTAGAAGACATTTTGTGTGTTTTAAGATTCTGTTGACTTAAATACTTCACTTCAGTGTGGATTGGAATTTGTGAATTATTGATGATAACTGGTCAAGAATTTGTATGTTTAGTTGTAAATGTGACTTGCACAGATTTTGTCTAGTTGATTTTTATTTTCCATATATCTATCCAAACTTCTAGAACGACCAGATGAAGCTGGAGTTGCTGGGATGATAAAATTATCGTTTATCGGTATTAGGGCTGTGTCATCCGCAGCTGTTGTGGTGTTATTTATTGTTGATAGATTTACAGTATATATTAATTACAGAAATGGGTCTACTACGATCGCTTGTGGTACTCCAAATTCCTTTTTATAAGAGAAAATATTTTTTTCCCGAAAATGGTGCAATTTCGAGACATGGTAGTATTCACAGATTCATACCAAAGTTCAATGGGCATTCTAAAACTGAAAAAGTAGAGGGTATGCCACAATTTCTAAAATATTTTGCTTCGATAGAAAGTGAGCTATTTAATCTCCGTACAAAGTTTTAAATTTGTATCTTCTTTAATTCCTTATATTTTTCTAATGGGCCGTAAACAAGAAGCACCCTGTAGAGGTACTAAGAAATTATTAGTGATTAGATATATTTAACTGTTAAAAGTTCTTCGCTTTGCCAAAAAATGTGCTAAACATTAATTATTTATTATTTTTTTATATAAATTGCACCCATTAAAGTTCAAATATTTGAACTTTCATAGTTTCTCAATAGAAAGAGATCTATGATCAAAAGTATTTTTTTCTTAATTTACAGCACCGGTTCTTGATATACTGTGCATATCTGCAGCCAAGTGCTTTCCTGTCCGAAGACAAACGTCTCTTCTGTACATGAGTGGCGATTGTCTTATATGGTGTACGTGTTTACTTTACATTTACTTGTGACACTGTTTCAGTGTCACAACTACTAATTGTTATGATAAATATCACTGAGTGGCGCCAGTGTTCTCGTTCCAACCCGCAGCTATACTCCATAAGACAGTGGTTCTCAACCTTTCATCAACGGCGACACCTTCTGGAAACCTTTCAATTATACGCGACATACTACAAAATAGGCTTAATACTTATACAATTCGAATGAAGATGCAATATGCGGGCAAATTTAATAACTCAGAGTTTACAATTCATATTAAAAGAATTTAACGCTCAGTATTGTTATCAACATAAGTAGATACAGGACAAAAAACCGACAATAATTGAAAAATTAAATTAATGCAAAACTTGGGATTGCTTCTCTGCACATAAAGTTTCAAAACGCGGTCTAATATTAGACAAATTAACTCGCATTTCACTATCAATGTCCATAAGCTTTGTCCGGTACTTTAACTTCATCGTTTTCATTGCAGAAAATGCTGATTCGCATAAATAAGATGTAGTAAATGGAAGCAGAATATCCAAAGCGTTGCTTGTTATAGCAGGAGCAGGATAATCCATAGAGATCTGAAGAAGTCCAAATCTTCTTCAGATTTGATTATGGATTATCCTGCTATAACAAATAACGCTTTAAATATTCGCATCCGATTAAGAAATCTTGCTTTCAAAAAAGGATTTTTGTGGATATCGATTAATTCTTTTTTTTTCTTATTTGTCATTCAATGGCGTTTTGGGGATTTTGTTCCCCAGATAGTCCAAATGGAAATATAACCCACTGAATTTAAACCGTAGGAGTAGATGGAAAATATTTTTCTAATCCCTCTTACAATTTTTTCAAATAACCCTTATTCAGTTTTTGTAATTCCCTTATTTGACCCGGGGTTAAATTAGGAACACTTTTAGAGACAGACTCAAAGCTGGTAAAATCTGAGCTTTCAATCTTCAATCCCCAAAATTCAAGTTTTATTTTCAAATCTTCGCATTTTGTCGATAGCCGAAATTATAGTTCATCTTGATCCTGCACACTAAAATTTAAGAAATTGAGCTTTTAAAAACCATCAGCCAAATATGCCAATTCCGCGTTCCACATTGGACAGCTTAGTTTTTCATAGAATTCCGACTTTTGGGTTTGGAAAAATGACTTCATTTCATTACGAAGTTCTACTCTGGCAAAAAATTTTCCTCTTGAGAGCCAACAAATTTCTCAGCGCAACATAAAGTTATGTAGTCTGCGCCCATTTTTTCACATAACTGTTCAAACATCCGCGACTTTACTGGTCGTGTTTTTGTATAATTAATCATGGCAACAACGCTTTTAAGTACTTTCCCAATGGTCCACCGTTAGTACTTCTCACCATGAGCGCTTCTCTATATATAAAACAGTGAATGCAAGTTATTAAAGGATTTTTCTCCTTTGCCGAAATTTTTTATGCGACCGGTCATAGCTGCCGCTTCATCATATTGAGCAACAATATAACCATGACAGTTGTTTTTCTTCGAGATATGTGTTAACCACAAAAAAATACATCAGCTCGAAGCTCCTCTTATAGTCGTAACAAGTTCTTTTCAGAAGAGGAACTGTTCAACTATTTTCGTCTTAGTACAAAATGAACAAACGCTATCAGTTGTGCTTTACCATTCACGTCAGTTGACTCGTCTAATTGAAGAGCAAATTTCTTGACTTCCAAGATCTTTTCGGTAACCATGCTTTCAATGTCTTTGAACATATCCATAATTCTTCGCTTCTCTGTTTATTTGTCATTGGTACCTTTGTAGTTGTAGTGTGATCCTCAGCCTCATTACCAAATATTACTTTGACAATTTCTTTACACGCGGGTAAAATAAGTTTCTCTCCAATGTTATGCGCCTTCTTATATTCATAACGATCAATTCCGAAACTTTGAAAGAAGCAATAAGAGCTTTATCGGATATTTTCACACATTTCTCCATTTTGTAAGCAGACTTTTTTTTCCTGGCTAGACAAAAGTATTCAAAAATATCCAATAGGTGTCTGAGCGACATGGTCATGATTTTGTACCAAATGTCTTTTTAATTTATTTGGTGTCATCGACTAATTCGCCAAAATTGCACCACATGATGCATTTTAGCTGTGAGCAGTTTTCATCTCCAGTCCATGTAAAGCCAAAATATAAGTACTCGTCACTATATTTCCGATATACCTTCTTTTTTCGTTGACCGGTTGAAGTGTCCGATGAAGTTGCTTCAACTGACCACAGCAAGTCTTCGTGCTCCTTACGTTTTCTAATTATGAATTTATTCATAGTTTCACACAACACTGTATTTATCACAAGGGCTATTGATCTAAAAAGACTAGGCGACTGAGCGCTGAAGGATAGAAATTATCAGCAAGCATCGCCACTGGATTTCTCCGCCATAATTCGCAATTTATTACATCCTGTCTGCAACTCATTCTTTGCGATTAAGGCACAGCAGTGATAAACGCTAGTAAAATTCTTAGATACAATAAAATGTTTTAAATTTGAAAATTGAGGAAGCCAGCAATTATTTTTTTTTATAAAAGTTACTGACGGCGCGACACACCTAAGGATCTTCCACGATACACCAGTGTGTCGCGACACACTGGTTGAGAAGCACTGCCATAAGATATATTGGTTAAAAATATTACTTTTATGATTCAAAATTGTTTCACTGTTTTCTTTTTCATTCTTGATAATTAAAAAATATTATTATAAACTGAATTCCACAAATTTTTAGATTGATATTTACATTTCCCAATAACTCTTTAAAGGAAAAGAATATTTAACATCACTGTCCCAGTTTCATAGTTGAGAACTCTCTTCTAGTTTCAATAATTGAAATATATTTTATGCACATTTGTTAGGTGATAGAAGTTAATCGCCTATAAAAAATCAATTTTTGTCCAACTCTGCCTTATCTGTCGTTTTGATTACTGATTGAATGACAATATTCACTTAAAGAGTTAGTTGCAAATTCTCCGAGTTAAGCATTCAAAGTTGGCAGGATAACAGGCTGGGAACAATATAAATTGCTAAGTTACTTCCGCTGGGTCAAAGGGCCACGGACCGCGCCTCCCCACCGCCTGGAAGAAGTTAAAGTTGTCGGAATCGCTGGATGCGATCGACCACGTTCTTCCAACACTTCACGTTCCAATCAAAACTTTTGTCACGCAACAGCTCTATCCAGCAAAATTTAATATCAACTGTTCGGCTCTTCTTGCACCACAATGTTTCATGCGGCCGTTAAAATCGTGGGTAAAATCTCAAAATTTATACGTCGGTAAAATTACATAACAAGTACTTGAACAAACGAATTGCATTGTAACCAACTTTACAACGAGATAAACATTTAAGTACAACTTTACGGTCCTTTGTCGTTGTCGGCATAAAGCACACACCTTTGTGCATTGGATAAGTCCAACGTGGATGAATTATATAACGCGGTAAAGCTTTCACGACATTATTTCTAGGTTTGAATCACGTCAAATATGAAAATCTTTCCGCAACGCAAACCAGTTTCGGAAACAAAAATTAGAATAAGAATGTCCGCATAAAACTCAACGCGTTTAATTTATAAAATTCGAAGCTCATCCAAAACCTGCTCAAATTCAATTCATATATGCAGAAAGTAAAGACACTGAATATAAAACGAAACGCGAGCTATGAAACTTATCTGAAATTCCGAAACAATACTTTGTTGGGAGAACTCGAACCGATCAGGGTGGGGGATAGAGGAAACAGAAAGAGGTTTTCATCATGCCACCGTTCTGCTTTTGTCATATTTTGGTTGTTGGAAGCAACAATACTTGGGACTTGTAATTAAATTTCAACTAGCGTGATGTGTGCTTGCAACATGTGTAACCTAGTAATTTAGTCAACCGCTCCTATTTGGCAAAAGCTTTAAGTGAAGTGATACCGTTCAGGCGAGACGATGTCAACAACCTAATGCTTGGAAACAACAAAGACAATTCTACTACTGAGATTTTAGCCGCGGCTAAGGATGCTATAGTTTACTTGCGCGTGTGTGAGAGAAATCGGTTAACATCCGCGATGATAACAACTAAATTTTGCCCCCTCACCAAAACCTAAACCAACAACATTATTTAAACAAGAGCCTTTAGCGGCTTATCACAATTTCAAGTTCATTTATAAATTATAACAGCACTTGCTGTTATTTATAGAAATTGCGGGAGAATCTGCTATGCTTTGCACGTGAACACAAGTTGAATTTCAAAGTAAATTACCGCCAAAGCGTTACTCTTGATGTTAGTTCAACTGGTGATCACGGCGATAATTCAATACAAATAATTGTTTTCGATGCCGCAAGTAATTCTCCCGGCGCATCCACCATTGTTGCACTTTTAAATAGGGTTTTGCCTTAGAGTAACTTATTATCAAATTATGTTGCTGTTGAAAAGCAATGTGTAAAAAGGGCTTACCGGTTATTGTTGCAACAAAAACTGACTTTATTTGAATTTTCCGGATTAAATGATAACAAGCAACGACGAAGCTTTGGTTGATACGGTAGTTATGACGGAATGACGCGATGATAACGCGCAATTATTGATTAGTGTGGTTACCTAAAATATGGAAATGGTATCTAAATTAAGAAGAATTTACAGCACAATAATTACGTTGATAACGTATAAAAGAGTTGAAGCCTTGATTCAGTCATTGTGCAATCACCATTGCAGTAATTTGAAACTCTCCTGAGCAACCCTTATCAACATCCTGTTTCAAGGTGTTTTATCAAAAAACATTTTACAACCGCTATTAAAAACCGCAAGAGTAGACACGCTTTTACTGCTACAACGCTTTGTGATTCTTTTCAACACATTGAGATAATTTTTTAGGTAAAATTAATTTAAAAAATCCGTAATCAGTGGTGGATACGTTGGTTTTGAAAAGTTAACGCGTCAACGGTTGTTGTTTCAAGTTTATGAAGGAAAGTGCTGTGTCGTGTCCATCAATGATACAATCCGTTTTATAATCAACATTGGAATGTTTACCAATTAAATTCGCTCTGAAGCAGAATTTGCGAAAAATTTATTGTTGCCGGTTTTGCATTATTTCAATGAATCGATATCCAAACCAGTTGAGTATTAAAAGCTTAACCTTTACATATTTTATATTGCAAATCTCACCCTCGAAAATGACGCGGATGGAAAAGTCCGTTTAATTCAAACGTTCGGAACAGGAGTTTGCAAAACATTAATCGCAGCTTCCCAAGCACACCATTTTAGAAAGCCAACTAACTCGGTTACGGTAATTGTTAACTGATGCTCCAAATACTCTACATCTGTTCAATTTTGCAGTATTCTGGATAAATTCTGAAAATTCAATGCTTTATAATTTAGACCCCAATTTACGATTGTATTAATTTATTAGAGGTTTATATGTTTTTAACATCGCGTCAACAGTTTTAGTTTTTTAAGGCAAATAGGGAGCTTTTCTAGAGCAAAACGTAAAGTCGAGAAAGCCATCCTAGATGGGAAAACCAATAAATCACCAACGCCTGATAAATTCTCTATAGAAACACTTAAAATCCTCTCCAAAACTGATGATAGTTTGCTTGATACTTGACACTTTTTCCCCATAGTCAACAAACATTTCGCGCCAAACTTTAAAGTTCATTGTCATACCGAAACCGTAACATGTCATTCTATTAACATCAATAAATAGGTATAAACTCGATAAGCAATATATCAAAGCTTTTCAAGAATAATTATATGCTCAATAATTTATAATAAATGTAATCAAGACATGAGCGAATTTCAATTTACTGCAAATAGAGAAGAGAATTACTATTGGAAAAGTAATTTTCTTTCTACAAGTTAAGATACAGCAAGGCAAAGACATTAATAGAAATTTCTGAGCCGTTTTTACAGGTTGTTGGTACACATTTAACAAAGTCAAACTTTAAGAGCCTTAAATATTTTACTACACAATATTTCCCTAAATAAAATATATTTGGGGAGAATATTCTGCTCACGTTAATCTATATGATTGTTGTTATCTATCTTCAGTGAAGAAAGGCATGAGAAATTAGATAGGTATTAAGGAGCCAGATGAATTTACTCTTTAATATTATTCTACTTGATTGTTCAAAATTAAGCGACTGGTAGAGCCTCAAGATTATCAAACGCTAGATAATCGTGAGTTGTTTTCAAAGTACAACCGAGCTTTTAGTTTGTGGGAAATAAACCAAAAATACAAAAACAACAAAAGCAAACTTAACATTCGAGTTGACCTGGCTCAATCCTGACATCAATCAAGCTGCTGTGGAAAATCAAAGGAAGCTTTGAGAAAAATGCATGGTCGGAGTTACTGGTCACCTTACGTCTCATAGAGGGATTTTCAAATTCACATAAATTTTGGTGATAAAGTAAATTAAAAGCAGGTCTAGAAAAAGATTGAATTATTGATGCATCAAAATTGTGGCAAAAACTCAAGAACTTATTGTATTAAATTAGCAAAATGGCATTATCAGTCCTCTTACATTTGTGCCCTGTATTGTCACATTGTATAATATTTGTTAATAAATCTCAAAACTCTTTTTATTGCTAAACTGAAATCTTACAAATATCCATATCTTGTTAAAAAATGTTTTGTTTCTATATGCAAACTTTTGCAAAATTTTATATAAAATAGCTAGATGCAGAAAGCCCTACTTTGGTGGAGGTAAAGTTTACCAGCAGCTGATGTACGTTTTAAAAACAATAAATTTGTTGGCAATACCAATTACTAGAAGTTGACATTGTTCGTTCCCTGGTAAATTTCTACAAGCTAATATCATAATACAATTTTACGCAAACTTTCCTCCAGGATTGAGTTGGTTTTTGAATTTTAGAATTAGTTAGTAGAATAAATTCGTGCCATGTACTTTAAAAAATATTATTTTAGTTGTATTTCAACCCTAATTTACTACTGCTGTTCACCCACAATTTTTTTATTAAAGATCTATTGTTTGTAATACTATTTTATACAACTTTTTCTTCAACTGAATTCTTAGTTTTGAAATTTGGTTCTTCGTTCTTAAGGTTTTGATTGAAACTGCCTCACTGATACTTATATTATAGTGGCTTTGTTGTATAAATAATATTAGCAGTGTCCATTCCTTTGTTCGTCAATTTTGTGTTTTTCTTTCGTTCTTCAATTTTTCGTTTCATTCGCTGATAGTATCTGGGTATTTTTATCTTTATAAATAATGACTACCATAGACTTTCTGGGATTTATGTCTTTACACATTTCTCTCTGCTTCGCGCAAATTTTTGATGTAGTAAAATCCATTTTCTAGGCGCCATCACTATAAACATGCAGAAGCCACTGATTGAAACAATAAATACGTCACTAAGCAAGTGTAGACCCACAAAGTTTAAATCAGCGTCTCAGATATTTTTGGGCAGCTTATTTGTTCCTTATCGCTCAAAAACAAATTCCTTAAAGGCGATACTTTTTATTTATAGATTTCGAATCACAGCTTTATAAATCTTTATTGAAGCATGTAATACTTATAATTTCTTTATAAGCAACTTCATACAAGATTGCGGCAGTTCCGTCGACAATTGTTCCATTCACAATTGCTCAACTAATGGGTCTGGATGGTGAAGTTGGCGTTGTTGATGGTGGCGAAACTGCTTGGGTGCCAGTTTCGAATTAATGGCGGCCCATTAGGCTGTGTGTATATTCCACCTTTTCGGTGAGGCATTGTGGCGAGACCCCTTTCAATCTTAGCATGTTTCTTCGCAAATAGAACAAGGAGTTCTCTCGAAATAATGGTAGGCCTTTGTTCGTCCTCGAAGACGTTAAGTGGGTTAGTCTACAATTAAGGCAACTTAGATGCACAAATCAAATAGAAGTTACAAAAAAATAATTATGAACATTATCGCGACGAAACGGACTATTTTTATTTAAATTCTAGATATACCATCCCCCAATTAACAAGCAATTTGTTAATTTTAGGATGGTTATTGGAATCTGTTTCGATTCAGCTTCGAGATGTTTTAATTGGTAAAAGCAAGTCTGGTTGTATCGGTTACAAATTGGAACTCTATACGGTCAATTAGTGTTTAATAATCGATGAAGTGGAGAAGAACGTTTAATTGATCGCAACCGCTGCATACAGGACGTAATTGAATCGGTCGGAACCGGGGAAAACGCTGCAGGACCAACATCCGCAGATATGTTCCTTTCTCCCTCGCGTTTTTGTTGTGTGCGTCAAAATAGCCAATTAAGTCTGATTGCCTTTCTGTGTAGCGAACTATAGTTGTTGGAGTAGGTATTTCGTGATTTACCTTTGCGTCTGATGTCTGCCTCCCACTACTTATCTTTCGGAAGTTGAGCGAAAAAGGACGGGGGAAAAAAGGATCTTTTGTAGGAGCACGACGGACGTGTAATTGGGTTCGGCAACACTGTTTGCTGGATGTTATTTATGCAAAAGAGACGGAGTCGGGAAAGGACTCGCGTTTTATTCGCGATTCAGTTAGAATTGGCGTCACATTCACTCTCGACACAGATATTGAGTTAATTTGGGAGCCAGGAAAGGAATACTAGCATTTCACTATTACGTTGCTGTATTTGAATTTTACGCAACGAGGTAAAAACGAATTTGTACGTTGATCTATAACTAATTAGCATCTCAAAATTGTATACGCCAGGCCCGGATTATAAGTTTTAACGTGTATTTATTATTCAACGTATTCCGCCATGGGTGCTCTACAAATTGGCGGAGGCGCCGGGTTACAGCAGAGGATCAATACTGGTGCTGAAGATTAGCGCAAAAACTTTCACAAAAACTTATTTTTTTAAATTTTTCTACCAGTTAAACTTTTGGCGGATAGAAAAAGCATTATTTTTAAAAAGAAAATTTCATTCTACATGAAAACACGAATTCAACAACCCGGTTGGAAAGGAGTCTCATCTGAGGCAACTCGGCAATTATTATCAAATAATGGAATATAAAAATTGTTAAAAAAAAATAATTTTATCCACAACTTTGGCAATAAACAGCTTTAGTTAATGGTCAGTGGCAGTTGTTCCCATTATCTAACACAAAGTATTGAGTTAAATTACATAAAGAGTTAAAAACGTTCTAAAAGCCAAGCAGCTGGATAAGGAAATAAAATTACAATAAGAAATTTTCTACACAGTTTCTTTGTTCATTTGTTATTTTGGCCTTTAGATATAAATATTTAAAAATGTAAATTATATTAATAATTTGCAGCCGTTTAGAAAAAAAGATATTGACTTATAGCTCCAAGTTTTGCTGTTTGATTTTTGCTTGATCAGAAGCTTATATTGTGAGTTAAGCAAAGATTTTTAAGGAAAAGTTTAACCAGGTTGCCAACGTCAAACTTAAACTCGGGAAAAATTTTCAGACTCAGGAATTATGGTTTTAGTTCTAAACGATAATATGTAAGTATCGGAAAGTAGGGATTAAACTTTCAACTACGAGAGGCGTTACAGTAACTTTAACTAAAAGCGTTACATTTAATTTGTGACTAATAGGTAATGTGACTAAAACTTTATAAACATCACTAATTTAGTTTGAATTTAAAGTTATTGTACTTATAATATATAAAGGTATCTCAAAACAGATAATATTGGCGATAAAGGACAAAACAATTAAGTTTTTTCAGTCAATACGAGTTTGTATAAATCTGGAACATTTGTTGTTTATCCCATAACTTTCCGTTAGACCAAATTTAAAGATGCGTTTGATAGCCGTAATTGTTTCTCCTCAGAATAAGTATTTATTTATATTGTTAGTTTACAGCAGTTATCCTAGGAAAATTCGGTTTGTTCAGTAAGAAACTATTGTGTCGCAAAATCAAGAACTTAACTACTAACTTCTTATTTGCGTAATAAAATGTTCCAATAAGAATGATTTTATTAAAATAAGAATTATTGGTGTTATTAGAAAAACAAATTATTTAATTATTGACGTTCGTCAACCGTTAGCTTAAATGTAGCCTAGTGGAAAAAAGCTGCACGTCTATATAAAAAAGATATTGTCAAGTCGTCATTCTCAACACGCAGTCTTAGTTTTTACTAATCCTAGCCGTCTTAAGTCTATAAATATTCACGTCGTCCAAGATCACGTGAAAGTGGTCAATGGCAGGGCTTGTTCTCTAACTTGTTCTCAGAAGATTTACATTGTGTAAGAAGAATCTTCTCAAGACTATTAATTTCAAACCTTCTTCTACCATTGAATTTTAGGTTGATATTTGATAAAACAAACACAATAAATTGCTAACAAATAAATTATGTTCGACAATCTTGTTCCTTCAACAGTTTAACAACAACTAGAACAATAAAATCTTTATAAGATGACCCATACCAGAGATCAACAGCAGTTTGTTGTCAACAGTTGAAAAGACCTTGTCAGTATTTTTTGTAATCTGTTTTGATCACGTTTAACTCAAATTTCTGCTAGATGTTAGCCAAAATTTTTTCTATAGGTTTCTTAATCATATAGGTATGTGGTTTCAACAAAACGACTCTCTTGCACACTTTACTTTGGATATGCGGAAGTATTTAAATCAGAATCTTACCAATCGAAGAATAAAAATAACCTGTATGGTCTCCAAATTTTATCTGTCTTGATTATTTTTTTTGAGGAATTATGTATGTTTGCTAGGGTAAAAATAAACTTTTGTACTCGGGGAAGTTATTCTCGTTACTGAGAAATATTTACAAAATACTTGGGAAATATTTAATAAATGGTATGGATGTAAGCCTATAACATTTTGAAAAACTAATATAGAATTGGTTAATGGATATTGATAATATTGTAATGCAAAAAAAATACTTTTTGGTTTCTCCCTAGTGGCACTTAATATTTCAAATTTTTTTGTCATTGTTAGTTATATAGAAACGGGATTCAAGAATTTCGTTAAAATACTTCAGGACGCTGGGAAAGCAGCTACTCACAATAGAATTCCACTATCAACACCAAACAACATACCATTAGAAATTAAAACATTAGTAACTGAAAAGAAAGGACCAGATCTCTTTGGCAAAGAGCTTACACACCAGAGAGCAAGAGAAAATATAACCAATTAGCCTCTAAATTAAAATCAAGACTCAGATAAATGCAAAACAAATCCTTTGAGAAGTATGTTCCAAATCTAACAACATTGGATAATTCTATCTGAAAACTCATAAAAAGCAGAAATAAACCAAATTCAATAACATTACCAATACGCAAATACTTCACACTCCCAGGATGATCGTCAAAAAGCGCCAAGGGGAAAGCAGATTCATTTACAGAACATCTTTCTAAAATCTTTTCTGTATGCGACAACGACAGAGATAAAAATATAGAAAAAGAACTAGCTATACCTAACAGGACAGATAAACCGCTGGAGGCATTCTCATTAAATAAAATGAAAGACAAAATAAAAAACTAAAGTCTAAGCGTGCTTCAGGTTCAGATCTTCTACGGATGTATCATCGTACCACACGATAAACCTCTTACTAACAATACCAAAACTCATGGAGAAACTATTACTTAGAAGATTAGACAACTACCTGAAATCTCGAGACTGAATGCCAGGTCATCAGCTTGGCTTTAGACAAGCTCGCTTAACATTTCAGCAATGTTATCGTGTAACAGATATAATAAATAAAACTTTGTAAAATAGAAAGTACAGTATAGCCGCATTTTTAGATGTAAGTCTAGCATCCAGGATTGTGAGTTAAAATTAAAAGAATTCTTCTCCCAGGATACTTCTATATAATGAGATCATATCTGAGTAACAGGGAATTTGAGGTCAAAGTTAACAAAGAAATATCAATTAGATTTCAAGTACACTCTGGAGTTCCTCAAGGGAGTATTTTCGGCACTCTTCTGTACGTGCTATACACATTAAACCTGCCAATATCCAAAATAACGTTTGCAGATGACACAGCTATAATGGCAGTACATGAGGATCTTATAGTAGCTTTGTTGACAATACAAGAACATCTAACACTTTCCAAGGAAGGGTTCTAAAAGTAGAAAATTAAGGTAACGACTCCAAATTCCCCTATATAACATTGACCAGTATTAACCAAGGAGTTATACCACAGACAAAAATAGTTGAATATCTTGGGCTCTATTTTTGTAGCAAGCTGTTATGGAAAAATCACATAATTAAAACAAGAAACAAATTGATTTGAAAGTTAATGAGATTAATCGGATCATAGGATGCAAATTGCTACTATCTGGTAGGAATAACTTGCTAATTTATAAGGCAATAATCCAACCTATCTGGAGTTATAAAATTGAGCTGTGGAGATGTGCCAGTAAGTCCAACATTGTCTTGATACAGAGATCACAGTCAAAAATCCTGAAATAAATTATAAACGCGCCATTGTATGGCACCGACCAAACATTACACGCTGATCTTGAGATTCCCTATGTGAACTAAGTCATCTAAGCCAAAACTTTTAACCACCAAAATAGATTGGAAGCTCACACTAATTCCTCATATGACTGATACTGGAAAAATTTCAGAACGGGAGACTTAGAAGACATTGGCCACAAGAAGTTCAATTAAATTGATGTGACATAATTGAATGTCTATCCTACCACGCCATTATCCGTACAGAACTCCAGAGCTTGTACGTTTCAACAAATTAGCTTAAAGAATTTCGTTTAATTTTAATTGCTAATATTTTATTAATAAAAAAAGTTATTTGAACTAGTCCTACATTCAAAGTCAGCACCTAAATAGATTTCTTTATGAACTAAATTTTTTGATAAAATTCTAATGTTAGTAGGAGAATTTAAATAAGAAATTGATTTTAATTTTTACATCAAATAGAGCCCAAACAGCTTATTTATGAGCACGCGTTTATTGAATCGAGGTCAAAGAATTCTTCAATTTCTTTTTATCTGTAAAGAAAGTAAAAACAAACTAATTCATATTGAAGCTGGTTGAAGGGCACGTATATTTTTAAATAAATTTTGTCATTTCTTCTCATTCAGATAAATCAAAGAAAATAAATATTTACTCCACGCAGCGCCCGTTTAACTTCATTAGGGGGTCGGTTGTCTTTTCCAATACCTATCCTAGTTTTCTGTCGAAAATAAAATTAGCAAATAACACATTATTTGACTCCAACGTAAAAGGATACATTGAAACAAAAAATTATTTTATTGTCAATTGGAAATTGCCACTATCTTCTTTAAGATATATTTTTAGTAAATAATTAGTCTTTTGCAAGAATTCTGACCTATTTTCAATTAAATGTAAGGCTGATTGCGAACATTTTCCAAACACTTCGGTGTTTACGATACTTTAATTCCATTTGTAAATGATGATAACCCAAACTTTTACCTCGATAATTTAAGAAGTTATTTGCTTTAGCATCCCAAATCCAAAATATTGTTATGAGTGATTGAAAAACTATATTGGTCGAAAACCTAGATATTTATGCATTGTAGAAGTTTGTACATAATAAGGCAAATCTTTCACATTTTAGTCATAATATTACACAAAATGCTTTGATTTCTTCAATAAAAACTTCCCATTCCTTCAGACAAGGATTCCTGATTTTGGAAGGAATTTTTTAGATACCTCATAATAGTTTACTAGTTTGATGTAATAGCTGCTGTCTTGCGCGTACAAGGTTCAGATCCGGTGAACGTAATGGCCAGGTGACAGTAATATTATGTCGTCTATAAATCCATTGTTAGAAATAACGTATGATAAAGTAAGTTTTTTTTTAAATAACGTCTTGTTTCATCGTTCATAAAACACATAACTTGTCAAACAAAAATTAAAACATTCTGAAGACCTAGCAATGTATTTTGAAAAAACCTCAAATTAATTTCCCTACGCAGTTGCTCCGCCAATTGGAAAGTATTAATAAAAAAAAATTGATAATTGTTTACTACACACTTAGTTCAACTTTAAGCTGAAATTGATTCTTTTTACTGTATGTAGGCTTTTATCATCATAAATAATACTTATAATAAAAATTTCTTAAGTTCCTTTTTGTAAAAATTATCTCATCTACACTTTACGAAAGCTAAAATCATAAACTTCACTATTCCAATACAGAAAGTCGTGAAATTATATCTCTTTCTTTGCAATATTATCCTTTCAGACCGACTGGAAATGCTAAACGTTACTTACTGATTTGAAAATTTTCTCGTACTATGCCTGGAATTTTCTTTCAATTTCTGCTGTACCTACCAGTTATACGTCGACTTTTATGCTCGAAATTTATACATTTTTAACATGTTTTACAAAGATTTTTACCGTATATGCAAATCTTTGATGATTTGATATTTGTGATCTATAGATCTTCCGACGTAAATTCTCGCACTTTTATTAGGATTTTCTTAGTAAACCCCATAAATTCAGACCGCTTCAAGTTGTAAATAATAAAAATTACTTGAAGCTTTTTAAGAATTTATTGGAGGTTTCATGAAACACTGGCAAAATGTTGTGTTCAAGTAACAGCACTTAAAGTTATTTTGATTATTAAAATTGATTATCATCTACATGGTGTAACGTATCTCCATTAACCCAAGGACTAAGAGAATAATAACTAAGTCGCTGCAGGTAAAATGATTACTTATTACTTATTATTCTATCCTAAAACATAAAAGAGATAGAAAGATTTAAAAAGATAAAGAACCAGGTCATTATTTTCATATTCATTATTTCATTCATTATTTTCATTATTCATTATTTTCTTCATATTAAACAAGTACAAATAATGTTTTTGATGGTTAAACCATAAACTAATCTTTTATTTAGTACTACATGGCCCATACTAGAGAGTTTCTACAGTCCAAATTTTAGTTTTCTGTCATTAACGGTTTTTATTAACTTAGTAGAAAATATTTTATAAAAAACATTGAAATAGAAGAATTATTTTGTGAAGAGACAAGTACTAAATTGTTTTATTTTGAACCCAAAAATATGTCGTAACATGTCATTCTTTGCAGTAAACATAATATTTCTTCAATGAGTGAAGATCGTAGAAAATAAAACCTCAAGTTTCTCTCACAGTAATTTAATTTCATTGATAATTTTAGTTTTCACAACAAAACTTTACCTCATTTCATGAGCTTTCGCGAGAAGCTTGAGCAGTTAAAGTCAAAAAGATATATTTATGATAATAATTTTAGCAGTGCCTTACCAAGTTTCATGATATATAGATGGGTATTTACTTATCGAAGAAAATTATGAAAATTTAATTTAATATTTTATTCAGGTGTCTCTCTGTAATAAAAGCAATCACGTTAAATATTCCAAACTCGAGCGACAACGCAATGAGAGCTTGCTACACGATCCCCTTCAGATTTCTGGCTACTATTCTAGCTTCAAATATTCGAAACAGTTTATCTCCAAAGAGATTCCTCCAGCTGATTCAGACTACCTTAAGCATGAAATAGAAGTAGGGTGTCAGTTGTCCGCCTGTTTATATATAGGTTTACGAAAACATTTTTTTGGTACAAACTGGAAACTGGTTGAAAATTTTAGTCTAATTTCTAGCTAACATTGAAACTTGACGCCACAGATATTAAGTCGAATTTTACAACTCCAAATTATATAAATGGAAACCGTAAAAGGTTACAAAAAGTTGGTATCATGTGGTAAAGGGATTATTCTGTCAAATTGAACCTTGAATTGGGATTTCAATGCCGTCTCGTTTCTTGCAACCGAAGGATTTTCGTTAAGTTAAAATTTGTAAAAGTCGTGCAACAGGATCGTCGAGATACATCAACGGGAAGTGGATAATCCTTTGGCTCTGTCGACTTTGTCACAGACACTTAAAAACTGTATCCTCCTTCCAACTCCGGACTTCGGTCCGAAGGGAAGTTCTCGATTGAATAATTAATAAATTAAGACTAATCCTTGCGTCGGACCTGATCCGACCTCGCAAATGAATAATTCGACAACAAGAAGTACTCAAGATTGAAATCCCGTCCAACAATTATCCATGACAAATCGCGAGATGAACAGCGGCGGTTCTGCTGCCGACAGACGGTCCAAAAACGCCGCCGCTCGACTCGTACCCGCCGCCATCTATCAATGTCACTATTTGTCGGAACTATCATACCGCAAAATGATGTATTACGGTTCGTGTTAAGTAATACATTGCGATCCAAGACGAGATCCGTTCCTTTTGCCGCTTCGAGAATTTTAATCGTTTTAATATTTAATTAATTAGAAAGGATGTCGTTGCGAAACGCTCAATTATTTATTTTAATTCCCATAATCACGTCCTACGTGTTTACGGAGTGTGCTTTCGGACAAATTAAGGTATTAAGATGATGAGAGAGAGGCGAAGAAACCACTCTAATATGACCCGTGGACGGGGCGAGTATTCCCGACCGATCACACGACTTGTCCAACGACAAATTAATGGACCACGGCCGATAAAAGTGGGTAACCACTTTAATCCATCCGATAAGGGTTAACACCAAGTGGGAAGGATTTAAGCGTGGGATGGACCTCGAAAATTATACGAAATGGAGTTATCGTCACAAAGATGTTAAATATTTAACGACTTCATACACTCACTTCCACACTCCTGAATTACTTGAGATAATAAAAGACCTAATTTTGTTTCAAAATTTGACGTTAAAAGTCATGACATAATTACATATAAGATAAAAGAAGAGAGCTAAATTTAAAAAATTAAAGCAATTTCTAAATATCAATCATCACTTTGGTCGTGAAGCCAGTCTAATAGCGTCTTATTGATTGGTTTTTCTTTCTTTCAATTTCTGACCTGCAAAGAGTTTTCAAGCAATTTTTCCGCTATTTAGATTTAATTGAAACCTTCCTAATATTGGAGGTTTGGTGTAAGAAGCTGCAACTTAGGTCAATGATCTTCACTAAGTTAAACACCGTTTATGGGATTTGAAGCAAGCTCTGAGTGGCTATTCGATAGTCTCTAGGAGGTGCGTTTCTTCTTTTCCTCTACTGTCAGACGCTGACATCCAAACCTTTATTCTAAGCTTCTTGTAGAGAGTGGTGCTAAGGGTACCTTCAATTTTTGTATAGAGTAGTACTGAGCACACCACCTGTTTTTTTCGGGTTCCCAAATTTTTGTTTCTGTCTCATCGGATGCCCTCTAAAATAGTATTGCACAAAGACCTCTTTGGCATTTTTGAGCAGTACCATTTTAGGAGACTTTCGTTCCGGATTACCACCAGGAGTCGACGTGAAACCTATCGCTGATGCGTGGACGAGGACTTCCCTGCAGAAACCAGCACACGATAAGTCGTTCTTGCCTACATTTTTTTATATTTATTGATAAACCTTTATTAATACAATTTCACCAATGATACATATTGGTAGCTTAAATCTCTTTTTTATTGAGAAGCAAGCTTCATTTGTCCTCAATTAAAATTTATATAATTGTGACAGAAGTGTTGTCGCCATCATGATCCGATTTGGCTTTTTGTGCTCGTTTATTAACGTCTAAGAACTAATTTACCTCAATTATTTTGTAATTTTTTTTCTTTATATGATTATTGTTTTGTACTGTAATTTTTGTTCTAATATAATCACTTCTGGCCTCAAAGAGGTGAAAGTGTCTTGATTCTGGTTCCAGAGGTATCTCTGGAACAGAATACTTATGGTTGTTCTGAGGTAGATGTAAAGATACTGAGCTCCCTAATTTGCAACTAAAAGGACCAAACCTGACCAGCCGGCACCGACCACACAACCCGGGTTAGCCTATTGTAACCTGATCTTTCTCGCTTGAATTTTGTTGCTTTCTGTTTTTCCTACCCTGTTTAAGGGTTTGTAAAAAAATTGCCAGGTAATAAAAAATAAGCATAAAAAAAGGCTTCCTGCTCAACAAGAATAAATAATAATAATTTGATGCAGCTAGTGTTAACAACAATGAGTCTTATTACAAAAATTATATTAGAAGAAATATCACAAGAGGCAAGAAACATAATTAAGTCTCTCTATAAGAAATTATTATTACATCGTAGGTATCTGAGTTTTGTCCTATTGATTGTAGATTACCTTCCAAATATTTATTTCTCTTTCAGTTACGAGTTTCTCTTTATCTAGTGGCTGACAAGTGTAAATTAATGAAGGGAACATAAAAGTCTCCAATGATAATCTTTCTGAAAGTATCTTGGGTCGTAACAAAATAATTATCTTTACCGTGCGAATCAAACTAACAGAATATAAAACCCTCTTGGGTTCTAAATAAAATATCCAGGCGGAATCCCTCTCAGATTATGACGAAGGAATCGTAAAAATCTCGGATGCTGCTGTTAAACTGCAAATTTCCTCTGCTAAACCCCGTAAACGATCACCTCCCCATCTGGATTAGTCGAGATCAAACCGCTTTACGGCCAAGCAAATTTGAAACGATAAGACAAGATCAGAAAGAGTTTTTATACGACTACGCAATGCAGTCCCGCTTTTAAGGAAAGCTTCCTTGAATTAGAAGACACCTTGTTTAATAATATTTGTATTTTACATTGTTGATTAAAGCTGATGATTATGAGAAAAAGAATATTTTACCTTCATCAGCAATGGTCGATACAGAATTGCAGAATAAGTGTGATTGATGCAAATTTTAACGACTGCGATTGCGGAGAAAATTTTCATAAAACTGTAAAGTTGAAAGATTTGAAGAAATAACGAGCAACCTAATAAGTTCTTTAAAAACGCAACTAAAAGATAGATCACACGTTGAACTAGCGGAAGCCACCCTCATTGAGCGCGGGTGTACTCGATATTGGCGTGATTTGCAGATTCTCGCAACTTTGGTGGTTTATCGTTGAGGGTCTACCTGGCGACGTCCTCCATTGCCAAGTTTAATTTCCTCCCTTAACGAGCCGTTCTAGTGTTCGACAAATCACTCAGAACTTGGAACATTTGCACTTGGTTTACATGCACGAGGTGCTTCTCGTGATTATACTTTGGCGCCCAACAAGTGTGTGCCTTCGGTAATTATTCAGCCATCTCGTTCCGTGCAGTTAATTTTCTTTTCTCCACTCAATTATTCTCACCGCCGGCACGCTCTAAAATTCAGTCGACCTGAAATATGGCACAATAAAATTAATAATGTTTGGGGTCTTTGCGAAAACTCATTCAATAAATTTATTACTCAATTACCAGGTTATTCGAAAACTCATTATAACTTTGATAGTAGCTTTGTTTACGACGGCGTCCCCAACTCGCAAATACTGAAAATATTTCCAAAAATTGCAAATGAAAAAAAAAATTTGCGACGCGTCGATAAAACAAACATTATTGAATTAGCTGAAGGATAATTTTATAAACTCGTCTAGAAACGTGTCACTGCTTAAGTAAAGTCTCCATTAAATAATTGGATTTGGATAAAGTTCCCTGTGTCTTGTTGCCTAACTGATACCATAGTTCAATTAAATTACCGCAGGCGGTAGACTCACTATAATTTGTCAATTAGACAATCCATCAATTATTCATGGGGCACTTGGTGCCTCCCATGAGACAGGATCGGTTGCTTCATCCTCCTTAATTTCTTCGACACACATCTCTAAACAACTAAAACGAAGCTTGAAAACAACTGACCTTACCAATTTCGTAGAATATTATCGAAATTGACTCTTCACTTCGCTATATTTAATAAAAGCTAATTCAATGCTCGTCGCTCTTTGTGAATTTCTCGCCAACAGCGTCTCTCGGGAAAAAGTTGGCTAATTTTCAAACTTTTAACAATAATTTCAGCAGGAAACGGAGTGATTTCCAACTTGCGTTATTCTAACTGACGTTGTGATATTTTTGTTATTTTTTAATTAAAGCCCCACACTCGTAAGTAACAATTTTTACAGCTAATTTCGATTTAAGTATTTTGTGGCAAGTGCAATTTTTGCAATGAAATTCGGTGAAAGAAAACGTCGAGTTATGTCACGAAAGACGAATTGTATTTCAAAAAAACTGTGCAATGTGAATTATTAAACACGAGAACTTGACGAGAAAGCTTACAAGAGAATTTCCAACAAACACGCAAAAGAACCGTTTAAACGAACCTTTAATTATTGAAATTTCTTAATTTAGTCGCAAATTCAAATTTACCACGAGTTTGTTGATCTGTTCGGATTTTTGTTGACAGAACGAGTAGCATTAGCAAAATGAACACGTAAAATTGTGTTTAATTGAGTGAAATTGTTTTTTGAAACCAACCTGGGAATATTTATTAAATTGCGGAAATTTATCATTGTAAACGGACATAGAAAATTGCGAGTAATTTTTCACCCCAAACATCGTTTCAAATTTGTTGCAAATACATTTTATTATTGTTGCATTTACACTTTAACAAGTTTATTAATTTAATTTTGAATGATAGAAAACTAAAATTTTACTAAGAATTTAAGGTTGGTGACTTCTAGAAGAAACATAATCTGGAACAATGGCAGTTACCATTTCTCGGAGAGCTTGCAAATTATGTTTTTAATTCAAGCTTTAGAACGAGGAAGCTTAAAAGCTTGTCGCAATTCTAGTTAAAATGCACTAGCAGCTGTGACCGAAATGTTGCATTTTCAGCTGCAACATGTGTCTCCACCAAAGTATCCGCAATTTAAGTGTGATTAAGAAGATTGCAACGTCGGATTGAAAATCCTTTTTATATCAAACATCTGATACTAAATCAAAGTGCAGGCAAATTTAGAGCAAGCTCACTTTTTTTAAATTTGATATAATCGATATTCATCAACGGCCGATGATGAAAGATTTCTTTTAAATTCCAATTTTGAAATTCAAATAATATTTTATTCCTGCTGTAGCTAAAAATGTAATTTAAAACTCTACTAACACAGAAATTTTCTATTCAGAATCGGATTTCTACTATGAATGGAATTAGCAAAAATTTTTTTACTGGTTGTGATGGAAAGATGCACAAAAATAAAATTTACTATTAATCGTTTTTCACTTGCGGAACTTTACGGAATGGATCACCATTCTGATTGTGATAATGTAAATATTAAATGTAAATATTAAAACTTAAATTTACCTTAGAGAACCACTTCAACTAAATAATATTAGAAATAATGTCAGCAAGATTGTTGGAATTTAGAGCAAATCATTGCGAAGAAACTTGTAAAAGAAATTTGAAGAGAAAAATTGGAAAGAAATACGATATTAAAATGAAGTCGCAAAAAAATTTGAGTCTAATACTTAAAAATTGCAGGAACTGGAAGATTTTTTGAAGTTGGAGATTAAATAACGACAAGAAGAAATAACAGTAGCAATGATATTTTTAATATTAAGAGAATGTCGATCAATCTGCCACGTCCTCCTCGGTCTCAACCTTGAAATTACATTGAAACTTTGAGGGCAATAAAAACTTGTGCCTTCGGTGCTCACTTTGTGCAGCTTTTATTTTTAGAACAAAAGGGAAATTAAATATAATTTGCGTTCGAAAATTGATTAAGAGTCTCGATTGTGAAGCAGAAAACAAGTCCGGATTCACGACACAAAGTTTTAATTATCATTAAGCTTAAGGATGCCCTACAAAAATCTTCCCCCTCGGGGGAACAAACAAGCACCAAGTAAAAACTGGCATCAATTTAGAAAAGAGAATAAACGGACGTTAACGGTGTTAAAAGTGTTTTGACATAAATCGCTTGCACTTAAGTTGAATAACAATTCAAAGAGAAAAATTGACAGAAAATCGAAGAAATATTACAAATTCTGTCGGTACAAATCACGAAAAGTTCTATTGGAATCGTTGAACGATCAGAAAATGATGTTAGCAGCATTTTCTACTTGAACCATTCGCGGTTCTAACTTTTCATTAGTCTGCGCTATTTCGAATAGCATCGATTTAGCACATTGGCGTTAAGCTGATAATACAGAGTCAACAAAAAGAGTGTTCCTGTAAGGCATTTTTTAATAATAGAAATAATTCGTTGAGGTCGAAGATTAAAAATTCACTGCCAGCATCCCATGATGGGCCACGAAGAAAGAGAGAACCGAAGGGAGTGCGTGAGATACGCGAATTTATCTGGAAAACGGCGCAGAATCAATATACCTGTAACATGCGCACAGAAAATTAGTGAATAAGCTCGTTTACAAGGAGAATGTGTATTTGTATTGTTGACTGTGCGGCAGGGTAATTAGACTGTGCGACGGAGAGCTTTTCGCGTGTCTACTCGACCGTGATGCGAGGCAACGTCACAGTCTAATAACTAACTGTTGCTTTTCATCGTTTGAATAGGTCGAGTTTGTTCAGAAGGTTCTTATAATCCCATTTAATACATTGTATTTACTTATGTTGATCATTTTACTTCCAAAGAAACGCAATTATCCTCCTGCATAAACAAAACTTATTATTGTTGTTAAAAATACAAAATGTAACCGGTGGAAGTGAATACACCTAGCTAAATACACGTGTCAGAGGAACTTCAAATGAAAATATTAATTTAGGACCTAAATTACGAGCTAGACGAGGCGATTTAATACGTCTCTTTGCCGAACTGATTAAACAATAGACTTAGTTCTGTTTGTATACGTCTCAAAGGGTCAACGTTTTAGACGATGTTCAAAAAAGCATCTTCTTCCACAACATATGTTCTTGCTAATAAGGTAAAGCCGAGATCAGTGATACCCCAAATGAAGAAGTCAAAGGGCGAGGAGTTGTAAGTCGTAACGTTACTCATTGCACAAATTTAAACATAAAAGTTTCTAAACCTGCCAAATTTTATTAACCTCTAAATAAAATAGTGAAAGGACAAAATTAACATAATAATTAATAAACAACTAAAAAATGTTGTAATTACCAGTATTTACATAAAAAACAAATCACTTTCGTTATTGCACCTGTTGTATCAGATGCGGGGAGATTGCGAATTCTATGAAAGTAAGCACTCGTAGAGGAAAGCTCCTGCGAGACATGACTTGTTCCCCTCTTATCTATCACGACACTATTCTCTTTGACAATGCCACACTCCACTCGATATCGAAGTTTGCATTGGTTTGATTTCCGAAGCTAGACTGACAGTAAATATCCAATTTCTCGTTCGTACTCACATACTCCAACCGACTGATTTTTTTAGTTACAATCCGGACCGTGCCAAAATTTTAAAAATTGAATAATACTTTTAACAGGTATTAACACTTCTCGAATTAAAAATTGATAGAATAAGCACAAAAAGTCATTTCAAATCCTAATTAAGATAATTATTGCGAATTGTTATGGGAGTCTATAAATTCGCACTAAAATGCTTACATATTTATGAAATGCCTCCCTGCTAACTAATGGAACGATGGTGGCTAAAATGTCAATCAAAAATCTTAATTTTATGAACGAGTCAGAAATAAAAAACACCCAGGTAACAATTCTCGTCAAATTTCTTTAGCTCTAACTCCAATATTTGTGCCAACACTTTGTTGACGCAGGTTGCTCTTTTTGCTCCAGTAGGGATAAACTAAGCAAAATGGAGGGTGACAGGTTTGTTACTAATACGTCTCCTTACCTATATAATAATTTTACCACAACCCCAACTCATCAGAGACTAATTAATATACCTGTTCCACAGTTTAGAAAATCATGATACCTAAGTCGCTTACTGTTGGAATATTATTACATTATTGCATTAGATTAATATTAAATTGCACTAACAAATCGCAAGTATAGAAATTTCGAGCAAAAATTAGTCAGATTTTACAGTGGTTTTGTTTAGTATATCTTCTATGGAAATCTTTTGCCTACGTCTTTTTCTTTGGAATGATTATCAGCAATTAGAATAAATAATTTCTATGAGCTAATTGTATGTTTCAAATTCAAAGACATGAGGAAAGACACTCAATGTTATCTCCCCATATTTATTTAGTTAAGTTTCTTGGCCATTTCTTCCTCAGTCTTCTAATTTGAGGTTCAACTCTTAGTTGGACAATAGCGTCACTTGGATAAACTTCCGATGTAGTCTCATGTTTGGTGGCTTTTCCATGTACATACTACATCGCTACATAAATAACGTTAAAATCGTTTGGTTTGACACATACCAAGGAGCCTTTGTCAGACTTCTAAGAGTTTTAGATTGGAATTACTGTATAATTTTCATGTTGGAATTGCTGGTGCATCCCCACAATCAATAGCCATAAGACCAGATTGAACAAATTATTGCTTTGTATAGAAGTAATTTATTTTTCATTAATGGAGGAGATATTAACCATAATTTGCTTGTCCAATCATTTTTTATTGGGGGTGACAGAAAGACATGTTAAGCCTCTCATGGTAAAAGTGACCTATATTGACTTTTCTTCATTAACTTTTATTTTCCCCTTATGCAGCCACTTCTCCACTAATTTTAAGTAATTCTGTAGTTTAATTGACGGCGTGTCTTATTGGCAAGAAGCACAAGCTTTTTGGTCAATTGGTAGATTGGAGAAGTAAAGTAGGTACATTAATCTCAGTATACTACCCTGACACGCACCTACTTCTATTTACTTTATCTGAGATACTCTATTGCCAATTCTTCTTTGAAAACATCGATTTGTTAAGTATGACTAGAAAAGTAAGTAGTAATGATGTAGTCTTCTTTATTTTGTGCAAAAATCCTCTATGCCATACTCTGTTGAATGCTTGATGAATGTCTAGGAAAACTGCAGTGCAATATTTTTGGATTCCGGCAATGTTTGTATTACATTGACCAAACGGGGGCATTGTTGTGTTGTAGAATGTTGTTTCCTAAATCCAAACTGAAGAGATGGAAGCCATTCTTCTTGGAGTCGTTTATTCTTTTTATGATTAGTTTGTCCAGAAACTTCGAAATTATTAGCAGTAAGCTCATAGGACAGTAGGATTTTATTTTGTTGGATAGTTTTTTGGGCCTTAAGATGTAATATTCTATTCTTTAATAATAGAAAATCACCAAGGCAAGAGTTTATAACTGGAACTATTTTGAAGCAATTACCTGGGAAAAGATTACAATTTCTATAGATAAAGGAAATTGTTTGAAAATACTTCCAGTTATGTAATCTTGCCTTGGTGATTTTCTATTCTTTGGAATTTTTACCTCATTTTTTACTTTATTGAAAGTGAGGCTACATACAGGAGGTGACATCTGGATTGGTGTTTGTAAAAATTCTTCCATTACAGTCTCAATTCCAGCAAAGCTTGATTTAAAAACCTTCTTCAAGTGTTGAGCACGGGCTTCTGACTTTTACTTCTCCGATTAGGTGTTTTTCAGTTTACATCAGGTAAGATTTGTTTGTAATCGGACGCAAGTATCAAATGTAATTCGCAGAACTCTACATTGTGGAAGTCTTTACTATAATGGAAAGAGTTTGGTTAGATCTTGGGCGTGTTTTATTTTCTTTTCTTGCAGGTAGGATTGCAAAATGAACTACATTGCGTGTAAGAAAATTCTAATGGGAAATAATGCAACTTGAAACGTTCTGATACGAAAGTAAATACGATGCAACGTTATTTTCGGGTTAACCATTGTCAAGAAAAAGTAATAAGAGGCTGGATGTACTAGCGTATTCTATAAATAGTCCCGAACCATCACACTGTAAATGCGCTGAACTTCAACCAGAAGTGTCAGTGTCGCCAAGCAGTACAATTTCGAACTTGTGATAGGGTAATTTTCCGAACATAGTTTCTTCATTGATTCATACTTTGAAATTTTCACTTCTTCCAAGGGTAACGGTTTCCAGCTTATAACGTAAACCTTGCTATCAGAACTTGAGAAGCACTTGGCTTACATATAGAAAACCAACAATACAGTTACTTACGCCTTCAAATAGTTGATTTAAAGTATTGACTGACCTATGCAATTGTTTGATGGTACTATGTGGCAGTCTAAACCAAAAAATGTTATTTGATAATAGTTTAAGTGGATATATTTACGCAATGATTTATGTATTTATTTTGCATTTAGTGCGTTGTCATATTCTTCTTAGGTGGATTTTGCAGAATTCTTGGTTAACCATAACTGGATAGATTTAAAATGGTCTTTTTATTGGTATAGGTGGTGCAAATTTTTGTTTAGGTAAATCCTCATTTATAGGTTTGTGTAATTGTTATTAGCTAATATTATGGTTTTTTTTTAAAGAAGTAATTTTGTCTTTACTTGTATTAATCAAGTTTGAAAGACAAAACAGATTTCTTCATAAATTGGTATTTCTCAGAAAATTGTAGATTATGATTGAAGAAAGCTACCAAAAGGTTAAGAAAAAGTTAACATACGTTGTATTTAGTTTACTAATTCTGCAGTTTTCGTATTTTTCTCTGTCATAGTTTCAGTAATCTTCATGGTAAAAATCCAGTTTTGGTAATTTTCTTCAAACCAATTTCATTCAGTTGCTCTAAGAAATATAAAAAAGCTTTAAATATACAAAATTTAAAAGTTTTAATCTTAATTTAAAAAATCCTCCTTAAAAGTGTTATACCTCAACCTTAAATTCAAAGCTTAATTCAACTCGGAGATCAAACAAGTTAATTATATCTAATTATGTTAACGGCTCTAAAATTTGAATACGATAATAATGACACAAATCCAACCATTTTGCTTCATGATATTGAAATCTAGAAATATAAATATAAAGCGCTTAAAGGTTAAGTGTCACTAAGCTTCATTTTTAGAAACTTATTCCTTTAAGAATTGGTTCTCGGAATTGTTATATAGCAAGTTATAAAAAACGATTGAGGCCAAAGGGGGAATAAGGTAATTGATTGGACATATAAAATTCTGAACGAAATCGGTTGTCACGACAGCAGAAGTGGCATACATGAAGCATTCAATAATGTCACGTTATGCAAATTTCGTTCCATCCATCTTCCAAACTGATTAGATTTCGCTTTAATTACAAAGTTTCGGCGAGATTTCCGTTTGATACGCAAATAAAACTCTTTGAGTCAATTTCAGGAACGAGTGTTGTTGCTTAGCAAATAAAGCAGAAGGTGCTGCAATTATTGTTATTTAGCGGAAATCTCGCCGCAGATGTAATAAAGAGATGATGTTGCTTGGTACTCGTGATTCAATACATTGTCCATTACCTATTCCCAGCTTTAGCTATTAAGTTTCAGTCCTCCGGGTCAGACTAATTCGGGTTGTTCTGAAATATAATCACCCCCGAACCGCTCATCAATCGCCATTGTTAGCAGTTTGGTGTGTTACCTATCTATCATTTGTCTTGAGTTACATAACATTTCGCTAAGAGGTCGCTTATGATATTCAGAATTTGTGCAAATATTTGCTTAAATTTCTTGGAAAACTCGAGCTTGATATACTTAGTTACGATCTGCCGATAAATAACGGTATTTAATCAGTTCAATCCCGGTTTGTGATGCTGACCGCCACCGGGGCTCAACCTCAAACCCTCATCTCCTTACGAAATTGTAAACTTAATTATATCAAGTTCCACTGACCACCATGGCCCCGCAGTAAAACTAATTCCAGATGATAAATGATGTTGCGAAATGACAAATTCAGCAAAATATTGTTTGACAACGAGAAAAAAGCTCGGCAGGATATCTCTTGCGTCACACCTGGTCCGAGATAATCCAACCGCACATCGTTTATCTTTTGCAGATTATTCATAATACAAATAGAATTGCGACCGGCAATTAATTAAAAATTGAACTGGGTCAACAGCATTAGCCCGTACTTTTCACGGCCTAACCACGCAAAACATTTAATATCCCGGAGCCCGACTCGAACCCGGACCGACATCGATTCGTGCATGCTCCAGCGAAGAACCACGCGAGCGTGAAGGTGTTTTGGATAGAAGAAAATTATGTTTTTACTAATCTGGTCTTCGGATCGATACGTTCCAATTTAAACGCCCCAGTCAAAGTACCTGTCAATTCAAGCAAATTTCGATAAGCTTGTAAAATAACCAACCCGCTAGCATCAAGGTTTGGTCAAAGAAGTTCTCTGGTTTGCTCAAAGCGGTCATCCGCATCGGTCCGAAGCTTCTTCAAGCAGCTTTGATAGTTACTTTGGCAGCCAGGTTAAGACGTTGGAAGAAAACACCATTTGGATGCAAATTTTCAACTTCACTGTACTAATTTATAATTCATCAATTAAGACTTAGTGTTTTAGTTTTGTGGTGCAATAAAGTGCAGAAAGTGTTAACATTTCGATTAACGGTGACGTTTATATATTTGATTTGGTGGATATCGAGGGTGAAGCAGCCACATTCCCCCCGCCAACAGTTGCACGAGTCGATCTTCCTGGTATAAATGAAATTATTTACCAGCAAAACCGCGACAAAGCTGCTTCGGCGGCCGTGTTATTTGAATCATCTTAGATGTTTTATTCAGCCCTTTAATTTCCTGTTAAACGTCACATCGAAATGCGAAGTGAGTCAGGGCGATGTGCAAAATTTAATAAAAAGACTCATCCCTCTTCCAATTATGGTCCTTCCTCTATTCTTTGTGTCGTCTTCCACGTATTGACATTCTTGATACGTAAACGAGTACAATTTTTTTCAGGATGAGATGATTTTAAAATTTAAAATCAATACTCGATCTCGCAATAAATTTTGTAGAAGGGTCTCCGTTTTCTAGATAACAGGTAAATTTTTTGTAGCTTAATGGCTCTACAGGTGACTCTTTATTGCAATAAAATAAGTCAAACTTCCGAAAAGTTGACCGTATGGCTATTCCAGAGGGTCCGCTGCTTCATTCGCAACTATTTCATAGTTAATTTCTGCGGTTTGGTCACCGTATTCGACTTGGATCCTTTAGTTTCGGTCCGCAGGATAGCTAAGGGAGCAAGAATGGGGTTCAATACAGGCGACAAACTCGATGCAAATGTTGGTTAAACTGTTTCGAACTGAACTTGGCGCGGAGTTTCAATTACATAAAAGAAGGTTGAAATATTTCTTGAAGTTGCCGTTTCTCAAGAGATAAAATTCTAAACTCAATCCGATGCAGCCGTTGATAATTTTTTAAATCAACTAGAACAATCACGCGGGATTAAATGCGGAAATGAGTCGAAGCTTCGTTGCTGCCATTTAAATAAAATCCCTCTGGAGCTCCCTTATTTTGTTTTTGAGCTTCCTTCGTTAGACTCCCCGAGTGCCAATTAATTCTTACCCTAGAATTATCTTTCTAAATCTCTTATCCTGTCCGTAATACTGAGCTTACTTCGTAATTGCCGGAATGATGACAATGTTTCAGTTTTCTTTTCTGAACATCAATGCAATTAAAAAAACGACTTGTTGCCTAATTATTTTTAACGGACGCAACATAATAAAAAAGTATTCACTCACAACCAATCATTCCAAAATTAGTATTAATTACACAAAAATATTAATAGTAAAAAATGAAAAACTTACCTGGTCGACGTTAACCTCGACTGATGTCACACTGAAAACAAATAATCCGCATTAGCAATCAAGTTAATTAATTCCGATGAAATATTGAGGAAATTAATAAGACGGGACACAAAGCTACGAGGTTCGCCCTCGCTGTTGGGCGTTTGAGGATATTACATTTGCACTAGAACCCCCGGTGCGGACATGGCAATAATTGAAAACTGAAACTGACCCCGACCGACCACGTGACGCAACGACTACCTGTGGTATTAATTCTGGTTGATTAATCGACGTGTCCAGGTGAAAATGGAAATGTTTCAGATTGCTTGTTCATTTCACTACCGCATTCATCCATAAATTTAGCGCTGAAAGATCCTAACGTCATGATATGCTATAAAGACTATTTCTAAGTAGCATAGAATGTCTGTAAGCGGTGGATTTTTTGGATCAGTAAAATTTAGTCACTAGACGAAGACAAGATTTGTTTTATATTTTAAGTTTTTCACTTAATTTTACGTACTTACGTCTAAGAATAGAAAATAGTTTTATCCTAGTAACTTATTTGAAATGATTTAAAAAAAATATTTTTGCTAATTTGGATTTATTTCTGTGAAGTTATTGGTGGTAAGTTTTCAAGTTATGGTTTACGTCAGCACTAAACAACAGACACAACAGACACTAGAGTTTGCTGTATCGTTCATCTAAGGTAACCGTCATTCACAGTTACGAAAACTTTATGACTCTGTATCACAGACACGTGCAAAAATGGCGGAGTGTCTACATTAGAACTATCAAAGTAACAACAACGTTCGAAAGTTACAAACGCTTCGAAACTTAATGTGTTGAGAGTGGAAATGTTTGCATTTCGACCAACCCGGACAACAATTACCATATTTTTAAGTTG
Source organism: Pyrochroa serraticornis (assembly GCA_905333025.2). Lineage (NCBI taxonomy): Eukaryota > Metazoa > Arthropoda > Insecta > Coleoptera > Pyrochroidae > Pyrochroa > Pyrochroa serraticornis. Next base: position 9,684,092 of record HG995157.1, on the reverse strand, counting down.
TTGTGATTTAGAAAAATATATTTATGACAAACATCGTTGGTTTAATACTTAATAATGCAACATTTATGGTAACAAGAATTGAGACCGTAGACAGGTAGTAACCAACCAGCAAACCAGAGGTAGAAATTTCGGCCGCGGAAGCAAGATACCGTCGAATTCGTCTCTGACTAAATGTTTAGCCAAAACATGCAAACTGGAAGAGAAAGAAGTACTTGAAGAAAATGTTCGTAACCAATTTGCTTCAGGACTGAAAAGCAAAACGGTAAAACAGAAAGGATTATTACGACATACGACCTATCTTAAAATTTGGAATCAGCTAAATCAAGGGTCATGACACTCGGAAATAAGTAAGTTCTAGTTCAGAAAATCCAAAATTTCAATTTCAAGAAATTTAGAGATCAAATAAGAAACGCTTTACGACATGTATCGCTTATGTTTCAATAATTTTTAAAATTTAAATTCGATCTGTTTCTTTTTTGCACAAATCAATCATTAACTTTTCGACTAGCCTCAAATACAAATATTGAACATTATTATTTTTTAATTGATTATTTTAAAGATTTCCCAAACAGTAGTTTTACGTGTTTTACATCTTTCACTATATCAGGAAGCATTTTAGTAAGGTTAAGAAATCCATTTCTTGGTATTTTTTCAATAGCATTGCTGTTATTTTTTTAGACTTTTTTGGACCTTTGAATATTGTTTACTTAATTTTCTTATTTTTTTAATTTTATTTGAATGTCACGATTCTGGCTTTAGCTATATTTTTCTTTGTGTATACGCTCTCCAGAACGATGCTGGAGAGCTTTTAGTCTTTTTAATTAATTCGCATTTTCCAGAGACAATGGCATTTTTGTTGTCACATGTTTTTCCCATGTAGTTGGTAATGATTTATGTTAGAATTTCTCGTTTAATTATATACAAATAGTTAATTTAGGAGTATTTTAAAAATCTAATTTGCTACAATTTCTTGCATGGTTTCACATATATTAAGCTAGTAAATTCTTTGTTTTACGCATGTTTTTCTTTCAAGTTTGAAACTGTTTTTCTGCGCTGCTTCTAGAAGATCAAACGACAAGTTACTTGACTTTGCTGTTGAATTGTACGGTTTTAGTGAAGTGCTTAACTTAATTTGCTATTGGAAACTCATGTGTAATGTCCATACGTTAATTAATGATGGTGGCTATCATCTGATAATTACCATTAAGCTTATATTCAAATAATAATAATAACTTATAATTAAATACTAAGTCTTGAGATTTCTCAATGTTGATGTTATTAAATGCTTTTTTTTTCAACACAAAAAATGTATCCAGCTTGGAAGCTTAAGAGTACGTCGATTTGCCAATTGATTGACATTTAACATTTTATTCATTACATATAGCTTTATAATGATCTTTATCGTAAAATGTAATTATCATGGATTTTCAAAACAAATAATTAAAATTGAAATTTTACCACCAATTATAAGATAGTCTAATATTTGGACTTAATCGTGTTTTCCAATTGAAATCTTAGTGGATTGTACTGTTGCCATTACCAATTATAAAATTCGAGCTTCTGCGGCGGTAACCTGAATATCTTCCGTTTCATAATTAATTAACTTATTCCTAATATTTTCTTTAGTCAATCTGATAATTTCCAATTTTATTTGGCCAAATTCTGTGCTAAATTTTAAATCTTCCTAAATTAAACTTGGGTAGGTACTTCAATTTAATTTTTCTTGCTGTTACCTTCCAATTTAGATATTTTTCCAGAATCTTTTAATTATCCTTTTCTGACTAGTCCATTAGGCATGAACTTTGACAATGCATGGAGAATGGCTATATATCTTGCATCGGTGTTTTTTGTTTCATGTATGCCTTTATTTGTTACTTTGGTATATGATTCTTTTAAAGTTGATTGTCTTGGCTTTAAGTATGTAATATTCAAAGGAATCAATTATCGATTTTACAATTTTACAATTTTCAATTATTAAAATACAATGCACTTAATAAGGGTTGCAATTATAATTTAATTACGAGCACTACTTAACTAAGTAACCATTCTAACTAATGTACATTTCAAATTTCAGTTGGAATTACAAAATTTTTATTAAAGCTCTCGGAGTTTCAAGCCGTCACTTTCGGATTAATTTACGTTTCTTGCTGGAAAATAGTTGTGCGATTAACTGTTTCGCCTTTAGCCAAATTCACTTCAAACAAATTAATTTACGTTAAAATTGTCCCTTTTCGCTAAACGAACCGTCACAGCCTTGGCGACCGCGTTGAATCTCCAACATTATAACTCGCCTTACCAAAACAGTTCTGCGTTGTAATTTAATCCACTTGTTTGTGTGGCGCATCTTTCAAGTCAAAACGATAAATTATTACATTTGCAAAGCTCCATTTCATGCTGTAAATTTACGTTTCGTCGTCATACTCCGCCCGTTTTACACGAATGCCAACAAGATTACTGGAAACTGTCAAGGAGTATTAGCGCATAACGGCCATTCATTTTATGAAACACGAGTCGCTACTGACGGTCCACATGACTGCCTAATCCCCGAAAATTGGCCTTTATATTTAATCGAGATCGAGATCGGGCAACTATTAGGGCGATTAATCGCGAAAATTCGGGCAATCTGGGAAAAAGTCGGAGTCCGGGTATAAAGGATATTTATGGAAGGATAAATTACCGAGGCAACAGCGTGAGGACGATCGACACTAATGCCCTACTAGGATTTCCCATTTCTGTCTCACCCGCAAACGCCGACCCTGAACTTTCAGCGAAAGCTCGCCGCATTGGACGGAAATGCCGATTTTCTTAAAGCGCTCTCCCCTACATCCAATTTTATTTCAACCTGCATATTCGCGGGTAAATGCAATTATAATTTCAAAAAGACCTAACTAACGAAGAGAAATAATATAAAAAGCCTTAATACTAAATTCAGGGTTTAAGCACAGAGGAGAGTGAAAAGAGAGTAGTCTTACGAGCTCATAGTGAAGACAGAACAGTTGGCAATCATTGATCTGAAAATATATTTTTTTACGTTTAAAATTGCGCAATTTTGTTGCAGAACCTCAATCAACCTAACTGCTGCATCAGTGTCTTCAAACCCCAATTTGGCAATTGTATCGATAGTTTAAACAAACGTTAAAGAATTGAATTTGGTTCGAAGATTCGGAAAGCCGATTTCGGGCTGACGAAACCAATGGAGCATGAATTCCCAACAATTTAATTTGTTTGATTGTATCGACAGCCAGTGTACCGTTAACGAGAAAAGAACTAAAATTTTCAGATCGTGCTCACCCCTCCTACAACAATAAGAAATCAATTCCACCATCGCAATCTTCGAGATTTTCATGGTATGTATTAATTAATTAATTATTTTTTTTTATCAAACAGACATCTCGATTCTCGATAAATATCGAGAGTGCAAACAAGTCTCCTCCACCCTATCTCCTGTCCGTCGAAAATAAAGAAAACATGAAAAAGCTGTGCTTTGTTAAACTTTCCCGCTGTAGGAATCTCGAGGACCTGAAAGGACCGCCTTTGTTAACACAATGTCAGCCCTTAAACAAAGGTCGGCGTCTTTTCGTGTATTTTTTCATCTTACTTCCAACGTTGGAGCAACTCTCATTTCGGCAATATTTTGCATTAATTAAGCAGACGATTTCGGATTATTAATCGTATTTGGTGACGTGGCAAAGGTCTCGTTTAAATAAAGGCTCACGTACTGACGAAATTCTGGAACGGGATTACGTGGCCACTAAATCTCGGCAGCACGGCCTCTCCGCACCATAAACTAGCACAATTCACACAAGTTAGCGGTGATAAATGGCGGAGAAATGCTAGCAAAAATGACGGCCAAAATGTGACCACTTCCCATGTTCGATACATCGGTAACTTAGGTCCACGTTTTTATTTTTTATCCAATTTCTTGTAGTGAAAAATTCAGCGTATAGCTTGAATCAAAACAAATGACCTTTTCTAATCAAATTAAATATGCTGCTCTGTAGATCGAATAATTGCTCTTATGCACTCTGTGCAATAAGTTATTTGCCTGAACTTACACGTCTGTAATTCTGGTTGTGAGACGGCCAGAACCTGCATGTGCTCTTCGGTTGATGGTGCATAAAGTGCAGCACCAAAAGTTTATTTTTATTAATTATGTAGCTTTATACTTAAAATATCATGTTATAGAGAAATTTTTAGGATTTCTTTACAACTTGTTATACTTTACTTGGCTATTTGTCATGAGCCATTTACAAAACGTACAAAATACATTTAAAAACTCTTTTTAAAAAATTATTTTATTTCTGACGTTCTAGAAATCCTATCTAGTAATAATTTTTTAATGTTTTTTTTCAATTATAAATACTAAAGATACGCAATAGATTTGATAACTACAAGAATATTGATCAACAATTAGAATAATACAAACATAAGGGCTTCCGCTACTTCTGAATCAGAGATGTAAAACAACCAAAGGCCAATATAATGTATTCCCGACATTTGCCCGCGTTGTTAATTGTTGCTCCTTGCAAGGACTGGACTTTTAACTATTCTGCAAAATCACATGTATCAACAATGCTTAAACACAATATTTGATTGACCTTTTTTGATACGCGCTATTAGTGGAAATATTATCGCTACTATATTGTTATCCGCAAGACGTTGGATGCTAATCTAGCATTCATAAGGAAAAGCATTGGCGCCGTTTTTGTTGTTTTCTAACTGTTCAACAATCCAAATCTAAAAGTGCAAGTAAATGATTTCACAATTTTGTGATATTTTCCCGTAATACACAAAATTTCTGTATGCATTAGGCACATGACTTCCAAGTACAACCTACTCTAACCTCAAAGTGGGTGAAAATGGGAGAATATTAACCTGTCATTTTGTCTTGACACTACAATTATAAAAATGGAATTTATATTAAAAAATATTTTGATCATATTTAAAAAGTTTGTTCACTTTTATATTAGACAATCCGGGATCTCGGTTTTACAAACGTCTCTTCTTCAAAAGTTTCACAATATTAATATATTGATCTTAAATTTATTGATAAAAAAATGCCCAAAAATGTTCCAGGGTTTGTTTTCCTCCAACGCCTTCGGATTAAAAAACAGGCGGTGATGGCGCGCATTTTATTAGAACATGTAGAAGTAGACGGTGACGTAGGTACTACATGTCTTCTAATCAGGCTTTACTTCTTATTGACTTTGTAAATAGCTATGTAAAGTTAACATCCTGATCCTATCTTGAGATTTTTAACACCCCTCGTTTGAGAACTTGTGTGGCCGCTGCTTTGACCCAGGTTGAATTGCAGTAAACTAAAAGCATACGTGTACGTTGTGTTTGCATAATAAGAGGATTTAACCAAGGAAACTTCACGTTAACAAAACGTCTTAGCAAGTTGAAGTGTGTATCATCTCCAGCCATTAGCGAGTCACTTTGGGCGTATAGGCTTTTCTCTACCTGTGAGTCGGCAATTTACCCTACAGGTTAACCTACAATTTAAAGTTGAAAGGTTGGGAATCGCGAGAAAAATTAATTTCTTCAGACTAGAGAGTATTTTAATCACGCTGGCCAGCAGGGTTGGGGCATCAAGATGCGTAAAATCCTGAAAACTTTGTGAAATTTAAACTCACGATATTAGTCAGCAGTCTGATGTCAACACAGCTGAGCCATGCACGCACAAAGTATGTATAGTTAATAAAAATTGTGATTCTCTATCCTTCGAATCTTATAATCGCTTTGAGTTTGGCAAAAAACCAGGGTGAATCGAGAGTAATCTATAAAATAATAAAAATGATAAACATGAAGTCTCTCAAGACAAGTGGAAAAGAGAGTAAAGGTAGCGGGAACCTTTGAATTGCCAGTTTCGGTATTGACAAGGCAAATTCCTGAGAGCGACTTCTAAAACTAGAGAAATGTTAAAAAAAAAACTTTTGAGTACTTTGAACTTAGGTATCTTTATTTGAGATAAAATTATATCTATCTGTGATAATTTGAAAAAAGTTAATATTAATATATTAAGAAATTTTGCTTTAGTCGAATACATAGATCACTTCAGGATCACAAAAAAGAAAAATTTGAGGAGTTTGGGAAAGACTTCAGATAGTTGAGACCAGTAATACAGACATTTTTAAAAATATCGAGAGAGCAAAGCTTGCAACTAAATACATAAATTCTGTTATTATTGAAAATATTGCTTCATTTGAGGACCAAAAGTATCAGTAATAATAATATCAATAAAAGCAACAAAAATTAATTTAAAACTAAATTAAATTTTTCTATAAATACCAAAGTAATTCTTGAATTTATTAATATAACGTATGAGTGGTTGTAGTTTAACTTTTTTGAGGTTTCAAATGCCAGTATTTGTGCGATGGTTATTTCTTCTTCAAGTGTAGTTTTTGAAAGATTGTATTCTTGTAAAAAATTATTTACCTACCACAACTAAACGACTTCAACACACTAGTAACTAAAAATTGGCAACCTATATAAGAGCTCCTAGAGCTTCTACTGATACTAAATAATAAAGGCAGCGTAAATAAAATTAATGTGAAAGCTGCAAGAAGTAATGAAAGAAATAAGATATGAAACGAAAGACATCACTTTAGTGAAAGGATGTTGACAGTTACAACCAGAAGCAAACCAATTCGGCTTAGAAAATTAGTTCTATGCACTTGTGACTTTAAATTTTTAAAATCATACCTATTAGGATACTTCTACTTACCACAGTGTGATACAGTGTTGCGGTTGAAAGCTCAAATCTTTCAATTCAAGTTAAAAAGTAAAATCAACAGAATCTCATGGATTTCATCCGCTTTCGTCGAATTTATCAAAATTTTTGCGATCAGTTTAATGATGTGAAACTGTTTTAAAGAATCTTTCTAGCGATTGTAAAAACAAAGTGGTTTACTGCAGTTCTGCTTTGTACGTTTTATGGTGATTTGCTGCAGTTTGTCGCACCTCACGACGCAGTCAAGAAATGATTGCAAACGCAAACTGCAAGTCTGTAAATTTTATTAATCATAAACCTTAATGTTTTATATTGTTCGTATTTTCAAGCTTTGGTAGTTCAGTAGAAACTGTTGCAATGTTGAGGTCGTGAATCGAAGTCGGTTTAATTGACCGAATTCCCCGTTTTTGCTACAGAAACGACCCCAATGTTTGCACGTCTCGTTACTTTGCTACATCAAACCGATCAAACGTTGCTGGCGGCAGGTATCTGCGTGTTTATTTTTCATTTCTGCCAAACTAATATTATTGCAAGCGGTTAAGTGTTGATATATCGAGGAGCTTTCGAACTCCAGTGTCACGTGTTAATGTAGTTGAATGAGGAGAAAAGCTGGCTTCTCTCCTAATTAGCGACACGATCGTCTGAATTAATTAATTGAAACTAAAATGTGCTTATATGGAGTATTTGCCAGTTTCACAAGGGAATTTTGAGAGTTTCAGAAAAAAATTGAATTGGCTGGGCGAAAATACGCTATAAGAATTTGCCGGTGGCCGGTGTAAGTACATGGAGATATATTAAATTTTCACGAGCCATTAGTGGCCGGCGTTTGTTGTAAAATGCATCCGCCGCCCGGGAGCAATACTCAGATTCATAAATAAATGTATTCATTCGTCGAGCTTTACGGTCAACGTCTCGACTTCTAAAAGCTTTACAACTTAAGTTCATAACTAGGTACGGACGAAGTTTTAAGTATGATTGGTGGAGAACTAAATCGGCACGGCCCGCAAGAAACTTCCACAATAAATGCCCGTATTAATTTGAAATTTAAATAATGACGCTCGCGGGCGCTAATTAAAAGACTTCAGCGTCAACAGCGCAAATTTCAAATCACCACAATTTTGGCTAAATTAGTACGGCGCTGCATCAATAGAAGCGACTTTCTTCGATAAAATCGAGTTCTATTAACACCGTAATTTTTGAAGCCCTTCCTGCAAATTTTTGAAGTAAATTATTACATTTATTACATTACTAAGCAGGATATGCCTTTTAAAAGAATATAAAGAAACGATATCGGAGAATAATATTTTAGAAGTAGTGGCACCGCCTTTGAAGTTGATCTCAACTTTCTTATTTTAAATGAAACATCCTCTAATTTTATTATTTTAGAATGTCCATTGAATTTAAGCAAAAGTTTGTGAATTCGACCTTGCTTCGATATGGACCACTTTTGACAAAAAAATAATTTTCTCCTATAACGAAGAAAATTAATAACATTGAAATTTTTACAGCGTCAAGATACGATTGTCGGACATAAAACTGTAGTAGTTGAATTTGAAAATTCTTGTACTTTAAGAAAACTGTAAGAAGTTTATTTTTTAAATAGAATGACTGTGTTTTGTAGCCCTTCTCAGAAAAAAATAATTTTGTTGTTAGCCATGCAAAGTGTTCCTATACTTATGGGTCTTTGGTTTTAAGTTTTTACAGTTTTCACGAAGAGATGAACATTATTTCTTCTTTACTTTTTAAAACAATTCTTATGGAATTTTTTGGCATTTTTGTCAATTCTCTACAAGTCGCGTTTTCCGTGTTTTCCCCCATATTTCACCTGCAATGGAACTGAATACTCACATCACAATATTTTCAAATTTATAGAAAATGTCAGAAAATTATTTCCAGAGCTTGCAGAACATTTAATTTAGAACACTTGCTTCTCGCCCCAATGACTAGAAAAAGATTTCGAAAGCTAGCAAAAAATTTCAATAATTATGGTCAACTAAAGGGCGTTCGACGAATCAAAAAACCTGTAACTAGAAGTGAAGATACTATAATTACGGTTTTAAGATATTTTCACCCAAGCTCAGATAAGTCAAATTGATTTGTTCAAAACTATTTGGACCCTTCTCAATCATCTATCCAAAGAATTTTGAAAAATCAACATTTTTATCCTTACAAATTTACCACTATGTTACATAGTGTAAAATGCTATTGGTCAAGAGTCAAGAAAATCGTAATTTAAAAAGAAATTGTTTGGACAGACGAGAGTAAGTTTTCCACTAACGGAATCTTCCATCGTCATAATTCTTATCATTGAGCACAAGAAAATCTTCATGTTATTCAAGAAAGAAATTTTTGAGTAAAATACAGTTTCAACATTTATTGATTTTGTTGGACGCGGAAGACCAAGAAAGACTGATTTGCATCACCTTGCCTACTTAAACAAAATAATTTTTATTTCTACTTGAAGATTGCGAATACTCGAAAACAATGACCAATAGGTATGAGAAGACCACACAAGGTTGGAAATAGAATTTAATTATTATTTTACTTTAAGAACATAATAATTTTATTTAATAAAATTGACTTTTTACAGTTTTTGTAAAGTAAAAAAAGTTCACTCCATAATTCAGTTCCCTATAAGAATTTCCAAATTTAATTACAGCAGCTTACTTGTCGCTGTGAAAGTTTCAATGATATTAATGGGTCTGCCTATATCTTCTTCCTCTAAAAATATGTCTTTACAAGAAAGCCCAAAAAAGGCAGTTTAATCAACTCCTCTTCTCTTACCTGAAAATGTTTGACAGTCCTACAGCATTTTATAAAGAGCAAAAGCCAAGTTTACTAAACTATATTACTTTTATCACTTATGAAACATCATCAAAAGCAGCCAGTTCAAAATGGTTATCCTTCATCGAAAGAGTCAATATCCAAACTTATACCTTTGTCCAGTATTCAAAAGGATTTTTTTTTAAATAAGACGAACTTTTGCAAAAATTAGGTTAAAGTTGCTGTTCCAAACAAAACATCTTACAAAGACCAGTTCAATGCATTTTTAAGTACACATCAGAGAAATAAACTAAAAACATGTTTTAGTATAAAGCAAAATGAGAGGCGTCCAATTAAAAACGAGAAGATTTGCAACTTTGGCGAAGATAGCAAATGCGGAAAGGGATGGATTTTCTGTATACTATGCAAGAAATAGGTCCAAGATATCTGTTCTTGGGTAGATAGTAGCGCTGTATGGTTATGATTATGATTATTATTATTATTTTAATCCATATACAATAATAGTAGAGAATACCTAATAACTAGAACTTTACAAGAGATACATCTACATATCATCTTTGAATTAATTGATAAATTATTGATTTAAATTCGAAACAGTTATGTCGAAATTCCCTTAATATATAGTCAGAGGATAATTAGCAACCAATACTATAGTAAAAATTGAGTGTTAGAAACAACACTAACGACTTCAGTACATTTTTAAAAATCTTTATTGGTGGATAAATAAAAGATCATCTTAGCCAAAAATTGTACCAAGACATGACTTGCAAGAACCACAGGTAAATTGTTACGTCTAAGATAAAAATAAGAAAAGTATACTAATAGAGATTCAAATTTGAAATATAATATCTTCAAAAAGATTCTTTTACCTCACAATATGACACCGAGAGTTGGAGAGCCGAAGTGGAGTTGTGGGTCTCGAATAGCACTTAACGTTGGTTTACTAATGTCACTCTTCAACCCCTATCGCGTCGACTCCGAAAAGCCAACTCATCTCGCTGACTCGAACGTGAATCAACAATAAACAAAACTGATTGCGAAACGATAACGTTCACACATTCGCTTCATTTGTTCTTAGTGTTGTATGTTTAAAGATATATCATGACTTTATTGTGTCTCAGTATATTGGAAGTTTAATCAACCAATTGCTAATAGAAATTAACGAGTGATTTTTTTGAATTGACTAAAAAGATTCCAATTATTAAATTAAAGCAAATTGTTAATTTTTAATGCCAAATTGAAGAGAATATATAGAGAATAAGAGTCGTGGTGATCAATACCACTCTTAGGTTGCACGTTTCAAAAAATGTAAATTTCCCATAGACGGAAGACCTATTTCTGCCAAAAATATCGATAAAGTTTTCAATATGAGATCAAATCATTAAACTGACCTAAAACAAATATGTGGGAGAGTTCTAATATTTCCGTGAATCTGATGTAGGTAAGAGAAAAATGAATCTCCAAATGCTTAAATGTTGATTAGAAGCTGGTAAAAATAGATGCAACATGCTCTCTGTTAGTCTTGGAGCGGAAGCTAAATTTTCACCATAAATCAAATTCGAGCAAGCATATTTTTTGATCCATAATAAACGCACTCAAGATTTCTAAGTGCTCTAATGCCTTATTCAAAAATCTGATAGGAAGTTTTTTCCTCAGTTTTTAAGTTGCTATTAGGTAATTATGGTTGACCATTTTAATAAGAATGCATATCTAAATGATACTATTCCACACCATTGCAGGAACTAGTTGAACTTGAAAATATTGCAAGATATAGATTAAGATTGTTTTGTTTTTGCGTGACAATACCAAATTTCACATTATATTAGATATCATTTGTGATGGAAAGTTAAAATTACCGAATGGGATCTACATGAACTTTAATCTTTTTTTCTTAATTATTTTAATAAAAAAATAGAAAAACACTAGAAATACATAGAGGTACACCTTAGCACGTCAGTTTATCTGCATTTACAACTGAAACTATCACTTAAACTAGACTATAAAACAAAGAACAAGAAACTTTCTAAGTCTAGTTACATGATCAACGCCGTTCACTTTCTGTCAATTTTTCTCAATAAGCGTCACATTTTCCTGCTGTTACGACTTATTTTCGAGGTTCGAAAGCTTATTTCAGTTGATTGAGTAATCATCTACTACGTCATTTATAGGAGCTGAAATAGCATCAGTGAGGTTCAGACTGATACCTAAATTATTAACAGTTTTCATCCCTCGGTTAACGCTGGCGCAACCCCTTGCCGAGTTCGCAGCGTTGAATAAACTTCCTTATTCAAAGATCTCGACTCAAATATTTGTTCGGACAACGAGGCTGTTAGTCTTATCCTTTGATTGCTAGTAAACCACTCATTAATCCTTGTAATTGATTTGTTTCCGTCATCCAGATTGCAATTATCTAAATTTTTTGCCTACCAAAAACCGTTTTTGATTAAACAGTTAATGTGGCAAAATTTCATCACTTTTCTACAAACCGAATATTTTTTAGTTTTATATTGAACCTTCTTTGACCAACAGATGGCGATCAATTGATTTTATGAAGAGTTTTGCCTTTTTATTTGCTTAAGCGCAAAGATCAAAGAACTTTTTATAGGATTGGTCTTCTCATCCGATTTTCTTCACAAGATCTTTTTGTTTTATTAACGCGTTGTCTCGGCTCTGAGCCGGGTTTGGATGGTTTTTGCGGCATTTTTCACACCCCAAACTCGCCGACTCCTTGTCACAGTAATTCAGTTAAAGCCGAATTTGAAAATGTAAATGCAAAGTGCTAGAAAGATATTTGTGTCGGGCAACACAAGACTTTGCAAATACAAGAATTATTATAATTAGTCTGTTCACAATCTTTCTGAATAAACTTTTTGATTCCATTATAGTTAAGAAAATTAGGAAAATTCATTTTGACGAACTCGATACTTAAAATTTAAAACGGAATTAAATTCTAAGTTTCAAATTTCAAGTTAATAGATTGCAAAAATTTTGTTTTGAAAACGTATAATCTCCAATATGTTGCTGCCATCTGCGATTCTCCCGGCGCATCCGCCATTTTTACAAAATCGTACCTCACTACCATTGTCTATAAATTATAACAAATAATTATATTAAAATAAATAATCATACAACGTTACTACTTAAGAGTTTTTAAACACGCAATTTCTTGTCTTTAAACCTTAAAGGCTCTAAAAACATTGTCGTCAAGGCAAATCAGTATTAAGTACGTCATTTTTTTAGCACGCAATTCTTCAGTAATATAAGTCATCAAAAATTAAAGGTTTCGGGAAACATTTACAAATTTGATTCGATTTTTTAAGGAAAATCCCACAGGCACATTACCTAGTTGCAAAAAAAACAAGCTACTAAATGGGGATAAAAAATACGTAGCTACTTTTTATAAAGTTAATGACAAAAGCGGCAGAAAAGAGTCTCGTGTTATTTTTTTATATTTCTGTGTTCCACCCTCAGGTGCACAATTTTGAGCCATCTATTATACAACGCACCATTAAACGTTGAAAGAAATTCAATAAGATCAGAATAATGGATTTGTGGGAGGAATACAGCAAGATATCAATTTTATACCTACAGTTTTCAGGCATTGAAGATAATAATGTTTTGTCTAATTCTTAATGTTTGCATTAGTTTGTATTAGTATTGTTCATGTTTGTGTGGAGTAGTTAGGAATATTTTCAAAAAGATTATAATAATAATAATTATAATATAATAATTCAATATCATGATTTTGATTGGAACTACATAATTGAAGCAGTTTTTGCTTGAAACCAATTTTGGTTGCACGACTATTTTTGATCATTTTCAACAGAACTGTCTTTTTCGGTGTCAAAAAGTAACATTGGATAATGGAAAACTAATCCCAAGCTTTTCTGTTTGAAATATTCCACCCTCATTACTTTTATACGTTATTGTTATCTTCAGTAGCGCCTACATCAGATCTTGTGTAAACGCAGAAATACACTTGCCTACTCTAATTGTGCCCCCGTACATTCATTAATAATTCATACGTCAATTATAGAGTTTCCTTGCCATTTTTCGAATTACTCGGAATAATTTCGCAATTTTTTCCGCCTTTGCTTATTCGTTTTCTTTGCTAATTATGATGCATTATTTAGTATTTTATTCTCCAGTCGTTTCCAATTTCAATTTTTTTTTCAGTTTCTTCACTGACAGCTCGTTACGTCCGCTGTTATGGCATCTAAATTTTAGTTAGGTCCTATTTATTTACCACTCCCTAATGGCTATTGATAATTCTGGCATCAAAGGCCCCGAAAATTATATTTACATTACATTAAGGACCACTCTTTTGTAGTATGGTAGTATACTCACGCACTCTGATGGGAAGTGACGTGAAATCACAAAATCAAATTAAATGTATATCCAAAGTTGACATTGTGTCAAGCGCGTGCAACAAATTAGGATCGATCGCGTTTAAGGCATCAACTTGAATTTTAACAACGCTCCGGGTGATGCGGCTTCTTAACGAAAATTTTTTTCGTTAATAAGCAACGCAAATTTAATTTGTTGTATAATTTCGTTTGGTTTCAAAGATGGGTGGGGCTGTTGGAATTAGCCGGGTATTCAGGCGTCTTTTTGTGATTTTCTCCTGTTATACGTCAGATCCAGGTGTTGCTTTGATCATACGAATTATACACAAGATAACAACGGTTGTTTCAGGCCTCCCTCCAGAGCCATGTGAGGGGCTTATAAATGTTAAAAAGTTGACCTGATATATCTTAATTTGTCACTAAGACGAGGCCTCCATGAAAAATGCATGGGTTAAGGGCGAAGTAGGGCTCCCCAAGGTCCGATATCTAACTATAAATCGACGGCGAACTGCCAAGTACATCGCCCAAAAGTAACTTGAGTTTTTAAACTTTGGTCGGACTTGGAGTAAACAATTTGCATAGGGAATAGGGCGGTCTATTTCAACTTTCCTCAATGTTGAGTCGACTGTATTTCTTTACGTGTTTGAATAAACGAATATCTAGATTATGCAGGATTTTTAAGCCTTAAGATTCTTTGGTAGCTTTCCACTACTAAATTTGTTACAACAAAAAAAAAACTATTGACTCCGCAAAATTAGGCAGAGTGACTAAATTTTATCCAACTTATTCTAATTTGAATTTAAAATTTTGTTATGTTTTATCTAAAACATGAATTATAGATATTTACTTCACTTAGACAAAGCTTAAAAAATGTTTAATAACATTCATAACTGCTAGTAGCTCTAAATTTCTGAGCTGTAGGAAATCTTCTGGTGTTAGTCAGGGTAGGTACGAGAACTATTGGATTGCGAGAGACAAGATTACGGAGAACGAAGGTATGTCGGACATAAAGCAAACCGACATTCTTTGAGTGCCGCTTTCATTTACAGGCGTCACAGAAATACGAGTCGATGCTTTCAAATATCGCCCAATCAACCACAAATTTTCAACTCCTCAAGGGATTTCTACAGTCGCATTAGATTCAATTATTTCGGTAAAATTAGTCTTATTTTTACTAGAAATAAAAATTAATTTGTAAAACATTTACATAAAAACTAAGAGGCTGAATTTGTGAAGCAAAACTTTAAAGAAAGTTAATAACAAAGCGAGGAGAAAATATAAATTTTTATAAAAGCTAGAAACTCGTGTGTCGAGTAAAGTTGGCAATAACGGAAATAATTCTTGTGAAATATCATTTCGTCAGCTATAAATCTATTATTCTGTTAAAAATAAATGCATAACTTTGGTTCTTAATTTAAAGTACAAATTTGTTTTTGTTTTTATTTTAAAACTGCATGTACTGATCACAAAACAGCTTTCTGGAAAGATGCTAAAGTTGAAAGCAATTCCCTTTAGTTGGTATCAGTTCCTAAATAGAATCAAAAGAATTAAATTTCTGTTATATACTTTATTGAAAAATTGATTAATATTTATGGTTCTTGAAAATAAATTACTAAATAAACTAACCCTAGAACAAAAATACATCAGGCTGCCTGTTGAATATGGAACTTTCTTCTCTAGGTTAATATTTTATTAAATAAGGTTTTGTTGAACTGAAGTGAATCTATTTAAAAAAAACTTAATAGTAATATCAGCTACCTACGAAACTTTAAAAAGCCGTTAGTATTGTCTTAATTTTTATCTCAAAGTTTCTAGGTTTGCAGCTATAACTAATTGTGAACAACAGCCTATGCATAAATTTATATTTAAACTAGATGATGTTTCCCTAGAAGGAAAAATCAAAACATGATTCATATCTATATATAACAAGGTTTTGTAAATGATTAAATACCAACTAACACAAATTGAACGAAAATCAGTTATCTAAGAACGTTTAACAGCGTCGTCACGTGGTGTCTAATCTGTAATGTATCTCTGTATCATGAGCTAAATATTTACTTTAAAAATTAAAATAACATTGGGAAGTCACAGAATGGAAATTCATTAATGCCGAACCAGAGCATTCACAATCATTTGGCACTTTAACCAGGACAACTTTTTAATATTTCAGTGCTAGAGTTGAAGGTCGATTCTCAGATCTAATTGCCAAATGTCACACTGGTTCCAAAATAAACTTATACATTAGTAACTTATTTTCAGTTGATACTTGTCTATGATTTCCACTAACTGTAAATTTTAGTTCTATAGATTTATGTGATAAAAATAATTGCAAGACTTTTATCTGTTACTAGTACTGCGACATCGTCGGAAATGTAGCTATGATAGCGTAAGTAGTACTCCTGACTTGACTGAAAGAAGGACTGATACTTTAAAAGATAGTTTTCATGG
This sequence comes from Pyrochroa serraticornis, assembly GCA_905333025.2. NCBI lineage: Eukaryota > Metazoa > Arthropoda > Insecta > Coleoptera > Pyrochroidae > Pyrochroa > Pyrochroa serraticornis. The sequence goes on along the minus strand of HG995157.1, from coordinate 9,667,781 downwards.
TGTAATAGTGATTTGAGTATGATATAGTAACAAAAAAGAATGCTTGTTTGTTTAATAAAGTTATCAAATACTCAGATAATGTTAAAGAATACGGTCGAGCAAGGATGTTGTTTACTTTTGATATGATTCTACATATCTGAACGATGATCACATATTCTTATTTATTTAATGGTACAGCACTAGATATACAAGGCAATTTCAGCCAATTTTGAACGATCTACTCTCTTCGTTAACCTTTTAGTTAGGATCGAGTTGTTTATGGTTATGGTCATTATGGTTTTATTGGCTGGGCATGAGCTCGGCAGTCCCTTGTATATACAACATACTCCGGTCGTAGATCTGATAATGTAGCATAATTTTCTTTTAGGATTAGTGTAATGCTGTCTAATAACAACTTCTGAAAAAGCTGAGATAGAATAATTAGGAAGAAGTAGATTAAATGATCTGTACAACTGTACTTTGTGACTTAAGCCTAGTTGGTAATCAGCTTACGACTAACAATTAGCTATTAATCATCAACCATTAAAACTACACATGAAAACAGTAAAGAAACATTAACTAAAATGTTTATTATATTAACTAGGCATAACATGTTTATTGCATTCTATAGGTATTTAACAGACATTAACTTTGCTTTCCTTCAAATTCTTAAAATGCAGCGAGTGACTCTCTAATCATGAACCAAAATTTTGACAAAAGATTTATCACGCCTTGTGCAACTGGATATTTTTTTTTATTTTAGCCGTTCTAATAAGAGGACACCGTTTATAATTTTAACTATGCCAAAATCGTTTACAATTACGTCACCTGAACTTATTATTTCTTGAAGGTTTTAAAAGGCATTTTTCCGATTAAATTGCTTGGATTATTTTAGTTCTTACATCAATACTTAGAAATTATATTATTAGGATTTTCGAAAAGATTCGACTTTAAGTGGATGGACCGCTACAAATACTCCTGATTTTTATTGTTCGTGTTACTTTCTTGCCGGAAAGTTTATCAGTTAGTGCTATTTTAAAATTCTTGTTTTTCCAGTAAATGGCTTCTGTTGCTTATTAAGCTTTCCAAGTCTTTTTGGGCAGATGTATTTCCCTTTTCAGTAAGCAGCTGCTTCAAATTTTTGTTACTTTATTTTCAACCCCACGCTGGCCAGACAGGTTGGTTGAATAGTCAGAATGCGTAGAGTTTTTCAATTTCTTTTGGGGGTTTCAACCCAATATCTTAGCGTCAGTAGTTTGATACATAGAACCACGCAGAGGTAGGTCTTATAAGGAGTAAATCTTTTCAACTTTTTTCAACAGTTTTTTGATAAATATTTCCAAGATAACTGTTGCTATCTTTCAATTCTTTTAACTTTCTTATTAATATTCGTACTGGTTGTTGTACGATTTTATTTATATATTCAACTATTTTGGACTCTGCAGTAGTATTTTTCATTTTAAAAGTTCTTCTATTATATATTTGTAGTATTCTCAGTTGGTTTTTATTGAGCAGTAAGTGGCTGTCTTGATCTTGTGATTATTTTTGTCATTACAGTTACTGGTCAGTATTTGAACGACGTCTCAATTCTTTATTCAGTCATACTCATTTAACTACGTAAAAGTCAATTACATTTGACATCTTGCAATCAGCCGATAAGTTCTTTTGGCATAAAGTAATGTAGGCTAATGCTCTACATTGCTTGCTCTAGTTTTTGCCTTTTTGCCGTTGCAAAACATGAGTTCTATTACCGGTCCTTAATATTCAAATTCCCTCCTGCAGTAAAACGATTATCACAAGACTCGTAAAAGTTTGTTCCAGACTATTATTTATCATACTTTGCTCATGTTTCCTTTTCCCTAGAGGATTTAGCAGGGAGAATTGCATAAAAAATTATTTTTACCCATAGTGAGTACTCAGTAGCTTTTGAAACTGCTAAACTTTCTAATACTTTTGGGCGAATTTATTTCTCTCCTCCACCTTTCCACTTTTTTATTGTTTTGTTTAGCTTTTCCTTATCATTTGAAGATCTAATTTTTTGTCACTGATTTTTCAACCTGTTTTACACCATTTTTAGCAGTTGCAGTAATGTTATCATATTTATGTTCTTTCAGTTCTATTTGAGAAGTCTATGCTACCAATTTTTTTACATGATGCATATTTTTTAAAATCTTTATTGATACTGGTAACTTTACGTTGTTTTGTATTCTATATTTGACGTATTCTTTCATAAACTGCCTTTTAAGAAATTTCTTTTATTGGTTGACGAGATTTATGATTTATAAGTAGTAATTTAAAATTTACTAAATTCAAATCAGTTCTGGTAAACGTGAATTTAAAACTTTTTCTATACAATTTTACTTCCAATGTTGTTTCCAAAGTGTAAATCTCGAATTTAATAAAACTTTATCTCATTTCTAAATAAACTTCGAGACATTTAGTAGAATTTTTAATCATTGTAATATTTTTATACCCTTCGCAATCTTCGTCCTGTCCTAATTGTAAAATTATCTCTGATCGGGAGTAACTTCATTAATGAGGATCTAATGAATCTAATATCCAAAAAAGCTGATAGATAAAAAACAATAAAGGGCGAGAAGAGGGTTATGAAAAGTTACAAATTGTACTCTGCCCTGTTGCAAACATGATAATGTTTGAATCATTTGAATTGACGTTAAATTTAAGTGCGCATAATGTTTGCAAGTGATTCTTTAAAGTTTAGAAGAACGAGGAAATAGCAATACTTGCTTATATAGGGGTATCTGGCAATATCACCGCCATCATTAAAAAAATGTAGATATATGTAATTTAATTATATTTCTTTAACTTGTGTGTATATAAAATACATAAAAAATAAGTACGTCAGAAATTCAATAATCGAGTCCGGATGTCGAATTTCTAGATCCGCAAATCATAAACGTAACAGGAAAACGGCCAATTTATTTACGTACCTGATGTGTGGCGTGGGAGTCGGGAGAAGCCGCGTGTCTCCCGGATTCGCAGCGAATGCACACTACTACCCTTTTGGCGGCGGAGACGCGCTGTCTGGGGCGGCCAATTCGGCCGACGAGAACCGACGATCGCCCGTTACGCGGCCACCTGTGGAAATCTCGTGCCGACGCCGCCACCGACGCCAGTAAAAAATTCGTATATCGGCTACGTGATCTCTTTTACGACGCCCCAAGTAACTCGAAGCGCCGGTTAAAAAACCTGTCCACGGCGCTTATCAAGTCAAGATAGCGCAGCCAAAACCTAATTTTTTATGGGCGAATTTCGAACTTGTTCCACGGATAGCGGCAGCAACACCTGAAAAACTTGTTGCGTCAAGAACAAAATGAACAGCCTCAACAAAGTCCACGCAAACTAGTAAGGGGATTACAGTAAATCTACTGAATTTATCACGCAGAATTAGTCTAAGTGTCTAGGTTATGACGGGCTTTAAGTACCATTGATTTATTGATGAGTTAGTGGCAAGTTTTGTTTAAAGTTTTCTCTTGGACTTCCACAAAAATTTTCTATAAAAAAAAATCAAACCCGTTCCTGGTAATGAGACAAAAAAAGGAACCACAACTGGAGTAAAAGTTACTAAATTCGTGACAGTTACTGTTTATTCAGTATACAGCTTATTACAAATTGATTATCAGGAAACCAACTCTTATTAAATGCACATAACAAAATATATAATATATTCTCGTATATATATTTCTTGAATTTACATGCTACCTCCAGTAATGTCTATATGTCCCATATAATTTGATATAAAATGATTTGTTTCTAACATACATAAACACATACTATGTGCGTAATTAAGGGCTTCCATACTGTCCAAACTTTGCCTTTGATTATAGTTATAGAGAATTAAGTGAGCAATTGCCCCATATTACAACTGTAATATAACATATGGATACGTAGGTACAACAGAGCACCAATGACAAAAGTAGTCGCCGCCTGGCACTTTTGAATTAAGTTTCTATAACAATCATGCACACTACCCTGAACACTATGCATATGCTAACATTAATTAATATTTATAACTTGATGGTTGCAGCATAAAACTGGAATTTAAAAACTGGCGGCAATTACTCTTGTGGCTACTTCTGCACTGATAACAATGAGATCGGCAATTCATTCATACCTCATTCAGTTCAAATTGTGTAAATCACAGTAAAACTTAACTAAAACCGCAGACTATACAAATCGATAATAAACACTAAAATTATAATCATAACAAATATTTTAGAGACGGTTATAACGATTTTCATTGCAAAATATCTAACAAAAAAATTTACAGATTTCTTTCCTATTAACAATTATTTTTACCCTAGATGCCCTGTACTCTATGCAGACTCCTTTAATAGTCAGGTACTGCAGTGTTGATATTTACCTAAACCATTCAAATAGACAATGCGATTATAAATTTTGAATTATTGTTGTTTAGCATAACCTAAATACGAGTTTTCTGTATAACATTAGGTAATCATCCACAAAGAAAACTCTGATCAGAGTTATTGGAATATGGGGCTTAAAATTAGCCTATGGTATAAACCTTTCTAAAATTTCACAATCTATTTAATTACACCATAACATAAATTAACAAAATCATCACTAAAACATGATTAAAACTTGACATTATAAAATGTAATAAATAATTATGAATGTGTCCACTACAGGGAGAAATAAACAGTGTTATTCGCCCCTTGGACAATTTGTCAGTCACTTATAATGCGTCTATATTTCCGGCTGGGAGGGTGCAAACTATCATCGTCTTCAAAATTTTCATAAGCGTATTCAGGCAGGAACTTCTCCAGTTGTTCATCAAAGAACTTCTCCAACGTTTTCGCATCAATGTAGACTTGAGATTCCTCCTAAAATCGAATAATTAAAAAAAAATCATAACAACAAAAACTAAACTTACGGGATTATACGTATAAGCGTTTTTGAACATTAACCTAACATCTTTGACTAATTGGTTCACACTCGTGTAGTGGTCGGCTGCATCCCAGTTCAACTTCTGTCTTATCGAGTCCAAAGCGATGGGGCTTTTTATTACTGCATGGTAGTCCACATTCTGTCAACGCAAATATTAATTAATAGTTCTTATATAGCTGAAATTTACTTACTTCAGGCCCTATTACTTCTCTGAACGGTAAACTAGGGTCGTATTGGCAGTACAATTCAAGAATTAAGCGTTCAGAAATTTTCTTGTATTTATATCCCAACTCGCCGTCTTTATGCTCGTTCAGCAGGTGTTCAGGGAAATCGCAAAAGTTCGTGCATAATAGACACTGCCAAGTATCGTTCTCCCTTAAATTACATAAAAATCAGTTTAGTACAACAAAGACTAGAAGCAATACAAAATACCAGTTATGAATATGATATAACTGAGATTTAACAATTTGGATTAACACGTTGAGTATTTTTAGTCTTCCTTAACAGTAATACCGAAAAAGTGTTTCTTTTCAGATCAAGTTTCGAGTATAATAAAAACTAAAAACAAATAAACAAGCAACTTACTCTACGCTCAAATTCGGAATGTGGCAGTATTGATGGAAAACTTTCGGACACTTGTCGCAACAAACCAATTCACCGCCGTCCATACAAACTGCACACCAATCCTCGTTTGGATCGTCTTTGCCAGTCTCCAAAGGATCGCTTTTTATCTTGCCGGAAGGTCCCGCATCGCCAGTTGAACTGTCAACGTGTGGGGATCCCCCCGTTTTTTGTCGACCTTCCGCTACAACTTGCACCCCGTTCGAATCAAGTTTAGCTATGGTCGCCATCAAATCTTTAACAGAATCCTCACAGAATTTATCCAAATTACGTTCGGTGTCCGATCGGCCTTGTACGTGATTCGGACTAGGGGTTTTTGGAATAGTAGAAGTAACGGTCGCCGGTAAGTTATTGTTCGTTAGTTGATTTTGCTGTTTCAGAGTGATTTTGAAATTGTCATTGATCGTTGGCAAAACCATGTTGCGGTTATTCGCGGAATTGTTGAGATGGCTTGTTTGTTGAGGAATGTGCCATCGAACTGTCGCTCCGTGCATATTCAACTGTCTTTGAATGTTCATGCGGCTTTGTTGTTGATTGTGCAGTTGTTGTTGAAGCTGCTGTTGTTGTTGTTGTTGTTGTTGTTGTTGCTGCTGCTGCTGGTGATGGTGGTGCTGCTGTTGCTGCTGCTGTTGTTGTTGCTGTTGTTGTTGCTGCTGTTGTTGTTGCTGTTGTTGGTTGTTTACTATCATGCGTACAGGATTTTGTTGGCGATATTGGATGGGTTGTTGCTGTTGTTGCGGTTGTTGTGGTGGTTGATTGGGGAATCGGTTTTGGTATTGTTGGGCTAGATGGGGCTGTATTGCTTGGTACTGACCCGGGCCTGTTTGAATGTATACAGGGTTGTTGGCTGGTTGCAATAAGCCTCTTAGATTGCTGCGGTCCTGCAACATTCCCTGCGGATGGGTCGACGATGAGACCTGCTAATGGCTAGGTATCAGCATCTTCAACGTTGGACGAGATCTTATCAGATTTGGGAATAATAAGATGCTCATCCGATTTTTTGTTGTGGCTTTTATGCAATTAATCGTAAAAGAAAACATGTTTATGAACTACTAATCCCACAAATTATTTTGTTTTAATTTGCTACTCTGAAACTTTCGGATCATGTTTAATATTTTGGTGACGCCAGGTAAATAAAGAACGCTGCATTATCGACATCAAGACTGTTGATACATAGTAACAGATGACAATCATCCTTTGTTCCTTTTTTTATTGTTTAATCGTTTATGGCTATTTACGGAAAGAATCCTACCACTTAGGAAGTATTATTATTATTAATTTCTTTGCAAGCAAAATACTAACTTTCAAGAGAATTGATATTCTTTGTGACATTTCAATTGGCACAATTATTCAATAAGCAATAAGTAAGCAGACCATTTCATTATAGCCATAATTTCATAATAAAATACTTTCATTGTTTGAAAAATATTTAAATAAACAGTGCTAACGTTAAGAAGTGTTTAAAGTTACGTTTTATCGTCAAAATCAAATCCAATTTTCTACGTTTGTTGACGACAACAAAATTGTTTCATTTCTTCTACGTTACTACTTAACATGATTATTTACAGACAATTAAACCGGCCCGTTTAAAAATGAAGAAAAATTTGCAAGAAAAACACTTAATTACAATTAATTGCAGAATTGTAAAAATGCAAAAAAAGTTACATAAATGAGGTTGCAATGCAAATATCCCATACTGTTAAAAACAAACATCCTGCGCCTCCCACTACCTACCTGTTGCTGTTGATTAAGGCCTCCCGCGTTGAGGGGCATCCTTGGCAGCAACCCTCTCGTTATTGGATGCCTCTGTTGCATTGTCATTCTCGCAGCACTAGTCAATTGCTGTGCTAAAGTCATAGAGCCGCCCATCGAAGGCGGACCCATGTTCGGTACAACTTTTTGAGCTAAAACCATTCAATTTTCAACAAACACCCAATACAAAAAACAATAACTTACCTAAATTAGGACTGTTTTGAGGTATATTTTGATTTTGCTGGAACTGATGGTTGTTGTTAGGAAACTGGACGTACGGTGGTGGTAATCTGGGCTGTGGCGAATAGTTTTGGGACTGATGAAAATTGGGAGACGGTTGTTGGTGTAAAGGACTAATCGGAGATGGCTGTTGAGGGGGTCTGCTTTGGCCGGGACTCGGAGAACCATGGGGAGGAATGGTAGGTGATACCGATTCGGAGGGATAAATCCTGCCATCGACCACTATTTGACCTATTGTTGACATCACTAGAAAACAATTTGAATTTTAACGAAAACCCCAAATTTTTTTGTTGTAATCAAAACTAATTACCTGAAGATAAACCTAACAACCCATGAAAGCGAGAAATAAGACCATAAGTTAAGCTTAGAAATAATATGTTGTAGATCTAACCTTTAACAAGTTCGGGAAACTTGTCCAAAGCCAAATGGATGCGAACTGGAATTTCCGGGTTGGGAATATCAGCCCGCTTACATTTGATTCTGCGCAAATGATCCGTCATTTGTTTCTTGCTAAACAATAAAGCCATATCGCTTCCGTTTTCTAGAGCGTGTTGAGTGAATTCTATGCAATGGTCCGTCATCATACTGAGTTGTTCTAAAGCTTGTTTCTTCTCCTGCAAAGTCTTCTTCTTACCGTCACAAACTTCAGTTAATTTCGCCACTAATTGTTTACCTCTAACATTAATAGTGTTGGTGAGTCTAAAAGCGAGAAATTAACGAAAAATTAAATTAAATTTATAGTAAATACTTGACGACCAACTGAGTGATTTCTTTAACCAGTGCTTGTTTCTTGTCGGTGATCAGGTTCTGTCTATCGTCGATGACCTTCATGGCGCTATTTAAAAGTGTACGTTTGTACCTAAAAATTGTTGTTTAAAAACCCTAGAAAATCTTTGATGTTTTCAGAAAAAACCTACCCTACATCTTTTAACATGTCGGCAATAAATTTACGTGTTTCCAACGCAATTTCGTGTGTGAATTTGTACTTGTGTTGTCTATGTTCAATCAATTGGCAGTCTCGACAAGTCAGTTTGTCGCAAGTTTCGCAAAACAACGACAATTTTTCATGGGGATGTACGGAACAGAAGAGATTGTTTGTGGGGTTACTGGCGGATGCTTGATGCTCATTCAAACCTTCCTCTTTGGGCTTGATGGTATGGTCTTTGGTGATCTTTAATCTGAAAGAAAATTTACGCATTTTTTTCATGGTGGTGCTGTTTACAAAGGAAATGTACGACAAAATTAACTTATAACTTGGTCAAAAAAAAGTTTCAATAGAAAATTTCTAAAGTCAAAAAATGCATTTAGTTGTGGATGATAAAATCAATTATTAATACTGCACAAGTAAGCACACAACCCACAATATGATAAATCAGTGTTGCAGTAGACTTTTTTAAATTTCTTTCTTCTACAATGTGACCCCACTAGAGTTTCGTTGAATTTTTTTTTTCAATTTTTAATCACATTAAAGTTTTTTTTTATCATTTCTAACATTAGAACATATTCTATTATCTATCAAAAAAGAATTTTTAAGTTTTCAGTACGCATGCGTATATGCTTGTTGCATGCAAGTTAACTGACGGTCAAGAGAGACCAAACCGGAATGATGCCACTTGAATTCTAAAGCACGAGAGAGTATACACGACTGTATTGCAGTTTATCACGTATTTGAGACGGTAAATTAGTATTTTAAGATTAATAAATTGATATAAGATGTTGCCAAGTACCTTTATTCATTTACCTTTATTATTTACTCTGTTTTATAAAGTATATTTATGTTTATCATGCAATCTAAATTTTTATAAAGCTTAGTTGTGCTACAAGAGAAATTAAGGCATCAAGCGTGTTCAAGATACAGGTACATATGTGACCTGGTACTCCAGATTTTCGCTTTCCAGCCTATTAGATGACGCTACTGTCATGGGGTAGGGTACATTAAAGCTGTAAATTGCAAGAATTAAATGTTGCCAACTCAATTAGATTAAAATTTTGACTTCTTGATATGATTTGCTTTGCATCTGCATCAATCGCCTCTATGAGGCACATCTAATAAATAGATTTGCTTATAGTCGAGAAGAAAGAGGGAAAACAAAAAGCATATTGGTATCTCGTCGAGTAAAGCTGATTTCAAAAATTACGTGAAACTTCAACACTCTATACTAAGCTTCTGTAGCTCTCCATCATGCAAAAGCGTGTTGCTTCCTCCTCAAGTTATTGAAGTTCTTTTAAATAACAAAGTTTAGCAGTAACAAAATCGATACCACGTCTAATTTAACCTAAATATTAGTTTCTGTTAAATGTGGTTCGTTAAAATATTTGGTCCATCCAGAAATCATGGTGGTCCAGGATCTTTTGTCTTTAAATGTTTAGTGTTTGGTATTCACAAATGTTTTTATCTATATAAATAAAAATTAAATGCTATTCGTTAGTAAGCGCATCACTTGAGAACGATTGGACCGATTAGGCTGATTTTTTTTAATGTTCATATAGTCCGAATAAAATTTTTAGGAAAAGAAAAATTGTCCGGAAAATTGAAATTTTGTATGTACTCAAGACCATAACTCACGATTTGAACGATAAATATGCGTAATTCTTTGTTTTGTTCGTTATGGTCCTAGAAAAGTTTTCACAAAAAAAAAGTCGAGAGAATTACAAAGAAAAGCCGAAAAATTCCGCCAACTGCAAAAATCTCGATTAGAACTGACGACAGGAACGACATATTTGGTTCATTTCTTTTTTGTTTTGTTCGTTATGCTTCTGGGATGGAAATAGCTCAATTGAATGTTTTACATCTGGACGACATACAGAAAAATCTGGAAAACGCATTCCATCCTAAATTAACATAAAATTACATATTTTTTTTTTACTTTTGTGTTGTTTCGAGATCTGTCCAACCAATGTAATTATTTTATTTCTCTTATAATTTATTTCGCTACATGCGCAAATGTCGTTTGGCAGCTCATTGTCAAATTGTGAATCAATGATCACTCAGAAATACGTTTTTTCTCATTTTTACTTTGTTTACACATTTCCAATAGCTTTTCATAGTTTCACAAAACAATCACGAATTTATCGAAATTTGGACACAACATTGCAAAAAACAACTATTTACTTCTTCAAGTGCCATTCTCATCGCGAGTGTCTGCGACTCTCTTCACGTACCATTAATTCGCACATACTAGTGGAGCCTACAGTTTAAACATTTTATTAAGTGTTCCACTTTTGTTTGTTGCAGGCTAGTTCGTGCCACTTTCATAATTCTACTGAATTAATATCATATACCCAGCGTTTTAGTGGTCTTCCCTTATTTTATTGTGTTCCTTCTTACACCTTCATTCTTTCTAATGTGTTCTCAGAGATACTCTCAACTTGGCTTCCTCAGTAGCTCGGTGTTGTTTTTTCTCTTTTTCGATTGATGGATATTCGCAACCCATTTTTCTAGTGATCCCTGCAGTTTAGTTTTGCTTGCCTGGAATTGTGTGTCCAGATGTATGTATCTTTAACTTTCTCAATCTGGTTTCTGTCCATTTCAGATTTACAATATATAGACCTGTGCATCGATTGTGCATAGCCTTAACCTTATATTACTGTAAATTTTGTTTTCAAAACACTAATGCCCGGTTGCACAACTGTGACGATAGTTTGACAAGTCATTAGCGTCTCTCTAAAAAAATTATTACATTAACTGATCATCAGCAATTTGTTGCATTAACTTTGTAACTTAACTTTGCGTTTTTTCAAATTCTTAAACATCAGCGCAGAGGTGGAACTTCTACATGTGCAACCGGTGCGGTGCACCGGGGCTCATGGCTTTTGGGGGCCCCGCTTGGAGCCCCACTTTATTTTGTGATTTGAAATAAATAAAAATGACTGAAATATTCCTAAAATTTCACTTTAAATTTTTTGTAAAGAACAAAAAAGGTCATAAATTTACCGCAAAAATTACTTGAGCTTATGGATTCTGTTTTGTTTAATGTTTATTACTGATATTTCTATCCAACCAAAACCGTATTTGTGAAAAAATAGCAATAAAGACATCTGGGGTTTTAAAAACTACCCAACACGATGCAAGTGCATGTCGAATTTTGATGTTTATAGTTCCATTTTCAGCTTCAGCCTTCGGTTTAATTTAGATGTAACTGTATGGCAAACATGTTCGAGCTTTTACTTTTCTCTAGTTTAAAAAAAAAAATTATTTGCGTGTGTGTTGATTGTTAAATGCTATTATTGAGGGCTGCATTTTAGTGTGCGTTCCGAGAAATCAGCAAAGTTTTCTTTAATTTTGTAATTTATTTATCGGATTGATTTTCATCATGTAAGAAACATATGTTAGAATCTAAATAGACTAGTAGAGAATCAAAGAGCGGATACGGGAGACTAGAGAGTGTAAATTAATTAAAAATTACTTAAGAAGCACTATGACTTAAGAACGACTCAGCGGTTCATCAATTATTTCCCTAGAACATGAAAAAGCGGAGCAATTAATTGCATTATTTGCAGCCCGAAAGTCTCGTCGGGAAAAAGTTCTGTAAATGGTAAGTCATTTCAACATTTAAAAATTGTAAAGAACTTTTTTTGTTAATTCCTCAGCGATTTTAATGTATTTAGTTCGACTTAAATGAAACAGTTCTTTGGAAAAATGTGTATGCGGTGAGTTTTCGCTCAGTTAGTAAGGTTAGGGGCCCGATGGATTTTATTTGTACCAGGGCCCCACTAAACATTGTTCCGCCACTGCATCAGCGGATGACTCTGTGATCACCCATCAAAATTTTGACGAGAGTTTAATCACGCTTTGTGCACCTGGGCATAATGGTAATAATATGCAATGAAAATAAATGTTTAAATCCAAACATCGAATGTATAAAAAACGGGCCCGCCCAGATTCATGTTTTCAACAAAATTTAATAAATATTATGATTTTGTAAGTTCTAACAAAACTGCTACGATAAATACTGGTAGATATTCCAATCCCATCGATTCGTGACGTTATTGTATATAAATTACCTTTTAATTCCTTTCAGGACTCGTAATAAGAATCAAACCATATATTTATGTTGGTAACGTACACTCTTGAAACTTATAACAGCGAAAAATGCACATCTCAGTTTTTTTCCTAAAAACCGAAAATTCTTGGTAAATATCGGTTCCATTATGTACGTATCGACTAGTAAACCAATTCTTCTGCACATTGAATTTTTTCTTAAATTAACAGTTTAAAAAAAATTAGATCCATTCTAACGAATCCTGTTTAATAAATGGAACCGGCCGTAATACAATTACGGTGTAGAATGAATATCACAACTTTTTACCAAAAAAAGTTTACATAAAAAAGTGTCAATTTACTAGAAAAATTTGTTGATTTACCCTTTTTCTTATTCAACAATCACCGATCACCACAATGAGGGTTGAAGGTTTAGAAGTTTCTATATCTAAGTTAGACGTGAGACTTCCTCTTCACAATCCGCATCAGCATTCATAAACGCAAATAATCAATGAATGTTATACTCTGATCATGAGTCAACAGAATCTGACAAGAATAAAAACAATGAAGAAAGCAAGCACCCATGGCAAGTCATGTTTGAAAAGAAGAAAACATTCACAAGAAACAAAACCAACTGAAATATCAGCGATGATCAAAACAAATTCCAGATCCTCACTGAAACAAGTTGAAACAGCTTTAAGCGATACCCTGATCCTTGATCTATGGTGTCAAAAATTACAACGCTATGAATAAAAATCTTATCTATGCTATTGAAGACGAAAGAACATAAACACCAAGTTGATTGAAGGGTATAGATAACTCCTCAGATATCTTCTTGACGAAAACCATCATACCATCAAACATAAAAGGGTATACAGAGTTGTAATACGTGACCTACTGGATCATACCTATACAAGATTTAAAAGATGAATTAAAGACAGCAGAACAGTAAAGTAAAATAATTTGGATAAAATATTTGATGTTGATAGTTTAGAAACAAAGTTTCGCTTACAACTCCCGGTATATTATATGAATATTACAATGTTGTTTGATTAATGATTTCTTGACCAACGTTCAAATGCTGTCTAACAATCACTGCCTACCATGTGGAAATTTGTTAATATTGAATTTGCATACAAAACCATCACATTAAAAACTCTTAATAAGACTAGAAAATTAAATCAGTTGGAATTACTTTCATATTCATCTTACTTTCTTGAACAAGGACCCTCTAATTATGTATGTAATAGTTTATGGAACTTTTTGAATACATGCAAACATGCCACGTATTTATGATCAGTGTGGAGATTTGATTGAGATTCCATACCTTTGATGGGCTTGTACACAATTATCGCAAATGTACTCGGAACAATCCATGCACCAACTGGAGGCAATGGCATCATCATTGCAGCTACTGCATTTCATTTCACCTAATTTTGAAGAGTTGCTGTCATCATTGCCTGTCAATTCCAGCAGGAAGTGATTATCGATAATTTTGTTAGGGTGGCAAATGACGTTGCATTGAGGGCATTCGATGACACCTGCTAGAGAACAAAAAAATAGCAACATAACCCCATTTTCACGTTATTTAAACTTACTTTTCTCAGTTTCGCTGTCGTGACTCTCGTAAATTTTGTGAGTAATACAATTACCACAAGCATTATGCAAACATTCAAGTAATTTTGGATCATCGTTTGAAGTCAATACTTGTTCACAAAAAATGCACTTAAAGCTGTACGTGTCTCCAGTTGTTGGACTTTCAACGTGTTCCTCATGAGTATCATTAGCTTCTTTAACTTCCATTTTAGAATCCTCGTTGTCTACTGCAACTATTTCTTCTTCAGGCTCTTCCATGACCACGTCCTGGTTGTTATCGACCTCATTTTCAACTAAATCTACAATGTCTTTTTCGGGAACGGCCGGTTGAGCAACGTAAGTGTTTTGGTTGAAAAAATCATTGGGTTCTGCCATGACTGATGGGACTTCCATTGGAAAAATTAAGACTGGTGAGCACCCAGTTCACGTTCTACTTCCACGAATAAGTTTCCAAACTTACAAACACTAGAAATTCATTTTAATGAGGCGCCCATAACTGAGGCGTGTTTTTAAAGGGTTTCCCGATAATTCCGGGCACTTTTTGGGTTTTATTTACTTAATTTTAAAATTTAGAGACGCCTTTCCAAAGGTAACACCACTAGCGACATTTTTGCACCCTGCGCGCCAACTTAACAAATCGAAAATGACCACGCGGGAGATTGTAGAAATCGATAATTTCTTTAATTCTAAAATTAGAATTTCAATATCTAGTTGTATTCAATCACGAACAGAGATGCCATCAATTTTGTAGTAGCAGCAGTAGTTATCGGTTTTGTTTTAATTCTCACCACAATCAACTTTGAATCGTCAGGTTGGTAACAAATTTTGGTTCTCGTTTTCTCGGTTACGTCCTTCAATCTTCCACAACAATTGAACCTTGAGAAGCAATTCAGCCTTGGGAGGTATTTGACAAAAAAGAAAATTAACACGTTTTTAATCTTTTTTTAACAAGTTCTCGTTTCTGTGGCGAAACTAACCAATATCTTCCAAATTTTTGAACTTTAACTGTCAAAAAGTGGCGGCACTTCAGTCACCACCACATTGAATTTTTTGACATCTTCGCATAATTTTGCAACAAATTTCATTTATTATAATAAAACCGTGTTAAAAAATGACGAGGTAGGTCATCGTTTTGGTCAGTTAACCATCTTCTGTAATCCAATGTTTGTTTTCAGAGCTAACATCGAGTTAGGTAACGTAACCCCACATAACATCAAACAGTTAAAGCGTCTGAACAGCGTGGTTTTTCCGGTTTCTTATAACGATAAATTCTATAAGGATGTACTGGAGGCCGGGGAGCTCGCCAAACTAGCTTATTATAACGATATTGTTGTTGGTGCAGTATGTTGTCGAATTGACACATCGGAAAAGACCCGCCGCTTATACATCATGACGCTAGGTTGTCTCTATCCCTATCGCAGACTCGGAATCGGAACTCTTATGGTACAACACGTCCTTTGCTACGTTGAGCAAGATGGCAATTTTGACAGCATATTTTTGTAAGTGATTGAACATGAATGAGTTTTTAAGGCACTAACCATCCCTTAAAGTCTATCTCAAAACAACAAATAAATCTTGCTTTTTACACGATAAATCTATAGAGATACAATCAAAAACAGGGCAACGTAAATTTGAACCTTCATTTTATAGCATTTTTTATTTCTTTTCTTCACACTTTGGGGCCTCACGTAAATAGTAAATAGGTTGGTTTATGTCAATGTTGTTTATGGTCAATTAAATAGTTTTACAAAAATTTAAATTTTTAATTATTAGAAAACTAAAAAAGACAAAATTTAAACTTTGCTTCAAAACAAACTACAATTAACAAAACAACAATATTTAAGTATAATAGTAAAAAAATACTATTTCTGTTGATACGACTTATTTCTCTTTCAGGCATGTTCAGGTGAATAACGAGGGGGCGATAGACTTCTATAAAAAATTTGGCTTTGAGATTGTAGAAACTAAAGAGCATTACTACAAACGGATAGAACCTGCTGATGCTCATGTTCTCCAGAAAACGTTGAGGAAGAGCAGTCAAACTAACGGCAATGCCGAATGAAACTAATTTTCACTTAATTTTATTGTCATTAGAATTTTTTTTTTGTTACAGTATTTTTAAATCGTTGTAAAATTTGTTTTTTCATGCATTGTAATAAATTTGTTTGGATCGTGATTGTTGTTTTTATCGGCATCCACAACGTGCTGCAATCATATCTTTATAAACTTTAATTGCGATGTTGCCATATTTGTCGTAAAACATAATTGGTAGAGGAGTGTAGTCAGTGACGACACAACAAGGCGGTTTTCGGGTTGAATCAGCATTCACTAGCTTTGTATGGCTGGGAAGGGTATTATCGTTTTTGTAGCATTTACCAAAACAATTAAATGCGGTGTATCCGTCAGGAGCAATAATAAAACTGAGCCAATTAAGTCGTTTAAAATCGACATAGAAAACGTGTTTACGACAAGAACCAGGTTGCAAAACCGCCTCCTTTCCTTGGAGATTTCCTGAAACAACACATTGAAAATAATCTTCGTCTTTATTTATTTTCTCACCTATTATTGTTGTGTCCTGTGATTTCACAACAGCAAATGTGCGTAACGTACCATTATTGGTGTCTTTAAAGAGACTAAATTGATTTTGATTGGGTTTCGAAATTGTTAACAATAGTCCCAAATTTTTTTCTCCATTCAGCCAGTTCTGAACGCCACTTTTTAGTTTGAAAATCTAAAGGAATTTAATTGGAAAACAGTCTTCGCTATCTTTTGCTACCTACCTGCCACCCACTTTCAGCTTGCAGCACGTAAATAACGTTCAGTAGTTTATGAGCGTCGGGATTAACCAAAGAAGTTGAATTGAGGTAGTCATCCTCGATTTGGTAAAGCCTCAAAACTAAAGGCTTTTCGGTTAAATTTTTTTCAATTGCTAAATAAAAATAAAGTTCGACATCAGAAATGTTCTCGTTTGAGTCCAAACTGTCCAAATTAAATTTAATTACAGTTGAATTTTGAGGCATAACATTAAATAAAATTCTAGTGGTTCCATAATTAACACTATTGTTAGTCCCCTTGGCTGCACCCTCGTAAATTTTCTGTATATAAATCGGGAGGTCTCCTTTTGTGATGTTATCGGAAGGATAGTCCCATTCTGGATCCAAAACTTGAAACTTTTTGGTATTCTGAAGTTATTGTGTGATTAAATTTTTGTAAGAAAAAAATTATTTTGATTATTACGTTAGTGCGTTGGGCTACTGAAATGTTGGCTATTTCACCCAATTTGCTCTTAGTAGCATAATTCTGGACAGATTTATTTAAATTGACGCGGTTGTATATGAAAAATTCGTTACTGGTTTTGTTAACGTTAAAATAATAAGTTTTTCCATCAGCCCCAAAACCCCCAAATATAGCCCCACTAGCAAGAATGCACCAAACAACCGCAATCGCGCACATTTTAAATGAAACTATGACCTAAGTGCAAAATTAAGATTTATTAAGAACGCCCAACATTTCGGAAGTTGTAGATTCTTCAATTTACATCCTAATGTTTTTAAAATTGAAGCGGCAACACCGCTGATGACCAAAACCCGCGCAGTGACAACACCGCAGCTACCCTCATGGTCAACACAAAACATAACCACAAATTTGGATTTTGTGTTTTGACAACTAAAAGTTAGGTTAGGTCCTCTAATTAACGTAATGGCTTTTGTGATAAAAACTGTAAAAACTCTTCGAAACAACTGGAAAAAATCAACTTTTGCCTCAATTGCATTATTGTATGGCTACAGTTATGCCAAGAATCGTTTCCAGTAAGTTAATTAATCCCGAAATTGTTCGAATATTTTCACGAAATTGCAGAACGAAAGAACTGATGCGTGTTTATTGCGAAAAAGCGGCACGTTATGGTGAACAAGCAATACCAGTGGACGTCGACCCTCGCAACGTGACTGTTATCCTAAATCCAAACGCTAACAAACGAAAAGCTTCAGACGAATTCGATAAATATTGTGCCCCCATTTTGCATTTAGCCGGAATTTGCGTGACTGTTCTCAAAACTGAATCAGAGGGTCACGCTAAAACTTTAATTGAAGATTTAACAAATACTGACGCAATTGTGATAGCTGGTGGTGATGGCACTTTCTCTGAAGTAATTACAGGGTTATTGAGGAGAACACATGAGAATACTAATGGGTTGATTCCGTTAGGTGAGGTTTATTTGTTGAAACACTGAAAATTATAAAAATAAATTTAAGGAATTTTACCTTTGGGACAAACGAATTCGGCCGCAAAACGATTGTTTTCTGTTGGAAACAACGTTGAAAAAGTGCGGGCCCTAGCAGATGCTACTATGGCGGTAGTTGAAGAGGCCGTCAAACCTATTAATGTTCTAAAAATTGAGGTAATGGAAGGGGATAACCAACCTATTTACGCCGTTTCTGGGATTAAATGGGGCGCCTACAGAGACGCAGAAAATAAAAAAGACTCCTATTGGGTTTATGGCGGTTTTCGGAAATACGCTACATATTTATTTAATGGTTACAAAAATAGCCTTACTTGGCATTGTGACGCTACTATTAATTACAGTCCTCCATGTGAAGGGTGTTCAAATTGCACTAAAGCGCCACAAACGCAAAAGTGGTATCAAAGGTTTGTTTTATGTTTATTTCAGTCCTAATCACTACCTTTTTATTATTATTAGGTTTGGTAAAGCGCAACAGTTGAATCATTCCAATATTATTAATCCAAAATGTGAGATGATTCAAGAGAAAGACGTGTCTACTGTTGATTTTACGTTATTTGTGCCTGAAGAGGAAACCTCGAAATTACGACTAAGCATTGGACCGCGAACTGTAAATTATTTTGATTTTGTCAGAGAAGGGTGGCGGTCGGAAAAGGGAGAAAATCGGAAAATTGAGGATGTCATTGATGCGAGGTGTGTGGAAATTAAACCCAAAATTGGGGCAAATTTCTCAGAAGCGTGGTTTTCTATAGATAACGAAAATTTTGAAGTAAAACCGGTCAAAGTGACTATATTGCCGAAATTGATCAACATTTTTTGTCGAAAAGAAAATATATAGCAAAAAAAATTGGTTTGTTTTTAAATGTTTAATAAAATAATTAAAAGTCAAACTGAACTTTTATTGCTGGCGCAGCTATATAAACTTAAAAGTATAATTTTTGACAATTAGCGATACTGGAGATACTTATCTTAGAACGATAGTGACACCTTGTAAATCTATGGAACTGATTCTTTGGAACGTAATACTAAGAATTTTATTCTAATGACTTGTGAAATTCTTAGTAAAAAGTATTGTTATTATCTGATTTAATTCAAATACTTTCCCAATTTACAGTTCTTATAAACAACATTTTATGCCGTAATTTTTTTCATCGTAAGTTGAACACCTAGGAAGTATTGAATGAAAAAAATACTGTCGGGGGATTACCCGACTTAAAAAATGAAATGCAATAACTGGTAAACCTTTGAAAAAATTAATGCGTCCTAGAGCTCATCGACCAAATATTTTACATCACCAGGTTTTTCCTTGTTCGTCAATAATAAGGGCAAGGTAGACGATTAACAGTTTTAATGGAGTGTATTTCTATTAACATATTATGAAACTATCATGGAATCGCGACAATTACCTTGTATGTGCGGGTATATGTGCTCAGTTTTCTCAGATTAGAGTCACTCTTATCAACTGTAGACAGATATCTAAAAAGGGTGTATCATTTGAACTCTGATGTTTAACCTTTGTTTTAAAGTTCAACCATAAACAGATATATACGAAGGGTGCATCAGCTGAATTGTGATCTTTGTGATTTTGCTATAATTTTCTGATTCCGTTAGTTGTTTGTTTACTCCTACCAATGTGACAACTTTCCACCCTCCCATATTGCTTATCTCAAAGATTAAATAATCTTTGGCTTATCTTAGGTATATAATGGAACACAGAAAGAAAACGACTTATCACCACTCTTGGTGATCACTCGACGACGCGCTTTAGGCTCGGAGGGAGCAGGCCTTTGGGTAGTGCTTTTAAATGTCAGATATTATCGTTGGTTCCTGTTTTTTTTTTATCTTAATAGTTTTTGGGTCACCGCGATAACAACTTTCCCGGTACGATGTTAAGTACTCAATCCGCCCCTGTTTAGATTCAAACCAGTTTGAACAAAAATTTAGAAATGCGTAGCTAAATTATCCCATACTGGAAAATAGATTGACCACAACCATTGCATTGTAGACTTTGTATGTTACAAAATTTAAATTTTTGAGAGTATTCCTTGAAAAATCATACAAATTCAAAAAAGCACAAGTCAAATCCAGGTAAGCTTCTGAGACACGGCCAAAATATGTCTTTTCCCAAAACTACTGATTTGACACTGGCGAAGCAGAATGTAGTATCAGCTTATTTATTGGAAACAATACAGCAATTCATTTAACTGCATTTAACTGAGGATATAGTTGGCGTTTGTAAATTTAATTCTGGTAAATGGACATAACGTGTATAAATAAACGCATAGATGCAAATTTTCCAATATAATAAAAAATGTAATTATATGTAATTATATATTTTGCAAGAATTTAAACAATATGCGAGTAATAATGAGGAAGTATAATATGAATCAATGGTTATTTCAATTCAGAAACATCTTATTGCCATTGTAACAATTTACTAAGTATAGCGAAAAGTGGAATAACAGCATAACTTCTAATTTAAAAATATCTTTGTTGATAAGTTGTACATTGACTAACCATAAGTGGTTAGTCTTGATAGTAGCTACAAGTTTTTAAAAACTTTGTTGGAATTGGTTCTAGGAATGCTGGAGTTATGTTTGGAGTAAACAATGTCCTGTCTACTGATTAGATTGCTCGTCCAGTGGCATACATTCCAAGTTTCCAAAATATATTGCTGTTTTTTCCGTCAACCAAAATGGTAAAATACAGAAGTTTTTAACTCTTTTGAACGGACTGAATTAGTGAAAATTTATATTTATTAAATAAACGTAGTAGGTTTTTTAGTAAGTGCAGGTACCATATAGGAAATTTTTAGTACAGAAAACAAAGATAAAACTGTTTGGAAAAAAATATATGAAATATATAAATAAGATCGAATAGTTAATATAAAATAGTAACAATGCAGTATCTTTAATAAAGGCTAAGGACATATGTAAATATCTATGTTTGTCCCATAGCCTATGAAACTGCGTGACTTTAATAATGTGATGTTGGAAATTAAGTACTTTAACCCAATTAACTGCTACTTAGTCAAGTTTATGTTTTCACCTGGATTTAAAATTGAATCAAATTATTTCTAAAGTATATAGTTTTGTCTTTTATGATTTTTATGAGATTTCAAATTTGGTGCATCTTTGTTGGATTGCTGAGTGTAATCAAAATTTATAAACCAGAATGACGCCACTAAATCGTAAGTATAGTAGTATGGGTTAGTATGTTTTATGGTTAGTGCACAGGTTAGTGGTTCTATACAAGTTCTATGTTTTTGTTATGTTGTGGTTATGTTAGTTTTGAGTCTGCGTGAAAATGATTTAATTTCAAATCTAGAAATAACCAAAGTTATCAAAACTGATAAGTTATAATTACGGACCTTATCATCATTCGAAACCATGCCATTACGCTTTAAAACTGTTTTATCACTACGAAAATGTTAGGTTATGCATGTTTCAAAATAAAGTTAAAAAAATTATTTTTAATAATTGTGACTCTCTTGATATGTTCCTGGTTCATTCAGGTACTTCAGTGATATGATAAATCGAAAAAAAACACCTTTTTTTCTAGATTTTGGTACCTTGGTACAATGGCCCCAAACATCACCCAATACTTTTATGGTGGACTCCATTCATGGGAGAAAACGAAAGAATCATCAATTGCTTCAACAAATACACTTGTTTATTAACAAAAGATAGAATTTATTATAATAGTTCGAACGTAAGAGTACGTTATTGTGAGATAATAATTTTTAGATTCAGTTTTAAGGCTTATTTATTCTATGGAAGTGATTTCAACGCATCTGATTTACCTGTGCCGAAAAAGAATATTTGGGCCATAATCCATGAAGAATCTCCTAGGAATTCCGCTATTTTTCTCAATAACGAAACTTGGGAATTGTTTGAAATCACATCTACTTTTAGCCGATATAGTGATTTTCCTGTAACTTTACAGTATTTACACAATTTAAGTATTATTACAAGTATAACACTAACACTTAACCTGGAAACTGGTTACGTAACCATCATTTTTAGGTACTCAATACTCTATTAATGTAGAAGAAAAAAATAAGTTGTTGGATACAATTTCTCCAGTATTATATATTCAGTCAGACTGTGATACTCCAATTGACCGCGACGCTTATGTAAAAGAACTCATGAATCATATTGCAATCGATTCCTATGGCGCTTGCTTAAACAACCGAAAATTTCCTAAAGAGTAAGTTTTATACAGGTTGAAAACTAAATAAAATCGACCGAAATTAATTAGAATCGCGGAAATTTACCCCTTGGATCTCTACAATGAAAAATTGATCAAATTCACGGCCAAATACAAGTTTGTGATAGCTTTTGAAAACGCAATTTGCGACGATTACATTACTGAGAAACTGTGGCGCCCTCTAATAGCAGGATCCGTTCCTATCTACATGGGTTCACCTTCAGTTCTAGTAAGCTCATACACCATTAAAAAATTTGGAATAATCGCCGTATTTGCAGGATTGGTTGCCTAATAAAAATTCAGCTATAATCGCAGACGATTTTCCAAGTCCTAAAAGTTTGGCTGATTTTATTAAAAAAGTTAACAAAAACGATGAGTTGTATAAGCAATTTCTTGGACACAAATTCGGCGATATCGACAATGACTTGTTAAAAGAAACTTTGCAGAAAGGTTCATTTGGACTTGAAACTGAAGAAAGTCATCCTATCCCAGCATTTGAATGTTATGTTTGTAAGCAAATGATTGATGGAATCGTTCGGGAAAAATCTCAATCTGTCTATAACTGCGCCAAACCTCAAGCAGGGAATTCTTGGAATTATCATTGGAAGATCGGGAAATGCCAAGTGAAAGCTTTGAGAAAATTTGTCGAAACTGGCAGACAGTTCAGTGACGATAAATGCTAAAATTGTTGAACCCCTACCGTATTGATTCTAAAAATTTAGTAATTTACGGTGAAGAAATTCGGTACTCCATATTATTGTTGCGTACCTAGGTGGTATTAAAAAACGCCTGTACAAGACAAATACAATATATTTTAAGGTAATAAATAAATAGTATTGAATTATTGCAAAGACAAATAATGAAAAATAAAATACTACAACTAAATCCCTCGTCTTAATTTGTATCTAATTAAGATAAAATGATTTCCTAGGTTAAGAAACTGGATACTTCATCACTAACTTATCATCACAATGTAACATTGTAGCAAATTCCAATGAAATATTCGACTATAAAAAACAAATTGTCGGTTACCTAATAATTGAGACAGTGGCCATTAAAAGTAGATGGTCTACCCTGTCCATAATCGAAGTACACTTAGGCATTATAGGATGCATTTCAGTCACACTTTGTAAGTACAATGGAATAACAAACAAATGGAAAATTAAGGAACAAAAACATCCCTACAAGATGGCCGAAATATACAAACAAATCCCGTGGCCGGGTAAAAATGGAAGACTAACATCTCTGACTTAACAATTAAAAAAATATTCAGTGAACTTTCCAAAAACGCTTGAATTTTCAGAACGTCACAACTAAATTAAGCGCGCAAAAACAAGCAAATAAAACATTGACGCGTTGAAAATTCGGTATTATTGTATTTCCGTTACAATAGAAATTGAGGTAAACTTATTTATCCCTGTTATCGTGAGTGTTTGGGATACCAATTGGTCATCCATCACTCTGTTTTACCTTTATTCTTCTTGGAGAAAGTAAACAATTTTCGTTTCTTTTTTTTAATATCTTCCTCCATCAACGAAGAGTCGGTCGAACAGATATCTTCTTCAACAGAAATTGATGGTTGTTCTTTTATTGTCGTCTGTCTTAACGATTTAGGTTTAGGTGTATGATCAAGAGAAGTGTCAGATTGCGACGATTTCGGCTTGAGTTCCGATACTCCCACGTTAGTATCTTGAGAGTATGACCGAATCATAGCTGTAGACTTCAAGGGAGCTATCGCAATGTTGTTATTGCTAATACTTCGAGGACTGGAAGATAATCGAGATTTTGATACGCCCGCAGTAGCTTCTTCAGACCACGTTGAGCTACCGAATTACCGATTTAATTGTTAATAATAAATGCGTTTGGTATTGAACTTACATTTCGCCTCCAACTAAGAAGTGAACGGAACTTGGAAGTGGAGATCTAGTTTCAGGATGTGGGTCATCTTCATGTCGACTGGCTTCGCTTCCCGATGAATCGCCTTCTTTCCAGGTTTGTTGTGACGTTAAGGTGTCCGTGTAACCTGCACACACAGTGGCATCTTATACCCGGGTTAGTAGTAGCGCATGCAATGTTATTAACTAATATTTGGTTCGTTGGATGAAATGCTAAGAGTTAGAAGCTTACTGAAACTTGGGTGTTAGATGTAGCAACAACTATTGCCTAAATTGAAGCAATAAGGACACTGTGCTTACCTTGGTTCCGAAAAAAGGCGTTCCAATGCGTGACAAATGAAAATAAGGAAAATAAATTAATGGTGGATGTTCAAAGATCTTTATATTTAAAATTTGAGATCCGCTACAAACTAAACGATAAATAATCAGAAATTATAAGCCCCCTAGCGAAATAATACAATAAAGCAAAATATAAATCTCACTTCTAGTACTTGACAAGTACAGAGTTTTAATGAGATAATAATCGACTACGATGTCAGGTTAGGTTAGTCGAAATGCCAGCTGCGCAATCGCCAAGTGTTTCATTAGCCTCATAAATAGACTTTTAAAGCTTGAAACTTGAGTAGTAATGCCAATTTAAGCACCAATAACATGCTGAGAACGCTTCAACGAACCAAACATTAAGTAACTAGTGAAGGGAACTTTTAAATCACCAACCAACTCTCTCATGAGTTCCAATAAAGAACGAAGAGTAAAATAGAGAGACTTTGAAGAGAATAAGTACTGGTTTAAGTAAAAAAAGTATAAAAAAAGCGATAAAAAATTTAGGGAAAGAAGATCATGAGCGAGTCAATTATTCGCTAACCTAAACTAACACATCCAAAATTATTTACAAGGAAAACTAACAATCCTATGGTAACTAACGAAAAATTTCCAGTAGGTATGATTGTTAATTGTAACGTCTCAATCGGAACTGCATTGGGAATCATCATCAAACGAAATATTCTTACCTATATGACTACCGTAAATGGATCCGGTGTCATCATCAAGATCGTCTTGGCTGCTCATTCGACCTAAAAAAATCGGGATTCAGCAACAAGTAGAGAAATTGAACAAAAAACTACCTTTATATCCTAAAGCACGACCATTAACGTTTCGATATAGGGCGTTCTCTAAAAATTGTAAGCCGTTATTATTGATGATATTAAAACCGCACAAAAGCTCGATCTGTTTCCATCTAAAAACGCGTTCCTGCAATTCCTGCGTCACTTCGTTTAAAGCCGTTCGAGCTTCAACTATACTCCGATCGACTTCATCGATCGATTTACCGTGTGTCGAAACAAAAGCTCCTACAAGACTTGACCGCTTTTTCCGCAGTTTTTCACACTAGAAAACAACATCAATTTCGACACTTTTACAAATCAATGGCGAGCCTACAGCTTCCCGTGCTTGTTGCAACTGTTTCTCTGCAGACATCTTCTTTTTCAGATATGATTTATTTTCCACCTCGTGGGTTAACTGGAGCCACTGCTGAAGGGTGGGAGGAGGCGCCCAGCACTTGTCCTTCAGTTCACCTTCGGCTATCTGCAGCTCCGTCCGCAGCATCTGTATTCAAAATTCGATCACAATGAGATGCTTGTCTAAATGTTTATTTGCATGTCAATTATTCAAAGGGAAACGTATTTATGAGGGACTGCCTTCAACCATTTTATTTCATAAGAATTTCGTGATTACGGCACATTTTTTTTGTTTTTTTTTGGGTCAATTATTTAAGGGGCGATGTGTTATCAACATAGGCTGAAGCCAAACGGTGAAATGCACAATCGCCTCCGACCATGAAATTTCTGGCAAGAGTTGTTATAAATGAAACTGCATATTTATATCAACATGCTATTACAATTCAGTACTGGCCAGCAAAACACTATGACCACATTGCAATTTAACTATTTTTGATTCAATTATTGGTTCTTAAAGTTCTTGACGTCACTTTTATTTTATTTCTTTGAGGACAAAATTATCAACTTTATAGAAAAATTAGATATAATTTTTAAACTCTCGAAAACAGTGATAACAAATGTTTTGTTTACAGCCAATTCGGTACAAAGTAATCAATGAACTGATTTTTTTGTAGATGACTGTCGACTATGAGTCTATTGAGCGTGACACCTGTTGAATGAATTTTAAATAATAAATTAAGCACGGACTCATTGATGTTTTGTTTGGAATTAAATGAAGTTTGGATTTTTTTCTATAATAATAGAGTGCGTTATAGTTGACCTTTGCTAGTTAATTAAATAGTACGTGTGAACAATTAGTTATTTAAAAAACTCAAGGTATTGCAATGAACAGTTTTGCTACAGTTGACCCCTAAAATGCATCAATAAATGTTTTAAATTTTGAGAGGCAGTAGATTCAACTTGTTATGTAAAAAAATATTTTTCTGAATTTCACAAAATTAATAAGTTAAGAAAAAATAAACATACAAATTTAAAACACAATTTTTGAATAATCATACTAGTTAAACCATAAACGAAAATGTAACCAAACTTCTTTTTGCTCTTAACTAAATTTCCCTTCTAATACTAAGTGATGTATGCATGTTTGAATTACTAATAGGCCCTTGGCAACGGGGTTCGATTCCCGGCCGGTGTGAGGAGAACGAAACAGATTCCTCACCATAACTATGCATTTTATGGCACTTGATCATTTCAACTAATCTTTGCCAATTATTGACTCGGTCGATTTTACTTGTAAGCCCATGATTCGCAAAATAAAAAAAATGAACATGTTAGAGTCAGATAAAAGGGGGAGAAATAATTTTTGTGGAGTAACTTCTACTATCTATCTCGTTTAAGTGAGATACTCAAGAATGAATGACGGCGATCTCTCTACACTTGTCTGTACTATAACCCTTTTATTAGTTTAGACATGCATTTGAAACCTACAGGTCGAATCCGAACGACCAGGAATTTAGAGAAGATAATTTTCTATGAGGATACCACTCGGTGATTTACCGAAGAAAAATCCTCCAGACTTAGCCGATAAATCAACTAACCCCTACGGACGTTCCTACAACGTATAAGATGCTAGAATATCCTAGGTAGGAAAAACAGGAAACAAAAGCCATATCTTGTTGATTTAATTGAATTCTTGATTCGTGTTTTCGCTGTTTATTATTTTTTTGGTTCTATTTCTGCCAGATTCCTTGCAATTGGTTTTTTTCATATACCTAGCAGAAAAGTATCTCCATGTTACTTGGTTTCTTGGTTACGAAACCAATTAATAAAGAATTGAAATTTATTACGATTGCAATGTGAAAATGGTACAATTTAATTATTAACATTGAAAATAATTTCTGATGGCTAACTTATATTGAAATCGTTGCATTCAATACCCGCAGAAGCTTAAAAACAAACGCAACTTATATTGATACATTCTGGATAATTTTATGCATTAAGGGCGCACGGTAGGTTCAATTTTTTTTCTGAGTTTTTGTAAAATAAATCTCTTTGATTATACAGATACAACAATAACAAAATTTAATTTGAGTTCAAATACCGCTAAGAACCCTTTCATTCAATGTATGTTTTTTTTATGAGATTGAAGGTTTTTCAATTTACTTTGTCACGTCATCATTTTTATTGCCGTCCGACAACTAATTATTTGCCCTTCCAAGAAATGGCTGCAAATTTTGTGTAGCAAAGAATAATTAATTTAGTGAATTAAACCGGCAGGTATTGAAATGAAATTACTATTGTAACAGAGCCTACAGTTTCTTGTTAATTTTAATTTTTTTATTTTGAAAATCGCATCAGTGATAGCAAAGTGATGTTTGTATTACGAAAACGCAATCAAATTATTTGCTATCCTGCATTATTGCGCACTTTTTCTAGGGTACGGGAATATAAATTCACTCGAAATACTATAATGGTTACTACTAGCACCCCGTAGCGGAATAGTTTGGCTAGTAAACGTACCATACGCCGTTAAAGTAGCTCTTTGTACAACGACCAGTTGCAACAACGGTTGTTGAATTCTTGACTTTTTGTTGGACGATTGGAAGTCTACATTTTGCTGCTTAAGCATTTGAAAACAAGCATTTGTCAAACAATAAAGGGCTGATGACCAGTCAATGTAATAAAAAAATGACGCAACGTTAATGGCTCTTTAAAGATTTAATAGCGTTATGCAAGCAGATCTTGGGTTTTTCAGTCATCCTCACAAGACAAGATTTTTTCGAATGCTTAAACAAAAAGTATAGAGCCCGAGTGACATTCTCAAAGCAATTGCCAACATGCGATACTGATTTAGTTACTCGTCCATTACTAGATTTACCTTGTTCAAAAATACAGAAAGAAAATTTAAAATTTATTGTGTTCTAAATCTCACAAAACTATGTTTTATATTGTTTAAAAAAAATCCTTTTTTATTTAGCAGAAGGGCTATCCTGTACAATAACCAATATATTATCATTAATATGTAGAAATAAAGTGAATTCAAAAATGACCAATTTTGAACATATTTAAGAAAGTGCAGAACCAATTTCTTATTTTTTGTTTGAAGTTTTGTACCTTGAAAATTCAAAATTTTCACCCGCAATGCATTTTGCAGTTATCGATCCAAATAAATTGGAAATACCTATGTCCTTCCATCTAATTTCACCTACAATCCGCGCCATTAAAAATAGTGAAGAGTTATATTTCTTCAAGAAATCTCCTAAATAAATATTCAAAACCCATCTACTGTTATTATAAACAAAAAAATACTTTTTGTTAATGGTAGAAAAAGTAGTTTGTTTTCCTAACTTCCCACTTCTATTTTATAACAATAATTGAAATTTATATTTATACCTACCAGACCCTGATTTCGAATATAGACTCGTAAATCAAAAGATAAATGATTAATAAAGCAATTAATTACATAAAAAGAAGTCTGGAAATACGAAAGTTAATTAATAATTAACTAAAATCAATTATTTTTTCATTATCACAATCTCATTAAACTTATCGATTAGATACTCAAAACTTAACAAAATAGTCTGATGATATAGTCTAGTAGGAAAGTGTTTTAGTGAAAACGACCTCTCACAGGTGCTTTGATGCCATATTTAAAATAGCGGACGCTAGGTCAAATTCCCACTCACCTCGATTTCGGCCTTGAGTTGCGAAATCTCCACGTCTGAATAGGAATTGGGAAGTGAGTCGAGATCGGTTTTGGAATCCTGCAGTTTTTTCTCTAAATTCTGTTTCTCGTTTATAACCGATTCTTGCGCTTGTTTCGCTTCTTCCAGTTCCTTTTGTAAGTTTTCCAGCGCCTTTTCGGCGTTTTGGAGGCTGTCCATGTCTCGGTTCATGCGATTCAAGTGGTTTTTGAATTTTTTATTTTGTTGAAAGGCATACCATAATCCGATTCCGCCGCCGACGATTAGAATAATTAGGGTGAGATCTTTCCAGTGCGGTTGGCCGTCTGCCAAAAAAACAAGTCCATTCATTTAGTGTTTTTGACATGGTAACTCGAACACATCGCACATGCAGACTGATTTCCAAAGAAAAAAAAATAACACAACGCAGTGATTAGCGCCCGTAATGGTTATATAATTATTTGATTGTTGTCACGGTCAGTCGAGTTCACACATAAATATCATCCGACAAACATGCAATGAAAATGACGTTGCAAAAATAAACGGGATGCTCGCGAATTAATTACCTTTTGGGGGGCCAAACAGGACCACGTCCATGGCTTTCAAAACAATTTTTTGTTTATGGATGGGATCTTTGATTCCGAGCAAATTCAAATAATTAATATTATTAGCGGCCAATCTGCAAAACGTAGTTTAAAAATAAATAAAGACGAAGGGATTGGGACGGACCTCGGTAGATTTGCTCCAGTGACCTTGTGCGAAATGAAGCTAGGAACATATTGGGGTAGTTCGACTGATGACGTTAACCATTCCGTTGTTTGCTCGACGGTCCAATTGTGAACTTCTGACCGCAGCCAGGCTTCCCACAGCTCTTTCACCGAAATGTGCATGTCGTCGTTCCGATGGAAAGCCTTTTGTCTCCGTTCGTATCCTGAATCGTACTTCAGCTCTTCCCTCAAAAACTACAACAATTGCCCTTGTAAGAACAAAAAATGGAGGTAAATGGCGTAACCCACAACATTCAACAGTTATTGTCCAAAAAAGTACTATAGAAAATTTGTAGTAGCAGTTTGAAAAATGCTCAGGTAATTTGCAAAAGCAAAAGATAATTTTTCTTTAAATTCAAGAAAAACAATTTCACCATTTTTTTTTTAATATGAGATTTGGCTTTGTTATAAAAGAATTATATTTTATTCTGAAATAAAATTGTTTTACAAAAGAAAACGGTATACCTTAATTAAAGTCAATAAAAACAAAGCTACTAAAAAAAAAAAAATTAACCAAATTTGATTTAAAACCGTACAACTTTGTTATAAAAAAATTTTGTTATAATTTTGAAATCAAATTCTTATTCCTGTATTTTCCAAGTTTGCTTGAATGGTTTCTTTGTAGAAAGTAATTTTACACAAAATTTAAAGAACATTTGGGAATCTAACTTGAATAATCTCTTTGGCGCTTAAGGAGAAAACTCAAATGGTAATACAGGCCGCAGTTCCACCTTCAAAGCAGCAACTGGTGTTGTTCTATGATATCAGAATCTACAAATATTTACGTTAACATGTCTGTATGCAAGGTAATTATGATTCAATAGAATTTAGTTGGGATACACAACTAAATTGCAAGAATTTCTTGTTACTATCCACAAAATTTCGTGATAAAGGCATCCACACAACAATTGCTACTACTCAAATCTTGCAGATTTTAAAATAAGATTCTTGCTTTAGCAAGATGAATGTTAGCATTGGAAATAAGCCAATTATTAAAACTGAAGTCAGTATTTTTGCATACCTAGCACAAAGCAATTGTTTAGCTTAACTTCCACTGTTTGTTTTTGTTATTGTTATGCGACCAGGAAGCCAACTATGGTGTATTGCACAATTATTATTCAAATTTACTTAATTTAAAAATTGCATTTTTGGATTACACCACCTGAGTTGACGCTTACATCGTCTGATTCAGATAGATCCACATTTCCGTTGGCGTCATCATCAAGTTTCTGATGTAGTGACTTGATGGCTTCGAGCCCCATTCTGTCGTTGGCCGCTGTCGCCAGACAGGCGAAATCGTCGATGCTGCACGTGATTTGAGAAACTACAACAGGTAGGATAGTATTGAGGAATTTCTTATTGATGCTTACCATCAGATTGTGTCGAAAGTAAGTCGCTGGGCGTGTAAGTACTTCTTTGGGGGTAACTGGACCGGGATCCGTCTGCGTTCTGGGACGAAACTTGGTCGGCGGTAAGGCCATCACTCCAGTAAACACTCAGTATTAGCCAAAAAACTAAACTTCTGCTGTGCATCTTGATTTAACCTTCAAATGTTGCGAGGGGTTTCAGATTTGAACGGGGCCCGGTTTGTAGGAGCAAATGTAATTCGTTAACATAATAATTATTGTGTGTTATGTGTTTTTCTTTGATTTGACATTTCACAGCCGATTTTCGTGGCGATGTTTCAAGGTCGAGGAAATATCTGTCAAAATTTTGAGCGATTGGTTGCGGCTTTGGCGGGGTAATCGCGGCTCGCCATATGTTCGATCGGTTAAAATCGGTTCACATGGGTGCCAACACGAGGACGAGCCGGTCACCAATGACCTTAACACCATTTGGCGGTGCTCTACTTTACTACCCATTTAAATTTAGGATCGTTTCTTACTGCAACTTGCATCAGATCGATTAAGCATCATTGTCATGTTGCATATTCAGCATAAAACTATCAACAATTATTAGTAATAAAGAAAATAAAAGTTTAATAGGATTTGAACTTGTTACGTTTTTGTCTTTATTTAATTTTTCCCGGCGTTCTGGTGCAAGGAAGAACCGAAAAATTTCGTCGGTGTACTTAAATTAATATCTTTCTTGCAATAACAATTTACATTTGTATTTAAATCAATGAAGTAATTCTTCTCGGAAAAATATAGACCCATAAGTGGTAATTTAAAACAACAATTTATACTTTTAAATTACCACTTATGGGTCTGTGTAAGTCAATTCCATATAATTTCTAATTTTTCCGGAAGAAATAACTTCATTGATTTAAATACAGCAGAGCAAAAAACTTGGCAGTGAACTCCATGCAGAAGAAATTACACTAAAATTCAGAGAAAATAGTTTATTTTCAACATTTACTTTACTTAACTGGAAAAAAATACAAAGTAATGCTTTAAACTATTAATATTGTTATTATGTCTCATACTGAACGACACTTGTAAAACACTTTAAAATTATAGTTCTGTCTAGAACGGGCCAGTCAATAACAAATTGACATTAAAAAAGAACTCGTAATAAAGTAGATTTACATAGCCGGTACCAGTGACTATGTTTGTAGCCGGTAGTAGCTTGTCACTGGTCGAAATTGAGTAGGCGGGGCTTACTGGCTACCAAGTTCATTGTTGGTAAACATTCAAATTGCTTATACA
This sequence comes from Pyrochroa serraticornis, assembly GCA_905333025.2. Classification (NCBI taxonomy): domain Eukaryota; kingdom Metazoa; phylum Arthropoda; class Insecta; order Coleoptera; family Pyrochroidae; genus Pyrochroa; species Pyrochroa serraticornis. The sequence goes on along the minus strand of HG995157.1, from coordinate 9,634,784 downwards.
AACATATTTGGTGGATAATTACATTATTTTTGCTTAAAATTTGAAAAGATGGACTCCAATATCAGTTAAAAATTAGTTTAGCATAATATAACAAAGAAAATACGCATATACTTACCTAATTTAATAATAATAAAAAGTCATTTGCTACGTAGGTACTTAAGTTATTATTTATTTAATTAAAAACTCGCCGTAAGTAGATGTAATTTTATAAATGAATAAATAATGAAAAGCAGCGGTCATTTATGTTTGATGAAGGCGGGATGATTAGAAAAAGTACCATAATAGAACAATTTTCTCTTTGATTTCTTGATGCAAGTAAAATCAATGTGAACGGTGACCAGGCACTTCTCACAGCAAATTATTGGCTTTGCTTCATCAGTGTTGAAGTCTCGAAGACAAACATTACAATAATCGTGCTTTCGCTTTTTTCTAGAAATATATTTTGTATAATTGACAATGAAATTGACACTTACAGTCATAAGTAAATTATAACAAACTGTTTTGTATCTACCTATATGTGTATACTATGAACTTACCTGTATTGCAATCATTATTATTGTTCTTCAGAGAACAGTCAAGATACGGAATATTACTGATAGCCGGTAAGTCCCGGTTACTGAATTTTGGCCAATGATAAGCAATTATCGACTACGAACATAGTGAGTGGTGCCGGCTACTTATCCACTGCCAATAAATTATGGTTGGAAAATCTTTGTATCGGCTTTTTTCTACATATTTTAGAAACTATTTATAAAATATACATCTTAAGACAAAAGTTTGACGATCCCCCAAAAATATGGCGGGCGTTAAAATTGCAATCGAAGAGTATAAGTGCTTTTCTAAAATTAAAGTTCGAATAACTTTCTCAAATAATTTCTTTCATTAAAGGCATTGTAGGTAAAAAAATTCTAGTATTAGAGAACTTTTTAGACTTTGCAATTTAATATTAATTGGGAGTTGATTCTATAAATATAATTGCAAAAGTGCCACAGCCACCGCAGCTGCATTGCTACTGGGTGCCAAAGCAATGAATTTGCGCTCTAATATGCATTTGAAATTATGCACCATTCTTGGTGCAGCTTGAAACCAGTCAATTAACAATAATCAACATAATCAGTTCAGTCTTATAAAACTTTCAAGAATTATTAGATACTATAGAAAAAACTCTTGGTGTGATTTAACAGGCCCATAAACCATAAACAAGATTTCTCAAACTAAATAATTTGCTATAATTTTCCAAAAGTGCTCAAAAATTACATCCATACAAATAGAAAATTTTCCAAATATATTTTCATTTGCCAAATTTTACAGCCGATTTTACCGCCTGGATCTTCCTCAGCAAAATCTGCAAAAGAACCGTAAAACAAAAACTCGCCGTTAGTTGAGCAAAACCTGATTCTCCCAGTCAATTTTCATTTGAGCCTTATTTTTGTTGATAGTGTAACTGGAGGTTTTTCGAAAATTTTGTGATACCGCTTTAGGTTTATGTTGACTTTTTCTGCAACTGTTCTGCCAAATTTTGTTCATTAAAATTGCATTATCCCTTTCAATTTCTCTAATTTGATACGATGTGAATGTTTTGTTTCGACTCTCACTTCTCGGTACCTGATTCAACTTTTCCAGAACACTCAAATTAAGTTCGGAATCTTCTTCAAATTCTTCATTAGCATACTCATCGTCATCTTGCGAGGAATAGTCAGAAATATCAAAATTATTTGAGACTATGGAAGTTTCTTTCACGGCACTTGACATGACTTCGTTGAATCTACTGCGTTTATGTGAAAATGTTTATTTTATAGTTTGAATTGTATAATCAATAACGATAATGTACGGCATGACATATAGTTTCTATAGTAACAATTTTTCAAGAGAAGTTGATCAATAAAATTGTACTTTCTTCTTGTGGTGGGTGTTCGAGTTTGAACTCGTCAATAATGGAAAGAGCAATTAAGTGATTGGGAATATCAAAGTTAATTGACGGGATATTGGCAATTGACCTAGAGGTTGCCCGATGCGAGTTGTTGTTTAAAATTCCTGTGAAATAAAGTCAGGCCTGTCATAAATATTTCTGCTTTTAATAAATGATTATTACTGAATAGAACAAAAATATATTTACATAATATCAAAACAATATACACAATAATTTATTTACACACATAATGTTAGTCAATAGTCACGATTATGGTCAATATTGAATGCATACTAGTGCTGGCCGCACGGAGACGACCACACAACAATTGCACAGAATGTAATTAATAGTAATTAAGACGTATAAGATACAAAGTATTGCTTTCTTTGTTAGTCACATTATAAAATATATCACTTGTCCACGTTTGGCAACAGGTGCCTCTTGCTAATCGCCGTTCGACAGTCTGTCACTCCAAATAATAAAAAGAGCACACCTAAACTATGACAATGTGGATACAATGGAAATCAATGATGTAGTAGTTCATTTATCATTACAACAGCTGTACCTATTACAATTATTACAGTATCATCTATGGCGAACGAGTAACAAAGGTGAATGGATAACGAATTATGAACGATAATTGGCAGTAAGTTACAGATTCTATGATGCGTTATGTATGGTATGAGTATCGACAGTACGCTATTCTAATGATTAATGGACCTGTTGTGTAATTGCGGCCCAGATCTAATGTTTAGATATAGGTAGTGGAGACAAGCACCGAGGATAAAATTGTAAAACTTAATAAAACCATATAAATATGTACATCTATGGACTATGTTTGCTATGCTCATGAATCATATATAGTTCAGTCGATGCTACGATCAATGATGACCAAATTACGTAAAATCATCATAAGAAACTGCAGCACAAAAATGATTCATCTCGTTATTCATGTCTTGCGAGTCACTATAATTTCCATATAAAAAGCTTCTGATATATTTACAGTTCCTTAGTATTGCCTTAACTAGAGTAAACTATGTGCAAAGTCTTTGCTTCGAGATCCGCGAGAGTGGCGACCCGGCTACCCTGTAGGAAACACGTCATTCGTTATCAAATAGGCCTTTTGATTGCTTGTACACAACACGCAGTTATTTGGACAGTTCATGGCTTGTTTATTCACAATTTTCATTAACTTATGATTATCAAAATATTATCGCCACGAATTTATTAAAAATAGTAATTTGTTCCTACAAATTAGTTATGTACTTTCTTTAAGAACGACTAGGATTTGATTTGATGTTGGCATTATGGCACATAAAAATATCTCTGCTGTCGAATTCCTTATTTATCACCACCATTATTTAAGTCAGAAATAAAATCACGACTCGTGCCGGTGCAGCCTGCCTTTTCTCAACCCGCTCTTCCGTCTCTTCCTCTTAGTGTCCCTTTGGAACGCCACGTTCCCTGGATCATCAGCCAATTGGGGATACTTGTGTATGCTGTGTATATCTACTCCTTCATAACCGTCAACCTCCCCATGAGAAATCAATTCTTCCTTTTCTTCCTCAGTCCAGTCACCTCGTCCTTGAAAACCTGCCGCCACCAATTGCTTCTCTAATTCCCAAGCCCGTTCTACAGCTCTCTTGTGAGCGTGTCTTAAAATTTTGTGCGTTTCTTGTTCGGGATCTGCTCCGTATTTAATAATCACAACAGCATCAGGATTATGCAACCTCAACTCTTTGATCGTCGCAGAAGAACCGTGATCAGTAATTTCGTGAGTTGAAACGTTAAACATACCGCCTAAACGACGTAATTCTTCAAGATCATCACGTATTTTCAACACATTGTCTTTAACGAAATAGAACACGTCTTGGTCGTGAATACTGAATTGTAAATTGAGGAAGAATGAGTTGTTGAAAACCGAAGTTACCACGTCCTGTACAACCCCGTTAACACCTTCGACGACACTAACGAGAGCCCGGCCACCAACTCGCGAGATCAATACACCTTCACCAAACACCGAACGACGATAAGCGACGCGAGGGAGTAGATTCCTGGTCTTCGGTTCCATCTTTAACAAGGGTTTAGGAACGAAACCCAAATCGGTGAATTTTTCGTTAACCTGAAACGTTATTATTAGAAAAAAATATTTATTTGTTGCAAAATTTACCTTTTCAACGATGCATTGTAATCCGGAAATTACTCCAAAATCGGGGGCGAGTTGAGGGGAAGTTATCGTGGCATGAGGCTTATAAACCATTTTGCTAATGTACTCAGATCCCAACATATTTTTCATATCGTAGCCGTACAACTTCAACCAACTATTTAAGGTTGTCATGTAATTCACTGTAGATTTTGCGTTTATTGGGTCGTTGTTGTTGAAACGATAAATAAAAACGTCTGTAGGCGTCGCCAGTCTTGTTGCTAACTGTTCCCAAGCAGGCGTCATCCACTGGCCGACGACAGGATCGTACAATCGCTTGTTAATGTAAACTAGTTTCGTGTTAGGGTCTAGAATTCCGCCGTGGAAATCGACTGGTAAATAAAAATCGGGGTTGGTATCTAGAATGACACTGCCCGAAGGTGTTCGCCGAATTTCCTTAATCAAATTCGCGTTAATGTCAAAAAGTGCTAGAGGAGAGCCGTTTTGGTCTGTAGCCACGTAGAATCGTTGTTCTGATGTTTCAACAGTTATGATAACGTTCCGGGCATCGTACAAGAACCGGAAAGTTCTTCCCGTTTTGGGGAAATGAAGATGAGTTACCAGATCAGGCGCGCTTGGATTCGAGTACAAATATTGAGTAACATTACCCTTATCGTCGTTCCACGATATCAAGCGACCCCTATCGTCGTAATAATACCAAGTTTGGAACTTATCGCGTTCGAGGGCATGAATCAAAAGACCTCTTGAGTTGTATCTATATTTCTGTTCCCCTCTTCTCACTACAAATCCGCGATTATCATAACTGTTAAATTCAACGTCTCCATACTGGACGACTCTATCTCCACTATCGTAACCAAGCGAAATTTTCTCCTTTTCTTTAATAACACCAATGATATTCCCGTTTTCGTCATAAACGTACTTCCAGTTGCTTGTACCAACTACTTCGAGGACGTGGCCATCGGAATTATATGAAATTCGATCCATAAATTGAGTTCTTCCCACTAATAATTTCTGCAGTTTAATTCGGTTCCGTTGATCGTACTCGACTTCAAGTCTGAAAACATCAAACGATTTGATGTTTATTAAAATCGATTTGATGCGACCATGATCATCGTAATCAGTGATAGTGAAAAACTGTTTACTGGTGTCTTGCATTACAGAGCGATTGAAAGTGTTTCTGTATACTCTCAAATCGCTGATTCCTTCCAGAATTCCCAAGTTTTGGTTGTACTTCAAGCGCAATTGTGGCAATTCTTTACCGTTAATATCGACATCAATTCCTGATAATCGAGCATTACCGTCATACTGATATTTATAATGAGCATTATCCAAGCCACTTTTGCTGTTAAATTTCAGTTTCTCGTCTTTTAAAATTCCCGCATGATACTTGAACTCTTGCTTGAGTTCGAAATTAGGTTCGACGATTTCAACGCTCTTGACTAGACTCATAGTGTCATGGTAGACGTAATGAGTTGAACTCATTCCCGCTAAACTCGTTTCGAGTTTCCCTGTAGCGTCGTATACATAGGAAACCCTTCCGGACTGGTGGGGATAAACTTTGGCCAAAATTTGACCGTCGTCGTTGTAAATTATCTCGTAAGGGTGACGATTCATGGGAGAGAAGTACTGGTATTTGAAGAAACCCAGAGAAGTCTGAAGAGAGAACGTGTGGATGTGGCCTCTTGGAGTTGTCAAAGATTGAAGAGCCCCAGCTTCGTCGTATTGGAGAAGATAATCAGATCCTCTTGGAGTCGTCACTTTGAGAGGCTGTAAATCAGTTTGAGTTAATGCAATTTTAGAGTTTTATCGTTAGATGAGTAATGTAGTAGATCTACTATGCTGAATTATTTGTCATCAAAATATATCTATATACAACTAATTTGAGACAGACATAACTTTTATTAACATTTTCTCAAAGAGGTATTGTCCTCTCCTCCCACAATTTAAATTAACTGCGTGGTAATATTGTAAATACTTTGAAAAAAATTGCATTGAAAGAAGCTACTACGAAGTAGATATTCCAGTTTTTCCTGCAACAATTTCAATAGTAGCAATAACTAGAAAATTAAAATAACCTTAGACACAATAAAGCACAAAAAATGCAGAGTATGAAGAATAAACTAAAAATTATAAAAGGAAATTTAAATGTAGAGCTTTGACCACTTTTCAATTAAGTTCTGTTAGTTCTACCACCAGCCATATAAATTTTAATTAGTTAATTTGACTTCTAAAAGTAGACGATCTCCAACTTGTTCTTTCTCAAATGTCTCTATATAAAATCAGTAAATCCGCTACTTACCAAGCTGCTGAACATGTCTTTGAAGGCGTATACCAAAGAGGATCCGTCGCCGTATTTGATTTCGAAGAGCCTTCCCGCTCTGTCGAATCCATAAGTTTCGCTCAAATCTCCCCATTTCCACTTGCTCAAGCGGCTGAAGCGGTCGTATTCGAGTTCGACTTCGGCAAATATTCCGTTTCTAGGGCCCCATTTAACCGGTCGGGCCGACTTGTCGTAAGTCACGTTGAGCAGTTCGACTTTATCATCCATAAAAACGGAAATCGATGCCGTGTCTCTGTCGTACTCTAACGTGAGCAAATTTTCGCCGTTCACTCTGAGCTTGCGTCCGACTTTAGAGATTGATTTCGGTGTTGAAGTTTTGCCCTTGTTTTGGTTGGGTCTGACAAAGTACCGCCATTCGAACCTGTTGGCTAAATCGCCGCCAATTTCCGTACGTTGTTTGGCTGGAACCGGATAGCTTTCCCCTAGTAGAGGTTCTTTATCGGCAAGAATGTTGTACGGGACTGTGTCGGTGGTAACGCTGTGGGACCAAGGAGCGTTGCTCGCGACGCTACCGTCAGCTAAAAGGATAATTTTGTTCTCAGCGTCGCCTATTTTGGTGGAAACGCTAGATCCTTTGATCAACATTGATATGGGTTGCTTGTTGTTCTGGCCTACTTTAACGGTTGCCCCTTTCAGGCTCAGATCAAACGACAAACTTATCACTTTACCAGTGGGAGTCACTGCGGAAGTCAGGCGGCCGAATTCGTCGTAATTGTAAACGTAACTTCTTCCGCTGCTATCCAATTTCGTTTTGAGCAGTCCCGTCGGGCCGTGATAGTCGAAGGTGACGTTGTAATTATCCGGAGTGCTCAGCTCGTGCAACATCCTCATCCGCGACATCCGTAATCTGCACTTTTGTCCTTTGGTGTTTTCGATCGAATTGACTTGGCTGGAGTAGTCGCGCAAAAGGAATACTTTATTGCCTGCCGCATCTGTTACGGTGCTCAATTTTCCATTGCTGGTATTGACATTATATGTGAAAACGTAACTGGTCTCGCCTGTTAGAATGTTTTTGGTCGCGACGTGTTGCCCGAATCTATTGAAAATGTAAATCTCTTGAGTCTCGGGGGAGTAAATCTCGTATTCCCGGGAAATGCTAGCGTCCGGGATGCTTGATATCACTGATCTTATCCTATAATTTGCTTGATCGCCGATATGGACGTGACCGTCAGGACTAACAGCAACTGCGGAAATCGTGTTAAATTTCGAATTGGACGCTAAATAATGCTCGGCTTCGAAACAATCACATCCGCGTTCAAGACAATTGCATTTCGACTCTGCTCCGGCATACGGCCCGATTTTACCGTCCGTCCCAATAATGCGGACCCGGTTGATCCTCTGGGAGTCACTCTCGGCTATGTACAAATCACCGCCGGAACTAAACGCCAAACTTTGAGGCATAACCAAAGTCGCGTGGGTGGCCAGTTCCACGTCATATCCGGTAGCGGGTGAAGCGCAATGCAGAGGACGCCCCGCCACCACTTTAACCCGTCCATCAAGTGTCAACTGCAGGATCATGTGGTCATCAATAATATGCAATGTATTATCCAAGGGATTTATCGCCAGTTCCGTAGGCCAACGCAAGTGGACTTCTTCGATGTTCAAAGTACCTTCGCAAGGTAAAGGCTTCCAATGCGACTTATGCATGTGATTACCAATAACTGTAGTCACGATACCGTCGCGATCCACCATTCTTATATTGGTACCATCTGCGAAATACAGCACGTTATCGTTCGACACTGCTACCCCTTTAGGGTAAGCAAGTTTAGCGTCTCGCGCCAAAGCTCCGTCGCCACAATGGGCCTCATCTCCAGGCAAACATCGTTCTCCAGACCCCACTACAGTCTCCCAGTTATGATCGGGATCGCTGTATTCATCGGTGTTACGAACTCGAATTATCTGGTGACTTTCCGGATCCGAAATATACAAAGTACCATCAAGAGGACTTAGAGCCATGTGGTAGCGATAAGAAACTCGAGTAGCGCTAAAAAAAATCGTTTTAAAAACAGTTAAATTGAATCGTCGAAACTCACTTTAATCTCACTATCGTTTTGACTTTCCCATCAGTTAAAATCTTTCTTACTAGATTGAAATCCCCAACAAAGATGGAGCCATCAGGGGATGCAGCTAATGCGACAGGAGCCAAGAGGCGTTGTTTCGTGGCCTGACCCTCGCAATCGCTGCAATCTAACGGTCTTTGATGTCCGTCGCCCATAGTAGTTAAAATCACCCTAGGTTTGTGTTTTAAGTACATGTTGGAACCGTCCCCCTTTTGGAGAATCCCTGAAACAATCAATTGTGTTGATAATTCAAGTAATAGGAAAGAGTAAATAGTCGATACTGCAACAGTTAGCCATTTTCATCTTTCCATTTGATTAATTGGCATAGATTCGAAGAGTCTTAATATTTTGAAGGAGTCTTTGTATTTGTGAAAAATTGGAATTAAATATAATAGTGGACTGCAGAAGTCACGTACCTTCGTGGAAATTGTATCTGTGATGGATGTCCAAGTTCCATCCGCCGACTTCGGAGATGCTCATATCGTGACCGCTTAATTTCGTGGTTTGAACATCCCAAATGATCGTTTTACAGTCGTTGTATTCGTAACCCACTTTAACGATAGCCGTAGTCACCCCGTACACCCTTTGTCTATATACGTTGAGTCTGTTCCAAGCGTAAGTGAATTTGATAACGGGATCTGCCTCGAAAGTTTTCTCGAACAATATGCCCTCGATGGTGATGCGTAAATGGATCAAATTGAGGGTGGGTGGAATAGCGTCGGGGGTCAGCTGTAACTGTATGGTCGACAAGTAACCGGCGGCGCGGGAACTGTGATAAACTAAATTAAGACCGGTTCCGGGAATTTGTAGACTTTCCTGGACCACTTGGGATTCAGCCAGAATAGCGCTGCGATCCGGACACGCTCCTTGAAAACCGTGCTTCCACGTGGCCAAAACTACAGGTTTCATTGTGTCGAAATCGTGAGAAGGACAAGGTTGCGGAAGGAAATTTCCGGCTTTCTCTTCACCCGTTGTCATGATGACGTTGTCGATGATGACGACTTCGTTCCAAGGAACAAAAACTATGTGACTTTGAGGGCGGAAGGGAGCTCGTCCGAATTGCAAGGTGACAGCACCACCCCCGTTGACTAACAGATCGAACCAACCGTCGTCTCGTGTTAAAGTGAAACCTTCCAAGGGGGTGCTCGTGCTCACCCTGACGCCCATCAAACCGGTCCCCATTTGGGTCACGACGCGGCCACGTACAACGGCCGATCGACTAAAGGGAAAATTACAATGAGAAGTTTGTAAGGGTTGCGTGTAATGGTCGAATCGATATTAATTATCAGAAACAGCAAACAACACAACTTAAGCTAACTCAAACTTCACAAACACAAGTGGATTTCTTAAATGGAAATAAACCAGGCACAATTACTACGTCTAACAAGTACTAGTTTTAGTGTTTTCATTACGGCTATCAGCCTTACCTCGTGTTGAAGTGATTCCAAAATATACTGAGCAGCAAGAATAACAGAAAGCCAAATCGTTAACAGAGTAATTTAGCATTTTGTTTTGATAAAGCTCGATGAGATTGATGTACCAGTACCGATTCGAAAGTTTCATCTAGTCAGTCGACAAAAGTGTTAAAAACAGAAAGCACGTAAAACAAAAGTGACTCTGAGTCATGAAATCACATAAATAGGAAGTGATTATCACACGGGGCACAACAATGCGACTATGGAAAACTTTTTACATGTAACAAGGGCACATCAAACATGTTATCGAAAAACATTGAGAAAACAGTCCATCTTCGAATGTAGATGTAAAAAAACACATACCTTTCATTAAATGTTTCTTGTCGAGCGTAATTCTGTAAACTACCCTCGTCGATCAAAAACTTCATTCTTTCGAAAAAGGACGCGGTGATAGCCGGTGGTTGTTTTCTCAATAAAACATCAATAGGTTTGGGCGACGAAACGCACAGTTGACTGCTTCTACAAAGATGATTCGAACAACATTCCGGATCTTCACAATCAACTAAACCATCTGAGAAACGAATTGGAATTAGCGAATATATCGTCAGAATCTTTGTAAGTACCTTTATCGTTATCACGTCCATCATTACAATTCTGTTCTAGTAAAATGCTGCAATCGGGACCGTCCCATCCATTGTCGCAACGACATTCCCACATTGAATCAGTATTAAACCTACATTGACCGTGCGAAGTACAACTGTTGGGACATCCCTCCATGGTGCAGTGTTTTCCATTCCATCCCGTAACACAAAGACAAGTTCCATTCTTGCATTGCCCGTGTTCGTTGCATCTAGGGTCGCACTGTTTAAGATTGCAGTACTCTCCCGACCAACCTTGATCGCATTGACAAGCATCAGACACGCAATGGCCGTGATTTCCACAATCCAAGTCGCATAATTCTGAAATTTTATCAATGTCATTTGAGCCAATTTCCTCGAATTTTAGTACCTTTCGAGCAATCTTCGCCAGACCATCTGGGTTCACAAGTACAGGTTTGAGTGTCCAAATCGAAAGTTCCATGTCCGGAACAATCCGGGAGACATTGTAACGCATCTTTGTCCATTTGACTACAATCTGGACCCTTCCAGCCTTTCTTGCATAAACAAGTACCTTCCACGCAGTAACCGTGAGCGGAACAAGTTGGGTGGGGGCAGTCGACTGAAGAAAAGTTTTGGTAACTTCCTGAAAACCGCAGGTAATTTATAATCTTACCCTCTTCGCAGAATTTCCCCTTGTAACCGCGAATGCAATTGCATTTTCCGTTAGCGCAATGGCCGTGGCCATTGCAGTCAGGCACTTCACATTCGTCATGCCTTAGTTGACATTCCTTGCCTTTCCAGCCGGGGTTGCACTGACATTCTCCGTTGATGTACTCACCTCGTTGGCTACAAAGCACCGGGCACACACCTGACAGAAAGATCATGCGTAAGCTCGAGCAGTTAGTGGCGTATTTTGTAGATTCCTCTTCTATGATTGCATACGCTTGAGTTTAATTCAGTTATAAAACATCTAATAGCAATTAATTAGGTATAACAATGATCGTCTTGTTAATTATTCTTTTCTCTAAATATAGAACAATAAAAAATTGCAGGTATTCAATCATAGGAAGGAAGCTTTTATAGACAAGATAAAGACGAGTTGTGACAAGCTTCTAAATTAGTGTTAACTTACTTTCGCTACAGTCGTCACCGCCGAAACCTGGGTTGCATTGACAATGGCCCATGAGACATTCGCCTTTGCCGCTGCAACCATTGGGACAGTTGTGGGTCATGTCATCGGCCACTGCCGCAACAAACGTGACTTCCTGGGGGTCACCGTCATCGTTGTATAAAGACAAGAACCAATGTCCTTGTTCCATGTAATGTGTGACTTCCTTTTTGACCGACGACTGAAACCAAATCAGGCAATTGCCGGAATACCGGAAAATCAAAAGATACTCACATGAGAAGCCCTAGTGGTTCTGGCTTTAAAACCGCTGAGAACCTCGAGGATGTGATATTGGGTATGTGTCGGTAACGCGTTGCGACGGGCATAAACACCTATACTCGCACCCCGCGGGATATTATAGTCAAATTTGACGTAAGCAGCTTCAGATTGGTAAAATTGCATATTCCAATAGCCGTAGGGTGAAATTTCTTTCGATAACCGCTGTCCGAGGGCTATTTGCGAAAACGTTGTCCCATCTGGCGGAAATGATTGCGCAGGGAACGTGCGGGCACCTAAAGTTATTAAAATTATGAACTAAACCACACCAAAAAAATGTTAATGTAAGCAGCTGAAGCCAACTACTTATAGTTCTGAGAGGAAAATCAAAATCTGTTGTTACCGGGAAGGTAATCAAGCAATAACTACACTAAAGGGAACGGGATCATGCTTTGTTACGGTGTGGTTGTTTCGCTTAGCTTTGTTAATCGCTAAGCTTGATTATCGATACGTCCATACCTTCGAGGATAAGTATCGTAGGTGGTGGAGGTAATTTTGTGGTCACTTCCGGACAAACAGTGGAAGGACTCCAGGTTTCGGAAACTTCTGTCGCGTCTGTGATAGCAGACGGCGGTGAAGTTTCTGTGGTTGTTTCGATGGTACTAGAAAAAACTGCCGTTTTGTTGACGGTGTCATCTTCGTAGTCGGTGTCGTTGCCTGTAAATTCGTTGGAGGCATCGAGACAAGGACAAGAACACTCACAGCCGCCCCCTCCAAGTTCGCTTTCTCTACTAGCGGGCGGCTGCGTGATTTTTTTATCGCCACTCTCCTCTTTTCTGATAGCATCAAAGCTGTGTTTAATTTCGCTGTTAGTAGCTGGGTTAGCGCCATCGTCAGTTGGCACCGAAACTGACAACACATAGACGGAATGGGTCGCGTAAGGGTTGTTAGAATCCGGGTCTGTTGCTATGGTCACGTTCACTAAGACCCTCTTCGATGACGAAGCGCTTGTAACGGCAACAGGAGGCACTTCAATCACTTTAACTTTAGGAATTGGTAATTCGTTAGCTTGAAATTCTTTAGTTACAGTTTTGGAATTAGTTGAATTATGAAAATCGTGCAATAAAAAAGGGTCGTTGAAACTGACGGGTTTTTTCAATGGAAACGTTAAGTCAGAGTTAGGTAGAGAGGAAAGGTTTGATTCCGTCAACTCTTTGGATTCGTCTTTTTCTTTCGTGGTGTAATTAGTTTTTGATTTCATTGTTGTCGATAACGGTTCTTGGTTTAGTTTCACTATTTCCACTTCTTCTTGTCCATAAGCGATAAGTGGTTGTTTTGCTTCAAGAATTTCATCGGTGGTCTCTTCCTGAAAATCTTCCTCATCAGCAAAAAACGATTCTGGATCATCTTGCTGTTGTTCGTCCAAAAAAGTGTGGGACTCATCGGAGCCTTCGAATTGGTAGTTATCATCCGGGTCGGCAGTTGTGGGAACTGTAGTAGTATTTTCTTCAGGAGGTGCCTTTGTGGCGTTGTTGCGGTTCTTCTGGATTTGGGTGCGATTGAAATCGTCTGGACTATTAGTAACGACACTCGAAAGCGGTGTTCCCGTGTTTGTCGTAGTGTCATGCAAGGGTGAGGGGGAGCTAGTGGCATGCTCACTATGTTTATCATGCTCGGTGGTACTCAAACTGGGGGTCGTTTCTGAGGTATTTGACAACACAAAAGCATGCGGTGGGTTATCAACTTGTCTACGTTTTCGCGAATAGACAAGTTCAAAAAAATTACCTCCGGAAGAAGACGTTTTCGGGCGACTGGATGTCGAGAGGTTGGTCTCTGATGTGGCGGTTTTGGAGGCCGGAACAAATTGAGGATTTTCACCAACTATAACCGAACACGGTTTCGTACTTTGATATGACCAATTGAGAACGCTTGAGGCTACAATAGAGTGGAAAAAAACTGTAACAACAGCCCGGCTTCTTAGCGGAATCGTGGTTACCTGAGATGTAAGAAAGGGCAGCTGTTAGCACTACCGACAACATGATGCAGACAATAGCGGTGCATTTCCACGTGCATTTCGATGCGATTCCCTTTCTGAAATGGAAGCGGCTCGCTTGAGGGAAGTGACTGGAATTGGGGCGGCGTAGATTATTTCGGACGGGAAGGACAGGTTGGGCCCCGTAAGGGATTCCGCATCTGTCAGAGTTCTTCATGTCTTTCGAAGGGCTGCTGCAAGACGAGTTCGACTTGTAGTCGATAGCAGAGTTCTTAGGGTGATCTAGCAACACAAACGGAAACGTAATAAGTCACAAATGACAATCTTTCGATAGAGATGAAGCAAAACAGGCGACTGGATACTCGGAAGGCGACAACACCAAGTCTGATTAATTTTCGATGAAAACGTGAGCGTTTCAATTTGTGCACTCAAAATGTTTACTTTTACGCCCCGCGATGTTTATAATTACCCAACGTTGTTATTTACATTTTAATGTGGCAATAAAACTTCGTGAATCACCGATCATGTCCCAACAATCTATCGAGAAATGCATTTTCGATTTTAGTGATTCTCGATGCGGGCATCTATAGAAATAACGCGATTAGGGCACAGCGATAACAAGGAATAAATAGTAAATTCTGTTTGCAGATTCTAGATCAAACAAAAACAACGTCCGGCGATATTAAAACATTTTGTGATCACAAATGCGCTCGATGACTCGTTATTCCGTCAGTAATTACAAAAATTTCAATTCGGTTCGAATAAATATCGATCGCAACAGCGGTCTCTACTTACTCTGTACTCTTCTAAAATTCTCACCATTAGCAACTACACATGTTCGAGTATCGCTAGAAACACCCGCGTAAATCACTCAACACATTTTCATAGCGGTTATAATCGAAGAAAAAACTCACTCAAAGTGCCTGACGGTATGTACACATTTCCGGATGGCGTCCGAACGAGGCAAGAGGGCTCGAAATCTTGACTGGGATCTGCCGGAGGAGCCGTGGCAAGGCGCCCATTTAGACGACTCATGGTAGGGTTTCTTGGTGGAACATCTGGTGGACGTGGAGCGCCGTCCAGCAGGCAACCTGAAAGAGCACCGTCTGCAATTAGCGAACACCGCCGTGATTGTTTTTTAATAGGAAAGGATGCGCACGGAACGACCGGTGCCATCTGACTGGCGACTGGCTCCTTGGGCTACCGCTCAGGGTCCAGGTCAAAATCTTCAAGGGGATTATGATAACAATGTGGGGCATTGTGCCTGCACACAATAAACCCCGGTGCAAGGGCCTATATGGGCACTTTAAATATTTGAGACCATTAGTGATGCTGTTATTGTCGAGGACTCGAAACTTGACTCCGTCCACGGTTTATGGGGCCAAATTGGCAGGTATCCGTTAGAATCCGTGCAGTTCGCAAAAACATCTGCTTCTTTCAAAATAAATAATGAATAACAAGGGTAATGGCATTTAGTTAGTTGATACAAGCAAATTAGTCCTTTCGGCTGCATATTGGTAAAGTTCGACAGTTTAAGGCGATTTCGTTTTAAAATTTATGGATAGACATCTCGTTAACGACAGAGATAGTGCGGTTTTCCTGTTTCGACAGCCTCATTATAATGTAAAAGAAAAATGCATTTTCTATGAAGAAACTTTTATAATGCCAAAAGCGGGGTGTTTTGCATTTTTATCTGCTTTACGTGAGTTCACGTCCAATAAATATTTCATCGTTTAAACATTCCCAATAAATATGAAATATGTTTTCGGCACACTTACGCCACGATAAGGAAATTTATACGACGGATGCGTAACTCGCTGGAAAATTTCGAGTGTACTTGCCCAAATATTGATTGAAACCCAAAGTGAAACACGTTTGCAATTTTAATTCAAGTTCCGGAAGAAACCCGAGGGTCACTTTCAATTAAAGTTTTACGTCAAAGCAGGGAACTCTACAAATTCGAAACGTGCACAACTTTCGGTCATTCTTTCTCTTGTAGTAAACTTCCTGATTTTGAGGAGCAATAATGAGAGACTGAGTTTCAATTAAAATCTTTCGTATTCATCCAAGCTCGCTCTATAGAGGCACTCTATTAAAATATTCCTGGGCGTTTCTTCAAGAATTCTATTGTTGTTTTAATTAGAGCTGCATAGGGGATGAAAATTCGACGTAACGAAGTTACTGTTATTGCAGGCGCCCGAGCTTTTTACAGCGAACGTCTATCAAGGGTTCAATTCCATCATGCAAAAGACCGAAAAAACCGGAATAGCTGCGTTTTAATTACTTCAATCACATAGAATATCGATCAGTGATGGCACTAAACAAAACCCGTGTATATAACAACATTTAATAAATTACGTCGGTAGGTTTAACATCGGAAATGTGGGGCAAATCAACTCAATATTTTAAGCTCTTGCTGTTTACGACCAGGAGGAAATTATTTATCAAACTAAAATCGAGACGGACGTGTGCTCTGCCTCGTTAATATTTTACCTCGTTTGTTAATAAGTAATTTTGCAAACATCTACCTGGTTGCTTGCAACCAACGACGGAAGTAGCGAATTCAATAATTTCAGTAGCGATCGAAATTCATGTAAAACTCATTAGGTTATCACCAGCGGCTCTCATCCTGGATATTTAGAGGTGATGATTGACAGGTGAGACAGCCCACATTTTCATCAATTTTGCAAAATTACACGTGCAGGTGCCTGTAATACACACAGATATCCGATGAAAAATTGAAAACAAATTGAAATAATTCGAGCTGTTCGGAATTAACCCCAGTTGTTCTTTAAAGGCTAAAATTTGGTTACTGTCCGATAAATTATAAATATTTTCTGGGCGCAGGTATATTTCTACTTAAAGTATTGGAATGAATCTCTCAACAAAATTTTATCAGTAAAATTGATACCTGGATTTAGGCCGAAATAAAACCGTCCAGAATTTAACAACCAACAGATGAAGCCATTGTTGAATTATTGCATCTCCGGCTTCAACAAAATGTGTATTTTTCAATTGACATAACTTGCTCTTTAATCGCTCACAAGTTAGTGGAGTGATTGGCATCATCCAACTTCTAACGTATTGATGACATTCATAAGGCAAATTATTTTCTCAAACTTGATTTTGTGTTTCAATTTAAAGTTGTCCAGAGATTGAAACCATCTATACATCTTAGAATGGGACAAGTAAAAGATTTCTCTTCATCTATAACTTCAATTCTCCCAACAAAGTGTACATGACAATATCGGTATTTTTTAGGTAATCGATTAATGGTGTATCTTGGAGCTTTTTCTTCTTTTCCGTTATTCTATATTATTTCTTAGAAGTATTCTACTAACTACCATGTGTGACACGTGGAATTTTCGAGATAATTTCTGCACTGGTGTTCCCTTCTTGTATTTCCAATATTGATCTTCACTTTTTAACTCGGATTAAGATTTTGGATTAATCACTTTGTGGTAAATTTAGGCAAGGAATGACATTTTGATCATTTTGGGGATATTTTCTTTACAGTGACAAATTGATTGGTTGTTATTTGCTAATTATTTGTAATAAAATATTTTCCAAAAATTTCATATAGGTGGTGACATTATTGTTATAATTCCAATAAATGTCAACCCGCAAACGTTTACCATACATTTTTCAAAATTGTAAGCAAACATTGATGTAATAAATTAATTTCAAAACAGGGTTGCATTTTTTGTTCCACGCAATAGCCACAACCTCAAAGACCGTATTTCAGATACAATGATAATTAGCCTGAATGAAGGGTAGTTACGGCTATATCCCGATCCTTCACCTGTCGCCGGAAATTTCATTCTTTTCCGATGGTGCAGCAAGGGTAATCGGACAACCGTATCGCCCAATTTCGTCAACAGATGGTGACCGATCTAAAAAAGTGGAAGGCACGTGGTAATCAGTCACACCATACATTTTCGATTCTTGATTCTTATTTCGATCATAGTTTTCTTGATAATAATGATAACTGTAGAAAAACTTGATGCTCACGAATAGCATGTTATCGATAACACTGGATAGAAAGAAGGACAACAAGGGTTGCGGCCGGTCGTTGCTTGCAAGTTTCCTGTTAATTTTCGATACGATGGGGGTGGCGAGGTATGTGCTTTGTCGCTAGTTGTGTCCCGGATCGCGTGATGGTTGATACGGCCAACATGGCGTCTCGGATGGCCGGAAAGAAGTAGATAGACGCGGCGGCAGTTCGATAAGAAACCAGATAAGACCGGTGATCGGCTGAGAAATATTGCGGAAACGCGGACGTCTGTGGGACACACGCAAACGGATAGTAGATGTGTATAGGAAAAGGCAACCTGGTTGAGGGCACGCGACCCAATCTTTATTATGGAAATGCAGAGACCCGGTTGGTTGGGCGCCACGTAATTTCGAAGAGGAAAATAATTGAGTTATCATTCGGCGGACTCTATAGAAGTTCTCATGAATATTTTAAAAGTTCTTATAAAGGTACTTTAATTACGTACAGTGCTGGATCGAGTAAATGGAAGAAACTCGTGGCTTTGTTGTGGTGATGGCAAAACGCACTTCCTGTCCGGCGACCACTCGATTTATTTCAACACGAATGCAAAACAGTATTATTATTACTTATTCCTGACTGGTCGTTTGTGTTATTTACTGATATAAATCTTTAACACGGCGACATAATGATTCATCAATTGGCTTGTCGACGTGACAGAGGGACGAAAAATCCGGTATTGTTCGCGCCACCCATTCGTTCCCAGAAAATCGTAAAATCCTGCATGTGATCAGAGACGGAGTTGGCATTAAGACAATTGCGATGGTAATATTAATAAGACGTCGGTTGCGAAAGAGCTGGTAGCGAGCCTGCAACATTAATGGGAAAACCGCTGAAAACGCCTTAATTCCGAGACGAACAAATTGTTGAGTTGTACGGCTGTTCGAGTGATGTAGCACGCCAAGACGGACATCAAATATTTAAACACGTAGCGACCGCAACAGATTTCAGGCCGTTTCAGGAATATGCGCAATACGGACTCTTGTAAAAGAGCAGTTATTCAAACGAATGGAGCTTTTGTTCTTATAATTTATATATCCGCAACGTTCTGCGATACACAAAGAAATATGAACAAGGAGAAGGTAGCGGCGTTGCCCGTGCTTAATATTTCCTTTGTCGTATAAATTTAACCCCTAAAAAAGCGAAATTCCGGTCACTAGAGATGAAACATTTGGTCATAGTTGCGGATCGTTCTCGTCAATCATAGATATGATAAATCTGGAAATATGTATTAGCGCTCCTTAAATTGGTGCTTCTATTCGCACTACGAAGTTAAAGTGAATCGCGTATCTTAAGTTATTACTTATCCCTTAAAATATAAAAATCTGTTGGTCGTCAAAGAAAAGTCTTGAGCGAGGAGGATGCGAACGAAACTTTCTAAGAAATGCCCCAAAAACAAGTGAGCTTTCTTGCGATCTATTAGAGTCACTACTAAAGATATCAATTTCGTATCATATGAACCTGAACGACAAGAAGTTCACTGAAAACTGTGCTTCAGTTTGGAGAGATAAAATATTACACTTACAGTGCTACTAACTTAATATCTCAAATTGCACTGAAAAATATTTGTGCATAATGTCAACTAGAAAAGCTTCAAGAATCCAGAAATGATGTTACGATTCGATTTTAGCTCTTAGCCGTTTCTACCCTCTTTGCTAAGAAAACGCTCCAGAGATTACGTTCCTCCGATTTACGGACATTTGGATGAATGTGGGAAAAAAATTAACGTTGAAAACGTTACCACTTGATCGTGTTTTCTTTAAATTTTATTAACTTTTAGTATATTTCCACTAGACAGACTAAGGGTAGTAAATAACTTTTAGGCTTCCCTTAAATTCGTTTTAGCTCACCTTTTTAGCGATTTCTTTGGTATCTTTAAATCGCTTGTTTAAATATTGTGGTCATTTGTGTCAAGTGCTGATAGATTCTTATCGGGCGATTCTTTTCTTTTCGATTTTTGATTTGCAAAAAGTTCGCAAGCACTATTTTCCGCCATTTAGGATTAATTGAAACTTACCCAAGATTAGGGATTTAATGCAAAAACAGCAGTTAATTAACGTCCGTGATTTTCACTGAGTTAAACACCGATTTCGGGAACTGGGAGCCATCTCCTTCGATAGCCTCTAGGAGGTGAGTTTCTTTTTTTTTTACTATTATGGCTCATTTTTTGTCTAGGGTAGTGCCAAACGCACCTCCTATTTTTTTCGGTATCCCGGATTCTTGTTTCAGTCTCATCGTGCCATCCCTGTTCGGTACCGTTCCAGAGAGCTTTCGTTGACCGCTTTTCGGAAGCCGTTACACGATAAACCGTTCTTGTCTACTTTTTTTTTGTTCTACATTTATTGATAAATCTTCTATTCGTTTTGCAAGCTTTACTTTTGTTTTTTTTATTGAGAGAGAAGCTTCACTCGTCCTCAATTAAAATTTATATAATTGTGACGAAAGTGTTGTCGACATCGCAATTCAGTTTGACTTTTTGTGATCGCCTGTTAACGCGTAGAAATAATTCTACCTCAATCTTTTTGCCATTTTTATCTTTGCATAATTATTGTTTTGCACTGATATATTTGTTGCAACTAAACCACTTCCGACCTCAAAAAAGTGAATGAAAGTGTTTTACTTCTGGTTCCAAAGGTATCTCTCGAGCACTATACTTATGGCCTAAGATAGGTGTAAATATACTTGGCGCCCTTATTTTCAACTGCAAAACCGCGATCTATGTTCACTATAAGTTATTATAAGATCGGAAGAGCTGCAATGTTGATTTAAATTTTTTCAAATATTCTAGACAAACAGCTAGTTGTAACAGTATTAATGAAAATATTTTAGAAGCTGTGGAAGATTCATTTGATGCACTGATACTTCTGGCATTTATGTTCCAATAAATTCACACTATTCCTTATAGTTTTATTTCAGGCCCTTCAGCGTCTACAATAAAAACGAAATTGTCATCCTCATAACACTCATAAAAGAAATGTAAGTGCCTGCGAATTTCTGAACTTTTTTCGTTAATGTTATTCCTGAATATTTTTTATTATATTTAAAATAAAGTGCTGTAAGTGTAAAATATTATTACTCAATACTGAATCATAAGAAAGCATTGAATAAAAGCTTATCCGTTCATTCCAAGGGTTTCAATGAGTTTGAAAATAAATGTTTGTACATCAATTGATATATGGAGAATTTATCCTCTCTACAGGAGGAACCGTTGACGACCAATAGAAGTTGCTTTTCGAAAGGTTAAGAAATAATTAAATACAAGTACCAAGCTTTAACAAAAAAGTACTAATAGAATTGATCTATTCTTTTATCAGACGTTTTGTGCTATATTATGGCATTGGATTAATTGCTCTTCATATATCTATATTAGGTTTCTAGTCAATAAAATTACCGTGGCTTGTCCTGAAAATTTTCGAGTGCCTCGATAGTAAAAAAAAAGAGTTACAAAGCGACTCTGCATGAGGGGAGTTTTATTATCAATGATATCATCATGGGGGTTGCGTATTAATTTGTAATAACAACCGTGTCCCCTGTCGTCGGGTAAATTACACGTCCACCGCAGTGCAATTTTCCGTAATTGGATATTATTACAATTTGTCGGAAGCGGTTGTAAGCGCGTCGATAACGCACCGAGGATAGTTAAGCTGAAAACGAACACGAAAATGTAAAAATATTGTTTCACTAGAAAAACACGATATTGTGTCTGTACCGTTGCCGACGTAATAACAGACTGCAAGAGCTTCGTGTTTTGACGGCAACGTTTCATTATTCACGGTTGGGACCGGCTGGGTTCCAGCTCATTCTAAACTTCATTCATCTTGATCAGTTTCCAATCTCGCGTCATCGACTTGCATCGGGCCCCCTTGGTCCCGCTTTCATACATGTGAGCGTCCCCGGCGCCGCGGCACATGCTCATCTCATCACCCCCGACAATATTGAGACCCGACCCGACGCATTATATTGCCGTTCTATGTAGTCACACGTTTCCATTTAGAAAATCCATAAATTATCGGGGTCGCGTATAAGAGATTTAACGCACAACATCAGCAGTATGGGGAAATAACCATAGCGCCCGCAACTTCGATAAAGCTCCGGGGATGGCGGCGAGACTGATGCAAATCCATAACCGACAATCTCAAAATTTCCAGGCGGGGGTTTCGGGAATTCACACGAATTATTCAGCAACTTACGATGCTAAACGTTGCCTGAGGTGAATCAAGATAATTGCTAACATAGGGTGTACAAAACGTGCCGAAGTAAATATTGGTAATGCAACAACATAGTCGAGAGCTTAATACAAGGGAAAAGCTGGCTCTAATGTGTAGATAAGATCCGAATATTAATAGGACAGACGCATTTGTCATCATTAAAATTACCGAATCTTACTAAATCATAGCTGTTTCAGTCTTAAGAATTGACGCAATAGGCGACATGCTATTGCTGGATTTACTTCATCACTGTAGTTCACCATCAAAAGGCGAACAGAAGAAGTATTCATATTTAAATTCATCTGGTCTAAACTCCTTATGATTATTAAATTTAAAATTCAAATTTTCCTAAGTAGATATGTGTGGTTGATCACTTTATATTTATATGCAGGTTGTCAAGTTACTTATAGCCATTTAACTGATAATTTACCGTATTCCACATTATTCAAACTAAGCTTCTGTTTTCGTTAACGGAAAGTGTGTCAAAGGCGGGATTTCTACCAACAGATCCAATCTAAATCTTTGATAATTATACCAGTAAATTTGGTCAATTTCCGATTTTTTTAAGATGACATTCAGCTTGTTTTGGTTTAGAACTTAAGTAAAATTCCATATTAATTCTGCATGTTCTCAATTTTTTTAAGCATTTGCATTGATTATTTGCTGTAATTAAAATGCTGTAAAACGGAAGGACACTAAAATGCCGTCAATATAGAGTCTAACGTTGGAGAATCGAGAGTATTGGATTTAATTCTTGTCTTCACCAAATTCGATCACAAGATCCTCGTAACGTAACACCGGATGCATTAGCATATCCAAATATGTATATCTCAAATTTGCGAACACAATTCTTCGACAACCAACTCGAAGATTTGTGTTTGCTGAATGGAAATGGGTGAATCGACTCCAAGTTTGAAAAGAAAATTATTTACTTAATCGAAAAGATCGAACTAAAGAGTCAAGCCGGAGAATATTTTATAAATGAAAACTACACACAAGACAAGCTTGTAAAAATTAAAAATTAACCGAGAGTCTAATAAGTAGCAAACGTGTTTTTTTTTAACGATTCTGTAGACACTTCTCGATTAAAATATAGGAAGTAGTCAATGTGTTCCTTAAAAGTGTCCCAAAAATTTTAAATTGCCGTTCATCAGTTTGTCAAAACCTAAAAATTATTTATTTTTAGCACATCTTCGGCCACCACAATTTTCATATTGTAGATGGTCACACGGTATTTTACAAATCACGATTTCTTTCACTAGTTACATATGTGATAAACATTTCAACACTTTTCCTAACCAACAGTGCACTCGTTCAAAAAAGTTTTTTAAGCAAAAATAACTTGTGTTAATATTGTTCGTAAAAACTTCCTTTGACAGTCACGGCGTTTACAAAGAAGGTGGAGACATGTGGAGATGATGAGTAGGAGTCGAAATCCGTGAAACTGGGTACGAGCGCCCGATAATTTTGATGTAACTCTATATTTAAATAATTATTCCGTTACTACTTACTAGAAAAATCTAAAAAGTATGCTGAAAATAACTAAATTTTAGGCAATAGCAAACTAAGAGAAAAGTAATTAAAATTTCTTTCGGTATAAAGTGAATTTATGTGATACTCGATAATTTTTTGAAGACTTGGGAGATTCTATAAGAAGTAAATTTCATTTCCATTCCAAAATGCCCACACAAGTAAAAATACGAACGGCTTTCCACTCTACTAAACAGCATCTAACGAATGCTTGGTTCTCTAGAAACCCAATATTGTTGACGTTGACTTGTTAATTACGTTCTTCGAAACTTATCTAATTTGGTCAATCAAATAACAAATAGATTCTCGACTCACGAAACGTATAAAGTAGATAAAGATGATGTTAATTTTTCACCCCTGACTCATTAATGGTGGAAGCAGCTGTAGGCAGTCGTTGGTGTAATTTAACAACTCACATACTCTTCCGCTTCGAAAGTGCGCCATCTTTTGTGTCTCGCGTAATTGTGATAGGTGGTCGCCACCCCCTATGGCGTTTGATAAAGCGTGACAGACTCGCGGACGTAATGATTGCTTTACTTGTTTAATCGATTGGATACGTCTCGGTATATTAGAAGCAGCGGGTCGTCGGTTTGTAGGGGGCGCAGCTGCGGCGCCGACACGATTATTAAAAACAACCCCGGAGGCTTTCATACATTCGTTATAGCTTTTTTACCTTTCTATGCCTTCTTCAAACCATACACTAGCGCTCACCCAAATCCAGCTCTCTGCATATTCACGACGACTTAAAAATTCACGTATCTTAAAAGACTTCTCCGGTTGCCGGAAGGCTTGCTCTCAACTTATTTATGAGGGTTGCCGGTTGAGACGTTTAAATTGTTTTTTTTTTCTAAAATCTTGTTCGGTTATAAAAATTTATTAGAAATCGGCGTCATGTGTAAATCGTGATCGATATATTCCATGAATTTTATTAGGTGACACCCTTAGAAATTATACGAGGGATTGAAAAGAAGCCGCGAGGATTTTCAAATTTTTTTAATGGTTAACGAAAATCTCGTGGCAAAGATACCATTAAGTGTTATCTTGCGGCCACCCCTGGGAATCGACCCGGTGTGTTGGAGGGTTGCGGTTGCAGGAAGTCGCGTATATCGCGAACTCAGCCCCATCATTGCCCGCCGTCATCTTGCGTTGACGTAAATCGGGAAACCTATAAAGTGACACCCCAAGAACTATAATTTAGGGTCGCGCCGCCCCTTTCCAATATGCTTTATCACCCGTACTATGCGTTCATGGCCACGGAAAAAATGCACATGTGCCTCAACAATAAGCGATTCGAATCAACTGAAATAAATTTTAGTTTGCGTCGTCTTTTCTAGTCATCAAGAGCGTCGCGACGCCAGCACAAAGAACTGGGCATTATGAACGTACAATATGAACGGATCGCAACGGTAGACACAACTTCATATCGAAAACGACGACTTTACGTCACGTTGGAAAGCGTCGTTTATACTAGTAAAGGACGAAACGAGACGTCGTGATGCTGTGGAAATGCTTGACGTGATCACCGAGCAGCGTTCCTGCATTAGCGTGTGGAGTTGCGGTGGCAAAAACCGAGCCGGACGAGGGAATGTCTGAATGAAGCCGTCTACGAAATACCGAGCTATAAGCCCTTGTTTATGGCTTTACCTGTATTCAAATTAAATTTATAAGTGGGATAATTCCCATGCATGTTCGTTGTTTAAGCGGAATAATTGTCAACCACCCGGCTCAGCCGCACACAAGCACAATTACAAGGGAAATTGCGGAAGTTACGGCAGTTTTACAGGGACAGTTTGGCTGCGGAGGCGAGATGTAAATACAACCCGGGCAAAATTACAGTTTTTGCGCTCCACCCCCCAACCGCCATGATCAGGCCACCCCGCGTCACGTTTCGCTCAATTGAAGCGCATTTCAAGAAAGTCATCTTGTCCCTAGAAATGATGCGAGGGTAGATCCGCAATTTTCGTAACACCAATAAGTGGTTAGACCCAGTTGCTTTTTTGTAAATATTTGTACCAAGTTTTCCTGAGATTTCCATGTCGAACAACGGATAATCAAGTTGGTAAAAAATATTGCTAGAAAATCGGTTGTTGCTCCTAAAATTTATTGCGTATTCACGTTTAGAAAAAAATAGTTCTCCCGAAAAGAGGCTTCACTTAGGCAACAGGAGTACATTTTGGTATTTCAATGAAACGAAAAACTGTTACAAGTCTTTCACAAACTACTTGCCATTGTATTAGTTTGTTGCTAAACCTCAACTTCTGATGTTTGCTGTATTTTCGAACGCAATCAATTGTGTTGTAGGTTCACATCAAATTGCAATTGGATGCAGTAGTGGTGGCAGACAAAGCAATAAATAATGTGGACGGAAATCGGTTACAATTGAATTTTTGGCTCGAGCCATCAGCTAAAGTCACAAGCACCGGTCGATGATGGGAAAGACAAACACTGCAACCGCAGTTCTGACAGAAACGCATACCAGATTGTCCCACAATGTTGCTGTGCATCGCATCCTATCCACTCATCACGGAATTCAGCAAACACCGACGCATTTGCCGCCTTGTTTGCACACTACTTCATGTATCATGGATGCTAGAGTCAAAGTTGGATAGAAGTGCAATTAAAAAAAAATTGCGGGTACGTGACCGGGACAGTAAACTCTCCAGAAGGAAACAAAGAAATTAATTAATTAACGGGTCGTCTTCGGAGACGTCGCGATGCTATAAACGAAACTGAAAACCTGA
This sequence comes from Pyrochroa serraticornis, assembly GCA_905333025.2. Classification (NCBI taxonomy): domain Eukaryota; kingdom Metazoa; phylum Arthropoda; class Insecta; order Coleoptera; family Pyrochroidae; genus Pyrochroa; species Pyrochroa serraticornis. The sequence continues at coordinate 9,608,389 of HG995157.1, read as the reverse complement.
CGTAAAGGCCGCATTTAAATAAATTTTCGAACGAACGGAAATCGAGGCCAGGACAGGTCTCGGATCGAACTGCGCCCAGGAAATTACCAGAAGAGCCATTTTTTATTCGGAATCCAGAGAATTTATCACCGCCGTTAAGGTGGCTGAAAGTAATTTTTGGCCCCGACTCCTGCGGCAACGCGCCACTCCTGCTTCGAAGTTACACGAAGCGGACAGGAAGCAAATTAAAATTCGGCCGTTTTCTTCTAGACTATCACTAAGTTTCGTTCGAATATAATATAAACTTCGCTATTTGGTCATTTTATGACGCCATTTGGCAGTCGAGTGAAATAAGTTAACTAATAAATTCACCCTTATTGATATAGTTTTATGAAGTTCAATAAGTTACAAACTATTCAACAGCAAATCTAGGCAAGTTCAACGTAATCCTTGTTGTTTCCACTAATCGTCAGATTTTGAGCTGAAATTTGTCGTTTCTTTCACATTCATATTTAAAACTAAAAGTGCAGAAAAAACAGAAATCAAATGTCCACTTGTTGCAATTGTGGTCTTAACGGGTGTTTCTGTTTCGCAATTTTGTCATCAAATAATGAAAAGCTGGCCCAGATTCATCTACTGCTAATTCAATTAGAACTAGCGCTTTCGGAACGCCCTTGCTTATTGCGTTAAGTACACCGGTGCCGTAAACTTTACGTTGCTATCTCTAATATTCATTATCATTGGCCCTAACCAGTGATCTAAAATTTGACAGGAGAAATCGAAGTCGCACCCAAAGACAACCTGAAAGACGCTTTTAAAATTTAATTATGCCTCGAGATTAGGGGAGAGGAAAAGCCAATTTAGACGTCGCCCTTCACCTGAATGCATTTACTTCACCTTTATGACAAGGCAAGGGTGACGTAAATAATGGAACATGCAACGTAGATGGAGCTTTCACTCCTTGCTTGCGTTTTGCAAGCGGAGTCTGGGTATCTTGATCAAATAACAGTGTTATTGATTTTTGTGGCGATGACAGGTTTTAAGTTAAACGACACAATGCAGTCCTTGATCAGGCTTCGTCGCGATTAACAATGGCAAGTTAATTAAAGAGGTAATTTTGTGTAAAGTTGAAAGTGCTGTTACCTGGAAGCTTCAGCTTGCTGAAAAATTCTTTTTCTATCGGCTTTTATAGGACGGAGAATAATACAATCTGAATTATGTCAGTGTCATGTTCTCTTGTGGAATTCCTCGGGGCGACATTCCACATCTACATTAATGCTGTTTGTTCGAGGAAACTTCTTCATCAACACATGCATGATACGTGGCGTATTCAAATATCGAATGCCGAAATTTATCGTGCCGGAACAAAATTTGAATGATGATTCTCTAGGTGGAGGATCCATACTGCATTTTGAAGACTCATGCGTGAAAATCTTATATATACCCCAAAAACCGGTTGTTTTAAAAGATTTAGTAATTTTTATGTTAGATTCTTCACAGAAATTTTTTATCTGGTATCCGAAGCGATTGTAGGACGTTAGAAGTTTAAGTGAGCATCTCGTTATTTTCCAGGCTATAAATAAGAAAAGTTCTGGACTCGATGGATAACAACCCCTGTGATTGTCGAGATCATCAGTGCGGCTTTGGCAATGTAAAATGCATGCAACAGCTCTTTCGGGATGCAGCCCTAGCCAATCAGTCCAAAGGAAGAGCCAATCTATATGCGAGCAGGTCTTGCCGGTCGTAATAACTGCAGAGGATGGATACCAGCGTCGTGCCAGGACCTCTCTGGAGTGCAATCACAGCAGATTAGTTACCGGCGCAGCAGAGGTGCCGGAAAGTGCGGAGTAATAAAGCGAAACAGATAATAATAGCGTCGAGATAATGGAAGAACCGGACGATAATAAAACTCCTGGAGGCCAGTGGTGGTGCAATGGCTAACGTGTCGGGGTGCAATACGTCAAAAGTCCACAGGTGCCCCCCAGCACGCCCCAATTTCCGCGTCCCGAAGACATTGACAAATGCGAAACATAAATCGAGCGTCAAGTCAATGATGTAATCAGAGATGGACGTCGGCGTCGCGACGTTTACGTTTCAACAAAATTCCGGTTATTTCAGATACCATATCCGTATTTACAGGACGACTTTTAATTTGATCTTGATATCCTCTGGGTGTGAAAATTTTGCAGGAAAACCAAGTTGTGGTCGCTTCATGTTTTGTGAGCAAAATATAATTTCGAAATAAAACTTAACTCAAAATTTAGGAAAAAACAACACAACGAAAAAACGGCTTTGAGGTTTCAAATTTGTGGGGACATCAACTGCTATTCCATTTTGCGTTATATCGATCGTATTTTAAAAATAGTTTAAAGATAATCTCTAGTTCCAACATAAAAACGGCCTTAGTGTTAATAATACTGCGGTCACTGATGCATATCGAAAGCTCGTCTATTTTTAAAAACACGGACGGCATGAAATTACGCTGAAACCTCGATAATAATTTCAATCAAATTTTTGTCCTTTTGAAGTTGGTTCTCTCAGTGGACCAACTTTTTTATTTAAACGATTAAAATTGTACATTGTTGGCACAATTGCATAGTTAAAGTTCAGAAACATTCGGCATTTACCCTTAAATTAACCAGTTATTGCCAATGAAATGGCCTAATCAGAGGCCTTAAAACATTTTTAGTGCGAGTTTGCCGGCTGGTTGGGTCATAACGCGATTTACCCCGCAATCGCGAAATTTATTAAAAAATAATATCTTTACCTTGTTGTGGGTTTTATCTCAGCAAACTTTTCTTGCATTCAAAGTTTAATTGAGACTAAAGCTGAGACGCTCAAGCATCTACGAGTGAATCTATTACGTTAATTCCGTATGTTAATTAATTAAGCGTTGCCAAGGGAAGTCTGAGAAAAGTGGATAATTTTTCAAACTGCAGTTAACTATTCGGAATTACAAACTGAAAGACATGGCTTTTCAACTGTAATTTATATGGCAAATAAATAAAATGACGCGTCTTGGCTAACGTAATCGGTCGTTGGTAGTCAATAGACCGGTCCTATTCCAAGGATGTACGAGCTTCCTGTAATTTGGGAACAATTTGGTAATTGAAATTAGATATCTGACTTGACTTGAGTATCAAGTCTCAAGGAAAACATAAAAACGACACCTTGTGTCAGGTAACTCGATATGGAGAAGCGGTAAATATTAGTTTTCGAGGTTTTTATCAAGCAATTATGTCTAGGTATGTCTAAAAAACGCTCCAACTTTAGCTATGATTTTTTCCGCAATCATCTATGAATTTAATTATTAAATTCAAGGACTGTGCGTCTATAGAAGAGATTGTGACTTATTACTAAATAAATTTTCGAAATATTAGCGGTAGAAGTAATAACCAAAAAAAATTATGGGAATTATCGTCAAATTGTTAACATTCTGAGTGATAGTGAGTAGGGCCAGCGTAACTGTCCGCAGCAAACCAAAACTAATCGATCCGAGTGTGGATTCGATTCTACCCTGCGATAATAGTGATTGACATTATTTGTATGCGGTGGAGTTCTTAAGATTTAGATCCCTATAAAGCCGTAACAAGGTAATTTGGGACAATAGAACGGTTGTCTCAGATCATTCTAGGAGTGCATAAAATTTTATTCACGTAACATAAACACTGACCTTACACTACTTTTGCAGGAATCTGATGGCATATAAAACATATTACTAGATCTCAGTTGGCGTATTTTTTATAGTTCTTCGATAAACGCCGACTCTTTGGTTGCTTTATCGAATTTCTCTGAACTTTGACGTAAAGGGAAAAGTGTCGAAAAATTCGCAACGACAGCTTTGGTTTGAAAACCACGCACTTTCGCAGATAGTTTAAACACGAGTGTTTAATTGAGAAGCCTCGATAAAAAGGACCGTATCGAGGATCTTAACGTATTGTGCGACTAATTATTTGGGCTAAACTTGCCAGCGTAGAGAAGCTCATTAAAAAATCGATGGTTTCGAACACGGAATTCTTCATGTCCGGCTAGACGCTTATATAGCGTTACAATGGCGGAAAATCCGAATGCAAATGGCTTCTGGTCCGCTGTGAAAGGAAACCGTAATGTTATAATCCTGCAAAAGCATAGAAGTTGGACCATCGTGAACGGACCACAATAGTATGGGACTTTGTCCGGTTTATTGACTACCTGTCGCGAGTCCGGCTCTAGATATGCAGATGTGGAGGTAGAACTGTCGGCTCTATTTCCATGCGAATGACGTCAAAAGTGGTAGAAACATGTCTCGCGCCCATTTGCCATAGCTCGAATCAGATCGGACGGCTTAACCTTTCTGAGTTTAGTGCACGTTTTATTTAGAATTCCACCCTTGATAGCGGGTTGCATGCAACACGCATAAACTCGTGCAAATCTCCGCATATAAGCTCGCATTATTTTGTGTGGTGGTGGGGAAGGAAGAAAGGTGACTTTCTGGGCCGATGCGATGCAAAAACCGGGATTGTGCAAGAGTCAGGTTATTTATGGAATACTGGAGGCGACGGCGGCGTCTTTGTGTAGTGGACGCCTGCACCGGCCAGATAACCGATGCCATCCTTGTAATGAACCCTCGAGATGGGCTATATGAAACCGCATTCTTGGCTTGATGGGCTCGACTCGACAAAAACCGGCAAACCTGAGAGCTTTCCGGAGCGAAATTCCCACCTTTGAAAGCTCAATTATGCGCGATACCCTCAAATTTTAATTAAGCAACTAGGCCCGATCCTGCGCGATAACCGACCCTCCTCAAACGTTACGCATACAGAATTTTTGCTCAATTATTGTTTCTCAATTTATTAAGTAATTAACGAAATCAGAAATTGCGATCTTGCCGCTTGTTCAGCTGTAATTTATCATAAAATTTCCACGGGCTCTGTCAATAAAGCCTAGCAAGACCAAGAATCTCCGACTCATTTCGAAGTTAATTAGGCAAAACTTGGAACATTTGATAACTTGCTATACTTGGCGGGAGGGTGAGCGATAAAATTTCCCATTCTCTCGAGCACGGAGGGAAAGTTTTAACCGCAATTTGCGTAGCTACTACTTGAAAATTTGTTATAAGGATGCGGAATAAATTAAATCCAAACCGGCGGCTCTCGGCGCGATCCCGGGAAAAAGACGACAAACAAAACAAGTACGTGGCGTAATTAATTTAATTTGCAAATCTGCAGACGATCCCGCGTCAAATGTGGCCGACAACCCCCGGTCACAACCCCTCGTAATAATTAGGGAATCGAAAACTGATTATGTAAGGCCCGGATCGGTCTTGTTAAACTTACGAATGCAGATGGGGGAGACGGCTGCCTTTGTCAGTTGCATTTCCCTTTTAACTTAATCGGATAGCTAGCTGCCCTGTCAAAGCTATTCATTCGATTCTTATCGGTTATAATATATCTGCCGGATTGATGTGTTTTCTAAAGCTCATAATCTAATAATATGGACGTCGATTGGGTAAAATAGGGTCGAGTTTTCAAATTGCGACGGAATTTGGCGTAATTTCCGTCGTCGCTGGTTAGATTATAAATTCTTTTGATTCAAAGTACGAATTTTCTCTGGATAATGGGAATCATTTTGATCATAAAATCCTTTGATATTTCATACCCTACATCGCGAAAGAGCGGAGCGAATCCAGTTCGATAATTTTAAATAAAGAAGTCTTTAAATCCGCGGATTTGCGCACGGCAATCAATAATACCCGCCGAATACGTGAGACAATATTTGAGTTTCCATTGGCGACGTTTCTCAAGACTCTCCCAGTCCCTCTTATGCACGCTTTCACTGGAAACATAAATTGAACCCAAAAAATTCCCCCGAAGCTCCTGACCACTCGCCAATTAATTACATCCGAGAGGCCGCAGGTAGATATTGCAAAGCCTATTAGAAGAAAATATTTGAAAAAATCTTCCTTATAGCAAGTTGTTTTGGGAAAAGAATTTGATAAAAATAATTTGATGATCACGTTGAATTTCAAAGTTGCTCGAACAATTTTAGTTCTGTGTTCTATAACTTCGAGAAATGAATTACTTTAGATCTTAGTTGCTTTATTTGGTTGGTGGGTGTCGTTTTCGGGTAGATTGGCGTCACATGGTTCATTTTCGGGTCGGCCATGTGCGGAATATCCGAGATCGATAACGTATGGGGCCGATATTTATGAAGGCAGTCTTATTCGAAGCGCCGGGGGCGAATTTGGCTTCTGCGCTATTTCCAGCGGGAGGATTTGATCTGCTCAAATATTTGCCCCGCAGCAAAAGGTATTACTCAAGTGGAACATAATATACGAGTCGCATGCATAGAGCAAGACCGCATTCTTCCGCCGTGTTTTCCCATATTTATTAAGAGTGACAGACGGGGTTTGGGTGGAATCCGTTGGGCTAGAGGATTTGCAGCGACGCGACCCAGTAAAATGAGTTTTAATGACGTGTTTATTGTGCGGAATGGCGGAGGAAGAGAACGCGGATAGAATATCCACCACGCCGAGTTTTAAGAGATTATAGCGCAAAGTGATAATTTGGATGAGGCTGGATGAAAGGAACGCGAGATCGCAACGCCGTGAATAATTCATCTCGCCACGGCGCATAAAAGGGCTTCTTTTGTTGGTAAATATGTCTCATCGCGTCTAATTTGCGGCTGTACTCTAGAAAAAAAACTTCCTGCAGGACGTGCAGGACGATGACGCCTGATTGATCGAGTTAGCGGCACATGTGACTGCTCACAGGGGATTAGTAAAAGTTCGTCTTAAAATGCAAATTTTGCCGGTTTTGAAGCGCGGTGCTGAAAGATAATTATGCAGTCGGGCGGTGAGCGGCCTTTACACGGCTTCATGGTTTCAAATCCGATTAATCTGTCCTTTGCCCGAGTCCGTCTGCAGATCGGGTGGGCCGGAAGTGAAGCTGCTGCGGAAGCGAGCAACTTCCAAATAACTCCACGGGTGTCGATGCATGCTATAGTTGCTAGATTTAATAACAAACTTTGGGAACCCCCCGGGACGGCTTTTTAAATACGTTGGGTCGACATTCAACAAACGCCTTATCGAATTATAGGTGTTTAGACTCCACCAAACTGCAGATCAATTCCATGTTCGAGAATTTACGCAAAAATTCCGAGACAACCTTATCAACAACAAAAATTTCATCAACACAGATACAAAATTGTAGTGAATTTTCCAAGATTTTCCTACCACAGAAACCCAAAAAATTAACAAGAAATGTTTAGCTTTTATTTTACAAGAAAAAAAAAACAACTTAAAGATGCTAAAATTTAAAAGGAAATCTAGAAAATGATTCGCCCGCTTCCTTCATCGTATCGTACGTGGTATTTTAGAGGTCAAACTTGTTTAATTTTTACTAAAAATTAACTTAAATGGAGACCAATCATTTTGAGCCTTAAAAAATTGAGTTTTATAACGAAAGAGTTATCGGAATATCAATTTTCTCGGCATCTGTACCATTTTGTAAGTTTTCTTCAAACCTGGAATCTTTTGCATCATTTCGTATATCTTAGAATCACTTTGTCGCAAGTTTCTTTAAAATATAAATTCTCAGAGTTTCCAGAAACCGCATACTTTCTTCATTTTAGTTTTCTGAATGGCATTTCTTTAACTAATAATTAATTCCTGAGTTTTAGAAAATAAATCTCTTTTATATGTTATGAATTGCCGTACCGCATTTCTTTAATTTTTACTAAATAAAACAACATTCATCAATTATTTTAAATGCATGCAAGTTATGGTATCAAATTCTAATAAAGTAAAGTTTTTACAGTTCAGCAGCTACCAGAAGTGACTAAAATATCAATTTCTCCACGCTGCAAGAGGAATGAGGTCATTCAGTATTGTTTCAGAAAATTTATATTTTCTAATAAAAAAACTGCAATATTTGTCAACTATTTTAAAATTTTACAAAAAACCAATTGTAGTTTCAGATTTTCATTGCTTTGCTCTCTACTTGTTTAGTACGATATCTGCTTGTGTTCGCCTGAAAATATGTGCGACATTTAATTTTTTTCCCACAAATTTAAGTATTTTTGCTTCTAATACGAGATTTTCAACGAGTTATCAGGAAAATCTTGAAATTGAGAGGAATTTTACCATTCGGTATTCTATCAACTTATTTGAGAAACTTTTGTCGTCTGACATACCCTCATATCGCAGAATTACTGAAATTATGCTTTTCGTCTGCACTTCTGTGCCACGCTGGGGAGTTGTGCGCGGGATTAACTGAAAGTGATTGGGATCAGGATACTTCGTCACTTGCGGTTCTTGAGGGCGACTTGTGATGGGCCACCTGTACAGTAATCGATGGAGCTCCCTGAAAATTTGGTCCTGAATTGACGCAAGGGCTGGCAGGAAACGGTGATGCGTTGGCGGCCAAATTAGCAAAAATGTTGGGAAACGCGCGGGTCCGTATTAACGAAATTTGTATGGTAATTGCGGGGAGACGGCGTCACGGCGCTCCCGCTGAAATGAAGAAATAAAACCGACGCTAAAAGCACTAAGTAAATGGGTGAATATTTAATATAAAGCAAATGCCAGCGTTTGTAGAGGGAAATGTGACCACATCCGTAATAAGTTTAGCGTTAGGGGAGTCTCCCGATCACGCACGCCCCTTTAACAAAACTGCCCTCCACTCGTTAACGAAACACAAATAATATTATTTAAACTCTTTAAACTCCGAACAAATAAACATGGGTTTGGCGGGACGTCTCGGTGTGTTTTCGTTGAAAAACTCGAGTCGCACAACAATTTCACCCGGAAAGCTTCACTATGAAATTGTGCATAGCGTAAAATTTTAACGGGCTTTCCTTGTTTGCTACTGCTATTGCGGAAAACGGAAAGAACGCGATCGTAGGGGGTGCTCATTAAGATCCGAACGGAAACGAGAGTATGGATTATGCCTACTTCCAAGCCTCGTCGTTCGTTAATGTTACGTTTCGAAGACTCAATTGGCTGTGATGCGCTAATTGGGCTCTCGACACAGACGAACCAGCACTGCTACGCCAATTATCCCGCATGCATGCCAGCAGAACGCTAAAAATTAATTCCCAACCTGCAATCGACAACGATAATAATACACAAATTGGCGCACGCAACAATGTTAGCGAGGAAAAAATTCGGCGCTGTTTCAAAGAATTATTTATTAAGCAAAGTACCAACAAAAAACCGTTCCAGCTGTTTGCTCGGGATTAAATCGTGTCTATTTTCTGCAAAATTGTTGTTGAAATTTAGCGGTACGGTCGATTGTTGAATAATAACAACAAAAACGAGCTTTTGAGTGGTTTAGTGTTCAAGCAAATACCGGGAGAGGTTAAAGAATAATTCGCGAAATTAAATAGAAGAAACGAGAAAGGGCGGAAAGAGCTGAGTCGGGCGCAATATAAAATAATAATCCCGAATTGGGGCGCACAATAAAAATGCATAATTTGCTAAAATTTCCCACATGTAGCAACTTTTCACGTCTTAATTACAATCTAAATTGCTGCCATATTTCAAGGAGAGAACGCAAGCTCAGACGTTTCGTTTTTACGGCGCAAAGGTCGCTGATTATATGGATTTTCACTTAAACGTGACAGAGAAGCTTGATAATTTTCCAAATTAGAAAATCTGCGGCATGTTTATTACTCGTGTAGATAGAGAGCGCGATCCATCATGTCCTGTCTATTTCAACCCCGGGCGAAAGCAATCCAAGCGCTCCATTCACCGACTCCAAGGGTAAATTTTTCACCGTCCACATCATTTTCTGATAAGGATTTTTGCATACGGGGAGTTCAGGTCGTGATATTATTGGAGTTCTGACTGGATTTTAATCCCCAGCGACCGGAAAAGCCATAAATACATATAAATGGAGTATAAATTCCGTCTCCTGTAAAGTACGCGTTGCCGCGACTCTAAATACGACAGCTTATGGATATGTCATGTTGGAAGAGACAAGACATGTGGGTATAAAACGTGAGTTCTTGATAACGCACCCGCAAGCTCCGAGGCTCCCTAACTGGGTCAATACATAATGGAGATATCCTTATAATACACTCTCTCTGGATTCCCGTTCTTATTTATTTTTATGGAGCTTTTTCGGTGTCAAAATTGCTTTACTCTCTAATTTTCTGTTCTTATTAGAGCCGATGCGTTTCGGCGATAATGGCTTATTTAGAGTCACTGTTTCATCCATTGCCTATCTAATTCGCCTATGAATATTGAATGGCAATTCGATGAGGAAAAGAAGGGTTTTAGTCGAATTCCTATTGTTTGCAACTCCAGCGTTCTTATCGCCAAGATTCCGGTCGGATTTAGGACAATCGATCCTGACACGTAACTTCACCTTGTCCGGGCACGAGCACAAAAATAAATTTCGCCCAAATTATCAATAAACACGAAGTTGAATCAACAACAATTAGTTGTTGGGTTGAAGTAATTGCGACGGCGGCACAAGGAAACAGATCGATTTTTGTGTTATCAAACCAATTCGGGGCGAAATAGTACTTGAAAGTTCCAGTTATGTGCCTTAATGGAATCGTGTTTACTTTCATATCAAATGCTGATGTAGCGGTTCGCTCGACTCAAACGGATCTGCGAAGGCATCTTACATAGGAAACCCCTCCGAACCGCAAACACATTTAATTTACCAAATAAACTTTGCCCCAAACTTACATCTGCATCATAGCAGCGCCGCCACAATTACGAAATTACACATCTAGCGCGCAGCCTAAAAACCTCCCCAAACCGACCCAATTTGCACTGTTAAGAACAACCAAATCTACTGTGGTAATTCAACACTCGCTTGATTGCAGCAAATCTGAACTTATAACCCGAGATTTCTTATAATCGCAAAGTTATGGCCAAAACTACGTACATATTTCACATTTATAGATAATCACCATAAACGTTACGTTTCCTGCAACGTAATATGGTACGTAGTATGGTTCCTAAGGCGGTAGACATAGCACAATTACATGCTGAGACCACAATCCATTCATTAGTTTAAGCGTTGTATGATTATTGTTGTTGTATTTTGTTAATCTATATACAATGGTTTAAGTGTAGCCGCGGTTGCTTCTCGCCACCCTGTTGACTTTATATTTGTAGCTTTAAGACAAAGACTCAAACAGCGTGGTTCGTTTTTGGACTACGTTTTGACAGGACGCTGTCGCGAATTTCAATTACATAATTAAATAAGAAAGTAATGTGCATTGTGCAGCGTGGCTCGTTTGGGTGCGGAAAGTTTGTTGGCTCACCCCGCCCGACCGTAAATATGGCCGCGAACTACCCGATTGCCGGAGCTGTCGAGAACTATGCTCGTAAAATTGAACACTCCTTAAAATTAACTGCTAATAAATTACCGAAACTCTACTCTTCCCATTACCGTAACCTAGTGCTTTTGTAACCTAGCAATGATTTATAACGTTGGAGATAGCTTTCGGGTCGCTCCTGCAGGACTGATTAAAGGCAGGCCGGCCGGCCGGTGCTATTGTTTGTTTAATAAATTTTGCACCACCGCCCGGTCGAGAAATAAAAAAAGTTTGCTATTGAAATTTCCGGATCGATGTTGTACTGTGCGCACCTTAATCCCGTTGTATCGCCTAAATAGGAGTGATATTGTCGAGCTGGCGGTTTCTAATTAAATTTGGCGCCTTCAGCCTCCCAAGGGGAGGTTTTCTTTACCTCGCTGTATAATTCGTTTGGAAATCGTCGGATGATAATATTTCTTGCAGCTGTTGCTTTTGCGAATTTCGCAATTAAATTCTCGTAACCGGATTAAATTCATATGGCTCGGGCTGGCAAGTTTTGCGAGTTGTTCGGGTACGGAGCGCTTACTTCACCATATCGGCGTTATTTCCACATGCTTAGACGTCTCCGTCGCCTAACGTCATCAAAGAAAGAGCTTTTGATAAACCGAGCGTGCTACCGCCCGTGCCCGGAGACCTGGCCTCGTTATAACTGTCGAGACTGGCGGCAACAGCAGGGCGGGCGTCTCAAAACGCCGACGTTCTCCACCTCAAAGCCACTTTTTGATTCCTCCAAATCGCACAAAAGCCGTCAAGACGAGATAATCAGGCGACGTCATCGAGAGAAAAACCAATCGATAGCGCCGCCTCCCATTCCCCAACCCCAAATACGGCCCTGTTCTACTTTACGTTATAATCGCACACATTGCTAATTATATTTTTTTAATCCCCTCTCTGTATACAAAGAGATTTTTTAATTAGAGGCAGTCACACAATAAAACTACTCAGTCACCCGTTAATGTTCTAATTCTTGTTTATCTAGATCCTTACGGAACAGGAATGCCACGTGACCCATCTGTCACGTCAATGTGTTGCAAATCGGCACCCGCGGCGAACACGCTCCTGCCTTATCACTGCAAATACACCAGCTAAACCAACACAATGGAAACGAAAGTACAACGAGATCGATCTTTGCTTTTTTCTCGCCTGATTTATCGCCCTTCTCGCCTTATCAGTTCAATGAAATTCGACCAAGCCTGTATTGGTCTGAAAAACGAACCTCATCCCGCTTACATAGCACAATTTTAAAAGTAAACTAATTTAACAACGAGGGAAATATGTCGGGAACAAATCAGCAGTGTGGTAGAACATTTTTATTTTTTGAGCAACGAATTCGAGAGAAAGACGAATCAATTCTGGTCCTCGGGGAGGATTCAGGGAGAAAATAAGGGAAAAACTAAGCCTCGCTGCGAGCAGAAATCGAAGTAGCTTTTTAGCAATAACTAGTAACATGGTCATGAAGCGACCAAAACTTCTTTATATAAATTGATAATTAAGATTCGACTGGACTTTATGTACTGAGAATTTTAGCAAACACTGTAAGGTTGGTCAAAATACGTTACAATGGGTCTTAACGCTTTATCTAAGAGCTTAGAGTTCTATAGACGTTATGAGTTCTTGTTTAAGCTCTGATTTCTGAGAAATTTAATCAATGTTAGAATTATTGCTAGGTTGACGATTGCTCTTCGGTTTTTATGGTAGCAACCCTGAATTTATAGGTATAATCGCTTTGCGCGACCGGGTACCTCCATTATTAAATTTTGTCCACAAAGCTAATTGGAAAATGAACGCACACGCTTCGTACCTCCAATTGGAACTTGAGGCCCTCTAACACAACAAAATTAATATGGTGCTTAAATTTCGTCCTTACCATTTAAACCTAACATACATGTAGTAAACGCAACCCCGTTTGAGTGTGTGGCGTTTAATTTTTCCTTGTCATAAATCCCAATTACGACCGAATTACCGGTGAACTCGTGGTCGTAATCCAAGATAAATTCGTCGTTAAACCCAAAAATGTCCCATTTAATTAACATAAACACATGACGCTGATTTGACACTGAATTCCCTTCAGTCAATTAACATGTGTACGGACCTGACCATCATTGCCTTGCCGTTTTGATTCATGCATGCCGTAAGGTAGACGAGGGAAAGAGGAGAACGGTCGAGGGGGTTGTTACGTCCTTGGCATACGGAATAGAGGCAGTTAACAACCAGGGAAGGTGGGCCATCGGCATGGGTCTCACGTAGACCAGTCCGCGGGCTAACGGCGCGTGTAACTTTGCGGGATGGCCGAATTGGGGGGCGGCAAAGCTAAATATATGAGTTCAGAGTGAACGGTGCAGATACAAGACGCGGTGGCGGCAGTAACACTTTAAATTATACCGGAGAGGGAGTGCGTGCCAGATATATATCGGCGTGGTGTCTGAAATATTTAACGAGAAGTGCCAGGGGTGTCAATTTTTAATTAGCCGACACCAGGGATGATAACAAAAACCTATTAATTCGCATCAGATACACTAATCAACCGTAAAAGATGCATGGAGACTGGCGGATTTATGCCTTACATGCCGCGGCATTCTTTAATTTTTATGCACAAACCGTGTTGGTCTCGGGCAATTGGACTTGTCCAAAATAATAATAAATGTTACTCTCATTTCTTGAAGTAACTTTTGAATTTACTAGTTGGAATAGTCTAACCGGCTGATAAAATTTTGTTTAATTTTCTCCAGTAGCTCAAATCTTCCTCAAGTTAAGATTTTTGGAAGGGTTACACAAATTATGAATTATAAGTATAAAGGTCAGAAGTTTAATTGCATGTTGGTGTCGATAAAATGATATTTTGATAAGACAGTTAATATTTTCAAAATATAGGCCCAAATGTGGAGACTTTGTCAAAGTTCATACAGTATTTCGACTTATATACTACGGTTGCTTTTACAGTTTTAGACCATAAGGTAAAATTTGAATTAAACATATTAACCATGGGAAAAATTTTTGTTATTGAAAATAAATCTAAAATCCAATTTTGTAATTTATTCTGATCTTAATTTTGGTTGTTATTTTTTTTTAAGAAGCAAACACAATTTTGTTTCAACCTGTGCTATCTCTTGAAAAATTAATTTATGGGAAATTTGGTGCTTGATATCACTGTAATAATATAATAATAATAATAATAAATAAATCAAAAAATATATTTACAAAAGCTCTCGTTAAAAAATGAGGTGAATTATGCTTCTTTAACCATTAAAGTACAAAAAAGATATAGACAGAACAAATCTTTTTTCATATTGGCTAAATTTAAATTATTGTATGTAAAGAAGTAATGGAATCGATTCTATGCTTCAATTATGAAATATTTATATTTTATGCTACGTTGTATCAGATTATTTGTATTCTTTCTCGGAAATTAGAGATCTAGTAGGAAAAGAAGAGGAGTGAAGAGAAATTGTAAGTTAGCTGTCATTTCTGAGATATGCGATCCATTTGTACAAAACTGTGAAAACGCCTATGCCATCAGTGAGTATGACATTGTAATCGATAAAGTTTGGAATTTCTTCAGAGGTATAAGCAGCTGCATCCAATATATTCTCAACCAATAAATTACGTAACAACTTTCTATTTTCTGGAAAGAAAAGTAAGTGCTAGCCAAGCAGTGGACGACAGAGCAAGAAATTTATTATGCATCATCAATACTCGTAGATGATAGGAACATAAACCTAACGACTGAAAAAAGTCACACTCCTGGAAAGATTGAAACAAAAATTTCACATTAATTCTTGCCAAAAAGAAAACAATCACTCAAGAATTATTATAAAAAAATTATCAATTTCTCTTATATATCTCCATAAAGGAAAAAGTGGTTTTAAAATGTCCATAATCTTGTAGCAATTCTCGATCCACAAAAGAAGATAAATCCTTAGCAGATCATATTTTACACTATTAGGATATACTTAGGACATACTTAGGGATACTCCGCAGTAAATCAGTACTGAAAGATAATTGAAAGTAATTTTTTAATATCCAACACAATAATTTCATAAATTAGAAGGCATGTGCGGACATTATTTAATGAAGAAACGAGTGAAATTTTAGTCATGGTCATGCGTCAGGACCAGGAAAAAATATTAATTTACAAAATTTTGGGACTATGGTGAGTTCACAACGAAGAACTTGTATTGAAATCCTTGCACTAAATGCTTTAAAAATTATTTGTATAATTTACCAAAGTTACTTCAACAAATTTGTTATTAAATGAAGAGAAATCTAGTGACAGCTCTTCTGATCTATGATGATGATACGAAATAGCGTACTTAACAAATTTATATTAAAATTAAGGATAAAGAAACAAAGTTCTTAAGGTTAAAAAAATAAAACTATATCTTTAAGTTATAACTTTTTACCTTAATATTGTACAAATATTTAACCAATTAAAATAAAATGTATAATTTTATTAGATAAGAAAAGAACAGAGATTGGAAAACGAGGGATTTCTAACCATATCGCTAGTTGGAAGGAAAATCTAAAAAACTAACCCGAGAATTCGTTCCCACTTTCCAATTAGTGTGTAATGGCTCTTAACCCACGTTCTTATTCAGTTCTTGCTGCTTCCCAGAAACTGCGAAAAAAAAGTGATTTATGGTGGATGCGCCGGGGGAATAATCTCTCATTATTCCGAAGTACTTAATTTATAAATTATTATCTGAATTTTTCTCTTACTTTTCATAAAATTTAATTCAACATTATCCAACTGAAAAAATTTATTGAATTTATTGCCGAAGAAGCTGATAAGAAAATACTTAACCAGGAAGAAAATTTGTTTTTTTTTTGTCCAGTGAGGTTCGCCATATCTTTTAATATGCGTTCGATCAACTGAATGGTCCGCTGCAATGGTAGAACAGATGATTGTTAAGATTAGAACGGGCCCCGGTGGCAGTCGAAATGCTGGAGGTGATTGTTTGGGAGTCGCTGTGTCGCATTGGGGGTTTAGATAATTTCGTTGTCGGATTCGGTTGGAATTTCGCGAAAAAGTTGCACGGTGACCGGCGACAATCTGCCCGCATGGATTCCTCGGCGCTCGGAAACCCGCACGCCCCAGCGCGTTCCCAATTTCGACGCAAACTGAATTTAAGAACTAAGTTTCTTTCTTTCAGTCGAGTCCGACAGGGCAGATAAAAGATGAAAGTGAAGGAAAGGGGGTGGAGGGAGTAAGCCGGCGGGGAGCGAGATTGAACCGGGTCGGATCGACTTTGATTATGGAAGCCGTTCAAGACGATTATCTCTTTTAGAAGCTGCATCATTATTCGTTAAGTTTCTTACTCGAATTCACCGGGTATCGAACGACACAAAACCGGAAACGCATTCGATCTACAAACTGGAAAAGGTAACAACTCCAAAGTAAATCTCAAATCGGGCGTGTTTTTTTCCCTCGAGATTCGCATGCTGACGAGGAACGCACCTCAACACGCTCCAATGAACAAAGATCCGGGCCCGCCTGCAAATCAACGGGGCCCGGAAACACAAATGCACGCGTAACTGGAATAGGCAGATGTGACGATATCGGGAAGATGCCCGGATCATGGGAGTAATGCGATATCGGCTCTTGTTTGGCCCGGCGACCGGAGCTATGACTTATCCCAAATACTCCCAGGAGACCCGATAACGATCATCAATAATGCCCCGTGCTATACAGCCAGATCCGATTTCCGAATTTGTTTAGCTATTCACTGAATTTTGCGATGCTATCGACGAATTTACAGAGCACGTAAACCAAAGACTTGTCGGTTTTATTCCCAAGATCGATCAACTCGACGCATTTCGTAATAATACCAAATTTCAGCTCCGCGCCACGTAATACAGGGTGTGATTTACGAGCATACGGGTAACCTACCGTACCTTAAGTCTCCACAGAACCGTAGGTAAAGACGCAATTGAAAACTTTGATGAATTCCGAAATTTACTCGAATCGACTTCAAACGAAATGGGTCCATTGGTGTTCAGTAGGGCTTCGTAGAGTTCTCTCCTCCGCTCAATCAAGCTTCGGAACAGAACCAATATTAATCGACATTTCTGAAGATAAGTCGAGAATTTCACGATGCGTCCCCTCTTCATTCACCGGAAAAGTCTTGATTAAATTCGACATTTTTTTTTTCACCGGATTAAAGTAATCAAAGTGCGCTTAGCGCTCCTCGTGATTCCATCCCGGTACAACCCCAAAAGGACCGCGTTTATGGCCCCCAATAAAGGGGTTGTAAGCTACCGGCGAGGGTCCACTGATAATGCCGCGGCTTATACAATAAAATATGTACGCAGCTCGCTTGGGTACAATGGAGCAAAAATTATAGCGGTATCTCCGATATAGGTAGTTCGGAAGCTCCCTAGTAATTATAAAACTGCTCATACATTTAAATTACAATGGACCCGTCTCAAATGCGGGTTGCAGAATTCCAACGAAACAATTACGTAAAAGCCGGTCGGTGTCCGGACCAAATTCCCTTATCCGCAATCAAGACCCCGGAAAGTTTGAATGGTCGTCAAAGATTGCGAGCAAGAAAAGATCAACAGAAGCTGCGTATAGGTCAAGCCGTTTTCGAGCTTAGGAAATGTGACCGGAGCTGCTCAAGTGAGCGCGAGTCTAACTAATCCTCTTATTGCTACATTTCTCGGTCTGTTTGCCGAGATGTTGCGGCAAGAAAAGATGTGTGTTCTCTATAGTAGACTCCCCGGTATCTCGCATCTTAAAGTGTACAGAATTTCAGAATTGTATCATATCATACGATTCTCCAACATCAAGTATCAAAAAAATCGTTAAATGCAAAAAGGCATTACTCCAAAAATCTTGTATCCATCAGAATTATTTGATAACCTGCACAAATATATCTAATAAAAAATATTACAAGGCTGCAATAAAAGACTTTTCCTTTAAGAGCTCTATTATTGAACAAGAAAAACGGGACGATACAAATTCTAGTTTGCAACCTGAGAACGCCACTGGCGCAATTTTTATAATCTTCCTATTTATATGCAAATTACGAAATCCCAGCGCAAATGAAAAAACCGGCAAGGGATAATTAAAATTATACGAATTATCTAGGTTGTGGGGTTTCTTCGGCGAACGCAATAATTCAGGCAGTTCCTAATAAATGTTGCAGAAGGAATTCGTCCTGTTTACAGACCCCGGCTGCGTGGAGCAAGATTAAAAGCGTAAGGTATCCATGAACTGGCCATTTTTGACGTAAAAGGGTCGCCATCAGCAGGGCGATTTTCTTGAAGATTATGAAGTCGTTGCTCGTGCAAGCTGAGGCCGGGCGAGCTAGCGATGGCACTCACGAGTAATGCCCCCCCGTACTGCTGGATGTGATGAGCAGACCCGCCTAATGGTTACTGGCTGTTATCAACCTCCATCTTTCAGCCACGTAAAAACCGTTATGAGCCAACCCGGAAAATTGCGTAGGTGGTAACTTTTTACGGTAACGAGTAAACATACTCTTTGCGTTTATTCTGGAGCGGCAACGGCGATTTTCGAACGTCCCATAGCGATTTTCACGCATGCAAATGTCCAACAGTAAACGTTACAACAAATTGTATTGCCGCAGTAAAGATGACGCGTCAATTTTCGACAAGAGTTACGACCCCATTGCGACTTATCCATGTTTAAATTTAACCTCAATTACGATAATGGCCGCAACACTTTTAATCCGCTTTCTTCTTAGTAATTTTAAGAAATAGTCACGTTTCATCGTTTTGAAACACCTTGGGCGCACGCTGTGGAATTAACCCAATTGGTCCTGGATTT
This sequence comes from Pyrochroa serraticornis, assembly GCA_905333025.2. Lineage (NCBI taxonomy): Eukaryota > Metazoa > Arthropoda > Insecta > Coleoptera > Pyrochroidae > Pyrochroa > Pyrochroa serraticornis. The sequence continues at coordinate 9,589,302 of HG995157.1, read as the reverse complement.
AAGAAGAGAATATGGTAAATGTAATGAGGCAATAACACTCGAGAGTTTTCAAAATTTACTGTTACAAACGTGTTTTTACATTATTCTTTATCGTCTTCAGCGCGTACATTATTTTGGTAAAGCAAAAATAGTGGTAAGCACACAATATTTTGGGTAATCGCTTTAAGCTCTCAATGTTGACAATGCAAAATAGTTACTGGAAGTTTTAAACTAATGGTCTCAAAAAATTGGCCTTGTACATACAAGCTGATAATGCTAGTTGCTGAAACTAAAATGCAGTAAATTTTTTTTATTATGGTCTTCTATAATAACAGATATTTTTGTGACACTTTATTGACAATTTTCAAGAAGCTTTTAGTATAAAAAAGCAGTTTTCCGTGCACTTGAAAAAGTTAGAGCATCAATGTTATCAAATTTCAAAACAAACATTTAGATAAGATAGATCTATCGGTAAGAATAAGATGTAAGACAGATTTATGGTTTTATCTTGAAAAATATCAATGAAGTTCAGGGCATAATATTATTAAATCATCGAACAAAATACATTAACTAAAGTTGATCAGAAGCAGCAAAAGTAAAAAGTATAGCGCTTCGCCTGTGACCTTTCTGAAAAAGTCTCTTACCTTGTTGTTATCATACAACTTAAGTTCGATAACATTGCTGAAACGTAGGCCCTTTGATTCTGCAAGGATTAACAGTTTTGTATTCACAAATCCGTTGAAAAGTCTTTACCTCGTTTCTTGAGCTAGTTTTGACTATCAGACAATGAAAGCAATTGAACAATATTAATTCATATTATTAACAACGTTGGCAATAGAATTAGTAGACATTAGATGTGCCAGGTAAAATGTGATTCAAGACAAGTACTTCCAAAATTCTAATACAAGACTTCTGTGAGAAAACAACTTTTAATGATGTTGAGATGAAGACGGGAAAAACTTAAACCAATTGATCTATTACGTCGTTGCTCACAAGTCAATATTTTCACTGTTAGTGATCTAGCGAGTGAATTTGTGGCATGTTTAATAAAAAGGATAATTAGGTTAAAGACAACGATAAAAAGAAATTGGGGGATGGGGTGAAGTGTCTATTATAATTAGACTAAATTCTAAAAGGTTTTATGCTCGTCGATTTTCCTCGAAACTGGTGGATTACGGGGATGATTAACTAAAGAGCTAAGGTAATAGAGATGCAGAAATTTACTAAATTCCAATTGTTTGCTTAACTTAGATGGTGTATTATAACTACTTTGCATTAGATAGTTGTGATGCAGAGGAGCCAAAAGCGCCGCTTTGATTAATTAAAGATGATAATTAACAGTTACTCTTTTCCATTAGTCGCTAGATGCACTTACGTGCAACAAAACAAATTAGAACCTCGCACCATGCGCTGAATCTATTAAAAGTAGCTGGTAGACAGGGGACTCAATTTCCTGCGAAATTATGCAACAGCAACGAACAGGAGCGTTAAGTAAATAATTTAACCTACTTATGACGTTTTGAAAAATTAATAATTCCAGAGCTGTAGTCGTTTCGGGTCCGCTCCTGTGTCATTACTGGTCTAATAGGATTCTCGCTTTGAATCATCCGGGAGCGTATCGTTTCATTACTATAATGAGTTCGGCTCTCGCCTCGCCATTGTGTTTACTCTATTCCATCATTAATAAGATGGGGATCGAAATTACAAATAGATGACATATCATCTCCGGGTTGATTGTACAAATCTGACTCAACATTTATCCGTTCCAAAATGATTATTTCTTGCAATTACGCGGTGGAAGGGGCGGGATTTTTCCTGAGGGTGCTCTATTGATTTTGTTAAACATTAATTCGGTTCGCGTCATTAAGCCGAAACTTTGCAAACACACCTTTAAACCGGGTGGTTTTATTTGGTATTTTCGCTGTAAAATTAAGGAAACTTTGAAAGCGGAATGGCCGTTGCACTTGATGTTTGTCGCGCTAACTTTGGAAATTACGTAAACTTTTACGTACTATCAATTTTATTGAGGACTTTAGCTTCATGTTTTTACTGCGTCCCCGGAACATCGTATTAAACAGGCGAAAATTAAAAGCTGTCAAATGAAAATCATCTTATTTTTAAATGGAAAAAGTTACAAAAGTATACGTTGCCGACGAAATCTAATCATCCAAATAAAATGGCCGTTTCCAGCGGAATTATCCGCGAGAATTGAGATAAACAGTTTGGGCCGTTTAATTTATGCAAAATACAAAAATTGTTTCGCTAAAAAACGCCGCTTGGTACCTCCTATCGTTTCGAGAAACGTAAAATATGAGTAAAAATCGGTTTATGTTCGTTTTTAATTTGTTGGAGGCGGCAGCGGAATCTTGGAGTTTTGTTTACTGCACGTTTCGTTGGATTTATTGAGCACTCACCGTTATGCACGAGCAAAGTGGAGTCCCGGGCTAAAGCCAGTTCCGAATCTGTGAGAGTCGCGTCCGAGGCGTTCTCTGACGTGGGGGTGTCACTGAGACCGGCCGGTTGCTGATACAGGGGGTGCTGGTAGGTGTGCTGAGAACCGTAACGTCGAGGGGAGTCCTCGCCTTCAGACCCGCTCAGGCTGTACGCGGGGTACAAGCGCCCCTTGCCTGCAAAATAAAAGTACAACGTTAGGAGCGACACTAAAAAGATAGAGCTAAGCAGATCAATAAAGAAGTTCTTCATAACTAGATTTGCCGTAGATTGAGAGGTCTCATGGATGTAAATCTGAAAGAGTACACAGAAAATCCGTAGTTTCTAATATCGGAACGCATCGACACGATTTAATCCAATCATTAGAAGGTTGCTGGGAGTCAATTGGTGCAAATTTTATTTTTAAATTTTGCTTGATCTTATAATTGAACACCTTGCTCCTTGCTCTTTTTTCAATGACCTGAAGACTGCCCTGGTATGGTAGAACCCTCCAGTTTCTAGAAGGTGGTCACTGTAAGTGAAATAATGTATTCAAATAAAAATTCGAAAGCCTTAACTGCCTTTTGTAAAAGATTTCTTGTTCAAACTAGAAGACACATTCGCAATTAGAAGAGACCCTCAGCAATTTAAATTAATGTATGTCTCATCATCTTTACTATCATCCCTAAAGGTGTTCACTATAAAATAGCAATATTGATTTCTTTTAATATTAATAAATAATGGTAGGAAGGAAGAATATAAATTAACAAATAAAATATAATTTGTATTTCATCTTCCACCATTTACAACCATCTCCAAAAGCCTCCATTATAAAGTAAGAATATTGCAAAAATTTAAATATTAATTGCTTGTAAATTTGGAAGAATTAGCAATTTTCCAGAGATTTTTTCTTATATGTGGTAATTTATTTTTCCTTATCTAGAGTTATGCCAAAAAATTAATAAAATATTAACAGAAATCTTCGTTAAAATCATTTGTCTGCGATAGCAAATAGCGTTAAGTTTAGGACTTGTTAAATCATGTACAATTCGATTTAAATTCGCAGGTGAAGCTTAGACGATGTTGAGCCGATTTTTCCGTGTAAGACGCGGCTTATATAATAAACAAGGGTAGAATACCAAGTGCCCTTCGGCCGCTGAAAAGTTTCCTGGAGCAAGTCGAGCATTCCTCGTATGTATTCAGTCACTTTGTCAACATATTTGTCGAAAAGTGCGTGTGGATTCCGCCACCTTTTTCCATGACAATGGGAATAAGTGCGCTTGGCGTCGTATTCACGCAGCATCTTCCGGCAATCATGCACCGTCCTGGGGGAACGGTGCGAATTACGTCAGCGGTGGGTCTCGAGGGACGCCCCGTGCGTGCCATAAGGCGTCGAAGAGATGTGACGAGCTCGCAGCCGGAGATGAAGGATGACTTGAGGTGCGAGGCGTAATGTGCCTCTAGGGAAGCTCAGCCGATTGCCCGACAACAACTGAATCATAGCTCGCTTCATCGGTGCGACCTTTCCCATCGCACCACCATCCCCCGACTCACTCACCTCGACAGTAAACCCCGTAACAATAAACAATTCGAAAATGGGACTACGAGAAAATTTCAAACGCGATAACCGCAGCTGCTCACGCTAAATTATTCATTTCGGGAATGTGGGGCATTATAAATACCACCGGCCGATAAAGTACATGCGCGTTTTCCTCGCGACTTCTGCTCCAGGTATGAAATATCGACGAAGTTGGGAAAGGGCGCACCTGTCTGCGACAACGTCCGGATACCATTCGCATTGCAAATTAGGGCCGCATCTGGTATCGTATTGACGGAGTTTCACGTTGCAATTGCGTTATTCGCAAAAATTCGGCGATCGCTATCGGACAACGAGGGTCCTTTGTGCCCGAATTGCAGATCTAATCGCGTCATGTTTTATGAATATTGAATTGATAGTTAGCAGTAAATGGCGGCCTGGGAACGATAAGATCCTAATCACCCGATGACAGCCAATGTGTCCGCGGCCTTATTGTTGTTTTGTTATTGTTTGCGACCCGCTCCTAGGGTGCTCGCCGGCCCAGCACGCGCTCATAGAGAAACTTTTCTATTAATTCTCTAATCTCCCCAGTCAACCCCCAAATCCTTTAATTTAAACAAGCTGCCGCTGAACCGTACTCCTCTACGTCACAACATGTGACACTGCCACAAGAAAATCCGAGGTCGCAACGGCGGCACTCGATCATTATTCAAATGGAACCGGCGTTTTTAGGACACTGAAATTTCGCTCCACATTAATAGCGAAAGGGTTCATCAAAATGGGAAAATATCTAATAGACTTCTCATGAATAGACAGCAGAGAAAATGGCGAAAAGCGGGTATTCACGCTTTGGCGGCAGATCCCTTATTTCCATACTTTTGATCAATCCTGCGTTGTGGGAAGAAGTCTAAGCCGAAGCTTCCGCCATTTGGCAGCGGTTTTGCAGGTAAACGTTTATAAGAAAATGAATTACACAATGCCATTACAAAGTGAATTTTGCCATTCACGTGCGATGCAAATATTGTTACCGTTGTCAGGTACGAACTCCATGGTGCCTCTCACTCTGCGTGTAATTTCAACTACGTTGCTTCGTAAGATTTTCGGATTGAAAGGAAGCGCACCGGAAGGCAAATGAAGGAAATAACTAATAAACGCAGACGGACGCAGTGGAAATGGGAAAATGCGTTTAAAATTTCAGGTTTCTTCCGCGGTATCAAACTTAAGAACAGCGGCTAACATAAAGTATGATTTATGTTTAAATTTCGAGACACCGCCGCCTTCAACGTATGCGAACCCGCAAAATCTTAAAGCCCTTAGGTTCTCGCTGGCATGTAAGAAAAATCAAAAATCTATTTTAGAGCTATTGTTTTTGCTCCATCTCCGCTTTTTTGCTGATTTGAAAGCGGTGAAATGGGGACGACTGACTGGAAGCAATTAGAAATCGGGAGTCGATCCGGGAGACAAAGCTGGAATTTATTCGGCTTCTTCGGAACTGATGCGGGCAATTATGAGCGAAATCACTTTTTTATTGTCGACCCGAGAGCGATGTGCCATCCACTATCGCCCTTCTGTACGAATAGTAACGGTTCGATGGAGTTTGCGGTTCGTTTGAGCCGCACTGGCGTTCTGCGGGAAATCAAGGATTTATGCAACGCCCTCCGTTTCAGCGACAGATTTATTACTTTTAATAACTGGCATATAAGAACTATCGAGTAAATCACAAACTTCCTAAACCGGTTAACATTCGGTTTTATTGCTTGCTCTTCCCCACGTTGTTCAATTCAAAGTTTCTAGCGAGACGGGAAACGGGAAAAAATTTGTTGCGTCCAGCAAAAACCTAAACGACGCATCTCTCAGCAGCGGCTCGTCAATACTGGAAATCGGTGACGCTTCCAATTAAGTTCGTTCATTTGGAATTCCTCCCTTATTTTGTTAAATAATTGAGATGTTTCTGCGTCGTTTGTTTGGCGATTTCTGTTTTCATTGCATAATTATGCCCCCAAGAAGTCGGACGCGATAACAAGCCAATGATTAACCGAAATTGTTTGCTTCAGTTCCCTGTTTGTTTGATAATTTGGACGTGAAAAATGCTTGAAACTTTTCCCCGACGGCAAACGGGTGGATCTGTTTATTCGGCACTGTCACTCGTCAACCATCACACGTCGGTGTTTACTTAACTTGCCCAGGATAATTGCGGATTGTTGGAATTTCTAATTAATTAGTCGGAAGGGTTGCAGTTTTTGTTCGATAACTTGAAAAGTATCAAGAGTGCGACGGAGGTGCGGTCCCGGGGGTACACTTCTTCTACGCCACACAACAAACCGAATTATGGGTGTCACCGCATTGTTTTAAGAAATGCGGATCGAAACCGAGGGAAGACAGAAAGAGAAGTAAAGGGATTTCCTAATTCATTCAACGCTTTTTGTAGAGGGTGAAAACATAAAAGAAGTAACTTATTTTGAAACTATGCAGCTATGGTTTAAAACACCCCTGTAATCTATTTATAAAGCAAGTGAAATTCTGCAAAATTACGAAAACGTTGGTCGGTTTAGTCGCAAGTTTCGGAATCTTATTTCAAAAAACTAATTGGTGAGGTATGAGATCTGGCGGCGATTATACAACCAGACAATTTTGACCTATCCACTTGTCAAAAGAGACCTTAAATGTTACGTAATGCGACAGCTTCATTGTGATATCTTAATAAATATCTTCTCGTATCCAGATGTAGCTCACTCCGCATATTATCAAGTTTGTTTTTAAAAAGTTTAAGCAACAAAGCAAATTGTGTTACGTTTTATCCTCATTTCAAATTCAATTTGAAGAGGGTAATTTCTACAATATACTTCCATTTTTTGATCACAACTTCAAATCAGACTCAAATCTAGAAACAACGAAGTCGAAAACAGTGACTCAAAATTGTGATGGGTGTTTATTTGGACCGCTGGCAACTCGCGATTTAAAATTCCGGCTTTAGTTCTTTCAAATTACGAGGATAATTTTGACCCCACAAGGATTAATATGCCAGTTGAACATACCACAGTTTGTGAAACAACTTCTGATACTCAATTTTAAAAAGATAAATGGACTTCTGGAGACGCAGCTCTAATTATATAATTTATAATTAGCCAAGACAGAATAAATTGTTGACATAGAATGGAAGGGAGTAACGTTGATAATAAATATAATAATAGTTAATAGCATAATTTGCAGAAATATATATGTAGATTTTATTTCATATGTTACTTAACATAAAGCTTGAAAAAACTAAATTATTTAAATAGAATACCACGGTGCTTATTATAAATAATTTCAATTTTATTTCATATATCAAACCACCGGTTCTTCTTATAGCTCATTTAGTCCAATGGTGTTGGAACGCAATTATTCAAAATCTGCAATATCTATAATTTTAATTCAAGTTCAGTATGTCAATGGTCCCCAAATTCCGGTAAATCCGAAATAAATAGCAAATTCGAACACAAAAACACATTTCACATAAAGCGATTATCGGCCATGTCCAAACATTTACCTGCCCTAAATAATTGTTATTGCGCAAAACCGTGAATCTCCCTTTTACAACAGGATTGGGTCCGCAATATCGACATCCCCTACCTAGCCCAAAGCTCTGAATATAAAAAAAACACCTAAAATGTGTACTTTAAAAGATTGTATTTGTTCCTAGCAAGCTTTGTTCGAGATATTGCAGAAACTGCAAACCAACTAGATGTGTGAAGTGATCAACTATTGGGTGGTGCGACGCCAAAATTAACATTACTAATTCCATATTTGGGGCTTCTACGTTCGCAAGCATTTAATGGCGCTGAAGAAAAAATCTCTATCGACCCGCTCCTGACTCCCGATTTTGTGGCAAAGCTAAAAGATGGCGGTCGCAGTTTCGCTGAATTGGTTTCGAAATTTTGTCATGACCGTTGACCAATTACTCCCGTTCCGGCCGTTATGGCTGTAAAAAAATGACGGGGGCGCCGGCGCCGCCGTAGTAAATTGACTCCATTCATCAGGAGGCTTTTCCTGTCGCTCGGTGTCACGTCTGCCGGGTTCTGCGGCTCAGTGATTCCCAATAACCGCCAGAGACATCGCAAGAAATATCGTTGGCCATTAGTTACTGGGCCGTCCATTTAATTGTCGAATAAATAAATAATTTTGGTAGTCAATGGCGGTAGAACGTTGGTCCAGATTGGATGCGCGACTACGCCATATGGAATTAGTGCAGAATTTCGGGATTTAAAGCGTTAATAAAGCGGTAAAAGGCGCGATAAAGATTTATTTCGTGTGGCGAATGGGTGCTGGTTAAGAGGCGTCAGGAGAGTTTGGGTTATGGGGCATAAAATCGTCGGAAAATATAAAAATCGGAGCGGGGGTGAGTTGGGCAATACCGGTAATTGATTGGGGCGATTTTATTTGGGCCGGGCGGCATTATTTATGAAGCGGCCATTTCCTAGATCACCGGCAAAACATGGGCCATTATGAGGACAGTTGCGGCCGGCCGTATCACTCAGCGAACTAAGTGCCCGAGGGAGAGTGATTTGCGGAGGTATCAAGGAGATTTACTCCGGTTCCGCTGGATCGATATAGTACGATGGCAATGGTCCTAAGACATGACATATATACGAAATGAACGATTTTCAGTGCCGCTCTAAGTGGCGGCTGCTGAAAGTGGGAACGACAGGATGAGATTCGACTTTGGGATACGGCCAGTTGTTTAATCGAGAAGGGGCGAATTGCGCCGATCCTGGACGATTCTGGGCGAACTGCGGGTGACTCCCATCCCCGTGGTCTGCAGGATCAATACGCGGGTTTGGCGGCGGGAACCCCACCGGGGGCACAGGGTGACGTGCAATCCACTGCAGCATACGATTACCCTCCGACTACTTACTATAAACGGGTTAGTGACGGGATTCGATTCTCCATCCAACATTTTCCACACCATTCAAGTCAGCACCGGGGATAATCGAATTATGAATTGCCAGCGACAAACTCCGAACCGTCGCCGCTACTAAACGACAAAAATCCGCACGGGAACAATCTATAAAGAACGTCGGGAGAACCGACACAAAAAATCCATAGCTCTCTAATTAAGGTTGAAGCTGATTGAAGGCTATAATCGGAAACTCGACGACGAAGCGGATAAAGCCGGTTAAGCAATCTCGTTTTCGGTTGCAATCAGCTTCTCCTTTTTACCTTGCTCATTACAGCAGGATATGAACGTAATAAAGTGCAGCCTTGCGGGGGAGAATCCGCAAGGCTCTCACCTGGGACCGGCTTTATTTTTTACCAGATCCGTTGACAACGGATAGCCTCTTACAAAACGAAATGTAGTTGGAGCTAATCCTGCGGATTAGCTAAAGTTTCTCTAAACCGGTCAAATCATCGACTTTAAAATATCTTTTTCAATTAGTCCTAACAAAATAGTGAGACTTGTTAAAAAAACAGGATTTTAGATCCGTCAGTAGGTCGAAGTTTGTGAGTCACTATGTGAAACACTTATAGTTCTTTACTGATTGTTGGTTTCATATACATAACTGAAACCACACTCAAAGGTGTTTTGTTAGTTGTTGAGAAGTAAAAATGGGACAAAAATGCAAACTCTGGCGCGGTCATTGAAAACATTTCATTGATATAAATATTCTCCCGGCGCCTCCGCCATTTTGCACTCTATGAGAAAGGTCGGAATGCACGTTAAATGTCTGGTGAAGGACCCAGTTACAAAAAGTACTTCATTAACATCGTTTATATGATTTACACTTTAATAGTAAATTGCTCACACTGTCTAGATTTACAAAATACGTGTATTGTGGATGCGTAATTTAAATTATGACAACACCACAATTCGCAATTGAATTTACGGTAAACACGTACTTTGGCATTCAGTCGGTAACGTAACGAATAATGAAGCGAACATTCATATTTAATAAATATTAATGCAAAATACTCACAATATTTTATTAATGAAGTTGTTGGTTGACATTAAAACCAATTATCAACTAATTGTAGAGAGTAAATGAAGCGTTAATTAAGCTATAATAGTTTCTGTTTGTTTGAACGTTTTTACCTAGCTATCTGTCAAGATGCTTGGACTAAAAAGTATAATTTTGAAGCTATTGAAAATATTAGAATAAAATCGAAGAAAGAGATCTGTGTTCCTCAAGAAACTCGATAAATAGGTGATTTTTGAAAAAAAATACGTAACGCAGTAAGGATTTAAGACGTGGCTAAAAGGCTTGCTTTCTCTACAATAAAATCGTACGTAGAAAAGAATATTTGCTACTATTCCCGATATTTTTTGAGTTGTCTCCTGAAAAATTGTTAAGTATTCCTTCTTTACAAAAATATCATAACAAAAGATTTAAAGTCTTGTGCCATACAAAATGCGTAATTTATTTCAATTCTGACCATCATCAGGTAAGTGTTTCCTATTGTGATATTTTATTTTGAATTTTGTTTACGCTTTCCCTTTTCTTCATTTTAGAGCATAACTTCCAAACTCTCAAGTAAATCACAGCTCCCTTTTAGTAATAGCCAAAATTCTGCTGCTATTGCTCCACTAGTATTATCAAACTACCCTCAAAATAGTAGTCCGCAACATTCAAACCGATCCTTGTGTATCGTTGCTGTGCCCATATGAGTCCATCAACCCTTAGTCCCCATTTTTTGCTTTTAATGTCTTACCATTTCTCAATTTTTTCGATTTTTAACACTTATCTTGAAAAGTAAGGGCAAAGTCGAGGCGGTGGCTCACGTGGTTGATACTGAAGACAAATTTCTTCTTACCATAACTTGTGCAAATGCTCAGCTTTGGTAGCCACAAGGTATTTGCACTTTGGGTTCAATAATAAACTGAAAATGATATCCAGATATCCTGTAAGCCATATTTAGACCTTTGGGGAATCTCAAAAGTTCAATTCCTTACAAATTTCAGTTACTTCAATATTATCCTTTTATTTAATTTCTTCACTTTTTCCATTATTTTATTACATTCTTATTAATTTTAAGTGGGTAATTCTAAATATATATTTAACAAAGTTGGTAGCATTTAAGGGATCATTTTAGGCTTGTGGTTGTAAATTTTAATATGATTGCAATCTGCTACCCTCTCTCCGCTACAAGACCTGCGGTTCGCTCTATAACAAGTTTTATATTATACCAAACCCTAAAAAAATATTGATCTGAGTATCTGTTTCCTTTGATTTCAGTAACAGTCTCGTTCTAAGGGATAGTAATTCTCAGTTTGCGCCAACGTCTTTCTCGTGCCGAGAAGGCAAGTTTATTTAAAGAAAGCATCACTCGTACTTTCGTTGAAGTAAACAGTATCTATTCTAGCTATTGGAACACCAAATCGTTCATTCAGTTACCGTATACAATCTCCGAAAAGACGCGTCTCTTGTATTGAAGTTTCTGTTTTGAGCGAAAATGAAGATTTCTCAGCAAATTTGCGGTCAATTCAAGGTGTTGCACGAACAGCGACATGTTTCCTGACAAGTCCAAAGTTTCGTTTTTTCTCCCAAAGTTTTGTTGAAAGCAGGTCCGGTCCTGAGTTGGGTTAGCATTGTCGCTTTGTTTGATTTCACTAATCCCGTGCGACCACGTTTTGTTTGTGACCCATTTCCGCGCAAAATTATGTTTGAAATACGTGCCTCAACCGCCGTCGGTTGCCAAATCGTCCAATAAGTCCATTCAAGATATAGCCGTTGTGTTTATGTATGAAAAAGGGCAGAGTTTATTCAAATATGTAGGCAAAGAAGTTCCAATTCTTTCAGTTGCAAACGATACGTTTTCTAGAAAACTAGACTCTCTCGGAGTGACGATTCCGACTCGACATTCATGAGATCGAGATAAAAGACAAAATGTTATTAAGATGAGCGAATGTGGAAACGGATATCCACACATACATGGCGACACGACGGTCGTGTTCGCACCGCGTCATTTAATGAATATTTCAGCGAACACTTCTTATTTGCGGAGGAATTCTTTCATGTCGAGATGTCGACTGGAAGAGGTCGGGGGCTGTTTGCATACAGACGCGCCACAATTGGGAGCAGTTTGAGGAGGACCCCGGCCGATACTTCCACCGTTCCGACCAGGATTTCCGTGAATGTGTATTGTAATTTCGGATGTGTTGTGCAAATGCGAGGAGGGCTGTCGATGCGGCTGCTTGTAATTTCCGCCCCCGGCGTACGCACTGTTTGTAATCGACTGAAGACGGGGACCCTATAAATAATCGCCGCCTCGCGGCAATTTCCCGGACTAAATCACTCCACTATTATATCGCGATCACTTGTATTAAATTCGAATCATTAGGGAAGCCCCTTCTCCATTATCGCCCCAGCTCGCAAAAATCAACAGAAACCCTCTTCCGCCGTTCCCAGGAAAGCGCACAAAAGACGGGCCCTCCCAGCAAATTTACGACATAATAATAACAACATTTATTGACCGCGAACAGAAATCCAGAAGAAATCGTGACGACTTAAAACAAATAAATCTGACACTCTATTACGACTCTTTTCTGCAAGAAAATGCAAGCTGGGAGCGACCTTCGATTGGGGTGCATCACGCTAGGGGAGTTGAATTTGGCGCCCAATAAACCTTCGCTCTGCACTTCCTCGCGGTAATCCTGTTGACTGAAAGATCTGCTCAAGAACGCTGATGAGCCCTCCGGAAACCTCCAAGATATATATTTGCATAACCGGAGCGCGACGAAGAATGACTTCGTTTATAAGGAAGTGGGTGGGTACCGCGTCGAAGCTGGGTAAATACATCCGGTACCTCGATGGTAGCTGTTGTTAATTACATGTTGACATGGCGACATCGTATCACGTGTATGCTTGTGTGAATGTTGTATGCTTCGGGATACTGGCACTGTAACGATCAAACGTGCTGTCGAATAGGCGGGAGTCGACTTCTGACGCCGGCGGCGCTTTAACACGGAACGTCACATAAAACAATGTTGGATTTGCTCGTAAAAACCAAATAACCCGCTTGATCGGATGTACAAACAGCGCTAAAATAAAAATTTATTTTCGGATTAATTTTATACGAACGGAGGGTGATATCTTTGGGTACACATTCGAGTCGAAATAACGGCCGGAATTACACGCACCAGTGCAACACAACCAGAAAACGCCCAAATACTCATATTTTTCCCAAAAACACAATCAATGTGTTGGTGAGACGTTTCCTATGATATGTCAACAATATCCCCAAATACTACCAACTAGCAACAATACGAATCGTCATTAAACTGATCTTCTAGAGACGGCGACGTTTATATCATCAAAAGATAAATTTGATGAGTATCAAGGAGTTAATGCACAAACTTGTTTGGTTCGTAAAAATATTTACCAAAATTCTCTCAAGTTCCCACATTTTGAAGCTTTCAAAAACAGCTGGGAACAAATACAACTCTTAATTTGCCTTGTTATCTTTCACGTGAATATGAAAATGATGCGCTAAATTATCAAATTATTCCCTTCTTCCTGCCATGGTATAATGTCAGATCGTCTTTCTCATATCTCGATCTAATTTGCACGTGAGCTTAAAGTCACGCACATGCCGACAAAACGCTGCTCATTCACATGCTAAATTTATCACTTTTTTTTACTTCTTCTTTACCTTAGAACACGCATAACGAACTGACAGAGAAATAGTAATTAATATTAGTAGCCTACGACTGACTTGAAATTGCTTAAAAGTAATTTCTAGTTAAAATTTGAAACGAGGATTAAATTATTCATTATTAGTCCCCAAGTTGTCAAATATTCTTCCTGTACGAGGGTTCGTAGAAAGTAAATTATAAAAAAACACTTCAAAAATAAACTCCATATCTGTTCATCAAATCACTTAATCATTTATTATGGCGTACAATAAATAAACCTGAAGGACAAAAATTTATTTTAGAACCTACATGAAACCCAAGCGGTAAACGAAATCTTAAATCAGCGTTTTCTTACACAACGTTTTTAAATTACAGTTACAGTAACTTTATGTTTTTTTAATAATATCATTAATGTAATTAACCAGTAAAGTTTAATATATTTTTTAAATATTTTTTCAATACACGGATGTCCGACTTTGAGAAAGTCAAACATGATCCCGTCGTAGAAGTTAATTCTGTGACAAAACAATGAATAGTTTCGTGGCATTAATTATTGAATTTATTGGGACAGAAATATCAGAAATACTGTCAATACGTAAGTAAATATTAGCTACCAATAAACTCTAATCATTCTCTGAATCAAACGCGACTTTTTGAATATTTAATATTATCCTATTGTAATTAGGTGCTTGCCTCAACGATTTGTAGAACCCAGTGCAGCTAATATCGTTCTCTATAATAACATCGAAGATCTATGAAGCCCATAAAATCATAAAAAAGGTAACGGTAAGTGTTATTTATTAATAACTATTATTTGCGTTTTTTATGCAAAAATTATGCTTTCTCTTATGATATGAAAGGTTTAGTAATTGAATAGAGAGCACTGTATTGTCTTCAATTCTGCATCAATTTTTGAATCCGTAAAGTAGATGTCGCTCAGAAGTGAGATTGGCTTTGTGTTAAACTATAAAAATGCTCCTAATGAGTGTCTTCTGTTGAGGGTATTTTACTTATTGTAGCTCAATTAGCAATTATACTTCCTAGATGATGATAATTTGTATCCCATTTATATCCTGAGTAGTATATAACTTTCGAATTCGTTGAATCATATTATTGCAAGGATCACTGTTAACTTAAATATCTAATAATTTGTTCAACCTAAACTAAATCAAATGAACCGTCGCAGCCAGTTTCTCGTAATTCTATTCACTTACAATTCATGCATCTGCATGAATGTGGAGAGTTCTTTGTTTCAATTTTTAGCCAAATTAGGTACTGCAGCATGAATAATCCTTAGCTTTGAGGATAATGACATTCGACTACCTGTCCTCGCATGTATAGAAGTGAATAGATTATTGTCCCAAGCTTTATTTGCATTATTTTTCACGGTACCCACCATTGGCAAATTTTATGGTGTAATTTGCAGAAATAGATTAATTATAGATGACTACATACAAAGTGGATAATTAAATGCTAATGTTGCAGCAGCACTGTTCGGAGGATTACAATAAAGTAATTTTCAGCAACTACTTGAAGATGATTTCGTTAACGAGCGCTGTATATATCTTGAAACTATTTGCAACTCCACCCAAGCTAACAAGAATGCTTTTTAAGAAACTAAAAATAGTCGAGGAGAATGTGTAATAACATTTTCGAAAGTGTACACTTACTGCCTGTAAATCTCTTGTCACAACAAAGCCATGTGTTTACTTGCTTTGGCATCGACGAAAATCGATCAAATTTCTAACGCTTTAAATCGTTGTCAACAATGCAGAAACTGAAAAGCTGACCGCGATAGCCATTTTAGCGACATATGAGTAATTTTTTTTCCTAAACAACGTATTTCTCGTCACAGATAATTAAAAGCTTCAGTCATTTCATAAACGTTACAATACATCAAAGGGTTGGTAATCAGAAACGACCTTTGATACTTCTCTAATTTTCCCCTGAGACTAAATTTTGTGACAATAATGAAAGTGTTTCCTTCAAATTAGATACAGCTCCTCTTCGTTCATCAAACTTATAATGGTCAGAAAATAATAATAATAATAATAATACTAAACTACACTCACGAATTGATTGTGGGAGGTTGAATCGAGGTGGGAGTTGAAATACAACTTAAAGGGTGTTGAAAGCCGAATGTTGTCTCCGGTTGAACTTGGGCAAAATCCCCTCAATTACCGCTTCAAAAGCCACGCAATTTGCCGAACCACATTTAAGAAATTCCGCTTTACAGCATCCGCATAACAAACAATTGCCGCGCACGCGAACAGTTTCACTTCTTTTGTCAATTATCGAGAGCAGCTCTGGAATTCGCTGCATCTTGCAGCAATTCCCCGGATTTAATAAACCTGGCACGTTGATTTGCGTTGTCGACAGAAAAAAGGGGAAGAGAAACCGTAATCGACGTTGCCGTTAGAAAATGCCAAGACAAATTATCCAATTCGCTCTGGAGATTCACATGCATTTCTGAACACTTAATAAACCCCGTCGGCGAAATCGCTCGTCATAAACGTAATGCGTTGCGAAAGAATTTCAATTTCCCAGCCGGCAAACTCCAGAAATGTTTGGATCGACGAAGGACCATAACGTCGTTGTCTCGACCACCGGTAAACGTGACTTATAACACTGATAAATCATTTCGCTGAATATTGCATAGCCGAGGCCGGACCCGCATCAACCGATGACAGTTGCAGAAATTGCGCCGGGAGTCCGGAACGACGATAAGGCCGGTATTAGTAGAAAACCAGGTGAAAGCACAGGAAGGGATAATTGCCCCACAACTCATCCCCAATTATTGATTGTAAATTTTTGAAATCCCACCCTCTCCCGGCGGAAAAGGACAAAATGAAAACACGAGAGGTTGTAAACAAAAGATCACTTCAGAAGAAAAACACAAGGGCTTTCGCATAATCCCGTTATAAGAATAAGGAAAACAACAAAATATCGGAGAAGTAAAATAAGAGGGCACCCTCACCGGCTCGGGTGTTTTTCTAAAAACCGAAGCGCATCACATACGAGGCGCCCGATTAAATTACCGAAAGCACGAATTTACGACTAGATTAAATTTATCTTGGAGTGCAGTGTATTGAAACAATAAAGTGGGAGAAGTTTCGGGTTCTAGTTGACTCGGGAAAGCAATAGTCAAATATTGCGTCTGGTTGGATGGGGGAGCAAAAGTCAATGATAAGTGCCGGCACCAACACCTCGTATATTGTAAAACAAACGGAATTATGACCCAATCTGCTGCGCAAGTTAGCTGAACATTTATTATTAATGGATGTCTTCTATAAAGTACGAAACGTCTGGCTTAAACGGGCGAACAGCGCTACTAGCGCCGACTTAATGGCGAACAACTCTCGAGACCAAATTAAACTTCTTGCAACTCATAATTTATGCATTATTTACCTATCGCCACAGACTCTAGGCGCTGAATTACAGTCCGCAATTTCGTCACACTTTTTGACTAATATTTTTTTTAAACGAAATTATTAATAGAAATAAATAAAATCTAACCAAGGACTGGCTGTGCATTTTTGGCGAAAAGTCGTGGTTGTCTGTTTAATTTTGCTGATATTTTAGAAAATGACGTAAATTATCCCGGCGCATCCGCCATTTTTGCATGTAACGTAATTTCATAAATTTTAGTAATTTAACGTCATTTCATGTTGTTGCACATCATAAACTAGAAACAGCGGTACGCAGAAATAATATAGCTTGTGGCATCATAACAAAATAGTTATTCCTCTGTTTTAATCAGATTAATTAGTCAGTGTGCACAAAACCCAACTTATTTTTATTAGGTTCTCTTAGTTTATGAGAGGATGGGTAGTAAATTCTAGTTAGTGTTCCATTTTGTATCTTAAAATAGTTGTCTAACTAACGTAAAAATGTTAGCTTAAAAATTATTAGCAAATTTAAGGTTGTTTGTTCTCTATTGAAAATATCTGACGTTAAAATGTTGAACGGTAAAAAATGCAAATAATTTAGCAAAACTTGAAGGAGATTGCTTCCTACCTCTTTTTAATCACCTAAGATAAGATTCTTTATATAAGTCTAATACCATGAAGCAAAAACAGGAAAATGTAATTTCCGACTTTTGTTACCAGGTAACAAAAAGGGTCTTTCGATAAACTTTTCAAGAATTTCTTAACGTTACAATATACAATTCACCCTTCCTCAAAGCCTCAATTGCCCTCCTTACCAAATGCTTATTTCAACTCGATCGTCTAACATCAATTGACTGTGTAATGTCAGTTCTTAGTTCCATGGATCTATGAGGTTTATGTTTCCTTTACAATACCCCCTCGGGATGCGCCGCATTTCTTTCCGCGCTACTACCATATCTTAAATATATTTTAACCCAGTTTTCAAATAATTTTGAGCCATCTCGTCGTATTCTGTACAATCTCTCCAAAAATTTCCCCCTTTTTAAACACAGCGAAGAGCTTCACAGAACTTGGCCTCGGTAAAAAATCTGGAATATAAGATAATAACTGTAATAAAATGACAAATAAATAAAAAAACAAATAAATTGACACAGGTGACACCGACCTTTAGTCAATAAATCTCCCAATTATTTCATAATTTCAAAGTTTTACCTTCACAAAGTTTCGTCAAAGTCAGTTCTTGCCTCATCACAAAAAAAAGTTTTTATGCGAAATTTGTTGCTAGCGAGTTGTGCAAATATTAGAAATGCGAATTTTGTGGTAACAGTGGTAACTAATGGGCTCTAGATCAAGATCATTTAGTATGAACACCTTACTACAACAATGGTCTGTCTATATTCTTACCAAAAGCATGTGTGAAATAAATTCCTTAACTTTTAATTCATCCGAAATTGTTGAAATCTGTTTCTATATCGGTGAATCAATAACGCCTATGTCCACTTTAGAATACTTTCCTTGTAGAATTACACATTTTTATCTCCGTTTTTTATCAGTAATGACGTAATTTTCCACATAATTTGCAACTACCTCCGAGTAGATTGTAAAATTTCTACTGTTTTAAAAACACTTTCAACTTTTAAAAACGCCAGAAGTTTTAGGAAATTCGAACTTATGGTTTTCTGTCCAAAATCTTGAACACGAATGGACTAGTCCGTTGTCATGGTGAAACTCAAGCAAGTGACCTAAGGGGTTGGTGCTTGGGCCCTCTGGCTATTGAGTGCTCCTCAATAAGCTGGGGTTCGATTTCCGGGCGGTGTGACAAGCTTTCCAGAAGATTTTTTCTGATCTCATGTACGTCCAATAGGGCTGTATCAAACACCTCCGTAATTCGGAATCACGTTTAGCCTTTGACCCCACAGTGTTACAGTCCGCCACACTAATAACGTCAAAGTAATTTACTGTCAAAAACCCCACCAATTTTAATGTCTGGATAAGAATGTTTTTATAACATTTGAAGCAAACGCGTTGCTCTGTGAGTTAATGTGTAAAGATTTGTAATCTGACAAGTAGAGGGTTTTAGGTCGAAGTCGCCTTAATTAGTCTTTATTATAGTAACTGACTCAGGTAGGAAGAAATGGGCGTATCTCTTATTTACTTGAAGTTTTATTGCATCGAGTTTCTTGTTTATTTAATAATTGATTTGTAATTTAGCTTTCTACGTAACATAGCGTGGGCTTAAATCGACGTATCCAAGGTTCTGCTAAAATATCAGGAGTTCTAGAAGACAAATTTTAGACGAATTTTTGTATCCTCCAGCTGTTTCATAAACTTACTGTTTTGTAGATTTATTAATTATTAAGTGTTATCAAATAAATGGACGGCTGTTTTGTAAGAGATTGAGTTCAATAAATAATTTGCTAAAAATTAGATATCAAGAGAAATTATTAATTTAAGATCAATTTAGTTTTAAAAATTCAATTTAGCAATTCGTCATTGCAAAATTGATACAATTTAGTTGTTGTTGTTGTCTAGATAAGCCCATGGATATTCGAAAGTTAGATATAAAACAACTTCGGCTTACTGCCACATGAATATTGTTACACCAAGCTGCACAATATGTAGAAATTGCTTTCGAAAACCAGAGATTACATAGTGTCTTAATTATTGGTACAACGGGGCTGCCCGTCTGATTTATTCAGCACCCCCACCATCAATTACACCTAGTAATTCCTCGATGCATATTTAATCTAAACCGTTGAGGCGAATCGCCGTCCAATTTTAAGGGAAGCCGTTAATTTTTCAGCAGCGGTTTTTTTCAGCGTCCGCTCGTTAAAACGAACGTAAACCAATTTTCAAAGCGTTGCGTTCTTTGAAGCTCTCTAGCCGTGATGTCTCGTCGACCATCTGGCATCCATTTGTTTTACGATCGGGATGCAAAGTAGTTTCTTCGCCCCGTGAAAGCGGTAGATTGCAACAACCCCTTGTTATGCTTGTTCACCCCGTCGATGCACGCACCAAATTTGGTTGTTTAGTCAAGCACGTTGCCCCTCGACGAGGTACTCAGTTTATATAAATTAAAACTAACTGCAACCCCCTAAAACAGATGACGTCAGTTCCGGTCGAGCGTGCAACTCTTGATTAATGTTTGATTAATTGCTTTTAATCCGCGAAAAACGCGACGACGGCCAAATTTTCGAAGCTTTACGAAATTAAATTAAAACTCAGTTGAGATTGCCATTAAGAGAGTCCATTAAAAATTTACGAAACAAATCGCAACTTTAAATCGGGTTAGTGCGTTTTTCGCGTTTTCAGGCAGGCGCCGTGCTTTATTAAATTTCGCGGGGACGCAACGCAGAACCGAATTATAATTGCCAATGTTCCTACCTGAAATTTTCGTTAATTTTTTTCGTCGTTATTTCTATTTACGTGTATTATTCAAATTGTTGTTGTAGAGTGTTTGGGGGAAAAATCGCGTGGGGCTGATATTTCATTCTTCGCCTTGCCATTTTACATATGAATGCCTCAGCGCGTTCCCCGGACGCTCATAAAATAAGCGTCTACTATCGGGGGTTGTATGCAGATTTTTTAATCATCGTTAGTATTAATTTTCGGGCTCAAGTGTTGTTTGCTCCCCCAGCCAGTCTTCAAGTCGTCGTAAACGTTGCGATCGACGGACCCGTTCAAAGATTCATGGGGTCCGCGTCCCTCTTTGCCGCCATCGGGGAATCAGCAACACTGATTACTCACACGTGTGCCTGCCAGATTGAGGATGAATTTTGTATCCGCTTAATTATTTACACGAGCCGCTACTGTCTAGATCTTTTAATTGAAGCGGACAGAGAGACGAAAATAGAGGCGCCGCGACGGCTATCAATCCAGTTGTGACGCTGGATCGGTTTAACCGGAGATAATAAATTTTAATCGCGGAAATAAATTCAGAAAGAGAGATACGCGGCGTGGAGACTTAAATATGAAGAAGTTTTTCATGTCGTGATTATAAGAGAGCTGTAAAACGTCTAATCCCCTATTCTTCAAAATTTATAGCTGGAATAGGGGGAAATTAAAATGTCATGTTTCTTATTACAAAAACTACAGTAGGATTTATGTTCTATTCCAGCTGTCGCGGGGGATAATTGGACATAACGATCAACATCATCAACATAACTGAAAGCAATTGTCGATCAAGCGACGCCTCGCAAAAAAATGTTACCGCCGGCAAATTAAGCTGTTTGCATACATTATAGAGCGATTTGATTAGTCATTCCATTATACAGTACACTAAAATTGTACTTTATATACATAGATATGCAAATTTGTTGACACTCCGGGATAGGTGGGTGTGGGGGGTGGCGCGTCGTAAACTGCGCTTAAAATTAAAGTGAATCGTTACTCCTCGGATGACTTATAAATGTAATACTGCATTCAACTTGTTATATGAATACGGGATGTGTGGAATTAAATTAAAGGCAAATATCGTTGCGAGGCGGCAGAATCGCGTTCGATAAGAGGCACAGCTACGATATGCGACCCTCCATTGTAATTCCGTTCATCCCCAGAGGTACATGGGCGGAAAATTAACCCATTTCCCTAACACAAAAGCACAGATTTAATCGGGTCTCCGGCCTAGCCCGGCTCCTAATCTGCTAAGCCCTCGGACCGGAGCCCATCTGGTCCTTGTCGATGCTCCAACCGCTCACTCTTTCACGTCCCAATAACACCTTGAGGCCATCTTACCGACATAATTGGGACACAGCCGCCATCTCGCAATCGATCAACAAAACCCCAAATTATGTAAAAATGGAAACACTATCAAGAGAATATTTTTGAGTAAAAAGCTATAAAAATTTCAACAAAACAAATAGAAAAATTGTTACTTGAAAAAGTTTTGGATGCGATATTTTGATTAGAATATTAGGTTTTTGGATTGTGCCAGCATCTAAAACTGTTTTCCTTTAAGTTGTAAAATACAAAATGATTACTCCAACGTAATTTTACGTTAAAAAGTAACTTGGGAGGAACCATCTAAGCTTTTTCTCGTGAAATTCAAACACAATGTGCGTATTCACAAACTAAGTTTATAACAAAATTCTCAAAACAATATTGAAACCTGATTTACGTTTTGCGTCCATAGCCAAGGACTAAATAATTTTGAAGTTTTCAGTTAAAATTTTATTCGTCCTGAATTAAATTTTAGTCTGCTACCGTCAAAATTGTGGAGGCGACGTGATTAAGGTCGAAACCCTCTTTTATTGCGGAGTTAATTTGATTGATTTCGGTCGAAAAACAGTCGGGGCTGATGCGGCGACGCAAGGTGTGGGCAAAAGTTAATTTCCGGTTCCCGTGCGCAAGGAGTTGAACTGAATGTGATAGAGTTGCGTGTCCCGCTATCTGACATACACACGTTGTCATCTCGACACGCTACATTTTGCCTTTTATGTTTCATAAGTTTAGCGGAGCCATCCTAGATCGATAGAAGACACGAAAACGAAAAACGACACGAATTTTAGGTGACGGAAAGTGCGTGAAAGCACCTTTTTGTATGTACAATCAAAATCGCGAACGTTCTTGAATAAGATGCGATTGTTGGGTTAAATGTTCGCTTACGCAACCGAGCTTGCTTCGTTTCATTAGTGGAGGGTGCAATAACGTTGTGGCACGAAAGGGTAAAATTTGGAGCAACTAATATCTGTGAAAATAGGGCAAAAAGGAAATGCCAGTTAAACTGAGATTGCATTCCGATTGAAATTGCGCAAACTGAAATAAAACGCCAGAAAATAAAATTTCAATCTTTCAAACACAGACTTGCTTGGAAATATCTATTTGCGAAATTACGCTATGAGCAAAATGGCTGGTTCCCGGGAAATTATCCTGAGCCAGGGCGAGCAAAGCGGAAAATTTCAAACTAGCAGCGAAGGACTCCGTCGCGCTCCAAGCCGACTTTATGCCCGGCAATGAAGCTTTCTCAGCAGTAAATCTTGATTGTACGTACCCATGCATTTATGCAGTTATCGCCCATTTTCGCGTTTCCATTAAGAAAAACACGGAAGTAGTTCCACCCTTACGACCAAAAATTTGCTTTTTGTTTCCATCGATATTTAGACGTATTTTTCCTTGATTTCGATGATCGAAACTAATTTGGCATACATCCCAAATTACGGTTTTTGTCAGAATGTAAAACACGCTTAATAAGCATTTACTCATTGTTCCAACTTTCTTTAAGAGGAACGAATGAAAATCACCTTGAGACGTGTTTTCATAACTCGTAAATTGAAATATTAAAAACAAAATTGAAAGTTACAAAAGAAAAGTTGGGAGTTGTACCCTCGCTGCCACACAAAGTATTACATAGTATCGGGTCAGTTACGGTATTTATTAATGTCGTAAAATTTATTTAGATACAATTAATGACGATGGGCATATGAAATCTTTGTTAATAATATTAAAATAATCCATCCTAACACCAATTTAAGGCCAAAAAAATGTCTAAGCAGTTCGCCTAGATACTTTTCTGGCTTGGGGAAATAATTGGTAATTTGTCTTCGACTCTGTTTTGCTGGCGAAGATATGGGACTAAAAGCGCGGTTAATGTTCTGCGTGAATGGGAAAAATTGTGGGGTTTGTTTTTCGGCGCGCCCTAGAAAGACGGAAACGACTTTGGCATCGTAGTTGTCGGAAGTGCGGGGCCGCCATAAGTGGGCAAGATCCGTTACGTCAGGTGCTTACCGGGAGTTATTGTGAGCGGCCCCTGATGTTTAGCGCTAATGCACCGGGGACGCCTCTATTTGGTTTCTGTTGGCAAAAACGGACATTTGGCGGCGTTGCGACGAGGAAATGATATGGAAATGCACATTTGAACGGACATTTCCATCGACTGTATTGAACGCGCCGGATTTTATTACGGCCATTATTAACGGCGCGTTTGTGCATTGTTTTTATTTGCTCGAGTGACGTCTAGTACCTTGCTGTGTTTTGTTGCAATTAAAGGGCACACTTGTACTGGAAATATTTTATTTGACGCGAACCTCGTTAATTCCGGTCGTAATTGGGTTTTTTTGCGCGTTTCATTGCCGACCACTACGGAATTTATTCGTGTGAAAAGCGCACAACGCTTCTAATGTTTGTTCTATTCCGTCGAAAACGATGAGAATGCTGCTTGTTTTTAGTGTCAATTTATTACACGATGAAGTTTTTTGTTGAAAAAAAGACACGCATGTCATTTCGGCATCGACCTGGCAAATAACGCGCCTATTTCGCGCCAATTTCATTCATTATGCAAAAGACGAAAACGGTAACGTTCACCGACGCCGTCATATATTCTAAAACAACACCATCTCCAAGTTGGCCGGGATTGCCGGCTTTGAATTATTAGCTCTGCAATAAAGCCGTCATCATACACCTGCCGTAAAACACCCCAAGCATGCCTTTGTTGAAACAATATTTCTTTAGAGCGGACCTACAAGGAAAAAATAACTCAAAAACTTTTATCGCTTCAGCAGTCGGGTTCGATAAATTTCCGCTTTCCACTCAAATCGCGCGAGCATCATGCCAAAGGCGCAAGGAGAAGATTCAGCCACGTACGAACCCCCAAAAAATTCGAGACCCAACAACAATTTAAGGTCGTTTTTTATAAACATTAATTAGTTTGATAAATCATTATCTCGGGAGTTTTATAGATCGTATTTAACAGAATAATAAATCTTTTAAACGAGCAGATACAATTTGTGTCATTCACGAGATGAAGTGGCGTATCTGTAATTTTTAAATTCTTTTGTACAGTTATAGAAAGTTTTGAAGTTTCTACACAAATTTGAAGAACTAATTGTTAGGTAATGGATACAAACAAAGAGCTATCATTTCGTCAAATAATAATTCATAGTTAGATAGTGATTATGACGGAGTAACGCTATTTCGCAATTTTTGTTAATTGCCACTAGCGACAAATTAGTGATATAGTTCCTTAGATAGAATAGTTTTAGGACTATTCTTGTATTTATTCAGTATTTTATAAATTAATTTTTTTCTAAACTCAGGGCAGTTTTCATTGAAAATATTGTGTTTTAGCTTACTATAACACAGAATTTTAGAGAAATAATACGATGAATGAACGAGACGAACCTGAGAATGAGGTAGCTTATTAAATTTATGATGGAGCTTATTGATATAAAGAAAACAATACTTGTTTCAAACTTTATTCATATATTCCGTCAAGTACAATGGTTTGTACAAGAATGAGTTCACTAACATACCAAAATAAAGGCTCCGCCAAGTTTGAATTAATTTACTAATAAAGCTTTATCACCTTTATAATCGCTCCAATTAAACCTTTAAAATTGAGATGTAGAAACTTGTTGGCCAAATTTACTGCTTAAAAATATCAAATGATAAATTGTAAGAAAATAAATTCTTTGTCAACATTTGGGAGTAAGATAAAAAATACAAAGGTGGATAACAATAATAGGCCACCAAACTGAAAATTTAAAAAATAATTATGTGGAATGCAAGCTGCCAAAATTCTGTAAATTGATTAGTTCAAAACCTCATCTGGAAGAAGTTTTGCCAATTATTGTCCTCTAATAAGATGCCGTATACACAATAAAATCCGAGGCGTACAATTGGCGGCGGCGCCGAGTTAATGAAAATTTGCCGACCCAATTTTTTGTTTAGTTGGGACTAACAGAGTTTTTTGAGCCATTTTAGTTCTTGTTTTCAATGTTGTAGGCGCTCGTAATTACAATGGCGAATTCGCCGCATTGGTTCCGGTAACGTCTTCTCGTAGTTGCCTGGGTGACTGATGAATTTCAGACGCGGTAGAAAATTTGGGAGACTGCTTTTGGGCGAATAATTAAGCTTCGAAACGTCGCGACCGTCATCAACAATGTATAAAGCTACACGAAAAAATGATGGGTGTCGGCAAAAGAGCAAAACAAAAGCTTGAGACGCAGCAACGTCTAGCTAGCAAATGAAGAAATATGAAAGACATAAAGTTAACGGAACGACTTCCTACATCCAGAGAAGAAAGGAACTGAGTTATGGAAGCACGCAACGGTCTTACATAATGGCGGTTGAATACTTCATATAGAATCCGGTCAGTCAGTCAGTGAATTAGTAGGGGGTACCTGCGGGCCGACTCGTTATTTACTTAATAACGTTGTCGGGGTATGCTTTTCGGATAATAACAATTTTGATCTACAGATTTGCAATGAACAGATTTGCTGGAATGAAATCCGTTTGTTCGAGTTAAATATGAAGGAATCTATTCTGTTGTTGGGATGAGTGAAAGCAACTTCCTAGTCTGGACGAATCCCCTAGGCGCGCCCTCGCCGAGGCCTATTATCCTTAATTCCCGGACTAACTCTGATTCACAATGCCTGTTGTCTGTTCGCTCACAGAGACGCAATTAAACCTCCAATAATTCGGACGAGACGACTTAAAACCGGTAAAGGTGTGGACCAGGATTCCGGCTGTTCGCTCCAGAAATCACGACTCCTAATTTCGGGATCAATTAAAACCTGGTGCCACCTGATTGGAGTGGCGAAGATGGCGCTTGGAATTCAATTATTGACGCACAAGCACAATAGTTCGGGAGACAAGGGAGGCACATAGAGGCGATTTCTAATCAATCCATTGACAAATCATGCAACTTAATGGATTCTGCATCACAGCTTCAAAAAACTCAAAACAGCGCCTTGCAGCGATACCAACCTTGCGAGTAGCTCATTGCGAAGCGGGGGCATGTGGCGAAAGGCGGGGCACGCCAAGGAACAGGCACTCACCTGAAACGCGAAAAAACGTTATTAGAACCAGACGACTCCTGCAATTTTTTAGATTTCCTCTATTTTCAGCTCAAGGTCTTGGTGACACATGAACCATGCATGCAAGTAAACAGCTACGCAGCCGAAAATAACCACAATTCGAGTCATCACGAGATTATTGAACTTATTATTTATGAAATAAATGACGCAACTTTTATTGTTGGTGACGACGATTTCGTTTGAACCGTCGTCTTACTGCAAAGTTGCCCAATATCTTTCAGGATCTCCAACGGAACTTCGTTGTCACCCCACTAATAGGGATTGCAGTTGCTTGAACTTCTCAATTTGAATTAGTAGAAGATAATTTGTGCCGTTGCTTGCAAGCTTCACGCTTCCTTTATAATTATCAATGTAGAGGCTTCGTTTCATCACTTTTCATCCAGCAGACACGCCTCCCTTACGTCAATGTATTCGAGGAGCACGAGGATGAGGAAGCTGTCTGAAACAGTGTTTTTGTGGGATTTTCCCCGATTCCGTGTATCGTAATGTACGGCACCGCGGCGGTATCGAGTGGAGCGCCGGGACGGCTCTCAGAAAGGCATTTTAATCTTTATGAAAGTGGCAAAAAGAGTAAAGTACCGCGTACCGTTCTCCCTGTATACAGCGAGCTAGCAGTGCATCACTTAGCGTTATTGAAATATCACAGAAGAAATGTCGGATCCGGTTGTAAGAATCCGGTCGCTCCGGGCTCCAACAAGACACAATATGACGCAGAAAGAAAACGTCGATGTTCCTTCGCGCGATGTTGCTGAATAGTTTGACGGGTAGAGACAATCGCTGGGGAAATCTCAAATTCAGGGTGATGCCTGATTTTACAATGGGATAGCACGCATTTATTATATACTCAGCATACGGCGGTCTGGTCTGGATTTACGGGCTTTATAACGAATTCCCGCAGGGTGCATTATTAATGTCCCGGTAGGATAAGTTGACGCGATTCCGTGCCAATCAATGGCAATGGTCGTGGCTATGCCGGACTCCGGTGACCGCAACGGGCTTAACGGGGATGAATTACGGCTCCCCGGGTGGAGAGAGTTCTACTACCGACCGAGCACTAGCAGACCGCAATTCCACCCCGCGACCGACAACTTGCGAACAACTCAACTTTCTAATAAACGCCCCTGCCAAGAAACAACATATTTCCATAAAAAACCCACTTGAAGGCGACAGGATTGGCCCCACTCCGGGCACGAACAACTTTGTTGTATTTCCATTAGAGCGACAGGAAATTTTGAAAAATACGCGATCTCGAGAGGGCGAAAATTACGGGGATCTCCACCCCAATGCAAAGGGAGAAGAAATCTTCATGTTGCAAAACTTTCTCAGTAGTTGGCATCTCTTAGTTTTATTCAAGGCTCACTTCTTTATTGCTATATCATCTCATTTTGAATGACTACATTTCAATCGTTTACCTGTGCTTCGGAGCACCTTCAAGAAGTAATAAAAATAATATTAGACCTAAATCAATACAGAAGCTTTATCAAAAGAAACTTTGAAGGAATAGAATAAAGAAGACAGTAATAAAACTAGAAGCACAATTGAAAACCTTAATACTGTACTCGGAGTTCGGCAGAACAGGAGTTTTTGGTGGCTGATCATAATATTAGTAAATTAATGTCATAGAGATTTCAGATCGATTATGAATGTAAAGAAAACATTTATGAATCGTAAACCATTATATACAGATGATCAAGTTGTTGGCATTGTTCAAAGCGCTGGTTTCTTACTTGAGACAAAACAAAATAAGGACGTGATTTATTAAATTCAACGTTGGCTTTAGTTCGTCAATCAAAGCTAAAAATAATATGGCCACACACGTGTTTGGCATAATCGATTTTGAGAAAAACAAGGCAGCACCTGGAAGTGCCCTATTTTACTTTATTCCGTATATTGTGATTAATGTTTCATATGGTACATACATAGCTGTTTCCTATCTTTATCATTATCATTACAAAGTTATCTTAAAAAAGCTATCAACGATTTTAGATTATTATTTTAGTAAAAAATATAAAAACTAAAAATATATCTATAAAATACAAGAAATAAGAAAGAATTTGTTAAAGGAAAAACTAGCATGATTTTCGTGTGACTACAAAAACGTTGGTTACCCTAAAATATATCAAAATATTATTTAGTTGTAATAGTTATACAAAGTTTACCCAGAAATCTTACAATAATTGTTCTATTGATATTTTTGTGCAAAAATTGGTCTACAAGAGCATCTCAAATATTGAGAGATTTGAGCGTGTTTTGCCCCCAATACCACTACCATTTTCTTGCTTTCATTATTTGCCATAACACAACTTATCAATGTCAATGTAACAGTCTTTTGGAAATATTTTAATATAGAAATTGGTACAATTTTAATTGTTTGCAGATTAATCAAAACTAAACTTAATTGTAATTACTGCAGGTAGTTGCATTTTAGTTCAAAATCAGAAAATAAGTATAAATTTTCTTTTAAATAAAAGCAAAATTTCTTTAACGATACCAACAACTTGTCAAATATGTGTTGAAGATTCACGTCGACTTCAATCATTTCAAAAGACCCTGTACATCTTCAACAAAATTTATAATTATTCAGGAGTAATAAAAAGTTATTTATATCACACCATCCATAGTTGCACCTAAATAACCAAACTCCCCCACAATCACTATTCGCAATATTATACTTTGATTCAAAATCACTGCGATCAAGGGCTTCATGATCAAAGAGCCACCATATTGCAGTTGAGTTGATTTCTGATTGATTTAACAGTCTAACTGCTCCACCTATATTTAGTACGAGGGCTGACAATAAAGTAAGGTCTCCAATTTTTTTTTTCATAGAAAATGACATTTATTTACAAAAAGCGATACACCGTTGGAAAGGCCAAGGTCTTGGCTACTTTTCTACATAATCGCCATTTTTTTCCAACACCTTGCGCATCCGCACGATGAACTTGTCTATGCCGGCAGAATACCACTCTCCGTCCGCCTCACGCAGCCAGGTGTTGACCTCTTTCTGAACCTCCGCGTCACTATCAAACTTCTTCCCTCCGAGATGTTTTTTCAGGGCGGGGAACATGTGGTAGTCACTTGGGGCCACGTCGGGACTATAGGGAGGGTGATCGATGATTTCCCAGCCAAATTTCTTGAGCAGGTCAAGGGTAACGTTGGCTGTGTGCGGGCGCGCGTTGTCGTGGTGAAATTTTACTCCTTTGCTCAGCAATCCCGGGCGTTTGTTTTTTACACACTCCTCCAAGCTTCTCTTCCAAGTCCCTAATTGTCGCACGGCGGTTTTTGAGCATTTCTGCCTCCACTGCTTGAACAATCGCATCCGAGACCGACGGTCGGCCACTTCTCTCCTCGTCGTGAACATTAGTGCGCCCGGAATTGAACTCGCGGCTCCACTTACGCACGTTTTTTATGTCCATACACTTTTCCCCGTAAACTTCAACTAGTTGACGATGGATTTCAATAGGTGTCACCTTTTTCGCACTCAAAAAACGTATTACAGAACGCAATTCGCACTTGGACGCTGACGCGAGGGGTACCTCCATCGTTGACGGCTGCTCAGCCAAGACTGAGCGGTCGGGGAAGCCCCACCCAGCAGCAAAGTGGTAGTGGGGGAACCAAGGAACACGGCGGTGTTGCCAGATTTCGCCTAGCGCGTGATCCGGCGAAGTTGCAGCGTTGGAGACCTTACTTTATTGTCAGCCCTCGTACTTATGGTAATAACTCTGAAATTTGACGTGCTCAATGGATTTTTCATTTTCCACAAAAGATTTTGCTTCTGTTCGGATATTTCATTTAAAGTCCGCGAATTCACGGTCTCCTTACTCAAAGAACATAGTTTTTTTGAAAGAATCATGTCTTATTTTACGACCTCGTGGAAATGACCACGACCTTCGTCTGCTAAATTAGATTTCTGACAGATTACGAAAAAAAAAAATTTTTCTAATTTTGCTTATTGGCAATACATTTTGTGATGAATAAACGCAATGTCGTTTTCTGATACTGAAGTATCAACAGCCTTAACTGATTTTCACTCATTCTTGCTGAATTACGGAGTTGTAAATTTAAACTGCATCATTATTTATCTTAATCTTTTAGGTCCAAAAAATGCTAACAATCATTCCGTAATTACGATTAAAAAAGGTATTGAAAGCAATGAAAAAATTAGTTTTAGTTGTGATACTTGCGACAATTAATAATAATACTCGAATTTTACCAGATTAAAGAAGTTATGCTGTGGCAAAATTCCAAATGTTTAGCTTCCATCTTTAGTAAGTAGTAAGTTATATCATTGATTATTTATCTCTAAGTAAAAAGTCAATGGTTATATGGATAAAAAGTACTGCATCACAGCATAAAAAGAAGATTGCAGAATAGGAATATTAAAAAGGACTTATTTCAAACACTTGAAAAAAATCATCAGAAATTAATTTGAGAAGGACATAGCTACCAGGGCAAAGGTGCATAAGAGAGAAATTAAAAAACACAAGAAAATCCTACATAACAGCAGACCTAGCAGCAGAAAATATATGAAAAAATGCGCAGAAAAGAATAATAATAAAACAAAGATACAACATTTCAATAAAACATAATTTGAATAGCAAATAGCAACTAGGAAGTGCAAATCCTAAGAAAACCTGGATAAGGTAAAAATAAGATAAATAAATTCAATCAAATGCAGAACTACCATAAATAGAAAAGTGGAAATCTATAATTTTAGTTTCAATATTAAATTTCGCCTACTTATTAAGGTGCGACATCTATGGTCTTTACGTGTTCACACCTATCGATCCATACATGGATTTTGCTGCTATTGACGTGTTAAAATTTAAGTTGATACTATATTGCATTATACTGTTTTGTCCAACCATGTACTTGACTTAATTTAAATTTCGGAAAAGTAATATAATTATGTTGTCTGTTACCTAATTAATAAGTGGGCGAATTGAGACCTTTGACCCCTTTCTCGATTAATTTCAAACACGGTAAGGGCACTTTGGTCGAGTTCTGCGTGGTAGTACATGTAAGAGTTGGTCAATAGGTACAATGACTTAAATGAATGTTAAACAAAATTTGAAAGTGGATAACGAATAACGGTTTTACGTAGGAGTGAGTTATGAATGTTAGCAGGAGAAATCATTGGAAGCAATTCGTCCTAGTCATTCAATTTGGTCTTTCAAGGATTTTATCGAAAAATGTGTAGTATCGTGAATTTTACCATTTCGACAAAGTTCCAATATAAAAAAGTTAATTGATCAAGATTAGTTTCAAACAACCCTTTTGCATCGACAAATTTTTAAAGCAAACAAATTTTATTGGAGATGCAGAGATTCGGTCAATTGTGCTGCCTTTAATAAATTGCGGGTCCTGGGGACTGCAGATGTGTTTCGGGTTGCGGCAATGGAGTTCACCTTTAGGACCTCGAAAAATGATCAATTCCGGGTTTCGGTGGGGCCGATACGGTCGTAAATCGCGACGCAATGGTGTAAATTAAACTCTGAATTAATGAACCTGTGCCGTTTATATCCTACTGCAGTTTTCCATTCGGATTTATTCGCGTGCGAGTCGGATTAAAATTTAACCGTAGAATGCGGATACATGGTGCGGTCCGGCTCCAAATCGGATACGTAGGGAATTTATTTATTTTCACGGCAAAGCCTAATCGCATTAGAAGCGATTAAAAATACATATAATTGATACAAAACCCAATAATGCGATGCAAATTGCATTCGCGTTATATTATAAACCCTCGTTAGCGGATTTGAATAATAAATTAAAGGTTTAATTGGGGCGACGCGATGGTAGCGAAACTGTATCTGGATGAAATCACATCAGCGCACTGATAGAAGCGCAACGATTGGTGATTTTTCTCGATATTCAGCGGAATTTCGGCGATTTCAGGGCCGCAGAATCGAATTTGATTGTTACGTGCTGAGGGATAATTTGCAAATAAACCGCTCGATCGGCACTCGCAGCGTTTTGGGCGGATCGGTCGCTGTTTGATTTGTGAAAAGCCATCAATCATAATGAAATTTTCAAGCGAAAGTCGATGTCGTCATCAACGAATTTGATGGGCCAATTCCCGTTTGAACAAGGTAAATCCATTTAAATTCAAACAATTTATAACCAATTAACCGAACTAAAAGTTTCCGAATTTAATCTCGTACGGCTTCACCTCCAGATTTCGCCCCAGAAAAAAACAAAAACACCCCCAAGTCCGCCGGCCTAACCTCAACCCTGATACGACAGATCGGAAACGACAGCAATCGACTTTGACTGTAAGCACCGTCGTTTCTTCGCAATATTACGAGCTGCTGAAGCAGGCTGTTGCCGTTGTGTTTACGAAGTGCGGAGAATTTCATTAACGTACACATGTATATTAGCGAGGGGGAGGCGGGGGCGAGTCTGGCATTCCGTTATTAGTTTTGTGACGCTATTACTAGGGTCCTGGTGGAGGACAAATTGGCTGGAATTATACGAGGCCTGGCCAGTGGACGGGAACGTCACCGCAACATCGAGTCGCCGCGCACTTTGTTAGTAAATAACTGGACAGTTGCGGCCTAGGGAAACTATTGCAATATCCAGAACTCTGGCCTAAGTACGTACCATTAGGAAGTTAATCCAAAACCAACATTGTTAATTTACTTGCGACACGCAAAATGTACGATTCGATACGGGACACTGCCCGGAAACGCTTCACCTAGCTTCCCCGAAGAGGCCGCAACCCAACTATTGTCGGTACGTCTAGGTGCAGAACTTCGGCATAATGGCGCCATTCCATTTGCTACGCCATCGATCAATGTTTAGTTTACCAAAACAGACAATGCCCGCAAATGCTCAATTTTCAATGCTTTATGCAGAAAATGAATTAATAATTAATCACAACGGTGGCGCGGCAGCACTTTGAAGAATTGTAAACAGCCATTAAAATCGAATTTTGAATTTTTCACTTTACAGGTCGTCACGAATTACTCCATCACCGCATGTCAAGTTATGTTAACGTAATTTTAAACTAACTTTGCTTTAAGTTTATTGAACGGAATCGCGTTCACGTGTTCCCATTTTGGGGCAACTGGAACTAGATTCTCACTCAAATGTCCTATCGTTTTGCAGAAACTTGACTGATGTTACTGAGAGTAAAAAAGGAGTTTCCCAGTCAAGCAGGTGAAGGCACAGAAAAAAAACGAAGTACTTGGTTCTCCAAACTTCGACTTAAAGCGTCGGAGTCTTTACGGATTCAGAAGTGATAGAACAAAAGACTAGGAGAAACATACTTTTTCATGGAAGAGGAGGAACACCTATTTGTCACGATTATGCAAAAAGAATATTATATCTAAAATTAATGTTGCAATGTAGAAGAGAAAACTTAGTATGGTTGTTTTCAAATTTAAGGTGCAATAAGTTACTTCGACTTCCTCAAAAATTACCAAATTGCGATCAATATTATACAAAAATGAAGAACAAAATTTGGACGCTGAGAGCTGATGGGGAATTTAATTGACAACATGTTACTATCATGAGAATTTGGCTATTTGCTACATTTTTTTTTGCAATGATTGAAGAAACAATCACAAATCGTATAAATGCCCAATTTAGGCAACTTCATCTTAATCACTAAATTTGAGAACATAAACAGCGTTTCTGTAAGGGACATTTCTTGCTGGATCTTGTGTCCTCTATCTTTTGTCTGCCAATCTTAGGAACAAGTTACTTTGTATTCGTTTTACAACAATTCTTTAAGATATCAACACTTACTATAAGATTATCTATTGTATTTAATGTAAATAAGCAATTGACCTCTTCGAGGCTTTGTTTACTATACACAAAACTATCTAAATCCCTTCGCTCCCTTAGTTATTATTCCTCATCATCTACTTATCGAAATTTTATTGTTACCAATAATAGTTATTTTTGAAAACATAACAAAACTTATGTATACTTCAATGTCCAAGTATCAATAGCTGCCATATTCTCAAGTAGTTACAGATTATTCTTACGTATCACAACTTGCGTTAAATTATTTCCTTGGTTTTACCGCTCTCCTCTTTAAAGGCTATCGTTTGAATTTTGTCATTGAACTAAGTTTAAAATTACAACATAATACTTAGGTTTGGGATTTCTGTTCATTTTAGCGATATTTAAATGCTGCTGATTCCTTGTTGCTCTCTAACTTCGGCCCTAAACCCTTCGATCGTCCACCATCGCCCATATTTTAAGTTTTGAGCTATAAATCTTGCCCTTTAAGCAGCCCTGGTCTCTCGAGACCGAGAAAATGGGGGTATTAATCTCGAATTTTTCGCCCCTTTCCGGTTGATCTTAGTTTGCTAAAAGAGTACTGTTGCGCCGTTTTCTAATGGCTGCTTTTTGGTTCGCTTGTTGAGATACTGCAATTGAAAAATGATATGGCAGCAAATCTGTTAGTGTCAGCTGTTGGCGCTTAGGAACGGGTAATGCGAAATATCGACAAGTCGTTTGAGTAAATTATCATGGATGATGCGAAGGGTGGTGACGTGTAGGATAGTCCGTCGCTAGATCAATCCAGTTTCGTGAAAACAACGAAATAAATTACGTGATGGATCGTGCGCGTTTTTTTCTTTGGAATTATCTGACGATGACGGTTGTTATGTCTTCGGGAAACACGTATGAAAAAGCGGCGTGTTCTGTGGAAGTCGCGATAAAAAGGAAACTGTAAAAACTGAAAGGATCGGAACGCGACGGCTCGAATAGCATCGCCGAAGGACACGGAGAGACGACGGGGAGATACCGATGATAGATGGAAGCAGGACGTGCACATGTGCGGCCGCGATTCCCAGCGCATCTGCATAAATATCGCGATCCCGTTTTACTGCCTACTCCCGAACAAGTTCCCGGTGGCGAGCTTTCGTTGGGGCGATGGGAATTTCGTCTTTATGGTCCGGGACGAATTATTCGCCAGGCACGTCTTTTCGCTTCATCGACTCCAGCATAAACATTTCTTAGCTTTTCCTTCAAACGCCGCTTTCGGCTCCTATCAGTATTGTTTTATTTCCGTCGCCGGACCATTACTTACGTTTTATTGCCGCTACTATCTATGGATCTAGCGCGTAGATAATGCACCAAAAACCAATCATAATTCCTACCCCAACAAAGTCTTATCCACGTATCTAGTATGTGTACAAACGCTTTTCTCAATTGCACCCTTCTGAATTGTCTTAAATTGCTCGAAATCAACTTTTACATTAGTAGAAACAAAGTGCGAGAACCCGTCATAACAACGTCGTTCCTTATAGAAAGCGCGATAAGTTAGGTCCGCAATTTTCGAATGACTACACGGTAAATTGTGGAGCATAGCGGAACTTCTGCTCCAGTTGTAAATTATCGCAACAATAGGAGCTTTCAACTTCATGACTACTAGAAATGGTTTATTGGGGGCGGTTTTTGTCACTATCGCGTGACCCGTTCAGCACCTGGCTCTAATGGTTTAAAGTTCAAAGGATTGGAACACAATCGGTTCCGAGATTACGAATTCCAATTACCCAGACTTGAGATTTTTATCAAAACACAACCAACACTAAACAAAATTTTATTTTAATTCATAATCTAACCTTCAATGTGCCAATCTAGGTTCACACTCTTTTGATTTAAATTAATCGCAATATTTTTGGATAAACGAAAATTATTGACTAAAACTGGCACCCATGATTGAGCTTGGCACGACTGAGGATTTATTTATTCAGAATTGACATCTCAAAAATGTAGTAAGAAAACTTTCTTTAACTAAAAGAATATTGAAATGGATAAATATTCTTCACATGCAAAGTATGCATAGAAGGATAATAATATGGAAAGAAACATGATAAATCGAGAAAATAAATCGAGAAAAAATCGAAAACTTCTAAAACAAAGTAGGTACGTAGGAGGAACAAACTATTTATTAAAGCAGATATCTATCTTGGAAGTTTGTTAACAACCAATTATATAACTTGTCGTTACTCAAAATGGAATACAATCCATCAATAAATCGAAGCAACACGGTGTAACAGATTTTACTCGTTAATTATTTATATTTAATTCCTATTTAGTAACACTGTTTAAATTAGTAGCATAGAATAGAAAATCAGTGAATTTTAACACAATTATACTTATCATACTTTATTTAAAGTCAATTGCAGTCTACAGAAGGTTGCAGCAAGCGCTTATTTTATTTAACATTTACTGAAATTTTTAATCTCGGTCTTTTGGGTAGTACAAAACACCTAAAAAGTTCCTTCAATTCAATAGTTTAACGACATAAAATTCAATTATAGTAAATTAACTTGGTTCAGAAACTGATTAGAATTGACGACAGTACCGCGTGATACCAACAAATATTATAATAATTTAGCTTTACTCTGACAATTTCGCTCATCACAATTCGGTTCTCGCGCTACTTGAAATTTCCCAACTGAAATTATAATTAATACAGCACCGGCCAACTCGTAACCAAATAAATTCTCGAAACTTTCGCCAACATTTCCGCGGATGACATCGCCATAATTACCCCGAAACGCGATACTTCCTCCAACCTCATCGGATATCGTTAAAATTTCCCGTTCACAATTAAACTTATTAGTAACGTTTTCGTTTGTTTTCCAACAAAAATCTGGGTCGGTTTTGCAAATCTATTAAAATTACACGTTTCGCACCCGCATTACCGGGGTGTCCGTTCTGCCAGTATCAGAATGAATTATGCCTCAGATGTTATAATTCATTTACAACTTGGTCCCGGTAGCACTCGGGAATTTACAACCTCTGCTAATGCCATGCAACGCAACCGCTGGCCGGCCATAACCGAATTTCGATCTGGGAATTTATACTCAACAAGTTTTGTGAAAATTGTCAAACTCGTTTTCGGTTCGGTTTAGTTAAGTTGCATTCGGTTGGGAAACGACCGGAATTTCTTGCGTTTCCGGCACCGGTTTAGGCAGTGACGACAATGTCTTGTCTAGTCGGGAAATTCGACACCAAGATGGGGGTAACAGGGTGGAACGGACCGAAACGGGACTAAGAGCTTTGTTGAGGACATAGAAGTTATGAAACACGAAATTTATTGTCATGAAGACGCTGATAATCGGGGTGCGAGGGAATTGTTATAATTTGGAGAGACGGTCTAAACGAAGCGACCTATTTGGCGGAAATGTGGCTCGTTAAATGAATGGAAACGAGTGATAATTCTCGTATTGACCCACGCAAAAGGAAGCAAAGTTGATAGGCAGCGAATCGAGGAAATGTAATTATCAGGCTCTTTAGTAAATTCCAGAAAAACAGTGAGAAAGTGGACCAGGAAAAGCTCCCGAAATTCTAGCTAACTTATAAAACAATAGCATAACGTCCCATTATTTTTAATTTGCATTATAATACTGAACATAACTATGTATCTACTATTAGAAAATGTTTCAAAAAATATTGTAAATATAAAACATGATCTGCGCAAAACTGTTTAGATCATTGTTTTGTTTTATGTAAATAGGATCAAGAAAAAAATATTTAAGATCAAGGCCCTTAGTTTGATAGATTATTTTTTTA
Organism: Pyrochroa serraticornis; assembly: GCA_905333025.2. Classification (NCBI taxonomy): domain Eukaryota; kingdom Metazoa; phylum Arthropoda; class Insecta; order Coleoptera; family Pyrochroidae; genus Pyrochroa; species Pyrochroa serraticornis. The sequence goes on along the minus strand of HG995157.1, from coordinate 9,551,004 downwards.
AATCAGCTTAGACACTTAAAATTTGATTTAAGAAATGTCAATCATGTGTGTCAAACAGTATGGCTCAAAAATCAAGTGTTGATTGTTCTTACTTTTGTCTATAGGTGGTCCAAGGTTAATCTGACAGACTTTCAGGATCGATAAAAGTATGAAGAACAAAAAGAAAGGTCAAGCCCAAAACCACCTATCAAAAAATGAATATTAAAAGAGATATGGTCTGTTAAAATTGAAATTAGAACAACTTTTTTGCCATATTCATGATTTTCCTGAAATATGTAGGTAAACTCCTAGATTCATGTCTACGATCACCCAATGAAAATTTGGTATAACAGGCCTAGTTGTGTAGATCTTGGAGGATGGTTCTTCGTGACTGCATTTATTTGAGAAATCAAAGTTTTAAATACTTCTTTGAATTTAAAAGAAGAAACTTATCTATGAAATTTAATCCGATTAGCCATTTCAGAAATACTTCAGATAAAAAATTTGAAAACACTTTCGGCTTCAGGGAACATCTTATATTATCGAAACCCAATAAGTCTCTGATTTTTCTTTGCTTATTAGTCTGTGTAGTCCAGATTGCAGTTCTCAGTTTAGGTTGAAAAAAATTAAACGTTCAACCTAGAAAGGGAAAAGGATCATTTATTAAATCTCACTTAAAGCAAAGCAAAAACATAAAAATTTTGCAAGAAGAAATTTTCAGGGGTCGGTTTGTTGACGCAGTCGGTCTGGAATTTCACTTGCAATAACAATTTCGCGTAGGACTCTTTAGTGGTTGGATATTGTACTTGAAAACATTTATTTTGCAAGTTGGCTGCAATTTATGTATCCAATAACGTTTTTCGAAAGATAATCTAAACCGTAAAGTTCATAATTTACTTTAGAGTAACCAGAAAAACTAGGAATACCTTGAATCTCATCGTTAGTTAGAAATTTTATGAGAATAGTAATATATACCGTAAGTTAAGAGTTGAAAATGAAACTGTCAGAGGCCTTGTTTGACCAAATCGCATAATTATTGTGACAGAAATAAAACGAATCAAGTTTATGGATGTTTCTTGTCGTGGCAGAATTAAAAATGGAGCACGACATGCACGAAAGCTGCAAATACAGATATTAAACCCGAGCTGTCAGGGGAGGCAAGATTCAGTTTTTATGTAAATTTTTTTACGTTTAGAGCCGTCGTAAGGCAAAAAAGTGAAATAACTGCGGATTTATTGTTTAAAAAAGTAATAGCGTGCGAAATATCTCAAAATTAGCACCGATAAAGTTAAATTTTATGCTCGAATTGTTTGCGTAAGTAAGTAGAGAAAAACTGGTGCAAAATTCATGTTGTAGAGAGACGCTCTTTGACTACGCGGAGCCCTTAGATTCTAACGATTTTAAAAATTTAAAATTCGGTTGCCCCAAACCCTCAATTTCCGGCGTCTCTGTCTGCATCTAAAATTAAAATTTATGCAAGTACCCGTTATCGCCGTCCATTCGTACAATGGTTTTCGCAATAAATAAACTTTATGACGTAACGTCCGCGGAATCTGCATTTCAATGATGGCCACTTGATGTTTGTTTACGTCGACACCAACGCCGGCCGTTCTTATTGTTTTATTTCGTTCATCCTGGGGCGCCGCAATATCGAGATTGTACCGCCCACGGTCCACGATCCCTCTCAACAACGTTTCGAAATAATGCGGCAATCACCGGTTGAGAACCGCTGCCCACATGGACAAGTGCACTTTCCAATAATTTCCGTGCTTGTCCGTAAATGCAACCATCAGGAGCAACGCCTACGATGACAAAATACCTTTCACCGAAGACATCAATCAAGCCGCGGTTTGTTGCGGCAATGTTTACGAAGAGGTTTAAAGACAAGATAAATTCGACGTCGCGACGGTCCCTGGTGACGGGATGTTCGCGCACCAAATAACAGTTGGAGTAAAAGGCCTTTATTCCAAATGTTTATACCGAGACGTGTTTATTTTAAGTATGTAATTCTTAAAGTTTCAGATTTTGCACGAAACGGTTTTAAAGAGCAGCACTTCTGTCGGAAATTCACATCAAAGCTCAAAACTTGAAAAAGAAAGTTTTTAGTAAATTTTTAAATGTAGACGCGATCACATTTGCCTAATTAGAGCAGGTTCCCCTTCTCGTTGTTCAGTGAGAACGAAGAGTTTAAAATTATTAATTCCAGTTAAATTATTCAAATCAACCACTCCAAAACTGACTAGTTAGTCGCGACAAAACAGCCTCTTAATTTGTCTCTACCTGAGTTCAGAGTTTCCGTGCTTAAATGAGGGTGAATTATTGGATTATCTAAATATTGATCTTAAAGTGTTTCTAAAATTAGTCGACTTATAAATGGCACTAGCGAGAATGAAACTTCGCATTTGCTCATCCAATCTTTTGCAAAGAATTGTTGCAGCTAGCATCGATGCATTCCTACTCTACCCAGTATATATAAAAAGTTCAAAATATATTTATCAAAACAGTTTAAAAAAAATTACCACAAGAACCAGAAACAGTATCAATTTTTTTTACTATTCCCCCGATACCGTTTATTGGAAATCTCGTTTACTTGTAAAACTGATCCAATTTTAGAACAGTTTTTGATCCACTTTTCGCTAGTAAAAACTTCAAAATCACCAGAACTGACTCCCCTGAATCAGTTTTTGAAGAGCTATTGAAAAGAAAAGTTTTTTGGTGGTTGTTCAGCAAAACTACTCCTAATAATTTGGAAGATTTAAAACGAGAGACTCAGGAAAAAGATTAACTTAATCGTACAGCGATTCAAAATGCTTTATATCAACTTTATAACCTTTTTTGGCATTGCCAGTTAGTGAAACGTAATAGTTTTAAACCGTTGCTCTGATTTACTATTTACTAGCTGACCCCATATACGTTCTGCTGTTCATAAATTTACTTGTGATTGTTTTGCAAATTTATGAAAAGCTGTAGGAAATGTGTGAATAAACTAAAAATAAGAAAGAAAAAGATATGTATGAGTGATAATTGATTCACAATTTGAAAATCAACTGTCCAATGACATGTGTGCACGTAGCGAAATAAATGTGAATGTGAAATAAAATAACTACAATTGTTGGACAAATCGCAAAACAGCACAAAAGTAAAAACAAATTTAACTTTTCTCTAGATCTTCCAGATTTTTTTTCAATTAAAAACATTCAATTAAGTTATTCTATCCTAGGAGGATAACAAAAAAAATAATCAAAAGAACCAACCAAATATATCGTTCTCGTCGTCAGTTAAGAACAAAATTTTTACAGTTAGACAAAATTTTCTTTTTCTGATCACTTCAGGCTCTTAATAAACAAAACAAAACAATAATTACATATACCTATCGTCCAAATCGTAAGAAATGGTCTTGAGTTCATACAGAAATCCCATAAAAAGGCACTTTCAGTTTTCCCAAGTTTTTCGAGATAACTTTTCCAATTTATTTTCTCTTAAAAACCTGATTTGGACTAGGCATTTAAAAAAAATTGCCAAATCGGTGCAGCCGTTGTCAAGTGATGCACTTACCAACGAGCAGCATTTAATTTTTATTTATATAGTTTGACGACTAAATTTTTTAAATAATCCAAAGAGTCATATCTACTGATCTCAAAATTTTTGGGACCAAAAATTTCGAACTATTGTCAAAATTTCTACAGAAACAATTGCGCATTAACCTAAATTAGCAAATTATTGAATTTCTAAATTAAATTCGATGAACTAAACAAAACATTTTCTCAAACTGTTTTTATTGACTTTATAGTAGTAGTGGCCCTGAACCCAAGAGATATACACCGATTGTTGCTAAAATAAAATAAATTAAAGAAATTGAAAGAACAGTTGTAAACTGTGGTAAAGTTTTTTATTTTATTTTTAGATGCTGGCAACTTTGAAGCTAACATTCATTTACCAAAAATAAAATGGTAATTGCCAATTTGGGCGCTAATAAATCAATATTCTATATTGTGTCGGCATAACAATAGGGTGACAAATTTATAGTTGATTGCTTTTGTTAATGAAAACATATCTATATATAACCTACATTTTATCACGATGGCGGTCATAAATTTACTTTATATAATTAGTTTAATTTCATATAGGAACTTCATATTTCAAAAATAGATAACAAAATCGATAAAACAGTTGTTAAGGTTTGCTCTACAAGAAGTTGGACTGGAAAGGTTCCATAAGAAATATTGTCGGGACATTAGAAGCTCTTAGTAACTCCAAACTGTCTCATCCTTCGAATACCAGAGTGAAAAAATTACGTTTTGCATTTAATTTCGGTTGTTAATTTCTTACATTAATGAAAAATCAAAGAAATTACATAAGTGAATGTAGTGAGTCAGATTTCAACAGATGCAGTGATTCTTTTATTGTTGACTCATATTTACTTATTAGTCCAAATTATTGCTCCTACTCAATTTCCTTATAAATTTTGGATCCTGATGCTTCATCAAAACTATTCCTAACAAATATTTAAAACTGCAGAAAGGCATCGCAAAACTTCTTTGCAAGTTTTGATTTAGAAAACAAAACTTTGCATTGCATTTTCAAGGCGATCGAGTAACAATTAGTTTCCGTTAGGCTTTTGTCCGAAAGTCTCGAAATGATGTTGAATCCAAATCGTTAAACATCCACGTCCTTGTGCAATCGTCCGGTATTTGCCTAACAATTTCGATGATAATAGTATTTAAAACGCGGAAGCTGATCGTTTTCCGGAAGCCCCCCGACTTTGTTTGTTCACGTTGTCGTTCATTGTGAGATAGGATAACAAATTTAATTGTATCCGTTTGTGCTGCCTGGACCGTGCGATTAAGTTCCCTCTCGATTTTTCCAACTTTTAAGCTGAAGAAGCTGGCTATTCCGCAAATTAAACGCTCGTTTTCTGCCTCTTAATATATCACTGGTCGTTGTTTTTCCAGGCAGCGTTGTGCAAATCTCGTTTCCCCATCATCTAAGCGCCTCGGATCATAACTAAGCCGAAAATCTCGGAAATTAATTTAATAATGCCCCGGCCGATAACAGTGCCGGGAGCGGTGGCAAGCTTTTAGTTGTTGGCTCATCACGGAATATACTCTCATTATCGACGAAATGAAGCGACGTTAGTTTATCGTCAGGACGGTGATCCGTCTTTTGTGTGTCAAATGCACGTTATTCTCTACACGGAATCACACTTGCCAAAGACCTATCACGAGGGAATTGCCGATGTGGTGAGTCATCTTGTAAAAATTGACGCAATTATTGCCGAATTTGCCAGCGCGATTTTCGTTCACACCAGAATGATCAGCGTTGAAAATCGCGTTCTCAAACGTCAAAAGTACAAATTAAAACGAAGACAAACTCCTTGTTCGATTTTAAACTATTATGATCACTTTTCTACAGCAAATGCCGTAATCGAGGCCAGGTACCTAATCCTACATGTAGATCAATGTCAACTCCCAGAGATAATTTGATACTCTTCAAAGCAACCTCAACGGTCTCTCCACCGTATTACTTACAGCCCATAACTTCATTGTTAACACGTGTTTTCTACCTGATGAAGCTTTGATGCGTTTTTTACCTCTCCATTCAAGGATCAAGGATCGTAATTGAATATCATTAGACCCGCGCCATGTGTCAACCGTTGCACCAAAAAAGCTCCCCATAATCTACAACATTTGCCCATGCAAACATAAATTTTGCGAAAATGTAATTTTTACTACCTTTGATGTCCCAGTTCTATATGCAACTGCACCTCATTAAGTCAGTTTGTGCCAGACCGAGAAAAGTTAACCAAAGCAGAAACTTCCTCTAAATCACCTGTTTTGATTACAGTCGACGAAAGTTTGAAAGTTTATTAATACACCCCGTTTATTGCGTCAATTACGAAAGACGTAACAGTTAACCAATAAGCACGTGCGATTAAATGGTCGTTAATTGAACCACAATTTATGAATAGCGCTCTGTTCTAGCTATAAAAACCTTTTGACTCGCGTAAATCGCTTGGTTAACTCCAAACAAACTGTCAGTGCAATCGGCTTAGATCTGAAGTTAGACTGAGAGACGTTTAATCAGTTAACTTTGTAACGTAACCATTTGATGGGTCGCCACGAACTATGAAAAACTGATAATCGACTGTAGCTGTAATAATAATAATAATAGAGAGTGAGCGAGGATTTGCAGTGACGAACTGTTAATTTTAAGTAATTTCAAGTCGGTTTCTGGACTTAGAATGGAGTTTAAACAAACGGATTAGGTAGTTAATCTCGAAAGTAGGGCTTTAAATTGATGGCTGGGACGGTACTCGACTTTTAGCTAAACTCGGGATAAGGAGTGACGCGACGCGAAAACTGTATCGACAAATTCTTCAACTCTGAAACTCGTTTGTAAAATGTCGAACTTTCAAACTGCACACTAACGCTGTTAAAGTCAAATTTTAATTTTACAGATATTGCCGTTTTCTCAGCCTTCAATATTTGCTTAATTAATATTTGTTTAAATTTGAAAAGGTTAGGAGACTAAGAATTCATTGAGCCACAGAAACTAATTACTAGTTCGGTAGGTACAGTTTTGGTGTTAAAATTACCTTTTATTCAATTTTTCTAATTTGGGTAAATTTACTAAATAATTATTAAAGAAAAATAATTATGCGTATAAAAATTGTTTTGTTAATCAATTATTCTGTATAATTTCTCTCCATTAAAGCATTTACGATTTAAGCCTTAAATATGGAAAACCCTATTAAATAAATTTTTATTATTTCTAATTTCAACTCAAAAAAAGTGGATCTAAATTGACATTTTATTGAGTTAAAATTGAACAATTTTTTTACTAGTATTGAATATTAGTCGTATGCAGACACAAAAGCTATCATTCTTAACTGTAGCAACCAGGTAGACAGTTACTGACAAGAAGCCGCGCCAAATAGCAGTGCTGATTCTTTCTTTAGAGAACAACATTCATGTGCATTTTTACCCAATTGTAGCGTAAAATCTAAAAAATCGAAGACATCCGTATTCCTATCAATTTCAGTGAGCTATTTCAAACGTTTGCTAGGAGATCCAATTTGTTACAGTTCTAAGTTGGGACTAAAAATAAAACAAAAAGTTGGAACTGATAATAAAAAATAATTATCGCAGTATACAATGACGATGTTTTTCCCTGAATCGGGAGTCTAAATAAGTTTGATGCAATAAATTTTATGAAGGAATATCAGAAATTTCAGAGTAATAAATAGAGGGAGAAACACGAGGGGTGAGTCTTGTTTTGCGACATCGTATAAAGATATAATTAACATAGATAACTGCTTCCGTTCAATCATCGATAATGTAGAAACTTTGCGAACTCGCCTTTGAAAGACTCTCCGGAGTCTTGTCATTTTTGTTGTACTTAAACAGGTAGCGTAATGGGTGTAATTTAGATCCCATTACATGAGTTCGAACAGATTTTCAATAGCTGTGTCACGCGAGCCTCTTTAACGCCATTATCTAATTACCATGCTCAAACAAACCAATTACATTATGTATATTTTTATGGTTTTCGGTTTGTAAATACGATATCAGTTATGCGTTGAAGATTTATGGCTCAATTAGGATGTTACGGGACGGATTTTTTTGAAAGAGCTCCGGATTATTTCGTGATGTCCGATCTGGCGGTCCGGGGCCAATGTAGCGTTTTTAATTGGAGTCATGGGTTTCGTTGTTCATGGCTGATTGGTGCCAACCCTTCCGGAAGAGCCCGGCTGGTCGGGTGGTGGAAATGCGAAATCCATCCGCTTTAAGAGGGTTCCCGAAACGTCTCTGCGGGCCTGGTCCCTCGGATTGGCTGGCGTTTTTGCAACGTCCGGGACGATAACTCATAGGGCCCGGGGAATGCGAGCAATTAGTGCGACATCCAGACGTCAGAAGGAATCCGAAGCCACACACATCGCGCCAGATGATCTGTGAGTCGGGGCCGCTAACAACGTTTTCCTCGTCATTTAAAGCAAATTTCCTCCCCGTTTTATTGCGACGCTGCATAAACCCTCGGCTGACTTGCCGAAATCGCGCCCCGTTGTAAACAAAAACAGAGCTCTTATAAATCTATAGATTCGGGAGTTTCTCCCCCTTCGTAATTTATAACTTCATACCACGAGCGCTCGGCAATTATCATTAATCATACGTTATGAATGGCAAAACTTACACGTAGTCTGTTGAGCGGCGTTTCTCAACGGCGCGTTACTTTTAATTTTCCTACGAGACGGTCGGCATGTTCGGCCGTTCCGACCCTTCGCGCTAAGCTTCCATAAAGCACCAGCAAAGTGACGGGAACAATTAACCTGGAACACATTAGCGTTTCGCCGGGCTACGGCGCCCTGCCGACTGCAGTTATCATTCCTTCTTCGCCGTATTAATGGGGCGTCCTAATGACGTCACATATTGCTATTCTTAATTGCCGAAACCCGACGGCGTTTAATAAAGCGTCCCGGTGCCGCCTTAATGAACCCGTTCCCGGCGATTTACCTGCGCCGGAAGGGCGGTCGGAACGAAAAATTCGACCCCGGCCCAACCACCCATCGACTCGTAAACGCACCATAATGGAAAGCAACACGACAAAAAAGGGAAGATCCAGGCACCAACTCTATTTACGAGGAACGCAGCCAGGCGACATTTTGGTTACAAAATTTGTAATTTCTCATCGCGGTTTGCGCAGTGAAGTATACTTCAATAGTTGAGCCACTGTTCAAGTTACTTCACTGGTTGCAAAAAAATAGTATTTTGTTGCACCTAAAAGTCATAACTAGCAAACAATTAGGTTAAAGAATTTTGAACTAGTCAAATTCTTTTTACCTCACCAGTGCCCGACGGAGAATTTTCGGGGCTTGGATATTGACAGAATATAAGGATAATTGAAAATAATTGTCATACTTGCAAATATTTCAAATGAAATATTTGTAATTACTGATTTTACATTCCGTTTTATATTTTCCAAATATTTAGAATAAATGCATTTAGATTGACGTTCATGGTGTGACACAATTATTATAATAATTAATTGATAAAGTTAGAATTTTATCATCAGTCTCATCAGTTTTATCTCTTAATTCAAAAATAAACCAAAAATTAATTTGCCATAAAGGAATATACTTAACTTCACCTCTTTGATAAAGAGCCCCTGATTCAATAACACATTAACAGTTCCTGTATAAAAATAATTTTCGTCTAGTAAAGACTTTACTTCTTTGCCATAATCCAAAAACTACTCACACCTTCATAAGATTGTCTACGACAATAGTTTAAAGATAGTCAAAAATGCAATTAATATTGCAGATTAGCTTTAGGGGCTTCTTTAACTCTCCCAGTTATATAATTCCACCAATAAATGGGAAAATGGTATAAAATAGATTCTGTTAGCTTAAAGATGTAAGAAGACCATCAAGATCGTCGTTTTATAAATCCCGTGTTCAAAGGTTCCGATTCCAATATGTTCTAGGCGAAACAAATATAAATAAATTTGCTTTTTTCTATGCTAATGTTGTTAATTACTTCTTAACTGTGAATCCCTTGTAAAGACGGAGATCGACGCTGCACCCTTTTTATCCCTAAGAATATTGCTTCCGTGTACGTCACCGCTTACCTTGAAGTTTGGGGACTCGCCATTTAAAATGAAATAACCAGAAAGGTGAATCAGTCGCCTTAATTAAATCTGAAGCAGTAGAAAGAATTGTCTCGAACTATTTCACTATTGAATGTCTGTCCGCTATCCGAAGCTGTTCACTGAAGATCTGAAGGGAAAATTGCTTAAACGGTCCGTCTGAAAGAACCAAGTTAAATAATTCTTAACCCCAGGCCTGGACACCAGCAGTTCTGTGAACGAGGTAATAATGGAATTTGCTATGACAAAAAAGCAAAGATGCGTCACGGCCGCCGTGCAGCTGTTGCGGCGCTAATAGAAGGGTAAAATAATCGACTCCATCACCGCTACAAGCCCGCAACACCTGTAAAAGTTTTTTAATCGTCCTGAATTTTCAGCGACCAGAGACAGGGTTAAGTGCAAACATTTGTTTTGCGGTCGTTCTTCCGCAATTTGCCAACTTTTTACTCGAACGTTATGCAAATTAGTCGTAGAACGAGTAAAATAGTAACATGTGCAAGTCAGAGTATCGATTATGGGAAAATATGCCCCAGTTATGCCCACGCTATCATATCGTACTCGAATTACGGAACCACTATTAAACTTGCTGTCGAAGGTTGCCACGATTCCGCCCACATTCGTCTAATCACGTTCCTAATCCCACGTTTACAAACACCTTTGAAACGACTTGCCGAACCGGAAAAAAATTGTAGCTTTTTCGATAGTATTCACGTAAAACACCCATTGGCTTCCGGAACGTTCAAAAATTGACCGGAGCGTCGCGACGTCAAACTATTGAATATTTGATTAATTGCCGAAGATCGATTCCTGAACCAACAAGAGATAGCCGATTAATCAAATCGTAAGGGACGTGAGGGGGACTTATAAACAAATCTGTCAGACGCAGAACATGCGGTTCCCATAATAAGTTCCACGCCCACACTGCGGTTAATACTAGTTTTTAACTTGGCCTTTAGTAAGAATCCCATAAGATTAAAGAATGCCTCTAAAAAGGCTGTCTGGACGCTTCTTACTTATAAGGAATTAGACTTAATAGACGGAGATAAAAGTGGTATTTTATGGCGGTGCCAGCGTGCTCGGCATACATGCATTATGTTTATCAACCTCCAGACGATTTTCATTTACTCACCATGGTCGCTTAATTATTTCTATACCTAATCAAGACCCGATGAAACATTAATTTTCATAAATTATTATTGGATTTATGGAAATATAGAAACTGATATGGAATCGTTTCAGTTCCGACTCCAATTTAATTAAGCTTTCAATAATTATTATACCCGAAGCGATCTGTAACCTCCGGAAGACAGCAAGAAAACGGAACTCGTATACGAAATTATTGATAAAATATCTGAAACGTTATACTCGAGTAACGTTGGGTTCAACCTTAATTAATTTCGATTCTCTCGATACTGTTTACGAATTGCGAAACGAAGCTCTCCTAACAAATCTCACGCAGCAAGTACTCAAACACAAAAAAGTATTTCAATAACAAGAAATATATTTGACGAAACGACTTTCATTCCAAAACTACTGCTCAATTAAGCAACAATGGATGGTAAACGGGTTTATTAGGGCAATCATCAAGAAGTGGCAATTTATGACTGGACTCAACTGGCCTAATGGGTCTTTTAATAGCGTCGTCGACCCAACAATTTCAGTTATATTTATTGGCTTAATTATTGATGTAAACTTAAGAAATCGTTATTGTAAGTGCAATTTGAAAAAATACTTTATCGATATTATTCTCGTTTGAAGATTTCGAAAAGTGTGAATTTTGTCTTTCCCTTACAGTGATGCATTTTCTTTAAAAATTATAAAATGCATTTAATTGTTTCATTAAAGCGACTGCCAGAAACTTGACAATTTTATGCAAGGCTTGTTTTGCATCAACAACAAAGTAAAGTTTAATATCAACTCAGCTGATTGTTAGCTGAAGTGTGAGCATATGGTATAAATATTCACCAATCAATGATTTCGTTCCTAAGTAAATAAAGCCAACGCAGGCAGAGCTGGCTGTACATAGATTTTTAGCTTCAATGAGGTCTTACAAGTAACATTCAACTATTGCTGAAAATCTTCTTATTGTTGTATCTTGGTCTCTTCCGGCATGTTAGAGATTATTCAATGTTACATCAAAAAGACTATCTGCTTTTAATTGAGTATTTTAATCAAAAGCAAGAACTTAGGAACTTAAAGGCAATAACTGTGATCAGAATTCAATTTCGATAGCACCGCTTGTTAACGAATTTCTAGTCATTCACTCTGAAATATCGCTTACTGCTACATTTTAAATCCAATAACATACTTTACCACATTTGAAAAAGGCACAGAGTTGCAAGTAGAGACCAAGGTGAACTTAAAGGATGGTCGAATAACTACAGTGAAGATGGCTTTGAGTAAAGGGTGATAAATATCTGACACTAAGTAAGTTTCCCTCTTGAAACCATTCATGTAATGCACTTATTGTTGCTACCGCCTATACGGTAGTTTTCTTAATAGTGCCACTATAAAATTTTGTAACAAGAAATTGGTATAAAATGGCACAAAGCGAGGCACTCACTCTTTTAGCGTTGTAATTCCAAACACAATGTCGCTATAGAAATTATTCTACAAGTTAAATTTAAATATTCTTCAAAGTTATTATCTTCAAACAAAACAACTACAAAAAAAAGTTAGCAAAATAGTTATAAATACGGGAATCTTCAGCATATATTTGGATTAACAAAAATCACAAGAAAATGGAAGCAACAAATACAAAAAAAGCAAGAATAATTTTACAACAATGTCTAATTAATCTGAGCGTTGTTTAAACTAAATAACAAGTGATATAAGGATTTAGCTTTGACTCAATCTAGTAAAACGCGAATAATCAAAATATTTACGAATAAAGATAGATACAAATCAAATACATTGAAGTCCAAAATAAGTAGAAAGGCATGCTTGAGAAGGTCGTGGTAATGTGTTGAAATCGTCACAAAAAAATCACGTCATCACCGTAACAGAAAAGCGGAGATAAGCGGCTAACTATGCAAGAAAAATCTGCGCACCACACAGCGCAAAAGACAGTTAGTAAAAAAATAAAAAAATGGAAAAAATGCAGGCAAACTTTTTTTAAATATCACAAAACTACCCCTACATCAATAGAAGGTTTTTAGCATCATGAAGCGGATGGCAGGTGAGTGTAGTATAATTACTATTACAAACTGTCAAAGTTATTCGTGCAAACATGCTCGAATTACCCATTGAAATCAACCGGAGCTATTGATCGAAAGAGATGTTACAACGATATTTAAAAAAAGATTTTTTTGACAAAAGTCATTGAATAATATTTGCAGCCACAGTGACATGCGGTACCTAGTGTTATTGGTGACTATAATTTTAAGAACACAACGAAAATTCATCCTTGGGAGCGTAGAATAACATCAGCTGTTCAAGTATAATGCACGTAGCGATTAATGTGACGAAAGTGCTATCTAGAGCCGTAAGTGTTCTAGACTCGAAAGTCGAGTATTCTCTGAATCCAAATGCTCTTTAGGAGTGCTAACAGGCAAATAGCGGGAGGAGTCCGAAAATCGTCAAATCTGGATAGCTGAAGTAAAATTGGTGAATGCTTTTCGCCCACGTGCAAAAAATGCAAATTTTTGCTCGACAAAATTAATAAAAATCGATGCAAATTTCTTAACGCAAATTGTCGGTTCTAATTGGAAGTCGCACACCGCACCGCGCAATCTTACATCATTCTCAACATGGGATTCGCTTTCGCACGCATTATGTCGAGTCTCGAGTCGCCATAATTCAGCAGATACCGACAATCGACCAGCTGACAGCCCAAATGTAGAGTGCTACCGGCAAATTTCCACCTTCCTAACAATCTTTTATTTATCGAGCACGTCACGTGACCGTTTGTTGGTCCTGGTGGAATTACTGAAAATCGTCGGAATAAAAATGGAAGCGAATTTGATCGCAAGAATTCGATTAGAGAAACTTTAATTCCTGCATGAAGGGACAATTATAACGGGGCGTTGTGTAGCCCTTTCAGCGCTTAATAAAGGCAGCCGACGCGCCAAGACAAAAGCCAGTAATCAATGGAAGAGAGGCCGTTAATGATTCGAGGATCGCGCTTTATTAAATCTGCCTCCACAACAATTAGGGACGCAATATGTGATGGTGCAATTAAGAAATCGTTAGCGAAACCGGGAGTAATAACAACGGAACCGGAGAAATCGCGATTTGGTCTTTTGATTGAAGATGAACCGTTAAGGAAGAAATTGGGGATGGTACAATAATCATCTCGTGAAGCGTTTCCATTAAATTAGCAGCATAGTTACATCTCTATAATTTGATTATGTCTCGCAGGGTACAATATAGAAACGCAGCAGAAGCTCAATTTGAACTACGAAAACGTCGTCTACATTATACACACATCACTTACGGCTCCGGCGTTAATAGGGCGAAATTAGGAGGCGCGTCTTCGGAACAACACTCACCTGGAATAGAACAAACTGCATTAATTGGGGTGCGGGGGAATTCGAATAAATAAGTTTGAGTGACAAGTGACTTTGCATGCCCGACAGCTGATTACAAAGTCGAACAGGGCCGTTGCGTGTCGCCTAATAACAAATCTGGCAGTAGCAATCATAGTGTAACAGCAAGTTATTGTTTGGCCAGGTCAGGCGAGCACGACACTATATTAGCGCCTATCCGGGGGCCGGACCGCTTCCTACGATCAACTTGATTTTGATTTGTGACACCCCCGCGAATGCTAAATCCTGAGCCCGAAGGGAAATAACGATTTCTCGCTCCGGACCCCCAACACGTCCCGAAATAAAATTAAAAAAGCTCCACCACCGCCGTCTCTCGTCGATCCTTGAATTTCCCACACGTGCCGAAGCAGTTTTTCGCGAAACTTATCCCCGTCTCGTTACGATGGCCGGAAAAATAAAAATATCATCGAGCACAAAAGCCGAGCGTGCTGAATTAGTCGACTTAACGTCGCACCTGTGCATACTTAACGACCTGCCAAATGATAATAAATGAGTGCGCTTTGCGGAGCCCACACGCCCCACTCTAAGCTTTAAAGCCGGAGTTTAGAATCCGGGGGCTGCGTCCGACACAGGGTCAAGGGGGCTCACAAAGAAGACAAGATGGATGGTGGAAGGAATGAGTGATGGCGAGCGCCACCTGCGGACGTCCTCCATCGGTCATCCATTCTCCGGGCGTCGATTACATTATGCCGACGCAATTCTTCACCTTATGAATTTCAGACCGGAATTATTGGTGACTACCGAAATTAAGCCGAGAAACGCGCTTGTTTTCAAATGCTAATGAAGTTGACTGATGTCATTAAACCAACAACTTCAAAATAGGAAGCTTTTTAAATTTAACAGTTTCTCAGCGCTTCTAACAAAACAACCCATGCGTAACTGTCGGCTATAGAATATTCGCCCCATACACAACTGAGGTTGATTTATAACCATTACACAAATTGCGGTCACAATAATTGCTGTCATGCGGTTACGTTGTCGGCCTTTGAACTCCTCATTAACACTATAGGACTTTTCGATTTTGAGCTTGATTTAATAGCCAAACACGCGACGTTCCTTTCGACTAATGGATTGAAAAGGGAACGAACAGTTCGTCGTGAACAAACTTGCTAGGTATACTATTTGTGCTATTTCATATTTCATAATATTGTCCTACTTCGTTTTCAATTGCAGGCAATTTGGCACGAATTAAAAATTGAACTCATGCACTGAAATTACTTCTAGAAATTCTTGGAACTTTGAAGCATTCTTCTGTCATAAACATACAAATTATAGTTTGAGGAGACATAATAAATTATGAGTATCTCAACGACTGAGTACGCTTAATAGACTCCTTTCACATCAATTCGGGGTCTAGCAGCTACAAACAATTGTATTTTTGTTGAAATTAACGTAATAAATACACACTTGTGGTTAGGCAATTAAAATTTCCTGTATGTTGAATTTTTGATTTGGAACATCATCAAGTCTTGTTTTGTGGTGAATGTAGCGTAATTATTTTAACCTTCATACTGTCGTTTCCACCTTCGTCATATGGTTAACTAACTATTCAATCACTACAGGTTCAAAATAAAACTTAACAATAATTCAAATTTGGTTTGCGTAAACGTTTCTTAGTGTGGCCGCCAAAAAGAAGAGGACGGAAAAAAATACCTCTCACAGAAGAGGTGTATATGCAGTCCATCTTAGCACTAAGACATTCTATTTATTATCAACATTTAAAGAAGTAGTGCCAGTCCTAAAAGAACCAAACCAATGACACAAATTGAAATGAAAGCAACATTGAAATAAGACTGTAAAAATTGAAAATAAAAGACTTCAAGAAGCTTAAACTGTGAAACTGAACCAAATTTTAGGCCTCTGTCTGAGGAAAGTGCAGCTTTTCCGCACTGATTAAGTTAAAATCTTAATTAATAACTTTCAGCAAAATATAATTCAAGAAATCGATACAAATTTAAAAAAAATCATACCAATTCTATTATAATCACTCAAAAAAATCTGTTCTCAAATCTATTTCTGTTTTTCCATTACTTTGTGATAGAGTTAAAAATAATTTTTTCCATATGATTTCTATTTTCTTGTTAATGTATGTTTAGATACTTCTCAAGCTTATATAGCTCTATCAGAGTTTTAGTAAAAATTATTTTTTAAACAAAATCTTTAATATAATATGTGAAGCAATTTGAGTTTAAAGAGCTTACTAAATAAGGTACAGCACTACCGAAAATAAAGATACATAAATACAGAAATTAGCCATTTCTTGATTAAGATTATTATACCATTTTATTGGGTATATGGCACCTAAGAAAAAGTTAAAAAAATGCGATGTTGTTCAGGGCAGTAAAAATTTATGGATAAATGGATAAATTATACCGCAAAATTTAGAGAAAGCTAGAGAATGGTTGTTGATATGAGTGGAAATATTTTTGGAAGTCTGTTTGTATGTTCACAAATTATGTTTGAAAAAACAATAAAAATTTAAATCTTTTACAAACTTTAGTGAAACATAAAATTGGAGGTCAAGACGCAAAATTCAGATTAACTGTAGCTTTACGTCTTTTCGCTACTGCAAGAAGTTGTCAAAGTTTGTGTTTTTACCTTTTTACACACAAATTGCAAAAGACGTAATTTCAAAAACCTATACCAGAAATTTGAGAAGGAATATTACAGCCTCGTACTAAAAAATATGCTGCAAAAAAGTTGAAATAATGAGTACTTTATTAATTTTATTAGTAGAATCTATTTTTAAATATCATTTAAACCTTAAAGGACAGCGGGTTATTTAACAACAATAAGTACGCATGAAAACTGAAGCGAAAGCTTTCATTAAAAATGGGGCATGGAATTGTGGACAATAATTTTAAAGCAACTGGTCAGATTTACATTACAGAATTTTTGGTATAAATATTTTGACAATATTCTAACTAAAATTTTCAAAAATTTTCATAGTGAATTTTTATCTAAACCTATATCTCTATATAGGTCCTTGATAGAACTAGCAAGGAGCAAGGATAAATCATAAGAGATTGCAGAAAGTTTGGTTGTTAAATTTCAAATTGCAATAAAATACAAATAATTTCGAATATTTTAGTTCATTTTTAACACACCGCCAGTAAGTTATTTAATTGCATTGATGACGACTGAAAATTTCTAAGTACCGGATAATAATGGTATATATTCATTGTTTTCCAAATTGGTAAATGTAAATTAAAATTTCCAAGTTGAAACTGTAGATGAAATTAGCCACGCTCAGTTATTTTCGACTCATTAAGCTGTAACTTCCACCAACATAATTTAAAGTCTCTTCAAAGTGTCACTTGTCTTGTCTCTCTGTAGCAGGAATTAAAAATAATTATATTCTCCTAAAACATCCACAATATTTCAAAACCTTTAACTTCAAAAAGGTAAATATTTCAACTATGTTAATCTAATCTCGTCTAGGTGTTGTACAAATGTTATTGGAATTCCCTCGGCAGTAATTCCTTCCTAGTACGGGTCATTTATCGTCACGGTGGCATGAAATATTGACATAATTACAAATAATATCAACAATAAAGCGCAATTACACGAGGGTGTAGACCAGGGTTGGCTAATCTGCTCAATTATTACGCCTGCTGTCGTTCAGTCAATGCGAAACGTTGCTTTATTCCGGAACAACCGCAGTCCTGAATTACTTCTAATAATTTGAGATTTGTAGTAAAAAAATTAATTTCACCTTTCAATAAATTTTCTATCGTAGGTAGTACTTTGAGATTAGTCACGAGCTATGCCGGAGGCAAGATGCGTTTGGGTTTTTTCGTAGGTGGCAGGTACCGCCCACGTTGCTCGCAGGTATACCTGCTTTGCCCCTATACACTTCGTCAAGGATGCCCTATTTTGGGAAAAGCTTTCTTGCATAAATTGAATCTAAAATAGGGGAGACCCGATAACGTCAAGTGCTTGTGAGGGGCAGGTACTCGCTGACAACCGGACGTTCAGATCTATGCGCTCGTGACAATATCGCGTGACTGTTACACCAAAGGTCGCAACCCCACACTATGACTTTGATTATCAGCGGATCGTGTTAAATACACATAAACCAGCACCCCGAAACGATGCTAACCGCTTGTTGTTAACGTAATGCGTACTTCATTGCGATTCAAGCCGCGATAATGCCCTCGGGAATTATCGGTCCCAAACTTTTTAATTGCCGTCCAAGAACTAGCACTATCAATAGATGGTCGAGTTAAACAACGAAGAGAAGAAAACTGGTCTAGCGCCTCCACAATTGGTTGTCATCGACTTTGAATGAACCATCAGTTCTGTTACGTAATGTCCACTCCAAATAGTCTAAAAAACTTCTGTTTCCGGCAATTACTCGAAGGGATGACCGCAGTTGTCTTTCGTTTGAAACTTGTCACTTGGTAGTTTCTTCAGTGTGCAATCGTTCAATTATCGGCAATTAGGGCCCTTTTGCTCCCACGTTTTTAAATTAAATTCCGGCGATAATCACGGGCTGTGGCTAATGGCTTTAGGGGCCTTGCCCGCCCACGGTTGTAGAAAAGTTGTACGTTGTTTGGAAATCTTATCGATCTTGCTTTATTACGTTCTAGCTATGACGACGCATCACTCATTAAAATATGATAACCCCCGGACAGCACGCGAGGCACATCATATAACCCACGTAGGCGAAGGTAGTAAGGCGAGAACCTACTCAAAAATTTCCAATCAACGACGAATCGGTTAGAGTTTCCACAAATCATTGCTTCCCACTTGTGTGACATCAAATGAAATAAATAAAATAATTAAAATTTCTGTAGCGACAGTTGCTGTATTTATCACGCCGTTATAATGATTTGTAAAGCTTTAGAGAAAGAGCTAACAAAGCTTTAATTCACTTCATGTCGCAGAATCTAAGCCTAACAAGAGAAGACACAAAGGACTAAGGTGCTTGAAGTTGGGTGATTGCGCCAAATCGCGCCTCAACTCAACAATTTTTTTTGCCTACACTCAAACAGTTCTAGGGTGAACTATTGAATTCTGTCTAGAGCGAAAACAAATTATCCTCTTTCCCTGTAGATCTGCAAAGATAAAGTTTGTCACTGCAAAAAATCGCAACAGACACCGAAACAACTTATATCTAAAAGGACGTGTGAAAACTTTTAGAAATATAATTATCAAAGCTAGTATTAAGGATTTAAATTCGAAAACAAGAAAAAAGAATCATTAACAAGAATAGAAGAAATAGATTTACATTAAAAAATAAAAGTAGAAAGACTTAAGGTCACAAGTATACTCCACAAAATCTGGTTTAAAAACTTTTACCGTAAACAGCTTTAATTAAGCATCTAAATTGGAAGGTAAAAAAGAGGATCGTGTAGATGACCAAAAGGACTAGACTTAGAAATAGAATTTTAAAGAAGAAAGAAGTTTTTATTTGTTAACACTACCAAAATAGTTGCTGAAAATAAACGTATTTTTGAGTTTCTGAGAAAGCTGTAAACGCGTAGCCGGTACCGACGACTATGTTCGTAGCCGGTAGTTGCTTGTCCTAACTCCTAACGACTACGAGCATAGTCAGTACCGACTATGTATCTACAAATTCCCGTTAGGAATGGTGCTTAAAAGGTCCAAATTGCCTGTCCTAATTTCAATGAACCAAAATCGTCACCAGTTCGAGAGCTTTAACGAGCCCTCGATTCATCTGCAGCGATTGATCCTGTAAAATGAAATTAAGGAAGCTTGAAAGTGCGGAATTTTCAAAGTCTTAGCGCAGCAAATGTTTCATTTCGCGAAATGGAGGTCGGAGGGCCGTTAACGAGGGTATCTCATTTAAGATTGTTCCTAAAACGAAGAAACTGGTCGTGATTTTATCAGGAAAATTAATTGAAGATGTTGTTTGGCTATAATTAAATTCTGAAAACAATCAGTTTAATTATTGATCAATTAATCAAAGATTTAAATCGGGGCAAGTGGGAAATTCTCCCCGCACAAGTTACTATTGAATTTTTAATGTTTGGCTACTAATAATTGATGGTGGACGAGCCAACAACACCGGTAGCGTTACTAATTTCGAAGTTTCTGTGTAGATATTTAGGTGATGAATAATTGATTGACGTAAAAAAAGTGCCGGGAAGCTATCGAGGTATATTTTGGGGGCGACTTTAATATCGGGGAAGTTTTAAAGATCCGCGGAGTCGAGGTGTTCTGTGCCTTCGGCGTCCGACCGGCCTTTATTGATTCCCGTCCTGATTGAAAACCGGATGGAGCGGAAGTAAGACGGTTTCATGTGAGCTGTCTCCAGCTCACGGAGAAATGGGAATCCATTCTGATCTCTCGGGACGCGAAGCTGGAAACCGCCATCGCAATCTATACTGGAGGCGACTTCCATCCCCCAATATCTAATAGGAAAGCGTCCATTATTTATTAATGACCCGCATCCAGATCTTGTGGATTCCCCAAAATTATTTCTACACGGCAACAGTAAGAGAGGAAAAAATTTTGGTGGTGATTAACACATAACGCGTCCCTTGCGTTCTGTTTGTCTCAATTATGCGATTGTCGGGTAGTTTTCGGACCGATATATCTCGAAGCGAAACCACCTTGGTCGCTGCAGGAATTGTTTTTTTCGAATCTGAACATAAATCTAGTTCATTTGCAGGGTTGTGGGGGAAGCGAGTTTATGGGTAAAGCGCGCTAATATTTCTTCATCATTTCTTAATCTTATTCCGACGAGGTTTCCGCGCTCCGGTTTGCACCCCTGCCTCCCACTCGAATGCGTCTCTCGAATTATCATAACCCATTCGAATGCCGACCCCTTTCGATGGAAATCAATGTTTCAGCGAACCGCACGAACCGCGCCACGAACAATAAATAATAAAACGGCAACCGAAGAGGCAGTGCAGACATAATCGAATTGTTTTTGCCAGTGGCGTGCTGACAGAGCTGAGGCAAAAAATCACCTCCAAAACCTCCTTTCACGAATGCATGCGTACCAAAATCACGAAAAACCAGCTGTTATCTTTCACGGGTAATTTTTGATTAGCGACATTTAGTATCTAAAAAATTCAATAAGTCATCAACTTGCCGACTCTCAAACAGTTTATACATAAATATATACTTTGTATTTATATCGAACAACAAGCAGAAAATTCTATGTTATTAGAGTCTAGATATAGCTTAATCAATATCAGAAAGTAGCACATTCGTATTAAAAGATATTGCAAATAAGTGATGAAAATAAGTTTAAAAACATCGAATATCCGCATGTTCGAAAATAAATTTTTGAAGAATCGTGGACTTATGCAAACCCTTGAACATCAAGTGTTGGTGGAATGGTGATAACTTTTGCAGATCAGTTTCGGGGTTGTGCCCGTGCTCGCGATCGCCCCATATCTCCATCACAAGCAGACAGTGAGTAATTGCAAACTCTCAACAAAATCCCTCGGTGCGTTTCCTCACTTCGAAGGGATTTTCAAAGAGTCAGATCAGTCGGGCCTCCGGGCCAGCCTAATCTGTCCGACAAAGCGTGTCGGATCTAGATAGTTTGCGTTACAGGCGAGAAATTTCCCTACGATATCATGTTGTTGCTTGTTTTCGTAATCATGGATGATCATTTTACAGAGTTATCGCTAGCGCTAGGCGACGTTATTACATGGTTATATGATCTTTCTAACAGCACACCCGCTCGGTTTTTACTGCTTCTAGTCGCGTCCCAGAAGACCGCCCGGTTGGATTTAAAGCGTTCCCAAGACTCCCACCCAATTAAGAGTTACTTTTGAGAAGGATGCACCATTTTCTTTCTTTCACCTGTATCCCACCCCCGCCAACTCCAAGTGTTCGGATAAAAGCAATTTCGCTGTAAATATTAACAGGTGACGTTGCCACAATTGCAGCAACCTCATTACGATGAGAGCAGCGTTAACACAGCAGGAATGAAGGGGGTTTAAACCGCGGTATGTATGTCGATCTCCCCCCAAGTGCACTGCTAATAACATACAGAGCCAAGTTTGCGCTGTAAAGCTATTGGTAAATAGTGTGTGCCCGGCATTAGATCTAACGCGGCGGATTAGTGAATTAGTATCGATTGTGTACCCGACAAAGCAAACACAATGCTGGAGTTGATTCCGGCGGATAGTTGATTTGCTATAAACTTATCATTGCAACACAAACACGACATGTCGATCGACAATGGACCTTTACTAGCTCTCAACACACAATCACCGTTTGTCCGCATAGTTTGCAACTCGTCGCCATTAAAACACAATCCGAAAAATGAAAGAAACAGCAGACGGAACAAAATAATGCCCTCGAGATAACAATGACCGGAAATTCGCTTATTTCCGGATTAAAAATACGTCGTCGAGCCGGCATTTGATACCCGCCGCTTAATTCCGTCAAGAGTTGATGTACACGGAGGAAAATAACTTAATTACCGAGATTGCGTCTTTATTTTAACAACAAAATTGGATTACGCATCGCGTTGTCTTAAATCCAAGAAAAACTTTCTTCAACCCCTGACACATTTCGTTTAATTTTTCCGTCGTGAAGAGAGACAGAGATAGCAGGGTTGTGGATTCAGATGAGCATTAATGGGGAAGAGAAAGTATGAGTGCAACTGCGTCAACAAGGCCCGGCGAAGATCCCGGTAAGCCTTGAGACCTCGACGCGAGAAGGGGCCCGTCTCCAGCTGGGAATGGAACGGTTTTAACGTTACGGAAGCCCCAAGGCACAAAATTATGCGCCCCCTGTCTGCCAGGGTGGTATTCAGAACGTTTCCGGAGGCGCCCATTAACGACATTCGAAACAAACGCGAAATAATACGGCAAAGCCGTTCTTTCACGAAATTGTAACAGCTGGGAACATTAATTAACAGATTTCTGGAACTTTTCTTATCTAAGAGTAGAAAGACAAAAGAGAAGAGATAGGACCACTTACTTGGACTTGAAATTAACATCTATGGAAATCAAAGTTGTAACAAGTCGTTTTGAAGTTGGACTCTACTTTTTAAGAGATCTTGTCGAGCTAGAAAGCTCTTGAGAATGGCGGATGAAAGAAAGGGGACGGTGTATGTGTATATCTTAGCACCGATACAATGCAACTTTATAATGGGTTGAAATTTGTTGTCTGAATCGCGCGGTTATTCGATTTGTTTCGGTACTTCAATCACAACAAGAAATCTATAGCAAATAAATAAATTCTGATGATAGTAACATGTTGCCAATTAAATCATTAATCAAGTCTCACCTCTAAAATTTTGAATTTTATTGTTAATTTTTATATAATAATGAAAATGGTAATTTTTGAGAACATAAAAGTAAATTGCTACAATTAAATTTAAAAGAATCGATAAGCTCTCATTCTTTCATCTCTCTGCAAATGCAATTTTTTTTCTTCTCGGTTGTATATTAACGTCACCCTGATTGAAGTACGAAAGCACTGTCCCTGCAGGTACAACAGAGAGCTTAAAACAATTCGACTTTATTTATGGGGCAAAAATTTTAAAAATAAATGATCGATGCATTTGTAATTTTTTTCTCTATCGTAAGAGACAAAATTCAAACATATTGAGAAAAAGATTTCGGGATAAACTGAGATATAGTTTCAACCTGCTTCACTTGAGCGGTTCTTCAAATAATGAAGACCTAGAGCTACTACAAACATGTATCTAGGTATAAATGAATCAATATTTTTCAAGAAATTAATAATAAAAAAATTAATGAACAACGCAACTAATTCTCCTTTTATTTGTTATAAATGATGCTACTTCGTAGACTCTAATTATGATGCAACTTTCACTAAATGCTTTAATCTAATCGAATAATTTCTGATCACTATAGATATTACTTAGATTAAGGCTTTAGAACTTCACTTGTTATGCAGCTGACCCTAAATTATCATAATGAGTCAAATACCAATTGTTTACTATTGCTGCTTCAGATGAGTTTGCAGGATCTTGGCACGACTTTAGACAAGTCACCTAAAATAGCTCATGGTACCAATTAAAAGCGAGTCCTTACTATGTTTATTTTAAAAGTTGTATAACGATGTGACATTGACGGAGTGAACTTTATTGGTTATATTCAATCCTGAGACTGGAACAGTTGTTTGGGGTGCGTCCTACTTTATATTCAGTTTAATTTCCGTTGAAAGAACCGATGCCTTTAATGCATGGATATCGAGATGAACGTTACGTTGTGAAACTGTCCGGTTTAGGGGTTGGAGTTTTCAAAGATTAAAGATAAACAACAACGTAATACCTTTGAACTAGAATTTTCTCATTAAAAAATAAACAATTGCAAATTTGTTGTTTTAATTTTTCAGTTAGAACTGTTTTTACAAACAATGATCAAATTCGATGGTATTTAGCCAGTATATATCTACTTAGTCTACTAGAGTGTAAGGAAGAGGAGGTAACTAAATATAACTTACAAAAATTCCGGGACTAATATTGATGGGTTGGTTGAACTCTTACCTGAAAAAAAAACAATTGTAAACCAACAGTCAAAAACATAAACAAGGAAATATCAAAAAGATTCTTAATAACTGGAGTAAATAAAAGAGGATTTTTAAAATTGTTATTCGAAAAATTTCAATAAGATTTCGGATCATTAATGTAGGGAATGAAAAACAAAAAAAGCTAAATTAAGAGTTCTTTGTATAAAAAACTCAGTTCAGTTACTTTAGATAGACCTTCCGGGAATGTTCAAAACTTGTTCAAAATATTTCCTGATTTTGCTGGGAAAAGATCCATCATTCAAATAAAATAAAATTTATAACGCAACGCGAGCAACCCGGCGAAAAGCAAATAAAAATAGATAATAGCACGTTCTCTTGCTGGTCGTTGAAGAAATTTCACAAATTCCTGCTATTCCTTTGATGATTTACGTTAAAGATTACTAATATGACGAGATGATCATTTCATGCTTCTAAGGTATTTTCTTGATTGTTCGACAACGTACAAAACAAATATATTTATCACAAACCGCGATTCTTTTCCGTTAGTAAAACGAGCTGTTTCAATGTTAATTGATTTTATGTTTGTGCTTTTCAGTAAAGTGTCAATTTAATTGCAATCTGATACTAAAGAAGCTTTTCCAGCAAATTTCGAAGTAGTGTGCTTTAGGTTTTGTCCCTGCACAACGCACTTGTGCATGAAGGTAGCAAATGGAGAAGATTAAATTTCAAAGTCGCTTTTCTGATTTCACAAAACGTATTTACTTTCTGGAAATTATTGAAATTACTTTAGCGGACAACATTGTTGTTGCAGGAATTCTTGGGCAAATAATTACCAAAGTCGTGGAAAAACAAAAATTGTTTCCCAAAACGCTATTAGAACGTATTTGAAAACAATAAAATGCCTGAAGCTGGCTGTTATTGTTATCATCGCTCCATTAATTAGTAAATGTTGTAGCAAATATTAAGAGTTTTGGGGACTTAATGTTTGTGCGGTTTTAATTCGGGGCAATGAATAATGAATCGGTACATGTCGGATTTGGGGTGTTTAAATTAAAAACGCTGCGTGTTTGGAGATAATTATCCTCGGGTTAAATAATCATGAATATAATATAAAGGCTGGCATGTCGAGATCTAATCGTTAACTTATCACATTACGGTTATTTTTAATGGGCCTGTTAAGACGGCTTAAACAAACATGGTTTAAATTCGGGACATGTGTAGGCGGGGGTGATTTAATCTGAAAAAATTCGGCGGCGCAGCATCTCGAGGTCGAAAAGACCCGCGTTTTAACGCCGCCCTACTGTTACTTTAGATTGGGCGCATTAACGATTTTCGGAAAGTTCGCCGAAATAAGCCGTATAAAACTCACCTCCATCCGGCCGTGTAATAAAATGAAACGTTCGCGTTTAGCAGTTTTATAGGTGGATAGGACGGGGTTGATCTCTCCGGCAGTTTCATCTCGGATCGGGGCTTATTCACATGCCGCTGAATTCGCGCAAAGTGCCGCAACTTTCCTCGTACAAGATATCCATGAATAACTTTACCAGCTCGCCACAATTTCGGCATAAGTTTCGCGCTCACGGTTTTACAGCCAACTTTGTCGGCTCGATTATTGCGATGGCCGCCGAAGCGAGGCAGGCCAGAAAACGTTCGATGGAGAACATCCCATTATCACACGCAATTCTAAGCGGATGCCCGAAAACCCCAATTCGTGACCGGCCCTCCAACCGCTACGAAACGTCCAACAAAGGGACCGTTTCGCAAAACTAACCCGAAGCGGGTCACGGCCGCTCCTACCTCCGCAACAATCAATCGCCAAAATCAACCCCGAGTTCCTATTAAATAACAGAAATAGAATCGTTTCTATTTCTGATTTTTTTCCAACATTTGTCCCATTCCTTCCGAGCCAAGACAAAAATTTGAGCAAAATAAAACGACCTGTTAGCAAGCAGCATCACTATAGTTTTGCGGCCGCAAATGACAGGAAATGACTTCAGGATATGGTCGTAATGGAAACGGAAAACTTCAGCTGTATGCCAGAACTGGATTGTTTCCCGAACTTGCAAAAAAATTTCAAATATAGGGAAGAATTACGTATTACAAGGAAGGACTACATTCTAGTTGTGGCATAGTTGATTCAATTTTTGTAAAATTAATTTTAATTTAATTTAGTTGTAGGTCCAACAAAGGGTTACCTCAATTCTTATTTTCTACGATTATAAAACAAGCAATAAATAATTCTACGTCATGAAGGGACCTCGGCAACGACTACTGTCGCCCCATATCGATATCTTGCCTCTCACGTGCGCTGACTGACGTGAAATCATCGCAATAAATTCTTTGGATTTGTTTAATCCATACGTACATTAATACTTTCGACATAAGTAGAGTGACAAAGAATTCTGCAAGATGATGCTAAGGCCACTTACATCGCTCTTAAAAACACGTTCTGAACAATGCCGACAACCCAAAAAATCTCCCCAAAAAGTTGGAATTCACCATTTATTTTGGTAATAATTTGCGTTAAAATTTTCGTTACGATTGAATCTCATGTATTTAAGATATTTCAGGAGGACACATTCTTCAAGTTGGTATTTTAGCCACGTGTAGTTTGGTATTGTCTTTTCGACCTAACCCGAGACCCAACTTATCCCAATTCTGTGAAACACCTTCCATTGACGCAATTAAACATTCGGCAACTTAATTAAGAGGAATATTAATATTGGACGCCTTTTCACATTAGAATCAAATGTGAGTGTTTCGGACCTGAGCATTAATCATGCAGATGTTTCGGGATCGCGCTTATGCGAGTTGAGAAACGGTAAGGAATGTGATGCGTCCGGCCCTGGGAGTGCCCACCCCTATTCTTGGGTTACAGGCCGTTCCGAAAGAGCAACACAACCCGTCGCTATCAAGAACCACCATACATGGCCGAAATTAAGTGTGGCCGCCATTGTTCCAAGAGCAAATGTCTTGTCTCTTTGTTTTTCCAGTGGAATAGGCGATGCGGGCCGCATTATTACACCATTGAACCTCCACTGTCGCGCATATGAGCAACTCATTTGAATATATTTACCCATGAAGTTCCGGCTGAATTTAGTTGACAAAACTGAGAAACCTGACCTCTTGTTTGTCGACGAAGGAACAACCGAATTTGTTTATTCAATTCACGCTGGTTAACAGGAGGAAACAGCTAATAAAACACACGGCACCTTTCATTTTCTAAACGTCACTAACGCACAACCAACTCAACCACCAAACAACAAGAGAGCCGAACCCGAACTGAGTCAATGATACCCTTCGGTCTGTTCTTGTGAATAGATCGGTGGGTAGGGTGATGGTGACGGGTAGCGGGGGTTGCCTGTTTCAATTTGGCGAATTTCTTTCGCTTTTTGCTAATTCGGAGTGACAAAGGGTTTGCAAAATTAATTCGGAAATTATTAAAAACGGGCGTATAGACGCGTCGATGGTTGCTAACGTGTCGACGCCTGAATATTTCATGACGTCCGCATTTTTTAATTGGAACGAGAATTGACGTCTCAGCGTGAATCCGCCGAAATGACCGGAAAATCATGCCTGCAGCCCAGTAGGGAGCCCCAATTTCATTTTTAATTGGTACTCTAATCGAAGCCCTACTACTCGATTAAGTGTCTCAAATTATATGTTTTCAAATGGAACAATTTTTTTTACATTGCTTCAATTAATCCAAAATAACAAGAGGGATAGCAAATCAACTTATATGTCTAATTATGAAATGATCTATAAGTTGAAAAAATTGAGTCAACTACGATGATTGTAAGACTTAAATTCTTCATTTTCACGTTACGTGGGCATTCATTACTGAACGTGAAGAATTAGCGAAAACCGTATTTCTATTATTGTTCAAATTGCAAGAGCAAAAAGACGGTTTTTATACATTAATTATAAATAAAAAAATTGAGAGATTTCAGCAAATTAGAGAAATTTTCGAGTATCTATAAATAAAAATAATAATCCGTTATGGATCGGCAAAATAATTTTCGGAATTGCTGTTTCAAATTTTAGAGAAGTCTGTAAGTAAAATGCTACGACGGACACTAGAAATTTAAAATAAAGAGGTGCAAATATCACTTTTTCTGAAATGCATCCAGTAAATAAGGTAAAAGATATAAGAAACTAGCAGAGAAAGCTTTTCGTATTCTGTAAAAATTGATATTTGTTGAAGATTTATTTGCAACAAACATCTCTTCTTCGTTTATTGTGCAGATAAATGACCTGAAGCAAAAAGTGCTATAGTAAAAATTAAATGTTTTATCATTTACTCTAGGAAAATTAGAACTGTAGCCAATAAAAGCTGTAGAAGTTGTAAGTTAGAAAAGTTCAGTTTGTTTTCAAAAAAATTAAGAAATCAAATTAAAAATAGTCATAGCCGCTACAATTAGAATTTGCAGAAACCTCATTTCATCACTTTGTTATATGGATCGAAGCAGAATAAAGCGCGAGAGGAAATATTTCTTATTGGAAGTAAATATTAGGTAAACTAAAATAGTTCATAGTACGAGAATACAAAATTATTAAAAAAGAAGAGCAACTACTGATCTATAAAACTGTTTTAAAACCAATCTAGTTCTACTACTATACGGAATCCAACTGTGGAGTGTGGCAAGTAACTCAGCTAGCTCCAAATAAATTCCACTTTAGTCATGTGTTAAAGACAATTATATTTTTATTGGTTTTAGTTCTTGTTTTAGCAAACTAATTAATTACTTCTCTGGCATGTGGGCCAGTGCATATCGAATCATGTTAATAGCTTTGAGAATAGTTTGTTGGTAAGAAATGTATTTTTACTAATAAAGACTAAAGACGAACAGAGCGGGGCTTTGACAGGCAGTTAGAGAATAGTTGTGAAAACTTCGGGACCTGTGGTCAGCAAAATATTCAATAAAAAGTATAAATAATTGTGTGTTTTTTACATGTACTTTCATTCTCCGAATCTTGCGTAAGTTTTTTAAGGTTGGGGGACAGAAGAAGAAATTCTTTTTAGTATGTAATATTTTGAAGGACCTCTTCATACGCCCATCTCCACTTTTTTGAAAAGATATTTCTAACTTCAATTTACTTCTCCAATTTTGGTTTCAATGATTTTTCGGGAGCCCCAATTTCTGTGATCTTCTTTTCCGTTGGACAATTTTGGAGGTTTGCAAGAAATGATCACGCAAAGTCCGCACAAACTTGCGTGACGTTGGATTTGTTGATAGTTTTTTGTTATTGAAATTAGTCCTTGGAGCGTAATGAAATCGATGTGGGCGTTTCCGAATGCAGGATTAATCTATTTAAAGAAGGCGGCCGCCGAAAATAAGCAGGGCCGGTTTGCGTTATCGCGCATAATTTCGCGATGTGGCTGCGGATAAAGTCGTGCGTGTCGGCGGTTCGTCAGAGCGGTAATATCGGCCGTTATTACGGGGTTGGCAGCGTGAGGATTAGACCCCGGTTGTAAGACATGATTTAGGAATGTAACTCGGGCAAGAAACCGCAAACGAGCATATACACACATACACCCAGCTTGTGGACTCGCATAATTCCCAAAGCTTAACGGGCACCGCTCAATAAAACACCCCCCAGGCCTACCGACACACCACCATAACGGACCCAAAACAAAGAGAATAACGCGATAGTCTGG
Source organism: Pyrochroa serraticornis (assembly GCA_905333025.2). Classification (NCBI taxonomy): domain Eukaryota; kingdom Metazoa; phylum Arthropoda; class Insecta; order Coleoptera; family Pyrochroidae; genus Pyrochroa; species Pyrochroa serraticornis. The sequence continues at coordinate 9,520,740 of HG995157.1, read as the reverse complement.
TACAAATTATTGTTATTGTCAAACTTAACTACTTCACTAAAATTGCTGGTGCGGTTTGTACGGGCCTAAGTGCGGGCTTTGAATACAGCGCCTCGTACTCGCATAATTAGATCGTTATTCTCTGTTTTTATAAGCTCAAAACAAAGCAATTAAATCCATGATGTAAACACCAGCAGTACCGCAATTGTTGAATATCCGACCGACTTGTTTAGAATTAAATATGCAAATGGGGCGCGTTGGGCGTTAAACTTGCGAATTCTAAGCGATCAAAAGCGGGCAAAAATGGACATAATAGTGGACGCGAGGGTGAGGAAACCATCCCCAGACCGACCTTGCCTCGGGATCCATTCTATCGACCCCGCTGCAACGCACAACGGCGAGGAAACGCTAAAAATGAGGTCAACACATCGACTGGCACGTAATTTAATCAGTTGAAAAGTGCCGCCTCCATCAAACCGGAGACCGAAAAAACGAGCTTAAATTAATGATGTGATAACTAGATGGAGTTACGGCCAAAGTAGTAAAATGAAGAGACATTTTAGTGTTTACCCGGTAATGGCGGTGTCTAGGTGTAAAAACTATTGGAGTTGAAACAATACGTTAAAAAACAAATCGAGGCCGTGCTGTACCGTTTAGATTTCATGAATCTTTAAGTAGATACGTTCATGGAGTCGAACAGTAAAAAACCCCTAAAGTTAGAAAAAATTACGGTTTGTTGTAAAAATTGCAGGTTTATTTTAATGAAACTATATATTACGATAATTCCAGTGTCACATAATAAATATTTTTATCATTAACTATATCGCTACATCACTTTGGGATAGTAGGATTTTGCACTGTTATGGAAATCGCGTTGGTTTTCATATATCGACAGCTTAGTTATTTATAGAAAGCGTGATTTACATAAACATATACACAAAAATACGATTTTAGCGTCAAAATATTAAATTTCTCGTAATTGCTCGCTGGAAATAAAAATTATCTGTCCGATAATCTTTTTAGTGGTTCTGACGTGGCAGCCCTGCACTTCTCATGTAATCCATAAATAGTTTATTACCCCGTCATAAAAGCAACATTTCCCACTAAATTCGCCTTCCTCGCCCTGTCAGTTGTTAAATTTTTCAAAATTTTGCTCTATTATTGACTATTTCACAGTAATAATTATGAGCGCATTCTCTATATCGTTCCCGACCTATATTCAGTGAAAATACTTCCATGAAAGTATTTGAGTGACAAAGGTCATTTTATTGTCCAAATACCTATATTATTGAACCTGTAATAAATTTTCCATATTTACTTAAATTTACTGAAAAACTGGGGCGAGACTGACAGGTAGTGGTTGATTTCGAAAACGAAACACGTGCAGAATCGATGCAACATGGGCCGTTCTCATGGTTAATTCGTTCGAACTAGTCGCCGTACACGGGATCGGCAAATAAGGTAACGTGTTAGTAGAAAAACTAAAATGTATGCACATGTTTTATGTGTAGCGCAACCGGCGAGCTTTGCAATAAAAATATAGTGGCGTAACGCTTCATTGTGTCGCGAAACTCTTTACATTGCGATATTTTTGCAACAATTTCAACAAACCCGGATGTGTCATCTAGCTATCGTCTAATTTTACGAAACTGAAAGTGCGACATCCGTTGATTTCGTAATTGTGCGCTTTCCGAACCGAATTAATGTTTTATTTGCCGCGATTGGTTCATAAATGGCAGTCTTAACGAGCTTTCATTAGCATATTTACGTTTCGAATTTACATCGAGGTTTAAATGAAGTTTTAATTATTCATTAGGACAATCAGCGATTAGTGCATCGTGGAATTCGTAATGATAATAATGTACATATTCCAATAATTAATTTCGATTACGTCCTTAATTATTATTGGCGTTTAATTTTTTGCACCCTCGCGCCGCAATTGCCGATTATTAATAAGCGCCGCTGTTATTGCTTCATATTGCAAGTTTTTCATTTCAATTGTGAAAACTTAGTAATTTCGCGTTACAACCGCTTTAAATGCCAAACAAACTTTATTATTAGGGAGTTGCGGTGGAAGAGTCATAAAATAAAAAAAAAACTTACGAGACCGGTTGCAACTTTGCCAATTTGCTCGGGAATGATGGTAATAATAATGCCAAAAATGGGCCGTAATTTTTTCCGCCTGGATGATACGTCTCAATTAAATTCGAATTAATTTGGTGGAGGCCAACTCATCGAGTTTGTTGCGGTTCTGTGTTTTTATCCTGCCGTGGAAGTGTAACTATGAGGGAATATTGAATTGATCATGCTTTGTGCCCTTGGAGACTGATAATAAACTGTCAACCTTCGTCTAAGCAGATTATATATCATACAAGACCAGACTAATTCAAGTATTGTGTAGTGCCGACGAATATTGAGAGAATTTTGGCGACGAAAACAGGGCGGGCTCCAGGCAAATTCTCAAGCGACAGCGAAGATTACGCGAGGGAGTCGCAACCAAAGCATTTGTATTTACCACAAAACTGTAAGCAAATATAATTGGAGACATTGATTTAATGGAAACATTAGCATTAAGTTATACGCAGATAATAGTAGAAAATTGAACCTCCGGCCATTATTTTGTCATTTTAGTAAAAAATTAGAGGAAGGACACAGATGAGATTTTGACAAGCGCAGCGATTCATCATTCCATTTCAATTGAGGCATTGGAAATTTCTTCTTCAAAAAATTATTAAATTTTACAGCAAAAATAAAAATTCAAATTTTAGATTTTTCCAAATCGAAGAAGAACAATATTTTTTTCAGTGAATTTTTTTCGGTATTTAAGAAAACTAGGAATAATATTTAATTGCAATGAATTATTTCTCAAAAACTTGTGTTCAAATAGCTTATTCGCTGCATACAATCCGCGTCACCCAAAACTTACTGCAGGGCTATTTTCTAGTCCAGTGATTCGTGATTTAAATCTTAAAACCTGGCTACCACTTCTTCTTGAATTAATCTGTTATCTGAGAAATTCAGCAGGCAAACTTTCTTTAAATGAAATCATTGTTTGCTGAAAACTACCAAGCAAAAAAAAAGAAGTTCTTTAGAGGATGACATCTCAATAGACGTTGCAAGTCTTTTAAATTGCACTAGTTAAAAATGTTTAAAACGCAACTTTTCGTAGCAACATAGATTTGTGAAGATTTATGCAATACGTATACTAAACATTTCTACGCTTTCTAGAACAGGTTGCAAGGGCAGTGCAAGATTTTTGACCTATACAATGTGTAGATAATATATTATAAAACACACGTCATTATTTATACTTTTTAGTCAATATTCCGCTGAAACAGGTCGTGAAGTTTTCACAGCTATTGTCTAACTGCTTGACCAAGCCTCGCTCTGTTCGTCCTTAGTCTATATTAGTAAAAATTCATTTCTTACGTCTATAACAAACTATTCGCAACGCTACTAACATGATTCGATATGCACTGGCCTACATGCCAGTCAAGGAATTAATTAGTTTGCTAAAACAACAACTAAAACTAATAAAAATATAATTGTTTTTAACAATAAATTTAACAATTTTTATTTTTTATGTACTCCAAGAAAACTTTATGTTGCAAAAGTTAATTTGTACTCAAAACTTCTGAGTTAAGTGGTAAGATGTTCAATTTTCATATTCATACTGCTTTGTTGCTCGGTTTATTTAATTTAAGAATACTAAACCTTTAGATTTGTAATTTATTTTTATTTGCTCTATGCCCATTTTAATAAGTTGCCAATAATTATTATTACTATCATTGTTGTTAACATTGAGAGATTCTGCCAATATAATGAAGGAACTGATGTATTTCAATTTGCGAAATTAAAGGTTGCTACTGCAGTTTTTGAGATTCGCGCGGTGAGGTCCGGATGGAGTCCGGTGAAACGGCATCTGGCTTACTCCTTCCTCGCCCTTGATCGTGGTGTTTCTTGGGGAATAATAGGACCGTATTTCAGGCGGTTAGAGCGCCTGAGGTGCGTGGGAGGATTTATCCTGTACGAGGATGGATGCGGTAAGGCCGGTCCTGGGGAGTTCCGGTTCGGACTACGGCCGGGAATTTGTCAGTGGAAATGGCGATAAAGTTCTAGTCGCTAAGCAGGCCATTACGTTGAAATACACCGATCGCGAGGCCAAGAATAAAACGGCACTTCTTAACGTCATTCGGGCTTTGGTTGGCAGAAATACGAGCGCCATGTTTGGTCCATAACTCGCTTGTAAGCGTTGCCCGAGCGGCATATCTCACAGATTAACTTGCATAAATTCGCGCGGGGTCTGCGCGAAGATGGCAGAGCGACATAATTAATGAGAGTACGTGATTAAGATTATGTCAAGTGAGAAAAACACGGGGATTAGCGAGCGGGAAAGCACGTGCATATGAACGGGCCGGGCTTAATCGCGTCCTAAAAGTTAACGAGCTTAAATTAAAACAGCGGCAGCTGTACACCGAGACGCTCATATTGGCATAGCGCTCGCCGTAATGAACCTCCTTCACCGGAGTCAAGTCACGGCTTCTCCGGAGCACGCCCGGATCCGGCCGCATGTAAATTTCCCACGAGCCGGAACCCGTAATCCGGGGACTGCGACTAATCGGCCCGAATTTGCCACAGTTTTACGCCCCAATTTCGCAACTAATATTTCATGAAGTCTTCCAAAAACGGCGTCTTCACTTTTCAGGATCGTCGATAATAATACCAGCGAGTTTTATTATTTCAGGAGACAATGTGGCTGTTAATAATGTAAACGAGGTTGACGTGTCCGAAAGCGGGGCTGTTAAACGAGATTTAAAAATTCATCGAGCTTAAAGTTTCAGGAGGCAAGCTAAATTATTTCCCGACAGCAGAAGTATGTGACGCATCTTGGATAATTTAGGAAACAAGCAAGGAAAACGTGCATTTGTGTGCTACTGTTGGAACATCTGGAGAACTTCAGACGAGGCACCGGAAGCTCAGTCAGATTGCCGGCGAATCTCGCCGTTTTTTATTTTACATTTTGCTCTCATTTCCTACCAGCGAACAGCGGCGTTTATAAATAAACACAGATTGAATAAAATCGACTGGTAAGGAGACGAGGAACGTCAATATAGCAGTGTAATCAATGACAACTCGCTTTGACTAATATTTGCTCGAAGAACTCTGCTTATATTTCGCCGCTGTTTATTTACGTCCAAAGAAGCTGCCTGTACTGCAATATCGCTTTTAACTGCTCCTGAAAAGTATCCCTAATACTCCTTAGACGCGGCCAAAAACCACCCTTATTAGACAGACACGGGTGGTCGCAGACAGACATCCATCGTGTTTATCTTCTCAAAGGTCGGTTTTCAAAAACACCAAAAAAACAGCAGCATCCCTATTAGACACTTGAACAAACAAAAAACATTTGTACATAACCCTAATCAATGGCACAAGAAAAACTCCCTGTGATCTTACACATGTTCGGTTGTGCTACGCGCCGTTAAACCATCATCGAATAAAATTCGAAGCGCGGCAATAAAAGTTATTTATTACTTCCCATAATCGAGCCCCAAGCAATTGCCTTATATTGTATTTACATAAACAAACCTGGTTTACTATCAAGTAAATCGTTCAATTATCGAGAACCTGTCGGATTCAGAAACCCGGCAACTTCACAATTAACACTTTCTTGTGTAAATATGGAATTCGATTCCGTCGAACGCACGACAACCTGCCGATATTGAGGGGTGGATTGTTTTTGTATTGTTTAGGGCTGAAATGAAGGCGCCGGCGCTCGAATTGTTTGCCGATGGGATTTGTGCAAGTTGGGCTAGTGCTGGTGTACAAACACGCCGACGGAGCCGCTCCTTATTTGGACTGATCAATATCAGAATATTAACTGATGCCGTGAGTCATGTGTCCCTCCAATAACCGAACAGGACGGTTATGAAGCGAGTTGCAATTAAACAACCCATTAACTACCAATTATAATTCTACAACCTCGAGCCATGAGATTGTTAGATATTTACGTTGTCGGGTTAGAAACTAGTCGACGTTGTCTCGGGAAAAGAAAAAGAATCAGTCTGGATCAATGACGTTTATGTTGTAGTCACATCATTTTACAAAGCCACATCAGTTCTTTCCGCGCTGCCACCACGACTTGCAAAAAAGAATTTAGTTTTCAGAAGACGCAACTGATTTCTCTGATTTCATTTCATTTCTTCCATATGTTTAAGATTTCCTTTTGTAACAGCTCAACTCTACAGAGACTTGTACAGTGCAGGAATATAATTAAGGGTCTTTACTGTATCTTCGATTTTTTTATGTTACGTTATATTCTAGTCTTCGATAATTAACTAATTTAGTCGAGACAAATATTTTTTTCCTTAATAATTTCGCAAATAATTGCGAGTTTAATTTTTTAGGAAACTGTGGCGATGTAAGTAAAATATAAAGACAGAGTTAAAATTTAAACCACAGTTGAGGAGAGAACTTAGCAACTTAAAATAATAGGAAAAGCTTTTCGAGATATTTTGGGTGACCCTTCTAGAATCCGTAATTTCGTAATGAATTAGTAAATTCTTAATGAGAACATATTTGTACACTTTCAAAACTCTTTGAAGATGTTCTTTGTTTTAATCTCTTGGAGAAACACACAATTGTCGTAGAAGACAAGAGTAAAAATGAACTTTCTTTAGTGTTGATTCTTCTAGCAACTTCGACTAAAAAGGTAGGACTTTATCTTGGACATCGCTATAGATCTATTGCCAATCTCCGTGTATTAACTACCAAGTTTCTGTCAAAAAGTGCCCAAAGTTGCTCAGTTATTGGATAAACATGAAAATACGTCAAAAGTTTCTTGGTTTGCACTATAACGTATCGAAGTTTAACAATATCTTCTCCCCACTATAGCTGCAATTTTTTTATGTTACGCTTTATATTATAGTCTTCGATAATTAACTAATTTAGCTCAGACAAACATTTCTTTCGTTAAGAAAAATAATTGAGAGTTCTCAGATTTCGCAAATTGTGGCGATGTAACTAAAAGTCAACAACCAAGTTAAAATTTAGACTACAATTAAGGAGAGGACCTTGCAACTTAGAACTAGAGGCAAAGTTTCTTCAAGATTTTAGGTGACCCTTCTACAGACTGGCCTATATGTAATTTCATAATTAATTATTACCTAATAAAAAAATATTTGATTTTAGTTTTAGCAAATTGTGGCGATGTAAGTAATAGTTAATGATATGCTCAAAATTTAGGCTACAGTTAACGAAAGGACTATGCGATTTTGAAATAAAATCAAACTTTATTTAAGATTTTTGGGTGACCCTTCTACAGTCTGTAATTTTGTAATTAATTCTTCAGTTATTAATGAAAAAATATTTGTACCCTTTCAGATCTCTTTGATAATATTCTTTGTTCTGATCTCTTGGAGCATGAAAGCACACCTTTGTCGTCGAAGGCAACAGTGAAAATACCGTCACATTGCACCAACATTCGTAGTCTTTAGTGTTGATTCTTCTAGCAACTTCGATTAAAAAGGTAGGACTTTATCTTAGACATCGGTATAGATCTATTACCAATCTCTGTGTATTAACCAAGTTTCTGCTAAAAATGCCAAAAGTTACTCAGTTATTGGATCAACATAAAAACTACGACAAAAGTTTCTTGGTTTGCACTATAACGTATTGGAGTTTAACAATATTTTCTCCCTACTATAGCTGCGATTATTTTTATGTTACGTTTTATATTTTAGTCTTTGATAATTAACTACTTTAGCCCAGACAAACATTTCTTTCGTTAAGAGAAATAATTGAGAGTTTTCAGATTTCGCAAATTATGGCGATGTAACTAAAAGTCAATGACCAAGTTAAAATTTAGACTACAATTAAGGAGAGGACCTTGCAACTTAAAACTAGAGGTAAAGTTTCTTTAAGATTTTTAAGTGACCCTTCTAGAGATTGGCCTAAATGTAATATCATAATTAATTAGTATCTAATGAGAAAATATTTGTTTTCAGTTTTAGCAAATTGTGGCGATGTAAGTAAAAGTTAATGACATGGTCACAATTTAGGCTAGAGTTAATGAAAGGACCTTGCGATTTCAAACTAAAACCAAAGTGTCTTTGAGATTTTTAGGTGACCCTTCTACAGCCTGTAATTTTGTAATTAATTAGTAAATTATTAATGAGAACATATTTGTACACTTTCAGAACTCTTTGAAGATGTTCTTTGTTCTAATCTCTTGGAGCATGAAAACACACAATTGTCGTAGAAGACAAGAGTAAAAATGACTGTCTCATTATACCAACATTCGCAGACTTTCTTTAGTATTGATTCTTCTAGCAACTTCGACTAAAAAGGTAGGACTTTCTCTTGGACATCACTATAGATCTATTGCCAATCTCCGTGTATCAACTACCAAGTTTCTGCCAAAAAATGCCAAAAGTTGCTCAGTTATTGGATCAACATGAAAATACGTCAAAAGTTTCTTTGTTTGCACTATAACGTATCGAACTTTAACAATATCTTCTCCCCACTATAGCTGCAATTTTTTTTATGTTACGTTTTATATTGTAGTCTTCGATAATTAACTAATTTAGCTCAGACAAATATTTCTTTCGTTAAGAAAAATAATTGAAAGTTTTCAGATTTCGCAAATTATGGCGATGTAACTAAAAGTCAACAACCAAGTTAAAATTTAGACTACAATTAAGGAGAGGACCTTGCAACTTAGAACTAGAAGCAAAGTTTTTTAAGATTTTTAGGTGACCCTTCTACAGACTGGCCTATATGTAATTTCATAATTAATTATTACCGAATGAACAAATATTTGTTTTCAGTTTTAGCAAATTGTGGCGATGTAAGTAATAGTTAATGACATGCTCAAAATTTAGGCTACAGTTAACGAAAGGACTATGCGATTTTGAAATAAAATCAAAGTTTATTTAAGATTTTTGGGTGACCCTTCTACAGTCTGTAATTTTGTAATTAATTCTTAAGTTATTAATGAAAAAATATTTGTACCCTTTCAGATCTCTTTGATAATATTCTTTGTTCTGATCTCTTGGAGCATGAAAGCACACCTTTGTCGTCGAAGGCAACAGTGAAAATACCGTCACATTGCACCAACATTCGTAGTTTTTAGTGTTGATTCTTCTAGCAACTGCTACTAAAATGGTAGAACTTTATTTTAATCATCGACATCAATCTATTGACCTTCCCCGTGCATAAACTATCAAGTTTCTGCAAAAAAATCCAAAGATTGCTCAGTTATTGGGTCAACACGAAAAATATGAGGAAAGTTTTCTGATTTGGACCACAACGTATCGAAGTTTAAGAAAGTAATACGTATAGTTCTAAAAAAACAAAATATCTCTTCATAATAGGTAATTTAGATGGGCGGGTATTGACAGAAGTCTAATAATTTGTAGAGAATCCTCGTAAAGTAATATAAGGGACACTGCCCCCAAAGAATTTTTAAGATTGAGCAGTGATGACGGAATTCAATGTGGGGACCTTTATTATTATACTAATTGGACTAATTTAATGACAGCCGCTATTAATCGAGTAATCAGTTATTGTTCGGAGAAACGAGATAATTGCCAATTGGAGCGAATTGCCTGTTTAATCTATAGGCAGACCTCTGACCTTGTTTCCGTCGCGATTCAAACTTTTGTCTCCGCAAACAATTGCGGTGAACATTGAAAAAATCTCGGAAATAAACATATTTACACCAAGTTGAGTGTAAACGAAGTGGGTGGAGTATAAACGGACAAGTTGCTTCATTAGTATTTTTATTATTCACTCCTATCTGACTGAAAGCATCAAGAATATTTCATCTAATCGAAAGAAACGCATTATAAATGAGCTGTCAGTAATTTAGACAGGAGGATTATTCAAATTAAAATTAGTTGATTACTCAATTTTATCAATTTTGTCACTAAATATTTAAGTTTCCAGCAGTAGAAAATTGGTTTTTCAAAACTTATTCCTGCTTCAGCTGTTTGCAGAAAATTGAATTTTAAGCAATTCCACTTTCTGTTTATTGTTTCGATATTTGCCAATTAACAATAGCTGTCACTATGTTGTTCATTTGTAATATTTATTCACTCAATAATACACAATTTGATTTACTCCATAAAAACAGATCCACAAATAAAACTTTACCATTTCGATATATAATCTCAAAAGACTTAGCAAGCACATCAGTAAAAACTCGGAACTTAATTCAAACTTATTTGTCGATGATTACAACTATCAAATGTGCTACAAAATTAGGTTTGTCCAAATGTTAGTCGGTATATTTTCGACTTTATCATAAAAAAAGTCCATGAGAAAGTTTTTATTGAAATAAAAGTTGATTTGAGAAACTTTTTGGCTTAAATCATATGGTTCATCAAGTATTTGAATAAAGAAATTTTGAATGATATCCAAGAAGTTCTTCACTATCAACTACTCTCGGTACTATTGACACTAACGTGTTATCCGAACCTATAGGATAGGAACTGCAACAGAACACGATCTAATTAAAAACTGTTTGATCGAATTGCGAAATTGTTGCAGTCGCATCTCCTGACCCCATTTGTGATGTTTGGCAAAGCGACAAGCACGTCATCCGGTGTCTTCCTCTCAGACAACTGAAACACGCGGCGTTTAAGAACCTCAAAGTCACTTCAGCGCGTCTGAAGTGAACCGTAGAACACGCGTGACGCGTGCTCAAAACGTCTGGGGGCTTGTTACTCGCATATTGTGTCGTTAAAGGGGCAGCTGGAAGTACAACTTCTCGACTTGCACTCAGGTGCAAGGCGGCTTTAGGGAGATAGCCGATGTCGTTCCTGCTTACACCCGTAAAGACCAAGACAAATTGTAAAGCTCGCTCCTGCTAGAGTCCGTCGAGCTTCCCTCGACCGCACCTGACGGCTATGCAAAATCGAAGCCAAAGTAGCAGCCCATCCGCATATTCAATATATTTTACAAAAGTTTTGTTCGGTTTGGTGGCGTCGCCTGCCCACTTAGCCGATGCATTTGTCCTTGTTTCAGGAAAGTTTTTAGTGGGGGTGGCGACGTTGCCATCTGTTTATCGTGCCCGACATTAATTATCGATTTAATCTCGAGAAATTTGGGGTATTTTCGTAATATCGCCGTAATTAATCCGGCAAAAAATGAACAAGAGCTTGAAAAATTAATCGTGTGTTGTTGGCGAAGCCCCGGAATTGTTGAAGGAGTTACGAGGAAAACACGCGGTTGAGAACGGATATTCGAAATTAATTCCGGCCGACATTGTCTCAGGATCCGGGGAGCAAAGGGGCCGCGACTCCGGATAGGTAATGGGTTTTTGATTACAAACTCCGGCTCTATGGCAGTGATTGTACCGCCCCGGCTAAACATCAATGCGTAACAATTGACTTAGCCTCTGCTTTCATCTTCCAATATTATTTTTCTTTGTAATCAATTTAAATTTTCAATGGAGCGCTTATTTATGTTTTTCTCTTCGGCCCCTTTGTGAACCAGTTCACTATGAAATTTATGAAGCGTCCAGTTTTCCCATACATAGAATAATTTTTTCCAATACTACATCCCGTAACTTGTCGGGTGGGTCTTGCGTAATTTACACTCGAGTTACCATTTTTAAATTTGAAACCGTCTCTTTCATGCTAACAATAGGATGGTAATTTCAATCTGTCCAGTACCTCGCCCTTTTTTTACGAAACCAAATTAATTGTTGGTTTAAACTTTAACCTGCACCGACACTGGCCGTTCGTTACTGTTAAAACGGATTTACGTCGAACAGGCGGCGCAATAAAGCCGCGGGATTTCAGCGGAATAAATAACGAAGATCAGATATGAAAGTGAGTTTGAAAACGCCCGTTGTCGGTCCATTCCTCGCATAAAACTACCATTTCCAATAGGACAATAAAATTGCAGAACCGTGATGTCGCGGTAATGGCCTCACCCAACACTCTGCAATTTTTACGCGGGCCTACAATATAGAACGGGTCGGAATATAAAATAACTGAAGATATACGTAAAAAAGGTTTCTCCGATGAGAATTGAAATTCGCATAACAAATTCAGCCGCCAGCAATGTATCTAGAAGTGTCTTCCCCGGCTCAGTCCTACAAGGAATCCTATTTACATTCGCTTCTTCGCCTCGGCTCTAGACGCATTGTTCTCAAGGGCCCACTTTCGTATCACTTACTTGTTTTCACGGCCATTCGAAAAATATATCGTTATACGGATAATAGACCTTCTAGGCGAAAGAAAACAAGATCGGGTTTATGCGCTTTCCTGAAACGTTCACAGCTCCTGCCTCGCCGCAGGAGGGGTTTACACATAAGCGTAATTGCGGCCGGAGGTGCTACACGCAAATGTTTACATAAAAACTGTTCAATAACCAATTTTTGTTAGTAATATTTACTGTAAACGCTATAAAAATAATTGCAACGCTGTCAAACTATTTACATTCGTTACAGAATTGCAACACATAAATGTTGAGCAAGGATTACCCAACTGTTTTTTTTCTTTTGACACGAAAATTATCGCTTTTTTTCTGCAACTTTATCCATAAATTCCCAGTTTAATCAATGATAAAGGAACGGGAAATGGTGTCTTGCGGATTCGTCGAAAACACGATTGCCCTCTCCTTCTCCCTTTCTCCCTCACTCACTCCTTATTTCGTCCAACTTTGAAATTATGCATTCTCGGAAAGTATTTCGGTTGAGATCGATTCCGCTCCACACGAGAGACGTGCAAAGTTCGAGGTCGAGTTCCGGTTAAGGCACGTCCGGAGTTCCAATTAATTATGCAGTCCCTCATTCGGACAATGCCCATTGTGCCTGGATTAATGACGGCCCTTCTTCGACGTAATGACTCATACGGGCCCGGTACGGCCCTGTATTCAACTGGTTTTCATGAACCGCCAGACCTGCTTGTTTCGTTTATTTCTCCAATTATCCTGGAATTCCTAAGCAAATAGTGTGCAAGCGTCCCAAAGGTTTTTCTCCAACTGAAACTTTGCTAGGTTTGGAAGGAAATCTTGGCTTGAAATTGGAACTAATGAAAGGTCCCTCCCTTCAACGACCTCAGGACTGTATTAGGTCAAAATGCCAGTCCTGATCTAAAAGATTTTAGCTATAACTTTGTTTAGTATTTTCTCAATTTTCAACGTTTTATTGTCTGTGAAATGAATGATGATGCCTTGATATTGTTAATGTCAATTTATCTAACGACAAATGTTACTGTCACCTCTTCAAACCTGTACTTCATATGTTCTATTACCTGTTCGTCAGAAGAAAATAGAAGATACTAAAGAAAACCACATATTGTAAAGTTCTAAACCATAAAAATCATAAAAATTTTAAAAAAATTAAAAAGACAAGGATCAAAATTTAGAACTTGAAATTTGATAAGACAAAAACTCTTATAGGAACTTCATTGGATTAAAATCAGCTTTAATGATTCAGGATGGGTAAAGATACCCTCCGATGCTGATTCTTCTTTTCCGCGTGACCTTCAGTTGGAACGTGGTCAGATATTTTTTTAATTAATGCTCAACCTCGGAGTTTCCAGGGAGCTACGTGAAAATTTTACCAACAAAACCCAACAGCACAATAGCGATAGAAACATCGGTTACTCGTCCAGCATGCACAATTAGTTTTGTTCGATGTATTTTTTCAAACTGTAGAAAGAAAACCGTGATACGTCTCGCAAGTTACGAGAAAGCTGCTACTATAAAGCTTTTGTGCGAACTCAGTTATCGGGTCACTCAACTATTCGATGTATAACTTTTATTAATAGCAGTACGGCACTACAATATTCCGATTCGAGGCGGTTTATGGATGTCAACACGGAAAAGCGTCGGATGGGAACAAACCGCCGCCATAGCCATGTATGGAAAGTTGCCGGAGCTTTTTAATAACGCGCTCATATTTGCATTTTTTCCCCGCGAAACAGTAATAACTTCCAATCAAAACAATAACATTGTTCACAGGTCTGATTAATTTGCTGCCCTACAACCGAATTTACAATTTTTGTTGGTGATCGGAAACGATTTTAAAGTACTATCCATGAAATTTATCAAAATCGTGCATCCCCGTAATTGAAAGCAATTACTCCAAGCTATTTTTTGCTATTTCAGCAATTACTAAATTATAAGTGTTCGAAATTGTCGACAGATATTACAAGAAAATTATTTTTATAATTAGTTCGAAACAGAAGAAAACAAACGCGTATTTTCTGAATTTAAAAGCGCGCCAAGTTTCATTGCAACTATCGCGGTACTTAAACGTTTCCTTAATGCAGGGTGCAATGCGACAATTTCCGATATAGAATCTCGATTTTGCGACAGCTTTTGGCGCAGAATCCTATCATTATGTCTCGACCGGCACCAAACTGCAAGATTCCGGTGACATATATTCAATTAGAGGCACTCGGCAAAGACCTAAATAAATGAGACCATTTATAAAGTCATTTGGTTCTTATACGACCGCCGGCGCAAATTGAGGTTTTTTACGAGCTTTCGCAGCTTTTTACGCGACAGACCAATGACCCCCTGCCTTATCTTTGAATAATTAAAACGACTATTACGAGCCGGCTCGATCAATTAATTCAGTGCGGTCGAGTTAAGGCGAGTTAAATGCTTAGCTTTCGGTTCAAGGAGGAAGGGGTGTCTTGGTGGTTTCGTTAATAACGCAAAAATTTTCTTTCGGGTTTCTCCACTTTTTGAAAGCGACATGAATCGGGTCCTTTCTCCACATGCGAACTTGGAAATCACGCACGTGAAGCTTTAGCGATAAGAAATTGCGTAAAGGCAGGGGAAAAGCTGGAACGGCCAGTTTAACACTTGGTTTTAATTACGAAAATTTTTAGGGGTCCCGAACCCGATTAAAATAAAACCGGATTAAAACAAAACCGGGCGGAATCCGGCACGAAAATAAACATTATTAACGCGACAAACACGATTTAATTACGGGATTTCGTCAAGTCAATTACTGTTATCTCGACTTGTTTTATCTAAAATGATGTAGTTTTATGGGAAAAAAATATTGAAAGGGTTTTGGACACCGTTAGATAAGCTACTATCAATGCGAGCCGGTTCATAGGTTAGTTAAACCATGAAGCGTCAAAAGAAACAACTCTCTATAACAATCCAAACAATTCAGAGAATCGAGCAATTACACAATATAAACTCGCGTAATTATTTCATTTGGGGGGCAACTTCAAAAGGATGAAATGTGCGAAGTAAACTCAACGAATCCTGCCGAGTGTTGAGCTGGAAGTGCAGAAAATGCATAGTTGGCATTTCAGCGTCTGTTACAAAGCAATTAACTGTTCGAGGATCGATTTTTTTAATTCCGACCCCGAAACAAAGCCCGTTATTAAAATAGGGCGGAAATGGAAAAGCCTGGTAAATCAGTCGGTTAAAGGAAACAAACTAAAATACATGACGTGAATCTAATCTATCGGCTGTCAGCTGAAAAATTTAAATTGCAGTCGCGATCAAAAATTTCGAAAATAGATGATGGGTCGCGAAAGAAACTCGACGGATGCTCTCTCCATATTTACGTTGGCACCGTCGGGGATTCTGCGGGGTTATTTGTGGCTCGTCGTCGAAATTTATTCTGTCGTTATCCAAGCGTCTTTGTTTATCGAAGTGAATGCGTCGAGGCGCTGAAAAACCCGCCCCCTAATTAGTAATGTGACAGATATAGAAGGGTTTAGCTGGCGGCCGTGCTTAATCCAACCAACATAACGGAACGGAAGCTCGAACGGAAATAAAGAGTGACGAAATGGGAGGTGGAGGAATTGCGACGAGGACCGAATTATTAATAAAGCAAATATACAAATTGCCGAACGACGCTGACTACAATAGCACCGAAAGTGCTAAATTGCATTAAACAATTGGGATGGCAACAATCATTGCAGAGGGGCGTTGGAAATTGCGGGGCCGCAATTTAAAGTACGTCGGTTAAATGTAATGTGCAAGAGGCATATTATGCCATTTGTAATTGCATTATTTCACCAACGCGATTCACGTTTAAACGTTGGCAAAATTAATATGCAACGTGCGAGCGCGCTCTTGGAGCTGATCCAGCAGTTTTACTTCAGGCTCCAACGGGCAATCAGGGACGAGTCGACTCTTCAAACAACTTTTTTGCAGAACTGCGCCCAACCGACGAGTGGAACGCTAGCTCATAGAAATTAGACCACTTTTTCGCCAACAGCGGAAAAAATCATCCAAAATAAAAAAAGTTAGGGTCAACAGAAAAAACGGTTATTTTGCTAGCAGATTCTTCTTCCATAAAAGGAGACACAAGGAACATCACCACGTGAAATTCCCTAAGCAAGAATGGTTCTTGCTTGAGCGTTTCGTGATAGTAAAATAGAGTGACATTCGCGCACGTATTCGCATCATCATCGGTGTTTTATACTGCTCAGAATTGGTTCTACGTGCCTAAAAGCATTTTTCCACTAACAACTTTTCCTTTCTATGATCAACTTTTTTAGAAAGATTGTTAACACTTATGGCAAAATTAGCCTTGTTTTCTAACTACTTTACAGCTTGAAAACAAAAATATAAGTTAAAAATATAGAGATAAACAAAATGATTTAAAGGTGAATTGCTAAAATTTTTGACAATTAATTTTTCATCTGAAGTCAACACTATTCGATTTTAAATTGTCGAAAATGGCGAAGGCGCTGCCTGTAGCAACAAATATCATTCACTAATGTGTTCTTTTTGTGCAACGATTAATTACGGAGTATTGTTTTAAAAGAAAAACAATAACAAAAATTGCAAGTAATTAGTCTTATTAAATATTTTATAATTAAGTTATTTTCGTTCTATAAATTGCATCACTGTGAAGCTACTGCAAATTTAAAACCGATGAGTGGGTTGGCTTCATGCCATAAACTCTTACACCAATTCGTTAAGTAATATTGACCCAATCCGACTCAACAAGAACGCCGAACAGTTATAGATAAAATAAATGCTTACTCCAAACTTAAAACATGGACCATTTAATAAGATGCAATAAGACAGGGTTCCTCATCAATTTAATATCATGGAAAGCTTATAGACAAAAAACCATAACAACAAATTTAAAAGAAAATCGAGCTTAATAAGTGAATTTTTTTCCTTGATTTATACTAGGGGACATTGATATCTGAAAGTTTCAAAAAACATATTGATCTAAATTCAAAACATAGGTAAATTGGAGCTTTTATAAATGAGTAACTTTTATTTACCGAAAGGTAGGAAAATTTACGAAGAGACTCCAAGAATTTCTATGTAAATGTGTGAAAATAACGATGCGATTCAGATGGTGTAATAGGATAAAAAAACTATTTGAGACAGTAAATATTTTGTTCGAACATTGCATAGTTTATTCTGATTTTGTAATAGGAAAAAATCTGCAGAATTGGCTCGTCAAATGCTAAAATGTGCATCAAAAACAAGCAAATGTAAAACTGTCGTGTTCTCTCACTGTCACCTATTTGAAAACGATGTTGATTTTTGCACCAAATGAGAAAACATTTCCATGACCAAAAAAATGATACGACAGTCGATGGAATAAAAATATTGATTTTTCAAAGAATGCAAAATCTGTTTAAAAATTTATTTTTGAATAATTTTCCCACAATTATGATTGAGGCTCTAGATAACGATACAACAAATTCTGCGCTTCTGAGTTTAAATCGTCTATAAGCATATGGTTTTTACTGAACAAGACGTCTCTACATACATTGTAGTGGAAATCAGAAAAAAATCCAAATATCAACAAAGATCTGATGGAGGTCGAAGAGCAAGAACTACTGTTTCTAAGAAGTATTTACAAGGAAGAATACTTTGATGTTAAAATTGTTGTAATTCCTATACCTAGTGTATTAAAGATTGATCAACACGTCGCCGTATTTCTCTCAAATTGGTCATTGACGTAATTAAAATTTTATTTCGACAACGACAGTTGGCACCAAAATCGAGAAACGTTAATTAATTTTTCAGTATTTGAAAAGCCAATCTTTTTTCTGCGGCGTCCGATTAACAGTGCCGTCGCGACGCGTGAAACTCGAAAACCCAAGCAAACAGCTTCGAAATTAATTACCGTTTTATGGCCTCATCGCGTTCGCTTGTTCCATCACCGAAATCTCCGCGGAATTAGAAGTTTTCCTTTAGCGTAATTAAAATTACAAGTGCACAATAGACGTTAGTTAAAGGGTAATAAACGGGATGAGGGAAGGGCCGTGGCGGTTTCCGGGGGCGGCGGTTGATGCGGAACGGCGTACAATACTGAGATAGATAGGCGGTTGATTCAGAACAAGTGCGGTGATAAACGTGGATGCTGAGACCGCAACGGCGGCTGAAGACTGATGTTTGTTGTTGGATCCGTGATTTATAACGACCACCACCGCAAACAATGCCAGCTCAAGTGAACCCCGCAGCCCTCCATCAGCATCAATATAAAGGACAAACAGCGGCGCCTCCACACGTAAATCACACGCGAAAATTGAGTACGAGTATGGCTCGCCGCCTTAATGACTCGTTTAAAGATAACGGCACGTTTTCTGGCTTTATACTAAAAGC
Source organism: Pyrochroa serraticornis (assembly GCA_905333025.2). NCBI lineage: Eukaryota > Metazoa > Arthropoda > Insecta > Coleoptera > Pyrochroidae > Pyrochroa > Pyrochroa serraticornis. The sequence goes on along the minus strand of HG995157.1, from coordinate 9,502,191 downwards.
CCGACTAATTAAGACCACTAATTCGGGATTATTGGAAAAAACGGCCCAACCGTTAACTTCAAAAATCTATGTGAATGAATGCTCTATAACAAAATGCTGGTCCACGAAGACTGCAGAAAATCAGGTTCTGGTTCGGCTTTAGCTAAGTGTTTCTAACATTGTTAAAAATTGCATTTCTTTCTGCTTAAAGGTGTATTTAGATACTTTCCCTGTATCACAGGTATCTAATTAAAAAGATAGTTCGTTCATTCGACATGCTCTATTTTGTTTGTTCTCGACTTTTTCTCCCTATTTAAAGCTTCAAGGATTTAACCCTTAAATATGGACAAATCGGTTATATGGCAGTTTGCAGTGACGAAAAGTAAACTTAAATACAAGTAAATATGTGTAATTAGTGCAAGCAATGGACTCATTTTAAAATAATTTTTATAGCATTAATCAAATTTGCTCATATTGCATTTAATTTCAAATTCCTTCCGAAGGCAGCAATGTATATACTTCCTAAGCTAAAAAATATGTCGTCTCTATTTTCCTATCACACTACTATTTCCATGTAGAATATGTATATCGATGTTGATACATATCGTAGGCTACAAGTAAAATTAAAAGTAAAAAATTAATCAAAATAAGTTGAAATGGCCAAGCACCATAAAATGCATTTTGTAATTTTCTTATAAATGAAATTTACAGTTACCGTCATAAAGTTGTTTAAATTTTTTCATCGTTTCTAATTAAATTTACAGATAGTAAGTGTTTTGTAGAAATATTTGTAGGTTAATTAGAACTTAAATAGCCCGGATTTTTTTTTCTGCAGTTTTCAATTCCTAGCAAATAATTACTCAATATTGGGAATAAAATTGAAATTAATTGTTTTACGGTGCCATTTCTCATGTGACTTTTGTGAGAAATTTTTTTTCGTCGATAAGAGAGTGTGGAATAAGTCTCCGCGACGCCGCAGTTAATTACTACAACGAAGTACATGTTTCAACAACGAACCACCCACGGGTTAGGAGCGGGCGCAATGAACGTAATCTAAAATTAACCGCGGTTTCCATACAAAAACTAACCGGGCTTTTTATAGGGTCGAATGGATGGCACTTCAACAATCTTAACGAGACGCGTTTTCGCGGGATTAAACAAACAATTAGTCGCGTTTAAATGCGGAACACGCAATTAATTAGACGAGAAAAATCCGGATTGCTGAAACCGCACAAGATCCATCAGTACGGTCGTGAATCAATAGAGAGAGATATGTATGTAAAAGCTGCGGAGGTCCCCCGACGTCGGCAATTTGTTGCGGATATCGGCAAAACTTGTGTATAGTTTTGATCGAGACTTAGACAAGCGAGTTTGATTAATAGCCGGAGAGAGTCGCATTAATTCCGTTGCATGTTACATTAAAACCCACATTAGGATGGAGTGCTTGTCATCTTCGCCACCCAAATGTATCCATTCGACACGCTACAATCACCCCGCGAAGGGAAAAAATCATTCTTACAAATGCGCCCACTCCCACAACATCGCTTTTGCTCTTTGTCATGCAGATGCGTTAAAGAGCGATCAATCAACTCGCTTCGAACACAATCGATGTTACACGCAATTGATGGTCATTCAATAACTTTCGTTTTCCGGTCCGGTTATCGTGCGATTCCCGGATTATTTCAAAGGCCGCCACAAACAGAAACAAAGATGTCATCACTTTATTAATAAATCTCGCTAATGATAGTGAACGGACGCGTTAAAAGCTCCATTTATAAACTCCACAAGCGTAACCCAAAAGGCGGGGAAATCGAATTAAAAACCTCCCCTTCCTCCCACAATAAAAGTTTGTTCAATAAGCACTTGACGACGTAATTACATTAAAAGGGTGTGTGTCTTCCCAATAATTCACTGCGAGATTTAATTAATTCCACCGTCTAAAAATACAAGGTTCCGGTGTAGGCACTCGAGTCGAATGACGAAAATGCACTCACTCTAAATTATCGGGAGCTCGGTGGGTGGCCGGAGCGTGCCGTGCTCCACCATCAAACTCCACGGGGATGGCGAGTAATCACTTTGATTTATTCGCCATATTTTTCGAAAATGGAAGCTTTTAATCATAATTACATCGATCTGGTTCTGGCTCCTGCACTCATATCCATCTGATAATTAGCATCATTGATTAAGCCCGATGGCGGTGGGGGATTAAATCGATTGTATTGATAACGGTTCGGAGGGAAGGGGACAGGCAAAAACCGCGTCGCGACGCTCCGGAATTAGCCGAGATGCCGGAGCATTTATTAAATTCAAACGGTGATAAATCGTGGGGGCGGGCCAGGCAGCCAGGCACGACCGAATTAAATGACGACCGGTGCTCTATAGAGCTGGGACAGAAGTGCTTTGTTGTAATCAGACACATACCTGGTCATAATGACATATTGTTTGTCGACATGCAATAGCTCTACCTGGTAATTGTCAAAGTAGATGCGAATTACTTATAAACTCCAAATTAGACTGGGAGCATCAGCGTTGGTTATTAATTAATTCTACTTAATCCGCTACAAGACTTACAGCGGCAGTGGTAAAGGCGTGTTGATAAACAACTTCCACGTGAAGACCTTAGATTTAAACTTTAACTACAACCTTCAATTTGCTTAAAGCGATGAAAACAGTATAATTTTATAAAAAAGTTAGAGCACAAAACAAAATCATTTATCTAAATAGAAATATTTACAAAAAAAAGTTACAAAAATTGCAGTGATGTTAGTTATCAAAAGTTTAATTATTACTTGCAATATTTTGTGTTAATGTTGAATTGATATCGTGCATTGAATCCGATTTAAACGATGCAAGTTAAAAACCAAATTTGGCGGTTAGAAGTACCCACAGTTTTAACTAAGATTCCATGTAGGAAAGGACAAAAGTATTTGGTGGCTATTTAAAAGTTATGTAAAAACCAAGAAACTGCAGAGCTTTTATCTTCAAAGCTTGGTGAGCCTCAAATAATATTGAGTTATTATTGGTAGTCTTGGATGAACATTTCAACACATAATTATCTTGGTAGTTTTCTTTAAAAATAATTGGCAGCAAAAGTGCTTATGGAGTGTTCTTCAGAGTTTCAACAATTATGTTACCACATTCACCTTGAACGAAGCAGTACCCATTTAGAAGTTACTAAACTTGAAACTTCAAAAAATTGTCTGGCAACGACAGAAATCCAGCGTCGAGATAACTCATTTGAAAATTTCAAGTATTTTACTTAGTAGGCTTCAAATGTGGTCAATGTACTCAACAGTAGTAATGGATAATTGACTGTCTATTAATCACAACTTTCATCTTAGTCCAGATATTAAAATATTTTACAAAACGAACGTATATCGTTATTTTTTTTTCTACTCAAGAAGTTCGTATACCAACAAAAAAGTAAATTCAACATGCATTAGAGCAGAACTAAAAGAAAAAAATCATAATCAAAATGAAAAGGCTATGGCTGATGTACCAGAGCTAAGGAGATTGAACCTATGACAAGATCTATCTAAACTAAACTCAAATGCCTTCCATTAAAAAAATAAAAAACGTGTTATTACCAGAAATAGGGAACATTATTACTTAAATTTACAAGTCTATATTTGTCAGTTACTAGTTATGAAAACTAAAGAAACAAACTTCTTCAATAATTTCGAAGAAGCAAGAAGGATTGGTAATTTTTTAGTCACACTTATTATTTTATGATGTGGTTTGATCCTACGCCACACCAAAATGTTTCTTTTTAAATAATAATACGTTGAAATAAAATGTTAATGTATTGCCTAATTATCAATTGATAATTTTCAATTTCCGATAGCCGGACGTATCGATATCGAAAAAGCCGGTATCGTTCCAGCTCTAATTAATATGTTTATAAAAGTTACATAACTTTTTAACAATTTAAGATTCAAGTTTCCTGCAATTACGTATGTATCGTATTAAAGAGAAGTGAATTATTCTCTTATTCATGGTAAATTTTTTATAAGGTATAGTGTCAAAAATATGGACCAGGTGTGGTTCCTGAAAAGACAAAAAAAATCTCAAAGTTGACTCGCTTGAAGTTAACGTATGAACAAAGTTGCAATGTTTACCTCAAGGAAAAAATGAGGTTTTAAGTTATCAGTAATTAATTTATTTAGCTAAATGGCATTTCATTTAATTAATTTGTAATGATAGCAAAAGATATAGAAAAGTTTTACTTATTCTAAGAATTGAGCAATTCAGAAATTAAAAATCAAGAAAGTTTCACCATAGCCTGTCAATTCAAATATTTTAGTAAGGCAGTTATAAATTTTAAATAATTGTAGCTTTGCATTTGAAGTTGATTACTTAAACCTTAAGAGTTATAACAATACAAAAGTTTCACCTCCATCTCTTGTAGGTGTAATCTTGCATTTCCTTAGATCTTAACTGCATATTTTATTTCAATTATCGGGTTCTTGCAATCTTCCCCTATTATTCTGTTTATCCATAATTTCGCTGATCCAAATTCTCCACCGTAACGTAAAATAAGGAACTAAGCATTTTAAAAAGTTTAAAGTGGGAATTACGAGGTTCTTAAAGCTTCAAGTCTTAATTAAGTTAACAGGGTTTGTCCAATTATTACTTCAAAACTGTGTAAGTCGGCAACATAATTGTCCGGAATAAAATCGTTCTAGGGCAAACACGTGACGATTGTAAATAATTATAATTAGTATACTTATAACGAGTTTGAATTTTAAATTCAACAAACATTTATCTACAAAGTAAATATAGCAAAAAATATAATTTCCGTAGTAATTTCGTGCCCGAAATAATATGAGAGTAAATAAATGGTGCGCGTGGGGTACATGAGAAATTGACGAGCTTTACTAATTCAAACAATTACAGCGATTGATTTCCAACTAATTCGCCCCTAAATAAATGATAGTGTACAAAGGAAAATGACATTTTTATCGGAATGACCGCTTGAATATAAATATAACAATTAGATTACTTGCGTTATAATTGTTGAAAAAAACAATTGATTTTATTAAGCCATTTAGCGGTGCCGGTGTTATTTACGCAAATAATTAAAAAACACGGTAATTTTTATGACCCAAATTGAATATGAAATTTGCGATAAAAAAAAGGGAAAGCGGAAGAAAAGTTCTGACATGGATTAAACTTTAATAAAGTTCAAGCGAATTTACCTTTTCGATAGCGAAAACGTTCATAAATATTTCGAAACTATTTGGAAGAATTAAGTTAGTCAATAAATTGAATAGTTAAGATTTTTTCCGGTTTGATCGTAGTAGTTAAAATTTGAAGGGAAAGTGTGTCGGGAACATAGAGGAGTTAAGACCGTTTGTTTGGTCGAATCAATCTCATTTTAACCAAACTTGGAACAATGGCAATTGAATTATTCACGCGATCGACGTGGGGCCGCGTAAAATTAAATATGGAAACGGCCAGGGCGAGTTTATTGAATAAATTAAATACACGCCGACGTGTACGTGTACGAAACTGTTAAAAGAGTAAATTTTAGTGCCGTCAGTGAGTTTTGGCACCGAGCCAATCGCTCCTCTCTGATATGAACTGGAAATCGATTTCGTCCAAAGCGAAGTAAAAGCCACCCCGAACCGTTCAATGGTGTAGTAGGGGTTTAAAAGCCTAAGCTGCAAAAATAGGATTATTGTCCAAAGTCCCGGACGGGGTATGCACGCACGGCTGGAAGCCAAACAACCGGCAATTGGCGAATTCGGGGCAGAAAGTCGTGTTGACACAGGACTGCAAGTTTCTAAACTTGCCGGACATCTCACGGATACATCACTAAATTTTCAAATTTTGACCGGAAACAAATGAAGCAAATGGAAAAGGGTTAAAATTTCATCCGAGCTTTCCGGAGGTGTCCGTAATCTTAAATTGGTCCGGGTAAGTAAAATGATAACGCTTCAGTCCAAGCACGCAATTTCAGCGGTCCAATCGAGCGGGATAATGACGTGAAACACGTGCGAATTTTAATCGGTTCCAATTAAACAATCGGGTAAATTGGTGACGTAATTGGATCATGTCGGGGCGCGCGAAGGACTCACCAGCCACGGTGGTGAATTTTTTAGCTTCTGTGGTCACGACACCCTGGTGTCGATCCCTCGCCGCCCTGATTCCCACTGGACATAAAACCACTTGAGAAACGAAATAAGAAAATAACTAAACACAGTCACAGATCACAAACTCAAAGAAATCATAAACAAGGGGTTGTTTTCACTGACGTCGTGTTAGAAGACCGCGGGCGACATACCAAAAGCTCGGTTGTCAGAAAAGCGCGGCTGTTTCACAGGCAATGTTTTGTTTATAACATGGAACGTTCGATAACAGAACCTCTCTCAAAGACAACTCGTAACGTACTGTCAAACAGCGAATGAACGAAGCAGAGGTGGCCCACCGGGTCGATGCGCCGACTCTAGTCCTGCGCCTGGAGCGTCGCCCCTGGCGGACGACGCCAGCACTAGCGCCGTCGAAATCGCACATCCTCAGCTCCAGCAACCATCCGCGACATGTATAATGCAAAAGAATAAAACATTCATTTAAATAATTAAAAAGTACACAGCAGGTAAACGAACCGGCTTGATTCACAGATGTTGGAGCTCTGATGTAAGATAACTTTAAACTTTTGGAGTTTGTATGCAAATTGAAACCTCATCCCTGCGCTACATGCAAGTTGGCAGCTGAAATACGAAATTAGAACTAACTTAAATAAAAACAACCAACTTCCGGCCGGGCTTGCAACGAATTAATTGGTCCGCGGAATGCGGACTCATATCTTTGAACTTCATTAATTACCGGGGAGCTTCTTGCCATCAGTTGGAGCTCGAAATAAGCGCTGGCACCACCTCGGATTATTGCCGAATTATCAACGAAGGGAGGAAGAGCAGGAGAGTCATTAGTTGCAGCGGGTCATATTCCCCTTTTCCATTGATATTGGCTTCCAATTTTCAAGCCCTCCATAAGCCACAATAATTACAGCATCATTATTGAAACAAACTCGGCGGAAGAGTAATGAAAGAGAAATATTAAACTTTAAAGTTCTAAGAGAAAATAACAGTTACGAGACTCATATGAGTTAAGATTTCTGAAGACACGTTACTGAATAATTTCCACTTATTATAGAGTCAGCCTCATTCAAACATTATGCTAAAATAGCACAGAGAGCTAAATCGGGAAAACACTAAATAATTCTTCATTTATTCAAGGACTTAGTTCTCTTGACATTCAATCAATCAAAATCGCACCCTAGAAACTTCAACAACGCCAACAAGTTATTGAAACGAAAAGTTAATTTTCAAGATACACACTTAGAATATAACCAAATATGTCATTTAATTGGAAGTATTGATCAGTAAACACTATTAGCTCGTTGACAAAAATACTCGAGGAACTGACATCCAGACATATGAAAAAGCAAAAGGAGAACTAAGAAAATTTGCTATAGAGACAGAAATATTAGTTGAAATAGAAGCAGCGATTCTAGACCCATCACAATGCCTTAAAATGTGTAACCGAAAGAAGACAACGAAGTAACGAAGCAACAATGCAACAAAGGCAATATGGCACAAATTATTTTTTTAAAAGATGGAAATAATTGTGTTACTATTTTCTTTAATTCAATTGTATATACAGCTGTGTGGATCGAACATAATTTGTTTACTCAAAAATTGTAAATTTACAGCAAGAATTCGAAATTTGTTAATTATGTCATAAATTTACGTATTGATTGACATCAATTTTTAAAAGCTCTACCACCATGGAATTCATCATACTTTGGAAAAAATCTTATCTTGTTGCATTGTAAACATATTGATTTACATGTATGTAAGTGAGAAGAGTCTTGCCTTTGTAAAAATATTAATACTTTATCAATATTTGAATGGGAGTTCTTCTGAGGAATTCCAAGATTTTTAATTACCTTTTAACTGCTTTTAATTAAAAAAACGTGCCGGCCCGTATTTGCGTGAAAGTAGGGGTTTGTATTGATGACATAGACAAAAAGTGAAAAAACAGTAATATAATTTTCTTACTCTCGGCTTTAGATTTTGACACCCTTTTATAATTTTACGAAATGTAGTTTCACATTTCTTACGCTTGTCTTTTCTCGTCTATAACCGAATGCATTACATGTGCACCATATGGGAGGTCGTTCTAGATGTCGCTGGTCCTTGGTAAAGAGCAATAAGGTTGAAGGACGCAAAGAAGTTCAAGTTGTAAATAGAATGAGAAGAAGAAGGAGACCGCAAACTGTGGAGGACAAACGAGGAAAATAGCCGAAGATTGAAAAAAGCATCTCTAAATCGAAATCGATCGAGTACAGTGCCTGCAGAACCAAGACTGGATGAGTCTGCGATTTTTTCTGGAGGCACAATGAACGTCCGGATTTTCGAAGGTGAATTGCAGAATCCCAACACATTGTCGAACGCCCTTCCCTAATGGAATAATTAATTTTTGCCAATTGTTCGATCGCTGCGTTGTCGCACGGAAACTCTCCCGGAATCACGGCAATAAATAATCGGCGAGGACCTCGTGTTCAAGTGTAGGTGCCCCACGCACCGGGGAAACTAATTCGGAAATTATTCATTGCGTTTTATTTGCAGGAGAAGAGAAAGGCGATGTTTCGGTAATGAGACTGGGAGTTCGGTCGCAGTAGACTGTGAGAGCACAAGCCCAGGCTATACTGATTAATGTGCACCGTTTTGCGTCGCCTGCTAGATTTGAGCTCATCAGGCTGGGGCTATTCATTACTGTCTAGCAGAATGTTAACCCCTGTTCGTCGACATGGGGGTGACTGGTGGCGCGTTTCCCTCACACACAACAATCACGTAAGCCTGTTATAGGTTATACGTGCTAATCTACTATGTAATTAAATTTCGTATCAAGTATCGCGCAGATCATGACGTAACCAAAAGAATTAGCCGCTGTTTTCCCCGAAATACCAAGACTTTCCCAAATTCCGCGGAAACTCTCCAGGATAGTAACGGAAATTAGGGGGCCCTTGATACTATCAATTATGATTTGCGTCTATAAGTTATTATCCATCAGACGATAACTCGCTAAGTTCCAATCGAACAACAAGGTTCCTCATTTTCTAGTTTTTCTGCTGATATGGCGCCACCCTACTCAACAATTAATAACAGCAATAAATGTTAATAAATGGCCGTCGCGCAGAAAATGGGGGCGAAAATACAGAAATAAGTGAAAGAAATTGCGGGTATGCTTTTCGAACAGCAACCACGTAAATATTTTGAAAGGAGAGGGGGATATAATTTCAAGTTTTTAAGATATCCATCTACTTGGGATAGTTTCGGCCGTGGACGCTTGAGGCGCAATTATTATCTGCTTTCTTAATGGAACAAGAAACATCCTCTTGCAACTTTAGTACTGAGACACTTAGAGCGCTATCTTTAAGGTTACTGAAAGCGCTCACTTAACTGTTGAGTGCAACGATAAAAGAAAATCGTATTGTAATTCAATAGCTGAAGTTCTCATGCTTGGACAGAATCTGCACAACATCAACATCTGGTGCGATCTCCATAATTACAAGCAAAAACGGGCATGTTACAGCTACAGAAACAATTTACACACTTATCATGCCGATAAACAGTAAACACCCACTTCACTCGAGCACTCGAGTAAAACGATCCTAAAGTCACGAGTTTACTTTGAAGATAAGCCGAATAAAGCAAGAAAAACTAACTTTTCCGTTTTTGCCAACAAACTAACGATGTGGGTGTCGTGAATTTGTCTCTTTCGGCCGGGTTATGGAATCCAGCAATGTCGTTATACCGAAAACAAATTGCTGATTTTGCTCCCGGGTTACTTGCACATTGGACAAATTGTCGTGAAGAATTTCAGGCATTTTTGACGGTCGTCGTGCAATTTCCCCAGACTCATTGCCCCGCTCTGGAAAATTCATTAACGCGACGATAAATTAAAATTACAAGCACGGCTAGCTTTAAAACGTCGTCCCCCTTGTTATGCACAGAAGTCATCAGGTGTCGCAAAGAAGGAAGAATGTACACGGGCTCCGCACCTGCCATGACGATGTCGAATTACGCAGTAAAATTTTATTACGGTAATATTGAACGAACAAAGCTTAAAGAGACGCACACACTAACTATCATCGCATTAACATAACATTAACAGGGGGAATTTATCCAAAAATTCCCGGCATATATTTCAATTAACAAAATAGGGGGAGAGAAATATGAGAGTTTCGGTGCACTTATTCGGGTATTTATGTATATCGTTCCGGGATGAAATGGTAGGGATTGCAATCAATGTTTTGGTTCGACGACTTCCATGTGCGGTTGTTAGTCAGAAATAATTCCGCATTGTCCGAATGGTGCAATTCCAGCGAAAACGGTAAAGGAGGCGAACTTGCAGGTGGTCCGGACAATGGAAGCCTCCAGCAGGTTGCAGACTGACTCGGCTAAGAAAAACTCCCAGTCCTGCGAATTGAAGGACTTCAACAGCGACAAAGCAGCCAGCCAGGTGCGAGCGAATCATGCTTTTACTTCGATACCAGTCCTTTTCGAAACTATAGGTCTCTTGATGATTAATATGTATTGCTAATAAATTTACTTCGAACTCGCCTGAGAAACAGTCCTGGCCCTGCGAGTAGAAAGACTGTAACAGCAACAAAGAAACGAACCAGGTGCGAGCGAGTCATGGTTTTAGCTCTACAACATCAGTCGTTTTCGATATTGTAGGTAAATTTAATAACTCAATTTATTGACTACTTTACCTAATTTTCCTTAGATCTAGTTGTTACAAAATTGTGAGGTTAATCTGTTCGCATAATTAAATAAAATTTAAAAATTAAATATTAAATTATTAAGTTCCATTTTACATTAATTTTGTTTATATTAATATATATGACATCATGTTAAAAAATAATTAGTTTGTTCTCAATCTTCTAGTAAAAAGTTTTCGAGAAGATAAGTACATATAACTTATATAGCCCTCAATTTTTGAGACAGTTAAACGTTTACTTAGGACAGAAAGTTATAAAATAAACGATCATTAACATGAAGACAGAAATATTAAAACAACTAATCAGAACTCAATTTTTTATTAAAAGAAACTGTGTAAATATACACAATCACTTTATTGGTAGTACCTAATTAATAAAACACATTCATAATTAGAAAAATTGTAAGGTACGCTGAGACTTCGTGAAACAGTAATAAAGAAATTTTTAGCGAGGATGGCAAATTTACCCGGCGCCTCCGCCATTTGTACAATTAGGTCCAAACCTAGTATAGAGTGTGTCAGTTATTCTTGACACACTGGACGTAACCAGCCGATACTTGGTTTGCTTTATGAGAAAATTTACAAATCTTCTATAAAACATTAATAGAAACACAAAAAGAACACATCTTTGAACGCTGTTTAGTATTTGATTTATAGCTTAAGAAGTTTCACTTCTTCCACCGGTCACGGAACCCCGTCTTTTCTGTTTTTATGGAATAAAATAAAACAACAAACTAAGCACATAATCTGTTCTGAAAATAAAATAATAAAGTTAAATTAAACCATAAATTTGAAAAATGCATTCTTTGCGGACTTAAGTTTTCATAAAATTGTGATAAATTAAAAAATTATATCTTACGTTTATAACTATGATCCATTATTTTTAGTGCAAGAAACACAGTTTACAACATTAATTTGTTAAAAATTGTAAAAGTAAATTTTTTTCATTTTAGTGAAAAATTTATCAGCACGGATCCAAAATCTAAAGCAATAATTAAGAAGTAAATAATTTTTGGATTTTGCCATTTGGGAGATGGTTTTATTCACTGAGATATTTTAGTAACTATTTTGAAGTAAGTTTTAATAGAAGAGTTTCCAAGAATATTTTAGAACAATTGTTACAACCTCAACTACAGGTATAATTTTGAAATGTTATTCTAGATTCTAGCAAATTTATTTACAATTATAAGTATTTTAATTTTTTTGTTTGTGTTACAATTGCATTCCAAAATAATTTAACAAAAATATTTTTTTTATCTTTAAGATATCTGTATTTATTTTTTAAATTTACCTTCGTAAATATTTCTACCAAAATTATTTCTTTTATCTACATGGTCCCAAAATTGTTCTGATTTCTTACTATTTACTCTTCTACTTTAGGTTTCAATGCGTAAATAGGTTGCATTCTCTTGACAATAATTTTGTAGCAAAATAAAATAATAAATTTGAAAATGTTCTCCATCGATTTCTTTCCAACATTCAGAAAAGCTTTCATTTCGAAGGTCTAACTTTTATTTAATTTGCCGAGGAAGCAGCATTTAAACCATGACTCATATGTCCGCAAAGATTATAATGCCTTCAAATCTATTGAAAGATTTGTTGCTGACAAAAAACTGGCAATGTTTTGATTACAGAAAATACCTCAGCATCACGTTGGCAAGTTTTGACACAAGTTTTTACTGTATGTTTGCTGGTAACTAGAAACATAAAGAACTAAATAAAAATATTTCGCAATAACTATTGATTCGGTATACTGACTTCAGAAAAATTTATTACAAAGAAAATCTATTGCTGTTTAAGACTTATCGCCAATTCACCGAACAACAATTAGTTGATAAAAGTATGCATTCTCGTGTTCTTGAAAAATAAAATTTATATTTTTATAGTTTTAATTGTAGTATGTGAGTAATTGCCAAAGCTATTTCATTTACAGATAAAGCTTTTTTCATTTTAAATTTTGGTTATGCTTAAAATTTAAATGTTTTTATGTCTATTGCCAACTATGCTAGCATACTGTTTCTAAACGCTAAGTAAGATCATTACGTTCCATTCTCTTAGCTGTCATAATTTTTAAACAATTGCATCTGGAAGCTTCTTTAAGACATTTAGTTTCTATTATTCCAAAATATATCACAGAATATTTTTTTATTTTGGCATCAGTTGGATTTAATGATCTTCTATGCATTTGTTGAGGTTGTTGCTTCACACTTGTCACATACCCGTTTAATTAATACAATAGATTTGAATCGAAATGTTGAGCAAAAAGAAAACATTACGTAATGTAAAAATTAAATCCTAATTATGTAGCTGATACCAATATCTACATAACTAACTTAACAGGTTGGATTTTTCACATGTTTTTGTTAAAAGTATTGAAAGAAGATGCAACTATAAGAATGTTGAGAAATAATATAACGCAATACAAGAAAAGAGTTTAGGCTGTATGTGGATTTAAATTCTGTGCTTAATAAATTTTGACACAAAATTATAATGAATTCTATTGAGGAATAAGAAAGTCTAATCCTGTAATTTTAGTTACATACTAATAATGTTCTAACCGGATATGATATTTTGATCTATAAGAAATACGGGTAATCAATAATAAAATGAATGTCAAAAGGTAGAGAGCCTCAACAACTTTCGTCTTATACAATGTTATAGAAGTAATTGAAATGACTTTTTCTATTTAATAGTTTCATTTTACTTCTCAAATCTACTTTTTTATATTTCGATTCTTAATTAACATAAGCAAACTACAATAAATTTTAAGTATGTTGTATTAAATTTACTTTTAAAATTCAATTAGAATTGAGTTTAAATCCCAACGGAACCCAATCTCTCTTCGGTGATTGTTTCAAAATTTGGCACAAGCGTCCATTTGCGATGTCTAAACTTAGACGTTAGTTTAATCTGTCCATTCAAAGTCCAACTACTTAATTATTATCATGTCGAGGGTTAAATGTTTACATACCTATTCAGAATAAGTTTCCCTAATATGCAATAGAAGTGTCTCAAGAGAATTTCCGGACTTCACTATGAAATGTTAAATTGTAATTGTTAGTTCGGTAACCAGAGTTTGGACGTTTCCAAAACTATTGACAAAAATTTGTTGAAATCTTTGAAATCAACCATCAAAATTTAACTATTGCAACGATATCACATTATGACTGCTCAATAATAATCTCAAAGTACGTTAATTTTTATAGTAAAAATAATAAAAATTTAGAATATCTACATATAAAATTTTATGTTTGGTCTTGAAAGCGTATTTCATCTTTTATCTTGTCGAAGCTGCGGTGACTTTAATTTATTTATTTCCGCAAAATCAGAGTTTGAAAACGTCCCCTGAGCCCTGAAAACGATTTTGGCGGTGACTGCTGATCCGGTGGGGTAAATTTGAGCAATTCACGCGACAATGGTGCAGCCTTCATAGTTCATTGCATGCACGGCATTAATTTGGACATTTTGGTAACGAGTGCGGCCAGCGTTCTTGATGAAATTTGGTTCGGCGACCGCGCCACACCGATGATTTCATTATTTTTTATTGTGTTGTACATTTTCAGTAAATGTCGTGTCCCTAAGTCCATTCTAAGCCGGTATTTATTTTTATATGATGCTGCGCCTGCAAAATTGTGCCTTATCCAATATAGAGGACAGAGAGGATATACTTTACTGCATTGTGCAGTTCCCCAATTTCACACCCTAGCGCTCTCAGACCGACCGCGGTGCAACTCATATCGATGGACGAAATTCATTACGGTGACGGCGGCCTCCCTTGCGCAGCCTCATCTGCAGGGGATTTATCAGACCGGCGATTTCTGATAATTATCCAGAATGTTCGGACAACCTCTAAAATTACTTCGTGTCAAACATTTGCTCGCAAATAAGTCAAATTTTGGTTACTCCTCAAAATCAAACGTGATCCTCTCCCTGGCACTTCCAGATTTTTAAACTAAAAGAAACTCGCTGCAACTTTATGTGGTGTTAGTGGGAGTTGATCGTTTGTTGTCGACGTTGTGAATTTGTAACGACACTGCCGGAATTGGATTGGAGTTCGTGCAACTTCAACTCTGGTTGGGTGGTGGTTCTTCAATAGTTAACGTCGCCTCGGAATTTAGTTATTTATTGTTTATGTCGTTTTCGGGCATGAATGTAGGTTTTGAGACCGGACATAAATCGGGAATATCCTGTTTTGATGTGTAATGAATACGTCAGAAATGGAATAAAGCCGCTTTATGAGGACGTAAACAACCCCTGTTTGTTTTTATTGGTGTAGGTTATGAAGTTTAAGCATGTATCAGGCCGAACTCCATTGGCGCTTCTCCGGCACAAGTCATCGGTTTAATGGAAAAACTTGGACGTTATTAAAACTTACCAGCCACATATTACCTATCGGTCGCTACCCCATAAAGCAGATAACGTATTGCCGCAAGTTGCAGTAACGCGGCCTGCAGGAGGAATTTCGCCAGAAACTTTTACTATAATCTAATCTACGCTCACTTTTAGCATTTCAACTTTATCCGCTATCTTGATTACATTAAAATAAAACTTGGCCCGAAGAAGCAGTCGGGGTAACGTTTTATCAAACTGAGCCTTCACTTCATGCACGACCGGTGACTTAAGGCGGAAATGGAGTTGACCATTGTTGCCTGGTGTCAACCATTGAACATCGGACACCCTATTTTAAATTCAGCTCTTGCGAAATTACCCTGCCGAGCACGTGGAATCGATACAATTTTCTTAGCAAACGTCCTATAAAAATTTATGCCTTTCCGATTTTAACGGGTCCCAAGATTGGAGTGGAAATAAAGAAGACTTCGAAACGTGCTGATATTTTTTCCAGATCGCTTCTTAAGCCAGCTGCCTCTTCCGGGACATTAAAGCAGATGACTGCTGTGTTTTATACAACAGAACTCACTTATACCAATCTCAGTTATCGCAGTAATCTCCTATCTGTAAACAATTAAATGGACCCTCGGAACGTAAATTTTCAAAATTGACAACAATTTTGAAATAGCTATCATAAATACCGAATTTAGTAGTTCGCGAATTCATCATAACGTTCAATGTAAAATCTGTATCTTGGGTCACAAACGAGTACGTTATTATGTAAAATCTCGTTTGATGATTAAGGATCATGTAACTATAATGCTTGATATTGAGGACTATTGAAATATTAGCAGAATTACTGGATGCTAGATATCTTCATGCTACGTGCTACAAAAATACATTAGAAAATTCAAAGTTCCATGCTTTAGTAGCAAAAAATTATGAATCATAGGGAAGTGAAAAATAGGGCAAATTTCAAGTTGACTTGGTCATAATTTGATCCCTATGGTGGCAAGTCAATAATCTAAAATTACTGAATGTCTGGATTGAGAGTGCTCTGTTTTTTTAACAAAAAGCTCTTTGCTTGAATTAAGAGGGATAGGAACCTGTTTACCGCATTTTTAGTAGCGGACGTCTGGAAATTTTTTCGGTATAGAATTGAGTATGTGTTCTGAATTGGTTCCATAAAAACTAAGTAACTTAGTATAATCGCATTCCTGTCTGGAGTTCTCAGATTATTTGTGCGCTTAAAATGATTTTCCCTCATTGCGGCGCCACCACCCTCGCTGCCTCTTTCCATTACTCGGCTGTCTTGCCGCGTCGCATTTTAAAACTGATAAAATCAATGAAAAAATTGTTGTTTGGCGCTGTGGCAGCCCACTTCAATTTATTAACGTTACCGCAGAAATGATGCAGTGTTGAGGCGGGAGTTTTATTACAGCCAACCTTTCCCGGGGACTCGAGGATTAATGGGAAGCATCGATCCCCGACGGCGAGTAAGATTTTCGTAGGTAGTTAAGGAATTATCCTGGACCGTAATGGTTTTTGTATTTCGAGAGCGAACGCGACGGCTCAGCAGGGGTTGATTGTGGCAGCTACACGTCCGGTCGTGTTTACACACCCCTGATGAGCCCGCCGGAGTTGACTCAGTCGATGAGTCGAGTGCGTGCTTGGACAAAAGGCAACATCAACGCGTCCCATCCACAACGTTTGCAGAGAGAACGCATCTGGCAGGGAACGGGGGAAGCAGTCAGACACACCCCGTACGTATTTGGCTGCGTTTTCAACACCCTCTAGATGCAATTGATGCGCTGCTGAAGAGTTTTTGTCGTTGCGGTAATTACCACGGTTAAAGACAGAACTGCCGAAGAAACGCAGCAGATGGTGCAGCGATCTTTCCGCAATCATGGAATCTAGCCCCAATTATAACAAATGCGGACATCGAAGACGAGGAAATTTTAGTTCACCTCATGGAGTTTTTATCAAAAAATTTAAAACACAGATAACCTCAGGTTTTATGAATTTGGGAAAATAAAGACAATCGAATTTAGAAATCGGAAGTAAGCAACCTCCAAATCCACCGATAAGGCTATAAAAATTCTGCTGCCGCGCATTAGACACAATGTTTCTGAAGAGACTGCCTTAAAAAACTAAAAAAAACTTCTGCACTTGTGCCGCCCTTTCAGCCACCCCTTGCTAATTATTGTTACGAGGGCGAAGGAAGCGGTTCGAGTTTGTCGAAAACTGCGAATGTCGCTTTAAAACTATCGGCGAGGCTATCTGCGTCATGCTGGGGACTAACCTTCGGCCTGGAGTCGAGTTCAGGCTGGAGTCACGCGCTTGCCTAAACCTCTGGGGTAAGACCCTGCCAATGGACAACCTGTTCGATGCGACAGCGCTTTACTTTCATCCCTGTACTAGATTTTACGTACGCTTTCGAGAAATAGGGACAATCTGATTTCCTACGGAATTTGCGAGCAAATCAAGTTTAATTTTCCTGATTGCTGTATGCAGAACGTAAACTTCTGGAATACGTAAGCGGAGACGAATTTATTTTATAACGTTACAGCAACGCCGAAATTTGCGTATCGTTATTTAGAATTTTCCCCTCTCGCGCCGAATAGAGGCTCGTTCCGAATCCGTTAACGTCGTTGGTTAATTAAGAACTGGCTCGATAAATATTTCAGCAGGAAATGATCGAACTGCAGGTGACAAGGACCTGATTGAGATTCGGAGGCAACATCGCGACAATCTCATAACCTGTCATGCAGCAACGTATTAGCTGATGTAAGTCTAGTTGCTCAGAACGAAGCCGAGGCGTCGTATATGCGAATCAGCGTGCGCCTGACTTCCAATCTGATACACCGGAATATCGTAATCATGCAAAGCAACCTTTAATGTGGCACGACTATGGTTTGATTGAAGCTTCGAAATTTAATGTTTGGATATATACACACAGCCCGACCGTTTACTCTCTAGACGAGCTTCTTTCGCTTGCCTGAGACTTGCAGCGCGTTTGCCGATATTGAAGGCAATTTCGTAGGCAGCTAGCTCAAGTTTTAAGCGCAAAATGTAAACGTCTACGTTATTAATGCGTTTCAGGAGCCGAGATCAAACGTGGCCATTTCATGCGTGAAGACGCAAATGCGCGGTTTTATCGCACTCCAACCCGTCTGAAACGTCTAATTAAAAATCGAGAAAGGAAGGCGTTCAAAACCTGAATCATATTAAAAAAAATTAATTAAATACCAAAATCACACCGAATTTGTAATTTCCATTCAACGTAACGTTTTCACCACTCAACTTTCAGTACTCGTAATCACGTGACCCTATGCAAAATTCGAATAATCGTCACTCTATCTCTATGAGTGTTGACAATTTCAATGAACGATTTTAAAGCAAAATAAGCTTTTCAACTGGTACGCTATCGCAAATTTTATGCAAATATCTTACACGCGAAGCTCGGACAAAAAGTTGCTTTTTGATAATTTTCATTTTTACAATTTCACCGATATTATCATATTGTTTCTGGCAAAACACGAATCACGAAACCCCTATTAGAATATAAACAAAAGAAAAAAACACGAAGATATAAAACTTAAAATTTATGCAAATTATTTACATAGGTGGGTGCTACAATGACGACAACGGTAAATTTTCAGAAACTAACAATCTAAAAAAAAGTTTAAATCTTTACTTACGTGCTATGAAGCGTCGGATTAATGATGCTTCAGTATATTGAGAATATTTTTTTTTTATTTTTTATCAAGGATGTAAATCCGGTTGATTACTCTAACTGCAAATCTATGAAAGTCAGTTCTGTTACACGTCTATCTTTTGGGCCGCTACAGTAACAATAAAAGTATCCCAGAAAGTTTACCACAAAATATTGTAGAAGCATTAATCTCTAAAATAATAATCTTTGTGGTTTTCTTTCTATCAAGTATTCAAAGATTTCTATTTGGCTTTGTATAGTTAGCAAATAGATAAAAGTAAGTATTCAAAAAAAATATTCAAGAAAAAGAAATAATTTTTTTCAGATACTTAAAAATTATAATGATTTCTTGATCTGTTTAAATAAAAATGAAATGCTGCTCCTTTATAAATGCATCACTTGAGAACGGCTGGACCCATTTCGCTAATTTTGAAGTTGTACTTCTTTAGGTGCGCTATTAAAAAATGAAGGGAGTGAAATTTTATGGACTACCAATTCAACAATTCTGATTTTACCATCTAGTAAGCAAATATTGCGTTTAATCCTGGTTGATTTAATTTCAAAGGATAGGCGATGCAATGCGGTGATGCTAACGTATAGAACAATTATTGATTTATTGAAATCAATCTGTCATCCCGGGAGTGAATAAAAACATTGTGTTTAGTGATTTAATTTTGAACTTTTCCTAAGAGTTTCCTTTCATTGCGTAATATTATTCGTTACTCGTTAAAATGCCGAAGCTTTTATCAAACCGTAGCCAGGAGTTTGTAGCAACTTTGATCCATTATTTTGAGGAGCATAAAAATGGAGGGCCCATTCTTCCATTTACTGATGTTAGAGAAGTAAGTAATACATATTGCAATTGTGATAAGCTTTATCCAACTTCTCAACTATATTAAAATTATTTTTGCTCGCTGAAAAAGCTAAATCATGTTTCGCTAAGTATTTACTATTAATAAAAAAGAGTAGCAGCTGCCCTAGGTATGTCTTATAGCAGCAAATAGCATTGGTTGTAAATGCAATATTAGAAGCAAGAATTGAATTTCTGGGCCACATTTTGAAAGGAGAAAATTACAATCTCCTCTTCTCCAACTTATATTCAAGGGATGAATTGAAAGTTCTTGCTGTATAAAAAAAAGAAAAAACTCTCCTGACTTAGGAACATCAAGACCTGAATCGGCATCAGGAACGTGTAATTTCTTCCACACGGCGAAGGATAGCAAATATTTCCAAAAACGCATTAGCAACAACCTTTGTAAGACCAGATATATTAGTTGAAGAAAAATGGACCAACATGCTCTCATCTAAAAAAGAAAAATGCTTAAAGCAATAGCGCATTCCGTGTATTCTGAAACCGATATTCCTATAATACTGGAAAGATGTGGTCTATCGTTTGTCACCTGATTGTTAAATTTGTGAATCAATGGTCACTCAGAGATATGTCGCTTTCTCATTTTTACTTTGTTTACATATTTCTAATAGCTTTTCATATATTCACAAATTAATCTCAAACACATTTATTGAAATTTGGGCAGGATGTCTGTTGGGTCAGCTAGTTTTGAATAAAAATAAAGAATAATAAATTATTGATTTGGAGGTTAAGATAAAAATTGAAGGCGATCTAATTTTATATCCCAAAATAAAGAAAATTAGCATAAAATATAAAACAATTGAGAGCAATTTTTACCATAAATAAATGTCTCCCTTGTGATGAATTTTAAAAAAAGAGAAAACATGGGAATTAATTTTTTTTATTCCTTGGATTCCCAGTTGAGAAAAAGTAAAAATAAATTCTTACCAATTTTCTTTTTCTTCAGAAACAGAAAATTGATTTGACCGAATTCTTAGCTGCAACTAGAGAACTTTCTCATTAGCAGCTTGATAAGGATGACTTGAAAGGATTTAATTTTCTTTTTGTTTTTGCACCTCTTGCATAAACCTGTTGTAGCCGTTGTTGGCGAGAATTGCAGCAATTAAAGGCGGGTTACTCGAACGCAGTCTTATTAGAGGCGTCAAGTTACGACCGGGGGCCATAAAGAGCGAATTCATAATACTTTATCTCTTATAATTTTATGCTACGCTGAGGGTATCTCGTTACTTGATACCGTGAATAATAAGGAAGACCACGGAATTTATAGCCGCTCCACCCTCGCCCCTGACCACACACACTGGCCAACTACGTGAATCGCTTTGAATGCCCGCCACTAAAAACCCGCTATTATTATGTTCATTCTCGTTTTATTGTGCATCTATAAAAGGTTTAACGTCCGTTAAATCATTACATGTAGACAGTAAACATAATATTAATAGAAATTTGATGGGTTATTTAAACCATTATTTTCACGCTTCTAGAATAAGGAAGCTGATAATATTTTAGTGGCTACTGGTCTTTACTGTGTTAGGGGTGTTTCCATAAAGTGGTTATATAAAGTCACGAAAATCTGATTAACCGATATAAAAACGACGCACATAAATTCCGTTAAGTATGCTTTGCGGATTTGTGACGTATTTACCCGGCGACGACTCGAGTATTTACCAGACGCTAAGCAAACATGTCTGAAAGGGTTGCTACTGTAAAAATTAATTAACAAACCAAAATTAAGGGTTGGTTTAACTAAGGCAACTAACGGCAAAAAATCAAAGTTTAACGCATAATACCACCCATATCACCAGAAAGTAGATCCTCAAACTTTTATTCTCGAGTTGCGTGAGTTCTTTTATAGTTTTCTCTACCTTCATAAATATTAATTCCGACGTTTAGAACATCAAATTCGTGAGCTTTAAAATTTTGGAAACTATTAAAGCTTCGCTCAGTCTTTAGTGGTGAAGAGTTTGATTTTCATTGTTGAGTCTATGATTTTATCGCGTCCCAACAAATTAATTAAGTGCCTTTTATAGCTGCGATAAAAGTTTAAAGTAGGAGCCAAGTGGATAAATTCATATAATTCCGTGATGGCGCTGTTTAGAAATGGCGTGTTGGGCGAAATAATAGTGTTGAGGGTCATTAAAACGGAACGATATGACATGTGGCTTCCCGGGGGGTGGCCGAAAGCTCGCAACAAATTGAGATGTATTATTTGCCGAACTCTTTGGGGCACCCCCAACTGTCGCTGCATCCGATTAAGAGGGGTTGATTGCAACAGCATCGATCTGACGCCATTATTATTAATATGTGACGAATTTTTTTTGTGCTGAGTAGGAAAATTGCCTTTTTGCAGGCTGATAAAAAACCTCATCTGTCGTGAATGCGCGGGATCAGGGGGAGAACCAGTGAATTTCTCATCAGGTCGCGCGTGACTTCTATTCAATAACAAAACGCACATGCGTTAATATCGCCGGATGGGTCTTAAGGGATTTGGACGGGTTCGAAATATGATTAAATCAAATTTGGTGTGATTTAAAGGAAGTTTTAGGAAAATCGTTGGCGAGGATTAAAATAAAAAGGGAAATGTCGACGGGTCGAGCCATATGGTTATCCCCTAAAACAAATATGCACATTAGCTGAAATTGAACGCCCTAATTTATTTGTGGATCGGCACTGATGGGAAACACAGTTGCAGCCGCATCGACAAAAACCACCCTCCATGAAAGAATGTGTTAGCGTAATATTTCAGCAAGTCGGACACAATGTATAATAAAACGTGTCGAATTTGCAACGTAATGACACCGTGTATGAATCTGCCACTCACTGTGCCATTGTTGCACCCAGTATTCATCACCGAATTTGTGCTACCCCATTTACTAAGGTCCCGCATTACACGGACCAATGCTCCTTACGACGAATCACAGGAATATGCCGCAAGTACCCATTGAAAACTGCGTGGTCAAGAAACTCCCCTACAGCACGTGTTTTGCTTGATGAAATTTACGGAGCTCCCTAGAAGCGATTTCGGCGATTACACCCTCCTAATCTATCATAATTATATCGATTTTATTAAAGCAGGCGAAAACAATTTTTTCTTCGGCATTGTCGACGCGATGATTCCCGAAATTAACGAGCTACCCAACCAACCCCCGCACCACCGTTTTCTTTTGTCGACCCTGGATATATTGTAGTAGCCGCGTGTTAATAAAGGCATGCTCCAGGCCTGTGATAACAAACAGATAAACAGCGTCGCAGCGTGTTTGTGTGATTAAGATTTGAACTAATTTACGACGGCCTTTGATGGGTGCGGATGCTGTTTGGGGTTTTGTATAATACAGTGGCGTCATTGTGGCATGACAGATGTCTCTAGTTTCACTGCGGGCGGCGCACCATGCTTCCTTTCTCCCTGTGTCGTAGGGCTTCTGTAACATGTGCACCGCCCCCGTGTTATCGCAATACTCTTGCAAATATACAATGGATGGTTCCCTCTATTGTTTCGCATTATTTAAAACTCTTCTCTTTACCACATATGGTGCACAGAAATTAAAAAATAAATTTTCATTGCACACCGGCGCTTTTAATAGTGCGATGCGGGAACTTTACGATGAACACTAGAATTCAGACGACCGTTAAACTCGGACTTTTTGTCGGAAAATTAACAAAACTGAGGAACGGCAGGCGGCAACAATAACCGCTCTTCTGTTTATCTCATTGAAGTTGCGTTTGGACAAACAAACTGTACAGATTTCTGCACTGTAACAATTTTCATCAGCGCGATTATTATTTAGGAAATTTAGTCGGGGAAAATTAAAACATTTTATGAATGTTTCAAGTTATCCAGCATCAACTTCAGATCATCTTACTTTACTTCATCTCCCCTCAAACTCCCACCTCCACTTCATCTTACCTCACCTTATCTCACCTCACTTTACTTTACTTAATCTCACTTCACCTAACTTGTCACCTGCGATAGGCTAAATGGAAGTTAACAGAAAAACAATTTCTTGATTAAATTATTTTTGGAATTATTCCTTTAATGTTGATCTTATCATAGAAGCCGTTCTGGCTATAAAATACTCATGAAAATCTGGTCGTTACAGTTTATGATAGTTTACCGTTTTCAACTTCACAATGTGACAATGAAAAACTCTACCGTTTGATCCAGCGACATAAATGGTGGCGGCGCTGGAAGGCGTTATAGTTAATAAAGCAATTTAAATGAGGTCGTTTAAGTTTAAAGTTTAATAATATATTCTGCTATTTCTATTTTACCATTTTGCTGCAGCTAGAAATCTTCTACTAGTCTCTTGTCTCTATTGTTGCAAAATCATTTCAACGTAAATTCATATAATAAAAATTAGTATAATAAAGCTCACTATTAAACTTGCTTGCAGCTTGAGATCGACATGCAAAAGTTATTGGAAATAAAAATTAAGTAAAGTTGCTACTTAAATAAAAAATGAAGCTGTCCCTAAAATTTTTACTTGCAAACCAGATAAGATATCTTTTAAGAAACTTTGCTCAAACCGTGAAGATCAAGCACAAGAAAGAAAAAAATTGCAGAAATAATTGCTACTTTAAACTTATTATGCATACCAAAAAAGGCACAATATTTAACCACGGCATAAAAGAAAAGTTCATCAGAGATTGGAAGATTGTGTTAAAGAAAGTAGAATTTTGCTTGTCAGGGGCACGTCTATTATCTTAGTAAGGGAAGGCACATATCACTTAATCCAAAAGTAGAAAATATGGCTACATCTCCTATCAAATTGGCTGTTCCAAAATATGCCACAATTAATGTGCATTAAGTATGAGTACTGTGTCTGAGTATAAACGACCAATCAATCGCCAAATGCCAACAAAAACTATCGACAAAAGAAGGCCGTTTACGCCAAAAAGAACATCTCAAAGACCGGCAAGAGAAAAAAGCGAAGGAGGAAGGAAAGGTATGACATCTACATCTACAATGTGCTTAAGCAAGTCCCGATACCGGTATTGCTCCCAAAGGCATGAACATCATGAACAGCTTTGTCACTGATATTTTCGAACGCATAGCCACGGAAGCTACGCGTTTGGCCCACTACAACAAACGTTCGACGATAACTAGCAGGGAAATCCAAACTGCCGTTCGTCTCCTGTTGCCTGGTGAATTGGCCAAGCACGCCGTCATCAAAGGCACGAAGATCGTGACTAAATGCAGCAGTACCAAGTAGACAGACAGACGGAGTACTCGTTTCTGCTCTTCTATCAGCGAGAGAGAGAAAAAAAAGTTAGGAATATATTAAATTTTGAAAGTAATACATGTAAAGAAGATGGCACTTTATTCGTAACTTTGAATACAAAATTTTGGAAGCTTTTGTGTCATAGCAGTACTGATAGTGAGAGATGCAAAGAATCAATTATTTAGCTACATAAAACTTCTATTAAAAAAAATCTTCCCTTACAGTTGAGAATTAGTCCTTTAAGTAAGTTTATTGCACATTTACAATGTAATTTTCTACTTAAAGCAAAAAATAAATTAGTTATAATTTGATAGACTTGAGAGTGATCGTCCAGTGACAACCTTCTGTAATAGATATATTTATGTTGTAACTATTCGCCGTCTTCTAATGTAATTTTTTTTGAGATCTGCGGGACACAAATG
Source organism: Pyrochroa serraticornis (assembly GCA_905333025.2). Taxonomy (NCBI): domain Eukaryota; kingdom Metazoa; phylum Arthropoda; class Insecta; order Coleoptera; family Pyrochroidae; genus Pyrochroa; species Pyrochroa serraticornis. Next base: position 9,476,868 of record HG995157.1, on the reverse strand, counting down.
GAATTTGCAAATTACTTTGAAGAGTAAGATTTGATACATATCAAGGCAAATTAGTTATGGACCGAAGCACCTTTGATGGAAGACTTTGAATTATCTTGAAGTTTGTTGGCTTAGTATACACCCACAATTGTATGCCATAAGTCCAAATTGACTTTATTATACACTTGTATAGCAGCAGTTCATTTTTCAAGGACCATTTGGATCTCCAATCTAGCCGCCATGACATCTTGCGTGCTTTATTGTACAGTTGTTGGCGCTTGGTCTAAATATGCTTCTGCCATGGAAGTTTCTGGTCTAAGTGTAGACCTAAATACTTCACTTTGGTATGGACTGGGATTTGTGAGTTATTGATAGTAACTGGTGAACAGTTTAAATGGTTAATTGCAAATGTCTGGTTAATTTTTGTTTTCCATGCATCAAAACAATATTCTTTAATATCCAGATGATGTTGGAGTTGCTAAGATGTTACTGCTGGATTATCGTTTATTTCTAGTAGAGCTGTATCTACAATTTGAATAGACGGCTTTGTATTTGGTTTGAAAATATCTTTCAAACATGTATGATTTAAAGATAAGATTATACAGACTTGGAATTTTAAGTTTAATTTAATATGAAAGTCCAGCAAAGCAGATCTTGTAAAGGGCTTGGCTCATGTCTAAAAATACTGCTGTGCAAAACGTTTTCTCCTCTAGTCTTGCATTTTGTATTAATCTTCTCTGTGATTGTTGGACAGTAGAGTGGTTCTTTTAAAATTTAAACTCATCGTCAGATGTAGGTTCTTGTAATTCTAAGTGATTTTAGATTCTATGCAGTAAAAGCGTTTCAAGTATCTTTGAGGAAATAGCTAGCAGACTAATGGGGCGGTAAGAGCTCACTTTCCTGAATGTCCTTCCAGGTTTTGATGTCATCATAATTTAGGCAAATTTCCACCTCGTCAATGGTTGCCGTTCTTGGTAATGGTCGTAGTATTTTCCCTGTTAAAGGATTGTATCCAAGTGCTTTATGTTGATTTAGAATTTTAATCTCCTGTGCTAACTTTTGGGAGAAGGAGTCTTAATCGAGATTGACATGTGACAAGGTACTTCAATTACATTGTTGTTATTATAATTATTTAGTTCATATGGTGTAAATACTTGTGTGAAATAATTTGCAAAATTTGTGTCTTTTTTCGGGCCACTCCTAGGCCAACTTCTATGTGGTTTCCATACGGGAGGTATCAATATTAGGGGTTGTTTATGTGTTTTTGTAGCTTTTCAAATTGTATGATCATCTTTATTGAGAGATGTTATATACTGTTCAAAAATCGTATTTTTTGTTTTTGCTAGAGCTTTGTGCAGTTTATGTTTGAGTCTGTTGTAGATTATTCTGTTGTCCTTGCTTGTGATCTTTGTCATCTACTGCATACTCTGCGCTTTTTTGTGACCAGTTCGTGTAAGTACAAAATAATGTTGTAGGGAATTGCTAATCTAGCTCTTGATGTGGAAGTTGAATGCCATGCTGCTTCTTGATATAGTTGTTTAGTCTAGTTTTTTATGCTTTTTAATTCTCATGTTCATGTTTATATGGTCATTGATGTAAGTACGAAAGTTATTCATTCCAATTAGTTGCACTTGTGATTAGCATTGATATAGTTGACTTATTTATTTCGTGAGTGCTTAATGTTCGTATTACAGGCGTATAATCTAAAGATATCTTGTGATTACCTTCTACTTGAACGTAGTTAGTAGTTAGTAGTAGTGAAACAGTAGTTACAATTTTGTCTATTTATTGCATTTAGTAAGTTTTTTTCTTTAGTCTTGCTTCCCATTGCGTGTGCATTGCGTTTGATTTTTCTCCTATCAGAAATTTTAAATTATAGAATTTGTAGTTTTTTTAAATGCAAAATTTATTATTGATTTTCTAGAAATTGAAATTTAAAAGCCAAGTACAGCCAATCAACAAGCTCCCTCGTCGGAATATAAAAACTGTAACACCGTTGAATATTCAATTTCATCTACTCCTGATGGTCTTATAAATTTTATCTCCGAGGGTGTGATGGTTGTACCAGTGACGTTACAATATTTAAAAGTTGTAGATATTCAAATGCACTTCTTGAAGGTGCATATGTAATGGGCATATGGAGGTTTTAAGCAAATTGAAAAAAGTTCGAACAAAAAAGTTAACGATTTAATGATAGTTAGACCTCCAAGTGTTAGCAGTAAAGAAAAAAATAACGAAGAATGTTGTGCTATTAACAAAACCAATAGTTAATGTTCAAATGCATATCAAACGAGTAATAAGTCGAGTTAGAGTCACCATGTAATTTAAATTTAGTTCACATAATTTTTTTGGATTTTAAAATACCTAATTGACTTAAATATTAACTGTACTAATTCAAAATAAATTTAATCTTTACAACAATGAAAAATATTACCTTAAAAATATGAGTGTAAACTCTTCATCATAGTCAATATCTGTCATTATAAAATTCTTTCACGTCGTTTGGCTGCGGTTGATTAAAATCACTGTTTCGTGCCAAGAAATCGGCCACTATCGTGACATCCACTACCGGGAAATTATGTGAATCAACTTTTTGAAATCCGTCTTTCATATTTTTTTAGCACGTTTCACCACTTGCAACCACTTTTTCTTTTGTCTTTATAAAACCACATGCATTGCTTAGGGAATCTCAAGTGCGCGCCAATTTCTAGCAAGGCAGTGACGTCAAGCTAATCAGAAAGCGTCCTCAGATTTAAACAAATATTTGCGTAAAATCTTTTTGCCGTTTCTACTAATAATTTTTTTCCTTTTTAAGTCAGCTTTCCACATCAATGCTAGAGCGCATTAAAAAGTTTTTATGAAGTAGAACTCATATTTTATTTTTTGTGAACATCCCTATTCTTGTGACAATCCTCTGTTTGCGTGAATAAGGCTTGGTATGTGGTGACGTCTGGGGGTGGAGTTGGTGTTTTTCTCATCAATTTGCGCTACCGTGTCGGTAATGGGGTCCGGCATTAGTGATTTGGATGGGCCTTTAAGTCGGTATTTAGAATTAGGTCCAGAGCAGATTAGACGTGGAATCGAAATAAAGATCCGCAAAAACGATCATTGATCAAGGTAGCTTAGCTAAAAAGAGCGCGACGCCTGGCCGGTCAAAGCCGTCAGAGGGGCGGAAGGAAGTCGGAGAGTAAAGGTAATTGGGGATCTGTTGGGGAGAATCCGGGGGTAAGGCAGTGGTGGCGGAGCAGCCGCCCTTATCAGAGATCAGACTAATCTGAGTTCTTCTATTTCTAGTTTCTTTCGCGTTACAGGGCGCGAAAGGCGGCGATGAAGTCCCATAATAGGTTCGTCCGCATTTATCACCGTATCTCCGGCACGTTTCCTCTTCTCGACCAACTTTTACTTTTGCACAAGTCGCACAATCAAATAACGATGATAATTGCGCCGACTAACTCGGATGCCCAGTAATGACTTTATCAAGAACTTGAATTAATGTAATGATTCGGCTCGGCAAAAAAGCAAACGATTGTTCAAAGTTACTCGTTAACGGTGTTTCATTATTTTATTTTGCCTCCGCGCCGCCGACCAAGTCTTTGTGTAATGAACGTTTTGTTCTTTTATTTACAGAATTCGCTTGTTTTCTTCATCCTATTATTATCTCCAGTAGCGTTCTCCCATTTTCATGTCGAAGTTTTAATTGTCAGTATTCTCCTATTCAAATTAAAAAGCACCGCCCTTTGCCATCACCGATTTCATGAGTTTTAATTAATACTTTGCCACCATTAAAACTAAGCATACCATCCTTGTTACAAAGCACCCCTGATACCTCTCTAAATATCAAAAAAGTAAAAAGTGGCAATTAGGATTTACAAAATTGGCAAAAGCTGTTGTCAGTATGCAATTAGAGGTTGTTTAGGAGCAGTTTCAATTAGAAATCAGTTTCGACGGGAATAATTTGCATCAGCCATCCATAATATAATTAAAAGGGTATTTTAATCCGCCAAACTATCCGACATGGTCTGTAGTCACGAAATTGCTGCAATCGGATGGCGAACTGGCATCTACTTCACATTTTGCAGGGGTTTATGTTTGATTAGAAGGCTGCGGCACTTTTATAGAGGCCTCTAAAACCCGTTCAGGCCATCAGGTAATTACTTGGATTTTTCGCTCGGCTACTCATGCAGGTACGGCAAAATTGCCGCTTTCGTGATCAAAAGTACACTCGTTACCGTCATTTCCCCGCTTATATCAGTTGCTCTTTTTTTATTAACGCTTACAATATTCGTTAGCTGCTCGCCACCAATAAGCTAGTTATGGTGACCATATGTACTTATTCTAATAGAACAGTCCTTTCTTTAAGCCTATGTTCTACTGTCTTTAAAGAAGAGGTAAAGTACAGTAAAATGTACCTGCTTTCAAAAGTGATTTAGTAATTAAGAAGATTTCTTTTCATGCAGGATTCTTATTTTGAAGTACTCATTCGATAACTCTGATGTAAAATAAAAAGAGCAAGAAATATCTACCACTGTATGTGTAGAAAAAAGGTACTAGAGCTCTGACAAAAACACACTAGCTATTCCCATATTACAAAAGAAAATGCAGATGTATATGAAATTTAATAGAACTATTAATAAAATATTTCAGTTCTTAAAATCGAACAAACAAACTATTAAAGAAATTATCAACTTCGCAGAAACACCACTGAAACAAGTCTTCCAATTCAACATTAAATAATCCATAGGCGGCTCACAAAAAGAGTAATTTATTCATAAGATTTAAAAACACCTTTCTTAGTTAATATTTATAAATTGCAATGCAATGATGCATTTGAGACATACCAATGTGTTTTTACAATGTACTGAAGTATTCTATTTGGCTTATTTTGAAATTATTAAGTAATTGTAAAAAAAGTAGGACCCTACCACGTAGCTCTAAATAACGATAAAGTAATTTCCATTGTTTTGGCCAATGGTCAAAATAATTAAGTAATTTCTTTGAATTTCCGATCACCACCAATTTATCTTTATGGTTGTCATAATATTTGCTACATATATTTTTAATACATTCACAGAAGGGCCTTAAAGTGGGCAATGTTTTCAAATTGTCTGTTCTGTTACTAGTCCCTTAAGAAAAAAATGTAATATTGAAATACCACGCAGACATCTGCTAATTTTCTATAATTACTTCTCCAATTTTTATTAGCGTCTCTTATAAACAAAATATGTTCCTAGAGCGTATTGAGTTTTTCATAGTAGTTCTGCTTGAGTATTCACTGGCTTCAGTTTATTTTTCTTAACATTGCTAAACCTTGATTTTTTTCTTTAAATCAGCATTGTCGAATCATTCATAGTTTTTTTGAAATTGTTTCTTGAGTTGACTAAATAGTTTTGCATTTCTCAGGAAGTTTTCCTCCAGTAGACTGTTATGTTTTGATTTTGCTTAATCGTTCGATATTGCAATTTTTTGCATTTTGATAAATCTCTGGGATTTTGACAAGGTAGTAGTGAGCGTGAATCTAATAATTTTCTTTCAATTCGTCCTTCTGTTAAATTTTTCCTGTCGCATGTGGTCCTTGTGGTTCTTCAAATTGTCGCAGTAACGAGACATTATTAGTTTTGAGGTTTTTGTTTTATTCAAAAAGAGTGGCCATTATTAAAGAGCCGTAGTTAACTTTGTCAACGCATTTATTGTGAAATCCGTTTTGACGGTTCTTTTTTTATGAACTTGCTGAATTGGTGAACTGCAAGTCGCCTTCATTGGGAGCAATCTCTTTGCCATTCCCAGACTACCCAGCACATTTTGAAAATTTAATTCACAATGTATGTGAGTTTTTGCCGCCATTATCTCGTCTCCTAGATAATTAAACAATTATTTTATAATGATTTTATCTACCTTAAAGTGTCACCATTTTTAGGATATTAAACCTTCCTTGGGAGGATTTTCTTCTCAAATTGGGTTTCTTCTTGCTATATTTCTAACTAAAGCTACGGTTTGTTACTTCCTGTGTATAAGTATCTTTGGGAGTTTTTCTTTCTGGCGACCGTCAAGTTTGCTGGTGCTTTTCTAAAGGACAGTCACATTCTTGGGTTCTCGTTGTTCCAAACCCGTCGTCCTTTACCAAGGAGCAACCAGCGCCTCTAATTGTGAAACAAAGATAATTTATTGTTTCGTCCGTGTAAGCTTTAAGCTCAGTTGTAGTACATCTTCAACATTTTTTTTACGATTGTAAAATTTGATAACAACGCCTTCTTCTTGCATTTGTGTCAGACCCTGGATTGGTAAATTATACGGCGTGAGTAGCTGCTTGCAGGGTGGCTGTCAGAGTATACTTATGGCACCGTCTCCACTGAGGCTAGCTGGCGACAACTTGAAGACATATTTAGGCTAGACTAAAATGCACAAAATTTTCCCTGCGGATTGCTAAGGAAAGAAAATTGTGATTCAAAAGAAATAATTTTGGCTTTTCACTCTTATACCAAATCACAGTTTCTTGCAATTGCCAATAGAGACTTACACCAGTGACCAGTGACGTTTTATACTTCCTCCTAAAAAAATATTTTTAAAAGTCGACAAGAATTTTGTGAATTTTTATTTTCAATTCTTAAGCTGTGGTAAAAAAAATTGCAAAGGGGCTATTTAAGTCTTCAATAAAAAATATCGTAACAGGAAGATGTGAAGTTCGATACTTGTTGATTTCGAGGAGTTTGATTCAATTTATACAATAACCACAGTTCTAACCTGCTCCAACAAGAAGCAAAAATTTTTTGCTAACATCATACTCAGTTAAGGTTCTGAGCTACTTAACCCTCAGTGTTTGTTAACCACCTATATTAAATAATTAAATAATGCTAACTAAATAATTTCTTCACTTCCATCCTTTATCTTAATATGTTGAATACGAAGGACAAAAATATTACAGTTAAAAAATATAAAAAAAGTTTAAAGAATTCAATAAAACAAATTAAATATGCACAATTTTGATAAAAGATTTTCAAGTGAACTTGATAATGGTGGTAAATTGATGATTGTTGAACTTGAAGGTATTCTTTTTGGTGAGAGTGATGTGTTAATAATATAGGTTTTGTTTTTTTTATTGATTTTAATTAATTTCTTTTTGCTAATTTTAGTTTATAAGTATTAGTTTGTAAGACTGGTCTACGGACAGACTACGTATAGTCTCTGTAGCAATGTGTAGATGATTTATTGTTAATCTGAATGCATGTATTCTTCCCCGGTGAATAATAATAATAATAAAAGTAGTTTTTCTTATAAAAAAAATTATTAATACTTGAATAAGTGGAAAACATAAGTTTTGTAGATATACTACACAGAAACTCTAAGAATTCTCTTATGGACTGCCCAAAGACGCGTAATTTACTTAAAATTTTCATATATTACCTATAAGTATCTTATAATCGAGTTTTGGAACTGTAATTGAAATAGATAGTAAAAGAGATGGGGAACTGAGAAGTATTAAAAATATGTTTAATAAATATGGTGGGAATTTGGGGACATTTATGATCAAATTTGCACAAAGAGTCATTGTAACTACTCCCTAGATGCATCCCCCATTTATTGATGACAAACAGAAATCACTTAAGTATTGACTATATTGATGAATGCACTTAAGAGAATCAATTAGTGATTTGAATATATAAAATAGTACTGAGGGAAGGGCTAACTCGATGATGGCATTAAGATAAGAGGCACTTTCATTTACCATAACCTAATTTTGGATACTCATTGGCAAAACCAGAGCATAATAATTATATCTTTCATCTGAAGATATTCAGTAAAAGTACGCTAAAATTTCGACGAGAGGTGGTCCACAACTCAAGTTTTCATGTGCATTAAAGTTTGGTTGCAAATCTGAGCAAGCAGAAAGAGCGAAGAATAATTAAGATAATTGCAAGCAATTGGAGTTATGGAAAGCTGGCAGTGCGGGAAAGGTTTTGTTTCCAATTTATTTGCGCAATAAAATGATTGGAGATAAGAATTGTGGCCCGGAGCCACGGCTGCTTATTGCCAATATCCGATGGAGCGCTGTCCAGGAGTGTACAGAGCCTGCAGTGCGCCATAGGTAGCAGTGATCCTGCTTACTGATAAACGAGGGCAATCACAATCTCATCAGCAATGAAAGCTACGGCCAGCCACCCACTCCATTACAGCGATTATCCGTGGAGCGATAGTGAGTGGGTCTTCCAGTAGCCCCCCCATCCACTGTAAATATTGAAAATGATCCAAGCATTGTGCACTGGTCTGCAACGGCCCTTTCAAAACTGCCACTGAAAGGGTTGCATTGAACTCGAAACTCGGCCTTTTATTGCCATTTCGGATTCACTCAACCCCTCACCATCCCCACCGTCCTCTTGTTTTTATTCTAATCGGAAAAATAAACTTTTCAACCCGTCTTGACGACCTCTGCAAATAACGCTGTTTAATCCGGGCGTTTCCAGAGAAAACGCGACGAGTAATCGCTTAATTATGGAAGCACGTTCCGGCCTGCAATTAAAATAAGGGAGGCAAAATTGAAAAAGACCTCCCCTCCCCCCGTCCCTCGATAAAGCGACACTTGAAGAAAACTCGCTTGCACCGTCATCCTTTCAGGAACTCGCACCGAAACCAGGAGATGAACAAAAACAAAAACGTAATTTTTGGTAGAAACTCGTATTTGTGGCGAACAACTCTTCGAGGTTGGTGATGCATTAAGAATTCGGCAGTTGTTGGTGAGTGCGAAGAGTGCTCGAGTTGATGGAAAAAGTGTTGGCGGGTTTGCTGCATGTGCGGTCTTCCGTGGAGACATTAATTAAGCTCCCCTTCCATAAAAAATGCACCCTCTCTGTAGAGACCATTGTTCCCGAAAATAAACAAATTAAAAATAAATATTCAAGTAATAAAACTTGTTAAAAGTTTTCATCGCGACAATACAATGACCCTCGAGTTTTCGCCGGGCTAGTCCGAAAATGTAAACCCGGCCATTCTTCTTTCTCGTGCCATCAAACTTTTCGGAACTGAGATTGCGAAAGATTGTTCGTATAGTTTTAAACAAGGGCTACCCTGATACGCCGACAACGTTCTTTTATTTTAGTTTTATCAGTTTCCTTTATCGCAACGTTTCGCTGTTTACTGCGCCTATACTCGGCCTTATAATCTATTCAGGGATAAATTATAACGCCAATAATTCTTGGCGAGTGTATACCCTCGCCGGGAACGACATTTTTTTTATGGAAATTCCTAATAAAAAGGAATAAAGATAAATGCGCAAAGGTCTTGTTGTTCGCGGGGGAATTCGGGAACACCGGGAACTCTGGAAGTTACAGGCAGGCTGAATAGATTAGAACCAAAAATTCCCCATTTTATCAACTTTTTCGTGTTTCACTACAACCAAGATTGGACGTGCGTATCTATTTGACCAAGATTTTCTTGATAATATGGACACCCGGGTTAACGAATTTATCAAGCAAATAAAGCGTCAGAAATTGAAATTTACTATTCCCCAACATTTTACTGTATGTCAAAACAAATTTTTCCTTCCTGCGTTATAAATTAAATTATTTAAAATAATTTACCTTCATCTGTCATATTAAACGCATTTAAAAAAATATTTATATAAACCTAAACGCAACTAGGAGTTGTAGAAATAGATACAAATATTGCCAGGAGACATGTTACTTGATCTAGAAATTATAAAAAAATAACAAAATTGCTTACGAGAAGCATACAACAAAATATGAACAACTTAACGCGATGGAGATTGCTCGCTTTTTAAAAACGAATTTTAATAAGTTTTTCATTAAATTGGCTTTGAAACTTATTTCAAACAGCTAAAATCAGTTTACTTTCGTGTTTACCAGAGGCTGAGCATTTTTGATTACCTTAGAGACTTGTAAAAAAAATAAATAGCGGTGATCAATTGATTATCTTGTTTTAGGTGCAAAACTGCCAGATGAGGGTCTCAGGGGCCATTTATCAGTTAACTTTAACTGGCGGAGGTTGCAGTGAAGGCTATATCATACATTATAGCACAAGTTTAACACATTGTCTCCTATCATTTGTTAACAAAGAATTCTGCTAAAAATTGAAAAGAGTTAAATTTATAATTATTTTACCGACTTTCTCCTTTAGTGAGTTATGTAGGAAGTGGCGTCAGAGAAGTTAAAGAAAAAAATTGCCTAGCGCCCATATTACTACTTTTGGTCCACATTGGTTAGTCCTCTATCGTCCAAAATTAATCCAATCTGATTTTTACTTTCAAACTTCTCCGTCTTTTATTTTACAAATTTTTCTTGTCTCAGCCAATTGCCCTCGAGAGTAGGTACTACATTGGTTGCTGAAGAGTTGATTGTGATTGAATTTACTAAAAAACTGTTTGGTAAGAAGGCCCATCAATTCAATTATTTCTGAGTTTACTGCTGTTCAACAAAATACTGGCAGAGATCTTCATACTATCCTCCGTGTATGTTGACAAGACAATCTGTAGCAAATTCTGCGTTTCTAAGTGGATTTTAAAGGTTCCTAATAGATTTAACGCCATCAACCATAGCCTCGCTACTTCTATTTAATTTGTTACTAATATAATTGATTCTATTGCTGTTGGTGTTTTATGCATACATCGTTTTAGGCTCGTTTTATGGACTGGTCCCGGGAAGATCAATCGTTGGGAACTTGTTGGAGTGAATGGCTAATTGATGAGGGCGGGTGAGTTGATGTTATATATTTGGACTTTAGCAAGGCATTTGATATAATTCCCCGGGGGTTTGCGCAAAAGGCGCTAAGTTTTCAAGAATCTTCCTCTACCTCTTTTGGTACAAAATTTCGAATGAAAGTTTATTTATCATATTCTGCTCGACCGTACGCCTGGTTACGTTCCAGACTTGTGCAGTTATTGACAAGGTTAGAGCCGCCGTTCGGTGCGTTAATGAGATTACGAAATTACGGCCGAAGCCGTAATTTGGTCGGTAATGAAGCTGGCAAAGCGGCCCGCGTAAAGGTCAGTGCTGCGCAAATATTTGCGAATTCTTAGCCGGACGAGCCGGAATCCCGTACTGGAAATCAAAACACGCGTCGACGAATGTTTGTGTTTGAAATTGGTGGCCGTCAAAGTTGCTGGCCATCTGCAGAAATGAGGCAATTAAGGGCGGGAATGCCCCGCATGAACCTCCCCGAAGAAACGTCGACTCTCAAAGTTCAGAAACAAAGGGGGACGTAAACAATAAGAAGTCCGAGTGGGCCATTCTCCAATTAAATACCTAAGTTGGGACAGCATTGTGTCGGTCGTTGCTATTTTCGCAACTTTTACAAGAAAACCATTGTCTGTGAAGATCCGCTAAGTAGCAAAGAACTAGCGTAAAGATAAAGGATTCGCCTCAAAACCCGACTGGCACGTCCGTTACTCTTACCCAACTATTTTAATTACGCCCGGGAAACTTACTAGAAAAATAGTTTCTCGCTTTATTAAAACCGCAGCTACGGCGGCTTTCAAACAATGACCGCAAACCCTTTTTAGAATTAATTGGTTTTTTATCAAAGAAATTTTAGCCTGTCTCCCCCGATTACACCCAGCGCATTGACTGTTAATTCTCAAAATAAAAACAATTTTTGGTAATTATTGAGAGAATTGTAACGCGCACATTGCGGAACGCAATCAAATACGGGAAATTTATTGTTCCCGGGCTGTGTAGACATTTCGAATTATGACGGTCGAATGAAGTCCTGCGTTCATCCATTGATGGACACGAGTTCCCTTCAATAGTCAAATTCATAGAAATTGCATTAACAATCAAATTATTATTTGCACTTCTGATTGCAAAGTGTTTGCGCAGTCCCGTGGACCTGCGTCAGGAACACCCTGGGTCAGGAATTTATGCAGGAAGCTTACAGATTGTGTGTATCATTAGGAAGTGCTGCGTTCGGACGAGATTACTCCCACGCTTCCTACATGTTTCTTTTGATAAACTATTTGCTCGTACCAGACTAAATTTTTTTTAATAAGCAGGTCGAGTTATATAAGTGGCTGATTCTAATCACAAAACTCAGACAATACAAATTATTTAAATAAGTTTGAAATAAAAATACTGATAGGTCAAAACTATTTATTTCGCTCCAATTCTTTGTAGTAATATCTCGATTCTTCCAAAAATCATTACAATTTAGTTCAATATTCTATTAAATCAAACAAAGTTTATTTGAGAAACTAGTTCAAGAATTTTATTCTTTTCTAGAAATTCAGTGAATAACATTAATTGCTAAAACTTTTTTTCAGCAATTCATTTTTGTAAAGAAATTATTCAGGTTTGATTTTATATAGTTTGTATATGTATTTCAAACAAACTTTTGAGCTATATCAAGAAAATACAACAAAAAGAATTATTTATAAAACAAAAATGTCAGTTTCAATTAATTGTTTGTTTAAATTTTTCTGAATAAATGGTAAGCGAAATTCCAAAGAAATCTCTAGTGACATTTTCTATATTCGACTAGTGATATTGCGTCCACAGAGCCACCCTTGTCCGTGAAGATAAATCCGTGATAAATCCCCCTAATATCCGTGAAAAAATCATAAAAATGAAACAAAATTGTGGATAAAAGTATCAATTTGGCTTTTGACTAATCCGTTAACCAACACCCCATTTTTGGCCGTTATTAATGTTTTCATTTAATAAATAACGGAAGCACGTGTCGTAGTACATCTTAGTTCGTGTACTGTTATGCAAATCCTTGATTACTTTTATCGTTGGCGCGAGAAACAGGCAGTGACTTCCCACCGGGAGAGCCGCCCGTGTTATCATTCTCGCGTGTGGATCGCGTATGAGCCCAAGAATTCTACCAAATGAAGAATAAACAAGTTCCAAGTTTATCAAAGAAACGTTATTCTGTGTAATCCTCAATTTTCCTCCGCCCCACTTCAACTTCAATTCCGCCCAATTCTCTTGCCAAACAAGTTTGTAAAATGAAATTTTCCTGCAAGGTTGACAAGTCATCTAATCGCAGCACTGGCGCAGCCTTTTCCTCTACATACGAACAATTTCTTTTTTCCGTTCTATTAGGAAACCTTCCTTTATTTCTTTCAATTTTCTCTTCGTTGTACGATGGGGTCCCGCGGGAACGGATTGAGGAGCGCTGCGACGCTCCCCTCGTTTTATAATTATAATCTGAAAATGTCAAACGAAAGAAAATAAAAACACTTGAACAATAAATTACCGGATATCTCCGAAATGGTTTCGAGGTTACCGGGTCAACATGATTTTTTACACCCTGTAACCACTCGACATTAAGTAGTTGCCACAATGTACCTTCAAACAATGGTACATATTGTGTTTGAAAACAACAATTACAATGCTTACAAGTGGTGTCTCTTCTACAACAATAGACTACCCAGTCAGTCGCTATATTAGTTGATATTACTTTGATAAATATTTATATAATTTAACCACGTGCTCAAGTTCGGTTACAGTGGTCGCAGCTACCATAAACTGCCACAATTCAGCTTGAGGAAAACACAAGCACAAAAGAAGAAATGCACTTTAAAACCCACTTATTTTAATAATAACAATAACTTAAATTTATTATAGTAGAGTCGAGATACAGTTACAATCAGATTGCATTGTGAAGAGACTTTATTTTTGTTTATCACCATTTTTCATCTCGGTCGTTGTCTAAGCTGAGACAACATCGGCTCGCTACTCACATAAAATACTCGCTGTAGGGCTTTACCTACGTAAAATGAGAGAATAAAGCTCTAAAAAACTTTGAATCCTTCTACTAGATTGCTTGTAATTTAAACATGCGGCAATCTGGTTCGTTAACAAATTCCTTATATGTTTTATAAAGGCGCAAAATAGCAACTGCATTATGTATTTTGTAATTTTCTTTTTCGTTCGGAATAAATTTGTAAGAAAATATAAAATGGACGAAATTTCTGTAACTCGATAATATTAAGTGGCACCGTTACTAACTGATTTCTCCACGTTCATAATAATTAGCTGTCAAGCTGTTTGATTCTTATACTTGTCCTAGAATTCTGCATTTCGCAAGTAACGATTATCAATTTTAAAAAAATTTCGTGACGCTTGAAGCAAAAACGAAAGAAAATGTAATTAAGGAAAAATTATACAGTATTTTTTAGTGAGTGGAAAAAAAATTCTTATGGATATCTAGAATGAAAATAGAATGACCTAGATTATCTCTACAAGATTTTACTATTATAGAGATCTAAATTATTAAATGCATTTACAGCTCATCTGGTTCTACCGTTTTATTCCTTTTAGATTTTTTACTTTCATAAACAATGTATGTCTTCATTATTTTTCTTGTCTTTTCTTTATGTGTTATGTTTCTCAAATCTGTACTTTTATCTCCATACTTCCACATGTTTCATATTTTTTAAGTCGTAAATTTTTTTAAGATCTTCAATTTTACGACATTGCTTTTTACTCTACATTTCTTTTACATACTGTTCCAGATATGATTCTGTTACGCTCTTAATGCTTTACATTATCAGTGATTTTCGTTGATTTTCCTTCTTACGTTCGTTCTAAAATCTCCGTTGTCATCTAGTATTCCTTCTTTTGCTAATGGTAATTTGTTTTAGCAGTTACTTGTAATTTTCAGGTTTAATAGAGAAAAATTTTCTTAAAATTCTTTTTCCTACATTTCTAATTTTTTCCTTATTAATGTCTAAAATATGTTGGTTATGTCTTCCTTTGATATTATGTTCTTTGCCAGTTATTCCAAGTCTTTCTTCATTCGCGTACTAGTCGCTCTTTAATGCTTGAATTAGATATTTGTCATATATTTGCTAGATTGAGTTTTTGGGCTTTGTGCAATTTTTTGAGATGCATGGCTTATAGTCCAAGAATATATAATTCCTTGATGAGCATATAGTGTATTGTAATTTCATTAGGTGCATTAAATGTATTTTCAATTAGATAAGAAGTAAGTGCTTATTGGAAACAATATTTAGCATTAATATCATAAGAAGGTTAAGCATTAAAAAATATTGAGTTATCCAAATTTAATGATACTTGATATGACATAGTGAGAAAATCTAGCACCAAAACTACGTTCTTCTATATTTATCATTACATTCTCGCATTTTGTGACCTCACAAGTTAGAGCCGAGAATTGTTTTGTTGTATAGTTAGAAGCTCTTGAAGGGTTGAAGCAAAATAAGATTACCTACTAGTTATTGAGCTTTCCTTGAAAAACAAAATAAACATATTATATTAAAGGTTTGAAACAGCTTAATTTAAATTATTTTAAAATATATAATTTTATAAGAACTTGAATATAAAGTTACACAATTAGAATGTAACTAAATTAATTTGTTACTTGCTATTCAGATTTAGAACCTAATTATTCAAAGTTTTGCTAAATTATCAAGAAATACTTGTATTCAACTTCTTGAAACTTATATTTCCCTAAAATGTATCATAACTGTATCTAAAACAAGTTATTTACACGTTTACGACCTACAAGATGAATGTTTCGTTAGCCAAAAATGCCATCGAAAAGTGAATATATTTGCAAACACATGAGAAACTAGTCAATGTTTAATCAGTAATTTTGCAGCGTAATTTTATTATTTAAAAAGCAAACAATTTTTAACACCTATAATAGTCGTACGCCATAAATGACGGCACGAGATGCTGAGCTTTAACTTGCAAGCTTTGAATTAATATAACAAAAATTAAGTAAAGATAATTATAAAACCGGTAAATAATGTAAGCCAAGCTTTCTGCTACATTAATTAAAACGGCAAGCGTGAATTGAAGTTAGCGGATGCCTTAATTACCAAATGATTCAAAGATATTTAGCAAATTGCAAATCTATTAAAATTACATTGAAAATTAATTTCTAACAAATTATTTGAGCACTTCGAGATATTCAAGGCACTGTTGACGATCTCGCTTACGCTAACATTAGTAATTGAATATGAGCACCAAAAGTACGGAATTAATTTATTTACATCTTTAATATTTTTTTTCCAATTGGTATTATTATTTATTTAACATATCTTTTAACATAGTTGACTAGATATTTTGTATATCTTTGGTAAACATAATATAAGGATATCGATATTTTTTAAAATTAATATCTCATATTTTTCTAGAATTAAATAAAATATTTAATCCGTATAATCTTTGCATGAGCTACATAAAACAATTTTCTTAAAGCGCCGATTTTAAATTCTAATTCAATTAACATCTGACTGCAAAATAATGTAGAAAGATGATTTTTTTTTCAGAAATAAATACAAAAACAAATTGACAAGAGAAACAAAATCTTAACTGATAAGTTCTTTATATAATTTATGTAAACTTTAATTAAGCTTAACTTGCATAGTCACTTAAAATTTAAAATCTATCTAAATAGAGTGAATAACCTAAAAAGCTAACTAGATGAGAGATTAATTTAATAGCAGAATCACCAACAATGATTATTATAATTTTATCATACATTTATGACTTCACTAATAAATTCTCGATATTTTCTTAAACTATTAAGCTAAAGTGTCAAAAAAATCTACTAAAGGAAGGTAATTACTTTAAAATTTTACAAAGCTTGGCAAAATATAGAATGTGTTTACAAAAAGTAGCAATGTTCCTAAGAATGAGGTACAAATTTGACGGCATAATAAGATAAAATAGTAAATTTCTTTCAACCCCTACCAGTTTTCTAAAGAAGCAATTTCCGTTGCTAAAGGGAGAAGTAGCTGTTGTGTTAATTCCGTCGTCAATTTCTTCTAGGAAACTCTTTATTTTCAGTCGTGACTCATTTTCCCGGCGCATCCGCCATAATTACTTGACTAGATAAAATGTTCCTGATTGTTGTGTTTCCATCAACGCTCGTAGCTAAATTAAGATATCGACCCCTCATGATTTCTGGTAGCACTTAGTTACGTGAAACGTAATTGGTATGACGGAATTCTGGTTCCGGCCCAGTTATTTCCCTTGAGCTTTAAAAATATTCCACTAACATGTCAGTAGAGATTTAAATATTATTGTTTAGGAAGCGCTTTTAATTGTACAAAACAAAAAAGGAATTTAATGTGTAATACATAACTTTGGTTTTAGTTGAAACATGCGAGTAATTATATCTTCGCGGTATGATGTTAAAGCTGCAGGTCTGGAAAGCCCGGTCTGAATTTATAAAACATTTGTTCTGTTATAAACAGTGATTAAAACACCTGTTTAAAAGGTTGGTGGAACGGGTTTGTTTTGTTCTGGAAATGGCATGTTTTGTTTTCGCGCCCTGTTACATAGACAGTTTTTCAGGATTTTAGGAAACGTGTCCAATTAGCCGACGTGCGTGGCTTTATTAATTCGTTGGCATTGAGCGCAGCCCTAGTCGAAGAATTCTTAATAGTGGTGTATTGGGTGAAATATGAAATTCGGTAAGTAGTAAAAGGGGCTGAATGGGGCCGGTCTGAGATACGAGCGGTGGCATATTGGCCGTCAGGTCCAGGAATGCGAAGGCGAGCACGTATTATCGGCTTGGGTCGTCAATAGGCAGCGATCGCTAACTGAAAACACTCCGGGCTTTGCGTCATAACCAATTCTCCGGCCTGCTTCACGAAAGCCTCAATCACATATATCTCAGCGCCTATTCTATTTATGGCATCCTATATTTTTGCCCGCACCTCCGCATTCTTAATATTCCAGCTCCCAGAGAGCCCTTTTGTACGCGTTCCTTCACTTCACACGTTTCCTTATTGCCCGGAAATTGCCAGAAATGATTCTCTTGTATTTGCGCTCCTCCTAGTAATAAATAAGATTTTATTGACACTGCACGGCAACTCCTGAAACGATAAATAAGCTTAATTTGATGAAGGCACGGATTTTAATACGGTGATTTAAATTCGGCTTTAGCCTCTTCGTTTGCTGAAATTCCCTATCTAAGTAGCGTAAATCATTATAAGACGCGCGACATCAAGTCGTTGGGAAAATTGCAAATCTCCGTGATATTCATTAAAACAAATTTCGACCCTCTTCGCAGTAATTATTGCAAGTTTTCTAACACTTCCGCCGCAAACAATTACTTTCATCGACTCTTCCTGCTAGTGTCGCCTCCTCCCCAAGGCGTAATCCAAGCGACTTGTGAAACCGACCGGCTCCTCGATCGATCCTTCAGAACGCTGCACATGGTGTCCTTCCGGACACGTCGTTAAAAAGGTTAAAACGGCTCCACGTCCGATGCATCAGGCTATTATTGTTAGGAACTAACGCTGACCGAAATGGCGCACTTTGACCTGAAACCCGCCGGAATGCTAACTCTGCTCAGAAATCAACGTGATGGAAATATAATGATATTATCTTTACACTGTTAACTTGTAATTTTATTTCCAATAACTTGGTGCTTTTAACTTGATTAATGCTTTCTATCTTAATTATCAGTGCAGATAGTTTCATTGATTACAACACAACACCTCCTGATTTCAAAATTGTTTCCGTCAGCGACACTCTAAATGAAAATTTGGTCATTACTGTAAATTTTGGAATTTATCGAATCTCTAGGGTTTCACACAATTGTTATTAATTTTTAGATATGCAATATTCATGACGCGCTCGCATCGGGAATTATTCAAATCGAATCCAATTCGTCAGTATAATTAGTTTATTTATGTATTAACGCCTATCTGGCTATTTAGCGGATAATTGAAAGGTTTATAGTGGCTATTTACATTTAAAAAGCGAAGATTACCTGGACGCGATTTACATATTAATCAACGCACCACCTAAAATGTGCGAACGAATCACAATTTCAGGAAACTCCATCAAAACAAACGGCATCTGCATAATTATTTCGGGAAAAAGTTGCGAAAGTTGATGAAAGCGGCCATAAATGGAAATAAACGCAAATATAGCAGGGAATGCGGGGAATTAAAAGTAGCAAATTTACGTTGAGTTGCAACGTAGAATCACGGCGCCTCCACCATTTGTAATGGGAACTGAAATTAAATCGCACAAATATTCGAGTATTCAAAAATATGAGTTTGCTTTCAAATTAGAACAATAATTTTACTAATGGATTTTATAGTTCTATAACCGCTAGCAGTGAATAAGGTTATTGATAAAACAATACTGAAATTTGATTAATTATCCAGTGAAAGCAAAAATTAAAAACAGACAAAGGGAAACACAAATACTAAATAAAGAGCATTAATACAGAGGTATGGAAACCATGCTTTCAGGTGTCTTTTAAAGTGA
Source organism: Pyrochroa serraticornis (assembly GCA_905333025.2). Lineage (NCBI taxonomy): Eukaryota > Metazoa > Arthropoda > Insecta > Coleoptera > Pyrochroidae > Pyrochroa > Pyrochroa serraticornis. The sequence goes on along the minus strand of HG995157.1, from coordinate 9,457,681 downwards.
TTTCTTGTTTTCTGAAGAATCGATTTAATAATAACAATTTTGCTTCTTTCCTGGATTTATCTTAAATTGTAAAACAATTATAAAACAATTTAAGACAAAACTACATCCTGCTTGACTTTCAATTTTTGGGTAAATGATTAAGGAAGAAAAAACATTGGAACAAAAAAGAAGCAAGAGAAAGTTAGGCCAAAAACAAAAAATACTTCTATAAATTTGTAAAAAACTAATAAAGCCTGAAATTGTAAATTGAACGTATTGCCATGAATTTAGCTCCTAATCTAAGGCTTAAATTATTCTAACATCCTTGTTACTCATCAAATCCAATTTTCTTAAATTTTTCTTCTTGTTATTGTTTAATTTTTGGTTACCGGAGCTAAGAAATCATTATTGCAGATTTTACTTTTAAAGCGACTGCTTCAAATTATTGATTTTTGATTTACAGTCATAACGTTTCTTTTTTGTTTCCTTTTTTTAAATTATCTTTTGTACAACAATTTGGGATATTTGGGATATCATATCCTATTATTAAAGTTTTCTTGTTTCTCTTTTCTTGACATTACTAGGACATTTGTTATGTAATCCACCCAGGATTCTTATAATATTTTCGTACACATCCACATCTTAAATGCCTTTAGTCTTTTTATATTTGTTTCTCTAAAAGCCCTTGCTTTATTGTTTGGTAGCGTACGAAGAAATATTTTTATAAAACAATTTCTAGGTGCTACAGTATTAATGTAATAATAATAAGTGCGTTATATCAAAGACAAAATAAACTTAGTAAATTTTGTTGTTATCTTTCCAAAGTTACCCGCTCAATTTAGAATCTTCTTATGAAATGATCTTAGAGAATTGTCATTGTAATTGCAAGGTGGCGCAAGTTGTTTATGACAACTACTTAGCAATATTGATTTATAACTTTACATTGTCAGCAGGATTCAACTTACTGGTTATTCGAGAAAGTTGCATTTGTTTGCAGACCACCGTCCGATTCGTTTTGATGTTTGCAAATTAGTGCCAAAATATCTACAGAGTCCAGCTATTAAGCCATAAATCCAGCTTCTGAATTAATCCCACCGGCGGACTTTGAATGTGTCATTAATATTATTCAGTTATGCATTAGCCTCGGCAACGTTCTTCTAGCAAATCTTGTGACATTGTCAATTTAGTGCACAATGAATTTCAGTTCGGTTAATTCTATCTTTCGGTGACAATTTCATTTCCAATTAATATTTATGAACGTCGACGTTTGGTTAACTGCAGCAATACGTGAATGAACTTGATATCCGATTTTCCTCTTAGCCACGCTTTAATCGTGCACATTTCCTATTCATATTGTAATAATTCCATTGGCCGGTGTAAGATGCATAAAATTGATAACTCCCCCAATTTCACGGGGCGGCGACACCAAAATACCCGCCAGGGGCAGAGGTGCACCATTGCGGAACATCAGGCACTAAGATAGACGAATGCGAAAAGATGCGAAATAAATGAACTGGACAATGGCCGGCAGTTTACAGTTCATTTCCCAATCGTGGCCCATTCTCGATTTTCCCGAGCGAAATTTCCAGATAGAGCGCCCCAGGAGCCACAATAATGAGCAAGAAGGGCATAAATCGCGCTTAGAATCTGAATTCCGTGTCGGGCAATAAGAGAGAGATAAACGGATTCGGGTTCGTTTCCAACGCCATGTCAGGTGGAGGCCCCAATTGGGACTAGCCGGACTAAAATCGCAACCCCACAATTTATTTGCCGTTCGATGTTAAGCTCCGGCAACTTGCGGACCTCGTGTCGGGGATTATCCCGGACAGGAATCAAAAATGCTAAATCTCCGATAACAAACCTTTATAATTAGGTATTAAAAGGGATCAGCTCCTTCTACAGCTTGTTACGCATACGTCACGGCTGTCAAACGAAGCAACCTGGAAAAAAGTAACAACCCTTCAGGAAACCACGCAGCTAGGCACGTGTAATGAAAATTTAAATCTTTTCGGTAAATAATCGGGGTATGGCTTCCTGAAGGACGTGTTATACTGAGTAATCAAGTATTTTGAGATAACTGTAAGCTAACATCAATAACATCACTTACTGAGGACAAAGAGACTGAGGTGTGCAAACGATAATAAAGTTTTTCCTGGAAATCGCAAAAATGGCGGATGCGCCGGGCGAATGAGTGATTTTATATCGCATGAAGAACAGATCAAGCACTTCCATTAAGTTTTGTTTAATTTAAAACCATTTAAGTGTTCACATTATATGACGGACCTCAATAGGATAGTATAGAAGTAAAATTAATCTTGCAACTTGGGTTACATTTGCGAAAGACGCCGTCGCTACGGCTCTCAACTAATCAAATACTTTATCAGTTGCCAATTACCCGCTCCAGTAGCCCCTAAAGTAATCTTTCAGTCGGCGTCCGACATTCACAAACTGCAATTAGGGCGACCTCTGTCAATGGTAGCAGGAAAACCGCTGCAAGCAGCGCGCACTGCGGCTATGATGCGGCTGCATAATATCGGGATCATACCCGATTATAACTATCATAGGCTTTAAGCGCCTATAAATTCCAGTTCTATACAGGATCGAAGCGTTAAAGCTCACCCACATACCAGCCGTGTCCTATGATTGGTCTAAACAAAAGTTTGCACCCGGAATAATATATGATAGAACCGGAGTCGTAAAATGTCAACGTGCGTTTCACTGGTACAGGCAGAGGGTGTGGATGACGTTGACAGGGTTGGTCATCCGATGTAGCGCTTCTGTCGGTTTTATATTAAAAAAAACGATGTGGAAGTAGTGGTTCTCGTTCGTCGAAACGTTACATAGTAATTTTCCGTAACAATCTGGACGCTAATTTAGTAGAATTTAAACTGCCGCCGTAAAATAACAGAACAGTTAGCAATAAACTTTAACGGTGGAAGAAGCTGTAGTTTCACATGTCAAAAAGGTCTTAAAACACTAACGAATAATTGCACTATTTAGTGAGGAATGAGAGTGTTTATTTTAAGCTTGACGAGACAACGAAGAAACGTCAGATCAGGGTCTCTGTAAGAATGAAGGTAATTTTGTTAATTCAATAATTAGTAAAACCTGTAAATGTTGGACCACACTAATTGCAGATATTAATTAATAATTTGTTAAACAATAGCAACACAAATTTAATACTGTTTGAAGAGCAGCGCCTGGTTAGATTAAATTAGATAGGTGTAACCGTATTTTGATTAACATATTATGCCAAACTAATTTTTAAATCATATTGAAATCCATTTTTTCAAACTTTACTTCAAAATTATGCAACTCATTACCGACTGCGTTTGTATAAGCAATTTGAATATTTGCCGGCAATTTGTTTAGTAGTCGGCAATTCTCTCCTACTGGATATCGGCCAATGACCAGCAACTGCCGGCTACAAGAATAGTCGCTCTTAGTTTTGCTGCTTTCTGCTTTTGCTTTTATACTAGAACTACAATAGTTTGCACAATGCCGCGCCTTCTTGTCATAAATCTTTTTGATAAATAACATGAATAAATAAAACCTATTATAAGATTGAATTATAGCTAAACTATAAAATCCATCATTCTTAAGGCTTCTTTCTAACATCTTACTAAATTTCAATATTATCACAGAAAAGCGAGACAGTTCTATATCGTGAACGACCAAATAGCTTGATATCTCACAATCAAATTGCTTATACAAAAATATGGATGACTTTTTTATATCTCATGAAAGATTGAGTGCTGTCAGTGTCATCAGCTACTAGCATTCTCCTGAGGAAGTTATATAAGACTTTGAAAGTCTTATGGTAAATATTAGGGGGTCCATTCTTACTGTAGAATTATCAGCAATTGACATTTTACACTAGAAAAGGTGCAAAAGATTATGGACATGTCACTGATTCCTGGAAGAAATTAAGTGAGAAATTCATTATCGCGGTTGCTCCGCTTATGTTAATCGGACTTAACAGCTTCAACCGTTTCATGTTTTATGTTCTAAATAGGAATAGGCAAAGGCACTATTTTGGTTGAGCTACTTTAGGAACACTTGTCAATTAAAATGAATCGTTCAAATCGAGTCGTTCTATCACTAGTAAGTTCGGAACAATGTTGCAATTGGAAATCAGCACACAGTTTTGAACGTTCTGCTAAAACTAAATTACGCTGAAAGAAGTGTCTGTAGTTCAGAATTTCTTAGTCTATGTAGGTCTAAACATAAACAATTCATTTACAAACAAATCGATTAGAAATCGATTAAAGAAATCTGTTTATTATAAAAATTAATTTGTGGTTCCAAAAAAGTACTTATCTGCATAAGTATAATTGACTGATTTTCAAAATTATGTAAACAAGAGAACAGTCAATTTCCACTTACTTAGCAATAATAATAATAATTAAATTTTGAAGGTGTTAGAAAACACAAATACCTACTAATAACAAATCAATAACCATACAATTGAAAAGAGAATTCAATTTTATGAGTTTTATATGCACCTTATCAAATTAGTCATTTACAAATTCTATCAAGCATATTTACGAAATTAAAAAATTGCCGATGCAAGAATATTTGGTTGAGAAGATGATTATGATCAAAACCCATTATGTTGGAAAGTTTTCAAAAGAGAGTTTTTAAACGTACCGAAGTTGCCACTATTGATAAATATTGTTAAGTACTTGCTGAATATGGATAAATGATTTTATAATTTCATCATAATTCCAGATTTTTTTTTCAGAGTCAAAACTTGCCAGTTAAGGTAGTGTATCTATTAGACCATTTCTGTCGATTCTTACCTGGAAAAATTGATATCAAAAAAATATTTTACTTTTTAAAGTCAAAAATCTACTAAGCCTAGCGCTTGTAGTGGGAATGACAAACTATGGCCGTGACGATAAAACTTGCGGCTGAGCGAATTTTTTTCTTCACGTATCATTTAGATTTGAGCAGATTGAATCATTATAAAAATTATAAAACTAAACCGTTTACTTTATTTCTTTCGGACAGAAACTTCTTAAAAGGGTAATTCGATCGATTTCTATTAGATTGTTAATGTAGTTCATCTTACATAATTTTTCTCTAGTTTTAAATAATATAACAGCATTTTGCTTTTCAATAATAGAAAAATTACAATATAGAAAAGACAAATTTTGATAACGCAATAACGTAAAGAACTAAAAATTTAATTGTCTTATAACTAAAAACCGAAATGTTTTTGGACGGAAAAACCTGTCTTAAACTTAAAGATGAACACCCTATAAGGCAGTTATAGAAAAGGTCTGTGATAAGTGGTAAGAAGGAGGACAAAGGTGTCTGAAACTGAAAACCGGTGAAAATTAAATAAATGCAAATCTTAAAAAATTAATAGCCGCATCCCGGGAATTTATAAAATGATCCGGAAAAACGAATGCAACTTGCTAATCTTGTAATTTAGCGCTAGGATTTTGGTGAGAAATTTTATCGTTGAGTTCCCCTCGACATTTGCATTTTGTTGTAAAAATCCCAGCTCGGTTCGATGAGTAATTTGTCTCTTTCTGTGGGGGAGGAGTTGTGCCCTCGTTCTGAACGTCGCGGTTAAATTAAGTGTTTCGTGTCATGTCACAGATGATTTCGGTAATTTATGCCAGAGGCAATGTGAAAAACCGTAGCTATATCAGCGAAGGATTCGTTTTAAAGGCCACTTTAATGTTACATCTGGTCGGGTGGAGCATTAAATGTCAAATTGGCAGGTAGACAGGCAATTGAGCCAAGCGGGGCAAGTCGTCATCAGGAAAAGTTTAAAAGCTGAGCTTATTGCGTACGTTGTAATTATCTTGAGGGTTGTTAGTCGATTTATTAAGTTTTTATCTGTTTCGGCAGTATAAAACAGGGTGTTTTCCTTGTAGTGAGACACGAAGTGCTACAATTTTCCGTAAGAAATAGAGGGTGGAAAGTTGGATCCCAAATGTACTATTAAGACGAGGCATGAAATCTAACTTATATTATTATATCCGTCCTAGCTAGAATTAGTTGCGTCGGCGTGCATAAAGACAAATTTAATTAAATTCCGTGCACTAAAACTGTCCTAATTAAAATGTCCGTGTCGAAATGGTGTCCTGAACGATAGCGTTTTGCACCGTATTTATCGCCATAACGCCTCCTCTACTCGCGTCGCGCCTTTCTTTTTTGAGCACGTAGTTCATTAGTTTCATTTGAAGCCGTAGCAGTTCCAATCACGGAACCTGAAGACTTTAGCTAAACTCCGCAGCGAGATCGCTGTGAAACAAAGGGGCAATGGGAATCGGAAATAAGAGGGCGAGACGTACACATGTGCCGCCGGAAGGATTCGACAGCAGGTTTGATTGGAGCACCAGATGGAACATATCAGCATTATTATCTGTTCATCCGGGTTTGACAGCGGCGTCTTCGGTGCAATCATAAAGAGATTTGTCGGTGAAAAAAGACGCCTTTCAATTACTCAACCGGCATGTACCCTCAACGGTAATTGACTGACGTCGATGAGCGGCAGTGATTTGGCAATACCGTAAACTCTTTAATCACCTGCTCGGGATTCCTGCACAATTCGCAATTTAAAAGCTCGACGGATAGGAAATCGATTTGGAAAGATCCGCGGTGCAGCTGTAGCTCGACAACCGGTACAAGAGAGAAGCCAAGATATCCCAAAACACTAAAGTAATTTAAATAGCGATTGCACGAACAATTGAGCTTTTTTCAGGGAAAGCGATGCAGCAACGAACGCGCCACTGCAGCTTTATCTTTTGCCCTCCAATTGCCGCAGGCGAACAAAAATCAACTCGATAAAATTCGCAAAACGCAAAGAAAATCCACTACCTGGCTCCATATCTCGCTAGAAAGTTGTTTTATAATTTCCTCGCAATACTCGTTAATGAAGCTGGGACGAAGTCCGCTAACTCGCAAACGAACTCAAACCCTTGACAATTTCAATTCACCGACGTCTTGTGCAACGTCAAAATATTTAGAATTTTGATAAAACTATAACAAAATGTTTAGATATATTCCTAAATTTTTCAACTTTTGCTTATTGGTCAGAAGAAATTTCTGTCAGTTATTTGGCACAGTTTTCCTGAACTTGCCAATATTTCCAATAATACTTCATGGGTTCTATTTGTTACACCAACTGAGCGAAATCGATCTTGATTTTCGATAATTTTCCTTCTCCAACGCCTGGCTCCGGGTCATGACAAATTCTGGGCAGTTTTGGAAATTCCAGGTGGTTTTGGCAGAGGGTTGCCGTCCCTGCGTACAACATCGGTTAGCGGCGTTTTAAATTGGTTGCCATATTCCGTGCGGTTTGTAGCGTTTCGGTCGGCCAACTGACATTATTTTTAACGCGGTAATAAATTCATCACGGTTTATGGGTTCATATTGGGGGAGCGCTCCATTGTCGGGCGTAACATAGGGACATCCTAACTTTATATCTGATTTGGAACTAATTGAATTGCGCGATTTGCGTCGAGCAACTCTGCCGGCCAGCGATGGAGCATGCAGGGTATAGCGGGAGGACAACACACCCACACCGCACAATTGCCCTTCTGCCTCCGGGAGAATTTACTATTATTAAAACATCATCCCAGCCGAGTTTGCGATGTCGTTCACTAAACTTCCTTTAGTGCTTCATTGAAAACTGATCCATCGCCGGTTGATATCGAACCGGGGCCTCTCCCTTGGCCGCTGGCATGTCTGGAGCGCACTGATTAGGGGCGAAAAAACGAAACAGGCATTCTTCAAAGGCAGGCTCGGAGCACGGCGAATTGTGTTTTGATGCCCCCAACCTACCCTGCAACAGCCACCGGCGATTGAGCTATAAAATTTGTGATCGGCCACCCCGATCGATTTTGACTTTTTTAATACTCATTCCTACCCCTCAAATTACTACAATCTATCTCTAAAAACTAACAATAGAACAACATTATTAGTAAATTATCCAACTCTTGAACTGTTAAGGCTTTCATGATCTCCAATTGATTAACTTGAAACTTTGTATGTTTAAAGTTTCCTCAAGGTGAAAAGACAAAGGGAAGTACTAAATAACTAAAACAGAAACACCGACTAGAAACCGCAATTTTAAAAAGTAATTTGAGGGGGTGGTGAATTTGAAATCGTGATGAGTTTCAGTTTTCAGTCATTTGGTCTATTTTAGGGAACTTAAGTAACAGCCAATGTGTTTTCAGGTCACAGAACGCTCAATAGGCTTCGAGTCAATATATCGCGCCATCTCCACCCGTAATTATACGTCTCGAATATGTGCTAACACAAACACTCGATCTTAATGCCCTTCTCGTGTATTTCTTCTGTTAGCTCTATGCAGTGTAAACAAGCCACGTCCGAACTTGAGTAGAATTTTTAAAGCTACCCAGACTAGAGAATTCGATGGTGGCGGCGGTGGTGGCGATAAAGGCCGTGATTAATTAGGAAGCTATCGATGTCAACCCAATTGCCATCACATGTCCGGGCGGCGTGTGTGCTTCGCCACTCTACTGATAATAACACAATCTATTAACGGGCCGGGCAGCTTTTACCCCACCGGAGCCGGTAGCTTTTAACTAACTAAATGTGCTTTATTAATCAAAAGACGTTTTTTTGCGCGTCTCTCGGCTTTGAACCGGTTAAATTTATAATTAATTTGCGGACCGTAGCCGGCCATAGGTAGCGTTTAACATTCAACCATCAGCGGCGCAACAACCAGGACAGGGGGGCAAATCTAATATTTAACAACATCAATCGAGATATTTCCGGCACTCGCATATCACTTATGTAGGGTCTACAATTCTAAATCAACGTCCGTTTCCTAAGAATAATATAATGCAATATTAACAAATCGACTGAACTCTAAACCGCGCTATAAATCTGTGACTTCTAAATCCATATCTTTACCTTATTTTTTTCTTCGTTGCAATTTTTAGCTCTTTGACCTTTCAGTGTCCACTTGAGAACTGATGGTTGCGGGGGTTACGGTTACGGCCGTGCCGCCAATGGCGTGATTACCGTAATGGTTCGGTGTTTAAAGGTTGGCCGGATGGTGGGTCGGTATTTTTTCAATGGCATCCCTGAACGGCAAGGAAAGCCGAAACTCGCTTATCTGATGAGATAAAATGACCCGGCGCGGTAATAAAAGTCGCAATCGGTGGATATTACCGGGTTGCGTGCGTGCGCCATCCACCAGAAAGCCGTAGTGTGTTATCTGTCAACAACAGGCACAAATCAGAGTGACCTACAAAATCGCGTCATCAATAACCACCTCTAGTAGAAGGTGTAATTAATCAGTTGCCACGCGATTCACCTCGCATCACGGCTTTGTTGTCTACACTAACATGTCACGCGTTCGCCTATGATGAATTAACAGTGACATCGGGGGCTGTTTATCATGCATTTTTAATATCGTCTCAGTTCAGAGGGAAACTCGAGATAATTAACGTTATGTGGGAAACCAGATGCTTATTGTGAGGAAAAGTCAGATTCGACCTTTTTCTCCTTTTCATTTCGGAGGCAAAATGAGTCTATCTAAGCTCCGGGACTAGAACGCAGTGAGTTGAATCTCTGGAGGGCTTCATGCTATTTACCGCTCATCTCCGTCTCTCTTGCTCCACTTTTCGGTTCGGAATTCGTGGCTCTCTCGCATCACGTCAATTTATAGAATTTAGGATCTACAAATCGGCTTATTCTAACCTATTCCACGTAGCAATATTTCAAGTTTGACACACGCACGACATACGTTCCGTAACAACCTCTACTCGCGCCCTAACAGGTAAGTCCAACCCAAAAACCCAATCAATAACTTCATTAACAGTATTACAATTTTATCTGAATTTTTGTAATTCCGTTTTATTATATTGCTAGTATCTTTTTATCTCAAGATTTCAGAAATCGTCCTCATCATTATTTTACTTTTGCTATTACGATCCCTCTCATTCAACTTCAAAGTTAGCACAATTTAAATTTGCAATTTTCTTATCTAGCGGAACTTTTCTAATGAGTTTGTGAGTAATTTCCTTAAATATCCGTAAAACATTCAACTGAACCAGTCCTCCTCTGCAGTTAAGAGTCAAGAGAAGGACGTTTTAACAGTTATTCTGTAAGCCAGTCATATATCGATTGTCTTGCAGAATAAATTGAAGCTTTCAACAAAATGTTCAATTGAGTGTTACGCTTGTGCAATAGTCTGACTGCATTCTTATTTACAAATGAAAGGACACAAATATGAAATATACATTGTTGAAACAATGTAAACACAACAGAATTAAATAATCATAGAGTGGTTAGAAATAATGACGGTTTTCAGTGAAATTCCAAACAAGAAAATCTTACAGACGTGCTCGGCGCTAGATTAAGATACTTAGATACATGTGTGCATATCGTAATACAAGTACAAAACTTTTTAGCATGTATGGGTGAGAATTTACCTTCAACTCTCAAACTATAGTTACTAATACCATTGTATACTGATTGACGTAGTATGGAAATTTTCACGCTAATTAGTTGTTGACATTTATGTATTATCTTCTGTTTTGACATTATAATCCAAATTTACGTTTTTATTGGATGTAAATTTATTTCTAAAAATTTTCAATCGCCCATCTTGTGGTTATTTACGTAGTCAAGTAAATAAACCCATGTTGCATTTATGAAGGGTGATTGGTGCCGTAAATTATAATTTTTTAAGTTATTATTAAATTTTTCAAAATTGCGAAAATGAAATTGCTGGAATGTAAATATTCGATAGAAATGTGTATGCAAATTTCTATGCACCGCTCTTTAACTTTACTGATGCCTGATTGCGCTTGAACTAATAGGTCATTAATAACAGGTTCGATAGTAGTGTGATTTTTTCTGTCAATTTATTCTTGCAAATGGAATTGTTTCTTTCAAATCCCTTTATTACTTCCAATTAGTGATGAATAAAAAATTGATTCTTCCAATTTACGGCTAAAAATGTTTCAACAAATTGACCAAAGTAATGAAGCCAGTAATAAAATACATAAAGGCTAATATCATAAAATTAAAACTCAAACACATAAATTTTATTTTTTGTGTATCTATTTTGTACTCCTTACTGGAACAATGATTTATGTGAAAAGTCCTAATTAATCTTTTATGAGAATAAAAATTGGTACGAACTCACGATCTTCATATCTTACGACTAAAGTTTCAGATTTCTATGACGTAGTTTTTGCAATTTAAATAAGCCAGAAATTCAGTTGCTGAATATCTCAAAATGTGCAAATTCGTAACTTAAAATTAAGTATAAAAAGACATTACGCGATTTTTAACGTTGTTGCTCTTTCAGCGTCCTGGTATTAAGTTAGGCAACAATCTTCCTTACTAAATTGGTGGAATTTCGAAAAATACTTATATTTTCCGTAAATTATCATAGCTGTTCAGTGAAATATCAGGTCTACGTAAAAACTTGAGTTAAAATAACACGCAATGCAGCACCAATCTGTAGATTTTGGTTTATTTGTAATGAAGCGTAATTTGTTATATTCATACCGTCGAATATGAATAATAAAACAATAATAAAAATGCATAGGTTTGCCCTTGTATTGCACCAAACTGTAGAGATAACTCCATAGAAGCTCCAGAAAATTAGTTAATTTGAGTGCCAAAACAAAACCAAATATGTCAAAAAATGTTTTAAGAAGATAAAAAGTTATTCGATGTGACTACTGTCTTTGCATGGAGAGACCATTTTAATATAGAGCCTGTAAATAGGTAATCATTTTATTTTTATTTGATAAATATTTATATTGCAGTCAGAATAAAACAGAAGAACAAATGACCATAAGTTATAAGTGGTGTTAAACATATGAGAAACTGTTGTATCATAAAAATTTGATTGCCAAACTAACGAGAAAAGAAAATCAAGTGTTTCTTAGCCTTTAGCTGTGAAGCTAATATGGGGCTTACTATTAATAAAATATTTGAAACAAATTTAGCAACATCTTTATGCTTGAAAGATTCTGAGGATTCTGCTGAACTTTTCAAAGAACTAAATTGCTTGCAAAATGAACGTGTAGTCACAGATCAAAATTTCAAAAATATCGAGGACCTTTTCACTTTTAAGTAATGTCGCTTGGTTACATCATGTAGTAAAAGCAGTAAAGCAAAGTTAGACAAGAATAAAGTATTTGAGACAAAATATGTAACCAATTTGCAACTACATATAAGACAAGTAATTAAACAATTGATTAAATTTAAATTGCTGATTATTAATTAAATTAGCTACTGGATGCTTCACAAAGCATTTTAGAACTATAATTACAGATTTTCTACCTCTTAAATGATCTTCTTTAGGTGTCAATCCCCATTTAATTAAAATAGATTTTTCAAAAGCTTAAAATAGCTTTGCTTGATATTTTTAAATACTTTTACCTACTATTGCATCAAAACTCTATTATCGATCTAATATTTAACCAAGAATTGACAAAGTTCTTTTGCATCAAAAATTAATTCTTCACGCAAGAATAATTTTGCACTTTATTTTTTCAGTTATTTGCAAAGTACATTGTAACAGAACTGTACAGATTTGTAAGACGATCAACAGCCGCCTAAATCTTTGCTTTATTTAAGCTTAATTAGTAGCCACTAAACCAATCTTCTAACTTGAATTCTTCCATCGGTTTCAGGTGCAGTAATCTATTTTTCTTAAAACTGAAAAAAATAAATGTTTTCAAGAATAAAGCGATCTTACATAAGGAACTGGATATTCTTTACTAAATAAATATTTTAATTTTGGTGAGTCTGATGTTCAAAAGCTGAGACTGAATAAAATTTATTATTCTCACCGATTTGTCAGCAATATTTTTGAGGCAAAAATAAATAACTTTTGTATTTACTGTTTTAAAGTGAATTATGTAAGAGAATTAATAAACAAAATTATGGAGTAGCCAAAATTTGTAACAAAAATTTATAATTTATTACCATTTCAAAACAGGAAATGACTATTGTAAAATTTTTAAATAAACCAATTTAAATAGCTTTAAATAATTATTGGTCTCAAGTTAGTGATTAGAAATTTTGAATATAGATATCAAATTGAAAGCGAGTAGCCCGACGCTCCTTCTGCTATTTATAATCTCCTACAGATAATGTCCATCCTCGTCTCTAGGTGTTCCATTGTCGAAATGTTTCCATTTCTATGTCGTTTTAACATCGGTCTGGAATTGAACATCACGTGCATGTTCACCTGTCATTTCGAAGTTCAAATAGAATGCCAGTGGAATAATTGAATCGTCCGACACGACGGCCACCAGAGATCGAACTAGATTCGATTTAAACCGTGTGGTCATCGACATTCAAATTGTACAGGTCCTTGGGGACCGGCTCACCTCAGCCTGCTGGCATGGTCGATTAGTGATGCGTATTGGCATGCTTTGCGAGCCTCCAATTTATAATATTGGCTGATTTGACCGCAATTTAACCGAAATTATGGCTGCGCCGGGACGACCGAATTACGCCATCACCATATTTTTAACATATCCGATCGGGCAACCCTATCCAGGCCAACATACTCGCCATCGATGCCAAGGGACGAAGCGATCCGCCTTTCAACTCGACTGCAATTGCATTTTTATATGCTAGAAATTAATAATTTGACTGACAGCAAACGTTGGAGTTAGCTTTATCTTGTTTTCAAAATTTTGCTTTTCAAAATCGCTATTCGGGATGCGTACTTTAAAAAATTAGGTAAAACTAAAATTTTGATTAAAGTGGAATTTCTTTTTTTCTGAAATATTGCAGTGGAAATTTTCTTTTAAAGCAACAACTTTTATTAGAATTTCTATAAGAAATTGGAAACCGCAGCCTCATCAATTCGATGCTGTAATTTCTTTCTCGAAGAATGCGCTTTAAAAATATTTTCCTATTGCTGCAGATTTCTAACCTTTTCAAATTTGTAAAATGTATTATGATAAATATTGACTTACAATTTCGTAAATTTGCAATTCTCGACGCTAATCGATAACTTATTAGCAACTCGATTTAATTATCTCTGTTTCGCCTCTTTCTCATTCTTTTCAAGATGATACCGAAACGTTAAGCAGGTTGTCGTAATGGCGGAAGCTTAGGTCGGGTCGTACCAGATTTGAATTGCGTTGAACGCTAAATAAACGGATAAATTTTGGGGTGCCTCGCATGGGGGCGCCGAGGCAGACAGTAGCCACAACCCATGCGTCTTGCAAACCACCGGCGTATTGTTACTTAATTTATTGATATTTACAATGGGGTTTGCAATTCCCTCCAAGAATTTCCCGAGGCTCGTTTCAAGCATCGTCTTTTACACCGAATTGTGCACCAAACTCGAAATATCCCCATATAATGAAATGTCTGTTTTAGTTAACTGGGTTTGATAAACACCAGAACCTAATCGCAAACCGGGGTGAATCAGCTACGTTTTTATGGCGGACGTCGCGAGAAATTGCTTGGTAGAATGCGATGTCAAGACGTATGAATATTTATTATTGCGAGCACGCCTATCGCGCTGAAAAAAAGAAACTTGAGAGTCTCCTACTTGAAAATTTCTTTCAAAGTCCGGGAAAATGAGGCGCTCGTTTCGATGGATCTCTGGTTATTCATGAGCGAGCCCGGACGGCTAATTTCAACTTGAGCAAATAAAAATGCAGGCATTGTCTCCAGTACTCCTTTTTGCTTTCATGAGAATCTAAAATTGCACACATGCCCAGCTTATAACCAGCTTGCCCAAGCACGCCGAATTGAAGAGATATTAATCACGACCTGCTGAAGAGCCATCGTTATGGCCTAATTTTTAAGTAAATCCAAGTACAAAGATGTAATTAATTTTGCAGTTTTCGTAACTGCAAAGCCCACCAAAGTAGGTAAGTGAAAAATCGTGTAATCTTCAATTCGTGGCTTCGTATCTGATAATTAAATCGACCCAATTGTACAATTTTCTGCCATTCTTGTTCAACGGCAATTCACGAATGAGCTAAGGTTTCTAATTCCAGTCCAAGATAACTCCAGTTAACTGCCTAAGTCATTTCTGATTGCGAAAGAAACAATTACAATAATTACAAAAAAGTTAATTCTGGTTTAATTGTAAAGGACTAGGATTTTAGCTTTGTTCCAAATGGTTGTACATGTTATCATTTTTAACGTAATAAAGACAAGTTGGCTCCCGTTTATACTCTGAAGGCTGCATGCCGTATGCCTTTGCGCTGTTAGATCATTTTCAATTCAATAAACCTCTCTCTATTCCAATGGTGGAAAGATTTCCCACTTGTTCACTCTATGATCGAGCTTTTTATACAAATTCTCTTCAGTAACATTTTTACAAGAAATTATTACTTAAATAATGTCAAAAAGGTCTTCAATTTGTGTTGTGCAATGTTTGCTGCATAAACAATAGAAATCTGGCTATTTTAAATTGTTATTCTGCAAATTTCGGCCGCTTTTCGAAATAGAAGTAATTTGGGGATAATCCTCGACTTGCTACATATCTTATTTCTATTTTCATGGTTAGTAATGGTAATAACACTTTACGGTGAAGAAAGCGAGCAAAATCCCAACAATAACAATCGTTTGCACATTCGGCTTCTCCCGCTGAGATAAAAATTACGTGATGCAACAGCTGCATCTGGAAGTTTGTGCATTGGCGCAGAGGAAATCTCACAAAGTTGTCCCAGCAACACGGATTTTTTTCAGTCGTGAATAAAGTAAATTAAAGCTCCAGTTTGCAGTCAAATTAACAGACACGTCCCAGTTTATGGCTCTAAACTGTGCACACGTCAAGTTACATGAACAATTAGTTTTTTTTTTACTAACTGCCACCGTCAATTTGTGAATTTGACACGCAAAAGTCTTAAAAGAAACAAACTGATGCTAAAAATAGTGAAAGTTTGATCAATTTTCACTTGGGAATTTCAAAAAAATTTTGTTTATACAATTTTAAACAGCATTCGTGTTAAGTTGAGGCTTGGCAACAAAATGTAGAGAACAGTCAAATTGTGATCAATATTTTTGGCTTATTATGGAGACTGAATTTATAATGCAGAAAATATTTTAATAAATTTATAGCTTAAGTTTTTAGAAACAATGAATAACGAAACTGGAATAGTGGTAAATTTAATGTTAAAGAATGAAAGCTTAATTATCTTCCATAATTAACTACTTAAATGTAAAGAAATAATTGGTAATTGTAGTTGGTCGAGTTTGAGTTCAACTAACCCCTCAAAGCGTCTTTAAACATCGTGATTGTTGCAAGAACGCCACCATCTAGGAACGACATGACTGAATTGGAATTGATGTTCACATTTTAAATTGGCGCTGATATAAATCTCTATAAAACTGACTGTTACTGCTTTCGTAGCCGCTTCAAACAAAGGAATTATTACAAAAAACAAAACAATTCAACACTGGAGTTTGCATTAATTTCTACTAAAATAGACATCACCAATTTTTAAAGCTCTTTCACTAGAATTGAGTGAAATTGGCAGCTCAACCCGTTCATTTTTAATTAAAGAAGCTTTTACAATAACCATCACTAAAGTAGCATTATAAATGTCAAAATTACCCCAATTATTTCTACAAACTTAATTGAAAGCATTGAATATTTTAGGACTTAATACGTTTTACAACAAAAAAAACATTATTTCAAAAAAAATATCGCATGTTTATGATGTGATGCGGGGAAAAATTCGAATTTAATAGAAACGTTATTTGTGCTTCTTACAACTTCTAGTTGATTCTTGAAATTTCATCGGCACAGAGAACAAAATTCTAAATGCATTTTGTTTGGCTACCATTTTATTTATTAACAATTAGAATTACAACAATATTCCATGGCTTAAGATTTGGATAGTTCCTCATTAACGTCCTCCGTCGTCATTACTTTAAATTTTTTGACAATTTTGTCTTCATCTTCTTACAATCAGTGGTTCCACAAGAGGGTTTAAAGGTGTGTTAGAATTGATTTGCAGCTTATTGTGGTGTTTAATATCTTTTTATATCATTTCTAACGTAAGACATTTTGTGATATTTATAAAATGCATTATTTCTAACATATCGTGGGGTATTAGTGACTATGCGTAATATTTTTGATGGGTTTCTCTATATTAGCGCTATGTTTGACTTGCTGGTCCATTCTCAGAAAATGCAAAGCCTAATGTCTATGCATTCCTTAGTATTTAGTATAAGATAGAGATCCTTATATGTTGTATAGATAAATAAACAAAAGAACACTGCTTTTTTCTTTTGTAAAATTTACTTGCACTGACTTTGCTTCGTTGATCTTTGATTATTTTTTTATTTGCGAGTCTATTTTTCGATAACATTTAGATGGTTTTGAAAAGTCGTGGATGCTAGTTGCGGATCATCGTTGGTAAAATGAATTGCAGTGTCATCTGCAAAAATACTCATTACAGTAATTTCTTTAATAGACAAATCTGCTACATACTGTACATTATGTAAGAGACCCAAGAAACTACAAAACTAATTTGCAAGTAAATTGAATTGGTTTCTATCATTTCACTTGACTCTTGTTGTAAATTTTCTGTTACAAAGGTAGGATTTAAGAAGATTATTAAGTTATTGGAAGGAATATTTTTATGTTGTACAGTAGTTCCAAGTGTCAAACTTTGTTGAACTAATACAAGGAATTTTTTTTCTAATCTTTGAATAATTCTTGACAAAATCTTGGAAAAGCCGAATTGGTGCATGGAATTATTTGGTGTTAGGAGCAGAATTTAGTCTTTGCAATAAAAGTTGGATTACTTCGATTAAAGAATGCAATTCTTGCAGACTACTCTGTTAAGCTCAATTTTTTATTAGTTGGGTTGGTATGTGTGCTGAACTATTTGGTTTTCCTGCATGTAGTGTATTTATTTTTTGAATATACCTGAGATGTTGCAATTTAGTTTTTATGTATTGTCCGCAAGTGTCATTGTTAAATTTTATTCTATTTCTATTTTTTCTAAATTTGTTAATTATTTCTTGGAAACTTAACACTCTATAGAATGGTAATAAAAACAAAAAGAATTGAGAGTCCAATAGCTTTTACATGTATTAGAACTTATTGTGGCAACAGTGACTAAATAGAAGAATGGTATTTTTACAAGATTTTACACTAATTTAACAAACAAATCTTTATTCACCCCTTTTTTGAGAAGAATCCTACTAGTCAGTTACACAACAAGGATTCAGGACTAGTAGATGGGGTGGGGTAACTTTTGCAGCCTTCATCATGAGAAAGATCAGAGAGAAGTCAATCGAGTACAATAAACTAGAGTTTGCGTAAAGCAAAATCCATTTGAAAGATGTCATTGAAATCTTAAATAACGAAGGCGTATCAGCTTAATAAAATTTAATCATTGACGAGAACTTTAACATACAGGTCGGAATAAAAAAAACAAAAATCTCGGTCAATATTTGTCAAAAATAGTATAAGATACTCCACGTCCTTTTATACTATCGCCAAAATGGTATAATAATTTGATAATATCTGCGACAAAAGCTAAATACCTAACAATATCTAAATATCCATTCAAATGCGAACTGGAATTAGACGGTAACGTTATCGAACAGGTGATGGCATTTAAATGTCTTGGAATTAATGCGACTAGTTGCAGAGAATTTTAGAAATGAAGTTTAGGAGCAATTAAATAAAGCTAGCAGAGTGGATAGCTACCTGAACCACACTATTTACCGAAATAAATATCAAAATGGAGGCCAAAGTCAAAATCTACAAATCTACTATCAAACCCAACACCACCAGCACAGCGGAAACATGGCTAGAGACGTCAAAACTAGGTAAAATAAACGAAATGACTCTATTAATAGCATAGACAATTACAGAAGTGTAAAACTTTCTAGAGACACTTCACCCACCGGTAGACAAAGTGTGACACGGTTCAGAAGGCGATGAGGGGATAACCTAAAATTTCTATTAAGCCGGCATTACATATGCGCCAAATATCCGAATAGCGAATACCGAATAGCTGCTATTTGGCTGTGGATGAAAAATTTGTTTGCAAATGTTCGGTAAACAGAGGTATTTGCCAAGCACTTAATATTTCTTATTTAATGTGGATAAAATGACACGAGTCAAAGGAGACAAACGCTTGCTCATGTGAATTGCAACAAATAGACGCATGTGTGGAGCGATGTGCTCTTATTATGACGAGCTCCTCGGGAAATAGTTGACCTAATTTACAACAAGAAGAAGTATATTAATAATAAAATTAGATATTTTTTTACTATTGATCAAAATGTTTAATAACTTTTCTCTAACCTCGTTAATGCACGAAGAGATCCTGATTTCAATACCAAAACAAATCTATTGGAATTTCTCTTGGAAGCAATCCAGAAATAAAGACAAACAGTTTAAGTATCAAATACTGATATAATCAAATCCAGACACGCTCATGAAACTATTCAATACAGGAAACTTTTTCATCAAAACTTTGCTTTGCGTAATATCCAAGAATCATGGAGACGCTACCATGTTTAGGTTTAAAAAGGAAAGCTGTACCTAGTAACAATAGGCTATTTGCACTAAGTTGCCAAAAGCATAATAGTTATATAATATTGATAGTAAATAATGCGTAATCGACGCAAATTTGAGAAAAACAGTTTTCATGCCCTGGATATTAATTATTAAATAAATAAAAAATAAAATCAACAATTATTTAAATATTTTCACGTGACCCAAACTTTGGACATGCCTTCTGGCATCACCCAGTCAATCACCTCATTACGATTGTTATAGTAGGCTACCTACAAGTAATTTACTTTCCCAGCAAATTGCATTATTTCCCACAATTTTCTCCGTCTAGCAACTAATTGAAAGTGCAGTGTGGTTTTCCGAGATTTGTGAGGGCCCAGTCGGATAATTTGCCAAAGGTTGATTCAGCTGAAACTCGTGACGTAAAGATCAATATGTAAGTAAACACGTGTTTACGTATTAAATTTTACAATTTTATTTTAAGTGAAATGCATATTGCTGTACGTTTTTTGGGGTTAGAATTCATTTAGACTTTTATTTCCAATGCCAAATTTGCGCTAAATTTTTTTTTTTTTTTGTAGTATTGGTCGAGATAATTATGGCGATTCTGCAGTCGGTTATATGCAGATCAAGAGAACCGATAATACTTGCACTATTAAAACAAAAATTTGTCCTAAACACAAACTACGAAGTCAGAACTATAACGTGTCATTACTCTTAGACGAAAGGACCAACCGACTTGTCCTGCACCGTGTTTTAATTTTACGTAGACCGTGGTGGAAAATGTGACATCACATGCTAGGATTCGAATGGCCATCAAAATTCATGGCGTCTTGACGCAAAATTTTTCAGTCCGATAATAAATATTTAATTATATAAAAGGAAATAGCTCTAAAAAAATTACTCACATGATTATATGCATTCAAAAGACCAGTTTAACGCAAACACAAATTACGTGCAAGTACCCCATTCAAATTTGAGATTTATGCAGGATTGGCATGTAATTTACGTATTTTATGCGTAAGTCAGATTTCTAACTAATAACGATCCCAGGTTAATCTCTAGTAGTAAATTATAATTTCTAGTTCATCATTTTACATTAATTCCGATCTGGATTAGATTTTACTTTCACAAGGACGAAGAAATATCTGTATAACGAGGATGGTTGTTAACAAATAATTAATTGGTGATGAATTGCGGGTCATCTAATTTGATGTGCGCTAGTTGAAAGAGTTTGGCTATAATTACGAAAAAGTTGGTTTGGGTTCATAAAAGCTGGGATTACTGACAAATCCTCAATTTGTAAATTCCAATACGTGAGTTAAATTTAATTTAAAAAAAACGCTTTTGATTTCCGGTGGAGTTGGCGACGTTAATACTGGACACCGTGTTCGTTTGCCTTTTCGGTCGGGGAAATAGCGAGTGTTTCAGTACAGTTTGAATATCGCGTGCATGCACCGGAGTAACCAGCAAAAAATCAACGTACCGCTTTGCGTAATTCATTGGCGAAACAATAACATTAATTGGTACATGCGAAATTTTCAACGACGTGGCACAATGAAAAGTTGAAAATTTGATAATAAAATAGCTGAGTTTGCGAACTGGAATAGAGGCCTTTGTCGACCGCTCTGCCGGAGCAAATGACATTGTATAATTAATTACTACATATCAATTAGTGCGCTGGAGAGCGCGTTTTAAATTGGGACTCGCGCCACGGCCACGGCTATTAATTATACTGTTTAATCAATTATATTTATAGCAATTTTTGGACAGATCTCGCCCGTGACAACTGCAGCTGACACCTGATTTGTGACCCGCACCCACATTATCAAATTTTCAAATTAACCTTACGTTTCAATTTATAATCGGCCCATTCCGACGACATCTCCTCAATCAACCCCTTCTACCAATAAACAACTTCGGGGCAAATTAAAAAATAATTAGAACCGACCGGAGGTGGCTCGCAGTCTCAAAATAGTTCAAACAGTTTAAAAGCGAAATTTCTTACTGTTTTGTAAATCTTATTTTTAGTTATCCTCCTAATATAGTTGTGAAAAGACTTAACTGGTGAACTAGTAACTTAATTCATGACACTTTTTTTTATTCGTCCAGTATGAGTGAATTGCTTTGAATATTATCGAACGCATCTACTTGTGATATGTTTACAGACAGATCAGTTTTGCGACCGAAATCTTTGCTCAATTATTTACACCCGGTTCAGCAAAGCAATTCGGGGAGGTCTTTCCCAACGTGTTTTATATTACGACTAATGGTCCTTCTTTGCCCACCTCATTTGGGGCTCATTTTATTCGTTAAATTGTTAATGAACGTAATTCGGACCACGTCAAGGACAATAACTTGGGTTATTCAGCGTGTAACGGCAGTGAGGGTGACTTGTCACGTGACTTGTAATCAGAGAATAGCCGCTAATTATAGCACGTCCGGCTGCTCCTTTCAGGATTAGAGCCCCGACAACGCCACTTTCGCCGGACTAGACCTCGACGAACTCCTCTGATACCAAACGCGCCTACGGGTAATTGATGTCTGCAGTTCGGCCTAATTAACGCCTTGCAAAACTTTAACCGGCGTTTATCACAAATTGTTAAGTTTCAAATTACCGTTTCTACAATAAACTAATAATTGCACAAGAAATCAAAGCGGTTTGTGTGAATATTTTTGAAAATTAAATCGTTTGGGTTTTTTACAGATTTATAACAAAATTTAACTCAAACATCAACGACCTTAACAAGTTAAATTAATTTATCATTTATGACAGGAGGTTTCCAGATCTGCTGAATTGAAAATTCTGGAGGATGGATATTCGCCGCGTTTACCAGAAATCATGAGAAAAAAGCTTGGAATTTCCAACTGTCACAGAAAATGCAATTCTACTTCAGTACTTTTCAGAAATACAACGGATTTTACGGTTAAGTAATTCAATTGTAAATACAATGATCTTTAAGCCTGAAAAGTAAAAGATTTTAACTTTTGATTTGAAATCTTGTAATACTACGATAACCACAAGAACAATAAAAATATATTAGCAAAAAATTTATTTTTGGTAACCGTAATTGTGCATGGAAAGAAAAAATAAGCAAAAAGAAGATAACTTATCATGGACTTGTGCTAAAGTAATTTTAAAAATTAAAAAATTTGTGATAACAATTAGGGAAATAAATAAAATAAGCACATAAGACAAAATAGAATTTTGTGCACCTTACAAGAATACCTGTGTAATACTCACTTGGCAAGTCGACGTAAAATAATGCCGTCTTGAAATAAACACTTTCCATAAAACCTAAAAGTAAAGCTGACTCTAAATACTAAACGTCAGTGTCTCAATAAATCATTAAGGATTAATGTATTTTTATTTCTAGAAATAACATTGTTATGTAGAAAAGCGATGAAACTTTAATAAAAATAAAATTGAATATGTCAACGTTCGAGCTTGCGCAACCCACTTTATTTTGCTCGCTATTACTTGTTTCAGGAATTTATTGGATTTTTCTTGTTCATTGTTATAATGATATTTTAAACCAATTTGATAGGAAATGAAATGAGTTTTTAACGATATTGTCGTATGAATTCAGTCCTTCGTTGAAAAATGAGGGGACTACAAACATTCAAGGGGTGGCGTATGAGAACCTAAGTTCTGTCTCCTTTTTATTCAAATTATCAACACTCATTTCAAAAATGTGATTTTAGCTATTTCTTGACAGAATCTACACTGCAAGGTTGATGCATAACTGATCAAAATTTTCAATTTTAAGAGGTTGAAAAATGATCGGGAAAATAACTTCATTTAAGCACCGAACAAGCAGGTGTTCACCCATTGATGGAAAAAATTAGACATCCAGAAGTTGCAAAACTTCCAAAATCTTGAAACTTTCTAAATAAATTAGTAAATGACTTTTAACTAAATCTTCATCTTAGCTTTTCTTTAGGTTCAGTATTTAAAGGTTTCGATACCGTTGTGTGATACATAATTTCCTTTGAAACCATTTTTTAAACAGTCGTTTTTAAAAAATTTATGTTGCATATAGATTTATAGGAAAGTGGGAAAATTGGTTCTAAACTTCATACTTTTAGTTAAAAAATCAAAACTGGAAAATCTCAAATCTTCAAAATTATGGGATGTTAAATGCAAACAAGTAGTACGAGGTTTCCAATGAAAAAGAACAATACGACCAGTTAGTGTAAATGGCGTAACATAACTCCGACCCTTTTGAGGGGTCGGTTTGGTAATTGTGCACCCTCGAATAATTTACGGACAGTGCACTTCTGGTAATTCTCGCCATCTCAGAACTTGATTATCAAACTTAATGAGCGTCGAAACATTGGAAATATGAATTTCGCCCGCCACTGGTTACACGTCGCATATCGGTTGGCGATATCATAAATCACCCCATAACGCCACATAAATCTGTCGCGCCCACATAACCGCGACGGTGCGGGCCGTATCGACGTCCACTTCATGGGCCGTCGCGACGTCCAAGTGACACCACCATAAACAATGCGACTATTTGAGGTCGCAACACTCGATTGAATCATCAATCGAGAACCGAATTTATCCGCGGTGTCGGTTCCGGGGACGGCGGCGTCCGTAACCGTGCGCTTCATTAATGTCGAGACTGGCGCTTTTCTGACAGCGACACCTGTTTGGAGAGACCGAAGCGACGGGGGCTCCTAACGACACCCCATTGTCGGGGGGGTCTAATGGGCGCGCCGAGGGAGAGATAGCGTTATCTGTCAGGACCACGCGTCCTCCGTAAAGGTCCAAGTGGTGTTTTGGTCTGGAGAGTCTTTCTTGCGACACCCCATTTACATTCCGGCCGCCAAACCTCACTTAACCAAGACACGGAAGTGATTAATACACGTTGTCGCAACACCTAACGAATATTTTTTGATAGATATTAGCGCATCGATGATTTACATTCGAATTAATTTGCAAAATCAATCATTCGGACGGAATCATGCGATTTGCATTAGAAACATTTTGACGGGCTGCATGCGAAATACGTGCGCCAACCCATTAAATGGTTAAGTTGTTAGTGTTACGTGTAATTGGCCGGGAATTGCGCATTCTATTAATAATTCACGTGGCTGCGTTCGTGCGCTAAAAACGTCCACCGACTAATCCAACACGTTCCGAACGTGTAACACCATTCACAATCAACAGAAATTACCGGCTATAGATCCACCTTGATTTGGCTCAAAAATCATTTAATTTTCAGTTTCAAATGAGTAGCCCCAATATCGCCACTGCAATCCAGGTGGCTTATTGAAAAACTTAAAGACTCATTTGGCCTTCACTATTTTCACTATTTTTGCAATCGAACAACTAGTTAGTTGGAAGATGTAAATATAGTGCATAGTTTTAAAAAATATTTCTACACATTCTTCAAATAGAGCTTTTTCCTTAATCACCATTAAAAGTTAATATCAAAAATTTCCTCCTGAACAACAACAACCGCCTGCTGCACAAAGTTATCCAACATAACAACCACAAGTTAGTTGTCAAAATTTTTCCGAATATCAGCCACAACAGCCTAGCACTCAGAGTTATCCATCACCTCAACAACAATCTGATTCTCAAAGTTTTTCCCAGTCTCAGCCTCATCAACCTAGTACTCGGAATTATCCTCCTCCTCAACAACAACCTAGTAGTCAAAGTTATCTTTCGTCTCAACAACAACAACCTAGTACTGATAAGTCGCTAATTTGCACCAGTTTCAAATATTCTATCTCTGTGTAATGACTATTACGGTCACGTTTAGAAAATCATTATGCATTACGCATTTTTTCCTAATCACGTTGATTATCACAAAATTCCCGTCAGGTTTCTGAAATTACGACGTTGCCAATTTTTATTATGCAACTTCGGAGGGCGAGTTACTCTGCCTTGCACAAGAGGCCCCATAAAACGGGATTAGGCATAGTGGTGCGATTCCTGAGTCGTCTGTGCCGTATCCGAAATTATTAATGCGATAACGTTTTTACGACGATGCCATTCCCATCTTATAATTCACCTTGTACAGGTTCTAGCGGTGAATAATAAAGTTGCAAGGCTTTACTAAATGAATCTGCCAATAGGAAACTGTGCTTGAATTAGTCCGTGTCTGGATAAGATCCCGGGCCAAGTGGCACATTACACGGCCCACCCCAAGTTATAAATAACGGTGCGGTTCACTACAACTTTTGCCATCTTAACTTCATCCCTTCCCGCGTTATGCACGGCCTTATTCAGCGTTTAACTATCGCGATTTATGGCACCTCGCTTTGCAGGAAACGTGTAAATGTTGCAGGAATTAAATTTAAGCGGTACCGGAATTTTTTTGGGTGTAAGTGCGCGGAGCTAATTTTCCAGACGGATTTTTCCATTGGGGGGCGGCGTGAAAGGGTGCTTTCGCGGAACGATTCGTGTTGTATGGTGGCGCGGAAGAGAGCAGGGGGCTGCGAACCAGGTGCTAACGGTCGCATCCGCCCCGCATATGTGAATAGAGCTATTGGCAGCTCATAAATAATGTAATCACAGACAAAGTGCTATTACGTTACCGCCACCTCGCGCTTTTATCCCAAACCGTACCAAACTGCAAACCCACTCGATTCTATTTTAATTTTTCATCTCCATCTACTTATGCCTAATGTAATTAATAATTCAAATTGGTGAGAGGTGGTTGATTAATATTGCAGGTAATCCGCTTTGTACTGCTACAGAGGATTTCCAGTAGTTTTATACATTTTTTCTTGGATGTTGTTTTGTAATTTAACGTAAACCTAGTGCCAGTTCGGCGCGTTACATGCGGCTTTAACGTAATCACTTACTAAAGCTTCCATTCTCGGACTACTGTTACAGCACTAAAGGGTGCAATAAGCAAATCTTGGCGGTGAGTAGTTGCGAATTCCCGTATTGCGCTGGGGACTCCAAGAACAGCCACACGATTACGCTTCTAATGAAACTCTCTATTTTATCGCTGTTAACAACACGACTAATGCCCAGTTTTCAGATCTTTGTTTCAAGTTAAATTGTCTTTTATTGCCATCAAGTACATCTATATGTAGTATTTGGTGTATTTATAACAAATTTGAACAGCCACAAACTTCTTATTTAAATTAACGTAACTCTTTGTCACTGCTTCATAAAAGTATCTTTTTAAAACCAGTAAGGAACTTTCAGACAATTTTGGTACAATCTACCGATCTGACTGTAAATAACAATAAAAATATATTGTAATAGTTTGTAACGGTTCAATAAGCCGTTACAAAAATTGTTTAAGCCTTTATTAAAAGATTGTAGTAGTTTAAGAAAAGTTGGTTGTGGACATCGGTCATTGGTAATTTACAAGTCGATTGGTTCCTTCCGCTACATTTAAAAAAACCGAAGATAACTTTTTTGAAAAATCGGTTTCTAACTCGAGCAAGGGAGTACCGCTTTCGACTTGGCGAGATGTGCATCGGCCAAAATTATCGTTCATTTTTGAAAAGATTCAGTTGTTGGAACTTTCGGCCGGCCGCACCCTCACAAAATTATTGCCAACGGGCAAAATTTACCGTTTATTGGGTTTCTTTATGAAAACCCTCTAAAATAAGAGGTACGTAGTTTCTTTGTTTTAATGACCGCCATGTCAGCACCAACAATTGCAGGTTTTTTTTTTGTCGTACCGCTTTTCCTGACGTTTCTGCAATCTTTTCTTTTGCCTTCAGCATTAACATCCAGGACATTGCTAACTGCAGTTACTTCGAGATCGTTTCGGAGGATTGTTAACGTCGAATCTCGGACATTTTGCCAACCCCGAAACCCCAAGAAAAGCTAAGTCTAACGTCTAAATTTAATATTTTTTATTTTTGCTTTGTAACATCATTTTTTGTAAAACTGAGATAACGTGATCACGTCTACGACAGCTATAACTTAATTGTTTAACATTCTCAACTTTCATCATTTTAGAGCAGCTTGTAAATTGTTTTAATTTTAATTTGCCGTACTGTTTCCAATTTTTCAGTATTTTTTTTTATTTTATAAAATTGGTGGCGCCCATTCTATTATTAAATTTATTTTCATTAATTATCTTTTTTGAACCCGCGAACCCGCTCTCTACTACAACAGCTGCCGTTTGCCTAGTAACGAGCAATTAGCCATTGTTGAATAAATAAAAACGTTACAAGTTATAAATAAAAATATTAAATAGTAACACTAGAAAGAGAAAGAAGCTAGTTTTAAAAACCTGATCAAAAGATAAAAATGTTTTTTTTTAATTTCCGAAAAATGAAGAATGACAAACATCACTGTGAAAAGGAAAGAAATGTTTGAAGACGCGCTTTTTCTAAAAGCTGCACAATATGATTATCGTAATTTAGAAAAGATTTTAGCATTTTAGAAAATAATTTGTTGCACATTTGAGTGAATTGCGCACATTATTCATCACGTTAGTCTACTTTTTTGTTGTAATGTCAAAAATCTGGAAAGCTTTTGTCCAGCAAAAATAATTCTGGACTGAGCGACATTAAATCGGATTACTTTGTTGTCGAATGTATTTTACCTACTATTAACCTACTTTATTAACAATTTCAATGGGCCGGGGAGAAAAATAAGTTTTTACAGGAGAAATTTGTTGAGGCCAAAAAATTAATATTTAATTTTGCAAAATTTTATATTAATAATCCAAATATACCATTCAGATTTCCCGAAGTACAGATTTATATTCTAAAGAACATTTTTGTCCAAAATTGGTATCTGTCATGTTATTAACTACGAAAAATTTGTTTCCCATAATAATAATTTATTGTTAAATATTTATTCAGCACTGTACTATCGTAAAATGTTATTTATTATTAACGTAATATAGCATCGTGGTGCTATAAACAAACTAAAGATCTTTTACAACATGCGGAGCTTTAAAGAATTGCAAATTCTTCTTTAGTGGTCTCTTAGATAAATAATCGTTCAAGTTAACGGCTACAGTTGTTCTATATAAATAGCTTGTCTCCCTCAGCGTCCGATGATTGATATAAACTTCATAAAAGACTAAAAACACAAAATAAGATAAAAATAAGAAACTGAAATAGAGATTAAAAAACAATTATTCAAAGTTAAAGATCAGTTATTCTACATAGTAAATACTAAGTACCCGTAGGGACTTAGGTAGTACCTCTTAATTACAGAAGACCATCTTTAGTCACTAATGTTAAAAGAAAGGGTTATAGTTATGTAACAAGTTACATATTGCAGTTTGCAGTTACATTTTGGGTGTTGCTAGTTGCTCTTTTTCCCCAAAACAAACAGAAGCATGTCAATCAAGAGCTACAATACATCCTGCTATATTTGTAAAATTTACATATTATTTTTAACAATGCAGTTATTAGCATTTACCTAACACGATTATGTAGTCACTATAATTTTCGAATGTTCGTAGCGCTGAAGAGTCTTTAAAAACCAAATTCCTAATATTCTAAACCCACAAATTCCACTATTATCAATTAATTAACTAATTAACTATCAACAGTTTTTAACTATCTGAGATTTAAATCTATTGAGAACTATTGTTTATTCACAAAAGTAATAGAAAAGAAATAAAAAATTATAGTTTCGCTTGATTAGTGTTTTACACTAAAATTTCTCTAATTTAACTGGAGCTGGAACTATTCTGAATTTGATGTATTTTCAAAGTTTATCCCTTCCACTAGAAATTTAACTATTCAAGGCAGAATAAATTATCCATATTTAAATTGTAATTCAAATTATGTTAGTTTTACAACAGATCTTTTTAGAACACTTCATAAGAAACTTTCCATTCGAAAATTATACGACCTACCATCAAGCAGTCAACGGCATATTGCATGAGAAGTTTTGCAGGTTGCAGCCCGACCAAGTTCTTTCGTTTCTACGCAATTTCTAGATAATTTTCATTGAACTTGGGAAAGTTTTAAAAATTCCGAGCCTTCGCCGTTCCAGTTTTCGGTATCCTTTTGCTTTATTTTAAAGTTGTGAGAGCTTTGTTGGTGCGGGAAGGCATGCCGGGTCGGAAAGCTCTCGACTAAACTGCAATAATAATAATCCGCCAAACTCGGTTGAATAAATTCAAAAAAAAAGCAAGAAACACTCGCCTCTGTGCAAAAAGCTCTCGGCAATTAGCTCGTGGGGGGAGCTGCCGTTGTGTTTTGTGCAGTAGGGTAAGCTCTTGACAAATTATGGTAAATATTTGCTTTTTCGTCAGATGCAGTGCATTGTGAATTCTTGCAACCTAGCAGGACGGAGGCAGACGGCCGTGATTGTGGAGAGCCTTGGAGTAGATATTATTGTTTATTTTCCCTCGTGCAGCAAAGGCTTATCAGCACACGAGGTGCACGACGTCGAGTGCAATGCGGCGCAAGTCTCTATATCCTGCAGCCGGCACTGCGGTACATTTGTCGAATCCTGCCGTCGCAAGAAGTCAGCAGGATGCTATTCAATAACTCTGTCCACAATTACTCTTTAGCACTAAATAAAAATCAATTTCCGACTTATTTCCACTTCACATTTTCTGCTGTCACAGTTGTAAAAGGCGCGGTTTTGTTGGCGCAAATATATTATTTTGGGTTCGCAGGAATTTCCGACGAAACGAAAATCGAAATTTGCGATGCCCAACCAACACTGAAACCGACAAGGAGAAAAAGAAGTAATCGTTCGGTGACAAGAGCGACTCTTTTGCCGCGTTTCCTCCAGTCGTTTAGTTTCCGTCGATTTTTCCGCACTTTGTAACGAATTTCCTCGGTTAATCACTGCAACAGTCAGATATCTACCGTTTCTCCGTTACAAATTCTGAGTTAATCAAGTAATCTCGGTAATCGCCTCGCTGTAATTTATCTAAATTTCAATCAGTTTAAATTGGCAAAGCAAGTTACAACAGCTCGAACGCTATAGGCGAGGCCACCTTGATTTAAACCAATTCTATAATTCCTGCAGCTAACAATGCAACGGCCGGATTAGCATTGAATCGCGATAAGGGTGACTTAATCCGGGCGTAAATCGAGAAATGCAACCCCTCCGGGATTCGCTTCGGTTGCATTACGTCTCAAAAATCAATTGGGCGCGACTTAATTGCGAAAAATTAGGGACGTCAAATCTCGGTGATACGACGGCACAATTACCGAATTGTCAATGTTAAAATGGCGTGGGCTCATACTAATTCGAGTTCCCGATCATTTGCGACTGCGAACTCAGCAATTGCATAAAATTAATGTTACTCGCGCACCGCAATTCATTGCTACCGAGGGTAGGAGCTATGTAGTATATATGCTGATTACTCATCAGTAACACCCCAGTGATTAATGTCTCCAATCCTACAGTTAATTAAAATCCTTATAATTATGTAGAGAGTCAAGTCGTGTCGCAAAAAATTCGCCACCCTGATTTATTGCTTCATTCCGGCCGCCCTCCAAATACGATTCCGAAATTAATCATGCAGTTTTTAAATGCCAAGCAGAAGCTGCGTGATCGTTCCGAAATGATAGTAGCCAGCAGAATTAATGTCAAACGTTGGGGAGTTACGGGAAACCGCGCTTACGTATCTCGCGATAGTGCTACAGGCCTCGGTTGAGTAAGTCTCCGAATCAGCGGGCAAAATTTCAGATGGCCGCCGCTCTTAATCGAACCATATTTCACTTTTCTAACGGTAACGTGCTAAAAGTTACACCCCTAAGTGCAAATTGCAAAAGTTGATTCCTTTGCTAGTTGTGGTTTAAAAAGTGAATGTACTGAAGCTCTATCCTATTCTACTCCGTAGTCTGAGTTTGTGTAAGATCTAGTTAACTCTTCGAGTGTTTTGTTCTATTAAGTGTGTTAATTCGTTTCAAATTATCTGAGCTAAGCATCGTAAAAAGTTTCATCTTCTTTACCACAAATCATTGAGCCTGAATTTTTATTGGTTGCACGTTTTAGCTACTATTTGTTCAGCAGGAATTCGGAAGTGCGTGTTTACTTCAATCCCAAAGTGTCCTTTGCGTCCGCTTCAGCTTTACACTGTTGTTTTGCCAGTAATATTCTCTTTCACACTTTTCACTTGTTATTTAGTATTTTTTTTGTCAAATATGTTTACCCTAAAAATCTTTTTGCAGTTGTTGATTTTTTCTGACTACAGAACTCGCTACTTGCTGATATGTTTCCACATATTTATACTTTACAGTATTTTGGACGGCCCAATGGCTAAGTCTTGTGCATTATTTTTGAGACAGCTTGCGTAAAATTGCACAAGAGATCCAGATCTATAATTATAAGAAAAAAGAAACAGAAAAATCATAATACACATCTGGATCCGATCTGTTTGTAGACCGACTCAGCGAGGTCGAAGCGGTAGTAGGCGCAAACCTGGACCTCAAAACAGGCTGGGGTGGATTTGTTAAACAGACTTGACAATTAACTAAATTCGGCGGACAGAAAACTGGAAGAACAAAACTTTTTTTAACTAATAAATAACCCAAGACCACAACCTTAAAGAAATAGTATTAGGAACAAAAAAATATTGATACTCTCCTGAAAATCAACATTTCGCGGCAACGTGTCACATAGCAAATGGCGGCCAAATTCGACTTATGATTAGAATAATAAATATAAGATCTTTGTTACAATTAAAGCAGCCCTATCCTTGCTCTAGTGACAACAACGCCGTTTCCCAAGACCCCGGACTCCAGACAAAAATCGACAAGGGAAATATGTAAAACACACGTATCTAGACCACGACAAAGGAGCTTAAGTAAGCTTACTACCCTCAAAGTGTAGCTGTCAGACGTTCTTAAATGTTTAAAGTGACCTTTTTCAAAGTTTAACATTACAATTCTATTTTAGAAGGTCTTCGTTCTTAATCGGTCCATATTTCACTTTTCTAAATAATATTAAGCGATAACGTGCTAAGGGTGACACCTCGAGACCAAATTGCGAGGGGCTTGCGAAATTCTGCATAAATTAAAACAACATTCTTGTGCATAATAAATCTCATATTTGTCGGGAAGCGGTAGGCTGATGTATGAGCGCATAAATCGTCTCACAATTAATTTTGATTTAGACACGTGCCGAAGGAACAGGAACCGGGAACGAGGTGTGTGATGGCGCCCTATTCAAATTCGGCAATTTTTCCGTCCGATCCGACGCTCACCTGTAGCCGGAAAACAATTTATGCGCCGGGGTATACATAAAGGCGCTGTCAAAGATGCG
This sequence comes from Pyrochroa serraticornis, assembly GCA_905333025.2. NCBI lineage: Eukaryota > Metazoa > Arthropoda > Insecta > Coleoptera > Pyrochroidae > Pyrochroa > Pyrochroa serraticornis. The sequence goes on along the minus strand of HG995157.1, from coordinate 9,425,039 downwards.
ATATGAAGCTATTTTAAGAAGACGGGAATACAAAGGGCGCCAAGAAATGAAATGTGAAAATCGGCAAGTAGGCAACGTCGAACAATGGGAGCTTCCACCTTCAGATAGCAATCATCCATTTCAGGGATCACACGGTGCGAATTAACCAGACAGGAGCAGATGCCATCCCAAAAGGACGAAGATAAATGGGTAGACGTTGGGATGACGTGTAAATAAGAAACTGGCCTCAACCAAGCCAACTGATCCAGTGGCGTTCATTAGTTGGACGACAAAAAATTGCAGGAAATTTGCGAATCCGGAGAAAATTAAAGGTGAGGAGGACCGTAATTCAAGTCATGGGCGGTGGCAAAGAAGGAACAATAAGAAAAGCAATCGGGCGATGTCGAAGACTAACTCGCTTTTAATTTAACAGCAGCGAGCAATGTAATTTAGCGGATCGACCTGGAAGCTATCGACCATTTATCTATCGGGTAGCCTCCTATAATCGGCTTGTGCAGGACCCATTTGTTAGGTCGAGACGGGGCGACAGGTGGGTAAGGGAAGCACATTTTCCCTTTAATTATTTATTACGTGTGAGCCGGGCACAGCGAAGTTCACGCGGTCGGATTTTGCAGGAATTGTTATTGGATTCTGGGACGACCCTCCCGATACTAATTTAACTTCGAAGGAAGACCTGCAACTTTCAATCAGCACACAATTCGCGAACTTGCAATCGCAACAATGAACGACTGGCAACTTTTCGGGATTTTTGATGAAGGATCGGATGGCGGATTGGAGGGTCATTAGCGGCGATGGCAGAATCCGGAAGTTGTCACGTCATGTAAGGTCATGGCGAACTGATGTGTCCGACGGCACAATGGTGCTAATGTGCGCTGGGCGTCGCTCTAGCACAATAGCGAATAATTGCATCGAATTGGCGCCGGACGGCCTCCTCTGACAAATGAACGCCTGAAAATTAGCGCTTTATAAAGTACATCAAACGAGGCATATCTCGCCTAACTAACGAACGCTACACGTCCCCACCGATGCCATCACGAACCACATGCACGGGATTTTAACACCAATTACAAGACTTCGATTTTGAAAAAAGAAAAGGCTATTGAAAAATTTCTACTACAAATTTTTATCCCATATTCTTGGACTTAGAAAATCTGCTGAAAAATATTTTCAGTAAATGTATTAGATCCCAACTTTTCGCTTATATCCGCTTATATTAACACCAAAACAATTTTTTTTTCTCCAAAGATATTTTGACTTTTTCTTTAATCAAACGTCTTAACTGATTGATTGGTTTTGGGTTTTGGTCAGTGAGTTCAGAATCAATTTGAATAACCTAATCTATCACCACCAACGTTTGTCACTGCCGACTTATCCAACTCTCAATAAGACCAAAACTCAGGCTAGGCCAAGGAGTAAAAAAAAATTATTGAGAGACACAGGAATGGAGGACGTCTATATAAATAAGAGAATCAGATAAAGTCACATTCACAACCAATAAATTAGTGGGTACTTATAATTAGCATTTATAATTAACGTAAAAGTTTGAAGACTAGAAATTTTTACTACAATTTTGTAGCTTTATTTTGCATAGAGCATTGTAACGTCAAATATTAAGATACTAGCTCTGAAGATTATCAGATAAAATTTAGTTTCAATTAAGTAGAACTAATTTTACATGTTCATAAAACATAATAATAACTCTCTGACGTTTACTTAAAATATCATACACAGTGAGTCCCATTGTCTTTAATCGTTATGAAGAATGATGCATTCATTAAAATCTGAAAACAAATCAGTTTTGGTGGTATTTTAATTTATAGTTACAAAACCATTTTCATTTCGATAGTACTACTTCGTATTACAAAATGTTTTGTTTATGAAAAAGATTTTATTACAAATTTGAAACGTAAGAATGAGCTATATAGAACTAAGAAACTCAAAAATTTTAGCAAACGCGATATGAAAAAGTTTTTACCATAAGAAAGAAATATTTTTTTCAAATTGCAACTTAAAATCAATCTACAAATATTTTCAATACATTTTCCACATTAACTTTTCAGGTAACGAATTGAGAACAATTATGAACTGAAGAATTAAAATTTAAGAAATTTAAATTCAAGTTTTTGAACGCAATGAAGAAACTAAAGCCTCTATGACATTATCAAAGTTTTCGTGGAAAATGTTAAATCTTTAATTCAAAATTTGATCCCAGGCGGATATGCGTAGTAAAGTTTCGATCAAGGTTATACTATTATGCTTCCAACCCAATTAATGTTAACAAACATCAGCTATTTCTTGATTAATTATAAGTTGAGTATCAAAATGTAAGTTAAAAAACTTGTTAGGGCAATGCAAATTTGTGAGCAAGTTACATCAAGACGTGTGAAAAATCCAAACATATTTCATATCGAGATTAACTGCTGAGAAAAGTCGATGAACTTTTGAGAGCTTATTTGTTTGTTCACAAAGAGTTAAATATCTAAGGAGCTCCATTCTTATGCAAATTATTTGAGTATGGACACTAAAAGTTTTAATCTTTTACTAACTCTAGTCGAACATAAAGTTGGATGTTAAGACACTCAATTTCGGCAAGCAATTTAAACTAAATTCAGATTAACTGTTACTTACATTTCCCTGGTACAGGAGAAATCTTTAAAGATTTTTTTATGTAAAGATTGGTTAGACAACAATTACAAAACTTGTTTCAAAAATTCTTGAAAACAATAACAAAAATTTTTATTAAAAGTGTTTTCTTGAAAGTATCTAATTTAGCAATTTAAATTTCAAATAAATAAGAACTCGACGTGCATTATTGTAAATGTTGATTTAATAGGTTCGGAGATTCTTCTTATTAGAAATAGTGTTACTACTTTCCTGCCCAAGAATTCGCAATGGCATCGGGGCTACAGAAAAAGCATATTGTATTCAGTTAAAATTATTTTTGTTCTAAGGTAAAAACAAGAATAGCAGAAAATGAAAAAAAGCTTTAAACCTGAATCAACAATTGTAACAATAATAATATTCGAATAGTAAACGGGATCGATCATTACGGCTTAAATAGGTTACCGTATGTTGACAATAAATACTTAGTAAAACTGTAATTATATCTTAAAATAACAGTACAAATCATTTTCATGTAATCATTCTAACCACGATTCGCTTTGACTTTGGGTGTTTGACCTTTTCAGGAAAACTAACAGGAATCGGTTACGCTTACTGCTGTAGTCAATCCAGACTATGGCCTTGATCGTGATGGGGATTTCACACATAACACATACAATAATAAACCTTTAACTACATGTCTTAGTTGAATACGATATTAAAGGCGGTTTTCGTTTATCACTAGATATTCTACTTTTTACGCTAAAGCGTTTCGTATATAAACACCAGCATCATTGTTCAAATTCAGTTGAATCGCAATGTACGTAGCTTTCATTGCGTTCTTTTCACTATTAGCCTTGCATTATTGTAATGGTGCTTGTCCTAAACCCAGTCTAACTACAGTGAGTGGTACTCATGCTCCCAAAACAGAAATTTGTTCCGGCGATTTAATATTTGAAGATAATTTCGATAATTTTAACCTAAAAGTGTGGAATCATGAAGAAACATTAGCAGGGGGAGGAGTAAGTTATTTTTTTTAAATATTACTTAATTTTCAAAGTATTCTAGAATTGGGAATTTCAATGGTACAATAACAATAGAACCAATAGTTTTGTTTCAAATGGGATCCTAAATATAAAACCAACGCTGTTGTCTGATGATCGAGGAGAAAAGTTTCTTTATTCAGGCACTTTAGACGTTAACGGAAACAGTCCAGTATCTCAGTAAGTAGACAACAAAACTTTGCGTTAAAATTTCAATATTTTCAACAGATGCACAGATGCCCGTTGGTATGGTTGTCTTCGAACCGGTAACCGCCAACATATTGTCAATCCAGTCAAAAGCGCCAAAATTCGAACGGTCCACTCATTTTCGTTTCGTTACGGCTATTTAGAGGTTAAAGCAAAATTGCCAGAAGGGGATTGGCTTTGGCCCGCAATTTGGCTTTTACCTCGTGAAAACCAATATGGTTACTGGCCGTCTTCCGGCGAAATTGATATAATGGAAAGCCGCGGTAACCAAAATCTTCTGGATAAAAACAACATTAACATAGGTACACAACAGTTCGCCAGCACCCTTCATTGGGGACCAACTTCAAATATTAATCTTTACCCTTCCACTACTTTTGTTACAAATGATCCTAAAGGTTTTGCCAATGATTTTCATCGTTATCAACTTGATTGGAATGAAGAAGCTATAATTTTCTCAATTGATGATATTGCTATTGGTAAAATAGTTCCCCCGGAAGGTGGTTTTTGGGAGTTGGGGAATTTAACGACGAGTGGCGTTGATAATCCGTGGAAAAGTGGATCGAAAATGGCGCCGTTCGATCAAGAATTTTATATAATCATGAACTTGGCGGTGGGTTCGACTACTGGATATTTCCCTGACGACGCTAGCAATCCTGGAGGAAAAGCTTGGCTCAACAACTCCACGAGAGCGCTAAGCGATTTTTGGGAGGGGCGCAAGCAATGGTTGCCGACATGGAAATTAAAAACGGACAAAACCGCAATGAAAATAGATTACATAAAAATTTGGGCCATATAAATTTATTGAATAAAGCTGTTTCATCTTAATATGGTTGATTTCAATTTACGTCGTGCGCATGTGGATTTATTTGATTACCTGTTAAAAGGGTATTTATGTTGGGAAAATAGCTGCTACGAAAACAAATGTAAAGGGATATTCAAATTTAATTTTCTTCTTACAACATACGCCATCAAAGATGGCGGAGTAGCTTGATCCACCTAATTGATCACGGCGAATTTCGTCGAATAATATATGTTGCTCATGATTCATTTTAATAGGGATTTTAGTCGCAAAGGAAGTGGTTTTTTGCTGTATGCTGAAGATATATTTCTATATTCCGCTTTACGGTAAGTGTGGATGCAACAAATTAAATGGTTATTGGCGCATTTATGTCAAAGCGACCATTTGACAATGGATGTTGATTTAGGGCCACCTCGGAACATGGAATTCGCATTTTGATAGCACCTAGATTGCGTTAAGCCTATTACCGCAATAAAGCGTCCAATAAAAGCTCTGAATGGACTGAGGCATACATTTGCACCCTCGATATCGCTTTCATTCGAAAATGATATCTACAATTCAGATTAAACAAATATAATTTTGAAAAAGCGGCGAGCTTATCGGAGCGGATTCTGATGCGGAATGGATTTCTTGAGCGATCTGAGAGGCTGGCGCCCTTATTTGCGTTAGGCAAACCGCCCGGGTTTTTTTTATGAGATCGTTCCGACGGCGGAAAGGTGACATCCAATCAAGCATCACCGCCTCATCAGTGCACCGGCAAAGAAACTAATGGACCAAAGAGTGGCCGTCGATGATGCGCCTCACTTTGATATAATTCCGAGCCGGGTGCACGACGCGTTTTTCAACTCTCCGACAGTTATTCCTACCATTTATTTGAGAAACCCAATCTAACGCTCTATCTCGCCATCTTTTTATTTTCACCGGCGCAAAGCGTTACATTTTAAAAGCGATTATTCTTTTATGTCCGTTGTATAAAGCACCCCGAGCATATAAATTGACCCCGGCGCCGAGTTGCATGGTAATCTACTATTGCCGATCCTCCCAGGCATTTTTTTCATTGCGTTTTTATTGCGATATCTTGACATAAAGGCACTACGGAATATGTGGATGCCGGTTTTAATTCGTTTTTCTTATGCCAAGGAAATCCCGACAGGCCAAACATAACAACGCCAATTGAGCAGTACTTCCCATTCCGACCAATTCGCCTTAAACAATGTTCACAGACAAGCAATTATCAACGTTCTTTACCCTAAATTTATTCATTATCTAATGTATTAATTATAACATCTTCCAATAATTGTCGGCCCTTAAAACGAAACAAATTAATTTCATTTAGGTTTACAATTTTTGGAAACAATAAAATCTTTTCAAAAATTTACGTAAAGGTACAATTTTCGATTAGTAAATTATATTCTTTTCAAAATTTTGGAAATAGAATTTAGAATTTTTTTTAAACTTCACGCTGTAACGGGCATATTTCTTAAAAGCCAATAACATTCAAGATTCTATAATTCGAATTTATTGTTAATATATTAATTTCTCTGCAAAAATTTCTTATATTTTGCTTCAACAGATAATTTTTAGTTATCACTAAGAGATTTATGATATATTTGCATTTATAGTAATGTGGCTGCATTGGTGTGGTCGGATATTTTTAGCTACTTCTTTTGATATTAAAATTTTGTATTTATATTTACTTTGTCATAGCCAAGTAAAATCACATTGTAAAGTCGTGGACTACAAAACGCAGATGCGTAACGTAGTATGTAACTGTTGTGTAGCTTGTCAGCAGATAGTTGAATTGAAAGAACATCAGTGGTAGAGATATATAATTTAAAAATAAATAACTTTCTGATTACAAGTTAAAAATTCACTGAATCATATTTTAATCAAAGTAATAGTACCTGCGACATGATGCTGGCGGTAAGTACCTACAATACCTACAGTACAAATTCTATAAAAACTCTAGATATTCTTTTAGGTGTTGATATTGAATCTTTAAAAGATAAAAACTTTCTGGTTACCAGAACTGAAGAAGCATTTTCATAAGCTATAGTGAGAAATCCGTTTCGTGCTCTTCACCACACCGACTGGGAATTGAACCCTCGACCCGTGGTCGTCGATGGAAAGTGAGCGACAACGATGATGCATTTTTATTATTATTATTTGAAAAGCAGTTCTTGTTGTAGCTAAAATTTTCCTTTAAATAAAATATCAAAAACTAGGAGTAAACCAAAAAAAACTTCTTATCACTTATAGTGACATTGCATCTATTAATAATATTTTTTTTATTCATTTTTCTACTTACAAGATCACTCAGGAGTCAACGTTGGTTTAGGTAAAAAACAATTTAAACTTTAAGATAGTGACTATAATATGTAAATATCTTAAATGATAAAAATGTAAGACGGAATCTTCTACGATAGAATAAAAATAGTTAAACTAAAGAAGTAGTTTGTTCAGGAAATACAAAACTAGAATTTAATGAGTGATCAAATGACATTCTTCTTATTATTATTAACAGTGAACGTTGAGTATATATTTTCAATGTCTCCAAAATTGCAATTAGTTGTAACTCATTTATTATAAAGGTTCAACAGCTGAAAGTTTCGCGGACATCATCAACTTTTTTCTACAAAATCATTTAAAAAAATGTTTCTGAAATACTAAAACTTAGTTTTTTTGATACAAAATAAAATTCACCCTCTTTACCATAGTGTATAACCCTTCTTTTTGTTGGAATGAACACCAAGTTCAAGGTTTTTCCAATAACAAATTTAATTAAGAATGTTATAGGCTGAAGATTTTAGAAGATATTTTAGTAAATGCTTGACGTTTTAAAATTGTATGCATAATTTGTATTTCTTAAGGCGATAACATAACTTACGTTTTATTATGCTCAGATTCCTTTCTTCCGTCAAATCTCTGCATTTTCTAGTGTAAGATATTAAATTACTTTTATATTCTTCAATATGTTGTTCATTTCACCAAATATTTCCTCTCAGAAATAAATATTTTCTTGGATTTAATATTGCCAAGAATTTTATAACTCTTTGCTCCGGTTGCACAAAGCGTAATTAAACTCTTATCAAAATTTTGATTGGTGATAACAAAGCTATTCATTGCTTTTTAAGAATTTGTAAGAAAACAAAATTAATGTTTGTTAAATACATATTGCAATAAAAACATTTAAGAGGCGTTAACGGTTTGTTAAACTCTCGTCACGGTTGTGCAACCGAAGCCAAATCTTTCAAGTCCCATCAACATTATCGTTTTTAATTCCTCTATTTCCGCTATTTTCATGTGTTGTGTTGCTGTTTCAATACACTTTTAAGATTGATACTAACTTTTTTACTTACCAAACACTTACATCAATTGTTGAGAAAGAGAATTCTTCTCTATACATCAAACAATTTACATTTGTGATTTCTGAAAAGTGTTGTGTTCTCCTTGTAAAAATTACAAAATAAGTTTTATTTTCCATCGAAATTGTCGATATCTAATTAGCTTAGATCTCCAGAGACGAAAAAAGTACAGCTACTATATCAATGTACCATAACTTATACAAAATCTCACTAAGATTTTATTTAAGAGATTAAAGCTAGGATCGATTCATCAGTTGATAAGATAAAAAAATATTTGGTTCAAAATAGAGAAAAGCCATAAATTGATGGATATTTCAGATCAATCATTAAGTATATATATTTAAAAGGGTTAATTGGTTACTAGCTTTACAAAAATAAATAGATAAAAAAAAACATTAACGATTTCAAAAGTTTATCAAAATCTTCTTTAATACTAACATCTAAAAATTTCTATGCAGTTCTCCACAAGGTCTTATTAAATAATTGGATTATATCAAAATACATAAGGAAGGGAAGATTTCATTCAACTACTTTCCTTGCTTAAATATGGATATTAGAGAAAAAACTTGCAAATTAATGCTAAAATGCTTAAACTCTGATTAGTAAAGTAAAATATTGAAAGCAAAAACCTGTATCTGGCCTTGTTTTTGAAAAAATGCTGCAGAATTTTGTTATATTTTGCTGATTGAAGCAAAATATTAATCAAAAAATTTAAAGCACTTCAAGAACTAAAATGTATCTACAGTTTCTTACTCAAAAAACGGGTAGAAAATATCTTGACATATTTTTGGGATTGCCTTAAATAGCTGACATCTGGATACGAGTAAGAGAGTAAGACGGCACATTGCAAATGCAAATCACTACCTAGGGCCTAAAATTACTTATACATTGTCTTTAATTCCCAGATCTGGATCTCTCCGACTTTTATCTCTTTTCTCAATTAAAAAAATTGTTATTGCCATTAAGCCAAGAATTTCTCGATTCAGCTTCATAATTGTATCAATATTATAACTGGTCTTTGAGCATATTATGTCAAATAGTTGAATATAACAGACCAAAGTTAATAGGGAATTAGTTAGTATAATTATTATTAGAATAATTTCATGTTGAAACATAGTACTAATTGGAGGATCATGAGTAAACCGATTTGCGTGATAATGTAAAAATGTTCGGTCCCGTTAATTTGATGTCGACTAAATGCAAATAATAATTATTAACCAATAAAATTCTGTCTGTAGCCACTTCAATTCGTGTCGGTAAATAATAATTGCTGGGTTATATTTGCCGTAAATCGGCAGATAAACTAGGGCCATGATGTATTTAATAGAGCTAGTGATAATTCTCATGGTCTCACTATGATGTTTTGGTTTAACTCCAAATGAACAAATACATTACACCAATGCACTATTATTATGCGGCAATAACGCGATAACGATATTTTTAATCGATTTGCTGCGAGGCGAAATCATATAGGAAACCTCTTTTCTGGTACCCAATTCTCCGGCGTTGTAAGGGCACTGAAATAGAATGGAATCTTTATTTTCCTTTGAAATATCCTACATGGTTTCATTTTAAAGTTTTTTTCTGTCTCCGAATCATCTACTTTATTTCCAGGTATAGCTCGACGTGTCGAGAAAAGCGTGCCAACTGCGTCATCCCCTACCCACAACGGCGAGATATCCTCCAAAGATTCCTGAACGTGGCGTCTTGATAGGTGGTAAAATTGGGGGAGAAATCGGAATTTTTGGACTAATTACAATTGTTGGGTTCGAAATTTAAGATTAGAGACACGACTAAGTCGAGGCGGTGGAAATATAGGAATAAAATCGGCACTTTCCAATTCTTTGCGCCATGTATAATTCATGGCTGCCAATATTGAATCGGCGGGATGACGAGCGGATGACTTCTGATATCAAATCAATGACGTTTCTTTAAACCTGTGCCAAACTAAGTGTAAACACCTAATATGGGATCGAGGGGAATTTATATATGGGTACGTCGGCTCCAAGGAATCGTCATGTGACCATAAAAAGGACGTATTATTTAATTTTACGAGAATGGCAGGACTCCAACAGTATCTTCAAAGCGAACGAGCCGCCTCCAGACCCGTTTTCCGAGGATTTAAACATTCTCTGCCCATCAGTTTCAAGTACCGAGACACTACTCGAAACGTTTTAATCTTTCCGTCCAATTACGTCGATGGGCTGATTAGCAATCACACGATTTCTTTGATGTTTGCAATTTCCATGTCGGATGAGGCTCGATTTTTCGTGCGAGTTCTACTGGAATTAAATTTTCATTAGCCCGTCGATATTCCGGGCGTTTAATACAATTAGCGTTTTATAGAAAATACGCTATTGCGTTAGTCCGACCTGTTGGTTTCGTTCGTTGCTGGTAATTATATTTCGACGGTCCGTCTCCCCCGGTCTCGTTCTTTCTCCTGCATTCGTTCCTGCGTCACGTCCTGCCGGAATGTCCTGCAATCATTGCGGTGTTATTTTACATCTGCAATAACCAGGGATCTGGTCGGAACGGGGAGATTAGATTCCGTGGAAGGTGCACAGATGCGGGACCGATTAGCGAACAGCCCTACTCGTTAAATCGACGAAATCTATAAAACGGTAATTGAACGGCTATTGGCGTCATTCGAGCCCGGCTCTGTCCTGACTGCAAATCGCACACAGGTCGCTACACAAAAATGCCATGTAAGGTCCGTAATTAGCACTCAAACACACAAAGGGACATCATACCGTATACAAAGCCGTAGTTCTACGTATTAAATTTGATATACACAGCGGCGCGTTCCGTATCAACAACGCTAGATAAGAGCAAACAACGTTCATGGAAATGTATCATCTGCCCGCTAATTACATGAAACAGCACGTTAAACTAAATTGTTTCTAGTAGTTACGAAAAATTTTCAGTTTATAAACGCTGGCTGTCACTATATATTAGCGCATTTTTAATTTTAATAATAATTATGATTGTAGAACAAAAATTTAAATAAAAGCTTTTTCAGACTTGAACAACCAGGTATCTCTGGGTCATCTTACATACCTTCTTCCTAAAAAATTTTCTTGTACGCTAACCTGCTGTTCTTATTAAGAATAACGCGAGATATGGCCAAAATATTCAATTCCTATTCCTTTCTTGGTAGTAAAAAATATTGTAAGATGAATCCTAATCTCTTCGAGATTTTACTATTTACCAACAACGCTCCAGATCTTAGAGCAGTACTGGAAATACGTAGCATCTAACTATTTTTGTTCTTAAGGCTAATAACAAGTTTTGGGTTGTCACCCATTTCCTCACTGCTTTTTCAATTCTGGTTTCTGTGTATATTATTCTCATTTACTACTGTATCGAGGTACTTATAATGTCTAACTTGCTTCACAGTCTTATTGTCTATAAGCAGTTGATTTACTCCATCATTATTCTTGGATATTACTCACATCTTTGCTTTATTCATATTTATGCTCAGCCCATACTCTTTGCTTGCTTGTAATAAGCAAGCAAACTCTGTCCAGAGTGTAACTGTGTAACTCTGTCCACGAATCTCTGGACTTCTTCCAAAATGGTTTTGTTAGCGTATTCAATGTTATTAATAGTAGTTTCGTTAATTTTTATTTCCTCCATTGCTTCTTTTAATATATATTCCAAATAGATATCAAACAAAAATAGGGATAAGATACATCACTGTCTGGCATCTCTCGGAATACTGACTTCCTCAAAGAGAGTATCGTCAATTTTAATTTTTGCCATCTGTCTGTATGTCGTGATAATTTATGTTGAGTTTCTGTAGTCTATCTAATAGCTTCTCATGCCTCATATTGTGAAATACCCTAAAATAATCCTCAAATTAATTACATACGCTCTCTGTGATAAGAGGTTTCAAGCAAAAATTAACTCTCTGCTTCCTATAAGAATATCTTCAGAACTTGACTCATGAGGTTTATGAGTCGTTACATTTTGATGGTTGAGTCTTTCTTAGAATGGAGGCAAATGTGGAATGAAGCCATTTGTGTGGTAAGCTAACATCATTTCAGTTGAGTGCATGGATTGATCGAAGTTTTTACAAGTTTTTTCAAAAATATTTTTCTTTTTTCTAGGTTGAAACAATATTGATTTGCAATAACTTCCTTGCTTCTTCTATGGACTTCCAAGAATAGAAACACTTACGATGAAAGTCAAGGTAAACACAGATTTTACAGAAATGCCGAGGAGGTTACAGTAAGTTGAACACAAACATGAAAAAAAATCTATTTCTGATTTTGATTTTTAAAAATTAATAACTTAACAGCATCACAAAAAGACGAGGGTGCGTTCTTTTGTATTTATGTTATTTTTTTATAATAGCCTGAATATGTGGTAAAGCTTGTCAGAAGATGATTGAAGGAGGTCCTCTCGTACGCAGTGACACCACGATATCCGTGATGGCAAATAAATTGTTGAAATAAAAAATTGAATGAACCAAATTATGATTAAAGTGAAAGTAGATACTTGTCACATGATACTAGTGTTAAGTACTCAAAGCTACAGTACATAACAAGCCCACATACAATTCTTTATTACTTTTTCTCGGCAGTGGCTACCAACGCCACTTACAAGACAAGATCACGTTTCATCAGTATCATAGGAATTCACTCTCATGTCAGAGCGTTTCAAATTGCGTACCCTCCCATTCAAAGTTTCACTTCAAAAGTTCTTTCGTAGCCCATAAAATGAAGTGCTTTTTTATCATAACGTTTATTGTTTATGTTGGTTGCACCTTGTGATAAGAAGAATTACTTTTATCTTTTGCTGCATAAATAGCTGTGTTGCAACCCTAAAATTTAATTCGGTTTTCACAGCTTTGAAACATTGAAACCAAATTTGTTACAACCACTATTTTGGGTAGTTTTTGTAAATATATTAAAAAAATATATTTTTTATTTTTGAGCTAGGCGATCCTTAATTCTTTGAAGCTGTTTGATCGGCTGTAATTAAACGTTTACAGCTAAATTTATATAGTAGAAAGAGCCCTTAAAGTTATTAGTTTTGTTAGAAACTGATTGAGTCGACTTTAATTCATTTTTCCTTTCATTTTCTGTAATTAGGACAGGCATCTTTTCCAATCAGTTTACCAGTTTAGAAACTGCTTAAGAAGACCGCGTGGTAAGCCATAAATTCTGACGGAAAGTTTTGAATTATGGTTTATTATCGGGTAAAGTTCTTCCTCCTGTTGCTCACAAAAACTTCTAATTGCGTGATTCTTGTAGAAAAATTGTTTGTTTTGTGCATCTAGGAGTGGCGGTTTCCTTGGCTATAATGCAATATAGCAAGCAGCCATGCAAGCTCTGTTTACGTAAAACGAATGCGCTTTTAACTTTTGCCGGATTTATTTTTATTTACAATATAATGAAATCAACATGGCGTAAAACTCTTAAAGCAAAATTCTAATTTTTATTCGGCCAGCTTTTTAAACTTGTAAACTGCAGCTTCGGTAATGAGTTCTGAAACAAAGGAGCCCCAGCAATCCGCTGGTAATTCAGCGCGAAACTTTTTTCCTCGGCAACGAACCCGTCCGCATTACAAGAATACGTAGTTGTGCCAAAGTTTATTCGCTAAAGGTAAATTCCAGATAATTAAACGGATTAGACAGTCAGTTAAGCGTCATTGTGTTTCGAACGGGGGAAAAAAGCGAATAATCGCGCAAGTAATAAACTAACAACACGACAATGAGCTACAATCAAGGTAAAAGCAGACGGCACAATGGGGCCGGTCGGTGGAAAACTTGGCAAATTTCAGAGTCGTCGAAGTTACGGATCACCGTCCCCGGGGAGCGGACGCGTCTTCGGCCCCCCAGCACCGCCCCCGCTGTTTGTCTACCGCGTCGGGACTAGCAAATCTCATCAGTGAATGGCACAGACTCAAGTGTAAAACAAACATGACGACATAATAAGCCAAATTAAACATGGAGACAGCGCAATATCGGAATTGAATTATAAGTAACGGCGCAGTTACATGTATAGAGAAACGGTTGCGCCCGGCATGCAAATTCAGGCACGCAATTTTACAGCACACTTCCCTCTAACAAAAGTAAACGCGTCAGATACCACCGTAACTAACTTGTTAGTGGCAATTCTGCACTGGCGACGCTCTTAATTGCGCAATCAATGGATTAATAAACGAATGCGATGGAAAAATTGCTGAAATTGCTACAGCCATCACCGAGTAACTGGCGTTTTCACGCAATACTCTTGTAACAACAATTTTACTGGCGCACCGTAAATAATTTCATTATTGTTCTTCTAGTGGAATTGTTAAAGTGTACTGGTCATCTCGTACAAGTTCTCCCTTCATGTTATAATTCAGGACCTGACAATAAATGGCGGTAGTAAAATAAACCTAAATTACACCTCTCTGAAAAACCTATTTCTAGGTACTTTCATACTTTCCCGGGGCAATTTATTGCCCAAATTACAAAGAGAAGGAACTAACCGGTAGTTGCACCTAGTTCGAAATTAAACGGCAGTTAATCTGTTTACATTGTAATAAATTTGGATTAAGCCGGATTTATCGAAGAGGCGTTTATTGGATATGTGTTGCTAGATTTAAGGTAGTTTACTGAAATTTTGTTCAGATTTCTCCAAAAAAATTACATAAATCTCATAAAGCTCATTAGTATGTTGTTATAGAAGAAACATAAAATTTAAATAATTATTTTTAATTTTTAATTTTTCTATTGTAGTTCTCAAAAATTAAAAATCTTTGTGAAAGTTTTTTAATAATCTCAAGCTCTAAGATTCTCAAGAATAAGCGCAGAGGCATGCATTTTTCAAAATACTCTTGCACTCTATAGTCTAGACCTTCAAACTGTAAGAAAATTTCCTGACGTAAATTGTACAAGTCTATTATCCGCCAAACATAATTTTATTTCAATTAACTCTAGCCATTCAGTAACACTTTTCCAACAAAGTGCTTGAAAACAATTTTATACTTACGAGTATTTTTTTCTTTTTTGTATAGAATGTTTATTTAACTACTTGTTTAGTTAAAATTTTAATAAAACAACTTGCATCTAACTTAAATGATAATTAAGCTCTCTTAAAATGAGCGTTTAGTAGATTTCCAGTTCCAAAAAGATTTGAACCCTCTACATATACAAAAAGTAAAAAATTAGTAAAATTTGAGAGTTTAACTTATTAAAAAAAACAATTGGCAACTCCTTTAATTAATAACCTATCCTCATAAATGGATACTAAAACTCAAACTTACAACTTAAAAAGAGATTATAACAATAAAAATAATATCTTAGATTAGTAGCAAAAAGCAATTTAATTTATAGAAAAAATTGAATTAATAAAAGTAGGTACCTACCTATTTTTATTAAAATGTTCACAAAAAATTGCGATTTACGTAACTCCGTTTTTCAATTTCTTTTTGTTGCCTAATGATGCACGTCTCGTACAAAGCAATAACTCGATCTTGAACAGGAAATTGTTTTTACAGCACATGCCGAATTTTAACCAACCGAAAACCATGCAGCAACAAAAACATTATAATCTTAAGCCTTAAGGTCTTCGCCCCCACTTTTTAGTGTAAACAACATTGTGGCTTTTTCGCTGGTAAATCGTTGCCTTTATAGTCATCGTAAGAATTTATCACGTTCAGCTTCTAAGAAAACGTTAACTAAAGAAATATCAAGCAAATGTTTCTGATTTTATAAATAACAGGATTTTGGTATCGTATTTTTCATGAAATAGCTTACCTCAAATTTGATTCAAAATAAGTAAATATCAAATAATTGTTAAAAGTACCTCTAGCTACAACGGGTGCGAATTAGTTTCGAGCCGTAAATTGTGAAGGAATGGTCGAATCATATCCATCACCGGGCGTGACCTGCAGTTAACTATCACCTTGACAAATTTCATCGTCCTGCATCCATTTATCCTGCGGGTAATTCAGCTAGAAGGTTGACAATGGATTTGTAGACGCGCTTCTGACCAAACGACAATAGAAGGCAATTTCTGAGTTGGGTCTGTGTGAAAATCTTCCAAGTATCTTCGGAAACAATCGATGCCGCTGGTTATAGTCGGATTATTTGCAGGAGATGCGCCAATGGCGGCAAATCTCGCCACGAATCCATGTTCCTGATAGATACATTAAACGGGAATCTGTTGTGGAGAAGTTTTGCATTATGCAAATGTATCTCCCGCAGTCCTCAACTAAAACACGCACTTCGATCGAAACATTTTCCAGTTCTCCACTTCCGTTCCGCTACATTACTTCTGGAGCTGTTTAATTATGATTGTTCTCAACGGGACTCAAACGAGGCATTTGTTACTTCCACAAACCTAAATTATGCATCGGATGGAGGAACGTTGGAAATTAAATGGATGCTGTCGCAGAAAGCATTTTTGTTCTGGACCAACTCGGGAGATATAATAGCTGCATTAAGTTGGATGTTAAATTGTATCGATAAGGGCTAGAGAGGGATTGATGCTACCAAGACGTCACACACAGGAGATTCCTATTAGATATATGGACGCGGGCCAGTTGCTTTCACTATCGCACAAAAGAAAATTGTTGAGATGCTCGCCAGGACTCGGACCATCAATTTATTTGTAGTCAGGGATTGCAAGGCATCTCTTCAAATAAAAATGTTGCATCTTACAAACATTAAAATTTCAACAATTTAACAAAACATTCGCTAAGCAAATTGTTATTTACTTGTCACAAACAAATATCTTCGTGTACGATAGTAAAAAAACTCATAAACGCGCGCAAGTAGCCATAAAGTTAATAACGCTCGCATCGTCGTCAACCTGCTAGAAACATTGAACTATGTCCATCTACTGAAGATGCTGCTCGTTTTGATGCTGGAAAACGTTTTCCTAAAATAGTTACAAAAAATGTTCTATATCAACATTGAGAACTTATGTTATAGAGTGCCATAAAGTAAGTAATCCGAGCCACGATTGTTCAAACAACTTCTACCGTCTGCTCAACAAGTTAAACAAATGTAGTTAGTTCCTTCTGTAATAATTAATAAAGTTGAAACAGTGATGATAGTAGTAAAACTTTAGGGGGGTGGTAAATTTATTTCGGTTAAAAATGTTGAAAATAATAGAAAAAGCATTCATCTTCCATCGTTTGCTTGAAGTCAATAAATAATGTAAAGTTAACAGTACAGTTGTTAAAGAATCGAATTATTTTAGCAATAATTTGGTTTGTTTGAACTATTTGTTAGTTTGTATTTTAGTAAAATTAAAGTAATTAAGAAACGATAGTAATGAAGATATTTCTGAATTTACTTTTGATTCTCCACTTCATTATCGTGAGGTTTCTAGAGGTGTAAAGGCAAACGCATTAAAGTTGCATGAGTTAAGTTTGGCCCAAATTGGTCGTTATGTATGGAAATCGCAGCTGTACCTTCCCCATCTCTTGTCAACGGGGTGTGGTCATTTCTCCCTATCAAAATTATGTAAATCTCGCTGGAGCCGTTGAAGTTGGCAGGGCCATTATCAAAATTTACAAATATTCGCGTGTATATTTTAACTACTTCAAATACTGATCGTATAAAATTCACGTTTCTCTGTGTTGATTCCGAAGCTGCCGTCTTTTGTTGCTGTGTTTTATTGCTTTTCTTCGTGCGCCTTTTCATCGCTGTTTGCTCTTCATGGTACAACTGTTTGGTTACCGATTTCCTGCGAAGCTTCGCTGACGGCGCCGCCATCACCCACCAGACTCTTGATTAAGCCCAGTTTATTCAAATTCAGGCAGCTTCTTCGATGCTTCCGAATGGTACGTAGTATGTGCGATCTTTGTAGCTACTTGGCATTCCGGGACCGGTTCGATGGAAGTCCGGTCATCGGCGAGAAAGGCGGTGCACGCTCTCAGGGTGCCCATCAAGCGCTTCTTGTTATATGGCGGGCGATGAGGCAGACCGTGCACTCGTGCGTATCCGCGCGCCGATCTCATGCTGATGTGACCACAAAGTTCGAATCTAAATATAAATTGCTATTGGTAGGGCCTGCGGTACTGTTTACTGCTCAAATATTTGTGCTTTTATGCCGATCTCGAGCGATGCACTTTACATGTTCCCGGACTTCGCCCGGACTCGCACTCCCCAGCTTTATGCAGATGTTAACGCGGCCGTCTGGAACCGAATTATTATTTCTCGTGCTGTAACGGTCGGTGGCGGTTTCGCCCACCCATAAAAAGAATTAAGGATGCCGCGAAAAGCGCCGCTAATTTCGGAATTGCCGCCTCGGTTAGCAGCAAAAATTCAATTTTAATTCCCTAACCAAAACCCAATTTTCTATTAAGCCCCGAAAGCCAAATGATTAAAGAGAATTTTCGCGCCGCCAACACTCCGGCTACCGACCACCATCTCCGGATTACCGAAACCATCGCGTTCAACCTCAAACGCTAATTACCACCTCGATGAAAGACTGGCTACCCAAAATCATATCTTGATACATAAGATATTGCTAAAACCTGCTAATTAACAATTGTAAAGTAACACCCTCCTCAGTTCAGTAAGTTTGAAAAATGCTCATAATGACAGCAAAAATTATTAATTCAAGATTCAACTTTTTTTTAAATTTGGTTGAATTTTTTATGTGAAGCATAATGCAGAGAAAAGTGCAGAAGAATTAATTGTTGCTCAAGAAATACGCGTTTCGTAGTGTTAAGCTTGTATTAGGAAGCGTGACCTAGACAGTATATAAATATGAGGGAACGATGGTCGATAAAACGCGGGTAGCTTGTATATAGTTATAAATAGAAACTGAAGTAAGCCCTTGTAGGATCTGACATAAGTCTATTTTCAATTTCGTTGAAGAAGTCTCAATATCAATGTTTTTTTAATGGTCAGTGACTGCAAATAAAAACTGTTTAAGGTTACAACGGACTGTAGAAAACTTTTGTTTGTCAGTGTCATGCAATATATTTTTGTTGAACCAATTCAGTAACATAAGCCGAAACAAGAGATAATACCCTTCCATAATATCGAAAGAAAGTAGCGCGTTGTTGCAATCCTCGTTGTACAATCTTTAGACAACCTTGGATGCCAACAGATGCAACAAGAATAATAGCGAAAAAGCCATAACCTTGAAGAAAATATTTATAAAACAACAAAAACAATGTCAGGGTCCTTTAGCATCTACATCTTACACTTATATTTACTCAAATTCAGTAGCATTATGATCAGGTACTTGGTGATTATTGGTTTCTTATTTCTTACAAGGCCCTTAGAATAAGTAAAAATTTAATGGACAAGCTAAACTAAATTTTTAATAAAAACAATAACATCAACTGAAATCAATAATTACAACAAGGATATTTAAAAATCAAATTGGCAATAAAGTGAGCATAAATAGATAAAGATATGTAATAACATGAATGAACCAAGATGTGCCAACAAATTAAAATAATAACAAGATACAAGGATAGACCAGCTAGTTGACATCAACTATGAAAACACTCTCAAAAGTGAGGAAGAAAAAACCATTCAATTTGAATAACATTTCAAATTCACATATAAAGAGCATAATATCCCAACAACGAGGAAGACTACCACCCGGAGTTGATAACATTGCAATAATCATGATCAAGAACTTAGAATACAACATTCACACATACATCATTAGACTTTACGAATTATGCTTTAACTAACACTATTTCCCTTGAATGAAAACATAGAATTATAATAGCAATTCCAAAGACCAATTGCAATTACAAATAGGTGGAAAACTACCGTCCAATTATTCTTCTCTCAGTCTTTGGAAAAAACTGCAAATGTATCATCAAAGAAACTCTCAAGAAAAAAATAGTCCATTATATTCCAAAGTTTTAGTTCGAATTTAAAAGCTACTATATCCCTATATTATACTCAAACACCAAACTTCAAAACTGTTCGACCATCACAGTCCAGCAATTTTTCTAGACATAAACAAAGCATTCAATTCTGTATGGCACAATAGACTGCTATAGAAACTGCATCTCCTCTCTAAATTTCTCTCTAAATTTCGTTCTCAAGATTGTTGCAGAGTTACTGAACAACCGCAAGCTTTAAGTAAAAATTAACAGGTCGACATCAATAAAAAAAACCTCAACTGGGAGTCCCATAGAAATCTCTCTACTCTTTTGATTTCTGCTATATCTACTGTCATGACATAATGGAAAATTGCGATTTTATCAAGGATTTATACGCTTTTCAATATGCTTACGACACCGCTTTATTAAATCATAATTCCTCGTTAAGATCTACAGTGGAAGCTCTGCAGAACGTTATGAATAAAACTCTCACGTGGTTCTACAATTGGAAAGTGAAGCTAAATTCAAATAAGTCTCATCTATCGTGTAAAGGCTTTCTCCCCATTTATTCTTGTTCAGAACACCACTTGAAGCCTAAGATTCCATATCAAATATCTTAGCGTTACTGCCGACGAAAAAATAAACTACAAGCAACATGTTAATTAGTCGAAAAAAATGCATCGCCTGGTTTAACTTATAAATCTCAGGGCATCAATATCTCCACGACCGCACACATATGCAAAAGCATCTGCAGACCTATTATCGAACACGTGATCTTGCTGAATGTCAATAACACTACAACAAAAATCTTGAAAATCGCAGATAGATCCTTTCTGAGAGCCATCACTAAGCTGAGAAATAAAAACAATCATTTTTACAATCCTCCTAACGAAGAGCTATACGAATCAACTAGAATCCAACCAATCCAACTTGCAAAAAAATTTGCCAACTTAGAAAGTATGATATGACAACACTCTATGCACAGGGAGAGAGGTCCACACCCGTCAAAGAGAAAGCATTCAGTCCATACAATCAGAAACATTATGGAAGAAATAAAACCCAAAGTAACCAAAATTAAACCGTACATCAACATTTTGCTGTGAAAAAGCGGTAGGGTCTTGATCAAAAGCCTATCGATTTAAACAGAAAATTTATTGTTATTATTAATTTCATTATTATTGTCAAAATAATAAAGATAAAATGCTCCTTGTTGGTAAGCGCATCACTTGAGAACAGCTGGATCGATTTGATTATTTTTCTCATACACAGCATGCGTGTAGGTAAGTACATACCAACCTTTGAAATCAGTGGCCACCTCACAAAATTTGAAGTTTGTTGAAAGCGTGAAAACAGAATTAATTAATGTTCGGTATAGTTCAAATAAGGTTTTAAGAGAAAGAGAAATTTAAAATGTAAAAAATTCGGGATTAACCAAGACTTCTTTCTTCTATGAAATTTTTGTATTAACTCTGAACTATAACTCACTATTCGACCGATGCATGTACCAAATTTTTTTTTATTTTCTTTGTTATAGTCTTGGAAAAGTTTTAGGGAAAAGTAAAATCGGGTGAATTACAACAAAAACTGCAAAAAACTGCAAAAATTATATTTCTTAATGCACTCTCGAACATAACTGACTATAGAAACGACATATTTGATTGATTTATTTTACTTTGTTATTTATGCTTCCGGGATAGAATAAATGTTTTCAATTAAAAAAATTCTAAAAGCTTTGGGAAAAAATCTGGAAAAACGCATTCCAGGCTAAGTTAAAATAAAATCACATTTGCTTTTACTTTTGTCTTGTTTCGCGATTTGTCCAACAAATGTGCGTAGTCACATGTTGAGATCGTCTGGACCCCTCGAAATTTCTCACGCCTTACGTGTAATTCTTATCGCGTTCTCGAAGAATAGACGACCACCAACATTGCTTACTATTCGTTCTTAATCGACTTTTTCTACGACTCGAAATCTCTGGTAGGGAAGCCTTTATTAGTTGTGACGTGGCTCATTCGCACCAGCGCCAATTGAGCTGAAATTGGATCCGAACGACGTAACGTCGCCCCCACCCCAAATATTTTCAATTTGTGTCACTTGCCGGCGGCGGCGCCGCTGACGGTACGTGCGCTACTGTTTATACATCAGACTTAACGATGCCGTGGGATTTCTAAGGTAACGAAACACTTACGTAGTAAAGGATCCCGTCTAACCAACCGTGGACGAGACGGGGTGAAAGATTAGCATACATAGCACAGTCCCTCCGCTACTAATAAACTCGGAACTAGCAATAAAACCGATTTGCATATGAATAGAGGATTAAAACTCGCACACGTTGCTGGGAGGCCTGAGTGATAGGTGAACGCCACCACCAAGTCAGCCTGATTGTCAGGCCCGACTTAGAGTTTGCAGGCAAACGAGCTAATCATCTTCATTAGTCCGTGTCTGTCTCCTGGCCATTTCTAGTCTGGATTGTTGTGAACAAGGCCCATCTGGCCTTGACATCACCCCTCAAAATCCACCAACTTGAAAACGCTTATTGGAATATTTTCATCAAGGAATTTAACAGAAACCTATTTTCTCATTTATTACCTCATCCGAAACGCATTGACACAGATCTGGTAAGAAAAAAAGCACTTTTTTAATAAATTGAATCAACATATTGTGCTGTCTTTAATACATTAGCAGCGGGGTCTTTTTCTTCCTTTTCAAATCGTCTCAACTTTTCAAACATTTTATAAAAGTTGGTAAATTTGTCGTTATTGCAAAACTCACTATAAGTTATAATTTCAAAAAAGTGACAAGTTGAGACGTGGTATTTTTTAGGAATTACAAGTCTGAAACCAATAGCAGAACAAATCTTACATTTGATATTCATGAAACAACTATAGAAATGAACGTAATGAATATTTACAACAAAAGTGTATCAATCGGGATGCTACATCTCTATATAGGAGTTAACTTCTGAGTCTAAAGAAGTGGCAAAAACTTCTGTAAATTTTCAAGAATAGTAAGCGTTCCTTTTCAAGAAACTTTAATTTTTTAAAGTAAATGAAAGAACAGGTAATGTAAAAAAATTTAATTATTGATAATTACAGAAATATTACAATAATTGATATTATTATTAATGTCTTTCTCTCTATGGTCAAAGTTTCTAAAAATGATTCTAGAATCATCTTCTTGAACTCACGTGATTTCCGTGCGTGTTCGTCCTCTTGACGCCCCAATGTGGTCATTTCCCTTAAGAGCGATAATTTCTTGCCGGACTAAACTCGTCTAGAGCTTCTTGGATTTTGGTATTTGTAGAGTGATGTAGGGGTGGCAAATTACAGCCACCCATCTATTGGCCTTTAGCGATGCTGCAGGAAAGAATCTGCATTCAGTCGGTGCGGGACAGTTGATTAGGCCCAACGAAGCGGTCGTGGTGCGCCCTCAATGACAAACGCTTAAACGAATTGACCAAACACCAAACATTGTTAGAGTCGTCGTCCCTCGCATTCCAAGTAACGCCGGCAGATCCACAAAAACACACAGAAACATAACAATAAATTTCAGAAGGCCGGGACGCAAGAATTAAGCTATAAAATACTGAGGGGTGGTTGGCGGGGCTTCGGCCAGACGAAAGAGGAAAATGTGCCAAGTCCCTTAACGACGTCGCCGATGCTACGTGCAAATTTTCAAGATGTGTTGTGAAATATGTGGTGTAGTCATGATGAAAAGGCGACCCTCGACGCAAGCTTTGCTAATAACCTTTGTGGCACCTCAGGAATTATTTGCATAGCGGATTAACTAGGTTATATAAAATAATGGGCTACTTACATACAGATGACGCACGCTATATGGGGGTAAGTAATTAAATGAAGAATATAAAACGGCAACAAGCCAAATTGGACCCCCGACGCATTTGTCGATCGTTAAACCAACTATCGCTGCATTCATTGGGCAAGCTTAAACTTACCAGAAACTGCCTGTGGGGAAATATTTGAAATAGGAATAACTTTGAACATTCTAACTGGATGTATTTAATCAAGCAAGCGTATAAACATTTTTCAACTTCAAAATCTTTCTGTTAATTGTATCAAAGCTCCTTATAACCATTTTCCGTGCCGGAGGTATGCAATCCTTTTGGCTATCATCGTTTCGAAATTGTTTTGTACTCCGTACAGATGCAGACCTTGAAAGTGTCTGGAATAAGTCTATAGAACAAGTAGCAGTGTAAATATATAATATACAGTAATGTTACTAATTTAGTAGCTACACCACTTTTTAAATAGGAATTTACTTGTCAATACGCATCGAAGTGTAACGGCAGATTAGAAAATTTATTGCGAGAGTGGACGCAATTTTTTTTCATTAAAGTACTCATACTTGACAATTTAGTGTAGCGCTATCAATTTATTGGTAAGATAAAAAAAACTAAATCAAACCAAAAAATATGTCGCAAAACAAGATGACAGTATTCTTGTAGTTCTTGTTGCATAAATTGTTACATAACTTAAAAATACAAATAAAACCGGAAATAAAATATCTAAAAAAAAGGAAATCTGGTTATGAGAAAGATAATGCGATTATTGTATCAAATTGGTAGTTTCTTAAGCAAGGATCGTGGATACTCTAAATTGTCGCTTATTTTATTTTAATATTTATTTTAATTTATATATACTTTTATTGCCTTGGTATTTCTCTTGTAGGTAAACAAAATTGCTTTGTGTACCCTGTTCTAATTTATTTCTAAATTTTGCTTTAGTTGCAAAAATAACTTATCTACAGTTATTTTTTCCCATCACCAGTGCCTACTGATTTTCGATAGTTCTATTTTATTAGTGGTTAAAACAATCCTAGCAAAGAATAATCTACAAATTCAAATTTAAACAACACGAAAAATGTAATTGGCTGAGCGGCTTCAGTTAGTTGCTTTTTTAAGGCCCAATTCTATTAATTTTTAAAAAATTATAAATTTAGTTGCCGAAATTATTTTTACTGCACTTTTTGATCTCGGCGGGTTGTGATTGTGTGATTATGGTCTGACAAATTTCTAAATACGTACGGTCTCATGATAAAGAACTTGATATCAAAAGCATTATCTATTGTCTTGCATATGCCAAATATTTGTTTTAACTGATTTTGATAGAAATGTTAGCGTAAAAAAAAATTTAATTGTCCTGTTGGAAATAAAGTAGTGTCAACTTCATTTAGTGATAAAATATCCGTAGCATCTAATCGTCCAATGAAGTTTCAAGAATTTTAGTTATCTAAAATCTGGTTTGCAGTCTCACAGCAGCCTAGAGTGAAATTGGGCATATAAAAATTATAAAAAATATATTCCAATACGTGGTTACTTTATTTTAGAAATTAAATTGTGACACGCAATAAATGCAGATAATGCACTTCAAATCAAATAA
Organism: Pyrochroa serraticornis; assembly: GCA_905333025.2. Taxonomy (NCBI): domain Eukaryota; kingdom Metazoa; phylum Arthropoda; class Insecta; order Coleoptera; family Pyrochroidae; genus Pyrochroa; species Pyrochroa serraticornis. The sequence continues at coordinate 9,399,823 of HG995157.1, read as the reverse complement.
TCATTTACTTGCAGATGCAAAAATAAAAGTCAATTTATTGGTACTCTTGTCGATAGATAAAAAAATTGTTTAAGAAAGGTGAAGCAGCTTGGAGTTAACTTAAGAAAAGGAGTGGCAAAGTATTATTTCAAAATTTTGGTGCTTTCTATTTCTGTAAATTTTGCTGAAAAAATACAAATACAAAAGCAATTTTAGAAAGTACTCTGTAAAACTTTGTTAGCTTTTAAAAGTTATGCGTATATGTATGTTGAAAAATTTAGAAGTATTTTTATATGTTGGCAAAATTTAAAGCTTTACCTAATTTTATCATTTTATTATAGTTTCATTATTTTTTTTAAAACTAACGCTTGTTTCATAGTTTTGTGACGTATTTGGTTGATTGTTATGTAACAACTGCACCAAATATCTTTGGTTTGCTGGATTTTACCTGATGAATGAGGCTATTTCGTTGCTTTATTAGGATTTACTGCTATATTTTTACATCTTTTCGTCACTTTTCTAGGTTTTCCATAAAAATTACGTCTTAATTAGATAATTTCTTCTATCTTTATATTATTCTTGATAATTTTAAAAATATTTTTTGGGTAACCAATAATATTTATTTCCTTGTCTATTATTACGAAAACATGATCTTTCTTGCATGTGTTGGACACGCCTTATTTCAGCCAATTGTTGTTGTAACTTTCAAAGTACATAATATTTATTTTAGAATTTACTCTACTTGATTTTCTATCTCGTTATTTGTTTCGGAATTTCTATTAAATACACCGTTTCTTTACTACTTTCCTAAATTTAACTTACATATTTAGAATTTGTTTATTTTGTCGAATGGAGTAAATTTACTTCGTAATAATATGTTCGCATTACTTCCATACATATAATAAATAATAAAAATCTTTAATTTTATTGTCCCTTGCCACCAAATATTTCATTACGTTTGATGCTTTTATTACTGAAACCGATGGAAGTTGAAATGATTTTTTCTTAAAACAACTCAAATTCCAACTTACTCATAACCTGAAATATGAAAGTAAATAACCAAATTTAAATTAGTTTATAATAGCAACAAATAACAACAAATTTCTAAATATTCTTATTAAAAATAATGACAAATAAAACAGACAATTGCTTAAGTAATACTCAAGAAATATCAAAATTAAGTTTGAATTTATAGATAATTTATACAAGTTTAATTTTACCACAAGCTTAGGTACTAATAAATGAACCGCTTGCTGAATCATTAGCCGGCGCTTTATCTCAGAACATTTTAGTTGATCAAAGGATAAAATAATTTTAGAGTAGATGGTAGCAAATAGTAAACCAATCAAGTTCTTTTGAGGTAAAACTGTCTGGAAAGCAATAATTGCCAATCAAGAATGCACCTGTTAGCATAGCCGGCTTTTCTCACATTTCCATAATGATGTTAATAATTTCTACTAAATTAAAGAATTATTAGCCACATACAGTATATATTCTACGCTTTTACAAACTTTTACTTTGTAGCGGCGTCAATTTTGCTTACGATGATGACGATGATCCAGTCCCAAATGGCGGAGGCGCCGGGTGAATGCGCGATGTCCGTTGAAACTAAATTCTTACTGCTAAAGCTAGTTGGAGTTTCGATAATTCAAGATTTCTGCTTTACATTAGGGTGCGTCGTTGTTAGCGCCCATATCGAGGCATTTGCCCAATTTCCGGCGACCGTGGACGTAGGCGTCATAAGAAAAGCCCGGGTGCGAGCGGAACTAACACAAAGACGGGGAGGAAGGATAGGCAAGCAACTAAGGACTTCTGAACTGAAGGCGAAAGGTTCGGAGTCTAATTACCTCTCCAGAGATTCATTAATCACAAACTCCCGTAATTACATTCGCTAAGTTTATACATACATATTATAGCGCACCGCGTTCAGCCCTCGGCGCAAACAGACTAATAGTGATCTGATAACGACAAAAAGCAGTCTTAGGTTATCATTTCTTCAATTACCGGGTTAAAGCTTGCCTGCCTATCTCGCTTCCATTCAGGCCTCGCCGGACTTATCTCGTTATTTTCCTCCCGAACTTCCGCGACGGAGAAAGTCTTCCATAGGCTAGGAAAAAAACTAATTTCGATTCTATTATTTAACGGTTGAAGTGTGGTGGGTTCTCCACGAAGACAATATGGAGAGAACAAAGGGTTTGAATTCTCCGGTGGCACTTTTGATCCCGTTCTTTCGCTTTTAATAACTAATACCGAGATTTATCTCGGTAAGTGGGGTGGTGGAGGAACTAATACCGCATCCCCTCTACTATCCGACGCGGAAGCTGCCGAAGTGTTTGAGACAGAACTGTGATTTCAATTTAACTCAGTTTTAGCTCATTCTTATTCGTATTCGTTGAACTCTCAAACAGTCACAGAGGACTGTTTACTTTGCCGATTTATATCCTGCCACTCGACGAAGGCTAGAATCAACCCTTTATTTAACTGTCTACTCCGCCAGTTGAAACGTCGATTGCCTAGGTGTCTTCTTCGAACCGAATTCAATTATTTTCCCGGACTCTAAAACTCGATGCTAATCAAATCCAACAAACGCTGGCAAATTTAAATATTGCCAATCAGGGATAAAACAATAATTCGAGGAATTGGCCGTTATTCAATTAAAAGTTCGACAATCATCGCAATAACAACGCAAAGGCGAAATTTAAAGAAACCGGTGCGTTTAGTCACAGCCGAAGCTCGGATGTAGCTAGACGGATGAGAAAACTACCGAGTTCGTCTGTGCAATTTAAAATTTAAAACTTTTACGAGTTCAAACAAATTTTTTTGTTATCTTTATTCTGTATCAGTTGAACGGGTTGGGGATGAATGCAAATTTTTTCGAAACTTACCTCAAACGTAAAAACTTGACGATTTAATTAAAAGTTATTCCGCAAGCCGAAGACAAACGGCTTGGCCGATAAGGGACCTTATGCTCGGCGACCGAGCCAGAAAGTTCTATATTTTTTAAAATTTATCACTTTGTATTTTTACTCTCTTACTTGATATGCGGACGGTTTGACAAAAATTAATAGTTTTGTTTTCAACGTTTTTTAATAATTGAAAAATAAAAAAATTATCGAGAAATTTGTTGAAAACCGAGAAATGCCTCAACGGGTGAAAGAGACTATCACTGTTACTTTAAAGTCACATTCTAATAATGTTTTCGACTGAATTGTGTTGTAGTGCCTCCTATTTTTTCCAGCTACTTCAAACTGGGCATTGGTAAACCGCACATGTTTCTATTTATTTAAAAATAAACGGCTTGATGCAAGTAAAATAGAATTCTACACTTGTATGGAGAATAATTTGCTACGTCAGCAAAAATAGAAAAGTTAACACGTTGCTATTTAAAAATAAGGGGAAAAAATCGCCTCATGGAAAAATGGCCAATGCCATTTTGTTAAAATAAAGCCCTAATATCACCTCAACTTAGTCATTTGACAAACATTTTTTTTATAATTCTGATAGTTTATCCAGGAGAAGCTCGATTTCATAATTTTGACTAACTCTATATCAATGGCTTAAGACATTATTTGCTTTCTTGCAACGTTGTTATCAAGACAGATTATCGTCTTATCATAAAACTAGTAACTAATCTAAAAAAGGTAGAAACTGACGGCAGCAAATTGATCGGTGATAGCGGTAAGACAGTTAAATTTGCTCTTATCCATAAGAAGCTCGACAGCATGAGGGTAAATCTCGAAAGGGATAGAAGATTCATTCATGAGCAGCGGAAGTTATAACGGAACGCAAACATATCAAAAAAGCGCAAATTAAATTCCTGCTAATGTTATGCCCCCGCCGTTGGTTTGAAAGTTGCACTTTCACTGAAAATTCCAAGTTCCTGCCGGCAATAAATCGCGGTTCCTTCCTGCGGGGGTGTTTGATATTTAAGACGCTCATTCACATGCCGCCGATAAAATTTCGCGTTCGCATTATGCACGAATACATTTGTATTAAAATATTTAAAATGAAAACTCAAACGAAGGAAAATAATGCCGCTTCTGCCTACAACTTTTGAATTAAATTATTATTCAAATGAAAAGACAGCCGACAGGAGGGTGCGTCAAATCGGCAGGAAGAAGAAGATGTATTTTACGCTTCCTCCGTCATTCCCGGCATTGCTTCAAGGAACACAAACTTGACCACAAATGGGTTACCGAAATTGCATTTGAATAAATCGCAGCGCTGTTGTAACTTTTGTGGAGGTTTTCATCATTTTATACGTAGCGCAGTTCTGTCGGCAATTACGCAGGCAAAGTGAATTTATTCAAAAGCGTATGCAGTTAAGTATGTGTGTATTATAAATTTCTCTAACTAACCCGACTCATATATTATTCAAAAACACGCATAATTCATTCGGGTACATGATGAAAAGCAGGCAATTTTCACCTACCGAAAGTTTCCGTAAGTTACGCGGCTTCCATCTTTTACCGTTTCATGAATTGGAAATGTAATTTTCCCTCTACGACAATTTTCCCCATAAAACCCCAAGTATAAAATACTTTTTACGTACCTTATGAATATAATTATGACAGCTTTATAACCATTATGTTGGTTTCTTTAATAACTGCAACTCTCATTGCCCAATTTCCATTACAACGTCCACGCCCGTTACAATTTTAATTCGCTCAAGTTCATAATACTCGAGGGCTCGTCTCCCACGGGACTCTGTATTAAAAAAAACTTGAGACGAAGAGTGAATAGTAGGAAGGTACACACAAATACTTTCATCTTTACTGCTGGCCGTAAAAGCGGAACTAAATTAAAGAGCGGTTGAGATTTTAACGTAATTAATTTATCCCGATTTTTACTTGTAATTACATTATGGCCGAAGTTTGTAATTATAGTGAAGGTTGAAAGGTACAAACTTAACGCTAGTCGTTCTCTTCAAAGCTAACGAGAAATAATTTAATTAATATTGTCAAACCGATCCGGCGGTTAAATTAAAAATGTCGGGGGTGAGTTAACAATTTCTAGCAAGGGTTCGATGATTACGCGAAAAAACATTTAATCAAGCTCCCAGCTTAGCATTTGTTCAAGTTTGATGAATATTCCGCTAAAGCTTCAACCGGCAGCTTTGAACCTGGTCGCGAGCATGTTATTAAATTTACGATGGTAATAATGCGAACACTCGAACTTTGCCACAACACAAAATAACCCATCGCCGTTTGCGACTCAAAATACACACAAAGCTCCGGCGGGTTTTAGCAACATTTCGTGTAGTGGAGCACTTCAGACCTAGTCCGAGTGTCCTTCATAAAGTCACCAAACAAACAATCGGCCCGCAAAGTTTGTTGCGGAACAGCCGCAACCAGCTCGAATACCAAAATTTCAATATAATTCCGTTGCCGAGTTACATATTAGTAGAAATTTCATTATCCAAATTCCTAGACAGTTGAAGCGTCTTGAAGGTCATCCAAACCACTTCCCGGCGTACGTTTAATTATTAATTAATCTCAGAATTAAATTATTACCACTATAATCGCTCCGGCGGGTTTACTGTATTAATTAGCGTTAGAAGCGTGTAACATATTCAATAATATCGACAAGTAAACGCGGTAATCGTGGTTTCCTTTCTTAATTAATCCGCAAGTTTCCCCCTTTCAAGACGGTTCAAATCCGAAACGCAATTAAAACCCCCAACTATTTTTCCAAGCCCCTCTTCCCAATTATCCGAAACTATTAATGATATTTACAATAAACTTTTTTTGTCCTTACCTTGCTAAAAGTTGTAACTATCAACTCGCCACCTCGGCTTCTTCTCTATAAAAATTATGAACAATTGTAAAAAATACTAAGTAAAGTCTGGACAATTTTTACATTTAATTTGAAAAAAAATCCTCCTATAAATTTCTGCTTCTAAATAATGGCCTCTCTCGCCTCTTGGATCACGGTTTTCCAACTTCTCATATTTTCTCTCGTCATCTATTTGATATGACATCCTACAATCGCCACTTTTTGACAATATCAGAGACCTATTATTTTAATTTTTATCATTTTTCTTAAAATAATTTTAAAATTACTCGATTCGCATGTTTTTAATAGAATCAGAGGCAATTCTCACTGTTCAGTGTGAAGAAAAAATTATTAAACAATTAAAATAAATACTGAACAATATCTTTCTCTTCACTTACTCGTAAAAAATAATTAAAACAATATTTTTTTTGTAGAAAATCTAAAAATGCATTATAGCGTTAATTATTTTATTTAAGAAAACTTTGCTACGTATTTTTCTATAAGTTCGTACCCACTCTTGAAAAAGTTGCCAGCTTAGTTTAAAGAAGATAGTACTCTACGTAACAGAAATTATAAACCTTATATCTGTATTGATATTTGCCATTTATAAAATCAAAACAACGAATAACAGCAATAATGGAGAACCTGGAGAGATTTAAAAAATTGGAAGCCAAAAAATAAATATTGGAATCTTAAATTTTTTGTGGTTGTTACATAAATTTGATGGATTCCAGATATTTATCCATCTTGTCTATTGTTGATTGAAAGAACAAAGTTCCTTTTTACAGCTTTTTGGCAAAATCTCATTTGTCATTTTCAGATCTTTTATTTTGGATGTGACTAGGCTTCTGCTTCCAGTCAAATTTTTATACTATTGATCAACAAAATGCGCATGGTTGCTTCATAATTTAACTCTGGGTATAAGCGAAATCACCATGCTGGTTCTTAAAAAAAGTTTTGCTGTATATAATTATGTTATTAATGTATTTATTATTTTCTAATCTTATGCTAGATACCAGAAACTGTACAAACTAATGATATTACGAAGCATCCTCCAGGCAAATGAAAGTAATAATAGTTACCTTTTAACAAAGAGTTCAAACTTTTGCCTCGACACGACGACAATGATTATTTCGCAGGATCTACACTTCTTAGAAGTTAATGGTCACAAAGTGGCATACAATTGCAACTGGGTACTTATGATAAGGATTCTAGACTTAAATTCCAAAACGGATGCATCGCATTTCTCTTTGGAAACAATCTATGAGTAGAAAAATTGGTAAACGCATAAAATTAAACAATTTCATTTTCCTAAACCGAAGAAATTTAATTGAAACAAAAATTGGTGGTGAGAAAATAGAAAAAAGGTTTCAAAATCTATTTTTATCAAAAAAATTTATTTTTGCATATGCTTACTAAGTGAAGCAAAAATAAAAACGAATATAAAAAGCTACCTGAAAGCTTTTTATTTTGTACTTGTTCTCTACTCTTGCAGGAGAAGTGAAAACTTTATGGTAAAACATAAAGAAAGATCTAAACTTAATGATAGATCAAAGGTCGGTATCATGATACATATATTCATTGGAGAACTGGCACTTAGAAAGAAAACCCATTAATAAGTAAGTGTTAGTTATGGATTAATTTGCTGTAAGAGGACTCTCGAGAAAAAGTGAAACAACATCTTAAATGTTATTCTCCTTGTCAAATTGATGTTAGTTTTTGCTTTTGCCACTTTCTAACACTTACTGACACTGATTGTGGCAGTGAAGTCAGTTTTTTCTTCTGAGTTCTCTATTTTTCATCATGTCCCCAATTTTTAATAATGATGATGATAGAAGAAAAAGATTTAGGTCCATGCTAGAAATATTTTTGTTAAACTAAAACAAAATGTTCTTAAAAATTAGCAAAAAATTATAGATTCAGTAACACAAATGCTAAAAATCAAATGTGTGTGTATGTAATAAAAAAAAATTCTAGGCAAAGTCATACTAGATTTGTTTACGTTATCATATTTATTTGTTGCTTGTTACCTACTCTTCTAACGGATTCATTAAGAAAAAAATATTTTCAAACTAAATTGTTTAATATATGATTAGGTAACATCACTAACACTTTTAACTTCAATCGCAATGGTAAGAATCTGAAAACTCTTTACTTTCTACTTGTTCTCTACTCTTGCAGGAGAAGTGACAACAGCGTTGGGGAGGGGCAAGAATCATTTTGCTCAAGCCAATAAAGTAACTTGTTAAAGACGAACCCCGAACGTTGTCGAACTTTGCCGTTGTTTCAAAGAGTTCGGCAATGACAATCTGCTTATAAACTAAATATGATACATGCATGTGGTGTGGTGTGGCGTATTAGCGATTTATTCACCCGTGAAATAATTTCGTAGCTCTACCGTTCTAGTTTCTTGTTTTTACTGAGATTCAGCAGTTGTTGGGTGATTTCGTGTCCTAATTGAAGCAATGAATACCGTCCAAGCAATTATCGCCGCAAGATTGAAGGGATTAAGTTTCGAGGATCATAAGAAAACAAAAGAGTTGGATTCATTTCGGCCTAACCTTCAGATCCTAAAACAACATGTGGTGAAAAGCAAAATTGTGGTAAGATCATTCAATGCAGGTATGTACCAAAATGCAGATTGGCTATGTGGTTGCGATGTCAGCAATTCATTTTATTGCTTTGTGTGTTTATTGATGGGGTCCGACGATTGTGATCCCGCTTGGGTCTACACAGACATTACTGATCTGAAGCACTTGAGTGTAGAAATAAAAAAGCATTTAATATGGCAAAGGCATTTGTCTTATTCTCTTGAATTTGCAACTTTAGGCCATGTTGACCTACGAAATCAGTTAAGTAACGCTTTTCGAATTGAAGTGCTAAAGCATAATGAAAAAGTAAAAGAAAACCGTTATATTCTAGGAAAACTTATTGACTGCATCAAATTTTGTGGTGGTTTTGAATTAGCATTGCGAGGACATGACGAAACATTGGATAGCGACAACCCGATCATTTTTAGAGGCTTAATAAATTTTATGAGCGAAATTGATTTACTTCTCAAATCATATATAAAGCAAGCAATCTAAAAATGCTTTATTTTCTGATTTATCAAAAACAATTCGAAATGAATTATTAGATTCTATATTAGCGGTAACTCTGAATTTAATAAAAAATAAAATTGAAGAAAGTAAGTACATTGCAATTCAAGCTGACGAAACCACTGATAATGCGAACATATTCCAATTAGTCTCTATAGTACGTTATGTTAAAGAAGCTAGAGTATATGAACGTTTTATGGGATACTTAATACCGCCTAGTCATAGCACAGAAGACATAAGTAACATAATTTTTGCTGAATTAGAGAAAATTAATATGAACAAATCACCTGAAAAGCTAATAGCTCAAAGTTATGATGGGGCTGCTGTTATGAGTGGCCGAAATAATGGAGTTCAAGCCAGTCAGTTCAGTTTAGAAGAGAGCCATTGTTATGCTCATCAATTAAATTTAATTCTAGAGAGAGCAGCCACTTAAAGTAAACAAGTTCAAGTATTTTTTGCAAATGTTTCTGCTTTTTCAACATTTTTTTCTAGATCACCCCAACGAACACAAATTCTTGATAATATAGTTATGCCACGCGGATTAAAAACTCGTTGGAATTTTAACTCCAGAGTTGTTTGTACTGTTTTAAAATATAAACAAGAACTTCTTGAATGCCTTGAATTTATTATTGATAATGAAAATGATAAACTAACTATTCAGCAATCAACCGATTTAATAAATTATTTGAAAGATGAGGAATTGAATTTTCGAGAGTGATATTCTCTATAAATAATTACAACTACGTCAGTTAGATAGTGTTAAAATTTAAAAATACATTTCCGATTTTAAAAATGCGGTGCAGAATATTAGAAAAGAGATTGATAATTACCATTATAATGCAGATGATAAATCAAAACCCGTACCTACAAAGCGAGCTCGATATGTAGACAGAAACATGCAAATGGCCAAAGAAGTATTTGATGTTATTATAACAAATATTACACATAAATAATGTGTTAATAATCATTTGGAAGCTTCTTTACTCTTTGATGCAAGCTCTTTTAAAAATTTTCCTGTAAACTTCCCGGAGCATTTTTTTAGTACTGCAGCTACATTTTTTAAGTTAGGTTCTCTTATTAAAGCAAGAATTAATAACCATATATAGCAGGGAAGATTTTGGTCAAGCCAATGGAGCTCTTTACGTTCTTCTATTTCTTTAAGACAATAGCCTTGGAAATGTTTTCCGTAAATCTTTCAAATTGTTAAGAATTATTTGTATATACAATCCCGATGACAACAACTAAAAGCAAACGTTGTTTTTAACTTTAAAAAGAATACAAACTTTTTCCCAAAATTCTATAGGCCAAGATAGGTTTTGCGCGCTAGCTACTTACTCTATTGAACGTGAACTTATTAAGCCTTTAGGCGATTTTAATAATCTGGTTATTAGTAATTTTTTAGCTCAAAAAATAAACGAATAGACTTTGTCTATAAGACTTTTAAGTAAATATCTGTTTAAATTCAAAAATTCTTTCTTTCAAAAAAATTTCATTTTTATATTCCAATTTTACGTTAATAAAGTTAATTTAGTGTAAGAATCATTTTCTAGTTTTTTGTTGGGAGTTGGGCTACTGGCGAGAACTTCTTTATAGGTCAACGGATTGATAGTTGTACCTTAAAGGTTATCTGGAAACTTACTAAAATTTATTGTAAAATATAAATTAGTAAGTATCAAATCAGTTCACTAGGGTATCAATTGTTATTAGATACTTCTAAGTTTGTTCTAGAGGTTGCCCTCCCATCTAATTTAACCACGAGCCGCCACTGAATAAGTGTTAGTTAAGATTTAATTCGCTGTAAGAGGACTCTCGAGAAAAAGCGACACAACATGGGCAACAAATATGCAACGTAAGCACAAAGTCCGTATTGACAATTTCTTTATTCAACTAGTGATCGTGGACTTTGTCAGGTTGTAAGTGATAGGAATTTTACGGCGGTCAAGTTTTTTCAGACGTCCAAATAAAACGTCGTTCCGTCATTTCAGCGTTAACCGTAATAAAAGTTGATGCAAATTGTCGTAAAACGCGGTATTTCGGTAACGAGGAATCGCTAACAACGCCCCTGCGGGACCAAGGACCGGCATGGATCAGTTGCAGGATGTTTATAGGGGCGGGCGATCCTCAGATATGTCCATCCAGACGTGCATTTATCTATCTAGACCCATTCGCGGCAACATGAAATCGTAATTAACAAACCCCGACTGGATTTGACTGTCGAACTTGGGTTAATTTCTCCAGAGGGCCGTACTCGTGAATTGCTGTTACTCTGTTTACTTTGGCGGTAAATGCTTTTATTATCGGCGATTATAAAGCCAGACAGGCAGTGAAAACGCCGCCTTAATCGTCCATCAAGTTGTAGGAGCAATTGCGTACGGGCAGAGCCTTGACGCCAATCCAAATTTAATTTTAAGGAATTAATAGCAGTCTCGCAGGGTAAGTAAAGTATGGTAATATAATTTTATGAGGGTTAATTCTTTGGAAGGGTTCGAGTTGGTCCATAGAATTATTTTACTTAGTTTTTGGCTGACAAAATCGCGATAAAAATGTTTCCAGAAACTTTCCCGCCATGATTACGGATGAAAAAAGCATCGGCTTGATGAAGCGGAGCCCGGAAAAGTGCCGGATTTGTTTCGTCGTCTGACGTTTCATTTGGACCCGTGAAAAAACGGTGGTCGTAAATTTTTATTACGAAAACCCCCCATAATTAAAATCTTAATCAGAATTTGTAAACGTCTCGAATCTCGCGGCGATAAATAAGAGTTTAACGTCAAACTTTTCACGGCATCAGCCGCATCGAAGTGAGAATTAAAAGCGGATGATAAGAAATAAAAATTTATATCCTCTTTTCCATTAAAAACGGTCCCCATTAAAATAATCTCCGGTCCGCAATAACATAGTTTTACTTAAAACTTTCGGGGGGAAGGTACGCTGAAGCAAAGATTAATCATTGCCCCGGTATGAATTATTAATTTATTCAAATCGGAAAATAACATTTCGTCATCTTCTCAATTTTACAATGTACTGAACCACCAAGATAAACACGTCAGTTCTTGGGATAATTTGTTTGTCTTATTTTGATGGCGTGGCGCGCCTTTGGGGAGAAAGCCCGTTTTAAATGTAGATGATACTTTCTATCACATAGCCAAAACCCGTCAAAGAAACTCATTTAACCTACTGAATAGCTGCAAGGAAGTCAATCTTGCCGTGATTTAGATAAGGAACCGAAGGGAATAAGAAGATATGCCGCTACCTACATTCTATTATATGCCTTAAAGTCGCAGAATACGACCCAACCACAATAAAATATGCAACAACGTTGCCGCCGCCACCGTCCCAGATTACCGTGTTGCACAAAAACAGGCTTTACCACCTGAACCAATCTGATTCCAAAGATATTCCGAGTAAACCTGTTCAACCCTTTTGTGATCACACAATAACACGTTGAACTCTCCAACAACATATTTACTAATACTTCAAAAGTTTGCATGCTCTTCAATACGAGGATACACTGAAATTCTTGCAGTATGATATAGAAGCGCAATTATTTGTTATCAGGTTAGATAAATTATCAAGAAACTCTTCACAAGTTTTAGTTAATTTAATATTGCAAGTACATGTCCTGTGTACTCACTGTTACCATAAAATAGTGAATCTAACCTTGAAAATGATCAAGTATTGATCGAAACAAATTTATGATTAAGATAACAAGCGCTTTGAAAATCTTTTGTCTCTCACACTTAAGGGTCAAGAAGTAAGCAACTTAAAATGAGAGAAATAGCATTGCTATGATCATTGCTCCAAAGTACCTACGACCCTTGAAAAATAATCGACTTCAATATAGTACAGTTTTTTATTCTATTAGTACCTAATTATCTACTGGATCCAGCGCCATCAGACTCCTGGCAAATATATGATCTTTGGGGTAAAAGAGCATTTTGGAAATTACCAAGAAGCTTAATGTGATTAAAGTTAAAACAGCAGGGAATGTAAATTGTTGTATACTCCAAAATGTTGAACCAATTATTATTAACAAATTACGTTTCTGCAAGGCATCAACGTACTTAATCCTTCCTTGTCATCTGTATAAAAAAATGCCAAAGTATTGGTTTTCAATTTTGATTGTTTAAAAAATAACTGCTAATCTAAGAAGAAACATCAATATCTTTTTGCCGGATTAGTTTCTCTTACCGTATCGATCCCTATTAGGAATTATTATTTTATCTATTAGAAAAAATGCAATGGAAAATTTTACTTGTATACAAATGATTTAAAAAATGTTAAATAGATTAACTAAAAATTTTTTGAACACTGAAAAAATTGTAGAACCTAATGTAAAATTATCTGTCTCTTATAGAAGACTCGTTAAATAATAAGTTTTTAATCGCAAGCAGATTTTACAGAAATTTGTATATAATCTCTATTTTGAGTTAAACTATGAAATGCATGTATACAGTGAATGAATCGTAATGAAAACTAGAGCAATGTTAAAGATGCGAAGTATAAAAATTAGCGACAAAACCTAAGTTATAAAAATTATTTTTCAATGCTTTAAAACCAAATTACTTGAAACCTAGTACGAAATTTTATACTGACCAGAAGCTGAGTAACTCGAAAATGAATAGAAGTTACAACTTTCAACTTACAGAAAAATCTGCCTGCTGATTATCGGATAGAACCTGAGTATCAGATTTGCTTGATTTCTTTATTTTCATTAAAGTATTAACAATCTACTTCAATATTAAAACAAAATTTTATTTGGACTTTAATCACTTTATCATAATTTACCAAGAAGATTATTGAAAAATCAATGTCACCTATCAGGAACCTTTAAGAATATTTAAGACATTTAAAAATTAGAAAGGAATCGATAGACAATAATTATTCCAAGAACAAACTAAGGTTTTGGCTGATAAGACCCGAAGAAATAAGAATAGTGATTCTAAAAGTCAAGACACCCTTCAAACGACACAACATTCTATTGTCATATCTCGCTTTTACTGATAGTATTAAAGCTGTTTGAACCTTGTTCCTCTTAGTTTAAAGCTGAAAGTCTAAAGCTAATAATAGTAGAAAAGTTATTAATTCGAATTAACTCTGATGCATCTGTTTGTTTGGAATTATAAATCAACGGGACAACAACAAATTTTTGACCAACAATCAATTCGCTGTACGCGTTCTTGCACCCAGTTTATTTATGTAAACTAAAAATTTCGAGTGTTTCATAAGAGACTACAAAAGCTCAAATTTTTGCAAAGTTTAAATCTCAGTAAGTTCTAGAGCTTTTGATATATTTTCAATACAAGGACATCTCTATATTATCTCTATATTTTAAATGCATGTAATCGACATTCAACGGGCTTTCTAATAAGTCTAAGATTAACTCCGTGGCATGTTAAATAAAGAAGTTCAACTTTTCACTAAAGTAAGAGTGAATTTCAAATTGCATATACTTTGAAAGTATAAGTCCAAATTTAGCTTTTAATTTGAACTTAACAGCGTGGCATTAAGCAAGTTTTACAGTATAGAATGTAGCTATAAAGTTGCCTCAATTTTTTTTTTATTTTTTAATTCTTTTCTCTACCTCAATCAATAAAAATTTTCAAAATGCCAAATTGACACCGATCCTTCTGAGCCATCGAAATTCTGACATAGATTGTTGCCCTGATCTCATTTTTCCACCTGGCATATACTTAATAGATTTTCAACATTTCACAAAAGAACACAATATCAGAAGTTTTTCTGAAATTCAAACGATAATAACTACTCGAGTATCTAATTATTGCGAGTGCAGGTACATCAACGTTTAAGGGCCTTTTTAGTAAGCCTAGAATGAAGGAGCTGTGACTGTAAGCGAATATTTTATTTCAATTTTGTCCTTTTTTGACAGTTTTAGACTATAGACTTAGTCCATCTAAATCACAGAAGTAAAAAATTCTTGGGTATGTGCTTAAAAGCGGGGTAAATTATGGGGACATCTGAGTAAAAAGAAACTAAACAAATGTATGTTTTCCATATTAACTATTTAAATTTTTCTGAATATTGGGCTGTGCAACTTGCCAATTTTTTGACTACCAAATTGTATTTAATGTCGGAACATGGGGATTTGCAAACTTATCGCCGAAAGAGCCCTCTAACTTAATTACACCTTATGAAATTTTCCCGTCGGCCGAGTTTCCTGCATTAGTCGAGCATTTCAATTCAAGTTCCGAGACGTCTCTGCAGAATTAAATGCAATCGTCTAGGCTAGACAACGGGCGAATCGAAAAATAAAGCGGATTGGATTTAATCAAGCAATATTTGTTCGCAATCGCTTTAAACGCGCTATTTTCGCATATAATCAGAGCTAAAATTTAATTAAACTTTATCCGCGCTTCCCGAGAGGTAAGAACGAGGTATATTGCAGCGTTAATCCCCGTTATTCCCAATTTTAAACCGATTAAGAAAATTCTAACCGAAAGTAGCTGCAGGAATTGGAGGAAGAAGCATTAAATTTCATCGCGTTCAACTTTATCAAAGTAATATGTACAATTTCCCGCGTTCTCCTTGTTCGCTCCGTCTAATCAACGTTTCAATTTTAATTAAGCCACTTTTGATCAGGTCGCGAATTAAACAGTAAAAATCAAAAGTAAATTAACCTATTCCACCCTTAGTGCGACAAAATCGGGCTTTGTTGGAACCAAAACGTTTCCATTGTATCCAGGCCGCATTAGCATATCTGTAGCAGAGTATAATAAACATTTAAATAGGATTATAATCCTTTTTTGGGTCAAGAGAATAACATAATGTGAGTTATTGTTCGGGCTTGGCACTCGTAGATGTTGGCGGTGATAACGGCGGCGGAAACAGAAAAAATAAATTGGATACGGGATTGACTCGCAAGTGTAAAGAAACAAATGTATTCCTCAGATCTTAGATACAGGCCAGTAGCCAACACCGAAACAGAGAATGGCGCTAAATGCGACTTATATTACGACCATCAGTCAAAATCAGAATTTTTTCCTGAAAAATCTGTAGCGGACAAACCTAAATAAACTTAACTACATTACTATCGGGAATTTCGCAAATAATTACTGATAACCGTCTAAAGTGTTTATTCAAACTCACTTTAATGTTTGTGTTTTAATAAAGCCGTTAAAGAGACGTAAGAGCTCACCGCCACGTCAACCATAAAAAATACCGTCTCAATCGACCGAAAAAAGCAGTTACTCGGCTATCAACGTGAAGCAAAAATTCTTCCTTTCTCGTCTATGGAAATACGAGTATTTCACTTTTGTAACCGCGAAATTTGCTAGTTACCATTTAGTTATCTCGTTATTTTGATCCTCTAGTGGGAACCGATAGAATTTTCTACTTATCTGCACGTTGGAGTCTTAAAGTTGCTTTATAAACTACATAAACTAGCTTAATAGGGTCTTATCAGACTTTAGATCGCAATTTAAACGCCTTAGTTACCTAGGGGTAGCGTGTATGATTTAATTGGTTATTTCCTCCATATGCGCTTACTCCAGCGCGAGCTTAGCTACTAAAAATATTTTCTCCAAATTATTGTTTTGATTTATATTATACTTGAACACAAATTCTATCGATAATGATAATTATTATAAGTTTGATGACGTATGTGCCTTGAATACTAAATTTAAAGGAAACGATTTCAGATGATACAAACTTTCAATGAGACGAAAATTAGTTGTAGGAATTACATTAATTAACTCAGTTATGAGATAGCAACTTTTATTGAAGCGTTAAGCCAATGTTTAAATTAGAAAAAAAATAGTAAAATAATTTCAAATAATTTTAACTCTTGTTTTGAAGTTAATTTTGAAAATTAAAAATAAGTAGCTTTTCCATTTAAACGGTACCAAAAAGTTTATGTTAGATAAAATTATTGAAATTTAGAAGCTTTGAGTATTCTCGATGCTATAATCGCAATTGCTTTCTCTAATTGTGCGTCTGTGTAAATTTTTTGCTGTCCCAATAAATGAATCAAAAAATTCAGAAAATCCAACATACTTATTTATATGAAATTTATATGTACAATACTATTGATCTCTCATGTAATTATTTTCCTTAAAGAAATCCTGAATGGTGGTTAAGCTTTTGAAGATAATATTTTTATAGATTTATTCAGTGTGGTACACCAGAGTATTTATGAGAGTTGTCGTTTACACGTTTACACAATATCAATCTAATGACTTTTTTCATTTTCAGTCTCCATTTAAGTGACGAGTAAGATATATTTTCTTAGGTTGAGATGCGCCAACTTACCAGACAGTAACGGGCTAATACTGGTAGCAAAAAAAGTATTCTTATTTGCTAAAGGTAAAAAGTAGTTAGCTTTTGAAACATTATGAAACTGTAAGGTTAACATTAACATAATGAAGTATTTTTCACGTCTAGCTTGAACTATTTAAGTTTGTTTACCTTTACTCATAATAATAGAAATTTTGCTAGTTTTGATAGTAGATAAGGAAAGTAAGAAATAGTTTGCATTCTAAGTAATTTTATTTAGAAATGTCGTGGGTCGTAGACGAGGTCAGACATGACGATGCTTGATGATAACATTCCGAACAAAATTTGGACTGAAAGAAATTTGCTTAAAAGTAGCATTCTGGTGACTGTCTCGGACGTTATCAATAGCCTAAGAATTCAATTTTTCGGCAAAACGAGTTGAATTCGATAAATCGTTAGTGAGTCGTTGCAGTTGAATTTTGGAATTTTGTTGTCATTCAATAAAATGAATTGTCAAGTGTCGAATTTAAAAATGGTCGCAATAATTTATGGACGCACCATCATGTGAAATAGACGAATGGCGACACAAGTTAAGCTCTATCGCGAGTGACTGGTCAATTACGTGCCGCATATTGCACTGACAAATATGAAAAATATACTAATTTCGCAAACAATTTTGATTTACGACTTGACTTTTTAGAGTTGATTGCGTTTTTACCGAAACTACCTTTGTTTCCATTATGGCATAGTTGAAACCGGGAAAATTGATCAATTTAACGGGGCGCTGAAAGAAAAAAAACGGATCACGGCCGGTTACACCGACCAATTCAATGAATATCGAAAAAACTGTATAAACAAGCGATGTGTATCCTAAAGAGGGATCCCGGTCCAAATCAGGCATAAAAATATTCATTTCGTCTCGATTCCGTCGGCATTATTGAAACATCAAATAAGTCAATTTGACGAATATTTCCATCAACCGGGCCATAAATTCAACGATTCGTCATCTACGCGGAAGAATCCGGAACAAAGGCCGCGTCCATAAGTTATGAAGCTTACATTGTCCGGAGCATCGGAGTTATCCACGTACAGAGACCCTCGAAACAATTCAGATAGCTCTATCAAGAACCGATCCAGCCTGAAACAATATCCTCGCAATAAGTCTAGAATTTATTTCAGATGGAACCGTTTCTTTGATAGAATCCCATCGAGGCAGATATTTGTGTACTAAAGAGATTCTTATTACGGGATCGCCCTCCCTGATCCTTACAGATAAAAACCTCATCTGAGTTAAAATGCTTGTTGTTTCCCAAATCAAATCTTCTTGTTCATTTCCGGCGACGGCCGCCTCCACAGCCACATAAAAAACCGATGTTATCACAAAAACTATAAAAAAATAATTGGGATAATTCCGACCATTAACCTAATTGATACACTCCACACGCTCCCGCTGGATCAGCGCCGGATTAATTAAACGTTACTTTTAAGTTTATTGCCGACAGTAAACAGACTGTAGTATTCCGCAAGTATCTTTCGCCCCGCATAACCTGTTTATACTGTTGTTGATTATAAATTTGTCGTTATTCGGGGGAGGGTTTCGTGAATTACGACGAGGTTACTGCAACACGGGAACTAAATTTAACACTTACGCCGGAACCGGGTTATGTGCAGCTTAATCTCGATATATCCAACGCGACGCTCGTTTATTTCATGCGGGCTGCTCGGCATAAGAAGGTAATCTTGTCCCAACTATCTGGCATTACCCGATGATCGATGCGATTCCTCCTCCAACTTGCAAGGATAATGACCGTGCCTCGCAACACGTGAACAATGCATTTTCAAGGCAATAAATTCTGCTCAAAGTGATGGCCGGATACTGTGACGATCCAGGCTGATGACTTGAAAGCAACTTCAGCACGTAAACAAAAAATTAGCGAGAACTTGTAGAAATTTAATTTTTTTACTTTAGATACCAGCATTTCAGTTTGTTCTGTCACGTTGATTTTAGATTCTACTGTAGCTAGAGAATGTAATTTTTATACCGCAGTTCGCGGAGAATCCGAAACGTGACTATCGGTGGAGCATTTGAATTCTCTATTTGATCACGTATCTGAGTCTCTACTTTTTGAATGCTATGTTCTTTACATGTTTTACAATGTTATAATATCACATTAAGGTCCCACATAATTTTCAACAATTTAATCGGTTTCCAATAAATTTTATGTCGTTCTAAAACTCGTTACCTAGCAAGTGTAGGCAATTCATTAAGCAAGTCGTGGAGATTTTGACGTCAATCAATGGATAGTGAGAGGATATTTGCTTTGTTCTTACAAGGCATGAACAATTATTTAAAAAATAGCTTATAACTTCGAAAAGATAAATCAAATAAACTTTGTTGGTAAGAAAAAAATGGTTCCAGGCATCTCCTGTGATACATTTTCATATTTTTATCAAAAATTGGGATATTTACACGGTTAGAGGGTCAAAGATGGATGCTTTGTCTAATTAGAAATATATACATGCGCTACGGGGCGTATTTCGACTCCTCAATCAGATTGAAGCTGCCACCTCCACTACAACTTATACCTGGACCTAACTACCCTATTCTCCTGAAGGGAACCAAATTTATTTATGATTGAGTCCCATTCAAGAACTTATTCCGTCTTGTCACTTACAACACGTTTACGGTCAACAAAGTTTTTCACTCAATTTATTTTAAGAAAACTGAAAAAATAAATCAAATTTGAACCTACCTTACACCCTTAATGTTTGATACTTTTACTCTTACTAATTTCCTTCCCCCGAACCTGCATGAGGTAATTTGTTATTTTAAATATAAAAAGTTACATACTATTAAGTGGCAAAGTACAAGGAGACATTTCCAAGAAATTTGAAACTTTTAGAAAGTCGACGAAAGAATTTGGGTTTTTCGATATTTTACTCAGATACAAAATATTCAATTATAAAAAATATCCGATTTTGCCAACACAAATAATTAAATTATCTGACTGGGCCCTTACAAATCCTTCGTTTGTCATTTTGCACTTTAGCAAACCACAATGCAATTTTAATTAGTTTCTAAACGGAGAAAATTATAAAAAATAAAGTAATTTGCTGAGAAAATAATTCGGTTATAAGTAACCGACTATAGCAGACTTAGGGATGTGATTGGCTAAGTGACGTCATTTGTCACGTTTCTTGATAATACATTTTTCTTCACAAATATTTATTATTCTCTGTCGCTTTGTCAGAACTATTTTGAAAACTTTATAATATTGTCTTTGCTTTGCAATATTCAAAGTTCTATCCTCAATTTGGACAATTTCTTGCAAACTCAAGAGAAGTAATTTAGTTGTGAAAAACTGCTTTGACATATAATTAAAACTTTCTCTTTCCACTGCCACCATATAAAAGTAATTCTTTTGTAAGTTACAACCGGAAGTTTTACGGGAAATGACCTCAAAACTGCATATTTCTATCGTTTCTTCTGGCTGTCTTAATTTACCGCCATTACCAAATTGTTGGTTTGATTTTTTGAAGCTTGTGTTTTCAATTCCATTGAGGTGTAGACACTCGTTGTCCATTAGGTGTACATTTACAAATTAGGTTCCACTTTACATCTTACATTTCGTTTCAAGAATATTTATTTGCCAACAAGAAACGCGAGAAATTCAAGCATCACCCCTGAAGAAGTAAACATATTCTAAACAAAACGCCCCGCATAATTTTGAATAATTTCGAATTTTAGTGCTATCGCTCTGGCCAAAACCAACTCGTTTCAGCCATGATAGATTTCGCTTCTTTCCGAAATCCTTAAAAAATTGACAGACCTTCGTTATTCGTCGCGTTCGGGATGTTCTATTTTTGTGCCATTTCGCGAACTGGTAACTTCTAGAATTTAATAAGTTGTACTGTTGATGTTAGTGTGATCATTCGGCAACAGGTACTTGGTGACATTGTTCCGAGGGCATTTCGCCATGAAAATGCTCTAATTTCGTCATATTCCCCCGGAAAGGAGTAATGCAGCCAACATATTTTACAGCGACATTCAAATCTTTAAAGGCAATCTTGTGGACTTTCCAAAGTGTTATTTTATTGTCGGCGCGCATTTCAAAACAAAACTCGTTAAAAAGTGCGATATTTTTTTGTCGTAAAAACCGTAGACTGGCGCGAAATTGATACATTTGTTTTCGATTCTAGTTATAAAACCTTCAGACTGTGAATTTTCGCGGCCGTCAAGCCATCTCTCACACTTCATTTGTTCGCGAGTCATTTGGAGGGAGGAGGGGTGGACCATGACACCCCCGCAACGTAGTTTTCGAGATCAACGGAGCACAAAATGTGACTAGCTCTTCCGAATTTTTCGTCGATCTCTTATTCGGGATTATAATTTATTGACACGATCGATGCTCGGAGACGGGCTCCACCCTCAACCCTTATATAATAAATCACTTCCGCGGACTGCGCAATTAATATCAGCTCTATTAACTTATTAATCTTGGTCGACCCTAATACCTGATTTATTGCAAGTGTGGGAACGTATGGTGAGTTTTAGCTAGAGGGATATTTTAGTGTAGCAATCAAGCTACAATAAACAGACAGACGACTAATTAAGTGTGAAACATTAAGTCTTTACGGGCCTTACATAAACAGGTCGTAAATAATAATTCATAGCAAAAGTTAAGGCAGCATTGCCACTAGCTACGTCTACGAGGCCCATCCGAAAACACTTCCAAACGCTTATCTACTACTTGAAGCACCCTCTTTTATAAAAGGTTGGGTGACTATTGGGGCTTCTGGGCACGATGACATTTCACTCGTCAACCTGCGTTAATCAGTACACAAGGGATTGGAAAACATGGATATACACTCAGGTAAAATCACCACCAGCACACCTACCATCAATATTGAAAGAACAAGATCCATATATCGTACTATAGTATACTAACGAATAGAAAACAAACGTCAAGAACCCCTCTGCAAAAAACCTTAGACAACGTTGTCGGCGCCGCCAACAACACTCAAGATTCTTGAGAAAAATCTACAAGAAAATCTTCTTTTGGCTTCCTGCTTTGGTCAGTTTGGGTATCACATGAGAAGAAAAATCTAAGTGTTTGCGATGCCAAGAACGTGCTTAAACTCAACACAATGCTGATATGGATTCTGGTCTCGAAACGAAAATTAGAAAAAACAATGCAGCACCTATGTATGCCAAATCCAGAGCTTCATACAAAGAATTAGACTATAGTAGAGAGAAAGCCCAAACCAAGGGAACAGCAACTAATTTTGCTGATGGAAGAAGTTATGGAAATTCTACGGCAGACCCTCTCTAAATTCTATCACAATTCTATCCAAAGCTTTGGAGGAGCAAAACCTCAAAGACCATCATTTTTGGACCACACAAACATAGTTTTAAATTAAAGGGATTACCGGAGGAGTATAGAGCAGGCAGTAACGCTATGGTTTGTAACTAAAGACTTTTCGACGAGAACCAAGATCTAGATTTTAAAGACTTTCTCTCAAAAGTACAAACACTAAAAAAAGTGAAACTTCTGAATAACTTTATAAACTTCACCAGTTTCAGCAGCTTTTTACCTAAGCTATATCCTGAGAGATAAAATGTGAGGGAAGCCGGAAGTTACGTCGCAGAATCACATTTCCTCAAGGAGAGGAAAAGTTAGGAAGTTATTTAAGTAGGCCAAACAAACTGGTAGAATAGAGAAATATTAACCCAAGCTCATTTCTCCGGAAGACTTTAAGGAAATTGGTTGATAAGAATATTCTGAATAAAAAAATCCCTACATTAGGGCCAATGTGCCTACCAAACAGGAAAATTCTATGAGATAGTCATACATTAGCTAACTCAAAGACTAGAAAAAGCAATGAATAATGAAGAGATTGCTAGAGGTATATTTCTTGGTAGAAAAATAATTTTTCAAACCACTTCTTTTGACTCTATAAACAGAGCACTGTATATGTGGAATCAAGCTATCAATTACAAGATGGATCGACTCGATACTCATAGAAGCAAAAATTTACTCCATACTGCGATGTACACTGGAGAAAATTTCAGCAAGCTGAGGGTGCCCGCAAAGAGGAGTCTTATCACTGCTGTGATATCTGGTATTAAAATTTCTAGAGGTTATGTGGTATAATAAATTTAAGCTTCAAGACCGCACCTTGTAAGGAAAAAATCACTTTTGTGTATTTACGTTTGTGTGTACTTCTGTAATTTGTTGTCACTCTGGAGCCACACAGTCGACGGTAGAAGACAAAATTTCAATGTACAAAATTTGCGAGCGTCATTCTAATTTTAGCACATTATCAAAACGCAATGGGAAAAGTTGGTCTGGTTGCTAATTTTCTTTGTTTCAGCCCAATGGCCTGCACGAACTAACTGATCTGGACTTATAGCACGTTGGGTTATTGGTATAGACGGCTATAGTAACGATTCTATGGACACTTAAAAAAAAAAAAAAACTACTCAAATATGTTGTTTATACTTTAGAGATTCGAATTGTGCAAAAATTGTCGAGTTTGTGCGGAGTATGTATAAGAAGTAAAATTCTAACTAGGGATCCTGGTCCTGGTCCTGATAAAACTGCAATATGGTAGTATACCTAAGGAGCCCGAAAATCAGAATTTGCTCTGTCAACGTTCTATTTTAGGATATTTAAGTACTCGACGATTTTTGTAAAACTTACGGATTTATAAACGCAATCTGATTCATTACGCTAATGACTGATAACAAAGTAAAGCTGGTATATGAGGCAAAGCACAAAAATAAATGTAACTGATATTTCCAACAAAACCACTTTAAAAGAAACACGCAATGTCAAATCAATATGAAGGTAATCTTTATTGTTTTCTACGGCTATGTAAATGATAATTTATCATGAGTGGACTCCAAAGGTCGGACTGTAAACAAGGATATTAATTTAGAAAACGCCTTCACCGATGAGAGAGAGATGAGTAACTATAATACGTATAATATTATTTGTTTCAACTTATTTCTTGATCAAGCACCATCTTTGCAGTCTCTATATGACCATCTGACTGTATGCACGCTGTAAGCTGCGTTCAGAAGAAGTTTAAAAAATGAGGACAACGTGAGAGAAGTGTGTGGTTTTCAAAGAGAAGCACTTTGAAGGGCACATTGGTGTGATTAATCCAGGGTAACTCATCTCTTTTTTTGTTCAAGACCGGATAGTTTCCGGACAGACCTCGTAATTTATCACCGCGGTTTCGGGAAGAGCTCAGACAACTTTACAATTACTGCGCTGTCACTTGAAAGTTTGCTGGAAAACTTAATTTACGGACTTTAAATTGTTCCAGGAATCTTCCCGAATACACAATAATCAATGCGTTCGCTTTGGATTTTCCAATTTTCGGGCTACTGCGGACTTATTAATTGGTTTATAAATAAACAGGAGCGTCGCAATAATCGAGCTGCTGTTGTAGAATCCAATCCGTCGTGGGAGTGTAAAGTATTAACCACGTGTATACAAGACGCAGAATTTCGCACAGGGAAGATAAGATCGGATGGAATCCGTGAACTTGCACTCTCTATCGAATGTAATCCGGCTTCAACCCCGAGAGGCACTTGCCATTTCTCAGTCTTAGGAGTCCCCCACGCCCATGACACCACCGTTACGACACCTAATCAGTTTACAAATTTTCGGTCGAACAGAAAAACAAAAACTTTCATAGAGCAACTATAACGGTTACTAAAACTTTATTCAAAGAACTATACTGATAATTATTAGAACTTAACAACGCACAGTTGCAATAATTGCCCTGCAATTAAACTGAATAAATAATCGACAGTAATGTGGAGCTGATTGATTTACGATTTTAGAATAATTAAATACAATTTCACAGACAGGAAGTCGTAGCGGCTAGCTAAAAACTAATTTATTTATTTCTCAACAAAGGAGCATGTACAAGGAATTTAAATAAATCGATTCGTTAGTAACATCAAATTTTCAGTTGAAGTCCACGAAAGTATAAAAGTATCAAGAGATGCAAGCCGCAATCCGCTACTACACGAAGTTTTGTTGATAGTCTCTTATTGAAGCTCCATCAAATTGCCCCTCCGCAACTAATTTAATTTCTGTATACGATTGTGATCTTGCACCAAGCAGGCACCATCTGTGGCAAACCTTGCACCTATATAATTACCTAAATATTGAAATAGTTAACTATAAAGGTAAGGAAAGTAAATTGACGGTATCCCTACATAGAAAACTTGCACCACTCTTTCATCATCTTTCACCACCCATGCATCACATTGCACCAATAATCTTATAGCTTGCTCAACTTATAGAGAGTAACTTTTCCATTTAGTAAATTGGGAGGGGAGAACTAACTTGACACCTTTACAAATTAAGAGAAATTCTTGGACGACATAATGGCTCTACAATATGCTTGCACCACCTTGCACCACTTGCACGGTGGGTTGTATCCTTATAGTTACCTAAATATTTAACAGAAAATATGGGGAATGTTTACTTCACAATGAGTCCTCCTTCAATCCAAAGGTAAAAATGAAAATAGCGCATATAGCTTGCTCAAACCTTGCACCAATGACTTCACACCATAATTAGTAAGTATATTATATTAGGAATAAGGGACTTAATTTGACAATTTGAGAAATTTTGCTTTAGACACCTGAGAAAATTTTTTAAACAATATAATGGCCATGCACTGAGCTTGTACCACCTTGCACCACCTACGCCATGCCTTTCACTGTTGTGGTTACGTAAATCTTTAGCTGAAAATGTTGAGGATGTTTACTCCACAATAAGTCTCCCTCCAATCCATGAACAGAAATAGAAGTAGAGCATATAGCTTGCTCTAATTTTACACCAACTTCCACGAATAATTTTTCAGCTTGCACCACTCTTAGTGAATTTATTATCTATTTTCTAAGCTGGAGAGGACAGGGCTAACATGACACTCTCAAGTCTTAGACATAGGAGAGAAATTTTGAAACAATATAATGACCCTATACTAAACTTGCGCCACCTTGCACCACCTGCACCGCATCTTCCATCTTTATGTTTATATTGTGAGATGAAGATGAGATGAAGATGAAGATTGGGGCAAAGTGAAATATAAAATTATTGAAATATATATTCTATTTGAGAACATAATTAGAGAATTCCTACCTACACTTATTTAGAAGAATTACAAATAAAAATTTTTGACAGTTTAAATTGTAAGAAGTGCTTTCCTGAGCAGTCAACTCTTGACAGAGTCTAAAATCCAACTCTCGCTTTACTTTGATTTATCAAAGTTGCCGACCCAAATGTGCATTGCGGATAATCGTTATCATTCCTCAAATCTCTATTTTCTGATTCATTTTACGATTTGGATGTACTTTCTTTTAACTCTTTACACTTTGAACTTTGTTATTTTAGACTGATGTAAATTGCATGGTAGCAGTTAATTATATATCTTACTTTAAGGATAATTAGTTGCATCAATTTAATTGGTGCACAGCACTATACAAACTACAAAATTAGTGTCTAAAAATTTTAAAAATGTCACGCCAACTAACATTAATTGTAATAATGGTCTCAGTCGGTTATAAGTACAAGGGTCTGCTATTTTTGCATGATCAAGTCTTTATGGTCCACTGATTCAGTGATTAATTAATTTTAAATTTATCCAAAATATTTTTAAATTAATTAATAGGTTAATCCAAACTAACAGGAAAATTATGTTTCAGTGACTTAATTTTTATTAAATCTAAATTAGAAAATTCTAAATATCTCATACTTAGTACTTCTGCAACCATGTAACTTGAGTCTGCAGACCTAAATGAGATATAACCAAAATTTCGAAGTTTATAGAACTAGTTGTTACGTAACACACTTAAATATTTTTGGGTTACCAACTACGATGGATTCAATTTTTGGCTTAAAAAAAACTAGTTTTACCAAGAATAGTTACTGAAATGTGTTAAAGCCTAAACATAAATGATCCAAAATTTAGCCAAAATAATTTGGCTCTCACTGCCTTATGAGACACAATTTTTAGCTAGTCCATATCCTTGATGCATGACATCTTTTAATATAGGAATATAGCTGAATCTACTTTGCTCCCTTACTTGCTTTATTTGACTCTTTATCACCTACTTTTAGTGATGAATAATTAATGTCTTTATGTGCAATTATGAATAATCACTTCCTGATAGACGTTGCAGAATAGATTATCAAATGCTTAAATATTGATCAAAAGCGGACAAGAGCGGAAACATAGCTCAAACGCTCCCAGATTTGGAAACAATGCAAATTTGTTGAAATATTTTATTATCTCATGCACAAGAAACGGTGGATATAACATTAACAATCGATAAATTTTGACTATAGTCATTACCGTTTATCATTGAAATATTTTACTTGGCTGATTAATTTAAATTTTCCGCCAAGATCCAGTTACTTCTAGGGATATTTCACCCCAAGGCAACGTCACCTAGTTGCTTAACAGGTTTTTAATGTTGTTTTTTTAAGGTTATGAAACATGGCTACAAATTTGTTATGTGAAATTAAAGAACTAAATCGTAAAAACGTTCACATAAAGAACCCTCAACTCGTCAACGAAAAAATCAACGGTATCATAAATGACGGGTTCAATCGTTTACAGGTGTTGTCAGACTTTGATTTAACCTTAACTAAACAACATGAAAACGGGAAACAACATATGAGCAGTTTTCGTAAATTTTCTAATAAACTTTACTTGAAACGTGACTTTTGTTTACTTTACAGGCATGTTCAGTCATTGTCCATCGATTCCTGAAGAGTACATCCAGGTTACAACGGCGTTAACAAACAAATATCGCCCTATCGAATATGACCCCGAAGTACCCATTGACGTTAAGAGGACCTTAATGGAGGAATGGTGGACGTTATCAGCTCAAGCTCTAAAGTAAAATCGTAACAAAACGTGAAAAGTGACTTAAATTTTTTATTATAGAGGGTTAAAAGTGTCACCTTCAGAAATAGATGAAATTATATCAAAACTAAGTCCTTCCTTAAGGGATGATTCTAAGGAGCTTTTAGAGCATCTTTGCGCCAAAAATGTACCATTTTTAGTATTTTCAGCGGGTCTTGGAGATGCTGTAGTGTCGGTTTTAAAGCATTTCAATGTCCTGCTCTCAAATGTTAAAGTAATTTCAATGCATTAAAACTTGATAAAGACTTTATTTGTCTGTTTTAGGTTATATCGAATTTTTTAAAACGCGATGATAACGGTACTATTGTAGGTTTTAAAGACAATTTGATCCATGTACTTAACAAAAATGAATATGCCATAAAAAATTCTGAATACTATGATCTAGTTCGAGAACGTGACAATGTCATTTTATTAGGAGACTCATTAGGAGATGCGAAAATGGCAGACGGAATTTCTCACGCTAACCATGTTCTCAGAATTGGGTTCATCTATGAAATGGTACAGTTTTTAATTATATCAATAATTACGATTGTTTAAAAAAATTCGTTTTAGGTTGAAGGAAATTTGCCAGCGTATTTGGATACTTTCGATATTGTTTTGGAAGATGACCAAACTATGGATGTTCCTCGAGCAATAATTAACCTGATTGGTTAACTTAATTTTAATGCAAAACTTTATGCAGTTTTTTTCCCATCTCTGCAATATTAAGAGAATGGGAAATAAAGCGTTTTTGATCTATTTTTAACTTAATGCAATTTTTTAACAAAGGCATTGTGGAATATTTCCCACTTAATGACTGTTATACTTTAAACATGAACAAAGTAGCTAATAATTATTTATATGTGCAAATTTTTGCCACACGTGAAAGTCTGCTATTGTATGTACAAGAATTCACACTCGTTTTATTGTGATGATAATTTAGAGGAGCCTCCAGCAGCACTTGAATAATAATGTTTATACTCTTATTCTATAATTTAGCAATAATTTATAATAGTTTTTGTGAATGTTAATCATACATTTATTGAATAAATTGTGATTTCCTAAATCTATTAGTTTATTATTGGGACAGGGTTAACGTGGTGTGTGCTGCTCGAAACAAGCACAATCCCCTAAAGAGTTTACGTAGTTTTAATATGAAAATTCTGTAGTCTACCTTGATGCTATTGAAATTCCTCAATTAGAAAAAGTGAACCAACTATAGGTAATATAAACAAATCAATTCAATTGTAATTTTTATTTTAAAGCCAGTGACGTAAACAATATCACTTAAACTGAATAGTGATAAGAACCAGCTCACCCTCGTTAACGTGAGATTTTTCTTAAAAATTAATTTTTAGTTTTGAGTGTGAACCGTGAGCGTGAGAACGTATTTTTAAACAAAAAAGGCTAATTTGAATTGTTTCGCTATTAGCAATCATTCCACCTCAAAAACCAAAAGCTACATATAAGTTTAACTCCATCTGACTCAAATCCAACATCATCTATCTACGTCATTGATTAAAATCACTATCTGAGAAACATTTGATATTCACAAAAGCCAATCTTTTTACGTTAGTTAGTTCTTGGAATATTCCTGGACTGAAATTGGATCAACTCAGGAAAATAATTAATTTGCTTAAGGGCTGGTTTTTAACCAGTTTCTCTGCATTATTTTTCCAGGAAATTCAACAATACGCATTACTTTAGGTTTATATGATGTTTGAAATATATATAAATCACAGTAGTAATTGTATAGAAACAAAAACTAATAACACGAAATAGATTTTAATTTACTTGTAGGAAGTTAATTGCAACAGTTTCAATTTATCAAGGAAAATGGTTAGTAATTGTCCACGAATAGCCTTGTCTGAGACTTGGTAAGTATCTATTTGATTAAATTTGTTCGCTCGTGCACAATTGTGCCTATGAATAGTAGCAAAATAGCACTTCTTTGTTTAACTCTATAGCATGTGCTAATTTCAATCATAATCACTTCTGGGTTGTTATCGAGCAAAAGGCGCTCTTGTTTAACAATTTAATAATCAGGAAGTTCAGATGGAAAACATTTTAACGTCGACCTTTGACGGTCGGTGGTTCAACCATGCATTATGGTTGGTGATACCAATTAAAGTAATCTCAACATATTCTTATATATTATGACTTTTACTCTTAGAATTGAGAATTAAGATAATTGATAACAACCTCCGGATTTTCGCCTTTGAAGAAGAGTTTTTTAAGTTCGAATGTGAATTTTGAATATTGGTCAGGTACTATAAGAAAACAGAATTTACTTTTAAACAAATTTAAGAGAGTTCTTTTGTCATAAAAGATTTCTTCTTATTTTTCCGTCTATGGGTGCAGTTTGGACACCCGCGTACACGACTCTCAATTTGAGTGAAAATTGACATCTTTGCATGTTTGTGAAATTAGACAAATCTTTGATGCTCAATATGTATGAATTTTAATTTTTCTCTCTGTGGTGTTGGTGGCTACAATTTTTGAACAATTTTCCACTTTTCGGATCACCCATTCATCGGAAATTTACGCAATTCTCTTTTACGATATTTTTAAAATAATAATCTTTGATTAAAGTTTTGTACAATTAATTTTCTCGACTTCATCAGTAAGTTTCCCCCGCATCTGAGCAAATGATGGAATTTTGAGAGAGTGCATTATCGTATCTCATCAATCTGATCCAAATCTCTGGAGCCTAGGTGAGACTTGTCCAAATTTTTGATTTGTAAAATTTGTAGTAATTGTTTATGGTCCGTTTCTAAAATGATTGGGATACAGATCAAATATTCAAAATTATAAAATAGAACCATCTACATATATAATTACGAATTATGATAAAAGCCGAAAAACATAGTCGTATAAGTATATTAACTAACGGAGAAACAATGACGTAATAAGTAATAAGAAATAATGAAAAGGAAGATGATGATTATAAGATTAACTATCCTAACACTTAACGTCATAACAAGACGCGTTCTTTTATTTCTACGTTAACCATTCAGTTTTTTTATAAAGTGCGGCAAATTCTTTGCTGACAGGTTTGTAAGATGTTACAAAGAAAACACCCCCGACTAGGAGCCAAGAAATTGATCAACAGCGTCTTTAATTTTGTTAAAGTTTTATGAAACGATCTTAAATGCTGGTTATCAAATAGAACTATAGAACGAATTTTGCAGGAAATGCGATTTTCATGCTCAAGTGGGCGCGGAAGTCGTTGGCAGGAAATCGCTCTCCACCCATTTGTTATCGTTCGCACGACCCAGCAGGATTCGCTTCGGCCTTCATCTTGTTTCCAAGTCACATTTGATATCTCAATCAATAGGATTTCAATTAACCAAAATCCCAACAAACTGGCGGATTGAGCAAATCCACACCAATTACCAGCAAAAATAAGTGGGGACAGCGGTCCGTCGAGCCGGATCGCGCTTCTTAACTCAACACACACCAGTCGAGCGCTAGCAATGTTCGAAATCTGACAGAAATCCGAAAAACGTTATGTCGACACGCATTACTAAGATGCCATCGACCGAACTCAACAATAATTCACCCGAATTATTCGACGGCCCCTTCAAGAGAGCCCGTAACGAATCCGCGATTTCTGTTTCTAGTGCATCGAGCTGCCACTCGGATTCCAGTGAAGACGCCGATGGAACGTCGCGACGCACCTCCGTTCCGGAGCCGTTACCGAAGGCCGACAAGGAGGTGAGATCGAAATCGCCGACCCCGACGGGTAAATAAACCAAACAACGTACCCGAGGTCAATCCATTCAATCTTGTTTACCAAAGATTTTGGTCCCGAAAAGTTGCGCAACTGAACCCCATCAATCGAACAGGAAACAAAATGATACGGGAGATAGGGCAATGAAATTGCAGTAGCGCCACAACTTTAGCTTCAATCAGAGGGTCAAGCAGCATGAACTATTTGCATTCCGAGTTATTTAATCAATAAAGCCGTTTCGCTAAATTAATGGCCTCAATTAGTGATGCGCTTTGACCAGACAAACGTCTGTAATTGTGCAATAAGTCCCTCTATTAAATTTGCACTTGAGTGCACCAAATATGGAGAAATAAATTTGACTAAACTTAACGATTTGTTGATTCAAACCATATTTAAGTAGAATTACGATTTATCCCCTCAAATAATGCGGTTAACTCAAAAAGTTGAAATTACCTACGTTATTCAACTTATTGGAGCTGCGATAGCTGCGGTTAGCTAAAAACAATTCGTTGTTAACAATGGTCTTTAGTTCTACACATTTCGCAATAATAGTTATTTGGGTTTTATGTTGACAAACGATTAACCTTTATTCTGCTACCAAGTGATAAGCAAGTAGTTCAACCACATGACGGAAGTAGTTGTTTTTGCGAAACTTAACAAAATACTACGATAGAACTGTTAGAAATTTATTACTCACTTACTGATGAGTGCTGTCTCAAAATCATTTACGTTCTTATAAATAAAGTTTTCAATAACAAGAGGTCAAATTAACGAGTCAATAATTAAATGAAGACCAAGTTTTCTTTTAATTTGTACGATGACAAACATTTTTATTTTCAAAATTAATCTTTCACTAGTTTTGTAGACATAATTTTTTTTGTCGTATATTAATTGAAATTCTTGTTCGCTATCATTGTGACAAGTATGTCTCTGATATTATCTTTATATTAATTTAAAAAACTGGAGTGAATTAATGACCACGACGAGCAATTAATTTGTTCTTGATTTATTTCGAAACGAATTAATTAGAGAACCAAAAACAATAAAATTGCATAGTAAGATTTTTTCCCTTTAAACCAACTTTAGAACAGGTTAAAGTGATTCTAAAAAACTTGTTTGATTTGTAAGTAGATAAGCATCTCGTGTTTACTAATACGATTTCTCCCTAAAACATGTTTCTTCTAAAAAGTACAAATCTAACAATTTCTGCCAAAATTTGATCTCCATAACTGATACGATTTTTATCACAACAGTTACTGCAAATTTGAAAAGAAATTGAGGTATCCAATTTTGTTGGCAAGAACCTTATCTTTACAATATATGTCTTGAAAATGAAAGAGTTTTGCATGTAAAATTAACTGAATTGTCTATGTTCTAAAATAATTTTCATTGCTGAGATTTCTATGTGAAGATCTGCAACGTAAATGTTTTTCTCAAGAAAAAAGATTGAATGCTAAAGCGTAGGCATATTTGAGTAAATTGCTAAAAATAAAATTGCATGCACGCAATTTGTAGGATTTTGCACCTTTGAGGTCAAAGCTTCTTTAATAGGGGGTTCAATTATTAGCTTTTCCACCCAGTGTCATTACTAATCTGATCCAACTCAATGCTAATAAAAATTAGAACACAGCCTCAAAAATTGCTTGTCGAATTAATACTGTTACAGAAAAGATAAATTTAATCCACGATCCAAATGCATAATCTCCTGTATAATTAATCAAATTAGACATGGTTGTTAGTCATTAAATGTTAATATGTCGAAATCATTTGATTGCGGTCGAACTTCAAAAACGACTCAATTTGCCTCTCCACACCGATTCAGTCGGATAGTCTGGATCTCGTTTTGCTTATTTTTGTAAAAAGATCTGTTTAAATAATTTCCCAAGAAACCATAATCAAAACAAACCTTCACATTATGTATTAACGGATTTCATATATTAACATAAACATAACACTAGTACAGACGAGTTAACGCCGACAATTCATCCGGGAAAAATTTTATTGTCTTCCCGGATATTTATCTTAGCCACTCGTCCAACAACAACAAAATAAAAAAAATTCAAACGAATCGATGTCCCACTTCTGAAGAATCGCATCAAGCATGACTTATTGGTTCGTTGCATGCCAAAAGTTTGCATAAACAAACAGAACGTCAGTATTGGAAGTTTATTCCTGATTTATTAAAAACATTAACGAAAATTAATAGAGGTCGAGAGTCCAGGACAGACGGCAGCTTCCTAGTCCTCGCGAGTTACTACGCGTTTACATGCAAAAATGCAAGTATTTTTGCTGAAGGACGATTTTAAAGAAAACTTGCGAAATGTCAGGAATTATCGTAAAAGTCTCAATGGCTACATGGAAAATTTATGGTCGTCATTAAAATATTAAAAAAACAATTTCAAGTAATTATTTAACATTATTGCAAGGATCTCTTGATAAAGTCCTTATGAACCACCTTTTGCAAGATTTACGGTCTCGAATAGACACCTGGTGTGATTCTAAAATAATTGTCTAACTAAACGAGCGTGATGATAAATGTTGTTGCCACATGAATAATGAAATGAATGAATGCAAAAAATAAACAAACAAACAAGTTAAAAAAACATGGGAGCTCTAATTATAATTTTAGGGAAACCCACTGGCGATACTCATAAATGCTTGACACAAATCGGTTCGGTTAATTTTTTTAAGAATTTTGGAAAAAAGACGTGAGACTCATGTGCCAAAAAATATTTAGAAAAGTTAAACATGTAACAGCCGCGTCTGAAAACTGAAACATAATCACCGCTAACTTTTAGAACAAACAAAAATTTAATGGAAGTTGTAACAATTACTTTAATTAAAATGTCTAAAAGGCCGTCAACAATCCTTGTCTCACCTGAAGAATAATCGATTATTAAGGTTTGCATGTACAAGAACGCTAGAAATCCTGGAGTATGTAGTTAAATTTAGAGCGTATTGATCAAAGTAGATAAAATTCAAATTCACAAGTGTAAATTATAGGGTAAAAGCTTTTAGGCGACCTTGCTCGTCAACATAATTGAAACCTTCCTTCACGCGACTACAAAAATAGCAAAAAAAAACGTAAATAACAAGAAGACTCTCTTTCGAACTTTCCGCCCAGCTTTCAAACAGTATCATGTATATTTGCTTAAATTTCCGGTGCTTTGATGCTCTAATGTAACAACGTAACATCTTTTTCGTCTTAATTATCCTTTTGATTTTAGAAATCGGACTTCAGGAGATGTCGGTCCATGTCCGATGGGGCAGCGTACCGCCTCCCTAATCAGGATCCGTTCGAAGTGTTTCCCAGTCTACCGGATTCAGTCCTGGAGAAAATGGGATTACTCGGGAGCGGGCCAAGGTATGGGATAATGAGATGAAATCTCCTCGCCACCTACACACGCAATTTCAAGATCTAATAATATCCATGCTTACTATAAATAAGATTGTATTAACGTTCGACCACCTTGTATAGAGTTGACCTTAATCTCTCATTAGGTACATTACCGATGACCATACCTGAAAATTATGGACATGAGCACCCACCGACGGAAAACAATTTCTCTTTTGCGAATTCTTCTTATTTCGAAATCTTCTAACAAAGAGCGTGTAGGTTGAAGTGCAAAGATTGTGATATTATCAAGAGTAATTTCGGTTCTTGTTGTTTAAAATGATCATATTTATAGGAGGCGCAAGAATTCCAAAATGTTTGACGGGTGAGTTGGCGAAAAATGTTTGGAAAATCGGTGTTATGCTAGGCAGGTGCCCAATTGAAAGGTACGATCGACACATGGTTAATATCAAATCAATCGTCCTGCAAGCAAAGGCAAATCTCCAAGAGCGTCATCCGAATTCTGTAATTGGCTTCCACCTACTCTTTTTTCTCATGGTTGCCAGTTGCTGTTACTATCACAAAATCTTGTTAAGACTATCAAGCAATTTTAATTTAACGTAAATTAAAACAAGTTGCAAAAAAATTCAAATGGTTGCAAGCAAAACAATGTTAAATTTTCACGGTCAGGAGAAACGATTTGTCCCATTCCGCACACGGAAACAAATGCGATAACAAAGGAGTTTCAACCGCTCAATTATGTCACACTCAATAAAACTTTAATAACTGATTCTTTACTATATTAATTCACATTTCGACCATGAAATTTAGTTAGCATCATTCCAAAATCGTAAATTACAGGTAAAAAATTTCAGGGAACGTCTGAACGAAGAAGAGCTTGAACAAAAATTCGTAGCTTTAGCATTAGCTTTTACTATCGACGCCGCCACTATCAAGAACCGATGTGAACGGCAACGAAGGTACCGTGATCAAACCGAAACCAATTTGTCAGTGGAAATCGAAAGATTGATACAGAAAGCGAACAGAATTCAACCTTTATGCGTGGACGCCGAAACAACTGAATTGCTGTCGGCGCTACTGGCGCAAATCGATGTGGTCGTAAGGGCCGCTTCTCATGCCACGATATGCTCGGAAAGATACGGAGCGGTACAACATGAGGATCGCATCTCCGAAGCAGTAAATGTTATGACCAATCACGTGAATTTGTTGAAACAGCAAAGGGACTCCGCCAGGAGGCAACTTCAATACACCAAGTAAGAATTTCTTTATGGGTTCTACAAAAAATAAAACAAAAATTTGGACTAAAA
Source organism: Pyrochroa serraticornis (assembly GCA_905333025.2). Classification (NCBI taxonomy): domain Eukaryota; kingdom Metazoa; phylum Arthropoda; class Insecta; order Coleoptera; family Pyrochroidae; genus Pyrochroa; species Pyrochroa serraticornis. The sequence continues at coordinate 9,363,409 of HG995157.1, read as the reverse complement.
TCAAGGTTTGAGGGAACACTTTTACAAATAAGATACTGATGCAAACTCAAGCTGTCTAAGCCTTTGCCACACTATGCGTTTAACCGCAGCGGTTTAGCAGGAAGATAACAACATATTGTTTTAAATAAACGCGTTCACATCTACGCGGTTATTTAAACAAAACATTCCGGCAAACGGGTCAAATCGCTCCAGTTAAAACGCATAGTGTGACTCAGCGCTAACTATAGATTTTATTAGTGAAATTATCTTGCGGAATATTTTTAAGAAAACATTCTTTTCATGGTCCAAAGGTTGATGTTGTGAGAATAACCCCTATAACACGGCATTACAAGTTATGTAAAAGAGCGTCTGTGTGTTTATACATGCGCATAATATGTATCCTGCTGCGATCAAGCTATCGGCAAATTTAAATTTAAAAATCACCTACTTTATAGCTTATAAATTGTTTATGGGGTCGGGTCAACAGTGCGCTCGTAAAATATTAATATCACTAATATCCGAAAATGTTTGCATAAACAATCGCTTTTCATAAACATTGTCATTTTATAAATGAAGCGTGTTAGGAAATTATCCTAACAATAACAATATCTACATATTTGTATACAACGGACTCCATGTAAGTATTTCTCCATCAATGTTACCTGGCAGCCGTTCCGGTGTTGTTCTCAAAATTTGTAAGCGTCACATTTAAAACTTTTACTCAATAAGGTTGAATAGTGATCATCTAGAGCAGTCGTTCCCAAAGTGGTCCATATTGACCCTCAGAAGTCGACTTTGTAAGGGGTCTATGTTGTGGAAAAAAATTGGGGGTGCATGAGATACAAATGAGGGTCCGAGAGAGTGGATCTAATTTACTTCCAGTAAATCCACCTAATACAGATAGTGCTTATACAGGGTGGTTTTTGTTCATAGCCTATTAGAAGAATATAGAGAAACAAAGAGGATACAGATCTGAAATTTTGTACGGGGATCAAAAAGTTTATTTTCTATCGATGGAAAATATTTTTTAAATGATGGCACTGCCGCCAATACTGGAAGTTAATTTCAACTTTCGTATTTTAAATAGAACACTAATGCTAATTGAATTTTAATATGAGTCTGTGAATACGACTATGCCTCGGTATTGCAACATTTTTGAAACAAAAATTATTTTCTTTTATAAACACAAAAAATTAGTTTGAATAAAGAAATCATAAGTTGTACACCGTCAAGATACAATTGTGGGAGATAATGTTACAGAAACTAAATTCGGAAATTCTAATAGTCTAATAGGATACGGAATTATGGAGTGAATTTCTTGTACTTTAAGACAACTCTAAGAAGTCAATATTTTCAAATGATATGCTTTATAAGTTTATAACCCTAGTAGAAAGAGAATTAAATTCTGTTTCTAATCATGGAGGGCAGCGACGGCGCCAGGTTTTCTTAAATAGGTGGGCACAAGACGGCACAATATTTTTTTGGGTGGGCACAGTCATTTGCGAAGTTTTTTTTTTGGAAATAGCACCTTCAGTGAAAGTGGATACTTTAAAAGATTTTGCCGAAACGTCGTCAAAAAACCGGTCCTTTCCAGGACCAACTAGTGACAACACGGATGAACACCCGGAATGGAACAAATTCTTTAAAAAAAATATATACATAAACTAAATTTAACGTAAAAATGTGGTTTTCTACAAATATTACAGGATGGGTACCTAAGTAACATATTTAAAATAATTAATGAAAAATAATTTTAAGAACATAAATTGACTAAAATTTAAAAAGAATAGTCAATTGTTCATTCAAATAATAATTGCCATCTGGTGGCAAAATTTTTACTTTAATAATAATTTTCGAGGACGTTTTTGGGCAAACATTTTTAATGGAATGATGAGTGGGTTTTCCATTTTGGGCACCGTGTTCCAGTCTCTCGTTAAGTAAAAGAATATGGTTCGACAAGAAGCCCAAAATTTCCAGAAAATTTGACAAAGGGGAAATATTTAAGCTAGCAAGTTATCAACGCGTTTCTATAGTTACCTTTGTCGTTGCCTCTGAAAGCGAATCCCTGGATAGTCGAAAACAAAACAATACCAACAATTATCTTTAAATACTCCTTTGTTTCCTTCAATTGTGTTGGCATAAATGTCACTTAATAAATTTAAAACTGATCTACCCTTTGGTAGATTTTTAAATTCGGATCTCTTCACTGCACATTTTTTATGTAATTCGCTTACAAAATATGTTTTTAATCCTGCATCCGTTTCCATTTTCCATTTTGATTTTAAAATTCAACAGTGACGAAAGAAGTATTGGGATCATATTTTCAACTGAAGAAGCGACACGGAAAACAATATGGACTATCTATCCTCCAATACACTATATTCCAGTCAATTAAATAATTTGTACTAGGAATATCTGAAACTACGCCATTTACTTCCAAATTGGCTTTGGTCAAATTCTTTTAGATTGGGTCAAGCGGGTTTGTCAGTTTTAGAAACTGATAGACCTTTAAGATCTATACCACCTACATTTGTCACTGGAGTTCTAACCTTTTCTATCCATTTAATCTGCAGTGCATGTTCATGTTCTACCTCTAATTCTGAAGTTGAAACATTACCTTGACTTTCCGAGGATTCACTATCTACATATCCATAATTGTCACAAAAGTTTCCGATAAATTTATTTTCATCGTTTCGGGTATTTGATTTGGTGCTGACGGATCACTAACAACACCACTGACAATGGGTTCGCTATCGGATAGTTTAGTCACTTTAGCTCATGTAGCAAAATGATTCAATAAGCTGGATCTACGTTTATGCATTTGGAGCCGGTTTAATGATAATTAATAGACAAGCCCAAGAAATAAAATATATAGGCAAGGGAAGATTACGAACTTCGCGGTTCCAGAAAATATGGAAAACTGAAAACTAAACTTGATTTTCGTTTTAAAGCAAATTAAATGTCTCACACAATTTAAAAACTACTCATGTTTTCTGAAAACTGCAGCAAAAATTTAATATAATGAATACAAACTACGCTTTTGTTCAAAAATTTCTTTCCCAAATTTGGGTGGGCACTCGGGTGGGCACGCCGTTCAACAGGGTGGGCTCGTGACCACCCAGCCCCCCCCCCCCTGGCGCCGTCGCTGATGTAGGGTGTTATTATATCTACCTATCGGACGTTGATTTTGAGTTTTCGAGTACGTACAAGTCGCACGTATTGCGTACTGCATAAAAATCAGTAGCTTTGTGTCAGCTTTAACAACACATTTACAAATTGACAAATTTGTAAAAGATCAATAGAAAAGCTAAGGGTCTACCTAAAACAGGAAAAATTATTGGTGGTCTACGGGATAAAAAATCTTGAAAGCCTTTGAGCTAGAGTTTTAAACATAATAGAGGGAACCAGAAATAATCTTAATCTTAAAGTCATCAGTTATTAATTGCTTCATAATAAAACGTAAGGACATCTTTGGCAGTGGAAAATACGAGAACTATCCAGACAATTTTTTTAGCAATCTAGGGGCAATTCTTTTACTGCTAAGGTATACATGTGAGGACGAGAATTGCGTAGAATTCCTGACTCTTTCTTCTTCCATAGCGTAATGGCGGATTGTTTTCGGATACATTTTGTATATAACAACACTGCTACTAACATTAATCATCTACTACATAGGTAACAAATTAATTGCATTTGCAAATCTTGCAAAAATAATTCAACTTTACAACAGTAAAAAATAAGATAAATAAAGTTCTATAGAATTTTTAATTGCTAAAATGAATTTTTGAAAACCACAGTAGCAAACGAAATAAATTTATTTAATAATTTCAGGCGTGTTCTGCAAAATACCAACTCTGAATCTCCACCTGCGACCAAACAAATTACACCTATGTCCAATGGTAGAGTCATAACCAGGAGACGAGCTAGTATCGCTACAATAACCCAACCTTTAGAAGTTTCGAAATTTTCCGACAATCGTAAAATCACTAGACGAATTTCCGATTTGTCTTTACGTGCTACTTCAGTGAGTCGAAATTCTCGACCTAGCAGACTCGAGTAAGTTTTTTTGAAAAAATTAATCAAATTTTATGTTTTATTTCTCACAGATTAGGAGTAGGAGATCTTGTTAAGATTAAAGAAGGAATGGTGGAAAATGAACACGTAATTCACGAACCCACATTGAACCAAAGTGAAACTGAGTCAAACCATGAAGAAGAAGTTTCTAGCCTCGAAGAAAACCCGCCAATGGAAGAAGAACTTTCTAGGCTTTCTTTGAGGTTTATATCTCCACTTGTTGTTGCCGTTATATAATTCTATTGTATATTTAGGTACAGACTATTGCGACGATTTCGGAAATTTAGAAAAAATATTGAAGAAAAATATGAAACTTGGACCGAGGATGGGACGATTCATGAAATTTGCTGCTTCTGCGCCCTCATTTGTTTCTCAATTAGCATAATAACAATGGCAAATATTATAATAGAAGTTGAATTTGCAAAACGAGGACTGAGTCCATCGAAATTTTTTTGGTATTGGACAAGCGGGAGCCACAATGTTGCCCCATTAACGAAAAAGATTTGCCAAGGGGGAACCCCCACAACCTGAAACGATATAATTGAGTTTTAAATAAATGTACATACAATTATTTAATAAATTTTGAACGTTATTTTTTGTAAATATTATTTTTGTTATCGTAAACGATGAAATTTTTGTTTGGGATTGTGATTTAAAATTTAAACGCATGTTGATGTTGTCGAAAATTAAACAGAAAGTGAAACGCGGCATAGAATCACTTTAATAAAATAATAGTTTCGAATTAATCACACAATTAGAAGTGTCTTGTTATTTATTTAACTCAAATATCTGAATCAAGTTCGTTCGAGTATTTTAGGCATATTACAAATGCAGGTATGTAATTAAGTTGTTTTTTACATTCTCGAAACAATATTGATAGAACTTCTATCCGGTAATTTTAAAGGAATTAAAGAAATAAAGTGAAGCTTTGTACATGTGATAATTCAAATTCTTGAGCATTTCATAACATTAGGTGCTGCCAACCTTGAAGTACCAAAATAGGAAATTTGACTGACATACTTCACCTTTCAATGTCATAGCTGTCAAGCAAAATTTTCTAACCTATAAATTTGCAGACTACGTTAGCAATAAAATGGAATTAAATTACAAAATACAAAATTATGATTGGGGAAAAAAGGGCTACCACAGTCAAGTTGCAATTCTGCACAGTAATGTAAACAAAGACTTCAAAATCAGCGAAAGCACGCCATATTCCGAATTATGGATTGGAACCCATGTAAATGGCCCTTCTGTACTCAAAGACACGGGTGAACTTCTAGCTGACCTGATAGCTAAACATCCAGAATATTTAGGCGATGTTGTTTTGAAGAAGTTTGGGCAACAACTGCCGTTTCTGTTCAAAATTTTATCAGTAAACCAGGCGTTGTCAATTCAGGCTCATCCTTCCAAGGTACCTCATTAATTGCGGAAAATTATTACTAATTTTATGAATAATCTAGAAACATGCTGAAGAATTACATGCTCAAAGGCCTGATATTTACAAAGATCCAAACCATAAGCCCGAATTGGCAATCGCACTCACACCTTTTGAAGCTTTATGTGGATTTCGACCACTCAATGAAATTTACTCATTCCTCAAAAGTATTATATAGTAATGTCAATAATAACGATAAATATTAAAAAAAAACTTTTTAGATATTCCTGAATTGAAGAACGTTGTGGGTATTATGAGTAAATACAATAATGGAAAAACTAATGATATAAATTTGTTGAAAGACGCCTTTCGAGCTGTTCTGACCGCACCACAAGAAGCAATAACGTTAGAATTAAGCAATTTAGTTCAAAGATTGAAAACTTTAGGTATACCATAATAATAAAGTTTTTATTTGTTAATTTATTTTTCCAGATATTAAAAGTCGCGAGGCGAATTTGGCTGATCTAGTAGAAAAGTTGTATTTGCAATATCCTAATGATCGTGGCTGCTTTATTGTATATTTTCTAAACTACTTAAAGCTGCAACCTTTTGAAGCTTTATATTTAGGAGCCAATGAACCACATGCCTATCTATATGGAGGTAGGTAACAAAAAGTTGATGTTTTAAGTGAAATTTTTTACATTGAATTCATTTACTTTTCAGATTGTGTTGAATGTATGGCTTGCTCTGACAACGTGGTTCGGGCTGGGCTTACTCCTAAATACATAGATGTTGATACTTTGTGTTCAATGCTGATTTACAAGGGAGAAAACCCTGAAGAAAAAATATTTAAGCCTCTTGTTGAGGATGATCACTGCCAGCTGTTTAAACCACCAGTCCCCGATTTTGCTGTGGCTCAAATCAATGTAATACTCTAAACAATTGATATAAATTCTACTAACATTATTATTCTAGTTACCCAAAGGTACAAAAAATTACAATACACCACCTAGAACTTCAGCTAGCACTTTGTTGGTGGTAGCAGGCAAAGCTAAATCTAATGAGATGGATTTGATACCAGGAACAGCTATTTTTCTTCCTGCAAATAAAGTTTTTCATATTACTGACGTTTCAGAAAAATTACTAGTGTATCAGGGACTTGCAAATTTGTAATTAAAATACAAAAATGTCAAGAAAAGCATGTCTTGCATTTACGTACTTCCTTTGATGTTTCCACTAGAGAGTAAGCACATGTTATGGCTTGTCTCAGGCAGAAACCATTATTTGATTTTTTATACTTTTCCCCACAACAAATAACTGATCTATCTGGCCAATATTTGAGCCTGAACTTTAACAGTTACAAGTTGTTTTTTCGCCCAATTCTTACAGCAGGTTTTCCACGATTCAGGTGACCCCAAGGAACTCTTTTCCTTTGCTAAATTAGTGTAAAGAAATAGTTTGACAAATTGATTTTAATGAAAATGTAAAAAGCGAATAAACAACTTAAACAATATTCTATATCATCATTAAATTAGAAAACTTAAAATCTATTTGCCAGCGGAAGCAACGGATTCCGTGGCATCACAAAAATTATTGGCCAGTCAAAATTATTAATTAAAAATAAGATTCTTTGATTGGCTCTTCCAATTGTTTGGCAACAATTTCGCCCAAAATAACTTCGCTTCTTGATGGTAAAGTTTTCTCTACATCATTCTTCTTTGCTTCATTATACTTAAAAATAATTGAATTATGCAATTCCTTGTTACCGGACTTTTCAGCCAACTCAACGGCAAATTTCAAAAACTCCACATTAGTTCTTCGTGACAAAACTTTTGCCGCTTCTTCGTACTTTTGAATTGACAAGTAGCTACAATATCGGAATTATTTTAACAAAACACAACCAAAAAAAAAATACCAATAAGTGGCAGCTTCAAAATTGCCATTAGCGACAGAATTCGCAGCCCACTTCAGAGTTACGTCAACAATCACGTCATTGTCTTCGGGAAAGCGACATTTAGCCAAAGCCAGAGCCTCGCGGTACAAACCGTTGAAGCATAAAGTATTGACGGCTTCTTCGATTTTGTTGGCAGCTAGAAAATACATTGCGGTTTCCAAAGGGTCTGCATCAATTTTTTCAGACAGGGATATCGCATACATTTCACAGGCCTGTTGCCAGAACCTAGAGGGTACGAAATCAGTTAGTGGATCTTGTTATTTGTGGACTTACCGGGGCGACACCATGGGAGCCAAAGTTATTAGAACAGGAGTGACCCGGTTTTCGTCAATAGCCTCGCGAATACAGGGCCCTAAATCTCCCTTCCACAAAGATATCAAGTCGGAAAAGTGGTGCTTGGCGTCCTTCTTGTGGCAGGATTCTGGGGATTTAACAGAAATGATTAAATTTGTCATAGAGTTCTAATTTGTTTTGAATAGCAATCTCAAGATACAGTTTTTTTTCCGCAAATGGTTTAAACTGCTGTTACTATTTTTTTGCAGTGAAAATACTTACGGTTGGCAGTAAGTAAATTCTGGACGTCTTGTTGGCTTCCAAACAACTGAAGTATATCAGGTTTCGTGCTTTCTTCTCCAGCCCCCACATCAAAAGCGCCGGCCTCTCCCGTCTGTAACAATCTTCTCATACTGGCGACTTGTAACTCAACGTTATCATCGCTCGCTGTGTATAGAGAGGGTACTATACAATTTTTGGGTCCTTTCTTAACTTTCGAAACATCCTCCTTGTCTTTACTAACAACTTTTATATCACTTTCCAAAATTTTGCGTCTTTGAGTGAAAAATTCTGTAATCACCGTCAACGTATCACACGAAATCATTTAAAAACTATCAATTACCTTCATCGGTTCTGGGTGGGTGTTTGGAAATGTTGTGCACTGTCAAAGTTCTCGAACTGACAATCATCAAATCTGCCTCCACTGGGCTCCACATCATGCAGATTGCCGTAGAAGGAACGGTATTCACAATAATTGTCGAAATAATACTTTTAGACGCGATGTTCCAAACCTACAAAAACCTTAAATAACAAAATTTCGGATAAAAGCTAAATTAACCTGAATTAAACAGTCCGTGGAAGCTGAAGCGATAATGTTTCCATCAAAAGGACTCCACATTAAATCGTTAACCGGCTTAACGTGAAAACCATTGAGAGTTACTATTTTGTTTTTCATTACGTTTTCGGCATCTGCTACAATTTTGTGTTACAAGAATTTTAACAAATATTTTAAATAAATTTACCGTTTAATTGACAATCATACACCATGAATCCATTGCCAACAGAAGCGGCGAACCATCGGCATCTATTGGATACCGTTGGGTCATCGCAAAAAGCGTCAGGATGCCATACCAAAGAATTAAAACCCTTGTCATCCAAATAAAAACGAGTTACTACAGTTAAATCAGTATTGAGGACTATCACTGAACCATCTTTAATACTTAAGACTAAGAAACTGTAGTTGGGTTTCCACACAAAGCGGTGAATATATAAATTTTCGGCCATTGGTAACTCAACCGGTTCTAAAAATTTATGTCAGAGAAATCTATGGAAGATTGTAAAACTACCATCATTCGGATTGGCGATGTCATAAATAATTATTTTGCCGCCTGCAAGCACGTAAAGACCGTGCTTGGATTTGTCGCCATTAATCGGACCCCATTCAAGTTTGTAGATTTGAGTCCTGAAGTAGTTTGGTAACGTGGAATTTCTTTGGGTAGCAGTATCCAAAAAGCCGACCTGTAACGATTTGTGATTAAATTAAGAAAATTTTGCAAAACTCTCAAATTTCGTCGAAATTCTATGCATGTCTTGATTTATAACCCACAAGCTTACCTGACCCTCATCAGTACCAAAAGCCAGTATAGCTTCTTTAGTTGGATGCCAGACCAACGCAGTTAATTTGCCCAAATGTTTCTTACTTAAAATAGTGAGGTTTATACTTTTAAGATGGGGTACACTTAAATCCCATAAGCGAATATGACCATCTCTTAAAGCCAACGCTAACCTAAAAATTTATTTATTTTCAAAACTTTATTAAGAAAAAAAAATTTACCTATTGGGATCAACCGGCGATGAAGCAATACACGAAATGTTTCCTGTAATACACGAAATACTTGATCGCACATTGTTATTGTCAAAATCGTAATTAATAAGTTGTCCCTTCTGGTCACTAATCCAAAATTGTAAAGGTAATTTCTCGTCCCAATTTTCTTTACTCAAGTAAGTGACTGGTGTGACTATGTTAAAAATGCAACATTGAGCTGTGTCTAATACAACTCGATACTGATGGCCATCCCTGTAATTAGATAATAGAATAAAACAATAACAAAAAATAAAGTTGTAACTACTTAGGTTTCGGTATAGGCCAAGCTAAGAGTTCTCCCACGGTGGATGAAGAAAGGATGATGTTGGGAGAAAGCCAACAAAGTGTGATCCAAGAGTTGGTGTTTCGTAGAGGCAATTTGCTTTTCTTTGGTATAGTGAAAAAAGTTTGCAGACGACCATCGGTGCCGGCACGCCAAATGTACACGTTTCTAGAAAATTTTTAGAAATAAATGGCCGAAAACTAATTTGCCACTAGAAGCAACGCATTTAGGTATACATAGTGTCTCAAAGAAATTCTGTACGTAGGTTTGGTTTCTTAGTATAATCAAAATTACACAAGAAATTCTGGAATTGGCCGAAGATTTTAAAATCCGTATCCATAGTTTATCGCTAGGCTACCGTTGAACAACCATGACGAGTTTAACAAGCCGTTAGCACCTCTTTAAATTTTTTATTACATTAATTGGTCATTAGCCGTTTGTTGCATTCTGTAGGAATTTAACAGACATTAACTTTGCTTTCTTTGAAATTATTAAAAAGCAACGGATGGCTCTGTAATCACCAATCAAAATATTGACACGAGTTTAATCACGCTTCAGAGCTATATGTCTAGAGTTATCGTTCAACGATTTTATGAGGCGCCGTTTTGGCCTTAAATAAAAATATATATAATTAAAATTTGACGAAATAAAAAAATATTTTTTAGATCTTATCTTCTCATAATAAATTTTTTATTTTGGGGAATAAACTATATTAGAAAAAAAAAATTGAACAAATAAAAAACATTTTTTGAAATATTTTCTTTTTAAGAAATATATCTTTGTTTTCCACTTCCGAAAAAGAATTTCTGGAAAAGCAAAAAAATTTCTCCCTTAACAAACAAATTTCTTTCTCACTACGTAAAATATTTATTTTTAAGCGAAGCTTTCCGATATTGACGCTAGATGTCCGGCACTCCAGTGGTGCCACTGGTGATGATACAACCTAGTGATCTTGGTGATGGTCGAGGATTGGTTGGTTAGAGTCACAGATCAAACTCAATTTCCTTCACTATTAGAAGTGGTCTAAAATTATCGACACTTGATATTGACATTACTGTACGTTTTACTTTAATTAGTGTTACTTTCGCACCAATACTTATATTCTTGGTTTACAAAAATGATACAAAAATTAAATTATGATTTTTGCGGTTTGTGTGAATCTTTTTTCCTGAAAATTTTTCAAGGACCATAACGAAAAAAAAATTATGCTATCTATCGTACGAATCGCGAGTTCACACAAATATCTCATAGAAAAAAAAAACACTTTCAGTTTTCCTCGAATTTTCCGGACCATTTTTTCAATTTCTCTTTGCCTAAAAACTTTATTCGGACTATACAAACATAAAAAAAATTGAGCAAATCAGTCCAGCCATATCACTTACCAGCAAATAGCATTTAATTTTTTTATAAAAATTTCCCATTTTTTTAATACGCTTGCAAATAAAAGAATGCAAGTCTAAGACTCAAAGTGCATGCATGTTACCTGTCTTTTCCTGAAGACGCCAATAGGAATTCACATCTAGGTTCTTCTACGGTTGGTTCAACAATTTTACATACAAGTGGAGATGGCGCTGCTTCTATATTGGGCGTGAAGTCAACCCCACGTTCAGACTTTTCATCTCCCACATCCTTATCCTCTTGAATATCATCTTGAACAATTTCGTTTTCATCCTCACAACTCTTGACAGCATCGATTTTTTCAGAGATCCCAAGACTATCTTGAATCTGTTCTTCGTCAAGTGTATCACAGAAATCCATACTTGGATCAAATACGTTGGGTAAATTTCTTGACAAAACTTCTGAATCATCTTTCTGTTTTTCTGGACTGTCCTTTTTCTCTTCGATTTCAGTTTCTTTAGTTTTACTTGTTGATGCATTCAGTGAGATATTACTTAGATCATTTGCAAGTGTAACAGAATCGTCTAATGTTTCTTCTGGAGAACAAACTCCAAGAATCTGTGCCCTCAAATCTTCACATTCTTTCAAGTAGTTTTTAGAATTTGAATTTTGCTGTTCTTCAGAGGCAGGCGCAGTTTCTCCAGACAAATGCGACCATGGATTTTGTCTTTTAATTGGCAATGAAGTTTTAACGTCATCATTCCTGTTCTTCACCTTATTACGGGGGGATTTGGGAAAAACGTTAACTGGAGCCGGGCACCAGGCTAGAGAAATCACTCCTTTCTCATGACCCCTCAATTTATACAACACTTTTCCGTTTCCTTAAAAAATTTTGATGTCAATTTTGAACAAATATGAACATCTGATAAATTTGGATATTAAAAACCAAAACTTGTGTAACTTAACGGGACAAAAATTTAATGGTAATTTATTTCAGTTTTTATTGAGTTTTTTTGTAGTTTCAAATAAATTATCTTCTGAAGGATTGCAAGGTGACAACCAAAACGTTAAAAATGTCATTAAGATAGTTACGCGGAAAACGCTAAAATTTGAACAAAATGGTAACTTTTAGTTTAAGTTAAGCATTAGATTTAAAAAAAATTGTCACGACCATTATAGGAGTGAGAAGAACAAAAATCTAATTTTTGTATGAATTAATTTTTAGTAATTCTTACTTCTTAAATCGGCAACAATGATGAGGCCATTCTGCAAGCCAAATGCAATAAGCCAAGAAGCATGAGGACATGACGAAAGACAGGAGACGGTAGTTTTGGGCCCGAACAAACTCTTTATTGTAGTCGTCTCGTTTAGAATAATATTCCAAACCAAAACAATGCCACTCGCAGAAACACTTACAACCCTTTCTTCCCCAGCAAAGACAGCACCAACAATGTAATCATGATGATCCTTTCGTAATTAAAAGAAATTAATTATATCAATAAAAAAATAGCAAAATTACTCTTACCACAATTCTTTGATTAGTATGTTTTACTTTATATGTGTCCAGATCCCAAACTTTAATAGAATTGTCCTCACTTGCCGAAACACACAGTTTGTGGGGAAGTCCCCATTTCTTATTTAACGCAACTGAAGTAACGCTGTTGATAAAAATAAATAAATAAAGCTTTTAGTGGGGGAACTTTAACTTACTATTTTGTATGAGCTGTTAAAACTTCTACTCCAGAAGGTTCATCGGGGCCGGTTTCTTTGATTAGTACAATACTATTCTTTGATGCGTAAACTAGAGTATTGTCAGGGGCACACACAACTGCCAAATTTCTATACCAATGGGGGTCCGAAGGGACCACCAATTCATTCATCTTCTAAAATATTTTAAATTATAAGAAACATAACCTCACACTCCACTAGCGTTAATTTCATAGTAAAAAAATTGAAAAAAGGGTAGCCGAATTGATAAATAAACGCAGGTTTGGATTTTACCTGTGATTGTTGAGCGAAATATCGAAATCAATTGAAATTAAGTGGAATTCGACCACTTCTTTAATTTCTAGCAGCAAACTAATTCAAAGCGCAGACAAAATGGAGGGAGTGAGAGGGATATGCCGGTCAACTCACAGGGTGAACCATAGCAAACACACATACATAGGGTGAACTATAGAACTGGGTTGGATTGGGTGCAGAGATTGTAAAAAAAACTTGTAAATTCTTAACTCTGGTTCAAAGTGTCAAACATTCTATGTGTTAAATAGACCTTAAAATATGGCTGTGAATACGTAGCCGGTACCGGCAACTATGTTCATGTTCGTAGCCGGTTGTTGACCAATATTCTCATATTGAAAAAAAAAATATATTTTAAACTATTGTCAAGAATTTGTTTGTAATTTAGAATTTTTAGAATATTTATATGAACACAAAATGCCGCACATTGTTTATAAAATGCCTGAGTAGCAGTAGTTGTCATATTAATTAAAAATTTTGTCCAAACGCCAGATTAGCTAATGAAAACACTTTAGCAATCATCATGCAACTAGTGATGATTCTTGCCCTCTCTACTATATCACATGGAAAAATATTCAATATAACTCATCTAATGTGTTAATTTTATCTTTCCTCCAATTTTTATTTTATTCTTCCGTAAAGCTGTTTTTTATTTCTTCACTAGTTTTCAAGTAGTATGTTTGCATGTTTTATGCTAGCGTTCTATTTTATAATTCTATGAGAAATCACAAGACAAGTAACGAAGTAACCATAACTAAGTAACCTCAAAATTGAAACAACAATTGAACATAGGATAATATTTAATGCCACGAAGTCATTAATTATTACTACCGTGACAAGAAACCTCAACGTTTAAATGATTCATAATTTTAAATTTAGAACCTATTAGTGAGAACAGAACAAAATGGAACTGAAAATTTTTACTCTAAACTGCTGGTAAGTTCAAACAAATAGAAAGAAAATCTCCACATAAATTTCCAGGGGGTTAGCAGTGGTTTCAAGAGATCGCAAGCCTCGCATACAAGCGATAGCAGAAGTCCTAGCAACCAGTCAATATGACGTGGTTTGTCTTCAAGAAGTTTGGTTGAATTCCGATTATGTTTTGATTAAAGAGAAAGTTTCAGGAGTTCTACCGTATTCTCACTACTTCCACAGGTAAATACACCAAAATTAAGTTGAAATTAAAACTATTTTAATTGCAGTGGAGTAACTGGTTCAGGAGTATGTGTTCTATCAAGACATCCCTTGGAAGAAGTTTTCTTTCACCAATGGCCTGTCAATGGTTATATACACAAACTACACCACGGCGATTGGTTTGGCGGGAAAGGAGTCGGATTATGCAAAATTAAAATCAATAATTTCAACATCAATATTTATTCTGCTCATGTTAATTTCATTACTTTCAATTTTATTAAGAAATAATTCAATTCAATTTTTTAGTTACATGCTGAATACAACCGGGATTGTGATGAATACCAAGCCCATCGTGTACTTCAAGCTTTTGATACTGCTCAATTTATTCAGCTAACTTCTGGAGGTGCTGATTTAGCAGTACTAGCCGGAGATTTGAACACTGAACCCGGCGATTTAGCATACAGGTATCTTTGACTGTATTAATTATCTGAAATAATTGAAAGTATGCAGGTTAATATTAACTGTACCTGGTTTTACTGACGCTTTTGCTGAAGCCGGTGATGAGGTTCAAGAATGCGTCGCCACTAATGAAAGTTTGATTAATAGCTACACTCCATCTCAGTTACTTAACAAAAACATTCCTGGAAAGCGCATCGATTACATCATGTATCATTCAGGCTCAAACGTTACTGTTCAACTGAAAAAATATCATTTGCCCTTGCCTAATCGTGTTCCTCACTGTATGTTCAGTTATTCCGACCACGAAGCTGTTGCTGCTACTTTGTCTCTTGAAAAGGTTGATTCAAAGGATTTTGTGCAAAATTTTGAAAGCAAAAAGGCTGTTTTGGAGGAAAGTATAGAAGTTTGTGATGAAGCACTTGCTGGTTTGAGAAACCATCGCCTTTTGTATTGGTTCTTTTCTTTTGTTTTATTTGCATTGTTAGTAACAACTTTATCTCTTAACGCTCCATCTAGTTTTGCAGTCATTTACCATATTTTAAAAGTTTTAATCACCCTTTTGATGGTTTTTACAATGTTGATGGCTACTATTTGGAATAATATTGAGAGACACGCTGTAGTGGCGGGTAAACTAGCAATGGAAGTTAGTTTAAAACAGCTGAAGGTGAAGCAACGTTTTTGACAAAGCAAAAAGTTTCACTTTAGTTTTACATTTCAAAGTATTACGCAATGTCTGTCATAATGTCTAAATTATGCTCAATTATGCCGCTAGGGTTATCTACAGAATTTGTTATCACTTTATATTTGTACTACCAATTAATTATGCATTTCTACAAATCAATGTTGCTCATATTTTTAGATAATTTCATTGATGATTTTGTCAAGGAATTTGATCCAATTTTTTCATGTAGCGGGCGGGTGAACTGTTGTAACTTTTTATATTGCAAACATACAGGTACAAAACACGTTATGAAAGTTTGCCTTTTTCCTTGAACTGTGATAAGTATCTAAATTTATTGCACTGTATTCTTCTTTTTGTAAATAAAGTAACAATTAATATTTACTCGTTTTTTTTGGCCTTTATATTCACAAATAAATTAGTTTCCATAAATATAAAATAGAATTATTGCTTTCAGTTAATAAAATGCCAAAGAAAAAGGTTACTGCTGTAAAATTATTTGACCCAACTCCTAGTGTGGAAAAACAAGTTTTGTAGTAGAAAATAAATTCTTTCTCTTCACAACATCGTTAACGACATGAAAGTCTTATTAATAAAACTGTTGACTTTATATATTTATTGACAAGTTACAGTAGTTTGTTAGTAATTTATGTGTACAATTTTATGTTAGCCTAACCAATTACAATATTTTTGCCTAACATTACATCACAATAATAAATAGTATAATTTACATTAAAAACTATGAAAAGCTATAATAGTAAATATTTCAATAGTGGTCCATTAAATGTCCCCAATCTCTTCTTCGTCTCCCCCTATCGCCTTCCAAAACGCCGTGACCATTTGTTCAGCACATTGTTTCCTTTGATTTACAGGTAATGATTGAATACTATTCTTCATCATACTCAACTGTGAAAATAACTCAGAGAAATCATCAACACCATCAGTTGTCAAGAGTTCTTCACAAAGATCAGTCAAACTGTTTTGATTTTCCTCCACATCAATACCAGTCGTCTTCTCTTTACCTTTCATAACTAAATTTGACCACATATGAGCCTGCAATGCTTCAATAACCCTTTCCACGCCAAATTTTTCTTCAATAAAATCTTGACTTTTATTTTTTGTAGTATCTATTGAAGGATACAGCTCGACTAATTCAAACCCACGTTTTAAACACCATTCTGTAGCTCGACACTTTGTGATTTTCGTATCGTGAGTGCAATAGTTGGCTAGTAGTAGTTTCACTTCAGGATCACAGTCTTCTTCAAGGTTGCCCCATTTTGTTAGATCTTCTAAACCGGTGTCTTTATTGGCGTCCATGTGAATTATTAAAGCTTCAACTTTGTCGTTAAAGTCTTGTGTACGCACATAATGCTCGTTGGTGCCTATTACATTGATTTCAGCCCTGTAGTACTTAGTGTCAATGGTCCAAGGATGCGATATTTTGTTCGAATCCCCTGAATCTTCCTGAATATTCGACGATTTCGTTAATAATTTTATTAACGATTTCGGTTTCGTGTTGCTGCTACTAACTATCAGTAAACTCGGTTTCTCGTTCATTTTCAAATCGTCAAGACTTATAACATAACCTGTAACACTGACAGCTGTCAATTACAAGAGCTGTCTGTAAATTACGTGAAGTTAGCCACTTTACGTGTCAACTCTCAGAATTTTCCTCGGTCAGTGTTTTTTAATTTTTGTTCTATGGTCGTATAAACCTAACCTAACTTGGTCCGCACGTCTTTTTGACGTTTATTGGAATTTTTTTATTATTTTATGCTTATAATTTACTTAAAAATTCGCTTTTGATTTAAACGTATTTAGTTGATTTTAAGTTAAAATATTAGGTTTTACATTTCACATCATTTTGGTATAAATAATTAGGCTTAGATCCTGTTTTGAAGGTTCTTTGTTGGTGGCTTGGATAGAGAAGAGACCAAAGTGGCATGACTCTAGGGTCTCAACTAGAGATGAGCTTAACAACGACTTCTAAGTTACCTGTATACCGGCGACAGTGATTTATAGGTCACCACTTTGCACTTTATTTCATAACGACCTATAAAACTGATCATATTTTTTAACGTATTTAACTTCCTAACAATGAAAAAAGAATAGCAAAAATATTACAAAAACAAATTAAAATAAGGAAATTAAAAGAAGCGACAGTAACAGCAACCTTGCAGAACACTGTGTCACCAGTATTACCAGTGACTGTCTACTAGTCCCCAGACTTTCATTATCCTAGACTTCTAAAATAACGTGCACTCGACTATAACTTTGGATTACTTTATTTATTTAATTATAAATTGAATGTGAACACAAAAATATAAACATAATTTATGTATCATAGCAATCTAATGTTAGATTTAAAATTTCAAAAAAGATTTAAAAAAATCCTTACTACTATTTATGTTTAGAACGGTAACTAACTTTGCTTTCAATCTATCTTCCATGTTAGCTTTTAAGAAACTCAAAGTGAATTCTTGTAAAGTTTTCTTGACTACAAATGCTGTTTCATGTGTCAACAATCAATAGGGGCTTCTAAATGTAAAATTCCTGGAAGCCAAGTAATAGCATCACCACTACTGCCAAAAAATATAAGAAATCTATCAGGCCACATAAGTCTTGAGGACCAAAATCTCAACCTACTTCCTTGATAGGATTCAACTAATTCTATCCTGAGTTTCTCCATGCAGTAGAGAATGCTTAGCTAAACCTCCAGGTCTAGCAAACTTTTTATGACAAATATTACACTTAAAATTTTCTCCTGAATGTTGTTTCATATGAGTAGACAACCCGCTACCTTGATTGAAACGTTTCTTACAAATTTCACACCCATACGGTTTTTCTCCTGTATGTATTCGTTCATGAGCTCTTAAATCACCTGATTGCGCGAAACTTCGATCACACGATAAGCATTTATATGGTTTTTCTCCTGTGTGAATACGTTTGTGAACATTTAAATGGGTACTGCGTCGAAATGATTTGCCACAAGTTGAACAAAGATACGGTTTTTCTCCAGTGTGAGTTCGCATGTGAACTGTTAAATCTCCAGTTGTTATAAAAGTTCCTGGACAAAAAGAACACTTATAAGGACGAACACCTGGAGAAAAAAAAATTAAATAATTTTTATTAAATAACTAAGTTTCACCTGTATGAACTGATTTGTGTCTGTTTAGAATGAGAGCTGAAGTAAAGCCTTTTCCACATTCACTGCATAAAAACTCTCTTGATCCCGTGTGAATAGTAACATGGGCGTTTAGTGTTGATTGTTTTGTAAAAGCTCTAGGGCAGTGTTGACATTGAAACGGTTTCAAGCCAAGATGCGAGTACATGTGAATTTGCAAATTCGTTACTGTAGTATAAGATTTTCCACATCTATCGCAAGTGAATCGTTTGGCCGTTATATTACAATTATGGGTTTTCATGTGCTCCTAAAAATTACAGTTGAATTGTTATTTTTTGGTGATATATCCAGAACTTACGTTGAGTATAGTTGGGTTATTGAAGGTTTCTTGGCAAACTGAACACTTATAATCGTTGGTGCAATGAACAATTTTACTGTGTACATCTAAAGATTCTTCATTGTCGAAATTAATGCAGCAAATTACGCATTTGAACAAAGATTCAACTACCAGGTTGTCAAATTGTACTTCAGTATCTTCACTGGTAGTAATTCCTTCATCTGTGATTGACGACCTCATGTTTGTATTGGATAACGTGTCGTTTTTATAAATTTCTCTGGTTTTCAATTTCCCAACCATAGATTTGAGTGTATTGTGAGATTCTAAACACATTTTTCGGAACGCATCAAATTCTTCAATTCGAACTAAACAAGAGTCACACAGAAATATTGAAAATTGCTGGACTTCTTCCAGCTAGAACCAAAATTGTTAGCAAATTAGAAGTTCCACCCAAACTTGCCTGTTTACCTCGACAGAAGTGCAGATCTTGTAGGTGGTTAAAAAAAATTCAAGTTGCGTTTGATTCATCGCCTTCATATTATTGGTAGATGGAGTCAAACAAGCTCTACAAATTTGGTGGTTATTTACCTCTATTTCCAGATTGTTGTCATTCATTTTTTGTTTATGTATGTTGAGAAAGTTGGGTTAGGCTAATGTTATGTCACCTGTCACCGCACTTCACGTGACTCTGCTTGTGTCAAATTTCAAGGTCATGCTCTTTCTAAATAAGAAAAATTGTTTTAATTCGTATTAAAACGAATTGTATGTTTAAGATTTCAGAAAAATACACAACAATTCTTCTTGGTTGTAGTCAAATGAACTTAATTATTTAGTTGATATAAGAAGTTTCTGGTTACTAATCTTTGATATTAGTCGTAACTATTAAATTGGCAGCCGTGTTACATTTTGACAGCTGTCACTTTGACAGTTTTACAACAAACATTTCAGAAATCTTTGCTAAGGTTATAGAATATAATTTTTCTTCTCTTCTGATGTCCGATCAAATAACTTTCGAAGAAAGGAATCCAAATGGAATTACGATGGAGAACATAATTAATGTGGCAGACTGCTGCAGAGCGTGTTTACGTATAGATTGTACTCTAACATCTACAACTGATTTAGATAGTGATTCAATAAAGTTCTGTGACAAGCTCCTTTCTTGCGTCGCCGAAGTTGTAAGTATTCCCCATAAGCAAACTTACTCTGACTTGGATCTACAGAAATTCACTAACAATTAAAAGCGTTATTGCTATGTAAAACGAGTTCAAGGAATCAATTCTAACTTTTATGGTTTTTGACGTTTCAGATGTGGCTTAAGGAAGGTTTGCCTTCTTTAATTTGTTCAACTTGCATCGATAGACTCCGAGTTGCTTATGATTTTCGAAATATTTGCTTGCAATCAGACCATACATTACATAGGTATATAACTCATCTTCAAGATGACACCAAAGTTTCTCTGGGTGGCAGACCTCTATTAACACCAACCAAATTCGATTTTGCTATACCTACAAGTACGCAGGATGACATCCCAATTAGCGTTGAAGAACCTCAAAACGCGGAATACTTGCATTTGAAACATTTTCTAGACAACGATGAAGATCTTACCAAATCTGAGCATTTGGTAGATGTTGTCACTTCTAGAAGTACAAGTCCTGATTCAGCTTCGGCCACAGGTAAAGATGACGTAAATAAAACAAGCTGCATACTGATTGGTTGTAGATTTAATTTAGAGGCAAATAAAATTATTCAAAAAGTGCATGACAGTTCTTCAAAGCATTTTTTTGAAATCTTATTTATAGTATTTAAAAAGTTTGTAGAGCTATTCATTACAAACATTTCTTTCATGCTTTTTTTTTGTTGTAAATTTGGCATTTCTTGGGTATTGCAAAGGTTCAATTTGTTAGGGGTTAAAAGTACATGTTAGTGCTAGACAAGCTATCTTAGCGTTTTACTTTGATTGCACTTTTTTATATTTTTTTAATCAAAATTGGGGATTTATTATAGACTAGTGTAAAGGTTCAATTTGTTAAATATTAATGTTACAGGTTAGCGACATATAAACTCTTTTACCATCTTTTTCATATTTACAATGTTCATTAAGCTAAACGGAAAACATTTGTTTCATTTCTTTTCAACTTCGAGGTTCTTTATTGGGTAGTGCAAATGTTGAATTTGTTAACGGTACACGGTAGCGTCAGACAAATTCTCTTATTTTTTCTCTTATACTTGCAATGTTTATTAAGTTACTTAGCATACATTCCTTTAATGTTTTTTTAAATTTGGATTTTTTAAAAAGGTAAAAAGGTTCAACCCTTCTTAGGATTTTTCTTATATTTGACCGAACGAGGCGGCTTTTGATTAGTTTTTGGTATTGGCATTAAGTCTAAAAAAATACTTGATTTTGTGTAGGTTTTTTGAACAACCAGACCCACCATCAACAGAACCAACAATCGGAGCAACCACAACAAATCCATTCAGCCACCCAACAAATTCAAACCGTTCAAACAATTCACCAAATTCAACCGGTTCAACCCCAGATTCAGCCTCGCCAAGTCATTAAGCGTACCACGGGGGTGCAGGTTCGTCCTCCAACGCCTTCATCTGTTGATCAGGATGGACCGGATAACAAACCCTTCACCTGCACAGTTTGCGGCAAAAATTATCGAAAAAACGCTAATTTAAGAATACACATGCGAACACACACTGGTGAAAAACCTTTCGAATGTAAATATTGCGAAAAACGATTCTATCATTCATCACATTTACGAGAGCACATTCGGCGGCATACCGGCGAAAAACCGTTTCAATGCGCTGTATGTAACAAAAGATTTACTATCAAAGGTGAACTCACGATGCACATGAAATCGCATACTGGTGAAAAACCGTACCCTTGCACTTGTTGCGATCGTCGATGCTTAACTGCAGCCGATCTCAAAGTACATATGCGCACTCACACTGGCGAAAAACCATTCATGTGTGTAACTTGCGGCAAAAAATTCGCAAGTACTTATATTTTGAATTCGCATATTAAAACTCATACCGGCGAAAGACCTTATTCATGTACGATATGTGGAAAATCGTTCACGCAATCGTCGCATTTGAACGTACACATGCGTAAACACACAGGCGAAAAGGTTAGTTGTAAAGTTTGCGATGCCAAGTTCACGCATTCTTCGCAATTGACAGTACACATGCGCGAACACACCGGGAAACAACCTTACAAGTGTACAATGTGCGATAAAATTTGTAATTACGCTTCGGAATTACAAACACATATGATGAAACATACCGGTGAAAAATTCACTTGTGTCACTTGCGATAAAAAGTTCACTACTGCCGCTTATTTACAAGAACATACTCGGACACATACCGGTGAGAATTTATCGACATGTGCAGTTTGCGACCGGCAATTCACGAGACATCAGTATCTCCAGAAACATATGCGAACTCATACAGGGGAAAAGCCCTACACTTGTTTTACGTGCGGGAAGAGATTTACGCAGTCTTCTTCTCTTAAGGTTCATATACGTATGCATACCGGCGAAAAACCTTACTCATGTACGATTTGTGACCGCAGATTCACAACTTCTTCCGATCTTTCGGCCCATAATAAGAAACATAAGAAATACATTAATTTATAACTTCCAGCGGCGTGAAATGCTTTAGTTATGGTGTAAGTCATGCGGCTAGGTCACCGTCAATCGTTTCTGGATAAAATTATACCACTAATAATTGTTCTGGAAACATATCATAGTTATTCAGAATCTGCTGTGCAGATGTGGAGAACAGAAACTGGTCGAAGCACCAATGGTAGGATAAGTACCGTTTATGAATTGTTTGAATTAAAATAATAATAAAACACTTAAACGCGTTCTTCATATTTCCAAATTATGGTTAAACAGTAGTAAAGATGTTCAGAACACTCACAAGAGTATTTTGATAAATACCCCTCTCAAGTGTTTTAAGTTCTACGCTTTTGCTTCGTTAAAAAAATTGGATGCGGTCGTGACGATGTGTGGTGACCTAGCTGCCATATTTCAGTAAATCTAGTTTGGAATAGAAAAAAAAGACTGTGATAAAAATCGATAGCAATTGTTATTAAAAAAAGAAATATACAACAGTCGTGCTCTAATTAAAAATCGGTAACAAAAATATAATTCTAAGTAACTAGGTCGGTAATTCTCAAAACAATCGCCTTCAACGCTTAGTTTAGCTGTCGCGCTTTTTTTTTGTTATTTACAAATTTCCGCGTTGGTTAAGTCGAAATTAACGTCAAGAGTTTATGTTATTGTAGACGATCAGGTATCAGAGGAAACTGTTTGTGTATCATATTATTCGTATTCTAGTAGGATTCGTGTTGCTTTAAAAATTCTCGCAAACACTTGTAGGGGTTCAAGTAGGTACAGGAAGGACATGGGGAGAATTTGATTCCCGTCGGCTATGATGACTTTTATTGTTATGGCAATAGAAGAACCGAAGGGAACAAAAAATGTTAGTCAATTTTTTTGTTTTTTGGCGATTAGGGACCAGGACCGACAATTTTTTTTTTTATTTAACAAAAGTTTTTTTACTGATTGAGTTTTTATTGGGCTGCTCATAATTTTCTATAGTGACGCGAAAGATCTCTCTTGAATTTGGTACGATTTTGGAATCGTGCTACGTATTTTAATTACTGACTCACAATAAAAGACTGTTTTTGTAATTAATTTTAGATTATTTGCCATAATAGTTTTAACTGCAACTTTAATTGTATAGATTGCAAGTAAATCTGTAACTAACATGCCAAATTGTTTCGAATTTGATCTAGATCTGTATTCTAGAGCTTTATGGACATGTGCAATTTAACAGTATTTGTTAGATAAGAATTCGCTTTTTGTTCATAGTTTTTAATTACAGCGGAATTGAATTCAATCTCAATGGCGCCTCTTATTAAGTAAAAATATTATAATTCCATGTAATCAGTTGAGAGTCACAGCTATAAAAGTACATAAAACCGTTAAGAAAAGTTAATGTACATACTTAGCCATTCTTTAAACATTTGCAACATCAGCAATAAAAATACACTTGATTACTATCCTTACGTGAAACGGTTCAACCGTCAGCGCCACGACTTGTTATCTTAATAGCGTTGGTGTCAAAATGAACGCTTTTTTTTAGAAGAACGGTTTCATTAAAATATATGCATATATTGTAAGTTTGTACAGAAATGGTGTAACCTATAATTGTAAAATATTGCTTGTTCTTTCTTTAATGCAGTTTTGTTGATATAAACGATCTGTAACTCATAAAGATAATTTTAGCAATTTTATTGTAGGACCTTTCAGGCTTTTTGCTTGAAGTGCCGTTTTAAAATAATACGCATTAACGCTTTATTTTCACTTTTTATCGTCATACTGGCGTAAGTAATAACGGCTATTAATTTTTTCAATTTTGGTAAATTTTGTCTGTAACAACCTATCAATAAATTCACATTGGATTTTAATTCATGTAATTTGTGTTGACACATTGTTAATTATCTAAATGAAGGTAAATTTGATTACACCAATGAATGCCTTATTTATATTTTTTTTAGTTCAGTGATATCAATAAAATTGAAGGATTTTTTGACTTAAAATTATGGGAATCCCTTGTGTTATACAGTGGGTCTTGCAATAACTTTATATAAAGGTGTTTTTTAATTACTCAAACTGTCACATTGTAGCTTTTTAGAGATCATAGCCATCAGTATAATTTTTGCCTGTATCCTTAGTATTAAGTATTGAGTAAATAAAATGAAACTAAGCCGAATCTGCAATTTTTTTAATTCTTCCAAAACTGACGTTCTGAGATGACGTGTTCTAATAGGTCACCTATGTGTGCCATCCCAAAGTAAATTTGTTGTACTTATACTTGTGTTAAGTTGTATTTTAACAAAAGTGAGTGGTTTTTGTGGATATAAATGGAAAAGTGGTTGATTACTTCCTCATTTAGGAATTAAAAATATTTTTTTTAAATGACCATCAAAGTTTTAGAACTACAAACGTGATATTCGACTTAAAAGGTTATGTTTTCATTCCACGTAAACCAGACAGAAAACTTCTGTCGATTGCTACTCTCTATTAAATCATTTACAGCGACTCCCGCAGAGGGCGCGCTGCACCATCTCCTTATCATTTGGAAATTTTCAAATTGCGTTTCAATCACCAATTATTAATAATAATGAAAATTAATTATTAATGATATTCTCCTACAGAAAATCGATATATGTTTCAGAATGTCTGGTAATATGAGCCCTCCCGATTTTTGGAGCGAAAATCAACAAGGCAGTTACAATTTTGAGATCCCTGAACAGCAGGAATTTCAGCAGGAACTGTAAGTATTTAATAAATAATTGTTTTTATGAAATTTTGCATTGTATTATTAACAACAAATTTCTTACAACGATATACAAATAATTAGTTTTTGATTTAATAATTGTTCAAAAAGTGTGTGAAGATTACTTAAAGGCATTGACACTCAAAATACTACGGGCATAAAGGCATTTTAAGGAATAAAGGAACTTTACATTTTCTGAAATTTAGCAATCCTTTGGGTTAACCTCTTAAGTGCACTTTGCTTTTAGGGGCGAGTACGGTCTGCTGATGTCGTTAACAAATATAAGTGCAATGAGTCGCTTTTTCACAGTAAAGTGGTTGGGACTAACTGCATTGTTAAAAGTACAAACTCACATTTACCACGTTTGTTTATGAATATTACTTCTAGAGTTAAAATGGTGCAAATGCTTACTTACACACATAAAAAAATTGATATCGGCGTACACTGAACAATATTTATTAATATCTTCTAATGAATGAGAACAAATATCTTTTGATTATCTGTTTATAAATTGTAGTTACTTGCCATATCAGATAATCTTCTACAATTTCGGCTGTTTCTAAGTTGAAGACTCGGCAATAAAAAGTGTTAAGGTATTTGGATTTCGGGAACGAAATAAAATAAATTTATTAGTTTAGCTTAGGAGATTTGTTAAATTGAATATTAACTATAATCATCTATATTCTACTTCGGTTATAAATTTGTACCGAGTTTCTGTACGTGATTGTACCCCTATTATTTATCGTAAATTTTTTGTGTTATTAGCTCTCATATTTTTCAATTTCGATCAATTTTTTTAGACCCTAATGAATTTCAACTTAAATGTTAATAAGAAGTTGCGTTTAAAAAAAAATCAAGAAACGTTTTAACAACTTCTTTAACATTCCTTATTACACCAATAAATATTGTTAATTGCAGATAAATTAAGTCTGAGATAGCAACATAATTGATGCACAATCTTTCTATTTTTATTGAAATTTTGTTTTTTTGACGGACCTGCATTTTTTTATTAGTACTTTGCCAGACTAGAGTGGTGTAAGAGCGCAAAGATAAAATTTGTTTATTTTGTACGTGTAGTTATTGCATAAATTGGTCTGTCAATGACATCCGGTTCCTGTATGGACAAAACTGTAAATGCGCCGTATCATCCACCATTTGGTCTGATGATTAAAGCGAGATAGGGTGTGAAATTTGATGTTAACAGAAATTGACGATTATTTTTAGTACCTACTCACAAAAAATGAAACAATAGTGTGATGACGCAAATCGTAGAAATGGGGCTAACAAAAATTTATAGTTAAAAATTTCCTTTTTATGTCCAAAGCTGAGTTTGTTGTGCATCAAAAAGTTGAAATTATAATAAGATTTAGATTTGATTAAATAAATAATTACCCACGTATATTATTGGGACGCCTGAAACTATCTTATGATATTATTCTGGTACTTTTGTATATACATTTAACAACTGAACCACTATTATGTTACATATAATAATTCAACTTTGATTAATTTATTTAAAAATTAATTCCACGATTTATTAGTCGAACCTTATGGTTCAACAAATAGAGTTTATAGTGCCGATTGTATATCCTGTTGGAGGGAGATGTTATTAATTGAAAAGAGCTGTCATTTAATTTACTTATTCCTTGTTGCTAATCTTCTAGGTTTAACAGAATTTTTTCACATATGCCTTGACTAGACAAAGCGTGCTAAAGAAAAGGGCAGTTTACAACTGAGGATTTTTTAGTAAAAGAGTTAATTTCTTAGTTGCCTGGAACTTCGGTTTTACAGTTTTGTTCTGTTGAATTATTCGATGTCCCTTAAGGCCAACGTTAAATAAGCCGTGAATGACTTGATGTTATTCAGAGTTTGGCCTTAAAAATTCTTCGCTACGTTCTGAAATTATTCGACGTTCTGCATCAGCTTCTGATTTTTCCGCCGTTGTTCTTCAAACTAAGCCTGATTAATCACGAAATTGTGTTAATGGCGGCCGATCAACAAGAATGGTTGCGGTGGCGGTCGCGGTTCCCTGTAAAAACTGCGCGTTTCGGAAAAGTTTGGGGTTGGCGGAACGAGCAGTAACCGGTCTTTCCGCGACTCATCGATTTTCTATTATTGCAGGGACTTTCAATCATTCGATTCAAAATCGAGTGTAACCGGCAATGAAAATATTTACGGGTCGAATCCGTATCTGAACCCGTCTGCTCCTTATTCAGGCGAAATATATACTGGATCTGTTGGAGCGCAGCAGGATTATAATGTTGCAGGAGGGGAGTTTGAAGATGAGCCGCCGTTACTTGAGGGTAAGATTTTATGACCTATTGGAAACTAAAATAAAAAGTTAACGCTATTTACTTCCTAAGTTCCTTAGATTGGAAAACACAATCTCAAGATTTTACCCGGTTTTTACAGCACGTCCAAACAGTCTTTTTTAATCCAGAAACGAAAGTTTTTCATTACGAAAAAATCCGTGTCGTTGAAAGTTTTTTTTTTGTGTATTGTGTTGTTAACTCTAACTGGATTCAGTTAGGTTTGCTTCTAACGGGGGACGACAAACATTTCCGCTTTTTTACGCGTCGACAATGACGACGTTAATAATTTATCAGAGGCCCAGTAAAAAACGTCTTATGGACTCGTTCAATCAATCCGGCATTAAGGGGCATTCACAAACGAGAAATTGTGTTATTGGGTTGGGGTAATGTAAATAAATTGTTCGATTTTTGGGGAAGGAAAACAATATGGATTTCCTGTTAGCTTGAATAAATGATTACTTTGGAGTAGCTTAAGAGCTTCGGTCTCCCGCTCGCACATCGGATCTGCTGATTTCATTGCGCTTTCAACTGGTGCCGATAACGAGTTACGGGACAACCCCAAACTCTATTTCAGAAACTCAAAGCGGCTTTCTACCAGATAAGATCAATTTTTAGGGCAAAAGAGACCAATAACCCATATTTAAAAAGAAATCAATTGTTAAGCATTATGCAACCAGATATACTTTCAGTGCAAGTTTGATTTTATATAAAGTTGTAAGAATTGCATTTCGTTGTATTATATTTGGCGCACAATTTTTGGGTTTAATGAAATACATTTTGGGGGACTTTAAACCCGGCTTCTGGCCCGGAACCGCTGACGGTAAACCGGTGTTTTTACAATAACTTATTTTCATTTTCCTTCTTATAAAAGCTTCGCTGAAACTAACTACGAGACCGAGCGTAAACAATTTTTTTCGATATTTACTTTATTTTTGTCTTAGATACACAACAAACTGTTTACGTTAAGTATGATATTTTTTCCAGAGCTGGGCATCAATCCGGAGTTCATCGTGCAAAAGGTGAGTGTTACGGCCGCTTTTGTTCCGATTTTCGTGTTCGGATCTCCGTTTTATGTTCGAAGTCGGAATCGGGTTTGTGGCCGGAATGATCGTCAGGTACGGACTGGGCTGAATTTGATCGATATGCGATTTAATATAGGAAACTGGAAAGTTTTCTTTAGTTATAAGGGTGAAGAATCGCAAAGTTTTGCCAATTCTCGTCGGCTCTTGCCTTTTATTATAACAGTTTACCCGAAATTCGTCACGTTCCCGGCCGTCCTTGTGCTCCGCGATTAATAAAATATGCAAAACAAACAGCACACTCGGAGAAATCGTGAAAATCCAATGACATTTTAAAATCCTCATGAAAGTGGTGCCGGAGCACGTCGGAGACCGTAAAACGCTAGCACCTAGAGACATTTAGTTACCAATTGAGCTGTCTTATTTGTATCTTGTACAACGTTCGGCTTTTATTATTTACACTATCGCGAAGTGAATTCGAAATGTTGACACGAGAAGGACCCGAATTTAATTGTAGGAGAACAAGCGAGTTGCGCCTTGTGACGACGTTATTGAATTACTTGCTCATTATAGATCTAAAGCTGGGTTTTGACGTAATCACATTAGTTCCTGCCACTGCCGTTTTAGCCGTTTTTATGAAAAAGCCGACACCCACGGGGATCCTTAAAGAGTCATCCTGATACAACCTGAAATTTCTTAATAAGAATATCGGATCAACCCGGGAAGATTAGATGGGATATCGCGGAAATACCCTTCGCCCCGAACTCTGTTGTATCCGGGTCAAACTTGCACCGCTCGCCGAAGACGGATGCGAACAACTTTAGTAATTAAACGTTATAGAAATAACTGCCCTCTTCCAGCCAAATATTTCATTGTCGAGCAACGGTCCAGTTCCGTCTCCATTATCGTTTTATTATCTGGAATAAATTGCCGATGTCGTCGCTGATAAGAAACCGGCCAAGTATTCATGTTGTTATTTATTTACGGGACTGGAAAGCTTCCGCGCCGTTTCTGCATAATGTCCTTCAGAAAATTTATTGGTCTCCCGATAAATCATTCTGCTCCGTCCGAAAGTTAAGGCCAATTAGCAAATAGCCGGATAAGAAGCGCGTTTTGTTTATTATATATCTTAAACAGGTTGTTTTTCAGTGGCGCTCTTGTTTACCGGATCCAGAGGCAGGGTTGCTGCTTGACACCGTTGCCCTCGGGAAACATTTAAGCTTTGTTTGCTTTATCAAAGTCTTAACTTCCTTCGTTTTTGGTTTTCTCTGTTGATTCGAAAGTAACAGCCGGAATTTAAATCTTCCTACCCCTCGGAGAACGACCGAAATCTCCTGCAACAACCCAGAAACGTATCAGTAACCACTGAAAGCCGCGCCGTGTACTTCTAATGCTATTTTGTTGTTTTTAAATCGGGCCCTGCTTTACTTCCTCGCGCTTATTACTTACTATTCCTGCTGGGCGAGCGAAATAAAACAGTTTCTTGGGGCGGAACGTTAAGTCCAAGCTCAGACATAAAATTTAACATAAGCTCCCCCCGAATTACGCCGTTATACCAACACTTTACTTTTCATTCAACTTGGTTATTTCTTCAATTAATTTGGGCGTCAATGTTGCTTTTTATCGTTTCATCACGAACACGATATCTTTTAAGGAGTCGGAACTCGAGGAAACTTCAAACTTACTCCCCCGGCTTGTGCCACTTTGTTTAAACCCAAGCTAGTTTCGATGGTGGTTGAGAAACTGTTCAATCGCGTAAATTTGTTTAGTTACACCCTCAGTAATTTGAATATTGTTTAAATACTTACCGGAGAAACTTTCTGAAAGCTTCTCCAACTTTACCTGAATTGTGAAAAGTTTAAAAAAATACGTCTCGAGTCTGTTTTGACTAAAGCTAATTCTCAATAATTAAGCTGATGAAAGACAGTTCCATATTAAAGTCACATTCGTGCTTAAAATTACCGTCAAATAAAAATTTCAAATTTTGCACAATGAAAAAATTACAGCATTAAGTTACCGCGCTTCCTGGGCGGCGTGCACGCTTTTTCTTGGCAAATGTTTGCGTTAAGCCGGTTGAACGGCTGCAATAGCAAGTAAATGATTGCATGCTGAGACTAAGTTAGGTGCTAAAAGTCGTCTTATTATGCCTTGAATATCATTACTTTAGTGGAAAGCATCGTTTCTTTTTATGCTTAACTTACCTCTCTCCCTTGTCGCTATCTGAGTGTTTGCAACATGATTCGCTTATTGGTTAAAAATTTATATCTGATGAAATTAATAAGTTTAAATGAACGGTTTGCTTTCTTGCTTAATTAATATTTAACTTGCATGGCCGCCGCTTCCTTGTAAGAACCAATTTATAAATTAATAATTGGTAATTAAACCCACGACTTTTCTTGTCGTCCTGCAACGGAATTGTTTAGACATTAAACTGTCTTCGCGTAGTAACCTAACTGTAATATTTAGTTTGTCAGGAAGATGGAAGTGGGGAATTTAAATGGCCCGACGTGAAGGGCTAAAGATGGATATTGGATGTCTCGAGCATAAAGGGATTAGACAGAGCCGTAAGAAAGCTTTCATGTAGTTTGAAAGGGACAGATTAAGATATGTATCCCGCTGAGAGGACCAAGTGATATTCGAATCAGGCTTCCCGAGGGTATTGTAATCTTCCGCACACTAAGGCATGATATACCACCCCATTAATAATAATTATTGGCGCACCTAGCGCGGAAGTTCCGTTCACTCCATTGGAAGCTCGACTTTTTAGTGAATACGCAATTGTCGAGTTGAGCTTCTTCGGTGGCTGGCGGGCGCTTGTTGGTTGTTCATTCGTATTTGGCGCAGCTTATTAGTAATTCCTTGAAATTTGAGCACATTTCCTCTAAAATCTGGGTTATGCGAGTCATTTTTCTTGTGCACATTTTTCTTAGCAGTAATATTTCAAGTCGAAACGAACACAACACTTGGGTCGCGTTTCAGCTTGAAAAATGTTGGCCGTGTCATTTATTGTTCATGGCGAATTTTCTCTCCGATGTTGTTTCGTAATGAGATCCCCGGTCGCCATTTATCCCCGATTTATCGTTTATATTGCGGTAATTAAACATTTCCCCCTTTGTCCGTCGCCCTCGTCCGCCAACGGCCGACAGGAACGAAAAGGGATCACCGATGTGTCCAAAATAGTCAATTACAGGTGAGCACTGGTTGGTCGCTGAATTTTTTACCAAAAATCCATGATCAGCCTAAGTTTTATTATTATTTATTATTGTTTACTTCAACAACTGCGTTCCGCAAAAACGTTTACTTCCCACAATAACAATTTCGAAAAATTCTTCCTGAATCAGGAAAAGCACATAGTAATTAAATTAAAGTTTCAGTTCCAGTTGCACAAATGTGATGAGACTTTAAAAAGCCATTAGCAAATCTCTAAAAATTTTATTACGTTAACTGTTTGTCACATTATGTAGGAATTTAACAATCATTAACTTTGCTTTCTTTCAAATTACCAAATCACCAATCAAAATTTTGATCAGAGTTTAATCACGCTTTTACGCAACCGAGCCTATAGGCCTTAAAGCCACTGAAAGTGAATGAAACGATTCTCCCCTATTTATCCACCTGAATCGTTCTTCCACTTTCACACACAAATTATAGGGAAAAACAATATTGCTAAATTGGAAACATAGTTTTGGACTTGACTGTAATCAGCAAAGTTTGCCGACTTTGTCTTTGTTATAAAGTGTAGTGTCCAAAAGACCAAATACAGTGTGATCCAGTACAAAGAGGATCACACTATGGATGTACGAAATTTGATGTAAATTATGCAATGAATGAAATGTGTTGTTTCAAACCTGTAGCGGACTGTAATTAATAATTTGGAAAATTACAACATCGGAGAAGCCAAATGTGTTTCTCAAAGGCGATTTTGATCAGCGACAAATGCTGATAAATGTACAGGAGATTTGTAGCGGACACAAGGAAAGTTTGACTGGACTTACCTCGCCGCGGAGTTTGGTCAGCGTAAAGATGGCACTGCGACCACTAATAACAATAACAACAAACAAACAACAAACACCCGCAAAATGTTTATAATCACGAGCAACCACCCGTGTTGGTGGTGTAAAGGACCAAACTCGACTCACTATCACGACCACTAATACGTCTCTTGGTCGTTCAGAGTCTGTGTTCTGGTTTACCTCATTCGTCCGAGTCAAAACAAGGGAATAAAAGGAGAAAAGAAACAGGACCGGACGACGGGTAAATCAACAGGACGAAACATAAAGTGAGAAGTAGTATCATTATATTCCTCTTCGTTGTTTTACTATTTGAAACTGTTAACAACATATAACTCATTCATTATTAAGAAATATAATACTGAAACTACTTTACATCTTGAAAATATGACTTTGAAGTCGACTAAGCACTTTGTGAAGATCAGAAGAAGCCTATGCACTTTATGGAAAACTTAGAAAATGAATCAAAATGTTCGATTTTTAACATACAGCTACATATGGTTCAACAGTTTATTAAAAAAAAGACAAAAGTGTTTTGCTCCCAAATTTAATTATATATAGGAAAAAGTGTAATTTGTCCGATAAGCGCCAGTTACGGGGCAGAACCCCTACATAACCCTCCGTACACTAAATCAAATGTAACCCATGCTGCGCTTGCATTGCGTGAGGCCCGTGTCCTCTTTTTTTCCCCCTCATAAAGGGTTTTTTTTAAAGCATGGGTGTAAGAAAATCAAAACAATATTGTAAGAACTGTCCAAAGACTGAAGAGGCGAATAAGCCTATAACAGTCCCGCCAGCTCCTCTCCAATTCTTTACTATGTATTATATAGCTACTTATTGAATAAAATACATTAAACACACACGGGGCAGAATAGAGCAAAACGGGTTGCATCTTGATAATATATGAGGTGAGGACCTTCATCGTTATTGTCATTCTCGCCGATACAGGAAGAACGTGGCTATCTTCTGCAGGATCTAGAGATACCTCCAACGTCCTTCGATTCTGAGCAACAATATTTACTAGATGAAGACTTGATATCTGATGAATTTTTTCCAATTTCTGTATGTTACTGTTATTTTGCAATGTTTTCGTTTGAAAAGTATTTTAGGTACAGCTGAATTGATATAATTTAAAAGTGCAGGAACTAGATCAACAGATTTTTGTCTGAAACAGTAAAAATTTTTGGATGTTAGTAATTCATTTCTTGTTAGAATGGGTACTGGTTATTGCACTTTTACTGCGTGTCTTGAATCGTCTTGTACAGTGTATTGCTTTGGGGCCATAGAATTATAAATTGAAGTAAAAAGAATATAATTTGACGAAATTAACAGAACTTTGGCTTTATTTAATAGAAAATCTTATGTTATTTTTTAAATATTATTTTGGATATATGGGCATATAATATAGCGCATCCTGAAGATTCAGTTTTTAGCGAATTTTTAAGCAACATCACTGGTTTATCTGCCTATTCGCAAAAAAATAATTTAGAGACTTCAAGTCGCAAGATTGTGGTGGGTGGTGGCAAATTAACAAGTCTATCTTACGAAATAACTTTGAGTTTTTGTTATAATTTGAAGTTGTGGGATGAATGGAGTAGAATTTTTGTTTTTAAGATTCCAAGATCTTGAAGAGGATTCAAGACATTTTGGACAGTGCATTTTCGATGCATTTTATCCCATTGTCCGTACGACAGAAGTTGCCTGATGGTTCTGAAGAGAAAAATTGGGATTGTCTATGAAAGTTTTCTTACCACTTTTAACCAACTAGTTGGAGTGATAACTTTCTAAGATATTTAGGAATTCCAACGCACAAGAAACATCCGGGTTTTCTCAATATTTGCGGATTTGAAGATTAAATAGTTGCAGTCCTCGTAATATCTATCCAACCAACCACAAGCAATATCTTTAACTGCCTTGGTGACATTAATTTTTATACAGTCTTGAGAATTACTTCTCATATGGTCTTCTCTGATCATGTTGATCTGCGTCAAAACTACTAAATTATAATACTCCAATTAATTGATGAGTACCTATACAAAAATAACAATAAAAATAATTTATTACTGCGACAAAATAATTCTAACGATTGCAATCCTTTGCTCTTTGTACTTCAAGGAGAAAATATATTTATAACTAAATATACTTATATCAATAATATATAAACGGGGATTTATACCGCATCCCGCATTATAATTGCCAATTCATTATATTCCTCCAGTTCTCTTCTTTAATGGCCCTATTTCTCATTGTTGACTGTATGCCACCCATCCAAGATAATGAGGGTCTTCCCCTTCTTCTTCTGTTATTATAAGAGAACGTACCCCAACATAATACACAGCTGACAGCCACATTAGTATGACATTTGGGTGAGACTGTCAGTGACTGTGTCACATTTTATTGGTGTTGTCTGTTTTGTTGGGGTCCTTTTTTTCTAGGTAGGTAACCCTGGGCATTTTAAAGAGATTAAAGGCAAATTTTCTTTATTTATATAAAAATAAACGGCTTGATGCCACGAGAAAATTATTTCACGTCTGTTCGAAGAATAATTCTCTACGTCATGTTGTAAATATTAATACATTGTCATTAGAAAAAAATTGCGTCAGCAAAAAGTGGGGGTGCCGTTTTTTTGTAAATAATAGGCCTTTAAATTAGTCATTTGACAGGGAGGTTCCATACTGTTGAGTAATCCTGTGTAGCTTGATTTTAGGGGACTCATTGGTAATAGATTGAAGTAGAAAATAAGATAAAACAACAGTGTCGAAATGTGGTATGGAATGTCAAGTGAAGATATCGCAGTCGAATCCAACAAAATAAATAAACACTGAAGAACCTTTGACGGGATCACTTTAATAACTAAACTACGGTATCACGGACTGTCATTCATGACGGATTTAATTTAAACGGTAAAATGTTTATTCCACCCCTGTACAACGTTGCTGACTCTACTGGTTTCATAATACGCTTTTATAGACAGACGTGTATAAAGTGTGGATGTAAAAAAAATCGCGACCAGAGCTATTGATGTCAAAGCCAGTGCTTTGATTGTTCTGCATTGTAATTGTCGGAGGGGTTTACGCGTTTTTACTACAATTCACACTTAACGATTGTGTTTCGGAATGGTCGCTCGCGTTCAATATGCGGCAAATTTGCAGGTTTCATTACAAACGTAACATATCTCCTGACATCTGCTGGTTCTGTTACGTGATGGTGTGGTTAATATTTGCACGTGTTCGCCCCCCAATTCGTAATGCAAATACATCGCCATTTACATCTTCTTCTCACTCTCTAATGTCTTCTTTGATTGCAATATCTGTGTTTCTATTCGCCGTGAATTGATGTACAAACAGAGAATGGAATTTTAATTGTACCGGAATGTTGCTGGCTGCGTACAAAGAGGGGCGAGACTGTTTTGTTATTACGTTAATTGGGGTAGTTGTAATTTCGACGTTTAACAGAATTTCGATGCCACTAGGAAGGTTTCTATGTGAATTTGAATTTTTTTAGGTATTGCGGCTGCGATGAAGCTGGATTAGAAATACGTCAGGGTTGAATCGGCATCGTTACGCATGGAAATAAACAAGTTCGAGCTCCATTAGGGTGGCACATACGAATGCCATTGTATTTGTTTCAATACGAAATAAAACAGTTAATTGTCATGGCAAAGTTCAACCCGCCACAGTCTCATTTACAGGCAGAACCTTCAACAATGGGGTATTTATCAGAGGCTGAATGAACAATACGATCGAATGACAGCCATAATTGTTTACTTCCGTTCTTATTTGAGCCTCGCGTTTCTCCTTGATTTGTTATTAATTTTGCCAGCGGCTGAATCGTGCTTTCTACATAATTTTGTAAAACGATACTCCGCCTAAACAACCGAAACTTTACTCTCGTATCGAAATTAACTCAAAAGCAGGGGTTGGATCTGTATTTCCTCTACCTATCGCTGCTGAAACATTTAACCTCAGAAACAGTAACGTCCGCCGAAGCTGTAACCGTTATTTAAAACTTGGAGATAATACGTTAACATCGATACCTTGGTAATTTCCTGAAATTTGAATAATACATTAAGCGAGGGATGGTTGTGGATTCAGTACAGCAATACCCGTTTTGCAGGATTACCAAACTACAATAATTAAAGTGGCACGGCCGTCCTGATTTATTGGCAATTCGTTACTTGCTTGGCTCCAAGGAAAATTTATTGTCGTTTAAAATGTAATGTAAGAATCACGTATCAATAGCGCGGCTGATATGAAATCCCCGGAATCGGCCATAAATATTACGTTTATGCGTGTGCGGGTTTCCAAATAATATTCAATTTCCCATCAAAATCTCTCAAATTATTATTTTGACTGGTTTCGAAAGCATTTTGTTTTAATAGCCATTTTCCTGGACCTACTCCTACCAAAGCAGCCCCCCAACTTGTTTTTTCTTTCCGAATTGTCGTTTGCTTTTACTGTAGTTTATGGAGCTACAAGTCCACGTAGACAGTGGTTTAACCACCTGTTTAGAGCACTTTACGGGGTCAGAAGGACGTCCAAATTTCTTGACCGCGCTCACTCTCCTGGGAAGATACAAGTGCTCCAAACACTTACTGCTGGTTGAAATTAAAATACCAGTATGAGTGCTGAAAGGTTGACCTTTTGATCCAAAGATGTCGGTTTCATACGGACACTTTTGGAAAGAGACTGAAGCTGATCCCTCTTCGAGATTGCAGATATGTATCTAGAGTTTTTTCGAAAGCTCCATAAAGAAGTTGAATGTCCGGAAAGCTCGATAAGGGAATTTCGGGGAAGACTCGGTAAGTTATTTGCTGAAATGACTTAACATAAGTCTCTATGTGTATGCTGAAATAATAATTTGTTTATGTTTTATCTCAAAACGCTCAATGTATAACATTATTTTTTTTTAACCGATTTACTTCTAAAAAAGCAAACTTATGCCGTATCCTCAATATTTTTTTAGAGATAGAAATTTAACTTAATTAATCTGCTACTAGTTCAGTTCAGTTTTTTTAAGAATTTTTTTATTGATTTCTTATATTTCAACATTAGTCTTGTAATAATTTTCTTTATTGTTAATTTATATGTAATTTTTCTTCTTCAATTATACTACTAAGCTTTAGAATCGTTTATAGTCATTTTGATTGGCAACAGTTTTTTTTTCGGATTGGCAATTTTCAAATTCTAAGTCACAATTGTTAATCCGATAAGAGACCAAAGTGTCATATGCTGCAAAAAAATATTTAGAAGCCACACTGTGACAACTGTGCCATATTATGACAGGCAGTAATTCAACTGTTACTAAGCCATCAAAGCGTTTGTTAGGGTTTCTCATTGGGTATGGGAGAAATTCTCTTGACTTTGCCTCTCTCTTCAGATTTAAAAATTCTTGATTGTCTAAAGTTGTTTCCCCAACAAGGTTCATCACGAATTGTCTCGCGTCCGGTTTGGACTTTCCGTTGGCGAAGACATATGGCGAATTACTGAGGGCCCCGGCCGATATTTCTCGGTTTAATGCGGCGGGTCGGACGAGGTTTTGGCGTCAACTTGTAATTGTGTGAGCTATTCCACATTGGCCTCCCAAGATTTATTATTTGTTGGCCGTCCGGTTATGTAGAACAGTTTCGGTTCTGTTCGGCACTTCGGTGAACCGTTCTAATTCAGCTCTTGAGACGTTCGTACCATTGTTGTTTATGCAAAGCCCACAACATCCATACGCTTAAGCGGTCCCGGGTTCACCCCGAAATGACTGTAAGGGCGAGGAAAAAAATGTAAATAGTTCCGTCTATTTTAGCTGTCGGGAGGTGATTTGCGGAGCAACTCGTATTTCTAGCCGTGTTAAGACAACGTTAGGGCTTCACGAGGTCCTGGATATAAATCTAAAAGGGTGGTGGCTCGACAATGCGGGAAGAGAATTGATTTCGAGTGAGATCGGAATGCTTAGATGCGATCTGATATATCGCCTCACCCATATCGCAATAGTCCCAGCAGTCGCTATTTACAACTCGCCCTTATACTCGCATCAGGGTGCATTATTAATCATGGAATTGCAACGCCTCCACTCACTTTCCGAGATTAATCAAGGGAAAACCGATCAACGGACGCGAAGTTTTCGAGGTTATTGCGGAAATTTCGATAAATTCTGGAATAAACGGCATGTTTTCGTAATTTTTCGGGTTGATGGTAGAGTTGTCAGCGGGACTTAGGATCGAACGGGGCACTTCCAATTGATTGAATGGTTCGGCAAGCGGTAGTCCGCGATTTCTATTGAGAAGGGGCTTTGATTTATTTTCTTATCCATATTCAGTGGATGTGCGCCCAGTCCTAACATTTCGCGTTGGTACCGCGGCAACTTTCCTTAACTGAAATTCTCTACATGCCTCCAATTTATTCTCAAGTTTGATAAGCTCGCACAGTTCAATTACATTTCTTCAGTGAAGGGCGCGGAAGCACCCGGAATTAGATATCAGCGAAAATATGAACGCCCCAAAAGATTGTTGACATTACAAACGAGTGGAAATGAAAATGAGGAAATCGTTATAAAGGATAATAAATATTAAACCATTCACTATAGTCGCGAACGTTTCTTGCTGAAACCATCATAATATTTTGCAATAACGAGGTTGTTCTAAAAACTGCGTGTTATTAAGTTTATTGCTATTTATTTGTTGATTTGAAACTTCAAAGGCGTCTTTTTATTAAAAGCTACCCAAAGCGGATAATTTTTTTAGAATCTGAGAAGTCGCTTTATAAATTTCTGACGCAGAAATAGAATTTTTAACTATCAAGTCAATAACGCCAGACGTTTTCACAGCGACAACGCCTTGCATTTTTAACGTGTGCTCGGGAAATTTTGCGATTTAACTTTGAAAAAAAGCAAGCATCAGACAAAATTTATTACATTCTTTATCTGCCATTGTAATTCTATAACTTTGAAGTCTGGTAATTCGGAGTTCTTTGGTCTTGATAACATGTTATTAGCTGTCATCGCTAAATAACAAAGGATCCTGCCAATTTTGTTGTTTATTAAACTGAAAATTTTGTTGGTGTTGTGCTTAACATTTATTTCTGTTTCTGAAATATCGCCCACGAGAGACTTTATCTCACACAACGCCGTTGTTAAAGGCCTCTCGCTGTTTCATTCTGTGAGGTGTTAAAGTCAAGTAATACTTTACTTTGTTGAATTTCGGATAATCAGAAACACGAATGATACAAGAATGGATTTTTCGTACACGCGACATAAAATATCAATTTTATTTTATGATATCTGGAGATGTTAATACTCAAAATCAAACTCATACTTTACAGGACTACCAAAATAACCAACATGAAGGTTGTTGGTATCACATATATATAATACAAATTCTTAATTCTAAACATATTGAATAAGTAATTGGAGCATTTTATTTCAATTAAATTTTATGAAATCAAAAAATGCTGGTTAAGTATTAAAGATCATTTTCTTTACTGAGTTGCATTTTTTATAGGAACAAAAAATATAAAACAATTTGCTATATTTTGTACATTGTGATATTGTGTAATTTTTATCTTTATTTCTTATTTTTCTGTATTTTTTATGAATTGGTAGTACTTTAAATTTACAGTACCTACTTTAAAATTTAATTGAAACAATATAATGCTGAATTATGACAAAAATCGAACTCGCAACTGAAAATTTTCGAATTTTAACATATGCAAAATACAGCTACTGTGAAACCTCTCTAAGGCGGACACTCAAGGGACCTTGGCGATGTGTCCGCTTAAGGGAAGTGTCCGTTTAAGAGAGTAAGTAGGTACATATATATATTTTGAAAATAAACGCGCAAATCGGAAACGATATACACTCAAATCTTCATGTATTTCGACAAACCTTTTCAGCTGCTAAGTAATTTCCATGGCTGGTTGATAAGTTTGTATAGTTTTCTCCTCTGGTTCCATCTCGTCATTAGATTCATCTCTTGATTCAACTTCCAAGATCATTGCTTCAACTGCTTTTACAGAATCTTCTAACATCCTCCAGTGTTAACTCATTATCTATATTCAAAAAGTCTTACGCATAATTTTTCTCTAACTCTAATGTATCCGCCCTCTTATACATATCAGCCAAAATTGACAGGGGTATATTATCTTTTTCCTAAAAGTTATCAGTTTTAGATGCATTTATATCATTGCGATCGGTACGTACAAATC
The DNA here is from genome assembly GCA_905333025.2 of Pyrochroa serraticornis. NCBI lineage: Eukaryota > Metazoa > Arthropoda > Insecta > Coleoptera > Pyrochroidae > Pyrochroa > Pyrochroa serraticornis. Next base: position 9,322,630 of record HG995157.1, on the reverse strand, counting down.
CGGTCTTGTGAAAGCAATTCAGAATCGTTTCTTTTGAAACTATGTCCCTCGCTCTTTGTATAAGATAAATAGCATCCAGAACATTTATCTCTTTTGCAAGTTTTAGACCTGATAAAACTATATCTGTGACTAACAAAAGTTGTTGTACAATGAAAGTTCTGTTAAACCTCTTAAAGTTTTTGATTATGCTCTGGTCTAAGGGTTGATAGACCGATGTACAATTTGACGGTAAAAACCCTAACCGAATGCTTGTCAAATTAAAATCCTTGGGATGTGAGCATTATTCAAAAATAGTAATATTTTTCGTTTCTGAAGTCTCAGTCTCCTATCAAACTCGTCTAACCAGTCGAACATTATTTTGCCTGTCATCCAGGCTTTTGCATTTGATTTCCAAGTAACAAGCAATTCACTGAAATGAGTGTTCTTAAAAGCCCTAAGTTTTTTTGATTTTCCTATTACGAGTAACTTCTTTTTTTGCCCATTCATGCTGACGCGATGCAAAATGATGAGTCTTTTTTTTAACTTTTTCTCCAATGCATTTTTCTCGTTTTAAGCTTGGAGTTTTGTTAGGAAGTGCACGGAAAAACAATCCGGTTTTATCAGGACTGTAAATGTTATTAGGGGAATAACTATTTATAATAAATAATACTTTACTCAAAAAACTGTTTGTTTACTTTATCAGAATTTACACTGCCAGCTTCTTCTGATATCGTCTTGAAAGCGATATTGTGTCAAATGCGGAATTTCTACAACCAACCTTCGGAACGCCTTGAACTGGTCATATTCTAAGTTTTCCTCGATTTTCTTTGGTTTAGCTTTTAGTATTGGACCCAAAAAATTCATGTAAGGTGCGCCCAAAAACGTACTTATTTACTGCGGTTTGTTATTACCTGACAATGGAATGCTTTTCCTCCGACCCCGCGTACATCATTCATAACATGCCCTATCGATGTTTCGACCTTTTTTCTTAAGAAGGTCGCGTTTTTCGTTAATGCTCGAATTGGAGTACCACTTATTTATCAGCTGCTCACTATTTCTAATAATATTTGCTGCTTGTGTTTTATCTATTCTAAAACGGGTTGCCAAGTTTCGGACAACTAGTTTTTCCTTTTTGTACGCTTCAACAATTTCCACTTTCTGTTTAAGAATTAAAAGATTTCGTTTTGGTGGCTTACTGATTAACGGAAAGATCGAAAACTTTAAAACCAAACGCCACCCCAAACTACGTCTGAACTCGTGCGAATATAGTACCGGGGAAGTCCCCAAAAGTGATATGCGCGGTGGAATTTACGCCGCTGCTGTCCGTATAAAAGAGGTTCAAGCGCATAAATTGTCCGATTTTTGGTGTCCGCGTCCGTTCGAAGGAGTGTCCGTATAAGAGAGGTAAGCGTATATGGGATTCTTATGGAAGAAATTCCGGACTATGAAAAACTGTCCGTTGAAGGGAGGTGTCCGCTAAGGGAGGTTTCACTGTATTTGAGGAGAGAGTAAAACGTGCATCGACCCGTTTTTATGGCTGATCGTCAAAAAAAATTATGTCACACACTCACATTCTCTCTACGTTAAATTAATATGCGGAGGTGGTAAGATCAGTAATTGTCGATTGTCGTTTTAGATAAAGTTGATGGTAGTCGATGAAAAGTAAAATGGCGAAAGCGGCGATAAATCTTGTTCCGTTGAGGCAGTGGCTGATTTATTTTCGTTCTTCACTTTGGGCAATGAGCGGTGGTGTTGAGTGAAGGTGCGTCATTGTGCCGCTTTTGATGTTCTGGGAGTTGTACTTTTATTTGTCGAGCTTTACAATTTATTTCCGAGCTTGTTCTAGAAAGCTCCGACCAGAGATTCCCGACAGTGTTAACTAGAGTTATGAAATGTCTTTGCTTAAGAAAAAGTAACGTTCGCGCTCCATGCACCGGGGAGTATTTTTATTCCTAGCCGTATGAAATGAAAATTACTTTTATAATATCAGAGTCCGTTTGTACAAATTAGAGTTATCTGGGGCAATAACGGTAATTACGCGAGGCCTGTTATTATGGTTGCTGTGTGTGGGGGTGCCATTTGTTTCCGAGCTGGTTCTCTGTAGCTTGCTGGCGTCTCTTAATTTTCGTTTCTGTATCGCCGGTTAACATCTTCAAGTTTTTGCTTGTTTGCGTACAATACCGACCATAAGTTATTTTGGGAACATATCCAGGGTAATTAATCTTGCATGAATCTTTTTGCTTAATTACCCGGTTATTCAACTGAATTATTAGGTCATCCGTCAGAATATATAATATATTCGTTAATTTAACTTGTTCAAAAACTGCTGGAATTAATTCTAAAAGTGAATTTAACTAAGTAATGGTTCAGGGGATACTGACAAGATTGTGTTGAACTTTACGTCCAAGTTCGAGAAGAAAATTGCTCATCAACTTCGGGATAATTCTTCGTCACACTCAGGCACCTGCCTGCGCATCACAATGAGTTCATTAGATTCACCTTGTGACAGAGTCCTTTTTTATTAATTACTCCATAGCGCATCCCCTTCCTGGTGTTGACGGAACGTTTCTTACTGGACCGTGAAGGTGATGGAACCATCGCGAGTTGCACTTTGAATTAATTATTCCTCGATAGCGGCACTGATGTATCATCAAATAGTAATCTCAACACCCTCTTCCACCATTCAAACGTGGCCCGTGAACTCGACTTACCGGGATCCAAAGTGAAATATCGGCAAAGTTTGGTTAAAACGCCGGACATGGCAGCGAAGTGCTTTAGGCCTCGAAATGGGGGGGCGAGAACGGATATACAGACGCCGCTAAAGGGACGCCCGAGACGTTCATGGTTCTCAGACGAGACGCCTAATTCTGGATGCAATATGTCTCCGTCTCACGCAAAAGCAGCACAAATAAATACACGCTCCCTTATACACGTCCAACTACTATTGCTTACGTAAGCACCGCGGTTTTTCACTGGTTGAAGACCGGGGCCGCATTTCAGCAACTTCCCTTAGACACTCCGGACGAATCACGTACTTAAAGCGATCATTTTTATACCCCCTGATTTGATTCAATCCAATTTTCCAAATTTCGACACTTAATATCAATAATCTCCGCTGAAATAAACCCAACTTCAATTACCAACACAATCTGAAATGAAATTTCACAGAATTACCTGCCTACCCGAGGTTATACACCCGTGAACAGGATTTTATCACCTAAAACGAAATGTTTCATTTCATTACTTTATTACGATTAGCTTTTCGCCTCCATAAGGAACGTTCCACATAAGCTAGGTAGTTAAATTATTTGCAAAGCCCTCTCTCTTGCACATCAAGTTTATGAAGGCTCTGAACGTTATGATTGACATTTGGTTTGAGTTAAATGTGATAAAGTGAAAGATGTTGAGCCTCTGGTTATTCGCTACGTTTAACCCATTAATGACGAGGTTTCTTCAATTTAATTCCAGTAATTCTGCGAGCATCAATACAGCAGCAGTTCCTTTTAGTGCCATTTGAAAGCCAATAAATTCTATTCGATTGTCCATTTTTTTAAGTTAAATATTATTTTCATACAGCCATATCTGCAAAATTGTCTACATAGGATCTTTACAGCTCACCAAACTGTAGAGATTTAACATAAGATATTGGAAACTTATTATTTTCTGCTCCTAATTATTATATCTCTGAAAAACTATGATGCTGTAGGGATTTGCATTAATGGCATTTCTGTGCATCGAGGATAACCGGGATTCGAACTTGGTTGATTGCCATTAAATCGAGCATTCTTTTCTGAACACTATATGTCATTACGTTGTACCTAAAACACGTAAATTAATTTTTTATTGGAAGTTGGAGACAGGTCAGTTGTCTAGCTAACGATTTGCACCGGCGTATGTACAAGCACCGATGGTCCAAATTTCGAACTGCAATTGCCAACAGGGCTACTTCAAATTATCAATGAATCCGACCGTAGTTTTTCGATAAAGTCTCTCATTTGATGTGAATGCGTTTGTTTGACCTTAAATGAATAAACTAAATACTTTGCAAACTTATTTTTTATTAATAAAGAACTTCTGTTATTATTTACTCATTTCTAGTGCGTCATTATTGCTCAATAGGTAAGGTCTCTAAAAAGTCAAAGACAGTTTTAACATTAGAAGCGTCAAATATGACAGTTTTTTTCAAGTAGAAAATAATGACATCCTTTAAAAAAAGTAAAATTACATTGGAGAACTGTTCCGATCGCTTTATTTTGAATTACGTGTGATGTGTTCGGTACTTAGTACCAAAATCTTTCACTTTCGTATACATCAACCATGTATGATAACTACTTTTAGTTACTTATTTAATTATAAAACTATGCTACTTACAACGAAGAACTTTGTTTTTTAGTTAAATAAATATTAACTTAAGTACCTACGGAGTGAATTACTTCTTGGGATATTTCGTTTGTCATAATATAAGAAACTAATTACCAACTATATTTGTATAAGCAGTTACTGGCAATTAACTGGGTAGTTGATTAGTTCCGCCTACTGGATTTTCTCCAATAACAAGCAACAACCGGCTACGAATATAGTCGCCTACGTATACATAGGCTAATAGATATTGAAGGTTGATTGATGATAAAAGAAATTGTACCTACGGTATTGATGAAGAAGTCGATAATAATGTACAACTCGAGCAGCACCCTGTAGACTATAATAACATGAACAGAGGATGAAGTATGAGAAAAACCATATTCATGAAGATTTCGCTCAAGTTTAATAATAAACATGAAACAAGACAAATGGAAAATATGAAGAAAAATTGTTAATGAAATTTATTGTTTTAACGTTTTTTTTCTAATTTAATTTCTAATTTTAAAATTTTGATTTTCTATTTGTCCACAAGCTCTTTGCCTCGGCTTCCTTTTTCTAGTATCGTTAATATTTCAAGTGTTGAGATCCATCTTCTGAATTATTTTAGGTGTGCTGTTCCACAGACATTTATTTCACCACTTTATTACAATCTTGTTTATCCAGTTTTCTTCTTAAAATAATTCTCAATTGCATGTATAAAATATATTTGTTTTATTGTTTATTTATATTTGCTGCAAGAAAATTGGAAAATCATTTCCGTACCAATTTTCGCAATTTTCGTATATTTACGACCAATTTACCTTCAATATCAGAGTTGATTTTAGTATTAGATGCGTTTCCGAGTCTTCGACGTTTTGCTTTAATTATAATTTCGCTGTTAATTAACGGGATAGCGCAAAAAATACTCCTGACGTTTTAGTTTATAATAAATTGGCAAAACAAGGAAGCTTGTTAGCATGGAAGCTTAGTTAGCATAAAATTTCGAGAGTAACTTATTTTTAACCCTTCTAACCTGTACCATGAATTTTGTTGAATTTTAGGTTAATTCGAGACCTTACTACTGCTTATAACGTCAAATTTAGCGGTTAATTTTTGCATGTATAGTACTCGCCTTGCAAAATTTTTTTCTCTGTTGATTCGTAAGTGCGTGTTTGAAAATTGACGACAATTTTACAGTCACGTGTACTAACTATATAAATATTATTCAATTCTTGAAGATTACTTGAAGTATTTTGTTGGAGAATCTGCCGTTATCACAATATGCGCCTGATTTTCTCATCGCATCCGCCATTTGTAAATTCTCTATTAGCTGTTTTTAGAAAAATTGTTTATTTGACAAAGAAAATTTAGAAAGTACCATCTAATTTTTTAATTTATTATCTTTAGTATTTTTTGTTAATAAAATTTTTGGTATTGATTTCCTTGTATTATAAGCGAGAACATTTCCAGGGTTCTATTAAATGTTTTGAAGATTTGAAGCAAAAAATACTCTAGTTACTTTAAACGATTAAATATGTAACTAAAATTCCTCTTTTTAAATCTGTAACTCGACCTAATGTAAATGGTGGAAGTTGTATTGACAACATGATTGTAAAGAGTAAATTTGAACTTATTGCTATAAAACATTCACAGATACTTCCTGATCATTATCCTTTGATATGCGCTTTTAATATTGAAAACTTGTGTAAAAATGATACTTTTACTTATAATAAGATTAACTACAGAAAACTTAATGAAATTGCATATGAGGTCAACTGGAGTAAATATTTGTGTTTCAATGATTCCGATGAATTAATTAATTGATTGATTAAAGATATTAATCTGTGCTCAAATGCTGCCACATATAAAACAAAACAAAGTAAAAGCAACTTAGAAAATTCTTGGGTGACTAATAAAATTTTAATATATATTAAACATAAAGAAACTTTGTATAATTTGTGAAAGGGTGATAAAGAATCTGAGACCTTGAGAAATAATTATAAAAAAAAATCTAAAAAATTGGATAAAGAAATAAAACTTGCTAAAGACAACTATAAAATAAAATTAGCACAAATGTCTTGCAACGAACCTAAAAACCTATGGAAATATATTGATAATAAATTGGGGAGAAAAAAAAATTGTACTATTGATAAAATTAAAATAGGAGACTCAGTTACTACAGAACTTTCTGAAATTGCTAATACTTTTAATGTGTTTTTTGCAAATATTAGCTTAAATTTAGTTAAATTAATACATGCTTCTAATTCAAGCATAGATAGATTAAATACCTCAAATAATATAATTAATCCTAACTCTATTTTTCTTTATCCAACCAGTACAACAGAAGTTAGTAATATAATCCAAGGGCTAAAAGTAGAAAAGGTGGAATAGATAGCATTTACTCTAAAGTATTAAAATCATTAAGTTCTTTTATAAGCCCAGCTACTTCCTATATTTTTAACAAATGCATTTCTAAAGGAATATGGCCAAAAGCACTAAAGAAAGCAGAATTTGCACCTGTATATAAATCTGGTGACAAATTGGATGTCATTAATTACAGGCCAATATCGATTGTCTCCAATATTGCTAAAATATTGGAGAGAATAGTGTATAACAGACTTTGTGATTTTCTCCACAAGTTTAAAATAATTAAAAAAAACAGTACAGTTATCAAAAAAATAAAAATACTACATATCCACTAGTTGATGTTTTAGATACAATATACAGTAGCATTAAAATGACGATGCAGTAATTGGGACATTTATTGATTTGAGAAAGGCCTTTGACACGATTAGTCACAGGATATTGTTCAGAAAACTTTATAATGTTGGAGTTAGAGGGGTTGCTCTCAATCTTATTATCAGTTATTTAAGTGACAGAACTCAAAAAGTAAGAATAGGTGAGGAAAATATAAGTTTGGGAGTTTCTCAAGGAACCGTATTTAGACCAATGTTATTTCTAATATATATAAATGATATATTTGAGAGATATCCTAACATATTTGCTTTTGCTGATGACACTCTTGTACTTAGTGTAGAGAAAACATGGTTAATGGCAGAAAATAGAATGAATGAATATCTTAATGATTTAAATGAATGGTTTAAAGTGAATATACTTACATTAAGTAAGGAAAAGAGTGAATATTTAACTTTTGGATGTTACGTTGATAGTGTACCACAAAGTTTAAAAATACATATAGAAAACTGTCTCATTAAAAGGAAAGATAATATCAAATACTTGGGCTTAATTGTAGATTTTAACCTGCAATGGGATTTACATATAAAACATATAACTGGAGGATGTAGATATTTTCTTTATATGGTTAATAAACTAAAACACCTTCCGTATGAAGTGTTGTTTACGATTTATTATGTCTATGTGTATAGTATATTGAATTATGCTTTAGTTAGTTGGGGTGGAGCTTTTGCTACTGAGCTATTTCCTATTGATAAACTACGACAACAAAATATTTTAATGGACTGCCGGATGAGTTGAAATCGCTTAATATTATTAACAAGAAAAAATACTTGAATTATATACGAATATTATAAAAGTATAAACATATTCCAGACTACTTAGAACTGTATCTCTTGTATTTTTATTATTGCATTGTATTGTATTGTTATTTGATTAAGATAAGAACTTTAAGAATTGCTAAATAAACTAAATAGAAAGAATTACAAGAAATTAAATTTTAGTTTTAAGTTTTTCAGTTATTAAGTAGATTGCTTAAATTAACAACTCTTGGGCACAGAGGGGAATGCTCCTCTCTTCCAAGATACTTTGTACCACCCTATGGAGAACTCTGTATTAATGCTGAATAAAATATCAAAATATCAAAGTTATCAAGCAATGACTGCAAATGCGAAATGTTTAATTTAGATCAATATAAACTCAATTACATATTTTTGACGTGTCTTTTCCTCGCTTTAATTTGGTTTATAAAAAAGTAACATTTTTCCGCATCTCTGCAAAACATTTTATTTCTCACAATTTGTCCTTCTGACAGGAGTTATTGTCTGAAGTGCGGCCGTAGAAGTGTATGCGGTGATTATCGTACAGATCAAAAGGAATTGCTGTGCTAGAACTGAGAGATGTGGTGCTATTCAAGCTCAGTATTATCCACGAACGTTTTTTTGTCCCCAACAGAGGGGTTGGCGATTGAAGTAGTAAATTACGTACCTGAAATATGCAACGGTCAGCAAATAAATTGATTGCGGAATCGTGTTTGCTCTAATAATCTAACCGGCGGCGGTGCAAACGGACATCTATTAATTTTCGTTTTGGCCTAATGGGTCTTTAAGTTATTTATTAGAGCCACGAATCGTTTTTCTGCACCAAGTTCAATTTTGATTTATGACGGTGGGGTATCGTCAAGAGTTTTTGACGTGCGGAATAACGTGGAATAATTGTTGTTTTGGTTTGTGATAAAACCCGCCTGGTTGGTGATGAATCTACTAAGTAGATCCTGATGCCTTCGTGCCGGAGCTTAGGTGCTTTTACGCGGGTAAAGTAAGCAAAAGGCTGATAAGGAATTGTGGTGGCGGGGTGTACTTGAAAACGTGGATTTAAGTAATGCAATGTTAGCATATAGTAATTTACCAGTTATAAGAACGTCTATATGTAAATGAGACGGAAATGGTAAAACTTGAGTTGTCGGAACTGGTGTGTTTCCTCTAGAGAGGTCGGTGTCAGTCTTATCAGCGAGCCTGCCACACGCACACTTTACAAGCCCACATTTCCCTATCATATCGCTAGGGACGAGTCTCGTATGCTTGGAACAGTGCTAGAACGGGATTCTAGACTATAGCTCCTGTCTAATTCAACTCCATTTCACACATTGCTCAGATGTGGGCCGTATTCAATAATTACGACTACATTTCATCCGGTATTTATTGTCTAGAAGGAAATCTTCAGAGGTAATGAATCTGCTTTCGAAGTAGTTTTATTAATGATACGCAATGTCGGTCCCTTCTAACACAATACGTTAACCGTCCGGTATACTAATTAAATACCGACCGAGACAGCCAATCTCTGGAATAGACCAATGCGCATTAATTTCGCCAAACAGGCCCTCGAAATTCAAACAATTGAAGAGAAAATTAGTATAACTGCCGTTTAATCGTCGGCCCGAACAATAATTGACGCAGATGTATAACGCGGCATTCAATCTTGAAAAGCGGGACGCTTGCGGGCGTCTCTCTCAAAGTTTTACGGCGCTAACTGCAAAATTAAAGTGCATATAATATTTCTTCCGTCGCGATAAATTTGTGAGAATTATTTTTATTTCTGTGGATTATAGCGGCAGGCGGCTCTGGTTGTTAATAGAACTTCTGACGCACTTTATCCATAACTCACAGTAATGGGGGTTTAGCCACCTAAACGACTCTTACAGAAGTACAAATATTATTTCAAATGTTAGGTGAGCATAACTTCGAGTTTACCGGCGCCGCCGCCGGTTTTTATCGCGAAGCCCCTCTTCATTCAACAATAACGACTGCAATTTTCTGCAATAGTCATGCATCCGGCGGAGAGAAAATACCTTGAAGAGTCTGGGTGGGCCATTGATTTCGGTATTAGTATTATGTAGCCGGTTTTTGATATCGCGCCGGCACCGGGTGCTAACGAAATTGTGACAAATGGCGTTTACAGAAACAGTTTGTTCCCTCTCAACTTTTCTCGATGTAGCGCGTGCTGGTGGCCATTTAAAACCGCGCGAACTTCTGAAACGCCGTCTGGCGAGAATCGAACTACCTGTCACGCAGATCATTGTTCAGTTTTATGCCTTTAAAATTATTACCTTTAATTACGGCTTAACTCTGCCGTTAATAAAACTTAGCCGGAGCCGCCGTTCTGTTTTTCATCTGTGAATTTTGGCCGTTCTCATTACCGCCGAATAATTGAAAGAAAACATCAAACTTGGAATTTATTAAAAGTTTCCGGACCCAAGACCGAGGTCAATTACACCGGAGCTTATCAAGCAATCGTTAATCTCATGAGGGAGGTGTATTACAACCCTAAAGTTTCGAACTCAAGGGTGTATTTAGCATACGTGCGAATCAACCGAGGAGCTTAAGGCGACCATACCTCACTCTCGTCAGACTCTTTGCATCGTTATAGTTTATAGGGGACCCGCTGTCTTAACGACTCATTTCGGCTTCAATAGTTTGAAACAAGGCACTCAGGGCCACTACTACTTAATTATGCGACTTTATTGGAGATTTTTATCTGAAATTAACGACCACGAAAGTTAGTTAGGTTCTCGCAACCAGACCCCGGCCAACTTCTACTCAATTTCAGTCGTTGACCACATTCGTTTCAGCACCGAGCACTTGAAGCATTAGTTACGGATCAAGAGATTTCACATTTGAATCCGCGTAAGTAGAATTTTGCGCAATGAAACGGCAATCCCTACATCCATTTTAAACAAACGCGTTTCACCGACAGGAAAATTGTTTGTAAGCTGGAAGCTTACCACCTACTACCATACGGATTTAGAGACCGTCCGTTTTTTTTTTTTTTGCCCACCTTTCTGCCTATTAAGTACGGTTTCCACACCAAATTGGATTTTAGTTTGGTTACGCAAGGGTTAATTAAAAAAAATCTCCTGTCCCAAGGATTATAATTATAGAAAAGGAATTGGATATGGTGTCAATAGGAAATGGTCTGGACAGGCACAAATGAAACATGGATGAGGAATGAGGTTACAAGTGAAGGTTCGTGAATCGGTCTAAGATACAGATGATACTTTAAGTTTACCGCACAACCAAATTACTTTCGTGGTTTTATTTTCTTTGTAAGTTTGTCTTCCAGAAAGCGCAACCAAATATCAGGTAGCCAATAGCAATTAAACTAAAATCACGCAAGTCCTAGCACAAGCACAATTGCCGAATGGGCCAGGATTACAAAATATTTTTAATCTTTCATTGTATGACAACGAAGTAAAAGATGATGTTTTAGTCATAGCAACTCTTAGCTTCTAATTATTTCAATTTACTACAAAATAAATAGTAAATTGTACATAGAAACATTAATTGTGCTGCCAAAATTTTATATGTATAGTAATAATATCTAACTTTTCGAATACTTGGTGACCGGTTTCATAACCGGAAATAGAGAAAAACACGGCGCGTTATAGATTGCTGATTTTCATTTTGAGAGTCAAAAGGAATAATGATGGCGGTAAAAGTAGAAAATTATCGCATTACTATTAATTCTTTTTCAGTTTTTTTATTTATTTACTAAAAATTGGAGATTCCTTGCAACATTTTGATAAACTTAATTCAAAGAATGACTCTCCTTATTAAATAAGACAAACAGGTAGACTATACAACTAAATGAGGCAAGTAAAATTCAGACCTGTAAAAAATACTTCTAACATTCGCTACTATTAGGGATTGAATATCTTAGTTGTTTTCTAAATATTACCATTTTAGGGCCTCCAGGTTCAATTTTTGGCATTGTTATCCATTATGTAAGTTAAATATTAAAAACAAGACTCTTTAAAGTATGAAATACCCCACATATGTTTGGTTTTCGAACTGATCATTCAGTGTAGGATTGGTTGAATACTTAAGGGAATTCCAATATCAAAAGCGTAAAGGTCAGTCTTCGTTTTCTTTGAGTACCTTACTCGTTTAAAAAGTATTAGCGAACTCTCTACATATGTCTGTGGTATGCGCTTTTATATTTATTATTTATATTTAACTGGCACAGACATGTGGGACTTACAGTTTATGGTCGAGTCCGAAAGACCACAGGAATTTAGGGGATATACTTTTTGAGACAGGGTATCACTTGGTGGTTTGACATTACCTACGAGGAGAAACTAACGAACAAAAATTCTTCAGGTTTAACCCAAAATTGAAAGCATTTTTGAATTTATCAACTACACACCGTAAATTCTTCTTCAAACGTAAATAATTGTTCTTTTTACTAAACTTCAAATATTCTGAAATTAATACAAAATAGTAAAATTCCTGTAAGGATTTTGTAAGAAACGTTGAAAAATTTGAATTTGCCGAAAGAAGTAGGGTTGTTTTGAATCACGAAGGCTTATGAAATATTTTATTCCTTTTCACCTTAATCACTTTAACTTTAACTTTAAAACTGTGCTAAAAAGTGACGCTAGAAGAGAGAAAGTTCCAAGATGATGTTCATGAAAAAGTAAGAAGTAAAATTCTTTAAAATTTTAAAGAAATATTAAATGAAGAATATAAGATACCATGGAGAACTAAGCGTAAGACTTTCTCAAAAAAGTGCAGGAAAAAAGGAAGATTTATGCTACAAAATTCCTGAAAAATTTAAAGAAACATTAATGTAGAAAAGAAGGGACTCCAAAGAAGAAATTTGACGTAAAATTTGTTATGGAAGAGTTATGAGAAAACTAAGTCACCAAAGGGTATATATTTTAGAATGAAAACTAAAATACCTAAAAAGCTTTAGAGGAAATTGAAAATTTGACGTAAAAAATCTTTCAGGAGAAATATGAGATTTCAAAATGATTATAGAAATTGTTTCCAGAAGATGTGCGGCAAGCCAAATAAAATTAACTTTATATATCTTAAAATCTTTCGGAGAATTGGAGAACGGATTTGATATCAAATTGTTACCGGAAAAGAGAGAAAAGAATTTAGCAGTGAAAGCCCTAAAAACTTTACACAGAAATCAAATAAAAAAGTTAAAAAGATTGCGAAAAGGAAATAGCTCAAAATTATTACCAAAATAGGTGCCATAAATACCTAATAATGAATTTATAAAAAACTCATTTTAAAGAGTTAAACAAAAACAATAGAGTAACACTTAGAAAGAATGGTAATTGCTTTACTCTGTTTACCTACTTAGAGGAAAAATTCAGACACGCAAGCTCAGTCAATAATTCTGTAATGTATCATTATTGCATTACATCCGAGGTGCCGTTATCATTGGGTGGTTTCTATATAGATGTACAGTTTCATATAATCAATCTTTGATTATCAATAGTTGTGACCCACTGATAATCGGATTATAAGCGCTAATTTTAGCCGTTCTATAAAAATCATCAGTGAAGAGTTTCTTTATAAAAATTTAATATTTTTACTTTATATAAAGCGCAATCTTTCTTGAACATTATTTTCTGAAGTGGAATTTTTTACAAGCATTTTCTGCGACCCTCCTTGTTCTTTAATTGTAGGAAAACAACCGGCTTTCGTTGTCGCCTTGGTAAATAAACTTTTCTGGTTCTTCGTTAGGTGATTGCGTCCTTTTACTGTACCGAGTGTAGAATTCCCTCGTTAATTGTCGGTCCCATCCTGTCTATTAGTATCGTTCCCGGCTGTATTTTAATAACATCGGCCCGCTGCCGAGCATCGATTACGTGGGTATACGTGGGAGTGCTAGTCCCACTTGTGCTTTTTACTGCGTTCACGCCAATATTGCAAACTGGTACACCGTAACGTTGCCGCCGCCACCTGATAAAGATAGGTTTGCAAGCAAAGTGCAACTGGTAATCGACATATTCGATTTACCTGTCTCTGCAACAAATGTACAAGCAGCTTTGGCGGTTAGATAGCTGGCGGCGTTTGCGATCCTTTGAGTGAGGCGTAGGAGCAATCAGCGCCAAGCGCTTGAGGCAGAATGCAGGTTGTTTTTTGCGGCAAGTTCCTGGAGGAGGCTAAGCTTTGGCGTTAATGAATGAACGATGTTAATTTCGCCGTGGGCTCAATGTTGGCGTTGATAGTATATCATGTTACTTTTAAAGTTTGATCCTGGGTAGCGGATGAAAGGATAAGCGTGTATAAAACTTGAACAACAAATCGGCTCGGGGTGGCGGCACCGCCATGGTGGAGGGCTTCAACGCGAACAGAGTAATGTAGCGAGCAAAACTGATGGCTGAATTTCAAGTTTCCTACGTCTTAATGCAGGAAATTCATCACGTGTGCTATGTTCGGCTATTATTACACCTCCTTGCGCCTCAGACAGGACCCGTCATACAGGCCGAATTCAACCGATTCATCCCTAATTTTCCACGAATGCACATTATACCGAATGAAATTGAATCGTCCGGATGTTTTATATGCAAAGCCCGACTTTCGGGGACTATACCGGGAGCTTTGCAAAATTAGACAAAGAAATGGCGGATTAGTTGTCGCGTATTGCATTCTTACTAGCTCTAATTTCACGCGGCCCTGGCCATTTGCCACTTCAATTTATTAGTCGATCGTACACGTCACCATTTTTACGGCATCATTTTGAAACCGACGTTCGAGCTTTCAAACCCTCTTACACTCATTAATCTCACTCAATAGGCGAGCCTAAAATCTGCCAATACTCTAACACACCGCTATTATAATGAATAGCTCAACGACTACGGCCTCTTTCAGTTAATAACATCACCCGCAAAAAGTTGTGCCGTTTGTAATTTATTAAAAGTTCATTAAAATTGTTTTACTTAATTATTTGATAACTAAATCCCAATTTAATACCGCGAGTCTGATTTATGCGGCAGTATAGAGCATCTGCGTTTCTGGTGGAGGCGCCGGGAACGCTTCGAAGTTGTCCAACCAAAAATTGACTTCTCGCTCCGTGTCGTAAACATAAAACCGAGGGTTGTAAAAATAATTGTTAGACCCATGGTTGGCCAGGTTTTACACCTGAGAGGAGCTCTTATTGAATAATTACATTCAAACGTTTATAACTCCCAAATTGAATGTTTATGAAGTTTGTCCACTTTCGTCGAAGACCCGTAAAGTATGCGCTTAAAAGCATGTAAAAACTTTATATTTTAATAACGCCCCCGTGCTCGTTATATTTCTAAATACAATTGCCCAAATTTAAAAAATTACAAATATTGATATGTGTCTATCTCCTTATTTAGTTCGTGGATCCGCAAAGCGCATCTCTTTCAAATCAAAGAAATTAATTTTGAAAGAGACACTCGATATTATTGCAGACCAACTTGAGCTGCGGAGCTCAAGGGAAAGGATTAAATGTGAATATTCATGCAAGATAATCCCGAGCAATTCATTTTTCATGTTGGAATAGCTACAAGTTCTCATTTGAAAACACATCAAAGCATTAAGGCTCCAGTGGAAACTCTTAGTATCGTGCGATTCATTAACAATAATTTACATGTTTTAATCAAAAGCTGTGCGGGTGCTGGCTGTAAATGGCATAATGGGTCAAATAACGTACAGATATGCCGATTTAAAATCTCATACGCCTCATAATTAATTTGAAAATATATTTAGACTCGAATAACAATTTGGAGTTACAGGCGGCCTATAAAATCCTTTGATGGCGTATTATAAGGTTTATATGTGCCTCTTAGTGAATACGGTAAATGATCAAACAGACGGGTGAATTACGTCGTTTTGCCACTTTGGATTTAAAGAGAACATCATATTCAGGTCTAACTTCGCATGCGTGACTATCTAAAATTACGGCAACCTTTCTGACGCTATTTGAAATAAAATTAATTATGAAGCCACATTGCAAAAACATTGCTACCAGCTTTTAAGTCTAACTCAGGACTGGTGCCAGTTTAGTTGACTAAGAAAGAACAATAAAAAGCAACCAGCGATGAACACCGGTCATAAATCATCAGAAGAAATATTTTGCTACAAATTGACAAATTTGATGGTTTTGTTGCGTCACTTTTACCAGGTGGTAGAAATTAGTAATACACATAACTCTTACGTTATTTTTTTGGATTTATCATTGATAGGTAGATTTTAAATTAGCGATTTCCAAGATTGCAAATATATTTTACTTTGAAGAAATTTTCAAGAGTAGTGGAAGTTTGGTCTAAATATTAAAAACATATTTTTATAATTTTAGCAAAGTTTTTTTTAAAGCAGTTGAACAATTTTCTAGATGTACCCTAGATAAACCCAAAATGACGATTTGCAATACATATGCAGATTTTTCTAACTTTTAATAATACACTGAGTTCTGCTTTTTTGGAAGTATGGGTCTTCCTGTTCTTGACAAATCTTTTACACCATCATATTTTTTTGTATTTTAGTTTTATGACTATAACCAGCAGTTTGATATAATTTTATTCTGTTCCGTGTAAATAATGGCCACTATGTATGTTTAATTGGAATTTTTCAATACATTACAGATAATTATCACACTGGTCGCTTTTAAATCAACATAACTTTAATTAATTTATTTTTCTTATTAATTGCGACGCCACTTAAGCAGTTTCTATGATTGTCTTGAATTCAAACTTTAAAATAAAATTATTATTTGTAAACATTTTCTTCCGCTACTAATAACAATAATTGAATCAGAACTTCACTAAACGAAAAGAAAAAATTATGTAGGTTACGATTTGATAAAATAAAATGATGTCATACCTTTTATAAACAATGCTGAAATAACAATATTATTAGATGGTTTTTTTTTTTTTTGATTCTCAACCATTTTGAGATCTCTGGGATAATATTTTTTTACAGTTTAAATGAACTTATTCCGGGCTGTATATTTGACCGAAACGGGCAACTATTATTGCATATTTTAATGATGCAACCCACTTAGTTGCTTGATTATTCGAATAAAAAATATTGGAAAAAATTGATGTTTACTGGAAGATAATATGGTCTAAAACTTACTGACCTGTAGATCGCTTCTTGTCGTGGAAGTTCGAAATATTCGAACGGAAAAGAAAACGGCGTTTACGGTCCAATAACGGCATTAAGTGACGTTGTGCTGCCTGCGAATAAAATTTCTGATTGGAAATGGGGGGAGCGGAAGTGGGACTTACTGCAGCCTCATTTCCATGTTCTTCTCCCGAGTAAATCTTAAAGCAATGAACCCCGTAATGCCGTTTAGGCTAGATCATATCAGGATCGGCTCTGTTCGCCGTCTTTATCTTGATCTACTTATCAACTTCTCCGTGAAGAAGGGATTGAATTTTATTAAACAATACCATCCGGAGCAGGGGTGAACGCGGTGATTTCGCCAATAAATCGCGTGTATCCATAACTGGAAGTGATAACCTTTGTTTCCAAGGAGGTTTGGGAAAATGTGCAAAAATTATGTCTTGTATAATTTATCGGTACCCTATCAAGTCGGCAAATGATAAAGAAGGGAAAGAGGGTGGACAATGCGGTTGGCATTCCAGACACGAGCCTGGAGTGAGATTTATATGGCCTTTGGTTACTGCTTTTGTCGCTGGAGGTGCTCTATTTTATCGCTTCCAGTATTAAACAGGCAATACAATCTCTCACCGCCTAACTTCGCACAGATCAACAATACAACACTGCAGTGGTCGGCATAAACCTTATCTAGAGACAAGACTGATGCTCACCATATAGCAGCTGTTCACTGAATGTTATTACGGAACATGTAACCAGACGTAACCAACCCCGACAGCCCCATTGGAGGTTATCGCAAGAAATAAGACTGATGGCAGCTGAGAGTGGATGCATAAATAATCCCAACGTAAACTCCAGAAAATTACACACTCGCCCCTAATATTTCCTCGTAGCCGCCAGCAGGGGCACAACTCTTCCCTCCCACGCCCCAATTCGGTGGTGATTTGGAACCGCTTCCTCTTAACCATACAGCACCTAAAAAGTCATCGTCTTGTTTCCCATAAAACAGATCCTGGAATGTGTAGGGGTGGCATTTTATAATTTAGATAAGAAGTTCTCAGGCGGGTCGTGGCCGCTTCATTGAACCGAGACGTGTCTTGAGACAATTTTCTGTAGTTGTCGAGGATCTAATGGATTAACGTGTAAAACTATGTTGCCATTACCTTTTCTTCCGGACATTACTACTTATTCCTCGTTGCACCCTTGCGCAGCACCGTCGCAATTGTCTACGTGAAAGTGCAATTCTCATTTAAAATTCATAAGGACACTCGTATTTTCCTGCAACTTTAGAAGTTGGAATTGGTGATTTCGTTGTGTGGTTGCCATAATTTTCGCTTAAATTAGAAGAGCTCGCTGTCGGTTTTTCGGGGTCTCGACGACACGCTGGGTGGCTTTAATAGGCGCAAAATTGTGTTTCGATCGAGATTACGACACGTCTATATTAAATTATGGAAACATTCTGTTGTTTCATGCAGATGGGGTTCAAGATCTGAGAGTCAATTAGAGAATGTCTCCGGTGCGTGAGCTTATCGCAATATGTCACATACAGTCTTATTGCATGCATGATTAGCAAAACAGAGCCCTGTTGCTGGCAATGTGTTAGATCCAATATCACGTTGTATTTGCGTTGTACGTATAATTTACATATCGAATCCGACAACGACGCAATATTGTCAAAAATTTAAAAAGCCGCGTCTTTAATTTAAACTTTAAATTGTTTCGTTATTATGCGTCGGTAGGTGCTTAAACTTTCTTGAGACTTTTATTGCAAGTGAGGGATTAGAGCCTTGTTTAGAGGATGGCTGTTTTTCTTTACATTTTTTCCGATGTCTGCACGGAACTCGAGAATTGCGCCAATTTCATGAATATTGAAACTGTGTTGCTACTAGACAATTCATCCCTCTAAGAGCACACGTCAAGCTGCCAGTGGCAATTACACGAAAATGTCACTGAACTAATCGAAGGAATCAACTAATTCGGTAGGCGGTCGTCTATTTGACAGGGCTGCCTAAAAACTGTTCTACACTGCAGTAATTACTAAACTTTGGATTGGAGGTGGAGACCCTTCAAAGTGTTCTTTAGTTTTCCTGAATCGGCTTCGATTTTCAACTAAGAACACGCTCCTGGCACTCTGCCATACACACCACACCATCTCGTTAATTAAAAATAAATTAGAGCTCCGGGAAAAATTATGGAAACTAACTGGTTATGGCTGTGATTTACGCGATCGAGAAAACTATTTTCAGCGCATCTTCCTGAAAGATGCTTGCTCCGCCTCAAATTATAGCTGCAATGTGGTAAAAATGTTGCAGCATACGAACCATGTACGTGGGTATATTACATTTATGATCCAATCTTTTTCAAATAAGTATAAGAGAAAATGTTATTGCGCGGATAACGAACTGTTATTATTCGAAAGTAAATATTGATATCTTAACTTTATTCTATCTTTCTTTTACTACTTTCCATGCTCCTTAACCGCTTAATTACAAATTTTAGTATTTTTATGAATAAAATAATGCCGATCGCCAAAAATAAAATTACGTCGATTAAATAATATTGGTAAAATGGCATATCTGCGAGCGGACTTCTCAAGTGATGCGCTGCTTCATATTTCAAAACGTACTCGACCCACCAGACAGCTTTATCTAAAGATTTCATAGGCTGCTCAGTCAATAAGTCAGCCATTTCCTTCAAATTGTCTCTGTATCTGAAAGGATGTTCGTTAAAAATTTTCTTTAATTCATCAAAGTTTACTTACGTTTTATTGCCAACAACTCGTAATATAAATTCTTTCAGTAACGATGCATTCAAGTTTTCGAATTCTAGATATGTACCTATGCCCAGGTATTCCACACGTTTGAGGTTTTGAAACTGGTCGCCGAATAGCGGAATTCCCAGTATTGGAATCTTGAACCGGATAGCCTCCTCAATTGACTGGATGCCACCTTGGGTGATGAACAGTTTGAGGTTTTTATGTCCTGCAATGTTTTTGTGTTAAAAACAGGTTTGTCTTTCCACGGAAAAATAGCAAAAGCAATAATAAAAATGTAATATAGAAAAACAAATTTTACCCGAAAAACAAATACTTGTAAGTAACCTTAATCTTCTTATGTGACTTACACCGTAAAGTCAAAAGCATTTATGAATCATTGTAACAAGATTATCGCTACACTCATCTTTTTACAATTATTTAGAAAAAGCTAACGCTTTGAATTAATTAATCACATGCGATATTAGATTTCACGATTTGTTAATAAGTTATCAATTTTTTTTGTGTGTAATTGTTTATATAAGTTGATTCTGCAGAATCAAGATTGATGAGTGAACTAATATTCACGTTAAATGTGCTGATTTCCTAGATCAAATAATTGTTTTATTGCCTTACTTTCCGTTAGTTATGTTCCTGACATTACACGTGTGTATTGATGGTTGCGGAAAAGAAATAAAGCACAGCGTTTTTGTGTGTATTCTTCTGTTTATGACTACATTTACATTATGTAACTTAAAACTGAAAGATCGCGATCTACTATTGTAATAAAATGTATTAAATCGAAATCTTACTCAAGACATCTTGTTGGGGTACCCATTGCACCGTCTTGACGTTGGCTGGTAAATTTTCGATGACTTCTTCAAATTTCCACAGAACTCTGTAAGGAATTTCCTCAAAAACCTTTAGAAACATGGTTTTCTTTTCTTCAGACAGGAAAGAGTTTTTGATGTTAGACCCTAAACTAAGGAAAATTACTCCATTGCGCGCACCATCTAGAAATGTTTTAATATTTTCTGGAATTTCTCCCGGAGGTTTGATTTGTAACCCGTTTAGTTCTACGATTGAAGGAACTTTTGGTCCCATTTTGGTAAATCCTGGAATTACGTTGGTGAAAAGCATGTTAGTGTTTCTCATAATTCTTAACAGGTCGATGCTAGAGTCGTTTAAAAATCGCCTTATTATCTTCTCTTGGATAGGAATTAGCAAATAGTTGGTTTGTAATCGGTCGAAAACATCAAAAATCACCGAAATTACGCGCTCGAAAAAAGTGAGTTTATTTCCCCACGGTAGGTTGACAGGAGGGGTCAATATGGGGTTACTTATGCTTCCCATAAAATTTCTGAAGTTATTCGTAGGTTCCATTGAAGTTATTCCTATAACAGGACAATTGTATTTGTGACTAAATCCGAACCACGCTGGTACGTGGATTTCCACAATTATCAAATCAAAATTTTCTTCATTCTTAATCAACTCCTGAATTTCTTTATGCTTTAGTTGTTCCTCCGTCATGTTGTTGATAATGACGAACAGGTGTTTCATCAACACCAATAAATTGGTTTCTGTGCTTATAATATTGTCCATATTGTATTTCTTCCCCACCAACTCGTAAGTGAAACTTAAATCGATCTGTTTAATTTTAGGTACATTTTTGATCGGATTTGTAGTAATAACTGTGATGTTGTGGCCTCGTTCGCTCAGTTCCGTCCATATTGGTTGATAAAAACTCTGATGACTGTAAAAGGGTGTCGGAAAGATACACAAAATTTTCTCACAATCACTGAAACCGGCGAGAAGAACGAAAACGCTAATTATTCCAAGCATTTTAACACTGAATAGAAAAAAATTGCTAACACAATGGAAGATTTTGTTGCAGTTTATTTAAGAATTAATGATATCTAATCGTCAGGCTTCTTTTCTTGCGTATTGTCGACTGATTTCAGCAGTTTTCTTGATAATTTTAAACAAAAGATTACATATGTAAATAGTTTTAAGGACGCGTAAAGAAATAAGCAAATTAATGTTTCAATAATTGCGAAAACATCCAGCTATTTACTATCGGCAGATTATTATATTTTTTTTGGTTTAAAAGGAGTTGATTTTCGCAATTTATTTTAATACCAAAATTTCATACCAAAAAATGTTGACTAAATCGTAGAAGAATCGCTTTGGATTGTTGAAAACTGTACGAACTTTTTGCTTTAATTTATATTTGGAGAAGTTGTTATCAATTGGAATCCTAGGGACCCTTTTTCGTTACGATCTCGACCTTACAAGCGTATCTCCGAAAATAGGTATTTCTAAAATAAGGACTTCATTGTGTACGGGTTCACCTCCTTGCATTATAAAAAGTTTTACGTTCGGATGAACTAAAAATTCCAAATTTTTTTCTCAACTGAAAACATTGCGAACTTATTTAAAGCATCTTGTTGAGAGAGCTATCTATAGTTAGGAAAATTCTAAATCGATTTGCTAGATTTTTTAAATTTTAAATTTCAGAGAAATGTGTAACATTATAAATTTGTAATAGAAATTCTAAATTGTTTTAAATTTTCACGTTTGGTCCCAGACAAATATAAATAACATCTTCAGTCGCTTTATGTAGCTACGTTTCCATGTCCTTGGGCTCAACGTTTCTCTATGCTAAATTAGAATTAACTCAAACTAAACTGACTTCCCATATAAAACTTTCTAAACATCGCCATTAAATCGTGTTTAATGTTCATACCTACAAAATAAATTTTTAACACGATGAGGGGTAATAAATTGATATTTATGCTAATGATCCTCATTTTAATTATACACTCTAAGCAAAAGATAAGGGGAGGGTACAAGGTGATTCGGGTTGCTGATGACAGCAGTTGTTGGTTCCTATAATCTTTATCATTGAGCACATGTAATTATCATTAAAGCCTTACACCTAAAGTACTCTGCGATTCAAAAATGGAATTAAATGTTGATCCCAATGCTAATTATCCATTTTGGCAAGTAGACCACGTGGTGAGCGTAACTGGTTACCCAGAAGACAGAAGCTGTTCAAATTTGAAGCTTGACACATTTGTATAAAAATCAATTAATTTCTACATTTTTAATAGTGAATTAAATATTCATGAAGAGTGGGAACGCTTGGTGTATAAATTCGCTCTTGGGAACACAAAGCATTGGTGAATACTCTGTGGCATAGGTGTCAGTAATAATTACGTTTCGGATGTTTGCTTTGTGTTTTTAATACAAGCTGAAATAAAATTGTGGTTACCAAAATTTTGTTTGCGCCCAAAAAATTATAATCGTACTTGCCAAAAATATTTAAGAAATATAGTAAAAGCTTTTTATATTATGCAATAATTATGTGTGTGAAGTAAGTGAAACGACCTGAGAAATCTTGATAACATGGAACATTGAGTTGAAGAAATCTTTGATTAACAAGATTGACGAAGAAGTTGAATTTGACTGATCCATTAGTTAGTAGGCAAGTTCTTTCTGCAAAATTTATTATAGAAATTGGTTAACAATCGAATATATGAACTGAAACAATTTTTTAAGAATACTTTTTTAACTATTTAAACAAGAAATCTAAACGAAATAAATTAAAAATATTTTTAAACAAATTTATTGAAGAGAAATTAATTCAAGCAATACGAATGAAACAACCAAATATAAAGAAAAACAGCGATGCGACCAAAATGGTTGCTTCGAAAGATTCTTAAAATAAATTATACACTATCTACGTAAAATATTATCAGTGATTTGGCAATAAAACAAACTTGACAGTAAAATTATAAACTTCTCTTTATTTACAGTCATCCTTTAGAGAGGTATGCTGGTAAAAATTAAGCTGAATATCAGCTGAAATAACTTTTTCATTATAGGAACTGAAACAAAAAGTTCCAGTTTTATGACGGAGTTTTGTTGAACTGTATTTGCCGCAATTACATATGAACTAGCTGTCAAAAGTATATTTAGCTTCGATTTGATTTTAATATGGGGCATAAAGTTATGGTGGTCGACTTATGTTGAATGACAGGTGTCAGTTCCGGGCTATTTTTTCAAAAATCGATTAGAATTAGTCTTGCCAAGGTTGGTCCTTTAATTAACATTAATATCAATTTGAAATATTTATTAACCTCCTAAATCTGAAATTTTTACTGTGATACACGCAATACCATGCCGTGGGCTAGAAGTTTGAAATAACAAAACTATTTCTTTTTAGGCTTATGTTGGTTTGTTAGTGGGCTATGTAAATATGTTGCGATATAAGTACAAATATAAATGCTACTAAGCACACGATTACATCTAGCATGAAAAATTGAAATCAGGAAATATTAGTGTGTGCCTAAAGAGGTATTATGTGCCTGTAAACGTCGTAATTCTAAAAAATTAAACTACGTAAACCACCTTAAGTTATACAAATATTTTATTGTGATTTCTTTAGACTAGTCTGCGTCGAGATAAAACGTTTCCTTAAACTATTCAATCCTCTGCATGTGATTTTGATTATTTTGTATGAGATGTACGTAAGACCAAATAACACGGCAGCCACAAAAGCAATTACATCCAACATTAAGAAATGAAACCAAGAAACGTCCATTGCATGACTTCTTAGGTGTCTCGCGCCTTTATGCCTTATGACGTATTCTGTCCACCACACCGCCCTTTCTAAACCATTTTTCGGCAGATCGTGCATCAGTTGATCTAATTTCTTTGCGTTCTCCCCATATC
This sequence comes from Pyrochroa serraticornis, assembly GCA_905333025.2. Classification (NCBI taxonomy): domain Eukaryota; kingdom Metazoa; phylum Arthropoda; class Insecta; order Coleoptera; family Pyrochroidae; genus Pyrochroa; species Pyrochroa serraticornis. The sequence goes on along the minus strand of HG995157.1, from coordinate 9,298,240 downwards.
TAAAAGGCAGCTATTTCGTTTCGTCATTTTTTTTAAATTTAGTTACTCACTTCTTATCGCCCATGATTTCATGAATAGAAGCATTTAAATTTTCAACCGTCAAATCCTCGATATTTATTCCAATTCCCATTTCATATTTAACGCAAGTGTCGACATTGGTTGTTTGGTCAGAATGGAAAGGAATTCCAATAATGGGTACGTGATTTTTAATTGCATCTTCGGTTGATTGAAGACCTCCTTGGGTTATGAACAATTTTACGTTAGGATGTGCTGCAAACGTTGCGTTACCTTAGTCATTACCAGAAGAAAAGAACTTACCTAAGAGATCCAATTGAGGAATCCAACTTTGAGTAAAGACATTTGGAGGTTTTCCGGGTAAATCACCTTCCTCCCATTTCCATACAACGTCGAAAGGTAAATGAGCAAAAGTGGTCAAAAGGATATTTTTGATTCCTTCAGGGAGAAAAATGCTTTTCATGTTAGAACCAAGACTGAAATAGACAACTCCGTTTTTGGCACCATCCACAATTTTTTTTAAATTCTGAAAAACATTCTCAATTGAGGTTTGCTAGTTGTTGACGAAATTACCGGTTCTAATCCTGGTCTAGACTTATTGAGTTGAATTCCCCCCAGTTCGATAATAGCAGGAACTATCGGGTAAATTCTGTGAAAAATCGGATTTCTGTTCACCAACAAGAGGCTTACATTTCTTTCAATATCTCCCAAATAAGGAAGATCATTTCCTAAGAATCTTCTAGCTAACGCGTCCTCTCTTGGTAAAATCACTAAATGGTAGTAAATCCTCACATAAGCAGCATATAAACTAGACATTAGTCTCTCCTTGAAATTCATGTCGCGACTTACGGGTAGGTTATGATCAGGAGCGTATGCGGGATGGGCTGGATTTCCAACAGTGTCCAAAGCCGGTATCGGTACCCCCAACGAACTTATGCCAATTATAGGACAGTTATATTTAGCTCCAAAGGCTGCCATTGTCGGATATAACCATTCGATGATTGCTACGTCGAATTGATGATCTTCAGCGAGAAATTCTTGCACGTTTTTGTATTCGAAACATATTTCCATTAGTTTCGAATACAGTTTAGTCACGAAACCGTCTTTTAAAAACACTGTCAAAAAGTCGGGTTTTTTCAAAATGTATTTGGCGACATCTTGAGAAACGAGAGCTTTCAAATCAGCGTAGAGGGCACTAACGTCTATTTCTGTCAAATTGGTGAGAGAGGAATCGTTCAAGGGATTTGGAGTTATGACATGGACTTTGTGACCTCTGAGCGACAGCTCTTTCCAAACTGCTTGAAAAACGATTTGGTGGCTAACTGACGGACTTACGGCAATGAACAAGATGTTAGCGTTTTCCGCCGGTGGTGGACAAATAAACAGAAATAAAGCAAAAATTGTTGCGAAGAGCATGTTGTCGCATCGAACTGAAAATCTCGAATAATCAAACCTTTAGATAAACAAGTACTCGATATTTTATCGTAGATTTGTTGAAGTGGTGATAATATCTGTTTGTAGCGTTTTTACTAATTTTCTTTTCATAACAGACATTTGTCGTAAATATATGAATTACCTCCAGGTGTACCGAACGTGTTTGTTCAGTTGTGTAATCGCGACTTTGAACGAATTCCCAATAGGTACCGATACGCTGATTGCATTAGAGTATATTGATAATGAAATTGTGATGGACGCCACTTGTGGTCGTGAGGGCGGTAATTGAAGTGAACTTTACTTAAAATAGGTAGCTGTCGTTTAACTTTTATCAATAGATTTGTTTCGTTTTGCTACTGATAAAGACAATTCATTACGGTTTCGTTGGAGTTTTCCGATATGGTTTCCTCACTCAAATCATTTGACCGAAAGGCAATTTTTTGGAACAATTTTAAAACTTGTCACGAAAGCTTACTAAGTGGGAGCTTCCCCCGCTTATTCATAAATCAAGTTAAGCCTGATTTCAGCCCCCGATATTTATGCGTTTTGGTTAGACATGTTACTCGCATTCGTCATCACTATGATTCACTGTCTTCGCTTTGATATTACTTTTTCGACGGAACGCTACAAATTCGTCAATTGCATGTTGCATTTTCTACATATTTGCATCCAACGATTTTTTGAAATTGTTGCCGTTTTTAGGCGAATGGGCCATTAATCAAGACCGCAACTAGGGGAATTCTATTTTCAGCATCATTAAAAGTTTTGTTGGAATATGATTATGATTGCATTTTTGCTCCGACATTTGCTTGCTGTAATTGAATTGAATTCAAGTTCTGTTGTAACTTTTGCAGTCTTGTTCAGTTCGAAGCTAATCACTTTGGGCCTGGCGTAAAGCGTAATATTAGGAAGGTACACAGCATAAAGAAGTTTAATTTAATTGTAATTTGTGAGAAACTATTGAACTTCACAATCATTGTCGCCTAGTCGTTCACGAGGATTTTTGCTAATTTGCTAAGTGAATCTCAAAACTTGTCATTCTCTTGGTTTAAAATTAACTTTGTTTCTGAAGCAAAAACATCCTTTGTTTAACAAGAACTGTACCCACTAAATTATAATAATAAACAAACATTTCGATGGGTTAACACGAATATGAAACAATTTAGGGGTAAATAGTTTACGGTTGTTTGCGCACGCAGAACGATAATCCTATTAACAAATCATAACTTCATGACCTGAAACTACACACTATTCGTCAATAGTTGCAGCGCTAGTAGAAACTGAGGCAAACTTTTATTTTTGAGCGATCACTATACCGCAACAGGTGAGTTGCTATCACAATGAAGTAGAATGTAAAATGTTACTTCTGGACCAGGGTATTGGGCGTCTTAAAAAGACAAGGCAGAATCAAAAAACAAGGCAGAATCCTAAAAACGGAGCTGTTTCCTCAAAATAAACAACCAAAAAACCTGAAATTCTTCAAAAAGGACTAATTTTTATGCACCCAAAAGTACCCAAATATCTGTAGATCACCAAAATTTGAGCACACGAAAGAGCCGTTGAAAATCATCCAAGGTAATGCAAAATTACCTCAAGAGCACCCCAAAAAACTTACAAAATACCTAGTCCATAAACATCCCAAAGTGGCATTTTATTTCTGGACCAAGGCATTTGGCGCCTTAAAAACAGGACTGAATCCTAAAAATTTAGCTGTTTCTCTCAATATCCTGGTCCAGAAGTAACATTTTACATCCTACTCAATGGGATTACCATTTCTTCTAATTACTGCATCCTATTAGGTAAATTTCGTAAATACCGCCCCAAAGCACCAGTGAGTACGTTGGAAAATGTTGAGTGGTTGAGAGCGACAAGTTTCGCATTGCGATAGAATTATCGCTAGTAAAGTTTCGTTTAAATGACTTGGAAATTGCACTCGCGTCGTCAACAACGACCGCCCATTTTTGGCCGGCGTTAAAGTTGCACAAGTTGATATGGGGGATTTGCAATAAAACGTGAAATTTCCTATGAATTATAGACTAAGTTTTGTCCATAAATTTCGGTAAACATATCCACTCAAGAAAAACAAAAGTTCTAATTTAATTGTTATTTGTGAGAAACTATTGAACTTCACAATCATTGTCAGCTGGTCGTTCACGAGGATTTTTGCTAATTTGCCTAAGTGAATCTCAAAACTCGTCATTCTCTTGGTTTACAATTAACTTTGTTTCTGAAGCAAAAACATACTTTGTTTAACAAGAATTGTACCCACTAAATTATAATAATAAACAAACATTTCGATGGGTTAACACGAATATGAAACAATTTAGGGGTAAATAGTTTACGGTGGTTTGCGCACGCAGAACGATAATCCTATTAACAAATCATAACTTCATGACCTGAAACTACACCCTATTCGTCAATAGTTGCAACGCTAGTAGAAACTGAGGCAAACTTTTATTTTTGAGCGATCACTATACCGCAACAGGTGAGTTGCTATCATAATGAAGTAGAATGTAAAATGTTACTTCTGGACCAGGGTATTGGGCGTCTTAAAAAGACAAGGCAGAATCAAAAAACAAGGCAGAATCCTAAAAATGGAGCTGTTTCCCCAAAATAAACAACCAAAAAACCTGAAATTCTTCAAAAAGGACTAATTTTTATGCACCCCAAAAGTACCCAAATATCTGTAGATTACGAAAATTTCAGCACACGAGAGAGCCGTTGAAAATCATCCAAAGTAATGCAAAATTACCTCAAGGGCACCCCAAAAAAATTACAAAGTACCTAGTTCATAAACACCCCAAAGTGGCATTTTATTTCTGGACCAAGGCATTTGGCGCCTTAAAATCAGGACGAATCCTAAAAATTTTGCTGTTTCTCTCAATATCCTGGTCCAGAAGTAACATTTTACATCCTACTCAATTGGATTACCATTTCTTCTAATTACTGCATCCTATTAGGTAAATTGCGTAAATACCGCCCCAAAGCACCAGTGAGTACGTTGGAAAATGTTGAGTGGTTTAGAGCGACAAGTTTCGCATTGCGATAGAATTATCGCTAGTAAAGTTTCGTTTAAATGACTTGGAAATTGCACTCGCGTCGCCAACAACGACCGCCCATTTTTGGCCGGCGTTAAAGTTGCACAAGTTGATATGGGGGATTTGCAATAAAACGTGAAATTTCCTATGAATTATAGACTAAGTTTTGTCCATAAATTTCGGTAAACATATCCACTCAAGAAAAACAAAAGTTCTAATTTAAAGTAGCGGTTTTTCTCCGCCATTATTTGTATTCAGACGGAGCGATGTGAGTAAAAAGATCTTTAGTAACAAAAGAGGAATGATGAAAGAACGACGCTCACTTTTTCTGCTCATTTAAACTGTGTATCTCCACCCGCATATACAGCAACAAGAAATCTTTAGTAATGGCGTTCGTTCCTTTGCCGATGAAAAAAAATTAATTGCCTTCGTTGTAATGAAGCCCCAGGACGGGGTTGTGATTGCACGTGGATAAATGTTTCAGATACCTATGAGATTCTGTACGGATCGTTAGATCGAGCCTTGAAATCAGCGTCTGTAAATAGCCTGTAAAACACGTTTTCGTACCGTATTTGCCGGCTTTTACATTCATGCGGGGGCCCATTACAAAGGTTTTTGCCGCGTCGTTTATTTACAATTCAAAATTGTATGAGCATAAATAATCGAGGTTGCACACTCAATTTCTCCGTAGGTAGCTAACTTTGTTTGGCTTGCACTTTTTATCAAAGGAAAGATCTTAACCAGCGAGGCGGCTACCAAATTCCGTATTAACAGTTCTGAAAATTATCTACTCAAAAAATCTCAAACTGAGATAGATAGTGTACGCTTCCAGGCACAGGTTGCTAAATAACATGTGTATTCTGTTAGCTGGAGAAATTACATCAACACAAAAAAATTACTCCAATTGCATAAATAAATCTAAACACAATTCTGCAGAGGAATTTGATACTTCTAGAAATTTATATTTACGATTATTTGTTTTTTAGCGGAAAGGATAAAATTGTATGCAACAAACTAGTTACAAGTTGTTTGCCAAAATCGTTGATACATAGCTATTCCTTCACTCAATCGGAAATAACCGGTAGGTAGCGCCCCCTTACGCCCGCAGGTGTTCTGCGTCCTGCCGTAACTCGAAACTGTTGGGGTAGCAGCTGTAACCGGTTTGAACGGAACAGCCTGTATGCACGGGTTTGAAGAGATGTCAATATTGAATTCGTGCAGTAATTAGGTGCGGTCTCCCCTTCTTGATGACGGTAATATCACGCAGCTATGCAAACGACACTCCAGCACTTACCTGGGCTTTTTCAATAATTCAATCCGTTTAATGAGATTGCTTGGAGAATTACACCCAGATCGCTACTGCACTCTTTAAAATATTTAGGGGAAAACTTCTTTGTTACTATCCCGGACTTATTAAGTAATGCAAAAAAAACTCCTACCTTAATCAGAGAATCGTCGGTGCCACGGAACGAGACGGGAGAATTTTTGTGATAAAAATTTGTGGATAGCGGAAACGTGCCTGTTGTCGTTCTGTAAATTCGGGTCCGAGATACCTGTGTATTGAGCCTTGCGAAATTGCAGTCGGGGACGGATTCCGCTTGTTTGAAGATAAAGCCGGCGATTACGCAAGGTCCGTAAGCAGCAACAATAGTTGTCGTCGCCGTCATCTTAGTAAATATGCCGTTTATATCCGTTTCCGGTCTACTGGAAATTACATTATCGACCAGGATAAACTTTTGATAGATAGATCGCAGTTAGCGGACTTGTTAGTCATTCCAGTCACGATCCCTGCTCGTTCTATTCAGCCCGCCGGACTGTTATTGACCTGGCCAACGTCACCACAAATCACAATTTAGATATAGATTAGGGACGTACACCATCTGAACTAAATAACCTGCCATTACCTGGAATTTGCAAGCTGTTTCGACTAAAACAACTACTGTGTGCTGCCGGTCTGTGTGCGGCCTTTGGCGTTACGGCGATAATGTACACTAGGTTTAGTTTATAAATTTATAATGGTCCCAATTGCGGGTAATAACCCGATTATAGAGTTGATAATGGACGCGCTTCAGTGAGCTTTCGCCAAAATTTATGTTTTAAATCCGACTCTCGGTCTGAATTCAAGAGTATTATGTATCAATTTACGTAGTCTCTAGCATTAATGAAAATTATTTTTCAGCGGCTCTCGATGACTACTTCAAAGCACCCCCCGCCCCTAACACGTCTGAATATAGAATATTAATCGCTTAGAGCCACACCGAGATGCACTGAAATATATTTCTATCAACGCCTATCAAATATGCGGGAATTTGAGTTTCTTAATTAGAAGTTCAAAAATGTATTTATTTTAAAGTAATTACAATGAGTAACCATTCGAAGTTTCCTGCTCCCCATTTCGCTATGCAAGAGATATAAGTACTAGTTACCAAAGCACAATATAATTTTTAATTTATTACATTATGCCAGTTTTATGCTAATTTCGTATTTACTTAAGTAACCTTAGATTTCAGTTATTTCTTTATGTTGGCAAGAACTTTCTGTCAAACAAAGGTCCGAATTTGCGCTTGTAGAAAGATTGGATTATCAAAAAACTGGTAGCCCTTTGGAGTTTGACAAGGATAGTACTAACACATCCGCTAACAATCACCCGAATATTTTGAGTGTTTATTGAAGAATTAGTTGATCTAAATTTGAATATGATCACGGCGCTATTTTAGTACATACAAGCATTTTCTGTAATGTTTAAGAAGTTATTTTATTCGAAATATGTTGAGACAACTGAAAAGTCAAGAACTGAAAATTAACACTGCCGGAAACAAGAACCAAAGCATTAGGGGGGTATAGTAGGTTCAAATTTTATTTTATTTTTTGAGTTTTTGTAAAATAAATCGTTAGAGTGTAGAATATCATGACATTTAGCTGAAACAAAAAAAAATTAAAATGCATTGTTTAGAAAGATAGAAAACAATAACAAAATTTAATTATATTTCGAACACCGCTAAGGACCTATTAATTCAATAGTTGATTTTTTTTTCATGGAATTAAAGCTTCTTTAATATACTTTGTAGCGACATATTTTTTATTACCTTCCGACGAGTAACAGCATCATAATTAATGATTTGCTTTTCGAAAAAGTGTCTGACATTTGGTGTAGCAAGGAATCATTAATTTAGTGCATTTAACCGGCAACTATTGAAATGAAATTATTTTCACTGCATAGCCTATAGTTTCTTGTTACTTATCCTTCTTTTATTTTGAAAATCGCATTACTGATAGCAAAGTCGTGTTCGTATAAGCAAAGCGCCGTCACTCTCTCTAATTTTCTAATTTTCTCCGCCAAGTAAAAATACGCAGTTGTTGTCACAATTGTAGGGGAAGCGATCTCGTACTCGTATTTTGTAGTAAAACTGGGAAGATACATTTTTACAGATGCTTCTAATGTGTTGGTAAATGCGACCATAAAGATAGTCCAACCAACAAAGAGTCGTTTTGACGGAACCAAAAATATATTTGTGTTGTTTTGATAATTTAGGCCCTTGCTTTTTACATTTGGCAACTCAGCGTGTAACAGCCAAATTTTATTTTTATTTTTTTATTTAGTTTTTAAAAGTGAAACAAACGATGAAATAAAATTTATATTGTTTAATTTACTTATTTGGTTACTAAAATATTAATTTGGCTTAACAAGCTGAAACAAGTTTTGAGCTGTCTTCAGACCACTCTCCTGTGATCGTCACTATGAATTCAAAAGTTACATGTAAAAATAAGGCCCCACAGCTTTGCCCAAGGAAAACAGATTGGGAAAATTTTCGAAATACTATTAATGAAAAGCTGAATTTGCAAATATCCTTAAAAACCGCTAGCGACGTGGAAGAAGCTGTAGAACACTTAAATATGAACATTCATGAGGCAGCTTGGAACTCTACCCCAGAACCCAATAAAACAGTAATAAGAGATACATGCCCGTTTATTATCAAGCAGAAAATCTACGAAAAACGAAAACTTCGAAAGCAATGGCAAAATACAAGATCCCCTCATGACAAATCCAAATTCAATAAAGCAGTTAAGGAATTAAAAAGGTTATTATGTGAAGATAAAAACAACTCGATACAACGGTACTTAAAAAATCTAACGGCCACGGAAACTACTGATTACTCACTGTGGAAAACAACAAAGAAATTAAAGCAACCACAGAGAACATGTCCGCCACTTAGAAAAACAGATGGAAACTGGGCAAAAAGCAACCAGGAGAAAGCGGAAGTATTTGCGGCGCATTTAACCGAAGTATTTCAACCGTATGAATCAAATATCTCAGCAAATGAAGAAGTCGAGATCCAACAAACCGTAGATGCTCCAGGACAGTTAGAAACACCAAGCAAACCATACACAATTACTGAGGTTGAATTTGCAATAAACAAACTGAATCCAAAAAAAGCGCCAGGCTATGATTTGATAACGGGAAGAATTCTGAAGGAACTGCCTAAAATTGCTTTAAAATTCCTTACACAACTTTTTAATGCCATCGATAGAATCCGACATTTTCCAAATCAGTGGAAAGTAGCGCAAATAATAATGATCTTAAAACCAGGTAAATCGGCAGAAGAGGCAAGCTCATATAGACCTATCAGCTTACTTCCGATAATGGCAAAACTGTACGAAAAGCTATTCCTCGAGAAACTGAAACCTACCCTTAAACACCTTATACCTGATCATCAATTCGGATTCAGACAAGAACACTCAACTGTTGAACAAGTGCACAGAATCACGCGAAAAATTCGACAAGCATTAGAAGACAAAAATTACTGCTCAGCAGCATTTCTAGATATCGGTCAAGCTTTTGACAAAGTTTGGCACACGGGATTACTCTACAAAACAAAAAAGGTATTTTCCGATAACTTATATGGTATACTGAAATCATACCTGCAGAATAGACATTTCTTAGTGAAAATCCAAGATGAACAAACAACACTTTTTCCAATCAAATCTGGCGTTCCGCAGGGTAGTGTACTGGGACCGGTGCTTTACTTGCTTTATACGGCAGATCTACCCACTAGTACCAACATCACTACAGCCACGTTTGCCGATGACACAGCAATACTAGCTGTTCATAAAACACCAAAAATGGCATCAGACATGTTACAGTATCATCTGAACAAAATTCAAACATGGTTGAGAAAATGGAGAATAAAGGCAAATGAAAGCAAGTCAGTACATGTGACCTTTACACTAAAAAAAGAAAGCTGCCCCCCTATATATTTAAACAATCAGCCTTTAGCACAAAAGGAAGAAGCTAAATATTTGGGAATACATCTGGATCGTAGACTTACCTGGCGAAAACACATTTTCACAAAAAGGAAACAATTGGGACTCAAACTTACTAAACTCTATTGGCTAATAGGTAGAAAATCACAACTGACTTTGGAAAACAAGCTACTTATTTATAAAGTCATCTTAAAACCCATCTGGACGTATGGAATACAGCTTTGGGGAACAGCAGCAAACTCCAACATTGAAATTCTTGAACGCTTTCAATCCAAAGTACTCCGTATGCTCACAAATGCCCCATGGTTTGTTCCAAATGAAGTCATCAGCCGCGATCTGAGTGTAGTGAGCGTGAAACAAGAAATTAAAAATCACAGCGAGTTTTACTTTAAAAAGCTAAGTGCCCATCCAAACAATCTGGTGACGCAACTCCGTAAAGGACTCACTGTTAGACGTCTTAGACGATTTGACACTAAAGACTTAATGAATAGATTTTAATTTTAAATAGGAGACAGAATTTATTAATTTTTTATTAAGCAATTTGTAAAGGAGCAGGTCAATGGGCCGGCTCCTACATGTCAAGCAATCTGCTATAAAATTACTGAATGTCCAAATAGGACAGATTGTAATAAAATGGGGTTAAAAAAAAAAAAAAAAAAAAAAGTGAGGAAGTAGTCCATTCAAATCAAGCAATAGCTTAATTTGAATAACTTTTATTTTAGCAGTTTGTTAAATTCTTTGTGTTGAAAAAGTGGAGCTACCAATAGATATTAATAATAAATAAAATAATATAAAATAAAAATAATCAAAAAATGACTAACTTAAAAAGAGTGCATGAACTAAAAGTATCCCAAAATCTTGTAGAATATAAAATTGTAATTAAATTTTAGTTGAAAAAAGCGGCTCTCAGATTCAAGCTGTTGAATATTAATAATTATTTAGGTTATTATTTATGATAATTATTAATTTAAGTCAACTATGAAATAATTTTTGATATAATTACTATTAGCTGAAGCATATTGTCCTAATTTTCATAACAAGGGAAGGCTTAACATGACAAATGTAAACGTTTAAGACAGTAAATTGCACTTGCGTGGTCGATTATAATCAATTTGTTGAATATCCGGATTAAATTAAAGATTAACTAAAAATACTGCAATAACTAAACCCGTCTAAAATTTTGTTTAACTCTCAAATAGTAGGTAAAGAGTTACCAATGAATAAAAATTACAACAATCATTCAAATAATGCTATTTTTTTTACCATGCAGGTAATATTTTAATATTTTATACAAAGAATTTATATTTATGCGCATTTTCCAAATATTGCGTTACTAACAAAGGATCTCAAAGTTGTGTTTTGTGTACTATAATTTTGAAATGTCATTATAAGAACTCGCCGCTTTCTAACACAAGAAATCTAGATCAGAGTAGCACCACAGCTAATTTAACGATTTCAAATGATGCATTTAAATGTCTTCTGTTTTTTTTTACATTAAAATGTGTACACTCTATTCACTCTATACACTCTATGTAAGTTCTAAAATTTATATAAGCCAATTTTTTGCGAGTTATAATTTCCTGTTGCAAAATTTTTTCTTGAATTTCTTTGGCTAGTAGTATTTTGCGTTTTGATTCAGTACTTAACGTAGGCAACTTTATAAATCAGATCGATAACAAAATAATACGATCCCAATTTGGTGGTTATTATATTTTTGACAAATCACATTTCTACTCTGTTCATCAAGAGGAAGCAACTCCCGTTAGTGTAGAGCTTAGACGGAAAGGAATTATGCTGCTTGTAGATAACAAGTTTTAGTAAATATACTTCTTACAAAAAAAAATGGCACATTTTGTCACATAAGAATTTGCAAAATACTTATCTACTATCATTGTCATCATTCACCATTTTTGCAATTCTGAATGGAAAGAACCAACTTCTTAATTTAGAGTACTCTATGATTTTCTTGAAAGAGCTAATTAATTATTTCAGTTTTTTTTACCGAAAGTTCACTACTATAATTTTGAATTTAAAATAAGAAGTACGTGACTTCGAACTTCGACGTCTTCCACAAGCTGTCGAGGTTCAAACTTACAAGTTACTGCATTCTTATTACCATGCATAAAACAATTGTTTCTTTGATAAAATTTTTATTTTTCCCAGTAATTAGAACAGAATTAAAGTTTTCTAGGTAAATTCTTGTAATATTTTAAACTCTAATGTTCGGCAAGTTCGATAAATGGGACCTACAGCATAGTGACAGCTGGCTCGTGTGAATGCTCGCATTGAGCAGCTCCATCACTAGCTGCAGTAGTTGCATAACTAGTTGAAATTTACGTTTACCAAGTTAATTAAGCTTTATCCTTGTAGCTTCGATAAATTTAAAATGACTCAATCCCCAGAGTCCGCTGATGATTTTCCGGTTACTAACTTTTCTCGGCAAATTTCCGAAGAACTAACACAATTATTTTTTGTTTAATAAATCATTAAATCACATCAAGGACACCTCAATTTAATAAATTGTTTTTGCCATAACAAACGTCAATTTTTCTCGTGATTTTGAAATAACCTTTACAAAAGCTGAACGCATCCCACAGTGTATACTGAATTTTAATTGAGAGTCTAATGAATTCAATTTTGTAAATTCACACAAATTTTATGTTGCTGAATAATAAATTGGTTGTGTAAAATCGGTGCCGCTCGAACGTAGGTTAGCACGCATAGAAATGGTGGATGCGCCGGGAGAATCGTGCCGTGACAACAATTTCAGCCACCAAAAATTACTGAAACTGCAAACTTGAAAACGTCGAAATTTATTTCGCAACATTAAGATGTGTTTTCCATATTCTTATGTAGATATTTCCACTTTATGAGGAATAAATTCAAAAGAAAGTACGTTAAATGTTTATGGCCGCATCCAATGGCAAGTTCAGTGGTAGGTGCCAATTGGATATGCTTCCAATTTGGTTTGATTTTAGGAACCTTGTTATTGCTGGAGAATTACCCATTTGAAAGCTCTAACAATTCAGTAACAGTATAACGAGATTGGTATAACGAGAATTGATTCACTAGCCTTGTTTATTTCTAGATTGGAAGCCGCAATTACTTGACTACAGCGTTGACTCATCATTAAACCAAAATTAATTAGGAACGTGGCGTTTTTTTTCTGAAAAATTATTGCCGCCTGGTCGTTGATTAAACGAGGGTGAATTTATTAGAAAGTTCATATAATTTTCATGTACGTATGGGTTATGATTACTGTCGCAACCAGTGGCCTTTTGTTATTTGCAATATTTCCACTGAAACGTAAATCTTTTTTCAGTCTCTTAATAACCGTTTTGTCTCCCCTACGCATACAAATCTGCAAACGAATCGAAACGATTAGAATTTTTCAAATGAGGAACAATTGGCCGGGTTTCTCTATTGTCCCCAATTTCTCTCGCAGAACCCAAGTGCACAAAGTTCGGCGTAGCGCCCCGCTATATTTCAAAGATAAAGGAAAAACATATTTATCATTATTATCACGTTTAGGGTGACATAACTGTTGGTCAGGTCGTTGAAAGTTCTGAGGTAGCACGTGCGCCACTCACGACGGCTTGTTACACCCTCGTTATGCAAAAGTTCCAAATCAAATTTACGGTACACTTAGTACTAAAACAATTAAAGCAATTCATTTCTCTGCCGTAAAGTTACTTTTAGTTTTATCCATGTTTTATTCAAACGCAAAAACAAGCCGTGAAGCGACCCTTGACGCGGAACGTGCCAAACACTACGGCTCTGGAGCGTCCTTACAAAAATTGGCCGTAGTAAAATTATAAACGCATTACTTAAGCCCGCCAGTACGCCCCTAATTAGCATCACTGTCACATAAATTACCGATAAAAACGTCAATGCTTGGGCAAGTCATATCCAGAGAAATCCGGCCGGGTACTACAGCAGCCGGAAAATTTTGCAGTAACAGAAATCTTTTGTTGCTAACGAGATGACGCTAATTAATTTTTATGACAAAACCCTATTGTCGATCGTCCGAGTTACCTGACAAAAACACTCCGGGAGTCAGGTAGCAACTTATAATTTGTAAGCAGTTGATTGAAAATGAAGTTGCGGTGGCGAAGGCAAGGGTTGCGTGCCGGTCTCGCTATATCTTTTGCGCTTGAATTGAGTAAAGTGGGTCATTAGGATTTTTTTGTTGACACCACTGCCGAGATCAACAAAGTTTTTTAATCTTTGCCGGTCCACGCGTTTTCGTAAACGATAACTGTATTACCGAACTTCTTGACCAAACAAACCCATCGATTTTTCCTCCCATTTATTTTTAATTCTTTACTATTATTTAATATAGAATGATTATCGATTACATTACGTATTCCGTCAATAGCTGCAAATGACCCACAACACATACAAAATTTATGCCCTTATGAAATTAACGATTTTTTTTTCCGAAATAAATTGAGGTGGGTGGCTCGACTCTAGACCAGCCACGCCCTACGCCAACCACCCAATATTCGTCCATCTGTTATTGCTGTAATTAGTCAAAAAAAAAACTTTCAAAATTGTGTTAGAAACATTCTTTTGTTAATAGACCCATGATTAACTAATTTATAGTTTCAAAGTATTACGTCAGTTTTGAGATTGGTATATGTCATAATGTAGGGAAAGAACTAAATTATTTATTTATTTCTAAACATTTTATCTTTATTATCATAAAGTGATTCAGAAAATAAATTTAGAAACTGCTCTTCACCCAAATGAAGAAGGGTTAAAAACCCAATTAATCCCTTTAAAGATAAACATCGCATTAAAAATAATTTGACAGCGTAATACTTGAAAATGCGTGAAATTGCTTGAGTGTTATATTATTACTAAAAAAGGCGTATCAAAGAGACGCCCATATTAAGTCGATGAAGTCGGCTTCCGAGCATTGACAGTTTTGCTTCTATATTTGCTGTCACTTGCGAAAACTTGAGTTTTGACGATGTGCTTATTTTTAAAAATGGCGCAGCTAGAGTATTTGCATATTTGCTTTGTGGACGAGAAGCGAACTGGATCTAATTAGCTTGTCGAGCTAAACCTGGTAAAGTATTTTGTCTCTGCAACAAAATTTATCTAGTGGCATTTCGTAAGTGGAAAAAGCTCCGTGAAAGCTGTCCCGCTTTAAAAAAAAATGCGAGGGAAAACAAAGCGTAGTCGTTCAATAACTGAACTCAAATGAGTTACTGCAAACAAAATTCGAACGTATGTTCTGCATTATGTTAAATTAACGTATCTATGTACTAATGATGAAATTAACGACCGCACCGATTGTAAATTGTTAAATTGCGAATCGATTGCTATCTAGTTAAACCGTTAAATTTGTCTTGAACTGCTCAAAATTATGTGCTCGGGTATAACCCAAATTGGACAATTTCGGTTATACAGTTGCGGTGAGGTTTCAGTATGAATTTCTGACCCCAGGTTGTTTCTTTACACGTTCAACTATTTTGATATTATCCGGTTTCGCTGCAAACACTACGAACAGTGGACTTTAGGCCGCAGGCATTGATGGGCACGTGTCAATTAATAATTCAATAGACCTGCGTCATTCAGGGTTTAAGCAAATCCGGGGCGATAGCGGATACAGATTTTTTGGTGCATTAGCTGTATGAAAAGATTTTTTTTATTATTATAACAACACAAAAAATTACAATATTTATCTCCTTTTGCGGTTTTCCTCAACGAAGATATGTTCGGAATCTCCACTTGATATTTCATTATTAGTTGTTGCGTAATGTTTGTTATATGTTGCTGGTACATGACTGTATCTTGCTAAATCCTAGATGAAACATCAAATGATTTGAATGCAATTTTCTAGACAATTGCAATTGCAGAAACGGTTTCATTTCTAATATTTAACTGGTGCTTGATTTGGAACGAACTTTATTATTATAGAATTAGAGAACAAGCAAATTTTCAACATGCTAATTAGACGACCCAACATAGACGAAGTACAATAGAAAAGATGGTCTGGCGGAAGTTTTAACAAATTTTATCTTATCTTTGTCCCATTGACTGAAATTATTTGTTAAATACATACAGCGGAAGACGGCCATGTAAAGAAGAAAACGAATCGGCATCTGTTTCTTTCTAGACTACTCGTAATTCGCCATTTGCTAATGCAAACGTCGACCAAATTTGACTTGCGACTCCACAGACTTGCACATGACGCGTCCGTATGTAAATCAGTCGAGTAGCGAGTAGACAAACAATGGGTAATGCATGAAATAATTTGTCAAAGTGCCTAACGTTAATCCAGAATGTGTATTCAACTCAATATCAATGTCTATTGGGTCAACAAACGAATTAATAAACCATCAGACCACGACGTTATAACAATAACTTGCTGAATTCGTATAACGATCCAAGATAATGACGTAATCATCCGACATACATCTACGTTACACTTACCTAATTTGGGAGTCGGCACCAGTTCTTAGGTAGAACGAAACAATGAAATTATTTAAAAAATCAACTAATTCCTCATTAATATTTATAAAACTTGGGTAGCACCACCTTACGAATTCTCCGAAAAAGAAAATAGATGGCGATCAATGCCACCAATAACCTTTAAGATGCTTGTTGCGCTAAGGTTGTTTACCAAGCAGGTTGCGTCGTCCATCGCTCGTAGCGCTTTCTTTGATTTTTGAGCAATTATTCTTTTTTTGTTTTGTTGCCTGATATGAATACAGATTTAGGTAAAAGTTGCATTTACGATTTCAAGTCGAAGGAATAGTGTTGAGAATTTTTATTGACAGATGAAATTCTTGGTTTTTAAAGATAACCGATCGCTTCCACCTAATTGTTATTAATTTCCCATTGAACGACCGAAGCGGCTTAAATTTGACGTCACGTTTTTATATGAGGTGAATACAACCGCGGCCAAGCGCGTCTAAATAGTGTAAAAGATTGTACTCAATAAAACAAAAATGCCATTGAAAACAAGTTTTTCTAAAGAGAAAATTGAGGATTTGTGCTTCATTGTCCCTGACAAACGAGCTGGAACGCGGAACATGTAAGAAACGTTCTAACTGAACTTCAGACAATTGTCATTTTTATCTTTTTTTTATTCGTTTAGATTCCATCAATTTTAAAGCGATGTGCTTGTCAGGCAAGGTTTTTTAGTTACCGAGTTTGCGTTAAACCGACAATTACTAGACACTATTTACTTTGGAGTAGAGGAAATTGTGTTTGTCCCATGTTAATAACAAAATGAGACTCGGAAATCTTGTTAAGTTATTTATTACCAAAAGTTACGCACCTTTTTAGTTGACATTTATATACATGTTGGTAACATTAAGAATACTGAATTATTAAGTATTACTGTTAATTTTAGAGTATAACACTGTAGTATCGTTAACATTTATACTGCTGCGTAGACAACAGAACAGTTAAAATCTTACATGTTTTCGTCTAAAGACTTTACATAAAAAATTTTCACTATAGCAGTTTATAATGCTCTCGTACATTTACAATAAATACAAAAATAAATAACTTTTACTAAATTATTGTGTCCATTTTACATGCATTGTTAATGCAACGTTTGTAACGGGCAGGGAGGAGAACAATAATGCAACGGTACATGTTGGTTCCCATCGATTACTGGACAAGTACATGTTTGCGTGGCTTTTCTCTTGAAGAATCAATTTAAATGAAATATGTATAACTGGCGGGTGGGACGTCGACTCGGAAAATTAATTTAAGTCGGTAATGCAACTGTTTGCTATGGTCAAGTACGGTGTTAGTAATTTAATGGTAAGTACCCGAAGCAGACGTTTAGTCGATATGCACAGTTTTTTTGGGATAGCTATAAATCTCAGTCTTTTGAGCATGTATACTCGAAAAATCCAACTCCATAAACAACAATATCTACAATATACACAATATTTACAGCAAGTTTCGCTATTTATCACATAAGGAAATACGAACTTATCTAAATTTCCCCTTTCCGGTGTACTTCACAGCACGTAGGTTAAAACGCATCCGAACAAAAAGAATTAAAACAGTCTGAGCTGCGGCCCTCGAAGAGGGCCCGTTAGGAACAAACAGTCTTTGGTACGTTAATATGAAAAGTGAGGCCCTTAAACGTCGGTGCCGCAGCCTTCTTGATAGCCTTCATCGGGCGAATTTCTGCTGTGAGTCAGCGCTCTCTTCAGTGCAGTTACCGGAGGTAATACGGGAACACCTCCTTTCTGCCACACCCTCAACGTTTTAGCGTTCGTGGGCAAATTTATTTGTGCTGCGGACGTCGACACGACCGTCTCCGGTTTCTGTTCGACGATGGGAAGACCGTAATCGGATGGGTATCCTTGAGCGTTCCGGAAAGTCAACTCTTCGACTGATCCACCGCCGCTCATTCCGTCCATGATCGGGGTTTTATCGTCGTAATGCAAATGTCTTGAGTAAATTTCTGGATCGCCACCGTTTTCCCACAGGCCTGACGGATAAAGTGAGTCGGCGTTCCGGCTGTATTCGCCGCTGGCGGGGCGCTCCAGCACTTCCACCGAGTAGGCATCGTCGGTTCCGCCGTCCAACACTCTGGTGTCATTTATTAGGTCGGGATTGTTTCCGGAGCCCGATGAGGGCGAAACGAAACACGAGGCGGGTATGACACTGCCATTTCCGTTGTAATGGGCAGTACTGTAGGAGATGTCGTTCATTCGCGGTGGTTTTTGTACGGGGTTGCAAAAGTTCAGTTCTGTGGGTTTATTGCGTTCGGTGAATGACGAAGTTTCGTTGGTCGGATTGGTGGGAGTTGTTGTCGTCACTTTTCCATTAGGCATGCCCGAACCGTTAACTACGGTGACGACTTCGATTTGACCTGGAGTTTTGGTTTCGGTGAACGGTATTCGACGGAGACGCACCAGTAACACGAAAATTATCAAAAGTATGAAGATTATAAGAATAACTAAAGCCACGCTTAAACCGGCGATTTGACCGCTTCCGAGGGTCGTTATGCCGGCCGCGCGCATTGATACGTGAAGAGTGAAGTTGGCCTCGGCGTTTCCGGCCCGATTTTCGGCTACACAATAGAATTCGCTAGAGTTGATTTCTTGGGCGTTCGTCAGCACTAAGATGCTGCGTTTTTCTTGTTGGCCCTCTTCGAATATGACGATTTTTTGGTGGGAACTGAACGCGGAATTGTTGAGGAGTGGACGGCCGTTCCAGTACCAGTTGATGTTGGCGACGGGGATGGCGTTGGCGCGGCACAGGATTGTGGCGTTTTCACCTGAGATCGCTTCAATGTAACGATTTACAGGCAATATTTCCGGTTTACAGGCGAAATCGTCGACGTGAAGCTCCGTAAAAGTCTTGTCTATTACTCTTTCCGGTCCGCCGCTACACACGGGAGCGATCGGATACGGGATGTTGTTGTTGACTAGCCATTCCTTGACGGCTCTTAAGCGACAATCGCAATGCCAGGGGTTATCGTGCATTTCGATGCCGTGAAGTCGGCTCAAGGTTTCCACAGTTCTTAGTCTTAATTCCGAGAGACGGTTTCCGTTTAGCTTGAGCGATTCCAGCATTTCAATTCCTTCGAAAGCTTTCGAGGCTATTATTTGAATTTCACAGTTTGAGAGATCTAGCTTTATAAGACCCGTAATCTCTTCGAAGGCGTGACTATCAATTTTCTGAATCGGATTGTTGGATAGGACCAAATCACGTAAAAAAGGTACATCCTGGAACGTTCCTGACGGCACGGCGGTTAATAAGTTGTGAGACAGGTCCAGTTCGATGAGGTTCGTTAGACCTTTGAACGCGAGGTCGTCAATTTGACCGATGCGGCAACTCCTTAAGAATACCCGTTGAAGGTTAAGCAGTCCCGATCTGACGAAGGTCTCTCGCGGGAGAATCTGCAGATTATTCCCGGACAAATCCAATACTTGCGTCTCGGAATCGACGCTTTCCGGTATCGTGATGAGGCCTCTTTCCATACACTCCACTGTTTGTTTGCCCCCTTTCCACTTGCAAGTACAGGGCGAGGGGCAGTTGCCCCCCAAACCACCACATGCATCGAGCACTAACAATGTCACGAACAAGAGCCACAGAGGGCGACCGTGCTTGAAACCAACAATCACCATAGTCAAAATTCACAATGTCATGATTTATTCGTGACGGCCGCGGTCGCGTTATTAACGAAAAACGTTGCTTAAAGACACGCCGAGAGCACTAATTAAGTGGTTAGTCCCATGGGTGCGCAACGTTGGTCGCCCCCGATCGCGTACATCCTAACGGCCGAACATAGACTGAATGAGAGGGCTGTCTACTCCTTCCTCGTTGTCTCGCACCCTCACCTCGCGCCTCCGGCCCCGTCTCCATCTCGCCGTTGCGCACTGGTTCACAAGTAACCACCGCATCACCGTACTGATTTTTGCTTCGACCCACACCATACTTTTATTAATACTGTCTTCAGGTAATTTAACATAAAACTTAACGTCCTTCAATCATTTTTAGCGATTCGTTAATTTGCGACTGCGACGTAACAAAAAATAAACAACCCCGCCACACTTTCACCGCTAGGGTCGCTTCGACTGTTCTCTCGCTACGGGGCAAAACTGATTTGGGACCATTCACTTGGGATTAAAATTCCACCAGAAATTTAGACCGAACGTACGCCACCGCATTGCCAAAAATACACTTTACAGAAAAACATCGTTTCAGTTCCTAATTTATAAATATCGTTATGAACCTCGCATTTTGCGGAAAACGAATTCAGTCGAACACATTAATTAAATTATGAAACATAATTATAAACGAAATAATTATCAATTTTCTGTGTACAATTCTCCACTTTGATGACTAAAATTTGAAATCACGTGATTAAAAAATATTATTGCCGGTTTGTCCAACATATTTTGTATTTACGGTTCAGGTTATGACCAAAAGAATTGCTTGAGGGCCTCTATAGAAAAATGATTAAACGCTAAGAGAACCTCTGTGGGAGTGTTATTTATTGAAGCGTTTCCAATCTTTTACCTTAGGTCATTTTCTGAATAGTTTCAATCACTTGACATTTGAGTCACTACCATAATCTTGTATAGTATAAACATGCAGCTTTTCTTGAAAAATTGTCCGTTAGCGCAAACTTTCTATTTATTTAATTATTATAAATGCCTGGAATTCAACAATTTAGGTTACAAGTATTCCGATGAAAAAATTGGATGTAGAGCTGAAAGAAAAAACTCGTTTCTCTAAAAATAATTTTAAATAATTTCACAACAATGTCGCAGTTTTGCAATTTTATTTATGTGTATAATGTATTGATTAAGAACTTGCATGATCTATAAATAACTTTCCGAGTAAATGGGAATGTCAAACGAAGAATGTTTGCCACTTGTTGGCGGTCACATCAAATATTCTCTTTCGTAGTAAAATGCGATCAAAATTCTTTCAACCCTTGTCTTGAAATTTTTTGTGACGTAACTATCTTATTTATAATCTACAAGTACATACCGTAAGTAACGCGAACTTTCAATATTCCGCAACTTGGTTAGCTATTGTACTTATTTTCTTAACTAGGTATTTAATGTGCCGGGTAATTAGCTCCATTTCCTGTTGGTTAATTAAGGAAGCAATCTTCGTGACCACGCTTACCAACATGGGAATTCTGTAGGTCGATTTGTTATACGCGTATAGCTTTCACGGTAGATATATGTCTAGTTTTTAAAATTCGTCAATAACTAACTTTATAAATGTTATAAATTGGAAGGAGATATCGTTTTGTTAATTATTTTCTCTTCCTATTTGTTTAAATATTAATACAGTAAAATATTCGTGGAATTAGCGAGCAATCCGGAAATCTCCTCGGATTGTTATTTCTGCCTGGATACCGTGATGTTATAAAATTTAGACCGGAAACACTTTGACTCCGGCGGCCAATTAAATTTTTTGCATATCCTGGATCTAAACGAAAACGCCGGACCAACTTTAATGGAGACGTAGGAAATCCATTAAATCTCTCCTCCTTTTTTCCCTAATCAGTATAATTTTCTAGTGTGCCAAGACGGGCCCTCAAGTTCTCTTATTGTATGTAAATCGATACCTCCATGATGGCAGCGATGAGTTGTTGCCGCTTTACAAAGCGCCCAATTAGAAAGTTTCAAGGCCGGGATTTTTACACCATTCACCACATTCTTTTCTGTTTCCGTACGCCCGTTGTGTTTTCTGGTTACTATTTTGTGAATCGTTACGGTCACACCGGCTTATTTCTTGAATGAGAGGACAGGTCTTTGTAGTGACCAACTTCTATAATAGTATTTGGTCGGTGTTATTTCGGTCGCTGAAAAGGAATTTACCTGGCTCACGGTGTTATTCGAAGAATTCATCTTAGTGAGGGTTCGATTATTTGAACACATCCAAAAAATGAAACGGAATATAACGAAAAAGAAAAGAAGTCACCAGGCGGGGTAATTAGAATCTATTTTGAAGGAAATTACCCTCTGCCCGAAACTCGTTGAGAGCGGTTTCTCCACCGTTTTAATTTGCTCATAACAGTAATGAGGCGCTTGCTTAAACAGATCTATAGAAAGTCTCTTTGTTAAATCGGCATGCGACGAAACCAAAATTTCCAGATTCTGCCACTCCGCTAACTGGCTCTATGAAATGTAAAGTCGCTTTGTGCACGCTCTAATGACTTTTATAATAGAGCAATTTGGAATACATTCGCCGCTCCTCACATTTCTTATTTGTTATGTAGGAGGGACCGTTTCAAGGACTCGCGTTACTTTTTTTCAACAATATACTTGTAAAGAACAGCTTTCAGATTTAAATCGTATTTTTGCTCAATTGGAACGCGATCGGCAGCAGGTGAATCCGGACTACAAACTTCAGTTGAGATCCTTCATTATTTATGCCGCAAAATTCTTTCGAGCTCAACTTTTCAAATAAGAAGCAGCTCTTAACTAGGTTAATAACAATACTAGAACAGCGATGCACAACGAAGGATCAGCACGTTTGAAATGAAACTAACAACTTTTCTTCGTTGTTTGTAATATTTCTGCGTACTTTTTGTTCCACAAAACACAAAGTCTCTGGTAATTAATGAGGTGACTGTCATTCATAAATTTGCGGTCAAATTTGGGTTTATTTAATAGCATCCTCAACCGGAGAAAATGTGATAATGAGCAAATTAATGGTCCCTGTTTTTCATGTCTTAATTCACGTACAGCTGAGGTTGGTTTAAGGTTATTTGTGTAATTATCCAGAATACTGACAGCTTTACTCGGCGGGTGTGATGTTGAAACACAAGTAAGCTTGCGTCTTCGCCGCTATCCAAAGTACTATCCGGTCATATAAATCAGTGAAAGCTGGTTGCAGCTGGCAATATCAGAATTTTACGCCTTTATAGTTTTGTAGGTGTCATCTTTTAATCTCTTCAAGTTTGTGGTTGTACTTTGTTTGATCGCAGGTTCTGTTGGTAAAGCACTTAGGTCCGCTTAAATTCTGACGGTTGAAAGCGAATCCTTTTTATCCATTCGCAGTTACCGCAAGGTTTTCAGAGGAACAATTCATTCTTATGCCATGCTATTTATACGTCGGATAAAGGGGCCGAACGTTTTTTTGCTGCGACGGTACTCACGAATGCTTATCAGCTTGCTGCAAAGATTTGTTTGGAACGAATGCATTGTACGTTACTTGTTTTATAAAATCCTCGAGATATGGAAAAAACGTTCCAGTTTTTATGAGATAAGCATGCCGTAGTACGGAAGAGCTGAAAACACGGGTCAAGGAAGCAGATGCTAGGAAGGTCGGCATTTGCAACGTCTGGACACAACGTCGATGCGCCTCGTTTCACACAAATGTGAAGCGGCCACAAGTCCCATTTTACGATACAGCACAGATTCCGGAACCAACAACGGGTGTGCGTTTCAAAACTCCGGGTCCTTCCAATAACGTTCCACATGTGTTAGGAAAAAATTTGCATTTTACTCAGTAAGATTCGGGGACATAAAAATTGGAGTTAATGTCGGCGTTACGTTGGTGGCACCGCGACGGTTGTCGGGATGCGACCCCAAATTCCCATTTAATAATTCCAGGAGACACTGATGGGAAGGGGGACGGATGCTATTTTTATCGAATATGAAACGTTCCATAAATAAAAATAAAACGGCCAAAGCTCGAGGTTATTCCGGATTTCGACAAAAGCTCGACATTAATTAGGCGTCTTACAGCGCTGTCTTGGTTGTTATCGAATTTTGTTGTTGTATAATTGAAATTGATTAATAGTGAACGCCCCCTCCCCAGATGAATCCACTTATAAGATAATCCCGGAAATTATTGGCCATGATTGTACGAAGGGGGATGAAGTCCTAGAGATGAATAAATCAGCGTTTACTGCATGAATTATGAATACTGCGACTGATTTGGGCTTCCATTGATACAATACGACTTAGCATTAACGCATGCAACGTTTCCGGCGTGATGTCGCGGGGGTGGGTCGAGGAAAAATTCACTATGCGAGATATTGAAATCCGGAACAGGCCGTTACAGTTATGGATTTATGGGTATTGTTATCTCCGAAACAATGCTATCATGATCGGGATGATTGCCGGCAAGGGATGTAATTACTAAACTTTGACGGAGTAAACGTAACCCTAGTCATGTAGCTGACAGTTTTAATTGTTCGATAACCACCAACTCCGATATGCTTTTTACTTTTAGCAACAACTCCGAAAACAACAAGCTTCGCTTACGCCACCGTCCCTTGATGGCGTTTACCATGGAGGTCCTCCAGAGGCGGTTGAAACTGTAGATATGATAAATGTACCCTGGCGACGTCACCACGCACTCCCTCTTCTGAACTCTGGCGAATTCTTAACTTGTTTTGAAAGTTTTGCGTGTTCCGATCTAATGGAATTACATGTAATATGATATGTTGGCCAAACTCCCACCAAACGTGAGGCAGTTTTAACAATATCCACCTTGTCGGCGGTTGTTTGGATGATTACTCCTTTTGACGGCATGACTTAAACATGAGGATGTAGTAGGAGAATAGGGGTAGGGTTTTAAATCCGGAATTACGTCAAGTTTTATTCCGCAACGTAAATGCTGATTTATGCACGCAAAAAAACATTTAATTAAAATTTTCTTATTATCGTCGCCTTTTAAAAAGCTCTGGTAATCTAAATTAAAATATTCCCGAGAAAACTTCTAATTAAATTGTCATTGCAACTGAAATATGTTGTGTTAGTTTCTGATCCAATTAAATTTCACCAACGCTTTTTTTGCTAACGTAAACTCAATGTGTCACTCCTGTAACAACTGGCAATTCGTCGACTCTTGACTTTGTTCTCTCAACTGTTCACTGACCATGACGATATTAATACCAAAATTCAATACTAGGGATTAGGATTTAATACACAGCCGAAGATCTGTGTGGACATCAAACTGATAATAGTACGCCCCATTTAACTCTCCTGCATCTCTGATTTCCCGGTTACGCTTTAATAATATCATGGAAGGCGGAAGCCTAACAATGCCCGTCAGCCTGCCCAACATATTGCTGAGGTCCCCAGGGCGGACGAAGCAGCAACCAATCTGAAACGAAAATTCTTAAATTGAGAAAATTTATTTACAACGTCAAAGCTTTCAGTTGATATCAAACAATAATTATTATTAACACTGTTTATCGTGTTTCAATGTGGAAAGCATGAAGTAATTGAGTTTGGTAGGAAGGAGGTTAATTGTATTAAATCATCAATGCTAGGAGTCTATTTAGGAAATTTCGATGTAGCGATGAAAGACAAGATGTTTTTAGGTCAGAGGCAACCTCAGCAAACTTAACGTTTTAAATAGATCGAAACGCCAACTCGCAATTCTGGTCTATTACTGATAAACCATTTTATTCTACACTCGAATAGTAACTGTTAGACTTTTATTTAAAGTAATTTCCATGAATTTTAATTGTTATCGAAATAAAGAATAATATTTGGTAGGAAATTTAGAACTGTGAACTTGATATTTTGAAAACAAGAACGAGAAACAAGAATTGAAATCTATACCAAAATAATATCCTGGTCCCAGGGGTGAGACAGCAATTACAACAATTACAACAATTAGGTAGAAGAAGAGATTTTTCATATTTTTCAGATTTATTTCTTTTGGATACGAGCCAGAATTGTTCAGAAATAACAGAATTTTTCTTTATTCGGCACCCATTTTTCGGTCCAAATTTTGTAACTATTATCTCATTATATCAGCTGTCATTCAGACCTCTAATTGCTTTAATTTAATTTCCACATCACAGGTAACTTACTTAAGTGAAGTCTTGAAGGCTCTTGGCCTAGCTGCTTTACTTATGACTAGAAGTTTTTCTTTTTCTCCGTTTATATTTATGCAATGTAAAATTGTCATCCTTTCCTTGGAAAGTTTTCCACATTTTTTTAAATTCATAGTTTTGATTGGCAAAGCTCTGAAAAAAGGCACGTTTTGTCTGCATTAAAAATGTCTCTTGGTGAGTAGTTTTTGGTCAAAGATGGTAACGAGGATAGATTTTGAGAATTTACTGAAGCAGGCTCTACATATTGCTCTGATAGCTATGTCGTGGCATTTTCTAAATTTTCGGGGTGTCCGTTCCAAAGGGATTTTTTCCAAAAAAAATTCTTACTGTCCTTGTCCGTTTATAAGACAGTCACAACAATGCTGTTCTTATGGAAAGCAGCCGGGACCAGACAAAAGTGTCCGCTCAAGAGAGGTGTCCGCTAATAAGAGGTGTCCGTAAAGGGAGATTCCGCTGCTAAGTTCGGACTGCATCATTGTTGGGCTTTTCTGCTGCCACTTTTATATCTTTTTGACATGTCAATTCTGAGCAACTATTTTTAGAATATTTATCCTAAAACATATCAATATTCATATATTTACTGTGCAATTAAGTTTTATCTCTTTCCATTTGAAAAGTGGAACGCTTCTAATATTTTATTGACGAATTTAAATAAATTGGCATAAAGCTTTATTCAATATTATATAGTCACGTGAAGAAGTTTTTAATACCGCCTGAAGTATTTTAAGGGATCAGGTAAGTTACCTTCCAACACCTTCGATATTAATGTTATTTAAATTAAATAATAATTTGTAGTTTTTTCTATTTAAGTAGACATTTTCCAATGGTTTCACATAATTTTTTGTACGGGCACGATCTTTAATTGTTCCTGCATGAAGTTTCTTGTCAGGCATAATTCCCCTTTATATTATCCGATGCTTTATCTTGGGATGCGTTTTCGAAAATAATAAAAATGGCAAATATGAACTAAAACGGCTTGATAACTAGTTCAAGTCGAGTTTTGATGGTAATCTGAAATCCTCGATTCAATTTTTAACAATTTAATGTGAAACATCGATCGCTCTCGTGAAATGCGTATAGCCCGTGGCCACTCTAAATTATTATAATCAAATTAACGCACGCAACATTGTAATTTATCTTACTTAAGACGAATTTTAACCAAAAAATTAGTTTGTTTTAACGTAGCTTTATTACTGTTTACGGGATATTGGAGCTTACAAGTTTTCATTACATAATTTCACACAACTTGGTCCTGCTATTATTATCTCTTCATGTTTTAAGTCTGGTTTTGATAGTCTGCTTCAATATTTTGTCATAAAACCCGCCATCACCGCTCAACAAAGACGTCTAGACTCCAGGGTCTAATATAATGTTATACACCATATATTTGTAATTTTTTGCAACTAAGTTTGTGGGGAATAAAATTGGAAAAAGTCTTATAAAATAATTTCTATTTTAATTAGTTACTCAAAGGCGACATGAATGAATTATGAATGGATGGACGTTTTGCAATATTAAGCTGTGTTCTGTCTTACGTTGAACGCTAATTTTAGCGACTCTTGTGACTAGTGAAACTTTCTGTCTCTCAAAAGTTAAATATCCTTGAATATCGACTTTCACGTGGGTAACTTTTGATTTTTGGCTTCAGCCCCTATTGATTTCCCCTATTTATAACGGTAAACTACTGAAAGCGCTGGAGCGCTAGTTTCTCATTATGTATTGTGTTGATTCATAACGTATCGGTGTAAGTTTCATATTGATGTGGCAATATTTGAGTACTGGAGGCGGCGGAGGCAGAAAAAATTGTATTTTATGTCGATGTGTGTCTTCCGGGCAATGTTGCGGGTAATGTGAAAAAAGATGTGCTCGTAAGGTAAGGCAACCCGACAAGGTGATGTTATTTGGAGATAAGTTTACGCGCACTCACTGGCCTGCCCCATTTACACAACAGATATTACTTCAGAACAAAAACAACTTCCTGTTCCTTATTTTATGCCCTGTTTATTACTGAAATCATAAAGATTTCTTTTCGTGTAATTAACCACGAATAACAGAGGTTGAAATATTTACTGTTCAAATAACTGATTTTCTACAGTGCATGTTTTCGCTAATAGTCGTAGGTATGTGAGCGAAGCATGACGGGCCGTCACTCCTTCGCCGCGTCGACGATGAGGATGTGATAATAAGACACTACTTCTCTGACGTCATTTCCTGTCGCGTCTTGCCTCGCCTTTCCGTTTGACTGACTCACAACGAATGAATTTTAACAACGTTGTCGATTATCGTTGACAAATCGACGACCCCAACCCGTTTGAGGGCGCAAACGGATGAAGTCGTAGCTGGTGCAGACACTCGAAATTAGCAATATTTCGAATGAGTAGACACGAGGTATAACCACATATCGTACAGCTCGCATCACGAGGCGAATTCTCCGAGTTGAAATCCGCTGAAACACGCCTGAAATGCACTGATGAGCCCACCCCTCCAATCACAACCAGTCGCCAAATGAGATTGGAGACATTTGCCAACACAGCATGCAGTGCGCTTACTAAGCTCCGAAAAGCACGCGCTGCATGAAATAATTGAACAGGCTTAAGCTACAACTCCGGATGCAGCCGGAGGCCGGCCCGAACGTACGGGGACGCATTTGAATATCACGCTTCACGAAATTATCGGATAACGCCCCTAATCCAGATAAAAATTGAATTAAAACATCCACACGTAAAGAGAGCGGGAACGAAATTCTACAACCGCCGGAAACATTTCTTTTCTTTCAGCGACCCGGTTTTTGGGCCGCCCGCGGAAACGGGTCGATAGCAAAACTACCATAACCAACATAATAAAAAAGTCGTTCCTCTTCTCTTCATTTCGATAAATTGCACCGAAATTAGTGATCTCAGTTATTGGATCCCGGCCTTAGAAATTAAACTTTAAAAAAGCTTTTCTACTTTTCGCTCTGGCCGAATCGATACGGGACCTTGTGCACTGTAGTGCAGAAATGACGATGCTGCCACACTTCAGCAATCGTAATAATTTTCCTTGGTTCATGATATTTGCCTTTCGTCGAACTTACACAATTATTCTACCAAATTTTATATCATTTATCATTTTTTGGTTTACCATTTTGGCTGGTACGATAATAATTTTCTCTTTGTTAGTGCTATACCGAAACTAGTTTATAAAAGAAATTAAATTGCTGACCATAATTTTTGAGCTACGACTTTTTTCTGTGATTCTACTATTTTTAGGAATATTCTCCTGCAAAAAAGTCGAAGAACACGGATAATTTGAACATATTTTTTTAGTTTTATAATTTTCTACTCAGGACTGGGGCATATAAGAATGTTATCAATTCCGCTATTTTGAAACTCACTTTTTTTTTTTTGCTTCCTTAGTAAGTTATTATCATTTTGATGTTAATTCTCCACACGTTTTCAATAATAATATTCAATTTACTCCCACATAACTTTGAGTTTGTCTTACTAAAATATTGACTTTGTTTCAGGTGAGACAAATTATTCGTGCACTGGAGGAACGTGAGTATGTTTATTTTCAGCAAAAATGTTGCAACTTTCATTATGAAACGAACGAAGGCGCACTTGTCTTTAACATTCTTTCCATGTGAAAAATTAAATTCGAAAAACACACAAAGGTAAAGTTTTTTTCGATCAGACGAACCAGTTGTGTTTCCTTTATTATGGAATAAACTTTTAGTTTGATGTTGAAATATAACAAGCGTCCTGAAATGTGCCATGTAGCGAGTTCTAACACGATTCGAATTTGCCACCTTTATTGGTGCTAGATTGTTTTTTTTTGTTGTCCTTTTGCAAACTGGTTGAATCGGTGCCGCCGATTGCTGGCCGTGAATATTTGGCCGGAAAACGTAGGCAGTGAACCCAGCATTAGTTGGAGGCGTTTTTGCCTTTATGCTTGAATGTGGGAGTGCCACTAAAATTTTTACAACGGCGAAGAGCATCAGGAAAGTACTAACAAAGGACATAGAAATTTATTGTTTTTTATGTACCCGGGGGCTGGGTCCTATAATTTTTATATGCCTAATATACAGTTAATTTTTAGGAATTTTGCGAGTTTACCGTTAATAAAGGGCGAAAGTAATTTGTTTTGAAATATGAAACGTTGTCATCTCGATTGTTTCCAAAAAAAATGTTACGAGGGACCAGTAACTACTTCTCACTAGTTAGGCGCAAGGGTTGACTTAATAAAACTCACCAAAGTGAGTGATTTCGTTAACCATGCATCCTTTCGGCCTGTCAGTTAGTTAAAGAAGGGAGCCGATTTAGATCCAGACAGTTGAGTAGTTTGTACGGTCCGATACAAACTACGATGTGATCGTCGTCACTTGCTGGATTTAGACAACAAATCCATAATCCACAAAAAATGTCTTTATACTTCACAACAGTTTTTTTTTTTAAGTTGCAGATTTGAGCCAATAAGATACCCCCAATCATTCCCGGCCAATTCATATAGTAGATTGTGAATTGCCGATTTGAAATCTGCAGGGAATAAAAAGAAATGTCCAATGCATAAGAATACATTTGACGCTTTTTGATTTTCAAGTTTCGAATTTTGCATTTTGGATTATCACCAAAAATTCAAAATTTGAACTAACGGCTTTACGATGAAGCTGAATATTTAAGTTTGAGGCATTGTTTTGTAGTTATCATTGAAATTTTTTTAATTTAATATCGAAGAAAGTTTTAAATCGCCATTTTCCCAGTTTGTCATCATCTAAAAAAATATTATTTTTAGCGCACTTTTTGCTGTACGAGATGCTCTGTGAGACGTTGAGTACATGTGATCAGTTTTTGACATAATTTTATATTTAAATAATTATCTAGTTGAATACTTATCGAAGAAATTTGAATTAAAAACCATCGCTATCCAAATAACAGTTTCCACATTTTATTAAAATAAAGTTTTTTGATTCGCACTATTCCGATCAAGATATCATTGTGAAATGCAAACTGTATGCTGAAAATAAGCCGGCCAAACGATGTTTTGGATTTTTCTTGACATAGTAGTAGTAAACAATAGTAACATCAATACATTGCTCTAAACTAAAAATCTACACAGAAAATTTTGATTGTCGTAGATCTTATACACTACAATTTTCCAGATTTATCATAAGATCAGTAGTTCGAATTTTTGATATTAAATGTAATTTGGAGTCGATTTTTGACGCCCTGTAGATTTTGAGTACATACATAGGACATAAGCAACACTTCTGACTGCTTCTAGGAACTAAAACATCTTTTCGCAACTCTACCAATATGTTTCTTTACGAATAGTTTAATTAATCGATATAGTTTCTCCAACCAACTTTGCCCTCAATTTAGTTAATAACATAATAATTATCAGATTGGAAACCATAATTGCTTGCTTTTGCGTATCATGCTTGTTATGTGCGGAAAAACCCATTTTTGGTCCGATTGTGGGGTTGCGAAATAAGTTATGGTCGAAAACAGGCCTTTTGCTTCTTGCTATTATTTTGATAAAGCGTAAGGTGCGCCGGAATCCATTTATAGCACAAGAAAACTTATCAAACTGCGTAACAATGTTTGGCAAAAACATGCTTTAGAATTACGAAGTTGTTATAATTTAGCCAGACTCGGGAGCTGTTTTTCTGAAACACCCCCGAACTTGCTTTTCGAGTGGCGTTCTTTTCGGAATAAATTCCGTCGACCCGGATTGCATCCGGAGTGAATCGGACGTTGATAGGAAAAAATATTTTCAAAGGATTGGCGGTAACAACGTATGTGACATTTTACTCTCCTCACATAGGTTGTAGCAGCCGTGGGTATGTGTTTTATGGAGTGCTAAATAACACACTCGGAGTGGTAAATGTGCCGACCCAAAATTCCCCTCAACCGGCATTACTTTCCAGTTACATATTGATTTTGGAATAGTTGTGATTTATGCGGTTGCCACAAGCAGCTTTGCTTTTCTCCAACTTCCTTATTTATAACAATAATGAAGAGCGCCATCTAGAAATTATCCTCACTCACGGCGTACTTCCGTGAAACCGGATTTGCTTAAACTTATAATTACTTTGGAACTCTCGTTTTCATCTTTTTTTCATTCGGACCCTACTGATTAATATTCCGGCTGCCGTCGTATTTAAATGAGTTGATCCACTTATCGAGAGCCTTTAATTAAGAGAGGTGGTGTTGGATGAAGAGTTGTTGGCGTTCCGTAAAAAGAGGGGAAGGCCCCAACTCTACATGGGTCGGCGTGATAGCGCCATGTGTGAACCGGCTCCGAAGCGAACGTTTTGTCTCCCTTATTAAATCCTACAGCCTGTTGTGTTGGCTGCCCGAATGTCACATTGTATTTGGAAGCACCAACTTTAATGCCAGCCATGAATTTGTAGGCCACAAATTCGTCTCTTGGCCGGAATTGTGTAAAGCTTTCCACCATTTCATGGTTTTCCCAAAATAATAACTGAATTACCATATTATTCTTTGTTACAAAAATCGAAATTCAACACTTTATTTGTTAAGTAACGCGGATTAGCGATTCTACAAGTAAATGATTTTATTACTGATTGCTCTACAATAGCAATAACACCAGAAATTTCAATATTTAGAATTTCTTGGAAGACAGTTTAGCGAGTTGTGAACAGATAAAATCTTTATGGCTTACATAAAACGAGTCTTAAGAATCTCTATCATCCCCGTTTTATTGCCATATTACAAAGATCACAATCATAGGTAGTGAAATAGTTGTATGAGAATATTTTATTTACGGCAATAGCATAAACTTTGGCAATTTCAGATTCAGGTCAAGTCGAAAATCGGTTCAGATTAAATTCTGTTCTTTTTAAAATTTAAAATGTTTTGCCAATTGTTAAAATATAATCGAAATTAAAATAAATTTGGTTTCTTTAGTAATTCTTTCCCAACATTGCAGCGGCCATTATCTTCAATTAGATTGTTTGTACTCTACGGTTTGTTAACGTCACGCTTCGAATATCCAAACTTTTCAAATCACTTTTGAAAGTGTTCCATTCATACACGACATGAGTGCTGATGAGTCGTTTTTTCCATACGTGATTTTCGTTACTCTCCTGACCGCTGTATAAAATAATTTTGATGAAACTTTTTAACATTTGTTATTGACCAGGGCCATGCTATATTACCAGCAGTTGCACACAAAGCTGTTGCACCAGAATTTAATGAAAAAGCTCTCTGTTAATTGCAGATAAACATCAACGTTTTCATGAGTAACGGTAGAATTGAATCAAGCTTTTTGATTACTAGTGTTGTATCGGAAGTTTGAGTATTGAAGTAATTATTTCCGGTGGATTTTGTTGTTGTTGTAAACTTTAATCCAAAAACTGACTTCCAACCTGTTCGTTCACGAGAGGGAAGTGCTGAAAAGCGTTTTTTAGTGTTCTGAATTTTTTTCAACATCCGTCTCTTGATGCTATACAGTTAAGTTCCAGCTTACGCGTGCAATACCTGTCTTATTTAGCTTTTAGTGAAAAGTTGCTGGATGTTGCCTTTTATTGAATAGCTAACGCTATGGAGTCGGATCTAATATTTCCATTTGATGCACATACGATGCTTCACTTTACAAGGTTCTTGTATGTATCTCGACATAAATAGGAGTCTTTATACTTTATTGCATCTACCATCTGTTTGCGAATTGGAAGAATACCTTTTTAAATATTTCAGCTACGTCGTACAAATTGAATAACACAAAATAAGTGTAGCCGGACGCCGTGTCATTTTCTATTTCGTTCACAATTTGCCGCTTCGAGGCGCACACACCTGCCCAACAAAGACGATTATTTTGTTTTATTTCCAAGTTTAAGTACATTTCCGGCGAGGATTTGTGTAACTTTAAAATTTAAATTCAACTCCGCCGCAAAGTTCCAATTTTGCAATTAGTTTTACATTATCGCCGCCAAACTTGGGGGGTGAGTTAGAACGTCGCGTTATTGTCAAAATTTTGGGTACCTATAAAGTCGTTTCATTCACCGAGCCGAATCATTCGCATGATCGGTCAGGATTAAGAAGCGCGGTCAAATTTTTTCATTTCCATCACGTCTTGCGGCCGGAATCTTTCGTTGTGCAACATCAAAGCGATTACCGGACTCGATGGAGAGTGTCGAACTGGCAAACTTACCGATCGTACTTGTTACTTCGTCGATTACTGGAATCCTCTCTTCGATCCAGTAATCTATTTCAGCATTAAACTATTAAACCGATCGCTTTTACTATTGCTAGCCAAAATCCCCCAGTTACAAAGTTCTCAAGTGCCCAACTTGAAAGTAAGGCGGATTTCGGAAAATTAAATGAATCGACTTTCCAACCGCATGGTTTTCTAACTGAAATTGACAATTTCGGCTAAACCAAATTAATTTCGATACCCCGGATTTTTCTGACAACAATAAGATCCGCAACCGGCGGTGATAATGCAATTTCGAGACGTACAAAGGTCTGGCTAATGAGTGGATGTTGTTAGTAGACCGTACTTCCTCTGAGTTCACGGGTTTTTGAAGCGAAACCGCATCTGAAGTTATTATTGTTAAGACGGGCTCTTAACCGAGATTACCTTGACAGGATTACAATACTTAGGAGTAACTACGAAATTATTTTCAAACGACAACCGGCAACATTAATTTCGAAGAGCAATTATCGAGACTGATGACGGCGGCGCTTGCGAAAGCTGGAAATTTTCATCGGCACCGACTAAGCGTTGGGTTTTTTATTGAACGTAACATCCGGCTAGGTGGTAAATAAGTATACAAACCCTCTAATGGTGCGGTTGAAAAGATGAATGAGTCGAAACTTGGCAAGAAAGAGAAAGAGAAAAGGTAAATAATTAAGTCGAAAGAGACCGCTGCAGTCACGGCTCTTAATGTATTCTCTGTGCATCGGCCGCCGGATGCACAGGTAGAATACCTTCTGGCTTCGGGATTGTTTGTAAGGCTGCAATAATATTTATTGTATTAAAGTTATTTTAGGTTACGTGCTTTCGCACAGTGGGTTCGGATGGAGTTTTTTCAAGGAACTCTGTCGGTGGCAAAACTAATAATCGTACTCGTTGAAGGCCGATTCAACTTAGGAGTCACAGTTTAGCGTTTGCTCAAGAATTTCGTCCTTTTGCGGTTGAAATTACACGGGTACCGGAAAGACTGGCAAATTGATTAAGTTACTTGGAATTGATGGGAACATTTATAAGAAAAACACGACCATATAATCAATAGGTAATGAGTCTCCTGAATTAACGATCAGTTATTGGGTTAAGTAAATTACAATGGGTGTTATGTGAGTAATTTATATGATAGGCATAAAACATTATTTTCTGGCATTATATTGGATTCAACCTCGAAATCGACCATGCTCACACCGAAATTTGTGTATATATCGAACGTAGGCGCTAAGTTTGAACCAAAATCTAAATATGATCTAGTTTTTTACTTAGTATGACAACTAATGACAGCTTAATTTTTTTTACGCCCATCAGGATTGGCAATGAAAAATTACTGAATCATTTATTGGCCAAAAAATTATTTTTTTACTTCACGGTACTAATTTGAAAATATGTTTCTTTACGGAACAAGTGTCGAAAAGTAAACTATTGAATAATTTATATTTTTAGATTAAATTGTAACTAATTACAATTGAATGATCATGTGCCTGTACTGTTATGAACGAAGAACGATAAAAGTGACAATGGCAAGCTTTGAAGTCAGATCTACTAGATGGAGTTAAAATAACAAGAAATAGGCGGCGCCACTAATTAAAAGAAACTAAATAAAACTAGAAACATGAAGGGGAGAAATGAAAAACTTTAATTTAAATGAAGGAACACACAAAGTTTAATTAAGAGAATTAAGAAGATTTATGTATAGATTTAAGCTAGATTAGTAATTTGAAAAAGAGGTAAGCAAATTTTGGTGGTAGCAAATCCCTAAGTATAGATACTTGCGGATGACTTTACAGTTGACCAAAGTTATTGATAAAAAATAAGGAATACAAGCCTGTAACTAAAATTATTGATATTTAATAAGTTAAAGTAGACAAGAAGGTTTTACTCAGGTGGTTTTTCCAATAATACAGAGTGCCGAAAAGAATGTAGAAGCAAAATAACGCAAACTACAGCTTGGTTCAAAACTGAAAGTAGAAGTTCTCCTACTAAACAGAAAATTGAAATGATGTACCGTTAGTGTGCTGTTGGTACTCGAACTTTTGAGTTTTTCTGGATGAAGATGTCCGGCTATATGTCAATCTAAAACTTAAATCCGTCACTGGAAATTCAAATCCAAAGCAATCTTTCCCCTCTTCTCCACTCATTCAAGCCATATCTTGTCATTACGTGACCTAAAAAATTCCTCAAAACCACAGACGTTTCTGTCAGAATGGTAGTGATCCTTTCAATTTTTTTATGAATGCGTTTTCTTGTTATGAAAAGTTCAGATTCTTGTCCACCGCCTTTTCCATCTTTCAGAACTTCTATAGCATTTACATTTACTAAGCAATTTGACAGTTGTGGTAAGAAATATTTTGCACATTTAGGAGCAATTTTATAGATGTTACTAAATAAATTTTGATTCTTATAGTGAGATACATATAGCACTTTTGACTTTAAATACTTACCCATAACACGTTCTTCTTTATTTATAAAGGATATGACCGCGTAAAATTCTGAAATTTTACTGTTAGTAGTAGAATTTTATTATAAACGGAATACGGAGCACAAAAATTTTTCATTTAGAGTGACCTAACCTTAAAGCATATGAAGTGCACTTAATATCTCACTACATTAAGCCAATTTACTTTAAATACGAAAATTGAGCCTTAATCTTATTCATTCTGTGAAATTATTAGATTGTACCTAATATAATAGTTGCAGCTTGATGATATTATTTTCTAATTGTTGTCATTATAATGACAGTCTTAATTAGTATTCAGAATTATTCTTGGCAAACTCTTTACGTTTACTTACGCCATTAAAAGTATTTTCCCTTGGACACCTTCAGAACAGCACTCGTGCATGTCAGACACGGAACTTGTTCTATACTAATGTCCCCAGAGTTACTCGTATTGATCGCACAAAGTGACCTAAGATCCTTACTTTAATGCATGATATCTGAATTTGAAATATTAATAGGTACGCCAGAATTGGAAACCAATATATATGGGAAATTAGTAAAGTTGAAGATGCGTTACTTTTAGAGATGAAGAAGGCATTTAAGATATGCGTAATAGCTACGGATGTCAAATTGAACGATAATATCCCAAACGATAATTCTTGGGCATAGAAACGATTTAAATTCATACTTAATTGTACATTTCACTTTTTTTTTAATCGAATCCGAAATGTCCCTTGCAAGATTTGCGGTCTACTCGAGCTTTGAGTATCTCGTAGTATTCTTGACCTTTTCACAATATAATTTCGACTCTTTCTATTTGTTTGAGGTCAAAGCTCCTTTATTATGTATTATTGGGCACCTGTATTGTTTTAAATATCGCGTTGCGCCCTTTGTCAATACTCCGAAATTTGCGTGTTCAGCTTCCAACTCTTGATTGTCGGAAGCTGCCATCGCTGATAAGGTTAATATTTGCCTATTAACGAACGAAATTATCGGCCGTTCTGGTCTCTCTCTGCCTTTCCTGATGCGCCAACGAATGAATTCGGTATCGTAGTTAGTTCCGGCCCTAAAGGAAATTATTATTAATTGGCGATTTTTCCCTCGCGCCGCGTCCATTAACATTCCGAAGCAATATAAACGTTGTCAATAGAATATTTGTAGGTGATCAAAATTCGAGGCACGTAGCAGCTGCTTGTAACATCGAACGATGGGGCTGTTAGGATGTGGAATCTGAATGAAAAGTGCCCCAAACGAGGCGCACTTACCGGCTTAACCAACCTCCCTTCCATTTTTGATCTGATATCCTGATTTTCTAAGCATGTATAAGCAACAAACTTAACAAAACACCAACCGAATTGCCTCGCTGCTTCTCGCAACACTTTCTCTTTGCCATCTCGGCGATTTCCTATGCAAACCGGAGCCGTGTCGCACTTTAAAACATTCAATTATAGCGGGAAACTTTACGTGTTCGTATACTCATATAAATAAAATGGTGCCCAAACCTGAGTTATTACCCCAGCGTCTACGAGGTGAGACCTGAGACGTCGCAGCAAGTGGTGGCGTTTTCTAAACTTGCCCGAGTAACTGGAGGATTTCATCCACTTATTTAACCCACTATCCAGTTAATTACGCGAATACACTTGCAGGTCACTGAATTAATCATCTTCGCCGTACATAGAAACTTGCAAACAACTTTGCCTCGGATGACGGGAATTACCCGAAATAATGCAAGACTAACCCCGCCAAGACAATAAATATTTTTTACGCGCGCTTCTGGATTTGGCCGCTCATAAAAATAAATAAGGGGAACAAACATTTGCAATTTAATGTGCAGTTGTTCACGAATAAACGACAGATTTTTTAGGGGTGCTAAAACTGAAAATAAAGCTCGATTGATTAGAGGCGTGAAATCGTGAAAAAAACGTCTAGACAAGGGAGGGATGTTCACGTGCCATCGACGAAATGGCCAAAGAAAAAGCTACGGGCTCAATTCGCCATTGTGTCCTGCGTATAATGGAAAGCTACTTTTTTCGGTTTTTACGCGGGGGCGTAGAAGGAATTCTGGCCTGCTTACCGATCTATTGCAGAAAAACATGAGGCGGTCGGGCTAAAGACCAGGACGGTGAGGGTAACATCTTCCAATCTGAGGATCTTAGCAAGACGTGGCGGGAATACAAATACGTCTAGAGACTTACGATGCACTTATATATACTGTCAGGTGTGCTATTTCAACGGTTTCGTTATGGATATCTAAAAAGAAAATTAACTAGTTAACTGTCTTCTTTATTATGTGTATAATACATATGTATAATAACTTTGCAAATCATATATTAGCTTCTTTATGGAAAAATGATATTTTCAAGATTTTAAAATGTAGGAAAACTAAAAAAAAACATTTTTCAGTAAAGATGCTTGTAAAAAAACTTTATTACAATTACAAAGGGAATTTTAGGGAGACAACTGCTGAGATCGAATAGAATTGACCCTCTTCCGAAATTTACAGAATTTTCTTTTGGATGATCCGAAAGTCGCGATTCATTCACGAGTAGTGAGGTGAGTCACTAAGTCGATTCAATACTCACTTGACAATTCAACAATATTTTTACGTATTGAATGGCACGATACATTCACGTATGCGTGTGCTCTGACTGAGTCAGCAGACAGGTGTTCTATTCCCTAAAGGAACGAACGCTACTATACACTCAACACAATTTTAGTAATAGAATTATTAATTTTTCTAAACAATAATCATCCTTGGAAATAACGAAAATTGTAACGCGATATATTGGACTTTCGGTTTGTGCAGATTTATCTTGCGGGAGAAACACCCACTTGCACCATCTACATGTTCTTGTGACAGAATTTTTAATGTTTTACTTTGCGAATATTTAGTTATAGTCGTTTAAAAAATAAATAATACCAATGTAGATATTTGTTAATTTAGTAAATTTAAGTCAAATAAAATCTTAAGCTAATTTAAAAGAATCTTTTAATAATTGCTTTGACTCGAGAATGAGAACAAAATACAGTGAGTCAAGTGAATAATATTAGTCAGTGAGTTTTTTATTTCTAAGATTCAACTCACTCACTTTATCGCATAGAGTCGACTCAGTGAATCGAATCATTTATTCACTAACACTACATGGAAGCATATTGTACTTGAAGTGTAAAATCACGTATTATTTGCTAGATTTTCTAAAATTCTGTTGTTTTTCTGTAATTAAAACGAAGGTTAAAATTAACTCCTTCGCCGAAGCGGTGCAAAATAATGAATGCAACTGCCAAGTACGAAAACCTTCTGGTGGCCGGTTTCATATTTCAATGTTGCTTCTTACTCTAACAATGATTAGCTCGACCGCTACATAATGTGCGTAAACCTCCCAAAGGGGTAGTATGGCAAATTGCAGTTATTCTTGACAGTGATATTGCTCTGCCAACAAATACGTTTCTCCCACTCACCGAGAGAAGAGATGAGTTTTCAAGAAAATATTTCTGTACAAAACGTTGAACGAAGCGTGGCAAAAACCGCGCACTGCATAAAATATGCCATTGTAACATAACGCGAGGCGCTGAAAAAGAGACGGATATTATATAAAGTTATGACCATCTTGCATACATATATGGTGATAAAGGTGTATTTTTGATGGTCGCGCGACATGGACGTCTTGAATTTTTTTTATTAATAATTCAAGGATAATTCAGTAAGAGGTCTCAATTAGAAAAAGTAGCGGAATTTTGAACCGAGGCGTTGCCAGCATAATAAAGCGCTAAATTTAAATGATATATTGTTGTGGAATATGGAAGATTTCGCGGCGTTGCTATTACGTTTTTTTTTTCATTTGATTTACGTATTATTCGCAGGTAGGAAATTAAGCGTGAAAATCGGGCGGTCTTAATGAAAATGTTAATTCAATTGGTTTCAGCACGGCTGTCTGGGAATAACAAAGAATTAATTAGCGCTAGTTCTGTCGGGCAATTGAAACCATTTTTCCGGAATTTTCATAGTGGGAATGAGATTTTCAACCGGCGGGAATTATTCATATTGTTAATGTTTGGTTCAGTGG
This sequence comes from Pyrochroa serraticornis, assembly GCA_905333025.2. NCBI lineage: Eukaryota > Metazoa > Arthropoda > Insecta > Coleoptera > Pyrochroidae > Pyrochroa > Pyrochroa serraticornis. The sequence continues at coordinate 9,257,491 of HG995157.1, read as the reverse complement.
ATAATTTGCATGGAATATTTGAAATTCATAAAGTTTCGAAACGTCATCGTGGTAATTGATGAAAGAATTTGAGGGAGGCGCACAAAGAAATATATTCACCTTATTATTTGCGAGATGAAGAAAGAAATGATTAGTGTGCACCGTCTAACTAGAGTTTTTGCGATTGATTCGGGCCCCGCGGGTTTATTAATTGCCGCATGTAAATGAGGGCGACGGTGTTTTTATAGGGGTAGAAACGTTGTTCGAAGTTGGAGGATGTATGACCTGTGAAGTGAGTTGAGAGTTGAGATTGATTGTGCGTTGTCGTGCTGGATTAGTTCTATTATTGACCGTTGGCGCCGTAGTTGCGTTTCTCACGCGAACAACCCCACGCTATTTCTTTTTACCACTTCGTGAAATTTATCACGAAATATGATTTACTTGTAAACGAAAACTTGAACGCTCTATATAAACTGCACCGCGTTATGCCTCGAAATAATTCGTGCTCTTGCGTTTTTCCTTTTTTTTTCCTGTAATTTCATCAAAGTAGTGGGTCGGAAATCGCCTACCGGAATAGGACAAGAGTTCGGCAGATGGCATTTTAATGAGTCCTTTCAGGAGCAAACGTGCTTTCCTGGACCGTAAATAAATTGAATAAACCGTCGAGAGCGTCGTTTAATTCTATAGAACGGTAGAAACATGAATATGACATAAGTGCGTAATAAGGAGCGATCTTCGAGGGCATAATCCTGAACACAACCAGGGACGCACATAACAGTTCGTAACAGCCGCAGTGGGTTTTTGCGGTAAAGGCTGCGGCAAACGAGCAAGTAATGTTCACGCTGCGCATCTCAGTCGAAGGACTGTGAGCCACTAATGTGATATTTATGAGTCTTTATCGGATACAGGGGGGCCGAGCGCCTTCATGGATGTGTACTATTATACATTACGAGTTCTATCTCTATGCCCTTTTCATCTCCTCGATTCTTTTCTTCCCATCGCGCAACCACCGGCGATGTTCATCATCAATCGACCCATCTTCGCAAAAGATTTGCGGACGAAATAAGAGCGTCTTCGCACCACTAACGTACCAGAAATTTTTTACATAAATCACACCGTAAAATTACGAAATACCCGGTTTCTGAATGTAGACGCTTTACATTCCCGCAAAACAATGTGACGAGTCATTGTATATACGAGTAGGATATTATGCAGAAACACAAGGGCCGTGTATCATTTTTATGTTGGCGAAACTGGGACTAAAGTCTATACTAGAGCAGCCATGCGTGTAAAGTATGTAAATAAGCATATCTGCAACCTCGCATGCCACATAAAATATGGGGGCCTTGATTTCAAAACAAATGTATCCTTAAATTATGGAAAACTATTTTGCTAAATTTACACAATTACATTCGATTAAGAAGCAGTGAAATCTTAGGACAAAATCTCAAAGTGCATAGGTCAAGAAATAAAAGAGTTACGGCGAAATCTATGGATTTAAAGCAAGACTTTCCCTCTTCGCGAGCTAAATCCACAATTTTATGCGACTTTTACACTTTCGGTGCTATAAATTTGCATTTTATGGTGCAATAAATTGGTACGTCTCTGACTGCCGACGATACACAATATAGTCTGTTTTAAGTAAAGCGTTCAACGCGGTTTAGTAGGAAAATTTATGAAATGTAGTTATTTGAATATGTTTTTACTTTCTAACTGAGCTCTAACGGAAAACTCTATTTCCTAAATTGCTAGCTACAAAATATATTCATATAAAAAGTAGCAGAGGGAATAACAGAGAAGAGCAATGTTACTAAGAAAAATTAAATAGTCCAACGAAACCAAACCACTATGACTTAGGACGAGATCTAAAGTAGAAAGTAAAGATTTACTCAATGGAACCGGTTGGGTTGTAACGTATTGATTGGACCCTTAATATTAGGCATTAACATGCGACAGCGATGAAATCAAATTCTAATTGTATCATTAGGGAAGTAATAAAATTTCGAAAGGCCCCATCACAAGCGGTTTTATCCTTTTTTCGGACCCGGATTAAAAAGGATTAGCGGTAGTCTGTTAGACCCGGGCTTTTAGTGCTAAACTGTTTACTGGCAAGCTCTTTTTGTGGAAGAACACTTCTTTTATAGCGAAGCGACAATAGTTGCCATACAAGCTCCGTTAGGAGCTCAAAGCCCAAATTGTATTTTGAAACAGATTTTGAATTCGAAATTTTTAAACACCTGCCCAATTGTACTTAATAAATAGCAAATATTTCAATTTTATACCCGAATTTTATTTCATCTTATTGTATTTCTTTTGTACTTTGTTCAGTTTACAATTGTTGGAAGTAGTTGTACTTTTATCGTGGAATTGAATAGTTGCTTGCCTCTTTCCGAAAATAGTTAACATATTTTCTTTATAAATTACTGGAGAAACCAACTTTAAATAAAATACTCCCTGGCGTAAGTTTGTTTTTATGCACCCGTCCTGAAAGTCGGGTATTACGGGATAATTTTTAGATGGAAAAAGACTCCTTTATCGGATTAATCCTGAAAATGCTTTTTGCACCTTCAGTTTTCTAAGACTAAAAATAATCAAATATTGATGTTGCAAGATTTATTTATAATTAATTACTATCAAAGAGATATGTGCTGTCGAAAAGTAGTTATAGGAGCTTTAGGACTAACATCGAAAACATTAAAGTTCCTTACTGATATCTTCAAGGTTTTGTGTATTTTTGCAAATTCTCTTTTGTTTTCAATTTCGTTAACATATTTTTTAATCACTGCTAATTCTTCACTTTATTTCTGCTAATTCGACCGTTGACAATAGTTATAAAATTTATAAATAATCTTAGTAAAATTGTGCTCGGAATACGTAACTACAGTGGTATGAGAAACAATTTATGCTTTACTTTGCATTGGTGCTTTATACTAAAATTGTTTTTTCGTTGTTTGGGTTTACTGTTTTCTTTTAAAAAGTATTTTGATAAATTTCCAAATACGGCTTTAAGATTTATTTTAACATTCATTGTTCTTGATGATTTACAAGTTTTACTCATTTTTGTTATATATGAGGAACACAGCGGAAAAACGGTTTCAGGCACATGAAATTATAAAATGAGTTGTACAGGGTGTTTCCTAAACACTTGCACTTTTTTAGGTACGTATGATTTAAACTTATGTTTTTTAGTACGTCATTTATCTACAGTTCGGTTTTAAGCACCAATGTTATAAGAGATTTCTCAAATAGAAGTTCTCGGGTTTTCGTTTACACTTAGCAGAACATATAATTTAGCAGTTCTGCAAAATTGACGTTTCTTTCCGAAAATTTCTCAAATATTCTTCGAGTCTTACAAACTTGAAAAGCAATTGTTGTAAATTCGCACTTCTGTACCAGAATTTTTGTTGCATTGGAAATACACTTGCAACTTGTCTGTTGATTACTATCCATTACTTATTTATCTCTTTACAAAAAAGTAACTGTGAAACTCACTAATGGTTACAATACGATAACAACGGTGACACTGACGGATTGCTAACATTTATCATTTTTGTTTTGCAAGAAAAATTCGAAAATTTTAGGAGAAATGTAACATTTTAATTATTTGAATATTGTACCAAACTCAACTTTTCAGAAAAATATTGTCCTTCAAATAAAACCATAAAAAGAATAGAATTCCATTTGAAAAAAAAAGTTGAGAACTGTTTGACATTGAAATCATTTATTGAAAAACTCAATATGAGGGCCAATGTGTAGTAGCTAAAGAATAATTTGCTAAAATTCTTGTTTATTCAAATTGGATAATACAAGCTATTTCATAACGATTTATTCTTGCTAAACTGGTGCAGAAGTTACTCATTTTGTTATTTAAGCTTGATTGCTACTATCTTCAGTAAAATATTGCATTAGACTATGTTTTGTTATCTTTTATAGATTTTATAAATTTAAAATAAAAGTAGTATCGATACCACTGGCGTTTAGAACTTTGGATTGCGTTATATTACATTATACTAGAATCGCTTCTTGAGTTACTTTTCTTGCTAAGAGACCAAATTTCAAACAGGTAATTCCCCTGGAGTTGGTATAGAGATTATTATAAGCTTGAGCGGGTTGATCGAAATTATTAAGAAGTTAATATTCACGATTGTCAAACGCGGCACGAGCTGCACGACATGTTTTAACAGTGTTTGTTGACTGCGTACAATTTCAATAACTAAATATTAAATGGCATCTAATTAAATCTAATTGAATAATTACATATTAACAAACACTGTATACACTGTTTGTTAACTGTCTACTATTGTAATAATTAGATTTTATGCGAGGGTATACAACGGAATATGGGGTGCATAAAACGTGTTGTACGTGTTGTACTTCTATGAAGAACCCTTTTCCGGACTAGTTGCACAAACAACTATTATGGTCGTCACCTCTCAATCACTGATGTTGCCTCCGGAAACTTGACGCTTATGGAAGGCCGAAGGACTCTCTCTGGTCGTACAATTTAGTTTGTAGTTCCTGTCGGTTGACGCGCTGTTGTTCCAGTTGGCCTTTTATTTTTAAAAGTATTTCGCGTAATAGAAATTGTGGCGAAACTCTGGAAGGTGCGAGATCGATCACTTTCCTAGAAGCTCGTCGCTCTTTGCGTTTGTGTGCGATATGTCTGGTAAAAATTGTTCTTTCCAGTCTGGTGGCATGTGTTGTTGGCTGCATCTTATTTAGACTTGGAAGTTTTTCGTTTGACCATTATGCGAGGGAGGCAGTGAAAGCGAACGACAGATTCCAATATGGGAAAAATCTTGATAACTGTCGTGCAGTTTTTGGGTTCGAGAGTATTGCATCCGAGTCGTAGTCAGAGACAGTTTGTTCTTTCTGATATTTGACGTTGAAATCAGACTCTTATAAATGAAATGTCACCTCGAAGCACAAGAGGGTTGGTAAAACTGCGACTGTCTGTCAACCGGAAGCAGCGACTTCTCTGGTTTCATGCGGGAGAGATTTGTTACCCTTGACTTTCACTACTTATATAAATCCGATATATGTTGATTTCAATTTATGATATCCTATTTCTCGATATACAAGGATAAAGCTTGTGGAAACTTTCGATTCATTCCGTGCATTTCTCAGGGAAAGATTGCGTTGGAAATTCTGGGGACACTTTCAATTCTTCCGGTGAAATCCATTCGGCCGATCTAATTGCGTTAGGAATTTTTCTACTAGAATATTTAATATGGAACCTGGTCTAATGATACGACGCTTTTCTGGTTGTTAAGCCAGTTAGGGTACAAATCTCCAGGGCTTACTCCACAGCTCTGGGATAATATCCAATTATAGGGAGCTATTTACTCATGCGTTATCTCATTAGTGGCGTAAGCTGCACATGTGAACATGTGGGAAAGCGCCTTTTTTCGCAGCCACTCACTCGTTATCAATATTTAAAAGGACCCGCAAACTCCCCACGGTTGCCCAATTTCCATTTCATGTGCAATCGTTTACTTATTGTTTTTTTACGTATGCCACTAGGGTTGAAATCAATTAAATTAATTGCGATTGGACCGTTGAAACTTGCAACGAGGGATCCGTTATGGAGCATCGGAATCAGAGCCGACGGGAAAATATTGAATTAACTAACACTGCTTGTCTCGGTCCTCCTGGGACTGTCACGTAGATAAAGTTGCTTAGATTTAGAAAAACCACTCCAAAACAACAATGTTTTTTTCCTCGCTACGATATCTTTTCGCATTCCGACTGATGTATCGGAGAAATTTATCGTTTTAGAACAAAAACAATAGGGAAAAAATCTGCTGCATTTACTCGCGACTGATAGAAAGCTCGGTTTGTATTTTGAATGAAATGTTACGTGATTAGTATGCCCTATACATTCCTGTAGTGAAATAATGGCGTAAAGTAAGTCCTTTGACTATGGCATGTCGAGTTCGGTTCTTTGTCCTGACTTTACGAGGCGTGAAGCGCAAGCGAGTGCTTTCTCTGCTACACGCGATACGGGATTAATAACGATACTTATATCTCCATTATATGCAGACGTCTTATTGTCGTTCCGCTTTTAAGAATTTTGTCGCAAAGTTTGAATAACAATACGACCATTTATCATGGATTCCGACGGAACGCGCCCAGCCAATTACCCCTTGGGGAATTTCAATTATTTGCTTTTAATTTTCACATTTCATCAATTAGGAAAAACTAAATTAAGGACAATGGTCCTGGCGAAGCCATAAATTAACAGCACGAGTTAATTAGGAAACCCTGAAACTTCTAAACGTTCTAAATTTTGCGCGAGGAAGGACAACAAATTCACTTCTTGAGGAGGCAGGAATCTCTGGAATTAGCTGCCGAGGAAAATCACGTGGCACCTGAACCTTCAGAAACCCTTTGTTCACATATTCACATTATTCTTTATTTGCCATTTAAGAAATTTTGAAGTTTTCTACTTTAAACTAATGCGATCAACTGATAAAGGCAATTTTTATATTCTCTGAGTTAAACCTTTTCACTTCCTGATAGAGCTTTGTCAACCCTCTAAGTGTCGTGTATTTATCAGCAGTAGTTAATAGAAGAACCATTTGATATATATTTGGAATTTTTGTTACTAATTTGTAGTTGCTTAATTTTTCAACTCCTAATATTACCATCAACAAGGACACTATGGTCATTGTGGCAGACGACGACACACCTCCGCTATTGTGGAAACTAGGCCGCATTATCGAAACTCATCCTAAACGAGACAACCTCATACGGGTTGTTACAGCTAAAGCCGCGGAAGGAAATTTTAAGCGTCCTGCTTCAAAAGTTTGTAAGATGGTAAAGGACATGTAAGATTTGTTCTATTCCATTTTTTATAATGAACTCTATAAGCTGTTGGATTATCTTTAATGCCACATCTAGGTTTACTGATAAAAGCAAGTGTTTCTTGATTTAATGTTTCATCAGCTGGTAAATTATAGAATTCTTGAAACCTTATTAATGCTTCATTGGTATGCGAAGCACTAGTCAAAGATGTTCCTGTTAATAATGATCCATTACTCTCTAAATACCCAAATTGCTCTAAATAGTTAGTAATATTCATTTCCAAGTGTCCCTGCATGGGACTACCTGATAAAGTTGAAATACTGAGAAATAGAAAAAATACTGACAAACTTCTATAATACATCTCATTTATTACAATAAGAATAATCAATTTCCGTTTAAGTGGGCTTTTTCTAGATATTTCTTTCTGGGAAAATAATTAAAACTACTGACAAATTCCTTTTCACGTAAATTTATTTCTTTTTCATTTATTTTATCAGGCTTATATAAATACAATAACTGTCGATAAAATTTATAAATCAACTTATATTTTTTATATTCGGTTTTACATTTGATGCATTTTGAATAATTGTTTTGTTGTTTATACTGATCAACAACTACTTTGACTGAGAAGGTTATATAATTTTCTTTTGTATTTGGAATTATATTTACCTCCTTCTTTTTATTTTTTTCATAAATGTTTCTCAATTTTAAAATCCATCTTAGAAGTAATTTTGAATCTAATTTAAATTATGAATACATATGGGAACAAAGTTTGGTAAATTTAAATTTAAATTACATTTATTACAAGCAACTCCTCGATATTAACCTGTACAGTGATTATGATCTCTAACTTCATTATCTTTTTCAAGTTCACTATTACATATATGGCAGAATTTTGCGTTTTCAAAATTTTCTACATCTTCATTGGTCATGATCATTGGCATATTTAGTTTTCTATATTGGTTATATTATTTTCCAATTTGAACTAGTATTTCATTAAACTCATTTATTTAATTTTTCAAACTTCCATTGTTTATTAAAAATAAATTGTTAGGTGTATCGAAGCAAAAACTATTTGGTATGTGTTTGTTAAGATAGATTGTATTTTTTATTTTTGTGTTTTTAATTTTCCTTAAGAGACATTCAAAATCTAAACTTACAGAATATGGATGCCATTGCTCTGCTCCATTTGATATATACTGTCTTGGGTTTTTTCCTTTTGTTGGTAGTTCAACAATTGTTTTTTCATATATACATGATTCAACATATTGATTATATTTTTCGTCCCTCTCAAATGATCTTTGACATTTTTGACACAAGTAACGTTTTCTATTTCTTTTTGTTATTTGACCTTTTAATAGACCACTGATGTTTTTAATTCCTACAACATGGTTTTTATAAAGTAATAGACTAACACATTTTCTATCTTTATAATTTTGGCATGGATATCTAAATTTAATTCTATACGTATCGGTTTCCATTTCTTTAATTTCATAAACATTTATTGCAATATTTAAAAACTCTTCATACTTTTGAATATTCTCTTCTATTATATGTACTAGATACTCTATATTTAATTTTTCATATTTTTTAATGTTATAGTTAGATGGTCTCTCTGAATTTTTATCAGCTGGATTTAATATACTTTCTAATGCATATTCAAACATCTGAGATTTTCTTGTTTTAAGCATTTGAATTTATTTGTTTTTGTATTTTTCACATTAATGCAACACTTTTTGTTTTTATAATATGTTGATAATTCCATAAAGGTTCTTCCTCTAAGATGAGTATGTTTACTAGATTGTAAATCAGCATACAAGACTCTGTTAAATCTATATTTTATATTTTCAATTAAAATTAGCAAACCTAGATACGATATCACTATTCATATATCCTACTCTATTATTTATTGTATCAATTGTTGAAACCGTTTCTAATTTACTAGGAAAAAATTATTTATGTAATCCAATCACATTTCCAGATGTAACAAGTTCATCGTATAGGACCGTAGCAAGTAGTTTTATTGTTACTGCTTTATGTTTTCTAAATTCCTTTTCAATGTTATCTCTTACATATGATTTAATTCAATCTAAATAGATTGATAAATCATGTTGATTTACATCTGAATAAAATCTATAATCAACAAGCATATCATTCCAAGCTCTTTTTATTTGAACAACTTTTACTTCTTCTTCATCTTCGTCATCGTATTGAGGTAATTCTTTTAAATCTTGATTTATTTTCAATTCCCTCTCCTTTCTCTTGATGGAATTATTAAATCATCATCTACTTGTAAGTGTTTTAATAGCTTAAGATTTGCAATTTGATTCTTTTAAATGTTTTACCTTTAGGAATTTGACCGTTTATAAAATCAATCAGTTTTTGTTTAGATGCTCTTGAATATTCTTTTACTTTCAATTTGTTTTATAAACTCATGTAATTGAGTTCTGGTTTTATTGTTTATATCTCTTTGAGATTCTTTTATATATCTTTGTCTTCATTTCAAGCTTCTAAGTTGAGCTTCTATTTATATAGGAAAAATTTGTTTAAATAATTTTATTAACAAATTTCTTGTTAAAATTTTTTTTAGTTAATCAGTGAGTGCCATTTTAATTTAAGATGTGCATTCATATGTTTCTTTCCTATTCGTCTTTTACGTTTAGGACATGGTCTTTTTTTATTATTTGTAAAATATTCTGCCCAGCACTTCTTACATATCGATTGATGTGCGTCATTAAGTTTATTATTAAAAAAATAATTTTCTAAAGTCTTTTCAATTTTCCATTTTGTACAAACCTTGGTGTAACACTCTTTACATATAGTTTGCTTACCACATTTAAATTTTCTAGTTTGCAAACAATTATCATTACTTTTTTCAATATTACATTTACTACAAATACTTGAATCTTGTATTTCTCTTGATGCAGATTTCTTTTTATAACTCCAACATTCTTTGCCAGTTGCATGATGCCCATCTGAATGATTCTTATTCCTATAATAATTTTCTAAAGTTTTTTCAGTTTTACATTTTGTACAAGGCTTCGATTGATTGTTATCCATTTATTTATCAAAATCTTTTGTTAGTAATATAATGACTTGATAAAGATGGGTGAGCAAAGTATTTTTTAAATGATAACTCAAATTTTTATGGAATTCGATATTTAAAATTTCCACACCAGTTTGATCATCTATTTTTATGATTCGATGCTAGATATTTCTTTATTTGTTTGATGTAGACTAGGAGAACTAATTGATTTTCAATTTTAGTAATCTAATATGTGGAACTTCTTAACTCAGATTATTATTCCTAGTTTTCTTAGTCATTTTTCTATTTTCTTAGCCATTTTTTTCAACAAAAGCCACAAATACAGTTGTTACGTCTGACTTACATTTTTAAGAAATCATAAAAAGGGTTAGTTTTCCTTATTTTTGGTATAAAAAATCTGGCTCACATTTTTAAAAAGGTCATAAAAAATAGGGTAGTTTCCATAAAAATTTGATGTTTTAATAGATAAAATGAGCCTAAAAACAAGTCATTTTCTCAATTTTTTGTGTGTTTGAACCCACCTCAAAGGGCTGTTTTTTCAAACTCAACAAACTTTAAGGACAAAACTTGAAAATCGACTCATTCTCCTGAAAAAAATTGCTGATTTGGGAAAATCTGAGTTAGAACTTAGGGTTAAAAATCAGGGTAAAAAGTTAAATTTAATGTTGTTTTTTGATGTTTTGGTAGAAATACGAGTTTTTGTTGAAAAAAGTGCATTGAACATAGGAAAATGACTAAAAAAACTAGCCATAATAATCTGAGTTAAAAAGTTACATACTATACACTACTATTGAACAGGTTTTCGACATTGTCTTTGCTTAATTGCTTTAGTCTCACAAATAATTATTTTCTTTATTTATTATAATTTTATTTTATATGCAACAATTGTTGATTGAAAAAACTTATTTTTGTTTATGAGAAGTTGTTGACGTGAAGAATAAATGGCAAAACACGCAGGCAATCCAGTGACATGAATTTTTACTAAAAGATAAACTTTTAAACAGATCTGAATTGGAGTTTAGAAGATTTCAGTCCCTATTTAATATATGTTGGTACAAAACAGTCCGACTTTTCTATTGAGAATTAAAATGGAGCTTAGAGGAATTGTGTTCAATGAATGGATTAATTACATAATTATTATAATGAGGTCAACTTTCTGGTATTCGACCCGTTGTCGGTTTAGTTCGGATCGTTTGCAATCCCGACCTTCATGAGTGTCGACCCCTGAAAACGATTGTTTCATAAAATCCTGTACGTGAATTTTATAAATTGGGATAGTTTCCAACAAATAGCTTCCTTTTGTGACCAGAGAGTTACAAGACTCACAAGTAAATAGGCTTTATTCAGAGAAGTGCAGGAAATTAGCACAAAAGCTTACGTGAACGGACAAATCCACCGTTTGCGCAACTTGTTTCCAACCACTTGAGAATTACGCAGGTCTTTCACGTTCTTTTTGAAAGGATCGTATAAGAATGCAATTGCATCTTTAAATCGTGTCTAGTTAAGTAATTACGAAATATTTAATTTAAGTAGTTTCCCATGAATGCAGCCCAACCACGGGAGCTTTTGCGGGGTGAATAGCGAAAACCGTTTTATAATTAATTTTGTTCGCTGGGAAATTTAATTGAGAGTGGAGGTGCAGCCATGCACTTTGAAATCGCCTTAATTGTGGCGGTTGACTCGATAAAGCTCCCCCACGCCGCCTTAGGCTCCTAAAAACTTCCATGATCGACTGTTGTCACGTCATGTCTCACTTTCGACGGATCGGGAACCTAATGAAAAATTTAAAGAAAATTTGATGAATACTCGATAAAAATGACATTAATAGAGGCGTTGAAGAAAACAGCTGTGTTCGGTGTGAGGCCATCCATCAAAGACATAAAGCACGAGGTGACAAAGTGTGCAAGCGGAGCTTACAGTGAAAGCCTGCCCAGCTCCCCATTCATCAACGGCTCAATGTTTAGTTGAGCTCGCTTATCACACCGTCACTACCTTACACCCTCTTACTTAGGTTAGATTGCATTACCTAAAGGATTACATAGGCATTTTATGTACGTAATAGGTCAAGCTGATTGTGTGCGGAACGCTTTTTTAACATACGCACCCCAAACTACTTCTTCACATGATGAATGGCCGCTACGCGCCCTAGCCAAGGAAAAAGACGGAAAGACAAGTTGGGAATAATTGTCGAATTACTGGCAGGTGAAAAATATTTGGGCAGGATTTTCCCGGTTTCTCCGTTGTAATCAAGTGAGGACGCGCCTTTTTCTCCGCCCTAACTGTTATTGTTGTTACTTAGGAACTTGTGATTTAATTAAATTAACCGCCGAATAATTTGATAACGAGCTTCCAACAGTTGGCCATTCTGGTGTTTATCTTTGCTAACGTCTTAAACAAACTTCCAATTGTAACGCCTCTAACTCTAGCATTCCCAAAGTGCTTTAAAGCTGTGAAATAAAACAAGTTTTGCGTAAAACATGAAATACATTAGCTCTTTCAGATGATGAACTAAATTATGCAGTCTAGAAGTAAAATTTACCTGCTGCGGCTTTTACAACTTATACCCAAGTAGAGCGTGCTTAATTATCTGGTTTAAAGTAATTCTAAAGCGCAATTTTATAACTGCATTAATTTCAATTGAAGAAGATTTTTCTATTTGTGCGAATCCGCTGAGGTGGAATTAATTTCTTTCTAGAAACGTTCTCTTAAAAGATTTGTGTACATACGTCCTCTAATCTAGTTCGTTTCTAGCTTCCAGCAACTAAGCTTAAAAGAATGCGATAATCCCAGCTCAGCTGGTTACCGATCATTCCAGATAAATTTAACGCGGGGAAATAACACTTACACGGCACAGCTTAGAGGCTCTTTCCGATAAATTAAGTTTTAAAGTCTGTCTTACCCACAGGGCGTGCTTCTAGTGAATTGATTGCTGACGAGAGAACTTCACGAAATGTCATCGTGGTACCTCCAAGTTGAACCACTCATGGTACGTGCAATCGTCAAATTGTAATATAATTCAATGTTTGTGGATAGTTTCCGAATTGACATATTGAAGAAAATTAATTTACTGAAAAGTTCCGTCAAATATAAGTGGATGTGAGACGATAGAACTCTAAAACTGAAATGTAGAAAAACTTTGTATTTCCATACTCAATTTGTCACATTTGTGTTTCAATTTTCCACATTTTTGTTCACTATTGTTCTGAAATTAAAATCTCATTTTTGATACTCGTTCTATTAACGCTTAATCTATTGTCGTTTTATTAACAGAATCAATTGTTTTGCAAATAAAAGTGAACAATTTGTTGATAATCAATAATACGACCTCCGTAAATGTAGATAGTAATAGCAATAAATATATTACAACAAAACTTGAGTATATACACGGTTTTGGTCTCTTGGGAAGGCTTCATACGCGTGCATGTTCAAAATAATTGGTAATTAGGTGTTGTCACGTTTTTTTATGTAGTAGACAATTATTTTATTTTGAATTGATTTTTACGGCGCGTTTACCATGTAAATGTTGGAATTGAAAATTTAAAGAGTTTATTAAAAAATTATTCGTCCGAACAAAAGGACGCTTTACTTTAGATTTCAAGCCTATTTAAACTTTTGGCTTAAATTTTAGAACTAAGAAAAATATTAGATCTGCTCCGTTTAACTATACCTTTGTCAGAGTTCTATTAAGTATTCTATATTGAATTTAGAAAAAAAAAAAAAACTCAACCAACTCGATTTTTAAATAAAACTAAAATCATCGATCTTTCTAAAAATTTTAAATATTGCTTGTTTTATTTTTCATCTTAATTTGCCTTAGCGACTTGTTAGGGCAATGAACAAATTTGCTTTAATTATTATAAAAAGTTAAAATTTTATTTAGGCCATAAAGTAGCAATTTTTTTCCCGACTTTCCGAATATTAATTAAACAGTTTAATAAGAAATACCAAATAGGGCATTTTTATGACTTTGTTTTTCCATTTTAATATTTTTTTGAGTTTATTATTTAAAGATACGTTTACGTAAGAAAGCAGAAACCAAGATACTATTTGGTTGTTGTGCTCGAGTGCTCATGAAGAGGTCTGTAACTTGAACAAATGTCATCGCGATGGATTGTCGTTCGAGGAGTGAAAATGTGCAGTTCAGTATTTTAATATCTGCCCCTAAACGTGTTGAAGATACTTGTTGTTTCTTTTCTCATTAAGTAATTATTCTTACGGTGAATGAACAACTCTGATTAAGCTCAAACAATCCAATTGCAATTTGGTATTCGACTATTATGATTTAATCAATCTAAAAGAATCAATCCCCTCGTTTATTTGAACGATGGATTATAGACATAAACGCACAACCTTAGAAATATTTATAAAAATCGGCATGGTACCCTCCCATTCTGACATTCTAGAATGTGATAGGCATCGCTGACCTAGCCATAACTTTTGTATTTTTAAAAGTTTTTGCTCTGCTTTCATATCATTCTGTCTGTATCGGGGTTTGATTTTGCTTCCTTGGTGTTGCTTTGTCTTGCGCGTTGCATGTGTTTCAGTTTACCAAAAAATAAGACAAAACATAAAGTAGTTACCTTTGAAAATATTTTATAGAAATACCTTCTGGTTGAGCCGAATGAGATTTATATTTCTAAATTATCGCCGAATTGATTGAAATCAATTTAATAAATATATTTGTTGTTTTTGAATTGCGCATCTTAATTTTGTAGGGATATGAAATGATTTACTTGAAATTTTTAATCTACATACCGATTCTTTGTTACTTTAAGTTCAATAAGTGATGTGTTTGAGTATTTTTCTTACATACAATAATAAATAATAAATTTTCCCACTACGTTGGGGCTTGTTCTATGTTGCATAGTCTTGAAAAACTTATAACAATTGTTGTGGTGGATTATTTTCTGAAAATGGTCTAGTTTCCTGTTTCGCATGTAAACATAATGGTGAAAGGTACTTGATTGGTCATGGAACGCTTCCAAGTTGTGGATTCTTTTGCAATCATTAAAAATTTGTAACGGTGTGAATTTCAATCAATAAATGTGATAAATTAATGTTTCGTTCTATACGAAACATCCCTGGGGGAACAATATACTATTTCCGATATGTTATAATTTTTTCAAATACAAACCAGACGCCATTACCTTTTTTTACGGACCATGATGAATAAAATAGGTTGTTAATTATTCAAGGGCAGCGCGACGCCCTGTTTTTATTTCCTGTTCCCGTATTAATTTTTGATTCGGCAACGAAACAGCTCGTGCTGATTGACGTGGCGTTGTAAAAACCGTGTTGATGTTGCGTTATTTCGCCCCCTCTCCAGTAAAACTGCACTTTTATTTATTTTATGGATTGCCTGAACGTTGGCAGTAGGAACGGAGTCATGTGTATCCCGGATAAATAGATCAGCAATCTAGTGAAGCTAATAACATCAGTGCCGACGAAAGTCCAATAAAGCTAATTCAGTTTGGCTGGCAATGCCCAAGGGTTAGGGAAGCAATCGCTCGAAACAACGTCTCGCAAAAATAGCGACTATCACTTAAACTGATGGACTCGAAATGAATTTTCATAAAGGTCCGTTATCGTCCGATTTCCAACAGGATTAAGTACGCAACATGGTTTTTCGTGCTGATGCGAAAAACAATAATAAAACAATGGAGAATAAGAAAATAAATCACCGAAAAGTCAAGCGACATGACAAGAGAAATGTATTCCAAGATATGGACGTTTTTGCTGTGAGTTCCAATACACGTTTCGGGTCGAGAAAGTTATTGAAACCATTTGTCAAATTCAAGAATAACCGGCAAAAACTTTTCGAAGTGTGAGATATGAAATAATCGATTTTTCCTATTGACGCTCCGACACATATTACTATTAATAAGACTGCATATGCGTCTAAATTGATAATTAAAAATTTACATACTGCAGCGTTTGAATTCTGAAAGTATTGATTACGAAAATAGTGACTGTTCGGCGTCGACGAACGACAACCTCTCTTGATGCTCGTCAATCATTCATAACCGAACACGATTGTTCTTGATCCCGGACGTGCGCCGATAAAATTGTTTTAATTTATTTTTCACTCCCCCACAATTGGCCACGACTTTAACATTTATAATTGGCAACTTCAACAAATAACGCTTTCAGCATTACAATTAACCGGACGCGGCGCCAGTCGTGCCGCTTCAAAGTAGCTTTTAGGTTAAGGCATAAATCGTTTAAAGGACGTCAGATAATCGTCACCAATTTAAAACTGCCAACCGGTGATGCCCTTATTATAATCCTGACAACTTGAGGGTGCGTCGACAAAACACGATTTATGTTACCGCTAATTCGAAAGCAAACAATTTGGAGTAAGGTTTTCCAGTTAAAAGTTGAAAAATACTCAAAAGACCAAAATTATTCGAATAGTGTAGAAACAAACGAGAATTTCTGTGAATATACACTTCGTGATTGACCCATCTAATTAACTTACAATCACTTCGAGGCAAGATGGGACGTAGAAGAAAACTTAGGAAGATGAATTAAGTTTCAGAAACACGTACCAATTAAAAGTGCATTTTTGAAACTAGAAAATTTTTCTGAAACGATAAAATAATGAAATTTATTTCTCTATAAATAGTTTTTAATTTAATTAGCTTTAAGGCGAGAACTCGAACAGTTTTGATTTTATTTTGCAATAAGCGCTACTAATTAGAGATGTTTCCTGCAAATTAAGGATATTGTATCATATAATTTAAGAAAAGAGGCAAACATTTTGTAAAGAAAGGTCATCAGTTAATGTCGAGTCGTTACGAAATAAGAAAACTGCTAACGACTTAATATTGTTTATCACGCTCCGGTGTATTTGCCGTTCTTAATTTTGTTTAGAATTCGAGTTTACGAAGTAGTCTTCATATACCGCCGTTCCTATGCCCAATCTTGCGTTAACAATTTTCTTACTATATGGATAACCTTATGACTTAATATCTTATAATGCGGTTCGTCTTTCTCTAGACTCAATCTTGTAGCGTAGCAAAAAGTTCTTTTGATGGAAAGAAAGTTGTTGATCAAGTAATAATTGTTAAATGTGAGTACTTGCATAATTAAGAATTCCAATTGGAGTAAAAATCGTGAAATTAGTTTAAAAATACTTTTACTACAAAAACTTACTTGGTAATAATTGGTAATTTGCCATGTTATTGTGGGGTGTTTGTTGTAGATGACGGCCTAATTGGTTGCTGTTCTTGTTTTAATTAATATTGAAAGGCGATCGAGTGCGCGCAAGTTAAACCAGTCGAAATGTTATTTCTATTCTCCCGGCGCCTCCGCCAAAACAGCACCGGAGCGCATGTTTGTTATCTGCATATTACACGAATTCAAGTGGATGTCCGAAATGTTTCAAATGTTGGCGTCGGGTGCTTGAAATATTTTTGCAAATTTTTTCCGGCGTACCGCGGCCATATTTTAAGTGAGGTATTATAATCCGTGCCCCACTAACGAGATTGAAACTTGAGTAATAGTTCCAGGTTGGCAAAAACGATGTTCGCGTGAAAGTTGGCTTGTAGGCCGACTGGTAAGCCCAATATTTATGACAAATGCGGCAAATTTGGGAAGATGAGTTACGGCTGGCGGCCTTATAATCGGAAAACTTGAGCAATTCAGTTTATTATTCGCGATATTCAGAGCGTTTATGCGATGTTAGTTACCGGCGATGGCTTGAGTTGGTGGTAGCATAACGATGTTTCATTGTTGTACTAATGTCAGTTGTAGAACCGTATGTTGGTTAGGTGTCGAGTAAACAGAGATACCATCAGTCCACAGATTAGAGATATGAATAATTTCGCAACAATTAATGAAGTGCGGCTGTTAGCGAAAGCTCTCAAAGCTCTTTATGAGCTAGCCTGCCAGGGATTTAACTTAAAGCCGGGTTATTATTGTTTCAACGACGCCCATTCATCACTATTTTGATATGCATATGACACGGCTATCTTGTGTTATGCAAATTTGCTCTCCCAGATTGCAATCTTTCTTCTTTTATACCTCCATTAACGTCTTATCTTGATCCAGATACGCGCAGCTTGTTTGTTTTATGAATGTTCCCTCAACTACTATTTTCTTAAACGATTATAAATAATTGAATACGCATTGGCTCGCACAATAAAACCCGTTTGTATAATCGCGCTCTCGTTCGCCGCCTCGCTTCGTTACAATGTCATAAAAATGTCGCGTGCTGTTACTTTTTAAATTAAGTACAGCAGGTAGGCAACAAAACAGAACGAATCCACCAATCACACCTCAAACCGTTCAATTTAACAAACAATTAACGTTTGACATTGAGAGTGTCACATTACGGGCCGCCCCGGTCCCTCGAAATGAGTGCAGGAAAACCACGAATATTGTGGCGACCCCAATTTTCTGCCCCGTTGTGTAGCAAAGTGATGACGAGGATTCGTATCGAACGGAACCACTTGACTTCCACTGCGACGACAGAAAACCAAACAACGATAAGGACGCGGTTGTTTCCGCGCGGCACCCCTTTCGTCGCCAATTACACCACCGTGAACTTTCCTTTGCGCATATGGCTCGTTAAATGGCGATTTATTGCGTCTCTTGGATGACCGACGTTTAAGAAAACTGCCGTTAACCACCCGTCGGTACTCCTGGAATATTGATTAATCGGGA
The DNA here is from genome assembly GCA_905333025.2 of Pyrochroa serraticornis. NCBI lineage: Eukaryota > Metazoa > Arthropoda > Insecta > Coleoptera > Pyrochroidae > Pyrochroa > Pyrochroa serraticornis. The sequence goes on along the minus strand of HG995157.1, from coordinate 9,238,992 downwards.
CTTCAGCTGGTCTGGAAGCGCTTCTGTCGAAGCATTAACGGTAAAACTCCGGGTCTAGGGCTACGCTTATAAGCAATTTCCTAACAGCAAGCGGTAATTTTTTGGAGCCTGCAGGCTCATATTTAGACCCGTCTCCTTTATACAACCGATCTCGTAATTAATGCCAGTAATTGAAATTTTGCAGGTTTTAAAAAATTGTTGCTGAACTTCAAACTGGAATAGACGGTTCACCTCTGTTCCAACTCGAGATTTGAAAATTTTAAAAATAACTAACTTAACCAACATCGATGTTACATGCACGCACTTGCAGTCGAATGAATAGGTTCAGCTGCTCTTGCATGCAGCATATTCGTTGTGAACATTCAAACTGTAATTGGAGTCTCGCCCAGAGGCTGAGCCCCATTTTAGACAAAAACCGAACTGTTTCACGCAACGTAATGAGATGCAATTGCTTCCAGTTACCTCTTGCATACGCGGCCAGGGCAGATGAAAAACTGCGGATAAACCGCCCCCCGGAGTGAAACTGAGCTTGTGACCGTAAAATTTTGCCGTTATTATTACCCAATTAAGGCGCTTCGATAAAAGTGCATTAATACTAAGTGAATAGATTGCTAATGTGATTGCGTTCAGTCAAAATATACAGTTTTACAATTTCAATTTGGCCTCATTTATATGCAAAGTGACCGTTGCCGGTTTGAATATTAGGGTTCCCTTTATGCTCTTGTAGTTTTACTATCCCTTTGTGCATTTTATGTGGCCTCTTTTACAAGCGGCCCCGTAAAATATAACCTTTTCGTAGTCTTTTTACCACATAGACGTAATAATCGGACGGTTTATACTATTAATTAAAAATAAATATAGAACTGTGACTGTGCATATCCGCTAATTGTTTGACATCGAATAATGCCGTCATAAACAATGATATAAATGCAGCGTTGTTTGCTGTAAAAGTAGAGCGAATTTGAAAATGAAATGTGCCAGTTTTTAATTGGTGCCAAATTATTCGGATTTTTTCGATAACAAGTAAAATTTCACCTTTACATAGAATATTGAAAAGCAAGTTTGAAGTTTCATATGAAATCAAAAATTATACTGTTTTTAGAAATAACCGGTATTTTAGCAAAAAAGGAGGCGTTGTTATGGGGGCCTCTATATTAACCACATAATGGAAGATTTCTGGAAAACTAAGAATACTCCAAATTCGTATTTAAATAACTCACCAGTGTGGCGAGTTTTATTGCAATGAAAAGATAGAAAAGTTTGGCGAAGATTTTCATGATATGTTTCTGGTTTTTCAAAAATTGGAAGAAAATTCACTTTCTTGGATTTTGAAGAAACTTGAAAAACCTGTGTAGAATTTCATAAGAAATGGAGAATTACAGTCGGCTGCTAAAAATCACTTTAAGTTTTGGGAAGTTGTTGAATTTTAATCCATTTTATGTTCATAAAATAATTCTCGATAACGAAGAATGGTACAGAAAAACTGAGTACATCTACGAGTTTGTAATTAAATGGCTCACCTGCACGCGAAATTTAGTAGCAATCAGAAGAAATTGTCGAAATTTTTCATAAAACATTCTGTTTTTTTTTTCAAAAATTAGAAGCAAGTTTATGTCTTCGGATTTTAAAGGGGTGTTTCCAATTTCATAAGAGATCGAAAATTATAGTCTGTGCTTAAATTTACTGGCGGTTTTGAGAAGAGGGAGGTTGTTAGAGGGATTGCTAGCGGAAACTCTCAAATATTCCCTACTTGTATGGTTATTGCTAATCTGTGGTGTGGAATTATTCTATTAAAATTCAATCTGACTCCTTGATAACAAATATTTTTTCCATTCATTTATTTGAATGTTGTAACAATAATCGGATTATTTAGGTTATTTCGATTTTTTCATTTGAATGCGCCTAACACTAATAAAAATGCAACGCGATTAGGTGCTCTGTTGGTCGATTATAGTTTAAATTTTAGAGAAAAACTGATTCGTCTGGCTTGTGATACTTTTATGAACCTCATGTAAAGTTCCTTCGTTAGAAGATGTTGAAGATTAGGTTGGTATTAGACAGCATAAGTTTTATCTTAATGTTAGTTTCCTAGACGTGGAATCTAAAAACAGCGTTTGCTTCGGATATTGCAAATTCTTAATTCTGATCGTGGTTGGTCATACTTGCATTAAGTTATCTGCTAATTGGCGTCACTTGTGAAACCAGGGTGTTGAAATTTGTGTGTCGACACTTTAAATCTTCTTAGCTATACTCATGATTGACTGACATCGCGAGGCTTTAGCCTAAGAGGATTCAATTTGCGAGCGACAAGAGTTTTGAAGACCACTGCTTTTCCGGCAATGCTTCTTCCAGAAACTAGGAATTGCTACTTTTTCTATAAATGATAAATAAATGTTGTAGAACCTTTGTAGTATTGATGCCTTTGCAAGCTGATAAGTAACAAAGTAACTTACATAATTAAAAGCTGTTAAAAGAAGACCTTATCGAAGATGTGGAAAGAAAGTTACTTCTATCAATCATCAGCTCTGGCTGAACGTGCGCTTTTCTGATAAATTACGTATCACCTATCTTTTGAGTAATCCAACTCCACTCCAATTCTACCAACTAATTGAGATGGTAAGGCTACTCAGCGCATTCAGTTAACTTAAATAATACAATTCAAAACAATTTGAGATAGAGCATACTGGTTACTGGTAGAGGCTTTACGCCCCTTTTTCAGTCTTAGGCTAGTTGCTTCAATTTGGTTAAATTCAATTTTTCCTGAAATTTGGAATAAGCTTTTGTTATAAAAATCTTTGAGTTTACAATAATTACTTGAATATGAGAGCAAATGTTAAATTATGAATATACTAAAATGGTTTACTACAAAATTATAAATGAAGTTCCTAATGTTACAAAAGTAGCATATTTGCAAATCGCTAACGAAACGATAGGCAATGGTGGCAGTCAACAAACCAGATACTGGAATTTCGAAGTAGTAACTAAACTTAGCCTTGATTGACACCTGAATGTGAGCTCATTATAAAAAATTACTTCTAAATGAAATGGTGACTTGAACTATTCTTTTCTATAATAATATTGTTAAATATATCTCCATAGTTAATTCCAAAAATAATACTTGCTCGTACGGCGTTAAACTAGGAACAGAATTAGCCGAGCTCAAAATGAAAACAATTTACGTAACTGGATTTTAATCTCGTCTAAACGGAAACTATGTTTTCCTTGAAGTCATATTAAGAAAATCAATTATTTATTAGCGGTTAGGTATCAAAAGAGACAGTATTAGAACGCTCTACTACCTAATATTTGAATTCAGAATATAGCTGAAAAAGGGCCACTGCTGAAATTTCTTATATGAATTGATGGGAATATAGGTTCTGCAAAAACTATACAAACAAGAAGTAAAAATGCTTTTGAAGCAATTATAATTCCTCAAACTTGACTAAAGGGATAACCAAAAAGATAACTCAAAACAAAAAATTACAAAATCGAATGAGAAATAACACTGGACTAGCTCAGACGTTTCCAACCTAAGCGAAATTATTACACTTTTACACTGTTACTTTTACACTTAGGTAAAATAAAATAAGTCTGTAGAAAAGGTGGAGTGTGACTTTCTGGCATTATTGGATTTTACATCCTTTTAATTTAATCATTAGACTTTTGCTGGTAAGGCTTCAATATAATAGTGAGCTTTGTTGCTCTTTTATAACTTTAAGGTATTTACCGGATGTAGTCAAATGGTGCACTTCGACAGACATTATTTCTCTTAGCTTAATATTTCTCTCGAGATTCTGAAGCATTCTCAAGTTTTACTTCATTGCAAATCTTTCTTTACTCTTGCTGGCTGGTGCTGCACACATATACTTAATCAAACCGCTCCTTACTTGCAGTAGAGGAACTCAATCGAGGTATATAATTTATTTCTGGATGAGCCTGCGGCTGTAGTTATTACTCCCATCCTTTTCGCTGCGTTTGCATTGTTACTAGCAGCATGTACGGCACTTAGTTTTCTTGGGAGTGCAATTAATTTTGGTGCAATATTTTTGATTAGCGGCATATTTAGAAACGTTTTTTTTGTTCTTCACATAACGGAAACTAATTGCGGAAAATTTTCGAATTGAAGAACTTAAACAAGTTAATTTGTGCACCCTTGTTTTCAAGGTAACTTAGATCAGTATAAGTTGATAACTATTTGAGTTGATCAGGAAGAAATCGAGGTTTTGTGGCGTTAATGTCAGAGCTTCTTATAATTCAAGTGAAACTTTAGAGATAACGAAGATTACAAATTTTTATTATAACTGGTAAACTTTAGACCACTGATATTTTTTCTAAAAACTTGCAGCCGAAATAAATGGTCAATTGTCAGACTAATTGGTCAATTGCCGGAATAATTTGTCAATGGCCAAAACAAATTGTTAATTGGCCAGATTAATTTGTCAATTGCCGGAATAAGGTGTTAATTTGCTAGATAAATATTTTTTTACTCATGTCCCCCGTACACTTTTGTAGACATCCATGCTCGATTTATTAAATTGCTCAATAAATTTTATTTCTGTTACTATTTTTGTTGTATGTTGAGTAATCTGCCATACATGAGGCTTTAGTTGCATCACTTTGTTTTTGCATAACTATTGCATAAGATCGATTGGATTTCTATCAACGTTTCTTTTTTACGACTTATCCACTAAAATATTTTTTTTCAACAAAACTCAATTCTTACCCATTTAGTGCAATTTTTGGATTTTCTTTAAAAGATTTTTATTTTCAAACTTGTTTTATTCTATAGGCTACTTACTTAAGATTTTCATTATTTTCCTCATTTTACTTCGTACTACTTTCTCTATTCCAGAAACTGTCATTCTTTGTTGCCACTAATTGCTTTCTTCTATTGGGAACTTATTAAATACAGCATATAAATTACTGGGAGTAGTCCTTCACTATTGCAGGTGACCTTAGAAATTTTAAAGAACTGCTTAGAAGGATACACGTCACAGTTGATTGTAGTAAAAAAGCTTAAAATAAGTCACGACCTATTCAGAAATTTTGGAATGACTGGTCCTGGATTATTATCATATTTATATTATTTAACTTGGTGATTATAACTCGAACCAGCTTTAATGCAAATGATAATAATTTATGAATTTAAATAATTACGAATTCAATGGTGCGGATGATTATGATTTTTTGCGCTTCGCTCTCATACCGCATCGCCTGTCTGTTTTGTAGTGAATTAGCCCGGCATTAAGGTATATTTTGTGGTTTTGGGGTTTTGTTGTGTCGCGTTTAAACTACAGAAGTTCACGTGATTCGTAGCGCGTGAAATTGTATTGTGTTCTGCCATTCGGATCCTATTGACGTTAAAGCCAGTATGACAATTCGCTTCAATTATCTACCGAAATTTATAACTCGCTCCAAAGAAAAACGCCAGTTCGACGTACATATTCGGAAACTGTTGCGATTACCGGGAAGTAATTTGGGGTAATGACGTACGACGTTTCATGAAGTATTTCTTTGCGGTTGCGAAATTTCCGTTCGCAACTTCAAAGTTTTACGTAATTAAGAGGAAGGTTAGGTTCGTAAAATTTCGAAAAAAAAAACGTTTTCAAATATCGGATCAGAAGCTGTAGAAACGTTTATTAGGCTCAACGGCGGAGAAACGGGTCGATCTGTTCATGAGCCGTTTTCACCCTTGGGATAGATTCCAGGTCCAATCGTTACTGATTAGTTAATGAGGAAAATAAACTTTTCCTGAAAAACGGCACTGGTCGCGGGAGGAACATTCGTTACAATCTGTTGTCATTAACGTAATGAAACACATGCATCCGTATCGTTCGTTTTTTGCTGTTATCCGGCCACTTCTATCGACTCACGATTTATTATGTTCCGGGTTAGGTGTATATTTTTATGGGATCGCCTGATTCTTCGATATGCAATCCTGTGGGTTCGCAAAAATCTGTTTCACCAGTTTCCGAAAAGCATGTTAACAGGACACAATAGGCAGTTCAGGTTGGAGATATTCAAACAGTGCTATTTCCGGTCCATTACTGGGGGTAGCAGTCACTTTCTTTGAAAGATAAAGTCGAATGTCCACATAGGTCTGAAATGGAGTATCTCATTTCGCACGCCGTTACCTCGCCAGCTAAAGAAGTTAACTTCCTTTCTCGTGGTCATTTTCACGCCGTAGAATTGCCGGTCGTTCAAATAAGAATCAAAATATATTATCATAAAATGTACTGCGGAAACTGAATAAAATTGGGTTAATCTAGTTTACTGAATCGTGACGTTGCTGCGCAAGGGTATTATGTTGCGAAATTATCGCTTGCACTTCCTCGCGAAACTTTCAATGAGGAACAATTGATGTGTAATGATTTGTGCCAATCAAAGTCAGCCCCATGCCCTAATTAGAATTGATGATAATTAAATTTATTACCCGCTTACGCTTTCATGTTTATTAATGAAGCTTTAACGATTAGATTCTAATTTTATCTAAAGTTTGAAACGCGTTTAATGAAACAGCTTATTACCCCAATGACCTGATCCATTCTTCCGTAACTCGCGAATCATTTCATTGCTTGCGTCCCCGTCTGCTTTGGACAGGTATGCATTAGTTTGTGACACTTGCACTGGCTATCAATAATAAACAGATTTCGGACGTTATCCAACGAGGTGGTTTCGGATATTGATATTGAAATAATTGAAAAGAAAATGTCAAAAATTAGGCGGAGAATCCATAACTCGAACTGCTGAAAATGCGGTAAAAAGTGCACGAAGTTACAGCAAGCTACATCGGGGGCACTATTGAATATTAATAGAGGTTTCTAATGCTAATGCTAACTTGAGTAACGGCTTTACAGTCAGGTTTATCTGACAACAATCGATATTACTGCCGCAAATATCGGTTAACCGAGAACTATTATTTCAACATTAATAACAAGAAAGTACTAATGGATTTGCTGCTCTTTTTATCTATCTAACAATTGTCACTTTTTAATGTACTCAATTGCTGTGTTTGAAACCTTTTTTTAAATTAGCTTTCAATAAATTCATAAAGCTGACATAATTCCAATAATATGTGACGTCCAAACTACATATATAATAAAACTGAAGACTAATGCTTCTATTTTGATTTCAACAAGGTTTGTCATAGTAATAGAAGGGGAAAACAAAATTATGCTAGTAATTGTTTGGCAAATTCTTTCCAAGCTATGTAGGTCTGTCGCATTTTTACAGTCTAAAAATGTTAAGCGGTGTTTGCCAATTTTCAAACAAGGTGCAGTCTTTCCATGAAGGGTAACGAATGCTTTTTGAATATGTATAGGCCTATCTTGTAGAATAGGTAATTTTTTTTAAACGAAAAATTCTGATTGATTCTGATGATTAAAATATGCTATCACTTTAGTCTTACTGAACATCCATTATACTTTTAATTTCAAAAGAATGTAGACAATAACAGACAATGATAGTTTTTTATCAATAATTTTCAAGGATTCATAATGATATTCAAAACCTTACAATCACCTTCAATACTTTTAGATTGCTTCTTGGATTATAGGTCCAGTACAAGTGTCTTTAGCTTTTTTTCCTTCGCCAACAACTCCTAAATATATTTCACGTTGTGCAGCAAACCATTTATACAATTTCTTCTCCATGGTATTAGGTGCTAATCAATATAATAAATTTTTTATCTCTCTTATTTCTGATAAAATCAATTATTTATTTGGTTAGACCAACAATGATTAAAATATGCTATCACTTTAGTCTTACTGAACATCCATTATACTTTTAATTTCAAAAGAATGTAGACAATAACAGACAATGATAGTTTTTCATCAATAATTTTCAAGGATTCATAATGATATTCAAAACCTTACAATCACCTTCAATACTTTTAGATTGCTTCTTGGATTAAAGCTTCAGTACAAGTGCCTTTAGCTTTTCTCCTTCTCTAACAACTTGTAAATATATTTCACGTTGTGCAGCAAACCATTTATACAATTTCTTCTCTATGATATTAGGAGCTGATGAATGAATAACAATATAATAAAAAAATTATCTTTCCTGTTTCTGATAAAATCAATTATTGATTTTGCTAGACCAACAATGACTGAAATATGCTATCACTTCAGCCTTACTGAACTTTTACTATACTTCTAATTTTAAAAGAACGTAGATAATAACATACAATTTTATGTGAACATTTACTGATTGCTATTATATTATATGACAGATGTTACATTTGTTAGATAATTGCTTACTGCTCATACGTATAGTAATTCCTTGAAAATAATTAGAGAAAAATAAAGTTGAATGATGATTACAGGATAGTTTGAAGGAGAATGGTACAACCTGTCCTCTCATTCAACGCTGAACTTCAATCAATAACCAACGTAACATCTGTTGAGACAATTGCTGTTATAGTTATTCAATAAAATTCAGCGTTGAACGAGAATGGTAGAATTTGCCCTTAGAAGAATGCACTTTAATAATACAATGTAGCAGAAATTCGAGATGTGTCAGATATGATCGACCCTTAATCTCTTTGTTACAAGGAGCATACCGAAATATTATCGAATCGACGGTATGATTAATTTTAAAATTTTGCCAAACCACTAGAATACGGGTTCCAGTTGACCCCTGACATACACCTGAATTAATAATGATGGGGTGTGATTGGTAATTTAGGCAAACACTTTCTGTAATTGGTGTCGCATTTTTGTAACTGCGGACCCAATAAATTAATGGTCACTTCAAAAATTTTGGACAACATACGGCAGAAGTTTTTGAATTTTCTAAGTAAGTCACTGCCACTGTAAATATTTCTATTTTTAAACAGACTTGCCATCCAGTGTCGACGATGTTTTCTTTTCTCTTTAATATACACAATAAATGCAGCACTGACCACTTTGATTTTCTCGCCATTTGTGGTAACTGCTAAAATGGTATATAACAAAATATGAACAAGAGTTCGAAAACTGGAACTTTTTCGAACACCAATGAACTTTCGCGCATTTACTTTGACTTTATAGTTCTTCGAACACAAGGGAATTCGAGCGCGTTGTCGAGCATTCTGCACGGCAAGGCTCGGCTCGCCTCGCTTGGTGTGGACTCGCCCTTATACGATGCTCTTTGCTCTTGATTGGTTAAGTACGAAAAGAATAGTGACATCACTTTCATTATGAATGAAATTTCTTTAAATTTTGAATCATATAAGTAATCTGTATAACCGAGGAGCATCTTCCCATGTAGCCATGTTGTTTTGAAGATATTAATTTTTTTGTCTGGGGAAGAAAGTGCCATTTTAGGAAACTTTTCATCCAGTTGGCAGTAGAAGCTGATAAGTTGAGAATCATCAAAAGAAGTTTGAAGTTCAAGTTGAAGTAATATCTCTAATGAAGTAATTCTAACACCATCCGGTTGGTTTATTTTCTAATTTCTTTATGACAATATAAAGCCTTTCTTTCGTTAATCTTGTTACTAATATTTTGGTCACATGCAGGTTATTTTGGATTATACATTTTTAAATTCTTCCTTAAAAAGTAGCTGAACTTAATGGTTTCTGCAGACAATGGAACGGTCGCAATTATTTAATTTATGGTTTACCTATCTCTTGTGGCCTATCGTGAATAATCTTGAAATGTTAATAGTTTTTGTCCAATTTATTTCTATATATGGTAATCTACTGATTGCATTTTTTGTTTAACTAATGAAGGTTTATCTATTATTTAAATAAACTGCACTATTACCAGATAATAAATATCAATCTGAAAATTATTAGCATTTACTTCGTGGTTACTCAAAGTCCTGTTCTTATCCCATTATTTGGATACACGAAACTACGTGGCGCCCTTTTTTAATATAAATTTCCCGAACCTCGCTTATCCCCCAGAAGCTAGTCTGCGGTTTGTGGGATCCGGGTCGTTACCGCCAAACGTGTGACACATTAAAGCATTAGAGGAAGTGACGGGTGAAGGTCGTGAGGTCTGATTCCAGTACGATGAAGGTTCAACACATTGTAGAAATAAAAAGCTACTTAACTGCCATATATCCAGACAAATTGATTGGATTTATTAACTAGCCGTCTAAGTTATTCCGGGACTTTTTTATACAGGAAGCAAATGCTCATATAAAAAGAAGTCAGAAGGTAAAAGCGAAACTTATACATCACCAAGATGTTAGTTGTCGTGGACGTATTACAGAAAGTCTGCGTGCGAATTATTTGTAAAAGATCGAGATGTAACTTAGCACAGAATGGGCTTCTATAGTACTTGAAAATTGAAAATAGTTTTTCTTAGATTTCTTAGACTATAAATTTTAAATCTAAAGTATTACTTGAATTAACTTCATAAAAACTGAATGCAAGTTGTTTCCAACTTGTCCAACTCTATCCAAATTATTCAAACGTTGATATGGTAAATTATTGGTCTTGTTAGATATTCGCACAATTTTTTGTACAACAATTGATGTTAAATTTTGATATTTTCTATAACTGATTGACAGATGACGCAGTTGAACGCGTGTTGACCAATTTGGACGTATCATCAAAGTTCTATACTATTTAAATTCTTTGAAAAATCGTACAGTTTCTTCTACAAGAAATTGTATGATTTAATACAGATTTTACATGATCTCGTTTTCAATTACGAACAGCGATGGGAATAGAATTTCAATAATTTCTGAAAGCGATGGATAGTCGTTTTCGTAGATTGAGCGAGGCTGTGATTAATAATTTCACTCTCAACAAAATTTCAACAAATATTAGTTTTCATGTAATTACTTCAATAATGTGTTATTACATATCTCGAGTAACCAAAATTAAATTTGAAACAAAATTAACATGTATAAGAGCTGCACAAATTGATTGTAAAATATCTATTTTTGATGCTTGGTTCTGTGAACTCCTTGAATTATTCGTATACATTCTCAATGAGTGGGGGTAGTGTCATCGACTTTTGGGCTAACTTTAACTTTCTCTATGTACAGAATTGCTACATAGTATTGTAACCACGAATCTGCCATCTGTCTGAACCTTGGGGCTGCAAATACCTACTTGCTTCTTGTTATTACTCGAACTTGTCTGTGTTTGAGAAATTGTTGCAATTATTGTTATTGCTTGCTCGATAAGAATAATCTCTGGTGGCCGCTCTGTCTTGAGTTATTTTATTAGCGACTTCGCACAAAGAAAAATGACGGTCGACCCACCCTTAACCGCATTAGCGAGAATCCAACGTGAATACATTACTTACCCGGCCATTATTTTTATTTGCCCGGTTCGATGACCAATTCGTATTTGAACTTTTTTGGAGGCTGAATGCTTCTCCATTGCGCATGCCGGTGCGGATCTCGATCCATAACACACATGATTTACAAGCGGAGATAATGCAATTGAATCCGCCGATGCGTTTCATTCGTAATGCAAATCTGGGTCGATATTTAAATATTTCGTCCTGTAAGAGGCGAGCGTTTTTCTATATAAAATTCAGATAATTGAGAAAGAAAAAGGCAATTACGTTAGAAGAGAAATGAAGTTTTTGTATCGCAATAAATAAAGCACACAAACATCGAAGAACATCGTCCGAATTTCCTAAAAATAAGAGTCTCCAAAACAATTCGTCATATCAGTGGCGGCAGCCTCGAGTGACAATTTTTCACGACAAAGGAAACAGCGCTACAAAGAAATTTGTAAGGCAATATTTCATTGTTTTGCGGGTCTGTTTTTTGTATTTAGCGCAAACATCTCTTCGTTCTACTTGAGATGCGAAGAAATTGTTGAAGTTGATGGTTGCCAATTGCCAAGGCGTCCCGGATGTGGGGGGGTAGCTAACCGCTAAGCCTCAGCTCACCCTCGCCCCAAACCGAGCAACCCCTCGGAGGGGACCAGCAGAGTGATTCACTTAACGAAATGGCCAAGCCACGTCATGTACATATCTCTTCGTTTTCATCCCTTAATCATCGCACTTCTCTGTACAATAGAAGCGACACGCGCACATACACATTTTTAAACCGACTTCATTCCATCAATTTGAATTCAAATAGGATTCGCGTCAAAAACAATCGTAAAATATGAAACTGATATTTATTTAATTCCGCAATACACAACACAGTAAATTGGTTCGTTTGGAAAGCGCTACTATTTTGGCAGGCTCGATTTATTATTTCGAAGCTTTCATTTTAAACTTGAATAACCAGATGGGGGTGTGATTAATGTAAATCTCGAGTATATCTACTTGAAGCTTTATTTAAAAAAATTGGTTGCGACAAAAAAGTTTTATGTTGTTATAACTTCTCGTGTTATGAAAAGATATTTCCTGAAACTTTCTTTTCGGATGGAATCTTTCAAAGCACTTGCTCCCATAACGAAGGATAATCAATAAAAATGAAACGCATTCAATCATCAAAACTTTTTATGACCTTAACCACTCGTCTTATCAAAGTTTCCGATTCTTATAGACACTAAACCAAACTAAATTTATTAGGGCCTGGGAGAGCCGTAAACCGGCTAATGGCAAATTGTCATTTCAACTCTTTGCTCCATGGCTGGATACGCAAACCTCGCGCATTCTTAAATTTGCATAACCCCATAAACGTAAAAAGTAATCCATAATTTGACGTCGAATATAAAATTTGGATTAGCACAATTGCTCCAAATTCGTTTATCTTTTTTATGGAATCGTCCATTTTGGCAACCTCAAAATATAAAGGAAAGTTGAATCTGGGTGTACAATGAAGAAATAGCTCGTTAGAATTATTTAACAGTGACGACAGTTTTGCGTTATCGACGTGAACGCTGTTGCTGGCTGGTGATGCAATTTGGTGGATGCGCAGGGTAAACTTTAAACGTGTCGATTTAATTTTTTTCCATGGCAAAATTTAGAAGAATAACAAGAATTTAAGTTGCCGCCTGACTTGTGCCGATCCCGCTTGATTGCATTCTGATTTATGATAATAACTCTTAGGGCTAGACGGCGTCGAAAGCGCTACCGATCCCTTAGGCGTGTTCTCTTTGCGATCCGGCAATTAATACGGGTCCGGTTTGCGGGTTACCCCGGTTTCGCTTAAAATTATTTAAGAGGTTCTTTCGATGGTACCTACTACATAAATCGGACCGAGTTTAATGCGGGGATTTTAAAAGATTTAGATAGTTGTGTAGATCAGGACATCGAAATTGAAAGTGAGGGGTTGCGGCCGTTTTGGCGGATTAAAGCGTAGATTCTGGAGTGAGCATATCCCTGTGGCGCTCCCAAAGATATCGCGTTATTTATGTTCCATGAGAAAAATCCAAAATGTGAATATATTTGCTACAGATAGGTTGTTAAGGACGTAATTTATTATTTTGCTGCTGGAGTCGGGAAACATTGCGAAATTTTACTTCGACCCAACGCCTGTCTCGTTCCGAGACGCACACACGAACTTGATGAATTCTGTTATAAGCGAACTTAATATCCTGCGATAAAACCGGGGGTTGAAGGGGGCGGCTCGGGTATATTGTGCGTTCGGAGGTCAACCGCGGGTCAAGCCTCTCCGGTGTCCTGTCGTAATTGCTGGAAGCCGCAGGAGGGCAAATACTCTCTATAAACTAACACACACACATACAAACATAAAGCACACAAATGAGTAAGTAAACTGCAAGGTCGCCGCGACTTGGCGTCGAGTCATAACTGGAGAGCACATCTCCAATCGATTGTCGTGGATCACATCTCGGGGTCCCGGTTCAAGCAAAACGCCAATAAATCGCCCGAAACGAGCATGGCGGTCGCAATACACGATATTTAATTCATGAACGCAACTTAGGACCTTCCTGATTTATTGCCGAAATCATTTAATCAAATTTCGGTTCTAACCGACAAATTAGTGTCGCTACGACGTGAAAAAGGCGTTGTTTATCGGACAGAAATTCGGTAATGCCAGCATGTGTCGCGCGAATCTTGAGCAATATTACGAACCATTAATTACGGACCCTCGTCAGCCTCCCAGGTGTTAATCTAGTGTATTATCCAAACACATCATTCCCTCGCCAAAATGATCCCCCGTATGAATATAGCGAAGATAATGAGCGGGCACGGCAAGTTCGGCTGCCAAATTGAATATTTAAAATTCTCGACGGCGCGTAATAAAGTTTCAAGTGTGTGAACACATAATTAGAAATGTCTGCGTCCTGACAAAATAAGCGTTTAGAATTTGTAATTGTTGCAGTCGGTAGGGCGTCGGCAGGGCGCTCCCTGATTGGCGTTTCGGCGTGTTGGTTTTTCTCCGGCGAAAATTTCATATTTACAAGTGTAAGAAAAAGCTTTGGAAATCCTCCAGTTATTGCCGAAATTAAATTTGCACGTGAAGAGTGGCTGTATGTTAAAATTCCATCATCTGGCGCTGGCATATTAAATTGTAATTGTACTCTGTCGTTCTTTGAGTTTCCTCCATATTCCACTCTAAATGCCTCCCTTAAATTCTGAAAGCAGCGCTTTGCGATTTGTAATTCAATAATTCGCAAACGAAAGTTCTCGCTTCACATTATCAAGCTGTGTTATTGTCAACGAGAGCACTTTCAGGCGGCGGATCCTGCTAGGAAATGGGAAAGTCGAGTTAAAGGTTTTATTGATTAACTTCCTTTTGGTTTGGAGCCATTAAGTTTGCGAGTTGGTCTGACCTCGCCAAATTAAACTCCACGCTACTTTTCTAATGAAGTGTTTCCTGGTTTTATATATACTTTTACAACTGCCTATTAGCTTCAGACTTATTGCTATAAATAAACTTTTTCGCGGAGAAAACTCGTTTTAGGGCAAACCGATGACTTTTCGCGTTTACATTATTAAAAAAATCACACCCATAAACGTCCGAATTCACCTCGAATTCCGCTAGTCTGCGTGCTCAAACACGATTAATATTTTGTCGGCGCCAGCAAATTTTTATTAGTGCTGGTTTAGAGATATTTCACTAAGAATGGCTTTCTCGTATAGAGTCTGCATGCCGGGGGAATTTAAGGATTTCACAACTAAATTGAACAAGGGATTTTCCTAAGATGCAGACTGAGCCTGATCGGAAACTCGTAACAGGAGTACCTACCTAGTCTTGATGTATTAGTTGTTTACTTAAACAAATCGTTTTAATGCCGGGGACTTTCGGCGCATCTTAAAATTTAACTAAGAGCTTGCGGAAATGAATTTGGGTGTTTTTTGTTTCAATTAATTTTCAATTTAAGGGACAACCGAAAGTGGGGTCGAGCTGGATGAAATATTTTAGTATCAACCACTGTCGCTAAGTGTTCCGCTGTTAACTTTTGCGATTGTTTAATTCTTCAAGAAAATTTTACCTTCCTTAACCCGCATGAATCCACGCATATCATACGCACAAGCCTTGGGCATATAAATAACTACAACTGTGGCTATGTCGATTGTATGTTTGGTTGCCTACACACACATTGATATTTTGTTCAATAAGTTTTAAATTTATTAATAACTTTAAGCGAATTCAGTTACTAAACAATATTAACTCAAGCTGTTATTCATGCAGTTATCTGCAAGATATCTCGCTTGGTAACGTTTTTTTTAATAATGTAATTAAAAAAATTGCATATTACTTCCTTCGTATTACTTATGCTAATTGAACCATATAATTTCATATACTTATCTAAAGCGGCATGTTAGTTAGTAACATTAATCATAGTCAGCTATGTGGTTTAGGTCAGGACTCGACATTTTCGGAAAACGTGCCGTTTACTATTTTCAGCTCCTACACGCTACAAACAACTTTATCAAATTTTTAACAATACAAAACCCAGTAACACTAAAGTTAAAATTGCATGCAACAATAATTCCTTGTTCTCTTTATTAAAGTTCCCATCAAGGTAGTTGCTAGTGTCTGTAGAAAAATTTACCCAATACGAATTCTTCTTAATTAACTCTTCAAAATTCTTTCAAATTATTTTTTGGCAAATGAGCGCTTCGTAACCGAATCATTATATGTATCTCGATTCATTCCTCACATGAAAAAAATGATAACGAGCTTCATCTGACAGACTTACATTACAGATCAATAGTAGATATAGTGAGTTTTTAATTTTAATCAATACAAATGCGATTTTGCCACTCTGTGTCATGAACGGTCATATTTAGACGCAGATGTTGTGTTTACTTAATTTTTACAGTTTTTTAATTTAATGTTTTGTAATTAAAACTTTTTCCGTTTCTTGTGCATATTGATCGTATACATATGCACACGCCATGATTAAATATATTTTTTTAAATTTGTTTCGGCTGCGTTTGTCAGTTTTGCAACGAGCAATACAGACGTGTACTGCCAGGTAAAACACTTAACACGAAAACTAATAACGGCAATTATTTGATTTACAAAACGGCACAATCTGAATACAATTAGGTACTGATTCCGAATCATTTATTAGTAGAATACACAATTTATTAATTTTTATTGATTAACTTTTTTTTATCGGACTTGCAACCTTGTGAGATAGATCTGTCGTTTTTTCTACTTTGAAACAAAAAAGTTGTATTTATTATTATTCGAGTAATTGTTCAGTTTAAAGTCATGAAAATTATTTTATTTATACCTTCCTATTGTATTCAAACAATAATATCAGTTGCCCAAATCTTTAGAAGTTTGATGAACAAATTCATTCAAAGAGTGATTTAATGTTTACTAACTAAATGAATGAAGTCGATTGTTTATATGACCCATTTCGGGTTGTTACAATGTTTTTACAACTTTATTATCCTAATCTAAATTTGTTCTTTATTTATATATTCTGAAGTAAGTTATAGATTTTAGTTTGTAGGCTTTGGGTGCGCATATAAATTGTCCGAAACAGTTTCAGGGAAGTTATCTCCTTAAAAATTTTGCGACAAGACGACCGCAACTTTAAGAAGGATGCAATATTCATAAACTTTATTAAAGTTACCGATCACTGATGGTTTACTATTTGAATTATTGATATCGCCCAAAATTGTTTTGTTATTGCCTTGTTCTAATGGCTACAATGACTTAGATTGATCAATCACATTTCGTACATAGCTTTGCTTGTAATTTCTCAAATTTCTCTATTTTTTCCTAATTAGATAGATTTGTGTAGGTAGCTTTATTTACAGTACCCGATACAGAATTTTCTTTTACCGAAGAACAAATGGAGCATAAAAACTCTTATTAATTACTCCTTTTAACTTTTAATCAAAACGATCGATAAACTTTCATGCAGTTATTTCTACTATTTAAGTTAGTAACTACAACAACGCAAGCACTAGTTAGAATTTCTTTTAAGTAGATATTAATTAACAATTTTAAAGTTTCCGTCATTAAACTAACTTGCAACTTCGATCATTGAAGTTGTATTTAAAAAAAGCAAAAAACTACTTTCAGAACAAATAAGATTGTTGATGTTCTTACCTTACGCCTTTATTTTTGTACTGAAATGATTTTATGTTCTTACTGGGAATATCAAATATAAGGCGCATGTTCTCTGTAATCCTTCTTATGACATTTACTTTCCATACATTGAAAATTTAACTTCCTAGAGGATAAGAAACTGACATGAGAACGGTTCTTAAACAAGTTGAGAAGCATATTACGACATAACCCGCTTTTAAACAGACAGAAGAATATGTGTATTATATTAACTTGCTCTTTCCAATAGCAATCCGAGAGATAATTCTTTCAAAATGGCTGGTTAGTACCGCAATAACGAAACGTAGCTGTACATATTTAGGTAGCGCTCAATTTCATGCGAGTTGACTTCAAACTTATCTTTACAAAGGCGTCACGTAATATTTGACGTTATTCCTGTAACAGCCTCTCTTCTTGAGATTTTGTCCTGCCCGAGATTAAACATTGTCACAACATCGTACTTGGTAAACTTTAAGCGAGGCAGTAATGCAAATGAGACCATTCCGACAAGCTTTAGGCTATTTTCTAGCTTTTTATGTACTTACCTGCGACTGGCACGTGTAAATTCCAGCTGTAATCATAAGGCCCTTGGACATTTAATAAATTAGGTATTCATTTAAAATGCTAAGTTTGTTTGTTTTGTTGATATTACGAGTTTACTTGCGATTTGTTATAATTCCGGGTCTTATAAACTTAAATTTTCGGTTTTCTTGTTATTGAAAGAACGGAAAAATTTGAATAAATACCAGGGAAACTTGTGGACGTTTATCGATTGTACTTAGGTGGGCTAGATAAAGGTAACGCAGACGGTAGTTTCTGACGCTGGAGTCATAAAATCTATGAATGATCATGTCGAAACTTGATCGAAATAATATAAAGGACTCCCCTAGGTGCTATTGAGAAATCTAGCGCCCGTTTAAGACGCTTAAACGCTCCCAAGGGAAGTACTATCCATCCGTGAACCACTGGCGGAAGTTTTCGTGAAAATTAAATTTTTTGCAGGGTCTTTTTGCATTCTCTTTGATATCCGTTCGATGTTTATGCGGCACTACTTTTACG
Organism: Pyrochroa serraticornis; assembly: GCA_905333025.2. Classification (NCBI taxonomy): domain Eukaryota; kingdom Metazoa; phylum Arthropoda; class Insecta; order Coleoptera; family Pyrochroidae; genus Pyrochroa; species Pyrochroa serraticornis. The sequence goes on along the minus strand of HG995157.1, from coordinate 9,220,545 downwards.
TGAAATTTTTTACCGTTTTCAGTCTCTCAAAAGTTCACGCTCCTAGACCAAGTAATTGGTTCAACGGCATTTTTGGCAAGTACTGCAATAATTATCCTCCGTTGCACCAAAAGTTTAAATTGAGAAGTCAGACTTTATAAATATGGAGGATTCGTCGTTTGTTCGCGAGCATATGAGACTCGTTCTCAGGCAAAGTGGCAGGAACTGTTCTGAAATCATTAAGCTAAGCTGACATTAAGCCGGCTGAAATAATGACTGAGATTCAATAAAGGCGGCGAATAGTTTCCAACGACAAAAGAGCAAATTGCAGTCTGTAATTAATGATTTGCGCATAGTTTTGGTTCAGTGATCAATTTAACTGTCTCTTGCAATGTAATTTAACTTGTTTTGAGGTAAAATCCCCCGCCGAAATTGGAGGAACAGTCCGGTGAAATATCGTGCGGGTTTTAGACGGAATCGATTCGGAAAACGCGGAATAAAATTGTGGATCTCGACGAATTTGTTGATAAAGATAAGTCGAGATATGCGAATAAAAAATTATTTCGGACGAGGAAACAAAGGTCGGAAAATCGTTACTAAGCAGTTGTATAATGTGAGATCAGCTCTATACAAAAATAAAGCTAACCAAAGAATTTGACGGCCAACAATAAAATTAATGCAAAAATGCAGTAGCGCGAAGTTTTTACTAAGACAAATTATTATCCAAGTATGTTCGTTTAAGTATCTATTTATTAAAAAAATTCAAATATAAAATTAAACGAAAAACTTACAAAAATTTGCGTGAATGATAAAGCGTCTTACGAGGGTGAAAGAAAGATATTTTTTTAGAAAAACGATTTTAACGTTCTCCATCAAATGATGGTTCAATGGTCTAGTAAACGGTCCCACCTCTCAGTCATTCATAAAAATAAGTTCCTGCAAGGTTGATTTTTCCGGATCGATAAGGTATTTTGCAGGAAACGAGCAGAAAGAATAGGTCATGGAGTCCAATTTCGGTATAATTACGGCCGTCATTCTTGTGAGCAGTATTTTTGGCGTAAAACTCCCGAAACACATTGCGATTAGCCAGATCGATGATTGTTGGAATTCCGGTCTGTTTGTTTTCTATTTCGACCTGTCGTGGAAGTCAGATTTCCGTTTCCGTGCCAAGGTGCGTTTAACGGCGAAAACTGTAAGCTTGAGGACAGTTAAATTTGTCGGCAATTAAGTGAGTGAGGCGTTTGCACCATCGGCCGGGCTGCAGATTAATTTTTCATGCGGCTTAATTATTGCGGCATTGTGCAATAAATTTCGTCGGGCATTCACTTCTTATCGTTGAAAATAAATTACGAAGAGTCGGTTGACTCTTTTTGTGGATATGTTAATTTATTGTTGGTGCAATATTTTATATTCTAGTCTCACTGGGTTACCTTAATTACTGAAATATGCAAATGAACATATTTGAATATGAAATAACTCGGGCAATTTATAGAATTGTCTATTTGGCTGAAGGTAACCGGATGCACATATGACTTGGTTTATTTTACGGTCGCGTGCGACGATTTGCTGCGCCTTACCTTCGCTTTTTGAATTTATTTCTTTATTCGCATACAAGGACTTATCTCTTTATCAACAATTCGTCGGGATTCGCAATTTTATGCGCCGTCCCCCGGATCGTTGACGCCTAAAATCCAAACGATATTTCAGCAAATTTCACCTCTAATTTGGCCGCAGCCTTTATTCGCCAGCAGAATTCTTTCCCATTATCCGTTATCCTCCTTTGTTAGTTTCATATATGGCGGATCTAGATATTTAAAGTTCTAAAGACAAGTAACCTTTCATCTATTTTGCAAGTAATCTAAATTTTTTACTAATAATTGAAAACATACACAACCAATTTGCTCTTTCTTCCTGTGAGGTAATCGCCGCATCCCCTCAAATATACAGTTGTTGCTTCTTCACTAATGTCGAAATTTGAAAAATTAGTAAGCCAGTAATAATTTCTACAATCTTTATTACTTAGTTTTGTTTACACGGTTGTTTGTATCAAATAACAAACCTCCTTTCATACAACAAAATGGTGCTCGACATGTGGTTGATTATTAGATTTCCTCACATTTACTGACGTAGTTTATTGAAAAAATATTTATTAATAATTTTTTCTTTTTTTAAATCCTCGCTTTTTTGTTGACTAACACTGTTTTTATCTTATTTTAACATGGCCTCAGTTGTTCCTTGATCAAGGGAGATTCGAGCTGCTGAATTATCGAAACGAAACAAAAAATAAACAATAATCGATTGTCTGGAATTCGTGCTCTAGACAAGAACGTGCGTATCGCTTATGCCAATTTAAAGAGACTACCATTTTGATGTCATAAAATTTGGTTTCAAAACTTTAAAAGAGCCACGAGAAACGTCGCCTCTTTTTAAGTTTTTTACTTTGGTGTTACCTTGTTAGTTATTAACCTTGATTGTTGTTTTGTTATCGTTTAAATAATTAAGTTAGTTTTACATAGTTTTGGAAGCTTCAATACAAACCCATGTCGTCGGGTTGAAGATTAATAATTAATGTCGTAAATGGAACTATAGACACGGCCGATTTGATTCTTGTAGATACAAAAAAGAACATTATTTTTACTTTTCTGTATCAACAACGTGTTAAAAAAAATGATTCCAAAGGATTTCGATTTTTTTTAAATTAAATATCTGATACTACTTGTTGGACATTTTTTACATATTTTTATAAGTAATGAGGTTGTTGTTTTTTCTTCTTAAATGCAACCTATACATATTTTTTTACCAAAGATTTGTATTCTTTTGTAAATTGCATAACTTGAAGATCATCGGATAATTAAGTTTAACTTAAAAATAAATTTCTGATCAATGATTTGCCGACGTTCCATGATTCTCTAGGCATTCCTTATCTCCACAGAAAATAATAATTGAGTCAGATCTTGTGATTTCAAAGTTTTTAAGAAAGGAATAAAATACTCTATCAAACAAAATGAGAGAAAAATTAGCTTATAATTAAAAATACAAATAATGAAGCTTTAGAAATATTGAATAAGTGACATCAGAAGGTGTATCTAAATAGCTATTATCACACCATTTTTTAGGTTTTAGGTTAAAATTTGAGGTTCAATATTAAAGGTTTTATTGAACTTATTCTGAACTTTTGGTTGCATTCTTTACGCAAAGTTTGCGTCTCTACTCAGGTAGCGAATAAGGGAAAGCTCACCACATATGGTGGGTACCGGGGACGGTCCAAAACTAGCAGCAACGTCTGCTCCGGATTAGATAGTTGGAAATAAAGCATCTCAAAACAGCTTCTGATCTTGAATAGGTGCCCAAAGTGCTTGGCAAATGCGGAGTTTTACTGCATGTCATTTTAGTGAAATGAAAAAGATGAATGATGTAGACACAGAAACATACATTTTACATAACAACTTGTCTCAGTTAAGAAAATCAAAGGCAAGGAGATACTCTGTTCCCAAAACACCCAACTCTAGTACTTTAAGATGTATTTAAGAAAATAAATTGAATTAAGAAGAGAGTAAACGTAACTATTAAATGATTATGGAATTTAAAATACGCGGGGGAGTGTCCTTATATTACAAAATTTAGAGGACCTAGAAAAGATGATCACCGGTCCCAAAAGATAAAGTGAGCAAATGGAGCTCAATGCATATGGCATATGACAGAATGAATATGGCTGAGAGAGGGAATAGAGTTAGGAAAATGGCAAAAAGAAGAAATAAGAAAAGATCACAATGGGCAATCAAGCATGAGAGAGTCAACTTTTGGCAAATGATCCGACTGGGCTCTCACAAATCTTTCGCCTGTCAATTTGCACTTCAGAAAATCACATTGAACTTTTAATGAGTTGCTAAACGGAGAAAATTATGAGAAATAATATAATCTGATGGAAAAATAAACCGCGTGTAAGTAGCGGACCACAACAGTCTCAAAGAGGTGATTGACTGGGTGACGTCAAAAGACATGTCTAATTACAGCGCGTTCTGGGTCGCGTGAAAATAATCAAATAATTGTTGATTTTATTTATTCAATAATTAATATTTAGGGCATGGAAACTGATTTTTTTTACAAACTGGCGTCGAAATCATTTACCATCAATATTATATATTACATCTATGAAAGTCAGTACAAAGCATAGAGAACTACATTCAGATTGTTGACATCAGATCCAAGAAGATACGATATCGACAAGAATTAATAACAGATTTACGTTGAGTTTCAGTGGAGATGTCGAAAGTTTTTAGAAATCTGTAGAATTGCAACCAATTATAATTATTTTCAATGCAGAAAAACTTTACGAAAATACGTATTCAAATATTATCTTTTATGTAAGTTTAAAATTTTTAAAATGAACAGAAGGTTTTACTTATAACATGACGTGAATACCAAAAAAATATCAAGTCAATACAAATAAGAAGCAAAAACATACAAAATTGTCACTCTTCAACAGAGGGATAATCTTTTGTCGAAATATGTTTAGTTGGCCTTAAATTATTGTATTAGTCCGAGCACAAGAGTTATTTTATTAGGACTATTTGCGCACTTTTTTGTTAATATGTGTTAGCAATAAAATATTATCAATAATTGGTCTTTAATATAAGAAAATCATGTTTTGGCTTTTATTATGCTGACAAGAAAGTTTTAGATGGGGCTTACAGGAGGTACCATAATTGTATGAAATATTTGCCAATATCGTTTCATAGAATTCTCAACAACGGCATCCGAAATTTAATTATTTCAATACAATAATTCTCAACAAAAGAAAATAGAAATATGAAAAAAGAAGTTTTTTTTGTCGTAGTAATCAGAATTGCAATAATTAAATTAACTCTCGTCCCACGTTGTTCCAAAATGACTGCTGCTAGGGATGACATTAGTAATTACTGAAATTAGAGTCGATGACTTGTCCCTTCCACTTAGCCCTAGTCCGTTATCTAATCGGTTTGCCAATGGCGACCGGCGGCAGCAATTTGCAATAATCCACATTGACGGCATAATAATTGAGTGCGAATTAATTTTTAATTCTTTGTCACTAGTTATCTTTCATCTTCAACAACTAGTTGTTTAGCAAATATCTTGGCGTTGATACCTTTCTACGGTTAAAGTGTTGATCCGCCTTTCCGCTGTCTTGCACGTGCAGAATTGTTAGGGTGCATAATCTTGAGCGGGCTTGATAAGATGTAATCTGCGCAAAGACATAAAGTTCATTTGAGAACAAGTCATGAATTGGTCCTTATCTTGGCGGTCCCAATTTGCCGTCGCTATAAGCTTCATGTCGAAAGGTCTACATATCTATCTGGTTCTCTAGTTAATAACGCAGTTATCATTGCGATAGCGGTACGGTAATGAAACTGTCCCATTTACCGAGGCCTGTGTAATATTAAGCACTACATTATGCCCTCATGGCCGCCTTACAATCTTAAAGGGCTGCGCTCATTAAATTTTACACGCAGGCTCTTCGCAGTGGATCGACTTTTTCTAGTTGAATATAGATTATCGTTTTCTACTTAGCAACGTGTAAAATTTTATTTTTGCCTTATTAGAGGAAGTTGAGATGAAAACTGCCGAAAGGAACGGCCGGAAATTAGTTAAAGGAATTGTGGTTGGCGACGTTAATAATCAAACGGCGTAATTCCTCCCGTTGTGTAAATGTGGCTAACACAGGGCGCCAAAGAGGTTTATAAAATAACAACTGTAACAATTACGGAGCAGGGCCTGTCCCTACTAATCTCCGTATCTATGTTATAACTGCCCGGCAATTTCAGGCGGCAACACTGCTGAAATTCCTGAAACTGCCCCACTTACATAACATTAGACGCACAAAACTGCTCGAAATTTTGTATACTTCTTGTTAAATAAAATACTAGAATTAAAACAAACAAAAGCGGAAACTGCGTGACGTACCTGCAATTTTATGGCCGTTGCTAGCGTATCAGCGGATGTATCAAACTGACGTATCTAATCTGGTTTGGTGAAAGTAATAATTTCTCTGCCTGTTTAGCGACTAATTTAGCACCTAATTTAAATTTATGTCTCTGAGTTCTCGCCAATGAGGCGGAAAATTAATGATTTTCGACAATAATTATATCACTTAAGTTTGAAAGAATAATAAAAGTCGATGTCAGTTATGGTAATCGCTTGCAACGGTTTAATCCAATTATTAAGTGTAATAAATTCTGGAATTTTAAGTTTATTATCCGCCGACAGTGGAAGCTTTTTAAAAAACGAAATTGCAGCGTTTTCACACAATCTGTCGACAAAGCATTTTTGTTTATTACAATACCTTTGTTGTAACTCTTTGATTTGTCCACTTCAAACATTTAAAATATGTACGATGGTTATTGTTTGATTAAAACATGGTTGCTTTGTCCCCGAAGAGCCGTGAACATTGTTTGGTTGTTGTAAACAATATAAATCCATGGTTGGGGGTTTATTAACCCAATTTCTGAGCCGATCCTATGCTCTTGCTGACCGGGATTGAAATTTATTATCGGATAGGTATAAGGTACGCACCGTTCTCGACGGAGTGATATCGTCGGAGATGATATTAAGAACCTTTAATATGGCGGAAGGATTATTATGTAATAAAATTTTACGATACTGCAATCAAATGGATAATAACGGTTTAGCAATAAATTTACTACCACAACTCCCAAATCTCACTTCATTGCGCACTTTTGTGTGGATTTAGGTTTAGTTCCGTATATAAGTTCTAATTTTTTTATCGTAAAATTCTCAATTAAAATATATTTATTTATTACGAGAACTAAAAAATAAACAAATAAATGAAAATGACAGACCCTAGGCTGCAACAGTATGCCTCTAATTTGTAAAGATTTTATTGAAACTTTTGAAGTTTAAGCTCAACCTATTTTAACTTTACCATGCAATTTTAATGATTGAACGGATTATATTTTGGAACTTTGGACTAGAGACTTTTATAATTGTTGTAAACTAAATACACTATAAATTAACGTTAAATTTTATCACATTCTTGATTGAACCTAACATTACAGCCTAGTATTAATTTTAAATTTAGTAATTAATAGTAAAATATGTGTCGTAATGAAGCATTTCGATACATTGCCACTTTTAATTTGAGACATTGATCAATAATTATTAACCATGATATTTAAAGAAGAAAACGTTAAAAAACGGTCATAAAAATGACGTACATGTAAAATTGTAGAATAAGTTAGATCCGTGATTTTGGTAATGTTTTGATAGTTTTTGATATGGTTCTAGCTGTATTATTGTTTGATTCAGTTTTTCGAACGGTTCGAGATGGCTTTAATTATTGGCTAACCAGCCGTGTTATTGCCAGTGGTGTGTTCCATGTTTGTCCGGTCTGTGAAAAACTATAAGCAAGTAACACGAGTTGCAGGATGTGTTTTGCTGGGCAATAGCTGTTCGTGTCATTTGAGGTAGTAATTAAGGTAATTTTAAAGCGACATTAATTTTAAATATCACGTTTTAATGTTGATGACTTGTAGTTTGTTTTATGGAATTAAAAAATGATTTAACATTTATACATGTTAGAAATATCTAGTTAAGTTAGCAACATTTTTATGTGCAATACTAATAAAATTTTGTGCTAATCGATTCTTATTACGAGGTTTTCAATATATTTTCTTGAAAAGATACTTTGGAGGAAATTCGGTCCTAAGAACAGTACATTCCAGAAACACACTCAAGGTTTTCATCTACAAATCAAAATCTATTTTACAAACGAGGAATATAATTTTTTCCCGATTATTTTTTTATAGTATTTGCACTGTCAATGCGAAAATTTGCCCCGACTACAAAGTACGAAGCCAAAACTACAACTTGTCACTGGAAACTAGAAATCAGAACCAACTGACTTGTCCTGTACCGTGTATTAATAGACCGTGGTGGGAAATGCGACGTCACATGTCAGGATTCGAACGGCCATAACGTTCACAGCGTTTTGACGCAAATATTTCCAGTCCGATATTGAATATTTAATTGTGTAAAAAATAATGCATACGAAAAAAAAAACTCACATGGTCATATACGTTTAAAAGACCAGTTTTACGTAAAAATACGTGCAAGTACCCAATTGTGAATTTTTTGTCAATCATTGAGTATTATGGCAGAAAATAAAAGTTTCTAAGGTGACCGATTCGATTCGAAACTTCGTTAACAGTAGGTTTGACATGTTTTCTTTTGTGAAGTAAATTTTGCCGGAAATTGTCACAATTCCCCATTCTATTTAAAGCGCAACATATCATTGTGGTCTCAATGTGAACCATTCCAAGAAATTTTTGTCGCTTTCCATAATTAACTGTTTCTTCAGGTTGTCACTTTTACTTCCGAATCAAGTAAATCATTAACAAACATTGGGTATGCTGATAGAATGTGATTTCTATTGGTTGAGGATGATGGATTAAGATGGCAGTGACCCATCAGTTTACGGACTTGTAGTTAATGAATAAAATGCGGGGTTGATCGACCCCTATTTGTGCATGATGTAAAAGTTCATTAGATATTGATAACATGCAACCGCTATTTGCTCTCCTGTCGACCATAGAAATGTTGCTAAAAGGCGGTGTGGATTCCGCTGAAATACATATATTTTTTGTCGGGATAGTAAATCTGGAGTTTCGGTCAGTGAACACGGAGGGATGCCGCTTATAGAACAGGTCGGGTGCAGTTTATCGGTCCAATTACCCGTCTCTAATTGTTAACTTGATTTAGAGTTTTCCCATCGATTTTTCGTTATCAGTTTATTTCATTTCCGCCGTATTGCTCCCTGTTACTTAATTTTGAAGATACTGAAACATCTCGTTGCCCGCCTAACATTTCAGATCAGATTTCGTTTTCTTAAAAACAAATAAAACCATCGACCGACCGTTGCAGTTTTCCGGATGAGTTTTCCTAGTGGGCACGCAATCCCGAGAGGTCTACATTAGTATTCCACTCCAGTTACATATTTTATATCTTTTGCGGTTATTTCACGACAAGGATATTATTCGATTCGAATGATTCTGGGCAAGTAGCTCATTTTGGTTGACCACTATGTTATTGCCGTCCTGTTTGCACGATCCTGAATGGTAGCAGTTTTTATTCTGATCACGCGTTGTACTCTCAACACTCTTATGCGCCATTCAGCACATCCCGCGCGGTCTCTCAAACTTAGAAGGATTTCAAGAAATTGGTATTAGAATTCTAAAAGTGGAAGAGGACACACGAATTGTCCAGCACACAGAGACGTGTTCGTCACATTTGCACTGTTAAACTTTTTCGACCGCATGAAGTTTGCGCTGCCAGCTACGTGCTCTGAACACTAATGCCCGACCGGTTGGCGAGCTTTGAATGCAAACTCGCACTATTCTTAACCATCTTATGCATTTATATCAAACAAAACGTCACGGGGGAGTTTGTAAGAATTTCGGATCGCTCGCTACGTATGCCGACGGTGTACATTCTGGTAAAATTCAAGACAATCCAGGGGATATGGAGAATTCGAAAGAAATTTAATTTAAAAAACTCATAAACAAACTTGTATCAATTTCGACACTAATCCCAGGAGAGCGAGGAAGCGAATTGTAACGGGGTTAAACCGTGCCAGCACCCTCTCGCGCTCTTCACCCCAACTCTGTCAGTTATTGATTTCGATTCCTCGCCCTCTCTCGGCGGATAGCAAAATAACTTTATCAAGCTTTCGCGTTTACTAATAATTTCAGCAGACCCATCTTTCGAAAAATAGCGACGTTATCTTAGTGCTAAGAGCTCACTTTCTTTTTCAGACGCTGACGGTGTTGAACCCTTTCCATACTCCTGAAGTAGCAGCGTTACAGGATACTGATCTAGCAGGACCGTTGGTTTTCTGCTTGGCTTTTGGAGGAGTTCTGCTTTTAGTAAGTTCCTAATCTTATTGATTGATTGTTAATGCCACGAAAATTTCTTATGATTTTTAAAAACTACCTCGATTTCTCTAGCGTTTAACGTGCGGGTAAATGGCCAATTACTTTTAATTTTTCGTGTTGAAGCCATCATTACTCGGAGATTTATAGGAATTCTACCAAAACTATGTTATAAATATATCACGTCATCACGTCAGTTTTTAATAATTACGCTAATAATTTGTTAAGAAGTAAAGTTTTGTTGCGTTTGAGCACGTTTTGGTTCGTTTTATTTCTCAATCATCCTTTTAACAAGAACAAAAACAGTTTTTCTTTCTTTGGTACTTAAAAGTTAGCATCGTTTAATTTATTGAAATTATTTCTTGTGAGAGAATTTGACTCAAATGTTAGTTTTTAATGTCTGATGCGATGGTGTCCAAATGTCTGAATTTATTGAATTTACGTATGTGTCAACGACACGTTAACAGCAAATCGAACGGCGATGTCAATAAACCGTCAGATATAGAGCCAAACATGGTTTAAAAAGAGAACTGGAAGAGGCTAATAGGGGTTGTAGGGCATCGACACGAGTGAATCCACAAAATCTAGATTAAGCTGGGCTAATCAGTTGTATCTTTTACAAAATGGAGTTTTTCTGTTATCTCCAATATGTTGTCGAATGAATGACCAGAAACATGTGCATAGCAAATTTTTACTAAATTTAATCTCATAATGGGGAAGAAACTTTGAGAATACTACTCTTGATAATTGTAGAATACAAAAATTAGACGTATTGTGCAGCGAATTAAAAAAAACTTAAGCACAATTAATATTCAGCGCTTCCACTCCATTTCAGTTAAGCTCTTCAGAAGAGACAAAGACCCAAGTTAATACAATTTTCAAGTAAGTAGCCAAGTTTGATTCTAAGAGAGAGTCTACGGAATTAAAATTTTTGACTCATGTTTAGCAACAACTTTCTCTTATTCACTCACATTAATACTTTGCTTCTGGGTATGTTTTCATAAAGTTTTTCCAAGATTTTTGCGGTTTGCGCCAGTAGCTGGGGCTGCTATCTTTTCAGCTACCAGTGTGGCCAGGCAACTATCACTTTATTCCATCCACATGCGAGCTCTCCATGTTTACTAACATTATTAGGTATACAATACGGTCATCATTATTAGATACAGGCCAAATTAGATAACGGTTGCTGTTCGGCTTGTAGCTGGACTCTCATTAAACCATGAGCGCATCCAGTTACAATAAAAATATTGCCAACTATCTTCTGTAACTTGATGTAATTTGGTGATTTTGTTCCCAATTAGTCGGTGACGGGCGTCTACAAAAAATACCCTACCTCGTCCGAGGGCTGTAAATCGAATTTTGCACGTCTTGACTAATGCTAGATTAGAGCGCGCCGCTTTGCTTTATTAATTACGTTTCAGTGTAGATAAAGCGTAATCACTTTTGCGTCCACGGGGCTTTAAATGGGTGTCTTAGTTAAATTAAGTCTTCTTTTACGAGGGGCGCAGTTCTAACATGAGGAATTTTAATAATCCGGTTGGTGTCGCTTTAAACATGTGGGAAGGAATTTTATAATCGATATTTTAATATAGCGCCAAGTAGGTATAGGAACTTTGCGGCTAAATAAGTAAACCTGTTGATCGTTCCGGAAATTTATTAAAGCCATTCTCAAGCAAAATTTTACCCTTAACATGAATTATATCAGGTGCTCGATTTATTTAAACAACGGAATTGCCAAAAATTTTAATAATTCTATAACGTCTCTTTTTCGATTTTTGTGACAGTATCACGCAGGGGAAAAGTTTTAGCGATAACATTTGTGAGGTGAGACCTGCCATAAACTTGTTAATATTCCAAGCCGGATTTTTGCTCTAGGTAATTTGGTTATAATAACTTCGACGATGTTGGGTGAATCGATAGTAACCGCGATGGTTCTCACTCAAACTTTAATACTGTTCTGCAATTGACGGTTATCGTTACCCGTGGGGCACCTTGAAGCAAATTTATACCTTTCACCTCAGGTAATTTGGCATACTGATAAAATAACCACTTAAAGGGAAAAAGTTAATGATAATTCCTCACAAATATAAGGTGCAGTACGTGGTTGATAAAATTAAATTTAATTACTTAACATTCAATTAGCATAAAATTCAACCTGCGGTTTGTAGACTTCTGCCTGAAATTTTTAATTTTTTTACGCTGAGATTCTTGGAGTTTGAACCCATATCTCCAAAACAGTTTATTAGAAACTTTATTTTCCAAACTTTATTTGAACTCACACGTTCTGTTTCATTTCCAGCACCGGTCAAGTGCTAGGTGATTGAAGCTATCGATAAATGCAAAATTCAATTACAATTGTCGCCTTAAAATGTTTATATTTGCATATTCAACTCTTGCAACTTTGCAGCGAGTCGTGGATCATGAATAAATTCCCTATTCTGGAAATGGAGGCTAAACAATTGATTTAATCGGAGTGCAACGTTGTCTGTCCTTCATTCAATAAATTCAGTTTCATAATGAGTTAAAGCAGCCGTCTGGTTGGGGAACTGACAGTTCCACTTCCTCCATGATTTTGTGTTACTTTATTGTATTGAAAATGTGATCAAATTGAAACCGTACTCTGCGAGCTTCATTTAGGTCAATTATAAATAGTTTGACAGCGTTTATGGAATAAACGAACTGCCGTGTTTTAAATTCGTTTATTGTGTTAATGACTTTGTCGAGTCAGATATTGTCATGTTAACACTTTTGCAATATTATTGTAAACTTCATTTCTGGTTCTCGTGTAACTTAGAATAAAGCACAAAACAAAATAACAATTTAAACATCTGCAGAAACACTAACACTTTTTTTTCTTCGTCGTTTGCGTTGTCTGAGCTTGTTCAAATATTCTGTCTAATCTCCAACTTTTATTCATTCACTCCGTAACTATGTTTCTGTTTAAATTCTGTTAGGACCTTTAACTTTTTCTTCTGTGCTAATCTGTTTTTATGTTGTTAATTGCCAAACTGGTGATTCGAATCATTATTCCGGTGCATACGCTTCAAATGGAAATTGTATTGTAATCGAACATAAGTGCTGTTTCTACTTCTAAAGACCCATTACTTCTCTATTAGTTATTAATGGTTAGTAAATACCATTTACATGAACGGTATCATTATTTTGTTCTCTGAATTGCTGATCAATTTAATTTCTCCGCATTGTATTTTGCGTGTGTTGGCGATATACCATAAAATTGATTCAGTAATGTCTCTCATCATAGCAAACTTTTTTTGGACCTTTGCTATTTATTCCTATAACTCGATCTATCTATTGGTAACATCCAAGCGTGATTATTTATAATTCTTGATTGTATTTGACTTAGACGACACAAGAATTATTGTAGTTTAATGTATTTGATTTTTTTGCCACTAAATCAATCACTAGCGAAATCATTGAAATTAATGCTAATCGCAATTTTCCAAAATAATTTCCAACTTTCAGTAGCGAAAAATAATTTATTTAACATCCCCATATCTGCAGAAACTGCAATAAATTTCGAGGAAGAATGTGGATAAAATTGATTTAACGATTTGCATTAATTTTCATAGTAGCAATCTTTATTTTTCGATAAAATGTTGCGGTAACGTTGAAAATACTTTTAGAAATATTACCAAGAAGAACTGACTGATTATAGGTATTTTAGAGAGTACAGTTTCTGTTGTCATCTGCCATAAAGTTCCTGAAATTCCTGTGTTTTAAGTTTTGTTAAAATTTCCAAACTGCGGGTACCTTAATTATTAAAATGGCTTGAAATGAAACCTAAATAATTTCAGTCACCTGTCATTTAGGTAATGAATTGACTTCCATAATAAATCGACTCTCTGTTGTATGTTTAGGTACAGCACTTTTCACTCTAGTTGACTGTTATTTAATCATATTGAAAACGTGATCAAGTCGAAAGTGTTGAAAGCATGATACATGTTCAATATAAATAAACAAAAAAAATAAACGAAACTGCTACTGTGAAAATCGCAACAATTTGATGTGTTTGTCTCGTTTTAGTCTGGCAAAGTCCACTTCAGCTACATATACGGCATTGGAGTGTTAGGGTGCCTGTCTATTTGGGCGCTGTTAAGCTTGATGTCGGCCCAGCGTGTCACTATCGGCACCGTCGTGACAGTGCTGGGATACTGCCTGCTCCCGATGGTCGGCCTTTCCGGAGTGAACGTAATCCTGAGCTTACAGTAAGTGCCCGACTTTCTAGAGGAGCCGAAGCCTTTCTAATCTATTTATTTCTGTATTTCAGGGGTTACGTCGGGATGGTGTTGACCACAGTTGCTATTTTGTGGTGTAGCCTCTCAGCCTCCAAATTGTTTGTCACCGCGCTCGCCATGGATCATCAACAGCCACTCGTACTATATCCGTGCGCCCTACTGTACGGGGTGTTTGCGTTGATTACAATCTTTTAAATATGTGGCTGTGGCAAGCACGATTCTACATATCGGAGTGTTTATAGCAACATACGTCGTAATTAATGAACAATAAATAAATATTTGGATTCTAGTAAATGGATTCAGTGTATATTATGGAACAAGGGATTGCAATAAAAACATTATGACAATACCATTGGCCGTAATTACATAGATAAATCGCGAGGTGGTTGCAAATACCGCGAAAAATTTAACTCGCACACAAAATATAAACCGTCACCGTTAATTAAATCGGGGTAATTTACCCCATGCAGTGCTGGCTGTTTTAGGGTGGGTTCACTTAAGCAAGGCATTACTTAATCAGAGCAGGAGTTTCGCCAATTGATCGCGAATTACCAGCTGTCATCAGCTCAATTGAATTATGATCATTCCCAATGCTGATGATGAGAGAAATACAAAGTGCAACGTATTTGAACGCTCTTTAATATATAAAATGGAGGAGTTTAGGATCGCATCGAATTTACTACATGTAATTTACAGATTATCGAAGGTACGTGCTGCCCGGATAATATCGCTAGGTAAGCACCCAGCAAATTAGGATGCAGCTTGTAACGGAATTCCACCAAAATGTATTCAATTTGATTAGGCACGTTAATGAGCAATCAATAATATTCTACTCATCATTGGGTTAAATTTTTGACTTTGTTGAAAATTTTGAATTTATTTATGATAACGAAATCGTTCGCTCAATTTATTTCAATTTTTATTATTTTTTGTCTGTGTGTATGCAACTAAATATACGCTTCCGTTCGCATGCTTTCTAACGTTCAGGTAATGCCAGATATATTATTAAACACAGTTTTATGGTAATTTTTTCCAATTTTATGGATATTATTCACCCCTTAAACGTTTTCTATTTATTAGGTAACCAACGACAAGTACGGGAGCATATTATGGATCGGAAATGGTTGTAACGTCAGTTATCAATTTTTACAGAAGAACAGAATTCATGTGCTTTTGATACTATACAAGCGACATTGAGTAATGACCATCGATGTATTGATGAATGAGTTTACACGTGGACGGTTGCTATCTACAATGGGTTTCATTGATGCATTCTTAATAATGAAAGTAAAAGTGATTTCAGAATAATGCAAGTCTTTTGGCCACGCCCTTTACGCTGACTGCTGAAGAATTCTTGAATGACCGGACTGGGCGTCCAATCAAATACGTACTAAAGTAGTAATCCTAGTACTACTCCAACGGTATTATGCGTAAACGTGAAGTAAACACGTTTTGCTACATGTTCCAAATATTTTTTGTGTAATCTCAGCGGGGTTCAAATTTTCTTTCCAATATCATTTTACTATTTTTGGCGATAGTTTCTTTTAGAACATTTAGGTTAAAATCACACATTTTTTCCACAAAATTAAAAAGATTATACTAAAAATTTAAGTTTTCAAATTATTTGTGCATTATCATACAATAATGGAACTTTTGTTACTTACAAATATCATTCAATTTTCTATTAAAAAAAACAAGAGGTAAAAAGCAACAGGTAATAGTAAATTAAATTAGATGCAAAATTGAAAAAGAATTGCAATTATTGGCTTAATTAAATTTTTAACATAAAGTGATTTCAAGTTATTAAAAAACTTTACCCTTCGTTTCTTGTTAAAATCACAAAAATGAAATTTTCTTGTACACTTCCAACGAATAACATGCATTTGGACTTGTTAATAATATTTATCAATTTTAAATGACATTTTGTTTTTTCTAACAGTATTTAATTACTTAACATGGAAAGAGATACGTCTCTAAGTTCAATTGGAAATAACTGCACTACTCTTATTTAGCTTTGCGTTGCGTTGTTATATTTGAATAAAACCAAGATCTAGCATTTTTAGATTCTAGCATTTTTATTGATGATAGAATCAATTGAGTTACAAAACTAAAATTTCGTTTTAAGGATGAAAAAAGTATATGGCAATATTCGTTATACGTTTCTTGTTATCTAAAATAAATGCTATAATGTCACATTCCGTATTCCGGTATTCATTAAAAATATAGCAAGTTTTTCGAAACAGCTGAAGCTTTGGTAATTGGTAATAAAAGTGAGGAACTTGTCTTCAGCGATTTCGTTGAATTTTAATTAGCGACTTTCCAAAAGTCGATTCTGAAATTCGACAGCTTGACGGCAATGCAGCGCGAATAACAATTTCTTCCTGTCATAAATTAGAGGAGAAAATTTTATCACGTCCCACCTCATATTTAAGCAGTTATACCCTATTCATCTCCTGTTATTATCTGTTACGCCTCGATAATGGACATTTCCCGATCAAAGAGAAAAGAAAAAAGCTATTATACGTTGCTTGATTACTCCCGGACTGAAGGATATTAAGTTATCTTCGCTTTACAGAAAAAGATTACCAGTTTTCAGTGAGCTTATGGCCTCTATTGTGCCTCCATTTATGTGGAAGTGGATCAGAGCTTCGAATTAAATGTAATTTGCTTTTACATGACTTTTCCGTTACTTTTTGATATTCTTCGTGCCCTTTGAAAAAAAAAACCGGACATCACGCAGAAGCAGATGCTAAAATTTGCTAGTCAGGACAATACCAGGTCATTAGCGCAGGTTCAGGTATATTGTAAAAATCGATATTAATTTCCTGTAACACCAAGTTAAATAATGCTTAGCTGCGTATGAATATTCATAGAATTTCGTGTTGGTTTTGTTAAAACTTTCAATCCGAATAAAGCTCTTCAATATTGAATACAACTCTCAATTATATTTTTATTCACGTTGCAAATTGAATTTGTTGGCGTTGTACCCTGGAAATTTCTGCGTATTTGCGACGATCTTCGATTACTGACTAATATTTGCGGGATTAGAAATAATAAATCCCAGAGAAGACGGGGTTTTAATTGAAAATTCCTCACCCGAATCGGAAAGTAATTATATAAGTTTCGACTGGCAGCAATCTTCCGTCTTTTAAAATTCAAAACTAAATTTCTCTAACTCGTTTACTTTTTAACTTTCCGGTGCACTTACCTATGTGGAAACCGCTCTCTTTTAGAACCGCTTCTGACAAATAGATTCGTCTCCTTATTGCTGTTTATATTAAAGGGAATGCCCTTAGGGCGGTCTGGTCTTATTACTTTATCAGAGCGCACGAGTTGGAAGGCAATCTTGCGACTTGCTTTGTTTTTGATTGCCACACATAAAAGCGACTTCACCCTTGAAGCCGGTTCTCGCATCGCAACTCTTCCGATCCACAATAAATATTAATCATGCGTCATCAACATGTTTTAACATCGTTTAACCCGAAACTGTAACTTAAATATACTTCGTTAGTCCGTTACGTCATCAAGAAACGTTTCGTCTCCGGCTCTGGCTCAAACGTTATCTAAGTTCAAGCTTTCAACAATAATTTGGTAGTATAATGCGGTGTGTATCTCGCGACTGGGATTGTTTACACGCCGGGAGAATTCCGACCAACAAGGAAGACAACTTGCCTGAAATGCTGGAAGCTTGGCGGATGTGAAAATGATAACGTTTCGTCGATCAGGTCACGCATCTCGGCGCTTAGGAGGTCCGGCCAAAGGTTACCGGCATCTGAAACGGCCAAAACCCGATAAATCTGCAAATATTATTGCATAACTTCCTTCGAAGGGTCGGGTTAGGATCCCATACACGTCGTTTTACTGATGCACTTTTGGCCGAAAAGAATCCGCGATATGGAAGAATCCCTGAATTTATCAAGCGAATAGAGATTGATCGACTGCACCATCGTCAGCACTTTGAGTTTGTTCATCAATTAACGGGAATTAATGTTGCTCAAACAGTAACGTGCTAATAATTATTGTGAAGCTGTTAATATCAAATAGTTTGTTTTCCCGTGATTCATTGGAATTTGTGACTAAATAATGTTGGAATAAATAAGCTCTTTGTCTAATATTGATGAAAAGATTATATCGTCAGCGGTTTGGTCTCTTATATAATTTATAACTGCATCACTATTTATGGCCTCATGCAAGACTTGAATTGCCGTTGGATATGTTCCCGACGTCGGTAATGCGCTTCTCGACAACTGTTTTATATGAGACCTCAAAAGAGTAAAAACTATTGTAGCTGCAAGAGCGTTGAAAAGAACGTCGCCTTAATATTGAGTTTCGTTTATTACGGTTTATCTATTAAACGCTATGCAGTATCGAGTGTAGCAAAAATGGTGGAGGCGCCTGGCTAGACAGCTCATTTATTACACCGGCGGATCAGCCAATGTTATTATCAATAACAGACTCTTCAATCTACTTTTTTGCAAAATGAGCCGGCTACATTTTGCTCCTTTCAGCATCGAGGATGCCATTGTTGAAAAGTATCGTGACTATTACCCGAATTTCTCCGATATTGATTAATTTCTACTGATAAAGTTTCAACACTTGATAAGTTTCTATGGTATTCTTCTGAATGAAAAACTTGGGCCTTTTTAATTAAGTTATCGAACTGTTCGCAACCTATTAATTACAAAATAGATTGCAGTTCATCAGTTTGATGGAGAATGCATTCGTACCACCGGCTGCTTGCTTACATAATTTGTTCTGCATTTACTGGCTCATTCAAGAGGAATTGCGTAATTGTAGCTGCAGGCGTCCTGATTGCTGTCGGTTGCCTCAGTACGTGTTGATTGTTCATTTCTCGCAATATCATTTGTATAGTTAGATCCCCTGATGGAATATGGAGTTTGCGACCTATCCCATCTGACTGCTCGATACGGCGACAATATCGATAGAGTTTTTGTCTCGGTGCAGAGGTGAGGGGCTAAAAACCGCCCTAATCCAAGTGGCCGTCGGCGCAGGAAAAATGGCCAGTTTTCGGAGGGTCTTTATGCTTGTTCGCTGGACTATACAACGGTTACTGTATATTTCGATAAAAGGTTTTGCGGTTACAAATGTGCCGCCGAATATGAAAGCTCGAGTTTGCTACGTTTGCAGCGATAAACTCGACAATAAAAATGAAGATAAATCCGGATGTTCTTTTCCGCGCCTGCGGTCACAAAACTGCAATTTGTTCATGTTAAACGTCGAGATTAACAGATTTTCCTGCATATCTGGGCCGGTGCAATATTTAAACGGTTCGGGATCAATAAATATTTTTTATCGACGCTTTTCCGGCACGTACCGCAATTTTACTGATTAGTTCGTCGACGAACATGTTGCTCTTCCTTCCGTCTACATCAGGTACAATGCAAGGGTTAATAAAAATAAAACGCGGTTATATGGACCGATTGAGCTTAGGGATGGTTATGTGTGCTCGCAGAATAAAAATCGTTAAGCTCGTTTTATTGGCCCCGAAATTAATTAGATTTAAAGCGCAAAAAGTCGTAAACAAACGGAAATGTTACAACGGGAATGCAAGATGTGCCTTGAACTAGTAACTTTATAGCTACCATACCTAATTGAGAAAATTGTATAAACTTACAACCCAACCGGTGATATTCTCAGCTTTGGCATTTGTGAATATTAAGAAGCGAAATGGGTTTTCTTTTAGGAAGTGCCTTGGAAACTAAGCTACGATATTGTACAGAACATATTTGTGATCAAAATATTCAGTTCACAAAGTTATCTACGTTTAATAATTTTTTAGTTAATACTACCTATTATAGACGAAACATTATTCTTGCGGCAAATCTGAACTGCAGAAATTTATTTTTGGCACAAAAACTTTAGAAAGAATTTCTATATTCCAGGTTTAATAAAGCAAAATAGCTTTTAAAAAAGAGAGGAAACGATATTTAAAAAGTTTAGTCGGCTACCTATCCGTCAAAAGCGACAAACTTGAAGAGAATTTTTTTTGAAATTTTTGGAATATGAAAACTTAATCACGGTGGTAACAAGTGTTACTCATTAGGAGCAATTTTAATATAATTAAGCTACAAAGATTTGTCATGAAAAACACGAAAGTTGCGAACCTAAAATTTATGTGTAACGCCAGATTTAAATTTTGTGCTGTTCAATGGATATGAATAATGTTATCAATATGGAAAGGAGAAAACAGCTAATACAATGATACGATAGATTATTAATGCAAGAAGCTCTGAAGCTTCTATCAACTTCATGAAATAGACGCCAGAAGATTCTGCAAGATTTTTTAAACCAAAAGTCTAGATGCTGTCATTAATTTTAATTTCTGATGGATTCTTCTACTCTTTTCATATAAAGTTTTGTAAAGTTTGCTCTGTCTGTGAACTCAAAGAGACGTACTTTTTATGTGATTTTAGAGGAATATGGAATTTGCTAATTAAATACGTAGGTTTTTGGCCACAAGTACTAGTTGCAAAGTAAAAATCTATACGTAATTTGAGCGCTCTATTACTTCCTAAAATTTAAAATTCATGTCATGTTCCAAAAACTAAAATTACTCTTTCCATCAAGGACATAGCTGCTTGTCTTCAATTACTCCTAAGAAATAGTATATTGATCTAAATTTTGAATTTGGTAGTAAACAACTTGAGAAAATTATGAAGCAATTGCATTTTGCTTTACGAATTGGTCTTGCTTAACGAATATGCGTGTTTAGTATTTTCTGAAATATAAAAACTTAGATCTATCTTTATTTCCAAATATAGGCCTATATATCCTCATTTGCTGAAACTAATTACCACATACCACCTAAATAGCGGGTTAGAATGGTTGAGAGTGAGAATTGAGAGCCCAATGGCCCAACAAGATGTTACTTTTTGATGATTGGATCCTTATAACAATTTAAATAAATTTTCTTCTAATTTTTGGACGTACGTGTGAGATTCCTGGCATTAAATTTGTATCATTACTTTAATCACCCACTTTGGATCTAACAACTCCATGTACTTTCTTGTAATAGTAAAAATTGACCATTACTTCTAGTTTTCCTTTCAAGCGACGCGTTGAAACTGTTATTGCGTATTGTTGCTTCAGATTCCAATACTTTTACGTCGTCATTTCGAATTACAGTTAATACGAATTTATAAACTGTCTGCAAGCGTGTAGGTAGCAATCGGTAGATTCACCCGGCGCATTCACCATTGCAGCAGTTGTAGAAGTCGCTTAATTTCGTCTGCAATATAAACCGGATGCCCGTCCATTACAGTTCACGGAATACTTTGCTAGTTGTTTCAAACCTTTTTGATACAACTAACCCGACTATTTCTTATAACTTGATTTATGCTCTATACCGAGATTTAGAGCTTTTAGTTATTCTTTGCAGTAAACTTTTCGTTATTTATTGTAACCCTATTTGTAAAAAAAATTAAAACCATTTTTTTGTTAACCATTTACCCCACAATGGACTTTTAAGAATGCCGATTTGTTTTCGAAATATCTCTAGACATACTTGTTCGTTAATTATTGAGTACAAAAAAGTCTGCATGAAAGCGACAGAGAATGACACTGCTTGCTTTTTACCCCGAACACTATCACAATAAGTTACATTGTATGGTTTCCAGATTTTAGCAGTGAATGTTCACTCAAAGTTTTCCCTAAATCAAAATTGCAGCGTAATTCTACTTTTGGAGCACCGGGAATTTCGTAGTTGAGCTACGCTACCATAGCAATCATTAGCGTCAAATATTAAGCCGGTTTTATTAACAGAAAAGTTCGCTAAGCCGAACGCTGGGGCTGCTCGCTTTATTAAATTTTGTTTTCGCTGACATAAGTCATTAATACCACCATTTTGTCATAAAGTTTTACTGCAGAACTGCGTCTCAACGGGGTGGTTCCAACAAGCAAACAGAGCCGCTTTAACAAAACGACTCAGTCATGTTGCGTAATTATACTTATCCAATGCTGCTGGTTTTCCATAAATTGCAACATTTTGAGCGCTGAAATTTCCTTTTTAATTTTTACGTTCTGGTATCCATCACATTTCGGGGCTTTTAGGACAAAATTGTTGGTAGAGTCGTCACTTAAAAAAAATAATTAGGCCTTGGTCCAAATTCAGGTTGGCGGGCATAAAAGGTGTAGCAGCCGCATTGCGTTATACGGATTTCGATCTGCTAATTGATGATGTGGGTATTTTTTCAGTTTTTTTAAGGGATTCAATAGCGCCACGCGAGCTTTGTTGATCGGAACAAAAACTCTTATTGTTGCTCTAATTATTTCTAATGACCGTAATTTTTTATGTTCGGCATAGGTCTGCGGCTTCTTTGTTTGTTGTAACGCGTCATAACTCACACACAATAACATAATTGTTACCGTAAAGAGGAAAAATTTGAGTTTAATTTGCTGACATATTATCGCGTATTGGTGTTAAAATTGGCGGATAAAACAGAACTAAAAACAAAATGTCAAATGGCCATATTAACAATCATTCATTGCAAATTTTATTTGCTCATTGGACTCCTTGCTATTGAGTCGGATCGTTAATTTTTTGCAACTTATCGAATTTTATGTAATATTTTGTGCAGCAGAGAGTGCACCGCTGTCCCAAAATCTACCAGATCTTTTTTTGCACAATCGAATACTACAACACGGTACTACAATCATACAATGAAGCCATAAATATGGTTTAATTGATTATTGTTGACATTCTTCACTAATATCAAGAGAGTTATCACTAAAAGGTGCATATTAGAATATTGAAAAGCACAGAAGACTTTTTTTACTAGACATGAGATTGCCAAAAATAAAGAATACGTTTTGTGATAAAAAGAAGAATTTTTTTGTACATAAAAATAACGTCTAGCTTGAACCTATAAAAAATATTTTGAAATTTATTGCAACAAAAATGTAGTTTCAAAAGTTAGAATAACGTGCATTCTAAAGAAAAAAAGTAGAATTTTGAAATGACGGATTACAGAATATGAATTTTTCTCAAATGGATCTGAACTATAGAAAATTGAATTTGAAAACAAGCCTAGAAAAGTTATTTTTTTACATTTTCGTTACTCTTCATTCTTCATTTACACATTCACGCTAATTTTTCTGTGGAACGTTGAATGTTAAAGTCTCAACAAATACGAAACGCAATCGCTTGTCCACCACAAATAAAAAGGATGTGAGTTACATGTGAAGGATCTGCAACCACCATTGACTTGAATCATGTTACAAAACTATAATTTCAGGGACAGACTTGAAATGTTTACATCTAGATGCTTAATATTACTCTTTGAGGGATGCGTGGCTAGGTTAAATAGCAAAACCCTGTACCCGTTAGTTGAAATTTCTGCACAATTAAACAAATATTGTAACTTAAACTCTGAACTAATTGGGCCTCAAAGCTTTATTTGATAAATAGGTATGAATGTGAATGAGTTGATATTTAAATTGATTTATGATTTACATCGGTCTTTATGCTACCGATCGCAATTGATTAGTCGCTATAACAAATAGTGAATAATTTCAAATAAAATTTTTCGAAAATGTACCATATTTGTTAGTTTTTTTTCTTCATTCAACAAGTGTGAGCTACCTTTCTACACGTGCTTGTGGTATGTGTTTTTATTAGTTTGCACATATAAGTGGAACTTACAGTTTTAGATCAGTACGAACGACTAGAAATTTAGAGAATGGTTTTTCCAGGTAAAATATCCCTCGGTGGTTTGCCATTGGTTTCCCAGGGAAAGTGACTGATGAAAAAAATTCAACTGAAAGTTGGATCCGGCACTAACTGATCTAACGGTAGGCGCACTAGCCTCTATTATTATGATTTAACTTAAGTCTAAATAACAATTTTGTTTTTACATAGCGATGCTAAATTTAACCTTAAATTTAAGGAAATAACTTTAGGAATGTGAGTTGTTGCGAGTTTTGATGTAATCCTTGTAAATGCAATGCTTTGAAGTGCATTACGGAATGTCGTTGGAACGGGTAAATTTGCGAGAAAATTGAACCCAAACATCTGCTGAAATATGCTTAATACAATTTTCCGAAGAATCCAAAGTGAGCCGAATCTTGACTGTTCCTTGAGCGAAAGCAGATAAATCCGTCCAAGTAAGTGCATAGGCATGGAGGAAATTACTTTCAAACGCATACATTAACGGACAGGCGCCTTGAATTCAGCTATGATGTGGAGGCGTCGACGGTCACCGTCGGAAACACGGCGTCGACTCGCATCAGTCTGTTGGCAACCCTGGAACCACTGCGACCTGCAACTTGGAAAAAGCGCTTGCCATTAATCCTTGTTATGTTCCATCATAAATGAATGTTTATGTTTGTGAGTTTTGACAGTTGACATTTTGTTATGTCGCCCCCTCAATGCTACGTTTCGGGTCGATGCGAGATATCGTTGAAATAGCCGCGATTTTCACAACTCGAGGTAAGTTTCTGGTGGTAATTGAGTAGCGGTTGAACTTTAAAAATATTTTTCGATTCATAACAATTTATTTCGTATCATCGGCGATGTATCATGGATGTCGTCGCCAAACTTGTTTTATAAGCAAAGTTTTGCTACGAGTTACGCACAAGTTTGGTCGGATGCTAACGCATCTTGAATAAATAATAATAACGCGGTTTGCGAATGGCACTTTCTTCGGAGAAAACTCAATAATAGCGTAATGGCGTTATTTAGCGCGTCTCGAGTTGCGGGATCTAAATCCATTAAAATGTAGACATCAACCGCCAGAAAAAACTGCGATAGCTGAATGGAACCCTCGAGATTTTTTACAGATTACAAAGTTTATTGTTTGCTCTTCTATTACTAGCAGAAATTATGAATGCGGTAAAAACGAGGCCGCATTGACGAAATAACAAATTGGTCAAGAGATTATCCGGAAAAATCTGGCGCTATGCCCGACATGGCATTAAATCTCGCTAATTTAATAAGAGCAATAAAGCTAGTTCGCTGATGGACTCGGCGGTGCACAAGTGTTTTCTTCATCCATGTTGATAAATGGGCGCAGCTTATGCATAGTGCTGTGCACAGTGTGAATTTATTTATCCAGAAAATCAGGCGGGGCCACCCGGGCAGAAGCTGAAATGAGAAATTAGCCAAGTCACTGTAACAGATGTTGAGACCTCTCTGCCTAAATTTATAGCGACATTGTCGGAATCCCGGGGTCGGTTCTTACTTTGACGAATTTTCGACTGCTCTAAAACCGTCCCCGCCGGCCATCAAAAAATTCTTGTTCTACACTGAAATTTTTCTCCCTGAATCTTTATAGATTACAGTTACGTTATTCCGGTCACGCGATCTGATGAAGGCGTTTGATGATGCTATAAAATGAACACACCGGGGTGCTAGTGGTATTTTTTCCTTCCCTGATCGAAAAGCATAAAATTTTCAACAGCAGCTGTGACCTACAACGGAAACATCGGAAGTCGCGACATTAATCGCAAGAATATCTATATTTAAAGTTAGCGGCTATTTTTAGATTGCATTCAGTTAATTTTAACTTACTAGTTATCAGAAATAGCCAAAAATCTAATTAAAAATGATCGCGTAATTTCGACTAAAAAGTAACGAGATGTGTTTTAGGTCTCGAAACTTTCTGTTTGCAACGGAAAATATCCATATAAACAGGCAAAATAAGGAAATTTCATTAAGATGCAACAAAAGCTATTGTCTTTTCAGAAGCAGGAGTGCCGGCTTCAAGATCGCTCTTGTACCGCAATTTGTATTCCGAGCTATTTCCTGTTTTGCCCACTCAACTGTTAAAAATTTTGTTTTGGCTCGCTTTGAATTTTCTATCGGGTCACATGAAATTTAATTTGTTGCGCGATTCGATATTTTCTGCAGGTACTTGTTCGTGTAGAAATCCTCCTGGCCCCTTACGCTTATTATCATTTTTCCTCTTCCACATAACCGGTTTAAATTGATTACGATTCGCCTGAAAATCTCGACGAGAACGCAGATTTTCTTGTTTATAAGTCACGAGACAATTACTTTCCAAGACGTAATCAAATAAAGCCGTCGTATTTCCCAAGCGAAACCTGTATTGCAGTAAAGTAGAGCCTCTTATGATGTACAGGCGATTGTACGATTCGGGGATATGGACTAATTTTAAAAATTTCTATGTAAGAAAAGGCGTCCCCGTTTCGTTACTGCCCATAATTTCCGACAAATTGTCCAAAATTTCATAACGGAACCTGCCCCGACAACATCAACCTCATTATGTCGTTGATCAAATCGCGAGGCCCTCACCAATACAGCAAATCTCCTTTGTTGTTACAAACGCACGCAATTTCACCGCCACGTTAGTTTAAGTTTTGATACTTGTAAAACAAACAACTTCAATTGCACCACGGGGTACGCAATTTGCTACTTCTTAGAGCTAATAAGGTAAAGTGCAATCTTTGTTTGATGGTGAATAAAAATGTAATTAATCTGACACATGATTGATTACTTTCCAGGGAAGAAGCTGCGAGTGACAGGTTTTAGATAAAACTTGTTAACATCTTCTGGATTTCAGGAGAATGTTAAAAAAATTAAATTAATTTAAGTACAACAGCTATAAAAATTTTATATGTGAATATGTGAACACAAAGATAAAGATGTAGATTCTGTAAAATACGTTCTAGCTGCTTATACGAGGTTTGCTGCCTATATATATTTAGTAAATATAATTTTAATTAATTAAAATTATAACTTGCCTTCTTAGTCTTTCTACGTAATTTTAAGTTATTTTTCAGGAACCTGAGACTGCTTCAGGTGTATTCTGAAAAAACTGTTAACAGGTCAAAATTTACTAAAAGTTGCTTTCATTGGCAACGATATTTAGTCGCCTATAATATGAGAATTTGTTTTTATAAATTTTTAATTGGTATATAAAGAAAAGTAGATAACGGATTATTTCCCTCCAACAATTTTAATGGACTAATACCCAAAGTTCACATTTGAATATTATTAATAATAAGAACGAAAGCTTTTAACTCGTATTTTTAACTTAAAGCAAAATAATTTTCTTTGAGCAATATTTATTTAACATTTCGTTATTTTCTTTAATCGTGTTTTAAAAGGTTTAATGGTTCTTTTTTTACAAACTTTTTTTCATAGCTAATAAAGAGTCGAAAGGATCCTCATTTTGCATTATGAAAGAATTGTTTATTAATTACCACTCTTGCTATCAACTAGTTATTTGCTGGGATTGAAATCTCAAATAACTTGGCAGTAAAACATTTACTTCAAAGGATTCAATGGATGCCAAGGATTTCATAATTAAAAATATTTTTCTCTCGAAATTCAATAATAGAACCATCATTTTTGATAGTCGAACTCGTGCTACTAGCGCGACAGTAGGAATGTTCAGGAATTTTATTTTCATGTGAAGCTAGTAAGTTTTTTGAAATGGCGAGAGGTGTTTAATTGTTGGCAGTAAAATCTCTTGTTGGATGTTTGCAATTAATTAAGCTCTATAAAATATTTACTGTAGCAGCGTATTTCGAGCAAACTATTCAACAGAACACTTGTCTATTTATTTATTTCGAACTCAGCAGTTACTTGTTTTTCAACACCTAAGATGAAACGTGCTGAATCGATTACGAAGAGATTCACGCGTCTGATTTTTTTCAATAGAACTCACCGTCATTCACTATACAAGGACAGATTAGCCGCCAGTAGCCAAAGGAGATTGGAGGGTTCAATAAAATGTATTATAGAAAGGACCTCACGTGATATAGCGTATTATAGGCCTTGTGACTGGAACATCACAAAAGTGACATGATATTCAGAGGACAGGATCAAAACGAAATAGGCAGGTACAATATTAAAGTATAGTCCGCAATGTGGGTCAAAGAAAATTGAAACGGCTGGTATTAAGAATCACGTCTTTTTTTTCTTATGAATTCTCAAACTCACGAACTTTTAGATTAACAACTGAAGAAAAACGACTCGTGGAGTTGGCTTTGTTAAATCAAATTATCTCCAAGCTAATAAAGCCAGTGTTACGAGGTTCCAAGGACAATAAAATAAACAGACCTGACTTATCACTGACGATGTGTCGTAATATTTCTCATATCTTTTGGCAAATGAGCAATCGTAACAATCTGTCGAAACGTGGCTCGAGAACGAAGGTGCTTTATGATTTATTTTGAATATTCTTCTGAATAATTAAATTGCAATTTACTTTTACCATTTTCTTATTTTATTTTTAATATACGTCATTATTGTCGTTGCTAAAGTTGTACTTAACAATTTAATCAAGGGACCATAATTTTGATATCCAATTAATAATTAATTATTCGTAAGGAAGCTTCGACGACTGCTGTACAAGTTTCGCAATTTTTCTGTTTCCTGAGATTTATTGCTAAGTGTTTTGTATAGTGAAGTAAGTGGCAGCAATTCTTCATATTACGGTTAGTTCCAGTTCTTTAGAAAACAACAATACCTCTTTATCTATATGGCGAATTTTCAACTCCCAACGACACATGTTGCAAGAAGAGTTCGACTTATCCGCCGCAAGTGCTTTTTCCGCAAAATGCATTTTTCCCGTATCTCCCTTTTTCTCGATGTCAGCAAACTCCAAAGAAAACACGAACTTTTCGTTGCTTCCTGCGTCGAAATATCAAGTTTCCATTTGGGAAACTCGCCATTACAGTTTTATGTAATCCGCCTCAGTATACTGGTATAAATAATTTCTTTTGTCAATTCGCGAAAGAGGAACCCTTGTCGTTGGATTTGTCACCCGTCGACCTCGCCTCGTGAGTGCTGAACAAGTGGTGCATAATCTATGTGACGCGAAATTCCGTATTAAATAATTAATTTTAAAAACGTTGGTTTAGGGACGAGAACGGACCGGCCAACAACGTCGACCGGCATAATACTGGTCATTAAAACCATAAATCTACGCCTTGGCAGTCATCTGAAAGTTTAATCCTGTGTCTCTATTCATAAGGGATATTTGTTTTAGACCCCGAAGCCATATATCATTACTTTACAACTTTTACTAATAAAATTAAAACCTTTCCAAGCCAGATTACGAAGTCCTTCGATTTATCAAGAGCCATTTGCGATATTTTTGTTGATTCACTTTATTGATGGCGGGGGCGGACTAGGCAGGAAAAACCGGAACCAAAATTCAAATCGAATTGATCTCAACCAGGGACCAATTTTAGGGATTAATCTGCAAGCACCGGAGACCAAGTTTAGTTAAGATATTTTTTGGTTATAGTATACAAGTCATGATGTATTCTCATTATCTGTTATCCATTATCAACAGACTTTACGTGTTTACCTCCAGTTGGACTCTAAATATAAGATTATAGTAGTTTCAATTTTTAATTATCGATATAATGCACTATACTTTAGATCTGAAATAGTCCATTGATGGAATTTAGTATAAAAAATCTTGAATAGGTAGCGTTACGATAGTGTGGATTTTTATGTTTTTTTCCGGCATTTGATTGTGTCAACCCTATAGTGTTGATTCCTAGGGGACGTCAAACACAATCATTCGGGGATTTGGTTCAGGCATTGTTGTCGAATGGACGATGTTTCTGGGGTGTCCTTGTCTCCGCAATCCAAATTCTTGCTTAATTTTTAGTGTACCATAATTTTACAAGGATTTGCGGCAATTTGTTGCTCGATCTCGTCTATTTCGTACTGGCGTATCGAAACCTGATATGTAAAGGAGTATCGATTGTTACGTTAAGTAGAACAATAAAACGAAATAGGTGCACTCGTTGCTTACCTTAGTCTCTGTTGAGTAATTGGTGATGATTGGGTGGTTAGTGCGAAAATCGATGCTCTGGCAGCACCAAAAATTTTAGGAGAAGAGACACGGTGCCAAATCCTTGAGAACGTGTTGCGGCGACTAATTTTGGAAATGAAAGAGGGCGAGAGATTGTGTTGATCTTTCAAGTCAAGTATCACAGGGAGGGTTTCTTGTGTATGTTAAAAAAATCATACACATAAAGTGTAATTGAGGTGAATTTAAATTTAACATCAAGGTGCAACAAGGGCGAATAAAAAGCTATGCCTATCAACTACGAAGAAGTGGAAGAACTTTTGAAGATTTTTTTTTGATTTTCTAAAGCATTATTATTTATAGTTGTTAAAACGTGTGCTTGTTTCTCCTGCGTTTACCCTACATTTTCCATTTTTTTAAGGGTATCTTACTAATAATTGCTAGAGCTTTCTTTTTTTTTATCCCATATTTATTATATTTTGGTGATATCTTAAAAAATTTGGGTTACAGTTATAAAAATACTACAGCAATTTGACAAAAGTGAGAGAAATTAGTTTAAGTTTCGTAGGCACTCGTACTTTTAGAAAAAGTTGATTTTCTAAATAAATAAATAATTTCAGCAATTTGAGCAATTTTTCAAAAACTAAATCTCAGGTATTGCATTGATACATTAATTTTCACATGCTTTGAGCATTTTTATTACGGTTATTTGTATATTATGAGATTGGTGTGTATCGTTAATTAAAATTTACTTTATACCAGATCACTCAAAATTACTAGATGACCTCTTATTGACGGATTATATGTAACTTCTTCAGGCAATACATTTATGTAGAGATTTCAACCACTTTTAAAGAGTAGATTGTTAAATATTTGTAACAAAACTCTCTTGGGCAAGTTCACCAAAACAAATTATAATACTTTTGACTAAACAAATTGTTGAATAAATAGATAAAGATTGAAAATATTCTTTTCCTATTTTCAAAACTTTAATCTAAATTACTGTCGGTTTCAATATCAATAATTTTTTTATTATTTAGTTATTTGATATAACTACCTTTGCTATAAATACATTGTTTAAAATGCCAAGTCGGATGACTTGGTGTGCTCATTTATAAGTCCACTACCTTCTTTAAACAAATTGTATGATTTCTGTATCAAATTGCTGATACGTGCATATGCCAAAGTCATATGTTATGACGCTGGAATAAATTCTACTATTCCGGTAGTTTTTGTATAGGAAATGTTCCATAAGTGCATTAAAACAGACTTCAAATTCAAAGGGTTTAATCGTCTGAATCACGTAAAACATTAATAACTTTTATTATTAGCTAAAGAATTTTTACAAATTTTCTCCAATAAATTTATACTGAAATCATACTAAATGCATTTCAGGTTGTCATTTCTCCAATTATCCTAGTTGTGTGACTTCTTGCAATTAAATGGATTTATTTGTAACATTTAACTTTTTTAGCAATCAAGATCCACTTATTTTTATCATAATATGTAAACAGGAAAACTTATTCGTGCTTGATAATCTTGCGACATCAACATTTACGTAATGGTAGACAGGATTGTTGTTCAAAATCTCTTGTGTTGAACTTGCTGAAATTATTAATTTGCTTGTTGCTATATTTCGTAAGAAATCGGTTAGATTTTCTTGTATCACAGTATCACAATCATAGTATCTTTATTTGATGGGGTTGATATCAAACGAGGGGACTGACTACGGTTTTATACGAAGGAGCCATAGTGCTCTTTGTGCTTCTGGCACGATTTATTAGTATTAATAAAACATTTCCGTTTGGATGTGTTCTCTCTGGACATCGAATGGCATATTCTCGTGTAGCTGTTGTGGAATTACGTTCAGATTTCCTGTAGAGAACAATTATTTTATAATACTGTTCCGAAGTTTACTTCAATTTGCTACTATTAAACTTAATGACAATAACCAATAATATTTACAATTAAAAAATGCAACTTGTTGAAAACCCATTGACAGATCTTATGAAGTCCCGTACGTTTGTTTAAATTAATTCTATTTCTAGCACATACCTAATACATTAATACATGGCGTAGAGTGCTTAAATAGTGCCTCGTTTGAAAACGAACTATCTTCAAGAGCAGCAGTGATAAAATTCGAAATGACGTACTGAATGTGATATAATACAGCAGTGAAATCGGTAAAAGAAGTCTTAAGAGAAATCGCGGCATATATTGAACCAGGAGTAATAATAAATATACTTAGTTATCTTTAAGGTCTTTTAAACTAAAAACCAATCGATGAAACTAATCAGAAAACAGTTAATAAATATTCTTAATAATTATCTAAATACTTTAAGAACGAGAGGCGGGAATACAGGATATGTGGTGGAGAAAATAAGATTTTTCACCATATTTTACATCAATGCTCATCACTGTTGGCTAGGAGTCATGCAGACTTTGGGAGGTCAACGATGACACTCCAAGAGACAGCTGAAGCTTTCATTCACCTTATACTAGCGTTTCTAGCAAGAGTGCCTTGAATTTGTGGAATACAATAAGTTTAAGCTTAAATAGAGCCGATCTTTATACCGCAGTTCTTAAGAGAAAAAATTGTCATTAAAGTTGGTTTTGAAACATTTATATCTAGTGTTTTATTTGAGTATATCATTGCTGGGTTTACGGTTCTGATTAGAGTGTTTGAGGCATGAACAATTTTACCAAGAAACCGACTGCTAAAATTGTTTCCACTTCTCCTATGAATCATAACATAGTATTAGATTTTAATTATTTTACCTTAATTTTTTTGTGACTTTTCTGATAGCCGATACTTCATCTTACATGTACTTTTTCTTAGTTCAAACAGTCTTTTCTGGCAATGACATATCTTTTATGATAGCTAGTAGATATAACTACATCATTCTGAACTTTCTTCGTTGACTTCCTTCAGCACATTACCAGCAGATCTTCGAACTGTGAGGGAGTGGGAACTGTAGTGAAAATGTATATTCTCTTCTAATTAAGAATAGTTTAACTACTACATGCTGTTATGTGCAGATTGATTGGAAGAGGATAGTAATTCAATTTTTAAAATTTAAAACGTGTCCTCATGAACGCAAAACCTTGCCTGTTATCTCGCAAAGAGCATCAGTTGAAAAAAAGTCATGACACTAGAAACTGAAGTTGACCAGCAGCAATTAAACGAATGAGTTATCTTTCTTACAGGACCGAGATTAATACTATTGAGATTTTTTTTTGCATCTTTGATATTAAGATTCTATACTTTCTACACATTTTATGTACAATATACTTTTTATACATTTTATGTATAAATCACAGGTCCGACATGCATCAATTCGGGAGTGTACAAACGTAATAAGAGAAAAAAAACACTTTATAAATATGTTATTGTAAACGCGATATGGTTTCTTCTAATAAATGAAAATATTGTTAAATGCAAAACTCACTTGTAGTTCGAATCTTGGGTCACATAATTACCATTACTTTTTAATAACCTTTGATAACTTCTTTCTTTGGGAAAGGCAAAATTATATTAGATCAGGAGTTATTTATTTTAAACTGAAAATTTCCTATTATTACTCTTATTACCATTAAGCTTAACAAGAACAAGTTTATCTCTTCTGCTTATTTTTACATGGTGACAATTTGCCAGTTACCAAGTTAGAGAAAATAAATAGTTATTCATGCTCTCAAAGGGAACTTTAGATGGCGCCTTGTCTTTACGAAACACACTAACAACAACTTCCCGATCTATATATTTCGCTTCCCCATTATTTTGTGTTTTGATCTAAAAACTATTTATTTTGACCGTGTAGATCGTGTAGGAAATAGAACATCGACATAAAAAAAATTCTATCACAGACACAATTTATTGTTTTTGGTATCTCATTCATATTTTATGATTGACTTAATTTATTGCATGATTCGTAATATTTTCCCTAAATTAATATTTTTGTTTAAGGAATTAACAGTACCAGTTGCACTAATAACATTATTATAAGAGCTGCGTTTTCAAAAACGTTGTTGTTTCTATTTTGTGAATTTAACCTCAATTCCATTTATCCGCAAGTGTTTTTCCGACGATCTTGGCACATCGCGCTCTTTACAGGTTGTTGGCAAAAGCACGTAGTAAACTATTCAGAAATTAATTAATTTTTTATTCCTGTACACTTAGCCAAGTTTTAATTACCAGTCCTCAATTATCGGTTTGAGCAATAACACGAAATTTTCAGAAACGGTTATCTTACGTAAGAAATCGTGAGTAATTGAATGGTGGCAGGAACGGGTTAAATTTTCAATTTTAAATTTATTTCATAACATGAGTTTCTTTTCCGTTAAATGGGTGCCTTTTAGAATGTTTTTACTACAAATAGAGAATGTTGGTAATTAATTGGTCGATCCTGTGAACTTGTTAAAATTCAATTTGGTTGATTGATAGAAAAGTTCGATTGTAATCAATTTAGCTATCACTTTGGGAGAAAACCTTATAATAGTGGAATGAAAATAATACTCGATCCATTATTTGCAAGTGTCAATCAACGACCTTTTTGTCAAATTCAGATTTCGCTACTGTAGCACGGGGGGAGATAATATTTGAAAGGCTGCAACTCTAAAGGGTGCATTTTTAAGAATTTGGGTAAATCAACTTATTGTCAATTTACAATGGTTGTTATTTTTGTAACAGTTTGTATAAGAAAGTATGAATCTGGTGAGAACACTAAAGAAATTGCGATCTTTGCCGAGGGTTTTGAGAGTTGGCGCTTCTAATTCTGTACACGTCCATCGTTCTTAGCATCTCGTTGTGGTAACAACAGCCACTTTCCCCGTAATTAAACAATTGTTAACCACGTACGAAACCTAGTAAGATAGAATCATATCAGTCTCTTGAAGAACTGACTGCTCGGTTATTTTTCGTTGCTTTATTTAGTCGTTTGAATTTGCGCTTTATATAGATCTGGCTAATTACTCCAACAATTATCGTAAAGACTGGCGTGCTTGAAACGTGTTGAGATGTTTAATTCCTTGTTAATTAGGTTAAGATTCCGTGGGTTGTTCGTTAATTTCGTTATTGACGTTAGAGCCGTCCAAAAGGAACAGTCTTACTAGAATCTGACCTCAGATCGAAATACTCTAAATACGTCCGGTTATAAAATATTTACGGTTGACGTTCTAAACTTTGATTTGACGTGAAAATACCTTTGGCAGAGCTTCAGGCAAAGCCCCACTCGAATATTCGAAAAGGTCTGATGTGGATGTGCGTAGTCTCGAATGAGCCTTGGCTATTGGCTCTTGACTGCTTTATTAAAATTTAATGCACTCCGTTATGGATGTGGTACGGGAGAGAAAACCCATCAAAAAGTTACTTTATAGAATTCCAGGTAAATTTAATATTGGGCGGGCGGGTATCTCCCTTCATTCTGCCTAAGTGATTTTTATATTTGCCGACGAATATTTTCGGCGGTCGGCATTAATATTCATTCGAAAAGCGTCGAAGAGGGTCACATATTCCTTTTTGGCAATAATAAAACGCAGGTACTCAGGAAAACTAATTTGGAAGCTCTCGGAATCGAAGTGAGGGGCAATTTCGGCTACAACGCCACCGAAATAAGAAATACTTTAGGAACCTTCAAGTTTGATGGTTAAAGTTGCTCTTAAGTTTTTATTGTTTCTCAAATTATCGACTAAGATCTAGACGATGCACCGTGGCTTCTGCAATATTGAGGCATTGTTTAATTTTCATTGTTTAACGTCGTTCTTGGCCACTGACATGTCTTTATACTAAAAGCAGGTTTAAAGTTTTCTGGGTTAATTGCCCCTCATCCTGACGGCGCCTCAAAAATTATTTACCGGCTTGATTCTCTGCGTCCACATTTATTCCTGTTCCCGTCGTAAACCAGCAATGATTAAAATGCGTCAGTTGAAAGTTAACCTACAAAAGTACTTTACATTTTACAGAATTTAAGACCACCCTATTTTTGAATGAAACCTGCTTTCGAAATGTACTAGTTTTATTTCTTCCTACTCATTTTCCAAATGGAGTGCAAACTGCCCCTCGATTTTTTAAAAGAGATTACGCAGTGTCTTAACACTTCAAGATTTCCTCGACTTTTAGAGAATTAAAGTTTAAAGAAAGTTAAAGTTTTCTGTATAATAAGCCTCTTGATCTTGGTACATCTAGCTATGCAATCATTTGTGATTTGTGGGGGGCAATATGCAAGTGCCACTGTTATTCCACTTAGATCAGTTAACAGTTAGCAGAGTAATAACGCTATTCTAGAACTAATATCCAGAATTTAAAATTTTGGGACATTTAGTTTATTTGGTAGCAGTAAGGTTTTACCAATTAATTTTACGTCAAAACTTACATTGGTCGTAAGTTTAAATATTCAATTGCTGATTAATAGATAAGATAAAGTTACTCCAAAATATTCCTCTACAATTTGGATAATATTTGAACTATTGCAAATAAAGTTAATTAAAGTAGTTAGTTAAGCTAGTTTCTAGTTACAAAGACACGCAAGTTCATACAAAACTGAAGACGGTTGATCCAAAGCACTATGAAATGTTAAATGCAAATTATCTTCCTAATATTTTAGAAAGTTCATGTGCTATTGGAGAGTAACTAGAGATCTAGAAAATTTAAAGTGCACTTGAAAAGTTTAAATCAAATAAATTTAAATGGTTAAAATAAATTTACCTCAAAGGATTCCGAAGAAATATTACGATTTCTTTTCAAAATAGACCCTGGCTATTATTCATAAGTTAGAACGTCATAAATATTATTTTTAAATGGCAACCTACAAATAATTTTCTTTTTCTAGTTTTAGTACAGTTTTTAAATTTATTTTCAGCCTTATAAACTTTATATGGAACGTTTTTACGAGAAACAAATTATTTTAAATTTTATTTCAATTAACATCTGCAATTAGGATAATCATTAAGAGCTAGTTACCTGATTGTAGACCACTAGGCCTTTTTGCTTTGTTTAGGCTATCTAAATAGGCCGAATATTCTGAAAGTTTTAAAGGAATGAGTTACGTACTAGTTTGATAACTTACTAATAGTAAAATCGTTATTTTCAGGATGTGAGCTTATTTGACGGTTTAAAAACAAAGACACGATGTTTAAAAAATTATTTACCTTAAGGTTCGCTTGAAACGAAAATCGTGTCAGAAGCATTGTAGTTTAGGCATTTCAAGAAAATGTTTTAAGAGCGGCCCAAAATAATCAATAACTCAAAATTATTTTATGATCCAATTTTAGAATAACGCTTTGGTTTGTTTACAACATCAAAGTTTGTCATCGGTAGTATCCTCAAAGTTATTTTATTAATTATTTGAAAATCTCGAATTTCAGTTTTGTGTTTGCTTGCATCTTATCATGTCTTTCCTCATAATTGTTTATTCTCAACCGGATTACGTGCAAATTTTGATGATAAAGGAGCAACCATATAGGTACCCCGGTTAATTAATTGTCAGGGTCTTGCTCCGGATTAATGGAGAATAAAACCTCCACTTGATGTGGTCGTCAACGTAATACGTATGTTCAGTAAGTTGCCATGACCACCATGGCTTAAGTTCAGATTTGGTTTAAAGTACTTTCAAGTGCTAGTAAATTCTAAAAATAACTAAACGACGTTTCCACTAAAAGTTCGCAATCACATATTATATTTGCATACGTAACCAATTTAATTAAATTAAAATTAACATAAAGTTGCAGCTAGTAGTCAAAAAGGTAAACCAGCATGACCGCAACAACTGACGTTGATGGCACGCTGTTCCTTTTTGAAACCGTAATGTTATCGTGCGGCTAAGTACGGAAATAATTTCTGGAGCGTAAGTTGCTGCGCTGGTCGTTTTGCGAGAAAAATTTCCGCTATAAAAAGTTTCCAGCAGGTATTTACCCCGCATTAACTAAATTCCAGAACTTCATACACAATCCAGCCGCTCGCATAGAAACTTCTTTATTAGCAGTTAAATGGCTTCGTCTCGTATCGATTCTCGATTTTAAGTGGACATGAATCCTGTTGAATGATACTGGATTTTCGAGGTTTTTTCGAAGAATTTCAATTCGAACCGTCCATCATGGAAGAGACCCTTGACCGGAAGTCGAGTGTGGAATATCGATTTGGCTTTATTTTGAATCTCGAGTGCGAGTGTGTGTGATAATGATGCGTCCTCGCGGTTTTGAGTGCGGTTACTGTCCCCCAGAGCGTCATATCGGCTTCTATTATATCACCACGTCGCCGGTTTCTGTGTTCATTGCCTGCCCGTCCTCGTACTCGCACGTTGAAAACAATGTTGCACTAGCTAACATGGTAATACGGGAAATTTTAGCGGTTTCATTATGAAATAACTGTGTTGAGACTGCAGTCCGCCATCTGTTACGGTTTGCTTAATGTCGAACTACTAACTGGTTACAGAAATCCATACGGTTGCGGGTTAACTCCTGAAATAAAGTTTATCCAAACCCGCCCTACGGCCAGTTTCGACGAATTTTACCAGTAACTTATTACTCCTTTAGCGCAGCATCCGGGCTTGTTTTGTTATCAAACTCGTTCAACCATTTACGGCCACAATCGCAACTTCCAATGTCGATGCGGATTTGTCATTAAAAAGTTGAATATGCCACCAGTATCCGATAAGGAAATCTCAATGAAAACGCTTGAGATTACATCATTGGTGATCAATAGCAGAATTAGAATTTGATCCTCAGCAAGTCATCTCATCGAAGTAAAAGTGGCAAACAAGTGTTAATAATGACTTTGATATTTAGAGAATTGTGGTCAAAAATTTTGAAATTTACATTTCTTTAGTTTGAAAATTTTATATTTAATGTTAAATAACTTCCAAAAATTAATAAACTCTTTTAATGTTCTCTTTATGCTAGTTATTTTTTATTACTATTTTAGGCTCAATTTTTCTAGGATTATTTTGCTAGGAAAGTATTAAAATATGGCGCTGGCTTTTTAAAGATGAAAAGTATTTATAAGCAATATGCTGTTTATTTTGTAGAAACGTATTTACCCTTTTAACCGTTTTGTCGATTTACATTCAGACTGTCATTATTTGCTTTTGACTCCTTTTACGCTAATAAGCAATTTCTCCCGGCGCATCCACCATTTCTCACAGACATATCTGTTTTTACGGTCGTTACGGAAATTACTGAAATATAAATGAGTT
The DNA here is from genome assembly GCA_905333025.2 of Pyrochroa serraticornis. Lineage (NCBI taxonomy): Eukaryota > Metazoa > Arthropoda > Insecta > Coleoptera > Pyrochroidae > Pyrochroa > Pyrochroa serraticornis. The sequence goes on along the minus strand of HG995157.1, from coordinate 9,181,450 downwards.
ATGGATTAAGCAATGTTTGCATTGAAATATTGTTCTGAAGACAGTTTTGACTGAATTACAATAAGACAATCGCAAATTTAAGATTTTCTCAAGCTTATAAAATGTTCTTTGAATTGTGTTTTATTCATTCAGTTTGTAGTAACAAATTTGAGCATGATGGTACAGTTTTTTTTATCCTAAAAGATAAATGTTATTGACATTTCTAATTTTGATTCTAGTTTGTGTACTTCATGTGTTAAAGCAACAAACGGCATTTTAGGAGAATATCCTGCTAGGAATTTGTTTAATTTTTAACTTCTTTGAAGTTTTGTGCTTTTTATAATTTGCGGTATCAACAACAGCTACATCTCACAGATACACTTTATACACACTCACATCTTGTGCACGCAAGTTGCTTCACTCACTTTTGATGTTACACTCAGAAAAAGTCTACGGTGAGCTAAATTAATGCCAACAAAATGCAATAAGTTACATTAATGGCTTCTAGTAAAATGTAGATGGCCTATGCGATGCATAAGATGGCTATAAATAGAAATAATAAATATTTTCAACCAGAACCGCGCAAGTGTGATATTTTTGATATTGGAAAACACTTTGAAAAAATTGTCGGGAAGGAGCTGACATCTACTGAGATGTAACGGATGCTTGCTTCACCAATCTGAATTTAAAATTTTTGATTTTTTCTCTCGTGACACTTTCCTGCTTTACTGTTTGTTTGTTTTTTACTGTACTTTTAAAAGTTTATGATAAGACAATTTGGCTGAATCAAAATAGACTTGTCTATGCATTCTTTTATATCTCGCAGTTGACCATCGTTTTCTTGTCTTTTTCATATTTTTCTTCATGTAATGTTGACTTGAAAATATTCTCTACTTAGTTTTTTTTTTTGTTGTCGATGGTCAACCTACTTTACTACTATTTTAGGAACAACTGACTACTGACCTGTGGAAATGACCGATATCTACATAATATTATTAGATTTTTCAATGTAAACAATAAACAGGAGCTGTTTTGCTTTTTGTACCAAATTTCGAAATTGAAACTGAAAAAACGCGTATTGAAATACTTTTATGCGCTTGATTTTATAAAACTACAAAACCAATATTAAAAATCAAACTTGACGTGCTGCTTTGATGTTCTATTTAATATGTAAAATACTGCAGTTTCAGACCATAATGAATTTGGTATATTTTTGTTAATTATTATTCAACGAGTTGAATCAACAATCGCTTGCAATCTTCGTTTTGCTAAGGTGTCTACGGAGCAAGGCACTCACCAATGATTCCTTCTTTCTTCATATATCATTGAAAATCATTGTAGATGTGTTTATTACCATTATCGTTTCTCAAGATTGTTTCATACTATTGTGCCAATTTCTCTGCAACCGTTGTGATTTTTATCAACTAGTTAATGATTTCAGATTTATATTTCAAAAAATAAATATTTTTATAACTACCTGAAAATAAACTTATATTAAGTTGGGGAATGAATAGGACGATTTTTCAGTCATGTCATTGATCTTAAATATTTGATTCAATTTTATGGTTACAACTAGTTTTAATACTATTTCTGCTTTATCTGTGTTTACTGAGATTGCATTGGCATTTAAATTATTTCTTTTAGTAGCCGTGTTGTGAGATTTTCCAAATATTTTGGTGCAAGTGAATATCATACAGATAAACAGTTGATATTTTTTACTAACGAATTCCATTACATCTGTTTTGTTGTTTTACTATCAACTCTTTATTTGTTAGTGGGTAAAAAGCAATTCGCAAAATTTTTAGCAATTCTCACAATAGTTTTGCTTTTTGATCTCGATTTATTTAATTAAATTTAGATTTCTAGTATTGTCGTTTAATTGTTGAGACAGTTTTGGGCGTAATTGCTTTTAGAGAAATTATCTAAGCTCTTGAGTTGAGCACTACATTTAGGTAATTCTTTATCTTTTAGTTCTACTTTTGTCCAATTACACCAAATGTTATTTTCTTACCTTTGAAGATGAATATAATACTTAATTTTTCTATCTGAAAAAACCATCATGTTTCTCGATCTGTACAAGATTGCTTCTTGGGGGAATACCGATACCTACTTATTTTACATTCACTTTTATTTAGGTTGTCGAATATCTTTATTTTGTTCTGGGTAGCCTGAATGATCAAGTTGATTAAAATAGTCTGGGCCCCTAACCAATTGAGTTTTTAATGTAAATAAGCGACGGTTGTTTTTGCAAAATATTTATTAAAGATTTATTGACGAACATAGCTCTACAAGTTACATAATGAAACTACAATTATAAATTAAGCCGTATCATTTTTCAAGAACTACAAATCTGTTTCAGCGATGCAGCTACTAACAAGATGCAGTTTTATACACTAATGACTATAACAAACAGAAGCTTGTATCCGAAATAAATAAAACGAACTCCATATTAAAAATAACGAGTATTTTAATGTTTACCACTAAAGCTTGCATTGTAAATAGTGAGCAATATTTTCTTGAATGGCCTTTTATAGTTAAACTTCCCGTTTTAACTCACATGTCAAATTCGTGGTTTTCCTTCTAAATCGAAACCGACTTCCTATTTCATAAACTTCGTCCCCTTCGCACGTCCCAGTAACACGTTTGAACGATGAAAAAAATCCAAATCGCTATATCGTTTTAGTTGGAGCGATTTAGATAAGCCCATAAAATAAAAATTTATGACTTGCCACTTTACTAGATTTCATTAATTTATTTATGGGAACGAAGCATTTATAACGAAATAACTATAAAACGGCCATAGATCGATATCGAACATGGACCCCTTTTTGCGTTCCTCTTGCTAATTGAAATTAAACTTAAATCAATGGTGCTTGCTCTACTCGTTATCAGATTCACAGTCAAGTTAATAGGTAAGTAATTGCTCCTGTAATGGTGTCCAGTTATGATAAATATAAGCTTTTATAGTGATAATCGTTTTGTGTTAATTGACTTTAGGGGAATATTTGGAGGATATTTTGGTATTAATAATCTTATCCATTCTAAACAGAAACACATATGAAATTAAAATTGTTGCCTGTTTATAAAACTTTTTGGAACGCAATTATTTTGAATATTACGTTTTTATTTCAATTCTTCGGAATTCCAATTAGCAATTGATTTTACAACTGAAAATACGTAATCGAGTATTTTGAATTTTTATAATTTAACTCAACTGTCTTATTTGGGTTTCTCTCGAGCTTAACAATCGCTAACGAGAGGATGTTAATTAAGAACTTTTGGTAAGCATTCAAGGTACTCACTGATTTTTACTTTCTGCTACGCTAATGAGTTTTGCTAACTAGCAGCAAGATCGTTTTGCCTTGCAGTTATAAAAATCGAATTTGGAGGCATTTGGAATGTATTCTAAAATTCAGATTAATATTCAACGTGTGCTTAAGGGAGTTGCAATTTTTCCAGGCTTTGACTTATAATTAAGCTATAAGGGGGTACTGTGAAGTTAATATTAAGGCGAGCATTTTAAGTGATGTTTTGGCGTTGTTGACAACTTATTTCAAGGAAATAACGACGAAAGGCAGTCATTAAATGGATGTTGTTCGCCAGAGATAGCGCATCAAATATGCATGAACTAAAACAAGCCGCAGCACTGCAACCGCCAACAAGAGCGAAGTTTGAAGATTGCCAAAAATTTGCTTATTTTAGCCACTGAGATAATCGCGGTTTATTTAATATGTTTAAAATTATTTTCGTAAATGTTCTGTTTAAAGACAAAAGTAAATAAATTGGATGCAATTGAGTTTTGGTTGATGCAGTCGATCTGTTGATTGCTTGTAATCTTTTAGGTGAACGTCCGCGATTAATTATACGGCAAATTAAGCCATAAAGAATATAAAGCCAAATTAAACACAGTGATTTCCGATTTTGTCCGGCTAATTGGTTAGCGATGCTCATAAACAAAACCAATCACTTCATCAGGGAGACTAATTCGGGTAATTGGTGGGCCAACAAAAACCCTATTGGCAGATTAACGATGGACAGCTCTTGAATTTATCCAGTCACTTTGTTGGCGGTTTCGTTACGACTTGTAAAATTTAATTATTTCAAGTCGTTGCTGATAATGGAAAGCTCAGTTGTTATTAAATTACGTTAACACTATAATAAAAACGGCGAGACTGCACTGAATAAAGATACCAAGTCAAGGGTGATATTTCAGCCTGACGGAGCCGGAGCCAGTATTCAGAACCTCGACTCTTGTCCGGGGCGAAACACATTAACCGACAATAAATCGTTTAAAAGTTAGTAATGTAAATAAATTGTGTAGGAAATATAGCCTTTCAAAATACCGGTACTTGTCGAAACTTTTCAATCTTCTTTTATGATCAAAGTAAAAGCTTTCCAGTGTTTAACAGAGCATATTGTGTCAAAGAAAAATCATTAAATTTTTATCCGAAAAGTTGGGTAATTCGCAGAGCTACGCGCTTCGTTTTCACCTACGTTCTACGTTCCTCCACCAAACAGCCCGGCGATTATGAAAGAGCCGATGACAAAAACACACCCGGCTACAACGAACCAAACAAAAGTCTTTCATTATAAAATTGACTTCTTACAGCGAGGCGAAGCCCGGACAAAGCCTGTCCCTCTATTATGCGGCGAACATCTACCCCGATTTTAATTTTTTCCCTTAATCAATGAGATTCCGACCGGCGAATTCTTCGCTTTCAAGAGAGAGTAAGAGCGTGTATTTTTTCTTTAAACTGTTTTAAATTTATTGGGTTAGAAATTGATTCCCGACTTGCAACATGAACGAACAAGATTTATCGACTTAACCAGATAGCTTACAACACGCGGAGGACACTTTTATTTATTGTCTAATACTTTATACTGCGAGGGGTTGGGTCACGTAAAGCAGTCACCCTCAAGTGCGGTCAAAGTTTGATCGCGATTCATAAATAATTTTTAGAGCAAAAATTTGAATTATAAATAGTTGGATGTGGTCTGGGATTCCGTGACATAATTGTTGAAGTATCTGCTGGTTATAGCTGAAATTCCAAGAATAGCTAAGGAAAACAAGAAAATATTTATCCGTAAATGAACGAAAGAAAATATTTACGGCGAAAGCTGACGTGAAACAACCGAGCGGTTAAATTGGTTTTATGAAGTGTTGGTTGAATGAAAAGCTGAAAAAATGCCAAAACAATCAAAATTCTAAAAAATGAACGCTGAAACTGCAAACATGCTAAAATTCAGTATTTAATGACATAAATATCAGTGTCACGAATGTGTTTTCGACCAAACATAATCAGAATTGAGGGTTGGTGTTGCTTAACTCCAAACAATGTGACATATTTTTATTGAAACTCTCAAAGCTAATTTTGCCCGTTATACGAATTGTGAAATATTTAGAAGTGAAAGGGGTTGCTTATAAATTTTGAAGGTTTTACAAAATATGGTTTTTAAATTCACAACTTTTACATTAATCACTCTATAACTATTACTATGACTCCTCTTACATCCTATTGAGAACTACTTACATTACTTTTAAATCGATAAATATGAGTGACAATAATAAGAGGACGATGGTTTTCAGTTTTATTGTGCAATGCTATGAAAATAACTCAAAAATGGCTTTTATTACGTTTCCAAAATTAAACCAATATGTGGTTCAAAACCATAAGATTGCAAATTTTGTCATCAGGAACGGAAAATACTATAAAAGCTAAATAACTTCAAACTACAAAAAACAAGCTGTAACATACATCCTACCTAAAATAAAATATATTACAAAAATACGTCTTTTACTTACCTATTGGCTTTTATACTACGAATTTCAGCTGACGTGAAAATAGCATTTCCCGCGAAAAACTCGTCAATCATGAGAGAGTCAACCTTTGGTAAATTATCCGACGGGGCCCTCACAAATCTTTTGTGTAGTTGTGCACTTCGAAAAACCACAATGCACTTTTAATTAGTTGCTAAACGGAGAAAATTGTGAGAAATAATGTAATTTGAAAAAACAAATCACTTCTAAATAGCTGAGTACAACAGTCTCGGTGGTTGACTAGGTGACGTCAGAAGCCATAACCAATCACTGCAAGGTTCCGGGTCACGTAAAAATATCCAAATAATTGTTGATTTCATTTATTTAATAATTAATATCCAGGGCATGGATACGATTTTTGTTCAAATTTTTGTCAACAAGTTTTCTATCAATATTATATAACTTTTATGCGACTTGTAACTTAGTCCAAGTAGCCTATTGAAATCTTCTTGTTGATCTTGATAAATTTTATTTGTTAATCAAATCTCATGCAAAATTAAATATAACTGCAAACCTGTTATTAGTTAGGATGTTCTATTAACTGAACTACTCTGAGGAGATCAATCTTTTTGTTTCAAGTAAATAAATTTTGTCTACTTTCAGGACTTCTATTTGAATTTTAGTAAATTCATGAATTATTGTTGGTATCCTGTATTTTATAAATCATTGAATAAAATTTCTTGTTATAATTATGGGCAGTCCTGTCGCAAATCTCATCATACATCCAAAATGTTGGGCATCTTGAAATCTAAAACGAAATTCTTCAGCTATTTGTGTATCGTTTTTTAATTAAAATATAGTTTGACACAGCTCTGATTCTGCTTCTACTCTGAATTAGAAAATACCACACTTCTTGCATTGGTAATCAGGCATTTTTTTGACCGAAACTTGTATTTGCATTACAATTATTTTGTCGATAATAAGGCCGTAAAACTAAATACTTGGTTAATTCATAATCTCTGTATAATTATTTTTTTACATAATGTTTCTTGTAAAATATACTTATAGAAATGAAACTGCTTTGATTTGATTAGTTTGTAGTGATAAAATGTACTTTCACACTTTAAACCTTCATGAAACTGTTGGTGAACGTCTTGTCCATTCCTATTTTATACCAAAAAGTTTGGATTTTATTTAATTTTGGACCTCTAGACGCCAGTTTTGTGGAAATGACTGCGACGACCACATTTGCTATATCCATGGATCAGGTTTTTTCACTTTTATGGGAAAATAATCCAGTAATCTTCCACTTTGACGTTACTGCTCTAAAGTGCTTCTTTACTTATTTTTGCAGCTTAGAACTAGCTTTTTTCTTTGTTACTAAACATGGACGTCTTGGGATATTTTTTTATTATCTAGATCTAGATCCATTATTTACATTTTCATAGCTGCAGGCCTTTAGTAATTTGATCTTTTTGCTGGAATTAATATGCTGATCTCTCATTGTTTTGGAAACTGTTACACTTCTGATCATTTTAAGCAAATTGTTCTCAAAAGGAACAAACCTATTAAGGTATATGTTTTTAAGAAACTTTTCCTCCCGTTATACAAAAATTCAATGAAAATTGAGCTGTTGAGGTACAATACGAAATAATGAAAACATTCATACAGTAATGAATGTTAATAAAATATTAATATTATCCCTCTTTTATTATGAGTAATATCTTTGTATGTGTACTATATTTTATCACTCCTTTTAATTTTATCTTTAAAAGAATAATTAAATTACAATAATTAAATATCAAATATGGTGGCCATATAATTAATGGTTCATTCGATGTAGCAAGAATATAGTAAGGGACCGCTCTCAATTCATTTGTGTTTTGGAAAGCAAACTTAAACATCAAAAATTAAGAGAAAATTAAGCGAAAAATTGCATAATACAGAATTAGAAGTGAGTATTTGAAGCAATTTTTTTTAACCTAATTTACAATTTCTAAAACCAGTATTGAGTTTGTTACAAGAAGTTTAAATTCTATTCAAAATATTAAATGCTTTCCCATTAGTTTCGGCGATCAATTTTTTATGATATTACTAACCAATCCGTCAATATTTATTAATTAATGATGTCAAATTAATTTTACACCTAGCTTTTGCAATTATTTTAGAAATAACTTAACAGTGCTGGCCATGATTAATTTCTTCTCAGTACTGCTGCTAATAGTGGTAACTGAATGCTTTTACCATAAAGCTGCACTCAAGTAGAAAAATGTAGTTTTATGATATTTACGTATTATTTGTGTAATTTTGCAAATTGCCTTTGTGTGCGCTAACCTTAGGTAGTGCGGGGGTGGTCCCACCCCCTAGACCAATGTTTGGTGAGAGGGTGGGGGTTCTCAGGTTTAGTTGTATTTTTGGGAACTACACTTCATGTCTTTGGCCACCAGAACTCTTAGCAGCAAGTCGTACCATACTAAATACATTTCTACGTTAACTTTCTCATATTTATTTAATTACTCCGCACATCCTTTATTTTCACTTGCTTCTCAACTGCCAAAATTGCCCAATATTTTCAATATTAATGTGAAATTTTCCGCTAACTTTCTTATGCAAAATATAAAGAAAACAATTTGTGTCAAAATAACATTTCTTAAACTTGTAAACAGAGAATTATTTTGTTTTTATAATTTATGTAAACGTCATCTACCCTGTATTAAGATATTTTCTTGAATTTCAACTTGAATTCATGTAATTTAAATTTAATTTGGTTGAAAATAAGAATTAATGTTTCATTTTAATATTCTCAGAGAGAAAAAAATTTACCTTGCCCACAGTTTTGAAGTCCAAATTTGTACTTTGTGCATCAAATATTTTAGGATTATTTTTATTATTTAAATATATTGTTAAGTAAAGGTAATTACGTTATAAAAATGTTTTTAATCTTGATTCCAAGACATATTTTACAAGTGCTACTTTTCTAGTTCTTGCTTAATGAAATCTTTAATACTTTAGAAATCAATTCTTGTCTTAATCTACACTGCTTTAGCTTAAAAATTATTTAACCATGCAATGTAAGCAGCAATGATCAATTTGCATAAATTAATTATTAAGGTCCAAATGTCAATCTTAAAACGTATTGCCTCCTCTTGCATTGCAATTTTAAAATCGTGATTTAAATTGTTTTTGACCTTACCATTTTCGATAGAGGAATAATAAAATAAATAATAAATTGCAAAATATGTTTTGTTGGCTAAACACATTGCAATGAAAACTCTTCTTCCCGCAATGTTTCGTAGGTGCATATTGGCTGATGTTTTCTTGTTGTTCTGTTTGTTATTGTTTGATCAAAATTTATATCCGATTGCTCGAGGGCATCTTTACGAAAGCTATATTTAAAATAAGTATTTTTATAAGAAAGCAAACTCTTTATCTGTATCTAACTGAATTTGGATATAAAAGTAGTAGCAAATAAAATTAATTACTAGCAAACTCAACCGTACATCAAGTCTCTTTTAGAAAACTGACATAAATAAATGCAGTAAATGATATAAATCTTTATTCTATCTCCTCGTTTTAGCAATATTTCAATAATTTGGAATCAGATTGCCTAAAAAATGAGAGTGTGAAAATTTGCAGATTTTTTTTTTCATTAAGTTTAGCAAATTAAAACAAAGCATTACTAGTTTGAAAATTATTCACCTTTCAGACATTTTGACTAACCTCTAGTCCACAATCCTCAACCGGGATTTACGTGGTCAAGACAATGATTTTTCGGAAAAATTGTAATGAAGGAATCTTAATAGTATGTCAGTTTGTTCAGGTATTTCCAATTTTGAATTTTTCCAATTAAACTCAATTTTAAAACACTCATGTACATTATCAAATATGAAAAGAATTGGCTCAGAAGGCAAGAGATTCAGAGAAATAGTTTTATCAATTAGAATGACAATTACGTTATGTGTCTGTTAAGCGCTAATTACAAATTTTTCTTAATGTTTAAATATTGATTAATATTTTAGTAAACGTTTGGAAAAAATTTCGATTTTTTTTTTCCATTTTTAATTTTTGTTTTTTTATTTTTTGCCGCAATTTATCAGTGAGGCAACAGGCAGAATGATTTGTGTTGTATGCTTCAACCACCGTCAGATTCCCACATAGATGAATAATGCATCAACAGATTCGTCAGAGTGTGCATAAACAGCGCAACAGCAACATCTGTGTTTGCTATATTGTTCATTACACCAAGTTCTACATCGTCTCTCCAGTGCATTTCTTCACAAGAACAACCGCCGAGGTAGTTGTACTTTCTGTACTCCAGGCGATTCTGTTGGCATTTAGGTCGCTTCGTTGCCAAGTCAGACTTAATTGAGAGTTTGAAATCAGTTATATTTGGTACAATTGCACCAAACAAAAAGACGAGGAACAACGGGGGAGAAATTTTAATATCCAAACTTTCCGGCGGCTGTACGAAACTTGTTCAACTTTTTGCGATGCGACTTGACTGTTTAAAGTTGAAAATATGTCCTTGGAGACAAATTAAGGAACGTGCTGGATGGTCGTTGTACATCTTGGAATTGTGTTACTTAAACGCTCCGTCAGTGAATTCATCGAATTAATGACGAAACAGCGAATCGATTCTATTCATAAACTAAGATATTGTCAGCAAGTTCTAAGCACTTGGAGGCGGTGGAAATTACAATGCGGGTTCGCCGTAAATTAAAAACGCTATGAATATATAAACCGGCAAACACTGCATGTAACGCAAGCACGGGCAAAGGAAAATTTTACATGAATAAAATATTAGATTGTAATTTAGAACACGGCGTTTTTAATGTTTTATTATCTGCTTACCCCTTGTTTCTCTTAAGTAACGTCCTTATCGTCCTCGAGGAGGGGTGAAGTACGGTAACGGTTGAATGTCAGGACTTTATTAGGGCGCGATCATAATTCAACATAATAAAACTATTCAAAACTTTATCTTCTAGCGTTTATTACCTGGATTTATTGCTGAATTATACAATTTTTGCTAATTTGAAATTTTAGCTTCGTTTAACACGTCCGAATCGGAAAACTTTTCCGAATTCTTCGTAATTGCGTCCTGGCGGAAATTAAAGGTATAAATTCTGAAGGCCGGGCCAAATTTTATATTTCCCTGCATTTTACCTAATTTACTCCCGTATTTATTACATTGATCGCACCAAGTTTCCGCGAGGAAGCGCACCGATAGCGGCCATTGTTTACCGTCATTCAAGGGTCTAAAGTGTTTCGCCGGTTAATACATCAAAACTATTAGTATGTACCTAGGCGTCGAGGCATTATGCTGTTTAATTAAAGTACGCGTCGTGCACGAGGTGCTGATTTATCAGATTAATTGAATTGTGAAGTGGTTATTGTAAGAGTCGAGGGGCAAAGTATTATTAATCTGGGTATCGGTCTAGGGCGATTTCTACCGCAAATTACACAACCCAGAGCAAATAAATTACCAAGACCCCAAACATATTAGGGGCTAACCGCTGCCTTAAAAACTCATTGAAATTTTCATGAAGAACAAAGCTTGACCCCTATTTGCCCTAACTCTCACCACATTGCACGTATCTTGAGTAATTTAAAAAAATGTGCTGTAATAAATATCTGAAAGAGTTAACAATTTAAATAACACAAGTTTTTATTTAACAATTAAATTAGCAAGTAAAGGCCTAGATGCTTATTAACATAGAAAGTTTCTCAAAATTTAGTATTGACCCAATCAGACTTGTGATACTTTGAGGGGTACCAAAACTAAAAATGTTTTCTCTTCATATTTGAAATATGTGCAACTTTTTAAGTGCACGTAGTACAGTTTTAATTAAGAAATCCAATTTAAAACACCAGAATTTATTTATTAGCAAAAAGTATGACGTGATGGTTTCAGTTTAAAGTTACTTCATTCATAAAACTATGTTTTCCTAATTATCTCTAAAACAAGAACTGAAGTTGTGTGGACCTTGTTTTCTGCAATCAGCGATATAGACATGTACTTTTAAGCAAATACATTGTCCTAAAACTGGAAAATAATTTGATTAATTAGATATTTCATTTTTTGGGATTTCTATTTGCATAAAGTTAGACGTTGCATCAACCACGACTAATGTTTGTGATGGCCCATTTCTCACGTCGAGGTGTATTAAATGCGGCTATGAAAATGTTTACGTAAACATCTGATTTCCAGACTTTAGTTTTGGATAATTTTATGGCTGGCAAGTATGTTTGAAGAGGTTTAAACAACTCCAAAAATTTAAATCCACCTTTAAAATTAAGTTTTTTTTACAAAAGTTCAATAAGCTTTATTTGAAGTGGTAACGTTGTTTTTCTCTTTGCTTTACAAAATTCATTTATAAGCGAAGTAAATTGAACGTCATTGTGGACTATAAGACATTTTAAAGTGATAAGTATTGCTATTGTGCAGTTTTTTTACGAAAATTGAAGTTTATTTTAGAATCCAGATGCGTAGCAATACCCTTTGAAAATCCCCAATCACTCAACTACTTATGGTATTTTAATTCCCATTCAGCTTGCATTTATTCTCCATGAAAGAAAAAGATTTCTCTCGGCGTGAAACCGTTGCAATAAATTTACTTACAATTTACAATAAAATGTTGAAATTTAAAATATAAACATTTCTAGAACCGCAAATAATTTATACCTCTTAATTTAATAAAATTGATACTTGAAAAGACACGGCTTTTATGGCGTGACTCAATTTAATTAATTTTGTCCATAAACTTTGTTGATGAGCGATACGGCTGAAAGACAAGTCCTTTCGATATTAATATTTCTGTTACGTAATTTTAATTTAAATTCAACTACGGTTGCTATATCCATCAGTCGCTGTCCTACTTAACTTCTTGCATTTATTGTTAAAATTTTCAAATACCTTCTTAACTTCTTGAGAAATATCTGTGTCTCTGATTGCATCTTCCATTGTATGAAAGCTAAATATGCTTTCAATGTAATGGAAATTAGGGGCAGAACCTCGAATAATGATCTCCAACTTAGCAGCATTAATTTAGTTTCTACCCAGGTTGAAAACAGTCAAAATTTTGTGCAAGTTCCGTTGAATTCAATTTTATGCCACCATTCACTGAATGTATGTCTAGTAACAAAGCAGCGAAATCGAACTTTACGTAGATATTGACATCCATGTTTTTTTAATATTTGGCCTAAGATCAAATTTTCTTGACCTGGAAATTACAGTAATAATAACAATGAGGTGGCAAAGAGCATGAATTAAAAAAAATTTGACCCTTTTTGAATAGATTGTCACTTAAAAATCTGATTTGAAACTAGAATTTTAGATGCGTAGACTGAAGACACTCAGAATGATTTTTTTATTCGCACTTCTTGACTAAAAGCTGAAAAGTGTTCTAAATCATTTTTAACCCTTTGTTTCCGATCATCATAAATTTTGTCAGCTCTTTACCTGTCCTAAGGGTTGCACCCCACTCAGGTAAAGAGTGCCTTGGACGGATTCTTGGATTCAGCAAACTACTCAGTCTGCATTCGTATTTTAGAGCTGAAACACTCAAGACGTTCCCTATGAGCTGAGAGTATCAAGACGCTACAAATTTATTCTTTTTAAATAAACTATACCAAGCGTAATTTGCATTTATCAACAACAAAAAGAATCACCCTTAAAATATAAATACCGAATACTCGTCAAAAATGAGTCTTGTACGGGGAAGTTGCAAGCGATTGAATGTAAAAATATCCTAAAACCAAGTTAGATATGGAAGCAATATTTCTGTTTATGTTCTACAATATTCTACAATATTGGTCACATATTTTAAGTTGATCTTGAAGTAGAAGCTTTCTGACAAATCAGTCTTTCTTACTTCTAGTAATAAAGTTCTAGCTCTAGTTGAATTATCATGCTTTTAGGTGTCTGCTTTGTGCTCGTATTTCTGACAATTGTGTTCTGAATTTTTCTCCTGATTGAGAAATTAATAGTCTTCATTGTCATATATCTATCAAGGCGCTAATCTTGAAGACGTGAGCTGTTTCTGCATTTGTAAGCAGCGACATCAAACTTTATTGTCTGTTTAAAATTCAAATTTTTACTTTAGTTTTTCTTATTTACATGAGCTTTTAGTCGTTAATTACTTGATAACGTTTTGTCATTCCTACAATTCTTATTTGAGTAACTGTGCGAATTAAAGCTCTCTCCTAAGAACTGTTTCCTTGACAACTTAAACTTCTATTTCAAGAAAATTACGCTTCCTTTGTGTACTTAAAGTGAGTTGATAACGTATCTAGTCATATTGTTTTACATTGATACGAAGCAAACTGGTACAACGTTACTTTTCAGTTCTGATGAGACTTCACAAAAATTTGGTACTTTTGGATATTGCATGATTGTAGACTAATTGTCAATATAAATACGTACAGTTTGTGGTCAAAATAATAAAAATGTACAATGCTTATGATATGTAATGAAATATAATGTGTCGGTTTGTCGCCTTGTAAATCAAATTTATGCCGGTCCTATTTACTGTACACGCGTTATAGGTAATAGGTACTAACGTAGTTTTTAATTAAAATACCCCTGAGATTTTTATAAAACTTGCTTCGTCTTCATTTACTTTTAGCAAACTATTTTTAGTACCTACCTGCTGTCTTTTTTGAAAGTGAATCGAATGACCCTTTTAAACATTTATGCATATCCAGGAACCCCAATTCAATTTCGCTTTAATAATGGTCCGTAGGTGGATTTGACGTGTATTCACCCTAAATCTATCGAGCACGTGCGAGTAAATTAGTCTGATTGTCAAGTTAACCACAATAAAATCAGCGAGCGCCTTTTCCATGTAATTTCCAGCACCACAATTGTATCATGTGCGGCTACAAACACCGCAAATTTAAATTGACTAACGACTCTAAAGCTTTTTAATTAAACAGAGAGACGCCGCCTCGTTTTTCTGACTGATTAAAAGTTTTTCAATCTCTTTCTAAAAAAGTGCGTTGCAGTTCGTTGAGTAAACTGCAAGTCTAGTGACAAATTAAAGCTTTTCCTGTTCCGGATAAATGAATATTTTTCGATTAAAACCATGTGAAGTTAACCCGGAAAAAGGACGACTGTTATTGGTTAAACTTAATTAACTTGAAAAATTGCGTCGGGTGGGGGCGATGATTTTAATTTTTGTTGTGATAAATTCTCGGTAATTAATTTCTTGCGCTCAACCTGTCTGGCGACACTTGTGTTTGCTTGTTTGCACATGGAGGTACCGGAATATTTCGCCAATGTAATCAAGCGAATCCTGAGACTTTATTCAAAGACTCGACTTAGGCATGTTTTTGTGTTTGAAAAAAAAACGCCGACGAAGCCGATATAGATTTTGTTCGTCTAAAGCCACTTTTGTATTTCTTGGCAAAAAGCTGTAATTTAAACGCACCTACTTAGTTGCATATTGAGGGAACAGGCGGAAATTAGGGCCAGAAGAACGTTAATGGGTATAATATATTTATCCAGTTTACGAGAAGTTGTGTAATTCCCTCTAAGTACAAGTTCGTTAAATTAGTGGTTGCAAATTACTTAGGATCATTAAAAACAATGTATGCGAGACCATTAAATATTTATAAATTAACAATTTTGGGACGTATTGTTAATTGTCTCTAGCCAAGAACGTGATTGTTACAGAAATGATCAGTTTACCTTATCCCACCGGGTAACGAACGATAGGTTCAGAAAAGCTTTAGAAAAAAAGAAACGTAATCAGATTCGTCTGGACTGAGTCAACGTTCTCGATTTACGTGAAAGTTCGCCATAATTACGGCCAGTAATGGCCAACTAGACCCCAACTAATCTAAGATTGTGGAACAAAGCGACCTTAGTGTCAGCAAACATTAGTGTCTAATTTGTAACTTTTAATGGAACCGTCATTTTTGTCAGTAACACGCTTGAAGAGCCATATTGACTAAATTTCTGAATTCAGCTAGAAAATGGAGCGTGATCTAAAATTTCGTCACGACAAATTAGCCACGTCTTTTACTTAACTGTTGAAAAAAGTTACACGTCACTATTTATACTTTGGAGCTAAAGCTTTTGTTGCATCATATTAGGTGCATTTTTTTTTAGTTTATGTTTTTGCTAAATCGCCACCACTGCTTATATCCTCTTTCTATCCTGGTTCAACCTGATGTAAGTAACGCATTAAAACTTTTCGGCCTTGTTGGAGTTGGAAGAACGCGACTCGATTATTACGTCGTCTCTCTTGCTTACTGAAGGATAACCTATAAATTTCAGCATTCTGTACGTAGAGACCACAACTGTGTTAGCTGAGCTCTTTTAATGGTATAGCGGCTCTATCAATAGCAAACGTTCATGTTCGAACCAGATTAGAGTTATTTAATTGTGAATCTGCACCAAAGGAAAGCCTTTTGAGTCCTTTGATTCAGCTCTGTTTGTGCGGGTATGTTACATGATTACGAACAAGTGCACAATTTGATTTAATTATTTCTTTTTTCATTTTAAATAAAATTCTGTAATTTTAACAAAGTTTAGAGGCGATCAGGCAACAAATAAACTGAAGTTTTTGCGGTAATATTGAACCGAATCAATGTGAAGCCAATTTATTTTCACAAGCCATACATCTATTTCACCTACGGGAATCGTGGGTTGGAATATGTATTACGAACGCGCTATCACCTGGAGAAATATTCAATAAATCAAGAAATATCTCAATTTACTATCTCTGTAGAGGGCTTAAGGCGGATTTTTCTTAAAATAAACTGTGGTGTTCAAGCAAGAATTAGAATCGCAAGGAGGTTCAATATTTTTGTGCTGGCACGTCATAGCACAGATAATTAATAACAATATTTTTTAAATTTGAAAGCCTTGAGTTTTGTCGAATAATTTTTTTGAAACAGATTAAACCGTGGGAGGAAGATAGGATGATCTGAAACATGGCAAAGCGAAACCAAAGATGAATATATAAACATATAAAAGTAGTAGACAGTTATGGATTTTTATATAAAAGGGACTATAACAATAAAAAAGGATTAACAATAAAAATGTTGCACCTTTAAAGTAATCGACTTCAGCTTCAGGTAAAGAGACATAGAGAAGAGAATTCTTATGAAACTCACAAATTTTTCAAAATAAAATTGTATACACCAGCTCATATTTTATTTTTAACATTCTCAACTTCATAACCTTTTTAACGATATTTCAGATTGGATTCCATATCTTTTATATAAAAACTTATTTAGTTTTTTACTCCCTATTCAATTCTGTAGACGATTGATTTCATTAATTCAGACTAAAATTCTTCCAATGTTAATACATCATGTAGACCATGCATGAACATGCTTTTTTCTAACTTTGAGAGATAACATGCAACTCGAATTATCCTACATATTTCTATCGAACCCTTCTTCTTCATTGCTTTCTAATATCAATATGTTTTAGAAGAACTTCAAACAGACCATTAATAATTTTTTGGAGAATGCAAATATTTTTCTAGGTAAACAAATTTTTATTTTTTTAATACGCAATATGTATGAATCTTATAAAAATAATTTTTTTGATAAAAAATGAGGAGTAACTAATAGTCAAGATTGTCCAAGGGGCTAGAAAAGACACAACACTAAACAACCTAACAGTGGAGTTTGTCTATTTCTGTGTAATTATTATAGTTTGAAAGATTGATCAAAATTCAATATTTAAAATTAGTTTTCGTCATTATTTGATTATGTTTAAATTGAGCAATAAATTTTTATTGCATATTTTTTAATTATATCTGTTGTAATAAGTGTTAACAAGTAGATAGTTAGTTCTACCTTTATGGACTTCATTCTTTAAGTCCATGTGAACTAGTCGAGTAGAATCAGGGCAGGAGGCCGCTCAGTCTTTTCTGTAGATATTTTTTTAGATGGATCTGTCAATTTCATTGTCTAACCTGTAGAAACATAATTGGATCAAACATAGTCTTGCTGATAGGTATCCAATTGGGTAATTCGCAGTGTTTCTCATGGGAGGATGGAATTGTTTGTTCTGAAATAAATTCAACCTGATAAAATTTTCGAAGACAAATTTTATAAATTATTCCTGCAAAAAAGAAGAATCCTAAAATTCGGATTGTCACTATTACCAATCACACATCGTAGTTTCTTATACGAAAAATCGGTTAGATACAAAATAAATGTGATAAACTATCATATGAGAAGATCTGAGTAATTTGAAAAAGTCGCTAATGACATCACATTTGCTTTCAAATTTCAATCACTGAAAATATTGCAAAATATTTCACTTTTCACTCTTTAAGTGGCATTAATAATTAGAAAAATAATTAACTTTTCAGTTAATTTAGGGACACTTTGTATATATTCGGTAATTCTGGCTTATTTTATTTTGTGTTCAGAGTTTAAATAGGGAAGAAAATCCATCAAGTAATTAATTCTTTCCAGGCACTTTTCAGGACTTTAATTATTTGAGCTGAAACATATTCTTTGATCTTTATGAGAAACTGATTAGGGTCACGACCTGTTCCCAATTCAGCCAACTAGACTTTAGTTGAATTTTAAACAGTTTGGTCCCCTAAACGCAGCAAACTTATTAGCAGTGAGTGTTGGAATCTAGTAACCAAATCTCTAATAATATCAGCAAATTTTAATTTTAAAAACTTATTACATTTTTAATTTATTTTTATGTCGTAAATTGAGAACCAAATCATTATAAATCAATAAATGATTGAGTAGCAGAGTCGAGTAGCTTTATGTCAACTTTGCTTCCGGTATCAGTCGTGAACATTTTCAAGATAACTTCACCCTATAAAGTTATAGTAAACAGAAATATATTTTCGTGAAGTAGGAAATACCAAAATTGCGGTTGGTAAAACGAGTTGTCTAATTGAATGCAATACAAGCCGATAAATCTTTATTGTGGCTGGAAAGACATACAAAACGGACTTACAGCTAGCTCGGTAATGAAACATCATATGTTTTTTTACAAATGGCTGGTGTGTTATCAGGAAAGCTGCACAAGAGGTGTATCATCGCTGTGAAAGCATCACTACAGATAGCGATTTTCACAAAAAAGAAAAGCACGGTTCTCGACTTTTCGTAATTATCGTCGTCCGCGGCTGTCCCCTGCTCATTATACCGAGTCAAAGCTCCTATTTCACGGTGACTGTTTTCATTTTCAAACTGTCAAATTGTCCTGAGCTGCAACCGCGTCTGTTGCCAAACCCAGATATTTGCATCTCATTTTTATAACTAGTGCATAAAAGTTTGTTTTCTAAAAGGACATAAACAAATATCGAGATAAACATTCAGCGAGTGAAAAGTAAATGGGATGGTTGTCCCGATATGATTTCCGATGAAAAGAGTATTGATAAGACGAATTGCGGTGGAAGCACCTCGCTTGAAAAATTCCATTTGGAAATTCGTCAAAACAACGACGGCGAAGTTGTGCGGGTGTGTTTAATTGACGTCGCGTTATTAGTTCTGTTGCTTCTGTTTTGAAGTGAGTATGACGGAGGAGCGGGAAAATCACCAATAACAGCAACGTCAATACCAATTGCACAATAGGACGGATTTTAATAGACCTTTGCGTATTTCTCTTCTGGTTATTTTGACGTTAATCTTAAAGGTTGATTTCACAAGAGCATGTGCCAGTGACAAGCGGGTTATTACAGCTCTGATTTAAACACACGAGTGGCAGTCAGGTTACCGGTTTAGAACAAACAATAAATTCCCTCTGTTACAGCGCCCGTTCCGGTTGCAGAGTTTCGATACCGCCAGTAAGCTGCCGAAATTACCCTGGCCGTACAACATACGTCGGGTGCAAATAGAGAGATACCTAATATCCGGAGTTGGGAGCCGGAGACGTTTGTTTTAATGCAAAATTTGAAGACGCCTCAACGCACATTTCATATCGTTTTTTTTCAAAACGCCGCCTCCGTCCTTCATCGACGGAACGCTGTCGGTTGCAAAAAATTTAATATCCAATTTCGCACGTACCTAGAGATAAAAAAACACGATTTCAATTTGCAAGCGAACTTCCAAGCACGAATGTAAATCAAGCCGTCAAAAATTCATCCAAGTTTCAAGTAGTCCTGCGAGAAATCAAAGTAATATTGGAAACATCGGTCAGTTATTGATCTGTTATTTAGGCCCGTTCTGAAGGATTTATTGTTTCTACTACGTTATACTCATAACGAAAGTTCTAATAATATTGACGGTCTTATATGGGGTTCGGCCCTTGCCTAAACACTACCAACCGTAAATAAATCCCGAATGCCGCACTGATATCTCCGCATTTCTCTTTTGCACCAAAAAAGGCTTATCTACCCCACCTGAGTCCAGAATTGTTTATTGCCGCAATTAGACTCGAGAATGGGCCGATCCTTGCTAACTAAAGTGACTTTTTGGTAAATATTTCAGACAGACACCATTTTGAAGGCTAGCAGATTAGCTTTTATTACAACAATTCTCTAATGCGGCGAGAAAATTGTTAAGAACAAAATGTTCAACGTTCAACCCCCAATTTACTGATAAGCTGGTAACAAACTTAATTTTCACAATACACGAAATTATGTTTTTTAAGCTTTTCGACATTCTTTCTATTATTCGTACCTTATTGAAGTGACACTTTTTTCCCAAATCCAGCTAGGGTCAGTTAAAAAATTTAGCAAAGTATCTATCACTAAATAATTAATTATGAAATAATCACGCCATAAATTATTGTATAAGTCGATTTTGTTCAATTTATTTTTAAAAAGATATTTTGATACGGCCAATTGTTAAATAAAACGTCTTGTTCTCGTCACCAGTTAGATTCTTCCAGTTGAACACCCCAAGATGAATCAGAGATGAAATACATCAAGATCACTTTAAAATTTGACTCGGTGATCTTTCGGCGGGTAAATTGTAAAGACACAATAAGAAATTGGCTGTTACTTTAACTTCAAGCTTCAATAATAATTTCCTAATTTACAAGTAATAAATAATATAATTACGTAATTTTTTTGTATACAAGATATGTCGAACCACTCAGTCATACTTCGTTCACTAAAAAATGTTGAAACTCTCAATTAAGCGCCAGACAAGCTAAAGTGGGGATGCTCTCGTAATGCCCATACCTTAAATACCATTAATGTTGTAAAATTTTCGTGGAACATGTCTAACTAAATGCGTAACTCTCAACCGAAGTTAAAAGTTGTACCTGCAAAAATAATGTCAAATTATTCCTGTTTGCTGCAACTTAATCATTTTGTTTCAATTTGTAATTTAAATTTTTCAAAAAAATACAATAATTTGATTTATAGCGTAAAATCAACAAAGTGGTGTTCACAATCCTTCCAAATTTTTGAAAAGTTCTCGAAACTGCAATCATTCATTTTCTAGTCTCAGAAAAAACATAAAAAATATTTTATTTTATAAATATGAAATCTATCATCGGCCACGACTTAGAAAATCATTTGTATTGACGTCCAAAGTTTTTCTTAATCATCCGGTTTAACTTTGATAACGATGCTTAATTACACAACCAGAGTGTTGGCCCAACTTGACTCGCGACGAAATTGAATGAAGTGACGGAACCTTGCCTCGGAAGGAAATAAACGTTGTAGTGTCATCAGTTAATGAAAATCTCCGAAAACCCTTCCATTCTGCAATTTTGAATGTTGATTACGTTGCAGGCAACCGAGTTTCGTGGGAGTTTACGCCATTCCTGACACAGTTGCAAAATTTTTTATGGTGGCAGATAGACAATGCAGGTGTTTAAAAGTATATAGACAATGAAAGCGGAGCGAAAGCTATTTGAGCGTAGTGGTAAAGTAGTGTCATGAATACGGATGAGACATTATTAACCGCTGTTGGAATAGATGTAAAATGGTTGAAAGAGGAATATTACATTACATACCTAGGATAGTGATGGTAATATCTATATTATCGATGCGGCGGATTCTATTTCATAAATTGGGATTTATTATAATTTTATAACCGTCATAAATTGTTATATAGATTCCTGCATTAAAGCATTAAATTTTCCGGATAATTCCCAGCCACTTTCTGAAGAAAAACAATAAAGCCAGTCAATTGTAGCCACATAAAACATGACGTCGTTATTGGGAAATGGCAGCGGCCGCATCGGATAATCATTCGGCAACGTTTTCCTAAATAATAAAAGCCGTATCGATTTGGCATAAAGATAGGTGTATAAAGACACGTTACAAGGTAATGCACTCCGCAAGTTTAGGCATAAACTGCTCGGGACCTCCACAACATATTCCCAAAGCTCGCATCTCAGTTGGTAACCCGGAAGCGGAACTTAAACTCGGTTACTTCGGAGGTGTGTCTAATTGTGGCGAATCGGCAAAACAACGTTTCCTTAAGAGTCCCCATCATTTAAAGGGAATCGCCTCGATCCTCAACGTTCTTAGCACACTTTACTCTTCGTTTCACCAGTCTAGCTATTTTTAATTACATCTTTCTACATTAATTAATATCTAAGGGTAGCTGCTGCAGAAGTCCAAATATACTAACAAAACAAAATTTGAACGATCCTCGGGTCATCACGCCGTTTATTTCGAACTAATTTGAGCCTTTCCAAGGGTGGCAAACATTACTGCCGGATCCGACGCGAATTCGCGTGACAAATGATACAAGGGCCATAAATCATCCCAAGTTTTATCTAAATTTTTCATCCTCGTTATCAAAGGCTGTGTAACAACATTCCAGGGGCTCACTGCTCCATGGACAAGTGGCAGCAATTAGAGTTCGCGAGAGCTCTTATCGAAGCCTTCAGGCGGTAGCGGTCTTCTTACCGACCCATTCAACCGGCAAATGGTGCCAGAAAGAGTTTAATTGTTATGACGAAATATGACTGGAATTGTAAAAAAGAATTCCACTGAACTACGCCAGCGAAACTGGACCGCTTCCGTGATTTATACGACATGACTTTGTAAGGTGCGATTACTAGAATAAAGTGAGTTAGTAAAATTTGCATTTCGCGGAGTAACCGGCAAATTTTCACTTAAATTACGGGCAATTTATGAAACTGTAAATTTAAAGTTTTCAGGTTGGTCGTGTTAACATGGCGTCCGAATCCTTTGGCTAGTAAACTACCATTTAAACTAAATTGACTCGAATCAAAATCATTCACTAACAATTGATTGCATCGATGAATATAAACTATTTCGATTTTTCTTCTCGAAGAGCAGTTTTTCAAAACTTTCAAAATTTACATGTATTTTACTTTAGACTGAAATGGATAAATAAATTTTCCTCTAAATAATCTTGATGAAATTATAATTTACTTCCGCTTATTCAAAAAAATAAAGAAGTATAAGGAAAACGCTTAAGTGTCTGTTAATCATGGTAAATTGCTTTACAACCTGACAAAATCTATCAATATAACGTCACGCAAGCTATTAGAGCTGCCAACGCACTCATTTCTAACGTAGCTCAAGCCGATTTCTTCGGGATATTTTTCAAGTTCAACTTGGATAGCATTTACGTATATTTAGCAACCCTGGGCAATAATTTTAACTGTTGAAAACTGGGTAGTGCAAAAGTAAAAACGAATTTTTGTGACAAAAAGAAATTGAATAAAAAACAATTCTTGAAATCCTTAATTGGCAGTTAGGCTTTTCTTTAGTATCTCTATAGTTTGATGTAAAATTGGTTGTTATAAGTTTATTAAAATTTTTAACCTACGAGAATAAGTTGATAAATTTTGAGAGTATTACAGGAACTATTATGTGGATTTTTTTGAGTGAGCATGCATTAGCGTGACTTTCCAAATGTCGTACACTATTAGCATTTGAAAGCATTTTAGTGCACCAAAATTCTACAAATAATTCAGTTGAAAATTAAATACCAGCTAGGTAAGTGAGGAAATATTTTATTAGAATTAAATTTACCGAAAATATATGCAGATGCGTGAGTAATCAATAAATAGAAAGCTGCCAAGTATCACTTCTGGCATGACATTGGCCGTTTCTAAACTTCAGTTCATTGATAGTGGTTTTCGCAATAACATAATTTGTTGGGAATGGCTTTTTCATAAATATAATTCAGAAGGGCTATGAAGATTCTCAGCGTGTCTTCTTAGTACTTAGTACCTGGGCAGTGGTTGCCATTCAAATTGATAAATGTTCATTATTTTTCATTTATTGTCCTCGCTTGTGCGTAGTTACTTACCTATTGAAGTTCAAATATAACATTACCTATGATACTTAGCAACGTACAATAATAAATATATCTCTTTAGGGTGCAGGGTGCTAACAGCTTGTTTTTAAATTTAATTACCCAAATTGCGCTCAATATTATATGAAAATAAACAATAAAATTCAAAATTTTGACGGTGAGCTCTATTTTTCAATTTAGTTGGCAATATGTCCCTATCATTAGAATTTGACTATTTGCAATAACTTTTTGTTAGGAACGAGCTACCGAAACAAATCGGATAAATGTCCGATTTAGGGATATTTAGGCACTTTATCTCAACCAACAAATTTGCACTGTATTGGTGTTAACATAGATTGCATATATAAGGGGCATTTCTTCTTTAATCTCTCGTCCGCCAAGTTTAAGGGCGTGGCTAAATTGTTTTGCATTCACTGCCATGGAGCCTTATAACCACGACAATGCTTTTTTACATTGCAATAGGTGTGAATATACAATGAGAAAGAAAAGATTTAGCATAGTTGTAAAGTAAAAAGTTAAAAGAACTAGCACACATTGCTTGTTTTCAAATATATTCGAAATTTTGGGATAAGGGCTGATCAAAATATTGTGTAAAAAAATTACTTTGATACATCTTGATTAACTATTCAACAATTTAAAATTCTTTTGTTTATTTTTAAATCAGAATAATCTAAATAATAATTGTTTTGCTCAATTAAAGGGTTTGATAATATGCCATGAACAGCATCGATATTTTCAATGATAGAGACAAAAATATTTCCAGTTTTTTCCAATGATCAATGGAAATTTTACCCGCTTGAAACTTGCAACTCACTTTTCAATATCCTCAAAGGAAGGACCTCTTTCAACAAGTGAATTAGGCAGATCTTCTTAACCCTTAACTTGTTTAAGGGCGAGTTTTCGCCACTCAAATTTATCGATCTTCTCAATTTCCGTTACAATGTCGATTTTGAAATTTCACCATAACTTGAAATAAGGCGTTGTTGACTGTGATAACAAAACTTCTGCTTTTGCACGAACGAAAGCCCCAAGTAACTAGATAGACTCCGCCGTATATTCTATTATACGGAAGATTGGTTGAGGTCAGTTTAGGACTGGATATTTACAGATTACTACCCTCTGGCGAAACAATTTTATTTCATTGTCGTGATTGGGTCGCCATAAAACAGCGTCCTATTGTAGAACCATTATAATTGCTCCGAAATCAAAAAATCTTTTATATAATTAAATTGCACCGTGTTCATTGTGGCCTACTTTCTTAGACTTTACTTCTTACAATCATCAAATTTAACGTTAAAATGCGATCGTGTTGACGTTTATTCAGAACGCAAATATATTCCTGTGTGTGATTCCGGATTTAAGGGTCCATCTATTCAGAGTGCCCGCATCGGTGTCAGCTCGCAAATACCTGTCGCTATAATACCTCTGGCAGCAGCGTATGCTTCGGAAAATATTCATGATAATAAGTTTTCGTTCCAAACCGGAGACACTTCCGTTATTGCCGATTCCAACGTCGGATACCTGCAAGCGATTTCGACCTCGACGTCCGACAATTCCAATTAAAAGTCGAGAAACTGAAAAAGAAAATAAAAAAACAACGACAAGCCTTATTTCGTTTCGTACCACAATTAACCGCCAAGATTCCTTCGGCTCATTTACCCAGGAAACGGCAGGAACCTTCGGTGAAAAGTGCTAGACAAGTGAGTGACGTACGAACTCGAATGTTTGGGATTGTTGATTGATCGATGGTTTCCCCTTTCTCAATGTTTTGTGAAAAGGGTTCATCTGCGGAAATATCGGGCAGTTTTTTTTTAATAAAACCTCACCTCAGGGATAGATTTGATGCAAAACAGGGTCTGTAGCAGCTTCCTCGGTTCCATCAAAGCGCTCGATCCGTGATAGAATCCGTTTTCAAGTCTTTCATCGTTTCGAACAATTTAACACAAGTCGAACTATTTTGAAGCGGACCGTGTATTCATTTGTGTTAAACTCATTATTTCAGTGTGCACTTTGAAAGTAGGATATGTCGGACGGGAACGTGACCAGCAAGACGATTTGAGCTTTCGTTACCAAATCCCCCTCTTCTTCAATTCCAGGACCGCTTCAAGCCCAACCAATTTATTTACAACAAATTAAATTTTTTACTCAAAGTTATTGCAGGTTAATAATTAGTTTTCGAAACTTTTAATACGGCCCCGGCGAGATTAATTTTGAAACTAGAGCAATTCCTTGGAGCAATTCTCTAGTTCTACGGCGAGCTTAATATTCTTAGAACGTCCGCCCATGCTACGCAATTTTTAAATAACTACGGTTTTGTGCTAGTAGCGGTAAATATGCATTACTCGAGTAAGCAATTTATTTACAATAATGCCGCGCCAAATACATTTATGCATAAGTAAAATCTGTCGCTTCATAAACGAAATTTTGCTTCTTTGAAATAAACCGTAAACCTGAGAAGGAAATTGTTAAATTGACTTTAAATTATTACAAAAAGTTAATTTCGGATAAGTTTTAATATTATTTCCAAGAATTTTCTTGCAGCAAAATACAAAAATAAGAAACAATAGAAATAGAAACGATATTTCAAAAGTCGACTATTCAAAATTCCGAACGACTACGTTTTAGTGAATAACGGCGTACCTGGTCCTATTTTCTCGTTGTCTGCGATTATCTGCGTATTGGCAATAACGGGGCCGTAAATTATCGTCTCTTGAAGGGCGATGGGTTCCTCGAGCACCAGTTTCCGAGTGAGACTCTTCAGTTTTATTTTCTAATAAGACGAAAAAGCGAACGTGGAGGAAACGGTATACTCAGCATTCCCCAAGGGCATATTCGAGTTGCGCTCCGTGTCTTGGCGGATTTGCTTAAAAAATCAGAGCTACAAATCTTCCGAATAAGTAGTGTGGGCGGTTCTTTGATACACAATTGGACGGCCGTTAGGGTTGTAATGAGCTTTTTTCTACACTGTACAAAAACAATCAAAAGAGGAAAATTGCTACTGTTAATGCGGTTTTTTCTAACGCCATTTAAATTTATTTCCTAAATAATAGCGCCGTTTCGACGGCAATTTTTACGAAACGGCTTCGAATAATTGCGGTGCAGTCTTGTTGGTGGCTTCGTGTTTTCCTTTAAAGTCCATTTCATCCTCAAATACCCCAACAAAAAATTCCACGTCTTCAAGTTGGGGCATCTTGGGAGCTATGGATCGAATTACAGAATTTTTATTTTGAGTTTAGCCTAGTACGGACGTCTGAGGGTACGAGAGAACTAACATTTATTGAATGTTAACATTAATATTAATACACACTTTTATTATCAAAATTTAAGTTTTCTTTGGGACTTTGCTAAATTCTCTCCGCTACAAATATTTAATAACAAACTTTTCTTGAAAATCATTTCATTTAAATGCTAATAAAATTATTTAACGAGACAAAGCGGGCGAAGAAATAAAAAAATAGCCAATAAATTCTCTAGTAGCACAACAAATTGCGGCGTTGATTGACTTTGCTTTTGATAAAATAATTATTAATTCAAAAAAGAATTATTTTTGAGTGACAATTTATATAAATTTAAATTGCTGCAAAAAATCTAAATTTTAGAATTACAATGGACATTAACTAGAATTTTTGATTATTTAACTCAACTGTCATGCGTCGCAAATGATTAATAAAAACATAAAACTTCAATTTATTTTAAATTTCGACTAAGAATACATTCTGATGATTATTCTGCTTTTACTCAATTATTACAACTAGTTTGATGTAAACAATACAAGATAGTGTGTTAAAGTTAGTAACTCTTATTATATTATTTATATTCAAAAGTTTTTTTTAAATTAAAATTAAAGGTTGAAAATTCGATACTGCCCCATTTTATAGAAATCTTGTTGCTTCTCGCAAAAAAGTTTTAACAATAAATTTTTACCCGCTGTCCAGTTGACAAATTCATTCCAACGTTAACAGTTTTTATTTTTATTATTTAACTTTTGTTACAAATTGTTACAAAATTTTGAAAGTACATATAAGTTGCAATTCTTGCTCTAAAATATTTTTGTCTTAATGTAGAAATAAACATTCTAAAATTATCAATAATTCTGTACTTACTTGCATTATAATAAATGATTAATTTCACGGTAAACCTGCTCAGAACTAGGTAAGTACAGATTATCAAGTATGGCAAAACTAATTATTGAATTGTTTAGAAATTTAATCAAACTGACCTATTCTGAAACTACGAATTTAGTTGTCTTTGTTATAGGTAACTACTTAAACTGATATGTTACTAGAAGCGTCAGTAAAGCGTGGACTGGTTGAACTTTGATCTATTAAGTTTATTTAATTAAGCAGAATTCAAACAGAACTAATAACACCGTATTAGAATCCTACCGAGAATTGATGCGAGTTTGGTCAATTTCACCCGGCGCCTCCGCCAAATGTCACCGATAGTAACTTGAATATTTTATTAAACATTCTTTTGGACGATTCAGTTAATATAAATCAAAACTCATATGAATTAAGCAATGAGCTGTAATATCGATTGACTAGCACTTAAAGCTGTTACCTCGTATGTTACCAAAGTCCGCAGTGGTCTTTGTGGTTTTCCATAGCGCATAACGGCTACTATATAAGTGATGGTGCAGAATTCAAATGCGCTTCAATTCAATCAGACTTCATCAAACTGACGTTTAGATGTACATACCCATGATTTTGTCGATGTGTTGAAAGCCCTTTATTCCACATTGTGCAAGCCACTAGAGTGGCTTGCAGGTTTCGAATTCCGCATATCTGCAAAACCACCCAATTTTGTTCTATAGCTTACTATGGGTTTATATTCACTCAAAGTAATTTGAAGTGTTTAGGGAATTTGACTAGACCCGAATCAAGTTGAATTAAACCACACCTTATATTATCTATTGTGACAGCTGTATTTTCTGGAACAAGCTGTTTCACTATTTTGCCCAACCTAAAGTTTGACACTTTACACCGATAAGCGTAGCGTTGTGTTGAAGGAACGCTATTGATTTGCGGTTCAAAAAGATATTTCTTAAGCCTGTATTGACCTAAATTTAAAAACAAAATCTGCAGCAACTTCCCTGATTGGTTTGGGATCCTTCTAATATGGATTATTTAGAGATGAGAATGAAGGAAGTTGCACCGGTTACAGTTCGGGCTTTGTGAGGTAATAATTTAGTCCCCCGGTTAAGTTAAAAAGTCGACACGCGTGTTCCGTCTCGGGATTCGGTCGTATTTCCGCTAATAAATTAGAAACTTTCGCAGGTAAGACCGGACCGGTCGAGTAAACGGTCGATTAGGCTCCGCCATACAATAACAGTTTCAGTGGTAGGCCGTCCCAGTACTAAATAAATTAATCCGTTTGCTGTGTCAAGCAAACTGTTTGACGCCAAACATTACCGCAAACAATCATTCGACACAATGACTGAAATTACGGGAGGGTGTGGTCCGCAACCATCGTTAATGATATATTGCATTAAGGTCGTGTAGTCGAACTTTAGCGTCGGAAGTGCAATAAACGCTCGCCTGAATTGGCAATGGGGATGGCACTTTCAACTTGAATTAGTTTCGATGTAATGTCTGCTGCAGAAACTAAGTTGCGGCGCCTTAGCGTGCTTTTAAATGGGTGTGAGTGGGGTTGTGCAAAAATTTCTCGTGCCAACTTTTCATTTTCAGTATTCCGAAGGCATCTGCAAACAACATTTTCATTAGAGTCTTGAGTTAGAACGAGGTGGTCTGGCTATTCGCGATTACTCTAGTAGAAAAGGGGCTCAACAAACAACTAATTAGAAAGACGAACGAACATTCTGCGGGCTGTTACAGGAGCGCGCTACAAGACCGAATAAACTCAACTTTTATAACCTGCAGTAAAGCGAGGTTTATAGCTTGATACCCGTATATCACTTTACTTTCAATAAAAAAGCAAAAGTGGCCCTCTCCCGAGATCCGGGCTAACAATGTCGCGGGGATTCCCAGCTCGCTCTCGCTAACTTTATTGTTTCATTACCAATTTCGCATTAATACAACCGTTAAAATTTTGTGTTTGTTGCTCACTTGAGGGAGTTTTCTGGCGCC
This sequence comes from Pyrochroa serraticornis, assembly GCA_905333025.2. Classification (NCBI taxonomy): domain Eukaryota; kingdom Metazoa; phylum Arthropoda; class Insecta; order Coleoptera; family Pyrochroidae; genus Pyrochroa; species Pyrochroa serraticornis. The sequence goes on along the minus strand of HG995157.1, from coordinate 9,151,441 downwards.
GCGCCTCGTTCCGGCCAATTTGAATAGGTGAAAGTAAGCCAGATTCGAAAGAAACTCGTTCTCAAGTACGGCAACGGCCTTCTTTCCAGAGCGATATTGATTTATATCAAATTTTCATGATGCAATTGAGGAAAACAACGAAATGAAAAGTGTTTCGTTGAACAGTTTGTACGGCAGTATCCTTGCAATATTTTATATTTGATAGCGTCTCGTCAACGTTTCCCCTTGGGCCTATGTGCGAAATTGGAGTCGGCGCGTTTCGAAATAAAAAGGAGGGAAAGTTAGGGTCTTGTTTGCATTCTAAAGTGGACTCGTTTGTCCCTTAGGATTTTCTGATTTACAAATAGAATAAATTTTGGAAAAAGTTTTAGTTGCGAATCGGAACCGTCTGGCTCGGCCCTTATTATCCTCTCCGTTTTATTGTTTTGAAAACAATGCTTAGTTTTATTACGGAGGCTAAAGCGGAAGATGGTCCCAATTCAGTCGGTGATGGCCCTTGAAACTTTTCAACGCTCCTTCGTTGCGTTCGTCACAACAGAATGTCTACGATTTAAAAAACAAACATCTAGTTAATAAAGAGGCTTAGAAACGAAATCTATAGATTTGCAGTAGGGCTTTGGAAACTCGCTTGGTAAAATTCTGATCACGGTCCACAATTGATTCAATCTATGAGGGATTTCCTTCCCTCTATTGTCAAGAGACGTGTTTTATTGAAGAAATTTCAGGGTGTAAAGTTAAAGTGTCCGCGCACGTAACCCTTATCCAGTAATACTGGAGGAACCTTCTGAAAATTAAAACGACGATTCGCATTCTAATTTCTTCATCTCTTCCAAAACGTCAACAAATAAAATTTTGTCAAGGCCGGAAACAACATGCAAAAACGTTTGAAGTGTCACGGACAAAGAATTGTTCCGGTCAATATCCCGTGTGATGTGGCGGTTAGTTTTTTCTTCTGTGTACTGACGACACTGTTAAGTGGAGCGTTGTATCCTCCAGTTGTGTTGGTGTTTCGGGATGTCATGAGGGATTTTCTGTGGTCTATATTACGCATACTTTGCTTATTCATGTAGCCCTTGAGACCAAAATGAGTCGTGTCGGTGGCCCGTAAGAGCTGCTTTATGAAACTGCTGCTAATAGCGACCCGGATTTCCAGTGTGCTCCGCCTCCAAGAGTAAAACGAGTACACATAGCGTACATGCAATGAAACAGGGGATTTTGCCACTCTTTGAAGTAAAAATTATAAAGCCTTTTCCCATAATTTTGTATAAAGAACTGGCAAATACTCGTCTTGAGAACGAACTTGAACATAGATTACGAAGAACCTATATAGATTAGTTAACGAGCAATACGACACCAAAGGATGGATTACTCGACTGTTAGCAAAAATATAACAATGCAACTTTGCCGACAGTCAGAGTTGATAGCAAGCTTTTCTTTAAGGTTGCAGTTTACGCGGGAAATCTGGCCTCGGCTATCCACAGTTCGGGAGGTGGCGCCGTCAGCGGGTAATAGCGAAATGTTGATCGATATAACAGATCTCGCGGTTTAATCGAGCACGAAGCAAAATAAAGAGCGCTACACGTCAGTTGATCACCGTCGACTTTCCGCATATGCGCCGCTCACCTCCCTCTGTAACATTAATTCCAGGAAATGATCTCAGACGGTCGAACTTTGTTGCATCTATATCCTGACTGACTTGCACGGCAAGATAAAAACTGACGGATCTTTTTTTCTCTATAAAGTATGTCTTGCGAATGAAAAATAATTCCCATATTCATATTAGCGAATATTTTAGAACTTTACGATGGTATCAAGAAAAAAGGTTTTATTTTACAAGTGAATAAACAAAATATAACTTAAAAAAAAACTAATTTATATTATACGTTACTCTTTCTTGCCTACTTATAGACAATTTTCGTATTTTGCAGTGACGTTACTCATATCTACTTAAAAAAATTACAGATTTTTGCGGAATATTTTCCTGTATTACATACAGTAAGTCATCCACGTTTGCAAAAACAAACATCAACCAATTTGTTGCGGATGTAATAGCAGGTGTTCACCTCTGCATTGCTAAATGAATGCAAAGCCGCTCGTCGTATCTTCAAACATAATTATGAGTAGGAGTCTCCTCAATAAGGGAATAAATAATTTCATCTTTTGGAACTTTAAGCATTATATTCTATTTCTTCTGACTGATTCTTCCTAATTATGACTGCAAATTTTATATTTTTCTAACTTTTGATTATTTCAAAAAGAATTAAAATATACGGATATAGTAGAGTACACGGCCGCCTCGAAGTGGCTTGGAAATGATTTCTGTTTGCACTTTTAGGTTAAAATAATAATAATAATAATAATAATAATAATAATAATACAGTCAAAAGTTCCGGTGATTGTTGTATGTAGTAAGCCTTGAATGCCATTGTCAACAAAAATGATTCTTGTATTTTGGAGTTTTAAATGAAGTCAACTTGTTTTTGGGCAATTTTTTACAACTGCACGGTTACGACGGTAGCTTGGTGGGAACGGTAAAAATCGTAAAAATAATTAACATTTTGTCGTCTTCCAAACGGAGTAAATAGCGTTTGAAATATTTATGGCTCATAAGCGGGCGAGGATTTCCAAAATATTAAATTTTCTTTTTGCACTCTTCTATAAAGTGTGCGCTAGCGCGTGATGAACGGTGACCTTGCCCTTATAATAACCCTGGTGGTACGGATTTAAAAATTGATTTGTAACGTTTCGATTCACTTTGTATGTATCAAACATAAACAGAAATATTGCTTACATTTTGAGCATTTAAATAAACTAACTTGTTTTTGGGGTATTTTTTGCACTTAACCACCTGCAACCCTCCCGTACAGGAGGAATTTTTGACGACCAACGGGATTCATATTTTTAAGGGTTAAAGAACTATTTAAAATGCTAAATCATTTCTAAGCGACTTCGAGGCTGCCGTGAACTTTTAATATAATCTAAAATTTAAAATTACCTTCGATAACAACTTAAAAATTTACCTCTACTTTTAACGAAAATATAAATATTACTTTGATTTTACATATGCTTATAAAATACGCTAATTATTGGTTAAATGTAGGTATGTGTGGTTTGTTTGCTTCCTGCGAGCGGCAAGGAAATAAATCCAGCGCTAAGCGGAGACGGATTGATAATCACATGACACCGAAATAAATCGAAATGCAAGGCCACCGAACAATAACAATGCATTCCATTCTCTTTCAGCAGGTGCGAAAGCGATAAGCCGAGACGCATTTGCGATCGAATACCGCGCCATCTAATGCACGGAAGCCACACTACAAAACCGGAATAATCAAGATTACTCGTGGGCGAAATAATTATTTTCACACTTTATCGTAATGCTGAGCAGATTCAAAAACTGTAGCGAAATGTCCGGATTTTTTTGCTGTACATGATAGAGAATGATGATACCTCGGACGTCTCCCCTTTTTTATGATGATCTTGTATGCGATAGCTTCAGAAAAAAATAAAATAGGCTAAAATTTTCGTAGGCGGTATTCAATCGACTGTATTTTTAAAAGTACGTAACAGATTGAGTTATAATTTAGGATAAGTCCGACACTGACGTGTCTAGATTCTTAAAATTGAAAAATAATCAAGAAATTTGCTCTAGTTTTGGAGTCTGCTCAGCACGGCGGGATGCGTGCTCGGCGCGCTCGTGAATAGGACACCCGGCGAGTGCGACAGAGAGCACTACTGCATTCTCGCCGGACCGACCTCTCAATAAACCGCACTCTTAATGGAACAAGAGAGTATTTTGTATGCAAATTGGCAATATTCTCTAATTTAGAACGCTGCAACTATATTAACATTTGACAACTTCTAGAAGTTGGTAAATTACAAACAGAAATTCAGTTTACCCAAACCAAATTTTACCTTTTTACAATTTCGAATTAGTGGAGAATATTAACTAAACTTTGAAGTGTTGAAGTCTTAAAATTTTCATGATTGCTTCCTCGACCTCATTTATCTTTTCTCATTGCATTTTCTAATCAACGTCAATTCCCTACGAAGCTACCAATCATGTTTAGTTTATTGTTTCAATATAATTAACAGGTTGATCGTTTTATCTTAAAAGAATATTAATTTTGATTATTGGAGTTTTTCAGTATGAAAATGTTTACATATCGACACGTGCCTTGTTCTTAACTTACAGGCAAAGTTGAAAGCTAAAAGATTTTTTTTCCAATATTTTAGAAAAAACTGGTTAATTAAAATTGTTACATATTTGACAAATTTGAGGTTGACGTTTTTAAAAGTTTTTCTGGCAACTCAATCTAACTTGTCGGAATAATTTCAAATCTTGTGTAAGCGTTTCGTCTCGTTTTTGATCCCACCGAATTATTGTCGCCAAGAAACCAAATAGGATGCCTCGTACATCTCGATAAACCGCAACTCAATAACAATTTCATAACGCATAAACAGTTGGAAAAAATGTAGATCCATACAAAATCCCTTGGGGGCAGAAAATCATCCATTCCGGTCTAAAATAGCTGCTTCTAATGATTAAACACTAAGCAAATTGGTCTTCTAAGTGCGAAATTATCGTTGTTGATCTGATAGCTTGCAATGCTAATTCGGGTGAAGTGAAAATGTAACCCGGAGAGGGTGGCAACATTATTACTTTTATTTGCAGGAATTCACTGCAGCTATCGTTTGCGTTGAGAATACTTACATCTGTTAAAAACCGTGAATAAACATTGAGTTGCTAGAGTTTTCCGGATTAGATTTCCGAGCATGAAATGAGAATCTGTAGACGCCCTGATATGAAATACATTTACTCGTTCTACCATTAACGTTTGTTTAATAACATCGAACTTGAAATCAAACAGTGAAGTCGATGGCGCCCGACGTTCCGATTCGAAAATAATGAAGGATTTGGCGATTTGCATTTATATGACGTTATATCTTCCGTTTCGTGTAGGTAGCAACGAAAGCGTAATTTTCTGGCGAAATATCGAATTTCTGTAACGGTGAGGGTCGTCGGCTCTGGTCACGCTGCCCCTGTATAGGGTAAAGCTCCGGTTTATAAGGACAGATTGGGTCGTTCCTACCTGGGTTTACAGCAGTTATTGTGAATCTTTGATGAGTCGGTTTCCACAGTTCGAGGATGTCCAGAACCCGCCATCCGATTCTGTCTCGTCAGGACCCGTGTCAATTACCCGGTGAAGGACAGTTCAAATATCAAGCTCGTCATTCCAGAACTCCAACTACATTCCGATTCCCATCACACGTTCGCGATCATGAGCCGGAAAAATTCGGGATGGGCCATGAAACTTCAGCGACTTAACGCGATCCTTCAAGCAACACAAATCAAATTTCTCTTCCAGACACATTAAAAACGGCTTATTCTTAGTTTGTAATCCTTAACAAGGGGAGCAGCCGTTTTCTTTCGAATTATCCAGCAGTGGATGTTAGCAAGAGATTGAAAAAGTGGTCCTGGAGGCCGTGCATTAATCCTCTTTAAACATTAAAAATCGCCTGCTGGAATAGCGCAAACAAAGGACGAAATAGATAACGCGTCCTCAATGAATTATTAAAACTTGACTTTTGAGGGAGTTTATCAATCAACTTGTCAAACACGTGTTAGAGATTATGTCTGTTCTCTTCATGTAGGGTATTGATGGAGCTTTGACACTGATTTATTTAGATTCGAAACTAAGTGACACGCGTCCGGGTTATGTGACGTGGCCTAACTTGCTACTAAACACGTTGTTTTCTGCAAACTAGCCCCGGAAGGCAGATTCTTGGAAACTTCCACGAGAATCTGTGAAATCGATCATTTCGACTTTATAAGGTGACATGAATTCCCTGTCTTCCTTCAGCAAGACCAAAACTTCTACTATATGTTAATTAGTGATTATTGTTAAAATTTGAAGGAGCGGTTACCTATACCATTTACATTTGCAGCAAAGTACAGCCACATAGTTTTCGGTTTTCTTAGAGTAATTACAGTTGATTCAACTTCCATTCTTTACAACGGCCCGGAATTATGAAAAAATAATTGTTTGATTGGCTAAAGATATTAGAAAATATAAAAAAAATTACAAAGTTTTCACAAAAATAAAAATATTTGCAATATTTATCAAAAACCAATATTAGTATTAGGATTGCCGTAAAATCCTTAAAATAGCCAAACGTGCAGCTGTAAAATTCTCTAATTTAGGTCTTAGCAGAAGTGCTTGTCGGGTAAACGAGAAACGTCAAATTTTTAGTGGCGGGTTGCAAACCAGACTGCTTGACAAATTGAAAGCAAAACATGTTTCAACCCTTTGATGCTTTAACTCCTGAGATAAAAAAAATCAGCCTAAAATCAAAGCTTCAAAGCGTGCGATGAAAGCGGTAATTGCCCCTCTCAGCAGCTGCTAATATTTTGACGCGTTCAGACTATAACGTACCTGTTTGCATAATGCTTTCCAACATTTCTGCTATAAATGTGAAAAATGCTAAAACTAGGCGCTAGCTTCTATTATTTAAGTTTCATCTGTGTCAACTGTTATTACATTTATGCCACGTTCGCCGAAGCTGTTTCACAGTTACGTAAAATGCGGCCGGTGCATTTTCTCTAGTATCTCTTAACAAAGCAAAATAATCCTCCAAAGTGGCGGAAGGTTGTGTAGATTTCCCATAAGTGGAATATAATTCTTGCAACATCGCGTTGCTTCTCCTAAATTTATCGTCTTGTTCCGGATAGTTGTTTTCTTTAGTGTCTGGTTGGAAATGTGCCGTTTTCAATTTTTTTCTAGCTCTCTAACAAGAGGTAGGAATTGATCGAAACTGACCGATGTAGGGGCGCATTTCCAATTCAAACGATGTCTGCTCCAATGAATGGCCGCACAACAAAGAGTGATTGCGTTGGCCGAGTTTTTTTACATTTTACATTTATTTCGGTTTGTTCAGTGTCTAGCGAAACTTTGCACTCGAATTTATTTACTCCTTGTGTGGGTCGTCGCTGGAGCGGAAACGAATGGGCCAACGTTAGAATTTCTAAATGAACGTTCTAGAAATTTAGACACTTGGAGTAACGTAGTGCGTCTAAAGAAAGGTGGGATAATTTGAACTTTATTAAGCAAGAGACGTTCAGAGTGTGACGTTTTAAGCTTTGGCGAGACACACGGATACATCAGTGCTTTAAATAATGGCTCAGCCGTTTATTACACGGGATTAAGACACTGCAGAGGATTTGCACCGGGACGCCCCTGTTTTACATAACTTATTAAATATTTTCTGCCATACATAATTACTCAAAGGGTGCAAGGGTGGTTGCAGTCGTGTCGCTATATCTAGGCCACGAATTAATTGAAACACAACAAGCAACAATGAAACATAAAACATTAACTTTGTAAAGGAGCGAACATCTCTCGCGAGTTTACAGAGATTGAAGAGATTACGTCATGAGCATCTAATAGGGTATGAGGATTATTGGCAAAATTCTTTACAAACTTTCGGATTTTGCATTGAAACTTTGTTAGCAGAATTTTAACAAAGAATTTTTTTGTCGAACTCCGGAAAAATAAATTAAAATTAACTGCAGCAAAATTCGGTTACATTACATTTACCAAGTTTCGCATAAGAGTAATCCGAAAATAGAACAACACGGCGATCGAGCCACTTTATCACGGAGTGAAGAGGTTAAAGTTATTCATCAATCTTGTCAGAACCGGGATCATTGATTTAGCTCGAACCATGTTCGATTTTCTCTGGCTCCAAACCCTCCAACTTATCTGTCCAACACATTTTCGTTATTACGGTTAAACTTTGATTCTAGAATGGATAATTAGCGTTCTCGGACTAATTGACGCTGTTATTAGTGACGAGAATAAGCTTCCATTCTCCAATAACACGGCTTAAGGACATCATTACAAGAGCAACGACGTCAACGAGCAAAAAAAGAACACCTATGATCACCAGCTCCATCGATCCATTTCCGGCCTCATCTCCGACGCTATTGACATCAAAATTATTTCAATGACAGCAAAGTTGAGTTTGCTTACGTCACCGGTTATTTCACATCATAACTCATCCCTTTATCCCGACTAGAAGTGGTGGCGCTGCAATGATCTCGCATGAATTTTTGTTTAGTTTCATGTTCTACATTACAGGAATGCACGTTCTAAAAAAGAAAAACAGCTTAACAGTGCTTGTGGAGATTAAGGCTCGTAAGAGCAGATGTGTTTTATGATGGCTGCATCTCGAGTCCTTGCGAGAATTTCAAAAAATGTATATTTATATTTCCGTTTCCTCGCCGGGTTGATCCCAAATCCATATATTTACACACGACGATGGAAACTCTATAGAACCAACTAGCGTCTTCCTTCACCTCGGATAAGGGATGCTAATGTAAATTATAATAAATTTTTCTTCGATCAGCTTCGACTTTTTTGTAAATATAAATGGTTTCTAGGTCACAGGTGCGCCATTCACCAAACTTAGAAAACTTGTATAAATATCTAATTTCACCATTTCCGCTTCCGCCGCTGAAGTACCTGTATGATTAATGATAATATAAAGCGTTTTCTATTCCCTTCTTTTTGTCCGGGATCGAACTGAAGTGTTAAGCCATAGCGGTGGTCCGAGTGAAATTAAGACTTTTCTTGTTGATGAAGTCAGGAAATATATTTTTAAGCACCAAAATTCTAGAATGTGCCAAAGCATTGAGTTATTGGTGATATATTTAATATAAAATGTTTATTGAAACTTTATTAAGAAACTGCGATTGGGTTAGTCTCTACAAGTTAGAATATGGGGCTAAATTTGCAAGTTGAGACGGACTCTATTTCAGAAACTACAAATTATAAAGTTGCTAACAAAATACCATTTCTTACAGAATAATTAATAGCAAAACAAAACTGGCATACGAGTCTACCTTTTTATTAAGGTGTCTAACGTTGATATCTTTTAGAGCTTTTATCTCTTCCTTTAGAACACTTTTTGTCAGTTTTACTATTTTGTTCTTTTATTGCATTCACATTTTGCTGACGTAACGACTGCATAAAGTAAAGCTGATCAAAAATAATATAGTCTGTGTATTGTGTTTCGACCTAGGAGGTGACAATAATTTCCGACTTTTTCTTCTTTTTCTGTTTTTTCAATTAATCTTCAAATTTTCTGTGATTCATTTTTCCTTTTGTCCCGTTCTAATTCAATAACAAGCAGTTTATTTTTATTGACACTAATTACTAGTTTTTCTTTCTTTTGGATTCTATAAATTGCAATTATTGAGATTTTTATTGTAACCTATAAACATTAGAGTCTTACTTTTAGGAATAAAATTTGTTTCGAAGTTGTGATGATATCCACAATTGTCGTCGGCACGGTCAAAAACCTTTACACCATGAATGAATGATTTTCTGCCAAATAACTTTTTAAAATTACTCTCGGCTTGTTATTTTAATCATAAAGTTCTATTTAATATGTAAACTGCTGTGTTTATCACCATAATTTATCACCATGTTTTTGTTAATAATGAACGACTTGAATTAATAATCGTTCCTTTCTCGTTCAAAACGTCTGTTCAATTGATGTGGGAATAATTACTGTTAATGTACTCAGTCCAATATAATTTTTCAAAATTTTTATTTAATTTTCTGTTTATTTTTCTACAAGATTTAGAATTTTTAAAGACGACTGAGCTTTAGGTTTTGAAAGAAATTGACAGTTCTAATATAGAAATGAGCTGAGCTAATATTCAATTACGTTTTTGAAGCTCGTTATTGCTAAAGCTCTCTACGAGTTAAAATATAGACAAAATTTTTAAGTTCAGCAGTGTCATTTTTCAGGAACTAAATCTAAGGGACACGTAAAGTAGCCATAAAAATAAAATTTATCAATATTTCTAGCAAAAAGCGCGCAAGTGTGATTCTGTCGAAATTGAGAAACGCTTTGAAAAATTTGTCATGATGGACCCGACACGCACTCGTTCCGAGATGAAAGGGATGCTTCCCTCACCAATCAATTCCTTACAATAGAAGTAGTCATGTTAGAATTCAACGTATAAAACCGGACAAACATTTGATTCGATCGAGATCCAACTCGGGTGGCGCCTTAATCCGTAAATAACGCGCTTCTTGTACGCATAAAGACCCAACAACCGGCACGCTATTACAACTCCCTTTAAATTGCAATTTTCTGTTCTTTCTGTTAATGCAGTATTTTTGTTACAGGATCAAAAAATTTGAAGAAAAATGGAGAGTTGCGAGATCATCTGAAAGGATTTCTTGCAACATGTCCAGATATTATCTGCTGCTTTACGGTGTTCTCGTGTTTCAAGCTTTATGGAGAAGTTCTTGTGCTTGTCCTTCGTTTTGTGTTTGTAAGTGGAAGAACGGCAAGCAAACTGTGAATTGTAACGGACAAAATTTGTTGGATATTCCTGACGGGTTGGATCCGGGGACGCAAGTTTTAGATTTTTCCGGAAACGTCGTTAAAGTTTTGGGAGAGGAATTGTTTAGCGAGAAGCAGCTGATTAATTTGCAGAGAATTTATCTGGCAAACTGCAAAATAAAAATAATAAACGAGCGAACTTTTAGAGGGTTGACGAACTTGGTGGAGTTGGACTTGTCTGGTAACTTGATCGAGACAGTGCCTACCAGCTCCTTTGTTGACTGTCCTTCTTTAATGAGATTAACGCTGAGTTCGAACCCCATAAAAGTGCTGAAGAAGTTCGCTTTCAATCATTTGTCGTTCCTCAATACTTTGGAAGTGAGCTCTTGCGAGATATACGAGATTGAAGAGGGTGCATTTCAGGGATTGCACAGTTTGGAGTGGTTGCTATTGGACGACAATAAGTTGAGAACAATACGCGGTGCCGCGACATTGCCTGAGAATTTAAAAGGTGTAGAACTTAGAGGGAATATTTGGGAGTGTGACTGCCACATGAGAGATCTCTATGTGTGGTTGAGGAATTTCAACATTCCCATCTCTGTGGAGCCGACTTGCAGTGGACCTCCCCGCCTTGCGAATCGCGCCATTAAATCGATACCCGTTACAGAGTTGGCCTGCCTACCAGACGTATCACCCACAACATTTTATCTTGAACTTGCCGAGGGGAAGAACGTGTCCTTGTCGTGTCACGTGCACGCCGTACCGGAAGCTTCCGTCTCCTGGCGCTTTCAAGGTCAGATCCTCCAGAACAATACAATTGTGGCGCCGGGAGTACACTTGATTTACTTTGTCGAGGAGGGAACTGAAAACAAGCGCAGCGAACTGTTCATCTACAACGCCAACCCGGAAGACAATGGTACATTTATCTGTAACGCTGAGAACGCAGCCGGGACATCGCAATCAAATTTCACAATCAAGATAATTATTAAAGAAGACCCCATCGTAATTATCGTTTCGTTCCCGCTCGAATATCTCTTAGCGGCTTTGATCGGAGCCGGTGTCTTGGGACTCATCATAATCATGGTTATTGCGATATCGATTCTGCGATATCGCAGGAGGCACCGTCGGCAAGAAAAAAGAAATAAGGAGTTTAACTTGCCCTACCAGCAGGATATTTCTAAGTGCGCCATCCTCCAAGAGGAAGTCAACGCGTTGCCTAATCCGCTCAAAACCAACTCCGAAGAGGAAATGACTCTTTATAACGTACAGCCACGCGATGATCTTCTCAGTGCCATATCCCGGGTTCCTACCGCTAATCAAGCTAGCCCCACATCGCTCAGACGCTATCAGCTGGAACAGAATCCCGACCTCATTAATGGGACGGAAAGCGTGGGGTGCCGTCGCAAGGGAGGTGACGCCGAAGACGTCGGTCGTCTTCGGCAACCCTGCGAAAACGCGCCAAGTCCGATTATACGACAGGGAGTCGCCCATTTACCCTGTTTACGTACCAATTCGGAAATTTATAACGATGTCAGATGGGACGTCGCTTGTTTAGTAGACGCCGAGGGCTATCCCATCGATTACGGATTACCCAAACTCCAAAACAGAACTGAAAACTACTACAGGACGTTACCCTGTAACAGGATGAAACGACATCATCCTGTCGCCAATCCAAGACCGAAATACTCGCAGGAAGCCGAATTTCCACCCAGAAATTACGATCACTATCACACAGACGTGCGTTACACCGCAGACGGATATCCGGTTCCCGAAGAAAATTATAAAAACGACAGGGCGGCGCCGTCGTCCTTGCCCTGCTGTTCGGTGCAATGGCCGACGTGTGTTCCCGCTAACTTACACACTATCAATCCCAATTTCGTGTACAACGCGCCTAATTCAGCTGGGATAACGAGGAGATGTGTAAGCGCCCAGACCGACAGTCAAGACGAAGAGGAAACAAAGATTGATCCACATACAATCAACTCGCAAAATGGTTCTGTCAATGAGATTCTAACCGAAAGCCCGGACGAGGGTTATGAAGGAGAGCCATCTGTTGTCTAGTTTCATTAGGATACTTTCCCGTACCACCATCAAAAATCAGCTGTATCAACAAATAGGAAAACGATTACAGGGTAATGCTCCTTTAATTTCGCTAGATTTTTGTACTCCGATGGTAAGTTAGACAAATTTAGACGAAGTGAATCGAATAGGAGCCGTAAATAAATTAGAACTTAAGCTTGCTGTGCAGCAATTAAAGGAATTTACTTTCAAACAATTTTGTAAAGACTGTAAAATCAGAAACTGTTGGCAATAAGTATTTACAATAAATGAAAATAATCATAGCAGTTAGATGTTCTGAGTCATGTGCAAGAAATTTCCTGAATTTGACGAAAGTTACTGTTATTGTATGATGAATAAAATATACGGTCAAAATTGTAGAAATTCTGATCCTCAAGGTTGTTGAAAATTAATTTTTGTTTTGTTTGGGACTTCGTTAAAATTCTTTAATAAATGGGAATGTGAAAAGCATGCAAAACACCTTGAAACAACAGGACGTGATCATTATTTGCAGATATCAGGTAACAAGCTGTGAATAGTAAAAGTCCTTTAAGATTAACAAAATTACAGATTTTAACGGCGAATCTGAGCAAAAATTAATTAACGTAAGAAATATCTTTTTGGCATTTGGCCAAATGCTCATTAGTTTCTAAACTTTAATGCGTAAAAATTATTTGGTCTTTTTGAATCGCATAAGATTTAGTGAAATAGCGTTACGTGATTCAAGTTGTAACTTAGGGAGTTGATTTTGCTACTGCAAAGTCAAATCTAAATCTAAATAAATTGCAGCCTTAAAAATTAAATCTCCCAGGAATAAGAACTACAATCAGCAATAATAACTGCAGGATTCATAATAATTGTGATTGAAATGTTTAATGACTACTGAAATATTACAAATACTAATCGGCGAAATTAATGGCAATTTTACATCATGTAGAGATTAAGACGATATAAAAAACTAATTTTTTTTAAATAAGCCATCCAAAGAGTTCACGACAGGGCGTAAATCTTTCCATACCGATTATCGGATTACGGGATTGCCGACTGGCTGAATCCTTCGAAATAGAGCAACGCTATAGCTTCGATTTCTATAAATACGTTTTTCACTTAAACATTTTCCGAGTGATTTCTTTACCCATTGCTACTACTGAAATTTGAAGTATAAAAAATATGATACTGAAATTTTGTGTCTTCTCCAATCTTAACTAACGTAATTTATCATTAATGACTTATTGATGATAATCTCAAAATATTTTTGGACCAAATATGTTGAAGACAATCATAAGTGGCCATATTAAAACTATTATCACCTTGTACACTTGTTGCTTATTATCTAGCTAATTAGCTCAACTTTTAATCAGGATAAAAATAATTAATTAATTTCTCGCTAATTGTGGTAGCTTTAATGTTTTGCCTTTGAATTTTTGTTAGGCACTGTTATTTTTACTTCCAACAAAACTATAATGGCTTTGTACACAAAGAAAATTGTTGTGTTATGCAAAGTTGAAAACGTAAAGAACAAAACAATCGTTATTGCCTCCAGTTATTGTATCGTTTTATCAAAAATGTTCTAGTGTCAAGCAAATATCATTATGCGTTCATAAACAATTTCAACTTATTATATAATTTATTGAATTCTCTGCTTTCAGTTTGAGGCTTTGTGGATTTAATGTTTTAAACTGTTTGCTCTCCAGAACGATCTGAATTTAATTTAAAATTAGTCGTTTAACAAATTCATTCTGCAAATTATAACTAAAAGAACACAATTTTACCAAGAATTTATCATTTAAAACTTCTTCTTAGTGCAATTAGCCCAATGTTTTCAAATTTTATTTACTATGAAAACGCTTCTTGTGGCTTTTGAATAATAGTTGTGGCAATTCGCAATTTAAAAGAAAATTGATTCGAATTTCTACAAAAGTTCTTAATAGAACTTTCAAATTAACTGCCAAAAGTCAAAATTCTTGAAGAATTCCTTTTAAAATCAACTAAAAATATTTCAGGTCTAGATCATCGACTTTAGGAATTAAAATGTTTGTTAGTGGAGAAATACAATTTGAAACTAAAGTTCGATATATTTAGCAAATTGGCACTCTCTTAATTAAAATCCTCATGTGTTGTTAGGGATTGACAGGAAGTAACCAGAGTTGCGGAAAAACAAAAATATAACTTAATGAAACTCTGGAAGTTTTCCTGATAACTTCCGTTTATTTCTAAATAGCCAACAATGACAACCCGCACAAGCTGTATGAGCAAACTTTACTAGGTTTCAATCAGATTAATTAGTTCCAGTTCCTGGGAACATTTGACCGCAGACATCACTGATAATCGAATAAATAACTTAATAAGATTATGCCAACCGACTTCCAAACGCAGTTTGTCTTCGATCGAAGTCACATCGGAATTTGCTAGAATTTACTTCAGTTGCTGAACAGCTAGCGATTAGTTGTATACCACCCATTCCAAAGTGATATAAATAATCTATTATTGTTAGATAGATTTTGTTTCTTAAATTTGTACTTATCTCAAAAACTGTATACAAAATGTTGGTAGAATTGTTCAGGTGTCTTAAATGTCGAGAATTCTGTAATAAAACTCGAATAAAGAGCCTGAGTTTGTTTGTTGGCGTTTGCAAAGTTATTTTTGGTGGCACTTCGATGTCACTGAGAAATTGTTTCCTGGAATTCAGCAAAGTACTCACTGTAATGACTTTCAATAAGATAAAAATGCAGCTGTATACCTTCATAAGATGTAGTCCGGAGTACGTAAAAACCAGAATCACGCAACAATGCATCTAGGTTGAAGGAGATAAGACACTTTAAAGCTTGGAGAGCAATAACGTCCGTGAAGCGATATATCCCCCAACCCTTCTTGCTCCATCCCTCTTCCTTGCGGCTTCCGAGATAATGGTAATGTAATCTTGGGACAAATATAATTCACGACATAAATTCAGCGAGTATGATTGTTGTTAGTTTACTTGTTTTGGGTTATTAAGTTATGCCGAGAGAACCCGCGGGATAAATTTATTAGTTATGGGGTATGCAAAAAAAGTGAGCGCGAACAAAGAAAATACTCCGACAACCCATCAAGAAACTTGCCGATAAATAACAACGCACTTTACAAGTTAACATAAGTTCAATAACAACAAGATGAATGACAAGAATCCCACATGTCCGGAAGTAAAATGGATGCTATTATTTAGCGTCCTTTAGAAGCGGCCGGAGAATTGCTTTCCATACCGGAATTTTGAGGGGCTCCTTTCGGAAATTGCCCGCTGCAGACGCCATTTAAATTTAACCACAACAAGGTAATTGCTATAGGCCGATACTACCAGCGGAATCGCCGATGTGCCCACTTTTCATCGTTTTATTGCCGAACCACTCCATCCAGCCAATTTTATTCTAATTTCCACGCGACTGAATACAAATGGGTAACTGAATAAACTATTGTTAAATATTAATGCAATAATAAGATTTCAGTTATAAATGGCTGTTTCAACAATTGATTGAGTTCGAAACAACAATCAATTTCTAATACGTATTCAAGTGAAGAGGTGAATTACTAACAAGCTTCATGTTTGTAAAGACAAGTTTTTTTTCAGTGTCTCTAAAGATAAATCATGGAATCAAATCAAATATTATACTTAATCACTTTGTGGAATAATTGCAGATATTCAGTTTCTGCAAATTATTTACCGGAAGTTACATAGTTGCATTGATAGTTTCGGAACCGCTGAAACTAAAAAAAATGTAGCTAAACAAATACAATAATTAATTATATTAGAATTGTTTATGATATTGATTCAGTGATTTAATAACAAATAGGGAACATTGCTAGAAAATGGTCAAGTTACACGTGAACATTAAATCTCTGATCTGACAAGAAAGTAAAATGTGCACAGTTTCTTCTTAGATATTCTTTAGTTAATATTTGGAAAAAGTAGGAATATTATCTACACTAGTACTCAGAACATACCTTGTAACTTAAAATATCATAGTTCTTGATGACAGAAAAATTATATGACCAAACTTCATTTGTCAAAAAATAGTTTTATTTGTCAGCCTCTCTACATGTTTTAGTTAGTACCGTACTACAAGTAAAGTGTCAGCCTCGATTTATCTTTGGTTATGTGGGCGTCGCAGGATTACAAGCTAAATTGTGTATAAAATTGAAGTTTATACCTTAGTGAAGAAGAATCCGGAGGTAATAAAAAATACCGCGGGCAGAAGGGCAGTAAAATCAAAAAACGAGTTATTACCACGGACGGATAGTGTTGCACGTAGACTATAATTTCACATAAATTTGATTTATATTTTGTAGAGAATGTATTTTAGAAAGTTGTTCCATAACGTAGAGTTTTATAGAAGAATAAATTTTGAAACTTAAATATCTCGGTTCAAACACGTTGAAAATCTGATTGAAATTCAACTATTTTTAAGTTACACGCCGTTTCCTCGAGAACGAAGACTTTAATAAAAAAAATTACGCTTACAAACAGTTTCTATCATTAATTGGAATGACAATAACGTTTAATTGAAAATTTTTGCTAACATTGTGAACAAGATATGAGTGAAAATATAAAACAAGTCATTTTTCAACCGACCACAGGAATGCTGGCTACTTACTTCCCCACTTTGCCACACCCGCATCTATCTCACAAATCGCCGCAGCTCCATCTCGCACTGTTACGTTCTGATATTTTCAGCTCATCTTTGGGTCTCACATCTTGCTCGTTATTTTCTTCCTTGTATAGTACCTACGTAAATTTACCTTTTTGGTGTATACATATAAATTCAGTATTAGTACCTAATACTTATTCAACGTAATTGTTCAATTAAAAATATTGTAATAGTGGTGTAATGTTAATTAGATTAACTAAGTGAGAACTTCTAGCTAATTGTAGGAAACTCTACATTCGAATGATTTTATTTTGCTAAATTTACGATTACTCGAACTAGAAAATTTTACAACTGACAGCATTAATTCTGAAAACGAAAATACAAAAGCAGCAACAATAATAAGTAAAAAATTGGAGATACCCTAATCAAATTAACTAATTCCTTAATTTTATGAACTTCACAAAGATTCGGGATGATATAAATAAAAGGTCAGGTGAGGACACACAAAAAGTGATTGCTGATACCCAAGCTAGAAGCTCTGCTAATATTGCTTGGCATAAAATGTCATTGCCTATACAAGCAACAAAATATTGAAAATTTAAGGAAAATAGTGGAAATACTAAAAGAGTAAAAGGTAGCTGGTATTGAACCTCCACTACTTCCTGGTAGATCGCTTCGTGAGGGCCGATTTGACATCAATAAATGAGTATTTTGTGAGAAGCGGTGTGCTTAATCCAAGTTATGTCTGAAAATATAGAAAAAAAAATGAAAAATGTTGCACCCATCTCTTTTAAGGTTTTAGAAAGAATAGACTCCAATGACTTAATAGCAATGGAGATAAAATGTTACGTGAACTGCCTAATGATAAGAAAAATTGGCAAAAATTTTGGTAAGCCCGAGTTGATTGTAGAAAAATTTAGTAAGGACAGTGACAGCAAAAATTTCGACAAGCAAAAGACAAAGCTTTACAAAATATCACGAAATTTTTTGAAGTTGGTACTGGAAAAGGAAAAGGGTTCACTACCACAGCTATTTTCAACCGGGGTAACGGTTTTCAACGGTAAAGCTGAGAGATTTCTTCATGAAAACAGGCGCATAATATTTAACAAAATAATAATTAATCAAAAAGGTGTTGCAGTTGACATAAGAAATGACTTTGAGGGTCGTAACAGTAACGAAAGCTGATATAGCGCTTGGAGCAGTTTTGAAACATGCAATTTCTCCTAAATGTGTTAATTAAACATGTTTGGATTGCCATGCGTTGATTGCGTTCTGACGCCACCTTTAATTATCTACGTGTTGGCCCGATTATGCTATAAAAATGGTCGCTACAGGGGTCAAGTCCCCAATTGGTCCCCAAGCCGTAAAGTGTTCAAGTATTCCATATGGCGGATGTCTCTCGGCCATCCCCAGAGAAGAAAAACGACCGTCCCAACAGCTCTGATCCTCGGTCAAATCGCTCGGGGGGTAAAGCAGAAACAACACCCTGAAGTTTTCTGCGGTGTTGTGTTTGCGAAATGTCGATAATGAATCCGGACGCCGTCTTCAACCTAAAATTTCAAACAAAGACAGAAAACAACATTGAAATTAGATGAGTTCGACGTAGTTTTAGATAGACGTTATTCAATGATATTGTAGCCAAGCGGAAGGTAAGGGAATCTCTGAATAATATATGATTCGCATCATGCATGGGTAGCACATACGAGAAAAAGGGATATAAATTTTCGGATTGTCAAGAAAAATTTTCAACTCAGCAGTAAAATGTTTCCCTTTATATTTGAATATAAAATAAATCTCCTTTACGGTAGATTTGCCATTTGTTTTATTAAGTGACAAACAACGGTTCTTAAGTAACGCCGCTATTAACGTTAAGAAAACGTAGCGTCACAAGAGGTTTGGGGATAAATGCCGTTTTCAATTAAATCACTTTTCCGGTTACAGGTTCGCATCTTACGAAAGGCAGGTATATTTACAGTAAATTTAGCCAATCAAGTTTAATGATGGTTCCTCGTCTTACGAGCATCCGTAATGAAGGCAAACATTTATAAATCCGAGGCTGAAAATTTAAATACTTGCCGTGTAATCAAGAGCATTATCCGCTTCATTTACGTAACAAGACCTCGACGAATTAGCCTCTGTCAACAATATCCCTTTATTATTCACAAGAACTGATCGATCCAACGTTAACTCCATATGGAGGTCTCGCTTAGTTTGCGGAAAAATCGGCGACATTCGCCAGGATTTGCCTTGCAAGCAAAACGGTAAATAGTCCAAAAAGTGTAGAAGCACAAACAGAGAGACGGTAAATATATTATGTAGGTAGGCAGCAAGATTTTCGCAACGCTCGATACCAGGTTGGCTTTAGGCGTGTCAACAAGAAACGTGTTTCACGCAACTGTAATGGCCAGATTACGATTTGAAGCTTGCCGAGACGGAATTGGTCAGAATTTGAGCCAAATCCGGACGCAACCGCCGTTTAAGCTCAGACGTGGCCCTTAATTATATCTATATGTAGCGGATTAAGTCGGTGACTGCTCGAAAAACAGACAAAATTGCAAGGGGAAATGTTGAAAAGTCAACAACGGCTTATTAAAAAATATTCCTAATGAGTCGGATATGCAAATTTTATTTCAAAAGTTGGTAATTTAATTAATTAAAATACACCGAGTAAGTCGTTTCTTTTTATTGCCCCCCTCTATTGAAAGAAGTTAGAATCATAATTGCAACTGACCTTATATATCTTACCTATGAACTTTAAGGAGAGCAATTAGCGTTCTGAAATAGAGAAAATAATTGGCTTGGTTCAATAAGATTACGATTTCAATTTCCAATTTTTTTAATCCTCGAGACGTCGTCATTATCTTCGTTAGTAGATTTGCTACTTTTCTTCCACCTTTATGCACTTTTGCACAATAAACTTGCATAGGGGATGTACCTCCAATCTGTTTGCGGCAGTAATTTCCAAGAACAGGTCAGTTAATCCGTACCATCTCAAATACCTATACTGAGAAATTGTGATAAGAAACCGTTTTTAAGTGACATTGTTAACAATTCCTTTTCTTCTATAAGACTATCTGCAGAATGGTAAAGCGGCCGCCATAATCTCGATACAATAAGGTTTTTAATGCAACTACGCCATTCAGGATAATTCAGAGAAAAAAAATATTTTTTAACTTTACATAAAATTATAATATTTGAAAATTTAAAGCTTTACATTTCCCAAGGTAACGGTTTGTCAAATTTCGGAATGGTGCTCCTACTTTTCGGAGCACGACGGCCAGCTAGGGGTCGGCCGTACTTGATGTATGGAAGGATCGGGCTTGTGTAGCATCAGTCTTTGACACAGCTTCATGTTTTTGAGCAGCACGTAGGTTCGGATTTTCAAATAGAACACCCTGTATATTTCTCAGCGATATGATATAGAAATTGAAAACATTCTTTATATGTACATCTCTAAGGCTATTTGTAACCATTTTTGCTTTATTTAATTTTAGAGAAGTAAAAGTGATTTAAAGACATTTTAAAGACATGTTTTCTAACTAGTAATTAAATATTTTTTTCTTAAAATTCGTAATTGTGATTATTTTGATTTTTATAACATGCATCTTCAAATGCCATTGTTGAACAAAAAAAAACTGTTACATCCAAATTGTTTAGAAATAGATAGCAATCATAAATGAGTAAAATTAGCTTAGGAAATAGCTCCAAAAAATCTTTTATGCACAACAATAAAAGTCACTTGTCCCTGTATAATCGTCTTGGCCCAACCTGTATGTTCACAAATATTTTTTGGTTATAGAATCTTTTCTCTAGTTTATTTATGTTCTTAAAGCAAATTTTTAGCTGTCATAGAACTCAAGCGATCGAAGTCGGATGCACTGTTACCCCATTATAGTAATACCACATTTACTAAAATTGAAACCATCCTCATTTTATTTTGGTAGAGACCTCTAAAATGTCAGTTGGCATTTTCTCGCGGAACAGAAAAATTAAGTTTAAACCAAATTCTATGACGTTGAAACGACAGTCTCTTTAATAAGATTTAAAAGAAAGCACGTTCTCGCACTTAAAATTTTTCGATGCTGGATTCTATAATAGAAATAAGCGATACTAATCAGCCAAACGTAAACACCACACCAAGCAACAAAGTGATAACATTATATTTTAAGCTTTTGTTTCTCTTCGTACGCTTCTCCGTGCACTTGGCACTTACTCTGTGACCGCATTCCTCTTACGGTTACGAGTAAATATTTAAAAACGTTATAAGTGTGGTATCTCTGTCTTCGAACCAGTGTCTTGTTTGACCATTGCCTTCTTATAAACTCTGCATTCTTTAATATTTTCTTTATTATTATTTTTCGGCTATTGCCACCTGGCCATTCCAATCTTGAGGCCCCCGAGCCGCTACTGCTACGTACCGCTATTTGTCACTTGATTTTACTGAGGAGCGATGCCATTTCTGAACGTGAAACTAAACTGGGTGCAGATTTCTTCTGATCAGATTAGATCCGGCTGCTGTCGATCAAAACTTCTTCTTTTTCTGAATTGCGGTGAATTTGGCCTGCGCATCCTGGGAATAATCCTAACAAAGTCATATTAGCGCCGTACAAATTCATTTTTAAATCCGCTAAAGCGGCGCTAATAAATTGCCAATTTGCGCGTGTTTAAAATTCCATCAGAGGTAGAACAGCTTCCTGATGCATGGCCGGCAAAAATGATTATGAGAGAATGCTGATGGCAGATGCGCTTACCGAATGGTAATTTATAGAAGATTGGAAGCATATCGGAAGCTCATCAAAACCCGCGGAATTAGGACGCGGCCCGGAACATCCGTCTCCTGAAGTGATTTATTGGCGACTGCGATTGGACAGGAGGAACCTCACTCGTCAGTTGGAACGACGAACTCATCTGCTTATTGGATTCGTTATTAATTTATTAGCTACACGCCATGTTCAACACGTGATTTGGATCGTATGTGGAAAATTTTGGCGTCGTTGGACTGATGAACGGTCGCTTTTGTCTACAACAACGCTTTTATTCCAGATCTTGATAATATCAATAATTCATTTAATTTTGTGGCCGGCTAAAAGAGAAACAATTGAAAGGCGAGGCGCAACTCAAGCGTACACCTTCGTCCGAATTTAATTAGATTTTCAGGCAACAATGGAGTTTCAACAAAAATTTTCCGGACGTGTCTGCCCTTGCACATGCCACGAAACTGTTCATAAACCACAATCTAAACATAACAGTGCACTCTGGATACTCACAGAATTAGTCAGGAGTATTCAAACTCAAGTGGAATTCTAATTGAATTTCGATAAAAGCGCTTTGTTTGTGCTAATTGTCGAAACGTTTGCGTTGCAAATTTTCAGCTGGAGAATACAATTTTCAACTTCACAGTATTTTTTCTTCAAGCACAAATTTCGCCCTTCGAAATTCAGATGAATTTGTCGGTATTAGAATTGTCATATTTACGAAATTTGAAATTGCCAAGAAGTTGAACGACGAATTCTAATTTGCTGAAATGTCAAGATCTACTGGAGACTTCAAAAATTTAGTTTTAGTAATCTTCTTCAAACTTTTTTATATTTGTGACTTTTTGTATTTCTTTAATTCAATGTTTTATAACCACAGCTGTCTGTCAATTTCTTGAGCTTTGGAATCAGAATAGATATATTTTCAGTTTAAATAAGCGAAGTCCCTCGTGTTTTCTACATTCGAGATATTGATAAAATTTATTTCTTGCTTTAATTTCATTTATTAACCAGATTGAAAAAATATACATAGATTGTACAAGTACTTTCCAGTGTATTCCCACAGAAGTAATCACAGTTACCTGTTCGCGGGACTGGTTGTCTAAAACTAAACTTATAGCTAAAACAATAATTCAAAGTTGAGTGTATTTAATTTGCATTTGTTGAGTGCTCTCCTATTGTTTTCCTAATTTTATTCTTTTGATTTAGTTTTGTTTATTCTATATTTAAGTCACATTTCATGTAACATTAATATTTCCTATTATTCATTAACTAAACTTATACTAAGAAGTACTATAACATAGCATGTTATAGTAATTTTTTAAATTTTTTTCCGCATCACTTAACCACCTCAGCTCTAATTTTATTTATACAATATAATTTCTCAATTTTTGCTTTAAAATATATTTATTTCCTGTCAGAGTTTTTATGTCTTTCGGGAGATCATTGGAGATTTTAATTGCTGTCTAAAGACTATTTTTAGTAGCTATTGTCTTCGACATTTTCGATATTTGTATACTTTTATGTCTTGTTTTACTTGTATTGTCCAGATAATTTTCTCTTAATCGTCTGTAGTGGTACAATATTGATTGAAGATAGTATAATTGTCGTATATCTAGAGAATAATTCTGTTTTGGAAAATTGTTTTTATAAATTAATTTCATAATCTTATTTTTTATTCCTTGTATCAAGGTAAGGCAAGTGCCATATGCTCCACCCTATGCAATTATCCCATAATCAACAATACTTTGAAAAAATAGACAATCAGTAAGGTTTTCGTATCCATTATGTTTCTAAGTTTGGCAAATATGAAAATTAAGTATCTAGTTTTTTTAATAATGTATTCGAAATGCTTATCCCATTTCATATTATGGTCAAAAATAAGACCTAAATATTTATGAGACTCAACTCTTTGCAATATTTTATCTTCAAACTTAATATTTACATTACTTGGCACACTATCACAGTAATTTCCGTATGTCATAAACACAGTCTTTTTTATATTTAAAGATAATTTATTTATCACAAGCCACTTGGACCCTATTTAGATAATTATTTAACGTTTCCTCTGCCTCTGTCCACGTATCGGCACTCGAGATGACGACGGTGTCATCAGCATAGGATAAGGTAGTATCTTTTGGCATACCTCTCAGTAGATCATTGACGTAAATTATGAACAATAAAGGTCCTAGTATGGTTCCTTGAGGAAAACCAGTTACCAATTCCATGTCGTCGTTTACATAGTCATTTATTCTTACTCTTTGTTTTCTACCAGTGAGATAGCTAGTTAACAAAGTAAGGGCTTTCCCTCTTATTCCACATCTCTCCAATTTCTTAAGTAGAATTTCATGATTTACCGTATCAAATGCTTTCGAGAAATCGAGAAAAGCAGTTATTAGTGGTTTACTTGTATCTAGATTCTTATAAATAATATCTGTTATGTATTGCAAGCAGTCATTTGTGCCCTTATTTTTTACGAAACCAAATTGTTTATCCGATATTACTTTATGTTTCTCCAGAAAATTGTATAACCTGTTAAAAATAATTCTTTCGAGAATCTTTGCCAGACCCGAAACAAGGGAGATCGGCCTGTAATTAGTCATACAGGCTCTGTCTCCGGTTTTATAAATGGGTATTACGTCTGCCTTTTTGAGTGCTGAAGGCCAAATTGATTTTTCGATACATAAATTGAATGTGTTCTAATGGTACTGTTATATCCTCAGCTAACTTTTGTAATGTGTCTACATTTTTATTAACAACTCCCCCAGCTTTTTTTTTCATAGAACGAATTATGTTATATATTTCAATAGTACAAGTCGGACTTAAAAAAATTGTTCTTTTGTTACTCTCTGGTAGTTTCAAAACGCTGTCTTTAGTATTTTTTATTTGCTCGCTTAATTTTATTCCTACTGTACAAAAGTAATTATTCATGGCATCAGCTATATCAGATTTGTCTTAAAGTTTTGCATTTGTTGTATTAATGTATTCAATCGTGTCTTTTTTTCGTACAGTATTTTTGCCTAATTTAGATTTAATTGTTTCCCATAGTTTTTTTGGATTGTGGCTGTTACTCTTTATTAATTCCCCTTCATATTTTATCTTAGCCTCTTTGATTACTTTATTTAAGACTTTCTGATAGTTATTATATTCTTGTTTCAAAATTTTACATGTAGGGTTCCTTTTCCATAGATTGTACATATTTTCTTTCTTTTTACATGATACTAATATTGCACTAGTTATCCAATTTTTTCTTGGTCTCGACTTCCTATTCACAGTTTTTTCGCTTTTCTTAATCAAATATTTTTTCCAAATATTTCAAAAATTTTCTTAAATCAAAATATATTTAATTTGTTGCATTTATTTCCACCAAAATTTAGAAATTTTAAATATAACTTAAAGAATACTTTTGAAATGTTTTTTAAGTACTGATGCTCTAGTTCTTCCCATAATAACATATATTGAAATTTTTATAGACATAACTGATTACGTAAATATTTTCTACATTTATCTCTCTTACGTTGAGTATTGTTTAAAGTTGTTTTATTACAATCTGGATCAATATAGATCTCAATCATGTGAAGAAAGCAATATTGAATTTAAGAGAATTTCTAATGCAATTCTTAGTAGCTTTTACAAGTTTAAATTAAACAATAATTTTTATAATAATAGTTAGCAACTATCAGAAGCGTTGGAATTAAACTTTTGTTAGGCTACTGGTTAAAATCTGACAATAAATATGAATTTGATCAATTTTAAAACATCCCAGTTATGTATTACCCATTTTGATTGGATATATTGTAATTATTATAGGGATTAAAAATAATATGAACAATAGGGATTGATATTGGACTACAACCAATGTTAAAATTTCGAATACATTTCAGACGAGAGACGGGTGGTCGGCTTCCGTAAAAGAGAAGTGCCAGAAGGATCCAGGCGGAGTACATAACGCTTTTAGGAGAATTCTGTCGTCGTTGCCATAGAGGGCTACACACTTAACTAAACGTTTTTTAAATTGTATCTACTTCCTGTTTGATAGCCAGCTCTTTGAGGAATGAATTTAAAGAATTGAAAATAAGAACTAGAAATCAGGGAAGCAAAAGTCTATCATGAGATAGGTAATTTGAATTAGAAGGTTCTAAAAAAATACAATTTTTCATCAATAATCTATAATGTTGTTTTTAAATCTGGTGATTGTTCAATATATTACGTTCCTATTTCTTTCAACAAAAACATAAAATTTACTGTAAATTAAACAAGAAATTTATTTTATTTCACTAATACATTCGACTTTTTTTCCAGAATTGTCGCTCAAAATTCTAACAGTTGTGTTAGAATTTTTAGTAATAAGTTAATTATCTGATTATTAGCCAGAACAAAGGTTATGTGAATTTTCATGAAACTACCGGCAAACGTGACAGTTATGTTGATAACGTCTCGTGACACTCACGAACTTACAGATGCTTGTAATGTGAAGTGCGATATTACCCAACATCATGTATGTCAACTAATAACACATTGCTTAGTGCCTGTGATATCAGACGAACATGCAAGAATTTCCCCACCTAATTTCATAGACGACAACAAAAGTAGATTTACTCGTCGGTAATCCCTCTAAATTCCTTTAATTGAAAATGATTCCGTCACTGTTTCAACTAAATACGGCAACCATTTGTAACAAAATATTTAAAGTGAACGTTACTATTCCTTTGTAATTTAGTTTCTAAAGTAGAAAGCCCTAGTGAAGATGATAATGAATACTAATTTCGACTTTATAATTCTCACTTGAATTGTAACCAAGTTGCGTTCAGTTAACAGTCTTCATCAAAAGAAAAGCGAGGGCTCGGAAAACCCGTAATTACGGAATGAAGCCAGGCGAGTCGGAAAACACTTTCAAAGCATACGTTGCCATTTTTGCGTCTTGAATTGAGAATATTGTTGGCATTCAATCAGCAACAGTTGGGGTGCATGCACCGAGTTGGCAATATTTTCACCACTTTATTCTCTGTTTCGATAAACAGTTTCTTTTATTGAATCTTTCAAGATCCAGCGACAAGAAGACTAGGTAAATAAGAGGGAAGCTTTCATAACTTCAATTACCGTTGCAAATTCAAGTGTAAACTGCATTTCTCTTCACAGAACTCTGATTTTATTGTTAATTGCAAACTGTAGGTGCGACTATTGAACGTAACTTAAAATTTCCGGCTCTTAGCATCTTATGCCGGATTACTCCAAAACTCCTGCAATATGGAGGAAAATAGCCCATATAATCACCGTTGTTGCTTACGGTTGTAGCGGAAACCCACGAAGCTTATTAGGGTTCAGTTCTATTCTCGTGCAAAATTGTGGTGATGGTTGTCCAGTAGCTAAATAATTACTGTTAGAGCTACTCTGAGGTGTTCTTCGTCTAGGAGTTTATTTGACAAAATTGTGGGGTTTGGCTAAATATTTTTCTTTATTGTCCGGAATTCCAAGTCGGTTATTAACGTGATGTGTCTATTTATATTAATTCGCGGTTGGCAACAGCATTGCTTGTTTGTGCAAAGTGCCCCATAGAAATTCAGGCTTTAGTCGCTAATAAATATGTCCCATGATGTTTAGGGCCACAACGCCAACGCCACTGTTGTCCCGTACGTCTAACTTTAATGATACTGTAATTAGTTTAATTCAGGAGTTACATAATGACCATAATTCCGAAATAACACGAAATTGTCGTATTGTTTTCTGCGCATAAATTACGAAGGGTTGTGGCGTAATTAATACTAAAGGCGTCCTTACGGACGAAATTAAACTGGCGGTTGTGTATTAGCCGCCAATTCGATTCATATTCGCAGGAAAAAAGGAGTAGGATCACGATGAGCTCGGAAATTAATCAGGATTGAGCACCAAACTATTTTAATTACGAACGGGTTAACGCATCGACAGAGCAAATCCATACCATTTGTTCTCGCCCTCGACCGATTTAATGATTTATTAACAAGCTAATGAAGTCTGGACTTAATTTCAATAACTTTAATTAAAATAATCTATCAGGGCTCCAATTTAATAATAAGAATTTAAACGACTTTGCCAACTCAGAAGATTAATTGTTATTCTGCATGGTATGGGGCTGCAAATGCGTCTCATTAGTTTGAGGCCATCGTTCATATTTGTCAAATTTCACGGATAACGCGGAACGAAGCTGATAACCATCGATTTTTCTTACCACGTTAACCCGAGTCGCGTCATTTTTATTGTAACTAATTGCTTTGCCCACCACTCACCATTTACTCCACGTCTTCATCAAGTTTCGGGACCAAGCTCTACCTAACAATAAATTAATTAAATTGTTTACCAAATTCTAAATAAAATGATCTTTCAAATAAAGGCTTACATATTTTTTTTACAGAAATTAGGTATCTTGAATTAAAAACATTTTTTTTCTGCTACATGTTGTGCTACCGGCTTAAATTACCATTGTATTCAAACAAACAGTTTATTTATAAACAATATAAACCTTTTTATTTAAATTTTACATTGAAAACATACGTCTGCCAAATTATCACGCCTGAAATTTCCTGAGTTTTAGCGCGTCAGCCATCAGCTTACAGTCATTAGCGTTGGCAGGCCTACACTAACTTTTATTGTAATTAATAGATCCATTACAGTAAGATTTAAATTACTGCTTAATTTATGTAAATTTTTGTCCAAAGTATTTCAAAATATCTAACTTAATTATGCTATCAATTATGAGAAGTACATTAAATCTGAAGTGATTTAGATAATATTTTTAAATAAAGTGCATAAAACAGACGTTGAGTAATTATTTTCTAGTTACCAAGAAACCAATTTGACGCAAGTTTAAAATTTAGTATCCAAGTTCTGGACGATTCATTTCCATTCAATTGAACTCTTTGTAGTTTTTATTGGACACATTGTCGTCAAAGTTACATTATTTCCAATGTTTTCGCGAGCGACTATTTTACGTCCCTTTTTCGTAAACCAATAGTTTAGACCCTTCAGGTGAGTACGCCTATACCATACGTTGCTGCAGTTTTAAGCACAACATTTGTTGAAATAGAAATTTTAAATAAATTATGAACAACGCATTGTCAAATGTGGTAATCTTACAAAAGAAAACGTTACAGAATAATTTTTAACAACAATTTCATGTTCGAATTAAAAACTCGAATAAAACGGAAACATTTATTTCTTTTCGTCTATTAGTTCTTCGAATTTCTTTTAAATATTGTTCGTTGTTGCAACTTTTAGCAAAAATATTGCTACATATCCAAATTCCCAACACCCAAAAAATGGATAACGGAAACTGACATTATATGGGCAGCTTCCTGTGGGTAGGTGACAGCTATGAAGAGACTCCTGGATTCTTTATGAACGTTGATGGGCGTCAGATAGGATTTCCCGAAAATTACTTTAACGGAGGAAATCACGAATATTGGAAGAAAACGTATTTAGTGTGGTGCTATTTACAGCACAAAATTCTTTGTCCCATCAGTTTTATAGATTTTTACAAAGAAATTTCAAATTAAGCAACACTCAAATAAAATTTTTAAAAGAAGGTAGATAAGCGATATTGCTTAAGTATTATCGTACTAATAGTCTTGATTAATTGCCCTCCACGATGGTAATAATTAAATGGTGAAGACTAAAAGTAAATAAACGTTTTAAACAACTTAAGTCGGATGGTCATTAACTGTATACACACAAGAAAAATAAAATTCGAATATATAGGATAGTAATAAGAGTTTTGGTAATATATGGATTTGAAATTTGTGTTATGGAAAAAGGGAGTTAGGAATTTGAAATAGATATTGGAGAATACAAACTAATAAACAGATAATGGAAATGTATGTGGTAAATTATTGTATAATACAGGTAGCAAGGGCACAAAGCGCTAGGTGTCTGAACCAACTATACAGGATGTTAGATAACAGATATGGGAGACAGCTATTCTTCGAAGGAGGTGAGGGTAAAGAGATGCAAGAAAGATTTAAAAAATTGGCTAATTGTGGTGGTCAAAAAGGACATTTTAAATTAGGAACTGCAAAAAAGGTCTGGGAAAAAATAGTAAAGATTTTGAAGATCATTTAAACCAAGGCCATAAACTTTTAAGACTCATTAGTTAATACATTCATACAATATTATAATATGCTCTTGAAACGATAAAATAAAGGGAAATGAATTTTTCCAAAGCAGTGCAAGAAAAATTGTAATATTTTACGTTGCACTCTTTTGATCTTTAGAGGTCTGTATCATCTATGTGAATAACGTCTCTTTCTCTGTATTGCCTTACGAGAGCGCTATAGTAAACAAGAAAAATTAGTTTTCAGCAAATATTTAGTGATCGTGACGCATATAAATTTTTGAGTTTGGATTTCAAAAAATATTAATTGCTTCTCTTTATCGAATTATTTGGATTTATATTAAATGTTGTGTAAACATTTTTATTTTGTTCCAATTTGGACTAAAGCCAGTTTAAAATAAACCGAAAATTATCTGCCATCTAAATAATTAATACATTTTTTAAATAAATCATCCTGCTTACGACCGACGTTTTTAAGACGGCAACGCTAATCTAATTAAGACAGTTTTACACTGGCTGCCTGAAAGTGCACAGGAATATTGAAAGCTTAAAAGTTGATTAGGGTTTGCCATCGGGTAAACGCGACGCAGGTGTTCTGTGAAAAGATTAAAGCAATTTCGTTCCGTTATTTGTCTTAATAGCTGTGTTTGTGTCGACAATAATGATTACACAATAAAAAGTTTCCAGAAGCTTAACTGTATTTTTTTGCCCTCAACATAAATCCCAAAAAGAAATAGCAAAATTTGTTTCATGACCAGATGAGCCGTGGCCGAGAAAGTGGACGACTGAATTAAAGTTGTTACCTTTCAGGGTTTCTACGCGTGGAGGTTAATGTGAGTATCTGCGAGGGAAAGCACAAAGCTTTCCCGTCGAGTTTCCTTGTTGACGTTTATTTGACACGAAACCATAACAAGCTCATCTAATTTGATGATACATTCGGGCGCGATCTATTAATACTGAATAAGTGGAGGAAGGTAAAATATGGATCTGGCTTCTAATTATAATTGTCGAGGTCGGTTTAATACGAGGTAACCATGCAAGTCTGTCAACGAGATACTAAATTATAACGTGCCTACTTATCTTGGTGGCGGCGGCGACGATGAAAACTTGCCACAATCATTCATAACTGAGGATTACATCTTTATTACAGCGCTTTTGCGCTATCAAACACCTAGTTCACCTGATTAAATCAAGTTGAGAAACACTAAGTGGAGTCGTTTCATTATATTATGTGTCTAAGAATGAAAATTTACAGTTACTGATTACCGTTTCAGAAGAGCAAAAACTCAGATTTTCGATTAAAAAACATATCTCAAGTAAAAGCAAGGAACATCTCTACAACTGCCAAATTTTTAGGTAGGACCAAAAAACCTATTTGCAATTTATAAATTACATAAATCCTAAAGTAACCGCAACATTCTTTACTTGTCATGGAGGAATGCGATATTGTTCAAATGTCTGTGGCGAATAACCATTCGTTTGTCCATATTCTCTATGATTTTTTCGCATAAGTCTGGCAATATTTTACTGGTGCACTGAATATAACGTTTGAGCCCAAGAATCGGTTCAGGGTTGTTGGCGTACACCTTGTTTTTAACAAAACCCCTTGGAAAAAAAATCAATAATGTCAAACCACATGACCTCGGAAACTTTATGATGTTACCAAAACGAGAGATTACTCTATTAAAAACCATCATCTGCATTTCATGCAAAATGTGGCACTTGATGGTATCTTTCTGGAACCAAATGTTGTCAAAGTACATTCCCTTTCACTTTTGCCCAAAAACATTGCTAGCATGTTACTGTAATAGTCTACATTCACTTTTACCGCAATTTCATTTTCATTTTAAGACATAAGTTGACATTTTGAGAGGAAGTAGCATAAAGACTCCATATCGCATTCTATACAGAAACTGCAGCAGTGTTTATGAATAACTTGAGGATTGTATGCTTGCCAGATAGAGCAGTTTAGTTTATGAGGTGAAACTGACCATCATTACTTAAGATGATTTTTGTGAAAAAATCGAAATGAACTCTTTTCTTTTCTAGCATCAATTTTGCAAACGTTTGGAACTGTCATAATTTTTGGACCTGAGTTTCTGAGTCAATTGGATTTTGTATGGTTATAAATGCAGGTTTTGTCTCAAAATTAGAAGCACATAGCTTATCGAGACATTCAATTACTGAACTCCGCATCAAATTGAAGTTCTGGGATTATCTAACGCACTTTGCTTTAATGTGTACAAGCCTTTTTATCTTCAATTGAACTACTTTAAATTTTTACAATATGTGCTTAATTGAAGGCACCTGAACATATCACCTAATCTTTGTTGCACGATTGCAATTGGACCATTATTTTTAATTTTAAAATGCCTGTAAAAATTGTAAATAATTTAATAGAAAAACTACTGCGCTTACAATGGGATTCTGACTTGTGCAAGCAGTTTAACCACTTCTGGGTTAAAGTAGAGGCAGAGCTTTACAATAATCCCTCTTATTACTTAATTCTATGGAGTATTCTATTCTCAGTGCAGGGCGCAACTAGAAGGCAATATTGCGGGTAACCCCAGGTGCTTCGACTGATAAACCAAATAATAACAGAAGTTTAACACACCAACCTTAACTTAGAAACCAATTAATAATAGAATGATCAAATTGTTTAGAATATTTAAACGAATTCAAACTTGCACAACAAATTATTCTTATGTAAATGTTCAAATCACTCGCTAATTACGTTTGAAATGCTGAAGTTTAATTTGCAACAATTGCTCCAATGGTTGTGGAAAATAATATAAAACAATTAACTGCAGACAAGAGCGAAATTTACATTATCGTATTTCAATTATGGATCGGCACAAGTTTTACAATCAAATCGTTGTTAATTGAAATCTAATTATTATCAAGTGATTTGCTTGTTAGTTGGCTATAATATGTAAATTGGATGCTCACCGAAGTCTATGGTACTTATGGTGATCCATGGTTAATATCCAGAATGGATAGAACAACATTTTTTATTGATAGTAAAGTACACTCGTATATGCAATGTTGGAATGTTGTACTATTGTAACTATCCATCACTATGTCCACTCTTTCAATGTAACAGAGATTTTTAAAAACATTATTCTGGATGGCGTAGTCATCAAAAGTTTTTGTGTTGGTTGCTTTATTGATGGCCCGTACGGCAGACATTTCATATATTATGCATACAGTTTTATTCGATGGTGTTTCTTTACAGGTTTATATAAACCGTTTATTATTACTACCCTATGAGCTTTTAATAAATTAATTTTTTTAATCTAAATACATTTCTAGAATGTTTGGAAATAATGTAATTGCAAAAAATTTGTTTAAAAATTACGCAGTAGTAATGGCAAAAAAATCTAAACGTGTCTGATCTTTTAAAACTTGTTGGTTTGATAAATGAGAAAAATTTATTACACGTAAAAATTAATTTGATGTGGCTTTATAAGTAAAACTTTATGAGTTCAAAGTAAAGTGTAAACACTGCGTAATCATAGAACTTTTCTGTTTACCTCATGTTTTTGGTGAGCTTAACCATTATTTCTCTTCGTTTAAGTACATTTAAAGCGCAATGTAAAATGCAAAAAAATTATTAACAAATGTTATACATGACAATAAAGGCAACTGGTCTTTGGCACATTTTTAACACCTTATCTCCCACATTCTTCCCTATCAAATCTATTTTAATCGACCGGCGGATTATTGTATAAATAATAAAAAAGGTCATTTTTTAACCTGAAAATGCAAACGGAGATTACAAACTCTGGTATGAAGATCATTCAAATTTTTAAAACAACCTACAACATATTTTAAATTTCTTCTGGAATCAAAGTATTGACAAAATATAAAGAATACTTATTTTACTATGATAACTTAAAAACTGTATAATTAATGTAATATATTTAATATATGTAATATATGTAATATATGTAATATATGTAATATAGTAATCAACTAGAAATGAGCTTTTTCAACGTCTTGTTAGATATTCGCTATAGTAAGTTAAAGAAATCTCCTGAACTACAAACTGCAGAAAGTGTTAGAATACACAAAAGTCTCTATTCTAGAATCTATTTCTCATTATTCTTTACTAAGTTTTAAAAACTTTAAATGAAAAACAACAAAACAAAATTGTTCTTCAGTGTATTTAAATTAAGTTCCACTAAGTGAATCATGCTGCAAAACCAAGAGCCTGACAAATGAAACAAAAAAAACAGACACGACCGAAAGTTAAGAAATGGGAAACTGAATAGTCGGAGAGCAAAAAGCGAGAATTCGTAAGAAACTTGGTTATGCTGCAGCACAAAAATATTTAAGTGTAATTCAGTTAGTTGAAACTCTTAACCAATGTAGGAAAAGCTCGTATTTCATAATTCCGCCACTTTAGAAATGACCATATTTTACTCATTTTTCGCAGCGCCATTCGGCCTCATTACAGCTTGAAAATTGCCCTTAATTCACAAAAAAAATACGCAATTTGTTAACTACTTATAATGTTGGCAAAATTGCTTCGTGATCCTGATTCCCGAAGGGGTGCAGGTACTGAACGTCTTTTTTTGCTAATCTCATCTCGTCGCCAGAGTGATTCAGCGTTTCGTAGTAGTTATAAAACGATTTATCTCGCATATCAAAAAAAAAACAGTCGGGATAGGAGGGATCGTAATAGCAATCCAATACCGCTGACTGTTTCAATTTTATTTGTTTCCTTCAAAGTACATTCACCGATCCCGGCGTGTATACATTAGTTGATCAAACAGGAGGAATATGTGACTGCGCTGACAGGGCAATCTTAAAGTGGCAATTACCGTCTTCAACACGAGATCTCTTTCTTTGCATTACAATAGGCTGACTGACAGAAAGCTTCAACGTTCATACAATCAATAAAAAAGCACCGTTTACATCTAACTGCAAGGAAGCAAATTATTTAAGAATTTTATAGGTGTTGCTAGCTTTTCGACTCCGGGATTTCCAAACGTGTCGCCGTCGTCGCCGGTAGCGCTTTTCAATTTATTCGGAAAAGGTCCCGAGGTGATTGGCTATTTGCCGACTTGAATTTTTTTTCAATGGGCCCGCTTCGACTTTATCGACGCATAACTTGGCTGTTTACAAAATTTTAAGTCTTCAACTGATCTAAGAGGAAGCGGCCTGGTCACGTTGTCCGCCGACAGTTTTTATTGGCAACGAAGAAATGCAATTTCCTTAGGATAGAGTGAGGTAGTTTTATAACTTGCAAGTGAAAATATTTACCTGCAATCACTTCGGAACGTGCTGAAAATTAATTTGGTTGCCGGCAAGACTCAACTTTGCTAAATCTGGGAAAAATAATAAATTTTGCCAAACACACATAATTATGTTGCTACCGATATTTGCTTATAAAAAGTTTTTGATGGATTAAAGAAGGAGTTTTAAGAAATTGAAAGAATTGCCGTCTTCTAAATATGGTTACAGTCATCGCGAAACGCTCTTATCGAATTATTATAAATTGGGCGGGTTTCGAAGTTATGTGGCTATTTAGAGGTTGCAATTTTAGCAGCTGAGTTGTCTGGAAGAACTGGATATCTCGCAATTTCTTAGACGGATCCTCATCATACTTTAGAACCGTCTCGCTCGTCTCTTCAGAATTGTACCGTCTCATGGAGTTATGTTTTACTCCGCATTTTTGCCCTAGACTTTCATCATTACCTCGTAAGTGAAACCTATGGATGCCTCCTCTAAACATGAATATTCTAACCTAAATTAATAGGATCAAGCTTAAATTTGCACCACACGACATTACCCCCTGTCTGATGAAGTAGGAAAGAAAATGCTCCTTCCGAGGAGCAATGACTTGCTATTTTCAGAGGCAGGAAAAACGTAAATTTTTATATCTCACACTTTTTGATTTTCTTTCAAAAAAAACTTAATCAAAAAACTAAAACAACTTCATTTCGATGTATCAAACAATCAACTCCTGAAACAATTTAGAAGGTTAACATCAAAATATCCAAGTGAAATAGTCTTTGTGTTAATGTAGGTTTATTTTCTCCGTGACGCTTATCATAATGTGATAGAGGCACAATTTTGACGGCAGCTGTTAAACCGTAGAAAACATTTTGCTAATGTTGTTGTAACCGGTAGCGCAAGTAATCGACTGTTCTAAGGCCGGGTTTAATTTAATTAAATTATCCAATATTAACCTAGA
Organism: Pyrochroa serraticornis; assembly: GCA_905333025.2. Taxonomy (NCBI): domain Eukaryota; kingdom Metazoa; phylum Arthropoda; class Insecta; order Coleoptera; family Pyrochroidae; genus Pyrochroa; species Pyrochroa serraticornis. The sequence continues at coordinate 9,115,363 of HG995157.1, read as the reverse complement.
GACCGGCCTAGAAAATTGTTCAACGGAGTAATATCTTTACCCCATTATTTGCTTTAACAAACAATTCCGTCGGTGTGAGCACTACGTAGGTTAACAAACAAGAAAAACAAACAGAGGAGGAATAACATTGGCATTTATGTGTAATATCAGTTTTCCAACTTTGACTTATCTTTTCATGCAAAACCTCGCTTTTTGCATACAGTATACAAAAGAATTCTAATCCTCAGGCAAAATCCTAATTGCCTGAAATGTAGGACGATCCAATAACATTCGGGGACGGGAAGAAAATTTTTGCCCGCTTTAATGGGGTTGACGTTCAAAATAACTTTAAAATTGTATTATGTTTCCCGATGTTGTGGATATAAATCTAAATTCGCTCTATACCTACCAATAGAACGTTCGCAGCGAAATTGCTGACACGTATTTGAGAACATCAAACATGATAATGGAGCACGTTTTCAACGCAAAAATATTACATTCTCGCAGTCGTTGGGGCGACGACATTCCAGAATTATGATTTACTCCCTGCGTTCCCGCAAAACGGCGGAATAAAAAGGTGCCGCCCCCATTTTGGCAATTAGATAAACACCCTCGCTAACGTTTTAAGACGATAACGGGCGCCATGTGTTGGCGACAATGTCAATAAAGCGACTATTATGGACGTGTTGACACTGACGCCATCTATCTTCGAATCACCTCTGACCCACCTGCTATATGGTTAGAATTATAGCGAGGTGTCGAATCCACTGAAACTTGAACGAAGCGTCTTTCAGCCATTACGGCGCGATTATTTCATTTCCCGAAAATCCAGGACGGCTGAGTTCTGGATTCAAGCGAGACAAACCGTCATAAGCGTAATCAAATATTTTCCGCTTGACGGCTTGACTCGGAGCACTGAGGAATTTCGCGTTGAAACTTTTCGCTTCAAATAGAATCGTATCGTCTTAACGATAATTCGACGGAAAAAGCACAATAAGGTTGCAATCGCACAATCGCCATTTGGCCGCAGTTGACCGCTGAAGTTGTCCGGTCGTGCTGGTAGGAAGGTTATAAGTTTTAACCAATCAAGATAAAAGAGTGGAAATAACGAGATATCTGATTAAGGAAACAAGAAGTTGAGAGCGGGATAAGAGAACGGATAATTAATCCCGGAGTTCTCACTGTCACAGACAGATGTTTCGGGGAAAAACTATTGCAGCAGGGAGCGAGCTACGCTTCACGCGCTTGAGCTAAATTGAATATTAAAAATTACTCCAGGACCGGATCGCAATATAAACAGCCGCGATACCGGCGACGATCGTTAATTGGATGTAGATATTGGAAAATTTCAGGTCGACCGGGTTTTGTCTTAACGAGCTTTCAATTTGCGAGATTTCTATGAGTGTATGTAAGCTTATAAAGTCTGCGAAGAGTGACGAGGGGGAATATCGAATTAGACTGCCGGTCACGGGGGAAAGCCAATCCCTCAACGGCTGAGCACCCCGATGAGCGATGATAAAGATTATAGCGAGGTAAAACGACTTGATAAGAAGGTGATAAACGGCATAGGAAGACAAGAAGAAAAAGCGGGTACTGCTTTAAGGCGATCCCACTTTATTCCTGCTTTACGCATTAAACTTTGCGAATTTTCGCCATATCTTTACGACAAACAAAGCAAATAAAAATATCCAAGTATCCTCTTGGAAATTCAAAAGTAAACTTCGACTTATCGCTGATATAACGTGAAGAGCGTTCCTCCCTAACTATATATTATTTTTGACAGATTTTAAATTCTTACCAAGCGGTTTCCAACACTGATATTGCAACTCTGAAACTCCGCAAACTTATGTGTTTTAAGTCAATATTTGATCAGCATTGAGATATGGTTAGCGAGCTTATTTATCGCCTAACTCCTGAAACAGCTAATTCGCTCCGAATTTATCATTGCCATTATTTCAAATTTACATTTATTTCGAACCCTTAAAGCGCGTAAAAACGAGGTCCTCGTTACAACTCCATCAATTAATCAACCGAACAAATCAAAGCTTGATGTTTCCTCGATCAATTTTCAGAACTTTTCAATGGGCTTTTTCTGTCATATTGAATCACTTTCGATTAATCTCTCACTTCCATGAGGATCCGTTCCATGTAGTAGATATTAATAACTTAAAACAACCGAGGACCCGTTCAAAAGGAAAATTTTAATTAGCTCTTTGGCAACCATTCGGACCGCCCCAAATTGCAACAGCACAAATTTATTTACGACTCCATTTATATTTATTAGTACGTAATAGAACGTCAAATCAAGTCCCAACTACAAATTGCAACAATATCTCAAGAACGGGCGCACGTATTCGAAGTGACATTTATGGAGGATATGGCTTTAATACCCCCTCGTATCAAATCTAGGCAACGGCGGGCTGTTAATGTCTTTGGGGTCAGGTGAATCGAGGTAATTATTCTGGATCACGTATCGTATGCTTCGCGAAGACACGACCATTCTCCGACTTAATGGAGATGTTGAAGGGTCACGTGGCCGTTAGATTCGACAAGTCGGAGTAATTGCGGGGATTTCAGGTACGGATTTTCCGAAAGAAACTTCAACTAAATACATTGTGGCCGACTAATCGCCGCCCGCGTAACTAATCCACCCCTAATTTTGCTACATCGGCCGAAGCGGACAATGAACCTATTTAAACAAATTCCACCTAAATTTCAAATTCTAATAAGTAAAAACGGTTGAATTCAATCGACTCGTACTCGACTATGAGTGGATCATTAAATAGTTCCATTTTAGCGATAAATTGGTCCATCATTGTTTGATATTTCATCCGAGTGATTGTGACTATAAATTAGTTATTCGAGAACGAGAAGACAACGTTTATTGCAAATAACCCGCCACTGCCAGACCCTCGTATTTGGATTGTCTAGTTAGCAATGTTTTAATTGGGCTCTCATCAAATAACTAAAGAGGACACTATCCCATCGAGACCCACACAATCAGTTAAGACCAACCATAGTTGCTTTTTTGCAACTTGACACTTCAATTTAGAGCACAACTATAGTCAACTCATAAAAGCTAATTACCCGAGATTTTAATACCAGGACACTTCAATATTTTTATTTACGCTATCATGAAAACGGAGTTTAACATTGTCAAAGTCATGGTCTAAAAAGGTGGAGAAGGAATCGCGCTCCCCATTTCATTGTCCGCCAATCCTTTCCAACTATGTTTTGGTTGTGGAACTTTTTCCACGGAAGGATGTGGTTTCTGCTTTCATCTTGCTGAGCGTCAAATGTCGACTGAATGTCTTACTACCTTAAGTTACTAGGTTTTCAATAGCACATTCTAATTGAAACAAATTTTGTTTTACAATGCTTTATTAACCCGTAATTGTGTTGACACAACGAAGTGAAAATATATTAAAAAATCACATGAGTGGCTTATATTGCAATTCAAAATTTGCAAGTCATCAAAAAATTGTGGAGTGCCTACAGACCCAAAATGCTAAATTTGAAGTAAGGATCTCAGGGTAACTAAAATATTGTAGTAGGTAAAAGTTACCTAAAAATCAAAATAAACCATTTTAACAATAATTAAGGTTGAGGCATTCTTATTGAAACGTCTATAACTTTATTTCGGAGAAAATTTTAAATGACAGTTTCTTCAGTTTATTACCAAAAATTAATTATTTTTAGCACAATTTTCGATGTAGATATCTGAAATTGCAACTACGGGGATAAAAAGAATAATCTTAATAAAATCTTAAATATTTTACCTTAATTTCAACAGTTTTTGAATAATTTTTTTTCGGTACCCAGAGCATCATAGAGCATACCAGAACATCTTACTACGGGTTTTATAAGTCGCCACTTCCAATTATCTTCTTCACAAATCCCCACCTTCCTTGTAAACGTTCTGACAGCCAAAAGAATTTCTCAATACGAACAGTAATGAAACACAATTCTTATGCTTTTCAATTAAAAATTATATTTAATTAATTTTGCTTTGTGTAAAGTAATTAATAGTACAATATAATGGATCGATCAAGCAAATTCTTGTATTAATTATGTATATTTGTCTACCTTCATTTTAAAAATCACCATTTTGTTCACCGGCTGAGAATTTAATAAACTTTTTGGCATTGACTTGGCATTTTCTTCATAAAAATTATTGTTTACTTAAAAGGGACAAAAGCAGATTTTAATATTGTCTTATAATAAATCTAGGACGTTTATAGGGAGGTGGAGCTAATAATTAGAAGTGGGGAAACATAAAACTTGCAGCGAGATCCTAAGAACGCGGGCCCGGTAATTTTACATAACTCTACATTTACATTATTATTTAGTTAAATATTTACTGAAAAATCTGACTCAATAATCATCCAGACAGAGTTCTTAATTCTTAATTTTTAGATAATAACAAACGATATAAACTTAGCGCTTCAACAATAATTTTACATTGCCTCGAACTCAAATATTTTAAAATTGATAGCCTACAGGAAAGATTTTAATTTTCTACCAACTTAAACCACAATGTTGCAGCTTTATTACAAAGTCGTAAATTCTAGGTTCTTATGCATTCAATAATTTTTTAACGACATATCTGACTAGTACATATACTTTCACTCAGAAATGTCCACAAAATTGTTAAAATTGACCTGCATGCATATGTATAACTTTTTTAATTATCCCATTTGAAAAGCATAGCGTGGAGTACTTCGATGTTGCCACTCGTATTGATTTTTATAATTCATCGGACACGAAAACAAACATAAAACAGTTTACCTGTATTCAAGAAAATTTCTTCGTTGATTTCAGAGAAATATCTGTGGGAGAAACGTGGGGACGCTTTCTGCTCAACTAATTTGAGTTGAAGGAAAAAGTCGGTTACGGCACGGCCCTAACGAAGTACGGCGGGCTGAACTTGTTTTTTGGTTGTGTCGTGTTCCATGAATCAGGCATGAATTAATTCGGATGAATCGTCGACTTGTTCTCGAAACCCTATTTATAGTTTGATTGCCCGGTTAGAGGGGCACTAAATAAAACAGTAGAAAGCCGTAAGGAAATAAAATCAGTGCAAATCTCACAGTTGATTAAGCATTCAGTGACCCATAAAAAATAACTAGCAGTCTCCAGTGGTTTAATTTAACTGGAAGGCTCCGGCGCAATTCAAATGTGGCCTACTATAGTACGTGCTGAATAATGTTTACCAATAAGGCATCTAACTTCGTGTTAGACCACAGCTGAGGTACTGGCACACAACCCTGATATAGATATGATAAATCACATCTATTTCCACACGTTTCCTCCATTACCATCCTGACAATGATTTATATCTTCTTTTTGCGCAATTTGACCACGTCTATCAAACCTTCAGATTTCTTCACCTGGATACGTATTAACCTGAAACGCCCGGATCGGCGCGAGCTTGCCAAAGGATGTGTCGCGAGAAAACCGATTTTTCAACGGTAATCCAATTTGCCTTACTATGCATAGAATTAATAATTAGCCACGTTCTTGTAGAACTCCGGGGAACCTAACACCTTGCTAAACTGCAACATAGGTAATTTATAACTAGCACACAAATTTAGTTTAAATCTAGAGGTTGCACTTAGCATATAGAGTGCGGTATTATCAATTTACTTGCACTTTAAGAGGTTGAGCTATTAATTTTGTTTAGATTCATCAATTTCGATGATCCACGCAGAACTTGGTAAAGTATTAAATCATTAGGGATTGGCAAGTTATGATTTAGCGCGAGATTACACATGAATTTTTTAATGTCGCAGCTTCCCGCTATGCAAATTGTTCTGTAAATTCGGGAAGTTGTGTCTGGATAACGCCCGCCAAGAACACTTTGGCCGCCTTATCTGACGTAATACTGGCATATTTCAGGGCTTTTGGAACATGTACTTTAGTGGTTGAATAAATAAAGTTGTCTGGCATGGAATTTTAGCGGTTCTTTAGCGTTTATAAAAAATAATTAGCGTCAATTCCCGGTGCAGAGACGCTTAATTGCTGTTAACTTTCTGGTCACGTGCTGAAAAGCGCTAGACGTTTTCTAAAACGGCGAGGTGGTATGGGTCAAAAGTATTTTATTTGTCGGTGTACAAGTACAGATGGGTTTTTTATACGATAGGTCGTAAGTAATATATACGACATAGTGTTGGCTTTCTTTTCTAACTCTGACCTCCCGGGTCATTTGTACTGGATAGAAGCTTTCAGCCTGAAATACTACCATGTTACGTGAACTTGAAGCGGCTATCAGCCCCTCGCTTTATTGATTTCGCATTCTTAGAGTGATTGTTCGAAACAAATTTCCCATGTGTTTCAGTAGAGATCTCACGAGTAACCAGAAAATGCACATTTTTCTTAATATATGAGAGATAACGAATCATTGGTATTCTTTAGTCAACGAAAAATTTAAAATCAATGCATGCGTTCTTTAAAAATTACCAAAATTCAGCGTAATCAAACCAACCTTCCGGAAAGCAAGAGTTTCAGTTCTTTTGTGGAATACTCATTTAGCCGTTTCTAGAGAAATTAAACTGGTTGCAAAAATTTGGAAAACTATGGCAAATAGAAAAAAAGTCAAACGAAGAAAGTGGATAAAATTATTAACGAAATTAAATATCTTTTTGTAAGTAAAAAATTAAAAAAATGAAATATTGTAGGATTAAGAAGTATAAGTTTATTAAAACTAAGAAAATATAGCTAAATCGAATAGCAAAGACTGCTTAGATATGTTATGAAAATTTATAAATTTCTTACCCTACTCAGTAAAAAGTTATTTTGTGTTGCATACAAATCATAAACATTTGTGATAAATTTTAAAAAACTTTGCAGTTAAACGAGTTTGATTAAAAATGAACAAAAATTATTTCAATATTGAGCACTGAGAATGAGAAATATATGCATTAGACTATTTTAATCGACATCCTAGGATATCAAGTAAAAATGACAATAAAAAACCTAAAACTTTACATTTATCAAAACAAATAGTAATTAAAGAAGTAAAAGAGCATGTTTAAAAAAAACAAAGTAAAAATGAGAAAGCTCGGATTTCTAAGTGATTATTGATTCACAATGTGATAATCAGCTGTCAAATGACATTTGAGCTTGTAGCAAAATAAATTTTTATAGCAATAAAATATTCAAATTTGTTGGAAAAATCGCAAAGCAACACAAAATTAAAAACAAATGTAATTTTGTTTTAATTTTGACTGGAATGTTTTTTTGCAGATTTTTCAGCAGATCTTCTAGGATTTCTTCCAATTAAATTATTTTTATCCCAGAAGAATAACAAACAAAACAAAAAAAGAGTCAACCAAATATGTCGTTCCTATCGTCAATTATGACCAAGATTGAAGAAAAAAATTATGAATCTTGCAGTTTGTCCAAACTTTTGGACTTTCCCTTGTAATTATCCAGATTTTTTTTAAACTTTTCCAGGACCATAAGGAACAAGACAAAAAGAATTATGAAAATCCATTGTTCAAATTGTGAATTATGGTTTTGAGTTCATACAAGAATCCCATAGAATAAAGCATTTTTAATTATTCCAGAATTTTTCAATTTTCCAGGCAACTTTTTCAATTTATTTAATTTCTATTTATACATAAATTAATAAAACGCTTTCCCAAAGAACCGCTAGATCACTTGCAACGTAAACCGATTTTGTTGCACTAATTTAAAACCACAATTTGCAATACTTTGATTGAGTGTTTGGTTTCTGAAGTTTCCGCAAGAGAAATTTGAGCGCAGTGAAAGAAATCCAAAGGAAGGACCATTAAATTGTTTTGACATACCGTATGTGGAATACCATCATCCTAAAACATATTATAAATATCATTTCCAGGTCTAACTCACATAACTGATTTGCAAAATATTTCTATAATCAAAAAGAATGCTAGTGATTTTGGAAAACCATTAGGGTCTTATAATTCCTACGCCAAACTTTATTCAAAGTTTTTTTTATGTTACTAATGTTTACTACTTTAACAAACATACCACAGTTGGTGAAACTTTTTTATTAGAACACAAAATTTTAAAATAAAAATAAATTTAATTACATTTGATTCTAAACCAGTAACTAATTACCTTTCTGGTAAATAGTTAGTCGAGTTTTGCGTTACTTATTTGCTATATTAAAATTTTTGGACTGCAGTGAGCAAGATCAGCTTGACATCATGCTACATACCCCAGAAAAGGTTTCCCAAATTGAGACGTGATTTTTGCAAACTTCCAAAAGTCGTGTTTTCATCTGTTAACCTAAAATTGTAAGTATTCCCCAAAAACAATTTTGCTAAATTTATTAATAACGTAATAGTAATACAAATTTTAAGGTTAAAAATATTATTTTTTGTTTTGTATTAAATTAAAAACGTTGAACTAGCCAGTTATGATTTTTGTTTCAAAAGCAGTAGTTTTGTATTATATGGAAGAAATAAATATTCATATAAACTGTTTACGGTAATTTGAAGAAAATTGCTAACACACATTTAACTGAAAGTTTTAACCTAATTTTGCTAACTGACTTTTGTTCTATCTACAACACTTTGTGAGATTTCCTGGTAAACATCTACTTTGTATATTTATGTTAAAACACTCATAGAAATTCCTAATAATAAATATTTTTGAAACTAAAATTGGACATCAGTTAGATTAATTCAATACAATAAAAATTTTCCCTATCCCGGTAGCTTAAAATAATACACCTAACAAAATAATTTTGATATTTGTCTCTCCAGCGTAGAAATTAGATTATCAATGTATAGTAGTACCAAGAAATTACAAATAAAATTTTTAGATAGTGCACAGTTCTTAAAATTTTACATTATTTTAAATAAATTTAATATTAATTTCCTGAATTAATAAATAATAAGTTTGAGAAGACTAGCAAGAAATTGTAATTCTGCATTAAAATTATTTTTTTTATAAAAGCGGGAAATTACGCATTTTCACTCAGATCTTGTGCAAATATAAGGACTAAATATGCTATTAGCTATTTTTCAACGTTTTACAATTATATAATATGTAACAAAAATTGAGGAGGTTTTTTATTTGCTGTTCAAACAATTTTCTTGTTTTACACGCATGCCGCTGACTCATCTGTGGTAAATGGAAATTTTGGTCGGTTTTCCGAAAGTTATTGCATTTTGATAAACTGAAAACTTCCGATTTCAATAACGTAGTCTATCTCGAAACCGATTTATCACGTGACGTTTTGTCACGTTATGCGTGAAGAATGCGTAGTTACCTATCACCCACAACCACCCCTGCACCGCTGTTCTCTCGTCCTCAACAAGGGCGTGTCCCTGTAAAATTGCAGGGATTTAGCATTAACGTTCCTTAAGTTGTCGTTTTCCGCTTGAGGAAATCACAATTTTTATGTTTTCGATATCAATAAAAATTACATTGTGTCTGGTTCCGTTATGGCCATTTTTAAGTTATGAAAGAATCCGCCCGTAAAAACGACATTTAAAACGGGAACGAACGCGTGAGAGTCGGGTGTAGAAGCGCGGGAATCCTGCAGCCTGTTTGTATCAGATGTAGGGTTGAGTTATGGAATTAAGTAATGAAATAACGGGAGCTTTTCTAAAGTAACGTTGTTACGTTCAACGTAAATTAGTATAGACGTTGGAATTTTAAGGCTTTTAAACAGAGTTTAGCGTTCTCTTTGTCAAATAATCTTGTATGAAAATAAGGCAAAAAGTTAGCGCGCGAAAAACTTCATTTATATTCCGAGTGAATGTTATTGTTACCAAGTGGCTGAAATGTTTTCGCCACAAACCACGAAATAGCAGGGGTCGCTAAGTTCCAAACAAGTTTCAGCAGTAAAGCAATTAATCTTTAACTTTCTATGATATTATTGCTGTAATTACTCTAGTTACTGTTTTCATCAACAACGCAAGAAATGGGCAATGCCGTTAGGTTTGAGCCACTTCACTGAATTATTGTGAAAAGTTTGGAATAAACGGTCACACATGCATTATGCACAAGTCGTGGCCGCAGCAATTAAGATAAAATAGATCGCGCCAATTCGGCAGTAAAAGAATCGTGGGTGAATCACCGACACTGGATCAATGCGACTGAAATATTGTAAGACCCATTAAAGGCGACCTGTGGTGATTAAACTTACGCAAATCTTCTCGGTTCTCTTTTCGGGATGTTTTGGTTTGAAAGAGGTTTGAATGCGACAATAATGTTAGATTTTATATATTTTTTCTCCTCATCTGCCTTCAATCGATCTACAGTTAATTGTCGGGTCTAAAGCCGTTACAATATTTATATTTATTTTGGCAAAATATTTTTGCCAAACTACTAGATATGTTAGTTAGTAACAGGCTGTCGCAACATCTTTTGAGATTTATCATAGATGAGCAGCATGGCTTTATGCCTAATCGATCCACTACTACGAATCTTGCATTGTATAATGAATTTATTGTCAATTCTCTTTCAAATTGTTATCAAGTGGATTCAGTTTATACTGATTACAGCTGCATTCGATACTATCAATCACGATCTATTACTTAAAAAATTGGAATGTTACGGTATTCATGGTTCATTATTAGATTGGATAAATTCCTCTATTCGTTTTAGAAGATACATTGTAAAAATTCAAAACTACATATCTACTGAGTTTATTGCTGATTCTGGAGTTGGTCAAGGTACCCATACGGGACCTTTGTTTTTTGTGTTATTTGTTAATGATGTAAAGTTTTTTATAAAGCACTCAAAAATCTTATTATATGCTGATGACTTGGAAATTTACACAAACATCAAAAATACCATGGATGTAAAACTCTTGCAATTAGATTTGAACAATTTGTTTACATGGTGTTCGCAAAATGGATTAATATTTAGTTTTAGCAAATGTTATATTATTTCGTTTTTGCGAAATAGCTGTACGTATTATAATTATTATTTAAATGATACACAACTCAACAGAACTAGCAATATTAAGGACTTAGGTATTTATTATGACGAGAGATTTTCTTTTGATTTTCACCATGAATATATTATTAACAAAGCATCTAATAATCTTTATTTCATTATTAGGAATACTAAAGAATTTAAAAATATTGAAACTATGGTGTTACTCTATAATACTTTAGTTAAATCAGTTTTAATTTATGGATCTGTGATTTGGAATCCGGAAAATATTCGTGACTCGAAGAGAATGGAATCTGTACAGCATCGCTTTATTCGATTAATGTCATATAAGCTTGGGAGTCCGATGAACAAATTCGATCATGACTATACGCCTATTGCGAACGTGTTAAAGTTGCCAACAATTATTGCATTCTCTAATTGATTGTTCGAATCTCCTTGAGTTAGTCAACTTTAAAGTTCCTGGGCGTGTTTTGAGAGGATCTCTCTGTTTTCGGTTGCCAATTAGTGTATCTGTGACTTTAGAAAAGTCCATTTTGTTTAGATCCTGCAAATTGTTTAATATCACTGAGGGAATGCCAGATGTGTGCGATACAGGCTCTGTTGCAGCATTCAAAGATGCTCTCCGGAAAAAAATATTTTTGTTTTGATTTTTTGGATGTTTGCTTATGTTTATAAGCGTAGATAGTTTTTAAGTCTACTTTTGTAAAAGGGCCACTAGGCCTGTGAAATTATGAAATAAAAAAAAATAAAAGAAAAATAAAAAACAGCATATTAAGCAACAAGAAGGGTAAGTAATATTTTTGTTGTCGAAATTTGCTAGACCGAAGCAAACTAAATTAGGATGACTGCCCGATTTTCATAAAAGAATAAGAGTTAAAACCAAGATTAAAAAATAAATGAACTGGATCATGTTAAAAGGAAAATACGTGAATTATGGGCAAAAATATTTGTCTCTCAATGATAGGTCAATTAGGTACAATGCACTAAACCTACCACGAGGTTGCTTGATACTTGTGAAAAATTGTTTCTTAGGAATTAGTTCAATTTATTTTGAATTAAATTATTGGATTTCCCACTAAGGTATTTGTAAAATTTTTGCAAACTGATACGACTGTCATATTTTTGGCGATTTTTTCTACCATATCAATGAGCACTCACCATCAAAATACTTGTACGGTTACCAAATATTTAAATTTCAAACTTACTAGGCGACCAACACTGTGGATTATCATCCCATTTACTATGCCAAAAGAAAGTGATTGTATGCCATTTTTCTTGCTCAATAAATTGAAACACGTAGTTAATAAGTAAATTTGGTTTGTGCAAAAATTTACTACCCACAGCTAGTTGTAGAAATGAAGATTTATTTTGACGTGTTATAAATACATTTCTAGTACTTTCTTCAGCGTTTTCGTAAATCGGTAGAAGTCACAACACGAAATAAATGATTCAACGCTTTGCGGACAAAGATCTCATTTATGCACAACTTAATATGTCAAGCTGATTAAGAAGTATTAGTTGGTTGAGATTAATATAATTTTATTAAATTCAAATAACATAAAAAATCAACAGTAAATGCTTTCTGGAGAAAATAAAATTTAAAATGTAAGTAAGTACGTCACATTGTTACATCACTAAACTAAATCAAACAATAAAAAAATTATACTAATAGGTTACGTGCACTAAGTATAGTGCACGTCAATTTAAAAAAAATTCCATGTTCTGAGTATTAATTATTCAACAAATAGACTCAGCAGTTATTTGAATATTTTTACGTGACCCAGAACGCGCTGTGATTGGTCATGGCTTCTGACGTCACCCAGTCAATCACCTTTTTGAGACTGTTGTAGTTGGCTACTTACACGCGATTTGTTTCTCAGCAAATTACATTGTTTCTCACAGTTTTCTCCATTTTACAATTAATTAAAAGTGCATTGTAATTTTTTGAAGTTTAAAATGGCAGAAGAAGGATTTGTTAGCGCCCAATCGGATAATTTGTCAAAAGTTGACAGTCTCATTTTTGCTACAAATGCTCTTTTCACGTCAGCTAAAATTCGTGGTGTAGAGACCAATAGGTAAGTATTATATTTTACAATTTTATTTTAAGTGGGATGTATGTTACGCCATGTTTTTTTAAATTTACAGTTTATTTGAGTTTACAGTTTATTTAGCCTTTCATAGTATTTTCCGATGAAAAAATTTGCGCTAAAATAAACATTTCTTTTTTATAGTGCTGGTCGAGATAATTACGGCATTGACATACGTTAGAAGGTTTGTAACTATTGTTGCAGCTTAAAGAATTGTGGCACTATAGTTGCATTTCACGTTCTTCTGCAGGCATGAAGACTTGTTGACAAGGCAATACCACTAACAATTGGATTTAATAATTTTCCTAAGTTATCATTTGAATTCGAAATAAATTGACTCTTGGCTTGTAGAAGTTCAATTCAGGCAAACAAGCCATGTAATAAACATTAGTTGACACTTAACGCAAACACTGACCGCCTACAGATCCCTTGGAGTGAGTCTTCCAGGATCTACAACTGGAATGTAGATCGTAACAGCAATCATTATGGTGAAGACGTGAACATCATGTGACTAGACGTTAACCGAGTCTGACTAGGACGATAATTTACGATGCGAAGCACTTTGGTATAAAGTTTTATCTGTTAGCGTCAATAGACGAAGAAATTAAAAATAAATCACTTCATTTCAGATCAAGAAGTTTATAAACAAAAATGCTTTCGTGCGATTTATAAGTTTCACTAGTTAGAAATTTTAAGTTACGAGCTAATTATTTCTAAAATAATTATTGATTATTATTTTATAACGGTTTCGTAATGGATTAATTTTTATTATCTTATAAAGTATATCGCTTGGATTTTTAAACGGGCTGTTTTAATGTTGGCAATGTGACGCTACTAAATTATTTAAACCTTCGTATATTGTGATACTCGTATGAAAAATATCAAGCCATTTGTATCAATTACAAAACGAGGTGCAGTTGAGTTCCTGCAATTCTTGCAAAATTTATAGCAGTCGTCTCTCATATGCGTGTTTTAAGCAAACATCTTTCAAAGTAATGACAAACAGATACTTGCTTAGCTACCAAAATCCGTCAGCAAAATTAATTTTTGGCATATCAAAGAAGCAAGAGTAATAAGTTATCTACTGTTGCTTTTGCTTTTGGATTACTATATTATAGTCATTTTACTTCATTTCGTTCTTATGGATCAAATTTTACTGACCTATTAGATTATTTAATGAATTACAATTAAAAATAAGATGTTTTCTTAGATTAAGAGATTCCAAAGTGAGTAAAACCGTTCCCAGGAGAGGGCGCTGAAGCGATGCAGGGGAAGTAGAATCAAGACAAAATAAAAACTGGGAAAAAAAATTGACAGTAAGATTGTCGGAATATTTCTTTTTCTTTTGATTCAACATTTTATAAAATTTGCGAAATCTATAAAATTCTTTTATGCCTGTAAATTAAGAACCTACGTTAAGAAGATTCGAAATAAATTAGAAATAAAATTATTTTCTAATAGCAGTTTTATCTTGCAAACCGTGGATTTACAATAAAGCACGTAATGACATCTTTGATTTACCCGACGTTTAGTTTGGCGGTTTCTTAGTAAGTTAATTGAAATTTACGCCAAATCCCTTGGAGGTGCACGAGATATGGCCTTAAAGTTTAATAAAAACAATGTAGGACGGAAGGCGATGATGAAACAATATCGCTCAGATTCTGGAAGCTTTTGCGAAAAAATTTACGCACTTTTTATGATCGCCTCGTTTATTTAGGCGGTTGACATCGCTTCCTTGACGCAACCAAAAAAGTTGTAACGTGACGTTTGTTCGGTTGTCCGCAGATAATTGTAAATAAAGTCGTGCTCCCGACGGAATTGACGGGAAGATGCTTTCAGGAAGCTCGAATTTCGCGGCCGTTTCGTGAGTTGTTATTTTTAATTAGCCTGATAAATAGTCACTTTCTCAGTCAATAAAAAGAAACAACTCGAACCACAGCTGCACGCTTCAGTTTTAATAAGTGAATATCCCTTCTTCGGCCTCGCAAGTCAAATGAGTAAACTTTTATACCCGAATTTGTTCCATTGCCACTTTTAATTTGTGTTTTACAGAAAACGGCGTTATTGTCGATTTTACCACGCTCCTATGGACTGATGGAAAACGAGGTGAGGAGAAGAAAACAATAAACTTTTTACGGCTGTATCTACTACTGGTGACATAATAAACTGCATCAATTCCATAAATATCAAAACGAAGATCATTTATCAGAGAAGATTACGGAGGTCGCCACTGTCATCCGTGCTGAGTTTACGGTGAACTTAATGTCGTCTCCACTACCGCCCGCCACTAATAAAAATGTTATTATACGAACGTGCTTTTGCAGATCACGGTCTCCTGCCCTTCCTTCACGTCCGCAGAAAGCAAGTGAGTCTCGAAATGGGTTCTCACCCTTTTCCCACACATTCTCGAACTGATAATGGAAAATTTCTTACGACGTAAGGTCTAACGTGCGACCCGCCGGCCTGGATATGGCCATTTGAAAGTAACGCCATATCTATGACGAGCTCGCCTGCGGGTTAGACATCTACGGATCAGGGGATGACGTATACGTAATGCAGGGTTATTAGGTTATTTGGGAATACAAGTAAGTTTACATCTACACGACTAGTTGGCAGGATCGATACAAGGCTGAAGGCGTTTACCAGCGCGGGTTACATTCTTACAAGAGTAATTACTGGAAACCACTTTGTCGCCTTTAACTCCCCTACTCACTGCAGACTAACCACATAAATTTACACTTAATAAGCTGAAGGACGTTTCTATTTATTGTCCTTTATTCGACGTTGCCGAAATTTACAGCTGTTCTTTGCATCCCTTTCTAAACCGGTAGTTTTGCATAAAAGTAAGTAAAGTTCCCGTAATTTGACAATATATATTTGTATACACGTTGCCTCCTTTTAAGACAAGAGCTGAGTTATATTTAGAAATAATCGTTTACGTCTTTTTGGACCGACTTCAAGCAGCAAATTTGTAAATAATTAGTAATTACGGCGCTTAATTTATAATATCGTTTTATTAACGTTTTCGATATAATGAAGTTACAAAAAGTTAACTGAAGCAGTTCAGACGGTGTAATTGTTTTCATAAAAGGTCGTTCTGTTTCTGAAAGTAACTCTATGATTTACAAATATTGCTATTAAAGCCGCCAGTTATAGTTGGGTAATGAGCGAAAATTAAAGTCTTTGTCTGGTTTTGCTCGTTTTGTTGCCACTGCCTGTATTGAACCCTATTCTGTCATACACGAGCTTGAGTTAATATCTACGCGTGTGAATAAACACCTAAATGTTTGGTTCAACAAATAGGTCGCGGTTGATTAAAATTTTGCAGTTTTTCGGTAGCGAGTTCGGCATATTAATATCATCCTAACTGGGACATCAACGAGATGGAAAATGAAAAATATTGCAGACAGGTATCGACCAGTTTTGCTAAAATTTCGAACTATTGTCTGTCGAGCATGTAAAAATATATCAACAGGGTGCGACCAAAAAATCAGTTACTTTGTCTCAATGTTGTTTTTATGGTCCACTTTTATGGCTTGCTTTATTCTAAACTTGGCCATTAAGCTGGATATTATTTTTATCTCATACTTTAAATTGTCGTAGTTGCGCTGGTTTTGCAGTTGCAAACTGAATTTCTAATTTGCATAAAAATTATTTTATAACTCTGACAATGCAATTCGCTGAATAGAATAATCATAGATGCTATGCGTTTTGCCTGAAATATTTTCAATAAAATTATTTTCCGGTTTTAGTGTCTTAAAAAAAAAATATAAATTGATTCCCCATTTTAAAGTGTTTCAATTCAGTTTAATTTAGCATCTGCAATAAAGTGCAGTCACAGACAAGAATTTTTTTTTAATGAAAACTGTATAATTGTAAATGATGTTCTCTAGATATATATTTTTAAAGTTTAATGTAACAAAATAAAATTGACAACAGGGTTTAGAAATATTCTCTGAAAACTTTTCCTAAATTGAAGTGCATCCCAGGTAGTTGAAAAGACCCGTAAATACCTGCATTTTAATTAAATTGCATGAAAATTACCTGTCCAATGAAATTTCAAATTCCAAGAAAGTTTCATTAAAAGGAAGAGCCTGCATTGTAAGTCTTAAAATTTGCGAACTCTATCAGTGTGCTGCTACGATCACTGAAAATGTAAATTTACTTCATTAAATAAAGTATATCTATCTTCGCTGCTATCTAGAACATTATTCAAGTTGTTTAATAATTAAAAACCAAATTCTAAAAAAAATTAACAAAACTTCTCAAATCGGATTCACCACACAAGAGCGAATAGCGTTATTTTAAAAAATATATATGAGAGTAAATTTCGTAATTTAAATTAATTTTGTTATTAAAAGCTTTTGGTCTTTTTTATAGTCTATGTAATTATGTAGTCAAGTAATTTAGTTTTTAAGTATAATTACAAGAATTTTAAATTTGTTTGAAGGTTCATTAGAATAATTATCATTTAAGAGTTAAAAATTTAGCGACAGGAACAAAAAAATGTAGAAATGTCTACTCCAGTTCGCTTAGTAGGTTTTTTGACTGGTTAGTGCTTTTAGTTTTGTCCTTTATATTGATAAATATTTATGGTATATGTACACGGTGTGAATCAAATCTATTTTTATTAGCTCCAGAAACTTTAGTCAATGGATCCTTGAGGCTATCATCAGTTAAGGTGCCGATGAGGCATGCGGGACGGATAATTCACCACTTGGATATCTATTAGTTTATGTAACCGGTATACATATTTCAAGTTGCATTGTGTTTGAGGATAAAAATCTATATCTTATCCAATTATTTGAATTTTTTATTAAATATTTATATTCTTTGTTAAAAATATGGAAGTTCAATAAAAAAAAAGAAAGGCGTACATACAATTTTCGTATATCTAATAGTGGTGGGCGCAATAGTAAATAGTGAAATTAATTGTGGAAAACGCAAATTGTCATTGAATATAGAAAATCAGTAGGGTCACAGTCGAGTTAAATCAAATCCGAGTGACGTGATTGAGAAGATGAAAAAACTGAAGGTGTCTTTTCTTTCAGGAAAATTTCTCGTGCCAAATCAAACAAACGACAATAAGACTGAAACCATAAGATACACGTAAAGGCACGGATTTCCTTATAAAATTAAATACTTTGTAGATATTTTACCATAGTATTTATTTCCCCTAATTAATTAACTCTAATAAATTAAAAAAATGAATAGACGTAAAATTTCCATTCAATGTTCGACTTGTAATATAAAAGCAAAAACTGAAATAAGTTTTATGATTTTATTTCTATATTAGTAAAGTGGTTCGAGAGTGAGATACTTGTAATTTCATTTGATGGCAACCGGCAAACACTTATTTTAAATTCTTTATTTTTATTGTGAGAATTTGTATTTTAAAATAATAAGTCTTCAGTTTGCTTTTAAGTTTACAACTTAAAATAATAAATAAAACAGTAGGAAAGGCCAGGAATGTAATATTGTCAACTTTTCTTCTTTTCTCTTATCTTCTCTTATCTTCCCATTACACTGCGAGAGGTTTAAAGAAATAGTGCAAAAATCTCAAAAAAGAATTATAATGTACTCAATAAAAATAAAAGAGCCAAAGCGAATAAATTCAAGAATCGAACGCAATGATAAAGCAAAGCGACATATTGAGAATAAAAAAATGGCAATGATTAATTATTCTTACTACAATGTAGGTAAACGTAAAGTGTTTGTTGTTATCGGGCACGGGAGATGTAGGCAATTCTATGGATAAATTGATGCGGTTCGAAGGCGACCGTAGATCGAGATAAAGATGACTGGGTTGAAAATCGAGGCAAAAGTAGCCATTTGGAAGTGGAAATGGAGAATTACAGGTGATAAGACGATCAAACTAAATCTCCAAGCAATTGCCTTAAAATGAAAATCACAATCAATATTCATCTCTGCATACGTTTAGAAATTAGTGTATGAAATCGGAAAAATCGAAATAAAGCTTTGAACCCTCCAATATCCTTTAATGCAATTAATGCTCGCAATTAAAATTGACCCTTGCAAGAAGTTACAGAAACTGTGTTCTTACTTTTAGTAGATTAACAGTAGTTTAAGCAAAAGAGAAATTAAATTAATTTTTATTGTCAACGGCTGATCACGCTAATAAGAATGGAAAATTCTTCTAGAATATTATCAAAAGAAAAACTTTGCTAGATGTAGTTATCGCATATTAAATTAAACTTAAATATTAATTCTACAAGATTGATTATTACTTGTGAAAAAAGAAAACATTTTTGAGGAAAATTAAATAAAAGAAGGGACCAATCTCCATGAAAAGCACACCTGGAAAGATGTAAATACATTATTAAATCGAAATCAACGATATTTCTGAAGACACGGCATTAGACGCCAGTTGTCAACAAATCAATATAGTCTCACAATAGCAGATTTTATAAATACTGTGTCGCTTCGAATAAAAAGGAAGAAAGGAATTACGCTTTTGAACTACTGTTAGAGAGCTAAATAAGCTGCAAAATATATAAAGATTAAATAAATTCACTGAACCAAACATTGCTAATTGACCCTTGCAACAGAAAATAATTTCGAACCGTGATAGAGAATATTAATTTTTGGCATGTTGCGCAAATAACTTCTTTGTTTAATAATTTTCATTATTTTGGTTTATCTTAGTTGTATTATAAAAATGCTATTTTTAATATATTCTGGAAAATGAATGGATCTAGCAACTATAATTGAAATTCAGCTGTTGATATTTACAAAATCGCTGACAATTTTTGCAGAAAAAATAGAATTAAATATCAAAAATTCGAATAATATGTAATTCTTAGATTATGTCCCCTGTTGTGTTTAGATGGAAAAAAGGAACATAATTTTAAGAGTTTCTTTAATAAAAGAATAAATAATTTTATCTTCTGTAACTTTATTTTAATAACATCCATTTCCTGATTTTCAAATATCAATTTTATTAGTCTTAGTTTAGACATCCAGCCAATCATTCAGTTCCACATATTGATTGAAAATGTTGTAATAGCAAACCCTTTTTCCTTGCATAACCTCATAAGCGCCGGATCTTTTCTGTAATACGCCATTGTTGTTTGTTAACGTTTTTTACTTATTCCATTAGCATAATACTTTATTTCTAATGATATTATTATTGGATCCAGTTTTTTAAATTTCTTTGTGCAATAACTTTTAATATTTACGGTTAATATTTGTAGAAGTTTTTTTTTCCGATCTCTTCTGACATAAGACATATTTTCTGTTTACAAGAAAGCTAATTTTTTAAAGGAAACCGCTTACTGGCCAACTATCTCAAGAGATGTCAGAAGGGTCTTCTTAATATTTTAATTTTTGCCGCATACTTTCTAAATTTCTTTAAAGTCTAAGGGTGTAATAACAATTTTTGTGCCAAGTTACAAGTTTTAAAAATAATAATAATAACTTATAGAACTGGAAATGGTTTGAGCCGATGCCGAAAAATAACAAATTTGGCGATTTTGGTAGCTGCACCACGTGCCACGCTTTGACAATATGTTTGTAAGAGGGTAACGGGGACCCGCAAGGATGCAAAGTTGGAGTTGAGACTCGTGAAAGTTGCGTCGAGATGCTGAATGAATCGGGCAAACTATTTGGACATATTTATACAATTAAACTACCTCGGTAAGTACTTTTCCGAAAAATTTGACTGTATCCCAATATATTTCTTTATATTTTATTAAAATGATTTTTCTTAATTCGCACAACCTCAACTGAGGTAACAGCATGCAAGGCAAAACTATTGAATTTTTAGACTATCACAAACTGAGAAAAGTGCAATTTAAAATATTTTCCATATAACGTCAACAGCGTAGCTTCAAAACAGTTTCTCAATTTCAAATATTTTAAAAATGTAACGTCTACAGAAAATACTTTGATTTTCGGGCACCTTTTGCTAGAATATATTACATCACAAATGATACCATTAGGCCGAATTTTGCATTTTGTGTCTGTACGCTCTGTACAATTTTTTAAATCTTATGGATTTAGACATCATAGGGCTTAAGTAACACATCTGATTGGTTTATATATTTTTACTTTGACGTGTCCACCGAAGCCAAGATACTTTGTGGCTTTGTTTTCAACTAAAACGACCGACGAGCGTTACCATTTAGATCGCTGTGTTATTTGAATTTGTGGTTAATAATAATTTGTTAGTAGGATAATTAAGTTTATTTTACTTGCTTCTTTGGTGAGTAAAATAATTTATGTGATCGAACATAACAAACATCAAAAGCCTGCATGCAAATTTCTGCAACATTGTTATCTAGAATTTTTATATTTATGAATAAGTGTTGGTATGGTGTTTAGGTTGTAACTACAACAATATCTGATTTAATTGAAACCAAAAGAAGTAATCGTCGATTATTCTCAATAAGAAAAATATACTTTATAGTACATTTTTCTTATTGAGAATAATACCATGAAAATTGGCAAATGTTGCAGTTTCGACAATAAAGTTTGTGCCAGATGACGGATGGGTTGAATAGTCTAAATTTATTCCAAAACTAAGCATCTTTCTATATATTTACTAAAACTCACTAATTTAGATAGTTAGGTATTAGATAGACAGCTTTGATCTTACCTGCGAACAGTTAATCATTTTTTATGCCTTTATCTACGCTAAAAGTGATCTCATCAAATATGAACACCATTTAATATAGTCAAGTAACTTAAGAATAAATGTTTAGAACTCTAAGTGCTGTTAGAAAAAAATTAAAAATCCTAGTCGTATAACTTATTTCAATAAGAGCATGTCATTCGGAGCATTATTTTAAATATTTATTTCAACTTTACATCTTTAACATAAGCTGATTTAAATGATGGCTAGTCAAGGATTCATAAGATTTAACTACCATTTTTCTCCAAATTTCCTCTCTGAAATATTTTTTTACTCTGGTTAAAACAAAACTTGCTTACCTGAACTTGGCGGTTTTCATCTTGCTCCACAAAAATGGAAATTATTGAAAAAAGTTATTCCTTATAAATCTTTATCAATTTTGTAAAAAAACGTTATAAATAAACTTTTGTTTCGAGACATGAGAGTCAAGTTATCGTGGAATCGCATAAAGAGACGCTAAATCAAATTCGTTTATTATTAAGTGTACATTCAACAAATTTACCTAATATAGATACAATATGTACAAAAATAATAAAATAACACTTATTGTTACATTGGTTCTTATAATACTTTTTGCTAAAAATGTTCGATTTATTTAAATTCCGTTACAATATACACCACTAGATCATACAACCCAGGTGAAAACGTGTGAAAAGTTGGATTCAAAGTGGGTAGTGTTTCTGCCAAGAAAAAGAAGGAACGTTTTAATTTTGTACTACATCAGTTTGCAAAGACCGAGTGAGAGAACCGTGCACAATCCGAACCGAAAACGAGAATGTCCGCAACTCGACGTTAAAAAAATATTCTTGAGTTATCACAATATACGCCACGTTCAGTTAATATATCGTTTGAGATGATTAATTTTGGCACGAATTTGCATTATTCTCTGAACATTCTCCTTCATATCCTTCATCGGGACTTTCGGTCAAGGTCTCCTGTACCTTAACCAAACTACTCAACGATTTATTAACGGCCTTATTGTTGGTTCTGTTGGTAGCGACAGTAGCGTCGGTTTGGGTTTGAGCACCCACGCTTTTAACGTCACTTTTGACTAAACTCGCTGGAACGCAAGACGGCCAGTTGACTTTCGTCGAACAACAAGGCTCGATGGCGCTGTCAGATTTATGCGATTCGACGGGAGAATCGTAACCATCCGTCGTCGTCCTTGCTGGATATCCGTCAGCTGTGTAGCGAACATCGGAAGTGTAGTGTTCGTAGGATACCGGATGGATGCTGCGAGAGAGAAACTCAGCTTCTCTGGAATAACGCCCGATCGGGTTTGCAGCTGTTTGCCTTTTGTTGCTACGGTTATACGGGAGAGTCTTGTAGCAGTTGCTGTTGAAATGTTGGGAACGGGAATCGGTTGGGTTGAGTAGCCCGACCGGATTGAGATGGACGTCGGATGTTACCATGTACAGTTCGCGGTCGTTTCCTTTGAATTCGACCATTGATTGTGGGAAATTGCGGGGTTGAGGTGTGCGTTTTTTAAGGGGCGTGTGATAGGTTGGGAGGGATTCTTGTCCGTCGCACTCCCTGAATCTACCGACACTTTCCGTGCCGTTAATGAGGTCGGGGTTCTGTTCGAGCTGATAGCGCCTGAGCGATGTGGGGCTGCTGACAAGATTAGCGGCCGCAACCGGAGACACCGCCCTTAACAGCTCTTCGTTGGGGTGGGCACTATAAAGCATCGTCTCCTCTTCATGATTCACCAGTTTAATGCTGCTGTTCTCCTTGCAATTATCGGAATACTCGTCGATGCTGTCCTGCAATAAATTATCCTTGGTGGAATTGCTCAGGGCTACTTTGGAATTGTTCCGTTTTTTCCTCAAACGCGAGTTCCTGTGGCACTTTATTACAGATAATACCACCACGAACAATAAAAGTAGAACTGATACCGCCGCAGCTGACATCGTAATTAAGATGAACTCGAAGGGAAGTTCGTTTGGTTCTGAAAACGCCTCGTGCTTCACTATAATTCTAATGGTGAAGTTCGCTTGCGTAACGCCTGCGGGGTTTTCCGCGTTGCATATGAACGTTCCGTTATCGTCGCTGTTTGCGTTGTAAATAAACAATTCGCTCCGTTTCTCTACGGCACCTTCTTCGACGAAATAGATCAGATGCACCCCTGGGGCGATCATGCTGTCGTTCTGTAGGAGTTGTCCCTGGAAGCGCCAGGAAATTGAAGCTTCCGGCACTGCCCGCACTTGACACAACAACGAAACGTTCTTTCCTTCCCCGATTTCTAGGTAGAACGTCGTGGGGGAAACGTCAGGTAAGCAAGCGAGTTCTCCCAGGGGCACGGATTTAATTGTGCGGCCCCGCAGTCGGTTGGGTCCGCTGCAAGCCGGCTCCACAGAATGGGGAATACTGAAAGCTCGCAACCAAGCGTGAAGCTCAAGTATGTGGCAGTCGCATTCCCACGGATTTTCCTGGAGTTGAACTCCTTTCAAGGATTCAGGCAAGTAGCTGCTACCTTGCAAGGTAGTCATCTTGTTGCCGTTCAGGTGTAACCACTCGAGACTGTACAACCCCTGGAAAGCACCTTCCTCAACTCGCGATATTTCACAGTGGCCAAGTTCGAGTGAATTCAGAAAGGACAAATGGTTGAACGCTGCTCTCCTCACTGTCTTGATAGGATTAGCGTTAAGTGTTAGTCTCATTAACGAGGGACAATCGAGGAAGGTTTCACTCGGCACAGACTCGAGCAAGTTACCGGACAAATCTAATTCCACAAGGTTTGTTAGCCCCTTAAACGTCCGGTCATCTATACTTGTAATGCGACAACGACATAGGTATATCCTTTGTAAATTAATTAAATCCATTTTAAGGAACTTGTCTCTGTGCAGTGTTTGCAAATTATTGCCGCAGAACTCTAGCACTTGCGTGCCGGAATCCATACCTTCCGGAATCACGAGCAAGTCCTTGTTAATACACTCGACAGTTTGCTTGCCGTTCTTCCACTTACACGCACATGAAGCAGGACAGCCATTACTCCTTTCGATCACAAATATCAGGAACAATAAAAGTGCGCTTCTGCTCCAGCAAAACATGCTGCATTTCATTCAATCAGGGTCAATACAGCAAGACGCCATCTATCGATCCACTTTTTTCTCGCGCTGACCTGCAACAGAAAAAAAAATCAGTAATCAGTAAGTGAAGAACAGCTCAGCGACCGTCGACCGCATATGTTATTCAAAAGGTACGTAATCGCGAGAGGAAATGTAAAATTTCTTCTTGGTTTTCAATTTAAGCGCGGCAATAGAACACCGCCCAATTCCCCTGCACGATCCTCCCGGGAGGCGGGCGTGGATCTCGACGAAATATGTTTCCCGTGGCAAACAAACAACTGACAAATTTGCCCATACGTGAATTTGTGGTGTTACTTTACACAGTTTAATCCCGTAAGGACCGCATCAATATAATCAGCCGATAGAGAACTCTCGGTTTGATAATTGATTTCTTATATGGTAAATTAACTTATGTAACAAATCTTTTTTTAATATTGCCAATTTTTATAAATAAATCAATACTCCAAACGGCTTTACTCTCACCCCAGAATCTAAATGTAAGCTGAAATTTGATGGAGCTTTGAAGCGCGTCGACAATTCCACGAGGAGTAAGACTTTAAACTTTCCACTTTAATTTCCGGTGAGATATGGCTTGTAGCATCAGATATAATGTTGAAATAGAACAATAATTATGGTGGCTTCTTTTGCACGCTTTACCCGACGTATCCGCAAAATTTGTTTTTAAACTATCCGTGGAAATCTCAGTTCTAAATGAAACACGAATTCTTAGAGTGGGAGCAACTTGAAAACAACAGTGCAAGTTTTAAATTGAGGTCAGTTGAAGGAAAATTGTTTGGTGCATCTGAATCTTGGATCTCAAAATAATAAGAATATTTACTTAAAGCTCACATTCGATTATATAAAGGAAGTCTTCACAAACATGAATTTTAGACCCTATCTCTGTTTCGATTTTCTCTATCACCGATGTACACGGTAAATACATCCATTTATTCTATGATCCTTTTGCATAAATTCCTTACGCCATCAATAATTAAATGTCTGTTAATTGATGAGTCCTGTTATTATGCAGCTTTGTGAAATGAATAAGAAAGATTAATAACGCATACATTCAATTACGCAAAGACATCAATTACCCTTATGCATATTCTAGCATGTCAATATTCACCTCATAGATTTATCAAAATTGTGCTTTACGTTTAATATTTAGATTTGTAGGCTCTTTTAAAATGATATTTTTTCCTACTGGCAAAAAATAGAACCTTTGAGTTGTCTAATCTTCACTACTAGCACAGCATAAAGATTTATGCAACAGCAACACTTTGATTTAAGAAAATTTGATTTCGTGACTTCAAAATCTAATCCGGTAGCCAAATCGAAACAACAATCTTTTACTAATTTACTTCATGCTTTGTAATTAACATTAAAATTTCGATTTTAATATTTATACTTTAATGAAATGTCGTTAGTGAGTGGGTATAAAAAAATGGATAAATATTGTGAACTATAGACTGAGTGATGCAACCGTTATCCTGAATACATTTCTGAACCTGTGACTCATACTCAATTTTGCATTCTGAAAAAATTGCGTAGAATCCTCAAAGCGAGCTTGACATTTAGATTAAAGTTTTGCTGCAGTTCTTTATGTTGTGATACTAAGTTAAAAGCTATGGATTTTCACTGCAGCTAGGTAACTGTTTTATGCAGGTAATAATAAATACAACAGACATGTATTTTAAAACAAATGATGCATACATGTGTAGAGAAATCGCCGACATTCTTAAATGAGTGTGACACTCAAAGAAGAAAACATTTTTAATTGGTTCTATGCTCAAAAAGTACCACCAAGTATTACTATTATTGTCATATTTTTACAGAAATAACAGAATCGAAGAATTTGCAAAAATGATTATTGTAACAAATTACACTTTTTAGTTAATGACCCATTTCTCTAATTCTTTTCTTATCTGCTACTCATTCCTTTATACATGGACTTCCAACTTCCATCCGTTTTTGAGATAATTTTCTCCATTTTTTGTAAAAATGATAGCAAAGTTATCATCAATTTAGTAATATATTGGTAACAGCTAGCCCATGCTGCGCTTAAAGAGTTGGAGGGATTAGGTAGAGGTGGGTTATTCTTTGGGGTAGGTTAGGTTAGATTAGGTTAGGTTGTACAACTATTTGATCTTCAAACGCACAAATTGTCGACTTTTACTATTTTATATTATTAAAAACAACACCTCAAACACAATGTTAGATAAATTTATTCATTTTGTAAGAATTTTAACTATTATAGTCTCAATTTTGGTTTATATTATTATGGTCATAGAAAATTTTGCTACAATTTAAAGGCTTTTATTTTATAATTTTTGTGTGCTATTTGATTCTATTAACCATTATTATTATATGTCTTTATACATATTTAAACTTTTACCCCCTTATTCTAAATTTTAAAAACAAGATAATTATTGTTGCTTCTCAGTTATTCTCTGGGTTGTTTTGCTTTCTTGCCTTTCGTAATTATTCACCTCGGTATTAATTTTATACCCACCTATAATTCGTTTTCCACTTTAAGATTCTATAATTTCTCTAAATACTTCGGTCTCCTGTGACCACTATTACGTTACTTTCAACTTCAATTGCTAATATGGAAAGTTTAATTAGCATTGATGTTATGAGAACTAATTTTATACATTAAAAGCCTAAAACTCGTTTAAACTTTCTATAACAGCAAAAAAATTTCAATTTGATTCACTGCCAAATCTTTAGATTCAACAAAGTTTAACAGAGCGTTATCTTTTATATGTTTTTTGCTTATTTTTCACGTGATATCTAAACATACTTTGGTTTTAAACAGTAGCTAGATTTTTATGTTTCGTGTTAATTATCCTGTTCCTTTGTTGTCATTGCATTTTAATTATGTTTCGAATTCTTACTTTGCGAATTCACATTATAAAACTAATATTAAGAACAAACATTACAAATCTCATTTGTTGGTGTTTTTCACAATCAGAAATAAGCAGATAGTTTCTCCAGCATCAATTTCCACGTCGATTGGCTTAACGTATTACCAACCGATGTTGGTGAAGTCCTTATGAAAGCACATCAAATGCTGTCAGGGTGCGAACTAAGACTCTCGATAAAAAAAACGTATGTATAAAACATTTTCCTTTAGGGGTGGTTTTTGAATCAATCCGGTAATTACATTTGCTTCAATACGGACCTGTCTAAACACATAAAAAGCTCATCATTCAAATTGTGAACAAAAAACTCTTATGATACGACAGCCACTGATCAGTAAAAAATTGTTGTTTTCGTAAGTGCCTTGCGAACCATAGCGTTTAGGGAGTTAAAGACTCAAGACGTATTTTTGTTTAGTTTCCGGTAAATAAATAAAAGGTGAGTGCAAAAACAATAATTATTTTAGGTGTACGTTAAAGTAAAAAATAGTGAAACTTTTCTTCTAAATTTAATCTTAAATTCACCACTAACAAAAACTAGTTTTAGGGTCAGAAAATAACATGTGTATTTGATTTTTTAGTTTCAGAATGTTTTGGGTTGAACCGACCTACGATTTGGATAATTTAGTTAGTTTCAGTTTTTGTTTCCAAAAGTTTTCTATACAAGTAAGAAAGTTACAAGCTTTAGGGTTAATAAATAAAGATTATTCTATTCGTTCAAGTTTTGGCAGTAGATTGTAAAATAATTCTTGTCACTCGTGTGGGTGTCAATGAGAAGATTTTAATTAAATTTGCGGTTCAAAACACATCGCTTTTCCGGCCGAAATTGTAGCAGAAGTAGAATTTCTATTAATTATATTTCACCTGCAATGAATTTCGCAATGAGTTCAACTTATTAAAATAAGTTTCCAGTGATGCAGCCGCTTCAACAAGTTCAATGAAAAGTTATAAGTCTTACATTTTGCCCAATTTTCCGTCATTTTATAATGAAATTGAATTTCGCAGAGAACCTTCACTAAAGTCGACTTTAAGCCAAACAAAAAATGGTCAAATAGTATCAATCTTGATTAAATTTAACTAAAAAAGAGTCACCAAGTCAATCATTTAAACTTGTTTGATTTGAACCACCAAACAATTCACGTGCTTTTTGTAAAACTTTTAACTAAACTTTTAACTAAATAAATTCGCTAGTAAATAAACGAAGCCGGTCTCGGATGAATTTGCTAAAGTTCTAGTTATTAGTGCGACTGTGGTTAACTAATGGCAGTGTAATTGAGTTGACAAAAACCACCCCCCGTCTTTATAATTTTATCATCCACAACAGACATTATGTGCCACCGCCGTTTCCAGCACACTCTCCACTACCCTTAGCGTCACGTGCTGCACCCTTAGAGGTGGCATTTTTTGTCTGTTTTCGGCGCTTCAGCATAAATCAGCGACCATCTGGCTGATAAATAAACCTCCTTAAGGTTTCAGGGGGATCGTTTGCGTCTTATTTAATTATTTCAGCGCAAAGGCACCGTAGTAGCGTCGGAAATTTGGTCACGACCCTATCCGTTGAACAATTTATAAGTGTGCTGGGTCAAGTCACAATTTTTCATGCCTTACGTTGGTCAATAAGCGTTCGGATTCCTTGTAGGTAATAAAAAGGACGGAGCAAATTCACTAAATGACATTCCTTCCAATATATCGTAAAACGGCAAACTGTTTCGAGCTGTATAAAAAGAATTCTTTTGGGAGGCGGAACGTGATTCGCATAGCGACTTCATTATTTCATCTAATTGTTCGCCTTGAAGGAGGGATCGATTTTGCAAATTGCGTTTATGTAGTTGCGGGAAAGATTCGGATTTTTTTTCGCGTCGTATCTGCTTAATCGATTAAAAATTTCTGAGGCATTTCGCTACGGGAATCACGACCGGATCCGGATATAGTTTGAATTTTACAAGGGAATTAATTGTGGCTCTGAAAGCCTGCTGGATCAAGTCTGCAGATGTAGCCTAGTACGTAAGGCGCTTAACAATGCCCTCAATTGTGTGGATCTTGCGGTTTCCGGTGCGATTCAGGAGTTGAGAGGAACGCCATATGTAGTTGTAGTACAGTCCAATTTATGCGACACTTACCCTGACAAGTTTTCTCTATAGTTGTGGTACACTATGAATTATGTCGACGGTATTATTTTCGATGGGACGGGACTAATTGTTAGCCCGGACCGGCACACCAGTCATGAGGGAGTTTCGCTAAATTTCCACAGTTACCACTAAATGGAGAAACGCGGCGACGGAAGTTGGAGAACAAACGATTTGCGTCAATTCCGCATCATCAAGCGGGGTTTCAAAGCAATAACAAACAGAATTGCACCTGATTTAACGGCCTATGGTTTAGTTCTAAACTGGAGGCCGGCGTCGTTAACATAATCCCTATTTCCCGTATACCTATCCGAGACGACACACGCGTAATGTGTCGTCTTCGAATTGATCATTTTGCTGAGTAAGCGGTTGAGAAACTGATTTCTTTTTCCAAACACTTTGCTACTTGGCGATACATGTCGAAGAGCACGTTATTTGAAAAAGTAAACTGGCAAAATAAAATATTGTAAGAATAACAATATTTTTTCCCTACAGGGCAAAATTGTAAAAAGTTTTCATAAATTAAAGGCACTAAACAATCATATTTGTAATTCCTTGCTAGTATTGTTCCTGTTTCCAGCTATATTTACGTCTAATTTATCACTAAAGCTATCCTAGCCAACCTTGGGAATGCTAAAGTAATTATATCTTTTAGTCTAACAAATGCTTCTTGATTTATAATTTAACTATTGTAACTGCAGTGTTTGTTATTAAATTTGGAAAATATTACTGAATGTAATTATGGTTAGATGATTTACTACCATAATGAAAAACATTGTCTTCGTAGAGATAATAATTTTACTTTCGCTTTTCCTTTTCAATGAACAAACAATTTTCTTTAAATTTATGCAAGTGTTCTAAATGTATTTTCAAAACACAAGTATTTTGTAAATATGATTTGTAAACCAGAAAATCTCTTAATTTATAAAAAAATATATCTTTAGGGTCCTCGGTTACATTTATAGCCAAAGAATATTATTCTTTAGAGTTACCTTACACTTTTATATACAAATCTTTCAATTTTTGTGTCAATAATTTAATAAATCGATGAATTGTGTCTCTTTTCTTATTTTAGGAAGCATGGACCAGCTACTTTCATAACATTTTCTTAAAAATTCAAACAAAATCTCGAACCCCTCAGATAGATTTATTCGTTTTGTAAAATCTCGAATTGTAATAGACGTATTCTTGGTTTATAGCAGCATATCTGTGGTTGAAGGTAATTTTTAATTTACTCTATTTTAGTCATTCATCACTCGTCTCCACATTCACTTTCCCACAAATGTTTTTATACTAACTGGTTTTCATTACTGACTAGCTGACCCGCCACACGTTGTCCTGTCTAAATTTCAATAAATTTGTTTGGATTCGTTTTGTGAATTTGTGAAAAGCTATTGAAAATATGTAAACAAAGTAAAAATAAAAAAAACGTATTTCTGAGTGATCGTTGTATCTATTACCGATTGTGGCAATGGATATTCAATTTGAGGAGTACATTCAGTACGTCAGTGGGAAATTTTATATGAGAGATGAATTTCATCGCTAGTACATCACTGAAATGCTGAAATGTGTGATGTGCACAATTAAATTAATTCAGTATTTCGTGTAACCAAATAATTTATTTTTTTCTATTAAATTAGAAATCACAATGAATCTCAACGTGTGTTATGAAAGAACTGTAAATGTGAATTTGTGTCAGGGAATGTGTGGCATCTGTACCTTTTCCACAAACCAATGAGCGCAATGGCTCTGGTGGCTGGACCAATATAATTTTTTTCTATTTTAAACATTTAATAGAGTTATCGCCATCCCGGGAACATAACAAATAAAACAAATAAACAATCAAACAAATATGTCGTTCCAATCGTGAATTATGATCGAGAGTGCATATAAAAACTATCATTTTTGCAGTTTATCTGAATTTCTTGACTTTCTTTTGTAATTGTCTTGATTTATTTATGTAGAAACTTTTCCAGGGCAATAACCAACAAAAAGAAAACGCATATACATCGTTCTAATCGTGAGTTTTGTTCTAAAGTTTATATAAAAATTGCATAGAACAAAACGCTTTCAGTTTTTCCAAAATTTTCCAATTTTGGGGGCAACTTTATTAATTAGAATAATCAGTCCAGCAATCCCCAAGTGATGCGCTTACTAACAAACACCATTTCATTTATATCTATCTAGATGTAACAGTTCACATTTTAAATTTGTAATTTAATAATTTTTTGATATATTTTGTGTTCTTGTGACCAAGATTGAATTGCTGATTTTGAGCTGATTTTGCTTTCAAAAGGCTTTGGTGATTTATAAAATAACGTACCATCTATTTGAAAAAATAAACTTGCATAATAAAATTTTAAAAAAGCGAAATAAAAGAAAATTTGTTCCAACTAAAGAAACTGAAGCACAATATTCGTAATTCCTTGCGAGTCTTGTCCTCGTTTTCAGTAATAATCAAGCTAAATACACCATTAAACATCTGGTAAACCCCTGATTTTGCTCCGCTATATATCTGCAAGGCTAACTCATGCTTCCCAATTTATAATTTAATTTTTGTAATCGCAAAGTTGATTGTTAAATTTTCCAAGAATTTAAATTAACGTGAGAGAGTTTAGCGTTTATCCTGAAATCGTATTCATTACTATAACTCACGATTCGAACGATGACTATGAATTCATTTTTTGATTTATTTATTATGGTGTTGGAAAAGTTTTCAGGAAAAAAAAGTTAGTGACAATTGCAAAGGAAAGTCGAAAAATTCGAACATATTGAAAGAGATGTAATTTTTGTATGCACTGTCGTCATAATCGACTATAAGAACGACATATGTGGTTGATTCTTTTTCTGATTTATTTGTTAGTTATGCTCCCGGGATGGAAATAAATTGATACAATATTTTAAATAAAAAGAATCTATATGATCTGGAAAAGAATCAATAAAAACGCATTCTAGTCATAATTAAAATTAAATTACATTTGTCTCTTTTGTGCTGCTTTGTGATATGTCCAACAAATGTAATTATTTTATTTCAATTCCATTTATTACGTGCGCACATTTCGAATCACATGTGGATGTCAAATCTATCACTCAGAAATACCTTTATTTTCATTTTTAATTTGTTTACACATTTCCAATAGCATCTCATAAATTCACAAAGCTAATACAAACAAATTGATTTAATAAATTTGTATGTTTGTATTACTTCAAATACTTCTAAGAGAATGTTAAGAAATTTTTTGTGGTTATTAAATATTGTTTTTAAGTTTCACTAATTAACTCTTCTCTCATTTTATCGACTATAACTTACAATAAAATATATTAACACTTTTCTAACTGTGTTATGAAATATTTGCATAAATTCCTATTTTTTTAAAGACTACGAAGATCACGTTGTGTAAACGAAATAATGCAAAAAGTGAAGTATGTAACTGTAAATAGTATTACTATCGACTAGTTCTAGTTTGATTTTAATTGCACAAGCAAATTTAGTTCTCTCTCTCTATTATTTCAATAGATTATAATGTTACAATACTGATACGCCTGTGTTTACTCCTGAGTGCTACGTGCAACACGTCAATTTACGTTACCTGAATAAAAACTTCTTAACAGAGTTTATAAAACTGAATTCCAGCTAAACGTGGCTTTGAAAAGTTGAACCTATGGAGTACAGTGAGCAAAAGAGGATAAAAATTAATATGAAAATTTGGTGGCTAAAATAAAAATAAATTAATCGAGTACAACCAACCAAGAAGTCATTACATTTTTTTTTGTTGAACTTCGTATACGAAGATTTGGGAAAAAATTGAGACAATCGTTGTCTTCGTCGGAAAGCACTGACTGCGGCGGGCCGACAGTACCCTCACCTCGCCAGTTTTAGAACTAGTCGAATTTTTATTAAGATTTTGCAATAGTTATGGTTATTGTGTCAAATCTTTTGCTTGTTCAAGATCTGCTTGTAATTGAGCTAAACATGTTATTTATTATTGATTACGCCCCTACTCTCACATTCGACACCTCAATGATTTGACAGAAAATCCTTTATTTTGAAATTAGGGTTTGGAGTACAAAACTCTTTGATTACTTTTTTCAGTGTGAATTCATGTGTGGTTCTCTCTCTTATACAATTTTTGGTTTTTCTCTCTTTAATACCAATTTAATCTTTTCTCCCTCGCTTTATATAATTTTAATCTACAACGCTCCGTAGAATCTAGATTAGGGTCTTGACAAATTTATTTATGCCCGCTGGTGAGAGGGCCACACTTTAGTAAGGAAGATAAAGGTCAAAGAATGCTTTTAGGGTAAAAAATCAATTGCAGCTTTTACCTTTTGAATAAAATTCCGATTATTGTTAGAAAACTTACCTCATCTTTATTTAGCGATTAACTAATTTAATTTTTTGGTTAGATGATGAATCTTATCACTTTGTTGAAGTATTGAGGAATTAAGATAATTATTTATCTCAAACCTCGGCGTTGACCAGAAATATGACCAAATTTTAGATTTACAAGTTCTGGTTCTAAAGAAATCGCGCTGATATTTTGTAAAGGCTTTCTGGTTTCAGATTCAGGCTATCTTCCAATTTAATTTTATATCCGGGACCTGACACTACTGATATTACCATCTGAGACGACTCAGTGGGTAAAATAATTTCTTAACTTTTCTCAAACTAAGAAAAATAGTCAATTTAATTTACATCCCATATCTAAACGTTATAATTGTTTTGATTGAAAAGCTACATAGAGGTAAACGTAGTGGTCTGTTAGAATTTAATTAGTTTACTTTAATTTCAATTAATCAACTTAACAACATTAGCATTTTATTATTAGGCTCTCTATCATTATAACATATTCTATAATATTTCTACTTTATTTAAATCTATCTTTGTATCTTTCTTCAATTCGGCTAAAAATCGAAGAAATTGTCTCTTGTTTTGAAATTTTTGAGAAAAGACATACTTATAATACAACTGGCATTCTCTCTTCTTGTAATTACTCCCAGACCAGTAATCAAAGATATTATACATGTAGCTTACAGCCTTTATTTAAAATGTTTAACATGATTTTATTTCCCCTTAATCGAAGGAAGACTTGAAGAATTGACTACCTTTATTATTGAAAATCTTTGAACTTTATTTAACATTAGAATGGCGTGTTTTTTTTAAATGGTACTGCAAAATTAATATAAAGCCCTTGAAATTGGATAGCTAGACATGTTTTGATAAATGGTTCAGTCAGCTGCTCCACGTTAGGAAATCAAACTTGTGTTCTGATTAACTGCTTTGTTTTCACTATGACAAGATATCTTTATGGGCTAATTTAATAGCTTTTCTTGAAGATCGCTAGAGAAAATTGATGCGGCTTCCTAACAAAATAGTATTTTTATAGCTGATAACTTTACATTGATTTTTTTAGAACGTTCTAGTTGAAATTTTTTCGCCCACCTTTTATTGAAATTTAGATTCTCTGGTGCTTCTGTTATCACGGTTATTATTGTATTGGTTTTCACTTTTGCGTGTCTTTGTAAAATTATTTGTTTACGATACGACATTTGTTGTAAAGAATTTTAAAGACAATTTGACTTTATCATAGCTTTGAGATTTAATATATTTAGGAATGACAGAGAATAAGTAGTCTGAGATGTTTAAAGTGCCTTTTTGATGTTTCAGTTCAAAACTAAATTAAAAGAAAAAAATCTCTTTGAGTCTCTTGAAGATTTGCTCATATTAATTTTCCCAACGCCATATTTTAACGATAAAGTCTCTGAGAATATCCGTTTCGTCAGCCAGGTGCTGCAGAAATTTATCCACACAATTAAGCAAGGCTTTCAGTATTGTTACAATTTGTTGTAGCCAAAACTTGTCAATGTGTTGAAACTTTTTTGGACCCCTTTGATATCTTCTCAATGACGTGAAACGTATTAATTTTTCTCAATTAGAAATTAACTTTATGAGGTTAATAACGAAATAGTTTGGCACGACATCACGTAAACCGGAATTTCTATCATCTCCTAGAAAAATTTGTTTACAATCAAATTAATTACACACTTTGGATTGATGATCATTAATAAGTAATTTACGGAATAATTTTGTAAACAAGCAATAAATATATCTAGAAAATTTCTTATGTACATGGAACATAACTGTATGATTGTAAAGTTTCTATATAAAATTATTTTTCATTGAAGTCGAATTGGTGATACCAATCTTCTAAAATTGGATCATTAAAGGTGGGAAGCGAATATTTTTCTTGCAAAATTGCATCATTACCGTCTTTCATATCGTTAGATAAGCATTAGCTTGATACATAATGCGGTTTAGGGACATTAACGTATCAAAAACTTAAGGTTTTCGATTTCAAGCAACTTCGGCTGTGTCGTCGTTAAGTCGATCGAAATTTTAAGATAAAACTGAATCCTTTTTTGATTTAAAACTGCAAATTCGTGATCTAATTATCGCTTGACTTTAAAGACCCGGATTCATATCCCTCTTTTAGTGTTCGAATAGGTTCTAAAGATGCACCTCTAATATATCCCTATTCATACATTCTTTTGCACGCCTCTATCATCGCTCTAAATATGCAGCTCTAAAGTCGCTTTAAAAGGGGGATTTTTAAAGAGAGATGAGTCGATTCATACGTCTCATTTACACGTCTTAGATGATGTCACACATGCGTCAAATGAAATAAGACCGAGAGGTGTCATTCGGCATATTTTAAGTTCATTTAACCTAAAAGTCGTGTCGTGTGTTTTTGAAGTGTGACGACATTCAAATTGTTTTTCGAAAATATGAGTTAATCGAAGAAATTTTGCTGGCAAATTAGTGGAAACGCGCAATTTTCGTGTCGATGGATTTGCGGGTATTTCGTAATCCTCAAGATCTTTTTCAATTGTTCAAAGATTTCGGAACAGATCACGGCTATTCAAGGAGTGAGCTCGATATGTGATCAATTGATAATTGTTTGGTTCGCTTTGTCAACCGACAAAATTAGCAATTTGGCACGTGGTTATAAAATAGTATTAAGTACATTTCACAGCGTTGAAAAATAGATACCATCTTTAGTTAGAGAAGGACCTTGATAATACGTTAAAGGTACTTTATGAATACAATCGCTTTTATCAGACAGCCCAACGTTTTCATTAAAAGCATGGTGAATGTAGCTTAAAAGTGGTATATAAATACGGGCCAATAAATTTTACAATTTTTTCAGTTAATTTGGGGAGGTTTTCCATTATGATATTGACTTCGTAATGAAATTTGGTGTTATATAATTATTTGGTTGTATAACAATGAGTCACATTGATTACTTAATAGGGAAATTTGTGCTATTGATTGTTGGAATGAAACGTTTTAATTAATCTTCATAGAATTGGTGTACACTTGTTATTGACATGAAAGAAAGAACTGTATATTCTTCCGATAGATTCTTTTTTCGAATTTAAAGTAGCGGTTGTCAAGCAATGTCAAGCATATAAATTATTACATAAAGCAAAACGTGTATAACAGCAATAATTTGATTTACAAAAGGCCACAATAAATTTGATTACGTAACTACATTCTTTTAGATTGCTCAATATAAACCCGTATTTTGTTCCATTTAAAACTAATTTCACTGTTGTAAATTGTGATTGATGCCTTGTTAACTTCTAATTCTTGAAATTATAAATCCGAACCAAATTGCCTACGCGAATGGATGTTATTTACTGTTTAATTCTTTTGCTCTCTGAAGCATCCGCTATTATTTGGTCACAGTGACAAATTTTTCTTTCATTCTTCCATCCCTCCTGACCTTTGTGATGTACAACCAACTTTATGGCAGGTATTTCCATAATGTTTAGATAGTTGTTGCCTTTTCCACCTATCTTTCAGTTGGTCTTTCAAGAGATAGGTATTTTACTCAAGGTTGTGTGTCATTCACAATTTGTCCGACTTTATTTTTGGTACTTGCTCGCAAATGAGTACATACAATTTTTTTTTCAGATATATTTGTTTCATAATCCTTACAGATTGTTTAAATGTTTTGGGGGGGGGTTAACTTTTTGTTATTTTAATAACCACTAAATGCTTTGAAAAGCTTTAAAGAAATTCCAGCTGTTGGTTCATTGTTTATTCGAACTTTCATTTTGTTTGTGTGAAGTTCAATATTTACTTACGCGTGATCTAAAAAAACAGCTTTGCTGTAATAAATAAAACTTAAATTGGAATTACTAGAAATATTAAGAAGGAAATAAAAAAAATCATTAATTTTCACATATGTAATATGTAACATTAACCATATTTTTACGTTTTTTCTTATGTTAATAGCAGTTCGATTCTATCTTACACTCATTGTTTGTGAGTTGTTGTTGACGATAATGTTTTGGTTAAACTTGTAGTGAACAAATAGAAATAACATTTTACATAAAAATTATGAGAAACAAGGAAAGAATATGTTGAATTCACTAATGGAGCTTTGTGTGGCATTTGCATATTTAACCAGTAAAATATGTAGTAAACAAACTTTTCTAGGTTAATTCAGGGAAATATTCTTCCTGATGTTGGTTCTATATTGTAGTTTTTTCGAGCTTTATCACTCGAAGAACGTACCAATTTCTGGCAGACTTAATATTCTTGAAGCATACGGCTGCCTGAAAACGGCAAGATTAGCATGCTGTTTGTTAGTTGGCCAAATTGGCGTGAAATTGATCCAAAATTCGACATTAACTTGACGAGTCCTCGTGTGGGAAGATTGAAATTTCTGATGACACGACTGGAATGTGTAATACCGGATATCCTAGTCCGCAGGTGTTAAACGATATCGTTTACAAATGTCGTTTTGATCTGGTTGATGACGGCAGCTAAACGCAAAACATGATAATTTACAGTTAGGTCACCCCGGCCTGACGATGGTGGACACGTACTGAGTTCGCACGCACGTACCCCTTCTGGCCATTAGACTACCAATTAATTTTATCGAATTGAATTATTGGAATCTGGGCAAATAACCATCGATTGCGCCCCAGTAAACAGTTGTTGCAGACCTTTCATGATCATTATCCCTGCAATGGCAAAATTTTAAAAAAGCGCTCTAAATTAATTACACCCTGAAATACTGGTAAGCAGAGAAAATAAATCAAAAAATTTACGTCTTCCTACCTACCCTGCATTAATTACGAACTTTTCGTAATAACAATCACACTAAAATAGCAACAAAAAGTTATAATTGAGCATAAAAATATAAATATAAAAGCGTAAAAACCTAATTAACGGAAGAAAGTGTTTCAGCTTAGTCATAAAACTGTCCGTGAAAGCGGCTTCGGAAAGCTCGAGTTTAATTTCGAGCAATAAACCGGAGGTTCTCTTAATATCAGGGAAGCGCATCTAAGTTTTTTTTTAAATAAATAAATATTCCGGAAATATCTGACGACAAACTATCCTGAATATTATTTATGCGCGGTTTGTAAACCGAAAGCACTTCTCTGCTGTTGAAATTGAATAACATGGCAGGCACAATGTTATATGGAAAATTTATGGCATGCTGAAATCATTGGCGCCGATTTAAACTCTGCGGGGAATTAAAATAATTGAAAAAATTAAACGGATACACAAAAGCGAAATCGTCACAAAACCGACCAAGTGACGGAGATAGAATTTCGAAATGTTGCGGAAAAATAGAAAATTGATGTAGAAAATCATTTCGCTGTTGTATTGAAACTGTGTCGTTTGTTGGTAACACCGGGAGGCCGCCATTAAATTTATCGTGTAGGGACGAGTTTTATCTCCGCCTCTGTGAAGAGCCAGCTTGTCCTAGGGGTCGCCTGTTTAAATCAGGATCGTAATAACCTTGTCAGAGACACGTGTTTCAAAACAAGTGCTTAATTTGGGAGATGGCATGGTCTATCCTAGTGCTTATAGGAATAGTACATTAAAATTTATAGCGCTTTTTCGGCGATGTAACGGAAGTTTTCTTAATAGGCTCCGATTAATTTCCATTGAATGTTTAATTGCGATGCGAGTGTTAAAGCTCCACGACAAAGCTCGTTTCGAATAAATTGGTTTGACAGCAGCGAAACTTTATCCTTCGAGTGGATTATTGAAGCTCGAGCAAATACGCGACATAAATTAATTTGGCAATTGCTGAAACGCTGCAAGGTCGACTCAATTAGCATGTAATTTCGAAAAACAAATTCTGGAACAGCGGCAACGAAAACGGGATCCGCCGTCGGTTAAAATTCTTTGCAGTTGGGAAGAACTTTACTTTTCTCAAACAAAGCCAAGTGTATTTAATCACTGAACCAGCTTTAAGTACCGAAAACTTTCTTTGTTGTTGCGTACTAGGAAGTTTCGAATTCCTAACAAAACCGATTTTCAAAGAGTAACGCTAGGAATTCAGAGTGTTACTTTTCGAGTTTCTAATTATTCGTATGGCTGCAAGTCGAGACGTGCGCTCGATCGTAAATTCGCTTCTAAATTCTAGAGTAATTGTAGACAAAATTGAATTTAGAAGACGCGTTACCGATATTTCGGCCACGCAGTCAAACTGGCGAAATAAGCGCTTGAAGTCGGTCGAGATTTCATAAAACGCCACGACACCGTAATTCCCATGATAAGTTTGTACAGAGCCGCGAGCTCAGTTCTATAACCGCTGAAAAATGCCGAAAATCGGGAAGATTGCAGCGGTCCTGGGAGAAATCAGGCCGCTGTTTAGGGCCATCGAAAAATCATTTGACGTAATCCGGTCTGTCTTATCAACAAGTTTATTGGATGTTCTTTGATGTTGAAAACGGTTAATGATCCGAGTTAGTATGCGCGGATGAATTCATAATTAAGCCGGCTTTTAAAGCCGGATTTGAAAGATACACGTTTCTTTAATTAAATGCTACTCACCAAATTAGCTGCTAATGCAATTTGTTCCATTCGCCGGGACTTTCCGAGATTAATTATAGATCCAGTACGAACACGCTGTATTTTATCTATAAACAATAATTACAAAGGTCGAAGGCAATTGCGCGACCCAAATTAGATACCCACTTTTAATTTGCGGTCTTCAGAGTCGGTAATTTGCGAATAATTAAAGGAGCCCACGCTGCGTTGAAAAATATTTTGTCGTTTACCGTGACTGAAAATGAAGTTTATTTTTGTTCAAATTAATTTTCGAGTCAACCTTGGTTTTTTCGATTGAACTTGATCTGTATCAACATTATCAATTAACAACGCTTTTCTACCCCATCTAATTTACCAAAAATCAACTTTATTCTAAATTTATGAACCAGTTTGGAAAGCTATAATTTCAATTAAAGCGACATAAATTTCCTTTTAATTATATTTCATAGTTGAACACTTCCATGCTGGCCATCAATGTCATTCGTACCATACAATTTACGTATTATTTCAGGTGGCACTATTGATAAGCGAAAATGTAAATTTCAGCCATGGAAATAAATTATTATATATTAACTTGCTAATAATCGTTATATTCGGTTACACTTTTGCTAAAATTTGCTATAATTTCCGCCCTAATACTGACTATATTCAATAGAAACAGGTTGGATAAATTGATTTGATTTTATTAGTGTGCGGGTACATAGTTAAAGTCCGTTGAAATTGGAGCCTAATTATGTGGGAACAACAAGAATTCATTTGAATCAAAATAATCAGCAGAATTCAATATTGTTTATCTCTGCTTAATAAATTAAATTCTTGGTCGTTGATTTATATCGCTTGCAGTTGATAATATAGTAAACATAGTAACCACAAATAAAGACATAAATGCATATATAAATAACCAAATTAGGTAAGAGTAGGTACTTTAGCTTGTATTCATTTTTATTATAAAACTTGTGGGATTTGCCAATTAACGTAAAATTGCTAATTACAGAACATTGAGATTTTCGTGTTTTCAACGTAAAATCAACAAGACCGCTTGATTGATTTTGTAGGAATAACATGGCCTCATTGAGTCTCTCTTTATTTTTAGTAGCATCTGCATTCAAATTGGCAATTATTATTTGGCAATTATTTGCTATGATTGCCGATCTTTCCTATTGAAGCTATTTATTTAAATCAAAAATATACTCGGTGACCAATTATTAAATAGAACCTGAGAGATAAATGTAAGTATTGCTACTTTCTGTTTTCATTTTCGGGAGGAGCAGCTGCGGAACTTGAAGTAAAAATTTAGTTACAATATGATGCTATCAATTATTCTAAATATTTTAGTAGTTTATTTACTGATCGATTAGATAAAATAACTAAATAAGTAACTAGCCAACTTTAAAAAATTTAAATTAAGTAAGGACTCCCATTATTAAAAGCAGGAGGATCTAATCAAAACAATCTTACAAAAGCAAGTAATTTGCCAATTAAATTATAATAAATATTTAAATATTGTAAGCAGTTAGCAAAAGATTTTAGGGGACACATATTTTAGATAATACTTCAGAGAATTTGGCAATGCTCTATAAATATTATTTTATCTTTACTATAACATGTGCTCAAAGCCCTTTTTCCTTATAATGACGTTTACATCATGCTATTAATACGTAACACTTTTCACCCGAACTAGCATTAGAGATGATTTATCAGGAGAGTAAGATTCTACTTGTTAGGTCGAATATGAAAAAGTTTGTTAAATGGAAAATAATATTTGCACAAAGCCTCAATACCAGATCACATTTAAAAGTTTGAACAAATGAAACTTTATGTGATAAAAAGCGCTTTATGGAAGAAATCAATATTTGATAGTCTTCTAGAATAGTTCTGTGGCAAGTCACATTTGCTAGTAGTTGAAATGTTTTAAAACAGGGCGGCAAAGTTATAGAAAATCGATCCTTCTTAATGTGCATTGATTTAGAACTTTTTAAAATTAAACGACAAAAATCATTCTTGTTCTATTATAGTTGAATACATTTGCAAATTTATTAACTTTTACAGTAACACGATCTGAATTTGACGGGCATGCAGAGAAATTCAAATTTCTTGCTTTTAAGTGATTACCATAAATCTGTTGATTTTCTATAAAGCAGATGTAACTTAAAATTAAATGTGCTTGATGTACCAACTATAAAGTAGTGTTAGTAAATATTTAAAATCATGGAGGAACCTAAATATATTGGCTTTTGGATATAATTCATTCTGAAAAAAACTCTGATAGTATCGCGAACCTAAAGACAAAGAAATATAGAAAATGCGATTTTTTTCAATTCTTCTACTACTCGATTTTCTACATATTGCAATAGTTCCACCTTAAAATTAGATTAGTAATATTTTATAAAATTAATGAAAAAGAAGTCAGAAAGAATAAAGTTGCGATAGCTGGATCGGAGAAATTCCCAATTGCAAACTTGTGGCTTTTAGCAGTATTAGTGGCAGATAAAGAGTTCAAAGAAAACATCTATGTTCAAGAGTTCACAGGAAAAATAACAAATGGCGACCTAATTTTATCCCACTAGCGGTAAAGGAGCTATATTATGTTCCCCTACAGTAATAAGAGATTGTTCTGCTTATCACCACATAAAACCCGTTTCAATTCCCCTAATTACAGTATCAAATATGTAATTCAAATTTTCCAGATTATCAAATACAATAAAATATGACCAAATACTGAAATCTTAATTTTCTTGTCAAAATCTTTACTATTTTTAATTTCACAGTAATGTTCTACCACTTTTTCAACCTTTCCAAATGTTATTTCGGTAAAATTTTGCCAATAAATTTTGTTATTTTTGAGAACAAATAATTATGTCTCATAATTTGCTAATTTTTAAATTTATTAGTCTATTGCTATAAGAGTAAATTGTTTTAGTTAAATGCTTGCCTATTCGACTAATACATATTTGCATAAAATTAATAAAATTTAAATTGCAAAATATTTAATTTTGCTGTCAAAACCATGCGTTAATTATTTTGATATATTTTACTTCTTTTATCCAAAATTTCAGCGACTTTATGGTTTAAATTAA
Organism: Pyrochroa serraticornis; assembly: GCA_905333025.2. Classification (NCBI taxonomy): domain Eukaryota; kingdom Metazoa; phylum Arthropoda; class Insecta; order Coleoptera; family Pyrochroidae; genus Pyrochroa; species Pyrochroa serraticornis. The sequence goes on along the minus strand of HG995157.1, from coordinate 9,071,692 downwards.
AATAATTATCGGAATTATGTTCTTCTTTCAACTAGCTGAAATAGATAATAATTTTTTAGTTTTTAAAACTCATTTCAAAACATGTATTTCACTTTAGTTATTTTCTATTGTTCGCACCGTTAATAGGTAGGTAATACTTTCCTTATGTTTGAATATTTGATAAAAATTGGATTTGTTAAGTATTTTTATCTTTTTTCTTGCTCTTTACCAGACAGGCGATTTGTATTCTCCACATGTGCCCTCAAACACGACCAGACACTGCCAGATGAGGAGCCTTGTTGGAGTTGCTAAAGTTCATTTTTTAAAAGACCACCGAAACAGTTGTCGGGATCGCGGAAGTTTACCGATGATTCCGTAGGCTCTCTTCCTTCGTTTTCATTTTTGTACAAGCATTAACACTGATCCCTGCCAACTTTGTTTGGGTCTTTTGGATAATCCCTCATGGCGCCTCTTCGCTGCAAAATTAGGATGCGACCGCATCTTTACTTTTGTAAAGTTTGCTCGCTTTTTAATAACCTCGTCATATTTTTTCTGATTCAATGCGAGAATTGTGTTATTGTAAATGCGGAAACTTCTCGTCTCGGCGGTCGCATAAAAATATGGCCATAACAGCGAATGGCGTCGCTTTATTCGCGATATAAAATGGTTTAGTTTCAAGAGAATCCTTGGGATGATTTGGCGTCGCGGAAGTAATGATAAAGCAATACATTTAAGTTGATGGGACATCGAGTGCCTCCGTAATCCATTTCCTTCTAGCAGCCGTCAGATTGATAGTTTCTCTTGATGCGATAATTCACATTCGAAAGCGACAATCAATCGTTCTAGCTGAGTTATTAACGGCCCTTTCTGCGTTTGTCACGGGAGGGCATGCAAATTTCTTAATAAAGACGTACGACGACGCTTTGTCCCGACATTACATTCCAGTTAAGCGGGAAAACTTAACTCGATCTCGGCCCTCCAGACGAAGTTCTCCGCGTCTCTAACGAGGCAGTTTCTTCTTTATGGTTTTGGCCGGTTGGGCTAAGAACTGCCCCTTTTAAGCGATTGCCGCCGGACGCTGATGGCCACACTAACAAGGGAATGTTGGGCCTTTTAGCAAACACAATGCCGACCCTTGCTTATACAAGGCTTCAATAAGAATTATCAGGACCGGCGGGAAAGTTTCAACAAAGACGGTTTTCGCGATCATTAACGGATGACCCACCGCCAACCCACTTACTTATTGAATAAGCAATCGGTTGCGCGCACGCTAATCACATTTCAACCCAAAATGCTAAGGCCGCCAAAGCGGTACGAGCAAAAAACTATAATGAAGAGTGAAAGCAGAGAAGAAAAAAAAACAAGCAAATGTCTTTGTGTTGGATCTCATCATTATGTTAAACCGCCTCAACCAATGGAATATTTATTTAAAATTCGACATAAAAATGAATATTAGCACTGCTGCTGCTCTTATTCAAAATTTTCGAGATTCTTCAGCATAACAAGTGGGATACAGCCGGCACTTATGAGGGATGCCAACGAACTTTTAGTTAATGTTTCTAGTGACCTACTTTTTGGCCCTCCTGTCACCATTTCGTTTCCATCAAAACTGCACAATCTTTGACGACTCATAACAAGTTTCACTATAAAATAATAAATGCGAGTTTCAATGCGCTTCCGCGTAAAACAATATTTGAATGAAGCGGTATCAAAACGGTTCTTCTTTATTTTATTATGTCCATTTCCTTTCTTTATATTCTCCACATAAGATGTTTAAAATGCAGCCAAGCGCGGAATATTTGGGTTGTAGAAAAATGTTTCGTGTCGTAAATATATAACTCGCCCCTTCTCGCTTTTATTATGTGGTGAAATTGTTTCGTCGCATTTATCATTTCATTTATGCAGCATCCCGTGAAACACGTTCAAGATTCTCTGATGTTCACCCAACAAAATAGACGATCATTGCAATTGGACTGATTGCGGTTTTCTGATGAGCTAATTTTTTTATTGGTTGCCGTGACATTTGTTTTCGAGCCCAGCGCTTCGCTACCCTCGGCAATGGCTGCTGGGAGCACCATTAACATAAATTTAACTGTGGCCCAACTTTTTTATGGTTTTACTTTATTTCTCGCAGTAAGAGCTGCGATTCTGGAATGAGTTTTTATTTTATGCATGCACAGTTTAACTTAGTTTTTTTTTATAAATTACGACCATGCTGAAATATGCATTAAATCAGAACAAGGTACCTTGCTAAACAAAGTTTGAACAACAAATCGTGCTTTCAATTAACTCACTTGGCGTCCTTCTAACTGAGGCACTGTTAATTAACTTTTTAGGCAACATGTAGGAAATAAATTGTTTGGATGCGGAGCACGTGAGAATTTCAGGAAACAGAATGTGCCTGAATAATTTCGGGTTTCATTCCGGGATGCGGACGCAAGTCATCCCGCCATCCAATAAAAATTAAAAGGACCGTACGTAATATTTTTTTATCGTCAATTTAATTTCGCAACTTCATTATTTCCGGCTTTTTATTCATAAGTCTATCGGAAAATTGCGGTTTCCCGGCACTGATTTGCGGAAAATTACAACATTCATCCCCAAACTCATTCCCGTAACGCCATTTTTGGCTGATTTACAAATCACTAGTGCTAAACTGCAATTAAATAATATAAATTGGTTTCACTACATAGCCAGTTAGGTTCAATAACACTATTATAGAATTATAGTTAATTTGATGCAAACTAAATACACATTCATTTAGATTTGATTCAGGAAAGCCTAGAACCATTATTGATTGAATTTTACATTTTATCTCCTCACCCACCGCTACCTAGTATTTCATTTCAAATAGTACCTCCTTAAAGTATCAGTTGAGTTAAAAAAATTCGTATCTTCTTAAGCCAAAGAAATTGACTTCAATTAGTCTATTGATAAGTTGTAATTGTTTGCATTGGTTGTCTTTTTAGCAATTTGCTCGCAATTTTACCATGTTGGTGGTTATTAGCAAAGAGGTAGAGGCATTTTAATTTTTGTCGAGCTCACTCTGTTATTTCACTAGACAGTGGAATGTAAATAGATTTCTTGAAAAATCATTTCTCATATATCTGCGTATAGTTTGAGCTATCACGTGATCAAACGTCGTTTTTTTTTAACATTTTGTTGTGTCATGAGCTCGTAGAATTGGTTCTTTTGATGTTGTACCAAGAGTGAACGATGCGGAAACTGATGTAAGAAACGTACATATAACCTTCACGATAGATACAGCCTCGGAACAATCTAATAGTTCAACTCTGACATCATGGACGAAGATGAGTTTCCTCAAACTGTTGCAATTTATCCAGGAAAGAACAACGTAACTGAATGACTGATACATCTAAACCCTATTGCTATTCGATCTAGAAAATTAGCTATCCATATTCCGTTAAAACACTGTAAATGATGCTGAGACCTCTGAACTGTTGAAAATTTTTCAGATGCTGCAATTCAAGACATTAGTGAGTACATCAACATATGGGCGAGGTGGAAAAATTACGCTCGATTACAGAATTGTTCACAAAATAAGATCTCTAATGCGTCATTTTTATATGAAAAATTTGAAATGTACGAGAAATGTGCACAAGTCTGATTGACTGGAAAAATTTACCCAGTAATCAAAGCTGATGCAATTTATAACCTAATAGCTTGCAATTTGAAGGAAGAAATTAAATAAATTGAAGCGGTTACCAGTTACTGGAAAATTAATGACTCTTTGAAAATTCACTAAAATTATTATCTTCTATATAGGTATGCACTATCGTAAAAGGCTTCTAACCTTTACTCATATTCCGAGATAATTATCACTACCAATTTCTGTCAAAATTATAACAAAATTAATTATTTAAGCATAAATTTACACATTGCAACTTCAAGAATGTTACAATTATGTTTGGCATCTACTAATCGTATAGTGCCCATATTTCACATCATAAATTAGTCACCTCAAATTTAGTTGCAAACTTTTTGCATAAGTCCCTTAGAGAGACATCTTTTCACAAATTCAATTAAAATCGGATCAGTTAAAAAGTATTTTTTAAATTTTTATTCTTATTATTGAAGAAGTTGGTGATTATAATTTCGTCTCCAATATTGTTATTTGTATACAAAATTTCGTGATTCTGTTATTTTCAGCTTTGTCGATTAAGAAAACTGCGTACTTGATACAATATTAGTTCCAGAGTTTTTACTACTACAATATGAACATTACAAATCAGTAATTTTTAAAAAAATTAAGACACTAAGCTCCGGTTACACAACCGCGATAAGAGTTTAACAAAGCTATTAACGCCTTTTATTATTTTTTAATTACATTAATTGGTTACTAGCCGCTTAGGAATCTAACAAACATTAACTTCACTTTCTACCAAATTCTTAAAAAGCAGCGGATGGCTCTGAAATCACCAATCAAAATTTTAATCAAAGTTTAATCACGATATGTGCAAAAAGAGCTATGTGTATTGGAGTTTTAAAAATGCAAATAGCAATAGCTATTTTGAAATATCAACACTTCTTGGGTATTTTTGTTAAATATTTAAAAAATGTAATCAAACTTGAAGCAAAAGTTTGTTATAATTAAATTATACCCTCTAATTTATAAACATTCCAATAAATAATACAATTTTGGTCTTAGACAATATTGGACATATCTGGCAATTTTTTGACAATTACAGGAAGCATTGGTTCAACAGAATGATAGTAATACAAATCTTATTTAACAATTATTAACAACAATTGGAGTAAGTAGAATGTAACATTAATTACAAAAAGTATTTACAACTTTATATTGCCCACGATATAGAGGTTATACAGAAAAATATGAAGAAGTTGTGGTAGTGATTCAGAAGAATCTAGAAAAACCTAGTAAACAGGGTCTGGCCTGAAAAGAAAACCTCCAAAAATTTATAATCGCCTTCTGCAGTTACAAATTGTAAAAAGTTGTACGCTTACTATGCAAAATCTTTAACAAAATCTGCAATATGAACCAGAGATAAAACCTCTAGGAAGCGCATCAGCCACACGCCGAGTAACACGACATTTAGAGAAACTAACTCCTCCAATGATTTCTAAATTAACCAGCGGCAGTCGCTTAGGAATAGTTCAATTTGATACAGAACATTTGCAATTTCAGCAATCAAGTCCTATCGTGTTCAATGGTGAGAATAAATTTATTCTGCTTAGGAGTGATAAAAGTATAAAACTCTGGAGAAGATGCATAAAACTGTCCCTTTGGTGGTGTATATAAAAGAATGTAGGGTGAAAAAACAATAAACATTCACATAAAGCTCATTTTATGGCGCTATGGTTGTTGAACCAGCTACATTAATAATGTGCTACAGTCCTACAGTGATTCTAAAGGTGAATGTTATTGGTCAAAAAAGTATCCAGGCCCCGCACAACGTTTAAATCGTCAGTATTTTTCCAATTACAATAAGAGTCAGTTGGTTCCGAGTTCAATTCTTAGTTAAATCAGAAGGATTTATCTTTCGTCATTTTCTCTTTGAATATAGTGTCCAACTACCGGGTAGAACTTTGCTTGGAAAAGCCTTTTCCTTAAATTTCTGTGGTCGTTTAGATTTGGCCAAAAATTGTAGACTTGTGCCCATTATAAAAGCAGGTATTTGTAGGTAGGTCATTGCTGTTCATTATCGCGTATGGGACTTAAAGAAGAAGAAGACACTAATATGTATAAGATAATAATAATAAAAGTTGAAGCTACCATTACCGTTTTCATATCTCTTATGTATTGACATTCAATTTTTTTGCAACACCTAAATGCTTTGTTTCGTCATTTCAGTAACACATGTACAATCAATATTGAAACTCTGCACGGATTTTCCAGAACGTCCTGTTATATTCTTGGTTTGTCCTAGAAATTATATTCTGAATTTCCCTGATCGAAGTTTTATGAACTATAATTAACCAGATCCCTACATTCTTGATCTCTATCATTTTACATTCCCGGAAGTTTTGAGTTCATCCATTCTTATGTAGTTTAGTATAGGGAAACGCGAGCTTGTTGGAGATGCTGATTTTCTTCTCCCGGCACCATTTTTAGGGAATTAATTTTTAAACGTTGTGAAAACTAAGGATTTCTTTTCAATTTAAATAATTTAAATATATTTACTCCAATTAAGAACGTCAACTCCAAGAATATTAACTCACACATTGCAAATTTTGTGAAATCTGTACAAGATCCTAGTCTAGCACTTTCAAATCTCCATTTTCCATACACTTACAATTATGTGTGTTTCTGTGGAAGTCATCTGAAATACAAATTTTTCTAAAGTTTGCATTATTAGACCATACTACAAAATTAAAGTCAAGTGTCAGTGAATTCTTGCAGTCTTTATATTTTATACGAAGTAAATTCTTCCTATTATTAGCACTTGAATTATTTGTGTTTCAGTGGAAGTGATCTGAAATAAGTACTTTTCTAAAATTTGCATTATTGGAACAATACAATAAAATTAAACTCAAGTGTCAGTGAGTTGTTGCAGACTTTATATTTTATAAGAAATAAAATCTTCTTATTATTAGCATTTTATTTAGAAAACAAACTGAAATATCTGTAAACTTAGTCAGTTTTGGCATAGGGATAGTAAAATGCCTTAGTGTTTCAGTCCGCAAAATTTTAATTTGGAATTCTTGTCTTTTTATTTAATTAGTTAAATATGAGGCTATATGTAGTAGCCACGCGTTCATCTTAATTAAGGTCTTAATGTAGTTGTTATATGTTAGTTATATATTTATATCAATTATCAATCAATTTTACACAAAATATGTTTAATCTCATTATATCTAGGTAACTTCTGAATAAAAATTTTTTTTTTAGCATTTTATGTTAAATGAAGAAGAAAAAATAACGAAACGTAAAAGATATTTCTCATTTACCATCCAATTTTAATTACTTATAAACGAAATTTTATAAAACTAATCTTGCACTAGCTTTGATTTCGATCATTCGTTCCGCAACGTTGTTAATTCTGAAAAAAATTGCGAATGATTACTAACGTATACAGCAATATCAGGATATAACCAAATAACTTTTTTAGCTATAAACAGTTTTGAAATGAAAATTACGTGTTGCGAAGGTAACTTTTCGCAAATTTTAAATTAAGTTGCTTACATATATGAATATTTGAGTGTGTTTAGCACTAACTAGCTTTGTACGAGGTAAAAGTGGCTCATAACCGTAAACAAAAGTTTCTTAATTTAACCTTTTAATAGGACTGCTTTAGTATTGTTGAGATTTATTTTATTGTCGAAAAGACGTTTTGCGTGGTTCCTTGCAGGAACCGCAATCCTAAAAAATCTAATAATGCAAATCAGGTAACTTTGTCGTATCGCCAGTAATTAAATTTTAGGTCTGGCCGTGTTAAGCCCATCCTAAAGTAGGATACAGCGTCAAGAGGATAAGTGTAGCAACTAAAGTGGGGTGCGGTTTAGTTGTAATTCATAGTGTAAATGAAATTTAGGCACCGCACGAAGAGCTAAAGTTACATCCAATTACCAACTATGAAAAATAGACAAATCCTAGTCCTGTCTCCATAATTCGTCGTCAAAGTCACTTCCATTAATTAACGGAAAAATTTACACAGAATTGCAACTCAACTTAAAAACTTTACGCCAAAAGCTCGTTTGCTAATCAGGATCAACCCTTCTCGGAATTTATTCCAATCCGCCCAAAAGCTGCCAGAACTTTTTTTCGAATCAGTTAAGTCCGACTACAATGATTTTTGAGGATTTCAAAGCGTAATTAAAAGAAACAAATAGTGACATTAGAACCTTTCCTTTAACATAAACCCGAAACGCTTTGCGTATCTATAGTCATTATTCATTAACGTTGAATGTCTGCGCAAATTCTCAGCAATTAAGGGCACTAGAACGGGATCATCTCCCCTGGAGATTTAAATTACTGTTTACTCCATCCGTCCACAGATTGAAAACAATAGTAGCAGATTGAGCGCCAGATAAACTTGTTTCAAGTTGCACTCCCGTGACTCTCTTTACAAACAACTAAAAGCGACAAATTAGAGGCATTCTTTTGATTGTACTAGCACTGAACAGGAATTTTTAAGTAACAAACAACATGGAATAGAATTAATAGAAGAAAGACCGACCAGGGGCCATAGAATTTTGTTATAGCCTTAAATGACAGCGTTTGAAACTGCAATTTATTTGCAGTAGCACAAATATTATTTGGTTTGATGCAGCATGAAGCTAAGTTTGGGTTTCACTGATTCTCGAGGGATTTTGCTGGCGTAATCGATAATTCCGTTAGTGTAACTCTTTCACGTGTTTACCAGTTAATTATTGAATTAGTCGAGGAGAGTGTACATCTACAGCCAACATAATCCAATAATTTTCATTCCTGAGGGACGCCAATTTAATTACGCGTCAATGTTTTGTTTCGAGCGGGTTAGCTCTGAGTAAACAATGAAATTTTTTTATGCTACCAGTACTGAAAGAGACTGCTGCAACCAACTACCATATTGTCGGTCAGCCATAATGACATGTAAATTTAACGGCAATTACGGCGTAATTCACGAACAGGCGTGATTTTCAACGGTCGCCGTGAAATTGTAATAATTTTAATAGGTGCATGGGATTATACGAGTGGATGCTTGTTTAAGTCGGTACAACATGAATTATTTATGTTGTATTCCAAGTTGTGCGTTGTTAAATAATAGAGCACGGTATCGAGCAATTTCGGGGTTTGGAAATTACTGGCAAGTCCAAAGTGTGGATGGGGTAAGTTTCGCAAACTACCTAATTGAAAGGGTAAGTAGACAAACGTGGTAAAATCGTAAAACCCTCTTTCGAAACGTTGAATTGTTTAATAAATTCGTAAATTCCAGTCTGGCAAAACTGTCGCAACTTTGTGTCTGAATTTTAGTACCTCAACACGTAGACGGTTGCACAAAAAGAACATGGCCAGTACAATTAAGGAATTTTCTCGAATAATGGAGAACGGTGGCTGTTCTGGAATTTTTACCAGCTCACGTTACGTTATAGTAGTGATACCCCAGCGAACTCGTTATGGCTTCGTCCAAGTGCAACGGGGGTGCATTTGTGAGGTGCTTCGGACAAAGTTTAACGACAACGCCGGTCGAAGTTGCAAACTTCTCGAATTGCCTCCTGTAACAAGGTAGCAGAAAAAATTTTCATCAAATTATGTAAATGATACGAGCATTCGACGCAAATGTTGCAAAGCCATCGCTTCTGGTTTCAACCAGGAAATAGTGTTATCGTCCTTCCATTTGTTTGTTTCCTTTGGATTCGAGAATTTTTTTCTTCCGTTTCTATTAATTCCTTGTTTTTTTCCTAACGCCACATAAATTATGTCATCAAATACAAAAGTTTTGAAACATGCACTAATAAATGTAGCAATATTTGATCCCAATTGAAGGAATTAAATGATTACTTTTCTCGGTGATAAAAGAGAATTTATTGCAAAACCCGCCCAAATCCGCTTGAGAATCGGTAATGTTTTATATTAAAGAGCCGAAATAAAAGTCGAAGGTTGTTACGGCAATGATCAAATATATTCGGAAAAGTTGCGAGGAGAAGAATAAAAGATATAATCAGGCTAATATCCTCCTCTTGCTCCTGCCTCACGTCACATTTCTCCCTTCGAGAGTTCAAGTCATCCTTCATGTCTAGTGGCTAAGATTTACTGCTATTCATCTTCCAAACAAAAAGATACGCGCTCCTCCTCCCTTTCGGGTAATTTGCTTCTTCAGTGGAGTTCCTGATGGAACCGCATGTAATTCGCGTCATTTTTTGTTAACGTTCGAATACGCGCATCGTATAACTAGAAAATAATTCAAACAGTTGTCTAGAGAAATTAGGTCACTGAATTTCCGGAAACTTTGAAACGAATAAATAGCAACGTCTCGATAAAATGAAGGATCGCAGGAAAGGCAGGCGATGGCCCGACGTCTTGCTCGTTATTTGCGCTTTTACCGAAATTTACCAATAAAAAGTCCAAGGCTGAAAAACGTTTTGCTACAAAATTCTTGGCGTGTTCCAAGCAATTCAACTTGAATCTTAACAATTATGTCAAATGCTTTGCTCTGCACAATTTGTTTGAAGTCGAAAGTACGTTGATTTTATTTCGAATCAGTTAGACATTAAAATTTGGAATTTAGTAATAAAATTCGATTTATTACAAAAAACCAAAGTTTTTCGAAGTCATTAACTAGTTTGCTGAATCCACTGAGTGGAACGTTAATACATAGCCAAAGCTTACGTTGAGGTCTGAAATTTTTTGGAATCATCTTGACGACCGCTGCTGAACAATTTCCGGTTTTATGTATATCAGGTCAAAATAAACAACCTGGCTTAATGCCAAAATCCCATATTTGCTTGTTCATGCCCTTGCGACCTTCTAATATTGAAAAACAAAACTCAAGTAAGGTTAACCCAAGTTTGGAGATTAATTGTTTCAAATTTTAAGCTATAACGTTCTTACTTTTATGTAAACAGTAAGGTGCTTGAAGCTGATAATCATTAGGTTTTAAACTGTTCAAAGATTACGTTTCATAATCTGCGAGAGTGTAAAGCTTGCCCAAACTTAAAATTAACTGTTAATCTTAGCTTGTGTGAAACTCAAATACGTAGATATGGTAGACTACCTCCTCAATATCTAATTTTATATTTTTCCTGACAGTTACGTTACTTTAATTATCTTATCGTCTAAATTATGTTCACCATAATTTATTTAAGACTAGCTGACCTAACTAACATCCTGTCCAAATTTCAATAAATTTCCTTATGATCATTTTGTGAATTTACGAATAGGTTCTGAAAATGGTCCTGAAAATAGGTAAACAAAATAAAAATTTAAAAAAATCATATTTCTGAACAATTGTTGCTTCACAATTTAGCAATCATTTATCACAGAACATTTGCGCACGTGGCAAAATAAATTGAAATAGAAATAAAATATCGACATTTATTGGACAGATCCCAAAAAAATACAAAAATAAAAGCAATTATAAGTTTTATTTAATTTGAGCTGAAATGCGATTTTGCAGTCCTTTCTACAAAGTTCCTAGTTTTTTAAACATAAGCATAACAAATAAGACAAAAAAAGAAACAACCAAATATGTCGTTCCTACCCTCAGTTGTAATCGATAGTGTATATAGCAATTGAATTTTTGTAGTTTGTCCCAATTGTCCGACTCTCCTTTGTAATTGTACTAAAGACATAAAATGCAGATTATTTCTAGTTTGTAATTGCGTGTACACTTGTTGGAGTTCAATGAAAATGGCCTAGAAGCTTAATTGTGATTGATTTAGTTGAAAGTTTCGTGAAGAGAATATGACCTGTTTAACTTCAGTAACTTCAAGTTCTCTTCACGCCAACAATCAGGTATTATAATTGAGCTACTTAAATTTAAATTGTCAATCAGCCAAAGTTCCTAAAACCTCTTTACAAAATAATTGTTCCAATGGGACAGATTTTTGTGTTCCAGATATCACAGTTAGTGCGGCAACTCCGGCACTAACTGAAACTGCGATCGTTCCTGCAAATCACAATATCTCCGTTCCCTGGATCCCGACAAGTTTGTAAACCGAGGCTTTAATTCTGCGTCCTGTAAGTATGATTTATTAATTAGGCATCTGTTTTTGAAGTTGTTATGCAACCGCGACGGCGCCGCTCTCGAAAAACAGAACCAAAGCAAATTTTTGCAATTACTGGCAATAACTGATGAAGGGCCATTTGAAAACGAATAAAAGGCGGCGGTGCTGCAAGTAAACTTTTAATTTTAAAACCTGAATTCGGTTTTCGCCGTTTTAATTATTTCCGACGAGTTCCTCGGGAGTCAAGGGTAAATAGAATACTTGAAATTTATGTGTGCCAGGAGAATTTTGCTTTCTTGCATTTTTTTTTCTAAAAGGAAACATTTAAAATGCCGCTCACGGCTAAATTATAATAAAATCTACGTAGGACTTGACTCGAACTTTTATGTAAGTAAATACAACGCACTAATGAGGGCGGACATGCAAAATAGAAGCATTCCCGGAATACCTGCTGTTTCTCTTGTATTTACACTTCTTTTCAAATCTAATTTAACAGCCCGTTGAATTTTAACATCCAATATTCGGGCTGACAGTTGTTAATTTTAAAAATGCGTCCAGAATTTCCGATTGGTTGAAGGAATCGTTCGGGAAAAGATGTCGGATGAGAAATCAAGTCCTCGACAGGAACGTGGCCGTGATAAACTGTGCGTGTCAGGACGTGCTTTAAGGGCGAGCCCGAGTAATTAGTTGAGTTTTAATTACGTAATGTGGGAGAACAACGAGCGCATACGGTTAACACGGTATCTAAAGCTTTTGTTTATTTACCTTGTAATATATGACGTTTCGTGGACGCAGTAAAATATGCGGAGACTAATTCATATTTTTTATAACCCAAGCGACACGCCGCCGGAAATTAGACGTGATATTCGTTTGTTGGTAAAGTAGAAACTGGACGCGAAGAGAAGCGTGAGATATATAAAGAGGGCAATCTGTCTTTGTTGGAAGAGAATCAAAGTAAAGTAATGTACTGTAACAACAGAGCTACTGACCCTTGCTAGACATGACGTAGCCTCTGACTTCCCTTGTCGCGCCATTATCAGACATTAGCCGCAAATGATAAGCTGTTGAACTTCACTTTGCTTGTCATCTTTCACTGGCTCGATCTGGAGAGGCTGCAACCCCAACTTCTCGCTTAAATTTATTTTAATCCCGGTAAAGTCAAACACGCTGCGAAATAAATTATTACTAAGTAACTGTTATTGTAGCGGCAGCACAACGACTTGCCGGGAATTTAATAGCAATAAAAGTCGTCGCTTTGAAGAGAAACAATGCAAGGAATTAAATATGCAGTTGTGTTTCTCGGTGCGACGTCAACCCGAGTCATCAACAACAAAGGTTCTTAAACGAAACCCTTTCAACTTTTTTAAATAGCTTTGGCCACAAAAGCGATTTGATTTGTCCAAGTTATGATTTCACAAAGTGTTGTGGTGTAAACATTTCTAATCGGGTCTTGAAATACGAGTGGAATGCGGTTTCGTGTCACCCACAGAAAATTATAATGGGTCCAAAAATTTTACAACTGGCGTTATCTGCTTGTGTGGTGAAGCTACTTCAACTGTATATTCGAGAGAGCTGAGTGTCGTGAGATTTATTGCTAGCAGTGTTAACTGACAAAAAGAAGAATGGTTTCATCTGTTTGTCAAAATTAGAAAAAAAACTCGCCAAATTAGACATTGAATTTTAGGCACTCATCGTTACGAGGTGTTAATGGTAATTATTGTCGAGTGCGTTAGAGTTCTGGAATATTGTCATCAATTATTCACACAGTTCTGCCTTTGTAATTCGAGGCTGTGCTACTTCAAACTTTTAAAATTGAAATTAACTGCAGAATCGGTGACGTTGGCCGCTTTTGTTTGTCGACCACACTAATATTTAATCTAGGATATATGTTTAATCGGATTTAAATCTCAAATATTAGTGGCAACTCTTGCAAATGAAAATTTACGAGAATTTCTATGAAATTTCAAAACAAAGTAACCGTGTAGCTTAATCTATTTGGCAGTCTGAGGCTTAAGTCTAAAACGGACTTTAAATAGCAAAATTGCGTAATTTATTAGGATAATAAACTGTGGCTGTTTCACACTCGATCATTGCTCTAGGTCAACCGGATATTCACCCGGCGCCTCCGCCATTTCGCAACTTTCCTCCAAATTGACTCGTTGAATGAGTTTTTATCACTTTATTTGTTTAATTTTTTGCTACTTAACGTTATGGCTGTGGTAGTTGTATTTTTCAAGCTTTTACTGAAACGGATTCAAAAAAGTTAGTTTCTATTATTTTATTTACAACATAATTCACCTGCAAAACTAACTAAACAGTTCTGAACAAATAAATCTGGACGTACTGTAATTAAATGTGAAAAAAATATATTTCTAAAAAACGGAATAAAATGACCATTGCAAAGCTAGATGTTGATGTTTTTGAAACTTCCACAACTACATTTGTGTTTGCTCTCCGCATTGAAAATATTTTTGCGCTGTGTTTTTGATACCTTAGAATTAAATTAAACTAACATTACGATGCAACGGAATTCCAGATGCTTTAAAAATTCAGAACTCAGTTAATAATTAGAGTAACGAAACGACAACGAACGTGCTTTGGTAATTCTAAATTTGAAAGTAAAGTATTGGTCATGAAAATTAAGCTCTAACTGTAAGCTAGCGGAATTTGTCGAAAATATTCAAGCATAGGCCAGCCAAAAAGCAGGCAAAAATCTTTTATTGCAATTGCAGTATCTGATGTTAAAACCAATAAACCTCACTGGTCTAATATAGTCAAAGCAGATTCAAGTATTTAGCAATGATGCGTGATAGAAATGTAAAAGCCGCAGATTAAGATATCACCAATACGAACTACAGAACCCATTGTCGTTTCTAGTTTCATATTTACAACAAATTAATTATTAGACAAACATAAAATATTAGTTTAGAAACTCCTGAATAACAATGCTGTGTTCTATTTTTACCATATCGACATTATTTTACTATTTGCTATAACTTTAGTTGGCAACGTATTTTGCCTTCCTCTGTAACTGTTTAAAATTATACAGTTTATGGATTGAGTAGCACTAAAAAAGCAGCAGTAATTTTTGACAATTTTACTAACATAGAATGGTAACACAATAAGGTTCTACTAAAAGCAACAAAAGTTTTGCATAACCACTCTAGCTTAAGTTAAGTTAAGTGTTGTACTGTTAAGTGTTGCATTGAGGATAGCTATGAAATTTCCCTTGAGTATATTTTACATTATTCTGTAATTTTAAAATCCTTAAAACGCTGCTATATGTAAAGACAATAAGATTTAGCTATTTATTTCAATAGTGTGCTATTTAGGAAAAGCAAATCTTTTTGTTGAATACTAGAAATAATAAATTTCTAACAATACCCCAACCGAGTGTTATTCTATGAATAAAAAATATTTGTCAAGTTATCAAAAACATCGTAAGACATTAAGTTTATAACTAAACTTTTGATATTAAAACAGAATATCAATGGGTAATATGCTAGGGGATAAGAATTTAGATCATGGTATAGCTGATCAGTCTGGTAATTCGGCAATAAATAATTGTGATAGATGTTTTACACATCATTTTGTGTTTTTAACTAACAAAATGTGTTTTTAGGTTTTAAATTATTATTGCTGCGATTATAGGCTGCTAGTTCTAATTTAGAATTATTTAATGTAATCTATTCCACATCCAAGCGGATACGTCGCCCTAGTACACGGACAAAAAAACAACAATAACACAGGAAAATTAAGCTAACTGTTTGTATAATAGAGGTCCCTACATAGGACGATCATGACTATGATAATGTACAAACGTTTTGTTCTGATCAAGAAGAAATTTTTGGATGTTGCCATAGCCGGGGTAATTTTAAGTTAAGTAAGTTAGAAAATTCAGATATTTTGTTGAAATTATCCAAAAGTACTGAAATATTTGAGCTAAACTCAGTTTCTAATGATAACCGCCACCAGCAAATTTTGTTAATGTTAAAATTTTGAAATATAGATAACTGATTAGCTTCACTGAAACAATAGTAACAAATTCTATATAGGCAAAATTAATTTCCGCCCCTATTATATAAATGAATAAAATAGTTGAGTTTTCTTGGTAAAATTTAAATTCCAATTAGAATTAATTCCGATAATTACGTTGTATGAAAATGCTTTTATGTTTTAAGCTTTTGCGTGATTTAATCTGAAATTTGAAATTGAAATGATTTACTCTTACTAATTATTAATTTTGTTTATTAATTAGCCAGATTGTTGAAATTGAGTTTGGGCAAGGATTTTGAAATTTATTGAAAATTCGACATCAAGCACTAAACTATAATTCGGCCTGTATTCAGCAATATTCTACGTAATAAATGGGATTAGTTTCAGGGCAGCCTACCGTCAAGAATACTAATCATCAGTCAAGGATACTATTAGTGAGATGCGCTGAATTTATACACAAGCAGGCATTCCCGGGACTGAAACAGGACCGCAATCAATTACGGAAATAATGCAGTCAACCCCGCAGTCCCGTTTGAACAAGGAACAATTCCAAGTTGCGGAGATTTCCGAAAATATACATTAAAATTTTATCAAATTCCCTGCAATCTGAAGAAAAGCTGATTCAATATTGACGGAGTGCTTGACAGGGCGGAAGCAATTCCTACCTTCCCTGATCGCAATCCCCAACGATAATGCGATGTGGTTGCAACAAACGCTTTTTTAAACAAAAACTCGCATCGATGGCAGACGAAATAAAACGGGTCGAGGAAGGCAGCGTCTGGAAGCTTTAATGCTCCCTTCTTAGACGAGCGAAGCGAAACAAAAGAAAGTCGAAAAAGCTTGATGCGGAGCAGGTATAGTGGAAGATAAAATGGCGTCACAGCGGAGAGGAATGCCATCGACCCGGAATAATGATCGATAACTCCGTTTCGCAAGCCCGAGGTAAAACTTGCTGCCATTAATCGACCATTAGATCCGCATCGCTGCCGATGCAGATCGGTCGCAGCAACTCCATTGCCCCTTTGCCAATACAAAATATTCGCAGCAATTTAAAAGAAACTAAATTTAATTAAACCCCGGCGAGATTAAGGGTTCGCCTGGGGAGATTTAATCTTGTAAGAATCACAGAATGTATTTTTTGCTACCCAAATCCAGACTTACATTAAAAATGGATTCAGCGAAACGCGTCCATTCTCTTCAGCGCCATCATTTAATTAACGTTAGGTACTACAAAAAAGTTATTGCAACCATAACGCACTCAATTTCAATAATTTCGGTTCTGAAAACAATTTTAGGGTGGACGAGACGTTTTACATTCGCTCCCTCGATGAAATTTACGACGGGATTACCATGTAGAAGTTTATCTATTCAGCTGACCATAAATTGCAATTCACTGGCCTTGGCCAGATAAGTCTCTGGGATATATCGCAATTTGGACGCACACGACGTTATCCAAATTTACTCGTTTTTATTATTCACGTCAATTTTTTTTCTTTTTGACGATCGAGCCCTCTTTGCCTTGGGGCGAAATCAATTTTCCACAACGGAGCGGATTCTTCCAAACACTAATCAGATTTTGCCCGGGCACTAATCCAGTTCAGCACCCGAATGGTCAGTAATAAAAGCGGGTATTTTTAATGCAATTACAGTGAAATTGAGGCGCTTTTATATTTAAATTAAACTGTCAATTGGAATCAAGTTATATAATATTTTGTGGAGTTGGAATCAACAAAATGAATCCACCGTTCCATTTGGGGCCAAATATGACTTCTCCCTTGAATAAATAGTTTCACATTTATTGTTAAATATTTTACAAAATTTAAATGATTTAACAATAGTAATTTAATAACTAGAATTAGATTTTGGTGTATTCTTTGAAAATAAAATATTGTTATTAGAGGAAAGAACAAAAAATATTTGCAAATTAAAAATTATTATTAGAAAGGACCCTAATAACGTCTGCATCATTAAAAATAATTTATGATCGCATGTCTGGATCAATATTGTTTAATTCTAAATAATGTTAAGGAAAATAATTTTACTACGTGTAGATGAAAATATATTTTTTTTAAATAAACTCAGACAGTGGGGATATAAAAATTATTTCAAACCAATTTTAACATTATATTTAATAAAAAAAGTACTTCATACAATATTTGGAAGTCTTTCCAAAGAATTACTTTGTTGAATAAATAGGTATCCTACAAAACTAGTGTAGCATAGCTTCAGGAAGTGAAGAAATGCAAGGAGATTTTTTAATTAAACTAACGCAGTCAGACTTTGCAGCTTTGAAGGTTGAGCATTTACAGTAATTGGGTGCTTATGTGTTTTAAAATTTTATGCTAGTGCTGCAACTTATTATAAATAACATAACTGAAAGCTATCACATTGCAATATTTTTTGTAAATAAATTAAAATTCTTGAATTTTCGAATGGATAGAGAGATAATTTTTTTATTGAAAGTATTAAAATATTACAATAGAAGTGACAAGGGTTATTTAAGACAAGTTTTGGATCATCTCTGACCAAATAAAATAGAGCAGCATTTATATTGAACTAATTTTATAGGCAGGTTTCTTAAAAAGATTTTTCAAATCGTCAGTTTACAATTTTATTTTATTTTACAGAATAACCGAACTTTTTATAGGTTCTAAAGGAAAGAAGAAATTCGCTACTTGCAAGAAGATCAAAATAATTACTATACTAAAAGCAAATTTTTGCATCCCTTTTAATACAAAAGAGGAACTCTTTTGATTAAATTTCTTATCATTTTAGCCAGATAAGTTGTAAACCTTTACTTGGAAACTTCATTGAATAATTGGAGTCGCTCCAAACTGGTTTCTTAAAGATATCAATCTAAAATCAGCTTCCAAAAGTATATTTACAAGAAGAGTTTTTTAACATAGAAAACGTTTTCAAAACGTTTTCCGAAAATTTTAGTTAGACTACATAATGAACAGATGTAAGAAAATATATTTATCAAAGCCGCTGAAATTTCTTAAAATTAATAATTAACAAGTTTTGCATCTAATAATAAAAATTGTCAATTGTTAATACAAATTAACCTCCACAGAATCTGTAATGTTTTTCAGGGTGCTATAAGGAAAATCAAGTAGCAATTGAGTCCCATAAGCAGACTATTAAGTTTTACACCAAAACCCAATTTCTATTTTATTTCTTCGATATTATAAAAATATTTGCGCGATATTGTAGTCGTGCAGAAAAGAGTTCTTGATTAAGTTATTAATCATTTCTAACTGGGTAAAAGGAAAAGTTCTTCTAATCTTTTTGAAAGGTCTGCTAAACTGTTTAGATTAAAATATCTTGTAAAAAGACCAATTTAGGAGAATGTTCTAAAATTGATTTTCAGAAGTAGTTTCAGCAAAGAAAGCATTTTTAAAAACGTGAAAAATTAAAATATTGAAATTAAATAGGAATTAATTTCCAGTAGAAAAAATTAATTTCTGAAGCGGTAGCAAATTTATATCAAAATTCGGTTTTTGCAAAATATTGAAATCAAACGAACAAATGTGATGCTAATTCATTCTTAAATAATTTCCGGCTATCTAAAAAGAGAAACTTTTGCAGGCTTTCTGAACTAGTTAGATTAAAGAGTTACTTAAAGAGGGTGGTTTAAAATAATTTTATAAAATTGATTTTCAAATGGATTCTCAATAAGAAAAAAACTTTTAGAGAAGTTTTAATTGGACTACACAATGGAGAGAGACAAGAAAATATTTCAATCAATCTTAGATAATCAAGCATTGCAGCCAAAGTAGATTTTCTAGGTACAGCATTTAAATGTAATTTAGTGCTTACATATTTCACAATTTAATGTTCGCACTACCGCTTTCTATAATAAATAATAAATAAGTTTATTATCTTGAATGAAAACTGTCAAATTATAATATTAATTCATTTCTGCAGAATCGCGGAAACTTTTGAAGACCCCTCTTGCAAGCAAACTCAGTCAAACGTTAACTGTGATTTTAGCGAAAACGATTTGCCTGAACAGGCTGAAAAATACAAATAACACTCGTCTCCCCATTACTAAAGACGTGCTAAGACTTTGTTTTCTCCAATATTCTTTTGAGTAAATATTTTCGCGTCTTTGCGACTTTCACAAACGACTATCAAATTAATAATCGCCTCCATTGTTTTAATAGAGTTTTATGTTTTCAGGTCGCCCCTCTTTTCTTTGCAAATTACAACGTTAAAGAATTTTTTAGTAAAATAAGAATATCTATGTTACGGCGTTAAAACAATATCAAAATATTACCGAAATTCATCTTCATGAATAGCGTAAAGCTTTTTTGCGGCAGACGCTACCGATAATTTTATATTCAGTGGAAGATCGAGAATTCGTTTTGCTTCTTAGAATTTCAATCAACTCCCCGGAGCGTTTTATTTTTAATTATTAATTATCAACCGAAAATCCGTGAATTGCTTGCCGCTAAAGAGAAATCGGGTCTCTGCAAACATTTGTATAGGCCCTGAAAACGCTTCCGCAAGCTTCGCCGAAAAACGCATTACTGCTGAATGTGTGTATATTTAATGCTATTCGCAATCTAATTCGAAGTTAATGCCATTCCTTAAACGCGGTTGAAACATTATATAACCCCTAACTACGTTTAAAGTTGTGATGATCAGTAATCAATTTAGGTTAATGTAAATTGCTTCAGCTTAAATTCCTTCCTGGAAACAATTTTAATTGCGTCTCGAAAATCAACAACAAAAATAGTTGTGCGATGATAGGATTCCTGATGTCAGTTTTTCTTCCTTGGCAAATCCATTTGATATTGTTTCTCCCACAGCACGTTTTTATGCCCGTTTAATATCCTATAAGGTAGCGTACTCGGTCTGCGTTTGTACGAATGACCCGCTCGGATTGCCCTACAAACGTCTTATTAAACTTTAATATATTCTGTTATGAAAGTGGGAACAGAACGCAAGCTCTACCAAAAACCACTTTACCTAAGTAAAAGAAGACATAAAAATTGAAAAGAAGCCTTTAATGCGGCCCTTTCATGTTTGTAAATACGTCAACCGATAGCTATTGGTGATTGGTTAACTAAAGCCGGATGACTTTTTTAGCAAGTTTTCGTTTCGATTTAAAGCAATTATTGTTGTTGGAGATTTTTCAGTAAATCAAGTTTTGAAATTAACTTCGAATTACAATAGCGGTGCGACAATGCCAACAACCTCCTATCAAAGGTCTTTTCTGGTTCACGTGAAGCGTGAGTGTTGCTGACAGTTCAATGAGAAAGCCAATGTTAATATTTCAACTTATAATTGAAAGCGGTTTCGATGCAATGCATTTTATTGAATTGGGGGCGGCAATAATGGCCGGCATCATTTTTAATCTGAATCGGTTCTCTGGTAAATTGCGCGATTTCATTGACGCCACAGTCCGGCAACGCAAATTTCATTTTCGTCAATTATTGCTACCGTACTTTGCAAAAAATTCGGAAAGTGCTTAATTAAAAATTTGGCTTCGTTCTGCTTAAAAATAACATAACCTGATCATATTTCAATATATATCTGAACTAAATTGTTATGATCACGGGTGGGCTAATAAAGTTTTGTTGAAATAAAACAATGGTCCAATTATGGAATATTTTCACAAATTAGATTTTAACAAAGTAGTTCGTCAGAAAGGTAAACAAACCATGTTTATATTGTTTTAATAAATTAATTTATTATTGTTAGAGAGTTGAGTCGATAGGATATGACTAGTCGGTTTTGATTTGAATTCATCATCCACCGTAATTTTCCTTCTTCACAGCTGCGTGTTTATTTCATTATGACGACGTTTTCCATTTAATTAGATATTATTACATTAATTAATTGATTAAGTTCCTGACTATCACAAATATTGCTCCACCTAACTTCTGGGTAACTCTAGATAATTAATTAGTAGTGCTTTAGGTTATATTCAATAATTATTTGTTTTACGGGCATATATAAGATGCAGGTACTGAAAATAATAAAGAAGTTCGTTAACGAATTGGCATAAATATATATCTCAATAATAAGTATATTATTATGTTGCAAAATTCTTTGAAACATTTTGGGAAGTGCCAACCATATGTTCCTTTCATTCCTAATTTATGTAAAATTTAAATATAATAATTAATTTAATAAAAAGTTTACCTTATATTATCGAATTTTACATCATATCCTTAATGGCATATTCAATATTTCATTATTTATTAAAAATACGCCAAAACTTTTCAATAATGTTAATTGTTGTGTGTGTCTTGTAATTAGTAAAGTCCCAGCTTTTTCAGATTCATTAAGTTCATTACTTTAAAAAATCTAAAAAAGCTACACATTGAAACTACTGCAGTAATGCAGCAATATTCGTAACATATTGACACTCCAATAAGCTATTGCTATCAAAATCTTTCAAATTTAAACTGTTGCTGAAAAAAATTGCTTCAAATTTCTCGTAAAATTGGAAACATTGTGCATTTATTTATCTTGTTTTAATATATTTTTAGACAAGTATACAAAGATAAAAAAAAAGACAATTAAATTGGAAACTAAAAATTATTCACAAATATAAGAATTTTATCCTAAAATATCGCACTAAATATTTAATATGATTTTCATGAAAGCAAAAACGTTGCAAGTACCGTGTGCTGTGGAAGGGAAGTAAATTTATTTTAGGTCAGCGATGTTTTTGTGAATCTCAACTTAAAAGCAACATTCTTGAACGTAAAATCTAATTTATTTCCCATTAATTTACTTTTCAATAGTCGGCCCTATAATTTACAAAGCATGATTTAGTTCAGTATATGCTACAATTGCGTTAAAATTGATAAATAAAAAGCAGTAAGGTCAACTTACACCGTTGTAACAAGAACAGGAAGGTCGGTATTTCCTCTGCGTTTGGACAGTAACTAAACGAAACTTTACCAACCTCCGCTTGTAAGGCGGCCTACGCATTCCTCGGTAAGGGATAAGGATTAACAACCTACGCTGACTACTTTCCAACAACTCCCAATCTCCAAATAATTTTGAGATTTTTTTTAAACTTGCACAATTGGCCTGATAATTTTTTTCTACAGCTTAGAAAATTACGAGATGGGATAATAAATCATTTCATATCAAAGCATAACATAATTTGATTTATTGTAGTTTACTGATCTCAATAAATGAAAGCTTTCTGGAATGTTCAGTTTTGTTTTAGACAAGAACAGTTTCAGGTCATAAAGAACTGCAAAATTTCTAGGCTTTTCTTTAAATGCAACCATTTGCCTTAATACTTGTAAGAGAGTTCTTCTATTCGATCTCCTCTGAAAAAAGTCATTTTTTTACAAGAGACCTAGTTCACTAGTAAGTGAACTGTTTTCATAAAAGCCCAAAGCGTTTTCGTGATTTCTTAATGTTTTTTTGCATAATTTCTACATTTCTTTCACTTATGGATGGAATAGGAATTTTGTACCAAGTAAGAAATTCAAGAAATAATAATAATAACATCTAGGACCAGAAATTGTTTTGGGTTGTGTAGAAACAAATATCTTGGCAATTTTGGTGGCTGCACCATATACTGCGCTTAAATGATAAGGGGATAGGGGATCGGCTAGGATGTAAAATAAAAGTTTGGACGAGTGAAACTTGCAGCGGTATGCTGAATGCGGCGGGCGTACTGTGCGTACTATTTTGACAAACTGATATCTCGTGAAATATTTTCCAAAAGAATTTATTCGAATGCCATTGACGTCCTGACAAGATTGCTCATATTTAATAAAAATAAAATGTATTTACTTGTGCAACTGCATTTGAGGTAATAGCGTGTAAGGCAAAAAGTGTGCCGAAGATAATTTTTAGACAATAACAGACTGATAAAACAGCGATTTAAAATTTACGAAATAAAATTAACGGTGCCTCGGTGGTAACTTTAAAACAGTGACGTTTCAATGGTAGATTCAACGCTGTGTCTACTGAAAATATTTTGATTTTTAGACACGTTATACTACAGTATCGTAGCTTTCTCATAATATCATTAGTTAAAATATTGCATTTTGCATGCGTACGCACTGTACAATTTTTGTACGACTAACAGATTTAAAATCCATAAGGCATAAGCAACAGATCTGGCTGATTTATGTATTTTATTTTAAAGTGTCCACCAGTCAACATTCGAGCGGCTGGTCATTCTTCTATAAGGGGCAAATTCCTGGAACCAAAAAAATTATATGGATACTCAAGGTACGTACTCAAAATTTAGTTTTTTCGAGTAATTGCCCGACCATTTTTTTTAAAGTTAAACTGCAGCAAAAGTCTAGATGATAATTGATGGTATTGTTATAATTGTTACAAAGGAGAAGTAGAATTTTCTTAGTATCACCAACACCAAAATAATAAGAGGACAATTAGAAAATTCTAACGCAATTTAAAAAATCATATTATTGTTACGTCAGTTCTTAAAAATTTTGTTACTTAGTACATGAACAATTAGGTCGTTAAATTTTATTCTACGCGTTCCACGACGTACACGTAAATACAGTTATTTCATGTTTGAATGGGATTGTCGACGATTCAGTTTTATGTTGCGCCCTCGAATGCTTTTTAAGATTTAAAAAAAGTATTTAGGTGTAAAAACTTGACCAAAAAGGGGTCAATCAAAATGGGAGATTACTTAGCAATCACTCCTTTCAAGCTTTGCAATCTAACGCGGAATACCTAGAAATGCGGATGTGTACAAGCAACGACGAAGTATGAAAGGTAATGAACAAATCCGTTTGCTTAATGTGTACAGAGGAATGAACGTAAACAAACACCGACAAACACATTTGTTCGGTTTCGGTAAGTTTGCTGACTAGGCAGTACATCAAAGGAGATTCATATATAGTCAGTACGTGTTTCGGGGTTCATTTGCATTTGGCGGTTCCCTAACACGTGGTTAGGTTCAACTTCAAATTGTTACAATATTTATACCGTACCAACGAAGTTCTACAAATATATGGAAAATCATTATATTTACTTGATGTGTATCTTAAAATTTTGCATCTGAAATCAATAGATATTTTAGTTGACTGACTGCAAATTAACAAACTTAATCAACTTTCTTTATGAACGAGCATCAAATATCTCATTTCTGAGGAATACCAAATACAAAAGTCAAAATTTTGTAGAAACGCTTGAAGTTCAATGATATTTCTGTAGAAAACACAACTGTAGAATTTACAATTAAAGAATTATTTTTGTACAATGTAGCCAAAGATCCTTGTCAATATTGAGCACTTAAATCTTATTCACTGCTCCAAGATTTTGAGACTGATTTACAGAAGTGATATTTTGCGTATAACTTTTTATGACCTCTAATATCATCACTATGTATAGAGCATTTTCAAGCTAGATCAACATTACTAGGAGTTCCAGAACCGAGCTTTGTGAAAGACCACTTCTGGCAGATATATATATTAAAATAATTAATGCCCAGTTTGCTTACTCACTATTTGCTGCAAAAAAGAGAGCAAAATAATTATTTTTATGCAAGTGGGAGGCTAAACTAAGTAAGGAGTAAAATGAAATAAAATTGGGCAATAATATTGGCAAAAAATAATTCTAAGACATTCCACCTGGTTATTATTGTGATATTCTTTGATTTCTATCTTTTTGTGATTTTTTAACAGCATAATTTGCTAAAATTACTTTAAAGTTTATATCAGCAGCAGGTAAATTTTGCACAGGTAGTTAGTTGATTAATGTTAAATATTTCATGCAAGAAAACATCAAAAATTGTGCTATCCGAAAAATAATAAAATGAAGACAAAAAAAACAATTTACAGCAGTTTACTTCATTGCATTCATACATCGAGCAAACTGCTCCGGGTGCTAAAAAAACTCCAGAAAGTTCCACAACTCTTTTCATCTGGAAAATTATTTTCATAGAGACACAGTAAAGATACGGGAAAATAACTTTAATAATAGCATTCAACGGCCTTTTCGATTTGAATACTAAAAAAAGACTCACTTGTGTTAAAAATAAATATGACTGCTTTTATTGAGATGTGATCAGGAAAATTATCCTTTCACAAAAATGAAAGCCGTTAATTTAAGAAAAATAATGTTTACCTGTATTGGTGAAGCCTAGGTAATTTTCAAAAGTAAAATTATGAGAAACTGGCAAGACTGAAGAAAATAGTGTTCTGGTGAGAGCAGACGGAAAGTTGTTTTATACGCAGCCGGTCGCAAGGTTTTTGTTCATTGAGAGAGTTTTATATTTTTATTCAAAGCAAAATCCGCGAACTGCTATGAAAACATGTTAGCAGAAATGTGTAATAAATAAGTTTTAGAAAAATAGCTTCCAACTTTACCACAAACAATGCATGTTATTGCACAATAATTCTCTCTATGATTGCGAGATCCTCGGAAAGAATCCAACTATGTACCCATTGAAGGAAAAAGAAAATTATAAGTTGGTATACAAATATGTAAATAAATTTCAATTCCACGCGAAACATTAAAGCCAAAGTTGTTATAATTGTAAAACAAAACAACAAACTAACTCTTTGAATGTTATGGACAAAAGGTGCTTTCCTCTTATCATTGCCAGTATAATCTGATTGGGTTGCTGTAGGGGAGCGAAGAATACTGTTACGATGGATACATCGGTAGGGACGACTTCGGAGATGATCAAGTTGTATATAAAAAGATATCTCAGAAACGATTATACGAGGGCTGACAATAAAGTAAGGTCTCCAACGCTGCAACTTCGCCGGATCACGCGCTAGGCGAAATCTGGCAACACCGCCGTGTTCCTTGGTTCCCCCACTACCACTTTGCTGCTGGGTGGGGCTTCCCCGACCGCTCAGTCTTGGCTGAGCAGCCGTCAACGATGGAGGTACCCCTCGCGTCAGCGTCCAAGTGCGAATTGCGTTCTGTAATACGTTTTTTGAGTGCGAAAAAGGTGACACCTATTGAAATCCATCGTCAACTAGTTGAAGTTTACGGGGAAAAGTGTATGGACATAAAAAACGTGCGTAAGTGGAGCCGCGAGTTCAATTCCGGGCGCACTAATGTTCACGACGAGGAGAGAAGTGGCCGACCGTCGGTCTCGGATGCGATTGTTCAAGCAGTGGAGGCAGAAATGCTCAAAAACCGCCGTGCGACAATTAGGGACTTGGAAGAGAAGCTTGGAGGAGTGTGTAGCAGCGAAACAATCCGTCATATCCTTGTGAACAACTTGCAGTATCACAAAGTTTCTGCCCGATGGGTGCCGAAACAGCTGACCGAAGACCACATGAAGCGGCGCGTGGAATGTGCGACCAAAGTTGTGGCCCGTTTTGAAGAGGAAGGCGATGATTTTTTGGAAGGGTTTGTTACGGGGGATGAAACGTGGGCTCATCACTACACACCCGAAACAAAGGAGTCGTCCAAACAATGGCGCCATAGCGATTCTCCGAAACCCAAAAAGTTTAAGGCGACACTGTCAGCCGGCAAGGTGATGGCTACGGTGTTTTGGGATCGCCACGGGGTATTGTTGGTGGATTTCATGCCAAGGGGAACCACTATCAATGCAGCAAGGTACTGTGAGACCCTGGAAAAGCTTCGTCGTGCCATAAAAAACAAACGCCCGGGATTGCTGAGCAAAGGAGTAAAATTTCACCACGACAACGCGCGCCCGCACACAGCCAACGTTACCCTTGACCTGCTCAAGAAATTTGGCTGGGAAATCATCGATCACCCTCCCTATAGTCCCGACGTGGCCCCAAGTGACTACCACATGTTCCCCGCCCTGAAAAAACATCTCGGAGGGAAGAAGTTTGATAGTGACGCGGAGGTTCAGAAAGAGGTCAACACCTGGCTGCGTGAGGCGGACGGAGAGTGGTATTCTGCCGGCATAGACAAGTTCATCGTGCGGATGCGCAAGGTGTTGGAAAAAAATGGCGATTATGTAGAAAAGTAGCCAAGACCTTGGCCTTTCCAACGGTGTATCGCTTTTTGTAAATAAATGTCATTTTCTATGAAAAAAAAAATTGGAGACCTTACTTTATTGTCAGCCCTCGTAGCAGAAACATGAAGGAAGAAGTCAGAGGCGCGGTGTAAAAAGTATTCAAGAGGATTTCATAAAACTTTTTTTTTCACAAACAGGAGTCAATAATTTTAGAGAAACCCGACAATGAGGGTGAAGTTACACGCACATATATAGTGCCTTATTCGTACATTTTTAATAACAATAAATCTTGGATTGATAAGTTACTTTATTTTAAATTTTTTTAAAACTAAATTTCTATAAATTACTTTGAATATTTTTGAAACTAAATAACTGGTTACTCCAGAAACAAAGGATAAAGCAAAGTGTATTTTTGTAAAAGTTTCAATCACCAAGAAATTGCATCTACTTGCATTTCTTATTTTTAATGCAGTGATGTAACTGGGATAAAGTTATTGACAGAACGTTATGTTGAAACTGATTCCAGTCTGCATCTTTTGATGGTAAATTTTAACTGAAAATATTAATATAAACAAAAAAGAAAGAACTCACATCCGCCTGTCTCCAGAAATAAGAGTTTTCCAACTAGCCACCAATGTACCTCAGCAGAAAATGATTAAAAACAGGTCAATTTAAGGAGTAGACATTTGGTGTTAGAAATTTTGAATTGATAAAGGCAAGAAAAGCAAATGTTACAATATCTGAGAAAAAGAGTGACATACCTAGAGAATCCAAGTCGATCGCAGAAGTATTCAAATTAAATACCTCGAGAAATCCGTTTCGTCCTAATATATTTTCTAGAATTGTTGAGAATTCAATCTACTAACAAACATATTTTAAACCATTCTTTGATGCTGGATATTCATGATTCCATATAATTTAACACATTTGATTTAGTAATATCAGTGTAGCTTAGTTAAATTTTGTGTCATTTATTATACTTTGAACATAATTTGACTAAGTCTGTACCCAAGTCATATAATTTGAGAAATTTTGTGTGTGCACATAGCGATCCTAGAAGTTTTCTTAAAATCTAATAAATGCGATTAAGTTACTCGACATTCAAGGATTAGCTACGTTTTGGCACCAGTTACTTGAAAATTGTTTACTAAACAACCGACGCTTAGTTCTATGGAAACTTTTAGTTGCTTGAAATTGACTCATCAACAAGTTTAAGGGCAACTTCAAGATCCAAAACAGTCAATATTCTTGAAAATCGATTTCTAAGTAAATTAAATAGCAGCTAACTTTGAACAACCACTGACACTTCAGGGATCGGTTCAGCAAGCAAGGAAACAATTTCCTGACATCTAAATCATTGTCTTACAGAAAGTCATATCTGGAAGAACGAAACTGGCATGCAGAAGAAATTAAACAAATCCCTAAAATTATTTGTTCTTCCTCTAAAAATTACACATTTCTCCTAAAATTTCCCAAAAGTTTTCCAGAGATACTTTTATGAGCTGTAAACTATGATAGAACGCAATCTCTTTTATTTAATAAATCTCGATCTCTTCTGCCCCTTTTCCAAATTGGTTTACAATTTCCGCTCAATTCAAAATCAAACAAAATGATGACAACGCTAATAATAGCATCCCTGAACTTATAATTGGTTATTAAATTCTGAGGACCTACTTTTGCGGTATGACTAAACCAGCAAATTGCTATCACACCACATATTCAAGGCGTCGTCCTTATGCTAGTATCCTGTAAATTATGCGACGTTTTCATCAATTCAATTTTTGTTGCAGGAAAGCTGCGGTAAAAATAACAAGGTTGGAGAATATTACAATATTTACTTTGGTTTAATGTTAGTTGCGAGTAGCATTTTATTACAAATTAAATAGGGCTCGGTAAATATAGAGCCTCCTAGTCACTAACAACTACTTTTGATTACCTAGAGACGTTTCAAAGGTTTCTCAATTTAAATTTTACCTCAAACCTCTTGTTTGTTTGGTACGTAATCGCTGTGGCGTTATGTTTCAATTGAAATTTGTTGAATATTTATAAAATTCAAATAACGACAGATAGTAAATTTTCTACATTTAACTTAGCTGTAATAAATTGCTTCGGGCAATATCGTGATTTGTGACTTAATTTGAAATATTCCAGGTGTAAATGACGAGCGTTCTGATAAACACTACTGCATTGCGGGTGATTTCGATGTCAGTGTATGAATAAGTGGCAGGGAAAATGAAAAATAGCTAATTTAAAAATGAATTTGATCTCGAAAGCAATCGCTTTTTTATATTGGATTAAGCAATATGACATTTAAATAGAAGAATACAGTGGAAAAGCTAGAAAAGCCCAATTATCTTTGGTGTTGCACTTTTGCTAAATACTGAGTAAAATATGTGTAGAATTTTCAGTTGCAATAATATTTTGCACCAATCAATAAAATTCAACAGAACAATTATAATAATTTATATGATTGATAAGATTTCTAATTAATGTAACACCTGGTAATCTAAGTCTAGATAAAATATTTCTGCCTCTTAGTCTTGAGTTCCTGATCATTATTTTTTTTAAATTTTAATGGCATTAATTTTAAAATTAACGAGGTTAAACGTAAACTAAAAATTTACATATTAAAATTGAATAAAACTAGAAACCTCAAGTTATCTCTATTTCGTTCCTTTTCGATTTTCGCCTATTGATTAGTGTAGCAATAAAACTTTGAATTGACGATCAACAAAAAGAATGCTCCTAAAATGTTAATCAGCAGTGTCCCTTTGTAAAAAAATCTTAGAAAGTTCTTGGATCATATAGGGTCTTATTTGGTCCAGAATAGTCCCATTTTCAAAGTTGAAGACTTTCTTCTACATTAAGCAGAAAGGCGTCCAACCTTTTGTAAACTCAATTCTAGTTTTGACAGTGAAGTCGCCTATGCTTTGTAGCTTCACAAGTAGTAATGTTTTCTTATACAGATTGGAATTTTAATGGCCATTTTATAACATCTAGTAATAATATCAGAAAATTGTAAAATTTACTAGCTTTAATACTTAAATAGTTTGAAAGAAATTAAATAAAAAATTGTATAAGGTATAATTCTGAATTAAAAACATGACTCTTGAGAAGGTACATCGGCGAGAAATAAATATCAATTGTTAGAAGCTTTGAAAAATATATCTTGATGGCCAAAATTCTAAACTAATTATTTTGTAGATTTAATTATCTAGTTATTGCTCTAAATTCAACTAATCTTTTTAACATAAATGTCATAATTTCTATTTGCCATTCTTTTTAATAAATTTTTGGTTTTATCAATATAGTTACTATGTAATATGCTGCATAAATCTCTTTTTAAATAAGTTAAATTTGATATTAAATGTCTTTCATTTATCTATACATATTTTAAAATAATTTTTTTACATTGTAGCAAGTTAACCTGCTTTTGATCAATATGCTTGTGCTCAATCTTGCAGTATCTTGTGACAATATTTTCTATACGTTTCACTACGTTCTTTACATTTTTCTAGAGATATTTAAGTGCATTCAAAAAACAATAATTTATTCTATTCTTCCTTTAATCTTAACTTAAATTATAAAATTTTATATTTATATATTAATAAGTTGTAGTTAGAGTCACTGATTGTCTGAAATTTGTCTAAAATCTCGCTTTTTAAATACGCCCACAATTTTTAGTTTTCTAATTATGTTTACTGTTCATGTTTATTTTTAGCCCCAATTTTTGAAGTAACCTTAAAATGTTAAATTATTAGCCATTGAAAAATCAAAATCGACCAATGTTCGTAAAACAATGAATTACCACAATTATAAATCTGAGACCACAAACTTGCTGGATTCATCCAAAAAACGCGTGGATAAACTTTTTATCACGTAACATGACCTAGGGTTGATAACATAACATAGCTGTTTTTTCCCTTTGTTAAGTAAAAAACTAGCGATATAATAGTAGTAGGTTTTGTTATTCTAGTTATGGTAGATGTAAGTCGAAGCTGTCAAGCTTCAAGAATTGGGGTAGATAAATTAAAACGGACAGCGTTGTCCTTGCAAGTTTGGTGAAAATTGTTTGTTTACCCAATTACCCACTGATAACGAGTAAATATGCAAAAAAATTAATCCGCAATGAATAAATTATGCCGCAAGCAAACCGACCGCGCATCTGGTGTCATGTAATAGACAAAGTACAGCTGTTGGCCTCAACAAATTTAATTAGAGGAAATTTTATTTTCAATATTCTGAATTAATTCTGGTCAATTCTTGTTTAGTTTATGGAGGCCTCGAAAAGTTTCCGGTTGAAATCTAGTCTTTAGTTCTACTTCTATAATCTATAGAAAAACTATTATTGTAACGAAGTTTCGAACTTCTTTTAACTCGATCAGTTCCGTAACAGACCTATTTCAACCTCTTTTGCTCTTTTATGCCGTCTGAGTTTTTGGAAACGAATCTTTACTTAAAGACTCGATCGCCATATTTGACGTGAACTGCCACGAGGTTAAATAATTGAGGCTGGCGGAAAAGTTATAATTCTCTCGGCGCAACCACCAAAACTGACGCTCATCATTTGAAATATTTAACATATTTTTTTAGATAATTGCAAATTTTTGGAGGGACTAACTAAGTTTATTTATTTTATGTAATTATTTGAAGCAACAAGCATTTTTGCAAAAGTTTAATTTTTCCACTTTGTACAAATGAGCTAATTTATATAGTAAAGAGCAACTTGAATACTTGCCCGACACGGTAAAGATTCGGTTGTGTTAAGGATTTTGAAACTACAGGTTAATAGTAAGCTTAAGTGATAAAACTATTTTTTGACTCTTGAAAAGGTACAGATTGATGGCAAGCACCAAAATCTATTAAAAAATTATTACTTTTGAAGAAATTAGATTTACAGGGGCTTCGAAACAATTCTTAAATTTTCCCACTTCCAGAGGGTTTCATGTAAACGTATGTGATTAAGTAAATTAAGTAAAGTATTAAGGAAAATCCATTTAAATAAAAATCCACTCGGAATCTGACACATAATTATGACATTCTTGTGCCAGAATATTATTGCTGGTAAGTAAATATAAACTTTACCCATTTTTGAAAGGAGAAACATTACAAGAAGTTTTATTATAAATTGTAGCTTACAAAATTGCTTTTTGCAATTTACTAATGCACTAAACTCTAAGAAGTATTCTTGTTATTCAAAAAATTACAAAAAGATAGTTTTCATATAAACGTGAAGCTCACTTACTAGACATAACAATTTTATAAATGTGTCAAACATTTGAAAAAAAATTACGAAGTATAATTAATTTACTCAACCCTTTTTGAAAAAAATTGGGGAAGTAAAACTTGCGAACAATTAACTGCCCAAAATTCACTCATAGCATAGAAACCTTTTCATGAAATTCCGTTTCAAGCTTTAACTCACATATTAATAACTAAAAGCGTTAAGCTTCACTTACTAAGGATTTTATTTTAATGCAGTGATTGCCGTCAACTGCATTATAAGGTTTTGTTTTCTACAAATTCCACTAGAAGCGTTAAATTGGCGTAATGATGCCCTGAAGCGTTTACTGGTGGCATAATAGAAAGATGCCGATATCGTATAGCTTTTGGAAAGTGCCGGAAGCGTGATATTTGTTTAAGATGAAACGGTGCGACTTCGGAATAGAAACTAATTGCCTCATTGCAACATTGGAATGTACAGGGTCGGGTGGTATCGGGCGGGATTAATTTTGATAACATTGTCGTGATTACGAGGCAGTCTATATTCATAAACGTCTTCACCGCTTTATAAGGTGGTTGTTAAATTTTGATTTAATCTTCTCACCCTTGATGTCGCGATGTTGCGTTAACAGATTGCATTATTCAAACAGACAAGAAATGTAATTTCCGACAACGTGATTTTTCAGAAACCTCGACGAAAAGGCTTCTCAAATTAAAGACAATCTCCTTTTGACATGGCTTTAGTATTCATGCTCCGTGTTGTTTCTCGTCAGCCAAATTTTATAAGAATTTCATTTAAATACAGTGAGGCGAACGTCTTATCTGCGAATTAATTTTCATTATTTCGTCTTTTTTCCAGTAGCCTTATTATAACTCTGGTGCAATGGGAGTAAAATTTTAATTTGTTTCTCTTTATCAAGTCGTTCGTTTTTGCTGTCTAACATTTTAATCGTGGAGCCGCGTCTCTGAAGAGATCCAAAATGGTGTCATTTGCATACGCATAAGTCATTTCACGTAATTAAATTCGCACCGTAATGAATGAAAAATTTAAGGTTGGCCAGGGGGTGAAATGGGATTGGTATTGTCCTGCAAACAAAGTTACTGTCAAAAAGGTGGGGACTAATAGGATTATTCGAAGCGTTTGTGTCGAGGTTTCAACGTCCACTATGATCAAGTGTTAATGCTGGCTTCATGGCGGCAATCCAGCTAAAATTACAAAATTCCCAATTACGCTGCATCTATTTATTTACGAGATAACGCAAAACATCAACTCCTATATCTGTCAGTAAATTATCTCATGCGTCATTTCAGACGCGAATTTTTCCATTTCGCCTCTCATCTCTTCCAGTAGATGCTTTCCGTCAGGCTCTGATTACATCCCTCCTCCTTAATGCAAAGTGCGTTTTGCGAAATTCGCTTTCGAAATGTATCCATCTAATTTTTGCCTACTTCTGGGGCGTCAAGGAACAAATGTCGACACATTTTTGCTCTTCCCCCATTTAAGTCTAACGGGCTGCAGACGACAGGATTGAAGTAAAATTTAAACATCTCTAAGTTCATTTTTTAATCGCGGTTTATGACACCTTTTTCGAAAAATCCAACTATAGTACATACGTAATTACTAGGGAATTTTAACTAAGACTTTGTTATACCAATATATCTCTTGCCTAACTATATTCAACCGACTTCACTTTTGATTGATTAAGGTGTAATTTTAATTTTTCTTGCAGAATTTACAAAGGGAAATTTTTCTGTTGCTAATATAAATAATAGTAGAGCAATTCATAATATGATTAATAAAAATTACTATTATTAGAGATATTAGGTTGGGGATTTAGCATACGATCTTGTTTAGGCAAGTTTTAAACCAGAGCTGGCGAATTCTTGAATTCACTTGAGATGGCATTAAGTAAAATTTATCTCGTCTTCGGTCCCCAGGGTTACTAGAGGCTAACTTAAATTAAAATGTAGAAATCTTAATTTTTCCAAGCTCGAGTTAATCACCGAGTGGAAGCCGTACAGATGTCACGGGACAAGCTTTTTACAAATCTGCATTCATTACGACTGATAAGGAACGTCTATGATGGATTTCGGTGAGTAAAGGCGGATTACTTAAATACTTCGTAAAATTCGGAGTCTTTATCATTGTTGATTAAAAAGTAAAAAGTTGTGGTTGGTCCTGGAAGGGTGTCAAAAATAATTTTTTTGTTCCGCCAAGTGGACGCGCTATCGATTCTTATAAATTATTTAGACAGCAAAGAACGAGTTCGTTAAACAATGAAGCAAATCCGCAAAATACTCAAGCAAATTTGGTTAAACGTCAGGGGCAGACTTGAGACGATTAAATTCAATATTTTGTGAGCAGGTTCCACAAAAACGTTATTTTAATTATTGATAGTGGTCTCATTGGGGACTATTACTTAGAGTTACACCAGGCGAAACCAAAAACGTTCGTACCTCTTAAAAAATGCATGTTGGAAGGTGAAGTTGCGAAAACTTTCCTTCGAACCGCAGCTATTGCCACATATCTGGCCTCCATTAGCAATCGCGGCACACACATTTCGAGTTTGATATTCCGACTGTTTCAGCCATCTTCCCTCTTCTTGCCGCTCCACAGAACTTCTAATTCACCCGTCCGACCCCATCAACACAACCGGTAAAGTTTACCGGTTGAATTTGAATGTTCGTGATTAGCTCAACTTATCAACGACAAAATGCTTGAAACTTTAAACGACTTTCCTCCGCGAATTTACACGTCCAAGTCGTTCGAATTACTGTTGCGGCCTAACGGCTCGAACGTTACAACTAACGAACGCCAATAACGCCCATCCATCGCCCCATCTCGAAGCCGGGAATGACTCACTCGCGGAGACGATAATTTTCAGGACATCATGAGCACCGCCATTAAAATGTCTAATAACTCGTTCCGGATTCAGCGCTGTCGCAGCTAAATCGGCTAGTGTGAACCCTAAAATTTGCTATTTAATTCGCGTCTCAATTAAATTTTTATTAGCGAAGACCTGCTCAAAAGCGCGATATTAAAATTGTACGCAATTCACTTTTTATTAGGCCGAGTGTGAACGGAGCTTCAATGCGCCTAGAAACTTGATTAAAATTCTATTCGTTATCACACTGACTACCAAGCAAATAGAAACCCATATCATCAAATGACAGGGTTTTAATACTCCATATTTTGCTCACAGATCCATTCCCCCGTTAGTAGCTCACTTCCGATATCATTCTCAGTTTAAAGCGGTTTTCGCAGACAGGAAAAAAGTATAGTCAAATTTTGTTGAAACACCCTTAAATTTTTTTCATAGAATAGAGAAAAGAATTATTGATGCGTCGAATGTTTTGCTGTTTATTGAATGTTATAATTGAATATAATATTTAACATGGAACGCCAAGTATTTTTTGAAATTTTTGTAACCGGAGAATAATGTAATTTATTTGGATGTGTAAAACAAATATCGGTGTCTCACGTGACCCTATGATGGTAAATCTATTCAAGAGAACAAGGCAGATTCAAATTTCAAACCCAACGTTACCTAGCGCAGGGCTATTCCAGACACCAATAGCATACACATAATGAATTTTTGTTCCAATGAAACAGTGTTCCATAGAATTTTTAATAATTTTTTATACAAATATATTTGACAGAAATTGTGTCTATTTTATCCACAATATTGTTAAACTTTTATTGTTGTTACCTTTTTTACAATTTATTAAAATAAAATTATTTACTTTTAAATATTTACTTTCAAAATTGTATTTTCTAGTCACTGCAGGAGTATTTTTTGTGTTCTATTGCAATTTCAAATATATTAAAAATTTTGTGCTTCTACCATAAATCTAAAATTATAAATATTTCAACACAACGATGACTGCTCTGGTCCTCTGGTAAAGACCAGAACTTTGTCTAATATATCGGCCATTGCAAGCACATATCCAGAAATGTGTAATAATCCCCTCTGGATATATTCAATCAAAAATTCATAAATTGCAATACGTGAAACAGAGCCATGGCAGAGATAAGTCCCTTCATGAATATGCTTAGTTGTGTTTGCCCAGTGAAGAAGATTCTGAGCAAACACGGCTGTCTGCCATGAGGCTTAGCGTGTAGGTCATAACAAGAAAAAAAATCGATTTTTTTAAATAAATTTTTAATATGTATACGCGATTGCTTTACGAGAACACTGTGGCAGAAGGATTGAATGACGCGTTGCCACTCCAAAATTTGAGCGATTTGAATTGGTCAGAAATTTTATTTCTACCGCGCAAATTCTTCATGCTGATTCAGAAATTACTAGCAATATTTTGCTGGCGTTAATAATTGTAATATTTTTAACCAAAAAAATATTTTAGGAAAGATTTGACTACTTTGACAGTACTTAGAAATTTTTGCAACAAGTGCATATGTGATACCAACGTTCTGCAAGTTTTTGTAATTTTAAAAAAGGAATGCAATACACAAGTATACGATGACTTCACTTCCCTTCTTTCTTTGTGAATGTTGACAGCTGAACCTACAAGAGGATTTACCGAGCACTCCTACATTGAAATTGTACTGCAATTGCATTTTACGTGTTTTAAAATATAGCAAAATGGCATGCAAATATATTACAAACTCGTGCTTGTATGACACGTGGACTGATTTTTAAACTTTTTCACATATTCATATTGAAATCGTACCCATTTTGTTTCCGTGTAATACCTCTAAATACTGTGGTTTAGCTACATGTGTCATTCAAATTGAGTAGCTTCAAAGAAACACATTTTGGTCATAATTGATGTTATAACCAGAAATTCTCAAACAAACTTAATTTAACTAGTCATTTCGTAGAGTTTTTACTTGGAGTTATCACCAGGGATTAATATCAGAGATTATTACCCAGTATTATTAACAGAAGCTATCTCTTGGACATGACCATTATTTGGAATAATGTTGTCATTAACCGGAGTCTTTACATGAAATTTTTACTCACAAGCTGGTGACAACAGCCGTTGTCACTGTTATTAACATTTAATTAACATTTGGGGTCATTACTAAAAGTTGTTAAAAGTACTTGCTGCTTTGTTTTTACTCAAAGAAATCCATTAGAGTTATTACTCAAAATAATTACCCGAAGGCATCACATGGAGACTTTACTCGGAGAGTCATATGTTATCTTAGGTATTTAAATTATTGAGAATGACAATAAAACTTCAGGTAGTTGAGTTACATAAATGTATAATTTTAAATACTCCTTGGGTTACACAATACATGTAGTCTAGGAGCGAACACTTCGAAGATACGACAATTTTTTTTTAGCCTTAAACATTCTCTATTTAATTTGTAACTATCTATTCTTGAACTGTACAGCACTGAAATTTGAAAAAAAATCCCTAAGTAGTTATTATTTTTTTTATTTATTTTTCTGGGTTTAGAGATTTCTCAAGTAATAATTTCTCAGTTAAATCCTCGTTTTACAATCTTATATAGTCAATAATTAATGTCCTTAAATATAAAGAACTGTAGAATTAGACAAAACTTGCGCTACATTTATCAACACATCTCTTACTTCCCATCTTTAATTTTGTTATTTTTTCAATGGTTTTCTTCTCCTTGTTTAATTTTTTTTATACTGACAATGCTAGCTAAGTGTTCATCCAACACACATCGCTTCGGTTACGGTTTTACGGTATCTATGCTGCACTTGAAAGGCTTTATTTAATAATATTTGCTCTCACAAGAAATTAAAATCAAAAAAACTCCTTCGAGAGATGCATTCTAAAGAAATTTGTATTTCAATTCAAGATGATCGTAATAACCTTTGCAAATTGAAGGAAGCCAATAATTAAACACGAGCTAGTACTTTGTACTACTAGTACTTACAAGCTTGAACCTTGTAAAGCCTCTTTATGCAACTAATTAATTTTATGATTGTTAGGAAATACAACTGTTTGGCCCTTTCCGGTTTATGGCCACTACGTTAAAGCAATTCTCTTAGGCACCAAGAGATTAAGTCACCATGTTAGGGTCCAGCATTCTACTTGAATGTTGCAGATACGTAAAATATCTAGTGGCCGTATTTTGCAAACTACATTTACAAGAACAGTAAACCAGTTAGTGAAAATTTTATAAAATAATTATAATTGCAACAACGCTATTGAAGATATAAGAATGAGAAGTTAATGTTTTTTTAATAAAACCATAAGTGTTAACTGCTATCAGTAACGCATCATTTAATGAGCTTCCTGGTGCTTCGAGAGTCTTAAGCTGTGTTAATATATGGTAATAAACGAAATTGCACAACGAAATGAGGCAAAGTCAGTTTTATTAGTAGGGACGGAGAAACTACTCGTAAACTGCTCTCCGTCCTTCCACGTGCAACGCTTTTCATAAAACTAGTGAGGGTTGCAGACCCAAAAACTACAATAAGAAACCCGAAGTATGTTTCTTAACCTTATTTTTAATATATTAAAATTTTTATAATGCTTAATTATATTCAATAATTTATACTTTTGTTTATTAACAGACTCACCCCATTCTATTACGATATTGCCCTTAAATAGGTTTAACCTTATCAGACTATTTCATAAAAAAAATTAATGATTGCAAAAATCTAAAATGCATTGGCTAAATTGAATAAACTTCTCCATATTAACTCGTCAAGCCTTGAACATTTATTTATGCTTGAAATTTGGATCGGTTGATCGTTAGGCATTAACGAAATTCTAATTGATAACGCTGCCAACATCACCGGTAATAGTGAGAGGGTGCGCATAACCGATGCGCCTAAGGTTGGTTGCAAATAAAAATATTCCCCGAATGTCTCAATGATTATTTCAGAAGCAGGAGAAAGGTGCGACGGAAATCGAAACACGTTTCCTTTTCAGCTGCGGAAACCCGAGGTGTTACAAAGAAGTTTACGTTTTCAGGATAAAAACAGGTAGACCGCCGATTTCTTGTCGAGCTTTGAGCCGAGAACCGTTACAAATGACGCTGAAAATTCACCATTTCCATGATATTCTTTTCCTACCTTAGAGAGGCGAAATTGCATAATTAATGACTGTATTAATGGACCCGTTTCAATTTGAAGCTTCTAACGCAACATCAATTACGTGCGAAGAAGGATTTGACAAATCGTCGGTGGTAGATAGTAAAATTTTTTGCAAGTTAATTAGTTCAGGGTGTTAGATTTTTATTGATGTTGTCTGTTATTATACGGAAGGAACTGGGAGCTTCAAATATCCCTTTTCCTCGACACAGAAAACAAGTGGACAGAGACAAACATCGCGTTCTAGTTGATAAATTTAGGCCACACACATCTACGCCGCCCTAAGCTCCGATTTATTTCGAAAAAAAATCGGGTCGAACCAATTAAATAGCAACCAAAATTCTCCTTAACCGTGCTCGAACCGTTGAGGGCTCGTCGCTTCATCTCCAATAAATAATAATGCGAGTTTTTTGTTCGAGACCGTCGCCTCCTCCCCTAATACCCGTACCGGAAAATTATATTTACACTTCATTTAAAATTTTAAATTACGCACCTATTTGCCTTTTTTGTTACTCATTAATATTCTTCGGCACGTCCGGGGTAGCCTTTGATGTTTTCATAATAACCAAATTATTACCGCCCACTTTCCACTAGCCCATTGCGGCCGGGTCTCATCTATCAAGAATTTAAAAGTTCGCGTCGGTGTTAGCGTTCTAAAAAACTGGTTTAGGGGAAAACGCGAAGAATTACCGGCATGTATTGCATAATTCCCCCGATGCACTGCTTTAATTTCCAACGAGTCTGGCGTGTTGCTGGATTGTTTGAAATTTAAAGAGGTTTTCCCCAATCAGCAGCGTGTCAGTGGCGTGATTTAAAAAACAACATACAAGGATGGCTAAAAAAGTTTTAAATACTCACGTTATAGCCCAAATTTACCAACACTTCACTATCGAGGTGGTAAAGCACAGAATTCCGCTGATGCAATTCAAATCTGTTGTGTTTTTGCACGGAACGGACACGATATGGTTTTAAGCGCAGTGCTTTCGCTAGACTGATCCGTATAACTGTGACGACCGACGCCCCTTGGCGCCGGGTCGGAAGGCGTCACTACGCCGGTCCGTTGGATTATTATCTTAGATTTGGGATATTTCGATAACGTGTGTTATTACGCTTAGGTATAAACAAGCCTTAATTTGTCTCGCAAAATTTAATGCAATATCTGCGTGTTTTCGGTTTTAATTGCAGAAATTATTGTTGTTGGACCCAGTGACGGGGATATTAACACGCACTTT
This sequence comes from Pyrochroa serraticornis, assembly GCA_905333025.2. Lineage (NCBI taxonomy): Eukaryota > Metazoa > Arthropoda > Insecta > Coleoptera > Pyrochroidae > Pyrochroa > Pyrochroa serraticornis. The sequence goes on along the minus strand of HG995157.1, from coordinate 9,030,686 downwards.
GTCGTGTAACGCTTTTAATTGAGTGGTTGTATTTTGGGCGGAATCGCAGCTGCAGCTGCAATTTTGTTGAATAATGCAATTTGGTCGAGGAAACAGAGAGTCTTTGGGGGGACAACCGAGCAGTTTTTGTCAAAGGTATCTTTCCATTAGGAGTGAAGTATCACGACTATTATCTTCTGAACAATATAGCGGCAATGTTTTTCATAAATCAGCACTAAAGTTGTCTGAAGCTAAGGCGAAGCGAGATACAGGAGGCCTACATGAGCTTTTGTGCTTTCCTGGAGCTTTCGCAGCTTTATAGTTGCCTATTCCCGGCCACAGTCGCCAGCTCAAGCGCCGTAATGAAGTGCGAGCGCACAGCCTTATCCCCATCCTCCATACATATATGAGTTATCTCGAGATCTGCACAAAACTTTGCTTTAATTAAATGCGACGAGTCGTCCATGAAAAAAAGATACGTGGACCATCATCCGGAATGGATGCAGACGATTCTAGAAGAAAAATTACCATAAAGGGACGATTCCATCGAAGCGAAAGGACGCACCAGTATAATTCGTATAATCAACGGTTGCAGCATCAGCTAGGAGAGAGAGGTCTTCTAATTAATAAATAAATTTCCCATTCTCGAAAGGCCATTAAAGGGAAGGAAAGGCGTTTTAATAAAACCCTTTTTCGCGAACGTCTAACCTCTTACCTTGCAATCAAGCAGAATAAGGTTAACGTGAAGGCGCGTAAACATTTCCAACGCCTTAATTACACGCTGTTCTAGGCGCAGACGAACGCCATGACACGGTTAAACATTGCTGGAAATGAGACGGAAAAACCGGCAGCAATTGTTTACGAAACATTCCCCAACACTTCATCTGTCTACTGGGGTCTTCTTCGTTTTTGCTGTATCTGTAAAACCGAACGTTTTGCCACGCGCGCCACTGATGCCGATTACGGTTAAAGAAATTTAATATCAAAACCGACCTCTAACTGGGAAGGTTACGTTCAAAAAATGAATGCGTCGGCCGTTATTGGATGTTTGTTGGAATTTAACGGTTTTTGCTTGGTTGTCTGTTCAAATTTGCCAATGAATTACCATACATGCAATTTAAACAAATTGGTATAATTTTCCCGACTTTTAACTGTATAACGATATACATATATTAAAATATTTACAAATACCCACCGATATCAAATCTAATAAATTTTCCGTCGCACAAACCCAAATCGCATCACAAACATATTTGCACATTTATATTGTTACATTTCAGGTGCAAATAGTTTCAAACTCTAATCGTCCATCTCATATCCCATCCCTTATTCCCTTGAGTCGAGATACTTTTGTTTGGAAACTTTAATAAGGCGATTTTGAGAACGGTACAGGATTCAACAGAGTGTTATTTATAAAGCCAGTTTCGATATTTTGTCTCAACAAACCTAATCTAATAATTTTAGACAACTTGTCGTGCTTTTGATTTCAACAGAAACTGTTTCTAATAGGAACTTCAACATACTAATTTTAAGATATAATGCAGAAATTTTTGTCACCAGTGCCAAATTTAATGCCCATATGACCGGTTACTTCCAAAAATTGGCAATATTTATAAACTATCGTTAGAATCAAAATGGAATTTTAATTCCGATTATAAAGTAATTTTAGAAATAGCTCGGAGTAAATAGTTTCGGTAGATTTGCTAAATTAAAGTAAACATAGACATAGAACAGTAAAAAAATCCAAAAATATTCTTAAATTTGACATTGTCTACTTATTGCGAGATATGGAAAATATTAAATTTAAACTGAATGTGGTAAAAAAATTATTGAACGAACTAGTCACACTGTTGGTGGATCGCAATTTTAGAACGTTCCAAATTGCAACTCTTCAGAGTGAAAGATATAAAATGTTCAATTAAACCAGTCGAATCGTCAGAACTTGGGCAAAAAAATATTTGTTAAGAGACTTCGATTACGATAGGATTATATTTATAATTTTGTGTAAGTATTTTCTTTGGCTTTGTAAGAAACTTTAATATATTGCTGTTTTAAGGATAAAAATCGTAGTCCATACCAATATCAAAGACAATTTATCTGACGTGCCACGTTTAATTAATAATATATGGAACAATTTTTTAATGATTGAAAACATTTTCGATGGGCAATACATTTCTTGGTCGGTCATCAAGGAGGAGTATGAGCTGGATAAAGCAAGTCAAACCGAAAGAGTATTGACAAAACATACAGATCGACCAACTGATTTGAGAAAATGAATGCCCGTTTAGCCACACAAGTATTTAGTTACAGCGTATCAGCAGCAATCAAAACATCTGTAACAACCTTTCAGTTGAAGTCTGCAAAAGCTGCTAATTTTGTTGAAAGTATGGAAAAATTATTTGATGCGTTGAACAGCAAACATTTTTACTCGCCAAAACCTTGTAATCTTCCATTAAGACAAGAAAATATGCAGGTAGTAAATGCACTAACAACTGACCGAGAAATTATACAAAATATTGAGAAAGTTGGAAAAGGTGGAAAATGTTCGAGACCAAACTGTTTTGAGGAAATGGTTCAAAGTATCACCGCTTTTCAAACACTGCATGAAGGAACAAAATTGGAAGAATGGGCATACATTCTCATCGGAAAACTAAACCAAGATCCTTTCGAAAATTTATTGGCTGTATATCGTCAACGCGGAGGATACAATAGAAATCCTACAGTCGGAAGTTTCCATGCAACATTTAAGTCAAAAACTGCAATCACATTAATAGAACCAGCAGACAATTCGAACTGCGAACCGGATGAAGATCAGAATATGTTTGACAATACTTCCACTGAGCTATTAAGTTATACAGATAGTGACATCAATTCCAGTAGTTTATTTTGCAGACTACTTAGTGCGTAAGTTATTAAAAAAGTATCAGTGCGCTTGTTGCAAAGCAAGATATTTAGGAACACAAGATTTAAAGATTTAACCAATCAAAATAAATTGCTACTTCTTTACAAAAACTTTAATATATCAAACCCCTGCCATCTTAAAACTCCTTCCCTGTAAATAAAAAGTATTACAAATAACGCTATGCAAGTTATTCCTAAAAAACTTAATCAAAACTGGAGTTTTAGATATTTGTCTGCCACATTAGTCTTGTTTATTAAAAAAAAATTAATAACAACACTACCGGAAATTCAAGTAGCTTTTAATGAGAACATTCAATGCGAGCAGCATTTTCCATTTTTATTAGAATTATTAGTTCGCACGGTAAGTTTTAAGGAGTGTAATTATTATAGCACCTCGATGAAAAGTTTAAAAGAAGTCGAGCATCCCAAAATGTCCTTATTAAAAAATTAGTAAGAACATAATTTTACTTTTATTCAATAGCTAATTAATTTTAGCATTACTTTGAGTATAAGTTGTAAAAATTGTATATAACAAAAAAATTGTATCTGTTTTTTACTACATCAAGACCTTTAATGGTGTCTGCATTTCGATTTTAACATCAACTCTGCGTAGAATCCAAGTTAAGAGCATATAGTGAGCATAATGAAAATGGGCACAAGATGACTCGGGAGAACCCTGTAGTGCCCTTAATAATTAACTTAACGACACGTGGTTTTACCATCTTTTAGAAGAAAGTTTAAGCATTTTTTTATAACTTGGTCAAGTGTCTTCATAATTTATTTGCAATCTCACTAAACTCAGCAATTGTTTTGAAATTACCATACTCCTGTATAAAAATACAAATAGCAAACATTTATTAATCTTTCTTCTTGATAATAATACATGAACTATTGTCGTATCGTTGTTAATAACGTCAATATAAGTTTTCTTCGAAACTCTGCACAAATTACAAAAAAGAAACAAAGACAGGTATGCCTTAATCATTTTCTAAAAGACGGGTGAAAACTACTTGTCATAAAGTTAATTATTAAGTGCACTAGATGTTTTCTCCCGCTTTATGCTCCGTCCTTTTTTCAAAGTCGACTATACGCAGCATTGAATGAAACCGAACCGAGTCTGTATGTTTATCAACAATGCGCCCATTACCGTTCTTAATGTTGTCTTCCCGATCACATACCGCATGGGTGCATTGCAAATAAAACCCATGATTAGCGGAGTCGAGATCCATTTAGCGAGCGGTAAATAATTCTTAGAATTATTTGCTATTGGTGACCTCTTTTAGCATTTTTAGAAAGATATGGTTGGCTGTCTTGCATAAATCGTCTTTACCTATATACTACTTTGAAGCTAAACTGAATCATACTGTGTTTAAGCAAAAGTATTTAATACTGGAAAGAATTGCGAATAGTAAATTAAAATTTCAAGAAACACAACGTGTGCTATTATTAAAAAGCAGAATAAGTTTATAGATTTATTTTGTTAATATTCTAGCAACGATCACACTGAAAAATATTTTTTTATACAATCCTTTGCAATGATCGCTGGAGAGTTCTGAAATATTAAACCCTTAAAACCAAAAACTTATATCTAGCAACCAATTGAAGCAGAATTTTTTTCTTCAATTTTTTTTAAAGAAGTAAAATGAGCTTATATTTAATTTCAATGTTTATACATAGACGCTTCAAGCTTGTTGAAAACTTTCTTTACACTAGTAATATACGTACAAAGTTTTAAAGAATTCCGAGATGTGGAATCGACGTTGTGTGGAGGCTAGAAAAACTTAAACTGGCATATAAAGTTGACAGTCGGCCAACAAAATTTCTGTTTTACATTTGCAAATGCCCTTTCAATTGGAAACTTTTGTATCTCTTGCATTTCTTACCTTCTATTGTTGCAAAGTACAATAATCTGGAACGTGTTATTAACAATTCAGTAAATTGTTTTCTTTAAATGAAAACAATTTTCTTTACCCTCTAGAGATACGTTAGCATGATGCTCTGTTAACTCTACTTTTGCATGCCGGTATTTTCATAGATTGGGTATTATCATGCGAGATTTTCAGGAAAAAATCTTATTTTGCTTCATAGTTTTAAATTTTAGCTTTAGAACAAAAGTGTTATGGTTTCCTTCAAGAAGTTAATTTGTGAGTTCCTGTAAACTTTTAATTTTATAGACTTAGTGGCTTGCGAAACTTTATTTATCTCCACAATTTTTAAACTGTAGAGCTACTTACTAAATAATATTTTTTAATATTTATTGACTACTAAAAATTATCCGTAAATATAACTAGAATATGCATAATTGGTTGAAATTGCACTTAACTCATTTGCAAAGGTATTTTACAAAAGTATCAGAACTGGCTCTAGCGTCTACAAGAAATTGACCACATCTACTTAATAATGAAAACAGACTGGTGAACTAATTAATTAATTGTTATTAAACATGCGGCGGATTTTTTTAGTATATTCATTTTAAAGTACTACCTTTAAAATTTATTGTTTTCCCAATTGCATAATGAGATATTTAGTTAAGTGAAAACAAATGCTTTTCATTCGACAATATTCTTAATGTAGACTTTTGAAGATTTCACTTGTATACTTGAAAATCTTCTTTACTTACAAAATTCATTGAAAGTAATTTAAATAATAAGAATTTCATTCGTTATGTTGATTTTTGGTATTAATCATTTACCATATAAATGACTTGAAGCTAATCGTACCGTAAAAGTCGCTTTTAATGACGACTTAGGAAGCGAGAAAATTTTTCGTTATATTTTCATCACTTTATACAAAGAGATTGCTATTTGGTATCCAGGATCACGTCGATGTATAGGCGACTTATCAGCATAAGTGACGTCTTTATAAACAATTTTGACTATATTTTCAGATTGTAAGTTTTAGATACTGACTTGCACTATTTGTGTTATATTATAACAATATTTCAAGTGCAGTATTTTAATTCATCTTTTTTCGGTATAATGTAAAGGTAGAATTTTAAGCATACACGTACAAGATAATTTTTGCTGTTTCTCTGTATTAAGGAGTGTGAAATAAAAAAATGTATTTCCGTGTTATAACTGAATTGTAAAAATTTAATTTTAATATTTTTATAGTAAGTCGGTGTCCCTTGCAGTGCAGATGCCACGATTTTGATGTTTCCCCAATATAAAATGTATTCTGTCGCCGATAAGCTCAATGGATCCGGTAATAATCTAAAAAAATTGCTTGTCGTCAAAAATATGTTACGTGTAGAAATATCAATTTTCCTCGAAGCATATTGGATTGGACGGGACAAAGATGAACTCCTGCAACTCCCGGTGTGTTCATCTATTTTTCCCAGTCAATGCAAAAGCCGAATAAATATTCCCGCAACCGTTATAAATAAAATTAAGAATGGGAGCGACCCTTTTTGCGAACTGCAATAATTCTCGCCCACCGGCGTCCGTAATTATCGTCGACTCCCCGAATCGCTTACTGCAAAAGGAACATCAAGGCTCAATTATGACATCGTGTTCGTCGGGATCGTTAATAATGAATTCCAGACCATTCAAATGCCAAAATACATGGCAAGATGCGCTGTTAGAATGCGAGAAACCTTTCCATGCAGGAAATATTTTATTGGGAATCTCCTGAACGAATATTTTTTATACCTATATAGAGAAACTTGTTTGCTTTTCTCGAAGAAAGGCAAAGAACAGTCGCTCTCACTTAAACACCCGTGTGTCTGTTTTAAAAGAGGTTATCGCCAATTAAATGTTTGTAAAATTTTCTGAAATTCTCAGCAACGTAATGTGGGAAAATGGGATGTTTGCAACACATGTAGAACATAAACCAAGAGGTGGAAATAATAATTTAAGCCGACAACACCGTCGTGTCGTTTTTATTCTCATGAAATTCTCAAAAAGGTCACTGTGCTTTAGCGGGTAAAACAACGTTATTATTGAACGGAACGACAAGTTCAAAAATATGAGATCAGACAACAAGAAGAACACTTGATAACTATTTCAATTTCAACCCAAAAGTGGTAGAAAATGCTAGCATCTCTACCCGTTTTGCTCGACCTTATCTTCTGAAATATTTGTGTATAGCTGACGGTATTTGCAGAAAGGGGAATAACAATAAATTGGAGAAATTTTAGCATAGCTCGCAGGATAAATATTTCCGTTGTCTATAACGGTACCTTCGCCGTCTGATCTCGGATCTCGAAACCAAACATGAATCATCGAAAACAGGATATCGCTTTATTCAAGCTTTTATTTCAACATAAATGCTTTTATGACAATTTATTCGATCCCGCTTATGTAGATACTTTATTAATTTTGGGCTAGAAATTAAATCTGAACCATATCCGCCAATGCAGGCTGCAAAATTTTTGGCTAATATTATCGCAACATTTTGTAAAGTTTATGGGTTTGAAGTTATTTTTCATACGCGATAAGTGGAAACAATTTCCTTTAAAAACGCAACAGCTTTTACTGAAACCGAGCAATGTTGCAACGATTGATAATTTTGCTTTAACATGGTGAAGTTGTACCAATTATATTTTTACAGTCAATTTTCAACGCGAAATCATGAATCGAGTCGGTGGCGCGGTGTTAATTAAACAACATAAATTGAGGACCGACACAAAATAAATTTGGTTTTATCGTCAAAGACTTTTTAAGGATCCCTTAATGCCGTCTGATCCGTTACTCATAAGCTAAGGGGAAGTTCTCAAGCATACCAATTTGCGTTAAAGAAAGTACTTAATAAGATTTATTTACTTAGCTGCTCGGGCAAATTTGTTATTATTTGTAAGTGTTTTAGCGGCGGCCAAAATGCTTAAATCCGTTATTAAAATTTTATTGCAAATTAATAAACACGGCTCCTCTCAATTAAAAACCCCTTAACTTTCAAAGTTTATTTCTAAAAGTATTCCTGATATTTAATATATATTTGAACTTGCTGGAAATTCCTTCTCCCAATTTGCCATTATTAGTTTTCGGTGTCTTAACGGAATTCTTTTATACTGGTTTATACTGCACAAATCTCCCTGTCGAGTAATTAAAGTTAGGTAACATTTTATATTTTTTTTTTGTAATTCTACAGTTTCCATGTGGTGTCTTTAGTTTGAGTTTGATGTTATTGTTCTTAGAGCATTTTGACTTGCTTCTTGTAGCTGTCATTGATTCTGTTTGGTTGTGGGATAAAAATAGAAAGTGTGATAGAATAGAATGCTTCAATGAGAAGCTCATCTTCTTGGTCAATTTGCTTCCGATTTGAATTCTATGCTTGAGATTAGTTAAATATCTAACAAATTTTTATTCGATTCATCATAGTGCCCATGACAAAAATCTTCTCTCTTTGGTTTACATATAGGGTGTGTCCTAAAAAATGCCCCATGCGAAAACTCCGTTATTTGTTATCCGATATGAATAAATAAAAAACTTTAGCAAATTATTCTTTAACAACTACAAAGTGGCCCTAGAAGTGATTACGTATTTTTCCTATTTTATTTGAAGGCCAATATTTTCTAAAAATTTGGATTTGGTGCAATGTTTATTTACTAAAATATTTAACAATTTTTTTTTATAATTTTCAAGTATGTCGTGAAAAACAGAAACAAAAAATTTCAGTAATCCGTCAGTGTCGTCGTTGATATCGTATTATAACTAGCTTTGGGTTTCAAAGTTACTTTCTTGTAAAGAAATAACTAAATAATCAACAACAATTAAGACCGACTTGCTGCACGTGTATTTAAAATTGAACAAGAATTGTGGTCAACCAGTGCAAATTTTCAACGATCGTTTTCTAGACAGGGAAGTACCAAAACGTCGTCAGTTTGCAAGAGTCAAACAAGATTTGAGAAACTTTGGAACTTTTAAAAAACTCAATTGGAGGTAATGACAATTTTTCAGAAATTTTAAGTTAGATGTTCATCTGAGTGTAAACCAAAATACAAGAACTGCTATTTGAAATTTTTTTAATATTTGGTGTTTCCAACTGAACGCTACATAAAGTACTAAAAATCATAAAATGAAACCATATATACCTTAAAAAGTGCAGGCATTGGAGGAAAGCGATCGAGGTCAGTGGAAACTTTTGCCTTATTTATTAAGATACGATTCAAATAAATAGAATTTCTTTAGAACAATTATTTGGTAAGATGAATGATCTTTTAGTAATAATGGCATTTTTAATAAAAACAATCACCCATATTGGTGCTAAGAAAATACCAAAGTAATTGTAAGGAATAATTTTTAACGAGGATTTAGTGTTAAAATGAGGTGCGGAATTTTCAATGTTAGATTAATTATTCTTGATTGACTCTACTCTAAATCAAGAAAAATGCAACCAATTGCTCTTGCAAATTTCTTGGATACCTTGATCTTTGCAGAATCTCATCGAGTCTACTTTCAACAAAATGAAGCTCTGGCGCATAATGCCATAATAAATGTTAATAATTGGCTAAACACTGAATTGAGTATGAGATTAATAGGTAGGAACATGGACCAATTCGGTGGCCTGCGCGTCTGCTCGATCTGAAGCCGCTTGATATTTGGTTGTAGGGATATTACCAAGTAGAAGTCGTAAGCTTAGGTCTCTCCTGGAAATTTTTTTATCTAGGTGACTGTTGAACAATTTTTTAGAACCTCGATTAGCATACCAAATAGTGATGTCAACTTTCGGTACTTTTGAGTAATCGTTACTATTCGTTACTTTTAGGTTCAATACTCCTTACTTGTATTCGTTACTTTGATTACTTTGATTACTTTTGTATTTCGTATTAAAATATCTACAGACATGAAAGATTCTCCATAATTAGCAAATTACTTAAAGTCATAAATAAAATAAAGATGCAATAAAAAAATATATATAAAAAATAAAACAAAAATTTAACAAAAAAATAAAATAAAAAAGAAATAAAATATTAAAAAATAATAAATAAAGAATATAACAAAATGTATGATGTATGTAAACACAGTAGAGCATGTGTAGGGCAGACATCTATACCATAACTTGTTCAGAAATAAATACAATAAACAACAGCACGAATCGACATTTATTTTGGGCTATTTTTTGTGTATTTTTAACTTATGGAATGAACCAACAAAAGGGTAGTGGAAGTAAACGACGTACCTGGTGAGGCATATTCGTTTTACCTGAAAATATAAATTACTGGAAATCCCGGTCCGGAATTCCCAGTTCTGTTTTCTGTTCATTTCCACTTGCACATAACCATAAAAATATATAAGAAAAACTTAAAAAAATTCAATAAACAATATGACTTATCTTATCATATCATTTCCTGTGGATAGTTAATTTATTAAATAATAGATAATTTACCAAAAGATTTGTATTACAATAAATTGGACAAGACTTATTTAATTGTTATACAGTCTTTAATGTTAGTTTTTTTTGTTAGTATGCAGCAAATGAATAGGAGTAAAGATTTAGTCATTAGAACGAAATAATGTCCATTATGAAAAATGTGTCCGATTTTTTGGAAAAAAAAACTTATGATTGAAAGTGCCAACCTGGTGTAATTTTGTTATAATTCAGGTCAGCAGACCAAAGAACGCAAGAGATGATTGGCAATGATTGTAAAAGGTTCAATTGTGACAAAATTTAGATTGTGTCTAATTTTATAATTTTATTGTCACACATATAATTCATAAAAAAACTGTCCTGTAGTTCAAGTTAGCTAGTTACCTAAAGCAGTGATCCACCCGTTTACCCATTAATCTTTAATATTTTTTGGTTTTTAAAACTGATTTACATCTACATTAGAAAGAAAATAATTCTGAATTTATTTACATCTAATAAATGCAGGGAAAAACGTTCATTTATTTATTTATTTATTTATTTATTTATTTATTTATTTATTTATTTATTTAATAACATAAATCAAGAACGAAAAGTACATTCCAGGTCCTTTGTAAAAACCACAACCGTGATGCAAATATTACATAATAATATTCGCTTCATAAGCGTGAGCGACACCGAGACTAAGACCGAATATCCGAGACCGAGAATGGAGTACCGACTATTGAGTAACAAATGATTACTTTTTCTCTATCCCTACCGATGTATCGAAAGTAACAAAGTAATCAAAGTAATCAAAGTACCGATTGTAACGAATGATTACTTTGTACCGAGTACTCGTTCTGCAACCAACTACTCCCTAGTATCGAGTACTCAAAGTAATCAAAGTATCGATAGTATCGAAAGTAACTAAAGTAACGAATACATTGTGGAACGAGTACTTGATACTTCGGATCTTCTCGAGTAACGAGTACTCGAGTAACGAATGATTACTTTTTCGCCATCACTAATCCCAAATAAACCCACGCCGGGGCTTTACTTCTGCGTAATGACACTGACCTATCACGCCCAACACTCATTTTATTACATTTCCAATACTTACTTTCGCCTTTCATGCATTTTTTTGGTTGCTAGTACTATTTAATTTTCCTCAGTAGCCCCTGCGTCTTCACCATCTAATTAAACTCTGCTTTATTCATTATTACACAAAATATATAACGTAATTTTTGGTTGTATATTGGTTGGTTAATTAAAATTAAGGGTTGACGGAGTATTTTGGTATTTCCAAATTAAATTTAGGTTTTGATAATGATCATCAACAGGTCAACACAATCTGGCTTTGCGGCAAACCTTTCAAGTGGAGCCGGTCCTGTCGGTGAATTTTTCCCCTCGCTCGGCAGCACAATAATAATAAAGTGACGATGGAGTTTAACAAAGTCATTTATTCCCGTAATTCCTAGCCTTACAAACTTCGTCGGAGGTGAATTTAAATGGGAGACAGAAAAATCTCGTTCTCGGTCGTGATTAAATTGTGAGTTTAACATAAACGCAAACTTGATTAACCTCTTGTATTGAATAGATACATACATAATCAAGAGACAACAAGAACTGAAGAAGAGAGCGGCCACCGCTAACTCGATTATGAATACAAACTTGTAAGAAACACGCAAAGCGGCATTCATTTGCATTTGTTATTTCAGCCACAGAGATTGCTTTGCCAACTTAATATTATACTTTAAATGAATTTTATGCTTAATTGAAAACACGAAAACGCCAAAGTCCAATTGATTTTAGATACAGTGGGTTAGTCGGTTGTCCTGATTTATTGTTTTTGACGAAACTTCCTTCCTAGCTGCATTAATATTAAAATTGAATCCGTAAACTCTAATGTCATCCCTGAAATGCAAAAGCAACGAGTTAACTCCTCCATGTTCATTACGAGATGCAGCTGGAGTGGTTTCTGGAATTACCTACGAGCACTTGAAAACTCACTTCGATATGCGAAAATGAATCAACCCCGGGGAAACGGAACACGTGGACAACTCGAAACCAATTCTTATAATCAAATTACAATTCAATAACTGAAAAGAGAGAAAAATTAATTGTATTAAAGCTTCCCATGTTGGAGGAAACAAACTCGTAAGATTAAAAAAGTCAGAAAATCGAAACAAGAATTAAGCATTTCAAGCAGGGGTGGCCAGCCTTTTCCCAACTTGTGCCACGACCTTAGTGTGTAAAGACGTTTAACAACAAAAAATATTAATAACAAACAAAGCGACATTATAATAATGAAGCATCATTTTAGTAAAAATGTAAATATGACAATAAATGTGCTTAGTACATGCTTTTTACAAGAGCATCGATGTTAAAATTCAGTTGATTTTGAACGATATTTAGTTTTTATTTTATTTATAATAAAAACATTTCTTCGGAAACATACGTTGAGTCAAAGCTACATTTTTTTAAACCTGTCAAACTTTGCGTAATTTTTTTTTTACGTGAAGTCAGTTGGAAAAATCTGAATTTTGGTAATAAAAGAGAATACAGAAATGACTGAAAAACTACTTTTTTGTACTTGTAAAATTTTAGATTTAGGAAACATTTAATTGTGCCACTTCTAGCTTCTTGGAGTGTCCCGCGTGGTGCAGGTTAGCCATTCCTGATCTGAAGAGTAACAAGAAGAACACTGCAGTAAATCTTTTTGAGATCTGACCTGAAATTGAAGTATTGGCATGAAAATTCTCTTTATGCAAATAAATTTAAAAAAACTTAACTATCCTTGAATATTCAAATAAAAAGAATAAATTGGCCATCACCCTCTTTGCTAGAGGGACTCTGCGGTTTCGCTCAAATTAATTTTCTCGATTCTTGCAGAGTTACGCACGCTAATTGTGACATTAATATTCTTCATTAGCCTTCTACTAAGCCATTTGAGTGGGATGATACATAATTTCAGTGGGGCGGGATACAAAAGCTTGCAAATGAGATATAACTGCCGTAAAGCAAATAGTGTTTTAAAGATAGCACTTAGTCACTTGCTTGTGTAAGGATAATGGAGTAATAATTTGACGTTCCAGTGTACAAAAGAAAATTCTACATGAACTGAAGTGTTCAGACAGAAGTCTCTATCCGAATATGGTTGAGTTTAATAGTTGGACGTCAAGAGAATAATAAGCGTCATAAAAGTTGAATTACCCAAATTAATGTTAAGAGACTTCACCAGCTGGTAATTTAGGAGTTGATTGTTGAAACAGCAAAAAGTGCGGTAGGTCCTTCCGCAACATCATATAATACAACTAAAATCTTACGCCAATGCTTCTTTTTATTACTCCTTGGTTATGAAATGTGATAGAGTGGAAAAATTATGTGGGGGATAATGTAAAAATTTCAAAGAAAATGGCCAGTAGTAAAAATGTTAATTGTTGCTTTTGGTGCGACAAAACATGAAACGTAGACGAGAATAACTTTTGTACTTGCCAACTCTTAATTGTTGGAAATCACCTAGCGAAAACTTTGTTTTCTGCATTGGATCGGATATATCGATGGTGCGAACTAAGTAGTTTTTCTTTTTGTTGCAAAAAACAGATTTAATGGTGCAAGCTTCTCTTCTGGTTAACTCTAAATGCGGAATGGTTTCGCAAAAAATGTTTCTGATATTTACGAGACTTGCAGCCGATGTGTGTCGCTTGCCTTTATGGCTAAAATAAAACTCTAACGTAGCAGCGTAATGGATTTTAATGATCAAATAAAGAGGAAACCTCCCTGTGACGTGTTAGTTGGCAATCCCATAACGGTTAGCTAATTCGGAAAACAACCGTGCATATGGAGCACGTGTATCGAATGTTATCATAATTTATACAGCGTGTATTGTCCGACGGGTGTCGGAAATCAACAAACCGATTTGATTTTATAACGGCCCAGTTAAAAATGGCGATCGGGCAAGCAGCAGTAAGTCTGTTGGGGCATTGTTCGGTTAACTATGTAAATGTTGCAATCAAGGCGGCTCTCCAGCGACCGTATTAGCATATCCGTGTAATATCGGTACTTGAATGACCAATTCCGGGATCGACAGCCATCACAGCCAATATGTGCCTATACTCTTCCTGATATTAAAATACATCCTCATTTCCTAACTCCCTTTACGACTGACCGTTACTATCATCCACTGCATAATTTTTTGCTAGCGAATGCCATATCGGGATTAGTCCGCTGAAAGCGCGGAATGCTCCGGCATCAGTTTAGAGCTTTTTTCATTTTGTGGCGTCCGCACGTAAATAATTAAACAGGAAATTAGAAACGGTAACTTTGCACTTTTATGTTAACGCAAAAGGTTGGAATAATTGGTAAATGGAAACAGTTAAATTGCCTCATTCTCAATTACTCCGCTTCTACACCTTCGGTTGAACGGGAGCCCGCGGAAAAAGAACGGAATCGTCCTTAAAAGCTCTTAATTCCATCGAGTTTTCGTTCCCAATTAGGTAATTTTGCTCAAAGAACGGTGGCGTGAAACAAAACCCTTAGGATCCTCCTGCAATCTGATATTTTACGTCAGGTGTCCATAACGTGACTCTAGGAATAAATGTTGTAATTGTAAGTCGTTCTCAAAGGTTAATTAAAATCTTCTCGAAGGTGACACCTACTTAAACGTCGAAAGCCTCTGTTAGTTTTTTACATGAACAAAAAGCATTTTCATGTCGTCGCTGCTTTTTCGTTGACTTTCTCGGAATAATTGGCGGTTGCAAAAAAAAAGTATCGAAAAAGCATGAAAGCTTAAGGGAAAATTAGTTTAAGCCTGTTTTTCTCGACTTAAATTAAAATGGGCGACACGTTCAAAAGCTTCAGTCAAGGTGATGCGAATGAAAATGCGTAGGTTTAGTCGGCTTACTTACGTACTAACTATTTCACTTTGAAAACGACCACCTTTGTAGGGATTTTACGCATTATTCAAATTTTTATTAAAATTACATCAATTATTTCTGAATCCGAATAAAAACACGCAATTGTGGGCAAGGTTTTGTTCTAGTGTTCGATTGCGTAGTTTTATTAAGATCTCTAAAGTTGTTTTGAAGACAAAGCCGAGTTCCTAAACTTATCGGTAAACTTTATTTGCAAAGCTGCTTACCGATGTTATCAAGTTTTCACTTAAAAATCTCCTTAATCTTAAACGCTTTGGACGGATTTGCTTATAGCAATGGGTTAGTTCATAAATCGTTTTTCTTAATACGTATCGATTTTAAATTAATTAATTTTCAATAAAAATTGTATCAATTTAGACCTTAAGTAAAACCAGTACTCATTCATTCTCTTTAGTGTCCAAATCAACTTTTTGATATACTTATCTCATTGAACTTATAAATATTTTAAAAGTGGCACAAATTTCTATTTTTTAAGCTAAAAGAGAAATTGCAAGAATAACCCACAAATTTTCAATGCTTAATTTACAATTTAAAGATTAACTAACTAAAATACTCAACATATTCTTCAATTTTCAAAATGTTTGTTGGGTATTGAATTTCTCTTTACATTTTTAGGAAATTTATAATAAGTTCTTCCATATTCTCTGACCAAATTCTGCCTCCTACGTTCAATCAATGAGAGGTTAAATAACTTCAGAAATGGAGGTCTTGCTGGCGATTCTACATTATTTATGCGATTAATTCATTTTTGGAGAAATCCTAGATTCAGATATTTTCGAACAAAAAAAATGACGCAGAGAGCTTGAACTCCTTGTAATTTGATTTCTTTATTGTCTTCCTTTTTTATTTACGTCCTTCAAATTTTAAAATTTTAAACAAATTTCTAGTAAAAGCTCTTAAAAATAATTTACATTATTACTTTGCCGATAGTGAATTTCTAAAAGTTAAATATTTTTGAAAATATTTCTAACTATCTGGTTGGCATGCGAATTTTCTAATGTCGCTTTATATTCGCAAAATTCTTGGAAAATTAAGAATTTTTATAAAAATTTCTATTCAAATCTGAAAAAACATTTAGCACACATTTCAACAGAACAAAGTGCTAAATACAAGTAGAAAGAATATTTTCACTCTTTGCTTCTCGATAGCTAAAAAAAGTAACATCAGATATAAATAAATTCTAATGTTCAATAAATAACACAAGACTGACCCAAAATATAAAAACTAGGTTCACAAATTTTTTTTTATTGAAAAATATTCTACTTTTATACTAAATAACTAAAAATAGTTCTTAAATAAAATTTATTTTGAGAATGATTCATGAAATACAAAGTGTTGATGGATTTTTTAAGTTCCGATAACTTAAAATCCCAAAAATTTGCTGTAAATTAATTTCACTTTAAATCAACAACAAACAGTAAAAAATGCTTTTTTGTAACTACAACTGCAAAATATTAGATAATTAATTTTTTTTGGAAATATAATATCAATCATTAAATATTCGAAAATCTTAACATGTAATTATTGACTTGTTTAAGCTGCACCTGATTGTAATTGTTTAAACTTGTATTTAAATTATTAAATTAATGGATCACAGTTAAATTCAGCCAATCTTGGTTTTACAAACCCGCGTAATTTAGTGGTTTTTAGGTGAAATCAAAGTTATTGTTATATTAGGTAGGTTCATTCTTAAGTCAGTAGATTCTATATTTCTAATTACTTTTAAAATTTTATGAAAACTGTACAAATTATAATTATAATCACTTATTTCAAGTCAACACACTAAATTATGATGGCGTCGAAATGGCGGATGCGCCGGGTAATTAATAAGCTGGAACTACATTACAGGGAATCTTCTACACAAAAGTAGAACACAACTCTTCCTTTGCTTGTTTTATGCTTTCATTTAAACCTTGTTCGTGTTCTTGATTTTCAGGCAATCTTTTACAGAATTTTTATTATCATTACTGCGCTTTCTTTTATCACTTTTAGGATAAGTATTCAACGGATGGTAGTTTTTCATGTCACACCTAAATAGTTCAAGATGTTCTAGCAGCTATTTGAAAGTCCATTTTAACGCATTTAACCCACAATCAACTCAACTACGAAACAGTCAGTGTGCAATAATGTTAAATTAATTTAGAAAGTTTTTTGAAGTACTCTTACTCTAGCCGGAATCTACTGCGATGGGAAACGAAATTGCCTTTAAAGACCTGCTTATCCCAAGAACGTACGATGTTGGCTCCAGACAGTTGGCCAACATAAATGTAATATGTGGATAATGCTGGGCATTGAGGCATTTTAGGCCAACCACATTTAATGAAGGATTATTCACGTAGACGCAATAATTTGCCTTCTACAAGTGTAATCACGACGAATCTCCTGGGGCCATTTTCAAGCAACTCGTACACGATCGACGCCAACAACGTAACAAGTTTTAAAAGCAATATCGGTCGGTGTTGAGGTACGCTTGATGCAATTCCTGTGCAGAAAGAAGCCGCCCGTCCTATAAAAATAATTGGAACAATTTCGCGTCCCTTCGGGCAATCGAGAAGAAATCTGGACCAATTCGGGATAATTTGAGGACAATTCCAGCCAGTTGTCGACAGTTTATAAGTGTAATTTTGCGGGATAGTAACGAAAAAACTAGTGACTATCGTCGCGAGTAGTTGGGTGGTTAAAAATGTGCGTCGTTATCCTTGCTTGATGAAGTTGTCGACGTGATTCAGCTTTGCGGAGCTCGTTACGATTGTAGGGTCGGTTTTGGAACTTTGGCGTTCCTGATTATATCAAAACTAATTTAAGGCGGCCGCGCTGTATTGAATGGAATTTAAATCAATAATTTAAACTTTAAAATTAAATAACGGGCCTAAGTCGAAACTCTTGTTCCCGAAGTAGGTAAGTGTGAAAAATGTGATATTTTCCGACCGCCTCCAACTCGAATTAACTTAATCTCCATCGATTAAATCTGATAGGAATCAGGAATGTCTATCTAGCTTTTGGAGCTTGTCCAAAATCGTCGAATGGCAAATGCATTATCCTGGTCGGGTCGAAGGGATATTTACGGATATTTTATCGGACATTTTAAATATGCACCACTTTGCGATAGAGGATCGCCGTCGAAGAAGAAGCAAGTTACAAATGGCCGGTTCTGAAGCGTGTAATTTTAATACGGTTGTTTTCGTATCGAATGGCTTTTCGGATTATGCGTGTATCGTGCGTAATGCGCGGGAATAATTTGTATGAGTGAATAATGATTTTCAACGGAAGATGGGCACTCATCTGTCAATGTTGTGTCACGGCCAGACTCCAAATGGCCGTTGCGTGCACTATTCATCGACAGCCCGGCAATTTATTTTGCTACCTAGCGACCGAAAATCACGGCGACATCCAGAATAATGCAGAAATCAACCGAAGCGGTCCAAATTGACACAAAAAAATACTCCACTATATCACAGTTTGGACATTTTGAATTATTAGCTATAAGCACACGTAAAATTTGATATATTTTAAAAATAAAATTAATTTAAAAGCTGGGTATAATCCAAATTTTATTTGCGACCGAACCCGTTTGTTAAGTAGTTGAAAACATTTATTGGAAGAGATATTGCTCTGTTTATCAGTAGTTGACCCTATCACAACAAAAAACCTGCAGATTAAACGTGTTGCAGCAGAGGGCGCTGCAAAATCGAGTGCAATGAGTGTGCAATGTATAACAAAGGATTAACAGGGATAACAAATTTTCAGTAGGTTCCTGCTCGGTAAATTAAATCAAAAACTATGATTGCGTTATTTTACTGTCAACAAAATTTTGTTGCAAACTTTATTATAATTGGAAAATACTTGTGGTTTTGCGCAATAATAATTGGGACCAGGTTCAAAAGCTTTATAACCAACAATTATTTGCTAAATATCATAGCTCGATGTGTAAACTGTTTTCAATAATGATGAGACTTTTGCAGGGACATTAAATTTTTATTCAACTTTGAAGTTGCTCGCAAATTTGCTGTAAATTTCTATTAGTATAATACCGAAAAATTTATGGCGTTATTAAATATCCACGACGAGTGTTTATCCCTTTAGGCCCCATTACCGAATTCAAACACTAATAAAACATGTCTGAAAATATTGATTTATAGCGGCTGAACAAGCGGGCCAAATAAAAAATTTAAAGCTCCGAGTGGTAGATCTATAATCAGACGTAAAGGGGATCGCAACGCTCCCACCACCGAATTCGATTCCCAAATATCCATACGTTAAGGCAGCCGAAGTCAGACAAGCCAGGAATTTCCCTTAATGAATTGTCGGAACAAAATTCGCCAAAATTATTCCAGATCCCGTCTGCTTAGCATAACAAGCCCGATGTTTCCATGAATATTGTCTGGTGTTTGATATATAACCCGCTGTTTTACTTCTGCTAAAGCGCTTTCACTAATATTTGGAAATTTTCAACAGCTGAGGCGCTTTATCGGAAATTATTTTACCTTCGAAATTGTTGCTTCGATTCTTAATCGCCGAATTGTAAGTTCGAATTAACGTAACTGAGGCACTACAATATATTTTATTAAAGAAGCGTCCATCAACAGTTCTCTTAACCCATTTTCGTCCATTAGAGTTGATCTTTAATAGATAAGAAGTTAAGGGACACCACTGAACTTCACGATACGAAACGACCCAGCTAAATTTCCTAATTTAATTTATTAACTTTTTTATGCTTCAGTCCACTAGTTGGAGGAGCCGCTAAAATATTGATGTTACCTATCGTAACAGCAGATTTCATTTCTAGTTAAACAGAAAACTGCGTAAAGCGCCCTCTACTGCCATTTAACAAAAAACAGAAAATCGATATGGTGCAGCGCTCCTGAAACGGAAGCTCGAGCTATCAGAAACCGTGCGCTGTAATCAACAAGAAATTTCCAGTTACGTCTTCTAGATAGCGCGAAGGTCTCTTGTAGCGATTTATTTGCGTAGTGGTTCTTGTTGAGATTGCTGTGCTTCTTACAGTTAAGAATCTCGCGGTTAAGTTCAGTTTCATGCATATTCATGCGTCAATTAAGGGCGAAGAATGACAAAAATAAAATGCATAATTAAGTTGAAAAGAGATTTTGGTTAAAAAAACTCGTTACTATTTATGAATATTCAGTTGTTTTCTCATTAAGTTATTTTTTTCGGTTAATTTTCATAATTTTTGGGTGGGGATTTCGAGTGATTTATTTATGGTAATTTAGTCGGGACTCGCCAAATGTGTTTAATTACAGCTAGAAATATTTTAATTGGTTCCGGGTGCGGGTGGAAAAGTTTTAGAGACGCCGTTCCGCATGCGAATTTTTTCTTTATAAATTTCTGAAGACTGCGGAGGGAAATTAAATTTCGAAGGTAGTTTTATTTTGGAATAATTGTAATTGTTTCCGAGCAAGTTGCGCGTAAAGTTCGAAGTGGAGGTAGTAAGCTTACCCGACCACAAGAAACCGATTCTCCATTCCGAGCCGTTAGATAGATAACAAGAATGTTAATTAATTTAAAACTTTTAAGATGTATTAAACTTTTCCTGATAATAGAAGTTGGGCCAGATCGATTATTAGATTTTAATAAAAACCCATTAACCGTGGGGCAATATTTAATTTGCAGCTGTCGGTGATGAAAGCCCCGTTTCTAATCTTTTAATAAAAATCAAGCGCTTATTCAACTATTAAACACTGGACATGTTTTTACGATAATAAAATTATTTTGCGTTCTTATACGCCAGGGCAGTTTGCAAAACTCAAAGCAGCAATTCAACCGGCATTATGCGGCGGCAGACGCAACGTGTTTATTTGAAGATTTAAATATATAAAGTATGTGTAATTCGATGAAAACCGCAAACAGACATTTGGGAAAAGCGTCACGAACTGGAATCCGATAACAAATAAAATATAGTTGGAACGTGGCGACCTCTACCATAACTCATACATATACAGGACTACGTGCGAAATATGGATGCTTAAGACCGTTCCAAATTGCCTATTCTGATTTTTACGTTTCCCTTCTACTACCCCACATCTATCATTCCAGATGTGTTATTTTGCTTTTAGTTTTTCCGCGTCAAAAGGGGAAAACAGCCAAGAGTTTTCCACCTCGGATCCGAGGTTGCGGCGCGGTATTAAAAACGAAACACCGACACCGAAGAACGACTTTATCCATCATAAACTCAAACCAAAACGCAACAGCTCGCTGTCGATCTGCTTCATAAACTCCCGAATGGGTGCGATCAAAATACTCTTTCAATCTCACGATAATAGAGGCAGGTGTAACCTCTCTCGTTTACATTAATTTTTAATAGTTTGTTCGAAAATATACGTTCAAGACAGTAGCACAGTTCCTGCACTTTCAATTTTGACATTTAATTAATTAAATAGATTTTTTTTAAATCAAGAAGTTGTTAGAATTTTAGCAACTTTTCCATTTAGTATGTGGAGACTGAATTGTAATCTTTTCTGCATTAAGGAACACAATATTTTCTGTGCTTATACAGGTATCATAATCAACAATATTTTGTCTCCAAAATAATAAGAATTACTACTTAAAACGCTACAAAATTAAGTTTTCCATTGGATAGGGTTATTGCTACTAACAGAACGGAGCACCAGCTGTTAAGCTATGCAAGACAGAAATTGAGCAAATATTGTTTTCCTGACCAATGAGTTGGAAGAGGCAGACCATCAATTTCTTAATTTTCTAAGATATCTGATCTAAAATCCTGCAGATTGCGGTTTGAACGACAAGAAAAAAAATTGGCGCGCTCTATCTTAAAATCATTCCTGTAACTGTAATCGTGCATTTACTAAAAGAGCGCATAAAATAGAAGCATACTGAATGGAGAATTTCTTGGATTAACTAAAAGTTTCAAAATATGATAGACTCATGAAGAAATATTATATGCAAAAATATGAGAGTAATCTCAGAGCTTATATTGAACAAAAGAATTTTAACTAACTGTATTTATTATATACAAAGAATAAGTTAATTATGCTTCAATCTAAATAAATAAAATTTAACTGCTGTTGGTTGGTAAACGCATCAAATGAGAACGACTAGACCGATCTAGCTGCTTTCCTTTAAATGTTTGTTATGGTCCGAACAAGGTGTTACGGAAAAAAATTGGAAACGTTGCCCAAAGGATTCATAAATTCAGGAAAAGCTGAAAATGCTTTTCTCTATAGGATTATTATCTGAACTCAATAAATATGAGTAATTTTGTTTTGTTTTGTTCGTTATGGTCTTGAAAAGGTTTTCAGAAAATTAAATTTGGGACAATTAAAAAATTCGGACAAACTGCAAAAATCAAAATTCTTCTATGCATTCTCGATTATAGCTAACGGTAGGAACAGTATATTCAATAAATTGATTTTTTTTATTATGCTCCCGGGATAAGAAATTCAATTAAATGTTTTCAATTAAGAACAAAAATCATTGGTCCCGCCACCAGAGCCATTGCGCTTATTTGTTTTTGGAAGAGAATCAAATTTTACTTATTTCTTAAGATTCATTGTGATTTTAAATTTAATAGAAAAAAATATATCACGTGGTTGACCTAAAATTCTGACTTAATTTAATTGTGACTTAAGTTTTGAAACAAAACCGCATGGTTCCAAGTCGATCATATTCCAGGCACATCACACATTTTCAGCATTTCAGGGGTGAATTGCTGATAAAATTTATCTTGTATTTAAAATCTCTCGTTGGAATATTTTTCAAAGTACTTCTTCTCAAACTGAATATCCATGGCCACAATCGTTAATAGATACAATGATCAAACTAAAATATGTTTTTTCTTCTCTTTATTTTGCTTACACATTTCCAATAGCTTTTCACAAATTCACAAGACAATCACACACAAATTTATTGAAATTTGTCGAAAACAACGATTTTTGGGTCAACTAATATAGAAATAAATATGGTTAAAAAGTAGAAAAAGTAGCATATTGCCTATCTCTGGCGTTTATACGTTTTCATATCCTTTCAACAACTTCCAAACATAATTTAATTTTCTCGTAATTTTAAGCGAATTGCTCCAAATTCACTTCTATTTGCTGCATGTAGTTTTAATTATAATGTCTCTCAATGCTGTTTTTCCCGCAATTCCCATAGAAATGGATTATTTCAGATACTTGAACTCACGTAGACCGGACGTGCAGTTTCTCTTTTAAGGAATAACTGTTTTACTTTGATTTATTTTTAGTTTAATTTTACACTTCATTGTGTACATTCCCTTCACTCACTTTATACTCGTTACTGGTTCATTGCTATTTCGAAATATTTTTTTTACTGAAACGTCTTTTCCTGTAGTCTGACGATACAGCAACCGCAACGGTGTTACAATATTTTCAAGAAAATTTACGTCACTTTTTGCAGATATAATTCATCTTTTCCTTTAATGGATTTTAATTTATGTTGCTATCTCCATGAGTTGTGATTCTATTAGTATTTAGTTTCAATGTCTTTCTATTTCTCTCCATTTCCTCCCTCTCCTCGTGCTGCATGCAGTAGTGGTTTTCAACTATCTTCTGATTAAAATGCCTAGTAAAATTGTATTTTCTTTTTCAATTCACAACTTTGTAGCAACCTCGAGCAAATGGTGACTTTTGTGACTCTTGGTCGATAATACTTATCTAATATTTTGTTTCAGCATATTTGTTCTTACATTTCGGACGTAAAACAAGAGTTTCCGTGGCTATGGGAGATAGGAAACCTCAAAGTTCTGCTAAAGGAACTTAGTGGCAGCCACTTGGTTATAGAAAACTACCATAAAATAACCTTTCTTCTTAAATACGGAACAATGAGAAACTCATCATAATGCTGCTGCTCGTAAGGAAGACCTTCCGCTTTTCACACCAGTACGGTTGTATGAGGGGACGAAGAACAACCAACGCCCTTTGACAATCTTTGATGGCCTGGACTTATCCAGTTTCTTAAAAAAACACACCTGACTTCCTGCTGGCTCTGATAATCAGTTATCTAAGGGAAAGAACCGTGGAGCTCTTCTAAAAAAAATTCAGGGCTGAGAAAGAGATCAAAGGATGTCCAAGGGTTCAGTTTTGAATCCTACCTTGTAGAACGGTAAGCTCATTTATCGCCATTCCTGAAAGCTGTAACGTAATCATCTTTTCCGACGATTTGCCTTTTGTTGTCACTACAAACTCCAAGACTGATCTCCGTGCAAAGACACAAATTTATCTTTCTCCTAGTAACCTGAACCCCCAAAAATTAACTAACAATTTCTGTGACGAAATCTCCCAAGAACTTATTACCGGGACATCAAACTAGCGGTCGTTGAAACCCCCATCCACAGAGCCGAAACCTTTAAATATCTTAGACTGATAATCGGCCCAAAGATAAGCTTTGAAACCCATGCTAAACACGTCTGCAACAAAGCACGAGGCTTAGGCGTTGCTCTTAGAAAATAGTGCCATGCGTCCTGTGTCTTAAATAATTCAAACTCTCTTATGACTATTTACAGAGCTGCCTTGGTCCTGATCGTCACTTCGCAGCAGAAATATGACAGTACCGACAACCAAGATTGATAGAAAAAAAAATCTCCACGGTTTTTGAGCTATAATTAAATACTTTTGCTGGGTATTGATTGTTTTGACGTTTAGAAGAATAAACATACCTGCTACTGGCATTTTTTCTTGATAAAATAGTTCTGCATCGTATTAAAAGGCACTTGCATAACAAGCCTAAATTTAGATCAATGACCGCAGCAACATTTCAATAATTACGGCTATAACATTAATTAAATTAACACATTGGCTGATGCGTGCTTCACCTGCACGAACTCCAATGGAAATTCCTTGAACATAATTGGAAGAGTTTGGCATAGAATTAATTAACATGATGACATTTGAATATCCAAAACTTGTCCGTCTTAGGTCTTTCATGTTAGTATCAGTACTTTTAATATCTCATTCAGATAGGCTGAATATTCCATTAGTGCTTGGAATTATTGCAAAAAGATAACCGGTTGATTCGATAACATCATTTTGGATCGAATCGAAAACCTCCCCGTCGTTAGTATCTTCATTCATATTTGAGTGGTAGAGATGACGGTTGGATATGCGATTTTGACTGGCAGCCCAAACGTATTAAGAGCATTTCCCGGGCTGTCATGTGACACAACATAGCACGACCCGGCCCCGCTCAGCAGGTATCGTGCCATTGCACGAATAATTTGTAACTGCGTCCACGGATTTCGACATGCAAAACGTGCGACAACCCCTATGATCAATCATATTGCCACAACGATCAGGAACGATGTGAGTAATTGCGAGTCTCGTTAAAATCGACTGGAATTCTTTTAAGTAGGTGGTCGCGTGTATGGTGCCTGGTCGCCTAACTTCGAGATTATTGAATAAACATCCGAACCATTAAGGAAGTATTCATACAGTTCAACCATATCTGATCAGATTTCGATGTAGCTCAATAATTGTCGAGATGCGTGAAAGTGCATGTGGTGTTTCGGTAAGTTGCATTACTTACTTAATAGAAATTTAATGTTAGGTTTGATCGCGATTAGGGTAATGAGAAACGTGATGAATGCGAGTACTTTTGTTAGTTATAGGGGAAAAAAAGTATTTCTCGACACGGGCGGAGCGACCAAATGGTGAGTAGCGAATATCGTGCAGCACGGAGGACTAAAAAATGGAAAATTAGAGATTTTAATTTGCATCGGTAGCGGCATAAATTAAAATTACCGCCGGCAAACAAGCCGCGACCAAGCGGAAATTATATCACGTTTTCTGTCTGCATTGTTCAACAACTATTCCCCATCAACCTATTAATTAATTAAAATTAATAAAAGTGGACCAGAACTACGACCGCAACCAGGTGCACAGCTCAATGTAACCGTAATGTTCTCGTTACGTTGTAGTTATTGTAAAAGTGCACCGTCCTGTAACAAAAAGTAACGAAAATAAAAAAATTGCAAACAATTTTTTTTTTTTTATAAAGATTTATTATAAAGATTTGAAAACGCATACCAGAGACAAGTGAAGAGAAAGCGCATACATCTGTTAACAACTATTGCTCATAAAGAAGAAGAATTAACAAGTACCATGATTCATTCATTGAATTCGAGTTGTACAAGAGAATAGACGTCTACGTCAAGAAATTTTTCGATCAGACACTGAAAGGGATGTTAGAAGAAGCCCGAGTTGATGATGATGATGATGATGCAAATGACCTCTATGATGAAACTGTGAAGTAAGTTTACAAAGAATAGAAGATCATTGAAGATAAAACAAGGCAAAAATATGTATAAACTAAAACAGAGAAAACTGAAACTGTCAAGGATTTTTTTAAGGAAATCGCACCTTTGGATTGTGGATAAGCACCTGCAAAAAAATTCCTTCAAAGTACAGCAAAGAAACTTTAAGGTAGAGATAGATGGTTTTGTATGTAAAATTATCTATCTTTAGGTTAATTTCTTTAATCTAGCATAAATTTACTATTTATATTATTATAAATATTTTTATTTTTTCAACAGAAAGATTTTATAGATGCATTCTCTAAAAATATGTACATTGCAAAGTTTCTCCCATTTATTTATGACAATTTTGATAATGCAGAAATATTTTTGAACACTAAATAAATTACATCCCCTTTTCCTAAAATGCAGAATAATGAATAATTAACAATATTATATTTTATTATCTTTCTAATTTTGTTGATATGTTATTTATTATTAAAAAGTTTCATAACTTTTTAGTTAAATTTGCAAAACGTAAATATCGTCTGTAAAACAATTTTATTTAAAATTTAAATGAACATTTAAATGATTAATTGTAATAAAATTGTTTGAATAGATCATAAAACCTTTATGGAAATTTCAAAAAAAGTTCTTAGAAAAATAAATGTACAGTGGTGATTTACCACATGCTTTCAACTTTCATGCTTCTGCAAACAAGTTAAAAAACCAAAATTAGCATATCCGTCAACGCTTTATTATAAGTCGTAAAAATCAGTTATTTATGTGATATTACGTACATGATTTAAGGGCATGGTTTTCGAAAAAATTACAGGTAAATGAGACATTCACAAGTAGCAAAATTTATAACATCTAAAATATTAAAAATTAATTCTCACGACCTTTTTTTTAAATAATTCTTATTTACTGATTTATTATTTTTTTTAAAACAAATATTATTCAGAATCAATGATATTCTTGTAGGTAAATAATCTAAAACATAATTTCTACATAGTTTCTTAATGAAAATGGTTGGAATTTAATAATCTTCGCTTGAATCATGTTAATAGCAATTAGTTTTGACATTTTTATCATTGATATCTAACCACAAATGCAACAATTTGGTTACTATTTTTTTAAATAAACATAAAACATTTTTTTGACTAATCATCCATTAAAATTTTATAGACTTTTGTAATTAAAATAAAGAGAATTGACGAGGAACGGGGAGATTGATCACTAGTTCTTCATTAGTATAATAAATTGTAATCCAGTGGGACCTATGGCTTAACGTGACATCCACATCACAAAGATACTTAATACAGCCCAATTTTTAGTTACATCGAGCATGGGATAAACATCAATAGAAAAAAGTTATTGGAAGCTAGTCGCACAAACCGGGAATTAAACCAGACTTATCCAACCTAATAGCAAGCAGATAGTGAGCCCACCCGTGTTTTAAGGGTTGACCGTCAGTTTATAAATAGCAACAAGCAATTCACATACTTTAATCAGAGAGTACAGTACTTAAAGGCATAGTAAACTAAAAATCGATTTTTTGTTATTCATTTATATAAGTGCCCGGCTACGTTCTCACCACATTTCCGTATTTAAAAAATAAAAATATTTGTTATTTAATTGCCCAGAGCTAAGTTAAGACCGTGCGCCTACGTCATCGGTGATATAGCGCTCGCTTCAGCGGCACACATTTATATGGAGACCTGCTTCATTTTACTTCGAGAATTAGTGCAGAGTGTTGGTTTTTCGTTATTTGGTCCTGAACAATTTGGTAAGAATAAATTAGAATCATATTTGATTTAATTTCAAACAATTTTTTTTAATTTTAGTTTTATAAGTTACAGAAAATGGTATATTGCTGCGTTGTCGGCTGCAAAAGCAATTCTAATAAAAAGGAGGGAAATGTCAGCTTTCACCGCTTTCCATCACGTGATAAATCGCCAGATCGTCATAAAAAATGGTTAAATAAAATACGCCGAGAAAATTTTGTCCCTTCAAAATATAGTCGAGTATGCTCTAGACATTTTTCTACTGAAGACTTTGATCTTACCAGTCAATTAAAGCAAACTTTAATGCCGAAACAGAATTTTTTTCAATATTTAAACAAATCGGCTGTCCCATCCCTAATGTTAACTGGGAAACAATCTGATGACACCATACCTAAGCAAAGAAGAAAAACCACCTATGTTCGCAAAAAGGAAGTTACGGAAATGGTTACATTTGCATCTCAAGAATCAGTGTCGCGTCCTTCAACTTCAAAAACTTTTTATAATACAATTTATTCTTCCGATTCAAATTCAGACCCTCAATGCTCAGATATGGAGATAGAAAAACCGTGTTCATTATCATCAATTAGTGCAACAGTTGAAAGACCAATTGAAGGAAAAATTAGCTGGGGTATACAATGCGAAATGGGTACGGAAAAGTTGTCCAAGTACATATCACATTCTGGAGAAGATTTGGGATGCCCCATTTCATGCGTCGGATTACACCAGTGATAGTGATTGTAGTGATAGTGATTCATCTAGCAATGACGAAGTTATTGAACTCCCAGATGAGGAAATTCAGTTAACTGACACTGACCGAAACTTGGATAATGCGAGTTTGCTAGATTTATTCTTTATTGTTGTCGGCGAAAATTTGGAAAGTCTTTTTAAACTGTGTCATATGTGTGGCAAATCAGTAACTAAAACTTCTTATATGACAAAGGGATCTATGATAATAATTAGAACTACCTGTACGGGTAACCATATTTACGTGTGGAGGTCTCAAACAACATCAAAAAAATTTTCCACGGGGAATATCAAATTAGCTGCTGCCATATTTACAACTGGAATTAGTTTTACCACTTTTGCCAATTTTGCTGATACATTAAATTTAAAACCATTTAGCAAAACTACATTTCATAAAATAGTTAATCAGTTTGTTGCACCGGTAATTAGAGAGACATTTCATAATGAAAAACATAAAATTATACGCTCTTTAGAATCTCAAGCCGAAATCAAAATTAGTGGAGATGGACAATACGATTCCCCTGGCTTTTGTGCCAAATACTTGACCTATTCAGTAATGGATTTGCAATCGGAGAAAATTATTGATATAGTAGTAGTACAAAAGGGAATGGTTACTGGTGATCTTGAAAAAGCTGCTTGCGAGAAAATGCTCTGCAAACTAAATAATGCAAACATACTGCCCACTCTTTTTCTTTCTGATAGACATCGAGGAATCAGACTATTACTGCGAACAAAATTTCCTAATATAACACATGAATTTGATGTATGGCACATGGCTAAAAGTCTTACAAAAGCAATAAAAGCTACAGAAAAAAAAGCACCACTTCTATCTGTTTGGAGAGCAAGCATTACAAATCATTTATGGTGGTCCGCTCAAACATGCAATGGTAATAAAGAGTTACTTCTTGAAAAATTTAAATCCGTGTTGAAACATATTTGTAACATTCATTCGTGGGAAGGTAATTTATTTTGTGCTTGTGAACACGGACCTATTATAGAAAGAGATAATGAAGATACAGTCTGGTTATCCCCATATTCCAATGATTTTCAAACATTAAAAGTAATCATTGAAAAAAAGGAGTTTTTAAAGGATATAGAGCACATAAATCACTATTGTCACACCGGAGCTCTAGAGTCCTACCACAATGAAAGACTAAAATATTTGCCTAAACGTTTGCATTTTTCATATAATGGAATGATTGTTCGTAGTATGCTTGCAGTTCTGGATCACAATTATAATATTGGAAGAAAAGTAGTTCGCGAAGGACAAAGATTTTCAAAATCTTTAAAAAAGTGGGTGTATGTTTCGATATATGATGCAAAATCAAACCAGTGGCGAAAAGACCTGATGACTTCTATAAATCAATTTATAGAAGGAAAATTTGTTGTAACTACAAAAAAGGAAGACGAATATGCTGGAGAAATTCCACAAAACATAGCAATAGTACCTCAACCAAGTTTGGAAGAACAAAACGCCTTCATTTTTCTAGATTTTACTAATGTAATCAATGTTTTTTATTCTTTAAATATTTGTAAGTATTTTTATTTCATAACCTAAGTTAACACATTATTTTCTAAGTATTTATAATTTTGCTTATACTTGTGTATTTTTTATTACATGTAGTATCTGTATAAATTTTAATACATTATTATCACAAGATTAGTTATTTGATTAAATTATTTTTTGATAAGAAGTGTAGTTGTCACTAATCGAAATAATTTGGATCGTCTTCTCTCGCTGGGATGAATCCTGTGTATGCTTCATTTATTTCCGGATATTGATTCCTCGCTTTATTCACAACACAAGCAGGTATTATTTTTCTGTTATTTCGACCAAGAGGCAACCATCCATTTATCCAATAAACAAATTGCTTATAAGCGATATGTCTCCATGATCGATTACTCTCAGTTAATAACTTAGATCTTTCAGTTTTAGATGCCCTCAGCATCATTTGGTACCTAGTAGCTCTAAGTGTATCTTGATTGAGAACAACACTTTCGAACGAGGGATGTAATGTTATACACTCAACACCACCCATTATATTCGAAACTTGGGCACATTCTTTGCAACAAATACATTCCCGATCACTGGTCATTTCTTTGCAAAAACCACATTTGCACCACAAAATGTTTGTACTACGGCCTTCGAATTTTTCACGTTCTTCAGGGGAATCTTCATTATTATGTTTATTCAGATTTAGTTGCGAATAACGGGGTTCATATAAATACGGGGTTACTCCACTCATCGTAACTAGGTACTTTATCAAAAATGATCAGTGAATTCCATAAAAAAATATATAATGTTCGAAATAATCAACGTGCATTCACTGAGACACTCAGGACACCATGCACCATGTTAGACTGAAGGGAAAATAATAAAGAATTTTGTGCTTTTCTTGTGCACCATTCATCTAATTAAGTCAAAAATAAACAGACTTAAGTGTTTTTGAAAACCGTAAGTCGTAAGTTATATCCAATAAAAAATAAATAAATAAAGAACTGGAGCGGGGACCGGCTTACCATTCAATTCATATTGCGGCGAGTAGACAGCCGTATCACCCATGACGTCACGCTGCATCGTAAAATCCACTATAACTCCGCGCCGGGTAACATTAGAAACGCAATATTTATGTTGTTGGTTTTCTTAAAACGTGAAGAATGCATTGCAAGGAAATTCTCAAAAACGATTTTTTTTAGTTTACTATGCCTTTAAATACGTTCTTTACTCTTGAGTTTATCACAAGCGTTTTATTGGTTCCGTCTAACATTTACCAGCTAGACAGTAAATCTATGAATCTGGTTTTTATAAAAAAATAAAATATAAAATTTTCAATCATTTATAGGTGTAATGAGGTAAATTTTCACAAATTTATTAACAAGGCCGCAATATTTTAAAATTTTGTTGCAGTTAAACATATGATTTCTTTGATACAAGTTTGTATATTTTTAGTCTCCTTGTTATTGGGTTTGAACCACCTCTTTGTTTCATATTACCCCAATATAAGTCTACCTGCAAGAAGAAACACAACTATCTATGTGTGCGGCTGTTTATAATGTATCAAAACTTTAATTAATTTCAGTTGATAATTTTTAAAAACGTGGCTACTAATTTTGTAACAAAAAATATTTAACTGCATATCTGCCTGCATAAAATTGAACTAATGAGTACTTATGCTGAATATACGCTGCTTGCGTCACAAATTTAATGAGCAGAAAATGTTGCCCCGAAGTCAACATTTCTGGTAATTTAATAATTTTGCAAGCTACTAACTGCGGTTTCTAGCACCATAAACAGAAAGCAACGCACTGAAATTAGGACAATGGTCATCGCAACGTTTCTCTTGAAAAATTTTTAAAGTTAAGTTGAATCCAAAGCTCGGCACTTGACAAAAGGAAACACTGTCAGACTTTCTGGTTACAGACTTTGCTATATATTTTAAAAGAAACTTGATAATGTTGAAATAAAAAAAATGAAAAAACAATAAAGCGAATGTACTCTAGCAAATTTACTCCATTTTAGTTTTAAAGCAAATGCTCTTCAAAAAATTTCAAATTTGTTTACAGTTTGCGTATAAACTAAAATTATTTGAAACTGTATTCTTGATTTTGCTATGAATAAGATTTATTAGACCATTTAAACTTTGAACCGGGCCATTTTTAAATTTGCTAATTTATGATGTAACCAAAATATTTTGGAACGATACCAATTTTCAAATCATTGCTGTTCCACCGATTTGTATTGAAGCGGCTAATAGTTTTCCATCAGCAAATAGGAAATACGTTTTAAGTTGTTGCTTAGAATATAATTTACTTATAATAATTAAATGCGCTTCAAAGAATAATTTAATGCTACTGACTTATATCTAATTTAGATTTGTGAAGTATAGGGGTAATAAAAGGTTTTCACCCCTACTACTGGCCGGGTATATAGCTGGATATATAAGAGCTGGCTATGCGCTCTTCGAGTTTTTCTTGTTCTTCAAATTTGAGTTCGTTTTCAACTTTCAATTATATTGGTTTCCACGAGACAAGTTTTACGCTGTTTTCGTCTGGGTCAAACATTGTTAATATAAGTTGCTTTATTGTTCTTTTAATAGTTGGTTTAAGTTTATGTGCAATCAACTTGAGGTCACACTTTAACAAGATTCATTTCGCCTAGAAAGCTTGCAATCTGGTCTAAAAATTCACGTGCAGTTCTTATGTCAATATAGTTTATCGGAAGCTACAGGAATACTGTGTGTCAAGTAATGGTTTGTTGATTTTTATAAAAATAATCAAAAATTATACCAAATGAATGTTTAAAAAATTTATAGATCCGTTTGTATTAAGCAATTTTCAAGTGATGTGAGTCTAATTATTTTAAGCGACACCCTAAATTATCGCATGTGATTTTTGAATATCTTTAATTTTAATTTTATTAAGTATTTGTTGAAAGACATACTTTGAGAACAGCAGTGTGTGGATTTAATCGATACTTTCATTTGTATTATTAATTTTCTATTTTTCTATTGTAAATACTCCAAGTAATTAGTGATTGCGGTTGCAAGAGACAGTCGAAAGATAAGGCTGTGCTACAAATAGTGAATCATTCAAGATTGACTTAAACTGCTACGCTATTTTTAGAGTTAGATATTATATAACAATAAACAAATTGGATTCTCGTAAATTTAAAATGTCATTTAGGACAGTTGTTAAAATTAAAATCTAATTTCCCCGCGCTTGTGCGTTACTTGTGTAGGTACCATGGCCGATTACTTCAGGAAGTTTGTGCGCAATGGCGTTCCTTTTCTGAACGCATAAAGGTAATTGGATGACAAGTTTGATTTGCTGCCAAGGCGCCAAGTTTTTCACCAAACATCCCCCGTCCTAAGATCGAATTAAAGGAATTCATGCTTTTGTTCGAAACTGGAAAGGAGTGAGAATCGGGCTTTATTTCGCGGAGCTTCTTGTTTCCCAGAAGAGGAAGTTTTTTAGTGCAGTTCTAAAGTTAGCGGCAGAGACTACACCAAAAAATGAGGATCGCGACAAAGAAATTGAGATGAAATGAGACGGAATCCCCGAACCCGCCACGGCGTCAACTTTCGCAATTATGGGGATAAATTACCGGGACGGCCCCGCATAAATCAGGATTTATTCCGAATTAACGGGAAGAACTAAACACGACGACGTCGTGGCCATTTGTTTTGCTATTCCTAGACGTGGCATTTTATTAACGATGTGCATGAAGTGATATCCTGCGGACGAGATAAGTGGCAAAATATGAGGCTAGGTATCAAGAATTAGCATGGGATAGTCCATATGTAAAGATAATCCCCTGTGTAATCCCTTTATCTAACCCGGCACGCGCAGATAAGACATACTGTTATAGTTTCTGGGCGACGTGAAGATATCTTCGGCAAATATGCACGGCGCGCACCGCAAACTGTCTTAATCGTAATTGTCATCCGTCGGTCTCGGTTTTGCTGCAAATTCACCCACAAGACATTGTCTGGAGGAAATCCGAGAAAATCGGCGCATCGTCTAGAAAAATTTCGACGATTTCAGGATTTACTGCAAACGCTGCTCCAATATTCTCAAATGCTCGAATCAAATTTTGTTCGAAGCTCTATATGGGTAGAGAAATTTTTTATAATATCGCAATCTTAGAACAACACACAACTTCCCAGTCCTGGAAAACTTGACAGCTAATCATTGTATCTTGTTAAAATAAAATCTGAAAAAATTGCTTATAATTGTAGTCACGACTGCAGTTTATTCGATATTTATGTTCTATGATTTTTTGACGAGTACTAAATAAAATGGCAAAATAATGCAATAAAGCACAATGAAGCATTTCCAACATCAAAATAGTAGCCGACTTTTAAAAATTTACATGCATAATGTTTTAATACTGTGTTAGTCTCGCATTAATAAAATAAATTCAACGGGCAATAGAAATTACGCTAATCGCAAAATACTAGATGAAAATGTGCGACTGGAAATAAAAGATTATATCAATACATTTCTGCAACTTGAGCTATTTTTAGACAAACATTATGACAGCATTTATTTATGTTAGCCTTTCAATTTTATGTTTGATCGTATATACTTCGAATAATGCGAGCGAAATAACAAAGCAGTAGCGAAAAGTTCCATGTACTCGTATATTCTCAATATACAACTCAACATAAGATTTTTTGTCCAAGAGAAGATGTATGCTTACTTTATGATTAATATTTATGCGCCTTGAATGGAAGTGTGCTCCTAGAAAAATATTATCAACGTAAACTAGAGATAAGGCAAAAATAAAAGATAATGAAACTGTAAAATATGACAAATTACATTAATATTCAAAACTGATTTACAAAGAATATTTTTTTAAATGTCTTCATTTTTTTATCTAAACTAAATCGGCAGATTTAAACTACTTTCAATCTAGTAAAAAAACTGGGAATATCTTAGTTTTAGCATGCGTCAGAAGCACAGAGTTCTATCAATAAAATTTGTCTCAGCATTCAGAATTGATCAGTTGCTGATAGATAAATATAGTTGAAGCAACGAACAATTCCGACAGTAGTGCAGCATGCGGGTATCGTCCATAGTCAATATGTAAAATTTTCAAATTTTAACATAACTTTTGTCGAACTAAAACAAGGATTACACCGTAAAATATCTAATAGCATTACAAAATTAAGCCCCAAAGTTTCTTTTTTAATGAGAAACCCAAACTAAACTTTAAAAATTAAAACAAAAAAGAAATCACATGGCTGGTAGTAAAGGTCAGTTCCGTATTAATTACATTTTCAAAAAGGCTTCAAAGCTTTGCCTCGACACGACGGCAGTGGCGTTTTCGCAGTCTCCACCATTGCTGGAAGTCAAAGCTCAGAAGATGGCAATACCATTAACGGGGAACTTACGATAAAGGTTCTTGACTTTAATTCCGAAATTTATTTGTCGAAGGTTGGTTTAAAAAAATCCAAAAATAGCGACAATTCGGCGAGAGACTTCAACACTTTAGGCCTGGAGTAACAAAATTCCTAAATTGATGCGTTCCAAAGAAGCGAATGTAATCGAAATTGTATTGCGCATCACAAAATAACGTGACCACCTGAAGTTAAGAATTATTTGAGAAATAGTGAAGAGAATCGCAATGACTAATGGTAAAAATATAATTAATTTAATTATAAGCAATGTTACTAAATTTTATTTCAAATATACAAAATTAATAATTCATATAGAACACAAAAATAAAAATTTATAATTTATTTAATGTTTTCTTGGAGAAACTTCTTCCAGTGTAAAGAAGTAATTGGGACAGTGACACGTTTTTGTCAACTTTACA
This sequence comes from Pyrochroa serraticornis, assembly GCA_905333025.2. Classification (NCBI taxonomy): domain Eukaryota; kingdom Metazoa; phylum Arthropoda; class Insecta; order Coleoptera; family Pyrochroidae; genus Pyrochroa; species Pyrochroa serraticornis. The sequence goes on along the minus strand of HG995157.1, from coordinate 8,994,512 downwards.
ACAAAACCACCTGGCGAGTCCTGCATACTATAACTCGTTTTGCGAATTTATTAAAAGTTAGCCGCAAGATTGTTAAAAAAACTAACTTCAATGATATTATATTGACACTTCGTTTTCGAGTGGAAATGGGAAAATTGTCGACAAAAAAATTCCTTTTTGAAATTGATATTTGTATTATGCACAAGGTAATTGATCGAATCACTGACGATGATTTGTTAGCCTCAATGGTTGGATGGCTAACGTCAATATTTATTTTTGCAACTAACCCCCCTAAGCTATAATTAAAAGTGCACACGCTACTGACTTAATTGTCACTTAGCTCCGGTTGCACATAGCGTGATTAAACTCTCGTCAAAATTTTGATTGGTGATTACAGAGCCATCCGCGGTTTTAGTGAATTTGAAAAAAACAAAGTTAATGTCTGTTAAATTTCTACAAAATACAACAAACGGATAATATCCAATTAATGTAATAAAATTTTTAGATAGGCGCTAACGGCTTCTTCATGGTTGTGTAACCGGAGCTTAGTCATTTAGATTTCATTCATACACTTGCAATTGATGGCGTGTGCATAAAGATTTGTTGATTTACTTGTACAGTAGCGAGATCGTCATATTCTCTTCATTATTATATTTTACTGCATAATTATGACAATAAATATGTTACAAATTTCCCATTATTGAATACTCCTAAAACATTACTTGATAGAGTTTCTTAAGAAAGTGGACTTTTAAATGAACAAGTATTCTTTCACAAGGGGTAATAATAATTAAATTTACCAAAAACATACGCTGCACAAACTTAAGTGTTTAGATATATCTGATAAAGTTTCTAACTTGTTATAAAAATTTGCATAATATAATATCAAAATTATGTATTTAACTAATTGTAATTCTTACACATTTTTACAAGAAAGAAATATTGAAATAAATAATAAATTAGAAATTAAGGATGTTGATTTAACGCAGTTTATAAATTTATTTCTCCAGAACTAATTAAGTCTATTTTAATAAAATTGTAGGATTATTCTAGAACATTGATTACGACCCATTGCTTTTTTGCAAAAGCTGTATTTTTAGAAAAATTTGAAAAGTTTAAGCAGCCGTTGTTAATTCATTTATTCAAAAGATCATCGAAAAATATTATTAAAGTGGTTCTTGGATATAGTTTCTTAATAAGTCTTATCCTTTTAATGCGATCAATAGATCAACAGCTTTAGTGCTACGTAAAAGAGTAGCACCTAAAAAGAGAAAAAACTGTTTACTCTAAAACCGACATAAAGTTAATTAACCTGGTTCCAATCTGCTGGTATTTTACTTTCGTCATTTCTGTTAGTTTTTAGTAATTATTTTGTTTTACATTTCGAACAAAACGGACCTTGGCGTATCACACGACAGTTATCGATATTTTGGGTTGATCGTAAACGGAGTGTCTGCTGACGTTGAGTAGATTTGATTCTCGATTATGTGAATTTGATAACTAATGTGTTGGTAATTGCCTAATGGGTAAATTTGAACGATAACTGTTGATATAAGGGGAACAAAATTACGATATCAAACTGGCCAAAGAAATGATGTAAAAGCGTATTTTTGTTATCACAAGGTGGGCAAATTGTCGCTTGTATAACACTATAAAAGAGTCGTAGTTGAGAAGGGTTCCCGGGTCGTTGCGGAATATTAGCCCCCAATAATTTCGCCGTGAATTACGGCCGGTCGAACAGTGGTAATAAATATCCAGAAAGCATAAGAAGCTCGATATCATGTCAACCAAGTGCTGTCATCTCCAGAACGCCGTGAGTAATGCCTTCTCCTCCCTCACCCATCCAACCAGAGAGTGGAAGTGATGCCGGTGATATCTTCACACAATTTCGCCTTAAGAAATAACAACCATTCGAGCTTTTTAAAGTTACAAATCAAGCATGTTTTATGACCATATGCCATTTTACGATGCATCCGAGACTGAAGTCGGCCGAATTCGCAAACCGAACACTCCATCAAAAAAAAAAAAAAAAGTGTGGCGGGAATTGCAAAGTTTACCACGAACTTAAAGTTTATCGGATCCAGAGATAAATCTTAATTCTTCTTAATAAAGCAGGTTAAGATACCGACCGAATAATTTATAAAATAAGTCGATTTATAATCCGGCGATATTCACTAGACGGCAGAGGGAAAAAGAAATATCCCGGTCTGACGTAATTGATTGTATGAAAAAGACGGCGTTTGATTCCGGCAAATTATCCAGATTTATGCATTATTTAAGGTCTGCTTTTGAAGTTTCCGTCTTCTCGCGCAGTTCAGGTTAAAAGGTATTTTCTCATCGGCTTAGCGCCGGAATTCGCCAGAAATGCTTTTCACTCCCTGTTCTAGTTTTAATATGAGCCTCAATTATTTCCGCAAATTTTTACCGTCCATTTAGTTAAACTGATTAACGTCACAATAAAAGCGCTGCACTTAAACCGTCTTCTGTAGCAACAGATAATTATTGCTGCTTCTGCACTTACTTAACGAAGATTTCACTAATTCCAAACAAAACGAGGGAAAAGTGTTTTTGAAAATAACAATTTCAATTTAACGGCACCGAGTATCAGGATAGAAAATTGCTCATATTGCACTTAATAGAGATCTTGCAGCGATCTTTCTATTTTTTTGTGATAGAAAATAATCATTGAAAATAAGTTAAAGAGAGGAAATTAAAGTTAAATTGTCTTTGAACTATGGGAAGTAGAAATGCGGCTTGGAAGATCAACAAATTATTCCCGAGGCGGTCGATTTTAATTAAATTGAATTCGGCCCGTTTACGGGCAAAAAAGTTGAGCTTTCGTCTGCTACCGCACCGCAACGCTAAAAGAGACGAACGTAACAATAGAGGTGCACTCATGTGTCAAACTCTGAATGAATTATTATTCAAATCCTCCGCTAGACTAATTGCAGTAAACAAGAAACGGGCAGCAAAGACCCGAGGAGCTACACACAATGCCGAAAGTCGTGCAAGAATAAATTACAAGCAAACTTGTTCTATTCGCTCTCCGCATACTAAATCTTAGTTTGTATAAACATATTACACGAAATCAAGGAAGGATTTTATTACATGCTACTGACTTTATAACGACTCCCGGCAAACAAATGGAAATGTTCGTTGCTATCACTGTACCGAGAGTCGAGACTGTGCCCTTATTGAAACTAACACAAAACTCGCGGCTCGACGATAATTTAGTTAAACCATATATTTAAACGGCGAAGTAGCAGGATTTACATTGTGGAGGATTCGTTGTGAGTGCTACGAGCTCACAATCAAGAATCTACAGGGAAATGCCGCCCGGATACTGTCCTCAAGCACTTACAAACAACCAGCTTGACTAGCTCTGAAATAATGAGGCTTAGACGGCTTAAGGAAATAAATTCCCAATATAGTCGGTGGGATTATGTAGTTTGGGCGCGATTCCGATTAAATACCAGTCATGCACGGTAATTTGATCGCTGGTTAGGCCACGATTATAGCCGGGAAATATAAAGTAAAATCAAGACCTAAGTAAACATAATTATTGAATTAAATGTATTCCCATGTTAAAAATAATTTAACTAATGTCTTAGCTGTTATAATAAATATAATACAAGATAGTGAAACATTAGATAAAAGTTGTTGGATTTAATCTCACTTAAAAATTTTTTTGCAGCAATGACTTGGCCCCCTGTACCGCCCCTTTATAGTTTTGGCGGTGCCTGATAATCGATTCTCGCGCCTACCATCCGATCACCAATCACAAAAAAAGCTGACATAAAAGTTCGAGTCATAAAGGATTGTTAAAATAAAATCTAACAAACAGAACAAAATCATTTTTCTCATTCCTCAAAATTAGAGAGTTTTGCCTGCGTCTCCGCCAATGTACAGTTATTTCCCAAAGTGTAGGAGGTACGTTCTATGATTCTAAATCATAAACTACAAGCGTTGGACACGTTTCAAGCTTACTCATAAAGGACCCACTAGCAGCTCTTGCGAATGTCAAACATTAATTTGAAAAAAAGTAAATATTTAACGTTTTTCCCTCTTTCAATTTGCCTAATTACCCGTTGATGTTGGCTACACAAAAAACTTCTTATGCAGAATTATTACATTTTTGTAACGGCAAAAGAATGCCACCTCTTAGTTGGTATTTTACTGATTTGGTTCTTTTATGCCTACGAAACTATTAGTGCTTCTACCTCGTTTAAGTTTATGTATAATTTAATATAAAAATTGCTTAATGAATAGAAGTTTCACAAACTCAACTACTAAACGGTAGTTGAATTTTATTATTTACAGTGCAATATCGATCTAACTCAGACAAACAGCTAAAGCCATTCATGTGAAATAAAAATTCTTTTTTATTACAGTTACAGCTAGTTAGCTTCTCGCTTAAAATTGTTAACCAATTTTATAGTATTATTTTTTGAATTTTTGTGTGTGTGTACTAAAAGAATAAGAAAAAATACTAAATTTAGAACTTCGAAAAATTTGATGCAACTACAATTTCATTTTACTTTTAATTGCTAAAAATCTTTTGGAATCATATGAGGTAGATGAGAAAATTTAGTGATATCAATTTAATGTGTAGAAAAATCTTGAAAAAAGAAATAAAAAATTGAAGAAATGTTTCTCCGAATTTCAGATTTATATTGATGAGTTAATACGAAGATCTACAATATCTAATTTTCTTTACAGATTTGATATCTCAAAATGTATAAGGAACAGATAGGGAAATGCTAAACTTTCAATATGAGAATAAAATTACTCAAGCTTCCAGATCGTGAAGTATTTAAAATATAGTAGCAACTACATGTATCAAAATTTGAGTTTATCAGATCTCGTGTGCAAAATGGTAGTAGGCTTTGCAACCAGAGACCAAACTAACATTACTTGTATTGCATTTGATTCTATGAAATCATTTCCAACACAGGATTTGTCAACAGGTATAGCTTTTTTAAGACAACGGAATGACTTATAAAACCTCATTATTATTATATGGCTGAACCCCAATAAACCGATCCTAAAAATGTATGAAGTGTCGCAGGTGGCAAGATCTGTTTAAGTCCCGACTGCTTCCTCCTAGTATTGAAGTTCAAGGAAAATCACAAAATTTAAAATTCTCTCCACAGGCGCGTTAAAATTAAACATTCAGAAAATTTTCAGCTTAATACTTTCTTCATTTACTTCAATTCTTCTAAGATCATTATGAACATGTAATATAATTAGTTCCTGGGTGGTTTTTGCACTATTATTGTTCATTGTTCTTTCTAAATATTTATTTTGTCAAAGAGTTTCGAAAATATCACAAGCCACGCCATAATTTAAATTTTACGAATAATAGGACGCCGAGAAGCTTTCAGTACGTTAAATAAGTGAAAATTTTAGGTATTATATATTATCAAGTTTAACCCATTCGTAATCGCTATACACAAATAATTTTAAGTACGGTCCCTCCACAAGCACCCTGACATAATGGTTACAGTAAATCTTCTCTTCTATTCAAAGGGAAAATGGTTTCTTATAGGATGAAATAATATGAAAAATTATAACATGATTTGGATTTACTGTCTACGTATACATGATCTATCAAAAACCATAAGCAAAATTGCATTATAAGAACGAAATGTTAAATGTCAAAAGATTGCTTTACATTAAGAGAGACGAATTAATTATTATCATACTTCTTATCGGAGTCAAATATTGAAATTCGGAAAACTATTTAGTTAGTAAAGTGAATGTTGAGAGAAGAAAGAAAACAAAGACTATAATACAGCTAGAGTTTCAATAATCAAACGGCAGATAGATTGGTATCCTGAGATGAAATCACTAATACGTGCTTTAACTGTAGATACTGAACATTCGTCACTATTTCTACCAGAAACTAGGAACAACAAATACTAATAAAGATCTTTCTTAATATGATACGGGATAAAAGTGAAATAATGTGGTATATATGTATTTTAGTTTTTATCTTACTTCCAAGATTTTCTTTCATTATAACAGAATATAGGTAAAGTTCAAATTATCAAATTACTAAATATTTGTTAAAATCTAAAAATCTCAAAAATTTCTAAAATGTATTCATGTGCAGATAAAATTCTATGTACGTACATTTATAAATAAATAATTACTAAAACTATTTATCATAAAGTATTAGTTTCGATTTACTGAATATTATGTTTATCAAGTTTGAACGGTTGTATACTGAATGTTTGATTTTACGGTTAGTTTTTTTTTAATTTGCTTTTTATTTCCGCAGCTTATTTTCATTTTCTTTACTGTTTCCGCCTCCATTATATTATCATAAATTTGTTTGTTGTGGTTAACTCTCTGCTTGATATTAGTTAAACTAGATTAAGGTAATGTAAATCAACGTAATTTACTAGAGCGTGGTAGGAAATTCTGGATGTTAGATTTCCAAATTCAAATCTCTTGATCGTTTTCCGGTTGAACAAAAATGATTCCTGTTTCGTCTCGAAACATGCCGCCACGACTTTAGAGGAGAATTACATAAAGAGCTTGATGCTTGATTATTTTAAGGCAACTTGATTGATTGCAAAGTGAGTTTTTTTTTGAAAACCTGAGCGGAAGAGTTTTAATTATTCTGTTTGTAATAATGAAGAGGCACTTACTCAAATATGTAGATTTGGGGTAAATGGGCGAATATTAAATACGAAGCCGAAGGCAGGTACCGGGCCATAAATAATCCTTAGAAATGAGCAGTTCTCCAATTCAAAAGCAACCCTAATAAAGTTTATAAATCACAGTTAGTGAGATGAATAAGTCGCGCGTAATCGCCAAATGCACCGAACCCGCAGGACCCTGGCCAGCGTAATGAATCCCAATTAGCTGCCTCATAAAACAGGCGTGTTATCCTGGATACCACTCTTCCCGCGGTCGGACCTGCTATACCTGGCCCTTGTTAGGGCCGGTCACCGAAATCGACCCGTCAATTCTTCATTCAATTCCCCGACAGAATCTGTGGAAATGCGCCAGTTAATAAACGAATTACGGTATTAGTGAGCGGTTTAGTATGGGCGAGACAGTTCTGAAGATCGGGAGAATGGCGTCTTACATTTGCAAGCCGGTCGTGTTAGTACGGATCCCGCTATAAATAGTGAACATTGGCTGTGGTATCTATTTATCAGTACAATCTGTAGGTTTACTATTAGTATGCCTCGGCAGACCGCGGTCCTCGAGAGAGATATACGGCCCAGATAACCTAAGAGAATAAATCCGTGGATTAAGCATCGTGGCGCATGAAGTCTACCGGCTTAGTTCGATGTTCCTTCGCTAGAACGCGCCCTCGTCGCCCACCCTTAACCCGCGTCGCGTTTTTTTATTGAAACCTCGACACCAGCGCATTTTAAAAGTGAAACGTTTTTCAAACGAACCGTCACCTGAATTTCAACGTAAAACAATTATTTTCGTGTAAAAACTCACCAAGTTTTTATCGTGCGCTAATCGTAAAATATACGGCCCATCACGGAACGACTGCTTTACTACACAGCAATTAGAGACAGATAATTGTGAATAACGAAGTACGATATTATAATAAAGAGCAAGCAGTTTCGAGAAGAGTGGCGTGTTCGCAGAGGGCGCATGAATATGAATGTGTGCATGCACAAGAACGACAACTAAACCGACCAGAAAATCAAGCAGTAATCGAAACCACCACTCCGAGAGAAAGCGACATAGACGACTTTTCTCGATATCATGCAAACTAACCCTGAAACCGACATCAAATATTCTACCACCAAACACCCAATCAGCTATTCACGAATCAACACCTCAATAATGTCGGTTGCGAATCTGTCTTCATCGAATTTATTACGGAATCGCCTCGGCTCGCCACCCCTGGTACGACGCAACCTTTTTCCACTTAGGCACACCCCTTTGGAAGCTGCGACATTGACAAAGGGCCTTATTATACAGATTAACTGTGCAATGCCGGCGGCTGCAATACTCCAATTTTACCCCCATTTAAAATGAGGATGAACATTAGCCAGGGTCGTTATTTAAGTTTAGAGTTACGTAAAGTTTTTTATTTACGTTTACGACACCCTTATAATCGTAAATGCATTAAACTAGTGCTAATGTTGCGAAAAAATAAAATCTAATCTACGTGCATGTATCTGACTAAACATCATAAAGTTTAGGTATCGTTTACAGTTTCTATTTCAATTGCTGCTCAGTTCCTGCATTTAAACCATTTTAGCAAAAACTGTGTTCCGCTTTTAGATATTAAATAGGTCGCTTCCTCTATTATGTGGTTACCTGCTGAACCAACGGAAATAGTTTAGTTCAAACCACTTTTCAGGTTTCATGCTATATGGACACAGTCCAAAGAATTGAATAATATAATTAATAATAGAATATTGACACAAAAAATTAGAAATGTATAATAAATTTCTACTTGGGTTTGTGATATAAAATTACTGGTGATGAGTCGTTTATTTTTGCCGGTATCTAGAATATATAAAAATTATAATAACTTACGTTTTTATTCAATTTCATACTGGATATCCTAATAGTAGCCTCTAATAGTCCAGAAAACAGCAGCCAGGATGAGAAACTAGGTTTTTACTTACCCACATAAAGGGACAAGGAAAATTAGTAGACATTTTAAACCGAAAATTAATTAAATAATTGCAAAGAAAGATCTCGGTATAAAAGTCTAAATATTATTATATCATCTTAAGTAGTATAGTTTTAAAGAAAATATACTTTTTATAGCACTTACATTGCAATCGGGGCCAAAGATGCATTAAGTGTGATAAACTTTACCCAACAAATGCGTAAGTTGCAATGGAAAGCATTTGGCTAATTATTGAGAGTGTAAGGTGTTCAAACAAATGCAACAGACATTAGGTCTACGTGAAAAAAATGCGAATACGACCTCTTCACAAGGGAGTAACATTTAGTTACAAAATGCAGCAACATACCAATATAACCACAAATCAAGAAATCCAAAATATCCCCGCTTTAATGACACCTCCATCAAACAACCTATCTGAAATCTACCAAATGATGAAGAACCTAATGGATCAAATGAGTACACTCATAAATCTCATTCACTACTTGTCAACAAAAGTAAATAATGGCTGCTTTATTAGAAATTGCAGTGTGGAATACCAGCGGCTTGTCGAGGCATGTACAAGAAATACAAACTTTTATTTTTAACAAATAGAAGTAAAAAAAACGTAATTATAGTGTATATAATACACTTATAAAGCCCATGGAGGTACAGCAATAATTATTAAACAAATAATCAAATAATTAATAAAAAATTGACAATATACCAGAAACTAATATTAATGGCAGTTTATTATCCACTCAGTTACAGTTATAATTAAACTCCCTTTAATAATTTCCTTTGAGCAATAGAAAATCTTTTGGTGATTTCAATGCCAAACATACAGTATGGAACTTCAGAACTACCATGAACAAAGTAGGAGAATTAGTAATTTTGATTAGAAACTACTTCATCTATTTAACAATAAGAAAATCTACACATTAAAGTGGATCTAAATAGAATATCTGATCTATTAGTGTAATGAGAAAAGAATCTGTACAAAAAGATTTATGCTTAAAACTTACTTTAAATGATATTCCGATAGCTGTATCTGCATTAACAATTTTAAGGGAAAAATTAAAGTAGTCAATACTGTTCAGATATAAGGCGAATTGAAAACTAGACTAGCTGCTTTTCTGTCAGATTACCAACGCATATATTTTCATTCTTTACAGCCAACAGTATAATTGCTATCTTCGCTAATTATTCGGCAATATTAGCATCCCATGTTATTCTAGATTAGGCAACAGAACACTTAAAAGATAATATTAATCTATTACAAACTTCTTTAGGTAAATGGAGGATAAAGATCAATAATGTAAAATTTACGAAAATTAATTTGACAACAAAAAGCAGTGCCTACCCTCAATCTACTACTTACCAATAAAAAATAAAGTCAAGCCAATTCTTTAACAACTTTCTTCTATAACTCTCCAACCCAGGCTAAATCTGCGAGGTGGAAGAACCTCCCTTCTAATAACCAGACCAGTTTATGATACTTAACAAATATATAGTAATAACCCGAAGTTAAAATTATGTAATTAACAAAACTTTCTACTATTACATTACATTATTACTTTATGATATCAACTCTAAGTAACAATTTTGGTCCCATCTAACTGCAACTTTTACCTTCATCTTATACTAGGGAGCAAATACATTGCTCGACTGATTGAAGCTTTTAGTTCTAACCAAATCAATTATATTAACGGCAATTCTTACATGTTTAGAGGTGCGTGCCAAAATTAATTATTATGATGCCACATCTTCCTCTAATTATCACAGCAGAAATGACGTTTGCTACATTTTATAGCAAAAATAAAACATTCACTGAAGTAAAGAGTGAAATTAAATAAGTTAAGATGGCTTCACACAGTTGGTAAATTAAAGCGGGATTAATCCGTAAAATCACGCAATTCATTGTCATTGTTAGAAAGGAACCCATTTTTGGCATTAGTTTGCCACTAATAACTGGTAATAGCTTAAGCAGTCTTGTGTGTAAACCTTTAAAATAATTGTAATATGTTCTTTAAAGTTGACGTGTTGACATAAAAAGAATATATTATTAAGCCCTGGCGCTATAACTGAGTTAATAGTTATCGCTCGTAAGCAGTTGAAACAATCTCTTCGAACAAATAATTTCTTAAATTGTTTCAGTTCCACTTGCTTAACGAAAATTATTGACTGTTGTTGGAGAAACATATCTGTAGGCTTCTTGGTTAATTTTGTGTAAAGTCTTTTTGTATCAAAACACCTAGTTGATGGTTTTACAAACTGATATCCTGCTTCTAACGCTGTCGATTCGCCCGGCGCCTCCGCCAAATTGCACTTAGACGACTTTTTACTTGTCATCGTAAATTGTTTCGATTAATATTGCAACGTGCTATTTCGTTTCGACTATTGAAAATTATAATTAATATTAATGAATCATTTTACTATAACAGTCGCCTCTGGTTACAAATTCGAGGAAGTGTAAGGAGAAATAATTAATTCGTGTACTCTCAACTTTGCACGAATAGCCAATAAATTATTCTCAATATCCGCACGTTAGTGCAGAGGTCGTGTTGGATTTGTATTCGAGTTTATTATAGTCAAACCGTCGCTTTACACCTGATCACACACGTTGTTACTTTCGCTAATTAGCATTACTGCATCACTGCCCCAAAGTGCTATTTAAATGAAATTCAACATAGTTCACCTGCCCCAATAAATGCTCTCATCTGAAAGTTACAACTAGTTTCGGTTTAATAATTTTACGATGACGTCGAGTTGTAAACAAGTTTTTTGTCTTTTCGCAACTTTTCTGATGAGTTAGTGGTAAGTAAAGTTTGCAATACCTTTGGAAACCTTCCAGGAGTAAAATATTTCTTGACAAGTTGAATAGAGATATCCTAAAATTTTTGACATTAATTCCCCATGTTACTAATAAATTATTTAAGTATTTGCCAAATTTCAATTTGTAGGAAAATTTAGAATATGTTCATAAATTGGAAAGTAGCAAATTCTAACCTACATATCTGGTCATGTATAGGAACAGAAATTTACCGACAACATGTTTACCGAACTGCACAGACATTTCTCGTTCGATTCGGTCTCCCAACAAAGCGTTCAGTAATCACGCAATAACTGGAATGTATAGAAATCAAAATTTAACAGCAATTTTCTAGACGCCACGATAACTCAAGCTCATTGAAGTGTTCAGTATGCGTCAGGAATTTTCAGAGTCGGCGCTGAATACTGATCGAACCATCTACTTTTAATCTGCATCTCTATAGAAAATATCAATGTTTTATGGGATCAGTTTAAAATATCGGCGGGGTCCTCGAAAGCTTTAGAATAATTATTAGGCTTTTTGCGGGATCTTGGAGTGTCTTTTAGGTCGGTGTGCGGCTGTCGCGTTGAGCGATGGCGTCACTCGTTGCGAAACACAAAAAATGAAGTCCCTTTGGAAATAATAAAAAAAAGATTGAGTGAGGAATATTCACGAGAAAAATGACGAAAATAATGCGGACCCCGTTAGAGTCGACACTGATCTGTTACATTTCCCGAAGGAATCGTAGTTGAAGTCTCAAGCGACGGATTTCATTTACATCTGGAACAGATTTACATTCACACCGACCTGGATCGTGAAATATTCAGCGGGTTTTTACATCTGGCGTGTCAGCTAATGGGACCTGAGTAATGTCAATGAATGCTAAGTTTAATCGATTGTCCCGCCTCGGCTCCATTCAATTAATGCGTGCCATAAAGATATTTCATCTTAACATTTTTGACGTATGCCGCCTTTTAAACGCAAACTACTTAATCAAATTAATGTAGGACAGCAGCGCATTTCGTCTTAAATTAGGGTTTAGTGACGGTTATTCTCCTGCGGATTACCACCATAATGAGTTGCAAAATTTCAAACTTACGAAGGTTGACACAACAATAAGGGAAAGTCGTAAAAATATTTTCGCAATCCGATAAACATCATGAGGGCTGTTTAACTTCATTAAGCATTTCAACTGTGAGGCGAAACGACCGCACCCGCAAAAATACCCACTGAGCTCCTCCACTTATCAAGGGCTTTGTTTAAGTGTTTCTGGAAAATTTAAATTTCTATTGATTGTAGAAATATTTCCAACCTAGAAGAACTAGATATCCGTGATTTAAATACTAAAAATTCCTCAACCTCGTATCTTCAACACAACAATACGGTACTAAAATTCGTTGATAATAGTAATTTTTAAAGACACAATATTAGCTTACGTATCGGAAGTTTTCTAACGAAGATACCATTGATGAGGAAAACCGTCAAACGCTATAAATTAGCGGAGCCGGTCGCTTAAAAAGTGGCCCGTTTCAGTTTTGACACGCTCCAAGCCAAGGTTCCCGATTCCTTATAATTTCTTAATTTTGTCGTTTCTACTCCCGAGGCAACGACCTGCGTTGACTAATTTGCTTCAGCATTTCAAAGGTTTCCCTCTCGTTACCTACCGAACGTTAATTTTCTTTTTTGGAGTTCACTAATTACCGTGACCGTTATTGTGGGTTGCAAAATTAAAACAAGTCCGACATCCAGTTCGCTTCTTTCCGGTTGGGACCGCTAAATTTTCTTCTATACGCCTTATCTCACTGGGACGAAAAGAGACGTGAATAATTAATTATTAGATCGAGTGTTGAATTTTGGGAGAAAATTGAGACGTGACTCGTTAATTTCCCCTCAGGTTCAAAGTTGGGGAGTAATCTGATCCCGAGTATTCTTTACCAGTAACTGAATTTTGACTCGAACTCTTGATGCTAAGGAATATGACCTGAAATTTTGTAATTGTAAATTAACGATGTTTGACAATCTTTCAAAGTATATCAAAATATCAAAGCCGGCATTCTGCAAGTTATTGTTAAATTACTTGAGTTTATTTAACTCGCCGATTAACTACTTCTGGAATTTTTCCTGTTTATAAGAAAATTTTTCTTAAAGAAAAGTATTGTCGGGACATGGTTGCATTCAGAGGCTCATAATAAAGTTCCGATCGTAGAGAATTAGACGCTTATTCCCGCACAAAATCTTTGACTTTTATTTTATTTGTTTCTCCATAATTTTCTAATAGGCCGTCAATAAAAACATCTCTGTAAATTAAATTTATTTTAATGCGAATCAGTTCAATTTATTTTTTCAAATTGAGAATGGCTGCAATATCATGTTTGATAATATAAAAGAATACACTGCCAATATTGCTGAAAGTAATGCTAAATATTTGGAAATTATAAAAAAAGGTTACTGAAGTAATACTCTTAATTTTAGGCTTGAACTCGCCCCAAGTTAAGTGTATGGTGGCTTCTTTACTAACAAAACATCTAAATAAATACAAATATATTGCCCATTTACAGACGAGATTTAATTGATCATAGTGGTATACTATTAAGAATATGAGGTAGTATAGTGCATGCCATAAATGGACCTAACTTTTTTATTTTACTTTATTAAAATAAAATTTTAATATGGTGCATTTGGATCTCTTGATAATTAACTTGACATTCATTTGACTGTTAAAGCTATGTTACAAATAGTTAAATATAATAATAAACATTCCAATATTTTAGATTACTTTTCTCAGCTTGGCACTTCTCTCTAACTATACCGATCTAATAGCAAACTTTATGTACTTTAATACCGACAACCTGCAAGTTCATCTCCTGCAACGTTAGTAATGTTAACGTCAGTAAGTTAGCTGAATTAGTTAGGTGCTATTAATAGCGATTTGGATCAAGGCGATAATTATCATAACAAGAATAAGTTAAAAATTAACTCAAATACATATAAAATACTAAGCAAAACCATAAAGTAACGAAAACTTTTGATGTAAGTCAAATCTAGATGTAGTTGAGAAATAATCTTGTAGAGTTGTCGGGATCCTCGGAAGCACGGTTGTTGAAAATTGTAATTTTGTACATCATGTTGAGAAAATGGTTCAGGCTTATTTTTAGACTTAAAATGTTTAATGGGTTAACGTTTCCTTTAAGCTCTAATATGAGTTAAACTTGTTTCAACTTATTTCTGTTATGTTTATAACGGGTTTTAAACTCAACAAATTAAATATAAATTGCAGAGAATTTAGAATGCTGCAACGAGATTTATTTATTGCTTCATTCTGCACAAACAGGTTACGTCATACTTGTTGGAGGTAAGTTAATTATATATTAGAGTAGCTTATGTGTTTCTCATGTTTCTGAATAAATTGATGATGTATGAATGTGTCCTAATTATTTTGGTAATAAACGTATGGGCTCATTAATTTACGATGTTAATGTTAGAGAATTTAGTGTATCAATCTCATAGTGTTTTGCAGCTAAAAACTTACATATCTCAGTTACTTAGTCAATTTTTTAATTTACTTTAGACAACCGGAAGAAGATTTAAGAATATTGAACTTGTGCTTTACACAGTTACATTGGCTATTATTGCACTAATTGCCCTTTCCTTTGTAATTTGTTTAAAAATATGTCAAACTTTATATTTTTACCTGCGACTGGAGAAGCGGGTAAGCGGGGATGAAGATTTTTCTCATATATAAATTTTATCTTTTACAAAAAGCTCTACTTTCATTAGTCAGTTCAGCTTAAATAATCTACGTGGTTGTTTCATCCAAAATGCAAAAACCAAATCAGAATTACACGAAATGTGTGAAAACTTTAAAATTGTAAAAATATATTCTATCCTTGCTAAGCGGCGTCGCACTTGAGCTTCTTAGTTAATACCGGAAAGCAACAGGTTTTGTGAGTATCGCTTTCTAGTTTTTATACACTTACCAATTGTGAGAGTAATAAATTCACCACTTATGCACGTAGATGATCAGTACGATCTTTAAACAGGAAATCAATCTTATCAACAGGATAAAGATCGTAAAATGAAAAGGACACTTGGTGCACGATTAACTTACTTCAATAAGTGCGTTAACAAACCGCTAGAATTGGAAATTTAAAAAAGATTGCGACCGGTTTCACCACGATTACGATGGATTTTCCGAACTTTAATCCAAACACAATAGAATT
This sequence comes from Pyrochroa serraticornis, assembly GCA_905333025.2. Classification (NCBI taxonomy): domain Eukaryota; kingdom Metazoa; phylum Arthropoda; class Insecta; order Coleoptera; family Pyrochroidae; genus Pyrochroa; species Pyrochroa serraticornis. The sequence goes on along the minus strand of HG995157.1, from coordinate 8,978,902 downwards.
CAGATACTTCAGCTATCGTGTTAATCTAATTTGACCTATTGTGACTTTGGATGGATAAATAAAATGATCCTTAAAGTTAAAAAACTTGGGAAATGGATTTAAATATTACTTTACAAAGTGGGGGAAATAATCAAAAGAGCAAGGATTTCTTCTTTATAGCAAAATTAGTCAGTTTTCAGATAGACTTTGTTCAATACTTGTCGCTGTGTAGTTTTGTGTAGTTTAATTTCCGATACCGATTTGTACCTCTAGAGTACCTCTAAAGTTGGTTTAAATTTGCTCTTAAAGATAACTAAATGTGAATTGTGACAACAAGTTGCGTGCGTTAGAAGTATAAAACGCTTGGGTTAGTTCAGTTGGCAAGAAGGACATATTCTAATTCATCTAATTGACTCTCCACAATGGTGCTTTAGAGCAAAGCTTCTGGAAAACGTGCGGGTCGGAGGTAAATGGCGCGGCGCAGTGTGTTGCATCCACGTTAAGACATCAATTCGGGGTGACGTTTGCACAACGTTAAGCACGTTATCAGAGTAGATACCATAAATTCCTAGCAAATGTCTCCCGGACAGTTCATTTCTTACTCGGAGCTATTATAAATATTTCTGTAAACGGCAATGCGGTATTTACATTAGCATTCTGGTGTATACGACATGCAAAACGAAGTAATATCGCCTCAGCTCGTTGGAGTTTTCGTATCACTAGCAAAGGCGTTCTTCAGTCGGGGTAATGTAATCACAACTCTCGCCTCGGCCCGCAGTTTGATCTAATTAAAACATTGAATGCATAATTAAAAACACTACCGCTCGTCCGCCACTCTATACACCTCCAAGTTTTAGAGACTACCTCGGGGGTTTGATTTCGTTAGGAACGTCAACGATGAAAGAGTGGCGGTGATGTTAATTTCGTTTTTAACGCCGCCAAATTCCTGAATGTGACGGTTTCTTCATTAACTCTTCACCGGGAAGGCCTTGTAGCCGATTGGTTTTGTGCTAGGCAACGCTATTTTCCCATATCGACTGACTCGCAACAATGGCGTAACCCGCCGGAGGCGGCTATACAGATCATAATTATAACCCAAGTAAATTAGGGCATTATACTCCATTTATTTGGCAGTTGGCTTTTACTAAAACATTTATATTACGGCGCAATTATAAAACATTTTCTAGGGCTGAAAGTCGACCCTCTCTAATCTCAAGTTTAACCATTATAATTCCGAAACACTGCACTTCATTCTGGCAAGTTAACAAAGTGCAAAGTTACGCAATCAAACTGAGATCGTATTGCTCGCTGCGGATGCCTGAGAGAAAAGCCCTGTTCTCATTTACTTGACCTCATTAACTCGACTCATATTTTCGCTCCTTTATTAATATTTACCATATATACGTGAGGCAGTCTTATTGTCGTATTTTTGTTATTACCCGCGACAAACTCTGAGATGAGGCCACAAAAACCATCCCGCATCTGCGCCATCCCTGCTACCACCTGAACCGTATTCGCACTATAACTAACAACTATCCTGAAAGTCAGTTTCAGCCGGTTAAATTTGCATCCATCTTTTCTATCGACGGATAATAACGCGCGAGGCGACGTTCGAATTGCAATCAGCTCCGATCTTGAAGTTCTCTAGGAATTTAAATTAGAGATTTTCTCTGCTACCTAAGAACCGATAGCGTCAGTTTCAATTTGCTGTAATTATCTTGAATACTTTTTCCAAAGTGATACTAACGATTTTCCCTTTAGCAAGAGAATTTCGAGTTGAGAGAAATGAAATCGATCCGTTTCCCAAATCATTCGACGCAGTCAAGTGATTAAAATTTTGAACACCTTACAGCTATTAAACCCCGGTAACTAAATTTAGACAATCATCAACAGATTACTCACACTACAGACTGATTTACCGAAATCACTTGACCTAGTGTTCAATTATCTTGATTGGAATACCTTTAAGCCTCAATAATTAACAAATCACACAATTTCCGATTCAGCAAGTAACAATGTGGGAAACAACATCACATGTCAAAAACTTTTTCGTTTCAATTAAATGTAGTTACGTGTAAAATGATACTTTTATATTTTTTATGTTGAAATTGTTATGTTGTTTAAGTGCAAAAAAAGTTATGCAAAAATACATTTAGCTGTTAAGCTTCTGAAATCATAAATTTTACTTAAGCTCCAAAAGCTGAAATTAAGAACTAAAATACACATAAAGCCCATTTGCTCCATTGAAACTGTACTATATTTAAATATAGAACTGCCCAAGTCTGTGTTATAACATAATTGCATTATTTTATTGCTTCAAAATCTTATCAATGTGTTCATTTAATTTAATTGAAAATTCAATATAACGGGGCTCTGTAAAACCTGCCTTTCTGCAAAACGGCAGCAACCTTACTGTTAGGAAATGTATTATACAAATAAATTTTGATATGAGTTTTAGTATTGGTATTTCATCAATAAAGACATTCAACTTTAAAACAACAAGCAACTTTTTTTTCGGTAGTGAAAATTTTACTTAAAACTTAAATGGATGACAAAAAAATAACTGAAGGTGATAAATTTATGAGTAAGTTTGAGATGGTTAAAGAAAGCTGTTCCACAACAGAAGAAAGAGTAAAATGACAAACATTAAAAATCAGTAGAATATTATTGAATTGAATTGAATTGAAATTTTATTCAGTAAGAAGAAAGTACACAATTCACAGTGATTTCCTGCGTGAGGAATTTAATCCTCGTAGGCAGCTGAATGTAAAATTAATAGGAAAAATATAAAATTTATATATATAAAATAGTAAATAATAACAATATAATACAAAATAAAAGTAATAACAAATTTTGATACATATTCAAATATTGATTTAACAAATATAATTTTCTTAGTTTGGTATATATTCATCATTGTTCGATTTTCAGCACTTCTTCTATGTTAATTGTTTTTAGCCACTGTATTATTTCATTCATTTTCTTTTTTTTCTCGCTGTTTTCGTGGTTGAATGATAATAAATGTGCCAGAAAACATTAAATCATGTACTGATGTTATGTATATAATAGCCATCGAGGAGAATGATAATAATTATAAAATCTAAGGTCATTTTCATATACTAAAAGGAAGATGACACAAATATTGAAAATTATAAACCAATATGCTTCTTGTCGCAAATTTTCTCTTAAATCATAAAAAGCAACTGATTTTCAGACTTGACGAGGGCCAGCAAATGGTACAGGCTGGCTTTCTCAAAGGGTTCAGTATCCTAAATCACTTACCAACAATGAAAATAACAAATATTAAATAGATAACACCTGTCTTCAATTAAACAGTATCAAAAACTTTTAATACTGTCGTAGTTTGAATTAAATTTAATGCAATAGATGAAGCAAGAATCGATTCAATATGTTCTAAATTAATAAGCAATATGGCATAACAGTGAATTGTAAGTACACATAAGTAAAAATAAAGAGGCATGAAATTATGGTCTTGAGTCGTAAAACCGTAAGACACAATTGAAATTGATAATAAAATAACAGAAGATATCGATCATTATACCTGAATTATGAACTAAGATTATAAATAGAGAAACAGACTGCATAGGTGTCTAGAAAAATAAGATTAGTAAGAAATGATTTTATATATTTTGTTCAAAAAATTCATATTGTCATCAGTTTAAAAATTAAGAGTCCAAATTAAAAACCAGCGACAGCGTTTTGTCCAGCGAGCTGTCTGTTACGAAATGAGACCTTAAAATGTTGCTTAAAATTTTTGAAAATTTTCAACGAAAAACAAGGCACATATTAGGGCATGGAAATGCTCAAAAAGCCCAACATCCTTTCCACTCAAAGAAAATCTCTTTTCCCGACGTAATTTTTGTCGCTGAATACGCTTTTGTCCTCGGATTCCTCATTTAAGCGATGCATTTCGAGTGTTTCACAAAAGTTAACAAAGATTCAGTTTTTCACAAAGTTTGAACTTCAATAACTTTTATAGTTTTTAAGCAACTGCGAATACAAAAACATTACCGCAATGTAAGTTCTAAGGGCTTTCTGCGAAGCCTAATATAGATTCTGTGGGATGGTAAATAGAAAGCACGATTTTTCACTAAAGTTGGAGTAAAATTCAAATTGCCATAATTTGGAAAGTATGACTCCGATTTACAAAGTAGCGACAGCGTTGCGTTCAGCAAGCTGTCTATTATGAAATGAGACCTTAAAAAGTGCTTCAAAATTTTGAAAATTTTCAACCAAAAACAGGGCACATATTAGAGCATGAAAATGACCAAAAACCCAACACCATTCTTACCCAAAGAAAAAGTCTTTGAGTTCAAGTCATTCTTTCTACTTACCTCTGTTTAAAGAAGACGAAACTGATGCCAGATTACTCGGCACCCTAAATAACTTTAAAAGCCGGAGAATTTCCAGGTAAAACTCAAAATTAATAAATAATTAGCAGATCAGTAAATATTTCTGATAAAATTTGTTCTTCGATTTTCCTTCAGAAATGAAGACTCGACACATTTAAACAAGTTACTAAAATGTTCTGAACATGACCGTATTTGTGAGTAGAGTTGCCTAAATTACGTCCATTAAAAGATTTGAATATGTTTTTAAAAACATCATTTTTTTATATGTTAAAAGGATGCATGCAGCAACTGCAATATTAAATAAAGAATAATGAATGGATAATAAAGTCAAAAGGGACATTAACTTTACTGAATTGGCATTGCGGTTAAGTAATGTTGGAAATAAAAATCAAGCTCTATATTTAGATTTTAGGCTGACTCGCATTTCTTGTTTTGCTCGCTTTCTTTAACAACTAAGCAGTCAACAAGAGCTCCTTAATTTGTTCGTTATTTTCTAATAAACTATATAGCAATAACAAAGTTCAACGCGTATTATTTAACAAGTAAATATAAACTTAAAATTATTTTAGTGCTACCTCACACTATAAAATTTCATGGTTAAGCACTGTGTCCTTTTGACGTTAAATATTATGTATAACATGAATGATCACGTGAGAATGAATAGACAAGTAGGTACATGTCTCCGTAGCGTTGCTTTAATGCTTTAACGTTTGTGTTAATTATATATCAGGCATAGAATTTCTAATTTTTTCTTTGACCTTTGCCAACAATATAAGAAACAAACTCTTGAAGAAAGGGAGTAATTAGAATACAAAACTTTTATTTAAAACTAACGCAAATCGTAATATTCTTAACTAGCTTCATTGACCCAAATCGTCAAAAGAACTTACTCGCTTATTTAATATAAATTTTCACGATGTCTCATTAAACTTGTTTACACTACCAAAGAATTTTCTTAAAAAAAATTGTCATTCATATCTTCTTGCTTCTCGAATTCTTTTAAATTCAATTACAGCTTGATCGACAACGCGAGCCATTTTTTCCTGGTCAAACTCAGGAACAGGGCTACGAGCTGTTCTCATTTTTTGTGTTTCTTCTTCTTCCAACTTTTCGTGAAGCTTTGTCCTCAATCGGTCATATTCGGTTAACGGTGGCGGTCGCGCTCGCAGAACTCCGCTGTACACCCCCGATGAAGCTCCAGAAAATGCACTTGGTGGACGTTCTGGGTCAAACGATTCCTCACTGAGCGCTCCTATGCCTGAAATTGTTTATTAACAGCTTTTTAATATCCCAATCATACTCAATAAATGGAGATCGTAATAATAATAAAATTAAAATAATTGTAGTTTGAAGACAAGTAAAATTATTAAAAATTAACAATTGTCATCAACAAAATATGCTGAATTTCTGAGGAAAACAAGTATCAATTTAATTAATAACGTATGTTTAATTGTAAATTACAATTATAGTATTGTAAATTATAATTAGTAAAAAAATTTACAGTCGTTCCTGTGATATCGTTGGTCGTCCAAGTTACTGAGAAGTTTTTGAGAAAGGTCTCAACGGGAAACCCGTAAGAAATATATAATTCAGCAAATAAACAACTTGGAAACTTCTTTGTAGTACCGTGTTTTTTGTCTTAACGAAATCTTAAAAACACATGTAAGAAGTATAATTGGCGACAATAGACTAAGCTCAGTTGAAACAATGTTAATTAAAATTGAAATGAGAAAAAGTTTTAGTGGGAAACATTTTACCTCTTAGCAGAAACTTGTTGAGAATTTAGAAAACAATTAAAACCTAGGAACTTTATATTACTTAAAAAATAGATAGGTATAGTGCCATAGTATAGTTCAAAAAAATATTTAGCGGAATATTCTGGTATTTTATTTGATGCCAGTGGTTGCATCGATTCATTGCAAGGTTCTACTTACTAGCGCTGGGACTTGGTGGAGGTCCGTTTAACTCATTAATATTTTTTGTCGGTTTTACACCGGCGATCAACACAATAGACGGTTCTTGTGAAATCGTAATAATTGTAAACGGTTCTTTCTCTTCTTCGGGTATTGGCATAGGGCACATGTACTCTTCTGGAGTTAATTCATACACTTTAACCAATTCATCAACATCTTCAGGCACTTCTTTACCATCTTTTCTATCTAAAGAATACAAGGCTCTGCAATATCTGCAATAATCATTTTTTGGAGGAATACCGCGACGATTCAGCGGTATACCCCAACATTTTTGTGGAGGTTGACACGAGTACGTAATATTTCTAGCACACAATCCACATTTTAACTCAATTGGCTGCTCTCTAGCACAAATACTACAAAACAGAAACTCATCAAGAGTACGAGGTGATATCGATGAAGAATTCCGCGGAGGCGTCGACGACATTTTTAACACTGAATGCTTCAAAGACCAAATTGCTATGTTGGGTCGTTATCAGAGTTTTTGTTTGAGATAAGAGATAAGTAATTGAGTTTAATCCACAAAACAATGATAACTTTTACACATTTAATAAATTGTAAAACACCGAGCTGAAGTTAGACCTTAAAGCTTTTAAGTGTTATAGTTTTTAGATAATATTTGTTCGTGACTGCCTTTTTCGTTTTGCCTTTGGTTGAAACTGCAACAGTCCGGACCTGTTTGATGTCGCAGTCAACAGTCGTGATCTCGCCCACAGTGCTATTATTTTGCTTCAGAGGCTTCAGGCGTGGAAGTTAGCAAACGTTTCATAACGTTCCAATTCCTTCTCCTAAATAATCACAAAGTCTTCAGCAACAACAATATCGTTGAACTACACAAGTAACACGAACCTCTCCGAATACGCTTTATGTGTAACTGTGGCCTGTTTGTAGCATTATTTAAAAAGACACAGCGACAAAGTTTGGATAACTAACATTCCGATTTTTTGCTACCTAACCATCAAACAAAATCTCGGATGCATTCATAAAATAGCAAACACATGTTGTTTGCTCTAAATTGGATTTGTTGTCCCATGAAAGCAATACGGTTTTAAATAACGAGCATCGTTTTAAGAGCTAATCTTTAATGGAAGAGCTTCTAAATATCGCCGATCACACATCTCCCTCGGCGCACTCCATTAAATTATGTCAATTGCTTTAAATTTTGTAGCAAACCTTGTAAATTAAATGCAAGTGTTTAATGTGATAAAAGAATGATGTTATCGGCACTCAACTATGTAAATGAAAAGCTAAAGAGGTATTAAGTATTAACCAAATGAAGTTATTCTTCCTTTTAAGGGACTGCAGGTAAGGGAATAAGAGATAATAGGCAATAACGATGGAAATGCGGCTAAAATACGTGACTATGTTACACTCGGAAGCACTGCGTCTATTAGCTCGCATTTATGGACAATTCCGAGCCTCCTCCCGTCAAGTCCCGGCATAAAAGTACCTGGAAAGAGTGCGAGACCCGGGGAATGTTGTCATCGAGTGCGACCTGGTGAGAGTAATTAGGTAAGTAAAGTGACTGCGGCAATGGAATAGATGTTCATTTAACCGCGTTCCCGTATCCTGCCGGCATGTATAATGCAAAGGCACTACGTATGAAGTCGGTACACTCAGGTCTGGATTCCCTCGGGATGCGGTGTAACGGACAGGACAGTTTCCGGCGGCTAACCTAGTTGTCCGCGGCCTCAATACACCAATCAGATCGCGGTGACGGTACTCTACGTGACCGGTGTGCTTGACGCCCTTCCTGCTCCTCCAACAGGATTATGTTTACGGTATAGTGCCGAATAAACACTTTTATTTCGCGAGACCTCTACCCGGAAAGGGTTTATGCTTGTGGAAGACCGACGAAATATCAGAGATAACTCGCGAGCAAACACTGCAATAGCCCTTCGTAACCAATCTCCATAACTTAATCCCTGCGCTGAAGAGAAAGACTTAGTTGCATTTTTTTAAGTAAACGAGAGAAGCGAACGTTTCTGTCTGAGGAATCAGGATCGATCAAGGAAAATGAGACTACCTCGTTAGAAGGTTCAAAGAGTACCAATTACACAACGTCATTAAATTTAATTTTACAGAATTACATGTGTCAGTTGAAGCTCCTGTAAGTGGGGAGTTTTTAGTTCTAACTAATCCCCAACATAAAAAATGTAAAAATATTAGATGTAACGATCGAGTTCTTAAATTAAGAGAAAACACGCACGATTGATTCAGAGATGTTAACAATTTTCCGCGAATATAACATTCATGTACAATTTACTTCAAAATAAATTTTTATTACGAAATCTCGGACAGAGTTTGTTTTAAAATCAAAGTTACTCTTCAAACTGTTTTCAATTGTAATCAATTAAAGAAATATTTTATTTAGAAAATATCACAATATAAATCGAATTATTAATTAATCATTTTAGAAAGAAACTTATTAAAATGACCTGTAATTTATAAAACATGATTGGTAACTCTGCAAAATACCAGATTAAAGGTCCATTCGAAATCGTGACCAAAACGCACAGCAGAGGCAGATCGCCGAGTGCATGGCACAGAGGTGAAACATCATACAAATATTAGAAAACTTTTTCACTAAACGGCAACTTGACATATATTTTTATTAACATGCTAGTGGGTCTAATGCTTACCTCTTTAGTTTTGTATGCACGATTGCTTGTATGAATTACCAAATTTCTTCTCATACTAGAGAATAGTTCTTGATATTTGGTTAATTAGTAGGTTTCCTCTTATTTTTTGGTCTTACTGAATTTTTTTAAATATTTTTTTTAATAAATGCTGCCCACATTGCCTAGTCCGTTCCGTAATCAAAAGAAATTGAAGCTGCTGAAACGAATAGTAGAGGAAAATAGGATATCTATCGTGAATTCCGTGTGCACGGAAAGGTAAAAAGCTACAGGTTTATTTTTTCGATAGAATATGTCTTGGGGATGAAGAATCCACCTGTCGTCAAAAAATCGTCATGTGCAGGGGCGGGGGAGGGGTGGTTTTATCAAAAAACACTAAAAAGTAAAATGATACCTTGTTCTATTAGCTTTACAACGAGATATTTTGCGACTATATGTGAATATTGTAAATAATATAAAAAAAATATTATTCCAAGCATGCCCATTCTAGTTTCCGTAAGTAAGCTATGGTAACTTAGAAGTAGCTGCAGCACGAAACGTTGAATATCTCTGGTACGCAAGGTGTAGTAAAAATTACAAATTTTAAATTCGTTCCCACTCGATTATCCTGATAATTGGTAGGTTAATCAAAAAAATACTTTCTACAGTTGTTGTAGCCTGATTCATTGCGATTTGAATGCTTGTTACATTTTTGAATTATATTAATAAATAAGAAAGATATGGCCAAAATGGTGGATCCAGGATAGAGCGCGAGCCCGATTCGGGACAAGCGCTCGTACACCGCTGCCACCCGATACCACCCGCAACGATCCAAGTCTATTTGGCGGGAAAATTGTAGTTGCCCTGTGTAGATGCAGAGTGCAAAATACGAATTAATGTGGAGGTTTTAATAGCTGATTAAACCAATAATGCATATTAGATACCTCTATTATAAGTTTTAGCTGAAAACACTACTCTAATCTTTCGTTCATACTCGTATTACGTAAGTGGCTAATAATTTGTTGACCGTCATTAGTAAGATTTTTTTTATTATTTTAAGTTAAGTACTTCTTGTAATGGATATTTCAGGTGGTTCAGAAAGTGAACTAAAATCAATCATAAAAATTGCAGTGGCAAGTATCAAAAATCCTTTGGCAGCACGTTCTGTTAATTGCATAATTTGCAACCAACCCAAAAACTTAATTTCAAGTACTAATATTTCATTCGATAGTTTCAAAAATAGTGCTAAATTAAGATCAAATGTTGATAATGGCAATATGTTTTTGAATGGCATAATGACAATTATTATTAATTCATCGGATGGACACTATTTAAAATGGCATCGAAAGTGTTACTCTAGCTTTACTAGCAAGAGAAATATTGAAACTTAAAAAAAATGCAGTGCAAATATGACATGTCAGAAATGAAGGGGCTGACCAATTACAAAGACTTAAGTAATGAAGCATTTTGAAATTTATTACCAGACAGGTTGTGTTTCCTGATTCAATTATTAATTACTGATGATACTAATAAAAATAAAACACAGCAGGTTTTAAATATTTGTCAGGATATTATTTACATTTATTCCAATTTTAAGAAGCACAACCCAAGACATGCAGCTCTAGGACTGTTATTACATCAAGAAACCCAATCCAGAAAAATTATTGAAGCCATACATGCTTGTGGACATTCTTTACCATACAGAGACGTTATTAGAATCCGAAAGTCTGTTGCACAATCCAAAATTAATCGTTTCTATGATAATAACAAAGTAATTGTTCAGTCTCAATTAATACCTGGTAGATTTGTACAATTTGCAGGAGATAACATAGATATACTAGAAGCAACTCTTGATAAAAGACCTACCTTTCATGCAACTCAAATGGCAGCTTTTCAGAGCGGACCAATATCGATTTCTTCTGAATATCTTGAATTAGTACCATATAAATTTAATCTCAATGTACCTGCAGAACTGCATGCACTACAGAAATGTGGCATCAACAGAATTCTAAAGAAACCTCCTTTGCAACACTTAGTAATACTTTGCAACAAAAAATAATTGATATTGTTGACAATAATTATATTAGATCTCATAATTGGGCATGGATGTTATGCCGCTTAAATTCTAAAGACAAGGTAAATGTAGATAATGTAATTCCACAATGGACTGGATTTAACCAATTAATAATAAAAGATAACTCCGAGCTTACAACATACGGGTATCTTCCAATATTGCCTCATGTTGGTTCCGAATATGCCATTATTTGGCCGTTAATGACCAAATGCAAACTAATTGCTGAAAATTTAAAAGATAACTTTACCGTCATCACTTTTCATCAAGCCTTGTATTACAAAGCTAAGGAAATTCAGTGGCATCTACCTGAACATTGTAGTTCATATGTAATTTGTTTAGGTGGTTTTCAAGTAATGATGAATTTTCTTACACGTATAGGTCAACATATGGACAATAGTGGATTGTCTGGTGTTTGGTTAGAAAGCGGTTTATATGGCGATTGTACGGTTTTAGACATCATGTCAGGTAAAAAATGAAATAAAGCAATTCGAGCTCACAAATTAATGTACGAGGCTTTAATGCGAATGTTACTGCCATTGTTTGAAAATTGGTTAAAGGACAGTAAACATGATATGATTTGTTCAATCACTTTGTCAAAATTATTAGTAAATGAGGTTATAAATTGCATAGGTAATGAAAGTTGATAGGCGTTTATTTTATCTCAAAATTCTACAACTCAGTATAATTTAGTTATATAGAAATGGTTGAAACTCTGTTAAGCTTCTTGTATAGTGAAAGAGTCAGTAATTGAAAGCTTTAACCAAATGATTCCTTGGTTTTTTGCCTACAATCATACCAATTATTCGAGATGGGGTTCAGTTTACTTGTTGGATATGATGGATTTAACAAATAAAGCACCAGCAGTGCTTGATGAATTTAGAAAAAGAAATTTTGTGATAAAAAGACTTCCTGATAGCTTCAACCAAATATCTGTTGATCAAGCTCTTGAGCATATTAACAAACGTTCTAAAGATGCGGGAGGAATAGTTGGTATAACCAAAAATTCGAATCGTTTGGACGAATGGTTTTTAAGTTACAACACAATAGGTTTACTTATAGGCAATTTTCGTTCCAAAAACGGATATAGCATAAAGAAGCATTCACAAAATATTGAATGCGGTTAGAAACTGTAAATTATTGACGAAGAAACTGTACAAAAATATATAATATAATTGGTAATATGAAAATTATTGCGCTTATTATAGAGGATTCTTTGACTTGTTGGTCGTTGCGGGTGGTAGCGGGTGGCAGCGGTGTACGAGCGCTTGTCCCGCATCGGGCTCGCGCTCTATCCTCGATCCACCATTTTGGCCATATCTTTCTTATTTATGAATATAATTTAAAAATTTAACAAGCATTCAAATCGCAATGAATCAGGCTACAACAACTATAGAAGGTATTTTTTTGATTAACCTACCAATTATCAGGATAATCGAGTGGGAACGAATTTGAAATTTGTAATTTTTACTACACCTTGCGTACCAGAGATATTCAACGTTTCGTGTTGCAGCTACTTCTAAGTTACCATAGCTTACTTACGGAAACTAGAATGGGCATGCTTGGAATAATATTTTTTTTATATTATTTACAATATTCACATATAGTCGCAAAATATCTCGTTGTAAAGCTAATAGAATAAGGTATCATTTTACTTTTTAGTGTTTTTTGATAAAACCACCCCTCCCCCGCCCCTGCACATGACGATTTTTTGACGACAGGTGGATTCTTCATCCCCAAGACATACTCTATCGAAAAAATGGACCCGTAGCTTTTTACCTTTCCGTGCACACGGAATCGTTAAATAAGCGACTTACGCCGGCTATTTGCCTCTACTAGAAAGCAAAATAGACAAAATTCGACTGTATCGAATCATAATCACATCTGGTCGAAAACTTGGTTATAACTTATACCTGTTTAAAGGACTGCCGCGTCAAGATTATAGAATTTGGTTTCAAAACTTCAAATAAATTGCTAAAAGCATTTTTATGGTCTTATTGTTTATGATTTTTTTTTAAATATTTTTTTTAATAAATGCTGCCAACATTGCCTAGTCCGCTCCGTAATCAAGAGAAATTCAAGATGCTGAAATGAAAGCAGGATAGACAAAATTCGACTGTATCGAGTCATAATCACATCTGGTCGAGAACTTGGTCATAACTTATACCTGTTTAAAGGACAGCCGCGTCAAGATTATAGAATTTGGTTTCAAAACTTCAAATAAATTGCTAAAAGCATTTTTATGGTCTTATTGTTTATGATTTTTTTTTAAATATTTTTTTTAATAAATGCTGCCAACATTGCCTAGTCCGTTCCGTAATCAGGAGAAATTCAAGCTGCTGAAATGAAAGCAGGATAGACAAAATTCGACTGTATCGAGTCACAATCACATCTGATCGAGAACTTGGTCATAATTTATACCTGTTTAAAGGACTGCCGCGTCAAGGTCATAGAATTTGATTTCAAAACTTCAAAGAAATTGCTAAAAGCATTGCTTCTTTATAAGTTTATTGCTCTTTGTTAATACTCTTTCACTAACATTAGAAAAATTTATGCGTAATCAAATCAGTTAACCAATTGTGCTTAATTTTATTCTAAAGTATCATTTTGACCAAAATTTAAACAACATTCGTGTAATTGTTATATGATATATCTGAAATTTTTAGTTTAACAGATATGGAGAAATATTTCATTTCTTTTCAGTGCCTGATCGATTTTTTCTAAAATTACAGTTACGAAGACGTAAAACGGTAAAAGCAATTTAAAAATATTAAATTTACGTTAAACTGAATCCAACAATATTTTTAGAGTCAATTGAATAACTTTGTGCTATTTTTTGACAAATTAATGAAAATGATTTTCCGTAATGTTAGGTAAGTCTTTTTATTAATAAAAATTGGTGGATGTGCCGGATAAGATTCTGAAGGTTTTCGCAGGCCATGAATGCAAATGGTTTCAAGAGAAGATTTAACGACGGTTTTGCGGTTGGGATATCTTGGCAGCTTTGAGTATTTGCGATGATTTTTATGTTTGGTTGCTTAACACGGAATTACGCGATATATCAAAGGAAATTTATTGGGACGTGTAAGGGAAGTATAATAAAAAAACTCTCTTTTAAAATCCGATATATCTTCCTTAGGTAGGTGAAAGTTTCCAACGCTGACGGTTCAAGTAAGTTACAGGTTTTTGAATATCATCTTTTTGATATATTGCTCAAAAGTAACCCCGCTAAACTCTGAAACTGTAAAGCAGATAACTTTTATATCGGTCTAAATGAAAATATAAATCTGTGTTGAAATATTGTTTATGGCCAGCATTCGGCGTTGTATTAGCATCGCGTCGCGCACCCCGTTTAAATAACGCTAGCAACCCCGTTGAATTGCCAAAGTTACGTGAGAACTGGGCGTCACAACGCCCAGCAATATTGGGAAAGGCCGAGTGGAAATAAAATAAGATCAAAGACTGCGCCCGCCTTTGAAGCTATCCTCGGACAATTGTTTTCGGAGTGGAGATGGGTCTCTCGCGAACGGACCAAATGGATCAAACCGAATCGCACAGTTTCCTCATAGTGAAGATTCAGATCCTGACAACTTCATTGTTCGTTCAGCGACCATATGCAGTTATCACTACAAACTGCGACTCTAAACTTAGTGAGTCCATCAGATTTACTTATCAAAGTTCATTCATTGCTCCAGGAATTTGCCGCAATATTAATAAAATTCTGAAAAGCAACTGCTATTTTTAGGATTCAAAAAATTTTTCAAAAATATGTAAAATTGAAATTAGAATTCAACTGTAACTATTTTTTCCGTAGCTTTCTTATATTTTGAGATATTAATCTTGAAGTAAATATTCCTGAATAAAATTTCCCAGCTCGTTTCCTATTAATTTGATAAATTACATTTTTCTTTGAAGTTCTAGCAGTCTTGTAACAACCTTCCTCAGAACTTGGAAATCTTGTTCAGGAAACAACCAGCAAAGTCAAACTAAAATAACGTACCCAAAGAGAAGTAATTCCACCACTATTTTAATTTCTCCCTGCTAAAAGTTGTGAAGAATTTCAGAAAGTCTAATACAGTTTTAGATTTTGTATCAAATTCAATATATGTGCATGAAATTTTATTAGAATGAAAAGAACTTCAACCAACTCTTTTTTCTTATAAGTTTCAACGTAGGTATCTCGTTTTGAAAATTATCAATCTCAAATTTGTTAATTTGGCAATACGTAATTAATTTCACTCGACACTTTTCTTTCAAAGCATGATAGACATTAAGCCCCAATCCCTCAGGGTTTTCTTCCTAACTATCAGAAGTCATCCGAATAAGGGCAGAATTTTGATCTTTGTGCTTCAAAGATTTTTTCATATCTCCAAAATGTATTTTATTTTGTAATTTCCTTCTATGAACTAAAAATTTGTTTACAAATATTTATCTACAACCATCAGACTAAAGCAAGTGAAGTAAATAAAGCAAAGAAAGAAATGACGATCGGTTTTTAGACTTAAGTCAACTTAAATCAAAGCTAAATATTAGTTGCAAAATTGCTTCCTTTCATTGGTTGTACTTAAAAAAAAAACGCGATTGATTTGTTGAAGCGATAAACCGAGAGTAACTCCACTCTGACTAAAATTGCGCTTTTTATTTCCACCTAAAAACAATTCAATTTTTTTTTAAATATCTCTAGTAGCAGCTTATTACGTTTAAACACATATTCAGGATCTTCTCTGCAACACTTTGTAACAATAATTGATATAAATTTTTTGTACGTACAGGAATGCCATTATTATTCACTTGTCTAGGCTTTACTCTGTTGTTAAAGTGTTCTTAACATTCGCCATATCTTATGCGAAACTGCAACTCTAGCACCTAAAAAAAATCATACTTTGAAGGATTAACAATAATTGAAAAATGACTAAAGCTGACATAGAACGTCTTCTTGTCTATAATTTGAGTAACTTTCAGTCAGTTAATTCTCAACAGCAACCCGTAAGGAAAAATAATTATTTTCTTATTTGTTATAAATTAATAAAGAAAATATATTTGGATTAGAAATACAGACATTAATCGATTTCAAAACATATGACAACGCATTCTCCTTATGCTACTGAGATCATATAACAGCAAGTAGGTATTTCATGTGTGAGAATACAACTGGCGCTGGCCGACAAACATATCACAAACTACTTACAGGTTCCTGTAACATGTATATAGCTAAATTTCATGAAACCCTCATAATATTCTAATAAAATGACGACATCTGTTGGACATTTAGAAAGGTTTTATTGCAATTTTTATTCACACTAACAGGATCATATAAAGATGAGGAGATCTATGATGTTTAACACTAGTAGTTGCGCCAAAATTTTAAACTAATTATAGGTTTCTGTACCTAACTCAACTATAAAGCATATTCTTGCTGTTCTTTGAAATTAATTGATTCTTTTACCTTGTACTAATTTGGTGTTTTTTGATATTTGTGATATAGTATTTTAATACAATTATAATGATAGTAAATAAAATTGTAAATACTTAAGTGGACATATTTCAATATAAGACTCTAGATAGAACTTATGTTATCATTATTTTTTACCATTTGTTAAATTAGAAGAAAACGGACAAAAAAGTTCGGTCAAGTAACGTAAAGTAGAAAAACACTTCATGATTTATAAACTACTACTCTTTACCTAGAGAAAAAATTAATACTTTTGTGGCAACTAGTTATTGCAGCTGTATAAATATGTTGGTAGAAAGAGCTGGCAGTTTCCAAAAATATTATAGAATTCTGGACTATGTTGTGAACGTCCAATTTACGATCATTTTATAATTAACATTTTTCCAGGCGTAGACAAATTTGGAATAACCCACACAACTGAGGGTGGCTCTTTGAAAACAATAAGTTTTAAATTAGAAGTTGCCCACGTCATTCTAATGTCGTCTTTCAAATATTACATGCTGCAATTTCATTTTACAAGAAGACAAAACCACCTGCGGAAGTTTGTGGAAAAAAAAAGATTTGAGCCAAAATCCCTTTTCTTTAAATTACAATGAAATTTGGCCCACACTTTTTACGATATCGACCTAAAGTTGGTTAATTTGGTCGAAGGTGTAGGTGGCCAGTACGTCCCTGGAATAGTAAGCAAGCGGCGTGCGGCGGATGGTGAGGGGCCTCACCGCATTGTAGGATCAATTAAGACAGCTCCGTCCCTCGATTACAGCCTCGCCCAGGGGCTGTGTGAATAGCCAAATGCAATTACCAGAGCTTTGGCCGTGTTTGTGTACAGGACGTGCTCGTCGCCACTGTACCGTCGCTCTCCATCACTATCTTCGGGTTCCGGATTAGGGCCGGGATTAAGGTGTATTGCTCGATACTCTTTACGTTCGTTTAATACTGTTCGCTTCTGCCGCATTTGTTCGAACCCACATGTAACGAAATCCTTTAAACCCATTTTTACGCGGCAGGGACGCACGCAAAAATTACGGTCGAGTTTAATTGAATTCTCGTGCCTGCGGTTCCGAATCATTGGCAACACAACTTTACCGGACACGCAAGAAAACGCCATGTGTCCGCCAACCACACTTTCCTGCCCTTTTCCCAAAGGGAAAACAAATTAGGCAAATAATATCACGTCATAGCTAACGAGCTCGCGGCGGAACCCGAAAACCTCCAAATTGGTGGAGGCGCCCAGTAAAATATTTTTTTTTCTAATACCAACTACCTCAGTATCTCAGAAAAAGATGTTCAAAATTTATAAAAACTGAAAACACTAAGCAAGGACAGTTAGGGTAACATACAGAATAGGAAGCAAAACAGCTTCAATAGCTAAAGTTAACGATGTAGCGTTGCCTAGGGCTCTAAGATATTCTAGGTTCATAATTGCTTTACCTTATTTGCTCCAATTATCTCTCAACAACAGATACAGGAAAATGAGATTGACCCCCAATTATTAGTAAGTCTGAAGCTTCTAGTTTAGAGAACCGTTAGAAGACTAGCGCAATGAGTGAAGAATAGCTAAAATAATTATATTAAACTAGTCTGTTACAAAAATACATTAAGGTTAAAATTAAATTACTAGAACTTGTAGTAATAATGGGACTAAAAAAGATTCAAATAATAGATTCTCTTTATTTTGCAAGTCCAATTTCTTGTTATCCTCTAATACAATTTTGTTTTCTTTATTCTTTTGTGTTTCTCAATCTTCCATCATTTTATAAATAAAAAAGAAAATTGAATATTTCAAGTAAGAAACAAGCAATTTATCTCACGTAGTTTCTTTCCCATCCACTTTTTACTTGTATCCTTATCTTCTGCTTTCTTGCGGATTCTATCCAATTATGCTCAATCGTGATCACAGTCTTTTATAGTTTGCGATCTATCTAACGCGCTTTTCATATCGTATTTTCACTTGAATTTGCAACAAATATTTTTTCTAATAATTGCCATTGGTTTTCTTTAGACTTGAACCAAGCCAGTTTTTATGGATGGTGCCGCTTTAATTTTCAGTATTTAATTACAGGAAAATTCGTATAAATATCGACAACGAAAATAATAATGAACGATATTTAACTGTCCGTGAGGAAATTGTAAATTATTAATTAATTCTGAAAAGCTCGCTTCCAATCGAATCAACGAAGAGGTTTCGCAGCTTGGAAAACAATAAACTGTTCGAGATAAATCTTTTATGGCGATGCAGGCACTTGTTTAACGTTTCCCTTTAAAGAGCACAAATTCGTTTCGAAACAAAAACGTTAGAGTAGCGACCATATTTTCAATGTAAATAAGTTGTGTACGTGTGAGAGCGAGTGCTTTTCAGCAAAACGGAGGTTGCGAACTTTTCGTCTTCATGTGGAGCCTAAATCGATGTTGTAATACGTTTAATAAAATGTGTGTATGGAAAAAAGCTGTTAGTGTGTAAGCTAGCTCCTGGCGGTGCTACTATACGTAAACAGACTTTATGGATACATAAAATGCTCCCCATGTGAATATATGGCCCCTTTAACTTTGCACGAATCTACTCGCTTTATAAATCAGTACATTGCGAAACGGGTCGCTTTGCCGCCTGGATATTCCCTTAAACTGCCGCGTTCGAGACAAACAATCGGAATTTGGGCGATTGCTTCTCAAAGTCCCGAAATAATCTGCAGCGTTATTTTTTCTCCAAGATTCTTGCATGTGGCCGGAACAGTTTGCAATATGCCTTTATGGGGGGATATTACCGTGATTTATCTTGTGCGTTCCATTGAACAACGTCCGTTTTTAGTGGCCCATTATTTCCGGAAGTATTCTCTCGGTATTGCGATACACACGCGACACTTGAGAGCAACCTGCAGCTCGGATGCAAGCCCGACTGAAAAGGTTTATTGGATGATACGTAAGTGATGAAGAATTCAATCAGAATGGTCGAATGGACAACCTGATTCCGGACGGAAGTTGAGGATCAGATTTCGTGACCCTCGGCGCTCCATTTGACGATTTGCCAAAGAAAAGACTTGGAGAAATGATGGATAGCAGAATTCATAAGGGATGCGGTCGGAATATAATAAGCCACTTGCGTCGAAGACCTCGCGATACCGTTCCTCGGTAATCTCATCACAGAAGCCCTCGATATACATTTGACAGATGACGGTTTGTTTCGTACAAGACGGAACTTGTTTACAACGGATACTCGGCTTTATCCAATATATTTTAATGGAAACATCGATCACGCTGACGCTGGTTGCACCGCGAAGCTCTAACCGTTAATTTTACGGTTATAAGTCGCGCCGCTTAACTGCCAACGTGCCCAAAACATTTTAAAGCGCTGCAGACTGCCAAGAACTGTATAAAATATGCCCGCTCTCTCATGAATAAAATCTCGGGCTATCAGAGCTTACGAAATTCCGAAATACGACCCATTGTGTTTTACTTGTTTCATGCAGGTTCCGATTTTTATTGTGAAATCTAAAATTCCATTTTCCTTAAGAATGAAAAATATGCCACATTTGTCAGATTATTCCTAGAGAAGCCGTCGCGCCGCATAAATCGCCCACGCTTGCGCTACAATTTAATATCCGATTTGAAAATTTATCAACTCGGTAGAAAACTAAAGAAACCTCTTCCTCCCTGAATACAACTTTTCTTCAAACAATTAAAAATGCTTTGGAAGTAGTTATATAACAAATAAGAAAATCATTTCCTTCCCTCCTCTTCTTATATTGTTTTAGTTTTCTACAAGTAAGGGGTAGAAATTTTGTGACAGTTTCATTGCCTTCACAGTTTTCTTGTAGTGTCGCCTTTCCCTATAGACTGATGTAAAGCTTTCTTTACTTAAGTTGAAGCCGACATTTTCAAGTTTAAGATTTAAACCCTTAAAATAACTTCTCTTATATTTGGCAATTTCTTAAGTTCGTTGTCGTAGATTTATATAAAGTACTACCTACAAAATCAAAATTATTTTCACTTTTAAATGGAAATTAATGTCTTTAATAATAATGGCCGTATATTGAACAAGACAAGACTAAGCAATTTAGAAACTAAATCTATTCCTTTAAAAATTATAAAAATAACAATGTTAAATATATAAAAAAATGAAATCTAAAGAACACTGAAATTCCAAAAACATTAATTGTACCTACATCTTCATAATTAAGGACGAAAGTAAATATTTTCGATTAGCCTACACATATATGGAATTAAATCTTTAAATCAATAAAATGTATAAAATAAAAAACAAATAATATACAAAAGGAATATAAACAAATATGTGAACTAAATATAAAAAATAGAGTTCCGCCCAATTTGAGCTATTTGGAAAATGGCGTATCTCAACAGAACTCAAATACTACATTCTACAATATTTTCTTTGCTTATACTTAATTCCAATAAAATTTTCCCCTTAGCTAATTTCGTTGTTCTACACTTTTCCTCCTTATAATTTTTCTTAATACATTTCGTTTAATTTACAATCTACATCTTATGACTATTAAGTAAATGAGATTACAGCGTCACTTGAGAATGAAACACCCAATACTTCTCCCCGTTCTATAATTTCTTGCAGCCAGGTTCATTTGAGTCTTCTTGTGATGACATCTTTGTAAAATAGCCCCTCTAATAGTTCGTTTTTGTAATGTATGGTGCGTTTGTTCGGTGATGTCACAGCTAAGCGTATTTAATCTCTGATGAAAGAAATCTTCAGATCATCATGCAGTGTTTGATCGCTTTCATACCATGGTACCATTCCTTATTGATCTTAGTACTCTAGACTGGAATCTTTAGATGATGTAATTTTGCACAATCCTATAAATAAAGTTCATACATCCAAAAGGGTTTGAGGCTAGTTTTATATAATAAGATTTTATTGTTAAAAAAGAACTGTAACTGCCGACCTAGGACCCAGAACATTTCTTTTAGTTTGGATATGTCTTTTCCAGGTGAGACGTTGGTCGAGGTAGAGGACAACTGTTGATTATTTACTCTCACAGGTGGGCAGACGTTGTGGCGCGTGGCAAACGTTATTTGGATAGATTTTGTTTGGTTCACTTTGCCACCATGTGTACCATTCTTTAAGTAGGTCCACATAGTGTTGCAGAGTTGGAGAGGCTGCTGCAAGATCTTCGTTTACGGTATCGCTACATCGCCAGCAAAGGAAGCAATTGGTGTGTGATTGGCTTCTGGTATGTCTGCTGTGTAGAGTAGGAACAGTTGCGGCCGAAAACACTACCCTGCGGAACACCAGAGTGAATAGAACGGACTGCTGGTCATTGAATATAACACGATAGTGCCTATTTGAGAAGTACAATTAGAGTAAAAAATAATAGTTACTGGACAGTGCTTTTTATTTTCTAGAGCCTCTATGCCCGACTTTGTCGAATGTTTGGGAAATATTTAAGAACACAGCGTTAAAACATTCAAATTGTTAGAGATTTTTTATCATTTGATGAGATTGTTGAGTGATTAAGCGAGTTTCTACAAATTCAAACTAATGTTTCGGCAGTAATGTTCAAAATTCGTGATCAGAATAGATCTTCTTCAGCAGCTATTGTTCAAAATCCTTGCTTGTGGTTGGTAGCAGACTAATAGGTCGATATGATGTAGGCCTGATCATTTAAATTCATTTTGTGGTAAACTTGATGAAAGTATGACCTCAAAAGATTAAGAGTTTCTTCTATCATCTATTCTGCTTTTCTTGATTCGTTGATCTTTTAAGTGTTGATTTTCCTTATGATTTTCAGGAACTTTTTTTATGGATAAATCAATACAAATTGGAATCTACAAATAAGTGGTTGTTTAACTTACTGCTAATTCTTTAAAATATCAATGACCGGTCTGAACCACCAATTTTAGTTTAATCTTTACTTTACAAAGAACTGAGTTGTAAACTAATCGTATTTCGGCATCAGATAGCATTTTAACGGATTCAATAGATATACGAAAACTCTTGGCGTTAATAAAATAATTCTTTTTTATTTTTATTTGTTTGAAAAAAAAAATCTACAAAGAAGATAAAAAAAAATAAAATTAAAGATCGTACCGCAAAGCTTGCATCATTAAAAATATATATAAAACGCAGTGTTCATGCTAGTGCAAGGAATGATTTTTAATGGAAAATTAAAGTAAACCCCTTTGCCAATACAATATTTAAGTATGTACTT
Source organism: Pyrochroa serraticornis (assembly GCA_905333025.2). NCBI lineage: Eukaryota > Metazoa > Arthropoda > Insecta > Coleoptera > Pyrochroidae > Pyrochroa > Pyrochroa serraticornis. The sequence continues at coordinate 8,956,263 of HG995157.1, read as the reverse complement.
TAGTACATACTTCTTAGATACCGCAAGAGGTAACCCCCAGAATGTCTTAAAAATGGATCAGCTATGCCGGAAACATTAGTCAAATTAACGCGTAGTTAAAAAAATATTTTTTTAATAGAATTTTACGAATTGACTTGGGCCCTGAGCCATAATATGTTACGTCGACTAGTACCTATCTACTAATATTAAAAAAGTTTAAAAGCATTTTTTGTTATTTGTTTGAAATATTCCCTTGAACAATCTCCCATTTGACAAATAGTAAGAAAATTGGAAATTCAATCTAATTTTAAATAATAGTGAAAGAACTTGATAGAAATTGTTATATAAAACTAGTTGCTTTTCCACTCTAAATCGTAGAAAATATTTTCTGTGCTAGTTTATTTTCTTAGGGTAAAGTTTTCAATTAATATCACCCTCATCTGCACATTTTTCAACAATAAAATTCTTTTCTTGACTCTAAAATTTCATAGACTTTTAAAAATAGTAAATATTGTTTCAAAACTTAATGATAAAAATCATGCCATCAACCCTAATAACAAACTAATGCGATAAAATAAAAAGCTTCCAAAAGCTTTGAGTTTTCTGCTTCTATGTACGAGGTATATCGAGTAATTTGTGATGTCAAAACGAGAAAAGTTGCAACTACCCGAGTGGCCAACCGCTTGATTGCGTTAAAACTTCATTTTTGAACGTCGAGGGCACAAAGCAGCGTAAATTGATTTACACTGAAGCAACACAGAAGTGTCTCTTTGAATTATTGCGATTTGCTCCAAACGAATTTATTTAACCCAAAGCTGGACCTAATGGTGTTCTCACACTAGACACCGGTAATAACATTCACGGCGTTCCCGGCTTTTAGAGGGGTTTAAAGCTGCGTCACAATTATCCCCGAAATCGCTTTACGATTCCGATAATTTGTCCCAAGATAATACACTCTTATCCGTTAGTAATCAAGAAATTGCGGCCATTCATATTTAATGGTAGAAAATAAAACGAATCGAACGCGGTTTGAGGAAATCGGCCGACAATGGCGTTTTTTAATTTAATAAAGCGCTCCCTGACTCAGGTGGCAGGTAATGAGTCCTGCTCCATTAAAATTTCAGGTTTTCTTTGGAAATGGCCGGATCGCTAATAGAATCCGCCCAGATATTTAGGGCGCTCGCACAATGGAATTAAAATTAAACCCGAACAAAAGACACGTCCATAATCAGGCCTTGCAACTATAACGTTCAAAATATGTGATCCACCCTAGAGTTGACGTTGTTTATGAAAGTCGAAGAAAGGTCACAACGTGTTTTGTTCCTTTGTTTAACGTAAATTATCTAGAAACATCGAGGCATTCACTAATTCTCCAGGGTGATAGCTTAATCCGGTTCGTGTAGGTATTCTGTCGCTCATTCTCTCGGAATTAGCTGTTATAAGCCCGCCTCGTTTTATAAATTTTTAAAAAAGCCTTTTAAAACGGGGGCACGGTTATTGAGGATATAGGGTAGCACGTGTAAATTACTTCGTTTGCATATTATGTTGGAAATTGCATGGGATGTCTTTTTAATTAAAAAATAAAATAGTTGCGAGGCCTTTGGCACGCTCGCACGTCGAAGGATGGGAAACTGAGGGGGCTGGTACATCACTTCTGACGAAGCCACGTTAATTTTCTGACGTTTCGGGGTAACTTCGGAGGGATCTCCCTTCCGAGCGCGCGAATCTGGGAAACTTCGGAATCTCGTGTGTCTGTTTAAAAGACGACGGCCGGCTTTGTTGTTTGGATTGCTAAAATGTGCATAGTTGAAGTTCCTACGTTTTGAGTTCGTAGCATTGTATTTCGAATAACAGCATTCCGTTTCATTTACTCACTCGAAAAACTATTCATCATGACTGAAGGGAAGATGTTTCAGCTGAAATTGCTACTATAATTGACTGTGCTGTGCAATCCTTGAGGAAACTTTACCGGTTACTACGAACAGGAATAACTACAAATATTAATATTCAATTTTAGCAGTTTAAGGCCGAGAAAAATTAGTTCAGTTAAGGGTGAAAACTAATTGCCATTTAAATAATTCGTATTAACAGCATTAAAACAAAATTTAAATCAGTTTTATTACTGTTTTAGAAATCGTTTTCTAACGTTTGCACATGTGGTATATCTGAGAAGATTCTCGAATGCAGACTTTGTAAGATTCTGTTCACGCTTGGTTGCTTCCGATAATCAAAGCTGTTTCGTAATGTCATATCCGAGAGGGAACCATGACCTTCACCTTCTTTTCAGACTCAAAGTCAAAGAATAAGAGTCATAAGTAAACGATACACATTTTTCCGGCATTTCTTCATTCGTTAAGCTTTGTCACAAGGAATATATGCTCAGCTCCCATATCTTCACAAAAAACAGTAAATATAATTAGAGATCTAGTTTTTAAATAATTAACTACATCAGTAACTGCTGTCAAAATAATTACTATGCCGGGACTTCCCGATTGTTCCCGGTAAATCATGAAGTGTGTCCAGCCTATTTCTAGATATTCCTTCTTCACAGATGTTTCACAAAAGTAAGTTGTTGTACCTTCCATCACTTTAAACTTTGACACAATCTTCTTAATGCCAGTTTACGCTGACAATAGCATGCAGGAATCAGAATCATAAATGTCAAATCTGTGTTACCACAGAAAAGTTGTAACCAATTAAAACATATACAAACATGTAATTAGGCAGAAAAATCAGTCATTATTGCTAAATAAGATTTGATAGGAGCCATCTTCGTCTAGTTTCAACTTATGCCATGAAAACAAAAGAGGATAACTGCAAAACAAGGCAAGCACTAAGAAGATCAGAGATGAGGGTATTGAGATCCATAGTAGAGAAGATAAAATACAGTTACATCAGGAAGCAACACATTATAAAGTAATGTAAAAAGAACGTCGTTTGATAAGGCAAAGAAAGAAGAAGGCATTTCTCTAAATCGATATCCCAAGAGGACAAAATCTAGTGAATCCTATGTAAAAGATCTAACGAAGGAGGAAAAGATGGATGAGTAAAATATAACTTTTTTCCTCCTGGAAGAATGCTCCTCAGCTTACAGCTAGGAGCTAATTTGCACATACAACTTACTAATAATCATAAAATAAACTTAGGATCTTCTTTCAGACTACCTTTCAGCATTAAAACTATTATACTAAGTTTCTTAAATCAATTTAGATATTGAAAAAACGGTCCTCGCAGACTCCAATAGTTAAAGGAAATATTCCCAAGGAGGCAATTTCGCTGACAGCTCGCTTTGTCAAGAGTTACAACCCTCTATGATTCATGATTCTACTGCCAATGATGGCAGTAGAATCCGAGCATGATAAATTTTATAGTTTTATTTTGACTTTAAAAGAAGTTTTTTACCCTTAGCGCGTTTTCAGTTCCACTCGTTTTTTTTCAAAACAAAAAATTATGGGCCGCACTTATAAATCTAGAAATAGAAATAACTTTATCTTTTCAGTCTTCTCATTAATCCCTGATGAGCTTAAGCAAACGAAATAATTTACGACCCTCAATCTTCCATTAACAAGTTGCTTGAGTTAAATAATATCATTGTAAAGACGGTTTACACTGTAGTTTCATTTTTAGAAATATAAATTTTATTGTCTTATTTACAAGGAAAATTATTTAAAGAAGTCTCCTCTCGCTGTAAAATTTTTTACGGTACTCACAAGAAGCAATAAAATTTTACTTCATGCCGTTTTTCCGTTATTAAAGAAAATTTCACAGGTCACGAATGCTAATGTCGCCGCTTGATATCCCCATCTTCTTGTAGCGGGGATATTCATCTTGACTAGCGTTTGGGGTCACAGTAAGTCCATTTCTGGCGAAATTACAACTTTATCAATAAAAATCGTTTCTTGAGAAGCGGCCGTTTAAGCACGTAAGCTAGTAGGTAGCAAGACAGATAGACGTCTTGACAGCGTCAGTATTACTGACGTTCACATTATGAATCATACTGACAGAGAGGATTTAGCTGGCAGGCTATTATAACTCCCACCTTGTGGAAACATTTTCGGTCTTTGCAGTCAACTTCCGAATTCTTGAACTCGTTATATAGAAGGAATAATTAAATCAAATTGACGACACGTACGTATTTTGGATCCCACTACTAACAAGGACGAGGAACGAAATCTAGATCATCACGTGCTTTCAACGAAATAAAACTCTTAATTAACCCTTCGCAAACAAACAAAAACGTATCATTTCGTACGTTTCCTCAACCGTATGCAATTGCTTCGTCGTTGATTTGAAGAGCTGCACTATCCCTCTCGATGCTTTGTTTTCGACCGGAACTAATAAGCCCGGGTCGTGTCAATGAAAACGAACCTACCCGTTTCCCAGTCACAATCTTCATTAAAACCGAATCGGCCCGAAATAAATTTATAATAATGTTCTAACGCAAAGCAAACATGGATTGTGAGGGAAAATTTCAGCGACGCAATCAGGATTAATCCTGTCACCATATGCACCGCTGCAGCCAAATATACAACTCAGAAGTGCCGGATGTCCAATAAAGGTAATGCGTTTCTCGTGTAGGGCAACGAAATTTATTTAGTAGAAGGATTTTGAATTAAACAATTTCGAAAGAATTTTAATGCAACTGAAAACGTTAACAAAGAAGTAATGACTTTTATTATTTCTAATTTATGTTGAAAGCTAACTGAATGTATTAAAATTTGAAGTGCCGAGTCGATCATAGTATCAGCTTCTTCCGTGAGGAAATTTTATCGTTAAAGTTTGAGTTTGCAGTTATATAACGAGAATGAGATATTTTAGTTTAATGTTAAAATCAATCATGAAACGGAATAGTGCTTAGAAGAAAAATAAGAATAATTTGATCCTATTGACTCTAATTTAAACATTAAAATTTCTCCATGAATCACGTGGGACTGAAAATGTACTTTGAGGAAATATTAGTGAAATTATAATAAGTTTATTTCTGACCCTGCAGATTACTTAAAAAGTTTTTGAATTTGAGTAAAGTAGTAAAAAGCGTGAATTAGTAAAACTCGCCACTCCACCCATGTTAAGAATATTAATATATGTAATTTATAAAACAAATCGAACAATTTTGCAAAAACCTTTAACGTCTTTTGGCAATCGCCAATAGAGGCGGTAAAATTTCATTGCGGTTGCCAAACTTATCCAGGTCTATTTATAGATAGCTAAATCAAAGAATTTGGTGAAAATTAATTATCACATAGAACTTATCCCTTTTTCTTCTTAATTATAAATACTTGAAATATTTACAAATGACGAAGATCTAGGAGAAATAATTTTGTCATACTTGAGTTTCAATCCTTAAAAAAAATCTTTAAAAATATACAATAGACGCAATTTTTTTACAAAATTCGAACTTAAACTTGTAAGTGCTGAGCCACAGTAGCACGTTATCTCGTAATGTTTATGCAGCTCGTTTATGTTTTTATGACCTTATAACTGATACAGTGGAAGATGCAGTGGGCGTCCCTGCAGGACCGCTTGATATACAAAATTCAGGGAAACTTATGTCGAGTTTAGTTTGGTGAATTTTTCAGGAGCTGGCGCGCCTGAAAAGATGGAAAGGGGTCACCGGCGTTGTCAAGTAAGAGCCGACAGGACTGTATTGTGGCATTGTAATCAATATTGGTCGTGACAGGGCGGCCAAAATAAATACCTTAACATCCAGTTGAATTATGGCCGGTTGTCCTCACAACGTATCGGAGTGAAAAACAAATTTCAGCGTTTGTTGTCCATTTCAATTTCACAACTCGCATCGAATACAGAGACGGCATCGTCTGATTTATGCGGCGTAATTTATAAATCGCTTATTATGGCCAATCTGCGAAATGGCGTGACAATCTAGAGTAAAACTAAACACACCCCAACTGCCAATTTTCTAAAAAGTCCCGGCACGAGATCGAGAGACTTTTGTACAGTTTTAATTTAAAAAGTCTCCGGAGTCGCTGTTACAGATGGTTATCCAATCTTAGGACTCGCATTGTAACTATCTCACAAAAACGTCATTTGGGCTCAGGTTGGCTAAACTCTCCGAATTCTTTATTAAGCTGACGCCACGTTCATTCGTTAATACGTCTTTATGTGAGATGAAGAAATTTAGGTGTGGACCGATGTAGAGGAAAATTAATTTAAAATATGTGCTGGAGAAAAGCTTCTCGTTTTTTTCCGGCTCAGAGTAATGAAAGTTTACAACCGCGTTGCTGGTGTTTTTCTTCCCCGTTTTATTACCCCGTTCTCCGGCCAACTATCCTGCGGACTAGATCTATTTAAGTGTTTTATTTATTTAATTGGCTCAAGTTACACAATTTTCTTCAAGTTCTCCTCGTATTAATACTTGCGGAGTTGTGTACAATTTTCCCCTTCGTTTAAAAAAACGAAACCGTCTTTCAGCGTGTTAACTTAACCCAAAACGAAATCATTAGCTATTACAGAAGTTGATAATTAGTGTTATTACTCACAACAATCTCCTCGGAAGTTATGTTATTTTATTGTTATTTCACCACGATAACTTTGACGAATTCCTACGTTAGCGAAATCATAACTTTATTAAAACATCAGTTAGGCAAAACGGCTAGAGCGCATGGCTAATCTAGAGGAAAACTTCTGGGAAAGAGCAATCGAGGAAGCAAATCAGAACAAATCGGACACGTAAGGCTAGAAATATCCTGTGGGCGTGATCATTCCCATATATCATTATTACGCCTTCCTCGATTTATCTTGTGTCCCGGACACACGGTAACTTGGAGAATTTCACTTGTAAAATAAAGGCAAAATCTCCAACTATGCGAATTTAAACTGCAAGGAATATGTATCAGGAATAAACAGCGTCGCTTCAGATTTTTACAGTTGCGCCAGATGCTAAGACACATGACAAATTTACACAGGGGAAGTTAGGACTTTAATAATAAAACGGGAGTGGGATAGATTCAAGTCTTCGTTAAAGTTATTCGCTATTTGGAAAGTTTCGTTCGCGCAGTTGAAATGATCGCCTATCGATTCGTAATTTATAGCTTTCAAAATTATATTTTTAATTAATCTAATTGAAAATAAGAAAAAAGTATGAAATGTTGAAAACGCCAGGTACAACATATCATGTAGTTTTCAGAACTCAAATCTGAAACAACAATTTGAACTACTCATATAAACTACCAGAAGTATACCTATCTTGTAGAGATGTTTAATTTATAGAAGTAAAAAAGTAAAGGTTTTTAAATTCATATAATAATCTTTAGTAAAGACACTTGAGACAAAATCAATATCAAAATCAATTACAAGCTTTTAACTTAACTCTCATCTCAAGACTAACCTCGACAGCAACTAATTAAATTTTTGGGTTTATAGAAACAGTTTGGTTCTCTCTTCATAGTAGAATTTGAACATATTATAATTTGTAAGTATGGATCCTCCAACAGATGTGCTTTTCAAATTCTTATACTTTTTGACTGATGTTAGTTGGATATTTCTCTCTGGTTCCAGAGACATTGATGTGTTGTTTCAAAAACCGCCAATTATTAAAAAAATCGAGTTTAGTTCTTTCTAATGACTCAGTAGTTTGAATTTTGCTCAAGTTCCCAAGTAATTTAGTAAGGAACAATATGTTAAGCAATACAAATTAATTTTTACATTTAGTAATTAGTGTAGCTCTTTTCTTATTGTATTTATTTCTAAATGTAATGATAGACCACAACCATTTTGAATTCTTTGTAACTAATCAAAGTAACAACGTTTCATATGGCGACCGTGACCATGTGGTGACAAATATCAAGGTTTTGCTCCTCTTTTCGATGTTCATTAGCGACCTGGTGTGTTCTTCGCACTATGACACCTTTTTATTTGCTGGCAACTTAAAACTTTACACAGACGTGAGTAAACTTTAAAATACCCTGAATTCTCTTGAGAGGGCAGGTATTGGATAAAGTGTCAATTATTGAAAAGAAATGCAGTTCTCACCGGTTAGTTACTGTAGAGTAATTTTGTTTTCAAGAATTATGTTTAATTAATAAAACAAGTTAATAATAAAATTAAGGTAATTCTCTACTTGTTACAGCTAATAATAAGTTTGGTTGGTACGATAACAATTTGCAAACTCTGTCAATAAAATGTTTTCTTGATTGCCACCCTTCCACTTTGGATACAAACAAATCTTGATAGAAACCTTTGTTTTGACATTCTGTCTTGGTGTACGAATATCCAGATTTCTTAATTAAATATTTGAAACTCTTGATAGACCCTTTATGAAAATTTTCACTCCCAAGGTATAGTTGCATTTTATTGTGCTGCAATGGACTGACCTCATGTGAAGTCAATTGTACAAGTGTCACAGATTTCCAATTGATGTAATTTAAGAAAAACTACTTAGGTCTATAATATTTTCAGAAGCTGTTTCTCCATTAGGTTGTCATAATATTATTTGATATTAGCAGAGCTGTTACAGAAGCCGAATTTCTGCAAACGTTCCATGTGGAGTTCGTATCTGTTTTGTACAGTATTCAGACAACTGGAGTATCTTTTAAGTCACCTATTCGTATAATCTGCAACAATAATTTAATAAATTGCTTTTACTTAACTTATCTGAATGTTGGTTTTATCCTCTTAACGTTTTGAGAACGTTAGCCTCCCATCAGTTCCTATCCTGTATTTTTGAACCTTATGGCAGACTTCTACGTTGTGAACTTTAAAACCCATAAAGTGTTATATATCGCATTTGCAATTGTATGGCAGAAATTCGGAAAAAACTAATTTTAAGAAGTTTTAATCTCACGTGTACAACGTAGTTCCTATCAATTGCACAATTTTTTTTTTTTTGAAGTTATAACTTTGACAAACATAAAAATATCGTCATTTTATTTCTCTTCAACTGGAAATAATATAAACAAATGGTGGACACGCTGCTCAAACTGAATGCTCGAAAATTATAGGCAAAAGTAATTGTATTTTATTTGTTCAACAATTGGTTGCTTGTTGTGATTAGAGACGTAACTATTATAGCGACAGATGCGTTTGATGAGTATAAATTTAAAAATTTAAGTGGCATAATTTTCTACATCTTCACAAAAATGTTCTCCTGTTAATGTTAAAATCGTAATTGAAGAATTTTTGACATGAAACATGTCTAATCACAATTTTCAAATTTTTCATCCAGGTAGACGTCTGGTGGTTAGAGTTGGGTTCAGTGACAAGTAATTTCAATAAATAAAATAATTTGCAACTTTGGCAGTTTGTAGGTTTCTGGCAGGCACAATGGGAGTCGGGTCAATGTTATCGGCTTGTAAATATGGAAATTAAATAAATTTTCCGAACACCCGCTCATAAAAAATTTACCTGCTAAATATTTCAGGAGCACTCCGCCGTGAGCATCTGAAGACGAAACTTAAGTTTGAAAGATAGAAGGGAAAATAAAACCAAATTCCGAATCCGACTGATTGAGCAAATAGCCCGCATACAAATAAAGTCCCATGCATTTCTAAGCAATCTAATATTTGTGTTGATTTCTAAGTTCAGTCGAGTGTTTACTGATAAAAATGCGGCTGTGCGGGCAGGAATTTCGTACGCAATTTATAAATCAAACGTGGCAACGTTAGCGCACGTCTTGCGGCCGGAGTCTGTGAAGAAATTACTAATTTATGCAGCGGTAAACCCAACAGCACAACTGCTGTCGAAAGCAAGCTCACTGTTGATTTATTGCCAGTTAGCTGAATTTCTATTAAGTCGCAGTAACTTATACCTTTTGCCAACTTTACTTGCGCCATCCGAGTTTAAAGAAGAAAAGTTATTACGGCTGATTTGATGGCGGGATTAATAAATACTTGCCGGTTCGTAGAGGGATGAGGAGCGACCGAGGAAGAAAAAAAAACGTGATTTGTTTGTTGAGGTCCGGGGCGACAGCCTAATAAGAGGAAGATAAAGAGTCTGTGATAACAATTGGAGCACTACTTTGTAATCCAAGAACACACGGGACGAAGATTAAATTCACCTCCTTGTCAATTCCACTCTTAGTTTTCACGTCACCGTGTCGCGAATACTGTTACTGGCTGCCGTGTTAGGGATGCTAAAACACAAACGCCTCGGAAACATGCACCCATCAACATACGACTCGAAGGGTTTTTAACTCTTTAAATAATGTCGAATGCGTGAGTTTATTTCGAGCTTTTTACTATTTAATCCCACCTGAAACTCAAATTTGGTAACCTTATAATGCTTCTGCATGGCTTTATTATTTATAGGAATGGCAATTTTAATTTCGTGAAATGACACCAAATATTTCATAAGCGTAAATTGCTGCAAACTTCCGCCTAAAATGCACTAATTTTGGAAAATCTAGACGTGCATTGCTTAAAAATGAAAATTAATTTTTGGAATAAATACAAAAGCTCTCATTACCTACAAAGGAGAACAACATTTTATACTTAAACACTTTAATCTTTTGGCATTTTTCTTAAAACTTTGTCCGATGTAAAGAAATTAAAAAAATTACGCAAAGAAAAATTTTGTTCAATAACATTTCAAGAGTTGATTTAAGTACACTTTTAGCAATTTATTCAAAATCCGGAAAGAGAAAACAACAGGGAATCCGTCTTTATAATTCAATCATAACGTAACAACTCCAAAAGTATGTAAATTTTCTGAGACTATCCATCTATAAAAACACCTCGAGACATCAGATGTTTCCACCCTTTTACCTTTTCGTTATCCCAGCTGCTTGGTTGAACAAGGTTTACAAAGACGCTATCGCAGATACAACCATATTCCGTTTGTATTGCATTACAATGTACATTACATATTTTAATTTAGAACAATTACACGATTTTACTTGCACCTAAAAGCATCATAAGCTGCAATTCCATACTGGAATTAAACTTTCTTTGTCTTTGTTCTTCCTGTTTTCATTTCTTTTTGCTGATAATTCGACCATTGACTTCTCGACTATTTATTTAGTATCAATCCCATGCACTGCACATCATTCAATAGCATTTAGTTTCTTCTCTTAAGTTTCAATTTCTTTTTTATTTTCACTCGTGTACGAACGAGCCCCTTACCTACCATTTTATTGGATATATTTGATTGATGATTTGTTCAATCAACTTGATCTACTAACCTCGGATTTGTAGACAACTTTCTACTCCTTCGTTGAACAACATCCGTAAGTATTTACATTCAGTTATATAGTACGTTTACTTAGTTTTTTTCAAGTTTTATATTGAAATGTTTCACATTAACATATAGATATGTAATGCTTTAATATTTATTTCTAGTATATTCCTGGATTATTTTTACTTCATGACTAGGTTCTTCCAGTCAAGAATCTATGTGTCCCAATGGATTATATAAAATCAATAAGTTAATTTTTCAAGTTAACTACTCACTTTAATTCTTATCGATAATTTTTATTTATCAAATACATAGGTATATTAACATGTTGGCTTTAAGGTCTTCGGGATTATTAGAGTTACCATCATTGTATATGGACTATATGGTAACGGAGGTTCCAAAATGTTTAGTTCCGGTACAAGAAGTTTAGATAGCTACGGTTCTTTCAAGATCGCTTAAAACTTTACTTATCACCACCACTAGGATTTTGTTTTATTTTAAAATTCTGAAATATCAGAGCAGACATTAGAGCGACGCGCTTTACGTATTTGTAGTTTCAGTCGCACGCACGGGGCGTCATTGGCACGACAATGCATTCTGTCGTAAGAAACTCCATAACTATTGTAAATTTTCAGGAACTTTTTTTGGACATGAAATCCAATGATAATGTTTGGGCCTAATCTGTTTTTAATACTGATCTAATGTGCGACCGTTTCAGAAGAAAAAAATTAATTTGACAAGAAATTCAATCAAATTTGTTTAATCCCTTAACAGATGTATTTAGATTCTAATTTAGATTTTAAAGTCTCGCACAACGAATGAATGCATTGTTGCGTCTATAATGCCCCATGCGTGCGACAGAGAACTCAAGATTGGATTTAAACACTAACTTGATACCTTTAAAATCATTTTTTTTGCTTTTAGTCATTTATTTGACAACAAGAGATTGTCGGGACGATAGTTCTTATACGAATTTAGAAGAAATAGAAACAATTTTATTCAATAAAAAATTGCTTCTTATTCGAAAAAATGTTTAAACTTAGCAGCTGGCAGATCATTAACTAAAATGAATGAGAAACGGTAAAACTCCAAAGGTTCTCAAAAAATTAGTGTAAGTGTAGGTATATAAATTTTGAGCCATTGTGTTTTGCTGAAGCGTTTAAAATATACCTATAGTTTTTATAAATTATTGTCTTAAAAATACGTTTTCTCTACAAACCCCAACCAAGGTTTTGAAAAAGTTTAAAATACTGGATATGTAGAAATTAAGCGCGTTACTAAAGCTTTATTGGGCAAAAAAAAGTGTCAGCCCCATAAAAGCTCTTATTTAAACAAACATAAATGTGCAGGAATTGCTTCAACCAATCATGGTCATACAGAATTATTATATTTGTTTTCCCTATCAAACTATTTGATAGTGTTTCTCATAAAAGTTCTCATGGTGCATCTTTAGTTAATATCAGACTTTTCATAACATATTTTTCTTTCCTCACTCCTTCACTATAGGGGAGCATCCACTTTTACGTTTAAAATCTATCGGCTTTATTGCATGCAGGTGCATGTAGTGAAACTTTTTGCATTTTGAAATGCACGCATTCCATTTCGGGACTACATTACATTACGTTCAAATCATCGAGGACGGTCTGGATCTAAATTTGGACCTAGAATTGTATTGCTTCTTCCGCTCACTCCATCAAGTAAACAATTGAGTATTATTAACAAGCCAAAAGGGTTCAGAAACCTCACTCACTTTATCTTAGTATTTAATTCAATATTTGTAAAGATTCAATAGAAGTCAAAAATGTGACAATGATTCCTTCATTTACAATAAAGAAATAGCAGGATTTTATTTAGTTGTTAAGCGGAGCAAAAGAGTATTGAAACTCGATATCAGTATTTTCCGGGTTAACAGGAATCATTTGAGTTCTTCGATGTTGCATTTTTCGCTGCAGGTATGATACGCTATTGATTAGGGTGTTGTATGTTCCGGGTTCAGCTGCGTTCGTGTGCGGAATAAAAGCGGTGGATGTTTGGTCGGTTTCGCGCTTATGAACGCAACAGTGGGGTGGTTTTATTCGCTCATCTGCGCTTTACGGTTTCCACTACTTGACAATTCGAATTAATTTAAAGCGACTTTTAAAGACCGGCACACGTTCTTTCTCGTTGAATTTATTCGGCGACTTTGTTTGAGGAAAACGGACTAATTTGCAATTCGGAGGCTTAAAATGAAACATAAGTGGCTCACACAAATAGATTGTGAGATCAGAAGTAAGCACGAGTTGAGAACTACAAACAATGTAGGTCGCCAGTTTCAGTTGGAAGCTTATGTCGGGGTTTAGAGCCTCTGACATAGTTGGCGTTGAACCGAGGACACTTGGACAACCGTAACGACTTCGAGATAATCTACACTGGGATCAAAAGTTATGTCCTTACGACTTTCTCTTTGGCTAATACCCTTTTCTAATTAATATCTTTCTTTTTTGCCTCATTGCTTTTTTGGGTGTAAAATTTTTCGTGCGAACTCAGCGCCCCTTGTTCGATGGCGTAATCATTGGGTTGCGGAATTTTCTGCAATTTCGTACACCGTGAATATTAATACAAACGCGAAAAATCCATTGTTCACCGCTGATGAAATATTCTTTTATATAAAAGCTATTATTTCCGGCCTGCGCATTTTAATTTATGCAGATTTCCGGCTCTCAAAAAACGATGAGAATTAAAGGTATAACTCCATTATTGCGACCCATAATTATGCCGCGGCTCGTCCTGCGTCCTCGAGAACCCGGAAATAACGGGGGTAGCTTTCGGCTAATTTCATAATTAATTACGCTAATCGCCTTCCATTCAAAGCTCAACGACGAATTTACAACATACGTCAGCTCAACAATATTGTAGGCCTTTCAACAGTATCAATATTAATTACCTCAATTACTAACAAGAAGCTAAAGTTTTCAAATATTTAAAATTAACCGTTTGTTCTAAGAAAGTTGAAAAGAACAATTCAACCCTAAAATATTTTGAATATTAGAATTTTTAATTTTAATTTTACATTTCGATAAGTAAAGCGTTTTGTAGCACAATAAGATATCAACATTTTACTTTAAGAGAATTGTAATTGCGTCTTCCTTATTACAATTTATTAAAAAAAACTTATTTCCCCCTGGTAAAAAATTCACAGCCAATGACCCAGCCAATCATAAAAGTTTCATGGTAGTTGCCGCAATGTAACCTTTCCTAACGTTTACCTTTAGATAGTTCTAGAGAAAAAATACTTAGAAACAAATCTGGCAATTCAGGTTGTTAGTATACTCTTTTTTATTTTATTTTAAAAAAGATTTCTTCTGGGCATAAATAATAAAATTAATAGTTTTGCAACTGTAATTAATAATAATAATTTTTATGTCGGTTTTACCAATGAAACGTTACCATGGACCATCATATTATTTTGCTTTTAGTCTACCTCTGCAAGGCTTCGTTTGTGTATACATTATCGCTCTTCTTTCGTTTAATACTCTTATCCGAGACTCTTTGCCGTTATGAGGTTACAAATAACGTCCTACAAATTTGTTGCATACCGCAATTTGTTCATTATCGTCGAGAATTAGGTTCACGTAGTATGCATCAATGTACAAAGTGATGCAGATTTTATATGTAATATTTTGACAAAATACCTAATGATATGCAAAAGCATTACATATCTCTCAGTCAACTTGCTACCTAACAAATATGAATCAAAGTGTCAAAGTTTTCAAAAGAAATAATCATATGCTCTAAGAACATTTCTTATGACATCCTTTAAGGGCTAATTTTTAAAAATTTTACAACAGTGGCGTGCAATGGATTATTTTGAGAAAAATAAGATTTATCATTGCCTTTTCGCTCAAATTCGAATTTTTTAAAGAGAATTTTAGTTTTAGATCATCTTCGGTTTAATTTTTCTCAGAAGAATTGTATCCACTATCCACTATTAAGTAAAAACTACAATAACAAATAAATATTGAACAATTATTACTTACAAATGTCAGTAAATATTTTCTAATTTGCAGTAAGAAGAGAAAATTCTACGATATTTGATAAATAATGGATATGTAGAAAAATACTTCAGTAATACTTCTTCCAGCGGTTTAAGAATATTACCCCAGAGAAAACAAGTAAGTGGCAAAATTTTTGAAGAAATTTATTCTAAATGAACCGAGTTTGGACCAAACAACTAATGTTGAGTAAAATTGGAATAGTAACAGAATTCCTAAAGTTATCGATGTCGACAAATAATTAAGTACACGTCGATTAGTTAGCCCTAAATCACCCAAATGGCCCAGTGCTTCAGACTTGGATTGTCTGCAAAAGTCATGTTTATTTCTATGGTTGTTGACTAGAACTTAAATAAATCCATTACTAGAATACTAAGCCCATGCAGTTTAGCTACAGTGGCCTAGCGCGAACTAATTTTGAAATAAATTTGTTTAAACAATGCGTTGACATCTCTACGTTAAACAGTTTTCGTCAAATCTTTGCGGTTGAAAGGCATAGTCTGGCCCAGCGCTTAGAAAAATAAAAAATGTTTCAAACTTTGAATAATGACCACTAACATAGACATTTCAGTTATAACTCGTTCAAGTGAGTGAAAGCAGAGGAGCATTTAAATTTCGGAAATTCAATATTAAATTCCGTTGCAGTTCTTGCACAAAATTCAGGGGACCGACGGGTCGGACTTTAGAACAGCTGGAATAGTTAACTTCCATAATTTATATGGGCGGTCAAATAGAAACCGTTACGCCATTTGGTGTACTTCATTTCAAAGTAAATTTACCGTCAATGTCTAGATGTGAGGTAATTAGTACCTAATAAGGTTTTTGGGTCATATTTTTTGCCACAACGTTTAAATATTGTATTTTTTAAAAAGATTATTTATAATAAACTTGGATGCGTTAATTAAAGATAAGTGTTCCAAAGATACTAACTTCTTAACTGGGGCGCTTCTATATTTTAGAATTTAACAATAGTTAAGCAAATAAGATTCAGAACGTTAGGCCGGGCACACATTTAAGCCCGAATGCCAATGAGGCAAGTCGAGGCCGTTTCGTAGGTCGCGTGGAGCGGCATCTATACGATTTTCATGCCCGAATGGTAAACGTATGAGGCATTGTTTCAAGTTTCAATTTGCTGCGCTTTGGTAACCAGTCGTCATTCGAATGCTCACGTTGTCTCGGTTTGCTGTTCAAGTATGTACTCGGCCTTAAATTGGTGGCTTCATAAGTGCCAATATTACAGAAGAAATTTCTCACGTGTGTGCGGACCTCTAGCGGCCACACTTTCTTGATTTCAGTCCTTTGGATTATTTTACTTGTGATTGTCAAAAAGATGTATAATACTTGTTGCAACTTATTAAAAACTTAATTTATTTAAAAAATTAAAAATTACTGCAATAAGCTTAGATAAAATTTGTGGATGTAATTAGATGTCATAAATTTATTAATTCGACATTGCCAAAAGTGTATGGTGGGCCCTATACACGTTTAAATCGTTTTTAAATTTTATGGTTATGTATTTCACAGTAAAAATTTCTTGGTTATAGATTTGTTGTTATGATAAATTAATTTAACAATAGTTTTACTCATTACCGGATAAGCATTATTTTTAAAAATTTCAATACGACTTAAAACCTTTTATAAAATTTGTCAAAATAATTCTGATTCCGTATTTTATGAACCTTTCTTTTCTACAAATAATTCCGGTGTAACCCTATGCCGCTTGAGTGTCGACAAAAATAATCTTAAAGATAGCTCTTCAAAAAAAGTTGTGATTCTAATTCGGCTTCAGATACAGTTTTTTCCTTGGCAATAAAATTAAAATGGTATAAGAACCACTGCTTTTAATAAAAATTGAAAGCCTGTATCTATCTTATATTTCCAATCATAATAGCTAGAAAAAAAATTATTATGCAATGTTCAAAACTAAACCTAAACCAAAATTTTCAATTTATTATTAAGAAATCTTCAATTAAAAATGTTAGACAAACTTCAATTTATTGTTCATTTTTATGCAAATATACATGTTTAATATTAATTCCTAATCTCTTTACTAGTCTTGTAATTGTGGCTGCAGCAGATATGTATTAAATATTATAAAATTGCTGTAAATCCATGTTCATTTTCTTCGAACTATAGACATAATAATCACTTTTATTACATTTATTTTTATTTCAAACATTGCTACAAAATCAACACAAAAAGAAAACAAACAAACCACTTTACCGCTAACGTCAAAATTGTTTTGAAATTACCGACTGAATTATTTTTACTTTCAAAATTAATAAATGATTCAAATATATTATTAATATTGTCCATTGCAGAAACAGAAAATTAGTATGATTAAACAGCATATGGTATGTTGAAACTTTTCTCAGTTTCTGTAAAATAAATTGTTAGAGTGTAGAATATCATAACATTTAGTTGAAAAAGGAAGTTGAAAGATGTGCAGATGCAACAATAACAAAATTAAATTTGAGTTGTAACACCACTAAAGACTCTTTCATTTAATACTTTTTTATGCAATTGAGGCTTTTTCAATCTACTTTGTAACGACATAATTTTCATTGCCATTCGACAAGTAACATGGTCATAATTAATTATTTGCTTTTCCAGAAAACTACTGCAAATTTTGTTTAGCAAAGAATCATTAACTTAGTGCATTAAACCGGCAACTATTGAAATAGTACTATCTCCGTTACATAATTTATAATTTTTTGATAATTTTCCTATTTTTATTTTTAAAATTGCACCCATGATAGCAAAGTGGTGTAAGAATACGCCGTTAACTTCTCTTGCATGACTTAGTAACATTAGTTTTATTTTCATTTTATTTTTAAACCATGTAACTAAGTTTTTATGACTACTGTAAAAAGATATTGAAATTCTAGTTTAAGTATTGATCCACGTTAATCATTATTAACAATATGTAGGGTAGCCCCACGACCCACTGGGGATTGAAATACTAGCGTTGTATGTTCTCTTCCTTTACATTTTTAAGCTGCCGAAGAAAAAGTTGTTTTAATAAAAAAGGAGATGTTAAATTAAACTGAGATGTTAATGCGTGGCTAACTAGTTGAATACAACTTTGAAAAATAAACTTTTATATCATTTACGCTGAAGAAAAAACATTTGTAAATCTATCATTGCGTTAGAATAATTAGAATAATAATAATAATAAACAGATAGACATCAACTTCCAAAAAGAATCGAGATCAGCGAAGAGCAGGAAAGTCTAGTATGCTATAAATCTTTGTATAAATGTGACCTGACCAACAGAACGAATTTAGGAGATTGGCAATTTTCAAAATGCAAGCATCTAACCGTTTTAACATAATATTATCAGACGTGCTGATAGTAGGTACAGCCCATAGAGTGAAAAACTACTTACAAAATGTGTATTTCCCTTTCCGTTATACACTTACTACTTGTTATTCTCACAGGCAATTGATATGATCCAACTTGCAGTTGCACTCTCCTAGAACGGAAAACGTACATCAATATCTGCATAGATCAAATTTCCGGCTTTTAACAGAAATGGCACTCCTACTCGTATCTTAAAAGACAAAAATATTGACTTTACAGTAAACTGGCGATTTAGGCGTTTAAAAACGAAGAGAGCGAAATTGATTCGAATTATTTCTCTATTTACTAATTTTGGTATTCCAGAACCTGTTCCTAAATTATTTGAGTAAATATTTGTAGGCCATAAAATAAATTGAATTTAGTTGCCCTTGAGATTAATGAGAGTAATTCGAGGTGAGATTGAAAGCGTAAACATACTTACTTTCGGCGAATTGTTGAAATGAAGTTCAAACCGCAAATTCCTGCAATTAGTGAGGTAATTATTAATCATACGTGCTTTGTTTAAGTTTCACGTAAGTCATTAGCTTCAAAGAGTTACTTTGTTCCATTTGAAACCCTCGTTTTACAACGTTTTACAACTTTGTAATAGAAAATTATTTGCGGAATGTCTGTAGATAATTAAAATTCGACACGAAAGAACGATCTTGCTTCTTTCTTGATTATGATTTTCGCGTTCACGTTGGAAATTAGCTGCAACGCGAGCGCCGAGTTCATTCCTGGGATGGCCCAGTTGCGATGCAGCTCAGATCAGAAAATCAAGACAGCGCAAATAGTTGCTGAGTTTGTAAGGAAAGCGAGGAAATTTGTCGAGAATCGTCTCCGCAATTTGCATAAAAATTCTTGGTACGAATTAAAAATTTAGTGGAAATTTTACAGCAAAATAAATAAAAGAAACGCACCTCTAAATGTCAGGTTGCTTGCCCTACGAAATATCTTGGAAGATGTATGAAAGAAGATATGAAAAGAGAATTGCTGTATAAAGGAAACAAAGGCAACGGACCTGCCCTCTTGAGACCGAGAACGTGGCCCGAGAAATAATGCATTAGCAGGGTGAGTTTACACGGCATTGTACAGGAAGGATTTGGGGCAGTCGAGATTCACCTGTCAATAAGGGTGGTTGTAATTGTGGATGGTGAAAAGTTGAACTCGCAATCAAAATTAAATAAATATGTCTGCTGCGTGGGGAATGGGTTCATTTAAATTTATAAGCTTCCTTTGGTTGGCAAATATATTTACAAAAGGAGTGAGAACGGAAAAGATAATTTGTGTAGGTGAATCAAAGCAGGCGATAATTTAATTACGGAGCAATGTTTGTGCAATGCCCAGGGTTGATCCGGCAGTCAAATTCAGTTTGCTGTGCTTTGATCAGACCTCGTTACAAGGTCCTTGTTTGCCTTCGTCTTCCCAGCGCGACCGCAACGCAACTATGCAGTCGTAAAAAAATCAATCGCCCAGCTTTTTTTTCGAATCCCCACGCTGATTAAAGGCCAACAAATCGGAGGAAGTGATTTGATTAGTGCAAGGGTTATACGTTCCGGAAATATATCGCATCGAAAGATTCCAATTTCATTACAGAACTTTAGCCAGCAAAAATATATTATAGCTCCCCGGAAAATTTAGGACTGTTTTCCCACATTGGTCAGCCGATATTTTGATTTTATGGCCGACTTCGCTATTCTCCAGCAGCCGTACGTTTTCTCTACCCGCAACTGTCTAATGCCGCTGTTACATTTAAACTTTAAAATATCACCCACGAACTAGTCATTTGTGTCGATATTTCCAAAGGCGCTCAGTAATCTCTCATAAATTCATCTAGGAAAATGTTGATTTAAAAAAATGGGGTTGTTGCATGACCGTTAGAAATAAACCTTCAAAATAGGACGTGAGACTTTTGGATTAGGTTCAAGGACAAGAAGCATACAAATTGCGCAATTTGTAAATCAGCCCCTGTTTTACGTTAAGTAAATAATTAATGGATTTCGCACGGAAATCACTAGTGGCGCCGTCGCTCGCCTAAATGAATAATATCTTTTCAAAACTGACGAAATTACTTTTTAAAACTTGTTAAAACTTTCTAATTAGGTAATTGAAAGTAACCAGAGAGATGTTTAGGGACATGCCTGCAATGACAAAAAAGCGCAGCGCTTTCCGAGATTAAATTAATCTATTATCATTTTCGCAACCATGGAAGATTTCAATCGCGTCAAAGAATTAAGAAACTGTTTTAATCAACATTTTTGGACTCACTTCCACTAAATTGTGGCAATAAAAAAAGTCGATGCGGTCTTTATAAAGTAGATTTAGTCCATGTACATTTTAAAAAATTTACCTGTCAGCGAGTAGGAATAAATATTAACTGAATTAATGTACGTTCTCCCTGTTCGAAAATCCCACAGGAATATTAAATGGGCTTTGATTTTAATATTGCTGAATTTAACTAAAGCTGTAGAAAAATGCTGTAGAAAAAATATTTTAATGGGGCTGAATTAAGATTAAGAAAATTTGAAAATTGATGTTAAACAACAAATGAAGGAAATATATTTTGGCAGCTTTCTGAAAATCGATTTGTTTTTCTATCAACTATTCTTTCTTATATTTGTTAGACTGTGAAGCATTTTAAAAATTCATCATGTTGAAGTAGTCAGGCCCCGAAAATTACCTACAAATTGTGGGAATTAGTATCCGCCTCTTCTCTAAAATAAAAAATTTAAAGATGGAAACAGTCCCAAATTGGTCTGTGACAGACTTCTGTTTCTTATTTCACTGTCAACTTACCTTATCTACTAACACCAAGATCTTGGTTTAGAGCAATATATTCTATTTTAATATTAATTTATTTCTTGATTTCTCTTTACCTTAAAGTATAAAATTACTTTACGGTGATATTTTAGTTAGAACTTTGATCGCTACAAGTTATCTTTGCTTCTTGTTTAGATTTTGATAGCGGTCAAAGCTCCTAGATATTTACATACAATTCTTAGTCAAAGTCTTTGAATCTGTAATGAGACTAACACCATAATTGGGATACTTATATAGCTTTTAAATTAAATGGTTTTTAGGCTTATAAAGCTCACAAATTCAAAATTCCCAACCCACCTCTCCAACGAACTCAAATTTTAGGAAAAGTATCTTGTTATGTTCCTTCTCCCCATAGGTGCTCAGAAATCTTAATATTGAAAAAGTCCAAGATGAATCAGAAAATAGCATTATCAATAAAACTTGGACTTTAAAAGTAAAAACTAAACGGAAGTTTCTTATTAGTAGATGAAGAGGGTGATCACGGCAATAGCTGCTTTTATTAAAAAATCAAGAAATATCTTCATAATAAATTTTAGAAACACTCTCTATTTAGTCAAAAAATCATCATTGACGTTGGATGGAAGAAAATCATTTTGGTATGAGAATTCTTCAGTCGACAAATTTTCTAAAAATCTGACAAATATTCTTCTAAGATCAGTTTTATTTATAGACTCTTCCGATTGCATTTTTCAAGACGTGAAGTCGAAATTTTTCTCGTCGAATGCCCTTAAGGTTTTGTACGTTAGAAACTTTGATGAACAATGGACAGAGAGTGCATCTTGCATATGCACGGCGTAATATTAACATTATTGATCGTAAGTCTTTCGGTAATTTCTAATATATACAAAACTACAATAGTTACTTGCTACTAAAAAAATAATATTCGACCAAAGCCTATGCAATTATTAATTATTTTATATAATACCTGAATATGTAATTTTCAGCATTTGGAATTATTTGAATTCGAAGTATCAAAAAGAAAATATTTTACACTGTTAAGAATTTTTATCATAAGAATTTCTGAGCTAGTTCGAATATTTTTTCCTTCAAACTTCGACTTCTAGTTTAAACTTTGTCGTCAAAGTAGCGTATCCCAATTCTTTGAGTTTTCACTGTACTTTATTAAAAAATATTATTGTCGCGCTAGTTATTTTTATATCTAACATTAGCATCGGTCTGATTCATGGTTTCCCTTTTATACGTATGGTGCTTGAAGCACTTGGGATGTCTTTTGTAGTTGATTTGCGAGGGGTGACACAGAAAATGGCATTGAAGCTTGAAAACCCGAGTAACAGCCTCTTGTTTCCTTGCCAGTTTTCATAGAGACATTTTACTGTTTAGCCTTCTCCAATGATCTGAGTATTTTTTGAATCAAGTAGACAAAAGTAATCTTTGATCTTAACTTTTCAATATGCCCAAATACACAATTGAGAACGTTTGAAGCAATTGAACACGTTTAATGAATTTTGGAGCATGCTAGAATAGGCAAAAATTAAGCACTTTAATCATAGCCGAGTTTTGGTTTTGCCTTCGCATTGATCGGCAAAAATAAAATCTTTTATTATTTCATAGGGAAAATTGTTCCTTTTTAATTTATGAAGAGTGCAAATTGAAACTTTTAGAAAATTTTGAAGCAATTTTTGGTCTGGTCTCGTTCTGAACTGATCTGACAATAGAGATATACCTAGTTTTTTTTAACAGTCGATGGAAAAAATAACTCGATGTAAATTCAGTTATTTGAAAATCTTAAAAAATTACTAGTTTTCTGAACTAACTCTTTAATATATAAAAAAATTCTTAACCGAGTGTAATTTTTAGTATTATCTTTGGTGATTGTAATTAATTTTGACCCTTGGTAATAAAAAGATTAGCGATCTGCTATTGCTGCAGTGTTATCCAGCACTAATCAAAGAGAAGGTTACGTTTACTCTTGTTCAAAAAACCGAAAGGTCGTGCACGCCCATTGATTACATTCATGTGTAGGGCGTTAATTAGAGATGGGTGCTCATTATATGAAACTGAAACTAGGTAATTACTTGGGTTATGGCAGCCGCATACACGTACAATATTTACCCGTTCCTATTAATCCGTGTCATAAATCAACATCAACAAGGAGTGTTAATATTGAATCAAATTGTACTGAAGCCGCAGACAACGTTAGAAGGGCTTCTGAATCGCCATCGTCGCCCTTATGGATTCACTATCACATCAAAAACCCCTTCAGCAAATAATTCCAGTGGTTATAGACTTTCTAGAAAATTGACTTGACATTGCCAATATCGATGCACAAAGTTACAGTAAACAGTATAAGCTCGGACAAGAAACGTTAGTTCTGTTCCTGACAAGCTTGACATACAACCAATACCTGCTACAGTTCCGTCGATACCTCCAACTCTCCGCGAACCGTGCGAGTGCTATAAAATACCACAATGATTCCTTTTAGAGTCCATTACCGACGTTATGTCATGTAGCAGTTTTCGATCTCACTTCTTCCCAATGTCGACTGCTTTTATTATGGAAAAAAATCTTTTAAGCTTTTACAAATATCGAATAATTGATTTCGATAACGACCATTTAAAAGGGAATATCGTAATCCACCAGAATTTAAATAATCTGTCAGCATAATTATTGCAGTTAGGTTGCAACAAAAGCGGGCAAAGCTTCAACTGATTAATATTGCAAAGAATAGCGCTATCACCGGCGTATTTCCCTATTTTAATGATATATAGTCATGTTTAACCAGCGCAGCGAAAAATTTTATGACATTTTTCTGTAGCGAGATGCACTTCGTCACATTACTATGTAGCACATTTTTGAACTGAGCCTGCAAAGAAGAAGCGAAGCGTGAAATTGTACGAAGGTAGGTGTGCAACTTTAACATCAACGCGTTTACTCGCTGCCGACGGTTGTTAGATTAGGCATGTCGACTGGTGTTGTCTCTATTCCAAGTTCCTTCCGGCGAGCACCTTTTCCTATCAAAATCTAAATTCTTCTCTTTACTCACAAAGTGAAAAAACAGTCTTTCAACACTACCTTGTTTCTTTGTTTTTAGATGGAAGAAATCGAGGATAATAAGTAGGGATAATCACAAGAAGTATTTCTAGAGCTACCTGATTCTCAAGAGGATAAAAGCCAGGATAAGAGACGGAATGTGGAGATTGCGCTGTATTGTAAACAGACAATTAAGCTCGTCCTTGCGAGCAAGCTCCTACATTTATTGAGAAAAGAACTGCGGAAAAGTTTCTCAATAATTTCGTTCCCTTAATAAATTGGAACGTTCTAAAATAGAAAATTACTGGAAAGCTTCCACATTACGCAACTTAATCAATGCTGAATTTGAGTAAATATGTTAATCTACCTTAACATCATTAATTAACTACCAAAATAATCAGTTTGTAAACTAATTGTGCTGCATCTCTAATTCCATTCTTTTAATTTCTTATTAGTTGACAGAGAACCAAGGAACCAAAAATTCCACTCGGTTGTTAAAAATTGCTGGTAGTTTAAAAAAAATTGCCCTGTAATCGGGGTTGTTAACGGAATTTTCAAAATTTTATATTGGCCACATAATGGAAGATTTTTAGAAAACTAAGAATGCTACAGAATACCTCTGAGTTTGTATTTAATAACACATCTGCGTGCCACATATAATGCAATAAGAAAAAAAAAATGTCGAAAATTTTCACTCCCTCCATTTTCCTTTTCAGTTTTCTTTTAATTTTTTTCAAAAAAGTTCACCTCCCAAAATTTAAAAAAAAACTTGACATGCCTGTTGAGAATTTTATAAAGAATTGAAAATTAGACTCGGTTATTAAAAATTACTGGCGGCTTAGAAAAATGGGGCGTTCTTATAGGAGTTGTTAGCAAAATTTTCGGCATTTTCGTGTTGACCACATAATGGGAGATTTCTGGAAAACTTAAAATGCTGGAGAGGAACAGAGAGCGTCTCTATGACTTCGTATGCACGTGTCAAGAATTTTCTAGTTATCTTGTTTTGCTTCTTCTAAAAAAATCTTTAATTTTTACTTTAAACAAAGAAATGAGACTAGCGCCCATTGTACAAATTTCCTATACATTTTAAAATTTTATATACTTAACCGTTCCTAGTAAATCTTTGCAAATGCTTTACTTTTTTTCATTTACTCACTATAGGTATCATTTTGATGGTTCGTGCACGCTGCTGCTATTTTAAATACTATAAAAAGTTTGTTTTTTGATTTTACAACACTAATAACGTCAATCTCTATTTTTAAAGAACTTTTTGCCTGAGTTTTGGAGTATGATGTTGCTTCCAAGCATTTAAGTTAATGCGAGGACACAATTTGCGCAGTTTTAATGTAACAACAGTTTTGGCAAGACTTTCAATATAGTTGACAGAACTTAATATTGAACAATTATGCCATATTTGTTACAACTACGATCTTATAGGTACATGTTGAGAAATCTTCGATAACTAGCATTCCGGATATCATAGAGTATCGTACGATTGCAATATTAGTTTTAGCAATACCAAAAGCATGGAGCTGAATTTGCTTAGAAAACTTACACTATGTGTGTCAAAACTCCCTATAAATTTTTTTCGTACGGAGTAATCATCGGCTTTTCTTCTTTGGTCCAGGGTCGTGCTCCAACTTTAAGTGCAGACCTCCAACTTAACCATCGTTTAAGGTAAGGCAATGACCTGTCCCCAAATATTGAAAATGTTTGCTTCTAAACATCAGGTATTCTCGGCTTGAGAAAACATTCTTTAATTTCGAAACTGGTCTAATTGTTGTAATGATCTCTTACACCTCGAACTGGGTGCGGGAGAATTTTCAGTAGTCTAAGAAAAATCCACGGGAAGCCGCAAGACGCGTCCCGAATTAATCAGTAAGAATATTTATATAAATTTGCATAAAAATGGATGCCAGCATGAGCTTTTGTTGTTGTGTTTTAGATTAGGCGCGCTCATTTAGTGAGCTTAGAGTGGATTCTGCAAGAATAAATGAAATGGAGTGTAAGTGGCGAAAACCGACACGGTTAGACCGCAATGATAACAAGGTCGACGTGAACGTGAACAATGGCGGTTCACAAACAGAGCAGTCCTTATTACATCGGCATTGTTTCTT
The DNA here is from genome assembly GCA_905333025.2 of Pyrochroa serraticornis. Lineage (NCBI taxonomy): Eukaryota > Metazoa > Arthropoda > Insecta > Coleoptera > Pyrochroidae > Pyrochroa > Pyrochroa serraticornis. Next base: position 8,929,853 of record HG995157.1, on the reverse strand, counting down.
TGATAAATGAATGTTTCCGCAAACCAAGATAAAACCATCAAAGAAGGAGGGCGTAAAAACTTTTGATAAAGTCCTAGATGAGCCGGCAACCGCAAAACCGAGAGTTCCGGATCAAACGAAATTATTTCAGAAATTTTTGCAACAATTTTGGTGAAAAAATGTTCGGAAAAAGAATGAAAACGAGGTTTGTTGTGGTTGGTTTAATGTGGGTTGAAATGTAAGAGTGACTGGAAATGGATGAATTCTAGATACTCACCTTAAGTCTTTCCTATTCTACCGACAGATTCTCTAGTGTGAAGATAACGACGTTTTCGACATGATGACGGGAAACTAAGAGACGAATCGACAAGAAAACTCCAGGGTGAATTTAATCTAGAGACTCGTGTGTTTGTGGATTTTCAAGTAGTGTTTTGGTATTCCTGGTGGGTCGGCCCGTCTCATCAAGACGGAGAGGTCGCGTTTGTATCAGGGATAACGAACCCGGGATAAAGTCCTCCTGATAATGGAGACGGGGATTACTTTATAATTCCCCATATCCTATTTTTGTTTCCTCTCTGCGCGCTTTAATTTGGTTTTCGTTGCGAGCTTCGGAAAGCTCGCACCTGATGAACTACGAAACGGTTTATTAATTATTGATTTTATTTTTTCCAAAATAAAATACATACAAGTGTAATTTTTAAAACTTTCAATCGGAATTCGAACCGCTAAAACTGAGAGCTTTTTCGGGGCGAATTCGCGATCTGTCGCAATTATTACAGCAATTGTTATATATACATTTATAGATATACACAATATCCTGAAATTAAAGTTAGTTGCTACACAAGATCAATCGGGTCAAATCATTGCTAAATTTCAACCATTTGACCCGCTAATTAACGACGAATTGACCAACGTCAATATTTCATGTTTTCATCACAGGGATTCATTTAATAATTATAAATGCCACATGGAGCTTTGGTGGACCGGTTTTAGTACCACATTTGAAATCAAGGTTATCGTGGTGAACGGAACATGGGTTACAACTGGTGGTGACTAAAACGTTCCCTCAAGCGGTTTCATGTAAAATAGGACTCAGATCGAAATAAGTGCGATATCAAAGTTAAACCTTAAGCACTAAGGTGTAATTAATTTTCGCACATAACACTGCGAGATAATTAGGTTACAACCCTTCCTATAATTTAAACAATAAACGTATTTATCCTTTCATAAACAGACTAGCCTTAAATTTGGTAATAAATTTCTCAAATTATAACATGTATTAATTTATCTTATATTGTAAGAAAATTATTATTACAATATGACACGTAAAATATGTGCTTATACTTAATATTTAAAAGCTTAATTCCCATCAGTCAGTTGTGGCCAAGCAATGATTATCCTGGACTCCACAATACGGAAATAATATCGTAAACTACTCACTTTTGTCTAAATTGGCAAAACTAGTGTCTTCAACCACCCTTTCTCATTGTTTTGTTGTTCTTCATCGACACGCTAAAAAAATTATTTTTTTATGCTCGTGAACGCGATGATTTTGGAAAAAAGCCTTTAAATTTACAATGACCTATATATAGGGAGAATGGCAATTTCGATGCCTGAAACAATGACGACTAGAAATATGATTTGATTGTTGGAAACATCCAGCAGTAGTTTTAGATATGTACAAGAGATAAATATAAACACAGGGTCGGGATATAATTAAATTCTAAACCGAAATTAGTGCCATATGAAACTACGTATAGAAACTTGAACGAAACGCAACGAAAAGCAATAAAAAGGAATGTACAAAGCAACAGTAATTGATATCACTCACACATGGTGTTTTTGGCTTCACGTATCCCTATTAAATGGCGCAAACAGCACAATTACCTTGGAGATAACGCCAGTAAAAAGCAGCACATCGCTACGAGAGTAACGTGGGGGATGAAGGCCTTCCGACTTCCGGCGGCTGCAAAAAAAGTCATTAATTAGCCCAGTTCTCTGATTAACTTGCTAAGACATTAATCAAAACCGCGATAATACGAGAACTTGATGATTAGATTAATTTTTTTATTGGACTAGAAAGAAGAGGCAACAACGCGGAAAGAACCCCTTCAGAAATCATCACGTCACAGCGGCGAAGAATTACGATCCGGGTCCGTATTTTCCTGTGTTGATAACATTGTTCTAGAGTCGAGGAACACGTGTGTTGATGGTATCGATGTCGTCCGATCTCGCACCCCCCTTCTAAAGATTCCGTGTGCATGTCGTAAATTTCAAGGAAGTGGATGGTGGTGCACTGCAGGAAATATATTTATGAATACTTTTGGCCCGGCTCCAATAAAACATGTTTCTGTGAATTTCGGTCCAGCCGCCGCCCCTCGATTAGTTCGAAATCTGGATCGATTGTACAGGAAAATAGGAGGATAGCTAGTAGGAATTTCGATAACAGTAAGCTATGAACGGACAGGTAAAACTGCACACGTATTCCCTCAAGAAATGCACTAGAGGATCTTGCAAAGCGGCTTTGATCAAATCACGTCTTTACTCGCCAGCTCTCTCTCAACACATCAAACCACCACGACAAGCACCAATAAACTGCTTTTAAATATTCAAAGCCGCTACATGCGGAAAAGGAGTGGCTCGGACAATTCGATCAAAACACCACAAAGAGACTTTTTTGCTTGTTTAATATTATCCATTTATGACTCCCAAAATGAGGAGAAAATTAATTTACTTCCCGGAGATTTTCTTATTACTTCAGTTGTTTTATGATTCTTGCTCCGCTATAGTTTTTTTCATTGCAGCTTTTACTTTATTTTTCTGCAAATAGAATACTTTACGTACTCCTTACTGGAAAATAAACAACGAATTTATATAGAAATTTCCACAAAAAAATTTGTCAATCGAAGTATTTTGCAGAGCTTTGAATACGAATTCGAAGCTTTACTATTTCATGAGTATCGCCGAAACGCTTTTCAAATCCGCAGGATCTGCTTTAACATATTTGCATATTTACTTGCCCATCAATAGAAGTGATAAGCAAAAAAATTAAATCGAAAAATAAGACAAGACATTCTCAATGTCGCATCTATTAATTATCTTTAATATCCAGTCTATTCATATCGGGGATCTCTATTGTTTACAGATTTCAGTTTTGGATGCAATCATTTATCCCGGCGCGGCCACCCCCTGTCCGAAATTCTGCGGAAAAGACCCGTAGCTAGAGATAAAAGAGACAAATTTCCTCGTAATAGCGATCATTTCGGGGTTGTAACTTATTTTAGCTCCGGTCCTTATTGTGACCCTCCGGATAAGTATGTACGTGTGTCCCGGATAAAGCATTGTCAACGCCAATAAAAACGTAGTAAAAACGTCATCCAAACGTATTTGACGAGTTGAAAATAATTTTTCAAGTGCTTAACCTGAAACAAATTAAACCGGTCCGGCGCCTTCACCAAACATCGCGATTTCATCCCAACGTTGGTTTTATTTCTGAATCGCATCTTACCTTGCACCCTATCAGCCCTTGAACCAGCCGGAGCCACGGTTCCCCGACTCTCCAACACGGACGCTCTTTGCGGCCTCTCCCCTTCGACGCTCTCTTCGTTGCTGCGTGAGTACACGCTTTCAATGGAAGCCACACATTTAAGCTTCATGTCGCCACGTTTGAAATGCTTCTGTCGTACAACGAACTCCAGACCCAAGATTGTAGTTTCCAGACCTTCACGGCCCGTTATGATCTTCTTTTGGGGCAAGAGGAATTTAGAATCGGCCGGTTCTCCGTTGATCATCCACTTTAGATTGGCGGCCGGCTTGGACCTGCCGGACGTGCAGTTCACGCTGACGGTATCGCCGACCTGATAACGGGGACGGCCACCTGATATCCGGGGACCCTCCTCCGGAAGGGCTGGAACAGAAAGGGGAATTTAATGGCGGTTCTACGCGACAACAATGTGTAATTACAGCGGGCAAAGCCCGAAAAACTCTTTTCGGAGAAAAGAGACGCTGCACCCCACGCCTGCCATCTACGTCTTCTCGTTAGTTGCCTGAAATTACGCTCGTTACTATGTTAAACAAATGTTCGATTTTTGCAGTCGCTTTACAAATTTTATTGAACTACATAAAAATAGCAACATTGATGATAAATTGTCTTTAATTTTCTAATTTAGAAAAAATATTTGAATCGATGGCTCTATTCTAGTGTTCTAGTGGTGATCCTCATTTATGATTCATCCTCTTATCCACAAATTTAAATATTCTCTTCCGGAACTGATGTTAGTTTACAAGCTAGAGCACTTTAGTTAGAAGCAGCATAGAATTAAGTAAATTGCTTTGAAACGCATACATTTAATCAGGGGGTCCTAGACAGGGGACTTAATTTATTAGCCTTTTCTCGACCTGAAATAAATCTTAAATTAATGTACGATAAAGCGGAGATAGACTGGTATATGGTCGTTATTATTAGACCTCCAGAATTTTTTCACTTGTCTCTGTGTAACGCTAAAAAGTTAAAAGTTAAAGGACTGGATTTTAAACTAAGTTCAGAAATTGAAATGTGTATATTCTTCTAAACATTGAGCTCGACAATATGAAAGCAATTTTCAAATAAATAACAAAATAATTTAAAAATTTAACTTCAGAGATGAAGGCACCTAATCTGGTCAAAATTCTCAACGAGGTCACATTTTGTAATATTCACTTCTGGTACAATCAACTTCCTATAAGTCAAGCCTATAGAATTATTTTTTTTGAAAGATTTTTAGTCAGAAGTCTTCCATTATGTTACCGATGGCTTCAGCAAGATGGATTGGTAAAATTTTTAACATTTAAATACTTAGAGTTAGAAAAATTTTGCTATATATTCTAATCATTATGTTGTGCTACTTACATGAGTTTTATTTATATATTTAAAAATTGACCGCTTGATTTAAGGAAAAATTTCACGATTGGATAGAAAATTATTCACTACGTCAGGCTAAATATTAATACTGGTACGTTGGTAATTAAGAAAGGAAACCGTTATTGCAGAAAAGAATAGCCGCCACCCACTTTGTACAAACATTTACTTCAATATGACTTGGTTCAATACTTTTGGCCAGCCCTGTATATCATTACTGTATTGAAAACGACATAATTTAACGGTTTCAACCTAATCGAGTTACCAACCCTTCAAAAAAATGTTCGAATATGATCCAAAGTATTTCTTACCCTTCTAACCACTCGTTCGAAAAAACAAAAATTTAGATAGCCACACCAACCATCAACTTTATATTTTAAGTTAGTTCTGGAAATTAAAGATAATCACTTATTTCGATGCTATTGAACATTAAATATTCCATTGCCTGATCACTAATTAGAGAATGTTGCAAATACACGAAATTAATGATCCACAATTACATTCAAGAAATTTGCTTTCACCTTACGTCGTATTTTATCTTATCTGAAGTTAAATAAATCGTTAACAATAGATTAAGGGGGTGTAACTTTCGACGTCTCTAAACTAGGTATTATTCATAGTAATCGATCGACAATGCGATTAATTTAAATCGACTTCAGTCACAAAATAAAATTTGTACAATATTTATATTGTTGATTAAAGTTAAGCCATCCTTAAAATTAACTTATGCAAGTGGCCTTTAAAAATAAACAACACAAACAGTTTCTTTGAAAATTCCTGAATTGTTAAGCTTTAGTTGTTATATGCTTCGAATTGGTGGTAATTAAACAAGATAATAAGTTAAAAGTTACCACCTATATGTAATAATGTCATTTGACGTTGCATATTTTTCTAAATGTTCCTGCACTTTCAGTAGAATTGCTTAAAATGAAATGCTTTAAAAGTTTTTCCATATGAAATAGATTTTCATTAATCTCGTTTCTTTATTATTCTAAATTCAACCTTCATATTCTTAGGGCGACATGGTAAAAAAATTAATAATTAAAAAAATATTACATTCAAGTAATGAATTTTCTTTTAAAGAATTTAATTAACACCTTAAGGACTTTATGTGTCTCAGACTTTAGTAAAATAACTTTTTGGTTTTGGCTTCGGTAAATACGCCGCTTTAGATCAAACCCAGAGCAAGTTAAAAACCAGAGGCTGCCGTAGAGGTAAAGGTCGATTCCATTGTTTTAGTACTGTCTAACTTGTTGAAATTAATTTAACAACTACTTCTCGGACGTTCCATGCCGTACGTATAGTGTAGAGGAATTCATTTACCGATAAGTTACGGAACTCCTTTGTTGCCTCACCAATAGTATCTTAACATATTTATCCATCTCTTAGTCAGCCTTAGGGTTAGATTGATTTACGTCAGCACGAAAACAGATTCAATAACGCTACCAAGCTATCGGCATTGCAGACCCTGATAACAGATAACTTCCAAGAATATTTAATTTGAAACGTCAGCTACATTAACATCAAAAGAATACAACATTTTTTGACAGTATAGGACTCGGAATATGAAAACCATGTAGTGTTTGCTCAAGACAGAATGGAATTTGTGCTTGCTAAAGTTTGGAGTTTATAATAAAAAAATGAGTATTGTTGAAGAAGTTTCCGACCGCTTATAAAATCCGATCTATACGGATGCAGCCATTTCCAACGCTTCTAAAAATGCCGTCCAATAAATGATTCAGCTAGAAGCACCACACAAAATATAGCAGGAACATCAATCAAAACGCAAGTTTTAAATTTAATTTACCTACTAGAAATTGGAAGCGAGCTATATACTTTTTATAGGACAAGTACCGAAATTGTGGACTTAAAAAAATTGCTACGATTTTTCAATATTGCGAAGCGTGCATGGACCTCATTTATTGAACCGGGGTTTCATACTAACAAGGTAAATAAATTTAAACTTTTCGGAGGAACGCTGTAATCGATGTGCTAACCCAACAATTATTGCACGAGGCAGTTAAACTCATGCTCATCGATAAACTCGGTTAATGATGATTGACGTAATCAAGTTGGGCGAACGTGAACAAGCTGCAATTTGGTGGGAGCGGCATAAGGAAGCCATATGAATAAATGTATGTAATAGAGGTACGGCTATATCTTGTTAAGTGTATATAAAGTTAAACTCTCTTAATACCAACTAACACAGAATGGGCTGAACATTAGATAGCAATGATTTATAACAGTGGCGTTTAGCGCTCATGCCAGAATTTCTATCAAGAAAGAAATCGATGCGATGAAATTGTATGGAAAACGCAATTTAGCAATGCCGACAAGGCAAAATCGATTGTTCTAACGACTATCTATCGAGGTTGAAGTGCAATTACTTTCAGTGATGGGTGGGTGTGTGCTCGATCGCTACTTAGCATCAGTACGAGGTAATTTCAATAGTCGCAAAGAGTTTAAAAACAATGACCACTTTATAAATGAGTCGAACAATGAAGTAAATTTCGGAGCTCGAGCCAGAAACTTTGCAAGACTCCCACATCGGAGGCCATTAAAAGAATTCCTGAGAAAGTCGAAATGACATTGTTTCTCTCCTTTATTTAATCTTCCAGTATAAAGATACAGCGCGGCTGAAAGTTTGCGCCAAGCCAGGCTCTCACACTTATTCAACTTCTCTCCCAAAGATAAAAGTTAGATAACGGAAGCAACGGATAAGGAGGAGTAAGACAGGTAAAAAACCACAGAGATTGAATTGCGGATGAACCATCCTTTTAGAATAATTGAATAATCCGATGCCGGGAAAAGCGCAGAGTCAGAACCAAAACGTTTGATTTGTGCAAAAGGCAAACTCCCTAAACTCCACTTAATAACGGAGACGATTTATTGTTTTTCCTTGCCGTCTCAATAATTTCTCAATAAGATGGGCGACGTGAACTTGCCCGAACTTAAATGGCAAGTCACACGCGTCGATGTAACAGATAAAATTTGGATAAGCACTAGGTCGCTACCTAAAATAGCATAACTTTAAGGTTATCGAAGAGAGCAAATGGAGCATGTAAGGTGTAGACAGTGAGGCATTGTTTCCAACGGCTTCAACCCCTGATCAATATGTCGCCGCTTGACGCCTCAACCAAGAACTTGCGACACTTTCCGCCATCCTGAAACAATTACGTTTTTGTCTTTTTTTCGTTAAACATTTAAACCTCGCCAAATAGACGCGATTCTTTACATATTTCAGTAGGTAGTCTGAAAACGACGAGCTTCTCAACGTTGCGCAGGAGACCCAAACAATCCCTCATAAAACTCGCGTTGTTCCTCAAACAATACCAACAAAATACACTCCTTTCCATCCACAATTACCTCGTAATGTGGATGATGGTTATCAAACAAAAAAACCGGTTTTAATAACGACACCTGTATTCATGGAGCTCTCATTTTAATCCATCCCCCTGCAGGGGCAGCGTTCCGGATATTGTTCGGGTTTTTATTTTTGTATCCGGATTTGCACTGCGGCTACGTTTTTTTAATGTTTGTTATTTTTATTCAGAGTATTGCGGCGCCCCACCACACAACATGTTACATGTATTTAAACAGATGGCGTCAGGGAAAAATTGCATTATTTCCCCATTAATATGCTAAAGTCCGGAATCCGGACACATCAAACCCCCATCCTCGTCCGTAATTACTTTTAATTGAGCTTGAATTTATACCTCTCAAACGCAATCAAATTCGCGCTGGAAAGAGAAGCGTTATTTTGACACACTCGAAATTGAGAACAAAATTGTTTGTTCTGTGAATAATTGCTTTCATTCTGTCTAATTTCGCTTTAAAAGGGTTAACGTTTCGTCATTACTGTGGAAAGGGCATTTATAACAGGGACGGCGCGGTTCGAAAATTATTATTAGAGACCAGATTATGTCTTTTAGCACGTTTTTACGACATTGACGTATTTCGCCCTCTTTTATCTGCATAGGGAAAAGAAGGGAGGTTTCAATGGGGAGGCCATTCCGGTCTTGTAACTTCTCGGCGACGTTCTCGGGCCACACGGGGGACAAATAGCCTCCTCGATGGTGCATAAAAACACTGAAGAAATGATGGTAGTAAAAAAATATATAAAAACTAAACTATTCAGTGTATGAGTGAGTTGCGGATACAAAAATTTAATGCTTCAACGAAATTCTAATTAATTTTCTTCAATAATTTCCAGACAAAAATCGAACAGATATTATTTTTTGCAACTCATTAACCATCTATCTCTTGTTTTTTGTTTTAATATGCGAATCAAGTCGTTAAAAATTAAATTTTAAATAAGTGAAAATTATTAAATAAATTTACTAATGACATTTTTTATTGGTTTGATCGACAAATTTTATTTTTGGGTAAACTAAAAGTCTAATTCACAGCCAATGCAAGTTAAGTCCAAGAGAAATTGAGAACTAGTAGTAGAAAAAAGTGGTAACATTCTAAGATGTGAGGTCGATAGCTGAAAAACAAGAACCATCCAAAAAGCCAAAGATAATCGGCAAATAAATCTTAAGCAAAAACACTTTGGCACCGAAGATGTCAAAAAATGTAAAAAAATAATAATAAAACTTCTTATTTCACATTCATTAGAGTGTTAACTTGCGTGAATAAATTTCTTTATTAACTTATACCATAAAATAATTTTTATTGGTTTATTTAAAAACAAACATTGCATTTCCTGTGTAACCCATCGAGTTTTGTTCAATTGAATTAAACACAAACATATTAATAATATTTACCTACCTACAGAATCAACAGGAAACCTTAATAAGTAGCCAAACAAATATAAGAATGTCATGGAAACGATATCTGGTAAAAGTCTCAATTCCTGAATCTGAAGATTGTTATTATTGCAACTGATCCTCAATTTATTCTCGTAGATTTATTATTATTTGATCCACAGATAAATTCAAAAGTAGTTCTGTTTCCATCAAAATACTGCCCCCAAGATCACTGAGACATTAACAAAAAATACAAAAACTTTAAACAAGTAGTAGCTTGGTTTCGAGAAAAACTTACAAAATTTAATGAAAGTTTAGCTTCTATGTTAAAAAATTACAATTGAACTTATATTTTCTATGCAGTCATTTTGATAACAAATTTAACTTCTGCAACAGCATTGGCAAGTCAAACTTGTTATATCTGGGTAAACAGTCTGAACTAGCCACGATGTCGCTAAAGGTAACTTCAAAACTTTCACGTTTCATTCGGGAAGAGTAACCGGACAGTGCTCGTAGACTTGTAAGTTAGGCACAGGAAAACGAGAAAATTATAAAGCGGTTAAAGGAGGCAATTTCTAGAAGCATGAGTTATTAAAGAAGTTATAATTACTGCAGCATTTTAATAAAATATTAATAAAACGAGTCTTGAGAGTAAATACTTTTGCATTTTTTTTAATCAAATTCTTTGCAAAGAATTTCAAAATGTGGTGACTTTAATAAAGTGCTTAGGAACTTTCAATTTTAAAATATTTTTAACCTTATACTCAAGTACAGATATAAAGTTTTGAAGTAAACTTTGAAGACAGTTTTGTTCATGATTAATGTTAAAGATAATTAAACTAAGCTAAACGAAATATTATATAAAAAAAACATAAAAAGCTTTACTAGCTTTAGATTCCTGGAAGCTAACAGTAACCGGACAGTGCTCGTAGACTTGTAAATTAAGCACAGAAAAACGAGAAAATTATAAAGCGGTTAAAGGCGACAATTTCTAGTATCACGTGTTATTAAAGAAATTATAATAATTACAGCATTTTAATTAGATATTAATAAAACTAGTTTTGAGAGAAATTACCTTTGCATTATTTCGAATTCAAATTCTTTGGAAAGAATTGTGGTGGCTTCAATAAAGTGCTTAAGAACATTCAATTTTAAAATATTTTTAACCTCATACTCAAGTAAAGATATGAAGTTCTAATGTAAACTTTAAATGCAGTTTTGTTCATGATTAATATTAAAGGCAATTAAACAAAACTATTATACTATATTAAACTATTATATTGTATAAAAAAGTCATGAGGAGCTTTACTAGCTTTAGATTCCTGAAAACTAACAGTAGCGTGTAAAATATGACATTCTACAGTTTTATGGAACGTATCGTTACTTGAAGACCACAAATCGGAAACTTTAGGATAGAAAGATTGTTTTAACTTAAGATATTTTTGAAATGTAAATAGTGATATATGATATTTTAACATCGGGTTACCCAAAGGTGGAAGAGTTTTCTTTCCATAATGTATTAAGTAAGAAATAGTAGATCTTTCTGAAAAATCTATAACGCGCCCTCACTACAAACATTGCATTGTAATGGTGTTGTCAACTCCCTATAATCTTCAAATACAGACCGATCTGCAAGTAACCCAGAGAGGCAAGAGTCTAAAAGCAAAATTCTAGCTGAAACGCAATTTTTCTTATTTATTTCAAAATCATCTTGCCGTAGTAAAAAATAACCCTTGCCAGGAGAATTATTCTCTACGTCAAAATAAATAGAAATATTAGTACGTTCCTATACAAAGTTATTATTTTTATCATACTTTTGACCAGACCTGTACATATTTATCAAACTGGATGTTTCAATGAGAAGTGAATACAAAAATAAATTTTTCATCATTCTTCGATACAGTTTTTCAACAGAATTTTTATTATTTTCTTAAACTAATTTTATTTCCTTGCTTCTTCTTAAACTTTTCCTAGCGACATACTTTTTAACAAGTCGTCGTTATTTTATTAGACTTAACTTATCAAATTCTCATTGCATTGACGACGTCAGTAGACTTTTAATTACAAAAATGGCAAACAAGCATAAGTGTGTTTAATTATGAGCTTAATTTTGAAGAACTATAAACATTTCTTATATGATTTTGTCTCAAGCGGTTTGAGAACCACAGGTTTGGAACATGTGCTACCACGTGCGGCATTACGTGATACTCCCATAATGGTGCATCGCCTCACTATTCTGTGTCAAGTTAAATTTTGATTGCATTTTTTATAAGCTTGCAGAAGACCAAGTATATTTTAGCTTTCTAGCTGTAGTTTATAGTTATGTGTTGTTGTTGCCTCGTTAGTCGTCTTGAAGTAATTAATTTTGATGAACTCAAGGCATGTTTTTTCAATTTTGGTTCTTGTACCAATATTGAGATTGTTAATCGTTTTTTACGCAGTGCTTAAATTAGATCTGTTAGAGTGCCAAGATACACTTCTGAGGGCGGATCAGTGACCGATGATTGGCGGACGTTGCGATTTACAATTAAAATAAACGACATCAGAGATTAGAATTTGAAAAATCCGGTCCAGATGAAAAACGACCCTGTAATTACTCACTGCCAAAGCAACGCTAAGCTGAGCTGTGTCTTATGTTAATCTGGCATAATCCTGTCTGGTTGGTTCCTGCTCTCCTGCCAGGACGCGGCCATTATTCAAGCGGCTCAAGGCTATGTTCCCTTATTAATGTCGGGACTTGACTAACGTGTGCGCTCAGCCCTTTCGTCATCTGTCATATTTCGCCAAAGTTTCGGGAACGCAGCACTTAATTATTTATAAATACCAAATAGGTGGCTCGTTACAATAAAAGCACTCGAGCAAATTATGCGGAGCACCAGCTGGCGACAACAACCGGCTCTCGGCAAACAAATTTTTCGTTAAGATTGAAATTCGGGAGAGGTGCGGATTTTATTTAGAGGTAACCGTAGTCGGCGTAAAACCGGAGGAAAAAGACCCTCAACCGGACGGTGCTGTGATAAATTTTCAATAAAGAATCAACAATTTCAATAGAGAAATCGGGAATTCATTTATTGTTAAAATGCCGATAGCGGCAGAGCCCTAACAACAGGCTTGGTTATTCCTCGGGGACGTATCTCAATCCTGGAATGTTAGCTTATTTCCGGAGCCATTCTGCACCACTCCGGTTCCGGGTTAGGAGCACCAATTTTCTTAAATGTAATTACTACGCGGCTGCGAGCTAAACCAATCGAGACAAGGTCCTGTCGCTTCCCCCCCAACTAATTTAAGCTGCCTCTTTAAACTACTTTATTTGTTTTCTATTTTTCCCCGGATTAATTGCCTACTTTACATACTCAAGCACCGAAACTGCCGAATTAAATACGAAACGATAAATTACGGAATCGTATTCCAGTTTCTATCTCTTCTGTTTAAAATCTACGTTGACTCACCTACAACCATCATGTTTCCGTGCTCTGTGACGGTCTGGAAAGAGGGAGCTTCCCCGGAGACCTCGCATCTGTAGATTCCGGAACTGGCGAGTTGAACAGAAGACAGGACGACGACGTTTTCGGTGGAGTTGCGCATCTGGAAAAAGACGGGGACGTCAAACGTCGAACTTTCTAGAGTGTCAACAAAAGTTTATTTTTAAAGTCTTTCGGTTAAACAACCAATTTAACTGATAACTTTGATAAGAGCCTTCGGAATATGTAATGCCGGAGCTGTCTGATAAAAGGTCGATATTCAATCTATTTCCAATTTCTGTCAATAGCCCGACCCCTGAAACCCCTAGGTGATACATCACTCCTTTCTTGTAAGGTAGTCTACTGCGAAAATTGATTGCGTCATGTTATAATACTGCACCCTGCATTTATAATATTGTTGCCGGCCCCTGAAAGTAATGTCGGTAGAGTGCGCTGCCAAAGAGGCAGTTACCTTCACGAAACACAAAACGAAAGCTGAGATTTTTCAATCATTCAATTATTTACGAAGAGTTATTAGTATCTAGTTGAATAATGAAATTTTGAATATTTGAAAGCAGTTCTCGTTAGTGCACAAATAAATAATGACTCATTTGAAATATTATTGTAAAATGTCGACCACAGTTATTAAGAATATCATCAATAATTAAATTCCTTTATTAAAATGAGTTAAGACTAAATGGAAATTTATGTTTAATACTCCTGGAGGGCAATGGTTTCTACTGCTATAAATTGGGTTGCATGTTTCTGGACTTGGAAAACATATTTTCTGCGTCTACTGTAAAAGCAAAATATCACTCAATATGATGGTACAGAGCTTTAAAATGGACTTGAGACAATGCGTTTACCTCTATTTGGTTGCAAAAAAAATCTATAAAATAGTTTCTAAATTGCTAAAATGTTGATCAGAAGCAAACAAAAGTGAAAGCACCGTGCTTTGTATTTTCTCAAATTGCATGGGAACTACAATTACCTTTAATAAAATTAAAATACATTTCTGCGCCCCAGAAACAAAATACTAAGCGATAAATTGAAAACATTCAGAATTTTTGAAATACATAAGGTTTATGTTATGTGTTAGAGAAGATTTGGCATGGCGGTTGCCTAATTACGAATTACTACCTAGATAAGAGAAGCTGAACAGTATTAGTTTGCACCAGTGTTCAGTTTACAAAACGAAATAGTGAAGAAAAGATGCGGAATCTGGACAATAAATCTCACATTCCCAAACATGAAAATTCTTGCTGAAGTTTTAAATTAATTGAAAACGTCCTTATTTACCAGAACTAAAATAAAATTGAGCTTGAAAAGTCGTGCAATTTCTTTTGAGAAGAGAAGTATAAATCCAGTTTACAGAGCAGGAAAAATCATTTTATTCCTAACACATTTGCTGACATTGAAACTTATACGCAAATATCTTTTTATATCAATGCCTGTTGGTAAATCACATAATTTACAATTAAATTGATTCTGTTTGTAACGTCCCAACTCATTTAATAATTTGCCGATACAGAATAAAACTGTCTGAATTTTGGAAAATTCAAACTAATTATTCCCTGATTGTTTACGATTTGGTGAAATACAAATTAATTACTACCCTAGGGTACACGACAAATAATTCCAACATTCAGTACAAATTGTGATTACAAAAAAACACACACACACAAAACAGGCAGATTAGTTCTATTAGCAGCAAATTTCCGAAACTAACAACATACTAATCAATAAAACTATTGTGCTAACAGGGCAGGAAAATTTAATCGACAACGTCGCATGATAATAAATTGTATTTTCAAAATTACAGCAATTTTGGATTCTTTCGCCACCTTTCTGCAATCATTTTATACGTCTTCATCATTTCCACAGTGGTTCCGTCTCGAGTTCCCATCGGAAAGTTCTTGATATTTTACCAACCACTACAAAAACCTTTGCCTCACAAACTGTTCAAGCAACTTCTACTCAGACTAGCGGTTTGATTCTAGGAAAAATAAAAACCTTGAAGAAAACTTTATTAAGTTAATTATAAGAAAATTAGTATTGCAGCGAACAAAAATGATCTTGTAAATTCCG
The DNA here is from genome assembly GCA_905333025.2 of Pyrochroa serraticornis. Lineage (NCBI taxonomy): Eukaryota > Metazoa > Arthropoda > Insecta > Coleoptera > Pyrochroidae > Pyrochroa > Pyrochroa serraticornis. Next base: position 8,914,677 of record HG995157.1, on the reverse strand, counting down.
CAGGATTTGTGTTAACCCTTTCGCTTCTATTTAACGTCTCCAGCCTCGATGGACATAAAACGCAGTTTTGCGGGGACCCCGTATTTCGAAATTTACTCAATCAATCAAATTATTTATTTTCGTTTGAAGACGTTGCTCAAATTGAGAAATTAAAACTTTTACAACCCGCCGCCATCACTGGTGCATCTGATGGAGCACAGTATAAAGTTATCAAAGTCTGCAAATACGACGTAGTACTCACCTTAGGGTTATTGCATTATTAAGACCATTTTCAGGTTAACGCTGTTGTTACGGAATTTTGTGTATTTACTTCCATATTGCATGGTAAGGGGGCGGCAAGTTTAATAGGACTAAAATGTAGTTTTTAAAAATTTGTTTTTTGACATTAGTGCTCAATGGATTTAAAATTTGGGTGAATGCAAAGTTAACCACGACAAAAAAGTGGGTGTCGATTGAAACTGAAGCTATAACAGTCCGGCCTCACGGTTTTATGTCAAAACTGGGACTATGAAATAATTTATTTGGGTCCGCATTTATTATACATGTGTGGGTTCGTGCGGCATTTGCGTGGAATGTTCGTTTTGTAAATCTAAGACAAATATTTTCGAAGCTCATCGGAAATTGTCTCACGTTTTCTTCATCACTCCCACAGACCTCGTGAAACTTTTAAAAACACTAAAAACACTTTAGAAGCATTGCGATCATTGTCAAGACACTCTTCCACAACGGTGATGTTTCACATAGCGATGAGTCCTGGGAAATCTGTTCCACGTTCAAAGTGCGTGAGTTATGAGTTAAAAGCGCTTTAAGTAATTTTTGTAAGTAAAAATTAAAATGCGAAGGAGTCGAGTAGTGAAGTGACGGTGCAATTTTCAGCAAGTACCGAATTATTTCAATGGTTCAATGTAAGTCTCTTGAAGTGTTGCCTGCGCTTTGAGGGTGAATATTTGAAAATTTGATTAGAGTTTCAGTTGAATCGTGTGTGTCCAAGTGGTAGTAGGAAATATGACAATCGTAGTAATATGCACGTAACGAGTTTTTCCGGCGGGGCAATTTGAAAGAATGGAGTTTTTGACGCAACTGAGGGTATTGCATCGATATACATAATCCCAACGACACCGAGAAACATGAAGTGAAATTGCCGGCTGCAGCAGTATCAGCATTAGTTAGAACAGCGGTAATATCAATAGAAGTTGCCCATTACAGCCGGTTGTAATGTGCTTAGAGCGCGAGCAGCGTTATGAATATGATGCATTGTTATCCAGCCCCACCAAGCAGGGCTAAGATATTAAGGCAGTATTTCTCCCTAACAACCTCGTGTTATCATAATGCTCCACGGAGAAGCGAAGAATATCCTATTTAAAAGATTTGCGATTTAATTTTTTGCGTAAACACGCCCGGTGCCCGAGAAAAATTCTTAGTTGGTGTCGGTTTTCAATTTCCCGTCGTCTACCAAGCGACATCTCATTACGTCGCCGTTTTGTTTAATGCAATTTTTCATCTGCATGCAACACATGTATTGGCTGAAAATTCTAATTATATGGAAATGAATCATTTCAGGAATTCGTTATCTGCCTTGCTCGAGGTGTTTTCTCGCGTGTCGTTATACTAAATTTTGATTTATGTCTTCGTCTGCTCGAAACTTCCTCAGAAAATATGATAATGCTCCTGCAAACGCTAAATAAAAAATCACCACCTATTACGCTTTCTGAAATATTAACTCGACGCGGAAAAACCCGCAGCCAAGTTATTTATTGCAAATTTATCAAATCACTCTAAAGTAATGAAAAGAAACCGGCGGCGTTCACCGCCCATCCCGCAATATTGCGCGCGGGTGTGAAAAGGAGATTTTCAACTTTTCTAAGCCCACAGTCAGAAAACTCGCAGCTGATTTGAAAAACAATCAATACGAGAAATCCAGAACACTTCAATATGAGAAAAAAATAACACCACTGTGTAGTCCCAACAGTCTGCCAACATATCGACGAAATGAAGCCGGTCAACGATTCCAAAGCGAAGATCAACATAACTTTTTGAATTTACAAACTACATTTATCGTTGAATGTTGGGAATATAATTTAAGTGTAAACTAGGAGAGCGACGAACGTTGAAGTGGAAATTTCGTGCAAGATATCAGCATTCATGAAGTAGATAACGACGTATTAAAAGACAGGCTTTAGAACCCGGGAAAACGGTAAATTACAGTGGTAAAAATAATGTGAAACATTACCGTAAAACGTCTTCAACGAACGCTATCAATAACGAAACTGGTTATTGGTATTGTCAGCCCTCGTATTTTGATATAAACGGTTTTTCTAAATATTCTGAATAGAAAACTTGCATCGGGGACAAATATTAAGAGTTCTAAATAGTAGAAGGTTAAAATTTTATACAAAAACTATTTCATGACGTTTTCTCTTTCCCCCGCCTGATATAAAAAAATTATAATTTTTTTGAGATATTCGACTTTTAAAGTAGTTTCAATTTTCAGCACTACTACTTAGGAGTTTTGTACAATTCGTTTCACTACCGCTCGCCTTACCAACGGATGTCTTATCATCACTCTCATTGTTAAGCAACTTACAGATTGAAATTTTAAGAGAATGAAACAATGAAACAAGTAAAATTTCTATTAGTTTGAGTTGGATTCGCGTATGACAATTGGACGATTTCTGTATTCTCTCCTTGGAGCTCTTACCAAATAATAACTGAACTTAACAAACACTACACCCCGCATAGAACGGCAGTGTTAATCCAACATTTTTGAGCATATAAATTACGCCATTTGTAAAGCAATACCAAAGTGATTCACTATCTTCTATTTTTAGACTGAACAATGTTTATTTAGCGTCTTTGTGATTGTTAGACAACCCTAAGGTAAAAAAGCGATTCTAATCTAGGCAGTTCTAAAATCGCGAGTTGACGGTAAGGAACAGTTAATTATAAATAATCATAAGGTATAATCAATATCATTCAGCACTAAAAGGTACATAACATATTACGACTTTTTAACAATAATCATAAAGTGGTGACTAAAAATTTTGGTTTGCTCTTTTCTGTCAATGTTGATCACATTGAAGAATAAACAATCTAGGCTAGGGATCTCTCTAAATACTTAGATCTAATCCCAGGTAAGTCAACTGTAATGTAAAACTGAATCTATGTAGCTAGCAACCCTGGCTTACTATCTGCGCCAAGGAAAATTATTTACTTAAATGTAACAAAAGCCTAATTTTATTACGTTGGTATGTGTTAATATTTTGGAGTACTTATTTTTCTTTCCCCCTTCAATATTATTAAATTTTTTAAGTTCTGAAATCTAAAATCCACATTGATCTCAAAAAAGTGAATAAATAAGATGTATATATGAGTGGTCTGCTCTTGTATTTAGAGCTAAATTTTTTGTCAATGTCCTTCGGTTCGTGAGCTCGTAATTTATGTGCTTCCAAATTTAGCAATAATACGTGAACATTTCTGACAAGTCAATTTTCCCGGAATAAAAAGCCGGGCATGGGTTCGGGCGACTTTACGACCTTAAAGATTGTATGCGTGTTAGCAGCACACGGCCAACACGCCACCGAATGAAATAAGACAATTACTGATTCAGCTGGAATTTTATTCCGTCCTCAAAATGGATCAGAACGACTTCTGTTTCCTCTTCCGTCACCGCCATCACCATAACGGCAGAGTTCGGCACCGACACCTTAACACTTTCAGTAAGACTTTCGGCAATAAAGTTCGGGGACTTACATCAACCAAAACGCCCGGAAGAGGGAAGACTTGAGCAGGTGGTTCGTCACGGGGAACGTAGCGGTAGAACTCGTTCCCGTCCTTGTACCATTTGACGGAATATAAGGTCTCGTCGTCCAGGTCGAAGTGGCACTCTAGACGGGCGTTATGGTTTCTCACAACGTGGCTAGGGACACGCAGATCCACCAGGTGTAACGACGTTCCACCTGAAACAACACGAGGTCGATTACGTTTCATCGGGACTTGGGGAATTTGATTAAATTATGCAACGCCGCAAGCCGATCGGGGACGCTTTGAAATCATCGGGTCGTGACGGATTAGCTCCGCAAAGAAATTGCAACTTTCCCAGCTGATTTCTTTGTTCCATCCCGGGCTAATTAATTATTTATGAAAACGGACGGTTTATAGGGAATGAGCCCGAGATTAGACTTACAGACGCAGCTTATACCCAGCGTAAAGCGCTTATAAATGGATAACAATCGAGATGTTATTGTCTAATCAATAAAGTAAACAGAGACTTCCAGAAATTGCAACCTTAAATTTTCGATTGTCGCTTACTTTTCAATCAACGTTAGGTGGCATTACCGTTCAAATTCTACATATTAACCATCCATTACCATCAAAATTTTTTCTAAAACCTCCAAATCCCCACTCGAAATCAACAAACGCCGCGTTTAAGGATTTGCGTTCTCTCATTATTCTTTTATGATTTAGACTTTTCGGGGTTGCCGTGCCGAGAAAGGGGCAAGCGAAGCCGATAGAGGCTTCATTAGCCACGTGTAGGAGTTTCTGACTGGATGCGGAAATATTATATATTCCGCATAATGACATCGATTTTCTGTGTAGAATTTGAACGCGCGGAAGCCCTTGGGAAAGAGATCACAAGAACCCGAACAGCATATTCACTCGCGTCTTCGTTATTTCCTATACCCCTGTATTTTTTCCTTTATTTCTCGCGAAGACATCACGCTTCCTTCGGGAACATGCCAGAGAGAAACTCGTTGCCGTAGCACACAAGTGCTCCTGTTGAACCATAATTATTTTAAAAAATCCACCTTATACGGTGCACCAGTAAGCAATTCCTTGTTGTTGAAAGGGATGTCTCATGCATAATTTACGGCGGCACTATTTGATGCACCGACAATAAATTGAATGATTCATCTAACAGCATGCATATCGCGCACGTGGAATAGCAAGCCCCAATTACAACCTAAAAGCGTTTCACCCTAGAACAGTTCACCAGTAAATACAAAAGGAGACGTACTTGTTAGATATAATAGCAGTCAGTAGATAACATCTTTTAGGACTGAACGATGCAGTTACAATTTAATTAATTACTTCTACCGACAGGTAATTAGCAGCGTAATTGAGAATTTGACTACAGTTTTGGAGTAGCACGTATTAGCGACTTCAAACATTGAAAATGACAAGTATCTTAAAGGCTTCCAGTACGATGTAAATGGGGAAGTTACTATATAGTTTTGGTCTACCAAAAATTGATCAAATCCAAAATTATGAGACTTATTGTGCGTAATTTTGGGATGAGCTTGTGCGCTTTCTATTTCAGCAAGTCGAACGTACTCGATTAAATGAGCTTTTTGAAAAATCGCGCATAAAAGACGAAGCAAGTCTTTGAGCGGCAACTAGTTTAAGTGGAAACCCCGGGCTTTTGTGGCAGATATCGTCAAGAAAGTAAATGAAACCAAATCAAATCTCCTTTGTGGAAACGTCATGTTCCGTGCTTTACATTTATTTTGACTTTATTTATTCTTTATCTTTATTTACGCTTCAGCGCGCGATTTCAACCCCGACGCGATCTATTCCTCCAAGAACCCGCTTTTTATTGCTAACGTCGACCAATTCATCCGCCCCTGTCGCCGTACTTGCACCATGAAATAAGTATCTGTGTGATTGTTATTGGAGGTCGAGGCGATTTTTTCAGGATCGGGCAATTCGGGTTGAAAATAGAGTTAGGCAAAGGAGGGCTTTAATCTCCTTGTTGGGTACTCTCTTCGGTCCCTATCGTTGTAAGCCCTGCTTCCGAAACGATTTGCATGTCTTGGAATTTGTAAGCTTTTAGTCCGACTGTCCTTAACCCCTTTCGAAATTCGAAAATAATTATTATCGATTATTGGCGTTTGATAGGAAAACATACAGGAATCAAAGGCAGACAAGAACTGATCGGATACGTGTTGGTGTATATTGTGTTCGGCTACAAATAAATGCAAAGCTTTCGATCCAATATGTTTCTCGGCGCATACATCTGTATAAATGATTTCAGGGAATATATCGTTTTGCTCACTTGACTTAAAGTTCCTTCCCATAATTTACTGCGACTTACGGCAATTTACATGAATTTTCTAATATCGATTTCGAGTTATACGGGTATAGGGTGCGGCAAAAACACAATTTTCATTTTTCAGCAGCTCCGGTGAATTCCGGGAGGCGTTAACAAAATTCACCGGATATCACTTGAAATTTGAAAGAAATCTCCGATACAAATCGACCACCGAGGCAGATTTTCTCAACTTCACGTATCCTCGGTTCTCCGGGGGACCGATTTGATACAGTTTACTTACCATTACAGAGAGTTTAAGTGCATATTAGGAAGTCACATATAGAACCCAATTTTATCAAGATTCTTCTTCCAGAACGATCTTTGTGTATACAAAAATCAGCAATTTAATCATAACAATAGTAGCCAAGATAATGAGGCCCCATGTTATTTTTTTGTATCTTTAATAATGTATGTGTTGAGTAAATTTCAGTATATTAACAAAAAGGGTGCACTAATTAAGCACTAAATTAATTACGTAAAAATAAAAAATATAATAAAATAGGATTATTAGCAATTTGCAAGAAAATTTATGAATTCCGATTTATATCTGGCTCATTCCCATTTAGTTAGTTCTTTAAATATTTATTCAAAGTATCAATTTTAATAAAGTTCGCAAATGCTTGTTTAAAGTTTGCAAAAAAACAAACTTACGTGCTGTAAATTTATGCTTTGTATACTTACTTTCCTACGTCGGAAAACTATACTTTAGGTAATTACATTCAAGACTTAAACTAACACGCTACGAACACGGATTATAATTTAATTAATAATATTATTAATAAGTAAATGCTGCAACAAACAACTATGCATGTAAAAAATATAATTAGTGAGGAAAGTCGAGAACTAACAATAATCTTTATATGAGAAAAATGACTAATGACAAAATAACGAGTTGCAGACACACCCGATTTTACCATGTTTCCTATATCAAAGAAGCATTAAATTAAACATGAAATCGCTTATTATTTCAGCAGTAATAACGAGAGAAATGTTTAAAAGCAAACAAGAGCACTCGAAACCATGTTTGCTCTCAAGTGTAGCAATTGGGGGATGCGTAGGGTAGTTCTCAGTGCATTAGCAATAAAAGTCCATTATACAGCAAAGCAACTTATAAATTAAAAACTACAAGGAAACAACTTCATTAGCGTTTACTTGGAATTAAATATTAACTAAAAATAACTCAAGCAACAGTATCGAACAGTCTACTAGGATAAGAGAAAGACAACACTAATATACTCAATAATGAAGCTCAAAGGTAGTTCGTTGATTCATGTTTTAGAGAAAATAAACGATCGTAATTCGGGAAATATCAAACAATCAGCTGCATTGCTTTTGAAAACGCCATTAATTGCTGAAACGTTAGCATGATTTTACTAAATTGAACAAAAATATTTAGTAATTAGAATTCAAATCTGCAATTAAAATTTGATTCAAATAAAATTTTAACTAAGCTATTTTCTAACTTTTTTAAATTAATAATAATATCGGCTTCTTCTGGCATACGTTAAGCAGATCACAGAAAAATGCTAATTCAGTTTTACGTTATTAGAAACCCTATTAATTAAAAGTGTGAAAAAAGCTGTAAGTAAACAGAAGATAATAAATGACATTTTGAAAATTTAGAATTTGAAAATGTATTCGAGAAAAAAATTTGATTAACAAAAGTAAGTTGTTTCTTACTTTTGTTAAACAAATCCTTTTAAGGTTACAATATTTTCATATGTCAAAGAAAAATTAATTGATTAATTCATTAATTAATTGATTAATTCATTAATTAATTGATTAATTAATTAACCGGTTAAATGACGAAAATATTTAAGAAAACATATCTGTTGTTTCCTAACCCAGCAATTGGTGGATGCGCCGGGTGAATCTTAATGCAATGAAATCGATTAATTAATTAATAAAGTAGTTAATTAAAAATAAAAACGCGATTTTCATTTCATTACAGCTTGGCTTGAATTTAACCATTATTTGAGCCTATGGCTACTCTATTTGTAAAGTGTTAACAATATTATCACCTATGAAAAAGTTAGGTATTAAGAAAATCTATTTTCTCGTAGTGAAAAGAATGTTTACCAACTTTCAGACGGTAAGTTAGACTGGTTTTGAAAATGTCATTAATTTTTGTGGCTCTGGGCAAATTCTGATAGAATTATGAAAAAACTAAAGTTTTGGCAAATAAATATGTAGACTTGAAATGATTAATTTATTATAAATTTATATTTACTTTCAAAAATGCGAAAAAGTGCAAGTAAACAAAGAGTTTATTAAGGAATCTTTGGATTTCGATAAAACTTTATCTGCGGATCAATAAAATAGTTTACTCGAAAGAACTGTCAACAATTTTGTAATAAGTAACTCTATTTATTTTTTTAAGCTTCTGTATTTTGTTGGAAAAATTAAGAGATGTTGGAATATTTTTGAAAATATCAGAAATGGTGACCGCACCAGTAAAATTCTGTAGGATATTTAAAATAAAATCCAATACTTTGAAGCTTGTCTTTACGCCGCAACAAATGGTGGATGCGCCGGGTGAATTTCGGTGTATTAATCGCAGTTGCTCTGTTGATTAATCCATTAACAAATTAACATACAAAAGTATAAGGCATTTGCTTACAGTTTTATTTGACTTCAATAATTATCAAAAATTACTTCAAGCAACAGTAACCGATCAGTCTCCTGGATAAGAGTGACGACGTTATTTATACAGAGGATAAAGCGGTAAGCGGGCTGCATTTGAAAGAATCATAAATGGTGGATAATAGCGGAAAAGGTGTTAATAAAATATTGAAGACGCGACTGCGTTTGTTTTTAACCATAATAAATGATTAATGCGTCAAATGAATATTTTCATAAATGCAGTAAAATTCAGTCTAAAACTATGTGGTCTCACTGCAATTTAACAGCATTACCAATAATAACTTGAATTGAAAGTTCGTGCAAATGTGGCAGTCTGAGATGCAGATGTTGATCTTTGTACGTTCTGTTGCCGGCTGATTCCGTGATTTGGGCCAAACGTCTGGCACCCAGGGACCGTTTCTTTATAAATCATGTCGTCGAAGAAAATAAGAGCACGGGCGATAATATCTGACAACAGAGCACGGTTCCCAGAGCGGTAATCCAAACAAAATCGATTAATAAAAAGATGTTATATAATTCCCGGGGGCGACCAGTGTCATCTGTTGATTGCTTTGGGATTCGGCTAAATTGGTATCAGATAAACGGGGAAAGGGACGAGGATTGTCACCGAGGGAGGTGATGTATCGTAGTTGGAGTCTATTGACGATCAAATACTGATTCCCCCGGCGACACGCAACCCCTAAGACTGTCCCATTTTGTATCAAAACATATTTTCGATGCGACAAGTCTGATAAAATTTCGATAACCGTAAGGGCCGCTGAAACTTGCATAAAAAGCAAATCCACTCACTTTTTAGTTGATAGTACCTACACGTAAAGCATTAGAAAACAAGGTGTATAGCTTTGGGTAAATCGGAATCGCGGGGATGACAAATTGTCGACGGTGCGAGAGCAATAAACGTTTCGCTGGGTGAAGCCATCGAACGTCGTTAAATTTCCAGTCGTGTCAGAATATCAAGATATATAATATTCAATTTGCCAAGAGATCCTCGGAAATATTACGTTTAAGGTGAACAGGAAGAGAGGGGTGAATTGCACTGCGTACAAATTGAGGCATCCTTGAGCCTCTTTCAACGTTGACCCGGCGTGACGTCGGACGTGACGTGCATCCGAACGGCGGCAAAGTCAAATGTGGCACCGGCACGTCTAGGTGGCGACTCAAGACGGAATTCCCAACTACTTTAACTTTGCTGCGATCACCTATTCACTTATCATCTATTCTTATGGGACGTTCCCAGTCACATCCTGAATATTGCCATAGAGACACGGGGGTTATTACCTCGAAACTTGCGGTTTTTCCATTCAGATCGCGCTTCAGTTCGTCGCCCGGAATTAATTGCTTCTGTGTGAGGTTATATTTAAATAAATTATTCAGGATATTGTGAACCGTGCGAATAAAGGGGAAAATCCAATAAATATTATAATAGCTTTCGGTGACTTTAATAAAAATTTACCCCTTATTTCATCGGGATGGAAATTTCGAGTTCGGATCGCAGTCAAGGATATTGACACTTCAAATCCCTGGGAATTATTTCCAGACGTTTTTACAACGTTTCTGCGCTCCGACTGCAGTAGTAAAATCAACTTTGATATTGCCACCGCCTCCGACCTCTAATAACTGATTTTGCACAACCCCCCCATAAAGTCCGGTTACGGTGCATCCACACACCGGGCACTCTTTCAAAATTACCCCAAAAGCGGGTACGTACGCCCCAATCATGCGGATGCAATATATCTCTATCATATAATAAGCAGGGTAACGTATGGTGTAACGGCCGGGTGCTGCGGGATAAAGGCCTGTAATCTCGACGCGGAGGGTGTGAGATAGTGGGGGTGGAGTTGTTGTAATCATCCCTCGCTGCCAACTGGCCCGGCACTAAAAAGTTGAATGACTTTGTAACCCCGGATTACTTGCGCTTTGCACGCACCCATCGCTCCTTCAACTATCTTACGTCAATGCATGAACATAAGTTTCTCAATACCCTCAATAATCAAGGACCAGAGGAAGTCGATCTGGAAATTACGAAAAAGCCAATCCGAATTCTCTACACGATAATTCCGAAAGCAAGTTCAGCAGTTACACCAGATTTATCGATATTATTAGAAAGTTACGGAGGATGTTCCGTTGTACGTTGAGCATGTTATCTTGGGCTTCGTAGGTGTTTTAATGTCGTGCTTGTTCGGCAAAGCGTACAGCAACTGTAACGACAAACAAGGGAACAGGTTTTAGCTGGAGATAACTCGATCGCACTTCCACAGATTAAGCCCGCCCGGATTAATTCCTACTTCAAATTCGAGAAACTGAATAATATCCTAAACACACTCGAGACAAGACGGCGTTAACTGCACTATGGGCGTTTACTCGAGAGATGTCGCGCTATTGTATTCACGTAATCCTGCAGGATCCTGCTGTTACAAGAAACGCTAATTTTTACGGATTTGCATACCGCAACTCAGATTTAAGACCTAAATACTACAATATTTACTTTTGCTTCATTCAGTTAGGAGGATGGTGGAAGAACTTATTTTAAATATGGATTTATGAGAAAATTTGTGCCAGGCCACGTTAGGCGGTTCTGTCGCACCAGTTTCACTGAAACTTCCATTAAAACATGGCAAAAACGCATAATGTGGCTCAGGACGTACTGAGACTCACACTACAGAAAGAATAGCAAAACTAACAATTCTACTTAAACAATGGCATAAGTTAAATAATAGAAAAATAAAGAAATCAAATGTAAAAACATAATAACTAAACATGACGATCATCAGAAAAGGTTACGTGAACACACAGATACGTAATTACACTTTTTTATAAGTGTTGTTGTTCATAGTCAACGGACTTTTAAGCAATAGTACAGTAAAATGGTTGCAACTGTTTGGAACATATCTTAAAAAATGAATCTAAGGCACTAAATCTAGGCAATCAATGCTGTTACACAATAGGCGATACAAAAATTTAATAGCTATCGATAATAACTTATTTGATTGCAAGAGAAAATCGAGTAGCAGCTGCTAGTAATGAAATCCGCAAAAGTGGATAACCTTTAATCGACACAAAAGAACCAAACTGCAGAAATGTCTCTAAATTGACTCTAGTCGACTAAATTTACCCTCAGATACGATATCCGCTTATTCAGCACATATATAACAGTAACAAAAAAGGGTCCCCAAACATTTTCAATAGTTTCTAATAATGATTACTAATTAGCAATGTCATCAATATAGTTCAAAAAAACCTAAGTAGTTTAAACGGTTCAAAAATTTATTACCAATAAAGTAGCGGTAGTGAAGTCTAAACGATAGAAGACTACTAACTGAATTTATCAATGTTATCCTGCAGATACAAACAATCAGCGATACAACTAACCCTGGAAAACAATAACACCCAACAAAACATCAAAATGGTTTATCACCAATCTCAAATTATTGATGAGTTCCAAAGACAACAATAGCCTTAAGTGCTTAAGAAGAGGCGCCCCAAGTTGAGTAAAAAGTACGTCTAACATTATGACGTTTGCAAATGAGTAGAATTAAAGACGTGAAATAAGACAGTTAGCATGATGAACAGGAAAGAAAATCTTCCAGGCAAACTGACGTGATAAAAATAAAACTTCTGAGCAACGGGTGGGGGTGTATTGAAGAATTGCTGTGAGTTGGAGAAGAAATAGCTGCGTAGCAAAAATCCTCCAAGCAGTAACGTGTGCCCGTCTCGATTTCTCGGTTTGTGTCATAAACAGTACGTTCCATTTTTCGTTACGCTTGCTTCTACATTGAAATGGTCAAAATTTCAAAAAATCAATGTTTCTTGGATAATTGATATTAAGCTGAAGAATAGGGAACCAGAGAAACACGTTTTAATGAAATGTAAAAACTTGAGATTAAATGGATTGGTTACTGCATGAAACTTATGACAATAGCAGCCTTTTTATATTATTGCCGCGGCAATTTGGCATGCGCTTGTCTAAGGAGTGCACCAAGGGAGTAATGTTTCACATAATCAAAAGACCGTCCGTTTATTTGGCATTAAATTGAATGCGTTCATGTATTTATAAGAGCCCAAAACGAAATTCCCGGCTCGAGTTATAAATATAAATGACACAGCAGTCCCGCAGGGCTGTGCAGAGGATCATTTGCAAAACAAATTAAAGAGTTAACATGATGCAGCACTTTAGAGATTAAGAGTGTCCAGCTATGAAATCCGCCAGCAGCCCGCAGCAACCGTGTCACCACGGTTATTGTCATCTTTAATCAGCAACGACTCAACTCGGCGAATTCTATTATTGTTTTGCTTAATGCGATTCTTCCTCGTACGCTTCAGGAACTGTTTACCGGGACAGCGAATCTAATAACACCCCCGGCAGTATTGGTTTTTGTTGTCAACAGAGACGCCGCAGTGTCTGGCAAATATAAAGACGTCGCCGGCACATTTTCCAGACGTATTTTTCATAGACCATCCCGTATTTCTGATCGGAACGTGGCTATTCATATTTCATTTCAAGTCGGCAAAATATTTTTCCGCGATTCTCAAAACAAACTCGCCTTGGAGTCTCCCCCCAGGAATGGCCTTTTAATAATTCCTAATAGCAGGGTGATAATAAATCATCGGGGTGTTTCAGCTGTTTCAGGAAGTGCGCTTGCGGTCGCTATTGTTTAATCCTCTTTGACGCATGATTCAGTTATGTCCTGTGAGTCAGGACTATGACAAAGTCGGTTGCATAGGATACGCAGGAAAACTCCCCTTTCGTAGGGGCCTGCATCAGATATACTGAAATGAACACGAGGTTAAATGTGACAGCGCGATTAAAATGCCCCCGGTATTTAAATATTATATACGTACGAGGCGATTTAGGGCCTGTTTTACACGTTTAGATAAATTGCTTTTTTAGAGCGAAACGAACGGAGAGCGAAACGTTCGTTTTGTTGCAATATTAAACAAAATTAACTTCATTTAGTCATTTATAGTTAAAATTTACCGATTTGCAATAAAACCATTGAAGCGTCATCTAGACGAAGGGCACACAATCCACTATTCTGCACAAATCATGCGGATACCGCCCTTTTTTTAAATGTCTGAAACAACAGCAGCAATTTCGCAGTAATAAAATTGAAACTAAGCAGTAATTCGAAATAAAATAATTTCTGCTCTAGCCTGCGATTATTTTGAACCGAGTTTTTTTCAGAAAAGTTTACAGCAGATTCTATTCAAGGTTGCGGACAATGAAGTGGGGTAAATTGGCAAAAGCGCGACCCTCGTCTGGAGCGACCTGTAACGCGAAGCTTGGGAGCCCCTCTTCTAAACAGGGTTTTAACGAAGACACTGAACACCGCTAATTTCTGAATGAATTCAATTAAGAAGCTTCTCGAATTTCAAATTATTATTCCAATTTTTCCCCATCGAAACTTCCGTCGCGCCTTTCACTTCCGCCACCTAATTTAATCGCATCCGGAAAAATAGAGAGCCATCGTTAATTATTTACAAAGTTTTCTAGTTGAACCCGACAGATTACAATCTGGCAACTTACAAATTCATCGCAGTTGTTATAACTGTTGGGGAAGTTTCGTGTCGGCTTTCGTAACCCGGACGTTTTTTTTCCCTGAATGTCATCGCTGAAAAGGTCAGTTTGTTGCTTTAACGAAAATGCCGGTTTAATTGCGGAAGGTAAACGAGCGAGGAAAAGGGCTCTGCAGTTACGGACAACACACGCCGACCCTTAATGATTTTCTAATTTGGCGGCGAGGCTTTATGCAATGCCAGAGGTCAGTAAAGCACGCTCGACGAAATTTACAGGAAGATAATTAAATTGAATGTTGCTTTGCCGACCGACGGTAATGCCGACTGTTGTTGGGGGTGGTCGTTTTTCGATTTTACCCTCAATTTTGACTAATTCCAGCACGCCACTTTTCACGCTAAAGCCCGGCACGCACGCTCCATTTGTTTGATGCGTATGTGGCGGAAAATCGCAATTCTAAATAATGGCACCACTGGCCGTGACTCAAAACTGGAAAGCCACATAGCACATGACACAATTTGTGCGTAACGTTACAAACACTGTTCCTATGTTTCATTTTAATCACGACAAAGGTCTCCTTAATGGAGATGACTCATAGCTCGGTTCAATAATTTTTATTTCATAAATTTCTTCTCTTTTACAAGTTGCAAATAAAACTCTAAAACACAAAATCTGCTCGTTTGGTCACAGCTGTAATACAAGGGACAACACTAAAGATTCATTCGAACGCACTAACCCGGTCTCGACCACTGAATGAAGCTTCAGGAATGCACTTCCTAAAGTGATTTCCTGAGAGACCGGACTTTGCTGACATATCGCGTATCTGCCATGATTTCGAGAAAACTTCATTACAATACAAATGTTCGGACAGATATTGGTCTGAAAGTCATGTTAATGATGGAGAGTTCTGCTATTGGTGTATCTTTCGTTTTGTGGTGAGATTTAGCAAAAAGCGAACTGATACCGGAGCTAATTCCCATTGAATCATAGAGCCAATATTTATTTTGTAGAGTAAATCAGGGCTATGTAACCGCTTTATGTTCTCTGAATATGGCAGAATAACGGTGATTTATTTCTGCTTTTGTTTGCAACCGTGTTCAGTCATCAATATTAGCTCACTTCATTAAAGTTGGCAATATTTTTAGCAAATGTTCCGTCAAGCTTTTTGTAAACATCAGGTATTATCTGCAGATAATTAATTGACCCACTCGAGTTTACGTTGGGGATTTTATAACGGCAATATAAACATTCATTTTATTTATGGTCATAAAGTTTTCAACACCAACAGCCAAATAGTAAAAGCAGACAAGCCATGATTGTTAGTTATTTCACTTAACCACTATAATTTAGTGACAACGTAACTAGTTACCCTTCTATTGTTAGTTTTAGTCTATATTTGTATTGGTTTAAGTGATATTTTGCTAAACCAAGTTTGGATCTTGTTATGGTCTATTAGAATGGTGTCTCGCGGGAAGAAGAGGTTGAATTTGCCTCTTCAACAAATTTGAGAGGATAAAGCAAGCTGTTAAAATTACTTAAACAGTTGTCGAAACTTTAAAGTCCAACTGATCATTGTTACTAGTATGAAAAAAGTGTAAGAGATACGTGTTATTGTTGTAGAAGGCTCAAAATTACCAAAAAAGCTAGAAACCAACTCATTAGTGTAGTAGCACTGTTTTACTTCTTGAGTTATTTCGTAGGCATCGCTACGGGGAGAATTTGAGATTTAAGTGGACTCATACGCGAAGCGCAATTTTTTTAGACAAGAAAGTATGAATTCCTACGTGCTTAATAATAAATATGTGTGAGGTTAGTCTTTCGTAGTAGATCAAACCTTCAAAATAGTTATCTATCGCAAGATTTGCATGAAAATATGTCATTCTGATAGAACGACATTTTAGTGTTTCCCAAATAGAGCCGCTTTTTTCCGATTTTGATGATCTACTGTAGAATAAAATTGATACAACATTTGCCATTTATTATTTTACCATTTTCCAAGTAGTTACTCATTTCATTACCCAAAATATCAATTAAATACTTTTAATTTGGTTACATATCTTTTGTACTTCATCTCAGTGGATGGAAAATAAGTTTAATTAAAGTAGCAATAGAAAGAAATTATTAATCCAAAGTGAGGAAAAAAAAGGATTAAAAAAGCCTCTTTACCGAACTATTTCAAAAAATGGTCGGTTCAGGGGTAAATTAATTATCTTTTAATTTTTAGAATTTATTACACTAAAATAATTACGTGCTGTTACAGAAGAAGAATAATATAATTAAATTCAAAAACATTTCCTTTTAAAACGAGGAATTACCAGCCATTTCTCGGTTTTTTTAATTTATTTGCAAAATCTTTTTAATATTAGAATTTTATATATGAAACCTTTCTGTGTTTTTTCAGTACCTTATTACGGGAGGCTGCCAAAATCGTAGTCCAACAATACGAAATTGACTGTGATTTATCCCCGAATCTCAGCCATTGAGAAAATTTCCTTGCAATTTTCTCAAACATGGATGAATAGTTAGTCCACGCCTTTACCAATTGCAGGACTAAACATTTTTTATAAAACGCAAATAAATATATCCGGTTTCGCTAAATACAATAAAGGTTCTATTAATATCAATTTTGTGTCAAAATAAGTTCTGGTGCTCAAACTGTTGGTCTGCAGATTGATACATACCGCGGATGTAGATTTAATTATTTTTTTCCAAAATCTCATACTTCATAAATGACTTTTGTTTCTGAAATACTAAGCCGATTCCTAGTAGATTGAAAAACAAATGCAGCTACAGAAATGTTGACAAGTACTGATCAAAAATAATTTTTGCTAGCTCCTTAAATTTTTATTAATGTTGAATATTACGTGTAGATCGGCAGTAGAGAGAGAATGCATCGCCAGCTACATAGAAGTGAGATAGCGCTGGTAGACCACGTGACTGTGGGGCAGTTGTGCAAGTAATTGCCGCCAAAGTACACGCATTTCAGTCATTTCAAGCCGTTATTTCTTCATATTTTGTTCATTTCTGCGTTGTGATTTGTCTTATTGTTTTGATAGGAGAATTTACAAACAGTATTAAATAGTTGATTTTTGCTTACAAGAATGGTGATGTATTATGCAGGTTTTTGCTACACCAACAAGCCGGGAACATGAGAAAAAATGTCTTTTCATAAGTAAGTAAATCTATTGGCAGCATTTTTTTATAAGCTATTAACTTAAGGGATCGGTTAATGTAATAATAATAAAATATGTATCAAAAGGGACTGCATGATTTGCCAAGAATACGCCTAACTTTTGAATTTACAGGTTTCTCGTTGAAGAAACATTGCGAAAGCAATAGATGATTGCGATGAAAAGGAAACGATTTAATCCAAAACCTAGTACAGCTTGCATCATTATATTATGTTAAGGAACAAATTTAAAGATAGGATAGGACATAAATTGTCCAAGTTAAGCCTTTTTAAAAATCAATAGAGATGATTAATAATAAGATAAAATTATTCATTTCTCGATTGACTGTCTGTGCTATTATTTTACATCCAATTTCACGTACCTAGTAGATTTGCCAAAGCCCGTTGTTTGTTTCTTGTTGAAACAGCAAAGACTAATTACATGCTAAATAGTCCCATTTCCCGAATGTGTAAATGCTCGAACGTCGCATTTCGACTTTTTTCGATATTCTCAGACGATATTTAAGAATAAATTAAAAATTGTCCTTAATGTTTAATTGTTGGTTGTATCTTTGTTCTGTTCCAATCATTGTTTTATATTTTTTTGATTCGTGTCTGCTTTATTTTGATATGATGTATGTACCTATAAAATGGCCCTGCCGTTAATAAAGATTATTATTATATTATTATTATTTTTAAAGAGTATTAAAATGAATATGTTCTACTTACGTAAAATTAAAAAATTATTAAGTAAAATTGTTAAAAATTCTGACATGTATATTGTTAATTCCTATTCTTCGTTAGATAAAAAAAATAAGCCGGAATAAAACTTGCAACGTTAATGATGGGTAAAAGTTCTTTTATTTTGTTGAAATTCCAAACAAAAAAACAATTTTCCAAAACAATTCTCTAAAAATGGAGGTATCGTAAGATCTAAATTTTTTAGTGATTCATATAGAGGTAATTAAGTTAATGTTTTATCAAATTGATTAAAAACTGTAAAAAATCTCATAATATTCGTATATTTTAAGGCTTTTCATCCCACAGTCATGTGAACTCCGATGTCTCCTTCCTTCTCGTATACATTTTATACGTACATCTCCCCTCTCTCTTTAATGGTTCAGGTAATGTCTGCGCATTGTGATATAAGAAAGGGATCATCTAGTAGTAGTAGTATAAGATCATTGACCCTAAAACATTTTCAAAATATCTACGTCTCTTATAGGTTGACATTCGCTTTAACTTTAAAAACATTGAACTTTGTGGCTTCTAAATTTTAAACATATTAATTACATGCCGTCAGCTTGATTACCAACTTCCTTAGTAACACATCAAATTCTGAATTCTGAATCACTGGCATAATGCGATAATTAGTAAATTGTTGAGCCTGAGGGACTGATATCCACTTAGACTTTAAAAAAAAATCACTAGAATATTCTATACTTTGCAGTGTTCTAGGCATTTTAAATCAAGCAGATCCGACTAGGTTTACCTTGATAAAAGAATTCTAGTAATTAAGACAGTGTACGAAAATGTGCAAACGTATAACGGGCGCATAGAACAAGGTGCGTACCTAACATGTCTAAAAGTATTCTTTACAGGATTTTCAGGGTTTTAAGCTCCGCCTTTTGCAGTGAGCTAAAATTTGCATGCGCGTCTGGTAAAGAAGCTCCTTCCGGGCTAGTTACATAAATAACTATTACCAACCGACTTCGTGGTGAAACTGGTCTGGTTCTTTTATATAAAAATTGGCAAGACTTCAAAAGACCAGAACCATTGCGGAATTCAGAGAGTTGCTATTTAAAAATGCAATAAGCCACTCACCATAATGGCCTGCTTCCCGTTAACCCCTTTCAAATGATTTAATAACCAAGTTACAAAATTAGAATAACATTTTTTCCTGGATCAATTTTTGATTATAATGCGAATAAAACTTTATGCTGTCGGTTTTTCACATAAAGCACGTTTATGCGGTCAGAATCTGTAAGAGTTTTCGATGTAAACCTAAATCTGACTTTACGTTAATCCATTAATAATGTTACTGCTCTGATTCATGACGTCGGTGTAAAAAATTTTTTTCAAATAACTTGCGGACAAGTGAAATGCGGCTTCACTTAATAAAACATGGTTCGCAATAACACTTCGAAACCTTCTGACATTACTCTCGCATAAAAAATTACCGACTGCATAAGTTACTCCAAAACATGTTTTAAACCGCATTTATTACCCTTGTCTACTTGTCGACTCTCAATTTTTACGTTTGTGTCAAGCATCCTTTCGTCTTTGTAGGGAAGGATCGCCGATTCAGCATTGCCTATTTATGACTTCC
This sequence comes from Pyrochroa serraticornis, assembly GCA_905333025.2. Lineage (NCBI taxonomy): Eukaryota > Metazoa > Arthropoda > Insecta > Coleoptera > Pyrochroidae > Pyrochroa > Pyrochroa serraticornis. The sequence goes on along the minus strand of HG995157.1, from coordinate 8,894,936 downwards.
CGGTACTTAAAATATTCATAAGTTGAAGAGGGATACCCATTCATAATACATTTGAATTTTACACCCTTATTTATCATGGAAGTGACAACAATTGCGAGAACGTACACAGCTGAGTCAAAGTAATTGTTTCATAAATCATGCATTTGCCGGCATTGGCCAGGTGTCTGTTCTGGTTAGTTAGCAGGAAAATTGCCACTTCCGGAAAAACGTTGTTTCAGTAGATTTTCGTCCTTGAGGCGACAATGAAAGCGACATTAATCGGGCCATTATCTGGTTGTTTAGCAGTTATTTAGTCGATACAACCTGTAAAATCAGCAGGGGAAATTTACGCACCTCGAGGGCTTTATGCGATTCTTTACTGCGAGGGTTAAGAGGGTTATTTCGCAGCAACGAAATCTTTAGTAATCGAACGTCAACTAAATCCAGCGCGCGTGGGAGTGGCAACAGTCTAGAATACGTGTCCCAGCGCCCTCCTTTCAAGCGCTAATCCCGCCGATTCCCGGTATAATTACCGGGATTCGAAGCGAGTTCATCATAATAATAATAATACCCGCCGATAATCCCGATTTTATTGGATCCGTAAACGAATCGAGAGCTTTATTAGAAAATTTCAGGGATCAAAATGCAAAGAATAGAAGCAAATCCGGACGCGGCCATGGGCCTTAAGCCGAATTCTGAAGCGACGGAGCGTAGTCCGGTATCTGAATCCTCTCTAATCCTTTTCTGCCGTTTAACAAATCCGATCACACTTCCGGTGACTCCCGGCATTGCTTCCCGCCGCTATTCGAAGCGCCATCCTCAAACTCAATCAATTCTCTATTACTAAATTCCGGCCTTTACCACTTCATATTAATGCATTATTTACCCGACACCTTCGGAACGGGATTTCGGCGCTAATGGTTTTACATCTAGATGTTGTTAAATATTTAGGATGGCTTTTAAGCCATTGCGGGCGGATTTCTTACCTACACTATCGCTGCCTGGATCTAACATGAACTCGGTCTGTGGAGCTCCGATTCGAATTTTAATTCCAACAAATTAGAAAGTCACGCATATAAAAACATTTCTAACTACCTAGTTACACCTTCTATCAGATACAACGAAAAACTTGTTAATGTTTATCGGCACCGTATAGATTACGCTAATTACACACCACTACGCCCATATTACTTTGATTGCGTTATTATAGAGCGCTATTTGTTTCATTGTAGTTTTTAAACCGAATGTTTATGAAGCGAAAGGGCACTCGCAGATTTGCGAGATTGCAACTAAACACGCTACAAACAAGCCTCGCATTTATAAGCGGAGACTAGAGATATAAAGCGACCTATATAATAAAATAACAGCAACGTAATTCTTTACCTCTGTGCGCGCTAACCTTAGGTAGTGCGGGGGTGGTCCCACACCCTAGACCAATGTTTGGTGAGAGGGTGGGGGTTCTCAGGTTTAGTTGTATTTTTGGGAACTACACTCCATGTCTTTTGGCCACCAGAACTCCTAGCAGTAAGTCGTACCACACTAAATACATTTCTACGATATCTTAATCTTATTTGTTTAATTGCCGTCGCACATTTTGGTCCTTCGAGCCGGATGTTTTTTGAATCAGTGGAATTATTTTATTAATGTTTCTGTGGTGGTCCTTCGAATATATTTTCGTGGAAGCAGTTAGAGAAAGGTAAGCGGCTCTCAAAGTTATTCCTTTGTTCTTGTATTTAGTGTTTATTCCCGTCCTTATCTTTTAATCCATGATTGTGGAAATTTGACTAACAGTGTTGGTCATCTTATGTGAGGTAACGGTGTAATTATTTCATAATCGACTTATTTTTTTATTTTTTGGTTTGTTAAGCGTATATTTGTTTTTAATTACGATGGAAGCATCGCAAGAATTAAAACGCTTATCAACTGTTAGGAGTATTATTAAGGGCACTCTTACTCGGTTAATCAACGAGGTTGAAAAGTTTGATAATAATACCGACAAGAGTAGGGTGCAACTCAAATTGGAGTCTCTTCCTCCATTGAAGGAGAAATTTGAGGAAATTTATACAGACATTTTATGTTTGGTCGATGGGGATGAAGAGGCAGAAAAGGAGGCGCTTGACAATTTCGTCAATTTTGAGATTTGTTATGATGAAGCCCTCTTATTGATTAGAGAATTAGTAAGTTCATTTCCAAAATCGACACCGGCAACTCTTTCGGTGCGTAGGCCTGTTGTTAAGTTGCCGGATATAAATTTGCCGTCGTTTGACGGGTCTCACACGGCGTGGCGGTCATTTTCTAATGCCTTCAAAGGTTTGATCCATAGTGATACTGGCATCGATAATTGTTCAAAACTACTTTATTTAATTTCGGCTCTAAAAGGGGACGCGTTACAAGCCATTGCCGCGGTGGAAATATCGGATCAGGGGTATGATATGGTGTGGAAGTTGCTCGAAACGCGGTATCAGAATGAACAATTAATTGTCGAAGATCATGTGCAGAAATTCCACGTGGAGTCTTCCCAATTATGGGAAAACACGTTGGATATTGCAGTCCCTTCGTATGAACGGTTTGAGTTTGTTCCACAACGAGCTAGACTTTTGAAGCCATTAGAAAATCTGAAGACCGTACCGGAAAAATTAGAATATCCGCGACGCCAGATTAAAGTTGAAAGGTCGTACGTTGCGACCAAAGGCGAAGGAAAACTGTCATATTGTTTTCATTGTAAAGACGCTTCGCATTCTATACAGGATTGTCCTGAGTTTTTAAATTTGGCTCCTAATGAGCGCATTAAAAGATGCTCTAACTTGCAACTGTGCAAGAATTGGCTTGCGACGAAACGTCATAAAACGGCAGGGTGGAAATCGCAGTCTAGATGCTTTAGTTTCAAGCAATTGCATTATTCCTTGTTACATTTAGGCTTCGGTCCCTCAAATGAGTTGTCGGTGATAAATTTATGTGCTAGCATCTCTACTTATTGTTTCTTCCCCAATCAAGTACTATTGTCCACAGCGGTAGTTTTGGTTGTTGCAGTAGATAGTCGGTGGGTTCGATGCCGAACTTTATGGGATCCAGGTTCACAATTGAATTTTATTACGGACTCCTTTGTACGAAAATTGGGAATTTCCAAAACTTTGGGTTTTTCCTGGAAATGTTCCTCGGACTGTTTTATTTTTTGAATAAAGGCCTTACCTGATTCTGAGAAGGTTTCGAAACGGCCTCTTTGTCATTTGTGTCGCAGCTGTTTGATCCTCTAGGATTTATTTTAGGTTTGTCCTGGAAATGTTCCTCGGACTGTTTTATTTTTTGAATAAAGGCTTTACCTGTTTCTGAGAAGGTTTCGAAACGGCCTCTTTGCCATTTGTGTCGCAGCTGTTTGATCCTCTAGGATTTATTGCCCCGGTCATTGTCAAGGGTAAACTCATTCTGCAGCAGTTATGGTTATTGAAGGTAAATTGGGATAAAAAATTACCTGCTTCTGTCGTGGCTCTTTGCAGAGATTTTTTGGCGCTGTTGCAATTTCTATCTGGCATAAAATTTCTGGGATGGACCGCTATCGCGAGCGTAGTTTATATGACTTATGCGCTTTTTTGGGCTCATCTATTAAAACCTTTGGCGCGGTGGTTTATTGAAAAGCAACCGATTTTGTCGGCTATTGCGCTGCTTATTTCATTTGCTTAGTGACTAAGGTGATACACCTAGAGCTACTTGGCGAATTGACATCTGGCGCATTTTTTAAATAACCTGCAGTTGAATAGCGTTTTAGGTAATACTTTAAATTTTGAAGAAATTACCACACTGTGGGTTAGAATTATCATAGACTCCTGTCCCCTTTCCTCTCTCAGCAATAATTCCAATAACCAGCAAGTTCTCACTCCGGGTTATTTCCTAATTGGAGAGCCGCTTGTGGCTCCTGTGGAGCCAAACCTATAACAGGTTCCAGAAAATCGTTTGGAAGCGGTGATAACTGGAGGTGCTGGTGGAAATGTGGAGATGGACAAAATGGCGAGAATCAGATGATTCTCAAATAACACCGTGACGTATGGTTTGCATTTCCGAGGATAACGGTCCACCCTTGATGTGGAGGTTGGATCGAGTTATCGAGGTCCATCTCGGCCTTGATAAGGAGGTTCGAGTGGTTACCATCCAGACTGCTGGAGGGTGCTTAAACGCAGCACCAGGAAGCTAGCCGTGCCCATGGAGTCAGAGTCCGATGCCGATTCTGCAGCGTAATTGGGCGTGGGTAGTGTTTGTGTGTGCGACAGTGCGCGGTTGCAAAGATGTGCGCAAAGCCCTCCGTAAGGGCAGGTGTATATGTACTTTTATTTCTCCTTTTATGCGTGAACATTGTAAATCATAATTTGTGATTGTTTTTTTTTTGTTTTCTTTGCATGTTATTTAAGTTTGATGCGAAAGATTTTTCTATGTTCTTTGGCTAATGCCAGTTATTTTATGAATTTGCTCGCTAGATTTTTAATTATTTACAAGGGGTTTGATTTATTTTCATTTGGTGGGCTAGTCATTTAATTTTCATTTGCAATTTGGCAGTCTGTATATTTAATAATATACCTATGTTTTTTCTTTAATTTGCTCAAAATAAGTTTGTTTCTGTTTTTCTTGCAGTTGTAATTGTAATCACGTAATTTAATTAATTAATGTGTAATTTAATGTTAATATTACAGAAGTTAAATTATCTAGAGCGCCTTATGTATGTTCATTATTTTTTGTATGTATCTTTTCTTATTGACGACTTGTCAAAGTGGGGAGTATGTGCGCGCTAACCTTAGGTAGTGCGGGGGTGGTCCCACACCCTAGACCAATGTTTGGTGAGAGGGTGGGGGTTCTCAGGTTTAGTTGTATTTTTGGGAACTACACTCCATGTCTTTTGGCCACCAGAACTCCTAGCAGTAAGTCGTACCACACTAAATACATTTCTACGTTATCTTACTCTTATTTGTTTAATTGCTCCGCACAACCTCCACAATTATTTCTCAGCACGAGAAAGCCCTTGTGTTGCATTAACAATTCTTTGAACTTTGCGTGCGTTTTGGCGGAGGTGCCGAGATACTGAATGACAAATTATGAATGAGAGGTTTAAAAATAGCACGAACTTAACCATCAATTGAAAGCAACTCACGTAATTGGGCAGCAACACCAAAGATTTTAATCCATCAGCCAAAGTGTTAAATAATAACAGCATTTTCCAATAAATTTCATAATATTATTGGATCAAAGCCATTAAAACAGTGATTTGACGTTTGACTGATTCTTCCTCGAGTAACGTCAAAAATTAATTTATACCGGGTGCCAATTTGGAAGTCCGTCTAAATAAAAAATTCAAATAAGTGTACAAAATCTATAAATGAAAATTATAGCAACAAATAAATTTGAAACGTTTGAAATAAAATAATAAATGTGACTACAAAATGAATGGCATAGTAATAGAATGTAAATAGTAAATAGTAATGTAATAGTAAATAGAATGGCATAATAATGGCAAAACACAACAGGTATCAAGAAAATAACTGTCGTGATCGAAGTTTTCCAAAGATACTAAGCTCAAGAGCGCAAATAATTTTGATATATAATGTTTAAAGTTGCAATTAAACAAATTATAAGCTTATGTGTGAAGATAATGCTCAAAAAAACAGTTCAATCCAGTCAAGAAATTTTTAAAATCAAAGAACGTAACTGTCATTACAAACCCTGATAATGTCCTAGATAAGGAATCAAATACCTCAACAAAGAGCCTTAAAGTGTATCACTATCAAACGAGGTAATCAAGCAATTATCAGATCCACCCAGCCAGAACTAAAGGGAAGAAAATGGATTACTTATCCCAGCTACCCTAGAGTACAACAGGTTGGACTAAGAAATTAGATTCAAAAAATGCATTATTCTATATTACACTTGAAGAATTTTTAAAAACGGGACAAATTAGAGAGTGCTGCAAAAGTAACTACATGTAGGAATATTTCTGAAAGAGTTAAATATTATTTTTTTGTAACCCAACTCTATATACATTTCGCAACTATGCCGCTTGTACGGCTTGAGTAGTCATATTTAATAAAAAAAAAACTATTGTTAGACCCGAAAAAGTCTACGTCGAGCGGATTCGAGACCCTCAACGTCGGTCTCCCAACACACCACGTTCTTACAATAAGCCACGGGCAGACTACTTCCTCTAGTCTCCCGTATCTACTAGTCAGATTCTAATACTGTTATTATTATTAAGACGTTTTTTTCTATATTAATAATTTTTTGGCGATAAATTCCTCTTGAAATAAACACGGCAATATGAAATTCTGCTCCTGGTTTCTTTTGAATGTACACAATGCTCCTAGAAAGTAAATTAAATCTTACAATTTTATTTATTGCTTTGATTATTTACCAAATTATATCCTTAAATCTTTAACTTTCTCGGAATTTATTCACTTACTGTTCTGCCATAAAACCAAAAAGTAATACCAAATCTTTTGTAAAAAATGAATAGTGTGAATAAAACCATAAACCTCAATTCGGTATCCAAATCTGATCAGCGACCTTCAGGTTGAAAAGCTGTTGGTGGCTAGCATATTGTGTTTCCTATTAAAGCATTTCGGGATTCTATTTCAATTTTTGATGTATTTACAGTCAGGTAACTCGACTTCTAATCGCAAGGTCTCCCCGACATTCCATCAAATAACGATTTCGAGATCGAGAAAACGTAAAAGCAACCGGAAACATAAATGATGAATGTTGTTGACTAAACAGTCAACTTTCCGGGCGCTAATATCGATTCCGTTTCCGTTTGCTAATTCTTCCATTGCAGTTGTACTGGGCTTTTTGTTCGTGTACACCGGGGCCTAATTTGCGCGTGTTTGGAATATAGAGTGGTCGATAAAGTACGAGAGTATTAATTTGGTTCCTGCTGGCCGGCGGGTCGTAATTTCTAGTGCAAAGTACTAAGGTCTAAGGTGAGCTTAGGAATGATCAATCCAATCCACTTTCAATTAACTCGGATTACTTGTTATCCAATCAGTAGTGGGCAGAATAACAGGGCTCCCTTGGTGATGCTAACTTCTACTTTGTTGTAGAGAGAGCTTTTGTGCGATGAATCGTCAAAAAAAAAAAACTGCCGATTACTACCAGTCAATAACGTGGCCGAGTTAGTTTTTTTCTTTTCAACTCGGTGTTGTTCTGTAAATATGTCGAATCATACAAACAACAGGGATGACAAATTGTGAAAAAATCTGCAAGTCCTGTTTGCAGCCTAAACATATAAATCAGCAAAGTTAACAGACATAGCCAATAATGTCCGGTGCATATTCGTCCATGAATTACGGCGGCACAATTAAAATAGTCAATATTCATAAAGCTATAAAGCTAAAGCCTATTTTACAACCGTTTGTCAAAACGACTAGCATAAACGATATTAATTTGGTGTCAATTTCATCAGATAACGTAAATTACTTCCACCAGTGATTCACAGAAGATAATTCGCATTTGTCAATATCGTTGTGTCGGGAGCGTCAACCCTTCCGTCCCGCCAAACAAATAATCCCCAATTAAACAAAACAACAGTTAATAACCCACCATATTGCTAGCTTATTTTGGGCCTCCCACTCTACTAAGTTGAAAAATAAATAACAGAGCCATTACTTTTAAAAGCTCCTATAAATCACATCTAACAGGGTGTGAAAATATTATGATAACGATTTTATAAGCAACATAAACTATAAATAAGAAACAATTTATCGTAGGTACACTTTAATCAAAATTTATTCCAAATTGCGAAAATTTCTAGAGGGGACTGATACACTTAATTTTAGTAGTAAATGAACTTCAGTTGTTTCACCCATAAGTTCGGTTAACGCAGTGCAGCCACCTAGAAAATTTAACCGTTGCTGTAGGTACTCACAGTATCGATCTTTGATAGAAGCAATTATTTGCAGAATAAATATCGGCAACTCCGGATATAATTGTGTAAATTGTACTTGATTTGTGACGCTTAATTGAAATGCCACAGAACTGTTTACCGCCACCACATATTTTGTGTGGTTGCGTCAACTGGTTTTTGCAATGACTGCAGTTTACTAGGTCACAAATTCGGAAATAAAGCGAGCCACACTAAAAAAATTATTAAAAAAGTTTACGACCGGAACTGGCACTATTGAATACCAACTTGATTTCGAGTATTGAGTAGGAAAAAAAACTGGCGAAGGAAATTTTATATTGTATAATCTTGGTTGCGGTTTCAATATATATAGTGCATCAAATTATTGGGAGAAATAGGAATGGAGAGAAGAAGAAATAAAAGGAGAAGTAATTTCTCGCCCTTCGAAACAATTCTAAATGGATAATTCAACAATTCACGGAATTAAATAACGAAACTGCATTATCGCGGCCGGATGTAAAGTGAATTAAGCATAATCCTTGGCTGCACTCCAACCACCCTTCTACCGATATCCTGCAAAATAAAGAACGTAACATCAATTTTCCCCAATACAGAAAATGATGTGAACGTGGGTTTTATCTGCCCTCTCAAAAAAGTTATAATATGAAGTGACAGACTCAGTTCAATTTAGGGGGAGGCGTACGTAGTCCTTTTTGTATTTTTATGTACTGCGGCTCTGTCAACAACTAAATGTCAGGTAACTCAGCTACTATTTGAAAAATTAATTGTTTTAGGGCGTGTCTTGATGCGATCATTTCGTGCTGAAATCCCAACCGTATGATTTGACAAAAATTCAGATTAATCACATATGGGACGTATAAAAAATAAAATAGTAATTGGAAAAAATGAGTCATGTTTGTCAGGCTTGAGCTATATGAAAGCTTTTCCATGCTTGCCACTACCGCTAAACTTAAATTAATCAATTTTCTCGGCAGGTCCCGGAAAATTTATTGATAAGAAGAAAGTCTACACGCAAAATTATCATCCTCGGCTTAGAACACTTTGGAATAAAAATTTTAATTTTTTTGTCTTTATCATTTTTAAAATTAATGTTAACCCAAAAGGATTTTGTTACCCCCTATATGTTCAAAAAATTAAAAATAATTTTAAAGATCGCATTTTTATTTAGTTTTTTTTCTTGGTATCTGATGAAATATTAGACGAGTTTCGGGATACTTTTATTATCTGTTTTTTGAGTTACTTATTAAAAAATAATTTTCAGTTCCTCTGTTCATTTGAATATAGGAAAGATATTTCAATAATTAAATAGTAACGTATTTTTTAAAAACTCTGAACAACTATTATAACGAATTGTTACTCTTGTAGTGGGCAACCTAGAGGGTTGAAAGCGTTTCAATTTTTGTTACGCGTGCAAACACGGGCAATTTTAAGGTACCGTGGTTGCAGAAATATCACAGCAAAAGTGCAGAACAAATAAGCGGCTTGGGAGTGCTGTAAAATACCGCAATAAATAACTTGACATCAAAATAATAGAAGTAAGGTAAAAACAAGATGATAGAATATAAGCATTTCAGAGGTTTGTAAATCGCATATTCCTACGTTCGTTCCCACGTTTCTTAAATTATATTTTTGTTTTCTCAACGAATAAAGGACGTCGAAACTGCCTTCTAAACAAGTGATGCAGTTTTGTTTGCGCATAAATAAATAACGGACGTCGAACAAGACAATAACAGCCGTGGGGAATTCCGATTCAATTAACCCGATAGATATTTGATTTGTTTATGTTGGGCGCTGAATTTACCGTACAACTTCCGTTTTGGAAGTCGCATCTTCCGGTGTTGGGAACAAACACGGCCGGTGTGACCCCATCCCGGTTTTCTTTTATTTGTTCAGCAAGAGCGGAGCACAACACAATGCAAGTACGGGTAATTAACGGACGGATTTACATGATTTACACAATTAGTCGTGCAGAAAACACAATAAATGCGAGAATGCAAATTACCAAATGCTTTTGTGGCTGCACGGGCGCGCGGAATACAAAAAACAACAACTTTTATTATCATTTCTAGCTCTTGCCGACGAAAATAAATAAGGGTGGTCGGTATCTTCTCGTAACGTTGTTACGATGTCATTACGAATATTAAATAACTTATTAAACTTAGAACGAAATTATTTGTTTACGCAAATGTGGCGGAATTGAGCAGGAAAGTTTTCTCTTTAAGCAATAATTAAAACGCCGAAGGCGGTTTTCGTAAATGAAAAAGTCGCCATTTTGTTCCACTTTTGTAAAGTGAATTCGTTTTTTTTTTTTTTTTGTAGCGGATGGACACCGCCACTCGGGTAATTAACCGACGCGAAATGAAAAAAATGAGTTTCTGAATATTATTATTAATCCCATGCCTAGTGAATCGTAAAGAAGTAATTAAAACATCAAGAACTGACGGCTTGATTAAAGCAAAAACCCGGAAATTTATAATTCACCGCCCCCGTTCGAATTGCCGCGCAAATCCTGAAAAATCTGAAAATCAACAACTGAATTATTACGCACCCTCCATCCGTTGTCCCACCCTCCACAAAACCCAACGCCAGAAAGTTACAAGAACCTTACAAAAGTATATCTAGATACAGCTACTTACAACTGAGTTTATTCTGAAGTATGGTTCTTTACAATTATCACTTTTCCTAATTGCCTCTTTTCATTCCTCCTATTATCAGGCGGCAAAATAAATTTATTTAAATGAAGCTGAATTTTTTATTTCACTTGGCAGTTTTAACCCTATTATATCCCAATTATAAACCCGAATTAGGAAACCTTACAAGGCAGCCAGAGTCATCAAGCTGCAAGGATTCACTTGACAAAATAAATATTTTGAACGTCACTTAAAAGCTTTCCTCGATTTTATAAATTACGTTTTCTATTCACCAATAATTATTAAGAACAAATACTCATTTACAGTTTCTATGGCAAAATATCCATACTCTTAATACTGAAAAAATCCATAAAAAGTTGGTTCAAAAACCAAAAATCTATTAAAAGGTAGTCGTCATTGAATTGTTGCAGTCACATACACTTTTTGTGTTTAAATATTTTCCCCAATTAATTCCTTAATACATTTCAATCATTTTAAGTCTCTGAACAATTGCAGACCATTTTTAGATAGTTATGGAAATATGAATATTTTTTATTGTAATGATAATGATAACATCCTAAAGCAAAAAGTATGTACTCCTACCTAAAGTAAGTATCCTTTAAAATTCAGCACATTTTCTAGGTGTGAATAGTATTGAAAACCAAATTTATTATTAAAGGTAAGATAACATAATATTTTATTTTCATGCCAAACAAAAAAACTTTAAATGTCATTAAGATTTATCATAAACCAAGACAATCGCGAGAATCGGTCTCACGACAAGTTTCCAAGTTTCTCGCAGAAACTATGCACGAATCTAATTCATCTATGTTGTTGAACACAATATTTTAAAAATAGACCCAAAATATAGAAAGCGTCACGAAACATAATGTAAGAGAAAATATCAACGATTTATATGTGTAGGTTACAAAACTAGAGATATTCCAGTTTTAGAAACGTTCATGGGGGTTGCTGCGACAGAAACACTTTATCCAATATCAATGTCACTTCCTTATTATGTATTGTCTGAGGTACCGAAAAAACCATTTTCAAGTGTATAATTTTTTAACTGTTTGTTAAAAATTAAAAATGATTTCTTAAATATGGTCGGTATACTAAAAAAATAATCTTAATATAGATGAGTAGCATCTCTAGTGTCGCTTATTGTGCAGTTATCGATAATGCCATCTTTCTAGCATAATAACGCCTGCAAAAACTAATGCATCTTACTAAATTGGTAAAGGTTTACTTGTATTTAATTTAAATGCATGTTGAAGTTAATATTTTTACACTCAATAAGTTGAACAAGAGACAAACTAGTAGGATCGTTTGATTGCTAACATACGCCAACACTTGAAGGGTAATTTGAATAAATACAAATCCCAAAAATGTTTCATAAACCAAGATAGTCACAAAAACAGGTAAATTACTATCGCTAAAGTAAAATGGCAATATTAGCAACAACTGCCAGTTAGAAATTGACAGTCCGATTCCGCAAGACTCGAACTCATCTTCTAAATCTAGTCTGATCAGAGACTTACAATTGATCTTTAGTTCCGATTTCTGTTCAGTAACATGGAATTATCTGCATATTTCGATTTGATAGTTTCACGGTTGGAAAGCAGTTCACGATTCTGTGCTAGTTAATTCCTGTTCAAATCCGGTTCCAAATGACGAACCAGTCCGAGTCGTCAAATACGGCAGTCTCTTAGAATCAGATAATCACTAAGCTTAATGTAAGCTAGCAAAAATCAATAATAATATTGTAGAGTGTTACAAAATATTTAGATAGAATTCGAAATATTTTTTCAGGAGAAAAATAGTCAAATAAGTTCTTGGATAAAAATTTAAGCAGACAATCCGACATAGCATTTCGTAAACCAAAAGCAACTCTCTTTTATCGACGCGGTGGATTTATCAAAGTAACTGCATTTCTGTAAAAGTCTAAAAAAAATTTACTTACAATATCTATTGATAAAGTCTAGAATAGTAATGGGAGAGAAATGTCCGTCATGCTAAAGTTATTGAAATTTATAGCGGAAAAAAATTGCAAACCTGTACCAAAGGAAAAAAAAAGCAATTAATTTTTATAACTCCATTGGTAACCACTTAGTAATATAAAGTGGATGAATCTACTTCACCTATACAGTTAATTACCACTTCAAAAAGTTGGGCTTATGATTTGTACATTCAGGATAAAACTGGCTGAGAGTCAATAGCACAAAACTTTCAATGAAAATACTCGTAACGGTTGCGAAGAAAAATCTGTTATATTGTGTCTTATCTGGCAGAATGGTAAAAGGGCATTACTTAATGCCTCAAGGAAATAAACAGTATTGGAGTTTCAAGAGGTCATGTAAACTACAATCCCCTATTTCCAACATCTGCACAAAATGATGCAAAAAGTTCTTGATCTACTGCATTGCAACTTCCCGTTTAAAAATTTTTATTATTACCTATTGGAAATTTTATTTAGTTACATAAATTTGCTTCGTAGATAAGTAATGTTTTTGACGTATAATTAATTCCAACAATCCAGTAATTATTATAGAATTCCACCTGATGGCAATCGCAAAACCAGAAAATGGCTGAAAATTGTTGCGAAGCAGAACAACGTACCAAAAGGAATAAAATTTTTTATCATTTTTTAAAACTAATGAATTCTATTTAAAATAGCAAAAGGTAAATTGAAGAATAACAATTATTAAATATTACTGATTAGTATGATACTAATTCAATGAAATGTTACTTGCATTTAAACAGTGGACATCAAAAGATACTTGAAGTTACAAAATCTTTTTACTAACTTAATTCTAGACAAAACGTGCGTTGACGTAACGCTTTAGAAAAAAAATTCTGCAATATTGGAATTGGGTCAATTTTCCAAATTGTATCAGGCTGTTCAATTACTACAACCAGATCCATATCACAGTTTAACCCATCGGTATCCATGTTTGAGACAATTGCGGATAAAATTGCAATGCTTGAGATTACTGAATCAGAAGCGATTCACCGGAAACTGTTTTCATGGTAGTTCAGTTACGCTTCTGGCATCTGCCGGTGCAGATATCATTAATTTCAAAGTGCAGAAATGTTGTAAATCGGTGATATATATAAAAATTCTATTATGAATAAAACTGACATTATAAAAAAAGTTCAGTAGAAGATGCTGTAAGACCAAATTTTTCTAGCGTATTAAGTCTAATTTTTAACAAGCTTGTTATTAATGGGGCACAATTGCTTAATAAAAATAAATTATAAATCAATATTAGCTGCAATTGAGTCTCTTTGATGGTGAAGCCTAAAATCGCAGGTTTTGGTTGGAACAGTTGAAAATTTAGAAATCCCTTGATTTACTAAGTCCTCCTGTCGATGCCGAAATTGATCTTTACTTTAATGGCATCGTAATAGTGATTTGAGGCCGTTTTATCCTTCCAGTGGTAATATCTGGAGAAACGTCCTGGCATAAATAAAAGCGAACAAAGCTGGACTTGAGGAAAATAGATTTTGAAGAACAATTTCGCGTGTCGGCACTCTGGAAAAATGCGGACTGGAATCAGACGCTAAATTTTGAAATTCAAATCGAGTCGAAAAGTGAACCCTCATCCGAACGAACATTTCTCCAGGGACCTTCTTATCGATTTCTACGATAATCGTCTGCGATAAACTATCGCGATATCGCGTATAGTTAGGAACTGTAGCAATTACCGAAGCAAACACAAGTAAAGACGCTGAGAAGTTGCGGTTATTTCGGCTTGTTCTCTAACAGTGTGTATGTATGGATTTTTCGTCCTGCTTCGAAGGAGTATTGCGCTCGTTCCTTTAATGAGAATTGGCCACTTAAAAAAAATTAGAAGCTCAATTTAGGTAACAAGTTTTTTGTGTTTTAGTAAAATAGGAGTCTGCTCCAAGCACAAAAGAAAAACATAGAAGCCGGAGTGTTTTTGTCGCGTCATAGTACAAAGTTAATCAATAGGACGCGGATTCTGGAAAACAAAAAGACGGCCTCTGCTACTCTGCTAAACTCTTGGAAATGACAAAAAGCATCCTGCTAATACTCCTCCTTTCCACTTCCTAATAAATATCTTATATTATTAGCACCTTCCTTGGCGGGCGCGAGACGACAAGGAGTAATTTTCCTTTATTGTGTCCCGTCCTTTGCTAATATTTTGCGTCGATCGGTAAACCGGACCTGTTTGAACGTGCTCAAGTTATCCCCGTCGTGAATTATTTTAAATAGAGCCGCCGAACAGTAGGAAGAGATATCGGAATTTTCCTTCAATAATAAATAAAATGAATGGGATTCGATTACGCCGAGTCTAGGAGGAGATATATTGGACATATATTTTACAAATCTATGTGACATGATGGCGTATATCAGCGAGCACTATAAATTCATGCTTTTTTCCCTTGTTGAAGTTTGAACTGAGATTTTCATATGCAGTGATATTTCTTCATATTTACATATCTCATAAACCGCCCCGTGATGTACGGGGTGAGATATATCAAGCGATATGCGCTGATCTGACCTGTCGGAATAATAGACCAGCACCCTATACCGAGTGTTTTCGCTAAAAGGCAATCGGTCACCGACGCAAATAAGACTTGTTTACACTGGCGTCAAAATTTTACGAAGGTTACATTTAAAAAAGGGACCTCGGCGACACCTTAAAAGTCTTCATTGATAATTCCCTACGTATTCAACGTCTCTTTAGAATTTTTTCTTCTGAGTTTTTTCACTGTCTACGACTTTTTTATTACAAACAAATAGCAGTTTTCTCGATTTCGTTTCGATACTGAAATCGAGACATGTTATTTCATGAAACGAGCAATGACGCAAATTGCAATGTAAAAAACTATTCTAAAAAACACTTTCCTCTCAATTTTCAAAACGTCTCATTCAATGACGAATCAGTGGTAAAATTTTTCAATTTATGTCACGTACTTTGAAACAGAAAAATTATTAATGTTTGAAAATATAAACAATACAGAAATTTTGGAACACATCCAGCATCGACATCTCCGAAATCGCCCTGTATAGCCCTCCGTGCTTTTTCATTAATTCAATATGAAAGAGTCCGGGGGTCAGAAGGATGGTGTCGATTGTGGCCCTGTGGATTGTTGAATAGACGCGAAAGCTGTTGACGGAGTGCAGGGTGCAGTCAGGACTTGTCAGGATAATCCCGACCACTATTATTCAAAGCCTGTGACGTAACACCAACGCGCTCGTAACTCACCCCGTCCGAGAGAGTCGCGTTAAGCCACTTTTTTTTTGGTGACTTTGCTGAAATGTTTGTTCATTACCAAGATTTGTCCTTTCGCTTATAATAAGAAATGTTTGTGTGTCATCCGTTGCGTAGATTACTTTGGAGCTGTAATTTATGGCGCCGCTTCTGCTGCGACTCCAAGGGCAAGAAACTTGTATTTATAATAACATCCCTCACGAAAGCTAAATAATGCGATGAAATACGCGCAAATGTTTTTTTATTACGATCATTACGCCAACCAACTTGGGAAATTACACCCGGTATTCCGGCGGGATTATTTATTTATTACATCATTTAAAATTTCCAATTGAAAACTGGGGTAATGACAAACGAATTACGAGGGGTTTAAGGCAGGAAAATACTTGCACCTCGTGCGATTGCACGGTTGAACGGTGCCAACTTTGTAATGAATGTGTCATTATTTTGCAATTTTTCCTGGCTCACGTTGACCATGTTCGATATTGCTGCGGAAAGAAGCCCGAGGGATCAAGATCACTTTGGTTTCTGTTGAGTAAAGTATCGGATTTATTCCTAAATTCGTCGGGGGTATTTTTAACTCGGATTTAGGCCCCTCGATTGCCTCGGAGATGGACTGGACAAACGGAATTTGAAATAAAACATCGCCTTCTCCCGGATTATCTCCACAATAAACATACAATGCGATATTTACGTTCAGGCAGCGCTAAAAAATTATCACCAATACCAAAAGCCCATGCGTTTTCAGAAGAAAAAAAAAGATACAATTGTATACGTGGTTCAGTAAAATAGTGTCTTTGACAAAAAATACTTATGCCTGCGTTATTGGGTTAAGTCTCACGAAAACCATATCTACTTGCTGTTAAATGTTTCTTGGTGGACCACCAGCTATGTGTACATGTAGCTTCTAGACTTGACCTCCACTTGTGCGTCAGCTAATGATGTGACAAGCTTGTGTTCTAGTTACAAAGTAATTAACAAAAAGGTCTGACACCCGAAGCCCCCATTTGTGTTTCAGCAAATTTGTTTGTAATGTTTGAATTAGATTTTGTTCTAATTTGCATTTATTATATGCGAAATTAATAGAAATAACAAATTACTTCTGAAAAAAAGTAACAATGGTTACAGCGCTTATTTGAGAAGATTGAAACTACTGACAAATACGACGATCTTGAAAATAAAAATGCAAATTAAACTGTTGTTACTGAAACGAAATAAAACAGAGACAAAAGTTGATGAAAATAAAGATGCCCCTTTGTTTTTGTATTTTTGTATTTTGAATTTTGTATTTTATATTTGTATTTGGAGATGTCTTTCAAAATAGATATCAGAATAAATCCAAGAATAAAAACCATTTCGGAATAGGTACGTCCTGGGGTTATAGTATTAGAACAAAATTAAAAAGAAACATAAATGATCTTAAATCACTTTTTTACAAGTTGCTGATGATCTATATTGTACATCGATTTTAAAGTTAATTTTTCCGTCCATGTAAAAGTTAGTGAGCATAAATTTTCTGGTACAATCACTCCGAACATTATAATTCAAGGTATATTCCTTCCAGAAGCCAAAAAGAGGTAAGTATTTTATTACCAAGGCAGTTAGTCGGAACAATTTATTCAGTGTTAAGACAGATAAGATTAGTGTACAGCAGGTATACAAAAAAATTCAATCTCTTTATCTTCAAATCGATAGTAATTTTAGTCATATATTAATTTTTTAGAGATCGAAGCAGCATACTCGAATTCCTTGGAATGATTGATTAAGTTGATAAATTGATGACGCTTTTTGAATCTTGGATTCTATTATTAAGAATTTATAAGGCATATATTCCTTCTATTGATAGCACTCAGCATTGTTCAAGTGAGTCGTTGCTCGCAGTTTTATATTTTGAGTCAATGAAGTTGGAACTTGCAATGTTATTATTGCAATAAAGAAGCTGACTGCAAACATTTATCAGGTTTTGTCTTTCCTTGTGGAAGATTGTAGAGATATTTTAGATTTGCGTCTATAAACTTTGTTTAAATATTGCAACCGAAAAAAAGTGTCTCACGATGTATGAGAGTCGACCAAAATCCGGCAGATCTTGAAATTTGTTAATACTGTCATAATTCGACTTATTTATGTTCTTTACGCCTTCTCTAACGCCTTTATGAGGAGGAATTTTTTCTTCTCTACGATACCATTTGCAAGTATGAGCACGAATTTATGACTTTGCGATGTTCTCTGCTTTTGTCCAATATGTGTTTTGCCGCAATTAAATCAATACCATTTACACAAACTTCTCAAGAGCCTTTCATCAAGTTAAAGGAAAAACTTTAATTACTAAAATTCTCCACGATCACTTTTCTCGTCGTCTAGTCAAGCTCATTGGCTCCTATCTGCAAGACGGTAGACAATTTGTACTCTACTGATGCATCTTGCGACCTCAAGTGTTCTTTGGGGCTTGAGATTGAAACCAATTATTGCTCTACTCTGCAACATGGGACTAATTAATTTACGGCAAGAATTAGATTGCCATCATAAATGTGACCTTTTTAATTTGATCTACGTCAATCGAGGGTTTATCTGATTCCAGATGCACCTTTCTGGATCACATTTTGTCATTGTTACAGCGTTATTAATAGAAGTAGTAGATTTAGCAATATTGACATGTTCTCATATTTGGTCTTTAGAGCATTTTTTTAAATATTGTACTTCTACATACGACGGCGTTTATCTTTAAAAAGATTAAATTTTCATATGATGACATATGCTTTCGATTTACACAACTCTATACATAGTTCTTCATCATCTTTGGTCTTTTATTAACAATGTCGCTAACGTTAGTTGCTTGATTTTGCATACTTACTGCCACACTTCAAGAGCCTTAAAAAGCAATAAGCTGAGTTACTTCTTTATCATTGCAACGAAGACAAATTCTTCTATTTTTCTAGGGTTAATACAAAGGACGCAGAACACAAATCGAAACTTGTCTATCGAAACAATTAACATAAAAAGTTATACAACAAAAAGTCATCTGCCTTTCTAGTAAAACGATTTGTATGATAGTAGCAAAGTTCGAGAGTTACTGCTCGTGTCATATTAGCATTGGAAGCTTTAGTAAATAATTGTCGGGTGCAGTTTTCAATTGGATTACTTGCAGTTTAAATTGATTTTGGTTTGATTGTAACACTTGATATTATGTTTATTTTTGGCTTCGTTTCTGTTCTTTGTCAGGCTTCTTGTTATTAGCTTAAATTAATTTAACTGAACAACTTAGCAAGTAAAAGATACAAAACACTTAAAGCAACACTAGTGATTGCTTGAAAAAATTGATTGACGTGAAATACGTTGGAAAAAAACGTTGTAGCCTAAAATCCCGCTGGGGCTGCCATGAGTCAATATTCAATGCTTCCATCATTGCGAAAATGTGGCCGTCACATGATCGTGTGCTACATGTCGCCGGATAAAGCAAACGCAATTCCTACATCGTTTGGTCCCAATACTTTTACGTGCTTTATTGTATTGGCACCGCAAACGTATCTGTGATGTCTGTGGCAGTTTCTAATGAAAACGTTTTCTAAAGATATAAAATTGATTAGAACGAATGTTCGATGGTGGAAAACGTTCAATTGCTGTTAGAACTCCTTCGCAACGAGTTTCTCAACTCGCCTCCGGTGTTTTTCGACTTAACATCCTGTTTTATTCGAACCACAACCGGTGGTGATGAATGTCATACGTAAAGACAAGCGTCTCGTAAAATCTCGATTTCTTTTTCATTCAGCCGCATTAAACATGCATGTAGATACGCACAAATCACGGAAGGTCTCGACTCTATGAGAAAATAATAACACGGAACGGAATCTGCACGGAAATTTAGCAAACCTATTTATTTCGAAATCATGCGAATTTATTTCCGGCAAAAGCCGAAATGATTAGGGAGCGTGTACGCCCAATTTTGACGCGGGCCGGAAATCCCGACAAAGAGGGCCCTAAGACAATTTATTCCCGAGCAATTTACAACAAAATTTACTTACTTTGCGTTCGGGTAAGACGCGGAATCAATACACAAACACAGAGAGAACATTAACCGCCTGGGTTGGTGATTGTTTCCGATAATTCCGGACGCCTCCGGGAACATCCCAACCTTATTGGATCTGGGTGAAGTGTTTGGCGGGGTATGACGCGAAAAAAGTGATTAGACTGGCGGTAATTTCGATTGCGGTGTCGAATTAATTTCGGACGCGTTCGCAGTGTAAATAGATCAGAGAGTTATCGACGAATTAAATGGTCTGTCGTAAATAGCGAGCTCGCAGCAATTGACTTTAAATGTTCGTATTTCTGAACGGTGATTGTAATGCTGTTTGATTTGTGTTGGCGACAAATTCGGAATAAATTGGCCGCTTGCCGGAGATCGTTCTGATTAACAAGATAAAATTTAAAACTAATTCGTAACGCTTCGATAAACACGATAAACGGTGCGTGGGAGCCGGGTAAAAGAAAAAAATTATGAAAAAATAATGGTCCATCCGTCGGCTGTCGAAATCGCAAATTATTTCGTCACTCCGACAAAATCGCGCTGTTAGTGCTTGACGCCGAGAATCGACGCAAATGGTGGAGGGGCCGGGCGAATCATGCCAGTCTCTAAACTGAAGAGCTCGTTTGTCGTAAAATAGTTATATGAGGCGGGTTACATCCAAGCCGCATAGAATGACAGCTTAACCCTTAGAAATTATGACTGCTTATCCTTAATTAGCTTTTGTGTGGCAAAAAATTAGGGCACAAAACCTTCAACTTAATTGTCCTTGATTCAGAATTTACTCTCCTTTAATTCGTAATACATGTTATTGATTAGGCATTAAAGATTTAGGGGGCGTGGGCGATTATTGGAAAAAAATTGGTATCGTCGAAATAAAACGACGCTTGCCCGAATCCATCATGTCGTTTTGACAATGTTGCCAATTCTAAATCGCTTCCACGATTTAATTGGAAACCATCCCAAAGCAATTTACACCATCTGGATAAATTAAATTTACCACAAAGAGGTCATAATCCGAGCTATTGTAGATTAGAAGCAATGTCTCAATTCTCTTGAAATTTTCTGCTTATTAATTTTTTGTTAAATCTATTCCTTAATCTAAATACGCGACGGCAATTCCTATAAAAATCCAGTAACTTGACATGAAAGTTTCTGGTTGTTAACGCCACGATGTCGTCTTTCTTCTCCTCACAAATCAAGTCACAAAATATGTAAAGTAATTTATGTCGTTGGCGCGAAATTACGAGTGCATAAAGCAAAGATTTCATTTAGGGCACCGAGAAGGAGCTGTTCCGACATTGATGGGCAGTAAAAGTAACGGAGAGTTCTATTATCACTGTAGTGCAGGTGTCTACAAGAACAAAAGCTTAATATTTAAACACCGAGGTCTTGATTTACGCTCTCATTTTCCAGGGTGAATATTTCATTGCGTTACAAATAGCAGTCGTTATTATTATTTCACCCAGGCGAGCTTCGACCAGGTACGGGCTTAATTGGCTTAGCTACCGATGGTAACTGGGATTTATTTCACTTTTAACAGCACTTGTCACTGATTATTTTAGCGGATATGACCCGAATTTATCAGTGTTTACGGCCCCCGCTACTGTCAACGTAATTTGTTCCCTCGTCCTGCCAAAAATCCATCTCCATAAATCCCCAGACGCACGACACTGCGTAATTGCCCCGTTTCAATCCCCACACACCTACGTCATCATTTCGATAACCCGTCGAACCGACGGGGGGGTTTATAATAATTCCATTTTTAATCGAAACTGGCTCGTTTTTCGCGTGCAACTGGCCCAAATCACCCACGTAACTGGAGGGCTGTTATAAGGGCGCAATATTAGCAACGCGACGGTGCGTCGGCAAAAAGTAATCATATCCTGAACGCGTGACTATGCAGGGTGGCGTGAGCCACATGAGAACCACCCCAACGCACGCCCCAATAGATGTTGTTAACATGTTAGACCTGAATCCCACGTGCTCATAAACTAACAAATTAAAAGCGATTTTTATCATTATTGCGTGGTGGTCATCAAGTAATGGAAACAGTCCAGGCGTCTAGTTGCATGCATGCTTTGTATTGTCTAAAACTTACAACTGTCGGCAAAGATAAAAAATTACCACACAATTAACGACACGGCAGCAATCTCGCAAAACAGTTGATTACAAAATGATTTCGGCCAATAACTTCTAAAAATTTTGTACTAATATTTTTACGTTGTCCATTATTTTTCCTCAGCATCGTTGTGGGGGTATTTACGTGTTTCGTAGCTTCTGGTTTGATCGTCGGGGTTTGCGCTAAAAATCCGCATTAAAGCAACGGTGTAAATAGAATAAAATGCTACAATTTTTAATAAAACAATAGTGTACTTTGTAACGTCAAAACTTTCTAATTTAACACTATGGTGCGGACGGTAGCCTGTAAAGTAGACAACGGCTACTCTAATAACACTGAAGTTTTACGCGCAACCAAATAAAAGTGTTTTTAAATGACGCCACCAATATAAATTTAGCTGAATTTTCCACTTTAAATTGGGAGTTGTGATGGTTGAAATAAAAGGGAGTTAAAGAATTTAATTTAAAAAAAGGTGACACTATTTGGAAGTTTAAAGTTATTAATAACAAGTCTTTGAATTCAGCGTGCTTTGCAGATAGTAATTGTTGCCATAAGTAAACTCTTGATGAGCAGATAAGATAAGAAATAATAAGTAAAGAGTAACAAGAAGGTACTTTAGGTAAAATCACTCATATTGAAGCAATATCTAAATTTAACCCTTAAAATTAGTGACATTTGCAGATCAGAATTCTGAGTAGCAGCTATAATATATTTTTGTAAAAAAAAATCAGTTAACTTTATATGTAATATTTATAGCATGTTGTTAAACAAGCTTACGAAACTATAATGCAAGTGAACCTAAATTTTAATGTTGATATAAAACAGCAATTTGTTTAGAGTATTTAACATTCCCCACCAAATATTTTTTAATTGCATCGCTTTTTAAGATTCAAATGTAAACTTACAGGTCATTGCTCAAATCGAACATACCACAGTGTCCCCTAACTGAAGTAAACTCAATTCGGTCAAATAGCTTTTACCTCAGATACTTTTAATTTGGGTGACAAAACGAGAAGTTTACGGCACGCAGTTAATGAGGAAAAAACATACCAGTGATAGGGAATTAATGAAGGTTCTCACATTAATCAAAATCAAAACCACTATGGCACTCAAAATACAAAATTCTTGTTAAGCGCATAAAAAAGTCTTAAGAAGATATTTCTTATTTATCGAATTTATTGATTTATTTATCATTTTTACGCTAAGGTTATAATGCAATTTTTGGCACGTCTTATTGGTTTAAAAATACGCGATATTCTGCAATTGTCGTTGTTTTGGGGAAGAAATAAAACACACACCAGACGTAGAAATATTGTCGTTGAGTCATAACCTGAATCCACCTCACTTAACAGAATAAGAGGAGTTGACAAGGAAAATGTTGACAAATTGTCTGGTTTTCTTGAAAACTTATGTGTGTCTCTAGAAAAGATGCAAGACTGTTGGTTGTACGTCTAGTGAAGAATGCGATATTAACATAACAAATATCTGAAGTCTAAATGCAGCAAAATTTTATATGATATCCATGATAATTCTTAAGAACAAAGCGTATACAATAGAACTAACTAATGGAGCTCTATCCGGGAGAAAGATAGAATGCTTCTATTCAAACTACATTTTCAGGAGACTTCTTGAGATATTTTTGCCACATTTTATAGATATTGTTTATCTTTCGAAAGGTAAAAAGTACTACTCCTTTAAAGTGAAATTGAAAACCCTTTTTAGCAAGTAAAAATTGAGTAATTTTGAGGCAGTTGCCTGATCACACAGCCGTGACTATTGAGATTTATTGTTGGATGCAAGTACAACCAATGTTAAAGAACTAGATCTTTTAACAAGCCATGTGACATAGCAGCTGGCATTGAAACTAAAGCCAAAATTGCAATAAATATTTTTTATAGATACAGCAAAAAGTTTGCTCTTGATAATATCCACTTCAACTGACTGCAATGGAAATTATTAAAAGTTTATTTAACTTTTGAGGGCAATTTAGAGTTTTGAAAAAACACCCTCATCATTAATCCAGTGTTAGCAGGATGATACTTTACAAAACGTGGATTAAAAAAATGTTCACAGTAATTCAATACAAGGCCTATACTTGTAAATTTTTCTAAGTATTTTTCTAACTGGTAGCTGGATGGTAAAATTGCTACCTAGCTCTAATGGAAAAGATCGAAAAGTTATAAAGATTATGTACCCTGTACTCTAAGTATTACTTCTTATACTCTAGTAAGAAACTCTAGATAAATTAGGAAGGTAAAAAGTAAAATATAAAAGCGAAACCGATAATATCACCAATGCATGTCTTTTGTGAACCTGTAAGTAAAGAATGCTAGTGGTTCATTGTTAGTAAATAGTGACTTCGATGACTTATTTAAAAGTACTACTTTGCAACAGACATAACACATAATTCTTCAATAGTTGTTATTATTATTAGGGAAAAATCCACATTCAATACAAAAGACTAAGAAGAGAATTGATACCTGCGGTAGCACCAAATATGTTCTTGATGTTGCTAAGAGGGATATATGACAAAAAAATTAAACCATTAAATAAACTAATCCACATTAAAGTAGCAATAACAAGTAAGGAGCAAAATGCTCTTTATAACAAAAACAAATTCATTCCTAATTGCCTTCTCAAGCCTGCCTTATGTGCTATGAAGGTATCTAATACTGAAACCAACATGCAAAGGCGTCTTTTACTTCATTTTCGGTCAATGCGGCTTGTCAACAGAAGTATAGTCTGCGGTTTCTGTGGATAATAATAGCTTTTCATCGGTAATGAGTGTTGTTTGTTAAAAAATGAGGAAACGCATTTGTTTTATTTCCTACAATAGTGTAACAAAATAACGGCAGTTATCAAATAATTCGAGTCAATCAACTTACAGGTGTTCACGTTTCCAGCACTTCAGCAGGAAACGGAGCGTTGAAAGAACGTCTTTTGAAAATAACCGCGTGGGTGAGTCAGTCGATATATGTTTTCACGGCATTTTATTTATACTCGTATTGCTTTTCAACTCTGCCTTGACAGACACACAATACCAAGCAAAAAGGGCGGATAGTGGTGGTGGGTGCATATTTTTTTTGTCTAAGCATTTATGCGGAAAGATATCTTATATTTCAGGTTCTGTAATCATATAAAGGTCACAAGGTTCTTGTTAACGGAATTTCCGTAGAAAGATGATGAAAGACGCAGATTTTGCGACGAAATCCTTAAAATTATTCTACAGCAGGAAAGCTCTCTTTTTCCCGTGGTACAATTTATACATAAAAACGATTCCTTTAGCTTTGCCACAACGGATATTGCGATAGTTTAAAAAAACTTACCAACTAGATTTTCCCTATGATATCGGTGACACTCATTACGCTAGTTACGATACTTTGTGCTGCAGCTGACAAGTTCCCGTGATTTTCTTGTTGTTTTCCAAAAATATTGATGCTTGTGAAAAGTGAACAATCCTGCATAAATTGAGATGAAATAAATGAATTTCTTAACTAATTGCTAATTTTTAAGAGAACCATCGTATCTACTATTGGACGTGTTTATCAAATCTTCCGCAAGGAAATTCCCTCCTTTGCTCGTACCGAAGCAAGTGGAAACGGTAAATTTATGTCTTCTTTTTATTTATTACACCCAGTTGGAAATTGAATATTGCAAGTAAATTTAACTTCCTCGAATTAATGGTGTACTCGGCCTTAACAAGAAAAAGAATATGAAGGAATATTGACAATTATCAGCAGAGAATCTGTGTTCCTTTTGAAGAGTATTTATCATTTTTTTGTAGAAATTTCTACCCACCTTTGTGAATAAACCAATTCTATCGTAAGCAATCTACTTGCAAATATCGACCTGTAGACGAAACCCTCTGGCAAATAAAATATCTTATCAATTTAACCATTATAGGGTTTTCATTCAATTGTCGAGATAACTTATTTTAAGCTTTAAATATTACCAATCCAACCCTTCGTTTCAATTACGCTTTTTGTTGAAAATTAAACGAGATTGTTGACATAGTCAATTACTACTTGTTCGTTAAAATTACAAAGTAGAATATCCTTACGTTACGCTCATCAAACTTAAGTCAAATCCACGTCCCCTATTTTAAAATTTAAAAAACCGAATCGTTTACAGTTGGATTATTTCTTGCTAAAATTATAGATTTTATTGTTTCCTTGAATCCTTAATAGAATTTGAGCATTTTACAATGTAATTTTTCCATTGTTCAACGCATAAAAACCACTGGGAAAAAGTTGGAATTTGAGTAGCTACAAAACTGATTTCGCTATTAAAACAGAATATACAATTTTAACATTTATGATGCCAGAGTTATTAATGATCGCAAAGTAGGTTTCAAAGTAAAATAAAATTGGGACGGCAGCGTAAAATTGCGCAACAGAAATCTTGCGTAACAAAAATATTGAAGGGCTTTTCACTCTGTCTATAGGATAAGCTTGGAGGTCCACTGAGGTGCACAATGCCTTAAAGCAGTGGTTCTCAAACTATTTAGATTTGCGGGAAATTTTTTTGGAGCTTTTGCAATATTTTGCGGCGTTCCTGCAAAAACGCCGTAGCGTACACTACCTTCTATCAACAATATAAGAACAATAAGAACAATATAACAAAAACAACGTATATTTACACACATTTCATTTTAAATATTTTTCTCCAATTTCTGATGAATGCTATATATTAAATTAAAATATCGCACAACAATGGTATGGATTGCTTAAAAATTTTTCCTCTATCACGCGTGATTGTCTCGCATTCTTTTTATGTTTGACGAAATACATT
This sequence comes from Pyrochroa serraticornis, assembly GCA_905333025.2. Lineage (NCBI taxonomy): Eukaryota > Metazoa > Arthropoda > Insecta > Coleoptera > Pyrochroidae > Pyrochroa > Pyrochroa serraticornis. The sequence goes on along the minus strand of HG995157.1, from coordinate 8,868,259 downwards.
GCTAAACACTACATCGATTTGCAGGCAAGTTTCTAACTTTTGGCAAAGTAGAACTCAGCAAAAGCCCGGTGCGACACGATTGGGATTTTATTGCAGAAGACCTACCGCATTATATGCCTACAATTTGGAGCTGACTATGTTAGCCCTTCAATAAAAAATTCTTTCAATAAAAATTTTTATTTCTTCTCCAGGTATATTACAATGGTATCCTAATAATAGCAGCTACAAAAATCAATCTTGCCTCAGGACGTTTTAATTAGAAAAGATACATATTAGTCGATTTAAAAAAAACTAAATTTTACAAACTAAAAGAAGCTTTCGCTGCAGATTTTTGTTAAATATCGGCAAACAACAGTTCCAAATACCGCGGAAAATTTTTAATAGGACGCACCGCTAACAAGCACCCTTTTTCAACCTCCAGCTTTACACGCCCAGGATAAAGGAAATTAATAACAAAGCCTGTTTGAAGAAGAAGCTTATTCAGGTAGTACGGATTAATAAAATAAAGTGGAGGTGCATTATTCAGCACCTAACTTATCGCTGATTCTATCTTGTAGGTCCAGGATTAGAAAGAATCCTCCATCCGGGACGTCGCGACAGATACCTGTGGCTGCCTTCCTAATCCCACCTGAATATTCATCAAAAATGTATGGACAAAGAATCCGCATGTAGGCTGCTAAATAATTTAATTAAACGTTAAAATTTTACCAATTGTATCGGGGGCGGAAAAAATACGCTTCTATTAACCGACTAAGGGGGTTGTATAAAATGTCGTTTAAACCTAGCAACCGTTTCAGTTGCTGAAATAATTGCCTTCAATAAAACACGTTCTGGTATAAGGGAAACGGAACAAAGACCTGTCTGTCGTTGTGTCACGTTGTGTCGTTTTTGTCGCCGTTTGGTTAAACAAAAGGTGAACCAGTTTATACGTGAAATTAGAGAAAAACAAAAAGCATTAGGCATAGGTAGTAGATGGTCGAGGATGCGCAACTGACTGTTCGCAATGAGTTTTCCCTGTTTCGATAAGGTAATTATTGTCACATCCGTATGTGGACGTAACGGCACAAACAACAACAAAAGGAACTATTCGCTATCACTGCGATTTTTGTTTGTCTTGCGATGTACAAACATGAAATACAATACAATGCAATTAACCAGTACCGCAGTACATGGCGAATCGATAAACTTGTTGGTCCCGGATGAAGCGTTTCAGTTAAATTGTTTCCGGTATTGCTACTTTATTAAACCATCACGTAAATGCATCATCGTTCCGGATTTTTATTCGGAGCGAGGAACGGTCCGGAACTTCACGCCATTCGCCCCAAATTGCTGGTTGCCTATGCTTCGCGCCAGTGTTGCCCATTTAAATGTAAACCGTAATTATAAGCACTTTACTTTAATAAACATCAGGGTCCACGGACGGAAGAGCCACCCTTAAGGCGGAGTTGGTTTGGAATTAACCAGAATTTCCCAAGAACCCAAGGATGACAGGTTTTATCATTGACAGTCACTTACCTGCTACCAAGAGAATTGAACAAACGCTTCCAGACTTCCGAACTGTTTATATTGAATTAAGTTTTTTACCGAAATACTTTTCTCGGGAGGTTCTTTTACATAGCTACGTCGGATTGCCAATATGATCCAATTGAAACTACCTTTTTGCTGTTATTTCAGATGTTCTCTGAACAAGTCAACAGTTGGGCAAAAAGCAAATTAACTCTGAGAAATTTAAACTTCAGTAACTAAATTAACCCGTTTCCATCTAAACATCACCGATGAGGCAGGTAGCAAGAAAAAACAATTAAGACATTCTCGAGATATTTAGGCGTCTCGTGTCAACACGATAAGGATGGAAAAGAAACTGATGGAAACGTCGTTCCGGAGTTGAGAAACGCAAAAATTATGAATATGAAGCACGGTATTAGTTCGAAACTTCCATCTTTTATATTTATAAGGTTTTCAGTTGAGCTTCCAAACTTTGCACATCTTTAATTAAATCAAAACTTGGTTAAGTTTCCTTCGTCCTTACAAGGAGAACACTTCCATTAAATTAAATAAAGGTGTAGTATTTTTAATTTAATGGCACCTGTTAAAAATATTTATTAGGCAAGTGGTTTTGGGGCCAAAGCGGTATTAAAAATATTTTTCCGTTCGGAGCACCCCGGGGAAAATTCGTGTGGCATTTACATTTCCCTTAAGATCCCAAGCGAAAAGTGCTCTGTTGTTTCTGACATGTGGAGGAAGAAGCGACTTTTAACGAAGTGCTTTACGGAATACTTTTAACGTGTTGCAAAACTCAATCAGAGAGTGCAACTAAAATGGATTAATTAACAAATTCCAACGTTAATAAGTAAAATTGTGGCACGTGGTAAGTTTTTTGCTTTTCAAATTAGAAATCTGTATTGCGGTGTGCTTAATGCGAAAAGATTTAATTAACATTTGCCGCGATTCTTATTCCGCAATTCCGTTCCGTGTTCCATTTTCGCAACCGATGCGAAGAGGTTTTTTTGAGTTTTTCATTTCAGAGCGCTGGGAATTAATCGTGTGATCCAATTTGCTTTTGGAGTTAAGTATTATTGATGTTTGGACGCAAATACGTATTTTGTTGTGTATTCAATAATGTAGGCACATCAAATGACTATGTTACATTGATATCGGTTATTTATTTATGTTTAATCAATACGGGTCGCACCGAATTACCCACGCAAACATCATGTCTTTACAATGTCCAAAATTTATTACGGATATTTCTGTCCAATTTTCCATGTTTCTATGCAATTTCAATGCAAATAAATAACTAACGGGAGTTAGTGACGGGAAAGCATCCATATTCGGCCCAAACATGCTCGCTGACAGGGTCGTTTCAAAAATCTTTGCACTTACAGCAAACACTGCACTAGAATAATTATTTTTATTTCCAGGAAGTTTTTTTACACTAGAAACTAGTTGCTAGAGTAGAGACCAGAGAACCGTATGCCCAAAATAAAATCTTAAAAAAATCTTTAAACGAAGTGCAACTGAGAATAAACAGAAGATTAATACAAATTAAGTAAATCAAAGAGTACTTTAGCACTATTGAATTATTATTATTCATATTTCTTTGTAGTTTTATTGGGTTTCTTGTATTGTAGCAGGTCTAATATTGTGACGTATTTTAATTTTATTGTTTCTTAAATCTCATTCTAAATTATTTTTTAACTTCTTTTCAAAATTATATTTATAGTTAAATTGAAGTTCAGTTACATTATTTAGCAATTTTCTTGACCAATTTTGTGCTAATACTGTGCTACAAAAGTAACGAAGACTATAATCAACTAATTGCTTTATTATAAATAGAATTTTGTTGTCTTGCTTTCATAGCCCCTAAGTGCTGCCATTCTGACAATTTATAAATATTTTCTTTGGTTCTTTTTTAAGACTTCTGGACGGAGTTTCTATATTATTCTACCTCTAGGATATTTGCTAAGATTTTGTTAGAAAAAGATGTATATTACAAAATCGTTTTTTTAAATATGCAACCAAAATGATTGAAAAGCTAACGAAGTTTTATGTTAAAGTAAGAAAAGGAGCAAAATGTTCAAAGCGAATAAAAAAATTGTAAAGCTGAAACGTTAAAAGTGTCATTCAACGAGGCAGTTTTAATAAAATTACTTCCTGCAAGATTCTGTCGCAAACGAAAGAAACCAATTTCATACTCGAGACATTTTATTAAAATTACAAAATTTAATCTGTTGGAACTAAATCGAGAGTATTGATTAATTGCTTTGAAAATCAACCAATTTTCGGCAATTTCAAACAAATTTTCAGACGAATTGCAATTGATAAATTCGTAGGTACTCGAGTTTAATTTGATTTAATTAAACTTTTAGCGCATAGTTGCTGCATTGCCAAAATTGTCCGATAGTCGTATTTTCCTGCAAAAGCACGGAATGCTGCCGCACTTGAAATTTTTCCTAGGTTTAGGTGTCTATTTCGGGCAGCAATTCGCGTTAAATGCATTGAATCTTAATTAATCTATTATTGAATTAGCGGCGCCGTAAAACGCTGGGAACGTGTCTGGGAAGGTTGCCTTCAGAATTTAATATGACTCCGGAGCCATCTGAATATGCCCGGAATCGGGCCGGCGAACAAAACAATGATGCCCTCATCATTTTTATCGTTTACAGTTTTATTACCGGAGGCCAAAGAGCTCCATAAACCGGAACGCTTGTCGGGCCCCACAATTTGTAAATCCGGGCCTGTTGACAGCCCGACCAAGTACGCAATTCCGGGATCCACTGCAGCTACACGTCCATAAAACCAGTTTTGACGTAAAATTGAGCCTTCTCCGGGGCAGATTTGGTCGGTAGATTGCACCTTATCGGCCGGAAATCCGTCAAGTATCAATCGTCGATACACACAAATCAACGTCGACGCCTCTAACCACCGGCAAATATTTATAAACAGCGGCGCGTGTTCTGGAAGAGCATCTGTCATATCGGGACATCTGGCGGCCGCACCTGGTTCGCGTTCCGCCCTCGGTTTCGGCTTATACAGGCTCAACCCGTGCCAGCAAACAAAGACCTCAGCCACCTTATCTAAACCTATTGTTTCTGTAGTGACACGTTCTATTTAAATTAACATGAAAATTGCATCGCCTAGATAAAGTGTCGGCTTTATGCGAAAAAGCAATTCGCACGCTTCATCCCCCCAAATTGAGGTAAAATTACGAAAAAAAAAGAACGGAAAGAAATCTGCCATATCTAGAAGATCCCGGAAAGTTAACTTCTTCACAACGTGTCTCTAACTACAAATTTTCACGTCAAGGTAACTTAATTTGGTGGCGTAGGTAATTTCGAGATAGAAGTTCCACCTACATTGCTCCTCACAAGATTTACTTTATCCAATAGTCCAAGAAAGAGTTAATTATTAGCCTAGTAGCCATTGCCAAAGGGGCGTTTTCTGTTCGGTCTGTCTGTGCACAAACTGTAAACAAATAACATAAATTGCAGGAACTAAAGAAGTTACTTAGATAATTAATTAGAGTAATTTTAAACAAACGTTTGTTTCAAATATCACGTATTTGTGACTTAGCGTTTTATTGTAAGTTCAAAATTGATGCAGCATTTATGTGTTATTAACTTAAACCAACATTCTTGGGTTTAACCAAATATTCTGGAGCTAGCTTTCAATTATCTTCAAGACATTTTTATTTCTGCATTTGTAATGCTACTGTAATTTTGTATTAGATTAGTTACGTAAATTTTTTTCATTTGTCATTTTGAAGTGGTTTCAGCGTTATTATCAAGTGATTTGCATGACGAATAATGAAGGGTAATGATGAGAAACTATGATAATGTTTTTATCCGTCAAGTCATTTAATTTTTGAAGAAAACTGACTCTTAACAAGCAGAAATCAGAAATGAATTTATTTGTTTGTCATAAAGATGAACTATACCTATAATATCAATGTAAATAACGTTAAATTAAACTGTTTTCTCCTAAATGGCAATGCACTAATACTTCTGTTTAACTTGCCTTTGAGAAATTATTCTCCAGTGTGGAAAATGTTTTTTTCCTTTATCGAGCAATTTATTTTTAGATAAGGAGAATTTGCGTGTTTACTATTAAGGTTTGCCCAGTTTAGGGTACCTGGAAGATGAGGGTTCATCTCAACACCATTAGAATATAACATTTGAAGTGACAGTACCACTCAAATATCGCATGGTGTTGTCCACTTTGTATATAAAAAATGGAAATATTCAGAATCCCAAAATATTAATAAAATATAGAAGAAAGAGATGCAAACATGCACAATATCAACGTTTCTTTATGAAATACTATTCAGGGTAGTAGCATATGAAAAAATATACTGGCAAAGATTCCAATGGTAATATCAACATTCCTTAATTTAGAAATTTTTTCAGTACTCGACTCCCTTTTTGAAAATAACATTCGCGCATTGTTAATCAACATCAGAACCGATATTGTTGATCTTGCAAGTCAGAAGATTTTATTTATAGTGGGGGAAAGGTAAGTGGAATTTTTTTGCTGGTAACATTTTCTACAGAGGAAACAGAACTATAAATATTCGGGAAATTGCAATAAACCCTCTTGTTGAGTCCTTTGTCCCTTTAGGGAAAGGCCGACTACCTGTGCTTGGGAAAGCCCATGAAGAGCAGGGGAGAGAGTCAACCCTCATTCCACTGGGATTACGTTCCTCACTTTTTCTTCAACCTTCAACGAAGGAAGACGTCCAGACATCGCCTTCAGTGGCATACGAAACGGTTGTATTTTTAAGTGATTTTTAACGAATTAAATTCATCAAGCCGAACTACAATTGTTTGACTAGTCCTTCGAGTTCTTAATCTTAATTGATTCGGTACGAGTTACGTACACTTCTCCATGGTTCATACTTATCATCTAGTCTCTTCTATACAGCAATATTGAGTCGATCTAAGCAAGTAACTATTTCTAAAGTTAATATTCATATAAAAAATAAAAGTCTTCATTCAAAGCCAATTTGAAATCCCTTAGGAAACTATAGTGATTTGTAGTTCAGTTTTAGTAATAAATTATTTGTAAAATTATTATTTTCCATTACACTGAACAGTAAGTAGTCAATAACACACCTATTATTATACATGAAGATAAAGGAGCTACTTACTGCATTATAAATGACAATAATAATGACAACTTATTGACAGGGTATTAGGAAAAATACTATTTAATGGCTATTATTTCTATTCCTTAAAATAATGTGATCGAATACCACTATAATATCGAAATCCTTTTAATGCGAATCTTGTAGTTCAAGAAATCTTGCTAGCGAATCCAGTGACGTCACAATGATATTTTACCAGAGCAGGAATCATGGGTAACCAATTGAGTATAGACCAGGCAATAAAAGCCTAAATTAAAATATCTTGTCAATAGATAATGCTTTAAAAAAAAAATCAAGTATTATTCAATAAACTGTTTTAAGTTATGTATCTGTTCAGTAACTCAACTTCATTTAAAAATTTATTAATTTGTTATCACTCTATAATATTTACAGTCATAGGTCGTCGCTGTAGCTGCACTTATAAGTAAAACACACAATTACTACAAAAGCAATTAATAGAAGATTTACACAAAGAAACTTATAAAGTTTATAAATATCATAGCACTGTTTAACTAAAATTTTGTTAAATTCTTCTATTAGCGCTATCAGTTTACATTTTAGAATCTTAATACAACATTTAAAAAAAATAGTGATAATGTAAAGTCGAATACTTCAAAAATGTTTTTCTATGTTCTAAATTTTATTTATCAAAACCTTACTATTAATGAATCGAGTGAACCAACATTTAAGTTCACTCTTATAGTAAACGTTAATTCTTAAGATATACTATAACTGTAGGATGAGCTCCATAATGTTATCGTTCCTTTTTTTCTTGGATCATGCAAACATTTATCATTTTGATAACTCTCTAACAAACTTAAGTTATATGAAATGAAATGAAACAAGTTTCCTCTAAAAGTCAACGCCATAAATTTCGGAAGCGCCCAAGTAATAACCCCAGGATGTCCATAAGGAGTGCACACAGAGAAAGCACCTCTTAATAGACCAGTCTTTAGAAGTAAACAGGTGACACTTGGAGTCAAACAAGTTAGACACAGTAGTTTGCGAAAAAATTAAATTAATTCTACCTGAATTGTAATATTATTATTAGTTTTATATTTCACTCATGTCATTTAAAAGTAAGTAATTTAAAAAGTTAATAACTTGTATTATTTTTGGTAAATAATTAATTAAACTATCTCCTAAGATTCTCCAAGCGTTTTGAAGTAATAGTCAAAAATGTTACAATAGGACCTAACAGTGTTGGCGACCGTTCGAGGTAATTGTAGGTGAAAATGATTAAGAGAATCACTTCGTCTTGAACAGGTTCCGGTTTTTTTAAGAGTGAATCTTTTTTTAATATTTCATAGTTCCTGAAACTTCCTGCTTCGTTTTCTTACCTTAGGTATACATACATTTATTCTGGAAGTTATCAAGGAAAGTTTTTTGATATATACACCCTCTGTTACGCTTGAATGCGTTATCATAGATTCCAGATCGTAATTCCAGTTGTTAGGGGATGAAGCACCCGCAACTATTTTAGGAGTACTGCAGAAGCCGCAAAACCCTAAACCGGCCCTGCCTAGACACTTACGTAAAGGATTTACCCGGACAATAAACACGCCATCTTCGGGGTGCTGGCCGGAACGGTCGCCGCCCTGAATAACGGACCCGTTTTTGCCCCCATATTTTAGCGAAGGTATTTTGATTAATTAGTCGAGTCTTTTTTGGTCCCGAAAAACGGGCATCTGACTCAATTTAGAGGCAGAGTTATCATTAAAAGCGAGATTAAAATCATGAGCTGCGTAATAGAAAGCGCCCCGTCGGATCTGCCATCATACCAAATTTAATTACTCCCCCCTGTATTTCTTCTTTTTTTTACCGTATTATTATAATAACCTATGGTGTACGCTCCCTGATCCTAACTACAATGAAGACTAACTTACCTCGTAAATTACATTACGAACTTTATCAGGAGTAATCTACATCAACAGTGTGGGGTGTCTGTGTCGCATTATTGCTAGGCGCCCTTATACGCAAGGTCATTGTTCGAGCGAAACTCGACCAAACAAAGACCTGACTGGTTGGTTCTGAAGCACTGATCGAAATTTTACTACGGTAATTAAACTAACAACGTCTAATCGCTAACGTCCCCTTTAAAATTCATACTGTAATAGTTTAACGTTTAACGGCCGGAACTTGCCGTGCCTCTTAAGCGCGAATGCATGATTTCGCGGTATTTCGTTGTTGGGAATTCTTTAAGAAATGTACAGCCGAGTATTTCAGAGGATTTAAAGCCCACAATCATGGCGATGCTATCAGCGTTTCCGTTCCGCGAGTATCATTACAAGCATTTAAGTGGGTACCTAATAATTTACGCTAATTCTTAAATTCATTATCAGAAAGTGCCAAATAAATTTTACTTATCGCCCGCTGTCATCAAATTTTTGTATGTACCACCTTGACGAAATAATCGCAGACACGGTCAAATTAAAAACTTCATGAATTTGTGATTATCTTATTGATATTAAATGCAAATACTGTTGAAACTGCAACGATGTTGAATTATTGACGTTGATAAGGTGCGATAAGCCCAACCACGCAAATACACCTGTGCTGTTAATGAAGATTCTGGGAACAACCGGAACTTGTAGTGTTGTTGCATGTATTATACTTATCGACCTAGGCACTTGGCGGATGCGAATTTTGATGCTTTATTTAAATTTTAGTAGTGTTTAGTGGTTGATGCAGAGGAACTCTAGCGCAACGTGTAGCTTTTATGCAAATTGAGGCACCAAATGAACTTTGATTCGCATTTTTTGAAGTCCAAATTGGCACTTGTACAAAAATTTCCACAAAGTGAGTTTTAAATACTGATTCTCGTTTGCGGAACAACACAATAGCGGCAATAAAACACGCGTTTGTAATGGAGGCGTACAGGCGACAATCGGAGTAAATTTTTGAGGAAGAAGTCGGCTAACTGGCGACAGTTAGCGCAATAATGTAGACATTTGTAAAAATGGGATTGATTATTATTTAAATTTCAACGACTTTTCCCTGAAACTAATGAAAGATGACTCGAATTTTTAAGGACTTCAAAATCACCCTGATTCATAAATAATAAAGAACTACTAAAAAATCAAATAATGCTGAAATATGTCAAATATCAAACTTAAATATTTTTTTTAGTTAGGCACAACATTAAAAAGCAAATGCTGCAGCCATTATTTCAATCCTTTGGAAACAGAGACATAGTAACATGAGATTTCAATGCAAAAAATATTAACGATTAGCTACTACAATGGGCCAAGAACTGTACAAAATTATAACAGATAATAATTACAACTTCCTCTCCACTGGTAGTCCAACTTACTGGTTTTCAGATTTTAACAATATCCCGGACTTACTGGATTTCTTTATTACTGGAGGGTTATTATCATATTATCTAGATGTGACCTCTAACTATGACTTAATGTTAGACCACACTCCAAAAAACCAACCTACACTTAGCAATAGAAAGACCAATTGGAAATTATTATCATATTAATAAGCATCTTGATATGAGTTTAAGTTTTAGTAGTTCTGATGAGATCGAGTATGCAACTAATCATCATTATTAAGGAAGCCAGCTGGAACCCGACACGACAACCAACAAACATGAAGATTAGTACTACAAATATTTTTTACAAAATAATGGAAATAATAAAAAATAAGAGACGGCCAAAAGCCATGTGGCTTATCATAAAAAGAATAAACGAGAACTCTCTGCTGGAAGAATGGCCTCCATGTCATCAGTTTGGATTCAGGCACCAGCATTATACAACACAACAACGCCACCGTTTGGTCAATGTAATACAAAGATTGCTGGCATCCAAAACATATCGCACTGCAACCTTCTTAAATATTATTCAAGCATTAAACATAGTATGACAGAGGATTGTACAGTACAAAATAAAAAAGATATTTCCACATCCTTACTATTTCCTGCTCCAATCTTACCTAACAAATCGATGCTTTCAAACAAGAATTAGCAATGAAGTATCCCAGATAAAACAAACAGCGGCAGGTGTTCCTCAAGGTAATGTTCTGAGACCATTACTGTATCTACTTTACTTTTTCGATCTACTAACTGACCAACAAACACAAATGGGAATTTATGCCGATGACACAGCGATTCTTGCAAAGATCCTAAAGCGGCGTCATCTAAACTACACAATTACTTGAAATTGGTCAAGAAGTGGCTGCGTAAGTGGAGTACAAAGATTAATGAAGAAATGTCAGTGCAGGTCACTTTTACCAGAAGTCGTTTAACATGTCTCTCTGTCATCCTGAATATCAAAATAATTCCCCAGGCAAATGATGCTAAATATATCGAATTTCACCTTGACAGAGGCCTCATGTAGAAGACACACGTAATACAAATAAAATGGATCTGAAAACTAGAAGTAAGTACTGGCTAATTGACCAAAAATCTCGCCTGTCATTGAAAAATAAATTATTTCTATACAGAGCAATAATTTGTCCAATCTGGTCTTACGGCTGTGAATTGTGAGAATGCACCAGCAACTACATGAAAATTATACAGAAGTTCCAATCTATGATCCTCAGAAGTCTGACAAACGCTCTATCGTATGTGTCAAACCAAGCTATTCATATGGACCTCACCATTCCTTTTGTGAGCGATGTAGTACATTGGAAAGACGCACTATACTGGAAGTTCTTCCAAGCAAAGCTATTGTCCCACTAAGAGTTGAACCGAAGTCAAAAGACTGAAAAAAATGGCCTAAAGACTTAAGTGAATAAATATGGGCTTACACCATTGGGTGTCTTTCCTCATGTCCTTGTATTTAAGGGCGTATGGTACGTTCACCAGCCAAACTAATCCGTTATGGGGGCGCTAGTAGTAACCATCAGAGCATTTTAGGAGAATGTACTCTTCCACTCGGTTGGCCTATCACCTCCACTCCAACTTCTACCTGAAGCTAGCTGCCCAACTCGCCTGAAGGCAGCTAAATTTATTTATGACTGAGGCAAGGGTCCCATTTATGAAGTTACTCACCCTTGTCATCCACAACAGAACAGAACAGAAAATAATTTGACGGCGTTTTGCTTATACGAACACGACTTTGCTATCATTAATGCGATTTTTGAAATAAAAAATGGATAATCAACAAGAAACTATAGGCTATGCAGTAAAGATAACTTCATTTCAATAACTGCCGGTTAAACGTACTAAATTAATGATTTTTTTGCTACACCAAATTTCAGTTATTCTTTCGAAAAGCAAATAATAATTAATTATGATAGTGTTACATATCGGAGGCCAATAAAAAGTATATCACTGCAAAGTAGATTGAAGAAGCTTTAATTCCATGACAAAAAAATCAGCCATTGAATAAATGGGTCCTTAGCGGTGTTCGAAATAAGATTAAATTTTGTTATTGTTCTATCTGTCTAAACAATGCATTTTAATTTTTTTGTTTCAACTAAATGTCATGATGTTTTATACGATTTATTTTAAAAAACTCAAAAAAAAATATTAAACCTACCATACGCCCTTAAGACATACAATTAGCTCATAAGATGTGTATATTCTGATTGCTGATAAACATTTTTTAAAAACTGACGCTCTTTTCATTACTATTTTGGGAATCCTAAGATATAATGAAACTGTTGACTGAAGAACGATCGATATATTCCCAATACGTGGCTCTTGTCGTTCATCTTAAGTAATCGCGCGAAATTAACGTGCACTTACTGTGTGTAATAGGAAACTGAAAATGGGTAACAGGTATCAACAATTTTTGTACGCCGTGTGATTATAAGCAGAGCTGCTTTATGCACAACTAAATTCGTTTGTCTCCAATTAATTAATAAAACTTCAACTGTTCATACAAGTTTCAACACAATTTTGATTACCATTTGTTGCTTCATAAGACCCTTCATTCAAATGCTACCTAACATTGAAAGTTCATAACCCACCATAACTATTGTTAGTTAAGGGTTAAACATCCATATTTATTACATGCTGTTATGTACGAACTTCACTTTCTCGAGAGGCTAATTGCTATAAAACTACTTCGGGAGGTTTTAGCTTTTAATTGCTACTTTAGAATAAAACCCTGCAATAGGGTGACCAACAAAAGCATCCCTTGCTTTCAACAACGGTTACTGTTGAAAAGAACTTGAGTACTGCTTCTGAAACCAATGAAAAAAGTGCGCCCTTCTTAACTATCATACGTAACCTATTTTTAAAAAGCACTTTCAATCTTATACGTATTTAGAGAATGTAAGTGGTTATACGAGGATAATTCGAAATATACGTGGCCTGATTGTAATGTTATTTTTTAAGGAATAATTACCGCATGCAAGTTGCACCAAAAGCAGATCATTATTATTATTTCTCGATAGCTGTTATACCTATTAGGTCTATTAAACATAAGTAATTTTGTTATATGATAATTACAAAAAATTGCATTCTGCTGTAAAAGTGTAAAAAACTGCAAATTATAACAAGTTATCTACAAAGCAACGCATTTTCTTGAAGTAATTTTAGGCAAAAATGCTGTTAATATTATTGACTCCTTAAAATTAAATTCGCTACCAATTCACCTTAATTAAAAATTAATTTCAAACGTTTTTACCTACTAAAAACGTTAAAATTAGAACAACTAATATAAAATCATTTATTAATAGTAATGATATTTCGTAAAAACATCATACCAATTATTTTGCCTACACTTTGAACTATACTTGTAGACTTAGAATGGTTTAAAAATAACTTAAAGCCATTACGCGATTACTAATTGAAGAACTAACAAGTTATTTTTCTACCTTGTTAATATTTGATTTTTCATCTTGAATAATAGCATGGAGTACGTGAAATTTCCATTCCAGAGCAATTATTGGGGATTTTATTGTTACAAATAACGAATGTTATTTAGCAACTGTATAAATACTCATGGACTCAGAGGGTCGTTTTTGTCCGCCCTTTGAGTATCAAAGAGAAAATAATATTAGCAGAGTTACGGATGATTCACTTTGATACCTTCAAGTTTCATGTTTTCCTAAGATAAAAGAGAAAATCTAAACAAAGTGAGCCCTGAAATCTCAAACGGAGACATCCAAAAACAGCGGTTTTAAAGTAAAATGCCGCAGAACCTTTCGGCAAACTCGCAAAAATAACGCAAACCTAACAATAACAATAAATCCGATATCGTCGGTAATTGCACAAATGAAAAGACACTCAAAAATAATTGAGGGGAAAAATTTCGTACATAATTCGACTTAAATTCCGCAAAAAGTTGTTGAAACAATTAGGGTTAGTTAACACAAATAAAAATGTAAAGTACAATGCGTGCGTAAAAAGAACGCGGATGACATTCATTTCCCGCAACCCAAATCGATACGACAGTTTCCATCTTTCTGCACGTGGAAAATTCGGAAACAACCCTGAACGAAAGAGTGTTTTCGAAGCCCACAAAAGCGTCCTTGAATCGTAATCGATAAGCAATTAGATACTTCTATTGGACAGCGAATTAACAAAATTGACAAGTTCCGACGGAAAAAATTATGTGGAGGAATTGAACATAATTAGGTTTACTAGAGGGGGTCAATGTGCTCTCAAGTCTTACCCCAGGAAGCAATATTATAGCAGCGGGCGACCAATCCACAATTCGATATTTGATTTTTCAAAGTTAAAAGATGGATATTCGAAGAGTGATTTAATCTAACAGTTTGTTTCAAAGTGCACGTCTCTTCGTGATCGTGAATAATTACTGAGGTGTTTAACTTTATCTCCCATCTACAATTCTGATGTCATTGCAAGGTTACAGAAGGGCATAGTTGCAATTGCAACGTTAATTGGATTTTAAACACGAAAAAAATCGAAAACTAAATAGTCGAAAGTTTGAAGATAAACCGACCACGACAAAAAAATTCTTCAAAGGAATTTCAAGAAACTTGTTGCAAAAAAATTAATAAATCGAGAAGTTTCCAGAAATTCTTCAGATTAAGTAAAACTTAAGTACTATAATGTTACAGGCTGGTGCAAAACTAATTTAATGTAAATAAATATAGCAAGGCTGCATAAACGTAAACGTTAAAATAAATAATCAAAAGTTTGCCTTGCTGAAATCTCTAAAACTTGCTGAAAAAAATGCAATTAAACTTGAAACAAACTTTATCCTTGATCGTAGACGACTTTTATAAGAACTAAAAAATATACTCAAATATATAAGTTACGTAACAGGAAACAAAGGAAAAAAGCTAAAACTGATGATTATTCTTATATTCTGATGAAAATCTACGCTAAACAAAATCACACCTTCAACGATTCCTTCGGTATACTATTTAAAAAGTAATTAATCATAATGATTGAAAATTACGCAAACAAGACTGCTCAATATTTGTTTTATGTGTAAAATGACTAAACCAATTTTCATGAGGCCTTAATACTACTCGAGCACCATGGTTAGATTGAATCAATAACGAAAAGTTTCTAACAGGTACAAATATTCTTGGGGAATTAATAACTGAATTGCATTGGCCCAGGTTTAATAAATAACTTTCAAACATGTAACATGATATATCATTCAAGCACAACTAGCAATTAGTGTAGATGTTGAACTGCCAGTATATGTTATAGATAATGGTATTTCATGTGAATAAATTATATTAGTTTATAATACTCATGCAGCTGTTGTGAAATACGCACTGTTAGTATCCCACTGTTGGTTTGTGAAACTCGTAGTTTACTGCGTGATTGATGATTTATGGCCTTATAGAGAAAATTGACTTTGAGCTTTAATCAATGTAAATGCATCAGATTAAAAGCCTGCCCCGATACTGAAGATAATCGATAACAAAGAGATTTAGTTGCAAACGATCCACGAACATGGTAAAATCCTTCACGAATTATTTCCACAATAATTCTATCTCGGTTCAAAATTAGAAATTAATAATGCTCAGTTGTAGGAAGCTCGTTAATGATTCTCTGCGTTGACGTATCATTAACGATCCATTAGTGCCGATTAGAGATTAGAGAATGCTTCGTTAACCTCGTTAAAATTGGATTTTTTATCACATTGCAAAAACCCCAATTATAAATTACCAAAGTAGGTATTCTTATGTAGCTTTCAGCGAAACAAATAAATTTTAATTTGTTATCAAGAACTACCAGAACCTCGTCTACAATGTTAGGAAACAATATTGTTTAGTTCTTATAATAATTGGATATTTAGACCTTAAATTGAAATATGCAGCAAAAACTCTGAAATGAACAATTTTAAGTCAATTAATTTCAACACTTAATTGCATCTATATGTAATTCTGCACAACTGGTATGCCGACTAATACACATTCTTTGTCGGCTAATAACAAATCTAATAGAAATAGGAAGAACATTTCTTGGAAATAAAGTCAAATATTACAAACATTCCCGGCATTGCTGGGTACGTTTGTTAGTAGCGTAACTTGTACCTGAGAATTCATCCAGAAGACATTTTGATAAAGTTAGATAGAAATTCTCAAAGTCTAGGAATGACAGTAACTAATTCGTAAGCACAAGCAAGTTTAAGTCAGAATAAGAATATTGACTACAACTGTTTTTCTTTTCTAGAAACTAAAAATCTGTTCGGTTTCTGTTCATAATAATTAATAAGCAAATTATTTTGAATGTCAGTGGAAGATTTTGCTTTAAAACTTAAAATAAAATAAGTGTCAAAACAAATATATTAACCCTTCCCTGGTCACAATTACAATGTTGTACAAAAGTGATTTTGGGTACCACCGAAATAGAGACATCAGTATCTGACAAGCCCATAAGTATCAGCACTGCAGACTTGTCGTTAGCTCCATCATTATGATACTAAACGAAAAGAAAATCTAGTAAAGTTCATGTTAAGGACTCCCCCCTCCTAATTTAAATCAGTAAAACACTTTCTACAAGGAACTTAATAGTAGAGATTTTCTAAAACTATAAGAAATGCTGTTTTTGCTGCAGAGTGATATAATATCGGAACATGTAAAAATTATGAGAATGCCTACCTCGCATCTGGGTTTCTATTAAGATAAAAAGCCCTGGCATTTTACGAGAATTCACAAGCCTGGACGTGCAAAAGCTGCTGTTCCTGATGATTTTAACCAAATTAGGTACCCTGTAATACAGGTATTTCCAAAACTCAAGCAAAATTTTATTAATGGCAAAAAACTCATGGACAATAGCAAATTTATAGCAGCTAATGAGAAGAATTGAAGTGTTTGTATAATGAATGAAACTTAAATTAGAAAACAAGACAATTATATTGAAAAGTTAATAGTTCTTTGCTTCATAGCCAGATAAAAAAAATAAAAAAAATAAGGCACACTGCACTATAGGAGGACCAATTAAATTAGTCGACGACACCAGCAAAGTAATCAAGCATTCAAAAGTTGAATTATTCAAGTTGAAAAAAAGAGAAGCTTTCTAAAACACACCATTGTGAATAGAAATTTGCTCATCATAAGGGCAAGGAACAGTCCAAAATACAGGATATGTGTTGAGAAATATGAGACGTGCTCACACATCTACACAAAAAATCTTCAGTCTGGTAGAAATTTTAGTTTAAAAAATTATTAATAACTTTGCTAGAAAATATAGCAAACTTTGATACTCCTACAAAAATGTAATAGAAAAGTTTGCTTGTTGTTTTCTCATCTTTGTGTCTTAATAAATTTTCTTTTATTATCAATTATTCTTCTTTCGTTGTTTTCATTAGAAATAGTACCGGTTACGTATTGAGAATACGGGCAGTAAAATTTTAAAATAAGATTCTGCATGACAAAAATTTTAAAGGTGTCAAGCAAGAAAAAGTTTTTACTAAATGCAATAATAACGTAAAACTCCAGTCAAATATTTCTCTACAAAAAGAAAAGCATTGAAAGTCATTGGTGCGGCTATTCTATAATACGTTACACTTGAATTTTCGGGAGTTAATGGCAAGAATAGATAAAAAACATTTTTTCTTCTTCTTATAACTTAAATATTATTTTTATTCATAAGCCAAATAAGCAGAAAGGTCTATGCATCTGAATTTTTTTTATCTTCTGAAAAAAAACTGAAGCATATTGTCTGAATAAAAATGCAATTATTGTTTCAACCTGCCAGCGACAACAGACTTAAGTGAATATCAAGTTTTGCGAGTTTTGAGAACGCCAGAGTTGCCCTTTACTGTACATTGTCCTTCTATAAGGAAGGAAAAACAAATTTGCTACTGCAAATCTCTAGAGTACACCAAGCTTAGGTAAATATATTTAGTATAGCGAATCTTCAAATATCGCAAAAGACGTTACAAGATCGCTGTAATAAATACGCCAGAAACGGACACAATATCTAAATAATTATTAACTTTTTAATAAACAATCAAACTATTTCTTGCTCCAATAAGAATCTGAAAGGTGGCAACTCTGATGAGTATTAAAAAAAACTCGACTTCTTTAGCTCCGGTCCACACTATGCGTTTTGTCGGAGGGTTAAAACCGCATCGGTAAAACGAGAAAATGTTTAAACCACAACCGCATAGAAAGAATTCATTTAAATCAATGCGTTGTTGTCTTCCCGCTAAACCGTTGGGTTTAGCTGCGGCACAACCTTATGCCGCGAAACGGAAAGTTATTAAATGCATTTGCAGCCGCATAGATGTGAAAGAATTTATTTGAAACAAAGAGTTGTTTACCTCTAAGACAAAAAGGCAAAAGGTTGACCGGACTTACAGCTCAAAATAAATAATAAACTACAAATCTTGAAGTTGTACTAAGCTAAAAATGTTGCAACATCCAGTCGTATATCTAGCTACAGGTTATTAGGCGGAATATTATCTGGATTATTGGGATAGACTACCAATTCTATGCACGTTTATTTTTACGGTGATTTACAAAATGTAATTAATTGGGTAGTCAACTATCAAAGCACGATGAGTAGGTAACTGATATGGTAAGTTCACATGTACAATTCACTAACGAGTCATTACAAAATAGCTGCCATATTCAGCATTATTTCTGGTTATCTATAGTTAATCTTTCATTAACATTAATTAATAATTTAATGCATTCTATCCTTTCTGCAACTGGACATGGGATTGTTTGAAATTGACGCAAGTAGTTCAATCCTATTTACAAGCTCATGATTATGTTGAAAAAATAATTGGGTCCTGTCTGTAAAAAAAGGTGAATGAATCAATTCTAAAACGTCAAATAAGATTATCAAATCTCGCGACAATGCTTTCGGTAATTATGTAGGTCCCATAAAAACTATTCTGGATGGGTCGTTAAAAACAAAACCAAATAAAAATCCTTCAATTGCAGAGGAAGCGATTACGTGTCTGTCCGTTGAAAGATTGCCGTCTCCTCGAAATAATTATCCCTTTACACGAGGCTTTAAACCCGTTTTTATGGGTCAGTTCGTTATATGAATTTAGCAGCTTTTAATTTTCCTTTAAACACACCCAATCCCATCCACGTGCAGCCGGGGATAAAAGTTGTTCCTGAAAGGCAGTCCCCGGGATTACGCTTTAAAAATTTATTGCGTTCCCCAAAATAAATTACGACCAAGTCATCGCGTTTAGGGTTGGGGCGTCTGCTTAATCGAAAGACAATTTTTCATTGCGATATAATTAATTATTAGGTTAGTCACAAAAGGGGAAAGCGTGTTTGCGCTGGTCACATTGTTAAGTGGAGTGGGAGCCCATTGTGTCCACAAGGATTTCATTTATTTGAGACTTGTGAAAAAGACGGGTGGTGCGATAACAGAACTATTGACGGCCCTTCCGGATCAAGGCAGCTTCGAGACCTTCTCGGCCATGGGTCACTAGCTACAAGTCATTTTTCGGGTCAGCGACGCCAATTATTGTTGTAGAGTGTGCGATATACACCTTGACGTTATGTTTCTCTTCACACACGCTGAGCTTATAAATAATTATTGGGGTGCGTGCTGCCCACAATTTATCTTTCGCATCATTAATATTTTGTACAACACAAAACTTCCATGGGGGAAGCCATAAATTACGACTTCTTATACAGTGAATAATTATATATATTTTACTATTTCGGGACAGGGTTTCGCAACCAATCGTCGTCGGCGAAGCGCACTTGCGGCCTGCGCCCAAGGAAACGCCGACAAAACGCAATTTTTATTCCGCCAAGAAACCGTAAAAAGAGCAAAACAGGGGCAGGCCGAACGGCAATACTAACACTAAAAACCTAAAATTATCTTTTTTATATATTTATTTCAAGTAAGTGACTCTAAAAAATTGGAAGGGTAATGCAAGTTGATTTATTACACTTGTACTATGAGTAGTCTCCACACTCTCACTTGATAATCTAACAAAATACGCGATTCTTAGGCCCCTCGTAATTGTAATTCCCGTCAAGTACAAGTGGTGTATCTTGGGTCGAGTGTCCTTCACGTTAAAGGGAGAATAAGACTTAGTTTCCGGGATATTGTTTGCTGGATAGAGAAGCCTCTTTCTGGTTATTTATTAGACTGTTTTTATTTGTTTGGGGTCGTCCAATATTTACGTCAAACGATACTGGTTGAGTTAACGCTCAGGAAAGAATGAGTTAATTAAGCACGTTATGGTGATGCGCCATTTTCATTAAATTCCGTCTGCGAAAATGTAATTAGAAGATAGTCATCAGAGGACAAGCAAATGAAATTCTGATGGCAACATTTACACATGGTGTGCACACACGGGATGATGATGGCATTAACATGGTACATCTGGACAAGAATACATTAGTTTCGTTCAGTAATAGGCTTTTAGGATTACCAAGAGACATAAATTACATCTGATTAATACCTATTTCGTCTCTCGCCCGGTTTACAACCGCGCTACTAAATTCGCAATTTCAACTATCTTTATAAATAATTACCGCACGACATCAAAGCTCGAGTAACGTCCTTTCGCGACATCCAACGACTTTGTGTAACGTTACAAAAATAATTAATTGAGCTGAAAATGTTGCAACGCCAACAACGCCGTCGCTAAATAGGATTTGTTTGGCTGTCGAAATTGCGCAATAAAAATCGTTTCCAGATCGCAAAAGGGCACAAAAAATTACCCCAAATTGGGATTCGGTTCTGAATATGGCCGAGTTGATAGGAATACAGTGATACAGACAAAAAATTACAGGGAAGCCCTAGTTCTCTTTCGAGGAAGCCGTACGCTGTGTTATTTGACGATAACGACATCAAGGAGCGGCTGGAAGAAAGCGGGGGTCTAATCACCAGGGGCGGTCCCAGGAACAAAATGAATATGGTTCATCAACTATTGTATCCCGCGTCAACAATCTATCATGCCCTTCCTCGCTGACAGCTCGTGGCATGTCTTAATGCCCCATTGTTCGCCTCTTTTATGAGAAACACAGTAAATATGTATTTGGTCGCACTTCCACCTCTTTTATATCGGTTTTTAATAAATTGGCGCCGGTTCCGGCTCGAAATTCAATAATTGCGATTAAATTAGAAAGTTATTGTTAGGCCACGCCACCGGGGTAAGTGAATGTGTAAAACGTTGCGAGGCGGTTTCGGTACATCGGAGCAATTCCCGAGGGTGCTATTCTTACTTTAAATAGTCCCATTCTCATCTGTATAACGCGAAATGAAACGGTATGTTCAATGACCAACACAACAACGGCAGCTGGACGCCAATTTATCGACCGTTTCGATATTTCACAGATAATTGCTTTAGTAACTTATGTGGGTGTAACGTGCAGTTGCCCCGAGTATAAGTTTATTTCCACTTATGGAACGGAAACTACGCCAGCAACAAAGACAATTCGACCGATCCAGAAAACTGCTGGATCATCCCGACTGAGCCCGAAATTTCTCAGGACGCGCCCGAATTAATGAGTTTCGCAATACGCGAAACGCCAACAATAGAAACCGCCCTGACAATAGAAGCTAGACTGCCATTTTTCCATTGATTTGCTCCTAGATTTACCACTCAAGTTACAAGGACGCCGTCTAACATCTGAATTTCAGTCGAGGACACCGGAATATTGATTTAGGTTACAATTTAACGTTACAGCTGTATATCTAAAAAAATTATTTCAATATTGATTTTCTAATTCACCACAGAAATATCTAGAAACTTGCGCATTTCTTAGATTTGTATTTTAGTTGAGGCCACCTGAATATTAATTAATTTTATGAGTTACCATGAAAAGAGTTACGAGCGAGTCCCTGAAGATTTGTGTTTTAGTTGGAGACAGCTAAATGTAAAATTATAATTGCGGTTTCACCATCGAACCGTAATGAGTCCCTGAAGACTTTAACACCTGTCCGATCGAAGACGGATGCTTGGAGTTGCTCCCAAAGTGTAACCGATTATAACAATCTAATCTGAACATTTGACATATACATTTGGTGTTTCACGAGACTTGTCAAATATTCCCCACCAAAAATTAATTAATTGGAAAATTAACTACATCCCATCTTGCGGCATTCTAAAGCCGAATAATATCGTACGGCTTATACCTGCCGCTATATTAGGGACTTGCAAAAGATCTAAAAAAATTTTAGCTTTTAAAGGAGAGTCTCTTGCCGAAACTTTCTTACTTTACAAGGACTTTTCACCGACAACTTATTTTCTCTTGCTGTTGCTTCACTCCGAAATTCTTAACAAAACGGCATTTTCTGCAGTACCAATTACTGACGAAGTATATACCTGAAACAAAAAAAGAAAATCAGTATTTTATCCCACACACCAACTTATTTGATTTTATTATTAAATTGACTCTTGTTAACAGCGCGGGGAGCCCAACGCAACCATTAGGACCTCACCATAAAATTTATGTGGCCATTTCTTCAACAAATGCGGCTTACAGATGTTAAGGGCGTTAAAGTAAAAATTTATTTCATGTAAATCTCGAGTTTAAAACTTAAATATGAAGTTGAAATTTTTGCTTTGCTCCATTTAACCCATATTCGAGTTCTCCACCACCATCCGGACATTTCCCACATTTGCTGCGGTATCGGTGAATAAGTTAAGTTTGGGATTTTTTATTTTCTTGCTATTTTATTTCTAAGAGTGTTGTCGCGTTTTACTAATCGAACTGAGCTAAAAGTTGCGTGGGTTAAACAGGAACATGTGATCTTATCGATCCTATGCCGCCTACCATCGATCCTGCAACACGTAATCGATTCAGCATAGGTAATAACACATCGGTTAAAGGGCGGCATTTCAGATTTCAGATTAAATTAAGTGGTCAGCAGATGTTTATAGGGCGGTCTCGTGCTATGAAGTCATTTTCCTGCAGGACGTTTCGGCCGCAAATCAAGCACGAGATTTCATTTAATTTTCACCCTGCTACCGAATGAACCGCCTGCTCTTTTTACGAGGATGATAAATGCGATTCAAAAAGACCGCAAAATCGATAGAAAGTTCGCAACATACATTGACACTGTTTTTGTAATCTAGAAGCGCAATTGCCTGCGGTACAGAGATTTCTGCGAGAAGAAACATTGGCAGTAATATCGATGACTGTATAGAAAAATGTAAAAGCAACATAATAAATTGTTTACTGGCTTCTCAGTTGCCACGATCCTGCAATACTTTTATTGCACTGTCGAGTCCCCGTTCCAATTAATGAAACTCTAGAGAATTCCATAATATCTGGGAAAACGAAAAAGAAAAACTAAAGTCACCACACGAATGTGTAGTGTAGATTAATTATATCTCCATCGATCCTAACAGAATCAGAAAAATTGTTGGATTAATTGCTAACGGCCAATGAACCAAAATAAAAAGTACTCCAAATGTAGCATTTTTGTTAAAAAACGGGTAGTAAAGTTGGTGAACTATCACAATAACTATCCTGAAAATAGATTGATGTCAACTGAATTACGGTATGGTTCACTTCGGTGTAGCACCAGGCCTTACTTCCAAAACTTTTCGTTAATTGATTGCACCACTCCTACATAATTATTGTTTTCATCACTTTCCTTGTTGGCTTTAGTTGTATACAAAGGTTTTACTTTAATGTGAGCTAGCATTACGAGGAAGACAAGTGGTTTAGTTTAGTGGAAACATGTACAACAGATGAATATTTATTGCAGTTACACGGCCGGAAACACGCATAAAATGTATGTTCGCCAACACTGCCCTCGATTTTTTCCAGTTATAATACCAAGCGACACACGAACGCACGAACTTACAATTATTATGAGGCGTGAAGAATTGTTAACTTATTTTTTAGATTTTCTTAACGCATTTTACTAAACAATGCCAGTGCACAATTTTGAATTGCATATCAAATTAACTATTCTACACTGTCGGGCTTGCTGGCCCAACAGTCAATTGGTCTATTAACAATTATACAGTGTACATAATGGCAAAGACCTAGCGGATATGGAGATTTCCAATCACTTTGAGCGAAAATTAACCTCATATGAATAAAATTATAATATCAGTAACGAATGATGGGGCGAATCCTTGGTGTTAAATGTTTAAATATGAATTGCTAGGTAGAAGTTACAATACAATAATTATGGGTAGAGCTCCTCGTACAATGGTTAAAACTTCAAATCGGCGGCAACACGAGATGTATTATTCTCTAGAAATGGTTTGAAGCAGCTTGGAAGTCTACCTGCGTCAGTGCCAGAACTGCAGACAGTACTGCCAAGTCTTGAGATTTGTTGCCGAAGAACTGAACAAAACTTCAAATCCAAGCGGCGAAGTCAAGATCACTTCAGAAGTTAGAAGTATTAAATCAAAATAGTCCGTAACTGGGAGTAGGAGAATAAGTAATTTAGATTTGTTACTAAAATGCATTGCTATAGTTTGTAATGAGACTTTCTAACTCGCTTTAAATTCAACAACTATGTAGCTAATAGAGAAAGCAATAAAATTCACTTTGATCCATTCCCATTCCATCCGGCCAAATCCTCAAATGAGATTGCTAGCACAAATAAAAATAGTCAGTAATTACGTGAACACCTACATGAATTAGCAGTAATTAACCGAGATTCGATTTTTGATCTTAAAGAAATTAGAGAACGTGGAGAAAAAGTTAAAAATTAAGCTCACCACAATCGACATAAGGCAACTACATTGCACTTCTACAACAAACATTTAAAATCTTCTTCCACAACCCTGTTAAAGAAATAGACTTTAACAACTAGCATTATTTATTTTTGAAAGTATTCAAATACTTTAATTATCAAAAATACTATTCTCCTGTAGTAAAATAAATATTAAAATTTGAAAAAGAGTCCCAAAACACAATAGTTGTAAATATTTCGCTTCGAGGTAAATCATGGGTAACTTGAATGCACTGCCTAAAAAAAACTTGAATGAAAAATATTACAAAATTCTTGACAATTCTTTAACATCGCAAATATATTTTTTATTAGATGACATAAAACAGTTTAATCAATATGAAATAAAATATTGGCGCTTTTATTAGATACCCTCAAGATGAAAATTTTTACGAATGTTTAAAGCACTGCCATTACTATAAATAACTTTTTTGTTAAGTGGTTTGATATGAAGGGTATTAAATTTAGAAGATTGATGTTTTCTTATTTGCATGGCTACAAGTTAATGAAATTAAATTTTTTGCATGCCATTTCTTTACCTGGACGTACGATTTCTTTTAAGACCTCAAAATTGAAAAGGGGAGCAATTCTCCGGTAGTTTTCCATATTCAATTCAAGTTTAAACCTTGAGCGCCGACCTGCTATTCATTTAACTCTCTTACAGTTACTATTCAAAATTAAAAAATACAGCTTTAGCGAGATCAGTAGAAATATAAATTATGTCATGAAGGTAAATGGAAATTTGTACTTTTGAAATTGAGGAAGTAAGTTTAGTTCGATTATTTGAAAACTAAAATTATTGAAGAATGTCTGTAATAGCATAGGAAATATTGCTGCAAAACCTATATCAGATGCAGGAACTGAGCAAGATTTTGTTGATAATGACACACAAGAACAATAATGTTAAGAAATCGATTATTTAAAAAATAAGATCAACAGAATTTGCTAATTTGTTGGTGAAAAAAAACGGGACTACTACAAAATTAAGCAAATCATAGACAATATTAGAAAGCTGCAATCTACTATAGTAACAGCATGAAAAACCTGCAAGAAATATTACTGAAAATTCTAAATTTCCATTTACCACTTAGTTTTGTAGATATTAGTGAAAACTCTTATAAATATGAAACAATTTACTTTATAAGACAAATCAAATCAAAATAAATGTTCCTTTCGGTCAACACTTAACTTTGGTTAATATCTTGCAAGCGCCTAAATATTAGTGAGAAAATTGTGTAACAAAAATATTGTTAATTAATTTATTGTAATTAGTTAATTTGATCAACAAAACATTTTTTCCTTTAAGACAGCAAGTAGTAGCTAATGAGTTAAAATATTGTTTCGGCTGGAATTAATTGAATTCTTTATAAACCTTCTGCATCAACATAGTTTAGACAAATTTAGTAAGAAATTAATCTTTTATAAACTAATTAAACGCAAAAGTATAGTAATTTCCTAAAATTTTAAGTTAATTCAACTAAAAAACGGACATAACTTTCATTTCTAGTAACGGAATTTCGCTGACAACAAAGTAAATATTAATTTACTTACTACCTAATGCCATCTAGCCTTTCAAAAATGTTGCTTACAAGGGCAGGCACTCGGCAATTTCTAATTGAATTACGCGTTGTTGCTGGCGAGTTGGGAATTTATTGCCTGCACCGAGACACGCTTACACGCCAGCAGTCGCTTTTGGCGGAGGCGCCGGGCGAACGTTTCGATTCATGATCGTAGCCTCTATAGCGAAAGTGTCCAGCGAACAAGGGTAAGTAACAAAGTGCTGACTGTCGGTATGCCGAGTGTTCATATTCCATAGAACGGGCACTCTAGTTTATGCGGTTTAATCGAGCATATAATGGCCATCCCTTGCTGACCACCCTAACTCGTTGCGCGCCACTTGCATGGACGCTCAAGTGCTCAAGTGGATAATATGCACAGTTTTACTATCTATTAATGGCTCTGGACAGGAGTTTGATAACCAAACAACTTCCGTCTTAGTTCCCTTCATTAAGTGTCGCACGACTTCCATAACTCTATACCGACAACGATTCGCTATTGATTAAACAATGTTAAATTGAGCAGCAGGTACAGCGGTGCCCAAGAATACGGATAAATCACGCATAATAATAATCAATCAAAAGACAGAAACACACGATGACGTGGTATTGTATGGCAATAGCTAGTTATCGCAGTTCCTAAGCCGCCGACCGACAGTATTTGTCCCGCTGCAGTGATTTGTCAACGCCAAGAAGGAATTCATTATGTGCTCTCGCCGCCCCAAGGGGTGCGATATGTGATACGATATTGTATCACGTGCATCGCTTTGAATAATTGCCCCATGTTCACTGCATTGTCTAGAAATAACACGTCGTGTGTCCGCTCTTGTTTGCGCTTTTAACGTGCTATTTTTCCAGTAGCGTTGGTGCCGCCACCACCGAAGAAAAGTTGCCATCCCATTCATTGCGTTGAATTATTTAAATTAGAGGAATGACAAGAAAATCAATTAAAAACGGGGAACAACGGCGATAATTCATAAAAGAAAATGTGCGAGAGGGGAAAGGAAAATGTGGAAGAAGAGCCGCGGAGCGATATTAAAAACTTATCCGATTCCACATGGAACTTCGGTTGCGGATGAGAACTTGCCTCACTTTGCCAATTCCAAGTTAAAAGAACTGCTTTACTACACTTGCCTGTATTCATACCGGGAGACGTCTCGAGAGGAATGGGGTAATTGCTGCTATAAAAATCTACGAGCAATTAAAGACCGACGCGAAGAGGATCGTGGAAAATTAAAATTTAGTGCAGGCTAGTGCATGCCAACTAGGTTCTCGCCACAAAGCTCCGTCCTGATTTTCAAAAAAAGAAACCGCCACCATCTAGATGGAAAACAAAGTATTAAAGTTATGAGCCAATTAATTTTAATATTGTGACGTCTTTAAGTGAAAGACTTGAATTTTCATGCAATTGACGTTACGTTCAGGAAAAATATGGACCCGGCTGCGATCCACATAAAATTATATCACTTCAAGTTTGGCAAGTATTTAATCCTCTTTTATAGCCTATTCTTTGTTCAAACGGGATTCTTCTTCAGTAGCATTTTGCATGAATTTTTTAAACGTCTAGCTAGTGAAGTAAGATTACTTTGTTATTAGGTTAACTGATTAAATCAATATTATGGAAATAGTAATTTATTTTATTAATACGCAAACAGTATCATCCAGTCACTTCAGCAATTTTGTAATGCTTTTCGTGCCTTATAAAAGTAAAACAAGCGTCTTCGCAAATAGCATATCTACTAACTACAACAAAAGTTATACACTTATTGCTATGACTAAAGTTCTTCAGATTTGTGTTAATTCCAAATACAAATATGGCAGCAAAAACTGGAAAAGTACACCGAAAACTTACTCCACATGCTTGATGATCTAAATTGCTGTTTGGGAGCTGAATTCCAAACACAACCGCTCTATGATATAGAATTAACAATGTCTGCATTAAATTGTTAAATTTTGCGATTAGTCCTTTAATTATTCATTTTCTTCTTAACACCAGCTTTGCAGTCAATAGTTATTTCTTATGTAGAGAGCAAGTTAATTTCATATACTAATGGTCTAATAAAAATAGAAAATATGATTAGTAATAGCTTTTGAAACGAAATTTTTCAACTTAAAAATAATTGCTTTCTGCCAAGATCGTGTGACATAAAACTACATACCAAAATTTACGATGTATTAAACTGTAATTTCGATCACTAAAATTATTAGAGTTAAAGCAACATTATGTCGCGTCACACTTTAAAAACTTAAGATGTTCTTAAACGAATACGTGATTCATCCTAAATTCGCAGAGAATTGATATGTTTATAAAAGCATTAAAGAGGACCGAATAGGTGTAGAAAATATTTATTATCTTACTAAAACTGTTGCGCGAGGGTAAAAAAATTGTTTAAAAAAAATATTTGTCGTTTTCAATTCTTACCAAATTTCGGGTTTCCTTCCATGAATTATATCGGAAGTTAAGCAGACAATCGTTTATGGTCAAATTTATCTAACTGACCGTATGTGTCAAATCGAAGTTACGAGGGCCGCTCTATTCATTGCTTAACCTCCTTTGAAACGCTATCCAACGAAGCGTCCAACTCCTACCACGCTAATGAAATCCACTTTACATTACTGTCAAATATCAAGAGTGTGCTCAAAATTTGTACATAATATAATCAATCATTATTGTCAATTTAGGGTAATGCCCCGATATTGGTGCGATACCAATATTTTTTCTGGATGACCCAAAAGATTATTGATAGTCCCCAATAAATTGACGTTATTGTTTTTATTCTACTTTTTACCATAAACAGAGCTACCATAAGTACTGATTACAGAAATTTTAAAAGAAGCATAATATCACTAGCCGAATCTCTAGCGCTTAAAAGAAAGATAATAGAAAAATAATGCCTCATGCATTTCTTAATTGTTATATTCAGCCAATAGTTCAGTAGCTAACTTCAAACTTGTTTTATTATTAAGTGAATGTCAAGTATAGGAAAGTAAAAAAATTCCCTCTAAAATATAGATAGAAAATATTCTATTCATATACAGAGAAACATTACGAAGTGACTGAGATCTAACAGCAGGGTCCGTTAATGGAAGTTCCCTTGAAAGCTTAATCGAAATAATGTTCTAAAGTTACAAAACTGCAGATGTATATGCTGCTTTTTTTGCTTAGTAAAAAATTGCAAGTTCTTTAGCTTGCATTGATTGAAAATATCAAACATGCAAAAAAGCTTTTCTACTTTCAGTTCTTTTTCCTTCACCTCCTAGCACTTAAATGATTCAATATGTTCAGAAACAATATTGATTTAAATAAAATGTTGCAGAACATTCAAACTGGCGCAACATTTTATGTGGTTTAATTAAAAATCTTTCCACCACCCTAAACCATTTATTTGAAAAAAATTACAAATTGTAGTACTATTCATATTCAATATAATCAAGTTACGTGCACGTTGCGATTTTTAAAAGTTTTAAAGGACAATCCCTGAATTGATTATCAACATCACTTAATAGATGTTAAACCCGAACTGCGTCAACAGGTGATTCGACAATTTAGTTTCGACCATGGGCTAATGGTTGACTTGATTACCAGCAATTATTTATAATTAGATTTGATTAAATAATTCTTTTCGATTATCAATTGAGTGAGTTGCTGTTGGTATCATTGTAAGCTTAATTAATTTCAAAGTCTAATTATTGGGATCATAAAATATTTCGAACTGTGATTATCCAATAATTTAGTAAATAATTAAATGCCGGCACGATAACAGCTATAGAAAAAAAATCCGTTAATTTAATAACATTTCTAAAGTTTCAAATTTTTCATCTTCATGAAAAACAATCAAAATTGAAGACATTTAATAAGCTTGCTTTCCTTCAAAATGTAACAGAAGAAATTTTTGTAAAACCTGAAACGATATTGTAGATATATTCACGATGTCTACAAGTTAATTAAAATAAAATAAATTGATGTTCAAACAACGAAAAAATACAAACAAAAAAGAAACAATTTGAACAGTATTTAAAAAAACATTACCTTTGGTAAATAATTGAGCATATTATTTGCTCTAAAGGATTTGTCATATTCAAAATTAATATTGAGAAAAACAGTTAAGTGATTGCTTATGTGTTTAAAAATAACGTATTAAAATATTTAGCGGTATGTGTTTTGGTATAAATTAATAAACATAAATGCTTTTCGGAACGTTATGTTAAATAGGTGAGTGAGATCGAAAATAATTAAAAATTTAATAATAAACATCTATCCTAATTATTGGGAGTAACGATGGATTTATTATCTTGTTTATATTCATGTCAATAAAGAGCAGATGTTGCTCATGCCTTGCAGTGAAGAAAATATAAATAGATAAGAAACGGTAAGAAACAGATAATATAATTTTTTTTCGAAAATTCTGTTACAAAACTCTCCAAATGTACCTCTTAAAAATGAGAAATTGTTTTGAATCAATAACATCTATTTTAAAGTACTTAGGAAGACACACATTTTCTATCGTTGATTCATTTTTTGAAGGTAAGGTCAAACACTATTTTTCAAATCTCCTCCACATTTCCATTCTTTAACTTTAACTTCAACTTTGGAAGCAACTGAAGTTGCAGGTAACTAAATCAGAACTTTACAGAGATTATTGAATTTGAATAATATATTTAGTTGTTCTCGAGTTTTATATTGAAAAATTATGATTTTGCCCCTGGAGCATAGGAGTAAGCTTATAATGAAGGATTTGAAAGTTGCCAATCGCATTTTATTTTTGCTTTTTTGATGATTGGGTTTCATTTTAAAATTTTGCTTCGAATAGTTTTGAACAGTGGCGGCTCGTGGTTAAATTAGATGAGAGAGCAACCTCTAGGGCAAACTTATAAGTATCTATTAGCAATTAATACCCAATATTTGATAGTTAATAACTTATATTTTACAATCAATTTTAGTAAGATTTTATATCACCTGTGGGGTACTATTATCAATCCGTTGACCTATAAAAGGGGTCTCGCCTGTAGCCCCACTCGCAAACAAGAAACTAGAAAATTAATCTTACACTTAAAATTAAAATATAGAAGCGAAATTTTTATGAAAAAAAGAATTTTTGATCTAAAACAGATATTTACTTAAAAGTCTTATAGACAAAATCTATTCGTCTATTTTTTTGAGCTACAAAATGACTAATAACCAGATTATTAAAATCGTCTGTGGACTTAATAAGTTCACGTTCAATAGAACAAGTAATTAGCGCGCAAGCTCATCTTGACCTATAGTATTTCGGAAAAAGTTTTTATTCTTTTTAAAGTTGAAAAGCAACGTTCGCTTTCAGCTGTTGTCATCGCGATTGTACAAATAATTTTTAACAATTTGACAGATTCACGGAAATCATTTTAAGGTTATTGTCTAAAAGAAATTGAAAAATGCGATGAGCTCGATTGGCTTGACAAAAACTTTCCCTTCTATATATGGTTATTAATTTGTGTTCCTTGGGGTGATCTAGAAAAAAATGTTGAAAAATTGGCAAAAAAATACTCGAACTTGCTTACTTTGATTGGCTGCTCTTTCTAGAATTTAACTTAATTGATGAGCATAACAATGAATGAAAATGGCTCTCTTGTAAACTGAACTGACTTTGGCTTGTCCTCCATTGTTTCAGCCACTCATAACCGCAGCCCTATTATAACTTTGAGCTATTAGCTCTTCAGGAGATTTGTTTATATTAATTTCCTTTAATTCAGCAAAAATTACGTTACT
Organism: Pyrochroa serraticornis; assembly: GCA_905333025.2. Taxonomy (NCBI): domain Eukaryota; kingdom Metazoa; phylum Arthropoda; class Insecta; order Coleoptera; family Pyrochroidae; genus Pyrochroa; species Pyrochroa serraticornis. The sequence goes on along the minus strand of HG995157.1, from coordinate 8,836,298 downwards.
TATGTCATCAATAAATATACAAAACAACAAAATAAATTGGTAACATCGCAACCATATGTTGTTTTAGGATCTAAAGGTTAGGCCGAAATGGACCCAACTCTTTTATTTTCTTACGACCCTCAAAACTTAATCCCCTCAATTTTGCGGCGTTAATTGCTTGGACGGTATTCATTATTTTAATTGGAACACGAAATCACCCAACAACTGCTTAGTCTCAGTAAAACCAAAAAACAAGAACGGTAGAGCAACAAAATTATTTCACAACTGGATAAATCGCTCATACGCCACATCACACCATACTTGCATGTATTGTATTTAGTTTATAAGCAGATTGGCGTTGTCGAACTCTTTGAAACAACGGCGAAGTTCGAGAACGTTCGGGATCGGGTTTAAGAAGTTACTCTATTGGCTTAGGCAAAATAAATCGGGCCCCTCCTCAACGCTGTTGCCAGCGCTTTTTAAAGCATACTCGATGTATAATTACACTGGAAAATGACGATAGCATATGCCAAGTTTCACGCAATCTGGCAAAGCACGGGCAACTTAAAATAGAAGCAGGCAATATATATGATGGCCTTCATGAGTTTCTAGCTTGTGTTTAATACATTCTCTATTTTTCTGGGAAGCTTTGGGAGGGCATTACCCCTTTGCCCTCCTGCCCCAGCCGCCACTGGTTTTGAATTACAGCTAGTCAAACTAAATGACTTGAATAATTTTATTAAAAGCAAAAAATATATATGAACACCACACTGTTATAAAATTCCTATTTAGGAAAAATTTAAAAACTACAACAATCCAGGACGACATAGTAATAACTGTCAGCAAATCTGTATTTTGTACAGAATGATCACAAAAAAAAAAAGAAACAGTCTTCAAATATTCTTTAATGTGGCTCACACATTGGCCGACTATTAACGAAAAACATCGACATGGTTTTGATATTTGACATTTTTTTACAATTGTTAGAAGTAATCAAATTTCATATTCTAATGGTGTTGTCAACTTTATATTGTATTAATATATACCTCCAACTCTTTACTAAGTATAAAGTTATAGCAAAGTCTAAAGTTAAGAGAATTTAAACTCGAAAATTCTTTATCTTATGAAAAATTAATAGTTTGCTCTACGAAATACAATTTCACGCTTATATAAAGAACAAATTTCCACGTCAGGTTGAACAAATATAATAGTACGATTCTATTTAAGGAGAAGAAAAGTCTTCGAAGGCAAAAATCACCGGCGCCCTTTTGGAATAATATGTTCTGATATGGCCTTAAATTAATAGTTTCACATGTTTTCTCAAAGTCTAAATATTATAGGCAGGAAGAGCTTGCTTTCATACTTTTGACTAACCCTGTATACTACGAGGTACTGACAATGTTTAAAGATGTTTAGTATAGATGCTATGACTTTTAGATTGCTCACCAACAGAGAGTAAAAGTTTTAGTAGAAGCTGGTGGAAATAGTATTAAATAATTTTGTATACGTTAAGATGTTTCTGTATAAAAGAACTCTACTAAAAGAGAGGAAATAAGTTTTAACAAACTTTTTTGAACCATTAGATTTATTAAATATTGACATTTTGAAAACTTAACCAACTAATTTTTCAAAATTTCTCGTAAGTTTAGTTCGACTTTTAAAATATCATAAACAGACGTCCAAACTTTGATGTCTTATTAAGTCAAGGAAGCAAGGTGCCCTAAACAACACTAAACAATATTGAGGATTCTTCAAAACTATTAATTGCTATTGGGGAATTCTTCCTAAAATTATATACCCTAAACGTTTATCTTTGCAAAACCGCTAAATAATTATTTTAATTTAGAGCTACTACTGTGCTATAATAGTCGTTTTACCTCAAACTTCTTAATTTTATAAAAGACATCTCATCATACATGCCTTAGAATAACTGCAACAATGTATAAAAAAAGTGAACAATAATGACCACATTAACATAAACTCTGACAGTGGCCACACAAAGCCCATTTAAAGCGTCAAATTTAGAAAAAGCTTATTATGTCATTTTCCCCTAGTATGCCATTTTAGGCATAATGCCCCTGGTTCTACTCAATTAACTTTTGTAAAATTTTAACTTCTCCAGTCTACAAGACCCACTCAAAGCCTGTACCGTCGACGTACAATATTGTTTCCTTCACTTCCTGCTGTTTCAATGCTGTTTCCCCTATGGTCAGGCAAATTTGATGGACGCCTGCCAAATAGTGCGTCCGCGTGACTTAATAGTAATATCAACGGGCAAGGTCGCAGACTGCCAGGTGTTCAACCAGCTGCTATCACCGACCTGGTTACTAATCTAGACGACATTTGTAGCACGCACTCGACACGCCTGACCATTTGAAGGGGACGTTTGTGTCACCCCGGCAATGCGGGGGTGCGTGAGAGTGACTCATCCTTCAAACCACCCGTCTTTCTCTGTATCACCGACACAAAGCTCCCATTTACAACACAACGTCCGTCCAAACAGTTATCCGATTACAAGTATTGTCATCTTATCGTACATTTCGAAAATTTCTAGCCATCAATCGTTACCGGAAAAAATTGATCTTTCAATATCGCAGGTGGGTCCCACTTCTACCAAAGCAAATATTTGATCGTCAGCATCGAACACCGAATTGATTTAATAAAAGACGATGGGGGGATAAAGTTTTGGAAGCAGCCAACGCCTCCACCACGACAGGGGTGAACGAACGAGACATTGTACAATTTTAGATTTCTAGTAAGCACTCGGTTCCAGGGGGATCAGAAGTGGTTTTGATTACTCGGGGAAATGAAGTAGTACAGAAGCTTCCGCAGCTTTCACTGCCTGCCTCCGTCGTTTCGTCTGCAATGCTTGTAAATAATTCAGGGTGACGCAAAGACCGGGGCTAACTCACGACCACTGCAATTGCAACTGCCGTTAGAAAAAGGAAAATCACTGGCAGACAATAGAGAAATTAATTTACCGGAACCGGAAGACTTTTTAATATTAAAACATTTTTAGAGGCACTAAAACATAACGCTTGAAGTTAATTGAAGAAATGTTTGATGAAATTATTGAAATGTCTGCAGAGCGTGCGAGTGGCTGATATTAACTTTTCTACAGCTCTTCCCCATTTCCGACCATATATCGACAAACGGATACAACATGCGAGAGATATTCCGGTATCTGCGGTACGAGCTTTATGCGATAAAATCAACAATATCGAGGAGATGCCGGTCTTTGTTCGACCCGCAGAACGGATCTAGTTAATTTTCGTTTTGGTTTTATTATTTTCATTATCGTTTTACCGCACTGAATCACATCTGCGAAAGACTTTAATTAGCTCCGAGCAATTATTACTAATGCAGCTTGGCTCTGTGGTGCTAAATAAAGGAGTACACCTACGACGTAATCCGCCAAGTGAGAACGATATTAGTGTCCGACAAAACTTGAATTCGCCCCCGAGCACACACGGATTAGGGCGTTTGTATGCAATAATTTCATTAGCGTTTGTAGCTCAAATTTAGGTTCGCTTTACGACAACTTGGAAACTTGAATCCAACAACTTGGTATAAAGCGACCTCTTGGAATCGGGTTAAAGAGGACAAAACAAGTTTTTCCCGCGTAGTTTCACTTCTAATTCACTGAAACGCCACACAAAATCCTAAGCAATAATTCAACAGTACAAGAGTTTTTTTTTCATTACTCCACTAATAAACTAATAAAGCCCTGGTAGGAAATTTTCGTTCGCTTCAAACATCGAGAACAATTTGATGATTCGACTTGATATCTAGGACGAAATAGTTCAGAAGAATATTCTGAAAGAAAAAAACTTCCAGCTTTAAAATATTTTCAATAAAATAAATTAATTATATAGAGAGCCGTTATTGAAAATTAAAAATCATTAGTTTTACGGTGAAAATTCCAACTGAAACTCAACCTGTGTATCCATCGTAAATGATAAGATTTTATAAATATCGTCATAATTCGAGGTTAAAAAAATCAAACCACAAATTTTATTTGCTAAAGAAACGAACCGTTAAATCCGATCAATTTATTTTGATTAGAAAATTTGGCGCTTGCAAGTCGCTCTGTCCTTCAACAAGCAAAATAATTTTCTTTACTAGATTTTGAAGGTATAGCTAAAACATCATACAACGCTAAAATTGAACTCTTGGCTCTGAAATATTGTTAGTACAATGTGATTAACAACAATGCAAATAAACTATGTGCATGTATCGATGTCGCTATTGTTGACCCAATTGCAGCTAGAATCACGTGAATTTACCTGATTAGGCTGGGTAAATTGTGTTAAAAATTCTGTAAGCTTTGCTGAAACATGTGTTTGATAATAATTTCAACTAAAACTGCTAAAATTATGGAGTTCAACCTAGTTGGCGAAACCATATTTACCGAACCATAAATATTTTTATTTACTACATATGCGATTAAATTAAATCATTCCAGGTATGCGAATACAATTTTATGCTACCCCTAAAATATTTTTATTAAATTACTGCGGATCAATTATGGCGTTACACCTCATATCGATGAAGAATTTAGCGCGCAAAATTGGATTTTTTATGAACAAACAATTACTAAAGTATTCATTCTAAACAATTTTTCAATATTATTCTTGAATTAAAAGGCTGTTGGGTTCTAGTCGTATAAAAATGTTAGGTAAAATGACAGTTAAAAGTCATTTTCTTTAAATTGCCTGAGACCTAGAAATCGCACCTTTAGAGCCAACTGCCACTGATAACTGCACACAAAATATGCAGGGCATTATGCATGACCACTCCAGAGAGAACAATTTGGTTGACTTGTAATTGCAAATTTAATAAAATGCAGAACTATGTTACTGCATGAGATTTATTATACTGGTGGTAAAGAAGAAGACTCCACTTAGTTAAAAAAATTATGACATATTGAGGAAATTACGATACCTAGTTATAGAACGAAGCATGTTTAACTAGATTTTGTAGAAAAATATTTAGAGGGATCTTGCATCGAGAACTACAAATTCTATTAGAAGACAGATGTTTTTGTACCAGAAGAGAAATGAAATAATTAGAGGTTGCACAGAAAATGTACCGTCCAGGATGAAAATTAAGTGGTTGATTACGTAAAGTTATTCTCTTATAACGTAAGTCATTAAACAAAGAATCGCAGTTCAAAATAGTGCCTCAATCCCGATTTAAATTAACATGATTCAAATCAAGCTAACGAAGATACAATTTCAGATAAAAACATTACTTACAGCTTAAAAGATTTTCTAATCAGAGCTTTGAACCAACAATAATTTATTGTAACACGTAACACGACTTCGACTAACCACTGAAATACCAGGAAATGTATTGAAAATGATGCAACAAACTGTTAACTGTCCGAGAACTCAATGAATTTCCAGAAGACTTCTTCCTTTGTAATCGTTTCTTACCTTAGTGGTACAACTATACTATTGAAATATTCATTAGTAATAATAGTGAACTATTTATAAATAAATCAGCGGCAAAAGTTACAATAAAATTATCTCATAAAACTGTTTTTAAACAGTTTTTAAAGGTCATGACTATTAACTTGCGTTTAAAGTTAACATTAAATATTAATGATTAAAATACTAGAGCTGCATTGTATAGCAACAAAGATACAAATAAATTGACACTGGGTGTAGACAAAATAAAAATGCAATTCCAAAGTTTTAGTAAAATAGTACCAGTGATTGCAACTTCTGCAAAACTGCAACCTTTCCTCAGTACTATGAGGTAAAAAAATTTGGTTTTGACTTTAGATAAGTTCCTACCTTCGATATCAACATTATAGCTCAACATCAGCAAACCTCAATGGGCAAGAATTAGTAAAAATAATTCTATAAAATTGTGAATACGTAAATGTTTAAAGGAGAAGAAACAATGTATATTGATTAAAAAAAGACTTTTTTTAATAGCAACACTTCCATTGTTTGTAACAAAAATACAGCCTGAAGATAAATTAAAATTTGATGGAAATAAAAGACTAGACATTAATGATTTTTACAAGAACTCATTGGTAATGGTATTTTCAACAGTTATAGTTAGGATATTTTTACTATTGTTAGTCCTGGAATTTAAAACCATAAAAATACGGGCATTCTATTTAAATCTAGAACCTGTTAAATCAAAGCTCTAATACAATTCTGTAAGTTTCAAATCTTTAAGTTTTTCTAACTACTTTCCCCAACCCTCTTTCCTACATTATTCCCCTACATGTACCTGACTTTTTACAACTTGCACATGTTATAAATCGACGTAAAAAAGTAAATACCAAAAGAAAACATTTTGAGGATTCTTAACAAAAATTTCTTACTCATTTTCCTACTAGTAAACTGTTTTAATGCAATTCAGAAATACAAAACATTAGATTAAAAAATATAAAATTCTGAAGAGAATAGAGAGATGTTTAATTCTTAAACAACGGACAGCTTGATCAATTCAGCCCTTGAATGAGCAACTCGGTGTCGGTAAGTGTGTTCCACTTTGTTCTTAATTAATTAATTATTTGAGTGAGAAGTAGTCCATTCGTTATAAATAAATCAATGAATCTATGAATTATATAAGAATTCGTTATTACGTCGAAAACCAAATTTGTTACTTGTGAGGCTGATATTTAAAAATGCAGTTCTACCACAGGCGTGACGCTTAGAAAAAGATCATTTACCAGACAGGAATAACAAAATTTGTAATAAATTGTAATTAAGAGCAGAAAATTACAATTTTCCCAAATCTCATATTACTTTCTTGCTATTATTAAAACCGATCCCAAAATTTATTGTGCCTCTGTCTGTCAAATTACACTCAGGTTAACTCATGCTAATACAATTTCTGACGTTTAGGTATAGTATTTAGTGGTTATAGTTCTTAAAAAACGAGATGAACATTAATCAATATCCTTCAGTAACTTCACTCCTTTCGCCCGTAATAATTTCTTTTAATTAAAGTTTTCAGTTAACTAACATATCTGTTCAAAAACTACGAGACCATGCATTATAAAAATATTTGCCTTGTAGCAAGGATTTTGAAGAGACATCACTACGTAAATGTTACTTCCAGTTGTAGTTGAGCGATTCTCGGAATAGCCTAAATACCTCGTCTCAATTTTTTAAAACTTTTTTAACATTCTTATATCTGCTTCTTTTTCGTGGTAATGAGGAATCAATATCAGAACGTAGTATGCTGAGGGCGCTAGTTTTCTAGCTTAGCCTATACGATACCACTAATAGCTGTACAGCAGATGAGAAACCCCACTAAACTACTTTTAGTTACTTGATGGACGATATTTAAGATAAAATTCGCTTTAAATTTTTCGAATCTGGCTACTCGTTTTTGTTTGACAAAGAAGCTAGTTTGAGAATCAAAACAAACGCTACAAACAGATTAAAGGTGAAAAAACTTAAGAACTGTTATAAAGAATATTCCTTCAACCTACATAGTAATGAAAAAGTAAGAATTTAATTTTGTAATTGTGTCTCAAGAATTATTGTTTGCAGCGAGTTCTGTGCATCAAGACTATTTCTTGCTTCCGACTACGGAACAGCGTTACTAAAGTATTCATTATAAAAAAGGCAAAGAATTATTAATCACTTCCTATTAATTTGACTTTATGTTACTTTGAATAATAACTTAGTAGTTCTTCTACAGCTTGAAATATGTATCAGCTATAACTCTCGATCACGAAACAGTTGAAAAAGCCGAACCATGTTTTGGCACCAGATTAAAATTATAAAACTTTCAAATATTGTTGGTTAACGTTGAAAGGACGTAATTACGAAATATTTATTTCAAGATTACTTTGACGCCGATACTTTTCTTTAATCTCAAAAAGTTATATCAGTTTCAAGGAACTGATGGTTTCACAAGTAATTCAAGCGAGTTTTGTAAAGAAATTTTCTTTACATCTACTAAATCCTAAACTTTCAGTTATACCAATTTAGATAATTAGTGTTCGTTGAGTTAACAATAATTAAATTGCAAGCTACAACGATGCCTGTCTTTAAAAAATTACCAAGAATTTGGGGTAGCACATTTTTGTCGTTGATCCGAAATTTGACTTACTATACAGATGCCAGCAAATCGGTGGTCTCTTTGTACGGTAAATTGCCGTACGTTCTGTCGAGCGTTATTGTGGTCCTGAATAGGTGGCTCAGTTTTCGTTCTTGGATAAATATCTTAAATGTTAATTAAAATCAAGTTGCGAGACCTCCCTCAACGAAAACTGAATACGTTTGTATGTAGTAACATAATTATTGTTTGAAATTCGAAATCAACATCCGCATGTTAACTGAGTCTAACAGTTTGTATAGAGAGGCCGTAACGGTCGGAAGCGTATTTATCTAAGCATTGAATTGTGGCATTAGGGGTCTGCTACATTTATAAACTATTACCGGTGTTGCGCACTTTGGAAGCCGATGCAATACAAAGCCAACCAAGTGCTGTATAGGGTTCGTTAGGGTCGGGTAACGGCGACTAATCATTTCATTAAGGAAGGGATTTTTGCGTGGGGTTTGTAAGAATATGATACAGGTAGGGCAATCTTCAAAGGCGGAATTTAAATTGCCAACATCAGACGGGTTGTTATTTTGTAACAAAGCAATTGGGGCGCTGTAGTGGTGCAAGGGAAAAATAAGTTCCCGACTCCAAATAAATAATTAGCATCGTTAAATTATTGCCGCTGGTCTTTTTTTCGTATAAACTTTTGTGCTGAATGAACGATGAAGCATTAAAAATCGTTACCTTTGTGGAAGCGTTCCGGGTTCTATTTGATACTCCTAAAGAGAACTTATTACCGCTAACATGCATACCTGATACCCATCAAGCGGTTGCCTCAAAGGCAGCGGGGATAGAACTTATTTTTAAAACACTTATTTCTCTTGTAACTTTTTTGAAGTTACATTTTTCTTTCATCGCATTCGTTTTCCAATTTACACATTGATACGCTCGCTCAACTTTTCCAATAGGATGCAGCAAAAAATTTTAAAATTCAAATGTGTACTTACTGCGAACTCGGCTACTTTTAAAACAAATCAATTCAGTTTTTTCAGACAAACCCGCCCGGCTTTCCGGCGAGTAACAAGGACGCAATAGGCACGAACCGGGACAAACAATCCTGAAATAATTATTTGGATTTGTTGGCGTGAACGCTTGGGACTCGACCGGCATAGAAAAATTCGCTCCACCCCCGTTCGACCGGGAATTAGTTAATAGGTTTCTGAAACGTAACCGTTTAAGTTATTCAAGTTACCTGGAGCTTTCTACACACATATACACGGTTACAACGTGAACAACATTTAACATGCGAAACTAAATAAAGTGGCAGCAACACGAGACCGACGTTTTCTGGGAAAGAATAAACCTCATTATCTACGCTGCACCTTCTGAAAGAACCGCTGAATAAGCTTGAAAAGCAACATCGTTTATGTAACAAAGTAGCAAAGCCTACCGCATCAGAATTTGCATTATTCCCTCTCCAGAGCTTTATGTCCCTGTAATAGCATTGGCTTCACTGCCGGTAATTGAGATAGAACGGGGACCACACAGAGATCCAATATTCAATAGCTTCAATTTTTTCCAGAGCTTCGCAATAAAATTTCAGGCGTTATTATTGTTATTGTGATTGCGAGGCGAATTTAATTCTGGTTTTGATTTGAAAAGGAAAATGAGACGCTGCTGAGCGCCTAAATAAAAATTGCTTAACTTTCTTCATATTTCATTTGTCACATTACAAGGACTCGTGATCTGATAACGAGGATAATAAATGTAATTTGCTTTATCCCGCAAGACATGCAACTTTTTAAAGGCTGAAACGAGACGCGGGAATGCTAATAGAGAGTGACGCGGGCTAAGCAACAAAAGGGAATGCGATATGGAAAGCTTATGTAAGTAGCTGCCAGCTTAGCAGGGCAAATTTTGGGAAACTGGGTGACTTTTGCCACTTTCACCAAGTTTCCAGCCGACATAAATCATTTCTAGCGTTATTATTAAAGTACTGGAGTTATTTATGCGAACGGGTAAATACGGCCGGCTGCATGCTCAAACACCGGACTTACTCCCCAACTTTGCACTGAATGCAGATGAACTCTCTTCATCCAAGCACAAGCGGATGACAACAGGTGCAAAAAGTCCAAATAAGAAAAAATTAAAGACAATAAATTATCCCTTGTAACAATATTCGCTATTTTCACCCAAAAAGAAACTAATGTTAATCTAGTGTTAAAAAGATGTTTATTCAATAATTTTCAAAATTAAGATCCACTCTATTAATACGAGGTAGAGTTGCATGTTTCTTTTAGAAACACAAACAAGGATTTCTTTTCAATTGTAGAAACCTCTTCGATTAAATTAAAGGATAAACTTCCTCTAAATTAAATTGGCGTTTGCTGTTTCAAATTGTGGAACTTACGTGGATTTCTGGTTAAAGTCTGCATTGGATGAGCTTTGGCCATTCGAACAAGGGGCTTAGGCCGTTATGGTTAAATTCACAATGGGTGCAAAATAAATAACAAAAAAGACAATGAATTAGTATTCTTTTCTCAAAATATTTCCAAAATTAGTCATAACCCACAGTTCACACAAACAGAAACTACTGTAAAGATTATGTTCGTGCAGTTTCTAGACTGAATGAAGATTAATACGGGGGGCACAAATAAGGAGATCTTTTCAATTGTAGTGCATTTAGTTAAGTTGTGAACTTCCTATAGATTGAATTGACACTTGCTGCCTCAAAATGTTTGACTTTGGGGGAGTTCTGGTTATGAAGACTACATTGAAAGAGCATTCGTCATTTGAATACAGGGGCGTTGGCTGTAGTTGTTAAAATCGGCATGGAATTTTGGCCGCTGCTCAGAAGATAGCTCTTACGTTTGTAGGCTAATGGTTATTGCCATAAGCTCTTCGATGCACATAAATAAACCTTTGAAGCTTATTTCCTGGATCCACTACTAAAACGCACTAACTCTACTTTGAATTTTCCCATTATTCGATGCACTAGAAGCTATTTTCGAATTTTCCTGAAAGCGATACTCTTCAGTTTACTTTCAGTCTCTTGTTTATTTGTCGTGTCAATCATGTGCAGCAACTGCGATGTTGAGATTTTACGTGTGTCAAAGGGCAATTTCGTAAAATTGTTTACGTACAAGCCGGCTCGATGAAACACGGTCAACCGGAGTCTCTTAAGGTGCTCCTCCCCAACCAAGTTTATAGTCGACAAGATGCTGATAATTTAATACTCTCTCTCAATTAGCAGCCCCTGCTTGTTATTATGTACTAAAATTATCTCACAAGGGCTCGATTATATCAATTGTAGCAACTATATTAACCGGAATCTGTGTGAAACAGGTCTGCCTTCACCATCCACAGGATCCAATCGGGAAAGTTATTAAATTATTAGAGATAACAACACATCGCCAGAACTTCACCGAGTGCTAATTAAGAGGGTGGTGCGACTTGGCTCGCGACTACTTTGTCCTCGCCACCTCGCTAATCAAATATCGTACACATGACTGAATATAAACCAGAACCATGAAAAAACCTGATAAAATCGCATTCGCGCGTTAAACGCGGTGAATATATTGCCCACCATAAAACTTTACGTCGCGATATTGTAGGTACACAATGCACAATATGTTTCAATGTTAAGTAGGCGTGTTGCTGCAACATCCTAAAGAGATTGGGAATTTGCAACAATTTCGCAAAGTTAAAAAATAACGCGATAAGTCGAACTACGACCCCGAATCGCTCCATTAGATCTATTGTTGTCAACAGGCCATTATGCCCCAATTGCTGCTACATGCATACACAGACAACGGTAGTATTGCCCGGTCATTATGTACAATTATGTCAACACAACCCCCGTACAGTTGACATTATGTCAACAGTATTATCTCATCCGGAAAAATAACGGTCATTATGTAGTCAACGCGCTTTCTAAGCACTACTGACTTAACGGCCGTCACGATGACAAACTAAAATTAACCCTGTTAAGTCCTCACGATAACACGTTCATTTCTGTATGATTCCCCTGTTCCAAAGTAGTAATCACAATATACAGCTCAAGTCATTTTAGACGCATCACTTCCAACAAAAACTCACCCCTGGGAGAAGTTACTTAAATGTTCTTCCAGGACTTTATCGCAATAAATTCAACCCGTTTCTTTGTTGTTTTAGGGCTTTACACATCGTTACTAAATAAGTCAATCAAAGTTTGTCCGCAACATTTTACGCAATGAGAAGTTTTCTCACGTCTTAGGGGGGCAAAATTTCAGTAATGCAATAACTCTAAAAACCATAGAAGCAATTGTTGTAACAACAGTAACCATAACTTTCAAAGAGGAATTAAAGTTGATTTAGGGTCAAATTTCAGGTTGAGTTTGTCAACTCAACTATGAAAAACCGCAGGTCATTTGATCTGCGAGTCCATTTTGATTTGCAACCCGTTATTGCAACTATCGCAATTTGACTTGAAATCGAACCATAAGAATAAGAAGTTATAGAAAAAATTTGAAAACAAAGCAGAAATAACTAAATAGAAAAACAACAAAATAAAAACATTGAGAATCGAGAAGGTAATGAAAGGAATATGGGTGTAAGGAATAAATCAGCGAAAAAACCCTAAAATCTAGCTAGAATTACATATAGCACATCTCCTTCTTTTCCTTCATGCCTCTTTCTAACTCTTCTCTATTTCAGTTTTTTTAATAGAGACTTCAAATTCTGACTCTTTTTAAATTGTTCTTTTATACTTATCTCAAGCCGTTGAGTCGAGTTATTTTTAGTTATCATTTTACACCTGTGATCTTATTCCAAAGATAATCTATAAATAAATTTACTCATCTCGTTCTTACGAGATCTTTCTGTTTTAATTTTTTTTTAATGGTTTTATCATCGGTCGTTTTGCTCCGGCCTCTTACAGTGGTGTAATGTTTACCTGATAACAAATTTCAAAACATAATAAAGAAATAGAGAATACTTCAATTTATTATAAAAGCGTCTGATCCAAATTGTCTATTTCAATTTATTTATCCATATTACACCAGCAATTAAGAGAAAGATTCAAAGTTTAAATCAATAAAAGAGAATCAAATATTTAAAAAGTTACACGTAAATTATATGCTTACATAAATAAGCGCCCTGTTTAAAGCATCTTAATATAAAGATATTTGTACTATTTTCCATTCTTAGATAAAGCGTAATTGTTTTTAAATGTTTCTTATTTAAAAAACAAATTGTTAAAATAATCTCGAAAACGGTGAAAATTCGAACAGAATATTTTAAACTTAACTGCCGAGTTCTCAATAAAAGCAAATGGAAGTAAGTTTTCATTCACATAGAGATACGCTAAGCTTACGTCACCTTCAATTATTTTGAATAATAATTCTTCATAAGGGAAACAAACTTTGACAGAAACTCTTCTCTGAGGGACGGTATTTAATTAAGGCTTTTGCCCAGGACCAAATCATAATAACACCAAAACATTTTAATGTTGTTTTTATAGCTTTATATATTGTAATTAAATAAGTCAAAAAAGCTTATCTGTTTATGGAAGTCTGACAAGAAGAGCGAATCCAAAAATCCTGTTAGCTTTTAGAAAGAAGCAAAAAGAATAATGACAAGATTTAAAAGAGGTAAAGGGAAAAGTATAAAGTCAGACAGAAAGAAAATAATTTGTGGGAAAGATGTATGCTGTTTAAAGAAAACAAAAAAAGTTATCATAAAGGGACAAATTGAATAACAAAGCTGGTGTTTGAGGAAAAAAATACATTGAAATATCAAGTAAGACAGGGGTTGTCAAACTTTCATATTTTGCACTCGTATATTTTACGTTGGATAATCCGGCGTCCTCCTGTATAATATAATATTCTAAAACGCAGAAACTCTATTTTTGTTTACATTAGCTACTGCTGGCGATGTGATATAGTCGCGCCGCATTATTACGTAAACAACTTGAGAGACAGCCACACATTTTATCAATCTCGAAAAATAACGTTGAAGCTGGACTTTGTTCAGTTTATATGATTAATGAAGCTGGGTTGAAACTGGAAAATAGAGTCGAAACCAAAACGAGATTTTGAGTGTATAACACTTCTTATAAGAAGGAAAATTATTATTTTCCTTTATTTGCTTTATTTACAATCTACATCAATTATTAAGTAAATATGATACAAAGTTTACGCGTGTTTAAGAAAATAACATTAAAATTTTACATAATCTAGGAAAGGACTATAGTAAAGAAAAATTGAATGTTATTTTTATTAGATTTTTTCTTATTTTAAAACGTATTTTCCCCTGCTCCCCGAATTATTTTTTCCAATCTGCTAGTCTACACTCAATTGAAAATTAAGGAAGGGTTTCATATTGAAATTTAAAAGAATTTTAAACTGAATATTAACTAAGGTAACGCTATGTTACAACAATCTGAAATGTGAACTTTAAATTTAAAGTTCTTTGATTACGAAATCGGGTCTAAAATAGGGACTAAAATGTTCAAGCTTATCAATCGAAGAAATGAACGGACAAAATACAAGAAATAAAATGCGGGCACCGGGTAGGTAGCCGGTACCGGTGACAAAGTTCGTAGCCGTTAGTTGCTTATCATTAGTCGAAATTCAATAGACGGAACTTACTGGTCACTGGCTGTGGTAATGTGATGGAGAAAAAGTAAATAAAGAAAATAAAGTAAGTTGATAAAAAAGTAAACAAGAAAATGGAAATTTTGCTGTATCTAAATATAAATGTTGTCAATGAATCAATACTAATAGAGTGCCACAAAATACAATTATTTACTTTAATTATAAATTGAATATAAACACAAAAATATAAACACAATTGATAATTTATGAGAGTATGTAAATATTAATTTATTTTAATTTTTGAGTATGTGACAATGTTAAACTGCAATTTTCTAAAACCAGTAACGAATAAAAAATATTTAAAACTAGTTATTTCAATAACGGTATTATATCGCTCGTATGTTTATATGAAATATTTGGTCGAAGTGAAATACTTTGTATACAGAGACTCACCCTGCACCAAACTCTTTCGTTTATTTCATTATTTTCCTAGTAACTTCACCTGACTTTAAGCAGCACAAATGAGGTTTACTATCTGATATATTAAATTAGCTCCACTTCCAAAAATTGCTTGAAACTTTAACGCTACAACTTGTGAAAGTTTTTTTGCTTTTGAAAAATTTCATATTGTTCTTAAGGAAAAACAATTTCTCCACCAAAGAGGAGAAGCGAAAAATAACTTTAGCAACATACTAACGCAAATTCCCAAGTGGCTAACTTCCTGCACCCCTTTCAACAAGAACCGCCGACGCCTCTGTCACTACCCTCTCAGCCATTCGCAGCTGGGGTGTTGACTAACAACGCTTCTGTGGTGCAAGTTTTTGTAACAAAAAAAAAAAGAAGAAAAACAGATATCTATCACGAAAATATTGTATTGCGTGCAGAATATACTGTTGGTAAGTATCGTAATTTACTGTATTATCGCACAATAAGGGATTGTACATACAAGAAGGCTTTTATCACGAGTAATAATCGCTATATTTCGCAGCTACACGTAAACGTAATTCACCGTAAACAGCGTAGGTGAAAAATATTATTGCGGAAAGTTGAAACTTTATTGCCGACGTAGTTTTCAAATTGTTTGAAAAGTGAATACTATTCAATTCCAAGTATAAAAAATTCATTCAAATATATTTATATCGGGATTAAAATATTATTAGCTGAGGACTCGTCATTTTTGGGTTCGGAGTTTTCTAGTAATCCGGATCGATTCGGGGGCAGAAGGCCAATTATAAATTAATTACGGACGTGGAAAAAATCGGGCAGGTACTTGTAAGCGCTTTTGGTAAGATCGTTTAATTCATCGGGACCAAATGGCTGGCGGCTTGGTCGCCGTTATGACATTTCATTCTTGAATAAAGCCGTAATTAGGTTTGGCTCCGGTCCCGCGTATCCAATTTTCCATTTTGAACTCTTTCATTAATATTGTTTTAGGTCGAAAAAGACAACAAATGCCGCATTTAGGAAGTGTTTTAGATACAATCGAGTGCCGTGTTAAAATATTTGTTAGCGTTATCTCGCGCTCTGTATCTGGATGAAAGAGGGTGAACATAAGCTCACGGAACGATAACAATATTAAAGACCCTCCCGCTGAAACAAAGTTGTAGAGAGATATCTAATTTCAGTATCTAAATATTGACCCGACGAATGAATTTCAAATACGAAATTCACATTGAACTCGCAATTCAACAGTCCTTTTTTGTGTCGAAGGTTACATACAACAAATATTGCGGTCCTGAGGGATCAGCATGTTTATGGCGTAACCACATGGATGATTACTGATGTCTGTACGAATTCACACTTGGAAATTCCTCTAACCAAAATTAAAGACCCGCGATAAAAATTGCGACGGAAAACTGAGATCAGACAGCAATTTTTGCGAATATGGCACTTGGGAAGGAAAACAAATATATTATTTACGTCAACACGCTTTACACGGTCAAAGAATACCAACCTCTTTGAGTGATTTATCAAAGAAAATATCAACCTGAGGGCGGCTTAATTCGATCTCGTCGTGCCGCTGTAACAGCATTGGAAAGGGCAAAACAACTCTGCGGTTTCTGTGAGTGGTATATTTCCTCTTTCCAAATTTGGTTTCGGTACCTACGTTTTACTGAAAGAGAGAAACAAGCCTGTGGTCCCACATTTCGTATTACCGATCAAGGATTTACCAGAAAATTTGAAAATTATTTTAAATCCAAACTTAGTGGATGAAAGCATAATTGCTTTAAGCTTTAGCATTCATCAAAAGCAATTTCGTTCTTCCTGCAAATTTTGAAAGTTTCGCAAATTCTTGCAGTAGTTACGATAAAATTTCGCAATCTCGTCTTCAAGCTTCGTCAAATGGATTAGAAATTGCTCTTTCACTAAAATTTAGTAAATCAATGTAACGTTTTAAAGATAAATGTCCGACAAATTTAATACCCAGAATTGTGTTTCATAGAACTTTTCAAAGTTCATTATTTTTCTAAATTATCTCTTTTATCAAATGTTATGTTTTTATCCAATAATATTTGAATTAAAAAAGGACGACCAGACGTTTTCAATAATGGTATTCGTCTCGTCAAATCCACAAATCCAAACGCATTTCCGATTTCCATAAATTTATTTTAATCACTTTCTCTCTTTAGTCCCCCACAAATTAATGACTAATTAATTAGTTTGCGGACTTATTTTTGAACGTTTGATACTCTGTTGATATTGATTTAAAGAAGGAAATGGAATACATTTCCGCCACGAATCCGAATCAACAAGTGTGTAATCAAAATGTAGAAGATTAGCGCAATTTGCTTTTGCCACATACGATACAGCGGAGTAACCAGACAGTTATTGACCAATGAAAGTCGATACTCTTGTTAATTCCAGTTAGTATTTATTGCTTCACCTACATGGTGTTATTTTAGAAAACACGTTAATTCTGGGTCGTAGTGCGCAATTTCAAGTGGAGATGTATATTTCAATAGAGTTCTTTTCTTTTATTACCTGTCCCAATAAAAAATCAAATATGATTTCTTTATGTCAAAAAAATTGTTCAACACAACAATAACTAAGCAAAACTCCACAATTCGTAAAGTAGCATAAAGACAACTTTTTCCGTCATTAACTATAAATACAGCACAATGTCGAAATCAATACTACAATTTTCACCGAAATATAATACCTAATTGTATGCGGAAACAAATATACCTGTTTGGTCATAATTTACTAAGTATTAAGTATTTACTAACATAAAGTTTGGCACTTTTAAACATCCACGTGCTCAAGAAATAGAATCTGTGAGACATTAGACCCATATCGATGGGCAGGTCAGTGCAATTCGCCAATTGTAACGGGTTCTTTTGCATTTATTTCATATTTTGAAGTAATAAGTATTTTCTTCCACAAATTATTATACAAATAGTTTGTGACTGTATCAAACCACTTATTTATTCATTATAAAAAAGTAGAGAACTTCTAAACTCTTTACTCTTTGGTATTATCATGTAAAATACTTGTCGATAACACTTTTTATAAACAAGCTACTGAGATTTTCTACAATACTGGAAAATTAAAACTTATGCAGTAACTCCGCCTATCGATATGGGTCCAATATGACGCGGACTCTACATGATTTTGTTAGCTCCTGTATTTGTGTTTTCAACCAACTACCATATATATACATTTCAGGTCTTAGGTAAAAGCCGGATCTATTTTTTTGACTTGGTTACTATCACTTATCTTTCTCAAGTCTTATTTTAGTTTTACTTTTTTCTTTATTTCTACTTCACTAAATACGACATATCATCTTCAGGTTTCAGAAATGATTTTTTTTTGCTTCGACTTCCTGAACTATGAGCCTTTTCTTCAGATTTTAGGTCAGATCCCTGTTTTTCTTTTTCACTTCCTCTTGCCCTACTACAAGTAGCTTTCTTCCGTTACTTTTCCTCTAGTCGCCCAATTGTTCCCCATCAATATAACTTAATTTTCTTCCTACTTCCATAGAAGTTTAAAGGAAACATTTCTTAAAAAATTGTATTTGAATAGTCTAAATGCATCAATTAAAGTTTTAACCGTCGGAGGTCTGTTATTCTAGAACTACGTATTGCTCTTTACTGAACATTTAAAGTCTGACTCTTCTAATCATTTTGCAAGTAAATTACTTAAGAGGTTGAATTATTGTAAATGTTGAAATAAATCTCTTGTATTATTTCACATTTATTTTGTAATAGTTTCTTATAATCAGCTACATGTTCAACTGCAAAGATGAAGTAGGTAAAAATCAAAAAATAGTAAATTTTAAAAAGTGAAAGATAACGTTGATTCGGTTTAATCTTTAATTTAGATTTTTACTCCCCAAAAACTGTTAAAAATTTTGGAATCCCTACCTAGATTTTATATTTTAATTTTACAGAACCAATATGAATTCGAAGAAAGATCTCGATTTTTAGCCCAACTACCTAAGTAAGCATCCCAAATCTATCGACGATTTTCTAATGATATATATTTTGGAGTTTTGGAGGACGTTCCAAATTAATGAGGTGTATTTGATAACAGACAAAATTATAATTGTGTTGTAGGTGAGAGTAAAAACTCAAAGTCTCTGGCGCTGCTATCAAATTCCCTCGATATATAGGGGTTTCCTTTTCCTGGCGAGTTCAACATCACAGGTTTCCTTTTATAATTAGAAACTTAAAACCCGGGGTTGAAGAGCTGCACTTAACATACGCATGAGAGGTTGGACAATATTACACGCTAATCACCCTGACGTTTTAATCCCGTGTCCGTTCAGCCAGGTGGATGCCTTTCATTCGATCTGTGCCGGAAACAATTTAAATAGAATTATACCAGGACCGGGGGCCAAGAGGGGGGCGGTAATCGAACGTGAAAGTGGTAAAAATCCCCGGAAAAAGCCGTTTGCTGCTGGCTCCGAAGCCGAGAGTGGCTCTCTTTCTCCGTTTGAAGCAAATAATAGACCGTGTAGAATGACAAATTCATGATAGCGACCGAGCACATTCTGTAGTACTTAGTGGTGACAGATCACCTTATGCGTCTAACAGGGACTCCTACATAACCGCGTAGCCGCACATAGATCTGTCAAGCGCCCCTGCGGTATTCCCTCCGTCCCTATGCAGACGCCGCGCCACCCGGAGGTATTTATTTCATCCCTCTGTTTACTTTAGACGCATGCTAAAGTCATCAGCGCACAGGCGATGAACGAAAACACTTCCCACGTGTAAACTTATGATTAAGTTGTAAAATTTAGCCAAGAAGTAAACATTAGGCCGAAGAGGAAAGTGCGGTTTATCACGAACCGAACAAATTACGAATTCCGGCTCTAAGTAATTAATTTTCACTACGAACCAATATTTATTTGGCGAAATTTGACTAAATAAATTTTCTAAATAAATAAGGTGGGCTCGCGCTGGTGCCACTAGCTGGATTGTGCATAAATTATGTCCTCGGGATCGGCTCAATCAGGACCGAAGTTCGGCTTCTTCCATTGCTCCCCAAACGACAAATAAGCCGGAGTGGGCCCGGTTGCAGCAACCAACAACCATTCATTTCCAGCCGGATTATGAGCTCTATCCCGTTTCCGCTATATTGACACACTTGGATTATTTTCAGAGAGGTGCTCAGCATGGTACGCATCGTTAAATCCAGCAGACTTTTTTTATTAATAAACACCCACATCGGTAGAAAAAACTACGCGCTAGCTCTTCAACGTGGTTCAAATCAGTTTTTCATAAAGAAACATAATTAGCGCGAAAATTTGGAAGTTCTCAAATTTTATTGCGATTAAATTATTACTATACTACAATGTTAATTCCGAAAAAATATAATACCGAAAAAAATACCTTCGTTTTTTACGAATGAATAATTGAAGCGCTAGCTTGGAGCATAGACGTCCTGTGGGATAAATAAATAATTTCAAAATAACTACTAAATTTGTTTCATACAACGGTCGGTCCCTAAAGGCAGACGCAAGAGAAGAGGGTTTTTATCACCGGAGTTGTGACAAGATCGTTAAAACAACCAAGCGATATATCAGTTCGAAATGTGATGCTCAAATTTTAATTATTTTTGCATTTTAGAAGTTATTTCCGCAAATATTCTGAAAGCCTTTAATTAACCCATTCCAAAGGTAAAATCCACGATAAACCTCTCTTGGTAAATAAAAAAAACGGGAAATGTTGCCAATTAAAAATATATTTAGAGGTAAATTTTGTTGCTTTATCCTTATGCGGGCTATTGTGGTAAATACTAAAATTTAGAGTAAGAAAAATTTAATTTGGGGAGTTTTTTTTTTGTTTTTCTGGAGTACTTTAAGGCAGTTAAGCCGTTCTCAAAATCATCAACCCTGGATCTGCTTATAAAATAGTTACGCTGTAGATTTTACAATATTAATTCGTCACAACTCAAACAAATTACAAAGTTTGAGCAATATATCAGACTCTCAAAATTCTTACCTTATTTCTTTCTAAATAGACAAGGTTTAGATTATTCTAGAAGTATTGCAAATTGGAAACAAAGCATAAAATAATTCAGTCAGAATTTCCAATATAGTACCATCTCTAATTCGACATATTTTGAAGTATTAATATATGTTCAAGTAACTAATTTATTCAATGTCGTGGAATTTAGAAAAAAAAAATCCGCTTAATTATTTTGTTTGCCTAACTCATTGTGTGGTTTTGCTTTATGTTCTTAAGTTTTTACTTCTTTATATCTTTATTGCAAAATTTTCCGATACTTTAGGAACATCACTCTACAGGTTGAGCATTCCTGTTGTAATCAAAGGAAACACTAGCCCGAACAAGAAGGCACTAGCTAAATTCAAAGTAACTGCGAAACGACAACGCATCTAATAGAAAGATTAAATTAACGACAAACTAAATAATGATTTCTAAGAGTCACTTAACCGTTTGATTTAATTTATAAAAAGAAAACCGGAAAACGTGAGAACTACAAATAACGTCAACTTTACCTACAAAACTGGCTTCACAGAAATAAATCCCGGAACAGGATTGCACAAGTAACGTAAACGTGCCATCCATTTAATGCCTCATTGAGACACAAGAATCAAAACTCTCAATTTCCGCAATAGTTATTTTCAAAAAATTAAACATTCCCTGCATCGCTTCAAATAAAAAAAACAATAGTAGTTGTTAATGCCAAAAATAAGTTCACGTAAACTAGAAAAAAAGCCGCAACATAAAATAGAAAAAAACGGTTTTTCTCAAGCAAACATTGTCTCATTCTAATTTGACAAATAATTCTAAAGATTAGCAACATAGACAACTAGAAATAACCAAATACTGGTCTACATGATTAAGAATATTTTTCTGCCAACATATGTTACGTAATTTCTAAATTCAATTTAATATAAAAAAGTTTCAAAAGTGTATTCAATAACAAAGTCAAATGTGGTTCTAGAGCTAAGTGCACTCATGTAGTTTTGGATACTTAGTAGATAAGTTGATAGATCTGGTCATTTAAATTAAATAAATCCTTATATTCAAGACTCTCCTGTTACCATTACGAATACTGTAACCCAATTACCACTTTGGTGAAGAGTCACTAATCGCCTGGTAAAGTTGGTTATAATAGCTATAAGTCTTTTTGCTACCACATACCTAATATTTGATTGCTATTTAGTAGTTTACTATTTTGTAATTGCTACTTATCTTCTATTTAATTTTATATATTAAATAAAAGTGGTCCATAGTCCAAAAAAATTAAAGGCAGTTCATCTACGCAAATGTGTTTCCAGTAGCAATAGTTCTTAGGGATTCTTAAAAGTTAACGTTTTTTAATTACATAACTAGAAATTTAGAGACCAACTGACTTCCACAGCAATAATTTTTACAAATTAAACTAAAATATTTTCGTACGCCAACGCCAAACATCATTGTTTGGCATCATATTTCTCATGATGCCTTTTTGCAATTTGGAATACAATTTTAAGACTTATGAAAATAAGCCTATCTGAAGTATACAGACAAAAAACGGTATTAATTACTTTTAAAATAGTTATCTGAAACATTTACTATAAATTTGTACTTGCTCTTGGCTTAAATTCTTGGACCATTGGCGAGATAAGCTCTAATAGCAACTGGAGCGATCTAGCGAATATTGTATAAATTATCTATTGGATATTCTGGACGGTAGCTCATCTTCACCTCTTTAATGAACAAAGACCGCCCCTGCATCCGAAAATCCGATTAGATCTCTGGCCTGGGGGTGACATTAAAATTGCACTGTAATACACCAGCAGTGAATCAAGCTATTGTAGCAATAGACCGCCAAACCGTCCATTACCCGCGATTAGAAATTCGTACAGCCAACAGCGGTAATATTCAAACAGTACGCTTATTGAATAATTTGACAGGAACGAAACACGCAACATTCCGCACAATCCAGGAATCAATATGCTTCATATTACAAGTAGGTGCAGCGGTGGCGGTTTTCGCATAATTACCACCTCAGGGCAATGTCAAATCACTGGAATTTCCCTTGTTGTTGGGTCGACGTAAAAATTGGCGCGGGGAAGAGCGACAGGAATCGGAACGTATTTACTTTCAAATCAGGAATAAATCGGATGCGGCGTCGTTGTGACAAAGTTCACGCTCTATCGGCGGCGCGGTGGCGTTCAGCTTCGACGATGCAGAACGCGGACGGGGCCACAAACACATCGATTGTGCATGAAATCCAAAAAGCGGGACGTCTCCGGCTGATCATCCCATTAATTAACGTAATTACAGGACAGCACCTATATCTAGAACACGCGGTTGCAACTGCAGCTTGTTTAATCATTCATTCCATTAATGAACCATCCCGTGATCTCATAAAGCCGACAGCTCAATTTCACACCGACAGTTTGTTTAATTAAGGGTGAAAAGGTTGGCGTTCGATTTTTTAATGGATTAATTTTTACGTGCCATATAAATTGTTTGGAACCGCGCTACTACGTATACTCTCCTGAATAAATTCAGACTCGCGTAATGACAATAATTAAATGGAAATAAATTAGCGGAATTAAAAGTGTTTTTTGACTGAACTCGTGAATTAATTTGGAGCCCCGATTATATTTTTCAAATTCTGATCTTTCAGCGGTGTCTTGAAGAACCGCAAGTGTATATATCATCACTCTTAACTTTATAATAGCGCAGCCCGAAAACACGTCGCTTTCAGTCGAAATCCAAATCTTGGCTAAAGCTCTACGAGCTAAATTGTTTTTAATGTAAGCGCAAAGCGTACTTAGGAACTGTCACATTTTCGAGCCAAGTTCGTAACACCTAAGGTAAAACTTTTAAATTAAGTTTACGTTGATATTTGACTGACGCCGTCGTCGTAGCTAACAATTAAGTCGGGGTGTGGTCCATTAATTAATAAAAACGGCATCTCTAGAGAACGAAAGAAAAAAAACCGAAGCCAGTTTCGACTGGATGCTGCAACTGTGACGCTCGGCTTGCATGAAATTTTCAAGTCAATAATAAAGTTTTTAACTAGGCACTGCCTGCCGTGCAATACAAGTTATAATGGGAAATGCGGCAATTTTCAGAGTTACGCAATTTGGTAAACGATAATTTTAAATTTAATCGCAGACCCTTTTGAACGAATTACGACATGATTTTACCAGTAAAATCTAATTACGCAGGTACTTGAACTCAGCGATAATCCTCGATGCGGATTCACAACTATTTTCGAGTGAAAATAATTAACGCCACGTCAAGTTCCAACGCGGGACAGGACTTAATAAATTAAGGAATAAATATGTTCAACTATGCACGTTCAGGCAAACTGCTGAAGCTTTTGGAAAAACAAGAAATTGACTAAACTGACTAGTTTATAAGTCAAAAAAAAAATGCCGGTCTAATGTTAAAAATTGAGAAATTGAAGTAATTCAGGCTTAAAGACTTCAAACTTTAAAACAGTTACAACAAAATAAAAATTTGCAGAATTAAAGGGAAACTGCCAAAAGTTTGATCTCAAATGAGATTAAAAATACGATAGTTTTTAAATAGGGAAATACAAATTATCGTGGAAAAGGATACACGAAGCTACAACAAAACCAGGATACATGAAAAAAACTGAGAGAAGCCCACATCTCGTTAGAAAAATCTCATAGCCGAGAAAGACGAAGCTTTATCCTTATTTGTTTGATTTCTAACTTCTTAGGATATTTAAAATTATTTTCACGTAGAACGAAACGTATTGGTGGTTGCATTTGCCTTTATTTTAAAATTCCATGTTCTTCCATTCAACTGGAAATTTTCCTTCTTGGAAATATTTGTCTAGTAGAATTGAAATTATTGTTCTAAAAATTAATCTTCAGTTAATAACATAAAAAAACAATACCCAAAATTTGCAAAAATAAAACAAACAAGATCTAAAGAGGATTATGTTATTTTTTCCCCATCATGTCATAATGAGTGACGTGATTGCTTAGAGTGCGACAACTTTACTTTCAGAAATTCTATTATTATTATTAGAAAGAGTGCGTCATTGCAAGCTGAACTGACTTTGATTAATATGTCGATATCGGATATTTTGTGACAAGCGAGGCCTGAAGAAATAATATGAGATGGTATTTCCAAAGGTTAATTGTTCAACTGACACTTCTTTAACTTATAATAAATCTTAATATAACCGTTTCTGATTTGTTTTATGGCATCAAATAATGTTTCTTCAGCTGTCGTATTTTTGTGCCTAGATATAAGAGAAATTTCTACAAATATTTTTTTATGAAATGCATCAGCAGTCAGCACCAAATAAATGATTAGCGGCGTATATAGAATCTTAGTGGTTGACGTTCTACTCTTTATACAACCATAAGAAATATTAATAGAAGCGAAGCGTTGATTCACCATTGATATTAGCATAGACGGAAGTTTAAACAGAGGAGGGACATCTGTGTCTGAAGGTGTAATAGATCAAGCTTTGTGATTCTCAAGAACGTTCTAGAGTACTGCTAAATATCAAGTCAAGCAGCATTGTCGAAATATCTCATAAATGCATGTGGTCTAAAATTTCGCTTTAGTTTTGCAAACTCGCCGTAAAATTCACTTTTATGTCAATTTGAATTCATGCATTGGCGCTAAAGGAAATTACACTAAATCGGTTTAGATTGTGAACAAAGACGCCAAAATTGCGCGAAAGATTCGTTTATGCATGCAAAATAAAATTATCTGTTGCAATAAATTAAGCGGTGGCGGAGAAAATTATATGAAATAAAGGAACCCCCCGGAAACCGCTCCGGCGCAATTATTATAAATTCCGGCACAATGTCTGAATTTCGCAATTAAATATTACGATAAATTCCCGTGTAATTAGATCAAAACTTGAGGATGTATAATAGCAAAATAGGACGGCTCGGTATTAATCATGACACAATACGCAGAATTTCTCCTACTACGTTCACAATTAACAGAGCAAAGCAATGCATCTCTTAGATTTATTAGCCGCTACGAGCAAAATTGAATAAAGAGAGTAGGGATAATTAGTGACTTCTGTGTGCGAGAAGGACCTCTCGGAATGTATAATTAGAACATGGCCTATAAATTATGCAGAAGGAACAGAGGAATTACAATCGGTACATGTACAGAACACTGTCAGTCACCGAGAAAAGGAGCTTACACTTGAACGAGACAAGTTGCAAGAAATTAGTCCCCTTTGCTCGACTTAATTTACCCGAGACGTTTCCAATTATTGCGACGGCATTTTTGAATAAACTACGAAAGCATCGAACCAACGACATTGTTACTATCGAAGATTTTACGACGCCTTCATAAAGCCATCTTAAACGTTGAAACAATATTTCCGTCGTATTTCCTCGACGATATTAGACTTCCATATTGTTATTTGTAGGTACCTCGCAGTCAAAACAACTTAATCCTTGCGATTTCAATCAAACAGCAAGACCTTTCACTATTTGATTTGACGGGCATCGAATTCAACTTTCACTGTAACCGACGCGACGGTCACAATCGATTTTCAATTAGACAGGAAATAATAATGTAATGCGAATTTCCAACAGCGCGGTACAGACGAGTCATGATGAGAAAATAATTCCAAACACCCCCATAAGACCGAGATAACTTAAACAGATGCGTCGCAAGTTAAAACAGTTCTTACCAATAATTATTCTCAAATTAGGACTTCATAAGCTCGAGATTGTCACGCAACCGCAAGCTGCAAACTCGGAATTCGGGACCGCAGCTCAACGTGACTTACAGCTGGATAGTGGATCGTTGAGGAAGCGTAGGGTGAAACATCGATGGTCGATAGCGTTGAAGGTAGCGAAAGTATGAAAAATACAAAGTAACTGGAAAGGCCAGCCGGAATCCAGGAGCGTTGAAACGGAGTCGATTTCTTCTAACGGAGACGTCGTGACGGCAAGCTTTTGGAATTTGTCATCCACTGTGCAGAAGTGTTGAACTCGCCGCATTTTCAAGAAAAAAAACGCAGACATTTTAAATTCTTTTAATGACACTTGTTTTGGAAGAATACAATTTTAGGTGTTAGATTTATTATTGAGGAAAGTTAATAGAAGTTTCGAACAAGGACTATGAATATGGTTATATGGAACTTTCAAGAAATTGATTAAAGATGGAGAAACTAGGCGAAATGTTTCACAAACACGGACTCTCTGAGACGAAGACCCGCGTATAAAGTTATACTTTTCCAGTTATTGCACGCTGCAGATGCGCTATTGAATTGCAATTCTATAAATTATATCTTGGTACGTTTAGCTGCCGTATGGTCGATATGAGTGCGTGATCCGCATGCTTAATATATTTAACAGATCAAATTGACGTATTTGTCAGGTCAGATCAATCGGGGAAAACCAAAGTTTACAGCGTTCAATCATAATGGAAATGAGCTACGCGGATTCGACATTGCCAGAGAAAGAAATGGTTTAGAGAAACCAAATTGATAAACATATAGCGTGACATGTCAACGTTACGGAATCGAAGACAAATACGACGAGAAGAGCAATTCCAGGCATTTCCAGGATGTTTCAGCACAGCAAAAAGTATCGGTACAAAATTTTACGTGCGTTATTTTTCAAGTTTGTTCGGTTGCTTATTCCGATTGATGAAAAAAAGTGGAGCTTTGAGGGGTTATTGGCGTTACGCGAAAAGACGTGATTCCCTTTTGGTCTCGCATCGGATGAAAAGTTGAATCACCTCAACGACACTTTCGGCTTACGGAAATTGGTCAATGCCCGTGCCTTCAAGAATTTTTTTGTCGACATTATCAGGGTTAGATAAAAGCTGCAAATTTAGAGTCGCATCTCGCCAGTTTTCACAGAAGGATAATGGAAGAATTATTTCAGGAAAAATAGGCGAACACATTTAACGTTATGAATTGAACGAGCGGCTTCCACTGCAGATACGACGTTGCTATTGTGGCAATCTTCCCCGTGGCTCGGCTGCATCTGCAGTTGTTTCTCTAATTTATTAAAAGTTTCCGGCAAATAGATGTGCACGTCCATTGGGCACCGCGTTATCCTTCGCGCCGGTTGCTTTCCTGAAATATGCAACGCGATACGTCTTTATACATGATTTTATGTCGGTTGATACGGCATGCACATACACTTGAATGAATTTATCTTTTAGCAAAAGCGAGCTTATTGGGTTCTAGTTATGTATTCAGAACGGCAGATTGAAAGACGATCTCTGGAGATCGTTTCCAAGGCGAATTCTAAACTGAAAGAGGCCAGTGACAAAGCAAATGTTTACGGTTTTAAGCGGCATTGATTTTTGCTTTGGTTCCACCAAATGTCTGTTTATTCGAAAGGGAAGAGAAAATGATAATTTCGTTCCTCTGGTTCCAATTTGTTCTAAATCACGCCGCTATTTGTATATCTAGGATCTCGTTCACAGAACAAAATCGATTTTGTGACGAATACAAATGACGTTTTGTGTCACATTACTCACTCAAATTATTTGATTAATCACTTTCCTATTCAATCCATCACGGGATGAGAAGCCGAAATTAATTGCAAGCGTCCGCAACATCAAACTTTGATCGGCAAAGTGCATCAAAATTTACGTAAAAGTGTACGTGTTATCTTCCAACAACAACTTCTGCCACGTAAAACTATTGTGAATGATAAATACGGTCGTAAATACACAAGTGCTTTTACCTCTCGTTAAAAGATCCATCCAATTTGTCGTGAATGGAGCTTTGAACTGTAGAATTGAACTCGCTGTACGCAATGTGTACGATCACAAAGCCACTGATAAAAGTAAGCTCTATCATTATCGTCCTCGTTAACATGACAACGTTAAGAGGTGGGCTCCATATATTAAACATAATCCTCTTCACGTTAATAATAGCCTGGCATTAAACACTTCAGAATTCATCCATTCACCAGTCAACATTAACGGATTAATATCTGAGCTTTCTCGGAAGCACTAATTTGTGTTCTGTAACGGGGTTAGGCGGCCATTTTCCAAGCGAAACCCAATTAATATTTGTAAGTACATTAGTATGAATCTTTGAAGTGAGACAAAGGACAGTTTTGGAACCAGAAAAATATCCTCACTTTAAACTAACTGGACAGCAACTGATTTCCACAATAATCGTCAAAAGTTCCCGGCATACAATGTTTGGTTTTATTTCGAAATTAAATTGAATTAAATGCAACAAATTCGATTGATTCGTTATTGAAAATTCAAATTCCTATTAGCTATTTGCAAAATATTTAATTAATAAAATTAAAAATCCGAAACTGAATAAATTCGAACAAACAATGTTGAATTTTGTGGTTTGTATATACCAACTAAACTTATAGATGACGTCTCATCTGTCATAAAACTTACATACCTGTACCTATTACCTATATTTTAAAATTTTGAAGTAAATAATCAGTAGGTCAATTATTGCGACGTCGAACCATTGTCTTTTAATATATCAAATTATTTTTAGTTTGGCACCAACAATTTCATCAAAGAAGCTTCAAAATCAATTTGGATGGAAGCGCCGTCGATAACGAATTTAAATCCAGACAGCCACTCTTGAGCGACTTATATTAGGTAAGTAATGTCTATGATCGGAGCTCAAGTGGTCTCGCCAATTTAAATTCGGCAACTACTTTTTGCGAGTCAAATTCCAAATCTTGAACCACGAAAATAATTTGCCTTTATGTTAACCTTACCAAATTCAGACATCTAAAAAATTCTTTAAGTTCATGTAAAAGCAGCACGTGAAAATAACTGATGTCTCTTTCAATCTCAACTTTGCGAAAATGTAAAATTTTTGAAATATAAAAAATACACGTTTTCAGCCTTCTACATGAACTTTGCACGAGTGACGTCTTCTTCTCGTCAATCTGTTTGAAAAACATTTCCTCTGGTTATGTTAAATCGATGGTGGGTTAGACTCTGGAGCTTGAAAGGACGTCTTAAAGACTCCGACATTTGCAACGTAATAGCTACACCACTAAACCTTTTCCTTTGACTATGTATTCGCAATTTTTATATGGGCATAACTTAAAAGCTCCATGACGAGCTACACGACCTAAAATAAACTATTGTGCGTATCCCAACTACACTCCTTACATTGTCTGATCTCAGAATTTGGTATTTGTGTAATAATTGTATTACATGATACAATTTCTTGTACTATAAATGGTACAAGAAAATAGAACGTGTTCTGTATTGCATAAAAAAAAATTCCTTGTGGCAACTACCTTTGACTACTAAAATTTTTTATAATTATTTTTATAGCAACTTCTTTCCTTGTCAGTGTGTCTTTTACGAATTTTGCCCTTTTCTGCTTTTGCAAGTAAAAAGAAAGAATGTAAGAAACACAATGATAACAAAACTACAATAATCAGAGACAACTTGCAAATTCCACCATCACCGGCCGTAGACAACAACATATTTTGAAATCTCACAAAAAAATGGTCTTCTAATTGTCCCCTTACGATCATTTCAAACAGAAGTGAAATTCAATTTGAAACGGGGCAACATTAGATTCGGTCAGGTCAATGTTCCATTTCCTGGGATTTCACTCAGAGCTCGTGAAAGACTATTCCGCTTTTCGATTTCGGCTTATTATATTTGAAAGCTACTTAAGGTCTCTTTGACAGTTCATGTTATTCTTTTAAAATAAATAAATAATACCTTCAATATCATGAACGAGTCGTAAATTTGCAACTATTCAACTATTTTCAATTGCGTCGGTTTAACTTGACCATAATGAAAGGTAGTAAAAGCTCGCTACGGTTGCAGCCACCCAATGGTGAATAAATGGTAAAAGAACACAAAACCGCGGCAAATTCCCGCAAACTATTGAATAATGGAGTTGTGAACAATGAATGTATTTCCTCTTTGTTGCGCTGGTTGATTATTTCAACGCAATGACCCCAATGGAAAACATGTCCACTTCCGGTATGTTGTCACATTTCGAAATATACACGTTGAAAACTCGAACGCAAAGAAATTGTGCTGTCATCTTTCTTTCGATCGGGTTAGCAACGTAATAACAGGGTCCTGATTGCTGCCGTCTACCTTGCCAATTGAATTTGGCGCAACATAATTTATTACTTAACGTTATGTAATAATAACAACCATTATCGTAGGCGTGTAATTCCATTTAGGGCATAAAAAGGAACCTATGCTCCGAGAATTTGTTAATGCGAATCGTTTCGCTCCAATGAACCAGAGTGTGGAATGAATTGGTAACACATCAAAAGCTGTGGAATTTTTTGAATCTGCGTGGCATCAGGCGGAAGTGGATTTGGGGCGATAGTAGAAGAGGCACGTCCTTGGTTATTTGTCGTGTAATCTTGGCGAAATAATGGAGCAAACATCAAAATAAACCTGAAGTAATAAGTAGGTGATTCGGAGTCGTCGGCGTTTTCTCTAGCAGCACATAAGCAAGCAATTCGGCAACTGTAGAGAAATACCGAAAGCGTATCTGTTGATAATCTGATGGTGCGGAGTAAAAGGAATTCTTTTGGGAAACTAAGATACTAAACACTTGACGATAAGGAGCGGAGCAAGAATTATTTCGGAGTAATATAGCGCCGGAATCCGGCCCTGTATGGAATAATATGTTGATTGCGCAGGGGTGAGGGTCGCCTTCCGGGCCCGTCGAACCCTTCCTAATGAGACGCTGCAGTGTATGAAGAATAATTTCGCTGGAACAGCAAGGCGACAGTTGCTAAATGGCATCCATCGCCCCCGAACTTTCCCCACGACGCTTCAGTCGCGTTTTATATGGAAATGTTGTCATGACATGCTTCGTTAAAGTCGTAAAATAGCACCGCAGCGCCCCAACAGGGTCGGACTGCATTAAAAGGGTAAAAGAATAATGCGGTTCGCATGCTAAAAGAGATTAATTAACCTTTTTACCGTTAGCAAAACAGGCAACACTCGTGTTCTTTTTACGTCCAACTTAAAACTCATCTATCCCAAATTAACGGCCATAAGATACTTTGTCGGGCCAGAATTACTAACCGCCGGAATTTCGCAATTAGTATCGAACGTAAAAAACAAATATTTATTAAATAAGGGATTTTTTAATATCGAAGCTCTCGCCAGGAAATTGCAAGGCCTAATTTAATTATTCCACGAAAGAGTTTCCGAAACGAAAAGTCGACGGCCATTCAATTTCGTAAAAAGAGACAATCGGCGGAATATAAGACGCAGTTTCCGTCAATATCAACAGCTGATATGATAACGAAATTGCTTACAATCGCGGAAACATCTTATTGTTAGCAACGCCTCTTTTTGCTAAAATTCAACCGGATGCCTATTCAAAATTAAACGGTTTTCCCCCATTTTCTGGTGGAAAATGCAAATAAAAATTCAACGCGAGCACCACTACCCACCTTCAACTTCAATAACACCACCGGAGTGGTACTACAAATTACTTAATTTCGTACAGCATTTGGATATTTGAAAGGGTAGGCAAATACTAGACGTTTAGCGAGTATGTACTCATACGCCATTTTAATATTCATAGAGGTCGACACTTTTAGACTCGAAATAATATTGTTTTCGGAAATAATAATTTCTCACCCACCTACGTAAGTTAACCCTCCACAAATATTTGAAAAATACTCGATAATTATTCTATTATGTATTCAACATTCTACTACCAACTAGGAAACAAATTAATAAAAATATAAAATGTTCTTCCAAACTGTTAACTGCAATTCTTCATAAAATAGGTTTATAAATTGTCATCATCTCCCGGCCCAGGACACTAGGAATTGAATCGGATTTCTGGTCATGCCATTAAGGTCACAGTCAATATTAAATCTACTCTAGAATCCTGTTTTCGCCCATTTTACACTAAGTAGGTCATAAATTTTACTTCTACATTGTGATACACAGCAACGGAAAAAAGTCGCCTTTTCACATAAAAGTCCTTTTTAAATGCTTATTAAGATCAAATTATCATAACAATATTTCAAAACTACATAAATGTATAAATTATGCAGTAAGAGACCAGGTACTTTCAAAGATTAATTACATCTTTCAACAGTAGGAATGTTCTATTTTGGGAATGAGCAATATAGAATAAATATTTGTTTAAATAACCTTTTAAAATAATTTAAATTTAAAAAAAAACATTGTTGTTAATGATTTCTAAGAATTTCTAATGTTTTGTTAAGCAGTTTGCTTTGTTTTCCTTTACACTTTGGTAATTTGTTTGTGCACCTTCTGTCGATTCTAGCGTGTTATTATTGTGCAGAAAAGTATTCTAATTGTATTGTTGCCTGATATTGATAAAGTACTGTTGAAAGACAAATTTAAACATTGCAAAACTACTTGTGGCTATTTATATTAAATTCAAAAAAAAAACAAGCGTTGCCGGCAAAATTCTCAAACAAGCCTGCAATTGTGCGTCCACATTCCCTCTGTTCCGAAGGGAATGATTTACAAACTATATGTATGTATCTCGACTTAAAAAAATAATTAATTTATTTCTTCAATTAATCACATGCTAATCATGCAATAGTGAAAAAACATTTAGCAGATGGTATCAATAATTTTCCAAATAATTATAATGTGGAGCACAAAATTTGTTTGATAAAGTGAAGTAGGTACTTGTATGTCATGTTCGGTTGAACACCAAAAAAAAATAATATTAATGAGGAAGTGGTTATTAAATTAAGAGAAATTACTGTACGTGTCGAATTACTTATTACATTATTGGTACCTATGAAATAAAGTTTTTTGTTTAACCGCCAAAAATTTGCCCACCTATATCCAAATTTTTCAAGTTTATATAGAATGTGGAGTTTATAAAAAACTGAAAGAGCACAAATAAAACTTGCCCGTATTCTTCCATTTTTAATACCAAAATTACTTTAATTATAATCAAGTTAAATGATAAAAAATGTTTTTAGACTATTTTAATGCCTTTAAATCCCCCCCATCTTTATACCCAAAATGTATTTTGACTATTTCCTCCTATATTTTGTTATAACGATATACTGGTGTATTCATTAAAGTAAAGTAACTTTGCTGCAATGATTTCGGGTGGATGTTAAGCTCAATAAAAATAGTTACGGGTAAATCTTGATTTCGCTATGAAAAACGGCAAGAAACAATGATAAACACTGCGGCAAGGAGAAGTAAGGGTAGCTAAACTTTTTCGGACCACCTACATATGAAGTTGTACTCGTAAACTAGACAGGACAGCGGGAGTTTGAGAACACTCACGCAAGAAACTTAATGAAACCGAGGTTTTAGGGTACGAAGAGTAAAACTCGTCTTGTTTTATTTTACTAAAATTTCGTATTAATTTAATGGTAAGAATCTCATCCCAAAAACAACTTTTCGTGTTGTTTGCGTTAGTCGGACGATATGGCGCCGGGGCAGTTAGGTTAATTCGTGGCAAATCCCTGCGTCAATTTAATACAGGAACAATGCGGAAAATTTGTTGAAAAATTTAATTAAAGTCTAAGATTTGCCGTTCTGCCGCCGTAAGAATGAAATTCCTTCTCGGCGTTTGGTGAAATTAAAAACAAATTTTGAAGTTGGCGCTTGGGATAATTCGAAATAAATTAATTGTGTTCCTAACTTTTTTCGCGACCCACTTCGCCACAGAGAAACATTACATTACACAATTAAACAACGCTCGATCAACCATCAAAATGCAATACCGGAGAAAGCCCATTACATAAAGATGAAATCTCAATCCGACCGGCAAAAACGATATTACACCAAATCAAAGATAGTTAGCAAAAAACAGACCGAACTAATCTAGCGTTAAACGCAAAACTGAAGAAAGGGTAGCGGTATAAATAGTTGACGGTGGCTAGGATCCTCAGTACCACCAGCATCTTCTTGTGATTAACATGAAATTGTTTGTTTTGTGTCTAGGCGTCAGCCTGGCCATAGCCTTAAGCTCGGCCAGGGTTATCAAGGAAGACGATGAAATCGAAAGTGATTCCTCAGCGTTAGCCAAAGTCGATTTGGAAGTAGCTGCGTCTGGACACGGTCACGGCCATTCCAGCGGCCACGAGTCCGGT
Source organism: Pyrochroa serraticornis (assembly GCA_905333025.2). NCBI lineage: Eukaryota > Metazoa > Arthropoda > Insecta > Coleoptera > Pyrochroidae > Pyrochroa > Pyrochroa serraticornis. The sequence continues at coordinate 8,801,240 of HG995157.1, read as the reverse complement.
GGAGGTTCCTCGCACCATGCTGACCACCATTCCAGTCACGGTGATAAGGGCGATAAGGGTTACAAATCCGCCCACCACCACGACAAGGGAGGTCACGGGAAACACGGCAAAGAACACAAATCTGGACATCACGCCGAAAAGGGAGGACACCACAAGGGTCATCACGACGAAGGCGGCCATCACAGCGAACACCACGCTGCCGGCAAATCACACAAAGGAGGCAAATTCGGTGAGAAAAAAGGTCACAAGAAGGGACAGAAAACCACCGGTTACCATCACAAATCTCACAAGGATGATTACCACAAGAACCACAAATTCTACGATGACTACCACAAAGGCGGTCACCACTCCAAATACGGCGATTTCCACGGCCATCACGGAGGAAAAGCTGGTCATCACAAGAAGGGAGGCAGTCACAAAAGCGGTCATCATGACGACCATTACGGCAAGAAAGGTCACTCAGACAAAGGACACTATGACGAAGACCACAAAGGGTACAAAGGACATGGAGGCCACGAAAGTCACCATTCCCATCATTCCGATTACGGCAAGAAGGGAGGCCATTCCGGCGGAAAGGAATACGGCTTCAGCAGTGGCCATGGAGGTGGAGGAGGCGGTGGAGGAAAACACTAAAAATTCACACCACCGACACATCCCTTTGACGATTCCGACGCCCCAAGCAACTGATTCGTTACTTAACCCCATCCAACACGATCCCTCAATACCCATATCTCCAACATATCACCCCAGGGGCGCCGCACGTTGTTTTATTCAAGTCTCGTTTATGTTGATTACTTTGTTGCCTGTTCTGATTTGTGTTACAAAAAAATAAAGAAATAATATTAAAACGTGTTTGCAATCATTCCGCTTCATCCGATTAGGAGTTTTCATTTCGCGGTGGCCGTCATTACGGGTCAAATCGTCCCCGATTTAGTGCCGAAGCTTTATTTCAGCCTGTTAACAGGACGTAAAAACGGGACAGACAATGCGGCTTTATGGAGGCTGTAAATTCGCGACACTAAGCGATTTAAGCCAGTTTTTTTAAAATTACTCCGGGAGTAATTGGAAACCAATGGCAATATCTGGGAAACGCAAGAGGAATTCGTCTGAAGATTCCCGAACACAGTGGCGTCATTGGAATTATAAACAACGTTTCAGGAGTTTTTCCAAACTTCTAGTTTGATCCTTAATTATGTCGAAGAAATACAAATTTACAGTCGTTTACGGTGAAGCGTAATCAACTTTGATTGACGAACAATGACACTCGCTCGAGTAGTTTGACGGAAAGTCCATTAATAACGCACGAATAGATATCATGGAAATAGAGATAAAAGTTGATGCTGTCTAGGAAAAATTTCTGATATTTAAGGAACTTTTACATAGGGATTCAAGGGTGGTATTTCTTTATTATGTTGAGAATTTATTGTTATACAGGAATATTTTATAAAAACTTACGTAGAAACTAATTTAATGACAGAGACAGTAACGCATGGGTTTGGATTTGGCACCATTAGGAGCTGTCACCAATTTTGCGAAGTCAGTCTAATTAGATTTGAGGTCAATTAAATAAAGTGATTGAGTTAATAATTGGAATTGTTGACGCTAAATCATTTTATAAATCAACTAAAAGTTGAATGAGCAAAATTTCAAATGTTAACTGCTGACAGATTTTTTGATCGCACCTCGTAAATGTGCTAGTAGCAGGAACCCTGGTCTATTTCCGGAAACCATGAAAATTTCGGACCCCTGTACATAATTAAATTTGCTCCCTAATCTGGTGACTGGAGAATGGTATTTGTGTTTGTTCGTGTTGGATAAATTGAGAACGAACAGTCGTGTTCCGAAAGCTGTCCTCTCTTCAGGTGGGTAAGTGATATGGTCCACATTTCAGGAAGATTACAGAGCTGAAAACACGTGTAAAAGGCCCGACGATATAATCGCCTGGCGCGACGACGCCCGCGCAAAGTCTCATATTTACAAAATAAACAGAACCTTCCGGCTAATCCGTGAAGTAAAAGCATTGTATTTTGTCGAGGTCTTCGGAATAACCACTCCGGCGATGGCTTATTTTCATCGCAGCCGCTTACCCGGCCCAACTCGACTATTTTTCCAACGACAGCAGCTTCGCCAGATGTTCGATTTCGGACAAGAGCCACGCTTTCCCGACCAAGTCCCAAATCTAAATATTGCGGGAAAGCAATAAAAATCAGAGGGTGGCCCAGTTTCGGCCAAGCACCTAATTCTGGCGCTCTCCATATCGCTACTGTTACAACCTACATGTTCTGCGTATCGTAGAGAAAACGTAGATCATTTTGATTAATAACATAATTTTCTATTTAGAAATATATCCTTAATCCGTTCGTTGAATTTTTCGTTATATTGTTACAAGCAACAACATGGAGCGAATTAACGTAATTTTATTAGAAGAGGTGTAGAGCAATTTTTTTGGTCGCGAACATTCGTAACGGCATTGCACAGTGAAACCTCCCTTAGTGGACACCTCTAATGGGCGGACACCTCCCTTCAACGGACAGTTTTTCATAGTCCGGAATTTCTTCCATAAGAATCCCATATACGCTCACCTCTCTTATACGGACACTCTTTGGGACGGACGCGGACACCAAAAATCGGTCAATTTATGCTCTTGAACCTCTTTTATACGGGCAGCGGCGGCGTAAATACTACCGCGCATATCACTTTTGGGGACTTTCCCGGTACTATATTCGCACGAGTTCTGACGTAGTTTGGGGTGGCGTTTAGTTTTGAAGTTTTTGATCTTTCCGTTAATCAGTAAGCCACCAAAACGAAATGTTTTAATTCTTAAACAAAAAGTGGAAATTGTTGAAGCGTACAAAAAGGAAAATCTAAGTGTCCGAAATTTGGCAACCCGTTTTAGAATAGATAAAGCACAAGCAGCAGATACTATTAGAAATAGTGAGCACCTGATAAATAAGTGGTACTCCAATTCGAGCATTAACGAAAAACGCGACTTTCTTAAAAAAAAAGGTCGAAACATCGATAGAGCATGTTATGAATGATGTACGCGGGGTCGGAGAAAAAGCATCCCATTGTCAGGTAATAACAAACCGCAGTAAATAAGTACGTTTTTGGGCGCACCTTACATGAATTTTTTGGGTCCAATACTAAAAGCTAAACCAAAGAAAATCGAGGAAAACTTAGGATATGACCAGTTCAAGGCGTTTCGAAGGTTGGTTGTAGAAATTCCGCATTTGACACAATATCGCTTTCAAGACGATATCAGAAGAGGTTGCCAGTGTAAATCCTGATAAAGTAAACAGTTTTTTGAGTAAAGTATTATTTATTATAAATAGTTATTCCCCTAATGACATTTACAATCCTGATAAAATCGGATTGTTTTTCCGTGCACTTCCTAACAAAACACCAAGCTTACAACGAGAAAAATGCATTGGAGAAAAAGTGTCAAAAGAAAGACTCATCATTTTGCATTGCGTCAGCATGAACGGCCAAAAAAAGAAATTACTCGTAATAGGAAAAGCGAAGAAGCTTAGAGCTTTCAAGAACATTCATTTCAGTGACTTGCTTGTTACTTGGAAATCAAATGCAAAAGCCTGGATGATAGGCAAAATAATGTTAGACTGGTTAGACGACTTTGACAGGAGACTGAGGCTTCAAAAACAAAAAATTTTACTATTTTTGAATAATGCATGCTCACATCCCAAGGATGTCAATTTGACAAACATTGGGTTAGGGTTTTTACCATCAAATTGTACATCGGTCTATCAACCCTTAGACCAGAGCATAATCAAAAACTTTAAGGGTTTTACAAAACTTTAATTGTAAAACAACTTTTGTTAGCCACAGATATAGTTTTATCAGGTCTAAAACTTGCAAAAAAGATAGATGTTCTGGATGCTATTTATCTTATACAAAGAGCGAGGGACATAGTTTCAAAAGAAACGATTCTGAATTGTTTTCACAAGACCGGATTTGTACGTACCGATCGCAATGATATAAATGCCTTTAAAACTGATAATTTTTTTTCTTTTTTTTCTTTCTCAAGAAAGAAAATGATATACCCTTGTCAATTTTAGCTGATATGTATAAGAGGGCGGATACATTAGAGGTAGAGAAAAATTGTGTGTAAAACATTTTGAATATAGATAATGAGTTAACACTGGAGGAAGTTAGAAGATTTGTAAAAGCAGTTGAAGCAATGATCTTGGAAGTTAAATCATCAGATGAATCTAATGACGAGAAGGAACCAGAAAAGGAAACTATACAAACTTATCAACCGGCAATGGAAATTACTCAACAGCTGAAAAGGTTTGTCGAAATACATGAAGATTTTAGTGGTTTAAATATCGTTTTCAATTTGCAAGTTTATTTTCAAAATATATATATGTACCAACTTACTCTCTTAGACGGACACCTCCCTTAAGCGGACACATAGCCAAGGTCCCTTGAGTGTCCGCCTTAGAGAGGTTTCACTGTATATTGATTATAAAAAAAATTAAATTCAAAAATTAAATAATCATACAACGGTAACGGGTATGTTACTTGAGGAACAATCGCTTTTAGAACTTGGGGTTCCTCTAACAAAATTGTTGATGAAGTGTTGCTGTCTATTATAATAAAACTAGCAGTGAACAAGTAATTCGAGGGTAAATCTGCAGAGTAAACGAAATCGAGATTTGTCACTCTGTGTTATACCTCTAAACCAGCAGCAAGTCTCTTCTACAAGTCTCTTCAAATATCCAACTCGGGGGGCTATTTCACAATGATCTCAAAAAAAAAAAAATTGCAAACGGGGAAGCAATATCTATGGAAAATGACGGTTCGAAGTGGGGCATTACTTGGTTAATGCAACAGTTCCTCCCACTCCAAATTCGGTAAAAATCGACTGCACGTCCAATCTCGGGAAGTAATGAATTTGCCGGCAGTGGAAAGGCGAAGAGGATAAACGGAAACAATGCCAAAGCATTTTTAGGAAGAAAAGTTATTTTAACCCAGTATACATATATTAAATTTCTTTGTTTACAAAATCCCTTGGGATGTTGTTGTGACGTAAAGTTGATGCTTGTTTTATTCATTTTCTTTTTTGATAATAAATTATTAAAGCAACGGTCTATCATCGTTCCCTTTTTCCCGCCCAACTCGACCAGGCCACCATTAACAATTCCATCAGAGGCAAAAAAAGGACTTTCTATAAGACTGACTGGCGCCGTATTAGAAGCCCGCCCATAAATTACCAGTAAATGCGAAATGCGACACAACAAAAATAACAGTGCCATAAAACAACCGGAGATTACTCGACTTTACAGTTGGTGGTTTAAAACTACAAAAGCTACTTCCGACTTCCGGTTATGAGTCGTGAATCTGGTGCTCGTCTGGAAACGTCTTAACTAAAATTAATTAGCACTCAAGAGTCTGTTTGTTTTTCCCTTACTTGTTTTTGTGACTGAATAATTTTTGAGTAAAGTTGGAAGCTTCATTCACAACCGTCCGCTATGGTTGAATAAGTTTAATTAATTCATTCAAACTGAAGTGGAACGTTTTCGGCATAACTGTCCCCCGTTGAGAGAATCCTTGATACAGGACGATATTGAGAAAATAAACAACCGCATCCCCCATATCCGCGAAAACCAACAACGGTCCCGACAAAATTGTAGTGGCAACAGTGGTCGTTAATAAAGATAGTGGACTGACAAGTGATGACAAAGTCAGCTATAATTCAAGTCATATACTTTTATAGCCAGTATAATTGTAATAGCGATGCGGCTAGAACTAGAGGGTGACACCCCCCGTTTTTACGATCCCGAAGCCCTGTAACGTAACAAGTATTTATAGCTGTCCCCTAGAACAATGCCCTTGGAACCGAGACATCGACACGTACATGCCAGAGAACCCTTCAAGATCTCTTCAGTATGGACCCCTTTGTGTGGAACCCTTTAAAAGCTCCGCGCAACTGCATGAATATTACCTACGAGCTTTTACACAATTGCCGCGATATTTTACTTCCGGTCTTTTATGGGACTACTCCGCGAATATGTTAGCAACATTGATACACTTTTATTCGTGCTTTCGCGCTAAAGCTTGCTTAAATATATATGAGGAAGAGCAAAATAAACGAAGAAGACGCTGTTGCGGCCGCGTTCTTTCAATTCTTCATTAGCTGTTCGTGGTGCACCATTTTGCGTCAGCTACAATAGAGCAATACGTGTAATTTCGCGAATTCACTACATTTTTCCAAATTTGAAAATCAACTGCTACAATATTAATTAACCGTTTTGCTAATTGCTTAGTGAGAACTATTACCGCATCCATATCAGGTGGTAGTATTGCAAGTGATAAATATCCACCCTTCAAGAAGACATAGTGATTGGGTCGACTAGAAACGAGCACGGTAAACCCTTCATTGATGTGGTGAACTTTGACAAACGTTACTGCAGTCGTTACTTCGTTTAATAAACGTAAAATTATTCTAGAGAGTAGACGAAATGCTTCTTGAATTGTATTGCTAAAACTGTTGGAGGGAAAAGCTTTCTGTGAGGGAGTGCTCAAATTAAAAAAAAAACTCTTCAAATCGAGCCGTAACTCGAGGATTCTTGACGTGTTCGGTTCTTGGAGATCGCATCTCTTGGTCTCGTTCGCTCGCTACAGCTAATGTGCAAAGATGTAATTATAAGATTAATTAATTAATCATGAGTTGGTAATGTGTCTCGATTGGGACGTGGTGGCTCCAAATTAGATTACATTGAGGTGTCAGTTGTCGTCCCCTAACACATCAAAGACCGATTACTTTGTTAAATTTGAAATAAGCCTTAATGTAACAGTACCAGTGTCTACTTGTCTACAGCTAATTAACCGTTCATTCTAAACAAGAGACACGGTGCAAGCTTGTAATATGCGCTTTTGCACCGTCGTAAAACTGTCTGCCACGCCAACAAGTTCATGAATAACTTAAGATAGGCGGTGTTAAAACTCATTTTCATGGAGACATTGAACTGTTAATTATCGCTTATGACGAATTTGAAGTTACAACTAAATCAATACTGCGAGTCAACTCGTGGATGTTAATTGGAATCAACGTATGTAAGTGGGAGGCATTCGAGGTTATGCGGGTTTATTCCGATAAAATTAGCGAAAATAACATTGGGCGATATAAAACAGACGTCGTTGGAAGCGTCGGTGTATCCGTAAAACCGCACTGTCAACTGGAGCTTGAAAAGAGCTTTCGCCAGCTAGCAGGGCGCACGAAGTAACTTTTAATCCAGCGCTGTTTAGTAAATTAGTGGAAATAAAGTTTATATCAGTAGTTGTAATTCATCGACAGCATTAAGCTCCAGAGGAACAATAAAGGTTGGCCCGTGCTCACATACACAGTGAATGCGCGCCAACTTAGTAATTAATTGTTGGAATTTACGGTAAACTTGTCCGCCAACTACGCCCTTCCTCTCAAGTTAGCACCGTTCTGGCTGCTACAAGTGTTACTTAATTTCGTGCTATTGATATCGACGTAAATTGTTTATCAACTGAGACCGCGGATCGGCTCGGATGAACGGGTTATTCCCTAGTGCACGACTTGCGACCAAAAATAATATTGACATGCATAATTATTGTCAATAGTGTGTCGGCGTAATTGGATTACAATGCTAAATGTCGCGTCAAGACGCCAAACACCAATCATGACTTGAGCTTTCGAGCTTCCGAGCTTTAGAACTGGAATTTGACAAGTCGAACAGACCTCCAGCAGTGCCAAATCAAAAGGTTTAAACTTTTCGTAACCGAACGTTCCTATGACGAATTCCCTCTAATAAATCGACAATTAACAACAAAATTTAATTAAACAAATAAAATTCTTAGCGGTAGCCAACAAAGGAAATTGGTTAAAAAGAAGCGCGGCACCATTCGATCCAATTAGGTTGGGGTTCAATTTCGAATGACGTCTTTATTTCTAAAAAATTGTCTAGTTTATTTACTGAATTAAAGTAAATTAAATAGTTACAGATTAGTTTATAAACTTTATCTATTTTTAAGTGGCTAAAATATAAAGGTTTCGTAATGCGCAATGACCACTGCGTTAGGTTGTCACTAATTAAGTGTCGTCGCCTAATTTGACTGAAATAGTGCAGTTACATTTATGACAATGATAATTTTGGTTTCGGATAATATAATGGATCACCAACTAAAATCTAATGAAATAATTAATACTTTACGTGGCAATACAGCTAATAACTGGAAATTTTGTGCTAAAAGCGAATATAGAAACCTTCCAACAATTGCGAGAAAATGGAACTGCTAATGTAAACAAAATTGATTATTTTGCAATTAACCGGCATGATCTATAGCGTGTTGATAACATTTACATTATTGCTTAAAAGAATATGAAAAATTATAGTTCATAAACAAATTATTCCATATTAGAAAAACCGCGTATCAGTTAAGCACGTCGGTAGGTAAACAACAATCAAGCTCTCAAACGAAAATTATTCAAAAACCTAAAAAGAAATTATGATGGAACTAATTATTCGTTTCAACTTTCGCTCACGAGTAGATTTCATTAATGTGTAGACTCGTACATATTTAATTTTATATATCAAAATCACATAACTAAGGTTCGTTTACGTTAGATGAAGGAAAAACTGCAACAGAAATTGCTTCCAAAGTGTTCACAAAGTTAGGCAATTTCTAATTTTTGCAAAACGGCAATGAGAGAAAATTTACCATCAAGATGAATATATACAATACAATATTCCTTATCACAAAGAATATATTACTAATGAGTTGCTTTACTTTTAAATAAATAATAAAAAAAAAAGTTTTTGATGCCTGGTCTGGGCTAAGTAGAGAATGGAGGTGTATTCCAATACAATACATAGTAGAAAACATAATTAGAATATGACATTTAAGTAGTTCTATCATTTAGAAGATAATTGAAATTACTTTGTCGACTGTGTATTGTATTGGGGTACACCCCTATCTTTCGCCCAGCTTAGACTGATTGCTAAATTAAAACCGCAAATTTTCTTTCTTTATTTAAGAATAGACGATTTCGTATAGCAAAAAAATGTCGGGACTTGGGTGAAAAATAATTCTTTGCATTAGACTAAATAAAAATATTCAAGAAAAAAAGATGCCGCCTGCAAAAATGGTCGGCGTCATTTTGTACAAAAATATGATCTAATATATCCTTAAATTTGTCAGTTGACCAAGAGTTTTTTTTTCAAGTCTAGTAATTTACGCTGCAGAACTTTGGTTTCATGCTTTTGACTAACCCTGTATGTAATCCAATTTTTGTGCGTCTGTAAGCAAGTGCATAGAAGGGAAATAAAATATTGCAATGCTCGATGTTACATAACACGAATCAATTGAATCGTAAATACTTCAAGATAGCTACTAAACAGAAATTTCGTCAATTGGAATCTGGATATTCGTTCGTTTCCAGATGGTGTGGTTTAATGTGAGAAAGTAAAAGATAGCGACATAAAAGGAAGAAAAGACAACATTCTTCACTATGATCGTACAGTGAAAAAAGTATGCTCGAAGCAGTATTTTTCCATGCAGATGTGGCAATAGAGGCGTGATTTTTACAACAGAGATCTAAGAACCTCTGAAGTTGCCATATGTCAAGAAATCCGCTTTTTTAAATTAAATTAATCAAGTTTAGTCTCGAAGCTAAGAGAGGGTGAGTTTGCAGCCTTCGAACATATATGAAATCCGATCTTTATACGCGATCTTTAGGTGTGAAAGCATCGAATAAAAAATGGATATTAAACCTTCTCATATCCAGCTGCAACAAAATATGAATTTTTTGTCAATAACCAACAATGCAGATAGTTGCTTAAAAGTCATCAGTACGTTCAGACGAAAATGGTGCGCTGCAAGTTTAGTGAAAATTGAATAGGACATTCATGGTAGACAAAAAAAAACTTGGATTAATCGAGCTTTCTGAAAGAACATGTTCATAAAAAAAGTGTACAAAAAAGAAACAATTTTTGAACCGTAAACTTAAAAGTTATTCGGCTATTGAGTAATACTTCTGCACACCCAAGGCAAAGAGTAGTAAGCTTATAAAGAGGAGACGGTTGTCTAGGGAGATGCTACACTTATACCTTTTTAAACGCCCATTTGCAAACGTGAGACAATCCCACTAGAAGAATCAGAAACTTGAAATGTATTTACTATGTTAGTAGGTATTGAGTTTACGACATCTGGCTGATTAGTAACTTTTATTGACATTGCAAAATCCGGCATTCAAATAACTTAAGAGCGAGAATGGCTTATCGCTCAAACCTTCTTAAAGGGACTGCCGTTTCAAGATCATAAAATTTGGTTTCGAAACTTCAAAGAAGCCACTAGAAGTATCGCCTCTTTAGAAGTTCCCTATTCTTTGACCAAAGTATACGGCTTTCATTTAGTCGATGTGGCAATACGTGATTCAGAATGGTACTTATAGAGAAAAGTTCCTACAAGAAATTCTGCTTCCCTAAGATCGAAATATTGCTAAATGCTGATAGAAAATTTTATTTAAAACTCAGTTTCTTTATTGTAAGATTTTTGAACACGAATATGTTAATGTACGAAGTTATTAATTATTTCGATTCATGTTTATCTGAAGAAGAAGAAAATTAACTGACGTTACAAGAATTAATTCCTCTCAAGTTATAAAATTCTTGACAATTTTGTTAACACACACAACTTGACTACGAATTTTTTAATCTGCAAATAGTGTTTACATGCCTAATAATATATAGAATTCATTCAAATTTGAGGTCTGTATTCCGCGTAATTTGATTGATACCTAATTTCTTAAAAAGATAAGTTTGCAAAAACTGAAAGATGTTATGAAAAGAATTACAAGAACATACAGTAAAACAACCAAACAATGACTCCAAGAACTTAGACATTAGAAACCTATAAATAATTCAAAGGTCTTTGCTTTATGGATACTATTTACTATAAATGCTATAGTGCAAATGTTTTAATAATTCAAATGGGGTGTGTCAACTTTCTGTTCGAATTACACTGTATAATTTATTGCAGAATAACTCAAATGAATTAAACAGTTTTTCAATTTCTGTAAGTATGATCAGAGGGTTGGGAAACAAACTGGAATGAAAAGGCAAAAAAGAAGTTTCAAAAGTGTTGGCAATATATGCAAAATCATTTTAATTATATTTAAGAAAAGTAAATTATTTTGCAGAAGTGGTCGAGAACTGGTATTGGGCGAGAAATTTTGTAGCTATGAATGAAAACCATCAAAGTAGGAACTGATGATAAATATAGTAGAGCAAAGCTCGACAAGGCTCCAAAAATGAAATAGAAAGACTTAGAAATTGCTATTGACATTACAGAAATAACAAAAAATTCTTTAATAAAATGTGAAGCTACAACATTTAAGCAACAGATTAAAAATTTAAAAAAAGGATTAAAATTATATTGCACGGCCATGTTCAGGAGAAAATTCTGTTTAAATTGTCAAAGTAGAAACATCATAAATATTATAGGACTCCACTATCGCCCAATATATAATTTAAAGAGGAAGATATTACCAAGGAGAAAATGTGGGAGTGTTGATACGATTGTTCAATTACAGCAACTATGAAATTTTATTGATGTTTGTGTATTGAAAGCTTTACCAGCAACTTTTTCAACTTGTTCACCACAATTCTTGATGTCCACTAAATCAACCAAGATGTACTTACTTAGTTTACCTAATAATTACTGAGCAATAATTTAAGGACGTACAGAAATATTATACAAACGTATGCAAGACATGACTAAAATTATCCATGATGAAAGCTCATATTTGAAACTTTGTATTGTACTGTAAAGAACAACAGGCAATATCTGCATACATGAAAAAATAAAACGTTTGGGAATTGTAAAGATACGTACAGGTTGTCGTACATGCTGCGGATCGTTCTGAATTATTATTATGCGGGGATAAAGCTAACAACGGCAAAAACTGAAAAACAGGACAATAATAAAAGTTTTTACGGCATCAGTGCGACAGGAGCTCGAAATCAGGATGTTTGCCGGCTTGTAAGCCAAGAAACTGTCAATGTAAAGAACTAACATAAATATGAGAAAGCTTTTCATTGCCCTCGTTTCCCTCAGCATCTGAATACTTATAGGAAAAAAACTTTATTGCGAATCGTTTTGCTTCCATTGTTCTGCTTTCCACTGCGTCCCTTCAATAATAAAAAATAATAACACAACGTTTTGTTGCCAGAACCCTGCTATATACAATCGCGCCATTATACACGTTACGATGTAACTAAACAATATCTCTACTGCCGCAGTTATTTACCAGTGATTGTTATGCCTTTGTGGAAATTTAGCGATACTGACTGATCCAAGAACGGTTTCAAATGCCAACTGTGACGATTTGTGAGAGATCTTTTAATGGTCGCATGGCTAAAGAGCGTACGTCAAACTGAACGCCCTCCAAACCCCAGTTTTCTGAATTCTTACACGCGTGAACCGCACACATTGCAATGTTATTACATGCAATCACGCTTGCGTGTCTCAAAAAAGCACATAAACGAGGAGCTTAGTGACGAAATAATTAACAAAACGACTAAGCTAAACAAGTCAAATCCGGAAGAGAAAGGGCAAAATTTACGATAGCATTTCTGCAGCTGTCAGTATACCTAACGATAATTCATTTAGTTGAGATTTTATCACATCGAAAAGCGGATAATTTTAATTAAATCTTCTAACGTTTAAAATGGGTAGCTGCGCGATCACATATGAGTCAAACGATCGAACCGCTAAGGTGAACATACAACCAATGACACGTACAATTGTGATGCTGAATTATTTTTAAGATCTCCTGAAAATTGAAGTTATTGATTGCCGACAAAGAGAGTGAATAAACAAAATCTAAAACGACGCTTTTAGCTCACCTGTTAAAGGTTAGAGAGGCAAGAATTCGTGAGTGGAACAGTCAAATTATTTTTTGTTCCCTGTAAACACGTTGATATTGAAAAGGTCGCGTTTCTAATGGCCGCGAACTTCAGCACTATTCGGCACGCCAAAGGAACGGAGGCATAAAGCGGTTTTTACTGATCTGAAAACTGTCGTGACATAAAGCTCGAGCCCTATCGCCTATCTATGTCTCCAAACTGCAACCACTCTTGGCTATAGGTAACTTACCCTTTATACGATCCATAAACTGGTTATTATTATGTAATATTTTACAGTTTTATTGGTGAATATATTTCATCATTTTCTTGCGACACAAGAGATGTAGCTCGTAAGGGCTGCCACATGAGGGCACCATTAAAAACGCGCAAAATCGATGGAAACCTCCTTACTACCCTCGCAGGCGTAGTTAAAGTACTACATAACTCCTACGTAAGAACAAATCTAACAAATGGGAACTTCTGAAGAGAATTCAACAGTGTTCTCCAAAAAATATGGAAAAAAATCAAGTTACACGAGCGTTGAAGGGTTAGTTCAGGAATGCAGTAATTTCAAACTGACGCTATATAAGTGAAGGATGGAAGTGGCTGTTGACCCTTACGGAACGTTTAGCCACAGAGTAGTTTGTCATTTATCACGCCCATCACTTCCTAAGTGAGAATTAGGATTTCGCATTGACCGTATAATTCAATAATGTGGTTGTTTGGTTTTAAAAATTACTGCGCCAAAACCAATTTTAAACTTTTATTGCAATGCGCTGAATCTCCACCAGGTACATATATGTATTGATGGTGAAAGGATAGTCATAAATGTGAGTATTAAAACAGCTCGAAGGCACCTGTTCTGGTTTTAATTGGACTTTAATCTAAATATTTGGATGATTCGGTAAATACGACGTCAAACGCTAGGCGACGTAAAATTGACGATTTGGATGGTGTGTAATCCGCAGGGGCGGATTTGGACGATTAGACACACCCCACTTAATTTTCCTCTAACCTTAGTTAGGCTTCCTGTGACGAAGGTTTGTTCGAATAAAATTCACGTAAGACAGATCCTATCAAGGGAACAAAAAGTTACTTAACTAGAAGATGTATGTTCTTAGGTTACTTTCTAGATAAGAAATGGGGGGCAAATGAAGAAATAAAAAACTTTTAATTAACAAATAAAATTTACTTTATGCGCGTTTTAAAAGTGTAACGAAAGATTAGAAAATCCGCTTTTATTGCAACGTTGCGTAAGTGTCTCAAAAACTGTCACCACTCAATATTATTCGCAATTACGAGCCAAAAATCTAGAAGCTATCTACGATAAAAATGTCCAATAGTTCTAGCAATTATTATTAAGATTTTGACAAATCAGTAACTTTCTTACTTTTAGACAAAACAGAAGCTCAATTTACCATATCTGATAAAAATCAAGGATTAACTACTGTGGTCATAAATTGTACAACGTTGAAAGAATGCAACGTAAAAGTTTAAAGTTCAATTATCTTCATGCCGTGATTAAATGAATTTTTAACAATGAAAGCTAAAAAACTCCTGATAAAAATAACTGCAAACATAAACTTATTCTGAGTAATAGCAGGATTGCTAGACCTTAAAACTATACGAACCAAGAGGTTTACGGGATTTTGAAGAGAGAAATTATCCAGACTCAATAATCAAAGCTTGATCTGAGCGCCCCTCTCAAGTCAAGTTTGCTTTATTTTGAAAGAAAATAGAGTACTAGTTCAGTCAACATATGAAAATGTCGCTCAATAAACTAAGTTCTTCTTTGAAATGCTTCCTAACTAAAATATTAACCATCAAAGAGGAGGAGAAAGAACATTAAAATCCGAAAGTAAAAATACTAGTAGACTTGATTTTCCAAAAGTATGGCAAAGAGATTCTCATGTCGAACAATAACAATGTTCTGGAAGAGGAAAATTCTTTAAGATTTTTTAAGAAATAGGATCTGTCCAAAATTAAAAGAAATTATGAGTTTTCTCCAGTCTTGGGTCATACTAGAATAACAACTGGTAAAGGTGCCAAATGGAATAATAGTGCTGCAAAATAAATCAAAATGGCTTCTATCCAATATTTAGAAGGGCAAAATAAATATTTCTTTAGGATTTATGAATTCTTACTTTTATTTACTTGCAGATGTAAGTACATTACTTTCAAGATAACTATAGTCCTGGTTTTAATTTTTCGAAATTATGGCGCCACCATTGATAATAATGCTTTCAATATTTTCTTCAGATTTTACAGAAAACCACAGATTTTTGGAATATTTTCCTTTTTGAGACATTTCTAAATCTAAATGACAAAGAATTTAACTTTGCCAAAAGTTGCAAAACAACATATCCGAACTATAGAAAAATTGATAAACCGGAATTATAAGGTGTTTGGTCAAAGAATCTTAAACAAATCAAGTTTGAAACATGAAGTTATTACGATATTTCAGACGATCTAGTTTCTAAATCTCTTTAGAAGTCTTAGACAAGCCTCTTCGTTCACTTATCTTTTGAAGAGTATTCTCGATACACCATATTTTGTAGTCAAAGAAAGCTTTGAACATCTCTTCCACGTCGATCCGACATTGTCACGCTTTCATTTGTTTTTTTTTTCATGGGGAAGTTTTGATTTTTTGTCTCGTAGTTAAAGCCGGAAACTCATTTCCATGTATCAGTGTCTAACACAAGCAAAATTTAAAATGTACTATTTGCTCTCTTTTGCTACTTTTAGGAATATTTGGTTAAATCCTTGCAATTATATTGACCAAAAATTGTTAAGCTTTAGTCTATATTTATATCTGAATGGTTTCTATAGCAGCTTTTAGGCAAATATTAATACAAATACTAACGATAGGCATCCAGGGTAGTCATTAAAATAAATGTGACAATTAAACAAATGAGCATCGATTATAATCGAATATCGTCAATGCCAGGAACTCCCTTTATTATACAGTATCTAAAATAGCTGAAGTCCGGATCCGCAGAGATAATGTGGAATGTGAAAATAAATACCAAAGGACACTTTGTGAATTTCAGCGCATATTAGGAAAGAAACCAAACAAAGGGATCCCAGTATCTGCGTTTTTCATGGGTGAGTTTTTAACAAGTTGTGCCACCCCCTTGTAGCGAATAAAAGAATGATTAATGACATATAACGCCGTTATGTTCACGGTTATTGACAAATAATTACGGCTCGTGTCATTGTTATCATTATTGCCGATGTAACTACAGCCACAATCTAAAGAACTTATGTATAAAGTATAAAAGTAATTAATTTCTGCCTGATAACGATCACGACATTTTACACGACCCGTTTACAACGTTGGGGGTTGAATTTTTTTTTTAATCCGCTTCTCAAGTCTCAAGTTGTAATAATATATTATAAGTAATCTTGGAATTAATGAAATAACAATCATCGGTCTTATTGATTCAATCGACTTCCTTTGTTTCATGCAATTTTATAATGGAACGTAAGTCAACCTTTATTAAATATGCACGAGTCTTGCTGAGCAAATTCCTGTGAAAATCAACGGAGAGGAAGTACCGACGCATAATTTATGAATCGTGTAAAGGGAAAATTACCGGGTGTTTTTTTAAGTTGCGCCTCCTCTATGATATTGAACGTAAACATAAATGCGAAGTATATTTGAAAAGTTCGGAATTGTACGACCAACAATTTCCTTTTGTTTGTTCAACTTTTGCGCCGTTCAACGCAGATGCTTTCCGTGAACGGCCAACCTGCCTTCCACAAAACCTTTTCAAATTGTGATATTTCAAAATATATTAAACATGTATGACGGGGAACGTTAGTTATGGGGGAAGGTTTGCGACACGAAATGGAAAAATCTTGTTTGGCTTAGCAATGGATTTAATTGTGGTGGATAATCTCTTGTGTTAACAATGGCTAGGTTTAGATCCGGAATTTGTCTGGTTCATTAGAGTCGTGACGTTGCTTATACAGAGTATGCATGTTGCTCGATGTTGCACGTTAATTAAAAACCCATTACACCGCGGTTACTCCCTGTAAAAACTGAATTATTAAATGCAATAAAAACTTCCAAGTTAAGCTCCTCGCTTCATTTTATTGTAATTAAAAGTCTGAAGAGTTTTCCTTAACTACCTGGAATTCAAAATTAATTTAACCCCGTCTTACCCTTAATTTAATAGCAGTATGCAATGAAGCCCTGTATAAAACTGTACTCCACTCCGCGGTTAAATCGAGCGGAAACTTTATCGCGCGATTTAAACTCATTATAATCATTGCAGCCTCCGGAATTGAAAGAAGCTTAAAGAATTTCGATCGACCACCGTTATTAACGGACGTCTTCGTCATTTTTCCGCCGGATACAGAAAACATAAAAGAATATAATTCAAAGCACTAAGTATGCTCATATAAAGTTTTCTTGCCGCGAGGGTGAAAACTTTCCTGCAATAAATTTGGACCAGAATCAATAAGACCAAAGTTCCACACACTGTCTTTTTTCTACAAATATTATGACATATTAATACCAGAAGCATATTGATGAAAAGAAAAAGAAATTGTCAGAGCACCCAAACGGAATTGTTAATCGTAAGTACACACTTAATGTAATTTTGTGGATTGCTCACGCGAAACGTTGATTAAATCCGGCTCCCTATTGCTAAATTTAACGTCACTGGCGCGAAGTAACATCATTTCAACTCGTCGATTTGCAAAAGGAGGGAAAACGAAAGCGAGACCATTCAAATCCCACAAAAACCGTACATTCTATACTTGTACCAACAGGGATGCCGCCGAGAGGGCTAGCCCTGCAAAATTAAATTTATTAAGGATTCTTGTGGAAAAAAATTAACGAAACTTTACTCTTGCCTTTGTTAATCAATTTCTTTATTTAATTTTTTTGTCTGTAACATTTAAAGGAATCGATAACGCCGATAATTTTGAGTTAATTGGCGTCTTTGTTAGCGATAATTTTCCAAGCGTACGAAGTTCACACTGAATTCAACATGATAAACTCGGTCAAAATTTTCTAGTATAGATTGCCCTGTGGAAAAAAAATAATGGAAAATTCAGTTCAATAGCAGACAATCTTAACTAAATAGTCTTTCCTGGTCCCGACTCTCAAAATCCCATACAAAATGGCAGTGATCACAAAAATTTTTGGCAACTACGTGTAATTATTATGTATTTCCATTTTAAAAAGAATTTCATTCATTTTCTTCCCGCATAAGTATTTTTCCGAAGAATCAGTTTCAGAAAGTCGTGGCAAAAAAATGATGAGTGAAATAAATGACAATAAAATTCGACGGTCCAATCAACAAATTACGTGAAAGGGTATGGTGCACTCTTGAAACAATTATCCCACAACTCCCACCTTAAACTAAGACGATTCAATTAACGGTTATAGTGCGTAGAAATCAAAATAAATTTCTATTTTAAGAACTGAAGTCACGACCAGCACCTTCTTTCCTTTGATTTCACTACAAAATTTAAAATAGAGAGTAAATTAGATCTACTATATCTAACGTGGGATTTCTATATATTGTCCATCTTCTGACCACATAAATTTTATTCAAAACCACTCCCAAAAAAAGCTCCTAATTGGACCCTAACACTATTTTTACAGTTTTGCAATGAGATAATTTTTATTGAAAAGAATATTTTTAGAATTCTTGAAGGCGAGAAAAGCAAAATAAAAAAATATAAAAACAAGTATAATAATTGTGGTAAAAATAATATTGTTCAACTCAACAGTCAAGTATGGAATTCAATACGTTTTACGACCGTTTTTTCACGAAACTAAAAAAGTTTGAGGTGCCCAAATAAAATAACTAGAAACGATTTCAACAAATTAAAATTTGGTGTGGCAGTTCTTTCCATTAATCAAATAAAAAAACATATTCAGTTTGATATGAGAAAACACCGGAGCGTTTGCAAGAAAGTCTTGTTAATTAGCATCCATCAAACTTGCTTGGCGTGGAGGTGAAAGACAACAAATTGTTTACTTCACTCTTTCAGGTTGGAAAGTGATAATGCGTAACAATCTGCATACCTAAATTGTAACCTTTCTCAGAACTTCACATTTTCACCACCCGCAGATCAGCTATACAGCATGTCTCCGTAGTACGTGTTCAAGAAGTTGGCATATATTTCTAGACTAAAAATAAATTGATTTAACTGAAATTTACTGTTTCAAAGTTATAGCGTTTAGAAACCCTTTAAATGTAGCTAAAAAGAAACTTTTAAAGTGATCTCTTTTAACATTCGTAAACCTTGTTCATGCAGACAAATCCAAAAGAGGCCACACACCGTTTGATGAAAAGAAACTCACGTTTTACACAAAGGAATTTGAAATCCTGTTTTCAACGCTCAAATTACATGAAAATCTGATGAGAAGCTGAAACTTAGATCGTCAAAATGGTGAAGTGTGGCATATTTTTGTGTGGTAAAAGTTTTTTTCCCAATCTTCTTTGACAATAAATACGCCTATGCTAAAATAATAATAAAGGATACATTCAGAAATGTTTGACAATTGCGGCTTTATTTATTTCTGTTACACATCTTAATTTTTGAATTAAAATTTACTCATTTAATTTAAACTTTAATTTTTGGAGCCGAATGGCGAGTTACTTTTTATCACAGCGTGTGGCTCATCATTTATTTTTATTACAGTTATTACACTTTTATGAGCAGATTACGGTGTCAATGCATATGCCCGGTCGCTTATAAAATTAACTACCTAGATGCTGCGTCAGATGAAGAAAGTTAAGTTTTATTTTTTTTTTAAAACGAAAAGGAGAAACAAGCAAAATCTGTTAAAAAAGTAGAAAAATATTTGCTTTTTACAACTATTTTTTTTTAAATATCATTTACGTGTTTAAGTATGCTTAATTTCGGTTAAATAAGCGTTTCTGCTAATTTCTCAACCTTACAGCTTAATTTACTTAATTTAATGACAAGGTCTTGCGTATGACGGAAAGAGAGACATAGTTTGAGGTTGAAGTTTTGTGAATGGCGAGTGCCAGCTATTCGGAAACGTAATAGGTGAAACTGTGTAAAAACTTGCTTGAGGTGAGCAATTGCAATTGGTCCGGATCTGTTCCACCGCGGACGAAGTTGTTGCAAGTTTCCTTTCAAACTCGCTTAAAAGAGGCCACAGAACGTCGGACACTCTTGCAAACCACCTCATTTCCATTCCTGGCCGCAACGACGAGAAAACCTACCCGCAAAACGCTTTTTTATCCACAACCTTCGTCTCTGAAGACAAACTTCTGTCCTGAGGCGATATCCGTTAAAAACGATTATTTGGAGATTGGGCGGGTACTTTTTAACGTGCTCAATAAGCAAAAAACAATTTCGCTGAATAAATAAGGCCTCGTGTGTGCGTTGCTTGTTTTGGCTGTTAAACCGACCACCGAATTATACTGAAATTGCAAATCATCCTCCAAAACGGAACTAAGTAAATATTTAACAACGCCATTTACCCCCAAAACTTTTAAATAACTGTTATTAATTAACATAAAATTGGATGACCAACTAGGGCTGTTATTACAACAGAAATGTTTAATTGAACGAATAGTTCGTGCGCAACAAAATGCACAACGCCAGCAGTCATCTAGAAGAAATATAGCAAATTTAGCGAGAACGGAAGCAATTTCTATGTTAAAATTTAAAAATATAGCTATATAAATTATTCAGCCAACAGTTTTTGCGGCGCTATACCGGTAGCAGGTGCCTTTGTATGCTTTCTTGCTCTATTTTATTACAAGACTATATGAAATTGATTTGAATAAAAAAGTGTCGCGTTCTCATAAAAACGTACCGTGAAACGACCATTTTTTGTTGGCAAAAGATAAACAAAAGCTTATTACAGAGACAGCTGAACTGCTGCAAAATCAGAAACAACCCCGTAATCCGCGAGAGGTGGTTGTAAGTTTTGCTCATCTTTCCGTGTTCGATGAGGTTGCACGATATCGGAAACTTTCAAATTACCTTTAGTGAAAGTGTCAATCCATGCCCGATATTTATTAGGAAGTTGGCACTTTTGGTTTATTTATGTGCAAAACGAAAACTTTCATCGCAGTTTATTTTCGAAAAACGGCCACTTCTAGGTTGCGATCTAAAATAAAGTTTAAATTTTTCACCACCAATGGATCGGATCATTGAGTACTTGTGTTGAAGCAGCCTCGAGGTAAACGCCTGAAAGTCGTTAAATACGTAACGTACACTCGATTTAAATTTGTTTCACGTGAAAAGGTGTTGACCGCTCAACTCTTCGGAAAGTAATAGATTCTGGAACCAAACGCTTGTTCATTCACCCGTGTTGCGATAATTTAAAAAAATACTGAACACTCTTTTAGGCCTCAAATTTTGGAAAAATTAAAGTATCTATTACATAAAATCAATATTGCGGAAGCTTTGGCTAAAATTTCCTAAGTTTTGAAAGCGTACACCAGGATTAACGTTGTACGCTAGATATTTGCAATTAGGTATTTGGCTTAATTAATCAATTAATTATTCATAACAAGTAACATCAAGAAATTTCATATTTAATTTGCATATTAAATGTATTTTTCGATAGTGACATATTTCGTTGGAATTAACATGTCAAGTAGAATTATCTCTCATTGTCAGCTCACAACGACCTCTGTGGAAGTGAAAATTCGGTTATCTTGATTATTTGTTATTCGCCCCGTCAATATGGAAATATCACATGTCATACAATGGTGAAACTTATGAATTAAGTAATTGGATATTTCAAATTAGTACATAATTCAAACAGAATTATTGATTTTGCATACAAAAGCTCTTTGAACGGTATATCAAAAAATTGGATATAATGTTCTCACTGTGTCTTAAGCTTTTAATAAAAAAAAGTCAAAGCTCGGTAAATAGCTGAAACGAGAAAATACTAACAAGAAAAGGAACAAAATCCGAGTTTACAGAGAGTTTTTCTATCAGAAGTGCTTGTAAGAAATTCAACTAGTAATACAGTCGATTTGTAAAGCTTAAGAAATATTTAAAATTCTTGTGAAAATTATTTTAAACAAAATGTTGATGATGCACTAAATTTAGCAACTACCTTAAGGGTTCAGTACGTGGGTCTGATATTATGTTACTATATATTTTTATAGTTTATCCCAATACGATTGGAATAAAACCTTCTGTAAGTAAAATTGTTCAAACAGTCTGAAACGTCTGAAATAAAGCAAAATGTTTCAAAGTTATTTTTTCTGCTACTACATTTCTTATATTTCTAGAACAGCCACGATCTTTAATCCAATGGAAATAAAACAAATATTTTAAAAATCTCTTTTAAAACTCGTTGAACTAAAAAAAGTCGACATTCAACATATTAAAATTTCCTAGAAATTAAATTCATAAAATGCATCTAAAGTATTTAAAATCTGATCCACAAAACAATTGTTCTAGCAATAGTATGGTGCTGAAGTAAATAAACAAAAATTCTGCAAACCCAGGTGAACTTATATCGAAACTCAGTTGAAGAAAAATACTCGAAAGATGACGATAAGAGGACAAAATACAGTTTTAGATAAAATCATTTTAAATTATTTGACAAGGGCTACAAAGGGAAGGGTGAGACACTTCCAAACTTTGAACTCTCATGTACAAAGAAAAGTGATATTGAAATTAGAATATATTGATGCAAAAATAAAACAAAAAATTTAACAAGATCATTGAAAGAAAATATAAAGTAACTTAATTTAATTATATTTGGTAGTAGTTCGACCTATAAACGGAAGATGAAAGTTCTTCAAACGGTAAACAGCAATCCTTGCCAAAGTAAGCCAATTTAATTACAGTTCAAAATGTTTTTTTTTCTTTGTAAATTTCTTCTAATCCGAAAACTGCTACAGTGGTTAGTTGTAAGTTTTAATCCTAAAGTCGAGCAAAGTTCATATCTATCGAAAATTACCCTACTAAAAATCATTACTGGTTAGAATTAATCTCACATGTCTTCGAGGTTTTTTCTATTAACATGTATTTTACTATTTAGTCATTATCTTGATATTGTATTAGCATACAAACCCAGGTACCGTGATATCGTCTCTTCCGCCTTTTCCATGTTTAGCGTTGTAACGCTGAGCACTATAATGGTATTCATTACTCCATAAGTCCGTCAATTCAAAAATATTCTTCTTCGAAATAATTTAATTCAGTCAAATAGACTACAATTACAACTTTAAAGTTAAATGATCTAATTGCTAAACCATAACCAATTATGCATACAATTATTTTTTCTGTCAACTGTTAAAGAGTTCACCACTATTATCCTTTCGTATGTCACCTGTGAGACAACTTCATGAAAAAACTTGCAAAATTTAAAAAAATTACCTACATTAAAGTTTTTTACGAATTAAATTTATGAAATATAACTAAAATTAAAAGGACTCAGTAAAGTGACTTTTGTAATAAGAAGGGGTGATACTGTAGTAGATGAATCAAAACTATAAACAAATGTGGTTTTAATTAACACTATAGCGGAGAAATCGATTTAAATGTATGATGCAAAATATTAGGTCAAAATATAAATAATTTGGCTACGAGCCTAGAGCAAAAGATGATATCCATTAAATGCGTTCTAGACAAAACTAAAAACATGAAATTGGAGCAGAGAAGAAAAACTAAGAAAAACGAAATTGTAACAACAGTTAAATATATCGATCTTTTGCTCTGAACATATGCATTTGCAAGATATTAATTAGAAATTGTGTTGAATTTCAAATATTGTAATTCCAAAGTACCTACTTATGAAAGAATTGTGACTTTAAAAGGTCTTTAGGATTCGATTCTATCAAAAAAATATTTTCTGAGAATCAAAAATAAATAAACGTTTTGCTGTGCTTGGGTGGTGATTTGGCGTATTCGTGAAAGACCTTGGTAGCAGTATTGATTACAAAATATGACTAAATTAAACATGGAGGACTTTCGAGGACTGCATATTCCCATTGTTCTCGGCGATTATGCCCTAAGAGGCCTAAGCTAGAATGTGGAATTGATTTTCATTCATTAAGAATATGGATTTTTTATGGCAGGAAAAATATATTTTTTCGAAGACAATTGTGATTTTACTACTTTTTTATTACTGAAAAAAATCCAAGCAACGGACGATGGTACACATTTTGTTTGTTGGCGGTTTTACGACTTCAACCGAAAATCGTTGTGGAATTGATGAAATTACATGATTTACCAACAAAAGACCCACAGTAAATGAGTTTCTATACTTTACCAACATGAAGGAACATTAAACTTCAATTATACTTACAAAAGGAACGAACAGAGGAAAATACGATACCGGTTGACTGACAGCGAAAGCAGTTATGCGAATCTTTATTTGTGGGGGTCAGTGTTTTGCTTATAAGCTCATTCGTATTTTACGTTCGGCTCTATTCCGAGAAGTTAAATTTATCTGGGAGTTTGTTGGGACTCCAAATCTCTGCGAACGAACAGAGGAAAACTTCACGAATTACGGCAGTCGCCTAAAAACGACAACAGACAAACCGACAAAAACGAGTTAGTTATCCTACAGAAGGGGCCAAAAAATAATTAACAATTCTTAATTTAGTTTATTCGCTGCAAAACGACGAACTTTTTTATAGCTGGTCCGACAATAAAGCAGGTGCGAAACGAAGTGTATGTAGAAGCGGGTATTGAAAATAAATGATTAGGTGGTTAGGCAACTAAGCAGCAGATGCTATAATGAATAATTTATGTTTGTTAATTTAATTCAATTTTCTAGAAACTTTTATTATTAAGAATATTTTAAATTTTTGCAACTTTTAAACAATAGTGAATACCGTCAATCACCTTCGTTGTGGTTAGTATAACACGAAATTTGACACAGCAATTTTAGCCGAACCCTCGATTAAGGGGATGTGTCAAAACGTAACGTCACGACAATTAGTTTAGTTTTAATTGACGTTGATAATATTCGGAGCCAGACTGACGAAAAAAATATCAACATCATGACCTGCTCAACGATTATTAAAAACATGCAACTTTTACGAAAGCGTGAATTTTATTCCAACGCTTTTTCTTTCCGAGTTGATTCTTCAAATTTGGCAATTGCGATAAAAGAAAATTTGCGCGTTTCATTGCGGCAAATCGGTCGGGGTGCCGTAATAAAAAAAAAGTGACTCTTTGTCGTCGAAATGGTCGATTAGAGAGACCCCGGAAGAAAGTGTTACCTTGTAGCAAGACGTGGAGCGTGCAGAGTAATAACTTCCAATCCATTCCTGAAATAGCTCCGGAAAGTGTCATCCCGTTCGAACAAATACTTAGAATTATAACACTTTTGGCACAGAACCCCGCTGGCAAAGTACACCGCACATAACGAAATTAGATAGGTCAGCACTGTATCGCGATACTGTTGAGAAGAATCCGATCACTGTCACTGATCAATAACGTGTTCGATCTCACAAGTCAAATATTATCTCGAACAGAGCAAACAAACGTGGTGCACGATACCATTTCGTCGATATGGGGCGTTGGAAAAATCAATCGATTTCCACCACTGTCATGCTGAATAATTAATCGGTTAATTAACCAAACGCGGAGCCGTCACTGGCCGCCGTTCGCTTTTCGAATAATCGGATTTACCGCGCTCCTACGGAAAGTTGAGTACGCGGGCGTCCCGACGGTTGCGTATACACTAGCGTCTCCACCGACGCAGCGTTGACTGGCACAATTTCGGTCGCCACCGAGGTCGGTCGGCGCCGATCGTCACCCTGCACCCTAACTTACTGCATGCTCCGCAATTAATATATTATGATTAAGTATTTAATTAGCCCCTTAATATCGTGTAATAGGTTCACTGACTCATTCTATTGGCTTTTTTAGAAAAACGTCTGGCAGCTGGACTTTAATTGTCCCAAAGGTTGGATTCCGACTATAAATAAGAGTCGGAAAGCTCTGTTGCTCTGCTGCTGCTGCACCATTGTCTCACCACCGCCGTAAAAATTGTTTACGTCCATAAAATCCTAATTACACGCGTTATTTGGTTGTGTGCGGAGCCCCGCTGTTTGTTTTGAACGATTTGTGCGGTGCCAGAAGCCAACCGATTAAAATGAATATGAGATAATTATTGCGGGGTCAGACAGATATATCTTCATTTTTAGCAAAAAGTCGGGCATTAGGGAAACGGAACGACGAGCATCACGAGATTGTTAAAATGCAAGGCCATATGTTGCTGAACTCTATGGTCCGTTAAGAACCACCTGGCTGACGGGTCGACATGATTCACCTGGTGGTCCGGCTACAGTTTCAGCTTTCGCAGGAAAGCTTGCCTGCACGCTTCTTGCAGGTGAGGGTTAGAGCATATGACTCAGTAGGCGGTAATTCCCAATTATCGCGTGGTCGGCGACGCGTTTAAGAAACTTGAAATTACCGGAAAAAAATACAACAATAAAACCATCCTAAGGCCAGGTCCGTACCCAAAATTTAATTTGGCGGAGCTGGTTTTCAGAAAATATTTGTAAACCCGCATGGATTTTGACTTTTTATTATAACGATCACTGCAATAAATTAAATAAATTCGAATAACCATCAATAAGGTTAAATGATTTATTTTATTTTATTATTTTTTATTATTCACTATTTTACAAAATTGTTTACTATTACTAGGCGCATTACCACACCTCCAGTGAAAAATTAAAAATAATCGAACAAAGACCCACGGGTTTAAACTGTGGCACCGTGGCGAAACCTCCTTCACCACGTATGTCGCTCAGATCTCTGCGCAAAACATGCAAGAAGTTTGAACGGTAGATTTTAGAAACGTATTTTCTTCAGTTCAAACTTCTCTAACCTCCCTTTGGGTACAGCCCTGCCAAAGGTGTATAAATGAATAATGCCTTAAAACCAAAATTGTTCACATTTTTTACTAAGTTTAACCTTATGAAAATACGAACTTATAGAGACATTCAGTTCCTCTGAAGCATTCTTAGTTTTTCAAAAATGTAGGTAATATAAGAATGCCGAAGATTCTGTTAACAATCTCCATAACAACTTTTTTCTAAACCAGCAGTAATTTTTAAGAACCAAGTGTTATTTTTGATTCCTTTGAAATTCTGAACAAGACTGTCAAGTCTTTTATCATTCGAGGAAGTAAATTTTTATTCAATTTTTGAGAAATTCAAAATATCCTGAAAATTTGCGCATTTTTTTTGCTTCTGATTGCTATGAAATTCGGCACGCACCTGTGTTATTTAAATACAAACTCATGGAGGTATCCAGTTCCTCTGTAGCATTCTTAGTTTACCAAAAATCTTCCTTTATGTGGTCAACGTAAATTGCCGAAAATTTAATTTTTGATTTCTTATAAAATTCTGAAAACGTCTGTTAAATTTGTAAAAATCTAAGAGGCAGTTGAGCATCATGTGCATCCAAATGATGATCTTTTGAACGATCATCCGATTATGCAGGTTACTCAAGTACAAAAAATCCGATTATGGAAAACAGTGGATTCTGCCCAAAGCTAGTTTAAAGCTTTGTGTGTTGTGACAAAATTATCAACCGCGAAGGTTACTGACAATTAAAATAATAAATTTAAGTTGCAATAATTATAACAGCTAACAAATTGCAAAAGAATTTTGTATAAATAATTAAGATAGCCTTTGTAGTTTTGATAGATATCGCTGAAAAATTAATAAAACGTTTTATTTAGAGACGATTAATTTTTAACACTGACGCCAGATCTTTTGAGATTTGCTTTAAGTAGCTATAATAAATCGAAAAACAAAAATTATTCTATTGCCTTTTAAAATCAATATGAAAGAATTTATTACATATTTCAATGTAAACATTAACATAATGCAACATAATACGAATTTTACCTAACATGTCTTTTTATTTATAAATTTCAACGCACAAACCAACATCCACAATAGATTTGACAAAATCTTTTTGTTTAAAAAATTCCCAATTTAGGAAATCCCAGATCCGGTGATTCTTCATTCCACATCTTTATGCAAAAAATATCTTATTCATACATAATATATTTTTTCAAAAAAATGTAAAAAATTAAAAGACACTACTTTTAAACGCGATGATGCCCGAATTGTTGGTGAAAAGTTTACGCAACTAGGTCCAGAGAAATCTCTTTTACTAGATACGCGAGCAAATTCCAGGTAATTTTGTGGATCCCGACGGAAGACTTCAAAGCTTGGATGTTCGGCAAAGAGCATTTCCGGACGTGTTACGATGAAACATTTATTATGCAGTCATAACATGTTTTTCTATAACATCAAATTATTAAAATATTTAAAAAATTTATTTACCGAGTTTTCAAACAGCATCAGACCAAAAGCTGCTGATGTCACTATTGACGAACTACTACGGAATTTATTTTCTGGTTTTAAGAAAGTTGGCAGCTTAAAAATTGGTTTGAATTTGATTTACAAAACTTTTATATTAAATTTGAAATAATTAGCGCCTTTTCTTCTTCAGGTGAATTTTTGATAAAATATTTCGTTACCCTCCCTACCATCTTTCTCTTTAGTTTACAGTAAGCGCGCCTTCAATAAAGTAACTTTAAACAATTAATTATATTTGTAGTGTTTTCTTCTACTGATTCTAGTTTAGATGAACCACTTACTATCATTGTCACAGTTTTATAAAAAAAATACTGTTGAAACTAGTTATGGCTAAATTATAATTCGTGATGGAAAATCAAAATCTCTAAAAAAATTTACATTTAGTGCATGATTTTGGTGTCTATTCCAGGCATTGTAATTTATTTACATTCTTTTAACAATGTCTTTGATAATTCATATTACTATTTATTAAACAAAAACTAATTTACAGAATGGTGCCGAGAACCCAAATTACAATTATTGAAGGCGTGGTGATCGAAAAATTGATCATTTGAAAGCATAATAATGATAAGACAACAATTGCCGCCCTGTATTTTTTATACGCGCAATTTGATTTTGGAATTTCAAGAATTATTCGGTTGTTGTGACCATTTATTCTTAGCTAGCATTTCTTCTGCAATCTTTATTTAGAAGAATTTGTTTAAATTTTGATTAATTTCTGGCCAATGCTTTGTTTACGTATTTACGCTTGACGAAAGTTTACCATAAAAGTCAATTTTTATCTTAAAATTTTTATTTTCTTATTGCAATATTCAATTATTAAATTATTGAAGTACTTGTTGGAGAAGTCCAAAGATCTCAACTTAGCACCAAAATAAAATAATTTTAAAAGTAACTTTTTTTTCTTTCCTTTGTCGTGGATGGTTTCTTTAGCCTCATTTACATTCTGCTCTCCATAATTGATTCCTATTGTTGCGATTAATACACAACTATGTTCCACTAAAATAAGTAACTAAAAAACTATAAATATAACTGCTAAAGGTCTTAAACGTGTTAAAGTTAAGTATACACCCCTCAATCATTTTGGTTATATTATTAAGGCGCGTTCTCACGAGACGATTTTAGTTGACCGATTATAGTTGATCAACTAAAGTTGAATAACAGCTACTTATAGTGAGAGCCATTGTTTCAATGAAGTAGATCAACCTTTTAGTGGATCAAGGAAAGTTTGACCTAGTCAAACTTTATCGTTTTAGTAATGAGCTTGCAAATTGCTTTCAAGTTGAAACTTGTCTTAAAAGGTGTGTTAAGTTTACATGCAACTGCTCACATCAAGCGTGCATGCGTGCATGCTAAAATCATTTGATTGTCCTTAAAGCTACTGAATGGATGAATTTAAAAATAAAAGATACTGAAAAAAATTATTTGCGTTCTAATGTTAAAAAAATGGAAATTGGTGCTTTCACTAATTCTGATTTGAAGCACAAAATTAGGATAATTAGAGTAATGTAGAATAGTAATTGAAGTGCCATACAAACTTCCATAAAAAAAACGGAAATAAAATTTTTAGGTACTGGATTGATAAATATTTTACAGTTATTTACAGCTTTAATTTTGGTGAAATTGGTGGTCGCATTACTGTATATTGTATTTTTATGCGATTCTGAATTTTTAACAGCACTTCCTTGTACTTTTCTTGACATGTTCTTAAATGATTTTTATATTTTTCCCTATCCTCTAATGGCAGCTTCTTCAGCAGAATTTCTGATGTTTTCAATCAATTTCTATTGAACATATTGTTCCACCAAAGACGAAGTTTCCTTATGGTTTTTGTTAAATAAAATAATTTTTTATTTACTTTGTAACAAAATCATTAATGAGCACCTAAGCACATTTTAAAGTCATTTTAAAACCGAAAAGTAAAATTCAATTTTTGTTGCTCGGTCAACTAAACGCGTCTCCAGTTGCAGAACATTTTTTTCTGTTCTAGTTTAAATGTTTTTTTTTTCTATGTTATTAATTAATTAATTAATGTTATTATTTTATTTCTATTTTATATATTAATAAATAGTTGAAATTGCCTTTCTTTCCCTTGCTTTGTACTACCTACCAAATTTCCTTTCATATTTTTAACTTACAAAATTTTCTAACAGTGAACATGAGAAACATGCATAGAAATAATTTTAGAATATATGCTTTCAGAATGTTTTGTCGAGCCTATGACTTCCCGTGCGTGTGACAGAGATCGCAAAGAAACGTAAACCGTACCCTCAAGAGTAATGTTTTGTATTTTATACTAAGTACCTCTTTCACAAATTTATACAACATTCATGTGGGTTAAAAGAATTTCTCAGCGAAAACGGCCCCTTCAATTATAATGTCAATTCTTGCCCTTATTTGTTAACGACCTATTGTGCTGACCTTTTTGGCAGCAAAAATTGTCACTTATTTGGAAAAGCGGGTGTGATAGACTAGAAACGTGGGGTCACTTTGTAGCCATTTAAGGGCTAGAGGAGAATAGACACGATTCGCCTATCTGTTTCCAATTATTGTAAGGTCCGATGAAGTGGAACATGTTCGTTTCGTGTTTGATTGCAACATGATTGTGCTCGGTCACTAATTGACCCGAATAACGCTTTAGAATTAACGGAAATTTCCTGACGAGTGACCGTAAGGGCAGACAGTTGAATTCAAGGCAACCCCTGAAACGGAGATTTCTGTTTAAAATTCGAGCATTTCCGCCTTTACGCTAATTAAGTACGCGTGCGCCGTAAAAATTTTGCAGTTTAACCAGGAGAAGGTTTTCAGGCGCACAAGGGTTGAAACGTGCGAGCAATTTGCATAATACGTGTAAGGAGGGACTGTAGCCATTTCTCTGACGTAATCGAATTAAGAAGACATTATTTAAAGCGTACAAAAAAAAGGAATCGCCAATTAACATCAGCGGTGAAACCTCTGTTGTTATTAGTTGACGCAGTTTCGTGTTTATTGAACCTGTTGCTGGTTTCTCGATAAAATTCCATCTTTCTCGAGTTCGACGTTGCATAAATTTATGTGTCTGTGGGAGTTTATTAGCTTTGGTGGGGCGGTGGATAATATGAGTGATTGACTTTTTAAGAGATTGGTTTTTCCATCGAGGCATTATTCAGTTCTTCATAAGCGCTGACGCGGCTCAGGGCCACCCTTACCCCTTGAAGCTAGAGAGGCGCACAGCGAATTTCCATCGTCCCTTCCTCTACCCTCACTAATCATCTACAAGAGTTTCGAAGTGAGATATACGGGGATCGAATTACTTTTTACGATAATCGGATTTTATCTTCCCCTAGCGAATTAATTTTAACTTGTAATGTAATTACTCAGACGTCTATCTTTATTGTGTTATGGTTTTATTTTAATAATAAAAGGTGAAACGTGCCGAAGGGTTAGTTCGGGATTAATTTAGGGATCATTTGACTTAAAGCATTAATTTCTCATCAAATTATTTAATTAATCCCCTACAGCTACACCGGAATCATTCACGGCCACAACTGAATATCTCCATGTAATCCCGTGCCGAGCTTTGATTAAACTTTAGATGGAAATTTGTTTATTTTATCAATTATAATTTCTAATAAGTAAACACGGAATTTGCAGATTTTGAGCTACTTACAGGTCTTGTTAATTCCTAAGCCATTCGAAGCGCGCCAAAAACTTCAATCATTAACCGAAGTAGTAGAATTCCAACAGCAAACACTGTGGTTAATCCAAAAATATTTCGAAACAAACTCCAAGTTGAAACTAGTTAATAGTAGCAAGAGTCGCAGTTCAGTTAGAATTTGGAAAGCTTTCGAGGTTTAATTGTTTCTGTCACTTCAACTCTCATCACATGCGACACAATAATTAATGCTGGAAACTTTTTAACCCTCAGACGATGTGCAATTGGCCGAAAGATTTTAATGAAAACAAACGGTTTCTTACAATAATTAAAATCTTCCGTAATTATATCTCCGAAACTGAAGAAAACAGTGCGTCGTTTATAAAACGGCCCCGTTTAATCGCCCTAATTTTAATAAATAAACTCGTCTAAGACAGGCAATAAAAAAGTGTGACAAAGTGAAGTTTCTGGGCATTCCGTCTAGAGTTGGCGCCATCTGTCACGCCACGCCTCATTTCGCAGCCGCTTCTTCACTCTGCACGGATACGGAAGGAAGCCAAAGAAAACCCACACAAATATTCATCTTTATTACCTCACGCGACTTTTAATTGCATTCTTTAATCCCTTGTACAGATCATTACACCAACGCCACCGCCAACCAGGGTTGGCTTCAGGTCTTCTGTCTTGCCAAATTAAAACTGGAAATTCTCGAGTTTCAGTTTTATCGTTGCGACCTTTATCGGTAGATAAATTCAACGCAGCAGTTGAAAACTTGCTGACTCCGATACCTATAATTTTCGATATTGTCTCCAGCAACGGCAAGAGACAATTTTCAGAACCGATCCTGGTATCGTCTGATGAATACGACAATTAGCAAAGTTCAACAGTAACGTAGTATGGAATAAGGACTTTCGACATTAAGGGCCAGCCTTTAATTGCTAACAGTCTGAACTCCCAACGAATCGGAATTTATCAATCCCTGCAGGATTAAATGTCTACAAATTGCCCATGAAAATTAAAACTGTAATAACCGTAAAGTGAGTCCTTAAAAATTTTTTCGGTTTTTGCGAATGGTGGCCATTATCGAGAACAAGATCTACACAAAGTTTAACGGAAGTGTGACTTATGTGACTTTCCTGTATCCCATTTCATATTAATAAAGTTTTTCCAGTTTTAACTTTTCACAGTTTATTTTGCAAAAGTTAAATCTTCTTACATGACTAGAACTAGAAAAACAGTACACAATAGCTTCGAGTGGTCTAACAATAATCCTGCACGTTACAATGCAAATATTATTGAATTTATTTAGCCAGAATTTCTGCGTTTCAACACGTCTTAGTGATCTCATGCATAGAAAGGTAAAAGCAGATGCAACAAAAGTTTCAAACATTTTAGCTACCTACTGTTTATTACACCACGAGAATATTCTCCCGGCGCATCCACCAAATGCCGTCGAAATTTAGCTTGCTTCACATTATTATTGTTCAATTTTTTTTAGTTTTGGTCCACTTTTTATAACCGATTTTTTTTATAAATTGATCCAATTTATTTAAAATGTAAAAACTTAAAAAAAGTCTGAAATACATGACAGGATTTCGTATTGTGGAACGCTGCTCCTTTTTACTAACTTCAATAGATATTACAAGCGGAATCTAAAAAAAAAAAAAGTAGCTCTTACACTCTTCTATTAATAAAAAATGTAACAAATATATGGCGGAAAAGAGGAATAAAATTGATTGAAATTTCGAAACTAATAACCTGTCTGGTAATTGTGACGGATCATAATTATCTAGAACAGAAAATGTATCCGGCTTATCCTGAATAAAATATATAAAAGAACGACACTGAAGCGTAAAGAGGGACAAAAAAAATAACTAGAATCACGCAGTATAAAATTCTACATGAAAAATGTTATTCAAGAAAGAGTGAACAAAATCGCACAGTATTAAAAGCGGTTGCACTTTATGCCAACAAAACTGTAAAGTAGAAAAACAGTATTCTCTACTAGATGAGGA
This sequence comes from Pyrochroa serraticornis, assembly GCA_905333025.2. Classification (NCBI taxonomy): domain Eukaryota; kingdom Metazoa; phylum Arthropoda; class Insecta; order Coleoptera; family Pyrochroidae; genus Pyrochroa; species Pyrochroa serraticornis. The sequence continues at coordinate 8,767,369 of HG995157.1, read as the reverse complement.
ATAACCCCTAAACGGAAAATATCTCCTAATCCTTATAAAATAATTGTCTCAATGATGATGTATTAAAAACTTCTAACCCTACATAACTTATATTTGTATAACTCCATGTTGATAAAAATAGCTTTAGGATGGCGACACAATAGTTGAGAAAACTACATCAATTTCACCCAATAATAAAATGATTTGCTATAATTCTAATATAAGATTAAACCTATCCCAGTGAAAGCAAATTTTTTCTTGCAGTTCTGGTATAATAGATAATGTACAATAAATCACGTGAAGATCAAGAGGTATAAGGAACGAAAACTTATTGGTAAGTTGTTGCAGAACCTACCACTGTAACGCAAGATGAATAAATCTGCCACTAAATTGACTAAGAAAATATTAAAATACACAACCAGAATTCAGTGATTAAAATAGAATTTAGCAGCTCAACAATTTTAAGAAAAATCAGATTTTACCATTAAATTAGACATTAGACATTATGTCGATCTAAACATTTTTAACAGAAAGAATGCGAATTTCGGACTATTTCAAGGATGGGTGAATTAAAGTGCTTTTTGACTCGCTTTCTTTTTAAGTCATCGAATATTTACTTTTATTCCAAAGACGTTTTGAAATTAGTGAACTGCATCTGGAGTAATCACCTTAAAATCGTTGTTTTAGTTCAAGAATCGATTGCTTCTAAAAACAAAATTGTTGTTGGAATATTTGAAAATGCTTTAGCTGTTTTCAACTTATAGAGGAAAATTTCTGTATCTCGATATAATAGGCAATTTCCTTTAGGAGGTTCAAGTTTTGAAATAAATAAAGTACTTGTGATTGAACATTATGTACAAATTGATCCGCTTTTATATGAACGGTACTAACAAATCATTCGAACAAATTGCTATCTACTTTCTTAATAGTTGAGTAATGCAAGAGATTAGAATAATAAAAGAAAAAGACTCAGGTAGTCGGCAGTTAGTTTTCCATTGGAGAAAGACGATGAATACAATATAATTAAAATGTCACTAAGTTTATATCCCTGGCAAGATACTATGAAGTTTACACGTAAAGCAAATTGACGTTTTTCATTAATGCTAATTATTAATAAAAAGTAATAACCAATTGGAATATTGTTCAAAGTGTTTAGAATAGTAAATATTTTTAAATGAGCGTTTTCTCTGCCTTTTATTATTATTATTAAAGTAATTTACGAGTCAAGTAAATTAAATATAGTAACGTCAAAATTATCATGAGAATACATTAACAACAATATTTAGGTGCTCTGTCTTCCAGTAGCGGATAGGGAGTGAAGCAGATAACAATCGCTGCTGATTTTGCACCTAAAAATGGTGATAATTATACAACAAATTTGGAACATTCTGTTTCATGGTCTGTTCTTGTTAAGTATATTAAACCACAGTTTTTCAATAAAGATAAATCTACAAAAAGTCACAGGGCGTGGTTAGATTCCCTACAATTAACCCCGCGGGTTACATTGGGGTTCAACAAAAATATATAAATGTAGCAGGTTATAACACAACAGTGAATCATCAAAAGCTGCGTAGTCACTAGTAGGATAGTTAAATACCAGCAATGGCTAGAAATAAGGAAAGTACAATATAAGTTATACGCAAGTTATATAAGTAGTCGACAAAATTGTTAACTATTATATGAAAACATATAAAACTGCTTATAATTTAATACAAGTTAAAAATCAATATTTCTAAGTCAATTCATAAGCAATTTAAAATATTAATTAATAAATTTTAATCAGTTAATAACTTCACCCAGAATTACATCAGTCCTCAACACTTTTATTCTTTCAATCATCGGTATTAATTGTCTTTTCTTTCTATTTCTTACAACTGTGTCACAGTATGATCAAAGAGTAAAGAACTTAAAAAGAGACGACAGTCAAACAAGAAAATTGATTCGGCGACAGAGATGCCCAGCCTACCAGTTTAAAAGGTTTGTTTTGAAATTGTGACCGCAACGGGCTCGAATTGTATAGCTGAGGCGTTAAAGCGCTAAAAACCAACCGCCTGGCATTGAAGAGGCCCCCAACCAAGTATCGTATTACACGAACGTGTCTACCCTACCAAATTAAAAGGACTGCTGTATCAAGGTCATGGAATTTGGTTTCAAAACATCAAAGGAACCGCCAGAAGCGTCGCCTCTTTATAAGTTCTTTACTCTTTGGTATGATTATATTGACAATCAGTCTTGTAAAATAGTTAATGTAGTCAAGTTTCTGTTTTATCAAAGCTTTTACCTTTGTCATTTCTCGCTGCAACCTAATTTTGTGTCACAATTGTATCACCAGTTGCTTTTCATGTATTTAAAGTAAAATTCCGTTCAAATTGGACAACATGGTAAAATACATTATCTGGGCTAAAAATATATTGAGTCTAAAAACTTGGCAATAACATTTTTGTAACATTTTTGAAACTTAAATTATAATGATAACCTCCTGACATAATTTTTATATAAAAAACTTATTTCTGAACAGAGGATAACAACTATTGCCACAACGAAGCATCAAGAAAAAAATGGTACAATTTCAGCCTTACCAAATTGAATCATAATCTAACTTTTCCGTTTGAGATACGCGCTTATATTTTTAATAAATGTATCCATTCATTGGACTGCTTAAGAGATTTATAATAATAATTCCTAATCATTTATTATGCAAATATCCTTGCAGTTGCTTTAAATATCAGATACGTTTGATCAAAGTTCATAGGACTTAATGACACTTCAAAAAATATTTTTAATAATTATTGCTTATAATGTAAACACATCTTTTGAAGTTGTTTTTGTCTTTTGCATGATATAAAATGGATGCATTTTTGTTCAGGTTACTTTCTTTGTCATGCACGTAAACCTCTTTTTAGAAAAATATTTTTTTTTACTACAGTGTCTTATGGTAAAACCAAATTACTATTACAAGTTTAAAAGAAGGCTTGCTACTTTCTGAATCTATTTCGTAAGTTTGACTAGTTAGTTCTTCGTGGTCGAAGACGGTTGGCAGCTACTTTACGTCAGCAAACACTAGCAAGCAAATGGCATCAAAACCATTGCTGTAAAAAGTTGGATAGATAACTGAATATAGTGGATAATTGAAGACCACAGAATAATTTTTAAGTTGAATGTTCTAGTGTTGGTGGAAGATGTTGTGGTACGCATAATTATCAGGCTTAATAAATCTCATTGAAAACTGAATTGTCTTTGAAAGGGTGACAAGACGCAAGTTCGCACAATTGCCTTTGTCGTAACAATGGTAAAACTATGTATTCGGGGCGAGTTGAGGCCTGATCCTCGGCTTAACTAGTTTCGAATAACGCGCCTATAATACTACGTTTTCCAAAAGCCGCACCGATACATAAACATAAATATTCGGTTTAAATTAAATTCCTTGAAGATAAAAGGTATCTGGTGATTTACGGCTTATTGTCACAATATGCAGGGCCTAGTCGCTCTGTCGTTGGAATTGATTTAGCGGTGGAATTACGCCGGTTTAAATGTTGGGAAATAGTTGAGTAAAAAAAAACATAAACGTTCAGTGGCCGAAATATTTAACGGCGTCCCTTCGAAAAGTCGGGTAATCCCCTGAATATCGGACCCCGTTCGAATTACGCAAATTTACTGCATCATTACGTAAATGGCGGAGGATCGCGAGTCGACCAGCACCGGCCGCGATCCCAATAACGCTGATAATGCCCGACCCCGGACGCGAATAACTGAATCCAGTGTTTGCAATTAATTACGGAAAAAACGCACAAAAACCAACGGGAAGCAGACACAAATCACACCCCCATGCAGATACTGCACGTATTGGAAAAATCCGCCTGGAAAATTTACGACCGATCATATATTTATTCAGTATTTTCAATTTCTTTCCCTCCGGGCGAGTATCAGCGAATATATCAGCACAAAGCAATATATAATGTACATCTTAGATAGTGGTTGTAGGCAGCTGTGAAACATCAATCATGCCATCATTCAAGTGTCGTCCGCGTTCTTCGCTTGGACCTCATGAAATAATTACTTAGAGCGGCCTTTTCTTCACTAAATATCTTATCTGCGACGCCGGAACACGTCACCTACGACGCGTCGCAAAAAACGACGATACAAGCCACTTTTATTACTCCTGAATTATGTCACGGCGTTCCGGGGGTGCGTAATTTATGATACTACCGCATACCCAAATATTCAATTCAAATCACACCCTTCGAGGTTCGTCATCACAACATAACCGACAATTTCGTCGGCTACCCAACAAAAATATTAATCCACCTGGTGTCTTCAACTGTAACACTCCAAATAGAAATGTAGTGAAACTAACGAGATATCTCGTAATGGAGATGCACGACAGCGAACAAACTCCAACTAAAACTCCCGATACGTCGAGTAAATTTATTAAAGAGCAAAAATAAAGCTCTTAAACTGTTGTCGTTCTCGAATGTATTTATTCTTGCCTCCCCGCTCGTGTTTATTTTATCTAATGTTAATGCGGCCCTTAATGGCCTCCCGGCTGTACCAAAGTAGTTTCCGTTCCTCTGAACTTCACAATATCCCTGTGCAATGCGGAAAGGGTACGGCTTATTTTTACGCTAAGGTAATTTAATTAATGCTACTTGAGAAGAGACATTACACTTTCGAAACTTGCTTTATTTTCGGTTTTATTCTATTCCGTTTCGCTGTGGCTCGCTGAAAGGATCAGCAAGAAAAATGTCGGTCCTATCATCTAATTGCACTTATTACGTCTGGTCTAATTAATTTCTGTTTTCCCTTGATTCAACTTCCTCTCTCATCTAATTACTCGGAAACTGGGAGAGACGGCAAACGTGTGTTTAGCTAGGGAAGTGGACACAGTTGAGAACGTTTTCCTCAACCAAAATTCCGCAGCATCCTTGCTATCCAGTCGTCTTCTAGTACGGCTTTATTAGTTAAAGCTTCTTCTGATCGCAGTCACTTCAATCTCTTTCTCCAGAAAATTGGTCATTCTTAATCTCAAAAAAATTGTCCCAAGTTTAGCTTTTCCATGTAAGCTGTGCTTTGTTTATGTAGCCACTCAATAAGCGTTTAGTTAGCAGCGTCTGAATCCTGACAGTCTCAAGGCGTAACCCGCAAAACGCGTTAATGAGAAAAGCAATCTCATAATAATTAGTTATTTTAGAGTGTGTACGTGGTAGTGGTGTATGATCGATATGAAGGAAATTGAGCTGAAAAAAAAAATTTTTAATTCTGCAAACTTAACGAGGAGGATTGAGATTGAGACTAGCAGCCGTACTGTTCCCGTATTAAATATAATGGCATTTCAATGAGAATATAATGACGAAAAAATTTTATAACACTACGACAAAAATTCATGATAATGTTAATGTGAAGACAAAAATCTTTTTTTTGCTGGAGTCGGAGATAATGCTGCGAACGTATAAGTGAGAGAATTAAAATATGGGTCTTTTCGGAAACATAAATTTGTTAGATTCAATTTTTGCATAAGCTAATATTGCGAGCAACTTAAACAATGTTGAAGCTAAAGAAACGTATCTACTCATGATAAAACAGTGGTGAAGAACCGTCGTCTATTTTGAAATATGTATAACAGATATTTTGAACAAGGCATTTATTCATTTCTTAAGCTCATTGCCCATCTAATCAGCACAGCACAGCACAGCACAGCGGACCCCGGCGGAGCCCGGCGAAATCGGCTGCATCGCCTATCTACCCAGCGCTCACCGTCATTTCGAGACAAAAACTAAACAGTCTACCTGCGTTAGAGAAAGTTTTTAAAATATTTTTGCAGCAGGAAGAGGCATTAGTTGTAATTTTGTGTTGTGTGTTTAATGCGTAATTAGTTCAGTTGAAAAGGAGAAAATTGAGAAAAATCAAAAAAAAATTGATGTTAGATGCACAAAATTAATCAAAAAAGAAAAATATTTAGAAAGCACTTTCACAAGAAAAAGTATTTCCAATATTTTAGAACAAGTTAACAAAAATTCAAAGAGTCTCTATGTTTCGTATTCATTATGATTATTGTGATTGTGATCATGTTAAACCCAAAAAAATGCCGGCGGCCGATGGTCGGTGATGCGCCCACCTAACCAGCGCTCGTCGTTTTTGCTAGAAAAGATCGATCTCCTTGAACCCAGCCAGCGCCGAGGTCTGCTGGTTCATGACGTGGTGGGAGCGCTTTCATTTATTTACCTGGAACCGACTCTACCCATATTTCGCTGTGCTGTGCTGGTTAGATGGGCGATGAGCTTGACATTTTTTCAAAGGGCTAAAACTTTTGAAAGAACTTAGAAATTATAAATTAACTGCACCAGAACATGCTTGAAATGTAAAAAAAATTTTTTTTATAAAACTAAATAACTATATTTCTACTCTTTTTCAAAATGAAATATGTAGTTTCTGTTCCTGACTTTAAATAGCATCACTTCCCAAAGCTGGAACGTACGAATTCCCTGCGTTGTTCCCTTCTGCACCCGCAGCGCCATAACCTTACTGCCTTTCTTTACACCAAAAGTAAAAAAAGGAAGAAAAAAGCAGAATAAAAGGACAAAAGCAGAAATGTAGCGTTTTGCCCTGTCATTAAGTACGTCATCTACCGATTTCGACGCTCAAGAAAGTTTTTGCAGCACTTTAAAATTCACCAGCAAGTAATTAAAATTAATAGAATAATGACACAAATGAAGTAAATATGTTTATTCGCTCATGTTCTTATTATTGTCCGATTTAGGAGCTTACCCTACCCCTACATCAAGTTGCGGTACTAACCTTATTAATATTTAAATTATCTATCAACAATTTGGGTTATTAAAACGAGAGGCAAATCATTTCCACTTTTTATTTTTGTCGGTTATTGTTATACTGTTATGTAAAAAACTTTAACCCCCATTCAAATGTGTAGTTGTTTAAAATGCGCCAGTGGTAGTATCTTTTCTTATCAGCCTAGGAGCTGATGGCCACTTATACTACCATTTAAGTGCTTACTTGAGTTTGACCTTAGCGTTTTAAGAAGCAGCAGTGACCAATCTTGCCCAGAATCAACCCTAAATGGAAGCTTTGGTTACAGTGGGAGATTCCTCGCTGAAAGGAACCCCCACCAGTGATCGCCTGGACCCGGTCCTCAATTGTTTAAAAAAAATGGCACTAATCTATTGACGGTTCAAGGTGACGATATCTATAATTAAATAGCAAAAGCTTGAGTCGACATCATAGCCAGAGGTCTGGCTGCAAACACCAATGACAACTTTATTAACAAATACCCGGCTTCGAGAAATCTTCTAAACCAATGGTCTTCCAAAAACAATAAAATCTCTATGATGTTTTAGTGGCAGTACGTCACATTTGCTTTAGCTCAACGTTTTCTGCGCTAAATACATAAATTTGCAATTTGGACTGTAATTTTTAACTCTTTCGCAATGTAATTGGAAAACAGGAGCAGATCCCCCTTAAACTAAGTGCTTGCTGGCTTAATAAAGAAACGATACTTGCCAGTAATTCTAAAGCCAAAAATAGGAAAAAGCTAGTTGGATCAACTACAAACCCAAGCTGGCGCTCTACTTGTTGCTTTACGAAAAATACTTACAAGCCCTTTAAATGAAGAAGAAGGTGGGGATAAATACACAAATATGGACCATTAAGTGATGCCGCAACCTAATTGCTCTTAGAATTGAATAATATCAGCAAAACACTGCAAGCAGCCCCGTACATAGCTCTTTGGGAAAGATTTCCAAGATTGCATCAAATCGGAAAAGGGTTTGAAAAAGTCCAGTCTTGCTCTAAAAGCAACAAAAATCATGAAACACACCAGTAAGCACACTTTTAAACTGCAAACGTCTGTTCCGAAATGGTTCTGTTGAATTTGCTCGAGTATTGAGGCAGATATGCTACCAGAAATGTCAACTAGAAACTTTCGAGGAACTCACCGAAACGACAAAAGGAGCAGAAAAATCATTTTAGTACAAGTCAATACGCCGACAAACAAAATTTTTTGATGATACTTAGAAAAACTATTGTTTATTTCTGTCGCTGTAAGCTTCTTCATTTAGCAGAAAACAATTGTGGCTACCACAAGAAAAAAGCGATCCCTTACGGACGCCAGGAATATCACGTCTTCTATTAAAAAATTAAGAAGCATAGTCGCAGTGCAAAAGCACTAAAAAACTGGTTTATTTCCAAATTTTTTTTTAGCAACTTACTAAAAAAACGTAATTTTTGGATTGACCTTAAATTTTAAATTAATAATCAAATTTATACAGTGCCCTCACTTCAAATTAGAGAAGCACAGGGCTCATACCAAACTAATTATGAATAATAACTTTCTAGCCGAAATAGATTCAAAGAATTCGAACTTTTTAGTACCTGTAGTTCATAAATATAGTAAATACTTAAGCCCTTGTGGATTCACGAGCCGCCCCTGTGTTTATAGTATTCAAGCTGACCCGACAGATATTATCCTTTCCAAATTTCAATAAATCTGCTTGTGATCGTTTTGTGAATTTATGAAAAATTATTGGAAATATGTAAACAAAGTAAAAATGGTAAAAAAACATTTTAACTATTTTGATAAATTAAGAATGTGTCACAACTTAAGTTGACAGTTAATGAAACTAAATAATTATTTGTTACAAGCGTACAAGTTACTAAATACTGCATAATTAAAACAAAAATGTGTTTCAAAATTTGAAATTGCATTTCGCATTATTCGTTTTATTGATAGCTGTAATGATACTATTGGCTACAAATTGTAGTAGAGTAAGATACTTCAAATTCTGGTTATTTACCAGCATTTTGCGATATGACAAAAATCAATTTTAAGAGGGAAGTTTGACGTGAGAAATTATGAGAAATTTATCTTACAAAACACCTAAATAGGTTAGAGAGAGCATTCAAACACGTGGTTTATAACATTTATTATTTCTTAACCGTTGCAATATTTCCATATTCATAATTTCTTCTTTGCTGCTTGATGATCAAACAGGATTGCAACTAGTTTTTTGACGAGACTTATTTACAATGTTAAACAACTTGCTGGAACTGCTACTACTAACTAGAAATCGCTCTAAGTGCAGTGATTCGGTCGTGGAACTTGTGCTTGACAAAATTTGATTACGTCATAAATTTTTGATGAGATTTCGTGAATATTCTTTCATAGACTTATTAACGTTCATATCTAGGACTTCCCTCATATCGCAACTTAAGGATTTTAGCGGTGTATTGTATAAGCGAGCAATTTCTGCAGAAATAAAACTCCGCAGGTTCGTTCTTATTACTATTTCGAGCGGCGGCCTGCATATTTTATACAAAGAAGATATAAAAGAGCCTGTGTGTTATTTCTTAAAATTCCCCGGAATTTCATTAGCCGTGATCTCTTTCCACGGGTAATCCGATAATGGGCGATTAATAAATTCCCCTTCATTCCCTTCACACCCTCAACATTGGATAGTTCGCAAAAGCGATGCGATTAATTTAAAAAGTCCCGGGTATCAATGCGAGTCCTCGCGCGATATCATAATATTAATATTCATGGCAGTGACATCCCAATATTCCCCAGTTAATCGTAGGTGGGGGGTGATTTATACGAGCTGTCGGGCCGATTCTATGACTTCGTATTAATATATCAAACTTGCGACGCCCTCTAGATATATCTCCACGATGAAATTCAGATTCCCTTCCACCTAAAGCTTCCATCTACAATAAAATCCGTTTGCAAAATGCAGCGCAACTAGCAGATGGTAAACGATGCACTACGTTCTACACCCTTTAAATATCAATTAACACATTACGAATTTAAATTAACCATCAGGTGTTTGTTTGCTTGGCCTTATGTTACGAAACTGATGCTTATAACATAATCCGCCTACTGAAATTTACAACGCTCGCAGCTGCCTCTGATCCGAAATGCATTGGAATCGGATATGCAATTTGGCCCGCTCATGCCGAATTAACCCTGAAACACTGTCCCTTTACAGTGTGACATTTTCCACAGTTCTTGTACCACACACCTGCAATTGTACAAGTTGAGCGAAGCAGGTAATTGATGTAACTAAGCACGACCTCAACCCTTGAACTGCAGTCCATTAATTGACTTCACCCGATCACATACATAATATATACAAACCGACCTAAAAACTTCGAGTTTTCTTCCAAACCAATCGACGACAAGGAAGGCACGTAAAGAATTTCGAAACTGTAACTTTGATGTTAAACTTTGATAGTAGATGATGTATAATGTATATTCACAATTATTTAAATATTTTCTCGTGATCCAGAACGCGATGTAATTGGACATGGCATCTGATGCCACTCAGTCATACCTCTTTAAAACTGTTGTAGTCGGCTAGTTACACGCGATTTAATTTTTCAGCAAATCACATTATTTCCGACAATTTTTTCCTTTTAGAATTTAATTAAGAGTGCATTGTGCATTTCGAAGAAAAGGCAGACGATGGATTTTGAGGGTCTAGTCGGATAATTTGCTAAAGATTCACTCTCTTATGATTGCAGAATTTTTTGCGAAAAATACTCTTTACCTCAGCTAAAATTCGTGGTGTAAAGATATGTACACGGCTATTTACGTATTATAATTTTAAATTTTATTTTAAGTGGGATGTATGTTAAGGCATGTTTTGAGGTTAGAGTTCATTTAGCCTTTCATAGTATTTTCCGCTAGCGATGAAAAAATTTGCGCTAAAATAAAAATTTCTTTTTTATAGTACTGGTCGACATAATTGCGGCGATTCTGCAGTGGGATATCTGCAGATTAAGAAAACCAATTATAATTGCACTGCCAAGGCGAAAATTTGTCCCGAACACGAAGTTCGAACCCAGAACTACAACGTGTCATTACTCATTGACAAGGGTGATGAGTAAGTAAATGTCTCGTGTCATGATTGTGCAGCTTCTTCAGATGCTATTTTCGGAGTTGTTGGTTTAATTTATTCTTATTATTGTCACTCATATTTGTCAATATAAACGAAACAAATCACGCAGCAATAAAAATAAATCAGAACCAACTGACTTGTCCTTTACCGTGGATTAATTATACGTAGACACTAGTAGGAAATGTGACGTCACATGTCAGAGTTCGAACGGCCGTGGCAGTTTACGGTATTTTGGCGGAAATATTTCCAGTCCGATAATAAATATTTAATTATGTGAAAAAAACATCGCTATAAAGAAAAATTACTCACATGGTCCTATATATTCAAAAGACCAGTTTTACGCAAAAAAAATAAATGCAAGTAGATACTCCATTACAAATTAGAATATTTAAATTTTGTATCTATATAAATAAAAATGAAATGTAGTTCGTTGGTAAGCGCATCATTAATATGTTTATTATATTGCGTACAAGGTTTTTACGAAAAATTGCCCGAAAAATAGGAAAATTTGGGAATTATCTGGTAGATGACACAGAAAGCACTTGGTGCATTTGAAGAAAGGTTAGAAATTACATATCTGCATGTTAGTAATCGTACTACTAAATTCTGAATTAATAATATCTATAATATAATTGTCTAATCCTATACAATTTCTTATACGAGAAAAGCTACTAATCTGAATTACAATTGACGCTTTCGGCGCTTTTCTCAAATGCAGTTGAATTCGGTAAAGAACACTAATACTTGTTATCATCACTTTAGAGTCGTATGCTATTTCTATATTACAAATCGTTTTGTAGGTACTGATAATAACATGAATTGATCATCAATGGTCCCTGAAATTTGGCAATTCGTGCCACATCTGTCCCGAAAACTGTTGATCCGACACGAATTTCTGATTCAAAATCCATAAGTGAATTGTTTAGTTTGTCGAAACTTATGCAGATTAAATGCGAATGGAATTTTGTCATTAATTCACTCGAGTTTCCACAAGGGATTTAGTTGTGTACCAACTTTGCTCCAGGTGACAAGCCCCATCATCAAAACAATATAGAGAGCGCATAATATTGAAAACATTATATTTCAATAAAATTTTGGATATTATAAAAAATTATAATTTAATTTACATTTTGAAATTAAGTAGTGTTTATTTAAAAGTCTACTGAATTTTTTTTATTAATTTATGGAATAAACAAACGCAGCTTATTAGGCTAAGAAATACCTTTCTACAACAAGACTCTTAAAAAGTACTATAGGGTTTAGTGTTAACTTGCATGTGTGTAGAAAATTCAAAGTTATACGAATCCCTTTAAATTCAGAGGCGCCCTGAAGTTATTCCCTTTAAGTAAATAATATCCTAGATGTCTACACATATTGAGGGATTTAGCATGTTAGCCAAAAATAATTTTAGTGCAGATATGATGGACAAAATTGTAAAATTTTTATTTTAATTTCTAAAAGTATCCTAAAATTTTATTTAAAATTTTTTGATATTAATGTTTCAGAAATATTTCAAATTGTAAACTATTGAATTAATAAATATATATCGGCAACTATTATCATTATAAAATATCGCAATAATAATGCTAATACAAAAAAGAGAGATCTCTGATACTTTAGAAACAAGAAACAAAAAATCGACAGTCCAGGCCACGAGTCAAATGGTTGTTGCGGTTGAGAAGAATGCAATGACTGAAAATTATGAAAGCTTGTTTAGAACTGCAATGTTGCTGGTTACTGTGACAAAAACCTAGAATTGAAGTTATTTATTTGAAGTTATTTAATTACGGAATAGCTCAATTTGCACAAATTGCACAAATTGAGCATATTCGGCTACAGTTTTCGTCTGGAAAAGGATCGGTTGGAAAAATATAACCGCTCTTTGAAGTGCTCCCAGTTTTTAATCGAGCGATATTTTTTTAATTGGTCCCCGAAGACGGATGGGTTTCCGTTTGTATTTTTGCCCGGTGCCGCCGAAAGCCCGATAATGGATGGGGGTAGATACTTTGTGGCGGTATTACAATAATTAACAACAACGCCATCGGTGTTGGTTTTGGTGAGCGGTTCATAAGGCACGACAATTACCGAAAATTTATGGAAAACAAGCTCCGATAATCGTCAACATTAAAAATGCAAATTGATGATCTACATAAAAGCACTAAATATTTATTGAATTTTGCGGTGTTCGCCATAACATTTCCTAATTATGTTTTATTTTTATGCATAACGTGGCTTGCTCGTAAAAGGGTTTATGTTAGGAAGGAGGCATCGTAAATTAATGGCATTTATAGGGGGTGTCAGTTATTTCACGCACCGAATCATATTAAAGTAATTTCATAATAACGTAATCACGCTTAAAACGGAACGTCGTTTACGTGGCAATTTTCGAATATCTCGGATTGGGAGACGTCTACGTCGCTCTCAATCAAAAAGCAACCAGGTATTAAGCGGAATTTTTAACACGGAACTCCATCAAAATCTAAAAGCACATAAACCGCCACAGAGCTCTGTTTGAATAACATTAATTATAGATACGTGTATTGAGTGTATCGAGCTTATTTACATGTACTATAAAGTTGTCCGTTATCGCTTATTGACTTAAAAAGTAATTAATAATAGTTTACGAACATAAATACATGCTGTCATACCCACGTGTTTTTACTAAAGAAGCTTTTTGTTAAGCTTACGAGCACTTGTGGTATTTCTAAACTGGTAGAAGCAACTTACCAGGCCAATACGTTGCTGAATTAAAAAAAAATTGGAGAAGTCGACGTTCAATTCTATGCGATTTAATTATTATTATTTTAAAATTGTCATGCTGTAATTTTTATTTCTGTAATCGATTCTTGTGGGGTGTAATAACATAAATCTGTCTTTGTTTCTGAGGATTTCTAACTCTCTTTTTTCAATTTTTTTAAATTATTTAATTTTTCTTTCTTCACCAAGGCCAAAATCGAATGGTCTCTAGAAATTTCATCAGATAGCGGATAATCAGTATCACTTTCAAATGTCTTGATAATTAATTTTAGAACTACGTCAAACTTTGTTAAAATTCTTGTAATCTTTGTAATTATGTAGGTCATAACAATGTGTCGAAAGTCGCAAAATTTTGTGGAAAAACTGGATTATTCAATAACATAAGAAGAAAAGAGACTGTGTGGCTGCAATATCGCAGTATTTACCGAGGATATTATCAGCATCCATGGGCAATTTGCCAACAACCCCGTGATTAAAATTAAACTGGCCAGAGCATGAACATAATCAGCTCATAATAAAATTTTATGAATACGCCCGAAATGCCCCGAAATCAAAAGTGGGAGTTTCCCATACTGACAAGTCCAGATAGCAATTTTTGGGCAATAATTTGCGAGTGCCACCCAATTTAAGAAATCTACGACAACCTTTCCAGTGTTCGTATAAATTTGTTTATCCAAAAATAATTACAAGGTAAAATAATTAATTGTAGAAGTAATCCCTCTGATAACTTAACTTCAGCAATTCCGAAATCAAGGACTCCTAAAATATCCACAGTGTTGTCCATAATTATGTTTACATGTTTTAACTTCACACAATTGAGAGGGTCAATGCAAAAACTTGGCATGTCGTTTTTGGGGGAAATCAAGTTTTTGTTACAAGCATGTCCAGTGGCCCACTTCAAGCATTTCTGTGCAAAAACTAGTTATCTAACTGATGCAGGAAGGAAAATACGAACCCTTTGGATATGTCTTTAATATGACCGGGAGCAAGAACTTGATATATTTAAGACTTCTCCAGTTTTTGAACTGCATAATTTTTACACTTTGCGAAATCTGGTAATTGTTGTAAGTGACGTACTTTTTATTATAAAAATTTAATATCAACATTATGGTCACTTTGAAATCAGAAAATTAAGGCAACACTTCTAATTTTGACAAGAGAAAAAAATTATACCATTGGTTTATAATACTTTTAAAAATTTGGAAAACAACAAAAGAGATGGTAAGGTGACCCTCGACCTAAAATCATAGAAAGCCATTTAAAAGATACGAGAGATGACAAAATTTATGGTACAGAAAGTTCTAGGACAAATTAAAATTTAGTTACTTATAGCTTTACTAGTTATTTACGATACAAAGAAAAGACTCAAATTTAAAATCAGATATCGGTCAATATATCGGTCAATAATTATCGAAAATTTATAATATTAGTATTTTAGATATTTTAACATTAGAAATTTAGAGAGCTTAAGCCTGATTACTTTGGGCACTGTATATAATTAATTTCTAACTTATTGTGCGAAAATAGCGAAAATTACAAATTTGTGGCGACGTATGAGGACGACACGTAGAGAAGACTTGAGTGGTATTCCCTTGATAGTTTAGCGGCCAGTACAACAAACCGGCAATTCAACACAGCCCTACCACCGTAACAATCCTTAACCCCACGAGGTTTACCATGTAATTTGAGGATTCTCGGGGAGAATCAAATATAAATAAAAAAAGGAGATTTTTATGCTAGTTTAGCGGTTAAAGCAACTAATCGCCAATAATTGAGAGAACCTATTTCAAATTCCGATAATAAACGCACTTTTATCCTCAATATACTAAAAGCTGGCGTAAAAGAGAGGTAACCTTCAATTTCCCACCCAGTGTCTTAAATTTTTTAATTGAAACTTCTAATGGGAAGGTACAACGTAAAGTGCCTTGATATGGGAGTAAATTCATTCGATGTCGATGAAACGTGAAACGTGACCTCGGGTTCTCTGCGCCGTTTGTATGTCGTGGAAGAAAAATAAAATTCTGTACGTGGATTTGGCATGTGCTCTGGCTGTGAGTACTGACTACCAGCATCATGCTGTAGGCGCTATCACTTCAATCATATGATTGAATGAATTTTTAACTAGTAAAGGGTCATTTTGGGCCACATACTATTTATTTTGGTAAATTATATCGTCCCACTGATGACGTGGGATCATGCGGACGAGATTACCTTCAATTATCTTCTGACTTGTGATGCAACAGTTACAGAGAGAAACAGCAAATCTTGTTATTAGTAGGATCCTTCAGAACTCGGCGCTAGTTTCTATACTATTCTTAATCTTCTCATCAACATATTATATTGTTCTTGTTACAATGTCTCCATCTATATTTTGAAAAAATCGACCCCTAACAGCTTAAAAATAATAATAATTGTAGTGATAAATATCTTTCACTTATTTTTTCAGTATCAAGTTAATTTAGTAACGGCTCTCATATGTGATTTTCCTACATTGTTGAATTAACAGTATCATGCGCACCTTTAAGAGGAATTACTAACCATTTGTGTAATTTTGATGGTGTCTCGACATAACCATGAAAATTTAAAATTCTACAAATATCTTATAGATGCAATAAGTTTTCCTCAGAAGAACGCTAAACTTTTTTAAATATTATTTTGTGGTAAATTAAGCAAAGCAGACTAACATTACATAATAAAACCAGTAACACATATTGAACTGAATACTAAAGCTAAAGCTTCAGTACAACAACTTTATAAATTTTATTCCATAGAGCTGTAGAGCCAAAAATGTGTATCAACAAAAAAACTTCAAATACTTTGTTATAAGGAAATTGTCATTGAATTTAAATAAGAAGTGAAAGTTGTAAGCTTTCTTCACAATGTTGATAGTTTATTCAAATATTCTTATTTGTCGAGTTTTCCTTTATAACTCCAACATTCAATTTTTGAAAATTTTCTGGGCACCTACTTCAAAATGCATGTAACATCATTGAAGCCAGCAAATCGACCAGTTGAGAAAACAAAACTCTAATTATCCTCTAGCGTTATGATAATAACGAAAATTGGTCAAATGTTCTAACAAGTTTTTTATTTCGTTCAGTGGTAGGTTATTAGATTTATCTAGATATAGCGTTTCGTAACAAAGTCCCGTCGAAATATCTCCGTGTTTAGTTTGAATTTTTCCCTTCAAATCTGCAGTTTTTTCTTGTTGTGGCCGTGTTGATTTAGGTAATATCTAACATTGCAAAATTGCCGTGGGGAATTTTGCGCAAATTTACAGGTCCGTATTTCCATAACCAGCGCCCTCGATCAAACTTTTATCTACGAATCGTTTCGGACAAACACACATTTGTTAGTTACGTTACTGTATAAAACACGATACGTATCGATTATGGCGATGCAATGCATGCAACTCCGCTCTACTTTATTACCGAGTTTTTATCAACGCTGTCAACTATTACAAGCATGGACTAGTATTTCCAAGTTAGTTAAAGAGGATTACATAATGTAAATTGGAGGAGTTCAAAACTTGTTATTACTATTAAGAACGAATTAGAGGCGAGGTAGACGCTTATTAAGTAGAAAATAAGGGGAAATTGCAAGTGGGTGCGACAGCATCTACCGTAATTAATAATTACTGACAAACACCTTATAATACAGCAACTCTATATAACTTGCAGTCGCTGTCAATAAAACCAACTCGGTGTCTAACTAGTAAAATTTTAAAGTAAATGCAAGTTTTCCTTAACTTTCCAATTTTGCTGTGAGAAATTCAAACAGTTTCGGCCTCTTGAAATTCTCTTTTTTCAATTCCATATTCAGATGCATCCAATTATTTCTTCGGTTCCACATACATAGAATGCAGCCACTTACGAAAGAAACTGCCGCACAGACAATGGCTTTGAGAGTAGAGTACCGGTGAAAGAAACGATAACAAGCACAAGTAGCTTATTCAATCGATGAAATTAACTGCAATGAGCGATACAGTATTTGGAACGGTCTAAACACTTCAATTGTGTGGACCGTGTTCATACACGTGTACGATATCAATCATGAATACTGCTGTAATGGGATTGGTATCCTCTACAACATCCTAGTGCTACTATGTATAATTAATTAACCGTGCTATGCCTCCGGACATCCGGCAGTCAGATTACGACCGTCTATTGATACCAAACATCTCCGGGCGACGTGTCCAGTTTTGGGAGATGCGCTGCCACTTACAGGTAACGTAGTGTTTAGGTATTCCTAACTGACTCGTATCAAAACGTTTGCGATTTACAAACAAACATCAAGCTCGCCTCAGTAGTTTCAAGCTATTTACCAAACTATTAATAGGTTTGCACCAATTTGCTTCAATTTTTGATAATACCCCTCTACAAACTGTTTTCAAAATTGAGCTCACCATTTCTGCTGTTTGAGAATGTCATCCCACAATCTCACGCTAAAAATATTTAACCCATTGACTTTTTCTGAGTAATTGTAAAATTGGCTTTCTGTTTTTGTCGATTTGGTTGGTTTTACACTGCTAGCTTAATAGTGTCAGATGAGATTCGTATTCACGAGACAAGTACATGTTTCCAGACTACAGAAGCTGTTAATTATAATAGAATTGTCGATTGAAGATTTATTCACTGCTCTAATTGTAGGATAACTAACTAGTAACTAGCTCCTTCATTCTCGCACCCTCGCCAATTATTCAACAAACGACATCTTACTTGATCAATCAATTAGTAAAGTAATCAAGTACGGCAGTCTCGGAAACATTGAAGTTGTAGGCAGCCAACAATACTGCAGGGGATTTATGTAGCGGGAAAATACTGGAAGCGTATAGTGTCAAGCAGTTGAGCCTAGATGAAGAAGAAGGGTTTTCTCATTCTAGAATATCTTGAAAACTCTTTCAGGGCCGTATTTAAAGTTTGTTTAATAGTTGAATTCAAATGTAATGTTGATTTACTTTAGTAAAAATTTTGATTTATGTCCAAGAGGTAACCAATTTCAGAATGAAATGTCCAGTTACATTACAGATTACATTAAATTGTTATTTACTAATTTAAATTGCAGTAGGTTATTAAGAGTTAGGATCCTATCATTTGAATTAATTAAGAAATAGCCGAAGCTAAATAGACTAATGGTAACTGGTTAGCCAACATAAAGTACAAAATTTAGTACAGGGCGATACGAAGTTAATCGTTAGGAGCTCTTAGCACCAACAATGCTCTCTCCCTCACACAGTTAGGTACGATGTACGTTTATTTCAACGTCACTTTCCATAGTAAATTATTAGTAGCACGAAATAAACTTGTATTTTTCTTTGTACAGTATAACCGATCGTAATTTGGTTTTCAGAAATATTTAAAATGATATCTTACAACTTTTTTACATATTTCACACACGTATCAACTATTCTTAATAATATCCTAAATAACAGAAGATTTCACTTTATTAAAGTTATATAGAAATATTTATATAAAAATAATATAATAAAGGATTTTAATAGTGATGTAAATAAATCGAACTAGCGTTGATTATCTTTTGATTTCAGATTTCAGAAGTTTTGTAAAATGGTCCACTTTAAGAAGTGATTTTACTTTAACCAGACACGTGTATTAAAATTATCGATTGCACTCCTCAAAAATAAAAATAGAAAAAAATTAATGACTTGGGTACAACTTAGAAGGTTGTTTGCGATCCATAATTACCCAAATCAAAATTGTTATAAGACCTAGTTGTAAAACTGTATAGATAATATTAATGTACATAATTAAATCAAAAATAATTCTAACATTTAACTGTAAAATAACTCCGATATAAAGGTGTGTAGGCTCCTGATCCCAATTGTGTAGATTCATGTTGGTAACCGAGATAACTGAATAAAATCTTAAAAAGAGTCATTTGATGTCTTAGGTGAAGGCTGTTTAAAAAAATTAAAACTCAAAGGTTGCTGAATACATCGTGTTGTGTGTTTAAAAATTTTTACACCTCGATAATTGGCTTGGGGAAAGCTTGTAAAACGTGTCTTCTTGTGATTTTCCTTAGACACTGTTTCTCGAATGGGGGCTGAAATAACTAATAAAGAGGGTAAGTAACGGTTAACAAAATTAATATATTGCATAATGATTGGAGACGGAATTATAAGGGGATAGTTACGCAATTTAGAAGTTTCTTCAATCTGAGGCATCATTTTAAGATTTAATTTATGATTGAAACCGAAAACTATAGATAGCTTATGGTCTCAAGCACGTCATTACAAAATATTTTAAAAGGGTAATTAGAGGGAAAGAATTAAAGCAGAAATCATTTTAACGCTATTAGGTCCAATCCCGCCAGAAAAATTAATCGAGTTTAAACTTAACGTGGATGATTTTCCATGACAACCGCTTTTCAAATCGCAATTTATAAAGCGTAATCACAATAATTTAGAAAGCGATTACCATAAAAAATTATCCAAGTTAAGTTTAAACTCGATTAATTTTTCATAGTAGATTGGACCTTAAGGGAGCGGATGTAAATGTTTAACAAAAATTTACTCCATTATTACTGGATGCCAAAGGTTAACCCAGAAACTGAAGAACGCTCTATTGGAAAATTGTAACGCGGTATTTAATTGCTATATTAATAACCTATCATCTGAAGACCGTTCTTTCTGAAATGCAACACCACCGATTATTCCACTGTCACCCATAAGAAGATTAAATGGAAGCTGAAGTCGAACAAATGAGGAAGAAGCTGCGGTTCTTGCTAATCACCCAATACCATCATAATAACTAGTGGAACTTGTCTAGTCAGTTGTCATTACCTAAAAAGCCATTTGCTTCTACTGAAATCTATAAGGAAATGCAGTTAACAAATCTTCATGAGACACCAGGTTGTGAAATATTTCTTGATAATTTTAAAACACCTCTCAAGAAAAGCTGTAGTACTTATCACAACGATATTATAATAAGATGCTTCAAATTTCTCATTATCCAACGCAATAGAAACATGCTCAAATAAGCATTATAGCAAAAGCAAGAAATCTTCCACATGAAGTCAGCTCATAAGACCCCTAAGTTTATTGGCTTTCCTGTAAAAAATATTCGAACAACTTCTCTACAACAGGACCAAAGTCCTGTCTATATAAGCGACACTTCCAAGTAAAATCTAATACATCCTACTACGATTACTTCTCCATAAACTCAGTAGTACCACAAGAGAGCGTACATGTCTCTTTTCTATGCCTCCTGCAGATGTTTCTACCGTAAACAACAACCTATTCTTTTTCAGATAACACTACTCATGTCTTCTGACTTAAGCCACAACTTTTGGTTTAGTTTAGCTTAAGAAAAGCTACAAGTACACTTAAGTTTATTACAAGATTAGTTAAACTATTGCAGCTTATTCTTTCATTTTTATATAATGTTGTGATTCTTGCATTTTTAATTATAGACCGATTTTTATTAAACAATCATAGACGTTGCGATAGTGCAGAGAAAAAAAATACACATTCAACTATGAAAGGAGTATAAAAATGCAAAAGTATCCTAAAAGCATTTTCAGTTACATGGAATTCAGTTTTACATCGAGAGAAACTACTGGTGAAGAGACCCATCAGTGTGTACTATAGATGAAAGTTGTGAAGACTCAATGTGGACACCTATCACCACTAGATGATTGGCAAATATAATGTTTTCAGTATCAGGAAGCTGAAAAAATTGAAACACCAGAACGTACGTTTTCCAAAAATGCATTGATATCAAATAATGCTTCGTAGTATTTCATAAGTTGGCTTACATAAATATATTTTTTATTTATTGCCTTTATCAGTCGATCATAAGACAACTCCGCTATAACATCGATTTTCTAGAATCTAACGTTTTATTCAGTCTTTTTAAATTTAAATGAGCTTGCTAACTTCCTTTGAAATCTAGGCCAGGGCATTTTTAACCAATTGAATGTGTAATATTCGATATTTTTTCAGTTTATTACTCTTTGTAGAGAAAAAAACTTTATTTATAATTACCATTCTTTGCATTTTGGGTGTTGCCTTCTGAGTAATTTTTATAATTTATTGAAGATAGTAAATCTCAATAGTGTTACAATTTATCATTTCAATAACATCACAATCTGCATCATTTGGCAAATAGGAGTGACATGATGCTAAAAATTTAGAATGTATAGTTTCAACAGCAATTCAGAATCTTGCATTAATTTTAAGCAAGCGATTATTCAATATTCCAGATCTGTTTGATATATGAGTCAGAATGCACAATAATAAAAATATTTTTTTTGGAGTGTTTACAAGGCATGTCACATCTTGAGATTCAAACCCACCTTTAATTTCGCTGTACCTATACATAATTCTCGTTGGTTCGTTAAAGGAATAAATTCTTAGGTTATAGATTTTTTTCATATTTTAGAAATACGTGGCTTTTTTTAAAAGAAAGCTTCGGTTAGAGAACGGTGACGAGAATTTAACAAGCCGTTAGCGCCTCTAAAAAGTTTATAAAATTAATTGGCCATTACCTTTTTATTGCAATCTGTAGTAAGTTAACAGAGATTGTCTTTGCTTTCTTTCAAATTCGTAAAAAGTAGCGGATGGCTTTGTAATCACCAATCAAAATTTTGCCGAGAGTTTACTCACGCTTAGTGCAACCGGAACTGAGTAGCATCCAATAATTTTCTCTCTATGCAAATACTTGGTCTTTAGAAAAACTTTTTCTCGTTCTGTTCGAATTAAATTAGCGAAAAGCTTATCTGGTCCGCTGGGTCGCTAGAAGCTGAAGGTTTCTTTCGGTAAGAGTCCTGGATGGTCGAGAGCTGATGGTGATCGAGTCCCGCGATGAAGAGAAATTGCAATGGCCGTCAAGGACAACCACGACGTTACCACGAAGCCCCAAAATACCGCAAAGATAAGAGGGCCAGGAAAAATACTATCAAGCGACCAGGAAGAAAACAGTCGAAGAACAAGCAATAACGTTAACCATAAAAAAATACAAAAAAAAACCTCTTGTGAGGATTTTAAACACACCAACAGATAGTCGATGGCAAGTAGACGTAAGAAAAATAATTCATATGATTGCCTCCTGGAAGTCGTAGATCCCGAAATCGGTGCCAGAACGTTTACGCGACACCAAAAACACTTCTGACTAAACTGCTGGTAGAAGAAGATTCCAATAATTTGGAACCGAAAATCGCTAAATATTATAGCAACAGTTCGCCTTCATCGCAAACACAGAAGAGAAACTCGAAGGTGCCTTGCGGCATCGAATAAAGTACCGACTCTCACGCCATCTTCTACCACCTAACTGCATTCATATATAAGGGATCTGATCTTTAGCAAAATAGGAACGTAACAAATTTTTTTCTGTTACTATTTTGAGCTTTTTTATTTCATTCACGTTGTATGCAGTTGTTCACATATTTGGTAGTTACGTATCTTTCATTAAAAATTTAAAATTCTAATTAGTTTTGGGCGAAATAAATTGTTTTTTTCTTTAGTCCTTCCAATTTGACATATAATTTGTACATGTTACAGATAGCTAAATCTTCATTCAAATATATTTTTCATGAATAATATTTGATAGACTTTTAAGAAAAATAATTCTAGTCGATAGTTATTCAACATTTACAATGATATTTTTTAATTTCACTGTTCAACCATATTAATTCAAGAAAATATTCAGAATATAGATTAGATTTAAGTATTTATTATTTTCAAAATAATATATTAGCAGTATATACTCAGTGAAAATATATTTTTAAGTAGATTAAATAATTAAATCGATACACATAAAGTTATGATTGAAATTACAATTTTAATATTGTCAAAATATTCTAATAAGGATTTAGCTTTATATTTTAATCCTCTGATAGCACTTAAGAATTCATTGCATTTTAATCAATAAAATATTTATTTAAATACATCAAGAAGAGGCACAAGTGTTCACCATAGATGAGTGTAGACTTGTTAAGTTGGAAAAAGTAGATTTAAAACACAATTAGACTGAATTGGACTTTATTACTGCTTCACTAAATCAAGAAAGCTTGTAAAAAAGCTTTAAAAACAAGGAGGTAGGGCATGAATTCTATTTTTAACGTAAAACATGAATGCATGCATGTCCTTTACCAATGAAATATACCAAAACTGATTAAATCTACTTTTTTATGAGTATCCCAAATGTTGCTCCTGCACATTATAATAAATTAATGGTCCACGAATGAAAAAGAGTTAGCACATCGTACATTTTCTTGTGATGAAGGAGCTCTTGGCAAGAAATTTATTTTTCAATTTTTTTTTCCTAGAAAGATGGGAATTTAATAATATACAGAATTTAGGATTTTATTTTATTTTTCCACCGACTCCTTTGGTTAAGTTGTAAGTGAACAAGACTTCAAACCAGCGAATGCGTTCTTGTTTTAAATAATGCTTACCTGCATCTGGGAAGGTCGTAGTGAAAACTCTTTGAACGATATCGTCGATGGCGGCGTTACGCTCCTGAGGACGCACGTGTTGTCATAAAATTCCAATCGCAGACAATAATAGAGTAAACCTGCGATCTCAATCAAGAATTTGTTTGATGTAGGTAATTATGCGGCCGCACGTGCAACTCTGCAAAAGTACACGTGTGCCGGCGATTTATGATTAAACTTTGCAATATTAGCGGTTAGATTAAACCATAAAACGGCTCGCTTCCCAGTTTACTGGTTGCTTGTTTTGTTGTGCCACTTAAGAATTTCTAATTTCCTTAACAGTAATAATCTTATTAAAGTTATTAAAGTTTTAGGGTTGAGTGCGAAGTCCTTGACTCTGTATAGGTAAAGAACGGTGGATAATTGCTTTATTTATTTCGCACCCTCCTGATTGACAGCAAGATTGATGAAAATTCGGGTTAATTGCCTAGTTCCTGAACTGCTATTTGAGTATTTTTGAAACAATTTGTGGCATTTATTCAATATGTTAATTATTTTTACGATGCTCGATATAAGCCGTAATTGTCATCGAATGTCCGCGGAATGAAAAGTTTGAACGGACATTATTTCAACATTAATAATACAGGGGCAGTCGTAAATCTCGCGGAACTCGGTGATATTGGCGCAGCCGAAACAGCCGTTCACTGTTTTAAGTTTTGACGGTGGGATATGCATGTGTTTTATGTTTAACCATTCTATTTGCGATATGACAGAACCATCATACATTGCATGATAAATGTGCTGGTACACGCCCGATTTATATTTGCAAATTTTAACAGAATGCCACGGTTACCCCAATCTCCGCTGCAGTCGCTAAATATTTATTTTACTTGTATTTTATCGGCGAAACATGTTCGATGGACGCAATTTTTTTTAGTAGATAAATCAAAACCGTAATTCGCACCCCGACACAATATTTAATTTCATGTATCCACCATGTTCGTTTAATAGAATTTCGAATTAATTTTAATTAAACACCAACAACAACCCGACAATGACGCAATTTCGATGTGGATCTCCTTTGGGGAATTGACCGCCCTTCCAAAATCCATATTTATGGTTCAGTTCACTTCATGTTCGTATTTTCTAGTAATCAGGTCTCTTGATCGAGGCTCCGGAAATAAGTGACGCCTCGTACAGTGGACCTCAAACGGCAAAACGTTTCTTTATTTATAAGATGATAAATCGTAAAATCATTCAGTGTAATATGCGATGGGAATGTAGGTCTGAACTAAAAAATGTTTTACCACAGTAGTCTACGCCAAACTAAAAAAATGTAAACAGTGAAAGCTCTAGATCATTGTATAATGTAGATAAAAGTTGAATTTTTTCGCAAATTTGATATTGATCTGTGTACGTTATGGGTTATGATTCTCAAATCATCTAAAGTAAAATTCGTATGTGAATGGATATTGAAATCTACTTAGTTAGCCTGCCAGTTTCCTGCGTACAAGAGAAAGTGCCGCTACAATAGCAATCAATAATGTCACTCTAAAATTTCATTGCCCGATAAAGACAAAAAAGTGTAATATTGATCTAATAGTATTAAAGTACATTCATCTAACTAAATAATTGTCCTAAAAAAAATTATTTATCTGAATCGTATCCAAATAAAATCAGCAAAATTGTTCCCTCCGACCTCAACCTTTTTCCTTCAATGTCTGCACTTTTTGAGCTAGTTATTGTTTAAACTTATGTTTTTAGTACTCAAATTTTCTTCGAGTTTTGCGAAGTTGGGACGTTCTAGACCTTCTCTGTTTGGAAAGTGATTGTTGTAAATTTGAACTGTTTGACCACTATTTTTGTTGCATTCGACAGCAAATGTCAGTCAGTTTATAGTGGCTAAAGAATAATTTGCTGAAAATTTTTCCTTATTCAAATTGGATAATAAATAACTGAGATACACAATGGCCCAATTATTAAGAAACACTGTGTATACTATTTCCATAACTCACAGAAAACCACTAATTTTTGAAATGGTTGCCCTCTAAATTTCATAAGTTTAAGAAGGTTCTTGTTAAGAATCTGGTGTAGAATTTCTACGTTTACATTTTGAAATCAAGCTTCAAGTAGTTAAGTAAATTTCTTCTCACCAGCAGTTAATAGAAACTTTGTTTAGCTGCTTTTCAAAACAGCAGATTACTTTTCTTCTAGAAAGTTTACAATAGTTGTAGTGGTAACAATCTTGTAAATTAAAGACCAAAGTATAAGAGCTTTTCTCGAAAAATTTCTCAACATGGAAAAGAAAATTATGACATATTAACATATGTAATAGTTAAGAGTCTTTACTATTACTAAAGACACTAGTAATATAATTAGTAAAAGTAAAACGTAAAGGAGGTTGAAGTTAATGATTTATTAATTTGTTTTTGAACCCTTTAAATAACTCATTGTCATGGTGTACAGATGCTGAACACATTGTTCGTAAAGTATTTAGAATTTATTATTAATTTACTAGTTTCATTTAGCCCTAAAAACTGTACTTAGCGCCCAAGGGTAGTAAATAAATAATACGGATTTTGCAAAACCTTAACATAATATGCATAAATATAATTAAATGCTTCATATTTACCTATTACCCATATTTATCAATTTCTGTCCCTCATCTTGTCTTTATAAGTATTTGAGGAGTAGGGAGTTTTTTGTTTCAAGCGGAATAACTAATAACCAACTTTTGGGCTTACTACTTATTGATCCTTTTAATACAAAATGTATTACTTAACATGAATGACAAGGAAACTCTCAAAGCGGCTTATACACATTATAAAGTTATAATTTTCACACAACGGATGGACCAGTTGATATTTTCTCGTCCCCTGTGTTATGCTCAGTTTCATAATGTTGTGGCTATAAATCCCAAAAAATTTCATTAAATTAGAGTGGCACTATATGCCTGTTTGCTTCTGAAAAAAAACTTTCCGCATTAGTTTTACGCTGCAACACTATTATTTGAGTTGTTGGGGATAAAAACTTTCTTGTTTCTTTCTCAATATTTTACCAGCTTCTGAGGTTTCCCGTTCTCTTCAAAAACAGTTATTACTAATTCTTTGAAATGGTGGAAGTTGTTTAAGTAAAAATTTGCATTATTTTGCAATCTACTTTCTGAATATACTCCAATGAATGTAATTTTACTTCCCTTTTGTTTTGTTTAAAGAAATTGATGGGTTTTACGGCTTGCTTTAGTGTGAATTATATATAATTGATAAGTTGAAAGTGTAGCATATATTAAACCCTTCTTGGCACCTTTAAAGCATGAAAACTATTATTCTTCCACCTTCTGTTCGCTTTTAAAACGCCAAAATAATGTTTTAATTAACCGGATTTCAATTACGTGAAAATGGTCCGGCTTTCGGTTTTATGCGAGCTAAATCCGAAATATTTAACCGATCATTACTTTTCGCAATAACCTCCGGAGTTGAGGGGATTGCATCTACAACTTTACTGCGATTCAACAGTTTTTGGCCCTGAAACTCGTGCCATGTTCGCGTCACGAATTATGGCCTGTCAAACGTTTCGACTTTAGGGCCGTTGCTCGGATTTATCTTCTGCTGTGGTTAGCAGCGCATTTTTTCTTTCGCAGAAAATGCCGTAATTTTCTTAAGAAATATGAGTGAACTGGGGGAGAAGGGCTTTTGTGCTTTCTCGCGCAAGCAAATTTGTGGACAATACAAGTAATAATTAGTCAAAACTAAGGTTGAACTATTGCTAAACTGCAGAATCGGCAATATTGCAAGTACGTTCTCTATAATAATCCTTGAATAACGGGACGGGGGAAAATTAGCACCAACTTCGAGATACTAACTTCAAATATTGATATCTTACCAAATGGCGCACTTAGTTTCCACATAAATTAAACATGTACCACGCAATTTATGTTTTATTTTATTTCAAAAGATTTATTTCTTATTATTGGGGCACTAATTCAAATGCATAAATAATTTTGAGCAAATTTTTTTTCGGAAAAAGATTTTCCGAAACTCTTTTCTGAATTTTAAAATTTGTTTACGGTTCTTTACATTTCTAATTTCTCTAATTTGTCTCCTTTAGCTGAAACCAATGGAGTCCTATAGGGAAGTTGGTTCTAAACGGTTAAAAGCCATTAATTTTCAAGGACTGTCGGTTATAGTTTGCATGCTGAGGATTTAGTTAAATTTTCTTCACAAAGTTCTATTGAAAGCTTGTTGGTACTTAACGAGCTTATGACCGAAAAGCTAACACAGTTTCAGCTTTTCCGGCGCGTGTGTGGAACATTTTACAAAAAGGACTTTCCGGAACTAATCAAATAATCTGCAGCAGCCTGAGAAAAGCAATTAGGAATTATTAGACATTAACGGCGTTAGCCAAAAGTAAATCGTTTTAGGAGCAAGCAACACGATCAAGATCACATGTTTTCAATGCTTTCATCACTCCCAGTCCAGGATCCATTCAACTAATTACCTAACTGTCTTTAATACAAAAACGTTAACAAATTTGAAGGAAGAAAACAAGAAATTTTATCTGTAGCAAATCGCAACAAAACTTATTAGACGGGGACAAATCGAATTCCCAGTTATCATTATCGTATCTTTCGGGAATCGACGGTTAAACAACAAGAGAGTTATAGGGATAGATCCATTAATTACAACGGTCATGAATCAACCCAGCACTAAATCGATCATAACTTGGACAATAAAGAACCGCAATAATTCCCTAATTCCCGAGTTTACGGTCAAATTGACCAAATTGTACAAATACAGAGATGCTTGTATAACTTTTTTTGGGGGAGGGTTGTTATTTCAAGTCTCGTTCGCCTTTCTATTGTGTACATAATGAATAAAAATCAAATGTTAAAGGTTTATTGATTGCAGTACTCGGTTCGTGCTTTGCAATATCAGACGCAGCTTTGACATGTGCAACACCACCAGAATCGAATTCAGAGCACGGATATTAAATTCACTCTTCGCTAATGGCGAGTTCACAACATCCATCTCGATCCCCTTTTAAATTCATGGAAGCCCAACTCTAGAGCATCCGGGCACAAGGATTTTCAACAGTACAGGGAGATAGGTAATCGCAGGAGGAAATCGACCTGTTTATATATTGAACAAGTATTAAATCGAGAAATTTATTTGCACTATTATGATATTTGTTGTTGAAACACGACGCCATTTAACGCTCAAATTTGGCGCTAGTTTTTCTACACTTTTAAGATTTAAATTTTGTAATTTTTTTTAATCCACTTTTAGAAGTTTTTGATTTAAAGAACAAAAAGTAGACTCAAATGGAAATTTTTCAATATTTAAATTGCTGTTATTACAAGATTTTTTTCTACAACTGCGTCATTGCTGAACTTTCAACCCTAAACCAACAAGCACAATCGTTACATCTAAGATTCGTCGTCATTGGTTAACATATTTTAATTTTTTTCTTTTTCATACAAATCGATACTCTCAAAATCAATTAGTAAAGTTGGGAAACAATGTAACTAATGTATCATAAAGAAAACACAATAGAAATTTATCAAAAAGCAGTCCTTGATCGATTTGACTCTATTGAGTGGGTACCTACTTGAAACGTAATTTATTAGTTCAATAATAATTCGAGTAACTTCGAAGACTTTGAACTCTATTAAATATATTCGCGTTCAAGTAAATATTTACGTTATATCATATTTAAAAACAGCGGGTCAAATATTCCGTTTAAAGAATAAAATCTTCCTTATTGTTTACTTATAACAAACGTGTCTTATTATCAATTATCAAACTATAAAAAAGTGATTAGCGAGAGCAAAGAGCACAATGATTCATGACAGCCGCAACCGCAACTTTTGAGCCCGCCGTATAACAACGATCGAGACCTAATCCAATTAAATCATTCCTGACCAACTTTTTGTCTTTGATCAATTGATTTATTACGTTATCAAACGGGTATCGTGAAAGCGTGACAATGAATTATGTTCCCCCAACGGATACCCTCGACAAAATGGGTATTACTCGAACACCTAACCGCTCGATGACGGATAAAAGGTCAACAGTATTGCCACTTAAAATTTTGTATTATTAGAAATTTCTTATCTACGGATTTTGGTTAATTGAGCTACAGCTGCACTAAGCTATGATAACTTGAGGTCACGCAGACGGGTGCTTCAAAAGCGTTTATCGCTGCGTTTCCAGCTGATCTCCGCGGTACCAAAAAGAAAAATGTTCAGCTGACCAGCCATCAATTAGTCAATGCCGAACACAACTTTATTGCATTAAAACCGTTAGTTGTTGCGTATATACCAAGAGTAATTAACGCTTGTTTTACATATAGCATACATCAGCATACTATAATGCGTTTATAATTATAATTTTACAGCAGTCTATGGCGTAATAACGTTTTTTTGCTTTTACAACGTAAGTACGGAGCATACAATCGGAAATTTTTTATAATAATCCTTAAAGTGTAGAGGACATATCTATCAAGAATACATGTTAAACCCACCATGACACTTTGTATCCTTGTCTTTCTTGTTGTTTGAATAGAATTTGACTAAAAAAATTGTTGGTGTAAAACAACTGCATATTGAAAAACGCTGCTATGTATGGAAATGTTATCTTTTTAGTTGGTTTTTTCTTAGTATGGAAATATTAAATTAGAAAATTTGCATAATGGTGAAATCATTAGCGTCAGTTTCTTCTCTTAAATTAAATACTGAACCAATCTAACAAGATATGAAAAACTTTATTATCATTAATGTTTAAGGACCTACTTTTTGAAGTTAACTTTCCTCTAGAAGTAAAACCCCTCCACCCTTGTTTAGAAGAATATAATCTTTTTTATACGTTACATTTACAATTTATTTTTAATTTTAAATAATTTATAATAAATTTACCTTAAAATTTAAAAAAAAATTATTTAAACTTGTAGTTGGCAGAGTAAATCGTTCTTCCGGCTTATCTTCCGATTTCTCATATTCTGTAATTTCTTTGACTGATTTTTGTACCCTAACCAAGTTTATCAGTTATTTCTGCTTTCGTTTAATTTTGCATTTGACCTTTCTATGATAAAAAAGGTGGGAAATAAGCAAATTATTATAACATAGTCGATTAAAAAGTGATCATGATTTCGATACGTCAAGGTTGTGTTCTGTAGCTGATGGAAACATTTTTGAATATTTTTAGTAAAAGATTTCCAAATCAAAAATTGCTGATCCAATAATTTTTTAATAAGATCGAAACTAAAAATTATTTTTACTAGTAGTTCTTGGATAAACATGGATGAAGTTTAGCTGACAGGCTTTTTTGCCCGAGGCAAAATTAAGCAAAATTTATCTGAAATTTATACCAAAAAATCTTAACATTCGCATTTCGATTCATAGATAATATACATATATTATAGAAGATGTGTTTTTTTATTTTTAACCTGTTTGGTGCCTGTTGGTTATATAAACATATTTATATAAACTACACTTGAACCAAAAATTCCTACAAAATTAATTCTGAAAATAGTTGACTGGTAGATAGCACCAAAATAAAATAATGTGAATATATTAATGCATACAATGGACCCGGAGTGTTGACAATAGCACTTCGTAAAATTACAGATGCCCCTACATAAATGGACACAATCATCCAGCACATATAAATTCACCAAAATTGGTAGAGGTGACGCTAAAAAAAATGTTGCTTCTATAATCAATAAATTTTAATTAATACTCAATTTTGTCGACACACTTTGATAAAAAAATTAAATGTTTTGAGAGTTAACCGACAAAAAATCTCCACTACCGGGTTTACATATTTAATTATGATGTGGGATTGAATTATTTGAATAATTTTAGCAAAACCATTCAATTGAATAAAAAATGTACATTTTTGTATAATTTCCAACATACTTTACAACTTATTGCTAAATGCAATCAATTATTTGATTTCAAATAATTTTAAAATTTCAGCAAAAACTTGCTGGTTTTACCGATATAGAAAAACTAACAGTTCTATAAAATTTCCGCCGTTAAGAGTCGTAATGCTAATAATTCTTTTTTATTTAAGTAAAGAACTGCAAAAACAGATAGCTACTTGATCACTAATTAGCAGCACATTTAAATGCTTATTTTCGAAAAGATCAATAGACAAACAGAAAGAAAAAAATTTCAATGTCAGATACAATAATGAAAAAAATATTTGAGATCTCTTATTAAAATTAAGTTGCTTATTAAATTGAAATTATTGTAATTAGGTACTGCCGACTTCAGGGCGTACCTTGACATACACTTGTAAAAACAAAGTCCTTATCATGAAATTTTCCATAACAGTGTCATATAATTTTATTTTATTTCTTAGAAAATAATTACATCGACAGGTAATTAACTTAAAAAAATGAACAGGTTAAAATTGGCGAGAAAATTGATTTCACGGGAATATTGAGTTCACGTTTTATTTCTGTTTTTGTTAATACAGACAAATTTATTAATTTTCGTATAACAATACCGAGTCAAAACTTATATCCTTGACGAATCGTCAATATCAGTAAACTCTTTTAACTACAAACAAATTGATCCAAATTCTTAACTAACTTGGATTTTTCCTGAAATTAAGATAAAAAGTTATGGTTCGTAAAAAACTGGTCAATTGATCCGGTTTTATTTTTAAAATCAACAAAAGTGTTACGAAACTAGCTTCAATTGATTCAAAGCAATTTTGAACCATTCGCGTGGATAAATTTTGTAACAGTTAAGGTCAATACTCACTTGCACGCGGCGTAGAACGACACGAGGGAAAAGTTTTTGTTTTCCCTTAATTCTTATGGGACTCCTATAAAATCAGTTAAATACACATATTACATATTTATCATGCCATGTGGACGGTAAATTTACCACAAACGTAACCTTATGTTGGCGTTAGTCGAGGATCGATCACAAAGTTCTAAATACAGCACCATCGAAGCATTGGTTATGACGTAGATGAACTGAAAGTTAGGCAAGTTTCACATGAGACTCTCCAGTTTGGTAGTGTAAATCGACCAATGAAGCACAAAAATTGCTTCATGGCGTAGCGTCCCGTACCGATGTCAGAGATAACCATTAAATATTAGAAGAATTAAATAATAATTAGGAGAATAAAAGTAAATATTTATAATGAGTCATTTTAGAATTTTTGCTTTCTTAAACAAATTGAACCTTGAAAAATTTACAGATAATGACCCGATGTATTTTCAAACAATATTTTATATCTTTCTGTGTCATTAACCTTCTCTAAAAGAATTAGGTACTTTTCGAGACTATTCTATTTTTTACTCCGTTTCCAAATTTATCGCTTTATTATTGGTTAAAAAACCAGGGTTTAGCTAGCTAGGCTGATAGCACCTTGATTACTAACGTGAAGGCCCCCAAAAGGAGGTTGAAACGTAAGAGTTTGCGACACTTCAATCAAAGAAAAATATAATTCGAATGAAAGTAAAAGATGAGAAATTAAGGGCAGATAGGTTATAAGTTGTGCTACATGAAATGTGCCAGGATGTAGAGGAAAAGTAGAAGATGTAACAGAAACTTTAGATCTAATGGAAATAGATTTAACTGTCATACGGTGACTAAGAAAAAAGGACTGTTATAGAACAAATAAAGAATTGCACACAAATTTTCTGTGGACTCCTAAGAAATTAACACTAAGAGCTGTATTACATTACATTAATAGATAATAAATATAAAACAAAATATCTGAGTGGCCTGCAGTCAACTAATATTAGAATTGCTACAAAATAGCGGTATACAAATCTGTGTCAACGGAGATTATACAGGAAATAAGATGATACTTTAAAACTGGAAATAGCTACCAAATTGTACGATCGTATACTTGAAGAGATGCTGCAGAAGAAAAAAAACTTAGAATAGTCAAGTGGATAAGAGGGAAAACCATCAAAGCGTTAAA
This sequence comes from Pyrochroa serraticornis, assembly GCA_905333025.2. Taxonomy (NCBI): domain Eukaryota; kingdom Metazoa; phylum Arthropoda; class Insecta; order Coleoptera; family Pyrochroidae; genus Pyrochroa; species Pyrochroa serraticornis. Next base: position 8,733,390 of record HG995157.1, on the reverse strand, counting down.
AATGTGCAACACATAATACGACTAGAAAACGGAAAAAATTATTGATTCTTCAAGTTTTATTCTATAGTATAAACTCCATCTTAAAATCCATTACATGATATAGATGTGGAGTAGGGCAAGTAAATTTAAGATAAGAGCGAAAACTGTAAGCAGTAGAAATAAACTTTTGGAGAAAATGCCTGAGTGTGTTATGTTTGAATGAGATATGAAAAGCTATTATAGAGATTGAAGAATAAATTATCAAGGAAATATAGTAGACACAACTATGCTGGTATGGCCATTTGCCAATGAGTGACCCATAATAAGTGAAGGCGGAGTTCCCAAACAAGAATTACAATGGACACCATTAGAAGAAAATAAAGAGGAATAAAACAAAAAGCAACGTCCAATAAATGTTTTGTACCAAACGATTGGAATAGCAGATAAACATGGCAATAGGGAACTCTATAGCGTAGAAGAACATTACTAACATCTTTCTTTCTATGTTAGTATAGTTATTTCGGGCATCTATCCACTATGCGTGACTCATAGATTACAATAGTAACTTGTTAAGAACCTAGGAACCAATAGATTTTAATCTTTAGCTATTACATTGTTTTACTGCACTAAACCCTTTCATCAGTAGTACTCAAATAGTCAGTGTTGCGTAATGTAAAGCGCTGTTGCATGGAGTGATGTTAGCAAAATGTTTTTTTGCAAAGAATCTATTTTTGTATCAAAGAATTATTCTCTTCAAGGTGCAATTGGTAATTTCCTACAAACCAGAGTGGGGAGAAATAACGTGCTTTGAAAGATTTGTGTACTCCCGGAATGTACTTATATTGTTTATCTTGTTTTGAAATTTATTGCTTTTTGTAATTATTGGTTATATCTCTTTTATTTTTTCTATTTTTTTGAAACCTTTCTTATTCATTTTTTTCCATTAAATGTTATCTATAGACATTGTATACATTGACACTGAATAAGAGAACTCTTTAGCTTCATTCATTTACATAGATTTGCCATTAACTTTAACTACTTTAATTGTAATCATTAGCATAATGGTGTTAATTCATATAAATTTTAAATCTGGGTTCTTACCTTATTGTTTAATGTAGAAATCCACATAAACCAGATAAGGGCTATACAATCCTTATAAAATAAGTTCATTGAAATGTTAATAGTAATTATAGAGAAAATAACTAGAGCATAGCAAATTTTCTACAACACAACATGGATAAAATATTCGCTATGTGATACCAGAGGATGTCTTTTGGATAATATTTCTATTAACGGTATAATTGAATTTATTTAAACGTATGATGCACACTGAACATATGAAGGGTCACCCTGAATGATTGAAGGTGAGAGCAGAGCGTATCTTGATCCTGGTAATATATAGTAATACAAGTGCGGAAAGTTCATTGTAGGAGTGGTTCCAATCACACAATCATAATAAATAACTCCCATATGACTTCACATATTATTATTTCTACTACCATGGAAAATTTTTATTAAAAGATCAATATCTCAAATTTCTAACATTCATAAAACCCCATTATACTATTTCTTCCATATTATCTACAACAAGAATATTGTTGCATTTCTATTGAACTACATCCATTTCATAATTTCAATTCATTGCAATAAATGAAAATAATTAAAATAATCAATAAAATTATCAAAGAGGAAACAAGAATTAATTATCAGTACTTACTACGTTTATCCATCATTTCAACGCGCATTTTGAAATGCGAATTGACCTAATCTCGCCGCATAAAAATCTCCTAATGCTAGTTTATTTTCCTAAAACCTTAATTGGTTAAAGCCTAATATGCAGGAGGCATAAACTTTCCTAATATTCATTCTTCAAATTGAGGAATTTTCAATATGCATTCTAGATGAATGCATTCAAAAATGGTTCATATCTGCAGGACCGGTATCAGCGGTGGTTGGTCCATAGTTTGACATCTCTTGTTTTTTATGTATACGTGTACTATTCTCAATAAAGACTTGGAAATATCACGCTCATTATCTATGAGACATAATCTTTTACTCAATCCATCAAAATCGAATATTATGTTGTTCGCCAGCAAGGCGCAAAAAGAGTGCATCTTGAAACAGGTTGGAGTTTCAAGTTTCGTGAATAGAACGGATGTACCGTTTGGCGGTGAGGATTCTGGCGGTTGTGCTTGACGGTGAGTTGAGGTTTAGAGGACATGTAAAGCAAATGATGCAGAGGTTATATTTGGCACTGAAACTGATATACTCAAGCAAGCATTTCCTTCCTTTATCTTTGAAGAAACTTTTGTGTGACTTGTTAGTATTTTTACAGTTCAACTATTGCAATTTTATTTATAAACCTCGTTTGGATGCTAGAACTCAAAACAGGGTGCAGTTGGTTCAAAACTTTTGCTGTAGGTATATTTACAACCTTAGACGCTCTGATCACGTGTCAAGTAAGATGTCTAAGTCTAGGCTTAGAATGAAGACTCATAGAGAGCTTCACTTAGGCACTTTCGTGCATGGAATTTTGACAACAGCAAACCGCAAACTGATGCTCAAAAACTTACCATTCCTGAGCATCGCACAGCCGTGTTCCGGCAGGGTTTCAGTTATAGTCTGGATGTTTAGCGTAATGCTGTTCCATCCAAACTTTTCAAGTCTAGGGTTAGAATGATGTTATCTGATTTGCAGTGTTCTGTGCCATAAATTTACTGTTTTATTATTTTTTTATTTTCTGTTTTCCTTGTTTCCTGCTCCTTCCTTTTACTTATACTTGTTCTTATATTTTTTGTTTATTTTCGCGTCATCTAGTGTGCAATCTTGGTATGTTGTATACTCATTAATACACAATGTTAATTTCATAGAAAATTTAAAAATATTTATAGCTTTAAAAAGGTTTTAATGTTTTGTGAGTTTATAAGATTTGTAGTTGCAAGTGGTTAAGTAGAATAGCCTAGGGCTAGACTTCCCCACATAAAATAAAGGGGATTATTATAATTATTATATAGTCATTATTTGAGTTCTTACTTCTCCTGAAGTTGCCGAAAGTGCTTGCTTGACATTACTATCAGGGAAATCCAAATTTAGATAAATAAGAAAACAAAGCTTATTTAAATTTTAGTATCATTCAGAAATGTATAGAGAATAAGCTTTTATTTTATTTCGTCAACAATGCATAGAAAGAAATCAATACATTTGTCTTTCTACTTCATAATGAAAAATGTGCTAATTTGAATGAATACCTCAAATTTCCTGAAGTTAATTTATTAGGTAATAACAGAATATGTAGGCAACTGAATGAAAAAATGTTGATTCTACTAGAATTGAGATTATCTGATTTCTTCTTGACGCATCTGATAATTAAGCTTGTCAAAAAGACCCTTAAAAATTGACCAATCGTCAGTAACGTTCAAGAGGCTTCTCTGTTATATTTTCTGCTTTGGAGATTAAACTGAATTTTTAACTGAAAATTACTAACTGCATGAATCAATTATTTCAAATTATTTAATTCTTAATAGTATCCTTATTTTTAAAACACTTTGATTTTGCATCTAATTATTAATGGCAAGATTGCTAAGTAACCGCTTTCATGTTACGTCACTGACTACTTCGTCTAGTAGGTAATGAGAGCAAAATCAGTTGAATATTAATTAGTATTTGCTAATTGCCAAGTTTAATTTAACTTTCTAGATAACCTTGCGGTAAAATTTTACCTTGACTTTTTGATACATTTGTTTACAAAAATTGATACATAAATAAATCTAAAACTAATCCATTAATTGAGTGTATTTTTTTGATTTAATTTTATAATCGAAACTTATTCAACTAATTGCACTTAATTAAAATTAAATTATAATTAATATAAATTACTATGTCAATCTGTCAACCTCTGATTGTAGTTTATCTATGATGTCAGAAACAAAGATCTCAACAAGCTGCTTAAAAAAAACAAAAAATAATTAGTTTTGATAACTGAAATAAAAAAAAACAATTTTATATTTATGATATTATCTAAAAAAAATTATAGAATAGTGAAGGAAAAATATTAGAAAAACGTATAAATTTGTTTGTCAAAATTACAACATTCTCCTTATTTATTCCCTGACTACTTTCAAGACTAAAGTAGTAACAACCGCATTGTAGTTGGTTTTTAGTAAAATGCTAACAGAGTATTGCCCATTCATTTAAAAAAAAAAAACTATTTTAGTATCTTCATTGTCTTTCTTCAACATTATTTTCTGTAATTGATTCATTAGACTAAAAGATGTTTTCTAGATAATCGTCCAAGAAGCTTTTTATTCATATTTTTTTTCTAATTGGAGAGATTTGGGTGATTGTTCTCCTGAATGTTTTTACTGTGTTTTAAAGAGAAGACGGTTTTGTAGAATGGTAATGGAGATTCGTACGAAATAGTGCCAAGTCTCTACACTTTGAACTATTCTCGTATTTAGTAGATTAATCAAGAACCGTCAAATAGCATCAAGACCATCAAGAATATCGTCGATTCCAAAAAAAAATAGTAAACATGAAAACAATAACAATAAATTGGCTTCTACAACCAAACTTTTGTTCCATCTTTTTTTTAATCCCCAAATTTCTTGGAGATACCTCCTTCACATTAATTTTCAAACCTATTTAGAACATCTGTAACAAAATACTAGAAGCAAATTGCTTTTTCGAAAGAAAACTCAAGCATCATAATGATTGGATTAGAAATATATGTTGATGTTACATCAACAAAAGTTACTGAGATGATCAGCGTCACGTAAATCAAATTATGGTACAAAAGGAATTTAAATAATGCAAAAATTGATTACGAAATATGATCAAAATTTTTACTCAAATTATTTTACGTCATTTATGCGTTATTATCTCTCAGATGTATGTGCATGATAAACTATTACCTTCAAGTATTGTAGGACGGCTATTTCAGAAAGGTGTCTCAAATCTTTGTCTATAAAAGATTTAACTTCTGTGCTACAGTCAATTTTTTAGATACCTTGAGTATCTACGTCTTTCATTTGTTATCGAAGTACCTTTAAGACTGCGGTTTACGGTTTTTGCGTTTCTTGTCGCACGCATGAAATTCATATATAAACAATACATTCCGTTGTAGGACGCTCCAAAGCTATAATAAATTTTCAGGATTTCTTTGTAGTACATGAAAGCCATTAATACTCTCTCGGGCTTAATCTGTTTTTAATAATGATCTAGTATCCGACGGGTTCAAAAGAAAATAAATTACAGCTAAAATGTTAGTGATAATTTTTAGGAAATATTCAATCGATGTATTTCTAAAAATACTTGACAGAAAGGCTTAAAATTAATTTCCCTCCTTTAACTGATATATCTTTATATTGTTAACAGTAAAAAAAATCCAAAAATTTAGAAGCCAGTACATGACAAAATGCTTTTTCGGGCAATTTTTATCTGCGCAGATTCTTTCTTGCATAGCAACGTACAAATAATTATTTAGCTTGATGTAGAGAATTATTTAATTGATGTGTCTTACGTTTTTATAATTGAAAAGAATTTTGCTCTCGCAGAACGCATTGGTGTTACTATACCGCCCCGTGGGTGCGACAAAGAACGCAAAATTGGATTTTCATGATGAGTCGCCTCTCTTAAGGGAAAAGATAGTGAATGACCATTACAATAGTTTTAGTCAATGTCATTTGATAATGCTATAAACACGCGGCGGAAAAATGGTTCTTTAACAAATTATCATAAACTAAACATTTAACTTTTTTAATAATTGAACTTTATCTATGAGAATAAAAATTGTAACGTTCTGGAATTTGTTAGTTTTTTTTAATGTTGAAACAAACCTTTGAATTACCGCTTCTCAAAGTGGTCAACCGGATGACGTCCACGAGGCATCAGTGACCGGAGTCTGTATAACGCCGGTGTAGATTATGTTTCTATAATCTCATACTTCCTATCGGAGCTTTGACCCTTAAGACACAAACCGGTCCTTAGTAGATTGGGAAACAAATTGCCGATTCGAGGCCACCAAAAATTTAAAAAGTTCTGTCTTAGATAATCAGAAATAAAAAAATTATTCGCTTGAATTTACAGCAGTTATTCACCAACTGTACAGTTTCTTTTCATTGTTTTTATACAATTTCGAAAACTGGTTTTAAACCTAATATTTTATTCAAGTTTTCTCTTTGTCGTTGTTTATTTTTTACTATTTATTTTACCGTCAATTTTACATCTGTAATTTGCTTTATTATAATTTTTGTCTGTGGGATCGTTTTTGGATTGTCAAATTTACTCGAATCTCTGGCTTGTCGTGATTTCGTCCCGCATATCCACACTCTTCAAGGTTGGACGAACTAAGGATAATTTTGTCGGAATTTAGTTCTGTGGTTACGATCTCGGTGCTTTGGCCTTACTGCTGCGTTTTCACTTTTACCACCTCGAAATGCTCAAGCAAGTTAAAGGAGAAACGCGAAAGAAAGTTTTCCGATCTCCTTCTCGACATAACATCGGAATTTCAAATCCTTTATTTTTGGTTTCAGTGTTTTTAATTAAATTCAATATTATTACTTATCTGATTGGGTGTTAAAAAACATATTTAGGTTTAATTCGAAAACACGGAAAACCAAATTTATAATGCCGTCTAACTCGTTTTTGATTTTAAAATCAAAACATTAAAAACAATGCAGTCAAACTTGTTATATTTTACGCCTGGATCTTTGAAAGTGATTTTTTTAATTTTATTCCTACCTGATATAAAGGTATTTTTCTATATTTGCGACTCTATCGCTTTAGATTTGATACGGGTTCTTACCACAATAACCGATAATTGATAACCTTTTTTTACTTTATGAAATCCTGATCTCTCCTGTATCAAGAATTTATCTCTATGCACCTGAATTACTGATAATACTTTGTCACGATTTTTATTGAAATTTTAGGAATTTTTTAAAAAATTGCGATATAAAAACGAATCTTAGTAGTTTCCGGCGACACGTGCGTCCTTATCGTGCATAAAGACACAAAAATTGTAAAATTTCCGCGATAATATGTAAATTATTACCTAGCATCGTTAGTGCAGGTACTTTGGAAGGCTGACAAAATAATTAGTTTCGAATAATTGCAGCTTTAGTCGAGTTGGGTGCAAAACGTCCCGGTATGAAATGACAATGCCGTGGTGGACTTTAATCGCAGTCCAATCCGTTTTGAGTTTACACACTCTATATAAGTGACCAAGACGAGATAGTGCTTGTTCACTACAAAATAAGCGCGTTCGCAAACAAACGTTATTTCTCCATGCGCGGTTAAAGTGTCCACATCTCGTCATGGAAGTGGTCATAAATGAAGCAACGAACGGAAACAGTGAAAGTGTTAAGTTCAACTCGAACAAGGCCCAAGTGGCAGCGATAACTGCTAGAAGTCCCGTCGATAATGGAAACGGCTACACGACATTCACCAGGCTGCCCCAGAAAGAGCCCATTGACATTCAGTTCGAAGATATCGCCTACACAGCCTCCCTAGGATTCCGGAAAGGTCTCTAATCATTCCCGAATCGTAATTATAAGTTGCTTTTAAATTTGAATAATTAACTGACTGAAATTCGGTGGAAATTACCCAACCAAGCTTTGTTCTCGGTCTGTCCTGTCGGGTAATTCATAACTGGAAAATTATCGATGCAACAATCGTCCAGAACAATCATTAACTAAGAACTTTATTTAAGATAAGATGTCAATTATCTAGTTGATTGTATTAATTTAATTGTTGAAAGGTATTCCAGCTGATAAATTTTTGTTTACGCAACCTTTTGTCACCGATCGTGACGCTATAACAACAAATTAAAATCACAAATAAATAGTTCAAACCTGACTGATAACATAAATATTAGTCAAGAAATTCTCAACGGTATTGTGAACTTGTAACCAATTGCAACCATTTCATCTATTTCACTTTTATCGACCTCTTCACCTACTTCTTAAGATGAGTAGGTACCGTCACAATTCAAAAAACGATAAAGTTTCACCAAACACATCTTGAAGCAATAACCATCATAATTTGACCCTAAACTCTTGCTTTCTCATTTTATTAAAGCAGTTTTCCGTTTTAAACCAGAGGCAAGGCTAGTATTGCAAGGTTTTACATCTCTGCAATGATGGTCAAAGCGGATAACCTTGTCATAACTTACATAACATCTGAAATTGATGCAGGACATTTAAACCCAGTTGCATAAAGCTACTATGATGTTAATGGTTTGTTAGTTTTGCCAAAATATCTGTTACCTTAACATTTTTCAGTGACATTGTTAACTTTAAATACTCTCGTTTCGGTAATCGAACAGAGAAACTTTAATGATCCCTTAATGATATTTATGGAATTGAAAGTCAATTAAGACACAATACAACAAGGAATAACTGTGTTATTTGAAGGGATATTCAACTGCATTTTATTTATGCGCAAATGCAATAACAATGCCAATGAAAGATTTTATCAAAGAGGTTGACGAGGCTATCTGGCTTGCGGTTAAAAATTCCGTGGTTCCTTAAGCGGTTTTCAGCAGCAATTTTTTCCTGAAAATATTAATTACACTCGCTACAGATTTTGTAGAATTTAATTTTTTTTAAATTAAAAAGTGATATCGTTCTAGAAAATTGTGTTTCTTGTAAATTAAATATAAATAACACGAAATGATTAAGGATATTAATATTATTTTTCAAAAGTATTAAGCGTTACAGGACTTGTTGATAATTGTGTTTTTTCTAAAATTGATTGTCACGAACGCTAAATAACGCTAAAACATTAATTTGATAAACATTTTGGAAAATAGAACAAATATTACGTCATGAATATATTAGTAATAATTTCATAAATTTATTTAATGTTGTAATTTAGAATATGTCTCTGTAAACTACTTTATTTTCACTACAATTTTCACTATGTATATCATAATTTGCTTACTAATCGACTTGTGAGGACTAATTACCAGTAAATTACTATATGAAATTATACCTAGCAGTACGAGAAAATTTGATGCGTGAGATCAAGACCGCAAAAAAGTTTATTTTCTGTTGTCTAAAAAACTCATAAATTTAACATAATTATACGTAATTTATCTCCCAGATAATTGAAGCTTATCTATTTTTATGTTGCAGCCCATTATTTTAAGAACATACACAAGTTTCTGCAATTATATTTCAAAAGATGACGGCGATCTATTATTTTTATTTCTACATAACGATGTACAACAAATTTTGCATGTAACAAGGATATAGCGAAATCGCCTCTCTTGAAGCAAGACGTTTTCAATAAAAAATGCTTATGATATTGATAGTTCATTGACATTTGTAGATTTATTTTGATGAAAATTTTTCGATATCTTTACGCCATGTGCGTGTTAACGTTCTCAAGTTTGTCGATCTTTGTTTTAAAGAAAAGCGGCGATATAAAATCAACCTCAAGGTTTTTATAACAAACAACAATCTTTCGCCTTCTCAACTAATTAGTTGATGTTTAAATCGACAAAGGCTTTCTTAGTTTCCTATTTTTTCAGCTAATTCCCTTAGTTAATAAATTTTTTTGTACTTTTTTCATGTGGCAGAATTTAGATCAACAATTGTTTTAACAATCAATTACCCAGAAGCCCCAACTAAACTTGAATCTAATTTTGATTTAAGTTATTCATGACAGTTTAGAACCAAGACAAGTTCTGTTACCTAAGCCACTATTTAACTTGAGTGACCTTCATTACATGTAAAATAATTTGCGTTTGTCAATTAATTTATCAAGTGTGGTCAATGAAGATCAATCGAGGTCACTCTGCAGTAACATGATGATGGTACAAAATGTTAATAACAACAAAAAAGAAACTATTACACAACAATATTGCCGAGCTAATTGGCTGCAAGTTTTTTAATTAAGGTGTAAAAAAACATTTGTTAATTCATTTTGCCACTTATGGCTAGTAGTAAAGTGAAGACCACTGATTTCCCACAACACTTATTAAGCGATAACGTTAATTCACCTAATAGTAATTTCAGCACTTGCAATTTGCCTTTAACCGCTTTTCTTAACGGGTAGTTAGCCACTTTATTTCCCGGAAACGGTGCGTTAATTATAGAAACACCACGACATTAAGCTGAGAACAACCAACTAACATGCAAACAATTCTAGGTATGAAAGAAATCCTGCACAAAATCAGCGGGAGACTCCCTCCCGGCCAACTTATAGCGATAATGGGCCCGTCCGGAGCTGGTAAAAGCACTTTACTCGACGTCCTAAGCGGCTACAGGATCCAAGGTGTCGAAGGCAACGTCTATGCGAACGGGGTGGCAAGGAATCTGAAGGCGTTCAGGAAACTCAGCTGCTACATTACTCAAGACGACAGATTGCAGCCTTTGCTGACCGTCGACGAGAATATGCACGTAGCTGCCGACCTAAAACTGACCTGCGATACACCTCATCAGCTCAAAACCGAAATTGTAAGTTGAAATTTTAGCCACTTCAGAGCAATATCGTAAAAACGTATTTAAAGTTCTTTAAAGATTATTAAAATATTAAAGAAATCTATGCTTAAGCTGCTCCAGATACTCACGAAAGGTTTTGGTTTTGCTCTACTACTTTATAAATAAAAATTCCAACTTCTTTGTTAAAAATTTTAATTAACTTTTATTCAACACTTTGACTTGTAATGTTGGCACAAAACACTTTCTTTAAAAAATTAGTGTACTAATATTATTAGCCGGTTCCCAAAAGTTAAAGCTGCATAGATTTGCATTATTCAAGTACTCTTAGATGCAACTTCTTAAATTCGCGAGCAGTGACTGAACCGAGTATATAGAATTCTCTGAGTCAAGGAAATGCAGAATAGTGAAATAATAAAAAACACTCTCTTCATTGAGTAGAAAAAGTCCATTTAGCGATCTCTATCGACCTCTTGGGTGATGAAGATGCAAGTCTTCTTAAGCAATAAGCTCTATTAAGCAAATTTTCTAAAAGCTTATTATTTTTATAGAGGGCCATAAATAAAACAAATTATATAGTTTATGACGTTTTAAGGAACGTAATCTACTTGAACAATTAAAAAATTTACAATATCGCTGGAATTTAAAAATTTTGATATTCTATTTATAAATTGTTGAGTTAGTTGGCCGCTCTTCAGCCTCAAATATTTGAAAAATTAAGATAAATATAAAATAGACGTTATTTAGTTTAAATAAAATTTAAAATATGTAGTTACGTAGCTAGCCAACCACAATAAATTGTTTTAATATATTTAAGGCAAAAATAAGGTCACAGAAATAAAGTACAGAGTTCAAGTAAATTTTTTATTACACCAATATCAATGCTTTACTTCTGATAGCGCAAATTTCATGGATCTTCGTTATTCAACCTTTTAAGTACATTTTCTTGGCTGATAAAAACGCAAGATTGCAATTTCTGCAATATTTTAGCTATTATGAACTAAAAATTTTCAAAAAGCTTCGTCTTTGGAATTTCTTCAAGATTTCAAATATGTAAATCAAATTGTAAGGATAAAAAACTTTACGTCATCAGAAAACTCACTTTTACAAATTTTCGACCTTTTTCGCTTGCTAAATTTTCATTTTATAAAATTTAAATATTTTATAAAAAAAATGGAAAACTATTTACAATTTCTGAACTGAATATATTTAATATTATAAAATACGAAAATATTACAAGCATCTGGCTATTTATCAGAAATTTTACTTAACTCTCACAGACTGAGAAAGATATTAATATGTAAAACTGGAAAAATATAGGGCTCATTAACTATTAGCATTTAAAAAACTTATTTCAAACTTTCACAGGTTATTCACCCAAAAGGATGCGATATTTCGACTTGCTGAAAGTATAAAAATCAAAATTCAATAAATCAAAATTTGAAATTCTTGTGATTTTCTGGCTAAAAAATGTAAAATAAAATTGGGAAATGTTAAGAATCAGAATTTCCAAGTGGAAGATTTAGTTACTGCAAAAAAATCAATGGGGTAGAGCCTCAAATATTCTTTAGGTATTATACAACAAATAAGACACTTTATGATATCATAAAAGAAAATTTCTTGCTTAAGCTACTACAAAATTCACGATGTTGTTGAAACTTCGAAACTTTTATTATTTATTATTAAATGAGTATTTTTGCTATTTGGAGTTAATTGTGTAAATAAAGATTCAAACTTTTTGTTGAAAATAGTTGTTAAAAAAATTATAGAAATTTTAGATAACATTCAAAGCTGTTGCTAAATTGATAACAATTAGCAACAATAATAAATTAATATATTTAGAACGAAAGTAAAACCACTGAAGTACAAAACGGACTTTCTTCGAAGTTCATATAAAATTTTTAAAACTAATATTAATGTTTCGCTCCCGATAGCGCAATTTCCATAAGTCTGCGTTACCCAACCGTGCAAATCCTCTTAATGATGTTATAAAATAGCATATTAGGTGAAATTGTTAAAACGGTCAGCGGATCGAGTTTCCGGAACGTCTTTAGCTTGTGTAACTAAAATTTTCGAAAGTTCATTTCAGCAAACTTTTGTCATTTCTTGATCGAAAAGAATGCAAGGCAATTAACGAGAAATTATCTAGCAGCTTGTTTCAAGGAGTTCTTGCATTCCTTTACTAAAAAGTATGCACTATTGCAAAACGTTAAACTCGTACTTGCGTTGTTGTCATTATTACTATTAAGTAAAAATTGTAAAATTTTGTTTGGATACTCTCACAGTTCAGTGATTAGAGAAGATGTTAATATTGACAAAAACTGACAAAATATAAACAGAAATATTCAAAACTCGCGTCCTTAGCGTAAAAAATATTGTGCAATACAAAATCAGAAAAAAAGGAAGAATGTTAAAACCTTATCTCACAATTCATCTGAAAAGGATATCGCAAAATTGATTTGTGCTGTGAAAAGTTTCAAAACATGAGACCCCTTAAAAATGTTGTTTGATATTAAAACTTATTAGGAAATGGTTTAATCACTCTCGTGGCCGATGTACAATATGTTGTTTGTTGGGATGTGTGAAACGACCTAAGTCGATAACATACGCGTGCCTCTTATCAAAGATTTTGACCCGTGAAGGCACTCTTGTAAAATCCAAGTAGGACAATATGCATTTGCGTAGTACCCGATAAAATTATTTACCCAGTTCCTAGTTAGATAATTTTTTTTTTGCAGATTGACGAAATCCTCAAAACTCTCGGCCTCATCGACACTAAGCACACCTTAACATCCGGACTTTCAGGAGGGCAAAGAAAACGACTATCCATAGCCCTGGAACTCATCAACAACCCTCTAGTTATGTTTCTGGACGAACCCACAACGTAAGCAAAAAAAAAATTACACCCCCACAAATATCGCTTATCAACTTCCAAAACAACTCTTAGTGGTTTCATGGTAAATAATTTAGAGGTCGCGGATTACAAATTTGCGATACTGCTATGTTTAAGGAAGTTCGATAAGGACACTCATAAATAATTGACCCGATAAGCTCATGAATTGGGCTAACTGTCAAGTAGATTTCTTCCAATGTCAGCAGTGCAATGTTGTTGCGCAAACCGGTAAAGCATCTTTATCTAATCGTGGATATCGATGATGTAGCTGGTGATGCAAATTTAGAAGTTTAAACAAGTAAACGTGATGAAGCGCATGATTTACTAATAAAACAGCGTTAAAGACAATGGTCAGATTTTTCTGCAAGAAATTACGTAACAAAATATGCGTTCATCCTTAAAACAAAAGTGAGATTAATTAAATTTGCAAACTGGTAAACAAAATAATGTCAGCTGCAGATTTCACGATTTTAGAAAGTACCAGCAAGGAAGTGTAATATTTGCCCCAATTTGCAGTTGTCACCGGAAGCGTCCGACCCTTTCACTTCACGGTGTTGGCGATTTTGCAATTATTTCGCAATTACTTATTGCGGTAAATAATTGTGCGTTTTGTGGATTACACAGATTATTTGCTGTAAATGGACGTTCAACTTTAATAGCGCTCGCATTGTTTTGTTTATTTCTTCCAGTATAATTGTGCATCTATTTATTTTTGTAATTAACGTTTTTGTCCTTGCTGCTTTTACAATAAGTTATAACGAGGTGCAAACCGACTCGATTTATTTGTTAAATATCTGAGTTTACGCCAGGAACGACAAATTTTAATTGGCTTCCTCTGGGTGTTTATCCAACCCCGACGTTGTTTGTCATCAAACCGGTGCCGATTGTGCATTTCTATAGCAAATTGGTCAGAAAACGCCATGTAACAGCTTAATTTCGCGCACAATGTCAAACGCGCGGTCGTAATCCCATTGCTGTATTATAGGGTCGGTTTTAGTTTCAGACCAATTAACCTGATTAATGCCTCCATATTTCATTGCAGAGGATTGGACAGTTCGTCATGCAGTCAATGTGTCAAATTACTGAAGGTGTTGGCACGGCAGGGAAGAACGATAGTATGCACGATACATCAGCCATCCGCCACCCTTTTCCAAATGTTCGATCAAGTTTACGTTTTAGCAGAAGGAAATTGCGTATATCAGGGCTCGACGGAGAAGATGGTGCCGTTCCTGCAGGAAGTCGGCTTTCCCTGTCCGATGTATCACAACCCCGCCGATTACGGTGAGTTGTTTGTACAAAGCGCAAGGATGTTGTGAAGCAATTCAGCAACTTTTTAACTCGCGATAAAATGGGGCAATTCCAAGAACGCCACGAACCGGCCCTGGCACTTTTTCAGTCATGCAACTATAAACAAGCCAATAGCTCTTCTAATGTAGACTATTTGCAACAGTTTCAGTCGTCAGAAAAGGAAATTTTAAAAGAGGACTAAGTAGTCAAATTAAGAAAAATTAAGGAATCTCATTAGAACAACAATGCAACTATAAAAGGACAAGGTTTCCTACCGTACAACTAATTGCAAGTAGTCAAAAAAAATACAAAATCGATGAAGTGGTCAAATTAGAATCAAATTAAGGAACGCACTTAACAACAATTATGTGATTGTCAGCAAGTCAATGCTCTTGTAATCTAGACCTCCTTGCACAAAGTTGTAGCATAAAAAAAATTAAGTGTTCAAATTACCGGAGGATTAATTAATATAACTAAAACAATTATGTAGGTAAATATAAAGAAGTCAATTTTCTTTTTACCCACAGTTTCTTGCAAAAGGTTTCAATCAACAAATCTAAAAGTTTAAAAATTAGGGAGTTTAATTAAAAATAAATAAATATGCGACTACAAACAAGTGCTTTTTTAACGTCCAATTGCTTTCGAAATGATTCACTAACTAAAACCAAAATTAGTAAAGAGAGTTAAAAAGTATAGATAAAAATGTTATGAAACTGCCCGCAATACATTGATCCTTTCTCATACAGCTGCTTGCCAAAGTTTTAATTGTCATAATCAAAAACTAATAAAAAGGATTAAACGTTAAATTTAAAAAATTATGATGACAATGATGCAAATAGTTTCAGTCATCAAGAGAAATAGTAATAAAAGAAAAACCTTAATTTGTTAAATTCAGAAAATAATGTCAATACTGTTCAAATCTACACGTGGACAGAATCTATAAATTTAAATAATGTACAATTAAAAAATTTAATTTAAAATAAATAACTGCACATAAGTCATTACTCTTCTCGCGTACAGTTGCTTGTAAACGTTTTAGTTGTTGGACTCAAAATATCGCGAAAAGAAAAGTTAAAATTTTAATTTAAAAAAATGTAAGTAAGCAATTTCTCTTATAATTTATAGCTACTTGAAAAAAATTTTAGCCGTCAGAAAAGAGAATGACTAAATGGATTAGTTGGTAAAATTCAAAAGAGCTTAACGAATGTTCTTCTAATCTACAGATACTTACAAAAGTTCTAGTAATCAAAATAGAAAAGAGTAAAAAAGGCTGAGTTAAAAAGTTCATAATGTAAAAAAATACCTTACCCTAAAAGAAGTTTAAATATAGAAAACATGTAACTGTAAAGAAGTCAATGAATAGGTTTTTTAACCTACAGCTTCTTTCAAAACTTTCGCTCGACAAAATATGGATCAATATGAAGTATAACTAAAAGCTTATGGTAGAACTCAAAGCAGCCTATTGCGCTTCTAACAACTGTTTGAAAAAAAATTCAGTTGTCAAAATTTTTAGCCAAGAAAGAGTTAAGGCGTCGTCTTTTAAAAAAATAAAAAACTGCACGTGGTTCAGCTCATTTTCCTCAACTTTTAGGTTTTTTTAGTTTTTGATCTCCTGAAAACATGTTTTCCTGTAAACACTTTGTTCTCGCGTGCACGCTCTATCCTAAGGGCGACATCCAAAATGTGGAATGTTCTTGTGTTGACTCCAATTTGTTGCAGTTATCGAACTTGCATGTCGGGAGCACGGAGATGATAAAATTCCCATTATGGTGGACGCAACAGCTAACGGGAAATCCCTGAGGCACTTTGAAAAGCCGGACAATTTGCCCAGTTTGAGAACGCTCAGAGGTTTGTAATTTGCCTGATCCAAACTGAATCCTAGCTAACGTTTGCTCGATTACAGAAAAAACAGGAATGAACAACAGCATTGTAAGCAAAGGCGGTGAGGGATTACATGCGACCAGTTCCTTCAATCAATTGAAAATTCTGTTGAAGAGAGGATACATCAGGACCAAACGGGATAAAGTAAGCCGTTCATTTTTTTCCTATTCCGTTTTATGCTGTTCGGTAAAGCGTATTGATTTCACCAAGTGCATGTAACACTTCTTAAAGTTGGATATAAAAAGAAAGTGTTACGATTCGATCCCTTGATTTATAACAATCAAGATTTCGTATGAGGAATAGAATTTAAATAAATTTTTCCGCCAGTTGCTAATTATTTAATTAAAATTTAACTTCTTTGGAACTACAAACTGGCTTTACTTAATTGCCTCATACTGTAAACATATTATGGATGCTAATACCAGCAAAATATTCAACTATTTATCTGCAAAGATCACATAACTCAATTCAATAGACAACAGGAGCTATTGTGCCTAATGATTGTTTTGTAACGAGCTGTATCAACCGCACAAAATTAATGTAAAAATTATTTTCAGAAGCTTTGTTATCAAATTAAGCTTAGTACTTTTAATAAAGTCTGTGATTTGAATTAATCATATTTTATATATTAAAAATTTAGTCTATACATAGGACCAATAACAGACATATCACCCAGAAATTTAATCCGCTTAGGACCCAAGACACACTCAAAGAAATTATTTTAACTTCGGATGGCTGGTTTATAGTTTTAAAATATATTTGAGCCGGCAAAGTTTTTTTTAAATCGGAACTCCTTGATCTACTAAAGCCTATAAAAAATTGATGAAAATACTAGCAAAGGCACATACAAATCCAATTTGTGGTGAATGTGTAAATTTCGCAACTGCATCAAGTAATTGTGAGTTTTACCACTCTATGTAGGTCGTCTCTTGTTTGGACGATTGTAATTATATAGAGTGCAAGCCTTTGTGGTGGTCATGCCAAGTTTGGTATGAGGTATTCTCAGTAATAGATTGATTTTTGACCAACAAAGATATCTCATGGCCATTTCATTTCCGATATTTGAAGACGACGCTAGCTAACAAAATACAATGGGACTAACAATCACGTCTCAATGTCACAGGTGTTTTCCACAATTTAGTCCATCCACAATAGAGATAATCATCAAGGGCGTCACTCCAAACTAATTACACCAAATTTAATCTAATTACAGGGTTATTTCCTTTAATAAACTTCATGTAAAGTCACTCAAATTATAACTCATATCTAGTTTCATTTGACAAATAAAAACTTTTAATTAAGAAAAAGTTATAAATCTGCAGCTATTTTGATATTGTTTGTTTTTTTTAGACACTAACCTACCTGCGTGTCGCCGTGCAAGTTCTTGTAGGTTTAATGTTGGGTACCCTCTATTGGCAAGCCGGTTCCGACGGCTCCAAAGTTCTCGACAATTACAACCTCCTCTTCTCGATTTTAATGCACCACATGTTTTCAACAATGATGCTCACTATTCTGACTTGTAAGTATTTTAACCCGGTCCCAATTTGTTTTTAAACTCTCATTTCAGTTCCCAACGAAATGTCGATATTAATCAAAGAACACTTCAATCGCTGGTACTCGTTAAAAGTGTATTACACGTCGGTTACTTTAATTGACATCCCGGTATCGGTAAGTTCAAATGCCAATCACTAGTCTCGTAATTAAACGTCGATTCCATGTCGCAGGTCGTAGCTTGTGCAGCTTTCACCATCATCATCTACTACATGACAGGGCAACCTCCGGAGTTCTCAAGACTTTCAATGTTCTTTATTATAAGTCTTTTAGTAGTTTTCGTTGCTCAAAGTTTCGGTCTAATGTTAGGATCCGTTTTTGATGTTGTGGTAAGTTCTTTACAACTAATTGTAAATACATTGAATTTAAAAAAAAAACTATTTCAGAACGGCACTTTTTTGGGACCAACTCTGTCAGTTCCTATGATGATGTTTGCTGGTTTCGGGGTTACTCTCCGTGATCTCCCCCCTTATCTCCATTGGGGGAGTTACATCTCGTATTTGAGATACGGACTCGAAGGCATTGTGGGAGCTATTTACGGACTGGAAAGACCCACTCTCGATTGTCCAGATAACGAGTATTGTCACTACAAATATCCAAAGAAATTTCTTGAAGACATTGCGATGCAGGGTGATCAGTTCTTTAATGACGTTATTGCTTTAGTCATAACTCTCTTCTTTATGAGGATAGTCGCCTACGTATTGTTACGGTATAAACTAAGGGCTGTGCGTTGAGATTACTTAAATTATTCATTAGATCTAAGAGTTATTGCATAATTGTTGTCTAGCTAAGGCTGTGTTCTAATATTACGTAATGTTTGTATTTATTTGTTTTTTAATTTGTTATTTATATATCTCCGATTGCGTTATTGTAAATTTATGGTCCTTGTCTCTTTACTTTGGTAGCGCTGCAGACTGACCACACTGAAATCTGCAAAATAAAGAGGCAGTTTCTTAACCCCGTCTTTTAATTTGAATATTTCGCAAGAATTCAATAAATCAGCAAGTACTTTTTAGTTATCAGTTGTCAGTCAATAGGTGTGCGATTGACCCCTAAGTAAATTAAACGATAGAATACTTATTCACTTTTAAGGTAATTTGAAATTTAAGAAATGAGATGACTAATAATTTTTGATTTGTGCCGTGTTCTAAAATCATTTTCCTGCTACGCAGGAAACGGAGTTCAAGAAATTTACAGCGACCTCTTCCCGTTAGTAGATGCACTAATACAGGAAAGTTACAGGTAGCGAACTACGTTGCCTGTTACATCTATTGCATTGCTATAGAAGTTTGAAATATGGTTCGAGAACCGAATGGAGATAAATCAATGATATGAAGTAAAACTTTCTAGCAACTACTTGTGGAAGGATTAAGGTTCACAATAGCGAGTAAAATTCTCAGACTTATTAAAAATATGTGTTTGTATTTTATCAACTTTACAAAACTGCTGAAAACATCCTTATTTGAGGAGATAAAATTCAAAAAGAACAACATAATAACGGACCTGTCAAACAGTGGTGTCTGAAACTATTCTATTAACTTTGATTTTTGCAGATTTGGTAGAGGTCAACTTAATTACTAATGACCAGATTCTTAATTCTTCAATTGTTAAGGTCAAGAGAGTTAACCTGGATGCCCAAGAATTAATAGTTACGTTCAGAGCATACACTTTCACATCAACTGCTTCTCCAAGATACTAAGTATTAACATAATTTGTACTTTAACTTATGGACAATGAAGCTAATACGCTCCAGTAACATCATTTTAAGTACTTTTGTGTCTTGGTGTTTAAAATTTTTTTGATTTTTCGCAATGAAGACAGCAGCGGCTTTTTCCAAAAAGCTCTGAACGTTGACTGATTTCTGCTAAGTGCGTACACAGCACTGGACTAGATTATCGTCATTATTGACCACTATTTGACCACTGTTCATGATCTAAAATAACTAAAAAAACTATTGAATCGCGTTATAAAAAAGTGCCTAATTAATAAAAAAATTATGATCACATTTATAACCAGCCTTGATTCGGTAATTACTCGTTACTTGTAATTGTTGCATAAGTCTACTGTAAATAATGAAGCTTCATGTACAATTGGTGTATAGAACAAGAGAAAATGCGAAAATGTGAAGTAAATAACAACGAAAACTACAAAGTAGTACAACTAGTTATAAAAATTTGTGATATGATAATGTGTCATCTAACTACTTGTAGACTCATATGAGTGTTGCTTAATTCTACGTCGTACATTTAACTAAACAACACTCCTTATTGCGTTACGTCACGAAAAAACTAAAATATCCGGAAAAACGTATTGGCATGTTGCAACTACAATCTCACCTTGAGTCTAACGTAACCTGAATTCTCGTTGTTAGATCAAACCGACTTATCCTAACACTTAAACCGTTATCATTATCACATTTGATCGTTATGAACACATGAGGATAAATGTCAAATTGTTCCCAAACAAAAAAATTTCCCTTCATCCTGTCTCATGATCGTCTCCTCTTTATCTGGATACTCAACGCAAAATAAGCGGCGATTCGTATTAAAGTGATGAGACCTAACATAAAAATCACACCCGTTGAGTACTCGGCGGCTTCCATGTCCATTTGGTCCAGGAATTTTTCGGGATAAACGAAATGACAATATTCTGCTGTACAAGGTAGTTTGCCTCTATCATAACCCAAAACAGACAAAACTAGACCTTCTAAACCGTATTTCAGGAATGATATGTGGAACAGCCATCTCATATACGGATGGGCATCGTTGAGTTGGACGAAAAAACCAGAGAATATGGTAAAGGGCAGCAGGCAGAACGGACCGAAGATCACACCGTTCTGGAAACAAAATACAGTTATAAAAAAATTAAAAGTGAAAGATTCTGTACCTTGATGTCCATGATGGCACCGATAAAAAGGCCAAAACTTTGGGCGACTAGTGAAATGAGGATGCACATGAATAGGAAGGAAAATATTCGAAACGCCTCTACTGGTTGCATTGTGAAGAAGTAAGTAATTACTGCATACAAAAGTGTTGCTAGTATCTGGAAAAAAAACGACTTCAACAAAATGATGATATTTAAAGGTGAGTGGTGAATAACGAGAACTGAAGTAAGATATTTAAAATTATAATTGTTCAATTTCGTATAGTAAGACTACACTTTAGGAAACTTGTCAAATTAAAAAAAATATATATTTGTTTAAAGAAATTTCTAACAGTTTGATGCTCACTGCAGCTTTTTTATTAGTAGTGACCAGAGAAGAACTAAATTTTGTGAGTTTACCGAAACTCCGTTCAAGTGTTGCTAAAGAAAAATAATTATCTTGTCACTGCTGTAATGTTACAATAAGATATTGTGCCACGTCAACAACTTTAAAATAGTTTAAGCACGAAGTAGTGGAGTAAATTAGAGCTACACACTTACTTGTATTGGAATATCAGCTAAGGTAATTGCTAGATAATAAGACTTGAGCGAGTACCATTTGTTAAAGTGCTCCCTTGTAATTATCGGCAATTCCGAGGGAACTACAAAAGAACCACGTAAAACCGCACAATCAGCCAAGTCCAGCCACTTACATGTCGTCGTAACGCAATTAAATGCAGTTAACATGAGAAACATGACCGAAAAGAACAAAAAGTTGAAATTGTTGAGAACATTGGACGCGTCCTTTCCTATCCCGTGGTACAGCACACCTATGAACAAAGCGATCCCGAGATGCGTCGATATCCTGGAATAAGTCAAAGTCCTGTCACGGCTTATCAATAAAAACGTTCGTTTCAGCAGCACACAAATCTGATTAAAAAACGACGTCGGATAATGTCCGTGGCAACAACTATCACTAGAATCCTCATATTTGGAACCGTTCGTAATTTTTTTGAACAAAATAGGGGGCGCCTTCACCGGCGTTATCCTTCCGTTCTGCATCAATTTATCTAGAAAAATTAATTTACACTTTTGACAATTATTGGTTTTCAACAACGTACCTATGTGCTCTATGGAATTAAATTGAAGAGAATTTCTCTGGATTTTTCTCCAATCCTGGCAAATTCCGTTCTGCGATTTATTGACTAGAACTTCCGTGTAGTCCCCGTACTCTCCCGAAGCCACTTCAAGTACTGAAATTTTTCCAGTTACAAAAAATTAATTAAATCAAAATACTCACAGTAATCAGCGGGATTGTGATAGGGGGGACATTTTAGATTATTCTCTTCCAAATAGGGTAACAGTCCCTTCACTGATCCTTGATAGATGCAAACTCCGTTGGCTAAGGCATAAAGGTGGTCAAACATTTCAAAAATCATAGCGCTAGGTTGATGGATGGTACAAATTATTGTTCTTCCAGTCGAAGCTATTTGTTTCAATAACATTACGCACTGTTTGGACGTTAAACTGTCAAGGCCGCTAAAAATTTATGATAAAAACAAGAAATTTGAGGAATCGAAAGTACCTGGTCGGTTCATCGAAGAACATGATTTGAGGGTTTTTCAATAACTCTAAGGCTATCGAGAGACGTTTCTTCTGGCCTCCGGACAACGCAACCGTTTTTACTTTCCTATTTTCCCATAAGCTTATAGATTCTAAAATTTCTCTTATCTGGAAAATTGACTTGTAATTAATTATACAGTGACAAAAGTTGGAAGAGTACCCTATTTTGTTTCTCTTTGTGAGTATATTTTGAGCTAAGTTTGAGGTTCGCCGCCACAGTCATCGCTTCTTGTACGGTCAGCAAGGGTTGGAGATTATCGTCTTGCATTATGTAACAGGACTGCTTTCGAAAAGTCCTTTCTTCCCGGATCTCATCGTTGATCAGTAACTCGCCACGAACTCGACTGGTCCTGAAAAGTTTTAAAAATGTCATTTGATACGTGTTATATACTTAATTCGGTAAATTTGAAGCGAAAATTGTTCACTGAGATTATTGCATTGTATGCTACTATGACAAAATTATCTTTAGATAAGATTTTTTTCTACTTTAAACGAAATATTATAACCTTTAGTCAAACTCTACGAAATTACTATATTGGGGGGTTCAGACATAAATGCTTCTAATCGGGGGCCTTATCTAATCCCGGCTTTATCCTCCATAAATTGAAAAAGCTAGACGTCCGCACCTATAATTACCTACTCATTATCAGTTTTGATGAAACTAATTATGAGCACGTGCTACAGTTTCGAGTGTAGTTCTAGTGGATTACAGACGCTTGTTATCGATACATGGAAATGTTAGAAGCCAGTAAACGGAAAGGAAATTTAAGATTTCGAAATACATCGTTGGAAAAAATCTTGATAGCCCAACTAGAATCGACGCCACTGCAACGATTACAGGGTCTGACCTTCAGACAGAATTCAGGCATTACATCCCATTAAAAAATTCAAAGTGGTATTAATGTTGTAACGTAGGGACGAACACTTCTGCATTGCCAACAAATCCATTTATTGGGTATAATCCAAGAAAGAAATTATATAATTAACCAGACATCTATTTTCGTTTTGAATCAAAAAATTTTAACAAAAGAGCATATAGAAGAGAAACCATAATAAAAAAAATTATCAAATGTTATCGCTGTGAAAATTGAGAAATAATTTGGAAAAATTTTCATTTGGTTAAGTATTACTTAGACTCTTTTTTAATTTTTTACAAGCAATTCCTACTTGCGAAAACGTAATCATTTCATGGGATTATCATTATTTTTGAAAACTTATAAATTATAACTTCTATTGTGCGTAAAAATAGTGAAGTGACTTCTAATTGGCTAATTTTCTAATGATATTGATGTCTTTGCACCAACTTTTAGTAATCATCAAATTTTTATGGATTTTCTTTTGTAAATATAATAAAATATAATTTTAAAATTGGATTCCCCGAATGTCTCGTTATCGCATTTACTTAGCTGCAATTACGTAAATACCCACGACTCTCACTAAAACTGTTAACATAATGAACAATTCAAACAATTAATTAGAAAGAGGTAGGGCATTAAACAAGAAAAAATAAACTGTAATTGCAAAATCGAAATTCCAATATTCCATTTATTTTTCATCACCCTGAGAACTCAAGAGAATCTTCGTTTCGTTAATGAATATTTAAATCCACTGACCTTACTTTAAGTTGAAAATGACCTTAACAAAAGGTGTAAATAAATCGTCTATAGTGAAGTCCATAAATAATCTAGAAACTAATTTAAAATGTACGTGTACTATCTAAACAGTCCGTAAAATAGTACTTTGATAAAAGTAAAAAAGAAATAAAAACCAATCGAGGTTCAAAAAATTGAGCACGTGGAAAATATTAATTTTTTTTATCAAAGAATTAGTTTTAAAGAAAACTCCATACTTCTGCGTCGATCTGATTCCCCCGACCTCAACAATGCACTTGACGAGTGCTCGTGTACTCAAACTGCTTTCCTTGTACGCCAGCAATGAGTGCACGTGTACTTGACTTGGATCAATAAGCAAGCACGGATCCGGTGCACGAGAACTCGACTGAACTCGCTCCGTTCATTGAAAACCAGTAATCCCCAAAATCTAAATAATCAAACCATAAACGATTTTTCATTTTTGTTTACATTTATTTTCCATTCTATTTCCATTATTTCCAGTTTCTGATAACACAGCATCATTGCAATAATAACAGCTGGACAATGATTGGTGTAATCTCACAATCAGCTGGTGCAGGAATGACTAACATTCAAGCAAAAAAAAATATATGTTGGATATGTGAGGTTTTTATCTCATAAGGTTAAAGCCCTCGAGGAAAAACTATTAAATACATCAGTGCAGCTGTAAGTTGCGGTAATAACAAAAGCAATTATTCATGCGTTTATCGCAATTTACTTCAAATGATTCAAGAATTTGTATCTTTCTTTTGTTATCTGGATACTTTTTACCGATATGGTGTTACGAAAGTACTTGAAAGGGGTTAGCTAACCCTTCGGGAAATTATGAAATTTGAACAAAACCTTGTCAACAAGATTTGGTGGTAAAACAATATTGTTAGAGTGTTATCTAAAACCACTTCTCTAACTTTCTAACACCAATAAATTAATAAAAGTTGCTTCACTGCGACAGATAGGCAATATTGAAAATTGAACAATTTGACATGTAGAAACCTTAATTCACTAGAACTCTTCGACAAAGACAATTTTTTTTTGTTAATTTCTACAAACAAATTGACAAACAAAGAAAAAGTAATTTATTTTTTGTAAGTACACAAAGGCTTCGTGCGTTGGTTTTTGTCACGTCAAAACCCTAATTGCTTTGTGTGCACCAAATTTACGTACGTGTATCCAGCAAGAATGTTCATAAGTGTTGATTTTCCTGCCCCGGAGGGGCCCATTATTGCTGTCAGTTCACCGGCAGAAAATTCGCCATTGACTTGTCGCAGCAGGTCCCTTGCTCCTAAAAAAAATGTTATTAAAAATGTATAAAAAATACAACACTAACGTTAAACTGTTAAGGAAATCAATGACAATCATTAGTGTTAAAAAAACAAGAGTAAATAAAGGAAAGCCTACTCTTTGGTAAAATGTTACAAAGAAGTTGTACGATGTGATATTTCAATGATGATTAAGTGCGCTTTGTCTGTATCGTCAACAAGATTTTTATGTCACTAATCATCCTAATAACTCAGTGTTGAAAGTGTATTGTAACACAAAATCATTGCTGTTTAAAAACCACAACTGCACGTAGTTGCGATTAGTGCAGCAAGACTTACTCGGAAAAATAGAAAAATTATGTTTATTATGTTAAGTAGTTTTCAAGTTTTAAATTAGTAGTCTTGTTTACTTAATGACATAAATGCAATTATTGAATTATATCCATTATCACTTTCCTGGTGGTGAACAAAATACTATCATTTTAATAAAGTGGAATCTTTGATGCAATAACAATAATAAAATGAAAAAAGCACTAATAAAGAATAATAATAAGCTAAATTAGCATCTGATCACCCCAAAATTAGATGGTTCTATCACATTTTTGCCATTTTGAAGCTCAACACAGAAAAAATTTCAAAAAAATTATCACCTTCTATATTCCATTCAGCAAAAGTGTTATTTTGGTCTAATGAAATAGTTTAATAAACTGTCAAGTTTAAATTGAAAAAAAAACAATATAGAACCATACAGATATAATGAAAAATACAAGAATACAAGGAAAGCTCTACAGTTCCCACCCAAAAGACAACAGGCAAAAAATATGAGCATAAAGAGTTGTAAAAACCGATTAAACTCCCAGCTGCACCCAAGAAATAACAAAAATCAAGAAATAGTTGAGTTATATTAAAAAATATTATGCTGGTTTTTTAGATTTCACGCGGATGCTGAATGAATTTGTTCCATTCCGGGTGTTCATCAGCGTTGCAATATTAAATTAATTATTAAATTATTAAATTAAAAAATATTAGTAATTACACACAATTATTATTAAACGCCAAAATTGAGAGATTTTCTAAAAAATAAAGATACGTCGTTGGAACAGCTCAAATTGATCCTGATTATGCTGTAGAAGTAAATGAAGGGAAATGCAGAAACGTAGACCTAGTTGAAAAGAAATCTCCCAAAACACCTAAATAAAATTTTTGTTGATTATCGAAAAAATAACTCGTCCACTTGGAAACAGAATATCCAAAATTGGGTAAGATAGAAAGAAGATGAATAAAGAAAACAAAATTGTGATTAAGATTAAGAATGTGAAGTGTCATACAAATAAATATTCATTTATGGGGAAAGTAAATATATTCACAAGAAATTTTGGAAAATCAACGATGGCATCAAATACTTCAAACAAATTACACAAAAAGAACCAGCAAGAGCTAAAAATATAATTTTTAAATCGTCGAGATTAAAATTAAGAGGTGCTAAGAATACTTTCTTAACACTCTGAGCATAAGTAAAAATAAAGTTTATCGCGTCTTCAACAATAAACAAAAAATAAAAGTAATGAAATAAGAGCAAAAGGAAACCCCATGTTTAATAGAATAATTATAGTTTCTCAAAAAAAAAATTACTATAATCTAACTAATATCTTATCTTCATTTGTAGGTAAAATTTTGAGTAGGAATTTTTCCCATCAAAATTTTTGTCTTTTACAAATTTTTGGAATACATCATAAATAAATTACAATAAATAAAATCATCATACTTTTGTAAGGATCGCTGCAACGACAACCTACAAGGAGACCCGGGTTAAAATCCCGATCAATGCACGCACATTTATTCTCAGATTACTAAATGTCATCTATGCAATTTAGTACCCTTAAATTACCGCGATATATATGCATTGGGGTATATAGAACAATTTGTTGTATATTCAAATACATTGTCTAAATAAGCAAAAATTGAGTTACTTGTTCTATATTCAAAATAACCCATTGGATTTATTTGAAATATCCTGGAGAAAAAATTAATAAAAAATTATTAGAATGCTATTTCTTATTGCAATTTTGGTATGAGCTACAAGATAATTTTAGAATGATAATATGCTATCTAGATTTTTTCGACTTAATAGTTGCAATAAAATGAGTCATGCAATGATATTGAGTAAAAATAATTGTGAATATTTACTAACGTTATTCAACCTTAATTTTTGACACCAAAAGGAAATTAGTGCTAAATAATATATTTCCTATTAAATAAAATTACCAACAATAGTAAATTGTTTATTTACCAAAGTAAAATTGTATAGTATAAGCACATCAGATGTTGATTAAGAAAATAGCTACTAATTTTATTAGAATTGCATGCCAAATCTGTTGGATTTCTTCACCTGTTGCTTGATGGAAATAAACTGAAAAGAGTTTCAAAGACGCGACCAGATAACAATTTAAAGATTCACTTGTTTTACAGCAATTTCTAGACACAATTTTGTTTGCAAGATATACTACTAGGTACTGGATGGGCAGTAGACATCCTTTAACTAAAAAAAACCGAGGGTGAGTGACCATAGCCACCCTCAGAAAGAGTAACACTTCTATAAGGGTGAATTAAGTATCAAATCACTTTGGAAGATGTGTTCTTTTTACATTTGTGCTTTTTTGTTTTATAATAATAGATTTGTAAATTTCCTCATAATTCAAATCAAGTATCGACTTTTTGATAACTAGATAACTGCATAGTCTGTAACTGTTGGGTAACGTGTCAGCAGATAATTGAAGGTCTTCTCGTCCAACGCCACGGCATCAGTGGCGTATAAATAAATAACGTTTGGACCAAAAATGAAAATAATCATAATGCTAGTGGTAAGTACTCGCAGCCAGAGCCATGTATTACTTGTCCTTGACAATGACAACCCAAGGGCACGTTTTATCGGTATCAAACTAATTCACTCCCAAGTCGGAGTGTTTCAAGTTCTCAAGAGAAGATTTACTTCAAAAAGAATAACACTGGAATATATCAAAACTGCAGGAATTTTGGGTTCTTTTAGAATTTCTCAATTCAAAAAAGTCTCTATCATAAACCCTATTAGATCAGAAGAGTTTAAATCAAGAGTCAAGAGCACGTAGAGTATCTGTCGAGTAATCTATAATTTACGAGGATTTCACTGCATTCTCTGACTCGTTAAGTCTTGTAGTCAAAATTTTTCTGAAGTAGTTTTCAAAAAAAAAATGAAACTTTTTTATAAACGGCGTGGAAGCGCTTTAAAATTGACCAGGTCATCTGACCAAACGTGCATGTTAACAAAATTTGTATAGACCAATCCTGAAAATGATTAAAAGTCTTCTTCTTAAACAGATTTTTTTTTTGTTTCTCCGAAAAGAACCACCCTATGTGTCAACCAAAAATATAAAGAAATCACCATTTTCACTCATAGACTTTTAGTGTTTATCGAGCTATTATTGCGTTGGAAATGATTACCAACAAAAACTACGAAATCACTGATCCAAAGACCAATAGTGACAATAGTGATATTCTATTTGTAATATAGAAAGAGATATTTTAGAGAAAAAACATTCATAGAAAATCAAAACCAGCACAAATCAAATTCAGATAAAAATCGCATGTTATGCTTACAATCAATAAAATTTTAAAATATTAAAATTTACAATTTTATTACTTTCTAAATTAAGTTATGCCGCCCTTTAACAATAACTGCAAAGATAATAAATAAATAATAACCATGGCTGGCATGATTTATTAGCTATTGTAGAAAACTACGTAGAAATGATCAAAAGCCAATTCAGTAAAAACAGATTTGTAGGACAACAAATTATGAGTTTCTAACAAATCAAGTAAAAAAATTGACAGCGCAATTGCAGGAACACCCAGGAATACTACACTAACTTAGAAGCAATTTACGAGGCACGGAATAAATAACAGCTAATGAAAGATTTGACGTTTAATATGAAAAAGGTTGATGTAACTGATTACAAAAAGAGTTAACGCAATATCGACTTCTAACTAATTGGAGAAAATATGTACAACAAAAGTTTCGAAATTAATTTGAATATTCAAAGATGTTAAGTTTCTACGTAGCAAGCGTGTGAGAGACGTTAACAGGAGGAACTACCGAGATAGTTTAGAAAAAAGTAAAATATCAAAATCATTATTATGCTCAGAACAAAAATATATCCACTAAATTAAAATATATATATATATATATATCTTTAAGAAAAGGTCCAAAAAGGCCATAAATAAAAAATTGATCAAGCTTAACGTGCGAGTAATAATAAAACAGAACATAACAAAGAAGATAATACTGCTAGTCATTATCAAATTGCAATTGTTTGCTCCGCAAAGTTCAACGTCTCACATTTGATAAAAACAACAAATAAAATACAATAATTATAATTGTTCTATTGTAGTTAGTTAATTTTATCAACGTATACTGTATTAGCATGTCATTTCTAGAAATTAAATCCGGAAAACCCCACGACAGTAAAAATTTCAATTATTACGGAGAGGAGAATGAAATTCTCCCCTTTCAAAATGTGACACAGACATTTAATTCCTGCTTCTAATATTGCATTTAGCCCCAATCGTAATTACTGTTGTAAACCTTACACCTACGACAGCTGCTAGTCTCTAACAAGATAATAGTTTCATGTTTGTGTGAATAATAAATATATTTTTCAACAAGCAAAATATATTTTAATATAGTTGAGAAGTTAGATAAAGCTAATCACAACAAATTGTATCACTTTTTTCTCTCACATCAGTAAGTGTAAGAATGGGCCCTCCACTTTTACGTTCCTCCTCAAAATAATGGATCAAAGATGCTACAAACTCCTGAGCACAGCTTCATAAAGGCTTCGGCATTTTAACGAGTAACGAATAATGTTACGCAATGAAAGAAATCACAATAATATTATTCACTCAACGAATTGACAGATTAATTTCAAAAAATCAATTGTCGCTAGATACGTTGCAACACCGCATTGCGAACCCTTCAAATTAAATCATCCAGGATTTAACGCAACATTTAATTGCAAAACAGTGAAATTAGAGTTGTTGAATTGGTAGGCCTTAGTGAGCAACTTCATCCTGTCGATTTTTGTTGCAACGTGCGCGCACATCGTAAAATTTCACTTTCTCATAACGCGCATAATGTAAAAGGCACTACCCGTCATACAAAGTTAAATCACCAAATAATTTCATTTAACAAATGAAGTTTGGAAAACCACTAACGATTGTAGTTAATTAATGGCTCAACTTGATTTCTTTTAAAGAGATCATACATTTAAAAAAATTGTGGTTCTAGGACGTATTAATCTAAAAGTTTTACGCAAATAGTAGCATCGCCACAATTAATCAAAGTACATAAATAATTTAGATTAGAGTATAGATAGGGCAAAACCAATAATAATAATAATCACGAAACATCAGTAGCGTTTTTGGTTACTTACCATATGTTAATTTAGATTACATTACCAATATTAAAATTAGAAACATTAAATATAATTATTTTTCCTTTTAATTATAGACAATTCAATGTAATTGGTCCTATCTTTTCTGTCGATTTCTATCTATAAGTACTAAATGCAGTAAGTTGGCAATGTAGTTATTATTTCGTGATGTAGGTACTAATAAAGTTAGCCAGTAACAATACGTTGGTATGTACAGCATTACATAATTTGCAATTATACTTTATGGCAGTTATCACCGTTATTCTTATTCTAGTTAACTCAGATTCTAAATTGGAATTTAAAACGGCAGTGACGTAATTTGGGGCATCGTTTCGATTGAACAATTATTAATGAAAATGTAAATTATGCCCAATAAACCGAATATCCAAGTCTAGTTTAGAAATTTAAGTCAACTAACTTCGACTATGTGTATAGATAGAACATGTCCCCAACAGAATTATATCGAGTGTTCGTGAACTCGGACTACTCACAGATTAGGTTGATAACGTAACTTTTTGTTTTACTACTACACAAAGAAATTATAGTTTTCCCTTAAACAATAACCTATACAATCTTCGAAAAACAAACACATCTAACATCGATATGTATTTATGTAGGGGCAATAACTTGGTAGCATACGATTAAAACCTAAACTTCAGGAAGAACAGCTGCGTGATTAAAAATGTACTTATTAACTTGATAAACACCTGTTTGCAATTGTGATAAAACTTAAAGGTACAACAACAAATAGTAATGTACTTGAATAAGTGCATACGAAGTGAATGCTCGCTTGCACGCACGTGTTAAACATAAGCAACACTGACCTACGACCAACTAAAAATCATTATGGCATTTATATAGCTTTGCTTTTAGACTTTAAACAAACAAAGCAGTTGCCAAAATTTTTCTGAAACTGAAAACTGTTTGAAACTAAGAAACGAATCCAAAGGACTGCCTACAAACTAGTGATTTACCTTTAAATTGATCCATTGTTTTACAGCAATTAATTCCTGTCTTAAGTTTTCCTGCAAACAGTAAAGTGAAACAAAGAAGCTACTGCCATTGAATCACAACGATAGAGTTTCGAAAGAGTGAACTAATACAAAATTCACCCAAATTCTGGGAGATTGTTTGGCCAATCATCTCGCAACGTAGTAGCAACCCAAACTAAACTGAAATGGAAAATTAAAATAATTAAGAAACTTGGGAATATGCTTAAGCGCTGTTAAGTTTTACTTAGAAAAAAGTTTTTGGTAAAACAAAACATCAAAAAATCTAGTAAATTGTAGTGCAAATTCGCAACGTTAACGTTAACTGAGGAAGTAGTTGGGGCTACCAGCAGTTAATAAAACTGACCAAAAATGATTTCTAGATTTTCAGATACTGAACACTTTCAGAAAGGGCTTTCTGTTCTGTAGTGTTCCCAAAGAACCGCATCGTAGGTATATGACGGTCTTGTGCACAATTTAAAGTAAAAATGTGTATTATCTCAGAAAAAACTTGTTTTTTCGAATAGCGCCTAAAATCATTTAATAATTTCTATAATATTGAATTTGCGCCGTAGTGGTTTCACTTTGAATCAAACTTAATTTCTTTTTTAATAAAATTACTTTAGTTGTTTTTAAATCAAAAATGGTAGCATCTGAAAGTTGTATTGTTTCCTGCAAAATTTCCTGCTTTAAGCGGTTAATTAAAAAATCTGTGATGGGTTTACCCTGGGAATTCTTTAATAATTGTAGGTTCAAAAATAGAATCTGGAATCATTGCGTGGTTAATTCACAATTTTATAATAGTCATATAAACACCGAGGCCAACTGCGACAATTTGCCGGCGTTACTTGAACTTCACGTTGGCCCCGTTCTTTTAATTAAATGGGTTATTGGCCTCACTGTACCCTGGACATGAAATAAAAATTTAACAGCACGTAAGAAAATGTATTGGATGTTTTTGAAAACAAACTCAAGGTTTCAACAAAACTTTACTTTTTTGGTAAGTTTGAAAATGTTTTGATCAATCGTCACATAAAAATTTAAAACCGGAAAGTTGATTAATTAAAACTAATATAAACGGCACAAATTGTGTTTAAAGCAAATTAAACAATTTGTTTCGTTTAAAGTATCACATCATTTAGGTGCATGTGTTCACATTCTTAGACAAAAGTAACTTTTAACATTTATTAGATCCAAAAGTAATTTTATACTATCGTCATCCTGTTCACAACCTGAACAGGGTGTATTTATAAATTTTTACCTATCATCTGATCAAAATATTTAATTATTCAATATATCTCCACGTCATCTAACATTCTTATCACATCTTAGAGAAATTGCTTTTTTGCTCTCCCGAGTTCTTCACAGCTTCAAAGTATTACATCTTTGTTAAAAGAAAATTACGTTAAAAAAATTACTTTAGGAAAGCGAAAATCCGAAGAAGCCAAATCTGGTGAATAATGTGAATGTTAGATCGCGAATTGTATTCGATGCAATGTGCTATTTGTGTCAGCCACATTGTTCTGCAAAAAGAAGACACGTTTAGCTGATTCTCTGCATCTCTCCTCCACATTGTTTCTCACATGCAGTTAATAATAGTTATCCTTTTCCAGTTTCGCAAGCATAGTTAATCTATAGCAATATAAAACTGAATCAACAAATATCCAGCAGATTCTTATATGCAAATTTAAGTCGTAGAGAACTAAAGTGATTCCATACCATGGATAACCTTTCCGTCTTTCGTTTTTGGATTATAAGATTTTGACTGAGTTTCAAAACAATGGTTTACCTGTTTACTTGTAATCAATCCTTAAACATTATGAGATCCATTTTCCATCATTCTTTTTTCGTCTGCAAATATCTTGTGGTGAAGGCATTCACATGAAACCTTCAGCGTCTCAAATATTTGTTTTACTTCAATTCGACAGTCTCATAAATGCAATCTAATTTTTAACAGTCACATGGAGAATATTAATTATCCAAAATGTTTAACATATCTTCGTGACTTTTTACCCCTTGAATACAAGTAATAGATAATCAGTGATTACTCGATCAATTTGTGTAAAATATAACATACAGTAATGCATTAATCTTTTAAAATAAGACTCTAGATATCACTAAAAAAAAACCATATGTGTCTAAATTCTTGGATGAACATATTTTATACTTGTATTAGTTAAGCTCTGTAAAACTATAATTCTGTCTAGAACCAAAAGA
Source organism: Pyrochroa serraticornis (assembly GCA_905333025.2). NCBI lineage: Eukaryota > Metazoa > Arthropoda > Insecta > Coleoptera > Pyrochroidae > Pyrochroa > Pyrochroa serraticornis. Next base: position 8,699,311 of record HG995157.1, on the reverse strand, counting down.
AAATACACTTGTTATTGTCCTCGAGTTGTTAACAGTTTTCATCAACTCGTAGTATATATTGATATGTTTCATATATTACTAAATATATTTAATGGACCCATTTCATTGTTCGTTATAACCGAAATCTACTGTACGTCGGAATTACTTGTAATCGCATTTTTCATGGAATATTAGCAAATTCTGCTAACTCGTAACAAATATTGCTTATGTGAATCATATTTCTTTGTCACAATTGTATTATTTATTGTATTATCAAGGTATCTCCTCAAAGGCTCTATATTGTCCAAAACATTTTAAAATGGGTGAAATTATCTTAGTGCCCAAGCCAGGTAAAAATCCTAATTAGGTGTGTTCTTATAGACCAAATAGTCTCCTCTACCATTTCGAAACTTCTTAAAAAACTTCTCCAAACAATCAGCCTAATGCTTAATGAAATTCCGGATCAATTTGGTCTTCATCAGTCACATTCAACCATTCAGCAATGCCACAGAATAATTAACGTAGTAAAGCAATATTCAGAAGACAAAAATATTGCCCTTCACTATATCTCGACATAAGCTAGGCCCTCAATAGGGTTTGGCAATTCGATATCTGGGGCTACACTTAGATAGCAAACTCACCTGAAAGGGTCATATATCAAAAAAAGATCACATATTGATCTTAGATTTAAAAAATTATGCTGGCCTCTGGAATAAAATCTCACTTATCCTTCGAAAACACAAAGCTATAATAAACCCATTTGGACTTATGGCAATGAACTCTGGGGATGTGCTACTGTTATCCTCCTCTATCTAGAATAAATCTAGACTCCTGAGGGCAATCACCGACGCATCATGGTACGTATCGAATGATGCACTTCACAACGAACGTAGTATGCAATTCATTAACGAGGTAATAGAAAAACAAGACAAAAAATATCACCAAAGGCTGCAAGAACATCCCAACCCACTCTTACAACCACTCCTGCATCAGCCAGTGAGCTGAAGACTGAGAAGAAAATTGCCAATCGACTTTAAGTAAAGTACCGGAGGTCTCTTCAATAAAAGCGTCCTCATCATGCTATTTTTTGAACTACTACACTGCTAGTTTAATCAATTGTTAACAAATTAGCTTATAGTATTAGTTTGATGCTGAATAAAGTATAAAAAAATTTACCTCAAAATCATTTTTAAGTTATTTTTTTCTCGAGATAACTTTAGCATTTAGAAAATATTTTCTTAAAGAAAAACCAGTTTAGAATGTTATTTAATACATTTGATTAATAATTAATTTGATTTCGTAAAAACGTTTCGAAATTATTTATTTTGGTGTTTTCATCGTTTTATTACATAGGCATACTGAAGAAAATTTTACATAATTTTGCAAACTTGTTTACTAAAATTAAAAACGGCGTATTTCTAACGAAAACCTTGTACTATCACGTGCCAAATAAGAGGTTTTTTTTGAATATTTTTAGAATCCTTGAATTTCTGTTTTTAATTAAGTATCAAGACACTATATACTGAAAAAATACTGCTTCAGTTATCTTTTTGTCACAAAGTTAGAAATCTAGTAGTAGTTATTACAGGACATGTTCAAATAATTAGCTAAAAAAATGCTTTTAAAACATTTGATATAAAAAGGAATTATTTATGGCCTCAAGCAGATATCTCCACAAAACATAGTGAATTAGGAAAATATTCGAATTTCTCTTTTCGAGATACTAGTCATCTTGAGAAATTTGATTACACTTAGGAGATTATAACAATAACTTACACTATTAAAAAAATTTGCAACTTTATTAGAGATGTTCCGGCTTCTTATAAAACTGGTTTTAAAAAACAGGTAGTATTTTAATTATGACTATTTAATTTTTTCTCTTCACCCTTCTATTTTATCACTAATTTGTTAAGCAAATTTTTCATATAATTTTGCAGACTTGTTTTCAGGAATAAAGAATTCTGAATTACTAATGAACTTGATGTATTAGGACCAAAATCAGCGTTTCTTTGATTATCTATAGAAATTTCTTGAGCTTTAGAATTCTTTCATGTAGACCTACAATAAAACTGAAACCAGCACGTATCTATAACCTGAAAAATCTCAGATTTTTATATATCAAATCTACTTTATTAATTTATATATTTCATAAAATATTATGAATCGCTAAAAAATATTGCAACCAACTGTTTCACACTAAACATCATGTTGAATCTACCGTAGAAATGTCTCCAAAGACCATTTGTGAATTTTCGTTCTCTTAATATCACGTAAATTTGGTCGCATTTAGCTCAAATGAAATAATAAATATAACACAACATTAGAAAAATAAGTTCGTAGTTTTATTAGAAACGTTCATAATTGGTGGAGTAACAATTACTTCAGTTTCGTATAAAATTCGTTTCATAGGAAACGTATTTTAATTCTGGCTATTTATTTTTTTCTAAACCGTTTTGTTGATTTATGAAGCAATATTTTCAGATAATTTTGCCAACTACTTTTGTGAAACAGGAAGTCCTCAATTAAAAAAAAAACTGAACCATTTGATCGATTCGTTGGAAGGAAATAAGAAAGATAAATCTTCTTATTTTTTGGAAACGTTGAAATGGTTTGGAATAAAAATTACTCGAAATTTCGGATTAATCAAAAATTGTTTTAAAAAACGTGTGTTAGACTATGTAATAATTTTTCTTAATTATTTTGCAGCGTCATTGATAATTTATTAAATAAAATTTTTACATAATTTTGCAAACTCGTTTTCAGGAATTAAGAATGTTGAATTATGAACAAGAAACTTGGACCATTAGCTTCAAGATAAAAGTTTGTTTTAATTTTTAAATAGTAAAGTTTCAGATTAGACCTACAGTATACTGAAACAAACATTAGCTCGTTCAACTCTTTGTAAACAATCTGAAAAATTACCTTATACATATATTTCCCCATACATACATTTTCCCCATTATATGTCAAAATATATAATGGGGAAAATGTTATACTTATGTAAACTAAAGCGATTTTTCTTTGTAACACTTGAAATAAAATTATCAATTATTGCTTTATGTAGATATCTCTTCAAAACAAGAATTTTAAACACAGATTCGATAATTTTCATGTACTTGAGATGAATTTAGTCGCATTTCGCAAATCATTTCCCGAAAGAAATAACGAAAATATGTCACAAAATTTTTTCCCAATTTTATTAGAAACGTTCAAAAAATGTGGAATAAAAATTACTTTAATTTCATATAAAACTCGTTTCAACATCATTATATTTTAATTATGACTATTCAATTTTTACATATTTTTTCAAACTTGTTTTACAAAACAGAAAATCCTGAATTTGCAACAAAAAAACCTGAACCATTAGATTGATTTGTTGGAAGAAAATAGCGAAGATAAACCACACGTTTTGAAAATAATTTTTCAATTTTATCGGTAAAGTTTACATGGTGTAGAGTAAAAATTACTTTGGTTTAATCAAAAAATCATTTCTAAAACCTGAGATTTTATTTGACTATTTCATTATATTTCTTAACTCTTTTCCAGTTTTATTGCTGGTTTGTTAAGTAAAATTTTCACATTATTTTGCAAACCCGTTTTCAGAAATGAAGAACGCTGAATTACTAATGAAAACATTGGCTATTAAACGTTTCTTTTTCTTATTTCTAGATAGTCTTGAACTACTCATGAAATAAGTCACATCATTCAAAAAATTAATTCGTAATTTTATTAGAAACATTCAGAAAGTGTAGAGTAAATTTTACTTTCATTTTGAATAAAACTCGTTTCATACGAGACATTTCATCATATTTTGCTTTTTTTTATTTGCGAATTTATTAAATAAAAATTTTACATAATTTTGCAAACTAGTTTCTCGTGAACCGAGAAGGCCGCTTTTCTCAGCAGAAAAACCTGAAACGTCAGTTCGAAAACAAGCTGTTTTCCTTCAAATTTTTCTACAAGATCGTTTAACTCCATTAATTCAACATAATTTAATTCAACAAGCCGATACTATTTTATTTTCTGAAAATTCTTCGTTAAAATAGCAAATCTTTTATCTTTTGTTGTAAACGACGAGCAATATTCAAGACCAAACGACGGTATAGTGACGCACAAAGAAGACCCACGATTTTATACCTCATTTTTCAATTGACGTAGGTCAAGTTCTTATTAGTACACTAAATGGAACGATAAATTAATTTATCAAATTACGAAACATTTGCGAATTTTGCGGATCTTTAGTATTTTAAGCTTGTCGTTTCAGTGGCGAATTCCTGAAAATCTGCAACTGCAGCAGAAGCGCGCACCCCTCCGCAATTAGCTGAGCACTGCGGCGCACGTGTGCTCGTCAAAACTTCAAACGTCCTGAAAAACTCTTTTCAGCGCAGTTCAATAAATAGGTCAAAGTTCAATTTTTTCCATCATATTTACTTTTAATCAACAATAAACTTACTCCTTTTAAAAATTCCCTCCTGGACGGTATAGGTGATATCCTTAAACCCCACATGCACTAAACTGTCCACATTTTGTCCAAATCTCGGCAAAGACCCATCTTCTGGTATGGTGAGCAATTCCAACTTTAGGGAGTCCGGTCTTTTGTGCGGCTTGAACGGTGCGGACGCAGTCATCGGTTCCATAGCCGTACGCCCAGAGCGTGCAGCTCTGAGATAGCAACTGCGCTTTCGTCCACTATCAAAACCACGGTCTCTTGCCCCACTCTCTTCTCTCCCTTTATCTGAAGCATTCAGAAGGAATGCTTTGTTTCTTCGCTTCTGAAAGATCACACGTGTTTGGATATCGTCGGTGAATCACCCGATTCTTTTTTGTCGGCGGGTTAATAGACAACCCCCATTGCACATCACTGCACCATGGACATTTTCGAATCGTAATAGAAATTTTATACAACTATTTCAATTAATGACAACGTGTTTTTCACTTTGTTGAAAATGATAACGCGTTCAGGTATCAATGCCACTTCATGGTTGGTTATCTTTAGATATCACTGTAATAAATTAGGTTCCGTTAATAAGAGATAAGCTCATTGTTGTCACGTGTGATAAAGAATTTTTTTCGTAATTATCGGTTCTTCCAGGGTAGCTGGAGAAGATTGAAGGGAGAATGATAATCTCCATTAATTCAGGAACGTTGCCTTTGTAGACTTGGGAAATGGCTGACAATAGATCAACCTTATCAAATCATTTACTCCTCTACCTACGCCGGGGTCAGTAGATCAACGTATTAATTTGCCCGTGAGAACATCTTACAACTTTATAGATGCACAGTATAATGTCTATCGGTTCACACTCTTCTTTTAGACAGAGCTTCAAATAGCTTTGACAGTAATTTGTAGATATGTTCTATTGACGATTATTATAATTTATATATTTAAAAGCAGTAACAATATCTGGTTTTATTGTTTTATAGTAATGATCCAGAAAATCTACAACCTACCCTTCCTTAATTGCCAAGTTGTATAGAATGGGGTTCTATTTTCTTAAAATAGCGGAATTATTCAAACGTTATTGACTAGTTCATACTTCTTACTACAGCACTTTAGTTTATGCATTATTTGCTATCGTGTAAATAAGTTGCGGTTTTGACTCTTCCATAATTCAATCTTTTATTAGGTCAATGCCATCAAACAAAAACAATAAAAAAAGCCTTAAGGAGACAAGATAACAAAGTGAATTTTAATTAATCTAATATGAAAATCGAAACTGGAACATAAAGTTATACCAAAAGAAAATGCTGCAGTATCTAACGTTTCAAATTATGCCGCATCGCATGTATAATAAAACAGTAACTGATAACAAAGAAGAGTTTTCACAATTTCTTATCGACCTTGTATACTTTCAAATAATTTATTAATATGGATTTTTTATTCATTGTCCGCAAAGATACGCGCCAATTGATTGTCTTGTGCAATAATTTCACCTTGAATGAATCAAGACAATAAATAATGAGAGTTTAGTGTAGTTTTTAATTGTTTTTTTAACAAGCAACATAAAGTAAATCTAAAATCTAAATTCACTTAATTTATAAAACTATGATCAACAGGAGTAAATGGCAGTTGATTGATTTTAGTTAAATTTTAATTCCACTACTTTAAACAATTCTATCGTCAGGTTTTTATTCAATTATAAGAATAGTATTTTGAATAAACATTAATTGCAAATTTAAGAGTTTTTGACTTCTAAACCATCTATCTACATTACGAATTTATGGACACTTTGCTGCCATAGCAATTAACTTAATTTTAAAGCTTTTCTCCTGGTTTCCACTACTAGAAAATTATTATATTGCTAGAGAAATGCCAGTGACTAAAGAGATTAACGTAATTCTGAAGATAAAATTAATTTACGATTGACTACAGATTTGATACAGTATTACTTCGGGAATCTATCATTCTCTCTTTATTATTGTGATGGGAGTATATTATTAATCATCGGCGCGTTCATTGAGTGGATATTTCAATTTTCTGCCTATTAATTTGCTACAATTTGTTTTATGACTCAAAAAAAACTAATTATCAAGTAAATTGCTTTAATTTCTATTAATTTGCAAAATCAATTTGTAACTTGCAAAAAATTGTGAAAAAATTAGGGATTGACGCAAGACTGTCTCCAGATAACAAATGTTATTAGCGTGATTCCGCTTGAAAAGGAAATAGAATAACAATAGGAACAACAAATATGTAAATATGCTACCAAATTTTCGACGAACTGTTCGCTTGTTAACGTTGGAATGTCGGGATGCCTCTCAGTTAAACTTTGTTAACACTGAACACCTATTATCCTCATTTAATGTTTCTATTCTAGACTTTCAATGAAGAAACAATGAAGGCAGCATATTGGTTAATTGAAAACTCCAGATAAACTCATTCTCCAGATATGGTTTATCATTTTACTGACTCCAGTTTTGAGGCATACAACATGCCAATAGCCAGTTTTCGTGAGATTGTGTGTAAAAAGTTAGATTAGAATGCTCGTAAATGCGTACTGCAAACAATGTAAACTTTCAGTTGTATAGAAATTATTTGAACAACAGATGGCAAGTAGTAAGTTGAATTGTCGTTTAATATCAACAATTACATCAATATTTTTAAATTCAAGATACAAATCAGGGGCGACAACATTACGTGCCGGAATCACAAAACTCTCTAACCGCATTAAATAGTTAAATGTATTTAAGGTTGCCTATTCAGAGTGCTTTAATTGCCAACAACAACGATTTAGAACGACAAAATAGTCACAAAATTGATAGATGTAAGTATTTCTTTTCAACCTTCATTATTTATTTAGGTATCTCAGTTTTTGTAGTCAAATTAATAAGGCCTTATCTTTCAAAAAGTATTAAAAAAATTGATTTCTGCCTTTGGTCAGGCAATCAAATATACTTACTCCCCCTTAGATCTAGTGGTGAGAATTTTTATTTAATGAGACCTGTTTTTTTTAGTAGAAAACACTGTTATTGTTTGATTTAGTTTGAATAAAAATACTTTCCCAGATTTACTATTTATTTATGCAATTATACATTTTAATCTCTCTCAATATGAGCTTAGCGACATCTTGAGAAGGTTGAAAAAAACGCATATTATTGGAAACTTCTTGATATAAAAATTTTGGCAGAAATGGGTGAATCCCAACAAATTTTTTTACCAAGCTTGCCTCGTGCTCAATCTCATAAAGTCAATTTCTAAAATTATTGTGTGTTACTAATAAAACCCAATTTTGATGCAGACTACTTCTATTAACATATTACAGATAGATGCCAAAACATACAAATACACTTTAAAATTTCTAATCCGTACTCCGAACGGTTCTGAACTTAAAGACTAGTTAACTACTAGCAAAAGTATTTTAGGCGTTATTGCAAAATGCAAATTTTGAAACGTTTTGCAAAGTATATTTAATAACCTATCATCCTAATTTGAAAGACCACGCGAATTCAAAGAAGCACAAGCCAAAGATCTGCTTTTGGAAACCCGCCGGCAAATTACTGATTCATCACTTCTGATTTTGATGGATGTTTGATGTTAGTTTAAATTATTATTATTATTGTTTATTTTTCTCACATGGTTTGCAATCTTTGAATGCCCTTTGTACTAAAAATTTTTAAGATTCAGACTCCAGTTGAGTCATTCTTCCTAATAGAAACTGTAAAATTAATAAGAGCTCCAGTTATCTCTTTGGATGTTATAGTTGCTACCCAGAAGTATACAGACTTAGAGACCAAAGTTCTGCATTCATATTACATATTTCAATTATATAACTTTAATCTATCTCAAATACCATTTCTTTTTATTAATTAAAAGTAGAGTCAAAAAATTTCAAAAACATCAATACAGAACAAAAATAAAAATGACTCTTCAGCCGTATTCTTGGACATAAGTCACGCGTTAGACAAAGTGTGGCCTGTTAAAGAAACTACTGTCCCTTAATTACTTCCTCATAATAAAATCATGTTCTTGGTAAGATATAACAACTAGGTTCTCTCTATCCTATCAATGCCAACGTGCCTCAAGGCAACATACTTGATCTCTTCCTCTAGCGTGGACTTGCCTACAATAATTGCCCATAAAAATCAACATCAGCATATCAACAACTCCCAAACAGCCTCAACTGTATCTTTAAAAGGCAGTGAAACCAAATTAGTCCAGGTCGCTTTTACCAACAGAAGCAACAAGCGCTTATCTCTAACTCTTAACAATCATCAATTATCAAAAAGAAACGAAGCCAACATCGTGGTGTGATCGTGGATTGACATGAAAAAGACAGTTATATACTAAAAAAAAACAATTGAGTCTACACCTCTGCAAACTTTATTGACGGATAGAATGCATATCGGAAATGTCCATCCGACCGGTATGGACAAACGGAATCAAATTGTGGGAAGTGCCGCAAACTCCAAGATCGAATTTCTTTAACGATTTTAATCTAAAGTATGATGATGGTTAATGCGCCTTGGTACTGCAAGTTCGCACAGTCAAGAATAACACCAAAAAATACCTCACAGTATATCAAGACTTGAAAATCATCTTAGCAAAGAACTTACAAACTCTGACAAAGCGTAGACTCAAGCGTATCTGAGGAGATTCTAAAAAGAACGTTATTATTAGTTCTCTTTGTTATGTGCCCAGTTATGAGTAATTATCTGAATAATTAGGAGGGTAAAAAGTGACTACAGGCTGAGTCACGGGTCTATTAAGAATTGATTTAACGTTTGAAAAGAACATATTGTAAATTAAAAAGGAATTAAACAAGAGAGATTCAGCAATAATTCTAATTCAAAATCTTCCGCTCCCACTTAAGGACATCCTTGGCGAAATAGAGTAAAACAATTAAAAGAATTTACTTTCATTCAGAGAATTAGGATTGGTGTTAATGCAATTTTGAGTAAAAAGGATTATCCGTGAATTTAAACTCTGGTTCAATTCAATTGTAACATTTATTCTCATTAGAAACTCAGTAATTACTCGCAGAAGTCGTCGTAACACAGTTAATAAATAAATTACAGTATTCAACATTCAGGACATGTTTAAAACCTTTGCATGAAGCTATAGAACTTACACATACTGTACCAGGGTTCCTACAACAAATGAGTATTATTAAGTTACATACAGTCTTACAACACAATCGAAAGTTTCCCACGGAACACGTGGCGTAAGTGCAAACGGCCCAAAAACAAAAACAATAAAAAAGTGAACCCTAGCAAAACGCGAGCCGTTCACGACCCCTGATAGTTCCACGGATTAGGTTGTTGTTGCGTCCATATGTTGTTCGGACCGAACGGACTGTACGATTCCATTTGTTGCGGTTGTGAAGGTGGCTGAAACCACTTTTTAATATCAACAAATATTAAAATTCACCCTACCTCATCGCGTTTGCTTTGATACCCATCGAAACCTGGAGGAGTTCTAGTAGGTGATTTTGGAAGTTCGGCAGGCGCCCACGGCTGCCACACCGACGATGACCCCCACAAATACCCAGCCTGTTGATCTATCGCGGGTTGTTGCACTGGTAAAGTCTCCGCTAACGGAACATAAGAATTCCAATACGAACCACTAGTTGAACCTCCCACTGCCTGATTCCACGTCGAATCTAATTGGAAACAAAATAATAATTTTAAAAAATCATAATTTTTTAGTTACCTTGAACTAAGCCGCTCTCAGATGTTTCGAGAAGATTGTTCATCAAGCCTTGGTTTCGTGTCCAGTTTTCGCCGGTATTTGGGACAAAATCGTCGAAAAATGGTGAACTGTTTTCCAACGTCAAATCGTGAGCGCTGGAAAAGAAACTGGTGGAGGGTTGGGTCACGTGTTCGCTATCTTGCCAGTAGTCTATCGGTCTTGATCCGATAGGTCCTAAATCGTTGGGTATTTGTATATATGGTTCGACGTACATGGTGGGTTTACTCGTTTGAGTTTGTGAGATTGGACGCGTGTTTGCTATATTAATAGTGTTCTCGCTTCTCGCAACAACATCACTGAAAGTTGCACGAGTCTCTCCCCAAACAGTTGAAGTGACAGGAGGACTGACCCGAATTGGAGGACTGTCGCGTTTTTCGCTGCTATTCTTCAACGAGTTCTTTTCCGCTGACAATTTCTTACTCAAATATTGTTTGTCTTTCTTCTCCTTACTTTTGTTGAGTTTTTTGTTTTCGTAAGGTTTCGGAATAGTTTCAGTTTTACTGTTGTCTTGTTCTTTTGCTTTGTAAGATAATTTAGGTCCTGATCTTTTGCGTTCTATTTGACTTGTTACGATTTGTTTCACTTCGATGTTTGGAATTTCTTCCTCGTTGGTGCTTGCTCGTTTATTGCAGGGTTTCTCTGAGCAAAGTTTCGAGCTTCTTTGGTCAACCTCTTTGTCGTTTTCGTCATTATTGCTACTGCTTTCAGTCGTAGTAGACGAAGTTTCTTCTTCGTAGGCAGGTACAACAGTATTTTTGGTGATTTTTTTGTTGTGAACATTTTTCTTCTCTTTACTAATCTTTTTTTCTTCCGCTTTCAAATCTAACGGTATGACTTGCTTCTTTCTTGTTTGTACTTCTAGCTTCTTTTGTGCTTCCGTTTCAATGACGCTAATTTCGTTGCTGTTCTTTTTAGCCAATTTCCTTTTACTTTTGCCAGTAGCTGGGATTAGCGCTGTATACTTTTCAGTGTCTTGCTTTGGTTTAGCAAACTCTTCCAAATGACTTTTGGCGATGACTTTATCACTTTTGCAGTCATCGCCAGTTCTCTTTTCGTTACTATCTAATTTATTCGAACGAATCTCAGCTCTGGTTTGTTGACCGACTAATCTCAAATCAAGAACTGGTTGTGCTGATAAATTAGTTGGCGTCATTAACGCAGCAATCGTCTCTTTTTTTATCCTTTCAGCGTCAAAAACTGTGAACCCTACTAGTCCCATAAATAACCCTAACATAAAAAATATAGAAACATAACTAAGATAACATTCCCAAATGGGTCTCACAATTAAATTAGAACACAGACTCAAATAGTATGGAGGAATTGTAGTATGCAGCGTGTAATTAACTGGATAATTCAAGCTGCTGTCCAGAATTAGCAATCTCGTCACTTTGGACAGCGTTAGATCGGGGGTGAAAGCAATATCGATTTTCTTGGTACCGTTCGGATGCAGAGCAAATGGTCCGCAATTAAGCACCTTAAATCCATAACCTTCACAGGGTAAATCGTTGACATAAAACCCTTTGATATAAATGGTCACATCCCCGATATTCCTTGCGGTAAAAGACCGCTTTACAGTTAAATTTGGAATGGGGCTGCGGTAATGCTTTTCCCTCTCGCAATCTTTGAGATGCTTTTCAGTTAATTCAAACGATAAAGGCTGCAAGGAGCCGGGTTTGCGGTTTCCGAACTTAAACAAAGGATGCGCACCCTGGCCCTTCAACCTAATGACCTCCAAAATCGTCAGGTTATTCCTAATAAAAATTAAGGCCGAATTTAAAATCGTGTCCTCGCTTTGAAAGCCTATTGTAAACGTAAAATTTTGACTAGGTCCCAACAAAATGGGTAGCGACGCCTCGTGGGCGCTCAAACTGACCAGATCGATAAAATCGCGCGAGCTGCGATTAAAACTCTCGTGAAAGAAGAATCCGTGCTTGATTTTCTTGAACTCGCGAGAGTTGTTGGGAATGAAATTTGATGGTAACCCCTCGTACATTAGTTGAATGTCTGGATAGTCTCTATCGAAGACAATTTGCACAACTAAACTGTAACTAGATGGATTTCGAACGGTGATGTTCCTGTACGAGACGTTGCCTATTTGTGTCAACGGAAACGTGTACACTGATTTGTTTTCGATGTTTTGTTCAACCAACAAACTCGGCCAGCTCATTTTCACGCGGGTTTTAAAAATATGCCCTCGCACTTCTGAAGTGTCCAACCTCAACGTTAAGTTTTGCCAACGTTTGGAACCGTTGGCAGTGACGTTGAGGTATCTATTATAAAAAACATTGACTAGATTTAAATCGAACTCGGACACGGACTGGGATAAACTCAGCGTTTTCAGCCACTGAGCTGTAATCAGAAGGAGTTAGTAAAAATTTTGAAGAATTTTTCGAAATATACCTGTGGTGTCGTGTTGCAACCCGGTGTAACACTCGTTGCCGCACCCCAATGTGGGATCTAAGTATAAATGGCCGATAACTTTCGTGGCGCGAGCCAAAATGTGGCCGGTATGCTTGCTGCTGAGGCGAGGATCAGGGGGCAGGCTGATTATATCCTCGATTATCATTGGATCGTTGAAAGTCGAGTGGACCCGCAGCGGGTGCGAACATATCTTGCCCTGAAAGAACCAAATAGAATGCACAAAAAATAACAAATAATTCTAAAATTTACGTTATTGCATTTAAGTAGAAGCCTTAAAAACTGCAATTTACAACTATTTAACTCCCCGAAATAGTTAAATACAAATTTTAGTTTAATACCAATAAAAATAGCAGATAACGCATCCAAATGTATAATCACTCTCAAGTGTAAAATTTGGAACAAGGCCTACAACTGCGGCATCTAACCATTTCTGACCCAAGCGTCGCTTCAAAAAGCTGATAACGTCAACAATATTTTTCCTTTTGCAGGCGAAATTAGTTTTTCAGAAAAAAAAAATAAGTACATATTTTGTCTAGATAATCGATTGGTCTAATTGGCCAAAAATGACGCAAACACTTCATTGTAAGTATTGAGAGACCAACCATAAATACAAGCACTTATGTAGTTGAAAACTACTAAAAATCTTGCCCCCCTAGAGAAACGCAAGCATTTACCGGAAAACATTGGTCGAAAACGAGTCGGTCTGGCCCTATTTCGAGTTTTCCGGCTGCCACTTTGAAATGCACTGGCACCGAAAGATTTTCGTACTGCGTCTCGACTTGAACGTCTCCCCAAATCTGCCCCTCGGCATCGAATGTTTGAACGGCTAATCGCACTATAGCATAATCATCAGGTCTCAAGATTGTCTGTAAAAAAAAAATTACTTCTAAACCAAGTTTTGTTTTATTCTTACGCATTGGCTTAAATTTTGAAAATTGACGCGGAGCAATGCCAAGTGATAATCGCCCTTGCCACAGCCCAACATCACAGCATTGGTCATAGGTATAGAAGTTTTGACGTTCTTCACCGCAACGCTAACCGGATTGTTATTGACTACGACGAAATATATTTCTTTCCTCGTATCAAAACTGATCAATCCCAAATCTAGGGAGTAATCTTTGCTTTTGAACGGCAAGTACTAGAATAAAGCAATTAATAAATGGGACAAGAAACGACGAATGGAAATTACCACTTGTAACTTGCCATTGTAACTCAAGAGAGGTACGGTAACGTCTGAAATATTCGTTCTTATCAGAATATTTGAGTTAACCTTCAAATCGGCGAGTTGAACGCCGCTCTTGAGTTTGATAGTGAAAATATGTGTCTCCTGTTGAGGTTTGAGGATGGAAGGTTTAAAATTCTCAATCTGGAACGATTAAATTGAGTGCCGTAGCAAAAACTTGGTAGAAACTCACTTTAAAAAATTTTTGAGCATCATCAGGTAACGTGTAATTGATTAACCTAACCGAGGAAAGAAAGTTGTTTTTCACTTTAAAACTTCTTGAAGACAACCCTTCGGGTTTGTCATTGATGAAGTATCTCGTGGTGAATGGATCAAATGACAGACCGCCTTCAAGAACAGTAGCGTAGTACGGTATTTCAGTTCGACATTTTCCGTTCTTATATTTCACAATAATATTCCCGGAAAAATCTTTGTTCTTGAAAGCGGTTTTCCCTAAAATTTCGAAATAATTTAAACCAATCAGTGACGTCATAAACCGTAAATAATTACAGTCGAGAGTTAATTTCCCGATTTTAACACACTGACTTTTTCCAGTTTTTAAAACCGGCAACAACTTCACGTTTTCATATTCCACTTTGATGGCATCTGAAGAAGCGACGATACTATGTATCCTCACAGCCTTTTTCAATGGATTGAAGACACAAATCTCCAGTTGTTTAGGAGCTTCCAAACTACCTCCAACTCCAAAATCGATCGAGCCTTGAGGATCGAAAACACCTCCACTCCCTGACACTTCAACCTCCAAGGGCACCACCAGGATATCTTCGGTACTATTAACTCGAATCCTGTAGCAAATCCACTCAATCTCACAAAAGAAATTACAATAATCCATACCTGACGTAAGCGGTGTGATTTTGCTCCGCTTTAGCCTGAAATCTCACTCGAATCACAGCTTTTGTCTGTAACGGGGGAATCTGCCACACGACCCGTGGACCCTCCAACAACCCACTTGGCAATTCCAAATGGAAATCGCCACCGCTACTGTACACCTCGAAAATCTACAATAAAACACACCATGAAAAAAAAAGAACGCGACAATATTGTATAACAGAAGTGAAACTTCTGAAAAATGCCTGTAGCGAAGCGTAAGGGAGGTTTGGAGCACCGACAGTAGCGCGTTGGCGTCTAGTTCAACTATTACAGGAGTAGTCACAGTATCCTCGCAAATCAAAATCTTTCATTCGGCCCTACGCCGTCCCTCCCTTTACTGTAAATTGAAGAATTTTTTTATAAGGAACCAGTAATCCATTAAGAACTGCGTGCCCTGATAAAACCACACTACCTTTGGAGGCTTAAAATGGAATGCTCCTAAAGTGTTATTTCCGCTAAAAACTCACTGGTTTTACGTTTCACTTTTCGTTACGCATGCTTTTATTTTGGGCAGTTACAATACCATCCACCCTCCCCGGCGGCTAAAGAAGTTTCACTTCAGTAACTATTAATTATTAAAAGTTCGCTAAGTTTCGACTACTCACTTGTATCGGAACTGTGTGAGGATTGTGCATATAAATTAGGGGTGTGAATGATGCGTTTATTGGTAACTTGATACCTACGATGGGTCTTAACCTATAGGGGCTGAAAATGCTCGCCCCCTTCACCTGAAACAGCAGCAATATGAGAAAATTATCGGATATGACTGAAGTAATTACGTTATATTTGAAGTGACCTTCGGTCGTGTGGATGAAGAGACTGCTTTCCACGTATCCTTCTTCGCGGCCAAGGAAAACCACGCTGAAGGACGTGTTGCCCAGGGGTGGAATTTTCTGGGACATTTTAAAACCGTCAACCACTGTATCCATGTTAGTGAATATATGCAGTTCCAGAAAATTACGAAAAAAGGGATCCTCTTACACACACCACTGTCAAGAGTAAGTTTCTGGTCACGAAAAACAATGAGACTTTTAACCAATTTTTGGACAAATTAATCAGTGAATGTACATTTCGCGGTAATTATAGTTTGAAGACAAATAACAGAATTTAAAAAAATGAAATTTTACTAAATGTTGGACAGCCGCGGTTTAAGGGGCGTGTTTGGTAACAGGCCAATGACATTGCACATTTTATGTTTCAAAGTGTGCAGTGCTGCAATATTTCAATTTATCCAACATTAACTAATTTCTGCGTAAAAAAAAATTCTATTGTTACATTGCAATTGACACTAAATGTAACTATTTGTAAAGTAATATAAAACTTTTCACTTCAAATACCGCATTCTTGTATTTTGTTGATACACCTCCATTAAACTAGGCAAACATCCCGAGAAGTCAAACGCAGATTTTCTTTATTTATTTAGAAATAAACGGTTTGAGATAGAAAAAAATTCCACGCTTGTAGGACGAATAATTCTCTACGTCAGGCTAAATAGGTCCGGGTGCGACAGAGAACGCAAACAGACTAAATGGCAAGCTTAAGTTACAACTTGTGTAAATCAATTATTGTAGAAAGAAAGGTGTGACCAGTGTAGTACGCCAAGTGGGCAGTTCCAAAAGGGGTGGATCTTAGCTGTTAACCTTGTTGCTTTCTATTAGGCTGGGATGTCATGATTAAAGTCATTAGTCCATTACGAGATTACGCGTTTTGAAATAAGCCAATCATATTGAAGCAGGAAATTGGTAACAAAAATTTGAAAACCCCTCTTAAACCCATTTTAACACGTAAAGAGTATTATAATTTAGAAAAATAGGTTAAAATGGTTGATTTTCTCATAATGGTTAAGAACCCCATTACCATTTGAAAATTGTAGAAACATAATTAAGAACTTGAATTTTAATGGTCAACTGTATAATCACCAAATAAGAAACGAATTAAACCGTTCAATGAATTAAATGCATCAAAATTCATAAAACTTGAAAAATAGCATTTTCTAGTCCATCACAAATTTCTGTTTTCGTTATTTCATGAGTTATAAGCACAAAACTTTATGCCAATATTTAAAATCTGTTTATCCAACTGGTGAAGGATCAAAAACCTATTTAAGGGCGCCATAAGAATCGTAACGATTCTCTTCCACTTGACCCACATTGAAGATGAGTATGTGCAAGGTAGTGGAAAAATTATCTCTTCTTGTCAACTGATTGAATCCATATGGTAAAGTAAGTAGCAAGTGTCAAGAACCTATTTTGTCACATTTATTGTGGCCCTTTTTAAAATTATTTTTACCCCAAATAAAAATTGATTTTCCACATTAACTCTAGCGACAACAACGCGAACTATTTTGGTGAAAAATGTCCCGCAACGCATTAATTGTATAACAAATCATCTAAAATGTGGCGCTTTTTTCACTTCAGAATTTTTATGAGTTCCAGTTTTTAGAGAACACGCGTTTTCGATCTTTTTTTTACTTCACAGTGATGTTCGTTATTCTGTGCCACTATGTCAGAGCTATTTTAGCAATTCCTGAATTTATTTTTAGCTTTGCCATACATAAAAATTCAATCTCAACTTTGATAATTTTTTAGAAGTTCAAAGAAAACAAATCAGTTTAAAAAAAACAACTTTGACACACGATTGAACCTTAATCTTTCCATTGCCCCTTCCAAAATTGATTTGCTACCGAAAATGGCCTGAAAAACAAACTGTCGTTTTTTTACAGCGCCCTTAAGTAAGATTTTGTGCACTTGCTTAATTACTTTTATGGGTGCAAAAATCGCATTTATTCTGAATTTTCTGGCTGTTTCAGGCGTGCCTACTTTAAAGCTGAAACTAGTTTGATACACCATAGAAATTTGCAATGTCATTCAGCATTGTGAACTTGGATTATAAATGATTGAAAACTGTACACCATTGTAATCCTGAATTAGTCATAAATACTGTTTGTTTGATAAATTCGGAATTTCTCAAAATGCCATCTCAACTAGTCACTCACTTTATCTTCGAAGAAGGAACTGTGGAAGTGCATTGTGCTTCCAGAAATGGAGGTCATGTCAATGCTCTTATTGCAGTCAACATTGAACAACATCACCTTCTCCAAATGTGGCACTCCCACCGGTCTGAAACTTGGGAAATTAGCAATACTAATAGAAATTGTCTCAAAATTCTAACCTGTGCTTAAAATCTAATGTAGCCGGCTCAAACTTTAATTGTAGTTTCAAGGTGGCATCGTTGATTCTTGCTGACCTAAAACCGCAACGATAACAAGGTTTGACGAGAAAAACAACACAACTCACCTCAAGCCAGATGTTATTTCCTATTATAGAAAGTAAAAAAAGATATTTTAGAATAATGAATATTGTGTGATTTTAGAAACGTACCTTGTGGATGACACTGAGGTCCTCGTCGAAATATCGCTGGTTGTTGCTGATGAAGCCTGTAATTTGGCAGATTTAGTTGTGTGTTTCAATTTGGAACTCCGATAATGTCATCAAAGGACATGATAAAATTTTTAGCGTAAGAGAAAACTTACCATGACTGCTGTCATGCACTGTTAAATGGGTCTTGATGATTGATTCTAATAATGTGAGTGTAAAAATATACCACGATAACGAATACCTAAACATTTTGACATTTGTAATATCGTTTATTTATATGGACACAGCAAGTTCGAGAAATAAATATGTAATCTCCTATCTGTCATTAATCGACTTTAAAAAATAACCAAACTGTTGCCAATTTTAGGAATTTCAACGAGACAGGTCCACCAACATAGGCTGCAACTGTCATGTGGTCATCTGTCTTCGCTTCATTTGAACTACAAATAGAACAGCAACGCATATGTTAAAATATCTCAATGTAGAGCGTTATCTTGGATTGGCGGCAGTAAAACAGAGAAGGCGCAAAATTTCAATATGCTTGTAGCTCTTTGACAATGTCGGAACAATATCACAATAATGTGATATTGTCACAAAACTATACGGCAGGCTATTTAACTTTTTAATATCCTCATCTACAAAAAGAAACAAAATTGGAACATAATGAATAAAAAACATTAAACATATACTCAAACAATTTTTTATTTTGTTTACAATATAAAAATACTCGAGTATTTGAGTATTCGAGTGACCGGTGACGAGAGCAGACAGCATCACTCGAAGCAAGCGACATGAAGATGACAGATGTGGTTTTGCCAAAACGCCGTCAGAAACCCGGCCCTTTTCAGCCAACGCGGGTAAATACCCGAAATTTTACAAATTCAAATTATTAGGAAACTCTACAAAACTAATTTACTGATCGTTAGACAAAACTTTGAAAACTCTTGCTTTCAAAAGAGTAACCCTCAGAGTGTCATTATTGATCAAACTCTTCTACTTTGTTCTCTAGGTTTCTTCTATCGTTGTATGATTATTTATTATACAATCCATATACAATGCCTCTACATAGTAAAATAAATTACAAGATTTGCATTAAAACACAAAAAGCTTTAAAACTTAACATTTACAAAAGTCATGTACGCAACATGGAATAGCAATATCTTGGCGCATCTATTGTTCTTAAAGTTCTCTTCTAGCACGCCGATCATTTGATTTTTAATAAAAAGTTATTTAAAAAAATATATACATTATTAGTAATTCTTTGTACTACATTTCTTTATATAGAATTGAAATTACTTAATGCAGATGCAGAAATTTTTATTTTCATATGATGAAATGGTAAAACTTAATAACAACACTATCGATTAATTGAAACCATAAATGTTAGCGCCACCCTACGACGGAGGAGAGCCACCGAGAGACACTAGTTCTCTTCCTGTTGACGGGCGTTCCTTCAGTCTATAGTGCAGATCTCTGTTTTATCAATCACGCAAAATGTGGGGTTATTAAATCAAGCCGCTTTTTAATAATTATTGAAGTTATTCGTAACAATGGTAAGCAAACGTGTTTATTTCCAACATAATTTTTGCAAAAATATTTTAGAACTACTTGAGAAATGCATTAAGGTTGCCAAGGAACATAACCTCAACACCAATCCTTCGACTCTTGTCAACAGCCCCAAATCCACTACAAGAATCAGAACCTGATAAACTATTTAAAACTGTTGAACTAGAACTAAGAGGAAATGATCCAGCCGTACTCAAAAGTTTTTCGAAATTTGCAACTGCAACAGCAAACCATTTAAATATAGAATCTAAAACGTTAGTTTAAAGCTTCTGATTACAACTTTATTTAATCAAATTTTTTAGGTGGAATTTGCGCAAGCCAGTACACGAGAGATACACAGTCCTAAAATCTATACACATCTACAAAAAGCACAGAGTTCAATATGAAACCAGAACCTATTTTACTTTTATTCAATACAAACATTTAACCGGTTCTACTGCTGATACTCTACTAGAGTACATTCAACGCAACTTGCCAGAGGGAGTAGCGTTGAAAGCCACAAAAGTATTTATTGCTTTTTTTTAACTTCCCAATTAAGCGTCTTATTACAGGTTGAAATACAAGCACTACCAGAACACCTACAACCCCAGAAATTGAGTGAAGGCAACGTAGAAAATTAGTTTGAGACATGTAGTTACGTTAGTAATTGTTTATTAAGAATCAAACAAATAATTTTGTTGTAATTAGTGGTTTTGCATTTTTAATTGCCCTGTCAACTTCAGTTAATTCAATTGGTTTAATTAGAACATTTGTTTCGGTTAATCGAATTAGTTGAATTCGAAATTTGTTGAAAATGGGGAGTTTATTGAAATTTTCTAATATTTTCTTGAAGTAATGTTAATATTTGATGTTTTCATTTAAAATTATGGAAACCGTCTAGAAATTATTTTTTTTCAACTTTACGCAATTTTCTATTTTAATTTTGTTTAAATTTTTGGGTGGATTGTTCAATCCCTGCAGTCATGTTAGTGTTATAATAACTAGATGTCGCCCTATGCGCCTCCTGTTTAGTAGCATAGCAGCCGGAATTTACTTGACGTCACGTCTGGACTCAGCGGATCGATTTTGTCGGCCGATTCTTCCTCTTTTAATAATAAATAATGATTGGCATAATTTAAACAATTATTGTTTGAAAAGAACGTTATAAATAGCTTTAACGAAGTTAATTTGGAACGAAATAGCCCACCGTTATTTACGTCGTGATGTCTGCCAATTCTCCAATATACCTCCCAACCAAAATCTCGTGACAAAAATAATCATCTTCCCCAAAAACAAACAACAAATACGTGTGCAATTTTTGTTGATACACACAAAGTAATTAGGTACGCAACGTAAACATTTTGGAAACTGTTCGATGCCGCGTTCTCTTGTTTCATTTTTGTCCTTAGTCAAATATCGACCCTTTTTGGCGACGCGCCATCAGGAGGATAGGTCATGCTATTTCCCGACCTATCTCCAATGTTTCCTTTTGCGATTTAACAACTATTGCCAATAAACTTGAAATTTCAGCCAAAATAATGACTGTTAACCAAAACCTCTCCTAATTAGTCCCTTGTGTTGTCAACATAAGGGATTGTTTTCTGTTGATTAGAGAACAGAGGCCTTCAATTAACGCATAATTAATTAAAGTGCATGTGGATTAACAACAAATCAGAGACAACCCAACATGTATCGATTTCAGCGACCTTCCTCACTGACCTCAAGAATTATTACGCATTACATTATTTTTTTTGAGAAATTGGTAAGTTACATATACAACAGCCGTAAATCACCACTGATCTTCAAACTTCCCCAATGGGAAACTCGAGCTACAAGATTTATTGCTTTCTTTGCGTCATTTCTTTACGTGGATACTTTATTTTTCGCTTCTGCTGGAAATGAAGGTTGGTTCGTTATTGAACCTTTTAAACATTTCCCAAGTGGCTGACTGCCACTTACCTACCTTAATAATCGTTATTATTAGTTTGTATATTCAAATAATTTTCGTTGAATCACTAAAAGTGCTAACGGAATTGTAGATTAAAACGGAGACGTCTAATGGAATAGTTCGATAATACAATTACTATCAATTATACCTTAAAATTGCCAAGTAAACGTATAAATAAAATGACGTGTGGTCACACCAACAGGATTTTGTTGAGAAGGATCAACTGGCACTAGTATGGTACGACACTTACGACAGGTACGTAATTTAGCAACATGACAAATTTGCTTAAATTAACAGTTTTATTATTCTTTAACGTAGGTTTTTCAACAAGTAAATTTATAAATGGTACACAAGTTACTGTGCAAATTTTTAAATTTTATTTTTGGTCTATTACTGTTTCTCTTATAGAACACATGAGTTCCTAAAGGTAAAGTGTTTGATTAGAAATTAATTTAAGTAGATCATTATTTTAATGTAATTCGGGATACGAGGTGATGTATGAAAGATTTAAAGGTCGTTATTCTTAGGTGAGATTACATCAGACTCGCTGCAGTTTCACTGCAGTACTAAGGACCTTGTTGCATCGATATTTTAGTACGTCATACAGGAGTAGCGGTAGGTCATGGTATTTCTGCAACACGAAACAGGTTTAATACTAATATCAATTTGAATAATGTTCAGTTGCGTTTATTTACGGGTATGTCTAAAAAAAGTTACAATAATAACGTAAAACTGTAAAAATTGAAAAATATTTTATTTACATTTGAAAATTTCTATGAATTGAAAGAGTTTAAAGAAAATCAAATAAAACGAGTTAGCTATCAACATATTTAATTTGAAAGTTTTGTCTCTATGATGATTTCCAGAAATCATTAAGAGGCAAAGTATTTAGAAATTAGAGGTTATTACAGTACAGTCAAAAAAACTTAATTTAATTACAATACAATTATTACCTACTATCTGTTGATTTTGATGGTTGACGATACAACGTGGTGTAGAAATAAAGAAAGAAATACTAGATTTAAGATTTAATTGCAGACGGTAACAGAAAGCTCCATATATAAAACAATAAATAATTTAAATAAAAAATTTTTTTACTGGTTCTAAACTATTTTAGAAGCTAAAAGTGGCTGGGACATTGAACTCGACCTCGATTGCAAAACCCATTAAATTGGTCAAATCCGTTTAAAAGATTGCACTTTCTGATTTTCTAACTAGGTAAAAAATTAAGGGTGCAGTTGAATTAAATTAAAATTAAATTATACATAAAGCCAAAATGTATTAGCTTATGATTCATTTTCTTGTAATAGTTTAACAACTCATATTATTGGCTAAAAGATGGAAATGGTAGAATAGCTACTACCTAATGACGTCAATATTTAAATTATTTTGGGTCAAAACATTTACTGAAAGTTGATTAAATGTGTATACGGTTAGTTGAATCAGAATAATTGATTAACTGAGTGCATGCTTGTGTAGTTTCAAGTCAAGTTTAATGCCCTTCTTTATAAATTATTCAAATGTTATTAATAAATGTTGAATTAACAAGCTCATTTAAAAATACTTTATTTTGAATGCAAATTTCTTTCAATGGTTTTTATAAAGTCAGATAGTTAATATTTTAATGTAATCAACAATTAATTCAAAATTACAATTTCTTGCTTTTATTAATTCTTTGGAATATATGCTGAGGTCCAATTGCACAAAGCGTGATTAAACTATCATTAAGATTTTGATTGGTGATTAAGAATAAATACAGTAGAATCTCGATTATCCGAGCTAATGTGGACCGGGCCCTGCTCGAATAAGAAAAAACTCGAAAAAGCCGAAGAATTAGAACAAAAAGGAAATAAAATGTTACATGTAAACTATTGCTGTTAAATTGAAAAATGTGAAGTTATTCTCGATTATATGGTACGATTACATCTTTTTCTTGCCGCGATGTCTCTCCAGCGCTTGATAACCAAGACATCGTGTAGCTTCTTCTTGTTGTTCAACATATCGTAAAGCCGTCTCTAATGCCTCAAGTCTTTGTTCGTGAGGTACTAGTTGTTCATTTTTGTGATGTATGCCATTTCATGTGTCTTCATATTTTGAGTTTACTTTATCACTATCACTTAAAACGGTTAAGATTATTTTTTGATCGTCAAAAGTTCCTTTGGAATCATTACCAACAATCCATCCTTGCACTTCGGTTGCTGACACTCCCTTGCATCTTCTTAATCTCATTATTAATTCGGATAAACTTACCTCCTCTTCGTCAGCTTCCTGCTCTTCAGCCGCATTAGTGGTCAGAATCTGAGACCAAAATTTTCGAAGCATCGATCTCTTCACAGCGTTCCAATCTTCCGCCACCCAATAAACGACATGTTTTAGATTAATTTCTTTTAAAACTTTAATTAAATTATCAGTTTCACTCTGCTCTAAAGCATGTTGCCGAAGTTTTGTCTGTAGTTTCTCTTTAGATTTACTAGAACTCCTTGATCCATCGGCTGAATTAAGTCGATCACATTTGGAGGAAGAAATTTAATGATAATTTTTCAGCTCTTCAGAACTGCTTCTTCTGGATGGGATGGTGCATTATCCACCACTCCCACCGTTTCTTTAAAAAATTTCTTTACACTCGGTACAAATTTATCACAAAACCAATTCGTAAACAGTGTTGAATCCATCTATGCATTTTTCTGATTTTTATAATAAACGGGTAAGACTCCTTCGGCTATGCTATTGAAAGCTAGTGGTTTGGCTATTTCTCTATGCACATTAACGGAAGCTTGTGCCTGCCAGACGCATTGCTGCAAGGCATAATAGTCGATCTTTCTTGACTATGTTTGTAACCAGAAGCTGAAGCTTCTTGTTTACCAGCAGGAGTATTTGCTGGCATCAATTTAAAATTTAGGCCAATTTTATCGCAGTTGTAGATCTGATCTTTAGGGTAACACACTTCTTCTGCCAATTTTCTAAAGTTATCTTTAAAAATTTGAATGAAAACCCATCTGAAGAAAGTTTTTTGCCACAAATTTTCAATTCTCGAATACCATGCCGTTTCTTTCAGCGATCTAGCCAACCGTCACTTGCAGTGAAAATATTTGTTGTGGTATTTGATTATTAAATATTAACGCTTTTTCCTTCAAAGAGGATCCGGATAAGAGAATCCCTTTATTCCTCTGTTGTGTAAACCATAAATGCAAAAAAATTGTATCTTATCCGACTTTCTTATCATCTCAAAGAAACCTTCTCGCAATAACTCGGATAAATTGGATAAAATTTTAGATCGGCTCGAAAAACCGCGACTCGGATAATCGGTGTTCTATTTTATGTTAAATTAAATCCCTACAGAATGTAACAAACAGCTAATGTCTAGTTAATGTTATAAAAATTTAGAGATCCGCTAATGGTGGTTTGTTAAACTTGAAATCGTTTGTGCAACCAGAGCTTAGTCTGGTAAAAAAAGTTCAAGAAATATTTATTTGTAGGTATCAATTAATTATGGAACAATCACTTCAGAGATCTCCATATTGAAACGAGATTAAAAATGATTTTACAAAAAACTATGGAAATTGAAGAACTCTCAGTTGAAATTTTTTGTTGTGTGTCTCAAGGGATTAAAAACTTATCCTAAAATATTATATCCAAGAAACGTAACATGCCATTGATTATAGAAATAGAGTTATTAATTGCTCGTATCAAAGGCGTTTAGGTTTAGGTAAGCACAAGGAACCAAAGATGTTAAGGATGTTACTCTGGGGGTCTACAGTGATTGATTTCCTAGGAACTCTAAATGATTGAGAGGGTAAAAGTGCTTAAAAAAAAGAGAGTAAAATGATTAAATTTTTAAGTATTTTTTTATTTGTCATGATCTGATAAGTTTCGATACTTTCTTTCAAATGTCAGTAATCAGTGCAGCTTTAACCGGAAATTCTCAAAGATACACCTTTCTCATGTACAAAGTTGCAGCAGTCAATTGGCAAATAATCGCATTATTGACAGTACATTTCTGTTTGTTTATCTGGTCGGCTTCAGCCTTGACATAGAAAAGTCGATAACGACGTCGCATTTGTTGCATTTCGCCAATTTCCTCTCCAACGCAAATAAATCGGCCTTGAGAAGGAACAGTTTTCTATTTCAGAATTAAGTTTCGTTATTTATTTTTTTGTTTATTATAAGTCGAAACGTGGCCTCGTCCAAACAATTGTCTAAGAAAACGTGCATTTGCGTTATAGAAATTCAAAACCAACATCATTTTAAATCACAATTGACATGACGTCAAGAATCGCGTTTTATTAGTCGTCCTGACGTCAAAATTCCCTAATCCTCCGTCAGTAGTAGTCAGAAGCCAACTATAAATGGGGACAACGAAGAAATTTTTCTAAAATTAACCAACATGGACGCGTCATACACCCCAAATTTCTTGTTACAACAACAAATCGGTCAATTAAAA
Source organism: Pyrochroa serraticornis (assembly GCA_905333025.2). Lineage (NCBI taxonomy): Eukaryota > Metazoa > Arthropoda > Insecta > Coleoptera > Pyrochroidae > Pyrochroa > Pyrochroa serraticornis. The sequence goes on along the minus strand of HG995157.1, from coordinate 8,673,298 downwards.
TTGTTTTAACGTCCGAACATTGGAGGTAGTCCAAATTCCAAGCGCCCACAAAGGACAATCGCGTGTTGTCATTTAATATCGTCGACAATAGTTTATTGCTTCCAACAATCACAATTTATAGAGGCAAATATTAATTTTATTGCTGCAATAAAACTAGACAGTTAACTATTTCTTGTTATATTCCCAAAAAAATTTAACCTAGTTCACGATGTTATCCTCTGAGTCCTGAAAGTACCCCTACAACAACCATGTACGTACTTCACTAGATCTCTTTGGATTGTTATCGTTGGCGCTATTAATTGGTCTAATTGAGAGAAAAAAATAACGTGACATCTTCAGAGATAGAGGACAAATGGTGGCAATTTGATTAAGTGAAACGCATGTTACATTGCTTTTATTGACAACACCGATGTCACTGTTTATGTTGCTTAATGGCGAGGTTAAATTGCTATGAGCTCACTGTCCGGATAAATCCGGATAGACTAAATTGTTTGCTGGGTATTAAATTCGCTGATTTTATCGCCATCAATAACAATGAACAACTGACGACGAAGCCTGTCGGGATCGACAATTGTTCCAACATCCAATACAACTAATGCAAGAAAAATACAAAAGCGATTTCAGTTTTACTGGAACACATTGCAGCTACCTACTCTAATAAGAAAGGAACGAATGATTTTTATTTATTTTTAATTAATGAAATTATGTTAAGAATTCACCCATTAGTGTTTTTTTGGTTTTCGTAACTTTTTTTGTGCTTCTACCTGTGTTAGCACTTTACTTTCAAGTCCCTTTGCATTAGCTCAATTGGGTTAATCCTCTTGAGCTTTCTTACTAGTTCTCTTGTCGAGATCGATGGTCTCCAGGGGCGGACTGGCAAAAAAAATATAAGTGGAACCTTTTTTACGCGATAATTTTTTTAATGCTTTATCTCCTGTTACCGAGATAAAGAGATGGGATCTAGTAATTAGTGAAAGATCAATAACGTGTTGCAGAAACTGGGAAAGCAGGTGACAAATTTTGAAGACTTGACAGATAATTTGAGAGAAATTAGTAAATTATTTGTCTTTAATGCATTGCCTGCAGTTTTTGAAACAATCACAAGATTTAAAAATGTTACAAAAATAAGATTAAATATAGGCAAATTATGTGTGAAAAATATCAAATTTCAGTTATAATTGATAACAAAACGACAGAATTTTGATAAAGGTTTTCTAAATTTGTCTAACATCCATTCAAAACTTATGAATTTTGGCCTTTTTTTTTCTACCCCCTTGAAAAGGTTTCCAACAAATTTAGGAAAAGAGTGTTGTTAATTTGGACGTAATAATCTTCAATTTTCAAATAGGATAACATGAACAAAGTTTGAAATAAATCACTGTACAAAAAATTGTAACAACAGGCCAAAGAGTTCTGTCATTGTTCTTCAGTTGTGCTTCCTTCTCAATTATTTTTAAACATTTCTTTCTTATCTATTTCTGTCTTGTTGATTTCTTTTCTGTCATATTTCTTTTTCTATTGTTAAAAATACTGCTCTCACTACTTTCTGTCATAAAATTCTAAATATTGCGGAGAACTGTGCCTACCAGTTAATTTTGAAAAGTGGAAAGTTTTTAATTTGGTTTCTGTATAGAAGGTTTTCCTTCAAATTTGGAAAAATTATGTGAAGATTAAGATATTCCATAGAGGAAATTTTTAAATCTATCGTTTCAATTTTCTTATAGGAGAACATGAACAACTTATGAACAAATATTTATAAGTTACATCACTAAAAATAAAAATAGAAAAAACTGTAACAACAGGCCAAAGAGTTGTGTCATTGATTCTTCAGTTGTGTTTCTTTTTCAAATATTTTTCCAAATTTTACCTTTCTTTGTTTTGCTGATTAATTTTCTGCCATATCCCGTTTTATATTGTTAAAATTGCAGTTCTCGTCACTTGTGCTAAAAGTATAAATATTACCAAGAACTGTGCCTAAAAAAAGTTACTTCTTACGTTAAGTGTACAGTTTTTAAATTGCTCTTCTGTAGAAGATTCTTTTTCTTCAAATTTGGAAAAATTATGTGAAGATCAAGATACTATATACAAGAAATTTTTAAAAAATCTATCGTTTAAACCTCCACAAATGTTATAATAGTAAAAATTTCAATTCTGAGCATATCCATGGAATCTCATAGTTTTTTCATTGTTGCTTTATTTACCCTCATTTCTTCTCAAAATAACTGCCTTAGCTACTTTTCCATTATTCCATTATGAGACCCAATTTAGTATTTGCAAATAATTTTTATCAAAACAACTATGGTATTAGTCCAAGTACACCGGCCTATGGTCTTTCTGCCTTAATTTGGTAAAAGGTGTAGTATTCATCTTAATCTTGAGGAGACATTCTAAAACGTAAACATGTGGGTATTATCTCAGTTTATTATTTTGATCTTGGTGTCATACTTTATTGAAAACTTGTACAATATCTTACAAGACCAATCAACAAACTTCCTTTCTTCAACATTTCTCTTAATTAGATTTGTTATCGGGTATAATTGTTTTATAGTTAAATATTGAACCCAAACTCATGCGTATTAGCAATTAATTATTTTATTTTTAGTGCTCGTTTAAGCCTGAGACGCTTTAAAAAATAATTTTTCAAACAACTTTAATTCTATCCATAGAAGTGAGATGACGTAAGAAATATTCTGTTGGACAATATTTATTCATTTTAGATCATTATTATGTGTATTTTTTTTATTATGTTGTTAGACGTTTCAGTACCTGTGTTTAGATCAAATCTAAGAACTTTTTTTGATTTGCAATATTTCTTTGTTTCTTTTGTTACTTCTGTTAAACAATTATCTAAATTTTTTGCTATTCTTATTTTCTTCCAGCTTTCGCATCAAGTGCTTCACTCTGCACTCGTTTTTCATTTAGTAGTCATATTGAGAGCTTTTGAGTTATCAAAATATTTACTTTTTTACTTTTCTATAAGAAATAATGTGGATCTTTGATAGATTTTTAGAAACGTGTTCACTATATCGTATCCAATCTTTTGAATCGTTTTTTTTTACTTTTTAACTAATTTCTTGAACTTTTCCAGTTTCTTCTCAAGGAACTTTTAATCTGAATTTTATTAACCAAGTGTTCTAAATACTTTCTACATCCTGTTTGTTGATCAGTGTTGTTTCATTTACATGTTTGAATTATTTGAAGGTGATCAATCTTTGCTAAAATGGTTGAAATTGGTGGTTTATGCGATGGAAGTTGGAAATTCTCCCGGCGCCTCCACCATCTGTGAACGTTCGGCTCGACCAAATATCCAATGTAAACATCAACTAATTCTACTTATTAGCAATTAAATGCATTTATGACTGTAATTTGCCACAATCTTTTAACAACATTATTAAATACATAAAGCAAATAATACTTCGTAATTGGCTTTTGTAAAGGCAGTAAAAGTTTTCGTTAGCGTTAGAGTAGAGATTAGCGGATTACGTCTTATATGCAGGAAGATCAGGGGTTCCCAAAAGGGACTAAAATTTGTCACAAAACTATTTTCCTGCAATAAAGTTAATAATTTTAATTCATTTTAGTATTTATTTTCTTTTTTTCGATGTGTAGACAAAATTTTAAGTTAAATAAATCCAAAATTATGCAAAATTGTTTGACTATATTTTGATTTCTACACTTAACTAGCAAATTACTTGAATTAAAATTTTATGACCCTATTTTGTAACACTCTAGTAGATATTTAATAATTATACGTCTATGAATAAATATGTAGCTACAGCCAACAAACTAGTCAAAAATAATTAACAATCTCACCTTAATCTGTTAAACTGTATCATGTTGGAAATAGAGATTAACGCTTTATTGGCAACTCATTTTGTGGATCAATATTTTTTTTAATAACAATGAACCCAAGCGATAAGTTAAACTGACCCAAAAATTTGTATTTATTGGATAGATAAGAAATTATTTTTTGTTTAATTAAAAAGCGATTATGGAAATAGCGTTCTGTCCTATTATTTCATTTTAATACTAAAAAGAGAGTTTTCTATTTTAAAACTAAAAAATCGCCTAAACAATAATAGAATAACAAATATTCTACCTAAAAGAATTTTTTTTTTTTAAAGCCGATACTTGTTCTGTATCGACAGGGTAGTTAAATACAAACACTTTATATAATTATGTTAAATGTCTGCTTCTTCTTGTTACCGAGCATAGCCGACCTCTCTACACGTTTATGTAGATGTAAATTAACAACCCAAGCACTCAATCAAGTCGAGAAAGAATTCATTACTGGTAATGATGCCATAATTTCTAGATCTTTGCTTCCTCGTTGCCTACTTATTATTTAATAAAAATTTGCAATTTATGAGGCTTGTCCTATTAAAATTTGCATGCCACCGACAGTTATACAACATTTTAATTATTCTTACTATTATTTTTGAATTAACATGCCATTGGATCATTGGATAGCCTTTAGTTCTGTTGCTTCTCTTATTATTGAAGTTTTGGTTGTTCTTAATATTTGATTAGCAAGTTATAACTCATAAATTTGACGTCTGACGCACAACCCAAATTGAGTTGTGACGCCTAAGCAAAGTTGCTTGACTTGACGCACAACCGATGAGGGGTGTAATTACCCCACAAAAGATTAATGTACGTGATGTCAAATTAGGAGTCTCACAACACTTTTAAATTATGAAACAATCAGTTTTTTTTAATAAAATCGATAACTCGTATAAACTTCCAAGGACCTTTTCGTTGTTGCAACGCGACCGAATCTTTAATTGGGCACGAAACATATGTTTTATTTTTGATCACAGAATAATGAGAGTCATGTGTATGTGTAACACTTTTATTAAGATCTCGACGTTGGCGTTGTTGGAAAATTACGGCGCCAACGATCTTATCGAACAAATTTAGAGTCAAAAAAATTCTAATAAACCACAGAATTTTTTCTCATTTTGAGCACCTAGTCATCAATTTCCAACAATTGAGATAACATCGGTAACATCTCGAAACTTTCGTGATTTGTTTCTAGTTAATATCTACGATAATTATAATTCTTTAATTTATCCAAGTTCTACTAAATTAATTGTTTAAGGTCGCGAACACGTCATTAAACTCATAATCCAAAATCTACACTTTATTCCAATTGTAAAGAGACCTCGTGACAAAATTTGGAACAGCGATTGGTTCATCGCAAACACGTGACAGCAGTTCGGTTTTTAATTGGCTCGATCGAACTCTCGCACGTAATGAACCGCGTTCGTTGTTAAATTTAACTGAACAATTTAACTTCCTGTCCTTGTCCCATTACGTAGCAGAGATAAATATTTGCAATTTGCTGAAAGAAACTTTTATTTCTGAGAAGGGTTGGATTTTCTGTTGTTTTGCCCTAGTGAACAAGTTGATTGAACACCTTATTCGGTAATTAACGTGATAAGGAATGACGCATTTATTCACAATTTTCCGCCTACGATTCCATCCGTGATGAATCTAAATCAATGTGGATTCATTGCAATGACGTAGCGGGGAAAGAACAATGAATTTGTTATCGGTAGATGGTAATTAACAATTAGCTTTCGCTGTTGTGCATCATAGATAAAGATATTTGAAGTCCGCTTTCGCACAAACATTTGACGGTAATGGAGTGTTTCACAAATAGAAAGCCCGAATGTTATTGGGGTCTGTCAATATTTTTTCTATTATCTACTTCTTTGATATTTGCAATTAATGCAAGTTAAGCAGGTGATTTGAAGATACGTCGGAATTAATGCGATAAAACGTTAATAAATAACTGGGAAATCGATATTTTTGCGGTAAACAATATTTTTCCGTTATTTGTAGAAATATCGATAAAATTTCCAAAAGAAATTCGAAGTAAACAATTTTTTTGCATGTGCGTTAGAAGGTGATTTTTATGTGGAAAAAAGTCCGAAAGCTGATTCATTGCTGATACCTTTTTCATTTAAGTTGTTATTGCAGCCATCACTCAACGCCTTGAACAAAAATACAATCATGTATATTGGCAAATCCTTGTGGAGAAGGTATCCAGCTATTTTTACGGGTTATTTTCCACGTCCTGACCAGCGATTAAGTTTTGCATATTTTTTATTTACCAAATTAACTGCATCAAATAAAGAACCTTGAAGGTTACCCCATGCATGTGGGTTGCCTTTATCGCGTTATTAAAAAATAAGTTTTGATAGTAATTGAATGCCCTAATTATTGGTTACACCCAAAAGTATAACATAACTTTTGTTTATTGACATAACTGGTAGATACGCAACAATTACAAAAATTAGTAGATAACATAAGGCAAGTACCCAAAATTTTTTTTGGTATCGCGTAAAATTATCATGATCTAAGCAACATTAATTTAAAATCATGTAAATTGTTGAGATAATTACTATAACCACCTACTAACGATATGGCCATGGAAAGTTCCATGCATCCTTTCGTGCAATTTCAACACCTGATGGAAATTTCCAGTGCGAATCAATTTAGTACGTGTCGGCGCAGTCAGTTGCCCAACTATGAAGTTTTTGCTCAAATTTCTCCAAACTCTTGAAATTCAGGTCTTTGGTTTTTCAGATTTTGATTATTGACCCTTTTCGTCGAGCTTTCTGCGTCGTTAACTCGGAAAATCGAATTCTGTCGCCATCGTTGGGGTATTATTCCAAAAAATACTTTTCCTCTGTCTACGTGCCGGCTGTCATGGAAAGCGAAATGCGTCGTTGCGTTGCGCTGTTGAAACCCTGAAAAGCTCTCGGCCCTTCCTGTTCCCAAACCTCAAACTGCGTGGTCTTGCATCGTGTTTACAATGTGGGAATCGATCTATTCATTAATTTTGCGCAAGGCAAGACTCCAGTTTCGTGTACATCATTCATTAAAGAATGTCACGACAGAGGGTGATTTTATCGAAATAATGCACCCTAAATATCGTTTTAGTACGATACTGCTATAATAATAATTTGGCAATAAATTAGTTAATAAAAATAAAGATGGGGTTTATGACGATTCCACAAATAACTCTAAAGCAGTCAAAGAAATAGTTTTTGTTTTGAAAGTTGGAGGAAATTCCAGTTTCTTTTCCAATGTTTATAAACACAGTGACGCCCTTATAGTGAGTACAGTTGTGTGAGATGCAGAAGAGTGGCGAATCGATAGACCTCCTAACCTAAACAATCCATACACTAAATATTATAAATTCCGAATAATTTCAGAACTTTTCAAATTTTTTAAATACTCGAGAAAAAGTCACGTAAAATTATTAAAAAAAGAAGAAAAAATGCGCTACTGGTTGAATAGCAAATTTTGCTACTTTTGAGTTTGTCTTTATTACAGTTCTTATGTTTATAATTATGAAGAAAATTAATTTGTCTTCGAAAGTTTTACAAAACCAAAATTTTTATTTAAATGAATTAGCTAGGGATTTGAACCAAGTAAATAATAGAATTGCGACATTTAAACTTTCATAAGAAGTCAAAAAATAAAAAAATCATAAGAAAATAGCAGCAGGAATCCAATAAAATGAAATGACAAATTACTAAATCACTGATGACATTAGGTAAAGAATGCTCTAAAGTGTTTCAATTTTTGAAACTAAAATCATCATAAAAACTGAATTTTTACAATAATCTGCATAAAAAATACTTTTTGTATATAAAATATGCTTTGCATAAATCTCAATTTTTATATTTAATCAAAGGAGAAAAATGTCAATAAGGGGCTTTTTTATTGATTGTCACTGTAACATTTGTAAACAATTTTTGGAAAAATTGTTTGGAAACGTATACCTGACTGTAATTATGTAAATAATGTTTTCAAAATTTTTTCAATAAAATTAATTATCTATAATTTTTACTACATTTTAAATTCTTGCTCTGATGGGCGTGTTTAGTAACGGGCCAATCATATTCTACGCTTCAAATTGCAGTGGTTTAATATCAAAATTAATCGAAATGAATGAATTAATAACTTAAAATTTATCGTCACAATTATGTTTGTATTTGTTGCAATACGGCAATAATGGTTAACTTCTGGTACAGTATTGTCCTTCTTGTACCCGTTATCTTTAAAGACTATAAGATAGTGGTAAGTTGTAACTGTTGTAAACCATTTATAGTAGAAACACGTGATTGGTGTTCTAAGGTTCTAAATACGTGCGAGTTTGGGGTCTCAATGTTAGTTGTGATATCAGGATTCACGTCATTGGTCGTTTACCAGATGACGCTTGACAAAACCACTAGTAAAACAGTGAAATAGTTCACCAAGGATTGCATCAAAGTTTAATTGATCATATTGCAGTTATAAGAGTTATAACTGTATAATTCTAAAATTTGCCACATAAAGAGCCTTGTTGTTTTTTAATGTAAAAAATATGGAATTCTTATTTATATAGTGGATAAAAATCCTAGTACAAAATATAGCACTGGTCCAGAAGAAATTTGCTGCCTTAGATTGCTCTTCATCGAGCTTAAGTTTGTTTCTTTATCACACTTACCAGAAATAATATTCAAATTTAATACCAAAGATAGAAAAAAATGTTTAATGTAAAAGTACCTAATAAAGTAATAAATATTTTTTATTTTTATGTATTCTATACTTATTTACGTATTGCTAATTATTGTTCTTTCAAATTCCTAAATAGCGGCGGATGGCTCTGTGATCACCCATCAAAATTTTGACGGGAGTTTAATCACGCTTTGTGCAACCGGGCATGAGTCTTGTTAAACTGAAATAGTGCTGATAATTTGTAATTATAAATTTTCCAGTATTCTACTCAGGTGATCTTTTTTACGTCTGAACTCAATCACAATAACATTGATTATCAGTTTCGTGAGACCCGGGTAACAAGAAATTGTATTATAATAGAATATTAAATTAGACTTAATCCCGATGAACACGACCGAGTTCCATGTGTAAAGGTCTCCTAAAGGTCGTTTATGTCCAAATCAATGCATGCAACCCTTCAAAGCTTCTTCTACAACATTAAAACTTCATCACCTACTGGCCAACTTCCAGGTCAAGATTTTTTTTGATACTTCTAAGCCATTGCCGGCACTAAAAATTGACTTTGAAAACGTAAACCTTGGAGGCGAAAATCGTTAAAAGTTATTTTCCTCCCTATTGTCGGTTTTTATTGAAACGCCAATGTCGGCGCAACAATTTAATTCTATTAGGTGAAGATCAAACACAGTCTCGAGGACTGAAAGCTCTTTCATCTTCCGCGTAACGTCAAATTGTCCGAAGAAGGTAACTCCCGAGATAAAAGCTCCAAAACACTTTCACCATTCGTGTTTCAAATTAGTTAATCTTATTCATTTAGTGATTACTCGCTAAAGTTTTCAGTCGCAAACCCGGTTGGTTGTACGTTTGATCTTGATAATTTGGCTCAGATAAGAGTTACGCAATTGTGGACGACCGTAATTAGAAAACTCAATGAGAAGTTTGCCAAAAATTTTTGATTTCGTGCCAGATTTGGCGCGACTCTTTGGCCGCTGTTTCTGTTTACTGTCTGATTTCTCAAATGGTCTGCGGACTGACTGACGCCGTTTTACCACTTCTACAAAATCACGGAATTTCGACAACTTAGGTGAGAGTGAAAGCGACAAATACGCCTAAGATTAAATAAGAAAACCGCAAACGAAAAACTGCGCAACGATAAAACTATTAATAGAAGATAAAAACAGGAACAAGTGAGGAAGTTCAGTCTCGTGGCTGCACCAGTTATCAAGAAAGATAAATATGGCAATATTCGAATATCGCAGAGTAAGGGGCTTCCCATTATTGTTGTGGTAAGTCAGATCAACAATGAAAGGTTTTCCGGTTAAAACCTACATGAAAGGAAAGATAAAGCAAAGTAGAAGGTTCCTGGATGAGTGATTCTCCACAAGAACTTTGTGGTGGCATTGTCGAACATTGGCAGCATTAATTTGACAATTAAAACACTTACAACCAATTTTTGAAGATTTAAGAGTTAATCAAAGATGATCGCTTGAAAGTTTTGATCAAAAACAGATACGTGGGAAAATCATTGATTGCTTTTTTCAATTCTATACAGCTAGTGCAAGTGACAAGTAGGACTTTACCGTGATCTTTTCAGTACAGTAAATTACAAATAAAAATGTTCACGACAAATTAGTTTTTGATACTGTTAAATTCTTCTGAATCTCATGATAGTTTTGTTAGATAATTAATTCATCAGGTGCAACTACCGGTATCCGAGGAATCTCAATCCGATTCCGTTGCTCTCGTCTCTTGGGGATTGTCCGACCTCGACCTGTCGCCGTTTGCAGTTTTCCTCCGGTTCTTCGTAGTTCACGCCGGTGTGTCGGCAAAAGCCGATAACGCAACCAAAACGCATCTGCCGTTAGCTAGGTCAGAAAGGCCGTTGTGAAGGCTGTCTCGTGACGCTACTGCCGTCCAAACAAATTTCGTTCTTGTTTGAAGGCGAGTCTTATCGATCCGAGTTTCGTCTTTCTTTCTTTCTCTCTCTCTTGCCACTCCGGAGTCGAAGAATTCAACAAACTATTTCATGACGGTTTTCGTGTTTGCTTTGTTCGGAAACGTTTTACGGTCGGCCGTATAAAATATAAAGACAAAGACCTTGGAAAAATTGACACGTTCCTCAATCTCAACAGGACTTTGTTCAAGGAAAACAAACAGGAATTGAAACAACAATTTTACTTGTAATTTCTCAATAGGTATCCACACGAAAAAAATTATTGCGTCTAAAAAAGATACCTACCAACAGTTTTGAGGAGTTTTAAGAAAAACTAGTTAGAAATGGTTGTTATGAGTTCTTCGTAATTTAAGGGTGCAGTCGAATCGTTTTGCGTTCTCTGTCGCACGCATGGAACGTTATTAAAACGACAATGCCTTCGTACTTCGTTCCCAGTGATGTTAATATACAAGGAAAATAAATTGCATGGTTGTAAAGTAAAGAGATAGAGTCAGGGCATACGATACGCGACCTCGTGACCAATCAATGCCTTACAAAAATTCGTTTTTTTTAATGTATGTATCTGCACAGAATGGCAAGAAAGTCTCAGTATCCTCGAGTTTGAACGGCGTTATAATCTGAATTTTCCTAAAATCAATTATTTCTTAATTAGAAACAGAAGTGGCCTAAATGGATTGGACGTTTTTTTCTCAACAGACAAATTATATAATTTTTTATAGAGCTTAACGAGAAGAGGTCGTTAGTATTTGAATTTTTTTTGAAAATATTTATTTAAATAATTAACCATATTGATTAATTAACAAGATTATTTGTTGATTCACTGAATGCTAATGTTGAACCTACAAATTGTTCCTAAAGTAGCCTAGAAATTTCTTATATTTGTTACAATACGTACCATCGCAGTTTTTTTTTTAACTTAACCAAAAATATTTTTTAGGGCAGCTTACAACTGTAATATCAAATCATATTTGAATACCGAAAACTTTTTCAGAAAGTCGCCATCAAAATGTGTTTCCATTCTTAAAGTATCCAAAAATTTTTTAATTTATAGAATTTAAAAATGTTCATATTAAGCAAATTGCAATATTGGAAACAACTAATGCAGCTCTCCTTTTGGGTGTGAAGTCCACGCCACTGCCACCATAGTTATTTACCAATAGCGTACCAAAATAAATAATAAAAGAATTATATGCAGTCGAAACAAAAATGTTGAGGTCTCAAAAAAATATATTGAAGGCTAGTTCATTTCTACACCACCTGTAAAGTGAAGCAACAAAGAAGATAATAAAAAATTCACATAAAATTTAATAAAAAAATATTAAGGACGTCATTTACTGGGAAAGAGCTACCAAATGTTTGGCAGGACTAAGAGACTAAGAACTAAGAGAAATATTTTTAGTTGATACAAAATTTCTGATATTTAAAATTTATTTATGGAAATTGATCATCGACATGTCCATTGTTAGAACCAAAATTTCTAGTTTCTAGTTGCTAAAATGGATAGATTTTTTGGCCCCCATTGCTGCGTTTTCTTGACGAAGCAAATCGGCATTTAGCCCAATTTTTTTTTGGAAGGTCAAGTACCTTATTGAGAACATACTGTCGTACACTGGATTGACGTCTATATGTGGTGTGACCGTTCTCTCCATTCTCTAAAATATTGTATAATTACAAACATATAACATAAAATAAATTTTTGGACCGTGATAATATTTTTTGTTCTTGTTAATTAGATGTTAAAATGAGTTATGTGTGTATTTCTTAATCCAACGTTAATGGTTCATTGCAAGAAAATTAGAAGAATTCCAACGGTTCGCTGAAATAAATAGAAATCGAGAGGATTGCGATTCGTGGAGGAAACGAACTGTCGTTCTTGGTACGGCAAGAGAGTGGAAATTTCCACTGCTGATATTAAATCGGTATAGCGTTGTCGGCATGCAGTCAGTCAACCAAATCATACACTTGAACCTTAACGTTTCACGCCATTACTTGTTCTGGACAAACTCTAAACATGAAACGGGTCAAATTATGCATTTTGCACGCATTGCAACAATGTTTTTTTAACGTTTCACTTAATATTAACAACCACCAACGATGACAAAGATACCTTCAAAAATTAATCACCAGGTGATACATCGTGACACACACCTGCAGTTTCTTTACAAAATATTACACAATACTGAATGAAGCTGCGGCCTTGGTGAAATTTTTCAAGTCAGAGGTGTATGGCGATGAAGAACCCGAGTTTATTCAACTTTCTTTATAGTGACGCAATTTAATCATTGACCAGACTGCAGAGAATGAGCGAATTTTTGCAAATCAGTTTCAAGGTGTCAGACAATTATTTCCTGTAAGTGCTTCCTGGACATTCATCAACACAGAACACGTGGACGTGAGTCAATGTTTAAAAAAATTGAGCGATTGAAATAGTTTATACAGCCCTGGATCGATACCTCGAGTTTGCAGCCTCAACTCTGACAAAAATAATCACTAAAAAAAACGTTTCCTATTTCTGGATTTACCAAAAAATGTGGGTAAACAAAAAGTGATTGGAGAAGGTGTCAAATTCTTTTGATTAGCTCAAGTGGAAAGATCAATTGTAAATCCCGTTGTTTCTGCTTGCTCTTCAACGTGTTTGTAAACATAAATGATTTGAGATGAGATCGTTATCGCATGCATCTCAAGCCTCTTATGCTAGAAGAGGGTGTTTGTTGGAGATGTTCCAAGGGGACGATTCGATAGATCGTGTTATCGAAAGAATAAACACGTCCTTATAAAACGTGCAGGATGAGACGCCACAAGGCGGTTCTATATATAGAACAAGTTAGCTAGCATCGCGTATCGAGTGAGCGACACTAATATAAACTCAGCCTGGTACTTTTCCACTGGCTCGTCAGCGGAATCGGTGGGTGTGTACAGCATGACGCGGGTCAGGAAGTAGAAATAATTACAGCCCATCATCCAACACATGGCCACAAGGCATTTATTCTTCGTAAACATACAAATCGGTTCCATTATCAAGGGCAATTAAGAAGTTACATTTAAAAAATTGCGCATAGAACACATTTGTACAATTTGCAGAACGACACCGCATGGTCTTATATAATCAATTATTGTACGTGAAATTCGTTAGATATGATTGCAAAACTATTATTTATTGGAATGTTCTGCTAAAAATGGGGCAGTGGTGTTTAGTGATGTTCACTTAAATGAGTGCTCAAGACACAGATCTTAGCAAAACTCACCCTCCCACTTTACAATCCACTTATAGACTATGCATACACTGGTATAACAAGCAATATAATATTTGATATAGATATAGTAGTAAAAACTCCATGTTTCCTCCCAACAGACAGTCTTCGATTAATGTGAATTAACCTCGTATAATTAAGCTACCTCCAAATTGAAGCAAGTTACATAGTGGGGTGCCTAATCTCGAAAAGGGTTAATACTGGCGGGTTAATTACCGAAGCCGTGTCCCAATTTCGATTAAAATACCGAAATTTGCCACCCCACTAGTTAGATACATGTCGACCGAGCTAGCCTCTAATAATTTAAGCTATTAACTAAAACACTACATCAGCTACATATGATATCACAGGGCAATATATCAATTGCTATACCTGAACATACGTAGTCGCAGTCCGGTTAGCATCGGTCGCAAACGCAGTCGTTGACCCAAGTGTTCCACTCCTAGGAGGAGGAGTCCTTTCTCAGGAGAGAGTCACCCTCACCTCAAGAACTCGTTCGTTCACTCTCCGAATCTTTACTCCTCAACGACCTCTTCAATTTATCCAACAACCTATTATGAAACTTGTTGAGACTTGTCGTCGACCCGTTTTTAGGTGGTGAACACGAAGCACTCTTAATCGGACTCTGAAGACTACTCTCTGAAGTCCGGGAGCTAGCTCTCGAATATTGGCGCGAAGACATATTAGCAGGTACACTGCGATGAGTCGGTGAACCCACTATGAATTCCGAACCGGGTGAAGTTGAAAGACTGGGACCTTCCGACTTACATTCCGAAACCTTCCTGGAACGGCAGGATGTAGGGTTGGAACACTCCGACACTCTTCGGGAACGATTGGACTTGTATATGTCCCAATCGTTCTTTACTACGGGCATCATGAAGGCCATTGTTGATTAATGTTGTCGTTGTTTAAATGATTAGGGACGTTCACCCACTCACGTGGACTTCTACAGAATGCAAGTCGCGCCGTGTATTAAACACTTTTATGTCACTTGCCGGCGTACAACCGAGAATTTGATTGGTAGAGATACTTAAGGGGGGACACACCTTACCGATTATTGCGATCGTAGCGCCGCCATATCAACAATGCAACTACTTTTAGGCGCCACTACCAAAATACGCTTTAACATTATTTGCGAATTAACCCAATTTTTTTGTATTAACACATAAATTTAGCGACGTGATTTAAATTAAAAATTGTTTTTAATCACGCGAAACTTACAGAAACCTGTATTTTTAACAACTCTTACCGAACCAATTTCTGGTTTTTAATAATTTTTGTTAGTGGTAATTTTAATTTTATGCTAAATTTCTGAAATACTTAACTAAAAATTGATTTTAACTAATATTGATAATAATAGTGTTTTGTCGACCTCTATTAGCAAGTGAGGGAAGATTGAAAACAAAATTAGTATCTGTCATCTGTCGCTTGTCAAAATTTCCAAACTTAAGTTGAAAATCATCTCGTTAACAACAAAAGTGAGAAAATGTCGAAAATTAACGACGTTGCGACTCTCTACAAGCAACTGAAGACCCAATGGAATGATGCGAAGCCAAATTTGGGGAATTGCGAGCGTTTATTGTCGGAATTGAAGGTGAGAGTTTTGAGGTTAGGCGATGAATTTCATTTTTTGCTTTTTGTAGATCGCTCTTACTCATTTGATGTTTCTACCCACTTCGAACGCTACCGTTTCCAAACAAGAATTGCTGCTGGCGAGGGATGTTCTTGAAATTGGGGTACAATGGAGTATTGCTGACAAAAATATACCTGCCTTTGAGCGGTATATGGCGCAACTAAAATGCTATTATTTCGATTATAAGGATCAACTTCCCGAATCTGCTTTTAAATATCAATTGCTCGGATTAAATTTATTGTTTTTGTTGTCGCAAAATCGCGTTGCTGAATTCCACACGGAATTGGAGCTACTTCCTGCTGAGCACATTCAAAATGATGTCTACATTCGACACCCATTGTCCATTGAACAGTACTTGATGGAAGGAAGTTACAATAAGGTATAAGTACTACCAATGGTGACTTGCAGTAATTTGTCCTTCATATAGTTTGATGATCTAAATTACCTACCTGGTTTAAGTTCAGTAATTGATATATAACTCCATGAATTCTTGCAGATATTTTTGGCCAAAGGAAACGTTCCTGCAAAGAGTTACAACTTCTTCATGGATATCTTGCTTGATACAACCAGAGGCGAAATTGCGGTTTGTGTAGAAAAAGCTTATGAAAAGATATCTGTTAAAGATTCTGCCAGGATGCTGTACTTACCAAATGAAGATGAAGCAAAAACTTTTGGGACTAAAGTAGTAATAATTTTTGAAATTTCTAGAAAATATTTAATTGGTTGTTTTCTAGAATAAGAAATGGAAGTTGGGTAAAGACAGCATGTTCCACTTTGCGCCAGAAATCACGAAAGCTCATGACCCCATCCCCTCAAATGAATTAGCTGAACAAGCCATTGAATATGCAAAGGAATTAGAAATGATTGTCTAAATAGTTTTGGTATTTACATTTTATATAAAATAAATATTTACAAAAATTTGTTTGCACAATCGAAAGTTTGCCACTCTTTGAAGAAATCGGCAACTCTTTTGCTTTGTTCCTCGAATTTTTGTTGTTTAGGTTTCATCTATTTACTCGCACCAAGGGGTTTATTTACCTAAATTACTTCTTTCTCTCTGGGGTCTAAATTAATTTTATTTGCTTTGAAACATAAAAGACTTATTTTCCTTCTAATGATCGCAATTTCTTTCCTTCACATTGTCCTTGTTAAAAAGAGTTCTGTAAATTCTGCAATAATTTCCAATGTTTTGAGTTTTTATAAGAGTTGTTTTTTTATTATTATTTAATGTCCTGGAAATTATTTCTTCTACTGTGGTACTAAAGTAAGAATAAACGGATATTTGTGCAATTTTTATATTAAGTAGAAAAATAAAATACTGTGCTAAGTAGTCAGTACATAAAAAATGTGCAGTGAAGTGATTTGAATTTAAAAATCTGCAAAAGGGTAGATCAGTTTTAAATTTATTAAGTGACGCTCATGCAAACACAATTGACGGAAACAAGGAGTATTTGAAGATAATTGTTGGTGCTGTTTTGTTTTTGGCTGTCCGGGGATTCGCTTTTAGAGGCAACGACAAAGGTGAAACAAGTGACAACAAAGGTAATTCAATCGAAACGCTTTGATAACGTGCTACCATCAATATTTCCCCTTTGTGAAACTTTCTGGAACTTTTAGGCTTCTTGTCGAACCATATTCCTTTACTTAAAGAAAAACTGGAACACTGTGCCCAAAATGGAAAATACACTCATCATTCCATTCAAAATGTTTGCCCAAGAACGTCCTCAAAAAATATTATTAAAGTAAATATGTTGCCATCAGATGACCTTAGTAGACAATAATTATTATTTGAACCAACAATTGAGTATTTTTTTTAGATTTTAGTCAGTTTATATTTTTTTAAATATTTTTTATTAATTATTTTAAATGTTACCTAGGTACCCATTCTGTAATATATGTAGGAAACCACATTTTTACGTTAAATTTAGTTTTTTTTTTAAGTATCCACTGAAGGTGCTTTTTCCAAAAAAAATCCGCAAATGACTGTGCCCACCCGAAAAAATATTGTGCCGTCTTGTGCCCACCTGGCGCCGTCGCTGCTTTGAATTATAACGATTTTATCTGGACTGATCGTTTTATTGGGGAGTCATGATATGTTTCGTTGAAAAGAATTATAAATTATAGTCTAAATAGTTTTATATTTACAATAAATATTTACAAAGTTTGGTTTGTACAAGCGAAAGGTTGCCATTCTTTGGAGAAATCAACAACTTATTTGCTTTTACATTATATATACAATAAATATTTACAAAGATTGGTTTGTACAATCAAAAGGTTGCCATTCTTTGGAGAAATCAACAACCCTTTTGCTTTGTTCTTCGAAACCTTGCTGTTTAGGTTTCCTCCATTTACTGTGGTGCAAATCGAGAATACCTCCAATTATTTCTTGCGCGAAATTACTGGGAAAATATTTTTCATCTTCGATAACATGAGCAAAGCCTTCTTCTAAACCAAATGATACACAAAAATACGGTAAGCCTTTAGGAACTGCTCGTCGTATATCTTTGTTTTTCATTGAAACAAGCTTTTTGTTTTGAGCCCATTCAGTTTCTGATTCGTCGATAGCTTTTTTGAAATAAATAGGAGCTAAATCGCCTTCTTCCTTCGGTACCGGAACACACTCCAAATACATATGAGGATATTTCTGCAAATACATTGCAGTTTCGAAAAAAATTACGTCTTCACCTCTTGATTGAAACATTTTTGTTAAGGCTTTTCTCATATTCATTAAATCCGCCCACTCGTTTTCGTCCAATTGAGTGGCACATGGTGCATGTCTAACAGGTACAATTAAGCAGTGGCCATCAGTTAAGGGTTCATGAGAGGGAACACTCAAATACATAGTATCGTTCATTGCTACCATTAAATGTTTTTGCATAACGTCTGACTGTAAACATTTGCGGCAATTATCTATACTTTTAGAAACTCTTAAGTGTTGGTTAATAGCCCTGTCTTTGTGTCTAGAATCGATTTTGCTGTCGGATTCCTTTTTGCGGATGTTATCGGCAAAAACTTCGTCTAAATCATCGTTTTTGCGGATATTACTCGCCATTTTCAAGAATTCGCTGTTCTGATCTTCGATCGAACTAAACTTTTCGTTTTCAAACATTTGTTTCAGCGAATATTTATCGTCGTCAGCGAAGTAACGTATTCTTTCGCCATCTTGATGTGTTTCAATTTTCTGTCTCTTGCATTTACTCGTGGAAGCGCTGTTGTAATGTGATTGTAGTTTCAACGGTCTCACTTGACCTCTCGAATCTGTTTGAGTTAAAACTACTTCTTCACTATTAGGTGTTCCAGTTTCTCGCAATTTTCTCGCATTTTCTAGTTTCACTTTCAATTCGTCGACTAATTTAGCATTTCCCATAATTTCTGCTTTTACCAATTTAGCTGCTAAAACGTTCAGCTCCTTATCTGACAAAACTTGTTGTTGACTTGTCTTTGGTTCAGCATCAATATGTGGTGAAGCTTCTCGTTTCTTGGCTGGTTCTCTCTCTTTCTTTCTCCAATTGGAAGAAGTACTTCTTCGATAGCTCTCCTTATGTTTATTATGACGATATTCCTCATCCGACGGTTTCTTGAAATTGGGTAAACCGTCTCCTCCATTTTTCCAATAAGGATTTAATTCTCGCGAACATTCCCCTGGGTTGTATCGGTTGCGCTCTCTCTCCAACCGCTTTTCTTCCTCCCTGGCCCTCCTTCTGTCGAGATTAGAATCAGACAAAAATGAAAATGGCGATTGCAACGACATCCAGTCACTCCTCGTCTCCGTTTTTTGAGATGTAGGTTCAGTTTCAATCAATGAAGGACTGTCAGAACCTTTTGTAGATGGAATACTTGGTTTCTCCACCCATTCATCTTCTGAGGAAGTGGAATGACGTCTCTTAGCCTTCTTCTTATCTTTGTGCTTCCTTTCCCTGTGTTTACCCTAAGTTAATAAAACAACACGTTAGAAATTACAAAAAAATAAGATTCAAAAATCTAACTTACCATTATTAAATGTGTTTAAAATAACGCGTTCTCAAATATGTAAAATTCCAATTTCTAGGTTATCTTGCTGTTGACGTTTGCGAAACGTGTAACCACAACTACACTATGCACTGCAACGAGCTAACCACTGTGACTGACTTGGACTAACTGGTCTGGTTACTCTGATTGCCAGATCGTTTATTCGCTGGGCAGTAAGTAGGGAACGGGAGTGGGGGTTCGAACCAGTCAAGCGCGAAGAATTCGTATTGTTCGAAAGTTGTTTGAAAGTAAGGGCCCGCACCCAAACTTTCAAAAACGATTAGAAAGTAAGGGCTCGGGTCCATACTTTCGAAACCATTTAGAAGACGTAAATGGAAAAGGTGATGCTTTGTTCCTGCTTGCCCAAACACTTCAAACAGAAACCCATACAAAATTTTTATAACAATGTCCCGGAATTTAAAAATAAAACAAAATTGGTCTGCAGCAGCTAAAAGAAATCTTGCAAAAATATTTTACACATAAGACCCATTTTAAGTAAACTTTGCATTTATGTAACATTAATGAAAGTCAAAAGTGATAATTCTTTTGAAAAAATTACTGATCTATTTGTGATCTCAAAAACGGATGTAAGTGAAATATTTCACTACAGCACTACTATTTTATCTAAATGATGAAGAAATTAATTATTTGGCCACACAAAACTTCCTGTATAGTTTAGAATTAGTTTTTCAAATGTATAAACCATTATTGATTGTCCAGAAATTCATATTCAAAAACCAAGTGCAGCCGATCAACAGACTCTCATCTGATAGGAAAATAAAGAGTTTAACACTATTAAATATTAAATTTTATCTGCTTCCGATGATTTTATAAATTTCATATGCGGGGTGTATGGTAGTCGTACCAGTCATGACGTAAATATGGTGGTGTGTGCATAGTGCAAGCTAATACCGAAAATATTCACAGTACAATCACAGATATTAGTAGCACTATAAAATCACAAAGTGAAGTCTTTCTTCAAATGCAGCAGAGTCTACTTGCAGAAAATAGAGAACTTAAATTACATATTGACCATTATAAAAAAAAATAAAAATTTGGTAAAAACTTGAAAATAAAAATCTACTAAGGAGAAGGCAAAACTAGGAGAAATCATTGCGTCGTTGAATATTTTTTTTACAACAGGACAGCTTAACATGATTATAGAGAACAAGAAGAAAATTAAGTGGAATTCAAAAGAGATTGCTGCAATTTTTTCCTTTCGGTTACTAATCCTTCTAATATACTAACGGAGATAACTCGCAGTATGGAAGTTACATTTCTGGCACTGCATGGAGATTTTTTCGATAAACAACTATTGGCTATTACTAAAATTGTAAATTTATTGAAACTGGAATTCAAAAATATTCCTGAAGAAATATTGCGATGCCTTGTTAAAACACGAGTCTATATATATAATAATAAGGATTAAGCAATTTACACTTAGTTTACAAGGCGCAAGTAAAACGGATAAATCCAAAATTGTAGAATTGAGAATAGTTTTACTAATTTTTTCTAAAATTTATTGTTATAATATATTTTTATTTTATTTGTTTTATCATTAATAAAGTTGCAGCGTACACGTAGTACATTTTGCGACAATTTTGTCTTTGCAGCCTTTGCCTTTATGAGGTGGTAATTTATTAAAATGAGCTGAAATGTTTACTTAACAAGATGATGAACGTATTTTACATGTGCATTTTACATAGTTAGAGAGTTTGGAAAAGGCAACATGGCAACATGGCAATTTCCACAAAACATTTTGCAGAAATTTAAAAGTAGTAAACTAATCCAACAAAAGCACATTAAGGGCCCGAGCCCATACTTTCAAAAACGATTAGAAAGTAAGGGCTCGGGTCCATACTTTCGAAAACGTTTAGAAGACGTGAATGGAAAACGTGATGTTTTGTTCCTGCTTGCCCAAATACTTCAAACAGAAACCCAAACAAAATTTTTATAACAATGTCCCGGAATTTAAAAATAAAACAAAATTGGTCTGCAGCAGCTAAAAGAAATCTTGCGAAGATATTTTACACATAAGAGCCATACTACTCGTTATATTTTATACCAATTTTTCGCTGTTTTTGAACACGGATTTTTTCAAAACCATTCAAATTTTGTTAAAAAAAAACGGCCAAGAAAATCTAAAATATTATCCAAGCCAAACAAACTAACGCAATTAATGAACATAACATCAGATTCTAAAATTGTGGATAGTTTTACTAATTATTTTTGAAATTTATTGTTATAAAATATTTTTATTTTATTTGTTCATCAATAATTAACTTGTGGCGTACACTTAGTACATTTTGTGACAGCTTTTATTTGGTTTTATGAGATGGTAATTTATTAAAATGAGCTGAAATGTTTGCAAGATGATTAACGTATTTTTCATGTGGAATTCCTGCCCTAGACGCTGGTACTGTAACAGCACCAGAAACGATGAGGCACGCTCTAGGGTGACTTTGAAGCAAAACGTGAAGCAATTACCTATGCCAAAGTGTAATTTCACATTTTTACAGATACTAAAGTTTGTCATTAATCTTATATTAGCTGTAAGGTAATAAAAAGTGGTAAAACCAATAGCAAGATTTATCAAGACCGCCAAAATCGTATAATATTTAGGGTTTTTCTCGTTATTGGGATTTGACAACGCAGAAAGCCGAAACTCCCTAGTTTCTAGGCTTTTCCCCTCTCCAGAAACATGGCGACTGAAAGTGACAGCTCACAACTTTCGGAAAATTTTTCAAATTTGAACTTACAATCGCAAAACCGAAAAACTTCGTTAGTTAACAGTTTAACAAACGACACTCTGGAATACGGCTTGCCATTAAAGGAAGTTTACAAGTTGGCTTTTAATTTTTACAAAGGTAAATCTTGTGAAGGTTATTTCTTCATTGAGAATAATTTGTTGTAATTTTCAGAAAAGGAAGGTAAAGCGGTCCATTTTAGCTACGAAGATAAGCTTCAACTGGTTGCTTTCTCTCAACAAGTTTTGCACGGCCCCTTATCAGAAGCAATCCACAAACTTCCTCCTTTAGGTACTTTGGATGTTGTTGGCAAAGATAGACGGCTCGCGTGGCAGAAATTAGGTAAACTCTCAGAAGATCAAGCTCGTGCAGGTTTTGTTGAGCTCTTAAGTCGTCGGTGCCATTTATTTTCTGCTTATGTCGAAGCGCACAGACGCGAAAAGAAAGAACAAGAACGGAAAGCGTAAGTTCTTCATCCAATTAACACAAAAACTAAAAGAATTGTGCAGGAAAGAAGAAGAGAAACAGAGGCTGATCGAAGCAGAAGAAAAATTAAAGAAGGAAGAGGCAGAAAAACTGATCCAGGAGGAGTTGACTAAAGAAGAAGCAATCAGACGCCAAATTCAGCAGGCCTTAAATGAACAAACTTTTGAACAATTTAGGAAATATGCCGAACAGCAGTTTCCGGGTTAGCACCAAATTTTCACAAAAGGAAAATTATAGTTTTTGTTGACAAGTAACTAGAAAGTGAAATTAAAAGTCTTTTAAAACCTATTGGCTTAACAA
Organism: Pyrochroa serraticornis; assembly: GCA_905333025.2. Classification (NCBI taxonomy): domain Eukaryota; kingdom Metazoa; phylum Arthropoda; class Insecta; order Coleoptera; family Pyrochroidae; genus Pyrochroa; species Pyrochroa serraticornis. The sequence continues at coordinate 8,650,405 of HG995157.1, read as the reverse complement.
TAGATCAGAACTAAACACTATTAGTGGCTGGTTGAAGTTAAACGGCTCTAATCCAATTTGCAATTGTAGAATTTAAAATGTCATTTGTTTTGCGATAGGCTACATTTTGTTTTAATGAAAATTAAATAACTTCAATAATTTCTGGTCAAATTGCAGGAGACCCCGAGAAGCAGGGGGCGTTAATCCGACAATTGCAAGAACAACATTACATACAGTACATGCAACAATTACAGGCTGCACAAAGAGGGGAACACATCAAGAAAAAAGAAGTTAGTGAAAACGTTAACGATAAGACTGAAGCGGAATGGGTAATTTTTTCCATATACATATTAAGAAATTGGTTTTAATTTTTAATTACAGCAAAACGAAACCAACGAAGATACAAATAATTCAACAGAATCATCTCGAGAATCAGAAACAAGTATATTTCCAGCTAGTATGTGGACACGCTCTGATCTGCAACCTTTTAAGCAAGCTGTCTCACAAGCTGAAGGTGACGGAGTTGTTCGCGTTGGTCATGGAGAAACAGTTACAGTTCGAGTGCCTACTCATCCAGAAGGATCGCGGCTGTTTTGGGAATTTGCCACTGACTATTACGATATTGGTAATCAGATTAGAGCCTACTTGTTGTTTCAGTTCTTGAACCACTACTTACGTCATAATCAACTCGTTTTATTGCATTTACAGCTTTTGCAGTAAATTTTTTTTAGCTGCGGTAGCGTAAAATCGAACAGTAAAATCAAATTCTGTAACCTCTAAACGCCAGTCCCTTTAAATTGAGTTGGTCCGCTTGCGTTTATTTATGCGTGGAATTGACTTCTTCTCAATTAGCCATTAAAGAACGTGTAAAGAGGAAAACTACAGTCAGATAAAGCAAATGTTTTGACGACAAATATTCTAAAACCACTCAGTTCAAAGGCCCGTAGTGTATTGTTCTGTATCTTAAAGAAAACGCAGTTTGATTGGCGTTAACTGAACGCATGGAGAAATGCAGGAGTACGTGTAGGCGCTTCCACCCAGTTTAAAGAGCCCTGCGTTTGGAGGTCACAGGATTTGGTTTCAAAACTTAAGCTGACGCTTCATAATTTCTTTGCTGCTAATAGTCATGTGTAACAAAAAGTAGAACTTCTCCACTCTACTACTGTTCTGTGCTTGAGTGTATGGGCAGTTTTATGCGGTTGATTATGGGAACTATGTCTAATAGTTATCCATAACGTCACTGAGCGGCGCGGCTGTTTCCAACCTACCCCAAAAATCAATTACATGTAGAAGTTTCATTTCTTTCTGGGAAGATGGCCACGTTTTCTGAAGATTATTATTTAGGGACATAAATTTGAAATCCATTTATTTTGTAATTGAATAAAAAGCAACTCGTTTGAAAAAAATATTTCCAGGTTTTGGGGTATATTTCGAATTCGGCACCCCCACAAGTGACCAGGTTTCGGTTCACGTGTCTGAAAGCGACGACGAAGACATTGACGATATTGATGAAGACATCTATGATGAAGAAACTATTAAAACTGGAGACTTGGAGTGCGGCTCTGGGAGCGGAGTTCTTAAACCTCTACTCACCGAAATAGTGCCCGTTTACAGAAGAGATTGTCAGAACGAAGTGTACGCAGGCTCGCACCAATACCCCGGCCAAGGGGTTTATTTACTTAAATTCGATAACTCTTACTCTCTTTGGAGGTCTAAAACTTTATATTATAGGGTCTATTACACACAGTAATTTATTTTGTAATCCCATTCAGCGCAATTAATGTTATTTGCTTCCAAGCAGGAAAGACTTTTACTTTACTTTTAATAATCGCGATTTCTTTCCTTCAACATTGTTCATGTCGAAAAAGTTCTGTAAATTCTGCAATAATTTCCGATGGTTTGAGTTTTTCTGAATTGCTTGTCTTTTAATTTTATTTAATGTTCTGGAAATTATTTCTTCTAGTCCCACTAAAATGATTGCGAAAATAATAGTAAAAATGTATTGTTAAGATAAAAAATCTGTGGTACTAAAGTAAGAATAAAAAGATATTTGTGCAATTTTTATGTTAAGTAGAAATATAAAACATTGTGCTAACTTTCGCATTTTATTTAAAAAAAATTATGAATACATATTTAAGGCACGTAACTTGTTACAAGACATCAGGTAAAATCGTTTTTACTGAAAAAGATACAAATATGAAATTGAATAAATTAACAATAAATCACTATTTTTCACTGGCTTCCTGGTCGAGTCTTGGTAGACTTCTAAGTTTCTTCGCAATGGCTCTTCCAAGACTGGCTGAATTCTTGTTGGGACTCCATATGAGTCTCCGCCTGAGTTTGGGGTTCATTTGTGGCTTCTTTTTGATCTGTTTATCTATTGGTGTGGTATCTTTGGACTTATCCACCTGTCGTTCGGATTCAACGGGTGACCATGTAATAGGTCTTCTCCGTGGACCTCTCTGGATAATAACGAGTTCGTCTGGACTGGTGCTTTTATTGGGAGTTTCATGTTGAGTTTCGTTGAAAGAAACTTCGCTAAGGGCGAGTCTAAGAGAGCGTCTTGGCTCGGCCACATCCATTGTAGTGGTTCCGGAAAAATACCGTTACAAACCCTCCGTGAATCGTGACCGTTAAGCTAGTCAGGGGTGGAGTGGCCCAAATTTACATACCATTTCCGGAATGGTGGATGAAATTTTAATTCATCTTTTTAATGTTGATGCAGTTACGAACTCGTGGCATAAATCATAGACGTGTAGGTGTTTTCTGGCGCGCGATTTTCCCTCTATTTCCACTACGCATCACAACTGCACAGCACAGATGTGGCTCTTGTAATCTATTGTTGATTTACAACGGCATTCGGCCAGAGACCCTTCCCCCACCTTACCGAAACCAGTTGCTGGTTGGCCGGTTTCTACCATGTTGTTGTGTTACCATCAGCTGATTCAACAGGTGGTGTTTGTTGATGTTTACAAAGGTGTTACTTTACAGAACTGACCATAGATAGTTGTGCAGCATTACGTGTAACCGTATTTTCATCAATTATTTTTTCACTTTGATCTTCAGCTGTTTGAATTTCATGGTAATTTTCTCCTATTTTATCACTACGAAACACAGTGGCGCCATTCCAATGGAGTTTCCGTCGGTTCTGCGCTGGGGGTCCTCTCCTCTCCCACTAAGTGTTCTGAAAAACTAGCGCTTTTTTAACACTAATCTATATGCAATGCTGACAGTGATAAATGATATTTAAATAATTATTTAATAATTACGGGAATATCGTTCTTTATTATAAAATAAATAAGGAAAATTTGTGTTTCATGTCGCCCTGTTTAACTACCTGGAACAAAGGGGACGTACCCTAATACAATTGATTATGATGCAGCGACGGCGCCAGGTTTTTTTAAATGGGTGGGCACAAGACGGCACAATATTTTTTGGGGTGGGCACAGTCATTTGTGAAAAAATATTGTAAAAAACACCTTTAGTAAAAGTGGATGCTTTTTTTCAAAAAATTAAAATAAAATAAATTTAATGTAATAATATAGGTGCTACATATATTACAGGATGGGTATCTAGATAACATATAACATAATTTATATAAACACATATTTAAAATAATTCATAAATAATAAAAAATTTAAAAGTATAAACGAACTAAAATCCAAAAAGAATACTTAATTGTTGGATCAAGTAATATTTATTGTCTACTAAGGCCATCCTGTGGAAATCTTTTTACTTTAATAATAGTTTTCGAGGATGTTTTTGGGCAAATTCATTAACAATCTTATCCAAATCTAGACTTTTACCAATCTTTTTCTCAATATTGAGTATAGCCAAATTATTTAAAATCTCATTGGCCATTTTTTTTCGCAAATAAGTTTTTAATCTTTTTAAACAGGAGAATGTTCTCTCGCATGCAGCACTGGACACTGGAATCGTTATACATATAGTACATAATTTATTAATTTCAATGAAAGCTAATTTATATTTGCTTAACATATCGGATAACTGAAGTATGTTATTAATTTTTATGCCGTGTTCTTTTTCAAAATGCCCTATAGTGCTCGGTAAAATTTTTAACGCAGTCTATAATAACTCAATATCAAGAGAGTAGTGCTGTGCAAGCGGAAGAATATTTTCCTGTGATAAAAAGTCATTTGATGAAGGATTAAGACTGCTCAGACCCACTAAGATATCTTTATTTTGGTTGAACCTTTGATCAAGTTCATTAACAATAGTATCTAAAACGGGTCTAAATAGTTTTATTCTTGCAAATATCTTTGCGTCATTCAATTCTTGAGCTTCAAGTGTATTTTTTTCTGTAATTATGAAGTGTTAAAATTTTTTAGGTATCTTGGTATTTCTTCTGACTTTTTTTATTGATACCTCAATTTTATTTTCATCTGAAATTGAGAGGGATTCTGAATATATTTCGGGGAAAAAAATATTAACGCTGTTATCTCCAACGAACTTTTCCTTAAGGCTGTTCAGTAACGAAATAGCATAAACAATTTCACACTTGGGGTCCTGCAGTAAATCGCTTACCCCTTTAAACGAATATAAGATATTGTAAAATAAACATAAATTAAGAACGAATGTAAAATCAATTCGATATAGCAAACCCAAAGCTTCGTTCCTCCGGTCGCCCGTGTTATTTCCGATATTATTTAAAATAACTAAAACAGCTCCTAATGATTTCTTAATTGCAATACATACATGAATTTTACTAGTCTATCTCAAAGCAAAAACACGTTTTAATTCGATAGGCTGCTTATCGGGGTACATTTGTTTTTGGAGACTTAAAAATTTATTATGGACAGATGAGCCAGAACAAAAAACGTACAGTTCTTCCAATAAAGAAAAGAACGATGCTGTCTCATCTGTGCATTTGCAAACATGTACGAGTGCTAAATTTAATCTATGGTTAAAGCAATGCACATATATAGCATGGAGTACTTCTTTTTTAAACAAGGCTTGCACTCCATTTAGTCGACCGCTCATAACACTTTCCCCATCGTACGTTTGGGCTACACATTTGTGCATATCTAAGTTATACTTTTCTAATTGCTCCTTTATATAATTAAATAATGATTGAGCATCCAAAGTTTCTGCGGGCGTGTAGCCCAAAAACCGTTCATACACCGCACCACCAGAGTAATAACGAACAACAACGCTAATTTGCTCGGTTTTTGAAATATCTTTTGTTTCATCCACCATAACAGAGAAATAATCACAATCACTAAGTTCTTGGTTGATTTCCTTGGGCAGAAATTTAGAACATATTGCGATTAATTAATTTTGAATGGAATGGTGGGTGTATTTAGCATTTTTGGCACCGTATTCCAATCTATTTTTAAGTAAAGGAATATGATTCGCCTAGAAGTCCAAAAGTACCAAAAAATTTCCTAAAGAGGAAATAAATATGTTAGCACGATATCAAAGCGTTTCTATAGTAGTAACTTGTTTCATCTTCGTCGTTGCCTCTGAAAGCAAATCCCTGGACAGCCGAAAACAAAACAGTACCAACAATTATCTTCAGATACTCTTTGTTTTCTTCAATTGTCTTCACATGAGCGTCACTTAATAAATTTAAAACTGATTCACTCTTTGGCAGACTTTTAAATTCAATCCATTTCAGTGCACATTTCTTATGTAAATCGCTTACAGAATGTTGTTTTAAACCTGCATCCTTTTCCATAGCGCGTTTCCAATTTTTAAATCCAGCGGCGTTGACTCATTTTCTCAAATTTGGGTGGGCACTCGGGTGGGCACGCTGTCCAACAGGGTGGGCTCGTGCCCACCCTGCCCCCCCCTGGCGCCGTCGCTGTTTTGATGATACTGGTGGTGATGAGGATGAAGGTGAGGATGGTACTGGTGGTGATAATGATGACGATGTTGATAAAATAGCATAAGTGGGATCTTGTGAGCACCCTTGGCTGGTGATACGTTTTCCGGCTTGGATCTTGGTGTGGATCGATTTTTTTAGTTAGTTAATCCATCGTGTAATCGACCTCTCGACCCGTCGTCTCAGTTCCTCTGTCGATAGAGACAAAAGAGATATGGTCAAAAGCTCCCTTTATATGTATAAACCTCTATAGCAATCTCTCGATTATCCATCGCGCTTTTTATTATGTTTAAAAAAACTGTAGCGTAACTCTAATGGAAGTCAGGAAAATATTAAACAATTCACTATCAGAATGTTTTATTTACCAAAATATATTTGTCAAGTCAACAGCTATTGAAAGTAAAGCGCAAGCAGCAATTTATGCTAACATAGGTCAGAAACTAAGTTGTGCAAAGGATAAAAATTGTATCTCCTTTTGATATTTTACCTAAGGTTTTTTTTTGAAGAAGTGAGGAAACAATTTGTTCCAGGTGGCGACATTGGCATAGATGCTGCTTGTTATTTTCGTGACGTTCTTTTTTAGAAAATCATGGAGGAAAGGTTTGGATTCTGTACCAAATGTACAATTTGTGGGTACATTAGCAATGCTCGGGCTGGAGCTGAATGTTATTATGTGTGATTTTTGTTTCATTTAAAAATTTATCTTGTATAATATCATTTAATGAGGGCCCATAATCCCTGAAACTATCTGTTAAAAAACTTGAACACATTTTGGCAAACTTTTATTTATTAAACTATAAAATACAAATAACATTTTAATCAAGTACATTGATTTTGAGTACCACAAATCCCTGCAATTTACTTCATGACTTTTAAATTAATAACATCGTTGCATTGATTAACAACTCGCACTTTCAGTCTTGAATCAGAGCTTCTCTTAACTCCAACCCCATCCGACGGTCTGGCAATAATTCTCAATCCTGGACTAGTAAAATTTAATATGTTACTTTGTTTCAAAATGTAATTGCATGAAGATAAGCAATGACGTTCAGGGGGCAGTTTCAATCCACAATTCATTTTATTTTGTAATAATTTTGTAGAATTTTGTAAGGCAGCAAATTTGAATAAATCTTTTCGGCGTGGAACACTTATAACGTTGAAACTGTTACGAAACCGTAAAGCTAGACGTATATCGTTAACTGTGATATTCTTGTTTTTGTTACTGGCATAAATCCGGGCTTCTCCTAAGGTTGATATAGCAAAATTGTAAGCGAAATCGATCAATTGGTAAACAACTGGAGGGTCATAGTCGATACTTTCCAGTTCCTTTAGTACTAACTTGAACAATTTCGAGTTTTTTGGGGCAGCATCCATATTAAGTTGACACTAAGAAAGGTACAGTTATTAAGTTTTCCAGAGGACCCTCGTAAATTTTTAAATTTCGAACGCAAAATTTGGGGTTATGTTACAGTTATTTCTCACCAGCAGTACCAACACAACAAAGTATCTCCATAGAGCATTAAACTCTGTAGAATTCTCACGTTTTCTTTAGAGGCTCTATCTTAATTAATTTATTGATGAATTGTACTAATCTAACAAAGCTATTATTATCATTTTTAATTTTTTATTTATGTAATAAAAATCATAGAGGGTGTTCGAAAATTTCCATTGTAGGTGGCGACACTATAGTTCTCAATTATTTAAAAACGACACTAGCACAAGCAATTAATACTTCGTAACTATAGCTAATTTTAATATAAATTCACCTTAAGCACCGTTATATCAATTATAAATGTTGAGGAAAGTTGCAAATTTTAGTTGTCATCTACCTGACTATTTTGGTAGGAAACTGTGCTGAGAACAGTTGCGAATTTTAGTTGTGTCATCTACCACACTATTTTGGTAAAAAACTGTGCTTAAGGTGGGCGAAATCTTCTCAAATCTGCAAAAACGCAACTTGTATGACAGCCGTTGCCCCCAAATTATTTAATGGTATAGCACCAGAAATACAAGGGAATTCCAGCCGATCTTGAATGACTCACTTACTACCTAAGCCCCTTAGAAAGGTTCGGGTTGTTTATGGTTAGGATCATTATGGTTTTATTGGCAGGCTATGAGCTCGGCCGTGGAGCGACTTTTTTGTAAAACCATTAAATTCACCGGTGATTTTTGAAGCAACGAGGATTTTTTGATTTGTCTATTACAAATAATTTTCACTTTTCCATTCCATCAAAATTCGCCACTACCAAAACAGTAATACGTTCTTTCGATAGTTTTTCACCTTCACACTTTTCTCTTTTAAACTTCAAAATTCTATCGGGAGTCAGCTTGTAAAATAATCTTACCTCATCCACTTTAAATGATTTTTTTTTAATTTGAGGCCATTTAATTTTCAACCAATCTTCAACAACACATATGTCCACTGATGCCAATTCGCCCACAATTCTAACGGAATCAGAATTTCTACCGCCGGTACGAAATCCCGAAAAAACAGAATTATCAGTTAACGGCTTAACGGCGCTAAAACCTTAGTACAAATTACTGAAATCGGTTGAGGTTTTTGAAAGAGATTCCCACGTTGCATCAAATGTTTGCTTTCAGATAATAAATCCGTAATGTTGTAATTATAACGTGAATATTTTTAAATTTAAGTTTTCAAGCTGTTCGAGTTCTATCTCTGAAAAATTGCTCAACGATGTAATTTCAGTAGTTTCAGATTGTTCTATATTTAATATTTATATTTCATATTAGTATGCCGCCATTTAAAAAAGAGTCGCAGCGGGTAAAAATGGTCATCAGAATTTTGTAAAAAAATATGCTTTAATATGGCCTTGCATGGGGTGGTCTGTCTATAGTTTAAATTAGTTTTCTTTGTTTATTTCCAGAGAATCCGTCAAAGATATTATTTAAGTATCCTAAAACCAATCATAAAATTTCATCGTTTTACGAACTAATTTTGCAATATTATTTATTGAGTTCCTCATGTATAAAATTATCAAATTTCACACGTGTCTCTAAGATGAGGCTATCCTTGGGTATAAAAAGAACCTGGCGACCCTGGAGCTCGATCCGAAATAATTCCTCTTGTGGTATGCCACTAACCATATTATTTAGTGCCAACAATCTTACGATTAAAACGTTCTTCTGAGTAGTATGAATTAGAGAGTTCTTTACACCCTTATTATCCCTCACATTTGTCACTCTATGGCCCGGTATTTCAGTGCTGAGTTAACTTTTGGATTAACTAACTCAAATTAAAGTTAAGCCCAAAATTTATTTTGCGTTAACCAGGGAACCGTATTTCAGTGACTTCGTTGACCATTGACAAGAATGGATTTGGTAATCCACAATATTTCATAGTTGGTAGTCCTGCTAGTAGATTTGACCAATGACATTAGAATATTTTCTGACAGACAACAACAAATAATTTCAAAAAGTGTCGGACGCGCTTTAATTTTTAAGGTTATGGCCATGGCCCCTGTGAATATATTTTTGTCCTCTGATGATGAGGATGAAATAAATTTCGTAGAACACTATTTGGGTAGAATTAGAAGGCCGAGAAGAGTGTTCTTAGAACGAAGAAATCATTTTACCCACTGGGACGAATTTGACTTCATCGCTCGCTTTCGGTTATCAAAGAACTGTGTAATATTTATTGTAGGGCTTGTAGAAGACGAAATAAAATCAGCAACAAATTGGTAAGTTATGTACCTACTTATACACTTAAAGCTTAACGGGAAGTCAAGTGTCACAAAAATTCAAATTATGTGTAATTAGTTATCTCCATTTCATAGGAATCATGCTCTTACACCATTGGAAATGGTTCTACGCAAGTGGCAGCATGTTAATTGTAGTCGGTGATTTTGTTGGGGTACACAAAAGTACAGCTGGTAGAGTAATATTTAAGGTTAGTAAATAAATCCCTTTTAAAGTTATTCCAATAATTACAACTTGAACTTATAGGTAACGCAGGTCATTGCTCGCTTGAGGCCTCGTTTTATTAAATTTCCTCAAACTGAAGCGGAGCGTCTAAGCGTACAAAGGGGGTTCTATCAGAAAGCACGATTTCCAAGGGTCATTGGAGCACTTGACTGTACTCATGTTAAAATTCAGTCTCCAGGTTAGTATGTTCAACCAAAATGTGTTTTTAATTAATTAATACTGATTATTGTAGGAGGACAAAACGCAGAAATATTTCGCAACAGAAAAAATTTCATGTCATTCAATGTACAAACAATTTGTGATGCCAACTTAAAAATTCTGGACATTGTTGCGCGATGGCCAGGTTCTGTACATGATTCGACAATTTTTAATAATTCTCGAATAAGCCACAGATTCGAGCAGGGCAACTTAGGAAATGTTGTACTCCTGGGAGATGCTGGATACCCATTGAAAACTTTTCTAATGACTCCACTGGCAAACGTCAATACGCCCGCCGAGAATTTGTATAATGAGGCCCACATTAAAACAAGAAATCCTGTAGAAAGATGTTATGGGGTGTGGAAGCGTAGGTTTCCAATTTTATCAAATGGAATCTGTCTGCACATTAGGAAAGTACAATGGATAATTGTTGCAACGGCAGTGTTGCACAATATTGCTTGCGAACAAAATGAGGACGACCCTTCACAACTAGACAGGGAGGCCGAAAGAGCGTTCAACTACGCTATAGATGTTCCTGTCGAAAATAACGGGAGACAGGATAATAATTTAGTACGGAATAATTACATACTATATTTTCAACGCTTACAATAAAATATTATATATTTTTTAATCTTTTTATGTGTTCTTCTTGCATGAGCTTCAATTTGAGCTCATGCTGTTCCTTTGCAAATTGCAGGTTATGCAGTAGATTACGAGTTTCGTTAAATATTGTTGGGGCAAGGTTGGTAGTTGATGAGCTATCTTGACTCTCAATCGCCTCACAATCAGTCTCCGATACGTAGTCTGTAGAAGAGTTGGAAGGTCGATGAACAATGAAAGAGCATACCATTGGCAGCCCATGTTTCTTCCGAGTAACAAGAGTCACTAGTAAGTCGACTTCGGTGTAAGTAAAATTCCTTGATCGGGACGTTTCCTTTTGTTGACCCTCCATCTTTATTTGTTTATATATTAGTTTTCTTTTAAATAATTGCATTATTATTACATTCTTACATACCTTTTCACAATAGGCACACTACCAAGACACACAAACACGTGCAGAATATAAAACTGAAGACGAGAAATCAAATGTGAATTGTGAAAGTATTTGAAAGGAAACAATCTGCCGCGTGCCGTGATCGGTTGAGATCGTCAAACATCGAAAAGATAGCGCAAGCGCTCTAGTAAAATTTTTGGTTTAACCCGTCAACTACTATGAGTTAAGTTTTTGAGTCAACAAAAACTAGTTAAACCAAAAGCGGCCACTGAAATACGCCTAAACGAAAAACTCAAAAGTTAACTAAAATAATTTGGGTTAAGCTCTCACTGAAATACCGGGCCTCAGTCGGGCATTGTTAGGGTGTACCCAACGTAAGAATGGTCACTTTCACTTTTGGAAAGGAACTACGTCTCTAAAAGAGGAGTGCTGCGGTGACATATCTGGCGAGGATGATGACCGATAGTTTAATTTAGTACTCAAAGCACCCCAGGTTCGATTTCGGGTCAAGGGACGTACTTTTTACATCTTTATACCTACTAAACGTCATCAATGCAACGCGTTTCAACAGCGCTAATCCCTTTTTTTTTGTTGCTACATATTAAAATAATGAGATAAAACAATAAACAATGAGTTTATTATCCTTGACATCTTTTAACAAACGGTTCGGGTGAACTCCTACGAATTTGTTCCGGCCACCAACTTGAATATATAAAATAAAAATTCTATGGTTTCGACACACCTCGTAGATGTTATTTTCCATATTATTATTAGTTTTCAGCGATATTCCCGAGCAATCAAACGTTTAGTTTCTATTTATCTATGTTTCTATTTATTAATATTTGTAAAAAACTGTATAATAACTAATAAATTTAAATAAAATTAACATTTCCTCTAATCAAGTACCCTTTGAATCATGATCTTCCGGCCGCCATTTTTTAAATTGACATTTGTAATTTGCCAGCTGTTGAAGTGTGATTGGTCGAACCCAAATTGTGTTTATTGTTCTCGCAAATGATAAGTTGTACGTGGTCCAAATTGGATTCATTCATACGGCGTAATTAAAGGTAAGTACTCACATTTTTTTATTAAACTAACCATAAATAACGCCGCTACAACCACTGGAAACGACCCAACTCATCGCAGTAGTGAGCTGTGCAAATAACCCTTCCGGACAATTTTGAGGTTATGTATGTCATTTAATTTCCCTAAGTAAATAAAATCCAAGTAATTTCGTCGAAATCAGCAGATTTTATGATGGTTCAGCGATAAGAGTGCCGCAAATAGTGCAATTGCTTCATATTTTCGATGTTTTACCAGAAATCGATAATCAGTAATCACCCCAACTACCTTGGGTTAATGATCTGCCAGACCGTAAATTGAATTAAAGAGAGTAGTGACTAGTGAAAATATTTGTCTGTTGCTTCATTTTAATCCCACATTTCCTCATTATCTTTTCTATGTTAAGTTAAATTCATTGTTACAGACTTTATGAAGTTAATTATCGCACGATGAACGTGAAGGTGTTAAAGGTATTATTTAGCCTACTGGTAGTGCTTTCTGCTGCAAATACCGAGGAATTCGATGTAAGTCGGTTTGTTTGTCGTTCGTAATTATTTATAAAAAAATATTATAGGATTCGGAAGATGTCACAGTAGAAACTGTGGAAGAACCCGTCATTGACGTTCCCTATGAAAGTCCCGATCCTCTAGATCCCTCTAAAGTTTTTCTCGCTGAACATTTTGATGATCCTGCAACGTATGAAAAGCGTTGGATCAAGTCAAAGGCGAAAAAAGAGGACATCGCCGACGATATCGCTAAATATGACGGTATCTGGCAACTGGAGGCGCCTCAAAAAGATGGTTTAATAGGCGACTTAGGTTTAGTTCTCAAATCAAAAGCGAAACACGCGGCGATTTCGTCTTCACTAACAAGACCATTTGTTTTTGACAAAAAACCATTGATTGTCCAATACGAAGTCATGTTCCAAGACGGGCAAGAATGCGGAGGCGCTTACTTAAAACTACTTAGCCAAGGGGCGGAATCAAAAAATTTAAACAATTTCCACGACAAAACCCCGTATTCAATCATGTTTGGACCTGATAAATGCGGAAACGATCACAAACTTCACTTTATTTTCAAACACAGGAACCCGTTAAACGGAAGTTTAGAAGAAAAACATTGCAAAAAACCCAAAGAACGTCTGGAAGAAATTTTCTCAGACAAACTCCCCCATTTGTATACTCTAGTCCTGAAACCTGACAACACTTTTGAGGTTTCTGTTGATAAAAAAGTAGTAAATTCCGGAAGTTTACTGGAGGACTTTACACCGGCTGTGAATCCTCCAGCTGAAATTGACGATCCTAATGATAGCAAACCGGAAGATTGGGATGAGAGGGAGAAAATTCCAGATCCAGAAGCTTCCAAACCTGATGATTGGGATGAAGATGCGCCTCCTCAAATCGTAGATGAATCTGCTGTTATGCCTGATGGTTGGTTGGAGAACGAACCGTCTCACATTCCTGATCCGGATGCGAAAAAACCGGAAGATTGGGATTCGGAAATTGACGGAGAATGGGAGCCGCCTCTCATTGATAATCCATCATGTAAAGATGCTGTGGGCTGCGGACATTGGGATCCACCTCTTATCAATAATCCTGATTTTAAAGGAAAGTGGAGGGCGCCTTTAATCGATAATCCCAATTATAAAGGGAAATGGAGGCCGCGGCGCATTGTCAACCCAGAATTTTTCGAAGATAAAGAACCATTTAAAATGCACCCTGTTGTAAGTTTTTAGTTGCGGTTAAATTGCACGTTTTTTAACTTTTTTTTTTTTTTTTGTTAGTCTGCTGTAGGTTTCGAATTGTGGTCAATGTCCAAGGATATTCTGTTTGATAACATCATCGTTACGGACGAAATTGTGGTAGCTGAACACTGGGCATCTGCGACTTTCGATAAAAAGAAACAAAAAATTGCGAGAGATTCTGTAAGTAATTTAAATTGCTTAAGTATGAAGTTAAAGTCGGAATCTGTAATACCGGTTACTGCTTAGGCTACTTTGTGGGGTCGTATGATGAAAGCGATGAACCACAAGCCGTTACCGTGGGGTTTGTACTTTATTTATTGCGCAATACCCATCGGGTTCTACATTTGGTACCTCTACTCGTGTCTTCAGGAGGTTTGATTTTTTTTTGGGTATACCTGCAGTAATTTATAAGATTAAGTGCAATATCCCGTAGTTGTATTGCAGAGATGTAGTGGCTAAATTTATTAACATTTTGCTGCTTTGCTCCCTTTCAGGAGAGCGTAATTCAGAAATTGGCAACCTTAACGAACGACTACCCCGCTCTTTGGGCAGTTTACATTATCGTACTTGGTATTCCTGTTGTTTTTGTACTGTACCTTTGCTGCAAACCTGGATCCTCAGCTAGTCAACCCCAGGTAAATTTCCGCTTTTTATTTCCGATTTCACTTGATTGAAATCCGTAATTAACAGGAAAAAGAGGAAATCAGGCAAGCTGCTGAAAAGAAAAAGACTGATGAAGCGACTGAAGATGTGGCCGAAGAAGATGAAAGCAAAGATGAGGCAGAGGCTGAAGATGATGAAGAAGATGATAGAGAAAAGAATTCAGGACCAGATTCTGAAGATGAAGAAGTCGAAGAAAATGCTGAGGTAACAATTAAACAATCAAAAATGTTGTTTTAATTTTTAATTTTAATAATAGGGCAATGCCTCCAAGAGTTCGGGAGATGGCGCTAGGAAGCGCAAAGTTCGCAAGGAGTGATAGTAAGATTGATGCACCAGCACTGTTTTCATCTTGTAAGTCTGTATCGTATTTATTTAATTGTTTTGGTTTTTCTTTTTTGCTGAGGATAGTTTGATTATGAATAGGGAAATTTGTATTCTAGTTTAAGGTAGTTGTAGTTATTGTTATAAACGTTTTCAAATAAACATTGACATGATTTTTTTAATGTTGAGGCTGGTTTTGTAAATATAATTTCAAGCACCGACCAAATTCCTTAATGTAATGTAACTCGATTAGCTAGGATAATTGTCACTTTTTTAAATCGATTTGCATGCGAACCGCCCGATCCGTACTACGTTAATTTTCCTGTGATTATGTAATAATTTCGAGGATGCAAATTTATAAGTTTATTGTGTGCAGTTATAAGTACAATAAATAAACTTAAAAATACTCAGAAGTTTTCTTAACTTCCTCGATTTTTCCCGCAGTTAGAGGAAAATCAACCAACTCGTCGTTTAACGGCAGCGATATCTGCTGAGTATGTGAAATTGTCCTATTTCTCTTGAACTCTTTCCTGTTGTTTCTGTCCATAAACGAATTATATTTTCGTCTAATTTCGGTTTGTACTTCGCTATTTAAAATGCAATAGACGAGACTAGCCAAAAAACCCTGAAATGCCGTGAATGTTTGGTCAAACAAAAGCCACATTATTTCCAATGTTTGGCTGCTTGAAACATAAAGCGAGAGAATGATCGAAATCGCGTACGGGATTCCGAAAAGTGGTACCAAAATTAAAGTTGAACGCAAAAGTTTCCTGTAATCAACCCCTTCATTAATTGAACGAATTTTGAGTCGATCCTCACCTGTACTTCACCCGTCTTTGTTGAATGTACATGGAAGTTAATTTTATAAATAACACTCGAATTATAATTGTGAACAATATGAAGTTGATCTGAAAGGTTAACAACTTATTTTTGCAACAAAAAATTAAACAGGCTCACTATCACTGAAACAGCGATAGGGACGTCAATCAGTAGTGCAATGTAGTTGTTGGTTTTTTGAGTCCAGCAAACTATGTTCTCCTCGATAGCTTTCAGGATAATCCAGGGAACCATAAATATTAAAGGAAGACCTGTTGGTATTCAACAAATTATCCAATTTTCTAGCAAGTCGCTATACAAAGGTTGCCCGACTACTTCCACCAAGGAGTTATAGTGATCTTAGCAATTTCTGCAACTTCAGGTCGCGTACAAAGTAGTGCCACAGGATATATTTTTATTCTATGATAATACCCGAGATTTTGACATAATAGCGTGGTCTTAATTAGAAAGTTTGCCCATTACAAAAGAGCGTAAATTTTATATTTATAACAAACCCAAAGTAGGAACTGAAATTCGAAAACGTGCCTGGCGTGGTGCGTCCGACTTCAGGTCGAGTTCTATGATAGCATTGATAGCTAGAAATTTGATTTAATCATATAAATAAATTAGAGAAAAGAGTCCATAACCGGAAATTATTTTGGAGCATACAGGGTGAGCCAAGACGATTATACTTTTTTTAATGGAATATTGTGCATAAAAGAAGATTTTTTTGAGCCTTTTTCCAAACTTTTTTCACTCCAATATTATTACTGAATATTTCTAAATCGCTGTAGAAAGGAAAAACGACTCAAAGACTTCCCACAGATGTTTTCTTACTAGTACTTACAAAATTTTTTCTTAAAATCCACAATTGTGACTGTTGTAATTTTTTAACGTGCATCTACAGATGCCATTATTTGAACAAAAAAATATCTACATTCAAGTGATTTAGAAATAGTCAATAATGATATTGGAGTGAAAAAAGTTTAGGAAAAGGCTCCAAAAGCTCTTATTTTATACACATTTCATTTAAAAAATCACTTGCCCCTGTATAATCGTCTTGGCTCACCCTGTATGTTCAAAAATAATTTCCGGTTGCAAACTCTTTTCTAGTTTATTTATGTTCTTAAATCAAATTTCTATCATAGAACTCGAGCTATCGAAGTCGGACGCACTATTGTTCCACCTGGTATATGAACTCTGAATTCGTTTTTCTATTTTTTAGGTTTGAAGGAAAAATATCATGTGCCATTCGAAGTAAAAGTGACGAGTATCTCGCAGGAAAAACCCAACAAAATTTTCTAATCTCGTCAAGCAAAATTCACTTTGACCTCTAATGACACAATTTAAATTTGTTCTTAGATCACTATGTTTTACCCCAGCCCAAGGCGATGTAGATCAAAACTCCGCTCTCAGAAAACAAGTTGAGGAACATCAGATTGTGTAAATAAGTTCCTTCCATCAGTAAAAACATATAATTCGATATAATGGTGTAGTGCCATATACTGGTAACAGCCTTACAAACCCATGACTGAAAAATATCGTTTTAATTAAATTTTTTCCAGGCGATAACTTACGTAGTTTGTTTTAATAAACGTAGGTTCTCCGTCTACATAAACGGTATCGTGCGTCAACGCTGTCCCTTTAACAAACAATCCGTCCTTCAGCAAAGACATTAAAGCCCTCATTACAAACGATAAGAACAAATGGACGTGTAACTTGTTACGAGCGCAATGCAATCTCCTGAAACCGCCCTTTAAGGTATGGAAATTTTAATTAGCGACTTACTTGATTTTAATGAATACAACTAAAGCTAAAACTAGAGACACTATGGATAAAACGTATCCGAAATGCGTTATTGTTTTAATAACTGGAATCCATTTAGAGTAGAGGTTTGGTAAAGTTTTCTCAATAAAAAATTTGCCGCATTCGCTGTAATTAGTCCAGGTCATGTTGGAGTTTTCAGGAATGTACCAGTGACCCTCTCCGTCGCATTGTCGGGTCGCTAAACCCTACAATTGCTTAATTAACGTTGATTTAATTTGGTGCCACTAACCTTTTGTGTTGATTTAATAAATTCGTTAGAACATGACTGATTAGCCAAAATTCCTGGTGGAGTTTTCGGCCAGCACATGATACCGTCGAAAATGAGCTCACAAAATTTGATTCCCGCCACATCTTCACTGAAATTATAGCAAAACTTTTCTGCATCACTCAAAATCCGTTGTATTTCATCCGAGTCGTTCATGTTTCTTGTGATAAAACCCCGAGAAGATACTGTTTTTTTCTGTGGTTTGTAAAGCGATATTGGGCGGAATTGTATAATATTTTAGCCAGTTGTTTACTGAAGGCACTTGACATAGATGAATCGACTACTTTTATTAATTTTGTTGAATCGGCCAAAAATTTGTGTTACTATTAATAAGTGTCGGATTTTTAGATAATAGTTATATAATTATCGTAATAACAATTTGTTGCTGGGCAATGTCACTTTTTTAATTAATGATTTTGAAATTCCTCTCCGCAAGTACGTAAACAAATCGTTAATGGTGTTCTGATAAAGACAGTGAGTTGGTAAATATTTGCAACAGCTTTCGATCGGATTTGATAGATTGTCATTTCTCATCGATAAGAATAGGTACCTCAAGATTTCTCCATATTTCAAGTTTACAGTGAATCAACAATAGAAATAATTTAATGGAAAGCTTTAAAATTTGATTTTAGATTCCCATTTTCCTTTTCACATTACAAAATTGTTTCTATCTTCCCCATATATATTTTATTATTATTTTAAACAGAAACGAATTCACGTAAAAGGAAGTGAGGTGTAAGGTTTAACTCAATATGTACGTGAATTTGTCCGTGGGCGAAATTATTAGCCATAACGCGTTGTAGAAATGACGACCGATTCAGCTAAAAAGGGGATCTTCCCGATTCACCTACGTGGTAGAATCTGTATTTGCACAAGACATTTGGAAGAGTTTTCTAGCAATTTATTTTTTACACTTTTAACTTTATAACATTTAGTGGAAATAATTAATCCCAATCCTACTTTGCCATATTAAAAAAAGAGTATTTATGAAATTTACGGCCACCACTTTCTTTATTTGTTAGTTTTTATTGTTCATAAACTTTTATATTGAATATTAAGATTTTCTTTATTTTCTCTTTCTATTCCAATAGCTTCCTGAACCTGGTTGTATCAGATTTTTGACCAAAAACGAGCATAAACCCAAATAACCCATATTGCAAGATTACCACTATCCTATTTATTTTAGAAGCTGGTAAGGCCTTGTGGGCATAGCTTCTATTTCTTTGGGTAATTCGGTTCTTGTTCTATTACATCAATTTTGAAATTTCCGCCGCTATTTCAGATGACCTTGACGCTTGCATCTACATCTGTCAGTTTCTGAAGTTGTGAGGTTATGTCGACACTTTTAAACCGCGATTGAATGTTCAAATAATTTTATCTGTTATGCCTAAAATAAAACTTGATCACGTCGTGAGCTTCAGCAGCGAAGATCCCGTAAGTGCCCTCCAACTGTTAAAGTTCAATTTTTCGTAATTATCTCTTAGGTACATGTCGCAAACAATGTTTTATCCCCGGATCCCGCTAAAAAGTGGAAGTGCCAAACTTCGGGTGAAAGATCGGCAATTGTGGTTTTGCAATTAGAAAAAGCTAGCGTAATTTCAAGTATTGATATAGGGAATGAAAATTCCGCTTACATTGAAGTATTGGCATCAAGATCAGGAACTAATGATGACTTCAAAGTGTTGCTGGTAATGTCTTCGTTCATGACACCTTTGGATGCTCGCCAAACCACTAATATTAATAAAGTCCGAATGTTTGGTCAAGATCAATTATCGAAACCTGAATGCGAACAAAAGTGGGATAGAATTAAAATTGTTTGCACACAACCATTTAACAGACATGTCCAGTATGGGTTATCGTTTATTACATTTCATTCACGCGAAGATAAAGCTGGACATGTTAATACAATTGGAAATTTCTTGTTAAGACCCAATTCACCCGATAATCTATCAATAGGAAGCTTATTCGCTAGACGTAAAGAACTTCAAGAAACACCCTTAAAAGGTAATTTTATTTTATTGTAATAAAGGTAATTTTATTTGTTTTTTAATTTTTGCAATTAATTTTTGTACTAAAGGAGCTGCAGCTATTAGAGACGCGTCATCATCATCATCGCTTTCAAATAAAGGTTCTCCTGTTTGTAAACCAAAATTTAAACAATCAAACGCGACACCTAACAATAACAAAAATGATTCAAATGATACAAAAATGTTACCACGTAACAGAAATGAATTACTTTACGATAAAGACGAAGAAGAACCTAATGATCGCATTGATAAAATAATTGAGAAAAAACAAAACGAAATTAAAGAAAAACAAGCAAAAGAAGAAGTAAAAATTAAAAAAGATACGCCAAAACAAAACCGAGAAGAAAGGCAAAAAAGAAAAGACACACCTAAAGCTAGTAGTTCACGTGAAAGTGCTAAACGGCATAAAGATTCTCCCAAAAATTTTTCAAATAAAAAAATTAAAGACAGGTTGAGGAAACCTTTTTCGCAGTTATTAAGTGGTGTTACTCTGGTTATCAGTGGAATACAAAATCCTGATCGAGGTAATTTACGTACAATGGCTCTAGCAATGGGAGCTAAATACAAGCCGGATTGGGATGACTCTTGTACTCATTTAATGTAATTGCATTTCACTCTGCGTAATTTTTGGTAAAATATTTTTTTATAGTTGCGCGTTTCGAAATACTCCAAAGTTTAGTCAAGTTAAAGGTAAAGGAAAAATTATTAAAAAAGGGTGGATTGAGGATTGTCATTCGCATCGAAAACGATTTCCTTGGAGGAGTTATGCTCTCGATAGGGATGATGCAAAACAACCTGAAAGTGAGGATGAAATTTGGGAAGAAATTAAAGAAACTAGTTCTGTCGTTCAAGAAATTAGTAGTGATGATGAAACTTTCAATGATGAAGGTTTTGATGACGAGTAAGAGTTTTTGTTGTTATTTAAATAAATAAAATAATTAATTATTGTAGAATGCAGAAAAAAATTGCTACATTGCAATCAAAAACTACATCAGGGCCTTATGATGTAGACACTGATGAAGAAATATTGGTCAAACAATCAAAAGAAATTTCTAAAAAACTTTCTAATTTTCTTGAAAGTAAAACGATTTTCGTGCATGAGACATTAGATGAAGATATTTGTAAAATGTTGAAGCGTTTTATAATCGCTTATAAAGGGTGAGTTATTCTAACACCGTTAATGTTGGCTATAACAAATAGTTTTTGATTACACCGTTGGGACCACAGCAATCTAATATTGATTTCTTCAGGGTTGTGGCGGAGAATCCTGATGATGACGTCGACGTTATCATAACTTCTGAAGATCACGTTGAAGTTCTTAAAGATTCACATCCAAATTGTTTGTTTTTACGACCTGATTGGTTATATGAATGCCACAATTGTCAAGCTTTTGTCCCCACTGAAGAGTATAAATTGTAATTTTTCTAAATTAAATGATTTTATAAATTTTTGACTATTATGATTGAAATTACATTTCATGTAATGAATAACCATTTTAATATTCAAGATAGAAAGCAAGTCCTGCTTGCACCCAAGGATCTTTGGTTTCACATGAAACCTGCAGGGTAGTCAGTTGCTTTTCTCTTGTGAGGGTGTAGTATACAGGGACGTCCATGTATTTGTCATCGCCAATAGTTGTTTTCTAGAAAAAGAAAACAGAATAAGTAATTTTTGTAATAATTTGAAAACTGGCAACTGCGTTGCATTAGGGAAACTGAAAACTATAAAATGAGATCATAAAGGAGTCCTAGAAAAATTAAAAAATTCTCGACAAAAACATTTGCCACATATTCAGTCGACTAAAATTTACGGAAATGCCGAAATCAATATGAGCTAACGAAAATGACATTTTCTAATGTAATTCGTGTTGCTAATCTCGATTTTGTACACAGTTTGTAATCTAAATTATGAATTTTGATAATTTTATAAAAGAACAGAAAAAGTCGAATGTTTTTCAATATTCAAACCTCGATAACTTCTAAACTTCTAGAGTTCTTGAGGTATTGCCAATACAAGGTTATGCCCCTAAGCGACATCCAAATGACTTTCGAAGGACTGCGCTGAGTATGGATATCAGTAAACTTTTTGTGTATTAGTATAGCCATCCTGGTGTCTTTGGAGTGTTCTTATCTTTCCGCGATTGTCTTTTTAAAATATTTTTTGGAGACTAGAAACTTCGGTAGTATTGCTTTCCTCGCGATCCGTTTTTTGCATCTTGCGTGGCAGGTACACTTATTTCAAATGGACAGCTTTGTTTTTTCACCCCTCGAGTATCCGCTCTCCTCGAGGAGGGCTAGTGATTTTATTAAGTTTTCCAACGTTTCATAACTACAGTTGAAAAACCTGGATTTTTGCTTCATAAACAATGAGTTCTTATGAGTATCCTTTTTATTATTATTTTTTCATTTGGAAGAAAGAATTTTGAAATATGACTATTCTTAGTAAATTCAGATGAGATGCGATATATTGAGGAAACTTTTTAGAGCAATTAATAGATCTACATATTTTAAAAGTACGATAATCTGACTAATATTTAAGCTACAAACCTTTTCTTTCCATGTTACGTAGCAGTTAGGAGCAGGATTAATATTTTCAGATTGGGCCGAGCACTGTTTTAACGTACGCCCGTCGAATAATCCACCTTCAATCAACAAGTCCGTTAGAATTATGCAATTCCGGTGCCCTGGTGCTGTCCAATTTGATTCTAATTCCAGTTGATCCATTGGAATGTTGTTCAATCTAAAACACATCGTTTGAGGATAATTCATCCTTATAACACCGCAACCACCTTGAATATTCTTGTTTAAATGAAGCCAAAAAAGCACTGGGGTGCAGGAGATGCGATAAATTGATCGGATTTTGTGTAAGTCTATCAAATCGTTCATCTTTCCATCTCGTTAAATTTGCAGCCTTCATTATAATATTTCTCAAGTAAGTATTGGGGTCGCTTGGCCCATCCCAAAGCAAAATCCACTGTTTCGGCACCTAGAAGTTGTTACACGTTAAACTGGAAGTACGTTAAACAATTCTCAAGTTCCTACAGGCTTCAGGAAACTTTAATAAAATTCACTTAATAGTGCATTTTAATTACCGATGAGTACAAAAGCAACATTTTGATACTTACCTCCTGATTTAAGAGCGAATTTCCTGCGTTTAAGGCGTTATCGTCAGGTAAAGATGAACCTTTGCAAATTTTATTTAACATGGCAAAACTTTTGTGAATTTGCTGAATTAAATTAATGGATGCCCGGAACTCTTCAGAAACGAATGTTTGCAGTGAAGAATTGTTTGAAGTGGCGTCTGGTAACGTCATCCTAACGAAATCATGACCATGATTCAGTTTCTTCCATAGTGTCATGAAAGGAATTAAACCTCTATGCCAAATTTCGCGCTCAAATTTAGATGAAACTTGCCTAACGAGTGAGATGTCTATAACAACAAAAAATTAATTAAAAAGTATTTTAGAAGTCGACAAAATTACTTTTAAGTTTCGAAATGATTTCTAGAGAAGTCCTCTTTTCCCATGCCCTATCAATATTTTCGGGTAGTCCAAAATAAAAGGGAGCATCTCTTTCAGGGAGTTGTTTTAAAGCATTCACGTATTCCTAAAATTGGCAAGTAATGATTTTTTTTTGAAATTGGGAAGACTTGAAAAAACCTGAAATTTAGGTGAATTTGGCAGCGTGATTTTGTTAAACAGACTCCATCTATGACTGAGAACTTCGTCGTTTAAATATTGTTTTAAATAAGTTTTCAAAATACCCATATCGTCGATATTTTCGATTCTTCCGCCATAAACCGCATCGCAACACAATCCAGCGATAAATTTCCATTGGACTTGAGGCGAAGCCACTTGCCACAAATCCTCAACTAATTTAACGCAAGTTCCTAAATCTGTATCGCTAAACTCATACCATTTCGACCACCCTTGAGGGATGTAAGTGCGACGTTCCTGCAAAATCGCGTGAATGCACGCCAAAACGAAAAAGATTCGCGCTGAAGTCGCATTTAACTTTTCTACATATTTCGCTCCCCAAGTGCCGTAAGTTCGCAATAAATTATTGCGTAAACCTTGAGGAGCCTCGTAAACAATCTTCAAACTGTTTTGGGCCAAAACGAAATTGAACAATGGATTAGGTTCAGTGATCAACCAAAGTCTGAAGTTGTTGTGGGGTTTTAAACTTTGCAAATTCTGGCAAAGAATCGACAACCATCCAGTCACTAAATGTAAGTTTTTGAGAATTAACCAACTTCCCGTTTCCGCACTTTTTTGCACTGCAAGTATCGCTTTAGACTCTTGCCCTTCCCCCATTGCCACCTGAAATTACTACTGATACAGTTGAATTTTTTTATACAAATTACCTCAATATATTCATTGCCGAAATTTTGGGCTATATCTCTAATTTCTGTTGAAGGATCGGTTCCGGAAACAGTTAAAAGTAAGATTGGTTCCGAGCAAGATGATTCTTTGAAAATTTGGGCTAAATCTACAACTGGAGGATCGACACTTCTTAATCCAGTGACGTGATGCACGAATTGGGTTATTGCCGAGAAAGCTCGGTCAGGTCTTAATGTTTGTACTACCAAAATTTTTTGGAACTCGCTGATTTTGCAATGGGACGGAATTTCTTTTTCGCAGTTATTCGACGACATGAAACTGTTCCATAAAGTCTGCTCGTTTAGTTGCAAACTTTGATAGAATTCCGGCAACGAAGCCTAAAATTGCGAAATAAATTATGAAACTAAACATTATAAAATTACTTCGATGTTAAGAAGGTTGTAGTGGCATTGTTTCGGGATCCAAGGCGGTACATTTTCTCCATCATTTTTTCCATTCATGGTGGTACTCAAAAATATACTCCATTCGATTGGTGGTACCGAAAAGAGTCTTTGCACCAAATGCATTGCAAACATCAGGCGATCAGTTTTGAAAATTCCCCTACTTACGAAATTGTATATAGTGTGGAAGAGGTGCTTTTGTTGCGATTCTGCGCTAGTCTCAACTCCCTGCGTGAAGAAAATTTTGTAATTACCTACATTATGATTAAAAAATTAGGTTACCTGGAGAGTTTGTAGAGAGGTCAGGAATAATTTGACGCAACTTGGGACTGATAGCACATACAGGACGTTAAATTTTGAAAATTCGTTGCAAGCAAAGTATAAAGAGCTTCCGAAATTCGAAATTTTTTGATACATTTCGTAGTCTGATTGCAGTTTCTTGTGAATCTGTAAGGATTCTTCTAAAGCTTTAGAAATTGCTGTAGAGCTAGCTTTCGTTTCGTTCAGCGATGTTAATAAGTTCTGAAATGCATTTATTTTTATGTTTTGCTGATAGAAATCGAATAATTACTGAATTTTGAAGGATATTTCCTGCAGAATTGGCCAGGTCCTCGAGCAGTCGATTTTGCAGTTGGTGTTGTTTTTCCTGTAACTCTTCTCGTTCTCTCAATAATTGTCTTCTTCTCTCTTCTAATTCTGGATTTTCCTGCTGTATAGCAGAAGATAAAAGTTGTTCTAAAACAAAATTTTAGTCTTGCTCATAAAAGAAAGAAAGGAGAGAGACCTGTTAAACCGGCATGAGTCACTGTAAAATTCATTGTAGATATTATCGCTGCCACATCAGCAGTAACTTTTAATTGTTCGTTTCTGCTGCATAAGATTAACGTAAAATCATTGTGGTAATCGACGAGTTTACCATTGAGACCAATCAATTTTCTTTCACCTTGCTGCACAAACTCTTGCCTTAAAATCGGGAAAAGAACCGGAACGATTTTTTCTACCTCCTCCACGATCAAAACCTTCCCAAACCTACCAACGAATAAAATAATTGCATAACCTGAGTTCTTTGTCTTGAATCACACCCACCTGACTGATAATTCCAGGGTATTGTTGAATTTCGGCGAATTTTGAGTTATACTTTCCAGTTGCTTTTGTTTTAAATGTTTTTTCACCCAGTTAACAGCGCTTGAAGTGGGATCGATCAGCAATGGAACAATTTTGGCCTGCAATTAGGACAAAAAACATAGATAAACTCAATAAATTAGCAAACGTACTTTAAGGATAATAACTGCATTTTGAACTGATAACGTGTCGTTAGACAACCCTTCGCTTTGCCACTGGAGTTGTTCTCGTTCGCTGGTCAAAAATTCAAAACTGAATTCATCAACTCCAAGTTCTCTAATCCACTTGTCCAGAATTGTTCTAAAATCAAAATTTATGTTTGCTCAAATTTTAACGTCAAACTCACTTTCTTCCATCTTCCGATTCATCAGAAAGATACGTGATAAATGCGGAAGCTAACGAACAATTATCCGGTAATTTTTCCAATTGTTCCGATAACTCTTCCAACTACAATTAAACCAGTTATGACTCAATTACGGCTAAAGAAGAATTTTAGTACTTGTTGTTGCCACCTCCGGTACTCGTCATCTAATTTACCCACTAATCCTTCAGCAGCTGCTAAAGTTTCTTGAGCTTTATTCAAATCAATTTCAATTTCAGCCGCTTCTTTAGTATAAGCAGAGAGTTGCATTTTTAGCTTGTCTACAGTGGCGTCCACGTCCAAAAGACCAGCACTCAACTCCCCTAATTGGGTCTCAGCGCTGGTTAAATTTCTACAAATTTTGGTTAAAATCGATTTCTTTCTTAAATTACCAATTTTACTCCTGCAATTTATTCTGTTCTCTCTCCAGTGGTCGAATTTTATCGTGAACATGTGAATATTTGACGTTGGCTGCAACCCATGCTGCTAGAGGTGCCGCTGCTACTGATGCTCTTTTAGCTGATTTTGGATCGAATGACTCGCTCTTGTTTGAAATTAAGCGCTCAACGGCTTGTCGACTTTCAGTAGTAATTCTGCTGGCGTCAAAGGATCTAATCTCTTCTTTAACCCCGCGTTTTGCTAGGAAAGTTTTCATGCTATTCCACGAGGTGTCTTGGATTCCCATCAATCTCAGTACCCCTTCTAGAATATCGCGGATTATTTCAGGCGGAGCCCTCAATGATCTTATTTCTGAAAGAGCTTCAGGTCTGATGTTGCCGACAGCGGAACGGGCTTCTTGGATTAACGGCTCTACTTCAGCCAACTCCTTCTCGATTTCAGCTTTTCTAGAAAAGTAATCGAGCATGAGAACAACGAAGAGTTCCTAAACTATATCGCTACCTAACTATTAACTGTTTATTTTCTTGCTCAGTTTTTTGCTTCAAAATTTCCATTTCCTCTTTGTGACTATTGGCGTTTTGCATAGTTTTACTGATCATGTTCAAAGCAGCGTTGGCTTTCTCCTGTTTTTCGGCTAACTTTTCTTGTTGCTCTGTGGCTTTTTGCTTCAGGTTTGATACTAAATTTGCTGTTTCGTTGAGTTTGGAAACACCCGCCTAAGACAAAACCTTATTAACGATTAAGGAAATCTCTAATGCTACCTTTAGTTTATTTTGTCTAGCACCGATTGCTAACTTTTTTTCCAAGAAGAGATTCACATAAAGCTTGATCATAGCTATGTAGCGCGAAGGTGCTGCCATTTTATCTTGCACGATTTGGAAGATTTTAGGGAAATTGCTGCACTGCTCCACTTCAGTTTTTCCATCGTTGATTCTGCAATGGATTAAAAAAAATCGATTTATTAGAATTTTCTTACCTATCAATCAGTGTGACGGGAATTTGGGCAACAGTTTCTCTGCTCCACTGAGATTTCCAAATAATTGTGCTATCGTGGAGAAGAGCTGGACAATCTTTGAAAATCTTCCAAATATTTTCATTATCGACGTCAATACACGCCACAATATGAAGTCGTTTCTTGACTCCTAAAATTGATTAGTTGTCGATATTCATTTTTTTCTAAATTTCTTACTTTGCGTAAAAAGATCTGCGAGGTTTCCTTCAAAATTTTCCCGATTTGCTTCGTCTTTGAGTCCCGCGATCATCGAGTCAAGTTCAGCAGCATTGTAGAGACCAGGTACCTCTCCTGCTGACATCAGAATATTCACTAAGCTTAAAATCGAGCTATTGTTCAACATTTGATCTTCTAGTAACAAATAAACTTGTTCCCCTTCTAATCCAGCTAATTGCAAAGCCTGAAATTAAAACAATTACAAATTTTTCGCGGTTAATTTTTGGAAATTGCCATTTTCAAATCGTTATTTAATTGGGGTTGAGTGTGGGAAATCGGCGTTATCAGCCTAGCTGACAATAGGGCAGTCACGATTTTAACAGCTGATTTCCGGCCAATTCCAGATCTACCAACCAGCACCACGTTACGTTCTGAGGCACTTAGAGTTTTGGCGACACTTGCACTCATTTGGAGCAACTCGTCGTTGATTAAAACGTCCAAATCTTGTCCTTCGCGCCCTGAAATTTTGCAATTAAAAACAGTCTTCCAATATCGGCTATTACCATATTGCGAAATTCCTTTTTTTACTGCATTTTCCCAATTTTCTTTGCTGAATTTGACGAGTTTTGAGTTTTCAACATTACCACCGCTCGATGGAACATAAAACAAGTTCTGTGCTATTTCCGCACCCAAATAACTCTTGAAGGTTTCATTGAGAATAAGCAAAAGTTTGCTTTTATCCCCCTCACTCACTAATCTATCTCCAAATTGTTTAGAAGCTTCATAGTAGATTACCTATGAGAAACAAAGGTTGACTGAAACTACTGACTTTTAACAATGTTTACCTCAATTATGTGTTTCTCTGAATCAATTTCGGTCTCGTGGTCATATCGCAAAATACTAGAACACCAGTCTATGATGGTATGAGGGCTGAAGTCGTAGTGCATGTATTGCGTTTGCAAAAAAGTGCTGCGAATCTGAAATTTTTATTAAATGTTTTGTAGATTGGAGGAGGACCAAAATAAAAACCTTATCGTAAGTTGAAATCATGGTGGCTGCAATTTTGACAATTTTCGTTTTTGGCCAAGAAACTTTAGCGCCAAAGCACTCTTTTAGAACAGCCGAAAGATAGGAGACTACAATGACGGATAAATCTTCTTGGTCAGGAAAGCTGCAATTGTTATTTGGAATTAATTGTACTTTGCAGAAGTCAGGTGGTTACGTAATGTTGTAAATGTGGACGATTGAGGTGAATCTGGTCGACAAGGCGGTCGTAATGGATAAAGTTCCGGCAATTGTAATATTTTCCAACCCCACTAGTTCTAAATTTGAATCGAAGAAAGCCTTGTAAGTTATCATCTGAAACATTATGTGTCATCAAGTCATGTTTCAAATGATCAGTCACATATACAGACAATATTTTCGCGGACCAACAGATAGTGAGTTGGATTATTTTAATTAATTTCCAACACATATTTCGAGTTGTAGGTAGGGAAACATTATCGTCAGGTGACGAAAATGAAGAAGAAACAATTATGCTTCAGGAGGAAAATGCCCGTCTTCAAAACAAAATCAACTATCACCGAGCTAAAGAACTCGAATTTCAGAAAGTTTTGAATCATTATGATAATCTACTAGGGACAATGGTGGCAGCCAGAAATAGCGTCAGCGAGCAAAACGATTTAAGTCGCAACTATTTGTTTAATTTAGAAAAAGCGTTCTATGATTTGTTGCAAAAATACGAAAAATCAAAAATTGTTATTCAAGGTTTTCAAAATAACGAAATTGTTTTACGACATCAACTTTTTGAGTATCAGAAGTTAGTGCAAAATTTGAAAATTAAAACTCGTGAACAGCCAAAATCTACAATTAAACCAGTAGAAGATGGTAAAAGGAAGAAAAGAAAATTGTTGACAACTATGTAACTGCGATTACCTGGTGCAGAAATTCTACTAGGATGTTGGTTCCCCATTTGTCTGGTTTAAGTAGATGTAGATTTTTGAAGTAAAGAATCAAATGACCTTTTTTCGGCTTGTACACTTTGCCTTTGTTCGTGTTGACTATGATACAATGTTGCGAAATTTTGTTGATAACGTAATTAGGTGTTAAATTAGCGCTGCAATGAACAGTCGCCATTTCTATGTCAAACCTCTCTTTAACCAAGTATTCCAGAATCAATCTAAAAGTAAATATTTGAACAATTAAAAAAGTAAGTGGGAAAAAACTTACGATTTTGCCGAACCATGAGGTCCAACCAACAAAAAATTTTGTTCGTTCCCTGGCAAAACCCAAGTTCGCAGATAATCCAAAGTTTGCGCAACATCTCCAGTTAACACCAGAGGGATTTTACAATCAACTACTTCCGTAGTAGTATTGGGGTTTGTGTAATAAGTGTCTATAAGGTCCCTTTCCTTGTTGTATTTAGATTTTGAAATAACTGGAGGAGGAACTTCTCCAATCCATTCATAAATCTGCAAAAATTATAACTTTAGTATCACTTCGATATTTTTTAACTACACACTTGTTGGGCGAAAAGTTCTCTAAAATCATCGTGAAGTTGCTGACCTAATCCATTTATTAAAGCTACAGCAAAATGGGTTTTACTTTTAATTTCTCGCAATTGGGACAACCCAGTTTGGGCAACTGCAAGTTTTGAACGTGGTATCGCTATTTCACCTTCATCCATAATCCAGCTAACAGCTTTGAGAAAATAGTCATTAACAGAAGAGCCCAAGAAACGTTCCATTTCCTCAGGTTGATTTTTGACGAAATTTGCCACATAACCGGCCAGATCTAAGTCCTCTTCGCCTAGAAAAACGATTCCCATACGCGATATAGTAGCTGGAGAGGCGTGACTTAAATCGTGGGTTTCGAAGATAAAATTCACGTTGGTTCCGAATTGGATGCGCCATCCAGATGGTAACGTCAACAGGCGGTTGTCGTCTAAAACTGAATTTAGCGATTCTACCCATTCTGGATCGACGTTGCCATCGCAGACAATCCAAGACCAAACATCTAATCACAAATCAAATTATTGAAGAAATGGTGAGGCACTTTATTGTATACCTGAAGGTTCCGCTGTTACTAGAAGACTGTATAGTGTTAGAATTCCGTCATTCCATTGTCTTGTGTCCAAATCGATGTGTCCCAGGAGGTCACTTTTTTGCACACTTTTGGGGTTAAAAACGTGCTGCTTCACTAATTTTCCCATTTTAACTAAAGCCTGTAATTGAGAAAATTTATATTAACGAACTACAGTCTTTGTGGGATTTATTTTTTCTTTAAATTCAGATAAAACTTAACTGGAGCAATTTTTCGTCACTTTTGAAAAGGAAGAAAAATTGTGTTGACAAAATATTCAATTTTGCAAGCGTCCAGTACCGTATTTTTTTTTTACTAGAACTTAAAGAATAATATTTAACTCGGTAATTAAAAAAATAGAGCTCTACTTGGTTTTCTCATACAAATTTGGAAATGAGAATAACAGAGATAAAAAATATTACATGAAAGAGCAAGTTTTTGATTGTTGTTTTTCCACAGCTCGGGGGTCCCACAACGGCGACTCCCATTCTTTGCTTCAGTTGCTCGTATAACTCCAAGCATTTGTTAATTTGCCTGTTATTCACAGTAAAACCTAAACTTTCGCAGGTTTCCTCCAAGGCTTTAACCAAAATTTCGTTGCCCATATCCTCCATGTCCACGTTCTTGAAGACATCGTTGACGATACCATCAAATTTAACGCTGTCTAAAAAAGTTAATTTCGACAACGTATCAGTTCTTAACACTTTCACAACTAAATTTAACTCG
Organism: Pyrochroa serraticornis; assembly: GCA_905333025.2. Taxonomy (NCBI): domain Eukaryota; kingdom Metazoa; phylum Arthropoda; class Insecta; order Coleoptera; family Pyrochroidae; genus Pyrochroa; species Pyrochroa serraticornis. The sequence continues at coordinate 8,619,086 of HG995157.1, read as the reverse complement.
GTTTCAAACGCAATTTCAGTTTCAGTTATTTTTCTATATTGCTTCAAAGCTCTTCCGCAACCCGTTAAAATTGTTCTAATTGCCCTCAATCCCCAATCGTAGTGTTGCTGTTTGCTAAGAAGTTTGCTAGCAGAATCGAAAACTTCAATAAGTTTCTTGCCTATTAAATCGGCATTTTGATAACCATCACAATGCAGTAAAGTTCTTGCTATTTGTTCGTGGTCAGGATGAGTCATCACAACAGGTCGAAACAATTGTTTTAAATTATCAGGCAATTTGTTTCGACCCCCGTAACTACCACCAGCAGGGTTAAGAGTTACAAAAATTCCACAATGCTTATTAACGACAATCTTAAATTCAACACTTATTAAAAAATTACGTTAAGACACCTAATTACCACCTCTTGATCAAGAAGATTTAATTTTTCTTGATGCGTCCTCAAAGCGACTTGAATAGGTTGAATTTGCATTGAAACAGCGGATAAAGTAGCTTCATCGAGTCGATTGAACTCATCGAAACAACCCCAAGCTCCACTTCGCACAAGTCCAGATAAAATTCTTCCCATTGAGGCAGCATCAATGCCTTCGTCGCAATTAAAAACTAAAACTTGTCTTCCCAATAAACCTCCGAGAGCTTTAACTGATTCGGTTTTGCCAGTTCCTGCAGGTCCGTAAGGATTACCACCCATTCCCAAATGCATTCCCTGAAAGCAAAATTTAAACGCAACCCCAAAATTGTTACACTTACTTGGGTTAACGTTAAAAAACATCGGTCGGTTAAAGGAGTTCTAACTAGTTTGGGAGAGTTGCCCAAATATTCGTAGGCGTATTCCATGCGAGCATTTGCCATTTTTACAGTAACTTCCCCCATGGAATTGGAATAAAACCGCAACTGTTTTTGCCATACCCAATCAGTCACTTTAGTTACGTTAGCATCAAGCAAGGAGTCCAAAACGGTGATATGGTGAATCGTGTCTAAGAGAAGAGCCTTCAGTTTGAGTTCTAAGATGGTAGAATCGTCGTCATCAGAAGACGTAGATGTAAAACTCTTATCTTCGCTCACGTTAAGTTCTAGAGAGCTAAAATGGGACAGTTGGGCCTGAAATTTGTTGTAAAATTATGGAATTATGAAAATTAATGTTTTTACTTTATAATGCGCCAGAAGAGGGGGTAAAGTCATACTTCCGATAGCCTGTTCTGTTTTAAGAGTGAAATTGATGTTGTCAGCTAAACACAAAATTTGCGACGGATATTTAAGAGGATCCGCCGATTGACCTTCGCCTAAACACTGCACTAAAAGCTCCTTTAGAGTTGTTTGCATTTGCTTCACGAGTGAGTTGAGCCAATCCTGAAAAACCAGAAGAGTTACTTTGTTAAATTTGCAAATACAAGTGAGAACCTCAACAGGTTTTTCGATATTGACTGAATTACTCAAAACAACAGTTTCTCCATGTAACGAGCACATGGCAGTTATGTTTCTTCCATCATCCCCTAATTGAATACTGTTGATTCCAGCAAATAACTTTTTGAGATGAGCTTGAATTACATGCTCTTTCGAAGATTGTCCTACAACTTCTAATAAATCGTCGTCTCCGAGGAAAAGGAATCGAGGAAATTTTCCACGCTTTTCCTGCAAGAAATTTTCTAAACTCTTCTGGCAACGCGCGAGTTGTTCTTGCAAATTTTTCAAAATTGCGCTTAAGTTTGGATAGCGCGAGAGAGAAGAAACTCGCGGATCTTTTTCTATAAACACTAATAAATGGTGGAAATCTTTGTCGATTTTCTCAAATCGAGTTTTCTCTTGAATCAAAGTACCACTGCCAAAAATAGGCTCTAAATAGACCCATCTACAACATATCAGTCAAAAATTTGTTGAATAAACAATACTATCAATACTTTCGTTGAATTTGCGCTAAGAAAGACAAATTTTGGTCTAGAGTTGCCAATTTGTTTTCCCACAAACTAGCACGTTCTGAGAAACTTTCGTAGTCTGCTGAATTTTTCACTGATTGCAATAAACTTTGGTTGTCTCCGATCTGTAAAGTTGCTTTAGATTCTGGGTCATTACGATAGATTTTCTTACTTTGCTGAGAATTTCTTTGAAATCTTTAACCAACATCACATTGGTGTTGCGTGAATCTTTGTGGGGAGTCAGGACGAATTTAGATTGGACTTCCCATTGGTCTAACTCGGCTAAAGCTTGACGAACGACAATTTCGCTGGCTGCTTTCTTACAAATTGACTACAACAGAAATTGTGAAAAAAATCTAAAGAGTCTCGAAAAATACCTGTAAATCTTTAGTATATTCCTCTAACTTATCGGAAACATCTAAGAAATCTTTGAATGTTAGAACGTCTAAAGGTTTGGGAGAAATTCCGAGAATGTTGTAAACATCCATCCAATGTTTTTCTGTAAAGTCTTCTCCTCTTACGTATTTTAGAGTTGGAAAAATTCTCTGAAATTTTACTTATATTTTCCGGGTTTAGCAACATTTACTTACTTCATATTTTTGAATTTCTTGCAATATTCTGGTTACTAAATCACTATTATTTTCGGTATTCTTCAGTTTACTTTGCCAGCTCGAAAGAAAATCTTCAAAGCGGTAAATTTTCTTCCTAAACACGATCCATTCTTCCTTGCTGAGAGAATCCAGTTCTAAGTAGAATTCACCGAACAATGACCACGAATTTTCTTCATTATTTAAGTCACTTTCTATTTCCTCGAGTAAAGAAAATTCTGGTTTTTCGATATTAAATCTTTCGTAATCCACCAGCAGCTTATCTTTCTTCTCTAAAACTTGTTGCCATTGCGTTTTCTTTTCCCTAATAGCTTCCAGTTGCTTATGCAACTCTTCTATGGTTTGGCTTGCTATCTGACCAGTGTGTGGCTTGGGTTTAATCTCCTCCCACTTAGCCGCAAACCTTTCCATTTCTTTCTCTACATTTTCACTTTCAATATTAAGGGTGGTTTTAATGGTTTCCATCTACAAAAAGTCGATTTAATCGTAATTTACAAACAAAATCTCTATAGCAATAGTATTAACTATTGTTACTTCTTCGTTTCTATTTTAAATACCTGTTTGGCAATTATGTGTTGGTGATTCTCCAGCAAGCTTTGTAAGCGTTCCCAAGCACCCTTCAAGCGATTCACTGAATCAACCTGTTCTCGTGTCCAACTGGCCAAAATTTGAGATTTCTGGATCATTTGGTTATAGCAATCTTCCATCTGAGCAAAAGAACAAAAGCGAATGTTTAATTACAAAAATCATTATCTTAGACATAAGACCAATCATTAATTAGTAAACGTTTATATTTATCCTAATAATTTAAGTTTGAAGTTACGTAATCTCTTAAAATGTGCTTTTACCGCTTTCTATAAAGCATGCACTGCAAACTACACACGTAAATACCGTGCTCACTTTGGCTCTTGCAACCAGCAATACAGATTTGTAATGTTAAACAAATAACAAAGCGTCATATTTACGTCGTATTTTGATTACATAACTTTATTTCTTTAGGGCAACGGGATATAAGTTAAACTTACAACCCGATAAAAACTTAAGAGTCAAGACATTTAAAACTGCGTTAATTGAGCTGAAAATTATCGATTTAATTTTTAATACTTTGAAGAGCATTGAGAGAATTTTATATTTTATATTATTCCATCACAATTAATGTTCTTTATTTCAACAGTAATCCCCAAATAAACTCAATAACTAAAGAATTATAATTAATGCAAAAAGTCAATTCAAACCTCTGGTGCTTGCTTGGAGATGTTGGCATGTGACGCCCCCGACTCCCCCACCTCCTCTAACGTAACCGGTTGCCTGGTTAGAACCGCTGTAGAGGGATCCACGTAATTTTGCAACTTAACCACGTCTTGAGCGATGGAGTCTTTCAGAGACATCACCAATTGATCCCAGTAACTACGATTATGCGATTCCAAATCGGAGCGCAACCGTGAAAGTCCAATAAGGAAACAACCAACTCGCTCTTCATTACTAAATTTGACATTTCAGAAAAAAAATTGTGAAATATCAGAAAAGAAAATACCTGGGAAGTTTTGCAATTTCTTGCCCAAAAGTTTTCGATGCTCTAAAATGAAGATCCCAATGTTGCCAAGTTGTAAGTTTGGTCAAATCAAGGGGGTCTAATTGTAACCAAGATTGCCAATGTTTTAAAACACCACGAAGTTGATCGAATAAATCGTTTGTATTTTTGTTAACTTTCTCCAATTCGTTGGAATTACTGAAATTATTTTAATGAAAGAATAAAATCTTTGCTCAATTCAGTTGAATTATTAAAATTAATAAGAGAGACAATTTTGTTACGTGCCTTTCAACGATTTCAACGAAAATATTTTTATCGGCTATTTCAGAAACTCCTCGAAAATTTTTTGGTATATCCAGAAACTTTCTCAGTTGTTGCTGGTATTTCTCTTTTAAAATGTCTTCTTCGGGAGAAAATTGAAGTTGGGAATTTCTATAAACAATGTCGGTGTAAATTTCTGGTAAATAAAGATGAAGAGTATCGAGGCTTCTGATGTATTGTTTTTCAAGAACTTTGCATAAATTTGTATCGGCATCACTTTTCCAAGTTTGCATATTTTTGAAACCTTTCTCCTCAACTTGTGTCATTATGTTTCTTATTTGTCTAGCAGTTTCCTTCCATTTGCTGTATTCCTTAATTAAATCCACGTCTTCGAGTAGTTTTATCTAAAATTTAGATGAAATTGATTTTTAACTATCAATTACCTCTTACTTTATCCATAATTTGGTAGTAAAACGACGCCAAAAGATTATTTTCTTTCGATAATTTTTCCACTGCGTTTTTTAGAGTTTCTACATATTTTTCAACTGATTTAGTGTCGCCCCAAGAAACAACTTTTTCTTCTTGTACCAATCGCGATAATTCGACAGCGCTAGCCAGCATCATAGGTCTTTGACAAATTATCATTCGATCTCCGATAGTGTTATGAAAATTAGCAACCTGAAACCAAAATTTGCAACATTTTTCCAAAAACCTCAAAAATTACTTGTTCCAAAATTCTGGCAAGTCTCATAAACTTTTTGGCATGTTCACTAGTTTGTTCGATATGGCCAGGAATGTGGTAACCCAAAGCTCTAAACTGCCTCACTTCCGAAATTAACGTAACTAATCGAGGCGAATAGTTGACTTTCATTAATTTGTTTTTAGAAAACTGCACAACAGAATCAGATTCTTTCAAGCTAAAAAAATAGTTTTAATCATTGAAAGAAAAAAAGAAAAAATACCTCAAAGTATCGTTTTTGATTAGTGCCGAAATTTCGCTAGTCCACGACTCAAATAATTCAGTGTGTTGCTGCTTCAAATCTTTCAACAATTCTGAAACCATCTGATTGAGACCGTCAAAACCTTGTAAATCATTCAGTAATTTCTGCGAAGTTTTCTGAACTTCGCTCGCCTTTGCCTCGGTTTGCCTAGTTACTATAACTTCAGCCACAACTTGGGGAGTATCGTATTTCGTGGACAACATCGGATTTTCGCTGGTATTTTGAGATTGTAATTGTCTCACGTAATCATACAAAGAACTCATCAAATGTTGGCGCTCCGACAGCAAAGTTTGTCTCAAAACAGGTCGACTGATCAATTCAGAATAACGAGTAAACTCGTGCAGAAGCTGCAAGATTAAGATCACGGAACTGTGCAAGTGTAAGAACAACAAATACCTGGCGAGTATTGGCGTTTACAGAAGACAACTGTTTTTTTAATTTAGCAGCAACTCTCTCTTCGGCTGGTTGGAGCAAATACTCAAATTCTTTGCGTGCTTTAACCCATAAATTGGAGGAATATTGCCCAAATTCGACAATATTCAAATTTTTGAAGGGTCGAAATATGTCGTTAGTGTTCAAACTTTCCTGCTCTTGAGGTGTTAGTAATCTAGTCAATTGTCGGTGCAATGTTTGCACACTTAAAATCTACAACAATTTAATCAAGTCAAATAATTTGAAACAACCCCAAATACTTCTTGGAGCCTCGCAATAAACTTGATCAAATCTGGGGGCTGATATGGTGGATCTTTCCAAATATTGGAAGCGTAATTGGGCCAAAAAATTTCTGTCAGTTGCTTACAAGAAGTTAACCAACGCTCTCCTACGCTAATACATTGTGTTAGTAGTTCGGCTGTGGTGTTATAATTGTCTCCCCAAATGTCGCGCTCCTTAAGTTGCTTAGACATGCAGTTGGTGATGTCGTTTCCTAAAATTTAATGTAAAACTTTTTTTCTCTTTTATAAAACAAACCTATTAAGTCCATTAAATGTTTGATTCTTTCTTTAGGGTAAGGAGGTTCGTGTCTCCATAAATCGTCGAGAACTCCGTGGGCGTTTTCTAGAAGATCTTCAACTTCATTTAGAGGCAGAACGTCCATAACACTAAATAAGTTTTCATAATTAAATTATAAAGAAAGAAGGAGGTGAAGATATTTTCCTTAATTTGCTAAGAATTTTGGCAATTGAAGTGGAAGTAAAATTGTAATTTAACACAACTCTATGACAATTCAGATATAGAGTACCTCTAGAACTATACCTCTACATCTTAAAATTTGAGTGAGAATAACAAGATTAAGGCAAAGCGTGCAGAACTTGAAATATGGAGGATAATTTTTTAAAATTTGAAATTTTTTTAAATTATTTTCCCCAATATTGTTGAAGTATCTATCTGCTTACTTGAATTCTGTTGCAATAGGCTTTAAGATATCTCTAAAAGATGAAGCGGCATTACGACTTGCTCTATTTTTTGATGTATTTGCAGCTTTTTCCCAGTATTCAACTTCATGTTCGAGCGATTCAACCACTAAAATTGTTTGTTTAAAATTAATTTCACCTCAACCTCGAAATACCTGTCAACGAACTAAAACTGGTACTTATCAGTTCTTCCTCGTTGCTTGATGCAAGTATTTCCGATCTCAAATCGGCTTGCAAATTTGCGATATGTCGCTGAATAGCGCCATGGTTTTGCTGGATAAAATAATTTTTAATTATCGCAAATTAATCAAAACTTTTGTCAGTACCTGTGCTAATAGGGGACTATAGATGTTGCTGAGTGAGTGGTAAAGAGCTAAAGTTGGGGGTCCGCAAACCGAAGTTATTTGTATGTTAGCAAAAAAGTTTTCATCAGCAGAACTGGTTGGTTTGTTTTTGGAAAAGATCACGATTTTTGAGTCTCCTATTCCAGAACTGAGTTCGCTAATAAACCTCAATTGTTTTCTTTCCCCACTTTCATCGATCAAAGCGAAAAGAGTCGATTTATTTTCAACTTTGAGGAACTCGTCCACGTCATCGACCCCTATAACGTCTTTATCCCAATTGTCTTCAGAAAACGAAACTCCCAGATGGCATTCTAAAAATTTGCGTTAACTATTAGCAACAAATTAATTATTATATACCTGAAGTTCGTATTAAGAATTTTTTATTGAAATCAGACATGTTATTGCACTGAAAATGAAACCACCATTGTCGTGATAGTATCGCTATAGTAACAGAGTTGCTTGGTAACAACAATTACAACAATTTTTAAACTAAAAATTTGTAGCCAAAATTCTGCTCTAAATTTTCCACAATTTTTTTGCAAGTACTTTCAGGGGGGTAATTGGAGGCGAATTTCACTGTTTTGTGTGCATATTTGCTATAAATTTTTCTCGCTCGTTTTACACCCTTCACATGCGTAATTCTAACTTGGTTCATATTAATTTCAGGATGATAACTAAGCAACCTCGATAATAAACTATCTAAAGTAATTGTTAAATAAATCACAACACTGGCATTACAGTTTTTGCTACAAAAAAATTTCGCTTCTGGAAGTGTTCTAGGAAACCCATCGAAAATGTAGCCCGGGGAAGTGTGGAAGGTGCGTTTAATCACTGATTTAACAAACTTCAAAATTTCTTCGGAACTCAGGAGATCGGTGTTTTTTTCATAGTCTTGAAGATATTTTAAGTTAATGACATGGTATTTGTTGATGCGCGAAAATAATGCAACAAACGTCGTTTTGCCACATGCTGGAGCTCCAACAACCCAGAAAATTGGCACTTTCTTAGCGAGAAACTCATTCCACAGATCATCTTTTGCTCGATTACACAACAAATTTTGCATGATTTATTGCCAAACTGACTGCTTACGTCACAAGTTATTGGTGTTTGGCGGACAGATAAAAATGGAACTATTTTATTTATTTTTGTGTAATAAAGTCTCCGGGCGTTAGAAATACTTAATTGTGAATTATAGACCTATTATATGGGTCACTGAATGCCTTCCAGAGAGTCCATCTGTTATTTTATTTAAAGTAGTTTTGATTATGAGTTCCCTAATTGCATAATATTACCCCCTCTATTACTAGTTTCCAAAACTACAATCTAACTTTTATCTGGCTCTAACATTGTTTAAAATAATGATTGAAACTTTGAGGTACAGAAAAATTAAAAATATACCTTTACACCTATCTGCAAATTGGAGTGCGTGTATTACATGTATTTCCCAGTAATGAAAATAAAAGCGAATAGGGTAGAAAATAATCTAAAATACGTTAGCAACGTCCTACACTGTGTGAAAAAATCTGTCTAGAGTTTCACTAATCCTTGTAATGTTTTTAAATGCAGATCGTTGAATAAGACCGTCCACATCATAGAAAAATCAGAAAGTATGTGAATAAATTTATTAAAACTAGAAGCACGAACGCCCGTGGCATGATCAAGCTGCATTTATGTGTTTGTTCAATCGTTACCATTTTAATTTTTATTATTATTCTTCTAATTTTTTAACGGGTAGATCGTTTTGGTCCTTTAAGGTAATTGTTGTTCAAAACCAGCCGTCTTGAAGCAATTACAAATGATGCGGGATTCCACTTGGTTTCGAAACATTCTCAATAATATCGGGAATAATTTGAGAAGGTTCATGAAATAAGAAGACAACTGTTGTCAGTCTTTCACATGTTAACTAGTTCAAGTGACCTTGAGAAGGATGTTTGGACCCACTCCTGAGCAATAATTGCATGTTAACGAGATTAATTGAAGATCACTGATGGCAACATGGCGGGAATCCGTTCTTCCGTGGACATGGTATTCAATGTAAAAAGTAGTTTAAATTCTTTAATAAATTAAATGCTAGTGTCTAATACTGTGAATTTCTTCAAAGTAATTAAAGATATTGTAATAGAAATCAAATCACATGGAACAACTTGTATAAAAATATGAACAAAAAAATTGAACCTAAACTCTAACTTTTAACCTAAATACATTTGTGGGGAATGACGGTTATTTAGGATTGATGATTTTATAATGTAGAGTTAGATCTGCTAAGGATTTCCAAATAAAATGTTTAACAGTCCTTAAATCCATTGCAGGGTCTAGAACTTGGTCATTGCAGGTTAGTTCTATTTGGTCAACGTTGTAGCCATTGTTGCTTGGAGTTGAAGAATCTGCATCACCTCCCGGAGAACTAGCATTACCATCACCCAATAATTTTTCCAAAATATGTTCAGCTACTTTCCGACACTGTATAAAATCATTGGCAACCAGTCTATCAGGCTGAAATAAAAATGTAAAATCGACTCGAAAAATTAGTTATGTTATTACCTTTTTCAGTCTATCTTGTTTCAATAAATGGGAAGGTACAGTGGAATGTGGCTGTAGGTAAAACTGGACTTTGATAAATTTCCCAGTGCAGTTTTCTTCGATATTCGAAATAACCCATGTGGGGACGGTTTCATTCAACAGGGCGTTTTCGGTATCTCCGACAGTGTCACCCACAAGAACTCGGTATAGGGTGCGACCTCCAACTTCACTAAAAGCATATTTGACCTAGTTATTTATATTAGGAGTAAAAATCTCAATTTTTGCACTGATTTTGAGATAATTTTAAAACCCGGCACGACCGAAGCAAAAATTATGAGCAATACTTGTAGTGGAGCGACAGCAATTGCGCCGTCTAGAGGCGCCTGGGGTTACTATTATAGGCGTCGCAAGTGTTTTCGTCAAATGTAAGTTATGCGAAAAGTACTTTTCAAGCAGCGATGATCACCGTTTAACATTTTACTGTTGAATATACAAAAATTTTCTAAAAGTAGAGAAAAGCCGACCGTTGATACGTTAAGCACCAGGCCTGTATTCTAGAAATTTGCATTTTGAAATAAGAAAAATCAGACACGATGAGCACCAAGCCGTGCTGGTTAGGTGGGAGCACCACCGAAGAGCGACGGACAGCGCTATTTTGTGTTTAACATGCTCATAATGAATATTTTAAACTCTTTAAATTTTTGATAACTCATTCGAAAATACTGGAAAAACTTTTTCGTATGGTGGTGCTTTTCATTTTTTTTTTTTTTGGTTAATTTTGTGACTTGAACTGAATAAATTTCACACTAAACACAAAACAAAAAATTACAACTAGTCCTCTCCCTGATGCGAAAATATTTTAAAAACTTTTTCTCGAACGCAGGTAGACTGTTTAGTTGTTGGGTCAAAATGACGGTGAGCGCTGGGTAGATAGGCGCTGAACCACATTTCGCCGTGCTTCGCTATGCTGATAGGCGATGAGCTAGATTGTTAATTAGGAAAACTCTTTATTTTTCACATAACGTTCATTAGCGAATGATGAGGATTAGTTTCATGCGCTCCGCCAGGTCGCCATTTTTGTACTGTAGACATGGCGCGAAGCGTTTCACTTTTTGTTATGAGGATTTTATATTGCGAGATTTTAGGATACTGCTAAGAAGTTTTAGTTAAAAAATTAACTGATGTCCTACCTAAGAATTAGAGGTATGTGTTTGGGAACTGTGAAGTACAGCTTGCTCTCCGGATCTTTCTCAACTCCTCGCCAATGTTCAAACAGGGCTTGCAGCAGCAATTTGCCATAATTGACTTTTTGATCAGGCTCAGGGCAGTCCCTGATACCTGCATCTCTAGCCGAAACCCAAGCTGCAAAACAATCAACTTCATCTTGGCCTAAATGAATTGTTAGCATCTGGAAAATTACAATAAATAAATTCAATTAAAACAACAATTGGTGATTAACCCCGGTTTTTAGATCAACGTTGAACCAGTTAGGAACATAAACAACTTTGAACCGGTTCTTAAGTTCTTCCTGGAAATTAATTCTGCCCAAATCTTCAACTCTTCGAGCCTAAAATTTGAAAATTAACAAACAATTTTGGCAAAATCAACTCTACACAACTCGTAAAACATCATATAGAGCAACATTTTCGTTCGCATCTTTAGTTAAGATATGTCGCTTATCGTTTAAAACAACTGCTTGGCGAATGGCGGCACCCCCAGGAATCAACGAGATTGGCGTCGTAGGCATTTTTGTTTCTTCTTTGAAATGTTTTTCAGTTGGCAACTTCCAACACCGAATAATAGAATCCGAAGTAGATACCTGCAAGTGTTTTATTAATCAAATGTAGTTTTGAAATAATTAAAATAAGCACCCAAACAGCTTGTTGGTCAGCAGTAAAACACATTTTAAGAACTGGAGCTTCCTCCACGCAAACAACGATGCTGTTTTGTGGATTTTTTAGATCTGTCATTATTACTTTTTTATCCCGACCCCCCGAAATCACATGAGTAAAATTTTCCGTAGCCAAAAGCGCCCACACTGAATCCGTGTGAACTCTAATGGTTTGAATGCACCTTTGTCCCCCTAAACTCCAAACTTTAATTGAACCATCGCTACTACCCGAAACACAATGAGTTCCATCTTTTGACACCACTAAAGCCTTAACGTTATCAGAATGACCTACGATTCAAAGATTAAAAGCAAGTCAACAAAAATATTTAATAACAAACCTTTAAGTTTGAATAATTTGACACAATTTCTTGGATCCCATAGCCTCAAAGCTTTCTCAGTAGATCCACTCACTATTACAGTTCCTGAAGGATTCATTGCAAGACTGTAGATGGATTCTTTACTTCCCATGAGACTTGAAGCTATAATTCAATAATTTTTTGATTGTATTTTGCATAATTATCTTTACTAGCAAAATTACTTGTAACTGTGTTGTTGCTCGCCGTTAAAGCGGTTAGAGTGTTGATGTCCCATAAATAAATTGATTTATCCAAACCTGCTGAAGCAACTTGCTCGCGATCCTTTGCATACGCTAGAGCTTTCACGTAATCTTTGTGAGTACGTAACGTTGACATACAGAACCCTTTATGAGCGTTCCAAACCTTCACTGTAGTGTCAGAACTGGCAGAAATTACTACAAGAAATCAATGTAAAATTGTTAAGTTTGGATGATTTTATTACAATGGCGGCCTCCACAACATAGGACGATATCGTTGACCCAATCAGTGTGGTGTTCCATGCCATGCAAATACTGTTCATGTTCATACACCCTTATGATGGAATCTCGACCGGCAGAATATAGCCGGTCCAAAGTTGGGTCGATTTGCAACGCATTCACTCCTGATCTGTGCCGTTTTTCTTCGGCCTCGCATATTACCATTGAAACCTGGGGGGTTATTTATGTAAACAAGGTAGACAACTTTTAGGGGGTTGCTAACCTGGACTTTTTTTCGAGGATTTTGACCTCCCGGTTTGAGATTCGCCATCGAGATCCCTCTACTCGAACTTAAGCAATCATTAGCAGTTAATTGTTAATATTTCTCTCTGGACGAAGAATAACAACAAAAACTTTCCGATTTGAGGTTGTGTTTCAGTTTTGATAACTTTGACATTGACGTTTTAAAGCAGTGGCGTTACATAAAATTTTCTTGCTCTTAAAATAAAAATTATTTGCGTATTGTCAAGTTTTTGTTAAATTTTCAAAAATTACAGATTTAATTGTGTTTAAATATGTATTATATTCAAAGTATATATGATTTAGTAGGTAATTTCGCAAAAATTTAGGATTTGTTTATTATACTACGCTACTGAGCAATCAAATCGATTGGTATTGGGGCTTATTTTTGTTGAAAACTTCCAGTAAATACCCAAAAACACGCCGATACAAAATCTACAATTCGCCAGTTGCTCTATGATTTATTATCGGGTTTGAAGACGACTTGTGGACCCTTTTGGAAAATTTCCAGTGACATAACCTCAAAATCTCAAGTTTCATGGGTTTTATAGAAGATGAGCTCTCTGAAGTTAGAAAATTGTTCACAAATGTGTTTCCCGGTTGTAAACTCGTCTCGTGTGTGCGCACAATGGTGCGGGTCGAAATAAGAAAAACTGACTTTAAAACGTTGATCCTATGTATCCAGTTCACTCAGTCCTATCCCGGCACCCCCTTACTCCTGGAATTAAAATCGAAAACCTTATCCGAGAAGCTTCTTCAAGGCCTCACCAATGTTTGCGAACAAGAAGCGAAGAAATATCTCGGCAAGGCGCAAGTGTTAGTTGTGATCAAGTTCCTTCGAAGTTTTATCGAGGAAAACCCCCTTAGTTGCTGTTATGACGAGATAAACATGCTGAAAAAAACCCTAAGTGGCAAGGATGAATTGAAATTGAAACAGAAATCATCCAGTTTAATTCTGAAAGTGTTCAATCAGAATTATTATTTAAATTGTCGCATCTTAGTACCTGATAACTATCCATGTTTGGCAATTGAGTAAATTGTAACTCAAAACGCAATTTTTTTATTAAAACTTCTTTTTAGTATTCAAGATGTCAACACAAATTTCTCTCCAGCTTTTCACCGCCATATGGTGAGTCAAGCGAAAGAAATAGCCAGAAGATGTGTGGAACCTCCTATTAAGAAAAAACTCAATGATCCTCCATTCAAACCGAGTCCGTCTCTAAAAAAAACTGTAGAATTCTTGATTGATTGCGTCAAGCGGATACCTTCAGAAAATTGCCAGTTTTGCAACAAACTCTGTTTTCCAGCAGATCCTAACGTAATAATAATAACTGAAATAGGTGAAAAAATCTAATTAATTACTTTCAGTTACTTGAAGCTGATGAGAATTCGTCCAAACATATTGAGAGGGTATATTGTGGTCACTTGTTTCATCAGGAGTGTTTTTTTGCTTTCATGAGAATGCCACCATTTGGTAACAAAAAATGCAGCACTTGTGGAAATAAAATTTATCATTTCAAATGGTCGTTGTCAGACAAACTTGCTGAAGATCGATGGGCGCATGAGCAAGCTAGAGAGCGTGAACTCCAAGAAGTCACAGAGTTCTTCAACTGAATCACCATTACATTAATATTTATTTAAGTCTCAATATTTTCTTTTAATATGTAAAGTACTTGCTGCCAATAAATGGTTCAGTGTAATAGTAACTAATTTTTTTCTCACGGACGGTGTTTGCCTACATAGAATTATCGTAACTAATTTTTTTTAGCTTTTTTAAGTTATTGTTTTTTCCTAGTAAACAGGGAAGAACGCAAAAATTATTATTTTGATCTTGTTTGCAAATAACTTAGCAAAGATTTGGTTTTCAGATTTCCGTGGGTGTTGCATGATTTATATATATTTCGAGTATTCATCCACATTGTCAATCCGGGTTTTTGTTGACGACTCTTTGGCAAAATCACATTTACTATCACGAATTCCAGTGACCAGAAGCAGAAGCGCACGGTCACACTTGAAACGAATGACTTGAAGATGGCAAGTACGATTTTGTCGAAACGGTCCTTTCCAGGATCAACAACTGACAACGCGGATGAATCCCCGGAATATATCTAATTCATATTTGATGATGTGGACTGTTCTTTTCTTGCAAGTTGCCATTCTTTTGAAGACATTTTCACATTACTCTACTAAAATGTTCTTTTTTTATTTCCCTACTTATTGAGGTGCCTCAGTTGCTTTGCCAACAGATTGTCCCTCACCCTTAGGATACTCAGTTGTTTATGTATAGTGCATATTTCTATTAAAATGTGCAGTGAATATCTCTTACTTTCTGCTCAACTTCAGCAACTTTTTAGTGATTGACTTAAATATTGATGCTTCTTTCGTTAGTTCCTTGTTCCGTCCCTGTACCGATACTGTATGATATCTGGAACGTCGGTTTGAGTTCCATTAAGATTATTTTTGCGTCGCTTTTGGATAACTTACAAGCTTTCTTATTGCTCTGATATACAATCGTAACTGTAAGCTTATGCATGTATCTATTTTTTTCACATAGTTTTTAACCTTTTTAAAACGAATGACTACTGAAGTCAGAACTTGATTTCATGTCTTCTGCCTAAACTTCTATGGCTATGACTTCTGCTTGCAACGCGGATGCAGTACTGCTCAGGTTGAAACTGAAGCCTATTTCTTGATGACTGTAGGACAGACTTCTAAATTTTTTCTTTGTTGCTCTGACATCTATCTCATGTGTCGTTACACTACCCTCCTCTAAAGATATTGTTCGTCTCGATACCTCAACCGTTCATACATTCATTGTTGGGCATAACAACGAGAAATCTTAATGTGTTATGGGTCGTTGTATGTTACTGTTGAAGTAAACTAAAAGGTATAGAGAACTGTTCTAACTGGGGTCAACTAATGTAGGGTTCCGCATACCAAGTAAAATGCGTTGTTTAACTGGAATTCGAACCCAGGGACTTTCACTTTCCAATACCATTGGTGGACGAAGGAAAGAAAACGGAAGATCAAATACGCCTAAATCGGGTGTTCACCCCATATGTGACTGCTTTGACATTTCATGCCCAACTCGAAAACTATTGCAAATAGCCAAATTCTAATTATAGTGACATGTTGTCAACTAAATTGTCTATGAGGACTCACTGTGAAAATTTAGAATTTTGTTGCTTATTTGCATATAATATCAATCACTATTTGAGGACATGGGAGTAAGTTAATACAAATTAAAATTGAAAACAAGTCGTGGGCTCTCATTTTTTTATTAACGTAGTTGGGTATCAAATAAGAAGGTATTACCGACATTACCGTGCTTAAAACGTTTCGCGGGTGCGACAGAGAACGCGAAAGGATTCGACGGCGCCCTTAAAGTATCAGAATACCACATACACTAGTCAACCACACTACACATTTATCTCATGTCTAGGTGCTATTTAACATTTTTGATCAGCTTGTTCATCACGTAATATCATTTGAATGTCTTTACAGCTGGCTTATCTCGGGATTTTCCTGAAGTTGTAATTATACTCTGTTCCTCATTATTTGGAAAAATAAGAACTAAACTTATCGCAAAAGAACAGAAAGAGAATTAAACGAATGCACAAAAAAAATCACGTGGATTTAAATGCCGTCAATTGAACCCTGGTGATTCTTCTGAAGAAAAATGGAGGAAATCCACTACTGCTAAGAACCATATCAAGGATGAAATTAAATTAAATAAAAAATTTTATGTGATATTTTGATTTTAATAAAAAAATCAGTGATTTCTTAATAGTTTTAACAAAGCATTCATTCTAGCCATTATCTTCTGCTGAATATAAAATGATCCTGGTGTGTTAAAAATAAATTATTTGATTTGATCCTTTTTGGGAAATTAAATAAGTGTAGAAAATGTTTAATGCAGAGAATTTTCATGTAATTGACTATTTTGAGAACTTATCACTAATTAGAGCCATATAATTAATTTGGCAACAAAATGATAATAGAATTATTGAAATAGATTAATCGGTACCAAAGGTATTAGAATTGGATTTAGATATATTTTTAGTGTTATAGATTGGCAATTTTGACATATTTTGATTCAATGCTTGTTTACTTTGGAGAACCAAACCCTTACCAAACTTTTATTATACCCGGATGCTTATATAGGTTAGCATCAGATTTTTCAGATGGAAACTGGTAGAGAGAAAGGTACGATTTTCTTGTAGAATAACATTCCTACAGCTCTTGAAAGACTTTAATCCAGATTTCTCGCATCCTAAAGAATTTGGGTTTTCTTAATCTTTCACCATTATCAATATTTTATGGAATTTTGTCTCTGCATTTCTCCTAGCAAAACACAATGTTTTTAGTACATTATGTGATATATGTTTTACTTATTGTTCAAAATTGTTATTAGTTTTTGATTTATATTTAGAATAATTAGAATAACCTAAAAAAAGTTCTAAGGGTTTGTTTTGAGTTGTCAATTTTTCTTTTTGAGAATTATTTAGCCAGTAGATGGTATGTGAACCACTGAGATTTAGCAAAATATTTTCAAATGGTTTATAGTCTGTAAAAATTGTAAATTAATAAGATACCTAGCTGTAAGTTACACAATAATTAGCATTTTCACAGTCAGTTAAAGGACACCTGGCAGTTGACTCTTGTGGTTCTCATCGGTATTACAATATTTATTTCAAGTATGTTAGGGTAAAACTATATAAGTCTTTCTTTATGAAAATGTAATTGCATTTATTTATGGCGTAATAAACATTATTTCCTTATGACGGCACATTTGCATGCTTCGCAGGATATTTCTTACTTTTTGTGTATCGCTTGATTGGTGATAACCCATGGCGCGTTTTATAGTTATAGTTAGTTTAAATTGAAATTGTTGAATTATTCAATATTTGAGGTAACCGTTCTTTAGAGTTCATGCCCATACAGGCTTCTGTACCATTATTTTGTAAATTAAGAGTTTGTTGTTGATCGAAAGTTTTAATTTTTTATTCAGCATGATGTGTTTATCAATTTTTCTATGTTGTCTAGTTTTTCTTTTTTTTTTGTTAACATTTGAAAGCTGTAGTTGCGTTTTTGTTAAATGCTATAATTGCCGTATCATCAGCAAAAGTGACTATTTTTGTTTTTATACCGGGAGTAGTTGGTAACTCGACTGTGTATTGATAGTAAATAAAGTATTGAACGTAATACGCTCCTTTGTGGTATCCCTAGTCATATTAGTTGAAGATTATAGTAGCCCTCTACAGTCCAGAGTGAGTATTCGGTTTTATTGACCGCATCTAAATTTTGCAGGTAGGTAATCTTGGATACATTAATTTTTTTCTTGGCTGTTATTAGTTCTCTCAGGTTTTTGGTAGCTTTATGATGTTCTTTTTTAATGTAGGTGATCCAGTTAATTATAACTGCTTCCTGATGTTTCTTTTATACAAAGGTGCTTTTCTTATTGTTATTAAACATTTTATATTTTTCGTTATTTGAATTCCACGCTGTCTGGTTCAGTCGCTCCCTTTAGTAATTAAGTGCTATAATTAAAAGTTGTTATTGGGTATCTTTGTCGCATTTGTTGACCACTCTAACATACGTACATAAGCGTAGCTTTAACAGGTCATGTTGTTTAGAGATAATAATAACAGACGAAGCTTAAGATGTTGGACTAAAGACAATGAAACTAATATTGGCTAGATCTCCGATCTATTTTGTTTTTGACGAAGAAGAAACAGAACTATTCGTTATTTTTGAGCTACTGGTATTAATTTGTAATTAGACTTTGTAATTTACAAGTTTTCAAAGCCATTAGTTTGATTCGAAAAGATTTCCTTAATGATGTAAAATAATAATAATAATTTTGCTGTTATTTTAACAATCTTTTATCGGCTGCTCCATTCGATGAGTTACTTAAATTATGTCTAATTAATAAGTATATGGGTTTCGAAGTAGCTGTTTTATGTCTGTAATATCGTTTTTCATAAAATTTTCAACTAGTTTGTCGAAGGTTAGCTCAAAAGCATATAGCCCGCAGTTAGTTATCACACCTAGATTTCGGCAAACATAACATATTTACTTTACCTACCCCTAGGGCTACACTAGCCTTGAATAGTGGGCACAGAGGAGTTGTTCGTTCTTCCTTCTTTGAGTAGTGGTGCTGGAAATGTTTCATCCATCCCGTAACTTGTTTAGCTCAAATAAATTGATAACCCACCCTTTGTGATATTGATAGATGAACGACGGCATTCTATTTTGTTCAAAGTTCAGTGGCTTAGCTGTTGATATTCTTTATAGGTCGTTTTGCCAATTCTTTACTTTTACTAAATTTATTTAGATGGGTGGAAACAATTTTGCAGATTTTATTTGAATGCATATATTTTAATCTTCTCGTTGGGTGGTTTCAAGGAACAAAAAATATTAAGCGTTTTATTGACAATATACATTTTTGTCTTCGAATTTTACCTTTGCGGTTATCAGAATCGTAATAACGCGACCGTAACAATGATATTGTTACATAAATTTTTGCTGTAAATCACTGAAATCACTGTAAATCACTTGCAGTGACCTATTATCTGTAACGTATAAATATTTAAAAAAGTGAAGAAACACAGCAAAGAAACAAAACTTTTATTTTTGGATTATAAAACATTTGAACATTTAAGAACAATCAATCGGAAATAACGTTTTAAGCAAAGACTGATATTTCTGAAACTAAGTTAATGGGATGGATAAACGTAAACAAGCTCTTCGTTCTCTGTGGAACAATTCGGAAAGATTTAATTTAAAATTAAAATTGAATTAATTTCAGAAAATTAACAAAAAAAGTATTCTTACATTCGGTTTAACTTCATGATACTTCTAAAATCGAATTGTAATTTTTTGTATATTATAGTTTCAGTTTTTGTAGTTACGTTAACTGAATCCTGAAAGAAAATTAAAATAGATAGGTAGCTACTCAAGTTGTAAAGGTGTGGAGCTATTCGCGTTTATAGACATTTTGCCACTATGGCCTCTTCATTCTTGAGTGTAAATTCTAAAGAAGCCATATACAATACTTTAGGCCGTATATTTATCAATTCGTTCGGGGGTCCTCACACGTTCTATCATTTAATGTCAAATGATGCCGTACGGTATCATTTTCTACCCCAATATCAATTTTAGAAGAAAGACATAAATACGCTTCCAAATTGTTAATTAAAGAAATAGTGTAGCGCTAAATTTTATAATTAACTAACCGAAATTTCTCATCTAGCAGCACTAGCAACAAATAATTTCAAAATATTTTTTTTACTATCAACTAATTGACTTAATTCCTATAAAGTCACGTTTTGTGACTTATTAAAAAAAATGAGCCGTTATCAATTACAAGGAAATATCGTAACGGTAGAACGCCGGCGTATCTTCGTACAGTTGAACGAGCACGGCCCTTTCGGACAGGTGGCGTAAGCAAGCTTGGAACCCGTCATATGGTCAAGCTTGAACGTTGAACACCATATTGCACTTCCTCCAGTTCCACCGTAAATATCTTCTTTCATTTTAGGGCGACACACGCTTCGCTTTAACATCCCTTCTAATTAATTCGATACACGTGTGGCGCGTGCCATTTCCTCGTTTTCAACACCAGTTCGACTGTCGAAGAGGCGACTAACGACGGATTTATCGCAAAAGATCAGTCGGGTCGGCGGGCCCGACTGTGTTGCGATGACAAATTGTCGGGGTGACACAATTCAGCTTGTTTCAGGATCTAAAAGGGGCGTAATGGACGGCTATTGCGTAGTTTAAACAGGAACGGACGAGCCCACGGTAACCATTCTAATAATATAAATAGCAAAAAATTATTTAAAGCCGTTTCAAAGGAAATAAGAAAAGACACTTTATGTAGTTAATAACAATCTTATATGAAATAAATATTTTGCCATAAAATGCAGAAAGCTTCGACAATTAAAAGATTAACTCAAAAAACTTTTATATGTTTTCTACTATTTGGTTTTGCTGTACAGATTGTAATGGTCGATTTGATGACTGGTCATCAAACTACTCATAAATGGACCAATAGTAATTTAGCGACCCAAGATAAAGAATAACGAAAAGATATAGAGGAAGACCATTGAAATATTTAAATAGAAACTGTTGATCAAAAATTAACTTAATCAAGAACTAGAACTGGGAGTGAAAAAGTCTAGGATAATATTAAAAGTGAATTAGACTAGAAGGGAAGGTAAGGCTTGATCAAGTTTAGAAATGAAGAAGTCTATGAAGGGAGAATTCTTGAAGTTAAGTCGTTTAAAGTAGCAAAGTACAAAAGAGGAAAGGGCTAGGATTCGTTTATTGGAGAAGTCTAGAAAGAGGGGTAGGTTAGGTAATGTTTAAGACTGGAAGACTATAGAACAGTACAAGTATGGAAGTGGAGAATTCTCAAAGTGGCGTAATTTAGAAGTAGCAAAGTCTGGATGCAACAAAATTCTAAAAGTGAAAAAGTTTAGATAATAACATAACAATATACGGTCAACATTCTGGAAATTCCAACACTTAGAAATACATACTTTCAAAATAAAAAAATTGTATGAATGCAAAACTAAAATGATAGAGAACACTACAAAGATCTATCAGATTGGAATAAAAAATATCCACCGCGTAGTTGATTTGATTGTTGCTGACACTTAGTGACTGTTAATGAGAGAGTAGCAATAGTTCGCATTATGAGAAGCTAAGATGCTAAGTGTTTAGATGGAACTTTCTATATTAAAATTTTAGTATATAAATGCTCAACAGTTTAGGATAGTCCATTTTAACACAATTTGGATCAAAAAGTAATAGAAATAATATTTATATACCAACATCAAGGATACTCAAGAAATAGACACAAATGCAAATATTTTAAGAGTGGCAGCGCTTTGCGACTTTTTGACTTCAGTGGAAATTATCACCTCCACAATTTTTTTTCTCCCGGTTATACAAACTTTACTAAGTTACCTATCGAAGGACACCAAAAACAACGTGTACAATAATTTTACTTTATGGGTTAATTGTACAAAAACTTTAATAATTTATAACTTTAAATATATTATACTGATTTTTAGATATTTACTCTTTCCGTCAACATGATCAAACTTTCGTAGAAATCGATAGCAACGTCTGAAGCCAAAAAGTACGAGAGCTCCTTTTCCATTTTAGCACCGAACTTGATGCCCACCTTAAACCAACATAACAAGAGTTCATAGTTTGCGTTTCTTTGTAAATAGAACTGACGAGAAGCTCTCAGAATTGGTAATATCGAAAAGTCCAAATATCTGGAAGTGGACTAGTTTGGACAAAGAAAACTTTAAGAGACAAAAAATAAAAGTAGAGTTCTTTCAAAAGACGTAATTTACGAAGAGCAAAGTTTTAAAGTAATTAAATCTAGAAATGGAGAAGTCTAGAAGTGGAGAAGCTAGAAATAACAAAGTTCATAAGTATAGAAGTTTAGATGTAAAGAGAAAAAGTGATGTGGATAGAAAGGCTAAAAGTGGAAACTGGGGAAGTTTAATAGAGCTGACGTCTAAAGCAAAAATTGATTTGTCTAGAAGTGAACAAGCTGAGGAGGAAAAATCGGATTAAGATAATTTAAGAATTGGAAAAATCTACTAGAGAAAAATGGTAACATTTCAAATGGACGCAATTTAAAAGTAGAAGAATTTAGAAGCAAAGAAGTATTGCAATATAGCTACCTAAAAGTGACAAAAATTATAAAATGGTGTCATCTACAAGTGGAGAATTGAATTTTTTTGAAAAGGGAGAAGTTTAAGAGGACGGAAGATGTTAGAGCAAAAGTTAAATTTAAAATGTCTAGTCAGATGAAAATATATCATTTAAAAAGAATAGAAGGAAGAATGGATAACAGTTGAGAACTATAGAAGTAAATCAGAGGGTTAAAAGTAAAGAAATATAAAACATTTGTCATTAAAAGAGAAGTATAGGAGAGAAAAAATTTAAAAGTGACGAAGTGTAAAAGCAAACAGTTATAACTGTGGAGAGTTTTAAAATTGCAGTAACTTAGAGATAGTAAAGTTTAGTAGTGTAGAAATCTAGAAAAGAAAAAGTGGAGAGGTGGAGAATTTCAAAAAGAGAAAGAAACATCCACAGATTTTTTAATTATGTAAACAAAATCTGAAAGTATGGCAATGGATAAAGATGAAAATAGTTAATTAAAATTGGCGCATCCACCAAATCATCTTATAAATTAAAGACTCGCATTAATTTATAATTTGAAGCAACTGTTTAATAATTGCATGTTGATATAGATGAGGTGAGCAAAACATTTTGTTTTATGTTCGTAAAACATCTAAAATTATTAACTAAGCTAAATTTTCTTCCCCCTCGTCGATAATGACTTGGGTTTCTAAATGTATCGAAGATGATAATGTCACCGTCGTTCCGGTCCTGATGCGGTCCCCTCACCACCGTGTCATCCTTCTAACATTTCTCATCGAATTCCCGTTTCCTGGATATCCCGTTTCGGCGGGCCGTAAAAGTACTTAACATCGATCGAGCTTCTAACAAAAATCATATATGATGATGTTGCCGAGTGCATTTGTATCTCGTTACGTCTGGCCCAGTGCTCCACTCCTGGCGGTAACGGTCCGTGATGATGATTTACTGTTCCGGGCTTGTTCACATCGATATTAATCTGGAATAGTGCCATGTTCCCGCAGGACAACCGTATCTCATACACTTGAATCAATTTGAAGCCGCGATGCGCACATTATCCTCGTTACAGCTTCACAATGGTCTGCATCGGTCGTATTTGACCGGATTGTTCGGTCCGGTGATTTATGGCGGGTCGCAACGACTCCCGGAGAATGCAGCCCTCACAATGTATCCGCTCGGTGCGAATTAATTACCTGCTCGTATCGATTTCTGTCGCCGTTATGGCACAATCGTTTTCGGCGCAATTAGGAAGTTCACGTATCGGCCCAAATCGATTTCCAATAAGTTCACCGTAGACCAGAAGTTCGGTTTTGGCAAAGACTAGACAGATACGAGTATTTGGTTTTCGTAACGTTTTTGATATTATTTTACTTTGCTTCTAGTTAAAAAAAAATGCGATCAACTGGTGGTTTACGTTCTTTCTGTAAAGCTTCTAGATTGCTTAACTTCTTCAGCTCCAGGGTGGTTTTATCGGAAAACTTGCCCTCGGCCTCTTGCAATAAAGTGGTAAATGGGTGCAAAAGTTGCTTTGTGGCAAGTAGTAGGATCGGTTCCGGTGGTTGCTTTTCGTCCAGGTGGTGTTCGCAGTACCGTGTCGCCACCACCGGCATCGCGGTACCACCGCACCGGCGTTGTCCGGTACCTCGGCCATGTGTGTATCACGTCGACGTCGAAAGTGGCGTGTTCCGTGTCCTATCCGCAGTAGCGCGACGTCTCGACGCGGGCGCCGGCGCGAGCAGGCTGTCCGGCATCGGTACGCATCCTTCGGCTCCGAATCGGCTCAGTCTCTCACGGGCTTTGGCGGTGTGAATACTCGTTCAGGACCCATCCCCTGCTGCCTAATGTTCACCATGTGTATTGCTGGCCGCTGGACGGGCGGAGGGTCTCGCGCGTGACTGCCACCCTCTGTGTTTGGTGCGTGCTGTGTGCGGCTCCCAGCCATGGGCCGGCTTCCCGGGGGCACCCCCTCGGGCTGACAATTTCGTGCGGGGCCGCGGAGAGAGGCCATGGCCTGCTGCCTGGTCGCGGCTTGGACCACCCTGCTGTGGCTCGCCTCAGGTAAGCACCCCCGAAATAAGCGAAAACGGCGTCGCGACGTTCAGGTGCGTTATAAATAAAACCGACGATTAGAGGTGCCAGAATCGGGCCAAATCCCGGAAACCCGCCGCCACCGGAGCCGGCCGCCCGACCCCTTCCCACCGACTCCTCGGAGGACGAGGCGGCCCCATTTCGGCACACTCGGCACTAGGAGTAGAGTTCTATAAAATTTACTAACATTTCGAACAAAACTCCGCCATTTAGCCGAAACTTGGGCAAATCACTAACTTCAAATATTTTTTACTTCTTAATCCTAAAATTGGGAACGGCCGAGGTCCGACCGTTTTCTTCCAGGAGTCTCCAAAGTTCATGCAATAAGCAGGAAAATCACACTTTTCTACATTTAAATGAGAGAGCTTTTTTACTCCCAAAGAAGAAAATTTTAATATTCAAACTTAAGAGTTCCGAATTCAAGAAAAGAATTTTAGTAGCGCTGTAAACTTTATTTAGATAATTAGTTAGAATGTAGACATAATCATGCAAAGTTTAATTTGTCTCTCCTTCAACAACCCCGCTTTGAAAAGTTGTCTTGGTTGATAACTGCGTCTTCATGAAGAACCTTGTCGCTATTGCTAATTTGTAGGTTTATTTGACACAGCTAACTACTTTTATGGGTAGTTGAAGGTAGCTGTTAATTGAATATTTTTAAACAAATTCTACCAAAGTGTTGAGAAATAAGAAATTTGCAGTTGTTAAAATTCTAACATAAAGAGGCAACATAATCGATTGTTGTAGCTTTTCTTAATTAAAAATTACGGTTTATAGTATAATTTTAATAAGCAAATGATCAACTAAAAAAGGGAAAAATTTGTACATAAACTGATGATAAGAATTTCAGAAAAGTTATAGAAGTTATAAAATTTGACAATCTTAAATGGAAATTTCACCAGATTAATAGGATAATAAACATTTCAAAATAATCCTAGAAGTGGTAAAACCGTACAATCTGAGATGAAAATGACTGAAGATTGAAAGAGTAAGAGCGAAGGAACCGAAGGCGTACTATAAATAATTTTGAAGCAAAGGGTTTGTCACTAATAAGATTTCTTGTTTTATAGTAAGATTTTCAGTTTTTCAAAATTGTTAACGATTTTACCAATTTTTAAAATGCTTTGAACAACTCTTATTTGTTGCAAGTTCGATTAGCACCTGCAGGATTCGTGCGTCTATTAACGATTTGACTCTTTCTCGAGTCTCAAATAGTAAAAGTTGCCATTAACACAACAACACTCAAATTTCATTAAATTTGTAAAAGTCCAAACTCGCTATGGGAACCAGCAAACGACCCCAACGAGGGAAACCTACATACACCAATGAGTCACGTGTCACGTAAAACGGAAGCACAACTTCATACATTTTTAACATGTTTGCAGGACAATAACATGCGAGGAAATTATGTGCTCGCTGTTAATTCACCTTTAAATTATTAATCAATTTCAATTAAAGCTTTAATAATCGCCAAATGGCATGATTAATTGAAACGATCAACCGAAATCCATATTCAAACAATATTCAACACAAATTGAAATTTAGGTAAAAATTTTACATTACAGCTGCTACTGAAAACTTTAAAACAGTTTAAATTTTGTAGGTAATGTTTTTATGGATGGCCCTTGATGTCAATTTTGGTGTTGTCAAGTCGGATGCCTGTCGGTTAAGTCATTATTAAAAATAATTTCAAACACTTGTTTGTCGCTTGATTAATGGGCAAGTACGATTTTTATTTGTTGCAATCTATTATTTTTAGAACATGACAAAATTCAATTTCGTACGTCTGAAAAATACGTAAGTCAAAAACGATCGCTGCATACGGAATTGGCATTTGAAAATCGATTTGTGCATTACGTAAACGCTTCCATTGCCTTTGAACTCGATGGAGTCGCAATGGAAATATACTTTTTACGGGAAAAACCGAAGGCAATTGAGCGGGAATTAAACTAAATTGGCCACACGGTCGAGGAATCAATCTGAGCTTTATTGCAGGGACGGACTCGGCCGAATCCACTGAATTTCTCGATTCTATTAAATATTTACTTCCCTTATTGTTCAATAGAAAAAAATTGCTTTCATAATTTTCTACATTTTAGCATCACAAAAATTTTGGGTATTCGAAGAAAGGTACAGAAATTGATGAAACTGGGTAAAGAAGTAGAACTAATTACGTAATAGTCAACTAATGTTTTTAATTTTTTTTATTAAAATTCAGGAATAAAATAGGCGAAGAAAATTCCACATGCAGAAAATTCAGTTCAAAACTGCTATAGGTCGATGAAAGAATAAATCTGTTTGACGGAGAAAACTCTCAAGACTCCTTTTAGAGGGAGTCAAAAACAAAAGTTTTATTTTTATGTAAGTTTCAAAGAGTCTAGAGCTCAGACTTGACTCCATGTGATTTTTTAAAATTTCTAGCTAGACAAATAGTTGCTTAAAAAATGTTTTTTGAAATATAAATATTTTTGTTGAATATTTAAAAAAATATTTTTTTATATGTTGCAAATCTTTGGATTGAGAGGTAGGTAGGTTGCCCTGATTGCATTCGTAATTTTCCAAAGTAATACAATGTCTGTAATTTTAATGAAATTTCTGGAATCCGTCTAGGAACTGTCGGAAACCATTAGAATATTGCAGGAATCCTCTCGACAATATTGCTGAAACACTTAAAATATCGTAACCTAGTACACATTCTTATTGAGTTACTCTTTATTGATTGTAGAACGTTGGTGCTGGTCCGGCTCTGGGATTGGCAACTAAATCAATTTTGTCACAAGACATTAAATTGATGGTCAACAATGCAGTTGATTTTCATAACTTAATCAATTCGATTTCGTCAATAATCAGTCCTTAATTTTTTTAATCAGCAATAACTCTTGCCTTGCGCTTTCACAGAATTCAATTTAGAAGTGGAAATTTCTCATACGACTACAAATTAATTCGCTGATTCCGTTCGCAAGTTGCTTATTGCAAATTTTTCTCAATAACTTACATTTTACGACGCACCAAGCAAAATTATTTTCTGTTCAGCTATTTTTAATAGTTCATTCATCGATAAGGACAACATTGGAAAAATCTTACAAAAATTAAATGTTTAAATTTTTTTTAGAGAATTCACGCGTTAACTATCTCAAAGATAGTATCGAACAGTTTTGATAGCCAACAAATTCAATTAGTAAATAAATTATTTTATCGGCCGCAATTTAGACACGTAGCTGCCACCCACGCATGGACGAAGTGAAAAAAATTAATGGCGTACGTAAAAGCTTTTTCACAACTATTCACCGGAAATTAGAAAAAATAGAAATAATTCCTGCAATAATTTTTTATTTGGTTGAAAAATTGATTTTTGTTGTTTTGAATTCGTTTTTATTAGAATTGATTAATCTGATGGTAAATTGGAAGTCATTTAGATAAATAACAAAATAAAATCTTCGTATGCCTCGAATGGATTTGGATTAAGTTTTAATTAAACACTTCGCTTAAAGTGGGGTGTCATCAAGATTTCTGGGCAATAAAACACTCCATGTTATTGCCGACCTATTTTTTAAACGCAGCTTGCCCGAAGTGGTGCAATTTGATCGAAGCTGGACGCTTCATTTTCAGCGAGCTTTCAGTTTCAGGAAATTGTTCCCGACTTTTCGTTCGTTGCTCGACATCGCATCAACTGCTTCTGATGGATTTTTTATGGAAAACCGTCGTGATGGTCGAAATTAGTTTCGATTCTAAAAATGCAACTAAAAAGAACGAAATCGCGTGAGAGCTTTCAGGGAAAGTATCGACTCCATCTATCGATATGGGGTCACAAAAAGGTTTTGAGAGTGGCGTGACCCGTTTGTTCCGCCAAAGTCGGCGGAATCTCATATTTCCACCAGTCCGCATTTCCGTGAAGGTGCGCGAACGGATCTTTTAAATGGAAAACAGCCGGTTTTGCATGTGAATACGGCTCGTGGACGACCCTTGGAATTAGTCACGTAACCACAAAAAATCAGAATAATTAGTCCACAACCCCCGAATCAACTACGAAACGAACAAGTTTAATAATTTTTAATTAATTTATTTCGTAATTTGCGAAACTGCTGGAAGGGGTTGCGGCGATAAATCTTCAGTGGTGTCTGCGTTAAGGCTGAATTGAAGACAGAACTGATTCTTGTTGCCTCTATCCCACTTGAATTACACGTCAGCCAGGGGGCGGTGCTTATATTGCCTATCTCTTTCATTTGGACATAACCGATCTTTCTCGCATTATTTACGACTATGGTCGTGACCAGCAGGGCGCTTGCAATGATCCCAAATAATAATAATGTGGACATTATTGCGGTGCAGAATTTTACGGCTATTTACCGGCGCGACTAGAACATATACTACATATTTACAGGATTGGGTATCGATTATTCAATCGATTTCACTTCACGGAGAATTCTGCATTTGGTTCTTGACGCCGACATATTTAAGTTTATTTAACAAAAACAAACTAATAATTGAGATTCTTAGAGGTATTGGTTTTGTTTTGAATTATTGAATGTTTTATTTCATAATTTTGGGTCCCGCTTGTACCGATCCCGGCCGACATTGTAAAAGTAACAAAGTTAGTCCCTATCCAGCTCGGTCAAGTTGGCCCCCGACTTTTGATTTTTTTTTTTCTGTGACATCAATTGTGCTGGTTTTGTGCTAAATTGTGCTGATATTTTTTTCAATTGTGCTAGTCTCTAAATAACAAAAA
This sequence comes from Pyrochroa serraticornis, assembly GCA_905333025.2. Taxonomy (NCBI): domain Eukaryota; kingdom Metazoa; phylum Arthropoda; class Insecta; order Coleoptera; family Pyrochroidae; genus Pyrochroa; species Pyrochroa serraticornis. The sequence goes on along the minus strand of HG995157.1, from coordinate 8,590,035 downwards.
ATCAAAAAAGAAATCCGGGGGCCAATTTGACCGCCAGCCCCCCACTATTTTCATTTTTTTATAATATTTTTGGCATTCCCAATTGTACTCGTTTTGTGCTCACTAATACCGGTGCTTTCTCCAATTGTGCCTGTTTGTAACAAATCAAAAAAAATTAAAAAGTAATTCTATGGCAACGCAGACGGCCACTAGGTAGCCCCCCTGACTTTTTTTAGAATATTTTTATCTTATTCAATTGTACTCGTTTTGTGCTTCATGATAACACTCTTTTTTTCAATTGTGCTCGTTTGTAACAAATCAAAAACAATTAAAAAGTAGGCCTATAGCTACGCAGACCGCCAATAGATAGCCCCCCTGACTTTTTTAGAATATTTATAGCTTATTCAGTTGTGCTCGTTTTGTGCTCAATGACATCGCTGTTTTTTTTAATTGTGTTTTTGTTACAAATCGAAAAAAAAAAATTAAACTAATCTTATGGCAACGCAGACCGCCACCAGCTAGCTCTTATAATTTGCCCCGGCGCTCACTTCGCTTTGAGAAAGTGCGCGACGGCCTTTCTGCGGTAGAGCAAACTTGATTTTTTCCCTTTGACTGTAGAAGCGATTGGCCCTATTTTGTTAACTTATTTTTTCTTCACTTTTTTGTAAAACTTTGTATTTGCTTAATTTATACTGTGATTGCTATTTTTCTTTTAAATTCAATTGAAGAAACAGCGTTATCATTGAGCACAAAACGAGCACAACTAAATAAGATAAAAATATTCTAAAAATGTCAAGGGGGTTAGCTGGTGGCGTTCACCGTTTTCATAGGATTAATATATTTTTTTATATGTTACAAACGAGCACAATTGAAAAAAACAGCGCTACAATTGAGCACAAAACAAGCACAACTAAAAAAGTTAAAAATATTCTAAAGAAGTCAGGGGGGCTACCTAGTGGCGTTCTGCGTTGCCTACTTTTTAATTACTTTTGATTTGTTACAAACGAGCACAATTGAAGAAAAGAGCGTTATCATAAAGCACAAAACGAGCACAATTGAATAAGATAAAAATATTCTAAAAAAGTCAGGGGGGCTAGCTAGTGGCCGTCTGCGTTGCCATAGAATTACTTTTTAATTTTTTTTGATTTGTTACAAACAGGCACAATTGGAGAAAGCACCGGTATTAGCGAGCACAAAACGAGTACCATTGGGAATGCCAAAAATATTAAAAAACTATTCTGCTTGCCAGGCTAGCAGAATAGTTACCTTTCGAAGAACGATTGGCATTTTTTGTCAATATCTCTGGAAACATCCTTGTCGTTTTACAAATTCCCGCCGGGTCATAATCTGGAAGCAAGACTCGGTCCCGGACAAATTAGTTTAAATAAATTAATTTGTATTGCATTGTTTAGAGGGTACTTTTGAAATATATACACAAATAACGATATTGGAAAAAAGTTTATTTGCATAGTCAAGTATTTTCAGTAGACCAGTTTTAGACAAAAAAATAATTTCGTGGAAGTACCCCATTAGTTGAAGTGAAGATTTTATCATTACCTAAATGTTTACTTGGAGATGATCCATCGTCGCTTATTTGAAATAGTCACCAGATCAGTATTATGACATTTCGTAATAAAACGAATTTAGAATCAACATAAAATATAATAAAATATAATTACTTGTTTTGCCATATTGAATAATATACAAATTTGACACGCAAGTATACCGAAATAATTACTGTAAATAAAAACAAAAATATTGAAGTGAAAATTCAAGTTGATCTTGCAACCAACGACCTAACCAGACGACTAATTCATCTAAAATAAATGCCGTCAGTACTGGGTAAGATAGTTACTAAAAAATAAAATTTATTTTTTTTGAAATGCCGCATTTCTTAGAATTCTACCAGAACTTTACGATCCCGATTGTACAGATACCGGCCGATATTGTAATAGTAATGCTAACAAAATAGTTACCCTTCGAAGAACGGAATTTTTTTGTCAATTTTTCTCAAAACGTCCTTGTCGTTTCATCATTACCTAAATGTTTACCAGATCAGTATCATGACATTTTGTAATAAAACGAATTTAGAATCAACATGAAATATAATAAAATATAATTAATTGTAGAGATTTTTTCTACTTATTCTATGTGTACTAAGCATAAGTCTTCTCGTAAAATACACAAATTTTACACACAAGTATACTGTAAATAAAAAAAAAGTATGGAAGTAAAAATTGGAGTTGTTCTTGCTACCAACGAGATAAAAGACTAATTTGCCTAAAATAAATGCAGTCAGTGCTGAACAAGCTGGTAAGCTGGAAAATAAAATTTTATTTTTTTGAAGTACCGCAGTTCTTAGAATTATTTCGGGTCTTTTATTACGGTACGGTCAACTACCGGCTTCCCTACTCCATCCCACAAAATTTGTCAACACGTCCGCTGCCTAGGACGATCGGGCTGGCACAAATAAATATTCGTTAAAATGCTCGTGCAGGGGGTTAAGCATATGTAAATTACTCCTTTATTTTTAATCCAAATTAGCTGAAATTTTGGAAATAACTTTATGAAGAATACAGCAAAGCGGCTAGGCTATCAAAGTGTTAAATTTTTAATTACAAATATTTTATTTTGTTCTTTAAATATGACCGTATTTCAACATTGAATATCTCGTTTACTATAGAGAGTTTTGTAGGTCCGAAAACTTGGCCGCCTAGCCGCATCCTTCATAAATGTATCACCGAAATTTCAGCTCATTTGCTTAAAAAATAACGATACACACAAATGTAAGGTAACCCCCTGCACGCGTCACTTTTTAAAGAGCTTCAATAGAGCCTTAAGACGGGCCCGATAATGTCGGGATTGCCTGCAGAAATTCTCAATTTCGTTTAAAAATACCCTAAACATATGGAAAACCTTAACACTAAGCCAGATCAGGAACGTTAATAATTAGATACAAGAGCTTTCGCTGTAAATCAAGTGGCTTGTTCGGGGGAGCTCGCATACATTTGAATAGATAAATATTAATTTGGGGATCGTTAGCGAAAAACCGGGAAACCCCCCCAGATTTCTAGGGAGCCTGGAGCTATTAATTCTCACGGCGGTTATTATATAACACTAATTAAACGGGAGTGGAGACAAATTTATTAATCTCGACGAGAATTTAATTTCGGACTCAAACTTTGCGACGGGTTTGTTAGAGAACTTATTAAGGCATAAGGGAATCAGCGAACGCTTTAAATTTCATTAGTTCGTAATTAAACTGTTCATTCTCTTGAATAATTGCGTTTTAAATTGCGCTAATTGTTTTGTCGAACTAATTTGAATCGACGCAATTGGGCTCCGCAACTGGAGAACTCACCCAAATGGCGAAGTTTGGAAAAAGTATTATCAAATTAGCATTTTTGACCATCACAAAGTTTTGTTTAGTTTTCTGATTGTTCTTTACTTGCCATAATGTAATTTTTCTTATTTGAACAATACTTTCGTGAAACAATATTCAGGGAGATTGGCACTAACCAACCGATTGCTTGCTTTTTACTACAGAAATTGGAGCAATGTCGTCTGAAAATTATGCTTTATCAATAACCAGAGGTTTACCCGGATCTCTTCTATCTATGACATTATTTTTCTACGTGAGCTCGCTATTGTAAATTTTTTTATTGTCACATTGCTGAAGAGAAACCCTTGTGAGTATTTCTATCAAACAATGCTATCCTGATGTGACTTTATCGACAATTACACGAAATCGTCCAAGATATTTTGGAAATTATTATAAATGTTTTTTTCAATAATTTAATACTGATGATGCATAATGGGTTTAGTCTATGATCCAACGACAAAAAAACAATGTTGCAAGTAAGTGAAGAACGAAGAGTAAAAGAAATGCGTTACTATTTATTGACTGCGAAGGTATCGATGAGAGTTAAGAAATCAAACAGTGAGCCAGAAGTTTTGAATGTATGAATTCTGAAATGAGGAGTCGCCTTCATCTATGGCATTTCCTTCCATGACAACTTTATCGCGACAACACACTAAATATTTACGTTTTGTTCAAGACTTTTTGGTTAAAAACCATTATGGTCTGTTAGTCCTCATATCGTTTGTTGCGAGTTGTTTAAAAATTGAAATCATTCTTAAAAACGAAAATTAAGTATAATGGTGAAATGAAACATAAGCAACTACAAAATTTGAGTTAAATTTGAATTAAACGGAACCCCTTTTTCTTTTTGAAGTGTAAGAAAATTTATAGTTTTTCAACAAACTTCTTATGAACACCTTTAACAGTGCTCATAAAATATGTTTTCAAAAATTTGATTACCGCCTTAAAAATTTGATAGTCCGCTCGTCTCCGACTTAACCGCCAATTCGACTGAAAGTTTATTCGAAAATAGTAATTTAACTTTGAGTGGTACTATTCGAATAATTATTTTTTGCTTAGTTTTTCTTGTCCATACTTGAAAATTTAAGTGTAAGTATTGGTTGACAATAAACGTAGCACAGTGTGATCTGTTAAGTTACGTAAACAGTAAAAATATACGTTTGCCGCTCTGTATAAACTATGAGCTGCATAAATACGTTGACATTGTGCTCATTTTATTTGTCCGCAACCAAAACTACAGACGTAATGCCAAGTAATGTCAGCAATAATTCGATCTATAAAGCGGCACATTTCATGCAATTAGGATTTTTTAGGGTCACCCTTTACAGAGTATATACACAAGACTTACAGAAGCCTAGAATGTTTAAAATAGTTGTAGAAAATATTGTAAGCTCCACAAGCATGAGAGATTGTCGATAATGTCACAATTTTAACTATAAATTTTCTATAACATCTCTAAAGTATTCATATTGTTTAATAAGTGTAGAGCGATGTTAATCTAATAAATTAATTTTTGCTCCAATTAATATGATAAAAGAAACAACAAAGTTTTGCTAAAAATTAAAAATGACTACAATATTAACTCAATAAAGAAAACAACTACAAAATTACTACACAAGTAGCATATGATGAGTTCCTAAATGACATAAGACTTACTTAAGAACTATATAAGTATAAAAGTTATGTATTCTCATTGTGGACATTTTTATTGCTGGTGTAAGGCTCAACTTTAACTGTGAACAAGCACTGAGTAAGATTTTACATGAAAGTTCTGTACAATATTTTTTCTCAAAATGCTAAGTAATCTTTTTCAGAAAGAGAGCCATATTGAAGTCAGTTGTAATGTAATGGCATTGATGTAAAAATGTTGAAATGTTTAGAAATTTTATAAGAAACTAGCTACTGAGGATATTAATGCAAGAAAAAATGCTTTAAAAATTTGAAGTATTAGTTAATATTTAAGAAGGGCTTTCAACATATGTTTTTAATTTCCTATACACTATTCTATGTTAAAACATTGACGTTGAAAGAAAATGTTGATATAACTAGGTATCAAAATTACAATTTTAAAAAGATAAACAATTCAAAATTAAATCTAGTTGGAGACTTTTACAAAAAGAAGGTGCTCCGGCACCCTTTAGAGTATATTGGAAAAAAGATCCTTAATTCTACTAAGAATATTTTGGCTGTTTTATTTTCATGGTTCTTTTACTACAGCAACCAACAAACCTTTTTCAATGTTACACTGCATTTTTAATTTAAATCATTACAGCGTTACATACTGTGTGATAATATTTTAAAAAACTATGTAATCGAGGTAGAGAAAATCGATAAATTGGAGAGAAATCGTATGATTTTAAAGGGATGACGTTACGTACATAATCAAATTAAATGTGCTACTTTGTAGACCAAACTAGTGCCATTATTTATTTTTTGCTTCTTTTATTTACATTGCTGATTTTTTAAAACAAAGTACTTCCAGTACCTGCAGTCTATAGTTTACTAATTACATAACTGTGTTTAAAGAGTTTTACAAATTTACAAAAATAGGATTCATATTGATCATCATCAATTTTATTAATATACGATTGGGTTGTACGTTTCAAAAGAGCGAAATTTGTTGATGAGCAGAGATGACAAAGGAGATCGTTTTGTATTTAAATTCAGAAAAATTGGCGAATAGAAAAAAAAAGTCTAATACATTGAGTATTTCTTACTAATGCTTTCATCACAAAATTTACTTTGGTTCAGACATGAAACGATTTAAAAAAAAATGCTTGAGCGAGCATTAATTTTTTAATCAAGCTGCTATCACAACAGAAATTTAAGATATTTTTACCACTTATGCATAAAATAGCAATTGACGAAATTAAAGCAATCTGGTTCTTTCACGTGTAAGAAATTTTGTATCAAGAAATCTTGCGGAATAGTTTTTGCCTCAAATATTTGCGAGTTAACTGCAAAAATTATTATTGACATAAAGTCTAAAAGGACGCGAGAAATTTTAGGATTTATGCATTAATTATAAATGTAAAGTTACTTGCACATTTCTAGTATTCAAGAGAGGTGGCAAATTTGGATTATTATTTTTTCGCTCAAATAAAATAAAATTTTTAGGGGTTATAAATGTCCTTCTGGAAAAAAAGTAATAGAACCTGCGGGAAAGATTTACGGACATTGGAGGATCCCTGTAATAACTGTGTTACATTTAAAGGAAGATTTTTAAAAGTTATCAATTTCCTTATGAAAAAAAGTATCAGAAGCCAAGGGAAGCGGGAGTTGGACGACCCCTCTAATAACTGTGTTACATTTAGTGGAAAACATTATAAAATGTTTTGATTTTCAAGGCTAAGAATTTATCAATACATCCTTGAACAAGAAATATCGAGCACCTTGCTAAAAATAACTGAATCATTGTACAGAAATGGAAAATACACTGCAATCGTTGGGATTAACTAATTTTTGAAGGTACCAACTGCCAATAAACACATTTGAGAATAGATGTATTTTTATTAGCGGCTTCTAGAATAATTTGAAGATAGAAGGAGCCGGTGTTGAAACACAACTGCGAAGGGATGTACAGAATAGATTCTGAAGCTAAGATGGGACATTAAATTTTTGATGAAAACAGATCACATACACCTAACGAAAACAAAGAAACTTGCAAGTAGCGTAACTTTATATGGAATAGATTATGCTCTGTAATTACATTTGGAAAAAGTATAAAGAATAATCAAATAGAACTATAAAGAGATAAATTAATTATTATCGTTTTTCTTAAATTTTACAATTTCATGTAAATTGTGCATAAAGCTTTAAAACATTTTTAAAGTGCATTTGAAAGTAATAACTTTACAATACTATTAACAATTTAAAAAAGTCGATATTTTGTAGAACTTTTTGCAATTTTCTTTCGCATATTTGCTTTATCTCCTTAGTTGATCCGTTTCTCCCAACTTTGGGTTCAGGGCTAGTTTACTTGCTATTAACCATTCCGCTGCTCTATTTGACTAGTTTCGATTTCTTCTATCAGGAAAAGTCAAAACAATGTCAAGATTTTGAAAGAGAATAACTAAAAACTGGATAAACAAGGAAACCGCATTGTTTGTGGATAGGTAGGGACTTGGAACGTGAACTTTTCGACCTCCCCCAAGGTTCGGAAGGATGCGGGCCGATTGAATCACATTCTGGTAACCGAACACCGAAGATCCCCCATTAAACCAGTATCAGACAGTGCGTCTCCAGGTCCACCGACGCTTATGCCACTTGTTCCTAGACGCTGCGTCACCCACCATCCTCTAATAATAACCAACGTCGAATCTAAATACAAAAACAACACTTGCAACAACACCGTGTCACCTTTGCCTTGCGGTTTGTAATCATTTCTTGACCCTCTCAAAATTATCTCAACAACCACCCAAATCAATATTAACGAAAGATTTAAAGTACTTGCAAATTTTTAATGGACTTTTCTCTAGAAGAAACATCGATCCGGTAAAGCTACCGGTTTCACCCACTTAATTTACACACCTGAAAAAGCTTTGAAATATTGATAAAATAGAAAATTGGATTAAGCTGGACTCAAGTATGTTCGCGTCTAGCTAAGTAGCGACGTGTGTAAGTACGTAAACTATAAATAAGCTATAACTGTAATTAAGGTTCTAGTCGAAAACGTTACGTGGCCCGTCGTAATTCCATGAATTCTGTAATCGTTCGCCCTTTGGTTCCAACCTGAAACCCGTAAAAACTTTAACTCGCGTGACAATTTGTCAATCAATAGCAACCAATATTCGTGTTCTACTTACGAGAATCCAGCCACGATTTTAATATTAAACAGAAGTTTATAGCCTCCCCGAATTCCTGTTGTTGCCAAGCCGTTTCAAACGAAAAGTCCTAGATGAAAGTTGATCGATCAATAAAAAAACTTTAGCTACTCCACATCGTAGCGTCAATACGACAAAATCACGTGGCGCCCAATCGAGCTTTACCTTCGAATTGTTAATTAGGGTCTTGATTTGAGTACGATGCAAGTCGCAATGGTAATTTCGCCCGATTGTGGCGGTATTGTAGGGACAATGTCGGTAATTGTAAGCCTCGATAACTAGAAACTTGATGTTCGTTAGGGGCTCACCGGCACAATTTGCACAATTAAGGATTTGTCCTTATTACGGGCCCAGCTTGAGCAATTTACTGTCATCGAACGACTCGTATTTTGTAAACAAATTTGTACTATACACTAAATTACCTAGTTACTGATGGCAGCGATGTGTTTCAGATTGGATTGGTCAAGAAATGACGCGCTAAACCCCACGGCTAAGCAATAACCGCGGACAGTTTCCCTAATATTACACAGGGCCTTTATGGCGCAAATCGGAAAGATTGGGGCTTTTCGATTGTTTATCTAGTTTACGAGCAAGTTTCCCTTATTTGATGAGGTGTCGACCCGGTTTGTTTGTATTGGGGCGAGTCCGAGGCCGCCCCTAGCATTAGGGTTTTTAATTTAAGACATTAATTACTCACGAGGGATGCGCTTAATTTTGATCGAAATAATTAATTAAAACTGGCCTAATGTCGCGACGAGTTGAGGGATGATCAGGAAGATTGTTCAAACCGTGATGAGTCCTTAATGCGATCCTGTCTGTCTAAATCCGATTAAAAAATAGATCGAGAAGCGTGCCGAGTCTGGATATTTATAAGTTACAAACAATACCGGTGGCGTGGCGAAGGACCAAAGCTATAATTAAACAGCGCTTCTGTATAAATATCGCCACCAAATCGAATGGTTCTGAGAAAGTCGATCAAATTAAAAGTCTAGACTACCGGAGGTCTTGCACGGAACCTAAAACTTCCGTTGGTCCTCCACGCCAGCCCCAAACGTGTCCGCGAGAACAATAATAAAGAATAATGAACATCATTGTTTTTGGGTCAAAACGCTTCGAAGTTAATGCAAACACTTTTATGTTGGGGGAACTCGTTGAAAACTGAGCGAAAAATTTTAGGCGTGCAGGAGGATCAGAACGTTAAAATTTTTTGTTAAACATTTTAATTTGAATTTATTCTTGGCAGAACCCAGTTTGGTTGAAAATTAAAAGAAATTTATTAAATTAACAATTTTCAGAGAAAATTTTTATTTTTTTGACGAAACTGGTTGAAAGACAGTTTTGTAAGTCCGATGCTGTTTCCCGGCCGATTGCGGAAAGTCGATGGGACTTGAGAATGAGCCACAATGTCGTGCTAAACTGCCATTGCGGCACGTTTTAAGGATAAGTAGTTGCATAATCACCACCGTTTCATAGGTTCGTACTGGATGTCACCTTTATCAGATGTTGAAATTGCCGCGTCGAAACCGAAAATTATTTAATTTATTCAACCAATTAAAATTATGTTGTTTGTGTTCCCCTGTTTACCAACAAGAAGACCGACGAACAACTCGAAAACATCCAAAAGCAGCACGAAGCCGCTCACCAGGTCTCCTTACTAATTAAATAATTCAACTATTAATCACCTAATTGAATCGCGTAACAGCGTTCAAACTTGAACGCCAGATCAATAATCAACTACGCAAGACAATTTTCCTGGATGCGATAAATCCTCAGCCAAACACTTTTCGAGTTTATCGCAAAAAGTTCAACGATTGATATATTTCATTCGTTATTTCCGGAGAACTCATTTTTTTTCGGTCGATGCTGCGTGACTGAAAAGCTTCCTGTTGCAGGGAAAATTTAACGAGTCTTGCGTTTACGGCCCAATTTGCATCTCCTTTATTTGTTTTTCATTAGTTTTAATGCCATAAAATCCCCGGCTTTGTCGCCGTTTTCCAGGGGACGTAATCTAAAGCTGCCACTGATGGTGGGGCGTTTCATGGTCCTAATGTTGTTCTTGGCGAAATCTCGTTAAAATCACCCAACTACTCACGAAGCCGGAACTGGAAGCCATCGGAAGCGCGCGGCAGCTCGGCTCAAAACTTTGGGGTAGCAGCGATGAAATTGTTTGATAGTTGGGACGGTGATTTTGAGTACTTTTTCCAAAGTGAATTTGCAGAACGAAAGTTGGCTGAAAATCCAGCTTATGAAAAAAGGAACGGCAGGAATTAAGTGAATTCCATTCATGTAGCTAACGCGTAACGAAACGCTGCACCCCCACTTCTCTATGTTGTTGACCAACAGTAGGGCGCTGACAAGGCTTCGCTGCACCGATCGTTACAAGCAGATATTAGCGAACAAAGAGGAGTGTCATTACTTTTTTTCAAATATGTGTAAAAGCTCTCGCGTAAAATTTTACATTAAGTGTTTTGCAAAAATCAAATTTCTTACTGTCAGACAGCATGAAAATGTTGATATTTCCGATGTTAACTGTGTAGTACTATTTTAAAGTTACATTGGCGAGAGGTGAAGGAATTGCTGGTTAGGCAAAGGCAATACGTACCAAGCTTATACAATTTCTATAAATTCAACTTTGTCAGTTGGAAAGATTTGTGCTACTCAATGTGTCTTATTTAATGACAAGGAAATTCTTATAATTGCAAAATATTTTTTTTGTAATCAAGCTATGTCTAAAATAATTTTTTGTAATTGTACAGTAATAATGTCCTTAATAATGAATTTATTAATACAGAGCTTTCTCCATTGCCTGTAATTTTGAGCGTAAACTTTCCTTCACAGAAAGCGCAATCCTTGAATAGGTTGTAGACTGTAAATTCAAATTGAGAAAGAATATTGATCCCATTGTATCTACTACTCAATCTGGAAGTACAGTAGGGGCTGTATTTGTTGGACATTTAAATAAATTATACTCAAAGATATTAATTTTATGCCATAAATTATAAGCCAGTTGTCTTTTTATTGAAATATAACTTAATAATACATGAAGAATAATCACACAAACATTACTTGATCCCACTCAGTGTATATCTAGATTTTATTTAAAGGAGCTGGACTTCTACACTATGTGGTCCAAAATACACGTCTTGATTTTCTCCTTTCTTTTAAAGTTTTTTTTTTTTGGTAAGGTGGATCGTTCTCAGACGATTAATGTTCTTATTCATTAACGCATTGGCGTTTTCTAACTCAAATCAAATTAAGTCAGATAAATCACCCGGAGCCGTTCCGGTAAACAATTTTTTCTCTCCGCAAATTGGGTCAGCGAAACAATTTTTCCTTTGGGACGATCCGGTCCGAATCTCGGCCCCGTAAACGCACCCCTAATCGCAACAATTCATTTAACGAGACCGCGGACTGTAAGCGAGCACGGTTTGTAGCTTACCAGATATTGATTTCCGCATCTTACGGCGTCCCTCGGGGCTCCTCCGGCGGCCTTTGTAGCCCGACATTGATTGCACCCTTTGTGCCGTTAATGCTGACAATTAGCCCTTTAGTCCTGGCGTTTTCTGCCGCAATTACCCAGTCAAAAGCCGCACCGGAACCGGCGGTGAATCGACCGGATTTTCGAATTCGAATAGTAAACAGCGGCGGCGACGGCCGCAGGATAATTTCCTGTAGCAGGAGTAATTTTTTAATAGTTGCCAACCAGATATCGAGTGGCGTGCGACACCGTTATTTGCTCTTTTGAATCGATTGAGTCCACAGTCCGGCGGGCGCTTTTCCAAAAAATGACTATTAAAGCTAGCGGCGGTATTGACCGCCCTTATTCGAGAACCAGTTCAAACAGGCGGTAACTGAAAGACTAATTTAGCGAATAATTATTTTGTGATGTGCGAATAATGAGGGCGATCAATCACGCCGTTCTCACCTTTGAACTGACGTCGAAAAGGGGTACGCACCATTTTAGTTAGCAGCAAACTGTCAAAACTTTCAGATATCTGAAAACCCCAGCATTGACGCAAATGATTTTAACTAATTAATAACTTAAATTTCTATGATTATCAAGGGACGCCCTCGACTAAATGAGTAAACATTTTCATCACTCGAAAGTTTGCAAGAGCTTTTAATTTTTCCTACAGTCTAAATGGGGCTAGCGGTCCAAATTTTTGACTAAAGATCTGAAAACAAAAACAAAATGTGGGGTCCACTTTGGCGACTTTTACTCCGTGCAGACGAGTCGCATCCGTTCAGTTGTCAGCACTCGGCAGCACCAGGTGGGCGTCCCAATAACTGCACCTTAATATAGAGCACCCGCCTCAATCATATGGTCACGGGTGCCAGACGATTTATGAAAGGTGCGCTTCTGATATATTTGCCAAACTAACACTACACTTCAAGGACATTGGATTTTAAATAGAGCGCAGTTCCGAGAAGAAAACGCGAAAAACAGAGACGCCCGGCAACCGCTCGTTCGCGAAATTAATTTCCCCGCTAACGACGTGTCCTGTTGAACGTTTTTCAATTTTCCGGCGTCGGTTTCAGTTGAGAAAAAAGGCAGTCGGGAACTGATCCATATTTATGAAATGTCTCGAGAATATGATTTGACGTCAGGATTTTGTTGCGGACATTTTGGCAGGACGAAGCACTTTCCCGAGCTTTCATTCGATGCTTTCGGAAAATTTGTTAAGTGTGTTGGTCGCGACATGTTAAATGCCACAATAATTAATTGATTGGAGGTAAAAGCATGTCAGAATGAAAGGTTGGCAGGAGGTGGTTTTGTTTAAATAATGACCTGTTCGTTCCTGGAGTTTACGGGGTTCCGCGCATAAAGAAAGGCGTAATATTCTTAATCGGTTTTTTGCTTAAGCTTTTAACTGTATTGATTGCTGAACACGATAAAAAATATGTTGTAGCGTAATTGCATGAAGGTTCATGTTCTATGTCGTAACATTACGCTTTTTTCCAAATGTCTTTTCCTCGGAAGTTCACGTACTTTATTAGAAAACAAAAATTTTTATAGACCTTTTTACGTGTAACCTACTTACATTAAGTTATAGTGGAAGTTTTACATTGTCATTTATCAGCAAGAGAGGTGATTAAAGAAGAAGTTTCAAAACCTTCCAGAGCTACAAATGTGACGCAACTATACAACTCCTTTCACACAAGAAAAATTGTGATTTTAATGATATGGTGTAAGGGAAAAATTGAATCACAAAAGATGAAATCGTTAAACTGAATATCGAGTTAGGAGAGATAATATGAAATAGTGAAGACTTATAGATAGAGAAGTCTGCGTGGTAGGAAACTAAAACTTTAAGAATCAGCAAAAATTTTTTTGAGAAAATACTAGTCAAAATCTTTCTGTCCCTTGATATTTATAATTAAGAACCTTTTCAAGTTGTGCCGAACCAAAATTCTTTTTCTTAGAAATAGAGCAACATTGTAACTATTTTTCTCCACAAAAAAGAGGGTAGCTAGAAATACAGTCTCGTTAACCCATCTATACAAATTGTCGACTAGAATAATTACTTTGCGATTAGAAAAAAGTTGGCCTTCTCCCAACCACGAGAACACGCGGGATTCTGTTTGGACTTTGGAATGAACGTCCACTGTCTGATGCGATAAAGTCTGCCAGTGCTTTAAAAGCTCCAGAAGGGAGGAGTGTAAGTTTGAGCTATTCTAAATTAAGTATTTACATCATTTTGTAGATGATTTCGTTTTAATATTTGGCAATATGGAATCCTCAAATAATTAAGAGATGAACTTAGAAAGATTTGCCAAAAAGTTCAGTTTGAATGTTAATTTCAGTACTTATTACAAAATTAACAGTAAATTTGAGAGTAACTTCCTCAACTCCACCATTTGCTTAATTTGGTCTACATGTTTTGTTAAAAAGTGCTTTGAAAGAACCATTATAAAAATATAACTAGGTTGAACAGCATTTATGAAAAAGCAAACCTCTAACCTCTATACCTCATACTTAAGTGACAATGGATGGTTTAGTGAGGACTTTTTTATTCTCTCAGAAAATCAATTTCTAGTTTTGTTATGATCTCAGGTGTTTTATGGTCTTGTGGATCTCTTGAGTTAAAACATGGTCGGTGGCATTGTGGTCCGGACTTTAAAATTCTATTTTTGTGCTGGATGCTGGAAGTCGTGTTTGAAAATCCATCACTTTATTGATGTAACGACTGTTAAAGTCCAAATTTAGTAGCATACTTAACGGTTTTTCCACAATTAAAATATTGTTCTAAATCAGTAAAGAACTTCCATCAAACAGAACAATTTCTTACCATATATTTGGGTAAAAGCGTTCGTAGGGCCAAATGGAACTTGATCCTTTTAGAGGATTATCTGAGACGGCATTTAATTGATAGAACTTCAAAAAATATTTTTAATAATAATAGCTTTTGCAGTTTCAAACTCATCATTTATAAATCTATAACGTTCATGACATATTATTTGCAAAATAATTTTCTAACCACTGTGGCGTATGATTTAACTATTTTTTTTTGGAATAGTTTTAAATAATTTTTGAATTTTTTAAATATTTTTTTAACATTATAAATGAGAACACAGAGAAAAGGAGAATCGTAAACAATTAAGGAAAGGATTAATTAGAAATTATGCTACAGTTGGTTCTGTGCTTTGACACAGAAAGTTAATTAATCTCGCAATGTCGAATAAAAACTCTGAATCAATTAGAAATTAAAATTAATGCACAATTTTATCTGAGTGAATAATTAATTTTCGTTTCTGTTCTTGAACCAAACAGTGCTGCCAACAATTCGCATTTTTTTTTTTTTTTGTTAATCAGTTGTTTTAAAATAATACATGCCAGGAACTGGCTACGAGGATCCAGTGAACGCAAGAGATAGAATAATGATGACAATTTATCAGCAAATCCTTGCGCAATATTTTGCGACATTTTAGTTAATAAATCAAAACACTAATAAGCAGATTAAAATTACCACGTTCACTCTGCAGTATGCTAATTTTTTTTTACTTTTACGTAAAGAGAACTGCTTTTAATCTGATTTCAAGTCGATCTTGTCCAAAGGAATCCAAAGGAACTTGAATTCAATTATTGCGGTTATCAATTTTTGAAATTTTGTTTTTCAAACTCATTTTTATTACAAAGAATTGCTTCTGGGAGAAATTTTATAAATCTGTGCTCAGAATTTTCAATATTTCCATCTATTAATATTTTTCGTAGATTTTTTTTTGTTTTAGTTTCCCAAATAATAACTTTGCTACGACAACATCAGAGAAGGCTTGAATTTGTTAAAGAGAGTTCTTCAACCACCTTTAACTATTGTATAAATCTGGGTAAAGCCATTCACAAATTTGGATGTCTAACAAATTTGGAATTTAACTGTAGGTGTAGGTTTATATTTTTTATTGTCACATTATTACAAGTGTGTTTGTGATAGTTTGAATATTTTTTTGGGTTCTAATCTAACTTGCAGGCTAAACCGCAGCTAATAAAAAAATTTGGTAATAACTAAAAAACTCCTCTCAGGTGAGTTTTTCAATTCTAATCGAATGGCAGTAGGAATCCGCAAATAACTCCATAATAATCGCAATTTTTTGCATAATTATTGATAACTTACGCGAATTCGGCCCCATCTTAATAATTGCCGTAGATATTTGCCATTGATCGTAGAAGTCTTAATGTCGGGGTAATAAGCATAACACTGCTCGTAAAACTGAACGTGAACTTGCAAGAACAGCAATAATAATTATTATACGAGTGTTATATGAGGCGGTTTAATCTTGTCGGGAACTTAGATTGGAAAATTCTTGCGTCCAGGCGGCATTCCAGGCAACGTTCCTTCTACCCCTCTCATTTAATTATGGAAAACGGGGTGTGCCTCCCCCATCCACCAATCTTACAGAATTACCTTTCCGCCACATTGAACATCTCCCCGACTGTCGTTCCTGACCACCGGTGAGTAATGAAGTCGTGTAAAAGACGCCCACCAGACACGGATAGAGAACTTAGGAAGTTGCCCTCTACTATATGTCAACAAGACCCGGATCTGTCAATGGGGATGTCGGATATTTTGTGTAATTAACTCCCGAAGCAGCAGGAGCACACGACACTATTAAGACCCCGTCGACGACGGCTGAACAGCTGTCGCACAAATGGCCCCTGTCCAAACTCATTTCACATCTCATCGCTTTTCTTATTAGCATTAGCGGGCAAATTAGATTCTCCGAGACCGAAGCCAAACGGGCGCGGGATGCTTCCGGACCCAAACCAAATCTAAAGCAAGAGATGCAAATTTTATTCAAGAAAAAATTAATCGATATGAAAGTGGAGAGCTTTCATATATTTTTGTCCTATTTGGGGAAATTTAGTGAAGTTAGTTACGGCCATCTAGACAGTGGCGGCGCCAAGATTTTTTCCAGTGGAAGCTTGTGGCAGAATTAGGGATGGGTTAAACAACCGAAAAGAATTTATGAGTATTTGTCAAAAGATGATGGTTTACAAGAAAATTCGATTTATCTAAGTGTTATCATTATAAATCTAAAATAGTATAATTACTTCCTATATATAACAATAATACGGAACTCAAAGAATTTTATAAATTTAAAAATATTGTTTTTACATTTTTTCAAGTAACATTTGTAATAATTTTGAATTAACGCAATACCTTCACATTTCAGAGTATTCATATTATAGATAAAAAATGGTTCATATAAAAACGATTATGCTTTATGTCGATTATTTTAGTCTAAAGTAAGTGAAAAAAGAAAGTTTGCATTTAAGCTCTCTTTTTCTTAATCTTTGACTTAACGGCCTATCCAATTTGGGTTTAGGGTTGTATCCCAACACAATACACCTTAAACAGCATCTCTATACACTAATAACAAGAGCATACAAAGGACACCTGTAGATACATTGCTGAGATTTGTAACGAGTATGATGATGGAAGAAGTATTGATAACGACTTACAATAACATGTAGGTAGGGATTTTTGTGCATTGGGAAGAAATTAGGGTAACCAGCAAATGCTGAAAGTCGTATTTGAAATTCCAGCACTTTTGTTGTAACGTCGATTATTGATAACATAATTAATTTAGCTTTTCTATTAATTAAAATTTTGAAAATCCTTATAGCTTGACATAAATAAATATTCATATTTGAACTGTAAGCAACTTACTAATCAAATTTTGGTAAATAGCAATTCCTCCAGCTCTCATCGAAGTACACTTTAATTTTACTATGCAGTCAAAATTACGAGTACCTATCAACATTTTTATCATTTTCTGATCATATTTCCAAGAGTATTAAAAAAATAATTTTTGCTGAACTTATCTTTAAACTTTGAAAATTTGAATTTTCGAGTATTTTGAGTTTATGTTAAGCTGTAAGGGTAAAACTTAACGATACTGCTAACATTTGGATTTGTTAGGGATAAAAGTCGTAAATAAGATCACGCCTAGATCACTAAACAATTTTTTGATAGAGTGGTTGATGATTATTTTAGGGTGGACTCATTCGCGTCCACTTTTGGTACTACTACTGCGTTAACTTTCAAAGACCTTTAATTTCTATAAAAATTTAATCCTTTTTCAAATCTGTATCGCCATACCAGCTTGAAGTAGATTGTTGATAAGGTTTATTCATCCACCAAACCTTTTTAGCTGACCATAGGAATTTTTTACTTTCCATTACAGTTAGTTGAAGATTTTTTGATACCTGGAAAACATTTTTTCCTGCCGGGCTCCAGTAAGTACGTGATGTGATAAACTTAACAGCTCTGTAATGAAACGCAATATTTTGATTCAAAGTAGAATTTAATGTAGAATTGGTGATCAATTTTTCCAAAATCTCCAATAATTTTCTTATCGTTGGGTAAGATTGAAACAGACTGTCGCTTGTGTAAGTAATTTTTATGGCGAATTTTGGAGAGAAAAACTGACTGCCGGTTGATCTGCGAGTTTTTCTTTGAATGTTGTCGACCCCGGACGGAACCCTTGCGGAGGACGCGAATTGAAAAAATATCAACTCGTGTCTAAAATTGGCCACGCGGTCTTTCAAGTCTGGTTTAATGGAGCGATTTGCTCCCGCGGTGGCCAAATACGATGTAAATTTACGATAACGGCCTTCTATATTTGAAATAGTCCGCAAAAGATCTCGACATCATCCAATTAAACTTGGGTGCTAATGAAGACCTGCTCAAATCAAAGCAAGTTGTCTCTTGTCGTAACTTCACTTCCAGGATGGCCCGTTACACCATGCAACTTGTTATGTCAGCGTCGTAATTAGCTTTAACTAAAATTACCCGCTTCACAACTTTCAAAGAGAGACGATAGCGTCGAGTGGAAACATATGCGATGAAAAAGTGTGCACCAGACCGGAGGTGCGTTTGGCTTTTCTCCAAATGAGTGTATAAATATTGCAGATAAATGGATAATATTCCAGTTGGCATAGACTAAACTTGTCGTGGCATACACATTTTATTAGTCTGGTGCAACGCTGTCACTGTCCGAAGTTACAGCAAGGGGATCCCACTTCTGACTCGGATTAGCACCCCCCATGGATACAACAGCACCAGCTGAGTAAATTCTCACTCGCCGCCTATTTGTTTCGCTACTAATTCGCGTCAACAGAAAACTTGAGAGTTTTCAGTTTTCAATCAATGCTGAAATTATTAAACTGAGCTTGAATTAAGATGCATTATGTTTACACCATGAAAATTGTTTCGAAAACTTGTCTTGTTGGCAAAGAGACAAAACCAGAATCGACAAATAACTGAAAATTGTAACAATCTCTACAGTTCTGTTGAAAACTAATCCATAACGTTTCTCGCAACAGTTTTGTCCCAGTTAATACTTCGTCTTAAATCTCGAATTGTTTCAGTCACTATAACGTTTGCATCATCTCTAATTTGAAGAAAGGAAAATGGTTTTGGTACTGACGTGATTGATTAAGAGTTTGTCAAATTGGCAATGTTGTAAATGTCGTTAGCAAACTTTGTCAACTAATTCAAGTAAGACAAGAGTTATTAATCATTCCCTCCTTTCATCCCATTTCAAACTACTGTAACAAAATTACGAACTGAATTGCTGTATATAAGTTTGCTTCCAAAAGCTTGAGTTTTTAAAATTAGTGGGGTAGAAACAATTCAGGAAGTGATTTTTACAATTTAAAACTGAATCTTACCAGGATATTTTGAAACGCCATCAGCTAACAATTTTGACACTCTAGAAAGTTTCTAAGGTCTATCCATTCTTTAACAGCACAACTAAATTATTAACTTCTCATCTTAAAAGTTTTAAGTAAAGAATACGTTATGTAGAGATTGTTATAATGCAAGAATTAAGAGGTTCAAGATAATTGTTTAATATCAGTAACTTGCTTCTAGAATCCTGTGACCTTCATTAGAAAATATCTCTTAACTACATTTTTGTTGTTGCCAAAGAAATTCCACGGCATTTAGTTCGAAATCCTGAAGCTTAAATTGAAATTAAAGACCGTAGGACGAATTTTGCGCTGTCACTCTCCCTTCAATACAGAAATTGCTCCGCATGAGAAAATATTAAAGCAACGGCAGGTTTATTACCAAAGTTGAAATCCATGACAACCGTTATATACATGGCACGAAAATTGATTACCACCAACCTTTACCATTTCGGATTCGAGTTTTTCACAATTTAATTTCTTTCAT
Organism: Pyrochroa serraticornis; assembly: GCA_905333025.2. Lineage (NCBI taxonomy): Eukaryota > Metazoa > Arthropoda > Insecta > Coleoptera > Pyrochroidae > Pyrochroa > Pyrochroa serraticornis. The sequence continues at coordinate 8,570,173 of HG995157.1, read as the reverse complement.
ATTTGACGAATCTCTCACTGTCATCTATAGCGTCGCGACGAAAACCTCCGGTGTTGCTGATGTAACCGTCCGGACTCGGCGCCTCAACATGTATCTGTGACAATGTCCGCTAGTCTCGACGGCGTCCGACGCAAAATTTATAGCGGCGCTTCTGCCAGCCTTACGGGCGCCCAAATCGACGCCGTCTCTTTCCTGCACATTCGTCTCCCTACTATCCCGTCCGGATTATTACGGCAGGCGGAACAATTGTGATGTAACAGTGTCATATTCGGATCTATTTCGTATCTTGAAATACTTAGAGTGGGATATTTTTAAATCGCAATTTCCATAAGAGGTTGCATTCTTTTGGGTTCTTCGCAGGATTTAAAGTGTCTCAAGGATAGCTTTTCGTCGATTGAAGGGCATTGGGAACACGTGGAGCACTCTCGACCACTGGTAGAGAAGACGGGATTAAAGTCCTCTTCTTTCAAGCTTCCCGATTAAGTAAAACATGCCAGGCAATTCGCACAAACAATATAGCGGAGAATCAGTATAAGAGATTCTGAAAGAGATAAAAGTGATGCATTGTGCTATTTGCTGACACTGGAGGATTTTATAAGCTATCTATGCAATCATCGCCACTGATTTAGAAATTGTGCAGAATGTGGGAAATGGAGGTCTATTAATTTTTTCTAGTTATCGAGTTCTTGATAGTATTTTTGTTAAAATTAGGTGCGTGCTTCTTTGGTTAAAATTAATTCCCACTATTGCACTATCCCGAATAGTAATTTCTCTTTAAATGATATTTATGGTTTTCTTGATTGACTTGAAATGTTCAATGCAGAAGTAAAGAGAAGAAATAAATGATTGAAAAAGCACTTTCTGAATCTTAGCTAAGTGTGGGATCAGTTAGATAGGAGAAGAACTGGTAAAGATTGTAATGTAGCAGCAAAATAATAATAATAAAGAAGCAAGTAGGTGGCTAAATCAACTATGAAAAAAAAGTTAAAAAAGTTCTTTCACAATTATTTCTTTTCCGTTGATTTCTTCAACTTAAATTAACTTAAATTATAAGAAAAAGTGGTCACTACTATTATAGATGCTGGTGCAAAGAGAGGATTAAAAAATTTGAGGAGATTTGCAAATCTATATGAAAACAAGTTTGCCTCGGACAAGCTTTTTTAATTTATTATACCACGGAAGTTCGTATTGAATTCACCCTCTAAACCCATTCTTGATGAAAAGGAACAAAACCAATCATTTCATATTTTCAACAATGATTTGCTAAAACTTCCCTAACTGTCTGAAAATATTCCAATCGTTACCATTGTATTTTTTAAATAACTATAAAGCTGCGTGGAGATTAGTGCGTAGCCTTGAGAATTCTCCTTTTGAGAGTTCAACTTTATTTTCGCGGAGATTTTGGTTGTTTTGAGTCGAAATTATGCATGTCGGCGCTTCGAAGATTGTAAATATGAATCTACCCAAAATTCTCAAAGCGTTTTACCCTCCCCCGTTATCTAATCGCTGTTTGTTCTTCCACGTATGCATATATGTTTTAGAAATTCTCTTCGGGAACAATCGCGGCTCGATAAGGACGTATTTAAAACGTGGTATTTAAAAATGTTACGAGTCTGCTCTAACGTCTAGCCTGAAATAATAGGGGGTTGCGTGTTTATTACAGGGAAGCACGCGAATCCCTTAAGATCGGCCTCAAGGGCGGCCGATCGAGGTTCTTCAACTCCTCAGCGATACACGTAATGTCATATCGCCATATGGGATGATGGCTCGTGTGATAGTAGTATCGATCCTTTGATGGAGAAATTTGATTAATTTTAAATGCAGGCGTGTCAATTCATGAATGGAAACAACGGGCGTGTTGTTTTATTATGCAACGTAAAAGGCGGATTAATGACCAAATTTCGTGCTTCTCCAAAATTTGCATGCAAAAATGCAAGTAAAACCTATTTTCAGGAAAACCTAGATTTTTATTGCCCTGTTTATCGTCTGTAAGCTAGACTACTCGAAGGATTGAATTAAGTCTTACGTGCAGTTCTGCGTGACGAAAATGGTGCATAAATACATAAGAATTGGGGGCTTTCAGGCAAATCAAAGACTGGGTGCAGATAAGGAGCGGGTTTTGCAAAAAATCAGCCCCATAAAGCGTTTATTGGTCCTAAACTTTTTTACTACATAAATTTGAAATTAGAGGAAGAAACTGAAAAAAAGTGTTATTCAGACAAATGTTCATAACACCGTTATATAAAAAACACAAAGCGTGTCTTTTTGTCCACACACTTCTCTATCCAAAATCTGCATAAATACATACTCTGCAGGAGACATTTAGGTTTATGAAATAATTCTCAATTTATTATTACAGAATTTACATAAATTCATATTTCAGAAAAGAGGCAATTAATTTATGATAAGGTGTAAATTTATTTTTGTTATTAGCGTTGAATATGCAACCAATATAGCGTCGATTCTACTTCTGCGTGTAGTAGAAGATACCTTGCGATTATTATTCATTTTCAATTTGAGTTCACAACATAAAAAGTCAATGAAGCAGAATTTATATCAAAATCGACACCCAAAACTATGGTCAATCGAAAGGGATATTTATCAACAAATTCATTATTAGGAACATCATTGCTGTAGAAAATCAAAAATTAATAAATGAATTGCAATTAATTGCATTATTTTAGAAATATCTTGATTAGGAAAAATATATTATAGCGATTGAAAGAAATTCTTTGCCATTTTGTAGGACACATTAAACACCATAAAGCTCTCCAGCTAACACAGTGCAATTTCCAGAAACCGTATTAGCTTCATATAAATTATTGTCTGTATTTGAAGTGCATACCATGCTATTATTCAAAATTAGACACGTCACGTCGAATCTTCATCATTTTCTAGCAGTGAAAGATTTGATTTTTGCAAAAAATTCTTTCTTAAAACCTCTGTGTGAGTTTCTAGATTTTGACAATTCAACAAAATCAATAACATTACTCTTCTCTTCGTAAATTTCCATAACTGCTCATACCCACAAGTTGACAGTAACGATCGCTAGAGCGATATATTGGAGCCGAGGACTCGGGGCGCAGAATTTATTATGTTTAGCTGTTATAAGAAAACACAAAGTTTTTTGAAACCAAAATAATATTTCAAAATTTGAAGTGAAAAAGCTTTTAACAGATGACAGTGTTTTCCGAGAAGTTTTTGTGAAAGGTGTAGCATTTCTAAACTTTTACTCTCAAAAATTACGGAAATCAAAAATCGAGGTAATATTTGAAAAACGCGTTTACGCTCATCGAGTCTCGGATGTTTCGTACCTTTGTGCATGGAGAAGCTAATTGTGTGGCACCCCGTCGGGCTGATATTTACCCTGTTTGGTCAATAATTCACGTGAGGGGTCGCCGCTTCCGCAATACACACAATATAATTTTATTCGCTACACTCCTCGATGTAATCGCTCTTTAAAGCCCCCACGTAAAGAGCACCTGCTTACCGTGTGAAAAACGGAAAGCTGCAACCAAATTACCAGCCGGAAACGTTAACTTTTGGATTTTAACTGGATTTTTGTTCACAGCTACCGGTTTGGACCCCACGGGTCTATTATCATCTGCCACATCTCCTGGTCAATCAATCGACCTTTTGGGTGCCTTGGGATTGCACAACAACAGTTGGGACGGCGTTACGCTGGCGCCAGGACCTCAACAACTCCGACCGGCCTATTACTTGCAAGGTAACATTTTTCTTTCCAATTAAAGCGTCGCGACGTCAAAGTAATTGATGGCGGTTGCGTGATTTGAACGACATCTCTTGAACTTTAACCTTAATCGCTGAATTCGAGTGGTAAATGTTATAATTAAAAGCTGTCGAATGGACGTGAGTTCGGGGGAACTTTGATCTAGGACCGATTGAACTGTGTAATCGGATCACATCAGGTTAACGCTCTGTATCCCGAGGGATCGACTGAACGAGTGGCAGTCATTAAACGAGCATGCTCAACCGCCTCCGCGCCTTTTCTACAATCGCAACATTAGTTACGAAAAGCTTAATGATCCCCCAACTTTCATTCAAGATTTGGGCACAAATCCTGCAACTGTTAAAACTAGATCTCTCAAGTTCCCTTTAAGTTATCGAAAATCCACTTCAATATAGATAGTTAAAAGTTACGTTTGTTGCGGCGATTTGTCACGTTTGAGTTTAGTTGTTTTGAGTTTTTAGAAATATTCTTCAGCCAGATGCACCCCTAAATTGCTGGTTGCAGGTATGGAAGCGGCGTTCTGCTCGTGTCCATTGCATGCCTTACCAGCTGAGCCGAATGAGGCAAGGTTAATATTGATCAGACTTCTCGGAACCCCATAAATTTCTGTTTGTATAGCGCGCCGGTGTATCCTCAGGAATACAGGACACGAAATTCTTGCATTTATTTTATCTCGTGCGCGGCCATATTGCGGGAACTTCTCGGTATTTTGTTTATTTTATTAAGGCTCCGTCGGCGGCGTGACAAGAAAACCCTATCTCCATCCACCCCTTCCCTTCTCTAGACATGCACCTAAGAAATTGCATCCATGAAGACAACTTTTTTGTAAAAAATCCTCTTGTTTCTATAGTTTCATATTTCCTCTAAATTCCTCCAATAAGTTTCGCGGGTATCTAACAAACACGTTAAGTATTTGGACTTGGCCGAATCTCTGAAGAGTTTTCTAACACTTTTTCTTCTCTTCCAGGTGACTACCGGGATTTGAAGCTGCCTCCTTCCGCGTTCCAGCAAGTATCGGATTTGCTGCGACGCAGTCCTGAGTTTACAATTTCGGCTTGGTTACGCCAGGAAGTGGGAAATACGGGCAGCATAGTGAGTTTCGCACACGGACTGAACCGATACTTGGAGCTGCAATCGAGCGGTAGGAAAAACGAAATCCGATTGCATTACACGTCGCGGGTGGACTCTAAAGTGTATGTCGAAACGTTTCATTATAGACTCGCGGACAATTTGTGGCATCATGTGGCTGTGTCGGTGAGCGGTTCGCAGGCGGAACTGCTAGTGGACTGCCATCCGCTCTACAAAAGACTTTTGAGACCTGGTGCTCCCGATCGGAACTTCACCGAACCGCAACAACTCTGGCTAGGCCAGAGAAACAAACATTACCACTTTAAGGTAAGTTCAAGCGGGACTTAAGAGCTATACGTGGGAAGTAAGCAAGTGATATCGTACAAACGTTGAAGACTGAATTTCGGCATGTAGAAGAAACTTCCTTTGGCGTAAACCAGATGGTTAATATTCAAAACATGTTCTTACGTACACCAAGTTATTACATAATTTGACAGGTAGAATACTTTATGTAGAAAGGTTCTCGCACATAATTTAAAAAAATGTCCAAATCCCCAAGTTTTTTGGAACATTTATAAATTTAATGACTTAAAAATTTAACCCTTAAAGTAGCGAAGATTAAGGAATACTCACTGTGACGTATGTGTTGCACACTAGTGGCTAGGAAATAGTTTCCATATATTTCAATACTTTTGGTAGGTAGACGGGTTGTTAATCAATTCCAATGAAAATATTTAAGCGCCACTATTGCGGAACACGTACACTACTAGATTTTCTTGCATTTTTTGCACTTATATTAATAACTAAGAACAATTGTTATTATTATTTGTCACTATAGAGGAAGTCTCTTTGTTAGAGTTAGATATATGTATGAAGCTCGACACTGGACCTGGTAGGTTTCCTAACCATGTCGCATGTCCCCTTTAGAATTTTATCTATCGTTACTATTTCAGGTTGAGTAAATCATCAACATTATTTCTCCACCTGTAATCGAGTGATTCCCGTCAAATTTTGGCGCGGATCTGGAAAAATCTTGTAAATTATGAGATATGCTCTACGTAATTCATTTATTTGTACATTTTGAAGAATTCTCTGGACACTGCAAGAGGTGTTAGTAACACTTTTGGATGTTAGAATGATTAAACTTTACGTCAATTTAAGTACCCTTTGTACTCCACATCGTTCCGGTAGACCCTATTCTAGATTGAATTAAGCGGGTGCGTCTGTATAATTGGTTGCCTAAACATTAAAGCTCAACTTTCCCATAATTAAAACGTTTTTAACCTCGTAAATCCATTTAACAGCAAATGAATCGATATTAAAACTTTTTTGTACAAAACTGAAGAATTTGTTTCCTTCCACCAATAAATGTATTAAATTTTTTTGTTAATTTTCCTTTTTTAATATTTATTTGGCTCGCTTCATGTTGTAAAGCTTTAATGTTTTATTTCTACTAACTTCAGATATAAGCTGGAGATTACTTAGATTTAAGACACGCCCGGAACATTTTCGTGATTACGTAGATATCTCCAGCTCGACCGGATAACATTTACTGAATCTCGAAATTATTGTTCACTTATTTTAGAAACCCATTTTGAGTTCTCCAAAAAGGTGTGGCGTTTGACTTTAAATTATTATTTTGAATTACTCTTATTTTTATAGCAAAACTTTTTTCTTCTCAATTTAACATTACAGTAAAGTGTTTATCTTTTACTCCAAAATATTGTTGTAAATTGAGATTTTAACGAAGAAGAGTAATGTTACAACTTTAACGTATTTTTCTGTGTTAAGTATCACCCTTTCTGCTGTTTCGGACACTTGCCTTATCTTCATAAATAACTTTTGAAATACTCAAATTGGTTGTTGCTAAATTGGGAAATTTGCCAAGGGTTAAATAATCATCCTAACTGTGTTTGTTTTCATTCCGTACGTTATTACGAAGTTGGTAATAAACATCTAATATGTTGAGTGCAGAAATGAATGTAAAGCATTGATCTGTGCACGTAGTTTAGAAGTTTCCATCCCTAATCAAACGCGCCTCTCGTTAAATATTTGCTCGGGGTAATAAAGTCTTGGAAGGATGTCAAAGATTACGAATCGATTTTAGCAGCCACTGAACGAGAAAAGAAAAATTTTCGATTTCTTAATATCAATTTAGTTTGCAGACCAAATTTAGTTCCATAATAAGGCAACGTGATAAATTATGTAAAAATTGGTGGAGGTGCCGGGTGAATTTATGGGTTAAATATTGAATAAATAAATATGTTACTATTTATAGAGGCAAATAATAATCAAATTGATGGCTAATATTCTAAGCAATGTCACCAATTAATTTTCTCATTAATTATCTACATTTACTTGACCAATCGTTCGATTGGTTTCATTCAGTTATATGACGACGTGAACGACAGCTGTGAAAACAACGCCTTTCTTGATAAATGCATTACATGAATTGATGATAATTAAAAAGATGACCTTTCTAACAAGTGGATGTGCCTGTCTGTTTTTGTAATACTTTATAAAAGGTCAACTATTTCAATGTAGTTTTTTTCTTTTTCACGTCTGTGCTTAAGTACATTTTTATTCAATTTCTAGTTCAGGGAAAAGTCGGAAACTAATAATAATTTTTAATTAATGCATGTCAATTGTTATAAAAAACTAATAAAAAGGTATTAAGAAGTTATTGATCAAATAACTTTTGGGAAATAAAAATGATAGAAAATTTCTGGACGTTCTAATGAAACTTCAATTCAAGAAAAAGAATCTAAATATTGACATAAGTAAACGTTGTTTAGAACTGAACGAAAAACGGAGCGATTTTGAAGCTTCACTAAATGCTAACAGGTATTTACAGAATTGTTGACATTTATAGGAAAATTATAGTGGACATAACAATGATAACAATAATGTCGGATTATACCAGTGATCGACCGGTTCTTGTGGGTTTCTAACTCTACAATTCTGTGGACATAAAATATTAACCACTTACGATAATCAGTTTGTTAATTAGTTTTAAGTAAATTCTACTACTATCAGGTTGGGCTGCGACAATTTTCACAACGACTACTAATTTCTGCAAATTTTTTAAAATTTATTAATGCCACGATACTTCTATAAACATTGTTAGCTTTATTGATAACACAAATAACAGAAAATTTCTAGATTAAGCATTTATGAATATTTATTTACCTCGATTAAATCAAAGCTCAAATTTACAAAAATAGAATCATAAAACGAAACGTTTGGATTTATTCAAAAAATTTTATTATTGGTATCTGCAGATTTTTCTGGTAAATTCTTATAGAAATAAAGGTTTTGGCAGAATTCATTTCAAAGAACCTGTAAAGGTTGAAATTTTAATTTTACACTTAAATATTAATTAGTCTCGACAATATCTCAATTATTATGGCGTATGTTGTAGAATATCCAAATTTTCTTATAATTAACTTTCTGGGGAAAAATTATTTGTAAAGGATTTAGAGTCAAATTTGTTGCAAAAATTCTGTGTCGAAATTTAGATACCATACTCACTTATTATAGCATACGTTTTCATATTGCCAAAATTTTCACAAATAATCCTTTTACCCAGAGTCAAAAAAAAAACAGTAGATGAGTCCAGTTAAATTGTGACTCTCAATTTTGAATTGTTGAATATAGCGATGAATTCATTTAGATTTTAGATATTTGACCATAAGTATCTAAATCATAAGGATCTATAAATTAAAATTAAAAGAAATTATTCTACGTCCCTGAAAATTATTTATTGTAATTATAATTGTAAGTTAATATCCTCGGCATATCTTAAAAAAAACATAGAGCAAAGAGTCCATCTTGGTTTTTATTTAAGATTCTGATTTATGAGTATAATTTCGGATATTTTTGTACTTTTAGCTCTTAGTATGTTATCACCACTAAGGAGATGCTTGCAATGGATTGTTGGGTTAAAAATGTATACAATGAACAAACAACAAGAGAAATATTTAAGTTGGTCGTAAACACAAAATTCTTCGTGAAATCTCGATGTAAATGGTTTCTAAGATAATATTTTTAGTACAGTTTCAGAAATCTATTATTACATGCTTTACCAATTGTTGTTTTTAAGTAAAAAGTGGTGGGTTTGAAAAGCTAAAAATTATTGTCTGAAAATCTCTTGTAAACGACTTGTGAAATAATCGACCCAAATTAATGGTCGACGCGCTATTTCAGTTTGTTATAAAATTATTTAAATAAATATCAGTAATAGGAGTTTTTGTTAGAAATTCGTTCCCAATAACATTCAGTATTAAGTCAATAGTAACACCGAAGCTGAAAAGTGGAAAATCTCAACTAGACCTTTACCTAGTTTTAAAACATCGAGTGAAAACTGTGGAGCGTTCTGAATTCCAATTGGCTCGTTTTTGGGAAATTGCCCAAATTTTTTGTTCCTTGTTTTCGTTTTCCTAAAAGTTTACATCGACCTAGTAGTGCCGGTTTCTTAGCAATTACAATCGCAACCTCCGCAATGCACAAAATTTGACCTTTACACGATTGTTACTACATGAATAATGTCCTGATATTGTCGAAACCTGCCAAGAATAGAACGTTAATATTTTTCCTTCTTACCATTACCAAAATCCACACGTTTGACATGTTTATCATTTACATAATAACGAAATTCGTCAATCAAATACTAAACTGGAATAGTTTGGTTTCTTACAATAACGAACTTATAATATTTAATATGCAAGCGTTATGTTTCTTTATCTTTCATCAAGTTTTATTATACTTCGGCAAGTCATGCTACCCACTAAAACCAAATCAATAAACCTATCATTACAATGAAGAATCCTCATTTACCCTATCCCGGCAATTCAGGCCTCCGATAGTGTTGGCAATATGTAAGCCTCATTAGGAAGCGATAGAATCTTCACAAATCGAACTCTGCATGTTTTACTTCCATATCACATGTAAAACATGTCGTGTTTAGTATTACTCTATGCAACTATGCACCTACGCTACATTTATCTTCAATACTCAAAATTTACGTTCAAGTATCGTGCAGACGAATTTTGTTACAAAAATGTCACTGAATTAACTGCAATAAATCGAAAGGTTTCGAAACAAATTCGTGTTGAAGAATTGCACGTCACGTGCCAACACGAAAACGCAAACACTATAATTTTTTCGCTAAATTGGTTGTATTAATATGCTTACTTCCGGTCCAGACAACTTTTTGAACCAATTAACCTGTCAGGTTTTTGGGGTTGCAATCAAACTACCTACCACTCTACTAGATAAGAGATGAGTCAGCAACTATTTTTTCCTTCTTGCGTATTATTTTTAGTTCAAGAGTTTGGTCGAAACGGTACAGATTTAATGATTAGATCCATGTGGTTGATAGCCCAAAAGCTAATGGGGTAATGGACTTGGAACTGAATATGTTATTCAATGAAATTATTACAGTGGTACTAAATAATCAATGAATTCAACACATAAAAAAAGCAATCAAGATCATTTGAGGTGCTTGACCTAGAATTAAATTAAATTAAATTAAATTAAATATGTAAGGAATAAGAACATAAAAACTATGAAATTGACAATTACAAAAAATATTATTTATAAATAATTAAAGTTATATAACTATAAGAAGAATAAAGGTTTGAAGGTGAGTTGGACTGATCGTGGATTCTTGTTGGACAGGGAGCCATGCAGGACGTTCGACTGATAGCGGGTCCCCACGGTTACTTGTCGCTGTGTCCCAGTTTGGACTCGACCTGTCCCACTTGCGGCCAGTTCTCCTTGCTGCAGAGCACCGTACAGGAGCTGACTAGGCATCTTCAGGAACTTTCCGAAAGGGTATATGGACTACCATGTAACGTCACTTATGCGTTCTGTACACTGTTTTGATTATATATAATTCTGTGTTTTGCAGTTGGTAGCTGCAGAGGGACGTATCAGTAAGGTCGAGGAATGTGACTGTCAGAAATCGTGCCATGTCAACGGGACGGTCCACGCAGACGGCGCCACGTGGCAGCGCGGCTGTGATTTGTGCGCTTGCGTGGTTAGTAGTCGAACTGCCAAAAGGGGAATCCCCAAAAGCATAGCGTCACTCTCTTTTTTTACTAATAACAAGCACTTTATTCTTCAAAATCTCCCATTCCATTTTACACTATACTTGCAAAATTCAATAATAAAGAAGTACTCAAGAAGAGTGACACCTGCTCTTGACCTTATTATCTCTTAACTTTTGCAATTTGCGTCGCTGACAGTCCCAATGATGCACGAATTATTTTTAATAATTTTATATATCTATTCTCTATAGAGCAATTATATAAGGAACTAATTGATAACAGCAGAAGTGCCTTAAGTCTAGATATTGGGTTTAATTGTTAAGTTTTGGAGTAAAGTAACTCATCATTTAACCTTTACATGTTGCGTTGTCTAATTTTCACGCAAAATTGGCCCTTGTGATTATTTTGCTATCTTAATAGGGTATTAGCTCAAGAGAAATGTTAATTGGTTGTTTAGTAATTGTACTATGCCTATTGCCAAAAATGTGTGCTCTGTGTCTTATTTGTTGTGCTAAATCCGCAGCATGGGGAGGTCCAGTGTCGTCCTGTGGAGTGCCCGGAGCTGCCTTGCAAACACCCCGTCAACATAACAGGGGAATGTTGTCAGAGTTGCCTCAGTAAGTATGCTTCTATGGGTTGAACTAACGCTTTGACGCTTCGTTGATTAACTGTAGTAACGCGTTCGTTTTTTTACAGGGCACTGTTTGTTTTACGGTGCGTTTTACGACCACGGTGAGTTAGTAACAATCAAAAAGTGTGTGGAGTGCGAATGTCAAGACGGCAGCATGCAATGTACTAGAATAGATCCAGAAACCATGTGTCCGAAGCTAACATGTCCACCTGATGAACAGTTCAGTGTGGCAGACAACTGTTGCAAGTTTTGTCCAGGTACCTACAAATTTTTTTATTACCAAAACATATGTCACCCATTACTCATGATTGAACACAAAATGGGTTTAATGCAATTAACTATATCGTAACAATATGCTTTTTAATTAATCATCAAACCATCAGCTTACTAACAATTCTAACTATTGGGCGTATTCTTTTCGTTTCTAACAGGTGTTGACTATTGCGCAAAAGGGCATGTTTGTCATGCTAACGCGACTTGTCTCAACTTACAAACTACTTACGCTTGTCAGTGCGACCAAGGCTTTCAAGGGGATGGACGATTGTGCACTGGTATGGATTAATCATTGTTTTTGTTTCTGCTCAAAAAAATAACAGAACTGTATATAATCATCGTAACATTGCAAATTCCGACGCTACAGTTGAACAATTTAATTTTTAGACATCAACGAATGCCAACAAGAAGGAGGGCTTGAAGGCCACCATTGCCATCAAAACACTAGATGTGTAAACACACCTGGTTCGTACACCTGCGAATGTTTAGCAGGATACAGAAGAGTCGACAAGTTCAACTGTATCGAATTAGACGAGTGCAGTGCAGGAGAACATAATTGCGACATCAACGCTGACTGCATCAACACTCAAGGCAGCTACCATTGCGTCTGCAAGGAGGGTTTCAGTGGAGATGGTTACAACTGCCAACGTAAGATATTACAATTAGATTTACAACAAGAAATTGATTTCAAATTTCAGCGGTTTGCAACCAAAGTTGTTTAAACGGCGGCTTATGTAGAAGTCCAGGGAAGTGTGCCTGTCCCAACGGATACACCGGATCAAGTTGCGAAAGAGATCTTGACGAATGTGCAACCAATGCTCACAGATGTACCGACGCTTCAGTTTGCGTCAACATGATCGGCTGGTACTACTGCAAATGCAAGGAAGGATACCAGAGTCCAGTTTCAGACAATAATTTAGGAACATTATGCCAAGGTAAAATTACGAACAAGATTGGTACTTGAATCGTCTCTTGCGGCACGCGTTACTAATTTATTTTTCCAGATATTGACGAATGCAATGAAGATCTCCAAACGTGCCACCCTTCAGCTCAGTGCGTGAACGTGAATGGAGGATTCCGTTGCGAATGCCCCAAAAAAGCGGGGTCTTCGTGCCGATTGAGTTGCATGTTTGAAGGCACGGAAGTAGCGCATGGACTATCTCTCTCTCCCCAGAAGGACCCTTGTCAAACTTGCACGTGCAACCGAGGAGTGATGAAGTGCGAGAAACCCAGATGTAACTGTTCGTTGCCCGGCAGCGACCAAAACCCTTGTTGCCCTCAATGCGATAAGAAACACGCCTGCAAACACCAGGAGTTATCCGATGTTATTTTGATGCACGGTGAACAATGGTCGTACCAATGTCAAACCTGCGAATGTCTTTACGGAGAAGTTGATTGTTGGGAAATGAAATGCCCTCCGTTGTTATGCGATAACCCTGTGCAAGCTTTGGGGGATTGTTGTCCTCATTGCGAGGACCTATGTCCGATGGGAAACGCGTCATCTTGGGGACAACCTTGCACGTTTTCGGGGCGGGTTTACGAATCGGGGGCGCAATTTGCCGATCCAAACGACCCTTGTGTGGCATGCAACTGCAAGGTGAGTAGTTAGGGAGGCTAGGTCTAGTTTTGTTTTGTTAAACTAATGATTGTCGTGGTCTGAATGTTTCGTACTTAACAACGAACAGGTACTGTGACTTAACCGTAAATTTGCTTGGAGCATTTAGCGCAATAGTTGCGCAAAGACTAGCGCCTTTCATGTTGCCCCTCCACCCATACATAACATTCATATCATCTCATTACTAGACGTCGCTCTTTGTACCGGGGCTTTGACTACGAAATTGGGTTTGATATAATGAACAAAGCCCCGGTGCAAAGACTAAAGCATGGCCGCATAGAGCCGATGGCTGGCTTGCCGAAGCTAGGCTATACTAACAATTAACACTACGTTCCCTTCCAGGTGCCGTTCTGCGCAGAACTGGTGAGCAATGTCGCGTGTTGTGTGCATCGGTAATCACGTCACTCTAACTACACTCAAACTATACACACCTCTAGTAGTGCCTGTTGCCTGATCAGTAGCTACAGACGATACCAAGCACTCTATAGATGTGTATCGCTATACATATTGCATGATTTCTCCTCTATATAGTTCCTTTCTCTTGATAGTAAAATGGTAGATTGGTAGATTGCTCGCGCTAAGTAGAGATGCCTAAATAACAATTCTGTTGGTATTCGGACTTAAAATTTTGGAAATATCTACCATACTGGTTAGATCAGTAGACGTTAAAAAATTTCAAATATTTTTTGCCCGAAAGCTACATGTCAAGTCAAGAAACCAAATTACGGGCATTCCACTAACACGAGTAATGTTGGTTTGGTGAATGATGAATGTGCATGGTCATAGAGAGTTTGCAACAAAATCCAGCACAACCTTTACTTACCATGCTTGAAACTAGAAATGAAATTCAGGGGTTGTGCTGGGAACGTTCCACACGAGTCTATTGTGAGACTTATAGACGAGCACAGTCACGATTTTCCGACTAGCACTGACCAAGTGAATTCCTTCACAATTTGCCGGAGCAAGTTGTGGGTGGATTCTTGTGGTTCCGGAAAATTAATGTGTTCGTATGTGTTCACAGGACGGAGTGCTTTGCTGCAGTTATAATTACCATTGCGGTGACGATGCACACGCAGTGGGATTTGACGGACTGGTGGCTACCACTGCTGGACACTCTAGTGGTGCCGGTGATGCCCAGGCGGCAGTCAGTGACTTTACTAAACAATATAGTGCAGCTCTTCGAGTGGCTAATAGTAGTGCTGGGGTCGTCTACGTCAGTGACTCGATGGGGGGCAACAAGACTGAACACGCACCGCCGGGGGGCTGAACTGCCTTTCTCGAGGACTGGTCTTACATTCCTGGACACTTGCGAGCCACTTGTGCAATAGCCTACGGCCACTCTGTGTGTTCTGTCTGCCTGTACGGCTGCTTGCTAGGCCTCATCCCAAGTGTCTTCCTAGTACCGTAGCCAGGTCACAGCCTGTGCTTCGCCAGCTTTACATTTGTTATGATGATGTTATACTATAATAGACATATTCAAAACATAGATGAAGGACTACTAGAATGTGACTGCTCCAACACTAGCCAGCATTGAGGTGTTCACGTTCAAACTATATTAAAGAAATCTATTGCAAACTCTCACTAATTACACGTCGTGACCCAAAGAACTTAACGCAAACTACTCAAACAGTATTATCCTAACTCCAGACATAACACCCAAATCCTAAGAGTTGTTCCGCCAATGGGTTTCAACGTCAACAGATCACAAGAAGCTTCAACTGCAAGTTCAGTGGGGCACTTTGTGTAATTTCTGAATTATCATAAAATGTTGTTACCTACATCAAAAATTTATTTATTAAAATTGTATATCAAAAAAAGATAGTACAATATTAAGAGCGTTGAGCGTAATTTTAGCGTAACATTGTATCTTTAAACCGTAACGGTGAGCGCTTTGCTTGAAACGCGTTGTACCTATACTTATGGACTAAACGTCAGCATTTTAGTAGTCCCCTCCCAGTGATGTTTGTTTCTGTTCTCGGGCATTATTACGAAACTCTAGTCAAATAAACGATGGGCTTGCTAGAATATGTACTATGCAAGCTTTACATATTAACATCTAAATTAAGTAATGGAAGCATATCTAGCTACTTAAAAATTATTGCAATATTAAAATTGTGATATTGTTAAATGAGACTAATAATTAATGTAACTTTTCCATTAAATGTAAATTAGTTCCTGCGACATGTGCGCTGTGTAGCGCTCCAAGTTGGAGTGACACTTTTGAGCAAATATTAAATATTAAAGAAAAACCATGTACTTAGCACAAATAAATATTACAATAAGCTAGGCTAATCAAACACCATCAAATTTAATAGTATAATTGATTATGCTGCTGAACAACGAACTGTTTAGCTGTTTCTTGAGTTGTAACAATATTCACTAGATAAGTAAACTTGTAAATTTGTTTGATATGTTATTATTTATTGCTCATTATTTACATATATAGCGCAGTACCTATTTTATCGATATTTTTTTTACCAAAGATGTCACTGTTGTACATAAAATATGATTGCAGAAGTAATGTACTTTTAGGAAAAATAGTTGAAACTAATTGAGCTAAAAGTTTTTCAAGTGAAGCACATACTCTTTGTCACACATCAGTATTTATTTATTCCCTTCTTCGATTATTATTACATCCGTTTGCGCATTGGCTTCAATGATTCTACATTCTTTGCATACCATGCCGTTGTATTATCGTTTCACTTACGTTATTATGCCAGATACAGCTGATACTTGTGTACATTTTGAGATTTATATTTATTTACAAACGTTTTATTATTGTACAAACATTGCCATAACTCTTCTGTTGTAAAAGAATGTGTGCCAATCATTATTACAAATAAATTATAATAAATTATGCCAACCACGACTTTCTAAATCTAAACCATCTCAATAGTACGACCAACACAGAAATATTATTTATCTATCTACATACCTAATGTTCTCTTCTTTAGATAATAAGGCAAAAAATCAGAATTGGTCTCATAGCTGATGAACACTAACTTCCACTCTCGTTCTTTTTTATTATGATAGCTGATTAATAAAGAAGAACCAGAATGGAAGTGAGTGAAAAATACTATTCATTAGCTATCAAACCTGTTCTATTCTTTTACCATATTATCTAAAGTCTTGTTCGTATTAAGATTTCCCGTTTCACATTCTTATATTTTTCTATTCCAACCTCCTTCTTTTCCTTTCTGTTAACTTTATTGTTCTTTTTGGTTCATACTTCTATTTTAGTTTTTTATTTCCCACCCCATTTGATATCTTACGGATGTGTTAAAATGATAATGTAACAAGTTCAAATTTTTTTAAATTGAAATACTAACAATTATCTCTAAATGATAATTAGTATTACAATTTAGTTATATTACAAATTAAGCAACATTTCTCATATTCTCATCATCTACTCTCTTTCAAATTTTCTCGCTATTTTCCCGAATTGTCTGTATTTTTCTCATACACTCCAGTCCAATTTGTTTCATATCTTTGTGAAGTCTTCCAACATACACCATTTTCACCGCCTCTTCCTATTTTTTGCACATTTTATCACTCTCATTCATCTAATTCTTTCTCTCAACTTTCTCACAGTTTGGATACTTTTACCTCTTTCCCATTGTCATTCTTTAGGTACATTTGCAATCTTTCCTGTACCCTTTCAGTATATGCTGAGTTTTATATAGTTTTTCCAAATTTTTCTCTAATCTACCAACTTTCTTCTCATTTTGCTGTCTTGGTCTTTTAGCCTTTCTACTTTTTCTATAACATATTTAGTTCTCTCCCTCCCGTTACTTCCAACTCTTCTATTTTTTTCCTCGGGCGTACCTACTGCCACTCTTGTCTTGTCTGCTTTTGTCTTCTTTCTAAAATAACTCTTCTAAACCATTTTCAATCTTTGCTGTTCTGAGACCACTGCTCCATTTACTATTACAGCATTTACTAAGTCCTCAAACAGTACTCTACTTCTTTCAAAAACGTAACCAAATTTTTTTATCCAGATTATCTACTCCTTGAGCGTTGTATGTTGTATTTACTTTTCTTCTCATTTTCCCGACTTTTTTATTGCTATATTCACTAGTCATATAACTTAAGAATCTAAATTGCTGAATATATATATATGGTTCTATCTATGTTTCTCCGATTCCTCGTTCAGCCTCTTTGCTACACCACCATATAGGTTTCGTATGCTATACCCCTCTGATAACTAATATCTACCAGTCACTATGTTCTTGTCTCCCTTTTGAGACTTTTAAAATCTTTTTCCTTAGACTTTATTCTTCTTCAGTTTTATTTGTTTGAGATTTTTTTCTTTTCTATTTTTTTTTTGTCTGATTCTTTTCAAGCTTCCTTCTCATTTCTACTTATTTTTTTGTTCATTCAATATGTCTATGAAATATTTTCTTCAATCTTCCATTTTTACGATGTAACTCGTAATACATATTTTTTTTCTCCTTATGAACTTTTTGGTTCTATCATTTTAATTGAATACCTCTTACTATATCCTTAGTTTTGTTCTTATCCCTCTCTTCATTAATTTATAATTAATTTCTTACATTATTCCTTTATTTTTTCACCATTTTCTTTTTTGATGTCTGCTCTATTCACTGTTTGTAGTCCGTATATTTTCTAGATTTTACCTAAACTCTAACATTGTTCTCTCTCTGCAGCTTTCTACCGCCTGTACCCGTTTCGTAACAGTTGGTGGTGCAATTAAATTCTCGCTGCCACTCTAAAATTATTAACTCTGTCTCTTTGGTGGAGTAGATTTTTTTTTCTCATCTACTTACCAAAGTGTATTCAACGCATCCCATTTGCTTTGTTTTATTTTATGAAATATCTTCTTTCTGCATTTTCTGCTATGTTTTTTGTTAGCCTTTCTATCCACCGTTTGTTTTCACTAGTTTTTCTTCTCGCATGTCTATTGATTCTTATCTTGACGTTCTTTCCGTCCTCTTCTGCTTCCCTAACTTTATATCAGTTTAGTTCCATATGTTGTTATGTTTGTTATATGTAAATATGCGCTAGCTCGTTAGTAAAATAAAATTGAAGTGGCAACTGGCATCAGCCAACTCCAGCATGTGTAAATGTTTTCGACCTCAGAACTCTACCTAGTAAGAGGGTGTAAGAAATTTAAGTGGTAGTGGTCATTGCCCCAGCAGAATTTATTTAAAAAATCGAATGTAAATATTTTAAGTATTTACTTTTACGTTCACAAACAAATTATTTACACTATACTCGGTCACGTGACACTGAGAACCTGTTGGTTTTTAATAAGTAGTATCCCTCTGGAATGTTGGCAGGCATATATACATTTAATTTTTTGTTATTGATTTTTAAAGTATAATTAAAAATTGGGTAAAATTCGACGTTTGAAGAATTAAGTTATCAATTATGGTTGCAATTTATTGTTTAAGCAATTTCATTGTTTTCAAAACTAATCCAAATTCAGCACTTGAACTTTGTATTCATAAATTTAGTTTGGTGCAATATCTCCAAAATGTGGAATAAGAGATCAATTGTTCAACCAACATGCGTCAAAAGCACTTGAATAGATATTTATTTATAACTAAAGTAATAAAAAAAATTTGTTTTGTTTTTCTTTTCTTATTTCATTTAAATAAAGTGCTAATTAATAGCAAGGCTGTGTAAGAAAAAGATTTGGTCGTAAATAGTGAAATTACATTTAATTAAAATTTAATTATTAAATTTTAAAATTAAAATTTGAACCCAAATTTTGCCGCCCATTTCTGTATGTTTATGCGCTTCCTAACCTCATTTTCATATTGTTGTTTGCTTATAGCTGCGGGCCTATTTGTTTTCGTGATGATTCTCGCAATCAGACGATTAAGTAATTAGCCGGAATTTCATTATTCAATTTATCACAATGTATTTGAATTTCTTCTCGAATTAGAAAAAATTACTTCAATCAACGTGAACCAGGTAAAAAGAAATCTAAAAAATCCACATGCCCCTTTTACAAAAACATTTTCAGCAAAAAAATGTGACCAAAATTTGCGAATGGTTGTGCACCGAAACCATGGCCGAGGCCCCCTTTTCGGACGAAGACAGCAGTCCTTCCATCAAACTCTTCAGTCAGTCTTCAGACGCCGAAGAAGGGAACAGTTTTAAGCCGCCCTCACCTGATGAAGATTTAGTGCCTTTGCAAGTTTTCCAGTTAAATGGAAATGAAAAAAATGAGGGCACACAGGACGATGTTGAGCAACAAATCAGTGAAGGCCTCGATCAATTATCAACTTCAAATAATGAAAACGGGGATGATAGTGACGATGAAGAGTTTCGTAAACATGTTAGGATTGGTAATCACTACCAGGCCAGAATTCCAAGATATTTTGGAGATTACACCGGGGAAAACTCTTATGAGGATGAAGATAAATTGCTTTGGGACTCTTTTAGGGTAGAACCCGATATTGTTGATACTTTTTTGACAAAGGCTTCTTCTGCTAGTAAAATGGTGATTCCTATGGGTAGTCATTTGCGAGATGACGAACATGCTTTGTATATACTGCAGGAAAACGGTTATGACGTCGATAAAGCTTTGAAGATTTTAAGTACAACGTTGTCTTCCTCTTCAGATAAAATGGCTGTTTGGAGTGAAGAAGAGTGTAAGAATTTTGAAATGGGACTTGTTCGGTTTGGTAAAAATTTTCCTTCGATACAAAGGAAGAAAGTGGGGACTCGTAGAGTGTCGGAATTGGTACAGTTTTATTATTTGTGGAAAAAATCTGAAAGGTACGACTTGTTCGCTCATCGAATTAGGGCCGGGAAAAAGAAATATGCAATGAATCCCGGTATTTCTGACCTTATGAACAAATATATGAAAGGACAAATGCGTAAGTGTACGAATTTGACGTCTGATGTGCAGTTTCTTCTTGCAGAGGATAAAAAGGACGTGACCCAAAGCGATATGCAGTATTAATTTTTTTGTGAATACTTTATTGCGTAAATTTTCGAATATTTATGTGAAATCGTTGATTTTATAAGTTTTTCTAAATAAAATACGAGTAAAGTTGGCAACAGGCCATATTGTTGAATCTAGCAATCATTCGTTAGTACTGTACTGACCACGAGAGGCGCTTAATGAGACCTGTTGTAGCACAAAATGTGCGGAAAAACATTGGAATCATTTTCTCAAATACACCGGATGGAGCAATAGTGCATTCCACTTCGATAGCTAGAAATTTGATACAAGAACATAAATAAACTAGAAAAAAAAGTCGATAACCGGAAATTATTTTTGAACATACAGGGTGAGCGAAAACGATTATAGAGGGGCAAGTGACTTTTTTTAGATGCAATGTGTATAAGAGAAGAAATTTTGAAGCTTTTTCCTAAACTGTGTTCACTCCAATATTATTGCTGGCTATTTCTAAACCGCTTGAATGTAGTTATATTTTTTTTGTTTAAATAAAGGAATCTGCAGATACATTTAAAAAAATTCACAACAGTCACAATTAAGCGTTTTAAGAAAATATTATGAAAGTACTAGTTACAAGACATTTTTGGGGTGTCATTGAATCGTCTTTACTTTCTAAAAATTATACAGTGTGGCAAAACTTATTTTTTTTTATTTAGAACTTTTTGAATTTATTTTCTCAATTTTTTCAAACAGAACACCTCTAAACTAAAAGTGAAAATTTTTTGGATGATTAATATTTTAAGATTATTTTTGAATTTGGTGATTATTGGTCAATAAATCAAAAATGGTTACAAATAGCCCTAGGGTACATACAAAAAATGTTCGTTTTTAATTTCTACATCATATAGTTGAAAAATATACAGGGTGTTCTATTTGAGAAAATTAAATTCAAGAAGTTCTAAATTGAAAAATTAAGTTTTGCCACCCTGTATAATTTTTAGAAAGTATAAATGATTCAAAGACATCCCACAGATGTTTTCTTACTAATACCGTTGTATGATCCATATACAATGCTAATACTTACTTAACTTTTTCTTAAAACCCCTAATTGTGACTGTTGTAATTTTTTTAACATGTATCTGCAGATTCTATTATTTGAACAGAAGAATAACGACTTCCAAGTGGTCTAGAGATAGACAGTAATAATAGTGTAGTGAAAAGAATTTAGGAAAAGGCTTCAAAAAATCTTCCTTTATACACAACATTCTATTTAAAAAAAATTACTTGCTCGTGTGTAATTGTCTTGACTCACCCTGTATGTTCAAGAATAATATACGGGTATAGATTTTTTTCTTTAGTTTACTTATGTTTTTAAATCAACTTTCTCGCTATCATAGTACTCGAGCTATGGAAGTCGAACACTCGGTATCACAATCGGGACCAGGAAATAGCAATTTTTCGATATCCCTTGTTAAATCCCTATGATCTGGTGCTCTCGGCATGAGAAAAAAAATGTTCAAACTGTGCCACGTTTACTTGCAGACAAACGTGTTGGATAGTTGTTCTTATTTTCTTCAGATTCAAACTTTCGAATGCTTCTCTTACTCGGGTTCGTAAATCAGCCAGTGAAGCAATGAGAGTCGAATAAACTATTTTCTTGATTTTTCTTCAAGGAAAAAAGTCTAGTGGATCTAACTCTCCGCCAAGTCGAATCCACCTATCGAAAATTTTATCCAACTCCCTACTAATTAGGTTGCTCCAGTGTGCTGGAGTGCCGTTTGGCTGGTTCCAAGTGGTAACCAAATAAAAAAAATCTTAGCTTGGCTTCTTAAATTTTCAAATAGCGATCACTTTTAAAATTTTCATTGTTGATGTAATACTGGACTACAGTATCCAACAAGAAACAGAAAACTGTATTTCACTTGAAAATTTCTTTCTCGAGTAACATGATTCTTGTGTCCAATGATGAAAATTATGATAATGTAAGATTTTTTCATTGGAAAACTTGGGCTTGTATGTCCAAACAATTTTTTTAAATTACGATTTTACTAATACTTGATCAATAGCATTTAACAGAAATCAATTCTACATTCAGGATCCTAAGGATGAAAAGCTGGCAGACTGGTAAATTTGTAAGGACGAAAATGTTGATTTTTTAAAAACTTTTTGGATAGAAGATCGAAAAGAGTCCAAATCGTTTTTGGCAGGTCGAGTAGACGCGTTGTGTTTGCGTGAAAATTTCCTAAAACCGTAATTCTAGTATCTTCATTTTTAGTTACAGAGTTTTCCATTCGTCCAATTCTGTTTAGCTGCCCTTAATTGATTTTTGTTGCAAGACTTTGAAACCTTTTTCTAGTCGTTAAGGTAACAAGCGGATGTGTTGCATAAACGTTTTGTAAGTTCTGACATTATCCGTGAATGCAGTATAATTAAAAAATTTCATTGTATGAGTATTTAGTTTCCACTGTAAGAAAAATACGAGGAAAAAATGCGACCCGCAGAAAAATAACAAAAATTCCAAAAAAGGCTCCATATCAATTGTTTAGTGAGTAATTAATTTCGTGAGTGTAAGCATAACACTAAGGTGAAGAAAACTGAGTTTTTTATTATTACCCATTTTACAGTTTTAAATGTATTGTGATTCCAATTTTTCTGCCCCATTTTTTTCTTTAGTCCTACGATTATGTTGAATTGGTCTCGATGACATTCAATCCTTCCCGTCAGATATGCGGAGCGACAAGGTGTGTTACTTTAATACTTGCTTCACTATCAATATCATTGGTGGTGTGATTCCATAATATATGGCGGGAATTTAACACTTTAAAGTAGCTACGAATATTAATTACATAATATCTAATAAACTCTCTTCTTAATAATTCTCAAATATACAGCTTTTAAAGAATCAATAACAGAAAGTTTACGAAAACATGGCAGCAAATATTAAAATTAAATAAAATCGTCGTTTTTACTTTGAACCGTATTCATTTTTACCTCATATGTTTCTGATAGTCTTCAATTCATGGTTTCTCTTTATTAAACATTTTATAATTACAACTCCTTTTCTGAATACTCATTCATAAGTAAGGAAAATCGAAAAACAATTTTTTTTAATTTTAACCCCTTTAACATAGTCAACCATATATACACATTACAAAAGAATTGGTTTCTAATTATTTTTTATTATTGATAATTTATTTAGTTCATTTCAAAATAAACGAATAATTCAACATTTAAAGGTTTAAACTGGCACCAATACATTAAATTAATTATTCTAACAATTAATACTTGAAGATCTTAAATAACAAATCAAGCACTTGAACTTTTTATTCTTGTGCAATATCTTCAAGTTGAAAAATAATTACTTGATTGTTCTGTGGCGATACACTCAAATTTATTAAAAACAACGATTTGAGTCAATACGCTCATTCGCGCTATATCAACCACCTTGAACATTTCAGCCGTTTCCAACCATTCCCGAAGTTTTGTAAGGTTCAGAACATTCCCTTCTCGAAACTTCCATCACAGACCACAAATAAGCGCGAAGCTCTCAAACGAACGACTACCCTTGCCACTACAGATCCGACCTAAAGTGTACTTTGTTTTCGTTCAAATAACCTCCGTTTCTGTATTTCAACATGAAGATTTTTTTTTGTTTCTTTCACTTTAAAAAAGATAATAATAGATACAAATCAATGTTGACAATCAATTTTAAGTTTCATCAGAATTCGCCAGTCATCTGCAAACACAACTGAATCGGTCAATGCAGAAGCTAAATATGTTTTCAGCTAAACAAAAAAAAGTGAAATTTTGGGGTTGAAAACAGGTTATTTTCTAAATTTGAATATATAGTTTTGAATGCTAAGGGGAAAAATATTTACAAGGTGTGGATATATTGAATTTCTGCATTGACGGCAAATAAAACGCTTAAATTATAGTAAAAATTATTGTACTTTTCATAAAAAAAACAAAGCCTATTCATAACGTAATTAGAACTGAAAACCTTTTAAAAGTAACACAGGATATTCATAATATTTTAAAAACATTTTCTATTAGTACCTTTCTGTTTTCTTTCATCTCTTGTCGTAGGCCATATCCTGAAAATATTTAGTTTTTGTACAATTCCGCCATCTACATTAGGAGAACAACCCTATTTGAATAGTGAAGTTATGTAAAACTCAATTTCCCTAAATATAAATTAGGTAATTGCGAATTGTGTAGGAAACGCGAACACACGTATAAAAATTTCATAAAAATGGTTACTATGGGCGTTGAGTGAATTATATATTATTCACTCAACGCTATCGAACAGTAAAATGTAGAGCATGTGACTTTTTGTCATGGTGTCAAAAAAGGGAAAGTTTTTCCTCGTTAGACTTCAAGTAACAGTCTTAAAAGTGAATTGCAGAAAAGTGCAATTAAGTACTCAATGGAAGTTAGCACTAAAAGTCGCTTCTTCAATCCATAATTGAAACTAATATTTCAGACATTGTTAATAATTTACTAACTCTACTTAAGTAGTTTGCGTACCTTGATTCTAAAATAAAAGTATCAACAAATATTTTGACAAATAAAAATACTATAAGTACTCAATAATAGAAAACTTTCTTTAGCACAAGGGCCCCAAATTAGTTATGACGGCCCTGTTTATAAACTCAACACGGTCGCAGTAAGCCTCACAGAAAGAAACGATATCGTTATCGGGAATTGTGACTCAGTATCAGTTATCGCCAGTATTAATAACAATTTAAATCACATGTTGGCTCAAATGAATTCTTTGTTTAAACTCATCATTTGTACATTAGTAGCAGGACTATCTACTACTAGAACAATAGTTGGTTCAGTGGTGATCGGTTACATTGATTTCACGTTTTAGAAATTATTGTTTACGAACAATTTTTTAAACGCTGTAGTTCCCTCATGATTATTAAATAAGCGTGGTTTTACAATACTTCCCACTTTGTGCTCGGGTTTCAGTCGGCAGCCGAGTCTATTTCTGATTTCATGTAACTTATTAGAGAGAAAGGGAATGCGCGATACTTGATACTTACGTCAGTAGTTCTTGTTCTTAGTTCATATTTGGAATTTCACGTAGTTAGCAGCAGTGATTTAAAATCAATTCCATTATTATCAGCTTAATTTCTTTAAATCTTAAAAAGCGGCATAGAACCTTTCAAATGTTTGCAATCATCCACAACCAATAAGAAGACCGCCACGTACAACCTAAATATCAGCGAGCGCATTTCATTATGAACGTGGTACGAAAACTTGCGGTCGTCGAACGACGCGAGCATTTGAGTATTTCCCCGACATGTTTGCGAGTAGTAGCGTGTTCATTCCAATCATCCAATGTAGTTGATGGGGACAAGAATGTGACAAGGTTGATATCTAATCGAATTTTTACTATCGTCCTTATCTGATTTTTGTGCAGTGTTTTAGAAACAAATTGAAATGGCCAACAAAACTCCAATTTCGCTGTTGCAAGAACTTATGGTTGGGAAATTACAACCATTGCCCATTTACGTTGAAAAAGGATTTGGAACTGAGTTTTCATGTGTCGTTCGTGCAGGAGGGGTAACTGCAGAAGGTTTTGCATCATCGAAAAAAATGGCTAAACAAGAAAGTGCAAGAAAAGCTTTGGAAATTCTGCAAGGAAAACCTCTAAACTTGTCATCTGTCACTTTTTCTGTTCAATCGCAAGTTTTGGCGGCAACAAATCCGTTTAAAAACCATATTGGAGAGTTGAATGAATACGCAACAAAATATGGTGTTAGCTACCCGGATTATTCTCTCAATTCTTACGAATTAAACGGTGGTTTTATTATTTGTTGCAATTTTCAAAATAATCGAACTCAAGGAGTGGGAATAACGAAAAAAGAGGCTAAACAGGACGCCGCTAAAAATATGCTTCAAATGTAAGTAATTTCGAGAGAGCTACTGGTTGTCAAAATGACACTGTTTAGTAGGTACTAAGCGAGTTACTAGATTTAGCACGATTTAATTAAAAACTTAATGTTCATATGTATTTTAGTAACTTCAGAAAATACTATCAATAATGGCTTAAGACTTAAATTTTTGCTAACAAGAATTTAAAAAAATCATAAAGACGTTATTACCTACTTGCGATAAATTTAAAAGTTTTCTCAACTCACTGTTTTGTGAAAGAGAGGACGAATTTGGATCAGAAAGCGGATGGGCAAAAGAGACAGTTGTGATGTTTCAAAAATTTGGAAAATTTGGTTACAAGGACATCGTATCCAAAAATAAGATATGAACATTTTTATTATAACTGTTATTACATCATACAATTTCTTGTACAAAAAATAGTTTGCAATAGAGCGTGTTTTGTTTTGCATACAATTTCCTATCTTATTAAATTGACATTCTTCGTCAGTTTTGATTATTAGTTTTGTTAGTTGTTCACAGAGTATTTTTTCGTTGATTCTTCTTTTAGGGCCGGTTGCACAACAAGCCATTGGCGGATCTCTAAAAATTTTACTACATTAATTTGACATTAGCCGTTTGTTACATTCTGTAGGAATTTAACAGACATTAACTTTGCTTTCTTTCAAATTCCTAACTAAACAGCGGATGGCACTGTAATTAATAATCAAAATTTTGATGAAAGTTTAATTGTGCAACGGTTTCCAAGAATATTTTTTAAATTTTATAATCCGTACATAGTACTCAAGCATTGTTAGTGACACTGATCTGTTTGATGTTGCGATGAATTGGATGGGCATCGTTTATGGGCTGCAAGAGTGGTCAGTTGACCCTCTAGCATTCAATGTTTTTTATGTCATATATTATTAAAAAATATCTCGAAACAATATTTTAGACTGTCGAGAGGGGATCCGATTACTTCCTGGTAGCCACCTTATTGTGTTTGTGTCACCTAATTCAGGTCTCTTTGCTAGGCCTTGCAGACACGTCGACTGCAAATATTTATTGCCCCATGCAGAATGAAACACAAGTGTCGATTCTGGAGAAATCCGGGGGAGAATACCAAGGAGCAGAGAACTTATAAAGAGGTAAAGCTTCTCGCGCTTCCTTTGAAGTTTTGAAACCAAATTCTATGACAAATTCAGATATACTAGTAAACCAGTTGTCATAAACATCACACTTAGCAGCATAATAATAAAAATACATCACAAGTTTCTGTTTCTCCTTGCTAATCTGACTGTAGTTACGTGTTTTAATGGATCTTTAAAAAGGGATAAGTGTGACAGAACCAGTTGCCTTGTTTGACCGTCGCCTTTTTATAAAATCTCTACTCTTTGGTAATACCTGATGATTTATATAGCAATGTATCATCGATTCAGTTTGCAAGCTTGCGTCGAGCATCCTGTGCTACCTATATTCTCAGAATTGAGTGGAAGTCGCATGCAAAATTGCAGAAAAATTGTTCTGTCGCCCAATCTATAATTAACAATATTTATCAAGTTTATGATTTTCACCTACTGATGATATTCCCTTCAAGTATAAATATAAAAATCAAAGTTATCTCGTTCAACCTGAAGAAAGGGGCTACATCTAAAAAAACATGATTATTCACAGGTACATTTTAAAGTGTACTTTTTGTTTCGAATATATCTCCAAGTAAATTCGAAGACAGTTACATCTTGCCATTTATAGGTTGCCAAGTGTAAACACACATATTACACACATTTTATCTCCTGAAGATGTGTCAAATTTTATTTTTTTAGATGTAATATTTTTTCTTCGAATGAGCCATCGTTCTTAAACTAATATTAATTACCAAGCACGTAGTAAAATACTAAAACTTCGTAGTCCAGTCCTGGCGACCGGGTTGGATTACGAAGTAAATTTTTTTTTTTGAAATTAAAGTGTCGCCGTACTACTCTCGCTGAGGTATAAATAAAGATACCAAAGACCCCCTTTCTTGAAAAAGTGTGTAACGACGTCCAGGATTGTAGCTTAAAACTTTTTTTAACTATCATTTGGCAAATATTATCATAAAATAACAAAATTGTATTCTACGAAGAATTGCAATTGTGCAATTTAAATTGTAAACAAATTTGATTAATAGCTGAATGCTTGAAAACAAGGAATTTTACAAACTTCTTGTATAAGAAATCGTACGATTTAATTCAGCTATCACATGATTTATTTTACCACAATAATCATGTTTCCTATATGTTTGAGGAAACTTTATTGTTTGTTTTTCTGTCCAACTACTTATTTGTTCCGGATGGTAAGTTGTGCCTACCAAAATGTCAGGCTACTAAGCCCCTGAATTTTTGCATTTAAATACAAGTGATAGTAATGAAGACTCAATTATATTCAGGATAGTACCTACTAAACTAGTGTAAACTTTGTAGTAATGGTTAATCAGATTTTTTTCTGGAACAGCCTCTCCACTTCAACTTCCAGCGCTGTCAAAATAGAGAAATGCAAGAATGTGTATTCTGTTGACAACCACGATGAAATTATTAAAATGTACAACAAACTGTCGATTCAGAAAAATGAGTTGATAGAAAGTACAATAAAAGATTTAATCGCTGCTCCTAACATAAAGGTAAGTTTATTTAATCGACGTTTTTGTATATTTTCTGTTAAACTTGTAGCCTAAATCTGAAAACATTGAAGATTTGAAGCGAGAACTGCATAAACATGGAGTTGATTTTACCCTGAAAGAGTTCCAAGAAAATCCTTGTGTGATGGTTTTCATTGTTAAAGATACCAATTTTACTTTAATGGGGCATGGAGAAACAAGAGAAGAAGCAACCCGAGCTGTCCTCTCAACTGCAATAAACTACAAAAAACACGGTTGTTCATTTTCTAGTGTCTCTTTGTAAGTTAAAACCGTTAATAACTTGATTCTTTTAACGAAACAAATCAAAGAAAATTAGGGTTTCGTTTAATAATTCCTTATAGTTTAAGAATCGTTCAAGATATTATTAAAATAACTTAAATACGTCATGCATTGATAGTTCTGTTTCGGAGAAACGAGTATGGTACTTGTATATATCGAACAAAATTTTACATGCGGGTTTTCATGTAGTTCTCATCAGCGTGAGCACTTTGTACCTACACCCGGCTCACATATCTGTGAGCCCGCGCAAAATTCTTACTGCAACATGTAATTGTTGTAACCTAATGTTAGTTTACAACATTCACATGTTGTTATAAGAATGTGACGCGTCGATTCAATAATAATAGCAGTACAACTGCAGATTGAATTAAAATTAAATTGAATTGCAATAAGATGTTCGATACCTTTAAATGATTTTGTTTAGCGCGTTCATTACGGCATTGTTCTTTGTAAAAATAAAATTGTTGCATGTCAATTATAATACAGTTTAGTATCAACGTAAAAAGGACAATACTGGCATGATACCAACAACTACCATATGCGTTCGTCTGAAGCGGGACTAAACAGAGTCAATAAAATAAGATTTGTTTATCCCCATTTTTATAATATTGTGTAGTTGAGTTAATATTGTTAATAAATTTTATACTGTTTTAACAAAAGCGTTGTTTGAGTGCCCGGCGGTGGCAACAAACGACCCAAAGAGAGCAGATGCGATTTTACCGAAAAGTCCTCAAAACCCCGGTTCTTTCCAGTACCAGCAAGGGATAACCCGGATAAACACCAGTAATACAACGAAGTCAAAAAAGTTGAAAATTCAATCATCTACACAATACAAGTTGTTAATCATCGTCATGTAGTTCAATGAGGTGTGCAACAAGAAACAACGAACTTTTCTATAATTTCTCTAAGAGTCAACTTGCATCAAAAATATTTTAATAAAAGTTTGATTGTTTAATTTAAAAAATTTATTGGTATGTATAAGTAAAATTAGGTATCGTGTAAATGCCACTTTGAACATTGTGAAGACTCTACCCTAAACGACTGATAAAAATTCTCTCTCTCCTCTTTGTACCTAGCTTTCAGTAGATAATCTAGAGCTAGATTATTAGTAATAAAGCAATACTGCAAACAGCTAAGTTGACATTGTTGCAAAAACTCTACTGTATCAGCTAAACACTTGATTCTGTTGTCTTCGTAACAGTTTAGTGGTTTGAAATAATGACAAAGTCCTTTTCGTTCCTGATTCATTGTTTCTAATTCCTGTTGCCTTAAATCGTTTTCATCAAATCGTAGTAATTTTATAGAAGCCAATAATTTTGTGAACACGTTGGACTGTTTGCTGTCTAATTTTGAGGTTTTACTCTGCTGTGGTCGACAAAGAGATTCATCATCACTGTAACCTATAAAACGATATATTTTTAGATTTTAATCAGTTAATTGAGACCTTTTGGCATTGCTCCTATCTTGTAATTCGGTATTCTATCCAGCAATTTTGCTATTGCATCGCCGATAAATGGTAAATAAGGCGAATTTTGGGATGACAAGTAAAAAGCTTTTTGATAGAACGCCAAACGGGGGTCCCTGTATAATCGACATAGAAACTCGAACATTCTGTGGAACAACCGTGAAGTTTTTGGAATAGTGACGAATATTTGTTACAAGTATTTGCTGGCATGCTTTTTCCTCACGTAAGCCCAAGTTGATCTTAGTCGATAGATGGCAGGACTTTGCAGTCCGAAAAGAACAGTTCTGCAAGAATGGAAGTTGGCAATTTTGTGGCATTTGTAAGCTACGTTGACAAATCTTGCAATCAACCTGGCTCTCATCTATAAATATTTAATTTGATTATCATAAACAATTTTTTTAAGTTTCAACCTTTTCGTTGTCGTTTCTAAGAATATCGCTAGCAACTAAGCAGCTAATTCTGTGCGAAAACGCAACTATAGCAGCAACGTTGGGGGCGTTTTTGGAAGTTTGCTGCCAAACCAAGACGCGTAATTCCAATGGAGAAACTTTCAAGAACAAATCGCGATCAATCATTGTTAATTGTTGGGCTAAAGTAGTTGAATCGAAATCCCAGGCTGTCAAAACCGAATCAATCTTCAAAACTCGCTTCAAGAATTGCAAAGGTGTTTCTTGACACTTTTTTTCACGATCTACCACGGACATCCAACAGCACAAAGCTATATTAGGAATTAATAACGCCAGTTGAAAATATTGGTACCTATATCAGTAACTTCTTGAGTTTTAGCCCCAAACACATTGAACCTCATCAAAGATTTTCTCTTCTTCGACTTCTTGAATTTACCACGGATCGCTTCAAAATCCGTATCGGAATCGCTCGATTCGATTTTCTGCGTAAAGCGTCTTCGGAACAAACGCTTCTTCGTCGATTCTTAAAAAAAATCCATAATTTCTTACACGAAATTTAACTGGTGGTTACTTTTCAGTTTTTTTCGATATTCGCGGATATTGTTCAAGTGCAGTTGCAGCTCGTCATACGCGTCCTTCGCTGACCTGGGACGGTACCAATAGTCCGGGGTCCAGAAGAAGATCACCGGCCTCCTAGGTGAATGCCTAAATTTAACTAAGTTAACTTACTTTAAATTTACTAAAACAATTCGGAGGCACCTAATGTGCGTCCTTAAAACGGATTTTCTCCAAAATTTTATCAATGTCAAATTTAATAAACTTCTAATAGATTCTGACTTGTTTAATGAAGTTAATTAAGTAACAACCGTCTTTGGACTGAAGACATTGTAATTCGAAGCTAAATTACCTGTAACTGGTATTGTTAATACTTTGGTCGTGTCCTCTATTTAAAGTTTCGCACGAGACTGTGGCGACCAATTGTCTTTTAGCAACAGGCAACCTCAATTCCGATTCTGCTGGCTGACGCCTTATGGTAACTGCGGATACGGCTCTTTTCACCTATTTGGCGTTAGCGCAGAAATGTTTTGGTTAGTTGTGTTACCTGGATGGAGTACCTGGCCCCTGGAGCAACGTTCCAGGGACCTAACCCGTGAAGAAACAGGGGTTGAGGGGCAAAACCGTAACGTCTCTTGTGGCGCGGATATCTATTAGGATCAGTTTCTTTGTAAAGTTCCCAAAGCTTGACGCAGTTTTCGGCTAATTCATCAAAATCCAAAAAATTGTTCGAAGTACTCGAGGCTGTGTACAATCCTGATGACTAAACTAGGTTTGATATGGTTATTTAAAGTTATCTATTACTTGATCCGTGGTTTGACTGAAACGTCTTTGGACGATATAGTTTTCAGCTGGTAGGAAGAGACCTGTACTGCATCCTTCTCGAACTCCTGATCCGAATCGGTTGATTTGGATGCTGTCACCTATTTGGACTTCTTTCACTAAACTGGTTACGGTTTTGGTTGAAGACAAGCAGTAACTTGAATTGGGTTTAGGTTTCATAAACTGGGAGATTTGAGGAGATAACATGGCCGGACGGTAGTTTAGAGGTAGGTCTTCGTAATTTTTACCCAAATACAAGGAGCGGTCCGTCCATTTTTGGACGAGACTCTGCAATATTGTTAACATAGTGATGACGTAAATTCCCCAAAAATCTACTACCGATCGTGATTTACCCGTGCCGAATTTACACCAAAGCTGCTTCAATCCGTTGGGTTTCACCACTTGCTTGCTGTCAACCAAATAC
The DNA here is from genome assembly GCA_905333025.2 of Pyrochroa serraticornis. Lineage (NCBI taxonomy): Eukaryota > Metazoa > Arthropoda > Insecta > Coleoptera > Pyrochroidae > Pyrochroa > Pyrochroa serraticornis. Next base: position 8,537,402 of record HG995157.1, on the reverse strand, counting down.
AAAGTGCTGTTGGTGCTCGAAGTGGCCACTGAAGTTTCCGAATGAGAAGAACCAGAATATTCGGGACATAAAAATTTAACTTTCTCGCACCACAAATTCCAGAACATCTGTGAGAAAACCATCAAATTTAGTTGCAGTTTTAAACCCGGTGATGTACCATAACGGTACCATGGTTAAATTGTAAATATTCTTGTTTGATGGCGATTTCTTGCCCTCAGATTTGGAGACTCACGTTGCGTTTCTCGAAACCTCCGAGTTCAAAGTAGAAAACGCGATTATTGCAGAAATGTGCTTTGATCGTTTGCCGTTTTCTGCGTCGAAATACACTCAAATTTACGCACTCCACTGGGTAAATCGCTATTAATTCGAATGTTTCGATGTCTGGATCAATTCCTGGAATGAAGGTGATTGAAGATTTTTCAACTGGCGGCAGCACGTCAGTTGCTAAAACCAGCTTCGTCGGAGTTAAACCTGCAAGAAATTTAAAATCCAAACATCTTGTAGTTTGGAAGAAGATTTACCCAAGTGTACTTGTCGAATACCTCTTCCTTCTCTAGTGGTTTGTGCGAAAGGGCTCTCGATTAAGACCATATCTTCAAAATCGCAATACTCCGAAAAGAGCAATTTTTGCACACGATTGAGAGACATGACATGAATTTCCCAAGAAAAAACTCACCATTATGATTAGAAGTAATATATTTTCGCTGTACGTTACGTCAGGATAAAATACATCATCTAAGTGACAGTTACATGACAAACCATCGACTATACAATACAAATTTGATTATTACACAAATTATTAAGGACGGCATACAAAACAGACTTATCACAATAAAATAATCGGCACACTTTCGATAATACACACGTTATGTCGGTAAGCACACGGTACAAGTGGAACTTCCGAAAATTGGTAGATTTGCACTTGGCTCAACAGTAAATTAGATTGCACTACGACCCGTGACGGGACCATAAGGCGTCCAGAGTAGCCCCCCAACCCTCTTGCTGTGGTGGCTACGTCACGTGCAAGGGGCGGTCATTTATTACTGTAGGCCTGCAACCGCAAAAATAATTAAAGTCAACCTATAAATTAAATAGGGAGGGTTTTAAGTACTTAATCCCATAATTTAGTTTTCAAATCAACCATTATCACTCTCTTGAGCAATAATGGAGAGTCTGAAGTTACGTAATTATATAATTGTGCTTTTGCCACTCTCCATCAACTTTATTCTGCAAAAGACCCGCAGATTTCGTACGGACATTGTTTGCCGCAACCAACAATACAGACCTGTAATGTCAAGTATTACAACAGAAATAATTCAATCTACAAAGCAACACATTTAATTTAATTACATAACTTCATTATTTTGGGTCACCCAATAATTATTTACAACATTAGTCAATTTTAAACTTGTAGAAGAAGTAAAAAATTGTGAGAATGTTAGATCAAAAACTTTTGTCAATGCCATTGAAATTTGGCGTTGCAAACTTTCAGTAGCGCGAGCGTTATTCATCACTCCTGCAGTTACGAAGTAATGGACGTTGCGTTCACCTCACTTCTCGACTCGTCCGTTATGTTAGATGTGTCGTTCTTCTCCACCTCACCTATAGCAAGAGTTCAAATTGTTTATTTATCGCGTATTTAGATTTGTATGTAGCTTTACTGTAGCTAACATTTCCAAGCACTAATTGCATAACGAAAGCCAAAATTTCGTAATTGTTTGCGACCTATAAAGCAGATTTTTCTATCTAGTGGAAATATTCGAGGAAAGGATCAGACAGCGCGGGATTAATATCGAAAATACTTTAGTTATCAGCAATTATTGACGCTTTCCTAATTGGATTCTAGAAGAATTTTGTTTGTTTTAGTGATCTCATTCCAAATCAATACGAAAAATCACCGATTCTAGATAAAGGTTATTATTGTTATTAGTTTTGTCAGAACGAAAAAGCGACATGCAATTATTACGTTATCCAGAATCCCATGCGTATTAGTAAAAATTATCTGGGGACGCTTACATTTCTCCGAAAGTAATACTTTTCTGTTGCACCAACGGCTTATGGTTGGCCGGCAAGGCCTGACTACCGTTTTTTAAAATACCGTTGGGCGGTTCCGTCTTCTTTTCAGTCGAATTTACGTTAATTGTAACACGATTCGACAAAATTTTCGATAAACCCTCTAAATTAGCCAGATCGTTGGTTGATTTCGCTAAACTTTTTGCAAGGGGCGTATTGAGCGATATTCGCACCGATCCGTTGCTTTGCGGCTTAATTTCAGGACAATTCAACAAGTTCTCCTGCAACTTTTCTATAAAGAAAACTTAAGTTAACAACAATTACCCACCATTGATTCGGTGCGTTTTCGCAAATTCGAACGGTTGAGAGTTTGGGCCAGTTCCGAAGCCAGTTGACTTGTAATTGGAACATTTCCGGATTTGTTACCGCCGCCATTTTGTAGAAAATCCAACCGACCCGGTTGTCTCCTCATCGTTCCTGAAGGATACTCGCCAATAGTCACACTAATCGGCCTTTGCTTCTTCGTTGCGGAATTGCTAGATGTAGATCCGTTGGAGAGTTGTGACGTGATTGGGGTTTTGTTGAAATAAGTATCTGGAGGTCGCGGTCTGATTCCTTCGGGACTGTTGAGTTTGTAGGATTCCAAGGATTCCATTTCGACGGCATCGTTTAATTGACTAGGTTTGTTGTAGCCGTTTTGCTTTGGTAGGGAGGATGTAGAGGTTATGCTGAGAGTGTCATAATCAGGAGTGGGACATGGAGGTGGTTGATAATATGAAAGAGTGGAGGTTTTAACGGGTACTGGGGGAGCTTTTGGCTTCGTTTTGTTAGGTTTAAGGGTGTTTGAGCAAGAGTTAGGGACACTTTCAGCAGCCTCCTCAACAGGAAACTACAATAAAAAAATATTAACATTAATTTAGCTGTCAGTAGAACCAGAATAAGACAACAGAAATGACCGAGACAGTTCCTTAAGTGCAAGTAGGACGAAGCACAAGCATCACTCAAAGAATGCTCTCAAAGCAACAGACTCCAAGCACGGCTGATGGAAGGAAAAGTGCAAAGTGTAAAATTCCTTCTTATGAGTCATAATTGTTACCACCATACTGCAGCATGATCCATGAAGTTACAAAATCAGTAAAATCAAAATAAGCACGTAGATGACGAGCGCAAATTTTTTTCCGCAGCCAACAATACAGCCATGCAATGACAAACAAATAACGTAATACAAAAAGCGATAAATAAATTAGCGAATACAATTAGAACTCGGAAACGAAACATTTAATTAATAAGGTCACTCAATACCAAAAAAAAAAATGAATTTTAATAGTAAACATTCTATAGTCGTACATTATTACAACAATAAATTTCAATGAGTGGAATACTCGTTGAGATAATATTTAGATCCATGTTGAAACAGCATTACACAATTTTTTAATAGGATTCTTCGATTTCTTTTATCAATACTAGTAATGACTTTTAGAGGCTCAAAAATCTGATTCTTGAGAAAGTAATTTAATTCAAAACCGAACTACTTACTTTAGGAAATTAAATTTGATTCTCTTGAACCAGAAAAAAATGAGTGCTGATGATGGAGCAAACTGCACGAGTTTATTTTTGTCTCAAGAACGAGATCATTTAAAGTACACAAACGTTGAGTGGCAAATTGAATTCCAGATAGATAAGCAAAGGTAATATTTGAGTAGCAGCAGTTGAGACATAATTTTTCTATAATTTTCATTAATATTTTAAAAATTACAAAAGGTGAACTAAAATGCAACAATTTTATGAACAGACGCAAATTTTAGTGGACACTTGGAGTTTTGTCTGGCTCTTGTTCAAACGGATTTCCCAGACTCCTTTAGGTGCATGAAAGTGCAGGAAGTTAAAAAAATAATGAAAACAAAATTTAAATTAATAAACATACGTTTTCGCCAAAGACCAAAGTTATTAGGGAAATCTCCGTCTGCATTTCCGGTTAGTCTAAAATACGACCATATTTACATTTCCAATTCAATAACTAGAAAAAATGTCATAACTCGTCATAAAAAGCAGCGACCATTTGCTTTGTTAAATTTAACGTCGAACCATTTCAACGTTATATAACTGCAATCAACAATTTTTAAAAACTTTTTATTTGTTTGTGGTTACAGCAAAATTCCTATTATCGCAAATAACTTGTATAGAACTAAACTTTTATGACGTTTTACCACAATTCCAAATCGATTACACCCCATAAGATTTAATATACTTACGGGTGGAGGCGGTGGCGGCGTCGCGACGTTTCCTGCAATCGAATGCCTATTGTTGGTCGTTACGATCCTCTCTTGCATCGTTTCCTTCATTGTTAAGTTGGAAAGTCGTTCGGACAATTTCTGCGATAATTCCTTTCCAGCGATTCGGTCCTAATGAAAGATTATAACAAATCCATTATGCAATTACACGCTTAACCGACGAAGTAAAACGTGCGGAAGCACGTAATTTGAAAAGAAATTTTCACAAAATAACAATAATTAAAAGTCCAGGCGTTTTCTATTGTAAAGTGGCGGACTTGAATGGCGTGCCAGATATACCGTTCCGAAAGAGTTTTGTAACTCGACTGTTTAATTATTAGGCTGTCGTACTGCCATTATTAATATTTCCTCGACTATTGTTGATTCGGTTATTACTTTATTTACTGAAATTACAGCCAGAACGACGTCGTCAAGGTTGTCGGTGCCGAATTTTTAAACAAATATTTAATTCGTAACCGGCACTAAACCTAAATTGTTTTAGCGCTATTTTTTATATTAATTAACAATTAACCACCTGACAATTTTTAGATTACTGTTTTTTTTAAATCGCAACTATCAATTTGGTCGCGTAAAAAGCAATTTAATGAAGATGATACAGCGGCTTTGATCATGGCAAGGTCGCAATTTTTTTAATTTTCAATTTAATCATCCGTGTGTGCAACTTAATTAGAATTGAGATTATCTCGCAACTTACTTCGTAGGTTTGCAGGATAAAAACGGGTTTGCAGGCGTTCGACCTATCCATCATCTCTTTTAGCACTATGAAAGATAATTATGGAAGAAAAACCACGTATTGTTTGTTGGATCTCCAGTAATTCAGGACAATAACAACACTCACTCCGCCGAATCGTAAGCAACTGACGGACATTTACTGCGGTTGGGTCCGCTTTTTACCTTTCTTACACAACTATGACGTTTTGTTATCGCAGGAGCGTATGCACTGCTGGCAGAATCGTCCAGAGATATAGAGAAGCGACCGTTAAAATGCCGTGTTTACCTGCGCTTATTCAACCCACGCAAAGAGATAACGCCTCAAGGATCTGATTAGGTGGTTTGCAGGAGAAAAATCGAGAAACGAGATGCCACTTTGAGCATCGATATCAAGGAGTATCAGTGAAAGTATCGAAGTGACGGAAGTGAAAACAATCCCGACGAGCTTTACACGATTTTATAATTTTTTTTCCGATTGATACTTTTTGCCCAACCCCACGAAGGCGTACAAGGGACATGAGTAAAAAAATATTTCTCTAGCTATTGACACTTTATCCCGACAATTGACCATTTATTCTTGCAATTGACAAATTATTTGGCAAGTGACAGATTATTCTGGCAGTTGGCAGATTATTCTGTCAATTAATAGATTATTTTGGCAATTGACAGATTAATCTGTTAATTGACATTTTTTCGGGCAATTGCGAGTTTTTATAGTAAACCTCAGACCATTGCGATATTTTTTCTAAAACCTGCAATTGCCAGAATATTCTGTAAATTACTAGAGTAAAGTTTAATTTGCTATATAACTATTTTTTTTACTTATGTCTCTTTTACGTATTCGTATAACCGTCTAATGTTAGGCGTTGCCACTTTATAAAATTTCTCACATTTTGCACAGTTTGTCCTGAAATTACGAAATTCCTCGTTGGTTAATTGCTTGTTTTTAATCTGTCCGAATAATTTGTTAATTGCCAGAATAAAGTCTCAATTGCCAAATTAAACTGTCAATTGCCAGATTAATCTGTCAATTGCAAGAATAATCCGTCAATTGCCAGAATAATCTGTCAACTGACAGAAAAAAAGTGTTAATTTGCTAGTTAAATAGTTTTTTTTTACCCATGTCCCTTCTACGTCTTCGTACAATCTTGTCTAATGTTAGTCGTTGCAAATTTATAAAATTTCTCACACTTTGCAGAGTTTGTCCTGAAATTACACAACTTCACGTTGGTTAATTGCTTGTCTTTATGGAAAAGGTGAAACTGTTCCTCATTCAGACTGCCGCCTTTATTTCCTGCTATCGTTTAAAAATTTTCGCAATTTCCTGCCGCCAATTTAATGAATCCTACACAGTTAACATTCCTGAGATCACCTTCTGATAACGAAAAATCAAATTCCGATAAGTTCCATCAAATTGTTCCGTCTCGGTATTTACTCAATTAGTGGAAAGTGATAATTAAGTGAGTTTCACAATCGGAATTTCCCATTATCAATTTTATTCCAGAACTTAACTGGCTTAGCTTTGTTTAAAAAAAAATTACTTTCTTCGTATAGCGCGACGCTCCCTTTCGTTTTTTTTTTTAATTCAATAGAGATCGGTGTGGAAAGAGTGTTTTCTTATTGTGTTAAATTAAACAAAGGATTTAAAATTAATTGAATGAGATTCCTATTGCCGAAATACTTTACGTAACTGAGTTGAAGTCAAATGGTGAACTAATCAAAATTAGAAGAATCTCTCGGAAATTCCCAGAGAGTATCACGGGAATTAGCGCTTTTGTTAATTTATTCAAGAGATTTCAATACAAATGCAAAATTACGTCGAGTTCTGCAAGATTAACGTAAATATCAATACGTCACGATTTTCTGGGAAGATCAAGATCACTATTAACAAAAACATTTCCTGCAACAGAAACGCACACATATTCGATTACAGTTAGAAATTACCCAACAACATATTTTTTAACTTAGAGTGATTGCGTTTTTAGAACTTGTAAGCGAAACTTTTTGGTGTTGAAGGTGTGAAGAGAGGGCAATTAATATTTTTTGTTCATTATGACAGTGTTGGACCTAATTTAACTAACAATTCTGTTATGTGGTTTTGCTTAATTTTAAATTTCCTAACGTGTTTACTTAAGTTCATTGATTTATGCTGTTTACTTTTTGTGAGGGTTAAAAAAGCGAACGCACGTACTTTTATCGTTATTTCCGGAAAACAGCGCACATATGAACACAATAAGTACGAACTACAACACAAATATGCGCATAATTTTAAAATGAATCACAAGCACTTATTTTTTCTAGAATACTCATTTGAAAAAATTGTCAGAACCTATAAAATTATTTATAGTAGTTAATTTCAAATTGAATAGTAATTAAGGTTGCAGAATTGATTCAATGACGGACTCTAATTAATTTTAAACTTAAAAGCATACTATTTAGTCTGAGTAAGGCCTTACTTCCCTTTGATTCTCAAATTAAAATTGTAAAGCTTTTTAAGACTCGATAATTTTTTTACTGAAGAGTTCTTTAATATTGATTATTAACCTCTAAGATCCAATTAAATATTCTATTGAAAACGTAACTTTATTAAATTTTAAAAATTTCTATGAAAAGGGCTACGAAATTTCGACATAAAATATTTCTATAAAAATTTCATTAGAATTTTTTAAATCTTAACAATTTACTTTCGACATGGTCACATTTAAATGATTGTGATATTCTATATTTGTGGCGGTCTGCATTGTTTTTTAGAAATTTGAGTAAATGAGAAATCTACAGAAATAATTATTGCATGTAGTTGTACTTAAACAAATAACAGTTTCAATGTCTTATTGTAGTAGTGCATCGTGACCGCGACTACATTATCATTGACGTCAATCAAGTTGTTTCGCATTCTTTACAATTTTGAATTTTTATCTTGAAACTTTTTGTTTTTTTAAAACATAATTTCAGTATGAAATTCTTTCAACGTCCTTGATAGCTACATGGTAGACCTATTAGAATTTGTAGGCTGGAAAATGCAGTCATGAATTATGTTAATCAACTAGAACTCACCAAAGTTTCTTTCCCCACGACGGCCTTGTCCTTGCAAGGCGACAGCGCTGCCGCCTCCTTTATCGCGTCTTCAGCCTTGAACATCTTCCTGTGTGCCTTCTTGAACTCGTCCATCAACTTGTTATGCTGATGTTGCTTCTCACTTGTGACCCCTTTCAAAATCTTTTTCATCTGGAGCTGTTCATCAATCGAAGGCTTTCCTTCGTCGGTCACTTTTTTCTGAAAAAAAAAATATTTTGGGACTGACCTACTAAATTTTGATTTTAATTACTAAGATTATATAAAAATATAATTTAACGAATTTTTGGTATCAGTGGCTAATTTGCTCAATTTGGAGGTTTTTTGTTTACCTCGGATCTTCTTTGGATCTCTTGGCAGATGGCGCTGGATAAACTGCTCGAGGCCGTGCTGCTTCTGCTGGCTAGGCTGCCGAAACTGCTGGTCGATGAACTCTTGACCAGCTCGTTTTCAGTCTTTGACTCTTGCGTATCGCTCCTGTGCACCTCGACCACGACGGTCTTGGTCTCGTGCTGTTGCGACACCAAACAAAGCTCCGCCAATTTATTCCTGTTGTTATCCGCGCTTTGGCACTCTTCCTCTGTTCCATTGTTCTTAATCGTCGTCCCAGTTTCGGATAGATTTATGATTGTTGGTTTGAAATATTGTTTTTCGTCCATCTCATCATCCCATCCAATTTTCTCCCATTTTTTCGATTTGAGCCTGTCGAGTCGGTCCTCCAAATCAAACGATTCCTCTTTGACTATCGAGAGGCGTTTGGAGTCTGACCAGGAAGGGCTTTGGTCACCAGTTACCGAACTTGCCGAGCTATTGTAACCGCTCGATTCGCCTGGAAAAAGCTCGGAACCAGCTGATTTACGGACTATTAAATCGAGTTGGCGTGAGGTCTTCATTAGATTTACAGCCTGTAAAATGAGTTGCATTAGTAGTTATTTGTTGTGGAGGCGGGTTGGAATAGAAGACGTACCTCGTTAAACGGGATGTCGCTAAAGTCAACGCTGTTGCAGAAGAGGATCTGGTCGCCAGGACGCAAGCCGGCTTCGCGGGCGATCCCACCTTCCTTGGTGAACTGGACGAATATCCCCGGCTTCCATTCCGGTCCCTTGCAAATGCTGGAAAGTTACGCATTTTAATAATTCACCCGCATCGATTTTTTTGAATAAACACATCAGTACTGTAATTAAAAAAAATATTTTCGAAATAAAATTTGAAAAATTTATGACTCAAAAGTTGCCTGTAAAGAATGAAAACTTTAGTAGTGCAATTTTTTTAAGAATAGAAATAATTAAGAAATAACGACGAAAAAGAAGAAAGCTAAAGTTTGAAAATTGTGCTGGTCACTTTGATCACCTTGACATAGCAGTAAGTGACAATTTTGTTATAGAATCTAACAACAATTTCATTGAGAAATCCATTCACCAATGTGATCTCGACCATAAAATTAGCCATTCAAGTTAATCTTTTTTATTTTCGATTGACCTCTCAAAATTTCATATCAGAAATTATCTGAGATTTAGGATCTTGCAGCATGAATCGTTTTTGGCGAGAAACGTTGTGGCATGGTTTCGGTTGGACTAACTCGACAACCTATGAACACAATAGCAAGAAACATTACTTATTGTAATGTTTGAAAGGAAAACAACTTGTGGTTAACAAGAATAACGAGCACACGTTACCGTGTCTCTTCAAACAAGTCAAGTTTCCATTTAGCGCTTAATTTGATTACATAAACTCACCCGCAACCAAGTTTCGACCTCGGCGCCACCATAATGCTGATCCTGACATCATGAATCTTCTCACCAAGTTGTGGCGAGGACCTCTGCGATGAGTTGTCGGTGATAATTTGCCAGCTGAGAGCATCTGATTTTTTGCTAAAAACCAATTTTGTGCCATAAAATCAGTGAGAATTTTAAAAAAAATTAGCAAAAACGTTTCGTTATATCCATAAACGAGTTGAGCTTTAACATGGTTATAATTAATGTGATTACTGTAATAAGCATAACAATCCACTTACTCTTTGACCGGAATCATCCCAACACCTGCAACAAAAGACTCGTTGTATTGCGTGATTTTGTTGTTTTTATCCGGATTCCTCCGGTGGTTTTTCCCACTGAAGAATGTCGCAAAGATGGACGAGAAAGAAATGGGGGGCTCAGTTAGATAATAACTTGGTATGGTTCGCTGGTTGTTTGTACTTAAGTTACCTTGGTTCTCGCGAGGAAGATGAGAATCAACACGAAATTGAACGTTTTGTAATACACGTCGAATTCACTTATTTCAATGGGTACAATAAGGTTTTGGCCGGTGGACTTGTTGCGGGTTTCGACACTAAAAAAACGCCAATCTCGATTTTGATGGGAGTTAGAAGCGCAAACAGCGGGACCGAGAGTCGCTTCATTCAAGTACTTAATTTAAATGTTCGAAAAATTTATTTAAACAAGTTTCAAACAATCGATTGTCATAAGAAGAAGCGAATCAAATGTTACCACATTTTTTATTTAATGTAAACACAAATATTTATTTACGCACTTTTTGTTTAAGTGAAAGCAATTAGAATAAAAAAAAGTAGTTTGACCTCTTGCCACAAAAATTCGCAGCAAAGTTCCACAATTTGAATGTATATAGTACAAAATTACGTGTAGGCACCAAAATAAATTTTCTCCTAAAGTGAAAATTTTAAGTTTAACGTTCTCTTTTACATGACGAAAAAGACATAACTCTAATTAGTCCACTTGTTTTTCCGTTCGTGTAAATCAACTGTGTCAACGTTGCCTTAGGACAATTCTTTAGGTACGTAGATAACGCTTTCAATAATAATTAGTGGATGTTGAAAAAAGTGAAAGTTGTCCGTGAAATATTGAAAGTCAATAAAACTACTTCGAATCGCTAAAAATTAACTCATTTAACGCATTTTTTCAAATTAATAAAGATATAATTAGATCACTCCTAGGAATGTTGACGCTTGTTAGTAATGGACGCAAATAAGATTTTAGAACAACTAGCTTGTTAATAAGGGTGAGATCTAAAGAATGAAACGTGATAATGGTAAGTGGAAAATATTTTTGGAAATCGTAGCTTAAAGCTCAAGAAGCCCTCAAGCAGTTCCTTGACAGCAAGCGAGAGATTATCAATTTACAGAGCAATTATGACGTGAAGCGACTATAAAATTTCGAACTTTTATAATTATTACATATCCTGCAATAAAACCAGGACGCCTTGATCAAAGCTTGTCATATTAAATTAATTGAAACTGTTACAACTGTGGAAGACAAGAGTCACATATAAGAATTTAATTTATGCAAGCTTAACCTTGAGTTCGCATCATTATAACTTTCTTTTTTGTACCAATTAAAAAAATTAATTAATATCTTGTTAACTTCTTAATTTAATGTCATTACTGCTAAATCAACGTTACAACTTTTCCGAGATTTATAACGTTCATAAATTTTGTACTTTGCTGATGTACGGATAAGAGTTCAACACTAACTAGATTCTGTCTATCAACAACTTTATTCTTCACAAAATAATTGGATTCAGGTTGGAAAACGTCCTATGACTTATCGAGTTTGTCTGGGGCTGTAGGGATTACACAATGAATTTTGGAGATTGGTAATTTCCTGCCTCTAGGTACCATTTATTTAAAAAAAAATTGGTAGAGGATGGTTTCGCGCTTACGTGATACTTAATTGTAATATATGTGATAAATGTAACACATGTTAATGAAATACGTTTCACTGAGGCGAAACGTGATGTGTCAACCACACGCTTCGGTGCAGATAGTAAGAAGAAATCTGTGGTAGCATTTTTCACATTTGGTTGGTAATAAAATTATTATTTGCATTTGCAACATTGAGCAACAAAGGAAAATTAAGTTGGCAGTTCTTAATCACCACTTAACAATAATAATTGGTCAGGTATTGATAATAATAATTTTGATCAAAAACACCAGAAACAATACGATAACCTTTCAACAACCATAATCATCTATTTTAGAATAAAATTATTGAAGTGAGGAAGGAGCTGAAAATAATTTATTACTTTGGTCAGTGGTACTAAAACATTGTGGATACTTGACAAGATCAATTTATTAGATAAAATTATTGTGTTAATTATTCTACAAATACAGTTACCTCGGAAGTTCAAAAAACACAAAGAGTTGGGGATTTCTGAAGACACTAAGGCAAGGCACAGAAAATACATAATAATCTTCCATAAAAGTAAAACAGCTGGAGGACAACCTTTAGGAATTGTTAACAGAAAATAAATGCAAGGTCAATAAATATACAAAATATGACCACAATAAGTTTGGCGATCAGAAAGAGCTAAATCTAGGCGATACTGCACCCGAATTACTAAAATATGAGAAGAGTACAAATATTTAAAAAAGATTATTTCAAGTGAATAAAAAATGCCATTTGACCGCTGATTGTCAAATTGTGGATCAATGATCAGGAAAATGTTTTCTTTCTCATTTTTAGTTTTATTGCACTTTCCAATAGCTTTTCATTAATGCACAAAGTAATCAGCAACAAATTTATTGAAATGTGTACAGGACAACGTCTGTAGGGTGAGTTAGTTAAGAATAAAGTAATAGAATAAGGAAAATCGCTTTTAACAAAGAAGTACATTTGGTATACATTGACCTCAAGAAAGCTTATGATACTGTCCCACATAAAAACATATGAAAAGTACTAAAACACACCAACATTAGTGGGAATCTTATTAAAACTAAGAATGAAGCTAAGGTAAATGAAAAAAATTTCAAATAAACAATTTTTCCAACATTCTTGAAAATGTATTTGTAACAGGTTCGAAAGCTTTGAAAGAAAAAATAATTGTCCTGTTGTCCGTTTTGAAAACACGGAAGGGCATGGCTGATATCAAAAATGGGGACTTGAGTTGAATATTAATAAGATGAATATATGTGTCTCCGAGGAGTGCTCTAAATCCTTGTTCTAGAAACACAAACAGGACAACGTAATTTAAATGCTCAAGAATGCATTTATTTGGAACTGAAAATATCACATGGATGGTTAAAGCAATTGAAAAAGGTTGTACCCAAGACAAAAATATTATAACATTATTAACTAGTGTTTTGTGGAACCAAAGTATATCAAAACAGAACAAGCTTTAAATTTATAACTCTATTACTAGAAGTATTGTAACATACAGCAGTAAGATTAGGCCAGTAAAGGGATTAAAATAAAGGAATGATAAGAATGCCAGAAATAGATTTCTGGAACCAGTATACACAAGAGAGACCATCTCAGGAACCAAATATTACGAGAAATTGAAAAAGTTGCTCGTGACATCACTAAGAACAAAACAACAATAATACATACACGTACAAAAAGTGAATGAGGACAAGCTAAAAAACATTCAGTTTGGACTCCCAAAGAAAGGCGAAAAAACGGTAATCCAACTAGAAGTTAAATAGAAGGCATTCAGTTGGAAATAAAAAATCTCCTCCTTAGACGAAGACCACTGAAACGATAGATACTATTACCCTTAACCGGAATTGAACAAAATTCAGTGCATTTTTTTCTTAACAAGGTAAGTGATTGCTGAGAACCTTTCTTAAGGTAGAAGATTAAAAATATAATAAAAAAATTAACTTTGCTGCTTCTGTTCAAATTAATGAAAATTACATTTTACAAGTCGGGTGGCATGTTCCATGATGATCCTTAGGCATACCTAAAATCCGACAGACACTTTCCTGGAGGATTGTTTATAACAACTGTCTCAATATGCAATAAAATAAATACGAACTTCTTGGAATTATTTCATAAGTTTAAAAAAATATCATTTGGGGCAAATATTTTACGCTTCTAAAGTAGTTGAAAAATAAATTCGCCAAAAATTCTCCTAAAAACTGTGACACTGATAGATTGAGATGATTAATTGAGGAAGAGACTTTTACTTCAAGAAAGCTAATAATTCTGGAACTATGCCGATTAAGTCAAGAGATCAGTGGCAGAAGTCATATGCAGCTTCCTCAAACTGGTGCACGCTTAAAAAGCTCATATAAATAAAAGCTTTGGATATATTATCTTACTACGTTGGGAACGTGTTTTGCAAAAGGTTTTTTAAATATTTCTAAGTGATCTTCTGTTCAGCTTTAGCAAGGATAACTTCAACTATGCAGTTTTTCTACCAAAAACACAAAATGGGGTGTTCAGTTACGTTGCTGCAACTGAATTATTTTGTGCCAAGGTTTGGGTCAAAGCACTATTGTTAGTTTGGGAGTCACGAGGGCACATCTTAGTGTGAGATCTCCTATTTACATAATGTAAATTATAATCAAATGAACCTATTGGTGGACATTTTTTATTGTACACGAAAAAACTTTGTCTTGTTTTTGTTGATAGTTTGATAATTATAATTAGAATATTTAGTTAGTATTTAGTAATTGCTATTTTCTAACTTGTTAAGTACCTATGTACATTTAAATAATTAAATTTGTAATGCTTCTTGGAGAAATAAAATTATTATCATTAAGAGGCATTAGTTTCTCCAGACATTCTCAACTTAAAGGCTTAGGGAAAAAAAACTAAATAAATCATATGAGTTTTTAAATATTTGATGAATGACATTATTAAAGCGGATAGAGATTTCTTAAGAAATAATAATTTCTAAGATCAATCAACGCTTGCATTAAATCACTTACGTATTGTTCAGAACATCTGGACTATTAAAGATTCTACACAAGTTATTTCTGCAGCTACCCATTAAACGAATGAAATGAAATTTTTAACCACATAACCTCTTTTTAGTAGAAATTGCAATTCTGCAAGATATACCTAGGTTCACCATAAAAGATGGCAATCATCAATAAGTTTCCGAAAAAAACTTAAAACTATTTTAGTTCCAAAAGGTTATTGGCCAATTAAATGATAACTTTTGGCTGATGAAAGTTGTCCATAGATCTTCAAATTTCAGTCTACGACTCTTTTGTTTACTCGTTCTTGAAAACACAACTTAATAGTCAATCAACTCAGAGACTATGAAGCATGAAACTTAGAGAATTGTCATAGTAGCTAGAAAATTTACGCCAAAATTCGTATAAACGTCTAAGCCACTGTTTGATTGTGAACTGATACATAAAAATTTGAGCACCTTACATACACTACGTCATTGAGTTTTCGTTATGTAGAAGAATATTTTGAGCTGCCCATAATATTCGACTATTTTAATAATTTGTCATATTTTTCCTGATGGTTATTTCAATTTCATGTTAAGTTCGAATTACTTTTGTAAATAAATCAGATTCATTTATTTTTGATTAACACTTTTATTTTCGTTGGTTATGTCTCTTATGTTTGTTGTTTTATTTGTACAATTTATTGTTGTCAACAAATAACCCGACACTACTAATGCGTAAGTCATTTCAATATAATTTATCTTTCAATAATTTCTGGAAATTACAAAAGTTGGAAAATAGAGCAAATATAATTAGTTGATGAATTTATCATATTTATTATAGCATCTCGCAAGTGCAAAAGCGTTCCCTTTTAGATAGCATCAACATTTTAGCTGCAAGTTGAAAGAAAAGCAAGAAATTTCAATTTTCTGAAATCCTCTTTCGGATAGTTATGATTCATAAGTTTAGAAGTTTCTTGTTGATATAGTTAGAAGTTGTCATATCTTGAGGTAAAGTTACGGTTACGATTTTTGGAACGTAAAAACGCGTCAAGACAGGATGCCACCGTTTCGTCCTTACGAGAACGTCGGTCTTCCAGCATTACTATCTCGACATCAAACTGTTACCTGACCCGACACAGGAAAACCATTATAGGAAATAATTGCACCATTCGTCCAAGATGGTCAATATCCTCTCTCCGTCACTATTTTTACGCCGTCCTCGCGACTTAATTGGTTTCGGGTAAAACCGCTTTAATTACGATCCTTCCAGTCGATACCTGCAGCCGCCGCCAGCTTATCTCCACAACGTTCAATTTCGCTTTTTACATCACCAAACAATTCAGAATTTCCAGCCTTATGGCCGCACAATTGTTAGATTGAATTAAGACTTGATTAACAATAAAAGAAAAAATGCCACGCAGGCGGCAGAACGTCTGGAAAGCGCTTTCGTACTCACTTCTCACTTTCAAGGTCAGATGCGTGTGGTTGGAAATCAACTGAAGGACTTCTTTGTGGACGGCGTCGTCGACGGTAAAGCCATTCACTCGGATGATCTGGTCTCCCACCTGCAATACGATTCAATTGTAATTAACGCACTTCATTGAATTTCATTGAACTCTCCGCAAGCTTCGGGGCAAAATTTATTTCAAGATCCCTTCTCAACGCACCGTTGTAGTCTTTGAGTGGAACCAAAAGCTTAACGACTCAGCAGGATCGATCCTGCGAATCGTCCGTCTGTTGTCGGATGATTTGCAACATCTGCGGTTTATTCCGAAACGTTTTCAACGAGAAATTGCCCGGTTACGGCAAATTAATTATTTAGACCACGGAAATCGCTTCAGCCACACAATCAACTCAGCATTATCGTATTAAGAACCACAATGGCGGGTGCAAACACCCTTGAAAAATTGCGCTACGTAAAATTACATCGACGTTATGTAACTAAAAAGAATCAAAATCGTTTGGAGCGCTTCAAACTTTGAACATTCCTGCAACCTGTCTGTTGTTCGTTTTAATCGATGTAGAAGTTAGGTCCATATTTTTTAGAAAATTGCTGTTCTATTTAAGAAAAACGTGTCATGTCTCAAGTTCTTGTGGAATTTCTGTTGGAGTTAGCGGTCAACCGGAATCCGGCAATGTTGATTGATAGCACATTCTATTGAGGAAATGATTTACTTGACCGCTTCAATTTCCATAGTAATCGAAATGCAACAGGAAAACGTGATAGCCAACTGTTCCTGCAGAAATTGCGCAATTTTTTGATAATGGCTACCGGTGCTGTTTGTTTTATTAAACCTGTCACGATAACTAAGCACATCTCGAAGCGACTGAAATTACGTCAGGACTTAAATAAACCGTTTCGGAAATAAAAAAAAAAACGACATAGCAATAAATATTGGCGAGAAACCGTTAATATTACTGGATAAGGTTAAAGAACTTCGTGATGTTGGCATCCCAAACAAAGGGAAATTTAGCGAGATAAGCTCCTCGGTTTAAACGTTTCCGGAAGTCGACGTTTTGTTGGTAATTTTAGTTGTTCGACTAACTGCTTGCTCAAAATCCAAACAACTAAATCGAAACAAGTTGGAAAAGTACTAAATTGACGTGTCATTATCGCAATTAATATCGGTTTATCGAAAAAATCAAAGTGTCAATAAGATTCTTATCGTTATATCAACAATATGTTGGCAGGTAATTAGGAAAATAAAAGAAAAATTTGTTTTTGTTCTTTTAGTTTATCTGTAACAAATTCGGTATTCAATATAAGGCGACAGGTGTTTTTAAACTTCTCTAGTTTCTGGGAGGTTTCAAAGCTGAAAGCACACAAAGACACGTTTTTACGTCCCACGATGGACTTGAATGAAATATTAGTCATAACCGGCGTGCAAATACTTCGTGATCAACAATAACGGTGTGGCATTTTTACTTTATCGCACCTTTTGTCAGAAGGAAGCTAAACAAAACTGAGCACCTGCTCGGGTTCAAACTAAGAAGAATAAACAAAAAATTTAACAAAAGTGAAGAGCTTTTTTTCAAAATTGGCCAATTTCAGGTAATTCTTCCCGCCATCACAACAATTTTTATCTTTCAGCAATTAATAACTTGGTTCAATCAATCAATTTCTCTTGCCCTCTTTTTGCAAAGATTTGGTAATATTTAAAAACAAATTAGAAGTGAAGTTGCCTAAGTATTACACAAAGTTTTTGCAGAATTGCGTGCAATTTTTTCATATCTATAGACTTCATGGATCTTTAGAAAACACTCTCACCGTTTCTTGAAAACTTTCAGGATGCGGTCGCTTTTTTTAATTTCACTGATTTTGCAGCTTCAAGCCTAACGGTTATAATCAGAGCAAATCAATTATGCTGTAAATTACGGCTTGTTGATTTCAAGGATCGAAAATAATGTCATTTCGTTTTCACATTATTGATCTAATTATTTATGCTGCAGAAGGCAATTTGATATTTACGAATGGATCGAGAAACCGAAACACTTTCTTCGCTGCCTTCCACTTTTAAGAAAGTAATCGCCGAGCAAATTGTGTCCTAGATTAAGGTTTGAAATAAGTACAAAAACTGGACGATTGACACAAATTCCTAAGTGGCAGCTCTTACTAAGCGCAAGGAGAGTCGGCCTGGTATGGTGACGGAATTACGCAAGAGGCGGCGAGATCGACCCACGTGACTCGAAATTGTACGTGGTGAGTTTGTGTAAAAAATGGAAACCGCTAAAGTTAATGGAGCGAAGCTATAGAAAAGTTAAAAGTTGACCTGTCAATAAATCGAAACATTTAATGGATGTTGTCGAAGAAAACAATAAAAATATTGGCAGTAATTACAGATTTTTCGGTAGTTTTGAGGATTAAGGATAAAATCAAAGCATTGAAGATAAACTGACTAACATCAGCAACAAAAACAAAGTGTGAGGTAAAATTTGGGTAATTATCATTGAAACATTCAATCTCGCTATCACTTTGCAGGAATTTAACGACTGTACGGCTCGGGTTTAGTAAAAATCCCAACAAGTTTCTAACCGCTCCCATTTTACATAATAACGATGTCTGAGAGCTATCAGTAACTAATTTTCTGCTGCCATAAATTTATCGCTATCGACGCCATTCAAGACTCTTTATTCTGACATACCTAGCTCTGACATATTTATGTACATATACATGCAAATGTTGTCGCTTACCCTTAGGCCTTGGCGGTGAGCTTCGGAGGCGGGTTCCACGTGGGAAACGAAGAAACCAGTGCCGTGTTCTCTACCGCCCCTTACACTAAACCCCAAACTAGGACCGTGGCGACAGGTCAGACTTGGGGGTGGTAAATTGCCGTGAGTGGGACGAACTAGTCGGACGGTGCGGACACGGTTGGTGCGACTCCCGCAACTCCCGGAGAGAGTCTCCGAGCTCATCGTTGATGAGGCGTATTGGGAATGAGAACCATATTCCATCATCATCATCATGGTGCTCTAAAACCAAAAAGATATTAAAAAAAATTGAAAATTAATTAAAACAATTTTTTCAGTAACATGGCAAATGAATGCAATAAATGTTAAAAATGAAGGAGTTATTTATCTTTTAATTTAGCTGCTTTTAAGATACAAGATACGAGATACAAAAAATTCTGTCTTAATAATTGAACGGATTGTGACAAATGGCGGAGGCGCCGGGAGAATAATTGAGAAATGATTCCGAGCGTGAAAACAAACCACAAGCGTAAGTTCAAGTTAATTTGTACAATTATCTAGTTTTGTTCTTACAAATTTGTAGTTATTAGATCATGCATTTTTATTAAACAATAAACAGTTTCAGATGACAAATAAAATGATACAAATTGTTCTGAATTTTCTTTTATCTTAGAACAATATTTTAATTATTCACTAAATATTACTATTATGTCTCAAAGAAACAAACTTTCAGTTACTGTCTCCAGTTATGATTAGTAGAATAAGTTATTGAGTTTTCTTTTTACCCATAGGAGTTAGAATAAATTGCTTCTTCTACAGTTGACACTCGATTGAACACTTATATTGATGTCATTGACTTGGTGCCTTACGCTACAAGTGTAAATGACCTTATACCACTCTTTGATTATTTGCTGTTTCAGAGCACAAACTTGAACCAGTAAATCTCTAAAGAGATTGCAAAACTTTAATTGTACAGTATTCTAATTTACCGTCCTTGGTCATGATAGTGCGTTGCAGATTAATAATTCTTTAATTGGCTTGATTCATGTTTATTTAAAAATTAATACTCATCCTGCTGAACCAAGTTTTATCTACATTTTTGTATTGTTCTTTCCGACGGCTTCCCATCTTAATGATTTAATATTGAATACTTCAATAACAGTAATTTCTTATTTTTTGCAAAACTTTAAATTTCAAACTAACTAATTTTCCCAATCATTATTTTCTATTGTTTGCTTCGATTTCGACCAATTCAAGAATGTAAGTTGTGCTTTAAATCATATTAAAAGTGAATTAAAGCATTGCCTTCTTCATCTACATTTTAAATATCTAATTAGGCCTTAGGGTTAAAATTCCATCCCTTGTTGTTTACAATTGAGCAAATATTTTGACACTAACTCTCTATCTAAAAACAGGAATTTTTCCTCATCTCCAAAAATTTACTAAGATTTGGTTTTGTTCTCCAATCTGTCTGTTGGATCTACTTATTTGTTGTATTTAGAGTTTTTTATATTAAAATTAAAAATACATATTTTTACTATATCTATTTGCTTTATGATTATTTGAAAGTTAGAAAATTATAAAAGAAATTGTTTCTAAGAAGATTAAAAATCCATTTATTACAAACTTACAAAATAGTAACAAGTCACGTTTTGGAGCTTAAAGCATCATTTAATTTGATAAACGGTCCAAATGCAAAATTTGACAATCGTGTCTCATTGTTGCTATATATTTTAAAACAATAACGTAATTATCATTGTAAGGTTATAATAGCATCATGGATTAAATTGCTTGAAAATTGGTTTGAACAATCTCCTAATACAATTCGTTTTTTGCACTCACTGCTTTCACCTTGAATTTATTTCGGCCTGGTTTAGTCGACAAAAAGTAAGTGCATGCGAGGAGCATAGAGCGAAATAACTTTTAAAAAAATCAAATAGCGCAGCAAATCTTAAATCATTTAATATCATTAAAAATAATCATAAATTGAATACGAATACAGCATAACTATCAATAATACAAAATTATACTTTAAATTTCAAAAATTAATTTTTGAGTGGAATTGTTAACTATTACCTGGTGTTGTCGCAGTTGAACTTTGGGCTGGGGAGAGAAATGCGGCCCGTTATCACAGTTAGAATGATTCATGAGGCAATCACCGATTTCATTGCAGAACGTTATTTGAATGCGTGCCTGCTCAGATTTAGCAAGTGAATAATACATTTCCGAATGTTTTAGTGTTTTTTTATCTCGCAAAACTCAATTTATGGTTAATTGAACCATTGGTGTTGGCCGCATTTAACATCCAATTGTTTCCGCCCTCTCGTCCCCAAGTTACGAAATTCAGTAGGTCAAAGAATTCGAGACCTACTTAGTGCGAAAATCGTCCGAGGCGGGCCCGAATAAAAGCCAATTACACAGGTGCGTAGTTGCGGCGCCCGGGGCTCCCCCAAAAGTAGGCCCCTTCGGGAAAGTGCTGTAGAAACTATTTGACGAACAGGACCTGACTTGTGAATTTTTGGAAATCAAACGGACGTTTTCGAGAAATTATAAACTTTCTACATAAATAAACTCGTCACGTATCTATAGTTTTATGCCCTTATTTAATCACATTGGCATTCAGTACGAGCTCTTGTATCTATCTCCCTGTCGGTTGGATCTAGTGCGAGATGTTTTCACTGACTTCAAGAATCGTCGTTTTTCTTTTCTTATAACAATATCGGATTTTCTCTATAAACTGTAACGTGATTCCTTGAAGACACTTTCTCGCGTACTCAATTTTCCTTCTGCATTTAAGTCGCTCATTAAGACGTAGTAATTGCAAAATAGACAAGAACAATCAAGCTGCCAGTTGTTAACTAATTTCCAGGATACTTCCCATTATTTGTGTGGAGAAGTAAAAGCGAACAATTTACATGCCGAACTGGCAAGCCCAGCAAAGCTTCCACCGGTTACCGGCAATTTCGATGGTTCGCAATGGTTTATCTAAAAATGGTTTTAGTTTCTTTTAAATTCGCTACGCCTCGGTAATGTCATATTTAGATTTTGACATAATCATATACTACTAATTTACTATTGTTGTTATACATTTGTCATTAATTTAATTTGATCAAGTATTTGTAATTATACACAAATACCAAGTCAAGGCTTATTGATTATTAATTTGCTGGATGTAAATGTTTATTAATGGAATGTAAATATTGCTTAGTAATAGGCTAGTTACAATAACAGGAAATTTTTTGTAATTTTTTACTCGACATTAACAACAAAAGCAACTAAAGTAAACCATCGTTAAGTTTTCGTAGGATCAATTCTGTTTGGTTTACTACTTTTACAAATTACTATTCTCTTATTTTACAAAATTTACAATAAATTAAAAAAATTAGAAAATTTTGTGGCTTGTGGGCAAAAGTGTAGAATTATTTATTTTCAGTCTTTCTAGAGTTATTTTGTCAAACTAAAAAAAGCAACATACGAGTAAATCCAGCTCTGATCGGTCATAAAATATTTCACACAGCAAAAGGAAAATTATTAAATAATTGAGAAACAATTTTTTGAAAACACCAAAAAGTTGTTGCTTTTGCCTAAGTTATTCAAAAAGTGGACGAATACCCGGGTATTAAAAATTCCACGGTGAAAAACAACTTGAAAAAAATGATTTAGTATCCGATGCAGCTACTAAGGAAGATGTCGATCCCTAAACAGTTTTTGGGATCTTTAAAAATTTTAATCTTACTAAATTTTAAAAATGTTGTAAAAACCGGCACCTTAATGGACGCATCTTGTAGTAGGTCATTTCCATTAGAAATTCAATGTAAGTTCTATAATATTGCAATATCTAAATAATTTATCTACACATTCATTAATTTCTTCGCAATAAATTGAACTTTTTACATTATAGGACTGCAGCAAACATTCGACCTATTTGTTATCTCAAATTGCAATGTTTTGTAAAGTAATAAAAAAATTATTTTCGCAACAATTTACATTGTTTCAATTTACAACAATGTAGCAATATCGTTCTCAGTCGTTATTGCGCTTCTCGTTTTGTTATTAGAATTTTACACCCATATTTTCAACTACAAAAAAATTGTTTTTCGGTTAATTGAAGGAAAAGACGAAATTACAAAGTTTGAATCTCCTTGCTTGTCTGAGCTGTCAGGAGTTCCAACAATGGTCGATTACGAAATGACATGCTTTGTAATAAACCAATCATATTGAGGCAAAAATTTGACATTAAAAGTGGACCTCATAAATGTAATCAAAATATAATTATCTTTCCTGCAATTATAAATTGGTAATTCTAAAATTTTAAGACATAAAAATCCATTCGTATTCTTTGAATAAAATAAGTAGGTAGACTATTAAATTTTGGTATAATTGTTAAGAATCCCAATCTGCTTGATCACCTTGGTATGACAAAACTAAGTGGAGGATAAATTCCTAGACTCCGTTGCCCAAAAAAAAAAATCCACGTCACAGCAAGTAACAACCGTCTGGAGGTCTTCCGATTAAATACTAAAAATTTTGAAGACCACTTTGCAGAAAATTATTAACAATTATGTATGCAGTGACACTCTTAAATTATTGAATTTTTTTCCGTATGCCTGAGATTTTTTTAATTATGAATTAAACCGCAATCGAATTATTCTATTAGCTTTCTTTCTGACTGAAAGACTATATTTAGTTAGTCTCGCTATTGTCCCTTCAAGACTTCTCCATCGAGAAGTCTTCTTTTTCATCTTATTCCAGGTCCGCTGACCATTTTCTTTTTAATCTTCTTTTATTTCTCTCTAGCAGTAGTGGCTTCAGTTAGAGTGTATTTCAATTTTCCCATAATGTTTCTGGCTTCTTTATTGTTTCCTTGACTGTTGGTATAAATAGATGTTAATATAGCATCTGATTTGTGAAATACCATGGAGCGTCTATTAATGCTCTTAGAATCTTTATCTGTGCTCGTTGGATTATAGCTACGCTGGACTTGCTAGCGCAGCCCCAAAGCTCAATCCCATAGATCCAGATTGGGATAATCACAGCTTTTTTAATTAATATTTTATTTTTTATTGCTATTTGTGATCTTCTGCCAAGCAACCAGTACAGTTCTTTTATTTTAAGGTCTATCTGCTCTTGTTTTTTTATGTGCTCTTTCCAATTCAGTTTAGTATTGAGTTGAATTCTCAAGTACTTGACACAGGATGATAATGAGATTTTTTTATTGCTAATGTACACTGGAGGACATTTTTTTTTTTTTAATATAAATGCTAGATGTTGCAATTTGCTTTCGTTAATCTTTATCTTCCATCTTTTAGTCCATTCTTCTATGTGGAAGAGATGTTCTTGCAGGTTTGCGGAAGCAATTACAGGATCTTCGTCGACAACTAAAATAACAGTGTAATTTGCAAATGTGCCTGTTGTGGTAGAATCTGCTGTAGAAAGATCCGATGTGTATATAAGGTACAAGACTAGCTCTAAGACACTGCCTTGTGGGACTCCAGATTTGATGGGTTGAGACATCGTTGACCTTTGTTCTAAAATACCTATCTGTTAGATATATTTCAGTAAGTCATACAAAGAACCTGGCAGTGTTGGCTTAATTTTGAGAAGCAGGCTTTTATGCCACACATTGTCAATGGCTTCAACAATAACATTAACTATTCTATGGCACATTCTATAATACATTGAAATTAGGTTGGATACATTGCAATATTAACTTCTCAACTAGTTTTAAAATGGAGGCCAATAAGCTTACTGGTCTGTATGACAAAACATCAGTTAATTGCTTTCCAGGTTTTGGTATGAATATTATTTCAGATTTCTTGAGTCATTTTCTTTAGTAATTCTTTTAACGTTTGTGGTGTTATCATATTAATTCCTGGTGCCCTCCTATTGTTTAATAGAGAATTTATTTCTTAATCTCTTTAGCTTTTACAAATTGTATACTTATTGGCTATGGCGTACCTATATTACTATCTAGAACCTCTTGTGTATTTTGTTGTATGGTATTAGTAATAGGATTAAATACTTTCGCTAAATGTTGTATTTGCCTGAGAATTAAGATTACAAAGAAAGTAACGTAGGCATCACAGGAAAATGTCATGCTAATATTTAATAATATTATAACATCCAAAAAATTCTAAAAAAATATTTGAAAATAAGTGCTAATTTATAAAAGTCAAGAATTTAAGAGCTCAATATGTCTTTGAGACACAATCATCTTCTCTCTATCTGGAGTCACTTATTTTTTTCTAACAGAAAATACAAAATTTTTCTTTGATAATTAAAATTGTTATTGAATTGAGACAAGTGGGAAGAATAACTACAATAGTTTATATGTGCCAATAGGTATATTAAAGTTAGGGGTAAATAGTTTTTAAATACTTTTACATCCCTGATTCCGGTCATGTTAGAATAAATTTAAAATCATTTAAAATCCGTGATCCAATTTATAACGTCTTCAAACAATTTTATACTCCAAAAATTGAAGGTTTTAAAAACTAAGCAACTAATTCTGGGACAGAGCAAGAAATACTACAATTGAATAGAACACGATTAGAAAGAACTTGGACAAAAGATTTGTTATAAATTTGAAAAGTAAAGAACATTTATAAAACTACTTTTGCTGAATCGTAAAATTTGTTATCGTGGCATCCAAATGGAAATTTTATCTTTTGAGTTCTGTGATGCGCTAAAAATATTACCAATAAAGACTCAATCCATGCATGGCGATCGTAATCTTAATTTCAAAAGTGTACTATAAACCGAGACAATAAATTGAAATAAAATGAGTAGACGATGCGAAATAGAACATTTCGGCGAGTAAATTGTTGCCAATTTAATGACACATGGGCAAAAATAAGAAAATCGACTTTTAATTACTGAAGCGGCTGTAACCTAGTTGGGAACCACCATAGATGGCGCTATGTTTAGAAAATTGCAAGATAAATTAGGTAATTTGAAATTTAGGTCAATTCTGATTCGCTTTTAATGAACTACCAAAATTATGCACATTTTCTAAATTTAACGATTTATTTTTTCCCACCTTTAAACATTAAATTTCAATAGAAACTAAAACCGAAGCTTTCGGCATCCAATCACTTTTTACAGTTCACATATAAATTAATTAAATTCCAATGCATTTATTTTACGCAAAAGTTATTTCTTAATTTATTCCTTTAATAAGTTTCGGCAATTAAACTTCGCTACGGTCCTCGATTGAGGAAAAAAAATCTTATAAAATATTCTTTATGAAGATCCTGCGATAAATACATTAGCCACAACACAAGTTATTGGAGAGGAGAATTCATATAAACAGTTATGACTATGACCGTAATTGGCTGCAAACATAAATCGGTATAACACACATAATTCCAAATTTCACTGTTCCTAATTGCATATTGAGTATATGAGTGTAGCAGAAGCAAAAGTGTTAAAATGGCTAACTCGATTAGCACGTTGGGCTAAGTAAAAGTGGCGGCCGACTTGTTTACTGAGCCCAAACACGTCATCGAGACCCAAACAGTTGCGAGCCCGAGGGCTAAAAGAATCAAATAATAATAATAAAATATTTACCACTCCCAACAAAGAATCTTTGTAAGCTAATTTGAACAGCACTCAAGCACAACTTTCGACTTTGATACTTTTAGAATCTGGAAAATGCAACTGATTCTCCAACTGTCGATATAAACCCTACGAAAGAGGTGTTAATATGACAAGTTATTAATATCTAGTTTGCCTAGACAGTTTTTTTGCATAAAAGAAAGTTTTGTTACTACACCAATCAACAAGAATTTATTTGAAATTCACTAAAGTTTCTATTCAAAACGCTCAAATATTGCTGTGATAAGATTTCAAAACAAAGCATTTGGCATGTGAACTTTAGGAGTTACAGTATAGAATGTTTACTTACAAAATTTTGATCAATACATTTCATGTACATATGTTATGCAAATTTTGCAAAAAAGAAAAATTTGCTGTTGGTGATGAGGAGAAATATTCACGACTACATAGTTTTGTAAGTTAATTGAATATTTGAGATACTGAAAATTTTATATAAATCCGCTTATCATAAAGTTCTCTTGAGGTTTAATATAAAAGGAATTGAACTCTAAAACTATTGATCAGAACAATTTTTTCAAAACGATTCCGATTTTAGAACCAAAGTTACTGTAAATGAAAGTTATTGTGGATACATTTTAGTGATGCAGTAGTGAAATGGTAATCGGCAAAATAAAAGCATTTAGTTCCCCAAAAACTACAAAATTTTGAGTTCGAAAATTTCCAAATAATTTCTTTCTTCGGTGTTTAAAGATAACCGGCAGTAATCAAAATTTATTATCTGAACAAACGTAAAGCGCAAACTAAATAATGTTATTTCATATTTCTACAAAAAAATGTGGAGAAATGATAAAAATGTTTAAAATTATCTTAATTTTGTAGAATAATAAAAGAGTAGTAAATTACAGTAAATATAATTTTCATTATGTAGAGTCTTCATTCCCCGAATATTTTCTATATTTACCAGATTTTGATTCTGAAAAATATTATATATATCCAGAAATTAAAGAGTATTTTAAGAGGTTGCAAATTTTTTCTTAACCAAAAAGTTTTCAGAAAATCAAAATTCTAACAAGTTTATGTTCATTGCAGAATTAATTAAAAAAATTGTTTCAAATGTATTGCTTTTAGAATTATTTTTATCAATAACTTAGGTAGATTTGCAGCAATTTTTCATTTACACACTGAAGTTATAACCATGCAAATACTGAACTAACAATTTAGTTGGTAACTAAATTAACACTATTAAATTAACAATAAGAAAACATTAATGAGTATCACTTAAAGTAGTAGCTACTTTAAAATTTAATCAAATGTGTATCTGAGTTGAAATAATTGTTTAACGTCAAAGTTAAAAGTTCTTTGTTATGTGTTAAAAATATGAATGTGTTAATTAATATACAATGAAACTTCTGGACGTACGAGGTAAGCAAGCAGTAAATAATATTGAACAAAAAAGCTTTCAAAGTACTAAAGAATAAAGAAACGCTAAGATTTTTGGTAAAGAGAGACTTAGTATCAATGAGAATTTCTCGTAGCACAGAGAGTTTTTAAAAGAAAGTTACACAAATGGAGTGGCAAGAAAAATGAAAAGTAGCAAAGTACTTACTTTAAATTAGTCATCAGTAAAGTAGTAACTGGTTTTGCAACTTATTAGGAAGAATTTATTACATTTCGAGTACAGCATATCTGCGATTAAGGAAGATTCTCTCGATATTGCTGCATGTCTTTTTAATATTGAACAAATAGATGGAACCTACTGACAATAAAAAGTTCAAGAACTTAAAACTTATATTCTAGGACTTTCATGAATGAAAAAGAATTTTGTTTTTGGAATAGTGGTATGCAAAGTGTAGAACAGTTGATAGATGGAAACGAAGCGTACACAACTCGAAGATATAAAATGAGACAAGTTTGAAACAAAGATTTAAAAATAGATAAATAAATGGCATCCTGCACCTGGAATTTTATTAACTTCCGATCTGAATCTACGGATACCGTAAGAAGAAATACAACACGCTATCCATCAAGCCCAAGATGTCATTTCAAAATTTGAGTTTAAAATTTTGAAGATTCTTCAATGGTTTGATCCACAAAATGTGATCAAAATGCTCCAGAAATGCTTTAGCTATTATTTATAAAATATTTACAACATAAATTTGAACTGTGAAAGTGACTTTAAAGAAAATCCTTGGGCAGATATTAAAAATTATGTTATCCACAGAATAATTTCAATTATGAAAGTAAAGTTTTAGGATGCGCGCGCAAGATGCAACAAAAATCGACAGGTTGAAGTTGTTCACTAAGGGCTACCAAATCAACAACTCTAATTTTACCGTTTTGCAAGCAAATGTCGCGTTAAATCCTGATTGATTTAATTTCAAAGAACTGGCAATTCAATTCGTTGTTGTTAACGTATCGGGTGATTATTCATTTATTGAAGTCAATCCATCAATCCGTTGAGTGAATAAAAACATTATGTTTAGTAATTTATTTGAGAGTCTTTCCTGGAAGATTCTTTCATTGCGTAACATTATTCGTTACTCGTTAAAATGCCGAAGCCTCTATCAAGCCGTGCTCACGAGTTTGCAGCATCTTTGATCCATTATTTTGAGGAAGAACGCAAAAGTGGAGAGTAATACATATTGCAGCTTATCCAACTTCTCAACTATATTAAAATATATTTAGCATGTCAAATGTTTGGCTAAATATTTATTATTCACACAAATATGAAACTATTATTTTGTTACAGAGATTAGCAGCTGCCTTAGCTATAAGTCTTACAACAGTAAATATTGTTGGTGGTAAATGCAATATCAGAAGCAGGAATTGAATATCTGAGCCACATTTTCAACTTATACTCAAGGATATGGGAAAAACAACGCTCCTGACTGAGGAACATCAAGACATCAAGACTGCCATCAGGAACGTGTAATTTTTTCCACATGGCAAATGCTAGCAAATATTTGCAAGAGTGATTGACAGCCTTTAAATGACCGGATATATCAGATGAAGAAGAATAGACCAACAAGTAATTCAAGCTCTTAAACTCCCACATCAAAAAAATTGCTAAAAGCAATTCTGAAACACTGAAGTATGTGGTTTATTTTCTGGATAAAGCATAGGACTGTGTGGGTCATAACCTGATAAAAAATTCATGAAAACCACTGTTGTCAACTCGAGAAACTCCAAGAATCATTTAATAATAACGACAATAACATTCTTTTGTCTTTCCTGGTTTAATTATTAAATAATAATTATTGTAGTTCTAGATAAATAAATCCAATATTTTACTACACGAGATGATAAGCTATCATTTTTAAAATGTAATTATTTAATTGAATTCAGGTTTTACCAGCTGTATTTATGATCACGCAATACTATTTCCATTAATTATTTGCGTACTAAGCAGTTATTTTTGTATTATTCCAAAGAAGCATAACTTCTAAGGGGCGTACATACGTACACGCTACATGTTTTTAGATCTTTTTACCTTCCAGGAGAGTGCATAGATCAGAGTAATTACCTACAATTTTGAGCATAGTTTAATATTGACTTTAATCATTTTGTTACTCACTAATTTTTGTTCTAATTGAGTTTAAATTAAATTTGTTTCCTACATTTTGTTATCAAAATTTCAAACCAACACATTTGGAAATTCTTTTGAAACCACATCATTATAATAACTTGAACCCAACAGAGCAACGCAGTATGCAGTAACGTTATTTAATTTTGCAGTAGCATATTCAATAATAATTGGCTCATCATAATCATGTGAACCCCCATCTAGCTAAAATAAATATGGCGCTAGAATTGACAACAGACCGCCAATTTACTGACCTTCTCATTTGGTGGAGAACCACTACTGTACCTGTTGCAGGTTTGTTTTTTATCAATCAAATTTTTTGGCGCGATTTGTTGATACAATTTAAAAATTCGCCTAACATTGATCCATCAATGACATCTAAAGATTTCGGTCGATTCTTTCTTTTTTCTCCGAGATATTTTTTAAATGGTGTTACTTTCAACCCCGAAATCGAGTTGATTTGAGAATTGTGGCCGGCTCGCTCTAAATAATGGTCCGTTCACCTAAATACCCATCGGTTTTGCGCTAATAATTCCGCACAATCGCGCTAATAATTAATTAGCTAGTTACTATAATGAAACACTAACGATTCCTTGAGTCCTGCACCAATTGCGGGTTGCGTGCGTACAAATTTGTACCACCAATCAGGTCTTCGACTCCTTTGTGATCGGTTATGATCCTGAACAAATTGAATACAACCATAATTGCTACCTTATGGAAATTCTTGTACAAACTCATAAAGATAAATTTCATATATAAACACGATTAAAGACGGCCGGAATTAGTGTTGTCGAAGAGCATATCGCCTGGTTAGTAACTTATAGCCGACAGCTCCATCCGTCTTGGCCGTCTCGACTAACCATCAGTTACCGGAGCGATTCCGGGGCTGATCCGGACTTTTCGCAATCTATTTTAATGGCGGCATTAACCATGGTCGGCTGGGCGACCAACCATAAAGCGCCGTAGGTGGGCAAACAACTATCAAAGTAGTGATGCTAGAAAGGTTCTTCTCGATGTTATCTCTTCCTAATTAAAATAGTCGAAATTAAAACGTTTACCGTTAGGACCGGCAGGCGAAAACGATTAATGTTCACAGTTCCGACTTTGTTTATAGTTTGCTTTCGATTCATTTAAAATAATTAAATTGCAACATTTCCTCAATAAATCATCGACCACGCTAACAATATCGCGAGACATCACTTACTTTGGCATCTGGGCCTACGCTAGTAATTGTCAATACTTGTTCCGGTTACATAACCAAATTCATTTTAAATAAATCACTTTCTTCCAACACAATGCCATGTGAAACTCGAAACAACAAAAGCGTGGCCGCTATTACAAAATTAACTTTTGGATCAATTTTAGCGCAATGTGGTGAATCCGGATTGTGGTTTTTCGCCTTGATCAAATTTTCCAACAGCAATAAAATTACGGGGAATAATTAGCAAAATTTCCCATTGCTTCAAGTTAGTAATTGAAAAGCGAGAAATTAACAATAAAAAGGTTTTGAAACGTTCGTGTTCTCAATTACATTGTTTCAAGTGCTTGATTAAAACCTCTCGGTTGCCAAATTTATGAAGTGGTTGAGTTGTTAATGATGCGAAAAATGTTCATGTCTACAAAAAATTTATTGAAAATACAAACTGTTGCTTTATGAACCAAATAGAAAGGTAATTGTTGGAATCGAAGATACACCAACTGGTTTTGAGATTCAGATTAACAACTTGCTAAATATTTTAATTAGTTCCAAAACTGCGGCTTTCATGTTTATTGTCGCTGGTTTATGATGGCGTCATTAACCATCAAAAATAGCCAAAGATCTACAAGATTATTTATGCAAATTACGATTTCCTTCCTTCGTAAAAAGCTGGACAAATCTAAATTTTTTAACCCCGCTTAAGAGCTTGAAATAAAATCTAAATTTGGTAATTATCCATGAAGACTCCAAATTAGTTTAATGTTTATCAGCAGTTAAATTTTTTCTTGGTTAGTATCAAAAATTATTGACCACACCAAAATTTGTTGTAAGCTTTCCGGAAATTTTTTAGTTTCAACTTTTTGAGATCCAGAAATGGTGTTAGGCGGTTACATTTGTGATTCAGATGCAACCAGTGTTCCATTTTACCGACTCTTTACTTGTGAAATCGCGCTTTACATAATTTAATGAATAGTAATTCTGGAGCTTAGTAAACACGCCGGTTTCGCATTAGGCAATAACAAAGAGAGCTTATAAGAGTAAACTATTTGAGCGAAAGTGCCCGATGTGAAAAATTTGTAACAAACTCACTTGTTTGAGGTAATCACGACGTAATTCCCTTATTATTCATAATTTAGCTGTGGCGAGCTTTAAAGTTCACACTTCGAGTTCACTTTTCAATCCTCTCCGGTCGATCACTGGCAGTTTTATCGATACCGGAACCGCGCACCAGAAGCACCACAAGTTCACTGGTGGTAGAATTGCCGGTTTCACAGTCGAGGAGTCGCGATGGAATGCCTTGTGGTCGGGCAGTGGAGGACGTTGGTATTCGGAATCGACATGTGCTGAAGAGCTACCTTCACCGTAGCCCCTCTTCTTTAGTCCGACCGTCCGTAACTACACTGAGAAGTTGTGGTACTGCTGGACTTTGGTAGTGTTTATTCGTTATACCTGTTTGATGATATGTGCTCCACCTGTTCATGATGGGCTTGCGCAAATCGGGTTGCGGACGCATTTTTATTAAAAGGAAACCGGCCAACGTGCGGGTTCACCAATTCCGACATCAATCAAGAGTTCTTCAACCTGGAGAAGAGGACATCTGGGGCCCGGAAAGAAGTTGGTGCAGATGTTAAAAAAAGTTACTTTCTTCGGTTGACGGGTTACGATGAATTGATGGGCGTCCGGAGGGTCCGCACAAAGGCCAATGTCATTAGGTTCTTTGATATTAAAAAATAATTTCGCAAGTTTCTTTTCACCTTTGACCCAGAGGTTAGGACAGAATCAATTTCCATGAGGTTTCTACCCATATCTGCAACTGTGATCATTGAACCTTTACTCCATTTATAATAACGTATTGAAACCAAAATATAATGAAAATAGAATAAAAATAACTTTGCTATTCATTGTATTTCAACTAGAAAATTACAGTTTTTGCAAAAAATAACGATGGCTTCTCGGTAGAAAAAAACAAGATTTATGATCTGCACTTGACTTCCTGTTGTTTTCGCCTGTAAAACTAATCTAACGAGTCCGACAAATAGATCTTGGTTTGCATTGGAAAGAAAAAAATGTTGCCATTAGTTCCATTAGTTCCTCAACAAAAAAGATATCTTTTTGTTATAGTCATTTTTGAAGCAACGAGTGGAGATAAAAAACCGTTGCGATTAACTCCTTAATTTTTTGTAGCAGTATTGAGTCATAAAACAACAATTGGTCAATACTTCCTACTCTTGTACGTGAAACAATTGAACAAAATATAAATTGACGTCAGTGAAACCCACGATTTTTATAAGCGAGTAGATAAGAACAAATTGGATGGACAATCAAAGAGTTAAGAGAAAAAGTATTGAAATTTGGAAAATGTAGAAGAAAGGTGATTGAAGAAAATTTCTCTTTGTTCGATCTCGTGGACCAAGATGATTGGGTATTCCTGGTTGTTTGCCATTTCGAACCTCCCCCGTCTTATCCTACTTTACCATAACCACCCTTGCAATATCTTGAGCATAAAAGACTTGTTTAAAGTCTTTCTCATCTTTATTTTTCATAAAAAGGGTTCCAGTCTGGTCCAGTATATCCAATATACTGTGCTGTAATACAACAAACTTTATTCATCGAACGTGCATTCATCTGGTAAAGGTAAGTTCGAGCTGTCACCTCACGTCTTTATTACCCCTACATAATTATCCTATTATTTCACCCAGGTGTTCCTCACGTTGTAAAACCGAAATTTATACCAAAGTTTTACGTAATTGACCTAAGTTTTATTTCTTATAAGATATGATAATGTTTTCTTCTTGAAGTGATCTTTGAGTAAGTAATCTGCCACTTACATATATTGCACTTACTTTTCTTAGGTCAGAATAATTAAGTAGAATTCCTATAATGATTGCATTATTACCTACTATTATTTCTGCAAGCTTTTTTTTCTTTGTTCTTCTTCCACTTTTCAATACCAATTTGTTTAGTTCTTTGTCAAGAGAGAAAATTATATTCTAAGGACTTTTCATTATATTTGAATACGTTCTACTACTTCTAATAATGCTTGTTTTTAAAACCAAGTTCTCCTGTAAGTTGCTTACATATGTTTTACAATTTGTCAGACCTCACCGTCATTGGCCCAAAGGTTAAAACAAAATAAGAAAAATATTATTTTCTAAATTTGAATTGTAATAAGTAATTTTCTTCTTGTTGTTTTTCCAAATGGAGCTCTGTTTATATTAAAAGAAAAAAATGTTGCGCTTAATAACTTAATTTTCAGTAATAGTATTGTGTGAGAAAATTACTATTGTGCAATACACCTATTCTTGTACGTAAAGTGATTGGAACGAAGCATATTGCCAGTAAAACCCACACATGAGCTTCTTAAACTACGAGAAAAGGTACAAAAATTTCAATTAAAAAATGGTTAGTTTTAATTATCATTTTTCTTTACCCAAATATTGTCCAGCTAAAAACCAGAAATTGTTCACAAAACCAAAGTTTTCAATAATAAACTTAGAATTTGCCCATGTTACATTTCTATTTTTTTAACAACCAAATTCCCTATGGGCGAATGTAGTTAGGTTAGCTTCTTATAGTCAGCGGCGCAAAGCATCTTTAATTCTGTCTTTTCCATACTTGCTTTGAAAATAAAGTGTTGCTTAAGTATTTAACTACTTCAAATTACCACTTTATTAGAATTTTTCAAGCAGCAATTACGTCAAGTTGGTCTTTGCCACGAGGTCTCTTGAGTAAGCTTCTTAGTACCATTATTGGGGAATTGAAGTTTCTTAGATAGTGTGGAGATTGGGCAATTTTAAATTCGTTCTTTTTGGTCATCTTACGAAGAGAATTGTACATCCATTTGCCATCAACTAATTTTTCTGTGTTCAAAATCCCCGATTAAAATAAATAAGTGTAAGTTTCAAGATTTTAATGCACATTTTCCAGACTTTTTTCCTTTTCTGTTTTTGTAATTTCTTTGGTATATTTGTTTTCTCGCTTTGGTTTCTCTAAAGCTCTTATTTCCGTTTTGTATCTATCCCCTGGTGACGTCCTCAGATATCCTTGATGACCTAATTATCTCCACCAGCTTTCAGAGCTCCTGGAGCATTCTCTGAGAGAGTCTTTGGTTATCTTCGACCCAATCAGAACGTCGCAAGCTAAAAAGAAGACAGAACAAATAAGCTATCCATATAAAGAAATTTTTTAGTGTTGTAGCACCTTAGAGGCCGTCACCAAAAAAAAATATTTTTCAAACTTTACCGTCTCCGGTTAATAAAGAAGTGTGCAAAAGCTTCTTAAATTTTTGACTGCATAATTGATGCCCACTTTTCTCTTCGGTAACCACTCATAGCAAGGGTGGTTTGCAGGAAAAACTTTCCTGGTGTCTTACACCCATATCTCTACTATTTACCCAGAACCGTTGTTCACTGAGCTGAACCGGTCACCCTCCAATACCAAACCATTGTGGTCTTACTTGCGGCATTCTTCCAGTCAAGTTATCTGTATTCGCTTGCTTTACTAAGCCAAGTGGCTTCAACGGGTGTAGCACACAATAATAATAAAAAAATTATCTATCTTCATGGGAGAGTTTCAAAACTCTCTTATATAAATCATGGTAATATTTTCTTTTTGATAAGATTTTCAAGTAGCCTTAGAATTCATCTTGCAGTTTCTTTTTCTTCATTTTTGAATCTTTCAATATTAATTTCTCAATTTTTCTTCTAAGGAGAAGATACTTTCTAAAAAATTTTTTAGCTTTTTTAAATAAGTTTTCAAAAAATAGTGATTCCGTAAATTGCTATATGCCGTTTACAATTACAAATTTCTCACCTTCTTTGCCCTATAAGTTGCAACAGAATAAGTTTCTATAAGAATTTTATTAATTTGTTAACAAATATTTGTTGAATTTTCTCTAACTTTACTCTTTCTTTTATTAAAAATCTTGTATGTGGCCTTAATTATGAAAACCAAATTAGTTGCTTTTTTCAAAATGTGCCTATCCCTCAGCAAAAAAACTTATATTTACACTGAACGTGCTATAAAAGCGCCTTCCGGTTATATTTATCTATAAAGACCATGTAGCGGGCCCAATAAATAAAATTTTGATTGTATTGAAAGGAAAGAATTTTTGCAATCTATTCCCTAATTTTGGGCAGAACTGTAGATTCTGAATCACAAAATATCAATTATGCAATACACCTACTCGTGTACTTGAAGCAATTGAAATGAAATATAAACTGACGTAAGTAAAACCCACAAGTTCTTATAAACGAGAAAGTGAAGAATTGGGGAATATCAAATTAAACACTGAAAGTAGTTGTCTCAAAACTAAGAGAAGAGGTAGAGAAATTTGCAAGACATGAATGAATGCAAATTTTAAAAAATTTCTAAGCAAGTTTACGGAAAGAAAATTACATTAGAAAAGAGACAAAAAATCTAGAATCAAATTTATAATTGGTTAGGAACTTAAGTGTCGTGTTTGTTAAAAAAAGTATGTGTATCTTTACGGAAGAATTCTAAAAATAATTAGGCTGTCTCGCAATTTGTCCTTAGGGATTTTTTACTTGTCTTAATCAAATTGTGTAAAGGAAAGGAAATTTTAAAATTGCTTGCCATTTCTGCAATATGTGCCCTAATATTCCCCAAAACTATGCTAAGTCACAAAATAACAATTGGGTTCTTTGTACTTGGAAAAATTAAAACGAACTATAAACCGAAATCAGAAAATCCACAAATTTTTATAAATGACTAGGGAAACAGTTAAAGAGTATCGAGTTAGAAAGATTCTGAAGATAGTTGCTTCGTAGTTACTTGGAGGCGTATAGAAATCTGCGAAGTAAAGAAGAAGCGTGGGTACAGAAAAGTTAATTTTTAATATATTCTGCAGTAATTTCCAAACACCTTATTATGCTTTCTCTTTCTATGGAAAATGTTTGGATATTGGTAATTTCAATCCACTATTGCCATTAAGCTTTTCTTGCAAGTATTTTTCAAATTAGAAAACAAAAAGTAGTTACACGAGGCCAAATCTGCACTCAGGTTCAACAAGATCAATCCAGGCTTCATTTTATTTTCAAATTTATGTATACCTTGAGGTATCCAAATGTTTTAGAAACAGTTCTTTACTTTCTTTTGTTATAAAAAAAGTTCCTAGTCAGATTTTTTGAAACTTTATTGCTTTAGATAACTGGAACAAAACTGATACCACAATTATACCTTCAATTTTCCTTTTATATTCCTGCATCTCCCTTAGTCTATTTATTCAATTCTTTAATACTTTTTGAAACAGAGTTTTATCTGAGTTTTTCTTTGCTTCCCGAGTTCAATTATAAGCACTCTTCACTAAATGTTTTGCATATTAAAGTAATTATACAATTTTAACTAATTTCTTTGACGTTTACTTGTTTAACAATTTTCAGTAGTAATATGTTAAAAAAATGCAAAGTTACAGATTTTTTTAAGGAGCTCAAGTGCTTGATCTAGGGTTAACTTCCAAATACACTTAAATCTCACTTAGATATTTTAAATATAGTGAACAGTTAGATTTTGTTGTCATCTAACGGAACAAATTAGACGAAAAAACAATAGAAAGAAACGACAGTAGAAAGATCGTAACAATTTTCCCGAAACAAATTTTCTTTCTATGATTCAAACTGAAAATAAAAATTTTGAACCTAAACTTTATTTTTTTTAAACAATTTAAACAAGATACAGTTGCAAATTGAATAGTTTACTATGTCTTTTAAAATATTCATCTAAATTCCATAGTAAATGGCTAAAATTTTCAAAATGTAGCTTTCTCGTTGGCTTCGCTTCTATGAAGTAAATTCCCATTTTTGGGTGTTAGCTAGAAAAAATGGTAATTCTCTCAAACCCCTTAACTAGTCTAAATGGTATATTACTGTTTTTACCACAACGCGATAAAATAATAATGGGAAAAATTATTGAAAGATCCATTAAATTGAGTATTTGCAAAAGAATTGCTGGTAAGGCCATAACACTTTGTTTTCCTGACCACGCGTATCAACTAATACCTGGTTAAGGATGTGAAAACTTAGATACCTATTCATTAACCTTCTTTCCTAATTACCTTCTAATTGTACCATAATTGTTAATAATTTTTAATAAGTAGTGGGTGAAAATTAGCGGTATTTGCAGCGTTTTCTTTTCTCTAAAGTTATAATTGGCGCCGGGAAACTCGTCGCGAAAACACACTGGGAAAACACGACTCTAATCCGGTGAAAGGTGACGGTTCAAAAGCCGCCTCGCACCTTTAAATTAAGAAAGAAAATTTGGAAAACTCTTGTTAACAACCGAATCGTTACTAAAATTTTACGACATGAATAATAATTTCGAAATTTCTTCATCAAATAATCGAACTTTTATTAACGCAAATATTACGCGACCAGTATTACAGTAATTGAATTCATAACATCCGACTGACAAGTAACGAGTCGTGTAACCCATAATCTTCATTTAACCGGCGAAACTGCGGTCCCAATATATAAAAATGTATCTTCATTTCTTCGCCAACTTTCTACAACATCGATCATAACAAATTAATGACGTGTCTATGGGAATCACCGTCGGGTGCTCTGTTAGTCACTTTTTCGATCCTATCTTCGACTAGGCTTATTAATAAAAACGGGTTCCCGTTCGAGAAATTATTAGCGTTATTTATAGAGGCGATTGTGGATGTCCAGCAGCGGTACCTAAAAACTTTCTTAAAAAGTAACAAAAATTGACTTCTTCTTCAATGTGCGACATTTAATTGTTTGACTGCCTTTCCAGCATCAGATGAAGCAAAGACGCAACAGATTCTCTTTCTATGTCACTTTTGCATTGATATTTTGTTACTTCGATTTTCAGGTACGTCGACTGTTAAATATTTTATAGTCTCATTCTGTTCTGTCTTTTATTTTAGAATTTTGGTTCGGCATGGAGATGAGTCTTAGCTCCGCTTTAGAGTGGATGTCTCTGGAGCTTAATGGTTGGATTTGCAGCTCGGCAGGAGCTTGTAACGAGTCGAAGAAAACCGGGCCGGGCATCTTAATTGCTGCGATAGCGGATTCCTCATCTACAGACATTGAAAATATTGCGAATGGCCGTTAGGAGGTTGTACAGAGTTCTTTTTCGTAAAAAATCTCGTCCGATCGAACAAAACAAATTAACTCTTCTTGGAAATCGTAAACGATCCGAGAAGTTAGAAGAAGGAAGAAACTACCGAGACGCTCTTGACACCGAAACCGTAAAATGTGGCTCATATTCGTTGTGCGACTCCTGACGAGAAAGTAATAATATTGACCATGGCATTAACGCGGTTCGGAAGAAGAGTGCATTCGATGACCCCGAATCGGCTAATTTCCTAAATATAGGTTCCGATTTAATTCAATTATAGTGCTCCAGCTCTTCTAAATCGTTTCGGTTGTCAAAACCGAAAGTTTTCGAGTCACGAAATTTTTAGCAAAACTACCAATTTTGGAGACTCCGTAAAAGTAAATCGACGAAGCATAAATAAAATTTCCCAAATTATTCTGAAACTGTTGTCTACAAGCAGTTATTAAAATAAAAACTTAACGTTAGCACCTCTTCCCGATCTTGTCTAAAAGACTTATGCTACTTGCAATCATTTTCCAAAAACTTTCCCTTTAGTTTGTGAAGAACTCTATAACAATTTTACATTCAAATTTCTGCATATGTTGAGAATCAATTTGATATTTCTTTGTAAATATTTCAGCTTTTTCAATAGCAATATATTGAGAATAGCAATACGCTAGCAAATGAGGAAAGTCCACAAGGGGAATTAAATATACGGAAGACCTAAATA
This sequence comes from Pyrochroa serraticornis, assembly GCA_905333025.2. NCBI lineage: Eukaryota > Metazoa > Arthropoda > Insecta > Coleoptera > Pyrochroidae > Pyrochroa > Pyrochroa serraticornis. Next base: position 8,497,338 of record HG995157.1, on the reverse strand, counting down.
AGTCAGTAAACAGAGAGTTTCGGATTTTCAAAACTGAAAGTCCAAAATTTTTTTTAAAACCAGCAATTTTCAATCTTTCATAAATTTGAATCGGCGAAGCAGCAATAAAATTTCTCAAATTACTTTTGGACCCATTATTGATTTAATAATCAATTATTAGAAAGAAACATTTTACCGTTATTACCTATTGTTTTGTTATTTACACAATACATTGACGCAAAATTATTGAAGTTTAGAGTTTGCTACAAATTTCGATCAATAATTAGAAAACTTTCAGAATTTTGTAATGACCACGTGAAGTTGGGCCACGCAGTCTGGCGACCAGTCTGACATACATATGAACTTGTTCGAGAACTTGTCAAATTCCTCCACTTTCCACGGCGTTCTTCTTTGTAGTTGCCATTCTAACTCTTGCTGGAGACAATGGCCGTTTATCTCCTGGTTAGTTGACGCAACGACCGGTTAAAACGACACTGTTCAGCCTCACCGCGTCCGCAACTCCCGATAAATCTTTTTCAACAAAATTTACATTTTCCCTAACTCACGTGTCTTTTCCCAACGCAAATTAATAAAAGCTTTATAACATTACAAGATTGTTTAGACACGTGAGAGGTTTTTTTCGTGGTTGAGGCCGCCACGGGTTAAGACAAGTAATAAAATGCTTTCTATTATTAATATTAATTCGGCTGACCTTTAACGAAATTTAAAGACAAAACTTTTATTGTTTACTTTCTTCGATATTGCGGTATCTTGCACAACCGATCGATTATTGTCGATTCTTAGAAAGTTGGAATAGGTGACAAAATTGCAATAAATGACTTGGTGATGTGAAATAATATTTATAGAGGTATGCGTGACTGGGGAGCATATGTTGAAAATATTTAATAATTAATAACCGTTAGCGTTGTAAGTCTTTGCATTAAATGTGCCATTTCACGACTATTACTCTCGGAAAAATAAAACGCCGCAGGGTTACTTGCGGGAAAAAGGAAAATTCTTGTGGTTGCAACTTGTTGGTTTTAAAACCAGGAATAAATGATGCTACAATCTGTCAAACAGTTTCAGTCGTCACGAATTTGTATTTAGTTTTTCGAATTCAACGGGTCCTTAATGTAACGGTGTCTATATTTTGGAGCTTAAGCATAAAATATTTTTTATTCATTTTAATTAATTAACAAGTTAATTAATCAATAAATTTGAATTATATACAAGTTAATTATTTAAACATTGTTTAACAAACCATTCACCAATTCGCTATTTATTCATGGCGGAGGCGCAGGTTGAATACACAACTCCTTCAACCTGTAATCGTCCAATTCTGCATTAATTTAATTTTTCTTCAAGAATCTTAGATGCTGGGAAAGCTATAAAACCTTTTTCTTTCTTTGATATTTAATATTGCCGATTTATCTCATCTGAGGAAAACTATGAGTCTTGATTTTCTTAGTCCTTATTTCTTTCATCTGGTGTTTTCTGTTGTCACTTATTTTGTTTTTTACAATGCACTCCACCAGTCTTTGAGTCTCTTGTTTCCACTCAAACTCCTTCTTTTGACAGTTTTTAAACAGCTATTGATATCATACATGAATACATTAAAGTCATTATTTGGCTATGTTCTAAGTATCTTCTATTGTTGAAGGTATGATCTGTTCTATAGAAATTGTCTCGTCCTTTACTGGTTGTTTAAAGATTCTTTTCTAGGTTTACAGCTTCTGTTCACTAAGTATTTACTTCAATGCCTTTGCACCAGTACTTATAAGGACTATTTCATCTGCAAACCACGGGTTGTTGTGGAATTCCTTGTGAGTATTAAATCTCGTGTGCTACCACTTCAGGTTCTTGAACACGTCCTCCAGTGCAAGTGTTTGATGAAAAAAACGTTCTCTTGTCTGATACCGATTTCAATCTGAATCTTGTATTTTTAATCCAATCTTAGCATCTTTCTAAATACGAGTATTACGTCTATTTTGTAGCATTAAATTTATTTTTTTCTTTCTTCTATTCGAACATTTTGTTATACTTTTTCTTTCTTATTTAATTTTCTAAAGAAGCATTTTAGAGATTTTGTTTGTTCCTAAGTCATTATTTTTCAGATACTTTAATTACTGTATTTCATATGTAAAACTTGCGATAGCTTCAGGTAACACTTTTGGTTCAAATTCTAGAGCTTCTCTTTCTTCAACGATTAGTCTGCAAACAAAGGTATGGAAAGTGCTTAAAGTTTCAATATTCTAGTTTTCACGTCCTCTGTGTGCCAGACATTGTAATAATTATTGCTATATCGTCTATTTTTTAGGGTATTTATACAAAACTTATTTTAGACATTATTTGAGATCAATTAAAAAAACTTAAAGTTTTTAACCCAGTGTCAGATTTTCTTTAATTTTTTAAAGCTTCCACTCATCTAGAAATATTTTTGTATTTTTCATTTCTTTCAGTTTTAGGTATTCCTTACAATTTTCTTCTATCCTCATGTCGATTATTGCGCCCTTTTTATGCAATGTACATTAAAAGCTCGAAATATATTCGTTTGAATCGTTAATGAGATTCAAACTCAAAAAAGTGTAAAATTTTTGTAACCGCACCCTTTGCTTCAATTACTACTAATCCTATTTCTGCAAACATTTTGTCATTATCAGTATTTTTGTTTAAGGAAATATTGTAACAAATTATATCTCCCTCTTGTAAACATTTGGTATCATGTTCTTATATTTACAGAAATACATATCATACCTAATCGATTTTGAAGACCTTTTGAATGTAAAACCTGAGCTCAACGATATTGATTGAAGATATTTACTCCCTAACACAATGATCAGTATGAATAAAAAATCCTTCACTCAACTGTTGACGTCTACATCTTGCAAACAATAAAATTTATTTTTGCTTGAAGATAAATTTGTGCCGTTCTTTCAAACTACTGAAAAATCTTATCACTATAATTATTTCATTGAGTGCGTTTTCTGGTTCGGGCTAATTGTCGTCTTCCTTCTTGAAGCGTGTCCAAGTTTTATCTTTGCTTCTTTCTTGAATTTATTACCTCATATCTTACGTCTTATAGTTATGCTAATTATTCAAAATAATGGTGACAAATTGAATTCTGACCAATACAGATCGATTAGTCTCAGTTTGATCGTATTAAAAATTATGGTCTTCATAATCAAATAGGATGTGACAACTATTCTTCTAATATCTAATTGATTTTTGACAACCATCTGACTTCTTATCAACCACTACCAATATTCTGCACGCTTCAATGATTGGATACTCAATTTCTTTATTTCGACTTCTCAACACTCCGAAATAATTTGTTGCAATGATTATTACCATTTTCTGCTTTACTATAAATCTGAGAACCTGATAATACCTACCTTGAAGTTCTAACTAAAGATTTCCTTTTAAGTCCCCTTTGGTTTGTTGTCTTCTGCCCTGGTCTCCCAATACTACTTGCACTAAGTAAATGATGTCGACACCAATTTAGAAAAAAATCAGCTTTGATGTCCTGGATATTAATTATTAAATAAAATCAACAATTATTTGAATATTTTCACTTGACTCAGAACGCGCTGTGATTGGACGTGACCAATGACGTCACTCACCTAATCATCTCTCTGAGTCTGTTATAGTCGGTTTATTTATTTTCCCATCAAATTACATTATTTTTCACAATTTTCTCCGTTTAGCAACTAATTATAAGAGCATTGTGGTTTTTCGACGTGCAAATAAGACGAGAGACTTGTAAGGACCCAGATGGATAATTTTATTTGCGTAAACGTGACGTTTACGTAAACGTAGCAGTTTACTGACGTCACACGTCATGTTCGAACGGTCGTGAAAGTTTACAGAGTTTTGGCTCGAATATTTCTAATTCGAAAACAAATATGTAATTACGTGAAAATAATGACAATATGAAGAAAAATACGTACATGGTCATATGCATTTAAGAGACTAGTTTTATCGAAAAATAAATACGCACATTTTTTTTCGGTAGTCTACCTCCATGTAGATGATACCAAAATTTCTAAAAAACTGCCTACTATATTTTTTAAGAAGAATTATGCAAAATTAGTATGTGATGTGTCGACTGGTCGTTGCTGTTAGAAGAAAGCAAATGTATGGTGCTACATACATGTTATGCACATCAACGTCACACACGTTGATCTCGGTGTAACGATTAACTTATCTTTGACTCATCATGATGCTTACACATCATGAAAGTGTACAAAAAGACCAGATCTTCTCTCAAGTCTCAGTGTCGGTCAGAATTATCCAGAAAAGTTGAAGACAGCTCTACGCAACATTATATGATCATTAAATCCAACTTAATTTTTGTTTTCGTCGTCTTAATTTTTTATTTATTTTACAGATACATACTCAACAAAATGCCGCCATTCTTCAGGAAGATTATAATAGCTTCACGAATTTTTTTTTATTTTATATTCTATTGTTTTCTTTCAGGCAGTACAAATTTTATGTTATTCTCGATAGCCTGCTGTATCAACTATGTATCGTAAGTCTTAGGGAATTTTATCCTGCAAATGCAGTTTAAATATTTGAAATGACGAAAGATCAAAATACCACCCTGCTCAGCAGTGCAGGCTGTAGAAAATTTACTAAAAAGAGGTAAATTTTAGAGCTTTCACTTTCAATAAATAAAAACAATAATAAAGACAAATAAATGTTTACGTTAACAGACAAAGTGGCGATATGGAAAAATTTAATGTTGGTAATTGAGAGTCACCTGTATTAACGCAATTTGCGTTAACCAAGAATTGTTGAGAAAAATGTATTGTTTCCAACATGTTACTTGAAGAAAATGCAAGCGTTTTTCCTCTTCCTAATGAACCCTGCTTACACTATAAATCACGCAACTAAAAAGCTTGATAGTTGATGATTTGTCTACTTGGTACCGTAAACAGAACCATATTCTCCAGCGCTAATTCGAAGAAAGTCATCGAAAGTTATTATTATTTGTGTTTCATGAAAACGGTGTGAACCCATTTAACATGAGAATTTAATTGTCGGTCGTTCATTGTTGAAGTAAAAAACGTCCGACTCGTGAAAGTGTTGGAGTTAATTAAATAAATAATTACAAGTTCGTTTTCATTATTTTCGTCTCTTAGTCCGATTACGACACAATAGTCACTTTTACAATCATAAATCACGTGGAAGCTCCTCTGTTTTGTTAGATCCCGTTCCACACTATAATTGACTCAAGTCAGTCTTAGTTCCAATTAACGCTAAGATTAATCAGATTATTGTCGGAGTTCTTCGTCCTTACGAATTTTTCACACTTTGTGTCATCGTGTCACTTTCGAGTAATTAACGCGTATTCTGCTATTTCTGCTGCGTTAGCGTTGTTTTGTTTTTTGAAAAGCCCCGAAAGGAAAAGTCAAAGGTGAGGTAATGCGTTATTTATTATTTTATATGCCAGAATCGTGATTGTGGCCGCGGATTCCGATAATTAAAAGAATTTGTGGGAGTGATGCTGAATGTTTCCTTGGATGTGGCGTTTTTAGACGCCATCACTTGTCCGATGGCGAAGTAATCGTGCAAAAATCCAAACTGAATCAGAAAGCAGAACCGATTTTTAGTCATCCGTGGCGCTCCTCTCTTTTTGTCGATTAACTACTTGATGCACTGTAGTTGCGTCAGTCGTGTTTTTTTCGGCGTGAATGAAAGGAAAATCTTTACAATTTTGACTTGGTTTCGTTCTTCTGGGCGGGTTCTCCAATTTTTATCCTGAGCCACATCTCACGTTGTTTGATGGGTGAAAAGAGAACGGGCCGACAACGCTTACTTTTCGGTGTTGGGAAAGACACTAAAAACCTTCACCGAAGAAAATTTTTAATCCAATTTTGTTGGTTTTTCTTCATTATACAACTTTGACCAGTTTGGGTTCATTAATTTTTGAGTTATATAACTGTAACCGATATAGCACGCAATAACACTCGGCAAATTACACATATTAAAACTTTACAAATTACAGAGTAGGGCGGGTATCGAGTATGGAGTAAACGTCTTGTACCATCTGTTGCTGTATTGGTACTTAAATAAATAACATTTGAAAGGAACGTTATTTGCAACAAGAGAAACCAAACAACAAAATTTTTAAGTATCAAATGAGTGGAACATGTAAACAACCAATACCAACATACAAGTTGTCAATATTTCTAGTTCAAATTAACAACATTGTGTGCAACAAAATTGCTTTCCTGGTAGTACCGCAACACTGGCAGTATTAACTTTTAATTGAAAAACAAAACTGTATCACTAAAGTAAATTGCAGAAATTATTTTAATTTGGAATACATTGCAACTATGCTGCAGCGTTTATTTACATATCTTAACTTAAGTAAATGTTTACATCAATCGTTCACTCAATGTTGCCACTTTAATTTCAATTCTCAGCTAACTTTACTTTACTCTGGTTTTTCATATACATAATATCTTTACGTTCTTTGCAGTGACTCAAATTGCATGATTTTTTAACAATTTTAATACTAAAAGCAAGAGATGTTACATTTGCACTTCTGGATTGCTCGATGACTTTCAAGAACGTTTGTACATATTTGAAATGAAATAATGGACTCAAATTCTCTTGAATTTCTTTTACAAGTTCTAATGCAATAACTGATTTTATTTTATTTTTTCAATCATTTATATCAAGTGCCTCATTCTATGTTTGTTTCTCATTCAGTTAAAACACGTTTTCTAATTATTTTAAAATGCCCTGTTAATGATTTCCTTCTCATTTGTTTCTAGTTGTTATTGATGGCATTTGGGTTATTAACATTTTTATCTTTTAAACACAATAAACTATATCTTTGTTATTTGACCACCTTTTAGGCGGACATTCATCGAATTGCTTTAGTCTAATAATTTTATTTTTTCAGTAGGTGTGTGAGTTGGTTTAGCATGAACAAATGAGCCTATGATTTGTTGCTATTTTTTCCAAACTTTTCTGTTTTCATTTACTCTATCGTCTTCCTCTGAATTACTGTATGCTTTTTGCAACAGCTTGCCCCAACCAGTTTTACAACTTTCTAGTTTAATTTCATTTTGCATCTTAGCAAATTGTTTGGCTGAATTCTATTTTTCAGAACTTTTTGCTTGAAAAGTGCTTCAATCTATATATTTGGCGGTTAGTACTTTTGTTTCGTCCACACTCTCCAATTTGAATCGCCCGCCAACTTTGCGCTGGGATTAACCACCAGCCAAGTTAGGGAACACGCACTTGAAGGGCGCAGACCGCCGCGCAAAGCCAGAGATGCCCAAGAGCCCCCGCGCCATCACCATGAGTATTAATCGCTTCGTGTGTTGATAGAGACCTCGTCGATGTCCTCCGTCAACACCCCAGTATTAGTTTGTTGTCGCTTTCGTCACTTCTACTAGAAGCTCTGCAGGCCGGTCGTCGAAGTCACCTTCACACCGCTGCTCCGAAACCCTTCGTCGTCGCTGCTCCACGTTAGGTGGACGTCTTCGCCGACCGATCACCAGGTCGCCAACCAGAGGCACCTTCGTCGTCGCTGCTCCACGTTAGGTGGACGTCTTCGCCGACCGATCACCAGGTCGCCAACCAGAGGCACCTTCGTCGTCGCATTCACTTGAAGTAGCTGGAGTATCGTAAATAAACCCCAATTTTAATTTCGTTTGTTGTTGCGTGTTTCATTTCGCCAACCTTACCTTTCATTATCTACAAGCTCGTTCCCGTCGCATAAAAATCTAAACTTCAAACAACCTTATTATTTTGTTTTCTAACATATTTTTGATCTATCTGAATATTATCATTGAACAATCAAAACTTAAATAAAAATTTTCTTTTATATTGATATAGTTTGCTGGTGCTTTCCTGAAGATGGATCTAACCATCATATTTGCTATACTGTTTGTTCTGCTGACCAATGAGCTGCAACGTCGGTCCTTAGTACCATTATCCAATTTTTTCCTCATTGTTATGATGTTAAGATAATGATAAAGAATAACATAACATTATTTTAAAAAGTTTCTGGCTATTCTGACTTAAAAATTAACATTAGCAAAATCAAGCTAATGGTTGAGAGCAGAAACAATACCCCTAATCCCATAATTCATATCAATAGAGAAGATATTAAGAAAGTCACAAGATATAATAATTTAGAATTGAATGAAAATGGGAATTTAAAACAAGAGATAAAATAAAGAATAGAACCAAGAAGAGTAGCCATCTTAAAACTATCTATGAGATTCTTCTTAATCTCAAGTATGGATGGGTCACATCCTAAGTGATTGGTTGTACGAAGTGGAGGCATGGACATTGATAACATTGAAGCATTCAAAATATTAACTTTGCAAAGAATCCTTGCAATATTATGGAACAATCATATAGAACAAAAAAATTAGAAGTACGGTTTTAACAAACTGTGAACTCTTTGAAACCATAAAGAGGAAAAGGATACTATTCAGGACACATGCTTGAGAACTTGTATGAAGGAGGAAAGAGAAGATGGGAAAAAAGAAATTATTCTGACCTAAAAATATTCGACAGTGAACAGAGATGCAGGACTTTCAAACCCTTCAAATCGCTGCAACTTATAGACATATCTGATAAGACTACAATAACGGACACTTACGCAGGAATCTGCAAAATCACTTAAGAAAGTGATTCTTTAGATAATTTTTAATCGAATCAATCTATCGTTATTGGTATTTCAAATTCCACATATCTTAACACGAAAACTGGTTATTGCTTACTTGCTTAAAACAAATTTTTCAGATGAGCCACATTTTGTATGGGATACCACTAATATTTCATCCTCTGATGGTAGCTTCGAAGCGAAGCAAGATATTAAAAATTAAAAAATATATTTTTTCTTCAATGTGCATACGCATACAGCTTAATAACCATAACGCATAAGAAGGTCGAAAGAATTATAAGCCATGAGCCTAATAAATAGTGTAAAAGCAGCACACAAACCTAAAGCCATTATGTACTGACCGTAAAATCAACTTTATGAGAGTCGATTAATAATTTTTATTAAGCAATAACCTTAACCATATTTTACAATGATACTTAGGACACATTTATTGTAAATATAGTTCTAAACAAATTAAACAAATCTGCACATTGAAATTTAAAATTTCTTAATTTATTTCTCTATCAAGATCTGTTATTTAACAAAAATTATTATTATTCTGTTTAGCCAAATTTATTTAATATTCTTACTAAGCGGCGTGGCCCGGAAACACCGGCATGCAGTAATGTGAGACTCAAATTTTGTGGACATAGTACTTAATTTTTACTCCATAGTCAACGATGTAGAGCATCAAATTTCAAATTAAATTTTGTTAAAAATCAAGTTATTAATAAACTGATGTTTTTGAATTTTATTTCCCGGTTCTAACCCTTTGAAAAGGGCAATTTTTCAAGTAAAAGTATTAGAAGAAATCAAAATAATCACATCACTGTTCCAACAATGCGAAGATATGCTCACTGTTTTCTTCGAGTACGAAAAGTTTTTCACCATAAAGGCATCTGCAGTAACTTCCGAACGCGAATTTGAGAAATTGTAATCAAATACTGACAATTTCTGAACCAAATCTTTGTAAGATATTTATAATAATGAAACGCAATTGTAAGTGCAACTATTTATTTTTTAATTATTTCTGCACTTATTTAAAAAATTACAAAACCGGTGTATGCTGTTATGAATTAAACTAGTTTCTACTTTCCACCTTTTGAGGACTGCTGTATGACTCATTCTATCCATGTGTGTTGGTAGTCATTAAATTGTTAATGCCATCGGCAACCCTTCTTCTAGATAAGGTGATAAAGGTTTTGAAATCAATATAATTAACTGTAGGGGAGCCACAACTTGGTTTCGGATTATTGATTCGCTTCACCATTACTGTAATTTACCAGCCTAGTTGCATCTTTTTATTTGCCAGCAATGACCATGACGAAGGTCAATTCGTAAACAATGCGACGACGAAATAATTTCTAATTTGCTGTTATGACAATTTTTCAACATAACACAACTGACCCAATTTTTGCAAATTCGGTAGCAAACCAGAATAAATAACTGAACCGTTGTTAGTACACTTAAATGTAATTCAAATCCTAATTCAATGCGATATAAATTGTTTGTTTTAAGAAAATAGATTCTCTTGGGGATTTTTATGATGGGAAACGGAAAAAGACTTCCATTTACTATACGTAATCGACATCACAATTACTCGCATTTCCTTATTGTTGTAAAATTAACAAGAAAATAAATGAAGTAAAAGTTAAATTATGCGTAATGATTCATTCATTATGAAGGAAAATGTTAATTGGCTCTTGATATTTACTGTTAGGTATCGTTCGAATGAAGTTCATTAGTATCTTATTCAATTGCGAAACGAAGTTTAATTAAATTCAATTGATTTAAATATGGTTGAGTTGGTTTAGGCGGCATCTCAGTGAAGCTCAAAAGTGAAAAGAAACTAATAAATCTCTTTGACGACAGTAAATATAAAAATGTTATTTCTGGACCGAAAGATAAACAAAAATTGGGTTTTCACTCAAAAAATTAAACCTGGTTACTCTTGAAATAAAAAAAAATTGTCCTTAAGTTCAATTTGTTCTGGTCAAATGTAATTGTGAAATCGTAACACTGCACTTGTCTTGTCTATTCTGCAAAACGTTCCTAACACCGAGATCGCCATGAGCGGCTTTAACAAAATCTTTAGTAAGTAGTAGTTATCTAAGTGCTAACTGACAAGCGCTAAGAGCAATTTGTATTATAGAGAGATTTTATTAAATATGTTTATTGTATATAATTATAAGAACATTATACCTAAACACTTTTTGACTACGATATAGGCAACACATAATACACATCAGAACCTCTTAGCACCCAAAATTATTGAGCCTAGTTTTGGTACATTACAATTTACTAGAAATGATTAATGTATTTATTTGATACTCAAAGACGGTCTTCAACAAGTCTTGAAGTCTTATAACAAGCAAGTTTTTAAAATATGGCAAATTTTTGCTATCTTACACTGCGTAAAAAGTTACGCTGCATGTCTGTTCGGAGGCTAAAAATAGCAGGTACTAACCATCAATGATAAAACAGGAATATACTAACAGAAGAAGATAAGAAAAGATGGAAGAAATATTTTCAAAAATTACTAAACACAAACAAGGTGAAGAGAAAGCAAAGATCACATAATATCGAACACAGAAAAAACAGTGTGCATAATAATAGTAATAGTACTAATAATAATACCATCAGCTCATAACAGAGTAACAAGCAAAATGCTAAAAAATATGAAATAAGGATCGAAAATTTGAGACACCAAGAAATAAGAATTAACAAGAGAAATTCAAAAATTGTGAAAACCAACTTTTTAATCAACAAATCTCTTATAGACAAAAACAAAGTCTTAAAAATGGCAAAAATAAATGCGTGTCGTACAGTATACAAACTGATCTTGACTTTTGGGTGCGAATCATGGACATTAAGGAGTCAAATGAGTAAAATTCAAGCAACTGAAATGAAATTTCTAAAAGGAGTGAAGGGTATAACAATTAAAGACAGAGTTTGAAATTATTAAATTGGGAATGAATTGGAAATGTGTCTTAGAATGAAAACTCGACAATTAAATTGGTGGGGACATCTACAGAGAATGGATGAGTAAATAAAGTATGGAAAGCAGGGATACAAACAAGAGAAGAGAAAAGCCAAGAGAAACATGAAAAAACAAAAACAAGATCTTGGAAAGGTAAATTATGGGGTGAAGCAAAAGAAATGACACACAATAAAGAACAATACTGAAATTTATGTACAATTTATTGACATGCACCTACAAGTAGAAGAAAATTTGATTATTTATAATAGACCTATATAGGTATCTCTCTGAAGCCACTTTATGGGACACTTATCAGATTTATATTACATTACACTACTAAACAATGGGCCAATAGTGTGAGCTGCACAGAGTTACATGGAGAATTTAACCTAAATGTGTACAAAGAGATTTTCTTCTAAAATGTTACTCTTCAAGTTTGAGAAAAAATATTTATCAAGAGGAGATTCAGAGTGTGATTTAAGAAATTTATGTTATCTTTTCTGGAGTACAAACTTTTTGTTATCGCAAGTGCAACTAAATTTTCAAGTGTTAGTTAGCGGAAGGCTCTTCTCCATTCTACGACACGTCCAAGTTCTAATTCACTTACCGTATTTGTAATCTTTACAATACTTTAAACAAAAATATTAACGTTTCTGTAGCGATATGAAACAAGTATCTCTGGTTTTGTGTAATTTTAAATTATTAATCATTACCAAAAAGCTCTTTGGTTGTAAGCAGTCTTCATTTTATTATAGCTAATGCTAAGTGGAATGCAATAAATCTATGATTATTTCAACTTAATTTCGACGTTTAATTATGTAATTGGGGGTAAATCTGTCGCCTAATAAGAATATTATTACTAACGTAAAAATCAAATAGATAAATAATAAGACGAAATGTAAACTTTCGGTCTTATTGTGTTATTCATCGTGAACGAAAGTCCCAAGTAGTTTGTCAATTTAGGTAAAATTGACGATTTCGAATCGCTGTCAACATGACACTCTGTTGAAAGACTTCAATAATTTTCTTTACCATCAACCCCTGACCGCCAACAAATTAATGACCCGAAATGTATGCAAATGCGATTTGGCGGCGCCATGCAAGCAACTTGACCTTATCAACCCACACAAGCAATGCAAAATTTCTAAATTGATCCAACAACAAATGGATAGAACCATTGGTTTATTCGCAGATATCTCTTACCAGAGAAGGTTTGTAAAGTTATTTTATTAATTAATAATTGAATTAATACCCCCCTGAATAGGTCAACAATTTTAAAAAAATACTTTCGAAAATGTTTTTGGTTGTTGGGATTAATCGTAGCCCTACTATTGATATGGTGGTTGTTTATAATTGGAGCTAAAGCTGGTGGAATTATTTGTGGCCAAACTTTACCGTCAGGAGTGAAGATCGCTTTTTGATTTACGTTTATTATTTAATTTTGTGTACAATAAAGTTTATTACTACCTAAGAGTCCAAAATAAATATTGATTAATTTCTTGTGACTCGCAAAACACATGATGACGGTATTGCGGCAATAAAACAAGTTAAGTGCTATGATCTGAAGAAACTTTGGACGGGATCAGACGATGACGAATGTTCTTATCTGCCACGCAAAAAATTTATGGGCCATAAAAATTATGGAGTAATGGAAAAAGTTGGACAAATAATACGTTCCATTGCGGACTATGCCATTACTGCCAATGATATTAAAATATTCAAAGTAATCTCCAATCGGTACTTGTGAAATAAAAAAAAATATATAAAAACTGTATTTTTCGTATTTAGTTAAACTCAATTGAGACGAATCAAAATTTTCTAAAAAAAAATTTAAACTTTAAAAAAGAGCAGAGAAGGTAACTCTTAACGTTTATAATATTCAAAATAATTATTGCAGTGAACTGACCCCAAAGTACTTATGCAGGCGCCCGCATGTCTTAAGTCTTATGAGTAAGTATTAATCACATTTTGATTAAAAATATTCGACAAGGTTCATGATAATAAATAAAACTGTAAAGTAAGATCTTGATGCTGAATAAATTACAGCTAATTGAACATAAATGAAATTTAAATGTATAAACTAATAATTTAATTATTTTGATTATTTTGTATTATTAGATAGTTTTTCGATTCCTTATTATCGTTAACTTTAGAGCTGCTTTGGTCTACGTGCTTGAAGCCAAGTAAACTCTCAAGTATACTAGATTCCAGAAGTTATGCTTAATAATTGTTAATTGTGTACTGCACTTTTATTTCACAATATTTGGTTAAACTTTAAAGTATTTCATCAAAAGAATATCAATTCAGGTAAAATAATTAGACCACTAAAAATATCTCTCAAATCATGGAGGGTATTAAATCATTAAATCATCACAGCACTTTCAATTAGAATTAAAAAGTCCGTAATCGGAAAACTTTAAATCAAAAGCATCAACGAAACATCAATCCATAGTATTCAGGCTTTTGCAACAATCAATTGATAACAATCAGGTGCATATCACTTCAGATTAAAATCACAAGCTTTCTTGGGTGTTCAGAGAAGATTATTTCCCCTTAAAGTTCAGATTGACAATATCTGTTGCGGTATCGAAATACTATTATCTTAATTGTTCTAGGTTCGTCATCGTAAGACAGAAACTCAAACACCATTTACTGAAAGGGCACACCTTCAAGCAACAACGAGGGAAACATAGTAATATCGACCATTTATTGTCCACCTAAGCCTATTAACAAAAGTTAGAATACGAAAATTTACTCAAAACATTAAGAGACAAATATATAGCTGAAGACTGGAATGTCAAACACACTCACTGGGGTTCTAGAGTAATAACCACCAAAGGTAAACAATTGCTGGCAGCCATATCAACTAATAAGGCAACCTATCTCAGCACTTCCCAACCCACCTACAGGCCAAGTGATCCAAGAAAACTCCTCGATTTGCTAGATTTCTACACCATAAAAGAGATCAATGAAAATAATTTTAGATAGAACCTTCTCTAGACTTATCGTCGAACCTCTCACCGATCATAGTATTTTCAACAAGGCTATAGAAAGCATACGGCCACCTAGTCTATATAACCATAAAACAAACTGGAAAAAGTTTCGAGAAAATCTAGACACACATATCTTTTCAAAAATCTTACTTAATTCTCTAAGAAATTGACCTAGCAGTATATCATAAAACAGAAACACTGCAAAATCCTGCTTGGGCTGCAACCCCCGAAAATAATCATTCAATCTACAATACAAGTAATATTCCAGTTACAATCAGACAAAAAATAGAAGAGAAAAGACAGTTACGCAAAATATGGCAGAACTCACGAAGGGAAAATGATAAAACTAAACTTAACACAGCTAGTAAGGATCTGAGAAAATTACTTCTGGATATTAAAAACAAACTTGTTCAAGAATACTTTAGTTCTCTAACTTCCACTGAAGCTAAAGACTACGCCCTTTGGAACACAAGAAAATTAAAAAGACCACAACAATTCTATCGCCTTGTGTGAGAGATTTCCGAAAAGTGGGCAAGAAACAACAAAGAGAAGGCAACGGCCTTTGCAGATCAATCCGGTCAACGGTCATTTGTAAAATGTATAGTAAATGACACCACTTGGCAGGTAAATAATCTGCAAATAAGACAGGACTGGGTATATCCTGAACACGAGGTAGTCAACAATTTTTTGTTTGAATTATCAGGAGCTAGCAAAAACGCAGTTTTAATAAATAATTGTTAAACGTACTATTAGTTGTGTGGAAAACATTTTAACCACAACACGGATTAAAATAAACAATTGCGTTATAAAAGTTCCTCTTTATTAATCAAATATCGCAGATTGAAGCCAAGTTTCTTAAAACATGTCCGAAGTCCACAGGTGCTACAACACATAACTTTCCATCGCATTATGATTGTGTACCCAAATAACTGGTGTTGATAAACAAAAGTTAAACATGGTTAGAAATAAATGTCTTAACAATTACAAATCCCAGCGTTTTTATTTTATCAAATCATATTCAATTTTGAAAACGTTGTTATTGGTGCTATTTCACCATCCTAAAACACTAATTATATGCAATTTAGTAAAGATCCTAATTATATTGATCTTATACGTACAATAAAACAAATTTCTATATCATACTTCTGGATTTATAAACAAACTTCTAAAAGTTACAAATCTATAAATAATTAAGGACAAATAGTGGTAGTCCAGAAAATTAGTAATTACAACACTATTTCATCCAGAAATATTTAATAAAATCAATAAATAGCACAAGACAATTATTCTCGCAATCAAATGAAGCAAGGCAAAATTCTTGTAAATTTCAATTGTTAGGTTAGGTACAAGAAACTGAATTCAAGCAAATTGTCTATTTCTCCTCACACCACTCGTTCTCCTTGCGAACCTGTTCTTCTTCGGAGGCGGTGAAGTCATTTTTGATATTAAAAGTTTTCCTGATTTCTTCAGGAGCCTTTCCTTTGATCATATTTGCCACAGTTTTACATGTTACATCCAGTAATCCCTTAATATCTAGGTAATTTGCAGCCAAAATCAATTCGAAAAGAGTGCCTTGATCTACTTTTAAAAAATCAGCATCCCAGGATGAGATATCGTCAGTACGCTTTTCTTTGTTTTCATCATCTTCTGGCGGTGGTGGATCGTCTTTATGATATGTAGACCATTGGATCACTTTCCTCAAAATAGCTGAGTTTACGTTAGGCAAAGGTACTACTTCTTCTTCTTCATCATCCATTCCAAGATCTTCCAGCATAGTTTTGATGGTGACTGAACATTTTGCAATTTCGACGTCTACAGTGAAAATTTCGCCATCAGACGAACGCAATTTAATTTCGGGCATTTTTGAAGGATGAATCAAAATTCGAGAACTAAAAATTTTAACTGATTAGCACTCAAAGTGGTTAGTTTTTGCGTTAACCCTACCTCCTCAGAACGTTGCACACTTGAAACTTCAAGACAAATAAACTGACAGACGAGATAACAAATACAAATGGCGACTGCGACACGATGGCAAAAATACGCATGCGCATGGCAATACGTTTAACCAAGTGCCATGACACTGCGCATGCGCCTGTAGGCGCCAAATTTGAATTAATGCAAAAATAGCAACAAATTTATTTATTGATGAAAAATTTTGATAATCTTATGAAATTAGCATAAATTTAATTTAGAGTGCAGGTAAAGTCCAAACTCAACTAGTTCAAACTGGAATTTGTGCAAGTTTATGGCGCCTCGTGGTATCGTTGCCTTAACATATTAATGTTAAATTGGTGAAAATAATGCGATTATTAAATTTGGTACAGTGAGAATGCGAGACTGATTTCCTCTGAATGCGCAAGCCTCCAGTGGACACTATTAAAGAGGTGGTATAAGGAGCAAATTTTAGACTTTCAGACCACTTGTTCTTAGTCCGGTGTGCAGAAATTTGAAACACTACCCAAATTATTGTTACATTTTATCAATAACAAAGTGGTTGTGCACAATGGTAAGTACTTACAACTTTTGATTAATACCGCGAAATTATTAAGTTTTTTCTTCTGAAACGTTTCTGAAAGTTCCCGCAGTTTGTGTCTATTGCACAATTATCTGATGCAACATTTTCAGAATTACAACGATGACTCTTTCTGGCCCAATTTCAGATTTGTCGGACGCACGTTATTTGCTAAAATTGTTGAATTAAAAAATAATATCCAAGAATAACGTTAAACTTTCAATACAAACAAACAACTCTGTTCACTGGATATTTCAATTTTTGAATTGTCTTATCTTGAGTGTTTTCTGTAATTGTTCCGATTGTTTTCGAATCTTTAACAATTCTTTTATTGTTCTTAGGAATTTACTGCGATAAAAACAGCAATGAAAAGCAACAAAATTAAAATGTTGTTTGTTTGCGTACTCTTCTTGATGATGATCCAAAACGGTGTTGCAGAAAGAAAAATCAACTGCCGGTAAATTATTGCATTAAATTGATTTATGTTATAAAAATAACGTTAATTTTGTTTAGGAGGTATGTTCATGCACCAGAATGCAGAGGTATTGCTGCCAAGAGGGACACCGCGCGCTTTGCAGATGATTATAGGTAATATTTTTAATAATTGGGGTTACAATCTACTTAAACAATCAAAAAATCACGCGACAATTTTAGCAACACATTACTATTCATAGAAAAGACGTAATGTTTACTTTTATAGTGGATAATAAAATTATTGTTTCAATTTCAGTTACTCGTAATCTCGCAAAATTGGATTTTTATTTTAAAAAGAAAAGGATTTGCGACTTCAATATTCATTAGTATTAACTAGTTATAAGATTTGTTTAAAAAAAATTAAATCAAAAACGGTTAAATTGTTATTATTTTTTAAATTATGCGTTTTACTATTATTATTACATTTTCTTGTGACGATATATGAGTACAGAAGAAACTGCCACTTTTGTAATTTAAAAAAAATTCATCATCTTCACAACTATATTAAGATATAGAACTTTCTCTCAAAACATATTGGAGGTACCAATTTCTTGAGCAACCAGATTAAAAAAATACACTTTGGTCCGGTTGCACAATCGTAACGAGTTTATCAAGCCTTTTAATTTTCATTACTTTAATTGGCCGTTTGTTGCATTATGTAGGAAATTAACAATTACTTTGCTTTCTTTAAAATTCTTAAAAAGCATCAGATGGCTCGGTAATCGCCAATCAAAATTTTGACGATAGTTTAATCACGTTTTGTGCGACTGGAGCTTAATTAAATAAAATGTTGACTTGAAAAGTTACGATATTTAGCTTTTATTAAAGAAGCATACTGGCTAAACTGCATCCCACCCTCAATATGATTTTCCTATAATTATGTTTTTACATTTTTAGAGTGCCTTCTGAAGACCTCCAGGAGCTGTCCAAATCGGCCTTAAATGACAAATTTTTGAGCCGTACATTATTTGGAGACCTATTGCGTAAAGTGGCAGAAAGAAATCTAGATTATGATACCGGCACCAACAACTACTTAAAGTAAACTGCGACAACAACAAAAAACAGAGAACGGCAGTATTACAATAGTATTTTAACAAATATTTATTTATTTATTATAGATATTTAAGATTTGTAAGCGGGTTCATCAAATAAAACTTGAACCAACTAAATCTCGACTAGTTAATTATAAAACTGTTCTATAAAAAAATTACAAAAACTAAAACAACTGGTGTAGAAGTCTTTTGGAATATTCGTAAGTGACAAACAAAGTGGCAGTCGCTGGTACGGTCCTGACCAAAGTTGGTGTTAGCCCGTTATACAAAGCCAAGAATCCTTCTTTGCGAACAATTTGAGCTATGGTTGTAATCATATTATGCCGACTATTGTTAACTTGAATCCTGGATTTTGCTATATCAGCCGGGTACGTCAACGTCCAAAACGAGGCCCCTCCAATCGCACCAGCAGTCATCGTTTTCAGAAGCCCAATATCATCTTTTGATTGTCCAGGCTTCGTGAACATTTCTCGTGACCCTACATCAAATTTTTGCAAAAATGGCGCGAAAACTCAGATTTAAGCATAAATAGAACACAAGTAAAAACAACATTTTTTTAATGGATTATCTAACGATCTAATCAATTTCATCAGTTGAAAGAAACTCGATTTAATCAATTTAAGTATAGTAGATAAAAATCTATAAAATACAAGTGAAAAATATTGGTTTAAGCACTTGTGCTACTTATGTTTAAATTCGCTTGATTTGAGATAATACCTTCGTAGGCCCCGAAAAAGAAAAAATATCCGGGCATCTCTCTCACTAACGTTGGAACTAGACCCTTGAAAAGTCCCCGGGGTCCTTGTTCTCGAAAAATTTGAGCAAACAATTTTGCAGGTCCCACTCGCTTCACTTGTTTCCCCAACAATTCTTGTTGTTTTTGCACTTCATGCATAGCTTGTAATTTACATTTAACCAATTCTGTAGGACAAATAGCAACTGAAGAAAAAAAGGACGCCAGAAAACCCGCCCAAGCGTTCTGTATCGCAGTTAATTCACTTGTTGTTTGTACTCTCATAACATTTTGAATCAATTTCTGACAAAACCCGTAACAAAGAAACAATACGGAATTTTCAGTAATATTAGCGGCAAGTGCTGGGACAGTTCCTGCGTACAATCCTCGAACGACACCATCAGTCCTTAATGTTTTTGCAAAACAGTCAATCATATTGGAGTAGAGCGCCGGGAAAGTTTGCATTTTCACCTTAACCGTATCGAGAGGTTGCCCCACATACACCAAAGCTATTCCCCCTGGTTATAAAGATAGTTAGTGTGGGACAAACAATTACTGATGGTAATTACCCAAGGAACCGGCAATGGTGTCAATGATACCGTCCTTCAAATGGGCAGGAGAATTTTCATCGTTATCCATCTCGGTAGTTCGAATTTAGCTATTCCTGCTAAACATCACAAGATATGTTCATGGTAATGGGTTAGAGCTGATAAGGACATTGCAACAACACGTTGACTAAATTTGAGGTTAGAATTGACATGAGATCATAAGGTCAGCTTTTATCTCGTTTACTTAAACTAATTAAGCAGAGACGACCCTGATTACGCGGAAACTGCCGGAAATTGATTGATTCCATTTAGAATATCGAAATTGGACCTAACAAAATGTTTAGTTGTTAGGGATTTTATCCTGAATCATTATCTCTATTGGCAGTTGGAGCCCTGGAATGACGTGTCGTCAACGTAAAGTCAAAGTGACAGCTCACTGACAGTTTTGGGAATAATAACTTTTCTTTCAAACAACATATTGTGGCTAAAATAAGGTAAATCATCGAAATTCTCAGCGAACTATGCCTATGTTGTTGAGTTGATGTCCTATTAAATTTACGGGGTCTTATCGCAGGTAGCAAAGATGTGGAAGGGTCCGGGCCAGGACCCTGGTGGTGACCCTGATTTCGAGCCGCCGCCCCTAAGTCAATCATCTAGTCAGGAGATTTCGGATCTAAAAGATCAGTTCGAACAGCAGCAACTTTTGATAGCCCAATTAAAAGAAATGATAAGAAAAAACGAGCAAAGTAATGTAACTCTAGAAAAAGTCGATCAGTACATGAGTAGATTAACAAAAATAAGCGCTGACGTTAAAAAGGGTAAATTAAAAAAGATCGATGACGACCACCGAAAAACGATCGACACTCCAGCTACTGAGAAAATTAACTTATTGCGTCAACAGCTGGAGGAGAATAAAGTAAAACTGGCTGAACGAGGAAAAAGTCAAAAAGGTATTGAAGAAATGGTAACGCAACTTCAAGCACAAATGGACGATTCTCGGCATTTAATCGCAGAAACACCTTTAAACATATCGTTGCAAGATATTAAAACTGAATACAGTTCCAGTTTGAGTTCTGAACAACTCTACAGTATTTTGGTAACAAAAGAAAAACGCATTACTGATCTGGTTGCAAAGGTGCATAAATTGGAATCAAACGTCCTAGATTTGCAAGAAAATCTTAAAGAAAAAGATTCAGTGATTGATGCTAGAACCAAAGCCATAACTTTGATGACAGAGAATTTGAGTAGGAAAGGCAAAAACACTCTTGATGCTTTGGACGAGACTAAGGAACAAATGAGAAAAATGCAGGAAAATTTTGTGACGCTTGAAGCTGATATGAAAGCAAGACAAATGAAGCTTCTGGATGATTTGAGGTTGAAAAACTACGAAATTGCTGAATTGCAAGAGTTAAATGCTGCACTGGAACAAGAAAAGAAAGATTTTGTGGTAACAAATCAAGAATTAAAAGCAAAACTTAAAACGATTTCATCAAATATTGGTGAAGATAACGAAATTACTGGTTTGCGAGAACGTGTGAAAGAATTGGAGAGCTTGAATGCTCAGTTGGAATCAACAAGAAGTTCGACTCAAAAGGGAAAGAAGAATAAGGGTCAAAAATCCGATTTACAATTAAAACTAGAATCTTTGAAAGTGGAAAATGATGAATTAAAAACTGTAATTTCCCAACATGAAAACACTATTAAAGAATTTGAGGCTACCATAGCGTTAATGCGTTCCAAAGAGACAGAGATTAGTACAGAAACTGAAGCAATTGGAAAGTTGAAGAAACAACTAGATGAGAGCAATAAAGGAATGATTAAAGTGAAAGCCCAGCATAAGAGTAAGGTCAAGGAGTTATCCAGGAAGATTGAAGAATTTAAGAAAATTAGTGATGTAAATGCAGAAGTTGTCAAATTGGAAGCTGAAAATTGTCGATTAAGTCAAAAAGTCGCTGAACTGGAAGAAGAAAAGGGAAGTTTACAGCTGAAACTTGTAGAAGGTAAATAGTTTAAAAAAAAATACAAAGTTAAGGACCAACCAACGTTGCCAATTATCTTCATGCAATTGGACATTAATATAATTTAAAAGTCGAAAAATTGCATCTGATTTTTTGTCTACAAAAATATACTTTGAATATGGTGCCAATTATATTCGTGCAACCGACCATAGGAACTATTTTAATAATAAAAAAATTCCACTAGCTCTTATACCGGGTTAGTCAAAAGTAAGGGAGTAAACTTCTCATGTCTTAAACTATTAGACTTTGAGAGAAAGAGAGAACTAGTTTGAGGGCATATTGGACCATTTTTTTTGCAAAACGCCGCTAGCCATTTTTACCTGCTGCCATACAGTCGTAAAAACTGTTTTTTCCTTACATCAAGCCGTTTATTTTCAAATAAATGAGAAAAATTTGATATTAAGTTCTTTGGACTTTGCTATAACAGGCTACCCAGTTTGGGGTTGGGGTGCGCACTTTCACCAAATATTACATTGTAATGGTTTTGTCGGCTATGTGTGTTGAATTGGTCTTTTTTCGTTCTCTATCCCACCCACGGGGCGCTATATGCACGACAATGTATTCTGTCATTGTACGATACATTACCTAATAAACACATTAGGTAATGAATTAAAATAAATCTTAAACTCAATCACTCAATCCTTGAAAGTGAAAAAAAATTTTTTTTACAATGACAAAATGCATTGTCGTGTTTATATGCGTACGACAGAGAACACAACGAATAAATCGCAGCCTTCGGTCTAATGATAGTGCTAGTTTTTGTATTATAATTTTTTATGCCTGGAAAAATATGCACATTTGGCAACATCGCAAATTATTTTTGTGCAACTGTGCCTTAAAAAAGTTGCATTTTTGTATTTCCAAAAATATACAACCAGACGTTAAAAATCTAGTTAAATCATCAAGAAGTTGCAATAATTCTTGTTACTCAAATTTGTATTCCTCCAAGAATATATTTTTATTAGTAGTCAAAATGTTAACGATGTTATTTCAATTTTTAGAACCTGAGGTGTTGAAAAAAGTGGCAGAATTGGAAGAGAAGTGCCGAGACCAAGAAGACAAAGATAAAATAATTGAACTTTTAGAGGCTGGTAAGTGTGTTAACCTTTATGTAACAATAACAACTAACGTTTGTTTTCAACATAGAAATCGTGAGGTTGAACTGCAGCATCGTCAGTTCACCCGAGCAGTTCTTTAACTTGGCTCAGTTACAAAATGCCCAAGTTACATCAGCAATAACTTCCATCCAATTCGAGGAGCAAATGGACGCTCTAGAGAAAGAAAAGGAAGAATTGATCGCAGAGAACCGAAACATCATGAAAGAAAAAGATGAGTTGTGGGAGAA
The DNA here is from genome assembly GCA_905333025.2 of Pyrochroa serraticornis. Classification (NCBI taxonomy): domain Eukaryota; kingdom Metazoa; phylum Arthropoda; class Insecta; order Coleoptera; family Pyrochroidae; genus Pyrochroa; species Pyrochroa serraticornis. The sequence goes on along the minus strand of HG995157.1, from coordinate 8,474,069 downwards.
AATTGAAATTTTGAGAAAAGAAAAACAAGAACTGTCGTTGAAACTCGGAAATTACATTCAAGAAAACATGGAGTTGATTGATAAACTCGAAAAACTCAGTGCCGAAAAAGTTTCTTCCGCCGAAAGCATCGAAATCGTTGAAGGTCTGACGCAACAAGAAAAATTAGAATTGGAAGCGTACCAGAAAAATTTAGATCTTGCTTCTGGTAATTTGAAGACTAGCGAAGAGAACTTGCCACAAAACACCGACTTGAACGAAAGCGTCAACGAATTAACAGAAGAAACTTCGGAGTTGTTGCAGAAAATTGAATTGTTTACGGTCGAACGTAGGGAAGTTATGGAGAAAATGGAACAACTTAAGCTGGAAAACAATCGCCTCAATCTCAAAATTCAAGAACTTGAAAATAATAGAGACGTTCTAGCCGAAACCTACGAACAATTGCAAACGGAAAAGGAAAATTTAGACATGAAACTGGAAACTGTTGAAAAGGAGAATGAACTACTTAAGGAAAAATCGAGTCAAGATGGAAATGAACTCTTAGAGACAATTGAGCAATTGAGGGAAAAGAATGGAAAATTACTGAAGATTTTAGGAATCAGTCATGAAGACTCTTGGGAGGTTCAGCTTAAGAAATCCGAGGATCTGGTTACCGATTTGAAGCGAGAAATCGAAAACTATCAAGCTATCTGCGAAGAGAAAGCGGCAGAAACTGAAACTCTTTCTGCTTTTGTTAAAGAATTTCAGCTCAAATTAGAAGAACAAGAGAATGAAAATATTCAATTAAACTACAGCCTTGTTGACTTCAGTAAAACTTACACGAATTTGGTAAATGAAAACGCCAATTTACACATTAAGGTTTCTCAACTAGAAGAAACAAAAATCAGCCTCAACGAAATGATTGAAAAGGGCAAGAAAGAGTTGGAAATTATCAACAATTTGGAATGGGAACATCGCCGGTTGCTAGAAAGTAAAGAAAATGAAATCAAGAAATTGATGAAGGAGAAAGACAATACAGAAAACGTCATCGCCAATTTACAGAAAGCTATCAAGGAAAAGGACGAAACATTCCACAAAGTTACCTCTGATTTAAAAGACAAATACTTGGCGCTTCAAAAGAAACTGGAAGCGAATGTTGGCTCGATCCAAGGTATCAAAAATCCTTTGGAGGCTAAAATCGAAGAACTTACTATTAAAAAAACAGAACAGGTGGAGAAAATGAAGAAAATAGCGGCTAATTTTAAGAAGAAAAATCAAGCCTTCCAAGAATTAGAAGAAAAGTTTAAAGGCGCCCAAGAGAAATGGGAAACTGAAAGGAAGGAAAAAGATGCTAAAATCAGCGATAGCGAGAGTAAACTTGCTAGTTTATTGCAACAAATGCAGGAATTGGAAGGGGAAGTTTGTAACTTACAAAGTGTTACTGCTGAAAAAACCAACCAATACCAGACGCTTTTGCAAGATTTCGAACATCTAAAATCCACTCAAACCGAAGAACTTATTTGTGTTGAAAACCGAAATGTTGAATTGCAGAATATTATAACTGACTTAAGGATCAAATTAGATAAAGCAAGTGAAGTGAGTTTACAACAGGAATTTATGCAAACTCGAGAGAGTTTTCCGGAATCCCAAAATAACGATAGTTCTCTTCAGTTCAAAATCCAAGAGTTGGAAATGGTGATAGAAGCTAAAGACGCGGAATTATCGAAATACAAGGAGAGAGTTTCGAAACTTGAAGAAGGAATTTCGATGATTGAAGAAAAAAGATTGAATTTGGAGAAGAAAACTGTCGAGCTTGGAGCACAACTCGAGGAGAAAGCTCAAAGTTTCGAAGAAATATCAAAATGTGAAGATATAATGGAAGATAGATTAGCAGCATTAGCAGCGCATGATGAAGCTATAAAGATGAAACTACAGAACACAATTTCCGAAAACCACGAATTAACTAAACAAAACCAGAAGTTGACGGAGGCAAATGATAAATTTCAAAAAAAAATTGATAATATTATGGAGAAATTCAAAAATATCGACTCCAACGAGGTGGTGATTGACGAATTAGAAAATAAAAATTCCATCATGAAGCAACAGATCCAGTGTTTGGAGGACGAAGTGAATCATTTGCAAAACGAATATAAAAAAATCAAAGAAGAGAGTCTGGAAGAATTGGACAAAATGAATGGAGATTGGCAGTCTCAATGCGAGGAGATGTTGAAGGAAAAAGCAGAATTGATGGTTAAATGTGAAAAATTAGAAGAAGATATTAAGGAAATTGTGGAGAATGAAGCCGTTTTCAGTAGCGAAATGGAAGAATATAAAATCAAACTAGAGAAAAGCGAAAGCGAAATTAAAAATTACGAAGAACAAATACATGCATTAGCGGCAAGTAATGAAGAACAACTACTCAATTTGAGACAACAACTTGATGAGAAGAATGCTGAACTAGAGAATTACAAGAGTGCTGCTCAAAGCTCGATTGATAACGAATCACCTGCAGATATAGCAAAAAGACTCGTGGAAATTGGAAAAGTTCGCATGGAAGAAGAAGTTCAACATTTAGTTTGTCAGTTGAAGGAGGCTGAAAAACCTTCAGTGACTGATCCTCAAAATGTAGAAAAGAAGGAAATTGTTGCGTTGGAAGCTGCGGAACACAAACAATTTTCTCCGGTTTCGGAAGCTCCACAGCCAGTTCCCACGTTTGTTTGGTCAGATCAAGGCAGTGATCCCTTTGATTTTGTATCAAATCAAGCACTCCAAGAGTCTATTCCTGTCTTCCAGGAAGAAGTCGTTCCGGAATCTAAACCTATCGAAAACAACCAGGAAGAGTTGCTTAGTAAAATCAAAACTTTAGAGTTCATGCTATACAGCGTCGAGAAAGAGAAAGATGATGCTCTGTTACAGTGTCATGAAATGAGTAATGAGTTAACGAGATTAGTTTATGAGAGAGAAAACGTTGGTCAGCAGCAACCAATTCCCGATTTTTGCCTTGAAACGCAGATCCTCTCGGAAGAGCAAATTATAGACACACCTGATAGCGCAAAGGAGCTTAGAAATTTAGAATTCGAACCTACTAAACCATCTGTAGTTTTTCGCGAAGAAATCGAACCTGTAGCTGAAGATACCTTCCAAGCAAAAACCGCTTATTTGTGTTATCCAGAAGATGTTCATGAACCCGCTAAAATCGACTCTCAAATAGTTTCAGAAAGTGAAACTATAGTTACTCCCGAAAATCAAAAAGAACTCCATGACATCGAATTTGTCAAAACTCAGTTCGAAAAAGGTGAACCAATTGTCTCAAGTGAAAAGGACGGACCTATCGTTGAAGAACAATGTGCTGCTAAAACTGCATATTTATGTTATCCCGAACATGATCCTAAAACGTCAGATATCGATCCCCAAATAGTTCCTAAAGAAGCAATCTCGATCACTCCAGAAGTTCGCAAGGAGCTCCACGACATTGAATTTGTCAAAGCCACACCTGCTTCAGCACCAACTGGACAACCAGTAATTGAAGATCGTGTTAAAACTAAAGATGCGTATCTTTGCTACGAGATGGCAGGTCGTGATACTTTTGGCGAAAACGATGATGGTTGGGGTTGGGGACCTGAAGAGTCCAAATTAGAGGCGGAACACGTACAAAAATTAGAAGCTACTCCTCTCATGAAACAAATTGAAAGTTTGAAAGAGAAAGTTAAGGTTTCAGAAATAGAACGGGAAAATCACTTGGAAGAAATCAAACAACTTCAAATTAAATCAGGGAAGTTGATTAAGAAATTGAAAGAAATGAAAGTTAAAAATAGTGAGTTAAGTAAGAAATCTGAAGGCGATTTCTTCAATCTTGACGATACGATTCAGGAAGAACTAAAATTACAAATTCAAAAAGTCGAAAAGAAGTTAAAGGAAACCGCAGCGGAACTGGAGAAGGAAAAATCTGAAAAAGCTTCCATTTTGAAAAAACTCGACGTTCTAGCGTCTGCCAACGAAAGGATGGTGGAAATGAAAGAGAAGCAAGATGTAGAATTGATGGGTTGGCAGCGGAATTGTAGAGAATTAACTACAAAGTTGGAACGTTTTGAATGGGGCGATGATGGTTTTGCCGCCACTGAAGACTCTTCAGAACAAAAACAATCACCAAGTAAAGAACAAAGCGACAATACTGCTGAATTAAGCAAAAAGGTGCAAGAACTTAACGATACCATCAAAGAACTAACTTTAGATAACGAAGAATTACAAACTCTACTTGAAGAGCAGAGGACTTTGAGGATTAAAGCTGAAAAATGTAAGTCAGTTGGACCAATACCCGAAAACGTGAAAAGTGAAGCCGAGTACTTGCAATTGTTGAATGAGAAAAATGCTTTGGATGAACGAATGAAGCTGAGTGGAGAAGAAAAGAAACAACTTCAAACCGAAATAAATGAGTTAATCAAGAAAAATTCTGAGCTGGTGGAAACCTTTAACGATCTTAAACGAGAACATGAAAATCTTGTTGCTTCCGAGGTTAATAAAGATTTGAACATTGAGCGTCTCCAAGATACTCTTGAGAATATCGAAGCAGAAAAATCTAAAATTATTGAAGAACTGCATGAACAGTTACGGGTGTTAGAAAATGAGAAGATAACGTTGAATAGTGCGAAAACTGAACAATTGGGTGTCGTTACGGAGTATCAGAAACGGATTGATGAATTAGATAAAGAGAAAGAAGAGGTTTGCAGGCAATTAGTTGAGAAAGATGAGGAAATTTTGAATCTTAGGCAAACATTGGAGGCACAAATTGAGTCTTTGCGTCGTGAGCTTGACAACGAAAAAGAATCAGCACAAGTTCTCGCAGAAAATTATAAGCTACTAACAGAATCTGTTGCCTTAAAAGATGCTGATCTGGCGAAATTGTCCGAACAATTGTCGAGTAAAGACTCGGAAAATGTTATAGCTTTGAAGCAAGCTGCTGCAGAATGGGAGTTAAGGGTCGAGGAAAGAGGAATCGACGTGGCGGAAATTTGGAAACTCCATTTGGAATCGAGAGAAACGGAATTTGCCGAAATCGAGAAACTTCTGAGGAAAGAAACTAACGAACTCGAAGAGAAATGCAATGCTCTTGTCAATGAAAACAACGAGTTACGAAAAAATGTTGATGCCGAAATCCGGAATGAAGTCGACAGAGTGTCAGCGTTGCAACAACAGATCAGCGATCGTCAACAAGTTATCAATGATTTAACAAAAATGGGACAAGAAAAACAAGCTGAAATCGATAGTCTCCATCAAGAAATCGTCAGAATTAACGCGGAAATGACGCTATTGCGGGGTGAAGTCTACAGTAAGAACTTAGACTTAAATGTGCTTCGAAAACAATATGACGATGAAAAAGGAATCGTTGATGCTGTAATCGCTAAATTGGAGGAAGGTGGTTCGCAGGTTATCTCGCGTGATCACGAGATGGTTTTGGGGTTGTTTAGCGGACAGCTTTCCAAGTACTATGAGGAAACCGTGGTACTGCAGCACCAAATAGACGAACTCAAATCTCAACTTTTTGAAACATCCAGTCGATACCAGGAAAATTCCGCAGTTTCTGAAGGTTATCAACAGAAATTGGAGGAAAGTCAAGTTACGTTGATGGAAAAAGAAAAAACGATTGCTACTCTTTCAACTCAACTTGAACAGATACAGAATATGAAAGATTATGAAGATGAGAGTGTTAAGAATTTGCAACAAAACCTCGTCGAATATCAACAAATTAACGCTGCAATCAACGCACAACTTCAAGAAAATAATTCCAAATTCGAATCGTTATTGAATGATTACCAAAACTGTCAAACTTTAGTGCAACAGAAAGAAGCTGAAATCGGTCATTTCAAGACTCATTTGGAGGAAAAGGAAAGAGAACACGCTTACGCTCTTGAGAACTTAACCCAAGAAACGAAAACTTCAACCAATGAACTGTTGCAAGAAATTGAGGTACTCAAGAGAAGATTGCTTGAGAGTGAAAACCGTTACGAAGAGTTAATTTCAATTAAAGATGTTGATTTAGGAAATCTGCAACTGCAATTGAACGAACAATCAGCTAAGGTTGAGGATTATGTGCAGAAATTACAAGGGTTTGACGAGGTTTGCGCTCAGCTGCATCTGAAAATCGAGGAATGCGCCGGCTTACAAACCAAAATTATCGAGCAAAACGTTTTGTTGGACGAAGAAAACAAACAACTGACAGATTTGCGAAATATTATCGAAAACCAAGTTTTAAAAATCGAAGAGCTTAACAAGGAATTGTACGAGAAAAGCAAAGATTACGATTCTCTAATTGCCGAAATGGACATGAGTCGTCCAGATAAAGAGATTAATAAGAGTGAAGTAGCGCGTTCACAAGTTGGGGATGATGATTTGGCAGAACCGGCGAGCAGAGCTGAACTCAATTTAGCCCTGTACATGCTGCATCAAAGAGACGTCCGTTGTGAAGAGCTTACGGTTGAGTTAACACAATTACTGGAAGAACGAGATACTTTACAGTTGCGGCTCTCCAACGCTTTAAGGGAAAAAGAAGAGTTGTGGCGGAGAAAAGAAGAAGGGGAAAATCTTACAGAAAGCACTGGAGCTATACCTAAGATTAGAACGGAAGTTGTGACTAAATCCGTCGAGAACGTGCGTGCTGAACCTAACCAATTAGCAAACAAGTATGTAGATTTTCAAATTACTGTAATAACTAGGTAAATACGTGAAGCCATTGCATCGCAGACCTGTAAACTGTGTAATCAGTTGCAGTGGCGCTCTTATGCGCTGGAAGTACAAGTCCCGTTGTTCGGTTTGTAACTGCTTTAAAATTCTCTTGTACCCCTCTATAACAAATAATAAGATCGGAGCAAGGTTCGAAAAATCAATTTCTTTTTTACTTTTGTGTAATTTTTTGTTGTTTCAAGCTTATAATTCAAAGTTGCTGCGTAAACGGCGAATTTAGAGTGTTTGAGGTGGTTATTAGTGAAGCCTTTAAATTAGTTTCCGAACATATTTCACGAATTATTGAATAGCTCAATTTGGAACGTGATTAAGGTCAATTGTTCCGCTAACTGTGACGTTGCAACTAGTAGCAAAAATCAATATAGCAGAACGCTTATTACGTTGTAGTTTCCGAGCTTTGTTTATTCAATTAATTATGACCCTCTTTAGATTATCCGAGCTCAGAACTCTTGGGTACAACAAGGACAAAACAATAGTTGATGAGCAGGAACTTCGGCGTTTGCAGGCGTTTTCGATTATGCAGCAGCACCGGGATGCCGCGTCGAAACTACCACCAGAGGCCGCTGCGCGATTAGTGGACGCCAGTTACACTTTATGTGAGTTGTTTCAAAGTTTTATTTTTATATCGACGAAATTATTTTGCAGCTCGTGACGTTCAAAGTCCGTCGAAGGTCCTATTGAACTGGCTTTGGGGCAAGAGCACGCCGAAAGTTAACAACATTTAGTTTCAAACGTGCCTAAATTTTCATATACTTTTTATTGTTCATTAGGATGATAAGGCTAAAACAATCGGACGCCTGTACAGAGACTTTTGTAAAATTTGTATCATAAAATAATGTTGTCCGAAGCATTTATTTTGTTATTGTCGTAAGAGATTTTTATGTTTGTGAACTAATTGTACAAATGGTAATGTAAAGTTTGTTCGAGCAATAAACCGCTATTTATAACCTTTTTGTGTTAATTCGGCGATGTTTGAGCAGCAACAAAGAAATCACTAGTAGCTATTAATTTATCGAGGACGTAGCCAAATAGTTCAAGTGGAGGGATCAGGAGTTAATCACTCTCTGTAGGTACCTTTATTAATTTTATCTTATCAGTGAGCACTCGTGCAAGTAATCGTGACCCCTATTTAATTACAACAAATTTGTTTATACAATTTTTTGATTGACTAACTAGAAGGAAAATTTTAATCAAATTATCGCATTTTTCTTGCTCTATCTCGGTGAGGTCGTGCAAAGCTTTTATGTCGATGAATCTAATGCACTGCTATTTTAATATGTTTACATCGAAAATGTTTACTTTCTGTAATTTTATTAAGTATTAGGCAGATCAAATCTAGTAGCGTTAGAGGAAGCAGGGCAAAGTTTCGTCGTAAATTTTACGGGGAAGGTTGAAAAACAACCGGAACTCTACACGTAAACGAACAGGAGGATTCATATCATCTCTGCTCTCTTATATAATTTCAAATTTATGATATCGCGTCGCACTCTTCATTAATTAATGTAATCACGGTGCGAGGTGGCCTTCTAGAATATATGGTCCGTATTTATCGTATGGATGCTACTTCTACTGTATCTCATTGTGTTATGGTAAGTGATTGTATAATAACATAACGAAATGATAACGCTAAATTTAACTTTACTCTCATGAATTTGTTATTCAGGAGCGTAGAGAAATTTTTATTCGCTGAATTATTAAAAACCCCGCCAGCTCACCAACTAACAAATATTTCTTGTAATTCGACCGTTTTAGAGGCTAAAAACAGCGAAATTGAGATTAAAACCAGCTGCGGGTGTTGCCCAATAGTTTTTGTGTAATCATTCGATTTTACTTCTACTATCACTTTTACCTCGTACCTACCACCGTAAATTCTAAATTACCCTACTGTTGGTGTCTAAGCATACGTGAGCACCTACACATATTACTAGTGCAAAGATCGATAAAACATTTCCTTATAAACCAACCGGAAGTAGAAACACTTAATTAACAATGGAACCCAGATATTAACAATTAACTGTTTTCGCAGTACAGTGGTAAGCACGATCAACAATTTTCTCCTATTATTTCAATAACGACAAATTTCTCTTTCTTTTTGTTCTTCCAATAATTTTTCGATTTTTTTTAACTGTTTTGTTGCTATTTAATTTTAATGCGATAAATACGGCTAATGATCGCTCTCTACAAAAAGATGGTAATAATGAGACCTTACACTGAACTAGATTATAATCTGAATCGCTACGTTTATTAAAAGACGTTAATGCAAAAAAATAGAACATTTCATAAGAAACCATCTGTCGCTTTTTATAAATATAGTGGAAATTAATATGTTTCTACGTTCTAAAAACGAAATGATATTTATACAGAGTGATTTAGGTCCAATTTTGATTATTTTAACAAAATATTGTACTAGTTGTTATGATTCGCAGAAATGTGGGATATATCTTTGCATCTTAAAGTTTACAAAAAAAAATTAAAAAGTTGTTTTATACATTGTAGAAAAAAGCTCAAAATTTTTGTATGGATGCATTCTTTATGAAGAACTATATTCTAAAGTTAATGTGATCTAGATGCAACACACCAGTGGCGTGCAGTGAGGTTACATAGAAATTATTTTACGAAAGAAGAGTATGCTACTGCTAATTTCAATTTCTTAAACCTTTTTTATTTTAAAATAACAATTGTTTTTATAGATCTAAATCAGCGTGTTAGTTCCAACAATATTTGCATTTTTTAAAAGGATTTTAAAATACTTTGTGTTGGTCTAAAAACACAGATCTAGTCAAAATAGAAAATTGAAAAATCTTTTTATGATGAAGCACAGAAAGAAGAAATTAAAGAGTTTACTATTAGTGTAATCAATGAGCCTCAACCCATTTTGACAATCCCGAATTAATGAATTATCATTATTGAATATGGCGATGTTGCCTAAGCCTCTTCAACTGCAAGGAATTCAGTATCCAATTGCAAATTTAAAAGCGCTTTTGCGTCTTCTGGCCGTAGCTATGTTGCAACTGGAATGTTTTTGGTAGGCCCTTCTCAGTTCAGAACAGTTACTCAAAATTCAAGCTCGACGTGCACTCGCATGTCTGTTGGCATCGAAAATTTCTATTGCCATTCTAATTTTTACGCAATACCAGATTTATATTATTCAAAAGCGAATATTTCTAGAACTAAAAGTTTTATTTAAAATCTGTAAGATCGCTGTTTATTTTAAATTAGAGGAAATTTAGAAAAATTGAGGAAAAAGTTATTAAAATATTCCCGAACTACCTTCATTGCAGAATATTGTGTGTTACATTTGGCTAATAATAACTTCACAAAATAAGTCGATTTGCAGCATTTTTTTTTTTTTTTTTGTAAATTTTGACGCCCTGTATCTTCCATAGGAATTGAGTAAGAAACATATAGAACACATTTGTCTGATTCATAACCACAAAAAGAATATTTTTCCTGATTCAAGATTAAACTTGAACCATTCTGCAGGCATTCATAAAATTAAACAAGCAAATAAATTATTTTCCTGCAACACTTCTTTTGTTCCTTTCGTTTTTCTCTTGTTTATTGTTCACATCACGTAATTTCTTTCTTTTTATGCCCCATTACTAATCCATGTCTTCTTGTTTTCTAATAATTTGCTATATAAATCCACCCTCTAGGGATGCCGGTAGCGCCTCTAGCTGACTTCTAACATAGTGTTAAAACCAAGTAGTTTAATGGTTAGAACATACTGTGCGCCCCTCTCGAAAATTGCAGCCCTAAAATTTTGCCGTCCGGTTCTGGATGATATCGATTGGGCCATTGCCCGACTTTTATGAGCCGTTGAGAAAACCGCGAGGTCAACTATGCGGAAGCAATCGTTAATGGTTGTGTCGATCACGTTGGCGCTGCAATGACAGTCGAAGCCTTCTGCGCGATTAATATATTGTCACGTGATTGCTTTAAAACTTAGTTTTTTAATTACAGCGCCGCCGCCGATTATGTTGATTCTAGTGACGTTGCGGGCGCCAAAAATTTCCCAATTTGTTTGAGTACGCTCCTGCGTTCTGTTCGTTGTTTGATGGTTCGTCTAGATTCGCGGGGGGAAGCGGTAACTGTCATACGTCAATCAAGTTTGTTGCATTCGCCTGTCAAATTGCCCGCCTCCCATCCACTTTCTAATAGGAACACATGTTCGAAATTTTCGGCAAAATTGCAGTGAAAAAGTCCAAAAGTGTTGATGAAAACAATTATGAAAATTAGCAGTAAATCATCGGAAAGCGCAGCGCAAACACCTGTGTTGACACACCGCGGTAATGTTTAATTTAGATTATAAACATGTCCCTCCCGTTCATTACGAGGGTGTTTTCCGACATATGCGCTGAAAACGGTAAACGCAACGCAAACAAAACATCTTGTCTTTTTCTTATCTGTTTTTTCTGTTGTAGAATCTCTTGATGGCGAGATAGAGTGGTCGTCGAGGAGGTGTTCTTAACTCGGTTTTATGCCGTGATGACTGCTGAAAATCGAGCCTCCTCGGTGAGTTACACCAAGTCGGAGTCGCAAACCGTCCAGGAAGACCATCCCTCTGAACTGTTAGACGACGAAAATGTGCAGCTGTCACTTGATCCAAAACTGCAGGTTTACCTGTCACAGGTGTCGCAAGAAAACGGCTGCTGGGGTAGGTGTTTTCCTATACCCTTCGAAAGGGCCGCTCAGAAATCGTGGTGGGACCCCATGTTTGATTCGGAGATCCTAGAGGGCCAGTATCAGAAAAGCTCAAACCCCCACAGTCGGTACAAGTTCAGGTAAAGGCACCCAGATCTTCCAGTAATAGCTTATCATATTATTACCATTTATTTTTGTGGTGCAAATTATATTGTTGGTTTTCCTTGAATAGACCTTTTAACACTAATTGGTGCAATAATGTTGACATGGAATTAATTTTTTTGACAGCAAATGAAAATTTTGTTTGAATGGTAACTAAATTTTTTTAATTTGTTTTTTAAAAAATATTCTTGCAACTATTAAAAACAATATCCTGCAATAAAAAAAATCGGAATTATCCCACCAGTTGACACTTGTGTAAAAAGCGTATCATTAACTAAACAGACGTTTTATGTATGCGGTAACTTCTGGTTTTTGTTTTAGTTATTATAACCACTACAGCTTCCAAATTAACCCTGCAGATGGCGCTTGAAATTTTTTATGTGTATAGTGATTCTGCATACATGGTATTTGTTATATCCTTCGGGTAGCAATGACTCAATAATAGGGCCGCTTAAATCGGCACGAGGTTAGAAGCTTCTAGTGAAGCACTCATTTATTTACAATGTGATCTTCCGACTAGCGCGCCCAGTCCGTGAATAAATAAAAAATTATATGTGTACAGTATATATTTTATAAATAATGATTAGATAATCTAATGCGAAAGGTTGTAAGTACGGCTAGAGATCAAAGTAATTAAACACCTATTTAGGTTGTGTTCTTGAAAACAAAGTGGAGCGTGGTTTTTTATTGAATTGGAAAACACTCATGTAGGGCAAAGTAGGGAAGAATAAATAACCAGTCAATCAAGACTTGTTAGCCTTTATCAGTTTTTTCCTGCCCTTGTTAGCCATATCCCGATACGTGCAGGCTTGAACAATATAAAAATCAACCACAACAACAGCCTGACTCTAGCAAAACAAGTAAATAAGCAATTTATTACGGATTGGGTTCGCAAAGCTCTCTTGTAAACAGCGTGAGCTTCAAAGCATTTTTATATCTTCTACAATAAATCCAGCAAGAGATTTTGTAATAAATTATCTTTAATAATTGACTGATTTTGAAGAAATCCCAATTCATCGGTAGCCTCTTATGACATTTGGTTGTGACCCTGCATTTTTGATTTGATACTTAATTTTGGGAATTAGGTCCACAAGGCTCTCCTGGAAACTGTGTTACTTTCAATACAGTTTTCTACAATAAATCCGTGTAAGGGTTTTTTAAAAATTGACTGAATTTGAACAAATATTAGTTTATCTTAATGGCATTTGGTTGATAGCGTAAAATTTTGAAACAGTGGTTGGTGCGCTATTTTGGGGATTCCCCGCTCTTTCTGCAGATTTTTTTTTGTTGCAGGTACGCTCTTTGGTACATGTTACTAATATCATCGTCATGGCTCATCTACTTCTTGGTCACCGGAATACTCTCGGAAACCCACCATTGGCCTATGCTCTGCACGGTGTTGGGGGCTCTAATGCTATCTATGACAACAGTTCTCTTCCTTACGTACACCGATATTTATAACAATCACATGTTGCTCATGTCCTTGACGGTAGCGTTTGTCTTGTGCATAATAAGTTTGTCTTTTGTCATTCTGGTACCTATGAAAACAGATCCGTTAAGCTTCCCGAAAACGTCAGACATCAGTCCGGTAGGACATTTTTCGATTTGTATAGAAATTTTAATGGTAATTTACACATTGATTCCGCTAAAACTATACATGAGTATAGTAATCGGAATTTTGTATTCGTCAGCTTTTGAGACATTGACACTTTGTCTCCACAGTCGTCCCTTCGATTTTTCTACAATCATCGTAAGACTGATGTCTCACATTTGTATACATTTAATAGGACTTCATATTTTAATAATGACAAACGTGCGCATGAGAAATACATTTATGAAAGTAGGACAGAGTCTTCTAGTCAGACGCCAGCTCGAATCCGAAAAGAAACTCAAAGAGAACATGATACATTCATTAATGCCACCTAGCGTCGCTCATTGGTTGCTAAATGAAGATGAAAATTTTAATAGAGGTGAACGAAATTCCGATCCTGATACCAACGATATCCGTTCATTATTTCGTCCGTTTAACATGAATCGAGTGGAGAACGTCAGTATCTTATTTGCAGACATTGTTGGTTTCACTAAAATGTCCAGTAATAAAAGTGCCGAAGAACTAGTCGAAATTCTCAACAATCTTTTTCAACGTTTTGATCTCCTTTGCAAGTTTCATAATTGCGAAAAAATCTCCACTTTAGGTGATTGTTATTATTGCGTTTCGGGATGCCCCGATCCCAGACCTGATCATGCCAAGTGCTGCGTAGAAATGGGACTCAGTATGATTCAGGCAATCAAGCAATTTGATCAAGAAAAAAACGAAGGGGTTAATATGCGGGTGGGGGTTCATACAGGGACCGTATTGTGCGGCATCGTAGGAACGAAAAGGTTCAAGTTTGACGTCTGGAGCAACGATGTTACTTTAGCCAACCGTATGGAATCAAGTGGGCGGCCCGGAATGGTTCACATTTCCGAAAAAACGTTAGATTTTCTTCACGACACCTATCTATTCGAGGAAGGAGAGTCTGTTTTTGGTAAGCGCTAGCATAATTTCTTAATTTCATACGCTTTTGTTAATCTAAGTTAGTCGATTTAAGAAGTATGAAGTAAATTGAGTTAGCGGGCGCAAAGTTTTATGCTTCGCAGCACCGCATAATCATCGATTCCAAAGCCGAGATTCCAATATCAATTCTTTTAAACTGATCCTAAGAGGTTTTTCAAAGTGAAACTTCTTTAGCTGCATTAGCATGAAACAGTTCAATATAAAAATGAAACGTCACACACCCGGTCTCAGCATTAACTCGATTGAAATCGGATGGGCTGACGATACCACATGAAGAGGGAGGTGGGAGACTTGTTTACTCTTACACTGGCGATTTCTCTAATGGTTATTTCAGACCCCACCGAGTGGTGCGCTGATTCTTTACCAAGCTCATTGGTCAGAAGATTTTATTTTTGTTTCTATAGCGCGTGTGATTTGATTAACTTCCCTGGCTTTTTTTTTCTTCCATCTTGGTTATGCGAAAATGGTGACTGGATTTGCTGTTCCAGGTCTCAAGACTTACTTTATTCTCGGGAGGGCCGGAGACAGGACTCCTTCCTATAGCGGCAGCTTCCGAGCCGAGGGTCGTCAAAAGTACGCCAATTCTCTTCAATTGTTTGTTTCACCTCCTACTTCGTCGCCTTCGATGTCGCCACAAACTCGACCTCGAGTGTTATCATGCGATACGACTTCGTGCTACATGAAAGTTAACCACAATCCCAACATGTTGTCTCCTGACGTTTGCAAAATGAAAGCGAGTAGTCTCCCCAGCATTTTAGACTCTGAAAACGAACAAGATTGCGAAACTTGCAAAGATGATGGTGGGGAATGTGAAAACATCAAAACACCAACATCTACAGCAAGTTCTGGAAAGTATTCAGTGAAATTAAAAAATTGGAAAATACCGAAATTTCTTCGAAAAACAGACCAAATAAAAAACGATTTGGAAATCGATCAACAAGTTCCTTACAATTGTGAAGAGTTGATTTCTTGTGGTTACCAGCAAGTCCCGACTATTATCGAAGGTGCTACTATTTCTAACGGTAAAAAGAAAGAATCTTTCATCAGTGTAACTGATTGTGATGATGAGAAACGGAGTAGTATTTTCCTGGAAGAACCCAAAGATACTATCGATGTTAAATCGTATATTAGTCAATCGCGCAGTGACATCGGCCAATACGATTATTCTCCGGGTGATCTCAATCAATTTATTAGAACGGGCAGTTATCGCTCGCAGTACGGTCGGTCACCCCAAGAACTGTCACTTCTACAACGGGCAGGGAGTAATCGCTCTCGACGGGGACGCTCGCCCAATTTTGATTTATTACCAACTGAAAGGGCGAGAAGTGCGACCGTAGCCAATCTGGAACGGCCGAAGAAATCGCTAGAGGTTCCGGGCAGACTCTCCAATATCACCGTCATTGACGACGCGATTATGAGTCAGTCCGTGCACAGCCGCAAGGATTCGGGGATTAAAAGCAACAGCCGGAGAAGTAGTATACAACAGGTAAAAATAAATAGCACTCTACCATTGAGTTTCGATTTTGTTTATACGTATATACGTATCGTCGGTGCTGCACGACAAAAAGTGGCACATCTCAAATATCTTAATTTTTTAGTTAGATGGTGGAATGCGTCCACAAAACGGCTTTTCTTTATCAGAAACAAACGTCATAAAGATAGTTGATAAAATAGCCGGTATAGAGACCCAGTGTCATGTTGCTGCAACTCTGAAATTTTAGTACCGATCTGGGGTTCTACACACACTGAATGCTGTTTTCGTCAGCCGGGAAATCAACCGCGAAAACTATTTAGCATTGCCTCAGATGCAACTTTACACACGAGTTACGAGTTTCCCGTCGCCGGTTGTTTGTTAGTTTTCGCCCGGTTTTTTCTCGGCCACCGAAAAACCCGTTCGTGTGCAAGAGGCCTTTTTTGTGCACCGACGATATGTATGTTTTCTGATAATTGTAGATAATAAAGTAGAACCACAGAATAAATATTTATTCAACAGCAATTGGTGCACATTTCAATCTCGCGTCGAGCATCACGCTTAACATTCTCAAAATGTAAAAGTGACTGTAATTTTAGATGTCGGTAATTTAGAAATCTGTAATGTAGTAATGTAGATAATGGCGATGATTCGCCAAATTACAAAAAAAAGTTATTCACTAAGTTACTGGGGATAGCATTGCAGTTTGTACTGATTTCGGCGTAGTTGCTTGACAATTTCCGCTAATTTTTTTAAATTTTGATTTGTACCATTAAAACTTTCAGATCGACAATCCTTTGCCTTCCTGTGAGCACCGGGTGTCTGGATATTACACGTCCAGCCAGAGCACGGTAAACTCGCCCCATTACCGGCTGCCCGGGCCCTTCTTCGACAAGTACGGCACCTGCATCCAGAATTTGCGAAAGCAATCAGATCGTCAATTAATCAAATGTGTACAAGACAACTCCAAGTCACGAGGTTCCTATTTTATAAAACCGCCTTTATCGAGGATCACGTTATTTTTTAAAAACAAGCAGATGGAATACGATTATCGGGCGAACGTCCATTCGTTAGAACGCTCTGATTCAATTGTAACCTTAGCTAACTCTCGCTTCAACACATACTTCGACTTCTTCGTTTCTTCGTTAGTTTTTTTAATTGTTTCGATATCTTTATTATTACTATACGGACATACCAGGGTGTGGTTAATCATTTTTTCGTGTTTTGCAATTATGCAAGGATTCGGTTTAGCGCTTTGCTCCAGACGCGTAGTCGAAAGCTCCGAAAAATGTTTTAGTTGCGTCTCGAGGTTCTACAGGTGGAATATGTTCGGAGCGGTTTTGATTAGTTTACCGTTAGTTTCTGTTTTAGTAAACTTTTGCACCAAAATTTTCCCAACGCCGGAACCATCGAATTATTTGTATACTTATTTATTGTTCGTTGGCGTCATCCACTTTTGTAATTTCACTCAACTCAACTGTTGGATGAAAAACTTTCTTGTTACTCTATTCGCTGTAATTTTCATTCCCTTGTTTCTTCAAGGTTCCTGTTCGAATCTCATCGTCGAAAACTCGAATCGAAGCCGGCTGGAACTGAATCCTATCGTAACGGTTTTCGATAACGATTACAATGAAACTGAAGCGCTTAATCCTCTTGGTACTAGCCTCAATCATTACAGTTTTTTGTACAAATCGGAAATTTTAATGGATCTCTTCTTGTTGCTAGTTCTGGTTTGGTTGTTGAATCGCGAATTCGAAATCGGCTACCGCATCAGCTTCCACGCAAGTTACACTTCTAATCGCGACAAAATCAACGTGCAAAGCCTAAAAAACCAAGCCGATTACCTAATCTACAACATAGTACCTGAACACGTGGCCGAACAGCTTAAGAAGAACGCCAAGTACTCGGAAAATTTCAAAGACGTTGGCATCATTTTTGCCACTATCGTCAATTTTAATGAAATGTACGACGAAAGCTACCACGGTGGCAAAGAATTCCTTCGGGTCCTCAACGAATTGATTGGAGATTTTGACGAGTTGCTCGACAAACCTGAGTTTAGTAGCGTGGAAAAAATCAAAACTATCGGCAGCACTTTCATGGCGGCCAGCGGTCTCAATTCTCAAATGCGTCTGCAACAAGAAGACCCCCACGAACATTTGTACGCGTTAATGGACTTCGCTTTGGAGTTACAAAACGTTATCACCGACTTCAACCGAGATCTCTTAGAATTTAATTTAATTTTGAGGGTGGGATACAATTTCGGCGACGTCACTGCCGCCGTTATAGGGAACACCAAACTTTACTACGATATTTGGGGGGATGCCGTTAATATAGCCTCGCGAATGGACTCCACTGGAGTCAACGGTTTTATTCAAGTTGGCGAGAATTGTTTGGAGGTTCTGGGGAAGAAATACGTTTTCGAACCTCGAGGTTCCGTGTATGTTAAGGGGAAGGATAACATGAGCGTGTACCTGTTGAATCACAAGAAAAGTGACGAGGAACTCGATGCTTAATCATTGTGCCTGTGCAAGGATATGCATTCCAAAGCTGCTTTAGCTATGTAATTATGTAAAGAGTGACCGTAAGTGTAGCCTTAATAGTGGAAAGTTCACCAAACTAAATGCATTTCAAACGTGATGCTAGGTGTTTGTCACGACCAAGGGGGCACACTTCCTCACTCCCTCCTAAATGCTCATTGTATAATGTAATAAAAAGAAATGAGTACTACGAGTGACCTGCGAATTTGTGGCCGCTAGTGATTTTGGTACGTCATGGCCGTATTAGTAGTGTTAAAGCACTCGAGGTGCTCAATGAATATTGTAATTAACGCTTTTGTGTAGGGGAAAGTGGCGGTTCGAGCCCCCTGGCGACTTTAACTGAAATTAATCATTCTAACCAAAGAGATTATTGTATATAGAAAACTATATATTTATGGTCCAAGATTTACAAAATTACAACCAATCTTTGTTTGGGCGGGCGGACTGCGATACTTATAAGGGTTGCTACCAAAGAGGTTTTTGTTGAGTTGTGGTTGTGATAGCGGCAACTGGGGAGGTGGTTCCCAGCCCAAGCTTCACTTAAATAGGATTATAAAGAGCCGCGTTTATTGTGTTTTACCATTGAGCTTTTTACAAGTACATTTTGTCGTATTGCGCCTCAATAGTTTTAGAATTTCGAGATTTTTACCGGTTTTTCATGGAACAGTTCGCGCAACAGAACGTCGTAATAACTGTGATAATATTCTCAATTAGTGATTTTTAGCTTAGAATGGCCCTAATATTGTTTTATGCAAGAGGACAAACACCTAATTGTAATTCTTGCCAATAAGTACAAACAAAATCCGATCGTATGACTCTGCGAGGTATTTTATACTCATTATGTAACATTTTAACTTTATACAGTAATTTTATAGTGTAGCGAGTAGTTTCGGAAATACCAAAGAAATTTGTAATATCTGCTTGGCAAATTAATGTGAATCTAGACTGAAGAGAAACAATTATTACTGTCTTCACATGATTGTTCATACCTCATGATGAATTTGACCAATTGAGGACCATGTGTAGAATTTATTGTGATTAGTTCTGGGCGCTTTCAAGGCCGTTTTTCGGTTTTTGGGAGTTTTTGGAAGTTGTGACGATATTGTAACTGAACGAGGGCCTTGAAACTGCCTAAATAATGTGGAAAATTGTATATGATATTATGCGGTAGCTTTAATCTAGCTTTGTTAGTGGAGTTCCTAACATTGTTTAAAATCTATCTTTGCCTCTATCAGTTTTAGCCCTAATTAATATTCCGTTATTACTGATGTGCAATTGTTTTTATTATCAAGATGTATTTATTATTGAGTTGTGAATTTATTAAAGATTTATTTAACTTTTTCCTATAAAGTGCCTTCTATCGGTTCTGTTGTCTTAATGATATTTAATTATTTGTTCAATTTCTAACAGATTTTAGCAGATATGTTGTGCACCGTCCTTATCATGTATAAATACTGATATTATATCTCAATAAAATGACCTATACGATTTTTCTGCGATCACTTAGCCCAAATTTACCTTATTTTAAGAGTACAAAACAACTGTCTATTTCACGGAAAAATACAGAACAGTTCAGAAAAGCAATAGAAATAATTTAAAAAGGGACACAACAAATTATTGTAATAGTTAGGTACTTCGAAATATTAAGGAATATTTGAATAATCTTGAAAAATACCCGCATAGATTTATTTTAAATAGGTACCAACAGGTACTACTGAAACAGTATGCTTTAGCATCTCTTAGTGAAATGCCCCTTCCGATAAACTCTCGTCTACGCCCCTGTTTTAACCACAACAATGGAAAATATAGAATTAAAGTTAATAAGAGAAATATTAAAAGAAATTGGGGCTAAATTAGAAAAGCGAGAAAGGAACCTCGAAAATCCGCCTCTTTGGACCGCTTTTCGACTTTAAACCGAGTCTCTATCGAAAAATCACATCTTCTCGGCAGCCATCTTCGTGAATGGTGCCAGCGCAATTTCCGGTTTCGGTAGCACTGTTGTCAGTTCTCGTTGTGTCTATGTAATTTAGCTCAAATAAAAGCATCAGAAATGCTAAAAACAGTCCAGAATTGCCACTAAACGACCCGAAATTGAAACTGGGTTTAAAGCCAAAGGTAAAACGTCTCCATTTCGATCTTATTCGCCCAATTCCTTTTACGTAAACTCTGGAAATGTACGACCTTGAAACGTCGTGTCAACTCCATTGAGTTTCACTTCCACATTGGTGGTAAATTTGAACTCAGTTTTGTTGCAGCAATGGAAAATGAATCAGGATCCGAATTATTGGAGAATGTTATTAGTGATGTTGCATCACCTCAATATATGATTCAGCGAATTCCAGAAAATGCCCAATTACTCGGTACTGATCTTTTGCAGCACCACAATGGTTTAGTGGTTGACTTGGCCGGAGGCGATTTTATTCCAGTTACTTATCCTGCTGAAGGGTTGTTACCGCACGATTTAACTGATGAAGACAGAAATTTGGCTGCGGCTTTAGTTGCTGTTCAACTCAGCCAGCAACAAAAGCAACAGCAGTTACATGATTCGACTTTACCTACTTTAGTTCAAAACCCCACCTTAGGTATGTTTGTACAACTACCTTCACTGTTTTTTAACGCTATTTTGCAGATAACAAGATTTTGGAAGAGCAACAATTGATATTGACTGATAAAGAAGGAACAATCACTAACGGATATTTGCAAATTGTTGGATCTGATAATATTTATGTGGAGAAGCAATCACTTCCCAAAATAATCAACACCCGTTTTGCTGCAATTAGCCAGGGTTTCAATGGCAATCGTTCTGAAAAATCAGAAGACGAGAAGCGGGGGTCTGATGGCGAAAATAGGTATTTTGAACGATTGTTAATTTTTTAACAAGCTAGGTAGGTCTTGAGCATTGCTTATTATACTTTAATGTTGTTAAAATTGAAGTTGAAATTTTGTCAGTAGATTAGTCATCAGTGAAAAAATGTTGCTTTTTGTTATACTTTCTCATAGGAGCCAGTTTTAATTATCGTGGGCGTTTCTGTTTTTTGCATTGAAATTGACAATTCCGTTTGTTTTTAAGCTGTGGTACTTACGGCTTTGCAATTGTTTATTTTTCAAGACCCGACAATCGGACGTCTAGGAAGAGTTTGCCGCATAAAAAACGGATATCTAGAAAACTCAAAAAACAAGCGCCGGTCCAGATCCAGTGCAGTCTTTGCGAACAGACCTTTGCATCCAACGATGAATTTGCTCAACATGAACTTCTTTGTCAAACAACAATCACACCAATCCACGCCACGTCATTCTCTTGCCAAATTTGCACTTCCACTTTCCAAGATCAACTCAGGTTTTTTGAACATTTAAAAGCACATTATGAACCAGGTAGCCGACAACCAACAAGTCAATTGGGAGAAGTAAGAATATTGATGTAAGTTTGTTTTTTTTTGTAAAAAAAATTTTTTTTTAGCGAGTTGAAAAGATAGAACCAGAAGCGGAGAAAGACAATATTTTTCCAACGCTATTGCATCTGACTTGTATTCAGTGTAGTAAAACATTCCGCCGTCAGAAAGCTTTTGAAAATCATATGAAGGAAATACATCATAAGGAGGAGTTGAACGAATTTAGTGAAACTGAAGATCTAATGGAAGGAATCAACGTAGTCGTTGATGGAAATGAGCCGAATTCCGACAACGACACAAAAGCTTGGTAAAAAATTGTTTTTTTAAATATTTTTTTGTTTCAATAGCACTTACGTCAATTTTATGGTAAAAGTGAAGCACACTGCAATTCCACTTCCATTTGTTTTTTATTCCACAGATTATTTACTGTTAATAATTAATTTGAACTCTTAAGGCTGCTGTTTAGTGGACGACTTGTTAGGCGGTCGAGTTACATTAATTGAAATCAATAGTATTGACAAGTAAAATTGGATTTGGTGCTATTTTATGCGCAATTATAAATTTAGGTAGTGGTTTAACTGATTAATTTTCCCGGTAGAAATTAAATTCTTTGGTCGAGATCCAGTGTTCAATCTACTTTTATTTTTTCTATGAGATCCAAAATTTTCATCTAATTTACAGATTTCTTTATCGATATAAGCTAAATTATTTGGCAAATCTCATTTTCTGATTTCGGTTAGCCGTGATGTTATGTTTTGGTGTCGGTAAAAGCGAGTTCTACGTCAATCTTGGGCTCTGCTACCGTTCTCCTCTGAAATAAAGTGAGAAGTGCTGAAATTTTGTACTGAGCTGAAATAGTATGTGACTTTTTAGCAAGGATATTCAAGCAAAAATTAGTTTGAGCGTCTCTAAAACGAGTGGGCGGCAACTTTCTTTATGTGAGCAGGTTTTCTGAAAATATTATTTTTTACCATAATAATTTTATGTGTCAATATATTATCGTAATGAAGGTAAACCTTATTCAAGAATTTAATACTTCTGACAAACTGTAAAGTAAGAAAATTATAAGTTGTAATACTGAATTGAAAATTAAGATATGCCAGACTAGATCATAGTGCAAGGTAAATAAATGGTGGCACTGGCTACTCGTGCCGTGCGGCTGGCACGTCTCCGATCTCCTAACGCAAGACAGACGGAATCACTACGACAAGGAGCGCTAACTCCGGCTTACTTGGCGCATTCAATTGCATGAAAAAATGGCGCCAAATCGGGCCTTAAAACAATAATACCATTGAATATGTAGCCGCCGGTTAAATAGATTTGCTAGGTTCCATTGTTAAGTCTCGGGAATTTAGATCAAGTTGGGTTTTCCTAAATTGTTGGTTAAGGGCCGGGAAAAACCCTGTAACAAACTGGCAGTGTGTGCACGTAAAAACCACAATGTGAAGAAAATGTGTTGTATCAAATTGTAGAAGTGGTTATGATAATAATCCAGAAGAAGTTTCGTTATTTGTTATACCAAAGGACAATTTGCAACAATATAATAGTGCAATTCCTCGCAAAGATCGGGTATTGACAAAAAAAGATCATGTATGTGAGAAACATTTGAGACTTGAGTGCATAATTCGTGAATTAAAAACAGTAACGGTAACGGTAAGTTGCATGAAAAACTATACATAATTAAACTTAGGAAAATTTACCTACAATAAATGATTGCTACAGCTATTTGTGCTTGGAATTCGTAAGAACAATAGTTACAAAATCGTTTTGAGGGTTTCAAGGCTATTTTTACAGGAAGGGAAGAAAATAGGGCTAGCCATCTGCAGATCAAAGACAAATTGAATAATTTTTCAGATGTCGATGATTGGAATTACGATTGGGACGAAATGACAGAAAGACACGGAGTCACTTGATAATATCCATCTATTACCTAACAGGTTTTGCCTGCCGAAAAGTCAGTAGGGAAACGAGTTGTGATATCTGCAAAAGAAAAGTTTCAATCTAAGAAATCCCTCAATTTTACCAAAAGTTTCCAAACTAATAACCTTAGAACTCAGAGTAGGTCTGAATTATTCACAAGGAACTATATTTTGTTATTTTCTAACAGTAGAGAAAATTTTGTTCAAACATATTAGTTCCGTTGATGCGTTCGAAGAGACCATCCACGAATTTTTGTGTTCCAAGCAGAGTAAGGCGCTGGCGTTTCCTTGTGAAGAGCACTCTCTGGACATAACAACAAAACTGATTTTGTTTTGCATTACAATTAGGGTAAAGCAATTCTACAAAAAAGAATATCAGACAAACCGAAAGCTTTTTCAAATAAGAAGAAAGAAGCTAAATTGCCGTCAACCTATTAGTGTTTAAGGAAAAATTAATCAATAATTAGACAGTAAGTTTGCGGAAAATTTGCATAAAAAGTATTGTGCAAACTGCCTATAATGTCGGACAATAAAATGACTTATTTGTAAACTTGCTTTTTTCATTGTTTTACGCTACATAGGTAAAACTTGCCAAAATATTTTGCTGTTCGTTTTTCATTGTGAAAGTTTTACGTCTTTTTTTCCTTTGATCATTCGCTAATTTTTCACAATAATTATCATTACATGACACATTATCATTTCAATCAGCAATTAATTGCATATTTTTATGTTCTTATGAGAATCGCAAATATTTATCGCTGAACGCGACTTGACGACTGATGACTGAGTCCCGGTGGCTCAAGTATAGACTGCGTTGGACATTTTTGTCTAACAGTCGCCACTATTCCAGCGTTAGCAGATTGGAGACACGGCCAACTAATTCGTTGCATGATATCGTACACCGTGGACTAGGTTAAGTTTGCGGCGTTATCTAGTAGGCGCTATCGACGCGCTCCCTATCTTGACATCCCCAATAACTGATGAGGGTGAAAAGTTATGTGTAGGAGTTCTTCTTATACTTTAGTGACATTTTAAATCAGAGGAAGAATGAAGAAAAAATTCAATAAAAACTTAAGGCACCTAGCGTCGATTATTATCCAAATACAGTAAAACCTCGATTATCGATGTTTCCGGATAAACGAAATACACGGATAATCGAAAATGCATAAAAAGTGACAAAAAATATATAAAAATACTTATTATACCATATGGGTGTAAATGTACATTTTTATACAAACATATTACATTTCATGTTTTATTTTTTGAAAAAGTCTTACTTGAGTCTGTCGTTTTTTATTATACATTTGAAGACATATGAAGATATGAATTTTTCTCAGATTTGAAACATCTATATATAATCTGAATCATTTTCCTGATCAAGGTAACTTAACAAGGCGTTTGCATAAAAGTCAATGCATATTCTGAGGTAATTGAGTCCTCCTGTGCAGATGAATCTTCAACATCTTAATCCTCATCTGTACTCTCATTATTGGCAGTTTTGACAGATTGTGAAGTTGATGCAATCTCAACATCAGGCAAAATTTGATATCCCGGTTCATTTTTATCGGAATTTAACCATTTTTCAACGTCCTCTAGCGTAACGTTTTCATACTCAACAGCATTTAAAAGTTGGGCGGATGATATATTTTCTTCATATTCGAGAGGATGTAAGTCGTATTTTAATTCAGGCCATAGTTTAAACCAAGATCTTTTTAAAGTTACTTTCGGAATGTCATTCCAGCTTTCTACTCCGGCGTAAATTGCATCTTTAATACTCCACCTTTTCAAGAATGCCTTCAAACTGCAATCCGACTCCAAAAGTAATTGTAACATTATTTTTCTGAAACGTTGCTTGCAAGCTTCTATCACCCTTTGATCCGTTGGCTGTATCATAGGTGTTACGTTTGGCGGAAGATACTTTACAAATATTTGACCATCAACAGTTAGGTAATACATTTTTATCAGGATGTGATGGGGCATTGTCTAATAATAGCATCGCTCTTGATGGCAAATTTTTAGATTTCAACTGAAGTTTAACTAAAGGAACAAATTCATTAAAAAAACATTTTTTTAAATTTGTTGAATCAACCATGTTTTAGCCTGATTTTGATAGCTAACAGGAAGATTTCGCCTTTCTGTGCCTTTGAATGATCTTGATTTTTTTTATTTGCTAATGCATATAAGCTCTAACTTATGAGTTCCACTTACGTTGGAACAAGGCATTAATGTTATTCTTTCTTTACTGGATTTATGGCCAGGAACCGATTTTTCATTATACATCGCAAGTGTTTTAGGTGGCAACGATTTCCAAAACAGACCGGTCTCATCCGCGTTGTAAACTTGTTCAGGAGTAAGTTCATAACGTTCAATTAATCTCTCTCTCTCTCTACAAGATATAACTCCTCAGCGTTCTTGTCCCCACTTAATATTTCACCTTGTATTTCCAATTGTCGTATTCCATGGCGTAATTTGAATCGCTGCAAGCATCCTTGCGAAGCTTGAAAAAGTTTCTCAATTTTCATTTCTGTATGAAACTACTGTGCTTTTTCTAAAAGTAATGGATGGATACTGGATGGTCCTCCACACGTTTTTGTTTAAACCATTTGTAAACAGCATTGTCTAGTTCCTTAAATGTAGACAATTGATTGTGAAACAAATTTCAAAATTTTATTTTTATGTTTTAAAATATCTCGAAACTTCTGCCTTCAATATGGTGTGACTTTGACAGGGTGGAAGCAGAGTGGTCTTTTTCATGCTGTTCAATTAGTTTTAAATCTTTTCTCAGTGCTTAAAACTACTCTTTTTCTTTTGAGTCCATGTCAGCGTCTAAGTACAATTTACATTTGTAACGAATACGACGTTATAACACTAGTAACTTACCGAATACACTGGAATACCTTCACAGTTCACTTAGAAGCATGCAAACTGAGAACTGGATAAAGAACATGCCTCACATCATGACCGGGACTTCCCACAGTCACGTTCAGTATATGGCGTGCGCCACAAATCTAGGTACCGGATAATCGAATAGAGTAGCTGTTCACTCACAGATATTCGAAAATGCTGTCCTGCACGGATTATCGAGAGAACCAGATGATCGGAACACGGATGATCGAGGTTTTACTATAGTTTAAAAGAAGAGCAAACGAAATAAACCTGATGTGGAGAAACAAAATAAAAATAATTCAAAATGAAATAAAATTTAATTAGGGAACCGAATTTATAACTCCCACGGTCTCTTAGGTTGGCATTTCTTTTTCGAAATATTCTTCTAGTTTTTATCTAAAAATGTTTTTTTACAAACTAATACCCAAATTCTAGACTTTCTTCCCAAATTAAATTAATTGACCCACGAGTGCCCCAGAGAATAGAATTAAAATTGGGTTTAACACTTTTTATCAATAATTTAGTTGTCATATACGAAGAAAAGTGGTGCGACTTTTTGGAAAGCAGTTGTCTTACTATTTTCAGAACCAGAATTTCAAAACCAATCAAATTTAAAAAAATTATAGTTTAAATTTGAAACTTGATATGATTCAGTTTTTAATAACGTAACAGAAATATCGGAAAATATTCTACGTGTGGTTAAGTGAAAAGTACTTCCAAAATGTGACAAAGCGTTTTTAAAAACTTTTTGAAAAATAAGGTAAATGTCTTTTCTTGTCTTGGTGCATATCTGCAAGTCGGACTGTTTTTCGAAGAATTTTTTATATACACCAAATGGAAAACCCAAAGAATTCGATCCTGAACTAATTCTTTTAAAGCTGCTAATTTTTCTTTATTTTAAAGTGAGCAAAAGTCTACTTGACTGTATTCAGGACAGTCAAGTCCAACAAAAAATTGAATCCTTCAAACACGGACCTTCCAGTGTTTTGCTCATGTTTCTTGCAGAACGATAACGAACCGATAATGAGTTAATAACCCCAACTTTATTTTTTTTATTGCATTTGGTGGGTGTTCGCCAGATTACCATTTCAACTTTTGAAAAGTTGAAAAAGCAATCGTTTCTACAACTGAATGTTAATCCTGTAGGATCTATATATGGTATGTGTTAGTAGTGTAAATTAAACTTCTTTTGAAAGTTTTTACGTTATGTGAAACAGTTTTTCGAAGACAGTAATCGCATTTAAAAGTTTCGAGCTTTTTTAAACTGCTTCGGTTTGACAACTCAATTAAAAAAAATTGTTTGTCCAGGTTTGGAACACTCTCATTTTTTGATTTTACAAATGGTGGCAATCTTAAACTTCGTTTACATTACAGTCATCATCGACACATAGACTATTTTTATTAAATAATAAAATACCAGTCAGAACTTAAACATACGTGCAATACGATATAAATTGTTAGAATCGGTTTATTAGGGTGCAGTCATATAACAGTAACGGTTTAGAAAGAATTCATTGCAAGTGCAAAAATCGCATTTCCTACGTTACGGATTTCATTCATAAAAAATATTGCTAATTTTAATCTCTAGATGTATGCAAGAACCCGAAAGAGGCTTACATATTTTTTTTCCATTTTTCTATTTCATATTTTCGTAAATATTTGCAAAAGTTGATATTGATGACGTACGTGGTCTCATATCCCAGATTCACATCTATATTGAATGGATTCTCGCTTTAGTTACTATCCTACATTGCCAGTAGAGGGTTAGAGCAGTTAACCACCCATAGTTAGTAGTAGTAATTAGTTTCTCGATAGAAACAAATTAGTAATTTTGAATCTACAGCTAGATTATGTTTTTATCTCATAATGGTATTAGTTAATTAATAAGTCTTGTAACTTTCAACATAATTTGCGATGACACGACCAAATATTAGAAAACTTCTTTTAACATTATCTCATGTTTTGTTTCTCTAATCTATTAGAGCTAGCAATATTTGCTTGAAATAATTGTTCACATTCTATCTGTTCAACGAAAGTCATAAATCATTACCCAACACGTTAGGTTTACCTGTTATTTTGTTAGTAGTTCCCGAAATGCTCACTTGGAGGCCAAAACCCCTGCTTAAATGTGCGTCAGGTAGAATATAAATGTGGATGTAAACAGTTGATGTATTGTTAAGAGAATTACATTTAATATAATTTTTTAAATTTGTAATTCAGGAGGGGCCACCCCTTTTTTTTTGCTATTTATGCTACTTTATCACTGGTGGTAAGTTGAATGACGAAATGTAACATGTGCGCAGTCCTAGGAATATTATAGTCAGTTGTTAGAACGCGCAGTTGTGGAACTTAGTCCTCTCGGTATAGTAATTTTTTATAAATTTCAGGTACAGAGAAGATGAGTTACACCAAACAGAAGAGGACTTGAAAGAGCTTGAAGCGGAAGAGCACGTGTGTCAAATTTGCAAGCGACCATTTTCTTTGCGAGCTATTTTGCTACAACATCTCGTAAGTTGCAGGAGCGATACGGGTAATTCAGGTAACTCTTAATAATAACAGTCGACAGTGTTATCAATTGTTTTATTCCAGAACCGACTGCACCTCCTTTAGTTAAACGAAAATTAAAGAAAAAAGGCAGTATGAATTGTACACAATGTGAGCGAGTTTTCACTCATAGAAACTCTCTTGTGTACCACATGAGAAGTCACACTGGGATTCGACCTCATCAGTGTGAACAATGTGGCAAAAGTTTCTTTGCCTCAAGCGCTCTCAAGGTTCACTTAAGACTGCATTCAGGTAATTTACATGTCTTAATTATTTTTGACCCTTATTAAAATAATTGAGTAATGCAGCGACTAATTTACATCTGTTTTAGGTGACAAACCGTACCACTGTAAAGAATGCGGCAAAAATTTCCGGCAATGGGGCGACTTAAAATACCACATGACCTCGATACACTCGAACGAGAAGCAGTTCCAATGCGAGTACTGCGGTAAAGATTTTGCTCGCAAGTATTCGTTGATTGTTCATCGCAGGATTCATACGGGTGAGAAGAATTACAAGTGTGAATTTTGCGGAAAAACTTTTAGGGCATCCTCGTATTTGCAGAATCACAGGAGAATTCATACAGGTAAATTTCGATTCGGGAAATTTTCGTGAATTGTTTAATATTATGAATGTTGTTTGATTGGAATTGTTTCAGGTGAAAAACCGCACGAGTGTGGAGTTTGTGGTAAGCCATTCCGTGTTCGTTCTGATATGAAACGCCACCAAAGAACCCACTCAAAGCGGCCAGCCTCCGACAAACCTTTGAGATATGTCTCGACTCCTTGTCAGTCCTCTCAAAAAGTGATAAAGTCCGAATCCGGCAGTCTAAAGTCTGAAGACGTTTATGAACTCAACGTGGTCGAAAACAATGATGGTGGGCAAATTCTAGGCTATGCGCAAGACCAACTGGAATCTTCTGTCAGGGATGGAGACACTTTGTATGTTATGATTGGTTAATTTGAACGTTGTTGATTTATTTTCATTTTTTTATTGTTTACTCTTCTGTGATAAGACTTTTGTTCAAGTTTTGTTTTTATTTTAAGGTATTCCGGGCAACAGTTGTTTTTAGTTAGTTATGCCGCTGAGGTGCCCGTCAGGAATGTGGAATCTTCATCAACTTGGATTCCGATGAATTCTTGATTTCGTCTCGGTTCAACATTATAATTTAAACACCGAAAGGATGTAATCGATCAGAATCTGTATCAACAAAAAGTTGTAAAGTGATTTATTTTTTAAAAGTTATTTTCATAGTACTTATTACAAATTTTTGTTACTGAAGTTACATATTTCTGTTTATTTTTTCTTTTATACAACCATACCTTCTCATTTGATTAAGATTTGTTTGATTCTGAATTGATCACGTCGATTTGAAACATCCAGTAGGTATATTATTGATAAGTTTACAAAAAATGTATTTTAATAAATTATATATGTTTTTATTATTCGTTCTGTTTTAATACCACAGGTAGTGGTACTTTTCCTCACTTTGTAACCAAAGTAATATTTTTTTTTAAGGTAATTAGTTGAAGGTATAGGCAAGGTCAAAACTTCAAACTTGCCGCCGTTTTCGAATTTAATCTTGAAAGCCGTAAAGTAGTTCGAGTAAACAATTCAATGGTTAAGAAAGAGAGAAAATATTGGACGTATGCTCCACAACGTTCATTTTAATTTGTCAAATCTTAACCTAACATTTAACTGTCAGCCAAGCGTTAAAATGTCTATTTATTTCAGTGGTTCCTACTCCAGGTCCGCGGGGGTGATTAGCGCAATATGTAAACAATTAAATTTAGTAAATCTAAAGCCGGCGAAGAAAATCCAGGTGCAGTTCGACCCTTTCCACCCAAATGCCGTGACCGCTAGGTAAACATAACCACAAATCCCGAATTATTGATTGCTATTTTTAGCTAAAGCGCAAGCGTTTATTGCTAGAATTAAAACTATACACATTCTAGAGACTTCCTTTTTCACATTTCAACCCCCAAAGTGCTTGAAACGAATTTAAACTGCATCATAAAAACAAATGTAGTTTGTGATCGTAGTGAACCCGAAATAAAAGTGGATTTGGAGGATTCTGGGTAAGATTTCCCCAACAAAAAACTGTTAATTACAATCAATTGAAATTACAGAACAGTTAAATTTCTCGCAAGTAACTTGTCAGTGCTGGAGATTCTGCAACATTTTAACCGCCATATCAGTTCAAAGGTGCAACCGGAAGAACCAAAAAGCATTCAAACCACTAAGATAGAGAAGAAGAAACAGAAAAAACGATAAAATGGGGCTGAAAACCAACTCCAAAGATTACCAACTTAAGTTGATTGAACACGTTTACAACCAAATTCCTGCCTTCACTGATGTTTTCACAGAGGAAACTTTTTACATGACTGTCATTGCAGTTGTTATAAGCACCATTGGTTGTGTGTTCATCTTATCGCGTTTTATTACCCTTAACCCTGTAGAATAATGGAGCAAAAATTGGTTTTATTATTTAAAAGTTTCAAATGGTGTCTTCTAATTATGTTGATGTTTACCAATAAATTCTTTTAACTGCCCAAGTTTCATTTTTCACTTGGAGAGCCTCTTGCGTAATACAATAGAAAATATACGATACATGTGTAAATACTAAATTACCGCAATTTCCTGCTTATTTCGCAATTTGCATCACTTAAGTCCGGCCCTGGATGAGAAATGTGTGCGCACGTTATTGCGCATAGAATAAGGATCGAATCGCAGTTTGACTTTCATTTGTTATACCCAAATCGAAGTGGAAGTGACAACAGTTGTCACATTTTTCAGCTGAGTTTGACAGCAACGATGTGACAAGAAATCTTTATAAAATAATTTTAAGAATTTAAACGTATTAGTGGCCAAAATGGATATTTGCCGAGTACGGCGTGTGCATTTCTTATGTGTTGGTCTGTCGTTGCTCGCCAATTTCAGCTTAATATCTGGGGAAATAGCAGCTGTCAACCGGACCAGCAACTCTACAATTACGACGAAACCTTCGACCTCAGCCCCCATTCTAAATATAAGTAAAGTGGCTGAAGGGGGTGGAATTCCGGTTCAACAAGACACCACACATTTGGGTCGAGAACATACTCTTCCTGACGATTCTCCGCCGCCACCACCTGTGGTCGAGATTAACAACACCATTTCTTCAAGTACTGCGCCAACACTTGTCTCCGTACCGCCTTATGCAGTTCCTGAGAAGAATGACGACAAAAAAAGTGTGCCAAAGAAAGGGGTTGAGTTTATAACAACAAGTACATCAAAACCCAACCTTAAAAAACCAATCATAACGGAAGTGGGTGATGATGTTCCTTTCGCTCCTTCCAATTTTAATCCTAAAGTTAAATTGAACGAAACTGTGAAACCACCGGTAGGTGAAATACCCAGTATTGAAGTAGTGACGGAAAAAAGAAAGAATCGTCAGGCTGATTATATTGTGCCTATTGTTGCGGTTATACTCTCCGTACCATTGGTAGCTATAATTATTTCGGTTTTGTACAAGCGAGGATCCGAGTGGTGGCAGCACAGGCACTATCGCCGAATGGATTTCCTTATTGAGGGAATGTACAATAATTGAGTGGTCCATGAAGGCGATTGTTACTTGCTTTACAATTGTGCATCTGTTTTTTCTGTTCAAACTTTCGTGCCTTAAAATAATGCAATAATTTTGTGATACTTCATGATAATAAATTGTTAATTATCTGTATTTTTCTATGATAATAAAGCATGTACAGTATTAATTGCTCATTTATTTTCTTCTACACTGGGTGGGTTATAATTCAGAAATTTCTAGATATAAAACTGTGTATGTGACGTCATAATGTCAGGTTCTTAAATCACGTATATGGAAACACTTCCATTGGCGTAATTTTAGACACTACTTTTGACACTTTGTGACACTTGACAGCATATGAAAAGCAATATAACCAAACTTTTCGATATGAATATTTTGCTACAACGACAATAAATTAAAACTGCAATAATGTCTGAAACCTATGTACTAGTCGAACAAATGCAAGCTTTGAACAACGTTTTTCAAGAAAATTTTGGATTAGCACGAAGATTAAAGGTAAATAGTCAAAGAAAAAGCATCTTAGAAAAACAAAAATTTTCAGTTATTAGCATTGGACGTATCGTTTAAATACATTGTTTTTGGCGCTAGCTCCGGCGGAATTTACATATTCGATCGAGAACCATGTCAATTTCGGAAATTAATCCCGAGTCAGGTAAGTCATCTAAAACGTAATTTATTGGTCTCATATCATTTCTTTCAGTACGGTCCCGCCGCTTTAATAAGCATTTCTGAAAATGAAGATCACTTGGCTCTTGCCACTACCACTGGTTACGTGCTTGTTTTAGAGAATTGCTATACTGAAGTCCTGTTTCAACAACAATCCTTCAGTCTGCATGAAGGGAACACTGTCACTGCCATGAAATGGCATGACAACGCTCTTTATTGCGGCGACAATATTGGGAAGGTGTCAGTTGTTACTCTCAGAATGTCCATGGTAAGATCACAAAATGAAAGGTATATCAAGTCATGTTCACTCATTTCATCTCAACTTGTATTAATCCTATCTTGGTGAATGTATTTCGACTGGTATATTTCGTGATCGGGGTCATCCTGACCCCTCTGTTTCAATTTTTTTCAGTGATGCAAATAGCATCTATTTTGTCATAAAATCAACCAAATAAAAAAAAACAATTTTTGTTTTGCACTGTTCTACTAGTCTCAATTTCATGTCTTATTATCCTTTCCGCATTAGAGGACTTCAAATATTTTTGCAGTGCAGTGCGATATGAACAGAAAAGAAATTGATGCGTTAATGATTGAAGCTGCTCTGTTTTAACTATGAAATCGAATATGCTGCATTGAGTTTTCTCAGTATTTTAATGATTTATAAACCTGACAAAAATCACTCTAAAAAGTTGTTTGGTAAAGAAATTAATATTGTTTTTGTGAAAAACTAAAAAAACTGGTAAAGCTTTCGAGATAATTTATCAAATTTAATGGAATGAGGAATGACGTGATCGTTACTACAATTTTCTCTAATATTTCAGGCAAGAGTTTTCTTTCCTACCACTGATACCTGTCTGATGATCTTGGACGCTTCCATCGTCCAGATTGACGCTTACTCAAAATTCTTGCTGGTCTCAACTCAAACCCGCACGTTACTATGCGATATTGAATCGGAAAAGTTCAAACAAGTCGGAAAACAACCGCGAGATGGTCTCATAGGGGCCTGTTTTTCTCACACTGGTCCTTCTTCCACTAAGATTAAGAGGAAACCATCTCAATGGCGGGGACTTTTCCGAATCGTCGGTGATAACGAAATACTTTCCATTTCTCAAGATAAGGACGATGTTAAAATTCTTTGCGGGCGCCCTGGCTTAAGGCTGTGGAAAGCAGATTTGAAAGCCGACGTTGTTTCAACTGTGATTTTTCGAGATTCTGCCAAAATTCGGGCAACAAATCTCATTCATTTAAATAACGATCCCAAAGCTAAGTTAAGAATGACGTCTTTCCCGGAGGCGGTCACTGCTCCACCGGATTTAAATTTCGGGCAAATTTTCTTTTTGCTAGATAAATTTATTCTAACGTTTAAGGCAGACGCCTTTTATGTTTTTGATGTGATGTCAAATGCTTTAATGTTGTGGTGCAACTACTTTCACAACATAAGAGATTTAAAAATTGTAGATTCACGACTTTACATTTGGCGCGATGATCTTCAAGTCGACGTCGTTTCTCTATTAAAAATCGAAGATCTGATTATGAAAACTTTACTATGTAAACAATATCGTCTCAGTGCTGAATTATGTTTGGAATTTCGCAAAGACTTAGAGAAAATTTTAGAAACATCAAAAACTATTCATTTAATTCTGAATTTGGCTGATAATTTAGAGTGCGATAGAGTCATATTGAATAAATTGCAGCCATTTCTTGACCTGGTGAGGGTTAAATCGCAACAATCTCAAGATTCAGCGTTGAGAAACGCTATTGTTTCAGTTAATAACGCGTACTCAACTTATTTCAAGCCTGTGAAACATTCGAAACTACCAAAAGGTCCTAAGTCACCAGTAGATCAATCACTGGAAATCAGTTTGGTGACTCGTTCCGGAGAAAAGGCGGAAAAAAGCAATTTCGAAATTATAGCCAACCAATACAATCTTAATAAAGTTGGTACAAACATGCAAACAACGGGTTTTATGAATCTACTTCGAAGCAATGATCTCAACGAAATTTCTAATATGCTTTACAATTTTCGGACTTGTCTGAACAACACCGAGGATGAAGAGGGTAGTGATTATTGGTGCAAAGAAATGTTTTTGCAGCATTTGTCTCAAAATAAAGACATTGAAATTTTAGAACCTAGCGTTTTGAGGTATGCAGGTGATGCTTTTTTACATATGAACGAGGATGCGAGCTCAGCTTGTAATTGCGGATTTCCCCTACCACGCGCTCATACTAGGTATCCGGAGTTTTGCGAATTGGGTGTGATGCTGATGGAAAAATTGGACGATTTTGAGAAGTTCACTCGACAAGTTCCTTACATGAACTATTTTATTTTAAAAAAATTAGAAGATGCAGACTTACACGAAATCGAACTGAAGATTTGCCTCGTTATCCAATATAGTAATTACGAGATTTTCAGGAAACTAGCGAAGAAATTTACCTACGATATTTGGGATGAAAGCATACGTCTAATTGCGGAATTAAAAAACGGCCTTTGTTTGTATTGCGGTAAAAATATTGATGTGAGGAGATCCTTCGAATGGAACACTTTTGGCACTGCTATGGTGCAATCTATCAACGCTATCAACGCAGTGAAGTTGCTTAAACGTCACGCTCACCTTATACCGGACGGTACTCTTGATGAATTCTTTTACCAATATACCGTCTTCCAAACCGCTACCGGGGTTGATGCGACTATCGGCGAAACACTCAATGCAGTTCTGGCGGAGGAACCTGCGAAAAAGGAGGTAAATAGTAAAAGTTTAGGAATTGATCGCATCAATTGAAAATTTATCAACTTTACTATTTAGTAATCCTTATTGAGCGAATAATTGATTTATTACAATTATCTTGCAGTTCGGAAAGTCGGTAGGAGGCTACTTGAGGAAAAAACACGTTGGAGCTGAAGCCGATGAGCGACCCGCGCCGGAATTACTTACGAACTGTGATTGTTGTAATTTGCCTTTAAAGACACCAATCATTGACCAAGTCAACAAATTGGGCTGTGGACATACATACCATAAATTATGTTTATTTCATAAAAAGGATAAATGTTATATTTGTGATAAAACTGTTCTGTAAATATTTTGTACAATTTTTATGACGAGTTGAATAAATCGAAACTATTTTGAAGTTTAAGAGGACTTATCATTTTCACTTTGTTAGTGTGGAAATCGGTCTTACAAATATGTAATTTTTAAGACGAGTACTAGTTTGGACCGGTATAAGGCATCAGATCCTTTACAAAAATTCGATTTTTTTTCACAATTAGGCATTCACAGACTAGAACGGTGTTTCGGTGTATTTATCTCGCCAAGCTTAAGGGACGTCAGTAGTTGATTTTTCTAAAAGCGATATATTTGAACCTGAAACCGCTTTTTGATTGCTCTGATGTCACACTCAGCGCATGGTTTGCCTTCTACGTGGGAGCGTGCTTGAAGCGTAGGTTCATACTAAAGATTGTGATAGACGACTAATTATAATTAATTTAAGAAAAAGTCACATGGAATTTTATTTGTGTTCATACACATTATTTTTTAGCTTATTAATTTATTGAAGGACAAATTGTCGTAATATCCTTTAGACAATATATAAATTCTTGAATAAAAAGGACGGCATGATGAGATTATTTAGGGTACCTAGGCACAAGAATTTTTTGGAGATATTTACGATTAAAAGGTGCTCAAAGTAACTGAGGAGTTTTTTAAAATTATTAGAGAAAAGTATTATTAGATTTTGTTCAAATTAAATATTATTCGCAATTGCACAAATAACTAATGTACTTGTTTATCTCTTATTACGTTTTCGCATCATTTCAATGCTTATTCTGGAATGCGAATTGGTCTTATCTCGTCGCAAAAACACCTCATAATGCTTCAAATTTGAGAGCTTTCAATGCGCATTAAGAATGCATAAACGTAATAATGATGTGCCAATAGAAATAATAAAAGAATTGTGTGCAATAAAGACAAAATAATGCTTTTCAAAAAGAAATATGCGGCAAATTAAGAAGCTTTAGCTTATACCTTCGACATAATGAGACTTTAATGATCATAAAGCAAAGCATAAAGTGCAAATTTATTATTTTGCCCCAGAGGACATTTATAAAGTCATTTAAAGTTAAGAAAAATTCAAATTGCAATTACATTCGAGAAAGTAATTGCAATTCTTTGTCACTAATTTTCCATTTTAATTATCACTATGTCACTCAAACTCATTCTTTTGGTTCCCCCTTTGTGCAAAATGCGTTCAAAAAAATTATTTAAATGAAAGAGCTGGGTGTAGTAGTTAAACATCGCCCACATCAATTTACACTTGAGTGGTACTGCCATTTCAAATGTCACATTCTAATGGTTTTGTCGACAGTGTATTATGTTGGAATGCACCCCCATCTCCCACCTAGCCCAGACTGGGTGAACGTTATTAGCAAAAATACGAATTTTGCCTATCTATTTAAAAATAAGGTTTGAATGAATTATTTGACAAACATTTATGTTTTTTTTCTAAGTCTAACGGTTTAGACAGGAGAAGCTTGGTTCCATAATTTTGACTAACTCTATATAAGTATCCTTGGGCGTGTATAATTCATATACAATGTTTTGGGTACCTGTACCATAATACTAATCTGTGATTAACAACTATAGGTTGCAAGTTAATTATTTTTTTTACATTGTTTTAATGCTAAAAATGTGGTACAAACTTGAAAAATTATAGTTATTTGTCTAGAATTAAATAAGCGACGAACATCATAAAGTTTATGAGTATAGGCCGAACGGGTAAAGTTCCAAAAAAAAATTTCTTTTCTCAATTTTTTCTAATCAGTCCATTTTCTGTGAAATTATAAACATTATAAATAACCCCGCCCGATCTAATTTTGGAAAGGGTCGGGTGGGGCATCTTTTACCTGAGAGCTTGAAGCAATTTTGCAACAGTCTCGTACTATCGTCTCATACAGTTCCTTCTACACAGAACAGGTAAATTGTGGTTCGGTTCTTTTTTATATATTCTTTGATAGATCTATAGATATATCTATAACCTTATTAAAGGTTACAAAATTTGTAGTTTGTGCAGTTAAGAACGATAGAAGGTAAATTCATTTATTATAGAAATTACGACTCTCATTAAAAAAAATAAGATTAGTGTAGATTTGTACACCAGAATGGGCTCCTTCTGCGGTATAGGTTTCAAAAAGTAACCAGTGTTTGTGATTTCTATATTTATAAGTTTTGAAATTATTTCATTTATTGCATACATCCTTCTTTTCAGATTAAGATATTTACATTTTTATTAAGAAACAAATTACGTAATAAAAGAAAGGTTGTAGAATTAAATGTGTAATTGCCTGCTATATGTCGACTCATTTATGCAAACTAATTGCTATAATCTTACTATTTTGTACCTGTCAATGAGAAATCATTTACCTTAATGACCATTTGTCATCATGATCATTATGCTGTCAGTCTGGCGAAGGTATTACGAAGAAAGCGCACCATTTTTACGATCTACCATTTAGTAGATGTCATTTACTAACTATCTAGTGGATAGATAAATAATAGTTATTTAATGAACAGTGAGTAAATAATGTTTTTCATTAGAATCAACAAAAGCAGCGTACAAAAATTGGTTATTGCTACATAATATTTCAATTTTAATTCGAAACATTGTACCCCCTTTCAATAACTTTTGTATCTTTAGTACTTTTGCTGCACTTACATTGGCTGCGTCTACCAATCACCAGCCACTCTTTTGGAATTTTACGGAGCTGGTGAAATTTAATAAATTTTTGTCATTCTTGGCAAGATGTAATAAATAATTACTTTAAACAAAAAAATGTATATAAACATAATCTGTAACAGTAATGAATTGAGCATATTAGGTATAATGGGCTGTCCCTAGCTACGCCACTGCTAATATCAAATTGCGCGCCGTTAGTAATCTTCTGTTTGTCACGTTGGCTGAGAAAGCCCTGGTTTTTGGCATTTGGACTTTCAGAAAGTGTTATGGGAGAGTAAATAGCTAAAAACGAAGAGTAAAGTCTGTTTCTTGTAAATTTTTTTGTGTCCTAATTTCAGCCGTTTTCTTCCTTAGTTTCGGGTGAAGAATTACATCAGAAAGTTGAACGGTCCCTTTCGCGCAGCCATTTTAAATTTCAGAGCTAATGTTGATGTTGAAATTTGTTGTTAAAAATACTGAAAATGGAGTTGTCAGTCGACATGCCAAACTTAGCTCAACAGTTTGATGCCTCCAAAAGGCAAGACGACTCGTCTTGTCCTGATTCCTCTTCGGTCCAGCTGTTATTCGACATAAGAGACATCATAAGCCGTTCGCAAATTGATTTCAGAGACAACGAATCTTGGTAAAAAAAACCTTAACAACCCCCTAAATAACATTAAAGATTTGCTAATTTTAGGTTGTACAAGTATCCAAGCAATTCGGACACGGATCTGGACCAATGGTTTAACGGGTTCACTGATGATTTCAGTATTAACAAACAATACCCCAAGTCTGAACTTCCTAAAAACATAGATACTAGAACATTTACACGTCCAAAAAAACGCTTTACACGTCCTAGTGTAGAAAAATATAACGAAGAGTTATATGGCAGTGATGACTCATCACAGAAGAAACTAACAGATAGCGGAATTTCTTTGAATGGAGTATCACAAGATAGCAGCATGTCACCCAAACCACTTCATTTCGATTTAGCTCAACCAACAACCAGCTATCACTTTGAAAATATTTTAGCTAACGCTTCTAGTTTTGAACCGTTTCAAAATATGTCTCCTCCCAGTTTAGTTAACTCAATGTGTTCTTCCTCTTTTGCCAACTTGATGGAAAACAGTTTCATCAAAAATGATCCTGAATTGAGAGAAATCCGCGACACCGACTACACCAATTCTATTCTACAAAACGAAACTGAACCAATGTTCCAATCATTGACCGAGAGCTTCAGCAGCATGAACTCTGATGTTGCAGAGAATTTTTTGAAAAGAGTTTCTTTTACCGACACTTTCAGGAGGAGCTTGACTAAACAGTCAAACGACAACCGCAGGACCGGAGATGCAAGTGTTCACGCGGAAAACACCTTGAATCAAAGCAACTTGATTGATAACAGTAAGTGTATATTGTATAAAATTTGCAATTTTTAAAATTGAAGCTAAAAAGTATTTAAAAATATTGAATAACTTTGCTATTCTCTTTGTAATTTTAATTGGTTTAGTTGTTTATTGCACAATTTAAAATGTTTGGAGACCAGTGTTGTTTATATAAAACTTTTTTAGTTGTGGTAGTGTAGAATTGGTTTAAAAACGCATGCGTAACCAACAGTGAAACGCCCCCACTCCACAGTGCAGCGCAGCGAAATACGGGTAGGGTCGGTTCCATGTAAATAAATGGAAGTGCACCCACCTACCCAGCACGTCACGGACCCGCGGATCCCGGCGCTGGTCGGGTTGAAGGTAACCGATCCTTTCTAGCGAAAACGGCGAGCGCCGGGCCGCGCTGGTTAGTTGGGCGCACCACCGACCAGCGAGCGTCGAGCCGCGCTGGTTAAATGGGCGCACCGACCAGCGACCGCCGGCATTATTTTGGGTTTAACGTGCTCATAATCAATACGAAACATAATAACTTTCTGAATTTTTGGTAACTGGTTCTAAAATATTGGAAATACTTTTTCTCATGATAGTGCTTTTCAAATATTTCTCTTTTTTGATTAATTTTAATTAATTTTGTGCATCTAATTTTTTCTTCTTTTTCAACTGAAGTAATTACACACAAAACACAAAATTACAACTAATTCCCCTTCCTGTTGCAAAAATATTTTAAAAACTTTACTTCGACCACTGTTTAGTTTTTGGGTCGAAATGACGGTTAGTGCTAGGTAGGTAGGGGGTGCACCAGATTTCGCCGGGGTTTGCTGTGCTGTGCTGGTTAGATGGGCAATGAGCTTTAGTTTGGGATTGGGTAGGGCGCACAATATTGTTATTTACATTAATAAGGAACGTAATGGCTAGTGAATTTTCTGGCTGTACGGGAACACTGTGGTGAATTCTCTAATTTCTAAGACGTCACCGAGCCGCGCAAGTGTTCCTGACTCCAACCCACACTACACGTTTTACGTATGTCACGTTATTTTATTCTTTCAGAAACAATCTCTTTCCATGACAAAACAATAACGGACGACGTCAATACGAGTGACACAAACAGTCGTAAACTAAACGGTACATATCAGCGTAGTCCTAAAATGCGAACAACATTTACAGTGGCCGATGTTAAAGATGGAGCCGTAATTTCAAACACTACTTTCCAGAAGAGATTAAGTGATAACTTGGATAAGTCCAGCCCGGAAAGATTGTTGAATACTACAATAACGTTGAGTTCATCTGGTAACGATGAACGGGAAGACATGAATCGTACGCTAGTCGTACAGTCCCCGAAACGAAGCATAATTTTAACGCAAGTCGAAAAGACTCTTGGCAACAATAAAAGACTTTTGAATAGGAGAGAGTCTCCATCAATGGATTTGAATAGATTAAGTTATTGCGTCGAAGATAAAAATGACGAAGTAAACTCGACTTTTGTTAATCATAAGCATCAAAATGACATCAAACGAAATTCTTTGAGTGGTTCTACTGATTCGGAAAATTTGGATTACATGAGTGTTTCGTCGGGAAGCAGCAGAGGTTCAATGAAAATGCTCAATATGGACGGGATCAACGCTATTGTTGAAATGCAAGAACGAAGTAAGTTTCTAGTTGTATTAGTGACGACCTTAGGCGGATGAGGGCGCTGTCGTTCTGCTATTTAAAAATTAATACTATCTAGTTCCTAATTCTGATGTGACTTTTCGTATCTTTTGATATATGAATCTAGTTCCGTCAGTACCAATTGAAGAAGTCGATAGCTTATAAATTAACATACGCTACAGTGTTTTTATTTAATTCCGCAGCTGATAGCGCCGTAAGTATTAACTTTAGAAGAAAAAATTTCAAACAAATCTGAATAGTTCGATCTCTGCTTTATTTTGGTGGTAAAAAAATTTTTAGTTTAATTATTGTTTGGGCATAACTGTTCATTCTTAAATTGAAACCTCTTTAAAAAAAATCTTAATTATAGTAAATAATCCGCAGCCATTATTCTTTTTCACTACACAGTAGAGTGTTGTATGGAACCTTTCCTGCAGTTTATATCATCAGTTTAGTAATCTAAGTTGTAAAACGTGCTGATGTAGGTAGGACAAATGGTTAGAATGTCGTTTCTCTCTGATGGTGCCCGGAGGTTGGGAGACTGGATTGTCAAGTTATATTACAATTTGGTTTGTTTGCTATTTAAAGAGGGTATGAAAAAACTGGCGCCGAGATTATGTTTTCGTAGTCCAACAATGTTGAGAAACGTCATTTGCACCACAGTTTTGATAGAAATAATTACGAATAACGGGGAATTTGTAAAATACTAAAGACAGAATTTCACTGACGTAATTTATTTACTATTTGTACATTTAGTTAAATTATGATCTTTGACGTTTCAAGAGTAGCTTAACAAAAATTTTGATAAAAAATGGGGTACCAGAAGAAATCTAATATCGAACCATTCCAAATTGTTTCTAATTTTTTTCTAAACTTAATATTCACGCTGTGTTTAACCTTATGACAGCTTATAATAGAATTCTAAATGCTCTTTCTAATTCTACAAACGAAAATGCCTTATCTGCATCCTAAATGATTATTTTTTAACTACAGAAAACTGCAAAAAAAGTGAATATCTCAAAATTACAAAACTGTAAATTTAAGATTAACACGCCCGTATGTATTAACACGCTTTTTTCGTTTTCTCCAACTACCTCTTAAGTTATGTAACGAATCGATTTTCGTAAATTTATGTTGAAACGACTCGGTGTTGAGTTTGAGTACAGACAGTAAACCAGCTTGTTTGTAGGTTTACAAGTGATGTCAACGCCCAAGTTGCACGTAGAACCAAAAAAATTATGGGAAAACAGCCTAATTTCCCCAATCAGCGGTC
Organism: Pyrochroa serraticornis; assembly: GCA_905333025.2. NCBI lineage: Eukaryota > Metazoa > Arthropoda > Insecta > Coleoptera > Pyrochroidae > Pyrochroa > Pyrochroa serraticornis. The sequence continues at coordinate 8,430,985 of HG995157.1, read as the reverse complement.
GAAACTCCGACCCCGAATTGTCTTCCAGTGAAACCGCCGAACTGACCACGGCCATCAGTTCTGCCACCATAACGCGACAAAAAAGTTTAGGCCATTTAGCTGTGAAAGATTTACGTCTCAGGGATCCTTTAGTTGGTGGCAATAGATTTCAGTCTCTCACAAACAACATTCGAGGTTCGCAGCCTAATTTAAAAATAATTAGTACGAATCTTCGAAGTTCTCAATCCAATTTACGGCAACCATCCACCGGTTCAAATAGCAATCTCAAAACTATGGGTCGAACCTTGAAAGGTTCATACACGAATTTGAAACCGATTAGTGCGGTTTTGCCAGTGGCGCCACCTTTGAATGCGCCCAACACCCGTATGAGAAATTCTGGTGTAACGGAGGTTGTTACACATGTTGCTCAAGTAAGTTGATTGCGAATCCGAACAGGTTCTGAATTTTTCCTTTCAGGTAACGGCAATGTCTAGACATCAAACGGTTAATGTTGCTGACATTCAAGTTGTTCGACCTCAACAAGCGCCGAGAGCTAGCGGCTTACCCAGGCCAATGAGTGGAGCTACAGGCATACCTAGGCCAGCTTCCAGGATACCTGCACCACGCGCTGTTAGGTAGTTTAACAAATTCGATTTTTAAGTTGATACCACTTTTTTATCTAACTTCATTGTGAACAAACATTTCTGATTCAACTTTTTAATATTTTTTCTAAATTTTTGTTTTTATGGGATTTACTGTAATGGAAATCGTGTTTATGAAAAATTGATCTCACAAGCACATTTTTTAGTTTACGATTTATTAGGAAATCGAAATCTCGTGATCACATTGTAAGTTTTTTGAATATTTTTTGGGATGACAGTTCCGTTAAGAAAACTTATAGACATTGAAATTGTTGAAGATAAATAATGACACTTTGAGTGTATATTGAAATTGTATAAAGTTTGAAACTAAGCTTGCTTACAATTTCAGTGTAGTAACTGGAACAGCATGTATCAACAATCATAAATCAATGGAAAAGTCTGCAGACACCCAACACTGTACAGCGCCATCTAACCATCTTTGATTCAATTATAGATTCAAAAAGCTTATGTTGTCACAAGTATTTTTTTTTCTCAATGCACTAATTTTCTTACTAAACGAATAACAATTAATTTCCCTTATTTAAGCGGTTTTTCATAAAAATCTTCTATGTGGGTTGGTCAACTGTTACTAACGTTACTTGGTTTTAGGTCTGCTCCTAAAGCTGTGGGCCAACAAGGAAGGCAGACAACTTATGGTCACTATTAACCAGGAATTGCTTATCATAACCCCTAGTGCCTTATTCTCTTACTGTATATTGGAAATTGTAACATATCGTTATTTATGATAATTATTTATATAACATGAAAATGGTGTGTATTTTATTGTAAATCAATATGTAATCACGTATATTTTTAAACCCTGTAATTGCCTGCTTTCAATTATTTTGCCAATGAGGGAGTGTCAATGTTATCTAATTAGTAACTTAAAATACGACGTTGTGTGGATTTTCAATATTTTTTCAACAAGGCACTGACTGACTTTTTTTTTGTTACTGCATTAATGTTCTCTATTTACTGTTTAGGTAATTGAAGCTTTTTGTGATTGAATCTCTTGTATGAAGTATTTTGTATCAAAATACAAGAGACAGGAACAAAATATATAAATTACACGTATGATGGGTGTATCACACAAAAATTTGAAACAAAAGAAAAATAATGTTTGTAATCTTTGTGGTAACCATACATTGAAGCGCTTTTTTAATTTATGTATTTTGTTAAGTGCCTTTTACTTTGTAAGTGATTTCTGTTTATTGCGTTGTAATAAATACGAAATCGAAATTGCGTTAGTAGCTAATAGGTCACTTTTGATACGCCTTCTTAAATTAAAGTGGGTGTCGTTTTTCTCTTTATACCAATTTTATACACATATATAAATACATTTTTTTAACCAAATTCTCACAATTTCGTTAACTACAAGGCAAAATGATTTTTTAATAGTGCAATTGCCAAAAAGTTTTCCAGCAAATCCCAGTAGTTATCCTCTACTTTTTGACAATTTGCCAATAGATGGCGTGCCAATGATTAATGATTGACGTGGTTTGAAACCAGGTTGTGACATAACCTTTGTGAACGCGTCAGTTTCATGTCATCCAGTAAATAATGCATAATTGTAATATTTTCTATGAAAGTATGAGCCGTTTTTAGTCATCTAACCTGTAGATTAATTTAAAAAATAATGGACCTCCACAAGCCAGTCAACATGGTTAACAAAGTAATTTTTTTAATTTTTCTTCTTTATTCCAAAAATTTCAATGAAAATTTTGCAGACCCTGGAGGAACTGACATCTGAAGAAAAATGGAGGTAGAAATGCCCCTTTGTTTTTAATAGTTACGTTAATTATTTTTTAAACCTTCCAGGTTAGAGCATCAAAGATTACACCAACAACACCAGGGCCATGAAACAATGCATGCCGAAATGGTGATGATTTTAATATTTACCCTAGTAGTTGCCCAGATAGTTCTTATTGAATGGAAAAGACGACACCCAAGGTCTTATTGTGTTAGTAGATAAACTCGTAAATTTTACCCAGTTAGCATTTTTACTTCCAGCTCGTTACTTTGATGGGGATGTGGATAATTCCCTTGATAATATGTTTGCGGAACTATTGGTGGCGTTTCATTTTCATTTGGTTGTTATTTTCGTGTATCACCGGATTAATTGTTCATAAAGCCATGCAAAAACCTATAACAGGAACAACGCCAAGGTGATTCACTAACACTAATTTTCAAATTAATAACAAGTAATTTTAGGCTGGTTTATAAATGGTTTCTTTTCATATACAAGCTGAGTTATGTGCTTGGTGTTATAGGCTACATCATAATGATGGCAACATTTTTCGGTCTCAATTTAGTTTTTAATGCCAAAGCCAATTCTTGGATGGACTGGGGATTACTTTTTGTTTTTTACGGCTTATATTACGGCGTTCTAGGTAGAGACATCTCCGAGATATGCGCGGATAAAATGGCATCTCATGTCGGGGTAATTAATTTAATAAAATTTAAAAAATCATTATAACCTATTGTTGCAGTACTATACTAATCAAGGTATGCCCACTAGAAATTTAGATCCTAACGTTTGCGCTGTATGTGGCAATAAATTACTAGTTAGCGAAACCGAAGAGGGAGTCATCGAAAACACTTACAAACTTTCCTGTGATCACGTGTAAGTTCATTTATTCCTATCTAATCGCTGTGATAACGTCATAATTTCTAATATTTGCACCTATTTAGACTGTTAACCTTGGAAATTAATCCTGTAGTTATATTGTTTTAATTGGTTTACAAAGTCCATTGTTTTTGAAGTGATAAATTGCAGATTTCACGAGTTTTGTATACGAGGATGGTGCATAGTGGGTAAGAAACAAACTTGTCCATATTGCAAAGAAAAGGTGGACCTTAAAAAAATGTTCTGCAATCCATGGGAAAAACCGCATGTTTTGTATGGACAACTATTGGACTGGATCCGGTGGCTGGTGGCGTGGCAGCCCTTAATTTTGTTTTTAGTCCAGGGGATCAATTGGGTTTTAGGACTTGAATAACGATAATTAATTTATCTTACTTGATTATATGCCATTTTGGTTTATCCACGTTGTTACCTACTTTATATTTATTGTGATTTGTGATGTAATTTATGTATATTTCAATATACAAGTATTGATTTAGGATTTTGTTTAAGTAGGACATTACTATTGATTGTTTGTCTAACGAGTCCAGGTCAAGACCCTCACAACATGCGTTCTAACAAGGCTGGTGGAATTATTTAGTCTAACTAAAGAAATCAAATCAAGGAACTGCACTTGACTTGCGGTTACGTTGGCGATAAGAAAATTTTTGTAGTGAGATCACTACTGAGATCACTAAGGTACAAAATGGAATGAAAATGATAGGGTTGATGAATTTACCCTCAGAAATTCATAGAAATATTAATTGGCGTAGGAAATTTAATTATTATCGTCTTTATGTAAGTTTAATTCAATTTGAAAGATTTTGATTATAAAAAAAATTATTTAACTTTGATTAAAATGCTCTAACAGTCAGACTGTATTTTATTAATTATAATTTTGTGTTACCACCAGTTCCTTAGGCAGTGGCGGAGCTAGGATTTTTTTTCAACCATAAATTAGAGTTGAACAAGAAAATATACTATAATGTAGGGCTTCATCATTTTTTATTATTTACAGGGGTAGAAAATTTGACTTATTATGCCCAAAGTAACAAATACAAGTCAGCTTCGAAATAATTAGAACTAAAATCATTGATTGAGCTATCACAAGAATGTCTTTCTTGTAAGTTCGATTAGAGTAATAGGTCTAAAAATATTATTAACTTTTTGAAAATAGTCACTAAAAATTAATTTCAGCTAAAAACACCAAATTAAAAACAAACGCAGTTATTTTTCTCCAATAATTGTTTGGTTTCAGGAGTTGGTAATCTATTCATTTTCTACATTTGATTTCAAAGAACAAATATCCGGTACCGGCGACTATGTTCGTACCCGGCACTTTCTTACCATTGGCCGAAATCCAGTAGGCAGGACTTAGGGGTCTATTTTGTATCTCGATGTTCACGAACATCCATGTTGGTTAACGACAATTCTGTAACGACTACTATAACGGCTTGTCTGTTAAGGGCTATTCTCTATTGACCATGTTAAGAAAGTGACCTTGGCAACTTCATAACTACAATCGATATTTTCTAAACGAGTAGTATTTTTGCTTTATTTTGGGCGCGTCCCGCAAAGCAATTCTTTCATCCTTGTTCTTCTTGGGCAAATGAAAAGAGATGGTCGCGGCGTAACTATAGAAACAGACTCTTGCGGCGACGTAAACTAAAACCTAACCTCACTTCGGCCGCCACTCCCACTTTTTGGCGGTCCAGAACAAATGTTTGGTAACATGGCCGTTATGAGATACAGAATAGACCTGTTAGCATCCAAATTGCAGCATCATGTACCGAACCCGGATACCTAGCGTTGATAGCCAGAATTTTCAATTCAGAGTCGCATATCTACGTAGAGAAAATACATTTAAATACAGCACAAGAACAAAACATGTAGTCTTACTGTTTGGCAATTAATACTGTGAAAATTTTTTCTATTAATATAAACTCTGCCTGGATGAAGAGGATGTTGCGCTGGAGAAGGAAAAATTGCTATATGGGTGCAATCTATGCAACCTATAATTCCGGGAAAATTTAAATTTCCATATTTTTGATAGAACCTTAAAATTATATATTTTAATTGAGATAATATTACATTATTAATTCCTTATTTACCCATTCTTTACAGTAGTCACCTCTTCAAGTGTAGTTGGAAACTTTATGTATTGTCGTGCTAAAACATCAACAAATACAGCTACTACTTCATGAAGAATTCTGCTTACTGCAGCTTGACTCAGCGGGTTATTCCTGTCTTCACCCACAGGTTTTTGGTAATTACCATGAGCAAAAAAATGAAGAGCAGCAAAAAACTAAAAAAAAGTTTTAAAACGGTAAAATTAAAATAATATTATTAATTATCCATACCTTTACTACTGGAGGAATTTTTGTGCTTCTTCGAGGTGCATCCAAGTGGGCTGAAAATTGTGTAAATACATGATTAGCAGCTTCTCTGCTTAATCTATACATTTTCCTGAATGTGTCTTCCGGCAGATCAAATGGATTACTGTTATCTCTCATCATCCGTTGCACTGCAGCATTTATCCGTCTACAATAATTATTATATACCATTTTCTTGTTATAACAGTTATATGTGTATAAGAATAATGAGATTTTTCAGTTCTTATTATTCTTATATATATATTTTATATATTTGGAAATTGTAAAAATAAAGTATTTGCGTATGTTCAGTTTCTGTTTGTATCGTATAAAATTAGGAAAAAAATCTATTTAGGTATAATACAACACTTTACAATTCTTACCTTTGCTCCACTTCATTTTCTATGCGATTGATGAGGTTCCCGTTCATTTTAGCAAAATTATCACAAAACTTTATTTAAAAATGTACTACGGGACACGACCACGTTCTAGAAGTGAGAATATAGAAAGGTGCTTAAAATATTTGTTGCCCGAAATCCATTAAAAGATGCAAAAGATAAAATTTAATAATGGGTTTAGGGCGAAAATTCATTAAAATGTCCTTAAAATGTTATTAAACAGCGTCCAGTTCAAGCCGTTCGGTAACATGGTCCTTTAACAGAAATGTCGTTTGCGAACATGTCGTTATTCAGTTACAGAATAGCAAATGTCGTTCATAAACAGCTTCCATGTTACGATAACAGAGAAATCGTTAAATAACGACTCTGTTCACGAACATGCCAGATAGAGAATAGCTACCCATGTTATATAACGACAAATGCTTGGTAACATGGCCGTTATGAGATACAAAATAGACCCCTTAGGGCCTTAAATCCCACCTGGCCCTTAATCTTAGCATCTCTGGTCTCCAGTTTATCTTTTTCCTTTATTAGCATTAATTCCTTTACGATCTATCGTTGTAGCAACAAACAGTGATAGTGTAAAAGTAAGCGTTAGTAAATTGTAAAAAACTTACAGCGAAGCACCTTGTTTTTAATTAAATATTTAGCCATTTAAGTACCCACGCAACGAATGGTTCCTTTTATTCTGCAAGGTAGAAGCATCAATTAGAAAAATATAAAAATATTATGGTTGTCATATTATGCTATACTAATTTTTGAATGATATTAGAGTTCATTTTTTAACACTTTAAGCAAAAGTAATGTACCGACTATGTCCCTAGAAGCAGTTTGAATATTTTCCGGCAATTTGTTTGGTAGCCAGTAAGCCTCACCGTTGAGTGAATAATATATAATAATAATATAATATTATTCACTCAACGATTTCGACCAATGACAAGCAACTATAGGCTACAAACATAGTTGCCGGCACCGGCTACTACTTATCATTCGTAACATAATTTTGATTACTATTAGAACAATGATATTAGTCATTATTGTCATTACTAGTTTTTGTTCATCATTAAGTGCCGGTGCACACGGACGTATTTGTACGCTGCGGTAACGCAGCGTAAAAATACGCACGTCCCGCAGATACACTGGCTGCAATGGAGCAGTTCACACGGACGTCGGCGTTGGCCGACGTTGTTTCACCGCTCGACGTTACCGCAGCGTTGAAATTTGTACGTGCGGTGACTGCTACACCGTTGCGTTGTTTTGACGTCGTTGCGTTGAAGCAGTACGTTATCGCAAACCGTTTGGTGCACACGAGCGACGACAACTACGTGCGTTGAAAATACGCAGAGTGAAATTGACACCAAATTATTAATTAAAAAGGCGCGGAGACATGCGGCGCTCTGAAATACGGGTAGTGAAGACTATAAAAATAAAAATAAGAAAACTGCGGCCTAAATAGAAGTTTGCGCTACCCTCGTCCCCGACTTTGAAACCAAGAAGAAAGCAATTAAAAATGCATTCTTTTCACAAATATAAAACTTATATACGCAATACCATTGACTTCTTACTTAGAAATAATTAATTAATGGTAATATGAAATCAAAACACATTGTTCGTACTCGATTTCCATCTTGAAAATTTGTCTTCTCGAAATACGTGCGTCAAAACAACGCTGTGTGTGCACCGCTCGAAAAACACTGTTCTGCGGTAACGCAGCGTCGACGTTGCGTTAACGCAGCGTATAAATACGTCCGTGTGCACCGGTACTAAGCCGTCTCCAATAGTTTAAGCATTATATTTTGATACGCTAAAGCGATCAAATCTAATGCCGTAGTCTTTGGTTAGTGATATTTTAGAACTTTTGAACTCAATTAAAATCAAATAATAAATTTTACCTTTGTAAAACTCCTAGCGCCGCCACTGACAAGAAAAAACACGTTAGTTAGAAATTGTGGCTGCAGTTTCCTGTAGAGCTGGTCACGGTGACGTTTGAAGCGCCTCTAGTGCTTCGTTCTGTAACTACAAATTTCTCAGTGGTCGAGGCAGTTTAGTGACATTGGTGTTCGTTGTACGGTTTGGTCGTGCGACCAATTTTATTTTTTTAAATTTAAGTACGCCGTGGTGTATCCGAAATCGATTTGACCGGTGTTTATGTGGGTGCGGGCGTTAAATTGCGTTGCTTGGATTACCCGTTAGCGAATTAGCTTATTTCAGGTGAGCATGCGATGACGTTATACCGACAAAACTTCCATATTCACACTAGAAACTTGAATTAAAACTCGAATTTGTGTTTGTAAATCCGGTTATTGAGTAAACGCCCACTATTTAGGGTAGGTAAGTGAACCTGTGAATCAAGGACGCTAAGGCTGGCGCACCTGTAGGAATCCAGGTGATTCGATTTAGGGGCTCAGCCCCCAGAACCCTTTTTACACGATTAAATGCTTCCAGAAACGGCAACAATTTTCTAACTATTAACCCCCAAATCACCAGGTTCAAACGTCATTTAAAACAATTACGAGTGGAAGCTTCTTGATTTGTTGAAATTTCTAGAAATGTTTTTTACAGTGGCGTTTCTTCAATACAGGTAAATGACTAATAAATATTTTAATTAAACCGGTGGCGATTAGGAAAGAATTTCTTGATTAAAACTAAAATAAATACGCCAGGTTATCGATGATAAATGCCGTAATCGCGTTAATCACTTATCGTAGTAAAAACTGAAACACTCAACGGTATTTGATACCTCTACTAGTAATTAAATTTCCAATTTGCCGTATAATTTGCAACTTTTACGTCCGTAGTCTGTAAATAAAGATGTTCAAGTCATAAAGTCAGTTTGTTTTGGTCTAATAAAAATTCTCAACGTAATTACCGACGGAGCAAGAGTTGTTTGCAGTTTCCGGCCATAGTGCGCGGAACATGTTTACACTACCACGTGGCCAGATTTTGGTAGTGATATCACTAAAAATAATTCAGCCACTTTCTCCCTAATTTTATTATAGGAAATGACATTAAAATGGCGATTCAGTGAAGTATTGAACCGCTTTGTGGAATTCCGCGAAAGGGGGACAATTTTATTGTACAATTATTCTTTGACCCAATTTGTTTATGCAGCGAGAAAATGGTTTCTTTACCGGAAAATGATTACAAAGAATTATTTATGGGAAACGGACGACGTGCAAGAATTGTGAACATTAATTTTAATTTAGCAGCAATTTTGGTGGATCGATCCTCTAAAAATAAACCAAAATTCAAAGGATCCCTTTACCGTCGCCTCAAATGCACTTATAAAATTCTAGTTGCATCATCGAAAGGTTTATCGATTGTTCTCCAACTCCATTCAATTTCCCGACTTTCCCAAATCCCTCGAGCTTCGTCTCGTTCACACGATCCGTCTCGTCGTTATCAAGTAGTGATAAAGCTCCGGTTGTAGTAATTTCAAGCTAAAGCGGTGGCGCTAAGGGGCTTAAATTGTCAAAATTTGTTTTCGTCAGTCATGTCGGCTTTCCGGCATGTAATCTGATTGTTTGCAAACTGGCCCACAGCGGGTTGTAATTGTGGTTTTGGGTGTTTGTCTAGGGTCTTTACGGCTACTGTTCGTAATTACCGTCGTCAAAACGGAGACTACCTGTAAAGTGACTTTAACCGTTAACGTGATTATTGCACAGGGAGAAAGGTGGCAAACCATAAATTGAACAAAGTGCTGCCGGTTCACAGCTGGGGGTGACAAAAGAGCGTGAAAAGTTGCCGGGTTAACACAAACACAAAAAGAAATTGATTGCCAATTGTGCTGTAAAAACCCTTCCAATAAATTTTCTTGAACCCTTAGCAGGTAGGTTGCTTATGTTTAAAATTATTTACCTCATTGAAGATCTCAGAAATTGCCGTAAATAGGAAAAATTATTAAAAAATGAGAAAAGTATTCTTTGGTTTTATTATTATTGTTCGCCTATCGCCATTTGGCCGCCCCAATTTTGACAGGCATGAGACGCCACTGAAGAGTTGCCGAATATGAGTGTTTGATATTTTTTATAAGACGCCCAAATTGACTAAAACCAACAAATTTTGATTTAGCCTGTGCCTTGTTTGCTTACCTTTACTGGACGACCTGTTAAGAGGCAAATAAGCGCCAAACATCCCGACCGATGACAGAACAGAACGCTAAAACGTCAACACCACCCGTTTCCAGATTCTGCTTGGTTGCGTTATTACGTATACAAGAGAACATCAGAAGTCTCTTTGCGTTTGAAATAATTTCTAAATCCAACCCCGCTTTTCTTTTCCTCCACTTTTCCCACGAAGTTTCCAGATTGGAACCGTGTCCGTAATCGATCCGAAGCGTGCTCGCAAAAAAGAACGTCAATTCATCCACCGTGAATGGAACAGATGACGCGTTTGAGGGCTAATTTTAATTTTCGCGATACATTGATCAAATCTCTTTTTCGTGTCATCGATGGAATTTTATTTAATCAACGCTAAATTCGTTGAATTAAAATCGCCATCTACAACTATTCAAAGAGGGAACACGCCAAAAGAGTCAGTGTCAGGTGATAAAGTGATAACACCTCGTCGTTCTCGATTTCCTTTTCGGACGGCACTGTTCTATTTTGCGACATTTCATAAAACCCAGAAACGACAATGGATCGCATCATCGGAGAAAAATGCAGTTATGTTGAAGATGTCGTTTCAATAACGCGGGTAACCCGGTCAAGAACTGCTGCACCTTGACAGTTTAATTTCGCGATGCCCTGTTTTCTTTGCGATTTCGCCATGAAATCGGAAATTAAACGATGATGCCGCGTCAGAGAGGATCATCGTCCATCGGGCACGGTTGTAAAACGACTTGTACGATCCAAATGGCATTCGCACACTCGGTGACGGTTGTAAAGTTTCAATGGGTGAACGGAAATCGCGTTGAAAGCTCGGATTATCTAAGGACAAAGAGGCAGATGACCCAAAATTTCCAATCATGCACACAGTTTTGTTGATGGTTAACGAGTAATTGCTATTGTATCTTTTGTTATGGATATTTAGTTTGAACATTGAAATATTTTGCCGTTTAGGGTAAAATCTGACCCTTGATTGCGCCCTTTGTTGCCATGACGCAGACCAGTTGAGATTAGGGGATGGGACTAAACAAAACTCTTCAACGATTTTGTGTTAGAATCAAAATTATAATAGAAGAAAGATTTACTTTTGAATTGCAGCCGTAGGGGACACTGTTTTGACAGGTGATTGATATTTTTTCTCCTAAGCAAGAAGTCTATCAGCTGCTGATTCCAGACGGAGTCTTTAGATTTTCATAAATATTTACGAATCAATAAACAACAATTTTCTATTAACGTTTTCTTTCCTCTCGTTTAATTTATTTATTTCTTTATATTCTTTTCTGAAGTCGATTTTCGGTTTCATGATAAATGCTGTTAGATTATACATTTATCAGTTGTCAGAATAGATTATTAATGGCGGTGTGGTCAAAAAAATGTGTAATCAAGGGCGCCTTTGAAATTTAAACCGTTTGCCGACCCTGTATGCACCTTTTGATGCAAGAAACCAAAATCAAAGCACCCTAACATCGCTCAATAAGTAAAGGAATTGTGCTGGCAATTTGAACTCTATTGACGGTTTAGGGTAAAAATGTCAAAATTTCGTTACCACGTCGTAGCAACGACCTTTTACCTCCATATCTAAAATTGCAGCTGCTAACTGAAGAAATAATCAACACAACACGACCTTTATGCATGTTTCCAATGTTACCCTTTATTGTACAGGATGTCTGAAAACGTATCAACAATTCTTCTAGATATTAGTAGGCACAGTTACTCGTTTCTTTTCTATTTTTTAGTTTTTTCTTCCATTATTTTATTTTATTTCATTTATTTTCATCCAGCTGTCTTCTACTGAGTTTCTAGTGATTTTCCCACTTACTTGTATTTGGTAGAGATTGCTTACTGATTTTTACTCATTTCATTTTGATTTTGTTTTCGTTATTTTGTTCAGTTTTTTATTTTTATTGTTGTTGAAGAAAATCAGATCTCCTGGATAATCCGAGGCACTACAACAGTAACACTTATGTGAATAAATAGACAAGACACTATTTTAACACTTTAAATATTTTTTTATGTATATATATGTAACTTGTGTACTTAATTCAAAATATATTGTAATATGACATAAAAGTATTTTTATATTCACACGTTTCTTAACCGAGATTTGAACCCGGGCCTCCCAATCGCATATTGGTTGCTCTGACTTCTAAGTTGTTCACTGATCATCTCCACTACACGTCATCTTACGCGTCGCTACAATGTCGAGCGCTGTTTGGAAAATTACAATGTTTTTTGTATATATGGTTGCAACATGCAGACTATTGGTCTTTAAATAACCTCAACTATTTTTACTCGTTTTCTTGACGAATTGCCGGCCAATTTTCAGACACCCTGTATGTATTGATCATATTTAAAATTTCTCAGTTGCGTGCTAAACGTTCTCGGAGTATTCTTTTTGTAGAAATTCTGTTACGCCGTGGTCACGTAATTAAAATAGTTAAAGAACGAGGACATTGCAAACAAGTAAATTTGCCGCATCATTGATGACATCTTAACATTCTGACCACAATGTTGGCGCTATAAACTGATTGTCATTTCTCCGATGCACTTGCAACAACTTTCTTCTCTTTCAGCATTCTGTTTGCGTTGCATATAGGAAATATGAAAGCGTTGGAGGTTTTTCTATCGGAGAAAAAGTATTCGTTTACCGGCCTTTTAGAGTCATTGGTTAGACCTTTTTCGCTTCTTGTTCCTGTTTTGCTAATCGAATAGGGCACACCGAGCCGTAGCAAGCTATGCCTGGAATGGTCACCGGTCGAAGCTCAGACCACCGTTGACTTCGTCTAGTACTGAACTAGAGGGTGTATTTACAGAACTTCGTTGGAAATACTGTGGGGTCAATATTGAAGGGCAAAAGTTGAGTAAATTAAGATACCCAGAAGTAGTTTTGATAGGAGAAAATTATTTAGAATTAGAACCAATCGGAAATAGCTCAAAGAAGACTATAATGGAAATTAGCATAAACATAAGTAAAACCAAAATAATGAAAGAACACAAATACTGAATAAGTAACTATTTAACATCAACAAACTAATAATAGAGGAAGTAGAACCATACAATTGTCTGAGACAAAATATCAGAATTGGTTAGAAAGTGCAAAGAGTAGACCTAAATTGAAGAATTAGAACTACGTGTACAGTATTCGGATGACTAATTTACAAAATAAAAGCAGAAGAAAAGAGAAAACCAAAATATTTTGTCCGGAACTGATATGTGGAATCGAAAAGGGCACGTTCACAAAGAAAACAACAAATTAGCTGCAATCGAGACAACACCATATAAAGGGCACAATATTGAGCATTAAATTGAGAGACTCTATAGCGTGGATTAGAGAAAGAACAAAACAACCCAATAGGCTACTTGCACTAAGTCGCAAATCGTATAACAGTTATATAATATTGGTAGTAAATGACGTATGGTATTTTTACGTGACTCAGAACGTGCAGTGATTGGACGTGACCAATGACGTCACTCAGCCAATCACCTCTCGGAGTCTGTTATAGTATGTTACCTGATTTCCATAATTTTCTCCGTTTAACAACTAATTAAAAGTGCATTGTGGTTTTCGGAAGTGCATAATGACAGACGAAGGATTTGTGAGGCTCCAGTCGGTTAATTACATTTACGTAGCCGTCAGTTGTACGTAAATCTGGTCGTTTGCATTTGAAAGATTAGTTTTACCTAAAAAGAAAAATTACGTGCAAGTTCTAGCATAAAAATGGCGTTGGAAAACGTGGCATGAATGAAAGAATCTAAATGGACAAGAAAACACCCTCAATATAAATTATGGAACGAAAAGAGAAATTTGAAACGCCCTTTAGTACGTTGGTGGTACTATCTAAAAAGGTTCCAGAAGACAATGGATGACTAAAAGACGGGACAGCGATAGTTGGAGGAAAATTATGGTCCAAAATGGACGAGAAGTGGTGGGAAGAGAGATAGAGGAGTTTTTAGTATTTGAACTTGCCTTCTTGCTGTTTAAACTTTTTTTTCCATGAGCTTTCTCTTTCTTGTCGGAAAGGATTTTTGGTTCCTGGGTACTGAATTTTGTTTGGTTTATTTTATTGATTTAATTTCTAACAATTTGTAGTGCCAAGGTGCAACACAAAAATGAATGTACCTATGAAATTCACGCAGCCATTGTGGATATTGAAAGTACAGCAAACAGACGTAATTTTCTCGAAAATGAAGAATTTGTTGATAATTTGCGTAAGCAAAGTCCTTCGCACTCTAATGTTTCATGTAACTCTATTTTTGAAGTGATCATCTTAAGTTATTCTTAGACATAGCCTAAAATGATTGTCGAAATGACTCGAATTTCGTGCGATATTAATTTTCTACAATAATCTTACTTTTGGGTTTCTGATAATATCACGGATTTCCCATACAATATAACTAATCGGGGTTTATTCTTTCTTATTGGTTTTTTTATAGATTCAAATGAACATTGCACAGTAATCGTTATATGTTTAGCACCGATAAGGTTTTCATTTGTTGTAGACTTATGTGTTGTTTCGATTTTATGCAAACACAAAATTATACGCAATTACGATTTTTTAAAATGAGGCGAATTTTTTTGGGTTGAGAATAAATCAGAACGAGCAAAGGTGTTGGCTACTTCAAAATGGAGCTCGTACGAATCTTATCAAAAACTTGCATTGAACTGAACCTACCTACATATTCAACAAACTTCTAAATTTAACTTTTTATCTCCTATGGATTCAAGTTATTATTGACAGAATAGTTAGATTGGAAAAATACGTAGAGTGGAACGAAATATCGAAAATTCTCATATGGAATAAAATCGAGAAAGGAAATGGCTTCATTATGACTTCAATTTTCGTTAAACCTGTGATAATGCAATGTTAATTCCACGAAAATCACGATGTTATTATTTTGTGGCAATCTTATCGTGGCATATTTCGAGATAGACGAAGCTTATTTCTGAATACAGGATAGGAAGAAATATTTTTTTGAAAGTACAGAAAATTCTGATATTTGCTACCATTATTTTGATAATAAGTCGTAAATTAAATGCGACCAATCACAATTTTAAATTTTCTTTATTTATTAGGTAAATTAAATTGCTACAGTTTTTTTTATCAAATTTCGTTAACTCTTTGTTTCGTCTGATTAGTGCCATGCAGTTAACACGAAAATGTCATTATATTATGGGAAATTATGAACATGGAGTGATAATGATCAAGGTTACAATACAATTTGTCGCACGTTGTTTTGCCATCGTTGTGTAGCAAGAGGATGAGTATTCACAGACAAGGTCGAAATATAAAAGTGGCAAAATTCGCATTGAAATTCTGTTGGATAATTTTTGAAAAATTTTGAAACTTGTACAAAATAGAAAATTGAAGCTTCTCTGTTGTTTTATTAAAGGTTAACTGTCCTCGGATGACAGTAACTTATGCTATTTGTAAAGATAAGTCAACTCCATAAAGGAAGTGGTAAAGTAAAGTGTGACATTTTGCAAATTCTTCTGATTTTGTCCCGTTATGAGTAGCAATAGTTGTTTGTATTGTTATGTACATCACTGTCATCGTTACGCCAGTTCTGGTTTGTAGAATAGGATTTTACGTCTAGTTTTGTGTATCACGATCCCGAGAAAAAGTATTGGTTAGGAATTAAACACTAATTTCGTTGTTACAGTTCCGATTTTAACCCTTCAATTTTCTATTGGCATTTTCAAAATTGTTCAAAGCTTCAGTTCTTCTCCAAACTTCTTAATGAACCAGTGGCTATTTATGCGGGAGGGATCCACAGGCAATTCCCCCCATAAACGATTTTTTATTAAAATTAAACGAAGAGATATTTTTGAATTAATTATTAATTAATAAATAATTTTTGCCAGTCGCTAAGTTTTACTTGTCACATTGAATAAGAATTGAAGTTTTCTAAAAAACTGAATGAAGAAAAAACTTTTGCAAATTATTCTTTAACCACTATAAAGTAGCTCTAATACTGATTTTTTTAATTATCAACTTCAAACGATGCCCACATTTTTTTTCAAATAGAAACGTAAGTCAAAAAAGTTGACTTTGGTACAATATTCATTTAATGAATTAATTAAAATATCTATCGAGAAAGTTAGTTTTCGTTTAAAATTTTCTAGTGTGCCGTGGAAACAAAATCGATAAATGTCAGCAATCCGTCAGTGTCGCCGTTGATATCGTATTGTAACCATTTTTGGGTTTCAAAGGACAGAAAAGTTTCAGCAAGACGCGAAGAAAATTTGGGAAACTTTGAAAAAAACCCAACCGGAAGGAACGCCAATTTGGTAGAAATCTTAAATTACGTGGTTCTTGCGTGAAAAAAATACAGATACTTGATTGGAATTCTATTGTTTCACGGTTGTCAATATGGCGAGGGATCGTTTGTGGACGCGTAAAGAGGAATGAGTGGTTAATAACAAAAGTCTCGAATGACGGATCGTGGGGCGGAAGGCTTGAAACTCAATCAATGTTGGAAGGATATATTTCGTAAAAATGACACAGAAACTGAGTCAATATTGGATTGACTGCAAATTATGGCCTTAATTTCTGGAGGCCGTAGATTCATAAATCACGTTATATCACCCTAACTACTAGGAACGTTCCCAAAAATCATAAACACATGTGCAAAAAGGGCCTGCACTCGCTTTTCTAGACTTTTCTAGTTTTATCGTTTAACCCTTTGAAGCATTGTGGTTTCACCTCTGCATGTACTTGCATGGTGGCTCTACACAGAAACCATGAGCCATGCGCCAGGGTGACATCTATGCGTCAAAATCGCAACTAGCAAACTTTTCTCTGACGTTAAATTTGAATTTTTATGTAGATATATGTTGATACTTGAAAGAGTTTTGTGAATTTGAATGAATTTTCATAAATAGCTTAAAATATTGCCGATTTTTGTGTCAGCTCTGCAGGGAAGAGCCTTTTTAGCAATTTACTCATGGGCATAAACACAATCGTATTGAGATTATTGGTTCTCTAGGACTACACGACAATGTTATTGCGTCAGAAATGGGTATAACCGTTTTGCAACTTTTGTAACAAATTTTCATGAAAGTTTTCGGCGTTGTGCTTTTTGCAGACCTGCGAAGAACCCACACAGAACTTGGAGCTGTACTACGCAAAGTAGGCTTATGCTTAACCGCCAACAAAAATGGTTTCTTAGAGTTCCATAAGTAGTTTTTTTTTATAAGTTTCATCACAATAGAAGTATTGACTTTATGTTGCTTTTCAGAAAGGTTACGAAGTCTTAAGTTTTGTTGCATGGTGAAAAATCATTTTTTCAAAAAATAATTATGGTTCATCATTTCATAAACCCTTTAGACAAATCATACAGAATTTTACAAGAATTGGCCGAACATTTGAATTACGATATTAGAAGGCAAACGGGCCATTGTCACTTCGAAATTTGGCTAGACACTATAAATGCATTGAATGCAGAGGTAAGTTTGAGTATCAATTTTTCAAAAAAAATCGTTCTTCTTGTTTATTTAAGGTAACTTGAAATTTTTTTAAAATTTTAGTGATTTAGTTATGAATAATGTCTCCTGCTCCTGCGAATTAATTTTTCCAAAAAGTGTGATCAATTCTTATGTCCCCTGGAGAGCAAGAATGGAATCGTCCAATGCTTGAAAACCTAAGAATCCAACCACTTCATAACCGCGTTACCACACAATTACATTTTAATTTGAAGAACTTTTTTTGCAATTTAGTTAGCAGGAAATAAAAAAGTAAAGTGGGCTGGTTTACGAAAGTTGATCTCACTATAATTTTTTCTGCAGGTCTACTTAGTCAAAAATATTGTAAGGTACCTACTAAAAAGTTTTTGAAATTTCGACGCGATCACCAGTCAATTTCCAGATGCAACAACCTAAGCTTAATTTAGGAATGCATGAGAGAAAATATAAAAGTAACGACAAAAAACACAAAATTCTGACAGAATAATAACTTGCACGACAGAATAATAGATCCAACGAAAGAAAAACATCCCATGACAAAATTAAAGAGCACGACAGAATAATAGAAATTAAGATGAAAAAATATTCTGAACGACAAAATAATATTTCACACGAAAAAAAATATTTTTCACGATATAATGGCAAGTTATAGAAGAAAAGCTATCAAAAACGTTGATTCAATATTTTTTCAACTAAAGACAATACCAGAAAAACACTAAAAGAACTCGAGAAAAAACATTCATTCTTATAATAATACTGGCATTTGATAATACCAAAGAGGAGACGACGCTTTTTGCGACAGGAAGTTTTGAAACCAAATCTTATGACATTGAAACATCAGTCCCTTTAAACAGGTATAAGCGGTGTGTCGGCCAGATGTTATTCTGCTGTCGGATTTTCATCAACTTCATGTAGTCGAAAATTGTTTATTTTTGTTTCATTTCGATAGTTCAGCAGATCGTTTTTTTTTTTTTAATTTTCTGTAGTGCAAATTTGTTTTTCTGTAGTGCCGGTATATATTTCCTTTTAAGAAAGATGTAACGCCAGGAGCAGTGTCACTTTTGCTTGACCCTGTAGCTACTGGAAGGTGGGAATTTTACAATAAACTATATTTACATCTTGCAAATCGTGAAGTCTAGACATTCGAATATGTTTATGTATCTAGTAAATATTTAGTTTCTGTTACCTCAAGAATTCATGAAATTTTTAACGTATCAATCGATAACTCGGGGACGCCTTTTGGAGAATGAGACACGTGGGTCGATCCCAACATCAAACATCTGCATCAATTTGATTTAAATTTATAATTGTCCAATTTCAAGAACGTGTTGGCGAAAATATCGTTTTTTTAACGATACCGTTTTTTGAGAGTCAATTACTAGAAGTTTGTTAGTAATTACGTAATCGTTAAACACTTTTATCTTACGATATAAATTCTTTACACATCACTATCTTAATTATTTTTATACTGATGAAAATTTTGTTAAATTCAACAGTTTTGTTTCGGAAATTGCGAATAATGAAACAGAAAACTTTACATAATTTAGTGTTTAAAAATAACATGTTTCAGGACTACAGGGGAAAGTTAATGGAACCGTAAGTGCTCATTTGCTGAAAGCAACGATAACTGCAGTAAATTTTTTTACGCAATCAATTTCTGGAAATACTCCCGAAATTTATTTCAAGGAGTCGAAACGAATTCAGGTCGAAGGAAACATTGCCATGGCGATGATAACATAGAACTATTTCAGCGGATTTTTTTTAATCTCATTTATTGCCACTAACTCATCAATCATTTCGAGATTGTGTCATTTTGCTATATTTTTTATTAGTTAGGTACTCATCCAATTTTGACACTCCACTTGTATTTTCGTGGGAAAAACTGTCTAATTAAGTTTGGTGTTATTTGCGGAATTTGAAAACTCAGAAATAAATGTCTGAGAGTAAAAAGAAGCGGAATTATTGTTAATTACCTTCACCATACCGCGATAATGGTTTTTATCTTTTGCATGACTCATTCCATACTTGACGCGCTTGGTGAATTGCATGCGATAATCGTATTCGAATCAGAAATTTCTTCACAGGTCCAATATTGTCAAGTTATATACAAATATTGATTAAGGGTTATCGAAAATTGTGAATCTAATATTAAAATGTTGTCTTGCAGACCATCGATCACTTTTGTCGCTGTATTATTAACGTTACCAGTTTGACCCAATTGATTTCCGTTGTTGTTATAGGGGCTTGGAAATTCTGGAAATTGAAAGCGTTAGCTGCTGGAAGAGAATCGACATGTGTAAATTATTCGAACAAATTAAAGAAAATTAGCTGTTGCAGACGATGCTGAAAACTACGACGCTCTGGTTTGTTTCAGTAGCACTGGTAGCAGTCTAAATACAAGTTACATTGTTTATTTGAATTTTTTTTCCTGTTTGGAAGTTTTGGTGGTTCAAGTGAGTTTGCTTGTTGGTATTAAGCTTGTACTATCCCAAAATCCAAGATCTATTATTTGAGGCAACGACCTCTAGATTATACTTTACGTTAATTGGATCCCATGGTCTGGAGGTTTTACGGCGGTTAATAATGCGTTTGCAAATGCACAAAGTACGTTTTTGTATGCAAGACTAGCGTTCTTGTAGGTATAAAACCGTGACCTTGGCGTATTTATTATTTATTGCCAACATTAGCCTAATATAGTTGCTGCAAACGAACTATGCAATTATTGTTGTAGATATCGTCGTACATGCATAAAATGTTATATGAAAGATTTTAGTAAGTAAAAATAAATGTTAACACCACGATTTGCATTTATTATCATTATTAATGGCGTAAAGATCATTGAAAAATATTTAAAACTAATCTCACAACTGCGATGTAAATCAGGAATAATGCAAATTTGTCTTTTTGCAATCTTCGGTAGCAATGCGCCCTCCGGATTCCAAATTCTAAGATTGTTAGGGGTACTGCACGTATTTTTTTTAAACTATATCTTTGAGTCCACCCACTATGATCGAATTTCGGCATCTAGATTCCGAACTAATAATATTTTAGACCCAAGCTGTGCTCACTACCACGGAAAATATTACACCGTATCAGATAACGTACTGTTTACTGTTTAGAGTCGTAAATTTATCTTGGCCAGAGATTGGAATCCAAAAGGCATATGGAATTGCATTGCATCAGGTCAGGCGCAAGTGTCGGCATTTCTTCTTTGATCCTGTTTCGTCCGCCAAATGACCAATTACATAGAAAAAATACGAGACTAGGAAAATGTAAAACAAAAACAGTTTTACAATTTTACACAGTTATTTAAGTGTTAATTGCCTTTTAACGTGGCTACAAAACTACCAAATTATATGTGAAGTCGATTAGTTAATATTAGCCATACTCATCTTTTGAATGGTTTCTGCTGCGTCCGCAGCGCCACCACCGGCAAGTAAAAAAAATAATAGAGTATCTGAGAGGTCTAGGAAGTTGGCTACGCTAGTGAAGCACTAATGATGCTACTATACAAAACATGGCCACACTTTTCTGTTCCTGAGAAATAGGAAATATGGTCTCAAAGTACATACCTGGAAGATGCCTACAGGTTCTTTGTTGTGGAAGCACAAATGACGCTACTATATAACATCAATAGTACTTCGTTAGTGCTTCATTGTGCTTCATACCAAAACTCAGCTACACTTTCGGCTCTTGAGAGATGGGGCTTCAAAGTACATACCTGGAAGCTGGCCCCAGCTTTTTTGTCGTGGAAGCACAATTGACGCTACTATACAAAATCAGCAGCTCCTTTTTAACCTCTTGTATTGAACTAAACGGGTGAAAGATTCGTTGAAGAGGAAGGAAGGAAAGCCAATTCAAAGTCGCTCTAATGAATTTCAAGCATCAAAATAGTTGATTGTGAGCTGAAGTATTGTGATAGAAGAGATAGATTTTCTATTGTTCAAGGATTTTCTTCATAGGTCAACTCCACAACCAACCACAACACCAGGATGTATCGTATTGCCAGTTGTAAATGTTTCGTTCAAGATGCTTTCAATTTAGGAGAAGGTTTCAGTCTATTTTTCTGTTTTGACTTGCTGTTCTGTTACCATCATGATTTATGTTGATGCTTTCTTCAATTTAATTGCAAATCTTAATGGGAGTTATTTTTAATGCTGTCTCTAATACGTTTAAATTCAGCTGTTTATTTTTTACTCTTGCGTGCAGAGGAAAATAACGTTTCCAAAGTGTTTGCTTTGTCTTCACGAAATTTTCTAGATGTTCCAAGTTTTTTTGAACAAATACTTATGGTCACTTTCACAAAGCGTGATTAATCTCTCGTCATAATTTTGATAGAAATGCAACAAATTGCTAATGACCAGTTAATGTAATATAAAATTTAGAGAAGCGCTAACGGTTTGTTAAACTCTCGTCAAAATTTTGATGGGAATGCAACAAATTGCTAATGACCAGTTATTGCAATATAAAATTTAGAGATGCGCTAACGGCTTGTTAAAGTCTTGTCACGGTTGTGCAACTGGGCGTTAATCATAGTACTATTCGATTGATTCTGATTTTGATAAAAAGGGCACACAGTCCACTTAATAAAAATCCTAACAACACGCTGGTTGAAATATTAATGTAATTTTACAAAAAATTAAGTGTTACGTGTTAACGATTGTCCCTTAAATTAGGCAGCAAAGTTTTTAGTCGACCCTCGTATAACACTCAAATTTACAATATTATTGAGTAGTGTCTTCCTAACTTAATGCCAAGAGGGTAAGGAATAGGAAGAATTACTTGAGAAGATGATACGAGTGCTTTTAGTTTTTAATAATAAAAACACTTATGAGGCAATTAGGGGAAGGATTTACATGAAAACATGGAGGGAGTCCATCTACTTCATCAGATGTGAAAACTATGCAGTTATAAGAAACTCTAATGATTTCAAATAATTGTCTTGCCTTTTAGGAGTCGAGGGGCGATGATAAAAGAGATTTTAACGACTTTTTAAATTAATGTTGGTCCGGAATACGCGATAATTCAAGAAACTCTGGAAACTCCAAAAATACTTGTCTCACCACCCAATTGTATCCATTGTTTGGTCAGTAAATACTTCATTTCCTCTCGATTTTTTTGTTTCGATCCGTTGTAAACAACCGCTAAAAGCTTCGATGAAGCAGGACGAAAGTGTATGGGGAATTCGCAAGAACCTCATTCAACTTGCAGGATGTGCTCGAGAGTTCCGTTCTATTGTCCAGTAGATAATGACGCGTTCTCAAGGACCTTCTCGACGAGTCTGCTGTGTGATCTTCTAAATTCGCCCTGACGACGTTGTTGGTTGGTTTATTGGGTCGTTTCTCATTAATCGATGATAGTGGAAAAGAAGCCTTTCCGGTTCGGTTCCGGATTACTCGAACGGCTTCACGAATCGCCTTGACTCAATTGCAGTAGCAACGTTGAACGTTCCGGACTTGTGGTTGATGGTATTCTTGCACAGGTGGATGTGTGAGGTTGGGAGGCGCCCATCACGTGTTCAGCTCAAGAATGTGGTCGGTCAAGGAGCTCATCTCCAACGATGGACCGCCGATGGCAAGAATTCGTCGAGTTTAATGTGAATCATCGTTTGGACGGCCGGCATCGATATCGGAAAAGATGACCGCTATGATCGATTGTTGTTTGTCGAGGTGGAGTAAGCAATTTGTAACAGAAACAAGTGGAAAAAGTGTGCGGAGATTCTTTCTGAACCAATTAAAACCAATTGGACGTAACTAGAGCGCAGATAGTGGCTGGGATTTGTTTAGCGTGCAAATGTTAACCGCTCCCATGACTAAATCCGTCCAATTTCGCACTGAAGGGTTTTTAATTTAATATTGTAATAGGCAAATTTTTATTCCGCGTGAGAAACCAACATTTAAAGAGCTAACAATACTAATTAAAAGAAAAATTGGGGTTTGTCGTAAAAAGAGTTACCAACAACACTCTCTATGAGTGTTAGTTTTCTAATTATTTTACAGATAATGCAGTTTAGTGAAAAGGAATATCTAACAAATAATAAGTAAATAAATTTATTAAAAAACTGCAGATAAGTTCTTTGGTTTAACTCTTTCTTTAGCTTATTTTATTTTACTAATAAAAAAAGAAAATAGTCGACGCCGACATCCTTGTCAGACTTTCTTCACATATATGATATTATATAATGACGGTTTTTCTACTATAGTCCTTACAAACGTGACAGTTACTGATTTAATCCCTTGAATTGTTCATTGTTTACAAATCGAAGCTATGACTTCTAAAAGAACCTCCAGATAATTTTGAGTTGCTACTTTGACACTAAGTTTTCTCTTCTAGTTTTGATTACTCTTTACCAGTCAACTGAATTTGACATTTGAAAACTGCTCCATCAAAATTTCGTTGTGATTCTCAGATCCTTCTAAATGTACTTTTCCAAAATTTCCCACCTTCGCTTTATTACAATCAATTGAGATTCGTTTGTTTCATTTCAGGTTCGGAGTCGCGACCATGTCGCATCACAGCGATGATAACATGCTGATAGCAACAAGTGATTCGTTTTGGGAGCCGTCCAACTACAAGAAGACGACGAAGCGTATTGAAGATGGTTACAAGTTGTGTACGGATCTGATGACTTTGGCCAGTGAAAGGGCGGAAATCGAGAAAGCCTACGCCAAAAGCTTGAAAGCGTGGTCCAAGAAATGGAACGATCTAATAGAGAAAGGGCCGGAATATGGAACGACGGAAGCGGCCTGGAAGGGTGTTCTAGGAGAAGCCGACAGGCGGTGTGATTTACATTCTAAAATTAGGGACAATCTTACGAACGATGTTATGAACAAAATAAAACAGTGGCAAAAAGATACATATCATAAAGTAAGTTCGATTGTTTATTTACGGGAAATTGCAGGAGCCTTTTTATAGCTCCCGACAGTTAATTCGGGACGGTTCTAAACGTTTAAAATGCTTGCTGCGTTAATATTTAAAGCAAGCGAGGCGACGACTCGCACGTATTTAATGTTTTCATTGTTATAGACGTAATGCTGTTCCTGATTCCTAGTGTGAAAGTAAGAGTTTTACGACGTTTAAATGCATGCGATAGTGTCTCGCTGGCCGGTAGCGTTCCCTTAGCAATTATTCCGTAATGAATCCGACAATTGAAATTCTGCTGTAGCAGTTGCCGGATTTGTAACAGCGGAAGGGAGCAATTATTGCGGAATTCTTGCTGAACAAAACGAATTTCCCCAATTTTATCGCGGAATTGATTGGAATTAGAAAGTGTCAACGGCACGCTGCACAAATTAATTAACATGCGGAACATTGACCAGATCAGGGTCGGGAGACGCGGTAAATACTAGATGCAGGCGCTCTCCACGCCCCGGTTTGTCAAACGTACGTTAGAGACCAAAATTTTGCCACGTTGACCCGCAAATGTGAAATTTTGCACTTATCCACTGCATTTCGATCTTTCTCATCATTTGAACCAAAATTTCTCCAACCGTTTGAATTACTATGCCTATGGCTTTGAATGATGATAATCCATATACAATACCTACTACAGTCATGCAGGTGTGGGTGTGCAAAATTTTATTTCGTTGTGTACTTAACTGAAACGTGTTGAATGGCCGTTTCAGTCGATGATGAACATAAAGGAGAAAAAGGACATGGACGACGCGTTCAAGAAGGCGCAGAAACCTTGGGTGAAACTCCTGCAGAAGGTAGATAAGGCGAAAACCGACTACCACACCGCCTGCAAGACCGAAAAATCGGCAGCTAACCAGGAAAGAAACGCAGCAGGAGACAGTTCGTTTTCTGCCGACCAGGTAGTTAAAATCCCCGCCCCGCTTGTAATTAAATCCATAATACATGAGTTTCTTGTTTTCATTTCAAACTAGCGACAGACCATGGTGAGTTCGGTTGCTCTACTTAATTAATCGCGATAATTAACCGATAGCAAAAACACGACAATTAATCCAGTTTACTTCTGTTCAGGTGAAAAAAATGCAGGACCGAGTCCAGAAATCGAAGGAGGAAGTGCAGAAATGCAAGGAAAAGTACGAATTGGCCCTGCAGGAAATTAACCAATACAATCCTAAATACATGGAGGACATGACTGTAGTTTTTGAGAAATGTCAAGAAATGGAAGCGCAAAGGCTGAATTTCATTAAAGGAATGCTGTTTGATATCCACAAATATTTGAACATTTCACAAGACCCGACGTAATGTTTTTGAATTAACTAAATTGATAAGTTTGTTTATTTTACGTAATCGCAGGTTGCAGCAAATCTACGAGGAACTCTATCATACGATAAATAACGCCGATTTTGAAAAAGATTTGAAATGGTGGTCGAATAATCACGGAGTCAATATGGCAATGAACTGGCCTCAATTCGAGGTACTTTTTTTCGTTTTTAATAAATGGCATGTTGAAGTTTTTTTGGTGTGACTTTATGTGTTTTTTCTTTTGCTGTTTCGATTAGGATTACACTGAGGAATTCCGGGATATACACAAAGGAAAGTCGAAGGACTCCGCACCGTCAGGAATCACGTTAATTCACCAGCGACCCGTAGGAGAAGATTTGCATGTAGGCTTTTTATTTAATTTATTTTATCGCCCGCACGACTTGTTTGAGTGTTTAGAAGTGTTCAGCTCAATAACGGCCGCTTGCTCAATCTGCAGCCAAGCCCTGCAAGCGACTTTAATCTCGCGTTTTTCTACTAATTATAAAATTTAGGGACTTTTGGAATTCATTTCCATTAATTTAAAATTTTTTTTTACTGTGATGTTGAATATTAACTATATAATCGAAACTTTCAGTTTAATGAATTAATGTTGTTTGAAGATAAAACAGTGACGTATTTATGACAATGTTGTATCTCTAAAGCATTTTGAAATTTTCACCTTACTAAAAGACAAAATGCATTGAGTCGATTTTTTTATTAGTGCCAAATTTGACATAAGCACAATTGAGCCGGCCCATGTTCAACTAAAATAAAGACTTCCCGAGATTTCATCGTTTCCACTGCAATATGTTATCAACGCAATTTTCTTATCGTGTTTAACGAATTCGTTGATATGCTGGTAGGAGTCGTTGGTAGCAGTTAGTTTGAGTTAAATATATTCGTGCCAACTACCCTAGCAAATCAACTATCAACCAATTGGGTCTGTTTAGCTAAATTCGTTGTTTTATAATTGCAATTTTAGGATTACTCGACCAACAACAAATCTAAATCGAAATTAGCCACCGCAGTAAAAACGAACGATACTCCACCAGTTCAGAAAAAGGAAGTGAAACCACCAGTAGCGGAAAAAGTCGAAAGTCCCACCAATCGGGCGTCTACAATAACGTGAGTATTCTACTTATTAAGTTCTGTTGACGTCAAATGATTGTTTGCAGGAATGGTTCTAGTACGAAGAGCGGCGATGCCAACCCGTTCGATGAAGAGGAGTGGGACGAAAGTGAAGCTTTAGTGGATAATGGAGAACCGGGAGTTCCTGTCAGGGCATTGTATGATTATGAAGGGACTGAAAACGACGAACTTAGTTTTAAAACTGGTAATTTTCTTTAGCTTTTGGTTTAAACGGACGAATTATATATTTTGTTTTAGGTGATGTGTTTGAGAAACTTGAAGATGAAGACGAGCAAGGATGGTGCAAGGGCCGGAAAGATGGAAGAGTAGGGTTATACCCAGCTAATTACGTAGAAGCAGTGTCGCATTAAGTGAACGTGTCAAAAGTGTTAAATTCTGTTGTTATTTTTTGAGAAATATATATCTGAGCTATTGCTCATACTTATAAGCTATGTTTCGTTGCATCAGTGGCATGAAATGCCTTACAGTATTGTACAAACGGTATCAGAAAAGAGTAATAATTTATGTGGTTCACTATTCGATATTACTTAAAGTATTTTTGACGGAAACTTTTGGTTGTAATCTTTGTAGGTATTAAGTAATAACTGCTAGATGTATGTTCATAGGCCTACTCATAAACATGTAAATACATTTGGATAAATCAGAACACTTCCAGTGGGTACATACGATCATTTAGACTTAGGTACATGTAAATTATTACCTAGAATAGAAATGTTATTTTAAATATGAAGTTGTGTATATATAAACTATAATAAATGACAGTTTATTTTAGAGATAAAAAGACCCGGTTTTTCACTTGCAGCTTTGTTCAAAACGAATTTTATACTTTCTTAATTTATTTTAAAATTTACAAACTAACTTAATGACGTGTATGCGACAATACATAATAAACAATTTTACAGTCAATTGCCTCATTTTTTAGTTGGCTCGAAATCACTGAATCACAAATTTTAAACTTGACTAATATCGATACTTGGTTGAATAATCTTTAGGTGAAACTACGAGACCTCGACCTTTTCTCGCTCCCCTGTACACTGTTTCAATAATGTCAATCATCTCTTGCTTGTCCTCCAATGGCCAGTTAATTTTATTATTGTTACCTGTACCCAAATCAATCATGATGTGTTTGTTTCTAAAGAAAAACATCACGGTACAAGGATCGTACAATTCGTACCTACAAACAAGAAATTTAAACAAAATAAACAAACCAATAACTTACTTACATCTTATTGAAATCTGGAACTTCCGAAATGTCGACCAAGTAAATTACTGCAAAGTTTTTAACTTTTTCGGCTATGCTGTACATAACTTCATCCATTTTCATACAGGAAGGGTCCCAATCGTGCCCAAATCGAATAACCTAAGCGTAAAACATTATTACAAAGTTTAGAGGTTAGAAAAGAAAACTTACAACAACTCGGTCCTCTTCTGATAAAATTGCTTGGTCCACCTGCCACCCGTTGTGTAAATGCGCTAGCATATACGACATTTTGTCTAGGATTTATTTAGATACCCGGTTTGAAGTAATTTGTTGAATGTTTAGAAAATTAAATCAACTAGAACTTGTTGACAGCTGTCGTGTTTGTGGTCATAGAACTATAGAACATAACATACTAGACTTACTAAGCTATAGAGTTCTAGCTTTATAAGCTTATGACAGTCACTTTAGTGAGAGCGCGGTAAATTTGAACAGTATTCAAGGAAGTTGCAAGAAAATATTGATTGTATTATACATAAGAAAATAGGGTAAGATAAGCTCCTTAATTAACGTCACAATCAAGCACATTAGATTTTAAGTAAAGCTTTGCGCTTTTACTTCCAAGCCACACTTCCTCTATCGGTGATATACCGAACTTTACATTACATATACCAATGAAAGAGGGCGCTACCCCTCCAAATTTAAAATGTTAAATAAGTGAAAAAGAAATTGATTCAAGAAAAGTTAATTTGTTATCTCTGTGTCTATAATGGAGCACGTCAAAGGAGTTTTAAACCTTTTATCTATCTATATGAATATATCTAGTAATGTTAAATATGTTGTCCAATTAATAGGCTGAATTAAGAATTAGAACAGTAACAATCTTTATTCTTCTTCTTATTTCTTCATTAACATTTAATTAGTTTTAAATTTAAGAATTTTTGTATGCAAACTAATACACTGTTTGTCTGTTACCTACTATTCGATTATTATTTTTGGTAACTATTAACTTTCAATTCAACTAATGCACTCGAAAGTTTTCTGGTTTTCTATAACTTCTGCTCATGTTATATAGTTACAAGTATTCACAAGAGCTGTATGGAAGCCCTACATATATAAAATAATTCACATCAACGTTAACATATCCTAAAGTCCTTTATTCGGTACTGGTTATTATTAGTAAAAGACTACCATCAAGTCTCTGTGACAAAATTAGCGAGTCACAAAACTTACAGTAAGAGTGAAGAAGAGGTCATCAATGTAACGGAACGGAGATAACGAAAAAGCTATACACTCTCAAAAAGATATACACAAAAGATATACACTAGCTAAAAAGGCTCACAAGAGTAGTTTGGATAGGGATCGAATTGATCTACGGGACATAATATGGGGATAAGTATAGGTAAAAGAACTATTAGGATCAAATTATAACAAGTACACCAGAAACTAGATAGTAATATCCACTGAAAAACCGTTCAAATTTAGGTCTAACCAAATGTTAAAATTGACCCGAAAACAGATAAGTTGTGAAGTGGGTAACTTAACATAACATCGTTCTGAATGAACAGTTAAATGTTCAAGTGTTTACTCCCCCTTTATAAGGGCAAAGATCGATTCAAAGTGTTGAATGTATGCTGCATAAATTGAGATTTCTTACCAGATATCATGTGACTAATAATTAAATTATTAGAATTAGTATTGACATTATACTGACCTTTTAATGGCGATTTCAAGATCCATTCTTCTTAGGTTTTAGCAGAACGTGCCTTCAAAGTCACCAAGCCGAAAAAACATCTGCGTGGCTGTTGCTGAGACAACATCCGCAGTTGTTTTCCGTATTTGTGACAAAATGACGTCGGAAGCACGTCAAGACTCCGAGGAAGGTTTTCCTCCTCAGAGGAAAAGGGGTTTAGTAAACCGGGGCTATTTTTCCGAAATAATCACAGAAATTGACTACGGAACTGATTTAATTCCCGAAAATATTGTGGGATGTTACAAAAAAACGAATTTTATATGGCAAGTGAAAACAGAAAAACATGCTCCAATATTGACCCAATTACTTCCTCCAACCAAGCAATTTTATTTATGTCCAGCTGAAAGGTGGATGACTTTCGATGAAGACCGAGATATTGCAAGTTGTGATTAATTTGAAATTGTGATTACAATAGTATTTGTAGAGCTTTTCCGTCGATACCCTCAAACCCAAAGTGCAACTTCAATTAACAGTAGCGCCTGGAGAGTTAACTAGAAATGTAGCAACTGAAAGATTGCGACGGCAATTCCAGACTAAGCGCTTAAAACAGACACTAGTTGAAATGGGAATTACGTACGAAAACCTCATTTCAAAACAACTTTTAAAAATGTATCGTATTACTTACTCAAGCAATTACATTGTTACAAATTATTTGCCTTTGGAGTTATTTGATGACGAAGAATACGATTGTAGGTAAGGAGATTAACGCAATTTTGTTTATTTGTCACATTCAGAATAATTCAATGTGGCTAATTTGGACACATTATCATAATTATCTGGTTGTTACAGGACTCCCGAAAGCTGGCTTGAACATGGCGTTGTCAAGGGCGTACGTACTCCTATTCCTGGCGAAGCGTTCGTGCCCGTGTTGCCCATCCCCGATACGTCCGCCAGTGATAATCCACTCGAGGATTTATTAGAGTGGGTTAACGTGGCAATTATGGATTATTCACCAATAACGAAACTATGGAAAATACTCACTATGGACGGGTCAAAACGCACTTTTTATTTGCCTAGACTATACGTTATGTTCAAAGCGGAAGATCCTTCGGTTTTCGCACGCAGATTACAAGCAGCAGTGGAAGCCAGAAGACATGCGGAGCACACTATGAGGTTTCCCAACTTTTTCTCTATGCCGATCTTTGTGTTGTGGCATAAGCCTCCATGTAATTTTATTCTCTACTTAGCAAAAGATTTTTTTTATCTCCAGAGTTGGATTTCAGGTTTATTAATTTATTGATAAATCTATTCAAATCTTTTAATAAAGTTCAAAATAGCTGTTAGCTAGATAGTTACGCTAAATATCAAAATTTGTTGCACATGGCGGGATATTGTTGACTGATTAGGAGATTAGAATAGTTCTAATAGATAGCTATCTTGAACTACTTTATCTACATATTAAATTTATTAATTTCGTTTAGTCAATGGCGAGTCCTAAGGTTTAGCCCACTCTAAATAACTCTTGATCCACCGGAAAGCCACCTAATTTTTAAAGTTTTAACTATATATCACTCTGAAACTGTTTATTAAAACCAACCGTAACATATTATCTATTAGAAAATATTCTCTTTAGTTTCAGAAATTTTTGTTGTTCAGCCCAAACTTAATTCTATTGCAGACCGTCCATATTGGCTAAATATCTTTGCGTGGTCACTGGTTTTAATCAATGTAAATGAAGATAATATCTGTAGATACTCAGGACCGTCCTAAAGATTTTAGCGTTTATGGACTAAATATTTGAAGCGTTTTTGTAGAAGTTTAGCGGGAACGTCAAGTTTTAAATTCTGAACTAAAAAAAATTCTTGTTTATGTCTTCGAAACATCGAATCGCATTGTAGATTTTGTTAAAAACATGAAAACAATTAGGACCAAATCTTTAGTGACGATGCGACGTATTTTCAGTTCTGAATCTCGTAACGTTTGTGACACACTGAGAGGGGGTAAGAGTTGAGGATTTCAAGGATTCATTATTTGAGAAAAACAACTTAATACGTTCCGGATTGCTACTCACTGTTTACATCCTTGAATTCAGTTAAGAGTCACTTACTTGAATCGATTCAATTTTTTTTTGTTCCTTAATGTGTTTATGCAACCTATTTGGAGTAGAGAAATGAATGACACGAGGTATTGTATTG
The DNA here is from genome assembly GCA_905333025.2 of Pyrochroa serraticornis. Taxonomy (NCBI): domain Eukaryota; kingdom Metazoa; phylum Arthropoda; class Insecta; order Coleoptera; family Pyrochroidae; genus Pyrochroa; species Pyrochroa serraticornis. The sequence continues at coordinate 8,398,955 of HG995157.1, read as the reverse complement.
TGAAGAATTATTGATTTTGCTGAAACAGTATAAGAATAAAAATGTGCCATAACTGCTTGTCTAAAATAACTCGAATATATGATTTTAACACCAATCAATCAATCAATCAATCAATCAATCAAAAAAAAGTAGAAATGTAACTTGGATTATTACTTAGAATCACTTATTTTAGTCTTCGTCTTTTGTTTGGATTTTGTATCAATCACTTTTTTCCCAAGTGGTAATGGCGCTCAAACTTTTCATAGTGCTCCAAACTTTTAGTCGTAGAAATTCAAGACCTCATTAGGAGGAAAATTCGTGTCACAGTTTTCTTTAACAGTATGTACGTTTTTTTTAACAAAAAGCCTGTTTGTATTGTTACGAATTTTCCGCGGGATTGCCAATAATTGAGACGCTCGATAACAACAATAGCAGAATTTTATTACACTCAAATAATAAGCAGTAACAGATCGGTTATCTATATCGCAGGTTTCGCTATCGGGAACTACAATTCAACTGACTCCCATCAGTTGATGTGGCCTTATATATTTGGGACGGGAATATCCAGTGCACTCCCGAACCACCGCGAATTAATAGAGAACGTTCCACGTAGTCTGACGCGATAGCCCGGCCCTGCCGCTCTCGGATGATCGCGGCGGCCGGATTCTCGTAACAGTATTAAATTTTAGTAATTTAAAAAAATTAAAACAACGTGTTACTACGTATCATTTTCTTTAAAATGCAAGAACCTACTTTGCTTATGAAGAATATACTACAGCACACAGATAAGGAAGAGTACCAACGACCCTTGTATTATTATTATTATTATTATTATTATTATTATCCATATACAATGCTACTACTAAACCAAAGTATTTATTACTTTAGGCATTTGCCTTATATTTTTTTATTCATTCCTAGTATCATCACAGTAAGCAATTCATTTATTTAAATTTTTTTAATTCAGTTACTTCTTTTCGAAAAAATTTTCTCGGAGACTGATACTAACAACTGGGATATATAGTAGGACGTTGATTTATATATCAGCAGCAACTTTTTGTAGAAATATTGAATGTAGTAGGAAAATAAAATTTTCAAAGACACTCCAATTTTTTGAGCATGTGACAAGATTTACCTTCTTCTTTCTGCACCATTATCAAGAAAATAACTTACAACTTACGTTTTATGCATACTACTAAGTATCTTCAAAATTTCGCTGTATTGAAAAATTGAGGTCTTATGCAATTTATTACAATACTTATTTTTCGTTGAAGTGATAGTCGCGATTCGTTGCTAGCTAGTCTCAGTGAAGCACTTTTGTGGGCGCCAAATAAATTTAGTTCGCTCTTTCACCTTAACCCGTCACAATTATTCACTCAAAATAGTGATTATGAGTATGAGTATGTATGATCGTTTTATGTCAATTCTCAGTTTGCGACAAATTATTAGCTCCGGTTGCACCATAAAGAGAGTTTAACAGGCCATTAGCACCTCTCTAAATTATTTGTTGCATTAACTGGTCAATAGAAGTTTGTTGCATTTTGTAGAAATTTAACAGACGTTAACTTTGCTTCCTTTCAAATTCTTAAATAGCAGTGGATGGCTTGTAATCACCAATCAAAATTTTGACGAGAGTTTAATCAAGCTCTGTGCAACCGGAGATTAGTATTCTAAAGGCAATCGTTAAATCATGTACAAGGTACTTTCGGACAATTCTTTGAGACTTTACTGCAAAAAGGTTTCAGTCGGTTTCGTAATTTTCGACTACAGCTTAAATAATGTCGGTTTCTTTAACGCAAAGACACTAAAGGGTCTGAAAGATACATTTATGAAATGCTATACCTTTGTGTTATTCCTATACACCGCGCATCCGAAACTAGTTCACAAAGACTTTCTTGTCGAAAGATTTGCTGCATGTCATGGAAAATTATGCAAAAATTTCTCGGACAGCGGCAGGTTCTTTGTTGAGGCAAAATTTCAATTAACAAACTAAGAAATTTTCTTGAAAACTCCGATGAAAGGAGTGTAATGGCGGAATTAAGTGGTTTTTTATTTATTTTTTATTCAACTTGTTCTTTCCAGTTTATTCCTTTTATTTCGGTAGGTTATGGGAGAAGAAAGACAAATTATTTAAAAAAGGTTTAAATAAAAGTGCGGTTAATGTAAATTTAACTTTCAAAAATTTACAAAGTTCTTTGTTAAATTACGGCGATAATTAATTCGGCCCTTGCTCTCTTTCCTTAAACTCTAACGAGTTTGACCTTTAACCTCGGCTCACTTCAACACACATCCTTCTGTCAGCGTCATTATCTTAGATCAGGACTTGACGCTTTAAAAGAGTGTAAAAGATAGAAAGGTATGTACAAGAGCATTTTTGGACAGTGGCGGGTTCAAGTCATTTTGTAGCGGTAGGTCCGTTGCGACAGAATCAAGTATGAGCTGGACCGCGAAAATTCATAATTTAAAGTAGTTACGAGGGTTTGTTAGTAGATAACGCTTTACAAAATAATACAATTTAATTAAGTGTTATGGCTTTAAATGAAAATACTGTACCGTACTGTACTATACTGCACTGTACTGTACTGTACTGTACTGTAATATACTGTACTATACTGTACTGTACTGTACTGTACTGTACTGTACTGTACTGTACTGTACTGTACTGTACTGTACTGTACTGTACTGTATTGTGCACAAACTAATAGAAAAGGAAAATATTAAAATCAGTGATTTTCAGAAGCAATGTCTTGTTAAGTAAATTAGTCTCATTTGAAAATTTAATTTAAAATCATTCTCCAACTTTTTACACTTATAGTTTGTCTCTATGTTTAAGATATCTATAATTCGTTAGAAAACGCAGAAATCAGTTTCTGCAGCACGGTAAATATCTTTACATGGTGGCTACTATATTGGCTTTGGTCAATGCCGGTGGAGCGTAACTTTGGATCTCAGATCTTAGTATCAAGCCAGCTAATACCGAATCTGACCTTACCTAAAGTTAGTAAAAAAATTACTTTGTGTCCGAACTCTATTAGCATTTATTTAATCTTTGTAAATTTTACAATAGGATCCAACAAGAAGAGCAACTGATGTTAACACACTAAGAAGCATCTCTCTGGCCTCTTCCTAGCTTAAGATTCTACCCAGAGGTCCCTCATGACGCTCTTTTTTTTACTGTGTAAAAGAAATTGATAAAGTAGCTCTTCTTCTGCCATATTTATTTCAGTGGATGTCGAAAAAAATTACAACAAAATCTCGTGCGGTCCTTAATGCTTTTAAGCTATAAATATTTCTCAGTTTTTTCTTCAGAGATTCTCCCTCTCATAATTAAAATCAGAAATTAGTAATTGGTGTTGCAAAATGTATCCTCGCATTACTATAATTAGAAACTTTTTATCCTTACCTATTTATTTCGAAACTTTAACTTCAACGCTTATAAATTGTTGAGCACCGTTGTTCCTTTAGGGAGTTCCGGTTATCGCTTCGAGTTCTTATGGGAGCTAGCATCGATGTTAAAAGTCGCGAGAGTAGCTTTGTGCTTTTACACTAAACATTGCGTAGGCTTTTTGCTTTAGGATTAGACTTTCTTTGGTTTTGATGAGATACGTTTATATACGATATCTCTATAGGTGTGAAGTAAGACCTAACACCGTAAAATAAAACAACAAAGCAATCTTATTTAATAGCGTTGCAAGCAAAAGTTGGAAATATTATTGTTTCGTATAACGAAAGAAAGAAATAATATTCAAAACTGGTCCTTTAATGACCACATTAAACTTTGTGACTGCCAACAATTTCCGGGTATCCTACATCAAAGCGAATGCGCAAATGGTAAAATCCACAATCAACTTGTTTATATCAGATTTAAATTAAGCTACAATCCAATATATGAGTTGCGTCTTAAATTATTGACTTTTTAAAAATAGATGCGAGACTGAACCGAATAATAATTCCATAAAATTAGATATTTTTGGAACTAAAACTGGAACCAAAATTATTTTTTATTACCCAACAATCGATTTAACAAAAAATATTCATTAATTGACAGAAATTCATTGCAGATACGAGTTTTATTTGGACTGCATGCATTTGGATGCTATGCCTAGACTGACCAGTCCAGAAATATCAAAAATTTATTCCACAGTAACTCGAGGCCGCCCTCCCACTCCACAAAAGGAAGAAAATTGGTCGAAGGTATTCCCAAAATTTTGCCAGTCAATAAACTAAATAAATTTCGCAGCTTCTAAACCAAATCCAGATGATCTATCAACAAACTCATTGTGATCTTGAGTTAAGACACGACATCCAGAAAGATTCGAGATTGAGGAATCTCCTTATAGTGCCAGAGAACGAGTGCGTGCGAAATTCGCAACGAAAAATTTTCCGTTCGTTCACTTTTATTACGTAATTCCACAATCGCAGATATTATCCTACAATTTTAGATAAAAAAATTGACACTGGTATGTTAAATTTCGCGAAAATGCGCGAATATTTTCGGTGGATGAACATTTTTGTCATTCCGGAAACGTATCGTGCCATGTATCTGATTGTGTGTGAATGCACAAAAATCGAAGTCATGTCTCTCTACACTGTTCGCTACGGATCTAAACATATAAATTTAGAAGAATTTGCTGCCGTCCAAAGTCAAAACTATAACAACGTAAGAATTTTAAAATTCCAATTTGTTTATCTTTTTACAATCTTTTTGTAAAGGTGATGAAACATTTAAATGGCGCCTGGACAGAAACTTTAGTTTACAATATCAGAATGTGTTTGGGTGACATTGGTAAAGGCTGGTTCAATATTAATCAGAAAAAATACGACATGTACGAAGTTGCAAAATTGATTCGCTTCATGGAACTTGTTAAATTCAGAATGCAGGTGATTTTCGAAATATTTTTTTTAGGTAAAATTACTTTTAATTTCAGCACACTTTAAGGTTGTTGGTTGAGAATTCGACACAAATGTTTATAACTCTAGTCGAAACACCTTGTTTGCCTTGTCTTGAAGTACCTGACGATTTCGAATGGGGCGACGATTTAATTTTTAGTCCTTTTGTTTCTAAAGTTTCCGCAATTTTTTACTTGCAGCTAAGAATGGATGATAAAGGGACTTATTACTCTACAAATCCCGAATTGTTTCAGGTTTTTTTCGTAAACGCTATGGAAATAAATAATTATTTTTTTTAGAAAACTCTTTTATCGCTCTTTGATGGGGGTCTAGCTCTAACTCACAGCATCAAACAAATTCACCCATTTCTCTTAAATTTTTTGAATTTCCCATCCGATCTCACGCTATCTTCCGTGGGTCTTCTCGCCGAAGAAGTGAGTTGCATCAGAGACCGATTCATGTTAGCCTACGAGAAGGCGGTGATACCTCTCATATCTTACGCGAAAGAGTTCAATATTCATCTTGACTTATTTACAATGGACGTAAAAGCTTACATAGAGTAAGTCTTAAGTTTTTAAAATTATAAAATTTTCGCGTCAGACAATTTAAGGAAGATCGCCATACTGCGGTAGAAACCAAAGAAGAAGTTTCGTTTCAATACAGGATGAAAGCAAACCTAGAATCGACATTACCTTCAAATATTATAATAGGACCATTTTACATAGTTACAGAATCTTTAAGGATTTTTTTAATCAACAAACGACAAGATCTTGCCACAAAACTTTTAGATATGTTCGCGCAAAGAATGAAAGCTTGCATCGAAGAGGTTTTGCAAGAATACAAGTTCGTTATGGTCAAACTGGCGGAGAGACCTGAATCTATTGAGCACATTTACGAGATTCGCGATTGGATGGAAACGATTCCGATGATTTTGAGAGCGCAAGAAGAACTTTGTAGACGTTACGTTTTGGTATTTTTTTACAAAAAAATTTCTAGAATTATTTCGGGAATTTTCAGGAATACGATATTTTGGAACACTTTTGGTACGCTTTGCCGCAAGAAGATTTTGACAATAAATGGGAAGCGATTGGGTGGCCGCACAAAATTCGTGTTCAAACCCAAGTTACTGAAAATACCTTAAAGGAAGAAGAAGAGAAATTCTATAAGATTCAATTGAGCGAAGAGGCGGCTTTAGAAGAGAAAATAGAGGGACTAACGGGACAAGTTGTACAAATGTCTCAACTTAGAGATTTCTCTAAAGTACTTTCCTAATTACCCTAATCAATTTTGTAAACAACAATTTTTAGTGTCACGAAATCGCTGTTGATATGAGGAGAGTTTGGAAGGCAATGAAAGAAGCTCAAGAGCAAGGACAGTTGTTGAATCAACGACAAAAATTGTTTAATGTTCTAGTCGTTCCTTTCGACAATTTGAACAAATTAATCAAAGAGTTTGAACCCTACAAAACTCTTTGGATTACAGCTTCAGGTTTAGATTCTCTTCTTCTCTAACTTGATTTAACAATTTAATTTGATCGTTACAGATTGGTTGCGGGCGTACGAAATGTGGATGGACAACCCGATTCTCAACATAGACGGAGAAGCAATTGACAGAACCGTCACCGACATGTACAAAACCATGTTGAAGTCCATTCGAGTATTTGCAGATATCGAAGCAGTACAGAATGTTGCTATAGAAATTAGGAACCAAATCGACGATTTCAAGCCTCTTATCCCATTGTTGCAAAGTTTGAGAAATCCAGGAATGAAAGATAGACACTGGAACGAATTCAAGGCGGAAACTGGTTAATTTTCTTATAACTTCAAAATTTCGTTAATAATTAATTAATTTAGGAATTAATTTGGTTTGGACGCCCACGATCACGTTTAAAGATTGTTTAGATTTGGGGATAGCCGAATATCGTGATATTATAGTTGCTATTGCTGAGTCTGCTACCAAAGAATACTCAATTGAGCAAATATTGAATAAAATGATGGGCGAATGGGCGAATTGCAATATGGATCTAACACCCTACAAGGATACAGGTGGGATTTGCGAAAAAATTTTCTGAAAATAAACAATAATTCTAGGTACTTACATCATGAAAATTGCTGACGAGATTCAGCAAATGCTCGACGACCATTTGGTTTTGACCCAACAAATTTCCTTCAGCCCATTCAAGGGGCCTTTCGAGTCCAAAATCGATGAATGGGGAGAAGGACTGAAAATCACTTCAATGGTCATAGACGAGTGGATGGACGTTCAAAAGTAATTTTTGAAATTCTAAAAAATCAGCACCATTAGCACTTAATCCATAACAAAAAGTGTAATGGTTTCTCCACTAGTTATACAATAACTCTAAAGATTTAGCAGAAAGCTAACGGGGATGTTATTCCTATTCTTTGTCGGAAGAAGAATGTTTAACATGCAAGGTGTCAATTTTTTTTAGGCAATGGATGTATTTGGAACCAATTCTCAACAGCGAAGATATTAGTCGTCAACTTCCGGCCGAAAGTAAAAAGTATAACTCCATGGAAAGGACTTGGCGCCGAATAATGCGAGGAGCCGTCGATTGTCCTAATGTAACGCTTTAAACTGCGATTCTTCAGAAAACATTTTTTCTTCTTTTAGATTCTGCGATATTGTGCGGACAAAAAGCTGTTAGAGAGCTTAAAAGACGCCAATCACGTCTTGGAAATTGTTCAGAAAGGTCTTTCCGAGTATTTGGAGACTAAGAGGATCGTGTTTCCGAGACTTTATTTCCTTAGCGATGACGAGCTCTTAGAAATTCTTTCGCATGCTAAGAATCCATTGGCCGTGCAACCTCATTTGCGAAAGTGCTTTGAAAACATTGCAAGGGTGAGAACACTAATAATAAAAACAATTATCCAACACGTCTCGCAAATATTTTAATGGGATTAATTAAATATGACGTAAAATTTCAAATATTATTGGGATTAATTACGTTATTATTGCTATTATTAAGAAAACAACGGCACTTTTACAAGTGGCTATCAGATTTTAATTACAATTTATTTTAATATTTTTAATTTCTATAAAATGTAATTCATCTCAAAAACGACACTAACATCCAATAAAAGTTCGTACATTTTTAGTATGACGGTGTCAAGCCAAATTTCAGCATAAAAAGTAATATTGGAACTAATTTTGAGTTAAATATTTTGTAGGCTACACTCCATTCACCTTTTTTTTTTTTAATTGCAACGGTACGGCGTTATTTTGGATTCTGGTATGTGTTTGTGTCTGTAATGATGTAGCAAAATTACTTTGGTTAACTATTGCTTGTGTAGCATTGGTAAGATGCTCGGCAGAGCCAGTCGAAAAAAGTTAGGTTAGAAAGATCTAGACTGCTAATATCCCTGCTGAGCTTGCATATTATTGGTCGATTACAAGGTGACGCAATTTAAAACAAACCAATCATATTAAAGCAATTTGCCGTAAATAACATTGTACAAAGTCAATCAATATTTAATATAGATATTTCAACCCCTAAATATTTTAAATCTTAACGTAAAAATTATTTTATCTATAACAATTCTAATTTTGTCTCCTTATTTTCTAATTAAGCTAGATTAGCTAAATATTAAACAAACTAGTTTTTTAAATATTTTTCTTTTGTTACGGATTGTTAAGTTTGATGTGACTAAAGATTCCCACCCGCTCTCCATTATTAAGGTTGTCGTTTACACAATGACGTTAAATTAAAAAGCTTTAATATTACAAGACGCGACATTATACTCGTGTTATTGATTTCTTAATCACTTTGTTGTTTTACTCAGCCATTTCTCACAGTAATGCCCCTTATTCAATAATATTGCAAGTGGCTACTGGAGTAGTTAGCAACATTTTCACAACTTTTAATATTTTTTCAAATATAACTGCAAGCTTTGAAGAGATTGACAAATCGTAAACATGCGTAAACATGTAATTCTATTAGAACAACAACTGCAAATCTAATACACAATTTTGTTGTTGTTTATTATTTTTTTGTGTTTCTAAAAGTCCATTCAGTGTTTAAATGATTGTTTTTTATGCAAAAATTGTCATTATATCGCATTTTCTAAAACCTCTTGATAGATTTTGACCAGAAATATCCAAGACCAAGTGGAACTTGTCATTCGGAACTTATCTGACGCCCGTTTAAATTTTTATTAAAAGCAACGAAACGTGGCTTTAGTACCAGACGCAGTTTCAGGGAATTTTGTCCAAAAGGAATGGAAACAAAGTGACTCACTTTCACAAAGAACTAACTAAACAATGTAATTTCTGATAAGTTTTTAGCAAGTTGTATTCCTTTACATTACAATCGATTATTTTGTTCCTACGCAATTTTCTACTTCAGGGGAAAACACGTCAAACTGTCTTACGGCATTTTGAGCAAAAAATAAACTCACAAGATGCATTAGTTCGAGTTCACTGGAATACAATATACGATCCCACTACTAATGTAAAACACCCAGAAATGATTATCTCTCGTTTTTACGAAGGAAAGAAACAAATTTGTATAGCGTTTGAAACATTATTAAAGGTTTGTTGAGCTTGATGTTGATAAGATAATCAACAAAGGAAAGCAATACGCTAAAAGCAATGTTATCCTAGTACAATTTCCCTAAGCCGCTGCTAGGTGGCGCGCGAAACGTATCTAATTTGCAACGTTCCTACCGAATTACTTAGTTTTTTAAAAGAAACTTTTTGATCCAAAATTTGCAAAAATTCTAAAAAATCGATACTGAAGTAGATTAAAATTCAAAAGAGGAGCTCCTGCATGTTTTAATAAGAGGAATTTTGCTGAAAACAAATGCCGATAATTTAACTACCCAACTGACACTTTGCAATTTTAAAGGGGCAGTTTAATGGATTCAACGATCTTGGAGGCACAATGTTGTTCTTGTTGATTTAAATGAAAAAGAAGCAAACGTGCCTGGTATAGAATGCAGTAAGTAACTGGTTATCAACTTAGAGAAATTGTACAAAAACAAAGCAACATTTTGTGTCGACCACAAATAAAGTAAAAATGAATTGACACCAAAGTATCAGAGGAACAGTGGACTATTCTTATTATGGCCTTGGCAGAGTTAAAAAAATTAAAGTTTTTATTATTGACAAAATTAATATTGACGTTATAAAAATATTAGATTTTTGTTTTTTAATTATGAAAACAACACAAGAACTTAAATAATCCGTGGTTTTGGAATAAATAATAAAACAATAAAAGAACTAGTGTCCGACCGAAACTGATTTTTCAGCCGAAACCGAAACCGAACTTTCGGTCTTGCTCTTTGTTTCGGCCGAAACCGAAACCGAAACCGAAACTTATTAAAACATTTAAAATTACGATTACTATACACTACTATAAGTAGTGTTATAAAAATAAAAACATAATCATTAACGCACGTAACAAATATATATTTTTATTTTTTATGACATGAATATACAAGACTTACTCTTGGAAGTAAACTTAAAAAAAACAACTTTCAGTTAGAACACTCGAGTTTCGGCGGGGTCGAAAGTTTCGGCTATATTTTGGCCGAAACCGAAACTAAGGCCGAAACTAGATTTTTTGGCCAAAACTAGCCGAAACTGAAACCGAAACCGAAATTTCGGTCGGTCACTAAAAAGTAGTGACCGACCGAAATTCATGTCATAAAAAATAAAAAAATATATTTGTTACGTACGTTAATGATTATGTTTTTATTTTTATAACACTACTTATAGTAGTGTATAGTAATCGTAATTTTAAATATTTTAATAAGTTTCGGTTTCGGTTTCGGTTTCGGTTTCGGCCGAAACAAAGAGCAAGACCGAAAGTTCGGTTTCGGTTTCGGTTTCGGCTGAAAAATCAGTTTCGGTCGGACACTACTAAAAAGAACACGTTATTGAGTAACTGTCCAGCTTACTCGAACATATTGTGTTTGGTTCCATCTAACAACACGACCTAGTTTTTGAAAATTCAAATTATAACAGGCAGATAATAAGTTTTTTGGAAGAAATTAAAACTTTAGACCCTACACTACACAAACTGCATTTTTTAAAAGCCTTTTTATTGATTTCTAAAGGTTAGGAAGGAGTGCCGCAAAGCTCGATATCAATTTGTTTTGATCGTTGTAAAGTTTTCGATAAACTAATAATTTTACAACAGATTTTTTCTGATCGAACGGCGGTAACTTTAAAGGAAAAACTTTGCGTTAGAAGACTTAATTTCGGTATAATAACTTCCCAGGCCAGCCAGGAAAAGTTGTATCACGTATAAGAATTTGCAAAACTTTACGGTCCCAGATAAATAAAATTATTCAAATGAATAAGACAGAAGATAATTGTAGAAAATTTAAAACCAGAAGTAGAAGCTCTAATAAATAAAACGATTCGTTGATCTTAGACTGGACCTATCAGAAATCGAAATCTGCTGGTTAGGGTTTTTGGATTACGTAAATATTGTGACGTTACAAATCTTGTTGGTTTATGAACCTTGTAATTGAAACTCCAGTTTCTGAAGCAAAATTACGATTCGATTAAATAATTAAACAAATTTATTCTGCAAAATATAAAGAGGATATGATCAAAATAAACGGTTATCATGTTATTATAACAAATATAATAACTTTGCTGGTGAGTTTAGGAGCGCGTACCGCTAACATTTTCATCCTTTCTGTTTCTTTACTCAATAATTCGATCATTGTCTGGATTATTATTATAATAATTGCCTCTCCTATTTTAGTATCTTCATTTTATAAAGTTCAATTAGTAACAAGGATTATTTTTATTAATAAGATCATAAAAAATCATACATAAAATTCATGTCAATTTGTCTTAAAGTGGTCGAAAAGTTCGGCGGTAAACAGGAGAGAACACATTCTCGAATTTTTTGGCTACAGTCTTTGCTATCTATTTCTAAGAAAATCTGATTACATTGAAGGAAAGAATAAAGATCAAAGAATCAAATGAATGTCTCTCAGGGCGCTGCTGCCTTTACTTCCATTTCTTGCCCACCAGTACACTAGTCTATAAAACAGTTTAGGGCATTTCTCAACTTAGCGCTGTAATTTTATTACGTTACAGTGTCAGTTTATTTAGAATTCGCAGACACTGTTGTCGGTATTTTTAAAGAAGATATAAATTGATACTCGAAACAATTAAAAATTAGTGAATAAAATTCAATTTGATGTGGCAATTGGCAATAAAGTTCTACTTCTTAATGTGATATTTAATTAATAAAGTTTTTCTTAACATCATTAACTTTAAATAACTTACAAATTTATCATCAAAACTGCATTTTTCAAGCCCATTGAGTGTGACCTCAGAAAAATTAGAAGTTGCTTTCAGATTTTGGTACAAATTTATTAATTTTGTTCTCCATTATTATGCAGAGGCATATTGCTAGCACATTTATTTATATTAGATTTATATTAGAGTCGAATATTGAGCTATTAGTGTGAATCTAATTAATATAACTTTGTAGTGAGTCTTCTTATTCGATGATGTTTGAAAGCCCACTAATAAGTAACAAAATAACATTTAGCAAACCCTTATCCACTTATGCAGTGACTTTTCCTTTATAGGTATGTCTGCGCAATTTGCACTTTTCTGCTCTGTTGACCTGTTAATTAAATTTTTTTTTAAAGTTAAATTGCTACTTAAACGTTAAATTTGGGGTGTTATTTTTTTTAATACAAGTATTATATTTTCACATCTCGCCGTTAACAAACCGAAGGAACCTAACTCAAAATATCAAGATTTGAGTTTACTTATTGCCATATAAAGTTATCCTTAAATTACAACTGCATGCAAAAAATATAGAAAATAAATTTAAAAATACGTAGGTGCCTTACTTATACAATCAGAAGTTGTACAGATAGAAAAGAAATAGTTAACATAAAGCGCAATTAGTTCCATTTTTAGAAAGGGGGCAAAACCAGCCCCTAAAAAAAATATTTTTTTTGTCTTACTTTAGAATGATCTATTAAGGAAGAATTGATAGAAATACGTTTATTTGTTACAGGATAATATGCTTAAATGTAGTTCATTTACCCCAAAACCTGTAATATTGGACATTCGCTCCTTTGTCTTGTTAACAAAAAGCTTCTTGCAGTATTATTTCAGATATTATTTACGTTTTATTTTACTAGTTTATTTTCTGCTATTTTTATGTTTAGTACAGATGGGTCTTAAAATATATTAATGTCCTGTAAATTATTTTATCGATATTCTTTCCTCGAAGGGAACAGATCTCCACGTTAATTTCTGTTGTACAGTATTCTGACAGAAAGTAAAATGGTAGAAATAAAACAATTATATATCTAATTAAATTCTCAATTGTTATGCAAATAAAAAATATTTAACTAAAATTAGTTGGTGAGTACAAAAATAATGATTTAAATAATTTTGTGAATACAAGCGTTGGGAAAACTAATAAGTAAATTATTTTTCCTGCTTTAAGACAAACACTAAACTTCAAATGGTTCGAATACTAAAAAGATTTATTATTTGAGAATTGACCACAGGTTCAATTAATCAATTATACCCTCATTAATCATATAAGTTAAATATACTTCGGTTGCTGACAATTTTATATGCTTAAATATTTATAATTAATAAACAAAAAATATCTAAGGAAATCCAGATACTACTTGCTCCTCCCTTGTTAAGCTCAATAAAATTAGAAGACTTTTACATTTTTGAAAATAAAATTACAGCTGAAATCCCTTTTATTCATTATACTTGAGCAATTTTAAGCAATTTTTTGTGTGTTTTTAACTCTAATTGCAACCAAAACAAAACCGATTTTGAGCACAGTACATTCTCCTCAGCTATTGGCTAAAAGATGAGGCTTTTACCCTACTTTAACTTATTTTAAATTTTAAATTATTTTTGTAAAAAAATCCATAAATCTATTAACAGTTATAAATTTCAGTATTTTTGGTTTTTAAAATTTACTGCTAAAATAGTAGGAACTGAAAAAATGAGAAAAAAATAATGGTCAAAGAGGGACAAAGATTTTGGTAAACTTATTGGTCTCAGCCCTGAAGATCACAGATTTTTGTTAATACTGCAGAAAGTTTTACCAAATGCTACATGGGTAACATTAAATTGAGAATCTCTAAAATATTAGAGGAAAGGTACAAATATTTCTTAATCTTAACACACACAAATCTGCATTGTCCAATTCGATTCACATGTTCTCCTTTGTTAGAATGTGCTCTATTAATACTATTAATTAGTTTATTATCAGTTTAATGGTAAAGCTTTCCTTTAAATTGAATTCTATTTGTGTTTCAAATTTAATTTATCTATTTTATTAGTAGACACGTAAAATAACATTTTAATTCTCTGATTATTCCATGTTATGAAAATTAAGTATTTTTTGGTTAATTCGTATAAAAATAAATCTAAAATTGTATAATATGTACCTAATAACAAGTAGCATGTTTTAATTTGGTGCCGCTGTGCACACAATGACGAATAAAAGTATTGGCACAATTTTAGCTTCTCCACGTTCGAAAGAATTTTTTTAAATTGCACAAAAAATTGCAAACTAAATTTTCTTGCGCTTAAACTTTTTTATATAAAAGGAACAAAACTTACAATTATTTTGGAAGTAAAATAAAAAATTCGTAACAACTTTTTGAAATCTTGACTCGATTCACCCGGCGTATCCGCCAATTGTGTTGACTTGACGCTTACCTAAAATTTCAATTATACCAGCTTAGTCCTGTTCTAAAAAATTATAATTACTAAACATGTTATAAAAACAGTTTGTTGACACCACGATATTTATTTGCTTAAAAACAATTTATAATTAATTGATTTTTTTGAAATGGTAAAAACTTAACTAGAGACGGCAAGATTTCAATAGACTCGAGAAATTAACATTTTTTCTTCTCCATAACAATTTTACATCATATAGTTCATTACGCAGTACGCACTGCGTGTGCTGTGAAAATTACTTCTAACTAATCACTACAAAATATCAGCCCCCGGTTATTCCTTTCACTGATTGAGGTCCATAGAGACTAACTTGAACTAAATTCAAGTTGAGCCGTAAGCAAACAGTTTTGTAATACTTTCGATGAACCACATTACTACCAATTATTATTAATTTATTTTCAGCTAAACTTTGAAGAGGATCTTCAGATTACTAAAATGTTTTCGGCTGAAGATGAATGCGTTGCTTTAACTCCCACTCTTTATCCCACAGCTAACGTTGAGTGTTGGCTTCTTTTGGTAGAGAGCAGCATGCGTAACACTGGTATTTATTAACAACCCTTAAAGTGTTAAAATAAAAAAAATCTAGTTAGAACAACTCTGGGAAATTCTCTGCTGCAAATCAACAATACGAGTAGAACCGAATGGGTGTTGGATTGGCCCGGTCAAATTGTTATAGCCGGCAGTCAAACCTTCTGGACAACAGGAGTAGAACACGGAATACTTAACAACCAATTACCTGATTTCTTAGAAAACGTTTTGTTAGAAAACGTAAAAATGTATTTAGAAGTTCCATCATACCTTAAGACATCAATTTTAGTTGGATGGCCTTCGAAGTTTGGTTAGAGGTTCCTTAAGTTTTCTCCAAAGAGAAATTTTGTCAGCTCTAATTGTGATCGAGGTTCACTCGAGAGATGTTACGCAGAAACTTGTGGATTCGCACATTAATAACGTCAACGATTTCGATTGGATCAGTCAATTGAGGTACTACTGGGTGGAAAATGACGAAAAAGTGAGGGCTGTTAACGCCGAATTTCAATATGGTTATGAATATTTGGGAAATAGCGGAAGATTAGTTATTACTCCATTGACGGATCGTTGTTATCTTACTTTAACGGGGGCGCTTCATCTGGGATTTGGAGGAGCCCCTGCGGGACCAGCAGGAACTGGGAAAACTGAAACAACCAAAGATTTAGCTAAAGCCATTGCTCTGCAGTGCGTCGTTTTTAACTGTTCTGATCAACTCGATTTTATGGCAATGGGAAAGTTCTTTAAAGGATTAGCGAGGTAATTTTGAAATTTTCAAAAATATTTACTAAACAACTTGCAGTTCTGGAGCTTGGGCCTGTTTCGACGAATTCAACAGGATCGACATAGAAGTTTTGTCGGTAGTTGCGCAACAGATCACCACAATTCAGAAAGCTCAACAAGCTCGTTTAGATAGGTAAATTAATTCACGAAATTATCAAAAATTTCCCAGATTTATTTTTGAGGGTTCCGAAATCGCCCTGAAGGAATCTTGCGCCGTTTTCATAACGATGAATCCGGGTTACGCTGGTCGAACCGAACTTCCTGATAACCTGAAAGCTCTATTTCGTCCCGTATCGATGATGGTGCCGAACTACACGTTAATTTCGGAAATATCGTTGTTTTCTTTCGGTTTTGGTAACGCCAAAGAATTAGCTAATAAGATAACGACCACTTTCAAGTTGAGTTCGGAACAGTTAAGCAGTCAAGACCATTACGATTTCGGGATGCGAGCTGTCAAAACTGTTATCGCAGTTGCCGGTAATTTGAAACGGGAGAGACTTGGAATGGATGAAAAACAAATTGTGCTTCGAGCATTGAGAGACGTGAACGTTCCTAAGTTTTTGAAGGATGACTTGAAACTTTTTAACGGTGAGAATTTGAGGCAGCAATTTAATAATTCAATTAGATAAACAATTTTCAAGAGAAATTGCAAAAATTTAAAAACAATTCAGCTATTTACTTTATTTACTTATCTGCAAATATTTCAGGAATTGTTTCCGATTTGTTTCCGAAAATGGTGGAGGAAGTTGTGGATTATGGAGTTTTGGAGGAATCGATTCGAAATTCTTGCCGCAAGCTCGGGTTGCAAGATGTTGATGGTATTTGAACTAAAATTATTTGTATTTTCTTCAAACAAGTTATGTTGCAGAGTTTGTTCGCAAAGTTATTCAGTTGTATGAAACAACTGTGGTTCGGCATGGATTAATGCTTGTGGGTCCGACGGCATCGGGTAAAACAAAGGTAGGGTCGCTTTAAGATATATGAGTGTGTTATGAGGGCGGTGGACGTGTCAAATATGCCATTTGTTCTCCACCCAGTCACGGAATCAATATTTGGTTTTTCACACTAAATTACTAAACGACTGGCAATAAGTTCAATAGAAAGGATAAATAAGTATGACTGTGCATATAACCCAGAATCTAGAACTGGACTGCGCGTGGGGCATCACGAAACTTTTAGTTGTAACTTTGCATTTAGAAACTTTCTCTCTCGTAATTAAACTAAAAGTTACCAAAGTTATAAATTTCAGTAAAATCTCATTTTACCTTAAAACCATTCAACTATAATTAATTGCCTATTACTATCAACATTAAAAAGTAAATTTAGTAACTCAATTATTCTTAATGCCCTTCACAGTATTTACAATTTCGTTCATCGTCGTAAATTGTTGAGAATTTCTGGTAAATTTTCGAACAGTTCAAAGCTTCTAAAATTTTCAACACAAGACGCACGCTATTCCTCTGCCTTTGCTTACCTTTGCTTTTCCGCTTCACTATACGTGACTATGTTATGAATAGACCGGTAAAAGCAAAAGTGTCTCTTTTTATTTCGTTGAAAGTCCTTTTGCCTTTTTTATTTGCACCGTTTTTGTTGGTAGCTAAACCACAAACAAACAGTCATCAACTTTAGTATTCAATACGAGCAATGATTTTTTTGACCGCTATTATTGGTATACAGGGTGGTCGCTGTTTACGGCCTATCAGAAAAGTATAGAGAAACAAAGAAGATACGTATGTGAGATTAAATAGTTAATATTTTATTGAAAAAAACTATTTAAGAAATGGTGGCACTTCCGCTAATAGCGGAAGTTGATCTCAACTTCCTTTTTTAAACGGAACACTTCTAATTATTTTATTTTTGGAATGATTATGAATTTTAGTATGAGTTTATGAATGCGATCTAGCTCGATATTGCCCCATTTTTGAAAAAAAAAAAAATTCTGATGAACACAAAAATCCACTTCGAATAAAAAAATCATAACTTCTAAACAAAGAAAAATAATTACCCAGAAATTTTCACAGCGGCTAGATACGATTTCGGAACATAAAGTTGTATTAATCAAATTTAGAAATTAAATTTTAAAAGTTATTCGATAATTCGAATCTCTATTAGGATTTCAAAATTTAATTACTGCAGCTTTGTGTCTTACAGTCATATCCTGATGCTATAAGAATTTCAAAATTATTAATTTGATTTGTTTAGAAGATGCAATTTCTGTTATCCGAAGCGATTTATTGTGCTTATAAAAAAAATCTCAAAAAAAGTGCAATATCGAGGCATAGTCGTATTCACAGACTCGTACTAAATCTAATTGGACATTCCAAAAATAAAAAGAATAGCGGAGGTGCCACAATTTCTAAAATATTTTCCATCGAGAGAAAATCGGTTATTTGATCTCTGTGCAATATTTCAGATTTGTATCTTTTTGCATCTCTATATTCCTCTAATAGACCATGAGCAAGGACCACCCTGTATAACAAAGATGCATACAGTAGTTAAAATTACGTGAATTAATTTCATATGTTTATCGCATAATAAAAATACATTTTCAATATGGTGAACATAATGTAAAAGACATATTGTTGTGATTTTTGCTTCTTTAATTATTACGATAATTTCTGAGCCAAAAAAATTTTTTTTTAGCCCTTGTCTCTTGAACTCTTTGACTCCTCTCAAATTCTAGACTCGGCGAAACCATCTTCTCAATTATCAGGACGCTTATATAAAAAATTATCAGTCGCTGCTCCCTCTAATAGAAAGTTAATTTACCTGCCTCTATTTTTGTTTCAAATTCTAAATATTTACAATCGGTTGGAATATTGTTATATTTTCGTTATTTTTATATAAGTAAAAGTATTGACAAGTCATATTAGAGAGGCAGTCATAGAAACGTGTGGAAACACTTTAAATTTTAGGACTAGTAATGAGAAAAAAGTCTGCTTGGATTTAAATGTTCTAAAATTAGAGTAGCAAAAGATATGGAAAAGCTAAACTGAAAGTTTTGAAACAGCATTTAAAATTAAGTTACTTCAAAAGCTCTTTTAGAAATCAAATTATGAAATTATGGGACAAAGACAGCCGAAAGAGTTGAAAAGAATGAGGAAAGTTAGTATTTCTAAAAAGACGAAAAACGGTACTAGTTGCTCTCAGGTGACTCTGTCGGTGTCTGTCCGCTATGTATCTTCGCCTACAGATAACTCACTTCCAAAGTAATTTTTTACAAGCTGTAGTTTCAAAATAGTTTAACATAAAAATATCGAAAACAAAGACACCAAGTGACATTTCATTAAAGAGGTGGTTTTTAACATTTTTCAAGCTGAAAAATGAAAAGCAATGATAATAACTAAATTTCTATCTAAATGGAATACATACAAAAAATTGTTTGATTTTCACAAATAATAAGATAACCCACTATTTTAATAGAGCTACTGAGAGAAATATCTGGAGAAAATATAATCAGTGAGCAGAATCTGATCAACTTGTCATTCAAGTGCAACATCCATAAAGTCTCGTGACAAAACTCACTCCCTGTAGACCTGAAAATTGTGTGAAAGTTCCACGTGAAACTCCGTCAACCACATTTGAAATTCAGATGCGAACAACATGTTATAACATAATTACGATGAAACATTTATTAAGAATTTATGCTGTCGTTGCCGACTGTTTCGTATTTTTTTTTAGATTAGTTATTAAATATTTGACACACTGTCAGCAAATACAACATGTGCACAACTATTACTATGCTCGATTGTTTTATTAAGTTAAATAACAATTATCTATATATTTTTGTTAGGCCTCAGTAAAAAATCTTGGCATTTACCATTTGTGGCAAATATTTGATTTAGAATGTACTTTCAGATTTTTTCGGAAAATATAGTTTGGAAACAACTTACTTGGTAAAATTGCTTTGGCAATAACCCTCGAGCTTCGCACTCAACACGTTTTTAGAGCAATTTGTTTTCGCTTATTTTTATTCAATTTTATACACAAATATGACAGTAGGTACATTGAAAAAAATACTCATCTTTAATGATTTTTTATATCCACTGACAGTTGTCAAGTTTTATTGAGAGCAGCGGTAGTATAAGTAGAGAATTTACTGTGAGCTGCAAGATGTAGAAGCAACAAGAAAACACCACGTCGACGTATTACTTGTATTCAAGAGAACAAGAACTATGCGGGTTTTAATGGATAGCAGGTCTTAATAGGTTTAAGGTAATTGAAAATCTCCAGGTAGGTTATAAATATGAATTTTAGAAGAAGTTGATTTAAAGTCTAATGAGGGACTTTAAAATATGATCTGATTTGAAACAAAGAAATGCAACTTTCATGACACATCCCCAGTTAAACAGAGCGTGAGAAATCTTTTATCAAAATTTTGATTTTTGATTACAGAGTCAGCCGCTGCAATTTAAGAATTTAAAGGAAAACAAAGTTAATGTCTGTTAAATTCCTACAGAATGCAACAAGCATCTAATGCCCAGTTAATATAATAAAAATTTTAGAGAGACGCTAATGACTTGTTAAACTCTCGTTATGGTTATTCAACCGGATCTCAGAGTTTTTAGAAGTTACTGCAATTCTGTTACAACAACAGGAGAAGTTATGTTGTTCCAATTCAGTGTTAATGCAATTTTAGTTAATATTATTATGGTTTATGCACCAACGACAGATAAGAACAACAAGAAATTGGTAAAAATCCACAACAATCTATGGAATGGTTATAAATAATTTATTAAAAAATGGCATCAGAAATAAAGGGAGCTTTGAGATGAGTCTCTACAACAGCAATTGACATTGAAATTAAAAATGTGTATCACAAAACATTTTTTTGAAGACCACCACAGTGGGTGATGAAGTCAAGAAGTAGATCCACTGATAATAAGAAGATCCTGAAACAACTTTGCGTCCGTTAAAACATGCTCTAGAAAGCGAATATCATCTGACCTTAATACTTTGGTTTTTTGAAACAATAAGAAGTAAATTGAAGAGGATCAAGTAATCTTATCAAGTATAATACAAAAAGCTGATAAGCCTAATATTAAAGGCATAAATGGAGAAAGACCTTACTGACAGCACGAAAGATATCTATGTTGGTAATAAACAAATTTCAAACTTAGTTCTTCAGCCAAACTGGGATCATTTGGAATTTTTTTAACAAGAACTGCATTAAAATAGATATTTGTGATACCTTCAACATTAATTGAGAAGTAGTCATATCCTTTAGCTTATTACCTATTAAATGTAAAAAAGGTTTTATTTTGCAATAACTGCAATACCATTGTAGACAAAAGATTGAAGATATTCAAATTTAAATGTAGAAACCTATAAGATTCTGTGATAATAACCTAGAACCCAGAACTCAAAAAAGCAGTTAAAAAAGTCAAGGAAAATACTTGCAGGTTTTTTTTTTCAAAAATTCGAAAAGGAGAAGCCAAGCGATAGTGACCTGAGGTCCTCTAGTAGCAGATAACGCCAATTAGTGGGGCGGTGAATGGAAGCAAATGCAAATAATTATCAATTGAGGACTGTCAAATATTAAGGCCTTATCATTTATTGATATACTAAAAGTTTCCGTTAGCCTCCTGTCGACTCCAAGTTCTTAACAGCCAACAAAGTTGTTTGTATATAAAGTTTACCTTCGAAGTAATTTGCTTTTCACCAAGCCTCACGCAGAATTAGATATCTGTTCTAGCTTCAAACATTTGTAAAAAACGAGAAAGATTTTTAAATGAAAATTATGTACCAAAATCCGCAATCAATGATAATTTTATGTTAAACAGAAGCGGTTTTTAAAACTTTTTGATTCAAGAACTATTTCCTTTGGTTTTATCTGCACTTGGTGTGACATCGTAGAATGTAACCGAAATAAGAACAAAGAAATTCTAGACGCTGGTATACTATGGACTTTTGGGAGTTTTCTGGATCAATCATGGAACTATTAAAGGAAACTATTAAAAGAAAAAAGAAAGAAAGAAATGTTCTAATAAAAAAAATTAGAGTTTTGATGATATAGTGAAATACGAGAATAAATATTATGGAAGAGGAAGAAGAATAGAATGTAAGAGGACCAGATGGAGCTGGATAGAAAGTTTCTGTTTTCTATAGCCATTATCAGACTTTTCCGAATTATGATTAAAAGGCGCTTGGAGAGAGAAACAAGTTTATGAGGGAATTGTTAATTATCGGCAACTATTGAGCAAAAACCAGTAGATAGTTTTTAAATCATTAATACATGATTGGTACTTTGTTAAAATTTTACATTATTTCATCCTCGGTGGAAGAGATCGTTTATTAAAGTCCCAGTTTCAGTTTTAACGCTTTATTCAACATCTAAACAATCTTAATTTCAAATTGCAAATATATCTGAAACACTTTAATACAGAAACATTGATATCCTTACAAAACTTTTTCAATAAACTCCACTTTTGTCTTATTCAATAATTTAATAAAAAAATATCTCTCCTCGTTGCTATTGACTCCATAACACTTCATGGCCCCTCATATCGCAGAAATCTCAATAGATGTTCAATACTTATTGTAGAAGGGTCTACTGGCCAACCTTTTGAGGTTATTTCGAAGAAGCTGCCACAAACATCGTCGGAACGTGACACCCCACATAGCGTAGAGTAGAAAATTTATACTGAAGTTGGTGTAGTAGAGCAACATGGCAAACTGTTGAACACAATACAAAGTTTCAGGCGGATTTTTCTGTTGAAGCGTGAAAGCGAAGTAAACAGACAGCCGGATTACGTAACTGAAAAAAAATATGTTACAGTTTCTCGAAACAAACAGGAAAATTCAACGTTATCGAAACGATATTGAGGTAGGAAATTCCTTTGTTTAAGTAATGTCGGGTTCCTTATATTTTGTGGTATATCAGAATTTAATAATCTAGATATTGATAATAATTTAATATGCATATTATTAAATTTCTGAGAGGTGACTATTTGTTTGAAAACAATTTCAATTTTGTTCATATCAGAAATTTGTGTTAACCTTTACGCCTAACGTTGATAAATTGATATTTACAAAGTTTTTTGTTGTCAACTTGAAATAAGTGAAATGGTAAATTTCAACGAAACTTTTGCCTACCTTGGAAAATTCAGAGCGATGAAAACTGATGATATGAGCAGCAGAAGTTTGGTGATGTTTTGTTGATTTCTTGCCGAGATCACGTTTCTCGCTGACACTTTTACGTCTGCAACGAAAATTAACTAAAGGACAAAGTTGTTGAGGCTGCAATAAAGTAAATATTTTGAGTGTTCGACTTGGATAATCAGTCAAAGCAGTTCGATTAATTTAGTTGCGAACATGATGCGTTATCAATATTGGTAGTGCATGAAAATGGTGGTGGAAGTAGGGTTTTAACACTTCAATGTACATGAAAGACGGAAATGTTGCAGAAACGCCGAAGCAGTAGTAATACATTACGCTTGAAAAATTGCCAACGAAATCAGTAAAATATTTATCAAATTTTGTGATATTTCCGGAAAGCTAACATTAAAAAGCGGCAAAAATATTGCTTGTCATTTTACATATAAAAAAAGGAAATTAAATAACAGAAGAAGGGAAACAATAATAGGAGCAATAGACTTCCATCATCATATATCTTTCAAATCAAATATTTTAAAAGTTTTTCTTATAAACCAATAAACTCATCGTAAGTAAATATTTTTGATGGTGGATGCGAGGAAATAATACAATTTCTTTCAATATTTTAAACAGATTTTCTAACATTAGGTAGTTTTTTAAACGAAAATTATTATCTTGAATTTTAAATCAATGCAAGAAAATAGTATCAAAATAATGTCCCATAGTCATATCTTGACGCTGTGTAAATTTGAACATTATTATGTTTTTTGGAAGTTATGAAATGCTTATTCGAAGAGAATTTTTTGTGTTTATAAGAAAAAATTTTTTTTTTCTCAAAAATGGTGCAACATCGATGTATGGTCGTATTCACAGAGTCATGCTAGAACTCAATGAGCATTCCAAAAATGAAAAAAATAGAAGATGTTCCACTTCCGAGTATTTTTTTAAGATCTAAGATTCCTGAAAAAATATATGTCTAATGTAACCGTAATTTATTGAGCTAAATTCTTTGGTTTTCCAACAATTTATATTTCTGATTTTGAGTAATGCAACATTCTTAAAACGAGTACATTTTTTTTAACAAGTGTTAATAATATTTTAGAAAATTAAAAGCATTTAATTTTTATCTTGACTGTACAGCAATTAATTTTTTAAATTTGGAAAAAATATTTACTAAAGTTTTAACCAATTTAAAAAAAATTTTAAGGGTTCAGTATAATTTTGTAGGAAGCTAAAAAATTCCTAATGATAAAGATAAAGAAATTGGAATAAGTCTTGCAAAAAATTTAAAGTTAGACATTTTAGATGAGTTCTATAAATAAATATAGCAAATCAAAAGCACAACGAAGGGGTCTCAGACTTTACTTGGATAAATGTGGTGAGTTTTCCAAGATGACAGAAATTAATTTTCTTTTATTCTTAACAACTTCCGGCCAAATTTTATAAAAACAAGCAGAAAACAAGAAAAGTTTTAATTAATAAATTTATAGATTTACCAATTATGTAGAAATTAGTTTTTTCACGCATATACTAAATTTATTCTACATTTCTACATTTACGCGACAAACAATTGAAGCAAAATTCATTCACTTTTAAAACTTTCTTACGTATGCAAGGACACCGTTCCAGTTGTTTCGAGCTGTCCTTCTTGCTAGACCTCGATGGGTTGGATTTTTGAGAATTGTGGGACTGTTGCGACCCTTGCCGTCTGTTCGAACTGCCACTCTGAAAATAAATGGAATTAACCAGATTCGTCTTTGATCCTTACCAATTGAATTTAAGCAAACAAGGCTTTCACCAACTTTACCTAAGGTGATCCCTTCAATTATTTATAACTTTATCGCCATTAATATCGAACATCAAGATAAAACCGCCATATGGGCCGCTTAGTAGCTGTAACGGTTTAAGCGCTGCATGCATGCCAAAATTAAAATCAATAGCTTCGATGTTTGAATTTTTATTAAATTTCGTAATTTGCCGAAAAAAGCAAAGTTTTTGTCATGAATTCAGCTACCATTGAATTTGATTACTCAATCAAATTATTTATAAACATTCAGTTACAGAAAATAATAATTAGGTTTAGGTTTAATAAAAACAGTGTTATCGGGTTTCGCTGTAATTGACGTGTTTGAGAGGCTCCAGGAGCTGTCTAAAACTAAATCGATCCGGTTACGAAGAATTTTCGCGAACTTCAATTGTATCCGGAAATTAACACTTATAATTATTTCATATGAAAATGAATAGAACCAAATTATTACCCGAAAACAACTTGAAGGCAAATAAATTGTGGTTAGTGTTCTATTCATCAACAATTTTCTGCGTAGGTGGATAATTAGCGTTTGCCGACCAAAGACACCGTTGATGCGAATTCGATTATTGGACGGGTATTAAAATCGAATTTTCCACGGCGTAGGTGCTTAAAAGGTGGTTAATCAATCGACAACGGGAAGACTTCAACCTCGGTTGTACTCAAGTCAAGGAATTTCGTTCTCTTTCGAATTATTTTTAGCAACAGAAATTTTTACAGCTTCCTAAATTTGTTGTTGGCATCAATTTAGTTTTTTGTTTAAATTTTCGCGGCAAAAAAGTGGAAAATAAATCGTAATTTAAGCGGTGGCTAAATAAACTATTACGGATTTTTGGTTTTTGCTTATTTACATAACGGGAATTTTTCAGCGGGTACTTGACTGATTTGATCGAGAGCGCCGCCGAAATATCCAGTCAACGAACAGGCAGGACCGGACTTTACTATATTGATATCTAAAATAGATAGTGGAAGCCGGAGCGTTGCGATTAGCGCAATCGCGAGGAGAAGGCATATGGTTGTGAAAATTCATCAGACTCTGATAGAGTGCAACCATTTTTGGGATAAAATACCAACAAAATTTTTGGTCAACTCTTTCGCAGTCTACGTCATAGGCTTCTACTTAGAGTTAGATATTCATCAAGAACTTTATAAATCTGAGTAAAATTTGATTAAAATATTTAACGTCGAATATCAAGAATCTTAATATTTGCTAAATTCAAGTAGCAGTAGAAATCAACAATAATTAACGTAAAATATTTTTGTAACATTTCACATCAAGTTGTTGCGTGAAGTTTTTTTAAAAATCGCGTTGACTGAAATTGGAAAAAGTATCGAGCATTTATTTTATCTCAAGGGGTTAAGAGATAAGTAGATTTAAAAAAAACATTTTTAATAATTTTTTGTATGTGATAGTTAAAAGTTGAGTTGTAAAACACAAAATAAGTAACTTTCTTGTTGATGAAAAGAAAAGAACTAGAAACCGACTTCTGGTGTTGCTTTTGAAAATATCATTGTATTTCATTAGATAATATTATGTATCACAGCACCAAATTGGGGTAAAGCGAATATTCAAAATGTCGAAAATGTCATACAAACACGTTCATAAAATGCTTTACTTTTTAATTTGAGTTAGGTTAAAAAAATTGGTTAAAAAGCGGAATAAACCGTCTTTAAAAAATGGAGACGGAATGCAATAGAAGAACTCAGATTCTAAAAATCCTAAGAAGTTGCGTGTTTAGAAATCTACTGCAAACGTTCTTATCTCAATTCTAGACTACTAGGAGATAATGTCCTTCCACATTATTATCTTTTTTGAAATTATTGTAGAGAGCAAACTAGATAAATTCAAAAGTAAAGCACAAAGCTATCTACCAGATTCGACTCGCTTGAACAGGAAACAAGAAATAATTTGAAAAATAAAAAATTCGTAGTAGATGTGCAGAAATCATTTGCCATCATGTATGTTGAATAAAAAAAATATTTTCAAATTATTCTTGCTTCTATTTTAGTTTAAACATTCCACTTCGTATTAATTATTATTTGCAGTAGAAGTGTCAATCTATTGTATAATAAACATTTTTCAATAATTATTACATCTGGATTTTAGCTTCATTCATAATTTTCCACATGTTCATCTGACTCGTATTTAAAAATACTTTGAAGCGAAATTGAACTACAAGTTTTCAGTCATATTTCAAATAAAAATTGGCTAGAACCTGCCCACTTTTGAAAGAATAATATACAATGCAAAAATTTAATTAATAATAAATGTTATAATATGCTAAGAATTTCAGTCAGCTCAAAATACTTTTTATATAAAAAGTTATTGAGTTTCAAACTTCATTTATTATGTTAAATTACTCGTGTTTGACCCTTTGGTACATAATTAATACAAATATTTTGCAACATTTTGATTTAATGCTGATGATACGAAAACAACCCCTTGTAAATGAATAATCCATAGTTTTAAATTGGCGTGTAAGTAAAACATTGAATAATCAAATTCTAAAAGCCGTTGAGAGTCCAAAAAGTCATTCCTTAATGTCTTATGCGAGAACATGTTAAATGAATTTAATTAAAGAGGTCTAGTTGTTGTTTTGTTACGTTGATACTTAACTAAAATCTCTAATGAATGCCTTTAGCGTCTTGTTTGCAATTGCACTTTATTCCCTTTAATAATTCGAATTCTTCCTCATCGGCATCTTCTCAAGAGATCCTTGTAAGTTGTATCTCTTCGTCTTCAATAAAATCGGCAAGTTGTAAACGTGTGCGCGTTTTATTTTGTAATTTCAATTAGAGAATGACAAAATATGCAAGAAAATAAGTTAGTATGAAGTAATTACGTAAAGCTGGATAATTGATGACAATTCGTGAGTTAGAATTACCATTTTCTAGTTTGATAATTTAATTTTAGTTTGAAACGAGCGAAAATTTGACGCATTAGTACCACTTGCTAATAACAATGCCATAAAAATCTTGAAGGGATTTATGATAGACAGTTTGATTTGTTTTTCGGTGATAGTAAAGTGTTTCAAATTACTATTTTTATTAGTTCCAACGAATTACTTTAATTATCTCTTGATTATTTATTGTATAAATATTGCAAGCGTTTATGGGTTCTGTAATTGCCATAAAACTCTAATATTTTACGAGAAAATCTCAACTTCGCGGAATAGACGAACGGAAAGATATTGAAAAAATTTCAATTTGTCACCTCTGTTTTGTGACATTTAATTATCTTGTTTTCATATCTAAAAGTTATTGTTACGTTGACTCTGTCGTATTGAAGTTGTCTGTTGAACTTGGCCTCTTCTTACAATTATTTTTTGAAATGCAAAGTTTGTTCTTCAGTATCCCAACTTTCACCGATTTTCTTTAGTATCATTTTTACCTTATTTTACCACATTCACCATCTTAAGAATATACCGTTGAAAAGAAAATTAATTCGAAAACTTTCTTACGCTTTTCGAGCCAATTCTTGCCCTTTTTTTAATTATCCGCTTTAAATTAAATTTACTATCTATTTGATGTTTACTAGAAAGCTTTTCATCCCTATTCACTATGGTTGAGTTTGGAGCCAGGCCCAGCAGAGTAAAGATTTTTGTGCGTAACTCATGAATTGATTTTTTTGTAGAAAATCAAGCATCTCAAGTTAATATCGAATATGTTCTAATTTTTTTTAATTTTTTATTTTGATTGTCCATCATCATATTTTGGTTTAAATGAATATTTTTTTCCTTTTAGCTATTTAATTTTTCTTTCTGTTTATGCTTTATCGAGGATTTTTTCTTTCCATTTTTATCACTATACTGGCATACTGGCAGTTTCTATCCTACATAAAACAAATTTAACTTATAGAATCAGCTCTCAACCCCAACCGTCTCCTGCTTATTGAAACTTTTGAATTTTGTTCAAACATTTTATTTAAAATTGAACAAAGATGTTTGCCCGTGGCTTAATTTAACTTTGCTGTTCAGGTGTTCTCTCTTTAGTTCAATTATATATTTTTGCACCTAGCAATTAACTTAGCAACCCACCACTCTGATCAAGTTTAAAATTTTGCTAAAATAAAAAATTATGTAAATTCATTTGCATAAATTCCTTGTATCCTAAAGGACTGCATAAAACCGTTAATTTTTTTTTCTATTTTCCAATTCAAGATTGTCAGAAATTTCTATTTTCTCTTTATCTCCTTTTTCTCTTTTTCTCAAGTTCAATAGCAGAAAGTAGTCATATGAGATCAAATCTAGGCATTAAACGGAATGTCAATAAATTTTTATGTACCTCTCTTGGGAGGACTTCGGTTCAAAATGATAAACTCAAGCTTTTTCCTTGTACCAATTCTGTCCCAAAAATTATCTCTACTTGTGCCTTAAAATTTCTTACATGCAGTGACTCTGTGTGAGCAGCCTTCTGCATTGCACTCATTCTTGTTATAGTAAAAATAGAAACAAAGAGTTTAGGAATAGTTATGTTGTATAATTTAAAGTAAATTTCTTTCTACTGCCACTTCCTATTTTTTTATTTTTTCTATAATCTTTAGGCATTTTCTTTGGAATTATCTCAAAATGAATCTTTGCTTTGTGAGAATTTGATACCTTTAAGTTTAATTCTTTGTAAGCATTGCTCCGATTCTTATAGTACATGTATCAATTACCTAAATGTTGTCTATTTTTTTCTCATAAGTTGCGTAATTTATCATAAGGATATTTGTGCGCACTGATTTTAAGGTAATGCTGCGGCGTTCAGGTTTTTTACACTTTTTAGAACATACAAAACCTGCCACCATTTCATAAAGAAAACGATTTTACAGAAGATGTAATTCAGGATTAGCAGTTTCACAAAGATAATTTGCTTTTGATACTTTATTAACCATGAACACTTTACTTCTTTAATTTCTTTTCTTCTATTAATTATATGATTATAGAAAGAATGCCTCCTTGAGCTTTTCTATAAATAATAACCAAATTTTAATTAATGTTTCTGCAACAGTAAGTTGAAGGAATTTTGGTTTGTAATCTCCAAAATTGAGGAAAGGTACTGCCAGCTTCCTTACTGTCTAAGATTATTAATTGGCAGTAAGGCTCTTATAAATTTACGTCTAGATTGACTCATTAAAGCATCAGTGCTTTAGATCAGTTCACCCAAACGTAAACGTAACGCATAAACTTGGCTTAATGGCATTGTTACTGTGGTTAAGTTGACTCATTAAAGGGATGCTAAAGGAATTGTTGGCAAATCTCGGACTTATCTAGGAAGCTCAAAGTTATTCGATTATTGTAAATACAAATCCCTCTCTTAGCAAGGAATTCCACTTTGTAATCAAAGTTGGAAATCACATTTAGACGTTTTTGTGTCAACAGTTAAAAAGTGTCAGATTGTTTCGTGTTTACACAATTTACCTGCGTATTTGAGTGCTGCAACTCGGTTTTGTCTTTATCGGTGTAGAGACACCCATCAATCGAACTTGCTTGTAGTCTTTTGCTGAAGAGAAACAGATTCCTCGCTATCATGGTATTCATAATCACTATAAGGATGAACGGCACGATGAGGGTGGCCAATGTGTCGACGAAATTAACAATCTTCATAAACTCTAAATAAACGGGTCTCATTTCGCACTCCTGTCGGTCCTGTACCGTGATCAATCCAGCTATCCAGAAGAGATATAGCTGCGATACCATCGCTAACACAGTTAGACTTAGAACAACGGTTTTTGCCCGAGAAACCGTACAAATATGAGGCCTTTGCAAAGGATATTGGACGGCTATGAATCGTTCAACTGTGAAAGCTACGATTAACCAAACACTTAACGAAGCGCAAACCGAACTAACATAGACGAAGAACTGACACCAGCCGTTCGTGTTGAAAATATCGAAAACATTGTTGAAACTGCAATGCACCACCAGAACGACGCACAAGAACCCGAAATCGGCCACAGCCAAAGCGGCTAAATAATAACTGGAACTTCGCATCTTCAAGTGGGTTGTCAAGAACACGAAACAAGACAGAAGATTACCCAAAAAACCCAACGCAATTATCACTGGAATATAGTAAGTGTGAAGGATCTTCAAGTAGGTGTAGAAAGAATCGCACATAACCTCCTCATAATATCCTCCAGGATCAAAATCGGTAACGTTAGAAGTTTCCGTTTTATTAAAAGATTCATCTACGTAAACAGGACGAGTGGTCGTTAGTTCGAATCCGGCCATGTTAAGCGTGCGATTGTTGCGGCGTCGCGACGCGCACTGAAAGCGTCTCTTGGCTTCCATTCAAAAGCGTACGGACACGCAAGCGTATCCACAAACTAATTACGATTTTCTTTCTTTTTAGTGTTACGATGTGCTGAAAGATGCCATGACGGCACTCAATGGCAAACCGCAGCCCAGCGGACTTCCCTTCAAACCAGTCCACACCTACATTTTGAATCCGAAATCCATCACTATGGGCCAACTTTACGGCGAATTCGACCTCCAAACCCATGAATGGTACTAAAATTTCATTTAAGGTAGTTGGCACCGCACCAACCATTGACAACAATGTTATCCAGTTCTGACTTAATACTCGCCAAATCGTTGAATTATTTTCAATTTAACAGCATTATCGCATGACGCATGATTGGCAGTCGAAGCATATCACGGTTTGAGTTGGTTATTTTTGCTAAGCTTGGCAGGAGTTTTTATGTTTATAGTCCA
This sequence comes from Pyrochroa serraticornis, assembly GCA_905333025.2. NCBI lineage: Eukaryota > Metazoa > Arthropoda > Insecta > Coleoptera > Pyrochroidae > Pyrochroa > Pyrochroa serraticornis. The sequence goes on along the minus strand of HG995157.1, from coordinate 8,367,461 downwards.
ACAGATTGTGGCTTCAGCTCGAGATTCTCCCAGCGTCTTCGTCATTTTCAATAACTCTTTACTAAGTTTCTGAATAAATTATCAAAGAAGCGCTTATACAAAATAACATTCTATAACAAACAAGAACCGCCAGGTCCTTGCGGAAACGATTTTCTTTGTAGATTTTTCATTATTCATTAAGTTAAAGTGAAATTTCTTTAACGCCGTAACGGCGCAAAAAAGAAACAATATGCGTAACAAAAATTGAAGCGCTCCGGCCGCACCAAATCATATCAAAAGCTTGATATTGACCGTAATCTTCTTAGCATTGTGCGGTTTTACTTTACGGCTTTACGGCAACATCTCTCTCTTAGAAGTTTCACATCTATCCCAGGAGCTTTTTTTTACAAAAGATACAAATATAAAAGATTTAAATGTTTTCAGGACGGACGGTATTCTGCCCTGTTTGGTGCGAATAGGGGTGAGCGCTGAAGACAAAGATAAGCGCTGGTACATTTTCGATGGTCCCGTCGACGCGGTTTGGATTGAAAATATGAATACGGTTCTGGACGATAACAAAAAGCTGTGTTTGAGTAGTGGGGAGATTATCAAGTTGCGAGATACGATGACGATGATGTTTGAGGTCGCTGATTTGGCTGTGGCTTCTCCCGCTACAGTGTCGAGATGTGGCATGGTTTACATGGAACCTGCAGGACTCGGACTGGAACCATTTGTTAACTGCTGGATCTCACGTTTGCCAGAAGTAAGAATTTTAATCCGTTAGTCGGTTTCAAACAAATATCACAATCAATCGAGTTAATTAAAATTGTAACATTTCAGCATAAACAATGAAGGGTAGTAGTTGCGATCCAAAGTTATAAATCAAATCAAAAATTCTCTTTGAGATTTGGTTACAAATAATCTACCAATTTACTTCATTAAGTCCGGCTTTTGCCGAAAAAAAAATTCGTTTTTTTTGATAATTTAGGTCCTAATTGGAAAAAGCTACTTAAAATTATAATAATAGGTTCGAGCTGAGATCAGATTGGGGGAAAGTAAGCCTAAAAATGTGTCACATTTCAAAATTCAATAAGATTTTTTATAAAATATTGTAATAATGTTGTACAAAACTCCAACAGGTAATTTTGCTAATAAAATTTAAATACGAGAATAATAGCAACATATTTTCCAAAATGTTTCCTAAGGAATATGAGCGCTCTCAAAGGTGGGAAGTAAAACCGAGTTTTTAATTAGTTTGCTCAAGATTAATTAATGATACTTCCAACTTGATGACTACATCGAGTTTGCAGCAGAAAGAAACTCTTTTATACTATTAAAACGAACGTAAAGTTTAGAAGAAATCGAGCAGCGGCGTCAAAATTAGGGGATGGTCGGAAAGTTGAAGAATTTAGAAAAAGTTGCAACTCAACAAAATTCCAGTTTACACATTAAATAAAATGCATCATTTAGGAGTAAAGGTAAATTAACTATCGGGGTGGCAATAAGGATGTTAAGACATCTCAGACATGGAAAACGTGGCGATGAACGGAGCAAACCACCATGACCGATCATTCCCTTTAAATATATTTTGTTCAAATAATCTCAAACATTAATCTTAACTAATTTTCTAAGTCTCGGTGTTTTTTTGAAATATTAAAACAGTGGTTAGAAAGAAATAAATGAAGGTATAGATAGAAATGTTGATACGAATGAGATGTCTTAATAAAAAAAAGAGAGAAAAGCATTCATAAAGAAGAAATTTTTGCTTCTTCTACATGCTACATGATAAATTTAAAAAAGTCTTCCTGCAATCCTCCTCTCGGTTTCAACTAAAAACAAGAGATGCAACTTGAAGAGTTAAAGACTTCCTAACAAGAAATCTTTAAATACTGAGATTTTGTTTATCCTTTTTAATCCTTATTAATATGGTTACGTAGCTTCTAGTTTTAAAAATATTTATTTCAATTTATTAGAATTAGGGTTACATAATAATTCGAATAACTATAAATAATTAAAATATTATGCTAAAAAAACTATTTAATGTATTAAGAAAACCTTTGAAAACAAAATAACAGTTGCAGAAAAAATTTGGAAAAATCTTGTTACATGTTTGGTTCACTTTTATGCGCTTCCATTATTTCAATTATTATTCAATTTCGTTGGTCTTTTAACCTGCATTCAAGTTTAATTCATTTTAAAGTTATAAAGTTATATAAGTTGAATAAAGTTATAAAGTTGATAGTTATCCAAATTTTCCAACTACTTGATCTTCCTGTTTCTTTTGCCATAAAGTTAATCTGAACGTGTTTAGTTTGTGACATGGATCAAATATTAACGCGACGAAGTTAATCTTATTATTGTATTTCAAAATGTGGTTTCTGGCCGTTTGAAGTGGGCGAATTAAGTTTTTTCCACTTTGTTTCCTTTTATTTTTATACATCACGTTCAAAAGTCTAGCCTCCTAACTTAATCACTCAGTAAGTTGATACCAATAACTATCAGTGATAATAATTGTTCCACAATATCTCACGTAGTTTTAAAAGTTGCCCTCTTCTAGCATTTTATGCTTTTCTTATTTTTAATATTATTGAAATATTTTGAAACAATATTTGAACCCTCCGAGAAGGCATCGAGTTGCTTAATTTTTGCTAATTCGACCTTTGGTTTACTTAATATTTAAATTTTCTTTCAAAACCTTGTCGACAACTTATATTTATTGCGTCATGTGGGATGAATAATTTAACAAGTGCCAATTCATGAGAAAATAGGGTGGAATGATACTAAAGAGTAGAGATCTCTCTACTCTTTGGTGATACCTCAGTCTACAGGTTTATACAGCAAGATATCTTTGATTCAGTTTACAAGATTGCGTCGAGATTCCTGTTTTATATTCTCAGGATGCAAAATTGAGTGGGAGTTGCATGCAATCGCTGTGAAACTAGAAATGTATTCAGAAGAGTTGTTCTATCACTCAGTCTATAATTAACTATATTTATCAATTCTGTCATTCTCACTCACTGAGAGAATTCCTCTTTAGTATAAATATTAAAATCAAAGTAATATCGTTTGTCTGGTAGAAAAAAAATTATCTCAAAAAACATTATTGTTTAAGAAAACAATTAAAATTTTGTTGTTGCTTCAAATTAGTTTTCAAATAAATGACAAGACAGCTACATCCTGCCATTTATAAGTTGTCAAGTATAGCCACACATAAAACTGTTTTATTTCATGAAGAACATAAAATTTTAAATTGTTTTCTTCTAAATGTCTAAAAATATTTTTTTACAATTAACATTCTTCTTTAGGATAAACCATACAAAAATTGTTCTCAGACTAACATTAATTACAAAACACGAGGTAAGTTACCAAAAGCTCTTAGTCCGGGCCTGATTACCGGGTTGTATTTTGAGGTCACAAAATTACAATTGCTGTAAAAGTATCGTTGCTGTATAAATCTGCATGCTGCATGCTGTGGTGATACCACATAAAATTGATTCTTTTTTAAATCATATACAAAGTTGGTTTAAAATTCCCAAACTAATCTGGGAGATTAGTAAAGACTTATGTTCCTCTACAATAGTATATCATCTCATTTTTTGGTGCAAACTTGAGGTTGCTTGCACAAAACATATCCAAGCGATTTTAGTCATGGTGCTTCGTTCCTTTGTGTACGTTCTCTGCAATTTTTTTGAGGGAGTGTAAAAATTAACGTTTTTACACAATCAATCCTAGAGCTGAATGGGAAAAATTGTTGCCTCATTTCAAGAATTGCGGGAAATTTTTAACTTTTTGCCAGGAAATTTATTAAATGTATTGACGAAACCAGCAGATAATTCAAACAATTTTTACAAAATTAATTAATGGAAATTTTAAGTTATTAAGACTCTTGTAAATTTTTTTAGAAACTGAGAAGACTTTTTCACGACATAACTTTAACGTGTTTAGTTATAAATGCATAAAAAAATCTTGAAAATGTTTATGCAAATATGCAGACAGACTTCTACGCTAATACTCGGATTTCTTTCAAACTTTATGCTTTATATCATGAGTATATAAGAAATTTTCTACATAACTTTAAAGTGTATTTCTTCAATTATCCTCTGGCAAATATTTTAACAACTTGATTTTTTCGAAAGCTTTTATTTAGTTGAAAATTATTTTAGGAAAAAATGTTGCCCTTGCTCTTTTGCTTTATTTTATAAGAAACATCACCTGAAGTTTGATTCCTTGCGGAAACTCTTTGTGTGGATTCGCTAGAATCCAATCCGCTGCTAGTTATTGCTGAAAGTAAGCAATGGAAACGACACAGCAATACGTAAGAAAGTTAAATACGTAAAATTGACCGTTTCTCGTGATGATGCACGTTTCAACGCGCCTCTTAATGGATTCAAATGCGTTCAAAATTCCAAAAACAACACTAGCTAATTTTGATTTTCAAATATTTTTGCAACAACCAAATTGCTTTAAAAGCATCAACAAAACGCGCCAAAATGCACGTGGTTGATGTTTATTCTTCAATAAACTTTTATATGTTTTTGTAACCACAAACGAACTTAGTTTTTCATCTAAAATCAAACTAAAATATTGAAAATTTAGTTTTTTAATGACAAGGGGCTACAAATTAAAAACTAGCACGTCAAAAGTTGTATCTGTGTTCATTTGAAGAAAAGCCTCTAAAAATATTGCGTTATTAGCGTTGTCCGATTCATATCGCTCTAATAGAAAATTTCGGCTTTACGAACGATATTATTCGCTTTTGTAAAAACTCTCCTTTCACGTTAGCCTTGCTAATCCCGAATGTATTTGAGTATAAAGCCCCGGACGCAACGATAGTAATTATTTCTCTTTTGTCTCAAATTAAAAATGTTTTCGTTAGTTGGCCGCAAAATACTGCGATGAATTCTTGGAGTTGATCAACACGTACGTCATACCGGCAATCGAACTCGTCCGCACCCGATTGAGGGAGATCTTAACATCAGTAGATTCAGCCCTCCTGATGCGATTCCTCAGCCTAATGGACTACTGGATCGGACCTCTCGCAGGAAGAGACAACAAACCACCCCCTTCCGCCCCGTTTCTAGCCTTAATTCGTACTTGTTTAAATATTATTTTCAGAACGTAACAATTTTGCTAATTTCAGCCGGTTTGTTGGTGCCGTGGGTGGTGTTTTCAACGGTGTGGAGTGTAGGGTGCACCTGTGATCACAAGGGACGTTTGATGTTTAACGAATGGCTCAGAGAAAAAATGACGGAAAACGGACACGAACCGAACTTTCCTGAAACTGGTTTAGTATACGATTTCAGGTTCGTTTTCGCTGTTAATTAATTCTTGATTAATAACGAAACTTAGGTTGCATGATGGAGGTTTTACAGATCCCACCGATGACAATCAACCGGCGCCTCCAACTTGGTACAACTGGATGGAATATTTGGAGGAATACAAAATTAATATTGACATGAAATATTCAGGTTTGATTCGTAATTGTTGGATTATTAATTGTGGTTGAAAATTTCAGATATTGAAGTTCCTACTTTGGATAATGTGAGAAACGCAAAACTTTTAGAAATTGTTTTAATGAACCAGTGCAACGTTCTTTGTGTTGGTCCTACTGGTACAGGAAAATCGTTAACGGTTGTCGGGAAATTGAGCAGAAGCATGCATAAGAAGATTATTTGCGATTTTATGAGCTTTTCAGCCAGAACTTCGGCCAATCAAACGCAGGTATTGAGGGATGAATTTAATAATTAATTAACCAAATTGTGGCGATATTTCGAAAAACCACAACTGGATTAAATCGTCCAGATGCCGTAATTTATAGCTCAGATCAACTGACTCATTTTAGCAATCAATATCAGTAATTCTTTGCTCAATTTTGCAACACAGTAGTAGGTAAATTGGAGATCAATCTACATCACGATTTCGATAAATTCTAGAAAATTTAATTAAAAAGAAACTGATCTTATGGATTAAATGATGCCGATAATATCGAGCAAATCGTCGCAATTCGCGTCCGCTAATTAAAGAAAATTATTGAATTGAAGTCTTTCTACGTCAAAAAATAAGTCAAATCCTTGAAAAATTAAAATTACGGTCTTGAAATAATTTTTTCAAAAAAATATTTTTTGACAGGACTTGCTAGATTCCAAGTTAGACAGGAGAAGAAAAGGAGTTTTCGGGCCCCCCGTTCTGAAGAAACAAGTGTTTTTTATCGATGACTTTAACATGCCCGCTTTGGAAATTTATGGGGCCCAACCTCCCATCGAATTGATACGTCAATGGATGGATTTTCACGGTAATTTTTCAAGGTTTAAACAAAATGTTACAGTTGTTTATTGAAGGTTGGTATGATCGTAAGAACATTGGTGATTTTCGGACCATTATTGACGTAAACTTTTGCGTGGCGATGGGACCTCCAGAAGGTGGTAGAAATCCAGTTACGGCGCGACTTTTGCGGCATTTTCATTATTTGGCATTCATAGAAATGGAGGATGATAGCAAAGTTAGTGCAAAAAAATTTTTTTTATCATAAATTTTGACAACTTCAGTACTTGGTTGTTTCATACAGAATTTTGAGTCTCAGGTTTTAGTTGTTCCCCAACTGTATACGATTTAGACTAAGGACGTACCTACAGAATTCAACAAAATTGATTGTAACAAATGACTTTAGTGGCTCGCAAGTGTTTTGCGGATTTCTAATTTACTTAGTTGTAGCTTCATAAAAAAAATTATTTGGAATTTTTTTATCAATGAGAAGTTTGTCGTTGGCGAAAATATTAAAAGTATAAACATGAAAAAATTCAGGAATGTTCAATTAATATCAGAATTTTTAAGTTCTAGTACTTGATGGTTTCAAAGAAAATTTTGATGTAATTTTGTGTTGAGTTGTCTCATAATTTTAAATTGCAACTTTTAATTTCAGTTTTGTTGAGTTTAAAAGGAAAACGTAAAAAGATTTATAAATTTGGTTGATAATACTAGTTTGAATGCAATTACGGTACATCAGTTATATCAAATTTGGGTCAAGACTACGCCAATGTTTAAATAATTCGACAAAAATTTTGAAAGTGCAGAAGTAAATAATTTTTCGATAATATTAAAAAAAATTGGTGTTTGCTTCTTGTTCCATCCTTCTTGGCTTCAGGTCCAATATCAAGTTCTATATTTAGTTAATTTTAAATAAAAGACCAAAAGAAAATTTACTTCCTTGGTAAACAATTTTTGTGGCTTGAATAACAACCCCCGACTTAGAGTTTCATTACAAAATCGATTTATTTCCGATTTGTTTACTTCGCAAAAATATTAAGAATTGTTAAAGGTGCAATTTTTTTTATTTTTAGACGTTTGATTGATTCAAAACAACTTTGTAACTCTTCGATTCTAGCTCCAGTATTTCATCTTATAACTTGAATTCAGACACAGAGAGTTTTCAGTTCAGCTTCAGTAGACAATGTTAATGGCTGTAATACTATGACGATGACTAACTTAAACTAAGCTTTATAAAAATTGATCTATCTTTTGTTTACTTAAATCAAATTATTCGAAAATTTACTCGCTCTAGTATTTGAATTGGCACGTGACGTCAAGATTTAGAATTTAGTTTTATCGATTTGTTGAGTTTAAAAATCAAACGTAAAAGATATACATGAAGAAAATTTTAGGTATTGGGCTTTAACTAAATTTATTCACTGGAGCACCTATTTGAATTTCCTATAAATAATTTAGGTGTGACTTTGTGAATCAACGACATTATAGAAACTATCTTAGGTTTTGACATTTACTTCCATAACTTTCTTTAGTTTGGAACTGAGACAGAACTTGAAAGTGTGAACTTTGTGCATTGAATGCCAATGGCGGTGGTTTGTCTTAAATTCTTGGAAGAAAACGTCGATTTAATTTTAAAATATTCTTTTAAAAAGCATGAAACATGTGCTGAAGTGACTTGATAAGAAAACACTCAGTTATTGACGGAAATTTTAAAACTGAAGAAGTTCTTATTTGCCGAGTTTTATGAAAACTTTGTAGCTCAAGAACTTTATTGTTTTGTAGAGGATTATTTTGCTGCAACATTGTCAATTGCCTCTACGTTTCAGTATTTAGTTCCATAATATTCTTCATTTTAAAGCAGATTTTAACAAAATTTACGACCTACTGCCAATGATCTTATTATCTTTAATGCAATATCGAGGTCTCACTTAGAGGCAGCTTCCTAAAAGAAAAGCATTAATTTATTTACAATTCGTCAATCTAAAGATGTGAATGGACGAAACTCGCTGACTTTGTCGCAAATATTAAAAATGCAGGCGTAAAAAAATCTTAATTGTTCAGTTTTATGAAGATTTTGTTGCGGTAACACTTAATTGCCTTATAAAGAATTCTGAGGCATTTTTATGAGTGCCATTTGATTTCAGGTCCACAATTTACTTCCGTAGCTATGTCCAGTTTACAAAAGAGATGTAAACAGTTTTTAAATATTTTATTGACTTTTAATCAAAAATCCCAGTTTTATTTATGTTTACCCCAGAAAAATTCTAAAGTTGAATAACTGGTCAGGAGACCCCAGAGTACTCTGGCGAAGCTTTTATCAGAAACAGTAGAAATAAAAGATTATTTTTTGATAATTCCAGCAAAAAATTTTCGGAACAATATTGCAATTCTGGATGAATCGCATTCCCGTGACGTCACTTTCTAACCTGCACGAGTCTACCCTGTCCGCTACTCTAGATGTTTACAACACGATCCTGAAGGAACTGCTGCCGACACCTGCAAAAACGCATTACACGTTCAATTTGCGGGATTTGAGCAAAGTTTTTCAGGGGATCCTGATGTACGATCCGGAAACTATCGACGTAAGTGGATCAAAGACTTGTCCATTCAAACATGTTTACTCTCCCTATCATCCGTTCGCTCACCTAAAAGGGATATTTGTTCTAAGGGCATCAATCAACTGGTTCGTTTGTGGTATCATGAATGCTGCAGAGTCTATCAGGATCGTTTAGTCAACGATGAAGATAGAAAATGGTTTGATGAGATACTCGCCCGAAAAATCGAGAATTTTTTTAAAATTAAACCGGAAGTTGCTTTGGGAAAGGAAGTTATATTTTTTGGGGATTTCCTGGACCCAACCACTGACGTGCGTCTCTACGTCCAGATCACTGATATGGAAAAAGTAATTTATCGACAAACAATTGACAAAACACAATATTTGCCGGTTTTAGTTATCCAAAGTTCTCGACCATTATTTAAATCAGTATAACGAGCAAAGCACGAGGCCGATGAAGCTTGTTTTGTTTCTAGACGCAATTGCGCATATTTGCAGGATTTCCAGGATAATCAGGCAACCCCTAGGAAACGGACTTTTGCTCGGAATGGGCGGCTCAGGTATTTACACAATTGTCATCTAAATTCAGCTACAGCGAAAATTCCAGGGCGTCAAAGTTTAACAAGATTAGCGGCATTTATGGCGGAATTTATCTGTTTTCAAATTGAAATTCACAAAGCTTACGGCAATTCGGAGTGGCGAGACGATATAAAAAATCTTATGCTAAAAGCTGGTCTGTACAAACAAGAAACCGTATTTCTATTTTCAGATACTCAAGTAAGAACCTTTCGGTTATTATTAACGTTTATTCATTCGTACCTGCAGATAAAATCTGAATCGTTCCTGGAGGACCTCAATAATGTTTTGAACTCCGGTGATGTACCTAACATTTACCAACCCGACGAACTCGATAAAATTTACCAGGAAATGAGAGGGGTTGTCACGGAAATGGGTGTGGCAGCAACAAAGTCCAATCTTTTCGCCGCCTACCAGAAAGAAGTGAGAACAAACTTGCACACGGTGATTACGATGAGGTAATTTTTTTTTTTTTGTTAAAACAAAGCAATAATTTCCGATATCAGTCCCATAGGGGATGTTTTCCGAGCGAGGTTGCGGCAATTTCCTGCATTGGTGAATTGTTGCACCATTGATTGGTTCAGTGCCTGGCCCGATTCAGCTTTGCAAGTATTACCAGGATGGATTATTTTATGTTAGCGAAACTAATTGCGTTATTTGCAGTCTGTTGCTTTACAATTTTTGGATGATATTGCTGAATTAGATGTGGGACCTGAAATTTTAAAGGGAATCGTGATGGTGTGCCAGTTTATGCACGCGAGTGTGGTGGACGCAAGCGAGCTTTACCGTCAGGAGCTTTCACGACATAATTACGTAACTCCGACCTCCTACCTTGAACTGCTTTCGAGTTACACTGATCTAGTGATGAGGAAAAGACTTTCGCTCTCAGAGGGAGTCGGAAGATTGAAAACCGGTAAGTGAAACTTTAGTAGCTTTTTTCAACTTACGTGGCATAGAAAGTAACAACTTTACTTCAACGGGATGGATTACCAAAATTTAGTCGCTTGATAAAAATTATTTGCGCAAATCAAGCCAAACAACTGGAGCTGTAAAATTAATTATGATAGTAACACTGAAGAAATCGTCGTAAGGTCAAACGGTTTATTAGTTTGAGAGGCAAGAAAATTAACGATCTTTAACGGGTAGCATCGTCTTGCTCGAATTCAGGAAAATTGCACCGCCGGGCAGGGTCGACTTTATGCGTCACACGTCACACACAGCAAAAATCATGGCATTCTTTTCAATTACTGCAAGAAATCTACGGCTTTTTTGCATTGCTCCAAAGATGGAATATGGTGCAGGATAATACTCGAATTATAGAGAACAGTCAAATGGTCCAAACACTTTAAAAAAAATCTGCATTAACTCTTATTGAGACTAATTAAACTCGGAAATTCAAGACCAAATGCGAAGTCATAGGAATTATACTCAAATTAAAAGGATTCAAAATTGTCTTTATGGTTAAATTTAGCGCTTTGCAACTCTTCATTTAAATGCTGGAGGGAGAAGATATTCACATAATAACAGTGGTTAGTTTTCACGACTTCTTTCTTCTTATAGCCCTTTTCGACAAAACCCGGTACAATTTTGATCACGTCGAGAGTGAAGCTACAGAAACATCCAAGATTACTGATTATGGAAATTTCACAAAAACACATTGGACAAGAAAGCTTCTAGCAAACAAATGCAATCAGTTTTGGAAATCAAAATGAATAGACGTAAAAACTTTGAGGGGAATATATTTCTGGTGGTAATCATTAATTTGATCGATCAGATACAGCAGCGGCGAGATGTTTATAAGGAGCTTGAGTTTTGTGACAAGTTTCCATTTTTAATTGATAGGACTAGCTTCCGCTGCTTTGGTGATGCCGAGGAAGATGCTGAGAAACTGATAGAATCATATCCTTAAGATATTGAGAAAATTTTATTCAGAAATTAATTTATTTTTGTGAAGACGTTGAGATAAATGAGAACAAAGATCTCACAATGGCTGTAACGTTGTTGGAGTGGATTCGACAGGAAGGCTTTCTTCAGTTCAGACTTTCTGTATGTTTGATGCAATGTTAACATTGTTCTTGGCTTTCATATTCGCACACCAGCAACAGACTGTTCTAAAGTAAGAAGTTTTTTTTGTCTGAAAAGTGTTGCAGACTTTTTACGTTCCAAAATGATGACGAGCAGATTGAATGATGTCGTAAGTCTCAATCTTGTAACAAATAATAAGTATAACATAGCATATGATTTCATTCTATGTTACTATCCTGAAGAGGTCGAGGAGTAACTGTAACTTTTTTTATTTGTTTACAAGAATTTTTCCATCCATCTATTTAAGTAGACTCACAATTATAATTTTTCTTGGGTTGTTATGTTTTTATTTATTTTAAAAAATTTTATATGAAACCAATCAATTGTAATTTTTGAGAGTACTGAGGCGTTTATGGGGCGCGCCAAATTTTGTCATATCTAGGGCGGCACGAAACTTTAATTGGTTCCTGTATATATTTACACTTTCAACATTTTTGGATCATGCACAAGAAACTTTGCAGTTTTTTGGGTAAGCTACAAAAGCTTTTTCCACACTGAATCCTTCTTAAAACTCATACCAGTTACATAAACTTTTATTCGGAAAGTTTTGTAGTTCTGTGCAACTGGTTTGGTCTTCTCAAATTTTGATTTATTGAGCATCTATTCTTGAGATAATTTGCTGTCACAATTGCTTCACTCTAAAGCAATAACAGCACGTCACATTGAATCATCAATCATCAAACAGCATCCCATTTCCACTACCCTTATTATTGATTTGTTTCAACAATACCATTATGCTGAAACGTACTTGTGTAACAGTCACCACATTTTCTAATCTAACATTTGTCTTCAATATTCAATTATAATATTTTAATTTTTCTGTGTATTTGGTTTTTTACCATAGTCTTGTATTCTGTAACTACTTTTTTTTCAATATCTCTACGGTGCATTATCTCGACATCTTGTCATCTATGAATCAGTGAAATAACCTAAAATGCTTTAGGTATACTCCAGAAATTTCTTTATATTTTTCAGTTATCATTATGTAATTGCAGTCAATTATTTATACATAATCTGCATGTTTAAGCTGCCTCTGATGCCCGCACCTGTTGTGAGTTTCTTCTTCTTTATAAGCAGCATATCTTTTACATTCAATCCCACTTTGTGTACAGTATGTTACTGTATTTCCATGGTACAGCTTTTGGTATCTTTAATTAAAGTTATTAAATTCTTAGCCTTAACACATTTGTCAATAGATTAAAATATTAATTTATAAAAATTTACAGACTTGTCTGAAGTTCTCGATTTGATACAAATATTTTGAATATCTACTTCTGCTTGTACTTCTTTATGAGATTATGCCTTTCTTATCTTTCCACCGACAGCAATCCACAAGTAATAATTCAACTTGCATGCGTTACGTATTATAATTGTTCATCAACAACTTCTCTTCTAAATCCTTCCTCTAGAAAATTATCTTACAAGGAAGCTGATTTTATAACTTGTTAGCAGAAAATAATAGAAATATCTAGAACAATAAATGAATTATGATAGAAGCACAAGAAATTCCATTAAATATCAAAAGGTTTATAAATATTTATAACAGATTCAAACAACTTGAAGTCATAAAAAATAAATTATTTAACTAACAAATAAAATCAATGAAGATCCGTATTATTATAAATGTAAGACTTCAGATTGATAAACATCTTCAATAGAAATTTTATAATGGGAAACCTCCTCAAAACAGTGGCGTTTACAATTTGTGGAAATGCCAAAAAAATTTGATAGTCCCTTTAAATTATTGCAAATACAGTCTTGACCTTTTCTGAAAAGGTGCAGACTTGAGAAAGATTTAACTATTAAAAGGTATTGAACGCCCTATATTTGAAATATCACATAATTTATTTATCGTCGCATTAAATTCGCATTTTTTCGCCGTTATTGCTTTTGGACAAATGAAATGTGCTCAAGAAAATAATTTAACCATCCTTGATAGCTTTTGGGATGAAAAGCGAGGTTTCTTTTAATTTTTTCTTAAGATATGTCATTTTTTAGAAACCTCCAGGCATAATTATATTTACTAAAACAAGTTCCATACTTGCAAAATTTGTAATTTTGTAGTTCTTAAGTGCTATTTAGACAAAGTGAACAAATAATTAAGACCGTTCTGTTGTAATTCTTTACAGGACTTGATAAATTGCAAAGTACGGCGGAGGAGGTAAAAGTTTTGCAAGTTACTCTCGCAGAAATGAAGCCTGCCCTAGAAATAGCTGCAAGAGACGCGGAGATTATGATCGCGAAAATTGCTGAAGATCAGGTTTTTTCCGATTTTTGTTCAATTTACTTAATCAATTCGTAAAATCTTAGATAGTGGCAGAAGAAACTAAAGGTGTTGTAGAAAAGGAAGAGTTGGAAGCCTCAAAAAAAGCTCTAGAAACCCAAGCAATAGCCGATGACGCTCAACGGGATTTAGGTGATGTCATTAATAACATGATTGATTAGTTTAACGATAATTTCTCATATCGCTATGCAGACGAGGCTATGCCTGACCTGCTAGCCGCCGAATCCAGCTTGAAATCACTCAACAAAAATGACATCACAGAAGTGCGATCGATGAAACGACCACCTGCCGGAGTCGTTTACGTTATTGAATCCATTTGCATCGTGAAAAACATCAAACCCAATAAGGTCACACGTCATTCAACTTACATCAACAACTGAATTTTTTTAATTTTTTTACCTCTAAATTCAATTACTCAATAACTTTTTAAATTGGATTTAAATAGGTGCCAGGCTTGAAGCCAGGTGAAAAGATTTTGGACTATTGGGAGCCTGGCCGGAACATGTTAACAGATCCCGGACTATTTTTAACTTCCCTTATGAATTTCGACAAAGATTCCATCACTGAAGAAATGATTGTAAAATTAAAAGTATACGTAGACAATCCAATGTTTCAACCAGTAAAAGTGGCGAAAGTAATTGGATTCTTTTAAAATTTATTAAAATTTTCAAACCCAACTCTTTCAGGTATCGAAAGCTTGCAAGTCTCTCTGTATGTGGGTTCACGCAATGTTTAAATATTACTTCGTCAACCAGAGGGTGGCTCCAAAAAAAGCGTCTCTACAAAAAGCCAAAGACGAATTGGAAGTAACCGAAAGAGCTTTAGCGAAAGCTCGAGCTAAAATGCAGGACGTTATGGACAATTTACGGTTACTCACTGATCAGTTGGGGGCGAAAATCGCTTTTAAAGAGGAAAAAGAGGCTAATATTCAGATGTGTGAGGAAAGGATGAATAGAGCAGTGCGGTTAATTACAGGACTATCTGATGAGAGAGTGCGTTGGTTGAACACAATTGCGAACATCGAAGTTAACGTTATCAATGTTATCGGCGATATCCTCCTTAGTGCGGGTGCAGTTGCATATTTAACACCCTTCACTGACAGGTATAGACGAGGGTTGTTGGCAGAATGGACGAAAGCTATACAAGAACAAAAAATTCCTTGCACTCGAGATACTGATCCGGTTTCGATTTTGGGGGAACCCGTCCAGATCCGGGCCTGGCAACTCGACGGGTTACCTCGAGATTATTTTTCAACCGAAAACGCGGTTTTAGTTTCTAACTCGAGAAGGTGGCCTTTATTCATCGATCCTCAAGCACAAGCTAATCGATGGGTGAAAAATATGGTAATTGTTTCACAATTCATTTAGAACAAATATTAAGTTTTTATATAGGGAAAGCAACAAGGGTTGGCAATCTGTAAATTGGCCGATAGAGAATTGTTAAGAAACTTAGAATCTGCTATTCGTTTCGGAAAATCTGTGCTCATAGAAAATGTTGGACTCGATATAGATCCATCTCTTGATCCAATTTTGCTACGTCAAAAATTCAAACAAGGCAACACTTGGATGTTGAAACTTGGCGACATAGTAGTGCCTTACGATGACAATTTCCGATTATACATGACCACAAAACTTTCCAATCCTCACTATACTCCAGAAGTTTCGATTAAGGTTCTTTTGGTAAATTTTACCTTAGTTCCAAGGTGAATTTTGCGTCGAATTTTGGCAATTACTAAAATAATTTTACAGCGGTTTACAAGATCAACTGTTGGCCCTGGTGGTGATGCAAGAACGTCCAGATCTCGAAGACCAAAGAAGTCAAATCATCGTCGGCAGTACTCAAATGAAACAGGAATTGAAGGAAATTGAAGACAGAATTTTGTATAAATTAGGATCTTTGGAGGGATCCCCTCTGGACGATTTAGATTTTATTATTACCTTAGAAGCATCAAAAGTAAAAAGTGACGATATTAAGGTATTTGAGTTTTATGGAAATACTGGAAACTATCTCGATTTTTTTTACAGAACAAGGTAATTGCTGCTGAAATAACGCAAATCGATATTGACCATACACGTGCTCAATACATCCCAGTAGCAAATAGGGCGCAAATATTGTTTTTCTGTTTGTCGGACCTGTCCAACGTTGACCCCATGTATCAATATTCATTGGAATGGTTCGTGGCGATATTTATTTCAAGTATGGCGGAAACTGAAAAATCCGGTACGTGCTTTTTCTGTTTACATCAACATATAATTTTGAAGCATTATTTGTTACACTTCAAAGCAAATCATGAAGTAAATGTTCACGTTGAAACTGTTACTTGTTTTAGAAAATTTGGAAGAAAGAGTCAACATAATTAACGAATATTTCACATTCAGTTTGTACAGCAACGTTTGTCGGAGTTTATTTGAAAAACACAAGCTCCATTTCGCTTTTCTTTTATGCGCAAGGATTCTGATTGACAACAAGGAAATCGACCCTCACGAATGGCATCACTTTCTCGCCGGAAGTTCTCCAATATCGGTAAGTAACAGCACTGGTGATAAAATTGGTTGAGTTAATGTTTTTCCGCGTTAGTGCTTCCAGCTTTAATTATTTCAAGCGCAAAGGATCTTGCGTTAAGTTTTAATTAAGATAACTTAAGTTAATTGTTAAAAAACATCAGATCGTTCGAATTTAATCGATTATCCTTTTCTAACAGGAAGAAAGTAATCCGGCGAAAGACTGGCTGTCGGCTAAAGCCTGGAAGGAAATTTTGACACTAAAAGTGCTCCCGACATTTGTTAAGTTTGTTGACACATTCAACACAAACAAAAGTTTTTACAAGGAAATGTTCGAGTCTGGAGATCCCCACAGGTCGGTTTTATAATGAAATTCTTTTAAAATTACATTTTCCTTCTAGGTATCCTTTGCCGAAACCCTTCAACAATGTTCTATCGGAATTTCAGAAACTCTTAGTCCTGAAATGTTTACGTCCCGACAAAGTGACTAACGCCATGCAGGATTTCATATCAACGAAAATGGGTCAGCGATTCGTCGAACCTCAAACTACGGACCTGGCGGTGGTATTCAAGGATTCGGGGCCCACAACCCCTTTAATATTCGTTCTATCGACCGGTACGGATCCAGCAGCCGATCTCTACAAATTTGCAGATCGCATGAAATTCACGAAAAGAATGTTCTCGATTTCCTTGGGACAAGGACAGGGACCTATAGCTGAAAAAATGATTCAAGGGGGCACTGAAATCGGCTCGTGGATCTTCTTTCAAGTAACAACAATTATATTATAGCTTTTTAGCATTACTGCTAAAAGGAGTTTTCTTCTTCTTGTGAATGTCATTACAATTATCTTACTCGGACTCACCAATAAAGCTTCGTTGGTACATCACTTACCCACAATATTAAAAGCTCCTTGCATCATCTCTGATGCAAAAGCTCCACATATATTCCGGCAATGAATTAGACAATTTAAATTATATCTTAAGTATCTCTCCATATGCGAGAAAATGGATACTTCAAATTCAAATTAAAGGATTAAGAAACCACTGGGTTTATATATAGAGAGCTTCCTGCGTCTTAATGTTTGTATTCTGTTTATTTTGCAGAATTGTCACTTAGCTCCAAGTTGGATGCCGAGACTCGACCAGCTAGTGGAGAGGATCGCACCAGAAACTGTCCATCGAGACTTTCGCCTTTGGTTAACATCCACGCCGTCGCCTCACTTTCCAGTTTCCATTTTACAAAACGGCAGCAAAATGACTGTAGAACCCCCTTCGGGACTTAAAGCTAACATTCTTCGCGCTTACACCAACCAAGTCGCCGATTTGGTTGACGTTTTCCAAGGCGAACATCCTAAAACGCCCACTTTTAAGTGGCTGTTATTCTCCTTGTGTCTTTTCCACGGAGCGTTGTTGGAACGTCGTAAATTTGCCCCTCTCGGTTTCAATATACCCTACGAGTTTACAGATGGTGATTTGAAAATTTGTATATCTCAACTGAGAATGTTCTTGTGGGAATACCAAGAGATTCCCTTCAAAGTTTTAACGTACACCGCAGGACATATCAATTATGGGGGTAGAGTCACCGACGATTGGGATAGGAGATGTCTCATGAATATTCTAGCTGATTATTACCAAATCGATGTCGTCAACGAAAATTACGTTTTCGACAATCACGGATATTACCATCAGGTAATTTATCTTTAGTCAACAAATTAAGTAGTTATTAAGGAAATTGGTTTAGATGCCAGGAAACACGACTCTTCTGGATTTCATGGATTATATTAAAACATTTCCGATCAACGACGATCCCGAACTTTTTGGTTTGCATCAGAACGCTGATATCACTTATGCTCAGCAACAAACGTATCGATGTCTCGCCACCCTTTTGGCGTTGCAACCGAAACAAATTGGAGGTGCTGCCGCTAGTCAGGAAGAAGTAATAGGAGAAGCAGCTTCAACGATTCTAGAACAGTTACCTAAACCTTTGGATTTAGAAACAATTTCTAAAAATTATCCAGTTTTGTACGAAGAATCTCTAAACACAGTTTTGATGCAAGAATCAATCCGCTACAATAGGTTGCTGAAAATCATAGCAGATTCTCTAAGAAACCTGCTGAAGGCCATCAAGGGTTTAGTTGTGATGTCAGAGGCTCTAGATAAAATGGCAACAAGTCTTTTCAGCAATATTGTCCCTAGCATGTGGGCTAGTAAGGCGTATCCGTCGCTGAAACCATTAGGTAGCTGTTTATTTCATTAAAACCCGCTATTTCGAGGATTAACTCTAAAATTAAGTTAAAAGTCAATTGGGTTATGGCTTTTAACTTGAGTTTAGAGTTGATCTACAACTGAAACACCAGACCTTAGTTTTCTAACCAAAACACAACTATAGGTGCTTGGGTGACGGATTTAGAAGCAAGAGTAAAATTCCTGGTCAAATGGGTTAAAGAGGGAATACCTCCAGTCTTTTGGATATCTGGATTCTATTTTCCTCAAGCTTTTTTGACGGCAACGCTTCAAAATTTTGCTAGGAAATTCACGTTATCTATTGACACAATCAATTATGCGTTTAAGGTAAGTCATAGTTCATGTCATGTTTCATTCCTACGCTACTTTTCCTGTAGGTACTGCCTAATTATCCCAACGAACGTCCCAAAGATGGTTGCACGATTTGGGGTTTGTTCCTGGAGGGGTCCCGATGGAACTCTACAACGATGTTACTGGACGAGTCACATCCTAAAGAGTTATATACGGAAATGCCTGTAGTGTGGTTGATACCAGAGGAACTCCACAAGAAGTATCCCAACACCTACGAATGTCCCGTTTATAAGACACTAACAAGAGCTGGAGTGTTGTCTACTACAGGACATTCCACCAATTACGTCCTGGCAATTGAGGTTCCAAGTAAGAAACCGGAATCTCACTGGATCAAACGAGGAGTTGCGTTAATATGTGCATTAGATTATTAAAGAATTTTTTTCTACCAAATGGTTTCCTTTTTCCAAATAATCAAATAAATTGAGCAAGCCAATAGCCTCTTGCTTGAGTATTACCAAGTTTCTTAAAAATTCTTAATGTATTTACCTGAAAATTCCTCAAAGCTCTTGATTGTTACTTAGAATTTTGTTAAAAGAGAACTAAAACTAAGATTTAAGTACAAACTGTTTTCAAATAAATCAAAATAGTTCTTAATCACACTGCTTTATTTATTAAAAATATTTACGTAACAAATCATTCAACAAAGGAGAATTATTTTCTAAGGCGCAACCTAAAACTTTCTGGACATTCAATAAATTTCCGGCGATAATTTTTGGAAATTTCCTCTCCTTATTAACTGAATAGGTAAACAGTAATCGCTTACTCAAATAGTTATCATAAACAGAAACACTTCCTACTTCAACATATTTATGAGTATGATTCGAAAACATTTGTATCGACACCCTTAAACTTTCAGAAATTTCCAGTTTGTTAGCTGGAATATAAACCAAACGAAAATGAAAACCTAAACCCTCATAAATTTTTATAATTTCTTCAGTAACACTTTTGAAAGTTGCATCCATCATTTCAGAATCATCAGGAAGCGCAATAAAACTTTTAATAATTGATTGTTGGGCCAAATTAAACAAATTTCCCTCATTTTTCAAAGAAACCGCTTGGTAATTTCGTCCATTCACAAAAAGTTTTAAGGGAAAATAAGACGGTTGTGCTGAAAAGCGAGCAAAATAGGCCATAAACGCTTCCAATGAAGCGCCACCTACTAAATGCAATTTGTTGAGGTCAGCAGGTTTCTCGTGTTCTGTTACTGTTAGAACTCTTGAACTATCCAAGTATTTAGTGCCACAACCTTCTACAATGATACTTCGAGCAAAATCTGCGTTTGAAAATTGGATGTAACTAAAATCACAAAGAGTTGATTGAAAGTAGTTGGAAATGGCAAATTCAAACAATGCAGCATCAGATTTTAGAAAACAAAAGAAAGGATTTGTGTATTCAATTAAATTTTTTGATTTTCCTATAACCAAATGGCAATCAGAGTTGTGACCAGGTTTTTCAAGAAACTCATGTACTGTAATTTCAGAATCAATTGGAGTTTTAGGGTGTAAAACGTTAGGTAACCCCAATACAGCTATTGCAGCATTTTCCTCGATACCATAAGAGAATTCTTTAATGTTTCTCAAATCATCTTTGACTAGTTTTGAGTGCAACACTAGGGTTTCAATGTCAGTTTTATTTTGGTTGGGTTCTTCCTTCAATTTTGCAATCATTTTAGAAATTTCAGCTCTAGTCACTTCAAGAATTTGTTTCTGGTCATCCATCATTCGATAAAAATTCCAGCGTTTCTCAACTTTATCCAAATCAATTTCCAATTTTCGCGCTTTAATGTTGTTGATAATTTCATCCCTGTTTTTAATTTGTTCCTCAAAATCTATGTGTGGTATTAAAGCAACGAAATTCGTCTGGGCTTTATCCCCAGTAATATAAAGAGCAGATGAAAACTTACGATTAACATTTTTTAAATAACTAACAAATCGCGCCATTGCTACTCATCAATTTTCATTTTCTTATTTGAACTTCCTTCTTCTTTTTCTTCTTCAATTTTATCCCGCGTTAAAGTTTCAATTTGTCGCTTATTAGCAGTTTTCCAACTACCAAAACCCGCAGCGCGTTCAGATTCTTCAACAGTGTACGGTTCTAGTTCCAAAGCTTTCAACCTACGTTTGTGAACTTTGGTTCGAAAATGTTCTCGCAAAGCTTGGTCGTTGATAAAGTATCGAGCACAATGGACGCAATAGAATTGAGCTGCGCCTGGCTTGTCGAAATCAACTTTTTGTTCTAATAATTTCTCAGCGTTCTCCGGCTTCAAGTCTTCGTCGATCTGCAAAATTTACACAAAATTAACACATGTGCAAAATTGAGGTTATAACTCACCTGGTCCAAATCCTTGGTTCTACGCTTGGTACTCCATCTCCTCTTCAAATGGGTGTCACCATAATGGTATTTTCTGCGTTTATAAACCATTTATTAACTTATAACAACAAATTACGTGAAAATATAAATAAAACGCACCAATATGACGTTTGATCGTGGTGTATGTCACGTGTCAAGTGATGCAATGTCAACTGTCAAACCATAGAAAACACTCTTGGTCAACACCAAAGTTTGGCGGCCAAACGTTACCTGAAAGGCGGCAAGTTTAAAAATGTTTAGTTTTGAAAAAACTCCTTTGTTGGCGAGTGTCGGTTTATTCGAGAAATATGCGCAATATAATTAATAATTGTTGAATGTTGTAAAATAAAAAAAGAATTTTACGTTATAAAACAGACATGGATTGAAAGATAGATTCAAGGATTAAGAAGACGCATTGTTGCATGAAATTTGCATTTATGAATTGATTTTTAATATTTAAAAATACGTGAATTTGATTTTGTAACTTATAGAATTGAAAGTTTAAATTGCTAAAATTTAAACAACATATTAATGGCAAATCTGTCTTGCTGAATCATAACAAGTAAAAGTAGGAGGACGCGTTTTGGCGATCGAAAGTGAATTTGTGTTTTAAAATTTAAATCGTTACGGCTCTGCGCTTCACGGCGTTTCCATGTAGGTGGCGCTGCAGCTCTGCAGTTTTGCATAATACCGTTGGAGGATGTCATTGTTTGCAGTTGTTGAGCGACATGGTAGATGGCGCTGTGCCGGGAAATTGGCATTTGAACTAATATTTTGTGTTGTCAAAACTTTGTGATTTTTTATTATAAACTTGCCGCTTTTGGACCGGAATTGCGGTCCTAAAGGGGCGGTAGTGACGTCGTTAAAGAGTGTCGTGGGGGTGCGGCGTCGTTTGGAGCCGACCGGCTGCTTCGTGACAATAATAAAACCCTCCTTCGCGCCTTACAATAACGGGGAACCGGCAGCCATGTTGGTAATAGTCTTGTCAAGCATCATGGGTTAGCACGGTAAAGTTTGGCGAGTGAATTTTTGGAAAAAAAATCGTTGTTTAGTTAAGCCGGACGGTGCAGTTGGTTCCTATTTGGTGCATCTTTAGACGTTCTTGAGTGTGAAGCGTGTAGCGGCCGCGGGTGCGATGGTTCTGCGCATTATTGCGGTCAGAGTGAGTGCAACGTCGTGCTAGCGCAGGGAGTCGTCAACTGCCTGGCCAGCAACTGCGAGGTGCAAGCTACCCTGGTTGCGGGAGGTGAACAAAACCGACGTCGGGACGGTCGTCGAAAGCGTCCTGGAGTCGCGCCCGGTTCCGGCCATGACGTTCGGTATCCAGTGACACGTGCGGTACCGCGAAGGGGGCTGTTCGACCATGGCCGAGGCGCTTGGCAAGGACCCGGCGACGTACCCCAAAGAACGTGACGGGTTCCTTCGGGACCTGCAGCACTTCCATGAGACTCGAGGGTAAGTTTCCTAACCCCGCCTAATTTCCTTTTTAACGGCCTGGCATCGTTTCCAGAACGCCGTTCCGCAGAGTCCCGATCCTTGGCGGCAAAGAAGTCGACCTCTACTTGCTCTACAACCTGGTGACCAACCAAGGAGGATGGATCAAGGTATGTACCGAAATAGGGGCTTCCCGTTACCAGCCCCGACCGGCCGACCTTGGGTGTTGGTGTCGCGCGAGACGAGATTCTACCATGTGCATGTGCTCGTGTTGTTGTTTGCACCGGCCCTGATTAGACGACGGAGCAAACTCGCGAATTCGGCGACCGCGACGCCAACGCAGCGGCGTGCCGACTGCACGGAAGGTGCAGTGGAGCAAGGTCAGGGTTGGAGCTTTATCAGTGAACGTCTTCGGTTCCGCCTTCTCGCGACGCCTCGAACTCGGTTTTTACGCCACCAGGAGATCAAGGGGACGCTTTTACGTCCTCGGAGACGCCACTCGTTGATTTCCTGAAAAAATTGGCTGGCGGCCGATTCCAATCCGTCATCTTCCGCATGACACACCTACACAATGAATGCGAACGGATAAGCAAGTGGGAATACGCAACAAAATTCTGTTCCGGTGCGAAAATAACAAAAAAAGTGAACCGCCGACCGGTGTCCAATTGTCCGCGAACGACGTTGTTATAAGTAATGATCTCATTAACCTCTATATCGATCTTTGGGGGTTAGCAAGCATAAAATCGTAAAGATCGAATGATACAAAAGAAGGGGGTGTGTTTACAAACAATATGAATATAACCTTCAAATATCTAAATTAATAGCACCGGCTTTGAATGGAAATCTATAAGAGAGTTGACGCTTCTCTTAAGGGCTACGAACTTAATTTATTATTCACCGAACTAGTAACAGCCGTCATAAGCTCAGGTCAAGGGAACTTTAGAAGATTCCATCAATTACAAAGATTCCAATCGAAATACAAATATTACAAGAAGAAACCAGGGAGAGGTTACTGAAAATTTACAGACCCTCTTTAGGGCCAAAATAGTTGAAATCATGATTTCGTGAATTACTATTATTTGCTGATACGATGCTATGATGTAATTATTTCTATGTTATGCAATGATAAATTGTAATAAAAACAGTTGTTTTCGGCTCAGCAATAAATAAATACGACTTAAGTACCAGCGAAAAAAACTTGACGAACCACGTAATTTGCCAATGAACAATAATTATACATATTTTTTTATTTATTGTATTCACAAATTGACGAAATGGGACTACATCCCAAAGAATTATCAGAATTTGAAAAGATTTGATGGAAGATTTGAGGACATTACAATTTTTTTTATTACATGGAAACATTTACAATTGCACAGCATTTCCCACACTTTATAATATTTTATGGCATTTTAAGAAATATTGTCTTATTACCGAGATTACGCTACGCGTATTAATTACATGATATTCAACTACATTTCGATCGTTACATGAGATTTTCTAATATTTTAATTGATTGAAAATTATTTTGAGGTGTTTCCTGAAAAGCGCCTCAAGCTATATCAGTTATTTATTATCCGATTTGTATAAACAAAAAACTTTAGCAAATTATTCTTCAACCACTACAATAATGTTTTTTAATTATTAATTTTAATGTCAAACAATACTAATTTTTTGTAAATGGCAGCGTATTTTTTTATGGTTTTATTTCAAGAACAATATTTTTCTAAATACAATGATTTCTAAAAAGTTGAATTTTTTACAATATTCATTCAGTGATGTAATTAAAATGTTTATCGAGAATGTTGGTTTTCTCTTAAAATTGTCAAGTGTGCCGTGTAAAAGAGAAACGATAAATCCGCCAGTGTCGCCGTTGATATCGTATTGTAACAATTTTTGGGTTTCAAGATTACTTTTGTCTAAAGAAATAAATCAATAATGGATAATAATCAACTGACCGACATTGTAGGTTTTATAACATTTCAATTATTTCACAGGATTTTACAAAGTTTTTTTTTTTAAGGTTTGGAGATTATATTAAGAGATTGACAGGATTACACTAAGCTTATTACATGATGTTCAGCAATATTTAAACAATGATGCGAGATCTCCCTGTGAATCAAGGAACTTTGAACAGATCACAGTACAAATATTACATAGAAGTTTACAGGATAGCAAGAGATTTCAGGAAATTCTTAAGATTTCAAAGGAACTTTGAAGAGATTACTATATGCATGTCACTCAGTAGTTTGGAGGGGATTTTATAAAATTTCATGAAATTCAATAAGTTGCGTAAAATTATAAAGAAACGAATTTCAAGCGATTGCCGAAATCACACTATCAACAAAATTATAAAGATTATGCGATAATAGACGCAACGTCAAAAATACTCAAGTAACTTGGCGAAATTACGATACAAATAATTTCATAATAGTTGACGGGATTCTATAATTTTTTTTAATATTTCAGTACATTTCAGGATATTTTGATGAAGAAGTGAGTAGTGAGAATTTTGAATTTTTTACAGAATTGAGAAATTTTAAAATAAATTTGAGATGACATTACAAGCATTACTCGTTTAAAACATTCAGGCGGGATTTCATGAAATTCATAGTTTTTTGAGAAATTTTAATGATAAGTATAAACTATTAATTCACAACATTGCAGTAAATTTCATAATATTTCAAGAGATTTTAAGGACGATTAGAGAAAATTACAATCCAATATTACATGTTAACATTAACGACATTGGCAAGATTTATAATATTTCCAAGAATTTCAAGAGATTTTGAGGATATTCTAAAAGATTGCCGTATTTCAGAATAATCAAGAAAATTTCAAAAATTGGACGGGATTTCGAGAGATTGAACACATTTTTGAACATTTAGTTAAAAATGCAGCACACGAGATTTTAATGATCTCCTTGATTCAACAAATATGCAAAAACCGTTCTTTACACAAGAGTGCTCAAACTTTCATATCTTACTCTACCCAACGCATTTTTTACTTCGAATAAGATAGATTAGGAAAAACCCAATACGCAGAAATTTGTCTACATTGGCTACCGGTGTGGTGCAGCTGCGCCGCATTATTACGATTATTATTTTTTAGAGACGCCTCACAGTTTGAGAACCGCTCGTCTATAGTCGAACAGTGAGAGTTGGAATTACTTCATTTTCAGATTTTGATAAAACGTCACTGCAGACATGCAATACTTCCCTGTTGCAGCGGAGGGTTTTTTCCGTTTTACTTGCTCCTGTTTTTAATTAAATTTGAAATTGGTTGGGAAAATGGCGGCTCATTACTGTCCGATTTTAATTATTTCTGGATTATAAGTGAAACCTTTTTTCGTATTTTATTGACTTTGAATTTCCGTAATCTAAATTCGTACAGTAACGCAGTCTGTAAACTCAATTATGGTTTGATGCTCAATAGGAAATAAACGATATGAGTGAAATTGCTCGGAGTTACACTATGAAATTACTGATTTTCGTTCTGCTAACGACTTGTAATGGCTGTTTATTTTATAACCTCTGCAACGGTTATTTCAAAATTTCTTTATTGATCGTTGCGTAGAGAATTTGTTTTTTTTTTTCTTGGTAGGGACCGAGGTCGAACTTCTTATGGGTATTTAACATGTAAAAGTATTTGAGGTTTTTATACACTTTATAGCTCGTTGTTGAAGCAATAAAGATAATTGCGAGAATTACTAAGGTCTTTAAGCAAGCTCTTTTAAAGAAAGTACTAGAAGAACTCGATTTTTTAACATTCATGCGATAGTCGGTGGCCCAACTATAATCGACTGATGGATCCGATATAATTATTTGAGGCATTACTGAAACTCGATTACACTGTCACATTTATTCAAGAAACAATTTTGTCGAACAGCGTCAATTATAGTGGATAAAATAAAGTAAAGGCAGCAATATGAAAAATCCATAAATAAACAATCCAAAATACCGTCAATAATGTCTTTATTTTGCAGACAAATGATCGAGAGTTAATTTAAATTGGTTTCATCCCGCTACAACTGAAAGAAACGTATTGTTCCTAATTCTACTTGAAGTAGACTGCAAGTGGACCAATTCTGCAGTGAGCTTTGGGCAATTTTCGCGTAAGCCTTATCGAGATTCGAGAAATCGAACCGCCGGCTGAAGTGATCGAAACCAACAAATTTGCAATAGTTTTGACATGCCTCGCTCGATGGGGCAGGCGTTTCAAAAATAACTGTTACCACATGTTTCTTCGCGAGGCAACTTTTTCACCGAGTGACTTTTTTTAATTTGCCTTGGCCAAACAACTGGAATAAAACAGGCCGTCGAACTTGAAGTGATTTCCTTTGTTTGAAATCTTGGACGGGGTTCAATGAGAAACGTTAAAAAAATCGCTTGTACATACAACCGCTCTCGACAAATTTCTCATCTGATTAACAAGAACCTGACTGGTTAGAGTTAGTAATTTGGCGGTGATTGAAGGGGAGACGCGGTTTGTTTTTGCATTCTCGTTTAATCAAAAATATTCAAGTTATGTGGCGTTTGCTATTAATACGAAATAACTGTATTTTTCCACATGTACGCGAATAACCAATTCGAATTCGGTTGAGATTATAAACAGAAAAACGACTTTATTATGGATGAGAAATGATCGCTGAAGTGCCATAGAGAAATTTCTACAATCAAACCGGCGCAGTTATTTCATTGGGAAAGTAACAAAAATTATTATGTAAATTTGTAATTAAATTTCAATGCAAATTAGCACCGAAACTTTTGATTAAGCGAAATTCGCGCATACAAGCAAAATAAAAATTGCGATGGACTGAAATAGGTGTATGTGAAAAATTGGTCGTAAAATTCGGTATTTTCGCACATCTATTTCGATCCTCTGGATATTTCATAAAAAAGCGGTCGTTTGGGCGTTAACACCAAACATCGAGATGATCAACCGCACCTAAAATAAGTATCGCAATTCTTGATTTGTTCTGTTAATTCATTCTACATTGATCGACATGCACGAAAAAGAAAACGAACAAATATAGAAAGTGATTGCGGCGACGTTACAACGAACAATTAATTTCAAAATAAACAGTTACACGAAAAATGTTCACGTTGAAACTGTGACAACTGCAATTCGAACGTGGACAGCGAAACTTGGAATTTTCGAAAATCGCTTGGTTAGAAATATTTACTGCACCGGATGTGACATTTGTTTTAGAGGAATTTTAAGTTTACGCTGTTAGTCATCCAATCAAAGGCGTATCGTGAAAATTGGAAATCCCCCTGAAAATATTGTGCTGAACGGACGTCGAATTCAAACGCCCACGCACCCGTTTGTTCAGTTTCACTTGTTCAGGTGTTTATAAACCGTCTCGACTTATTCACCCATGGACATTCGTGGTTTGTTTGTCTCAAAGCAGCAAATTACCTGCTACCGGGGAGATTTTTCGGGCAAATATGAATATAATTTAATATCCTACAGGAAAGTAGTATTTTTATAAATAAAAATTAAATGCTGTTCGTTGGTAAGCGCATCACTTGAGAACGGCTGGATCAAAGAGTAAGGAGCTTATAAAGAGGCGACTGTACAATAAGACAACTGATACGGCGACAGAGATGCAACATTTATACCAGAATAAAGGTCCGAGAGGTGACGAGAACGCTGTCAAATTAGCACAGGCGACGTGCCTAGTGGATGACACGGAGGTGAACCATAATATGAATATAACTTTGGTTTCAAAACTTCAAAAGAATCTCGAGAAGCGTCGCCTCTTTATTAATAATAATTATGATTTCAATTGAAAGAAATCTGAAAGATCTGGAAAATGCACTAAATTGAAATAAAATTACATTTGTTTGGTAGTTATTTTAATTCTATACCAATTTATTGCGCTATGTGCTCAAATGTTGTTTAACAGTTGATTGTCAAATTTTAAATCAATTATCACTCAGAAATACGTTTTTTTCCTCATATTTACTTTGTTTACACATTTTCAGTATAAAAAAACGATCACAAACAAATCTATTGAGATTTGGACGGGACATCTGTCGGGTCAGCTAGTTACAAAGAAATATTTTATAGGGGGGTTATTATGATCAGTATCCATACTTTTCGATACCAGCTCCGGATAACGATTATCCCTCCAACCGATCGGAGGGATAATCGTTATCCCTCCGATACAAATATTTCTATTAGTTATCAACATCTCTACTTATGTGTTATTCTTACAAGCCAATCATATTTAACTCTACGAAACATCTTGAATTCAACTATATTACTGGAAATCTTTTGTATCCATTTAGATGTTACGTAGGACTAGGCAGGCACACATAAAATTATTGATGGTTCGTTTACTAATCAACTAACATGACTCACAATTAACAATCACTGAAAATATTACAAGAGTGGGTGTTTTTTTTTTGTGATATGTATAATGTATGATAGCGTTAGATTCGATAATTGCCATGAATCGATGAATCAATTCAAAATAGATACACATATATAGGTAGTGACGTCACGTAGATTTTAGTAGATTTAAATAAAAATTTGTTTATTGCAATTGGAGCAAATAACTAAATGGCCTCATCTCCCCCATTTCATTCTTAGACAAAGAGAATCGATTTGTCACCAATTTAAGTGCATTATTAAGTCATAAGACACGTTGGGGGTTGGGATTCACCACCAGGTGTCGCTTGAGATTAAGCTGTCAGTATGCCTTTATATTGTCATTATCGTCAATGACAACGTAAATATTATATGACAAGTAAAGAAATTTGGCTACTAATTTGATATAAATAAATTTTATATTTGTAGTTATAAAAATAGGTAGTGGGGTAGCAAATGCATAAGATTTCCATATAATTAAATTTAATGTGAAATTGATTTTTTAATGCCATTTATTTCATGTAAGATATTCCGGGTAATTTTCAGGCTTCGATTTTCATAATTTTACTTGAATAATGTAATACCTGAAGTTTGAGCACATGGAGTTAATACTTATATATTATTAGACAAAAATAGAGCAACATAGGTATGTACTGTAAAACTTATTTAAAAAAAATTATAGTTAAGACTGTTTCTTCTTGCTTAAAAAAATAACTGGTCAAATCTGAAACCGCACTCGATTATTTATACATTTTTATTAATTCATTAGTTTATAAAAAGTAATTGCGCAACATACTACGTATTGCACCAAAGTGCCTGAAGCTATTGTCACAGGTCTTGATCTAAAACCATGAATAATAATAAACACGTTCAATAATGAGGGAAAGCAGTCGAGAATTGCACGTGGATTTGAAGTGGTTCGCTATACTGTATCAAGAAGATTATCCAAATTTCATTAGGGAGGACTACTATGCCAAAGTATCCAAGGATTTTTATGTATTCTGAATGACATTAATTGAATATTTCTATCAGAAACCGATTTGGCATGGGGGTTGTTTTCTATTAAATCGGATACTTATACTTTTTACATTTCATTAGTGATTAGGCCGGATTCGAACGAGCATCGAAATTACGGAAAGAGAATTTGTTAGACAGGATATCTCTTCTTGGTTATCTTCCGAGGGGGAGCGATCGAAGCAAAATCCTCCAGATTTAATTAACTCATGGTAGGCGCACTAACCAAGATCGGCTCTATGATATTTACAGAATAAAAAATGTTATTTTGAGTCATATTCCAACAGGATAGTGTTCCCAGCTTAGCTCGAATTTTGTGAAAACGTGAGTCGGGATGTAAGTTTAATAAAAACTTTTGGTGAAGACGAGTGAAAGAAATTCAGAAACAAATATGCCGTACGTAAAAAAAATATTGACGTTTGGCGAAATATTTCTGAATGCCATCAACTATTGATGTTATAAATAATTTTACATTGTTTCAACCAGAATTTCATCAAATTGACTTTTTTCGATGCATTTAAAAAATTTTGGGGCCTTACCTTGGTTGGGTTTTATTAATTATCTACTAATACTTTTATTTCGTTTTAGTAATAATTTTAAGAAAGATAGAATTTATCCAACCTGGTTTATTAACTTCACCACTACTGTCAGATGCATGCCGTCTCCGACAAGTAAAATAGAGAGTAAGAACTAAATTGCAGTAATACATTTTAACCATAAAGCTAGCTATGGGAAGCAAAAGATACTTTTACGTTGCACAAAAAATTTAAGTCAATTCCTTTTTATTTGTTAATCAATGACTTTTTGAGTACTTACCGAATTTTGAATAATTTTATTTTCGCATGTCAGCATATCAGTTTTTATTTTACACCAATTTTTTGAAAAGTAATCAAATTTGATTTTTTTATATTGATATATATTGACCTGACCTGTCCTGTTCTATTGTCTAACTATTGTATCAAAGCAGTAGCTGTAAAATAATTATTTAATGATTTTACACTTGGAAATACTTAGGGTTTTCCCAGTTTTCCCAGGTTTTCTGACGGACGTGAACATTGACCTTATCAACGTTTCTTTTATATTGTCTCCAATGAACCAAGACGAAAAGAAATTAACTTAAGAATTCAAGTTGCAACCGTTACCAAGACAGAAAATTCCGAACAACCCTGAGAAATTGCACTACAACCATATTGTTGTCTCGGCATGAAACTAAATTGAAATGACACTTCGATATTAATTTAAGATCTAGTCAACGAAATAAAAAACCTTTCCTTATTGATTGAAACACGTCCCCGTCTACATTCTAATTAAATTAGATCCCGCACTCGAAATTTAGACTGTTTAGATACTATTGGGGGTGCACAGTAACAAGATTAGATCGTTCAAGTGGTAGATTTACAGGTAATTGAAATCTGGGTGGGTCGACACAAATTTTAATAACACTTTGATAAAATGTTGTTTCAGTAGTTACAGGAGATTTAGAAACTTGCGGACGCTGTAGGGGTTCAAAGGATGTCCTCGAGTTAATTACTTAACGTATAATCAATATACGTCAAGTAACATCACTAGGTCCGAAAATTTCTCGATGGTACTCAACAAGAAACACTCTTTAATTCGGTAGTATATCGACGTCGCGATACCGAAAAAAAGTGAGAGTTAAAACGGAAGTTATCGTGGTCTTCTTCGATGGCAGCGCGGACGTAGATTGTCCTATCGGGACGAGTCGAGACCAGAGAATAGGAACACACGGACCCTGACCTAGTAGAACGTACCGTGTCCTGCCATCAGTGCGCTTGGTGTCGGCGGAGGCGGCGTATCCATTGAAATAGTGGCGTGTGATCGCGTATCAAAATTTTTGCCTAATCAATTCGACGTAAGGTAGCAAAATCTCTTGTTTCTCTACTGGGATGTTGTCAGGTCAAATTTTCAATAAATCCGCTGTTTCCAGGGGCTTAATAGGGACAAGTTTTGATGGTTATGGTGCTAATTGCCGAAATCGGTCCACGTTGGAATTTTATATCCTAACAACCATACGATTCGGTATCAACAACATTAAGTTTATGAAGCATTATGTTATAGATGTTATCGATTTTATTATTCTGTTTCCATCAAATATACGACTTTATTACGTATTCAAGTATAGAGCAGGAAATTAGAAGGATCGCACGCCTCCTGGTGATCGAAATGTGATGACATGACTGGAAAATTTCTAAATACAAATTTTAAACCAAGGATTTTTCCTCCACAACTTTTGTAAAGTAAAACTGGACTGCCTGTCCGTACACTTTTTTAGCCCACGGCTAACGCAAGGTTTCGGCGTAAAGGTGGAGTTAACCCACAAATATTGTGAAATAACTTTTAAAGAGAAGATCAAGTGGTCAGCGCAAAGGCCATCTGTTCCAAAACCGGAAAGGAAGTTTTTGGGGTTCGACCCTCGCAACTGACCCTTTTTTTGGAGACGTCAAGGGAAAATTCAACAAGAAACAGTAACAACAAAAAGGTCTCTAAAAATCGCGGATGCCCCTAAGAAGCGCACCCAGCAACAATGTCGCCCAACAATGGGGCGATCTCGTATGTAACGCGATCGTGGCTGGCAGCGAACGAGTTTCTCCGGCGGTGGGTCGGTGAACTTGCCAACATTGCTGCGGGTGTCGGCAAGCCGATGTTTATGCCCGCTCGCCTCTTTCGCCGCGCATACACTCGCTTCCTCTGCCTCTTCGCCATTGCTATCTCTTTCTGGACACGTTCTTCCTTCCCGTACTCGTAGAACAGCCGGTTGTGTAAGCGGGTGCGGTGTTGTCGTGTCGGCGTGACCGACCGTCAACAGTGTTGCCGGCTCGACAACTGACTCAGCGCTTATGTAGTTCATCAAGGACGAAACGGCGCGTTTTGGATTTCTTTTTGTCGATATTTCACCTCATCAAAGACATCCTGGAAAAAATCGGAAGTCATCAACTGATAAGGCACGGCAATGCAATCTTTCTTATCTTTTCCACTTGATCGCAAATGGTTAATCAGCAATTTTCCATGGTTTTCGGTGCTGCCATCGCAACTAATTGAAGCGAATTGGACTGAATCATCTTGTTTTCAACAAGTTCCGTTTTACGTAACTCAAGTAATCGCGGGGGCGGATTACCGATCAAGCCACCCAAAACCGTAGTAGTCAAATATTCAAATTTAGGAGTAGGTCGTTAAGTAGGAGTCGTCTGCTGGACGCGACGTAAATAATTGTGGATTACCATCTATCATTGTTGACGGCAAAGTTCTATTCTCAAGAAGAAAAACCCGAACTGGACCCGAAAATGTGTTAATATTAATACATTTCACATGGAACCTCTATTATTATCCCTAGAACGTCAGTTATGATAAGAATTTGGATTGTCACCAATTTAAATTTTAACCACTAGCCTGATGTGGGTCATACACGCAAGCAACCTGTGTAGGTAAAGCTAATGCGAGTTTCTTGGAGGAATTCTATTTTTAGTCAATCCCTTCTGGGCTCGACCACGAGTGGATTTTTATTACTTCTAAAGAGAATTTTGCTCTTCAGGAACCATGCTTCCTTCAGAATTGAACGGAATTAATTTCAGTCCACTCATAAATGATACCGAAATCTTGATAATGGACAGCAACTTACGGATCGTAGTGCCGAATTGAATAAAAGCGACCGAGTGCAAACGGCTTCATCAAGTACCTATTTGGGTCATACTTTTCAAATGAAGTTGAAGTTCGATAGTTATAGTTCTACTAGACTCTACTCTATAAACGCTTGTGGTAACAATGAATATCAGTTATTGCCAGTGAATAAACTCCTTGACGCCGTTCGAACATTGTTCATTTAGTACTATTCAAGTTTTTTGTACAACTTTTTTCATAGTGTTTAAAATTATTATTGAAATCTGCATACCGCAATTTTTTCTCTCTCAATGCTTGAGTGGGTCGCGGTCATGTGAAAACAATACCTCTAAAACTTTAAATGAACCAGCAATGCCGCTGTTGCTTAGCCGGAGATTGTTCCCAACTTTTTCCACAAAATCTCAACACGGAAATCGCCAAGATAATCTCGTTATTAATTGACGCGTCTTCAAAACGCTATCGCTCGATAAATTTTTCCGGCTCGAAGGACCAAACGGGCGATAAATTTCGCCGTTTTTGTTCCACGCAGCGATTAGTTATCATCCATGCGGCGGTCCCTTCTCATTCTTTGAATACAGAAATGCGGTGTCGACGACGACGTCTCGTCAAGGCGTCGCGGCGATGCGCCGAATCCCGACGTCGTCGGCAGGTATGCGTACATGTGAGTCCGCTAGCAGGACAGCAGAGAATCGGGGAGGTCGCGAGCGGCAAGATCCCCCCTTTGGGTGTTGTTAATAAGTCTTTGGTCACGTTTATTTGCGGCCGCTGCACCGTGGAGGCGGCGGTTTCTGGTTACGTCATGCCCGAAAAGCGACGCGTAAAACCCAGACACGTTAACGTTTGTAAGTACGAGTAGAGCGTCGCGACGCCGTTGCCAAGAGTAGTTAAAATAGGAAGAAATCAACAGGATATCGCCGGTCTTGAAAAATCTAAATCACGAAGCAAATTTGGGGTAATTTATAAATGTCAGAAGTGGGATAAAAAGCTAGAAATTTTTAGGGTATTTTCGTAACATAATTACTGATTTGAGTCAAAGGATTTTCATGATGGTTGATTGTTGTAACGCCGCTTAAATTTGCAATTTGAGGACTCCTTTGACGTATGGTGCTTGTTGCAGGTGAACTCGAAGAGTGGATGGCCGGAAGTATTGGAACAGCTTCGACTCCCGAAGGAGTGCGTCAACGGCAGCGTCGCCCTCAAGCAGATCTACCTTAGGTGAGTTTTATCGTTTCCGGGCGTCGCGGCGCCGGTTGGGCTGCTACTGCCCGTCCGTGGTAGAACCGGTGGCACCCCGGTTTGTGAATGAACGCGCCGTGGTCTCTCATCGCCACCCCCTCTCCCGCCCGTACACCTCGTCAATGGTTGACGGCGCCGCGAGACGCTCACGTGGTGCGCCACTCACGTGGCCGCCTCTGTGTCTGTTGTGGCCTAGGTCAGTGCCAGTTCCGGCGTGACCCGTCGTCGTGTGTGTGTATGGTGTAGTAGCCTAACTATAGTAAGAGCGATAGTACTGTGTGCGAGGAGGAGTAAGGCCCGGTCGTGGTCATCGATACCGTTTACTGTCCGCAGGTACTTGGACCGATGGGAGAAAGTCCACTACCTCGGCGAGGAGGCCGACAGGGGCAGCGACGACGATGAAGAGAGCAGGCACAAGAGATGGTCGGCGAGGGCGCTTCATTCGGTACCCCTCACCTACAACTACACCCAACATGCCATCGCCGGTAAGACCTCCAAGAACCGAACATGAACCCGGCTATCGAAATCGGAGCTGACGAGTGTAGCGAAACAGGTGTGCGAAAATAAACAAAATGCAAGATCAACCAAACAATATTTGCATCGTATCTCGATTTTTTGATAAGGTTAACACTTGAACTGCCTTGTTCAGCGTACTATTGCGAAATAATGTCAGTATGAACACATAAGTACAAAATTGTTTAACTAGAAACATGAAAATAGCAACCACAAGGGTTAAAAAAATCTACTACTTGTCGAGTAAAAGCGGAATTCATTATAAAAATAAATTTCTTGCTCATGTGCTATCTTAAGATCTGCAATCTAAAAGGTGGAGTTCATGGAACAACATACAAGTTCATACTAGGACTTCATGAAATTCATTATAATAACTCGTTGAACTTGCTCGCCATAAAAGTAGACAAGTCGTGGTAAGTCACGTAGTTGGATGATGTGAAGATTCTACCTGCACTCTTTGAAATGATAATTTTGGTATTTGTAAGTCTTTATCAGTGTAACATTGGAAATATAAAAAACGTTTGCCTACTAACACGCCTGTCCCCTTACAGGATTTCAGAGTATTTTTTTAATTTACATAAAGGGGCCAAAAGGGCGAAACTATATCAATGCACGGAAGGATATCTATTCAATTACAGCAAATCTGGCTTCAGCGGGACTTTAAGATTTTTCCAGTGAAATTCTGTTGATTTCACTTAAATTTATAGTTTGGGAAAATGTCACTGAAAAGTTAAATTTTTTTAACTGTAGGTAAGTGGCTATTGATTTCGACCAATTTAAGTTAATTAATTGATTGTCAAAATTATTAGACTTAGACTTGAGGCCATATTAGAGAGAGAAAAAAAACAAAATTTTGCCTGCCGCCACTATATTTTCTTTTAATGACAGTGTCATAATATTTCTTTTTAGCCTGACATAGAAAATTATTCTCTAGGTACACAAGCGTGGATTTTATTTACCGGCATCAAGCCGTTTAATGTGTAAATAAATTAAGAAAAATGGCGTTTTTGCCGTTCACTGTGGCCTACCAGAAGGTTGGAGTGTATTTCTCTACAATATCATTGGCATGTGAAATTTGAGTGAAACTGTTGCAAACATTTATCGTTTTCCTCTAACTTCAATCAATAACCATAGCAACGTTTGTTCAACCTGAACTTGGATAAACGAGAATAGTACAACCGAGCCTAAATCCTAAATCTACTAGTTTAGGCAGGAGAAGCTTGATACTTTTGTCTACACTTTCTAACTAATTAATTGCTTCTGAAGGTAACCGCAAAATTATGTAAAAAGATCCGGTGCTTATTAGTGATTAGCAAATAAACAAGAATTTGTTGTAAAAATGAAAGAAACCAGAATGGTTGTTATTTGTTTTTGTTTTTCTGATCAACATAATTTTGAACCCAATACAACAAATAAATACAGATAAGAAAAAAATTACTCTTGATGTAAATTAATCTGCAATTTGATCCAGTTTTGTACTATAAATATAAATTCTCATGTACCGTACGAGGTAGTGTTAAATATTTAAAACAAACTCATTGGTTTGAGCGCCGACGTCGTCAGAGAGCAGTAACTTAGTAACTGCTTTACTTCCAAAAGGAAAAAATTATTAATCAATAATTAATTGTCCAAATAAGACCCAAATAACAATTTCCATCGTTCTAATAGGAACAAGAAAGGGATTTTTAATTAATGTTCTTCCCGCTGTCGATAAAGCGATGCGACAGCTTGGCGTCGTCACGTGTTGCTCGACGCCTGCCTTCTCAACAAACCGTATCGGCTTCCTAAAGACTGGAGATCAACAATGCGATCTGTTGTGATTGCGCAAAAAGGTGGTTGCGCGATGACAAATGTAATTGGACGGGCCCAGGCGCGAGCGGCCTGTCTCGCGTAATCAATAGCTGCTCTACTGCTACTCAAACGCGCTGTCTACATTCACCTCGTCGCCTGTAGACCCCACTGCTGGAAACCATAGCGTACACAGGTGGAAAGCAGAGGCGCCGCACGGGAATTTGCCTGTTGCAGTCTAGGAACGGATTCTTTTCGCGGATTCCAGCAGTTGAAGCAAAACCGATGATGGATCGTCGGGGGTTCGGACGCGCGAGCTTTTCGAGCAAGCTCTATTATCACCGCCAGTCCTGCGGTTGTGTTATCGATTGCGTTATTTTTCTGGGACGGAGGGGACATGTTTGGATTATTTCTACGTTTTTATTGTCAGTAATGGTTAAAAAAGAGCGCGTTTTTTTCCAGCTTTACAGACACGGGTTTTATTGATTGGAAATGGTGGATTGCTGTAGATTGGGTGAATGTGACCATGGCGACAGAGGCGAATAATCTCTGCTGCATTTTGTGCAGCAAATATGAAATATGCGACAACACCTTCCCTCTTTGTCGCTATTGATTTTGTATTTTTGATTAATGCTCGATGATGGAGATATTCGGCGCCTTTGACGCCAACACCACCAACGCAACCGTTTCGCTGCAATTTGGAGCGTTCAATTAATAAAACAGTACCTTACTTATCACACCTTAGTTTTATTATGTCAAACGCGCACTTGCAGCTTTCGATTCGGTTTATGCAAAATATTCCTGGTTACTAATTTTGTTGTCTTGATGATGTTTCAGATGCCAACAGAGAGTACAATCATTTATCCACTAACTTATACAAACCGTCTGATTACGACAGGTTAGCCTTATCTCTTATATCTCCGTTGCCGAACGAGCAAGATTTTGCTATAAATGTGTGCACATTGCTCTCTAACGACGGCAAGCATACGCTGAAACTCGAAAAGCACCCAAGAATCGTCGACTATCTCCTGGGCCACGCCGGTGTGTTCAGCCACAGTAAGTACCGTAACCGTTGTAGTCGAGAGTATGAAGTCGGTAAATTCCAAAAGAAAGCAAACAAGTCAATTGCAATAACATTTATCATTCATAGGACCAATTCATATCAAAATTAAATTACAACTTAAAGGTAAAAAAGTTGGCTACTTCAAGGATTGATTTAGGTGCCGTTCTTGAGACTGTTTCCAAATTAGAAAAAAAAATATTGAATAAGAAATTGAATGTTCCTGTTAAATTGCTTTAGGTAGTTTTTGCAAGCTACATCCGAAAATAAAATATTGCAAGTTAAATATCTGCAATTGTTTTGCCTTTGACTGGGCATCGTTTTTGAGCGATTTTCTGAACGTTGACTCTTGTTGCAGGCTCTCTTCGCAAATTGTTCGTCTATTGCTACTCCCACGTCAGGAAACATCCAATTCACAACTTTTGGAATGACGTAATCGAATGGAAGGAATTCCTGGATCTCACCAACGAAGCCAAATTTGTTACCCCTCCTGTCAAAAAAGAAGTCAAACTAGAACCCAATTCTAGCCCGTCGAAAGCAGCGCTTCCACCGGCGCTACCCATGGAAGTAGATGAACCGAATATGAGTGTTGTTGCATGTGAAAATTGTGACTCAGATAGTGATAGTGAAACGAATTATAAGTTAAAACTTAATGCTAGTGACTCGGACCTTTTTTGTTTAGGAAGAACCCTCGGCACTCAAGATTATTTGGGTCAAAGGGTGTTGCAGGTCACGACGATTCTAAGAAACCTCAGTTTTATTGAAGAAAACGTGCCGATTTTGTTGCAGAACAAGACTTTTTTAAGGTTCCTATTGTTGTGCGCGTCGTCGCGATGGGGTTATTTACGAAATTTGGGCATGGACATGTTAGGAAATATTGCCGCAGAGTTTTTAGTAAAAGAATTACCAAACGATCGGTTAGCAGATGTTTTATTAAAAATTGTTACAAAAGGTCTAAAAAGTGAAGATAGATCGTCCTGTATTTCATCCCTCGAAGTATTAAATAAACTTAGCCAAAACGAGGTGAACGAAGAGACGCTTCTGAAATATTTAGAAGTTGAAGTTTACGAAAAAGTTTGTTCTTTCCTAACGATTCACGATGTGATGTTGCTGATTTATACGTTGGAGTGCTTGTACTCGTTGTCGTCTTTAGGAGAACGTTCCTGTAATTTAATAGTTAGTAATCACGGCGTTGTCGATACTTTAGTATCTCTTGTTACTGTTGAGGGAAAGAGTTACGGTCCTAAAGCGTGTATAGGAATGAAACTTGTGGAAACTCTTCCGGGAGGAATCAGCACTACAGCAGCACACTCTCAAGCCTCCACAACAACAGTTACAGCATCGACAGTAACGACATCTACAGCAACAACTATTAGTAGTCCAGCTGTCTTGACGACGGCGTCTACGCTTTCGAAAATCGTGACGCCGAGTACGCCAGTTAGACAAGTACAGATCGCGCCACAACGCCTTTTAAGTATTACACCGAGTACGTCCACGACCGCGACATCGGTTTCGACGACGCAAACCTCGCAATCTATGACGCCGCAGCAGTTGATCCAACAACAGCACGCCCATCAACAAGCCATACACGAGAACGAACAGTTCGCTTTGGCATGGTTGAGGGCAAACTACGAGCCTTGCGTCAACGGAAAAATCGACCATCAGGAGCTCTACAAGCAGTATCTCAATTCGTGCTCCAAAATCGGAAGACGAGGAGTCATCTCACCGCTCCATTTTCCTAGATGTGTGCGGTAGGTATCGAGGCCCCAAAACTCAAACAGAATATTTATAATAAAAGAACGTAATCAACCGCGTTTTTAATGATGTTGATTGGTTACATCCAATTCTAGATTTAAGTTATGTCCAATTGAATGCCAGAGTTGATAAGGATATTGTCGCTTTTACTAAAATAGTTTTTTAAGTTTTACATAGAATACAAACGAGTGAGACTTAAGTAGAACTTTGGTTGATGTTTAAAACATAACAAATTAATTTATTGATGGGTCTTAAGTTAGAATATTTTTAGAATGTTTTTAGGGCTTGATGGTTAACGAATAGTGTTGTGGTTGCAGGTCGGTGTTCGGCGGCACGGTGGGGCCCAACCCGGTGAAGCCGGCCAGCGCAGCTGAGCCCCAGTATTACGAAGGGATAAAGGTGCGAGCTCAACCCCTCACTATTAATATCCAACCAGCCTCCAATCCTGTCATACAGTCCACCCCCAAGGGCCAGAACAGACGAAAACAGTCGTCGTCGGCAGTTGCGTCTACCTCTCCCTCGCCATCCCTGACCGTTGTAGCAGACAATTCTAACGAACCACCCCCAGTATCTCCTGCCTCCCCCATCCTGAAGGCGCAGCTAAGTGCTCCTCCAAAACAGAGGGACACCACTGCACCTGCCAGTAGTAAAGGCGATATGAAAAGTCAGGTAATTGAATTATTTTGGCAGTCTAGTACTTTTCATTTCATTCTACCACTTCTTCCTTTAATTTTCTAACCTTCCTTTGTAACGGTTTTGTTGTGGGAAAAAGGGCTAGTGGATATCCTGCCATCACTCTCCAACCTTAACCGCATTTTCCGAGTAGTTGACGCCTTAATCGTTCAATTTTCGAAAAATATTGTTGATTTTGCTCAATTCTTGTTTTGTGATGAAGGTCATGGCGCATCCCCACTTGAGTCAAGCTCTTCTCGGTACGAATTCGGCATCGCCGACAGTGGCCAGCACCAGTAAGGATAACCAAGTAGGTCAGAGCAACACGTCGCTGATCAAAAGCTTATTGGCCACTAAGGTAAACGATTGCATGACAACAGTGAGCATGAGGACTGCAACAGACTGCCAAAATGTAGCTCAGGTAACACACTAATCAAATAGCTTAATCTATGACACGATATTTGAATGAGATATCATAGCTAAGCTATTTTCCGAATTGCGCCAGTCGCATGGTTTTATTGCATTCTTAATGAATACTAACTTTGTCGTTGATTAATTATTCCGTTGTCGTTTTGAACTAATGTTAAGTAACGCTTTCGTATTGTAGTTTACGTCGCCTAAAGGTTGCTGTAAACGCACACCTATTACTAGTTTCCAAACAAACTTTCAAAAATTGCCTTCAGTGCATTATTTGGATTTTTAGTACCCTTCATTCATAAAATGTACTTTTGAAAATTGTAGTAAGAGAAAAAAGTATTATTTAACGAAACAATTTCATTACAAGGTAGCAAGTTTCTTAAATTGAACGTTTATCAACCGATTATCAAATTTTAACGAGTCAAAACACATTGATTGCCCGTAAATAGTTCATGAAAATGTTGATGAACGTCTGCTCAACTGAGCGTTGCTGTAGCCTCTTACTGAATTGAAACTAGCGTAGAAAATAGCAAATAAAATTTATAGTTTCAACTTAACACGAATAACCTTGCACGTTTTTGAATAGGTGGCCGCAAGACAGCAGCAGCAACGTCTTTTAGCGCAGCAGGTTACGCCCAACTCGGATGCTACTAGGAACGCTTTGAAGACTGAGACCCCGAAAACCTCCAGGCTGAACGGAGCACGACAGTTGTTTGGGGACAGCGACACCGGCGATTCGGCGGTGTCGTCGACAACACAATTCACGAACATGTTGAAAGGCAAAAAAGAACCGCCACAACCGCCTCCCCCTCCATTAGCTCCTCTAAGTACGAATAAATTAAAAAATAGAATCGAAAATGAAGACAGTGATTCGACCGGTAACAATTCGTTAGCATCGAGTTCTGGGATGGGCACTATCGGGATTGGTGGTATTTCATCGACGGAAGATGGTGATAATTCGTTAACTAGTTTCGAAGGTTTGCTTAACGGCATTCCTAACATTGATAATCCGTTGAACGAGGACAGTAATTCCAAAGACTCTGTTAGGATTGTTCCGAATGAAATTACAAAAAATAAACCGTTAAGGTTGGCGGATTTGCTTGAAAAGAAAATTGAAAAGACGCCTCCAATTTTGAATGGTACTTTAGGAAAAGAATTACGCTTAGGTGATAAGAGTTTGGATCTTGTCGAAAATCACATTGAGAAGGCGCTGAGTAGAGACAACGAGTCTCACGATAACCGCAAAAAGGATGAAGATAATAAACGGGGTTTGAAACGACCGGCTAGTGATGATATTTGCGATTTCGAAGCGAAAAAACCAATGCTTACTAACGTTAACGGATCAAGTGCTGATTCACCTGCTGCTGATTCAGTTTCCAGTTCCAATGGCGAAGAGGGTTCTGCTACTGTGTCTACAGCAGCCGCTAAATTATTTGCCGACATGGCAGCTGATATTTTAGAAGGTGAAGACGAGGAACAACTTTTACAAGAAGTTCAACCTCAACCGGTTGAATCCGCCACAGTTCCTCAAGTAGTTCAATCTCCGGTTCCTCAAATAATCGTTGATAACAATCAACAAGTTCTTCTAACGCAACAAAGACAAATCATAGTGTCGCAATCTCAAATGCAACAGAACGCTACTACAGTGTTTACAACGGGCACGACTCAATTAAAAACTCAAACTGGTCAAACAGTAATCGTGCAAAATTCTGGCCAGCAGCGTACTCCTGTTGTTCTTCAACAGAACGCTGGTCAAATTTTACTTTCGCAAGGTCTCCAAGGACAAGTACAATTAGTAGCGAGTTCAACTCAACCCGGACAGTATGTGTTGCAAACTAGTGGCACTCAAGGTTATATGGTTGCACAACCTCAAACCGCTGTGGTGCACGGGCAACCTCAAACTGTTTTAGTGGCGCAAACTGCCCAACAGCAGGGTAGCGGAACAAAAACTATTATTATACTACAGCAACAAGCTACGCCAACGGCGGCGACGCATCACCAGAAAGTGATGGTAACACCACAGGGGCAGCAGGTGGTTGTAACACAAGTCCATAGGCCGGTTCTGCAGAGTTCAACGGTCACCAACAACATTATACCGACGACATCTGTTATCAAAACGACGCCCGTGACGGCCATTACTCAAAGTACCACTACGAACGGTATCAATGTTACGGAAAAGAAAATCGAGGACATCAAGCCTAAAATAATTCGGGACCTCACAACACCGTTTGTGTGCGAATGGGGCGAATGTAACATGTAAGTTCTCAGACGTGACGTAATAAACTACTGTAATTGAGAAAAAGTTGCATTCAAATTGTAGAAGGCTTAAAAAACTTTCTTACAGTTCTTTCAGACATTATGTAACGTCGGTAAAGAGAAATTGTCCAAAATGCGTTACAGTTTGACGTAGATTTACAATTTGTTGAACAAACTTCACTTTTTTGTTTTGAAGTTCTATTTAAAATCAATTTTAAAGACGTTAAATCCCCACCAAAGACTGTACATTTAAAACTGGAATTATTTTTTCCTCCATCAAGTCGCTTATTTTTAAATAAATAAAGAAAATTTATGTTTCATGTCTTTTAAGCGCCCACTTTGGCCTACCTGGGAAAATTCAGTCGTCAACATCATTAGAATGTTACACAGTTTGGTCTGTTTCATATTATTGACTAACCCTGTATATGCAGTAACAGTTCATGTACAATAATTTTAAAAACGAACATTCAACACAAACGATTTATTGTAATTTTAAAAATAATTCTTCTGGGCAACTGCATTTCTATATATGGTTATGCAGAATGACAGAACGTGCCGCTTACTGAATATTATTGTCCAGTAATTTTGTTTTTACGTATTGTGACAGGTACTAATATCTGTGACGTAGTATGAAAACATGAAGTTAGTCTGTAGAGGTTACAGATTTTACTTTTAATCATTCGGAATGACTATGCGCCATAAAGACAGGAACTAAATCCAGCGGAATTATTTCTGAGCAGAGTTGTTTATGGATCTTAAGAGACATTAGCATAATTCTTTAACATGCTTGCCAAAT
Source organism: Pyrochroa serraticornis (assembly GCA_905333025.2). Lineage (NCBI taxonomy): Eukaryota > Metazoa > Arthropoda > Insecta > Coleoptera > Pyrochroidae > Pyrochroa > Pyrochroa serraticornis. The sequence continues at coordinate 8,323,319 of HG995157.1, read as the reverse complement.
TTGAAGCCCATAAAGTCTGTCGTTGTTTTTTTAATTTTAGTGTTGCATTAAACAAATACTTGGCTCGAGGTTAAAAGAGCAATTTTTTGTCAGTTACAGAAATAGGAATAAATTAAATACGGAAACCTCGGGCTGGTCAAAATCTGATTAATTGGTACTTGGTAGAAAAAGAATAAACAGTTTTATTTAAAAAGTAATAGAAATAGCACCTTCAGTATTTCTGCACTTTGTTGATAACTAACTCTGATTACAGTGAAACCAAGTTCAAGTCGGCCAACCAGGTGTATTTGCACGTGTGCGAGGCCCACTGTCCAAAGGGTAGCGAAGAGATAATGTGTCAATGGGAACGTTGTGATAATATGAAGCGAAAAAGGTTTTCTCTAATGACGCATCTCCACGACAAGCACTGCAATACAGACGTAATATCTTCTGTCTAATTTTCGATTTCGCAGAATCAATCTCGATTTTTGTTGCAGGCCATGAAGCAGAGTCTCACGAGGAGAAAGCAGGTGTCTCAGGGAGGCAAAGTAGATCCTCCACCTCCCACTCCCGCTACACCTCATCCCGGTTACGCTCCCGACGCCGCGCTACATGCCATCAAAAGGCACGCGTTGGAATTTGTGAACCCGAAAGAATTGCAGGTGAGTTTTATCATCGAAATTGTCCGGAAATTTTTGGGTTCTTTTTCAAAATATAATTTTCATTTCTGATAACATAACCGAACGGTAATGGGTTGAGTTGATCTTTTGTTAATTTTAAATAGCAAAAACCTGCTGCGAAGCAAGGCACACCAAGTGTGCCTGCTCCACCGCCCAGACCTGGGCCTTCTCCCCCTGATCAGGTGAGGTGTTTGTGTGTGGTAGCTGCTTGATTCAGTAGCGTGTTAATCGGCAGTCTTGGATTTTTACACTGGACGAATTTTTAAGCACCACCTAGTCGTTATCTTGATACCTTTCTATTGATCACGTTTGCTTTTTCCGTTAAACTATCGATTTACTAGCAACTCTATGTGTTTGCATGCCAATTTCCAGCATGTTAGGTTATAATTTTAATTTGATGAAAAGTAGTTTTCAATACATATTTAGGTTTTTCTTAATGATCGTTGTTACATGAACGCGGTTTTAGGACGATAACGAAGGTCCAGTAACTAAGAGCATAAGGTTGACCGCATCTCTAATCCTTAGGAATCTCGTAATTTACAGCAGTAATTGTAGAAGGTAAGCTGCTTGGTTTATTGCTGTTTTCTGGACTAAATTGTGGTTTTCAGGTACTTAAAGCACTATGAGCCTCACTTAGCGAATGTAGCCCTTAGCAATGTAGAGTCGTCCAGAACGATAGCACAAGTTCTATATGATATGAACGAAGGATCCAGTCACAGGTGACCGTCGCGTCGGAAGGACTTCAGTGATCAGAGACGCCCAGTGAAAGTGTGTGAATATAAAAACTGTCTGTAAATTATTAAGTGGAAGTGTACAAATGTTAGTTTGATAGGTACTAAAAGCCTAATAATTGTTATTTTTATATTATTTACTAGTGTAAAGCTTCTGGAACTATGCAAATTTATTTGAATTTTTCAGTCCTCGTCGTAAATAAACAGAAAACAACTTTCTAACTGTGCAATTTATTCTGTTGACTATAAATTGTAGCTACTGTAAATAATTCCAAACTTGTATGGTGGATGATCATGTTTTAATTTGTCCATACTTGTGATATATATAAAGCACATCGTTTTTTTATCAGTATTATCTGAACTTGTACTTTTGGTATTACTTCGAAATTTCTGTGAGGTACCGAATCTCTAGCTGACTGATTTTATGTTATAATTACATGAGATAAGAGAGTTACTAATTTTCATGTGCTTAGCATATCCACATCTCTACTTACCAGTAAAATCTGTAAAATGTTTACTATTATAAAAGAAAATAAACTGCATTTAATGTGTCTTCCTCTATTTATTCAATTCTCCGTTAATTTACTTCGCATAGATTAATTTCATAATAGAGGATGGTACAAGAGCAGACCCAAAGCATAAAACCCAAAATGATTTCTGCAATTCTGTTTTGGATATATAAAATCAGAGGGCGCCTGAAGCGCTAGAGGTCAGAAGCTGATTAATTTCATTGTTTATTCTTGCACTCCACGTGTTAATTATTTATTTATTGTGCCACTCAAACTTTCAATTTGTTGCGCCAGAAATGGAAAATATTGCTTCTAAATACAATCAAGAAGCAGCTTCTGCGGTAAGTAAAGACTTTAATTGAGGTTATGTTAACCGCTTAACTTTTCATAGGAGGAACAGATTGCGATTTTAAAGGCCCAAATCGAGCAACTACACCACGATATCAAAAATAAAACAACGAATTCGTTTCAAAATCCCGAGGTTCAACAATTAATTTCAGAAAATACTAAACTAAAGTACCGTTTAAAAATTTTGACAACTGTAAAGTAAATTGCATCATCTTTGAAACTTTATATTAACAGCTGGTTTTCCAGGCAATGAGCGACATCCATGATGAAGCAGGCACATATTTACAGAATATACACCAAATTCTGGAAAAATTGTTTTCAAAAGCCATTAGTGAAGCTTTTCCTGCTATCAAGGACCCTCCTGTAGTGATCACTTTAGGAAATGGTCCGAAATTTGGAGACTACCAGTGCAATTCCGCAATGGCACTACTCAAACTTTGCGCCGAATTTTATCCAGGTGGGGTGCCATTGCATTTAACATCATAAATATCTTTGTAAAATTGCACAATTTACCATCCAAAATATGAAGGCTTCATTTTAGCATCAGAGGCCCAATTTTACCTCGTTACAGGTTCAATTTTCCAATTCTTTCTAAAACTATTTTCTTGAATTATTTTGTCATGAATTTGTTGCACTCCAGGTGTTTATTCGCGTTGCATCTCGTTCATCAACCTTTATGCTGTTGCTAATTTAAATTTTGTTTTTTGCCTATGATAAAGTTTTTTAATTGTAAAATTTGTTTAGGTGTCAAAACTACGCCTCGAGATATCGCCGAAAAAATCATCAAGCATATGCCGAAACACGCAGCGATTGCTAAGCTAGATGTGGCAGGTCCCGGCTTCATCAACATTTTCTTATGCAAAAAATTCGGGTTGGTCAGTTTAACGTCTATTTTTACTCACGGAGTGAAGCCGCCTCCAATCGAGAAACCATTGCACGTTTTAGTCGATTTTTCATCCCCCAACATAGCAAAAGAAATGCACGTTGGTCATTTGCGTTCGACTATTATTGGCGACAGTATTTGTCGATTATTGGAGTTCTTGGGTCATAAGGTCGACCGGATCAACCATGTCGGTGATTGGGGAACGCAATTCGGAATGTTGATAGCGCATTTAAAGGATAAATTTCCTGATTATTTAGTAAATTTGCCCCCAATTGGCGATTTGCAAGTGTTTTATAAAGAATCGAAAACTCGCTTTGATACTGATGAAGAATTTAAAAAACGCGCGTACGCTTGTGTTGTTAAGCTGCAATCGAAAGAAGTCGATTACATTAAAGGTTGGCAACTTATTTGCGAGGTATCTAGGAAAGAATTCCAGAAAATTTATGATCGTCTTGGGATTGAAATTGAGGAACGTGGAGAATCTTTTTATCAAGACCTAATGCATCAAGTTGTTTCTCGTCTCGAAGCAAATGGATTCTTAGAAGAAGATAACGGTCGTAAAATTATGTGGCCTAACACAGAGGGGGAAGAGAATCGTATCCCTTTAACGATAGTGAAATCCGATGGAGGTTACACTTATGACACTTCAGACATGGCTGCGGTACTGCATCGCCTTATGGAAAAATGTGATTGGATTATTTACGTAACTGATGCCGGCCAAGCGACTCATTTTGATGTTTTATTTAAATGCGCACGTCGGGCGGGAATTTTGCCCAATTCCGTTAGGGTAGATCACGTTCCTTTCGGGGTAGTTTTAGGAGAGGACAAGAAAAAGTTAAAAACTAGGTCCGGCGATAACATTAGGTTACTTGATTTGCTAGATGAAGGTTTGAAACGTTCTTTAGATAAACTTAAGGAGAAGGAAAGGGATAAAGTTTTGACTTCTGAAGAGCTGAACCAAGCTCAAGAATCGATAGCGTATGGTTGCATAAAATATGCGGATTTGTCCCATAATCGTAACCATGAATACGTTTTTTCTTTCAATAAAATGTTGGAAGATAAAGGTAATACGGCTGTGTATTTACTCTACGCTTATACAAGGATCAAGTCGATAGCTCGAAACGCAAGTTTTACGTCTGAACAAATCAAGGAATTGGCCAAAACCCACCAAATTTCGATTGAACACGAAAAAGAGTGGAAGCTATGCAAGGTCTTGATGCGATTTCCTGATGTTCTAACCAAGATCACCAAGGACTGGTATTTACATCAACTTTGTGAATATCTTTACGAAATTGCGACAACTTTTACAGAATTTTACGATTCTTGTTACTGTATCGAAAAAGATTCGTCTGGAGCGATTGTGAAAGTCAACCATGGCAGGATTTTGTTGTCTGAAGCCACTGCCCTTCTTATGGCAAAGTGTTTTGATATTTTAGGATTAAAACCTGTTTCTAGGATGTGAAATTGAATTAAAAGTCTGTGTAAACATTTTGTCATCAATAGATTTATAAAATAATTCATCCAGATCAACGTAAATACATCAATTAATATAATTTTTTACTTGGATTATTTACAAATAAACTCTAGGAAGACTAAAACTATTTCAAGCTATATACAAAATTAGTCTTTGGTTTGAGTTTGCAGATCCCTAGTTATTGGCACATAAATGTAGTAATTTTAACGTCAGGAACTCAAATTGAGGCCCAATCTCGCTAAAACCATATCCTTCCTGAGCCGAACGATTTCCCAATAAACATCGTGGGCTAAAAAGAATCTTTAGAAACGAAATGAAACATTCAACGGATACTTACCAGAACTTTTCACTAACCCTCGCTCGATGTACTTGAGATAATTCAAAAAATCACAAACAGCAATTATCTGCAACAACAACAGTTACACAATAAACAATAGCGATGTTACAACCTTACCCTATTCCTACAAATTTGCGATATGCTGTACCAATTGTCTGGCTCCCCAATGTTCATTCGATAAAAACACAGCCTTGGCACCTCCAATAACGCACACTTCCTGCAACAACAAATTACATAACATAATGATAAGAAAGACGGGATTCCCATGAATAGTAATTTCTTGTTTGAAGAAGAACCACGCGGCCTCCAAAACAGCAATTAGCCAACTAAACGTACATATGAATTCAGCCAAGTGAATAAAGGGGCGTCGCAAGGAATTTTATTGAAAATTTCGTTAATTTGTGAGTGAAATATTTAAAAAAATTGTTGTTTCCGATTATTACTATACTCTTCATGTTGTTAACCGTACCCTTGTGGCGACACAAAAAGGGGCACAACAAAATTGACTGATATCTTTGATAGCTTAACTGCCATCAACCAGTCTACAATTAGATTCGTTTTGCGGGTTTCCCACGATTGGTAATTTCCCATTCGGATAACAACTACGCGACCTTCAAAACAACTAAATGTTCCACACGTGAATTATTTCTAGCAGGTGAGAAGGTGTCGCAAGAAATTTTAAATTTGTTGTATACGGATGTGTACCCTCTAATCTACACCCTTAAATTGTGTTAATCACATCTGCATATATATAGCAAAATTGACTGGTGTTTCCTTGATATTTTAACTGTCAAGAGTCATCGACAATTATTAGGTTCGAATCCCGGCCAAGGTAGAAATTTTTATCTACGCTATATAAATGCAATCAATGTAACGCGCTACATCCTTCAACTTACTTGGGAAACATAGCTTTGGTTCTATCGCCAACAGCTTCGATGAGTATAGTTCCCGTTTCCACCGCCTCTCTCACTTTCCCTGACAACTGTTCGCTATTAAAGCTCAAACAAAGATTAATATCCTCCGAGTAAACCCGCTGAATAAACGGATCGTTCTTATCCAAACAAGGCTTCTGTCTCCAAGCTAAAAACTCCTTGTGCACGTCCGGATCGACCTCTAATCCCTCCTTATTTTCGATTTCGCAAGCGATATGGTGCACCTCCTTTACAGGGGAATCCGGTGGAGAATTTTCTCTACCGTACTTCAGATTGAAATGAGAAGGAGACCGACGATGTTTTTTCGTAAAAATCGCAACGCCACCTTCATCGCGACCTCTCACGTCGATTTGGGGATGCAAATGGGGGTTGGGGCGACTAGGAGTCGATGTCAAAACCAAAGTTTTCAAAGCCGCCACTTCAGCTGTTAAAACGTCGACCTTCATTTGACTCTCTTTGAGGGTTTTTTCCGCCGCCGCCTGCTTCTCGTTGGCCTCCCGCACCATGTTATGCGCCTCCTGCAAGAAAAATTAGAAAGTTTTATTAATAAGATACAAAAATATTACAACTCTAGCAGCCAGAAAAGCAATTAATTTTTGTCCTAACTTTTTCTTAAAAGTTTGAAAGGTAGTAAATGTATATCAAACATCTACTAAGTATTCGGCCGTCAGTCGACAAGAGCAGACGACATCAATACAAAGAAGCGACCTGACGATGGCAAATGTGATTTTGCGAAATCGTCGTCACAAATCCGGTCCTTTCCAGGACTCACCATTGACAACGCCGATGAACACCCGCAATGCAATGAATTCAACATCTACTTCCAAGTTGAAACTTATAACAAATAATTTAAGAATCTCTACGGATTATACCTAAAAGCACCCCGCAAATTCTGTACCTGACCATTGTGGTTAAAATATGCGATTCAGAAGGTTGGTTTTCCGATAATTTGATTTTCTTACTTTTAACTACCTTTTTGGTGACACTGGGGATGAGTTGCACAACCGTGATGAGAGTTTAACAGGCCATTAGCGGAACTCTAAATTTTTTATTACGTAAACTAGACATTAGCAGTTTGTTACAATCTGCAGGAATTTTACAGACATTATCTTGGCTTTCTTTTATATTTTTAAAAAACAGCGAATGGCTCTGTAATCACCAATCAAAATTTTAATAAGAGTTTAATCACGCTTTGTGCAACCGGAGCCGAATCTTCTATAGTTGTGTTTTTTTAAATTTATTTACATTCCATGATTTTTTCGGTGACTTTTATCTTGTTTTTCTGTGGTAAGTTTTTTTATTTTGCTTTACTCTCAATATTTGATTAAATTTAAGATCCAAGCCCTACATCGTTTAGTTGCGTCAACGTATCTAACTTGTGAAAACACCGAAGACGTCATACGCAACCCTCTCAATGCGCGTGTGACGTCTTTAGGCATCATCAGCAGTCAACAAGTTTGCTGCGCTATATCGTTATGCAACAAGACCCTACAAAATAAAGACACGAAAGAAAGGCAAAAGATTTGTTTGGTCGCCGGTTAATGACTATGATAGGTAAAACAGTATCGTAAGAGAAAAAAGTGAGTTGAAGAAGTGTAAACAAACACTTTATCACGTCAATGTTCTAATTTCACAATTGCCTCTTGTACCTATGAGAATTACGCCCTTGCTAATAATTTCTAATATGCCCTACTAAATTACATTGTCTTCAACCAAAGTGTTAACTAATTTAATTGTCATTTTGCAAACAAAACTATAGCCCTGATTTGTCGCTATTCTCTGGCACCGAAATGTTGAATTATTACTCACGGGGTGGCACCGGGTTGTTAAGTTGTCAACTTCCGCCCTTAATTCGAGCAAACTTTGGCTGATCCCTTTTCGCAGGAGCGGTCGCGATCGTTCCATCTCCGAACGCAAACACCGGACAACTCAACTTGCGGAAAAGGGTGCGGGCAGGAAATTCTTTATCTTATATGCATAGGTTATCGCATCTACCATTGTTGGCGCAATTAACCAGAAAACAAACATTCCGTCTCGCTACGTGCACGTCAATTAATTCTGCAACTAATTGCACTTACCACAACCATCACTCACCCCGCCTCTTTGATCAGCAATTAGAGGTTCGTCTTAACAATTACGGAGACAGTTCCAGAAATCCGGATTGCAGCTCCTGTAGAAACTGCAGTGAATCTGCCAGTTTCTAGCCGATAATTGTTAGGTGATTGAGTGGAAATGCAGACTTAAATTCGCATTCTGCGTTTCATAAAGTAGAGAAGAAGAAACAAATTCTTTGAGTTTGATGAGAAAATAATGAGAATTCAGTGGAAATGCAGACTTAAATTCACATTTTGTTTTCAAAGTATAGAGTTCTCTATTCTTCGATTTTATTATGAGTTTAAATGAGAAAATAACGTAAAATCACTGGAATGCAGACTTAAATTCGCATTTTATTTTTCAAAGAATAGTAAAGTTCTCTATTTGATTTTTTAAGAGCTTGAATGAGAAAATAATGAGATCACCAAGTTGGGTTACCATACGGTTGTAATAAATCACACGCGTTGATCATCTAAACATTTACTGGAACTGACATGTGTTCATGTCGAGTAATCCAATTTGTTGAATGAAACCCCTGATTATAGTTTGTGAACCGGCCGTTCCCTATTTTTCAAGTTCTCAACTCAATCGGAAACGTGATCTTGATTAAAACGTTTAGTGACTCGCTTTCAGTGAAGAATCCCCAAATTTCCAAGTCTCTCCCGCATTGATTACTTGAAGGATTCGTGTCAAGGGTACGCGACCTAATTGGTTAATGTCACGGGTGCTTAACTTCATCAAACTGTAACTGGATTCGGTTACGCTTCTGTCGTTTGGAATATTTTTTTTTTAACATTTACATTCCAATTTACCACGAGATAAAACAAACAATAGGCACGTTTTTTCGATTACTGTCGATGTTATGGAAAACACCAAACAATTGTGCAGGTGTAATAACCATTTTCACAACTACAATCTTGAAGTTTTATTGCCGACGTGATTATGTTTTCCAAAATGCGGAACGGGGGCGATGGAGACTGAGTACTGTAATTAATGCTCTTCGAGGGTCATCGCCTATGTAAATTCTTTAACTCGACCATCAATAACGATGTTAATTCCCATAAACGGCTGGGCAGTGTTGACCTTATTCACTAGTAGTTAGGTTATGAAGGGGTGAAGGGCTTCGTTAAATAGGGAATTGGTCGTAACAAATGTGTGGAGTAGTGGAGTGAATACCTAATAAAGGTCAAGTTCATCGCTCTGTATCGCTTTATTAAAACTGATTACTGCGAGAAAAACAAAGTTACACAAATCGAAACTAACTACCAACATTTTCCATATTTACTTCCGTTTTGAATGAATATTTTGTACTTGCAGTTTCTTTGTTCCTGTTTTTACTTTCCAATTTCCCTTCAACCATCTGGTTGACTTCTTCCTGCTGTTTGAGATTCTTTTAATATTAATTTCGTTTCAATTCCTCCTTTAATTATTTCCTCAAGCAGTTTCCTGTACTTAAATGTTTTAAATCAAAACTAGAATACAGGATGCAAGAGTGAAAGTACCAAATGAATGGAGGCAGGTCTTTACTGATTACTACCGTAATATATCTAATTTCTTCTTAATATATGAAATAAACATTAACTTAATAATACGTTATGTAAATAAATTGTGATAACTACACATCTAATTTATTTAATTCTCATGACGACCAAGAAAGTGGAGGTTGTAGTTGCTCAAATAAAAATTGAAAATAAAAGTCAAGAAATTCGAATGCTTTAAAAAGAGAAACGTTTCAATTCTTGGGTGAAAAAAGAAAAAGGAAAGTTGCTATTTAAAACACAACAGGTATTATCATTATCTATATTATGCACCAGGAGTAATGTGGGTTAGTAGGCATCTTTAAGTTGTAATTAGTGATGCTTTTCACAAAATGAATTAACTTGCCTGCTCCAACGGGTGTTTTTTCAGCTATAAATAGCTGCAAATATATTTATTATGTGACCCATCGTATAGTGTTGTAAGGCATGAGCGCTCCCCTTATTTTTGGAGCAGCTTCGAAGGGTGAGTAGAACGCGGAAAAAAGAAAAATTTATTATTGGCTACGTGCCAATTTCAATACGTTCTTCGCTTCTGTATTCTAACGCATGACGCTCAATTTTTCTACATCAATAACAATATTTTCAACCTTATTACATAACTTTATTTTCCATCAACCACATAAATTCTTCCCAAACGTTAGCCGACAAATTTGGAAGTGATTTCTGGTATTTCCGAATTTTGTAAAGAATCAATATAGCCTCAAAATGGTATACCATTCGCCAAAAGCTTTATAGTCGCTACTATTTGCTTCAGTATCTCAACTTCTATTATTTTCTGTCTTCAATCAATTTAAGAGATTTAATGCTTGTGCCAAACTTCATGTTTTCAGGGGTAAAATAAACGAAAATGCCGATTTTTTATTTCTCAGAAAATAGAGAGCATCCGATAGTATTGAAACAGTCCTTGGATGTTTGTTAATTGTTCTCAAAATATCGATTTCTTATTACTAATATACACGTCGAGACAAAATGAATAAATCATTAAAATTACTTTCGAAAAAATTATGTTATACTGAAAGTAAAGTTGAGAAAGTATGCACGACAGAATTTGACACTCTCCAAAATGATGATAAAGGAGAAGAATCATTTTAAGAAAACTGTGGCAAAGTTGCAAATTATCGCAATTTCAAAGTATTCTTTGAAAATAAAAGATTGTTTATCTGTTAAATAAATCATTGACACTTCTTCGCAAAAGTGGAGAGTAGCAGTTACTAAAAAAAAACTAGTTAGAAGTTTCTGCAAGAAAATCCCGGAGCCCGTGGTTCCCAGTCTTTCGATGATTTCGTATGACAGGTAGATATAAAAAAGAAACCAAAAATCGTGAGGAACAGTATTTAGTCATAACTGCAATTTTTCAGAAACGACCACCAAGAGGAACACTTTTATCAGTTTTAAAACTGTGGTACACCCAGAAACCCATCGACAAGATCGTCCGGCTTTTCTACAGGAACTGGGGAGATAAAGAATGGGGCGCTGTTATTCACTGACGAGTCGACACTTTGTCTTACTACCAACAATAAACGTGACAGAGTTTGGAGAAGAGCTGAAGAAAGGTATAGTCAATGTAATGTCAACTTGATAAATATGGCGACGGCTCAGGAATGGTCTGGGGTTGTATATGATTGAATCATCGTACGGACTTTGTTGCATTAACTGGTGGTGGACTAAGATATAGAATATAGGAACAATATTATCATACTTCAAGTAAAACTCTTTGCAAAAGAATTTGGTTCTGCGTTTACCCTAATGCACGCCCGTTGCCAATATTGTTAGGAACCACTAAGATCATCGCAAGAAGTCCCGACTTATACTCAATCGAGACTGAGGGCACCCCCAGTAGCTCCAGAAACGTTGCAAGAGCTAAATGCAGCACTGTAAGAATAATGGAACATTATACCCCAAGAAAACGTCAGAAGCTTGATGAAAACAAAACTTGACGCGCCGAATGCCGGTCCGTATGACTTTACAGTCCCGTCTCTAAGAGCTGCCACAAGTATTTGAAATTTCTATACTTTTTTGAGTTTATCATTTTTCAGTTATTGGGTTTTTGAATAATCTTAAGCGATAGGTATGTGCATGCACCTATTACATTAACAAAAATAAATGAATGTTTACTCATGTATTAGCATTATGTAAAAATTAATTCTACTCCCTAATTTTGTCTCAAAGTGTATCTTAATTTTTCGCGCTTTATAAAATTATTACCTATAAAGGTCATCTACTCCAGGTGACATGTTTGAACTGTATTTTAATAGGCCTGCTTCTAACTTTAGACACTCGTGTTTTGTAATTCTATCAATTAATTTCCGAGCCCCTCCCTAGTTTATTGACCGCCCCCAACAGCGGTAAAATTTCTCGGTATTTTCCACATGTAACGTTGCAAAGTCTAATTTCGTGTTCCGCTAATGTTTTAACTAACTAATAATGTTACTAATTTTCTGAAGATGAAACAGTCAATCAAACTGAATTATCTCATTAAAAACGCTTTGTGTCTTTAGATATAGAAAATCTAATTCCTAGCAGCACGTTTAATGTTTCCCCTTGTTCTTGCAGCCGTTACGTGAGGGTAGTTCAAGAAATTAAGTCGTAACAAAAATGGCGTCCTGCGGATACTTCATGAAGACACTACGGCGCTCCAGTTCGGGGTAAATGACTCGCAAAGTTTTCCTGAAACTATTAATGACGTCATAGTGCAACGAAATGCTAGCTCAAGTTCTCGCTTCTCCTGAAATCATGGCCAACTAGTTAATCGCATGATCACCATTTCAGAATTCATCATTATCACGACATGGCTTTCTCTCATCACCGCGAATAAATCCAGCGTCAGCCGTAAAAATATGAATCTAATTGGATTACTACTTTCACGGACATTTAAATCGGATCCCTGTGAATTTCTCGTTATTGTAGAACCAACCGCTTAATTAATTTCGAATGTGTTGTGGAAAGGCCGCAAAATCGATTCTTGAAGAGAAAGTAGCTAAGGTACAACAATGAAATCGTTGCAACCTTGTCGAAGTGCAGGTGAACGACCGGTTCCACTTATTAGACGCATACTTGTTCAATTAAACGGCACGACAAAGACCCGATTGCATAACCATCTCACCTGAAACAGGCTCGCGGTTAAATCCTCGAGTTCAGCTTCAACATCCTGTCGAATCCTCGATAACCTCACCACTTCTTCGTCTTTCAGTTTCAATTCTTGATGGGCATCCCTGAGTTCATCTTGTAACCGAGCGAAAGCTTGTTCTTTGGCTTCAACCACCGAACGTGCCCAATCGACTTGATCGATATTTTTCGATTCACTCTCCAACTTGTCCAAACCCAAGTCACTGTACACCGAACTATCCGAACTGTTTCTGTGCATCACACTGACATGACCAACTTTATCGGTGATGGTGGCGATGTCGGAAAAAGAACCAAAATCGCTACTGTCATGGTTGAAAAGTTTCCCAGTAACGTGATCTTTAATCGAAATATCAGGCTCGTCAACATCAATATCTTCTTCGTCGGTCGTATAAGATTCGTCTCCAGTTGTTCCTGTTGAACCAGCCCGTTTGTGTTTGGTTACAGCGCCTAAAAGGCCGGCAGTTTTCGGAACCATTAACAATCCTTTACTGATCGTAGCCTTTTGGGGGCTGACGGTAAGCGTTTGGATTTCTTTCATAGTCGAATCACTTCATACCACCTGAAACCAACAATTGACTTAATTATGGTAATTGAACAACACGTGGGAACGGACACGGCGATTTCACTTTTAAGTAGCTAATTCAATAATTTTCTTTTCGAAATTACTGACATCAATTACGCTCCGGAAAATAAATGGTCCGTACTCGAAACGACGCGACTACTTTCCAACTAAAATCGACGACTTTTACTGGAGGTGGCGAATCGAATCCATAATTAATTAGATAACGTCTTATTTAGAAAACAAATAATAATGGAAGTAGAAGAACCGGTCGACAACAGTTGTTCGGATGACCCCTTTAGTTAGATCTTGACAATTTCAGGAAAAATTCACAAAATTAACAACTTTATACGTTTAAATAATTAAATATTTAATTGCGTTCATATGTTGTTTATCGATTGAGTTGGCAAGTGGAAGCTCCACGATAACCTCTGTCCGCTTCAGAGAATCGCCGGTAGCAAGCATTTTCGAAGAATAATTTGCCGTGAAATGAACAACCGAAGCCGACCTATTCGCTCAAATGACCCCCAACTTCACGCGAGGGTGAAACTGACTCAGTTCCAATTAAGAGTTTTTTTGATGAACTCCTAATTCGAATGGATTTTAACGCACATCTTGTGTTAGAGAGAGGGGTAGTTATTGTTACTGCTGTCATTTGATTATAACCAAAATAGAACTTTATTGCAAATAAATGAAGAACGAGTCGATAACGATGCAAGTGACATAACGTGTCGTTTGTGGCTTGAAACTGTTATCTAACTATCGCTTTTGGTGCCCTTGATAAAATTCGGTTGAATTGTAAATATCTTAGGCGTCCACTATGGAAGCTACTAAAATATTCCTGAGATGATGGTCAAGCTAACTGTTCATCGAATTAGCGTGTGGGTTTTGGGCTGTTCAGTTTAGCAAAGAGCGTGGTCATGTCGTGCCTGATTTATGTTTTTCGAGAAAAAAACAGAATGCTATATCTTGCGAGAGATAAGGTCCATTCCGTCGTGGCTGCGTCTTTGAGTTTATTGACCGGACGGAAGGGAATAATTTGATAAACGGTCTCATGTGGGCAGTATCGCTTTGTACAGGAACGTCTTACAAAACGTAGTTAGCATTTGAAACACGTCCTGCATAATGCGTTTAACAAGGGTGCCCTTGTTATTCAATAAGCACCGTAATACATTTAAATCCATTCAGTGGGTGTCGTTTCCATTGAACTACGACCCCTATCTTTCTATCTCGTAGTCGGATACAACATGACAAATCATCACGATAATTGGCTTGAATCGTCAATGAAATCACGTGAATCATGAATCAATATTGGTATGAAAGTAAAACTGTAGGACTCACCAGGAGAAATTCGTTGGTTCGATCAAATTCCGACACAAAGAAATAATTTATACGCTACAAACATCACAATGTAGAGCTGCAGGAATGTACCGACACTCCTGCTGTTGGTTGGACTCTGACTCTGGTCTCGCAGAAGTTTCTCTCGGAACGGCGCGTGGGATATTGCGACGAAACTCCGGTTGCTTAGCAACGTCGAAGGGGTGCCTGTATAGTCACCCTTCGAGGACTCGCGAATGTAACCGCGATTATGATCGGGGGAAATCACGAAAATAGAGGATAATCTAGAAAAATGGCCTCGTGGGAATTTCGACGAAAATAACCACGGCTGTTTTTAGAGTCGAAGGACCACACGCGATTCCAAGTACAGGAGTCCCTCTCCGACCAACAGTCACCGGGTTGTTTCAGTGTGAACTGTAACATAAACGGAAATAGACACAAAAAATCAAAAGTTGGAAAACATGGGGGTTTAGAATATTGCGTTGTAGCTCTAGAAAAACTTCGAAATAATGGAAGATAAGTCGGTCGGGTGGTCAAAAGTTGCATTGTCTGGGTGACTCAAATTGGGTCTAGTGTACCACAATTTTTTCAGGTTTTTGAACAAACACTCAACTGTCTCGTACTTTTTGATTTTAAACTTCGCTCTTCATTTCTAAGAAAATTTTATTATGTTGACGGAAGGAGTAAAGATCAAAAAATTGGTTGAATATATTTTCGATAATTTGTTTTGTCGCGGTTGTAAGCCCCGAGCTTTGGATAGTTGTTCAAGTTTGTGTACACTTTAATGCATAAATTAAAACTGTTTTAAACGTTGCTTTTGGTGTCTTTCGGTAGACAATTTATTGCAGTTTTTATAACCGACACAAAAAAATTGTGGAAGTAATAGTTTGGAGTCAAAAAGTTCCAGAGTTCTGCCACTCTTAAAATATTTGAACTTGAGCCCATTGCCTATAAAGAACGATTTCTACTTTTTAACTGTTCTACGTATTTAGAGTATACTACGGAACGTGTCGAGGTCGCACAGGATTGGCTTTACAACTTTGTTGTCGAAATTCGAATCAAAATTTTATAACTGGGAACTAAAAACCAAACGTATTAGCATTATTTTGTTTCTTCATTTTTTGTGATTAAGACAATAAGTAACTGAACAAGAATGTTAGGATTTCGGTAGCTAGCAAAATATCCTCCACTAGACAGAAATATTTTTTTTTTCAATAAATTGCAATGGGGAGCAGGACTTGGACTAAAATACTGTTTTATTTTCAGGAAACCGTGTAATAATAATAATTTGGAAAGAGTGATAATTGTGAATCTAAGAGAAAAATAGACAACACATATCTTAGGTTACCTTTGGGGGAAATTAGTGAACTTCTGCGCCAGGGGGTTCGCACGCACCGTAAGTGGAAGCTGTTTTTATGAATTCTAATTATCTGATTTTATATCATTCTCTTTCATTTAGCTTTTCAATTTCGATAAATTACCATATGTCTAAATACTTTCCTGGCGAATACTTTTATAGAGCTGCAGTCGGTTATTTCTCAAAATGCTTTGATGCCGTTCCATATAATTGAAAATTAATATGTTTATTTTATTAATAAATAAATAAGTTAAAAATCCAACAATTTAATAATATAATTGTCCTCTAAACATTGCTTCTTTATGTGAAATGAAATCTGTTTGTTGGTTTTACAAACTCAGCGACCCCACTGCAAGGGACTGCCGCACCCATGTCCAGTCAATAAAATCATAATGACCATTACTATAAACAACCTGAAGGTAACTAAGGGGGTTACGTAGTGAAATCATCATTAAAAATCGGCTAGAATTCTCTTGTATTTCTAGTGCAATTACATTTGATGCCAATACATGTCATACAGGTTGCGTTCTTGCAGCTTAATTAGCGTTATCTTTTCAACTAGTTTCTCGTGATCCTTTCCTTTGTAATCTACTACCGTACCTCTATCTATTTCTATTTGCTTCACTTGTATGATAACCATGCTAAGTGCGTCAATATCTTGTCCCTTTAGGGCACTAAGGCAATGTTGTCGCTAACATCAATTTCTCTTCAACTTTCTACCACGATTTCCTAGATTTCTGACCATTTTTAAAAGAACCAAACAACTGTTAATTTTTAGACTAAAAATGCTTTACGAACAAATTCATAAATTATCGCGTGAATGATTGAATGGAATTTGTTAGACCTCAGTACCTCAGACGAAATTACAGCAATGTATCTCCGTCATGATAAAATTACGATTGGAATTTACTTTGCGTTTACTAAAGTGGCATACGATGAGACTATAAAACATGCAACCGCGTATAGACAAAAAATTAAAAGACCTTGCATGTGGTCTATCGTCTGTCAGACCACAATTGACAGTTGCCGGGTTAGATATTAATATATTCTCTTTGTCCTGGAAAGTATAAAAAATAAAAAGCCTGACGTAAGAAATACAAATAGTCTAAGAAATAGTCTAAAATGCATCGCAGTTTGTTTTCAAACCTACCAGTTTCAAAAATAAAGCAATATTTGCAAGCCTATGTCACTACTATAAGCGCAATAAGAGATCGAAGTTTTTCTCGAAGGTTTCAAACCATCAGCCGGAGTGCCGCAGAGGTCTAATTTTGGTCCAATTTTTTAATTGTACCGTCGACGTACTGTGGGAATTGTTTGCTGGCATTCTCAAACTTTATGCAACCATCGATCATGTGGATGACTTCATGCGGATTACTTCAAGGTGATATTAATTTCCTTTCGCGTTGGTGCTTCCTTTGATCGTCATATTCAACGAAACATTGTATTGTGGTATCTTCCTATTTTATATCGAGAGCATTGCCTAGAGAGGCTCAATATCGGTTTGAGATCTGGAAATTAAATTTAGGTGAAAAAATCTTAAAACATTTTAGAAGTCAATCTCCGTGCAATTTATAATTTTCCCTTTTAGATTACGTCTGGAGTCTGGTAAGCCTTTTGATCCGACAAGCATCGATAATCACTGATTAACATTTTATGACTAAACTCTCATAATCTTAGATAAGCCGAGCATTGATAAAATGAATACGAGGGCTCTTGTCTAGCAAGTTACTTTCTGAAATATGCAAATAATAAAAATTACGTATAGTCGAATAAAAAAACAGAGGATTTCGAGCAATAACCCTAATTGAATGTTAATCAAAGTTTTCAACAAATTCTGAAGAGCAAAATCCAGACCCCTATTTAAACAAATCGCCAAAGTCGATGAAAATTACGTCGTTGCGCTTTCGTCGCTTTTGATAACCCATACGGACTTCTATTATCAATTTCTTAATGCCATAAAAGCTACCTCAAGGACAGTTGATTTACTTTCGAAAGCGCTACAAGGAAGGTAATAAAAATTGTCAGTGGAAAATATCTCCAAGGGGCATTCCTAGACCCTATGAAACTTTGCAGTGGATAAACTGTTACACTCTGTAAATTTAAACTAACAGGTGGGGACGCACGCGAGCATTTCTGGTGAGAGGAAGCAACAGAATCGAACGGAATAACTTTGAAAACAAGGAACGTCAGAAAATAGTTTCAGAGGGTGTGCGTGTCACACGATGACTTAGCCTAGCACTCGACCTCAAATGACACAGCGGGAGTCCTTGTGGCAATTCACTGCACCTTGAGATTACTGTCATAAGTGCCAAAGAGTTGTGCATGCATTATGGATGCGACTATTAGCCGAGAAAATTATTAAATCTAAGCCAAAGAAATGAAACTATACGAAGAGCGGAGTCTTTAAAAAAGAAGATGGCTAAAAAGTTTTTCCATGACGCCAAAAAAACTAACTACTTCTGATGATTTCAAAAACCATTTTAACTCTACTTCATACATAGAGTTACTCAAAATACATAGGACCACAAGCGATAATATCTGGTATCTACCGTGTTCCAGAAAAGCACAAAAGAGCAGCTAACTGGAGGTTTTTTCAAGTAACCCATACGCTGTAACAGGCCAAACAAATAAATTACTTTGTGTATATGTGTATAATTATTCTTTTCATTTCATCTTTTACCTTATTTGATTTTTTTCCCATCTTATTTCTTAAATTAGATCAAGATTCAATACATACAAATAAAAACAGCAAGTGGCCAATCACGTGATTGCACGGACCTTATGTAATGATGGCATGTGGGGGAAAAGTTTAATACACATGAGGTTTCGCCTGTTTGGCCAGGTTGGTCCCCTTTTACCTTCATATCGTGCAGCATTAATTTTTATAACTAATTATAGTTCACAGTACTTAGATTAGTCATTATTGATGTTTAGTAAAAAAATATGTTTCCTGTAATTGGGGTCTTTCCTGTTGGAAATTATTATTATTACATTTCCTTCTACACACAAATTATGTGATCGCACCTTCAATAATAACGAAACGGCCGGACTTGACTTTTTTTGTACTTTCTCAATCGACAAATTCTAACTGTGCATGTAGCGATAATGGCATAACGACAAAAATGTTTTATGCATACTTGTTGATAGAGGATTTCGGTTGATGTTTGATTTTAGCACTTTTTACATTGACGCATGTTGAGTAAGATCATGACTGGAAGACACAAGGCGTGGGCCACTGTTTTTACACTACTGAAAACCGAAATTCGTGGATTCTACACTGAATCACCGCCACTTGACTACTTTCAATCAAAGCGAACTGAAATACTCTCATGTTAGAGTAATTAAATTTTGCACCAGCGCAACAAAAACACTTGCGATAATCCGATTTGATGGGTACTATCGGAGCTTGTTGCAATTAAACTTTTTGTTGCGCACTTTATTACGTCGTCTCATTGGACAAGTAGAAATACCGGAATTGTTACAAATCGATAACTTGTTTAAAGAAACAGGAAACGGACCAACAATCATAAACAATCACCCAAAAAAAAATCTTTACTATCAGATAACAGCTGAGATAGTGTCCAAATTATCAAAGATATAAAATTGAAATTGTAATCGCGCATTCTCTTGCTGATAAAGGTTTCATTAATCATAACGTTACCAAGAGATAAGTGATCAGTTATTCAAAGCTTTTAGTTTCTGAGAAAGTATTCGATATTTGTTTTATTTTTCTTAAATTTGTTGATGTGTTCTTGTGTAGAAACTACGATAAAAATAGGTTTTGGCGCCTGTTGTGTTATTCCTCGCCACATATCACTTAAGACAAAATTTAACTTGTTAACTTGTTCGGTTTTTTGTTTTCGTCAATTGAGAAAATTTCCAGGATAAATAAACGATTCCGGGAGGATGCGACCAGTTTTCAGACAACGTAGCCTTTCACCAGTTTCAGCGCTGGCAGTACCAGGTACCGATAACTGGGACAAACCGGCTACAGTGCCGCGATTATTATAGCATGTTGATTTCAAGGTAGTGACTGAACCTATATGGATTCATAAAAAATTGAGTAACGTCAATAATTGTCGCAATCTACATAAACGTTTTGTCAAAATCAACAAAATGGTTCTTGAGTAATTGGGGCCGCGTCAAACCGACAAGATGCGCTTAATTTTCCACTTGTTTACAGCGATTATCGCCCGTTTATACGATTTCCCTTCTGTGCCTCCTCTTCCACATTTATCCGGCGTAATTACTAAAAATATCTCTGGCATGCGTTCACATCCTCTTCCATGAGAAATTTTGCTTAGTAGTTACTTAATTACGCGAGTACTCGCCTAATTGGCTTGTTATTTACATTCAAATGGCTTACTTGGCGGATGATTGTAAGAAACGAACTTAAAAGAAAAATAATGTAATTCACGTGGAAATTAGGGAGGGTATTTTCGTTGAATTTTCCGAGGCCGCATAGAACTTACTAACCTACTTTTGAGATAATGGAGTACAGTAACAGGAAAATGCAAACAAAGGAATGGAGGAAACCTTATGTTACGAAAACGCGATTCGGGTTTGGTGATACGGTTCTTCTAACATTGCCGTTAGATGCTTTTAATAAAAGAACTGGGTGAGAATTCACGACCACACGATCCCAAGAAGACTTTACGTGATGGGATCGGGAAAATTCCATTCTTGTGCATTCCAAGTGGACTTGGCGAGTAATCACCAGGTGCTATAATTCATAACTGAAACAATGGCATAAAGGTTCTTTGTGTAATTACATTATTGTACACTCAAGGCAAAGACGACCTTCTGAACGATTTTAAATGAATAGTTTTTCGAGTTAGCGGCCAACTACGGGAAATTCTTAGACCTGTAAACATTTTTCATTGTTGTACTTTTAGCATTTTGCATTCAGTATCAATCCAACGTCTAGAAGATTAAACGAAATTTATTTAAAATATTTGTCACTTGTTTTTAACCATTTTACAAAATTTCTTTCTCAGATTTTTTTATTAATTTTCTGAAAATCTTTCCCGAATTGACTTTAAAAAAATATCTTTTTTAAGATTTAAGAAACCAATTCCTGCATGAATATTACAATTCATTCGATTAACGATCTTTTTTTGATTGTTTTACAGCTTCTTTCAAGTACTTTCAAGATTATAAGTTTCGAAAAAATCTGAAACTATATGGGATGAGGGTAAATTATCACCATTTTCGCGGATGCGGAACTTTCTCCACACTTCATCGTTTATTTTTCATAATTCTCAGATTCATTGTCTGACTTTTTGGAACGAATTCATGGTAAACTACTTTTGTAATCGAAAAAAAAACCGGTGAGCGCTGCTTCTACTTTGTTCCGACGTTAGCGTTGTTTATATGATGTTAACTCGTCTCACGTTTTTCACTAAGAAAATTGAGCTTTTGTCTCGGTATCCTAGCTGTAAATGCAAGATTCATTTTCACATGAGAATACACAAAATTTCAATTAAGTTCTATTAACTCAACAAAACTTGGGAAATTCTTGAAAGTCTTGCAAAATTAAATCTTTTTTTTAAATTCCCCTAATTTGATTAAGAACATATTGAATTATTTCAAAACTAGAGAATTTAATTTCTGTATAAAGCAATAGTTTCTTCAATTTTTTTTAACATTTTCTTCAAGCCCTCTCAAGATCTTTTGTTTTAGGTTTTTTTTCTAACAATTTAAATTTACCAAAAATCCTTATCAAACTTTCCTAAATCTTCTTAAACTCCTTCAAGAGTAGTTTCAAAAATCTTGAACTCGTAAAAAATAGATCAATAACGTCTCAAGTACTTCCAAGTAATTTCTTGAAGTTAGTTGTAGCATTGACTTTTTATTAATCAAAGGTTGTAGAAAGTCATTTTGGATGATAGAGAAGCTTTTTGGTCAAAAAAAAACCTCTGGATAAGGAACTGCGACTTCAGCAAATTTGTTTGGCCTCGTCTACTTGAAAGATTCGATTTTTGTATCGGTTTCGTATAGAAATTAAACTCATTCAAATAACTCAGTTGGTGAGCAAACTTATAAATTTTAAGAAATTCGTTTTATTATTATTATTTATAGTGTACAAAAATATTGCAATTTCCTTCAAACGGTTCTAAATATTTGAAATTGCATCGGATTTTTTTTTAAAGTGTTTCAAAATGTTTTCAAATTCCCTAAATCTATTGCCAATACTTGTCAAATGTTTCTATTGCTAGAAAGCGCTGTTTGGCAAGATTTTTCAGAACAGTCTACTTTGCTAAGACAATAAACGTTTTCACACTAAAGGATTTAGAGGAAGTTGGATATTTCCGGCCAAAGTCGATATCTATTTACGTATCAAAAATGCTTTCAAAGTCCTTAAATCTCTTGTCAATACTTGTCAAATTTTCCTATAGCTCGGGAGCGCTATTTGTCAAAATTTTCAGAACAGTCTACTTTACTAAGACAATAAATGTTTTCACACTAAAGGATTTAGATGAAATCGGGTGATTTCTGGGCAAAGTCAATACTTATACCACTTCGATTCTTACTGTTCCATATTTTAGGTTCTTTAGTTCCGAGTTTTAATAATTTTTGCGTTCAGCATAGAAATTTATGTTTAATTAAGGGCGGCGCCGCTGTTTACATCTAAAGGTTAATTTCCATTAGTCGGTCCCGGATGGGCCATCCCAAGTTGTTTACAGAAAATGGAAATGCATACAGGGAACTAAGTAATTGATTGCGTAGGTAACCAAACATACGTCTACGACGCTTTACATTATTAACAATCAACAACAAATGGACAAGTCACGATTCCAAAAACTCAAACCAACTCGCACCGTCTAATTAACTGGAAACCATGAATTATTAAAATTTGTTCCCGAGTTCACAATAAACGCTTCGTCCGGTTAATTCACGTAAACCACCAACCATAACAGGGTATAAATTTTACGGGTTGTTCCACGCCCCTGTTTGCATGGGAATCGGGACGGACTTTAAACTTTAAAGCCCCCGGGACTCGAACTCGTTAGTCCCTCGACGAGTAATTAACCTGGCGCCTCCGCCAAAACGCCCTCCAATCACCCACGTATTAATTGTGTCAAGAATTTCAATAACAAAAAACAAAAAGTATGTACAGTAATTAGTTGTTTCGAAAGCGTAATCGTCAATTCGAAACGCACACACTATTACAAATTCAATTTGTTAAACCAA
Organism: Pyrochroa serraticornis; assembly: GCA_905333025.2. Classification (NCBI taxonomy): domain Eukaryota; kingdom Metazoa; phylum Arthropoda; class Insecta; order Coleoptera; family Pyrochroidae; genus Pyrochroa; species Pyrochroa serraticornis. Next base: position 8,300,240 of record HG995157.1, on the reverse strand, counting down.
ATAAAAGCTGATTAGTTATCCTTGAGAAATGCAAATGAGTCCAGGTGCCAATCACATGAAAATTTAAAAGGATTCGCGTCGCGGTTTTCCTCGAAGATTTCTGATTTATAACCTTGGTGCATGGACCGGTTTTGGTACCGGTATCAAAAGCGCTTGCGTCGTGACCACTCTGAACGTATGCAAGGAATTTTTTTCGGAATTGTAGGTGGGGTGAGATCGGGGCTGATGCCATCGCGGAATGCAGACCAACAGGAAATTATTGTTATTATCCAACATTACGGTATCGATCATTAAAGCTATCTTAACTCCGCTTCGTTTAGCGCGAGTTCTTTCGAAAAAAGGGCGCTAACGTGAGAATTTCGAAAACAATAGATAATTAACTCTCCTAATACCAGTGAAGACACAATGCAAAGTTAAAATTAAAATAACACGAATTGTGACAAGTACTTTGTTGAAGTACTGCTATTGTCACGCTTTCACTGTATATAAAAAAGTCATGCTTAGTGAGCAGCCTCTGGCGAATTTATTCGCAAATTTAAATGTCGTTTACCTCCTTGAACTGGTGGGAAGCGCAATTCTGTCACGAAAACACTACGGAATGTTTACGACACGTTCACCACACAACAACATCAACACTGATTTCTCGTGGATTTGGCACATTGAAGGCTTCAAAACAACACGTGGCGCTAGTGGCGCCACCGCGCTCAAATTTGGGTAAAGTAGTGTAGATTGCTATATAATTTTTATTACAATCAAAATTGAAGGTAAATCTCTAATCTACAGTGATTCTGTAATAATCACAGAATATCACTCTTCCACACTAATATACGGTGTAGTTCTTTAAGACTTTAAGTAGAGGCTTGTAGATTACGTCAGGGGCATCTTTTCCAAATAAAAAGTCAACATGGTTGAAATGATCTAGAGGTACCTTGTAAAGTCCCGTGTTCATGGTCAATTTGGCAGAAAGTCTCATAACATCCTAAAATGACAGCATTATTTTTTATACAAAATTAATAAACACACTTACTATAGGACTGACTAGCCAGTCATTGATCGCGTACATCAAATACGTAGGAATTTTAATTGCAGTTAAATTATATTCGGGAGGATTGAGAGTACCATATTTGATTTTGTTGCCTTTCGGGCCATAATCGTATTGTTGAAATTTACCATCGAATTTAATCTCTTGGCCATAGTGTAAAACTGTTTTGGTTGAAGTACCGGCAGGGTCATGACTCAAGATAACTGGCAGTATTTCCTATTTTCAAAAATAAGTGTTACCATTTAAATTAAATTCCTACAATCATTTTTCGTTGCAATAGTACCTGATTGAATTCTTCCTTATCGAATCCACAGATGACGAAAATTATATTTTCGCAAACTTTTTTATCGATGTTCAACAATTCACAATCATATGAAAGAAACTTCATTAATTTATTACTGGGAAGAAACTGGTTGACCCCCAAATGTTTCGACAGCCACTACAATTAAAATTAAAATTTTTGCAATTGTAAATATGGGAATTAATACCTCAAAATCATAAATCCAAGGTGTTAAGTATCGAATGGGTGATTTAATATGAGTCATGTAGGCAGGGGGAGCCATAGCGGCCATAAACTTAACGTTTTTGGCCGCTTGAGGTCTTAGTGATGCAAAAACAAAAAACATTGTGGTCCCCATTGAATGACCGATGTAAATTATTTCACCGGATTTGTTAGTAATGTTGCTAACATGGTAGAGAGCTGCAGGTAAATCGTAGATACCCATTTCATGCCAGCTAAAATTCCAAAACTGGGAACTTTCAATGGGGAAGAAGACGTGACCTTTCGAATACGTGTTACCTCGAGCATTACCCATCCAAACATCATAGCCTGAATCAGCTAACATAAACGCTGAAATATTTCAGTTATTAATGAAATTATTATTTTTAATTATTACCTAATGACTGATTTCCAGCATCCACCCAATCGGTGCTGCTTGAGAGAAGTCCATGTTGTAAAAAGACGGGTTGGCCCCCACGTTGACCGGATTTAGGTCCCGGAATGCGGTGGAGGGCTAATAAATAGCCGTCTTCGGTCACAATTACGTGGGTTTCCGCCGAATAGCCATGTCTCCTGATTATTTGGGGCTAAGAATTGTAAATTAAAAATTTGGTAATTTTTTATTAAATCAGACTTACTGTATCTAAATCTACATCTGGGTTAAATTCACACAATTTTGTTGGTTTCAAGAGTCGTTGTACAGAGTTGCACTTGTTAAAATGTATTTCTTTGGTAAAAACCGCGTAAATAAGTAGTGGAATTAAAATAACTGGGTTGTAATAAATGCTTGCCATTATGATGATAACTCTATCTAACCTTGTTCGAAATGACCGGTTTTTTCACTAATTTTGAGCTAAGTGGAAGTAGGAATAATTTGTTCCGCCTTTTTATCGAATTTATTATAACTTTTGCGCCGTCGGCATTAACGAAACAAAATAACGATTAATAACATGAGTAATCATTGTAGATTTCTCCTCAAACTGATTAGGTTAATCAGAGATGCATGCGTAATGAGTGGCTTTCAGTATCATAAAATGACGAGACATTGAAGTCGCTCTCCATGATAATAAAAAAGAGTCAATAATTGAAATTCAAATATGTAGTCATTGAAATTCAATAACAACCTGCCGCCATTTTGTTGGGGGTGTGGTTTCGCAGGCGCCATTATTTAAATACTAAATACCATATTTAGTCCAAGTAATTGTAAATACTTACAAGACCCCTACCCTAGAGCGGGATGGGGTAAAAGACTTTAAGCTAAGAGGAGAGAAGGAACTGAATTAAACAACTGCTGGAAGTGGAACTGAAATTGAAGGAAAACCCTAACAAGGGTGCAAGTGAGTGATTGAAAATATGTCAAGACTGCAATTTTAGAGTTGACCTAAAAAACAAAAATTAGAAGAGAAATAGGAGACAAAATTGAAATGACAAGAACGGTGATTGAGGCACTGATCAAAAAGTAAATAATAAAAGAAATTAATGGTGGGTTAAAGAGTGTGAAGAATGAAGAGAGAACAGAGCAAAAGGAAGTCGAAAGGGGGACGAAAGATGAAGAGACAAAGAAGAAGACATAGAGAAAAAATATGAGACCAAAAACCAGCAGTACAAGTTAAAAAAGAGAACAGAAACAAAAATCAAGAAAACGTCTCATAATAGTAAATAAAGAGTTACAAAACGAATAGAAATTGAAGAAAGAATTTTCAATAAAAAAAAGTAAAAAGAAAAAACGAGAAATAAACTAGATGAGGTGTAAATAGAAGAGATAATGAAGAAGATATAGAGAAAAAATATGAGACCAAAAACCAGTAGTACAAGTTAAAAAAAGAGAACAGAAACAAAAATCAAGAAAACGTCTCAAAATAATAAATAAAAGAAAAAGTTACGAACGAATAGAAATGGAAGAAAAAATATTGAATAGAGAAGAATAAAAAGTAAAGACAAGAAAAAAACTAGATGATGTGTAAATAGAAGAAAATAAATTAAAGTGGCTGCAAAATGAGGTGCAGGTAGTTCCAAATATTTTCAAGAAATGTTGCAAAAGCATAGTTATTATTATTGAGGCCTCATCCGTAAAGCCGTCGACTACGGAGAGCAGCCACCTTTCCGGCTTAAACGCCCCAAACTGGTGTTAGACGGCTAACACCACCCGTGAAATCTGACGACGGCAAATCAGCCACCATCAAATTCTCCCCACCCCATAGCGAAATTTAATCTGTGTCAAGACAAATGAGTAAAGGAACCCGGTTCCGGCTCAATAGCCAAGAAAGGACCAAGACCAAGACTCTGGGCTCTCTGTAAAATGAGAGTGTATCCCAACACAATACAGTTGACAAGACCATTAGAATATGACATTCGAAATAACAGTGTCACTCAAATGTCACATTCTAAGGATGTTGTGTATTCTATTGGGATACACCCCCACCTTCTTACTTACTTAAAAATCAACGGCCTAAGGTAGGAAAAAATCCACGCTTATGTGCAAAATATTTTTTTATGTCAGGCTAAATAGAAATGTTAGTACGTTGGTCTTATATGACCTCAAATTAGTTATTTGGCAAAGAGTTATAATTTTTTTTCTAACTCAATAAATAAAAATGTGAAAAAAATTTTCGGGAATTGTTCCTTAAATTGTAATAAATTTACATAGCGCTACTCAGTCGTTAAAAAATCATTAGAATAGCCTCGCATCAACTTTTAGCTCCAGTTGCACAAAGCGTGATTAAACTATCATCAAAATTTTGATTGGTGATTAGAGCCATCGGCTGATTTTTTTTAAGAATTTGAAAGAAAGCAAAGTCAATGTCTGTAAAACTCCTGCAGATTGTCACAAACTGCTAATGTCTAGTTAACGTAATAACATTTTTAGAGTTCCGCTAATGGCTTGTTAAACTCTCAGGCAACCGGTCGTTTTTGTTTCCTGGCCATCTTTGGTTGCATCGAGTGGGTGTTTGATACACATTTGTAATAATATTTAAATTTTAATATGATTAAGAGGAGATATGTAAAGGGGAATCTTTCCAGGTTGTTCGGCGAAAGCGAATAATCATAGTATTACAACCTATATTTGAAAAAGTTTTGGTAGCATATAGGACATCAACACAAGACATCGATGTCATAACATTCCTCATGACCCACCAAATACAACACTTACTTAGCACAACTTTTCACTCTATTTTCTTCAAAATAACACAATAATTTCCTTGTTCATAGTAGCTTTTGATTATGGCCGTCCCAGACACTTTTTCGCATAACGCATCCAGCTCCCCGCTCTCAAAAACGTGGTAAAACCGAAGAAATGTTTGAGATTCGTCTTCTTCAGTATCCGGCCTCAATTTCCAAGGAACCAACATATCGCTATGGCTAAAATCTGTCCTATTGGTGTGCACCGGTAAAGAAACACCTCCAACGCACACTTGTTGTAACTGTACAACAGCGTCATCATTTGATTTCCTCTGTTTGAGATAACTTGATTTTTGGCATTCTTTGAATTGGTCCTTTGCCCACACGTAAATTAATGCTGTGCCTCCTATTCGAAGAACTCGAACAATTTCACAAACTGCTTGAACTCGGCGTTCCTAAATAATTGAAATTACCAAAAGAGACGGTGAAAATTAAAAATACCTCAGTGGCTAAATGATGAATTACGGCAATGCTTAAAGCCCCATCTGCAATGTTGTTTTTGAGCGGAAGATTCAGACAGTTGCTGGTGAAAGCTTCAAAACCTCTTTCTTTGCAGACTTCAATCAATTTAAAACTTCTGTCTATTCCTAGCTGCAAAGAAAAATAATTAGAACCTATTAGCTTATTCTTTTTTTGAAAGACCTTACCTCAAAAATATTGCGGTTTACCCCCAAATATTTGCCGTTTCCGCAACCTACGTCGACTAATATGGAACCCGGAACAAAAGACTGAACAAAATCCAGGACGTTAGGCCACGGTTTATGTCTAGTGCTACTGAAATGATCAGCAATATCCTCGTAAACCTCGTGGACATGTTGTTTTTCTAATTGAGCAGCAATTCCAGCTTCAATTTTCGTGTCTCTTACTTTACTAGCTACTGAATCGCAATTTGATTTATAAATACACTGACATTCACCTTTGAGTACCTTTCTAAACGTGAAAGAAACTCTAGTGCCTCTTTCAAATGAATTATAACCATTTTCAGTAACAAAACAATCAAATTTTCTTGGAATTATACCATGAGTCCAATCATATCGACTCTCACCTCCAATTATAGCTAGTGAACGCCTGGGCAACAACACACAAAACGTTTGATGTTTCTTAAATTCCATCACAACTGGCGACCCTAAAGATAATGACAAAATAGGATCTTCAAACGCGCTGTGAGTATCGATGTGTGGAGGAATTCCTTGCCCAGGTTTATAGCGATTAACAGTTAATTGGTCGGGGTAAAATGATTTTATTGGTAGTCTTTCCCATAGAAAATCGCACTCTTTTGGAATGTTCTCACTCAGAGGTTTGTCTTTATCAACATTGTTGATGTCATAGCGAAACTCGTAGCCGTAATGTTTAACTTGGCGATGCTTCATTCCAATTTCTTCATCAAATTTGCATAAGTTAAGTAAGTGATTTTCCTCAATTTCAGTAATAAAGTCTTCTAAAACTATTAATCCGGGGGGAAGTTGGTTCCAGATTTTTTCATCTCTAACTTCTGGTAAGGATTCAACATAAACCAAAAACAAAGGTTTGCCATCTTGGGCTAAATTTAGGCGACCGTTGTTTGTTTGTAAAGCTTCAATAGCCGAAACTTTACTTGTAAAAGTGATAAAACTGCAAGATTTGCCAGGAACCAATAAGACTCGTTCTATTGATCCATGGTGTTTAAATGCTTCCAAAATTGTTTCCTCAGTTAATCCGTTCACTTGCCCCACGTTGCAAAGGGCCAAATTCTGAAAAGTTAAGTTAGGTCCCAATTTTAATTATTTTATGTAAATGACCTTAGTCGGCTCTATTGAACACACAACTCCAGTTTCTTTGCTAACGACGTGTCTGTGTTTTCGTAATTTTTTCTCCAGTTTTTGCGTTGCTTTACTCGACTCCATTCGGACAGAAATTTGAGGTTATATCTGATGACACTTTGACGAAGTGTCAGTGTCACTGTCAGAGAGTGTATTTTATGGTCACAATTTTTAATGACACCGTTCACGTTTTTGTGGAAATTTAGCTATACTCAGTTTTAAAATAATTCAAAGTTTTCATAATTAAATACCAAATTTTGTTTAAAACTAATTTTTTTTAAACCGTATAATATTTTTGGCGCGCGATTTTGGATTTGTTGAAAATTAGTGACTTTGACTTTTTGATTTGTTGGCAATCCTGTTAGTGAAGCTTGTTTGTTTGATAAAAATGGCAGGTGCTGTTGGCAGTGATGTTTGGAAAAATTGGGATAAAACTGGAAAAACTGAATTGTGAGTAGATTACTGAATTGATTTAACCCCTTTGGACGAAATTGGACCACCCAAATGGTCCTCCATCAATTTTTGAAAGAATTTTGCGTTATCAGACGCACGTTCCTTTGCCACATTTGTCCTCAAAAACTACGTCTAACGTGTTCAATAAATATGCAATAATTGATTAATTTCCAGCGTGAAAACCTGTATTCAGCTGGTCAAAGATGAATCGAAATCCCCGATTTTCGAGAAATCGGGCAAAGTCTCAGGAATCATCAACAACATCAACGCGTTGATAGAACGAGGGCTGAAGGGCCAAATTAAAGTGGAATCAGTTGTTTCTACTCTTCAAGAGTTAGTACCACTACACCCCGATGTTCCTTCAATCATTCTAGACATATTGAGCATAACTGATGCTTCATCAATTCAAGACAATGGAAATGAAGAGTCAAAAGAGCGCCACAATTTTTGTTACATAGTTAAGGAATGTGAGAAGGTAAATCTATTAAATGCGTCCCAAAACTTTTACTACAAAACAAATTTCCAGCTTCTCTCAGACAAATTGTTAAAAGAACGCCTTGAAATCGATACCTTACAGGAAGTTGGGATTCTCAAAAATCGAACTTTCTACTCCAAATTCATCAAAGTCAAAACAAAACTATAGTGAGTATTGAGGGTGAATTTAAGCACAATTCGACAGAATTAATTTGTTAAGTCAAGAATTAATTGAAGAAGAGTGCGAAATTATTAGCATTTAGACTGTCTTTCGTTTTGTGGTTTTAACGTGAGATTTTAACTATTGCCAACATTTTTAGCTATAAACAACGAAAATTCAACTTGTTTCGCGAAGAATGCGAGGGATTCGCCAAATTAAAAACGGAACTAAACCAAGAATTCGGCGAGAACATCACTCACGAGAACCTTCTTGATATTGTTCAATCTTTAATTGGTAATTTGTTAGATATTCATGTTTGTTGTTTTTAAAGTTTTGGTTTTAGGTTGTTTCAACTTAGACCCCAACAGAGTTCTTGATGTGATTTTGGAGAGTTTCGAGAACAAGCCAAAGGATGCCAAATTGTTTGTACCTCTGATCTGTTCATATATGAAGGATCCTAAAATCGTGAGCGAAGTGTTAGCCACTAAATTCACATTTTTGCGAAACAGCGAGAGCAGCGTGCCTCAATCTTTGTACATTTTAACAGCCCAGTTACTACAACACAAAATTGTGTCCTTGGACGACATCTATCTTTGGGTAAATTTAATATTTTTACTATTTTTGCTGGAACAAGTAATACTGGAAATCGCAGTATTTTTGCGTGTTTCAAGTCATTTGCGTCTGCGCAGTGTCGTTTTCTAGTTGTGGACGAATTATTGGGTAACTTTAATTTTGATTATTACATGTAGATGTGTGAAATACTTGAGTACACCAGTGTTAGTTTTTCTTGTCGCACAAATTTAGGGACTTGGTTACACTATACTTCTTCTAGTTAACACCTGATGATAAGATAATGCAGAAAGAATGCGATAAAGCGATGAGAGATGCAAAGGAATATGTCCGCAAATTACAAATCATCTCGATTAACAACAAAGAGAAAGAAGAAACCCCAGAAGAACCCGAAAATCCGTTTGAAAAATACAATGCAAACCAAAAATTGGGTTTATGTGAGGCTCTCTTACTGGTGGGTGATTGGGAGAATGCGAAAACTTTGATCAATCGATTACCTGAGCATTATGCTTTGTCGTTTCAACCGATTGCCAGAGCGTTATGCAATCTTTTACATGGTATCATCGAACCAGTTTACAGAACGTAGGTAGTGATTGAATTAAAAGTTAAATGATCAAAACCTTAATTTACAGACATTGCAAATTGGGACCAAAAATCAAGGGAAAAACGATTCTTCCCCATGAAAACCTTTTAAGTCCGAAACCAGCGAGAAACCTCCTGGAACTTCGAGATTTTGCCATTCCTATGTTGACCACTCTTGGATCTTCATTACGTTATGATCCTGTTCTTATGTACAAAATTATCCGGTTAGCCAAAGCCGCTCTGGGTTGTTATGGAATCGAATCATCGAAATCGCCTTATCCTGAGGGTGACACTTTATATTTTGATATTTTAACGTTGTTGGATACTACTGTGTTGCCGTCGTTATCTTATATGGATTGCAATTGTTGCATCGCCGAAGAAATTTGGGCGGTGTTGCGTCTTTATCCATACCAAAACCGTTATTGTTTGTACAGTAGATGGAAGAACGAAACGTATTCTTTATATCCGGATTTGTTACGAAAACGCGGCGATTCCGAGAAACAAATCAAGAATATCATGAAGCGCGTTAGTAAAGAAAACATTAAACCTGTGGGAAGGTTAATAGGAAAATTGACGCATTGTTCTCCCGGTTTTCTCTTCGATTATATTCTGCTACAAATTCAAGTTTATAGTAATCTGATCCATCCTGTTGTCGATTCTTTAAAGTATTTAACGAATTTATCTTATGACGTTTTGGGATTTTGCTTAGTCGAGTGTTTGGCCAATGCAGATAAAAAACGCGTTAAACACGACAGTACTTCGATATCCACTTGGTTGCAGAGTCTTTCTAGCTTCTGCGGGGCGGTGTATAAGAAGTATGTTATAGAATTGACAGGACTTCTCCAGTACGTTGCTAATCAGCTCAAGGCACAGAAAAGGTAGGTTTTCTTCAAAGGAAAGTAAGATAATATTTAATTTTTGCTCATTTTCAGCTTGGATTTGCTGATACTTAAGGAAGTGGTGCAAAAAATGGCTGGGGTGGAAGCCGCCGAAGACTTGACTATCGATCAAGTGAACGCAATGGCTGGTGGTGAACTGCTCAAAGCTGAGGTAATTTCTTTAACATGTTTACGGGGGGTGTTTTGGAAAAAAGTTTTAAGTAACTGTTAAAATGTTGTTAAATTCACCATATTGTGTTAACTTAGCAGTTGAAATTTCTTTAAACGGAAAATTTTGTCGCATTTACTGACTGAACATTATAAGGCGCCTGCAGTACTAAAATGGGCATGTTAAATTCAATGATAATTTCCATGGTTTTGGTTCGTTAAATTCAACACAATTGTTCAAGTTCGCCGCGCACTTCCGCGCGATGCAGGGAGCCACTTTTTAACCTTACGTTAGTTTACATGGAAAAAGTGACGTTTCTCATGGAAACTAATGTGTAAGTCCAAAAAGCAGCTCCCCCGCGCTTAAGTAGGCGACGTCCTTACTGCAGGTTATTCTAGAAAGTAAGATCTACTTAATCTACTTACAGTCACTAGTACAGTTTATGGACTAAATGAACATTGTGCTGAGGCAAATTTTGTATTGATTGCAACAGAGTGAAAGTTGAAGAATCTACAGTGAAGCCGTTCAATACCTTGAACATTTACTACTTTTGTGCATCATTTCAATGCGAATTAGCCTAATCTAGTCGCATAAATACCTCCTAATGCGTGTTTTTTTTTTTTTTTCGAAAATCTTGTTGAGTTGACTGCTTAGGCCCGGTATTTCAGTGCTGAGTTAACTTTTGGATTAAGTAACTCAAATTAAAGTTAAGCCCAAAATTTATTTTGAGTTAACCAGGAAACCGTATTTCAGTGACTTTGTTGACCATTGACAAGAATGTATTTGGTAATCCACAATATTTCATAGTTGGTAGTCCTGCTATTAGATTTAACCAATGACATTAGAATATTTTCTGACAGACAACAACAACACAACGTAAAACAAAACAGAATTCGATAAGTACAATGCAATATATTTTTTAAAATATTGATATTAAATATTAAAGAAACCAACGTTTCATATTAATTTCCAATTAATTTTAATTACAACAGTTCGAAAAAAATGGAAATATATTTTATTACAGTGATTAATGTCGGTATCTGGACATATGAATAATAATAACACAGTTTAAGGGATTATTTGAGTGTTTTCCAGGTGTTTTAAGTTATCTAATAACAATAATTTTTCAGAACTAGAATATCATTTTTTGATTTATGTGCAATAAGTCGGTTGACGAAAAAAGCTATGAAAGGAATAGCGATAGTTTATTAACAAACCGAATGTCAAGTTCAAGCGACGCATGAATTACTTTTTGAGTCAACAAAAACTAGTTAAACCAAAAGCGGTCACTGAAATACGCCTAAACGAAAAAATAACTCCAACTCAAAAGTTAACTAAAATAATTTGGGTTAAGCTCTCACTGAAATACCGGGCCTTAGAGCCCAATAACTGATTTCAGTTAAAGTTTTATTTGCGCATGCGCAACGTTTTAAGGTATCGTAAGGAATATATTCTACAACCTCAGTTTTGAAGTCATTTAAAAATTGTTGCTGGTTTCGTTTCAGAAATTATTGTAAGTTATCAGAGATTTCAAATATCAGACAGATAACACGTCCAGTTGACCGTCCTCGCTTGCTTTCGGCTGTGTTCAATGCGTCTCGCTGGGCAAGTTCGAAAATTAAAAGTTGAAATTGTTTTATGTGGAAAATTCTGGCTTTTTTGAAAGAAAAATAATGTGTAGACCATGTATCGTATTGAAAAATATCATTGATTTGGTTCTCTAGAAATAATTTATAAGTAGAATGACTTTTCAGTCAAAATATCTACCGATTTGCCAAGCATCTCATATAAAAATTAAAACTTGTCCGCATCCATTGTAATCATGGGCGCGTAGAGAATTTTCTCAGGGGGAGCAAAGTCTAAATTTATTCATAAATTTATGTATTAAAAATTGCATCTTAAAAAAATACGAAATTCTCAGGGGGGCACGGCCCTCCTTCCCCCTTTCTGCGGGCGCCTATAGTTGTAATTGGCAGCCTTTTGAGGAGAGCTTACGCATGCGCAGTTCGATATGTTCATATACTCAAATCGGTTATACGCATTAGAAGAGGTTTTGATAACAATTTGCCGACAAAAATTTGCAGCGGCGCTGAAGTCGCAAAATTGGCATTATTTTTGTCTTTCCCCAAACTTGGGCCTAACAGATGTCGCTTCCTGACATTGAATTTTTCTGTCAGGTGTTCAACTCTGCTATAGATGCAATAAGTAGACCCTCTAGGCTCCTAGCCATCATGTAGTTCGCACTCAGTTTCATTCAAACGTAAACGATGCATCCTCCTTCCTGATGTTACACTCTTCACACCAAAACTGTGGGCGCGTGAGACAGGGGACTGTTTATTTCATTATCGGTTATAAATATTAGACGAGTTTACGGAACAGGGCGGTTGTTTCAATGGAATAATTTTCTGAATTATTACACCCACACTGAGGGATTTCCGGAGTCTTCCTTTAGTTCTCGTCGTGAATAACAGAACTTTTTCAGAATTTGCTGTTGGTCGTTACACCCATATCTGTCATTGTTCATCGTGGAAGCAACATCCTGTCATTATCAATAATTTCGGTTTGCATTTCAGCTTACTTACTTGTCTCCAGGTCTAGTCATTATTTCCCTCAAAATGCCCCCAAATTAAGTTCAAAATTTAGCTTGCGTTTTTTATTTTATTATTAACAATTAATTACTTCAAAGTAATTTAATCACTAGGGTTTTTTTCCACGAAATTTATTATGCAAACAAATTTACAGTGTTTTGAAGAGTAAAGTCGGGAAGTTGCTTTCAAATTCGGCAGTAGTACTACCGTGGCGCCATCTCTTGTATAGTAAAGACCTCTTTTAACGAAAGGCATAAATTGGCCTAATGTCGATTTTTCAAATACAGGTAGTAAATCGAGAGATGATGAAGAAAAACAGTATGCCGTTATATCAGCGGATCTATGCTACGTCATTAATGGCAACTGAAAGAATCAAATCCAAGTGAAATGAAGCCATTGGCGGGCGCGTTTTTTATTCCTTTATTTACAAGGGAGGGCCATTCAGAAATTCTATCACTGCATTTTTAACGTTGAAGACAATTTGTAGGCAGATGTTGAAGACATTAGTAACTCTCTAATAATATTTAATTAAATTATAAAAACTGATTTACCTACAATATAACATTAAGGGTTATTCACGGATCTTTAATTTTCCCTTTGGGTGTAAAATAATTAATTGGATCTGCCCCTAGATGAGATTAAAAATTGAAACGAGTACCTGGCATTTGGGGTTATGCTTTGCTCTGTTTTACTTATAGCTTCATTAGGCGCCGTATATGTTGTTTGACAAACATATCACAATTGGATATTTAAGTAGTGGTGACGGCAATTATTTTCCTTACAGCAAGCCCTTTATTTTGAAATAAATAAATACAATTCGCATTTTTACCGCCCAGATGGGGGTGTATCCCAAGCAAGCCACCAGATATATATTTTTTAAAGTAGAACAAAGACATGTTACGTCACGTGTTAGCTTTTTCGTTCAATGCCGATAAAACAGTGTTTTTTATTCGTATTCAAAAAATTTGATCGCGAGATTTGCAAATATGACACGATGGCAGATTTAAAAAAATGTGTTTGTAAAATCTGTCGTTTTTCTTTCCAACAAATTCTATAGAAACTAATAGAAAAATGGCAAGCACCCTATTACCTGAGACTCATTTATTATTCGACTAGATTAAATTTTATTTTTCAAATGTCATTTATTTTTCAGGCTGGCTATTTCAGTCAAGTTAGGAACACGAAGAAATCGTCTTTGCGATTAAAGGAAGCTATGTCTGACCAGAATTTGGCCGTGGCTTTGTGCTTATTAATGGCTCAACAGAATTACTGCGTTGTGTACAGAGAAACTCAAAAAAATCACTTGAAATTGGTGGGAAAACTCGCCGATCAATGTCAAGATACGTTAGTGCAATTTGGAACGTTTTTGGGTTCTTCATTATCAGTGGACGAATACGTCAACAAGTTACCCACGATCCATAGTATGTTACTTGATTATCACATACCTAACGAAGTCGCTTTCTTTTTAGCGAGACCCATGTTTAATCATGCAATTAATGTAAGTGCTAATTAAATGAAAATTTCAGTAGAAGTTAATTTTGGTTTTTGTTAGATAAAATATGATCAATTAAGAAAATCTGACCCAAATTACAAAAAATTATCGACAAACATCAAGAATCAGAAATACTTCGAAGCCGTTACTGAGGTGATGGAGCCGGTGCACAAGTCCATCATTCCGCTTCATCCAATTAGGACCTGGGAAGACATTTCTCCACAGTTCCTTACGACTTTTTGGTCGTTAACAATGTATGATCTCTACGTACCTGACGAAACATACCAACAAGTGGTTACTAAAACCAAACAACAGTCTTTGGCCGTAATGGAATCAAACAACAAAGGCAAGAAAGAACAAGAACGTTACTTGACGCTAGTCGAAAAGTTACAAGATGAAAAGAAGAAACAACACGAGCACGTCGAAAAAGTTATGTACCGTTTGAAGCAAGAGAAAGACAACTGGTTTTTGTCTAGGTCGGCTAAATCGGCCAAAAACGAAACTATCACCAGGTTCCTACAACTGTGCCTCTTTCCGAGGTGCACTTTCACATCTATCGACGCTGTTTACTGCGCCAAGTTTGTGCATACGATCCACATGTTGAAAACTCCAAATTTTTCGACGTTACTTTGCTACGATCGGGTAAGAAAAATTCTCGAATAGAAACAAAGGTTTTTATTTTTCGACAAATTGCGCAAGCGTTGTCGACTTTGTTTCCGTGTTCGCAAAATTGAACTAAACTGATTGGTTGATTGCTTGCAGTTGTTTTGTGACGTGACTTACTCTATCACTTCTTGTACTGAGAATGAAGCCATGCGCTATGGCCGATTTCTGTATGCCATGTTGGAAACGGTGATGCGCTGGCACAAGTCGAAAGATTTGTTCGAAAAGGAATGTGCTCATTATCCAGGTTTCGTAACGAAATACCGCGTCAATAACCAACACGCCGATAATTTGGATAACGTCGGTTACGAAAATTACCGCCATGTTTGCCACAAGTGGCATTACAAGCTAGCCAAGGCAATGGTTACATGTCTTGAGTCCAAAGATTACGTACAAATTAGGAATTCGTTAATCATTCTCATTAAGATCATTCCATTTTTCCCAGTCCTACAGAAGTTGGGACAGTTTGTTGAGAAGCGAATAGAAAAAGTTAGAGATGAAGAGAAAAACAACCGCCAAGATTTGTTCACGTTGTCGAGTAGTTATTTGGGTTTGCTCAAACAGAGGATTATTAGCGGCCATATGATTAAGGAGAGCGAGTTTCATATTTTAGTGGAAAAAGAGAAGGTACGTCTGTTTCTTAAGGTTTCTGAATTGTTTCTAAAAACAATTTTTTGCAGATTGTAAAGAATCACGACAGTAAAAACGACGCTGCAAATAAACACAATGGAGAAGTTAAAGGTGCGGTAATTGATTAGCTGTAATATTTTTATCTAACAATTTTTGTAGAGGAAGGCGCAAAAGATAAGGGAGACAAGAAAATTAAGTTGGAAGATTTGAAAGTTGTATCCAGAACGCCCAGCAGTCAGGGATCAGGTGATCACATAAGGTAAGTCTTTTTAATTCGTTATTTTCACAGTTTTTACCTGTAGCTAGCAAAAACTTTTACCACAAGGTTGTTAAGATATTTTTTTTATTCGATATTGACAAACCCTCTAAAGATTACTTCATAGTTCAAAACGACTTTGTAAAAATTCTCATATTTTGGTTCTTTTAGCTGGGACAGGCCCGACCGGCTCCACAAGGAGGAACCACGTGAGAAACACAGACGGGAAGAGAAACGTGACGATTTCGATAAAGAAAAGGAACGCGAGAAACGCAGAGAGCGCAAAGAAGAGAAACTGGCGAAACAGGAAGAGAGGCAATACAGGGTAAGTTGAGGTTTGCTAACCTGCATTCAAAAGTTAACGTAACAATAGCAGGAGGAGAGATACGTCAATATCAGCCCCAAAGACGAAATGCGCTATTCCAGTGACAGACAAATGGACCGATACTACTACCGTGAAGTTCGCGATGAACGTGAAGTTGGTTTGAGCGGAAACAATAATGGGTCGACTAGTATGGCACGACATAGTCAGGAACCCGAAACCGATAGAGGTGGGCAGTTTCGATTTCTCTATGTCAAGTTTTACTTATAATTTTTATTGTCGCCAGATGTAAAGAGAAGAAAAATGGATGGTCCATCTTTGAAGGTTAGTATCGGAGTGACGTAACATCGATGCAGATTTCAGGGTTCCAAAACCCACACTGGTATTTTCTTTGTCCGACTGGGAGATTGGGCTGAAATTTCATAGTAGAGGTGTTAAATCTATCATGAAAGTGTTTGTGGACCAGAGTGCCTGTGTGTTAAAAAACTTTTAATACGGAAGAGTTGCTGCCTCCCCAAATCACCACTGCCTTTTGAGAATTATACCAGCGTCTATTTAACGTTTCCATTTAATTGCAAAATCGGAATATTCCCTCTGCTCGCATAAATTGACAAGGAACGAATGATAACAAAGTAAATAATGGAACCTACAAAAATTAATATTCAACTAAACAATTGCGAAATCAACCAACCAAATGGAGTCTACACATTAATTGTCACCGGCGGCAGTTTGTAAATAGTCTTCAAATTTAAATAATTTTAAACAACTGCGTTGTCGAATATGGCTGCTACTTCTTTGTCGTCTTTGTGAAGAACCGAAGAATCAAAAATTCCTGACTGCTGATTGAACGCGTTTTTGTGCGGAATCGTCGCGGCTGCGGTGGCGTATGAAGATTTAATATAATTGTGGCGAAAGTGGTGGACGATTTTGTGTGAGGGACAGTCTGCAATCAGCCCAATCTTCCATTATGTTTGTAGCTTTGGGAGCCTCCAACAGGTAGGTCTCGGGACTATATAAGGATAATATCACTGCTAATGTCCAAATTGGTCAAAGTAGAGAGTTGGCATCATTTCTGTTGAATTACATTCTATAAATATTTTTGTTAATTTCAATTTTAACGATATTTTTTTGCTTTCTTCAAATATTTTGTTGATTTTTATTAAAAGCAAAGAGGATATGACATTCTAAAAGGGCAAAATTTGTTGTTAAATTTAGTGCCGTTCTTATGACCCTAACCTTGTTTACAATTTGTGCTTTTAAACTTTGGCAGCGACAAAAGCTGTTTAGGCGAAATTTGTTCATATTGGACATTTTTTCCAATTTTCCCGACTAATATGAGGCGTTATAGTGTTCTAAGTTTGATCACTAAGCAAACTTCAAATTCCTTGAAGTCGCATTTACATCCATTTAAATTAAATTAACGTACAAAAATTAGAAGTTAAATCTCATTGCATCATATGTGTGCATTTACAGTGAAAAAAATTACTTAAGGGATCGTACAGAAAAGTTCACTCAATTCCAACTTTACAAAAATCGGGGGTCACGTGGTCTCAATTGCTCCAGTAGAGCGCTAGGTAGTTTTTTTTCCTATATAATCTGTTGTAGTAGACATCATTCACAACAACAAAAGTAACAAGTCATCAACCCCGTTATTACCCACCTTTCAATCACAATTTTTATTATTAATTTGTCATAAAACGCGACTTACGTATCCGTCATATTTTCTGTCAATAAATTATGCAAAAAATTAGTGAATGTAAATCCACCGCTTCAAATTTTCGTACGTTAATTTCTCTTGTGAGATAAAAGTCATAATCTCTGGTAGGGTGATTCAAGTGGCTCGCGCAGGACCAGAAGCTCACCTTTAACGCAGTTACAGTCAATCTTAGGTTTCTACTTACATCCCTTTAAAACATTAATTAGGATTCTTCAAGTGATGTTCCAGTTGTAAATTTGTCGGTTTACGTACGATTACTAGAGAATGCTACTCTTTAATTGAAAGGGTCAATTTTTGCTTTTAAACTGATTGTACCTACCTCTAATTCCTCTATTTTACTTGATTTAGCAGTTACCCCTTTGCTTCCCATGTTTAATATATTTTTCGTTTTTTCTGCACTGTTTCCACTATGTGCAAGCAGTTTTCTTATGTTGCATCAACCTCTATTAGTTTTTGATAACCCTTCTGGAATCTCACATTGCATAGTTTTTTTAAGATAATATTTAGCATTGCACATTTTTGTTTTCTTTGATAAAACTCGCTAATTGAAATCAAGCTCGTAATAAATTCTTATTCAAAAGTATGTACAAATTTAAAACAATCCTGACAGTATTAGTACTTCTAAATCGTTATTGTATACGCCTGTTGCATAGCTCGAGTGGCGCTCTCCTAGTGGCAAAAATAACAAAACTCTGATAGCGTTTTTTAATTTTAGCGCATCTAAACAAAAGTTTATGTCATCAATTTATCCTCAAGCGCATTTGCTGTTACTTTGCTCGTGGAACATAGATTTTCTTCTCTTAGGTATTCCTTGGGTATCTTCAATTTTATAATGGAAAGAATAATGAAACCAAAAGTCCAACACAAAAGCTATTTTTCCTCGTTGAATGAGAATAGAGGAAATTAAAGAGCTAAAAGAGGTCGCAGACACTCGTGAGTAACGTTTTAGCGCGTTAAGGGTGAAACTTTGTGATCTGACATCTTGGTTATCCTTTGCCGAGCTATAAGGTGGCGCCACAATCGCATCCAGCTACTTACTGGCGTATAAAAAATCTATAATGTTCTTCACACTTAATAACTTGAGAGCTTTGTTCGTGATCAAATTGTTTAAAAATGATTGAGATAATTTTTATAATTTATTTTTTTTATGCGTTTGGCAACAAAATTGTAGGAAGATTGATAAAAACTTAACAAATCTAACAGTTACAATGGTGATTGTGAAGTTGTGTTTAAGTTAAAGTGCCAAAATACTGAGTTTCGAGTGTTTTGTGTAATCTAAAAAATTACTCGCCGCCTCATTTCCATTGTCTTAATTGGCGAAGTATGAACGTGTCACAATTTCCAAGTTGTCGTGGCTTTCAATAAATTAATTTCCTAATTACTATAATGTTTCGTTAACACGTTGTAGGTGTAGTTTTTGCATTCAGAAGAACAAGCGGTATTGAGGAAGTTGCTATGAAGAACTTGTTCGCTGAAGAAACTAGAACTTCTACTGCACGTGATCCAATCGTCCAGAAGTGATTGCGTGCTCGCCTTCCCTACAACTTGTAGTAGTTTGGAAGGATTACTTTATTGTTACCACTATGACCATCGTGACTTTTCGTACGTAATCAATAAAGACAACGGCAAAGGCCTCGCAAAGAATCTCCCCCCGCGTGAGATGGGATTATTTAGTAAAACACGAATGTAATTCAAGGAAATCCGTAGTACTGTGCCTAATCTAAAACATTTGCGTAAAAGTAGAAATTTTATTGTGCCAAAAAGCGAGTCGAATTGACAGCTAATGCAATGGAAGGCTGCTATTGTGCAACCAACAACACTGTCGCAACCTCCACATCTAATGCCGTACCCCTGGTTGTCTGCAGAGTTCGAAACATGAAGAGAGGAAACTCCAACCAGTCGACTACATATTAGACAAACCGGATAAAAAAGAACGGCCCGGAAAATTGAAAGAGAAACGGGAGAAGCTTAGCGATGAAGAAAAGGAACTGAGAAAAGAGAGGAAGTTGGGGAGAAAAAGGGTAAATACTAAAAAAAAAATCGAAATTTACTTCAATATCGAATGATTTAGCAGGACCGTACCGAGGAGGCGATGCAGCAGGCCGAAATTAAACGGCGAAGAGAGGAAGAGAAAGGTAACTAAAAGTTCAAGTAACAATTGTTTGTATTTTTTACAATAATTTATGTGTAGCAGCTGCAAAATTATCGCACCAAAACGGAGAAGTCATGGAACCTCCCGTGCATCAGAGAGAAAAACACCATCGCTCAAGGGTAAAGTCGACAAGTAACGATTATCCAAACTACTTTTTTTTGTAGGATTTATCGCCGTACGGTAGAGAGAGGTCCCACGACGAGAGAATCGAAATGAGGGAAAAACAATATCCTTTTCTTTACTACTAATACTTTTTATCTGTTTGCTATATTGATTAAATATTAATATTTTTTTTGTGTTTTCCTTAATACAAGTTACTAGAAGAAGTGCCGAGAACAAGAGAAGATGATAATTTTAAGAGGAGATTGCGTTTTAAAGTTTATTTTACTTATTTCTTAAGATGTATTTACATTATTAATAACCACGATGGTATGTACGTTACTGATGTGATTTGTAGGTAATAAGATTTAGAATTAAATTGATATTATTTCTGGATTCCGACCCTTAACATTTCCACATTCAGTCTACCTTAACGTGAATTAAATAGAAATTAGGCAAATTTTCTAATCAAAAAAGGATTATGCAAGGTAAGAAAGGACCACGTGTCTAGCAACTAACCCGTTTCCACTTCAATTTTTTTCATTCCTCATGAACCCAAAAAGCGTTTTTAAATTTAATTTGGCAGGATAGTAATCTTTAAAACTTGACGTTCAGCTTTGTGTTGAAAAATCTTTATGTTCAAAATTGTCACATAATCACAATGCAAATGCCTAAAAAATGTTGATAGGCACTTTATTAATACACAAAATTATAAATCATACTAAACCTTATTAAAATATAATATACTATATTCTATATATATATAATCTATATATACTCTACTTTGGCCCTCTTTGACTAGTATTTAGGCACACGGTATAAAAGTAATAATAGTACAGTACACACAAAGCCTTAAATCACATGTTTTTCTTTCCAACGAAAACATTAAGTACAATAATAATCTTTGGTAGAACGAAATTAAATTCCTCCTTAATTTGCAGCAATTGTCCAGTAACTAAAACAAAATCGGCAATAAGTTACTAATTAGACCTCTTAAACATGAACCAACTGGTAGAAAAATAGGCAAAAACATTTCCTCAAATGCAACTTTAAACATGAGTCATGGTTGGCCAGTTGGTCTAAATAAAGTTAAATGGGCCGCTATTCTCCGCAAATGACCCCATGGAGTTGATTTCTGTATTCGCGTTTAGCCTCGCCCATTCTTCTTTTAATAAGATTTTTCTCTTGCTTCCTGGATTTACCAATAGGGTTCAAGCCAGGGACTTGACCCACTTTGGCGTCATAATCATGGCACTTTTTCTGATGATTAAGAAGCAAAAAATTTCTAGTAAACGCGCAATCACAGAACTGACAAGGGAAGGGCTTCTCCCCTGTATGTGTGAGAATATGTCTCTTGAGATCCGTGGACCATCCAAACCTTTTGGAGCAATAACTGCACTGGTATTTTTTGACAACCGGTTTGACTTTGCTTTCTTCATCCATTGTAACCAAACAAAATTTCAAAGGGTTAACGTCTTCAACCCCGGAATCACTCTCGACGTCTGTTTCGCTCTTTATTTTATTTGCAGCCCCAATAGGGTATAGGTCTGGTAGTTTTTTCTTCGTTGTCGGTTTGTTCATGGTACCAAGGGAATCTGCCGCGTGTGAGGCGAAATGTTGCAAAAGGGAAGAAGCCGTTTTAAACTCGCTGTGACACTCGGAACACGTTAGATCTAAAAAAATCGATTTAATGACGAAATTTCGGGAAAACCTCCTACCTTGTGCCTGCATAACTGACGAAATTGAGGTTAGTTCCGGTTTGGCGCCGTTTCTGCATGAATTGTTATCGCATTTGGGTCGAGATGGCTTTGATACTTTTTTTTGTTTTTGCCCCCATGGATTTTGACGTTTCACTTGTCACGACGCCATGTTTTCGATATCATATATAAAAACAAATGCGGGGCTCACCGGAACATCCGCTGTATCAACGTCGCCATGATGGTTTCAAGAAGCTAAGTAATCGACGAGCACGAGTGAACGGCTCGTTTTTGTAAAAATAATTAACTAATTCGACACTGAAACAAGTGAAAATAAGCAGTAGTGGCAAAAAGGTAAGCTCGATCTTCCTTCGACAATTCACTGTTCAAACCCGGATTTGACTATAACGAAAACTTCCGTTTTGAGGAATTCGCCATTGTTATTATTTATCTTGACTACCAACATCTAGCAATTAAATTTTTAAAAACGTTTTTAACTATCGATTACGAGACCCCCAATCAATTCTGAGTTACTTCTCATTCATTGAATTACCCCAAAATTGCCGAAATTTCTTTAATCAACCGAAATTTTTGTCAAAATTTTGGCGGTTTCTTAATCTCAAATCATTGATTTTTATAGGGAGTGTCTCGATTCTATCAAATTTGATAAAATTGCTGTTCAATATTCGCCAATACGGTAAATACAGCAACTAATAGCCAAATTGAATTTGGTCCTACTTAGTTTTCTTCGCCATTAATTGCTATCAAACGCTAATAGCAACTAAGTAGTTTTTAAAACTTCACAATTGTTGTTATTAATTGTCAAAATATTAATTAAGCCCAATTCGGTGTTCATAACCTAAAATTTCGCATGAATATGGCGGCGGCTTACTCGGCAGCCATCTAGTGGCCGTTTCGTAACTACAGGTCCTAAAATTGTGGGATTTACACATTTTTATTACCCGCAACCGCCAAAATTTGGGTACTTTTTTACCTTAACCCCGTTTATCCTGTAACTGCATTGTGACAATTTTAGGAATCTAGTGGTTTCAACTCGAATAACTTCGCCAACGTCACAATTACGTTGACACATAATTACGCCCACTTATCTGATATTCAATGAATATGTTTTTGACTCATCTGTTATCTTTTCAAATTCAAAGCTTCTCTTGAATAGTCCGAATCTGAAATTCAAACGGCGGCGACATCAGGGTTACCACACGTGCTTTCAGCACCTTGATTTCGCGTTATTTTTCATCAATTACGTAATTGTAACTGCACGAGCTTTATTGCGACGTTGTTCCGGTTCATTTTCGAAAGGCCAGAAGACTTGTGAATAGACTATTTAAAAGGTAAAGCTCGACACCCACTAGTGGCATCTGTTAGCGAGTTCTTCCGCTGCTGATATCTCAATAACATGGCCGTTCTAAATACGAGTTTCCGGTAGTTGTGCGTATCGCTAAAATTTCCAAAGTTTGGTAAGTATTTCAGTAAGTTTTGTCCATTTTATGTTACGTTATCGATTCGTTTCACAATATCAAGTAACCTACGACGTTTTCGAGATATTTTCTGCGTCATTCCAACGACGACGGTTCCAACATGTGACAACCGCCATTTTGCCGAAGAAATTGTGCAGTCATTTTGTTGTGGAGCCAAAAAATAAGTTTTTAACAAAATTTCGAGATTCTTCGACTATCTGAAACGATTTAACTCTATTTTGTGGTAATAACGTGATTCTGTTTCTAGCTTTTAAACAGCATGATTCAGGTATTTCGCGAGATTTCAATATCAGATCGCAAATTTTTTTGCGTAAAACTTTTTAGCTACGAATTTACCAGTACTGATCAATAACTTTGATTTCGAAAAAATGTCGCAATTTGTGCGATTTTTATAGTTCCCGCTTTCGTTGATACATCAATTGAAAAAGAGAAAAAAAAAACGAGATCTAGAACAAACGGAGATAAATTATCGAATTCTTCTACCGGTTATTATTTTTTTAATGCTACTAGTTACTAGTAAAACACTAATTTTGAGGTTATGTGAGTTAATTTGTCGAGTTGACTTGCACACGTGGCACTGAACTCCCAATACTTAGTGGATCTTTTTCTACACGAAATTCAAATGTACTAAAGTCGCCGTGTTTAAAGATGGCGACTGACACGTAACAAAATTTGGTAATGTAACGTAACACTAGAATTCACTAGTCACTACCGGTTAGCGGGTGCCGAACTGAGCAGCTCAAACCCAGCAATCTGGTTCCAATGGAGTCTCTGAACTGTCGGTTTTGTGGCGAATCCTTTTGTCGCATAACAAGTGCAGGTTGCAACTTGTTCGTTTGGAGCACTGCAGAGGCCCAGTGGTGGAGAAAAGTAAACATTCTGTACTCGAGAAGACCCGAACTATTAGAATTTACTTTTCGTACCTGATTTTGATTATTAAATAAATAAACTTCTTTATCTTTATTGCTTTATTTATCAAAAATAACTAAACTTTGGAGTTAATTACTTCTGAGTTACTTAAATCCTGTTTATTCTTAATGTCTTGTTTCTGTTTATTATTTTTTTATAATGTAATTTTCTTTTATTTATAACTTTAAATGAAGTTGTTTGACTATTGTTTGTCAATGTGGCAAGCATTATTTTTGAACAATTGGCTCAAGTCAGTCGCTGATCTATAAGCACTAACGAGGGCCCTCACTCACACCGGCTTCACTGCTAGTCACATTTTACGACGAGCGAACCGAACCTGAACGAGGGTTTACTGAATTTGTTCAACTGGGTTGTTAAAACATGCTATAGTCTGTTCACAGAGTTGTGAGAGCGCGTCAAAACAATTACGCGCACAGTCCACGTGGACAGTGGAGCGCTTAATACACAAGAACCGTTTTTGCGCTAAACAGTCAAAACGCCATAAACAAAAACTATTCAAGATAATCATTTTATATACAATTTGGGAAAACCCAGCTTGATCTCAATGCTGAAGGTGGTTAACAACAGAATCTAGTAATGTATGTAACCCCTCGGCTACAAATGCAATGCCGTACTGCAAAGCGCTAACGTGTGAAGTAGCTGCCGGACCGACTTACAGATTGTTGCAGATCGACCAATGCAAGCGCGCCACGTCTTGAGCACTCGAATATGTTTGTTTTCATGCGCTCTCAGAACTCCGTGAACAGACTCTAGCTAAGAAGCAGAAACTACGAAACCATTTTATTGAACGAAGTACTTTGATATTTTTCTCTGTGGCAGTGGTAAAGAGAAAAATGCAATTTTAAAATTTTTAGAAAAGATTGGCAACATGTCCGCACTAATATTTCCTATATGTCAATAATGAACGAAAGGCATTTCTTAAAATACTTTTACACTTTCAAAAACACTTTTCGGTCATTCTATCATAAAGTTTCTGGTATTTACTTTGGAAAAAATATATAAAAATAATAATTTTGTAGAAACTTTCTGTTTATGTTCTTAACTAGCTCTAGTATCCAATAACATTACATTTTAGGTGTTTATTGTATTTTTTCTGTTGCAAGTTTCCTATTGTTATAGCTGTTGGTCGATAAAGAAGCAGAAAGACATTGGAGACATTGAAGAACATGGAATCTATCGAAGAACTGCTACAAACAACAGGTTGGTCTTGTGATGATCTGCTCGTCAAATTACAACAATATAAGTCTAAACAAGTAACAAATGCACCTGAAGCTAACACTGATGAAAGTTTGCCATCCACGTCCCAGCAATTACAAGTGGAAAGTACTAATGTGATATTAGATAGTTACCCAACAAATTGTCAGAAAGAAGACACGTTAAAAGAAAATTCTGAAAAAGACATTTCCATTAAAGAATTTACATGTATAACTAGTAGTAGGGAAGAAACACTTTGTCTTAAAAATGTAGATACTTATACAGAAATACTTAATACTAATTCCTTAAATGAAAAGGAGACATCACTTGTAAATGTGGAGAAAAATAATGATTTTGAAAACGTTACAAGTTCGACTTGCGAAAAGAAATCTAACCTTAATAAAGAATCTGGCAGCATTGATGATAGTATTATGATAGCTGCTGTTCATTCTTTGGAGCAACAATCCACTACAAGTCAGGAAAATAAAGAAAATACCTTTACAAATCAAACATTGGCTAAAGATAGTTTTCATAAGACCAATCTTGGTACCGATAATGGCAAATCAATATTGGAAAGAAATAATGATGAAAATAGAAGCGATGTATTAAATTGTAATAGTGAAAAAAATGAAATTTCTGTTAATAATAAAGTTCTTGAAAGTTTTGATGGCGACGAAACAGTCCACAAGAAAGAGATACCAAGTAGTAGTTGCAATAGTAAAGTCTTGATTGTAAATGTTGATGATAGTTTGCCAGTAGAGACCGTAAATGTAGAGTGTGGTAAGGAAAAAGATACCGATAGTACTCAAGAAATTTCATCAAGCTCCAATGGCAACGAAATTTCAGCAACCTTCAATGGCCACGGAATTTCAGCAATCTCCAATGGTCAAGAAATTCCTAGCGGTGGAAGATTGATGATTTTTAAAAAGAAAACTGAGAAATTAACGAATTTATTTACGTTGAGAAAACGGGAAGACGCTCAAGTTGCAGAAGTTCCAGAAGGAAGCGAAACAACGAAAGAAGAATCGGTCACGGAACTCGAAAATTCTTCTGCTCAAGGAGTGGATGATTTGAGGAACATTTTGAAAATGCAGCTGTCATCTCTACGAAACAAGAAGAGAAGTGATGAACATCTTTCTGATTTCCAAAAAAAAACCGCGGTCTTATTTGAGAACTTAAAGAAAAAAAGAAAACCCGTTAATGTGATAGATCGTCCGTTTGCCCACTTACATAATGAAGTCATCGAAAGTGGCGACAACCAAGTCAAAGATTCATTAATTTCCTTGACCGATGAAACGCAGTTCCGAATTTTAGATGTAACCGGTGGCGTTGACCGCGTTGAAGATAATTCTGATACTAAACCTGAAGGTGAAGCTACTAATCCGAGAAGGTTTGCCTCCATATCTAACGAAACTTCGGAAGACTCAACTAAAACAATCGATGTGGAGAAATTTCGAGCCAATTCTGACACAAGTTTTTCCAAAATTAAACTTAATTATGAGAGAAAGTTATTGCAAGAAGAGGAACCGCAGTCAAATTACATAAAAGAAAAAAGAATTGGAAGAAAGAAAGTATTATATGGTAAGAGACCAATGACTTCATTCCTGGCCAAATCTCTATTGGTAAATGAAACACCCTCCGGTTCATCTACTCAGGTTGGTGAATCCGGAGAAACTGATTTTGGCGAAAAGACTGAAAAACCTGTCGATAGTGATGAAAGCAAACGTTATGAATTGATCAACAATTACTTAAATAATCCTTCTTCTCCCATAATCAAGAAAATTCAAATTAAGCAATTTAACCGAGAGCTCGGTACGGCACTTACTTCTGAAGCAGAAACTTCCACTCCTAAACCAACGAAAAAAAAACTCGATAAATCCCCATTTGTCAGTGACTCACTGGAAGATTTCTTAACTGAAAGTGCTCAATTGAAAATTAGTTACGCGATTCCAAAACTTGGCGCTGAAGAAGGATTGATCGAGAAGCCCAAAGAAAGTCCCTACCTTTATATGACCCAAACACCAAACAAATCTTTTTTTAAAGAAGAAGCGACGAATGAGAGTTCTTCGGGAAAAAAAGTTATCAAAGCTAAAACTTTAGCAGAGAAAAGGCGACAATTCGAAAAGTTGCAGAGAAAAATGGAAAAACTCGAGGCTAAATCTAGTAAAATTAAGCAACACGATCCGATTAAAACGAATCCTACCGAAATTTCTATCGAAGATATGGTCAAGGCAAAATGGTCCGATATGAATCCTGAAGGACAGAGTAAACCTTTTGTGTCATTGCAAAGAGATAGTTACGTTCTTTGGAATAATCGCCGCTTATGGTTGCCAGCTAGAAATAAGAGCAAGTGCTTAGGAAAAATCAAAGTAAACAGAAAAGAACGCCTTTCTCCAAAAAGCAGAAGCGAACAGAAGAAGTTATCACTACTTTCTACATTGGCAAAGAATCGAAAGACAGTTAAAGTTAAATATAAACCAGGACCTCTGTGTAAAAAAGAGCATTTACAATGTAGTGATAGCTCCAGATTGTGGAAAACGGAACTTAAAACTTTACCTCAGGTGTACTTGGAAGTGGTTCCACAAATAAACCGACCTATAGATCCAAAAATTCTCCATTTGTTACCAGTTTTTAACGATGTTCTGGTCTCGAAGGAAAGAGTTGATTTTTCATTAAGTGTCTTGAAAACAAATTTAGAAGAAAAACCTTTCAAATTTCCCGTCCGTTACAAGAATGATCAGGAACAATTTTTAGTGAGAAGGCGTCATAAGAGAGTTCAGGGAGTAAAACTTTTTGATAATGAAGTTGCGAGTGATCCGGAAACATGTATTAAAAGTATTATAAATGACTTAATTACTTATGTAGAAATTAAAGAAACTGCCGATACCATAATCAAGGAAGACGATAGGTTACTCGAAAACGATAAAAAGTTAGAAAGCGTCGAGGAAAAGAAAGAAAAAACAAGTAAAGGAATTCGTATTGGCAGGAAGAGAAAACTTGATCTCGAGCTTCAAAGACTAAGTTGTAAAGTAATTAATGTAGAAACTGAAGTTCCTGATGATAGAGACTGCTCAAAACCCTATTGCCGAATGGGCTGCGTATGTAAGAGTCTTGCTTGCGAAAGTGTATTTTCGAATCATTGTCAATTAGTTGAATGCATGTTCGAATGCAAATGTCCCCCTTCAAGAACGGAGGAAACATTATCCGAATATACCGTCAACCATTTGGATGACCAAGCTAAAAGAAATTTGGCTAGAGTTGAAAGAGAATTTACACAAACTATAATTCATGCAGGCAACGACACTATAGTCGTTGGTTCAGGAGGTAGAAACAAAGTGAGACGAGCCTCGAAGGCTCCGAAAAAGTATAGTGATTACGTCGAAGACATCAACAAAGTTGTGGAAACCCCTATAGTTTCACACCCTATAAAAGTACAGGAAAATCTTAGGGAGTGTTCGATTGCTTTAACTAAATTGAACTTGGACGATGTGGTTCCTTTTTGTTTAACTCACCGTGTCCACGATTGTTTCTGTGTTGGCTTTGATTTACCTAAAAGAGAATATGTTAGAAGATTGCCGAAATTACCAATAAGATACTCGCAATCCACCGAATCACCTGCCATCGTGACGAAACCAAAGAAACTGACAGAATTGCCAGTAAAATCTTCGATTTCTACTACGAAGTTGTCCGGTTATAAACATTCAGCGGCGTTTGTCGTTAAACAAAAGAAAAATAATTTAACTAAAAATGTTGAAGAGAAAATTTTGGAAGGGGCGGACGAGACTTGTTCCAGGACTCGCCCAATTTTCCCTGAATACGTCGAAAGAAATAAACATCCTCATTATACCAGGAAATTGAAGAAGATGTATAGTTTGACGATATTGTCTCCAAGTGAAAATAGCGATTTAGATGTCATAGATATAAACAGAAGCCCCGAACGATACGAAGAGAAGAGGATGAATAAAAGAAAACAGTGTTTTGAGGTACGACAGGATCTTGATTGCGATAAAGAACCCGCGATCCAGCGACGGAAGAAAGCTAGACCGAATGGTTCTTTAGTCACAATTACGTCGCCATCTCCAGCACAATGCGAGTGTGTTTTTGATGGCGAAATTCAAGTTCCTTTGCGCGACAATATGGATATACTGAAAATTATAGGAGAGAAGAATGCTCATTTGGATTTCTTCAGAATTTTGCCCTGGACCAAACTAGTCGATGGTTTCAACACTGGCACTATACATATTTGGAGCATGATGGGGCGTCCTACAGCTTTACTTTGCAATAAACGTGGAACCACCCCTCCAAAGAACTTTGTCGACATTAGAAAAGTCAACCCCAGAAGTGAGATAATTAACTGGATAATAAACAACACTTTACCACCAGGAAGAATCCCGAGTCTCATGTACGTAATTTTGACTCCGACCAAAAACCATTTCTTAATAATGGGTTTTTGTTTGAAGAACTTAGTATGCAACGATATAACACCAATGACCCCTTCAGTTAGGCCCGTCGAAGCAATAAATTCGCAACCGTCTCCGTTGTTGATACCTCCAGATAGAAGTCTCACATGTTCCCATAAAGACATGAACAACGAGCCCAAAACGCTGATTTTAACCAATAAAACATTCCAAAAACGCGCTTATAATGAAAAAAATGAGGATGTGGAACCTCGGCCGGTTTTTCATGCGTCGTTGCCCAGAATCGCAAGATCTTGCAAATGGCGCATGATGTACCTCAACTCTGATTTTTCTTTCTTGTGTTTCGTTGAATCAAAATATTCGATAAAGTACACAGATTTGAGTGACGTCGTTAATATGGCAAAAAGCATGCAAAGATCGATTAGTTTGAGAAACACTCAGTTCACCAAGCATTATAAACATTCGATGTTTGGAATTTTCTGCGTGCCTGAATTCCAAGACAGACTGTTTATAGGACCTTTCTTCAAAGCTGAGGATCACAATATAGAAACTTTAAGGTATATGCAAGGTGCTTTGATTAACACCACATGCTTCAACACGATTCAAAAGAAAAACTACGTTAAGAAACCTACTTGGGTGAAAGAATCCGAAATCACCATATCTAATGACTCGTCTCCAGAAATATTAATCGATATAACGCAAGACGAGGAAGATGGAGAAAAAACAGCTGATGACAATCAGAAATCGACGGACACAAAGTTAGAAAAGGAACCTCTACCAGAAAAAAAACTCGATGACAGCAACGATAGCATCATTATATTAAACGAACCTGCTGACGTGGCGTCGATAGAGAACGAAGAAATTCAAGACGCCGACGGACTTGACGATAATCTCCTTTGCTATCCTTTTGTCAAAGAGTTGCACTCTGGTGAAATTGAAATTGATAAAACCAACAGATACATTGTTACGAATATACCTCATTTAGGGTATCTATCAGCTTACCAACAAGAATCGAAAGTGATCGACGTGTTTTGGCCTGACAACAACAAAGGGTATAGGTTTCCCAACACTTGCATAGCAACAGAAGCGTTAATTCAGTGAGTATATTATTTCTGTATGATGCACTTTGGTAAAATCTGTAATTGCAGGTTTTTCTCTCAAATCTTTTGTCCGATTCCTGAAAATTTTAAAATTAACGTTGTGATATTGACGCAGTTACACGTCGAAAAAAACTGTCCCATTGATCCTAAGTATTTCGATAAATCCAAGTGTTACGTAAGTTTTCCATACCATGGCATTAAAAGAAACAACAAATACGATCATTGTAGATATGTGGCGAGTTTGGGGTTTACTGCGAGGATGAGTGTCCTGTGTCTATGCCATCTTTTCGATCATTATTAAGACTGCGGCAGCGGTCGGATGAAAACATTGATAAAATTGTTCACCTGTTTGGATCATATTTGATGACTGCTGAAGAACGGAAGAAGAACCCGTCCACAGAAGATATTCTGAAATGGGTAAGCGTACATTAAACCCCAAAATAAAGAGCAGTGACCAAAGTTTATTCATTTCCAATGCTTGTTACAACCTCGGTTTGCTGGCAACAATTTTAAATAACTTCTAACCTTCGAAATTTTTTGATTAACTTACACCCAAAATACAAGTTTTCTTATTTCATTTGTACTTTTTCGTTTTTGTCCTATCGTGTTACGGTAAAACTACTTCTTCGTCACTAGTATTCGATTTAATCGCCAATAACGAAATGTTATGACAACCTCATCACCTTGTTAGAAAAAAATTCTTTACCCTAGACAACAGATGAAGCAATAAATAATTTTGTCTACCTTCGCCTTGTCATGCTTCAACCTCTCGTTATTTTTATTGAGTTAGGATAATTAGAACTTTAATTTTGCTAGGCTGCCTCAGAGATTTACGTTGTGAAGCGACTAGGAGCCCATTACGAGTCGGAAAGAAGGGATTTGATGTATTTGACGAAACAGAAGCTGCTGCGTCTGAAGGAGATTTTAAAAACTTTTCCTCTAAACGAAAGACGGAAGTACTTGCAAAATATTATAGATATAAAAAATAATTACAAAAGAAGACGCGAGCTGACTGTTACTGTAGCAACATTAGAAAATATTCAAAATTTAAAGAAAACCGAAGCAAAACAATCAAGTGACCAAAATCAAACTGCAGCAGCACCACCTGTGATGGAAACGATCGAAATCCAAGATTCTGATGACGAAAAAGATGATGAAACTTCGAAGAAATTCGTATCAAAGACCATTTTTCGCCCGGTTTTAACAAGTGGCCACGTAAGTTTTGCAATAATTTTTAATGTTTACTTTAAGGGGTAAAACTTGTAAAAAATTAGGGTCAACTGTTTTGTTTGTGTAATTCGTGAATTAGCAAAAAGAAGAGAACAGAAGTGCAACCTCAAGTAGATATTGTTGTCTCCTTTCTCTCTCGGTGAAAGCAAAATTATTTTCAACAACCCGCAAGTTTTTTATTCAAGAAAACACACTAAGGCGTCGGGATTCCAATATAATTTATAGACGAGTAGTGTTGTTTACTGCACATGCGTAATGCACGGGTATTAACATTTCGTTCAAAGCGCTTTATCGAAAAATTTGTGTTTGCCCAAATATTTTTTTTATTTATGAATTTGCTAGCATTTAACACGTTTCCTTGTTGGCACAACTTTTTTTGGTTGACGCCTAGACTGTAACGTATAAAAAGAAATTTACTATTTGTTGTTGTAATTGACAAACGATTCCAGATTCAAGTTGCCGGTGATGAGAGGTCGTTGCTGAAGCGAAATTTCAAACCATCTCCTGGCCAATCGTTACTCAAAGTCACGGAGGATCCACAATTCAAGTTGATGCAGAAGAATTCAGAGGTGCCGATTAAAATTTCGTTCGGTAATTCCCGAAATGTAACTGTCAGCTCGAAAAAAATGGTACTATCCCAAAATCAATCTTTAATAAAGAATGTTCTACCACAGTGACCAAAAAATTAAATTGTTAATAAAATGCAGATGTCCGTAATTTTTTAACGTTGTTCTTGTTTTTTTTTGCTATTTATATAAGTTTTAGTTGTTTTTTTTTTTGTAATGTATGTATATATATTCTATTTGGATGCTGTCTGCAAACGATATTCACAATTTGTTATATTTTTAAGCAATAAAATTATTTCATAATTATTAGTGGCTGGTGTACCAACCTATGATTTATAGTAATTATAAATGAATTAGGTGAGATACCATCTGGTCTGGAGTACTCCATGTATGACTAAAGGGTTATGTTACAGTTCAACCCTGCTAAATTAGGGCCGCCCTCTTCTCATCAATGAACATTTTATACTAAAGATTTCCCACCGTAAATTATTGCCTACAAATAAAATTAAAGTAGTTTTTTCGCATACGACTGACGGAAATTTTAACCTAATGCATCTTCTTCCTGTTTCATTTAGATTCAAATGTTTCTTGAAGGCGTATCAATGGTGTCGTATTTCATCAGGTGGGTCTTTACGCGATTGTTAGCAGCGTTTTACTAGTTATAATATTAAAAATTTGAGTTGAGGTACAGTGGAGCACGTGTTCGCATTTCCATATTACACAGGATGTATTTAACATTAGAAATATATTAAAAGAGGGAAAGTGAAAAGTTGAGAAATTTGACCTACAAATTACGATTACCTCCCCAGGTACCCTATTTAAGTCAAGTCATTAGACATTAGCGGAGATAAGACAGCTCTGAGATGATTTTTATTATTTCGGTTGCAGAAGACTAACTCTACCTTAGCTAGGCTTAGATTCCCGAAATCTTGCAACGTGCCAATATAGTTACGACAAACGTTACTACTATTTTGTATGGTGTTTGGTGGCAAACTACAGAGATTTAAAGTTATAAGAAGCTTTATGATGAGGTAAAGTGGAATAAGTACTTTCAATTGCTAAGCTTTAGCCAGTTTACATTATTTATTAGTGGAGCAGAGAATTTCGTGAAATGAGGACCTAACACAACCGACGACGGAATGAATTAAATGACTTAATGCATTTATTCGAATTGCTTCTCAGGTGGTTCTGATGGCTATAATTAGTTTTTCTCGAATATTGAACTGGCGGTCTCCCCCGTAAGCTGCTTCATCATCCACCCCCGAAAATTCTCTATAATATTTAAGTCGGGATACATAGCGGACCATTCTAGAATTTCAATATTGTTCAACCTTGCTGTTATTATTTTTACTTTATGGATTCCGGTATTGTTATGTTGGAAAGTTTAATCAGAAAACAATGGACAATATTATTAACTTGCTTCCGAATCAAGTCCAAATACTTTTGGGCAGTTGGTTAGGTCCAGGAAGTCGGCTACGCAAGTGAGGCACTATACAAAATCTTTATTGCTCCATGTTGCTTTAAACCAGAACCCAGCCACACCTTCAGTTCCTGAGAAATACTGTATTTAAAGGTCCATAAAGATTTTTTATTTCACATATTTTATGGACCAGTGCTATTTTATATTCTTTGCTTAACTTTGTTTTAAAAGAAATTGAAAAATTCTTGTCAATTTTAAATTTGATACTTCATAATAAAAAATGTAACTATCTGGTACAAGAAAACGGGGGTGGGTGATCAGAGTCATCCTTGGAAGAAGCAGAACTTCTACAGGTATGGATCAAATACGTTCGAATCTGTGATATTGTTTTGCAATAAATTTGTAAATTTTACGATAATGCAAATCAAGAATCAACACTTGGGTAACTGCCGCCATAGCCCGTAATTGTTATGTGGTAGCAGATAATTAAATTGGATGCAGTCTTTTCATCCCCATTGACGCCACGTCATCAATGGCAACATGGAAGGATAATGCAAACAAATAAAAATTGAAAGAAAATAGAGAAGAGAATGATAACTAAAATTTGTTTGCTTCAATAACACTTGTAACTAAAAAGGTCGTAGATGATAATAAACGACTATTAAGTGAGCAACATTTTGTCAGGTTTATTGAAGGTATGATACTGTCTTTGAAACTAAGCCAAATTTTATTAGTCTGAAGATGCATTTATTACATAAAGTTATCCTAAAATAGAGGACAATCGAAGTGAGGCAAACTTTAATCCAAATTAAGCTTTCTGAAGCAGCCGTCAACTCCGAAACATTCTCATTTTCCATCGACTTGCCTATCCTCAGATTTTCTTTTGAAATGTTTTCATAATTTTGATTGAAGAACTTCCGGTTTTCGTTAAACACCACATCCCATTTCTCTATAATAAAAATAATTGGTAGTTTTACCAAAATAAATAAATTTTTGACCGAAAATAGCCATCATAAGTTAGAAATTTCTGGAATCATATTGTGATCAAAAGGAAAGTACTTGCGCTATGTTGGTAATGGCGTGGTATGACTATAGTCACACCACGACTAATGGTAAATACTCACAGTCACAGCACATACCTAACCAACATACAACCTCTGATTACTTTTCCTGGACAATGATTACAAACCCAAGGTGACGTTTCAACGTTACGTTTTTGCTCCCATATCAGCGCTTTACTCTGAAATGGGAGTACTTCAAAATACTAAATGCAACGTGAACAAATATTGTTGACGTTATTTACTTGAAAATTACATTGCAAGGAAGGTACGCCATTGCTTTGCGACATATTATAATTTATTTATGATTCCATTCCTGTGCTCATTGTGAAGAGTCAACATTTTTTAAGAATAGCGGCGTGGCGTTTCAGCTGTCAAAATTAATGGCTTGTTGGTTGCCTATTATTGCTGCCCTTTTTCCCGAACATTAAGTAAGATCCCAATTATACTAATTGTTCCTATCTGGCTATTGACGGAATTATTTTGTTTATCATTATAATTTCAATTCAATTCTTGATATTTTGAAACGTGCAGAACCCGCATAGGTGTGATTGAACACGATAGCAGCAAATGATTCTTTAATTCAGGGAACGAGATTAAAAAAAAAAACAGCAGATGTTGTCAACATCGACCACAGGTAGGTCGCAGGACTGGAAGCGCAGGTCCTTGGTATCCTCCAGGTGTTATGGTACTTTATCCGCGCCGGCGCTCGACCTCTCCACGTTTATAGCTCATG
The DNA here is from genome assembly GCA_905333025.2 of Pyrochroa serraticornis. Classification (NCBI taxonomy): domain Eukaryota; kingdom Metazoa; phylum Arthropoda; class Insecta; order Coleoptera; family Pyrochroidae; genus Pyrochroa; species Pyrochroa serraticornis. The sequence continues at coordinate 8,264,667 of HG995157.1, read as the reverse complement.
GCATAACTGGAGTGGGGTAAAATTATAAAATTCAGTATCAACCCCTCTATGAAAGAGATCAGACGTGCAAGTGTACCCTAACTTCCTGTTACGCTCCGCGTCAAGATCGCAAGTGCCTTGTGAGAGTAATCGAACATACATTGAAAACGCGAATGCCACATTGTTTTTGTGTTTATAATTTTTCTGTTTGACTTGATCATTGTCATGGAGTTAGCGTGCACCGAGAAATTAACTGCCACCAACTATGCCCCTAAAGACCCCAACATTTTCTGCGATGTTAGAGTGATCAAACACTTGTTGAACGATCAAATCCTCTACACACCACATTGCAATTATTTTGTTGACATTCAAAGCGACATCGAACCATTCATGAGAAAAGTTGTCGCCACTTGGATGCTGGAGGTAAGTTTTTGCTTTCAATCGAAAATGTTCGCTGACGTTTCTTTGGATAGGTTTGCGAAGAACAAATGTGCGAGGACCAAGTTCTTCCTTTAGCTGTCAACTTCATGGACCGTTTCTTGTGTGTTTGCGACATCAAGAGACAACAGTTGCAGCTTTTGGGAGCCACCTGTTTGTTGATCGCCTCCAAGATGAGGAGCACTAATATCTTACCAATTGATCTTCTATGTGCCTACACCGACTACAGTGTCAGTTACGAACACATTGTGGTGAGTGTCATTTTGCCTTTTCAAATAAATCAAACTTTTGATCAATTTTTTCAATATTGTTAATTTAATTAAACGAGTTTGAAGAAAACCAAACACAATGAGCTGTAAATCATTTGCAGGCCGGTAAAAATCAATTGCAATCAATGACAACTTGTTTAAGGATTTTGTTGTTTGTTCGCTTTACATGTAGAGATTGCGAAAGTATTTTGCGACCCTTGGTCAGGTAGTTTTCGCCGTTTTAGTCATCAACTGTCACCAATTTCCAAAGGGAAGAAGCGATTCAAGTGCAACCAAACGCAAATTTTAACACATTTTCATGGACTATTTAATGAAAAGTTCTTTCAACATTTCCAAAAATTTATAAATTTCCGAGCATCATTTTTAAATTCCTATCATTCCAATCTTGCAATCACTTAATGGTTTTGCCGTTGGCTGTGAAGACTGAATGTTTGAGGTGATTATTGTAAAAACCAATTTACCATTCACACAACACGTGAACGTCTCGAAGAAAACGTGAAATTTAGGTAACAATCGATTAAGTATTTAATTACCTAACACTTCCATAATTCCAAAGTTTCAATTCCAATACAAGTTGAAAGGTGGTACACTAGGCAGTGTACCACCATGACATTAAAAAGATGATTACCCTTCAGGTACCATGAAGATTACTGATAATTTTGAAAATTGCGAGTTGTCTGGCAATTAACAGGCAACTCGCAACTTGAGGACTTTCACGAATTAACTAAACTATGGAGTTTTTACTCGTAAGAGGTGCAAATAAGCAACGAGACAGTGAAAAAATTAAATCTTCTTTTACATAACTACGACCATTAGCCTGCGCCATTAGTCCATCATGTTTTTACAATTATTATTAGAATAAATAAGTGTAATTACATATAATTTGCAGATACTAAGACTGATGGTTTTGTAATCATCAACGGAGTTGTTAGATTTGAGTGTTATTAATTAAAAATACCTACCCCTGTTTGGCATCCTGGATAATCTAGGACACCCAGAAGCGTTCTGGGTGTTCTAAATACTTGAATTCAAGATAGAAATAGGAATTTTAAGGGTTGGTGAAAGGGGCCTTAACGTGAAGTTTCTAATTATGTGTTGTTTTTCTTAATGGAATCTCTATATGCCACTAACGAGTTTTAAAAAACTTGGCTCGTACTTCCTTGCTGCAATAAAAAAATGGTCACGCTGGATTAAAGTGAATAAAATTGGTTGATATCTGATCGGAAGGTCCGGCACTAATTTGCAGACAGGTGCGCAGTAATAACTGCCTAATTACTATCAAACTGTTGCGAATGTATTTAAAATCCGCTATAGCGATTATCGTGGGACTTGTCTCAATGTCTGTGTTGATGTCTAGACAAGTGGGTCAGCCACCCAAACACTTTCACTTTCATCAAACATGTTCAAAGATAATCGGAAACAAGACGAGTCGCTTCTGCGTTCAGGAAACAACGTCGTAACGGATTCTGGCAAAAAAACGTGGGAAATCGGCGATTCTCCCCATTTCCTCCCTTAGCTGCTCTAAATAATAATAGAGAGAAAACCGAAGGAATATCAACGACACTTGTTGCACGCTTGAACACGTTTGGTGCCCACCATAATCATGATGTGGCGGTTATAGAGTTACGGTTGCCAACTTGTCGTTTCCCATGATTGGCCCTCTATGAGAACGGGGGGCTTTTGTTGATTCCCGTACGGGACCGCTGGACAAGGTAAGAACCAACCCCGGATTTATCTGAAGGGGTCCCAAAAAGGACCGGAACCGAAATGAAAGAACGCCGGTTCTTCCCATACATCTGCATATCGGAGTCTTCCCGTTGTTATTTTGATGAACAATTCTCAACCATGAAAACGGGATATCTCTTCTTCTGCGTGCCGGTGTAATATTACAGGATTCAAGGTGGTTGGTTACCCCATTAGTTGCACCTACACGTCATTTTGCGGTGGTTCTACCGCACGGAAGGGACAATCGAAGTAATTGCCGGACAATGGAAAACTTGCGACTGGAAGAAAGTGATGTCTTCGCCCCAAGACAATCAGATAATGTAGGGGCGGATGTAGGGTTATTGTTTGATATTGTCTTAATATCGCTAAGAAATTTGTTACATCCTTTACCTCGCGACATTTAGGAAATGGGTTTAGGGAAGCTCGTGCCGTGAGCGCGACGAAACCACAAGATTGACCAGATTGACACACGCCACTTCCGGCCAAGAAATTCGGTCAAAACTCAGAAAGTGTCGCATCTACTAAAATCAGGTCTTTGCTTCAATTTTTGAAAATTGGGTTGTTGCCACCCGATAACGTATCGATTTGACCGTATTGTTGATTTAGCGTTTGATAAAAAGTTTGCGATTCTTCGAAGGCTCAATTCGAGGAAGGTTTTTCGACTAGCTTGCCGTGACAGGGGAACGCAATAAATATCGCGGTAAGTTTTAGAAGTTGTTTCAAGATGCGAGGCAACTCGTTAATTGGGGTCAATCCGCTCAACTAATCCCCCTTTATTAGTTATTGGATTATAAGATCTTTCCTGCTAATAATCGAATTATTTTCAATTTAGCGACTGATGAAAATTTCTATTAAAATTATTTGTGGGAAACGTGTTACGGCACCCCTTTGCGCTTCCTGTCGGGTCCGGACAGTCTTGGACCCCGCGCTCCCGACAATTAAAAACCGATAAAATCGCCGCGTAATTGCGCCATACGCTTATCTCGTTTGTGACAAAACCAGCAAACCACAAATTACGAATAGTAATTGCGTTGGGTGACCGCAACTAGGTGGCCGGGATGACCGGTCACCTCTTCTGACCAGCGACAAATTTTAATGGGCATCTGGCGTCCGTGAGAACAAAAACGCCAAACAAAATTGCATCGTCGCGATCGAAACAGATCTTGTAATAATAATAATGGAATGGGGAGATCCCGCCGTTAAGGAGGGTCGCATTGTCCTTCTGCCCTCCGGCACGTCTGTGGGAACGTCGCGGGAGAGGTCATCGGCAAGTGAAGAGTACGGTCTGGACTTAGTCGAGAATTCCCCGGCATGACGATTGATAATTAAAGGTCCCCCTTGTCGCCAATTTAAATTCGGTTTTCTTATTGCAGAGTTGGGAACTTTTGGTCCTATCCAAACTGAAGTGGAACGTTGCCGCCGTCACCGGATTCGATTACATTGATCAGATCATCGAGAGGTGCTCCTGGGGCGGCGAGAACGCGCTCCTGAGGAGGCACGCCCACACTCTGGTCTCCATCTGTTACACAGGTAAGAAGATAACAATCAACGTCAAAAGGCGAAAATTTGAAACCTAGTAACAGTGGCGGCGCCAGGTTGAACCGAAACTCCATAAATCAAAGTAGTTGAGTACTTGGCAGTAGAGATGCTTTACAAGGGATACATTTTAAACAAAAAATCAAAAATACTATTAACTAACTATGCTCTATTAAACAGTTTTTGACGTTTTTGTCCAATAATTTAGCGTTATTTGAAAATCCACTAATTCACCGTCAGTCTATAATTTTTACAATTATTCCTGTAGTTGCACCGAGACCTAGTGTCCTAACACTTAGGGTTTACGCCTCAAGTAGATATTAATTTTCTAAATACCCATTTGGAATATTCTATGGGGAACTACAAAGTGACCTCAAACTTTTTGGACAATCAAACAGTAGCCCGACTCTCCTCTACATTTTTTCTTACAATGACCTTAAACCTTTTCCTAAAATTGTTGCCAATAAAATGCTTAAAATAACTTTATTAGTCAACAGTGAATATGTTACGTGAATCCAGCCAACTAGTTGGTTTCTTGTGTGAAAGAAAAAATTGTGAAGAGACTTTTAGGTAATACTAAAGTCATTATGATAAATTTCAGGCAACTCGCAACTTAATTGCAGGTTTTACGGGTTTTGACGTGAGCTTTTCTCCGGCCATTAAAAAACTAATTAATTATATCAATTAAATTACACGATCGGTTATTTCAATCGGTCTGCTTATGTGCACCTTCACTTTGACCTAGAAGCAGAGATTGAAACAAAAATGAGCACTTGCTGAATTAGTGAAAAGGGCAGAATAGATGAAACAAATTAGGTCCTGTTCTGTAGGTAGAGACTTGGAGTGGCCCATGGTCGCGTTCGACATGTCAATATGTCAAGTAAAGCTCGTATAATTTTTTGTAAATATAAATTCATAAATACGCACAGTAACTTTACCTTAATGCTTTATTTAAAAAAATTAGACATAACGTCACGTGGGTTTTCGCCGCTTTACTGGGTGTCGCAACATTTAGGTTCATGTCCAAACTAGACATTAATTACAAAATTATGTCATTTTTTGGATCGTAGTATCAATGCAACGCAATAACTTCTTGGTGATCATATTCAGTTTTAGTATCATTAATTAGCGCCATCTTCAAAGAATATGAAAAATGAAAAAAAAACTTTGTAGAAGAAAATATAGAAAATTAGAAAATTTTAATTTTAAACTCAAAGTCAACGTCATAAATTTTCGGGGCTACGTAAAGTAATTATTATGGTGCACAGAGCAAGCTTCCAAGCATGGCATACATTTTTATTTACGGTTATTCTATGAACAACCAGTCCATAAAGTCAGACTGATAGCTGGAGTCAAGTAAATTGATGCATTGTAATTTGTAGAGTATCTGCAAACTAAATTTTAATATAATTATTATTATATTCTTCAACATGACATCACACATTAATAATGAAAATTTATTACATTTCGTGCAAAATAAGCAGAAAATGTGTCCTGCGATAACCCTTAAAATTAACGTTTGGGGATGGGCCTACCTGTATAGTGGCAAAGTTATCAATGCTTTTGAAAATTTGACCCTAATTTTTAGTTCTGTTATTTCTATTTCGACTTGTCAAGTGCATTTTGAATTTTCTATACCTACAACATACCGCAGTAGTATTTTTTTTTCTGTTATTGACTAAGTTGGCAAATGTGTCAGTAATAATAATTGAGAAAAATAAATAATTAATTCTACGCCGAGGGGCGAAGTCAGTAATACATCTTCCAGCACGTAAAAACTGATGTAACAGCTTATCATTATTAACAATCTCAAATTACAACACGTTGCTAATTGAACAGAAATACTGCTTCGAAGATTTCTTTTAAATTGCAATACATTTTTCCTGTCTTCCTTGGTTGTTTTTACGATTGAGCCGACTCGGGGTCGCCGAAGTCATCTCCTTATCTGGCCTGATTTTTGCAAATTTCAACGCTTTGATCCTTCGTCCGCCGCCCATTGCAAAACATCCTGTAGTTGCTGCTCGTTCAACTTCCCTGAAGCGATAAATGTTGCGTGCCTTCCGATGTATGAAACATTAACTTATTGCCGTCCACGTGCCACCGGTGATAACAAAGCCGGGCCCTTTAAAAATGGAGGATTTAAAGGTCCACCGCGGACGCCATGTGCTACCACACCTGGCAGCGGAGGAGCAAATCGCAGTCCAAAACAAAAATAATAGCACACTGGCATCTGTTCAATCATCAGTGGGCGCCAAACTGGTCCAACACGTTGCTGTTCCACAAAAATCCCATTCCATTCCAATAAGAACAAAAGGGTTAACCGAGGGCCGCTTTGCACCTTGCCTCTTTGCAATGATGACGTCGTACTCGTCAATGGAACAATTAAAAAAAAAAAGAAATAATGCTGTGCACTTTTCATATTTACATTAGTTTCGATATCGAAAGTGAATGGAGCTTTGTACAGTGACGGTATGAACACCTATGGCGTATCTGGTGAAATCTACAGCTGCTTATGAGGGAAGTCCTGCTTTTTTAGGGGGGTGTGGTGACAAATACATTACTTTACAGCTGCCTTTATAAAATTTATATCATTACTGCCCGCTACGGTGGACACTAATTGATCGAGGTCCGAAATCGTTCAATGTTGATTGAACTTCAGTAATTTACTCTAATGTGACGTCAGGGTTTCGCCACCTATCTGTGCGTAATAACTGGTGTTGGGGGTCGTCAGGTGGGAATTTCAAAAATAGGGGGATTCCTGCAGGTTCGGGTCTGTTAATAACACAAAAATAGCTTCAGAATAGGGTAGGATTTTTTTAACCATTTATAACTCTAGTCGATGTTTCGATATGTTATTTTGATCTTTTATTTATCTATTAATTTATGATTTAAAGACCCTGAAATATTGTTGCAAGGTTTTTAATACTGATCGACGTGTATCTGTGTGTCTTCTGTACCTTAAAGTATCCAAAAATGGTCAAAAATCCAATATTTAAAGCACAAGAAGATTTTTTTACTGGCTATGGAGTTTAGCAGCTCCCCTATGTATCGTTAAATTGCGACTGTGAGTTGCTACAATTTCTGGATGCATTTCTAGTATCCAAATTTTGTTGAAAACCTCTGGTGTCATATGATTTTGTAACATTTCTACTAGCAATCATTGCAATTTTAAGGAACGTTTGAAGGACAATTTTGGCTTCTCGCATACTGCATTCAAAGAGATCTAGAATCGGTTGTTATATCCGGAAGTTCTTGTATGAATATCGAGATCATGAAACACTTTCGGACCAAAAGAGCCTTTTTTTTAACCTGCATACGGATGTTAGGAATCTGTGTACGTCTTGGAAGGTTCCATGACCTGGGTGAGGATTCCTGACCTAACGTTCTTGGGGGCCGTTTGAAGTTAAATCGGTCGCGCTAATTGGGCCCGTTCCGCCGAAAGCGAGCGTTCTTCCATCGAGACACCGTCGAGACGTCCAGCTGGCTCCTTATGAGGGTTGATTTCTCGACGGGTCGCGTGCCCCACCGCCGCTCATCTTAAGTCACAATAGCCCAAAGATCCCAGACGGCATTGTGCCCCCTAAACTCGCAGCATCTTGGTAGACGACACGAGCCCGACCAGGTGTTGTGCAAGTAGGCAAGAACGAAGGGGACCCCGCGGTGGTGGCTTGCATTATTGTGCGAAGGGCGACTTGGTGAAAAGAAATGCCCCAGACCGGGCAAAAAGTCTTGTTCACGAAAGCAAGAACGTTTTGTGTAAGGGCGCGCAAGACGACTAATCGAAGGGTGGCCTGGGGTTGGGGAAAAAGTAGGTTCGTTTACTACCCCTCCGGTCAGGGACGCTTTGTAGAAGTTTTGATTATGATTGCGAGCTTTTGTGTCAGGACAGGATAGCTTTCTTCGACGGCAAAGGGGGTTGGGTGCAGACGCAGGAGCTGGTTTCTCGCCCCATAGGGTTCACTCACCTACCGTTACGGATTTCGTCTTGAATCGAATCGGGCGCACCGGTACCGTTATGTTTACATTGTAACCACACATTAGACACGAACGAACGGGCGTTTTCAAAAATTTTGGATACGTAACCAGCAATATGGAGATCAAACAAATTTACCACCAAAACCCTAAACGACAATTAGATGAACCGAGGCAGCAACCGAAGTGGCAATGTCATCCGCGTGAAGTTAGTCACCTCCAGGTCGACATGTTTTTAAGTAAACGGGAAATTGTTGAGTATTTGAGGCAAAAATAATGAATTTCGATACTTGCGAATGAAAAATTTTAAAGCCGCGTTTAGATGTTATTAAAAATATTCAATGACGCAATCCGTCGTTATCTCTAAATTCTAGTGATATTTTGATATCTTCGATTGTGGGGGTGGACGAAAAGTCGCCCACCCGTTTGTTTCCTTTTAAGATGCGATCAGTTTTGTCATCGTTAGATTTCGACCACTTATCACTACTAAAGTGCTTCCTCTTGAAAAAAAAATGTTTCCACAGCTCTTCCCTTTTTAAAATTATTGAAAGGAAATTAATTTATAATTTTATCTTTTAATAGAATAAATATCTTATTTGCAATATTTTTAAGTGAAAATATCAGTCCATGACGACCCAAGAAGCCAGAAGTCGAACTACTAGTCTCAAAGTAAAGGGGCAAGGCGCTCGAGATCTAGAATGATTTCTGTAATCGTTCTATTTAAGTTTTAAAATGTTTTTATTAAAAATTATTATATTTACACAATGTTCCTTCTTGTGTTTGGCCAAATCTAAATGTTTCTTTTAATAAAATATGTAAGATTCAATTTGGTTACCAATGGTTTTTGAATCAAATTATTTTAGTAAATATTTAACGAGATAATTATTTAAATGTAGTGTTATGTCAAAATTGCCGGCCGCGCGTAACCAGCATCTAGCTGCGACTTTCATGCTTCCCCACTCCTACTTGTCATCTCCATTGTAAGCACTTTGAATTTACATAAAAAGTTCTTCTACCATACGAATAGTACAAAATAAAAACATCTTGAAGAAAATGTCATGTTAGTATAATGTTGAAAAGTTGATCGTAGATGTAAAGGGCTAATTTATCAAAACGCCTATAATTGATGATCCTGCCGTTTTGGCAGATAAAATAATTCTTGTAGCATCATCGGAAACATTATTTGTGTTTAAAAATAGATACAAATTAGATCCAACATAAAATTATGGAATGATTTTAGTTCTTTTGCCGGTATTTACAGTCAAAACTTAGTATTATTTTGTTCAACTTCTCACAAAAATCACATTGGTCTTTTATAGGGGAGCCCTTACTTACGAGCTGTTTCTTCCTGAGTTTAAAATTTTTGGAGTGGACTATCTACATTTTCTTTACTTGCGGAACTTGGATAACACTTTTTGTGGCAAATTTCAAATTAAAAATAATTTTCTTGGCAAATTGAGACAGCTGTGACTGAAAGTTAGAATTTTTTTCGTAATGTCGAAATTGACTTCAGAACATTTGATCAAAAATTCCGGTTGGAGTATTAGGAAGGAAAGTGCGGACCTGCGGAGATGATATGCAGGAGTGGGGAGACTTGAAACTGCAGCGAGATGTTGGGTATGCACGGCCAGCAATTTTGACATTGCTTTACATTTAAATAATTATCTCGTTATATACTTATTGAAAAAAATTTATTAAAAAATCTTTGCTATCTACATACAACACTGCATCTTTTATTAAAAATTAATTTTGTTAGTTGCTCAACTGCAATTGGGTCAGCATCTTGTAAAACGAACAGTGCGGTAAAAATAATTATTTTGCTAGGCTACAACGAAGTAAGAAAACAGTCGACAGAGTTTAAAGATAACTTCAAACACTGCCTTAAGCTCAAATATTTTTAAAACAAAAGTCTACAGAGCATATTAGAATTTTCAGACACTTCATACTACAATATTGCAGTTTTTTGTGAGACTCTTAGTTAGAGTTTTGAATTTTTTTTTCTTATGCAGTCGACAATTTTTAGACGACTTGCAGATTTCGAATCTATAAGAGGCTAAAGGACCCAATAAAACTGGTACATATATTCTTATCTTCACCCCGAACCCTATACAAATAAAGACACGAACGGTTTTGCTCTCTGCTAAACAGCTTCTTCCTGCTGTTTAAGTGTGATTAACCATGTTCTTCTTGTTATCGTTCGGTGGAGGAAAGCGGGGCTTCCTCGTGAGGTCACGATTCGAAATAGTTCATGGTTCCACTCCTGTGGGTGCAGAAGGTGTCGAGGTCACTTTTCGCTTGACCAAACCGGGAAGTGGGCTGTTTTTTACCGCCGCATTTGGTGTAAAGTTATCTGCACTCAGCATTAATCAGGTGGGGTGACGTAGGTGACGCGAGTTCAACTCCGGGCACCACCCCAAACACCCCGGATCCAGATGTGTGATCCGGTCAGAAGCAGCTGGGCAAAACATTACATCGCCCCCTTTCCCTTCCGATTTTAAGTACACATTACTATACTCCAATTACCACGTGGTTTATAGAAGGCAAGACAAAGGCCGCCACGTCCAAGGGCCATCGTCTTAATTACCATTGTGTCCGTACCCGCCAAGTTCCGATAGCCTATGCAAATTCTTTATCGGATTTCATCAGTGTTAAAAGGACATTTTAGCAAAGCAGGTGCGCAATTTATTAACGAAATCGAAGAAAATTTGCGACCCTCGCCGAATTTTGATCTTGTTTTTGTGCGAACCGTGCTGACTTTTGTGCCTGGGAATCCTCGGGCCCTACCAAATTCGGCAACAATAGAAACTTAGACCCGCACAATTCGCTCTGTGAAAGGAAAGTTTCCTTGACAAAAACGCGAGAACAGTCGCCCAAAACTAATGGTGATCGTGAAGGTTACGTCTTCGATATCGGTAATCGCGACGACGGCTGGGCTTGATAAAGACCAGCTGCAAATCGCCCTTTGTCTGATAATGCCGAATACACACAACCGATGTGTTAAGACGTTTTGAATTCCTCAAACGATACGGTTTTGTTCAAACAGCGCTGCTCCTCCTTTTGTCGGAAACAAAATAGGGGAATTATGCAAAGGACACGTTTATACGCGTCACATCCGCACTCCGAGACGAAGCTCGCAAATAAAAATAAAATTACACCAGTTGCAACGATAAAACCAGAAAACAAGCAATGGAACGCCAGAAACGTCGGGATTAAATTGTCAACGACTTGCAAAACTTCCGTTTCAAACTTCAATAAACGTTAAGTTTTGATTTTAGAATCATCAAATTTGAGTTTGCTCCATTCGCTTTTTTCCACAGAAAAGGTTAGAAGACGGAACTAGTATTCAGTCCTGCGGTCTCGTTAATTATCTTTGCGGCAGGAACGTACCTTCCAGGTGTCGCGATGCCGTTGTCCCTGCCCCTATCTATGTTTTATTAATTTCCCTGTTACCGGAGAGTTCCACGCTCTTCCCCTTGTAAACAAGCGAGGTTAAGAAACTACAGAGGAACATATGCCAAGCTACCAACGTCCAACCAAGTTTCTCAACTAGCAGGTGGTGCCTGTTTTTTTTTCGATATCAACAGTTTCACCCCCGAACCTGCTTCATCAAGTACCATCACCGGGTCGTTTCATGTCTTCGACACCACTTGGGGTCGCTAACAATTAGTCTAGTTTTTGTTTCCTAATGAAGGTCGTTATCTTTTCTGAAAGACATTCACTTCCGGAAGCGCCCTGCAGAAGACACGCGCCAGAAAGGCACGCGTTTTGGACGTTGATGGTCATGGCTCGATGCACTTACTTACCACGACAGATCGGTTTTCGGTTTCGTCAAGACGCTCAATTAATTGTACAATAACAGTTGGTGTTACCGGTAATACTCGTTTCTAATCCCTTTAAATTATGAAGATTTACGGGACGTGGTTAAAAAAAGATGCTGGGCCAGCATCTGTCAGATGAAGGCTTAATGTAGGGCCAAATCTCGCGATGGACGCAAGGTGCAATCGGAACGGACGCATTGCTACCTGCCTTATGTCTACCACCTGCTTTCGATGTAATTATTGTATCCGAGAATTACCCTCTGACATGAACTTTATTTTAGTTCGATACCAACAACTTCTTCACTTTTATTCAATGTGTACAACGTTTCTTGCGAACCGTTTTCACACGGAAAATCCTATAATAGCGAATTCAGAATAACAATGGGGACCCAAGTGACAATAGGGCGCCAGGTAAGAACTTTTATGCAAGCAGGCACAAATAAATCTTCCCTCTACCCGGTGGTAGCTCGGATTTTCAAGGAGTTGCGTAATTAACAGTTCATACACCCTTATTAGGTGCGACACCGGTTTAGATTCCCTTCTCAGGAGAAGAGGGTCTGCATTGTCCCAAAACGCAACGAAAATCGAATAGGCGCAATTAAAGTCTTGGTTGAGTTTCTACTTTACACCTGGAATTTAACGCGACAGTCGATAAGCAAAAATATCTTGGGGGCTAGTAGCCAACTTTTTTTACAATACTTCAACCCCTAAAAATTCCGTTATCTAATAAAAATATCATCTACAAAAACTTTTGGTAGATTTTTAACGGGAAATATAAATCAAGAAACTTATGCTTTCGATTATTAACAAGGTTCTTGACTAGAACAAGGACCATCAGAATTTAATTTGAGTCTTTTGTAGTAAATTGCATTTTTTGTTAATTTCAGAACCGTCTCTCATCCAGACGCCGCCGTCTGCCATCGCCGCTGCTTGTATTTGTTCGGCCGTTCGGGGGTTGAAGTTGATGTCGTCGGATGTTGCCACCCGTGATGTCTGTAACATGATCAACTTGGACGTCATCGCTTTAGAGGTGTTAGTGCGTATTGTGGACAACGCCGTTGAGAAGGTGGTCCCGAAAACTCCAGAGAAAATCGAGAAAATGGTGGAGGGTTTCGAGAGTCCGCAGTATCCGCAACCGGAAACTCCAACAGAAATCGAAAATATTTATTTCTAAATTGTTGACTGCCAGTTTGTTTGTGTTATTTAATTTTATTAACGAATTTTAAACACGTTTAAATGTAATGTTATATTGAAATAGCCCAAAGAATCCGAAGGATTCACATTTGATCTCTGTGTTTACCAGTAGCTTGTTACATAATTGATAGATAAAAATATGTTCAGGATATGATCTCAATAGCTTCTTTATTAGTAATAGCGGCGTCGCATCTGCGTCTTTTATTTTTTAAAGACAGTATGCGGCGTTATTAACGTATCTATAGGAACTCTTCTGTGATTTACATTAAACCGCTTTAAAACCGATGAAATCACTGGTGTTTTCAGTTATATGTTGTACTTCAAAATGTCTTTTCGATTATTTTGGTTATTATTGGTTTGTTATCTAGTCTTTTAGTTTTGTATGCACTTTAGTTAATTTTTTCCCTCAACCCTAAAACACTCATTGTACCTACTCAAATAATTACAACCCGTTCCATTACTTTCTTGTAGGTACTATGTATTTATTTTAATAGCGTAATAATTTATTATTGTAGTAAGACCAAAGTTTTTTTTTAGTTGAGTACTTAAAGTGTTCAATTATTATTTATAATTTCTATTTGTAAATTTGTTGTTGTCCTTTATTAATGTGAAGTGACACTAGCACCACTACATTCCAAAAGTAGAATATTAAAAAATAAGTTAAAAACTTTGCATTTTATTTCCTACATTTTAGAACCAGTCAATGCTTTTCGTTGCAGATATTTGCTACTTTCTTGACAAGCAAGCGTGTTATGCTAAAAAAATTAATTGTAAATTGACAAAATAGAAAAAAATTGAAATCAAAACTACAGAATGAGAAGAGAGGGACAGACGTGTGCTAACCGTTAACCTTTTAACAAATATTGAATATTCATTCAGAATGCCGAATATTTTAGTTCAAAGAGTACCTACTAAGACTTAATTATCACACTACGTACTCTATCATTTTTCTTGCAAATTGAAAGTGACAAACACATTAGGTTAATCAGCCGAATGCAAGTACGCGGTGGTGAACGCTACTCTTCCTACAGTAACACGGCATTTGTTTTGGAAATATGCCATCATTGAAGTGTCTCTCTAAAGCAGTAAATTGAGACGCGACCAAGTAAGCTCGAACCTATCAGGCTGTGTATGGTACCTTCACAAGGTGACAAGTTCTATCGGGCTTACCTATGTCTAAATAAATTATGTTTTGGGTTTAAAAGGAACATCAATTCGTGCACCGCAAAATAATTATTATCTATTTGCATATCCAGATGTGATGAGTAGGTGTATATAAAATATCTAATTACATAAGTTTTTGTAATTAATAAAAATTCACCAAATAATATAAAAATGAAAATTTCGTATAGACCCAATTTAAAAAGTTTTTTTAAAGTGTGGCACTATTAGTTAACCCCATAAAAACTACAATAGAAGATTTTGTTAATATTTTTAATGAAATTTTAATATAAATATGTTATGCGGAATTAAACAGATCAGCATGCAATAGATGAAAGAAACGCTAAGCCGAAAGTTTTATAATAGTATAGTTAGTTCAAGATTTCTAACTTCTGAAAAATAGAAGCAAACCGTAAGATTTTGAAGCGAAGACTACCTAGAAGAGTCTTAAAATTTGTATATATTGCTTTTATCAATCCATCAAACTTGCTTATAAATGGACAAAGGCGTCTAATTGTTGGTTACAATCTCTCCATAAGTTGAATGTTACATGTTACTGAGCTACTCGGATGAAATTTGAAGAAAATTAACAAAGAATTACAAATTTAAAGATGAGTATCACTACATATCGTAATTTTCTGTTTCAAACTTCAAAATCCCTATTAACAGCACTATGCATCGAATTTTGAATACTTAGTTCTTGATTTTTCAACTTTGACTAGTAATAGTTGGTAAACTCTTGCAATTTTATTAAAGTTTCAGTAAGTTTAGAATGCATTAGTAGGTATGTACACAAGCTTTCCAAAAATTGATTAGTTTTTAAATTAGAGCCAGAAGACACCGAACTGAATAGAAAGAGTTTCAGTTCTATTTTCATTTCAATAAACAAATAAATTATAATATTCTATAAAGTTTACCAACATGAAGGGCCATTATTATTTGATTTTATTAGATCTTAGTTAATTAATTATGAAAAAATATATCCACTAGAAATTTAAATAGAAATAAGTCTTCCCTGATAGACCAAGAGTGAGTCGGCCAAGGTGGGGCGACAACCTGAATACGAATAAGATCGACGAAGGAAAAAGTCTTATACCTAATATGAAAAAAAGAAGAAAAAAAGAGAAAGTGTTAATGATATACTTTTAACGACAGGACTGTGCCGGATGTCCCATGATTAATTTATTATCTACAAAATTGGATTATTCCTTCAATATTGTTCACCTTTTTGCTTTAATTACGAAGATTATTTAAATTACATATCAAACACACACATGCTCTCATTTTGCCAAACAATTTATATTTTTAATATATTGAATTTTTTCCATTCCGGGTGTTCATTCGCGTTGCAATGGTTGGTCCTGGAAAGAACCGGTTTTACGACGAAGTTTCGGCAAAATCACATTTGCCATCTACAGGTGGTTTGTTTGTATTGGTGCCGTCCGCTCTCATCGACTGACGACCGAAGAGCGAACGGCACCAATAGAAACAAACGACCCGAAGATGGCAAATGTGATTTTGCCAAAACGTCGTCGTAAAACCGGTTCTTTGCAGGACCAACCATTGCAACGCGGATGAACTCCCGAAATGGAACAAATTCATTCAGCACCCGCGTGAAGCCTAAAAACCAGTGTTTTAATATATTGCATTTATTTATTTCGTTTCAGAACATTTGGGAATTTCGGTACAACGTTGCTTCAAAACTACAACTATTTTATAGAACTATAATATCAAAAATAATTAACTGGATAGATTCAATCTAGCTAAATTTAGTTAAATGTATTAAAATATATGTAAATTATTGCGACACAAATACTTCTAAGAAGGTACAGAAATTATTTGAGCAAACTATGATGGTGCCAAACAACAATTTTTTCGAAATCTAATGTTAAAAGTTTATAGGACGTTGTTCTACAAAGATCTTGTGTAAGAAACAATAAACATTGCCCTTGGCCCCTATTACACATACCGCATTATAGCAATTCATACGACTCTTCATTTATTTCCGTAAGTTTTGTGATTGTTTCGAAAATAAATACTTTAGTACAGTTTAACTGAACTCGTTCATTTGCTACACGCCTTGACTAGAACAAAGTAATCTGTAGCAATCAGTTGCTTGAGTACATGGAATCTTTTTTTCAAAAACAAAATTAAGTTATGCCTAAAACGACTTTACACTTGGTAAAACTTTTATCTCTTACCCCCACGGTTCTTCAGGTACCTAGTCTGTGGAAATTTTGTTATTTCTCTTGCTATCCTCTCTTTATCAAGCAAACGAAAACTTATTTCTAAAGTAAAAAGTATCAGAAAAGTTATATAGATAATTTTGGTAGGTATTTGAAATTATTTTTTAGAAGTTTGCCAAAAGAAAATTTTATATATTTAAATTTAGTTCTACACACTGGGCATCAGCAACCAGATATACACTATGCTTCTATACTAATATTTGGCAACTTTTTCTCTGAGAGCATAAAGATTTATAGAGCAGCCAGTGACAGGCAAGAGTTTTCTATGCCGAAAGAGATTTGTATTTAGGAAAATTTTTCTACTCCTTAGACTATAATTAACAATAGTAATCACTTCTATCGTTCCCTTTAAGCTTAAATATTAAAATCGAAGTTAATATGTAAAATCGCTTACAAATTAATATGAATTACGAAGTAAGATACTGGAAATTAGTAGTCCGGGCCTCACTGCTGGATTAGATTGTGTCTTTACAATCTAATTTCAGCAACGAGACTTGGACGGCTGTCTTTACCCGTCCAAGTCTCGTTGCTAAATAAATCTTTACGCTGTTCTGTGTATGACTGTTGGTAAAGTACTTCAAGCCAATAATCTAGAATGTGGTCAAATTGAAATTATTATTATTGTTAATTAACAATTATTTTCTAATTTAAGTTAAAAAAAAGCTGCTTTGTCCATGAAATATCACATAACTGAATATTTACAACTAGAAGGAGAAAATGACTTTTTATATTCCAAGAAATAGAATTTTAATTTATATTGCCCCATTTCTTACGATAATTAGTGGCGTGAGTAGTGTGAAGCGCTACTGGAGATATATTTTAGCTATATGTTGTAGCAAAAGTTACTTAGTACTAGAAATTGAAGTATTCTTCAATAGAAACGGTTTGCATCACGTGTCATTAGTACACATCATTTGGCAGTGCAATTTTAGAATAAAAGATAAAAAACATAATGGAATGCGTTATTTTCATGTAAATAATCCTAAAAGAGACTTTTCCAACATAACTAGTGTACAAGTCACACTAGGATAGATTGTAATTGAAATGTTTTAAATTATTTTGAGACAAATTTAAGCTTTCATAAGTAACACAAAGACAATTAAAAGGAATATTGCATGCATCTAATTCCCTAATTTTTTGCCATTTTATTATCTGGAGTTCTGTTAAAAATGCATTTCCTGAACCTTGTTCACGATTCTAAAAAAAACACAAAACACCAAATTAGTAAACAAATCAAGAATTGTTATAAGCGAATTGAGAATATATTAATATAAAATTAGAATATAAAACTTAATTCTAGCAACATAAATAGAATCAATAAAATAATTAATTAAATAATTTTTGTCGGTTGAAAATGCTGATAGTAGTTTCTAGTATAATCAACCATTAAATCTGCCTGACATTCAGGTAAATCACCAATATGTGCCCCAGGTGACCCTCCAACTCTTGTAAAGGGAGGCACTACTGTTTCAGCAGCCAAAATAGTGTTATCTTCAATAACGCAACAATCCTTTAATGTACACCTTCGTCCCTAAAAAACCCGCATTTATGTAGTTTTCTAAATTATAATACGTCAAGACTTACAATAACACAATTTTTTCCTATATAAACGTAAGAACCAATAAAAGCAGCATTAATAACTGACCGTTCTCCAACAAAAACATGATCACCCATAGTTAATGGAAAAAAGGCAACCCTAAAAATGTAACGTAAATAAGAAGAATCAGCAATTTTCTAATTCTAAGAATCACCCTTTGCTGAATTTCTTATAAGGAGGCCTGATTACAGCTTCCTTACTTATAATGCAGTAGCGACCTGTACGAACATTTGCCAAATCACCTCTAATTATCGCTTCAGACTGTACGATAACTTTGCCTTGTAAAATTATGTTTTGGGAACCACATAACACAGTTTGCCGGCAAACCTTGTTCCCGGAGGCCTAAAATATAAGAACAACAAACATAACCTCACTTTACTAACAACAACGAATTTACTTACTGTTTCAACGTATTCATTTTTATTGTAGTTAATTTCACGCAACTCCATCAAAAACGATTAAATAAATGTGTTAAATACAATGGAAATGTTTAACAAAATGTTAAGAGTTTTGACACTTGGGATCTAGTGGTGGGTCGTTACTTCAGGAGCGTTCTTTTGGAGCGGTATTTCAGTGGAACGGAATAACTCGTTCCAGCGTTCCAAAGGAACTCGTTGCTTTGGAACGACTGCGCACGCAGCAGCGACAGGAGCGTACGGAACGAAACGGACGGTTTTCGTTCCGTTTCCCAACAACCTAAACGGAACGTAATATCGTTGTATGATTATTTATTAATCCATATACAATGGTAATATGTAGCGAAACTGCAAAAAGTAAAGTAAAGCGTATGATACGGAAGTCGAGAGTGATGAGACAAATAAGATAAAAAATAAGCCAAGTAACTAGGATCACGTGGAATAATTGTAAACGCTTCCTGCATGTAAATTAACATTAATTTTTCTTATTGGAACGGCGAAAATAGTGAGTTTAAAATATTAGAGTAACTGGGAACGTCGCGTTTCTGTTTCCTTAGTATAACAGGAAAGTTTAAAGGTAAAAATGAAAATTGAATGCGTAATCAAAGCGTAGAAATATATCTCTTGTGTTTAAATGCGTGTTTACATTTACTCAGAATGAAGAATTAAGGATAGGGTCAAGGTAAAAAAATTATAAAATTAAATTTAAAATAAATTTAAAAAAAAATTCAAGCTTTGACATTTTCGCAAATAAGTGGATGTTTTTAATTCAGGAGCGTACATAGAACGGAGCGGGAGCGGACGGATTTCGTTTCGTATTCTTCCAACCAAATAACGTAAAAGGAACGTAAAATGTATAAAATATATAAAATTAATAATAATTTATTTATTTCTTCTATTTGCATATTTTCTTCATTAGGTTCATTAATTTTTACAGTAGATACAATCGGCTTATGGTAAATATGATATGTATGTTCGCGACTCGATGTTGTCTAGATGTCGCGAAAATAGTGCATCTATTGTTGTTTCCGATTTCGTTGTTGAGGTTTTGGAATCACTCCTCCGCAAATTTAAATTTTCGAAAAGAAAATTAACCAATGGTTGTGAATCTGGAGATTGAAAGTTCACATTGAAATCACTGCCAAGGATCATTGGTAATTTATATTCTCCTCTGCCAAGAATAGCAGCACAAACTATATATTTTATCTCTCTTATACGAATGTAGTTTTCAAATCACTCCCAACGCGGCTAAAGAAGTTTCAATTCAAAAACAATTAATTTAACCGTTGATTAGAAAATACGTTATCAGTACATGGATTTTTTCAAGCCTTTCGGTAGAAAACTGAACTAAATCGATAGAATGGTAGAATTTATCTGAATTTGATAGACCTACCGAGAAATCGGTAGCTGTGGCAACACGCAACACTGCGTTGCCGGCCGCTCCGTTACTCCGTTCCGTTCCGTTACTCTTGCTCGCTCCATTCTGTCGCTGTCATTGTCGTCCAGTTCCAGTTCCATTCGCGCCGTTCCAGTGTCGCTAAAAATCTCGTTCCAAAGTAACGTTCCTTTGGAACGGTATTTTCTTGGAACGACCTGGAGCGGAACGCTCCACAGAAGGAACCGGTATTCCCATCACTATTGGGATCTAGTGCGCCTGCTCAAATCAATCATCCTATGCCAAAACGCGCAAAATTTCAATCAATTCTCTTATTCTTCACTTTTGCTCGATTATAATCGTTGTATGATTATATAATCCATATACAATGATTATAATGTACAGAACGGCACTGCCAATGTTTGACTAATTTAACTGCAGTACCACTGAATTGTTTAGGTCAACAGTAGGCTTTGTATAGCTCCAGTTGCACAAAGTGCAAACATTAAAATTTTGATTGGTGATTAGACCCATCCGCAGCTCTTTAAGAATTTGAAAGAAAGCAATGTCTGTTAAGTCCCTACAAAATGCAATAAACGGCTAATGACCAGTTATTGTAATAAAAATATTATAGATCTGCTAATGGCTCGTTAGGCTCTCATCACCATTGTGCAAGTGGTGACTAATTTAATATAATTCATAGTTTCTACCTTCATCTGTTTTTAACCACTATTTTCATCACCCTGTTTATAACTTTTACATCAAGAACAAATCAACAAGAAGGATGAAATTGGAAGAGGGTTAATGAAAAACATGTTATAGAAACTATTTAATCAACGTTTATTCTTGACTGGCGTCAACATTCTCGGTTTGTAGACCCTTGAATGTAACTACAGGAACGTACGTCACTAATGTAAACAGTTTGTTCACGGAATCTTCATCATCATTTCTTCTACGAGAAAGACGAACACGTACTCGGAAAGGAACGTTCCTACAAAGTTATCAAATAGAAACTGCCAATGTTCCAAAGGAAATAAATACAAACCTAATTCCTTTAGACCATAATTGTTTGTTGAGACGGGTATCAATCCTCACATCAGGAGTGCCCATTTGGAGTTCCGCAAATTTGCGGATTTCCTTAATAGCGCGAGGTGCCCGTTTTTTGAAACTAATGCCATGTAACCTTTTGTGGAGATTAACCGTGTATTCCCGGCTCACCACTTCATTAATAGCGGATTTTGCCTTCCGTTCGGTTCTAGGTTTGGCCATTTTACCTAAAACAATAACACATAACCTATAAATATAACACGGTCACGTTTGAGTATTAAAAAATAACTTTTTTACAGTCAATAATGTACTGAAAACATACAATTAATAATCTGGAACAGTTATTTAGTAAGTTTTACAATTTATTAAAGCGGATGATTTAGATTTTAGCGAAACTAAATTTATTTAACTTACCTGCTTCACAGATGTCAACACGAAAGAGTGGCTCCGAACCTTTTTCTGAACTAGTAATTGTAATTTTAGCAACGTAGTGCGCTGTCGGTAATTCAGAGATCGGTTATATCAATGAGATGTTTTGCTCAAAGAGGTCGCCCAAATCTGTTCTTCAAGATATCAAATTGAACAAATTTTGTTCAACAAACACATAAATAATATACAAATTTCTACATGGTTTTTGTATGATACAACAATATTCAATTTAACCTAAAGGTATAAAAAAATATTGATTTAAAATTGGAAATATCTAGTATAAAATTTTTGGGAAAGCAATTATACGAAAGATTAAAACAATTACAAAAAAAGACTGAATACAAACATTATTATTGCAAATTAAATGCCTTCAAAAACAAACAATATATACTGAAGAACTGAAGAATACTTATAAAAATAGTAGAAGGACAGAAAGGCAGTAAATAACATCAGGAAATGTGATTATGTTAAAATGAAGAAAACTACACTGCAAATTTTTTTAATAAAATAAAATAAAAATTAAGGGATTATTAATTAAACGCCCACATACTGTGTAGAGCTACGATTTAAAAAGTACAAGAGCTTAACATTAATTAAGAAAATAAATAACTTTAATAATGTAGAAAAATGTGAATATTATAATAAGAGAAAACATTATATTAAAGATATGTGAAAATAGAAGTAATGGAGAGTTAAATTCAAATCTATCATAGATTCGAGACTTAAATGCATTCAACAGAGAAAAGTGGGGAAGTAAAATGAATTGAATTGAATAATGAATGAATTGACCACTTGTTCGGTCTAAAAAGAAGCAGATCTTGAATCGCATTATAAAAACTAATGAAGAAGTACAGACAACAAAAATTGTACTTGTATGGTGCACTAATCTTAGACAAACAGATTTCAGCTGTCTCAAGATTGCTTAAAATCGAAGATAGTGAAATATTCTTATGAGAAGACAGAATTGACTTAAAAGAACACCTTAGCAAAAGAAAAAATTTTTTTTAGGTTATATATTTTAGAAATAATTAAAATTGCTGAAGAAATAAAGAATTTTGGACAAAAAGTAGAAAAAAGTATTGTGGAAAAAAATATCTAACATATCCAATCTGAAACTAAAATATTCTTAGGGAATAGTGGCAAAAATGCAAAAATAAGATTAAATTTAAAAATAGAAGAGAAACATAAAAAATATAGAATCATAAGAGTGTTCACGTTGTTAACCTAGAGAAGCAAAAATAAATTGTAGTACCATCAAAGAGTAAAGAAGTTATAAGTTCTCCACTTCTTATATAAAAAATAAGCCGAAAGAGTAAGAGTATCAATTTGCAATTTATAGGGATAAAATATTTCTTTGATAAAATTAAAGCCATAGAAAAACAACAATAGAGATCTATGAGAGGAATTAAAAAGTAAGAAAAAGAGAAAGTAAAAAATATAGTTGCAGAAAAGTGAATAACACAGTAATAATTAAATAGAATTTAGAACAAAGCTGAAAAATGTAAATAAGATTAAACTTAAATTTGTCAAAAATTAATGAAACTCAGAAGACAAAAGTGTTTATTTGACAAAAATGGAGAAGCTAACATAAAAGACAAGTGTAAATAAGCTCATAATTAGTTCGTATCGAAAAAATTAATATGAACAGTAATAAATTGGTTAGATGTCCAAAGGGTTTACAGAGCATTGAACGCAATTAATTTAACTAGAATGAGAAGGGATAATTTCAGGATAATATATCTATCATTGTTGCTTTGATTCGAAAAGTGTTAGGAAGGAAAATTATTATTGTTTGTATGATCTAACATAATATATTTTTTAATTTTCCTTTTTTAATTATTGTACATCTAGTCCGCTGCTAGATTTACCATTTACCAGGTTTTTACTTGAAGGTTAGACAGTAACGTATCAATACAAAGTATTCGTACCGCAAATCACAACTGAGCAATAGGAATAAAGATTTTTTTTGTTAACAACAATTGAATGATATCTTGAACCAATGTAGTGATCTAGAGATAGAATCAATCCACAATTTAGTTAGTAGATTGCAACTGGTCAATCTTGGGAATATTCGAGGTGATTTGTTTAATGAATTAGCTTGTTTGCAACTTTTATCGTGAAGGGGGTAATGGTAGATATAATTCGGTTCCTTATCACTTCCTGAAACCAGGTCGTGGTATCGCTGATTGACAAAAAACCGATTGTGTGAATCTTTGTCGCCCCGTCTTTTATCGCCTTAATGGCAATAAGGGTGCATTGTGGTGCAATAAATACATGAGGACTTTCTCATCGAAACGTAATTGGATATCAAATCGCATTAGATTTGCTCAATCGTGTACAACATATGGAGTAAAAAGCGGATGCGTCATTCAGTACATTGGTGATGGCTTATAGAGATCCATTATGTGCCCGTATAGCGTTAAATGGTCTATAAATTAGCGGTCCTCATCAAGTTGCAGCAGCCAGTCACTGCGCCCTAAATAGGTCCAAATACGTCAAGGAGACCTCAATGCCAGGTGCCTGCGCACCAGGTGCAATTCTCTCGTTTCCTGCTGACCGGCAGGAATTTTGGAAGGTTCTGGAAATGCGTCAACGGTTCAATAACTTCGAAGTTGTCCTAGATAGCATCTTCGGCGGCCATGGTAACATAGAACAGTTCGGTTGTCAAGGTCCTCCGGAGCCAGACTTTTTTATTCGTAGATAATTTCTAGATTGAATGTACCGGCATCTGGCCGAGCGAAGCGCGACGTTGTGAACTTCCCCTTACCCTCCCGACTCCGCGGCTTGCATACGCATTGCATGTCCTCTAAAGGTCCTCTAAAGTTAGGTCATTGAATTTGGACCCTTGTCCTTCAACAGTCGCGACCGCGTTGCATTCGGCAGAGCATTGGCCTCCACGTAACCCTACTTTGCTCCGCCAGCTTGTTTACTCACGCACCAGACACACCATCCACCACCGTCTCTTCCGTCTCGACACGCAAATGCGTAAACGACGCTACCGAAATGTAGAAGCGCCACGACGCCGGCCAAAAAAGACCAGTTTCGGAGCAGCAAGGAAGTCTCCAGGTCATAGCAGGAAAACTCGCCCCTCTACATTCCGATTTTTAGTACCCTACCAACGGGCTATCAAAATAAGACGCAAACAACCAGCAGTTTCTCACTTGTTCTTGAATTAGTCAAACCACTTACAGAAAGCGCGGATAGATAGATGTTTCCGGTGCAATGTCTGTAATAATTAGAACGGCACCAGCGTCCCCTAGTTCCGCCGATTCCTGGGCGCGTCAGAATCTACTTAGATTTTTGTTATGCAGCGAGAAGGTTGCGATATCATGGCAGAAATGTTTCAGTAAAACAAGAGTCATAAGTTGAATCAATATTGCAAGGAATATAACTTTTCCTTAAGGTTGGCGGACGAAACAGGGTCAAACGAGAAATGCCTATGATTGCCTCGAGCGAAAGAAATGTGTGGGCAGTTCAAATTAACACCCATTCAATACAAGTTTCATATGCCCATTGGGTTTCATGCTGCGCCTGGTCTTTATTTGTATCAAAACAAATGTTACCACTGTACCTAATATTGCAGTTGTAAACACTGTAACTGATACTACGTGATATTTTGTATGGCACAAACACTTGACAAAATATACCAAAAATGTTTCTGCAGGTATCTGCAATAATGGCTATTGTTAAAAATCTACACTAACATTACAGGTGAATACAGGAAAAAAAAATTGTGCAATATTAAATAGCAATAAAAAGTAAAAGTTATTTCTTTATCACTAGGTGGTGAAGGAAATGGAAAAAAATATTGGGGGAGAAAAGGACGTGCCAAGAAGTGCAAGCAACATGAACAGACCAGATACCATTGATTGCAGCTCTGGTTAATGTTTCTAGAGTCGACAATGAGAGAACTTGTAAAGAGGCAACACTGACGATTTATTTAAAATAATAAAATAAAATTTTCAAACTTTTAAACGCCAGTCCCTTTAAACTGGGTGGGTGCGCGCACACGTACTTATACCTACATGCAATTCTTTGAGATGTGATTATGTAACTGCAAATAGTTTATATGAGTTTCAGCGACAATTTAGCAATATATGGACGGTTTCCTTTTAAAAACTGTGTTGCTATATTCAATTACGTAAAAGCTTCCTAACCACATTCTCCTGTGTTTTCAATGAGTTTAGTTGCCGAATTGGCTATTAGTCAATCAGACCTCGTGTCCTTTACAATTCAAAACAAATATGGTCGACAATGAACGACAAATCTTTAAATTAGCTGGATTTTTCATTTCTGTCGCAAAATCAAGTACCATGTCTAATCCTCGCCTCTTTGTCAGTTTTTTACTCTTTTGTTATATAGTATATAGTTGTTGTATAGTATCCACATGACAGTGCATTCGGTTGTCGCAGAATACTCAAGAACTAGAGCAGATTTCTTGATCTTTCTTTACTTTTAAGGAACTAGACACATCAGTTACAAGAATAACAAGAAATAATGAAGACGGAACATCAACGAAGAAATGCTCCTTACATAAATGGCGTATATGCAGTTCATCAATACAATGCAAGTTGATTTTGAGATAAAGTGGGTTGCCTAAATCGGGCGCTTATCTGATTTGTGATGCTTCGCTTTTTCATACCCAAATCGAAGACTATTACAAATAGTCAAATTTAAATTTTAGTGACAAACTGCCAACTACATTGCTGATCAGGACTCATTGTCAAAATTTCCAATTTCGTTGCACTCCTAAGAGTGTAGTTAAATTTTTGAGGCGTTATAAACACGACAGTCGTTGTATTTACGTTCAGTACTTGAAAACTATAGTAATATTTTTGCTGTATGTGTTTTTTATAATTACCTTTAATAATATGACTTAAAAAAAATATTAAGAGAGAAATAAATTTGATAATATATTTTGAAGAAATTCCCATCGGTTGTGATTTTAAAAGTTATTAACCAATCGACTTGAAATTTATTTAAAATCTGAAACAGATATGTCCACGAATATTGATCTAATTTTGGAGTGGTGTACACAAGATGCATTGTCATTCCTATAACGTCCCGTGCGTGCGACAGAGAACGCAATAACGACTAAACGGCATCCTTAAAAGTTCTGATGAATAACAAAAATAATATTTTAATTTAGGTGAATAATTTAATTTTTTGCATTTAATAATTAAATATTTTTCTGTTTTCTTTAATTGGGTGCCGCTGCAAATATGACTTTGGTCACTACGTAATTTTAATTAAGATTTAGGATAAAAAAAATTGTTTGAAAGACAACGTAAAAGTGCCAAAATTTTGTCTGAAATAGTTTTTTTGCACAAGATGTCGTGGGCAATTAAGGGCATTTTTGAAAGAAATTATTACAAATTAAATTTGACATAAGTTTGAGAAAGTTATTCTTTCATCCTTTTACTTTACAATCAAAGTAATTTTTGGGTTCTCCTCAATTTATGAAGTATGAAGGTACATTTTCGCCTGACTTCGAGCTTTTCGTCCGCCCACCTTAACGAAAGGTTATCTTGGCCTTGGTAATGATGAACTCTTTAGTTCTTTAGTAACCGCTCCTTTTTTGAAAACTACCGAAGGCGTGGAGGTCACTTTTCAGCTGAGATATGCAGAATCAAAATTTTCTTAACACTAAAACTTTTAAAATCTTCAAATTTTGGCGAGGTGGCTGCAGGTATTTTGGGAAAACTGTGAAATTTCGCCGAAATTCGCGGTCAAAGTGGCAAGAATCGCCCGGATGTCGTGCCGTCGAGTGTTTGTTTAAAAAAATTCTAGTCATTCCTCCGTGAAGCGAGCAGGTCGGGCTTCGTTCACCGCGAAGGCCCCCTCTGCTTTTGGCATCGGCCACGCGGCCATCCGTGACAAGAGTTTGGCGGCTGGGCTAGGCCAAGCCAACGTCTGGTGGTATAAGCAGCACTAAGTCCCCCTTTACCGCACTGACCAAATCGCCGCATCCTCTTTATTCATAACCCTTGACAACGGTCCGATCTTCCGGTAACAACTAACAACCCGCAGGAGCGTCGCCATGCAACTTCAATGAATGGCGGCGTGGTTCTTTGACGCGACGTGCAAGCTTTCCTAATTATTCTCGAGAATCAGCGGGTTAACCGAGAAAAAATTGAGGGTGACGATGGAGGTTTTCGTTACAAGGTGCGAGAGTGGTTCCCAGGCAATTTGGGGTTATCTCGAGATATGCGACCCCTCTCGCCCGCAACTCATTAAACGACAAAAAACCCTCTTAATGTTATTAGCGACAATTGGGGGGAGTTGTCGCGTTCAGCATGTGGGTTCGCCAAAATTGCTCGACCCTCAACATCGAAATAGAAACCGCACATACGTGATGGTGAAAGTTTGTTATTTCATTATATCACCGACTTGAAGCGTGTCGAAATTGTTGCTAACATTCGCCTAAAATCCGGAGGACACCCAGCAAAAACATTTTGAGGTCACCAAACAAACATCAATTCGGGCAGTTTCGTGTTTATCTGAAGCCGTTCTTGACCCAAAACCGACCAATCTAATTGCACGTAGCGTTTTCCAAACGTCTATTATTACCGAAATTATTTGGACCTGGTTAATTTTAGTGGTTGCGCTTCTCTAATTTAAAAATACGCCACGTTGGGCCAACTTAACTCGCATTTGCTGAGGCCAATAACCTTGTCTAACCATCCAGTGCATGTGCACAAGCGATCTTGGCACCACATATCTCTCAATCGCGCCACGAAACTCCAGATAAATATTTGAAAGCTCCCTGTAACACAAACAGATTAATCCACCGATTTGTCGGTAAAAATAGCGCGATCTCTTCTAAAAAAACAATTACAATTATACATAATCCATGAGATTAACGAACTTCACGAAAACACTTGCAATATTTCTTTGCGACTATTTGAGACGATGGTTAAAAATAAATTCGGCTAAATGGGTCCAATGAACTTTTCGCAAAGTATTTTTTCCGCTCACTGAAACAACTTTCTACAAATTACTATAAAATTTAAATTATTCGGAAAGGGGCCATTACGAACGAACCGCTAGGTTTGCGTGTGTTGGGAATGGTGCGAAATCAGATTTAATTAGTCTTCAGCAACTGCCGTTTTTTGTAATTATCGATATCCTTTCCCAGTGAGCCGGAAGGTTGACGCTTCAAGCAAACATGAAAGTTTTTTTCTTTAATAGCAACAGTTTGCTAAAATCAAGAACCTCGTCCTGCTAAAAGCTAATTTGGTTAATAATATTATTGGCGCCTTAGCACCATGCGGGTTACAACTAGTGGAAGAAAACTGAAAAGAGCTTTTAATTCAAGAAATTTGCATGTAATTTGGACTTTGGAGATCGAACAATTTGGTTTCGGCTATTCTGCGCAACGTTCAGTTTATTCAGTGATTAATTATTTCAATTCTTATTGAAATTTGCATAAGACCTAATGAAATGAAATAAGTGGCATGTTTTAAATAAAATATTTGTGAAGATATAAGATTTGTAATTTTTTCGAAATGCAAAATTAAGTAATATTTTGGGTCTAATAAAAAATTTAGAAACGATTTTAAGATTAATAATTTATTTATTGATAAATCGACATTGGCAATAAGTCAATTTCAATTCAAGAAAATTAAGTGTCCCAATCGATATACAAAATTTAACTTTCGTCTTCACTGAACTTACCCAACCACTACCTGTTTTGGTAATAATATTTTTGCAAATTGTTTTGAATTGTAATAAAATAAACAAATGTAATTTGATTAATTAATGAAAGAATTGCTTGAAGAGGACGAAGATTTTGCTTCCCAACTAAGCGTTTTGTAGAAGTAGTAAAATTTAATTTAAGTTGATGCCCTTGACATGTTAAAAAATTTGGTCAAAAATTTAAATAAATCTGAAGAACTTTCCAACCACATGGCAGGAAAAACTTGTATAAATGCAAATGTATTTAGTATTTATATTGTTACTAAGTTAATGTCAATGAATACAATTACCTATCCTAATAATCAAAATATTGACACACAAAATATATTTTTTTTAAATAATTATTCAATTTCTCGTTTAGAAGTTGATTGTATAAAAAGTTATAAATTATACGAATTCAAAATATGTTAATAATTATTCAACTATTTTATTAAAAATGTTGTCACTTTAATTTCAAATTGAAAAGCGACCATCTATTTTCTAATAATGTAAATATTGTTAACATTAATTTTAAACAAACATTAACTGCTTAATTAACGAAATTCTTATTGATCAAGGTTCACGTTTAGATAACTGGCGTAGATGCTATGTGGCAACCGCAGCTAATATTTTGCTCAGCAGGAAAACAAATCAAAACCATAAGGTGAGGTAGCAAAAAATATTTTTTTCGGAAAATTTACTTTTGTGGTGAAAATTACAGTACAACAGAATTCTGTAAAAAGTTTTTGACAATTTACTGGTTATGAGTATAGTATCGACATAAAATCAAACACGTGTGGCTCGTTACCTTCAGAAGATACCGAACAACTTTTTTATTAGAATTCAACTATGTGGTATATTATGCATTAGGGGTAGTAAAAATTAAGCTTAGTGTGGCTAAGAGGGGGCGAAGCCTGGTCTGAATACAATGTTTTTTAGAACCAATAATTGCAACAAAATTGTAGAACAATTTCAGGAATCACAATTAAGATAGAATTATTATTATACTGAAAATAATGTTTTGCGGTTGTAATGGATCATAATTACAAATAAAGAAAAACTGCCACACAATCATTTTAAATGCAAAAATTAATAGTAAAAAAATTACAGAAAGGATTTATTCTTCTCATTTATACGATTAGGCAGACAAAGTAGTAATTTTACATGTCTAATGAGATAAAGTGATACTTTCATTTTGTCAATCAAACCACAAAATTACTTACCTAAGGTTCAAAAAAATATTATTATAGTAAAAAAATTGAGAAGAGCAAAGAGGCTTTTGCATTTCAACCAAGCTTTTCAAACCACTGCAACGGTGGTGATCTTTAGAGAGTAAAATTTTAGTTAAAAATGTGTTTAAATATGAAGAATTTTCTAATGACATAGAGCAAAAAAATATGTAATTGCAAGTTTAAATCATTATTAATAAAGTAACTTCTTACTAAATCTTGTATTCTCATAATCAAAATATTTACCGACAGGAGTCAAATATTTTTTTCATTTTAAATTATTGTTCAAAAATCGAGAATTCAAGAAAATATTGCTTTCAAATTAAATAAATAATTGCAATTCAAATTCTATAACAAGTCTGCTCCAATTTTAATATTTTAATTGTTAAATGTTTTGTGTCTACATATTAAAGAAAATTTTTCTTATTTACTGGTGTAAATTCCATAGGAAAATTGACGCTTCTTCTCAGAGAAAAAGAAGAAATTGAAATTAGAACGTAAAGGATATGAATCAACAGAAAATATGTAATTTTCACAAAATCCACTTTCTCAGTGAAAATAGCACCAATTGTTTAATTCTATTGGAATTTAGCGAGTACTTTTTTAGAAATCACTATTTTGGCAATAAATAAAACATTTGCACCAACATAAACAAAAGACGTTTGCATTTCAGAAAAAAATATTATTAATCATTCTTTTTTGCAACAAGATTATTTTGAATTTTTAATAAACTAAAATAAATCATATTTTCGTTCGAATACTTTCGGAATTTTGAGCTTACATGCCTCTTCTACCCTTTCGAGAATGTGACGTATACTGCACAAAACTTGATTTCTGATATTTTGTCCAATTCAAAATCCAACGATGAATGATTTGGAGAGTGGACAATGAAATTATAAACCTTTACATGGGGCTGGAAAAATAAAGAACCTATTTTTGTTACAGCAGTTTCGTTACTCTTCTTTAGTTCTCAATTATTTCGAACAAAAAAAATTTTCCAAAATTAATTCTTTTCTATAGACTTTTCACTTCATTTTTGCAATTTTGAGGGCCCGCAATTTCTTTAATGATATTACTGAAGAGTCTGCATGTTATTTAAAACAGTTTAAGATACTGGGCCCAATAATTGATTAAAGTGGACCGGAATTTCCTTTATTATGCTTTTGGGCACAACTTAATTTTTTAAATTTCTGAAAATTTCCGCGGGCGTACCTCCGATCCCCGAAGTTATAAAACTGGATCCGCAATTCCTCATTAGCTTCTAAACAACTTTTCTAGTTCAATCAAGCGCTAAATTTGAGAGGTCGTTCCAGTTGCGGACCTGTTTTAATGATGCCGAGCCTGTAATTATTCTAATATTTCCCAACCGTTTCAACCTTCCCAATTCCCGGTCCTCAGAGTTACGGTAGCGGACGAACACCAACAATTAAGAAGCAAACTAACTGCATGACGTCTCCAAACTACTATTCGCAGACTCTACTGAATTTTTTTACAACAAAACAATTTTTTGGTGAAATCATTTTACAACCCTTTAACAGAAAATAAATAACCCTTTCCTGGTAAAGTTACGCCATTCTGCTGCAAGGTCGGTTATTGTCCGGTCGGCGAAAAAAAGGACACGTTTGGCAATAAACGAAAGGGTAGAATGACGTAGTAAAATATGCAATTTTTTTTTATTGAGCGAATTCTAACAAGAGGTTTTTTTCTTTGAGTCGGTCCGGGGGGGTGTCGTAAAAAACGGCAAGGGTTGTTACAAAAATGCGGTTTTGATGAGGGTGAGATTGGCCCCAATGACTATCTAGGAATTGCATTGGAGCTAACGGAACCTGAAGGTCTAACAAATAAATTGCGCGCTGCCAGGTTCTTCTTCGCTTTGATAGCCGACCGTCGTAAAAAAGGGTTCGCATTTTTTACGACCGTTTCGACTGATAGGCGGTGGGAATTTTCGTTAATTGCGTACCTGACCCGGCACTCATTTCGGCAATTAAGGACCGGAGCCGGAGACACAGATTTGGAACTCGAGCAAATTAGAAGGGTGCCCTCCAGACAACCCCGCTATCTTACAGACCTACCTACGATCTCGCAAACGTACCGTTAGCATTAAAAAAATTATACATCTTCACTCGTTCGGAAACTGGTCTGGTCTCTGGAAGCTGGAAGACATCAGATACAGTAAAATCCCAAAGATTTTTTATATAATATAAATAAAAATCTTAAAAAATTGCTACTGGGGAAGTTAATATAAACTAAAGAAAGGAACCAATCAAAGTTCTCAGGTGTTTATTCTATTTAAGTCTCACTTTCTTATATTTTCCTGGATGAATAAAAAATGTTGCAATTTAGAATAGAAGAAGTTACTAATAATTTGGTTTTCAGTTATTTGTTAACATAACCCTCTCTCAAATCCCTGCAGGTGATCCATCAATGTTGGAATGCCACGATTCCGATCGGATAAAATTTCTCTTGATTACCACTGCTACTTCTCAATAGGTGGAAATTGTTCTCCCCCAGGTGGTTTTGAAGCTTTAAAAATAGTTGACAGTCCTATTGCACTAGATCTAGTGAATAAATATTTTGACTAAAAAATTCTATTGTTACCGTTCTAGATGCTTTATCACGAACTTGACATAATTGACGAGAATATTATCGTCTGGTTATGTTTTAACTTTTAGAAAGACAATCGACCACAAGTAACGTTCTTGAGTTCAACTACGCAAAAAGCATTGAAAAGCATAATTATTATTTCTTTTTTAAGTAATAAATCTTAATATTTACATTTTTTTTTTCATAAATGTGTCAGGGGCAGTTGAATAAAGTTTTCTTTCTAGGTGGTGAAGAGTCATGTTTCACTGAGTCAATTTTAGGTTTGATGCATGATTCGGGGTAGCAACAAAATATCCGATTCAAATATGGAAATCACTTTCATTAAGGCTTAACAAGTCAGCAATGAACACTTTTTACTCAAGAAATTGTAAACACCTTTCTAGAATAGACCAACAATTTACTATTTTTAGAGTTTTCAGTTGCTAATCTGCGATGACCAAGTTGTGGGTAGAATCGACAATTTTTTCAATGCTAGCAGTTGGAGATTTTCTTTGAAAGCTATATCATCAAAGATTTTTGTCCACATTTACATTTTCTGGCCGCTTTTTGACCATTATCAATAATATAAACTCAAAAATGCTTCTAAAGTGTCTGCTATTTCTTTATGAATTCCTTGAAGACGATCTTTAGCTTGGGTAATAAATTGAAGAGTTAATCAATAATTACTTCCTTTTCTATCTCTTGATGAGACTGCTAAAAAAATAATATAAAATAAAGAAAGAAAAATTAAGTAGATACAAGTAGGTACAAAAATTTTACTTCTAAATTTTATTTTCTATTAAAACTTGCAAATTTAATGACTGCATCTTTATTTCCCCCACTCATATCTTGACTATGAAGATATTTCAAAATTAATAATTTCTTTGTTTGGAAGTTATGAATTTTTTATTTGAAGAAGATTTTTTCTCTTTAAATAAAAACATATTTTTTTCTGAAAAATGGTGTAATATCGGGGTATGGTCGTATTTGGCGATTCAAATTAAGATTCAAAGGGCATTCCAAAAGTAAACAAAATAAGGAAGTTGAGATCAACTTCCAATATTAGACCTCCCATTTTTTCTGATAAAAAATTATCATATTTTTTGTTTCTTTTTGTTTCTCTAGACTCTTCTGACTGATGATGTTAAGTTCCAAGAAATAAGAACTATTGGAAGATATGATCATTGATTTTTAGGTGGTAATCCTCATGCTTTCACTGCTTTGACTTTAACACTAATTCATGTGAATAATAGCCAAATTTCCCATAAATATGACGAGTCTAGCTTTATAAAAAATTCTCAAGTCGAACGAAGTCAAAATGAATACGTTTATGAAAAATCTTGCACAATTTTTGTAATTTTTTGACACTTTACTAAAAATATTTCGAATTTCTTCTTCGAATAATCAAACAGTGAAAAAATAGGCGTAAAAGTTCTTTTTCAAGGTTCACCGTCGAACCTATTTCGTCCAAAATTAAATTTTACCCTTCACTTTTTGGCTGCTATGTAAAAATGTTAAAAAAATTATAAAAATTTTGCCACATCTTCATAAATTTGCTTCGACATTAAGTTCTTTTACACATCACTGAATGCTTTTCTACAAATTAATTCCAAAAAAGTCACTAGTTTTATTTTAACCCCGGAAAGACTTTTTTTCACAAAAAATTGTGTAATTCTTGTGCCACCGTTTTTGTTGTAAAATCTCCAATTTAGTTTGTTGTTTTTTTCAAAATTATTGGATTGCGCGACCTCAATTTTTGTGTCTGTTAATTTCTGTGGGAATGAAAGAATTAATTTGCGATTAATTTCAAAAGAAATTGTCTAAGAAACCGGCTGTGCGTGGTTTTGGGCAAATCATTACGTAAAGGAGGAAAACCGGAAGAAATCGTTGTTTTGGGTTATTCTGCAACTTTCTACGATTCTCATGGTATGGCGGCCCGAAAACGAGGCGATGCCAATTATCATGGAAGCGGCGGCTCGCAATCCATTTTAGGTCATGTTAGCCAACAAAACTTGTTTACAACTTGGTGAATTTCATTGGCTAATTCAGTTCGGTAAATAAGATAGTGCACATTATGATTAGCGAGTTCACTAACCGATAGCGACATATTCGGACCGAAAAACGACGAGAACCGCGTTATGAACTTTTCCCAAAGGTTTTCCAGTCGCTCCTCGCCGCCCTCTTAACTCTTCGATAAGGCCCCAGACAACGAGCCATTATGCGTCCGAAAATAGACGGGATATTAATAATCAGCTTGTTTTTTTCTTCAAACTGCATAATCCAGTGCACAATTCCGATTAGGGTTGTCTCGTTGAGGTGATTAATGTGTTTTGGGATTGGCGTTTTACAGTTCCCACACAGGGGTCCTCCGAAGTCAACCTGTCTGCCAAAAAGGATCATTAATGCGGACGGACCGCTATCTTATAGCACCGTTAGATCTCAGGTGGCGGTCCTGACTTTCGCAAGAATCCTCTAAATCTTCAGGTTTTACACCCGCTCCTTGTCTACAGCTCGCCATAAGCCGTTCCGGAGGCATGGGAACGAAATTTCGGATCAGAGACTCGATTGTTAACGCACGGTTGTATCAAATGGGGCTGCTTTATTCGCGGCTTTTATATAAAATGCCTCCGGTCCGTGTATAAATCACAACAGGTGTTTGCTCTAGCTGAGTAGATCTCGGGACAAAAGGAAATAATCTAACCACGCTCTTGCTTTTTCTCTTTAATTTTTTGAAATCATCCCCTCTCTCTTGGTGACTTGCGATAAATTTTCAGGGCGTTTTTTGTTGAACCGTCTCGTCTCTAAGCGGGAGGTGGATCGAGGAAAGGGTTGAAGCTGCAGCAGGTTAGGGGTGGCGCAACCTTGAAACGTCTGGGCTAGAGTCTGTGGGAAACGGCGAATCTCGCATGCATCGCGCCCCCTCCGCTTTTTTAAGAACACCGGCACAGATTTCACCCTTTCAGACACTTGTCTCGCAGTCAGGGTCAGGATCTGGCAGACACTCCCCCGGACCGCCCCCCTGCACTTGCATTCCGCATTCTGGGACCAAGGGCGGAAATCGGAGAACACGGCGCGGCTGCACGGCCGATCTCGATCCCAGACAGACACGCATTTTATCGGAAAAAGTTTACACACAAAACGACAGGTTTTTAGGAGATACACAAGAATTGATAGACAACAAAATGCAACTGCTCGAGAATCTACTGGAAAATTAATCGATACGGGAAGAGACAGAAACAAATACAAATTCCAATATTCATTACGGGAATAATTGATCATATAATTTTTTTTACTAGCAGATTAAAACAGTTTGTGAAATTGCACAATAAAACTGCTAGATACAAATGAAATAAAAATAAAATAAAAATTATAAAAAAAATGCGAGAATTGGTTGGAAGTGATTTTACATTCCATTACATATACTAAACAAAACTAGAAACTTTTTGCTTAGTAATAACTGATAGAAGACAAGTTTGTACAAAATATCTATAATGGCATAAATTGAAAGCACAAAGCTCCAATATTATGGAGAGATTGTTGTACTGCCAACTGCATCAGGAAAATGCCAAAAAATATGGTGCTGTTCAGGCAAACATTGTAAAATGTGAAATTTAATAAACTGCAGTCAAATAGAAAAATACACTTAAACATGTCCACCTTCAAGATCTAAAAATCTTTAGGAGAGTTAAATATTAAAATTTTAACTGTAACTGTTTTTCATTTGCTTCAACTCTCAAAGATAATCAAATAATATTGAGTAATAAATATTAATAAAAACAGAAACCATGTAGGCGCCAAGATAGAACACTCAGAACAAATGTTCAAAAATTCTGTTTCTGATGATCATTATTTTAAAGTTCTTGAATGTTCTTCTTATTTATTTTTTTCAAAATTCCCATGTGAGAAGCTAGCGACAAAAACTCATGTCCAATGTTAATTCCTAAGACTACCAGTTTCTTCAAAATTAATAATTATGCAATATTTCATTAAAATATCTGGGCAAAATAGCTGCTGGAAGAACCTTGTTCGGAGTTCAATCAAGTACTCTGAAATCAATAACTACTAAATAGCAACCTTCAAGTTCTCGTCTGGAAAAGCAAAAAGTTGTAAATTCGTAAAGTGGTTGTGAAAGAAAAACTTTAGTCACTTATCTACTGGAAAAGTTATTGTTTTAAAAGAATATGCTGAACGAGATGGACTTTTATATTACGAAATGGATCGTTACTAACCATTTTTCAGTAAGATTGAAAACTTATCGCCAACATTCTCCAATGCTGTTAAAATATGTAACTGGTAACAGTAAGGAAACCGACCAGAATTGTTTTAAATAACTGATAGATAAAAATAATTGAATTACAGCTTCAAATTGCAGGAAAAATGGGTCAATTTTAAATCTAAATACATTTAAAAAGGAAAATTGTTCGAATAATGTCACAGTATAAAAAATTGAATGGATGTAAGGTCTTAAAGTTCAAATAAGATTTGATAAAATCGATTTCTCAAAAAAATACAGGAAAACTCATTAAGCCACCTAATAGTCACGATGAAAAGTCACTAAAGAAATCAAAATGGACATTATAAAAGAAGGTGAGGACAGTTTTGCAAAGAGTTGTAAAGAGGCGTATTGTAATCATCTAATCAAAGTATTTGATATTTTCTTTAGAGCCTTCAGGGATAGTAGAAAATTTGGCAATTCGTAAATATTGTAGAAATTGTTTGAAAACTTAATACACTTTGCAAAAATTAATAATATTCAGCTACAAGTAATGTATTCTAATTATTTTTTTAATTTTACTCTAAGCTTTAAATAATTTTTTAATTATTTTCAGAGAACTGAAGTATTGAGCTCGTAGTTATTTTTTTTTAATAGTGAAGACTGAAAATTATTTACACTCATTTCAATCTAATTTTTAGGAATAAACAAATAATTTTATTTTTGTTTAAAAAAAAATTGCTTCCTCAACATAATTTTTACAATTTTTAAAAGTTTTGGATTGTTTCTAATGTTCAGCAGTTTTATGAAAATTTTTAATTAAATAATTGATTTTAATAGGCACTGACAATCATTATCGACACTTATTTCAATGTAGTTTTTGGAAATAGTCATAGATCTTAGTTTCCTTCGAATAATTGATTTTAAAATAAATATCTTTATACATTTAACTTAGTTTAAAACTTTTAGAGACTTTTAATTATTGATATTAGGCAGCAGCTATAGAAAAACTATTTATTACTACTTATGGAGGTTTCTGTTTTTAACAATAAAATAGCTTCTAAAAAATGGTGAATGTTTTCATAAATTATAACTAAAATAACAATTTTTGATTTTATTGAGGTGCCTTTGGTAGAATTTCTTACATTTGTGAGAACAATTATTTCGCAAAAAACTTTAAAAAAATGTGAACACTGAAAATTATTGTCACTCATTTTAAGACGATTTTTAAGATAAATAAATATTTAATTTTCTTTAGATTATTTTATACTCTCAACTTAATTTTCAAAATGTTTAAAGATTTTTATTTATGAAAGTTATCCAGCGGTATTTAAAGAAACACTTCACTGCTTTCACACAAGAATAATTTGCAAAATTAGTGAATGCTGAAAATTATTGACTCACACCAAGAGTATTCCTGAAAATAAATTTATTTTCTTAAATCTGCTTTATATAAAAAATAAGTTTACACTGTTAATCTAATTTCTAAGGGTTTTCAAGGTCTTTCATAATGAATATTATGTTGCACTCTACAGAAATTTTTTTACACTAGGGACAGCGTTTGCTTTCAGAGACCTATAATTTAAAAAGCAATAAAAATGAACAGTTATTGAATCTTATTTCAATTATTTATAAAAGAAAAAATTACAATCCCATTTTTTTTTTAGAAGTCTTGAGCTATGATTGTTCTGCAGCAGTCGTTAGAACACTAATGGCTCTAAATTCTAAATTAATAATTTATTTCGACGTAATTTTAAAAAATATTTTTTTTATATTTTTTGCATGATAAGAGAACATTTTGCACTGGAGGCCCTTTCTGATTTCAGAAAACAATTATTTAAATTCAAACAGTGAAGGTTACAGATTATTGACAGTTATTTTAATGTAATTTTTGTAAGTGACTAAATTTCAAATTTTCTAAATTGAATATTTATGAAAAATATTTAGGTTTTCCAGAGAAGTTTATAAAAGATGAGAGCTTTTTACACTTGCGGTCGCGTCTGCTTTCATAATCATCCCTTCAGCACAATAGCATCTTTAGCTCCTAATGCATTTCGTAACCTTATGCAAGGCGGTTTTATTCAGTCTTCCTGCGCTTAGGACCCCTGTACCCGCCCACCCTTGGTCCGTCTGGTTGGCCAAGGGCAAGAACGGGGTAAATCTGTAAAAGAACGCTGAAATCTAGCATCACAAAAAACTGCCAGCCGGGCCAGACGATCCGCCCCGACCCCTGATCACAGGAATTTACCATGTTTGTTATTCAAACCCTCCGCCAAGCCGACACAAACAGCTCCATTATAAATGATTTGACAAAATTAATTGCAAACTTTAACCTTTCTCTATACATAAAATTAGCAGTATTTTGAAAAATCTCAAAATTAAAAAACTTTACTTAAATAAAACAAAAAGTTTTAATGAGGCAGAGTTAATTAAAAGAAAGGACCAGTTTGCCGGTGAAAATTCCGAAACGTCGCATTTTATAGGGTTGTTAGAAGACCTTAATCCGCGCCTTCTCCCCTCGAAGCCGTTTCAGCTCAGGTAGACGGCCCTTCCACCTGACACTTTTACTTTTATTTGTACAAAACATAGTTTTGTTTTTTATCTAGCTACGAAATCGCCGTAGAGAATTGTTCGGCCGGAAAACGCTTAACCTCCATATTATAGCGAATTGAAGGAAAAGGAAACGAAGATTGTCGCGATACAAAAATTACGACAACCAAACAAAAGGGGTAAAGGTCAAAATGCGCTTGGAATAATTTTGTTTAAGTTTTTTGTCTGCAGGTTGCGCTATTTTTAACATCTGCAGTTCAGTGCACTCCGCCTTTGTTTGCAAAATACTGTAAACATCCTTTCCAGGGGTTTATCGTCGGGCTTGCTACGGAATAGAAGGGGACTGGTGTTTTGATCCGCTTTGAATAATTTTAAGCTCTCAAATTCAGATGGGGGTTTTAAAAGGTGCTGCGAGCGGAATCATCAAATTGTGATGGTAAAAACGATCAAGGTCCGCAATTACAATTACGAAATTTCGAGAGAAAG
Organism: Pyrochroa serraticornis; assembly: GCA_905333025.2. Lineage (NCBI taxonomy): Eukaryota > Metazoa > Arthropoda > Insecta > Coleoptera > Pyrochroidae > Pyrochroa > Pyrochroa serraticornis. The sequence goes on along the minus strand of HG995157.1, from coordinate 8,224,727 downwards.
CGGGATCTAAACAAAAAAAATGAAGCTGTGCGAGTTGGTCGTCACGAAAGCTTACTTACGAGTTACGAATGGCATATTTTAGGACAAGACACGTTCAAGCAGTAATGGGGCAGAAATTTAGCTCTAGGAACACGAAACCAGGAAATTTTCCGTACGAACTAGTCAAGAAAATTGCAATTAAATTAGAGTGGCACACAACTGTGGGGTCGCGTGGAACTGACTGAAAAAATTATACCATTTTCTGACAGGTTTTGCAAAAAACTGAAAAAAAAAATTTAAAGATTCAGCAGGAACAGGTACGAAAATAATCACCAGAAAAATAAAGAAAAAATTAAATGGTGCTTAGTGGCTATGAATTTTGATTGTAAAGTAGGAAATAATGTGAAAATTAAAAAAATATATATAGAAGGAAACCAGAAAGGAAAAGAGAAGAAGTTCGAAATTGGACCGTCTGCAGGATTTGTTGCTTTCGGGCTGATATCCGGAGACCTTTGGTCAAACTCCACAAATTAGATGACTGCCTCGTGATTTCGTCTTTGATTTCTTTTAGGACGTTGTGGAGTTGCGGCTATGGACTTACGAGTTCTAGCGGTCGGGTGCTAAAATTTTGTGTGGGGCCGCCAAAATTCCTCCGATCGGGCCTCGCCCTTCCGCCGCCCAGATTTACGGCCGCTTGATCCCAGCCGGGCTCGGTTTCACCGCCGTCACACATAGCTGGCTGTTTCCTCTTCGTCTCCTCACCCTTCGTACTGTTCAAAATCTCGCTAAGCTGGCTTCGTTTGCCTTGCAAGTCGCGGAGGCGCAAAGCACAATGTGTTCCTACTTGCGCCGGGGGGGTCAGTGCACTTTCGGGGCCACGAAATTCAAATTACTAATCTTCTAGAAAACATTTGACGGTCGTCTCGCCCCGCCCGACGTCCAACGGGACGACGTCTTTTTCCTGTGCGAACGACGCTTTAGTTCTAGTCAGGATTTGATGGAAGGAATCGAAGGCGGGGGTCAATAATTTGTTGATTTTTGAGCGAGGGCACCCAACTGGGGCTTCCTACACTTGCTAATTGGGCTAATTAACGAGCCGGCTCTGGTAACGGTAACGCTATTATTACTCCGAATGCGACACCGTCATGAATCTTTCAAATTATTTACTTTTCTAATAATAATCGCGGTTTTGCTGGTGGAAATGCGTCGGACAAAGGTATTTTGTTGATACAAACAATTCGCCCTTCGATGGCGTTCCTTTGGAAATATTTTATTGAAAAATCAATTACCGGGGAATATTGCCAACGGAATACCTAATAAATAGCAAACACGTGAGTCCTGCGAGCAGTGTAACTAGTTCGGAGTTTATCGATTTGGAATAACAGTAATTTGCCGCAAAAGCCAATGCGCATTAGCAATTAAATATTTATACGGCGAAGGTACAAACAAAGTATTTTCGTACGAAAATAAAGCCACGTAAAAATAACACTACGCGCCAGCTACTACGCCCACGAAAACGAAAGCTCGCCGCATTCATTATCTAGTGGGCAGGTGATTGGGCTCACCATTCCTGCGTGAATATTGCAATATTTCGATGGTTCGGCGGCAACATTCTGAGGAAGGAGTTCCATAAACTTGTTACTAAGAGATAAATAAGAAAGCAACTTTCGAAAGCAAAATTAAAAATGTCCCTCCAAATTCACTTTGTCTCCAGCTAATATCCTCATCTTTTTGAGTTGAATTCCGAAAAAATCTTTCTCTTGCTGAAAGATATGTGTAATCACTTTCCATTTCTTCGGACAAATCTACAAATTCTTTCAGCACATATCTCCAATAAACGTTCACTTTATCACACATGGTCTGTAGCTAGCTTAAGCAGAAAATGACAATTTCTTGAGTATTGAATAGTAATTACGAAGAAGCTTTGGAAGCATTGAAGGAAATTCAAGTTTCTTGCAGTTTAGAAATGAATCTGATTATCAAAATACAGTTTGCCGAAACCATCTGTTTTTAAGTAAGAGGCAAATCAGTTCTGCAATTTTTAAGATTATTGTGATGTAGGAAAATGTTCCACAGATAGTTTTTAATTTCCCGAAATTTTTTTGGAGCTTGAATAGTATCCAATAGTGATTGCAAGGCTTCATCTCGTTTTTGCATACATTATCGTGTAGTGTCCATTATTCTTTTTCTATATGCTTGCCAATAATTTGATAAGGAAACAATTAACTTCTAATCATTACCGTTTTTCTCAGCAATGTTAAATAAGATTTTTTTATTAAACGAAGGATTTTTTAATATTTTATTTCTCACTGTGATTTGCAATTTATATGATTATTGTAAAGTCGATTCAAAAGCCTTAGATTTTGCGTTATTGTTAGTGTTGGAGATTGACATGACATTGTTGCATATTTCGTGAATAATGTTCGACACTTTTTTCTTTCATAAATATATTCCACTTTCTCCGAATATTTCATCTTTTTGATGCTTACCAATTTCTCTCTCCATTTGAAGAAATTATGAAGAGGGATAATTTTAATTGCCTGCTAATACTTAATTTTTCTTCTTTTAGAAGTAATTTTTGAATTTTTTCTTACTACTAGCAGCGTGTCCTCTATCTAAAGTATTAAATTTTTTTTTTCAATTTGAGTCCGTTGCTTATGTTATATAAAATAGATGTTACTGTTTGAAAAAAACTTAAATCAAAAAATTAGAATTTGGGGTTAAGAATGACTTTTTATATTTTATCACTCATAGATCTTTCCCATTCTAATGATAAATGTGAAACAAAGCTCCTTTTATGTATCAAAAATTTTAGATTTTGCAGTATATTTGGTAATTGAATTAAACCTGAATTATTTGTTCTGAATTACCTAGAATTCGACGAATTTCTTTCGTTACTGTACTTTATACGCAAATTTTCTGTGGAACTAAAGTTGGAACCAATCGAGCAGTTCCTTGCACAATATCAAAAAACGACGTGGCGAATTGGCCTTTGTTTTGATAATTCATTTACCAAAAATGAAGGAAACAATAATATTTTTGACAATCTATCAGGAAGAGTCCGCATTAACAAAATCCTGCTCGCCTTCAGAAATTCCTGCTGCTCGAATTGTATATCCCCTAGATAAATTGCCCAACCATGGTTTGAAAATTATGTTTGAAACAGATGTTGAAGACAACATTTTTCAATGGATTTGTAGAAAATTGGGGAATGGGTCAACATTTTCCCAAAAGAAAAAAATTAACAATTTTCTCTTATTGGTTATGGTATAGACCAAACCTATTTTAAGTTCAACCAGAACAAAAAGGCGGACAGTCAGTTTTCTTCCATAAAAATTACTGAAGAACTCAAAAAGAAGCTCAATTATGTTGAGCTCTTTGCACAAAAAAATTAAAAGAAATTTCTATAACAAAAATCGAAATTGCTAAATCAATTACATTTACAGAAAACTTTATAGAAGACTTTTCTTTGATTTCAGTAATTTTTTACTTATAATGTTTTACAAATGTAAAATATTTTGAATATTCCCTGATGGTATTTTAACTATTTAAGACACTGAACTAATTTTACATTCAGTATTAGCTCAAGTATATTATGACTTGCAGTATTGATACGCAGCTGAAGAAGTTACCGAATACTGACACCAAGCTAAATAAAATAGAAAGATAGAAATATTTTGTAAAGAAGAAATAAACGATCAAAACTACTTAGTTTATCAAATGCATTTTTCAAGACTACTCTACCAATGTGAGAGTAAATTACCGTTGATTACCGTTGGATCAGTTAGTCCCAGGTTTGGTGGCAGGTTAAATTTTGAGAATTTTTTTTGGATTGCTTTCCCTCGAAAAGTAATATTTCTCCCTTAAATTTCGAATTTTACCTAAAACTGTAAGTCTCACGTGCCTGTGCAAATAAACAAAAAGGTCCATACCTCAGACACTTTCATGATAATTGAAGAAGAATAATCTGGGCAAGTCGCCAAACGTTCATATCAAGTTAAATATAAAGTTTTTTATATTTACATAAAAAAGATAAGAATGCTTTTTACATTCACCGAAAACACGAATTAAAGCACGAGGATTGCTCAGTTTACCAATTCCTGCATCAAATCAACTTCATCAATTGAAGGTTTATATTTAGAAAGAAATTCTTAAGAACACTTTGGAGATTTGGACAATATCCAGAGACCACTGCTAAAAAACTTATGTTGAATATATTGAATACATTGAATATATTGAATATATTCAATAAATTGTTGGGTAGGTTCAGCTTTTTCCTAAGAGAAGTTGCTTAGATCTGCCATAATCAAATTTTAAATTTTTCTACATATTCTTGGAGGTTAAAAAGGTATTTAAATTTATTTTCCTCGTAGGTAACCCCTCTTAATTTTTTATTTAATTTGAATTCTTTTTTTATTCCACAGACTTGTGGTATAACTTAATATATATGTAGCACTAGCTTTTGCAAAGAATTAAAAGTGTCACGGTTCTTTATATTTAAATATTTAATTTAACACTTACCTTGCAATTTTAACGAGTAGTTTTCATATTTTCTTAACATAAAAATTATTGTGGTTCAACTGAAAAAATGTCGTTTAAAGCAATAACTTGAATCTAAATTTGAAACTGCAAAAGCCAAAGGGGCTACGTGCCTAGAGTTTAATATTGCAATTTTTTAATGCAGGAAAGATATTCTGATGAGGCAGAGACTTAATCCATTTAGTAGCATTTTTGACTTTAAATACTATTTTCTCTCTGGTTACGCGATTATTGTCATACTTATACAACCAAATATACAGTCCACTCATGTTCGAAACTGCCGCCACATTGAAGGTGTGACTTATTAGTTAAACTTGTACGCATGCGCGTATACAGAGATCTGTAGCCGAGTCTTGTGACAAACGGCCTCTTTTACCTCGACCACCAAGGAGAACAGACGTTCTTCAAACTAATATACGCATTATTAAAGAAAACGTTTGTTCATCATTTTTCACCATTTTCACTTTTGCTAATCACTTGCCTATACAACATTTGGTCCAATCGAGCCGTATAGTGTAACAATTCGCGATTATTGTAAATAATCCAAAGAAAGGAAGCATCAAAGTGAAAGTTCAAGTCCACGTGGTCGCATTTGGTGAATCGAGCATTATAGAAGCAGCTTCCATCCCTGGTACCAATTAAGGAGCATCTACAATCAACGAAGGAGGATAAAACCCGGGTGAGCGCTTTCCAATTTTTCACTGTCCTTTGTCCCAAGTGTACAGTAGTTATTTTGTGAAATAATTTACTGAAGGTCATTAGTAACACGTGTGCGAAAAAATTGTACTACAAATTATACATTTCGTCAAAGGTTGTAACATGGAGTCATTTAATAGAAAACTTATTTTAATGAAAGGCCATTTTACGAGATTTGGCAAATTTTTAGCCGATCTACCAACCAATCACAGTCAAATAAAAGAATTAGAATTGAGGTTAACTAAGTTTCAAAATCAGTGGGACAAATTGGAATCATTACTAGAGGAAATAGAAATTCTAGATGAAGATGAGAGTCAGTGTTCAGAGTGGGACGAACTTGAATCGATGTATTATCAATTGACGATAAAAGCACATTCACTAATAAAGAATGCTGAAGATGAAAGTAAAAAGTCATCTTCAATGACAATTAACCCTCAGGTTAATTTGCAAATCACACCAGAAAGAGTAAGGAGTGATTTAGAACGTTTTCAGTCATTTATTGACAATGGCTACAATACCAGTGTAGCGGAGTTACAAATTCGCAGTAACGAAATTGAATTATTATGGGATAAATTTTGGAGGTTAGGATTAAATGGTGTTAATATAGACGTATCTTTAGAAGACTGTTATTACAAAGCAATGGGACAGGCACAAACAATCATATGTAACGTTAATCAATCTTCAAATCGCAATCCAACTCCTGAAGTTATATCAAAAATTCAATTGCCGAAAATTAATTTACCAGAGTTTAAGGGTGGATATTCTGATTGGCTTCAATTTTATAATACGTTTAACTCTAGTGTTCATTGTAACAGCGCTTTATCGAATTCACAAAAATTCCATTATTTACGAAGCACATTGAAAGGAGATGCTGCCAATGTAATCGAGTCGTTAGAAATCTCTGATCAAAACTACGATATTGCTTGGGATTTGTTAAAACAACGATATCAGAACAAGGAGTTAATCATACATAATCATGTTAAGCAATTAGTTGAGCTTCCACTAGTAACAAAAGAGTCGCATGTTGCACTCAGAGAGTTGGTCGACGCAAGCAACAAACATTTACGGGTTCCTAAAGCTTTAGGTCAACCAATAGAAAACTGGGACACTTTAATGGTGTATTTAACAAACACAACAGAAGAAGTAATTTTAAATAAGGAGCAATTAATTCAATGTTTTAAACTTGGAGAATTTGAGTTGCGTAATTGGGCTACTAATAATTCCAAAATTCTACCCAAGACATTTAAGGTTTCTGATAAAACACTAATTAATTCGGATAAAGAGAGCGACATGAAAGCACTGGGATTAAATTGGAACAGTTCAAGTGATATGTTAAAATATTCAATAATACAATTAGTGCAATCAACTATTACAACCAAAAAATCAATTCTTTCAGCAGTGTTAAAATTGTTTGATCCACTTGGTTTCATTGATTCGGTTTTGATAATAGCCAAATTGATCATGCAAGAATTGTGGTCACTTCAGCTTAATTGGGATCAACCTGTTCCCATCAAGTTACGTACAGCTTGGTTGCATTTCATGTCTGATTTGCAAATTTTGAATCAATTAAAGATTCCCAGGCGGGTTATAGCTGATTTTGAGTTCACACAATTAGAAATTTATGGGTTCTGTGATGCGTCAGCAAATGCATATGGCGCATGCGTGTATGTTCGAACGTCTAACAACCAGAGCAAGCATAACATTCAATTATTATGTGCCAAATCACGTGTAACACCTTTAAAGACTATCACAATTCCGCGGTTGGAGTTGTGTAGTGCAGGTCCTCTTGCTCGCTTAGTATGCAAGGTAACAAAGTCATTAAATGTTACAATTAAACGAATTTTCTTGTGGAGTGATTCCAAAGTGGTTTTATCGTGGATATCAGCTACAGCTAATTCTTGGAAAGTTTTCGTTGCGCACAGGGTAGCAGAAATTCAAAGATTGACAAGTGTTAATGATTGGTGTCATGTAGATACGAAACAAAATTCCGCAGATGTAATCAGCAGAGGTGCAACACCTTGTGATTTGTTAACATTAAAAAAGTGGTGGCATGGACCAGAGTGTTCATCAAGAGACAATATCTATTGGCCATCATTGCAACCTCAATGTATAGTCAATCTGGCAGACACAGAAAGAAAAAATGTTACATTAAGCTTAGTTAAGAATTCAAATGAATTTCCCGTCATTGAGAAGTATTCATCTTTTTCAAAATTGCAACGAGTGGTTGTATACTGTCGCAGATTTATTAGTAAATATAGATTAAAATCCATTTTAAATGGTGCGCTATTATGTGAAAAGTTAGAATGTGCAACATTCTGCATTATTAAATTCTTTCAAAATTCAGAATTTGAGGAGGAGCTTAAATTATTATCCGGTACAAAATCAATCAAAAGAAGCAATCGTTTGTTGCGTTTGAGTCCATTTATTGACGAAATGGGTATTATCAGGGTGGGCGGTAGACTCAAAAATGCATCAGTAACTTATGAGGAAATGTATAAATTACTAGTACAAATTGAAGCTTGTTTAAATTCAAGACCTTTGATTCCTCTCACCAATGACCCAAACGATTATAGCGCTTTAACCCCGGGACATCTCCTTATAGGTGCTCCATTAACAGCTACCATAGAACGAAACCTAGAAGCGATACCGATGAATCGTCTAACGAGATGGCAGCGCCTGGAACAATTACGGCAACATTTTTGGCGTCGTTGGTCTCGCGAGTATGTGCCAACTTTAATTCAACGAAACAAATGGACAACATCACACCCAAATGTAAAAGTAGGCACATTAGTGATCATTCAAGAAGACAATCTACCACCATTAAAATGGCATCTGGGTAGAATAGTAGAAAAGCATCCAGGCAAGGACGGAGTCGTCAGGGTAGTATCAATAAAAACCAACAATGGAATAATCAAACGTGCCGTTGGAAGTATAAGCGTGCTTCCAACTTCGGATTCCGATGGGCAACTTGAGACTATACCTGTTTCTAAATCGTTCCAGTCACATTAGTATTAAGTTTTGTATTTAAGTTGTACAATTTAGTGCAATTCTGAGTTTTATGTTAGTTAGTTACTTAAAAGTAGTACAATTAAGAACAGAAACACAGACTTATTGTGTGTTAATGTGTTGAAAGTCATACTTTCAAGGTGGGCGGTATGGTTACGCGATTATTGTCATACTTATACAACCAAATATACAGTCCACTCATGTTCGAAACTGCCGCCACATTGAAGGTGTGACTTATTAGTTAAACTTGTACGCATGCGCGTATACAGAGATCTGTAGCCGAGTCTTGTGACAAACGGCCTCTTTTACCTCGACCACCAAGGAGAACAGACGTTCTTCAAACTAATATACGCATTATTAAAGAAAACGTTTGTTCATCATTTTTCACCATTTTCACTTTTGCTAATCACTTGCCTATACAACACTCTCTAACGTCAAAGAAGCAAAATGATGAAAAGACAGAAAAAACCTTTTTGCCACAAACTTTTCTTATCTACCCTAAATTTGCCTGACATCTGTAAAAGGTTTGGACGTCTGCTTTAAATTTACCACATGGTTTCAGATTCGCTGAAATCTGCATTTGTTTCGTATTTGCCAAGTATAAACTCTTCGTTGCCACATCTGGCTGCTGGTGGTGTTTTATGTCATATAAGTCGGAAGTAATGTTAAATCTCTTAACGTTTTAATCAATTTATCATAACGTACAATCAACTCAGAACAGAAATTGCGATTGTCAATTAGCGGATTTTGCTCTAATTTATTTAATTTATAGCGGGGCGAGGACTCCGAAAATGTGTTGTGTTTCAATAATTATTGAAGTTTTACGGTTTAGGAGCTCCGAAAATTTAGGTAAGACAGGCGTAATTTACTTTTATTTACTGCAATTAAATGTTTTAATTATACTTGCCGAACAAAATAGAGGTTTACGACTTGGACATTTAGCGTAATATGTACAGTTTTGATGCTCGATCTACAGGTACAGTAAACAAACTAGCGTGACGTAGTTCGCGTTTCTCAACTTATTATACAATTAGCGGTTTGGAAAACAACAAACTTTTCATTCAGCTTTTCCCGTATTAGTTATGAAATAATAATAATAATAATAAAATAAAATGGGTTAATTAAAACAACGGTTAGTGCGTGGAAAACGATGACTTGCTGTTGTTAATGCAGAAAAATGGTCCCAATTACATAAAGCAAAAAAACGCTATTTTCACGCTATTCAGTTGTTTAAATAGTGCACGATTTCAACTGCAAGGTAATTTATCATAAATTACCAGTAGATTTTTGTTTTTTCCAGTCCTGTTTATAATATTGCTAATTACCTTGGCCTTCCCTAATCTTAGCTTAGGTCAGGCCAAAAGTTGGTTGCGGTTGACGCTATTTTCGTATCCGCTTGACCTTTAAATAGTTGCCATCAATTATTGATGGTGTCATAGCATAAAAAGAGATAAAGCAATTTTTCCAATTAGTGGCAAAAAGATTGCAATCAGGGAAAAATTTGAAAATAGCCAGGAGTAATTTCTGGGCAAAATTGGATGGTCATTTTGTGAATAATTCACAAATTTTTCGGCTAGACAAGTTTCTACGCGTTTCTATATCGCATGCTTTTTTCGCAACCATAATTAGGCGTCGCGACGCAATTCTTTCACGTAACAACTGCGGTAATTAGAATTTGACCTTTTTTATTCCACAAATGTGTAAATAGGAATGAATATTTAATTGTTCGCTTATTGAGTGAAGGTTACCAAAAATATTTTCGACTGTACTGTCGACAGCCTTGACGTTTCCAGTCTTTGCTGCCACATAAATTACGGATGGACTTCGTGCTGGCTTCAATCACAAAAATCGATGTTTCGTCCTTTAAAGGTGAATTAATCCAGGACTTTGGCAATTTCACTATACAAAATTTACGTGTCCGTTTAACAGATAGCGTAAACGCTTTCGTGGAAAGCGAAACCAATTTTGTTTTAATAATTGATTCACGGGGGGTCCTGGACTGTACGCCCGCTTTCCTTCGCTGAATCTTATATAAATTATTCCTAATCATTACCCGTAATTGATTGGCCCTTCAATATTGAGGGATGCACAAATCGCGAGGGCACAATCACCAAAAAAACACTACAGCAGTCCTCCCTTCGACATCCACAAAAACTGATAATCGAAGACATATGGTGAATTCGAGATGTGGGGCGGTTTGCAGGTGCCCGTTTTTCCCATGCATCAACCCTTTCGTGGCCTACTTCTTTAATGAGGCAGGAAGAAAGGGTTTGCACAGATTGCCTAATCTCGTACCATCAGGGCCAGGTAGAGACGAAAACCGTCGGTTAATTGGGGCGAATCGCCAGGATTTTACAGTTAGGTTATAAATTTCGTTGGGTTCTTGAAAGGGTTAATTGGCATTGTTTTCGAGGAGTACGGAAGCTGCATGTGTGTGGGATTGGATCGATGAGCTAAAAACGCGATGGCAATGCAGACAGTTGCAGGGAGTTATTTTAGGAACGAATGATGGCTGCGATAGCGATCTAACAGACACTATAGAGATTACAGGCCCGGAACAGCCATTTCCGTAAAAAACAAAGGGATGTCGCAAAATTTTGGCCATTAGACCGAAAATTAACGTTCTTGGTCGAGGAGCACATGTCTAATGTTAGGGTTTGAGGGAAAAAAGATAATTAGTCCGATTTCGTGAGAAATTTCTTCTGAATATCAATTTGGTTGAAAAAAGTTTATTATGGCTTGAGGGGAAATTTAATGGATGATAATTCTACAAGAAAAAACATTTGAAATTTATCAGCATCTTGCTAGCGCCACAAATTTTTTTAAAAGGAATCGCAGAGATGGCTCTAGCCAGAATCGCCATTTAGGTTTCCGTCTAACCAAAGTAGCTTTTCTTAAAATAGTGATTGCCATTTTAAAATTTATTGATAAGTATCTTATTTTGTAGTATGAAGAGAGGCAAAATTATACAAATTTATGTCCTAACTCTTCACGGAGTGTTTTCATTTCTTGAAGCACTCTTTGAACTCATTTTCTAAGAACTACTGAGAGATAAGTTGCGAATGTTTATATTCCCAACTATTCTTTAATTTAAAAAGGATATTAACTTTGTGAGCACTCAAAGGTACTCTGAAGTTGATGTCCCGTTTTTGGCTTAGTTGTTTTAGGTTTTCCAAAGACAATAATAAATTTTATCGTAGACTTATGACCATATTGGATGGTCCAATTTCTTGAAAACTAATAAAAATTCTTTATTGAACTCATTTGATCATTGTGTGATAATTAGAAATAATACACTTCTGCATGCAAGTGTCGACTAACTGGCGCCAAGACGACGTCGTTTTGGAGAAAGCATTGCAAATTCTCTCCTTTTCACGAAAAAAGTACTCTTTTCTTATATTTAAATTATCAGTCAATTACAAAAAACTTATTGCTATTAAAACTTTGATAACATTATCATTAGGTGAAAGGACAGCTTCTCTTGATGATTTTCACATTGAGAAAGGTGCAATTTTCAAATTTTAAGTCATTTAAATTTTGAAAAAAATTTGTACTAATATTTATGGTATAGTTCGAATTAGCTGTTGAACTCATTTAAAAAGCTAAAATAAAGGAAACAGTCAGCTAATGTTGTTTTCTTTTTAAATTAAAATCCCTCAGAAATGATACCTCGAAATAATTATAATTTTTCACTTTAGTTTCTGTGTTTAAATATTTTGAATTTTAGATGGAAAATAGAGAAACAAGGCATTACTTTGTCAATTGAAGTACCAGAAAGAAAAATTGGAAGAGACATATAATTAAATACAGAAAGGCAATAATTTTTAAATTCTCTTATTTATATAGCATCAACAACAGCATTCCAATGCTTACCAAATTTTTTAAGAACGTACTGGTTTTTCAACAATTACATAATTTTTGTAACTCTTATGGCAGAGTATCGATTGAAATTCATTGCAACATCTTAGATTCAAAAATTGAAGAAGGTGATAAAATAACTAAAAATGTTGGATAATTGTTTGAAATTTGTTGGTAACACTCTATCTATGTTGTTTAAAAAAATATATGTAACCTTAAAAAATTTTAGATTTTTATTACTTAAACTAATATGTAGCAAAGATGATAAGTTTTTTATGTTAATAATAAGAATTGAACAATGTAAATTAATTGGACATTAAAGAAATATTAAAAAAAAGTAATTGAAGCTTATTGAATAGAGCTTAGAACAATACTTAATTAAAGTTAAAAATTCGTATATACCCTCCAAAAACTGTTCTTCTTTACAGGCATTTTTTCAGATTTTTGAGAAGTCTTATTTATAACATGTCCAATGCATTTAATAGAACCTATCACCTATCAATCTTCAACTCAAATGTGATTGATTTATCAAGTGCATTGATTGCACTGAATTTCAACTAAAACGTTTTGAGCGTGTAGATTAGTAACAGGTTTTTAAATAATTTAGAGATTGGTAACCTGATAATTTTTGTGACGCTAATTAGAAATGCAATATCTAATTTATCATATGTAAACAGGTTCATACAACAATGTCTAACTTTGGAACTTTGATAGGTAATCTAGTATATTGTATAAACAAAATTTTTATTCAATACACCATACAAATCTGGCGTTGGAAAAAAGAAAATTTTCCCCATTCTTTTCATAATGATACATTTATAGAACGTACATATTGTTCTAAACGTAATAAACTTTATTGTCCATGTGTGCATTAAAAGTTATTTTTATCATTAAAGTCTTTTTAAAATCTTAGAAATAGTTTTTAATATTGTTATAAATTAATATAATTTCTAACAATAAATGGAGTGACTTTCAAATCAGAAGCAACGTCATCGAAGAATATCTGAATACTACTATTGACAATACTAGTAATTGGTAATCTTGACGGAGTTCTTGTCTCTATATTTTTCTTTTTTGAGTTACCTAAAACCAGAATTTTATAAATTGCCGGTTCAACAATGATCAAAAGAATCACATTCGCTGTGTTAAGAGAAAAAAATGTTTAGGGTAGAATAGGTAACATATTAAACAATTTGTTTTTGTTCCTTTTTCCCAGATTTCTTTTTATTGTTTTATCAAATAAAATTGTAATTTATTTCTCAAGTTTAAGTAATTTTAGTGTTCTTTTTTAGATATCAACGTTCAAGTAATTTGTATACTTATAATATAAGAAGTCTTACCATATTAAGTTGAATTTTTTTAAGAGAACGATTACTTATGTATTCGGTGTTTGTAAACAATTGTACTCTAACTATAATAATATTAATGCAATTTTAATAGTTGCAGTTGGCAACACTGTTGTGTTACCTACGTATTTTTAGAGACATGCTTTTTAGTGTTATTCACTCTATTTTTTTAGATTCCATCAATTATTTTATGAATAGAAACAAATAACAATTTTGTTTTAGGAACTAGAATTGTTACAAACGCTTTTTATTTTAGACATTACATAGAAGACCAATGAAAATTACTAACGACAAACAAATAAAATCCAAGATACCAATATAATTAGTTTATAATTATTTGGAAACCGCCTGCCTGAACAAGAGGACAGATTATACACGTTTTCAAATTGGGTAAAGTCCAAGATTGTTCGTAATTATTTTATAGATGGTTCTGTATTTGGGATTATCTTTATTGTTGTTAAAAGCAACAACAAATTAAGAAAATTCAAAAAACGCAATAATAACTAAACATTTGGATTAAGCCAATGTTGAAATTAAAACAAACGTTTGATTTTACACCTCAAAGTCCCTAGTTCAATTCCTGATAGGAAATAATTGACTATAGACTAGTTAATGTGGGTGGAATCTCGCATAATACTTAGCTGTAACTTAAATTTAAAGAAAATCCAATTAATTTTTGGCGGCAAAGGACTGAAGCATTTTCTAAATTTCCAGTTAGAATGCTAAATTAAAGCCATTAACTCAAAAACTATTCCCCTAAAAATCTCAGTTTTAAATTACTTAAAAGCACTCCATTATGGCAATGCAGACAATGTTTTTTAGTTCACAAGAAATCAACGTCGATAATTTCGAAAAAATTGACTTAAATGTAGCAATTTTTAACATAATTGGGTCATAAGTTCCAACAATTGTTACGACTCCAGGTCTATATAACAGAGATTGTATCAACAATTATAAAAGCGACATATAATAAAATTAATGAATAAATTTAACGAGTATTGCGATTCATTTGGATCAACTCGACAAAAAAATCATTTCTCTAATCCATCAACCACTAAATTGACAAATCGATAAGTACATGTTAATGTTGATTGATCAACAAGTTTATCAACGAAATTTAATATCGAATTGAACAATTTGAACGTTTGCCAGCTAATAAATTGGGTCACGCCAACAATTTTCGACCTATTATCAATATTCGAACGAAAATACTGGTTTTGTGCGTCGCTGATGAAGAATGGAAATGAGCAAAACACCGGAAAATTCAATCAACATTGAATCAATCGTCAACGAACAATAGTTCGGGGCTGCGTTCAACCATTTACATTTCAAATTGTAACTGGAATAAATAAATACCATTAGTGTGTCATTTGCGGAACTTCCACGCCTTTGATGCGTTGTCGGCCGATTTCGGAGAAAAATTTGAGTTTTCATCGATTTTCCACCGAAAATTGACACCTTAATCAAACCACTCGCGGTTTTCTAAAATTTAAATTTACGCGCATATTTGCAGGAACTTTTGATGTGGAACTTCTTTGTCTTGAGTTAATTGATTTATTTATTGTTGTATAAAGTGTGTAATTAGCAAGCTTTTTACAAAACTACCTGGAAGCAATTCTCTCCAGTTAGGGGTCGAATTATTTGCAGGTTCGATTTTTGCTTGAAAGGCGCGAGCTTTCAGTAATCGGTTAAAGGGCGGTTTGTGGGCCCGAGGCGTTCAATTTGGCCGAAAATTCCGGCTGTGTTTGTTTTTAACGTAACTGCCCTTGTGTGAATGTTCCCACTCGAAAGAAAGAGTGAATTACTTGGTGCAGTTTTCCTCGCGTCCGAATGGCAAAGCTCCTAAAAAAAGGTGAGATACCGGTACAACGAGTCGGGACAAAGTAACGTCCCGTTCCAGAATACGCATTATTCGCAGTGATATTTACATACCCGTTTTTAACTAACGTATTTCAGGCCCTTCACAATGCGATTTTTTTAGACCTCTGCCATTTTGCGGCCGGGCCCGTTTTCGAATCGCCCAATTAAGTTGCGTAACTTCTTCGGTTAATCGAGCGTTTCTTTGAAATTAATTGAATTTTCGCAGTTTCTTTCGAAATCGTGCAAGTTAACTGGTTTGGTCAAGCACCTGCGTACTAGCAATGCCATAATTATAATTAAATTCTGATTTCGATTCGAGATTCCAGACGGCGTTTAAGCTCGGGCAGCTGCTTGAAGTTTCGTCGCTGAAAAAAGCGCGGCTAGCTCTGCGTCCAAAATTCGAATTTGTGGAAAATTGTGCAATTATCTACGTCATTAATGCAAATTCGTGTTGGAAAACAATGATCGATGATGGTTATCGCGCGTGTGTTGCTGGCATTAAAACCGCATTTAACCAATCGTCCGCGCTCCCGAATTTAGGTCAGTAGATGATAAAAGGCGAAATTGCCACGTGTTGCAACTGTGAATTTCGAAACGTTTAAAGGCCGAGGACCCCGCTTGCAGATCCGACATGGTTCTGTGTCAACGAAAATCGGATCAATAACTTCATTACCATAATTCGACGGGGGAAGCCAAGATGATGACAATAGCTTGTCGGCTTTCGTTATCTAATCTGCGGAAAAAAATACGAGAATACCAAGTGGATTTGACGAAATTTTCATGGCGGTCCGCCGAACTGATGAGAGAGCTTTTTGGTCGTTTTTTACACAGGTGGACGCAAACCGGCCCCGGCAGGTTTTCAAAACTGGAGGGTGCAAAGTCCCGACGATGCACCTGCAGCGAATAATTACGTTTTGTTGACTGCTCGAAAGCTCCCGGGTTAATCCGCCGCGCCCGTGAAATTCCCCCGCGGGGACCACTTCAATCAAAGCGTATAGAATTTTCGAAAACTGCAATGGTTCAAGGAACATGAAGAACAAAAAACTGTTCATAAAAAGTCTGAAATTCAACTCAATACCATTCAAACTAGTTCAAGCTTTTAATTTTAGGTTTGCATCAAAATATTTGAAGAATGAAACAATTTCTAAAACATTCAGAAGTCTGTGCAAGTTTAAGCTTTTCCTTATAGATTCTACTCTTTTAAGTTAATTAATTTATGCAAGTACTGTAGAAATCCTTACTGTGATCTAAATAACGTTGGTAAACTTTTGATTGAATTTATAACCTAAGTACAATAAAATTATTTGTAGTTACTATTTCCTGGGTTAAAAGGACATAATTATTGATTGAAATTAGTAAAGATATAAACAAAAATGTTTTATTTTAAAAATTTATACTTAACTAATTGAAAATTGTAGAAGAAAAATCTGATAAAGAAAGTCAAAGATTAAAAAAATTAATTTAGTAATTAATTTTTATAAGAATTTTAATCCACAAACTTTTTTTCTTTTGGTTGTAAGAAAAGGCAATAATTACCGTTTATCAGCTCAAAACTTAAATGTAATATATTCACTTACCGAAATTGAGTAAGACCTACAATTTTTTTCGTATTTTTTTCATAGTTTATTTTCCCATTTTACTATCTATGACTTTGTGCTATATTGCAACTAATTTTAATTATTGGCAAATATAATATCCAAAATTAGTGCAAAGTTGTTCTATATTTTGTCTATTAATTTTTGATGTACAAAACAAAATTTTGAAATTACTTTTAGTAAAAATCTGAGCTATTCCTTATTTTGGCGCTATTAAGTTTGTACTGTATCCAATATTGTTCAACGTAACCCCACGTTTAGATAAAGGTGTTGTTGATTCAATATGTTGCGTTTAATGCAATAATAGTGATAAATGGGTAAATGTAAGTTTTCTGCTCCAGTTAAGCCCCCAGATTATCCCAGCAATGTATGAGATTAGTTATTAATATAATTTGGTCTTTGGCTAAACATTCACTCCTTAATATTTTGGTTATATCACTTTAAGGTTATCTTCATTTACCAGATTTTTTTAAAAATATCTTTAACACAAGCAAAGAGGACATTTGTTGCCTTAAAATGCAGTTAATAAATATAAAAAGCTCCTAAGAAAAGAATGGCGCATTAACCTTTTTCTAACAATATACTTTCATTACTTGCTTTAGAAGAGAAATGTATAAGGAGAAAATGATCTTTACGACTATTGTAAGGTTCTAAAAATTATGGGAAGTCTTTCAGAGCAATACTAAACTATTTTAATTTAACGTCTGCAATACCAAAAAATCTGTCTACAATCCCATTTGGCACGAGCTTATCGTTGGTTGCAGTGGAGAGCCTAGCAAATATTTTAAATGAGTCATCAAACGTTAGAAATTTAATAATATACTAACATAGTATCGTAGCACCCACCCCTTTTGTGTTCTGCAATTTTTTTCAAATTTGAGTGAAGTATACACCGTGTATATATTAAACGCAACTATTTTAAACCCTACCTTAGAAGTATACTAGATTTGGGCCACAGTTTTATCATATACAAAAAGACCTTCCATATACAGGGTAGTTCTTTACGGCTCATTAGAAGAATATAAAGAAACAAAAAAGATCAAAATCTGAAATTTTGTGCTGAAATCTAACAACTAACTTTATATCAAAGAAAAATATTTTTGGAATGATGGCGCCTTCTCTAGTACCGGAAGTTGATCTCAACTTCCTTATTTTAAATGGAAGATCTGTTGTCTTTTAGTTTTAGATGCTCATTGAATTTTAATTTGAGTCTCTGAACACGAACATGTCCCGATATCTTTAATAATAAGGACAAGTGGTCAGGTCGAAAGGATCAAGTTTGAAATTACAATTTTTTTCCCAAAATATTTCATATCACGTAAATTAATTTTTTGTTCCCTGTCCATTTTGAATAAACTGAAATGGATTTCTTTCTAGTTCATAGACACTTAGCACTTTCGATTTTTAATAAAATATGCCCATGTCCCGTAATCATTGAGATGATATGAATGTATGTCCATTTCAACCACATTTGTGGTTAGATAATTCTCGTCTGATTACAATGAAGTCGTCTTCCCGTAAAGTTATGCAAAACATATACATCCTAATTATTTACTGACAACATATGTTATTAATTTTTTTTTTGATATTTTACATCGAGATTGATCTTTTTTAGATTCACTACTTAATGTTTTAAATTTGACTTAGATTATTTTAAATTTGTTGATGTCAAATTTCAAATTCTTGAAAACTCTTGAGAAGCAAAAGAAACTAAAAAGTGCAAAACTTGACAAATTTGTAGTCAGTTGGTTCTGGACATCGTTATGGCTGAAAGAGTTTTTTTCGAACCGTGTTGTCTTTCAACCGAAAAATATTGCACACGTTGAAATTATAATTCACAGCGGAAGTGCAACCGTTTACAGTTCGTACTTCCGCTCTTTCAACGACGTCCCCGCCGTTGGTTTGGCATAGGAATGGCCGTTTTTAGCAATGGTCTACTAGGCAGCGTATTCATAGGGGTGATAGGTCGAAATTTGTATTGTCGATCCAAGTCTGCCTTTCGACGAGGAGAAACGAAACTAATGGATAGCAAATAGTCGTTAATAGATTTAATTGACGACGTCTGGCCCCTCGTATTACCATATACTAGATGAGGGTACTGCAAGAGATGAGACGTTTTATCGGTGCGAACGCAACGAGTTTGATGGCCTCTCTAGGACAACAAAGATTTCAGATTTTTTAATGATAATTGCGTGAATTTATTATGTTGGTTTGTTTTAGATTTGTGACTCTGATATAGGGCATCATTTAAATCGAATTAAAAAACGACCGGAAACGCTAAACGCAGATGCGCATGAAAAAAGGAAGGTGCACACAAAATTCTTAATTAAGATAATTTATATAGAATTATTAAATATGAGATGGGACAACGGGAATTATTAATTATGTTGTTGTTTTTGGGTATAATTTCTAGCAAAATTCAGAATATTTACGAAATTTGTTGTAACTTATTACCACATCAAATTAAGTTTAATTAAGATACAGTGTACCTCATAACTAATGTTGCTCGCATTTAAGTAGAAGGGTAGAATTAGATTAATTGCTTTGGCCATTTAAAAAGAAACTAAAACTACAATCAGAACTATCCTCAAAAATATTCTTGCGTTGCAGAAAAAAAATTGAAATTATTTCTCATCAATTGTTTAAAAAAAAATGCAAATTAATTAAAGATGCAACTGTTGAGAAACAAGTGGTAATACTTTCCGATTATGGGCTTATAATAAAGCTAAGAATAACGGTGAAGATTATTAGAAGTATCTAAAATAATTCACGGCCAAATTAGTGCAATACTATGTAACTACAATAGAAAGATTGACCTCTAGAAAAATGATGAATAGGAGAAACACGTAAAAACAGTCAACTTTGGTAACTCTTGAATAAAGGACAAAAAGTTTAAAAGCTTGTAAGTCTAAGTATAATAAATAAAGTTAGAATAGAAATTAATTCTATTTTTACAAAAGTTTGCCAAGGTAGTGCTAAAATGGCACCACCAGCAAATAGTTAGTACCAAATTTGGCAAACATAAACATGAGATTTATATTTTAAGCTCTGATGATTCCTGAAGAATTGAGTTGGACAAAATCAAATAAGTCAATAAACTAAAAAGGAAGATGAAAAAAGCTTTTCAGTAAAAGAATGAAACAAACTATCAATAAATCAGCGAGAATCAACGGTGACCAGTAAAATAAAAATAGAGATAACTAACTCGTCATGAAATATTTTCGAAACTGGATCATCAAGTGAATGCCAATTTTCTCAGAAAACTTTTTAGAATAGTACACGAAATGGGGACAGCCTCGACATCAGAAGACAGCAGAAGTTTAGTTCATATTTGGGTTAAGACTCGTGCAGAAAAATATAACCAATTAGCAGTAGACCGATTTGTTTAGATTAAAAGCAACTTATCAATTATTTTATATTATTTTTTTAAACTTGAAAGTGATAATAAAAGACAAGAAGCCAGACGCTTGAATTATGTTATTGCATTCTCGAAAATAAGGTTAGAAGATATTCAATTTTTGGTCAGCAGAAAATTGTTAATTAAGAAAGAAAATTACAAAAATGTATATGTTGCCGCCTTTTGGTATAATTGGTCATTTTATAAAACGTCTGGATAGTTTGCAAGAAACTTGTCAGGTACTGAAATGAGAAAGCTTTATACTAAGGGACTAAATATTTTTGTGCCACTTGATGAATCCATTCTCAATTACTGAAGTGGCCAATTTTTTTAAATCTTTCATTTATACCTAATAAAGTAAAAACAATTACAATTTTGTAGTGGTTGGCAAAAATTTAAAAAATTATTACAAAAGCTTTAAATAAAATAGAAAATTAATTATAAAAAATACTAAAGTCGCCTAACAAAAATGTTAAATAATTATCTGCACAATAGTTTATTTTTTGGGATAGGTTTGGCTAGAGTTGACTCTTGAGTCCGTGGAATTCCTATTTTTACACATATTTACCAAAGTTGTTGTAGGTCACACGAGTCTAGAGTTGGTTATGGTTTTTCTGATGACGAAAGAAAATGCGAGAATCTTTTTAATTATACACCTATGAGATTATAACTATTTTCGACAATCAATCACATTAGAAAACATGAAAGTGAAGGTGAAAGCGACTGTGCAATTTTCTAGGAAGAATTATACGATAAAATATTCAATTACCATATTGAGCTAATCAAACTAAAATGAAAGCAGCCCTAAGAAGCAAACAAAGTTTTTCATGTCCGGTCGCAGAAAACTTTTTTCAGCGCTATAAAATCTGCAAGAAAAAATATAATAAAAACAAGGTCGTTGAAGGTTTTATTGTTAAAAATTTTTAATGAAAGAGTAGACTGGATAAGTTTTAAATTGCTTCTCAATAAACAAAATAAATGGATGATGAGGTATCAAGAAAACACTACTAAATTCTTATTATTACGATCAATAGAAGATAAATGGATTTCAAGTTTGCTTAGAATTTTTCTTTTAAAAAGATTTTCTAAATCTTTCTAAAGCAACAATGGACACGAGTCAGTAAATAAAATAATAACCTAGTTAGAAGGTTTTTGCATAAATTTATTATTTTACATGGTCACTCTAGAAATTTCAGGTTAGCATTCAAAGATCCAGCCCAAATGTTAAAAACACGACAAGACTGGACAACTGATTTCAACAATTATACTTTGCTCCATAAAATGTCAAAAGCATCTTATTCCACACGATCATAGGACGCTCCTCATTTAAACTATTTTTAGATTGTGATAAATTTGATTTACATTTAGTAAAAACACAAGCGTTTGTAAAAACATGGTCTACAATAGATCTTTTCAAAACTATTGATGGAGAAGAAAAGTAAATTTTTTGAAATTTTCGTGTTGTATTATATGGGTAGACACCTTTCCAAAAAATGTTGCAAGGATAGGAATAAACAGTTGTTAAGAAAACACTGAATATTGACGTGAAACTGATTCACACTAAAGTGATTTTGTACTCCAAGAGTCGATAGGTCTCCAAAGGATTCCAAGATTAATGTCAGCGTGACAATAGATCAAAAGAATAATGTAAATTAGATTATCTATAAAAATGACACGATAAAGTAATGTTGTTGCCGACTAAGTATTTCTTAATAAGTAGAATACCTCCCACTACGTTAAGAGAAGCAACTTCATTAGAAACAGAAGATCGAGGGATGCTGAAATGTTGGTGTAAACCCAGTATAAGTATGCATAAGTTATTTAATAGATTTCTGCAAATTCTTTCACAAGGTTTATAGGAACAGTTTTTGATTTTACATATTTGTACTTTATCTACTTGCATAATTAAAATTAGTGTTGGGCAGAATCGGATTTTTCGTACTTGAGTGACCTGCATAATGGGATGATCGTTCGAAAGGTCATCATTCAAATGCACATAGTCCGCAACTGCATCTCGGATTTTGATTGAACTTCCAAATTTCATAAAGAATCAAAAATTACACTCAGTTGTAAAAAATAGGTGGTGGATTAGAAAAAAGATGCGTTTTCTTGGCAATTGTTAGCGGAATTTTTGGCATTTTTATGTTGATCACATAATGGAAAATTGCTGGAAAACTAAGAATGCTACAGAGAAACTGAATGCCTCTATGAGTTCGTATTTAAACAACACAAGTGTGTAGAAAAATTCACAGCAATCAGAATAAGAAAAAAGTTGAAAATTTGTATAAGGTTACCTTCTGTTTTCTTTCAAAAATTGAAGAAAGAATCACCTCCAATTTTTAAGAATCTTGACAGGCGTGTCAGAATTTCATAAGAAATTGAAAATTACAGTCGATTGTTAAAAATTACTGGTGGTTTAGAATAAAGAGGCATTGGTACTGGGGGTATTATCGAAATTTTCTGCATTTTCATCTTGACCACATAACGAAATTTTTTTGGAAAACTAAGAATGCCTTATGAGTTTGTATTTATAACAGATGCATTGAACATTTTCATAAGGTTATTAAAATGTGCTTTGTTTTCAAAATAAATATTTTCTTCAGTGTTTTGTTATATAATTTACGCCTAAAGTTATAATTAAACAATTTTCAGAATTAAGTGCAAATTACATGAACTGTCTACTAAAATCAGACACTTATCGTACCTTGAAATCTTTTTATTCAGTGGCGGAAACATAAAGGAGTGTCATGTAATGCCCAAAGTGGTGTAAAGTTTCTTTATGTCACTATATCAGAGTTTCCTGAACCGTGCAGACTTTTCATAGAGCTCCCAATTATATTCGAAGGATGAGGCATACGTAAGTGCAGTAAGTTAGTAATGTTAATAAGTTACTTGAAATCTTATATTTCTCCTTACAGAAGCTTATGATAAAAAGATCTGACTTCAATCATCGAAATTTTGAATGCCAAATTTGTATTGGAAAAAGAAACTAAGTTGTACTGTTGGTCAAACGAAAGCAATAACTCAAATAAGCGCACGAAATATGCCAAAAAGAAGAAGAATATCAAGAATAAAAAATTTCTTGACTGCAGAAAATTACATTTGAATCAGTAATTTAGTCTCATCAAGTTTATAGCAACAAGAACAGTTTATTTGGTACAACTGTAACTTTACTTATCTATCATAGACGTTTTTTGGTCTAATCGCTTAACAGAATTTTGTAAACAAGCATTTAATTTCTTTCCGATAATTTAAGTGGCATACAAAATTATCTGGTAATTTAGCATGTCGCTGAAAATAAAAACAACAGCTGTGTAATGGAGCGCATAAAATCTTGTACTCTTCATTAAATCTCTTTTAATTTGTATGTTTTTGCCGTCGTCGTTTCCTTGAATAAAGTTTCCGCAGTAATTTGATAAATTGCATGTCGCCTTGAAGTTCCGGTCGTTTTATCGCGACCTTTCTCGGAAGATAAGTGTACAAAATTTAATTTTAAATTTTGTTTGGGTGTTTCAATAAAATTATTTAAAATATCATCAAAGTTGTGGCGCTTCCAATTTTATTTAGTAAAATTTTTGTTAAATTCACAAAAATCTGCCGAAGAAAACAACGCAAACTTTAAGTTATTACTCCCAATAAAATGTTTTTTTGCAACAAAACTTCTTTTTCAAACTAATATATTTGTTAAATCCAAATTATTAAATTTAAGTTCTTCATCCTAGAGTCTAAGGTGGAAGTCAAATGGGTCGATTTCTATTATATTTGTAGAAATTAAGTAGAAAAAAGTTGTTAATTGCAAAGTAAATAATCTTAACCAAGTCTGAAGATAAAATAAAAAAACAATAACGGGTTACAGATTGAGTATTTGTCACATAGTGCATTAAAATCTTGATGACTCCATCCTAAAGTCTTTTTAGTTTCTGGACTTTAGGGTTCGTTATTTTATTGACGGATGGCATACCGTGCAATTTATAAAATTAAATTTTTCCTTCACGCTTCCCTAAACTTGTCGCAATCTTCCTCATAAGATAAATTTTATTAAGCTGATTTTAAGTTCCGGTTAGGGTGTTTAAAGTTACTTAATATCTTTTAATTGCGGAAATCTGTTCAATTTTATTCAATCTAAATTTAATTTAAAATTCCTAAAATTTTGTTACTATCAAAAAATTAATTTAAATAATAAAATGTTTGGCATTGAAATCAAAGCATAGCTTCAGTATATTAAAATAGAAACTAAACTCGCAAATGATTGATCAAAAATTCTAAAATTTACATTTCCGAATTAGATATTTCAGGAAGTAATCAAGTCACATAGGTCAGTTTCTATTACTACCTGCATTTTCAGGCGCAAAATATTTTCTAATTTTTGTGCTAATTTTTTTCTAAAATTAAATCATAGTCAACTAATTAGTGAGGAAAACCAGAAGTCGAAAAATAGGAATTAATATGCAATAACGACTTGAACTTATCACAATTAATAAAAGAAAATGCTGAGATTTCAGGCAAATAGGGGAGTTTTGTGCGATAATCTTGTGTGAAAGTTGGTTTAATGCCTTGTCTAGAAAAATGGTTCAATGAGTGGTACCGATAATTATCTCCTATTGTCGCCGTGTTTTGAAATAGTTATATTTTGGCACCTGTGCCCTTGGGCTCGGCCGTTCAATGGTCAATTAATAACATTTCTACCAGTAAAATGCAAATATTACCGAAACCGTTCTCGGTTTTCCAGGCCAAGGACCCCATCAGAGATGCTAATTTGTCAGTTGCCATTTTAATTAGAGGCGTTCGATTGGCCATTACCGCATGCCAGTGGAAAGGTGCCAGGTTCGAACAAGCACAAGGCTATTTTTCGTATAGGTTTAATCGCCGAAAAAACACCAAATTTATTCAAAACGATGCAAACGGCAGTTTTTAATTACGTGAACGACTCCACAGCGCTTTGGCAATTAAACATAATAGACGCGGAGAGAGAAGAAAAACGGTAAATGATTAATGTTGTTTCATTATCTACGTCACCGGCGTAGACCCAACAATAATACAAATAGAATAAGTAATTTCACGTAATGTAAAATCGAACTTGCATTAACCTGAATTATTCAGCCGTGCAATACTGCGAGAGCCATAAATATTGACAATAGCGCAATTTCTTGAAGAGCCACTTCAAATTCTACAATTGGTTGGAGTTTTCCCAAAAACGAGATGGCGTTTTCGAAATACCTGCACAAATCGCGGACCACCTGTCCAACCCTTTCGGGAAGTGACGGGCGAATCGTGGCCCATCATCTGTTCCTACATTCATCCAAATCTGGGTCAAACGTCAGAAATCTGGTGTCATTTGTCCGAACAATTTGGCCCATCCGCAACATATTGCTAACACCCAGTAGATTACTAACAGAAATTTTCGACGTAATTAGCGGCACGTCTCCCCTTTTCGTCGAGAACTAAAAAACAGGGTTGGGCGCTGCCCCCTAGATCGTGACGAGGCCATACAACATCAACGCGTGGGGTTTCGTAAATTTGGAAATCGCACAAAAACGCATCGCACCCCGGCTATTTATCCGGTAGATCGAAAATTGTCGAGTTCTTAGCTAGAGTTGGGCGCTGTTGAGGATTCAACACTTCTAAGATTAGGATGGGTCGTTAACCTTCTGCCAATAGCAGTTGTAAAGCTCCGTTTCAGTCACACGTTTTCGTTTCAGATCGTTTCGTCCTTTACGCTCTATGTAAATTAGACACCTACGTTAGGGTGTAGAATTTTTGGGTGCGTTCGAGTTGCATGCGTGAGTCACGGTAAAAGTGGAAATCGGCACCGAAACAGCGAAACCCACGAAATTGGATGTACAATAGTTGACATTGTGGTGTCGAGTGCCAATAAACAGGGATTAACATAATAGAAGCATTGTATTGAAACCGCCCCGATTCGGGGTCGGAAGGTATATTTGCGAGACATTATCGGCTCACAGCGGGGCCATTTATCTGGTTGCCATACCTAACATTTTCAAACCTGCAAACCAAAACTATTAAAACAGCGGAAATCTCAAAGGTTTGGCGGCGTCGTAAACTGCACCCCAAATATTTAGGGAGGTGCAATAAAATTCACGACTCCTTTTTTAGAAACTAACAACTCTTCTAGTTGCGAGAATGCCGGCAATTTTTTTTTCCGAAACTTGTTGGTATTGAATCGAGAATAATAAAATTCTAACGTTCTAACGTTAATAAGAATATTAATATTAAAACTTCCCGTGTGTTTGTTATCGTTTATTTATGTTTTGCTATATTTAAAACGGTTGTTGTTGGTGTCGCCGAGTTCATGTTCGCTGGAAAAAGTATTAAAAACAAATCAGACTGCGGAATTTTCCAAATTCACGCAATTAGCTGCAATCTCGGTTGGCAACGTAAATTCTGAGACGTAGTTGAGGCTCGTTAACGATAAGTTGTTGACGGGTTGTTTTTGCACCCTCAGGATCGTAGCGTTACTGTTGAAACCGTATCAATTACGGTTTATCCAGACGCCTGAATAAACATTTGCCGACTGCAACTGTGAAACTGATAAATTTGATGCGACAGAGGGCGAGATTACAATTTTACAAGGACAAAGTTATCTAAATTTTTAAATTCGTGAAAATTTAACAATTTTATTCAAAAAGCGTTACGGTTCGGATTTTTTTCTATTGTTTCTGCAAGTTTTACGATAATTGCGGTAAAATGTTGCTTTAAAGTTTGATGAACTGACAATTTTGGTAATGGTAATGACACGATAAGAAAAACCCATGATTGTCTCAAACACGGGCATATTTACTGATTGTTTCGCCACATACATTATGGTTGTGTTCTTGTTACCAATGTTAGTTTGGCAATAAGATTGGAAAACTACACTTTCTGATTTAGTAAATAATTAAAAATGGTATCGTTGAACACAAAGCACTAGAACTAACTATAACAGTGGTATCTTAAATAGTTGCCATTCTGGATGCCCAATTTTTTCCAAAAATAAATTCCCAAAAATTTATTTTACCGTTTATATTTTGTACCTATGTTCACAAATATCGAAAACCAATTTGAGGAAATCAAGAGAGACGATGACCTCGAAGAAAGAGGAATTTAGTGAAGATAATTTACCTTTACGAACAAACGTTTTTTTGTTCTCTAGTTTTATTTTGTAGTGTCCAATGGTTAAAAATTACGCAATTACCTAAAAATTATTTTATTATATATAATATTAACTTTAATTTTTTTCTAAAATGCTATTAAAATGGAAAAATGAAGTAAACAAAAATGTTCTGAAGTCTAAAGAACATCAAGGGCTCTTATATTCTGTTTAACAAAATTTAATATCAAAGAAAAAATCGATCTTATTACTGAGAAAACTGAGGGTGCTATTTTTGAAAAAATGTGCAAAGTGTGACGTTAAATTTAAAAACATCACTTGATAAAAACCATACTTTAAGCTTTTTTTACCATATACAAATAGTCTTAGGCCGGCACCACATAGGCGCTAAGTAGCCGAATAGTGAATACCGAATAGTTGCTATTCGGCTTATATCTACTAATGTGGATGGAAAATTCGTTGCAAATGTTCGGTCAACAAGGGTATTCGCCAAGCACTTAATATTCAATGTCGGTAAACTAACACCGGTCAAAAAAGACGAATGTTTGCTCATGTCGGTTACAACAAATAGGGGCATATGTGGAGCGGTGTGCTCGTATTATGACGAGCTGCTCCGCAAATAGTTTGCCAAATACTTGAATGTTTGCTATTTGACTATTCGGCGCATATGTGATGCTAGCTTTAGAAATTAGTTACCAAAATATAATTATGCATTTAAAAATTGTTGGTGAAAAATTCAACAGCGATCTTGCTAACATTTATCATTTTTAGTTGCCAAATCTGCTACGCTATTGTTTATATTAAGTAAGAGAAATCCGAAAATAATTTCAATATAATTCAAAAATAAAAAAATATTTCTAATATGATAAAATTCAACTAAAGTAGTAAAACCTTTGCACCATATGGCTAATTTCTTTCGTAATTAATTTAATCACGGGGTACTTCCGAAATAAATAAAAAGTTATTTCTAAAGCACCATAATCTAAATGTTTAAGATTTTTTTTAGACTATACAGTTAACAAATCCAATTAGAACCGTTAATTTTGCTTCAAACTCATATTAATTCTACAATTTTTAGTTTAGGGTAATATACCTAATTTTTTAATAACTTCTTCCTTTTTCATATCTTCGAGTTTGGTATATAGTAAATTATAACAAATTTTGTCTCTTTTTAATTTTTTAATCTCCACTTCAGTGGAGAACAGTTTTTATAGAAAATGAAGATAATGAATTCTCTTGGTACAGGTTTAAAAAAGTGCAAAATTTTTATTTTAGAGCCATTTTTAAATTAGTATTTATAAGGATTTAAAAATTATTTGAAAAAAAATATTTTGGGAATAGACCACATTTGCTTCTCTCATTAACTAAAGTGACAAAAATATTTTAGCTCCCTTTTTAACCTTTTACGCAGCAAAAAGTTTGCTGCCTCTTTCAATTTCTTTGCTTAGCTTAGAGTAATTTTTAAATGTGGGTTTCTAACGATTCTAAAATTTGGTGATTGTTGTTTTGTCGTTTTAATGCAGTTCTTTGGCTCTAACTTTTTAATTAAGTGAAAATAACAAAAAAAAGTTTGTTTCTTACGATCTCATATTTTTACAAACCAGTAACAAGAATAGAAGTAATAGTAACAGATATATAAAAAATGCACTTTCTATAATTAATTGATATATTGATTTTCGCTTGTAAAAGCAATCAGGCAAGAAGTTTGTCAGTCAATCGGTTTTGCATACGTTTATTTCTTAAAACTGTAGAGCTTAGTACTTAATTATATCAACCAAGAAATCTTTTTTTTTGTTAAAATTAAACACAAAATTATTTGAATTCTTTACAGAATGGCTTTAAATTAGTAAATATAAGAAGTATCTTGTTATAGGGTGATTGTTGTTTTTTATAATCATTTTGCTAAAAGTGTAGGACTTTCGAAGATAACCAAAAAGTTATATGAGAAAAAGCTATCTTGTTCTTTTAATTTCCAAAGCACAATTAAATACTTAAGAAATAGTTTAATTAAATAAAAATTTTTGATAACTAAAATGTCAATCCTTCAAACAATTGTTTTGTTTTCAAAACGAAGAAATTTGAAAAAATAATCTTCCAATTGCTAAAATAAAAGAGTTTTGTTCAATTTTCACATTTTCTTCTTTCTTCATTTTCTGCGAGTATTGATCCAGAAATAATGAGCTTTTACAATTCTCCGAGATTAGTTTTTTAATTAAAAAAAATTACAAAGGGCAATATTTTAGGTTTTTTTTCAACATTTAAGTACTCACTCCTAGTTACCAGTAATGAGAATATTTAAAGAAAGTAAATTTTGTATAATTAGTTACAGCTGCGTTTCAAAATTAACAAATGGCAGTAATTCCTGCCTTGGCATCATTTACACATTTATGTTCATTGAAGAAAACTTAAACAATTTTTATTAACATTAAATAAAAGATTGGTTTTTATTTCTCGATAAAAATTTGATTAAAACAATAAAAATAAGGGTCGCTTCCTATACATACCATTCAAGGTATGCAGAAAGTTATATAAAATAAACTTTTTTTTATACCTTCTATTTCTTCATGTAAGCTCCTCGGATTAAAGTTAAAACTTCCAATTCTTCATGATCGTAATTTAGTTTTTAAACGTCACAAGTTTGTTTATAATTAATAATTATTAATTCTTTTTAGTATCAACATTTTTTAAAGCAGTTGTGCTCTATTCCTTTGAACTTGCACTACTGACTTTTAAGAAATTAATTATCATGATTGCGGTACTAAATCTTTCATGGATATACAGAAGTAAGCTCTCCCTTATTTAAATGTTTTTAGAAAGGAACTCCCATGGGAACTATATTATGACGAACTAGAGAATAGATCCTTTTCTTTATTTCAAAGTTAAGCATCTTGTAAAGAAAATGATAACAATAAATTATTCTAAATCTAAAAAAAGGTGGAGTAGGTAGTTAGTTGAATTTAAGTTGAAAGTTTTAATGCAGTCGCTAACTTTGAGATTGTTTCGAATTTAAATTTCTGATTAAGTAAGTTAAATAAAAATTAAAAAAAAATGTTTTTCTTAACATTTATAGAATTTTAGCAAATAATAAGAAACAAATTTGAGAGAAACATTGCACTTCCTCTAAAAAAAAACTGAAAAATATTTGTGATAGAATTTAAAAGTTCACAATAATGTGTTCTCGATAATCTCGATACAACTCAATTTAAAAGCTAAAGTTAGGAGAAATACCTAAATTCTTATTATCTTTGTACAGCGTCTTTCGTCAGGCAGTTCATAAAATATCGAGCTAAAAGTCCAACTCTTCCGAAGACCATGAATAATTTTTTTTAGGAGTATATTATGGCAAATTTAAATCCAACCCTCTTGAACTTTTGGTTCTTTCAGTAGTGAAACTATTTGTGTTGAAAACGATGACATGAAATTGCTCGGCTATATGTGATAAAACAATGTTGGCTTAGAAGAATTTTTACTTAAGCTAATATTAGTGGTTTTTCAAAATTTTCGCAAAATTTTGGATCTGTGCGATTAATTTACCGGTTTACAAAAAATTTAATGACGTTAGCAATGTGAAATTTTTAAAATTTTCTCAAATTTGTCTGTCTCCTTAAAAAATGTTGTAGATGGATGGTTTAGAAACTTGTCCCCTCCAATTTCTGTTGAAAAATCTGCAATTTTTGGTACAATAAATCGTTTCGCCACACCGGACAGTGAAGGATCTATCTCCAAATATTCACTTAATTGCGCAATTACTGAAACCAAAACCCGACGACCTTGTTTTTAGGAATTCAAAAATGCGGAACTAAAGATAATCCAAATCAACCGAAAAACACTTGTCACACAAAAACCTAAGATCGCACCAATCCTGCAGGATTCACCGCACATTTCCACACCAATTTTGCACTTTTCAGGATTGCTTCAAACCGTTTGATTTCTGGTTTCCGGTGATGCGTGTTGGGAATGGATGGCGTCGCGATGTGTCGATCCTGGTCCAGCCTCTCAGGACCTGCTCGAAGCCTGGTTCGCGAATGAATAGCAGGAAGGGTCCGCGAATCGAGCAGGCACACCGCCAACTTCGCTCGAGTTCGGTTTTTGCACACGTCGCTCCTCGGCGAATGCCTTCCCCACGTTTTGCAATATTGCGCTGGTCAGGACAATAACTACACCACGGCCAATGTCCTTATCGTAGGTCGGCAGAACTAGCGGTATTTTGCGTTGATCGCGTGCTAAACCGGTCGCAAGGACGAACGTGCGAATTTTTTGGCGCCCCGAGCTCCTGAAATTCCCCGCAATCGATTGACGAGATTCGCATCCGCAGGAACGGACATCTCTCGATGAATGGAGACAAAGGATTGTTAACAGTTGGAGATTTGTCTTAAATCACGACAGATTAATGGGCCCATCGTGCGTTACTGCTAAATTAACGTTGGTTTACATGTAAGTACAACTTTATTATACAAATAACCCGGCTATTTTTAAAACGCGAAACTAAACATTGCAGCGAGATTGCGCCGGAGCTGGAAAATTCAGCGAGTTCTAAAAACGTCTGGGTACCGTCGAAAAAAGCGATAAGAACGTTAACACTTTGAATTTGGAGACACCGCATTTATCGCTTATTGAAGCAACTTTTGACTTGTGAACTTTGGTCGCGATAACCGATGATTTATGCCGGGGACTTCTCCCATCAATTAACTTGTTTTCATCCGGCGATTTCCCGTCTAAAATCGCTCTTTATCGCCACCGAACACGGGCGATTCTCTGGTCATTTCCCCCCGGTGCGCCGCTCCTGATAAAATCCCAATTCCGTACAAGTGATCGAACGGGGATTGGACGGTGCCGTTTGTTTTAATGGAATGTCATGTGCGATAAACTATATCAAAATGTATTGAGAGGGACGTTGAACTGTGGAGGTTTTTTTATTTGTATTTCAAACCGTCCATCTTCATATGAGTTTAAAATGGACGTTTTTCGAGATTGGCCGGTTCATTCTTCGGTAATTCGCCCGAGCCGGGAATGTCGACCGCTTGTTTGACAAACACGACTTTATCATCGCTGCGAGTCTTCTATCGCTACAGCAAACAGTAAATTGTGATTATTTGTTTATTGCAACATTTCTAGATACTGACTCCTAGAGACCATCGCTTTATCCGGAGGCGATGTAGTGCTAACGACGTAAAACAACAACAAAGCGAATCTGACGCCAACGTTTCTATTCTAAGACAAAACATTGTCTTTAACTTGTTGGAAATCCGATCACAAAGCAATGCAAATTCTACCTTCCTACCCCTACTATTCCAACGAGATCTACTCTAGATTTTCAGATTTTTGACTGTATTCTAGTTCAGCAATTATTTTCTCCTCCTACTCATTATTATGATTTATTCACGATTTTCTGTCTTTTAGTTTTCATCTTACATCTTACAATTTTCAATTATTAGCTTTTTATCTCAATTTTTTTTCGAAACTGCACAAACGGATAATAATAGATTTTCCACTAAATTAGTAACAATCTCCATAACGGGCCGTTTGCTACAGCTCCTGGAATAATTTAGATGTGCAGATCTTCCTCTAACATATTTGCTGTTCTTAGCAATTTTTTCCTGCCCCACAAATAATAATTTTTTTGCTAAAATGATAACTGACAACTGACAGTTATTTTTGGATTCTTGCTCTAAACTTTCCTATCGCTAAGGCCTTGGACAATAAGAAATTTCTCCACCTGCAGCCGATTAAGTAGTGTTGAATTATTTTGATTGGAATACTTGTTGCTTAAGTTCACTCTTTATATTTACAAAAAGATAACATTAATTTTTACGTATTTATTTATCGGTCGAGAACTTCTGTTGTTATCTTCGTCCTCTTTACTTTTTGCTTGAGTGTTCAAAATTATTTTTTATAACATTCAATGTGAGAGATGCTTTGTTTTAGTCAAACCTTCAAAACTACATCGGAGAGTCAATCTTCCTTTATTAAATTCCGGGGTTATTATTTTGAAAGTTAAACCTTTAATAGCGAAATTATTTATGCGAAAGTCTAAAAAAAATCTAGCCAAAGAGGTAACTTCAAGTTAAAAATTTCAACTTTTATTCTAGAATTGTTGCATTGACAGAAGTTTTGGAAATTGCAATTCAATAGATGAAATTTCTTGCATGGCTTAAATGATTTTTTTGAATCCTGCAGAACTGGAATTGTCATTTCTTATCAGAGGTAATTCTGACCTACAAGAGCAATTTTTTATACTCTACAGTCAATGTAGAGTTTTGGCACTTGAAAAATTGCATTGCAACGTAACGTAACTCAAAATGTTCCAAATTAAGCAAATCTGAAGTAAAATTTTTGATTTAAAGAGATTGGAATAGATTGTAACTTGTCTTTTGAGTAATTTTTATCTGTAGTATTCTCAGTTTTAACATTCTTTATGTTTTTTTATACAACTCAAATAGTTTGATTCTCTTAATCCTTTTTCTCAAGTTCTTCATGGTTCTGTTTCTGTATTACTTTTCTTGCACTTTTCATTCTTAGGTTCTTGTCAAAATTGTTGTTTCAAAGATACCAAAGGTTTTTGTTAATATTTGATTGACCAACATAATCCCAAAGTTAACCATTCAAATACTTTCTAGTATTTGATCTTACCGAAATATTTTGTTGTGCATTAAAAGTTGGAATTTCTTTTCTAACACTCAATACATTTTTCTTTTTTTATCATTATATGCGTTTTTTTGAGATAGGATATTTGATAATACTGTTGAGTATCACTGGCACGTGATCATCTTTCTACCTCTTTTGTTCACTTGATATGCACTGATCTCAATTTGTTCAGTTTTATTCTCCATCGTTTTCTCCATTGATCTATAGTATTTTTAAGATTTTGTTGGTTTCCCAGACATCACTTCCTACAATGTTGGTCCTAGAACGTTGTTTTGTGGTACTCCTTCTGTCATTTTATATAAGTTAGCGGGTATTTTTTCTTCATGCATAATCCTCAATGATCTATACGTAATGTGGTATCTAAAAGTTTTGCAAAACAGATTATTCTTTTCAGTTTATGATTCAACCTCTGGTGCAATAATTTTTTGAGACCATAGGCGGTCGATTTGTGTGATTGCTGGCCATATTCCCCTCTTCAAAGTTTCTTGTAATAGTATTTATGATATGAATTTGATCAACAGTTATTTGTTTATTTTTTTACCAACAATAGTAGAGTGTCAATTAAACAAAATGAAGCAACCACCATTCTTTATCTTTTTACAGAATATCAATACCTATTGTTGTTTTGAAACAGATGACTAACAACAGAATTTTTTTAAAGCAATCTAACCTTCAATTAATGGATCATTTGCTAACATTTTGGCAATCCGCGATTATTTTTTCACATGCAAGTTTTTACAAATCTTTGTGGCTCAAAATTTTATTATCGGTATGTAATACTTTGGACGACAACACATTTATTCCCCTGCATCCGATAAAATTTGAAGGGTTTGTTAACTTAATCTTGAACTAAATCATCTTAATAAAAACACGTTTTGATAAACATATTTTTCATGTTTACAAAAATTAATTTTTGCTTACGCATTTTTCGTTTGGATCCTTTCAATTTAATTTTCGTTTACTGAACTATTTCCTAGAGAGTTTGTAGTTTAATAACGCAAGCTGAAGGAGGTTTTAATCTAATCGAATCTTCAAAAAACTATCGAAAAATTACTCTTATGTAGTGATTTAAAATTTTAACTTACATCCTTCTACTACTAAAACAATGGAAGATTTTTTCTGACCGCATATATATCCTTCTTCTAGTTCCCACTACTTCAGTTTTTTAGCTTTAAATTCTCATGGTGAATTTTGTTGTTTTCTTCCAGATTCTTCTTACCACTTCTCTTTCTTTGTCAGAGATACAGATTGAAACCAATCCCTTTATTCGAATCCTAATTTTAACATTTCTTATGTCCATAATAAAGATAAAAGATTTCTTCTGGCTAGATGTATGTGTATAAATTCTTAATTTTGAAACTTCTTTTAGTTTTTGGTTATTCGGCTTTAAGTCGTAAGTTTTCATGTTTTTAGGTTTTAAACTCTCATTGTCAATTTTGTTGTTTTCTTTCAGATTTTTGTTACCACTTCCATTTCTTTGTCAAAGAGACATATTGAAACAAATCTCTTTATTCGAACCCTACTTTTAACATTTCTTATGTCCATAATAAAGATAGAAGATCTCTTCTGACTAGGTGTATGTGTATAAATTCTTAATTTTAAAACTTCTTCTAGTTTTTGGTTATTCGGTTTTAAATCGTAAGTTTTTATGTTTTTAGGCTTTAAACTCTCATTGTCAATTTTGTTGTTTTCTTCCAGATTTTTATCACTACTTCCATTTCTTTTTCATAGAGACATATTGAAACAAATCCCTTTATTCGAACCCTACTTTTAACATTTCTTATGTTCATAATAAAGATAGAAGATTTCTTCTGACTAGACGTGTGTGTATAAATTCTTAATTTTGAAACTTCTTTTAGTTTTTGGCTATTCGGTTTTAAGTCGTAAGTTTTCATGTTTTTAGGCTTTAAACTCTCATTGTCAATTTTGTTGTTTTCTTTCAGATTTTTGTTACCACTTCCATTTCTTTTTCAAAGAGAAATATTGAAACAAATCCCTTTATTCGAACCCTACTTTTAACAATTCGTATGTTCATAATAAAGATAGAAGATTTCTTTTGACTAGATGTGTGTGTATAAATTCTTAATTTTGAAACTTCTTTTAGTTTTTGGTTATTCGGTTTTAAGTCGTAAGTTTTCATGTTTTTAGGCTTTAAACTCTCATTGTCAATTTTGTTGTTTTCTTCCAGATTCTTGTTACCACTTCTATTTCTTTGTCAAAGAGACAGATTGAAACAAATCTTTTTATTCGAATCTTAATTTTAACATTTCTTATGTTCATAACAAAGATAGAAGACTTTTTCTGACTGGATGTATGTGTATAAATTTTTTATTTTGAAACTTGTTTTAGTTTTTGGTTATTCGGTTTTAAGTCGTAAGTTTTCATGTTTTTAAGCTTTAAGCTCTCATTGTCAATTTTATTGTGTTCTTCCAGATTCTTGTTACCACTTCCCTTTCTTTGTCAAAGAGACAGATTGAAACAAATCCCTTTATTCGAATCCTAATTTTAACATTTCTTATGTCCATAATAAAGATAGAAGATTTTCTGACTGCATGCATGTGCATAAATTCCTAATTTTGAAACTTCTTTTAGTTTTTGGTAATTGGGTTTTAAGTCGTAAGTTTTCATGTTTTCTCTCTCCTGGAGCATGGGAAATTATTTCGAAAACGCCCAAGATGAAACATCAAAGTTTCAAAGAGACTTTGAAGCAGCCCTTTTCGATGAATCACTCTAATTTATAAAAGTTTAATATTTAAGAAGACACAAAAATTATCGTCACTAATTCAAGACTAAGTTAACAATTCAAACAGTTTAATAACGGTAATTTATTCAACAAAATGTTACTTTGAAATGAGACTGACGAAAAAGTTGCACTTAAATTAATGACTTCTTGAAAGTAATGAATGACTAGATTAATTGAGATTATCGTTACCTTGCAGGACTAGTGATTGTAATTATTAGACGTATTTCTGACCTCTAAGAGTTCCTTAGCGTAGACAAATCCAATTTTTATAAATTAGGTATGAGCCATTTTTTATTTAAGAAGGCGATATCAAAGTTTTCAACTAGTGGGTAAAACTAATTCTGAATACCAAAATAATTTCTACGTATAGTTAGAATTAATTACACATTCGGCCAAATTTCGGATTAATTATCGTTGAAATGAGAACGGTGTATAAGAATTTAGTTTGACATAGACATGTTATAATTATTTGTAAAATAAGAGAAATTTTGTGGGTGTGAAATAACGGAGGCCGCCCACGCGAATCGCGACCTTTCTAGGTGCGAACGTAAAAAATATCCCTCGCTAGAAATAGGCCAGTAATTCCTCCTCGAGTGAATATTTAATCGAAAGACCTTACCCGGTAATAACAATTAAGGAAACTTCCTCGAGACCACGCGGAATCATTAATAAATTGTTAGAAGCAGAGCCTCCAATCGTATTGGGTGATCTATTATTATTATACGCATCCGTCCATAATGAAAACGGCGGTCGCAGGACGAATTTTCGTTAATTTTATACCGAAACCGACCGGGAATATTGTGACTGTGCGTCTGCGGGGCTTTATAAATAATAGATAGGGGCAGTTTGCATGCCGGTTCGGGTTTTGGAACACGCATCCCGCCAACAGAACGATTCGCGTGAGCGATAGGATCTTCGATAAGGCCGCTTGCAGAATGCATAACAACCTTCAAAAGGGACGCGGTGCTGCTACGACCCACCGAAACCAACGACGTCAAATCCATAACGACGCATCTACTTTTCCACCTTCTTCACACCGAATTTTGTTGGGTTCTTTATTTAGCCGCGTAGGTTTTGTCGAATTTGACCGGAAGTTAATCAATAATTTGTCTAATTTTCCAGGTTGATGGTAATTGTCGTCCATTTAAAATGTTGTGCGTATTCCCTTGGCATTTATATTGATCCTCCAGCAAGCAAAAATGACGCACACGTTGCGTGTCCGGGCCCTAACGTGAAATATGGCATAAACCGCATAAACATTAGGAAGTAAAAGGCACGTGTAATGGACGGCGACGCCGTAAAATGCAACTCTTGCATTTCATCAAAAGTCGCATTTTTATTGTACAATAAAACAACTACCCTTAGGTCGAAATTGACCAATCGCGATTACATTCGTTAATATTGAATTACAATATCCTATTTTTGTCTTTCGTGTTTCCTGTTTACAAAACCAAATTATTGTTACTATTTTGAATCGAAAATTATCGCAGCTATTACGTCAATATTTTAATATTAATTTCAAAGATACTTTCAGAACGGCAACAACAATTTGGGCAAAGACGAAAAAAAATCCATTTCTTAAAGCTCTTTATTTAAAAAATAATTCAATGTGGCGGAGAAGGTTTTAAAGATTCATAAATTTTTACGTAAATTATTATTTACAAATTCTATTCAAATTCAATTTTTTTTTGGAAACACTGTCACGAAAATGGGTTAAAAGGTGCATACGTTCTATAATTTCTCCAAGTTATTAGAAGTAGAATATTTCTAAAAGCTTAAGGTTTAATAATTGTCACAAACAAAACTGTTTTAGCTCCTTTGGTGAGGTAAAACTTCAATATTATCTTAACGGTTCTAGCTCTAGGCTGCCTCAAAAGAATCTGACGTAAATAAAATAATTTCTACATTTAATTATATGTTTCCAAATTTATATCTTGAAAGGTTTCGGGTTAAGATTTATTCTATTGTAAAAATTTTTACGTGAGGCTATATTGATTGAAGTTTGTTTTTACTTCTACTTTAGCCTGTATTTTCAAATATTCCAAATTTTAGTAAATAATTCAGTTTAACAAGACATTTGGACTGCGCGAACCTTAAAGTCTTTCAACAACATTAAACTAGACGTAGAAAAATTACAATACTGACAGAGATTTCTTCCTTTGTGAAGTTTCCTAAAATAGTATTAATCTGGCTTCTAAATGCTCTAATTTTTTCCTTTCCTTCTTGAAAAAAATAATTTATTACCTTTTGTAAAAATCCAATGCCTCTATTAAGTATTTCTGTGTTAAGACTGCTAAAATCTGATAAATTTATAACTTAAATTGTATTCATTGTACTTTTTTCAAACTTACGAAATATTATTACATGTTTGAATCTTGTTGGCCAAAATTTACACAAAAAAATAATTGTTTAACTTTTTGTAACCAATTTACAATATTGGCAAGAACATATTACGTGGAGCTTTGAGGGTTTTCTAAAATGTTATTGATTTTTATTTTAATTTTTAAAATATTTTATTATGCCTTTATTTTCAGTAGATGCTCTGAAAGGAATAACTCAAAATTTACAGTGAAGATTAATTAAGACTATTGTCAAAATTATGAGGGCTCCAAAACCTTTATAATTTATATTTTGAAAAGTTCTTTATTTTTGTATTTTATTTTAATATTTCTGAAGTTTTGAAACGTTTTTACTTTATTATTAAGTGATATTAAACCGTCTCTTCTCTTTTCTTGTTTTTAGAACTTTGAATATTCTAAATAGTAATTAATGCCTGAAAATTTATAGCTAAAAATCTACAAAGAAATATAATTCTTAAGTTATCTGTAAGAGATTTGCACTATTATTTTGTATTTCTTAGGTAAAGTTTTACGAAACCTCCTAAAATGGTTTAATTCATGCATTCATATTACACTTTTCTCTTCTCTTTTCTCGATTTTAAAATGTTATGTTTTCTATAATCCAACTCCAGTAACTGCTTTTAAATTTATAGTTGTAAAACTATTTAGAGAACTGACTCAAAATTTTCGTACAAGGGGCTTCAACTGCCTGCTAAAATGTTATAAATTTATATTTTGCTGTTTAAAATATTCCATTTTTAATTTTATTGTGCTACTCTAAATACTTTAGTACTTCTTTTCAAGTTCACAAGTCACGATTTACATAAAGATATTATTCTTTTTTTTTAATTTGCACTATAGTCCAGAGATCCGCCAGTAGAGCTTTGAATAAAATGTTATTATTATTTTCTTCTGTAACTTTACCATGATTGATTGTTAGAATATTTTCCAACTTACAATAGTTACAGTATGAAATTCCTAGGCAAAAATCTCAAAGGTTTTGAACAAAAGTTTTGCCTTCGCCAAGAATTTCTTATTTACAGTTTTAAATAATTTTCCGAAACGCTATTAATCCTTTAAGAAGCTATTCTTCTTTTGAGGTCAAATTTTGGTAATTATGTTTCTGCAGATGTTTTGCAATTTAGAGCTTAATAACCCTACCGAAAAATAATCTTGAAGATATCTGTTAGAGATTCACTCTATTATTAAGTATTTATATCGTGGGACTTTGAGGGTTTCAAAAACTTTATTAACTTATAAAGGTTAAATATCATTTCCGGATTTTTATTCATCTTGGACTCTATTTAAGCGCAATTTCAACTTTGGAAATAAGTCGCAAGAAGACAAAACAAGTACTGGACGGAGGCTGACAAAATTGAGTTACAAGGTGTGACTTTTCATTTGATTTTTAATGCGTTAGTTGAATGAGTGGGCGTATTATCGTGATGAAGCCATCACTTACCACTTGGTCACAGATGAGACTTTTTCAGTCTAATTTTTTATAAACTGAAAATTTATTGCTTCAGTTATTATTGTAAAGTTGGAAATCCTCGCAAACTTCGTGTCACACGCTATTGTATAAAGTATTTTCAATACCATTACTTTACGTTAAAGTTTAGCTTTGTCGAAGAAGATTTTATTTGCTGATGGGTAATTTAAGTATTTGACTAGAAATATATCTGTTACAGAGTTTGAAAATTTGAGGTTGAATCAACAGTTGAGATTTGCAGGACATTCGCTAAGTCCTTACTACAAATGCCATTTTTTTATTTTCAACATTTAATATTTGCGTTCATCGAGTTCACTTCTTTAGCAAAAATTTCTTTTAATTGTATAGTTTCAATATTTTCTTACAAAAACAAGTAAATAGTAGTGATATTAATAAGTTTAATTTATTTTAAAATACATTGCTAAACTTGAAACTGTCATAAAATTTAACATTGACGACAAAAATTTGGTTTTTGCTTATTTGTGTCGCCCTACTGAATAACTAAATGTTTAATGGTTGATTGTTAAAAAAGTTAAATCCGGCTGTCATGAACCGACTTTCCATCTTTGTTTATACCTTCCTCGCCATTCCAGACCGTTGCGATGTGCGATGTGTGTATCGTAAAGTCGCCAAACTCAATATCGATGTGTTTCGTAATCAATAAGTGCGAGCCGTAATTATGTC
The DNA here is from genome assembly GCA_905333025.2 of Pyrochroa serraticornis. Taxonomy (NCBI): domain Eukaryota; kingdom Metazoa; phylum Arthropoda; class Insecta; order Coleoptera; family Pyrochroidae; genus Pyrochroa; species Pyrochroa serraticornis. The sequence goes on along the minus strand of HG995157.1, from coordinate 8,183,443 downwards.
CGTTCCGAACGTCCGTCCAAATTAGCTTTTCAATGTTTTCGATCTAACCTCGCTATCGCCACCAAATTCGACCCATCGCGCGACACCCAGAAGCTCTCCCCGCAACACCCATCGCGGATGTAAACATCTCACATATACGAAGACGTGGCGAGCCGGAGGAAGCGCTATAAAACTCGCCGACCGGTATGTAGTGGTTGTCCTTGGCCACGAAACCACACTTTTCGTGGGGTCCTTTACACTTCGATGCAGCCCCCGGTACCCCGCCTCGATGCACTTGGCCCGACTAGGCGGCGAATTAACCCCCGGGAGGAGAGCTTTGCATACGCGGTGCAGGTGGGTGCCGCGATTGCCGGAAACGGCGCCCTAGACTTCAAATATTGACACCGACGTTGCTAATAAACAGAGCCCGGGGTCGGCGGTGATAAGTTTGGGGCTTATCAACGACCGAAAACCGGCAGAAATGACCGCGTCCGGGGCGAACCCCACTACTTCCTAGCGGTTGTTGTTGCGATTTGACGAAATCTTGTTTTGTCTAGGAAACTCTTATTGTAACCTTTGAGCAAACTGCTTCCTGGTTTTCAGCGCTATCAAGGCGAAATTCAAGATCCTTGGTTGCCGGTTTGATGGTTTATCATTTGCTAAAACTAAAATGTTAAGCAATCGTACCTGCAAGGTGATTACTTGGGTTTAAAGTTCGTTTTTTTACTTCCACTTAGAAATAACAAAATGTTATAGCTTGCGTAGGTTCTTTTTAGTGTGGGGTTGCTGTAATAGATAACTAGGTCGTTCAGTAATCTTTTGAAACCATATAAGCGCAGCTACAAAATCTGAACAAGGGTTAAAGCAAAGACTGCCTGAGAACGCTGAATGAAATCATGCCATAAAATTTTATTGTCTACGCTGTAAATAACTATGAATTATGAAGTAAATTAAGACATTTTTCGATAAAAAAGATGAACAAAGAGATAGCAACGTCGGAAAATTATTCAAAAAAATATATTGCGTAAAAGTATAATTTTAAGTTCTACAAGTCTTCATCGAGAGTCATCATAAATAATCAAGCAAGGTTTGGAAACTTTGAAAATTGAACATATTGTTTAGGGACGATGTTATTACTTTTATTTCTTGTATTTCTTCAAATCTGCGAGTTTCAGTGATAGTAGAAATAAATTTTCCCTCTTTTCTAATCTCTCTTCATGGTGCCTCTTAATATTGACTCCTTCATTTTCACGGATAAAATTTAAATATTTGTCGAATGTGTCAACAAAAATTGAGAAAATCGATAGATAAGAATATTGAGCAATGAGTAACAACCTGTGTTTAAAAAAGTTAAGAGGTAAGCAGATTTATAAAAATTTGCTCAATACTCTTGATGATCACTGTTCTGCATATGCTTCAAGAAACGCAATTTTGCCCCTGATGATCAAATGAGACATGTAAGATCAATTTTTATGGCTATCTCTGAAAATATGTTTGCAGTTCACCATTTGATGTTATCATATCCTCGAATTAAGCTAAACCCAATATTTGACACATCGAAGATTTCATATGAATTTATTCATCTCATAGATTCCAGAATTCTTCAATGTGGGTCAGCAACTTAAAAAATAAAACGATGCCTCGCTGTATCTGCTTTCAATATAATGTCATTTCCTGAAGCATCTTGTTATGACATAAAATTTCATGACTCAGGAATAAATCAATAACCTCTGATTTAAAAGTTTTCTGCCATAAGAAATTTTGTTTAAAGAATTTTGCTGAAAAAGCTTTTGACTCAGTTTTCCTTTAATTGATGTAAAGTAATTTTGATTCATCATCTGCATAATAATACAGTGAAACAAAGCAATTGTGCGAGAAAAAATTGAAACATTTTTCTAAGAAATCAAAAATTATTATAAGACAACGTAGCTGAGTATTCAAGCAGAACTATGTTCAATATTCAACTATTTTGATTTTCAAATTGACTAAGACTTGTATTAACAGATTTTTTGACTTAATAATATCCAACAGCCACATTTTATACTATACGAGGTGTATCGTAGAAATATTCGACATAACGCTGTAAAACAAGAAACAGTTGCTCTTAACCAATGACGTCTATTTCCCTAACAATGTTTTTTCAAATCACACAATTCTTATACCTTATTTCCATCTTAAAAGTCGAGATCTGAACTCAGTTTTTGGAAAGATTTGAAACTGCTTTATCCTGAGTTTTCCCAAAAATGGTTGATTTTTTTTAAAGAAATGCTCAAACTATTTAAAACGTATTTTTTAATTTTTGAAATGACACAAATCAAAATTTTGACCCTAGGAGTGCGTTCCTGGCTTCCCTGGCTATGCACAAGAATGAGTTTTTTAGTCTTCAAGAGCTGTACAAAATTACAAAATTTCATCAAAAGTTATAATTAAAAATATAAATTTTTAGGCAAATTTTTGAGGCTCAAAATCTTTGTTGGAGGGAGGGGATATTAGAAAAAATGACTATATGAACTAACAGGATTATTTTAACCTGCCATATATTCTGGCGAAATATTGTCTTATGCCGGACAGCCCGTATGTACAGTGGGTCTAGGATAAGAATGTTAAGCATGGAAATCTCGCTTATTTGAAGAGTTAGGATCTATTTCAATACGATAATAACATTCGACTTATTTGTCATGGTTTAATTGATATTAAATTAAAATTAAAATTTTTGATTTTTATTAAATACTGGTACTGGTGGCAAAAATATTGCCACAAAAGTTGGACATTTTAACACTTTTTTAAAAGCAACTGAAGCATGCTACTCAAAATTTTATACACTTTAATTTAAAGCTTTTAATTAATTAAAATTTATTCAAGAAATCTGAAAGCATTTTGTTCTTCTTTACGGCTTTATATTACACATGGGTGTTTAAATTAAAATCGCATTTCTCTGATTTTTCACACTAGACTGTGGAATTATATTTGTGTAGCAGGCTGGGACATTATGACAACAAAATGGAAATTTCTTTGAACATTTTTTGTAAATATTTCTAATTAAAGTATTCGTTACCCAGGAATCAACCCCCTTATTTAAAAATACCCCAATTTTTGATTTTGGGTATCTTTTTTGCTTTTTGAACCACTTTCGAGACAATTTATTGTTGTTTATTAAGGGTATTTGCAAAAAAAAATATTTTTGAAAAAATATTTGTTACTTTCAATCTCAACATTGGGGAAAGAGTATCAATATTTAGGGAAAGTTGTATAATAACAAATTTTGCAATAAACGAATTGTTAATTTCAACCACAATATTTTGGTAGGAAGTAGCAATATTTAGGGGTAGTTGTATAATAACAAAATCATTGAAACATTTATGATATAACCTGCTACGCAAATTCAATTTTACAGCTTATTAGGGAGAATTAAAAGAATAGAACTTGATGAAATAAAACTATTTTAATACTTATGTGTAAACAAAATTGCTTTCATAATTCACTACAAAAATTTGAGTAGCATACTTAAGTTATTCTTGAAGAAGTGTCCAAATCATGTCCAACTTTCAATATTTTTCTCACTAGTGCCATTTAATAAAAATTGAAAATTTCACTTTGTATTTAAAATCAAGTAAACAATGGCCATAATGTGAAATGCTATTATTCTATTAAAATAGCCTCTTGCTGGTGTAATTTTTGTGTAATTTGCCACTTTTCAAACATGCGAGATCTCCATAATATTCATATTCTGAACACACTGTATATCTTATTGCTAAACATCTATATCACAAATTAGCAAATTTATTTTGATTTGAGTTAATTGTATGTAAACATACAAACTTGTCAGCTATCAACAAAATTGTCAATTTTAAACGTTGCTTTTCTGATAATGCACGAAACCATATTAAAGACAAAAGGTGGACGTTGCAATTAACTTCTGGAGTTATTTTTTCTTGTTTACTGAGACCGACAGGTAACAATACTTTTGGTGACATTTCGTACTAGTACACCATAATAAATGAGACTGCACATTTAACATATCTTGGCTGAAATAACCCATCAGTCTACTCAAATTATGAGAATAATTTTGTAAAATTTATTTATTTAACTCATTTGTAGATAAAATTGATAAAAAATTAAAATTTTGCAAATATCTGGCAGGAACGTTATGGCATATTTTTAACATTATTAGGAAATCTTTTGTTATTACAAGTCTACAAATTTGCTGTTACTTACATTATTGATACTGGTTTTGTCTCTAAATTTACTGCCACTGTCGGCTTTTCTCCAATTGATCATCCACAAAGCCTTCCTTGCCAAAGTCATGGTAATAATTTTTTGAAAACCCACATATCAGCTCAATCATGTTATTTTAGCAATGATGAGAAATTTGCAATAACAAAAAATATTGCCTCGAACAATGACTTGCTGGTAACAATTTTTCTATAACATTGGTGCTGACCTACTGGTCGACATGTTTAATAAAAATACTAAATTATAAGTAAATATTCGGCTTGCCTTTGTCAGAGCAGTTTTTCTTGTAGGATAAAGAACTGTCGTTTTGCCTATATATATCTCGATTTTAATCGAATTTACTAATTGCTGATATGGAACTATTCTCGTATAAAATCATTAAAAAATTTTAGGAAGCAAGTACTAAAAGCTGTCTTTTATTTGATATTTATCACCATATTATGAAACATAAACTGATAATTTTCTGTTTACTCTTGCCGGATCTGGATGATGGGGTTTAAATATTTCACTTGTCTATGGCTCGGAATTAGAGTCAAAGGTTAACGTTAAACCCTGGTTAAAAGTTATGGTTACCATTGTTACATCAATTATTTCTATTATGGAGTTATGACATGTAATTTTATACCATAATTTATTTTGGCGTAATTTTGCGAAACTACCCCGTATATACCGTGATTATTCTCCTCTTGCTCATTTTAGTGCATTAGAAAGAGACACCAACGAGGGTGTTACCAAAGAGGAGGTAATGTTACTTTGGGGGTGGTGTCTACCGCGTTCTTGTATCCACTGAAAAGTGAAAAAGTCGGATGTGCCTGTCGTTCTCAAAGGGCAAAAGAGATAGTCGACATAACATCGAGTTGCAGCTAATTGCAGCGTGCATCGCTTGACATTTATATGGCTTTGTAAATTTTATTAAAAAAAATCTAACGCATAAGTTTTTATTTTGTCTTAGAATCGTGCTTTAGGGCGTTGAAACCTGCTTGATAAGATGGCCCTGAATGTCACAGTTCAAAGCCGAAACCTACAATCTCTCTAGATTAGTCCGGTTGTAATCTTGGATTCGATAGTTTACCAATATCGACGAATAACTAAAAAATTTAGTGCAAATTGACTAACGTCAGAACTTTGGAACCAAACTTTTAGCCATATCGAATGGTCGATACATACACTACACGAACTGTTGGTATTCTAGAAGTCGCGTGTTGCCATATAAAGTTGTAAATTGTAAAACACCTCTAACGACCCAAGTCCGTACAAATTAGTGTTACCCTCCCGGCATTTTTTTCGCCCAAAATTAGCAACTTTTGCCAAAATCGGCTTTCACATCGTCTCTTCTAATTAACCGCACTAATTGAATGCGGTCGTGGATTTTCCGGTTAGACCGCGGATTTGCCGGGAGTTTTGCGGGGTCCTGGAGAGGCTCCCCACCGCCTTGTCTTGTTCTAGTCTAGCTAGACCGCAGAAAAGGACGGAAAATGCATCTATCTATTTGGCCCTAGTGCGATCCCATAATAGACACCTTACCCCGCGAGTCTGCCACTTACCCCCACCCATGGCAGCGACGGTCTCCCGCACCCCCGCTTGTTGCGTGTGTCTGATATCCCAACCCCCACTAAACGCAGGGTTTCGATAAACATTTTTCAGAATTCGTGCGGGCGTTTTGATGAAAAGTCGTGGTGTGTGCGTGAAAAAAGTGCGCCGCGCAGTGCGTATGCATTCGAACGTCATCGTAGCATTCAGCGTTTCACTACGGTTTGGCCCGCTGCAACGTCACTCCTGCTAGACGATTTTCAAAAATTTCGCAAATTTTCGCGGAATGCCCGAAACAGTGCCGGAGTGTTTCTAGGACGTCAGTGCTAGTTGCCGACGACCCCTCGAACGTAAGTCGAATTTTTCGAAATTCCTGCAGCACTTCAGGAAATTTCCTGCAACAACTTCGAAATTATTTTTAATTTTTTTCGTTTCGTTGGTAATAGTTGCGATTGTTTGATGGGTGCGTAATATAAATAAGGGTTAGGCGGGGTACGGAAATAACCGGGCCAATGGGATTGCGGTCCGTTTACGGGCCGGGGTGAATCGTGCCAAACAGCGAAACTAGCTTTAGTTCGTTGCCAGTGTCGAAGTGAGGGTTGTGTTTCGCCAGGTCGGATACCGTTCTGCTTGCGTAATTATGGTCCTTTTTTCCCCGATCCATTTCGGCGTGACAGGCGATTTTTTTTTGTGGGTGTGTGCGTGGCGGTGCACCTGGAAGTTGCAAAGTTGCGTCAATTCGGGGGTGTCAGCCCTCTAAACCGCTAAAAAATAACACGACAAAACAATTTCACTGGCAACTGCTTTCGAAATCGTTCACGACCCAACCCATTGTTTATATACTTTCAATTTGGGCAAAACAACAATAACACAATGTTTTTTTTCAAAAATTTCCAAAATTATTTTCAAAAATGCGAATTGTTGCTAACACGTTAAAAACTAAAAACACGCGCATACTTGACCCAATTAGTCAACAATTAACAATTAAGGTCGCACGTGTAATTTTTAAAAAAATAATTTCGCCCCAACATTTTTTAATTTCTAAAACTTTTCTAGTTATTTTGAACGGTTCCAACGATGAGTTTCCCAAATATTTTCGTAAAATAGGCGAGAAGAGATAACACAGTGATAGCAGGAACCAGTTTTCAGTGGCGTAGCAGGAACGTTTAGTCGGCCTCTCACATAGACAAAGCCGTTCACATTGATTTTAACATTAGCGAACCACTTTATTTTGGTAATTGCAATTAGTGGAAAATTCGTGTGTAAGTCAAATAACAACAATAGTAGGATAAACATAATCTACTGTCATTATTGCTGCGTGTTAAGTGTTTATTATGTGGTCACAGTGAGTGTCCGTTAAGACGAAAAAAAAGCGAACAAAAAAGGGTGCACATTGTTTGCTACCCCGGTGGAATAGGGAGCCGTTATTATATACCCCTCCAATTTCGCACAAATTTTACGCCCCCTGGTACTATTGCGATTTTATTCGCAGATTATGGAAATAATTTATAGTTACAGGTGGTTTCGCCTTTTAAGTGTTTTTAGAACATTTAAGAAATGACAAATTGTTTTTCAGCGTTTTTACTATTACATGATCGAGGAATAAATTTACAAAAATTTTAGGAAAAGTTTGCAAAAACCCAAAATTAATTGAGATTCTTGAGAAACGATGTAATTGGGGAGTAATTGAAAATTAAGAACTGGTGAATCTTAACCTACTCAATTTTCCTGAAGTGATACCTCCGAACAAATCCGCCATTTTGAAATTAGTGCCGCCATTTTTGTTATTGAGAAGCTCAAATTTAAAATTACTTTAATGTGGTAGAGCTTTTAATTGATTATTCAGGAAGTTTTATGTTACTTAAAGGCGTTGATGAAGTGGTTTTTTGTCTTTGCCAAGTGAACTTAAAAGGGATATAAATCTTTTCTCCACTCCCCTATCGGCGCACCTGTTTTAATTTTTTAGAAAAATTGGATACAAAAGAATTTACGTTTTATAGGTTTTGCAAAAATTTGACTAAGTAATCCTGAGCACACACCATACTAAAATTCCAATTAAAAAATGTCTTTACTCGATAACAATTAAGTAGCATCTACTTAATGAAGTGCTATAGGAATTTATGACAAGTAAACAAAGATAAAAGTTAATTGAGGTACCTAACTGTTGCTTTATAGAAAGAAGAACGCCAGCACCCAAAAACGTTTTCTCATTCATCTGCAAAACTGCATTATTCAATATTAACCAGTGGCGTACTCTAAATTGTAAACACTTCTATATCCACAATAAGATAATACTTGAAAAAAATCTCTTACTCTTCTCTTTATTGACTTGTACTACTATTTTTCTAAATTTGAAATTGAGTTTCCGAATTAGGGATGAGGGTCACAAACTAATCAGAATACTTAATTTATTTAAAATTTTTGATTTTCTAAATTTCCAAAGTTTGCTGCAACTGTAAAAATAGGAAACCAAATAAAAATTAAATGCACCAAGACTCCAGTTTCTACCTTTGGACCCCACGAAAAGTTGACACAGTAATCCTGAATTCACACCCTACATAATTTTTTTTTAGCACAAGTCTAGCACAAAAGCTCTTTAAAATAGAAGCTTGTAAATAGTTATAACCACATTTTCAAATATTAGCTACTACATAAAGCTAAAAGATAATTTTGGTATGCCACGTAAACAAGCACAAATATCAACCAAGATTACGGGTAACTTTTCATTGTGTAAAGAAAAATGTAAGCACAAACGAAGTTTTTTAATGAACTCAATTACAATGTTCAATTTTATGCAGTGGCGTACTAAAAATTTAAATAATTGTATCTTTACAATGACGAATTATTTGTATCTTTGCTTGAAAATTTGCGTTTCTTGTTATTTGGGAGAAGAAAAGTATCTCAGGGTGTATATTAACTTAGAAATATTCCTGAATATAATAATATTTCCAGATTTAAGAGGAAAGAAATAAAAGGACCCCGACTTATAGTTATATAGAACTGTATACAGGTTGGGACAATAATCTCGAGCTATATAGTGTGGACCTGACAAACTATAAAAATAAATCCAAATGTCTAAAATCAAAGGTCACAACAATATATTATTGTATATAATTATAGTGACATTTTGAAATTAACTTTAATTTTTCAGCAGCATCTATGTACTAAATTAAAAGAAAATTTTCATATAATAGAATCAGCACAAAAATTAATCGAGGTTACGTCTAAGGTTACAGAAAAGTACAAGCACAAAATATTTCTTTTAATGAACTCGTCATAATACATCATTAAATTCTACCAGTGGCGCACAACAAATTTTAAGTAGTCTTCAAAACGAGGTGAAAATTGTAGAAAACAGTTTTTGTTCATTTCCTGCTTTAGAATTCTTTTGCTTAAAAACTGAATTTTCCAAAGTGTAAATACCTCCAAAAATTTAATTTTTTCTTAAATATATTTTTATTTATGATATAAGTAGGGACAATTTTTATTAATTTTGCTAATAAAAAGTTAACGTTAGCCAGAAGAAAAACTATAATTTGAAACTACAAAAAGACGCAAGACGAATTAATAATATTTAACCTAAAAGCGGTTTCTTTGAGCGCTTCGCTTCGAGCCTCTCATTAAACTGTTCGTGTTCATTTCTGCCAACCTTGTTAACATTTTTGTATATTAAAAAGAAAAATGGCGCTTCATTCTAAGCAACGATTAACTGCTCTTCAAGGCTCTGGTCATTATCTACCATTCCGTTAAATTTTGCGTCAAGCCGTGTCAAGGCCTCCATCATTACTCCAATTCCTCAATCATTGATGCAATATCGATTTACCCAATATTATCAACGTTGTGTTTTGATTTCAGTCATTTGCGAGACTCGTTCGTCCCTTCCACGATGTGCGCGGCTCAGCAATATTGTCTCCGATGGAACAACCATCGTTCAAACCTGCTGACCGTTTTTGAGGAACTCCTCCAGAATGAAGCCTTCACCGATGTAACTCTTGCATGCGAAGGCGGCACAATCAAATGCCATAGGATGGTGCTGGCCGCTTGCTCCCCTTATTTTCAAAATCTTTTTACCGACCTCCCCTGCAAACATCCCGTCGTTGTTCTAAAAGACGTTAAATATAGCGAAATTAAGGCGATACTCGAGTACATGTATCGAGGCGAAGTTAACGTAGCTCAAGATCAACTCGCCGCATTGCTCAAAGTTGCCGAAGCTTTGAAAGTTAAGGGTTTAGTCGAGGAAAATCGTTCGACCGGTAGCAGTTTTTCTAGTAATAGAGAAGATGAAGCCATGGACCATTCCCCAACGGGGATTAGTACTTCAAGCGCTCAAAACGTGCACAGTAGTAGCAGTAATAATTCCCCACCACATTCGACAAATAACCACTACAAAAACCCATATGGTAGTATTTTTCCTGGAAAATCCGGAAATATGGAGAGAGGGTCCAGGATGAATTTGCCTTTGTGGGCGGTGCCAGGTTTACCTATTCCTCCCCATTCTAGTTCTGTTCCTAACCAAACCCACCCCCATTCCGCCGCTACAGCAGCCGCTGCTATGTTGAGTAGTTGCTACGAAGCTGCCAGCGACATGTCACCGTTGAGGAGGAAAAAACTGTCAAGTCTTCTCATGAACAGAGATACGCCTATTTTGAGAACAGTTCTGGGACAAGGCCAGGTCGATTCCTCGCAACCTGTCAGCTTGGTCTGCCATCCCGACAGTCACGACCAAACTTCGAATGGACCCGACCAAGATCATCTAGTAAAGGTACTTAGTAACTTTTTTAATCACCGAATAAATTATGTTAATTATTTGGTTTTTAGCATATGAAAAATGAACCTTCAGAAGACGCCCAATCTCCTTATACGGACTTCACAGTAATGAACGACGAAGAAGAGAAATCAAAATTAGCAATCCCCTCTTCCTCCCCCCAGTCATATTCGAGTGAGATGCGCGGGGTCACTTCTGGAATTGCAACATACGTTCCAACGCAGAAACCGGAATGGAAACGCTACAAGCAATACACGCGCAACGACATCATGTCGGCAATAGATGCAGTGAGGAACGGAATGTCCGCCCTCCAGGCAGCTCGAAAATATGGTGTTCCATCACGTACCCTCTACGATAAAGTCAAGAAACTCGGCATAACCACGAGTAGACCTTTCAAAAGAGGTTCCAATGGAAGTCCTGCTTGTTTCCCTTATGGACTGAGCGGAACTGGATCACCTTATAGTGGTCATTTATCAGAAAGTGACGATCCTCCAACAAACAACAACACGTCATTACTTGAAGCCACTTTTCTACAACACGCTTTTGAGGGTCGTGGTGGAGACGATAGGGAAGCTCTGGCGGCAATGGCGGTCGCAGCAGCGGCTCATGCTGTAGTTTCCGGGCATTCGACGAGTCCTTCGAATCATGGACACGCGACTAGTCCGAGTCCGAGTCCAACTTTAATGAAGTATATGAGACAAAATAGTATGACGCCGTCTCCGGCGCCAGGTAGTGATCATCATCATAGCGAAACTAACGGTAGTTCTGAGAGGGATCGTGACGAAGAGGATGATCAAGTTGAAGATTTGTCGGTTGGAAGGAAACATGAATCGAGAGTTATCATGCCTCCGATGAATCAAGTTTCTACGATAATGAAAAAAGAGGAATTGTTAAAAGATATCATCAAAGATGAGGCGAGGAGGGAGGTAAGCGTGGAAGAAGGGGAATAACATAAAACTCGATCAAAGACTGCTGACATAGTTTTAAACCAGTGTTAAGTTTTACGATTATATATTTTATTTAAGGTTGCATTTGCAAAATGACTGAGTTCAGTGCAATATGTATTATCTGTGGTCACCCCACCCGTACTCACCTAGTTATAGATTAGTTTTTAACAAATTTATCTCAGAGTGCCTGTTTGTATACGCCAAGTGCGAGACCAGCTCATTTGCTACAAGTTCCTTTGCGGAATGTAACTCGTAAGACTGATAGATTTACTTCACCACACCATGAGACTGATACAAAAAATGAGCAAATCTGTGGTCTTGGTGCTTGCACGCACGTCGCCGGTGTTGTTGATCTTTGATGATCTTTGAAAGAAAATGTAAATAGTTTCGAAGGATTGAATGTCCAAAATTGCAAAGAGCCGATTGTTACTTTTAATGTTTGACATTTTCCGGTTCTCTTTGATTAAAAATAGTTTCGATGTGATTAAACTTAAACTACAAATTAATTGGTTTTGGGTTTTTAGGCTTGTATCTTACTTGATTAGCGTAGATAATGTGTAAGATATTGTTTAAATAATAGAAAAGGGGGGATTTCGAGAGATCGATCAGTTATTAGTATTGATGATAACGCAACTGAGATGTATTTAGTGTTCGCGTGTCTTGTGTAGCACTATTGAGTCATTTGAAGCACTTCAAAGGTACATTTGTCAGTGGTAGTTGCACGATGCCATAGGTCCCGTGATGGCCGTTGTATAGCCATAGCTGTGATTTTCCTAGACTGAACACATCACTAAAACAATACACACATCCGTTTGTCGATATGAATTTAGACTGAGAGGTCTAGTCACCCGATCCATTGCAGCTCATCGATTATTATTAACCAAAAGTGCAATTCTTGTTGCGACACTGTATTTATTATTAACGATTTACAAGACTGAATTATTGTTAATTTTCCTACTACTATAACACAACAATGGACCAATTTTGATGAAACTCAAATTTACACCATGTGCCTTTTACTCTGCCCAATCATGTTACATTCCATTAGTTTTTATCCTGGTTTGCTGGGGTTCCCCGATCACCGGTCACGTTTTCCGCACGTCCGACAGCTAATCCTCACGTTTTCCCAAGTTTGGCGGTACACTTATTCCAAGTTGCGAGTTGTGTTTGAACTTTTGCCATTTTTATTTAAGACTGATTATTATTTGTTAATTGTTATCCAAAGTATTTGATATGATAGAGTTGTTATGATTTTAGTACTGTAATACAGATCTCGAATACCTATAAGCGGAAGCTTTATTCAACTACCTCAAATATAAACAATTTATTTACATAGGAATTCTGAAATTTGTATATATATCAGATTTTATATATTTACATAATATTATATTCTTATTACATCCAATACAAGTTGTGTGCTCATATTTTACTTTTATATGCGTAGAGAAATGTACTGTTAATATGCATTTTCTTTAAATTAATAATACAATATTATTTTATGTAACGTTATTGTTAGAAATAGTTCAATATTGCACTGCACCTATGTAATGCATAACTGTAAGCGAATAAATCGTGTATATGAACTTAACAATCGTGTTCGAACCCCATTCGATCATCCCACGTGCCCTACTTTCACTTCAAAAATTCCAAAACACCCCAACTCGCCTAATAATAAATCAAGATATCATACAAAATTATTTATTGGTAATTTCCGCGGCGCCGTGACACGAACATGAATCAATCTCATGAATTATTTTTGCATTCCCTTATTAATTTCATTAGGTATTAAAATAGAGCCACCCACAATGCTGTCCTGCTGGTATTATTGCGAACAATCTCTCCATGATCTGTAATTATCGTCCCACTTTTATCGATTTGTCCACAACCAAGAAATTCTTACGATCATTCAAATATTTATTTGTTAGCGTAAAACCCAGAATAAGTGTCACCACTACCGTTGAATTGATTGTTAATTTCAATTTAGCGCCATAGTTACACCATCTAATGTTGTCGACATCTATGTTGCAGTAACTGAACTATGCTTTGTTAATATCATCCTTTATAAATATTAATATCTATAAACAATGATAATATGAAGATTAATAATTAAAAAAGATAACTTTGTCTAGCAAAATACATAGAGTAGGATAGGAAATGCTGGAGAGTTCGAATTCTTTTTAAATTTACGACACTTTTCGACACTAAATGCATCAGCAGGTGAGGTTGTATCTCTGTTTCAGCATGGAAAGGCGAGATATTGTGATTAACTTGGCAATTTTCTGGTAGTCCGTGTACGAAACTATGGTCTCACGTTGTTAGGTGGACGTGGTTTACACTAACGTTACAAAATTGTTAAACTTGGTTGTTTGACGTTCCATTCTTACTTTTTTGGTTGGGTTTAGCCATATTTTTTACTTCGAACTACTGGGGGCCCCCTTAATTTCTCATTTTTATTAACGACATACTAGGGGAGTTGCTTTTTGCTGGAGACTTAAAGATTTAGAAGAAGATCGAGAATATTGAAGACACTACCCTACAAGGTTGTGTCGATTCTATATCCGAGTGGTGTCATGTTAAGAGTCTTTTGTTGAATATCAATAAGTGTGTGGTTGCCACCTACACTAAAAACACAATCCCGTTCTTTTTAATTATTTGATTAGACATCGAATGCTAAAACACGTGGAAACTGTCAGATACACAAGGCATGACTTGAAGCTAGTGGAAGTTTCTTAGATACGTCTCTTTTTTCCATGGTGTACACCCTGACAAGGGCAAATAACTTCATAAATGAGAAAATTGTATATGGATTAATCATAATATAATAATTATACAACGATGGGACCTTTGCCTGTGTCATAAATAAATTTGGTTACCTTCAGGCGAGTTGGGCAGCTAGCTTTAGGTAGAAGTTTGAGTGGAGGTGGTAGCTTTAAACAGGTAGGGGAGTACATTCTCTCAAAATGCTCTGATGGTTACTAGTAGCGCCCCCATAACGGATTAGTTTGGCTGGTAAACATACCATACGCGCGAAGCGCAAACCATAGCGGTGGCGGTCGCGGTGGCGGTGTCGCGTTCAGCCGCCCGTCTTGCCTTCGCGGTCAGATGCTGCATACTGCATTTACCCGCCTGATCGCGTAGGTATAGGTACAGAATATTAATATATTTTTACTAAACTAGCTTTATTATTATTGATATTTGATAAAGAACTAATAATTAAAAAATTAAACAAATCTTTCACCTATTTCAAAACACGCATTTTAGTAGAGTGCTCGCACAGGATAAAGTCGCTTAAAAAACTATTTGGCCGGCACTTTAATATAAAAAGTGTTTAACTACCCAAAGATGTTCAAGTCCTACAGTTTCGAAAACCATAAGTCGTCAAAAAATCGTCCAGTGGATAAGGGCACAAATTCAAATTGTTGAGTTAGCCCCATGACGATAAACCTTGATATATCAGGTATATGTTGTAAAAATTTCAATAAATTCTCTGTGGCCTTCCTACTTCAAAAAAAAATAATATTTTGGAAATCCTCGCCCACTTATGGGCCATAAATATTTCAAACGCTATTTACTCCGTTTGGAAGATGACAAAGCTCAATAATTTTTACGATTTTTACCGTTCCCATCAAATTACCGTCGTAACCATGCATTTCTGACAAATAAACATTAAGAACAATTTATAGACTGATTCTTTCTGATTCTGACTGTGTGATTTTTATATTTTTCCAACTTCTCATTATTTCAAAAAGAATTTAAATTGTTTCTCTTCTACCATCAATGCCAAAATCCTGAAGAGCTTCAAGCGTTGGCTCGACACAACCTCTTATTAAATTTCTCTATCCTCTCATTCGATCTTGACTGGCGATGAGGAAAAGAAAAATTAAATAATCACGTAGTGAAAAAAGCTTCGTCTTCTATTAGCACACAAAGAGTCAGTTGGGCTTGATTTGGTAGATACCTGTTTTCCGAAACATTAATTGTTTTGTTAGCCAGTCTCTGTTTTATAGATGATGCCTCTAAAAGTCCTCCATCGCTTTTTTTCTGCCGTACCCTCCAACATCAATTGAAATGAATTTGTAATCATAATCTACAATAGCCAGCAAAACAATGGAAAATTTTTGCAAATAACAAAAATAATTGGAGCCAGAATTGTTTGGGCATTTTATTGTAATATGTTTTCCGTCGATACTGCCCAAATAATTTGGAAACTGCCATTTTTCATTACAACCTCCAAATGGTTTTTCCCATATTTCTTTTGTTGGTTCGGGCATATAGAGAGGTTGCAAATGGTTTCAAATTGCGGAGCAAGCTTTTAGGACAATAGCGCTTACAGTTCGAAATTCAATTCTAAAGCTATGGCCAATGGTACTAAAAGAATCCCCTCTAGCGAGATACCTGAAAGAAAATAAAAAATTAAACTTGTGTTGGTGTCAATCTTGTGTAGAGATAAAATATAATATTTTCCTTGTGGTTAAAGGCAACGACTTGAAAAGAAGTGGAAAAATCTGAGGAATCCTTACAGCAGAGAAAACACACACTAGAGAAGAGCTGAAGCATCTTAATTGATACAAAGTTTGGCTTTGGGTAAACCAAATGGAATTTCTCAGATTTAGCGAAGGAATCGACAAATACCGCAAGTCAACCAGCAAATACAGCAAGTCAACCGACAAATGTAGCAAGTTAACTGACAAATGTATTAACTAGTAAGTCAACCTACAAACATAATAATTCAACATGAGGGGCAAGACGATATTGAAGGCAATGAAGACCGGACAAGCAGAAAAAGTAAACTAAAAGAAACGATGCCAAATTTAACTCCTGTTGATAAAGTGATCACCTATTTGAAGAGCAGACAAGATAACAATAATTCCTCTTATGACGATGTAGACTTAATATTTATGAGTTACGCTAAGACTGTAAAAAAGCGCTGTAGTTGCATTGGGCATTGTTGAGTTTTTGCGAAAAGAAACCAACTGGTTTCCACTTCTCTTCTACCATCTGCTCTAGGACAGCACCGAAATCCGAGGCGTCAGCAGTTATTGAGAGCAGGGCGTTTTCTTTGGGGTGTGCTAACAATATTGGCAATTTTAGTTGCAATTATTGAAGTTCTAAAACAAATAATGGTTTAGAAACTTCAATTGAATATTATTGTGCTCTATTGGCAACTCTCGAATGACTTTACAACGTTGATAATAGAGTCGATATGCAAGTTACTGCGGTTTTGTCTTGGGGGATTAAAGCGGTACCGGAAGCGGTTTTACGTAGCCAATTCAACGAAGTTTTTGGTAAAATGTTGCATATTTTAAAAGATTACGTGAACGCCGACAATGACATCATTTTCAAATCGTTTTTCGGCATTCTAACCACTCTATTCAGGAAACAAGAATTAGCTATATGGATGCATTTCTGCAAAAATTTTCGCTTCTATTTTGAACCCGTTTACCATTCACCGTAAACCTAAGTGGTGAAAATCGGCACAAGAAGCAATCTGTTGATAGTAAAATTTGATTATTTTAATGATAATATTAATGTAGCAGCCCAAATGGTTGCGGAATTTTGTATGGGGGGTGGCGATGGCCCTGTTCCGGTAGCTTCAGTTTAGACCGGTGAAACGACAACTTTGCACGTCCTCGGGTTAGTGAAGAGAACTATATGTCAATTTCCTGAGGAACCAACGGGATTTAAACCCGGGCCTCCCAATTGCCGGATGGTTGCTTTGACAGGTAAGCTATCAAGGCACATTGATAATCCTAACCACACGTCGACATCCCGCGCCGCTATAAACTTTTTATAAAGAAAAATTGAATTTAATTCGATAAGTTTACAGGTACCTGCAATATGTTGTTATTTGCTATGTGTCTTGTATAAAATCTGTTTGAAAATAATTATAAAATGCGTAAAAGCGTCAGTTTACTGAAAGATTATTATTGTTATTTTTCAATTTAATTAATAATAAATGAATTAAATGATAATGATAAAGTATAGGAGTCTCTAATAGGTTGTCCATTGATGTGAAGAGATGGCTCTGTTGCATGACAGATGACGTCAGGCATCACCCGATTTTCAAAGTAAGAATTTGATTCGCTGTATCCAGTGTGGTGATGTTTGTGGAATGTTTTGATTTTTCCTATACAGTGAAAAGTGAAAGAAAAACGTGAAAATGGACGAAAACAATCCCCAATTTACTGGGGAGTTCAATTTGAACGAACTGTCAATCGAGGGTAAGCGCTTAAAATCAATTACTTTACCTTTCTGATTGTTGAAATTTTGGTTACAGAAATGTTAACAAATTACGAAAGCGAGTTGATGAAATCTAACGAACTCTTCTCCGATGATGCTTTACTCTCTCAATTGGAACCGGGTTTGCCCATGGAAGACCTCAGTTTTGATCTCATGGACAGTTCCTTCCTGGACACTCAAACTCTCTCTCCAATGAAAGAAAATCACAACACTTTCGCCAATTACCAACAACCAAACCAGTACAGCAACAATTTTGCACCAATACCTACAACACCAGATTTGACCCCTAAACTGATACAACAATCACCTGCACCAACTGTCAAAAATGATTTACCAGTCCATCAAGTTCCAAACCCAACAACAGTAATCATTTCACAAGCGCAACCGATAGTTTATTCCAGTTTACCGATACACAGTAACATCATTTTACAACAAGCTCCCCCAAAAACTTCTGACACAATTCAGAAGCCTTTAGTTGTTCAGAACTTGCAACAATTTACCCCGGATAAAGTACAGCAATTGGTGTTGCAAGCAAAACTTGTTAAACCTAAACAAGTTAGTCAACCAACTGTTATGTATACAACAGCAGTTACTGGTAATTCGTCTCAACAATCAACTTTACACACTTTAGTTAATTCTGGTGGACACATTCTGGCTACCGGAATTCCGCTTGTTTTGGACACTGATAATAAAGTGGCCATCAATAGGATGCCGCAAGGTACAGGCAAAGAACCTAAAGTGAAAGAGGTCAAAAGAAGCGCCCATAATGCTATCGAAAGGAAGTACAGAACTAGCATTAATGACAAAATTATTGAATTGAAGAACATGGTTGTAGGGACCGATGCTAAGGTGAGTTGTTATGCTTCACTAAAATTATAGCAGAGACAAGTATATCTAGTCCAGTAACTGTACAACCAAATATCTAGTAAATAGAGAACTTCAAATAGCAAGGTGGTGTGAAACCCAATAATTTGATTATACTTTTAGTTGCTTAGTTTAGACGCAAACCATTTCTTAAAGCTGACTGATCTAGTGTTTAATGGCTTTAACGATATTTACTTGTTCATAATATTACGTTACTTGCTGTTATCAAAATTAAAAAAAAGAAATAATAAAATAAGTTATTATAATCATTGCTTATAGATATTATCTATAAACAATGTTATAATGTTAAAAAATTACAGGGATCTTTATTATGATTTTTTTATTTTTTTTTAAATTATGCTTTCTAATTGTATGATGGCGCTAAACTCACATTGTTTTTTATTTCAAAAGTTAATTGTATAGGAAAGCTGACGATTCTGCTGCAATGTGTTGAAGTTTTTTATTTGCAGCGTATTATAGGGCAAATGTGTTAAATTGAATTGCTGGCTTGTTGTCTTGTTTATGACCTTCCTTTTTACAAATGTTTGCATTTTCTATTCTTATATCGGCCCACAGCACGCAGATTTGAGGATTTTCAGAAATCTTGGAATGTTTACATTTAGCTAAATTATGTGTACCACAACAAACAGTTGGAATGCTAGTTATAGTAGCATCCGCGGAATATTCTTCTTCCACAACAGGCTACAGTATGAAAATGGAGACATATCAGAAAAATTCTGTTTTACAATTATTTTGTATTTTGTGCATTTTTATTTATAGAAATTCTAATATTTTGTCACTATCTTCAACCTATCTGCTTTCAGGAGTTTCAGGATTTTTAACTAGTTGTTTAACTGTTTTACAGTCAAAAACATCTGGTACGTCACACCCAAATTAACCAAATTTTTTTCTGTTGTAATTTCGGATGAAAATAGAATTTAATAACATGGAAAATATGTTTAATGAACTTTAAGAAGAGCATGTAAATGGCTTGGCAATTCACGTGACATTGATATGCATGAAAAACGATAATGAGAACGTTACACTCAGCCACATCAATTCCTAAACCTTCATTTTAATGTAAAACTTGTAAATTTTTTTCTAAAAATTTATAAATCTATTTCGAAATATTCGTTTGTATAAATTTAGTTTGTGGAAATAGTCGTGATGGCCATTCGACGGCGCATTACAGTGTAAGAAGTTGACTCAATTTTTCCACAGGATATCAGACTGGCGTTTTATGAACCTGACTTGTTAAATTTCTCAACAGAGGGCGCCACTGCAGTTAAACTACACTAACTACAACCAAATCTAAGTTAACCATTTTTTGCACAAGGGTCTTCTATTGTGTAATACTTTTATTAAAATTATAATAAAAAATAATTATATTTTAAATACGACGTAGACCGCACAGATTTTTTTTCAAAACTGATAACGCAAGAAAAAATGTAAAACTCTGTTTAAATTTACAAAAACAAAAATTGAAGATGTTTTTATGAATCTACAGGTTGAGTTTCTAAATGTGTCATTTAACTGCGCATGTCTATTGAATCAAATTAATATGCCCAGGGCATCTCAGGGACATATTACACAGCTTTTCCTTTATGCTTAAATACTTTTTCGTTATTTTGCTGCAAAATGACTGAAAACCTGCAAACTTTTCTAATAATTAGGTATCATTATATGTACAATCCGACACTGTTTTGCAAAAAGCCTGATTATGCTCTATGGTTGCAACATATACGAGATCAATTGCTATACTTGAATCTGAAGTTAAAAATTAAATTCAACCATTGATTTTGAAAACTTATTGATAAAGGCGTAATTAACATAACATGTTCTTGTGAGTACCATTACTTCCCTGTCTCTTCATCTATAAATGGATGTGCTTCATTTAGTTGGTTGGTCTAGATGTGTCTTGTCTCTGATTATGATCTATTTTATCTTTTCTCATAGTTTTTTCTGATATTAGCTAAATAAAAGTGGAATTCTGAAAAAAACAATTGAATACATCCGGTTTCTTCAAAACTCGAACGGCCGTTTGAAACAAGAAAATATGGCATTGAAAATGGCGGCTCGTCAGAACACATTGAAAGATCTCCTGACAACCGGCAGTAAAGTTGAGTACGCTCCGAACGATACTCCGCCCCATTCCGATGTTTCTATGTCACCGGAACACTCCCTGCCTTCAAGTCCCGAGTATTCTACTTCTATTAAAGAAGAGAGCGACGACGAAAGTGTTGGAATCACTAGAGGAATGGTCGATCATACCCGTCTCACTCTCTGCATGTTCATGTTGGCGGTGGTTTCTTTCAATCCGTTCGGTATAGCTTTGAACAAGTTTTATGGTGGAAACGAAGATTCAGGATCTCCGGTCCAACGTTCTATTTTGAGTTGTACGTTTCGATTTTTAAATCTTATTATGAGTAATTTTTTGTTTTGGTTACAGTTCAATTCAATACTCATTCGTGGTCGCTTGGTTCGTCGATGATGTTGTGGTTCATTAATTTGTTTATATTGGGTTTTTGTTTGGTAAAAATGTTCGTTTACGGCGATCCGATCATTCCCAGTAGTTCAAAGGAGGCACAAAAGTTCTGGAGACACCGGAGACAAGCCGATATGCATATTGCGGCAGGAGATAAGCTGGAGGCGAAACAGGAATTGAAGAGATGCTTGCAGACGTTTGGAATTACATTGCCTACGAGTAGATTCGAGCTTTTGCTCTCGTTCTGTTGGCAGTTGTTTCGACAAATCATGCACCGCTTGTGGATCGGACGCTGGTTGTCCAGACACGTAGGCGGATTCTTCATTGATGGGTAAAAATAAAGTTTTTATCCTTTAACGGCTCCTTCCAATCATTTTCCTTTTTCCAATAATCTGTAAGCATAGAGTTTTTAATAATAGCTTCTTTTACTTAATTAATATTTAATGTATTTTTTGCGGTCAAAACACTAACTTTCCGCGTACTTTCGCGTACTAAATCAAGATACTTCAAAAATGAGGTGAGAATCTCATAGCCCGAGTTTTATAAAATAACGCCCTAACAGCGCAAAGTATAGTCTCTGTTGGCAGGTTTTGACGCGAGAGGCGCTGATTTAAAAAACAAATGGTCATTTGGAAATTTAACTTGAAAATTTATAATTAATTTTTTTTTTTCGAAATTTGATTTAGCATTGTCAATTTCAGAGTCACTCGCTACGAGGCTCTGACTTCATGTCGCGAACTGGCCTTGGTCTACCACGATCTTCACCAGTTGCAACTTGTGGATGGTCCTGAAGAAACTTCTCATTGTCTCGGCCTCAGCACTGCTCTAGGAGCTTTAAACTTGGCCGAAGCCGCAAAACCCAAAATGAAATCGGTTCAGATGATCGACATATATGTTGCTCTCGCCTTAAGAATCAAAGCGTCCGCTTGGAACATTTTCCAAGGCATTCAAAGATATTATCTGGGCCTCGCCAAGTTGGCTTCGGCCAATTCTTGCGATCCCATTCCGCCTAGACTGCAGTGGTTGTTGACGCCGCATGGTTACAAATTTTTTGTTTCTCAAAAATTTCTCTATGACGCTAAATCGACAAGTTTGCCTTTTAGTAGTATTGGAAATGTTTCCGATCCATTGTCGTTTGCAATGAAGGTTTGCTGGGTTAATTAGAAAATTACGAAAATACTTACGTTTTTTGTTTCAGTCGTATCGTGAGCACTTGTTGGAAACTGCATTGCAAACATTGGCGGCTCCAGGGAGCAAGAACGATGTGTATGAAGACAAGAAAACTGATATCCATGATGTATTGACGTACGTCCAGTTACTTTTCGACAACGTCACTACGGACGTGCATACAGTTTTCAATTCTAGCCATTTACACAGTAAGTTTAACTCACTTAAACAAAATCAAAATTATTTCTTAAAATACTTCCACTGTTAACTTGTAAATTTTTGAAATTTTCTACAGATTGTCGTGATGAAGTGGCAAATTGGTGGACTTCTTTTGTGGCAGTGGCTGCTCATTGGTTGTTGGACGAAGAAAATGATCTAGAGGAGCTCTACAAAAAGATCGAAAATATACCCAAGTCACTCTTATCACTTAATGATCCTCTCTTGAAAGCTATTTTAGGAGCTTACACCGCTAGGAAAAACTACCTGACGTTGGGATCCACAGTTTCTTGCAAGAAAATATTGAAGCAATGCGACCAAGCTAGTTTGTTGCTAGCTGACAGTTTGACGTACTCCAGTTGCAAACAGGAGGACAACCTCATTTTGGTTAGTTTTTTTTTCTTCTTTATACAGCATTCTCTTGAACTAGGCGTAGCAGGAATTGGCATCATCTTTTTTCTCACTTACAATTTTGGAGGATAACGCTCCTCTTTATCTACGCCAATGTGGACCACGGCATAGGACTTCTCAAACAGTTACTTACCTTTCATAGGTTGTGGTGAAATAGTATGCAACTTCTGATGTTTTCAAGGAAGCGAGACACATTGTCGGTTAATATTCTCAACAAAAAAATGTTCAAACTGAATATTTTTAAATTTAAAAATGTTAGGAGAGGTAATGAATAATGTTTTCGGAAGTTTTGAGGTGAATATATTATAACTTTACACATTTACCAGAATTGTGGCAATAAATAGTTCAGTGACAGGTGCGCTGCGTTTTCAGTATTTTAGGACCTGGGAAAAAATTCACGCTGACTGACGTGATTGAAAATTTAATTGCTGTAGCCCTAGGTGCATTGTAGTTGCATTGCATGTACATATTTATAAGTGCAGTGTCTCTCCAGTGCAACTCGGTTTGTGGTACTATCAGCAGTCGGAGATCAAAAAAATTTTTAAGGGCGTAGGGTACGCGCCTGTGGCTTTAATTTTTAACACTCTTTTTACTTTAGCGCGTACGCACCTTATCACATCAGATCAGAGGTGTTGATTTTAATGCAGCTAGTTTAACTAAATTACCAATAGAGCTTAATTGTCGAACGTATTTCGGTCAATGCAGTAAAGGTGGAAACAAATTACTTCATTTTCAATAAAATTGCAAAACTGACAATAACGTGGTATTCCATCTGTTGCATGTAGAAACCAAATGGATGATTTAAATATAATTGTGACTTTTCAGCTATCCCAACTCTTGGTGTGCGACTGGATTTTGGAAACTCGCACTTCCATTTGGGAAGACAACGTGGAGAAAGATCCTTCTTCGATCCCGGTTTTAAACCCGGTCTTGACGGCTTTTCAGAAGGACTTGTCGTCGCTGAGGTCGCTAGCCCAACATATTCCTGTTAGTTATTCACTTCTTTAAATAATTATAATAGAATGATTGTTCTTCTAGTCGGCTCTACCTCGCGTTTTTCTTTATGAAGCCACTTGTCGGTTGATAGCGGGAGCTGCTCCTGGACGGACTCAACAACTTTTGGACAGAAGTTTGCGTCAGCGTCACGCAAGAACTTCGATAATTTGTGGTAAAAACGATAAGAGCCAGCAGGATATCGGTGGCGAGAGACAACATGCTACTGCTTTGTATATGGCGTGCAAGCATTTGCCAGGACCGTTGATGTCTTCGCCGGGGGAGAGGGCGGGGATGTTGATGGAAGCTGCCAAAACTATGGAGAGAATCGGTGATAAGAAAAAGTTGCAAGATTGCTATAAGTTGATGAAGACGTTGGGTGCTAATTCAGCAACCAACTGAAGTGATGATGTTTTTAAAATAGTTTGTAATTAGCAGTAAAACGTTGCGTGTACAAGATTTGAATCAAGTGGTTGGAGTAATTAAAACCGGAAATTCAGGTCACAAGAGCTTTAAAGCTTGGAATAGGAACGGAGATTGAAGGTTTTTTAAATTGAAGAATTTTGTAAAGTTGTTTTTGCCGTCTGACAAACTTTTAAAAATAATATTTGGATTTGTAAATCTACTTAAAAAAATCAAGAGGTCTTCTGTTCCATATGCCTCATTTAATACACTTATATGGTGTAATTTTATTTTAAAACTGTTTTATTTGTAATTTGACAGAATGGTGAATTTATTTCACTTTACTCCACTTATCCATTTCTTCATGGCAATTTGCCCTAAAATCATTGAACCAGCAATGTATGCGCCACGAGATTTTGTAATTATTATACCCTCCTATACATTGCCCTGCAACGTACTGTAAAAATAGTTAAGTATTTATTTAATTTGTAGATTAAGAAGATGTTATTGGCAGCGTTGTCGAAAACAAGCTGCCAGAGTGATGCCGTTTTGTACAAGCGCAATAAAAATTTTGTGCATTAACGCGAGTTTGATTGCCGAGGGTTTATGTGCTGCAGATAAGAGCGCCGTATTTTAATCCGGCGGGCCTTAAGAAGTAATCAGCCGTCGTTAGCAGCCGCGCTAACCGGGAATTAAGCGTTCGTCCTGCGGTTAATAGGTGCGCCCGTCTCGCTTTGATACTTGCCCCAATTAATTATCTCATCACAGGTTTTTGCTGGTATCACCCTGGCGTCGTTCCTTTCGCAAAAAGTGATATTGCGAGCAAGACGGTTGCTTTCTTGTATTTACGTTTTGGATTTATTTTTCATAAAGTTGGATGGTAGGCGGTTATATCAGCTCTCAAAACCAATAAACGTGTTGACATGACGTCTCAGTCTCTGTGTTTGAACAAGAAACCCTCAATAGATCGCGACGTTGTCGAGATATTGCAGTTGCAGGGTTGTAGGGGAGATTTTTAGCATCGTGATGCGCGATTCCGTCTGCTTAATTGGATGGCGGCGCCACGTCGGTAATTTCCGATTGGCGGCAGGCTATAAATTGTTTTTATTAAGCAATGTAGTGTTAATTGTGGAATACGTTTGGGAATTTAGCCGTCAATAATTCAGTTTATGAGGAAACATCCCGAAAGGTGAACAAATTCTGCGGAGAAATCCTGTTTTAACTACGAGACTACAGTAGTTTGAGTTTTACGAACCTACAGTAAAGCGGAACGATGAAATTTGTGTATTTTAACATTAATATCCTGCCCCAAGTAGCAGTGGCGGCGCAACATCAACTTTTAACGCACTTTCTGAATTTGAAACAGTCGTTTCGCATCTAACCTTTCATAATCTATTGATCAAAATAACTACTGGCCAAAATAATAGTTTCCGGTAAAGTTCAATTGATATTCTATTTGATCCTACAAGTATATGAACTCAGCGTAAGATGCTCAAAGGTTCTCAACATCATTAAAAAACATGAAATTTTGAGGTTGTATTGATGCAAAAAAGAAAAACAATATCCAAAATGGAAGCACATGATTTTCCACAAGTAGCCATTTTCTGCCTATTTACAGGTGCAAATTTCTTCCTTAAATTTTTTTTTGCTGCTACCAACTACCAACCAGGAATAAAATTCGAATAAAAAAAAATGCTTTATTGACTAGCTACACCATATTCAAGTTTTAAGCGTTAGTTGGGATATGAATTGTGGCAATCATTTGATATCCAAAAAGGTTGGGTTAGAGATTTATTTCAAAAAAAGATCTGAGAATTGTGAATTTATTGTAGAAGACATTTACGTGTTCCATTGTAAAAATACATACAATTCTGCGAGGGGAAAACGGCTACATCAAACTCTCCACCAACATAAAATAAATCTTCAGAAAGCTTCGGAAGACATGTAGGTGGAAGTTTTCTTGTTTGAAATAATGCAGCAAAATTTTCTAGATAGTCTACACAACTTTACTTCTTTTATTGGTTTACTTCTAGTAGCAGTTCTCAATACTCCATGAAAATATTATTGTCGGAAAAACGTAATGAAAATTTAGTCATCCTACTGAATTAACAATCTAAGGAAGGTAAATAAGTGATAATCTCCAGATGCTGGTTTTGCTTCTTAAATGTCTTTTAACGCCATCCCGGGGATGACTGGTCCGCATTTCCATTACCAATTTTATGAATATAAAAGAAACAATAAAACCATGAGCAATTCAAGTAGAGTGGGAATAAATCTAGCGTTCCGCAAGATGAAGAGCGTAATCAGCGAGTCGAATCCTCTGCATAGTTGGTAAGCTTGCGCCTATTTCAAGAAGGAAATTACCTGGCTTCACCAAGGCACACAATTTACTGCATATTACTAACGTTGCGCATTACTAGTACTTCTGTGCCATTTCCGGCCCTCTTCAATACAATCCTAACTACCCATACAAATTATAAAGTTAATAAAGCCAATTGCAGAACTACGTGACGCGTTTAATTTGTTTAGGTGTCGGAATGCGGTCGCTAGCAGGTCTCTTGAGGACCGTCGCAAATTCTAATCAAGCGAACAAGACGTAAAAATAGCAAAAAAGAACTTTTGAATTAATTTTGTCGCGAATCACAAGTGGGTGGGTAATGGATAACAGTTACGAGCGTGACTTATATTTTTATGACGTTCACAATAAAAGTAATTAGGATTCTTGGAATATAAAGTAATTACGTAAGAATTTGCTACGTCAGTCGGAATTTCATAAAATAAATCTATTTAGAAAAAGACGGTTTTTTATTGGGGACCGGGTAAATGTTTTTCCACTAGAGAAACGTTGCTTGTAAATGTTGGCGTAGATATTTACTGAAATTAAAATGGAAAATTCAAGAACTATGTCGTTTAAGTGAGATTGAAGTACTTTATTACAATTAAAAAATTAACACTATTAATCGTGCTGGCAAAGCAACGACTCTTGCCGAGTAATTATAGCGAGTCGCAGACAAATGGTGGATGCGCCGGGTGAAAGTTTTAATTATTGTAGATTTTTCCGGAGTAATAATTGTTTTACTGAATCTAGTGTCGGGAATTCGTTATCTGAGGCTCTAATCAAGCAACAGCTGGAAACTTCCTAGATGAGTAGGGAATCTCTATTTGAAAAGCAAAGCAAAACGTCAGGCAGCTTCAAATTTCGTACAATTTTGTTTTCTGTTTTTCAAATATCTTTTGCTTTCCTTCGATGGTTCCTTCTTAACAAAATCAGAAAACTTAAGTGAATTAAAAGTTGCTCGGTTTAAGGCAAAACAATAAATTCTTTTACGTAATTTGAACTAAATTTTGTAGTTTGATAAATAACCCAATATGGTTGCTATAGTTCCTTTAGTAAATGAGAATTGTCCATCCAGATAATTCTTGAGACCGAATAAAATGTACAAGTCTGATGAAGTTAAATCTTGTGAATGGGACTCACAGGGTATCCAATTATATGAAATGGAGTCGTTTAAAAGATACACTTTGATGTGAACAGTGCTTGAATGTAAACTTTTAAATGTGTTTAGAACTATGCCAAATAGCAATAAAACTTAGAAAATTTTAACTTATTTATATTTATAAAGACTTCTAGATTTGATAGAGCTTTAATATTTAGACAAAATTTGTGTGGAAAATATACCAGGAAGATATTTTTCAGAGGCTTTAAAGAGACCTGTAATTTAGAATGATCATTTAATAAAGTGATTATCTTGAAGAAATGTATGATATCGATGATAAACTGGTAATCATTGTACTATTTACTTTAGGAGATATAATAAACTGTTTGGAGATGATAAAATCTAACGACTCCTAAATTATTTTATTTACCCAATTTTAATTTCTTAAAAAGTAAAAATTTTGTAACCCGAAGTGAATAAAGTTATGTAGTAAAATGATGTGCCACTTTGTAGATCATATAATTTACATTATTGCCTTATTATAGTACGTTATGTGTCTGGCATTACACGTTTGTATTGTTGGTTGCATTAAAAAATAATTAAAGAGGTTTACGATTTTTTATGGTTTTAGTAATTAAATTAAATCTATTTATTGCAATTAATAAATCAGAACATGATGGTTTATATACTATTTCCTGACTTTGATAAGCTTTTGATACCTTAGAACGGTAACGCGGTAGTGGTAACTATGAACAACATGACAATCCCAAAAAAACTCATAGACATAACTAAAATGACAACGGAAAAAATAGAATAAGAACCTCAGTGTATGCAAATGGAAGGAGAACAGCAGAATTCGTAATACAGAAGGCACCGAGATATTATTTCGATTACATTGTCTAATATTGTGTTAATGGAGTAGTTAAAAATATCAAACTAGAAGAATTTATCTATAAGGAATGAAATGGTACTAATGGTTGCATACGAAAGTGACATGGTTACAGTTACAAAAGACCAGAAAAGCATAAAACAAGCACTTATGGAATTAATCATCAAAATGTGAGAGATAGGTCTGGAAATAAACTCTGACAAAGCAACATGAGACTTAGTAGAATGAACCAAGCAGGAGAAGAGTTTATCACAATAAAAAGGTTCAAATTTGCTTCAGGTATAGTATAAGCGTCAGTAGGTCTAATAACAAAAAAATAGAAATCTCGATTCACTTTCTTCTATTTCGATTGGGGGGTCATCTAGTATCGCAGAATAAGTATGTTAAGGGTCGGTTTTTCTAAGAGTGCACAAATCTACATCTATGTGAATGTGGCATATGCTACAGTGGTAGTTTAACATTTCTTTGCGCTCGGTTCTCAATTATATGATTTCAATCAGATTTCAACCTTGGGACTTCTTCTTTTGAGTGTGAACGTTTTACTTTTTGACTAGCAAGGAAGGTTTCGCTCGGGACGTTGAATGATATGTTGTGTACGACCACCAAAATCGTTATAAATTGTTAACGAGTAATAAACGTAGGTTATGGAACAGGGAAATAGAGTCGCATAACGTCGTTTATAGGGAATAAAGCGAATGAGATTTACGACCTGCGGCCTTGTTAAATGACGGCTGAATGATGTAAAATCATTTAATAAACAATCGACACCTTCGCACACGTTACCTACAATTATTTCATAGCTTTCGCCTTGAGGAACCGACCTAACAACTCTTATTTCCATTTAATTAATATATTACGAGGGCGGCACGCGCGAATCCGGCGTTTTTATGCAAAAATTTAACAATAAAAATATGCGATGCCGGGAACATGCCAAGATGTGGCGATAAAATTGCGTGTAAACACTGCCGCCGTATATATACAAATTTTAATTACAGCACGTGCACGTTATCGCAACTTATCCGCAAGTAAATTACAAACACCGGCGAACAAGCAAAAACAAAACGTTGGTACATATACGCAAAAGCAACCATGGTGGATTTAATAACGCAGTCAGGAGGGTCGAGATGGAAGTTTAATGGATAAGGCGCCGCGGTCTGGAAACGGTCTCGTCTTTCACCTGGTGACGGCTGGAGATGGTCGAATCGTGAAAGATCGACGACTCATGAAGACGAGTGGCTCTTATTTTAGCGAAGAGCAAATGAAATGTGGATGGAGATGAAGAAGAGACGGGGACTGAGTGGCGGCTTCACGACTTGGAAAGCTCGCCACGAAAATGATTGTAACGACGTGGAGAATTTTTACATTTGTTACAACCTAATCACAATATCGAAACTTTGAAATTTCTATTTATTACTATATTAGAAGGTGGCTCGTGTCTTTGTACATATTAATAGGCATAAAGAGGCGTAGCTCATCAAGTCAAATTTATTTACTGAATGCTAGTGTCTTTGCCCAACAAATGGGAAATTATTTATTTGCATTTTATAAACACTACTGCCTTGTACCCTGGGGTATTTATACACCATCATTTACGTTCTTTTACCTCTTACAGTGTATTACTGAATTTCGTCTTAGTTAAGGTTCCAAAGTTTCTCAAATTTTCTTCGAGTCTTGGAAATTTGCGACTTTCTGGAACTCCTCTGTTTGGAAAGCGATCGTTATAAATTCGTACTGCTTGACCACAATTTTTCCTGCATTCGAAATACACTTGCAACATGTCGCTCAGATAATTGTTATTCATTATTTATTTAGTGCTTTTCATAAAAGTAACTTTGAAACCAAAAAATGATTACAATACGATATCAACGGCGACACTGACGGATTATTGACACTTATCGTTTCTGTTGTCCACTATTAGCACCACTGTGTGGTGGTTAAAAAATAATTTGACAAATTCTTGTTTGTTCAAATCGGATAATAAATATCAGAGATACACCTTGGGGCGATTTTAAAATAAACCGGGTGCTTCTACTTGTTTATAATATTCAAAATTGTGTGGTTATTGCATTTGTTAAGGTAATGTGTAAATCGAAATAAAAATACCACTTGTCCAGATTTTGTAGCACAGACTTGGTGTGCATTAGAATTCCACGTAACCCCGGGAAGTGTCTTTTGTTCTGTTTTTAGTAGCAACATATTTTTTTGAAATGTACCAGGTGCCTAATCTAAAGAATACTTAAGCGATATTGATGAAATTGATAGGATTTGTAGCAGCATCGCATAGAAACGCGCCTCTTCAATCTACATACTTAGGCTTTACACGATATCTACTACAAAAACCTTAGAAAAAATATTTGGGGTTGAGGGGAGTACACCAACTCACTACTAAGGATCAGAAGCTATAATGATTTTACTAATGGACGCAACTGATTTATTGGTGCTTTGATGTCTGGAAGGGAATGAAATGAATTCTTGTGCTAGAAAATTTCTTAGAAGGCACACAGTAAATACGATTATGCATGTTCTTGGTTTAAATAGTTCCGGTATGGTTTTTGCGAAGGTATCTCTGTTAACTGCCTTCACATCCATTTCGCTGCTGTCAAATCCAGGGTCGACGCGCCCTCCTCCGTAACGGAATTAGCATCGTTACAACGTCTTTATTTCGTCGTCGCCAGTCAATTGAGCTTCGGTCCGGCCAATAAAGCTCATTTAAAGCTCAAGTTGCCGCCTGCATTGTTTATGCTTACCAAGCGCTACTATTACGAGCGGTAAACTGACGTGGAATTCTTTTGATTAATGTATAATGGTTTTCGTAGTGCACAAGACAATTATCTTTAACTGCGAGGCGAACATTTTATAACTCGGTGAAAAAAGAGAAATAAATGGTCCTAAATTCAGCTCGCAATTTGGATATATGTTTCACAAAGTCGTAAATTTCAGTAATACTCTTACTCTTTCAGATATTTTCTCTTAATAAATTATATCCGGATCGGGCCGACTGGCTTATTTTGTTTAATGAAGCTGTCGTTGCACGAATTAATTATATGGGGTGATAAATTCGGCAATCAGCTGCAGTTGGGGTTTCGTTGCGGATACAGAAACGAAAATCGTTCGGGAGTCGAATCGATTTATTCCTTAATTAACACAAAAATGAAGTCGTGAACTTGAGTACTGTGTAAATCTTGGCTGTATTCTCGCCTCATCGGTAATTTACCGCTTCCTTCCCGCTTTAAGAAATAAGAGCACGTCGTCCCTTTCACACTTCAACGACACTGTGTTTTATTACTTTCTCAGTCGGCAAACCGCAGAACTCCTTAATAACACTGATCTTTTAAAGATCAGGCATGTGTTAGTTACAGACGCGAATATAAAGAACTCGAACAAAGAAAATGATAATCTCAAGTAGCGATCAAAAGGATTAATTCACCAGAAACAGATTATTTCTTCAGATCCAAAGAATCGTGTCTCCGACCTCGTTTCAACGGACATGTTTCCATTTTAACGACATAGCTTTAAATGTTTTCTAATTATTTCCGCTGGATGGCGCGATGACGCAACTCGATCCAACTCGATACGGTCCTGTTTTTTAATAAGCAATATAAATTGACTTTTTGAGATCTCCTTTATACCACGTAGGCTTTCTTAATTAGAAGCTCTGGAGTTTTGCAACATGAAAACTTTTCAAACTGAGCCGCCTCATTATAATTTTTACCGTATTTTCGCGTTTTTCTTTGATACTTTAATCGCTACCTCGTTCAAATTTTAACCCAATCACGGTCTTTCCGCACGTCACGTAAACGGAAACAATCATCGCAAATAATAAACTCCGGAAGGTAACAGCCAAGGCGGTTTTCAGGCCTGCCGCAACATACCTACCGATTTTCACCCGGCGCCTCCGCCATTTGACAGCTAGTTTAATTTTACAACTGACTTGGAAAAATTGACTAACTACCCCAATTTTATTAATTGGGTCAACCAAAGAAGACAAGGCTCCATACATGAAGGTAGATGATGAGGCGGAGATAGAAGAAATATATTTCTAACTTTATGGCTTGATACTTTACTTTGAGACCAATAATTTGTTGTTAATTAATGTCCACAGTTTTCAGATAAAACATTTTTGAATTCCCTTTCCTCTTTTATTCTACATTATCAACTAAACTTTATGCTAATATAGCGTCATTATTATGGATTGGATCCTGACTTTCTTTATTGGTTAATTAAACTTGTATTCAATTTGAACATTTTTTATTATTATTAATCATATGAATAAAGATTTTTAACGTCGATTACAAGCAAATATACAGTATCGCAATAATATAAATATACTAATTATGATACCTAGCATCTAATGATAAATAACAATTATTTACAAATTTTTAAATAATATGGAATGAAATGTTATGGTTCTTTAATACATTCCTTAAATCTTCGTTTTAACACTAAAGCGATTCTATGTTGAATTAGCCTCCTTGGTAGTAGGTTTTATCCCAGTGAAGCTCTCATAAGTAGAGGAGGCATCTCATATTTTCGTGCACTAAAAACAATCGACCAATAGAACTTATTTAGTCCAGGCGGGTTCCTCAACACGGATATCAATTGCCCTTCCTCTATGCAGTCAATGTTAGCAATTCAAGTTCTCCATTTGTTTCAAATTACGACATCAAAGTTTCCCATACAAAGTCATTGTTTGTTGGAATCTCTGCATTAGCTTGAAATACCTTACCAATCTAGAGAACCAAATCACCATACTCGAATAATAATAAATGTTAGAGTTTATAGCAATTTGCTATAATTTTTAAAAATACAGCGTCATTATGATCTTTAAGCCAACAAGAATTTTTATATTTTTAAGAACTTGGCTCTTCTTATTAATAAAATGATGAAGAATTTGGTAGCTATCTTCCTAGAGTTGCTGATAGTTGAAGACAGAGTTTCTGGACTTGTATCAAAAATCGAGAAGGAAGACATAGAGCAAATGGGAAATCTTACGAGTGCATTTAGAACAGCAGCAACCCATGAGGATATTGGGGTCTTTTGACGACAGCATTTAAAAATCTAGAATTATTCTATCAAAATAAATTTGTTTGTATACATTTTAATACAGTGGAAGACTTCAAAAAGGTCCATCTACACTTAACAATTTTTAGCCTTGGAATTCACGTAGGAAACATAGTGATTTCAATTATTTGTTGTCAATCTAAGCACAATAATAAGACACTGCCAACATTGTCTCAAACAAAGAAAAGACAACGGCCTTTGCTGATCATCTAGTAAAAGTAGTTAAATCTATTACAGATTACAAAGAGATTGGAAACTATTCAGACACTCTAATACAAATGGATATGGCAATAAAAAATAGTCTTTTAGAAGTTAAAATTATAATCTTGAACAACATGAAATAGCAAAGAGCATCAGTGTATAATTTTGTAGCTTGTAAGATCTTCCACTAAAGGATTCAAAGCGAAGCGTCCGTTAAGGCTGTAAGGCGCAGCCTACCCTAATTTTTTGAATAAAAATAAATAATATTTAACATATAAATTATAAATAAATGGATGTTAAAGTTAATAACACTGATAAATATTACTCTAATACTCGATTGCTATTCTAGGGTTACGTTAGGAGCGATTCTATATTTACGTGAATTCGCATATGATGGTACAGCTTCGTAGACTCTGGCTCTGCAGCCTTAAAATTTCGACTGTTGCACGCGTCGAGACACCGAGAAACGTATGACTCATAGCATTCATAGTATGCAATTTTAACACGCTGTTTAGGCTAGCCTACGATGAGCTTTGCGTTCAGTCAAGTCCCAGCATCGGGTGCAACATTTTTCTTTTCACTTGATTATTTTGAATGTTTTGTAGTTTTATATTAGGACATTAGTGGAGTTATCGTTGTGGAGTACTTTGATAATAAATTTAATAGTGGATTTGTGCGGTGACATGGAGGACTTAGTAGACTATTTAATTAGGAATCCTGACAGTTTTTCTCGACTAACATTACAGAAGAAAATTGAGTTAAAATGTAAGAAACCCACTCCTAGACTAGTGATGGTTAAGAAGGATGGCAAATTTACCAGACATTTTCAAACAAACTGGTACACAAATTACAAATGGTTAACGGGGAGTACAAATCGCAATAAACTGTTTTGTTTTTATTGTTTGCTGTTCTCAGTTAAAGATAGGTGTAATGCAGGATTGGCGAAGAAAGATTAAAGAATTTTGCTTCAAAAGCAAAGAAACATAAAAGTTCTGCTATGCATATTCATGCAGCAGTCAAATTTAATCAAATTGGAGGGAATAGAAAAGATCATGCCCTTTCAGAAAGTCTCAGATTAACCGCTATTAAACATAATGAAAAAGTGGATCAAAATAGATTCATTGTTAGAAGGCTTATATCGACTACTTGCTCGTTGGTAAGACAAGAGTTGGCTTTTCAGGGACATGACGAATCTGAAATGTCTTTAAATACAGGAAATTACTTAGAAATTCTAGATTTTCTGGCAGAAGAAGAGCTTCATATGAAAAATCATTTATTACATACTATTTTTAAAGGGACTTCTTCAGATATTCAAAATGAGTTGATACAGTGTGTTAGCAAAGTTGTTAATGAACAAATTTTAAGTGAAGTGGACCATAGTATTTATGTCTCTATCCAGACTGACGAAACTACTGATGTCTCAACTGGGGGACTCAACTGAAACTAAAATGAGTATTATTTTGCGATACGCTAATATGATAACTGGAAACATCGAAGAACGATTTGTAGGATTTTATGACGTTTCTGCAAATAAAACTGCCGAAGGCTTAGCCACTGTTATACTGCAAGTTTTAAAAAAGTGGACGATTGATTCGAGTAAATCAGCTTCACAAACTTATGATGGGGTCAGTACAATGGCAGGGACAACTAGTGGTGTTCATACTATCATTAAAGACACATCCTTGCGCTCCATTTTTCTACTGTTATGCCCATCAATTTAATTTAGTATTACTTCATGCGTGCAAAACTATGAAACAAGTCAAATTATTTGTTGCAAATCTCACCGGCTTCCACAGTTTCTTTAGTCGTTCCAGTAAATGAAGTGATCTTATAAGGCAAAAGGGTTTTAAATTACCACACCCATGTAAAACAAGATGGAATTTTCATTTTCGTACTGTTGCTACTATTATCGAACATTATGCAGAGTTAAGAGCAACCTTTAATGACGTTATCAAAAACGACGGTTGGGACAGCAATTCCATAAATCAAGCCATTGGATTAAGGATGCGAAGTTTGTATTTTTACTACAATTCTATAATCGGATATTCATTTACACTAGTATACTATTTGACATTTTGCTAACGAAGAGCATGGACATAAAGCGGTGCAACAGCGAAGTACAAATTTGTTTAAATTCCATTAAAAAATTGAGAACAGAAGAAGAAATACAGGACTCTATTGAAAATGCCAAGAAGTTGTTAAATAGTTCCATAAATAATTAAACAGAAGAGTTTGAAGACGAGGAGGGTGTTGAAGCAATTAATTCCAAATTTAATATTAACACAATCAAGCAATTTCGAATACTAGCGTATGAAATACGGGACTCTGTAACAATTAATTTAGAAACGAGATTTCAGGATTTTAAAGGGTTGGATTTTCTAGAAATTTTAAATGAGAAAAAGTTTCCTTTCTACAATATTCCTCAGAATTTTCGAGATAATCTTTTAGAAAATTTAATAAAACGGTATCCATTCTTTGATAAAACTAAATTAAAAGGAGAACTTTTATATGTTTATGGAAGTGAAGATAAATATATACCACCTAAGGAACTTTTTAAGCTTTTGATCTATAACAAACTAAAAGATGTAAAATTACTTTGCTTGGTACTGAGCATTCCAGCCACAACAGCTTCATGCGAGCGAAGCATGAGTACCATGAAACGCATCAAGACAAGACATACCTCCGTAATACTGTGACCAACGCAAGGCTTTCTAACCTGTCAACTTTAGCAATTGAGAAAGGTATGGTCAAGACATCTGCAATTTGACAAGAATTTGTGTCAAGAATCATCGATGTTTTTGCAGAAAAAAAGGAGAGAAGAATCGAACTTATATAAAAAATCTAAGTAAGTTTTTAAGATTTAGTTTTCAGATACTTTAGGTACTAACTTTCCATATTTATTTTCAGGTCCCTGAGACGCGGTCTTATGTTTTAAAATGTATATTAGTATTAATATGTTTATATTATAATTTTTTTAAACCTACTTAAGAGAACATATTTATATAAGATATCCTCGGAGATGATTTACATGAACAAGAATTATGTTTGATAATAACGGGCAGCCTACCTGCAGTTCAAACACACGCTTCGCCACTGAGCTTAACAACTAATTTTTAATGCGATTCTAAGGATTGGTTACTATTCCAGTAAAGGAAGAATTTTATAAAATGTTGTAATACTAAGAACTGGAAAAAATCTGGAGAACTAACATTGTAAAGGCAAAGAATTTCCAAATATAATTTTCGACGTATTTGAAAAGTTTCTCTTAACAGGATTGACTGCTATTTTAGAAAATAACAAACCACCAGTTTTGAGGTATAGTGGTATCTATGTAGTCGAAGAAGCTTCAGGACTCGGCTACTGCCGAACCTCGAGCGACAACATACAATCAAGAGAAGAAATGAAGTATAATTGCGCGCCGCGCAGGTAGTGAATGTAGTAAGTTACTTTTTCTCTCTGTGATTTCCTAACAAAAAGATAAATAAATCCTTTACAACTTGAAGTCAAGACAAGATGTTCACTTACCTGACTGTACTTGGAAATCGTCGGTAACGTTGCTAAGAGTAGCCATTGTTCAACATACAAAAACACTCAATTTGTAGCGTAAGTATCATGTCCTCTAAAGGTGCAAAATTGGCCACTT
The DNA here is from genome assembly GCA_905333025.2 of Pyrochroa serraticornis. Taxonomy (NCBI): domain Eukaryota; kingdom Metazoa; phylum Arthropoda; class Insecta; order Coleoptera; family Pyrochroidae; genus Pyrochroa; species Pyrochroa serraticornis. Next base: position 8,145,980 of record HG995157.1, on the reverse strand, counting down.
TTAACGGAACGCAGTTAAACCATGAAACCAATGCAAAGAACTTGGTTTAGACAATTAACGATTATTTTCCAAAAAAAAAATTATTATAAGATTATCACTCTAGTATTGCTAATTATTCAAAGAAGCTTCTTCATTAGAAGATAGTCTTGCTTGCCTTTTTTCAGACAGTGGAAAAATTATTATTACAGTGAAAAAATTTTTGTTCGTTACCCGAACGCCCTTAGTCATGACCTATTTGGTCTAGAAGGTAATCTGCCACTAGATACAGCTAAAAAGCAATCTGTATCGGTTTATTAAATTAATTAAACTTGTTATTAAACCTGATTCACGTTCAATTTGGCAAAAAAGCCGTAGTAAAATCAAGGTTTGCCGTTTGATGGCAGAAGTAAATAATAAAATCGAAAGCTCAACAAAAAAAGTCCATGATTATTAATAAACATTGATTTTCAGTCGGAAACAAAATTGAAATTATACCCTTCAGTCCAATGGCAGCAGCTTTAAATACCAATAGTGGATTCGATATCATGTTAACAGGTAAATTTAGACTAAGTAAATGATTTTGTCTCGTCGAATAAAACAAGTGATATCCGATGGCGTATTTTATTTACCTCCAGGCCGACAAATTTGTCGTTTTACGCGTTTGCTTCTACAACAATATTTCGAATAAATACAAAGAAGTGTTGACGTAAAGCCCGTTGTTTCCAGCCCCTAAATGGAACCCGTAATCTTTTTTAATATAAATAATAAACTCGTTTTTACTTCCGGAACCTTTCCTCGACTCGAGCGGTTATAACCGACACCGGGGCAAGCTACAGATTTGTTACAATTTTATCAAACCGGCGATTTTCGACGAATTAAATTGATCACATTAGTGATATCCCCATTGTGTAAGTGTACGCACGCAACCACAACATAAACCGATTTAATCCCCTCCGTAAATAACGGGAGTTTTTGGCTAATTATTTTCTATCGTCGTCGTTTCCGGTTTTCGGATTGGATCCTTTCGAAAATCTGGCGAATCGGTTTCAATTTTTGGCACAAGCCGTGACGAGGGTTTTACATCCTTCATCCAGTCAATTTGTGATCCTGACTCACTGTTACATCCAGCATGTCACTACAGACCTATTTGTTATTGATTTATGCAAAGAGTCGTTACTGGACGGAGCTTTTTATGAAAAGTGGTCGCGTGCTTTTCGAGGATAACCAGCAGCAATCACCGCCTTCGTTATGATGAGTGTGTGGAAAATTATAGACGGGACACCTGACGAAATTGTGACGGTATTATTTACAGGAACGTTCCGTTAAAGGTCAGGGACGTTGTTTTTAGTGTCTACATTCCAGAAAATTTGTAAATAGAATTGGAGACAAATCACGCTCTCTTGAACGCACCTACTCCAATTTAAAAATATTTGCGACATTCATGTAAAGAAAACAAACATTCTTGAGCCCTTTAATTTCTGTCGCATGCATCGTATTTTAACTTTTGAAATTGCATTAAATCGATTCTAATACCCAAATAAATAAATATACGAAACTTTCCTTTCCCATTAGTATCATTCAACATTGAGATTACGGATTAAAACTCTGTGATAAATTTTCCACATGTAAAAACATTACAATAGCAGACATTTACATTTCTTGGTCATACTCCTAATGACTTTACAGAATTAACTAAAGATATATTACAAGTTTCCTTTTCACCACTAGACTTAAGATATTTTATTGAATTTTTCTAATTAATTATGCCATTAAGATAAGAGTCTTATTGTTTCACATTTACTGTTATATTCTCTTAACGACCTTAGTGAATTAAAATTAACATTTTATTCTAAATGCTTCCTTTTTCAATGGTAGTTTTCAAATTTTAAGATGCTTAATTGCCAAAATATTTTTATGACAACATATCTTATTACTTGTCAGGAAAACTACTAAAAATAGTTTTAGTTAATTAGTCAATTTTGATACGAGCCGGAATATTTTTATTGGAGAACCGACCTGCAGGTTTCTCGTTATTTTCTTCCAAATTATATTAAGAAAATTGTAAATTATTGACGGATAATTTTCCAAGTTGAATTAAAGTTGTTTTGCATAGGTTACAGAATTTATATTTTCCACATAAAATAAACAACTCAAATGTATTGATTAGGACAATTATAGCACCCTTATGTATCAAGGACAATACATAATGAGAATTGTCAGTTTTGTACCTACTTTGTGTCCAAAATGATAGATGAGGCCAGATAATAGGCTGCATAGGATGTAATGTATTTATGGATAGGGTAATAATGGCAATTTATTGATATTATTGCATGGTGAGCAGGATATTGAAGGACCGAGGATTATGCTCTATTGTTGGCATTGAGAGACGGTCTAGTTCTTCCATGGGCGTCCGGAACGATGATTTTCAATACGAATAAATTAATTGTTTGTTTTTAATAAGAAAAAAAATCAGAAAAAAACTGTTGTCTAAAAGCTTTAAAACATTATTCAACACATTTTTTAAATAAAATATGCGTGTTGGAAGTGATTCTTGTGATTCTAACATTATTTTCTCGTATGCTTTCAACGATCAAGGACCAGAATTATATTTTAAAAATAAAGATCATGCAACCATGTAAGGAAATAAAATTTTAGGTAAGTTTGTCCAATTTTTATTCGAATTGTGCTGATTTTTCTATTTCCCTGCGCATATATTTTTCTTTCTTCTGCCTCCAGTTGTTTGCTTTCTAACTACCTCTATTATGTTTAGTTACAGTTTCATGGGACTTTTTATATTCTTAAATCTCTTCTAATTATTTATTTTGTATCCTTTATGTTATTTTTGTGTCATGCTTTAATAGCATTTGGTGTCCTTTTATCTGTTATAAAAGAATCTATTAAGTTTTTGAAGTCCTATTTTTACCATGGCACCTAGACACTTCTACATGTACTTTTTGAGACTAATATAGTTCGTCATAAATTAAATCTGTCAGCTCCATTTCTACTCATTTCTACTTTTTTTAAAATTATTTAACTGAAACTCAACCTTTCTTCATATTGGAATCATCAAGCGGTAAAAATAATATTTGAGCCTCATTTTGTGTGCCCTCATGTTGGTATATAAGTTTGGATTTTCTATTCAAATAATATTTAATTAGATAGTAGGTATAGTAGGTAACTATCCAGCGGGCTTCAAATGAGTGAACTAGGTATAGTGCAATAAATGTCAAACAAAATTTGATGATTGCTAGTATTCAATTTACCAATCCAGAAATATGGTTTTTATTAAAAACAAAAATTTGATTAGATTTATAAAATTTTTGAAACCTAATCGTAGATGTGTCATAAAAATACTTATATGCTACTAACTGGTGTTAAAAAGCAAAAATAACACAATTAGACCAAAGAATATGAAATAAAATAAGTAATTAAAGAAGATTATAAAATAATAGCAGAAGAGTGTGATAAATTAGGCTGACAATTTGACGGTACCATAGAAAGCTCAAGCGATTCAAACTAAGTTTACTCTAAAGCAGAAAATGGTAAAAATCTATTGAATAAACCCAGCATAAAATAATATCCAAAAACAAACAAAGACGTTAAAGAAGAACAATAAATTATTATTACTACGTAATTTAAAGATTGAACACAAAGAAGATTTTATAGTATAAGTCAAAAAAACTGAAGACGCATTTCTTAAAAAAATATCCAAAAAGATTAATAGAATCCATAGAAAAAATCCCGAAGTAGGAATGTTATTAAGTAAAATTAAATCAGGACGGGTAGGAAAATAATTAGAAAATATTAAATATTTTCCAAGGTATAACTTAAAAGGATTTGAGGGTATTTTATTGCTTTAAAATATAAATATGTACTTTGAAGGAAAAAAGAGGCAAATTATCAAAGGAAACACAAACAGCAGAGAAGATAAAAAAATCGATTATCAAAGAAATATGTTAAGGGAAGAAATGTTAGGAAGTAGGAAAGCTAGTAGAAGGAGAAAATTAAATAACGAAGTTGATACATTTACCCGAAGAAAAATTGGCGTCCCTAAGTGTGAAGCAAATTAATAGACAATTACAAGAAACTAATGTGACAAAGTTTTTTAATGGAATGAATAAGATATGACACTAAGAGACAAACAAAGATAAAATAAAACACTTAAGAGAGTACTAGAGATTTTTTATAGCGGAGTAGCTTTAAAACTTTAATAATTTATGCGCGCCTTTTCTTCTACTCAGGAATTTAAATTGGATAGAGCTATATTAGCTACAGCCACTCGTGTTGTTCCGTCGCTCCAAATTTTTAGGTAAACTTGAGGATAAACGAACTTTAACTTTATTAATACGAAAATATTACCAAGTGTACAATCTTCGGTTTTACAGGTATCAAAATTGTTGGTGAAGAAAAACTCTATGTAGAAACTTCATTGTTAGACTCACTTATGTGTTGTGAAGTGTTACTTCATCCCCTAATTTAGCAGGTAGTGGACCACTCCCCACCCCTGTGTAGATGAGGTTTAAGCAAACGGTCACTGTTGACCAATTTTCTAACTATGCTGGCCACTTCTTGTCCGTGACCCAACGAATTTTTACATATTTACTTCTGTCTTCATTACATTTACTACTTAACCGTTTATGGTAGACCGACTCTTTTCTATTACAAGCTTTCCTGCTTTTTCTTATCACCACAATGGTTCATAACTCTTGATAATTTTATTTTTGATTCCTAGACCTCCAAGGACTTTTTCGTGTATAGTTGCAGTGTCTTGGTCATATTGGTCGCCTATACTTGCAATTGGTTCAATTCAACTTTATGGGCATTTTGAGGGAGTTGACATATCCTATTGTTGTTTTATTTATCATCCATATTGTTGTTATTCTTATTATTCTTATTATTCTTGAGCGAAGAGAATCATAAGCATGGGAAAGTTTTTAAAAAATATGAAGTTTGGCTACTTGTAGACATAATCAAAAAATGTAACACATAATCTTCATTGTAATAAAATATAAAAAAAAACTATTTTGAGAAGCTTTCACTGTGTATATAGATTTGTTGACCAAAAGAAAATCATAAAATGGTGTTGTAGAAGATAGCCATTTAGAAAACTTGTGCATAAGTTTCTTCTTCACAGATGAGGACATTAAATTTTTTGACTACAATTGGACAATAAATCAGTTTGAAAGTAAATCTACCGGTCTATCGTTGCAAGGAGATTCTTAAAAATCTCAGAGAAATGAAAGTTTAGTATCAACTCTTTAACAAGTTTTTTCAGTTAACTGTTCTTCTTATTCTCTCATTAAATCAAAAAAGTTCAGAATATTGCTACGTTTTCTTACTTTTTACTTTGCAAAACTCGTTTTTCTGCCGTTGCTGCTCTAAAGTTTACATACCGAAATAAACTTTAAATAGAAAAGTGGTATGTTGCTAAATTAAAATTAAAAGTGTAAAAAATTATCTGTTTTGTTTTTTATATTTTCCCTTGTAAAACTCTCGTGTTTTACAAAGCCAAGGAAGGCGCGTCTTGCAGTTGGAGAATCGCTGTTTAGAGACTTGTCACTGAAGTGTAAGGCTGATGCAGTGAGAATTATAACCAAAGCTCGAAATAACTGTTAATAAGTTGGTAAAATAAAATAAAATAAAAATCACTGGGTGATGGTAGATTTACGATAAGAGTTATTAAGATAGGTGGGGTAAAATTAGCAGGTACTCTTCAATTAAATTTTGCATCATAGCTCTTAACCTAAAATTTAGAAAAGTGCACAAAAAGGAGAAACCAGACTTGGGAAACTAGAATCTGTTAAGCTTTTTTGAGAATTTAAGAAACCTGTTGAAATAAATATTTTGTTACCAGAAACAAACATTAATCCCAACTTAAGCTGCGGTGGGAATGCCAACTCTAGATTCTTGCGTTTAACTGAGTTGAAGTAAAACTGCGTAGTCAGAATCAAATATGGGAGGGTAACAGGAGTTGGCTAGGAACAGCTCCAAACAAAGGCAAATGAAATGACTAGAAGCTAATTCACGAATTGATGATTTCTAGAAATTTTGAGGCGGGTCTGACTTGATTCTCTCTTTATTATTGATTAAAAGCTGCGCTTTAATTTTTAAGCGATATCGTTAAAGCAAAATTATGTCATCACTTTTAACTATAGCGCCGTTAAGAGAATACTTAAGCAATTTGTTCGAATTACACCGTAATTCATTTAAGCCCAGTTTGGTGCAAATTCGGATGTTACCGTTCGCTTGCAACAATTCACAAACGTAAACAGGTACTTATCGGAATTGAGTTCAGTTCTGATAATACGTTAATACTAATTGAATAGATTTAACTAGCTACGTAGCGTCTTAGAGCTAGAATTATAGGATTTGGAGCGGTAGGATGGATTGAGTAAAACAATCGGCTGTTAATAAATGTTTATTTATATTAATCTATATAGTACAATTTGGCAATATACATTAAATGTGCTACTTACGAAGCATACAAATTCATTGCTAAATTTTAATGCGTTTCGAAGTCTGAGAGCGTCATCTAGCTGGAACAATTGATCGCAATGCCCGTGATAAGGGGTAGAAGTTAGTCAATTTTAATATCTCCTGGATCGTAATTAAGTGAGCGTCTCAGGAATTGAATTAAATATATTCAATTCGGCTCGTCTCCGCTCGATAAAAAGTCATTATTAAAATATTAATCTCGTTTCAAGTGAGCTTTCCCTCTCGCCTTGTGAATTATGAATGCCGTTCTCGACATTAAACGTAACTAAACTTGTTTTGGTTGCTTTGTTTTGGTGTATTTGTCTTTAAGTTAGCGAGGGTCGTTGTTTGTAATAGGTTTAGTACAACTTACCCCGCATAATTCCAGTTATATAGTTGTTTCTGATTTAGTGTAATGTTTCACATGTGTATCCAAACACAGATTCGCTTTTAATCGCTGAGGGTAATTAGCGGGGTGATGACATTTCTTCTGTTTTTTTTTCTTTCGTTAAAAGTTCGGATTAAATTCGGGGATTTACGCGGATCACTATTTTAATTCGAAAAGAAATTCGACCGGGATTATCTCGAAGTTTGCCAGTTTGTCACAGTCGCTGTGAATCAGGGGTGGCTCCGAGGTGGGCATTACTTTAATTAAGTGCCAGCTGATGCCCGATTATTCTCAGACTTCGAGTTTCATTTCGTCCAAGCTGACATACAGACAAGATTGAAATGAATATAAGTATTTTGCTCCTGCAGACAATTCTGATTAGCGCAATTAATTTTCTCGTTAAATAAAATAATGTCGTTTTTTGCCTTATCGTTACCTGGACACGATCGTAGTTATTGTACAGTTGTCACACATAATGCCTAATGTACACATACACGATCTACTATTACATTAGACATTTTGCAGCACACACGGGATCGGTCGCAGCGGACGCTGCGGACGAAACCCGACAATACACCACTTTGGTCATTATTGCATACGTATCACAAGATGCGTCTCTTATTACTATTCATCATAGGTATATACAAGTTTTGAAGCTGGGGGCCCGTCTCAGTGGAGCGAATGCAGGCTGTGGAACGGGTGCTGATCCTTGACATTGGGAGTCCATTTATTAGCTGTAACAACACAGGTCCATTAGTGCTATACATACGTGCCGCCCTAACGCCTCATTTACCTTTGTAGTACATCTCCTTGTGCATAGAAGGACAGTTGCTATTCTGTAACAACAAACAAGCTTTAGAATCGAATACCTCAACGGACAACTAATTTGTTAAAAGACCACAATAATTTTGAATCCTTCTACAACTCTTCCTTAAAGAGTTAGGATAACAATTATCACGGTAATTTTCAGTTTATCATATTTAACCTTAATAGAGTAAACATAAGTAACAAAGATAAAAAAGACGCAAAAATAAAATAGAAATATTGGAGAAAGAAAAATGACGAACCTGTAAGAAGTTAACGAAGAACTTAATTCAGGATAGAGTAAAAAGTAGAAATATCATATAAGTGTGAAAACTTTGTGATTTAACTTGAAAATTTAATATTATTTTTAATCCAGTACCTTCCTGCTCAGTGGAAGTTATCATGCCTTGATACTGCCCTGATCTATCGTCTTTTCATATGATAGCTAACACTTTTATTTGAAAAAACTGTTGTACCTCTCAAGTTATGCAGTTAGTGTCAGTGACCAATTCAAAGTCATATTCATAAAATGAAGCCAATGAAACTGTCAAATTTCAGAACTTTAAGGACACGAGACAACATCAGCATTCTTTATTTCTAAGTAGTGCTTAAATTTTCTCGATTTTGTTCTTATTATTAATAGTAAATGATCTATAATCCAAGCAATTTGAAAAAAATCAGTTTCTATGCTTTGGATATTAATTATTAAATAAAAATAAAATCAACAATTATTTGAATATTTTCACGTGACCCAGAACGCGCTGTGATTGGACATGGCTTCTGACGTCACCCAGTCAATATTCTTTTTGATACTGTTGTAGTCGGCTACTTATACGCGATTTATTTTCCCATAAAAAAACATTGTTTCCACAATTCTTACCTTTAGCAACTAATTAAGCGTGGATTGTGGTTTTCCACAAAATGACAAACAAACAATTTTTGGGGGACTAGTAGGATTATTTGCAAGAGGTTGATTCTGTCATGATTACCGAGCATTTTGCGGGAAATGTTCTTTTTGCGTTAGCTGAAATTTGTGGTGTAAAGGCCAATAGGTGAGTAAACAGGTATTTACGTATTATATTTTATTAATTTATTTTAAGTGGAATGTTGGTCCCGGGTGATTTTTGAGGATATAATTCCTTTAGCCTTTCATAGTATTTTTCGTTCTGATAGTAAAATATGCAATAAAATTAACATTTCTCTTTATAGTGCTGGTAGAGATAGTAACGGTGACTTTGCAGTTGGATATGTGCAGAGAGCACTTTCAAGGCAGAAATTTGTTCCTAACACGAAGTATAAAGCCAAACTACGTGTTCATAGACGAGGTTGATGAGCAAGTAGTTGGTGTTTCCCACCATGATTGCCCATCTTCTTTAGGTGGATGTAAACATTCAATTTTTGAGGTTATTGGTTTAATTTTGGGAAAATAATAAAAGCTTTTCTGGAATTTTCCTAGAAATATTTCGACAGCCTGGCATAATACAATTGGAAACCGTCGTATTCTTATTATTGTCAATTATATTTACCGATATAAACAAAACAAATCACGCACAACAATAAATCAGAACCAATCGACTTGTTTTGTATCGTGTATTAGTTTTATGTACACTATGGTGGAGAATATGACGTCACATGTCAAGATTCAAACGGCAATGGTAGTTCACGGCGTCTTGGAGTAAATATTTCTAGTCTGATAATAAATATTTAATTACATTAAAAAATAAAACAATAAATAAAAAATTACTCACATGGTCATATGTATTCCAAAGACCAGTGTTGCGCAAAAAAATTATGGGCAAGTACCCCGTTATAAAACATTATTGCGGAAAATTGAAAATTCCAAATTTTTACTTAATTTTTTACACTTTCCAGTAGCAAGTGACGATCTACCGCGTATGTTCTCCATTTAACATCCGCTTTTCTACCATTGTCTATTTTGCAAGTGTTTGATACTTTTTTATAAATTTATTGCGGTGCTTCTTTTCACATTTCTTGCAAAATAAGCTTTTTCAGCCCTAAAATGCCATTAGTTTTAATATTGATGAGCAATTTTGCAGATACCTTAACAACAGTCCTCATGCTTTCGTAAAAATCAATTGCAAGCAACATTTTAAATTTAACTTTGTATGAACATGTTTAGCACGGAAATATTTTCAAAATCACTAGATAAATTGTTAAGTAAATTTCAGAGAAAGATTTTTTAAATTATGGTGCAATTCGCAAGCAATTGTAATAAAAAGTAAAACAGTAAAACGATTCCCAATCTGTCTACATTATAAGTTTTCGACTGCAGCGGACGAGACTGTATGAAATAAGGAAAAACTCCTCCATGCACGAGGAATAAACATCATGGCGAGTGTTCTCGCTTTTTATGACGGCTCCTCTAATAGTTACGTCGGATGCAATCGGGTCCCATGTCCACCTCAACTCCAACATTTAGCAATGCTCCATTACATGGACTGTTTAGAAATTTGTCATTTGCTTTTTTTACTTTATAAGTTTCTTTGAAAGTTAAATCGTATTTTATAAATAATTGCAAGTCTACGTCACTTATTCAAAATATTAGGGCCTTTACTTTCAAACTATAGAAACATCATATAAATGCGTTAAAATTGTTTTATACTTTTGCTCTGTTGATAATTATTTGCGGAAGTGCTCTTCATTTATCTCTATTCTAACTTAATAAAACTTTTTTTGCAAATATCAAAATCAGAGATTTCTAATTTCAAATGCAATAGTGACCTTCATCTAAAGTAAACTTTCTACACGAGTAAATAATTCGGTTCTGGCTAAACCCTTTTTATTTTTTATAAAGATTACTTTAATTTTTATGCGTAATTAAAATTATTTACGTCATTAGACAGTACCAATCAATAAGTTGACTGTCAAATTTTGTTTCACATTTTAAATTTCTTTTATTACGTAATTTTAATTAAATAGTTGTATTAAATAGATTATAAGTTTAAAACTTTATGGCGGCAAAATGCTTAAACGTTAGCCAAACGTTAAAATTAAAGTGGAATTTTCAAAAATTTTTAGCAGTTATTGATGACAAATCCAAGTTATATATATTAGAGTTAGTTGCTTTAGTTATAAAATCCTAGTTACAAATTGTCGTTAATGCTGCCTATAAATTTGTAATCGCCATATAAATGGAGGAGCTGCTTCTAATATGAGAATTCTTAAAGCCAGTAAATTTTTATATTTTATTAAAGTTATCGCAAAACGACTAGAAAAAGTGTTTCTTCCTAGAAAAAATTATGTGTCCTTATGATATTGCGTAGAGCTATAATTTCTTCCTACAACTGGAAATAATAAAAGACCCCATCCAATAATTAAGGCTCCATGACAATTTATAAGTACAGACTTCTCATAGCGAGAAAAATGGTTAAAAATGCTTACGATTCAATTTAAATCATTCTAGAATACCAGGTAAATTGTTTGATCTTCTTTTCGGAAATGTGAAGTATTATTTATAATTTCTTATTATCCTTCAAGCTTTAACACTTTTATTGGAAACTTTCAAGAACAATGAAAGTTAAACATGAAAATTATTTAACTGAATAAATGTTATCAGAAAATTTTCTACAACTGACGTAACTAAAAATATGAGAAGATTTATGACAATATCCTTGTTTTAAAGGAAAAATTTACAGAAAAGTAATTCTGTATCACTTATCAAAAACGTAAAAAAATATGAAGGAGCGGGTGTCTCATTCTATCGATACTAAATATCATTTTTTAACGAATTAAGATTTTATTCAACAAACTATAATAGTTTTTATTTTTAATCACTCTCTTCTTTTTATTTTCATAATTAAGGTGGTGGTCGATCTGAGTACTTTTCATTAAATAAATAAAAAAATTTTGAGTTTGATCACTTAATTAGCTGCTTCTAATTCTTAATGATCTTTTTTACATCTTCTTTAAGCATATTGGCATCTTATGCAGCTTAAATTCTTAATTGACATTTTACTCTGATTATAATTGTTGCAGTTAGAATTTTTTACGAGATCCATCAAATATAAGACTGAAGGGATGTTACTCGAATAGTTTCTAATAATTACTTTGCTTCCCAAAAAATTGAATAATTCGAGAAATACTGAAAGTGCCTTTTTCTTTAAGATTTTTTTATGAAGTCGAGACCATAACTCACGACTTAAATAATGGATATGCGTGATTTTATAATTGTTGTGTTTGTTATAGTCCTGGAAAGTTTTCAGGAAAAAAGAATTGCAAACAAAAAATCCAAAAATTTTAACAAATTGCAAAAATCATAATTTTTGTGCGCATTCTTGATCATAACTGACTATAACAATGATATATTTGCTAGATTTTTTTGTTGGGTTTGCCATGCTTTCTTGAGTTATGGAAATTACTCAACTGAACATTTTCAATTAAAAAAATCAGAAGGATCTGGAGAAAAATCTAAAGGAACACATTTCAGCCTAAATTAAACTAAAATTATATTTGTTTCTAGTTTTGAGTTGTTTTGTGATCTGTCCAATAAATGTTGTTATTGTAGTTCGCTCTATTTCAATTTATTTCGCCACGTGCGCAAATGTTATTTGACAGCTGGTTGTCGAATTGTGAATCAATGATCACCCCGAAATACGTTATTCCTCATATTTAATTTGTTTATGCATTTCCAATAGCTTTTCATAAATTTACAAAACAAATTTATTAAATTTTGGACAGGATAATGTCTGACTGGTCAGCTAGTTTCTAATATAACTCTTTTGTTACGTATTCCAAAATTACTTAGAAAACTTATTGTACTATAAGGATAAAGAGTAAACGTTTAATCAACTAACGCGATATCTCTCACGCAAATCTGAATTTGCAAGTAATCAATTTGCATAATTTCAAGCTTGAAGCATATCTCAGACTTAGTTAGCAAAAAATTATTAAGACTTTCTATAGAATATGACCCTTTTGCCTTTGTTTACTTAGATAAGTGCGTTTAAAGATAATATTTAATAATACATTTCCATACGGATTTAGGTAAGTTATAATTAGGAAAGTTTTAATTTATTTTAAATATTACGAGAATTACGTTGGCACGTCGCCTCTCGAGGGTTACTCTCTTATTAGAAGTTTATTAAATAAAGATGGAGCAGGGGTGGTAAAATTGAAAATAAGTTACAAAACAACGTAGCGAAAACTTTAGTATGATAAGTAAACTATTCGTGAAATAGCCCTGGAAAATGCAGGAAATGCGAATAGTTTCGAGCTAAAGTCGAGAAACTTTCGCCTCGCTAAGGTAGGCTCGACGTTAATTCATGTTGCAACTAAATTAAAGCATTATAACGTTTAAACATTTCTAATAATTGGTGCAAAAAAATTATAATTACTTTAAAAATAAATTTTCAGGAGTTCGCTCAAGTGAGAATACGTAATTTTTAAATTCGTCCTGATAATGGGGCGGTCTAAAGCGAAAGAAATGCAAATTTGGTCTTGGATGGTGAAGGCGATGACCACCAACGACCCACTCAATTATGCTCATTTGTAATTCAAAACTTCGTTTTCTCGAACGATAATGCTAACTTACAGATCGTGACTACTGCCGTCGTCAAAAAATAAACGGCTTGAGCGGTAATTGGAGTTCGAGTTTAATCGCGACATATGGCGGAGGCGCCGGGATCTGCCGGGATTTTCTGAAGAAATAATTAAAGACGTACGGCCGGTAGCCGCCCCAATCATTAGGAATTTATAACTGGAAAAACATTGCCAACATAGCAGCAAACTTGCACCATTATCGTCGAATTCTTGAGGTTGGTTTTCTTCCTAGATTTTCGTATGTAATCGATATTTAGAGAGAAATCGCGGATACTTCGAATCGTGTAATTAGTGAGAACGATTAAACCGCGGTTGCGTTTAGTTTAAACTTAATGAATGCAAAATTTTCTGAGTGGATGTTCATATCACGGCAACGACTGTAATTTGAAATCTCTGTGTGCTTAACTACACGCTGCAATATCCATTAAACTCGCCATTATCAGTCTTTTCCACTCTCAGTGGGCAACCGACAAATTCATTCGTACACGGCAGAAATCGCAAGCGCAATCCAGTTTTTGTTAGCGTACTCTAAATTAAACAAGTACATCCGACATTTTGGCCCGTTTCTGCATCTACCAGGGCGGCACAGCATTTTTCCTAAATATATTCCCCTTAACAACAAATTTTCGCTTCCGTTTAATTAAAATTTTAGTCCCACATTTTTTATTACTCAGTAATTATTAGCTCAATTCATCGACGTGCCAAAATGTCTGCTCTTGCAGTTATTGCTTCAAGTTACAAAATAAAAATTAGTATTTAGGAATCTGGGATATAGAGAAGTTTTGGAGGGTCCATTCTTGTTAGGATTTTCGTTAAAAAGAAATAACCTCAAGTATCAGTTTTCATCTTTTTAACCAAAAGCGACACAAAAATGGCTTCTAAAATATAGCATTTTCACAAAAGATTTCCAAAAGCTATTTTTTACATGATAATGAAATGCTGCTTTTGACACTCGTAGAACCCATCTTGTGAATAACCCACATTGAGATGATCACGGAGAATCTTTAGAATTGCTGCATCGATTTGTTTAATAATTTCACCCAATTGTCTTTTGCATTTCCGTCAATTGCTCATGGTTTTAGCGGTTTTAACAATATTGAGTAAAAGCAGGTCGCTCTAAGCGAGTATTGCTTCCAAAAATTAAATCCTGCTAATCCTGCCAAACCTGTATATAGCAGTTTCAAAGGAAGAATCCATACAAAACTTATTTGTTCTACAATTGTCCAAGATGTTTCTTTGCGTATGAAAAAAATTATAAAAAAGTTATGAATAACATATTAAAATGCTATGAGGATTTGTTTGAAAACTGGTTAGGTAAAATTTGGAAATTTTATAATTAGGTTTAAGCGAGGGAAAACAATACTATTCATAATCAGTTCATTGAGGTTGTTAGCTGGCTTGCAGGAATGCTAATTAATTGTTTAGGTACGCAATTTACTAATTACCGAAATGAGTTTCGGATAAAACTTAAACTTCGCTTTGGGAAAATCAATTGTCATGAATGGAACAGTCTAATCACAAGCTTATTGAGGAAATTACCCGACTACTTGACGCAACCAAATTTTGGCCCATAGAGACTTCTGTGTGTGTTAAGATATTTCGACGTTTACAAAACAAGCTAAAAAACAGTAAATAAAATTAGTTTCAGATTAAATATTTTAATGACGAATTTGCCTGTGAGTTGTGAAAATATTTGAAGCAAAAAATGTTTTGTAGTTTTAAGTTTTTGTACTATGTGCCAATGCCTTAAAAACATACAAGTTGCTCACGTTGAAACTATTCGTTGCAAAAAAGCATCTCTAAATGTTACCAATGTTTTACTGCAGCAAACAAAAAATAAAATAAAAAAACTAAATCGGCTATTTCAAAATCTATCACCATTTTTCAGCGCCGTTACTAATCGAAATGATGCATGGGACTGTTGCAACGTTCTGGAGTTAAACTGTAAAACTCTTGCAGGCAATTTTATTTATTTAATAAATAACGAGAAAACAGCCAAACCGATTTTTGATAGAATTCAGCCATTTGACTCTAATTGAAATAGACACCAACAGCATTTTCTAACAGTAACCCACAGATTTGTCAAATCGGATTTTTATTTGTTCAATTTATTAATAATTATTTACTAGGAGAAATCTATCGTAACAACTCTTCTACTTCTGAAACTAAATATAATAGGTCAGTACTGTATGGTCACGTTACTATTTTCAGTCAGACCTATTGTAGTTTTAATTAAAAATATCTGTAATAGCCGGTTCTTGCGATTATTTATTTTAAACAGCAACCAAGAAATTCGAGATAATAAAGCTATTAAAGAAAACTGCAAATGGATTAGTAAGAAACAAATATAAAGCAAACTTACTTTCCAAATATTTTGTAAAGAAAATTAAGAGAATAAATAACTTGATGCGGACACTGAGAAATACGACAATAAAAATTAGTTGTTCAACGAGAATAAAATCAAAGAAAATTTGAATTTAAAGAACACATTAAGGATGGGTCTAATTACAGCGGAGTAATATATCACCCATTTAAAAAAGGTAAAAAAGTAAAATAGCCAACAGAAAATAGCATTTTGACTCAAATATACATTCAGCTTATAGAAAGTCGTTGAAAAAATAAAATACAAAAGTCACGATAATTTTGATAGAATCAACGTTGCTTGCAAACTGCTTCAAAGGGCTGAAGTCAATAATAGAGGAGAGCATTAATTGAAAATTAATGCATACGCTGCAGTTTACGTACTAGTAAACTTAACTAGGTAAAGCCCAAAGACAATAAAGTTTGTTTAGTGATTTTCTTACTTATGCTTTCGAAAAAGTACGGCACCAATGGCTGAACTAAAAGTTGAAGCACAACCTATCCATAAAATATGTTAAACTACTGAACTCTTACCTTGCGGTTATACTATTAAAGATTAAACAACAAAATGAATATTGTTAGAAATGTGAAGCAAAGAGAAAAGTAATACAAGTGTCTCATTTGTAAATCAGGCAGGTAGTTTCGATATTAAATAAAATAATAGAAGTTACTTTTCCAGATGATACAGTAACGTTAAGCGAAAGTAATGAATAAATAATAGAAATACTACAACTAGCCCGAAGCTGAATGGACGAAACGATTGTGAAGTTAACTAAAAGGAGGCAAGTTTGTGAACTTTAACTGTGAAGTATTTGGAATAAATTTGAATGCCTAACCACGGTGGGAAGAGCACTTAAAGAAGGAAATAAACTAAGATGAAGGTTCTAATGTTATTTATGACTAGATTTTAAAATCATTATGAAACTGTAACAGCTAACTAAATAAACTAGTTACATTAAAGTAGGGTTTTGTCTAATTTTAAAAGTAAGATAACAAAGGGTTGGGGGTCGCCTCTTGTGAAAATATTATCTAGCTTTTATTTTCTCATAATATAATTTTGCGCCAAATTATTGCAAACTAATCGTCAAAGATTTTTTTACTTCCATAGTTGATTCTAAATTATGGTCCCTTTGACGTCTGTAGTCACGTGTTACCTTAATTAATATAAAATTAGCATCTTTCTGCAAGGAGAACTCAAGTTCATTGCTCTATGTCAAGTTATGTGTTCTTGTTCAACGTTGCTCACAGCTTATCAATGCTTCTAAGCTAAGTAAAAACAAGCAGCTGCTTCTCCTCAATGCTAGCGTGCTTTATGGAGTCTATTTCCGTTGTGTCAATAACCGTTGACCACGAAATGGACATTTGCCCCTTGCAAATTGTGTGTTAAAGAAACAAGGTAGCTAAATTTTGAAGAAACTGACCTATGGTTCTCTAAGAACAATCTTCCTAATAAAATGTGATATCCTTAGTAACTTGATCCTCACCAATATGATTTCTCTTTCGTCCTTCCTAAAGCAGTAGTGTTCATCATCTATATGGACTGCATCCGTATTTCACAATAACATTGGCTGATCTTCAAAACTCAACAGATTTTAGATAAGCAGTCTTATTGCAAAATTATTTTTCTTGGAATATTGGCAAATGAATCTGATCATTATTTCATTACCTCATAAGAAACTAGAATTTAAGTAATAAGAAGCTTGCGCCAAATCTATGAGGTCAGCTAAAAGTGTTGTAAAATTGAGTTACAGTGACGAGTTAATACACAAAAAAAATATTTCTGATTTTAGATTAGTTGTCATGTATTCTAACTAAAACGCCACGAATTA
This sequence comes from Pyrochroa serraticornis, assembly GCA_905333025.2. Classification (NCBI taxonomy): domain Eukaryota; kingdom Metazoa; phylum Arthropoda; class Insecta; order Coleoptera; family Pyrochroidae; genus Pyrochroa; species Pyrochroa serraticornis. The sequence goes on along the minus strand of HG995157.1, from coordinate 8,128,586 downwards.
TAATTGATTTTATTATTAGTAGTTATGATAATCGAGTTCCAAAAACACGTGGCTATAGGTTTAAAATATTTTTTGGTTTGATTTGATATATTGTTAAGATTGTCGGTGTGGTTGAGTGAAAAATTACCTTCAAAAATTGTACAAAAACGGTGAAAATTTGTTAGAAGTTGCAAAAGTTGCAAAAATTAGCATCAACGATATTAGAATAAAACTGTCAAGTATTGTAGTTCCGAGGGATTTTGGATTTTAGTGTGCTAAAATAGTCGCTAAATTGCCTGCAATTGCAAAAGTGTCAACTTTTAACTATGTAAAATGCACTTCCGTGGAATTATCGTCGCGATTCGCTGTTGTTTTTGCAAACAAATTCGAATTTTGAATGTGAATTAATAGTGGGGCATTGACCTCCGCCAACAGGGTTATTATTGAATCCCGGCAGCGTTGACTCATGGAGGTAAACTACCTGTTATCCATATCGACTCTTCAATAATTATAAAGCAAAATTGTTATTTTTTATTTCTGAATTTAGTTTACCAATATACAAAAAACAAGTAGTGAATATTTACGTCCGAAAACTTGAACATCTATTGAACTCTTTTATGTAATTTAATTAATTGATTTAATAAACTTTTTGATTTGTGGTACTATTATGCAGTTTTTCGAATTACTTCAGTTTCATCACTCAAGATGTTTTACTTTAAGGACACAAGTTTATATTAAATAGTATTTCTACAAAATCATGTTCCAACATATTAAAATAACGATTCATAATAATAGGCACTTCGTTATTATCAGAAAATGTATTCTCCTTATACAATTTTATTTAGATTGAAAGTATGCACATGTAAATTAAAGAGCTTCACATCCGGGGAATAAGGTTCAATTATAAATATTTTTTAATGGAATTTTTGCTTAGTTTAACAACATTTAAGGGTTATAGTAATTTTTTTAGAACCCTAGAACAATTCATCAAAATTGACAAGTATCGTAAAAATCACTTATCAACAGAAAATTTCCTTGAGCCAATTAGGTACTCGCACGTAACTTCTTTTGCGTAAAACTAGTCCTTAAATGCATATGATCATTCAAGCAACTTTTCTTCATAACGTTATTTTTTTTTGACACAATTAAAAATTCATTATCGGAAATATTCGCTCTAGAACGCCGTAAACTGCCATGGTTGTACGCATCGTGACATATGACGTCATATTTTCCACCACGGTCTATGTAAAATTGATACACGGTACGGGACAAGTCAGTTGGTTTTGATTTATTCCTAGTGCTACGCAATTTGTTTTGTTTATCTCGATGAATATGAGTGACAATAATAAAAAGACGACGGTTTCCAATTGTATTGTGCCTGGCTATAGAAATAACTCCAGAAGAAGTCCAGAAAAAACTAATATTATGCTCCAAAAATCAAACCAACAACTCGAAAATCGTATGTTTACATCTGTCTGAAGAAGCTCCACAATCAGAGCACGAAACATTAACTAGTTTCTCATCTCGTAGTTCTGAGAGTCAACCTTTGGCGCATTATCCGAGTGGACCCTCACAAATCCTTCGTCTGTTATTTTGCACTTCGAGAATCCACAATTGTGAGAAATAATGTAATTTGCTGAGAAAATAAATCGCGTATAAGTAAGTTGCCGATTACAACAGTCTCAAAGAGGTAATTGACTGGGTGACGTCAGAAGCCATATCTAATTACAGCGCGTCCTAGGTCACGTGAAAATATTCAAATAATTGTTGGTTTTATTTATTTAATAATTAATTCTTGTGGCTTGAAAACTATTTTTTTTTTCAAATTGGCGTCGACTATACATTATTTACTATCAATATTACATATCTTTCTTGCGATTTGCGATTTAGTGCAAGTAGCTTATGGTTAAAATTGGCAATATATTCAATTGCAGGGGGCCAAATTTTTCAAACAGAGTAGATGAAAAAGCAATCATCACTGTAATGATAAAAGATTTTTAGTTTGTTCTTAATTTATTGCATTATTAGTTTTTCGTTTTAAGGAACGAATTTTTGACCGCACAAACTTACATTTTGTTTTAATTGCAAAACGAACCACAAAAGTATTTTTGAAGAAATTAAATGTAAATTGAGTAACATTTCAAATTGGAATTAGCTCTTTTCTAGGTGCCTCAAATAGTTAAAAGGTTCTTGTAGATAGAAATGCAGCAATTAAAATACATAAAATATTGTGTCTGAACCAAAATTTCCGGATTAATTAACTACGATAGTATTGATGTCAACTTCTTCAGCAAAAGCTGAAAATAAGTAGACAAAACGGAAGTAGAATCTTTGATTCCGTTTCCTCTAGTGAGTGCTTGATTGTGTATGTGTATACCAAATCTTTGTAGAAATCTTGAAAAAATTCTCGCCGAAAACCTTTGCTGATTTAGTTATTGCTTTTGAAAAATTTTAGTCAATTTCGAGGATCTCTTGCTCTTTGTACCGAGAAAATTCCCAGTAAAATCGTTAAGAAACACGACGAGAAGACGAAAAAACACAGACACGTAAAGATAACGAATTGGAGTAGAAACGAGGAGAAAAGTGACGTCTAACTGTAATATCTGCAGTTATAGGCATTATCTTGCAATGTGTTACAATTTATTCGCGATGGCATTGCTGTTCTGCTTCTCTCGTTCAGACGGCGGCGATGTTTCTCGTCTCTTTTACGGAATCGAGAAAAAAGCCGTTGGCAACAAAGAAAATTAGCTTGGTTATGGTTAAATAGGGCGATAATCCGAGCATGAGAAGCTTTGAGTGCGTGCGTATTGTTAGGGGCAATTAAAAGGGGCCCGTTGTTGTTAAAACCGACACTATTGCGCCGGGAATTACATCAAAGGAATGCAACGAGATTTAATCCCCACAAAGCCGTCACGGCGCCGGTATGATTACGAAAACTGGCCCACTTAAGGTATTATAATTTTATTAATAATGTCTTCACAGCTGGCGTGCTTAACACTTGATCAGTTAATGCCTCGCACCAAAGGGCGTGAAATATCAAATATTTAGCGGAGCTCCGCTTTTGTTTGATCATTTTAATCCGGGAGATGAATTATTCGGAAGACGCGATTGTTTCCAAGAGAAATCGATAATGATTACTTAATGCGGTGATGTTTATTAAATATTTCAGGGGGCGCTCAGTCTGTAATGTTGGTAATTACGGCGCCCCTCTTGACGTGGCAGCGACGTTAACATTTAAAGGTTTTTCGTCGGGAGAGAATTAAACGATTTGGTGCTTTCCGGGTAAATAACCGGCCGATTTAAAAAGTCAATTGCCTATTTCCTTTCTCGCAGATTAATGCTCGAATGACCTCGTGTTTAAACGACATTAACAGAGAGCTTTCCCGCCTCCGGCCCGAATCCGGGCTTCGGACCGTCTTGAGAACAACCGCCCTCCCGCCCGCTAATGCCCTGTTGTCGCGTAATTACACAACACCCCGGTTTTCGCGCATTCCGTTAATTCCGCCACAACGCTATTAATTTTCGTTAAAAAATAACGAGCGCGATCCGGGCGTCGATCCAACATATTAATTAATCTGCTCCGGAGGAATCAATGCCTGATACGCTTAACGATAATCGGATCGCTGGACAAAAACAGTTTTTTCACCCTCGGAAACAGGAAGCGTTTCGCGAATTTTTGATGGTTTTATTTGGCGGCGTATCACGGTCGGCTGATAGATTAAAATAAATAATCCAGTTTGTGTACGGACGGCACTTTAGTAATAAATTTGTATTAGGATTACAAGATTAGTTCGGAAACTCACATGTTTCCCGCGTTGTTAATAAATTTCATTAAAATTTCATTCAGCATAGTTCGAAACCTCGCACTGACAACGGGCTGTATATCACCCAGATTTCTATGAATACTTCAACACAACCCGACCCCTAATTTCGTGCAATAACTGTCAACTGTGCGGAACTAAGGAATTTGGCTCTTACTAAAAGGTTCGAACTATAATAAAAATTGCAAACAATAAAGCAAGAATAGAGAAGGAGAAATCACGGTAAGTAGAGAAGGGATCAAAGATGCATGAAACAGTTGTTTGATAATCGATCGGAAACTCAAAATTATTGCGGAACTGAACATTCCGATACATAAAATGCAAGCTGCAATCAAACTCGAAATGTAATACTTCACGTCTGGACACATAAGCTGAACATCTGAAGCCAGGGTCAAACTGTCTAAGTCTTTTTGTGACGTCTAATTTGTGACATCCAATTCTATGTAATTTCCTTTAACCTGTTGTCATTTTAATTTTCTCACAGTAGAAAAATATTAGCTTTTTTAATTAATTTCATTAGCATGAATTTTACTATAAGTCTTTGATCCGTTCTTAAATTTTTGGGTTTCAATGTTAGATCTCCACTGTAATTGTTACAAAACTTTTACATCACCCATGACAAGCAAAACTAGAAAAAATTTAAAATTGTTACAATGTTCCTATTATACTCAAAGAACAATTCTTCGATTTTCAGTAGTTGCTTTAGTAAATTGGGCACGTTAAGCAACTAAATACTTGTGAAATAAATTAGAACCTACAGGACGTGTCAAGAGTAGTCTGTTTGAGACAATATTTTGTCTCTTTCTTAATATTTCAATAAAAAATTTTTAATATCTTAACAACATAGATTATCGTAGAAATATAAAATGTCCTAATTTTGCAGAAATTTGATAAGGTGAACAATAACTTTAATCTTCTAATATATAAAATTCTCGTGTCACAGTGTGCGTAATTGAACTACTTCGAATCGGCTCGACCGATTTTCATGAATCTTAGGGTGAATATCGGCTAGGATGGAGAATCGGACAACATCTGTTTTTCATCCCCCTAAATGTTAAGGGTGGTCCACCCTTAAATTTTCCTTTAATTTTTTTGGACAAAATTTTTTGTTTTTATTTTTTTATGATACATCATACAAAAATACATACAACTCTAAATTTTCACCCCTCTACGATCAACCCCTATTTTTTATTTATTAATTAAAAGCTTTAATTGTATTTGGCAAGATTTTTATTTTTATTTTGTCATGACTTAGAATAAAAAATTTCATATTACTCTCAATTTTCACTATTATACGATCCATCTCGATTTTTATTTTTTTCATTCTATCCACAGATCCGCAATAGGGTTGCAAAATGGCAATCGAATATTATAATTGTAGTACGATAAATTCTTATTGAGAGTTTATAATTTCAAGTTCATTTAATTATGATTTTTTTTTCAATTAAATTTGAGCTCCCGCCCTGGCCGATCGACAACTGATCAACTATCAATCGATCAGTTATCCCCGCCGGGTGTCACCACTCATCCAGCAAACATCATGGAGTAGGGATGAGGACGAAGCCGGTCTCCTGTCTTACTGACTATACATTCAATAATTATTTATTTACAATTTATTAATCTGACAAAGACTGTTTTAACTCTCAGTTAATTAAGTGATCTCATGTAAATAAACACGTGTTGTAAGCTCCCGCCAACAACGGCCATTACCGTACCTGTATATATTGTACTTAACATTTTTTGGAAATATTTTTAAATCAAAACGAAAACGTGTACGTGGTTAATAAATATACCTGTTTTATTATTGTGAGAGGTAAGTCAAATAATAAGCAAATGAATATATTATTAAGTCACTGTTTTCCACCAATACACTGATAGAAGCATTTATTAACTATTAATAATTTATTTAAAGACAATTATTTAATTTATTAAATTTAAATTAATATTTTTTAACATTAAATAAATATTTATTTGGGAAGAAAGTACATTTATTAATTGTTAACAAATATTTATAATTAATAAATATTTTGTTGAGTGAATTTGTTTCCCTTACAATGTCATATGATATGAAGATTGCTTATAAACAAAAATCATCTTTATAAATTATTTATATTTATATTATTATTTATATATTAGAAACGTTAATTTATTTTGTGAATTGAATTATTATCATGTATTTCAGCTATAGAGTTATAAAAAGTGTTTAAAGAAATTGCTAATATTGCTTTTTTATTAAATAAATATTTGTTAACAGTTAACAAATATTCATTAACCATTAATAAATATTTATTAACAGTTTGTAAATTGTACTTAATAAATTACTTATTGACTGTTAATAAATATTTATTAAATCCTATGATGTTAAAAAATCATTTATTAACAGTTAATAAAGCTTATCAAATATAAACAAATCTTTCTATCCGGTTAAGTATTTTAACTTCATTTATTTATATGTACTATGTACAGTCAGCAATGCCAAAAAAGCGCAAAGGGGCCAATTTGAGTCGTCGAACGATCAATTCTAGAGCCGTGCGAGATATAAGAGCACTCTATTGCGCTGAGAGATTAATTCTTTTCTTTTTCAACTGTCGTAATTGATAGTAAAAATATGAATAATTATTTTTGATGTTTAGATAGCTATCAAGAATTGTAATTTAAGTTATATTCGTTATTGTAATAAAGATTAATTTATTACCCTAAATAAAGGATACTTTTATTGTTTATAACGCTTTCGATTATAAGTACATCCCCGCACACTTATAGTAGATAGTTACTTTTATTGAACTAAAAAAAATGTTTCCTAGAAATAATATACATGGCAAAACAACGTTTGCCGGGTCAGTAATATATATATATATACAACTTACGCTCTCATATTAAGAATCTTAAAACAGAACAGTAATTTCTACAAAAATTTGCTTCATTATTGATTCGTAGGTAATTTAATATAAAAATAAAACGAGTAACGATGATAATATTTTATGTATTAGTTCAAATCTTCTAATATTATTAAATCATCTGAATTGTCTAAACATGCAATATCACTATTATGAAACAGTTAAACAATATTTTCCAGGTAAGAGTCTTTAAAGTTTTAGGAAGCGGCTTGGAAACTTCCATGCAAATTACTAAGAAAGTTGGTAGTGGCAAATGCCAGGATCTCTAAAATTACATATTAATAAGATGAGAATTTAGTAAATATTTAAAGCAATTTTAAGTAATATTTAATACAAAATAAATACATTGAACATAGTCGAAAGGAAAGTAGATTGACGGAAATTTTTTTAGAGAAAAATTCTGAAAACTATTGCATCACCTACCGCTGTATCATTATTTAGAGGTCAACTAAAGTATCTAAGAAATTATTGATAAAAACAGATGTTGAAAAAGTTTGGGTAAACCGCAAGAACTGTGCTGCTCAAATGACGGTCACAGACAAATAGGGCTACGAGATTGTTTGGTGAAACAGTAAGTACCTTCCAAGAAAGTTCTGTGCCCATGGGAATTGCATAGTTAATCGCAGTTATTTTTCTTTTGTAGTAAGGTATTTGATTACTTCTTCAAAATTACACGTTTGTATTACTGGTTGCGGAAAATAAGGTGCGCAAAGTATTTGAGTGCATATTTTGCACTAATCTGTTATACCAAATCAGTTTCAAGAAAAGTTGTGGCTTGTCATTAATATGGTGACTTGGAGGTAGAACAAAGGAAACATTGCCAATAGACTTTTATATAGTTCAAGTATTTGGGCCAAAATAAAGCAATCTTGTAAACTAACTGTCTTGAAAATATGTTAAAATTACACAATGTTGATCCTGCAAGTATAGAGGGGGGTACGAAAATCATAAAACAAAAACCTTGAATTATACTGTAGACACTCATAGTAAAAAAAAAATTAAGAAAAAAAAAACATTTTAATTAATTTATTGATTTGGCTTCATCCTCTAATAACAACCCTATAATTGTCGCAAAACAAGACGCAAACTTTCTCTGAAGAAGTTCTTTTGATTGATGAGAAAATTGTGGATTTTATTGATTGGTAATCGACTACAATCAGTTGCTTCCCGGAAACTTATTGACTGATTTAGGGAGAAAAAATTCACTTGAGGTCAAGTCTGGATTAAACGAATAGCGATTCAATATTACAATAGCGCCAGTGTCGTCGTTTAACTGTATTTGACAAAAGTGAGCGTCCTGCAAATAAATTGGTTCGTACTGTAACCGTTTTAAGTAGTTTACACCAAAGTTTCATTGGTCCTTTTTTCTGTAAGAAAATCTGCATGAATTGATCCAATTTTGTCCGGAATATAGTCGATCTAACTTTTCGAGCAGGTGGTTGCGCTTTAAACTTCTTACGTGCAGGTGATTTTGTGGAATGGCATTACATGTTGGTGTTTTTGTTTTTTGAGATGTAATGGTCCATCCAGGTTTCATAAATTGTTATGATACCTGAGAAAAGGCGATTATCAGCAATGTCATTGCGAAGCCGGAGTTTCCGACAAACCTCAACTCATCGGTGGTGTTGTTACGCTAAAAGTTGGTTTGAGACCCTGATATTAACGTAATTAAATTCACTGAATGTCTACAAGTTCTATCTTAGAGAAAGTTGTAAAAATCTCTTACGTTTTCTGTCCTATCCTTCTTCAACATTTTTTTGTTTTCTCAAATCAGATTTCTTCGGATATTAATTTTCCGCAGGAATAATGAATATATCGTAATAGTTAAATTCCTGGTAAATTTTAAAAAAATACTTATTGCTGATAATAATTATAATAGACACTAATAAAAATTTTATCTCTTCTGATTCTTTCAGATTCTTTCAGCACTGTGACTATGCTAATAAAGATATAAAATTAATTAACTTGGACTTATGATAATCATAAGTAAAATCGGAATTTCAAAATGTAATTTTATGGTTACTCAAAAATCTTTTAGTAAAAGTACAGTGAGGAGATATAGAAAAACAAAGAATAAAAACTTTACATCATTACAAAGTCGGTACTTCACAGCCTCACCGTTTTCCATAACTTCCATAACTTCACTGGATTAAATTAGATGAATTTTCTTTGCACGCACCTTAGTTAACATTTAACAATCAGTGGTTAGAAAAATCTGTTGCTTTTCTTTGCGAAAACCATTCGTTCTTTATTACGATCTTAATTGAAACTGAGCCCGGATTGCCCCTCGTTCCGGCACATTTCAAGTAATTCATCCTAAGCAAAGCTTGCGTATCTCTGGCAAACACTCGATTTCTTTCCAATAAGAAAGCAAGAAATCTTCGTATACCGGAATTTTCCGGTCCAGATCCGTTTGGACGGGCGAGAACAGTCGTTCCGTCTATAAACAATGTCGCGCAGCGATCTTCGTGGCATTAATTAAAATTTGCATAGAAAAGCCACAAATCGAAAGCGGCACGAACGCGAAATTTACATTGTCTGGTTTCCAATTTCCTGTATTAAAATCGCGTGAATGTGTCGGCATTGTTTAGTTACATAGGTCTGGTGATTCCGGCCAGTATGTGCTTCTCATTTCCGGCCAGTTATACTTTACCTTCCTACAGGCTGCAACAAGCCGAGACTAAATTTTCATTCTTGGCACAACGGGACCCATTCCGGGCACGTACACTGTCTCCCGTTTAGCGAGCACATATTAAAATGCAACAATTACGTACGGATAACGACCAAGTAAACTCCGGGTAATTACTGCAATTTCTATACTTCAGCGTGACGGTGTTTATGTGGCGATTTAAATGGGCAACCAGTTTCGGAGTTAATTCTTCAACGGTTTGGGAAGCCCCACTGAATATTGCGACCTCGAGTTAACAGCTGCGGAGAACATTTTCGAAAATTGCCATTTTCTCATAACTTAAGCCACGCTAACGTGACTAGATAATGTTCCTTGATAAAATCACGAAATTTGCCAGAAATTCAACAGTGAAACTAACATTATCACACGTCAACTTCAGTTGAAGAATATTTTAAGAAACAAGATGTTAATTAGCAGATTGGTCAAGTTCTCTGACGTTGAGCTAAATCGAAACAAAATGTTTAATGCCGAGGTAGTTTGGAGTCGGGGATGGTGAGACTGGCGGCGCGCCGCCGCCTGCGGCCTTGGGTAATGCGAGCGCTCCCCGAAACCTAATTAGTTAATCGAGCTAATCCCGCCGTTCCCGGTCCGAATTATAAATATTTATTTCAAGGTCCCGCCGTATCATCGACAATTTGTGGCGGGCCAGGATAGCGTCGCGGCGGCTTATAATAGCTGCGGCCCTACCTCAGTTTCAATTACTGATTCCGGCGACGACGGTCTTCGGTCGGTTCGTACGGGCCTTCCATTAACTAAGCCTTTCTCCCGAGACCGAGGGCCATCTATCACCTCAGGTTCTGGCTGCGAGCATGCAAAGTGCACATTAGCACCGACTAGACGAACATAAGGAGCGATTTGTGACCGAGATATCACTCCTCAAAGAAACACCACTATGGCAACTTTGCCATCCGACCGCAATTAATCAGAGTCCCGTCATAAATAATTCGCGGAAAACGGCCGTGGGACTTTTTCATCCTGACGCTTAAGCCGCGATCACAATCCTTCCTCTCTCTCTCTTCCGTGCTATATTTTAGGAGAAAGATTCCACCCACCTCCGCGTTCCTGAAGTTGATGTTGGTCCTTATGGTGCGCTGGTGGAGGGGCTGGACCGGGCGGGCGTTGTTGCCCAAGGGCGCCTTCGGCGCCTCTTCGGAGCCTTGCATCAATTTCCTCAGCTGGTAGAGCTGAAAAACAGGCACACAATCAGAGCAAAGTGCTGGTAAACGATCGTAAATCAATTGCAGACACGAACATTAGTCTTTCGTGTGATACTTTTGAATAGGCTGTTCAAAAATTGATTTGACGCAGTTAAATGGTAACGGACTCAAACCGGCACAATTAATAGGGGTAATTTTATGGCGGTTGTAAATTTATACATCCATCAATTCTCGCGAGGATAAAGGTGCGAAAATCGGTCCCTAGCGTGTTGTCGCTAGATGGAAAATGTTCATGGCAGAAGAAAGTAAAGCGATCTCGATCCAGTGTTTTCAGAAGGCATAAAAAATTAATAAAATCTACGACCATGTTGACAAAAAGCAATCTTTTTAGAAAAATAAATAATTTTTGACTACAAACTCAATATTGCGTTGTTGAAAATCCCTATCCTTAGAATAATTACTTAGCTAAGTCTAACCGTTAATGAATTTGATAGATAACAAGTCCATTTTTGCAATTAGTTCTTATATCAAAATTATGCCAGTTATAGATTAAAAGGAAAACAAAAGAAGGGGTATATAGAATTGTTCAAAAGAATAAGATCATAAAAATGAACATAGTCTGCCTGATGTCTCCAAACTAAGTCTTTGCTAATTTCTAGATATATCAAAACCAAATCAGTCTTATTTATCTCGAAAAACTCAGCTGAACCAGTCAAGTTGAGTGGGTTAATATGACGCAAAGCAGAGGACCTAGAAATTTTGCACCAGATTTTACTGAAGAATCCATAAATGTAGGTTTCGAAAATAAAATTTACAAATACTCAGTTCAAGATCGAATTTATAATTATGTATGAAATTTAAAAGATACCCATAGTAGGAATTTTACTTATAACAATGGGGACAAATATGATATTAGAAAAATTATTCGTTATAAGTAAAAAGAAGTTTTGGGTTTCATTATCACCTTACTTCTTGACGTACAAAAGTACTCCATAGTAGGTGCATAGTTATGAGTGTAACTTTCTTAAACCAGCTACTACGGTAGTATAATACTATGGTCATTAATCTATTGGTAAACGACAAGATACGTAAAGAAAGTAAAAAGTAGCTGAAACTATAAATTGATTTGAAATAAATTTAATCAGTTACTTTGAATTAGTAATTTGTAGCCAAAAACTTCAAATCCAAACTTCAGGATAATGACCAAAATGGTTATTCTAAATGTTGGAAACTAATGAAGATAGTAAAGATAGAACTTAAGCAAATGGAAGCAGAAATAAAATAATAACAAAAGGCTACGTATTTTCTTAAGCAATAATCAGATCTTGTAAAGTTGTCTCATAAAAACAAGAAGTGTGGGGCGCATTCAAATGAAAAAATCGATTTTCGAAATAAGCTGCATAATCTGATTACTGTTACAAGGTTAGAATGAATAAACAAAATAATTATTTTTTCTCAAGGAGACAGATTGAATTTATCTCTAATTTTAATAAACAACTTCCATATCACAGATTAACCATACACGTAAGGGACTTTTGAGAGTTTTTGCTAACAACCCCCCATAGCACCATAGCAAGCTCCCACTTCTCAAAACTTCCAGTAGTTTTTAGTAACCTACTGTAATTTTTGATTTCTTATGAAATCCTGAATACGCATGTCAAGCTTCTTTAAAATCCGAGCAGATAAATTTTCTTCCAATTTTTGAGAAAAAACGGGACTTTCTCTTTATGGAAACTTTCTACAATTTTTTTTCTGATTGCAATGCAATTGAGTAGGTAATTTATTAAATTACAAATTTGTAAATGTACTCAATTTTTCTGTTTCATTCTTAGTTAAGATTTTTTTTATTATATGATCAACATAAAATTGACTAAAATTTTGGTAACAACCTCCCACTCCTGAACACCTCCAGTAATTTTTACTAACCGACTGTAATTTTTGATTTCTTATAAAATTCTGAACACGCCTGTCAAGTTTCCTTAATATCCGACAAGGTAAATTTTTTCCAATTTTTGAGATAAAACAGAAAAGTTCTTCCTTTACGAAAATTTTCGACTATTTTTTTTCCTTTGATTGCCATAAAATTATGCACACAGTTGAGTTATTTAATTACAAACTCGTAGATGTACTTAATTCTTCTGTACTATTTTTAGTTTTCGATATTTTTTTTATAACATAAAATCAACTAAAATTGCGGTAATAACCCCCCCACAACAACCTCCCACTACTCAAAACCTCCAATAGTTTTTACTAACCGACTGTAATTTTTCTGAACACGCCTGTCAAGTTTCTCTTTTTTTCTTTAATATCCGACGAGGTAAATTTTTTTCCAATCCTCCCACTACTTAAAACCTCCAATAGTTTTTACTAACCGACTGTAATTTTTAATTTCTTAGGAAATTTTGAACACGCTTGTCAACTTTCTTTAATACCTGAGGAGGTAAATTTTTTTACAATTTCTGAAAGAAAACAGAAGATTCCCTTTTAAAAAATCTTAACTCAAACTTTTTTTTTTGATATAAAATATGGCACGTAAGAGTGTTATCTAAATACAAATTCATAGATGCATTCAGTTCCTTTGTAGCATTTTTAGATTTTCAGAAATGCCTGATTATGTGGTCACCATAAAAATGTCAAAAAGTTCCACCATGCTTCCTTTTTTCTAAACCACTTGTAACTTTTAACAATCGAGTATAATTTTCAATTTCTTATAAAATTTTGAACACGCCTGTAAAGTTTCTTTGAAATCCTAGGTGCAAATGCAGCTGCGGACCATGTGCATTTGAACGATGATTTTTCGGACGATCATTTGACTATGCAGGTAATATTCGATTCTGACTAACATTAAAAATAAGTAGTGTAATATGGTTTTCAAAATTGGTTTGAAACATAGCTTAGTGCACTTTGTTTTGCGCTTACAAGCTATTAGAATAATAAAAAGAAACTAAATGTTAAAACTTCAGGAAGCTGATTTCTGATGTTCTAGTTAAGAATCGATATAATCCTAGGTCGTGACACAGCGAGAATAAAATCGACTTGGTCTATAAGGAAAATTGTTAAGAAACACAAATCTTTTTTGAGTTTTGATTGGGAAGGCAAAGACGCCCCAATAGTTTCCAAAACTCATGTGTTGGAGTTCCTCTTGAAAGCAAGCTAAAAGAGCGAGAAATTTTTCCAATATGAAAACATTATAAGGCAGATACTACCAAATATTGAAACAAGACTAAAAATCAGCATTGTTGTGTTTAACATCTTTTCAAAAAAATTCTATTTAACCTTAAATGCCGTATCGATAACTTTGCAGTTTTGAGATGTCCATCATTTTCGGTTTCTTTGTTCTGCTACTGGCAGCTTTCTTTAGTAAATAATTACATAAGTTTCATTATTTGTGTCATTTAAGATATATATACGGCAATTTTGTTTGCAGAAAAAGCATGCAAAATTCTAATACAATCTGCCTTAGCTGAAAATAAAAGTAATGTTAGTTTAAGGTTAACGCGGCACTTTTGTATGTAGTGGTGATTTAAAATTGCTATGTAACATTTACAAAATAGTGATAAAGTACTTAAAGTTAAAACATTAAAACTTCATAATAATGCGGAAGTTCTGCTTTACAGAACTACTTCAAAAGCTTTACCCTCCAAATCGGAATTAACTAGTGCTCAAAACAAATGATGTGAAAATCCGAACAAATATTGAAGACTTATTAATAATTTGCGAGAACCTGAGTATTATAATTAATCTTTAGATGTTCGTACTTCAGGTAGAACTGACTTCAGAAAGTCAATAAGCAGGAGGTAATAAAATCGTGCAAACAAGATAAGGTGTTGGCCTAGTCGACAGCAATAAATAATCCCAATTCGAACCGGCCCATTTTTACGAAACATTCGAATGAAGACGTAAAAGAAAGGAACATTAATCTTAACCAAACATCACGAAACAGGAGTGACAGCCTGCTTAATTATCGTTTCAAAATATGTACCTAAAAAAGCTTGTCACTACTTAGTCATGCAGAAACTAAAAATATCTTTACATAAATTTACAGAAATTTAATTATAAAAATGTTAATATTTCTAATTTTTACACTACATAAAAATATTGAGAGGGAGAGTTGTTTGGCTTAAAAATGAATTTAATTACTAAATGTTCCTTTGTGGTTATTTACATTAAAAATTATTTTGCAAAATTGTAGGAGTTAGTCATTACTTTCTCTCATAACGTCTTGCTAAAGTTAAATTTTATTTGCCTTATTTAATACCTACATAATTCTTTCTAATATAGTTTAGATGTGTTGAAAATGTATTGCAAGTCGATTTATTAAGTTTGGAATTTAAAAAAAAAGTCTGTTAAAAGAGTAATATTTAATTTAACCTTCAAACTTGTTCTGTCAGCAGAACTAGGTGCGTGTAATTTTTCGTTACACACTCATAATGTACCGAAACTAAAAAAGTTTCAAAATTTAATTAATTCGACCAAGCATTGTTCAGAATTCTATGCAAGCTGTAAATTTTTAATAGAACTGCCAGGAAGCCAATGAAGAAATATTTGAATATCTAGTTTATTATTCTTCATTACCATTTTTATTTAATTGCGTTCCTACATATTATTGGAGAATGTCAAAAAAACGTTAAATTTATCACTTTAAATTGTTAAAATATAACAACTTGTGCTGCACTTATTAAAATACCTCTGCTATCGTTTTCTTTTTTTACAAAAACTGATTAACCTCCGCTGAAGATTTTAATACATTTAAAGGGAAATGTTATGTGCAATATTTGTAATTTTTTGAAAATATTATCATTTTGGATACGTCATGATCGACGTGTCTTCTACAAAATTTCTAATTTTGATACCAAAAACCTCGCTTTTTACTCTTGGAAGCAGCTTATACTCTGATACAAAGCTTATTGACGTTCATATACATAAACTACTGAACATAGGTTTTTACGCCTCTCTGGCAAATAGAAAAAGATTGATTAAGAAAAAGTGTAACTTAACCTGTCATCTTTTTTAAATTTCAGAATGTCAAATTCTGTTAGCAACCAAAGTCTCCTATAGATATCTAAGATCCTTATAAATTTCAAAGTATTTACATATCATAAAATTCAAAATTGTTGCAACAAGAAATTAACTAAAAGATTTTATTGAATTGTGGCTAGCAACGCCTTGACAAATGGCGGAGGCGCCGGGAGAATCACGTTACGATCTAAATAAATTTAGTTCCGACAATTTCAAATTATACAAGCTCCAACTTTGCAGACACGTAAAGAAATAATTAATAATTATAAGAACGTCTTAATTAGTTGCTTCATAAAAATAACATTTCCTTGCAACTAGACTAATTAACATTTCTGAGCATCAACAGTAACTTTGCGGCACGCGTTGCGACGACTACTTTTAATTGCGATTTCTTATATTGTGTAATTTCTAGCAAAATCATTTTCTCTTCTAAAGTAATTTAACTGTTAAAATCTTTCAAGTTAAGTGACTCATATCAATGCACGTTTTTGGGTTTGAGAACATTGTTTAGAATTGCTGAGGGTGAATCTTTTCTGCTAACTTGATGCGTTTAGGAAAAATCCAGTTCCCGACGTTCAGCTCTGGAGTGGCTGCCAACTCTGTCTTTCAGGCTGGTTTACTCATAACATTTATGTGACGTTTACATCTTGCAGCCATATATAAATGACACTGCGTAAATTTGTAATGCTTTCGAGGGGGCGTTTGCGCCAATTGAAAAACGGCAGTATCGTTGTACGGATGATAGAATGTAAATAGAAACCGTGTTTGTGTTCACCCGTCATTTTTCCCCTTCACTCCGATCGATCCGCTAGGGTAAATCGACGTAATCGTCTTGTTTGTGCCTTTACAATCCCCATATAATAAATCAAAAACAACTAGAATATTTCTACCACCGATTTCTTACCTCGTGTTTGGTAATATAAATGGGCTTATTAAGGATGATCCAAACTGTAGTTTCCCAACAGCCCGGATGCGTCGTGGAGCCTTCATACGTCATGAAGTGTTCTGTGTCTGGCAGCATACTTCTAAGAGATAAATGTTTTATTGGCGTGGAAGCTCCTGGAATCAGAGATAAAAAACCATCAAGACACAAAACAGAAGAGAGAAAGTGTCGTACACTTTATTTAACCCGTCGTTATGAATACTACGAAACCCGCCCCTCAATCCCGGAACGGAATTAAAATCCCATTTCACTTTTGTAAAGCGAACAAACACTTTTTAACCTGTTTCGAAACACGAACACAAAGTAAACAATTGTTTAGCAGAGAATTTTCGCGGCTACCTTGAAAGTGGAGGAGAGTAACAAAGGTGGGTGGAGTCAAAAGAGGGTGCAATTATGTCACTCTGTTTCAGCTGCCACCCCGGTATAGTTCATAATTTTAACTAGTGTCACGTCGACCTGTCGGCCGTTTTACTTTTCATCAAACACTTCTAGTTTCAGTTTTTGCCCGCCTTACAACTGGCCACAAAATTAAATTTAAGAAAGAGATGCAGCAAGAAATCTGCTGCAATTCCTCAGAAGGGTAGTAACATCGCAAGTAGCTGAAACATCGACGAATTGCAGAGAGTTCATTGATTAATTTGATGGCTTTAGTTTTGGTAGCAATTGAACTATTAATTAGGTCTTGAAGAGAAGGAGCTTCGGTATTGTTTCGGGACGTTAAGTGGACTGTGATTGCACATTCTACGCGCAGAACTGTGATTGAGAAAGTGAGATTCTTAATAAATTAGATAGGGGTAAAGCAGTTAAACATTTATTTTTAAAATATTGTGTCAAGTATCGAAGGGTACAAAAATTATGTTAGAAACTTAAGCTTTCAAAAAAATATTTTTTTAGGGCCTTCAAGAATTCTTGTTCAAATTTAAAAAAAAAATTAATAAGATTGTCTTGCAGTAAAAGACAGGCAACAATGCATTGGTGCTGATGTTCAAAAAACATGACACAAATGATTTAATGTGAACGCACTCTTAAACTGCCTTATGTTTAATGTTGTTACAATGCAACTCAAGCAGCTAACGTGTACAAACGTATTGTTGGAAAATATAATAGAACGGAAATGTACGGAATGGAATTTTGTCGGCTAATGAACATGTAGTTAACTCGAAACCTCCTGCAACTGAGCCGATCAATAGTAAGAAAAGAAACAAATGATTCGATCTGTTCCCTCGCGTTTTTAATGACTGCTTTTACATAATTCCCTTTCTATTAACCAAATAACGAACACAAAAAAACTGATGCCCCGAAAAAACCTTCCATTAGAACCTGAAGTTATTACCGAAACAATCGACAAATACCTAAGTACATATGTTGGTTTTTGCGTGGCGCTCCTGAGGGATTTCCCGCAATATTTACATACAATTAACTGCTGAGAATCGGCAGCTGTGTAAAGTTGTAGTACACAATATTCTCTCCAACAATGAATTGATATTACTTGATTAGAAGTTGTAATTAACATTATGAGAGCGGCACGCTCATTAGATTTCAGGTGTGTTCGATATTCCGGAAGCAAATCTGTAGTGTAACGAAGCGAACGGAAGCGAGGCATATCCCGCAGTGGGTGGTTAAAAATGGATGCGGAGGCGTCCTCCTCAAGAACAGAAACTACCTGAGTTCCGGCCCCAACCAAATTAAAGCTACTTCGTGCAAACATGTTCAAACGCGTTTTTTTCCCGGCCAATATCAAGAAAACTCGCCCACATTGACATCCTTATTGTGACCGTTGTTTTGCTACTTGACTTGTTCGTGAATATTTCGTGGTAAAAAAGTAATTTCGGCCCTTTGCATTCAAGTGGATAACAAGTACAAAAAGTTATGTGAATTTTTTTTGTATCCAAGTTCATTCCTGAAACCTAATTCTGGGTTTCAGATTTTACCAAAACTGCTACAACTAATTATCTTGTCTCGTTATTTGAGGTGTAACGGTGGCAAAGAGGTCAAATTTCTCCTCAGCGGTTGAGCGGCGAAGAGTTCTTGCTAATTCTATTTTACTGCGGAAGTGACAATTTCTTCGTCTAGTCTGTCTGGGTTAGTGGTGCTCAAGTCCCGGTGTTCCAGTCACGTCGTCCTGTTCGGCGGCGTTCCTCGTCTTGATGCGCCATTAATTCATTACCCAAACAGGATCCGTGCACCCGCAAAACGAGTACCAGCCGTTAATCTAAACGAGCTTTTATTTAACACAATTCCAATGCGGCCGATGCGACACGTTGCACTTCATAGATTTTCAAATGGATCGCAATCCCATGACGCAGCAAGCGAACAAACTGGATTTCGAAGCGGCTTCATCAACGTTCGCAATTTTGACTGTACGTGCGATTTGAGGAACGATACGCAGTGCGGTGCTGTTACGTACAACGAGTATTTTTTGTTAATTGTACACGTTGATTGTCGACCCGGCTTGCATTTACTCGGATACCACGTCGAAAGGGCCGTCATTAGCGAAACTGTAGAGCAAGTAAACGAAATGTAAATGCCTAATTCCGGAAAACGGCCGTCGTCTTCAGACTGACGCTACGGCTTTATTAGAGCGGTGGCACGCCACTGCTGAAATTTCACCGGGACGGCACGATCGTTTCGCAAAAAGGGATAAGTTTTGATGTGGAGACGAAACAGTGTCTTACATACAGCATATAAAGTTCTTTAGTCCAATGAAATATAACGATTTAACTAAAAAATTGTAATTGTAATTTTTTGCTCCCCATTATGAGTTATTCTCGTTATTCTTCTTAGATATTTAGTAAAATGGGCTAATTTTCATCTTTTTCTCCAGAAAAAGTTTTCCTCGGCGCAAGCATTAGGGAGAGTCGGTGGCCGCATAACTGCAGCTTTGCTTTACAATTAGTTCACCAAGAATCAAAACCAAGTTTAAACGTTCTCTCCTTTTCAATAATATTAAACAATCTAAATTTATTTTCGTTGTTAATTTCTTTATCTCTTGTGACGCTTTGATAATTAAACAAGAGCAATGCAACTTTCTCAAATATTTGGTACAGCAAATTAAAAATTATCTAACAAAAATGAAAAATGCCCGGCAGTTTTACTGGTTCAATTTTTATGTAAAGTTGTTTGTTGGTTTAATGTTTTTCTAATAGTTATAATTTTAGTTTCCTTCATATTTAAAATTGATTCGAAATCTACCACTTGATTAAGTAATCTTTGAAGGTCTTAAATATTTTCTGCAACTAGTAATGTGTCATCATTGATCATCATTGGCAAACTTAATGCTTGTAAATTCGTGGTTGAGTATCTTTATTAGTATATCTTTAGAGTGCAGATTAAGAAGTGCTGTCTATAACATAGATCCCCATTGTACTTTTCTCTTAATCATTTTTTTTAAAGGATTTATTTTCAATCTTTATTCTAGCCAATTGATTATGATCCAAATTGCTAATAAATAATTGTTATAGCTCTCAAGTCCAAGTTCTTACTTTTAAAAATTTTGATTATGTGGTTATGGCAAAATTGATTGAAAGCTTTAATGTGCGATACAAGCATTAAAATCTTCATCTACATTCATCAATCTTTGTGTTAAAATATTAAATGCAGAAAGCACTAGTCTACATTTAAATATTTATGAAGTCACCGATTTCTTCTGCCTAGTTATTTGTATACTTTATTGTATATGGATTTTAGAAAGCCCTTGAGGACATAAATTGTAGGACTTGTAGTACAATATTCACTACACCATTTGCTCTTTTGAACGCTGTACAAAGGTTGGTAGTAGCCATTGGGTAAAATCGATGCTTCATAAAAAGATTTTTTAGTAGATGTAAATTTTCTTTGTCATTTAATTTTAATAACTTTCTATTTTCTCTCTTCTGTTCTTTTATCATAGGGTTTAACTTTTGTCTCTTATCTTCGGGAAGTCTTTCAAGATATCTTTTCCACTGTTCCAATTTTTTCTAGCTTTGTGATAATTATTTCTTTTCTATTCTTTAGTTGATTGACAAGTTACAAGCTTTGGTCAATTACTTTACTTCCTTAGGGAGATGAAACACGACATGATTTACTTGGAAGGATTCTATTTTTACCTTTCATGCACTTTTTATTGTACCTACACCATTTTTTTGTATTGCGTATTTTATGCCTCATTTAATTCTGTACTTCTTTGTATACTTCTGGTCTATTTTTAAAGTTCTGGATCATCCATCCTTGTTCTGTTTCATTCTCTTGCGTAACAGGCTAGCCTTTGTCTATCAGTCTATCTTTGTGATGATAAATTGTTTTTCTTAAGTATTTGAGTAACAAAATAAATTTTGATGTACCACTACAAACAGTAAAATTAAAACATGAAGTAGAAAACATAAAAAACTAATGTCAATAATAATGCCAGAGAAAATTAAAATTGACAAAAAAAGGAAATCAAGATAAATGGCAATGATATTCGGTATACTAGCAACAATAAAAGTCATAGAGGAATTGGAGTATTCAATTACTAAACTCATATCTACGTAAATTAACAGACAATAATTTTGATTTAGATAAGAATATGGGAAAAATTCAATGAAGAGGTCAGATGCTTTGCAGAATACTTAGAGTTTTTTTTACCCAATGAAGCAACCATAGAAAATTTCTCTAAAGAAAGTTATATACAAGTTGATAAAAGACCCTTTGGATGTACTCTCTGATTAAAAATGGGTCAATGTTAATCTAAACTTAAATAAGACTTTCTTCAAGAGCGATATTGAAATGACTCCCAAGAAACCTTATTGCCAATCTTACAAATAAAAGCAATTTTCTTATTGTCATTAAAATAAAAAATCTTTCAAAAGTTGTTGTAAAATTGGTTCAAATTAATGTAATTAATTTATTAATTGAATTTCAATATCGTTAATTTGAATTCAAAAATATCATTCCATAATAGACCAAGTCCATAGAATTCAAGATTTAAACGATAATGTATACACTCAGAAAAATGGTTTTGCAATAATTACTAAAACGTTGTAGTAACTGTTTTGTAGCAATTAGATTCATAATTTGTAGCTGATTTTATTGATTTGTATAAACCTCAGAGCTTAAAAATTGTACCTGAAGTGTTGTGGCAAAAAAAACCACAATAACATATATTTTGCACTATCCTGTTGTAAACTGTCCTACAAAATTATTGAAACAATCTGTAAGAAAAACGAAACAATATTTATCACAATTGCAGTAGTTTATAACTTATGCTCCCATATTCCTTACTACAAATTGTAGCAAATGGTGATACAATGCTTCAGTAAATTCTGGCGCCGGAAACTGAATATGTGTATTATGTAATTTCACGTGATCGGCTGCAGTCAAGACTTTGGGCCATATTATTGGACGCTGGGTGATCAAGGCTAGATTTTTACCGACTTTGCGATTTTTTTCGCGGCACTTTGCATGCTTTGCCATGCCATAATCCCGCTTTCCTGTGTTGTGTAGGTTCGTTATTGGTGATCGTGGGAGATACGAAGATAATTATCTGGTAAGTAAATAACATTTCTTTGCTCTTAATGGTGATGGTAATGCGATGAATCTTATTACAATTTAGTCGTTGGCTGTGGGCAACGCCGTGAATGAGAATAAAAATTATTTATACCTACAACAATGGACGAATTTGTTATAGAAACGCTCCAAAATTGGAAAATTGATGACGAAACAATAAATGCATTCAGAGGTAAATTTATGTTCAATTTAAATTGGTATAAGATGTAGAATACGTGCCAGGTTTGCATAGTAAATTCCAGAAATTTACCTAATTGACATTTGTTTCCTATTTACTCTTACATTATACTTGAGGAATTGCCTAATTTTGTTAATTGAAGCAGGTAGCTACCATTAAATTCTATATATTTACAGTTAATCGCGTTGACCAGGAAGCATTTAATTTACTAACAGAGGATGATATTAAAATAATAATTAAACCGGTCGGGGATTGTAGAAAATTTTTACACAAATTTGCTGAATATAAGAAGTCTTTTATTGAAACTCAGGTATCTAATTTATGTTTCTTTTTTATCAAATAAACTAACTCATTATCTGCTAGCAATTCGAAGAAATTTTTAATTCCTCTTCGTCCACTGTGACTCCCACCAGGAGTAATTCTCCGACATCGCCTGAGTCTCCGGCACCATCTATTTCTTCAGGAAATTCTGAAATTATTATAGAAGAAGGACTTATTCCACTACCGGGAGCTTACCGTACTAAGGCTACTGCGGGTTATCCATATGTCGTTTCAACAACCGCAAGTCCATACTCTGTGAGTACATTTCTCAATCGTGATTAGATGTTTTGATATTTTTTTTAGACTGTATTGCAATTGTTGAATGAAACAGATGAAGGCGAAGTTATTAAAGCCAGCTATAATAAAAATACAAATTTTAGACGTGATGAACTAGCGGAGCTGATAGTGAAGAATGAATTGAAACATTATAAGAATGCGAGGTAAGATTCGTCCATCCCCTTTATACCGTATGTATGTAGGTATAATGTAGCCTGCCAAGGGCCGATCTTTTCACCTAAACTCTAAGTGCTACATAACTTCTTTGGAAATCATTGTTAGAAGTTATAACAAACGTTTTCAAGGAGATTATGTAACAGTTATTTAGAGGTGAAAAGATATACCGTTATAGTAGGAAACAACAGTATATCTGCATAATTATAGTACAATAAGTATTTTATATTGAAAATCATAACGAACAACCTATACAAATGTACCCACCTATAGCTATCTGAATGTTTAATGTATAAAACTGTTACAACTGTTTTACAGAATTACATCTGCCCGGTTCATGCAACTAGCGGAAGAAATTCGTGAAGTATTTCCTCATGAATTTCCAGAAATATACTATGTACCTTATGTAAATGACAAGGGAAGACCCAAGGCGGCTCGCGGTAAACTGGTTTCCGTGTACACATATTTGCGAAAACAATACAGGCAATTAGGGTTTATTTCAAATAAACGAAAACGCGATGAAGGTGAAAACTGTTACATTGTAATATTCCCTCCTCTATGCCCACTAATATTTTTGTATATGTTGTTTTAGATGAGTCAGGGCATACCTCTAAGTTGCATAAAGAGTTTCAGTCTAACGAAGAAGGTGTTGCGTATCTAAAGAACAACTCTGCACCTTTCACTCTCATTTCAGAATATTGGGAGAAAACAATTTTTGATCGAAAAAAGATCGCAGCAGCATGTGATATTCACACATATTTTAAAACATTTCCATGTCTTAAGCTTCCTCTTGGATATACGCTTGTAAGTTTTAAAATGTGAAATTCTGTGCATTTTGTCATCCAACTGGTTTTCAGTTAGAGCAAGATTTTAATGCCGAAAACCCAGAGAAGGGAAACCATTTACTTGTAAAATGGCCCAAAATTGCTTCAAAATTATTGAAACTTGCTGAAAGGAAGCAGAACCTTTTTATCAAGGAATTGCTGAAAGAATATAAACAAATAGTAGGTCCAAGAAGTAAGTTAAATTTTTGTGCAGCTTAAATTTCAAGTTTTCATTTCTACATTATGATGTTTTTAAGGTACTCAAGATGACGAAAATTTTGGATTAACTTTACTACCGACATTTTTCTCGTGCGTTAACATTGGTAAGAAAAAAGATGGATGGACGCCGTCAAAATTGGAAATGAAAAACGGGTTTATTCTACATATTAAGGTATTTGTCTTCTTTATTATTGAACGTAATGCACTACTCTTTAATTATTACAGAATGTTGCCGATATGGAACCAGAGCTGCAGCGTAGACGCGACAAACTAGCAAAGTTCCATTTAACAGCCCAGCCCCTGCCCGTTATTGTTGGCAAAAATATAAAGAACATCAGTGCTTCTTACGTGAATATAAACGATATTTTTTATAAAGTCGATAGTCCGCTAAAGGCGGTTGAATTGTGTTTTAAAATTTTCAATGTTTTAAATGCGCAATATCCACCCGAAGCCGAATTGTCATGGAAATTTATAGAAAGAGCTATTTTTGACATATTTGACAGTAAAAATAAGTATGTGTCCGTAAATAGTCTCATCTCGGATTTGAACATTATTGAAAAAAATAGTTCGGCCGATTAAAACTCTATTTAATTATAATTTAATATATAATAATATATTATATGTAATATATAATATTATTTATATATTATAATATAATTTATAAGACTTTGATATAATACTATGATTATTGTTTTATTTTGCTACGATTTTTACAATGCATTGCTTCAAATGCAAAAAACTGTTTCTACGAGTAAGAAGTTACATTTATCACTTAAAAGAAGATCATAAGATATTTGGAAATCATTCAAGTTTTGAATGCAGTGAGACAAATTGTAAACGACAATTTTCCTCTATCAATTCGTTTAGAAAACATCTAAGGCAGCACGAAATTAGGGAAATTAGAAACCATAAATCTGCATCTGAAGAAAAGGAAAATTTTCACTGTGGAGTTAATCATGTTGCAATAACATCAGAAATTATTAGTGAAACATTAAATATATCGGCATTGCCAAATGACTCTGATTGGTCGCTTAAAAATCTCCAACGTAACTTCCAAACATGGAAAACTAAACATCACACTGCTGTCGTTGAATTAATTGCGGGATTGTACAATAACTCTTTGATTCCCCGTAACGTCATTCAGTATGTAATTGAATCATTTTCTAAAATCTTTTGTTCTGGTTTGATGGATCACCTTCAAAACACAATCATTCAACGTCTTACAGCTTTGCATGAAAACGTTGATGTTGTTAATACCATTCAAAGTATATTCAGTGTCTATCAAAATTCCGTTGATAGCTTTCGGACAGAATATAAACGTTTAGAGTATTTTAAATCCATAGGAGTTTTTGTATCCCCACGCCCATTTATCATAGGACAATGCTTAAAAGAAAAACGTGTTGGTAATGACGTTATTCTTAATCCCTCAATTGTAACCGGTCAAATTATTCCTCTACGAGATACGTTACGTTTACTTTTTGAGCGACCAAATTTTTTCACCTTCATGAACTCTCATTATAATAAATTGATAACAAATAATCGAGTTTATAATAATTTTATTCAAGGAGAGTTATGGAAATCTCAAAAAAAGGCATTTGGCAATAAACATGTTTTTCCATTATTTCTATTTTTTGACGATTACGAAACAGGCAATGCTCTTGGTTCCCATTCGGGTAAAAACAAATTAGGTGTTGTTTATATTTCTATCCCATCCTTACCATCAGAAATGCAAGGAAGTTTGAAAAATATGTATCTATTTTCCTTATTTCATTCAGAGGACCACAAGAAATTTGGCAATGAAGCAGTTTTTAAAGAACTTATAGCAGAATTGAAATTTTTAGAAGAGAATGGCATCAGAATATCTGTTAACGGTTCCATAAATGTGATATATTTTAAGTTATCGTTAGTAATTGGAGATAATTTAGGCATGCACACCATTTTAGGACTTACTGAAAGTTTCTCTGCCAATTTCAGATGTCGATTTTGCAAAATGTGTAAGACTGATTCATATACCGCATTTATCGAAGATGAGACTCTTTTTCGCACAGTTGAAAATTATAACAGTGATATAATGTTAAATAATGTAACTCAAACTGGTATAAAAGGAACTTGTGTGTGGCATCAGCTAGCCGATTTCCACCTCACGTCAAATTATGTCGTGGACATCATGCACGACATGTTTGAAGGAGTATGTGCATATGACTTGACTTATCTATTGAACAGCTTAATTTCAGATTACAAACTATTTACTTTAGAAACGTTAAATTCTAGAATACAATGTTTTCGTTACAATGAAGTGGAGCGATCGAATAAGCCTCCACTTATTACATCTGAAGGATTAAAGCAGAAAATTAAGATGTCAGCCAGTGAGATGGCTTGTTTAAGCAGATATCTTGGTCTTATGATAGGCGATTTAGTTCCCATTGATTTACAACTCTGGAAAATTTGGATAAAGTTGCGTGAAATCATTGACATTGTTACAGCACCTAGTGTTCACTTCTCTGAATATCACAGATTAAAAGTTGCTGTGGAAGAATATCTTTCTATTATTGTTTTCTACTGTAAACGATTGAGGCCAAAGCATCACCACATGCTACACTACAGTTTGGTATTAAAAATGTCTGGCCCCCTTGTTCATTTGTGATGTATGCGCTCGGAGCAAAAGCACCGAGAATCTAAAATGACTTCTAATATATCATGTAACTTCAGAAATATAACTTACACGCTGGCCATAAAAGCCCAACTAAAATTATGTTACGAATTAATTTGTTCGACGTGGCAAGAAAGGTTTAATGTTCAATATGAAGATGTTTCACCTCTAACAGAAAATATACATGACGAATACTTTCCTAGACAACCCATTACTAATTTTTGTTTCACATCATGGATTAAAATTTTTGGTACTTGTTACAGTGAAGATGTGGTGGTGGTTCTTAATTTCTCAAATGATTTTCCCATATTTGGTATAATAAAGTACATCATTTTACAATGTGAAGAAATAGTTTATTTTATATGCACTGTTTTACATACTTTTAGCTTTAATTCACATAAACATGCGTTTGAAGTAGACGATGATACCAGTCAACCAGAATATAAAATGGTTGAATTTTCTAAGCTTCACGATTATACGCCTTGTTTATTAATAAGGAATAATAGTAAAAGCTTCGTATCTATGCGACACATAGTGTGATGCAAAATAATTATTACCCTTATCGTTTTATGATTGTCTTACTTTTGTTATTTGTTATGTATTTTGTTATATAATAAAACTATTTATAATTAAGCCTAACGCATTACTTCCTGCAGGTTTCAGAACACGTCCTTGAGTTGTTTTTAGCTTTTTTATAATTAGGGGTTTAAAAGGGGATGGTTATGTCTACAATTTGTAGTAGTCAGTGTTTCAAAAATATGCAGTCATTACTAGAATATTTTATCAATTATACAAGAAATTGTTATGCAAATTACTACAATAAATTTAAATCATTACTACAATTTTGGAAAATACTTAAGTAAAATTTGACACTTTGTTTTACAAGTTTTGGTAAATATTATCCCAATATTATTAGTTTAGCGTTAAAATAATGCAAAGAATTGCCACAATATTGCAGTACCAATTACAATAGTAAATTCCTATAATTATATCAAGCTTTGGTATAGACTATTGAAAGATTAGACATTCTTTTCCACAACGTATTATAAATATATGTGTAAAATATTATTAACTGAACTATGCTTATGGAATAATGAGTACTACAAAGTTTCTCACTACCAGCTACAATTTATTGTCTACAAAGTTTCATCAATAGATCCTACAAGCTGTATCCGTCCCTATTTGTACTACAATTTGTAGGTGCAAAAATTGCAATTGCAGAATGTAACACCACAAATTTTTCTGAGTGTAGGAAGAAAAGTAGGCAACTCTGCACACGTAATTAATGGAGTATGACATAAATTATTTATAAATAAATTGCAATAAATAGTCTCAATGTGGTATACACAAGCACTAAAAAGATATATATGAGGCTGATAATTCAGAATAAAACAAGTAAAGGAAAAGTTAAGACTCAAACAAACTACTGCGGGAGTACTTCAAGATAGCGTGTTTGGCCCCTTATTGATTTCAAATGATATTCTAAAGTACACTTTTGGAGCTGTGATGGTACATCAATAAATTCTAAAATAAAACACTTAAAAAAATTATACATATACCGTAGCATCACTAAAGAAAAAATTCAACTATTTTTGCTAAAAATACGAAGCTACATTTTACAACTTTGGGAAATAAATGGGAATTTAATTGTTTAAATAAAGTTAAGGCGTTCTGATACTTAGAAACTACTTTAGATTGTGTTTTCAAATTTGTTGATACTATTACGAATTGTACAAGTAATTGATGATGAATGAAGCGATGTAGGAATGGAAAACTGCTGTTGGAGAAATTTGGCAAAAAAAAAATTCGCGACAGAAAATGCTAGCAAATTAACATTCACAAAGACCGTAATCTTTGATCCTTTGGGAAGCAATTTTGCAATAAAGTTTGTTCAAGAGCTTTTGTTAGCGACAACAATTACGACTGCATGTTTACGAGTTAGCTGGCAGTCTTCAACGTTAGAGGTTCCCAAGTTACAGGCCAACAGCTCGACACAACTACGTAACACCACTTCAATAAATATAATTACCTACAAAGCGGTGGAGTATTAATGATACTTCACGAAGTAGACTCGACGTTTGGCTTCAACTGATCGATTATGGTTAAGGCAAAATTAACGCCAGGTGTTCAATTTTAGATTAGTTTAGATTTATTTTCGGCGTCTCTTTGAGGTGCTCGTGGGCGTGAAAATGGCGCGATTCAGAGCTCGCACCCGCTGAATGCGACTTCCTCCTCCTTGAAATATGGCATTGTTGGGCGTCCAGAGCGCCCCGTTCTTGGTTTATACATAAACACGTCTTGTAATGTGTTCCTGCCGTGATTTCGACCAATTACGCTTGAGCAGGTGCGCGTTTATTGGGATCGCCTCTGAATTTATCGCTTTTTCCCGTCGAAACGGCCGCAAATTTTGCTCTACGTTAATTTGCGTTGCAAATAACTAATTTCTTAGTTCGCGTCCGAAGTTGTTTTCAAAGGGAGGTTCATGTGAAAATCCAATCCGCTATTTATAACGAAAACTTGCTTTGCGTATCAAAGCGCAAACATTATGCAAATCCAAACATAAAAGATGTTCATTAAATCCAGTGACTTTGTAAATCGCTAAAGAGATAAATATTAAAAGAGTAGATGAAGGTTTTTTTGCACATTTACTTCGTATACCTAAATATTCAACGAGATTTTTCGGCGCGTCTCAACCGGATGAGATGTTTGTTCGTAATTTACTCTGACTGGGTCAATTTGTTTCCGGAGAAAAATTTTACTTGGACCGGACGATCCGCCAAAGAAAAACGGAGATCGCAAAGGATTAATTTTTATGTTTATCCCCAGACGCACCGGAATTAAGCAAATTTACATTACCTGCCGGCTTCGTCACTCTCATCACTTCATTAGTGCAGTAATTACTGGATTTTGCGATTTTAACACGTTCACGAACTAATGACGCTAGCAAGAGGCAACGTTCTCGCTAACCGCAGGACCAAACCGCCGTCGCAAGTACCACGCACAATATGTGGCGGCAATACGACAGCAAAACTTCCACCTCTTTGAGGCCACAATACTCAAAGTAATAGCGTCATCGAAGTAGCTTTCGTTAAGTGAACCAATTTGTTGCGAACAGTTAATTAAGCATCTTAATGCATTCATCGCTGTTGCCACAACAAAGCATCACTCGGAATAAGTCGTAAATTTTCCAAATGTTTCTTTATATTCAGTGTTTCTACCGGTTGTGATAAATGCACATGCAGAGTGCTAGTTGAAATGACATAAGTCTACGTATAACTCACTGAAATTCCACCAACATAACATGAGCAGTCGCTGCAAAATGAAATTAGACATTAACTCATGCAACGTTTGCGGGTACTTGTTTAAATTTGCTAATATTGTCCGGTTCAGCTGATTAACTTGATAGTTTTATTTTAGTGCTTTACTCGTAGTTGCTCCATCGGGGGCAGTAAAATGTCAAGTTCTAGTGAAAGTAATGAGTTGGCCAGAAATAAAACTGTAGCCATGTCTGTAAAAATTTAGAAAAAAATTAAGTGGCCAAAGTCACACTGATACAATTTTGAAGCAAAAAATTACCAGCAAAGGTTATTACAAAAAATATTTTTTAAGTTAATTGTTTCAATTTAAAATTTAAATCTTTGAGAGAATCAAATTTGAATAACACTAAGGCGAGTGTCGGTTGTAAATCTGTATATTTCTTCTAATTTGGGAAAGAAAAATGGATCTATATATTACATCCAAACAGGATATAAGCCAATAATTTTGACCACCAAATATTATTGAAGCCACTAGTCAGATCATAGTAGCTGAACTTTTTCTGATAAACTGCCCAAAATCAAAGTGCAATTATCCTAAATATACACAAAAATATTTTATCGTTTTCAAGAAAAATTACTTATAACAAGAAATTTAAAACTTACCACATGTTTACAGAAAATATGTTTTTACCAGAAACAAAATTATTTTGCATCGTTATTTAATTAAAAAAATAATAAAATAAGGCACCATCTCATCAGTTGTAATGAATACTTTACCTATATTAAATACTTTAGAGTAACTCAAAGCTCAATCAAACACAGATAACAATCTGAGGTGATCATAATAATTAGACAAAATCACAACAGTGAGTAAATATAGTCTACTGGAGTAAAATTTGAAGATACATAATTACTAAAAATAGGTTTTGCAGTTCTCTATTAATTATGAATCTAGACTAAATACAAGCTACGCAAACTTTTCTGACAACCGGCGCAAAATATGTAAAGCCAGCAAATAGTTTATTATGAAAATCAAAAGTAAATAACTGTAATAATTTTACAACGCAGCACATTTAATTAATTTAACAATTGATTCTTCTAGTACTCACAATATAAATGTAATGTCCAATAGCTAGAATCATTTGAGTTGAATGGAAATTCCTAATAAACAGTCAATTTTTTTCTCTTTATAATTTTTTCTAGTTTAAGCTTTGCCTGTTCTTTCAGATACGGTTGCAAACTATTCCTTTGTCTTTCGTTTGCAACTGTTTCATATCTTCGGTCTCGGGGTTGCCGCTCTCTTACAATTTTAATAATTTTTCTAGAAATGTATTCGTTCAATCAATATTGCATTCTCTCTTACGCTTAAATATTTCCGTAATATTCTAATTTCTGATGTTTACATTTAATATTCCATCTTGGCTGTTTCTGGCATTGCTTCCACTATCGTGTTATCAACTACAATATTGCGTTTTGTTGAATTTCTGTTTACTAGCATGGTCTAGTTTTGTGTATTAAAATTTGTGTTTAAATTTTTGACACTCATTTTAGTAATAATTTTTATAATTGACCTTTATTTTCACCAAGCAATACGATGTCATCTTCCCCATCAAATATTTAAAAATTAGCTTCATCTGCTTCGTAACTTTGTCCATTATTAATTAAAAAGCATAGTTTTCAACGAGTTCCCTTGCCAAATGCCATTCTCCACTCACGTTACTTTTCTTACTTTTTCTACTATCTTCAACGTAAGAAGACTTTAAGACATTGCCTGCAGTGGCATACAAAATTATTGTATTTCAAGTGTTTTTGATTAATTAACTTCATTAAGTCAAATTACAATAGTTTCACTGGTCCTACGAGTTTTTTCTTGCAATCTTATTTGATTCGGTACTGGTTACGTATATCTTGTGATGTCCGATTTCAATTTTACTATTTATGTGGTTGCTGAGCTTTAGTGGGCATTTGATTTTGGCGACATATTTGTATGACATCATCCAATAAAAAATTATCAAATGCTTTTGTTTGATAATAAAAATAACATCGTTGGATGAATGTCCGTGTCGCAAACATATTTGCTCATTCCCTAACGAGATGTTATTATTAAATTTTGTAGTTACAGCATCAAAAGCTTAAGTAGTGTTTATAACTAGTTTACGCTTCTACAATTTTTGAAGGTAGGTGATACTTCAGTAGCTGGGTATTGATGAGTTCCTAGTTATTAAGGTTTCGAATAATTTCATGATTTGAGCTTGCAGGGCAGTGTCTTCATATTTAATAAGTTTAATGAAAATTCCATTTTTTTAGTAATTTTCGATTTTTACATTTTTTATTACAGATTGTACTTCCCTTTCCGTGACATCAATGTTTCGTTAGTGGGCTAGCATGTAGCCTTTGATTTCCGATTGCACAATTGTGAGAAGAGTTTAACAAACAGTTAGCTCCTCTCTAAAAAATTCATTACATTAAATGGTCATTAGCCGATTGTTGCATTCTGCAGGAATTTAACATAAATTAATTTTGCCTTTTTTCAAACCCTTAAAAAGAAGCGGATGGCTATGTAAGCACCGATCAATATAACTTTTTTGTTTTATCCGTATTATTACCTTCACTAATATCCGGTAAGTCTCCCTTGTCAACATCTATCTTGTTCTATCATCACTAAGAGTTCATTTATTTATTCCATCAAGGTTCGGAGATTTTTGTTCTTTGATTTCCATTCTCAATTTGTCTAATGCTTCAGCATTAGATTTTACAGTTGATAATCGATCTTTGGTGATTTCAAATGTCTATTTACGATGAGATATGTAGTCGAAAAAGGTGTTGCTTATTCGAAATTCATTATTTAGAGACAAATTGATCGATTTTTCTGCTTTATTATTTATGACTTGTTCGTAGAATTTTTATTTCATATCAAGTGTTACCTAGCATTAAAACCGCCCATAATTATAGTAAGATCGCTATAATTTAAAGGCAGTAAAATGTGTTAAAGATCTTCACAGAATAATTTTCTTTCATATGACGACTTACTGTTTTCAGAACAAACATATGTTTATAAATTTTGTTTACAGATGTAATTGTGCAATTAGAATCCTGAAGAACATAATATGTTAGCAGTGCAAGCTCTCTTTAACTTCTTGTGTTTTTGGTAATCCCCTGTGAAAATTTTGTATAGTAGAGACCTATTTTTATTCCTTTTCCTTTGAGTTGTGCTTCAATTAAGCTGCAAATATCTAATTATTGCCTTTCAATTTCTTTTATTATTTCCTATTCAATACAGTTTAACGATATTGTGGTAAACGTTTTTATGGGTATCATATTTTTCTTTTCCTACATTTCTTGCCCATTACTTGAGACATTTCTTCTTTTTATTCATTCATTTTCTAGGCTGGGTATCGGTTATGATTTCTTACAGCAGAGACGTTATCACGTTGCTAGCTTCAACCGTTGATTTCCCTCTTTCCGGCCTTAGGAATAGCAAAGATGACTTTGAGTTATAAAATTTACTTAATCGTCACCCTAAACAAACTATTTATTAGATTATTCTAAAAGCTAAGAAAAAAATATTAATATTTGTGAAAGTTTTTTCAATAGTAGAGGACGAAATTGTTCTCTTACTTTGGGAGTTTCACGTTGCTTTATTATTTCCAACTCACCATAGGTATAGCCCTATTATTAAGATTGGATAGTAACTATTTGCCTAATAAGAATTTGTTTTTTAAAAGTTTATAATATATCGATTACAATAATTGATAAAGAAGATAAAGAAGAACAATATCTCTTCCTGTCCTCTTATAATTAATATCGTTCAGTCGTCTGTCGCTCTTCATAAAATAGATAGAACATTTAAATTTTATAGAGCCATTTAGCCACTTCTTGGGTTTCTTCAGTTTATGACTTTCATGATAGTATTTTGCCGCTTAAAGCTTCAACTAACTCCCGGTTTCACACAATAAAATAGGCGCTTGATTCAAGTAGATAGACAAATCGAAATGACTTTAAACTCATAAATTACAATCCCATTGTGCAAAACACATTATTCGCTGTTTTCGTCTTGTTTCGCCTTTTCTTCGCCGTTCTCAATTACTTACACTCCTAAATTCCGGATAACACCCAGTAGTAAAATTGGAAACGGTTAGTATTAGCGATATTTTTTTTTGAACTGTATTGAAAATATGACGGCTTGAAATTACGGATGATGCCCGTTCGATCCGGAAAAATTGGCTAATTTCGAATCAAATCAAGTGTCGTCCGGAAATTGATGTTTGGCGAACCCTCGATAGCGTTGATTCGGTCCGGAGAAAAAAAATGAAACACATGTCCGCGTGTTGGTTTTGCTCTCGGATTTTAAATATGCATGTTTGCCGACCAAAGCGGTCCGATTGATGGGGCGCCGTCCGGTCGACGTAATTGCCTCGAGAACCCTAAATAAAAAATCGCCGGCAAAATTTCCAGGCGACCGATAAGATTGCGTTAAAGCGTCGTAAATTCTACGTTTTGGTGAGCAATGTCGTTGAAATTTTAATATCTTTTCTGGCAAAAAGACGGAAGTAAAAAAAATAAGTATGCAAGCGAAACAGTCTGATGAGAAATGCCAGCGCAAAAAGACGCTTTTAGCGCAGCTAACATGTCTGTACATAATGTGCGTCATTATTATGTAAATAGATGCACAATCTTAATGTCAATAATAGAATTCGTTGAATTTGCATTTGAATGAGGGCGGTAAGTTACTTTTCAGACATGGTGAAATAGGTTACGGGACTCGCGATATGTGAATCGTAACGAGCGTATGATTTATACGAATTTTTTTTTTCTACGACAACGGACGATTTTCGAGTGTCGAACGATATTTCCGGGCGCACCTTTCTTTCAAGGGTGAAGATTCAATTACATCACACGAACGGACTTTCATTATTTCCCGCACTTATCATAATTCGGGTCTAACTACGCCGTAACACCGCGACTTAAATATGGCGGTACGGTAAAGGTCCGAAAGGGCGTTTTATCGTCGAGGTTTGGGGTTAGCGTGCCCGATACTGCGGCCGGACACCGCAACGTTGTCGCCTAATAATAGTCAAAATTTAAACGCAACCCGACGCTCAACCGCCAAGAATACATTTTAAACATTAATTAAGTCATTAAATAATTTTATGTATACGACGGGTTTAACTAAATACGGTAATAAAACGGAAACTGTTAAAGAAATTTACTTTTCATCAAACAACTAGAATTTCTCGTAAATGTCAGCAACAAGACGTTTTTAGTATTGATCTGCTCTGTCATTAGAAATTTTTATTTCCGGACGATACGAAATTGTAGCAAATTTATTGAAGCATAAACATTTACGAGGATGTTGATCCACTTGAAAATTCCAAAGTAAATATATTTTCAGGTTACTTGCAATCTGTAGATGTTAAAATCATCACCTTAAGAACATTGGCTGAATTAATAAGATTAATAGAAAAAGCGGCGGCTGAATTCTAAAATATTTAATTGAAATAATAAATGTTCAAATTATTTTTAACATAGAAATAACAATTTGTTAGAAAACCGACGATTCATGAGATAATATTGTCTCTTAATTGATCAAACAAGGAAATTTTTAGAAAAAGGCGACGATATTGCAACCTCTCGAGCTCAAGCGATAATTCTCTTTGTGCCATCACTATTTCTGCACATTGTTCGAGAAGTATCCAGCATCATATTATAATGACACCTATGTAATGTAACGAACCAATTTTCTCAAGAACTTGAAGCTTCTTCCATTAGCGCTGCAAGTTCGTTCCAATAGAATTGATCCACGGTTTTAGATTAGTTTAAAACTTTAACACCATTGAGAAGAACCGCTTTTGGTAAGTCGACGAATAAGAAATTAAAATATTCGTAACAAGTATTTCTGCTAGAAATCTGATTACGGCTTTCAAGGAGGTGACGTAGAGAATTTGCTTCTCCAGGGCATTTTTGCGAGCCACCAACTACCGATGAAGCCTTACCTAGTTGCCTGAGACTTAGTAGATCAAAATTTATATTGTGTAGTTGGCATACGGTTAATAACTCCTTAACATCTATTTTTATGTGGTCTTTATTACGTTATAATTATGAATGTAACATAAGTTGGTTGTATGATACTTTTGTACTGAGACACGGGTTGATACCTCAACCCTAACGCTTCGATAAGTATACCTTTTTATGAATTTGATGTTTCATGTTAACCACAAGTAGATGAAAATAAACTCCCTAATCCAGCCCAAACGAGATACCAAGAGATTACAATTTTCTTAAATTGCTTTCTTGAGAACCACTAAATATAAGCAAATAATAATTTCTTCTGCCCCTTTCTCTACATTTCATTAATTTTTTAGTGCTTTCTCAAGTGTTGTAGGGTTTTTGCAAAATAGCTGTATTTGTGTATGCGTCGGTAAAACATTTCTGAAATAGACTTTCCTAAAGGGTGAAAATACCATTCGCTTAATTGTTAGTAGTTGGTAGTTATTTTTAGAGTCAAGAAAAAATTGCTTCTTGCTCTTTGTTAATCTTCTATTTTCCTATTATTAGAGTTGAAGATCTAATCAAAATTTTATTTCTATACGGTCTTCCTTGTTTCAAAATTGTAAATCGTAATTGATTATGCTAAGGTTATTAGCTGTATTTGATGCAAAAATTTCCCCAAGCTGAAACTATTTTCAAAAAATTGCTGGCAAGGGTTCAATTTAAGATTTTTTTGGTCTCGTCAGAGTAAGAATAAAGTTAATTGTTATATATTAAAAATGTCAATAATTGCATTTGCTGAAGTGATTTAAACTGAGTTGGAATGGCAAGTTTGATTTTTTCCAAAAGCAGACGGTTGGTCCCTCGACTGTTGGTAGTTGATGTTGTTGGTAATTTTGTGGCTTCTTCGTTCCGACTTTAAACCGCCCTTAATTGTTGTCCAAAACCCCGCATCCGTTCGGAATCGTGGTTGTTTGGACGAGGATGCAGGTGTTGGCGAAAGGGGTAAATCGTTTTGAAAATTAGGCTGAGGGCGCGAGTAACATTTAATCATGGAGTCGACAGCGACCGCGAGCAGGTGCTAATCCCCGTGGATTAAGCGGGCGTTGTCACTCGGCATGCACGGATACATCATCACGCTTGTTCATCTTGCAATTCCCGCATTTGCTGCTAATGTCGAGGCAGCAACAGCACCAACTGCTTTGTCAACCGGATAAATAGCAACACGTCGGGCCCTTTACAAATGGTTGTTGCGTTCGGATTCAACCCTCTTAAAAATGATGGCCATTATCTGGCAGACAGATCGTGAGCAATCTGACTAATGCAAAACGCCGGCCTTCTCTTCATACACATCCGCCCGGCATCACGTGAATTTATTCCTGAAATATATTTATAAGATCGTGATTTATTTTTGCATTAGCGCGAGGCCCTCGCGGCCCTGTCACATTACGGTGCGAAAGGCGTTCATCAAAACGGGAATTGATTGCGGACCGAGGGAAACAATAGAAGGTCGAAAAAGTGGTGGGAAAAGGGGAAAGGGTGAGAGAAGTTAACGAAACGATGGGTCCCCTTCATGGCTCGGATCTGGTTACGGATTGCATCAATTTTATTTCTTGTCCCGATCCCCTTGCACTCGGTTTATGGACCCTCATCACTCAGCGAGTCCGGACCTCCGGCCGCATATGTCCTCTCTACTTTCTACGTGTACTCGTTGGCGCGACGGAATCAACGGCCAAAGCTCCGAGAGGGCAACAAACTTATAGCTTGCAGAACTGCAAGAATGGACCAGCAAGATCTATTAACAATTTTTTTGTATTGTATATGTAACAAAATCCAAACAAAATGTCTCTTTATGATTGTTTCATCGAAGCGGTTTTGTTAACAAATATCTTAAAATTAACGTCAGAAATTAAATATTTCAGCTGAGTTCTGTCTTGCTCTTGTGTTTACCACCACCTCTGCAGAGCTTCTCCGTCTTATACAACTTTTTCGACTGGTGTATAAGATTTCCAAGAAATTTAATTATGGTCTGGATTTGATGTGATGCTATTAATAAATTTAGAAATTGTAGCGTTATGTGAAAGAAGAGAAAATTTTCTTAAATAGTTAGAAGTCAAATTATCTTGTGACTCATATAGTGCTGAAATCTTTTCTATAACATTATCAAAGGAGTTTTTGATAAGCTTTGAGGGACTTGGGCTCAGTTTTAGACCACTTTGAGACAGCACTGCTAAAATTACTCGTAAACTATTTACAAAGTTTCGTTAAAAAACCGGAAAGATATCTATCAAAATCAATAGAATTGTGCAAATTTCTGTAGTTTCCATTACCATTTTTCTTTTAATAAAAAAATAGTTTTTCTGGAGCGCATCCATCAGGCTTGCTCAAGAAATTTAAATAAACTTGGTGGAAATTACGTCCATTTCAAGCGAGATTCTCCCGGCGCCTCCACCATTTTTGCAAGTAGTCACGTATAAAATCCCGTCATTCGAAAGACGTTAATTATGCAACAGCCATAGAACGGTAACCAACACAATAAATTCCGTTTTAATTTTCGCCCTGAAATGTGTTACGTCTATGTTTTGGCGAGACTAGCAATTAGTTTCAGGAATCCTTGGAGGCGACGTAACTAATTGAGACTTTACGTAAGAAAGTGTCGCGTTCGAACAAAGTCGGCAATTACGTGCCGCATTTCGAATAATAAGGGTCGACGGGCTCGTTTCTAAAACATCCACAAATCCGCCTGGTTGGTGGCGGAAATGGTTTCCGCGATATGTATTTCGGCTTGACAACGTTGGTGGTGGTATTGAAAAGTGGGGTTGAAAATGTGTGTGTGTGTGTAACGCGGCGGTGGCGCAATGTGACAATGACAAGTTGGCCGTATATCCCTTCGGACCACTTGAACAAATACGCTTAAACTGACGCAACCGCCACCGATTGTTATTTATACTTATTTACGTGGGTGGAGCACTTGGGACTGATTGATTATTGTTCCAACATGTGTGCGATCGTTATGAAATTATTCCACTGTAATTTTCGTCGAGGGGCCGTAAAGCGGCCGACCATTCGAAGTGCAATTATAAAGGGGGCCGTTTTATGTGCGTTTGACATTAAGTACCCGGTTAAATAACTTACATGCCGCGATATCGACTGCGGCAACAAACGAGGTGCGTTATCCTGGAATTTTGAGTTTTTACATTTTTCACGACTCATTGTAAAACCCTTAAACGGGACCCAAGCAAGAGCCTAAAACTCCAAACGATCTCTTGCAGACCGTAATCAAAAATTTATTCAATTTACTTAAACATCTTACAACGTTAACCAGCTCTCTAAATGCAATAAAAGATGTTATTAAAAATATGAACAGGTAGAGCAACTGTTTTGAATGAGTTGGATAATTTTTTTAAAGTTAATTAAAAACTTTAGAAATTTAAATCGTAGATTTGACCCAGACGTTCTATTCAATAATAATCAATATTTTCTCAAATCTAGTGGCGGGTAGTAATTTTTACTAGGAAGCCCCAGCAAAGCGCCAAAAACAGTACTAAACACAGTTTCAATATTTTTTGTAATAAACCATTAAAACAGATCTAAGTACTAGTGGAAGCAAAATTCCATTCTCAGTTTCGTATCACTTAGAAACTTCTCAATCACTGTATTGGTTAGTTTAGAATTTTACAGTATTTACAGAAATTAAACTTTAGTATCGTATTGTATCCAGCAATAATTTATTATAATTGTTAACAATTGAATTTTAATTTTAATAAATTATTAATTGTTGGGTATGAAACAGATTTATACTTCAGTCACTACTGTACCATGAAGACAATTCAAAAAAGTACATTTCAAACCTATTGAGCAGTTGTTAATAGTTCAAAGTAGTTTATAAAAATATATATAAATATTGCAATATTAATAATAATGCAATATTTTTTTTCTTTTATTTATCAACGTCTATTGACTCATAGCCTAGAAATGTTATAATTATTATGATCATTAAAATAATTTATTAAAAAATTTGTCCTCAAATTCTCAAATTGCAAGCATTGTTGTGCAATATTTGGTAGCGCTTGATGTAAGTATTAGAGAGGGGAGACAACATTGCTCCTTTAAAGCAATTGCACATTTTTTTGCCTGACAGTGACGAGTGGGCACTTGTGGGCTTTTTTACTAGAAATCTGGCAAATCCAGAACCATATCATAGGAAATGAAGGAGAGAGGTTTGATTACTGGGATGTTATACGTTATAGTGGACTTAAATCCAGTGGGATCAACGGCTTAACGTGACTTGCACACCACAGATAAAAGAAGCGCAGCTACTCAGCTTTTCATATTTATGCCGCAGACGTTCCATGCGCCCCACTCAAGTGTAAGAGTTATAATGGCGACAGAGTGGGAGACGCTTCACTTTCCGTTACACACATGTGGCGCTTTTATCTGCTATGATTAGAGATGTTTCAAGCAGAACAAAAATGTTTAAGTAATATTTACAATATTGGTAGTTGTCCAAAAAAACTATAATACAGCGACACCTAAAAATATACACATCACCCTTAAATTACCTTCATTCTGATGAAATAAAATACTTCGCAGAAAACATTTTTTAGTTTTATTGCTGTATATTTTTGCATTTGCAAAATTATGGACAACATTTTGAAATAAAACCGTAGCAATAATTTGAATTTTGAACTATATTTCGTTAATGCCAGCGTGTTTACATCCTTAAATTTGGAAATACATACGTATGAACAAGAGGGAAACATAATAAATTACATGCAACTACAATAAAAAAAATTGTAAAAGTATGTGTACATTCATTACGGTACATTCATTACGGTAACGTAAAATCAAATCACCAGAACAACCGTAATTATACAAAGGACGTCATCTGGCAGCAGTAATGAAGCAGGCTGTCGAGCACATTCTTTAATTAAATTACATTTGAAGGTGTTTTTCACGCGATTTTGTTTTAATATTTTTTTATAAGAAACTATTAATAGACTAATTGCACTAAACCGTACATTGCTTGCTAGTTATATAATATTGATAGTAAATGATG
Source organism: Pyrochroa serraticornis (assembly GCA_905333025.2). NCBI lineage: Eukaryota > Metazoa > Arthropoda > Insecta > Coleoptera > Pyrochroidae > Pyrochroa > Pyrochroa serraticornis. The sequence continues at coordinate 8,087,612 of HG995157.1, read as the reverse complement.
CACAGTCAACGCCACTTTGGAAGAAAAATTAGATTTCATATTCTAGATATTAATTATGAATTAAATAAAATCAACAATTATTTAAACATTTTCACGTGACCCAGAACTCACTGTGAGTGGACGTGACCAATGACGTCACCCAGCCAATCATCTCTCTGACTCTGTTATAGTCGTAGCATTATTTCATATAATTTTCTCCATTTATCGACTAATCAAAAATATCTGCCTCAAATAATAAAATTGGTTTTTGACTTATCAGCGGGTGAAATAAAATATACAAACTTATTCAGTCAGGAAATGTATTTAAATTTAATTTCTGTGTTAAGGATGCTAGTTTCAGGTAAAGCTACTCTTTACAATAACCCTCCAAACTGAAAAAAATTATTGTAATTCTGTTAATATCATGGACAGTATAGAGGAATGCCAAATTTCTGTTAGATCACGTTTCAATTCATGTCCACCATGCCCATCGTAGATATTACTTGGATTACTCGAATACATGTTCAGATTTTGAGCAAATTTATTTTTCAGTAATTCTTTAAAATGTGCATACATAAATCTTAAAAATATATTTATATCTTTTAAGCTACGGTTTAACATTAGTAAATAAATTTAAAAATATCACTGACAGAATTTATTAGGATGACATGAGGAGTTTGCTTTATCTCGTCATTATTAAAAATAGAGTTTTTTTATTCGATTTATTTAAGCAGAAATTAGTTTGTGCCCCTAAGGTTTGTTATGTGTGTTTATGAATTTTCCGCACAATTGTTGAATGATCCCGAAATCTATTTGCAACTTTTCGATGTTCACTGTATTGACAATCGTTAATCCCGGAGTAAAAAGCAGCCGGGCTGGTCGGGTAAAAATTGAAACTGTCCCGATTGAAGGGCGTTTCGTGTTGAAATTTATTCCTGCTGATCGGATTGTAACAGTTTTTGCTCTCTCGATATACCGGAAACGTCCTCTCCGGCACCACGGCCGGTTAATTCAACTAAACCGGGACTGCACTGCAACAATTCCCTCAATACCCTCAATAAAAACCCTTTTCTACCGGTCCTGTTTTTATTTAAATTAAACACCGACGACAATTAAAATCGGGTCCATTTCAGAACCGGATCCATAAATCGTGTCGTCCGTTATCGGGTACACCACGCCATGGCGTCTATATCGGGCAGTAAATCATACCATTGCTGAGTGCAGATAGCGACGCTCTTAGCCCACCAATAAACAACCTCACTCCGGAATTCGACACCATTTTTCATCGCATCCTAACGACACGGAAAAGTCCCGGCTGTTTACCAAAGGAAACGAGCCGGCGGGGCACAAATCAAAAACGGAGGGAATCGGCCAGACGGACGCGGTCTGTGTATGTTTCGGGGGTTTTTGTAGAACGGAAGAGCCCTTGTTATTCCGGCGCAAATTGGGATGTTATGTATTATCCGCGACAAAGGGAAACTACAATCAGCGAGGATGAAATCGGATCACGTCGAGGAGAGAACACGCAATATAATTCCGCAATTATACGCGCTTGCTAACGCCACCGCCAAGACACCAAGTAATTAAGAGGACCTTCGGAATACTCCGGGGCGACTCCTCCATTCTTAGCGATCTTTGCTTTTGGTTCGTCACAAAACTAGAGTCTATCAATTACGTTGTTTGTCTCCAAACGAACTGTTTTGGAAGAGATTCGCAATCCCTAAAGTACTCTCGAGTCCCTTCAGAGCTCGTGCTCCATTCTTCATTTCACCACAACTTTTCCTAACGTAAGGATTCTTGACAAAAGCAATTTTTTTAACTGACTAGATGTCTAAAGAATTATGACAGTAATTAAAGAAATTTGAGTATTTTCGAAATTTCGGCAACACCATTCCATGAACTAAGTACATATGGCGCAATCCCTTTACAGAGTTGCCGTTAATTTACATTATTGAATTCGCTTGGTATGTGCACGTATCTACATATCCAATTCAACCACTTCAAGCGGATTGATGCCTCGTGTTGGCTATGATTTCGAAATGGGATATTATTAAACAATCCGTGAACAAGCCATCGAAGTGAATATGATCCGCGCCAGCGACGCCTTCCCCTTCTCACTTCCCGACGCCCCATCGGAATTAATTTTGCGCCACTAACTAAATTTTATTCGTTGATTAACGGCGGCGGCGGCGGTGGCGGCAGCGTTCACATGCAACGGTCTTTTCGGCCTGCAATACTGCAACCGATGATTAATGCGGCTCAACCGGCGAGTATCGTCCATTTAACCCGCACACTACATTAGGCATGAGCTTAATTGCGGGTTCGGTTCAATAATAATACGGTTAACACCTGATTCGGGAATTTTCCGGATGATACCGGAGTCACTGAGAATCGGGTCCGGTGCTTGGGAGTAAAGCACAAATTTCGCTTGATTAAACGCGATATCATGTTATGGCCGGTAACTCCAACTGCTTCGACTTAATTTCCATACATAAAGAAGATCGTGAAGATGGACGTTTTACTTGTGTTTTCCTTGTAAATGAAGACTATTTTCAAGTTACGAGGATAACTAAACCAGAGACGTTGTAAACACCGGTTGTGTTATACAGGCTGCATGGAAAATTAATCTAAAATTATGTGGTAATAAAAAAAGACTTTCAAAATTCACTTATTTTTAGATAACTCATTATATCTCTAATTTTGCCACATCTTTTGACAGGTGGAGGAATTCTAAAAAAATTTAATAATATTTGTTGACAAATTTATTGAAAAAATTAGTGGCGCTAAGCCTGGTCATGCAGGATTTAGGCTTCCGCTTATGTTTCCTTTAAGTACCTACGTACCTTAAAACTTTTTTTGAATTGTGGGCAACAGCGCCATCTAATTTGAAATGGCTAACATCAATTTTATTATTGTCTGCCTTTGAACGTGCCTTGAAAAAATTAGGTAAGTAGAACAAGAAGTAGAAGAAAAGATCTAAGTCTAAAAGATATGTAAAAGCATCATAAAAGGTGGTAGAACATTTATCTGCAAAACTTTTAAGAGTGATAGAAAATAAAAAAGCACAGGAGGATTGAACCCAAAAAAAATATATTAACAATGTGTATTAACGGATGTATGGCCCCTCAAAGTTGAGACTAAGATAGTGCTCAAATGTTGTGTAGATAAATCTTGGACACATGTAACACACTAAAAATTTGGTTTACACAAAAAGAGTTAATGAGCAGAAATGGCAAAAATAGAAACTGATAGGTTCTTGATGACATGTTTTGTAAACTTCAGTGTTTGCAAATTTCCAAACACAAATATTTTCGATGTGACGTCACAAATATAAAGTGTGAGAGAGAACGACCTTTCATGGTCTATGTCACTAGACCATTTTTGCTAAATTTTCTTTAAGTTATCGATGGAGATTTAATTAAGATTTGGCTACATAAAATTTGAGCAAAATTGATACAAAGATGTAGATGTAAATATTTTAATATATCTTTTTATGCTTGGTGTATTTTGAAATTTTGCCAAGTTAATATTTAATCACCCTGTATATATACTAATTTTCCATATACAAGATCCCAATAAAAGGAGAGGTACGTCAAAGGTAATGGAAGACTACAGATATGTCAAATAAATACGAAAAAAGTAAAACTAAATAGTTACCAACAAGTGGAAAGTAAAGATTTTGAGCAATCATTAGGCAATGCAAGAAACATGAAAAAAAATTTAATAGAATCAAAAATATTTTAAGCGGTGCAGCAGAAAAGAGTAGGAAAAGAATCCAAAGGCAATACCGGTTTTGAAGAAGAACATTTTTCAAGAAAGACAGTGAGAAAGTTGAGGCTAACCTCTACTGCAATGAATTGTAATGAAAAACTAATTTAATGGGTAAAGTGTAGAAGTAGTAACACTGTAAATGTGTTAATTGCAAAGTGAAGTCTTCATTTTAGAGGTATTTAATTCTTCTTTTGACTCTTTTGTTGAAATAAAACTTTTAATAGGAGGGTATGCTACCTGAAACGCTCTGATATGGGAATGAACTTATTAGATACCAATGAAACAAGGCCTCGGGTTGTCAGTGTCGCTGGTAACCATTGTCAAGGAAAAGTAAAGTAACAAGAACGCTCCATGTGATTATGGTATGTGTTGTAATTGTGAACACTTATCAGTAATGTCATGTTAATTATTTTATGACTCAATTTTTAAATGGTGAAAGAGTCATTTTATATTTGTATCGCCGCCACTGATCTCATAGCATCAATGCCAATGATGGGACCTCTTTCTCTGCTACCTATCAGTTGCAGGCTTTTGCAGTTACCAAAAACCTGATAGTTGATAGTTGATTCACAAAGAAAAAACTTTTTTGTAGGTAGATTGGTTTATATCTCTGAAAGATTTACTACTTCAGAGGGTGACTATATTCCCACGTTCCAGTTCGATATTTAAAGTTTTGTATTATCAAAAAGATGACGTGTAAATAATAATTGTGTTGGAACAATTAATTATAACAAAATGTATTACCATTTTAAAATCGTAAGTACCCAGAGCATTGTATGTAATTTTAGGCAAAATTTTCCTCCACTGTTAACAGTTACAACGTAAAAATGCACCATTTTTCTAATTAAATAAAAAATAAACCCTCGTGAAATGTATCATTGACACGTTGTTGTATAAAACAACAAATCTATTCCGATAGAAACCTAGTGGTGAAATTTTGCAAATTTACAAAATTAAAAAAGATGAAATTTAATCGCGTTACGAACACCGCGTTAAGTCAAGGATTGAAGTTTCAACCGTTCAAACTTTTACCGTAAAACTGTTCAATTCTATTCTCGAACTTTACGAACAGGTTCTAGTAAAAAGCTTGTCGGTGAATCGAGTAAAAAATTTAAAAAATTTGGATCTCCTTGCCGGAGTAGATTTGCATTTTGCCACGACCGGCTGACTGAAATCGGCGTCTCAACTCCCCCTATAATTGCGCAAGTTGAACCGGCATTATTACAAATGGGGTCCGTTTAGTAGCGGGCATTGTAACCTATCCGTGGCGCAAATTGATTCTTCGGGTCACATTTTGGAGCTACGGAAGCTGCGGAGGTGCCAAGCAACCGGTAATCGGATTGTCGGAACAAAGAGGCTTTTGTGAGACGGTCCCGACGTGCAACCCGAGAAGTTGCATTCGTATCCCACGCGTAAACTCATCGACGACATAGTTAGTTCTTGTTGCTTGTTTAAATAAATTTTGTTAGCGGGGGTAGAAGAGAGAAGGCGTGATTTATTGCGGATAAGGGGTCTTTGCGGGATTTCAGTTATTGGCTGGCATTGTTTACAGCACCACAGTCTGAACAAATTGTCGAATTGTTTGTTATTAATTATGATATCGGTTTATAGGAGCAAGGGTCGGTAAATGGATAGCGTTTAGTGTTCGGAAGTGTAGTGGTGACAGAGAGTCGCTTGATAAATGAACTTGAGGGCAACTCTGATAATTGTTTCTGGGTGACGCTTGTTTGTGTCACGTGTTGACTTCTTAACGGAAGTGGAATAACTAATGGACTTTTAATAGAGGGCGCTGCAAGACCTCACGCACCCCGAACTTGTTAGTCTTAGATATGTTTCATTACGGTAAAAGTGCCACACCGCTGGAGACACGCGAACCAGTTCATCTAAATGCCGTGTCATAAATAATACAACCGGGGGGTTTGTTGTGCGAGTGGCGTGACTGAAATGATTGACCTCTCGTGTAATTAGCTATAAATCAGGCAATATTTATGGAAGCTCCTCATCTGTTCCCGGATTTTAAAAAATCCACTCACCTTTGTATTGGACTTTGTTGAAAACGCTTGTGATTATCCTTAGCTCCGGATTAGGCACGTCGCCGATCTGCAAAAAAGAAACGTTGTCATTAAACAACCACCAACACATCCCCATACTAAGCCCATCCCTAACGGTGGTGGCGTGACTGAAATCACTTTTGGCCCTTTCAACTCTCGCAGCCACGCCATTGCATACCTGCCACATACTCGAGGCTAATTTAAAAACATAAGTGCCTTGCTCTATCTTCGACAGATCTTGCTCATTCGTACAAATCTAATTTAAAAAACACAGCACCACTAAATATTGCAACGACACCCCCATTAGCCGCTGCGCTGAATTGAAAATTAAACAACCAGGAAGGTCGCAACAAACAAATTACGTAATGCACCAAATTGTCGAAAAATGGTCGGGCGCGTTCCAGTAAAAACACGACAGTTGCAACAAAAATTATTCATCGTGAATACCAACGACTTAAAATGGGCTCAGATACAAATCATTTAGTGGCAATCAAAAGAAGGAATCCGAAATTGTAAAGTATTTGAATGCATCGCCGGTTGGAATTACGGGACGTGTCCGAACATTTCCAGTTGGAAAACTGGCTCTTTAAAGATTGAAGTTTGAGCTTGGGTAATTTTTTATGTAAACTCACTTTGCACGCTTCATAGAACTTTTGCATTTGAGTGACTCGTTAAACATCTTGCACCTTGCTCCGAGAGTTTCAGGCATTTGTGGAGATTTTAAGAGTTTCGAAAAATTCAAGTTTTCAAAATTTTATTGAGACCTTTTGAATCCCCATAATTTGTAAACATTAACAATTACAAAAATTTAAATTCGCCTGCAATAAAATTAGGTCTGCCAAGTTTATACTAAAAGTTCTCTACGTGGAGCTCTTAATTCATGACAAACAAGGGCGGTGGCGTCCCCCATTTTCAGTTACCTGCAACTGTTGTTGTGCATTTTCTATTTAGAACCTTTTAAAGACAATCGTTATAACTTTTATCAATTTTATATTAATCTTATTTAGTTTGAAATAAATATGGTTTGCAATTTGCTCCCAACATTATTTCTCTGCTTGCTATAGTCAATGATGGTTTGTTTAATTCACCACTGTGTTACAAAGAAAATTATTAAATTTAGAAAATGTTTCTACAGCGCTGTATCTATTTATGGGTTAATATAAAAATATTGATTCAGATCAGATGAGTTAGTAAAAAGGCTATAATGTAGATAATATGCAGTAAAAACTAAGTTGAAATTTTTGAAAGTTAACCTCGCCTGAAAAGATATGCGATCTACTCTTTCAACAAACAGTTTTTAATAAAAGATGGATGACGTTGAAACTTGTTGAATCATAATTAAAATTTTTGCACGTCATATGCATGTATAATTTAATGGAAAGAATGTCACGACTCATCTTTCTCGTGATACGTTTGAAAACTTTAAATCTAATCCTAGATCCTTGCAGTAAATCTTTGTGTTTATAAATTTATAAAAGAGCGAGGTGCCAGAAACAATTCTGTCACTATTTGGCAAGGTTACCAGTCTGAGAGTTTTCTGATAGATAAGCATACTGTGCTTTTAGGTAAACCGGTTTAAATGTTTCTTTTCAATTCTTTACAAAATTAATATTTTTAGAACTCTCCAGCAGAATTAAAGAATAATTCTAAAGTGACTACTATTGGATGTAACTAAATACTTTTATGTTCTAGATACAACTTGGTTCATCTGCGTGTTAAAAGACAATGCAGTATTAAACGTTGCACCAAGAACTTTTAGTGCCTCAATTCGTTGAAAGACAACTAAGCCGGCATCATACTCTTACAGAATGTTTCCTTCTGAAATACAAGATCATCTACATTTAAAGATAGTCTGCTGTATGCAGTTTATTTTGATATCTACTACTCGGCCAATTCAGAAGAATTTCTATATTCTATAACACAATTTGCCCTTCAGTAAAATTTTGGAACAAAAAATTAAAATGTTTGTTGCAATAAATTAATTTGGTTAATAAATATCACTTCCAAGTCATGGTGGACACCCGTTTCTACATCGAGGATTTTGGGTAAGTGGCCATAACAAAACTGGGGGCAGGACTAGAAAAACATTTATAGAAAAAAATTAAATAAAAGGTTGTTTCAATCAATACTACCAAGCGCATTGGAAAATTTTGGGTAGGATCTACCCAATTATTGGCCACATTTTTGCGAAGAACTCCAGCTGAAAAGGAACCAGTAGAGTATGTCAACCAGAAAAATGGATAAGAATCTTTAAAAAAACACCAAGAGTTCTAAGGTTTCTAAAAATATTACATTTAAGCAACTATATTGCAACTGTGGAGGAGTAAAATGAGCCAGAATGGTGATATATTCACCTTCACGTCCTAACATAAACAGAGAGCAATATGTGCAATTATTTACCCACAGTAACGTATCTCTGGCAGTAGAGAAAAATTTTAATAATTACTTAAAACATACGCAGTTTTTGAGATCTATGAAAAGTAAGAAGCAAGCCCGTATCATCAGAGCCTATGTACTGACATAACTGGTAAAACTGGCAGAATAAAGTCCCCGACTTCGTCCATATCAACTGAATTTCAATATCCGCCTAAAATTGAGGCTAACAGAAATCAAGTGATGAAGGTTCTAAATAGGCCAATACAAGAGGGGGATTGACAATTCGGTCTTTTAAAATAAATTCAATGTAGATAACAAAGACTATCTGGAGTATCTAATTGCAAAGAAAATTTTAGAAATAATGGCAAAAAAATATTGAACGGTACTTGTGCATCTCAGGAAATAAGTAAGCTATTTCAGAAAGATTAAAGAGGTTATTAAACAATCCCAAAAATGATGGAGCTGCTTATGGAACTTGTTACTTATAGAAGTTTCCGGATACACAATTTGAAGGACAACCAAAAAACTACAAGTAAGCAATCCTCCCACAACTCAGGACTAATAAGCAGAAGACTGTAGCTTTTGGAGGCCACCTTGGTGAAGATTTCAAACCGTGTCCACCAGAAATTAATCTAAATGTTGAGCTGCCCTTAGAAAAAGTTAGTTTATCAAAAAATTGGAATAGACTTTAACTCAAAGAAATTGTGTGGATCTGACTTCAACCTTGCAATGGTTCTGAAAAACCTTTGGAAGAAAAATCAGTTACCAAGCAGCCTTTTCATAAATCTAATACTTCCCAGTAATGTGAAAAGTATTACAAATTATCTTAATTACCAAATGTGGTAAACCTGGAAATGAAATTATATCCTAGAAACCAATAACTTATCTTTGTACCAAATCAAAAGTTAAGGGAAACTACTAATAGAAAAACTGCTATCAATTATACAAAAAACCTCTTAGTAATAAACTATCAGTATGGATTTAGACAGAAATACGCTACTGTGGAATAAATGCGTTCTGTGTCCAAAATGAACAATTAAGCATTAGAGTAAAATAGGAGTAAAAATTTTTTTTTAAAGTTTTTAGTCAAAATTCTTACCAATTAATTAGTTCATAAGACATGGTCTTTAAATGATGCATGTTAAAAAAGAAATAGGCAACTATTTACAAAAAGATAAAAAAGATAATCGAAAACAAATTAATTCAAATATAAATCTATTATATTATCCCTCCAAAGACTTGAAAAGTAAATTCAAATAATTTGTCTAATTAATTTTAGTAATTGACCTAATTCAGAATTAAAATATAACTTTCTCCATGGAATGAGTCTGGAAGAAATGGTCACGAAATGGTTCCATCAAAAAATTTTGTCAAAATTTCTACTTATTGTAGTATTATTGCAAAGATTGTGAATAAAGTGGGATTTTAAAAAAGTGTGCCATTTAAAACGCAGAAGACACCAGGAAGAGTTACCAATTGCTTAGTTACATAAAGATGAAGATGCTGTGTTCTGCACGTAAATCGACAATTTAAATGAAAACTATCCTTCAACAACAATTGATATTTAAAACCATTTTGCAGTTTGTTTGGATTTATGGAATTTAACTATGGGCCAACAATTTCAGTAAAAGCATCCTCCAGAGGTTTCAGAGCAAGTTACTGTGCGCTATTGTTGATGGCACATATAACGTCCCCAGTGAAGCCAACCAACATGACATCTCACTGGAATCCGTCAAGGAAGAAATTCACCAGTAAAGTACAGCGCACAAGTGTCACTGTATGGTGGTCAACCTGTTAAACATACAGCTACTATAATTAGATTTAATAACAAATTGCTTCGGTCAGATATACTGACAAATGAACTTTAAAATATAAATTGCTAAAGTGCTTCCCTATTGCTTCTTATTGATTTCAAATGGGTTAGTGAGAAATGGGAGAATTACTGTAATCACTGTGAGCTGAATGAAGAAAATCAAAAAGCATTATATTATTAACCTTCTAGGAAATGACGTACAATCTAAGTTAAAGAAAAGTAACTTTTAGCTTCGCGGAAAAGTTTGCACGATATTTTATGGAAATTTACAGTGAAAATTGAAAGCATTCAATAGACACAATTTGCTGCTTCAATTTTTAACAGGAAGATCACTATTTGGTTTATTTTGGGACCGGAAAAATTTTACAAATGCTGTTTAGTTCAGATACAATTTTTTGAGGATAATTTACAATAAATCCTGCAAATACTGGCTCACCGACTCGCTGACGGCCACTCAAAACGGACGCATCTGAGAAATGGAAAAGAACGATGGTAACCAAGTCGAATTTCAATAAAGTCATCGAAAACATACTCTGGATATTTCCGCCTCACCCGCATCGCGTTGGAAAAATATTGAATATTAAATAAAATTTTAGCAAAACGTCCGGTATGCCGGAAATGCGCTTCTACTGCATTCCTGTCGGTAGTATAAAACTGCATTTTTTATGGGAACGAGAATCGGATGTCGCCATCGGGCTTTTGTTGAAATACGCACGCCGCCGTACCTCCGCACCGCCGACGGACGTTGTAAAACCCATCTGCAAGCTCCGAATGAGCTGCACTACGTTCACAATATGCTAATCTTCCCTCGACATTACTTCCCGTCCCCTTAACAGTGTCCGTCCGTTAAAATTGTTAATTCTCTTTTAACATGGACCATTCGCTGGAAGGGATTAAATATACATGAGACCTCAAAGAATTCCGTTCCGAGGACGCGCGCCGTCTAATCTCAATAAACGTCTTGTTTGTATTTAAACGATCCCCCTCGTATTTCACGCCGAAAACCCCAGACTGATTTGCTGCGGCGGCGGCGGCGGACGTCGCTTTTTCCACATAACTTCGCCCTCCGCTAACCACGACGCGATTTACGACCTTATCAGACTGAAAAACGAAACAACAATGAGAGGGATGGGGGAATAGTGGACTCTAAAACGGGGCGATGAGTTGGCGGAACGGCACTCGTTCTACTCGATTTGGACAATATTAAACGGGAGGAATTTGGAATCGTGCATGTGTGAGTGCGGAGTATTAGTTGACTGGACACGGCGGTCACCACATAAAGTACGCCGAGGGGCTGTAAGCGGCGGCTATACCAGTAAAAAGCTGAAACGCCTAAACAAACGGGGAATGGTGCCAGCAGGACCTAATCCCTGTTCGTTTTCCTCTCAGGACTTATACGAGGGTATTGATCTAAAAAAGTTCTTATTAAGGTGACCCAATAAGCAAATCGTCCAATACGTGGCAGTTTTAATATTGCAATCAATATTAATCAAAAGAAGTTATGCTACGTATATAGATTTGTCTAAAACTGAAAGAAAAAAATTGTGGAAAACTATAATGTAGATTTTCATAGTTTTGCATGAAACCTTCCATTTGACTATCTTCAAGTTTTCAACCAACACTTGCGGGCAAAGTTACGAAGTTGAATCATTGATTCTAAAATTCAGTTGCTTTACTGCTGCGTTTACATTCAACATCCAGGTTAAAATTCAGCCTCAAAGTAGTTTTTTGTGTTTAGATTTGAACAAGTTATATTTGACAAATATTATAACTAAAATGTTTCGATATTTTTGTTTTAACGTAATCAACGTAACTTTAAAATTTTTTTCTCTATTTGCAAAGTGATAAAAATAGCGCTTAACTTAAATATTAATTACCAAGAACACGGTGAGAGTGGAGACCTCGGCCACCGCTCTTTAGCTCATTACCACTATCGTAGGTCTGGGAGACACAATTCGTATTTTACGATATCCAGATATAGTACGATAGCTTTGGAATTAGAATTTGATATTTTGTCGAAATTACAGAATTTATTTTATTTCTAAAACTTATCCAGGATTGGTGCTCTACTAGTAAAATAGAAACTTGCGCCTTTATTAAAGAAGTTTTAATTCAGTCAGGTGACCTCTTGAAACTGCTTCTAAAATTCAAAGAATGGGGCCGCGGGACGGCGTAATTCCGCCGTCAGCCTCAGTATGTTACAGTGGCTGAAATTATTTCCGCTCCGGCATTTTTTCAGTGAATTATCACTCTCTTACCTGCACCATCAGCGATATGCCCACAATTCCTTGAGATTTATGCTGCGCCTCCGACATGTTGTGGTAGAGTTCTTTATTAAATCCGTACAGCTGGATCTGAAAATTGAACAAAACCATTATGAAAAACTATGAGAAAAACAACAAGTTGAGACGTATTTCGAGAGATTCGCCAATACGATTGGTTTGAAAGCCGGGTAATAAAATAAAATACACTAGAGCCATCTTTTTAATATTTATGAGCAGTTGTTTGGATGTCCCGAGGTTGTGCATTCGCATAGAATATGTATACTAGTCGTATAAAAGGAAAACTAAATCGATGGGAATAAAGTAATAACATAGAATAGATACATATCCCAGTCCATCACGCTGACTTTTCAAGAAATTCAATAAGTCGCGCTCGGATCCGGATGACTCCGGGAAGATGGATGTGTGCTTAGGCCAAGTATAAGATTTTCCTTCAATACAGAGCAGTTGGACCCGCCGAAAAAGCGATAATTCGTTTCTTATATCGCACAGAAATTCTCATTTAGAGCCCCGCAATATCGCCGCAATCTATAAGGAATAATGGAGCGGCTCAAGTGGCTTTAGTATTTTTCGTAATAAAAGTAATCCTAATAGATGGCGTTCGTGGTAAAAGAGTTTTTTAACTATGCGCGATTATATCAAAACACAAAGACTCTGACCCCGTACATCTTCTTTATCCGGACGAGATACGACCTGCTACGAAACATAAATAGTTATTAGCTCCCTAACCAAGTGTCTATGAGACCGCAATAACGCTTCAGTGGTTGTAACCGGCTCTGGTTGATGAATTTGAATTTTCGACGCAGCATTCTGATATTTTATTAGCAACAATAACAATCATTACCTCGGCGTAATGTAAGCCCGTCAGGAAGCTTTGTTGCAGCCCCATTCAGCTTTGCTAATGGGAAATTCTAGTCTCGAATCTTTTCTTTTGTGAGGCCTTTCAAAGAACATCCGATTCACTGTTTACAAAAAAATAGACAATTCACTGCGTTAAATAAGTACGCCGAAGCCAAATTAACGGCAATGCGCCGAGTTATACAATACATCGTATAGCTGCTCGGTTCATGAACAATATCAACATGTGAATCGATCAGGGAAGTCTTGTAATATTTTGACGCAGTTATGCGAAATTTAATTTATTCGAATACCGTCCCGAGCTTTCCTAATTTGTCGATAACAATGTTAGAGACAAGATGTTTGGAACGAGAGTGGAACCTTTGAGGCTACATTAAAGTAAGGAGCCGGATATGTTACAAGTTGGGGAAATCAAGTGGCTTCTCTATGTTACTCTACTGTCACGATAATTAATAGGTTTCACCAAAAATACTTCTAGGGCACCTGACAGAACGGAAACGTAAAGCATTTGTTAAATCTACAACTAAGTATACTTTCATGCAAACAAAAGCAGCTACTTATTTACATGTGGAGACAATTGAGAGATTTCAAAGAAACTTTTAGTTTAAAATTGGTTCAGAATTCTCAATATATGAATTCAATTAAAAGAAATTAAAAATGAGATTTTAGGAAAAATTGGTCAATGGAATCTTTTGATGTTTTTTTAGTATTTTTGGTAACAATCTTGAAGATTGATTAAAAAATAGGAGAAATACTGGAAAAAAGTAAATCGAGAGTTTGTGAAATTTTGTAACGTTTCAGATAATTTAAAACTATACTTTTTGGTTCTTGAAAATTATTTTCTGATTGCATATAAATCTTAGCTTTCCAATTTTATTATTTTTAATTCGATAATTCCATATAGAGTTGTACACTATATAAGATTTCGAAGATAAATTGATAGTCTCACACTTCTCTATAAGACACTTTCCTGGATGTAACAAACACAAGAATTTTCTCCTTTAAAGTTTGATGTTTTGTTAATCAAACACGATCCACACACTACATTACAATAGTTAAATATATATAATGGTACCAAGTGTTGACAAAAATGCTGGTTACGTCCAGGTTAATAATTTTGCACGCTTGTTCACTCCAGTTCAATAACAAGAAAATTTCAACAGAATCTCATCTGTATATTAATGTATTGAACAACGTTCTACGATGCTAAGAAATAAACTGAAGAGCAAAGACCCTGAAATTAATGCATACGAAACTGTACTGGTTACGTCTTCAATCTTACAATAAGTAAAATTAATTTCCGCTCTTATTGCTGCTCTTTGAGTTCCATTTGTTAGATAATTACTAAACTACTACCACAATAAATTTTGAAATTGTTTCATACTTAATTTTCCTCAAGTCAAATTTCTTAAAATTTGTATGTAAATGTAGTAATATTCTTATAACTACATATATGTATGTAGAGCAAGGGTTGATAACTTTTGGAAAGTGACCCTTTTCCGCATCTCCATTGGAAGTACTCTGTTGAGTTTAGTAAAACAACTGCAGGATGCCAAGTTGGAATTTAGAACAAACAGTTTGGAAAAGTATTCCATTTGTGAGAGGGTCTTAAAGAAAACTTTTCTTGTACCGACTAGTGGGGTTTGTCACTTCTAAAGTTGAAACTAGTCAACGTGATAACTTTTTTATGCTTACATATCTGCAACAATCTTCGTTTGCACCCATCTTTACTGCAAAATATTATTTACAGCCTCGACTAACAGGGGGCGGATGGTGAAATGGTGGTCAATGTGCTTCCCTCAGTCATTCCTTCTTTGTACAGCCTTGCAAAAAGAAGCATTTTCTCGTCTTTCCTCACCATTGATTCAACTGCGTTGTATAACATTTAAATAGAATAACGCTAATTATCTCATGATTCTTCCAATCCCAACAAATCAAAACTGCCTTCACAATCTACACTTGATCCAACATTTTGGACACTTCGATCTGAGATCATTTCGGTCTCTTCGAGCCGCCATTACTTTAGTTTATTTTTACGGAATTGCTTTTTTCAATTAAGGTAAAAGTAGTTCTGTCTTATGTTACATATTTAAGGATGCTTCAAAAGGATTTTGTTTTCTATTTCTTTGCTTCTCTTATTCCTTTCTTTTGATGACTGTTTTCGTCGCTTTTTCTATTGCGCTCTATTCGACTATTGTTTTGGATTAGAGATACCGTGAGAATGTTGGGTTTGTGTGTGGGGTCGTCACTGATTCCTGCTGCCACTATCCGTTATCAAGTCCAAATAACTTTATATTTTATATTATTTTCTTTGATCCCCATTGCTGATAACCTAAAATTATGGGACTTGATTTGTTGGTTTCTACTTTTAATAGTCAACAGCTATCCGTTGTCTGTGCTTACAATTCAGGGTACTCAAAACTACAGCCTTTAGTCAACCGCTTTATAGAAAGTTTGCTTCTGCGTTTTGCTGGATGCAGCTACTCAACGCCCGCGTCCTTTTTTTATGTTGCAATCTCAAAAATGTATGTTTCACCTCCTCAGTGTCGTTTCCCAAAGTATTTGTGTACTGCTATAATAATGTTTGGAGGACGCTCAAATTTTTCCCTTTGGCAAGTTAGGCGGTGATGTGCACTGCATGGAACGCTACGAGGAAGAAAGTAGCGCTCACATGTACAACTAGCGGGCCACTCTCCAACAAGCGAAATTTAGCTCTTCAACACTCCCCCTTTCGAATAGGTTTTATAATTATTTTTATAGTTTAATACATATGGGGAGTGTAGCAAAATTCATGGTGTAATAGTTTGGTTAAATATAAATAATTATTGACGTGAAATATCTTTAAAATATTCAGTACTGCAACTACCTTTTGTTCAAATCCTAATTGCGTAGGTAGGAAATTATTTTTCCAAAACTTTTGAACCACCTAGATAGAATAATCATAAATTGCAAGCTCAATATCTGTCGATAATTTCTCTCATTATGCTTCAACTTCAGCCGCCTTTCACTTCTATGGGATCTCACTTATTTTCAGACCTAAGCTTTGCAGTATGCTATACAGAGTTTGAGTATATAAGTGGCTAATTCTTCCAAGGCTTTTGTGTTTGATGTGATATTGTTCAATATCTTTTTAATGGAGACCTAATTTGCAATTAATCGAATTTTTAAAATTATTTCCACGAGGAGCTCCAATACACTCCTTTTGGGATTTAATTCGCTATACTTATCGTAAATGTTTGATTTTAGCTGTCGCGACAACTTTTTTTTGTTGACTTCCACAAATTGATCAGCTTGATCTGGTGTCATTATCTTGAAACACTTGCTACGAGTTAATTGTGGAACTGATCTACCGTCTGTTAGTTATTTCGTATTCTTTTATTGATAAAAGTTTTGCGTAAGTTTCTAATTTTTGCGGTCAAATCGACTTCACGACAAGTTGCTGGTACTGGAGGTGTCGAATGTTGAGATATCTAAAAGAGGTACGATTTATACCCAGAATAGGTTTTTAGATTTGACAACGCGAGGTATTCTGAGCCCACAAATTTTGAAAAAAAAGCTTGTTAACGAAATTAAGTTTTTGATGGTCTCGGCCAAACTGTACAGCGCGTTTCGAACAAAAGCAAAAATTTGAAATTTTTTTCTTTCAGCGACGTGATGCGTTTTAGTGTTGAAAACTCGTTAGTGGAAATATCTGGGATTTGACATCACTTTGCGTCGTTGCATTGTTGGCAAAACATTTAAATGAGAGTAAGCTCGCACATTTAACTGTCGATATCAATCATTGTGGGGACGATCAGAACCATTTCGCCACAACGGCCGCTTTATAATACATTCTTTCATTCATTTCGGCGGATATTCCGCGTAATCATCAATCTCGCCCCCTCGAAACGTCAAACAGTTGGATGGCACGAACTCTTTGGCGGTGTTTGTTTGTTGCATTTCTTGGCGTTAGCAACAAATCCGTTGTTGCCTCAGTAATTAATTAAGTTTCGACAAAGGCCAAGGGGAGTGTGGTAGAAATTCGCATGTTCGATGGAAGATTTACGACGGAATCGAAAATTTCCAAGTACTTTCCCGAGGATGGATAGGTGCGTATAGTATAATTCTGACGCCAAACGGATCCCTGAAAAATATAAATTCACCTCGTACGCGTTGCTAGAACATTTCACCTGGCCGAAACACTACATCAAACTGTCTAGAAACTCTCATGTCTTACTTAACATTCCGAACGCGCCGGAGAAATAACGTTTCGATTTTATATCGAGACTCCTTTTCGCTAATGCGGTTCCGAAGTTACGATGGATTTTGAATTTTACTCTGCGAGACGTTGCGTTTTCGTTAATATCAAATTGTGGTTGGTGCAAGTTTAATCGGGCACAATAAAAGGTGTGCTTTCGTTTTGGTTTATTTAAATCGGAAAGCGATCGGTGTGCATCCGCGACGAAGACAGGAAAAAGTAACAATGTGATAACGTTCAGCTGGTTTACGAGATTTGTTAAAATGGCTCGTTCTCGATAATTGAACAGTTTCCAAGTTGGCGAGACTGCGGGTTGACTCGTTATATGGAACCAAACTTGCTTTTCTGAATTGTTTCAAAGAAAACACAAATAGGGCACAAGCATGAGATAATTACTGGTAAAAGACTCCGCTCTATGACTATAACAAGATAACGTAACAAGCAACATTTTTTTTTCACAGAATTATTGTTTTTGGTTTGCGCTTTTGTACTTCAGAATCACTAAATTGCATCATTGCAATTTTGCAATAAATATTATTTTCCATGAGGTAGTCAAAGTTTTGGATAATTTAAAATGCCAGAAAGTCAACAGACAATTAGTATTCAAATCTATTAAAATAACAAAAACCGCTTCATTATGACAAAGCGTTGATAAATAATTACGATAAAGTTTATTTTATATAAAAAAGCTACCACCACCAGCCGAAAATAAGAAGCATGTATTTATTTACGGTACGAGAACCAATGTTTTAAATTTATAATAGAACCAAAAAATGAAAAAAATTACAAAGCTTTCTATGAGAAGCTAAAATATAAGAAACTAAGAAAACTTCAAAATCTCTCTCAACTACGGAAGGATATCTAGAGAAAAAGAATAAAAATGGACTTTTAAATTGAAACGTGCATTTTTAATGTTGAATGAGAAATTTGTAGTAGTGCAGAGAACTGCATTCAACTGAAAAAAAATGCATTTAAGGAAGTACATTTAGAAATCTACATCAATCGAAAGTAATTTATGGTATAGAAGAAATGTTTTGAATGCTTAAAAATTAAAATTAGCAGGAAAACAAATTGCGGTTTCTATAATGTGACATTTAAATTAATACTTGGTTAATGTTTCTTCGTTTTGACAAGTTGAATGGTGCCTTCATTACAGTCAAATAAACATTAGTTATGGGATTCTACATAATCACCCACTTTAAATTTAATTTACTAATTGAAGTTACAAGACGGAACATGCGAAGCGTTTTCTACCTTGAGTGGAATATAATTCATTCCGAAGCCAAGACAGATGATTTCCAGTGTCAAACAATTTTTCTGGTGTGTTCAATCATTTGTTGCATAACTTCTACCTTATAATAAATGTTTCAGTAATAATTAAATTATTGACAGCAATTCTGAAAAACGCATTTATTATGTACTGAATGGGGTCCAAGTATTATAGTTCCTTGACTTTCAGTAGTATATAATTTTCTTATATTTCATCATTTTATATTAATTATTCACCTATCCTAACTAGCTTCAAGATGCGTTTACAAATGTCGTTCCTGCTAGCTCAAGTTGAGATATTTATCGAATGCTTCCAGTTGTCCTGGATATTTAAATTTATCAAATCTTCAATTCACACTTGTACATTAACAATCCCAAAATTATTTTTCTTGACGTTTACAGTGATATCTTAAATCCCAACTAATTTAATATTCAATCGGATTAGACAAATGCAACTCAGATGCATTCCCAAAGCTTCAAATGAAAATCGTTTTTGTTTAAAAAGAAATCAAACAGGTTGATTAGAATTTTTTAAATTGACTTCAAAGGTTTTCTTCCTCATTATGTATTTTAAATAAAACTGCTCTTAATCGCCGATAATTAAAAAGCATTTAAAAATTTAATAGGGTCGACCATTCATTAATTTTTAAAAATATATCGGCAGACTGCTTATTCAAGTTTATCTCATTCTACGTGGCTTTTCTTCTAGAATGCATTTTTTTAATTTGTAGACATGATACAAATATTGCAGAAAACGCATTCTCATTTACAGTAAGTATTTCTTTTTTAGTAGCGAGAGAAAAAGAAAGCGTTTTTCCATCGCCAGCAGTAAAATTAATATTCCCCAAAACGTATCTATCTTCAAAGGTATAAGACCAAGAATTTATACCAATAATTCTTGTTAATCATAAGAAGCACTTTTTGCATAAGTTACTAACACAGTCTCAGTACTGATTTTGAACGAGGCAGTGGTTTATCAGAAAAATCCTTTTCTTGCCATTTAGAAAGTTCCAGACTCAATTTCTGCCTGACCTACCGAACAGTTCTTTCTGTAGATTTTCCTAAGGTGCTCTAATTTTATTTATTTATTTAATTTTCGAATCACTATCTCGTAAGTTTTTTTCAAACCCATCACCACAAACGAAGCCATTCTGCCAACTCGTCAAGTTTGGCCAAAAAGATTAATACGTTCTATAGTGTACCACATTTCTAATTTTAATGTTTTAACTGAATAGTTTTAGTATTGTAGCAACATAATAACAATTTAAGAATGAAACAATATAAAAATTTTAGTTTATGCCCAATTCTCATTGCAATTTTCCACCCTCAATTAGAATGATAGAAAAACCAAAATAATTTCATATTTCTTGATTTCGTGATGGTTTATTTTATAATTCGATGTTTGGAATGTTTCTTTGCGTCGTAATGGTATCGGGACTCTCCCTATCTTTGATGAGTCAATAACTGGATGTAGGGGTGACGTGTCTCCTTTTAAGTTTGACTCATTTTGAGATTCTTCGGAAAACCACGCTGGCTCGTTTCGTAAATTTCCATGTCTTAACAAACGAGTTAGGGGCAAAGTTAGGGGTAGTTCAAGTTGGTCGTAAGAACTGTAATTAGGGTTAAATAGTCGTCGGCATCGTCCATTACGTATCGAAGTCGCGTTGTTCATTAGCTACAATTGCTTTTTGTCTAATTAAATTAGAACACGCCAACGTATAATCCGAATCGCATTACCGATTTGAAAAAAAACGCGAAAGCTTGAGAGGCAAATTAACAATTCGTTGACTCAGAAGAGGATCTTCTGCCAGTTCACGTGATTTAGCGATTCGTCTCGCGCCGGGCTAATTTTAATATTCCTCCAAACTTACCTCAGCAGGAAACGAGTATCCTTGGATATGGTGTTCGGATCCTTGTTGATTTTCGACTCCGTAGTGAATATAAATTTCCTCGAACTGATACCGGTACGCCAAAGGACCTCCGGATATATTTACGTGCTGTTTGGTATCTTTGTCTACCCTGAACACCAGAGATTGTCCCGTGTTGTGGAGCGTGCCGCTCACCTGAAAAATAATTCAATTTAATTGTCGAGAATCGACGAGTGGCGGGTCCTGGCGCGCAAAAAGCGGAGCGATAAAAGCGGCAGGAATAGACCCCAGACTCGGGTCATCTATCATTCAATCAGAGGGTATGCGTTGCGGGACACCGCTAATGATCAAAACCATTATATACAGTTTAAATCACATCTTGTTTTTGCTCTACGTTACTCGCAAGTTAACTGACATCGCTATTCAAAGCTTGCCCCGAATAACAAAAAAACATCCTCGCGAAAAACAATCAGTCATTTAGGGGATCTACCCTTCGAGACGCATTAAGGGTATTACTTGACTTTCTGCACTAAGACGCCACTTTTTGAATTAAAAACGATCCACTTCGCGCTTGTCAAGCGAAATTTTACCAGAAACAGCCAGCTCTCGGTCTAGGGCCGTAAAAACTTGCCTCTAATACCGAGAATAATAAATTTGCCCCGGAAAATTTTATGATGCCATCTAGTGATAGATACATGTAGTTTTTTGTATTGAGCCAGCTCTTCTAAATATTTAAGATCACAAAATTATTTTTTTTGCACGTAATTGCGGTTTAGAGTCACTTAAGAACAGCCTGTAAAAAGAAAAAAAACTGGGGTAATAGGTGAGTGTGCTTTGTGTTTTACTTTGTGGAAGTTAAATAAGATATAGCGTAAAAAATCGATAAAAGGTTGCCATGTTTTTGATGCGTTTCTAGGCGCACAATTTTAAGAATAAAAAATTTAAAGTTTAACAAAATTTACAGAATTATTGTAAAACACATCAGAAGACTTACTTAATTCTTATTTTTGTCATACAAATAAGCGCACGATATGAAATCGATATAATGGATTTTTACATTTCTGTTACAAAATAACAATTTTTTGAAAATAATTTTATTTTTGAAAATTAATATTTTTTAACAAGCCGCTCATAATATTAAGATCATCAAAGAATGTTATTTATTATAAATAACTAAACACAATGTTTTGTTATTGTTGCTCTCAACACTAAAAACAAAACTCCATGAAATGAAAGGTTTTCGATCTTATGAGTTGTTACTGAAATGGTTTATTCCAGATTTTTTGGGAGTAGTTTTGGTCCTTCTCGAATCAAAACCTAGAAAAAGCAGCTAATCATCATTATTGAAAAATTATTATTGAAGCTTTCTTAACGAGCTGAGTTGTGGTCTACTCCGTCTAAGTTATTATATGGGAGTAAACTTACAATTTCCGGTGTGATTTTTTTTTATAAACTAAATGTAACATTTTACTAATGACTAAGAATAAATAAAATTGCAATGCGAGATTTAAAAGAGAACATAAAAATGACAGTAATAAATATTTCCAATAAACTCAGCAAGTCTTTGACATTAAATTCTAAATAACTGCATAGGTAAAGACTTTAACCTCGATCTCTTTTGAATATTTTTTTTCAAAGGGCGCATATAATTCAAGATTCTATCAGAAATTAAAAAGTTACTGCTCTAGCAATAGAGTATTCTAGACTTTTAAATTATTGTAAATGATAAATTTTAATAAATACTTTAGTGAGAATTTTGCATATCTTGTATAAAATTGAAGCAAAAATTTTAGCAATTTCATCTTCTCCTTGAAGGATAATCTTGATAATGAGAATCACTTGTAGCTCTTATTGTATAGAAAATAATTCGACAACAGCTTGTCTTCGAAAAGATAAAAATTCACATCACCAATTTTACGTTCATTCTTTAAGAACCTTAAAACTTTTAGTCTATTGATAGTTCCTGATTTTAAAGAATTTCAACTTATGTAAAACTGTCAGCTTGAATGATAATGCTATAGTTTCAAAATTTGCAAAATAAACAATATTATTCAAGACAAGTAATATTTAAAATCGTTTACAGAAAAATGCCAAAAGTGTAGTTTCAGTATTTTGATAAAACTATTTGCTCTTTGGTGTTAATTTAATGATGGAAATATACAGTGACTATTATTATCCTACAAAGTTGACTACTTTTTTATGAAACTGCTAAACGAGCTTCGAGTAAAGAAGAAACATTTAGGTCACAGGATTTAATATCAAAATAGTCCATTTATTTTGTAGTTGGGCATCTTCTGTTCTAACGATGGAATAAATAAGTTCAGATTCGGTTACTAAATTAGTCCGTTAGTTACGTCGAGTTTTGGAAATTTTAAAATTTTTTGTCAAGCTAAAAAAACTACAGTGAGATTATATGTGTTTGTTTTTTTGGAAAATAGATTCCATATTTCTTCTAGAACGTCTTCATTTTAAATCTTCTCATGCAAGGTAACTTTTTTAGAATTTGAATTATCACGTGGATAAGATATTTACTATTCGTTTTTTAAGTCTCCTATCAGTTTCGGAACTTTTTTAATTTTTTCAACAGCGTGTGCAGTTTAAGTTTCACCAGGATAAATTTGCTTAATTGTGCAATTTGTTTCTGGAATCTACTCGTGAGAATTTAATTTAAATGGTGAACTCAAAGTTGACTTTTGAAAGAGATGTCTTGGTAGTTTACAAGTTTTCCACTTAGTGTTTCCACTCCAGCAGCTTAACTATTGATTCTTTTGCAGTCAGATCCTCTTGAGTGCTACATTTCGATCTATTTTTTTTCTTACTTTCATCTGTTACGTAATAGGAGTTCTAAGTATCGCACATTCATCAGACAGGAGTTCCACCTCTATGCGGCTCTTGACCACAGAGTGACTATCGTCTGTATTAATTAGCAGTTATACTGTTATAAGTTCCTTTGAGCACTTACATAATCTTTTTAGAGTTATTTATAGAACTTGCCTTCAGCAGTTAGTTTTATTTTTCATTTTTCATGATTTTTTAAAAATTTGTACAGAAATAATCCAACGATTTTACTGCAGCTTAATTGCTCACGAGTCAAGTAGCACAAAAGGTTTTTTCAAAAACTAAAGATCTTTTTTTCTTTTATTTGCTTTTAAAAATAGTTATCAGAAATTTTGCCTGCAGCTTGAAAAGATCCGTGATCCGATAATATACAGCAACTTTTGTTTTTCTGTAATACATTAATTCCATAAATAAATTCTGGCACTAAATAGCGGTAATATGATGAAAATTTATAAGCTCAGACTCGATTTGATGAATTTTTTTTTTGACAAAACTTTACTTTTAAAATCTTGAAGCACTTGATGCTACAAAAATACAATAAAAACTTCTCCCAATTCTTAAAAGTGTTCTAGCTTATTGTTCTAGTAATTCAACTTCCGCAAAAAAAATATTTTGTTGTCTGTATTTGAATCTTACCAAAAAAAATATTGAGTTTCAGCCAGATTTTTGACATTTGTTGATATAATTACTAAAATTTTCAAGTATGTAGCTCGACACAATTCTAGAAACCATAGTGAGTTGATAAGTGACATAGCTCATAAGTGCAAGCTAAAATTAGTTTTTTTTAGTTAAGAGAATTTTGTTTGAAGTTAGTTAAAATTACCTGAAAAATATTACGGGCATAAGATATTGTTTCAAACTGCAAAAAATTAGACCTCTTCTTTATTCTTGTAGAAGCCATAATATTAATTTTTTTCAGGCGTGTAACTCTAAAATAGTTAAAATTATCTTGACGTATGTTTTTTAAATATAATAATAAGTAATGTCCTTAAGTTGTCATACCAGCAGGTATTTTTTTTTTTCATTCTTGATTCTATTAATTCAACTTTGAAACAATTTTACTGAACAATCTCCTTTCTGCTTGCATTTTTGAACACGACCATTTTTCGATTGCATTAAATAAAAATTGATATAGATCCTCTTCTAAATAAGATAAGAAACACACACAATCTTAGTTGTAACTGAATGTTTCAAACCACAAAATAGCAATTTTTTATTATTTAGTAACAAATTGTAAATATGTAAATTAATTAATTAATATACATAGCAATATTATTTAGTAAATAGAAACTTGTGGTGTAGGTACTGATAGAGCAAATCGTAATTTAAAGTTCACTAAATTTCATAAAAAAAAATATAAGCTCAACGTTGGGGTTTCTATGTATAATATCGAATCACTCTATTAGAACTAGTTATGATGCCAAATACAGAAAGTTGCAGGAAAGCTGTCTGTCTGCAGGAGATGTACCGGAATCCGAATCTACGAGACTCACTTTGTGTTTGTCCAAGTGGATGTGTCTAAGATACGGGTCGAACAGCAACTTGTCCGGTTCCACGTTGATGGGGGACTGCCTCCTGCCTTTGGAGCACATATTCCATTGGGGATTCATAAGACCCCAGTACCCGGGACCTGAAAAATCAACGTCACATTAGTGCCGTATCAGCTATGACAGTAGCCGACTAAATTGAATTGTTCCAATAACACGATAAAAAATTGAAGCAAACAAGTCCAATGATTCCAGAAATTAGCAACATTTGCAGCGTTGTCACATTAACACCCACTAAAGCAATTCGAATTTATTAATATTTATCTAACTTAATAGCGTTGTTTCGACAAAATAATTTCCAAAAGTTAAGTTAAGCGGGTGGAGTTGAGATTGAAGACAACTTCGAGTGCAGCGCTAAACTAACGTCATGTAACGAGTCCTGCGTTGGAGTCAAACTTCAAAGAAGGCGTCTCTTTGAGGGGAAATAGACTTTTTCAATCAATAAGCGATGCCATCAAAACGAACTGTATTATGCCGTATTCAATAAAATACTGTCAATTCGCGATACACCTACCTCCAAAGTCAAATTTAACGTTAACCCGTGAAGGCGGAATCGTTGGCAAATAATTGCGTCGGAGGACTCAAAAATAGGCCGACTGCTTGACAAATATTTGCCGGCGTGTATTCGGAGGTGCTTTACGGCCATATCACGGGACTTACAAGAATATCGCAGTACATTACCTCCTAACAAAGGTCTGAAAGCGTGCCTCGAACACGGACCGACACCCTCGTTATGATATCCGACCTCGACCGGCCCCACCGCTGACATCTATCGCAATATTAGTTTCGTTTCTGCTGCAAATCACTCGTTTTTGCGGGATGAATATTAATGTTGAATTTATTAAAGATTTTGGTAAATTTGGATGTTGGCAAGATGTACCGGAAAGATTTTCGTTGGGAAAAATAAAGCCAACTGGAGCCGGTCGATGATGACCGACCGCCGGATTTGCAATGCGAATAGTCGTTAGTCCTCACGCTCCGAGAACAACCATTGTCGGGGATGTCAAGACATTACCATTTCTCGACTCCCTCTATTACAGGGCGAGAACTATTGAGCACGGCATTTGGAAAAAAAAGACTCAGTAAATTCAACAATTCAACACCGACGTCGCTGTGAAAGTTCGAGAAGAGCGAGTTATTAAATTTAATATCGGGTTTTGCGAGGCAAAGATGCAGTTCGTGATATAATTTTGTGACAAAAACTGTCACCTTAAATTGTGCTAATATTGCTCATTTATATATTAAAAAATAATCCCAGAACTTTTTACAATTTTGTTAGGAGTAAATTTTATGTTTTCTAAAATTTTACATAACTTAATTCTAATCAAAAAAGATATCAACAAAATAGGGCCAAAACACAATTCAATCTTGCTGGTAAAGAGTATTCTTATTTTTATCAAAATGTTTTGTGGAAAAAAAACGACTCGAAGTGGGAAATAGGAAATAGAAGACTCAAACACAAGCAATTCTGAATGGCATAGCGTTGATATGATAAATCTTACTATCCTGAGGGAAATTTTTTTACATCTATATTGTACGAGAATATATGTAAAAATCCAAGAAATAAAGAGCAAAATAAATAGGAAAAAGTTTCTTTATTAATCTAGGTCCTCAGGTGCAGGACAGGTGGGTAACTAATTATTTTTTAAATTTTAATAATATTATCGAAATAAATAATTAACTCGATGCTATGCCATAAAAACGCTTACAAAGCCATAATCTTCAGCTTTTTTAATAAAAAAATAATAAGTGAAGTGACAAATTTGCTACTACTAATAATATCGAAAAGAGAATTTTCCTCATTATACCCGAAAATGTATGAAAGATCATGGAATAAAGATCAAGGATGGACTGAAAAAAAGAATTCCTTACTGTCAAATTAGGAGAAAAAAGCAAACTACAAATTATTTAAAAAAAAATTAAATTAGATAACTAACGACTAAAAACATCATTATAATATATTACAAGATTACATATAAATTTATTCGGTTTCAAACTAACTAGTTTAGATTAAGTTTTGTCCATCCCACATGAAATCAATTTGAATAACGTATTACGTCAGTTTTACCGCAGCTTTATGCATGCACAATAAGTTTAAGTGCTGGAGATTGTACTAAAGTTGTAGCTTTTGTGGAAGATAGATGACGGCAGCATTATTGGACTATAGTATTAAATGTCAGCCAAACTTGAGCGTGTTCGAGGTACTGGCATACGAAAATCAAAATGCGGTACAGAAAAAAACAAAACCGCAGCCATCCATAACCGATGTTTTGTTTTTAATTTTCGACCAATCCTTCATTTGATTGCATATTAGAAGAAAATTTAACTCGAGGCTTTTGTCAAAAGCTGGTTTAATAAGTTTAATAGTTCGAGGGCTTAAGTTAACACGTCACCGAATAACAAGAATACGATTTTTTTTTAATATTAGAATTTAAAAATTTCACTCTGAAGATTGAAGGGTCTAAATTTACCAAATGAAAGAAGATTGCTTTAAAGAAGAGCGGGAGAATGGAGATGATTCAGAATGGTGTAAACAGAATTATCAGTGAAGATTTGAACAGAATCTTTACCGTGTTTGAAAAAGTTTGATTTGCTCAACTTTTTTTATTCTGAAATGCCACACCACATGCACGGAGGTGCATCATTGAAAATTAGCATAAAAGAAATCAACCGCAAAACATGTTCCCTGGATAAATACTTTGTAGAATATGTTTGAGACATGTTACGAAGGCACTTTAAAAGTCCTGTAGTTGCATCAACTATAATAAATGAGTTTTGTGTGGTACTTTCGGAAGAATGGTGGAATATTCAACAAAATGACATTGGTGAGCTCATTAGTGATCTGCTGCTACGTAGGCAATTAGGCTAGATAACAATACAAAATATTGACATTGATTTAAATGGAAATTGCACGTTGAGATCTATTAATCAATGAATGCATCTATTTGTGGGTTGTTTCTATAAAAACTTGAATTTAATTGATAATTTGCAACATTACAAAACCATAATAATATTTTTTGTAGGTCAAGATTGTAATTAGAACTTTTCTACTTTTTGTAGTGTGTGCAAAAGTAAATTAAACTTGACTTTAACTTTTTTACTATTGAAGTACAATTATTTTTAAAAAGTTTTTACGTGCATTCAATATTTCTAGGTATAATTTTTACATTATTGCTTTTCGGTTTGCACTTGAAAATAGTAGTTCGAAATTTGTTATGCATTTAAGAAATGTAAAAAAATATTTCCGATATTGTAGATGTAGTGGATATAAAGAACAATAAATATTGTGAATAGATTTTGCTGACAATATCGGATCATATAAAGGGTATTCTCGTAAGTAAAATTAAAAATTAATATTAAAAATTAATATATGTCATCTGACTACTTGGCTACCTTCATTACTCATAACTTTCTTGCATTTCTTTATCAAGAGATTTTACTTAAGTTTTCAAAAATACTTATACACCCTTGAGTGTAGAAACAAAATACTGTAAATTTCATTAGCAAAACAAAATTCGGGTAAAATGCTATACTTAGTGTCTATTTTCACTTCGGCACATAAAGTGTGAAATTTACAGGACATGTTTAGGCTGCCTGACTGACAAATTAAGAATAAATTTCAAAACCTGCTTTTGGTGGTAACTTGTATAACTAAGAATTTAACTTCTAGAGTACAGTTTAGTTATGCAGGCCATGTAGCTTAAAGTAAGCTGAAACTTCAATTATTTGTTCTTTACTTTTTCATGCTCACAAGTGAAATTTTCGTATCAGGATGGAGCTTTTTATCTAAGAGAGCGAAAGTGACAGGAGTGATCTCACGAAATAATGCGGAAATTTTTATTGTTATTTACAATTTATAGTAAAGAAAAGAAAACAGAAAAGTTAACCGTGTGGGGCTGTTGACTAAACACTTAGTCCCAACAGAATATTTCTGCTATTACATACTTGGAGTAATTGCATCTGATTCAATAATTTCTTTTAGTTGTTCCGTTGTTGTTTTGTTAATTTGAGTATTTGCTGTACCAGTATAGCCAAAAATAATTATCGCAAAAAGACCTCTCTCATTAATGCTTCTATTATAGAGACTGTTAAATAATTTGAAAGAGGTGCTGACTATTTTTGCGCAAGTGGGTGATTATTTGGCCCCGATTAAAACTTCACCACGATACGCTTCCGCACTCAAGTATCAATTATTGACACAATTTCGAAATATGCAAACAAAATCAAAGAATTTTCCTTATTAGAACGAGGCGTCGAGAAAACGGTTCTTGGTTTCGTTGTCGTCTCCACAGCGACGTGTCCCGGGAGCGACATTTCTGGTCGACTGGGTCCGGAGACAAGTAGGGGCGTGTTGGCCGGTTTGCGGTCCAGTTCTTGCATAATTGCACGATGTACCAGTTTCGTGGTGACAAGTCAATCGGTCAAACGGGTCCGAGTAGCGTTTCTGCTTGCCGTCGCGACGCCTTTTGTTTGAAACTAGTCGGTAAAAAAAAGAACGAATCATTCTGGAAAGACAAAGGACGAGAGGCGGACCTCCTGCATTCAGTACGGTTCAGTTGCTGCCCCATTTCATCTTGTCTAAACTGGCTGATGTCGAGCAAAGAAAAATGGACCGAGAAAGAAGACGTCGCCGACTCGGACCGACCGCCGCCACCGCCGCCGCCACCGTGTCACGCCCGTCCGTTGTTTTCAAACTCATTACGGTGTTTCCCAACTTACTGACAAATGACGTGGATTGTGAAAAATGAAGTGGGAACGTCGACAACTTGATAAAAGGCTGTTGACTTGAATCAGGATCGGAAGGGAACTGGGCCGGGGTGGAGCTTCATGCAAAGAGGTTGATGGTATGGAGAGGGTTTAATTGGGTGATTCCGGACATGTGCTTCTCCAGATTACGCTCTAACTTATAAAAAGACAACGATATTTCATGGAAGACTTCAAATTAAACCGCGAGCACCGGCGCGCTATTTTTTGGTGGAGTCGTAAACCCCACACGCCCTTGCATTTCATTAGGGCACCGGAGACAACGCCTCGCCCACGGTTTGATTTGTTTACTAAAACTTTAAATAGTCCATCAACATCGATTTCTAACCCGGCGGCTTAATTAAAAACGAGCTTCGCCGCTCCTAGAACTATGCAGGAAAAATCTCAACAATTTTAGAAAACTTATGCAAAATTTCCGAAATTGCTCACACAAAATTAACTAATTGTCTCATCAATATTACAAAAATAAGAATAATATTTACTTTGTTAATAATAATCAAAATTACTTTATATTATATTTTTCCTTGCTTTTGCATTTTCCATGTGAGGTCAGAGACCATGTATCATTTTGAACTGTTCAATCATACTTTGCAATATCCTTTTTTGAACGTATACAATTATTAAAAATCTACTCCTAAGGTTCTTCTCAGCAAAGTTCATTTTGTGTGTTGTTAGAAATTTTTCTTATTTTTATGGTCTTGGCAGTATTTTTCTTTTATATGTTCATATGTTTCCTTGAAACAAACTTATATTTCATATTTTTTGTAGGTCCCTCTTTTTTAAAGAAAATTTTTATTTAATCAACTTCTTTTCTATTTTTCTACGTGCTAAAGTATGATTTCAATTTGCAAACTTTGTAAGACTTATTCATGTAAGTAGCCCACGTTGACAATAAAATTACATGTAGGTAACGTGAGTGATATCGTGACTAGCAAAGACCTTTCTCCTAAATTTCTGGCTGTTCAGATCCGACCTAAAACTGTAGATCCCACGTACCTCGGAGAATAACGGCACATCCCACAGACACGTGTAGAAAGGTTGCTGCCAACCGCAAAAACGAGTATGATCCTTGAAGATGAAGATAATATTGTGACATTTGGGTTGTTGATGAAAAAGACCCCATGTCAATTGTTTTGTGCCATTTTTGTGCTATATTATTACAACACAAAGCCGTATCAAATGCTTGCGACACCTATGGCAGACATTTCGTTCATGCTGAGTCAAAATCACATCAAATTCCCTACATGTATTAATTTTATTATTATTCACTACTGTTATAATTTGTCTTAAAAATTATTTTTAAAATTTTAAAGTATATTGAATTATGGGATGCTAGTAACGCGCTGCTTCTGCGTACAATTTTGAAAAAAAAATACAGGACAGTTTAGAAACATACTTAAGATATATTTTATAAGTGTAGCGTTAAGGGATTACAATAAAATTATTAAAAATTTTGCAAAACTCTAATTAGAAAATCTTGAAAAATAATACCAAAACTTAACAATGGGCTTTTATATAAAAAATAAGAAAAACATAATTTGGAACATTTATCTCCTGAAGAAATAGATTTTTAAATTCGGCACCTTAACATCCCTGCAGATTTCGCAATTAACCGGTGCCGACCTAATCAACCTACCATAACTAGTAATATCAAACCGCCTCCTTATTTTCGGTTTTATGTGGTAAGATTTTGATTGATTCGTGATTACGAATTACGATTGAAGAAAATTATTTTTCCACTGATTTTCTGTCAGTTGAACGCTTTCGTGATTTTACTTGTTTACCTGAACGCTAAGCGGCCTATCAACGATGAATCCCCAAACCGGAAACGACTTAATTAAAAATCGTGAACTAACTTGCGGAAACTTTGAATTTAGGCGGAGTAGCGGCATTTTTAACGGAGCAAACAGAAAACAATAATTTTGCTTTCTTTAACTTATTCTCCAACTTTGCTTCCTTAATTAAAAATTACTTCTTGTATTATTTCGAATAAATTCTGCTGCGTATGTCAACTCCGCAATTGCACATTTTCTATTAACACTTTTGATTTCTTAGTTTCTTGTTAAAGTTCCAAAGTCTTCGATATTTATCACAAAATATTTAATCGACCTAAACTGTATAAAGCAACTCAATAGTGCTGTAATTTTAAAATTTAGTTATCATCGTGTCGTCTACTTAAAATTAAAAAATGTATCAATTCAACCCCGTTTCAAGTGAATTTGAATAAGCCGTTAGCATAAATCCGAATATTAAGCATATGGTGATTAAATAGTCGACATGAATATGTGAAAATGGCATTCGCTGATACGATAATAGTCGTAAAATGCAATGGAAACAATTAGGTCTTTCGATAACTACGCACCTGTATGCGAAGTGCATTAAAATAACAAGTTTTTGGCATAACCAAAGTTTGAGAAGCGAAACGGCCCATAAAAACTTTTCACAGCAAGTATTCCTGAAAGTTTTCAAATGCCAAGCCGTCGACAAAAAATGTCTTTGTATCGTAAATATATTAAGCGCGCTCTAGGGAGGGTTTTAATGTTGTGACATCGGGTTGATTATTCGAAAGCTCGCCTACACCTTGCAGATAATTAAATTCCGTTAGCACTTGACAAAAATTCGGTTAAAATTGCTTAATTCATTTGAAGAAAGTTACGAATAACAACAGTAAGAATTGTTGTAAATTTTTCTCAGTATTACTCAGCTATGAGAAGTCGATGAAATTCGCTATTTTAGCGTATGTAGAGTCTATTTTCAGCGCGTTACAAACCTCTAACGCCGCAATAGGTGTCGTCGGTTATGGTTCACATATGGCGGAGGCGCCGGTTGGTTGCAATTTAAATGTCTGTGAAGCCTGCATCCCGATCCAATTCTCGAGTTTGGGGTTAACAATCAATTTTAATTAAAATGTTAACTAGATTGTGACAAACACTCAACTGAACTAACGTTGTCTGTTATCGACGAAAAATACGTAATCGAGATTCGGTATCACCTTGACCTTCTACCTCATTAAAAACTTGCCTGGTAAGTTGTTTAATTATTTACGCATAAAGCGGCACGGACGATGTTGACAATTCCAACAAGTTGGTAAACTGAGTTATCCAGAGTTTTCTGGGTGTAGCGAAAATCGGAGCGATAATTATGACATTGACAATAAACGAAGCAAATATCGGTGTTGGGTTGCTATGGCTTCACATGTTATAAATAATTTTTTTTGCCACCATTATAGAAATTCTAGAACACGAGTTAGTTAATTTTATGACAACGAGGTTGCTTGAACTACAAAATTAATATGAGTTTAGATGATTGCTTCATGTTAAAAAGGTTTGTAATAACTTTACTGTGGTAATTAAGTAACAGTAACAATAACTATAGAGACACTAGTGAATAAGGGAATCCTTCAAGATAATTAACTAAGTTCCTTGCTGTTTGGTATAACATTAAATAAAACCGTTAAATATTTACTTAGCAAAAATGAATGTAAAATGAGCTGCAGCAATTTTATTATAATATGTTTTGCTGATGATACAATTCTAGTAGCAGATAAGGCGGTTGTTTTCTAAAACTACTATTTCAGCTACATGCTGGCTGCCAAAAGTATGAAAATTTTATTGTAAACGTAAGCTAGAAAAATAATTGGAAACTCGATACGATGTAAGTTGGGAGTAGAAAGAGAAATTATACACCAAGTAATGAAATTTAGTTATTTAAGAGTTAACATAACTAGGATAGGAAATATTAAGGCAGAAATTATTCATCAAGCAAATAAAGCTACTAGAGCATCTGGATGCTTAAACAGCGCCATTTAGCAATAAATCTCTGAGACGAGAACTTATAGCTCAAGTGCATAAGAGTATTTTACGCCATATACTGACATAAGCCATAGGCGCAAGGGCAGCCACTTCTGAAATTATACAGATACTTGAAACAACAGAAATAAAGATTCCACGCAAATTGTCAAGAAACATATTATTGAAAAGATTATTAAGTGAAACAATACGCCAGAAATATTAAACTAAAAAAATTGAACTTTGGGTGGCACGGTAACAGCGATGGAGTGAATATGTTTTAGGAATATATCAAGATCAAGAAAGTTAGATAAACATGTCATCGCTGAGAGCAACTCTTAAATTAGTAGCCACAAGTTTCTACGCTAACAAAAAGAATAAAAAAAGGAAGACGAGGAAGAAGTAGAGCACATTTTTGGTGAGTTTAGATCAAACACCCTCGACGAACGAATAAGCAAGTTATGAAATACGGTAGTAGGAAGACATGGAGAAAAAGCAGTTAACAAGAATGAACATTTATTCGAGAAAACATATTCTTTGCTCATAACAAATTCTACAAATTTACGTGGTTCTCTAGAATAAAAAGGTATCATAAACATTTTAATTATTATATGTAATGCTACCTTAAATATCCTACCCCGAGTCTGACAGAAGTATCTGACTGTAGTAGTGACTAGTAGACATTATCATCTGCTCGGGAAAATATACAAACATTTTCTTAAAAATTAAAATACAAGAAATGAACAGAATTTTATAATGGTAGGCAAAAAAGTACAGTTTGTAAAGTATACCACAAAAGACTGGAAAATAAATCAGTAAATAGAACTGAGCAAGAGGAATACACACATATCAAGAGAACTATAATAGAATCAGCAAGAAAAATACATCCAATGTGGTAGAAAGAGCCTGGCAAGCAGATGAATAATGTGGATGTACAGCTGGGAGATCTACGGTAGGTAATAAAGACATTGTTTCAGAGAAGAGCTTAAAGAAATAGATCACTTACGTACGTACTTCGTTGTTACAGCAGTCAAAACAATATCTGAGAAGTTCAGTGTTAATACCAATATCAAACACCTTTTACAAAAAGAACGCTGCGCAAATAAAAATAGGACATAAATTTCGGGAAAAAGGGTTTTGACAAATATATCTCCAACACTCTTTATTGACAAAACCTTGCAAAGGTGGCAAATAAAATGTGAACCGATGAAAATTGTGATTAACAACAGCACACTCTACACTTTATTCTTTGCTGATGATCAGCTGATGGTAGAAGAGAATTAAGAAGGCAAGAGAGTTTCGAGGAAAACGGCGTAAAAATGAATATCAGTAGATCGAGTTCCTTATGATAGAAAGCGATTGTGAAGAAAATTAGAAAATAAGGAAGCACAGAAATTAGGAACGTGGTAGAAACTTTTATCAAAAATGAGAACCGAAAAGATAAAATAAGAGATAATATAAAAAGTGGAAATATAACAGAGTGCATGAACCCTATTTTTTGGTACAAGAACATCAGGATATTAACGAAGAAAATGAGTAATCAAATAGTGGTGCAAAGTATTGTCACATATGAATTAAAATGTTAACGCCGAGAATAAGGTACAGCTTTTAGTTGCAGATTTTTTAAGTAGGTGTGGCAGAAAGACAAAGTTAGCCAAAAGGAATAAAAGATAAGAAAATATATGAGTGTGACAAAATATATAATAAACGAGGTCCAGAAAAAACAGTTAATTTGAGTAGTCCACGTTAATAGATATAGAAGACCAAAAATAGAGTAAAGTGGCTGCTGTTAGAAAGAGAAAGGAGAGCCCTATAAGAAACTAAAGAAACAAGGAAGATAATTGAACTTAAATGTGGAGGAACTACTGCAGCTATTGAAATTAGTTATACCCTTCAGAGTTACTTAAAGATTTGGAACAATTGACAAATTCAAAAACGGGTAATTTTTTGCTTAAATGACAATATGCTAATACATATTTCTATTTAGCCTGACGTAGACAATTTTTCTTCGCACGACGGCGTAATTTTTTTTCCTGATTTAAGCTGTTTATTTTCACATAACTAAAGAGAATTTGAAATTTTGCCGCCTTGTCTGAGCTGCTTTAAGTTTATAGTATATCATAATATCATTTAGTTTTTACTTAGAGATAATTAATCAATGATAATACTATATACACTTGACGATTCCATTACAATGCAACACTTGAGTGGTACTGTTAGTCCAAGTTTTACATTCTAATAGTGTTGTCTACTGTAAATTATGTAGAGATGCATGCCTAATTTCTGGGTACCCCAAACTTGGTAGACTTTAATAGCAAAAATGCAAATTTTTGTGTTTGTTTAAAAATAAGTGACTTAATGTAGAAAAAGAAGTCACGTTTTTAAAGAAAATAATTTTATACTTCAGGCTAAATAAAAATATTAACACGTTATCATTTAAGAAGAAAGGAAATGTAATAGCAGACAGAAACGTGTAAAACGTGTAAACAAAATCCTTCAATACAGCCTCAAATTAGTTATTTGACCACAGCTATAAATTTTCCTAAAAAAGTTGAGGCTGGTACGCTTGGTTCCAAGTTTCGGTTAATCTTGTATACCTCATAATTTTTCAAGCTTAGCAGTGATTCTACTTAATATATCAATATAATTATATTACATAATTGTTATCCAAGAGAATGATTAATTCTGATCACAAAGTTTTTTGTCTCAAAAATAGCCGCAAGCTCTCAAAAATTGTTATTTTTTCAATGATTTTATTTTTTGATTTGACTAAATACTTGTGCGTCACTTTTTAAGGCGTAAGATTCTCTTAATATCAATGAACGAAATTTTGGATATGGATTCAGTGCCCCGAGGTGGCGTTAAATTAGTTTAAGAGCGCGAATAAATCCGAGTTAATGTTGTTGTATCCGAATAAGCAAGCCTGAGATTTCTTAAAGCTTTTAAATCCCGTCTGTCGTGTTGAGAGTGAGAGTCGCTAGGTAACTAGTAAATTTACAGTCGGCAGTTGACAGCGGGGCGGCTAAATAGCTCGTTAAGGCACGCGGGAGACTAGCGCGCGTCTCCAGTAATACAGAGCTTTTTCATATCCTTTCATCCTGTGTTACTCATCTCATCCCGCTCCGATATCCAATATCCGATTCAATTCTGACAATTACGCGACAAAGGTGGTCCTTACGCCATCCAACCGACTCATAAAACTCTTGATGTTAGATCTCGTTATACCTGAAAATGCGCCGGGAGCTTTATCGGATGGCGCTTAGAAAACAGGGAAGCGTCCGTAATCAGTGTTAGAAAGAGTTGGGGGCGGAGAACGCGGACGGGATTTTTTAATCAACCCGAAAGTTAGAAGCTCGCCGTATTCTCGTGCCGTATGAAAAGCCAACATTTCATTATAAAAGTTCAGGTGAATTTGGCGTTGGCGCCGCTTTAGTATTCATACCGCATAACTACTATCCCCTGTTTGTCTATCTTCTTCTCTAAGTTCTTTAGTTGGGTTATCGCTCAAAATTCTCCGCTCGAACGTAACTAATTCAAGTTTGAGACCATTGTTTTCTGTTCTCCCTTCCACAAGAAGTCCGGTCAAACTCGTCCACAGAATCGTTAACTGTATATCGACGATGACTACTATGCGAGACCAAAAATTATGTAGCAAAGAATTTCTTCATCGATTCGATTCGGGTCGTGTTCGAGGTGTTTATTTGTAAATGCGCGCGATAAGTGCGATTTACTTAACCTACAACCCTTGCGAAACGTTTTTCTTCGTGCGCCCGCGCTCGTTAAGATAACCGAGCGGGATGCAAAATGGACTCGAGGACGGCCGTCTGCGAAAGTGTAAGACGAGCTGCTGATTTTATCGCGCCACGAACAACCCAGACCCGGACCCACCCGCCTCCAGGGGCAGATTACCCCGCAAAAAAAACCACGGCGTAAGCAATTAAGCTTAATGAGTCAAGAGGCGTTTTCACGCTCTTAGTGTAACAGTTATTCGTAACCAAAGGTAATAGGCGAATTGATCTCATTTACGCGGACGTTTCCGGTAAAACAATGGAAAACAGTGATAATTTTTTTGATATCTCAACTATTACGATTATAATTTTTTTGAAGTAACGGGAATTGTCGTAAGTGTGTTAAGCGCTACAACAAAGTTTGTCAATTGCCATCGAGGGGTAAAGCAAGTTCTTGAAGATTAATTATGTAACCGGCGGCGCTTGATCGAAAATGAAAATGTCGGCATTTAATCGACTTCGGTAAAAAAATGGAGAATATTAAAACTCCGAACAACTAATTTTGAACGAGAAGTTGGATGAAGTTAAAATTACATCAATACGGATGCGCATCGCTGTTACTAGTAAACGACTTTTAAAAAAACGTTTAGGCCGCTTGAGCTTTCCCTATAAAATAGGGAGCTTACCGGAGTCTTGCAGTTGTTTGAGCTTTTTGTCGGGTTCCTAATCCCGGATTTTCAAACACCTCTAATTGTGGAGAAAGGTCGGAAATGGCGCGTTCGAAATTTGTTTGGAACAAAGAGGGTAGCGGAACTATAGTTTTATTATGGCCATAAATACGCGGCGGGACGTCTTAATATCGTCGAAAAACTGTTGGCGGGAGTGGGCCCGGAATTAGTTGGGGGGCGTTGCGATAAATCTGTTAAATTTTTTCGCCTTTGGATCGATCCGGCCTACGTTCGTTCGACTCCTGCACTTCCAACTTCCAGACATAACTTTGACGATGACGCCCGGTATTTATGTAATACGTCTTAGACTGCGTGACGCCGCCCTCGCCAAACATCTGAATAATACCTCGACGTCGACGACTTTCAATTCAACATGCAATTTACGCCCGTGTAAAGTTGCGGCCTAAAAAAGCTCTCGTGGCAATGGAGTTATTCCGGTAAGTAAATAAAGCTATTCGGAGGCGCGGATCGTGTGATTTGCACGAAGATAAAGGGGAGCGCCGAGATGAGCCGGTCTATGAGATCGCGCCGCCGACTGAGATTGAGCGTTTTAAAGCCGCAAAGTGAGACGACGGGGACGGCGGTGGGGGCAGATCTAGTCGTCGTTCGCAACTCTTTAAATTATGGCAGGATCATCTTTTCGTCGGGACCGCTTCTTCGAGTAATCTGCTTGAAAGCGGCTTAAATCAAACGGAATTGTGTAGAGTGCGACCGCCCCGCGCGATTAGTTTCCGCCTCCGGCCCTCGACGCCGAAATTTTCAAATAGACACCGCGACGGTAAACCCACCGACGACGCCAAATTGCTACGCGATCCGACAGGTTTCAGACATAACGTTAACACTGCACTTGCTGAAGATTGCCAGATTTCTATCTCACTGGCTCACTGTAAACTCAATGCTACCATTACACAGGAGGGGAAGATGATATTTTGCACAAAACTGGTTCATTAAACTTTTATGGAATTACTTAAGATTTTCATATTTCAGTACGAACTCTTAACGTTGAAAATAAAAAACCTTATGCGTGTTCTATGAATAAACTACTTAATAGGTTTTAGTAATTAAAATCATAAAGAGTTGAAAAACTTAATAACAGTTGTCAAGTAAGTAATTTACATTAACGACGTGCCAGTTTTAAAATTCGTAAAGCGTTCGATCAAATCTGTCAGAGATGTAAAGTGCAATTCCAGTAGCACAACTGTTGCCAATTTCATAATAATTTTATGTATTCTTTCATGCTTGTTTTTAGACATCTGTAATAAAAAAAATTATCATTTTTGACATTCATTTTCCAGATAGTTTTTGGCTTGTTG
Source organism: Pyrochroa serraticornis (assembly GCA_905333025.2). Lineage (NCBI taxonomy): Eukaryota > Metazoa > Arthropoda > Insecta > Coleoptera > Pyrochroidae > Pyrochroa > Pyrochroa serraticornis. Next base: position 8,048,402 of record HG995157.1, on the reverse strand, counting down.
CAAAATTTTTATATCTCACAATTTATCTTTAATGAAGCAGTCTCAGACCAGTTGTATTATATTATCAATTTCCACATTTAATAACTACCAACGGTTAAAAATTCGAATTTCTTGTCACCCCGTTTGTGTTTTTTAAAAGTTCCTCTTTTGCTTTTAACTTCTGTTTGACATAGACAGCAGTTTCTTTTTAAAAGATTTCAATTAAACTACTAAATAAATGTCTTCTTTTATTTTTCCATCTTTTGTCGTTTCTATTTAGTTTTGAAAATTTGCTGCAGCACCACACAGTGTTGGACCATACTATGCATTTTAATCGGAGTGATTAATATAGACCGATTCACTGAGACTTTTTATACAATAAATTTGCAACCTCATAGATGTAACAAACTTATATAACACAAAGAGTTGTTGTCTTGCGGTAAACCTCCCAAATAAATAAGTAAACAATCAAAGGGAGTTACATCTTTTTGCTTGTTCTAGCCCTTCGGGAGTTCTAAGTGCCTCCTCAGGTGTTATCAAGGTTAAGAATTCACATAATATGTAATAAAAAGTCTCATCATTTTTACTTTACGTTCTGTATTCTAAATGGTTCTTTGCCTTTATAATCTTTAGGTGCTGATTCATTGCTTTCTTCCATAGAATAGATGATCAAATCAGTTTTAGTAATTACAAGTCCATAATTAGATTGGGTTGTCTTCCAACAAACGTATGTAATTGCCATGGTTTTTGCACTTTTGTCCAATACAAATTACAGCTAAAACTTTTCCTAAAGTAAGGTGGAGAGTCGCATTTTTTTCAATACAAGTTCTGTTTTCGAAATATATTTTAGGTTTATGATGCTAGGGTGTAATATCTTAAAATGGCCAATAGATAGCTTCCCAATCAGCTGTAGCAATAAATTGAATTTTGATTTGAATGATTCTACATTCCATCATTCTTTCTGCTTTTGTCCGTGTTATTATTTTCCTAATTTTTACAGATCTCTTTGCTGTACTGTATGATGTCTCTCCGGTTGTTTGCTGTACAATCTATTGGAAGTCAAGTCTTTCATATACAAACTAAAATGACCAAATTGTTTTCTATACCCCTTTTAACCCTTTGAAGTATTCCTTTCGATTATCTGTCAAGTCTTCATTCCAGACCACCATTGACCAGAAAGCTCGCGTTAAATCTGAATAGTGTAGAATTGTCTCAAGTCTTCATTGATTTTCTTGTTATATGTAGCTTGTAATGACAGAAATCGTCAATAGTTTTCCAAACATTTTAATCGTCAATTTTCAACGGCCAGTAGCTGTCGTTCAAATTGTTTGTTGTCCATGTTTCTACAGCAGATTTAGAGTGCCAGCCGCGTTAATGGTTTGAACGAGGGGCGATATAGCTATTGAGGTATCGATATGCGTTTCCGATGCGCAAATGTGGAGTTAGAGCGACGGGCCCACACAAAAGTCGGTAGGTTTCGAAATTTCACCCTACAAAGGATCGCATGAGAACCTCGCATATCTCACGTCCCGCTGGCTTGTTTATAACCTGGCGGCCTAATCAGAACGTGTTATTGTGGAAATAATGCAGATCATCCAGTCGTGATCTCATCAACCACACCGTTCCGCCTCTAATCCGGTCTGCGATCTAAGCATTCGCGTTCGATATTTTTAATTACGCCGTAACCGTTCCCATCTCCATCACTATAAATTCTGAAAACGCCCACTTGAAATGTTTTAGATAGTTTCTTCGGCCCCAATTATAAGGGCGCGCTCTGAAAAATTCGCCGGCCAATCTACCAACTCATCACAAACCGCCGGCTAAATTAACTGCACACGTTCCTGGGCTTGTTAGGATAATGGACGTTCGAGATAATCGTCGCTCCTATAATCAACGCTCCGACGTAATTGCTAAGATTTCCACGGCCTTAGTTCGTTTTTAGACGCCATTTTTAAACCGATCCGGAAAGCTACTCGCCAATTTAAAAACGGAACAGCTCCATTCGCCCCAGATCCGTCAAAGCTGCATGTATTAAGTTAGCGCTAAAACAGTGGGAGAACGGGACGATCCGAAAAGGAATTTATTTGATGGAAATTAGAGGAAAAATGTCGCGAATTTGGTTGCTACGGAGATGGTGCGCAATAAATTAACACGAATGTAAGAACTAATTTGTCCTCGTCTTTCGCGCATTTTTGTTGCCTGCTCGGATATCATCACCTGGATTTCGAGACGTTTCCAACTGAGCTTCCAAAAATCACGTTTTAGTCCTTTCGCTTATTTTCCACCCCCTTCAAAATTTCATTAAACTGCCCGAGAATAGGTTGAACGTTAAGGAAATTGCGGGTCGCTTTCAAATTCTAATACTGGCTGTAGAGCCCGCTTTTTGCCTATCTTTCAAACTCTTTAGCAACTAGGCAAATATTTCCAATCTTCAAATTATATTTTATTTAAAATTGTCACTAGCTACAATATGTGTAAATTCGAGATATATTAGTAAAATAAAAAAAAATAACTAAAATTAGCAGTAGTAGAACCAGTAGTAGTAGTCAAAAAATGCATAAATGAAGCAGAACGAGTATAGCCAATTACCTCATTTCTTCTATACATCTAGTTTTTGAAGCATTAAACAATTCTTTCAATAATCCTAAGGTGTCATAAAGTTTTCTGTAAAGAAGAATGAAATTTAAAGACAATTCAACAAATACGTCTTGTTACAAATTTTTTTCGCTTATGATCTATGGGAACCTTATGTTTTCGGAAGTAGTTGTTGATCCTTCAAAGTATGAGTGCCTCTAGGCTATCAGAGCTAGGCATTCACATAAAATGTGAAGCTTCCTTCTTTTTACTCCACATATAAAAGTTTGAAATTGCTCTCACTCTTCTGGTACTTAAGTGTTTATTTAGTATACAGTATCCAGTTAAAATAAATATTCCATATTTTAGCTGCTTCCAGCCCGGTTTTAACAATTATTAAAAGAAATAAAAAAATTGATGATGGAAGATTAAGAAAAAAATGGCTTGAAAAAATGATTAGTTTTTCCAATTAACTTTTCTGAAATTTTTGCAATTGCCAACGTGTAAGTTAATATAAAACTCAAAATACAGTATGAAAAAGCAACACTTTGTAATAATTTTCGGAAACCTGACGTGCCGGTAGCACTGAAGCGGTACCAGATATTGTTATATTGACAACTGCATAATAAAAGGAAATGAGTCATGAGATTTATCAGAATTGCAAAGGTAGTCACGTCATCTTAATAAGCAAATTACAATTTCGCAAAATAAAATTCTTGAATATGGATTGCTTCCTCGCTCCGAATTGCATTTAACATTTATAAGAAATGCTACACAAATCTTGTGCGCTTATAAAGATATTTATTGGGAAATGTGTTGGATTGTTTGTCCCCTCAGGGAAAGGCCGACTGCCTGTGCTTCGGAAAACCCATGAAGGGCAGGGGAAGGAGTCAACTCTCATTCCACTGAGGTTACGTTCTTCACTTTTTCTTCAACTTTCAACGAAGGAGGACGTCTAGACATTGTCTTCAGTGTCATATGAAACGGTTGTATTTTTAAGTGATTTTTAACCAATTAAATTCATTAAGTCGAAATACAATTGTTTCACTGGTTCCTTGAGTTCTTTATCTTAATTGTTTTGATACTAGTTACGCACATTTTGGTCAAATCGAGCCGGATACACAGTGCCAGCAACAACCACAGTTCACAGGAACGAGCATCACTTCCAGCAACGACCAAAGTTCACAGCAACGTGCATCAGTTCCAGCAACAATTATCAGGTTAGCCCATAAATCCCAGTTGTAACTTCAATAAAAATTGAACACTTTTTTAATTTCAGAGAAGGTCGAAAAGGAAAGTGCAGGTCAGCTGGAATGCAGATTTGAAGCTCATAAATCTCTTTTAGACAATTTTACTGCTTTACAAGATGACATTGAATGATTAGATAAAACACAAGAAGAAGAACGTGATAATTTTGAAAATTTATTTTACAAAGTAATAGGGGATTTTAAAACAATTATAGAATTGAGCAGAAAGTCTCCGGTTTGCCCCAAGTTCCGGGAAAGAATTCGCAAACCTAGTCCGAATCCTGCTACCAGGAATGACCGTCGGGACTAAATAGAAGAATCGCGGGGATCTAGATCGTTACCAAGACGACTTGAAGAAAAAAGAGAAGAAACCACGCTGAAGCGCAACAAAGAAACAAAAAGAAACAAAATTCACACAAGACAGACAAGAAAGACGAAGAAAAACAACGGAAGATAAGCGCGGCCAAAAGTCACGAAAGTGAAACAAAGAACAAGGAGAGGAAAAAGACAAAATCAAGAAGCATCAGTCCTGACGACAACCATTTAGTACCTCCGGAAAGATTGCCGCGGTGCTCCCGAAATTTATCTAAAACACCCTCGCCGTTTATTAAAGCTAACGAATTTTTCCCAAAAACTAAAGCAACTACTGTTTCAGTTAAGAAAGATAAGAAAAAATGCAAAAAAAGTTGAGTTAGAAACTAAGAAAGTTTACAAGAAACGGTCAAAGAGTGAATCCGAATCAAATTTGAGTGATACGGAAAGCGAAGGACAGAAAGAAAGAAAACGTGAAAGAAAGGAAATTAAATCTAAGAAACGATCAAAGAAACGCGATTCTAGTTCTAGCGATAGCGACGTGGATTACTCGTCCAAAACCAAGAAAGATAAAGAAAGCAGCCCCAAAGCGGATCCAAATACTAAAATAGGTAAGACAAACAAAAAAGAAACATGAAAGTTCCGATTTGGAAAAAGAAAAAAAAGTGAAAAAGGAGCGAACTCGCTCGGAAAGCTCCAAAAAGGCGCGAAAGTAAAAAAGGACGATTTGAGCGACAGTGACGTGCCGAAAAGTAAAGAAAAAAAGAAAACAAAAAGTTCAGATAAATCTGACGTTGATAAATTAGATAGAGATGAAAAACATAAGAAGAAGAAGCATTTGAAGAAACACAAGGAAAATAAGAAGAGAAATGCGGAATTGCAGTGAAAGTGTTTGTTGAATGTCCAATCTTTCAAGGTGGACGGTATGTTAAATCTTTTGTCCCCTCAGGGAAAGACCGACCACCTGTGCTTGGAAAAATTCATAAAAGGCAGGGGAGGGACTCAACCCTCATTCCACTGAGGTTACGCTCTTCACTTTTTCTTCTAACTGAAAAAGGTAAAGAGAACAAAAAAAGCCGACGAGGTAGGAGCAAAGACAAACGAAAAAAGAAACATGAAAGTTCCGATTTGGAAGAAGAAAAGAAAGTGAAAGAGAAGCGAACTCGCTCAGAAAGCTCCGAAAAGGCGCGAAAGTAAAAAAGGACGATTTGAGCGACAGCGACGTGCCGAAAAGTAGAGCGAAAAAGAAAGCAGAAAGTTCTGATAAATATGACGTTGATAAATTGGATAGAGATAAGAATCATAACAAGAAGAAGCATTTGAAGAAACACAAGAAAAATAAGAAGAAAAAGTCGGAATTGCAGTAAAAGTTTTTGTTGAATCTCCAGCCTTTTAAGGTGGGCGGTATGTTGGATCCTTTGTCCCCTCAGGGAAAGACCGACTACCTGTGCTTGGAAAAACTCATGAAGCGCAGGGAAGGGAGTCAACCTTCATTCCACTGAGGTTACGCTCTTCACTTTTTCTTCAAGACGTCTAGTGCCATACGAAACGGTTGTATTTTTAAGTGACTTTTAACCAATTAAATTCATTAAGTCGAGCTAGAATTGCTTCACTGGTTCTTCGAGTTCTTAATTTTAATTGATTCGGTATGGGTTACGAACAAAATATCTTATTAAATTAATGGTAAACTTTTATCAATACTCCTCCGATTAGTACTTGAAAAACTTATAAAGCTGGTGATTAATTATAAACAGTTTTGCAACATGCATGAAACTGCAGTTTATTTTATTTAAACGTTTTGCCTAAAAAATACCCTGTTGGTTATAAGGGCATATGCGCCACTAAAAATTTAAAATATGAAGATTTAAACGCTGTATTTGAATTGCAAGAAAAAAAATTGAAGGGTTAAAATTTTTAATCAACGAAAGCAAAGAGATATTTTTTTCATTCCTTCATTCCGCAAATTTCTGTAAGTCTCCCTCATACCAATCTCAGCCGCGACCCCTGCTGAAAGTTCCTGGAGATATGGATTTTTAACTAGCATCTAATGTTAGTAACGTCTATGTCTGTGCGTGATCAGAACTACTGGAGCTTTAGGAGGTGGGACTTCAACCGTATTTATTTACCCGTAGTAAAGTTTATGTAGTCGGGAAAATAATTAAATGTTAGTTAACATTGTGAGTCCCAGTTTACTTAAAAGCGAACGCTTAACGAGATTTGGCTTTGAACAGGCCCGGCAAAAAATCTTTAGAGGTGCGGTCACAATCGGAGGTGTGTAAATAACAATAAAGTCCGAATTCAACAAAGTAGTTGGGTTTATTTATCGAGACACCCTCTAGTTGTTTGTATGTATAGAACGTTCCCGTGATCGGTCGAGTTTTTTACTTGCGTCCGCAATAAATCCATTCGCTAGTTAGAAAATGAATGTGGGGCAGTACAAAAAATTCTATTATAAAAGAACCCTCTATTTCGTCGGCGGCGGCGTCCAGTACGTGGCTTTCTCTGAAGCAGCGGCCTTTTCTTGCTGCCACCTGCTAAGCCGCCGCTGATATCTTTTATAGCCTCTCATCGAATTATTGAATTGCGAGTTCCTTTTATTTGATTTTTCTCTGTCCGTTACTGTACAGATTAGATAGACCGCACTTGGGGGAGGTTGGCGCAATTTTTATTGCGCTTCTTCCTGAAAACTATGTTAAAATGGAATCGCTTATGGTTGATGTGGGTTTCTCCGGCAAAGTCACTTAGCTGCCACGAAAAGTGGCGCGCTTATGTAACGCCGACCGTGCTTGACGTTCCTTTCGGATTCCTGGCGAGCTTGCTGCATGATGTAACCCCATGTATGACCCGCTTGTACGGAATCGGCGGCATAGCGTTGGGTGTTTTTCGCCAATGGCGCGTGACCCCGAGCTTTTTTAATTTCCGGTAGTGCACCACCCGAACGGAAGCCCGAAACTAAGCACGGAAAACGGCCGGTTTCAAGGCGAAAATAATCCGCAAAAAATCAATAAGGCGATTAATTAAACGAAAACAACTTTTTGAACGAGAACCTTTGTCGGGGGTTTTATGTTTGCTTCGACAAAAATCAAAATAAGTCGCCCGCCGGAGGACGTTGCCTCGCAACAATCTCGCGTCTTCTCTTACGAAACCGTAAAATTGTCGCGTCGATTATAACAGGGACAAACCAACAAAAATACTTGAACTTTACAACTTTATGTTTATTATCTTTACGTGCCGCGCCGGCGGAATCACCTAAAAACGCAAACTACCCCCCGCACAGGGCCATCGTCGCGCTTAGATCTTCCTGCCGTGCATTTTTCAAGCTTCAGAGTTTTCCGCAAGTCCGAACCCCCGGAATGCGCACAACAACACGAACAAATAATTAATAGTGCAGCGAGTTATAAAAGTTTAGCTGGATTACGGGGGGTGAACGAAAAGAAAAAGAATCAACAACCAACTCCTGGCCAAAGTGAAACAATAAAAAATGTAGTACCAAGCGGGTCGGTACGCAGGGAATAACCGCCCGCATCTCGGCCCTAACCGGATATTCCGTCCCTAGGGAACGTCGACGTTTGTTTGTGTCAATCAATAATTGCATAGAAACTTTTTGAATCTAATTAAGGCGCAAACGGCAAGGGCGAGTCAATAATTCAACACGCGGATGCCAAGAGATTGGCAAAAATTTCTTTGCCACAACAATATATTATTAAGGACCCCATCGCGTAACGACGAATTTGGCTGAAACATTCGAGCGGAAATCCTCCAGACGCTTTCCGTTTCCGCGCTGCCGCCGGCGGGGAAGGGAGCGCACTTTTTCGGAATTTGACATGAAATTTGCGTTTTCGATACTTTCCCAAAACTACGCAAGTTTCTGTAGGAAATCGTTTTGTTAAATTTGTAGGGACGTAATTTCTTTAAAGTCGATATTTACAATATCTAAATCCAAATCATGAGGTCTTCCCGAACCCTGCACCCAAGTAATGGATTGGAATTTGAACCATGGTTTCATATTACATTAATTGCGTTACTTATGTTGAATTATTTTTTAATAATAAAATATTAATTTCAAGTGTAATTATTGTTGTAAATATTACAGTGTGGTAAAATCCTTATAACGTAAACTAATATTAGGGACACGACTTTTCAAGATTTTCAGAAGTTCACAAGACAAATAACTTACATGAATATGTAATTTTATTAAAATAAATTTTATCCTAACCTATAATTACTTCAGCAATCATTAGATGAACATCTTGTTGTTAATATCAATATTGTACATATTTCTATAAACCTTGAATCTATAATTATAAATTTTTGTGTCTGAGTTTCAAAACTTTTAAAAGTTTGAATTACTTACTAACATGGAGCTCCATACATTTAAATATCTTCAAGTTCGATGTTTAAGGATTTATTATTTTAATTTTAAAATAATCTCAACTGACTGACGTTTCACTACTTCTACCTGTTTCAGAAATAAAATATCAAACGGCAACAGAGTCTGGACTTGTACAGACTGAAACTTTTTCTGCCTCGAGTTGCATCAAAAATAATAATAATTTCCGGAAATTGCTGACGTCTAAAGAAAAATGCAACTCGACGAAAAAGATTGATTATAAAATAATTATTTTCGAAATGATGTTCATAGCAAAACTCTATGGCAATTTTTAAAGTGGCAGTTATCTAGTAATTACATTGTTGACAACAACCATTGTAGAATACTGAAACGTAAACTTATTAAGAAGCGAGTCTGCAGCATAACGTCAGACTTCTATTAAGCCAATTGGGCGTCGTGTGAAACCAAGCAAAATTCCAAACTCTTCTCATCTTTGAACTGTAATTTTTTACAAAGGCGCCTGTTTTAACCAGAAATTTCTTGGCCACGCTCGAATGCTCCCGTTATTTGCAAATTACGCGAAAACTTTTTGCTTCCAAGCCAACCACTAAATGAATTGTGATTACCTCACCAATTGGGTTTCTTTCCGATTTTAATCGTAACTGTTCGAGGTGTCAATTCCTGGATTTAAATTGAATGTTTCTATTTGAACGTGACGATTAAATTGCGTGTTAGCATCGGGAAATGCAAAACGATAAATAGTGCTCTCCGGTATATGTGTGTGTGTGAATCATTTATCTTGTTCCTCGGTTCGTACCCGGAAGGCAGCAGCAGCGTATTTCCCTGCAAATGCACGGAATCAGTCAGTGCGGTAGTGCGCTTATCTCGATGCTGCATATTTAATTGCACTCCCAACACCAGACGAAATTACGACCCGTGCCTGAAAATAGGATAGAACGTCGCGATAGTGGTCCAGACAATAAAAATATGTAAAACGTTCATCCGGTAAGTGCGCGAGATTTGTTTCGATGGGGCGTCCCGGCGCCAAGAACGGGATAACGCGGCGAAACGGCTGCACCCGGACCAGTTAAGATTGAATTGGGAAACAGGGCGCGAGTGCGAATTGCCCATAAGATATTTACACGGCCAATCTCCCCTCGGCCCCGGACCGGCGAACGCAAGCAGTGGCGGAGTGACCGCGGTTCCTCAAAACCCGGAATTGCAACAAAAATTAGTTTTCTATTACACCTACCGAAAAAATACGAATAGCCAATTAGAAAAAAAGCTTCAAAATAAGTTATCGCTAGTCACTGAAAATTCCGTAATTCAACGTTTGGGAGCTTTCTACATTTGGGATTTGTTGGGGGTTAGTCAAAAGTTGGAATAAAAATAGCTGACATAGAGGGACTATTTTTCTTTGTATGACGTAAAGTGGGATAGTTTCGAGTTAGACCTCGTACGTTATTTGTCTGGTCGCCCGTTTCCGAGCACCGCCGCTGGTCCTAATTCTCGTTGCGGCTGCCTGGATTATGCAAGACCGATGCGAAATTAGACAGCAATCAGCTAATTTCCATGATAGAGAGGTGGAGCCCTCGCAGATGGCGGCGTCGGACTTTTGTCTCTCTGTGTGCCGGAATAATGCATGAAGGCGACGGACAGCGGCCGGCACGGCTCGATGTTTATGCATATTGGATGAGGTGTACGCGTGCTTTTGACAGACTTGGAGCAAGCTCTTTATTTGATTTCCTCGTCAAAACTTGGGCGAAACTTGCGGATACACCTGCCAACAGCCGGGGGAACGCTGGATGGTGCCAGAACTCCGGCCTAGTCAAATGTAAAAAGCTCATTTTCACTTTCCATTGATCGTGAAGAATCAACCGGAAAAGCGACCAATGAAGCTCGCGTACTGGTTCTTTCATAACTCGCGGAAAATTGCACTTGTTCAAAATGACACCTGAGAAAACGCAAGTCCCCACCCAATCAACCCGTCATTATTAAGTTTCAAAACGTGTTCTTCGCCAGAGTTAAAGAGGAACTACATTTTTACCACAAGAAATTAGTGTAATAATTACTTTTGGGCAGCACGTATACAGTTTTCTTCAGATTTACAAGTGGTAATAAACCATAATTGTACCAGAAAACGTTCCTCGCTAGTATTTCAGGTTTTATGGCATTTGTCACAAAGTTATTACTTACTTAAGAAAAATTTCCTGAAACGCCCCATAAATAGAAAAAACTAGGGCTGGAACCAACAAGGGAAAAAACAAAAAGAAACCAGCTAAAATGCTACGGCTATTTAATACGAATAAATTGGGACAAATCAGTTAGGCAGATATGACAGGCAAAAAGGCAATACAAAAGACAAAAAGACAGACCAGGAACAACATGGAAAGAAACTATTAATAACACACTAAAACGAAGAGGAAGTGATAGAAGAAAAGCCAGCAAATTAGCAAAAAACAAGAAGAAATGTCAAAAATTTGTATATAAGGAAATAAAATAAAAAGAGTAAGCACCTAACAACTAATGGTACATGGGCTCATCTATGAATGTATGTAGACAAAAATATTTTGCTAAAATAATATAGACCCAACACTGTAGAGTAGATTGGATTTAGTTTCATCATGTCTATATGTACTTATGTAGACACAAATATTTTGCCTATAGGGTTCAGTTAACGAACTATTAAAGTATAAGGCTAAAAACTATATGACATGAAGCAATTTTTGAAATTATCAAGCTAACTTGTTTATCAATATTTAACGAAACCTAAAATATATTTGTACAATTCACTGTAATCTTAGAACTTTTTGAATTTCCATTACATTACGTGAAAAAAGTAAATAGACAACAAGGAGAACTATGCGAAAGCAGAAAATAAATACTTTTGAAATAATTGCAACATTAAGTTGTTAGTTTAAAATTTTTAATTAAATTATTGAAAGTTTGACATTAAGAAAAGTTTGGAGAAACAGTTGAATGGGAGTGACAACCTACTAGTGTAGATATGGTAACCAAAAGAAAATTTAAACAATTATGATGGTAACGGAGGAAGACTTAAAAAAGATCAATTTTTTAATAAGATGATGCAAAGAAAGTAAAGACAATAGATAACGAAGAAATAGATAAAAAGAGAAACAAATTTATAATAAATTTAAAATTCATTTCCACCTTTTCAATTGATTTCTTAAATCTTTTTCATCAAAGAAAGTTAATAGTGTCGTTGTACAGAAAAATTACAAACTACTTAGTACGTACCGACCGACCACTGCAGTTAGAGGGGCAGTTAAAAAATGTTAATGGCCGCTAAAGAGAGGCAGATTTTGATTTTTTTAAATTTCAAATACATTACAGGAAGAAAACAAAAGAGGAAAATTATGTGAAAGAAGAAAATAAATAATATTGAAATAATTGCAATATTAAGTTGAAAGACTCTCTACGTTTAAAGTTCTCAGTTAAATTGTTGAAAATTCGAAATTTAAAGAATCAGTTAAAAGGTAGTTAACACACTAACGGTGTGTTAACCAAACGAGAATTTAAACAATTATGATGGCCGCGGAAGGAAAAGTAAAAAATTTCAATTATTTAATAAGATGACACAAAGAATTTAAAGGAAATAGAATGCGAAGAAATAGATAAAGGAAAAAATTTAAAAAGAATTTTGAGGTATTAGGTTAAATTTGTGTTACCCTTTGTTTACAGAAGGTAACCAACCTGAAAATTGTAGATCGCAGTTGTTAATGAGAGCGATAAACATTTATAGGAGTTACCGGGCGATATCATAAATCAAGCAATACTAATAGAACCTTTAATACAAATAATTGCGGTCGCTCAATTTATTGGGGCTAACTCCCAAAGGATCCTTAATTTGAACCACAAAACTTGCATTGAGATAAGACAAAAATTTGCAGGAATCACTTGAATAGTTCAGAAATTGAACTCCTTTGTGTTAGTTTGCTGGTGATACAGACGACTTCTTTTATTGTGAGCAAGACTTTAAGGATCTAAGGGTAGGTTTTGGCCCTGGGTCGTCTGGATCGTTTGCGATAGCAGCAGGATTGGACCAGCACAGACGTCTCGGGATTCTAATATTGTTCTTGGTTGTTTCCGGAACATGTTCGTGTCAGTAAGAGAATGACGGAGCAAGTGCAGCGTTCTCCCAGCTGGCGCACAAAACGTACGGACAGCGTTAATGGACGCGGTTAACAATCGGCTAGAGTCGACAACAATGCAGTCCGAGTGGACCGCCTAATGCTTCTGTTGTTCTCACTAGCAAACGCCTGCAGTCCTGACCGTTTGACGTTTAATTTGAATAATAACCGATCCATCACCACAATTAAATTGAAGACTTGTTATTGCCGTCCATTGTCGCGTTAACCCCTCCGGTAGTTGTGCGAAATCTGGTTATAAATGCATAATTCAGACGCTCCTTCGATTACGTTTTATCCGACTGAAGCGAGTTCCATGTTAACCTAACGTTTGCCGTAAAAGCTCTCAGTTAAATTACGAACGGGCTGAAGCGTTTCCGATGCTTCCTAAATCTGCGGGTCTTAGCTTCATAAACCACTCATGTATCGGATTATTCCATCCAATATTTACCGAGTTGTTGGATACATATTTCTGGATTGATTCCAACATTTCCTATACTATCTTAGATGTTGGAAGAGCTTTCAGTGGCGCGCTTCTATTGCCTTTAATGAATTAACGAAGTGACGTATCTGTGACCGGAGTCGGCCGCAAATAAACTCGAAAATGAAAGGCACAAAGCAACATTGTGTGGATGTGCGGTCGGGCTTCGCCCCATTGCAGACGGTCCGGAAATTGATTTTCTCCACCAAGTGCGATCGCACAAGAGTTGAACCACATGTGCACCACCCATGACACACTGTTCTTATTCAATAAATAACATTTCTGCGCCCGGGCAGCCTCAATGTTCCTTTAGATAAGAGTAAATAAAAACGCGTCCTTTCGACTACCGCATGACCTCATATGCTTTGTGGTTGAAAACAAGATGAATACGTCTGATTTGCAACAAAACACAGCTAAATTGAATCAAAGAATATTAAGCAATTTTATCAATTTTGCTACCAGTGCCACAAGTGTAGTCAAGTGCCATAAATAATTTAACGCGTTAATTGCTATCTTTCCATTTACCAATGTAATAAGTTACTATAGTTAACTCATCTATATAGTTTTGGTGAAGGATGTGGACGAAGTCAATAAAATTTGGCAAAATTTAATTATTTAAAAAAATAATTGCCAAGTTAAGTTTCGCTCGCCGGCAGTTAAGCTTTATAGTTCGTCCATAGCTTTTAGCCTCAACTGCTAGTTTAATCGAATTAACCTTGTAAACATATGTTCATAAACTGAAATGACATGAGTTTTGTAAAATTAGGATTCCTGTTTCTATTCGAAAGTCATTAATTTGTAGTCGTCAGCTTTTGATGTATAATAAAATTATTTAAAAAATACAACAACAAATTACAAGTTTGTATTCTTACCTGAATTTGAGAGGCAACTATTTCTTGACAATAAATATTTCTTACAATCTTCACATTATTAAATATAACAATAGATTGGCAAAACTCGCTACTCGTGAGTTGTTAATGTTTGAAAAATTCATACAACATACGAAACTTTTATATAGCTTAGACGTGGAAGTTTTTGATAGAATTTCATCCTGTAATTGTGCATGAGCAAAGTTACATGGCATGATCTCAGGGTGCACTTTAACTGTTAATTTTGATTTAAAATATTATAATGTTTCAGATTATTGTATAAAATTGACATAAATATCAGGATAATTACATCAAAATCTGTTATCTCTAGTAACAACTTTGGCTGTAAAAGTCAACTAACGCTAACTCCTTTAAAAATTGTATTTTAAAAAGACAACGCTCTTCTTCAAGGTAACTAGCCAATATAATTTTTCATTTGATTTTGTCAATTTTATCAAATTAACTTTTTTCAATTGCTATAAAAGATAAAGTCTGTTGTTCTATATGAAACTTGAATCGTAACATAACAATAATATTTACAAAGTAGAATTGTTATTGAGTTCAAAGTTGAAATTTTAGCTGCAAAACCCAAAAAGAGAAAGCATACAGTGGTCTAAATGTCAGTGTTATATCTACATAGAAAAATTCTATCGCCAAAGACTTATTTGCATAAAGTGAGCTTGAATATTAGGCAAGAGAATGTAGACAGAAATACAGTACCAATTTTCTTCTAAAAAACTGCTCAGTGAACTACAAAAGATCTCCACCTACAAAAAGTTTCAATAATAAATATTTACAGTATCTTGAGTAAAACTTATTAACTATAACTAGATCCGCTAAGTGGACAACAAGTAGCACTTCTCTTTTCTTTTTGTGCTATACTCGTAAGTGTTGGTATTTGTCCACAATTGCTTGTAACATAAGCAGAGACACGTGGGATCTATACTTTTAAGTATAGACGACCAGAAAACCACCCGGTGGTTTGCTATTGTTTTCCAAAGAGGAGCAACCAGTAGGGCTAGCAACCGGTACACCACGGTTCAAGTAAGTTGCAGAAACTATCATAGTTACAAATGCTGCACAAGAAGAAGCAGGACATGTACAACAATTTATCAGCAGTTCAATAGATTTAATTTTAATAAATAAGCTCCAAATGCTATGCATCGGTTAAATAAATAATTAAAGGTCTCATAAAATAAATGAAGATGAAACTAGACCAATATCAGCAAACACCAAATCTATCTGTAAATTATGTAAAACTATACATCTTAGTATGTGACCTCTAGCCACTTAAAAATCTATATGCCTTTCAGCTACTCGAAAAGCAAGAGCCGGGTCGTAGTTTTTCTTGAAGTCTCAATAATATGATGGAAATGTTGCAGAGGGACGTCGGCAGCAACTCAAAACTAGCTTCAGTAACGAGGAGTTGAATTAAGTTGGACATAGGAATAATAATTAATAAAGTTTTGGCAATGTAATTCAATCTAAAGAAAAACAACCTACTACCTAATATGTTGTGTGTTAAAATCAAATCGCTTAGTCGGATATTTTTAATAAAAGTATGGAACACTATGTAAGGCCATCCTTAAAACTTGCTGTGCTGCAGGAAAATATCATAAAACCTATACTCTGCTTGCTGTATACAACAAATATGACAGTTACTTACTTACTTACAGTTACTTACTTACTACAAATTTTAAAATAAATATAATTCACAATTAACAATACCAAACGATTACCCTAGAGCCAAAGAGTTAAAAACTTTAAAATCCATCGGTACTCCTACTCTACACAAGCAAAATATTTGTTTGAGAATTACATTTTTGTGTTATTTTTGTTCAGAGCAAGTTTTCTCGTGGTAGTTGTTATGTGGATATTGACAATAAATGATGCCATTTTTATTATTAAATTTTTCTTTTTCTTCACAATTTTTAAAAAAGCAAATCGTTGTTAGGAAAGTCAACGTAATTTCGGTAGTTTACTGGTTTCCAGTTACTATTCCGAATACGGCGTCCAACTGCTAACAACATTCAAATTGTTTCTTCTCCTTTGTGCTATTATGAAACACACAATTTCGGACTGAAACCATTTAGAATTTACTTGGATACGTTTTTCTAAGATATGCTGCTACCTCTTTCAAGTTTATGCGCCTTTTGTAATGGTTTAACAGTCTGGATGGAAATTTGAGTTTTAAGGATTCTCAACGCATGATGCCCTAACAGTCAAGAACTTCTTGGTTCAACTGCGGCAATAAAACTATAATTTTTTATGACGTCATTATTGACCCGTTGCTTTTCCATTCCCCATTTCTTAATAAAGAAGTTTTTTGTTAGATATAGTAACTTCTATTTTCATATATTTTTTTTGCATGAATGTAAGTATTGTTGTCTTGGAGATGGTTATTATGTAACTACTTTGCGAGGCTACTTCTAATTATTTTTCTAGTCCTTTATCTTTATTCCACATGCGTGGTTGTCATTTATTACTTTTGTGAGAAAATCAAGAATACTCTACAGATGATTCCGTAAAAAATGCTTTGTTCTTAAATTAAATCACCAGTAGCCGACCATCAGAAAAAGGGCACTTCTTTGCTGCGTAAGCTGGCCGTCCCCGCTCAAATTGGGGTAAAGTACTTGCGCCGATTTGCCCGTAACAAATCTGGAGTAAGGATACAAAGTGAAGCAGTTGACTGAACACTTTGATTGGTATAGATTGATATAATTTACTTATTGATCTGAAAAGTTCAGATTGTAAATAACCGCGGAGAAAATACAAAATTTGTTTAAGAAAGTTTATGATTAATCTGAGTTAAAAAAAACTCAGCTTAGAAACAATTAAATTAGGGTCCAATTAAATAGTAACCACCCTCTAGCAATAGTGTGAAGTAATTTTAAGTAACGACATATGCTCCATTCGGCTTCCCTGCTATTAGTAATGGATGGGTCTACCGGCTCGTGTTTGCTAAATTCAATGCACGCGTGTTTTTATCAAAATAAGTGCTGAATCGCGCTTCCGAAAGCGTGTAATTCGTATGTGTGAGGCTGAAAGTTGGTGAAGGGCGGGTCGATCAGGGCTTAAACAAAACACGTCCGGCCCGTCAGCGGCCATGAAAGTGCCAACTAAGCGTCCGCAATATAATGGCGAAATAATTTTTTGAATCCGGTGCCCGGTCAATTGGCCAAATCCAATTATAGTCGTCCACGAGCGAGTGTTTGATGGTCGGGTCAATAGGCCGTAAATGACATTTGACGTGTTTCGCATCATTATGAGTACGCGTTTAGGGGTAATCCACAGTAATCAGATCGGTGGACCAGGTGCGTTGGAGTGTACGACAGCAATGCGGGGAAATCAACATGGTGCTGATGATATTTAATGAACCCCGTCGGAGTGGTGTTAAACATGCAACGTTTCTGTTTATATTACGGACTATAAGGTTTTATAGGGCTCTCGGCATATTGCCGATCGGTTCCGCGATATTACTTTACTCATACCGGCCGCTTTTAAATTTTCCCGGAAACAACTCTCTTTCCTAATAAAACTAATATCCTGTCTACCTGTTTGCAGTTTTTTTAATTAATTACTCCCGGCTTGCGCACAAACAACAAAAAAATCCAAGCTTCAATTTCAGGTTTTCTTTATCTCTTTAGTTTTATTTTACCGGAAAATTTGTGCAGTTCTTTTAATTGATCTACATCCAATAATTAAAAAAAAAAATCGTAGCCTCAATTGTACTTACCCGAGATGCCATCGTAGGTCCACCACTCCTGCCAATTGTCGCATCCCACTGAAAAAAAAAATTAAATTAACCACCATTGTTTCCCAACACTTGCCACTTCCCGAGATATTACAATATCCCGTTGTTTCGTCGATGTCGCGTCTCTTCACGAATTGTACAGATTCAATTTATGGCACTGTATTAAGAAATGTTCGGGAAAGAGACGGGAATGGCCAAGATCGCTGACGCCAGTTCGCATTTCCCCTTGTCGAAGAAACGCAATCCAATTCAGCGAGAAGCCATAACCCCTCCGGCTGCCAGCCGATATCAGAGCCGGTGCAGGAAATTTCGAATTAATTTTTTTCATAAAACCAGTTGTGGTCGGACTTATTATTGATTAAGGGGCTTAAACGACGGCACGCCTAAATTCCTTCTAATTAGATCGACCAAAAAAATTAACTTCGTAATTGCGGCGGGCGAACATCAAGAGAGGAGGCATCACCCTCGCCCCAATTAAGAAAACTCCGATTCGTTTAATGATTCGATTTGGATAGTTTCTTAAAGTAGATTTTCGCTTTTCCACGGAATCAGTTTAAATTAAAAATTTACAAGAGCGCAGAAGAAGCGTGCAGAATTTTCTCTCACCAGACTTACTTTGAAAATATTAATGTAGGAATTTTATTAAAGAAACTATAGTGTTTTCGCAATGTCTTCGCGTCAATCAGCGAAAAGCTAGATATCGAAATGCAACAAAAATGCTTGTTGTCCCGATCGCTTATTTCCTCGTACCGTAGTTTTATTGATGGCATTGTTTATAGTTATAAAAGATAGAGCCTAAATTACGCGTAAATCAAATTTGATTTTTATTAAGATCAGATAATTTTCAAAATAGTGTTTTATGTTAGAGTGCATCTTTTTATTATTTCATGTTATTATTATACTCCACGTAGGGCATGCAATTTTATATTTTTATTGTTGACACTTGACACCGTTACTACTTTGTTGCCTCGCAATATGCTTGTGGTGAATTGTTGTTATAGGTAACAAAAATACAATCCATTGTGTGGCAATATTGTGGAAGAAGTCATATCAGGAAAACTTGCAATACTTGAAAGCTGTTTATTCTATAAAAGATCTAAGTTTTAGGAAAATCGGTGGTGTGTAGAGAGGTCTAAGTGTAATGGTCCTCAGACACTTCTATCATTAAAATAAGCAGCAATCAAAGAGACATTTTAGTGTAGAAATTTAACAACGTTTAAGACCATTTGATGTGGGCGATGTATAGTGGATGAGTAAATTGCATGAAAACGTTGCCAAAAGGGGCATTTCTGTGCCAGCAAGCCAAGAAATCACTTTTATTATTGTAATGCTGTAGAGTATCGTAATTTTGGTAATTATTTCTTTAACTGTTAGTTTTCAAGCACAAATTTATTCTAAAACAACTATAAAAATAACACAAAAATAAAAGAAATGGAAAGTCATTGGTTTGATCTCATTAATTAGGCAGCAGCACGCCTTCTAATTAGATTCATTACAAAAAAAAAATTATTTCAATAACTAACACCTTCAAACTAATTGGAGAATATTCCATTGGTCAAAAAATATCTCCTTACACGTATGCGCAGTGATAGTACCGATGTGCTGTGGTTGTACCAAAAAGTAAAGAACTTATAAAGAGGCGACGATCCTGGCGGTTTTGAAACCAAATTATATGGGACTTGAAACAGCAGTCCTTTTAATTTGGTAGGCCTCTTCAATGCCAGGCGGTTAGTTGTTAGCGTGGTGTTGTTGTTAACGTCTCAGCCAAAGTCCGTTGCGATCACAATTTCGCCTTTTTATAAGTTCTTTACGCTTTGAAGATACTTTTATTCTCGATAGATGTACTTTTCTAAACAGATCTTTTGTGGAGTAGACAAATTTTTGTGTCTACGTAAATGTAATGGTAGAGAGGGCCAAAAATAAACTATTGCAAAAACATAATTTGCTAAAATTCTATAAGAAAAAATTGTAGATTTGTGTTTTTTTTAAAAAGCCACCAAAGTACAATAACATCATGTCCAAAAATAATGTGAGAAGCTATTTATATAAAAGAATATAATTATCCTTCCGACAAAATAAATATTAAATTCCCCAACTGCTGCAAATAAAATATACTTGAAAGATTGCAACAGGCGATCGACATAAAAGATATTTGTGCAGAGGAGATGAAGTGAATTAAAGCTAAATGAAAAATAAAATACATGGAAATGTACTTTTGGATCCTTCTTATGTAAGCTCAAAATTTTGCATGCCAGTGGAAACAACACAAATAAATGAGGCAAAATTATGAGCTTGGCAGAAAGGTTTGTCAAGAAATAAAAATACTAGAAGTGTCTCTTTTAATATTTTTATATTCAGTACTTAAGTCCCTCAATAAAAACTTTATTTAAATTTAATTGCAAATATAAACAAATATAGCAATTAAAATGTTTTATTAAACGATTTTCCCAAATCTTGTCATTAATAAGAATGCAACATTTACTATTAATGTTAATAAAAAGCAAGGCTTGCAATATTTGTTTTAGTATTGCGGATACACTATTGAGAACCTCCTAAGATTTATTATATTCATTTATTCTTCTGATCAAAGATACAATTAACGCCAAAGGAAAGTCTTATCACAAATAATATTTTGTCCTGGATTGATTGAACCAGTTGGCAAAATAAAGAGTAAGTATATATAATAAAAATATAATCGGATCTGATGTGACCCCTCCAAAAAGTGTTTTTACTCTACTAGAACCCTTCTGATTCAATACTAAGGCCAGCGGTAACCACTGGAACTAAATTGTAAATTGTATAACAAATCATCTAAATCCTGACGTTCTTTCCAATTTACCATTTTTATTTGGGAGAGCTTTCAGAAAAAACGGGGTTTCCGATGACTTTTTCACTACACAGCAACGTTTGCTATTCTTTGTCGGTACATAAAGCTATTTTAAAAGTTTAGAATGTAGTTTCAGTTTTCACCTAAAAATTAATTTCCAACCTCAAAATTCTTTGAATTTTAATCTCGCTATTGCTCCCTTGTATTATTTACTTCTTACTTGTGAGCAATAATTGGTACCGGAAACGGTGTAACGGAAACGGTGTAAATTGTGTACTGCAAAGACGTAACTAACCGGAATCAAAAAAATTTAGATTCTCGAAAAGCAATTATTTCAATAAATCAAGCGAAGGATTCTGAAGGATAGTTAGTTAACTTGGTTTCTGCAAAACAATGAAGTGAGTAGAGAAAAACTGGATAGTTAATAAAATAGTGGAAGTTCGGGAAATCTTTGAGGAAATTCAGTGGTTGCCATGCATTTGTTAATTGGACAGTTGCGCTTGTAGGGTGGAAGTTCCCGTCATGACAGTCGAAAAAGTCGTAGAAACGGGGTGTCGCGTCCGCAACGAAAAAGTGCTTTTTAGTAAACTATTGAATTTCACGGAATACACTCAATGCCTTTGAAAAGCGCAATCAAGTTGATGTGTTGCAGATTTCTCTAGAACGTCTCGACCGGCTTTTCTCTCGCATTGGCCGTTGTTTTCCCAATACTTTCAAGACGTGTTACCACCTCTTCCGGCCGATTGTCCGGTAATTACTGGCGGCTTCTTCCGTCAAGTTGCCGTCTTTTCCAAGTTCTGTATATAATTTTCATAAAAGACAGGTTTTATTGCGTTACTAGACGAACGACGCGTCCTCCCGAGACGGAAAATTCGCCCGGTTTGATAGCGAATGTTTGGAGTTTTATTTAACTGTATAACTTTTCAATTTCCCATCGCGCATCGTATTGTATATAGTATACATTTTGTCACTAGCTGTACGTATTTGAATTTCAAATTGAAATCAAATATTCAGGCACCGTACATGTCTGGTTGACATTCCTGTTAAAACATTTATTTCACAGCTTTCAACGGCGATGATTTGATGGAGCACGTCGATTGACCCAGATACAATCATAAAATTCCGGAACCGTTCATTGTAGCCGGAGGAGTAGAAGAGTAAAACAGAGCCGGTCTGTCTGGCGCCCCTGTCGCAACTAAACCTATTTGTTGATAGTTTTTGCGGACTTTGTGGCGCCGTCGAATCTACCCCTACCGGCAGACGAGCCAGACGGGGGCACAGAGGCGGACTCGTCGACGTTCCTACAAATCAAAACCCAATTACGCCCCGGGAGCGCGTCCTTAAAACGAATTGTCAGGTGCCGGAACGTCGGGAAGAAATGCGAAACAGGATTCGGATTCTCGCAGGATTGCACAATGGCTCAGGATGACGCCAGGCCTAAGCGATCGATCAGGCCTCTTCCATTCTTAAATCCAATCCAATTACGGCTGATAAAGATCAATTGCAAAAATTAAAAGGGACGTCCGGCCGCCGGCCAGCCCGCCAGCCAGGAGAAGGAATCCACGCCGAAGTTTACTCACAGGATCCAATCGGGAACACAATCATTAGAGAAACGCTACGGGACTAAAGGGAGTCTCACGCTACGTTGTCTATGGGGAAGTATGGAAAATTCGGAGCGGAAATAAAGAAAGAATCGACGGTTTCGGAGTCTGAAGGGAAATTTTAGGACAATTAAGGAAATTACGGTTGTTATCTGTATTTATTTAAATTATTTATCACAAAGAGGAGGCACTCCATATTTAAGTATTTAACTATACTTGAAATTTTTATTTCCAGAAAATAACAAAATTTTAGTATAAATCTATGAAAATTCAATGTTCTGGAACAAGGAATAATTATTTAACTGAAATTTTGCAAGATATAAGCTGCTTTACATATACCGTGACTTTCGTTCTCTTGTAGATCTGAGTTTGCAGGGCTATCGAGATTCAAAGGTTAGTTTGATCTTTAGAAAAAAAAAATAATTTTATCAAATCTAAGTCTATTAGAAATTATCTCGATAATGCCAAACATGTGGCTCTTAATTTATTATTTTTATATCTAAAAGTAATAAAATTTTTAAGGTTTGTTGTGCTTCAAATGTTTCAATTTTGGGGTGTCCTCAAATTTATACAAATATATAAATTTAGAAAGAAGATTGACTAAATGGTAAATTTACCGAAATCAAATCTCGCTTCATTTCATAAAATATTTTTATATTTGACAAAAATCCATTGATTTTTGTTAAGTAGTTAGAGTTTTTGTGATACCAATCCAAAATAAAAAAATTCTGTTTTAAAAATCTACTGGTAATTTTTTTATTACAATATAGAGTTCAACATTACGTCGGTTATAGTTATATTTTGGAATGGAGTTGGAATTTCCAGATATGGTTTCTGTAATAATGGGGATGGTCATAAATAACCTTTTAAGAATTAGTCTTCAAGAAATTACTAAATTATAATCTGGACAGTGTTTTGAGAGAATTCATGAATTAGTTGCATAGTTAAGCGCTTTTCATGTAATTTTGGGAAGTACCATACAACAAGGTTAGTTCAATTATTAAATTAAATGATAGGGGAAACCCAGTAAAATATGGCATTTTAATCGGAAAAGAGATAACAATTCGCTCATAGTTGAATAGTGTTAATAGCTAGCTGCAGCCGCATAGCAACTTCCAAAAAATAATTCTATAAATCTGCTCTAATTAGCCTAAATCGAGTCAGATGGGAGCTGTAAAAGCATAACTGGTGCAATAATTGCCACTAACTCGTAAAATATGCGGAACATTTATTGAGAATTCAAATGTAATTAACGTCTCTTTATTATATGAATAAACAGACTCCTTGATTAAATGGAAATCCAGCGGAGGGTCGTCA
The DNA here is from genome assembly GCA_905333025.2 of Pyrochroa serraticornis. Lineage (NCBI taxonomy): Eukaryota > Metazoa > Arthropoda > Insecta > Coleoptera > Pyrochroidae > Pyrochroa > Pyrochroa serraticornis. Next base: position 8,024,963 of record HG995157.1, on the reverse strand, counting down.
CGCAAGCCACCATTTAGTCCTTATATTAGTAATTACACGGGGCCGTATTAATTCCGGAGGTTTAGATGGCAACCGACGGAGTATTGTGTTATAATGGCACAACACCTCCTCCGGCCGTTTGTTTAGGCAATTTCGATACGGGCGATGGTCCGAGAATTTTTGGGGGTCACCTATAGAGCCGTCGCGACGCCTCATATCTTATTACCCCGCGATATCGGCACACCGCAATGTGTAGTAGACGTGCTAATCAAGTCCTCGTTAACTCTCACCCTAATTTGAATTGCATACTGTGGATATTAGCATGCCAGAGCCGGGCTGCCATCGATCTGTAAGTAATCTTCTCGGCCCTGTCTTATTACTCCTTACCTCAGCACCGGCGAGATGGGAAAAGTTTCTCAGGAAGATATTCAAAGCAAATTGTGGTGACTATTGTGTTCTATTTCGCTAGTGAAATGCGTTAAGAAATTTAATTTCTAAGTTACTCCGTTGCAGCAGTTTCCATAATTTCGCTGACATTATCCACTTCTTTAATTTAAACACGGGTAATTTAACTACACCCGCATTTCGTACCTGATTAGTTTTATGCTGGAAATTTTTACAGAATTGAAAATTCGATTTATCGACGGTTATTTGCGCGTCGAGAAATTTCTAATTAAAAATTGTGAACAAACCGCCAACATTCGCGTAACAAGCTAAAAAATAGTTGAGGAAATCCTGGAATACTGCTGTCACTAAAGTGAATAATAAAAGTTGGGAGTGCTGCCTGCGCTAATGGTGCTCTTAGTGGTAAGATTGATTACCGAATTACACGCGAGAAGTCGCAGAATGCGGAAGCGCCCTTAAAATCGGCTATCGCTGAAAAAAACCTCAAGTTTTTTCAGCCATTGTTCACAGCAACACCATAATTAATTTCGTAAATTATCAAGGGAACGGCCAAATCAGTTGTAGCAGAATTTGCCCGGACCCCATAAAAGTTTTGTTTTTCTTCGGAAATAGTGTAAACGTGGACACGGTCTCATCAATGTTGTATGTAGTTGGCGGTTGTTCTTTGCGATTGGACTAGAGACGGTCAGTCTCTGACTCTGATAACCCTTGGCAAACTTTTAATTGGATTAGAATCTAATTTAGCCGAAGTGACCGCGTCCGGAAGAGAGGACCCCGAACAAATCAATTTATTCGTTAATAAATTATATTTACCGGTTGTGTTCCGGGACTCGCTTTTTCCCCAATCTATTTCTACTACCAGTCTAATTATTACCAGGATGTAACAACGCTAGGTGGAGTAAATGTGCATATAGCGAATCTTTGGCTGTTGTTCGAATCCGTCAAGTTCGATGAAGAAGGCAGAATAAATTCATCCATCAAGCGGGCAGTGATTAATTGAGCGCGGTATGGCGAGGACAGGTAGGACAATAGTGGTGGACGATGCCATGAATAACGCCGCCTCCGAGCCGCACAAAGGCGCACCGCGATGCTCGCCGCATGGACGAAATTGTTTACAGATTCCACCAACCGTCCATTTGCCCACTCCAACCAAATCGCACTTTACCATTTCCGGGCAGACGAATCGGAAAACTTTTCTACTGCAAGCAACCTTACAAATTTCTAAAACTATCTAAATAAATTATTCAAATAAGAGAAACTAAAGTAGGTACGTGATATTTTCTGGACCAAAGTAGTCAGCTTCCGATAAATACAATTGTTTCATTACTTTAAAACTGAAATGTTATTAAATGGAATTGGTGGATGCGCCGGGTGAATATAAAATTTATTAAACCGATCAAATGGTTAGAGTGTGGAGGCATATACCAGAATTTTAGACAAGTAAATAAAAGAATAACCGCAGCTAAGGTTTAATTTTGATTTATTTAAATCAATTATGTAATTAATAATAAAAATTTTGTTTAAACAAAGTCTTTTATGATGAGTTTCACATGTTTTTTTAACTTAAATTTGAGTATTTTAGCAGATCTTACGATTTTGGTAGCTTTAAAATTGTATTACAAATAAAAATAGATTAGTAATTTTTCTTTCGTTGCCACATTTTTTAAATGTGATTTGCACATGAAAATTTTGTTAAATATTTTCTAATTTTCAAAAACTTTTATTTATTCGCAAATCACATCCTGAAAATTAAATTATTTAGAATAGCACAAGACAGAACTCAAACAATTGACGAAAATTATTCTTAGCAGGAATGGAGAAATTAAATATTAATGAACAGAAAAATCGATTTCACTGTATTGAGTCCCATTGAGATTGCTTACAATTCTTAGCTTCTTTCAAAATTTAAATTGACTTTTAATGAAAAACATTTTGAAGATGCACTTTGAAAAGTAAACCCAAAAAGAAGTGAAACCCAAGTAATAAAGAAAAATATATGTAGTAATGCAAAATAAATTTTCTCTCACATGTCAAGAGGCTGAATAGTCTTCATTTAGACTTCAAGTTAAATAAAATATAAAAAATAAACAAAATTTGCACAAAATAGCCTTAAGTTTAGATTTTTCATTGCAAATACGATTTCACAAAAAGAGTAGAATGTACTTAAAAATTACTCATGTGCATCTATAGAATTTTTTGATAAGTTCAAGATCTTCATTAGGTTGCCATTCTGACGCCTCTTTTCACTAATAAGATTCTCTTGCCTTATTATTTTTCAACATCCAAACAATTAGGAAGCGAAGTAATAGGAAGTTTTATGAGTTTTCTGCTTTTTGCTTCATTTGAGAGCCGATATCGGAACAATAAGTCATTGTTTAGTCAAAAACTTTACGTTGAGAATCTATTGGCTGCAAGTGAGGAAATATCCAAAAAAAGAACTTGGCGAGGGTGTAATAAAATGGGTGTCTAGTTAATGAAATAAAGTTCCACAAAGCAGCTCTAAATTCTCATAGAAGCGAATTGAAAAATTACAATTAATACGAAAAGTACAGGCAGTATTGCCTAGTTTCTAAAAGAGAGCCATTTGAACAAAATATTGATTCAATTAATTCATAGCAACATTTTTAATAACCTAAAGTCACATAGTTTTCCAACATTTCTCGTATATTGGTAAACAGTATTAGCATTTATTTTATTAGGTAACTTTGAAAGACCGACGTAATCAAATAAATGTGCTACTTTGCAAATCAAATAATTTGCGTTATTTACTTTTCGTAATAAGCTATTTGCCCGGTATTACACGTCTGCATTACTGGTTGCAGAAAGCAAATTAAGTAGTGGATCTGCGTGTGTATTTTGAAGCCAAAACACATTTCTATATCATTACGTAACGTCCAATGTCAACCTGTAATTAATTATTTAACACTCATTTTCCGTAATTTCCATTTAGAGTTTAAAAGCGATTAACTGAAATTGTTGCTTTTAATAATGACACATAAATATTACACAAATCTAAATTCTTCTAGTTGGTTAGAAAAGCAAACAAATGGCTAAAACTTCTCTAATTTTAATTTTATGGGAGCTTCAAACGTACTTTTCCTAAAATTGCGTCATCGGTTCTACGCGTTATTCCCCAAGTTTTACTGCATGAGTTAACTAGCCCTTAGTAGAGGTAAAAGGTTTACCCCAAGTGGTGCTCGTCAATTTTTGCAGTTGAAAGCTGAATTTTGTTTACTGTAACGCTTCAACATTCATTTACATTGTTAATCAGATACAGATTGCGAGTGTCTTAAATCAGGCTGACCATGCAAGTACATTTAGGTGGAGGATGCCTTTTGGTCTTAATTTGCGTTGCAAATTCTTCGTAATCTAATGTAGTAAACCAGACATGGTACACTTCTTAATGGAACTAGATTCCCTATTATAATATTGTCCCATTTCCACGCGAACCTGTCAGGATTTCAAAGAAAATCCTCGAAATTACGTCTATAATAGTACTTAGGACTGTTTGGTTAATGCAAAGTTTTTTCGGAACGGAGAACTGTAAATTTGGTTGTAAAATCTGCAGGGTCGGGATTAGTTAATTGGGCGCAATCACGTGTCGGTTGATGGTATTCGGGGCATGCAGCGTAAGGCCGAGGAGTCCTGCAGTTAAAACTTTATGCCGGATCAATCCTTTCAAGTTCGGGCCGCCATAAAACCTAACAAAATAAAGAACTATTAACTAAAGCCCAGTAAAAGTTGGAGTCGGCTAAACTCGAGTCGTTGAAGGGGAACAAACGGCACAGGTCGGCTCACGTGTTCGAACATGTAGGGCTATATTCAACCTGTTTTGCAATTATCCGTCCCTGCGGTGTCGTAACATCCACTATTCTTAATCGCTCCCTGTTTTCGGACTAATTATTGTTCAAATCTACCACCGTTATTAGCACGGAATTAATGAATTATTTCACCGTAATTAGCGTAGGGATTTTGATTAATTCTTGCCTTAAGCTGTAATCTTGCATTATCGTCGCACTCTATTCCGAAATCGAGAGATCAACCCCGAATTGTTAATCAAGCTCTCCACCCATTCAAACACAACGTGATCGGGGGTTTTTCGTGGCGGGATTGATGGTTTCTTGTTACTGAAGCAATATCCCACAGATGGCAATTGGACCGTATGTTTAGTTACGATGCACAATACAGGTCATGCATACACAATACTCATACATCTAATTTTAGTAATGCAAGGGTATTCAGGACAGCAAACAAGCCAATTTAACAGAATCGACTGATAGCGCTCGAATAAATTAAAGCCGTGATATCGACATCTCATTATAAATCAATGTTACTTCTTGCGAGAAAATCTCCAAGTGCAACCATGTTATGGAAAATGCAACGTTAAACTTTGATTTTTCAAAGTTAAAATCCTGACCGGTCCAAGGACAAAGGAGAGACGGGATGATTGGCTCGGTTAGCACGCGATTTATATTATGAAGGATTTATCGCGCCTTTTTATTTTTCTACGAGAAATAATGCTCGTATAAAGTACTAAAGCTGTCGTACTAGCTCGCTGTATTTGATATCTTTTCGGAATTAAATGTCTTTCACACCCGCGTGGAAACTTATAAAAATATTTTATATCACTCTAAATTTGTTAAAAAACGACGGCGACGGGCCCAAATTGACGCCACCTGCAACGGCACGCGGACCGACGTCGCGACGTTAAGATAATTTCGATCTTTATGACGCGCTGCAGGGACTCGTTGAATCAACGACACCTTAACGTCCGTCATTTATAACACAAAGAGACGCACAATGTCGCTATGCGGACAGATTTACCGGAACTAAAGCAATACGACTCCAATAATGCAGCAGTTGACCCAGACAACCCTTTACTTGTGCAATTTCAAGCCGCAATCCCCGCATTATTTACGCCCTCAAAAATTAACGCTAAATTGTGGACCTCCGGCATCTCGGTTAACCCGATTTTATTGGTAAATTGAAAATAATTGATGTGGCGTTTTCCAGTTTTTATCGTTTTTGCGTTAATTTAAACTCAATTTAAAATCTAGACCTACTCAAAAATCTAAAGGCGTAAGTAACTAATTTTCGGTAAGACTATGGAAAATGTTGATAATTTTTACTATTTAATTATTAGCAATTATTTCTAATCTACTCAATAATTAAAATAATTATCAAGACCCAACTACAATTTGTTTTGATCGAATTTCGTACAGGTGTTTGACTGGATCGAGTTGGATCTCTCCGTGGTTTCGCATCGTTTGACAATTTCAAAAAGAAAGTTAAATAGGGTAATTCAATAGACGCAACGACAATGGCAGACGGCCGCATCGACGTCAACATTCTCGACTGGCGCCCGTCGGAAAACTTTACTGAAAGAAACTTGGAACAGGAGGCAAACATTTAAAAGTTAATTTGCTCCCGCCCACCATTTCCAAGCAGCATTAATGAGTTATGTAAAATCGCAAACAGCAATTCATTAAATTCCCGCTCTACAAGTTGTCCACCTGTTTGTTTTCGCCATCGAGTCGTGCCACCAATCGACACACCTACAATATGACAGCTTTGATCACCTCAAACGAAAATATGGTCAGTTGAAATTTTACAGGGGCGTCTTTTGGCACGTATTTCCGGCACGTTCCGGGCTTTTATTATGATTGAAGTTGTGGAGTTCTTTTATGGTACATGCAAAATGCTCCGCCATCCAGTTCGAGTATTGTCTATATTCCGAAGAGTGGGTACTTATCACGTCAAATTTTAATGGGGACTTGGCGAAAAATTTCCACAAATTGGATTTAATTAGTGTGAATGATTGATATGGAATGATTATTACGGATCTGATTGCATTACTGATATTATATTAGCGAACTCGATACCCACATAAATTTTAATGGATGTTTCCTATTAAACTGATAATAAACCGGGTAATCCAAATGAACTTTGGGAGTAAAAACGGCAGTTTTTGCATATTCCGCAAATCAAGTGCACATTAATTACTTTGCATAAATGAGCGCGACGATGTGTTAACATTTCCATGGACTGAATGCAGGCGCTTTATTGATATTATGTCGGCAATACGCGTATCGATGGTTATTATTATATCGCCGCAATCAAAACTGTGTGTTCAGCAATCGAAATGGTTGTGGTCCACGGCAAACATTGTAAATGAGGTCCTTTATTTCGGTCGCACTGTAGATAACGGGTTGAGGTTTTTTGTTTGTTTACCATTCGCGATTTACGCGTCGATTATAGATTAGTTCTGAAAACGATCCCGGCCGGGTCAGGATCGATTAAGTCCTTGCAATTATTGTCGTAAATTATTCCGGGAGCGATAACAAACCCCATTAATCCTCGAGCCAACAAACTGCACGTAGCCGGGCCCCGTGCAACAAATCGCCGCGTCATTTCCCGATTTTCTGCAAATAACAGGCAATAGGAGTCGCCGAATAATTGCTGACATACTTAACAGGAGGAGTAAGCAAAGCAAACGGGTATCTGTAATCTGCACCCTTGTTTCCTTCGCTATTTGCGGCCGACCGAGCCATTTTCAGTCCTTCCTTATCAGCCGCCGGTGCTATCCCCCATTCTGTCTTTATCCGTTCTTCCGCCAACACTTCATGCGGAATTTCCATGTATAGTGAAGGCTCTAAGGTGCTCTTAACCCCGAGCTGCTTAAACCACTTGTCAATTTACAAGGTGTGGATTTTGGTTTAAGCAGGAGTTGCTCTGTAAATTGTTGCTTTGAACTTTGTATCGGGTTAACTAAATTATTACCGTCTTCGCAGCTCCATTAAAATAAATACTCCGCTCGTGCTCGCCGCCCGCGACACGCAGAACCTATCGAATTAAAACCCGCGCGGAAGACCCACTGAAAATCATACGCTCCAGGCAATTTCCCGGCAACGACCGATATTACCGGCGGTCGCGAAAATATTACGATGATATTACGGTAAGTCAACCGAAACGGCTCTCGATGTCACTCAAATGGGAAAATAAAGAAAACAATTACACGAGATTACCGTACTCGCTGTTTCATCCAAAATTACAAAACGTTTTGTTGATTTTTTCCCAACAATGTTCGAACCCTTGTTTTAAATGACGAAAAGCCGACGTAGTCTCGTTGAAATCCTCTACACTAGAGGCACGGAAATATATTTTTTTTAAATTGTAGTGATTTTCAGGTTTCAACTTCAGCATTTTCCGTCGCAATCAATCAATTCTCTACCTTTCATTTGTAGAATTCAACTGACAAAAGTATAAATTCAAAGGCAAACTTGCTATCTGGAAGAGACGTTTATAGAAAAAATGAAACCCGGACGAGTCCCACTAATAAAAAATTACTATATTTGGTAAAACTATCGAAAATATAGATAACAATTATCAAAGTACATGCCATATGATTTTAGTTATTGATGGACGGGATCGTTGGTGTTTTAAGAAATTTTCGCCGACGCCGCGACTCTTAAGAGCCCGCCGCTTTTACATTTCAACTTTCTGTTTTGTGTGTCGCAATCAATCAATTTTCCACTGCGAAATTGGCGGGATGGCTCGAGCTGCAACGCGAGGAAAGTGAATTTTAAGGGTGGGACGCCTGGAAAAATGGCGGCGGTTCGTGTCTACTGCCAGTTAATGTGCGTATTATCAGTTCGAACACAAGAACTTAAACGCGATAGTCTTCATAAGTAAATGTACCGGAAGACGGATATCTTTGTGCATGCTTAATTGCTGTTTCTAGCTTGTTATTGTGGGGGGATAGATGCGAATTCCTTGATAAAGCTGAGTGAATAATGCCCGACACAAGAAACTTTGGTCAATACGCCAACATCACAAGGTGGTACTGGCTAACTGGGCTCGTAAATCTAACCAACACGGTCTTCGCAATGATTCAGTCGGCGTTCAATTAATTCAGGATTCCCGACGATTTTTGCTACAATTATCGGAAGCTTAGCGAGCAAAAACGGGTGCGAGCTTAATTCCGGGGTTTCACCGGAGCGCTTTTAAGTAATTTATGTTGCATAAAAACATGCAGTGTCTGCATTACGTGCACGGCTGTTCGGTCATGTGTGAATATCATCCCAGTCCCGGCTGATAAGACCTGTTAATATTTCTCATTATACCCGTTTTATGGCCGGGATGCTCCCTGATCCCTTGTTTAGGGTCCGCTGTCTAGTCTTTTACCTCCGCATTAGTACGTTATCGGGACACGTTAACTGGTGAACACGTCGTTTTTAATATTGATGGCTTTCTGTGTTTTAACAAAAAGAAATTTTGAACAAAAATACACAGACTTTAAATGATTACTGACTGAAGAGACTGACGATGAAATCTCAAGGGATTTTTGAGTTTACTTTAATTTCCGCCCTTCAACTTCAACGGGCCGTCGCTTGTGTAATTTGCAGTGATCCTGTAATACGAAAGGTTCAACAGAGTTTTGAACTCAATCGATGATATCGCAAATTCTACACAATTTTATGGTCTAGCCAAGTCTTCCTTTACGTTGTTTCCCTAAAGTTCATAGTTTATATTACACTATTTGCCGTGTCTTTAGAATTCATTATTAACCTATATGCTTTTACATCTATTATTTATATTAATATTAATAATAAAAAGAAAATAGTCATAGTTATGAAAGTAATTAAAAAAAATTCTTTCTGCAAAGAAAAATAATTAAACACAAAAAAATTTTTTTTACTTAATTGCAAATTATTAGAATACACTTAGAGGTGCAAAATAATAATTTTATATACTATACAACCTCAATCAGATCTTTAATAGCAAATGGTTTTCAAGAGATAATTTTTTAATTTAACAACCTATATGAGTTAAATTTGGAAACATTTTGGTTTAAAAACTATTGTTAAATTCTAAAAATCTATTTAAATTTAGACGTTACGATTTGCTTTATGTTTACTGAAAAGTATCCAAGATAATCTTAGACTGCGTCTTTTTGGAATTTCCGCATTTAATATATTTTTTGTGGCATTGAAAGTGAGTATTGAAAGTTACTGCCAGGAAGTTAATTTATGTGTGACCTTATATAACTTTTAAAACATATTTATTTGTAATATTTAAATTTACGACTTTCTTTTGGAAAAATTATTATTTATGTCAGATATGTTGACTAGAAATTAAATTAAATTCAGGATGATAATTGAAATTTTTCAGCTTTCAAGAAAATTGTCTAATAATCTTAGTTTTAGAATTATTATTATTTCCTTTCTTATGATTTACCTTAAACCCACACTTCTTGAATGTTGCATCGATATCTATCTACTGCTTCTTCTAGTTTTTATTTTGTCATTTGCTGGAAATTTTGAAGAATGTTCACCGTTCAAGAAAATATCTGCCAAGCCAGGAAGCGAACATGGTTGGTGTACGTGAACTTCTATTTTTATGACTATTCGCCTTCAACATTTATATGATTTCTCTTCAAACTTTGGCGTTTAAAATACATTAGTTTTCATATTTTTATTACGTTGTCAGCAAAAGCGCTATGATTTAACCTAACGCTTGTACTAGAACTATAAGATCAATCATTTGTTAATATTTGAATCTCTCTAAAAATATATTTTCCATATTTATTTTTTCCAAATTTAATTAATGACTTTTTAGTGAACTACAACAAACTTACGCTTAAGAAATTATCATAATTTATTAATTATGATAATTATTATATTATATTATTATTATTATTAATTATCATAATTTAATGTTAGAAAATTGTGAAAGGTAATTACTCAGGTAATTGTAGGGAAATATATATCTACCGCCGATTTCATACTATTTACTTTTTTTTTTTACACGAGGGTTTACTGTCAATACTGTTAATTTCTTAACACAAGGGTTCATTGCCAATAAGTATGACCGATAAGCGCCAAAGCTTGGAAACTTTGTAAAATAATTTTTTGATTTTGATTTTAAATTTGATTTTCATTTTTATTTTAAGTACTTCACTACATCAGCACCAAATTTGTTAAAAAAAATCGTACAAGTTCAAGTTTAACTATTAACTTCTGGGCCATAAATTTGATTACATTGTAATTATTACAAAGAATTAATTAATTCATTTAATAATTGTTCATAACATATGAACGTCCGGCTTGAAATTAATAAGCCGACCGCTTTCCTATCAATTTTGTTAAAGAAAAAATTAAAGTAATTAAAAGGCGTAGGTGTTGCCTGTTTATGGAACTTCTTCAAGATTCAGTTTCCCGTTCATTAACTATTAACTGTTTGACGGCGCGACTAAAAATAAGTCGATAACAAATGTTATTGTACCAAAGGTTACGTTTTCTTGTTACACCAAAGAACTTTTTGATGGTCAATAGAGCAAAAGAAGCATTGTTGGCAATTCTAAAAATAGACATGCAAAATCTTTTGTTTGCCCAACAAAAGGAGTTTTTAAATATTTTTTAAGCTGTAAAATGCTGCTAAAAAAATTTAAGCGTATCAGACCAAACGAGATCAATTCACAAAATAAGAATTTCAATTTCAAATACAATGCTTCCTATTTTAGTTCTATAAGTAGAGTCAAATTTTAATTACTCTTTAATATTAAAAATTCTTATTTCAGCCATAACTAAAACCTGATATGAATTTAATATTTAATAATAAAAAAGTTAAAAAAAGCAGTTTCGTGAGATTCAAAGGAACTTCCTAAAATAATAAAATTATTTTGCTAGAAATAAAAATTACCGTCAAACATTTTCTCGCCTGTGCTAGCAATTTAGTAGATTCGCATATACATTATGTAAATAGAAACGAGAAAGATGTACTTACCCAATCCAGTAAGTTAAAATATTTAGTAATTTTAGAACTTTTGCAGAAAGTCCGTTTAAGTTTTAAACTTGCACGGAGCACTCATTCTACAAAGATAATTCCTAAACAAAATATGCAAAAAAACTTTACACACGATAATCATATTGTGCATAAATTAAATCTCCAGCTGATGTAATTTATCTAAAACTGAATTATGTTTACTTATTTATAATTTTTGTAAAATTGTAACTCGAGAGACCATAAAGGTCAATATATTGTTCATAATAATCTCTACAAAATTGTGCAAAACCAGAGTATAATGTAGTGGTAAACATGTTATTAAAAGAAGGGAAATGTTTTAAATAATTTATTACTAACATTTATCTGAAATCAATAATAATCATGAGACCTCATTATTTTTACTTTAATTCCTTAGTAATCAAATTTTTTGAATTTATTTTTAAGCTATTAGGAAAATTTAGATAGTTCTTAATTAAGTTTTTCTAATGTTATCAAATTGAAACTCCAGAAAGCAAAAAAATTCGAAAGTAGGTTTCATTGATGGCGGTTTTTTTGCTCTAATAATTTATTTAAAATTATCCTAATTTTGGTCGTATTAATACGACTAAAAAAAATTTTAATAGACATGAAAAGAAAAATTCAACGTTTACTCTATTATTTGCATGACAATTCCACTATTTTATCAATTTGATTTTTTATATTTTGGGTAAATAAATTTATCCAACAACAATAATAACAATAGAAACCGACACATTTTATTTGTCGAATGCTTTTTTAATTCCACAACAATATCTAACCGTGCAAGTTTGAAAATTATTTGCAACCAAGCCACTGCTGCTACGAATATTCATGAAACCTAATAAGCCCTTTTCATAAATCAAATTGAACCAGCAATTTTCTAATTTTCCGCTAAATTTTTACAACATCATGTAACGTTACGAGTTCGAAGAAGATTGGAAATTGGCTAAAATTATAGTGACAAATTAATTTGTGCGTTAAATTCAATAGCGAGTAAATTCAGCGTGTTATCATCAACTAAAACCAATAAATACAGAATCATTAGCGGTTTAATTAAATTACAGGACTAATGTTTGCTTGCTGTAATTTGCAAGCAAATATCGAAGCAGAATTTTAATAACTGCAAAATTTAATTGTTTCTTTCTCCCCAACCGATCTGTTCAAGTGCCAATTTCCGTCCATCTGTGGACGCGCAATATTATTAAGGAAGTCGCCAGGATGAAACTTGAAAATCAAATTCGTCAAGAAACGTCAAAACGATTTACTTTCTTGCAATTTCGGTTTAAAAATTTATAAAAGAAATTTTATCGGGCTGTTGAAAAAAAATGTTTCGTAGAATTTTTCGAAACTTGCAAAGTTGCACGCGAGTCGTTCGGTATGACGCTCCGATGGACTCGACATGGGGGATGGGCAACGGACAATTTGAAATTAACTCACGTACCGTACATGAAGGAGGTAACTAGAAGAACGAAGCACGTTGTGGCATGCATCTTGTCGAGTCAGCAACACATGTTTCAGAATATCTTAACTGGTTCAAGTTTCGGCGGTCCCGCCATGAGCGTTGTCGTAGTTGCAGGACCGGCTTGTCATAACAATGACGCGCGTGATTTCGGGAGCTTTGACGAAAGCGCCCCTTCCTCTACTAGCAGTGGTCGCAAACTGGCGGACTCGGTGCGTGGAGTGCGCCCGGAGTTTCTCCGGAGACCGGCCCGCGTTTGGATTGGCGGAGAAAGCGCACCTCGCCCAATGGGAATAAAGAATAACGCGCAGATTATCTAATTTTTTTTACCTGTTTTTTGAGTAAAGTGATAGTTGGGAACTGGCAAAATTAATTCGGGAACCAAAATCGTCGAACGGGAAATTACAGACGGAATACCGTCAATTTTCTTGGGTGTGAAGGAATCACTTGGCTGTTTGAGCCGAACAAGTTTGTGGTAAATTGTCAAATTTACAAATCATAAAATAACAAAAAAAATTGAAAAACTTAAAAAAAGTGAGATCGCAATTTTAATAATTTAACTGCCGCTAATTTTGGAAAATTACCACATCAACAACAAATCACAATTTGTCAATTTCAGAATTAATTTATAATTAATGGCTTATCCTATAGGGATATTATAGAGATAACCCAGCGGTTTTCATATTAATTAAATTTTCGTGGCTATGGTTTGTTAGTGTTTTTATTTCTCGGGAATTAGACGGGGTTGATTAATTGTTTTGTCGGTGATAACACAGCGCACCCTAGTTCACACTTTTTGTCGACAAGAGTTAGAGTACACCCTCCTGTGAACGGATTTGTTTGAGGAATATTCACAATTTTCTTAATATTTAATAATTAACTTACGTCATTATTTTACCAATGGACTTCTACAGTTCTTTCTATATCTGATGACAGGGACAAATAAATTGTATTTTTTTTTAAATGATATTTTGGTTTAGTTTGTTCTAAGATTTTTGTTAATAAATATATTATCGTTCGACTTTTTACTTAAGGCAACTTATTAAGATAATTTATTATAAGTCTTTTGGTATTAACACTTTACGGTCGATTTTCTCTCGTTCTAAAGACGCCTGTTGCTATTTTATATTATTTATGTTTCATATAATTTAGCAAAAAACTAAATTGGCAACAACAAAGAAATAATAAAATTGGTTTAGGAGCAAATGCGATTAGATAAATATATTAGAGAAATATATTTATAAAAAAAAATAAATGTTGCTCGTACCAGTTGTTAGCCATAACTCCACATATCTTTAAGTAAAAACTTAAATTGGTAAGTTTGCAGAAATTACTTATTACTCGCTGTGAGTGGCCCACATGAGTTACCCTTTCTTCTTGTCAACAACTCCAATGTGGCAACAGTTATTTTGATATTTTCATTTAATAAAAATTGTGTAACTTCTCTTGTTTCCGTTTCCAGCCACTTTTTTTCTGCACATTTTTAATTACAAATCTTTTTTGCTTTTATATAAAAGATTAATATTAACAAGTGGACTCTAGTGATTAAAAAACCAACATTTATGAAGGAGAGCGACTGAGTGCCTGAATCCAATCTTGCGCTCTCTGTCGCTCTCACAAAGCTGTATACACTCAGAAAAATTTGTGGTGTTACATTCTGCAATTGCAATTTTTGCACCTACAAATTGTAGTACAAATAGGGACGGATACAGCTTGTAGGATCTATTGATGAAACTTTGTAGACAATAAATTGTAGCTGGTAGTGAGAAACTTTGTAGTACTCATTATTCCATAAGCATAGTTCAGTTAATAATATTTTACACATATATTTATAATACGTTGTGGAAAAGAATGTCTAATCTTTCAATAGTCTATACCAAAGCTTGATATAATTATAGGAATTTACTATTGTAATTGGTACTGCAATATTGTGGCAATTCTTTGCATTATTTTAACGCTAAACTAATAATATTGGGACAATATTTACCAAAACTTGTAAAACAAAGTGTCAAATTTTACTTAAGTATTTTCCAAAATTGTAGTAATGATTTAAATTTATTGTAGTAATTTGCATAACAATTTCTTGTATAATTGATAAAATATTCTAGTAATGACTGCATATTTTTGAAACACTGACTACTACAAATTGTAGACATAACCATCCCCTTTTAAACCCCTAATTATAAAAAAGCTAAAAACAACTCAAGGACGTGTTCTGAAACCTGCAGGAAGTAATGCGTTAGGCTTAATTATAAATAGTTTTATTATATAACAAAATAAATAACAAATAACAAAAGTAAGACAATCATAAAACGATAAGGGTAATAATTATTTTGCATCACACTATGTGTCGCATAGATACGAAGCTTTTACTATTATTCCTTATTAATAAACAAGGCGTATAATCGTGAAGCTTAGAAAATTCAACCATTTTATATTCTGGTTGACTGGTATCATCGTCTACTTCAAACGCATGTTTATGTGAATTAAAGCTAAAAGTATGTAAAACAGTGCATATAAAATAAACTATTTCTTCACATTGTAAAATGATGTACTTTATTATACCAAATATGGGAAAATCATTCGAGAAATTAAGAACCACCACCACATCTTCACTGTAACAAGTACCAAAAATTTTAATCCATGATGTGAAACAAAAATTAGTAATGGGTTGTCTAGGAAAGTATTCGTCATGTATATTTTCTGTTAGAGGTGAAACATCTTCATATTGAACATTAAACCTTTCTTGCCACGTCGAACAAATTAATTCGTAACATAATTTTAGTTGGGCTTTTATGGCCAGCGTGTAAGTTATATTTCTGAAGTTACATGATATATTAGAAGTCATTTTAGATTCTCGGTGCTTTTGCTCCGAGCGCATACACCACAAATGAACAAGGGGGCCAGACATTTTTAATACCAAACTGTAGTGTAGCATGTGGTGATGCTTTGGCCTCAATCGTTTACAGTAGAAAACAATAATAGAAAGATATTCTTCCACAGCAACTTTTAATCTGTGATATTCAGAGAAGTGAACACTAGGTGCTGTAACAATGTCAATGATTTCACGCAACTTTATCCAAATTTTCCAGAGTTGTAAATCAATGGGAACTAAATCGCCTATCATAAGACCAAGATATCTGCTTAAACAAGCCATCTCACTGGTTGACATCTTAATTTTCTGCTTTAATCCTTCAGATGTAATAAGTGGAGGCTTATTCGATCGCTCCACTTCATTGTAACGAAAACATTGTATTCTAGAATTTAACGTTTCTAAAGTAAATAGTTTGTAATCTGAAATTAAGCTGTTCAATAGATAAGTCAAGTCATATGCACATACTCCTTCAAACATGTCGTGCATGATGTCCACGACATAATTTGACGTGAGGTGGAAATCGGCTAGCTGATGCCACACACAAGTTCCTTTTATACCAGTTTGAGTTACATTATTTAACATTATATCACTGTTATAATTTTCAACTGTGCGAAAAAGAGTCTCATCTTCGATAAATGCGGTATATGAATCAGTCTTACACATTTTGCAAAATCGACATCTGAAATTGGCAGAGAAACTTTCAGTAAGTCCTAAAATGGTGTGCATGCCTAAATTATCTCCAATTACTAACGATAACTTAAAATATATCACATTTATGGAACCGTTAACAGATATTCTGATGCCATTCTCTTCTAAAAATTTCAATTCTGCTATAAGTTCTTTAAAAACTGCTTCATTGCCAAATTTCTTGTGGTCCTCTGAATGAAATAAGGAAAATAGATACATATTTTTCAAACTTCCTTGCATTTCTGATGGTAAGGATGGGATAGAAATATAAACAGCACCTAATTTGTTTTTACCCGAATGGGAACCAAGAGCATTGCCTGTTTCGTAATCGTCAAAAAATAGAAATAATGGAAAAACATGTTTATTGCCAAATGCCTTTTTTTGAGATTTCCATAACTCTCCTTGAATAAAATTATTATAAACTCGATTATTTGTTATCAATTTATTATAATGAGAGTTCATGAAGGTGAAAAAATTTGGTCGCTCAAAAAGTAAACGTAACGTATCTCGTAGAGGAATAATTTGACCGGTTACAATTGAGGGATTAAGAATAACGTCATTACCAACACGTTTTTCTTTTAAGCATTGTCCTATGATAAATGGGCGTGGGGATACAAAAACTCCTATGGATTTAAAATACTCTAAACGTTTATATTCTGTCCGAAAGCTATCAACGGAATTTTGATAGACACTGAATATACTTTGAATGGTATTAACAACATCAACGTTTTCATGCAAAGCTGTAAGACGTTGAATGATTGTGTTTTGAAGGTGATCCATCAAACCAGAACAAAAGATTTTAGAAAATGATTCAATTACATACTGAATGACGTTACGGGGAATCAAAGAGTTATTGTACAATCCCGCAATTAATTCAACGACAGCAGTGTGATGTTTAGTTTTCCATGTTTGGAAGTTACGTTGGAGATTTTTAAGCGACCAATCAGAGTCATTTGGCAATGCCGATATATTTAATGTTTCACTAATAATTTCTGATGTTATTGCAACATGATTAACTCCACAGTGAAAATTTTCCTTTTCTTCAGATGCAGATTTATGGTTTCTAATTTCCCTAATTTCGTGCTGCCTTAGATGTTTTCTAAACGAATTGATAGAGGAAAATTGTCGTTTACAATTTGTCTCACTGCATTCAAAACTTGAATGATTTCCAAATATCTTATGATCTTCTTTTAAGTGATAAATGTAACTTCTTACTCGTAGAAACAGTTTTTTGCATTTGAAGCAATGCATTGTAAAAATCGTAGCAAAATAAAGCAATAATCATAGTATTATATCAAAGTCTTATAAATTATATTATAATATATAAATAATATTATATATTACATATAATATATTATTATATATTAAATTATAATTAAATAGAGTTTTAATCGGCCGAACTATTTTTTTCAATAATGTTCAAATCCGAGATGAGACTATTTACGGACACATACTTATTTTTACTGTCAAATATGTCAAAAATAGCTCTTTCTATAAATTTCCATGACAATTCGGCTTCGGGTGGATATTGCGCATTTAAAACATTGAAAATTTT
This sequence comes from Pyrochroa serraticornis, assembly GCA_905333025.2. NCBI lineage: Eukaryota > Metazoa > Arthropoda > Insecta > Coleoptera > Pyrochroidae > Pyrochroa > Pyrochroa serraticornis. The sequence goes on along the minus strand of HG995157.1, from coordinate 8,007,200 downwards.
AAAACACAATTCAACCGCCTTTAGCGGACTATCGACTTTATAAAAAATATCGTTTATATTCACGTAAGAAGCACTGATGTTCTTTATATTTTCGCCAACAATAACGGGCAGGGGCTGGGCTGTTAAATGGAACTTTGCTAGTTTGTCGCGTCTACGCTGCAGCTCTGGTTCCATATCGGCAACATTCTGTAATAATTAAAGAGTAGTGCATTACGTTCAATAATAAAGAAGACAAATACCTTAATATGTAGAATAAACCCGTTTTTCATTTCCAATTTTGACGGCGTCCATCCATCTTTTTTCTTACCAATGTTAACGCACGAGAAAAATGTCGGTAGTAAAGTTAATCCAAAATTTTCGTCATCTTGAGTACCTTAAAAACATCATAATGTAGAAATGAAAACTTGAAATTTAAGCTGCACAAAAATTTAACTTACTTCTTGGACCTACTATTTGTTTATATTCTTTCAGCAATTCCTTGATAAAAAGGTTCTGCTTCCTTTCAGCAAGTTTCAATAATTTTGAAGCAATTTTGGGCCATTTTACAAGTAAATGGTTTCCCTTCTCTGGGTTTTCGGCATTAAAATATTGCTCTAACTGAAAACCAGTTGGATGACAAAATGCACAGAATTTCACATTTTAAAACTTACAAGCGTATATCCAAGAGGAAGCTTAAGACATGGAAATGTTTTAAAATATGTGTGAATATCACATGCTGCTGCGATCTTTTTTCGATCAAAAATTGTTTTCTCCCAATATTCTGAAATGAGAGTGAAAGGTGCAGAGTTGTTCTTTAGATACGCAACACCTTCTTCGTTAGACTGAAACTCTTTATGCAACTTAGAGGTATGCCCTGACTCATCTAAAACAACATATACAAAAATATTAGTGGGCATAGAGGAGGGAATATTACAATGTAACAGTTTTCACCTTCATCGCGTTTTCGTTTATTTGAAATAAACCCTAATTGCCTGTATTGTTTTCGCAAATATGTGTACACGGAAACCAGTTTACCGCGAGCCGCCTTGGGTCTTCCCTTGTCATTTACATAAGGTACATAGTATATTTCTGGAAATTCATGAGGAAATACTTCACGAATTTCTTCCGCTAGTTGCATGAACCGGGCAGATGTAATTCTGTAAAACAGTTGTAACAGTTTTATACATTAAACATTCAGATAGCTATAGGTGGGTACATTTGTATAGGTTGTTCGTTATGATTTTCAATATAAAATACTTATTGTACTATAATTATGCAGATATACTGTTGTTTCCTACTATAACGGTATATCTTTTCACCTCTAAATAACTGTTACATAATCTCCTTGAAAACGTTTGTTATAACTTCTAACAATGATTTCCAAAGAAGTTATGTAGCACTTAGAGTTTAGGTGAAAAGATCGGCCCTTGGCAGGCTACATTATACCTACATACATACGGTATAAAGGGGATGGACGAATCTTACCTCGCATTCTTATAATGTTTCAATTCATTCTTCACTATCAGCTCCGCTAGTTCATCACGTCTAAAATTTGTATTTTTATTATAGCTGGCTTTAATAACTTCGCCTTCATCTGTTTCATTCAACAATTGCAATACAGTCTAAAAAAAATATCAAAACATCTAATCACGATTGAGAAATGTACTCACAGAGTATGGACTTGCGGTTGTTGAAACGACATATGGATAACCCGCAGTAGCCTTAGTACGGTAAGCTCCCGGTAGTGGAATAAGTCCTTCTTCTATAATAATTTCAGAATTTCCTGAAGAAATAGATGGTGCCGGAGACTCAGGCGATGTCGGAGAATTACTCCTGGTAGGAGTCACAGTGGACGAAGAGGAATTAAAAATTTCTTCGAATTGCTAGCAGATAATGAGTTAGTTTATTTGATAAAAAAGAAACATAAATTAGATACCTGAGTTTCAATAAAAGACTTCTTATATTCAGCAAATTTGTGTAAAAATTTTCTACAATCCCCGACCGGTTTAATTATTATTTTAATATCATCCTCTGTTAGTAAATTAAATGCTTCCTGGTCAACGCGATTAACTGTAAATATATAGAATTTAATGGTAGCTACCTGCTTCAATTAACAAAATTAGGCAATTCCTCAAGTATAATGTAAGAGTAAATAGAAAACAAATGTCAATTAGGTAAATTTCTGGAATTTACTATGCAAACCTGGCACGTATTCTACATCTTATACCAATTTAAATTGAACATAAATTTACCTCTGAATGCATTTATTGTTTCGTCATCAATTTTCCAATTTTGGAGCGTTTCTATAACAAATTCGTCCATTGTTGTAGGTATAAATAATTTTCATTCTCATTCACGGCGTTGCCCACAGCCAACGACTAAATTGTAATAAGATTCATCGCATTACCATCACCATTAAGAGCAAAGAAATGTTATTTACTTACCAGATAATTATCTTCGTATCTCCCACGATCACCAATAACGAACCTACACAACAGAGGAAAGCGGGATTATGGCATGGCAAAGCATGCAAAGTGCCGCGAAAAAAATCGCAAAGTCGGTAAAAATCTAGCCTTGATCACCCAGCGTCCAATAATATGGCCCAAAGTCTTGACTGCAGCCGATCACGTGAAATTACATAATACACATATTCAGTTTCCGGCGCCAGAATTTACTGAAGCATTGTATCACCATTTGCTACAATTTGTAGTAAGGAATATGGGAGCATAAGTTATAAACTACTGCAATTGTGATAAATATTGTTTCGTTTTTCTTACAGATTGTTTCAATAATTTTGTAGGACAGTTTACAACAGGATAGTGCAAAATATATGTTATTGTGGTTTTTTTTGCCACAACACTTCAGGTACAATTTTTAAGCTCTGAGGTTTATACAAATCAATAAAATCAGCTACAAATTATGAATCTAATTGCTACAAAACAGTTACTACAACGTTTTAGTAATTATTGCAAAACCATTTTTCTGAGTGTAGGTATGTAACATACAATAATGTAATCGGTCGTCGCAGGATATTTAAAAATTGGAGAATGTTTCTAAAAATTTTTTACTCTTAAGAATCAAATTCATCAATTTCAAGAGTAAAACTAATTTTAAGAAGATCGATCAAGTACATGTAAAGTAAAGTCGACTGAAGATTTCATAAAATTTACTCCCAAAATTTTAGTTTTAATTTTTTGAAGCTGTCGCATACTACATCATTATTTTAAATACTTTCATCATTACTTTTCGTATATAATACAAAAATTCTGAATAACACCAGAATGCCCAATAGTTTTCAAAGATTTTGAGTAAATGGATAATTGATCACTGTAAATTTTAGGCTAGACTAGTAGCGATATGCAGACCACAACAACTAGAAAAAGAAAATTAAATTTTAAAACTTTCACTACTAGCTTCAATATGAAATATTCAAATTGTAGAAGATTTTTTTTAAATTACTCTTTGTGCAATTAAAAGAAAAATCTTTTAGTAGCATTTTAACTGTTGTTTTAATAATTGCTTTGGCAAATCATACGTCAATATTAACTAAGGAGTAATACCATAATATTAACAAATTTTTATCTTTCTCGAATTTTATTCTGTTAAGGAAAATCTTTAATTCAATAATCTGGTTAGACAGCAGCTTATAATAAATTAAATTATCAAGTTTTTTACAAATCAAAAATTTTTTGTGTTCATTATAACATCTATTCAGGTTTAGTATGTAAAAAGTAATTATGTCTACTAAAAATATGAACAATTTTTAGAACCATGTCACACAATTTTCTTTGCAGTTATCCCACACGTTTTGGCACTTCACTAAACTGAAGGGGTGAAGGTTTATTTGCTTTTAAAAGGTAAATTGTTTGGCACCAGTACGCTCAAGTAAACACTAATAAAGAATCTTTCTGCTTCAATAGCTCTACAAAAGTATTATGGTGATTGGTGGTTTGATAGTAAAGACAAAAATCTTCTCCGCATAAGAAACGCAGAGAGCATGGCAACAGTATCTATATAGGGCTTATAATTTATTGTAACGTACCTGATTATTCGCATTACCAAAGTGTCTTTAATTAAATTAGATATATCTTAAAAATATAAGAAGAAATAAAGAATTAGAAACATATTCAAGTGACTAGTAGCGGAAGCAGATGTTCCACTCAAAACACGACCTTACAATGGTAAATCTAATTTTGACAAAATTTTGTCAAATCCCCCCTGTCTCTTTCGGGATCTACAATTGCCAACGTAGATGAATATCTGACATACATCAAATTCAAACATAAGAAAAACATTCAGCCTTGTACTTGTAGAATGTTTACACTCTCAAGTATTCTCATTTCAAATGAATATATCTAATATTTAGTTAATAGGGAGACTTTGTTAATTTTAGAAGTCAATAACTCCTAGAGCCAACGCATAAAATGGATTATATAATTTTGCTGCTTAACAGCTATTCTACTTATGTGAGCAGGTACATCTGCTCTCTCTTAGGTATGACATTTGCTTTTGCTTTAAGTTTTCTTCTGAAGTTAATCACCATGTAGTATAGTCAGATGTTGTCAGAGTACATAATATTTTGTTAAATTATACATAAATAGGTCCAAAAAATCTTTTAAATTATCACCAGAACCGAATTTTTCTTTACTATACTCGACTTGTACTGATTTTTCATTAAGCTGCTACCTGCCATCTGGCGCAGGTTTATTCTAAAGTAAGTACGCCACTAGTAGCAAATAGGTCACAAGGTGTACGCAGGCAAGAAGTCAATAAGGTGACCAAATACACCTCTGGATCTGATATTTCTGAATTTTTCGGAGAATTGTCTAAAATTTGTGATTTATGTGAACTACTTCTACAAGAGCCTAAATTATAAAGTTAAGATTAGAAATAAAATTAAACTAGTTTTATCTTAAATATTGTCTGCAAATACAATAAAAACTATTCCAACTTTTAATTTCATATAATATTTGAAACAAATTATGTTTCAATAACGGTTATGTCTACATAAGCCTAAAGAAATTCTTAGTTCTGTTAGAAAATATTGAAAGATCAATTGTTGATTTATAAAATAATAATATTTTGTTTTGCAGAAAATAGCGTTATTATCTCAAATCAGTAAATTGCAATCATCGTCACTATTAAAAAGGCCCCTATCTTAAAGTTTATGTTCTGTGCCTCGCACGTGTACAAATCAACAGATTTTTGTTTTAGAAATTCCAATTATAATTTGCGTGCTCCATCCCACTCGATAATCTTTAACCTTTATTGATAGTAATAGTATTGATAACAATAAAACGCTAAAAAATCTTTATAATGTGCCAAATCGCATCAGTATAGTAGTTGCGATACACATTAATTTTTTATAGTACCCTCACTATCAAATAAAATAGATGCCAGGAATATGACTTAAATCAAAACAATTCTACCACTTTATCAGTGTTTTCAACCCAATTTAGTTTCCAAATATATTAGTTACTTTTTATAATATTAACATTAAGTAGTAAGTACGAACTCTGTTCTACCATATGAAAGTCATCGTGATGTTGGATTTCAAGCAATTTGTTTCCTTTACCAACGTGAGTGGGAGTGTTTCAATAAAATTCATAGATATGATTCTTCGAATTTTACCGAGAGACGCCAAAATTTCTCTCCATTTTAACACTTTCAAAAAATTCGGATCCAAAAATTCTGCTTTTTAGTTCGTTGTCCAAAGTACATGCAAAAAAGTTTTGAATTAATCTAATTCATTCATTATTAATTATTAAAATTCCTAACTACAATTTGTTAAACAAAATGTTCGAAATATTTGCTTTAAACAATTTTGTGTTTACTCAAAAAATTAGATAATGAGATTTCCTGTACATAAAGACAAAGCGCGTGCAGAGTTTTCCACATTGTTATTTGGCACAAAATATATTTAAAGTCACTTGAGGATTATTTCATTATTTTTGTAAACTAAACAAATCTGACAAATAGGCTGGTAAACCGACTTGAAACTTAACAGAAAATGAGTGTCATGTTGTTAAGTATAATATTTCCTTATTCAATGGACCAAAAGCTGGAGCAAAAATTATACATAATTTGAGATAGCGGTCCGCTAAATAAGTAATAATATAATTTAAACAAAATTGCAGATCAATTATTTGAAGATTGAAAAAAGTATCGTGAATCTTAATTTTCAAAATATTTGTTTGTATAATTTGGAAAATTATTGCTACGTCTTTCATTTTTATTATACCATCAGTAAACTCCTAATGATTTAAAAATTATTATCAACCTCAGAAGTGTGAGCAGAAGTTAATTTCTCACCGAAATTGTCATCTCAGATTTTCTTTGTGTTATTAGAGTGGATCAAGTTTTCTTTCTTAAAATGCAATTATAAAAGTGACAACAACACTATCGCCTGTTGCACCTATATGTAGAAAATGTTGTGAATTCACCTGGCGCATCCACCATTTCGCACTCCACAGTCGCACATTAATTTTTTTTTCAGTCTAAAGCCAGTTTTTTTCAAATTCATAATATGCTCAATATTTGTACGACAAATAAAATAATTAAAATCCTGACATTAACAATTACCAAGCCATCAAAAGTTTTGTTATTATATAAATTATAACCGCAGACAGTTTTGATTCTTAAATTTCATCAACTACGTTCACACCTTAAACAAAATTGTCGTCCTTTCAGCAATTAAAGAAGCGATTTGCATTAAACGACGCATTTTATTCCGCGAATGCGGTAACTCGACGTCGCGTTCTTCTCTTTCCGAGCCATGCCGGGGCCGTTAAGGCGGTCGTAACTATGTATATGGGTCGACTTCGAGTTGTTCGGTTGCAATTACTGTACATTAGCTTGTAGAACCTGACCATCACAGAGCCATCAGATAATGGAATAATCCTGTTCGAAACTTGCGATGAGTGATAAATAGCAGAGGTGTCATCTGCGCCGCAGAAATCCCATTGACAAGCGACCAACTGTGAAACGCGCAATTCCATATTAATATTTAAAACGGCGTGTAAAACTCGAAACTAATTAAGAAAAGTATTCATTTAATTGCCTTCTGCGCGCCATAATATCCCGTCTTCGAGAGTTTCGTCGCTGGCCGCGTTGAATTAATGGAATTGTCGACGGTTCTGCTGTGAAATCTCTCGCGGAGGCTTATCGGCCACTAGAGACCCGGATGAGCTGATAATATTATAGAGCTTCGCTCATTATGCTTTCCCCTTCACATTTCTTATCGAGTATGCCGCCCGATAAATAATAACCATTAGAAATCGATTTTGGCCACGAAACACTTTTTACCAAACCGCCCCGAGCCGATACACTTTTTCACCCGGTTTCGTTCCCGCCTTATTCGCCTCAATTCCGTTAATTGCCCGGCGATCTGCGTGTGTTTATGGAAATTGCCGTTCGGTAATGCGCTGACTTCGGTGTATCGGTTGTGGAGATAGCGCCGTGTTCCTAATGAAAAATCGAAACGATAATAAGTCTCGATATCGGGACGAGGGAGGCTCGATGCTCGGGGACACGGGAAGAGCTCGTTAATTAAATGAAACGATGAATCAACCCACCGCCATGACAACTGTGCGTCGGGGGACTTTAAAGTTTCAACACTCCGGAACTTTTAAGTAGAATGGGGTCGGTGTTTTCTATTTGACGTTTCTCGCCAGTCATCGGTCGACTTGAAGAACCGCCGACAACTCAATAAGGGCAACTATTTTCAAAACCGATAGGCGATAGCACGAGTTTTCAATTAAAGTTAGAAAATCAGTGTTAACGGAGTTTCGGATGTGGGAAGGTTTTGAAGCTGGGGCCGAAATAAAAAACTTAGTCTCGGACCGGGAGAATGAATTATTTTGAAAAAGTAGACTGGGATTTTTTTTTTATATTATTACTTTAATAGTTTTTCCTTGAAGTTCCAAGGTATTTAAAAATATTGATGTAAAAAATCTAATTCTAACAAAATAGATAAAAAGCGTCCCTTTAAGAATCCTGAGGGAAAATAACACTTTCACCAAGACAGCAGGAAATGTTATTTTTTTACTTAGCAATCAATTTTTTCCATTAATTGAAAAATATTCGACATTATATTTCATAGAATATTCACCATTTTAGAGAAAATTTAAGATTAATCACAAAATCTTGAAAAGTAACAATATACCAGAAAAGTTAATATATGTTCAGTTTGGAAAAAATGTTCTTAAAAAATATTAGTAATTTACAATGTTAGTATGGAGTTTCACATTAACTATTTCTAAAACAAGAGAGCGGGATTTGTTTCAATAAAAATTAATAATTATATTCTTCTGTATGTCAATCTTAAAAGCAGGAATACTCTTTTAGATGTTTGCATCATCTTTTCAAAAAAACACAAGTACGTTTTCACAAGATTTTCTATTTTTTCTTCTATTTTTAAAATTACCGTTATCATAAATAATTACACACTTATAGACTTCATGCAGCTTGTAGAAAGTATTAAGTTTACACTCCAGATAGCATCTTCGACGTAGATCAACAATTACATTTTTAGCAATGTTAGTAAAGTTGTTGGCATTAAAGACAATATTTATCATGACTCTCCAAAACGTTTTGTTCTAGTTTTTTCCAGATTCTCTTAGGGTACGTCAAATGGACATCTAGCCCATTAGCCATGTTTGTACATTTTTCTAAATAAAGATTTTAATGTAGAGTGGAAACGGCAGAAAGCTGTTTGGTTGCTGTTAAGTGATTTTGCAGTAACTTTCCAAGAATTCTTTTGTAGGGCACACCAGACTGAAGCGCTTAAAAGAATTTTCTTAACAAAGTTCTTCAGAGATTTGAATTAGGAAACTAGAAGAGAGAAACCAACCACATAAAGACATAGTAAAAACCAGTGGTGGCTGGTGCAGGAGGGGTAAATGGGCCATGCCCTCCCAAAACTCTCCAGAAAAAAAGAGAATGTATTAAGCACAAGCGAGAAATTTATAAAGGCCATCAGATCTATTACTTGCTTCTATTTTAAGTTTCCCGCTTCCAAACTGAACGCTGCGCACTGTAAGATAGCTTAGCATTGCCCCCCGTGCTTTGCCAGTTTGCGTGAAACTTGGCATATGCTATCCTTATTTTCCCATGCAATTATACATTGAGAGTGCTTTAAAAAACGCTGACAACAGCGTTGGGGAGGGGCAAGAATCATTTTGCTCAAGCCAATAAAGTAACTTGTTAAACCCGAACCCCGAACGTTGTCGAACTTTGCCGTTGTTTCAAAGAGTTTGGCAACGACAATCTGCTTATAAACAGTTGTTGGGTGATTTCGTGTTCTGATTGAAGCAATGAATACCGTCCAAGCAATTATCGCGGCAAGATTGATCGTAAGAAAATAAAAAAGTTGGGTTAATTTCGGCCTAACCTTCAGATCCTAAAACAACATGTGGTGAAGGGCAAAATTGTAGTAAGATCATTCGATGCAGGTTTCTACCAAAATGCAGATTGGCTATGTGGTTGCGATGTCAGCAATTCATTTTATTGCTTTGTGTGTTTATTGATGGGGTCGGACAATTGTGATCCTGCTTGGGTCTACACAGGCATTACTGATCTGAAGCACTTGGGTGTAGAAATAAAAAAGCATTTAATATGTCAAAGGCATTTGTTTTATTCTCTCGAATTTGCAACTTTAGGCCATGTTGACCTACGAAATCAGTTAAGTATCGCTTATCGGATTGACGTGCTAAAGCATAATGAAAAAGTAAAAGAAAACCGTTAAATTCAAGGAAAACTTATTGACTGCATCAAATTTTGTGGTGTTTTTAAATTAGCATTGCGAGGACAAGAGGAAACATTGGATAGCGACAACCCGGGCATTTTTAGAGGCTTCAAAAAATTTATTAGCGAAATTGATCTACTTCTCAAATCACATATAGAGCAATCGAAAAATGCTGTATTTTCTGGTTTATCAAAGACAATTCAAAATTAATTATTAGATACTATATTAGCGGTAACTCAGAATTTAATAAAAAATAAAATTAAAGAAAGTAAGTACATTGCAATTCAAGCTGACGAAACCACTGATAATGCGCACATATCTCAATTAGTCTTTATAGTACATTATGTTAAAGAAGCTAGAGTAAATGGACGTTTTATGCGATACTTTAATACCGTCTAGTCATAGCGCAGAAGACATAAGTAACGTAATTTTTGCTGAATTAGAGAAAATTAATATAAACAAATCTCCTGAAAGGCCAATAGCTCAAAGTTATGATGGGGCTGCTGTTATGAGTGTCCGAAATTATGGAGTACAAACCAAGATCAGTTCAATTTACAAGAGAGCCATTTTCATTCATTGTTATGCTCATCAATTAAATTTAATTCTAGAAAGAGCTGCCACTCAAAGTAAGAAAGTTAAAGTATTTTTTGCAAATGTTTCTGCTTTTTCAACATTTTTTTCTAGATCACCCCAACGAACACAAATTCTTGATAATATAGTTATGAAGAGATTGCCGCGTGGATCAAATAGTCGTTGGAATTTTAACTCCAGAGTTGTTTGTACTGTTTTTAAATATAAACAAGAACTCTTTGAATGCTTTCAATTTATTATTGATAATGAAAATGATAAACTAACCATTCAGCAATCGACCGGATTAATAAACTATTTGAAAGATGAGGAATTCAATATTTGGTTATATTTCTTTAATAAAATTTTACCACACAGTGATATTCTCTATAAACAATTACGCCAGTTATATAGTGTCAAAATTCAAAAATACATTTCCGATTTTAAGAATGCGGTGCAGAATATCAGACATGAGGTTGATCATGATTATTATAACGCAAATGATAAATCAAAACCCGTACATACAAAGCGAGCTCAAAATATAGACAGAAACATGCAAATGGCCAAAGAAGTATGTGATGTTATTATTACAAATATCACAAATAGATTTTGTGTTAATGATCATTTGGTAGCTTCTTTACTCTTTGAGGCAAGTTCTTTTAAAGATTTTGCTGTAAACTTCCCGGAGCATTTTTTTAATACTGCAGTTACATTTTTTAAGTTTGATTCTCTTTCATTAAAGCAAGAATTAATAACCATATATAGAAGGGAAGACTTTCGTTAAGCCAATGGAGCTCTTCACATTCTGCAATTTCTTTTAGACAATAACCTTCAAATTGTTTTCCGTGAATTTGTCAAATTGTTAAGAATTATTTGTACAATCCCAATGACTGCCGAAAGCGAACGTTGCTTTCCAACTTTAAAAAGAATTAAGACTTTTTCCCGCAATACTATGAGCCAAGATAGGCTTTGCGCGCTAGCTACATGCTCTATTGAACGTGAACTTATTAAGTCTACAGACGATTTTAATAATCTGGTTATTAGTCATTTTGTAACTCAAAAAAATAGACGAATAGACTTTGTCTATAAGACTTTTAAGTGAATATCTCTGTTAGATCAAAAATTCTTTCTTTCAAAAAAATCTCGCTTTTATATTCCAATTTTACGTTAATAGGGTTAATTTGATGTAAGAAATATTTTCTAGATTTTTGTTGGGAGTAGGGCTACTGGCGAGACCCCCTTTATAGGTCAACGGATTGATAGTAGTACCTCAAAGGTGATCTGGAAACTTACTAAAGTTGATTTTAAAATATAAATTAATAAGTGTCAAATCAGTTCACTAGGGTCAATTGTTATTGGATACTTATAAGTTTGTCCTAGAGGTTGCCCTCCCATATAATTTAGCCACGAGCCGCCACTGGTAACAACTATTCATTGTCTCGTGAAATTAGGGGTTGGTTGACACAAAATAGTGACTTAAAAACCCTTTTAATTAATATGGACCTAGTGCTTGTGTAGTACCAGCTGGTTCCGTTCGTTGCTTGTGGCATAACATGTCGCTACTATGGCTGGAATTGTTTAGGGGCTGCTTGGTTAAACCCGCTTTTTGAGATTTGCGGTCCGACGTATTTAGAGAGCAGGAAGACGGCCGAAGATATCCGCTATCCTGGGCCTGTGGCGGATACACATTCACACGTCTCGGGTGATTTCCACTTTGTGAGGTCCGCCGCGAAGGAAATCTGCATGCACAAATTGCTCTCGGCTCAGACTTGATCCGCAGATCACTCGAGCTCGACATCGCTTTGAAGTTAAAACGTATTTTCATAACACCAGCCGACAGAGGGAACCTAGGACTTGTTCGCGCGGAATGTCGGAGCTGCTTCACGTGTCTGTCTATTTGCACGCCATTAAAATGCACCTCGAAAATCCGGCGACGAAGGACAACAACGGATGAAACTGGTTAGAAATTTGATATCAAAAGGCGGCGAATAGGGGGAATTTTCATATAAATTAGACACAGTCCCGACGCTTTGACCTGTCGTCAAATCATTTTAGAGCCACTAAAGCGGCCCTTAGGCCTCAGGCAATTTAAGTCGGTTGAGATGTAGAAAAACCTCGGCATCTTGCCGGTGAATATTTGCGAAACTTTACGACGCTTCCACAAAGTACCGACAGAAGTGGGCCGCACCGATGCAAATATTTCGGGGCGGCTTTAATTTCGCCAAAATTTATTCAAATTTGGCGCTAACACGATTTCGATAGTTACAGCAAAACGGCTAAGCTGTCAAAGTGTTGAATTTTTAATTGCAAATATTTTATTTTATTCTTTAAATATGACCGTATTTCAACATTGAATATCTCGTTTACTATAGAGAGTTTTGTAGGTCCGAAAACTTAGCCGCCTAGCTGCATCCTTCATAAATGTATCACCAAAATTTCAGCTCATTTGCTTAAAAAATAACGATACACACAAATGTATGGTAACCCCCTGCACGCGTCACTTTTAAAAGAGCTTCAATAGAGCCTTAATAGTAAATAAGGAATAATCCCCAGACGTTACCTTTCTAATTTTTCTACGCCACGTGTCATTTCGGTAATCTCTTATTTTATCTGACTTATGATTACATCCATAGCCGTAGATAGATAAACCATTAGTCAGTAGATACATTATTGTTGCATGTTTTTAGTTTATAATTTTGGTGGTTTGGCTTTAAGGGTCGAGGAGCTTCTTGGCATGGCGGAAGATCTTCATTACTTTTAGTATTCAAACGCCGGTGTATTTATATTTTATTTTGAAGTAAAAGCAACGTGTTACTTGACAGCCGGCTGTCACGTTATGAAAATCGTCGGCTTGAGGTGGCGCTTTATGAATTTAAAACCCGCCGTTTTATTTCTGATAAAGCAGCGAGGTTTGAGGAGTCGGCGGCAGGTTTTCAGATTAAATTTAATTTATTTGGGAAATGGAGAGACCTAAGATTTCACACAGAAGATATTATCGGCTCCAAACGCAATTAAGTTTGACAATGAATGTCGCAAATTTAATTTCAAGAAATGCTTGTGACAAAGACTTTAATTTAATATGTTTTATATGCTTATGAACTGAGTATAAACTTTAATAAATTCGCTTTAACAATCAACTCGCAACAAGGCAACTTCCCCAACCCTTCCCGGCACACGTCGCGAGTTTTTCACCGGAAAAATGAGGGTTGGCTGCCCCAAAATTTCCTTAATTTCGATTCGTCCGGCCGTTGTTAATGTCGCGTCAATATTTATACAGCGCGTGTACCGCGGAGGGTTCTATTGTTCGACAGCACACAGTTTAAACAACATAACAAAGACGCGTATTAAAGGAGCAATTCAAACATTGGAGTTTGTTAATTTAGTGTAGAGGCCGGTTTATTTTTCTGGCTAGATGCTGATTAAGCTGTTCGTTGATGTCGGTGCGATAAAACCGAATCAAAAATCTCCTGTTTTCGGCCGTAATGTCCCGTCAGTCGGGACGTGCAGGAAATGTAGAAGTAACGAACGAGGCAAGGCGGAAGACTCCACAAGAAATTAGATTGCAGAGGTCAAGTCGTTGGCGAACTCGAAAACATAGATAGCCACCGAGCCGGATTGGAGAAATATCTAATGAAATTAAATGAAATTGGGCGAAATAATGACGCTCGTCCATTCGCTGGTGTCTGTGATGTACGGAGAGGATTCGCCTGTGGAGATAAGATGATTGCCGGACTTGATTATAGATTTGCGCAAAGAAGCTATAATCCGGCTCTTCTACCGGACTCCAGTCGCTCCACTATAAATCACGAAAGAATCAAGTTTTAGCGCACTAACAAGAGAAGAGACAGGAAACGATCAGGGCATAGAATGCAATGTTTTTAATTTTAATAGTAGAGGAAACCAGAGGATCACTCAACTGCATTATTAAACTTGTAAAATTAAACAACCACATCGGTTTTAATATGCGATACGGGAATGAAAAGTGGTTGCGAGGAACAATAAAACTGCTCCCGGAACCTGAAAGTGAATAAACAACTATCAAGCAACAATACCAAGTACCAGCTTAAAAGAAAAAAGAAAAGTCGCGCGGTTTTCATCAATTTTGATTACACGTCCACAATTTATCTGCATTTGTTTCTTAATTGGTCCAGAATTCTTTTTAGAGATAGGGGAATTTATCTTCTTTGTTGGGGCATCCCAAGTTCGCAGAACAGGACTTGATTATTCATGCTACGACCAAGCCCAATTGTGCCTTTTGGTTTTTAAACGGTGATCTCTAAGGAAGAAATGGTAAAAAGCGTAGAGAAAATCAAATTGTTGTTAATTTTTTTACCCTTGAACTGACAAAGTTCTAATTTTGTCTTATACGAAACTGCTTGGAGATGTATTATTGTCATTATTAACAAAAAATGTCAAACATGTTAATAACATTTAAGTTTGCGTATGATAACTGGTTGAAGTTTGATATAATTAATTCCTGAGCATTGACAAAAAGTTTTCAGCCATAGAGAGCCATATATTTGGTAAAAGTGCGTGATTGTGTCGAAAAGCTTATTTAAGCCTCCTTGGCTTAAGGGCGCATGGTACGTTCACCTGCCAAAATAGTAGTAACCATTGGAGCATTTTGAGAGAATGTACTCCTCTACCCGGTTGACCTACCACCTCCACTCTAACTGCTACTTGAAGTTAGCTGCCCAACTCGCTTGAAAGCAACCAAATTTATTTATAACTGAGGCAAAGGTCAAATTTATGAAGTTACTCGCTCTTGTCATCCACAAAACATTTCTTGTGGACAAGGTTGTTTGACTTGAGAGCAAGCGACCAACAATCGTTTTTGAGTAAAAAGTAGCAACAAATAGAAGAATAATTAGGAAATAATGATATTATTAAACAAAATTTTTGAAATAATTAATTATTGATAATTATGGTTTTGTTTGCAACTAAAAGATAATAATTATTAATTGAGTTACAAAGATTTATCTGAGAATTACCGAGGCAATCCATTTGTAATTTTAAAGCATACCGTCTTTTTACTAACGTCCTTTGACTAACGTCCTTTAATGGCCTGATAGTGACGATAGACATTTCACCTTCACTCTCACTTCCATTGATATCAGACCATTTTGCCGGTAGTACATTTGATCGAATGCAAGACAACTTTAGGATATTGTTTAAGTACATATCTTAATTCTTCGTCTTCCAGACAATAAATCTCTACTATCTATTGGTGGCTCTACTTTCTCAACACATAATGAAACAAACTGCTAAAAGAAAAGTTGAAATGCATAATCCTCTTACAAATTTTCCCACTTATCTGTTTGCATGTCGTATTCATAATTGGCTGGGGGCAAAATTTGGCCTGATGATGTGAAAGTTATTGCTCTATTTAAATTGACCACTTTCTTACTTTTTCTAAACAGAATTAATATTTTAGTAACGGCAAAGTAAATTATAGTTTTTCTTACATTTTCAATACCTGCAATTTCCTTTTGGATCCGCGGATACAGAATTTTTCACCCGTGAATACGGGAAGTGGTCATAATTTTTTGGTCCGCAAATATATGAACCGCAAATAAGAAACTTTAACTATACCGGGTGATTCAAACGACCCGGACCATAGGGATTTAACATGGGAAATCATAAAATTGTAATTTCCTGCTCCCCATTTCAACTTGTTTAAAAAAATAATATTGTATCTAGTAAAGGCTATTTTTCTGCTCACGTGATGGTGCAATTCATGTGACTAATTTAAAGGATAATTAAGAAAATAAGTTTTATTTATTAAAAATTATTTGAAAAATCGAGGCTTAAGTTGTGATGAGCTCCATTTTCCAAAAAAAAATCAAGTGCTTCGTAGCCGCACGGTAATTATGTTGTTTTGAAACCCGGGGGTCGGGGTTCAAATCCACCTTTTGAAAAAAAAAATTTTTTAAGAACTTTCTATCTACGATCAAACTTATTCATAATTCTTTGCTTTTTCATCATTTCTAATTAATAAACAGCATTAACGTGTAATTTATTGAGGATTAAACTGCTAGTCTTTCCATCGACAATTAACTGCCACCCTTAATTCAGTCATTATTGATAATAAATTATTTTTTTGAATAATAACAATAAACTAAATTTTAAATGTTAATAAACTTCGTTAAAAAAACTTGTTCCCAGAAAAAAAAAGTATGATGTATCAAACGGGAATTGAACCTTTGCAATTTGGATTACTGATTTTGCAAATCAAAGTCGTAACCATACGACTACGATACGGCCTTTGCCTGGCTTTGAATGGCAGGGTTTACAAGGACACTGCTGCCCTTGAAATTAATAAAAATGATTTTTCTCATTATCCGTTAAAGTAATTACATGCACTTTCACCTTCACGTAAGCAGAAAAGTATGCTCTATGAGATGGAATTACATATTTTTTAATAAATTGAAATGGGGAGCAGGAAATTGCAGTTTTCCGATTTCCCATGTTAAATCCCTATGGTCCGCGTCGCCTGAATCACCCGGTATACAATAAATGCCAACGTATCTTGCATATCTGGGTTCAAAGTGATGGCGCGGGAGCGGTCGAGGAAGAAGTCTGAGTTTTACATCGCGGTATATTTAAATTCTTTATGAAGTAAATATGAAACTTGCAGTCATAATTAAGAAGAATTAGTTTATAAATTCTTCTTAATAAAAATAATATAAATTTTGTTTCACTTTTAAGAATTGAATATAAAAATAAAATTAAAATTTGGCTGTTACACGTTCAAGTGACAGATGTAAGAAGCAAATTTCTAAATTATCAAAACAACACAAATATGCTACACACATGCAGGCGGCCTGTTCAGTCGGCCTGTGCAGACCAAGTTTGTGCAGGCAAACCGTAACGTGTGTAGGCAAATTCGATGACCTGTACAGGCCGCCTGAGACCGTCGGCTTAACCTGTTCGACTTCTGTAACTGTTTGAAGTCGGCCCGCGCAGGTTTCTCTAAACTGAGCGTGTGTAGACTTGTTCAAGCCATTTCTTCAGTCCAAGTTATTTTATTTGTTCATTAACATCATGGAGGTCAGTAAGAAAAACGTCTCTTTTTTACAAGAATTGATTGAAATTTACAAAGAGAATCAGTGTTTGTAGAATGTTAAGTTAAAGGGCTACAGCAGCAACACTTTAAAAAATGTAGCTTATAAGAAGTTAGTTGAAAAACTGAAAGAAAAGGACCCTCAAACAAATAAAAAAAGCGTGGTTAAAAAAATTAACAACATGTAAAGTTCTTTTAGGAAAGGAATAAAGAGGGTGAAAGCTAGTATGCGTTCTGGAAAGTATAGAACTTTTTAATAAAATTAAATATGTTTTTTCATTCATGCGCAAGTAACTAAACCAATCTTCTTTCTCAAGTTTAAATTCAGCAAGCAAATTAATGTGAAAAAAGCTTTATCTCTTCAGTAGCCACTCTTTGGACCGTTTCTCCTCTTATGTGAATACTCCTTTTTCACTTTAATTATTGATTTAGCACCAGCCACAGCAGCTACACTTAGTAATAGCAGTTCGTCTGAATCTACTAGAAGTGACGTAATTCAGCACAAAGAGTTGCATTGAACTGAGAAAATATCGTTTTCTATAACTGTACGTATGGAGGCATCGATGGTATTTAGTCCGCCTGCAGAGATTCGGCCTGCACAAGCTGAGCGGACCGGCCGCCTGCATGCGTGTAGCAGCTTTAAGAGTGATGAAATATATTTTAAGTATTTTGACAAGGGTCATGAACTATATAAAATTTCTATTCGGGAGACTAAAGTTAAATTGACAATATTTCTGAGAAGTCAGTAGGTGATATATATGCTTTGCAATTTTAGAAAAAAGCTACAAGAGCATTTCATTTCTTTTTTGGATCTCTGGTAATGTTAGACCAGGTTGTCTCATGCTATAGTTTAATGGCAAATTTTTAATACCGACAATACATTTAGTAAACAACGCGCGTTTGAGAAGAAAAGTCTGTTTATGCTTTTGCGAAGTAGGAAGTAGAAGCGAGTTTAGTTAGCACTATAATTTGGTGATAATGACGAAAACGACTGATTCGGACAAAGCAATAAATACATCAAATTCATTTATTAAAGATGAAATAAATTTCTATAATGCAACAGCCATTTGAAAATATCTTTTTTAATTTGATTTAAACCTCTGGAACAGGTTTTTTTTAACCGGTGAGGACTTGTATTTCTTCAATTATTATTTTCGTTTGCAGATGCAAAGTTTATGTAGCGTTCTCATTTTTATAGACTTTTATTTGATTGCTGAAAACTTGACAGATCTTCAAATTTCTTTAGCTTTTCCGCAACGTGTTGTTTGTGTTAAAACAAATTAGATTATCTTCAAACTTCTAAATTCTAGTTTTAAAAGAAACTTAATTCAATAATATTAAAAATATTAACTTCACTTTGTAGTATTCTTAAATTTTTGTGGTCGAATCAAGAAAGTGTGCTAATTTCTTTACGATTAATTATTTCGAAAAAACAGCTCCAGCCATATATTCACGTATTGACGAGCGGTAAAGGGGGTGGAGAGTTATTAAGAGTCCTGACACTTGAGTAAATATTTATGAAAGAAAATAACTCATGTTTTGGATTACGATATCCGAGGTCCTAGAATAGTGGGTTGAGCCCTGCGGTCGCAACTCTAAATAAATACATCAAGAAATACGTTTGAGTTTTATCGTTTCCTAAAACGCTGCGAATTCTTATTGTTAAATAATAAAGCAGAACCTCGTCAGAAGCGCCTAATTCAAAACGAGTAACCGGGGGTGTTTAATGCAATTGTTGGATATGGTCAACGTTAGTTGGTCAGTTGTGATCCCGGTAATCGGTGTGGTTTTGCAGGACTTGATGGACGTGAAAATGGATTAAATAATTACGGGTTTGAAAAGTGGAAACGTTTCCGGTTGCTTTGTTAGATGTGTCCGTAATCGTGCAACAAATCAAAAATAGAGCCGGCCCGGCAACACAAGCGAATGACGTTCCGCGCCATGAAACGCGTCGAAATCGTCGTCCGGAATCGAACCGACATCAATTTTAATTTGGCGAAACAATATATACGTATAACATAGATCGTTTGCATTTCTGTTTGTATATACATATACATCCGAACGAGGGCCCTATCTCTATCGGCGGAAATTAACCGGCCTACCCGCTCGCGTTTTGATTAAGTAGCTCATGCTTGTTCGAGGGCGGGTTCTCAACCGGCAATATCTCACGATATCGTGCAGCCGAAGTAACCATTTGTGAAAAAGCTCGGCCGAGCTTTTTAATCACTCAAACCTCCACCGGACGCGGGATGTAATTGATTTTCGATTTCTTTAATCCGCCGCGCGCTCACATAATTTTCAATTCGAACCCGCTGGATTAACCGCGATCGATCAATTTCGCGACTGATAAAACTCACGTGTTTCCATTTTTTTTCGCACAGCGGTTTTTTATTACTCTTATCAATCAATTTCGCGTCGCACTTTCGGAACTCTATCGTGAAAGGGCCCGAAATTAACTTGTATTAACGCCTTTCAATAAAACACTCATGGATGCTTCTCGGCTTTTATTTAGAGAGGTGAGCTAGTTTATGTTCTCAAAATAGGTGCGATGGATGCTTTGATTACTGATGAACGCGACTATCGACCCAACTACCTTGTCG
Source organism: Pyrochroa serraticornis (assembly GCA_905333025.2). NCBI lineage: Eukaryota > Metazoa > Arthropoda > Insecta > Coleoptera > Pyrochroidae > Pyrochroa > Pyrochroa serraticornis. The sequence goes on along the minus strand of HG995157.1, from coordinate 7,987,246 downwards.
TACACATACAGCTCAAAAACCGTCGCATCGTAACAGTTATTTGAGTAACTAGTCGTGAAAGAGCTTTAGAGAAGGTGTAGGCAAATTTCAGGCCAAAGGCGAGAACGAGGATTGAAAGCCTGCGAGTCTGTAAAAGCACTTCCGGAGATATCACGAGCAACATTTTTTATGCAAGCGCCATTGAATGTTTCCAGAATATCAAATAATTAAAACAAACTTAATATTTTTAATAAAGAAAAGTTAATACTTTTTGTAATCTAAATTCATCAATCAAAAAGATACGATTTTGTGTTCAAACAAAGCGATTTTTTAAATTGCGTGAAAATTAGCAACACCCAATAATTTCTAAACAATCTCTAAATAATCCAAATAAAGGAATTGAAGCTTATATACAAACAAAATTGGTGAGGCTAAAACAAATTAAAAATTTTATGGAATAGTTTTTACACTAATTAAAAATAATTCAAAAACTACGTTACCATTGCAAGATACTGGTTGCAAGATTGAGCAATCAAAGGAGTTCTCAAGAAGATTAACCCAGGGTTGTCGAACAGAATGGGGTCCGGTAGAAAAGATTAAGGAGATCTATGTCGGAATCCTTAGTTTCGTATTTTGAATTAGTTACCAGAGATACTTTCGACCATGTTGTAATAAAATATAGCTGCCTACAAGAAAAATGGAGGAAAGTACAATAATAGATTATTATTTCAACCTTCTGACGTCTTTCTGAAACAGTAGTTAGACTACACAAAATGGATTTATCTATATAGTAAGGACAGTCTAGTATCATCTTAAGCATTGATTCCGAAAGAACGTTATGCTTTAAACGAAACTAACATGACTAGGCTGAAATATTTAATATAGAACTTAAAAATTATAACAGCAAAGCTAGAGTGTTGCAATATTTTGACAGGCAACAAAGTGGAGATTTAGTCTCTTTGTAAACTTTTATAATTTCACTATAGACAAAGGTCCTATCAGCATCAAGGTGGAAATATCTAGAAAAAGTTACCTTACGCTATAGATTAGTGGAGGATTTGTCACGTCCCTTAAAATTATTTGGAATTTATCTTTTGAAAGGTAATTATTTGCTAAACGATTGAAAACGGACCCACACAAATTTGAGACACCCCCATTTCTTCAGTAAAGTTTACTCAAATCCAACAGCGGAATAAAAATTAGCAACAAATAATGCCGCAATTATTAGTTTTGATATCTGCTGCATAGACAACAGTATGTAGAACCAAAGAGAATTCAAAACGGTTTCCCTACGAATTTCGCTGAAAACTGCATGGTTTGTTGAAAAACGATCAATTACTCGTATCCGGAATAATCCGTTATCAACAAACGAAAACATCCAATGACTCAAGAATTTGTATATTTTAAAGTATCACAAATTATTTAATAAATTGTGCTTTGGTGTGTTTTAGAAAATCAGTAATATAGTTCAGAAGAAAATTTTGAGGTGATTGCAGCAAACAGTTGTTAATGCGTAACAAGATGTTAATAATGGCAGATTAACCGGTTAAATTTTATGCTAACTTTTGATAATTAGTCAAAATTCTCTTAGTTTTACTAAAATTGTTTGCTTCATAATGGCGAGAATCCAATTTGTCCTCTATCTTATAAATAATTGCCATACCGGCAATCCGCCTAACTAGTAAGTACCAAAAGCACTTTCCATTATTACAGCCAGTGGCAGGTATGGAAGTTAAAATACTTCTTTAAAAAGAAATATAACAATTGATCCGAATTAGAAGATTTGTTATTCTTATTGCACAGCAAACAAATTTATGGTGATGAAGTTTTGTCGTAGCCTGAAAGAGACTTTGTTAGGTAAAAGCATTGTTTATAGATATTAATATCTATAAACAATGGTAAAAGTATACTAACGTGTAAAGGATTTTTTCACAATTTTGAAAAATAGACTTGTTAAGTCTACTTAAGTACGGGATAATTACACTGGTGGTAGGGAATTTATTAAAATTCAATAGAATTCTATCAACCGTTTCAGCTTAATTAGCGATATTCTCCATCGAAGGTCGTTGATAAAACTATAATGTTAAGATAAGTGCGAGAATTATGTCGTCTTCAAAAACTGCTTTCAGAAATTACATTTTGGTTTAATTACATTTTTGAGTTATCCACTGTTTGCGAAATTTGAAACCAAAACCCTTTTCGATGAATTAGATAAAAGACAGATGTCAAAAATTGTTGCGTGAAAGCTTTTCCATTTATCTTGAATTAGCCTTACAAAGCAAATATCACTAATTCATATCATTCAACTCATTTCGTTGAACGATGAATAGTTGAAATTAATGAATATCCTGGAAATCAACTGCAAAACTGTAATTTTTGATACTCAGTTTAATTCAATTGCTCAAATGAAATTTAAAATTCGTGCATATGCCAGATTTGTTGAAGAATTGCCAAGATATTTGTTTATTAATGTCACCAGCATATCACATATGAATCTCAAAGTGGCTCTTAAAAATCTTTAAATTTGGTTGTCCTACTGCTATACTTTAAGAATTAGAACGTTGCCGTATTATTTAATTTTTTTAATAGTCTAATGAACTCGAAGTATAACAACCTAAAAAAAATGACCTAAACTGCCTGTTACAGTCATCAACGATAGACTACAGAAACGAAATCCATAAATAAATAAATCCTCTATAATAAAAGTAGAAACGATTTTAAAAAACGCTTTAACATTTAAAAAAAATATAAAGGTTAGTACCTTTAAGTGTAATTTGAAACGTAGCAACAAAATAACTGGTCTATAGTTTCTCTCTAAATCAAGAGCCTCGATTCCTAACATTAGAAACTTTAGCAAGCACAAATCAAAATCGATCCTGTCAACACAAAACTTACTAATTAAATACCAAGACCCTTCTTTTAGTTTTTCATTTTAATTCTAATATTTTTAAATTATCTAAAATAGTAAGAACCATTGAGGTTGATAATAATTACTCAACCGTAAAAAAACTATATTTCCGATTACCAACCCAAGTTGATGGGTAAAATATTTATTATCAACTTTTGCGCAGAATGGCTAGATTGATTTAGCATTGATTGGACGTAAGCACTTTTTTTCTATATTCTGGTTCTAGCCACATGTAATTAGTAGCTTAAACGATACGTATTGTTGGTTTTGTTGATAGAAATTGAATGGCTTTATTAATGATTTTTTTTTCTTACGCTGTAACATAATCGGCAGTTTCTTCTTAAACACGCGACAAATTTGAACAGACCTCAAACGTCCGAGAATCCAAAAATTCTAATAATAAAATTAAATACAAGAAATAAAACATTTTCCATCCTATGGACTAATTTATTCTTAGATCTACCCATTGCAATAATCATTTGGCCTTTGATTATCTTGTGATGAATATTGAACATATTAATTCCATAATTTAAGATTTTGCACACGTATTGAGGAACTGCTTCGAATACCTATCGAATCGAATTGAATATTCCTCAGTCGAAGGCAATAATTATTGTTCTATTGTTCTATTTGGGTACAATTAAGCGTTAAATATGAAGATACAACGCTAATACACAAAACGCTATAGGAAAACAATACTTCAATACTTTCTAGTAGTGATTTTAAAAATCTTAGCACTTTCTTATAACAGAAAGTACAGCACAGTAAGTTTAAGTTTATGTTAGAAGCGAAATTGATATAATATAAAGCTCGATTTCAGAAGTTATTTAAATCAATTTTGCCCATTTTACATGGTTGAGTAATCCAGCAAGATTTTTTTATAGCAGAAATTAGTGTGAGCTTCAATCGATAACGAGATATATTTTGAAATTGTCCAAAAAACACTAGACTAACATAATAATTTCTAACTAAGGTAGCCAGGAAATAGGAGAAAGAACAACGGACTATAGATCGATCCCTGAGGTACACCAAAAGTAAACTTGATAAGGTGCAAAAAGTAACCACTTTCGCACTTAGAAAACGGAAAAGTTGAAGCTGGGGCTTATCAACTTTATTAAAATATTTTACTAAACTAGTTTATAATTTTTTTTATAATTAGTTGTTAATGACACCACAACTACCATACAAACTATCCTTAAATAATGAGGCTATTCAAATGAATGGTCGATTCTCAATTATTAAATTGTGTTAAGGAATTACCTAAATTTAAAAAAAGGACAGAATGATAATGCAAAGTTTTTAGTTTAAACTTATTGAAAGATAATCATTTAGGCGCTCTATAAAATCGATTATAATAATTGTTAGACCTGTAAAGTTTTTCCTTTTTTGATATGTGAAGAAAAACTTAATTGCTACAAGAGATTTGTTGAAAATATTTACAAGTACTACACGTTGAAATAATGATTGTAGTATGACAAAAAATGATATGCCGAGGATGCCTCCGCCATAATTGACATAGACTTAATTGCCCTCACTTTATTCGAGAAGGAAGTGGGTTCGTCCTGTCAGGAGCACGTGAACGGGGTCGCCATTTCTTGTGCTGCTTGGATGAGAGACGGCTTTGTATTGCAGACAAAATAAAACACTCACTGGCAAGGTCGGTCTCAAAGGAGATTGCATGTGTAGTATGAAATCAAACGCAGCTCTCCTCGACAGAGCTGACTTTCAAAAATTTCCCTAGTTGGGGCGGAAAGTACCGTGGCCCGAGTATGGATTCAATTTATTCCTTTCCCGCATGTCCTTTGCTTCGATTTTTCCCTCCTACTTTCTACGTATAGTTGCGCCAAACAGCGATCAAAGGAACGAGAGGGAGGAAAAGTCACCGCTCGTTATGTCTATTTTTGGGGAATTACCATAACTAGCACCGCAGTTGGGTAGCGCGAACGGTATTGAATTTGCTTTTTTACCGGTGAAGAATTGTTATAATTTTAGACTTTGCAATTTCCTTACTGACACATCAGAAAAATGAAATTGAGAGGATTTGTGTTACACTCAATTTACTTATTTCTGAAATTTTATGTCAAGTCCTTTGGAAAAGTTTGTGATGTTACGCGGTTAAGCGTCCGAAAGAGGGTCTTGTACTATTTTACCTGTAAGCAGTCGCATAAAATAATACGATAGTATAGTTGCCAACTATAATATTTCATCAAAACGCGATTTTCATTACGAGGGTAATTACGGTGGACATTTACAGCCCGATATATCATTTTAACAACTCGTGTATAATCCGCAAATGTATAAAACAAGCATTATAATATCCTTTAGTGTGATGAGTTTTTCTTTAATCTTGGGAAGTAGTAAATTCGCGTTGTTTCCTTCTCGAAAATTAAATTCTATCCCATAAGGGAGCCACTATTTAGAATTTTTGAGATAAAGGACGGCGCTCAACCGCCACAACAATCGTGGCTCCGGGTAATGAGTGGAATTTTGGAACGAATCAGCGTCGCCGTTGACGGCTCTAACTGGGAATCGCCTCAAATGACGTGAGCGTCTATGGGATAAAAAAAATAATTTCGTGTCAGATCTTCAACGGCGATTATCGAGCTAATTTCCTCGACTTACTTCCAGTCAGCTCTAATCCGTATCTATATCTGGATCCCTGCGATTATATTCAACGAGGCCGCCTTTCAATTTCCTTTGAACTTATTATGTATTTCCTGCCAAAAACGCGGTATTGGGCCGAAACCGTCGACTAAAAAATATCAGTAATAGGATTTCGTTATTACGGCAAATGCTTCGGCTTCGACGCGGTCACATTTAAAAAAAATATTTGTAGAACCACTCGGGAAGTTTAGTCAAGTCCGAGGGCACAAACGACGTCTCCTGCTGAGATGCTCCAGAAATGAACTCTGTATTTCATCGCCGAACACGCCATAAACGTCACTGCCAGACCGTGATGAAACCAGAAGAATTGAATTAAAACTTAATATTTTTAGTTTACGGATACGGCCCCAATATGCAACCTCTCTCCAAACAACTCGCTAAATAGTTAAGCAACTTCGAATCGAGGCAGGATTGCACCCCAGATGTGCCGCCACCCAGCGGTTGGCGGTTACCGCTGCCATCGAGATCGCCATTAGCTCAAAAATTTGCGACCACGTAAATAGTTAACGTAGCTCGTACCAGAGAGTAGTGTCGGGTAAAAGTGTAGAAAATTAAAGAAACACCAGTGAAATTAAGCCAAGTTTGGTTAATAGCTCTATTAACTAAATTTTCACACTATTATCGTATAGTTGCTACCCTCCTTACCAAGTTTCCTTTTCACGTTTGCGGACGACATGTTGAAAGAATGAGATGTAAAGAAAAATCTGCCATAGAGGTTAGCAAGTACAAATCTTATTACTTCTTGTTGAGAGATAAAGTTTCACTTTTTTTTTAATCCTTTCTTCTGCTCTTTTGTTCCCAAATGGAAATATGGTTTCTTAAACGTTCCAGTTGGTTACTGATACTTGCCAACATATTTCAGTTTCGTGCGATTGAAATTTACAAGATTTCTCAACATTTTTACTGGAATATCCTTTTCCCCGTTTGTATGTGCTTTGAAGTTTTCATTTTAGTTTAGTTAAGTCACTACTGAAGGATGACGACATGTGGTAACTTTTAGCTAACACTTCCAAGTTATGACTCTAAAAAGCTTCCGAATGATAACTCCTGTCAATAACAAATTGTGGAGAATTTCTTTGACAACATCAACCAATAATTTGAAAAGAGCCCTGGGGTAATTTTGGTTAAGAATTTCTGAATTTGATACTGAATGCTCATTAGATCTTGATAAACCTGAATGTATTGCAGCATCGGTGGTAAAGATAATGATACTTCTCACTGCATTTTATGTAAATATCTAGATTTGGTAGCTAGAAATTATAATCTAAGATTCTATTAGTTATTTACTGATCTTTATAGAGAAACCGCTTGTGAGACAAGAATAACTTAAACGTCAGTACACCCGTAAGAAAAATGACTCAAAATGACGCTCCAGCTGACAATTTTAGAAAATTGGCTCCAAGTGATGTCTGAAAATCATGATTCCAGATATCGATATCGAGAAAAATTTTTGGCCATGACTCTGAATGACTCGGAATTATGATTTTCATTGACGACTGATAATGCATGTTGACAACTCCAAAATCTAATTTTATGTTATGACTACGGGTAATAATTCTTGGTGATAATTTTCTAGTTGTGACTCCTGGTTATAAATGACTGTGGGTGGTAATTGTGGATTATGCGTAAAAGCCGTGAATTCTGATTGAAACTCTGGATTGTTCCTCAAAGATAATAACTCCAGGGAATGACTTTAAGTATTAGCTTCAAGTAAATACCTTAAGTGAACACTTTGGTGCGTAGTTCCGGGAACAGTTGCAGGTAATTACTTCGAAAAGTGACTCCTATTAACGACTCCAGGTATCGACGCCGGAATATGATTGCGGGTAGTGATTCTGAAAATCAGTAAATTAGTGACTCTAGATAGAACTTCTGGTGTTAATATTAAGTTAATTCCGGGAAAAGACCATTCCGGTTTGTGACTCTGGTTCACAACCCCTGGTTATACGTCTCTAAGATAATTTTGAGTAAGGATTCCGATTAGCTACTACTAGTAGTAATCCGGATTACCACTCTCATCACTCTCATTCGTGAAGTAGCTTAAAATGATAATTATGGACTATATTTCCATATAATGTTTACGAGTTATAACTCAGCGCAAGGACTTTAGATTTTAAGTCATGGGTTTGAGTGAGAATATCACTTAAAACTTTAGATACCTCTAGACAGTAACTTCTGTCAGGTGACTTAAGATTCATTTAGTTTAGAATTAGTAATAAATTTAACATTTTCAGTCTAAAATTCCCGTTATTAATTCGTATTCAAGGCTGAATTCATTTATTATAAATAATTTTATTTTAACGCCTATAAATTGTTTTATTAAATATTACAATTTTCCTGCAATATAAAGAAATGATTGGATTTTCAATTTATCTTCTGCTGAACTTCTATATTGAAAAAGTTTAATTTTTTGTTTATTTCAAATCTGTGAGCTTTTAGTTGCAGTTTTACAATCAATTTTTAATCGATTTATTTCTTTTAATTGATACTTCAAATTATTTGTGGCTTTCTGTAACTTGGTTCATCAAGGCAAAATCTAGTTGCTTGCTACAACTTTCCCCACTTTTCTTCTTTACCAATTTTCTGCTGAATATTTGCAGAAAAGTTTCACTAGTAATATTCTTTCAGTTATGATGAAGAGATCTAAACTGCTTGTTGTCTAAATATTTCTATGTTTTCTAAAGTGAAGGTTACTTCTAATTTTAACTTAACACAAACGTTGTTTTGCCTAAATTTGAATAAATTTGCTTGTGATTATTTCGTAAATTTGTGAAAAGCAATTGGAAATGTGTAAACAAAGTAAAAATGAGAAGAAAACGTATTTCTGAGTGATCGTTGTAATTGTTAAGGATGGTGGCCATCTATATTCAATTTAAGGAGTACGCCAATGAGAAATTTTACGTGGGAGATTAATTATTTCGAAAGTATACCGCTGAATTGCTGGAAATGTGTGATGTGCCTCGAATGTGATCGAGTTGGAATCATGCGGTTTTGTTCCAAAATTTAAGTCACAATTTTCCCATTCAATTTGAAATCACAATGAATCTTAAGGTGCTTTATAAAGCAATTGTTGTATTTCTGTATTTGTGTCAATTTGCGTGGAATGCGTTCCTGTTCCAGAAATCAATGAGCGCAATGACTAGTGGTGAGACCAATGTTTTTTTTTTCAATTTCAAGCACTCAAGAGTTATTTTCATCCCAGGAGCATAACAAACAAAACATAAAAATAATCAACCAATTATATCTTGTTATTGTCAGTTATAATTGAGAGTGCAAATCTTCAGACTTTCCTTTGTAATTCTCTGAAATTTCCTTTTCCTAAAAACTTTTCCAGGAACATAATAAAAAAAAATCGCACATCCTGCGTTCGAATTGTAAGTTATGGTCTCGAGTTTATACTAAAATCTTATGGAAAAAAGAACTTTTAGTTTTTTCCGAATTTTTAAATTACAAATTACAAATATAAAAACGCTTACCAACGAACAGCATTTTATTTTTATTATAGAGATTTGAAATACTTTAAGTCTGCCTTTTGAACCGAAAATCGCTGTCTTGATCTTGCTAAGCATGTGCTTATGGCTACAATAACAGGTGAGGAATCCGACAAGTCGAGTCTTAATTCTTCATTGAGACTTTCTTAAGTTCACAGAAATCACTAACATCTATAGTTCTTCTACAAGCAGTTGCCCAAGAGGTGTATTCTCTTCTCGAAAAGTGATACAAATTTAGCTTTGCATGGCTTTACACGTCTTCATGTTGTAAAATGTTAGTCTAAATGTGAATGATTAGGATTTTAAATACACTTAAGAAATAATACCAAAATTGATTTTTATTATAAGTTTCGGTCGATAATCGACAACAACTATTGCTACAAAGCAACAAGATTTGCTTGGATGTGTTGCTGACCACTAATTTTAAATAATGTTTTAATAATTTTTTAATAATTGCGGTAGTTTCTTATTGCTGCTAATTTTCATGGGGACTACCTACCTGTGTATCTACCGTAAAATTTACACGCATCGAAATTTAATTAGGGTTTTAACTAGATTTGGATTTTGGTGTTACCATTCTCGTATCCTGACCGTGAACCTCTTATCTCCCTGTAATATGCTAAACATCAAATAAAGTTTGGAATACGTTATTTTAAGGAAAGTTACGAGACGAGCGTCACCTTAGCTCATTGCTAAGCCAAGCAACTCCACTATGCCCGAACTTTTAAAGACGAACGCGACGCCTCCCAACGAAAATCAAAAGTTAATCCAGCAACGCAATTATCCTGGAATCGAGCGGCTTTTTGCAATGGCCCGGCCCGACTTCGGTTTGTTCTGGCGCCTGTACGAAGACGCGCTAATATCTCCCACGAGGATTTGCAGCAAAGTCGGGTCAAAGCGCATTAGATACTTGGTCGGGAAAATAACTACCACCTATATTCACGACATTTAACTCCGGTTATTTTAGATAAACCGCATCGTAAAGAGTAAACACCCCCGAAATTTATAGGTTTCCGCGAAGTTAAGCGGTCGCTTTGTTGTTTTCTTGATTGTTTGTTATGAATTTGGAAATTTTCGGGTTGGTTGCTTAAACGACAAGGTCTCGAAATGATGGAAGGAGGGGTTGTCGTTGAATTTGCCGCAATCCAGCGGGACCGTCGTCGTGTCGCCAAACAACCACAGTAATTAATTTATGCAGCAAAGCGCGAATTGCTTCATCAAAACCAATCCGTTAATAATATCTGGCAGCTGATCTATCATTTACGTCTAATTGACTTCGAGAGTTTGTTGCCATCACCGTGGCAGAAAGGAGACTATCAATAATACGGGAAGGCGCGCTAGTGGGAATATCAGCGCGATAAGGAACTAATTTTCATATCGCGTTCAATTACACACATAAGATTAATTGCTTTTCACCAATTTAGCTTCAAAGTGATACATTTTTTAATCGAACAATTTTTTGATTTAATTTTGATTTTTTTTCAATCTCTCAGAAGTTACCAACAGAATTAGATACTACAACAATTTTAAACAAATAATTTGCTTTCTAGAAACTGCTAAATATAGAATATCGACAAGTCAAAAATAATAATTTGATTAAGTTGTACCCTTTACTCGGTAGAGAATGGGTTACTATTAACCAAGTTGTTGATATTGACGTATGCAGTTTCAATAAATGTAGTTATCAACTAAAACAACAATGTAATTTATTTATCTGTAGAACGATGTGCTTGAAACTGCGTGGACAAGTTCACTAATTTACAATGCCTGCGGTATTTTGGCTTGTACCTACATTGATAAACCCATTAGGCACGAATCTGAACGAGTTACCAATAATATAAAAACTGGCAACGTAATTTTACACTGGAACTTGAAGCGAAATTGTTCAACGAAGCTAAAACTTCCAAAAATTTTTGACTGCACAATTAGTCAACGTCATATTAAATGATTAGTGTTTTTTCCAAAAAAATTAAAGTAACTGAGTCAAAACTAGAATGCTATTATTTAATTAAACTGCAAAGTAAAACTATAAAAAATCTAAAAATAAAAAAGACTTACTGATGTCACTTTCATTTTCTGTCGTTAAAATATTTCTAATCAAATAATTTTTTTTATTAATTATTTCAAATTGATTATAGAAATTCAGACAAATAGCTATAGTTGCAACTATAATTTGTAGACTGGGTGATCAATTTTTAAAATTTTGGTTAGTTTCTAAAAATTTGATATAAAGTCTTGAGAACTAAAAGCTACAAATTAATCAAATAAAATGTGTAACAAAACTGGTGGATTTTAAATTATTATTTTCAATTTTCTAATCTTTTCATTCAAACAAGAACACTATTCAACTATTCTACTATCTAACAGTGCCAATCAAATAAGGGAAATCTTATAAGGTAAAAAGTTGTGTGCAACAATTTTCTTAGATGTTCAGCAGGCGTTTGATAAAGTGTGGCATCATGGACTTCGATATAAATTGAAAATTATTTTTCCACATCAAATATACCTGCTGTTAAAATCTTCGATATTAAAACAACCAAGGACACAAATAATTACCGTCTAATACAATCTGGAGTCCCCCAAGAAGGTGTTTTGGGACTGTACCTTTACCTGATTTTTATGGAAGATATACTAACTACAAATGCCACCTTTATAGCTACGTTTTCAGACGACACGACACTTTTATCAGTTGATCGAGATTCAGAAAGAGCATCAGAGAAACTCCAAAACCACTTAATTCTCCTATCAGAATAACTGTCCAAATGGAAAATAAAAGTAAACAATGAAAAATCTGCACAAATACCATTTACTACACAAAATATATATCTTGAAGTCACGCTGAACAATTAATTAATTCCAATAAAAAATAAAGTTAACTATTTCGGTCACCATCTCGACCAGACGATAATATGCTAAGAAACAACTACTAACGCTAAAAACCAGAGAAATTAACTGGCTCATTAATAGAAGATCTAAGCTGTCCTTAAGAAACTAACTAACCATAGATATATAAGGCAATATTAAAATCTATATGGACTTACGGTTTAGCAGTCTGAGGATGCAGTAAACCCTCGAACACTAATATCGTGCAAACGTACCAGTCAAAAACCTTCAGAATGTTGGCAGCAGTTCTAAGGTATGTGTTGAACAAAACAATCCATAAAAATCTGAGAATTCTATTCATAAGACAAGGAATCCAGAGAAGAAAACATTGGGAAAGAAATCGAAATCAAGACAGCCCTTTAATAGATGACTTAACCCACCAGCAACTACAAGGAAATATACTGAAAAGATTCTGGTCGGAAGACTTGATTAGTTAATTAGAGTAAACCGTCACTGGACGGCTATTCTCACAAAACAACAAACGTTTAGCCTATTTACTTATTACTTTTATTACTTATTGCTATTATTGGTAGCACCTACAATATTAAAAAAAAATATTTATAATCTTAAAGACTTCTGCACTCTTCCAAGGTGTATAAAAAGATCACTCTGAATATTTTTTTAGAAAATTTAATTTATAAATAAAAAGTATTAGAAAGTGAAAAATTTTTTAGAAAACGACAGATATTTGAATCGTTTTGCTTGGAATTAAGAAAAAATATGAAACAATCAGTTCTCATGTGGATACGTAAAATTCCATAAAATATGCTAATGGTAATATGCACGCTGTACTGACACGATTTGGATTCCAAAACGTATCAGTAGACTCCTAAATGCTAACAAAATATATTTTATAAAAAAAATGTTGCAGTAGTGCAAACAAACTATTTTATTCACAAATGTAAAAAAACATCTCTGGATCAAGGTTTTTTTTTTTTTTTGATGTTACAGCTCTTTAGACGCGTTATGGAGAAATAATGAGAGTAAAATCTTACAATGTGCCTGCACAATGCAACAAAAATCGACATAGTGAAATTGCTTACTACAGGCACTGTGTGGGTTATAAGCTGATACAAAATTTATAAAAACCACTGTTGCCAACTCCAGCAACCATAATAATCATTTGATGATGAAGAAATTACATTTTGTCTTTCCTGGTTTAATTATTAATTAATAATGATTGTAGTTCTAGAGTGAAAATATTAAATTTTTTACTACACAGTACACTATATTTATGATCACGCCATTTTATTTCCATTGATTATTTGACTGCTAAATAAAGTTATTTTTGTATTATGTCTAAAAAGTACAACTTCAAACGCGCCTGCATAAGTAAATACAATTTTTTTTTCACTATCAATTTATATACTATATAACCCGCATATGCCAAAGAAAGCTTCACTGTTCAACAACAGAATATTGACAAACTTATTTTGATTTTTATTACAAAGAGTCTTTCTAAATTCCCAAGTTATTTTCTTCCTTCTAGCAATACCTGCTGTCAACTAAGAGGTTAATAAACAACAATTTCTTTTTGGAAAATCAACACAAAAACCATGCCAGAATAAGTGCAATACATTTGTTTATTTACGTTTTTAGTATAAAAAAACTCACACCAATGAGTCAGCTGCAGGGAAAAAATCGCACACAACAGCGTTCTCTCAACCAAGGACGAGAAACCCTCACGTCCGATTACTGTATTAACACTGAAGCGAAACACCTACAATAGTGTACTGTTCTTCCATTTACAGGAGAAAAAACTATGCACTAACTATGCACTTCATACTATTTTAATATTACCGTGAGGTTAATAATAATTACCCAGTAATACCCACTTAGTACAAACTAATTTAACTTTGTCTCTTCTACAAATTAAGTTTCATTACCTTAACCAAAATCGAATTTTGTTATGATTCATCTACCTAATGTGTCTCCACAATTAATTCATTATTAGTATTGAAAGTAACAGGATTAAGCTTAATGATTAACTCACCCAATTTCACAGTAAACACAAAAATAACAGCGCTGGGCGATATCACCCGATTACTACCGAATGTTTGTAAACCAAAAAAGAAGAAATGCGACTGCCGACAACTAAATTCCCCAGTCTGACAGGGCCGTATTTACTATTAAATAATCTTGAAAATTATCCATGTCTTACAATATGTAATATGTTAGACGGTAATTTTTGGATAAATTATTGAAAATATAGTACCATTGTGGTGCTTTCAAAATGGACTTTAAAGATTCTACAGAGCATATCAAAATTTCCTGAGATTCTAAAAATGAACATTTTTAAATCGAGGTATTTTCTCCTAATTTTATGCCAAAAAAGGAATATCTAAAAATTTATCACAGTATCCAAGACGCCGTTCAAAGAACTCGTACTCTAATTACATAATACGTGTCTGGTATTTTGAAAATAATCTTAGTTTTTAACAAGGTTCTTTTACAAAATTTCAGCCTCAAGTGAGGATAGTTTAAACAGGGATAATATTCAGCAATCTAGAAGAGCCAGGCAAGGCATCAAATAAAAAGTTTAAGACCTTCAGAATTAAATAATAAAAGAGGAGGCAAAGTAAAAATCTTGTGCGTTCAGTCCCAAATTTTGATAGTGGAAATCCACCCAGTACAAGCAATAAGTTTTGGATTTATTTCTGTTTCAATTTTATCAATCGAATGGGTGAAGTTACTAATATTGCAAAATATTCAAACTTTGTAAAACGTAAAGATGCTTAAATATACTTTTTAAATATAAATCAAGAAGTTAGTAGAACAATTTTGCAAAAAAAATAGCTTGAATGTTCCTTAAATAACATAATAGAAAATAAAATATTTCTAACTAAGATAATGACAATTATGACTACAATATGTGTTGAAAGTACACTCTCAGAAATAGTGAACAATCTGGAAATGCACTTATCTTAAGCAAGTATCAGCTGATACTTGCTAATTCTAATGTAATAGGCCATTTCCTTGCATTACAGACTTAAGACAGAAAATGCCCTTACGATAATTTGGCAAAAATGTTGATATCTTTTATTATCCAAGGTGCAAAATATGAAACTTTGAGAATCCCTGCATCATCATATGGAAGAAAAGCTTAACTCAGTAACCCAATGTTTAATTTTTTGCGAAAATAATAATATTTTGTGTCATTATTTGAAAATGTCTGCAGACCTTGTTAAGAAAAAAATAGGACCACGACTCGAAAGCTAATAATTTAACTAAAATTTCTACAAATTTCATTAGAGAAATCAATAACAAATATATAGTGAACTTGCAAACTAAAATTTAGCACTGTGTAAATAAATGTCAGATAAAAATATTATCGATGAAATCAGCTAGTTAAGAAAATGGCGGTGACCACTTTAAAATTCTTTTTGCAGAAATAAGTGACGGAAAATTAATGAAGTAATCTCGATTAAAAAAATATCAAAAATTTGCTTTTGCAGTAAGTTGAATAGTTCAATAGTTGAACAACTTTTGCTCACGTAAATTTCCTGCAGTTTTCGTCAGAAAACAATAATGCAATTTTATGACTCAAAGACTCAATATTCAAACCTTAGCATCTTTCATTATAATAAAAAAATTTGTTTGGTTCTTATTTCTCGATGAAGCGTCTTGTGCAGTATTATACTTCAGATAATTGCGGCAAGAAAAATTTTCAATTTGTTCGCAACAATAATCGTATTCCTTTTTATATTTTCATAATAATAGCCTCAAAAATAAATCAAATTTAGGAAAAACAATTCCACAATCATTGTCTTTTTGACAAACTAATTTAACGGCTCGGTTAACAAACACTTAAATTAGCAGAAACCTTTTGAAATCGCCCTCGAAAATATAACTTTAAAATCTCGTTACACTTTAAAAATCACTAACCGTTATAAGTGTTTTATCAAACGTCGATATCGACCGGGGTTCAGTCACAAAGCTTAGATTGTGCTATCAATTACAGCAGGCAATCCTGAAACCTCTGTGAATCTATTGAAGACGCACCAAATTAATTTGCATTTATCTTCGCGATTCGGTTCATGCAGTTATTAGGTCGGGGTGCACCGGTCTTCGGTTTCCGTCTCTTGTTTGTGTTTCCGGGGTAATTTTCCCAAAGGCACCCCCTAGGAGTGCTCCGTGAAGAATCTTCACCGGATTCATCAATGTCTGTTCTCGTGTGTTTGCCGTTGACTGCAGCGGGAACTGATCATATATGTTCCAGTCGTGTTTGTCTGTCAAACGTTCGGTTCGTTAAACAAGTCAAGACGGGACCGTGGCGCAACTCTCTTATTTTATTTTCCAGCCCTAAGAGAATCCTGACTGATTATTACTTTCGCAATGACCCGATTATGTACTGCGCCATTAGCGCTAAAGTCAACTTTAAGACGGTAGTAAATGTTGGATTGTTAACGGCGACCTCCGAAGGGTTTTGATTTTATTCGAGCCGCAGATGTCTGTCATCAATTGCAGACTGTTATGTTATTCATCCTGGAGTATTCTGGTGATAAACTGGTTTACTGTCGTCTTTGGCTTGATAAATCCGGGTGGTTTAATAGTCCGGTGTAGCGAGCACCTTGGTCGTGGGGCAACGAGTTTGAGGATCAAGTCGAGCGCGAGGAATTTGACGGTGGGAAAAGGATTACGGTTGGAAATTATTTAAGTATTCATTTTCAATGTGAATAAGTCAGAGCTGGTAAGTTGGGAGAAGCGCCAGATGTTCGTTCAAATTAAGATATACCTAAGATCTGGCCTCTGGCTGTCTGGATATTGGATTTGGAAACGTATAAATTTTAATTTCCGCCAGCGTCTTAGGATAATTAAGTTTTTTGAGTCTGGCCACCGCAGGGCCGGTTTTCTTGCGAAAAGGGCGTCATCGTTAAAAATCATTGGAAATTTTTCAGCGATTCAGTTTCATCCAAATTAATTTATTTCTAAGCGACGCTCTAAATTTTTCTAACATATGGAATCGTCTTGCAAGTTTAAGAGTTTAGTTGTACGTTTCGATTTTAATTCTTATTTATTCAAGTTGTGAAATTGTGTCCGCGCTGAGGCATTGCAAACTTTGACGGGTAATGGGAAGAAGCTGAATATGTCGCGGCAGCAAAATTCTTGTAGCAAAATCTTGACGAAAAGTTTCCGGTAAGTGACTATAACTGGTACATCCACCCAACGGCGGAATAAGTCTCGTGTGATGAAAGGCAAATCGAGCTAAAAAAAGAGACAATGTTCGATCCTGTTAGTATTCATGGCACGAGGCCGGGTCTGGAAGCTCCATCAATATTCACAAGGTATTGCGCTCAAAGTTGTCTAATGGAATGTGGCCGCTGCCGCAGTCATGAAGTGTCTGTCTTTTCCCGATGATGACCTAATGACATCCTGCGACGTTCTAACTTACACGGATATAAATTGTTTTACTACCCCGGGCATTATACAATATCTCCCGGGCGAGCGCTTCTTCAAAGAGCCAGAATCCAATATAAGGGATTGGATATAACGGAATAAAAAAGTTATAAAACGGCGGTATATCTCTATAAGAGTCGCCGTACTGACAAAAACGACTCCCTAAAAAATTCCAAATTAGGATAATTCACCCAATTAAAACCCCAGCCAGTCCTCTCACCTCGATTACTGCGAAAAAATAACCTCCACGCAATTAATTCCACGTGTTTGTCCCAAACTCGCCGAACTTCTCTAATAAATATCCGTAATTAAGTTAACGAATCCCCCCAGATGCTTTACCGGTCTTTTAAATAATTTACAAACTTTTAATTGTCATTATTTCTGAAAATTTTTGAAAAACTGCCGGTCTCGCTTGAGCACCCCGCATAATTTCGGTGTGGCGGCAAGATTTATGTCTTACACGGTCGCTTGTGCAGGACCTACCTAATGCCATTCGCGCACCCTTCTGATCTTGAAATACTGTTAAGATAGTGTGAATGATTGTGTCAAAGACCCGACATCCACATTTGACGTTGGAACGAGTCCGATTCTCGTTCTGATGAGCTCGCTGTGTCTTTGCTCATCGTCTGGGGGGGCGGGAAGACATAAAAGGAGACCCACTTTCGCGCAGCTATAAAAAGGTTTCTCGTTATTTTAACTACTCTTCAAATCTAATACGATACTTGTTTTCTAAGGAGCGTTCGTAACATTTCCCGGTTGGCGGGGTTCGGCAGCCTTTGTTCTTCACACCCCCGGAACGGCGCATTGCCACAAGCAATAATGATGAAATAAAATTGCATTTAGAGGGGTTTCAAAAAATGTGGAGGTAATGAGACAAAGAACGAACTTAATCTGCTAAAGATTAGCATTGATTTTTGCAATTGTTCACAGTTTGGATATAATTTTTAAGATATGCAAAATTTCTTTCAGGGAAATTTTGAGTTGTTTGATTTGAACGAAAAATAAAATGCCCTGGCATTCGACTTTTTACTTTTATTTTTAATATATAACTTTTTTTAGAATTATTTTAATGCCTTCTCCTCCTGCTGCGGGCGGGTTGAAGCCAATAATGAATCTCCATTAAAAAGACTTAAGTAAATGCGCATTTATTGAAACTCCTAGTTAATGAATTGAACGCAGTTTTCGGTGGTTACCGAAATATTCGAGATTCTTCTTTACATGTCAATTCGATTTTTTATTTTTTTTATATTTACTACTTCTTTTTCTAGAATTTTAATTTAAGTCTCTAAAATGTACTTATTATAGACAAAATTGTAGGACTCTAGTTTAGCAGGAATTGGTACCATCCATTGGACAGCAAGTACAAACTGATGAAAATTCTCAATAGATACCCACATATACTAATTAACATTAATAACAAAGTTAAGAAATATTTAGTAAGTTTTTACAATTACTAACGTAAGAGACTCCCAATAATGCAGAAATTCTTTACTATTTCTCTAACCCTTTCATTTTCATCTAAGTAACAAAATTAGTGCGGTTACTTTTCGTACAATTAGACTGCCTTTTTCTCTTATTTATTCCTTTCAATATTTACTGCTAATTTTTACCAAATCTTGCGTTGTTCCAATTTTTTTTTATTCCTCTTATAGATATATCTTTGTCACCATAAAGTCCAAAATGCGCCAATTGTCACAAGCAGAAATGTGAAAATAATGTAATTTTGATTAAATGAATTTGATATGTTTTAGAAAATTTTCAGAATTTTGCAATTTTTGTCAGAGTTTCGACAATTCTCTTTTTATACAATTTGACCTAACCTTATTTCTTTCCTTTTACCTACTTTGTCAACTCTTGCTCATTTCCTGTATATATTTTTTTATATCTATTCCAGTTTTTCTCTTGAATTGCTTTTTTCTTTTCCAGGCTTCTGATCTTACACTCTACTTACACCACTTTTTATTATTATTCTTGGTGAATATTATTATATAATTGTTTAAGTCCTTTTTCTTGTCTCTCAAGTAAATATTAAAATAGAAGAATGCCAGTAAATTAATTAAAAGTAATTTTAGGCAATACTGCCAAAAATTCTTAAAACTTTCTAGACTCGCTGGTTTAGAAGTAAGCAGCTAACTTATTAAATTCTCTTGTCTATAATTTAAATAAATTGTATTTCCATCTTATTTCCTTTTTTGCTGTCAATTATTTTTTTTTTAATCATTTTTGTAGCTGATTTGAATACCAATTGTCTGATTTTCTTTTATGCCCAATTTTTGTACCTTATGTACCTTAAATAAGACACATTACCATAAGAAGCAGCAATTCGATAATTTGAATTCGGAAAAATTAATGAAGAAAATTTGGCTATAATCAAACCATACTATAAGTCAACTAGCTAGAAACGATCTGCCAATATTTTTATAATTTCTTATAGTACCAACACAAAAGTGCAGATTTTGTGATAAATTTTGCTTTAACGTAATTTTATTATATTTTCTTTATTTTTGATTTCTAGGGCATTTTTTTTTATTTATTTATTGTTATTTAATTTTTACAGCTTTCAAAATATTTTTTTCTCTTTTTCACATATTTTAAGGATTGATTTTTATATTTACGAAAATTTTGAAGGCCAACATTTATTCTTAAACGCTTAGCCTCTGTCTCTCGTACCCTAAGATACGTACATCGATGCAATTTGCAATAAATAATATATTTGAATTCCTAAAAATATAAAGAGATGAAGAAATATTTATTCAATAGATTAGAAGTGATTTTGGCGGTTGTTAATATTATAATAGACTTCCTTAGAGTAGTGACTACTGCAACATGTAACAAAATAATTTGTTTTTAACTTTTATTTTAATATATTTTTTATTAATATTGCTAATGTAACAGATATTGATTATTTTTACACCATTTAATTTTTTATGATTTGGTTATTAATATTCTTCGTTTTGTAATTATGAAATTTTAAAATAATTGTACATAATTATTCTGTATTTGACCCATTTCTTTTTGTCTCCAAATTCTTTTATACCTCCTCTTTCTTATCTTCTGTAGCTGTGTGGCAACATTCTATAGAATTTCTGTATTTTTACATTTTAAATCTTCTCTTGATGGTAAACTTAGAGACAATTTTAGTAGATAGTAAGTTTTGTTCCTGAACTAATTTTCAAATGAAGGAAAACTGAGAGAAATTGGGAGAAATCCTTGCGATAATAAAATTCACAATGTTTGATCTTCCCCGAAACGTGGCCGCTCCTCAATATTTACACGTCTCTCGTCGGGGGTTTGTGAAAAAAAATGGAGGTAATCTGCGTTATGAGTACTTATTAGACGTAATAAAATAGGAAGCACGGAGGCGAAAGAAGGGCCGCGGAAGTGATGCTCTCTGTGAAAGGAGTGTTGGCATCCCTCAAATATATCATCCCCGAAAACTTGGGCCATATCTGCGCCCTTGACTTGTTTGCTAAGTTCTTATTTAATTTTCGAAATTTATCGCTTTGTCCCCACACAACCGCCCCCATTGTTGTCAGCGATGACGTGCCCGATGCAAATTGTGGCCCGCCAGGGTGACGATCATTAATAAATTTTGTGCAAGCGCACGGAAACGCCGGAAAAAATAAAAAAATAAATGGCCCACTCCCTCTCACATCTTGCAACGGTTTCACATCTGGCGCATATAATTCAAAGACTCGGATGGGAGATAATATTTCTTGCGGCCGGGCCTCATATCTCTGATGTGACAAACCGCTAGCTCAGCGAGTCCGAAGACTGGATTAGCCCTTCTTGCGGTGTAATATGCCGTGTGATGAGAATAATAACAATAAGTCAGCGGCTGATCGTATCCCGGGATTCGCTTATGTCTTCAACTTCTTTACGTGAAATCAATTGCGCTATCGGAGGACACGCCCGATAATTAATAAAATTTAACAGGAACATGCAGTAGCTCGGTGAGTGCAATCAGCGCAAGTGCTCTGCATTCGTTGCAATCAAGTGAACCGGAAAATAATTATCGCAAGTGTTCAGACGTCGAGTCACTGACCACTCAAACTAGAAAATGAAGTCTTCTCATTATTTCTTCGACAAATAAAAAGAGTTTTAAAATTTGACCCAAATACTGTCAAAATCCCCTAAACCAGAGGTTTAAATAATTGCATCTAAACCAGTTTTCAAGTGTAAAAGTCCGAAACCAATTGCAATATCTGAAGGTAGCACTTTTTGGTAACGCCCTTTTTTTAATTTTTTAAACGTTATTCATCTTGTTCCCTTTTACAAAAGACAATTCCATTATTTTATCAGTTGCATACTTATTTGCTAGAAAACCACCCTTACCACATAAATATCATAAACTTCAAGTCTTTGTCAAGTATTAGTAATCAATCTTTGAAGAAGTTGTGGCTCGATTAAATCTTAATGTACCATCTTCATTTAAAAAATTCATTTGACCACCCTTCTTTTATGTATGGTAATATAACCAACGTAACTCTTTAATTCTCCTACAAATACTCATACGTTATTTTTATTTTTGCTACTGCATTGATCTATTTCTCTTACGGTCTGAAGTGCTACACAAATCATCAAGCGCACCATAAGTCTTTATGTAACTGGAGATTATTAATCGACTACTTTGTCTCTGAGCCAAATAATTTTAGTTTTAAACTTATTCTCTTTATCGAACGTCGTAAAAAGCGTATATTTCGATGACTTGATTCTTCCTCCAAAGTGATCTGGTGAAATTAATATTCTATATGTTAATTTTGAATTTAAATTTGTGGATCAGTGTTACACGTCTTTCTTGTTTTGCAGAAATTCTGCAATTTTTGCCATAAAGCCTATCGCTATTTTAAACTTTTCTGTAAAAAACTTTGGTGACTTCTGATAGCCCATTTCTCCAAATTTCGAGAAATTAATGAAGGTATAAAGCAAATTAGCCCTACACATTGCCTTTACAACTTTCATAGTTTGCGGTTGTTCTTTCGAAGAAATGATTTCTCTGGCATGCTCCATAGGTTAAAACTTTTAAAGTTTTGTTGCCATTTTACTGCTTAATCGACTTGCAATAATTTTGCTAAAAATTGTACAATATTGAAAGAAAAATTAATTGCCCACTAATTTCCTAAATTGTTTTTAATCCCACTTTTTTTAACAAAACACATAAATTTATCTGCTAGTGCAATGTTTTCCCTCTGTAATACATTTGATAGATTCCTTCTCTTTAATTATTGCTGTAACTCTTTTACGAGGTTGGTGGTTTTATTAGAATCTCAAATTTTATTGCCATATTTGTTTTGTAGGGTAAGAACCATTTTTTTTTATTGTGGTTCAAACACTTTTATCAAATGAGGTGCAAATTCAGGTTCATAATGCTTCTGTTTTTGTATTTACATTCTCTAAACAACTTTTTATATCCTCACCTGCCAGCATAACGATCTAACCCTTGAGGACTGCATCTTCATTTGAAAAATGTAAGAACTTGTAAAAATGTCGAAATCATCAGTCAAGGTATTAGGAACGGATTTAGCAATTTCCAAAATTTTTCAGTTTTTTTTATTTTTATATATTTCTATAATTGGACTTAGTCTCGTTTTCTCCTTTGTATCGATTATTTTTATAATTTTTTAAACTTGTTTTCTTTAACTAACTTACTCAATTCCAAGCTTTTGTGTTTGCACCCAATAAATGATGTACCGCCATTGTCATTACCAGCTTAATAATTTACATTTCGAAGATTTTAGACAACGTAGAAATTGTGAAACCATTCCATTAGAATTGCCTTGGAAATTGTTAACATTAACAACAATTTTTTGCAATTTTTCCTTAAGGCAACAGAACTTGGTTGCGTTAATTTTTTTCCATTTTAGTTTTCCTCTTGATGGACATTTTTGTACAATTGTTTCACTTATTTTCATATTATTTTCTTATAAATCTATTTTTTTTTGCATTTTTTTTAAATCAATTAAATGTTGAGATGATTGATAAATATATTAGTAGTAGGTCTGGCTCACATTCCCAACATTTTCATAACTTCGCAAATTTATTGAACTTCTCTATAATTTCACTTACGTAAGTTGTAATTTTCTCGTACACAGTTTTTGTTCTTGTTTATTATTTTAGAATGTTCCACTTACTCTTCTCTTCAGTTCTGTAATTTCTTTACCCTTCTCATTTTTATCGAACAAATTTTTAGTTTTCTACTTCACTTACTTGTCTAACATGTTTTTCGATTATACTCAAGTGTCCTTATGTCATACATTTTTTATGTTGTCCCTCTTGATGATTAAAACATTTCTTGTTCATCATTATATCTTCTTAGCTACCTCCTCTACTAGTTTGGTCGTTTTCTCTATGCGTTTATTTTTTTTTATCATTGCCGACGTCTTCACTCTTATCCTTACTTTTTTCAATATTTGAAGATACGATAACATTTCTAGAGTTCCGTGTTACTATTATAAAGCCCATTTGGTTTCGCAATATTCTAGAATGGTTCTTACTGTCACTCTCCATACAAAACAATTTTTTGATCTAGAAAATCTTTCTCTGCGTTCACAGAATATTGCCAAAGAATATTTACTTTTCGACTTGTTTTTTAATTCATGACAATTGCTACATCATATACTTGTACTCTTTAGCATTTTTGCTGGTTCCTCAAATTGAATTTATTCACTCTTTACTACAATGCGCCATCATTATTCCATTTCAATAAAGCGTAAAATCTTTTTTTAGTTGGTATTACAAATAATTCATACCAATATAATATTTTATTATTCGCCCATTGGTAATACATTAATTAATTTTGACTTCTTGATCTTGATCATTCTAAGTCAAAATTTTCTTTATCTGCAATCATTCGAAATTTATTTTGTTTAAATCGATAAAAATTGAGAGAACAGTCAAAACGGATATAGTAAATAAACCAAAACTTGCTTCATCCACAATTATTCTCAAAAAATTCGTTTTTGCTGATGGCGACCGGCGTCATGCTCTTCGAGGTGAAGTTGTCCTAATTGGAGGTGGTTGCGCTTTAGCTACAAGTTGGAAATAAAGCACGAGATGGTTAAGTCTGTCTAATCTGATTTGGCAACGTATAAAGTACGTAACTACCGCGGCTTTTCTTGGTGCAAAGAAAAATATAAGAAAGATATTGCAATCGCTTCGGGATCCGTTGCATTGCTTTGATTATATCGAGCTTGTTAAAAGTTTCCGCATCCGTAAAATGTTTTATTCTGTGCGAATTTCGTCAAGCCACCTAATTTCCGGACTTAAAAAAAATAGCTGCAATAAAAAATAAGGATCGCTATTCAGAGACTGAGACGTCCTGATTAAATTGCTGCACTTGAAGAACGTAATATTCATCTACATAAGCGAAATGTGTTTACAACGGACAAAAGAAATTGCTTGGTTGAGACCTACAAGGTCAGTGCGACTTTAATTTCTTCTCGTGCCCAATTACTAAAGCGTCGTCCTTTGGAAATATTTCTCTTGAAGAACAAGCCGGAGCCAATTGGTTTCGGTTGTAAGCCGTTAACACTTTTGTTCCAATCTCGTCGGGGGATTAATGGATTTGCCGTAAAAATTCCCGTCTTAATTGGCGGTTAATCAGGGGCGTGAACGCGACAAAAGTTATAAGTTGCAATTTCAATGAAGATTATTGATTCAGAACTATTCACCGAACTTCGGCGTTATGACGCAAACAAAGTGGGGTGTGAATTATTTCAACAATCAGATAAGTCGGAACGGCAGCCGGGCGGACGCCGGATCAGCTACACATTATCTCGGTGAATAAGCTAAACATGGCGAAGGGGCTGGTTGAAAAAGTCGATTTAGAGTACCGAACTCTAAAATATCTAATCTGGAATCTTTGGAGAGTCGTTTAGCGGGCTGCTTTCCCGCTGGAAACGTATATCGTTCGCAATCACTTCCGTTTACGCAGTTTGCATAGGAGTCTTAGTGGCTCTCTTTGCGATCTTTAGAAATCGCGCGTTCGCCCCTTTATTCCCTTCGCTTTATTTATCGAGGAAATTGTCGGTTTTTACGCGTTTTCAATACTGATTACTGACTCGGCGTTGCGTCGTGAATTTCCTCTAATTAATTACACAAATAACGCGGCGTCGCTCTTGAAGCGACGTCATTCTCTTTATAGTTGCACAAGTTTTTTAATTTACGAAATGAATTTTTTAAAAGTGTGTATCTAAGAAATGTTGTAATTAAAATGCGGTTCAAGTTGGCAAGTAATTATCGCTGCACTAATGAGACCTCCCAGTCCATAATTAACCCGTACTTCGATAGATAAGTCGACCGGTATTTTTACACTTTTTGATATTCCGAAAGTAATCAGCGTGTAATGGGGTGGAATGATGATAAAAGCAATTTTATTACCGCCGATATAGGAACAAATATCCAAATTGAACCGACGATATTAATGACCTCACTCGCTGCCATTTGGTAAGAAGACGACAATTTACTGCGAACCTGAACCAACGTGACAATAAGAGTTTTCATTAAGTTGTAATTTCGCCACGTGTTAGTTACGCAACCGCAATACCCATCAAGGCAGTCGCTGCAGCCACCCTTATTATAACGTCACGTTATTAATTGCTGTAGTAAAAATTCTAAAATATACAAACTCTTGATTAGATATTCAACATGGAACTCAGTGCCGGCTCGTGGCTTGGCTCTGGACAAATTAATAGAAGTTTCCTTCGCTCCTGTACAAAATGTTTAAGCTCATAGCACTACTAATAGAGTTTCATTTTAATGTACTTAATCGTATGAGTCTTTATCCATAATACAAAACTCGCAATAATAACAAAAATTATATCAACTGGTTTGATAGCTAATTCTTAAACAATTCACCCCTACCTAAAATAATGTAGTCAATTGCTAGAGAATTTTTAAAAAATATGGCAAGTTTACAGGACTTTG
This sequence comes from Pyrochroa serraticornis, assembly GCA_905333025.2. Taxonomy (NCBI): domain Eukaryota; kingdom Metazoa; phylum Arthropoda; class Insecta; order Coleoptera; family Pyrochroidae; genus Pyrochroa; species Pyrochroa serraticornis. The sequence continues at coordinate 7,960,999 of HG995157.1, read as the reverse complement.
GTCAACATAGTTTAAAACTTTTTTAGAAACTAAAAATTAAGAGGTCCGTTGTGTCGGTCTAGTAGCGAGTCCGGGCATAATATAAAACCTAAGATTACTAGTTATTGAAGTAAATCTCAACAACAAACATGACAAGCTATTATAGTAGTCTATAGGCAAAGAACAACAAAATAAAAGAAAAGTTTTTCTAAATGTTGCGAATAGAGCTAGATAGTGTGTAGTGGATTTTGTGTACTTAGTCCATTGCTATTTTCAATCGTCGTAGATGATATTTTAAACTTTTTGAACTAAAAATAGTGATAGTTTAAATATCAATATTTTCAACTATCAGTCATTAGTAATTATAAATTTCAGCAACGTAATATATTTGATAATTTCGCAAATGTATCTGTCAGGATTGATTAATCGCAATAATTTCACTTAGGTATGCACTACCGTGTATGTTATTGACTAATTCCGTTAGTGCTTGTGTCAATAATTAAACATAACTATAATAGGAATGTGTTTCAGATTGCTGCAAATGCCAGCATATTCAACCAGCAAAATCCGAAATAAACTTTAAGCTTTTGTAGAGTTGGATTATTGCAATTTAATACAAGAAACTAACAAAGCTCTAAATTTGTTTGCATTCAATAATCGACACGTCGAGCTTTCAATGCTATGTTGCCTCACACAGAAAGAGTTTATTAAAGTAGTTTTTCAACATTATTATTCCAATTTTATATATTGAAGCAAAAATGTTATATCGCCATCATATGTTATCCTAATTAAAGTTACTCGGACTCTTTTAACAAATAAAAATAACTGTAAATTGTTTTTTCTGAAACACATTTGAGATTTTTTTCTTCATTAAGTTGACACAAGAAAGAGCGTGTCTTGTTATATTCTGACCATTAAGAAGTAATTTCAGTATCAATTGAAATCCCAAGATAGGTAAGCCATGTATTTGCTTCAGGCCGAGACAGTCATTGGCTTATTTGGGGATAACTAAACCCCATGCTTCACCTATTTCAAGCTCAGTAGCGGCCCCGAAAATAAGTAAACTTGGGCGGTAGCTTATCCTTAAATAACAATTTTTTCATTACGTAAAAATATTTATCAATAATTGCATTGATCATGCTTATATGATGTGGGTAAATGTTTTTCTTTTGCTTGGCAATGAGAAAAAAATAATTACAAACTGTTATGCTAGAGATATCGACTTAGTTCTACTGTCAATTACAAAGATATTTTAAAAAACTAATTTTGATATTTTTAAAACATTCAAGAAACTTTTTAGCTGACAATGAATACTACAGCCGTAAGCCTTTTCACTACGAACCTAACTTACCTCCAGAACCATACCTTATGAAATAAGAGGGGTGGCTTGATCACTGGTAGACTGGAAGACTGTAACCCAGTGGGACTAACAGCCTCACGTAACTTCCGAACCACAAAAAAGATTTAAATTATTATTGGTAAAATTTGTACTTACAAAATATTTATAGGTTAAGGTTAAAATGCCAAAATTATTTTGTAGGATTTTAGTCGTTCTTTGGAATATTCTTAAATTGTTGTCTTTGGACATTTGGAAATTCCCGCACAAGGAGTGCGGGAATTTCGCGGTTGTTAAAGGTTATGATGTTTGGTGAATGAGTAAAAGTATCCAACATATCAAAACACACAAGAAGTCAAACCATTGTCGGATATTTGTGGAAATTAATAACAAAAACATACATAATCAATAAACATCTGCTACTAACGTGCTTAAGACATGAAAGCTTTCAATTTGCTCTTGTATGTTGAATTTATTGATTTGAAATTGTAATTTCATAAAATTTACAGAACAATACATGTATAGAGGAGCTTTCATCATTAGAGACTTCAAACACTTCAATCGTCATACAAAGTAAGTGCTCTTAACTTTCAATAAATTACTCAGCTACAGCTGAATTTTTATTACGTTTCACCTTAATTTATTCGACTCATCAAGCATGGATTGAGATCAAAGTTGGAATTAACTTTAAAATTTCATGGTCCACATTTCGCTTCCTTTGATTATTTTTCAGTTGGAATATTTGCATTCTTAAAACACCTCGGATTTTTCATCCTTGTCCCATACCTTACGGGTTTTGAGTAATTTCTTCTCTTTTAAAAACACTTCGTCGCAAGCATACCCGAAAAACAAGATCTCTCACACTGACGTTGATTGGGAACAAAATATAATTTTTGCTTAATAATCACACAATTTACTTTGAAGCCCCGTAATTCTTATTTGTTTATTGCGACCTAAATTTCGATACTTAATTTTGAGTTATTAAGAATACTTCCTTAATTAAAGTTTCTAAGTGCGCTCTGTCTGGATTATGCTTTGCGGAGTCCTGCGTCGTGTGTGGGTGCCCGATCAGTCCGGGGCTAATTTACGGCCCAGCCCTGGGCACTTTTAATTTGATTGCGCCATTAGTTTAAATCTCGCCAGCGTGGATTTTCGCAAAAATATTTCCGAAACAATAAAGTTAATGAGCAAAATAAATCTTCCGGGGCGAGGCGATACTTGAAGTAAGTGATAAACAGCTCTAGTGGATATAAATTATCAATTCCATCAGCCCCTAGACGCGATACCGACCCGTCAACTCTGACAGACATTTATAAATATCGTTTGCGAGGAATAGCGAAATAAGAACGCATTTCCATTTATTAGACTCCTTACGAGATAAAGCGAAGACATGTTTCGACGGAAGGCACTCGAAGCGCCCGAACCAACGACTTTCGTTTTGTGTATTTCGTTAAAAAAACACACTCCCGTTTCTTGAAAACCTTCCCCACCCGCGGTGATGATACAAACATTACCCACGGCGATTGTACACAAGTTTCAATCCGGCGGAGTTTCTCAAAAATTCACAATTATTAAAGTTAGACGGGAGGGAGAAAGTTTCGAGTTGAAAGCGATGTTGACTGTTGGCGAACTTTGAACCTCATTACCTCAATTTAGTTAAAACATGATTCGTCATTAGGGAACACAATAACATCGCTCTCAGGCTTACGAAGCCAATTGACTTCTGTCAAACCCATTCTGTGCATTACGAGCCACTGAATATTTTTCAGGCCGGATCCCCGGCTGCATTCACGCAAATTGTTACGAACTTCGTAACATAATCGCCGGGTTCTTTTTAGCGTATACTCGTTAACGCTCGAACAATGAACCATTCGGTTTGAGCAAAAAACTATTCTTCCCTCATTTCCTGAATTACAAAAAAACAAAATTTCGATCGGAAGCGGATAATTTAAACATGACGACTCGCAAATAAACCGTGAATCATACAAGGGCAAAAAATTATACAAAACTGGACAGTAATAAGAATCCAATCAGAGGCAAACCTTTAAGTAAAAAACTGAATATATAAATCACATGTTGATGATTTTCTTTACCTCCAGTTTTTAATAAAAGAATCTACAAAGATCAAATAGTAGTGATTGAGTATGAAAAAATGGAAAATAACCCATAGCAATTCAAAAAAGTTAGAAAATAGGAACTAGATGGCGATTACTAAATAGCATTTGAAAAGAAATTGCAAGAAAATCAGGATACAAATTAGTAAAAAAAAGAACTAAATCATCAGTTGGGAAAAGTAAAAAAACTTGATCAGTAAATATTATTTGAAAAAATTAGCATCCTTCTATTTTGGCCTTTAAAATCTTTATGTTGTTGTTTAAAATATACAAATTCTTAAGGAAACAAAGAAAACAAAAAAATAGAATTTTTGCAACATAAAGTAGTAAGACGTCCTATTTTTCTAATTATTTAACCCAATTATTAAAAATGCTTAGTTGCGAGGTTGAGAAAGCTATTTAAGAGAAGAATTTTGAAGTAGATACTTTATATCATAATTGTTAAAAGTCTTAAATATTTTAATACTGAAAACCGGCCTTTATGGGCTTCGATTGCTTGAAACTGTCAGTTCCAAATAAAATCACAAAATTAATGATTTAATTGAATACCAATACCACACTAACATGCCCGTCAATAATGTTGTCTTAAAAGAGGTACACATAACATCAGGAATCCTTCAAGAGAAATCACTAAGTCCATTGGTGTTCAGGGTAATGGACAAAATCATTGAAACTGTTAAAAACTCTGGAAAAGGCTTAGCAAATAGCAAAAGCCATATCAATATAATTTCCTACGCAGATGACGCAGTCATCAATATGGAGATATTGATTCAAAGAACAAAATCTTTTGTAAACGCTAGATAACCCAACAACGTAACCATTGGGCACAGCATAGCCTTCAGGTATTTGGAAGTAAACATAAAGTTTTATTCGGACTGTGTGAAAAAAGTGAAAAGTCAAACTAATACAGTCCCAAGAATTAAAATATATCTAAGAGGAGTCATTTGGAACACAAATACGTGAATAAATAATCAAAAGATTGCATCTATTAGACCTGCGTTTGCCCCATAATGACTTATGTGGCACAGACTAGAGTAAAGATAGTAGGAACAAAAGCAACCCTCAAAACAACAAAAATAAAAAACTTGAAAACCATCAAGGAAACTTCAATGAGAGATCTAAGCCAAATGCACAGATTAGACAAAACTAGAATGCTCAAAAAGACTTACAGCTCGCAGACTACCTAAATGCTAAGTGGCCTCTTACCGGGATGTGTAGAGGCTAAAAATATTTCATAAACAAGCCGGAAGCTTAGTACAAAGAAGATGAAGAAGGCAGAGAATCAACCATAGAGAAGTGACTTTTTGATAAAATTCAGTCCTCGGGGACCTCCAAATTTCTTGATAGAGATATTATCAAATATTAATTTTCGATATTGTAATAATCAACGTGACATTTCTTTTTTGACTTGTAGCTTTAAATAAGATTCTTCCAGAATATCAAAAAGATGTGAAAATTGGTGTCGTAACCAAAAATTTTGGTAAATAACTTTTTGTTTTCGACTTGAAGTGGTATACTTTTAAGGATTAATCAAGAAAATAAAAATTTTGTTAATAACCGCGACTGAAAGACTTTCAATGATTATACTTTTCATCGAATTTGTGACGTTGACCTCAGATATCTCTTCTTGTCGTTGACCGTGGATTGTTTTAAGAGATCCCTGCGACTTAAAGAAATGACGTTTTTCACTTTTAGTGCTGGCACGACAGCCCCCGTGTTCTGCCGATATTTATGGCGTATAACCGGAAGCGGTTGACAAAGCGTTCGCAGTTCATGTTGTGTCCGCCGACTCATAAACCCGATCATATTTTTATAGTAAGCGGACTTTTGTCTGCGCATTTTATTGACTGGAATGAGGACCTGCCAAATGGGCGCGTTGCGACGCCCGGAAAAACGGCCGAATATTAACGACTTCTTGTGTCTACACGGGGTCGTTATCGGCCGTGAGCAGAATTATGATTAACGAAGCGGCCGCTGAGATGTTTCTGTTATATTTTACGTGACTTCGGTATTTATTATCAATAAGACGGAGCTACACCCGTCACACGTGTTGTCTACCATGGAGCGTGCCGTTCGAGAGCCGGCAACTCTAAACGTCACTGTCAATACCCACGTTCCACATCCAATTTTTCCTGCACGCACCGCCCTAATCAAAATCAGGAATCAGGTAGGAAAGAAGTCCAGAACTAAATGAAGTCGGCAACAGGGCCGGCTCGAGGCAAAACACATGAATCAGCTGCTGTTTATTTTTTCTCAAACAGTTAGATATCATCTTTTTAGTATTAGTTTCTTGTACTCAAAATTTTCTTCCTGCAAATTTTCTCTTTTAGACAACAATTGCAAAATCTCTCTCCAAAAAATTATGATTCATCTATTGTTTACTTGAATATAAAATATTGTGGTTGCTGTTGTTTTTATTCTGCATTTCTTCAATGTTGGTGCTACTTGTTCTTGAAGCAAAAATTAATTCCTTTATAAGATTTTTGATATAAACATTACTACCAAGTTTAAAATTAGTTTTCATGTCTTAAGTAGATTTTGCAAAAATTTACCATATACACAAAAAATTGCTGACAAGTCAAAATCCTCAGAAAATACTCTCTTTGTGTGGGTATAAATTTTATTGCAAATTTACAATCTACAGGAATTACCGAATAATCAGTCAATAATTTGATGGGTTGTTATCTCTCTTGAATTGGCTACCATCCGTTGATAGATTTTCAGGAGTTATTTAAAAAAAGCTCTAGTTATGGTTTTAAAGTCTTCTGTTCTCGGTCTGGTGGGAGAGAAGATCAATAATAAGATGATTAGTGTGATTTAAGATGCGGTCTCACCTCTTTATTGCTGAATTTTTTATTACATCGGTAATGCAAAGAATGTTAAAATCCTAACAAAAGGTTCGAAAATTTCATGTGTCAACTTAATATACGCAAGAAACTTTATTACTCAATTCAATTTCAAAATTATGCATGCTCTCAAATTTTACTCTACATAAATCCTATTTGAGGTGTGTTGCCATCTATCGGATAATAGATATAAAAACTTTCGGTTACCTTCGTAATATCAAATCGACAGCCTATCATTATCTGCAAATCTAAAAACCGCGTCACTCGATCAGTTGTTCCGTAGAGAGTTTTGGTGCAGTCGACACTTCGTTGACAAATGGCGGAGGCGCCGGGCGAATCCGAGATAAATTTAATGGCGATGAGTCAATTTAACAAAACGATGACAAGAACAACATTATGTACTTAGTGTAATCGCAATGTTACTTTATTTTTAACAATTTTAGGACTTTAGTAGACGCTTTCAAGCTGTGGGTGTAAATAAAAATATTCTCGCGTTCGAAAGGCGTTCCATCAGTCTCGACACAACTTCGATGTTTGATAAATTATATCAGGAAAGCAACTTCTTACTCTCAGCCCGACCGTGCGAAACGTCCGCCGCTACCTAACTGTCATATTTATTTAACGGGCAGATAAACGCGATGCTTTTTAAACTAGACCAAAGTTAGAAGGGCCCAACATCAAATAATTGAATAAGGGAATATGATGTTAGTGATTGATTCTCGACCGATTCACATTCAATCAAAGTTAGGAGAAGTTCTTGATTCGCAGTGACCGCTAGATTGTGCACGGGTGAGTGTAATGGAATTCCCCGATAGTAACGACGCCGAATCCCTGGGGAACTGACCCGGCACTTCGGTTTGTACTCGGCGCCCTAACAAAACAATGGCTGGCCGTACAAACCAAATCAAATATTTAACAGTTACAAGTGCGGCGTCGGTTCTTGTTAAATGCAGAATGTAAAAGAAGCCGCTAACCGTCTAAATTGCCAGGGACAGGAGAAAAACCCTAAAGCTGCTTCTCACGCATTCTGGCGGCTTCATCTGGAACTAACGCCAGAAAGTCGCTAAACTCGAAACCAGCTTGATCACTGTTCACAAGAGCTTGCTCGCAATCGCTTATAAAATGTTTGAAGCGGATAATATAAGGAGAGATAATTCAAAGTATGTTCAGGCAATGCCAATTGGCAAATTTATGTGCATTTCGCAAGCTACTCCTATTTGTTCGCCCGGTCTCCATACAAATTAAATTAATTAAAATGTGAAATCCAATTCTGTAAAGTAACATTACCATTTTTGAGAGTAGAAATGATGGGACAATTTAGACGAAGGGGCATATAAATCAAATGTTATCTTGAATGAGTAAATGTCCACGTAATGGACATTCAAAGGGCTTTGTAACAAGCCTAAAATGAGGAACTTCGGATGGTAAATGAAGAAGCCTAATTTTTACAATTGATAAAAAAGAAATTCAAATTGTTAACGTCAAAATTAAGAGTCCACATTAAAACTGTTAATTGCGTTGAGTTAAGTGAACTGAGTACTATAAACTAAAACGTAAAAATAATATTTAAAATATTCAAATTTGTTTGCCCAAAAAGTTAAACGCAAAGGAATAAAATTTTCAAGAATTCCAAAGTAAACAAAAATTGCATTTGCTTAAGAAATTCTTGTTGCTGACCACACCTTTGCATTCAATTTGTCCATTTGAGAGCCGAATATTGAATATTTCACAAGAGACCACAAAACTTCAAATTTTTACAAAATTTAATCCTCAGTAACTTTTATAGCTTTTGAATCACCTCGAATACAAAGACGTCCCCATAATAGACATTTAAAAGACTTTCTAACAAGCCGAAATAAAAGTTATCCAATGGTAAATAAAGAAGCTTGATTTTTTACCATTGCTTTGAGTGAAATTTTGAAATTGTCATAGCTTGGAAATTATGAGTCTAATTTAAAAACTGATGACTGCTTTCCTTTAAGCAGACTGAGCATTATAAAATAAGACCAAGAGTTGTTTAAAAAATTTAAAAAGATTTGGATCAAATAATTAGGGTACACTTCAATCGAAAAATGTTTTCAGAAATGCCAAAATCATCTCGAGGCAACACAGATGGCAGTTTATGATGCAAATATTGGCGGCGATCACGTATTTGTACTCGGATTGTTCATCCAACTAATGAATTTCGAGTGTTTTACAAAAAAAAATACACAAAAATGCTAAATTTTATAAAATTCAAGTCTCAAGAACTTCCATCGTTTTTAAGTCACCAGGAATACAAGCACATCCTCGTAATAGATTTCCAAATGGCTTTCGAATAATCCTAAAATAAATCTCTTCGTAAGATAAATAAAGAAACTCAAGTTTTTACAGTTGGTCAAAGTGAAATTCAAAATACTGTAACATCAGAATTAAGAGTACAAATTTTAAATTGGTGAGTGCATTAATTTAAGCGAACTCAGCAGTCTAGAATCAAAACATAAAGGTGCTTCGAGATATTTCAATATTTGCAATTTTTTTTCACAAAAATTAAATTCTTTGCCCTTGATAACCGCCAAAGTTTTTAAGTCAAACTGAATACAAAACTATGCTATCAATCAACATTCAAGTGGCTTTTCAATAAACTGAAAATAAGCGTTCTGTATTTGTAAATAGTGAAGCTCAGTGGTAACCAGCTTGGGTCATAGAGCTTTCAATTATGCAGTTTACATGCAGACTCAGATATGTACAAGTTTGACACAAAAGATGCAAATCATTATCAAATTTTGTTAAAAACTTTTTGCACGAAATTATTTCCAGTTTAAAGAACAGAAATAGAGTTCTTGTTCAATTGTCAGTTTTATCACGTTATTATTAAGGGTAGCAAAATATTATTCAAAGAACGTAAAAGATGCTAGTTAAGGGAAAAATTCAAACTACTTTGATGACCTAGGGACTAAGTGCAATTTTACAGAAATCCCAATTTGAGTTCGACCCTGCTGCCAGCTATTACTCTGTGCAGATGAGAAACCGCGATAACCCCGGCTTCAGTGCAATTATCAGTTTGTTTATAATCCATAACATTGCAGTTTGCAGTCATATCTTATCAGGTCCCGTTGAAGTAAAATTCCAGGGAGATACGGGGTGATGTATTTCCTTAAAGCCGCTTTCTCGACATTAACTTGAAATATCGTTCATCGGCCCTCGTCGGTGATACAAACACTTTGCGAAGTTCTAGCTTCGTAGTACTTTACTTTTTTTGTGTTAGACGAACCACATTCTCGAGTTTCACGGACACAATGCAACCGGCGCCTCCGCCAATTGCAGCCGAAGACCGTATAAAAGCCATTTTTTTTCTTCATTCTGTTTCGTGTTTATTTCTCGGACTGAAGGGAAAATCGGTTGATAAACGCATATCGACAAGGGACAAAACGCAGTAAAATCGTGGCCCACGATAAAAAATCTATCTCGTGTTTTCTTTATGTCGCGCGTCGGTCAATAAAATCCGCACTTTTTGTCGCGACTTACCAGGCTCCAGAAAATCGTTGTTTTTCAACTTTGCGTGACGGGCGTCTTAAGAGTGAAACTGGATAGAAAAAGTGACAAGTTTCCCAGACTTGATATTTTACTATTTTGTCGTAAAATAAAGAGCATAGGGACGCAGAAGATATTAGTTAAGTGCATCGATGTGGTTACCACTGGTTGCATCAATAAAAAAATTAGAGTTAAACCTAAACCATAAAAAATGCTTCTCATTAATTTTTTACATACATTGAGCGAAAAACTAGAGGTAAAATTGTTTAGAAATCAATTTGTTATCTTAAATAATTTTGTCATTCTCCTTATTTGTCTTAGGAAATTATAAGGAATCATTAATTATTTTACAACAAATTATCAATTACACTTAAAACCACGTTTTATAACTTAAGTGTACCAAAACTTTCACCTACAAGTGCGTTAAGATTTTAAAAACTTTGGTGTTCAAATTATAAATAAAAGTTGCACTATAGAGAACCCGAATTTTACTTCATTTCGGCCACTTTTATGTTAAATATGCTGAAACTGTAAATACAAAACAATTAGCGCAAGCACTTAGAGATTTACTTCATAAATAAATCTGCACCCACGGCTTTCAGTTCAGTTTGAATTAGTATTTTTATAAACTAAACGTGTACTGCATAGATTGGCAAACCAATTACCTGCATTGTAAAAGAGTGTCAAAATTCTTTTAATCGAAAATAATGTTGAAACTTGTAATAATAGAATTTGCTAAAGCTAATAAGGCTTGTGTTTTGCAATAAAATTAATATTAACATTAAAAATTAAAAATTTCTTTGTTATTAGTAGTAAACTCCAAAAAAGTTTGATCTTTAATTGTAGCGCCCTTTACTATTTTAGACATCATTTAAAAAGAGGATTTCTTACTCCTCGAGGCGGCATTATAGGCATCCAACCGAGACCTACGTTACTTAAGTAACGTAGGCCTCGCTTTGTACCTAGTAATGGATGTGGTCTCCCAGAAAAACCGAAATAAACGTAACTAGTCTTGAATTGAACAAACTCGTAAGATTTAAAGAAGATTGAAAAGAATAAAGAATATTACAACCAGCAAAGATTTGAGTAACTGGTACCATATTTAATTTCCTGTATACCAGCGACATTTAGATTACCAACGAAACAACAGTAGTTGTTTCGTTGACAAATCCGCAATATTATTGGTTGACAAAATCTCTGAAGTCCTTCACTTATTTCGTTTGCATTAATTTTTATTTCTCATTATTGGTAACATTTTACTTATCCTGGATCCAGTCAAAACTTAACGCAAGTGTCGCTTATTATTTAATATCAATAGCACACACATATTCTAAATCACGTCAATATTTGAAAAATTATAACAAATTTTGTGATGTAGTTTTCAATTTTTTTGTATTGTTTGTTACTAAAAAAAAGTGCTAAATATTCTTAGATTTTCTATTTTTGTCGACTTCCTTCTTAGACGAGTTAAGTAAATAAGTGCTTTACAGATAATTGAAGGGGAAATACTTGCTTGGGACTCATCTTTGTGACGCACAGTCATTTTCACTGTATTAGTCGCCCACCCTTCAAAACTAACTAGATATTTGATGTCATCAAATCTATTTTAGAGTAGAAACATAGTGGAGAAGTTCAATACACCGCAACTCTCGTCGTTGGCTTACTGTATCTATTATCTATAGCTATAACGGCGAGCGTACGGCGAGTTAGATTGCTCTACTATGTCTCCACCCTTAGGTAACCAATAATTATTTATTATTTTGTAAAAGAGCTGGCAATTAAATTTAGGAGTTTACTTGAAAAATGTCTTTTTGACTGATAGGTTTATAGGAACTAATTTGTGAATATCGCGAAACGTGCAAGTTTGCAGTGGCGGCTGGTGTAGGAGGGGCAAATGGGCAATGCCCTCCCAAAGCTCCCCAGAAAAATAGACAATGTATTAAGTACAAGCGAGAAATTTATAAAGGCCATCAGATATATTACTTGCTTCTATTTTAAGTTTCCCCGCTTCCAAACTGAACGCTGCGCGCTGTGAGATAGCTTGGCGTTGCCCCCCGTGCTTTGCCAGATTGCGTGAAATTTGACATATGCTATCCTTATTTTCCCATGCAATTATACATCCAGAGTGCTTTAAAAAACGCTGACAACAGCGTTGGGGAGGGGCAAGAATCATTCTGCTCAAGCCAATAAAGTAACTTGTTAAACACGAACTCCAAACGTCGAACTTTGCCATTGTTTCAAAGAGTTCGGCAACGACAATCTGCTTATAAACTAAATACAATACATGCAAGTGTGGTATGTGGCTTGGCGTATTAGCGGTTTATTCAGCTGTGAAATAATTTCGTTGCTCTACCGTTTTACTATCTTGTTTTTACTGAGATTCAGCAGTTGTTGGGTGATTTTGTGTTCTAATTGAAGCAATGAATACCGTCCAAGCAATTATCGCGGCAAGATTGAGAGGATTAAGATTCGAGGATTGTAAGAAAATAAAAGAGTTGGGTCCATTTCGGCCTAACCTTCAGATCCTAAAACAACATGTGGTGAAGGGCAAAATTGTGGTAAGATCATTCAATGCAGGTATGTACCAAAATGCAGATTGACTATGTGGTTGCGATGTCAGCAATTCATTTTATTACTTTGTGTGTTTATTGATGGGGTCCGACGATTGTGATCCCGCTTGGGACTACACAGGCATTACTGATCTGAAGCACTTGGGTGTAAAAATAAAAAAGCATTCAATATGTCAAAGGCATTTGTCTTATTCTCTCGAATTCGCAACTTTAGGCCATGTTGACCTACGAAATCAGTTAAGTAACGCTTATCGGATTGGAGTGCTAAAGCATAATGAAAAAGTAAAAGAAAACCGTTATATTCTAGGAAAAGTTATTGACTGCATCAAATTTTGTGGTGTTTTTGAATTAGCATTGCGAGGACATGACGAAACATTGGATAGCGACAACCCGGGCATTTTTAGAGGCTTAATAAATTTTATGAGCAAAATCGATTTACTTCTCAAATCACATATAGAGCAATCGAAAAATGCTGTGTTTTCTGGTTTATCAAAGACAATTCAAAATGAATTATTAGATTCTATATTAGCGGTAACTCAGAATTTAATAAAAAATGAAATTGAAGAAAGTAAGTACATTGCAATTCAAACTGACGAAACCACTGATAATGTGAACATATCTCAATTATTCCTTATAGTACGTTATGTTAAAGAAGCTAGAGCTGCTAGAGTATATGAACGTTTTATGGGATACTTAATACCGCAGAAGACATAAGTAACGTAATTTTTGCTGAATTAGAGAAGATTATTATAAACAAATCTCCTAAAAAGCTAATAGCTCAAAGTTATGATGGGGCTGCTGTTATGCGTGGCCGAAATAATGGAGTACAAGCCAAGGTCAGTTCAGTTTACAAGAGAGCCATTTTCATTCATTGTTATGCTCATCAATTAAATTTAATTCTAGAAAGAGCTGCTACTCAAAGTAAGCAAGTTAAAGTATTTTTTGCAAATGTTTCTGCTTTTTCAACATTTTTTTTCAGATCACCCCAACGAACACAAATTCTTGATAATATAGTTATGAAAAGATTGCCGCGTGGATCAAATACTCGTTGGAATTTTAACTCCAGAGTTGTTTGTATTGTTTTTAAATATAGACAAGAACTTCTTGAATGCTTTGAATTTATTATTGATAATGAAAATAATAAACTAACCATTCCGCAATCAACCAGATTAATAAATTATTTGAAAGATGAGGAATTCAATTTTTGGTTATATTTCTTTAATAAAATTTTACCACACCGTGATATACTCTATAAACAATTACAACTACGCCAGTTAGATAGTGTCAAAATTCAAAAATACATTTCCGATTTTAGGAATGCGGTGCAGAATATCAGAAATAAGGTTGATCATGATTATTATAATGCAGATGATAAATCAAAACCCGTACATACAAAGCGAGCTCGATATATAGACAGAAACATGCAAATGGCCAAAGAAGTATGTGATGTTATTATGACAAATATCACAGATAGGTTTTGTGTTAATGATCATTTGCAAGCTTCTTTACTCTTTGAGGCAAGCTCTTTTAAAGATTTTGCTGTAAACTTCCCGGAGCATTTTTTTAATACTGCAGTTACTTTTTTTAAGTTAGATTCTCTTTCATTAAAGCAAAAATTAATAACCATATATAGAAGGGAAGACTTTCGTCAAGTCAATGGAGCTCTTCACATTCTGCAATTTCTTTTAGACAATAACATTTGAAATGTTTTCCGTGAGTCTGTCAAAATGTTAAGAATTATTTGTACAATCCCTATGACAACAGCTAAAAGCGAACGTTGCTTTTCAACTTTAAAAAGAATTAAGACTTTTTCCCGCAATACTATGGGCCAAGTTAGGCTTTGCGCGCTAGCTACATGCTCTATTGAACGTGAACTGATTAAGTCCACAGACAATTTCAATAATCTGGTTATTAGTCATTTTGTAGCTCAAAAAAATAGACGAATAGACTTTGTCTGTAAAACTTTTAAGTAAATATCTCTCTTAGATCAAAAATTCTTTCTTTCAAAAAAATCTCGCTTTTATATTCCAATTTTACGTTAATAGGGTTAATTTAGTATAAGAATCATTTTCTACTCTTTTGTTGGAAGTAGGGCTACTGGCGAGACCTCCTTTATAGGTCAACGGATTGATAGTCGTACCTCAAAGGTGATCTGAAAACTTACTAAAATTGATTGTAAAATATAAATTAATAAGTATCAAATCAGTTCACTAGGGTCAATTGTTATTGGATACACGTATAAGTTTGTCCTAGAGGTTGCCCTCCCATCTAATTTAGCCACGAGCCGCTACTGCAAGTCTGAATCCTTTGCAGGGTTCCTGCAAGCCATGCCATTGATATTGTAGTTTGCTTTTCTGTGATAACTGCACTCCACACACACAACATGTCTTAAAAGCTTTGAACTGAAGATATCGATTCTTGTGTTGTCCTGTTTGCGATAGTTGTCTAAGTCGTTCTTTTAATGGCGACTTTCTGGGATTAGCGGCGCGTATGGGCGGATCCTTGCAGTAATTATTTTATTAGATAATTGCCGGGTGCGCCAAATTTTTGCAATTTCGCCGGAGTAATCCTGCTGGATTGCCGGATCTTAATTAAAACTGATGGTTTATTAATTACGGGTAGCTACGCGAAAGGGCGTTCATTAGAGATTCCGATTGCAAGTTCGCAATCGAAAAATATTCTTAGTTACATCACATCCCCCGTTTTCCTGGAGCTTTCAAGGTGGATATTCGAGTCGAACGAGCCGAAATGCAATTGCAAACTTTGGGGTAATTCGGCCGGGGAAGATGTCGACGGAAGGAAAATGAATAGTAACGACGCAACCCGGGACATATTGAATTCCGCGATGGAGACGCGACCCCGACTCATTAGTTACGATCGCAATTATATTTCAGCGCATTTTGTTAACTTTTTAAACGCATAACGCGTCCCTTTCGTCGGCAAAACGGCGACATTAACTGGTGTTTGAAAAAAGTTTATAATGTAATTGTCGGCGAGAAAAACAAGAAACAATGTGCGAAGGCGGCGAAAGATCGGCGGCGCAAATGAAACCAAGCGCGCCAAATTCTTACACACTTAATGGGATTTTTAAAGAAAAATTGCGAGCGCTCAGGGCATTACTCAGTCAATTTTTTCCTCAAAGGATATTGCATTAGCCCAATCAATACGTCTCTGAATAAATGCCGCGTTATGGAACTCTCTCGAGATGTATCTCTTCTTTCGATTGCTCTAAATATGATATATGGGAGGCGAACGTAAGTAAGTTACCTTTCGGGCTAAAACGGCAGTTTATTTTTATCGTATAGCACCCCTGGGTATTTTTCGACGGAAAGGACAAGTGTCGCTGGCTGCGCATACCGAATTTTTCCTAGATTGGTTTATTAGATTTAGGAGACAGTGGAATTTAATCTTCTGATTCAGTTGTTCTGAATCCGGCCGTTTCCTACGAGCGCCCAACCCAACACGGCAACACCACGGACCAAGAACCTTTAAAATTTCACACCGAATTACCCTCGTCTCGCCCAATTACCGCTTTTGCTAGAGACAAGAACGACGCCCAAAAAAACTTAAAAAAATGCATGCAACCTCGCAAACACTTCCAAACTTAACAAACGTCCTAAACAGAAGTTGCTACTTTCAAAGGACGCGCAGAAACTTGTCCTGAGCTGGTAACTTAAACGGTAGTTACAGCTAAGAAGAACGCGAATAAAAGGAGATTTTATTTAGCTCGCTTGAATACTTTTCAAAATGTTCGACTAATTTTTAGTAAAAGAGACTTTTCTGCTCAGATGATCGTAACGATGTTGTGGGTTTCTTCCTCAAACGTTCGATTTTAAAACCTTTTGAAATAACCAAAATAGTTATTCGCATAATAAATTACGAAAAGTAGAATTTTGCAGGAAGAGCAGATGATGAGATGGTAATTTCTTGACGTATTCGATGTAGTTTTTTTTGAACAAGTCACCTCAATATAGTAAGCTATACAATTAAACGGAGATGAGATACGTTATGGACATGGAAGAGAGCATAATGCTGTGGTACCTAATAAATAAATGCAGGACTATGTAAGTTCATCTAATTGTGGAATTAAGGAAAACCAAGAGAGTTTTCATCTTACTCTATGCAAACTTACAAGACCCATCAAAACTTTTTAATTATTTAAAGAGAAATTTAGAAGAATTGTTAGTTATGACGTTAAAACTTAACACGACACTATAGTACCTTCATCAATAAATTTGCAATATTCACACATGTGAATGAATTCTCAGAAGCTTCAAAGCTAAGCAGAACACATCAAAGTTTGATTAAAAACTTTAGAAAATTATTTTCTCAATTAATGAAGAAGAACAGTTTGAATACTTCATGACAAGTCTCAAATTCAAACCACAATTCTCTTCTAAATCATTATTTGAATTTTGAATCGGTGTTCCCATTTCCAAAATTGTTATCTATCAAAATCTGCGTTTTCCCACTAGTGCTAAACATAGAAGAATAACTAACGGTTCAAGAATAGAGCACACAAAACCAAGAGCGTTGTTAATTTTTAAATTCAAGATGGTTTTTGGTATTAAAACCAAAATTAATTTATTGAATTCAGTCGATTTGTCTACATTTACAATTTATTATATTATGTTCACAACGTATTTTGTGCTTTGGCTTCTTTATTGTTCGGTTTTCAATATTCTTGCTTTTCATGACTTTCCTTTTTTGTTTTAGATGTTTACTGACTCTTCAATTAGGTACACTCCTTAGATTACAAATAAGCTTTATGACTGAATAGTATATAGAAGATTCACTTGAAAATAAAATTGTGGTTCAAATCGCATACACGCCAAAAAAATAGGAGGGAGAGCCAGCGAAAACCAGTCAATATCTACACCAAATAAAATGAGTGCTTCAAAGATTTCTGATGAATTTACAGGTGAAGTTGATGTTTCTAATTGTTAAATTGTTAAAAATTAATATCTACTTCGCGAGTTTAAAAAAGTGTTATTGATTTCAATTACTCTTATTAATTTTTGAATAAAATTCTACATTTATGAAAATTTTAACGAATTAGACAGTCTTTATCGGTGCAAAATCTGCAGTTAGAAGTTAAACTTTTTATAGAAGTAACCACGTACTTAATGATGAATTTTCTTTAGTCAAAAAATAATAAAAGTTTAGTTGGTTTACAGAACTAATCCTGAAATGACATATCTCTTCGAGTTACATTTATAATTGCCTAGTCAGTTGTGAAGGAAATTTTTAAATTGATTGACCGGGTGAAAATCACTGGTAGGTTCTTATCGTGAGGGTGTTTTCTGGGCAAACTGGGCTATTTTGCGCTGTTTCCGGTGCGGTTTTGACATATCGGATTGCGAATCCGGGGTCGGCGATATGGAAATGATGAGGTCGATAATAAATATCAATTACCGATATCAATGGCGGTCTTAGCATGAGCGATGGCTGCTCATCAATCTTGCTGTCGTCTGGGCAATTATAATACCTGGAAAATATCGAAAGGTGATCCGACGGCCATTTTTCCTAATTAGAGACTGATGACAGCGGCGGCGAATTATCGACATGGCTCCCCCGTGTGCTTAAAGATGACTAATAGATATGCAAAACCGCGTGGTCGGTCGTCGGGGAAGTATTTGAATAACAAAGTACGGCCCATATTCGAATTCATTAGATATTTAAATTGGTGTGTATTCGATAACACCACTAATGGTGTATTATTATGTATAAGTGGCGGTCGGGTCCCGATATGAAAATATCCGAGCCAACGAAAGCGAAATTCTGCAAGTCAAATTCTCATTAGTGCGTTTTAAAAGAACTACGGGATTTTCTTGATTCACGATGAATAAAATTGGTTAAAGCGGAGGGGCAACGATGCAAATGAGCGGAAACAAGGGATGGGAAAAAAATTAAAAAAATATCTATTTAACAAGCAAACTTCCTTTGATCAAATATATGCAAATCGGGCTCTCGCCCAATCTCTTGATCTCGCATTTTCGCAACCCAGTCACATTTTAGTCCCTTGACTATGCGGAATGTTTAGCAAATTCACCTTTAATTACGAACTTCCAGGGAAAGACGTTAAATATTACTGAAATCTCATCACATCCCGCCGAAAGTGATCACCGTTAATCACCAGAATTTTGCATTATTCAAACGAGCATCTACGCAGAGCGGCCGTAAAGAAGTCGACACTGTTAAATAAGAGTATGCAATTTATTGGACAATTGTTGTTAATAAGGAAATTTTACATTAACTGTCTTGAAACTGCTAGTCTTAAGTCTGGCATTATTTACATCACAAGCATTAACGAAACGGTGAGTTAACTGAGAAACTCGATGCAGACTACTCAACAGTGATGGGAACTACGCGTCATTGCATACATTCATTTTTTATAAAAATATTGTAGTAAACAAATATCTATATGAGATAAAACATGGTACTTGGCGTAAAGGCATACAACAATATCGAGGACAGAAACGAGATCAGAAACAAAATCAGATCTATACAACCAAGCTGGAAAGAAACGAGTTATAAAACGTACTCTATCTAAGAACATGAAAGGCATATTAGTATTTACATTAACATTGCAATATCCTTATGTTAATGGTTAAGAACTGCGCTTGAAACACGCCACTTTCTCAGCTTCAACAAACCTCAAATTGTTATTTAGGTTTTTAGCTGTCTATTCTTGAAGAGTGGCGTGTTTCAGACGCTGCCATGCGTCTTATCCCGAAAAATAGTGTAAAGACAATCTTGCCGTTTCTTTTGATTCTTACAAACTCTATACAATAGTGATATTGTCTTTGACACGGGTGTTGTTTGGGAACCGGTTAGTGTGAGTGACGAACCCTCTAATGCTTACGTACATGAAGTGTTATATTGTCCCCAAGCTTGTCACGTGTGTACCCCCGAGCTTATAAAACGACATTAACAACAGTAATTTTGGTACGAACTTACAAAATTCAATCATTGGTCTGCACAAAGCAAAATTGATGCCAAAAAATTCCAAGGCTCGATTAGCAAGCATTACATTAGATATTTCAGATCCGATCAATAGTATAAAGTGACCAACTGTCAGATAAAAACACCAAGACACCCTTTAGTCAACTACATGAGTATTTATTTACAGGAAACCGTAACGAAACAAGCAGTCAGAAACAAGCGGTTGACAATTGAATCAACACGGTTGATCACCTTACAACAGCTAAAACATATACAGCCAGATTACTAACGGACTAAATATGAGAGACGATTTTCTGTAGTTTTATGATGTTAGAGTGCCGAAAATTTAACTACTGCAAAATCGGCATCTCGCCTCAATCGACATAATCAAGTGCCTGTGGTAGTCTAATCTATCATATTTAGAAGCATTTGTTAGTTTCTTAGTGCATTGTGCTTGCCTTTTACAGTTTTATTGACAAATACACGTGATTAAGTCTAATTTAGTCAACTTTAGTCTTGTTAAATCAAAACTTAACACAAATTTTGTACAGTTTTATTAATGAGTCGAATCCCAACCGGCCAGCTGCAAATGTTTCAGTTCCAACATAGGAGACAAGAGAGAACGTAGATCCGTTGAAGAACTCGAAGTTATATATTTCTGAGTTAGAGGAGATTGCAGGTGTCTGTGTCTTATAACTTCACGCTCTACAGGCAACAGACACAACTCCTTGAAAACAAAACTGTTAGTCCTCAGCTCACTCAACCCCTGCAACAGTACCTGTAGAGATTTTACCGTATCTCAAGAATCGCTACTTCTACTTTTTCTTCCAGTTAACGAGCCTACAATGGACTTGAGCGCCGCCCCAATGCTCTTGCCGGGGGTGTGCAAATTCGAGTTGTTCCGTTCCAGGCCCTGGGGATGCGCATCCAAGCACTTCTGATACCGCAGCTAAAAACATAAATTCATACATTATCCTGCTTTCTTTCTTGGAAGTGAAAGTCGAATAGTTTAGTTAACAATTGTACGTTTAACAGTAATTGGACTTAATTTCATCGAAATTTTCGATCTATACAAAATTCTTAATAATTTTCCAAATTTGATCAACAAGAAACCCAAATAAATTATTTTTTAAGGCAGTACTCAACTAAGGATAGCCTCTTGCTATTAGGAAATGAATTAAGTTAGTTTTAACAAATTTTCACCGACTATCACCAAATACCCACCTTGCAAGCAGCCTCGATGGTCTTGCATAGCGCTCCCGAAGACGGTTCGCAGTAGAATACGTGTGCTACAAACGTGTCCTGTGCTGTGTGCATTATGAACGCGCAGTGCTTGATTACTTTGCCTATTCCTAAGAAAGATAAATATCGAACGCGGCATTCGGCTATGAGTCGATCATCCTGAAAACAAACAACTTATATAGCGTTTCGTTCACGGCCCCTACTTGATTTAAAATTATCAAAAGCTAACAAATTTAGTTTTAGTTTTAACTCAAGTCATCTTTTAGTTTCAAAATAAGTGTGACGCATAATTGTTAACCTTACAGTTGGACTTTGAATAGAAATCATGGATGGAGCAACGGCGACGTTAACGAATTGCCATTGTTCCGGTGGAATGGCCATCGCCAGCCTGTCAATGGCCTCGTTGAGAACTTCCATTCCAGTCGCTTGGTTGACTTGAGTGGTGCCGAGATACTGGGCTCTAAGTACTTTCTTTGGTTCCTCCATCGGAGTAGGGAATGATTGGGCTAAAACTTAAAAATTAAATCCAAACGTTCTTGGGTTCAAAAATACGATTGAACTTACTAACTAAAGACTGGCCGTTTCGCGTCAATCGCCTATGTTCCGTTGGTAAATTCGTGGGTCTAGTCGCCAAAGTCCGGCCATTAATATCAATGGGCTTGGCTAAGTTCTGTTGCAAACTGCGCTCGATCATAATCTTTTTACAAATGTCCCGCAGAGTATTCGCTATGGTTCTGGCGGGCATGTCGCATCTGAAGACGTGACACATGTGCTTCCTGGTGGTCCTATCGCGCGCCACGTAAGCGAAATCTCTGCAAAAATTCGTTCAGTAACTAATTTCAAAGTACTATTCCGAACCACTACCTCTCTCTATAATTCCAGGGGTTAGCATAGAACAAATTAGAAATATGAATGGAGGTTAAGTTAGTCTAAGTAAAGTGCGCAGGGAAAATATGTGAATTAGTTGTTGTCATTGACGCAGTTGTCACACGTACCGTAACATCAATATGCCAAAAAATCAAAACTCGGTTGTGAATGTTGTAGTAAGAAAAAAAAAATATTTAACAGAATATTTTCACTGTGTCTTGAAAGACTTTTATAACATATAGACGCTGTGATTTTGGAGTTCAGTTTCTTGAGAAAACCGAATATCAGCAATGTAATGGTTTTCTTTATTCATATATTTTCGCTTCGTGGTGGCCACGGGATGCATAAGAAATTTTGTTTGTGCATGCACATTCTGCAAAGAGGAATTACCTGCCGTTATCGCGACCAACGCCCCATACTCGAATCGTATGGATCGGTTGTGTGTTCAGCACAGTAAAGTTTTCCGGATCTATCAGTTTCAGAGCACCTTCGTCTAGGTCCATGAATAAGTCTTTGCCCTGCAATCAAGAGGTCAAAATCGAAATGTTGATTGGGTTTCGTGCTTACATCGCCCCACCGACCGACCACGTCCAGGAGATCATTTTTCCCTACAGACAAATCAACAATGCATTTATTTACAGCTTTACTGCTCCTCTCGGGAGTTAAGTCTTCTTCGGCGATCTCGACCCACCCCAGCGACCGCACGGCGAACCTAATCGGTCTCTCCCTCGACTCCTGTTCCGGTTTCGACGGATAGCTTCGTCTCCTGGAAAATTCGTTTAAAAACCAAAATAAATTAGGAGAAATACCGACT
The DNA here is from genome assembly GCA_905333025.2 of Pyrochroa serraticornis. NCBI lineage: Eukaryota > Metazoa > Arthropoda > Insecta > Coleoptera > Pyrochroidae > Pyrochroa > Pyrochroa serraticornis. Next base: position 7,938,773 of record HG995157.1, on the reverse strand, counting down.
TGAACGTGAGATCGTTCTTCCTTTTGCGCTCTTCCGATTCCAAATCGAGCGCGGAACTGGTGCTGCTTCTGGTAACTGACCCGATCGAGTTCTCGAAAGTCATCAACAACACATCGCTTTCTTTATTGATGTTGTGTTTGGAGTCCGATTTTTCCGGTCTGTCATTCTCGGGCACGACGGGAATCTCCCGTTGGATCGTGCCGCTCTTTATGTGCCAGTAATAGGGACCATCGTTGTCTGTAAAATCGTGAGTTGGCTAGGGGGGAAAAAGGACGAAATTTACGACTTACCTTCATGCTTCTCCCAACCTGGCGGTAAATCATTGTCGCTGCTCTCCTTGTCGGGGGAGTAGATTTCAATGTCTTCAGGGCATTTTTGATTCTTTTTCTTCATGGGAACCGCGTACAAATCATTATTGAGCTGGCCGGGAATATGAGTGACTTTTTCTTGATTGTCCTTGTTGTTTTTCGCCGTCTTTTCGCTAATACTAAAATAAACACGGTTTAATGCTGGCGCGGCAGCGGACACGGCCGAGCAAAGTTCCTAGTTTGCCGAAAATCCTGAATGGGATGCACACTATTTTCAAAATTCTGGGTTGGATTCATTGAAAAGTAACGAGCAACGACTCCTGTCCGCGTTCGAGGCGAACTAGTGATCGTTTTTTAAGTCGCGGCCAGACATAAATGGTCAACACAGCGTGAAAACAAATGTAAAAACGGAAATAATGAAACTGTTTGATATGATGTGCTTGAAACAGGGATAACAGATCTGAATGAGTGAATTTCACAAACTGTTACTTGACGTCATTGGTCGGGATAGCGCGGCAGCGTTGTTCTTTGTTTAATTTTGTTCAGATACCTAACGTAAGCCGATCAATAAATTGAACAGCCAAAAGTAAAACAAACTACTAAATTTTTAATTAGTCTAAATACTTTTGAAACAGAAAAACAAAATTAGTTTTTATGAACTACAATGATGTACCCAGAGGAAGCACACCATTATCTCGTTATAACGAAAAACTCATATTACTACTATTTTTGGACGATTAGGGTTAGTTAACGTTTAGCCTCACAAATTGGGGCAAAGTTTATGAAATTCACTCGTAACGCGCCGAACCATGATGAAAGAAAAACAAATCAAAAATGAGCACTGGAAGAAACAGGATTTGAAACCTACTTATCTCGCGTAGTTCTAGAGATTTCGGTGTTATCCATGAGGTACATTGCATTTCCATTTCGTTCAATATTCCTACAACAAACACACTCGTAAATAGTTTCGTCGGCGAGATCGCTCCGCTACATTTTTCGCTACTAAAAAGCAACAGTTTTCGGGAATTTTCTGGATAGTTGCACACCATATTAAAACACTTCATCACGAGTCTGGATTGCGGTCGAGTCCCGTTGAGACGACAGTTTAATTGATGGCAACTCGACTCGACTGCATTCCAGTAACATCTTGATTAATGAAGCAAACATCAACCCATTTTCAAAAAAATTCGGTCCATCCCATCGATCAAAAAGGCAAAAACCTCTGACACTTCCACTCACTCCTCTCGTTCTCTCTCTCTAAGTACCTTTTATTGTCGTTAATGTTCGAGGAATTAATGTGTGTTAGGGGGCCGCTGGTAATGTCGACGCCCATCGTTCCTATGTCGAGCGCCGCGTAAGTCTTCCTGCCAGGACCCCCCAACAACGGGTCCTTAATACTGTGGCCTATATTGCAAATGTCATCTAGTTCCTGGTAAATATCTTCGTAGATGTTCGTGTTTGAGTTCAAAGCGTCGTCTATTCGGGTCGGATCCAAGTGGTAGTTAGGGTTTTCGTAGCTCAACAGACCGTTCTCTGAAAAACACTGGGGAGGTTATATGGGAAGTAACGTAGTGGGAACGAGGACTCACCGAGAAAGATGTCCTCGTCTTCGTGAGCCGCATGAGCCGTGAGCGCTGCCATGCTCTGGACTAAAGTTAGCAAAGATGAATACGGGCTACGGGAATCCGAAAGGCTCGCAAAATTTACGTATAGACCAAGAGGCGCTTTGTGGAACTCGCCACACAACATCCCCAGGCAGAACTACCATTCCTTTCTACCTGAAACAAAGGCGATGTCAACCCTTTGGAGAGTTTTTCGGGGAAATCGGCCCCGACGTCTCCAGCAATTGTGTTATCTTATCAATATTCAAAACGGCGCAACAGCTTCTGCAAGTCTCGTTCTCGCCTATCACGCACAACTCCGGGAATTAAAGATAAAGCAAACACATTGAAGGAAACAACGGGATCCTGTCCAGGAACGAAGCGAGAGTTTTAATCGTGGATGTAATGTGGATTCAGAGTTGACGTTAGAATAAATAGTTAAGAATGCCACCACATCATTTTTACATCGGTCGTCAACAAATAGTAAATACAACAGTTTTGCTGTAGACATCTTGTTAACAAATTAAAAACATTCGTCTCGGTCATTGTACCATTCTGTATCGATGCCCGGTCCAGATTTAATAAAATTCCATGGTGGCTGCCAATTTTAGCATTACCAGACAAAAATATTAAAAGTCAAAAGTCTACTTAAAAAACGAGGGTGCGTGACCATAGTCACCCTGAGAAGAAGTAAAACTTCTATGGGTAAGAATCAAGTACTAAGCTACGTTCCAAAAAAATTATAGTGCAAATCAAGTGTCGGCTTTTGGGTAACTGTTGTGTATCATCAGATAATTGAGGGAGGTTTTCTCGTCCGCATTGACGCCACGGAATCAGTGGTGGCGATGTACGAGTATTTACCGAAATAATCAACTTTCAGAGCAAAAATGACTCTATCGTATGTTAGAAACTTATTGGATCATAATTTGATTAAAGTGGTAGTACCTGCATAATGATGCTAGTGGTAAAAGTTCGTAACCACAGCACACACCAAACCTATTTACAGCACTTTATTATTTTTCCTCGACAATAGTTACGTACGACAATGACAACCCGAGGTCACGTTTCATGTTTCATCGGCATTAATCAAGTTCACCGGCAATTTGAATATTATTTTCCTCAATCGTCATGAAGTTCTTCCGCGAAGTACTTCAGTAGCAAAACAATTTGTGGAATGGAAAATCATCGATTGGATGTAAATGTTCGTGTCATTATGTTTGCATAATTGAGGTTTTGTAGGATAAATGTAAGTCGATATATTGGAAAAACTGAAGGCATTGAAATTATAATACTCGTAAGTTACACACTAGGTCCAAAATTTGTAGTTGAAAGATGACTGCTCTAACTGGACATTACCTATAAGCCAAAATATTGTGAGAGGTCCTTCCTTGTACTTTCCAGAAAATATCGCGCTTACTTTTATTCTGGGTCTGAAATTTATCCAATTACTTCACGTTACTATATTATGATTACATATGTTAAGGCTTCATTTTACATACACAAGATCCCAGCTAGAATGTGTTCAATGATTTCCTAAATGAATTTAAAAATTGGTATTCTATTTTTAGCCATTCTTATTAGAAAAATTATATTAAATTCATGGTAGGATATGTAGAAATGTGATTTTAGGTTGATATCTAAGTAGAACACCATCAAATATTTTTTATTTTCGGTTTTATTAATGAAAAACGCATCTTGGCGTTGAAACCCTAATCTTGAGTTGTCAGTAATATTTTGGCAAATATTCTGATTTGACAGTGCGTCAATAACCACTTTGCTTATTGAAAATGATGCTGAAAATTATTATTATTACAATAATGTCCGTCATTGATATAAAAAAATTGCATAACAACCAATTATGGGGACAGTCTCAGTAATTGCTCACCTCTTCACCAGGCTTCACGTCTTTAGATTTTTTACTGCTACCCAAAAGTGCTAGTTTGAAATTGTTAAATTTCTCAATTACCCTTTACAAATTACTATTAATTATGGTTTTTCAAACTAAATCAAAGTGAATGTATTCTTTGTTAAAGTTTGTGAACCCCAGGTAGACTTAATGACGTATTTGGAGATAATTTCGTCCGTAAATCAAAAATTAAAATACATATACGGTGTACTTACGCAAATATCAAAGCTAAAGCATATTTATAAATCAGTCTGATGTCATACCATAAATCCAATATCATATTTACAATGAGTACCATAAAAAAAAATTAAATAATTTTTAAATCCTCGAATAAAGCAATAATCAGAAGAGGTCATATTTGGGCTTAAGTACGGTGCGTACCCTTCCCTTGTTTTATTAACACACAAGAGTCACACGTAATTAAACATTCCCATTTTTACTACCATGAACTTATATGCGGTTCGAGTTTTACAAATTCTTATCAGAAAATCTTTTAGAATTTTTTCGTTAAGAGTCAAACTGTATTTCTAAAAAATACCATTCTCTGTAATCTAAATGTTATACACCAAGTTTCCTCTATTAAGTATTTACTCAAATTTATAGTTAAATTTTTTTAATACGGATAACAATAATTTTGATACTCTTTTTCTAATTTACAAATTGGAGGACGGGAATTCTTCCAAAATCCTTTACATAACTGTTGGTTTCTGATCTCTCACGACTTTTCATATCATGGTAGACTGAATGGTGTGTTAAAAATGCATATTTATGACTGTGTATGTCTTGCTAGTTGCAGCAAATAAAGGCGAGACAGAGAGTCTACAGGCTCGATAAAGAGATTAACTGAATTGAGTAATTTTCGTGACCCATAGCTTCTAATATTACCCATTTCGGTTTTATTGACTTTCATGTAAATTTCCATACTAAAATTTTTGACGGCCAAAAAGTTAGGGTAGGCTCCGCCTTACAGCCTTAACGGCCGATTCGCTCCAGCTGACGCCTTAGAAAATTCAAACGATAATCAGGCTATAAGGCCGCAGAGAATCGGACTTACCAGGATGTTGTTTCAAAAATATTGCTAAAACGCACCGACAGGACGAAAGGTCAAGGTGAATAATAATTTAGTTTTGACATTTCCGGCTGAACACCGCTTCGGATGTGGCACAACCAGCACCGATGGCCTTTCTCTGTTGTTCACAGTTGAACTTTAAACGTCCACTTCCTAGATTCTAGACCCCGAATTAAAAGTGATTTCGTCAATCGATATGAGTCTAGCCTTACCCTCTTCTCGCCACTAGACAAGAGGCCAAAAAATCGCGCCGCTGTCGCCGCGATATCGAATTTCATTCATCAACCCGTGGAAAAACATCGGGAAATCCACAGGTCGTCCGGAAAAACGTTATTATAGGTTATGGGAGCTGCAAAAGCTCAACTTGCAACTAGCCCCATCTCTGTCGGTGGTTCTTTCGAAAAAAATTGCAGAATTCCTAGTAATTTCCGATTTTAGTGGGGGTTTCTAAATAATAAAGAGAAATCGAAAATTTCCAGCGTTACCCTGAAAATCGAAACACGCAGACAAATTTAGACCAAGATCGATCACCGTCAAGAAAAGAAACCGTTTCACGAAACCAACGAGTTTAATCAACATTACGTCCCAATTAAGACTTTTGGAGCCATTATCCACGCTCTAACGCTTGTAACAAAGCGTCTTCACCTAAAATTCAGAGGGAAACGACCTTTGCACCAGGAATTCCCCGGAAAAATCGAGAAAGCAATTATTTTCACAGCGACGTAATGATCTTTCAGGTTTCAACCGATCCATATGCAGGTGGCGCAAAGGGTGAAAAACTTACCACATTTGCAACGCCGCCAATGCCAATCGAAGCCACCATTAAGTTAACATCACCTTAATTTTAATTATGCTCAATACACACACATATGAAGTTGCGCGTGTGTCGCGACCACCTTACGGACTTAGCGGTAACACGGGCGGAGTGAGGAAGTGGCGCTGTCGGTACGGAATATACTTGGTTCACCCCGCGCATCCCTTAGACTGCTATTGATTTTTCGATTGCCACCGGCCTCGAAGCTCGCAGAAATGGTACATAAAAATCTACTGCATTAACAATTGTTACACACTGGAGGGTACATTTTTCAAAAACAAATAGGCAACCACTCTAACGCCAGGGCGACGCCAGTCGCATTGATTTTTAGATGAACGTTACGTGACTAATAATACCTACCCCAATGACAAACTTCAAGGTCACGAATCGGTGAGGGTTGGCAAGGAAAACATCAAACACAACTTTTTATTTACAAAAAAAGAAAACTTACAAAAAAAAGTAAGGTAAATGTACTCACCTAGATGTGACGTCACCAATTCGCTTGATTGGAATTGGCCCCGGGGCATAACATAAAACAGTACCGTACAACCAATAACAGTGGTAATGGTCTATTAGGATCGCTGCCTCGGCGTGGTTCTCACATAACGTTTTATTTCACACAAAGCAACGGCGCGTATTTTCTAAATTATCGCTGTCGCTACAATGCAACATAAGCCGCTTGCACAATTAGAAGCGGTGGAAAAACGGTGGGTTCGGCGCTAAACTTGATAATGGTAGAACATTACAGAGCAAGGCGAGACCTGAAGATTCCGCCGGATTTAATTGCGTAACTCGTTCTATTAGAGCGTTATCGCTGCTTGTTGTAGACGGGGGCGGCAACACTACCACAAAACGAATTGTCGACCCCAAAATCCAATAAAAAGTTTAGTTCAAGATTACTCGCATTCAGTTTTTCAAATACCGATACAATTTTAGAGACTTTTCGAACACTAAGAAATAAATACTTAAAAGTGGGTGCCCTACAACGAAATCTTAACAAATGAAGTGATCAAGTAGATTATCGTTGAAGGGTTATATAGTAAAAAAAACTCGAGTGCAGTACGAATAACCGTTTCGGCCACCCTCAGTAAGGTAGTTTGTGAAATTGGAAAAGTGGGTACAGTCGAATCGTTTTGCGTTCTCTGTCGCACGCACGCGACGATATATGTACGACAATGTTTTCGTACTTTATACCCAAACGTTAATGTACAATGAGAACGAAGAACCAAAAATTAGGACGGTTGTAAAATAAAAAGATGAAAGAATCAGAGCTCACTGCTTGTTTCCAAAAGTTAGTTTGTAATAATTTATTCTCATCTCAAAAATTATCCAAATTACGATCGATATTATATAAAAATAATTAACAAAACTCGAAATTTTGACGGTGAGTCCTGATCGGCAATTTAGTTGGCAACATGTCACTATCATTAGAATTTAGCTATTAGCGAAATTTTTGGAATTGGGCATGAAATGCCGAAGCAATCACAAATCGGTTAAACGCCCGACTTAGGCAACCCACTTTATCCCAATCAATAAACTTGCATTGTATTGGTGTTAAGATGGACCATATATCCACAGTGTATTTAAGGAGCCTTTTTTCTTCGATCTTCCCCTTTCTTTGGTCCCTTTGTTTCGTTTTGTCTTCTTCTATATGTTTTCTTTTTTCCGCATGTGAAACGAAAATCGTGTAATTGCTGTAAATGCGTTTGTTATGGATAATAATGAGACTTTTCGAAAAATCCTGTTCGAGATCGAATTCCGAACTCCACTGGGGCCTTCACGACGAACAGCTTCATTACAGTTCATAGCTGGGAGTTAATTTATATGTTTCCCAGACATTTGTGTTCAAGGCACAATTCGGGATCGTCATCAACGGGATTGATTAGAATGCAATCTCCATTCTTGGCAGGGCACCGAGGAATTGCACAGCAATATTGCCGACTAGTCGGATTTTTCTTCAATCATTTGGGCCTTTCGAAAATTGCAACACAGTGAAAACTAACCCGGTCGAATCAATACCGTTTTACAGCAATCTCATTGCTGTTGGCGTTTACACAAATTACGTCGTAAACGTAATCCTCACTTTATACAGTTTAACTCCGTGTAATTAGCCAATCCGTGGATTAAGGCACGGAAAAGAGTCAATAAAATTGCTCTATTAAAAGCGAGATTAAAAGCAGCTGCTTTTCGAGTTGAAGAAAGTAGTAAAAAATCTCCGTGTTTTACCCGAATTTTTGGGGCTTTATAGCTTAATTCGGGTTGCAATTTGAGGTGACGTACCACAGTTTCGGTTCGCCTCGGTCTGATAACTTTATTACCTGCCGTATTTTACATAAAGCATAACATAATAAATTAAAGCAGTAATTACCGCGATAATCGCATAATGAGTCGTAATTCGTAACATAAACCGGCCTATAGACCATCCTCGCGGGACTAGGTCGTGTTTCGGCGTAAAATTCATCATTAAGGGGCGTAAATTGCACTTGACTTTGATTATGGTGGCTAAATATTATTTTTTGTTCTGACTATCATTTAATAATTCGAGGAGCAGAATAACGAACACCACTGCTTTCATAAATAAAAGGCCAACTTTCGGAATGCAGAACTGCACCTAAAACACCGCCGCCATGAATGTAACATGAACCAATAAAAATTGAAATCGCGCGCAAAATTGATGACGGAAAGGTTCCAGGACGACGCATCATTAGGGGAATCGCTTCAAAAGAGTTTACAAACACATTCATTGTTTACCAAATAAAATCATTAATTTGTGCTATTACCAGAATGTTAGGGGGGAAAACCATTGAGACTCCATCAAAGAGTGATCAACTAATTTTGCAAAGTAAATTCTCATTGGCATCTCCAGAACAATAAATCGAAGTGAAAATAACAAAAATCTGAAGAAACTGTTGTCACCGTTCAGACGCATCGCAAAGATGTTGCGTAATTAGCGCTTTTCCGTAATTGTTGAACTTATTTGAAAAAAAATAAAATTAATTGTAACTTACTTCACAATAAATATTAATATTACGGAGTAGAATCAGCGACACAAATCTGGCTACAGTTACTAATGCGCGTTGTCAGTCGTGACGTTAGGCGTTGAAGCCGCCTTAGCCGCTGCAACTAAACAAACGTTGCGCACTTACCATTCTTTACCGTTATTTCACACTTTCTAGATGGAATGCTTCTAGTTATGCATTTATGTAAGAAACGTTTTGTTATTATTTTCTTTCATCATTAACCTACAGCACCGAGCAAAAAAAATGGTGTAGAAAGCAAACGCGGGGAGAATACTCTCAAAGCTACAAATCGTGCAGAGAGGCCATCAATGAAAGACAACCTAGAAGTCTCTAGATTTACTCACACTCCTTGAGCAGTGTGGAAACTACAAAATCGATGCGTTGCAACTGTTGGTATACTGGTAAAAAGACGCCTCATGAGAACCGAAAAATTGTCGATAAGATATCACAAGGCAATCTCGTAGTATACAACAACTAATTCAAACAGAAAGGGCGACCTTCCTAGACACTGGGAGACTGTTTTCTGACTCGATTATAAGAGCAGTGATGAAAAGTTAAGTGGGGCAGTAATGATAGATGTTCAAAATCTGAAAAAATCCATCCAAGCTGCGATCAATGTTAAAAGAAATGTCAACAACCAGATGATGTTCCCAGAAAGAAGAAGGACCTTCTGCGACACTAGTCATGAATGACCAGCAATAGTGCAATTGGGGCAACATAGAGTATTTGAAATGACCAGATAATTGCAAGAAACCTCCAAAACAATAGATAAGTGCTAGACCCAAAAAGAAGTATTGGTGAATTCAGGTGAAACCACTTTTTGGACAATAATGAAAAGTACAACACATAATCCTAAACTACACATTTCTTTCAAATATCTTGCTATAGTCTCTAAACAAAAGCAACAATCCTTTACAAAAGAGAAAATCATTAGTGAACAAACTAAAAAGACGAAACGCTTGCACGAGAAGCAAGAATGCAATATCAGTAAATTTTAACACGGAAGGATACGGTTTCCCATTTCCTATAAAAACGTGTAACTCTAAAAGAGAGATTGAGTAAATAAAAGTTTTGAAAAATGTTTGGCATTAACTTTTTTATATTACTTTGCATCAATTACTAAAAAGTAATAATGATAATGAGCTATAGAATATTGCTTTTTTTCAACAAGCGTAATGTAGAGCATAAGAACGCAACTACATAATCGTAAGACGACGTAGCTCCACCCCGGGGGCTACTTCTATAACCAGAGCGACTCGCGCGTTCATTGGTTACAGTTAGTCTCAACTTGGGACAATATTCAAAAGCAGTTCCTACCAGATGTCACAACCATAAAATTCTGTACAAAAGCAATGGTGTAGAAATATATGTTAAAAAGATAAAAAACAGTCTCTGCTAAAAATAATGAACCTAACAGTATACAGTTGAAGTGGACGGGAGGACATCTGGGTAACGTAACAAAGTTGTACACAGAGAGCTCAAGAGTAGTTCTAATGAAACTCGCACCACACGGAACCGATACAGAAACTATTTAAAAAAAAGCATCACTTGTATGAGCGCGAAGAATTGGGGTATCAAGCAGATTCCTTTGACCTGAAACTTCTGAAGATCGTAAGACTTCTGTCTACATTGTATGCAAATGAGTAACTCCGATAAGACGATCCACTGCGACTCTTCAAGAAGTAACCAATAGAAATAGGAGATCCGATTTCGAACCAGAATCCTTCCGGATTAGAACCGTCTTCGATTCCAAGTCAATCATCCAATCGGAGGTTTCGTTGGGGTTGAATTAGGACTGGAAGTTAACCAACAGATCCAAAACGTTACACGGTTCCGAAGTAGCGCGATTAATTTCGGATGAACGAATCCGGTTTCAAATGAGGAACGATTCTGAGTCGTTCCTCCTGCAAAGCCGGTCCTTTTGAACAAACCATTCCAAAACGAGTTTCCAAAACTTCCGTTGACTCACATTTCTAAGAAAAATAGGTCGAATAGAGTAACGAGTCAATGGCGTACAATAAGATGAACCTTCGGATCTACAAACTTTCAAAGAGAAAAAAGAAACAACAACGACATTGAAATTTTTCTTTTCATAAATACTAAATTAGAAGTTACAACATGAGGTTGCTTTCGATTTTTCAATAACTGATTTTAAGCCGAGATCCATACGTAATTCAAAGATACGCTTGGCCTCAGTGGATCACAACTCACGCAAACGGTTGACGTCATGCTTGCAACGCATATTCTAGTTATGTGTGTAACTTCATAAACTGAGAAAATATGTAAGGTTAAGGGTTTAAAATAACTTAAGTTGCACGTAGGCACACATTCTCGTTACTCTTTAAACCACCCTTTAAATATTTATTCTAGATATCCTCAAGCCCTCGTAATTGACCTTCTCAATGAATTTAGCATTATGGAAATTACTCAAAGTCGATAACATGATTTCCATATTTACCTACATTTTACTAGTAACACAAAGAACCTTAACAATAGTTTGCCTGCTTTATAAGTGAAGGTCCAAAAATGTTTAGCTGGAATTATCAATCCATATTTTCTATAAAAATCAATCTTCTACGATTTAATCATTTTAGAACCAAAAATTTGGCCTTCATAATATTTTTGCAATATAGAAAAACTTTAACAATCAAAAGGTTGTTTGAGATTTCAATGGAAAAACGTCAAATGGTGATGAATACACCATTTGAACAAATGTGAATGAACTCTCCCATTTACGTAATAAACTCTAATAAGTGACACGCCATTTTCTTGATATTACAAAACCTATTCTAGAAAAATTGAAGACAATATCCAGGATTAAAGCATCAAACCGCAAAAAATCAGTCAGTTTCATCATTTTTATTCAACAATAAGAACGAGTATTGTGCAGTAATTTTAGCTTATTAGCAAGGTATAGAGGCCACAACATACCAAATCATCACCTCATGTTTAAAATAACACTTGAAATGCTGAAGGTTACTTCTGATATTAAAGACATCAAATTAACGTTTAGATATGAATCCTAAACAATTGAAATGAAAGTGACTGTAAAATGTTATAGATCATCCATTATTTGTATATTGTTGCGAACTTTACTGTTTAAGAGAATAATAGTTGCGCGCTACATATAAAAGGTGGGTAAAGGTGTCCCAATTTCACACAAAGAACTAACTGTCTTCATGTAAATCCTATTTAGCCGCAGAGAAATATGTAAATTTAAAAACCCAGACAATCTCATAATTGTTGTTCATGCATATTTAACAAAATTTTACTGCATAGGTGTGAATTCTGGATTTACCACATTTTAAAATTGGCAGTTAGTCACGTATTCGCCGATTAGGAGGTAGTGACTAACAATTTGTTAATTGGGTAGATGTCATTTACAACAAGCTTCGCAAACAACAGTTTGAGGGTTTATACTTTAAAAACTAAATAACCCTAAACGTTTGCGATATTACACTGTTTCAATAACGTATTTGTTCGGGCTTTGGAGGGATGAATAATAAATGATTTTTGGCTTACCTCCCCCTTCGAAGAGTGGTAAACAGTAGACCAAGCCGAAACCTCCCATGTATTGTTTGAAGTTTCTACCAAATACTTGACTGAAAATTCAATAAAATCAATGAACATGTAGAAATTGTGTACACAGTACTCACAACACCCTCAAAAATGAAGAGTTGGTGTTGTTAACCTCACCAGTGATCCAATTACTTTAGTGGTCACGTGGGCAGAGTGTCACCTGTCAAATCTTTCCCATAGAACTTTAAACAAATAGATCATTCAATTCTCCAATAAACTTACGAGAAAGCTAAAAATACTGATTTCCTTACTATCCTTCTACGTCAAATGCAAAAGCCTGTATTAGTAGAAAATTTAGTTTAATTTTTGAGAGGAGGGAAAGATTTTTACAGAAATAATGTTTGAAGAACTCTCATTTTAATACGTCAATGGGAAGATTTAACAAGGCGTGCAGCTGTGTGCAAAATTAATATCAATCGCAATTTTTCAAATCGGGTCCTGAAGTCCAGAAGGCCCCTCTTGGTCTGTTTTTCTTATATCCAAATCAAAAAAATCCTCCAGGTGCGCCAACATAATTTCAAAAAGTATTATTTTTGCTAGATACACATTAGAGGTTGGTACTTGTTTGGTGTGTTCTTTGGGTAAAAGTAAATAAACACTAGAGCCAAAGTTTAAAGTCCATTGCTACTGTTTAAACAATTTGACAACCTTTTTTGCACGGCCGTAAAAAAAGAGAAATTGGATAGGAACAACAATTGACTGCGGTAAGTTATTTAACATTAAGTCGACACCTCTTTGATGTGACGTTTCTTTAATTTTTTTTGAGGTTAGAATCTTAGGACCTAGGAGGGAAACTTAAAATGTCGCAAAGAACCAAAGTGATTGAGCTTTACAAGACCGTAAGTTTTTGCTTGAAATTAAACAAATTTTAAACAAAAATTGCCATTTGTGAAGCTATTGATTTGGATAAGTCTATTGCGATGTTGTAGTTACTGCACATGGGAAAGGATTATCCTTCTGGTTATGATTACTTTCGAAAACATTTGCATGATGCATTCATGAAGAACAAGGACGAGACTGATCACTTAAAAATTACGAAATTGATTGTGCGTGGCCGGTACATGGTTAAAGAACTTGAAGCTTTGTACATGCTTAAAAAGTATAGGACTATGAAAAGAAGATATTATGGAAAGTGATAACAATGTTAAAGACATTCAAAAATGATCAACGGGACGAGTGATATGATTTATTTTTGTCTACTTAACAAGAGCAAGGTTGCCACATTTTATTTAGTTTTACAATATAATAATATTATCATACTTATTGTTCTTTATAACATTGAAAAATTAACTTTACAGTTTAATAATAAAGTGCTATATGCTAGTTGCTATGTAAGGAAAGCCGTTTACATTTGACATGGTTCTTCCCAAACTAAAACTATGAAGACGTACAATTACTTTACAATCCTAGATATTGCCACCCATAAAGCTCGTGCAAACTAATGCTTATCTCACCACCTGATAATAGTTTAACTAAATTATGATCACTCATTTTTCAACGATAACACCAAAAGTTGCTTTGGCATTGTTAGACTACATATGTGCTGATGTTCGTTTATTAAGTACTAAATAAATAACTTGGGCCCATATAAGTGGTGTTGGGGGGTACATACACAAAGGGGCCATAACGTTCTCTATATTCTGTTTTACATAGTTTTATTATACACAACATTGTAACATTATTTATAGGTATATACAAGAAAAGAGGAAGATAATATCGTTTTTCTTGAGTATGACCCTGGCGCGATTTCGTCGCCTGTTTGCCTCAAACCCCTACAAATCGTTACCCCAAATTTTAAGGGTAATTGCAAGGGCAACAGTGGAAAATTTGTGCTCGTATAAATTGATGCAACTAAACTCTCCATTTATTCTACAATGAGCTATCAAATTCTATTGTCTTGATGTTTTATTTTATCGTCTAATACTCTTGATTCTTGTGTATGATTCGACAGAAACAACATCCGGGGCACATCTACCATTTCCGAACAAAAATCTCTAGAGTTTGGAAGAAGGCGATCTATTTACACAAACAATGAATTCGTTGAAGGCAAGCTGAGTAACCTTTTGGAAATCATACAGACATTTACGTAACCACGAGATTCTAGTAGGTTACTCTTGAGAGTCACATCCATATCAATTCTCAATAGTTGTTTATAAAATATAAGTTAATGACATCTATGATGTTACAAATATACACTTATATAATAACCATTTGTTAGTGTAACGCAAATTGTTTTCTCATGCTAGGAAACCAATATCTGTTTGAGTAAACCTGGAAACGTTACGAGTACAGACGGAGGAACCTAAAGGGCGGACCCCGGCACCACGGCGTTACTAAAATCAAGCCCAGCTCAGAGCATTTCAATCCGAGGTTCAAATTAAAGCATTTCTTACTTTGGTAAACGTAGTAGGAGTCAGATGAGCTTTGAAACTTCTCAACCCGACCGGGATAATTTCGAAACATTGCCGCTATTAGGTCGCAACCTACATTTTTCAGTTTAAAACGTAATACAGTTATGACAGGTTTTAAGAAATTTTAACTTTGAAGAAATGTAATAAATTTCTAAACTGCTCTAATTTGATTGACAAAACTTGATTTTCCATTTAAATATACATAATTTTTTTAGGTTTGCGTATGTTTGAATCTGCAGCCTGTACTTGTTTGAAGGAAACGGCCCAGCACCGGATACCCCGCCTTTGAGGACACCCCGATACCTTAATATAATATACCAGCGTTGTAAGTCGTAAGCGAGTAGCTGTTTAGTCCTTTTTCTCATCCTCAGGGTCCTTGAGAGTGTGCCATTGGGCGATGGGCCTACGAGGCGACGCCAACATGTCCGACCAATGGCGCAACTCCGTTCCGCTGGCGTTGTAGCCCAGAACTACCTTACCTATAGGCTCCGAAGTACCGATCCTGTCGTAATCCACCACCGTAACCACCAAATTTACTTTCTGTAAACAACGGCTTTAACACCGTCATCTCCCATTTCCTAACACTTACCTGTATTTGTTCGAAAGGAACCTCAAAGGTAAATGATTCGTTATAGTAAGGGTTCAAAGTACATTTCTTGATGCTCGTCTTCTTCTTCTTCAGCCTCTTACCGTTCTGCATCAACGCTATCTTCACGTAGGGATCTGCAGAGGAACATCATGAGAACGGAGAAGAACAACAAAATTGGCAGCAAAGAAAATCGGGATTTTTGACAAAACTAATGTAGGTTCTAAACTCATCCAAAATCTACGCAAAAATCCTCACTTGGAGGATTATGCTAAATTTAGTCTAGTTAAGTTAGAAGTAGCTCGACACTTATTTGCAATAAAAGTGGAACTTCTGAAGTATGTATAGTGGAGCGAAAACAATTGCACTTCTCTGTGGCGTCTAAGGTAACGACTAGAAGTTTCTACAGTGTACACTTAATAAAGCATTCATTACGAATGCAATGAAAAACAGAAATTACTCCACATCCCCAAAACACGTGATATGCATTATCTTATTCGATTTTTTAGGCTTATTTGTAGCCACAGTGGCGAGTGTTTCATTTTTCGTTACTCGAGCTTTTAGATTGGACTATTTTACGATTTTGCCGCTAAAAAAGTTCCACTTCAATTATATATGTCATTGAGGGTCAAAACTACTGGTTGATTTTGAAACATGGTCTCTTTTTACAAATAGAAAATTTTAAAAATATGAAAATTGGAGAAATTTAGATCTGGATTTCTGAAGTTCTGAGCTTATTTGCTTTTAATTCATATTGATGGTAGTGACTGCGAGGGAACTTAGGTGATGGTTTGATGGGCTGCACTAGAGGCGATAGAAGTGGTCATCTTCTGGAACGTACCTGAGAGCCCTCCGACATCCATTTTCTTCAGATTCTTGGCCTCAAGGATGACCACGGTCAGTTTTCCGGCGGTGGGCACGTATCTCAATGAGAAGCAAATATCTCCCAACTTGTTTTCCTGTAATATCGGACGATAGAGTGACCTAAATACGTTTGGGTACGGGCTCAATCACAATAGTCTGTTGTTTGCGGCTTGCGACGCCCTCTTTGGGGTAATTTAGGAACCGAAATCAGGTATAACACGACACAACGAACAACATTTGAGGAAATCGGTTGGTATGTACGCATGCGCAATCAAAGAATAGTGTGGTCAAGCTTCACAGAGTGTCGGGGTTAAAACCGGGTTGGGGGTCGAAAAAGGGGGGTATGGAGCGAAGAGAACAACATTTAGAATCGGAACATTTAGCGGTTGTGTTCTAGAAGCTTTTGGTACCGAAAGGCGACAGCCGTCGCAGGGGGTTGGGGACGGATCGGGGGCGGCGGCTGTCGTCGCTTTTGCATCGTGTAGGCGAGTTGTGATCTAGTCTGCAATTGGTCGATTTTCTAGTGGAGTTAGTGGAGAGTTCTTCTTCTAAACACCCAGCTCAAACCAGCTTGTCGTTAACTAGATTAACTGACTCGTCAACTAACACAGTACAGGAATTTTCTAACTATTGACTGCAATGTTCTGGACTGACTAGTAAAAATTAGGCTAGTAAGGAAAAATGTCTTTGAAAATAGTCAAGTAAAATACCTTAAGTAGACAGACATCGGGGTCTCCATTAAAAACAGTAAATGTTACAAACAGCTAAACAGAGAGTTTACTGTAAATGTACTGTGCTTTTTAGAACTAACTATGGTGCTGGCATGCGGATATTTTTACACGGCAGACCTAAATAGTTTAATCATCGATTTAACTCAACATTAAAACCATTTGATATCCAAAAAAACAGATACCAGCCAGATGCAAACGCCAACAAAAGGGGGCATGCATATGCAGAAATTTCAGGAACAAAGGTAAAATGTGGGGCAATCAAAGAGAAAAAGTCAAAATCGTTAAGTCTACATTCGAATCGCCGCCAAAACGTCGGATCCGTCGGTTCCGGCGACCACCGAGGAACTCCAAGGTTTTGGCGACGCTCGCCGTTTTTCAATTAACTATTTCGCATCTTTATAATAATCATAAAACGGTTATCAACCCTTTAATGCAAGAAAACCAAGAACCTTGTTGAATTATAGTAAAAGTGCAAAAGCGGCCATGAACTCGGGTTAAGGTATCTTGGCGGTTATAACCGAGTTCATCGCCGCTTCCGTAAACTTATTGCTAAAATGTAATAAAACTACGAGTGAATGGCAGAAAGAAGCAAGTACTGAATAAAAAACGTCGTTTGTACTTCCATATAACCCGTTAACTCCTTTTTGCTTTTTCCTGCAAAGACCAGAAATGGGTGGAAGAGGGCGAGGTGGCGGCGCGGAGCTGTCGGGGGCTCCCCGGGCCCTCACCTCCCTCTTCCCAGTGAGAATTATATGATGAAATATACTTACGTGAACGAATTGATTGTTTGGAAGCATCATGCATATGCGCGGCCGGCACAACCATACACAGCCAAACCAAAGCAGAGCAGAGAAATTTAGGGAAAAGAGAAAAAACAATTTACGTCAATACATGTCCACTGCATTTGGAGGTTATAGTCTCGATCAACTTTGCTTCCGTCGGTAGATCCTGACGCTGATCATGTCGTTTATTCGCAAAAACTAGCAGAGAAATCTCATGACAAGTAACTATTGGTCCCAAATTCTAAAGTTAACAACGGAGTAGAAGAGGCTCTGCTACATGGCACTCATTTAACATTAGAAGGGGTTCTGTCGGTACGCGGACCCTATTCCTCCGACTATACTCAGAGCCGCTCCGTACTGACAGAACCTGGGGCCTCAAATGCTCAAAAAAGTAATGAAAGTATCGAATTGGAAAAGTGCTAAAAAGTCTTCTGTAACTTGTGCAAGCATCCAATGGTCCGAACTGGGTGTGAAAAATCCGATTGAAGCAAGGACCGGACTATATACGAGTAAATTGAGTATGATATCACCTGACCGCCTTCGCCTTCCACACTCTGCAGTTCGCGCCATTCCTCGATAGTTTGAGCCAAGTCTATCGTGCAAAGAGGCACCTTCACTTCTCCAATCTGATCGTGTTTCGAGAAACGGTCGAAATCGAAGATAGCGAAAACCAAAGTCTTGTTCATGGCATCGGCGTAGGGCATATTCTGCAAAATGGTCGAAATAAAGCTTCACTACTCCAAAGGATCCTCAAATTACGGACCTTGAACACGAAAACTTCGTTGAAAACCGGATTGAGAGTCTTCCTGTGGACTTTAGTTTCAAATTTCTTTTTCTTGTCTGGCAACAAGTAGACTTTAACGTAAGGATCGGAAGTACCTCCCATGTCTAAGGCCGGAAGTTCTTCAGCTTGAATTACGGTGACGGACAAACTGTTTTGGTTAAAATCGTATTCGAGCTGGAACAAACAATCAAAATCTCGCCTTCAACAAGAGAAATTATCGAACCTTGTATTGTAGTTTTCCGAGTTTTTGCACTTCAGGCTTCTCTGCTTCGTCAGGCTCTTCTGCGTTTTCGGTCAACTCGTCCATGTCTGGTTGAACTTTTTCTTTGTAAGACGACCCAAGTAGTTGCACCGACTTCAGATCGACTCCTTTCATTCCTTTTTTGCCATCCTTTGCTCTTCGCTTCCGGAAACATCTCCGTATGCAACAGAAGCAAATACCGAGGATTACCGCGCATATTGCTGGAAATTTCAGAATATTAACCAAAAATCGGGAGCATTAAAAAATTACCTATTCCGATCGAAATCACCATCCATGGTTTCATTCCGGTGGTTTCTCCGATGGCGTCGGCGGTATCCAGGACTTTGTTTAGAACGCTAACTGTCGGCGCGGGGGTTGTCGACGCGTTAACGGACGGCGTCGTTCCTGAAAAATTACCAAAATCCCAAGAAATCACAACGGCTCCCCACACAAAATAAATAAAAAACTCGTAAAAACTTAAAACGCGCTTTTCTCCGTTCATATTCACTGAATAACCTTAGTCAAATCAATTTAAGTCGAAAATAATGTTACTTGATTAGCTAATCACGGTATTTGCACTTTACGTGTTTTTACCAATATCAAGTACTTACCGATATCGGGTAACGTAGGCGGCGTGTTCGGGATCGGTGGTGGGTTGTTAGCTCTAAAGCTAGAATGGTGGGTGATTTCGGGAATCTCCACGCTGGCGTTGATGGGGGGCACAACAGGTGCCACAGGTTCGACAACTTCACCAGCGTTAGCGACATCTCGCTTTACGAGTTTCAATATCGACGGTGGATACATTTCCTGTAAGTCAGTTTCCGGTTTGATAAAGTGCTTGTGGAATGGGCGTCAGTTGCTTCATTAAAACCGATGCGAGTCGGGTCACGAAATCGGAAAAGCTGCGACGCACTTGCATTAGGTGGAAAAGTTGGATGCGGACAGGAGAATAAATTTAGGTAATAAAACCATACAGAGAGATCGCAGCTTCAGATTTCACAATAGAACTCAGGAATTTAATTGAGTTGAGTTTCCTTGCCTTGTATTAAAGGAACTGAATAGGTCGTAAATTATTGGCGGGCGTAATTAATTTTAAAGAACTACCACTTAGTAACGTTTCTAATTTATTCTTTACACGCATAAACTTTGCAAGATTGCGTTAAAGTCGTCGCAATCCATTTCAAGAAAATGTCTTTATTTATAAATTGCAATTAACTGGAACTAATTTGTTTCCTGTCTTCAACTGGTAATGCTAATTTACAATATTTGTCTGCAAAATACACTTTGTGCAGTCAATTCTTGCTCTGTGCTTTTCTATCTACTTTGAGTTTCAGTTGAATTGGCAATAAGGAACAATAGTGACGACCAGCACTAGATCTCTTGGTTTGTTGATCTAACACACCTGGATCTTTTATAGACACGTTATATAATTTGTTGATCAATATCCGATAATTCTTTAATTGGATGATCTCAAGGAAGGGTGTTATGTAATCGAATAATTTTTTTTCCTTTTTAAATAGAATAATTGTCGTTATTTACTTTTAACAATAAATTTGTTTTGCATTGTACGTCTGTATTGTTGGTTGCGGTGCAAAGTGCGCGTAGAAGTCCCATGCATATTCTGCGGTTCTTGATTTAGAGACAGCGGCAATATTTTAATGATTCTGTAACTTTAAACTGAAGGGGTATAGTTTCATAGTTGATTTTTCAGAATAATAGATTTATTGGCAGTTAAATTTGGCTACAAATAAAATTTGGGTAAACGTACAATAGAACTAATTCAGGATTTTTGGACGTATAAAAGAAAGTGTAACTGGAAAAACGTGTAATCTTGTTTAAGCTGCAACCCATATCGTGATCTTATCGCATATATCATGATTAACATCGCTATCCACTTTGCGTGAAGCTCGTATGTTATTAGATTAAAAAGAATTGCAGCTTAATATTATTTATTGTAAAGTTTTTAAAAATTGCTTAGATGTTGAGAACGACGCTATTAGTAAGGAGGTAGGTTAATAGGTAAAATTTTCGATATTTTTAAATTCTTTTTAATATCATTCAACAGAATTGTTGAAACTCACTCAAATTTCTCTTCAGGAATCTGTTTTTTTATCAATTCACAATAAGTTCAACTAAGATGAGTCTATGAATTTAATTCAAAGTTACGTGGTTTGCAACCAAACCGACAAGACAAATTTCTTGATTTTATTAAATAATTTTATATACTGGGGCCATTTCCAAAACTATGATGCTGAATATTTTTCTGAAGTTTTCATTTTGCTGTAAGAATATTTAGGACTGGAAGTTGTGACAGCGTTCTCTGAAATCTGAATACGGTTAGGCAATAATGAAGCTGTCGATTTCCTGCTTAATGGGCGTCGAGACAGGCCTCTCCTCGAGTTACAGCACTAACTTTGAGTGTTCGATGTTCTAAGAACAAATAATTCAATTTACACCCGCAAAATTGTTTTCAACGCGAATTATCGTCGAAACACCCGCACTGAAAGATCTTGTCAACCACTGAAACGAGCTTTTTCCGTCGACCTATTAAACGTTATTGGTTCTTTACTCCCGTGACCTTTTTAGCATCCAGTTCTATTTTCCACCATGAAAAGGTTATTTCAAATAACGGTAAAAAACGCAGAACAAATAACAATAATGCGTTAGCGATAACCATTGACGTGACCAGTGACGACAATCGCGTTGTCATTGGTTAACATAAATTGGGGCTATCGCAGTACAAACACTGATCATTCGAGTTTTATTCGACAATAAATTTATTGTTGAGGCGGTCATCGGGATGTTCTATTTATAGATACTAAAACCTGCGGACTTCTAACGATAATTAATCAATAATTGTGCGAATTCGCAGGGACCTTTCTCAAATTATCGAAAACTCCCCGAAAGCTCCTCGATTTTTTCCGATATCAAAAACTCAATAGCTTCGAGTAGACGAAACAGTCTCCAGTTTCATCTGAATTTTTGATTGAATTTGCGACACTTGAAGCTGTCGCGTGATCCTTCAGGAAAACGTTTCGATGACGTGAGATGGTGGAAGAGTAGCGGGTGGAGTAGCGAGTTTGATTTCAGGGCGGCTTTACTTACGGTTTCTCGATTATTGTTTGGTTTCTAAGATGTTTCAAATGACACTTTCAAGAAAGGTGATACATCTTGCACTCGTCGTTGTTTCTTCAGTCAGTGCGGTGCCGCGACTCGAGAATAGGACGAGCGCAAGAGTAGACAATATGGCTGCCGACAGCACCCTGCTGAAATCGATAACAAAAGATAGTGGCGCGCAACTCGTTCCTGAAACGCGCATGTTGCCTGAAAATCCACGTTTCAGGCGGACTCCGGACGCCACAGATCCGGAATTTGGTCACTGGAGGATTCCGGGGTCTCGGTTCGTCCGCTGTTAAGCCGCGAAATTTGAAGCTGAAACTCGTAAATTTTGGTTAAGGAAAAGGACGCGTATCGGGTGCCATACGTGGGTGGCGGCGGATGACGTCAAAGGGGATAATTGGAAGTTATTACTGGTGGAAAGTACGTTATGGCACTTTTGGCGAGATAAACAAAGCTGTAGATCATTCACAATGAAGTGGTTGCATGCATAGGCACAAATTTTGAATAAAACTTTTGAATTAAGTTAAAGATTACAGAGCGCGATTTTGGAAAAGTTGTTACAGTTAAAAAGTTCTTGTTATTAGTACAATTTCAGTGGCGTTGCTTTAATAAATCTGCCTCGATCTGCGGTTTCTGCAACGAGGAAATTCTGTGCGATTCCGGTTTGAGTCTGCGTTTCCCGATGCGGAAACCTCTAATGTAGATGGCGCACTTTGTATTACTTTCGAGCTTCTAGTTTTTTTTTCGCGATTACTAAAAACAACAATTTTTGACGCAAATGAAAATCACACTTTACTTCTTTGCTTAAGGGAGGCTTTTGCGGAAATTTTATGTCATCAGATTTTTTTTTTTGCCTTACTTTAAATTTATTCTTTTCTCATTGTTACACTGGCAAGAATCTAACGAATTCTTATAAACTTAAAAATTATATCAGCTTTGCCTGATATTTAAGGAAAACATTTCAACAGTCTTTTTGATTAAAAAATCTTTAGGCAAGAGCTTCATAATTTGAAATGAAAACATTAAAGGTCCTCCTCAATCGAATAAAATTTTTTTAAATGCTAAAATGAGCCCAATCAAAGTAACATTATTTAACATAATTTGTCGCTCCCAACGTATTTTCACACATAATAGTACATAGTACATAATTTTATTCGAATTTTAAAGGGCTTTGCTACAAGGGTAAAATGAGAATCCGGGTTTTGCAAATAAAGACCTCTCTATTTTGCCATTGGTAAAAGTTCAGATTAGAAATTTTAAATTGCCATATCTTCGAATTAAGCGTTCAAATAGGAAAATGGGAATCAGTTAAACTCAAATCAAAATATAACTAAAATTTTTAACGGCGTACCATGAAGTTCGAAAACTTTGCTTTATTTTTCTAAAGAAAATAAAATTTGTTTATTAAAGAACCTGCAACTGCCAATGACTTTGATGTTCAGAATCAGTCGGGAAAAGCAACGATAAGCGATAATATACAAAGGATAGAAAACGTCGACGAAGATTGCATCTCAGGTGTTTGCTGAATTTAACGGTTGCTTACTGTGACTTTAGTTCAGTCGTAAATCCGGAAAAGTCGAATTGTAAATAGTTGGTGAAAGCAACAATCAATAGCCTGAAACTACACAGGATCGTCGACCTTTAGAACAAGAATAGACAATAATGGTGGGAGCAAAAACAAAACTTATAAAACATCTAATGACAACAAAATTTCAGCTGCACTTGGATGACCTTAATTATTTTGTACACCTAAACTAATACATAGACTGATTACATTTCAAGTGCTACAATATTTTTTAAAAAGATTAAATATGTAGGTGTCGCTACCACATTATTTTTTGACTATCTTTATATAAGTTTTAACTCCGAGTTACGCTTTTCAAATTGATGGAGATATGCTTATTAGTTTTCATTTTACACAATTTTTTTAAGATTGGAGCACGAGGGAAAGGATTATATTCACAAATTTTACGTTTATATTTTGACAAATATTTATTTTTGCATCGAGAAACTCAAATTTGTGCTTTTACGATTAGCCTCAAATATTAATCTTGTAAGAAAATCAACTTTAAAATGATAAAAGTGATTTTTATATGCTGCAATACAGTTCTTAAAGAATTACTGTGAGGTGAATAACAAACTCATCTTAAGAAAATAATTTGCTTCTTTAATTTTGTAAGGAATTCTATAATTGGCTTCAAATATTATAATGTGTTGTTCTTGTTCTTGTTAGTTTTTAGAAGAAATAAAATTGAACTAGAGAATACAGGTGAGAGGAAGCTTGTTTTTTAATTTTACTAACCATTTTCAATACCAAAAAAAATAAGTAGAAGACTTTTTATTGCAGATTTTCAATAATGAGTTGGAATAAAAATATAATTATATTGAGATTTCAATTCCATTTCAATTAAAATTTTGAAACGAATATGCAAGCCATGAGTTTAACGATAATTGTAATGAAATATGAAAAAGAACTAAAAAGGAAATGGAGCACCCTGTATAGTAAAAGTAATTATAGCTAATACGAAAATCTTCGTTGTGTCTTGGCACGCTAATGTCGTCGTGACGACTTTATGTTGAAGACAATCAGTCGGTGAGAAAAAATGGTCTTTCAGAACGAACAATAACTGTAAAATGCCAATTTATTAACAAAGTATTTTTGTGTTAATAATTTTATAAATGGCGTAAATTTTCTTTATTTAATTTTACATGTAAAGGTCAAGTTTTGCACTTTTTAGATGGAAAGGATCTCTTTTAACTGCAACTAAATTTATTTATAGTAAAAGTATTGTTGCTGGTTATTTTTACAAAATATTTATTGATTGAGGGAAAAATAAGTTTTTTTGGGTTTTTACCTTAACTGCAATAATTTTACTTTACTTCTTAGTAACTTTTATAACTTGATAGAAAACTCAACCCAAGTACTATGTAAATCTGACTAGGCAGCGGCTGCTGATGC
Organism: Pyrochroa serraticornis; assembly: GCA_905333025.2. Lineage (NCBI taxonomy): Eukaryota > Metazoa > Arthropoda > Insecta > Coleoptera > Pyrochroidae > Pyrochroa > Pyrochroa serraticornis. The sequence goes on along the minus strand of HG995157.1, from coordinate 7,913,998 downwards.
TCTTTGATGTACAGCATGTTGATGATGACGTTCTTTTTCTCTTTTAATGTTGTTCGCACCTTGTCTTTTTATTCTATGTTTTCCTAAAAATTTCAAAATACTTTATACATCCTTAGCGTATATGCATTTTTATAAATAATATGGTAATATTAAGTAACATTCACCATTTTAAAATTTGGCTTCGTGAAATAATTCCAGTTGATTACAAAAAGAAAACCTAAATAGTCTAGTGATGCTTTTAACTTCCATTAACCATTCGAAGTTATAGTCGTAACTTTTGTGAAAACGTTTCTCGCACCTGTTCAAACTTTCCTAAACGTCCGGTAAATAAGAAACGATTTCCAAAATGAGAAAGCACCAAGCAATATCGAGATCGAGTAAATACTAATTATTATGCAAAAATCAAATCTAAAAATGAAACTTCCGTTTCCATCTTTTAGACATATGGCGGTAGACTTTTACTCATTGTGTAGAAGAATAGGAAAATGTTTTTTGCCTTGCAAGGTTTTAAACTTCTGATGCTTTGTGATTTTCCGGAAATTATGTAGGTACATTCGAAAAAAGGATATTTTAAAGTAGGTACCATATTACTCGAATCTAACATTTGAATTTTTCTGGCCGCATCTTTAAAATCAACGACAAATCATTAGATGATATATTTATAATAGTAGAGTTGTTGGAATAACTGCAGAAGTACAATGCGCTGAAACTTACAGGTGACAAATTTAAATTGCTTGAATTAACTTTCTGCTACAAAATTGTTGAAATTATTTTAATCACCATTTTGACGAATATACCTACTGTTTAATAAATGCAATTAAAAAGTTATGAAACTCTAGCTACGGCGTTAATAAATATGACAGTATTGCTCTTTTTGTTTCCACTTTAAATTAAAGCCTTCGAAAACGTATCAGTAGATTATCTCTATTTTTAATTAATAAGCTGCAGATTCAATTTAACTCTGAATTAAACTGGCAGACATCATATTTTAATAAACTCCATTTCGGGCGATTTTAACAAATAAAATATTTTACTAGTTAAACAGCTTGGACATGTCACTTACTTTTGCAAAGAATTTATTTAATTTTATTTTCATTAATACTAAATAAATATATCCAACTTTAAAATTTGCACATTCGGAAACAATTAAGTTAGCTATATAATTTATAGCAAGTTGCACTGTTTTCTTGCAAATATCTCCTGCGTCTAACTAGGATTTTGTGTTTTTGTTCTAGCACTTACTTAATAACTTCTAAGCAGTCTAGCGAAATACTTTTCTATTTCAATTATGAAAGAGAATTTTCAATAGAAGTTAAATTAATGAGCGTTACATATGATTTACTTTTTCTTGTAGCTTCTTGTGGAGTGTGTTTCTTAACACTTATGGTGCTTTCTCTGATGATGATGCTCTGCAATTTATTCATCATTTCGGAGGGCATCCTATTTGAATTTTGTTTGGTGGTCTCAGATCTTGTACAATTCTGATCAGTCTATCATTATTCGCCTGCTTACATGCTCGCTCAATTTTTTTCTAATTTTTTTTGTTAATCTTATTATCCAAACCCAGTTGTTCTTCGCTGATCTCTACAAGGGACAATATTTTTGAAATAATTATTTTAATTCCGCCAGAATTTAATTCTTTAAGTTTTAAATTAGGATGCTCTTCCTAATTCAGTTTTCTTGATGATTTAGGCTTTCTTAATTCAGCCCTTCATGAAATACGTTATTGGTTTCTTTTTTCCTCTGCAAAGCGAATTAAAGCAATAATCGCGCGCTTTATGCCTTGTTGGCACTCAAAAAATTACGGCATAACATCAAATTTGATTTTATTTGACTATCTACTAATTTGTATTTGACGCAATTTTTTATATTAGTTTATAACTCTAAAACATAAATTAAACTGTCGTAAGTAAAAAAGGATGGCACGAAATATAAAACTTTGAGAACCGTTGACCTATACGGTTTTGATTCATTCATATCATAATATTTCAACTTTTACCAAAAGTATCCAAAATGTAAACATTAAATGCTAAGAGAGCTTCGTTGCACCGAGTACTCACATGAAACTTTTGCTTATTACAGCGCTAAAAGTTGTGTGTATTGAGGTGATTCAAAAATAGCAACTCTAACACTAAATTTAATATTTAAATCACTTCAAAAAAATTATTTTAAAAATCTCTGCATAATTATTCCCAAATATTTATTTAAAAGAATAGAGAGTGGTAATATCATCAATTTCTCTGGGCTAATTACGTCCATGAGAAAAAATGGAAGAAGGGATCTTCCAAAGTTATAATGTTCAGCTAACATTAAAAAGATTATATAATGCAAAGTTTGCTACATCACACCAAAATTATTATTTTTTGTTGCTACAATTGTTGGCAATTCCTTTGCGGACACCAAATCCCTGTGTCTTTAGCTAGTGATGCCTGAAATAGTGTAAACTACACTCTCGTCCTAACCTACCTTTGTTTTAATGGAATTGTGCGATTAATTTCGACGTGTAGTGCACCTGTGCGTAGATCGCCCAGTTTCAGCGATTAGGGTCAAGTTATTGTTATTGTGGTTTGAATGCCGGCTCAGACATGTTATGGGGAAACTCGGATGAAATGGGTGTTGGTAATTGGGCGCAAATAAGCTGATTTGCAGGGCCTTCCCGCCCACACCTTTCCATTGCGATGACAAAGCGGCATTACCGTTATTACAGCTACGCATCGTTGTTTCGACGCAAATGAATTCGCCAAACATGTTTGCGGAAGATTTGCCACGGACAAAGCCCGTATAGTTCGGTTAAAAGCGACGAGAAATTACAAAACGCATACACGGATTAGTTTTGATTCGTGAATGGACAATTTAATTTCCGCGTCGAAAATGTCGGTCCGTTTCCGGTGTTGGGGTAACGTTTATTAGTTTGCTGCCGAATCCGGCTGCAACTAACGGAGTTGAAACTGCAGCGGTATAAGGTGACAGATATTGATACGGGGAAGCGCTGTTTCCTGTAAAAGCTCCATATTTTTCTCGAACAATATCTCTGTCGCGAACGGCTGCTGAAAAACTGTCTCTCCACAATGAATGATCGCTGTTGTTGACAACCAGACGCTGGGATAAATACAAAATATATTATTTCGAACAACAATGCGCGCTGTATAATGCACGTTTGTGTAATATTTCAGCGACGGCGGGCCTGAAAGGAGACGGCGGAGGCGACGCCAGATAACTCGGACTCGGGCCGCAACCCCATTACACATAACTACAGCAACGGATTAAACGCAATCACGGTCGCACTCCAAATTTCCAATATTTTAATTAAAGTTTCACAAAAAAGTTGTTGCTCAATGCCAATTGGAACAGAAACTTGAGTTAGGTAAAAAATCCCACAATTTTTGTGACTCACCTGTAGAGGCGCCTGGCGACGATTTTAATTCTCAGACGTAAGTTCTTCTTAAGCCGTCAGCGTTGACGTGGCCGGAAAAGCGGACCCCCTCGAGCTGCTAGCGAAAGTGCTTCAGTTGCTCCGCGTTTATTTTTAGGCCACTCGGGCCGCTATTAAAGTTTGAATTATAAATGTCGTTATTGATTTATACCAAACAGTGACGCTCTACTTTAAAAATTACAAGCGGCGCCTCACACACGCAGATAATTGAAGCATCAGCAGGAAAGGCGTCGAAGAATTTGTGTAAAGAAAACGCCGGATAATATATTTAGCGGCCTGGGGCCGGTCATCTCGCCAACATTTCTCCATGTGCGTTTTCGCTGATATAACATAATCGCGCCATAAGAACCCCAACAAGGAGGTAGATGTTCAGGTGAAACCAACCCCTTGACGTGTTAATCTGTCAGTTTCACTTCGTCGACTGTGGTGTTTTATTCAGCGAGTCGTCAAGTGTAGGCGAGACTCGAATTTAGTTAGTTTGATGTGACGTTTCGGAAATTTGAATGGGTCGAGGGATGAAATCCGACCTCTTACCGTGGACTTGGGTGGGTAATGGGTAAGGGTTGGGAACTGTCTGGGGAAATACGAGGAAACAAACAATAGGTACACAAATATCACTTGGTTTCTCAACGTTTAGCTGCTTTATTGTTTATCAGATCTCCCTTGTAGGGTTGACGGTGGTGGAGGAATCAATTCTTGAATTGTTTACGGGTTTTACTGCGATTTAGTGATTGAGTCTCCAATTTATTTCATTTATAATTCAGACGAATTTCGAACTCCTTCAAGTTGCCACAATTTCCATTAAGCTGACGTACTTAAGTTTGGTTGGAAAATTTTTAATTGTTAATTTCAAAGCACACGATAAAGCTCGTCTTATGCTAAACATTATCAATTACTTGAAAAGGATCATAAGAAGATAATGGTCTCGCCTTAGCAAGAACTTTATGTGATATGATGTCGTAAATGTAATGTTGTAGCTTTAATGCGCGGTAAAAAAAAGAATAGAATCTACTGGTAATCATCGGTTTATATAAAATTAAACTTCATCTCAAACAAGATGAGTGTTTTTTTATCCAGAATTTTTTTAGGCATTCTATAGAATATAATCTAATTATTTTCGTAAATTTTACACTTTAACATATTACTTTTCTTTCACCCTTTTCTTTCATTAAAATTGTACCTCATTATTAGTGAAAAAGGAAAATAATAAGACAGTTGCACGTCTAAGAATTACAAAAGCACTTCTAGAAATTTATTTCAAAAGTTATGAAATGTATGAACGATATCCTGTATCTGTAAAACTTTTAATGCATTTCTTTCTAAAAATGAATGTGAATAATGAATTACTCCATTTCGCAAGAACTTGAAGGCTTCTTGTCTTGTCTAATTTTTGGCAAAATCGACTTTATGAATAAAAGTTTTTGTCATTAATATTTTGCACAAAACTATAATTTTCATTATTTCTCTCTTTAAAGGAAGGACGCATAAAACTAAAAACCGATCACTTTCAAGAAATTCAAAGATGGTCGCACAAATGCGAAGGTGTAGTTAAATTGTGGAATCCAAAGATATTCGAGAATTAGGTTGTAAGAATATTTCGTCGGTCATAACATGAAAGATTTCTTTTAAATTCGATTTAAATAGAAAAATAATATTTTTTTAAACAATGATGACTATTCTATTGATAAAAGTAATCTAAAATGGCAATTAGGGGCGGTAAAACGAGTTAAGTTTCAAGTTCTCTTATCCGAGATCCAAGATCTTCTTTTTTTTGGTTGAATGATCTGTTTTCGATTTTCAAAATTTTTTCAGCAGGAACTCGGAGTCCCAACTTGGGGTTGCTACCGATCCATATATTTATTACAATTAAATTATTGATCAGATTGAACGCGAGAAATTGTTGTTTACGAGTATTTTTAAATTGTATACTGTCGTTGTCACAATTGATGACTCTAAGTGGCTTTAGTAGCAATAATGATCGGTAAATTTGCAGCCCAATAATTCTAATTTTTATATTATAAATGATATGTATAATACAATAATAATATATATTATAGACTTCGGCATATGATTTAACAGAAAACTGTCACTTTGCGTCCATATTGATGGTTGTTGCCTCTTTGACAACGTTATAGTTTATTGTCCGCAGCTCTATAGAGTCCAATACGATTGCTATACTATTATATTTCCAAGCATATATATATAGGGTTCAGATTTCCCCTAAGGGGTGTGTAAATGCGGGAGTTGCTGCAAAAATTTAACGTGAGTCGCTATACTTTCGAAGAGTGTTGGGAAGCATTGTGTTTCTATAATTAACAGGTTGAATTGCTCGAAGCTGAGGTCGTCCTTATAATTCTAAATACCGAAGCTAGGGGCTAGAAGATCGCTCCAGTTTAGATGTATGTGAGGCGAGACAAAACTGGTGCGCAAGTCTTAGTGTAGAGCAATAACAGCAACAAACTCTCTCAGACAGTAGACATCTCTAATGATGAGCTAAGCGTGATATTGAAAGCTTCAGAAATAATATTTGGAGTAATTCAGTAGGGTAAGAAGGAAGGTGGTGAATATGGAAATTGTAATAAAAATTATGTTGAGAAGATTTATAGCTCAAAAAATTGAAGTTATTGCCAATTAACCTGTTTGAACAAAGATTTTTAACTTTTTAAACTTTCCTCGGGAGTTTCAATAAATAAAACGATTTTTTTATAGATGTGACAATTTGGGGTAATTTACGTTCAGGTTAAAAAGCTTAATCACGTTCAACACGGTAAGGGTGAAATCAAGGTAATTTTTATACAATTGCCACCATTTTCTTGGCAATTGTGCAAAATTTATTCTTCTGCTCATATAATTGGCGTAGCCCGAGGACTGCCAAGATCGTTAATGGGAGGGTTTTAATTTCTTTACGTCACGCAAACATTCTGCAATCTTTCTAACAGTTCGTTTATCAAAAATGTGGCTATTGGAAAATTGTAAAACCATGCAACGCATGTATAGGATTTTTCTTTTTATTAACCGATAAGAGTTTCACTCGGAAGTTTTTTTTACTTTCTTGGTAAGTGCCTCCGAATTTCAGCGGTTGTCAAACAATTGTTCTGAAAATAAATTTTAAAATAACTGATAATTCTTAAAATTTTTTGAAAGCATCAATGATTTCAATATATTAAGATTCTTGATTGGCGGTGTAGTTCTTGAACATTCGATGAAGAACTAAGTTTCTAAATGTTGCAAAAATATTTGTGGTACAGCTCTCTCTATTAGCTGATGCCGCATCTTTATTGTTCATGATTTTGTTTATTAAGTTAAAATTATTATTGAGATTGACTTAAATTTAATAACAATAGTTTCGTTTTAATACAAAATAATTTACTTAAAAAAGCAAATAATTGTTTAGCAGAATTATTAGCTAGTTATAATTACTTTAAAATAACTATTTTTAGTTGTTTCAGTTGTTTCAGTTAACAGAAAAAGTATTTAAATGTCTTAAGGATAAATTGAGAAAAAATTTCGTAGTAAATAAATTGGGTAGCTATAAAAATTATTTTGTTACAAGCCTCTATTTAATTGCTTCAAATTCACTTTAAGTTTGTATGAAATAACCTTAGGTAGTTGTCGGCCAAGTAATGAGAAAGCAGTTGGAAAATAATATTTTATTGTCGTTTAGTGATATACGAGAAGTTTGAATTAAAATTTAAATGTGCTGTATATATTTTACCATAAGTTATTTACCTGATATTACATGAATGTGCTCAGAATTTGCGGGCGTATTATGCGACTCATGATTAATAGAGAGCGGCAAAAATATTTTTTGTATTATATGGATTTTTAAAATTAATGTTTAAATAAAAATCATTTTATTAACGAAATCGCTATCGAATAATAATTACCATAAACTAAGACTTTTCTAAATAAATTCGAAAACTGCATTTGCAATTTGTTTCTATTGAAAACAAAAAATTTTTGTAAAATTTTTTGAAAGGTAATGTAAACCAGTGAGATAATGTTTTAAAATATTTTTCTGGCGTTTAAAACCCACATTAAGCTGCGGATCACCAGAATTTGAGTAATATTATTAAGATATGAAGGAAAATACCAAAGTTCTTAGGGAGATGAAGTGGCAGGAGAAAAAGCACTTTACTGACTGTTTACAATTCCAAAGCTCTTAAGTTTTTCGGTAAATCTCTGTGTATTTTTCAAGCAAAAGCATTTATTTATTTGCAATAACTGTGTTTGCAACTTTTATATTCTTATAAAAAAAATATTTTGTTATGTTGTGGAATAAAAGTCTCTCAATATCGCATCACATTATCAAGTTATTGTCAAACTGATTAGTTCAAATTGAAATTTTAATATAAATTTTTTATATGGAGTAAGAATTTACTAAAAATAGAAAATTTCATCAAACTCATACTAACTATTTAAATTAGCTGTTCTTTTGAATATAAATCGGATCATGTTACATACTTTTAGTTTTTACCATTACATTTTTTTTTCTTTAACGCCAGACCACTTTCAAACCTTCTAATCACTTATTTTCATAACCTTCAGCAGTACATTGAATAACTTTTGAGCTATAAAATGTTTGGTTTGGAAATATTGTTAAGGGTTTTAAAGCAAAATTTTTATACATATTTACAAGAAGTTATAACTTTCGTCACCAACCAGCTTTGTTACTTCAGATTTCCCCCTATATCGAATTCTGATTCTTAGTAACGATTTCAGAAGACTAATGACAGTAATTTGTTGTTTCAAATAACCGCTTTGAAGCAACTCCGAAATAAAAGAAGTCTTGTCCCGAATTCCGGTGTTAGGACTTGTAGTCCTGAAAACGAACTGGCCTTGTTACTGGAAGGATAATTGCGTTACATATTCATGCGTTTCCAATCAGAGCTTTCAGTCGTTTCTTGTCGCGCTTTGCCGGGAGCTTTCGGTTCGGGAGCTTTAAGTGTGAGCGCAGAAAATGTACAGTTCGCACTTTGCGCGTGTAGTGTAACGTCCGGAGTTTCGTGCCGTATCGGCCGGTTCTCGTGACTGTTGTGTGGAGTTTGAGAAAAACACCCCCAAACCCCCGGACTAATCCGGGACCGACCGGATTGATTAATTATCGCTCAGGTAAGAAGGGATCGAGGGGTAATAAAATAAACTCGTCGATTTTTAATGACCCACCAACTTTGTAACTGTTCTTAACAGTTGTTGGAAAGTGAATAAAACGAATCGCTGCAAATCCGGAATTAAATGCGTTAGTTGGGAGTTTCCGGGGTCGATGCGTGAGTTTTGAATAATGCATCGATATGGAAATGATGGCGTAATTGCGGGTGATTATGCGCCGATAGAAAAGTACCGTGTTTAATTGCGACAACGTAACAAGTTTCAGTGGGGCACGTAAATCATTGCGCTGGGTAAAGATCTGCATATCGTTGCGGGATGGCGGCGGGGATTAATTTGAATAAGATAAATGCGGAAAGTTGCAAAAGGCAAATATCGGAGCGGGGGAGAAGTTTGCCGAAATTTTTCCCTAAACGCGCGACCGTTTACTGACGATTTACTCGACTGTTTGCCTCCGGGTACATTTTTGCGGCGGTAACCAACTTAATTAAACACCTCCCCTGTCTTTACTTAGGTCCGTAAACATTAAATTCAATCCTGTGCATACATGGGGGGATATTGATCACTTTATCGAGGCGCTTCATAAATGGACTTAATTAATTCGCTAGGTGGATATTAATTACTGTATTTGGTTACGAGTTTCAAGTTATCCACCCGCAAACATGCCGCCATTTCACCCGGTACTTAGTTACGTAGCAGATAACGCAAGCAGATTTCGAAATAAAAGTACAACAATAAAACAAACTTGCGGCGAGTTTTAGTCCCAACATCCCTCCTCACTCTATAAATTTATGCTGGAGTAATGAGATTTTGCTATCTATCTCATAAAATCTAGCGGTCAGACCCGCTCAGCCGACGCCTTCATAGATTTAGATCAGATAAAAGGTCGAAAATGTATACAAATCGTTCGGAAGCTCATGAATATAGTGGAATTCCCCGATTCAACATAAATTGAACCCGACTCCCAAGCCCTAATCTTGCGCGATTCCCGACCCTCCACTCGCAAAAATCGTCATGATAATTACTCCAGTTTTATTAAACAAGAATTTCAAATTTTGCCTCAACCTAAACAATAAGTCGCTCAGAAATTGTTTCTAGTAAAACACTGCCACAGTCTTCGTTATTTTTTCATTCGTTAAGTGTGGGTAGATGTGGTTTAGAAATGTCGCCGTCACGTCAATGTCGGTGCGTTAATTATTAACGTTAATTAAAAGCAACTCGACAGAGGTAAACTGCGATCTTGAGGCTCAACAAACATTTTTTTCTTTTACCATTTGAGAGTCGGTCGATATTGCGGCCGGAATTGGTGGCGCGGGAAATATTCAAATTGGGGGGAGTGGCGGGAAATTTGGGGAGATTTACATTCGGGACGTAACGGAGGTGCTTAATTTAAAAGTTTGTCTTTGGGTGGTTGTTCGAGTGCTTGGCAATCGGCAGGTGTTATTGAATTTCGACTGACGCTACTTTGACTCGACGACGATCAACAATTTGGCAGAAAAGATTTCGAATTTGAATTGATAATATTGAAACTACTTTATATTTAATTTTGGAGTTTTGGTGGTAAATAGTTGAAGCTTCTAAATTCAATAAAATAAAGGAAAACGTAGAAGAATTTAAAAATTACGCCGTTTTTCAAGCCAAGATTAATGATTTTTTGCATCTCTGTCACAAGGTTCAAATTCTTACGGAATTTTGTTTATTTACACGAATGATTTTTTCAGGGCTATTAAACAAGAATATATTAATTATTAGTGATGATTACTATTAAATTAATTTTCAAACGGCCACGAATTCTAAGGAATTGTAAATTCACCGGGCGCATCCGCCAAAATGCCCGCCAAGCTGGAATTTAATAAATTACATTTTTTTTAACGCAAAATTCTCCATATTAATTTTCTGCTGATTGACGGTATGGCAGTGTCCTGGAGTCTAACTCAGAATCCGGGAATCCGTTTAAATATTGAAAATGTCACAACTTCTAAATTCTTAAAAAAGGTCAGGGCCCGAAATATCTATTTCAGTCGAATCCAGGATTTATTTTAAGTTCCAGGACAGAGGCTGAGTTTCAAATTTAATAAAATGGGATTAAGTTTACGTTCAACAGTTTCTAATAGTAATTTTCTTGGTTAGACGAAACCAAATATTCTGAAGCCAATATTTGAATATTTTTACCAATTGAAGTTCTGTTCCTTAATGTTATCCAAACAAGAAATGACTGATTCTTAGGGATTATCTGTGAGATCTTAAATGAGATCTATGAGAGACATTGAAAATGTTATGGATTTACGGAAAATTGAACCTACAAGTAAATTCTGCATATCAAGGTTCTTTTTATGAAAAATGGTTGGTAAAATTTGCAGATCTTTCTTATAAAGACTATTTTGATAACTAGTAAGTATTAAATGTTACTACAGTAGATTGTAATTGATACCCCTTTTCAGACTTCCCTATTAAGTCAGACCGGAAATAATTTTGATTTTGAATAACTGAAGAGATTGTACGCTTAAGGAACTTTATTCTGCAACATTGAAGATAAAATTATAGTAGCGGTAATTGACATGTTAGATAACCAATTTTTTCAAAATTTGTTTACTCGAATTGTAACTAAAAAGTAGCTATAAAGTAAAGTTTTTGATGTAATTTTTGGCTCGTTTTATAATTGTGAGTATCTTTGAGCTTTTAAAATTTAGGACAATTATCTTCAGTGCAACTATTTAATAACCAAGGTATTTTACTATTTTTTTTAAGTTCTGTTCTCATATTTTTCTCCTAACTCTAACCATTGATGTATAACCTGTAAATAGAAATTGTTTATTTTCAAGGAGATTTGTACTAATATTTATATTGTGTCAATACAGCAATTACTTTAATTAGTTATTTTTAATTTTGCAAAAACTAATTCAAAATTTGTTCCGTTTATTTGTCGAAATAGTATTTTGTGCTTCATTTATTAAATATTTAGTTACGCCTGTGGATGTTTGAACTAATTTTCGCTTAAATTCATTCAAGTCAATACAACTTTAAATATCAAATGTTTTTTTCACCAAATAAAAATATACGTGGGGAATAATTAATTGAGTATTAAAAAAAACAAATTGGTATGCAATTATTCTTGATGAGGGAGTTAAAAATGAAACATTGTGTTTGTTTCTGTTTTTAGAACAGATCCGTTTGCTTGGCGAAATGAAATCAAGTCCTAATATTTTTTCTGTAACGAAGTTATTTTTAAATCCGCTTCCTGCCCTTTCAATGTTCTTGCTTTGCGCTCTACCTGCCGGTGATTTGTTTAAAAGAACAAATTTGAATGAATTATGTTTACAAGCTTTTAATTCAAGGTTTCCCTACTTTATCGTCTTTCTTGACTTGTGTGCTTTAATTCCCAGAGTACGAAATTTTTGAAAAAATTTTTTGAAGAAATAATTTTAAATGCGGACATTTTCATACAGATGGAGAAGTTTACTCTAGCAAATTTAACAAAAGCTTGTCATTGTTTGTTGCAACAAATTCCAAGCATGAATAAAATGAAACTATGGGCAGTTTATTTTTAATTTTCTATAAAAAAATTCAATTTTTCTTAATAAAATCTATGCCGAACAACATCTGAACACAACTTAATAATTTTTACATTTTATGTGTTACACGTTCAAAGAACATAATAATTTTGTATTTTAAAGTTAAAATAAACTCATCTTCTTTTCTCTTTTGGGGTTGCGGTTAAGAACCTGCTTAACTAAAGCTTGATATTATTGTATCCTATAGTATCGTTACTTTCTCATATCTGCACCTCTCCGAAGAGCCGAAATATAGTTGATGCCATCGTGGCTATCGTTTTGGGTATCGTTATTTAAATACCGAAAGGAGAATACCTTCTGACTGACTTTCATCTCCTTCACCACACTTCCTGTAGTCCGGATTTTCTTCAACCCTTATGATATTCAGGCCGTTGTTTAGCGTGCAAAGTGCAGTTATGTAACTCGCAGCACGCCATATCTGGTTGCTGCTCAACTCTAACAATTCGTTTATTTTTAATGGTGTCTCAGCAACAGCCTCATTCCTGGATGCCGCCGTCCAGCACAAGTCTTGTTTTATTCCTGATAGTTGCTGAAATAATTATTTTACGGTTTTGTATGTTATCCTGCAGGTCGGTTCAGGTCCCATCAAGGTCTGACCTGAACTTACAAGAAATATTTACAGTCACTGATGGACGCATAATTTTTTTAATTGAAATCTTGTGACCCACCTTTGCAGAATTTAGTATTTTAGTACCATTAATGATTTAAATTGGTGAAATAACGAGCAAACATTTTCTATGCTCATTAAAAATGCAGCTCAGCTTTTCTTGGTTTTCACAATATTTTTCTACATTTGATGCTAACAATATTTTTCTTAAAATTTTCAGCAAATTTTGGGAGCTACTTTTTATCCGATTAGATAACATTCTTATTTTGTTTCAATATTTTTCAAATTTTACGTTATTATTGAACATCTATTTTTACCACTTTTCTCATTTTTCTTTTTTTTTATTACCATAATCATTATTTTCACTCATCAAAAAAGAGTTTAAAAAAAAAACTTGTATGTAGAGTAACGTGACCTAAAGACTGCATTTTTTAAGCTAACTTTAGCACATGTGACTCGGACGAGAAGAGCCTCTGGATAATATTTTACAAATCGTAGAGTATATTAGACAATAATTGCCAACCAGTTTGTAGAAGGATTTTATTTGGTGCTACTGTTGAAAATTTACAAGTTTTTTCATTTCTCGCAGCAATCTGCTATGCACGTTTAATGCCAGTTCTCTAGTTTCAGGAGGTTTGCGTGTTTACCACACATTATTAGAAACCCAAACGCGAAATCACAAATACAACGCATTGCAATAATTCACTTTTTTAGCACAAATGGCAATCATAACTAATTTAAAATGCACGTTACTTCAGCAATTTTCATATCTAATGGTATTATGGACTAATATTGCAAAAATAATATTACTCGTATTGTATTGTAGTTTTTGCGTTAATTTAGGAGCTCAACTTTAATGAATCTATAGTGTAGGTATGCACAATATGCTTTTTATCTTATTTACCTTACAAAAAAATTATGCTGTTGATAATAATTTACTTCCTCAAACTAAAGTTTTATGTCGCCAAATATCAACGCAGCTCTTTTATGATTTTTATCATTACAATTTGCATATTATTTTAATAATTATTACTTTTTTGGCTATCATCCGATGTTAGTATACCAGTATGTGAATCTCGACTAATGGTCACGATAAAATTGAAATTGCTTCTTTGAGGCTGCTATCAGACTGGATCCTGTTAATTTGGCACATAAAATTTCAGCATCCAAAACAGCCTTTATTACGAAAATCATGAAAATTTCAATGGATTCCAATAAAATTGTTTTGATCCTTCAGGCTATTTCGGGAAAGTGCCGCTTAGCACGGCAAATTAGCAGTGTTTAACCGACAACTACCACAAAACGTTGGGTTTAACGCCACTTCGACAGCAGCCTCTCACGAAATTTTTTTTTTGATCTAGTTTTAACATCAATCGGGATTTTGTACTCGATAACTTAATTTTTTAAATAAACGAATTACAATTGATCGAGATCTACAGCGCGTTATGGTGGATGCGCCGGGAAAGCTTACGCTCTATTCGACTATTCAAGTCATTTCAAAGCCATTTTTTAGAATTAATTATACTGTAAATATGAATTCTTCTGTTGCAGAATATTAAAAAAAAATATTTAATAATAATCTTTGCATATTGATGCATATTTAACATCGTAAATTTCTTTTGCTATAGTTTTAATTTATGATCACAATATGGAAAAAAGAAATTAGAATATTTTACATTATTTTGAGGTCATTAGGGTAAAGTTTTTTAATATTAGAAACAATTAGATTTATATTGTTTCTATACTTAAACGTTATTTTTATACTTAATCTTGGCGATCAAATATCTGTTGGTAATTCGCTATCGACGAAAAGGGTGATCTTTCGTAATTGACATAAAATGAAATAATGAAATTTTGAATTAATGAAAATTTTTAGAAACTCGTTACATAAAATTATTCAGCACAGTAATTTCAGTTTCAAAATTAGTCCATAACATTTAACCGTGAGCACAAATCTATTTTATTAACTGGTATGGCATTATAAATAGTTTTTCATTAAATCGCAGGGCAATTAGGTCATGCAATTTTATAAGCTAAAAGGTTTATGCAAAACGCTTGGGGAATGCTAATAGCGATCTGATTTTCTTAACAACTCGATCGATGTATTGAGTTATTGACGTGTAAAACCTGTAAATAAATTTTAATTTGATTATAGCCTAATTTCACCAAACGACTGAAAATAAAAAATAATTTTTGTTATAAGCCCGCAATTAATCACTTCAATTATAGCAAGTTATGGTGGATGCGCCGGGAAAATTTGCATTAACTGGATTTGACTAGAAAAGCCGTTTAAAACTAAATACAATTTTGCATCAATTGTACTGTAATCTTGTGTCCAGGAATGTTTAAATCATGTTGCTCTAGATTCAGAAATTAACTCTGCTGAAAATTTTTTTTTAATTATTCATTGCAACAGTTCGAAGTAGGGTAGAAAGTCACTTGATTAAAATTTTGCTAGGTCACTAATCTTTGGATTGCTGTTAATGAACTAAAACCAATGTTATTAATCCTCTATTGTGTTAAAATCACCAGCCAATGGAAATTTATTTTGATTAATTTTATAAGTGATCCATGGTGAAAAAATCGCTGTAATATTTTCGGAAAATTAATTTAAATTTGAATATTTTAAGGCTGGTTTTATTAAAAATGATTTTGTAAAAATTATTTAGATAAAGTAATCCCATTCATAGGTATTTTGAAATGAGTAAATCATTTTAATCTACGAAAATTTTATTAAAAATCCGAAATTAATTTCTCGTTAAACTGCAGAGTAATTAGATTGCCTTATTTCATAAAGTGAAGGATGCATTACGGTGAAGGAGCCAGTTGAATTTTAATGCGGATCCGATTTCTTTAAGAATTCGACTTATCTCTTGCGTTATTGATAAGTAAAACACGTACACGCACAAAAATATTACAAATACAGACGCTGAATTTGTTATATTTCTACAGGTTGATTATTGCTATCTAGGTGCATTTATCGTCCTTTTTGAGCAAATTTACAATTTTATTATTATCGTTAATTCGGGCGTTACTAAATTTTGTTACCACTGATACCATAATGAGTGCCCCAGAAATTGCTTGAGTGAAATTATCCAACTCTGACGAGACCGATTTTGGTCCACATTTTAATGCAATTCTAAGTTGATTGTTGTACTTGATCAAAGGATGATGAGTTTTGATTAAACATTATACCTGTACAGAATCAATTAGATAATTAGTTAACTCCAGCATTTAGATAACTATTAGATAATTAATTGAACTGCACAAATGCAACATAATTTAGAACATTGTGTGTCTGATTAGTAAAAAAATTTCAAATAAATACTTTGAAGGATTAATCATAATGGATAGGCATAAAAAATTTGTTAGACAAAATTGAAAACTAAGGAAATGCAATCTTTTAAGAAGAAGATATCGTTTGTGGCAACCTGCTAAAACGAATGGTAATGCTTCGCGTTGCCGCTACAAAAACGGTAAACAGATTGCCATAAAGCTGCAGATGTAAAACGTAACGCCGTCTATTTCAATAACACTCCAAGAGCTATTAAAATTCATTTCAAGATGGCCGTAAAACATTGTTACATCCCTGAAATCTTCACAAAGTGAGAGATAACTTTTTCTTCTCGAAATCGATGCGGCCGTCATCGCCGGTCTCCTCCGGATACGTGCGCTAATTTCTCCAGGACAAATTAGGTTCCGTGTGGATTTCCGCGGCTTAATGCGGCCCCGAGCCAAAACGGTTGAGCTAAATAAATGGCGGTTGTTTCGCGACATCCTTTTTCTCCTCTCGATCATAACTTATTCCGCAGTTCCTGCCCAGTTCTACAGGGATCCAGTGTTTGTGTAACATGGATGCGGCCCCCGGTCTCAGCCCCCGGGCATTAGACATATGCCAAGGGGGTGGAAACTCGGAGGATGTCTCCACATTACGTAATATATGTCCTCACCGAACGAGGCAATCTACAACACGTGTTTGCGAAAACAGTTGAGTCGCAGCCGGTCCAGCTGCTACCTGCCCGAAATACGTCCGATATGCGTTGAAACTGTGATTCATGCCTTTAAGGGCGCATCGCGAATACCGAAATGTTGTTGCGTTTCTGCGTTGCGGATGGTTTTATTTTCTTGAGGGTGAGATTTACAATTAGACATGGGCGCGGAGCGCGACGAACCGACATAAATTAGGCCTTGCAGACATCTAAATAAGTGGCCGTTATTGTTCGGCTCGCGTAATTAATCGCACGTACGCCACCGCCTTTGGATTATTCCGGGCGAAGAATAAGATATGTTAATGAAGAAGGAGAGAGTGGAGGGGTTGATACGATTCGGTTCTAATCTGATTTTTGCCCGGGCCGCTGATCAAATATTAATCGCTTAATTAAGACGGGCTGTTATTTATCTTTAATTATTACCTCCGGGTCGGCAATCGATGGAGTTGGGGTCGGTGGGGCGGAAATCGAAATTAAATCAAGTTTTTCAGCGCCATTTACAGCCGGGCGCGTTGCTGGGGCGGCAACGTTGAAAAAATAATGAAGAGGGGCGGCGGTCCCACGTCGAATGGGGGCAATACTGCCGCTCAACGCTGGCAAAATTCAGAAGTTTTTTATTTCGGACAATTAAGTGGTTTAACCCTTTAACAGCCAGTACAGGAGACCTCAAACAATGTTCTTTTATAAATATCAAGTTTCAGGTGAAAATAATAATTTAAGTTTTATAATTGTAAATTAGTTTTACCAATTTTTTTAATTTGGTGATACACTTTTTGCAGATAAAATTGTAAAAATTTTATTTCTTGTTCTGCCTGTCTTTTTACTTATTTGAAATTTTTTTACTTTTCCATTATTTTTCTGAATAGAATCCGTTGCTGGATTTAATTGAGAGTTGAATTTTACACAAAATTTTTGACAATTTCTTTTCTAGATTTTGGAATGCATATATATGTTCTAACAAGTTGACCAGGAAACCTTAAGTTACTGCATGGTTTCAACTAACATCTTGACTGTTCTTGTGATAACCCTGTGACTCTCACTACCTTTTACGTCATTTTGGATTGTTTAATTTCTTAGTGCTTTCTTACTAATTTCATTCTGCTCAAGAGCTCATAATTCTGGGCAATATTCTTATTTATCCTTTAATATCTTTTACCTTTAGATATATGTATCAATATTTCTAACACATTACGAGGTATTTACAATATTTCTTATAGATAGCAAATAAAACACTTATGTATTACTAATGTTTATTTAGATAAATTACTAGTGTCTAGTTGTTCTTTGATTAATCGGTGATTGACACTTCAAAAAACCTTATACAATACCCCTGTGGTACCCAACCTAAATTTTATAAAAATAAAAGATTTTGTTTCATCTTGGGTACTTCTTTCTCTAAATTAAATTCTCACAATTCTCACTCTTGCAATTTGCAGAACATTGATGGTCAGAAATTAAATTTGTTTCCTTCTTAATTGCATTTATTTTTCTATTGACTTGATTTGGTCTAAAGTTGAGTTTTGATTGACTGACAATGTTTTCTATTAATTGATAAATAGGGAGGATGTGGTATGGTAAAATTGTTCTTTAGCTTCTCTGGTTATTCGATTATTATTACCTCAAATATCTTCCAAAATGGTAATGACTAGCTTATTTCTACTTTTCTGGGTAGATGTTCTAATAACTCTTCTAAGATTATGTGAAACTATAGAATCATAATTTTGTTTAAGATTCCTTCTCTCGATTTTCCTAAACTAACTAATTTGATTCCTTCTTCCGCCTCTCCATCGTCCAAAACAAGGCTATCACACTATTTCAGTAAGTGAAAATATTTTTTTGAAGTGTCTGGAAAATGAATCTGATTCCTGCTTGTAAATTTTAAAGTATTATTGCCTGCAAAGGTTAACTATCATTCAAGAAGCAAAAATCTTTATTTTCAGAATTTGACAGATTCTTTGGATAACTGGCATTTATTGATTCTTTTCTAACGTTTGTCGTACGTAACACGCAGGAACGTTTCAATATTTGTGGTTTTAACTTTTTTTAGATCCACTTAGCTTCCCGCTTTCAGCAAATGATTTCTTGCTCTTTAAGGGGTTATATTACTTATTTTTTAATATCTTAGTAATTTTTTCAAGCACTTTGTTAATGTTCACTAATTGTCGGAAACCTGTTCCAAAAATGATGCCCCTACACATTGTTGTGTTTTCACGTTTTTCTTGATTTGCGTTTAGTATGTATTATTGATTTAATTATACCTTCAGGTTTTCATATTCGTGACAACTTAAAGTGATTACCTGAAATCATGAATTAACCAAGCGCTATAAAAGGACTATCGGTATGGATTTATAATTCATTAATAAAAGCTCTTCATGCTTCATGCAAATGAAGGCCATGATTTCTCGAATTACCAGGAGGAAATGATTCGTCAACTGTATAATTTAAGCAAATTTCACATATATAAATGATTTGCATCAGGTGCAATTGCTAACGAGGTACCAGGGAAATAACTGGTTGACCAACGTCAAAATTTGTTTAACAGTTCAAACAGCAATAAACCGAAAGGTCGCAAAACAACCTTTCTACCTCTAATAACTTCTCGCCTCCAGTTTTCCTTTAATTCGAAAGCTTTCGTCTTTTCAGGATACCCCGGTCAGACGTCACGCAAACATCCAGTTTAGTTAACAAAGAAAATAATCTACACGAACCAAACACACGTTGGTGAAACGAAAGACATTTTTTGTTTGAGAAGTACTCGCTCGTCGCTCAATTGTTCTCCAGATTCCGTCACATCAAAGTCTACAAAACACAATAAATTCCATCTTTTGCTATATATTTTGTATGTTGTGTCGTAAGTACAACAAATTGCATTCAAGCCATTTCTACAAACATGCATGCATTTGCAACATTATTTAATTTGTGCGGTACACAAAGCCAAAGGGGCACTTCAGTGCCGGTGCCGCCATAATTCAGAATGGCAGACAGATCAAGGCAAGTTTGATTTATATTTTACAATTGCTTAGGTCAACAAGTGTTTTCCAAAGTTTGGGGATTCCGACTGAGCTTTGAGCTAATTGTTTTAAATTGTTTTGTTTTAGTTTAAGATTTTTTTTGGGGTTTTGAAAATTTTTGTAACATTTATGAAATCGACAAAATATACGCGTAAAAATATTTTAGCACATTCCTGAAATTGCTTTCGGTTCGCTTACTTTCAATTTTTTTTTACTAGCAATAATCATCTTTCCAATTTTGTTTTGAAGAAAGTGTTATCGCGCTACACACTTTTAAATCAGACACAGCGTGGGGGAGCGAATGAAGTTGCGTCGCCTTTGGGTATTTTGGCGTACGACGTGCATGATTGTTCATAGCGAAAGTTTCTTATTTCCTTGTAATATTCAATTTAGCAGGTGGTAATTTCAAGATGTTTCTCATAGATATGTATCTCCTTATCGTCTGGATTCTCCCACTGTGCCTTCTGCACAACTTTGAATATTTCAAGCAATGTCACATTCAAATTATATATAACGTCCTCGTATTTAATGCAGAAAGCATTTCTTGCATAATATAAACAAATATTTATTACGCGGAGCCATTTCGGTTTTGTGTGTTTTACGTGGCGCTTTAGGTGCAAATTTAATTCCTTTGATTCGGCAAGAGGAAGATTCCCGGTTTCAGAATCCATTTGCGCTCAAGGGACAAAAAGTTTTGTGAGGCCGAAAGCTTGCTTTTAGCAGCAGCAACTCGAGAAAATAAGCTGCTGAAAACATATACGAGGTCCGTCCTGAAACTACCTTAAGGCGTGAATCTGCTGGAATTTTCCAGTATTTTTAATTTTGATTATATCCATGCGAGGATATTTATGGGCCTAGAAATTTTAGATTTTTTATAGTTTGAGAATGATTTGTTATATTTATCTATAGAAATCGAGCTACCAGATGAATAGAAAATTAGAAGAACCAAAACTAATTAAAACAGTTCAATATTGGAATAATGCTAAAACAATTTTTACTCTTTTTAAACCAAAAAGTTTTGTTTAATGATTGAGGTACAAATTTTTTAAGACAGTATTGGAGGAAAATTTATTAGAATAACAACCACATCTTTAAAACATAAACCTACATACTTTTTGCACAAATCTCAGACTACAAGTTGTAGTGAACTTTTTTTAAATTTAATTCTTCAAGGGGTAGTAGATTAGGGAACACCAAGTGCAATAATTTTCAAATCATAAGTCAGTTAAAGGTCTGTTGAATTCGGCAATTTTGAACCAGAAACAATACGCATATGAAAGGGCAGCTTGGGAATATATTGAAACTTAAATTATGATTCGAAGGAAGTTACGAAAAAATGGAAATAAATATCAATTAAATTCTTAACTCTTTTAATATTTCATTTTAAAACTTTTCTTCCAGTTGCAAAGTATTACTGCAAAGACCCACAGTAGATACAGGAAGAAATATTTTTGAAGGATGTTCTAATATTAAACTATGTGGTTTTTAATAAATAAATTAGGCGGAGTTATAAAGATTTTGAAGAACAATAACAACCACACATACTTTTCTTTACGACTTTGAAAGTTAACGATGGTAATTCCTCTCAAGCACCTATTAAATGCAATGAACAGCTGATGTCCACTTAGGGTAATAAAATTGGAGTGGCATTATTGACTCGTTAGAGGCTCGTTAGCGTTATGCAGCTACGCCTTAGACTAAGATGAGCTCGTTGAACTTATTTAAAAAAGCTTCAACATGAAGCCGCACGTGACTATTGTAAAAATCCAAGCGTTTCTGATGGCGATGGTAGTTATATTGCCACATGAATAAGCTGCTTTTATAACCTTATACCACGTTTCATCTTACTTCTACTTACGTCCAGTTTTCCTAATTATGTGCTTATTCAGTATTTCCTTATGTGTAGAAACCAATCGCTAACAGGATGTCTTCGGGTTTATCTGCAAAATTCACTTTTATTCGGGTTCAAGTCGCGTTGCCGGTCATAACTTATTTGTCAGAATCCTTTACGCTATTTTCCAACTTTGTTGCAAATTTCTCCTGCCAGATAATCGCACTTGTTGCATCTGCAACCTTAACGAACTGCGTCACTAATCCAGATTGTTCGGTTAGAGGCATTGCGACTAATTTGTCGCCGGTCCTGGAGAGGCACCGCCTTTATTACTCTCGAAACTGGCATTTGAATTCTCAATGGCTCTACTAGATTTCTTGGTTTTATTATCGGCACTTTATTGAATTAGATAAGCTTAGTTTAGTTCTAGTTTGTAGAAATTGTGGACTAATCATCATATTTATTCAAAAATTTTTAGTTAGGTTTAGCTGGAATCTCGCAATTTGCTACTAATTAAATTGATTTCGAAATCAAATTATCAAAACGCAATTACTTAACCTCAATATTGGTTGCACTTCATCTGAATACAACATGTAGTGAATCTTAAGAAGAATATTTTGGGTTCAGCTGTTTTTTGTCTTTTCTTAATTATTTCTATTCCTCGAGTTTGGTTGGAAGGGACGGCAAATCGCCCCCTCGTCGAGTAAATATTATTTTATTTAAATACGTTCTTCTTTCAATTCAGGTCGGTTTAATTCAATTCTAACAATGGCAGGAAGCTCCCCGGCGCCTCCGCCGCGTGATTCCGGCACTCCACTAATTTTCTTTCGTTCGCGGGACAATTTGTGAGTTTTCCATTTTCGTCGAGTTTTCCTCTCAGAATCAACGCGAATAATCCGCGAGTGATAGAAAAAACGTAAATGAAACAGCACGAGGGAGAAACTGGTCTCAAGGGGGACACACGCAAATGCAAACCTAGTTCGTATGCACGTGTCATTCCTCCGCTTACTGCGATAAGGGATTTGCCCTCTAACATGCATGATTACTTTCGGGTCGTGACTTTTATTTTTTAATGATAAAAACTTCCGGAACCGCCAGCTTTACCGGACACCTTGCCAGAATACCAAGTGCGCGTCAGTCGATTTTATAATGCCTTTATTATTTCTTGGCCGAAGCTCGAGCCGGCCCTGCAGCATTTTAGCGTATGCAGGAAATGAGATTTCGCCACGTGCTCGATCAATATTTATGTTATTTCCAGTCGCCTCTCAACTATTTAATTTCCACTCAACAGATCGACAACAGCGAGTTACTGCGAAACCTTTGCTTTCGAAATGGAAGCTACTGGTGTTAAATAAATCCGACATCTCGATTCATTTATTTATGGATTTTTGGATTTATTACCAATACTCAATACTCGACGTGCAGGAGACTTAAATGCAATTAGCCGGTTGCAGTGGTTTTTGAAACTAGGTAGAAATATGAAATTACAAGTAGGAAAAACTGTCAGACATTAGTACACCGTAACTCATCATAATAAAGATATTTAAAAATAATTTCTTCTAAAGGGTAGTTACTGGTGTCAGTTTTAGCGATAACAGGTGTAACATAATCATCCATTACTGCTAGAAAATTGCCATGTAATGACAGGTGCTTGGTCTAACATTACTTAAAAGAAAGTAAAGTGACCCTCTGTTTGTATAATTTTTGAAATTTTTAAGATTAGTGTATGAAGGATGGTAGAAGAACCGCATTTATGTTTTCCTTAAAAATGTTCATCTGCACTGCGTCTTTCGTTTCAATGAAACTAAAATCAGGTAAAATTACTCTAATGTAATATTTATTGTTAAACAAAAAGCATAAATTATTAGTATGGTCAAATTACGATATATTTATAGGTATACCGGCAAAAAAATCTGGGTCAGTTGTCAAAATCGAAATTGCGCGCTTCTAGAAGATCTTTCCACTCATGTTCGTACTGCCAAAAATTATGTAGTTCTGGCTAAAAGGGGATAAATAAAAGCGAAAACCATGTAGAGCTTGATGTTCGCTGTTATTGTTGTTTCTCTTCCGTTCCTTGCATGGGGACGCGGCGTATTCGAAGAGAACAACATCGACCTACATATTTTAAACGAAAATGCGACTTCAAACGAGTCGGTAAGTGCTGCAATGTAACAATTTCTGGTTAGTGCGTTTCATCGATGTGGAAAAAAATTGAGGCACCAGTGGCGTCGAATCGATATGGTTCGAACCGCATTAATAATTATTTAAGTGGCAAGTCTCGCATAGATTGAGTCGCTTGTTCAATTATAAATGTTGTGTGAGTTAAGCTGCCATTGTTCCTGGTAGTAATTGCGGCTTCGGTTATGGGTTATTGCTCCGATTAAGCTGCCGGCATTGACAGCGAATAACGTCGAAATTATCCGGGACATTGTCAATAGAGAAGTTCCGGGACGAAATGTCCAAACAGCGACTTAATTCCGGCAATCAAACAATATTTGCGAGGGGAACTCGTTATGGACGTAGAACGATGAGAAGATACACTTGTATGGTAAACTTCGTAACTTTGTTCCTAAATACACATATTTGTCGATAATCCGCTTGGCGAACTTAATATAATACGTAGAAATAACGTTTGAGGCTCAGAAAAAGTAAAGATACTTATTATTGGCGCAATAACCTGTTAAAGCTTGCTTTGTAATCACTTTTCAAATTCTAATCGCATAGGCATAAGTAGATTACGGAATTACTCGTAGAGTTTTATAACTTTGCCGGCTTCTTTTGAGGATGGCAGCGCCACCTTTTTTTAACTTTAGTTCGCCGCTTATTAAATGAAGCCAACACCTGGCTAATAAGCGAAATTAGCCTCAGCAAGAATTTGCAGCAGAAATTACGAATCCCGCAGCAAAGAATTTTTTACTGAATTTCAATTTTTAGTTTTCAATTCTGTATCACACTTTACTCTTAGTGTAGCTATTGTTGAATTACTTCAATAGTATCAATATTAATAATGCGAGTTTAATAGTTAATGCGATATTAGTTGGATGCAGTTCAGCCATTCAAACCGCCGTTTCTGTGAATTCAGTTCAATAGAATGGTGGGTTAGTAATTCAACTGGTGCTTCGATGTTATTGGCGTGTCTTCATAACGTCAAATTCTGGACAAACAGTCGATTGTGAGAGGTAGTTGCAACGGCCCCCCGACAGCGTTCACTTATCTGCGCCCCCCGTCGTTCCGGTGAAAAAGTGCAATAGAATTGTCGTCAACCCCCAACCTTTACTTATTACAGTTCACCAGAGAGTAATTTCCACCAGTCGATGTGTTATTATTATTATATTCTCAACCCTACTTCTTCTTTCTTCTTGCCTCGACTTTCGTCATGTAAGCGTTTTTCTTGACGCGTGACGATTGACAGAATCGCGATTTGAAAGACTCCGCAACCCCGCACTATTGGCGTAGAAATTTTCGATTTCCCGACGCAATTTCCTCGATACCTCGCACCGGTGGCGGTTTACGTGCAATCGTTAATTTATTTAATTGAAGTTTTCTTCGATATTACGTAATGAAACGGCGGACGTGCGAATGTTGGTTTTGTATCGTTTTGTTTCGTCGCGGACGAAAGAGAATTTTCCAGTATTGGGTTTAAATAACGACAGATTGCTTCTAAATTGCATCGGATTCACGGTAAATTGCACTGATGAAGCACTGATTTGCCGTAAATCTCATGCGGCAAAGAATTTTATTGCCAAGGGGTTCTGAGACAACAAGAGGTGATTTTGCAACTAATTTGGCGGCGAGCGGGAATATTCAAGCCCTAATTTCGGTGTTGAATTTTAAAGGGATCTACCTGGTTATGCGAAAAAAACGTAATTAGGTAATATTTGTTCCAACGCCATGGAAAATGGTCAGTTGCCAACCTTTATACTATTCTTCAAATTAAGTTAAAAATAAATTGCATTGAGATTCGCCCGGCGCCTCCGCCAAATGTTTCGACCGAGATTTTCTTTTTAATAATCGCGATTTGTGGCTTATTATAATATTTTATGGTCATAAAGGGCCTAAAAGTCTACCAAGAGGCAGTAGTTTTCCAAAGCTTTTTCAAGGTTTTTATTGGTCGAACTTTAATTAACTTTAAAGTTCACCTTCAGGTGCCACCGGGAAATGTGTGGAAATTGGTGCAAAATAATCAAAATTATGGTTCTGTTTTTTATATTTTAACTACATCGTGGTAAGTTTATACAATTTATTGCTTTATTTAAGTAACAATTATTCTGAACTAATAAACTGTCTCGGCGCCCTTGCTAAATTTGTAATTTAATACTTTGTTGTTTGCTCGGGAATCCACATAGAAACCACAAATTACTGCAATAATAAGTGCCGAATACTACTAAAAAATTTTTTTGAGAGTACCTACATAAATGTGGATACATGCGCCTATTAAGAATAATGGCGATTACGGTTAAGTTCTCCGTGGAACTCTTAAGACTATATAGAAAAAATTTAAATTTATTATTTTAAGAATATTTCAAACGTATTTAACTACAATAAAAGTTTACTAACCCAGACGCGTATAAATTTGTGAAGTTGGTATTTGAGAAGTATTATTTTTAGTTTTAAAATTTTTCTTACTTCATATTTGGAATAGGAAACTTACCAGAAAATGAATAAAGTTCAGATGCATGAGGAGATTAATGTTTTAAGATACATAATTGTATTTAAATCTTATTAAATTTAAATATGTAGTAATGATAATAATACTAGTATTAGTTAGTAATTAAAAATTAGCCCACATTTTTCTATTTTGTAATTTTGAAAATTGTAGATCGCTTTTAGAAAAATTGAGTTGATTTACTTTAGCCTGCTGCAGGTTTATAAATAATATTTGCATTAATCTGGTTTTAAATATTATTTCTTCGTAATATTGTTATTAAGTAATCGTTTTTACGCCAGTTGTGAATAATCTTTATAATTTCTAAAAGCTTTCCATTATACAATTTGTTTAGAACACATGAAGTTATTTCCTTATCAGTTACACTGTTTGCCGTCATTTGCAGAATACTCAGTGTTGCTTTAATTTTTTCTAAATATGAGCTGGTAATATTGGACTTGAAGTTGATTATGTTGAATCTCATCTTTGTATTCCATTGTTCAATCTAGCCATAATACTGGTCAACTCCCATGAAAATATTTTTTGCTTTTAGCCTAATTTAGATGGATCGTTAATTTGGGAGCTTCTCAAACTTTTGTAATATTACTCACTTATTGTATAATTAAATTATTTCGTTTTTTCTAAAAGCTTTCATATTTAGAATCAAATTTTGATCAACGGGTTGTTTTATTGAAGTATAGTTGGTAAATATAACGCTTTGGAATCTGTATATAAATTAATGTTTTTTACTTTTAGGAGATTAATTATAAAGCAAGAGCTTTATGCAGCTCTCTTATTGCAATTGAGGAAAAATTCATATGTGGCATAAAACTAAATTAACAAACTAATTGTGACATAGTTTTTATTATCCAACTTCTATCAGACCTATATACTGAGAAAATTCCAGTGTTATTAAAAGTTATATTCTCTATAAACTTTTTAGTTTGTTGCAGATTTCTGTCTCTTGAATTGTTATCTGTAAATTCTTCCAAAATGATGCAGATGCATCTCTTGACTAATATTTGAGTTTTTTTAGAGCGGTATAATACTTTATGAGACTTTTTGACACAAACCTTTAAGAAGTAAATGGAATTTATTGTTGTGGAATCTTTTTAAATTAGTTGAAGAATTACATTAACTAATTTAAAAAATCGATATATTTTGTCCGTACAGAAACTAATCAGATAATGTGTTTTCCATTTCCGATTTTTCGTTTTTATAATGATTTTTCTTTTGATTAAATTTGTTTAAAAGTTCAAGGACGTAAACTTTTAGAAACCAATTATCTTAATACTTAGAAGTTCTAAACAAAATTTCTTAACTTTGCTGTTCAATTCTTGATAACGAAAATGGTTGACTTTGCAATATTAAATGTTTCTACATATCGTTTGCTGCTGCAACCATCAAGAGCCTCTAAATTTATAATTTCTCTTAAATTGATAACAGTTCGGTTCTCACTGTAACTAATTAAAATTTTGTTGCAATTTTAATAATCGAGAACAAATAAACAGTTGGAATGTTCTTCCAAATGAAATGGCTGTAAGTAAAAGTTTTCAATAAAATAGAAGCACATGGCTAAGAAATCAGGATTATCAACTTCAAGCCCGAATTTCAAAGTTAAGTAACTTTAGTTGCTTTTTTTGAATCATTATTTTACCATTTGTTGTTGCTTTCGTAGCATTGCTATTTAGTTGCAGTTCTCTAATTTTGATACTCGGCTTTTTACAAATTAAACAGAAATTATAATAAATTTATAAGGCAATATCTACCAGTCTCTTATATAGAAAATCTAACATTTTTTGCAAAAGTTGATGCGTAAGATTTATTTTGATTTTTAATTTTTACATTTTTATTTAAACATTTTAGTTATCTTGCATTGCTTTGCAAAAAATATCCTTTCTCCTTTTGATTGCAATTTATGAATGCAAGTAAATGACCAAAACGTTCTTCAGTGGTATTCTTGGAGTAGCTTTCAACACTTAAATTCTTCAGACGCTTCCACCAAATGTTGAATTAGCGCCTTGTTTATAATAAATAAATTTCGGAATAAATATTATAAACTCACATATTACTTTACAACCTGGCTGTGATTTTTTTTTACAATTAATTTTCTTTAAGCCACAAGTTATCTTACATTCTACATACAAATTATCAAAAATTTCAGGAGAGGTTTTTTCATTTAATACTTTAAAGTAGAGTTTTTGCCAAATGTGTTTTTAACTCAAAATAATTGGCTAAATGGTTATATTTAATACTCTTTTCAATTAATAAAAGCTTTTTATAGTTTATTTTGCTATTCAAAATAAGTAGATTCATCGTAAACTTTTTTTCAAACGCGCGATGTATTTTCGATCATATTCAGATACTCGATCTTGTCACAAAATTTACTGTTTATAAATGCAAAATTACTGTGAAAAGTTTTTCTCAACGGTCGTCATAAATTGTGCTACGAGGGGAGACACTACGAGAAATCTTCAGACAATTGCTTGCAGGTTTGTTGGGATGTTACTGCGTATGACTACTATTCGTTTTCCAACTGGAAAAGGGGCTCCCGAGAAAGGGAATAACCACGGAGATAGCAATTTCTAATTATTTTTTGGAAGATAAAATAAATAAGAAGGAATTTATGGAAAAATTCAATTTTCATAATTTTTCTATTTTCTCCCAGCCACATTCATAAAGTTTAAGGTACGAAGCTTTTAGGCTTGAATCCAGCGAGGAATGAAGAGTTAGATTTGATTGTCGATGCGCATATCTCTTCACAAATGTCACGAAATCGCAGTACATTTACTAACATTCCCGACATACTATCGCAAGTCCTTTAGGATCATGGTAACTGCGTTATTCCAGCCGGCAGCTGCTTTGATTCGGTTGTCTCAAATGCAAGTCTCACCGGGTTGCACTGACAAGATTAGCGAAACGAAATTAGACTAGCACCGAAACGTTGGTAGATGCCACGGAACCATCCTATAAACTCATTTCGTTTATTCTAAGATATGTGTGTGTTTACTTGGAACAGCGAGTCACACCGGCTTAACACCTCAATTTTCGTTTTAGTTCAACGAAGCAACTAGCTCGAACAAATAATTGTCGTGTACTTAACTACTGGTGTACACGCAAATTACTGTTGGTGGCAAATTCTCGTTTATAATTGCTCCCAAATTGCGTCTCTCCATTTAATTCCGTAATTGTGCGAAGTAGTAGATGGGAATTTGATGGAGACAAAATGAAAATTTTTCAATGGGTTTGTGATGGGGTTGTTTGGAAAAAAGGCGTCAGTTGGAATAGACCGAGAAGTGACGGATGTGCGGACGTAAGAGTTGGAAAATAAATCGCAGTGTAAATAAAGCAGCGGAGCGCGGACTCGGCTGCGAAAGCGGGCGTTTCCTGAGTGACTTTAACCCAACGTAACAGGGTCCGGCTAGATTGGCAATCAAGGGACGCTTTCATGGACTTCTTTTCTATTTCCCAGCTCCTCCACTCGGTCTTGTATTGTTGCCCCTCTGGAAATCGCCGCGCTTTATTTGATCCGTGTAGGGCCCGCACCTCCGCAAAATTCCGGTGTGTATCGATAATTTTCGCCGGAAAATCTCTATCGCGACCTAAACTTAATCGAACACATGATGGCGGTTAATGAAGAGGCGGCTTGCTTCACTGAATTATCAGATATAAAGCGTGCCGGGGCCGTTTTATAAAATACACCCACCCGCACGAGAGATCAAAGGTATGACATCCGCTAAATCAACTGCGCTCTGCTTCCTGTACGAGCTCGACGTAGAGCGCGGGTGCGTTCTTCTCGCATGATGGATGGATGGATATCCGCCCTGTTCATCCTACTGTCGGTCCCCAGACTCAGTTGATCGATCTCCGAACTAGTTGCTCGTAGATGCCGCCGCGTTTATCGCCCTGTTACGTTCGAACACATGTTTTATTCGAGCGTAAAGGACCGATAAAAAGATTGCGCCATCCGGACGTTGATGAATGCTTCCATAATTTGCGAGGGCATTGCCGCAATTTGACAACGCCGCCAACGATGGAGACGTCGACCAAAAACGCCGTCCGGAAACTACCATCAAACACTCACCTATCAAAGCGTATTAGCAGGAGAACGTCTTCCCAATCTCTTAGTATTCCCGAGGAATCACACAAAATTTTGGATACCATTCAACAAAACTCGTTGTCTACTGGGCTATCGTTTGTAAAAGTTGCACAAAATTGTTGGGATGAAGGCGCGGTCAACATGAATAAACTGAATTCTTTTCTTCTCGGCCACTTCCTACCTTTTTCAGGTCTTTCTTTGACTCTGTTATCTCATTTTGGTGTTTACGCTTCTGTTGATTTTTTCTAGGCACGACAAAGCACGCTTGTAGTGCTGGTTGCCGAACTATTTAATAGAATTTATATAAATAAAAATTGTAATATATTGTTTGTTAGTAAGCGCATCACTTGAGAAATGCTGGAGCGATTGGGTAAATATTTTTATTTTGGTTTGTTACGGTCCTGGTAAAGTTAAAAAAAAATGAGACAATTACAAAGAAAAGTCGGAAAATACGTCGAAACTACAAAAATCTAAATTTCTTTGTATGCACTTTTTTGTTCTGTTATGCTACGGGATGAAAATAACTCAATTGAATGCTTTCAATTGAAAAAGTAATCTGGAAGATTTGAACAAAAATTCGGAAAAACACATTCCAGCCTTAATTAAAATAAAATTGGAATCGTTTTTACTTCTATGTTGTTTTGCGATCTGTGCAGCAAATTTAGCTATTCTGTTTCTATTGGAATTTATTTCGCTTCTTGCGCAAATCTCGTTTGACAGCTGATTGTCAAATTGTGAATCAACTATCACTCACAAATACGCTTTTTTTTAATTTTTACTTTGTTTACACACACAAATTTATTGAAATTTGGATAGGAAAGCGTCTGTCGGGTAAATTAGTTTTAAATAATGACTTTTGTACTTGAGTACCTGCATAATATTTAATTTTTTTATTTTTTTATTTTATTTTTCTCACAGGCCTAGGGGCCCTTTACAAATAAACAATAACTTACAGACTAATTGCGCTTTTCAGGATAGAGAGCAATTGAGAAAAGAAAAAATATAACAAAAATATAACAATTTATAATAAAGCATTAAAACAAAAAAATTCTTTGTCTCAGGGCATTTTTAAATGCTCTAACAGAAGCTGTATCACACACATCAGGCAATCCCTCAGCAGTGTTAAACAAGCTACAAGATCTATATAATAGACCATTATTAGCTATTATATTTTTATAATTCATGGTAGCAGGAATGAGGCTATGAGACTTTCTATTCAAGAATTTCCAGAATCTATCTGGAGATGAGATGATGCCTGTCTCAACATCTTTGATATAGGCTCTATATAGCTTTCTCTCCAATGATTTACATAAAACTCTTTGCATATTAAATTTTGTATAAAAATAACCATCTCTTGTTTCCTTCCTTTTTAAGTGATAATATTTTTTTCATTAATTTCTTTTTGTAATTCTTTATTAAACCAAGGCTGAGAATCAGAGGAAACAACTCTTTTAACTGGAATGTCACCACTAATTACATCATATAACTAGCTATAAAAAAAAAGTTAACTTTATCCATCAGTAACAAATTAGAGTAATCTAAAAATGACCAATCCAGTCGGTCAAGCTTCCTCTCAATATTAATATAATCGGCATTTCTAAAATTAAAAGTAGTGTAATCAAAGAGTAATTGAGACAGATTAACAGAAAATAAATCAATTGAGATTGCTGGATGAAATAAATCAAGCTTAACTAAGGGATCGAAACAGTTTGAGCAAGTATATTGCTCACACGTAGTAAAAACAAGATCAAGAAGCGCACTCTTTGCATTATAACTTCATTTATCTGTCTCAATCCCAACGTGTTAACGTTCATACACAGGTTCTCAGCAACACTCCGAATTACACTTGATGAACACACACTTGAGAAAATCTGAGCATCACTCTTCACTGACCACTCGATACCAGGTAGGTTGAAATCTCCAAGGAGTAGCATTTCAGTTATGTGCGAATTCGAAGAAGCTGCCACTGATGATACAGAAGTTAAAGCATGTAGAAACTGATTAAGTCCATTTTCAAATACATCAGGACCCACAGATGACACAGGCGGTGAGTATAGTAAACTGATGCAAATTCCACAGCTGCCGGTCAACATAACCTGAAGGATCATATACTCAATGGAGGAGCTATGCATGCTTAGAATTGAATAATTAATGCTTGACTTGATAGCAATCAGCACACCACCACCACGAGATTTACCAGAACTCAATAAATTACGATCACAACAAATAATTTTGTAATTTAATAACTGAAGCTCAGCATCAGTTACCGACCGATCAAGCCAAGTCTCAGTTAAACATATGAGGTCATAATTAACAGCTGATGATGAAACCGCAACAATGAATTCAGCTAACTTATGTTTTAAACTCCTTACATTCTGATAATAAATTCTTAAGGGTCCAGATGGACGTCCAATTAGTTTTTTGGATTTGAATTGGGAGCACTTGACTTTTTTGGAGTATTAATTACAATTGTTGGATTTCCAGTAAAGTATCTAACAACTAAATTCTTCTCACCACTCTTTGTTCGAGCTTCAACTTCTTTTAAAAGAGTTTTAAACTGCTGACGCTGATATGCAGTTTTATCAACTGAAACTTTACTATCACCAAATTGCAATTTTTTTTTGTATACATAACTCACATTACATCAGCTGATGAGTCCATGGCAACTTTGAGGGGTCGAGAGCGAGAAGTATTGAATTTTCCCAAACGATTTATTTTTAGGTTAGAAACATCAAGGGGAGCCTTTCCAAGTACATCATGAACAAATTTTTTGTCTTCTATATCATTGTTATTGTCAGGGTGATTAAAAATCAGGAGATTCTTCTCTTTATACTTCCTATCTGTAAATTCAGAGAGAATACTTTCAAAAATACTACTGTTAATAGACTCAACCTTTTGATCCACTGCATTTATCTGTACAAAAGCTTCTCCAATCTTAGTATCTAATTGATCAATTGCAATTTGTACTGAGTCCTTAATTTCATTTTTAGTTTCCAGGAGAGAAGATGAAATTTTTTCCCATAACTTGTCCAATTTAGCATCCAATTTTTGATTGAAATCACTAGGTACAGATTTATCAGCACAACATTTCTTAAATCTGCCATCAGGAAGTTTGTTTAACTTTACAGCACAGCTAGGGTGAGTCAATTCATGGCAACCCTTGCATTTAACTGCTACATCAAGATTTGTATCCTTGATCTCTTTACCACATCCTAGGCAGTTAACCATTTTAAGTTATGTTGCGACCACCGTGGCAAGCAACTATACAAAATTTGTTTATCAATCGATTCGAATTTAGTTACTCGAGTACTACGTATTCAACGTGTTCGTATTCTCAAATAAATGATCCTTTTCATTCACAAATGCAAATATGATGATTGTCCGAAAGATCATCATTCATCATGATCCCCAACTGCACCTGCACCTCGGCTTTAACAAAAATTCTACAGGCGTGTCTAAAATTTTATAAGGAATCGAAAACTACACTCGGTTGTTAAAAATTGGTGGTAGTTAAAAAAATGTGGGGTTGTTAGTCAAAATGTTAGCATTTCTATGTAGAGAACATAAAAGAAAATTTCTGGAAAACGATGAATTCAAAAGGGAAACTGAATACCGTTACAAGTTTGCATTTAAATAACCCACCAGCACACCAAATTTTATAGCAATAGGAAGAAAGAAAAATGGCGAAAATTTTCATGTCTGCAGAAATTCTTGGAGATATTTGGATCGTTATTAGGATTTAATACTTTTATAAAAATTTCATAACTGACAAGTGCAGTCAATTCTTCGCACTACGTAGCATACGCAAAACGCGCAGATTGCAAGATCATAAGGCAGGTTGAAAGTATAATGGTGTCTAGGTGCGGCGCTCGGGGATTCCTGGAGTTCCGAGACCGTTTTCTAACCCTTGACGCGACGGCTCTAAAATATAAAATTACGACCCGCACTCTCGGTCCGCAAGTGCCTGTGTCCCGGCGCCTGTTTTCGAACCCCTTAGAGTCCGGTGCCTCCCCAAACGCCAGTAGAACCGTCGCGACATCGCCTCTCCCTTTCTTAACCGTAAATCTAAATATCGAGTTTTTTCAACCGAAAAACTTTCCCAAACAAAGAGCGGTATCGCATTTTCGTCCTTTAATTTCAGTCACGTCGCCGAATTAGGCGACTTTATTGAAAGACGACTTCGGGTGCGACAATAGGTTGTCGGTTCTAATTGGCTTGTCCTTAGGTCGCGTTTTCGGGAAAGGACACGTAAACAAAGAGGGTGCTCCAATTAAACGTCGGAACGAGTCAACGGACAGATTTTTCATTAAAATTTCTTCAAGTTAGTCATCAAAACATGTTTCTGGTGAAATTTGTTGCCATCTGGAGCGGAAAAAACATTGTCCTTTAAAAGTGTTAATTTTTTATTTCACGCCCGAAGAAAGCTCTCTCCGTTAAACCTCGTTAATGTAGAAGAAGGAACAAGCAACGTGAAATTTAAATTTGCGGGGGCGCCGCAATTACGGAGTCAATATTTTATCGACGCGAATTGCTGTAAACAACTAAATTTTGGACAAGAAAAACTGCAATTTCTTAAGTTTTATAACATCGATTAGTGTTAAGTACGTTTAGTTTCTTAATTTTAAAGCGGGAGGTTCAAGTTGTTTTCTTACTTCGGTTTCATCCAACTGGAAATCTTTTAGGAATGCGGGCAATGAGGGACGTAATTTTCGGACCTGTTTCGCAATTAGCCCCAAATCCAATTTTTTCTCATCAACCCTCGTAATAAAGTGCAATAATTTACAATTAGCTGTCGCGATGTACCTGGCAAAGCTTTTACCCAAGTGAAATATGTAACGTTTTAGCTAAAATTAACCGGAAATGACGCGAGCACATACACGTCTGAAACTACCGAGAAGTCTGCTGAAATTTGTTGCCAAAGACGAAAACCTCTCGCTCACCGTTATACAACTTGGTGTACTTTCTTACTTTTTCTCCTTTTATAGTTGCAATGTTTCTAGAGTTGTTAGCTTTTAATTTTCAGTAGATTTCTTCAGATCTGCTGCAAATCAACTTATGTCTTGTCAAAACTTTGAGTTCATGGTTCAAAATAAAAAAATCGTAACAATTCATTGGTTAATTTAAATACATAAATTTATAACAAATTGTAAGGCGCTAGCTGTTATAGGTTATTACGTCACGTGAAGTTTTTCGCGGCTTTAAAATTTTTGACGATCCTGGATACGTCTAATAACGTTGAAATGGTTCTCAGTGGCCCGCGGAACTTCAGGAGCACTCTTTATTGAGGGGGGTGAAAGACGCGAAAACTTCATATAATAGAGACCGCCGATAAAAAAGAAATGGCGAATTTTCACAACAATGCTTGACGGCTATTAGTTGGGCGTAAAATAGGATCTGATGAGCAGTTAGCCCCGGTGGCCACCCGTAATTGCTCGAAATAATTACAACGAAAGCTCGGATAATGATGTAAAAGCACTGCGATTCTTGTTGAAAAAACGCGGCATTGTTCTCCGGAGCGGTATGACTTCCCATCCAGATCTGTTAAGTAATTAGTTGCCATTTTTTACGAGCTTCCCAACGTTTGCACAATGCGGCTGGAATTCGGGACGCGAGACAAATTCGCGCTTTATCCACATCACCGGGATTATTAACAATGAAGAAGTTTGCGATTTTGTTGTTTGTTGGTCCCCGGCAGACAGTAATGAAACGGCAATCACAGATGTCAATGAAAGCCCAATCTGATTTAATTGCTGCACGAATTCGTGGTTGTGTTGGCTTATGCATATGCAACTGTACACGGGACGCAAAAAGGCTGAAATCCGGTGATTTCAGCGATTCAGCTGGCAAATATGCTGTCAATGTATACACCAAAACCGAACAAAATGATGAATTTTAATCCGAGACCAGAACTGGTTCCATGTTGGGATGCGAAACAGATCAATTAATATTTACTATTATGGTGTAATTTCAACAAAATCAATTTTTGATGCCAATTGTTGGCGGAAACCGCTGCTGATTAAAGCGCTGCATCAATGTTTAATCGGCTTTTCAACTTTCAACTACATAATTGTAACGACAAAGTTCACATAGTACAGAAAGAGTTGTTTCATAACGACAAATTTTCGATGTTTTTATTTTTAATGCTACAAGCCTTTTGTAGATTATCCGTAATAATTTTGAAACGATGCAAACTAGCTCAACTTGTGGGGCAAGTGGACATTTTTCAAAGCAACACAACACGAAATAGCGAATTGCGATAGTTTTCATACATGAAAGGAATTTAGAAAAGGGCCTTTTTACAAAATATAAAATATATTAAAGATTTTATTATTTAAATATTATTACATAATTTGCTACTTAGTTAATTTTTTTTATTATTATAATTAGATAACAGTACACTCTTAAATTGCTAGATTTTTGTTTCAAAATTCTTTATCTGTTTCAAAAAAGTACGATATTGTTTGTTTTAGTCATTGCTTTTCTACTGAATTTTATTTTGATGATTGCTATAAATATTCAGATATCGTTTTTTAAGGAGTACAATTTTTTTAAATCTAATGTTCTTGATCCATTTAGCTAAACTGTTTTTTTTTGATTTGAGGAAATCATTATGTGAAGTACTTCTATTTTAATACAAATTTAGACATTATTAAAATCGCTGACTGAATTTGCAGTCGACTTTATTCTTGAAACTAAAGAAAATATCGCTAAATGCTTGTTTAGATACTACGGAAGGGGTAAACAGAATTATTTCTATAGGTGATCCGTCTCCACGTTTGCTCTAATGTAAGTTGCTGGGGGCAACTTACATTCAGAATTGTACTTTTTTGGATGACACTTGATCACTTTAATATCTTAATATTCTTATTCATGGCCCATCATAAGAATATAGAGAAACAAAGACTATACAATCTGAAATTTTTTTAAATTCTGTCAAAGGAAAATATTTTAGGCGGCAATTTTTGCAAATACAGAAAGTCGATATTACCTTCTTTATTTTAAATAGAACACCGATAGACATTTTTGAAATGCTCTTAGAAGTTTAGTAAGGGTCTGTGAATTCGATCATGCTTTGATATTGCACTATTTTTGAAAAAAAAAATTTCTTGGAAAAAAAATCACAACTATGAAACAAAGAAATTAATATCTTTGAAACTTTCACTGCGTCAAGATATGATAATAATACATAAAGCTGCAGTCATTAATAAATTTTGTTTGTAACCATGTATAGTCCTCCTACCTATCTGTCTTTGATTTCGAGTTCTTGCAATTTTTGAGTAGAAACAGAAATTATTTCCTATGAATGTTCCTAGGAATATCCATCGTTGTTTTTGAGTTTTTGCAGTTTTCTAGTATAAATAAAAATTATTTTGTTTTATGTAAGTGAAGCGTTGCATATCAATTTTTTTATTGTTGAAAACAATTGATATTCCTCTCTATAAGAGAAAATATATTTTTTTCAAAAATGGTGCAATATCAAGGCATGTTCTAATTCACAAACTCATACTAAAATACACTGAACATTTCAAAAATAAAAAAATACTGCATGTTTTATTTCAAATAAGGAAGTTGAGATCAACTTGCCATAGCGGATTTGCCACCGGATTTAAATAATTCCCATTGAAATCGAAATGAGCTAATTTTGACTGTGACTCTAATTTATTGAAGTTAAAAAAGTTCAATTTTCGGGAGTTCGACCTAGATGATAATTTTAATCTCCAAATCATTAATATCATTTACATCAAGTTGTCTTCCCCTTCTTATTTTGAAAATCTTGACTTCGGGTTGACGATAGGTCACGATGTTAAAACGTTGCACTGTAAAAATTGAAGTGAACGGTAACTGACCAGATGCACATGCAATTTCGTGCTAATTATCCCGAGTTTTTCCAAAATGGTTATCCCTCACCCACCGAAAAATAAGGTTAGTGCCTCTTTACTACTTTTGTCCCTCATTTTCGTAATATCGATTTTTTGGACGCATTTATTGATTTAGTCTTAATAATTTTTGTTAATTATCTAATGGGATAAATTACGCCGCAATTGCGGTAGCCCTAATTGTATCCAATAAAAAGAAAAATTATGTTTATCATGCGGCTGAACTTTGCTCCACTTGCGTTTTGACGTCATTTTTTTAAAAAATATTGCGCCGCAATTAAATTTTAATTTTTGTTAAATTGGCAATAGTTGAAAAAATCGCTGTATTTTAAAGCCCCGTCTTCATCACCTTCCATCAGCATGCCAATTTAATAAATGCACATAATACGGCGTTGTTTAAAAAAATAATTTTGGGTATTTTTGGTGAAAATAGTATATGGACTCATCAAATACTTTTTCCATGGATTGAAAATCTGATTTTTTACATATCTTATGAAAATTAATTTTTTATTGTGACACTTGCTACAATGCACCTTTCTCATAATATGTTAGCACGTGTCTCGTTTTTCTTTCCCATTGACGCAAATAGCTACGGCATCACAATGGGGTACTTGCCTAAAAAAAATTGCTATTTTTAATCTCTAGTTGTATGCAAGATCCCGAAAGAGCCTTACATATTTTTTCCCATTTTTATATTTTGTATTTTCGTAAATATTTGCAAAAGTTGATATTGATGACGTACGTAGTCTCATATTCCAGATTCACATCTATATTGAATGGATTCTCGCTTTAGTTACTATGCTACACTGCCAGCAGAGGGCGCGCATGTAGAAACCGGAATGGAATTCGATTTATAAATAGATGGAAGGCTGTCGTGTGCTCTGAGTGTGTAAGATAAAACCATATTAGACTATAAGCAAGCTTCCCTGTCTGATCGCAACTGTCCGTGGTCGCCGTTGTCTGATGTCAGCTACCGGCTATTTGAAGTTTTTGCGTGACGCCATCATACGGTTTCTTTTAGAACTACACCGCATACGGGACGCGTACGTCACAAATCCCCCACTTCAAAAATTACAAAATTAATTCTGGACATAATATTAACCCAAAAAAAATAATTCAAAATACGGGTCGAATGAAAAGGCCTACATTTTTTAATTATTATATTTCCTAAAAATGAAACAAGTACTCCATTGCTAAGCAAATTATTACTTGCTACTAGGTGGTCCGATTTACTTAAACATCTTAAAATAATTTTAACTAAAAGTGCGTATTCACTTGAGCATTTGGCCTAAATGTGCACCAAATGAGGATAGTTTTGGTTCATGCGGGGCCAAAATTTAGACCAAATGCTCAAGTAAATACGCACCCTCAGTGTGGTGATATCTTTTGCAAGTTGCACATTGAACGGGATTTTTATTTTCTGGTGAAGTGGCTTTAGTATAATAAATGTTTCAATTTGTATACCTATCGTATAACATTGCCTCACTTTTGCAATAAAATTTTCTTCTTAACGGTTGCGTTTGTTTTTATTTTGGTGCAACTGTCTGTAGTACATTTTGTATTTGCCTGGCTTGGAGTAGTTAGTTGGTAGTGGTCAGGTTCGGCCATCATTGCATTGCTGATTGTGGTTGAGCGAAACCATAATATAGCAATTCCGTTGGAATAATTTGCCATCCTGAAAAGTAATTTTGTCTATTGCTACAGCAGCTTTGGTTGGGATTTGTGTGCATTTGATGTATATCTGAACTGCCACGTTTGGCTTGCCTTATTTATTCTTTATATGTTTGTTTGGGGAAAAAAACGATTAATTTTTATTACTCAGAGCCCAAGCACCATTAGTATCCGCGTTGATAATAATTGAGGTTGCGTATTTGATTGACATGGACTTGCGCCTGCACCTTTAGACCGCACTTTAACCTCGTCGAGCAGAAAAACATGTCATTACTTCTTGAAAGCCAAGCAGAAACCCATCGTAAATAGCTTTTTATAGATTTTCAAGCAATTATTTTAAAGAAAATTAATTATTTATATTTTTATTTTTAAGGAGAAGCAATGTTATTAGGATGATCTTAAGTTGAAATTGGCCAATCATGAAAATAAAATACCAAATCGATCAGGTTCTAATTTACGTTATTTTTTTTATTTTTGTTAAGAATATTGGGCAATAGTATTTATTGAAACCAATAACAAATAAGGAATATTTGGCAGCTTCTTGACACGATTGTTGAGTTTTATATTTACAACAAAGTATTGATGGGTAAAATAAGAATTTAAACTCCTATCAAAAGTTTCGAATTTTTAGCCGAAATAAGACACAATTGTCGTTAGGATTAAATACCGTTAAGTGGGGAATGGTCAAAAATTTTTCGTGATTGCACTGCCGGAAGCAGGTTACTCTTCCTCCAAATGCGGCGATATAAATACAATAGACCGGAATCAAGGGGCAGACGGGAACAAGTGCGGACAAGATTCAGCGAGCAATGTTTTATGTATTCCGCCAAAGTCCGGAGTAGGTGGCAAAAGGCGTGTAGTTTCTCGGTCGTCGGGCCGCCACAAACATTAGCGGGTTGCCGCTGAATACTGCATGAGGCTCTTCTGGACTCGGGCCGCTCCCTCAAGCTTCCCGATACCGCTTCTCTAGCTGTCTTATAAAATTATGATAATGCCAGTAACATGGTAGCTTGTCGCTGTCACGAAAACTACCGTCATCTCGCTAAGTGAAAATTATACGCTTTTGGAAAATGTAGCCGGATGATATTGCGTCTTAACGGCAAAGCCGGTCTCGGGCTAATCTCGTTAGGGGAACGGAAACTGTTCGTCACTTTGTAGCGTCGTTGCGACAAGTTGCGCACAATGTCAACATCGGCAGTTAAATAATTTACACCGTGTCCGTCCCATAAACGGGACACTAACGGGACGAAAAGTGTATTCATAGCGCGACGTGAAAGTGACTCGTCGTCGTTAGGTGCGAGCAAGAACAGACGTTGTAAAACGGTAGTAAAGCTGCAAACCAGTCCAGCTGCCCTCGGCCATTACGCGCTCTTCGACCAAGCAACTCCTGCGAGGGCAGTATCGTTCTTTTAACCGGGGGTGCCATTAAGAACGCGGTTACCCTCGACACCAACTTTCTCTTTTGATTGCTTTGTTTCTTCTTGCTCTTGGTTACTACATCGTTAAGATTTGTTCCCTGAAACTTGGCGAGTTTCCTTGTAAGTACCGTTGTTCTGCCAGTAATAAAGGATAATTTATAAAGTTCGCTTTTATGCTTCAAAGAGTGGCTGTATTTCATGATTACGATTGCCGTTGTTATTTATTCTACTGGCGCGAATTGAAACTTAATTTATACTTCATAAACTCGAGTAGATTTAAGTAGTCTTCAGGGACTCGCTTTCGGCGCCGACCCCCCAAATTTCGCGTTTTATCCCCAGAAACAACACTATAATTACCCCACTCTTGCAGCTTCACTTAAAAATCCACTTAATATCCACACCTTTAATATCAATACTTTTAGTGGAATTGTGACTCAAAAACCGTTCGGGTTCTGGCGAAAACGGCTTTAGCTTCGTTCATACAACCAGTTTACTTTCAATTTATTTCAGGAGTGTTACGGGCTTAACGGTGAAATATATCGGAAAGCAGATACAGCACGTACGCTTTTCAGTATTGCATGTCCGCAACGATTATAAAGTTTCAATTTGGTTTTTTCGCTGTTACTGTTTATCTCCCCTAGTTGGCTGTAATGTTTTTGAAATTTACCGCGTCATCGGCTTGCCAGGCCACTCTTTGATGTGGCAGGAACCGTCCATTAGAGACCCGAAACGCCCAGAAAGAGACGAAATTTCCACGATTCTAGAGACTTCGATGTTGGGAACAGCAGGGGCGGGTTCGTCCCTATTCATGAACTACGAGTATTGCAAACTAATCCAAGATCCGAAAACTTACAACCAACCATCGACATGTTTCCGATAATTTTGTCCATGCTTTTGTCTGATCTATAAACATTTGGTTTTTTGATTTTTGTTCAAGAAAGATTTCTGCAAGAGATGCGATTTAGATTTCCTTCAAGGGATACTGCATGCAAACATTCACAGGTTTAGAAAATCTTATTATGAAATTTATTGTCAGCAGTATATGAGACAAGTATTTATATTTTATATGATTGAGTTAAGGTTAGAAACAACATTCTTAAACGCAGAATTTTATTTA
Source organism: Pyrochroa serraticornis (assembly GCA_905333025.2). NCBI lineage: Eukaryota > Metazoa > Arthropoda > Insecta > Coleoptera > Pyrochroidae > Pyrochroa > Pyrochroa serraticornis. The sequence goes on along the minus strand of HG995157.1, from coordinate 7,871,622 downwards.
CGTCAGTAGCTTTGCCCAAACAAGTATTCTAATTGAATTGAGCGATATTGCCAACTAGCTTCACTGAGATGTCCATTCGAAACAAAAATATGTATTAATAGAAAACTGGGTAAATTTATCTTGATAACTACAATATAAATGTTAAAAACCCCTGGTAGTACAAAATTCAACAATTATTTATTGGTATATAATATTTATATCAAAATTAAAACTTATAATCAATTTAAATCGATAGTGCTGAAGTTTATTAACCACTTTGCGCCAATAAATTGGTGTCAACGTTCAGCTAATGGTTTAGTTGAAAGCGAGTAATATGATGAAAGAGAAATCAAATTAATGATTGCAGCCAATCTCTTAATGTTGATTCTATTAGCACTGAGAATAGATTTTAAATGTAATTCATGCCCATTTTCTCAATTCCTGGATCAATGATGGCATGCAGATGGAAATTTTGTCTAAATATTGGGGTTATCCAGAATTCCTCCTTTATGGTTAGCTAGCAACTAAGAATTAAAAGAACAATAGAAGAAAATACAATACTAGTTGAACCTAACAAAATATGCTAGCAAAATTGCAGTAGAAACTTGAAGTAGAAACAGTGAAAATATCAATATTATTAAATCTAGGCAAGTAGCTATGTTTCTTAAGGAGAAAAGAATTTGACGCTAACGTAAACATTGACTCAAAGGCAAATTTAGAAGAGATATTTAATTATCAGCGCAATAGAATAATTGTGGCTGTAACAACTTAAGAATTCACTGTGTTAAATTCTCAAAGGAACTTTAAAACTGCAATGAAATGGTGTCCAATAAAGTCGACTTTGACTTTACCAATTCAATTGACTTTTTAGTAACTTCCAGAAATAATTTGCAGAATTAAACAAATTTGTTCTCTAAAAGTTCTTACTCAACACAGTGATTTCGAAAAATTTACTGCCGTTGAGAAAAATTAATTACCCGTTTCTTAAGAACTGAGCATAATTAAAAAGTTGATACATTCGAACTTACATTACTCAGTTTATTAAAATTAATTTTTGAACAACATTCGTAATGGTTTACAATTTTATTGATACTTTCAAAATAGTCACTTTTGCGTTAAATATTTTACAGAAAAATATTTTTAAAACAATCACGAGAGAAATAAAGTGGTGACAGTCTATTGCAGAACACTTACTAACCAGCGACTAGTGTAGTATTGAAGACTTTTTAGTTGTTAGGACGCGATAAGGATTATTGCGTTAAAACGTGCGGTAATAGGTTTTTCACACGACCTTGGCCATACATATGAGGCTTTCCGTTCCTCCTAATTACGACGATTTGAAGAATTAGTCACTTGTTGAATATATTTTTTAATACTTGTTAATTTATTTTGGTAACATTAACCCCGAATTTATTGAAATTTTATCAATATATCTTGTGAAAGAAGCTAAGTAGCTGGTCTAACACCCATAAAAGTCGTTTTTTTATAATGTAGAACCACCATAAATTCTTATTATTATATCTCGTCTCTTACACATGATGCAATGTTAACACATTTATTGAAGTTTTCATTCAAGTTAAGGGGATAGTTTGCTATATACGTGGTTTAGACGTAATGCAGCTGAGGCATAATTTGTGTTACTATTCTGCAGAATCGCACTTTGTCAGGTTGAATATGAGAGCATCAAGCCATATGTTAAATAATCCGTGATTGACCATGCATCAAAATTATTGCTTTCCGTGAAATTTTGACACAATTGCTCTACAATTCGAAAGACTCTTTGTTTCATTTTAGTCGATTAAATTCGAATTTGCAATCTCTAAATCAAGAAATAATTAAAGCAATGGATGTGCAAAGATCCTATTTTGCCGAGGAGGGCAAAAATGGCTTTGTCAATGTTTCAGGAATTTTACGTAATTTTCTCGTTGAAAATCTCGTCAGAAAATCGCGCCTTCATATAGCAAAGACACCAAAACATGTAATTTACCAGCACACCATTTTGTGATTTCGATTGAGATTTCAATTGGTGTCTTATTTATCCTTTTTACTCAAGCTCTTCTAATGATTATAATTTTTTTGAAATTTCTGGCACAAAAAATTTGTTCATCTCGATATAGTTGAATAGAAAACCTAAATGTAACAATCTACAAGAAGAATCTTGCTGCATTTTTGAACTACCTTGAGCAAACAGGAAACTATAACCGCTTGTGTATAGAAATAGAAATTAAAATTAATCACAGAAAGTTAGATATTTCAATAATTTTATTTTAGTAGGTCTATTTAAAGTAGGTTTTAATTTTTAATGGCCTGAGGAGTAATATACAAGCTTTGGTATTAGTTCTTTAATCTACGTTGTTTATCCAGCAATTGGAATTTAGATTGAAGTTACGTAATTAGTAGAAATATGCTTTTGTCACTCACTAAAACTCATTTATTCCAGAAGTACGCACAGCTGCTTTGCTCACTATGGTTATTGGAGGAGACTGAAATACAAGCTTATTACGGAAAGCAAATAATGACAGTTAATTGATCTACAAAGAGATACATTTAATCTAATTAAATAACATTTTTTAAGGATCACCCGATAACTGGGTTCATGAAGTGTCAAAAAGCATATGCACCCCATGATTTGTTTTTTTTTTATAAGGAGAATACTAGTGGACTGTTTTGGAGTAGATGGGTGTAAGAATTCGGTTTCGTTTTAACCATACTTGTACTTTTCTATCTGCAATAAATTGATTTGTTGTTATTTAAGTCGCACTATTGCAGATTATGCCCGATAGTTTATCTAACATTTATTTGTAAAATATTTTGTAAATCCATAATATTTCCAGCATCAAGAAAATATTACACACAAAGAACGTCATGCACTATAATTGTATAGAACAAAACTTGCAAAAGCTGGTCGTTTGAAGAAAACATTCTTAATGTTAGTAGTTCTTTCTTACTCAAAAATGGAGAGATTCTACGTTGTCTAGGCTATTTCTGCTGTATAATTAAAACGAAAAAAAGTTTAATTTCTTTAAATACATTGCAAGTCATTGCAGAGAGAGACTGAAGAATATTCTAACACATATATTGCTTTGGTAATTTAGAGTGGCATGTAGGTGGACTACCAAAATTTGATGCACCTATGCCAATAAAGTTCAGTTTTTAATTTCTGAGAATTCTGTTGGTTTTATAGATCTTTTTTGAAAAAAATATACAATCATCTTTTGGGTGATGTTTAATAATATTTTCTATGTAAAAATATACTTGAAAATTGGGAGTGCTTAGTTATCTAATGTTAACAAGGACGGGTTTGAAGCCCCTAGAAAATAACTCTTTATAGTAAATTTGAAGAATTTTTTTGTTTCTGTTTTTTTTTTATTCTAACAAATCGTATCAATGATCTTTTCTTCATTTATCTATTAACTTTCATTTACTTTCAGCATTTCTTTTTTTTTATTCTCTATTACCTTAACTCAAACTTTTTCAACTTTCCTTCACTAACTTTGCATTTTCACTCTAGTATCAATTTGGTATTGTTATAACATTTTCAGGTTTCCGACTTTCAACTTTAGACTTTTGTTTTTCAAACCGGATATCCAGATTTCTAGAAGCCAATCAAATTCTCGATTCGCTCAAGCTTTCCACCAATTGCAGCTTTCACTGAAACGGTTCATTTTGAGGCATTTTAGAGTGTTTTTTTTAGCATTTTAGTCACTGTCTCTGGTGAGGGTTTGATCCACGATTCTGTCACTTTAGACGGTTTGGGGTCTCCGCGCCTTTGTTTGAGCTGCTAACGAAAGTTGTGGGTTTCTATGTGGAGGGCATCAGGTTGTCCTGGATAAAACCACGTTTAAATATTAAAGAGGCGTGCGTGTCTAAAAAGAAGGAACTGTGCCCGTTAACATGTCAGAAGGTAAGTCCGCAACCCTGGTGCCCTCTTTCACAACACCTCGATAATTAAATAGATGACGAACGCACTGACTTGGAGAGCATTGCTGCTAAATTAAATGCGCAACCGAATTCCGGCCATAATCTGAGTTATTTGATAAACGATCGGATCATAATAAAAGGTTTAACTTGATTTAGGTATATCGGCCGCTTTTTTCCTGTAAATTCGACTACTAGCAGGGCCTTGTTAGCACACACAATTTTTTAGCAAATATATCCCTGATTTTTAAGGTAACTTTTTTAAAGTGGTAAAAAATATTCATACATATTGTTCCTCAAGGGAATTACTGCACCGCTGGCCAAATGCGAACTTGACCGTGTCTCGTAAATCTTCGGTGAACTGGAAAACGATTCTGGTTGGACATATTTATTAACTTGTTCAATTATTTTACCCATTTTTTTAAATCGCTATTAGTAAGTTTTACAATTTCCTCAAAACTCATTTTAAGAAGTTGATCTTTCTGTATTTCCATCTATTAGAGAAAAAAATATTTAAAATATTTATGGGTCAATTTCACCGGAGTTAACTTTTTTTAATTTGCTAAAAACTGATCTCTGCTAACGGGGCCCTACTATTAGTAATTCACCTTTACGGCTTGACATTATTACTAAGTTTGGTGTGAAACTGCTGTATCGATTCGTTTTAACATAATTTTGGAGGAACGTCAAGAATAAATTGGTCGGAGCTCTCAAGTTGAGAGGTTTTTATGATGAGTCTGAAAACACAAGGAGAAATCAATTTTTTTGACGCAAACACGAATAAAATTATTTTGTCATTAGCTAACTTAAAAGAACGTAGTTAAAACGTCCATAAAAATTTCGCATCGCTTCAAATGACCCATAACCGAGTTATGACATTGTAAAAAATAATAAAGCATTCGCAAATGCTGACGAATTATATCCAAAGATAAACTAATTGGACAAGAAAACGACGCGAGTCTCGAACATAAATTTAAAAAATGCAAAAGAAAACGCGCTTAAAAGCAATGTCGTCGTCGACTTTACTGCGAACAGTTAGAGTCGCGCAAACGCTACTTCTTTCTCTCTACAACCTCTTATATCTCAGGCTTTTACAGCTGAGGCAACTCTTAGGGAAGTTGTAAAGTTGAGTTTCAGCGCAGTTTTATAAGGAAATATTGCTGTCGTCGCTTGTTTCGACTTTGTTCGCTTCTTGCCCGTTGACCTGACCAAAGAACTGTCGGCTTCCACCTGCAAATTAAAAACGTAACGAGTGCATAAAATTGCCAGCCAGGAATTCAACGCTTTGTTACCTTTATTGCGTCTTCTTCATAAGTGGATTAGTCGCAGGTATAAAACGGTAGCGGGATCGTAAAGACTGAGCCACGTTATACATTGTTGCGAAAAAAAATCAATGGACGCCAAAGCGAAAGCCCCACGTCACCTGTCGACGCGGACAGGGCGGATTATGTCGGGGATGCGGGCAATAAATCCCCCCAATAACATTTTATTGTAATAATCTGAATTTATTCCGGAAAGTCGGGGGGCTTCGAAAAAATCACAGTCTACCGCCAATCTCCAGTTTACAAACGCTTTTTGGGTTATAGAGCAACGCTTCACGTATCCACCTGCTACTGAATTTTTTGGAAATAGTTTGAACATAAATCAAATAACTTGCACTAGCGAAGTTTGAAATAATTGTTGACACAATATTTTAATAAATTTAGCAATTCAATAGTAATTAAATTTTATAATTGTTGAAGTAGAAGGTTGTTTCATTCAGTAGCTGCCGGGCTACAGCAATGCATCATGAAATTGGTCCTTTGAGTCGGATAACTGAAGCAGCAAATTTAAAAATACAAACAATCGTAACACTTTGTGATGTTCATCTGGATGCTTAGGGTGACTGCTACCGTTTTCGGTTATTCCTTTGAATGCTTGGGGGAGCCTTCAGAGATTTGGGATTTAAATATTGCTTTTATTCAGATAATAAGCTTGTAAGCTTTGCTATCATATAAATTTTATTAGTACTGGACCATTAAATTTTTATTTTATTTTTTATTAGGACTAAAGCATGAGCTATATATGTGGTCGACCGGTTGATGTGACCATGTTCTTAACATTAAGTCTTTGCAATAGTAGTACGGGAAAAATTTGGACTGTGTTTTGGAAACGAGATGTTTCTGAATATAATTTACTTTAGATCTACGATAAGCCTTCACTGTGAAATAGGATTCTATATACTTCTTGAGCAACCCTGCAATAATTTCTGAATGACCGAATTATGGAATGGTGGTAATTTTTGATTTTTCTTATGCAGTATCATTAACCGCTGACAGATTTCTTCCCAGTCCTTAGACATGCATGTAGTGCAACTGCTTATCAAGTGCAGAACTGGCGATCAAGCGCCGAGCATTGACATTTTAATTTCCACTACTGAGCCCCTCAGAAGAACACACAATACATGATATAGCGTTTAACTAATTGGGAGTTCTTTTAATTAGCATATAATCTGCAAGAGGGTTAAGTTTTGAAACGTAACCAGGAAGTGAAAAATCTAACAGCCAATTATGCTCTAAAATTGCATATTTATTGTAAAGACAACTACCCAACCATTTCCACCATATCTTTGCAATCACTTATAAAGCATCCCTTGTAGCTTACCCAACAACAGCGGCGTTATAATTACTTATTCTGGCAAGAACGCACTGAGATTGGGGTTCCAAGCAAAATTAGCTCCAATTAGCCGCAGAAACAATAGCGCTTTCCATCGTTTTCCTTGCGGGGGTTGCAGCGAGACGCTGCAATGTTCGTTGAGTCGTAATTGTTGCAATTTTGCCGCCACTTATCGACTCGTCGATTTTTCTTCAACTCTCTCTTAGTTCCGCTAGAAATAATTATACATCGCCCAATTTGTAACCCGATAACCGTTGTAGAGACGGGAATTCGTGCTGCAATGTTGGTAATGTGGTTATGTCTTGGGCACGCGATCTCCTATCAAGACGAGGCGCTGTAACCTCGCTGACGTCACTAATACAACCCTTAACAATATGCAAACACGCGAACACGCTCGCCGAAAGTACGTCGATCGCTGCCGCGTGTCATCCTTATGAACGTGGCTTTATTTGTTCTAGACGGTAATTAGTGCGGTTTTCGGGGCTTGGATAAATTCGATTTTGATTTGGCAGTGCGAAGGGGTTGGCGCGGCATGTAGACCCAACTGACTTCCGTGCGGCCAGTACCACTTCTGTAACAATATGCAAACACGCGATTTGACGTTTTTATCGAGGAAGTCGGCTCGACTTTGTAAACTCACCGCAATATATTTGGATATATGGCCCTTGAACGGCCGTATTTCCTGAAAATTGTAAGGCGGCATTGTGATAGACGTCGCGGGGGGCGTCTAGGGGACTCTCTTTGAATCTGTTCAATCGATGGTTATATATTTATTGTTTTCAGGTCTTTGCCGACGACGCTACGGGATACTAGGTAAGCGATTTCACCTCTTACTAACTCGAATCCGGCCAATTCACTAATTTCACAGACTAGACACAAAGAACAAAGCACGTTCTCGCAAACAGGGCAACTAATTGAAACCAAGTCACAGGAAACATAAAGCATTTTAGCAGTTTATCACACTTGCAAATTTGTTGTCATTATCGGCACTGTTATTAGTATAATAGAATTACAGGGGACGTATATAGGAACGCTGTAGTTACAATTCCTCCAGTCCATGAGGAAATAATTAAATTATTGACTGCTACAGCACGGTCGTCTTAATTGTTACATTTCTGATTTAGTTTCATATGCGCAAATGTAGCTAAATGGTTCTTGTTGGTTGGTAACTCTTGGTAAGTCGTCGGTGATTTTTTACCAAGTATTTGCTGCTTCTTGCCGGTAACAGTTTCTTAAAAATGTCCATTGCGTTTAAGGCCTAAGAAAATCTACTCAATTTATTAGTAGCTTCCAAGATAATAATAACAAAATTGTGCTACATCTACTTACCATCAGGTGAATTTCGTGGTACTAGAAATTTTCTATTAAGATGGTGTAGTTTTTGAGTTATATTAGGATTCTAGCATTTTAATGCTTTCTTTTGTATTATCTTCTCACTATCTTTTGTTAACATTGTGCGGTATATTATTTTCATTTTGGTGATGATACCATGATCGATATCAACATAAGAATAGCCATCATCCAAGTAGTTCACCGAGAGCAATTCACAAGGGAATGCTCTAGCCATTTATTAGACTTTATCAATTTTAATTCGACATTTTAATATTTTAAGCGATTTGGTCTTTAGCAAACATTGTACTTGGTCGAATTCTTTCATAATAAGCGCTGATAAGGGAACCCCCTGCCCTATTTTGAGCGAAGTCGTGCAAAACTTATATTACTTAAATTGTATGTATAGAAAAATTAAGCAGGAAATAGAAATAAATCGAGTGGACTTATTGTGGTCAAAGCTCTAACCGGCACAAGCCTGGACCTCAATGCAAGCAATTATTAAAAGGTCTAACCGAATGGGTGAAATTTGAAAGTAAATGGTTTTGGTGAAAGAAAAACTCAACAAAGACAGAGGGCTAGACGGTAACAATTTTCATAATAAACGATTTTTGCGGCAGAAAGGCTTCTAAGGGTAGCAAAATATTCAACACACATAACCTCAATGAAAGAATATTAGGAACATATAAAGAAAACTGTTGATATTTGCTTTAAAGTCAGCACCCCATGGCGATATGTCACATAAAGTTTTTTAAGCAAAACCATGTTCTACCGACAAGGATGCCATTTTGAAGGGCCGCAGGCTGCAGACCAAATCGACTACAAAAATACGCTAAATATACAAACAAGAAAAGGAGTTTTACATGATCACTTGAGAACTCACTAGGAGCTTAAGCAAGCTTACTACTTTCAAAGGGTGGCCGTCAGATCTTTTAAATGTTGAAAGCGAGCAGACTTGGTTTACCAATAAGAATTTTTAAAATTTATCTTATTATACGTGTAAAATCAATCGAATTCTTGGACTAAAAGTGTTTATTTGAGTTTCTTGAATATTTCTCATTCAATTTGATACCATCAATAGGAGCGCGATGGTACGATAAGATCATTCTATACCAACTTTCACCCGTTCGGTACCAGTAGTAGTACTGGTTAATTTAGCTGTATCTTTTTAAGGTTCAGGTTTTAATACCTCTCTTAAGATTTTCTAAAATCTTGAATTTTTTTTTTTGGATTTAACTTCTATTCTGTACTTATACTTCATTAAGTTGAAGTACTCTTTGAAGCATTTGGTAAGAACATAATATGTATCCTACTAATTGCTTGTTGACGATACAATTAAGGACATTGATTTTATTTTTATTTTTTTTACTAATATTAAAAAACCAAAAATTTGCCTATCCTATTTAGCATATTTCTTAGATTTAGAGCTAATCAATTTATTTTTAATCTCCAAAATCACGCTGCCTCAAATTTTTTCTAGGTTTCTTGGATTATCTTTTTTAGCAACAATCTTTCTTATCTTCTTAAGATCATGGTAACGTATTATTTTTGGTTTAAGTTCTGAGTTGCATTTTGAAGCAGCTTTTTGATTGTCCACTACTTTTACCAAAATGGGTACTAAAAGCGTTGTACTTTCCCTTCCCTTTTAGTTTGAAGCTGCATTATTATTTTATTATTATTATATTGTACTTTTCTACTTCTTCAGTATTTATGTAATTAATTATGTGTCTTTTATTACTTAGATTGATTAAGTCCATTATTTGATTTGAATCGCTTGGTGTAAGATTTTTATCAAACATTGCTTTCCGTTAAACTGATTATATGAAGTCATTAATTAACCACACCCAGTATTGGGGACATCGATTTAGATTTATTATCCAGTAATAATTGCCCTTCATCCACTATGTAAATGAAATCGATAATTTCTCAAATTTATGAGTGAAAATCATTTGTCAGCTGTACAATTTATATTAAATTCTGCAAGAATAAATGGAAAAACTCAGTAAATAATGTCCATCAGGTTCCCTCCTTGATGAGATAAATAGGAAAATTTATTCAAAGGTAGTCCCTGTACTAGCAGATTCTTTCGTCCACCATCTTCACTGTCGTTAGTTGGCAACTTTTCAAGAACAGACACAATTGAATTTTACTTGCGGTTGGTTAATTCGCAAATTTTTCATCGCTTAGTTAATTGCATTTTAGGGGCAACAAATTAATACATGCAAACTCGCTTGTGCAACTTGCGTTGTCGTCACTGATCTCTTCAGAAAGTTTAATTCACCATTTGCATAACAAAATGCGCATAATTAATTTAAATGCTACAAAATATTTGATTATTGTCTTTTCCGCCTTTGGTGTGAGTTTGCTATAATTTTTTTGCGCCCTGAATTTACCCAACTTTCTGTTCTAGTTTCAATGTTTTGACCCGTGTCAAATTCGTACGCATTGCCCTTTAGTGCATCACTTTAAGAAGTACTTATTGGATAAATCTCGTGCCGGGATAGGTGAAATTGATCCTTTTAGCTGCTTCCGGCAAATTTAATGCCGCATAAGTTATTCGTTACAGTTTGAAACTGTAAAGTTTTGAAGGATATACGAACTTTCAGTACAAACGAAATACTTGGGGTTTATGCATCGTAAATGGCACTTGAGAAAAGTTCGTCTTGAAATTCGTTTGTTTAAGTACATTACTTAAGAAAATAATTTATGAACAATAGGTAAATAAGGGGGGTTCAGCTTTTTGATTATGGCCTATTTTAGAATGATTTATAGCGGGTTAATGTTGTTAAATTGTTAATAATTTAAAATGAAATTGATCGGTAATTAATGGCTGTAGAAAGGAACGCAATGCAGCATAAGCGCTTTAGGTTCAACTCAACTAAAAGCTCATTGCGTGCAGACATCGTTTTACAACTAATAAATCGTGCTGTACTCTACACTAAGTGGACGAAAGTTGCTAGGCGAAAACAGTAATTAGTAATTTATTATCGCTAGATTCGTGTCACTATATTCAGTAGAAACTGTGAACAAGGAGTCAGATGATTATTAAAGTCCATGTTAATAAAGGGTTTTTATTGAATTTTTATAAAACAATAACTAAAAACTTACTATCGCTTCAATAACTCAATTTTTGGATATGGCGTTATCAATTTTCTGTAATTACAAAAATTATGGAAAAAAATTTGAAAAGCTAGCCACAACTGTATACTTCGACGTAGTTATTGTCGAGTAACAGCGTCATATTAGCATAATGGCGACGATAACTCGTTCCATGCCGGATTGCCGTCGAATTAGAATGCCCCGTCCCCATCATGTGTCGCCGAATTTTCCCAAATTAATCCTTGCATTAACTCTTTTAATTAAATCCGGTTGCGTCGCGACCAATTTCAGTCCGTTGCCGAAATTCCTCGTTCGGACCCCTTGAATTATTGAAACCGCAACAGTTGAGGGTGGCTTTTAAGTTAGCGAATAAACAATTTAGTGGAACTGAAAATTTATGAATGACAATCGATCCGAAAGTAATGACTGTCGGTAGTAAACAATGCGTGGGGTTGGTTGAGTTGCATGTTGATTCACTTCCACCGACAGTGTTTTACACATAAAAAATGCATTAAGTAATTCACTACGGAAGTGGACAGTAAGTACTTTGAAATTGCTTTATTGTTGTAAACCATTAAGCTATCCCCCGGGGTTAATAATACTACGTTATTATCTTGTAGTGGTTGGAAAACTGATTTCGGATCTTTCATGAAAAATTACTTTATACTCTCGCTCACAAACATACAAGGGAGATATTCTAGCTATTTTTCATTTGAAATACTGCACGCTACCAAACTGACAGCGAGTTTCATCAGGAATTACGTTTAAGTAGGAAACGTAACAAGCAAAGTTGCTTTATTGCCAACGTTTCTATTCACGTTGCACCGGAGACAAGCAAATTCACCCGGCGCCTCCGCCATTTGCACACGTTAGCGGTTTATTACCGAGTAGCTTTGCGTTCAGTTTTTTCTACGCTATCACTTATAATAAACTTCACAACAAAAAAGAAAGTTTATGACTCAATCGATCTTGTTATAGAAAACATCTAAACGTTGTCTTGGCGTTGTCGCTAACTCCATCCAATTTTTTAATAGATATTAATGAATATATTCGTTCAGCCTTTGGATTACTTCATATAACTTCCCCTAAATAAATAATTTGAAAAAAATTAAGGACTCTTTTTGGAGCGTTAAATATTATGCTTTCGAGGATGCATAAAAACCAAAATAACGAAAAAACTGTTAAACCAATAATTTTTATTTTTGTAACACAGACACTACCATAATGGGTTCAAATGATTGAGAATTAGAAATCAAGGTTTTTATGTTTTTTTTTGACTATTCTTTTGAGATTTTTTGCTTATCTCAGCGGATGATATTTCGAGGTGTAATTATTTGCTTAAAATTGAAGACTTAGGAAAATAACTCTTTCGAATATGTCTCTTTCAGTGAACAACTTTTATTATAAATAAGCTATAGTGGAATTCTTTTACATGCTCGTGATACTGCTTGCTCAAGAATAGCGCTGCTTGCAATTGGAAGACTATTTCAACGTCTTTAGCTCCCATATACCATATCTCATATACAAAGAGCACCAGAAACGTTAGATTTTCTGGAGGAAAAAAAATTATGCAATATGCAGAGAAAAGATGCGAGATATGAAAGGTTAGGGATTACTGCACTAATAGAATGGTGCACACTTTGCCTACACATTTTGTTATTTTAGTTTAAACAAAAATATTTTATAAATTACCGGAAATTTTGATTAGTGTAGAAGTTAGTCAGTTAAACACACATCATCCGGAAAATTGATTGTTTTGTTTATTCCCATTAAGTTAAATTAATTAGTCAGGTTTTGAATGGTTTGCAAACTAATTAATTTTCATTGACTAAAATAAAAGAAATTTATCTAGTGATGCACAAGAAGTATTTTTCCGAATTTATAGAGCGATTAAAAATAATGTTTCAACACATAAAAGAAGATCATGTTGTCGTATTACATTTCTTGAACAGATTTTTTCTTATTAATAAACAATAGTGTGTGAGCTCTGTAGAATCCTTGAGGTATTAAGGAGAAACATTTAAATAATTGTGACAATTAAAAAACGAGATAAATAGTAGAAAGAATTATTTATTGCAACAATATTCACTATTGTGTTCCCTTTGTTCATGCTGGCACTAAATTTGTTTTTGCGCTTACAAAATCTATTTGTATATCCTTGTTAATAACATATCAATTACCACGTAAAAACAGGCTACCCAGAAAAATATTAGAGATATTTTCAAAATTATTCAAGATTGCTTGAAACATTATCATTGTGTTATAAGCAAACAATTTGAACAACCTCCGATTTATATCCGAGTACAGGAACAATAATTGGGATCCTTTTTGCTAATTGACTATAATAAATTACCAATAATAATTTCTCAATCAATTCTAGGGCGTTGTATTTATGCATTGAACGTAGCTAAATTCATTTTGAAATTTTTTTGTAAATGAAACAATTTAAATTCATGTATTAATTTTCTTTTATTATTAAATTTTCAAAACCAAAACGGCATCCTTTGTGGGTGTAAAGTTAATGATTATCTAGTTAAGGAAAACCGATTTTTGTAATTTTTTTTAATACCCGCCTTAAGCTTATAACGACTCATCTACCACATACAATTCAGAATTTAAATTTAAACATCGATTTTTTAAGAATTATATTAGCATGCGGTGTTGCTAGTCTGGTATGTAACTTCCTTGTATTTCAATGCAGTGTCGATGCAGTGATATTTGCATACTTTGGCTTTTGTTAGCATTCACATTTTAATCCATCTTGAACGAAATATTTTCCAAAATTGCAATAGTCGGAGAAAATTTGCTTAACTTTTTAGGTAATTTTTGTTCTATCATTACTAACTACAGTAAGGGTACTATGATTGAATTAAATTTTTTCGACAGTCGAAATTATCTTGACAGTTATCGAAATTCTTGCATGTTTTGAATGCGCTAGATGCACCGCGAGATAATTTTCATCTCCGCTTTGAAATATTTGTATGAACATATGCTTGCAGATAAGATTTTTGCTTTAAATATATTACTTACCTTTTTGTTACAATCTCGAGATGCTTTTAGCAATTTCTATTTATCTGTTGGTCTCTCTCTTTAGATAACAATCAAAATTTCTCACAAGTTCTTTATTATTTAATTTCACAACAAACTCTCTTTTCACCATGTCTGTAACCTACCCTACTACCCTTACATTGCTTTTAAATATTAGTTTTATAATGTTGGCATTGACAACCAAAACAGTTTATGGTCCACTTTACTTTGACCCCCGCACTTCTCTGGCCCTGGGTACACACAAAAATCTCAACATTCTACAGTACATAAAACAACTCTTATTGTTTCTTGTGTTATAAAGAAAGCTTTGAAGCAGGCACTTGTACGTTAATTTTCGAACTCTTTTTTTGCCGAAGTAGTAAGTTATTTTACTTGTTTGTACTCGATTGGTAAGTTTAAAAAAATTATTGAAGCTCTTGCTGTGTGACGTTTCCATTTTCCACAGAAAAAGATAATGACATTTTACTAAAAACAAGAGATTTTGCCCCTATTTGCAAACAATAAAAATTGCTATAGACATATAACTTGAGTATTGGTTGAATATGTTCTAAAGTAGTGACATCTGCCCCAGTAGAATTGTTGGAAAAGCAGCGATTTTCATTCCATTTTCTGACGTTTTCCTCCACTTACTTGCTCCTCATATATAAAAGTACGTGCCATGCGATATATTACACGTCAAAATAAAATTATGTCGCAAACCGAATTGCGCTACTAGACAGCAATAAAGCACGTTTCCCTCCACATGACATTACGTATATTGCATCAGACACTTGAGATAAGAGAAATGGTAATATAGGCGAGAATTTTAAGGTCACCGAACATAATTTGAACTTAACCGTTTACGTGAAACATATTTTTACTGTATCAAAGCGTTGTCGACTAGCATTACTCGTTGCAGGAAATAAAAAGCATAGATAGTGTTCAGACAAAAAGTTTTGCGAAGCGTCCATTCCGATAAAAATTCATAGAATTATCTAACAGCGCGAATCATTAAGATATCGCGTCGTTAATTCTTAAATTGTGAACGTTCGGGAAATTGCCGTTTTCATTCTAGAAATTTACTGGAAAAGTCCACGTTGTTGCCTAAGTGGCACATTAGTTTAACCATAACAGTTTCAAATATTCTATGAAGTCCAATAAAGGTCGTAAATATTAAGAAGTTTCATTATAAAGATAACGAGTCTCTTCAAAAAATTCAAAACTCACCCTAAAATTGTGGCATCGTAAATTGCGCAGTTCAAGTGTTATCGAAGGATTAAAATTTTTAATCAGGAATCGGATCTGCAACAAACCGGAGCGTCAATCGAGAGGACCTGTCCGCTGTAATTGGACGCTGTAAAGTGCATGTAATTCCATCTGGTGCCGCCAACCGATACAGATAAACACGAATTGATTGAATAGTTTCGTTGGAGCGGCGCGCAAGTTGGCATTCTCACCCGGGACCGACTTGCTAATGAAGTAATTTGCAATGTTTAGCCGAATTAATGGCCTGAAACGTAATAATAATAGAACGGCAACCCTTCAGTGTGGCTAGTTTACGACGTTGTGAGGTACACAAGCCGCCATAATTTAGTCCTCTTAGTTCCTGGCCGCTGCCCACGACGAAAAGGCAGCGGTTTCGAAGAATCCTGAAGGACGCGCCCACGCAGCGTCATCCACGACTTGTCCTACCTCTTTCGACGAGACGTTTCAGGAACAGGAATTAACCGCATTCCGACCTAAAAATTTCCAACAAAGACCACAGTGTTTTCTTTTATTTGCGGGTCTTTGCTGGAAGATCTATTAGAAATAATTTGCTTTCCTCTTAAATGTCTGCAAAAATAAATGAAACCTCGGGTTTGTCTCTTTTTTGTTAAGGAGAGGAAATTACAGTTCTTTGATTTCGTAGGAGTTGGCCTGAAGGCGAGCGGCTCCTATTATAATGAATTTACCGTTGCGGTTACTTCATTTATTGTGTGCCAATCGTGCCCAGCACGTTTCAACTACTTGTCAGTATCCAGTGGGGACTTAAACGTAAGACATGAAAGGGTGAATACTATTTATTATTTTGCTACATTTACGGATGACTAATCAAATCACAAGAAGTGTTAGCAGCCTTTAAATGGAACAGAAGAAACAGAGAAGCAGAATTCAAGCAACGAGGACCAGGTCTCAGCAGATTGTATGGTCGGTGCCGGCTCACTAACAGTGAAGACGGGTCGCGTTTTAGAGTTAAAAATGAGGCCGTCAGGTATCTTTATACCTGCCGCAAAACCATCATAAGTATGTTGATCCAGAAGCAAAACACCTCTACCTTCTTGAGGTCGGAAGTGGTTATTCTACTAAAGAAATGACAGTACAAAATGATATCCTTACAAAGACAAAAAAATTGTAAAATGATTGATTTACAATAATTTCTACACTTTAATAGACAAACACAAAAAGACAAATCGAATCGCAGTGTCAAAAATGTTTTTGTCATAATTATGGAAGTTTTAATTGAGGGCAAGTGACGCTTGCCTTTCAATAAAAAAAAAGAACAAGAGTAAAGCTTGCAATACGAATAATTGTTGAAATTGTATTGACAAAAGTTTATCAATAAATTTAGAAAAAAGAAAAGGGAAGGAGGGACGACTTATCGTGTGACGGTTTCTTTAGGGAAGTCCCCGTGTTCGTATCAGCGACAGATTGCGCCTCAACCCCTGGTGGTTTCCGGAAAGGAGTCAACGAAAATCCTCTGGACGGCACTGCAAAAAAATGGCATGATGAGATCAAAACAAGAATCCGGGAAAGCAAAAAAAAAAAAATACTGGGGTCTGCTTAGCACTATCCTATATAAAAACTAGGGGTACTTTTAGTACTACTCTTTATAGGAAACCTATTAAAAATGTTGGATATCAGCGCCTTGAAAGAGAAAAAGAAACTCACTTTTTAAAGATTATCGAAAATTCAGTCAAAGGTTGCCCAAAATCGCGAAATCGGTGAAGCAGCTTCTCGCATTCAGTTCTCAATATTGGGAAAGTTTCAACTAACCCCAAATAGCTAAGAAACTAGCAATCTATTTTCAATGCAAAAATCGAAAAAAGAAGAACCGGTCGATTAAACACTATCAGCTTTATGACCAAAGTCGTACGCAAACGGTAACAATATCAGAAAAAGTGTTTAAGAAAAGGAAGGGAAAATTCATATAGTTGGAGCAAAGTTAGAAGAAGGTTAGAAATAATTTACTTTCTCTAGTTCGTATAGTGGAAACTAACAAGATTTAATGAAACCACAGTCAAGACGTCCCATTTTTGATGACAATTTTCCCACATTCATTCAACTACAATTCCAAATATCCGCATAACGGAAGAAAGTAGCCTAACGATCATTTTCTTAGCAAAGAGGGAAAAGCAAGTACAGCAAGAATCGAACCGGAACAGAAGGACAGTTTTTGATTTACAGCTTTTAAGCTATTATGAAAAAGTAGATAGAAGTAAAAGTGAAGCGTCACATTGTGATAAGAAGACGTGAATTGCTTTTGAATCCAGAGAATTCGAGAACGCTTCGGGTACATCACAAGATAAAAGTGCGAGCGTCAATGTAGCTAAATTGAGTTTAAATTTCTACGTTTTAGATTATTTTTATTTATCTTATATTGAGCATGGGGAGGGGTGAACAATTATCAGAATTAAAAAAGGAAATCAGAAAATGTTAACTTTTATTTCTAGCGTCGATTCATCTTTGTTCACTGTTGCTGTTGTCAACGGAAGTACAGTAGTAAAGCTCTTTCTGAAGGAGTTAAGTTTTCTATTTGCTTTGATTTAATATCAGAATTAGAACGTCGCATGTGCATTTTTGAGTTGAAGATTATCATTGCCGGATTATTTACTTAATTTTGCATTAATATGTTACATACAGGAAATTAATAGCTAAACTTTTATAAAATTAAGGAATTTATACTTTACCTACCTACATGTTTTGAAATTTATTAAATATTCATTAACCTAAAGTAATCGTTATGGAGCGCGGTCGGAAATCTTGAATGTCAAGGGCAGGGTGGATTGAACCAATTTAACAATTTATTCGTTGGCGTGATTACGATCTCTTCAGGAACCTACTTCGAGGCAATTAGAGATTTTTTTATTCGAGTTAGGCAAAAAACAAATTTCTTCTAAACGATCATTATTATCAAAAATATTTGTGGACGAGTCTAAGTATTAACCAGTTATCTAGTTTTGACATTTCCTTCGCCTTGTTCTGAAGTAGATGTCATTAATTGAATCTTAATATAACAGTTAAAGAATTGAGATTCTTGATAACACACCGACATGCCTGTGTTTAAAATTTGCGTAATTAGCAATGTTATATAATATGCCTAGTTAATGATGATGACAACTTCAAAGGCTTTCATAAAAAAGGTTTTACGAGAACCCTAAAAGTCTTTGTAAAATTTATAATAAGAATACTTAATGCTTCTCGCGACAAAATTCATCCTTTTACATATGCTCCTGTTTCTTTAATTGGCAGCATATTTAATATATTAAACCATTTACAACAAATTGCTCATGAATATGCATAATTGGCGTTCTTGTCCGTACACAAGCGAATTAAATTAATTTCGACGAAAACTCGGCCGAATTAACTTTGCACCCAATTAGTTAAGAAAACTTTCTTTATTTGCATAGTTGCAGCGAACTTCTCTAATTCTGTGCGCAAGGAAGATTTTTGCAATTATAATTTTTTTTATTGCTTCAGAAAGAATCAAGAATCTGAAACCAATCATTGGGTTTATGTCGCTTCCGATTACGTACTCGTAACTACCCCCGCGAAGCTCTAAAATAATTCCATTTTGAGATCGAGGCCACTTGTGGGAAATAGCAAAAACCGTAGAGTAATTCGTCAAGTTTTCAATGGCGCGTCGTGATTAATAACGGGCGAGGTCTTGGTTTTTTAGCATAATTATTGTTTTTCGTCGGAAATAATAGATTGCCGGACGTTGGGTTATGGAGAGGAAAGTCCAAATCGCCACTATCCATCATTTCGAGTTATTGATGAAGTAGCGAATTTGTTATATTATTTCGCCTGCCGCAAATCTGTTTTACTGCTGAATGAAACTAATAACGAAATTGCAGAGCAGGTATAATGGCGATTGTTCTCTTTTTTCCCTAACACAATAAACAATACGGTATTCAACGTAAACGCTGTATCATAATGCGGGATCGCTATCAATCCCTGCTTGTTTAACTTTATTGTGCGTGGTTCGTGTATATTAAGGCCACGGGCCTCAGGAATTAACGGTAACAACTATTTATTATTTTTGATTAGACAATAAAGGTCAAATTAGGGTGTTATTGACTTTTTTCTAATACCTGAGAACTTTTGAAAAGATTTCGAAAACTCTGTTGGAAGATTAGGGATGGGTGGAAAATCTTATTTGTGAAGTTGGGGATTTAGACAAAACCTTTCGCTTATATGATGAACTCTCAAACCAGATTTCTCCGAGAAATAAAAAAATTGTCGACACAGAACATAAGATTTGTGCGAATTAAATTAGGAAGCGCCTCCATTGAAGAAGAAAAGGTTAAGGAACAAAAAACAATCCGAGGTTTTTCAGGGAAAAGCGGATGGACGTTTTATAGAATCGTTAGTTTCAAGTCAAAATGAATTGCAAACAATAGAACCTAATTGATAGCTAATTAGGAATTTCTTAAATAATTATAGGTTGTAATTTTGCGCGGGCATTGAATTTGAAATTCTTTACCAGAAATTGTCCAAAATTGAAAAATTCAACAATTTTAAAATATCATGCAAGCTTATGGGCTTATTAAAGTAAATTTTTAGCAAGTGTCAATTTCGGAATTTCTTACTGATTAATAAAAACCCTTCCATTGCATAAACAAATCACGTTTAATTAATAACAATACAAAAGTTCCTGTATAGATGCTAAGACAAATGTAACATTTTTGTAATTTTTAGGACTTTGGGGACCGGTTGCACAACCGTAATGAGAGTTTAACAAGCCATTAGTGAAGCTCTAAAAATTTTATTACATTAACTGGACATTGGCCATTTGTTACATTCAGCAGGTATTTAAAAGACAAATTTTTTATCAAAATTCTTAAAAAACAGTGGACGGTTCTGTAATCACCAAGCAAAATTTTGATGACAGTTTAATTACGCTTTGTGCAGCCGGCCCTAAATCGGTTAATTCAAAAAATATTCATAAACCATTTGAAATTTTTCACATGATCTTTTTCCAATGCACTTAATTGGAGAGAAAATTTTGTGGGTTACTTCTTTGGTCGCTGCTTTTATTGATTTATCTTAAATATTTAAAATAAAGTTTTTACTTTATATTTTCTATTGAAAAACTACAAAATTGAGTAATTTTCTGACTTTCCAAAAGAAAATTGGTGAGAACCGTGAATAGGTACTAACGAAATATTAATAAAAATTGAAAAATGTCATCGATCTTCTTTTCGGTGAAATTTCTGAACTTTCTGCCACCAGCGATTCAATTATTTTGATCGCTCGTCAATTTCGGTGGAAATCCCGGAGGTGATCCGACGACTCATTGACATCTTTCCGTTAAAACGTCGCAATGCCATCCCGTCATGTCGATGCTGGTTTATTTAATTTGTATGAAATTAGGAAACGCGATTATCGACTCCCCGTGTTTGCACTGTCCATCCGTGCCAATTTTATTGTTTGCCGAAGCAATTTATTTCTCTTATTTCATTAAACGTGATAAATGTGTTATGATCGCCACTCGCCCTCCGCTCTGTTTACCGTTAACAAACATTCAATCTGTCATAGATAAATATCATAAGAACTCATTCATAAACAATAATCGCGGTATGGCGGCGCTATCGTCCCGGAAACAGGCCACATTAGGCGGAATTGCACAGTAATTGCAGGATTTACGTTAGATCGACGACGCTTCCTGCGGTACTTGCAATCATCTGACCCCCACTCCCTACGAAGCGTGTGTAATATAGATATTGCTTTTGGAAGACACTTTTGATGTATGTGCGAAGGTGGTTATTTGTAATTCTCTACTTCCCGGCCCTGAATATTAATTAGTCGACTCGGGATACTTGCGAGACACCAGAGACACTTCAGAAAGTTCATTGAGAAAATTCGAAAACTTTTAAACTATTAATTTCTACGACTTGCTTGCTTGAACCACTCAAGATTTCTTGTTTCGATTATTTTCAGCAGTTGCAACAATGTTTCTTTTTCAATATACACGTTCTGGGGAGGTTGTAAGCTCGTTCGCTTAATTAACCCCTTCCCTTCTTCCAAAAACAACTCCGGCGAGTGTCGCTTTAAAAGCCTCCATATTTTCGGTGAAAACAACGCCTAGGTCCTCAACGTCGCAGGCCCAGTTAATGGAAAGCAAATTCAATTAACATAATCAAGTTAACCTGTCTGGTGGCGGTGGTGAAGGCACCGCGACGCCGATACCTGAGCGTCGCTGTATTTTCGTTGAGTATCGATTGCACACGTCGAGTGTTGACCCATCTCTCCTCTCACTCCCCAGCTTTCGCAAATTTTTTTTAAAACGCGTTAGGTCATTTTTCGAATTGTTAACTTATGACTGTCAATTACTAGAAGCGAACGATAACGATATCGAATTTCGAATTGAAGCAAAAAGTGCGGTTGCGATCTTGACGCCGACCGACGCCGAAAGCAATATCGAGAGGATTTTTTTTCTGTTTGCTTTGGCGCGTAATTAAAGTCTGCAACTGAATGGCGGGCTTCTTGGCGTATTTATTGCGGAGCTTAAATATGGGGCGAAGCGAAGTCGTTTTGAGCAATTGTGATGTATCTGAGAGACGATTTGAGGAGCGGTTTATGGGTATTTCGGAGCGATTGCGAAAGGAGACATTAAACCGGATATTTGGAAGCATTTGCAATATTTAACTTTAAACTGGAGCTGAAATTTATTGAAAATGGGTTGATTGTGTATAGCTCGAAATTATTTTAACCCATAAACCTGCCTAAGTTAATTATATTTTTGTGACTTTTAGACAATATTGAGAGGTAAAAGGAAAATTCTGTGCCACTATTTGGAGCACTAGTTAATTGTATTGTTTTTTTTCTTGTAATTAACAATAATAATACTTAACTGTAGAAATATCACAATCAGCAAAACAGACAAACATATTGAAGTTAAAAGTAGCAGTAAAAGTACAAAAGTAATTTTAATTTAAACTTAAATACACCCGACTACAACCCATAAATTTGAGATAAGTTTTATCAGGAAAAAAATTACAGAAGCACTAGCATCAACGTGAACTACTTTTCTACACTACAAAAATATTTTAATAAACTGAAATATGAAGAAAATGCGCAAATAAATTAACGTCACTTTTTCAAATCGTAATTTATGAATGGCTATTACCACTAGGAAGGCGGTTCCGATGGAAAATCATCCAAATTGACTTTAAAATTGATTAATTTTTTTTAGTGTAATTGGACAATAATTGTTGGTGATTTCCCATTAAGGAAACGAAAATATTTTTTATTTCAGAAATAGTGAGTTACTTGACCTGCTTGCCAAGCTAATCATAGAAGTGTTTTTTTTTTATAAAGGGGTAGCCAAATTATCAAGTCAAACTTCTGCTGCTTATTAGACGTAAAGGGGCATAAAGGGACGTAGTGACTAATTTGAAGCTATATTAGACTCCTTTTAGCTTGCGATTTATTTTTTAAAGACAATGTTTTTTCTTAGTCTGACGTGGAAATTGTATTTTAGTATGTTCTGGACATTAATTTTTGACACTTGCATGTCCATTCCACTAATTTTCCATTTTAGCGCAAATGAATATTTTTAGAAAAACATTTTGTTTATTTGTTCTTGTATCAAAAGTAAATGTTTTTGATAAAAAATTGGTGAACTAGCTATTATGTAAGGAAAGTCACCACTTTTATCAAAAATCAAAAAATATTGAAACTTTATTAGTTCATAGAAAGAGATGTTTGTTTTTCG
This sequence comes from Pyrochroa serraticornis, assembly GCA_905333025.2. NCBI lineage: Eukaryota > Metazoa > Arthropoda > Insecta > Coleoptera > Pyrochroidae > Pyrochroa > Pyrochroa serraticornis. The sequence continues at coordinate 7,848,638 of HG995157.1, read as the reverse complement.
CCCTTTGTTCCTTCACCGCTAACAAGTTACGTGATACATCAGATCTGCTAGTTGATGAAAGCTCTAGAAGCCTGTAGATGCTAGTGGTAGATTATGTCTACAATTATTTTAGCTACAAATAAGCTTCTTTTCAATTAGGGGATGGTGATACTTCACGCCTTGAGTTATATTAGGTTACAGCAAGCGTAAGCCCTTTTACGTAAATTTACGTATCTATAATGAAATCGATGCCACTTTTTGATATATTTAGTAGGAGTATCGTGTCAGGTTCTCGTATAACGACTGTAACGCAAAAGTGCTCTTTAACTTTTATTATAGTTTTTTCTTATAAAGAATATTTGCAATTATAACGTGAAGTGGCGCAGGCAAAGTTTAAATTATATTTCCGGTAAATAGAAATTTTTGCGAGAATGTTAACTTAGTTATCGCCGTAATTTTTTCGAATTTCCTGAAGTTAACAGGGGCATCCACCTGAACCGTAATTGCTGGATTCGTCTTTGGCACAACAAACTGTTTGGATTTGCCGGAATTGTTTTCTGCAAATAGTTTCGAACGCGCAAACATACCCCAAACAAAGAAATAACAATGCACAAATCTCGGATGTAGGTGTAATCCTCTCGCTAGCCCTTATTTGTGCTGTCGAATGTTATCGAAAACAAGACCACCACGTATCTCCGCCAATTCCTACGAACAACATGTACGGAACACAATTCCTTTTAAAACCATAACTGGAGAAGGAATAATAATTCCGACGGGATGTCGGAGCGGAAACCGGAAGAAAATTTAAAAATTCCCCGGAATTGTTCCAGGGACGGTGTGAAAAGCTCGCGAACAAACGGGGTATTTAAAATAATATGTTCCATTGTTCGTGCCATCACGCGGGCAATAATTAAACGCTTAAAACGTCCGAACAATGGCTAGGGAAAAGAGGTGGATCGCCGTGTGCCGGCCACTTGTACGGGAACAATGCAACGGAAGTCCTGACGCGAATTGCAATAAAATCGTGTGCTAGCCCAACGAAATGCAAACATTGGATGCACAAACGCAACAACCGGGATTGCTCTATCTGGAAAACGAGACGTGGCCGATGAGCTTCTGAAAACTACAATGTATGCAAATGCCGGCTTGGGATGTAAACAGTTGTGCAAGGGCAATATGGCGAAGTTTATTATCGCCGCTTTCTTTCCCTACCTAAATGGAATATGAAACAACTGCATCGGTTGCGGGACGGATTGTGGTTATGTTTTCAAATAGCGGTTTCGGTTATGGACTTTAATCGACACTATGACATTTTCCGAGTTATTAGACAAACATGAGAATAAAAAAAATGTTAAATTTGTTGTTTTGTTTAGCACACAAAACATCTAAAAACATAGCGTAGAGATGATGAATATTTTTATAACCCCCTAACATTCACTCACGTCATAATCATGTCATGTCATACCATAAAATTATTCCCGCCTTAACTTCGAGTTATGCTCTCGAGATTATTCTACATGGAGATCCTGTAACTGCTTTCCATCTCCTTCCGACTCGAATCTTCTGATTCAGGTCAAAGTGTCACATGTTAAGTTTATATTTATTTCTAATTTTTTTCGCATTCTATTTTAGCCCTTAAATTTATTACTAACAATTTATTGACTAAACTTGGAGAAACGTAAAAGCAATGGTTGTCGCTGTATTTCCAGCATTAAAATGTTTCAATCTCCATTCTTGCAATTCTGGTAATTTAGTAAAAATTTTCAATTCTTTTTTCAATTCAATTTTATTTACAATAAAGAATTTTGTAGATTCGAAAAGTTAATCATCTAGTCGCATTCTTCATAAATTTATCACCAAAACTTGTGAAAAAATAACGAGACAAGATCTTAAATGCTCATCCTTATCACGAGTCACTTTTGAGGGAGCTTCAAATGAAACAATTAATAATATTTGGGCTTTTGGTCATAATTCGTTAAAATTCTCACATGCCAAGTATTTAGCGTCAAGTTAAGCAACTTTTAAAGTTAAACACGCCATCCAATTACGATTTTAATTTAAAAAAAAAAATATTTGAGGCATGTTCCAACAATTTGCGACTTATAGTAATATGTATCTAGTTAGGTTTGCTATTATTAAAATGTTTATTGTATTATTGAGCGAACCGGTGTGAATAGCTTGCAAGGTAGCGGCCCTTCAAAGCTATTTAATCACCACCGGTATGCAGTATAATGAGACATAAAATTTATGAAATCCGCATCTCTGATCCATGACCATTTTTGAACCAAACGACAAAATTTGGTTGCTACCAAAAATATTTCTTTTGATTATTTAGAGTGTAAAAATTTGGTATACCTCTGTTATTGTGCAGAAAAATTAACATTTTTAAAACAAGACATGCAAAGTTTATTTTTATTCTTTAAATTCAATCTTTTTTCTATTTTTAGATTAAATTTGCAAGGACAATTATAATTTTGTCGTTTTAATTTCGGTTTTTGCATTAATATAAGATAAGGTACACTTGTGTTATTTTCCTTAAATTTATAACTTTTGTGAAAAAGGAAGGAATTTTTAAAATAGGAAATTATTAATATAATAATTATCTAATATTTTTATAAATAATCAGATATGACAGCATCTGCATTTTTGTAGTCAAGGCCCATATGTTACATAAGGCATTTGCACATTTGCCTTATCTCTACAGTCATTTTAGTCAATTCAAGGAAGCATATTACAGAAAATGAACCAATTCTATGTTTAACATTTTGTGAGAGCCTCCGATTATGCTTTCCATTAATTTAGTGCAATTGTTCCTTAGTGTCGTATTTACAATGTTTCGATTTGACATTTACATCTTAACTTTAGGAGTTCAAAAAGAGTAATTTAAGATGATCAGCAAAAAAAAGAGAGATCGCGAATTTTAACTCTGGATTTTCGGCAAACGTCAATCGTGTAGCATAGGTCCAAGGACGGAACCTTAGGGGATTCTTCCTACGATTAAATCTGACGTAACAAACTACTGGTAAATTTTTAACTATTTTTTTTCTATAACGCGAAACTATTCGTGAATTAAGAACTTTATCTATCAGTCGTATTTGCTGAACCCTAACAAATTTTTGGCTATATATAAGGAAAGAATTTTTGTTTTTTTATTCACTTTTATTATCATGTGATTTGTGACAGAATTGAATATGTCTAAATACGAATTGCTTCTTCCAGCAAATTTTGATATGATTGAACTTTTTTTGCATAATATATTTTTTAGAGATGAAATCTGCTTAATAAAGTAATCGTTTTGGAGTCTTAGAAATTTCTTAGGCTTAAGATTAGGTCAACGTCTTTTTCAGTGGTTTAGAAAATCTTCCAAGTATATGCTTTGCTTCTGACAGTACTAATTTTTGACAGTTCAGTTAATTAGTTGTTAACAAAATCATTTTTATAGAAGGAGTTCATAATGTTGATGTTCAATGAAATTGAAAGCTTTAATTGATGGAGTTGGTCTGCCTCATTTGTTTTTTTTTGGACAACTCTCTATGATGTTTTCTTCAAGTTCGGTTTGAATTAGTTTTTCTACAGTCTACAGGTAGTGCTATTACTGATCAAAATAGAAAGAGTTTATTAGATGTTTGCAGATATACGTTTCCACTGTATAAAGATAGTTTCTATGGCGAGCAGCACTTAAAGTTTGTAATATAATTTTTTTTATGAAATTTGACCCATATTTTTGTGCAGCTGGAGTCACATAAAGCCTTTTTAGGTTCACCAATAATTCTCTTTAAATTCGTAGAAAATGTACTTGCTGGTTGCTTAGCCGTTGTTGTACTTGTTTCCCCTAACACGTTTTCCTTGTTTCCAGTTAGTTTGGTCTGCATACTTATAGATCTCATCCTTACTTGTACAGATCCTATTTATTTTGTGTTTGAAGTAGCAAAAAGTTTCTTAACTATTGCCAAAAACTTATGTTAACTACAAATATATCTTTTTTTATTGGATTAGCGCCTGCTATGTAGTGCGTTGAAGCTAATTCAGTTTTTCTTGGGAGGTTGTTAGCACTGGTGATATCAGAAATGTTGCTGATGTCTCTTGAGAAATGAGATCAGTTCAATTAATCGGATTTAGAACTGCTTGCTGTAATGTTTACTTAGATTTTTGCATTTTTAATTCACTCGGATGTTAATTTGGTCAAGTTAATGGTACTCAAGACACATTTTGCTAAAAATGGCTATGCTTTCTACATAATCTTTTGGCTGTTTCTATAGTGGGGTGTCGATGGTGATCATGACGCTGTTATTATACTTGTGGAGAAAACGCCTCAGTTTTTCCCATTCTTCAATAAATCATGCGACTTTCAAGGAGACTTCCTGATCTTTATTACTTAGTTATGAAGTTAGAAAGAAGGGTTGATGTTTGAGTTTTTTTCTTCAATTTTAGCATTTCAGACCGTTACGGTTAAATATAGATTTATTTCTAGGATAAACATCTATCACTAAACCTTTGCATTTAAGTAATTCTAAAGCTTGAAAATATTCAATGGTTTAAAGAGCAGCGCCATATTCAACAACAATTTCACGAAAATGAAAATTAAGGCGACCCAATCGACACATTGTCGAACAGATCTAATCCAAAATCCAATCCATAAGAATTGGAAGCAGTTGACAACCTTAGCTGAAACTAAAACGGAAATTAATAATAACAAAGCTTCAAGCAAAAGATGCAACTGAAACTAAAACCTGCCTTTCCTCGCAGACAATATGAACTTTTATCATGAAAACACTTTAATACTAGAAATTCTGCTCCTGGCAGCAAGACAAGTTTTGTCAATCGTGTGTAAAAAATTTAAGAAAATGATTTAATTACTTATACAGTTGGCAGTTCAATCAACCCCGTTGCCAAACGTAACCAATTTCCCTATATTGATGATTTTTTCTTTCACCAAGATTTGTTCCTCATCTCAATGGTTGCTGCATCGCTCGCCATTCTCTTTCAAATTGGGTCACATTGGCGCTGCCAGCATGCGAATGTGCGTCCGTCTGATTTGCGGTAATTCCTAAGCGCCGGAACCCTGCAGTTTCCCGATTCCATCGCTCCAGTTCCGCGATGGTTATTAATGAAATTTCTGATTGTGTCCCGGAGCCGGGACGAGTCTGTGCGCCGCCCTCGGGTCCGTTTAATTATTTATCGAGCCGAGGGCGGCCGAGACTCCCCGCCACCTGTCCTAAGTCTTGGCATGGGAGAGTTTGGGGGTCTCGTGTGTCCTTCCGCGCCATTGTGTTCTCTTGTCTTCAGCCTGTTGAGTTGTGCGAGGAGTTTCCAGCGGCGCTTCCGTTGCCTGCTGCTTACACATTCAACGGGGGTTCGTGTGTTATCGCGGGCACGGCCCCTAACAATTTAATACACTTTATGCGGCACTATTTCAACCCTGTATATACCTGAATCACATGCACCACCTGATGTTATCGCGCCCTGTTGTTCCCCTGAAAAAACATGCCGAGCTCCGCTTTGTCCGACTGAAATATGTCTAATTAATGAACGGCGCGAGCAGGAATTTTCAAATTCATAAATCAAAAAAAGTTGCGATGCCATCCACCACCACACCGCAACTCTAATCAAAAAATTATTACGCCCTACTAACTTTAACGTTATTTGTAACTTGAAACCTAAAACACTTACAAGCTAATAGATTATTTTTTATACTCCCCCATTTCGATGCTGTAGATACATAAACCAGTCGCTATTTATACCATAAACGTATCTATTGCGCATTTTATTATTCTACAACATTTTTTTACGTGTGCCTCGTATTTACGACTTTCGAGCGGGATTAATTATGGTTTTTTGGCTTCTGGCGGCTGTTCGGACGGTCGTGAATTCTTTATTTAAGGGCCGCTAATAAAATAATAGCCCTTCAAACAGGACCCTTCGTGGGCATTAAGTCGAGAATTTATCGAGGGTTTTCCTGGAACTTCTCAATATCATGCCTTGACTTAATTTTTCATAGGGGTTCACCACATCGTTTATCTAACAGCCGCAAATAACGTTGAGTTTTCTTTGGAGAACGATTCGTTTCTATCTGGACTAAATAGTCCAGCTAAATACTAAGCGGAGATAATTTCTCTTATCACTGCTTAAATAATTACTTAGGCATTACGTAGTTTCAAATAAATTTTTTTTTTATATTTGACCAATTTGAAGAAAGCTAACAAGAAAACATCCCGCAAAATTTAATTTTTTATTTGAAACGCGATTTTTAATTCAAAGTTTACTCGCAATTTTAATTCGATTTTTCACCCGGCGCATCCGCCATTCTTGCATAAAACTTCTTTCAGTTGCATCGAAAGACAGGCGTTATAATTCTACATGACGTGGCATTTTTTATTAATTATTAATCTAGTGTTTAGTTCTATGTAAAGTTATTCAAAGCAGTTCTGTGACATTGATTGACGGGCTATACATAAACAATAATTAGGAATCTCGGTTCTTGTTCGACGATGTTATTTCATGACGTTAACGACAGCTGCAGTTCACCTGAACTGGAATGCAAAATTAAATAATTCCACGTCAATCGCTGCATACAAGTAACTGTTTTAATAATTGATTTATAGTTAGAACTGACGTTTCTAACTATAGATAAACAAGTAAATATAGATTGGTATTAAACTGAAGTTGTAAGAAAATGGTTAGTTTTCGAGATTAAATGTAATATGATTAAATAATCAACACAGATTTAATAACATATCCGACTTTCTGAAATCCCTTGAAATTTTGTTATTGTTATAGCTATTTGTGGGAGTTTCAGAGAATACCGTTTTGCATGATGACGGTTGTTTTCAAGTCAATAGCTCTCTATTTCAAAGACTTGAGTAGGTTCATAAATTTCCTCAACAAATAAGCCTATAATAACACAACGTAAGTCTCTCTTTATCCTGCCATGGTTAATATCCTTATTTTGGTGTTGTAAAGGTCGATTTAAATTTTGGGTCACGGAAGGCATTACTCAGTCACCTTCTACGCCGAATATACAACGTAATATTGAAATAATTGCTACATTCGAATTTATAAGCGTGTAATTTCTGCTTGTAAATAATTCCTCCATCAAACGTTAGCGGTATACTGTTATAAATACTCTTGGTTAGTCGAAACACCCCCAAGTTACGGTTAAGAAAGAACGAACGAGTAAAATCAGAATTGTGCCTGAATAACAGTGGAATGGAGTGTTTGATTAGGATTTGGAACCCTCTGTATCATTTCGTTACTATTGTTTTGTGTCGAATTGAGATCTGTGCTGCTCGGTAAATTTTGAGACTTGCGTAATCTTTCTAACCTTTCCAAATTTTTTTTGCAAGACTCCTTTGGGCTAAAAAATTTGGCATTATATTCAAAGAAAATTGAATAAAAGATGTATAGAGGAGAAATTTAAACGTTTCTATTTGAGTTGAGAAAAGAAGACAAATCGTTTTTTCTAAATTTTGCAGTAAATCACAAAAGTAAAATTGAAGTAGAAAATACTAAAAAACTAAATTTAAAAAAATAGAGAAAGATCAAAATAAAAATGTTCAGTATAATTTTTTCTAGGAAAAATAAAAATTTACCTTAATTTTCTAATTTGGAATCTCACGAAGCAATTTTAAATTACAGGCCAAAAACTTTGACCTCTTCTACTCCTTTCTCTATTTCCTTACATCAAATGAGCACCTATGACGTTAGATTCTTACTAATATCTGTCAGAAGGCTGGCTTAGGTATCTTAATTTTTTATGCGGCTTTGTTGTGTGTTTTGTGACGATTAATTTTGTATCGAGCCATGTTTCTAAATTTTTAGTTAGCTTCATTGTATGTGTTATGTATATTTTTAATAACTTTGTTTCCTTTCAGAAAATACCTGTAATTTTCTTATTTCTCACACAGGTTTACTTCCCACTTGTTAATATCCTAGTGGGGATATTAACCCTATTACTACACCGTTGGATAATTTCTGTTTACAGTTTCGTTGAGTTCCTATTCAGAAAACAATGTAAAAGCATATTAATCGGATAGTGTCAAGGGAGCAATGCCTTCTGGTGTACCATAGCTTATAGTTTTTCAATCAAGGTATCTACTGGATCAATTTAACGATAATATTACTACTGATCCTTATATAGAAATATTATCCTTTTAAGAAACATAAAGAATGTGAAAGTCGTAACAATATCTTTTAATGCCACTTTAAACTTGACTCCCCATCTCTGGGATTTTTAAGTTTATATTGTTTATCTCTAAATGTCGCTTTAGTGGGGTGAGTATTATTTTTGGACTCATCTTATTGTACTCTCACGTGACCTCAAATGTATTGGTGATTAGAAAATTCGATGTGCTATGGGATTGATTTTTACAGTCGCCCGAGATTCAGCCTTCTGGCCCAATTTTTTTTTCTTATTCTTTATATACAGCTAACTTTCACTTCGATTTTTTTTCGATGATAGTGTTTCTATCCATGAAGATTTCTAACTTTGAAAGCAACTGTCTGTACGTTTCTTTCCTTTTCGTATGTTGTTTCTGACTATTCTTGGTCATTTGTTTTACGGGATTTTTTTGACAGTATTATTTTCATCTTTTATATATTTAATAATATGTTTTATATACCTTACGATAACATTGTTTGATATTTGATCTCATAGTGTATGGTCCGTTATTGCTCTAAATCTTACTTGTCTCCTGATATTCATGTTCCCTTAAATGCTGGTGATTCTACTTTTCTATTTATATTTATTCATCAAATATATTGACATCTAGATACAAGAGAAACATAACTTACTGCTTTACTCTATTTTCTACTTAAAATTTACATCATACTGCGGTTTTAGCGATTGTCATATGTTTGGATTTTGTCCTCGCTATTCTTATGTTGTTTGTTCTCATGCTTATAATTATTTCGTACAGTTGTCTTTAGAAGGTATTCTCACTTTGAGCTTTCAAAACTGCATTATCGTCATAACGTACTAATTTGTTTCAGATTTTTCTATTTTGTATTCTTCACTTGATTTATCTTTTTCAATTATTTTGTCCATCATCAAAGTGGTTTAGAAAAACTATTGTAATAAATTTAAGGTAATTATAGTGACGTCACATATCTGCATATTATTTAAGTTAATCTTACCTTAATATATTTGTCTCATATCTTCTTCTCTTATCGGTACATGAGATAAACTAATAAGCTACAAGAATTAGTCAAGGCGCCAGATAAGTTTTCAGGACTAAACTCGAAGTACAACCATTTTTGTTGTACATTATAAAATATTTGTTTCGAATTTGCTGCAATGCGTTTTGATTGATTTTATTGACTTAAAAAATTTTTTAGGTCGTTTATCATATGGTACGAAGAGTTCAAATGGTCGTCTTTGGAGAATGTTTTTTTTTGTGCAGGTAGATTTTGAATAATGGTCCGCTTTTTGGAGCGTGATCGAGCCGAATCAATAGGCGTCGTGTTGTGCGAGGATCGGCGTCCAATCAGAAGCGTAAAAGAGTTAAAAGGTCGGAGTGGATATCGCGGATAAATTCCATCAAAATCCATCGCGAATAATCAATCACAGTCGAATCTTTCGCTTTAATGAGAAAAGTTTGGCGTTAGGGCGTCTGAGAAACAAGTGAAAACTGCGCCGCAATGTTAATTGTCGGCCGTAAGATTATTAAGGGCGAATTATGCTGGAGGGACGGAAGAGAGTGGCGTAACTGCTGATTGTGCCGAGTTAGTGGCCGTTACTGCCGCCATCTGTATTAATACCATTGAAGGATTAACCCTAAATTGGTCGTCGCAGGATTACAGAAACAAAACGTACGGCTAACGAACCTAATAGCGTGCTTTACGGTACTCGTTAGCATCGTTCGTAATTAGAACCGTAACCGTAGTTATGGGAGATAATCCAAGCGAGACCATGCCCAGCGACCCGTGTTGATTGGTCGTCTTCGCCAACGACAGAAAAACCAATTCAGATAACACGTGTCCGACCGCCCCATCAAACCCACCCGGCAGCAGTTCGAAACGGCAATTTAAAAACAGGTGCCGATTCCATACTAAGATTTAACCGCGCACACGGGATTTACGTTGCAGTTTTTAGTTTCAATTTTCAACTGCACACGTGCAACGAATAAAACCCTCGAAATTTAATTAAAATTTTAACGAAATTTTCACGAAACAACTGCTAATAAAGCACTGCTCTGAACAATTCGACGAGTTTGCAATAAAATGCCGGAGCCATAATAAAAGTTTAAAGTATGCCAATTGCCTGGAAATAGCACTTCCGACCTCCTGGAGTCACTATCAATTCGCTGCTAACAACTGGATTCGCAGTCACTTAAACATGCTAAACGATTTCGACGTTAGGTAATCACTCGAGGATGGTTCTGACAGAAATAGTCGTGGGATAGGTCGCTATTGCTCGATCTAACCCCTAAACGGTGGATTAATTGGAGAGACAACTCAATAAATCACCAGAGTGAAGCAATAGCTTCGACTGTTGACAGGTGAGTTTAACAGTAGACACTACGCAAATAATTGCCTAAGTTATGATTAATTATCCGTGCATTGCGTCGTTATTAATGGCCATTATCCTAATGTACATGTGGCCGCGACGACTAAGCAACTTTTCGCAGACACTAGCAGATTGTTTTGAATTATATGTAGTCAAGAGCTTTACACCAACAAAGTCTTGATTGACGTTCTCACTCACGCCCTTCACCTACAGCGAAAGGTTCCCCGCGATCCCACTAATTCTAAAAAACCACTCGAGAAATTGTTCATTTAACATCATTTTATTGGATGAATGACTAAAACTTGAGGAAACTACGATGAAAATCCCGCTTTCCTGTCGTAACCCCTTGAAAGTTCCTGTTTTTTAAGGCACCACCTTGCTTCTTATTTACCGTAAATCCAATTTGCACTTTACGTCTGAAGTTTCATTTTGCCCGTATAATTCCATAAGATCTTCATAAGAAACTTTAAATAACATAACTTTGATTGCCTTTGAACCATAGTGTCACTTTTTACCTCGCCTCTCTAAAACTTCTCTTTAGCGTCTTCCAACCCAATTACTAAGTCATTTTTGTTGAAATTTTTATTTTACAATAATTAAAATTTGATAAGTAACTGGTTGGCAATAATGCCCCAGAAATTTTTCTTGACCTATTTGCTTTAGATTCAGTCACTTCGAGATATTTTATCAGTCTTACGATGCCTGAAACTCCCAAGGAACACGTAATGAAAAAAGTTTGGTTTAGTGTTGGTCGAATGCTCCCTAAATCCGGAAGTGCCTCAACGAAATCGAAATTTTTAATTGATTACCACATCCTTTCAACGTTTCGACGTGCTTCTATTGAATTTCTTCCGTAACTAAATCGTTTCAGTAATCGTGTAATGTTTTGAAACAAACTAATTTTACCTGGAAAAGCCCGCAATTAGTGTTCACTAATAGCCAGATCTTTCAGCTGTAGCAAGGAAAAACAAGCAAAACCACGCTGTAATAGAATATTCAAATTTCGGGCTAGAAATAGAGAATTTGCGAGACGCGGAATTTGTTGCGGAAGTTTCTTGATACTTGCCACTCCATACGTGAACAAAATGTCTTTTCATGTATAATGCAAGTATTTAATACGACGCTGAACATTGCGTATTCAGCACCAGAGCGTAATTGATGCTCGAATCGGGATTAGCTACAAAGAGTAAAGTTCAATTACGAAATTGCTGCTGAAAACTAAATTCTTGTTATTGTTAAATGTGAATTTTTCTTATAAGTACTAAATTTCGTTATTTCAGTGAGTAATTAACTAGAAAAGGTTGGTGTCGCGTAATAAAATTGATTTCGGAAGACTTTTTTCCGTTACATTTGTTCTCTCTGGGGCGACTTCAGTGTCCTGTTGCTTGGGGAGATCCTACGATGTAATCGGACGACGTGATAATCTTGGTGTGCTCTAAAGCTTAACGAAGCTCCACTTTATTTAATAAAGCTGAAAACGGGGGATTCTTCGATTTCTATAATTTACTGCAACTATCGACTGATGCGGGGTTAATTAAGTGAAAGGATGAGAATCGCATCCTGTGTAGCTGCACGAAATTGAAAAGGGGAAACGGGCCGTCTCATGCAAGGTTAATAAAATTCTTCAGTTTGACCATTGGTTCAGTATTGTGGACATTGTTGCCTGCAATTTGCGTTTATCTCGATTATCGTAAAGAACCCGCCAGTGTAACGATTTGCGTTTTCTTCATATATGCACAATAATCAATCAAGCGAAAGTAACTTACTGAAAGAAAACTTGTTTTATAAGAAATAACCGTTGGAGTTGGAAAGTAGCCTAACACAAATAGTTCGAGTTCCGCTTTTTTTACTTTATATTAGTTACGATCAATGGTTTTCATTTCCTTTAGGTTAAGTTTTCATCAAAAACGAGGGTTTATTAAGAAACTTTGGCAATTTACCTTCAACACTAATATTCCGAAACAAGAGGGTTTTTTAATTCTTAATTTCACAAGTGTATTAGGGATTATTTATTAGACTTTCGCTCAGAAACGCGATCCTGCAACCATCACGATTATGACATGCGATTGAAACTTTTTCAATAAGTAACATCATTGAGTTTTCAGAAGAAAGAAAATTTTAATGATAGAACGTCCAAGGAAAAACAGTCCTTCTGATAGGACGCATTTTCAAATCAACGTTTTAACCACTTTTACGTCCTCCAAGCAGTACTCAACTCCCTCCATTTAAATCACCAAAAAAATTGCCTAAAGTGCAGGTCTCGACTCTTTAGCTCCAGTGGGAGCAGAATTATTAAAGGTTAACCTCTAGTAATCCATTACTCTGCGCTTTTGAAATATGTCTGCAATATTGGACAGGGTGATAAGGTTTAGGCAAATATAACTCTGTTTGAGAAAAACCTAGCGTTAAAAACTGGAGGAAGTTTCTTTGGTCGCTCTCCTTTGGAAGGCAATTGCTAACTACTAAGAGGAGTCCTACTTACCAGCACTTTTTTTTTGACTTTTGGTTATAGAATTCGATTTAAAACTGTGGATTTTACGTGTCTGTGCAAACTAATAAACTCGCATGTTTACGTTTACGTCTCTAGAAATTATTGAAATAAACCAAAATAATTCGAAGTTTCAACTTTTTGTTGTCGTGGTAGAGACAGTCGTCTTAGTCCGAATTTTCTCCTTCTGTTACTTTCTCTGATAATGGGTCATGATTTTTGAAGGTGTTTTAAAGAATTAGGCTACCACTATATTTTCTAATGATGAGATATGTTGCCAGTGCTCTAGAGCAATTCTCATCTGCGTTTCAGATCTTTAATAAATGATGCTGCTTTAATGGATACTATCTCTTTTTGCAAAAAGTTGGAAATATGAACAACTTTATATGCAGAGTGGAAATGTTTCTATCTAATTTGTGCCCCCGGAAACACAAAGTTTATTACTGCTGAATTTTGCAATTGCAAAATTAGTAAGCAAACAGACAAATGAAGAAGCAAGAGTAAACTAGCAATTGTTTAAAATTCTTATATAGATACTGAAAAATTTACCTAATGATTTATTTAATGATTTAATGACAGTCATTATGACAAGAAATTATGGCCACGTCGGTATTTAAAATTTATTTTTGATTTGGTGCAACGAGCATTTTGTTGCAGTAATTTATATGGCATAGAAGTAATGTGATGAAACAAAATTTTATTAATTTAAAACAATTCAACTAAAAAATATTCCCGTCGATAAAGTAGCTTTTAGTTAAATAGTGTATTTTGATTGGTTATGATAATCAAAATCCGATAACAGGTGAATTGCATAGTCATACAATATGTTTCTAAAAACAGACAAATGTGCAGTTTTTTCATATCCGTATTAATTTATGCAATTTTTCAAATAGAAATTAATAACACCAACAATGATTTTAAATTAGTAATTTTTGCTTTTTTATAGCAACTTATTGATTCTGAAATAATTAAATCGAATTCTTGAATACTTTTCTGCGTCTTTGCAACTAAGATATTGTCATAGAATGGGGCTATTTTTAAAAAAATTTGTAAAATAATTAGAAAAGTACTTAGTTGAGAAAATTTGAATTTTTTACTGTTTCAAATGGTAACTGAAATTAAAATATTTGCAACCCTGCACCACTGTACCACATATGCAACTAGTAGCTAATGCAGTTAAATTGCGTTTAAATTCCTGCGTATTGGGTTATTTTTATATTATGCAGAACAGCTCAGATTTCTCGAAGGTAAAAAGAACGACATGAAAAATTATAATTTGAGCGGCGCTTTATTAAAAATTTACTATTTGAGTTTTCATACTTTCACGTTATTTTTTCCACAATTGTATCTAATGGTTACGTTTTTAAAATAAGTTGCTCGACCTCCCTTTCGTTGAAGGTTTTGTGTGGTACGGCGATACAATTTTGTTTGCAATTCTTTTGGATTGCCTCCTTTCTATAAATAAATTATTTTTAGTAATTTGCAGATTGCATAACAAAACAATAATCTTGCTGCTATTTAGCTTTTTATATTAGAAGAATTTTTTTGAGCATTCCATGAATCTTGTAATGATATGAATAGAAAATATGAAAAAGTTGCTAAGTTTGCAATGAAATTTTAGAAGTTTTTATGCAATTTCTGCACATTTTTCACGTCATTTTTTTTGGAAAAATATAATAGTCCAAACTGTACTTCTTTTCGCTTTGAAGGTTTGAGCTTTTGATATTTTTGAGTAATTTTTCCTTTTTTCCACGCAACCATTGCTGAACCGATTGTCACCAACACTCACAAATAACTATTTTTTTTTATTTGTTGAGTAACTACAAAATTAGGTGACGTTCCAAGCACTATACAAAATATTTAATTATTTATGAAAAAAATTATAGTCCCTATTAAACTATGAAAATAAATTATTTATGTTAGAATTTTTTAAATTAGAACTATTTAAACGAAATGATAACTGAATTTTAGCTATTCAGCTATTTATGCAACACGGTGTGAGTGATAAAATTTGCTATAAGCAGTCAAAAAACGCAAATGTCGAGGAAGATGGATTCATCAAGAATCAGCAATTTCTACTTTCCGAAGTGAAAACATTAATTCTGCGTAAAAATGTTTAAATGAACGTGAATTGAGCAGTTGAAACACGACTAAAATGTTACTGCTAACCACGACATTTTATTTGACTGCTAAAAGGGCTCTAGTTTCTAATTCGTTTATTATTATATCCTAGTAATTTAAATTTAAGTTTTCTAATTTTCACTGTTAACCAACTCAGCAACGTCTCCAATTCGGTAGGCCATCAATAATGGGTTTCCTAATATATTTTTTTATTTTCTCGAACAGAAGTTTAGCTCTCTATATTATGTAAATAAATATTTGAATAAATCTTCGATCTGTCCATCCAACCATTTCCTGGTTATTTCAAGTTATCCTTCCTCCTTCGGATTTCTGCCATTCGGTTTATGTTTTCCGCTATTAATGGACTTAGTGAAACTTTAGACATATCGACACGCGTAAAAATCGGTAACGTAACCCTATACTCCATCGTCGGCACCAATCCGTTTATTAGCCCCCATATCGTTTTGCCAAATAAGGGGCCGCGACCGGGCGACGGCCCTTAACCATCGCCATTTCAATTTAGCGAGCACTTTGTTTCCAAGGAGATCTTTTGATGTAATATGTGACGAGCCCATACACGGCAAATAGAATTTCGACGACAGGGCCAATTCAGGATGTCTCACTTAGAGAGGACAAACCATAGGGAAGGGGAAGCGTCGCTCTCAAACAATTAATTATTTTCGGGATGGGCCGACGGAATCTGACGAAATTAGACAAAAGCTACAAATTCCCGGATTTGCCCGCACGACGGAAGATTATAAAGCCATTAGATTTGAAAAGAGTTAGTTGACTTTACGGCTTCAATCGCCCCAAACAACCGAAAGCCGAAAGGAACAAATTTAAAACCCTTGTTTGGGGGTTTAGAGTTCGACCGCCACCTGAACTTTTCATCCCCTCTAGAATCGGAGTTGGCAGTATTTGGAGGTTTTCGAAAACCGCCTAAATAAATATAATTTCAAATTTCTTAATAGCTGCCAATAACGTTATAAAACAACAAAACATTTTTTAAGAATTATAGGCCGTCATTAAACGCAAAACTTTCTCAGTGTTTCAGTTGAATTTTGGCTTCTATTAATGGAAATTCGCAGAACTTGCCGATTTTTATAACTGTTTCAGTTACACTTTTGAGCAATATTCAACAAGACACCTTTCAAATATTAAGGTATAAGGTTTCAGAGTATGTTTAACTAAGAGCTTTAGGGGCAATTTTTAAATGCTTGAGTTGAGACTGCGGATCTCGCCTCTAATTGAATCGGAGTTTGCAGAATTTGGCGGTTCTCCGAAAACCGCGATCAATAAAGCACAAGGTAGAGCTTTGAATAATATTAACAATCAAGAAGACAACTTCCAAGAATTATAGAGCATACGAACATATTTAGCAAAGAGCTTTAGAGACAAATTCTCCATGTTAAAGTTGAGGTTGTAGGTGTCGCCTCTAATTAAATCGGAGTTTTCAGAATTTGACCTCATCACAAAGCTCAATCAATAACGCACGAATAAAAGAACGTTTGCAGTAAAGCTCTGTACAATGTTGATGAAAATATCTTTCTATTTCTGAAACGTATAAAGAGTATGTTTCACCTAAAGTTTTACTAATAATTTTTGGGTGTGTTTTGCGTGCAATTGAGTGGATTTAGCATTTTACAGATTCGGATTATGCAGAATTTGCTAATAAAAATATTTACAATCTTTTGAAGTAGAGTTTTAAAAAATGCTTCTAAAATTTAACAGAAGTACAGAGTTTTCGAGTATATTTAATCGAGATCTAGAGTAAAAATTTTCATATTGCACTTTTAATGCGGGTATCGACATCTTTTCAGAATGTGGTGATTTTTCAACCCATTTTGGTAGAATGGTGGTATTCAACTCTAGCCCTTTTAAGAATTGTAGGGTATAAGAGTATGTGTAAGTAAGAGCTTTATGTGTAATTTTTGGGTGTTGTAGTTGAGGCTGCGGATCTTCGCCGAGTTCCGGGAGCAACTAAAACCAAGCCCTAGGCCTAGTTTAATTGCATCCTCTCCTAGAGGCTCGACCGCACGCCCCTTTAACAGTATTACCATGACTCACAATAAAACTGACGTGCTACATTTAATTTGATTCGTCAATTTGGATACAGTGAAATCGGGCAATAAAATTCGCAAAATTCAGCGAGCGTTACGAGGCCCCTAATTATTTCGCCCCGGATAACAATTCGATCGAGCGCCGCGACGCCGTTATGATAAAATTTTGTTGCCGTTTGTATACATTGAACGAACACAAGAAAATTCCTTTACTTTAACCCTGAAAATTAACCACGCTGAAAGTGGAAAAATTCTGTTGCTTTTAGTATACAAAAGTGCGGTCGCATCGCGAATTAAATTCTGTTGGAACAATTAAAAAATTCGCAAGGGGCGGCCGAAATTTCTAAGCTGGACACTCGGGGATTTTCAGAATAACCCCTCGGATTATCCCGGTGGCGATAAAATTTGGAGCGTTACATTTTTACTCGAACATGCGAAGCAATAATTTTATTTTATTGCCGCAATACTCGCGTCTAATGCTCTTGGAATATTGCGTTGTGTAAAAAATTGAGATTGAGTATACTTAGAAAAAATAAAATACGTTTTGTAAGTTGCGTCATCAAGATGTCATCTCTTTCCCTCATCGCTACTGAAAACGCATCTTCCTTAAATTACGCAACAAACCTTTAACAATATGTTTCAATTGACGTAACGAGCTTGTTTACCATAAAATCTCCTTTCGTTAACAGAAAAACAATTGTATTCCCTTCATGTTTGTCCACTCGAAACGTGTGTTTGTACTTAATGACTTATTTGGGAGGGGTGGTCGATTGAAACGACGGGTTGTCTCCCAATTTGTCATTTTGTAATTCAAATCGCGCTGGTGTTGGATACGAGATCGTGCCTCTTGTAAAGTTGTCACTGATACCCTCACTATTGCGTGACTGTTCAAATTGGACTATTACAAAGCAAATACGAGAAAAACTTGTAACATAATGGACAAATTACCCTGCGAAAAAGGTGAATTAAACAAACTACGTCAACCGCTTCGTGTCCTTAACTTTCAACAAACAACTCCATCGACGAGAGCGCGATAAGAATTTACGCGTTACGCTTTCGTGGTTTAAATGAAAGAACCTCCAGGATTTTTTTTTTGAAACTTGGTAATTAAAACACCTTACGCGATAAAAAACGAACGTAAAAAGTTGTTGAGGAGACTCGAGTACCCGATGTAATTCGGAAGTAAACAGCAATTGTGGCTGGGTTTACTGCGGGAAGTTGGGGGTAATTTTTGGGGGCGGTTTAAATGCGTCGGATAAATAATGTAAACATTTTTTTATCGGTCGAGGCGACATCTACCGCAGCGACGGACGAGTTTTTACGGGGTTGTTAATATAATGGCGGGTGATTATTGTAGAGGTATGTGCCGGGACGTTGATAAAGCAGCGGCGTCATAAAAACGAAGAAACCGAGCGATCCAGGTAGATACACACATAATTTTTTAGTTAAGGGCGGAACTGTTAAGAATAACGGCAAAAAAGCTTCTTCATAGCTTTACTGGCATCTAAAAAGAGTAAATTTCATTTAGAATATTTCTCAAACTGATGTAAATTGAACCAACGCCATCTTTTTTCTTGTAAGTTTTGAAAGGATTTAGGTTCCTGAAATAGCAGCCTCGTTAGCCACGAAGCATCGTTGTTCTTATCTAGCTGTAGCTATGGAAAGAAAGCTGAAAGGACAATAACCGTCTATTTGTGTTTAAGGAGAATTGAGGGTAACACCAGTTGGTTTTGGGCTAAGTAACCGCCTGAAAGGGACTGCTAGACGACAAGGCAACTCCTGCTTCACTAAGGCCATTAGCTTTCTTTGTACGATACGTGAAGGACAGGCAGGTGGCTTGGTTCCTAATTCGGCCAAATTGTTCGAACAACAGAATCCTGACAGAATGGTTTTTTATTAATTTGTTGCTCGCGGGTGCGTGCGCTGTTTTATTCCGTGGACAATTAAAGCGCCCTAATTGTCTAAGTTTGAGTGATGGATCGGGCCGGACGCATTCGTGGGATTCTGCACGCTTCTCCCCTCAGTAATTATTTTTTGATGGACGTTTGCCGTTCTCCCACATCTATTAGGACGTTGATATCGTGCGACGTTCCGTCTTTGTGGGAAAAAGTCGGTTAACTGCATGACCGGTCGATTTACTCCCGTTTCTGATATGAATATGCGATAGGAAGATTTAAAAGTTTATTCTCGTTACGGAAGACATTCCACTACCTTTTTGTGTTAGGTTACCTACGTGTCCGTTGGCCTTTCAACAATGCAATCGCGTCTTGGCACGGGAAATCGAAAGGTCATTTACATGGACGACTGGACTCCGCAATATATCTCTGTCAGCCGATGTAGGGACGAGATTACCTTAAACGCAAATAAACCGGCCGCTGTATTGCGATTTTTCACTGAGCGCCCTCATATTCGCTTTAAAAATTGTTCCCCTTGCATTACAAATCCTCAAACATCTCCTGACATCTTCGAGTTGTATCACAATTAAGCGCCCTATCTGAAAAGTGACAGTTTTCAATTTATCTCGCTTAACTATTGACGATTTACATAAAATAACGAATGGTGGAAATTATATCAAAATAAATAGATTTTATTCCAAATAGTCTAACCATTCCAATAGTCTAAAATTAGACATCAAAAGAGTCACCAGGATTAGCTATAGAAAAATGTAGAAGCTTGTATAATAGTAACAAGAGAACTTGCAAACACGCAACAAAGAGAACGAAAGCACGTGTGATACCACAAACTAAAGTAAATAATAAAATAAAAAATAGTTACTGCAACTAAGCTTTAAACAAAATAAGAACCGTTGACTGCCTGAAGAATATCTACGAAGGGATGCTACAATTTGAGAGCAAATATTGCTTTTCATGTAAAAGTTAACAAAATAATACGATGAACTAAATTCAAAGGACGAGGGGTTTGGGAGATGTGCTGCGACATTGCTAGCAATGTGATTGGTTGATTTGATGTCAAAGTTGAACACAAAATACAACAAAAAAACCTGAAAAAGATACAAGGTCTAAAATAATTAATGGAGAAACCAGGAAGCTAAAATTTGAGAAGTAGGAGAAGCCGACCATATATCATTCCAATTACTGTTTGTTGACAAAGAACATTAAAGGTATTTTTCATGAATATACTGAACAAAATTTGTTAAAAATTGTGGAAAAGGAAAAAAAGTGACACCAAAATTAGAATTAGAACAGAAGCCAGGGAAGAAACAATTTCTATTTAAATTAACATTCTACGGCTAACTTGCTTGGTTGTAAATTAGAATGTGAATCTCTGATTTATTAACTTCAAAAAGACATTCCACGTGATTTGCCATGAATAGCTGCAACGTTGAAATATTTAAATAACTGAAAGCATAAATGTGGATGGCAGACGTATAAAAACTACAGCAAAATTTTACTGAAGCTAAAAAGTTATAAAGAAGGTTGAAGTAGATTTGCCGTAAGCGATTAAGATTTGTCGTGATGTATACCTTGCCTCCTATTCAAATTTTATTGCAAATTTATCTTTCAGGAAATATTATCAGAATTTTCATTGATAGTAAAAAATAATTTGATAATATGGATTTGCAGAAATTTGAGTAAACAAAATGCATAAGAAACTACTAGAGGTTAATGAAAAAATAATCTATTTTCTCTTGACATACATGTTTTGTAGTTCTTGTTAATGACTCCTTTTTAAACACTTTCATACTGTACGTTTTAGGTTGCCAATAAAATGTTAAAGAATAGGTGCTTTCGATTAGATATTATGTGTTAGTATTACATGGTAAATATTGATTAGTGAGACAAATGGGTTGAGTGAGAAACAATCAAAAAGCGGCCGCTTTTATTATTTGGCCTTCTGCGTGCCATGCACGCCCGTTTAAAACGGCTTTGTATTGAGGGTTGTCAAGAAGATTGGATGCGATTGAAAGGGAAGAATCTGAAGAATTGATTTGACTTCATGGGGGAGCCCCGATCCTTGAGGGGAAGTCAGCAATATATTTAGCAACAAGTGACGTTGTAAATGTCAGTTTCTCGAATTTTCTCCTCTAATTGGTAAAATGTAAAAATGCGTTGCAAACTGCCTCGTTGTCTATTTTCATTTGCATAACTGGATTGGCGATCCGTCCGTTTGGCAATTGGATTTTCTTGGTTTGACACGTGAACACGTGTCGACGAAATGAATGTACGAAACCGAATTAATAGGCTATCAGTCGTAACGAAGTTATTAATATTTGAGGAGGCTTGTCACGACGCCACCAAACACGGAATTCCCATTTTTCATCCAATATATTTACAAATCGCACAGGACACATGAAATATTCATAAAAATTACCATAAATACGAGTATGGTTTGACATACTCGATTACACTTGCAGCAATTTGTTGACAGTAATTTATGTGAGGGTGTCCGAAGTTATCATTTAATTCCCGACGACTGGCAAAAACGCTACCTAATCCAGGATTTACTTTTTACGTATCGTCGACAAAGTCGCCGATACGCCCTATCGCGCCATATACAAAACCGTAAAATTTCAGCATGAGAATTGGGCCGTAAAACATAACGGCCCACAAATGCGAAGAGTTTCACCGATCGCGACTGCATCAACAGATCAATCATCGCGCCGCCCCCACCAATTATTATCACCGCGCGTTTTAGTATTTTCTTGAAACGCGCCATCAACCGATAAAACAACAACGACACGGAAAAAGCGATAAAACTGACATGAAACATTTAATTGGTCTCACGTGAAGTATAACGCTGAAAATCTGACAGGCTCGTAATTAGGTTCACGTAAAAAATCACAACCGCTAACCATAAACAGAAAAACTGATCCGTTTTACTAGCAAACCTTCACAAAAATTTTTTTTACCAATTTTGCTGCTACTAACATTGCATTCGTGGCGTAATTGCATGACGATCCATTGTTTTTCGCGAAATTTGCTGAAATTGTTACTTTTGCGCGAAGTACCCATGTCTGT
The DNA here is from genome assembly GCA_905333025.2 of Pyrochroa serraticornis. Classification (NCBI taxonomy): domain Eukaryota; kingdom Metazoa; phylum Arthropoda; class Insecta; order Coleoptera; family Pyrochroidae; genus Pyrochroa; species Pyrochroa serraticornis. The sequence goes on along the minus strand of HG995157.1, from coordinate 7,826,507 downwards.
TTGCAGCCACGTACTTATCAATCAACGTCGTGTAACTGTGTTGAATGGCATTGCGTGTATTAAGCCGCGCAATTATTAGTGAGGAGAATCTCGCCAAATTGTAGCGATTTGAGGACGCTTAAAGCCTCGTAAGCACCCCTTAATTGAGTTTGGCAATAATTGTATGCTGAGATTCGGCAAGATGGGGAAATTTACCTTTATGTTACGCCCGGAAGCCCCTGGAGATCGCCCTGATATTAAATTACGCCGAATCAGGCCCACATGTGTAATGGCTGTATTTGGGCAGAAGCGCTACTCGCATTGGATCCTATCCAGTTTCTAGGTAACAAGTCTTTATCAACAAGACGATTTGTGTTCTGGTCCTAGAAACACCAACGCTTTCAGTTTTTGATTTTTTTTCTATATGGGTACTTTTGTAAAAATCTTTTGAATAGCGAGGAATAAATTCGAGCAAAATAACCTCAATGTGGATGTGAACTCCGTTTTGGTCTCGGTTGATGAATTACCTCGACCTTTTTTTTTCTGTTTTTGATAATACAGCAATGTCCAAGTCTCTGTAATCTTATTTGTCACACTTTCAAAGAGGACTTGTCTACAATCATTGCTCGTTAAGTAGCTAAAGATTGTCGTTTTGTTTTTCTCTGCAGATTCCGAGGTTTAACGTCTTGGCGAATAATTTTTTTTTATAGATGATGACGTGCTGGCCCATCGATTTAACCCCCAGTTTTTTTTGCTGGGATGTGCTCCCTAACCGATCGGTTTTGGTTATTTTTGAGCATCAGATCCTTGCCTATCATCTTCTTCCATTAGCTACGTAACGCACTCCCATGTACGCTACGCATTACCCAGTCCAAAGATCACGACGTGGACCTGAAATAAGGAATTGTGAGTACCTACGTCTTGAACGACGGGGACATTACCTCAAAGTTTAGTTGCACCTGAGGCATTGTCAACCTCAATCACTTTCGAGACTTACACCAGCTACTGATCTTGGGTAACTACGTATGATTATTGTTTTATTTAATACTGAAATGATTGTCATGCTAATTCAGAAATGAAGTAGCGATATTCTTGGGCGAGGAGAGTCACAATTTTGCTGTATTTGTGTCATGTTTATTTCCTAGTATCTTGTGCAACACAAATACAGCTTTACGTGCCTTACAAAGGGAGGGAGCAATGCTAATCTAAGTTACTTCCCCAATTGGGTATTGCCTTCCGAAGATTTTTTTCTACGTGGGAATGAAGCATCTATCTCGCTACGTATGGACAGAGAGTTCGCTTGTCAAAAGTTTTACAAAATGCAAGGCCGAAGTCGTTTGTGTCATTGTAGATAGCAGACAATAATTGAAGTTTTGTATAAACACCTGTTGGTTCGCAACGTAAAACAACTCGTGTAATAGAAATCCTTTCAAATGTTCCACTTAGACAGCTCCAGAGTTGTGAGCCTGAAAAAGAAAAATGCACTTGGCTGCTAAATTTATTTCCAACACCGTCATAACTCAAGTAAAGGCCAAAACATTGTGTTTAATTTCTCTTCAGAGACCGCACGTATCCGGAGATTTCACCCTGGAATTCAGAACTTAGCCAAAGCTTACTTCAAAGATTAGGACTTGGTCTGCGATAATGATAGTTCACGGTACGTTTACAACCTGTAATTGCGTCCTACGACTTGGACAATTATCGAGAATTCTCCACCGTATGCAAATCGACTGACTCTTCGTTGATGCGAGTGTTATTAGCGTCAGGAAGAGACAAATTGAATGTTGAAGTCATGACGTTTTCGTTGTGGGGTAAACCGCAAATCCGCTCTTATCTGCGAAAATCACACGCTATAAATGCTCGAATCACGTGATTTCGTCTCGACACGAACCAACGGGTAATAGCAACAATTCCGCCATTTTTCTCACGTGTAAGTAAAAATTGACGCCTTAAATTGAATCAAAACACCATTTTTCTCTATTAGTTCGAAAATTTCGATCGATTTTAAAACGTTGAAGCCGTGTCGATTCTTGGCGAGATTGCAAATGAATTTTAGCAGTGTCGCAAATGTTTCGATTTTTCTTCAATCGAAACAAACGGAAGAGTTGTCGATTCCAAAATATCATCAGTTTCAAGGGCAGGACCGGCGTAGCCCTGGGCACTGATTTTATTGTGACCCTTCCCCTATTATCAAGGACGTAATAATTTTGTGTTTATCGCTATTTCGACATTTTACGAACCTGAACTTTCCAGCGTCTATTTTTGTTGGTTCCCGGTTGCGCGTTCATCCCTAACGCCGGGTCTGTTAGCGTTGTTTTTTTTATCGTCTGATACCATTTGAAATTTAGCTTTGTCGCTACGGAGTAAAGGCAAGATCGCAAGCGAGTTTCACAGCTAATTTTTTGAACTGACTTTGTAATAACGAGATTTTGCTTGGTGAGTCGAAATTAATATTCATGAAATTCTACCACCGACCCGCGTGCGTTTTTTCGCAACCATATTGTACAGTTGAAGGGAAAACAACAATACTGCAAATATAGCGCCTCCCCAAACAAACCGCAAGCCAATATTGACATTTTCGATCTGGTTAGCAGCTTCTAATTCCAACCAACATTGCATATTGGAATTCGAATAAAACACCGAGGACAATAGTGTAAATTGCGTCGCCAATATCAATACTCAATTCTGGATAATATGTTTATCCAGTATATGTACAAAGACTCCTGTTTACTATTGTAAAACAATTACAAATGGGTAAATAATGCAACAACTGTTAAATAGACCGGAAAATCCTTGTGGTTAACGCAAAATTTCAAAAATTTGACTTGAAATTCGTCGATCATGCGGGTTAATTGGAGAGAATTTCCCTTGCGCATTCCCTCCCGGTCGGTTACAGTTTAATTACCGAATTGGATAAATTAGGTGATTTGGGGGCGAAAGCGATAATTGTTGTTTTATGACCAGCGTCGTTGCGATCTCTGATACTGAAATACTGTCGCTCTTCGGCCCATATGAAAAGAACGATTTTAAAGTAAATTGACCGATTTTATAGCGGTTAGAATATAAAAACTGAGACCGGCACAACTGTGCTTTGCGTCAGGTTTTTTATTGGCCATTTTATTTCTGTAGAATATGATTGAAGCGATTGAAAAATTCAAAGCTGAGGAACGATTTTGCAATAGACCTTCAACATTTTTTTATAATACTGCTGAATCGCGAGGTTTCGACTAGCAAAAGAATTGTATCTTTGAAATCTAGATATGTTATGCAAAAAATTACGAAAGTTCTTACTTTAAAAAGAATGTTGAAGATTTTGTTCAACCGTTTTTTGCACCTCTTTGTGACTGACACAGTTTAGATTTTGTGTCACACAAACGGTGCCTTCATGACGTTACGTTAGGTATCCAATAAAACTTCTTACAAATTTTTTTGGTTTTACTGCGGTCTTTTTATCAAACTCACCCGACTCACCTCTTAAAATAAACAATTTTGTCAATAAAACAATTTTCTCAATTAACCCTAAATTCATGGGAAAGAACAATCTGACTGAACTTTTCTAATTGTTTGACTTTAAGCTTTAAGCTGCTTTTAATTCTAATTTTTTTATAAAAGCAACCCAAATATTGATATTCTTAACTTTCGCTTCTTCTTAAACCGCTCGAGAAGGATTAATTCATTTCAATAATTTTGTGCGTAAAGAAGTATAAAAGTAAGCGCGTAACAGGAATGCGTAGATAAAGAACTTAGAAGTTGATTGTAAATTTTCAATTTTGACAAATGGGGCTATAAACTGACCTTAAATAGCTGGACCTGCAACTGTAGTAATATCACAGCATCTTTATTACAAATATTTTGCCAAAATCGTGAGTGATTGTGATTTTGAAAATGTAAACAGTGTAAATAATTCTTTTCTCCGTTTTTATACTTTTAAATTTTTTATGTTAAGTCTATATCTTAAACAAATATTTTTATCCCTAGTTACTGGTCTATATCTTAATTTAAGGTATAGTTTTATCATCTCAGAGAATCGAGAGGTATACTTTATAACTAACACAATCATGACCCTTAAATTGGAAAATTGTGAGTCAAATAAATTGAAATTGAAATTAACATCATTCCAAAAGTTGCTCTTGGGGCAAAATCTCAACCTTTGTGATCCGGGAATTCTTCAAGTTTTAGTTAATCTTTCTGAAACTTAACGGTTATGAAAAATTATCTGGACGAATTATCTTTTAAGAAGTTATAACTGAGGACTACTACCAAACAGAAATTTGTAACATTCCAAAATTGCGACATTTATTTAAGCCATTTGAATGTATATAACTAGAGTAATTATCTAGTATTTTTGTTGTTGGGCTTCTCATGATTTTGACAGTGGCCAACCGATTAAAGAGAGAATCATCGTTTATAGAACTGATATTGGGGATTATGAGTTGCAATTCAATAAAAAATTTAAGTTTTGTTTTCTCTATTTTCCGAAAGATTTGAAGTAGGTGGCATCTTTCAGAAGCGCTTCTTATTATCAGTAATGTTCGTGTTTCAGCTGAAACTGTTTTCCTAACATTTCTTACTCTTACAATTACATTTTAAATTTTATTAAAGAGAGTATTAAGAGAGTAAAATTTGCTCATATTATAAATTCAAAGGAATTTCCCAAATCCCAAAACTTGATGCAAGCTTGTTTTTTGTCTGAGACGTAAATATAATTGCCGAGTATTTTCCTGCCATTCCAACTTATTTCTGTTGTCTTGGGCAAATAAGAAACTTAAGAGTGAATATGCAGAAAGTGATATCAAGTTTAAGTAAATTAAGCTTAAAGCAATTTAACTTAGAAGAAGTAAATTGCTTGAAACTCTCTAAGACACTTCAGGAAGTCATGAAGGAAGACAAATTTTTTAGTAGTTTTTTGTGTATTTCTACACTCCTATAATAGTAGCAGATAATAATAATACAGTCCCAGAAAAAAATAACTAAACCAGAGCTGAAATTCTGCCTTATAAGAATAGTTGGCGGTTGGTGCGCTGGAAGACAGTTCACAAAGCGTATTCTTTGCCTAAAGGACGAAATAAACCACTGCCTCGTTCATAACCTTAAAGATTTATCCCAGACAATATACAAAACATTTCGATTTGTTTACATAGGTTTTGATTATTTTCCAAATTTATAATGGTCACTGCAATTTATTAATTAAGAAACGTGCAAATATAATATTAAATTAGTCAAAATTAATGTTTCTAACTTTGTTAGCAGAAATACAGACTTCTGAAATCTAGTTCACTATAGCATGTAACCATACTATAATATGCTAATTACAATGTAGTGCGTCAAAGGGTTAAGGCATGCGTACTTTTGTTATATTTTTATTTTTACCTTACCTTTGAAATTGATTTTGAAAACTTTTTTTTTCAGATTATTGTAAAAAACCTACAACCAGGAAACTACGCATCAATTTTTAAGGTAAGCCCAGCGTCAATAATGGGATCAAAAATTTCCGAACGTCCTGATTGATCAATTTTGAAAAATTTGTACTCTTATAACTGAATTTCGTATTTTCAATTATTCTGCAATCTGCAGCAAACAAGAAGTATCAGCCCCTTCCCTCAACACGTTACAATGTCATATTTATAGCTAACGTTTCAAATCAGATGCATGCTACATATTTTACAGCAAACGAACGTAATCCGGGACTCGAACACTGAATATTGCTGCAAGTTCTCTGCAACGCAAACGTTTAATCTGATCCATATCGCGCCATTAACCTCGCTTGGTTTGCAATTAAGTAATTACAAATTATTTACTTGAACTAGTAATCGGCGAGTAAAGATTTTTTTGAACATACTAGCGAGACGAATTTACACTTTGGTCAGTCTACCCTTAAATTGGGTAAATGGGTGTCAATGTGTTGCTGTCAGTGACAATGGATCGTCACGTGTCCGGAAGCGGAAGCGTATAAAAATTGTGTCCAGACTGGAACAGGAAATTGTATTGATTTCGATTGAAACAAAAAAAAATTGGACTCGGAGACAAAGCTCCATAATCCAGCTTGATTTAGTTATAGTTCACAAATTTTGTGAATACTCGTAATAAATTTTCCGACCGCAAAAAAACCCGTTAGTGCGATCAATCATTTTCTTTTAAATTCCCGTGGGAATAAAGTGTGTGTGTGTTTGCGTTACTTATTAATCAATTTCGTTGGTTTTTATCGAGTTTTCGACAGTGTTCGGTAATATTTGCGTACGTCCCTGAAAACAGCCTCGAGCTTACTAGGTGTTTCCGTTGTTTCTGTTGGCAGCTTTACGGTCAGGATGCCCTAACGCCGTGTAGCTTATCTTCATTTGGCAGCCGGCTAACGCCGCGATCTCAAACACGATTATACAGCTTTCTAAAAATCGAAAAAGCTCCACGTGAATTTTAACAAGCCGAACACTCAATTAAATGTTTAATTCCTCGTTTACGGGTCACACGGTAATGGCGTGTGTAATATTTACTTCAATGTAATTAAGTATTAAACGTGATGTAAAACACTAGCTGACAAATAAGGGGGAATTGAACGCCCCCATTGCGTCAATTGCTCCGGTTTATGGCAAATGTTGTGTGATGCTACATAAATCGTTATGGAATTAGGTGCGGGATATATCGCGAAAATTTCCATTTGGCTGATTGATTTGAGATTGTTCCATTGTTAATGTTTTTAAGAGGTCATTTGGGAAAGTTTCTTATGAAACTTTCTATTTAATTAATTACGCAGCTGATGTCCCTGAATTAGTTTTACTTGGAAACGAATTTTTCTTTGTTAAAATTTATATTTGCAATTTTGCAAATAAAGGTGGATATTGTGGTTAAGATACTGGAAAGCAATATCTCGCATGAATAATTGCAGTTAATTGGGACTGACTCGGACAAGTTGAGGTAAAGTCTGTGAAAAACAAAACGTGTTTGGGTCATACTTCTCACTTAACCCTGCGAGTCAGTTATTAGGTTTTTGAAGATATTTTCAAAGCTCAAATACAAAAAGGTTTTTGTTGTTTACTGTAAAACTGAACGTTGCCGGCTATTTTCGCTTAAATTTACTGCAGGACAAGCAAATCATGCCCTGCTAGCCCATTATTGTTGCACTCTCCGAATCACGCACATGTCTGTTCTTATCTCTTGTTCGCCCATTCCGTGTTTTTCCTCATATTAATTGCGAGTTGTTTTGCTCGTATTCATCGATTTTCATAGTTTGCGTTCAACTAATTTAGCAAGCCGTCTCGGAAGAGGTGATTAAGTTGATGTCTAGGTAAAGGTCGGACGTCACCTGAAGGTTTTGCGACGTCGCCATCCTTAATTGCTATTAGCACACAGAAATTGTGGCGACACCATCTGTGAAGTTGCACCTGTGGCATTGTTCAAGCCGCAGAACTATTAGCATATCGTGCTCTCAAAGAGAAATGACCTTTAACTTCGAAAGTATTACGCCTGGCTATCGTGAATGCGGATTTGTTGAATAACGTCTGGAGAGGATATTCTGAAATTTGAATTATGAAAGGATTAAGGACTTCCTGTAAGATGTTCTTGATAATAATATCGTTACAAAACCAATTCTTTGCTAACATGAGCGCAATTTGCGTCAGCGAAGTTTTTAACGTCTTTGTCTCCGCAATTTACAAGATTTGGTTCAAAGATTTTTCTTTAACTTTTCATTCATTTTGCAATAGCGCTCTCATTTGTTGTTAATTTGTCTTTTTGGTTTATTAAGGTTTTTCCAGCTAACAAATTTACAAAGAATGGAAAAACACAGAGGAATAGTGAAAGTAGCGGAAGGCAAAGGAGTATGGGGAAAATAAATAAGAATATTAAAAGAACTGTTATTGTTACTGGTGAATAGACAAAGTTCAAGAAGCAGTTGACGAGAAAAAAGAAAATAGGAGATATGCCTAAAAAAAGGTACAACAGTGAATATTAAGATTACAAAAACGCAAAAATAAGCGTAAGGTAAATAATAAAAGAAAGAGAGAAATAATCGTAGGATAAGAAATAAAGAAATTATGGAAAGGTGGAAGAGATATTTTAACAAACTATTGGAAGGAAGAGACGTAACGGAAACAAGAAATGAAATAGATCAGATAACTAACATCAAATTATTAGATTTTTCAACAAGCTGTCACTTGATAACCGGTTCAAAATTGCGGACTAGTTTGTTGCAAATAATTTCTTTTTCTCTTTTTTCTAAATTTTATTATTTGATCTAAGTGGTGGTGTCAATCCTTTTGTTTAATTTCCATTGCACCATCTTTTCCTTGACACTTCAGCCACGTACAATATCTAGAATGATAATTTATGTCCGGTTTTTGCAAAATTATTTTTAGATGTTTTATGTTCTATTCTGTTAAAGTTATGTTCAATTCTGTTATAATTTTTACTTTTCAATTACTTTTATTCTAACTTTCTTTTTCCCCTTTTTCTTTCAAAGGAGTTTGTCTCGTTGCAAATAGTAGAAAACAATTTTTGTCCGACGAGTACTTTTCTGCAACCGAGACAATATCGCATCATTTACCTGTCTGTGGAGTTAGAGGCTCCATTTTCCTTAAACTTCGCTAGCTTTTCCACTAGATAAAAAGACGAGTCCCTTAAGGTCAAACTACACCGGAACAGTAGCTAGGTGAAGGATAACAATTAAAGTTGAACCTTTCGAGTCCTTATGGATTTGAAACCTCAAATTCAGAGGTTGAAATTCGCGTCTCGACGCCGTTTCCCGCAACCACGACGTCCTGCCGGTTTCCTCTTTTACAAAGCTCCTGTCTCGTCAGAATAATTGCAATTTTTATACGACCGGCACGTACGGGTTCTCGTCGGCAGTGTGCTTTATGCACTACAATGAGCACAAGTGTGTGTCAATTCACCCTTATCCGGCTTTCTCCGACAGCGTTCTCTTTTCGGTATAAGAGATAAGGGATAAACTGATTGCTGCCCATAAGCGTCGTCGCCTCAATCGACGTCACGTCGCCGATATTTGTTGTCTAAACAGGCCGTTTCGCGTAACAACAAATTTATCACGACGCCGCCCCTACGGACAAAAACGCGTCGCCAAACACGCCTGAAATTATAATGAGAACGAAACGGTTTAATGGAGGTGGTGTAACAAAATGAGGCGACACCGCAGGTCCCAAGGCGCTCTCGGACGTCCCTCGGTGAAGATTAGATTAAAAGGAATAACCGCCATTAACGGGGACGACCTCCAAAATGGCGTCCAACACTTATACGTAAACAATTATTAAACTAAATTTTTAAATGACGATTTTGGTGTTAAATACTGCAAAATTAAAAATAAAATATCGGCAATAAAAAAGTTGTTTGTAAAATTTAGGCGAAACAGAAAGTTTTTTGTGCAATTATTTTTCTAACTTATGTGATATAATTATTAGCAATATTTAAGAAAAATCAAGTAATTAGCCATTAGAAATGAAACAAATAATTTTGGCAGTGATTAGAAGTGGTGGATGCGCCGGGTGAAACCAAGTTTTTGCTAAAATTTACGAATCGTTGCAGCCTGACGCTGCCCCTGAGGCCCCCGAAGCTCCTAAATCTTTCTCCCGCGCCTAATCTCGAGCAAGTTAAATTGAAGAGCAGCACGTGTAAAATTGCGGACAAAATAAAACTCAAGTAGCCGGATGAAAGGGCGGACCGTGGCGAGATCTCTACCTGAAGATACCGCTCTACCGGCACCACTTTTATATGAAGTAATAAGATAAGACTGCTTTTCCAAGTTCTAACGCTCTGCATCATCGTAATATCCTCATCAGTACCAGGCGTATGTTCTATTTAATTCCATTAGTGCAGATCCGGGAACGACCAGCGGCCCAAACAAACTCCCAAAGCCGCTCTCGCTTCGCCTTCTTAATTCATCTGTCTAATTGTTTTCGAGCTTGGCTCTCGAGAAAGAATCTCCAATTGAAATATTCATGTCGCAAATTAAATGGGAGGAAGTTAATTGCGCGAGAGCGCCAAGAAAAATCTGCTTTTGCTTTTGTTTCATTTTAATCATCACGTCCTCGAAGACGCTATCGAGGGAGAACGCAAATATTTACGATTGTTTCTCCAGGTTTTATTGGGTTTTCGATAATTCCACATACCGAGCTTTGTGGACTACCAACTGTCTGGAATTTGAAACTTATTACAAATACCAGACCGGCGTCCGGACCATTCAAAATCTGAAAGTTTCGTCGGGAGTTTTATTGGTTTCGAGAAGTGTTGGGTCGACGAGTTGGGGGAATTAAAACTGCATTGGCGATAATCCCGCTTCGCACCCAAGAAGCTTTAGGACTTGCAGCTTCTCTCAGACGGACGTCGGTCTAATCCAATTGTCGGCAGTTGGCAACAGTGTATTCCCATTTAACAATTACATCTGAATCCACTTATTGTGGTCAGGAGCTCTTCGGATTTGCAGCGGGGCCAGTTTTAAATTTTCTAACGGAATTCGAGCGCTACTCAACCGGATGATCGTGACGGGGCAAGTTTGCTCAAGTTTAGACCAAATTAATTAACTCTACCTCAACTTTACGTGAGAATGTTTCTGAGAGGCACCGCCGTCCGTAATCGGTTTTTCTGAAGAATCCGCTCTTTTAAGCGGCCGGACGCCGCCAAGAGTGATTTATCGGCAACGCACGTAAACGCAACGACTTTTACGGCTGCACGTTTACGCGGATCGTCTCGAGAATCAAACAGTCAAACCGCCACGTCCAAGTGGTTATCGAACGTTTCTTTTTGATCCAGTAATCTACATGTGAGCTGCTGCTTCAAATTTATTTGTTGCCGGACACGCCTGAAATCCAGAAATCCCAATTTGACACAGGAAAACCTCAAAGTTTCCATTACCGGTAATGGGAGTTGTCGAGATTTTTTACATCATTCTAGAAAAATTCTCTTTGTTCATTTTGTTTTCGTATACCCACTAAGCCTTTTCTTTGTTAATAATCTTCTTCCTTTGGCAAAGAATCCAATTTAGCAAAAGTCAATGCTTAAAGGTTCCTATTACTGGCAATGGAAGTTCTCGAGATTCTTCACATTATATCAAAATAAGCAATCATCTTAAGGAAACAGGTTAATACCCGATTGTATTCGATCTAATTATTAAAGAAAAACTGCACTTCCGCTTTTTTTGCTCTGTTTATACTCGAAAAACCGCCAAGAAAACAAACTGCTAATTAAAAATTAAAGCCTCTCTTTGTCAGGAATCTGTTTTCTTTGCCAATAAAAGCAAGTTGGCAAAAGTAAAGGTTTAAAAGCTCCCATTAGTGTTAATGACTCCTTTCTATCCTTATATTATGATGGAAAATACTCGACTCCACTTGTTTAAATTCTTTAACAGCATCACCCCTTTCAGTTTTTATTGGGTCTGTTTAACAATTTATTCTTTTTTTTTCTTATACTTAGCCGAAGCTATTTCTCTTAAAGTTGCATTATTTGTTACTATAGACCAGAAAAACTGATTGCTTCTCATTTTTATATTTCTTAATTTCGCAAGAATTATAATAAAAATCAATACTTTTGTATCAACTTATTGTTGCTATTCATTATTTTGTACCTTTTTGATTACGTACAATTTTTAAAGCTTTACTGGTATTTTCTGATTATTGCACTAGTAGTTGCTATGATATGGATCCAAAGTGCATTAACTGCGTTTTATATGTTTCTCTTTGGTATTCCCTTCAAAAATCTTGACAGTTTCATTGTTACTTCAATATGAACTTCCTTTAAACGTATACTCACATAATATAATTTTAATTGAACCACACCTTACATAACCACGGCTTTTATTTGTTTGGTTTACCTTTTGTTGACCTATTTTAATAAATATTTTAGAATTTAGAACTTAATAATGCCTCCTGAAGCTAGAAATCCAACTCTTCCCGGAATTAAATGTTTACAAACTGAAGTTGTCTTCTACTTTGTTCTTCTATTAAATGCCTTAAGCTTGTATTTTTTTTGAGAACCATGCTTTTAGATGAATATTTTTGGCCTTTGTAAGATTAACTGCCAACTCTCTCTTCGTCGTTTCCGTGGCGATCTAGGCATTCTTCTTCCAAGGGTCCGTACATTTTTTTCAGCTTTTGATATTTTCTTCCTTGTTATCCTTCTTTTTACTCTCTTTGATGCTACCTTATAACTCGAACCATGTCTTTGATGCTGCACATAATTTTATTATTATTTTGTAATCTCTATTTTTATATTGACTTCAATATTTTTATTTGTTTCTCTAACTATGTTAGCAGTGAATGCATACATAACATTCAGATCCTTGCTTTAGTTTGAGTCGTCATATATTATGGTTGCCTTATTATATCTTCCTTTCTTACCAGTATGCCGGTACCTAAATAGAAGGACTTTATTTTAATAAACAGACTGGTTCATGCAAATGGGTCCAATTGACTCTAAAATTTAAATTTTTGTCGCTGGTCATAATATTTTCTTAGAAGTTGGCCTTTGAAACCAGCAAAGTATTCTTCTGCATTGTGGCAAATAATTAAATGAATAGCAACAACGAAATTGTGAGCGCATTTCAGGCGAAGATAATAAAACTTTGTTTTCATGGTTTTTGTTCTTAGAAGATTCTAATTAATTATAATGTCCCAGTATGACATAATATTTCCCTACTTTAACTGAGTTGTTTTCTCTAAAAGATGAATCCGAATTTTGTGCTGCTCTATGTGAATGATGGCAAATCTCCACTTAATTGGCTTGTTTAAAATTTAATAAAGGTTTTTGGAAAAAATCTATCTGGATCCCATCAACATTTCAAGAAAATCTACGTCGTCTTCACCATAACTTAATGCCATCCATCTCTAACTATGTTAGATTGTCATTTGCTAATTTCGTTTTCCTTATCCCTTGTTCGTGGCCTTTGTCAGTGTATCACTGAATCTTATCTTGTCTTATACGTCTTTCTTTTTTTCTATCTCTTCTTTATCGAGGATCTGATGCCAGTACTGCGAGCATCCTGACGGAAAGTACTTGAAAAGTAACTACCATTTTCAAGTTTTTGCACTCTGCTTCTTATGATCTATTATTAAACAAACAGAGAAATTACTTACTTGCTCATTCATCAAAAGTTGGGAAATTTGTAAAAAAAATAATCACAAGAATTAGGTTTTGGAATTCAAACAATCAAACGGATCTTTTTGAAAAAGTAAAAGTGAAATTAAATTATAAATATGTGAAATAGCAGTAACTAAGTTTAGAAACAACTTCTGTCAATATCACTAAATTTTTACCATGTTGCCAAATGCCGAAAAACTTCTTACTGCTTATGTTAAGGCACTTAGGTAGCTTGTGCTAGATTTTACTTTAAGACGTTTGTAACAAAAGTAATTTCTAACTAAATTTGGCTCAAGCGGCCATTGAAGAGATTAGAGCTTAGTGCAGGTGGGCAGATATTATCTCCGCAATCAACTCCAATGACAATTTACTGCATCATTCTTTGAGAAATTCTGATTCAAAAGCTTAGCTATAACTATAAAAATGAAATTGTAAATGAATTTTGATTCTTTATAGACTTTCAGCTATCTTACATTTTTATTATTTAACTTATTAGTAGATTAGCAACTCACGTTTACGAAATTGCGGTCATAAGCATGTAGGTTTCTAATTTTGCACTTTAGGTAAGTACTTTTTTGTAATCCTTATAAATAGGAATAATTGTGTTTATCAATTTTATTTCAGATTTTATGGAATAAATTGGAGCTTGAAGCAAATATATAAAGAATTTTTTATAGGAAGTAATTTAATTTTTGTGCAATTATTGATTATACACATTTTCTTATTCGGATTTAAGAGACATTGTCACAAGTGGACAAACAAAATTGGGGGGTGGTTTAAATTTATAACGCTATCTATCTTCTTCCCAGACGAACTGTGCAATTTTGGCTTTAGGATCGTGCCATGTCCTCATGTAGCCTGTTAGAACTTAATGAAAAATTAGTCTTTTCGCGGAGAATTTAGTACATCAATTCTGCTACGTTTTTTGGCAAGAGTCACCGCTGCGATGTTTTTACGACACTTTGGTGCATGCGAACATTGCGCTGTGAATTGCCATTGAAGAGCTCGATTTATCTTTGGAAGTAAACTCGAGAATTTGCTGGGAGAATTTGTTTTGTTCGCGCCGTTGGCGGCGCAAATATCGGCGTTGCCGCCGTCGTGCCGAGTCCAACCCGGTTTCCCTTCCCAGGTGCATGCTAGCGATCCATCAAATCTAATCCTATAATTTTAGTTCGAAAGTAGTAATTTCTTTTCATGTATCTCTTCCGCTATAAATCTCTCCTCGAATATAAGCCGCCTTTGAATAATGAAACTTTGAACTGGGGAGTAAAGGACACAATGTCGGCCTTAATCATGCGAGAACGCGACTCGGAACCGATTTCGGATGCATCACTGGCTTAGTCTAGCAGGAAATCGAAAAGAAATCCGGAGCCGCTATCATGACGGCATTTCGTAACTCGGGCCCGATGTTAATTTTTATTCTCGCGCGTTTAGGTCGTTAACGCGGCGGCGGCGAGGAATTTCATTAGTGGCCGAGTAAATATTCTCTTTTAAAAACGAGCGACAAACCTCTTTATCTATTTATAAATATGTAAATTTATATTGTAGAATTGCGTGTAAACGCATATTTCGGTGAAGAACTCGACGAGGGGAATGCATAATTGAGACGTTGGCATTTCTGCAAATACCAACAAAATCAACAAAGGAAAATTTCGAGTTTCAACAAAGCTCGCGCGCTCTTCCTCTGAACATATTTCATCTGATCCGAAGAAATGGCGACCTAATCATTTCCATTGTTAATTAAGTCCATCGTAATTGCGCTGAAGCACCATCAAGTTTTTATAGTAAATCCCACGCAATGGTGCGCCGCTGAAAGCGAGCTTTCAAATCATAATCGATGGAGGGTCGACTCGAGTAATTTATCGCGACTGCCCTCCTTGGAAGAATAATTAACAACTCGGCCACTAATGAAAACGGCCAGGCAACAATTACCGCAATTATCGGCCCGTTAATAGGGAATTTCGTAGCAAATGGGTCGAGGCACGTCAAGGCGCGACTGCCCATTACTCTAGATCATAACTCAACAAGCGCAAACAATCCCTCAAAGTTATTAGTTAAAAATAGATTATACGACAGATGATAGATGTAATGGCTTTAACAGTGTTTTATCGAAAAACAACTTTAATATAGATTTCCCTTCTTAAAACCGGGATTATAAGTGACAGAAAATGATGTATGATGACTGAAGACACCGGCAGTGGCCGTTTTCCTCCTTTTCCGACGCAATCCAGTGCGGTTCGCTTTCCACTTGGTCCGCAAAAAATTTTCATGCAATTTTTTATATGACAATAACAAATGAGGAAAGTTTTACTTTCGCGAGGCCATTATTTATTTCGTTCTCTTTCACTACGACGCCGCCCCAAAATTTTATTTATGATTTTTCTTATTCCACCCCCAAACAAGTGGTGTGGCGGTTTTGGGATCTATTGCCAATTAATTTCGGGTCAATTAAATCCAATCAAGTGGAAAAGTGAAACAGTAGCAACACTCCCGTGTCCATTAAACCCTAAAATATTGATGGGTACTCTAGCTGGATGCTAGACGGAAAACTGTAATTTAATTTTGCCGTTGTAGCGAACCGGCCAATTCAATTATAAACGTCCTATTGATGTTTGAAAAGACCTTTTCCGGGGTTGTGCGCCTTTTTTTATTGCCAAAATAGTGGATGGGATGTTCGATATGGAGGATTATTAACTTATTAATATCGAAACGGAATCGGCCCCGTTACCGAGCTAGCTGCAAATCAATCCAAAACCTATCGTAAGCGCGAAACTAATCAAAATATATTTTACATGCTTCGGGAACTTAATTTAGGGAATCGAGTTGCGCAAAATACTACGAAATCTTCTGGCCGAATCCGGAAGCACTTACTACCAATGATGGTCCGGGGCCTCGTGAATTTTTAGTAACGAGGCCTGAAGGCAGGTCTTAACATTAAGGTTCAGTTGAATATTTTTCCTGACTTTTTGAAGGCACTTTGAAATATTTGCTTAGAAATAATTATCTAATAAGTAAAATTTGTTTAAGCAACAAGGAACATTTATTTTTATTAGGTGTGATTATTCAACAGAGTGAAGCCACAATGAGAGCACACATGTGATAAAAAGACGTTTTTACCTTGATTGTCATATAGAATTTTTTTAAATTGTTAATTTAAATTCATCACTTACATAAATTTAGAAATCTAGAAATATTTATTGCTAAAAAAAATGTATGTGAATAACCGCTAACTTTCAAGCTGTAATTAAATTACTAGAATTTTTCAGGATGAGGTGCTTAAAAATAATTAAAAAGTTATTCTACTGCAACAGTTTATTGTTAAAAAAGTAAGAAAAAATTAAAAACTTTTATACAGTAACCATTTTGTTGAAATATTTATAAAAACTGATCTTAAATTCTATACAAAAAAACATTATTTGAGCACTTATCGTAAATGTGCCATTTTTAGTTCTAAAAATTTATAATTTTATTGCTTAAGATAAAAACAATTAGCTTACGACTCATTACTCCTGAAACATAGTCTACGGAACAGTTTTTGTTATCGTTTTGTGGACGTTTTAAGTTTCATTATACTTTTCAAAGCTCAAGTAAAGTTCAAATCATTTTCACTTTGTAATATAATTAGAAAGTTATTAATTTTATTTATATTATTATGTTTTTTTTTGTAAAACGTTTGCAGCTGCTACGACATTCTCATTCTATTAAAAAATTTTGTTTTACAAAAGCTTTTTATATTTAAAAGCAAATAGTAGTCCGAGGACTGAATCTGAAAAATATAAGAGAAGTGAACGGAAGCATTATTGCTCTGAAACAAAAACTCCTTCTCTAGACTCATACTTTCAGTCATTTCTTATATGAATTCTCCAGCAACTTAGGTTAGTGCCCCTTTGTTGTGCTTTTTTTTACCCTACGAAAAAGTTCGCGATTTTTTCAGTTTTAGTAGATACCCTACAATTGCGGGTAGTAAATAGATAGCTACTATTGTTGGGATAAAGTAATTCTTTCTTATTTTTTGGCATTTTTTTATATAACTTCACATACATTTTGTCAGCTTTTTTCCTTTTTTATGTTTTTTTAACTTTTTCTTGCTTCAATTTTCTTCTTCTCTTTCCGTAATTTTGTTTACAACTTTTTAACTATACGTTTACAGTTATTTTGCTTCCTATTGTTTGCTACTTTTTGATTCGTTTTTGCAAAACATTTTCTTATAACTCCCGACTGATATACTGGAGATATCTGGATAATTTAACACCTAAGCGGATTTTTTTAAGTTCTTCTTCTAATTATTTTATCACCTTTGATATTATCCGCTGCAAAGTATTACGGAGTAGATAAAATTCGTGCTGTCTCGTGGGTACTATTAAATATGCAATGCAATTTGTTGTTCACATTTTATAATTCACGATTGGTTTATCATAAATTTGTTTTACTTTGACTGGAAAAGAAAATGTTTGGGTGCTAAGTTTCTCTTTGAAGCGGAGCCTCCCTGAGGTTCTTTTCAGGAGTCGCCACTAAATAGTAAAAACTAGAGGGCGATTTAGTGGTATTCTGCCAACTTGAATCGAGTTCGGTGCGCGGTCCTTGTGGTGCCGCAGCCAATTTGCCGGAAGAGGCGGATGAATGGCGGCGTTTTTGACCGCCATCGATAATTATCCGTCGAGTCATTGTGGCGTTTAGGCGGCGCAATTCCGCACATTTGAGCGTTTGTTGACAGAATTCATTCAAACAACTTTCAGTCAATTTCGACTGGTGTATAGGTAGAAAGCTCGGCAATCTGCGGCCACAAAAGCTGACCAATCGATTCGGCTCTTTAAGGACCCGCCGGAAAAGCCTGTTTGCATATCAAATGTTGTGTATTTAAATACGTCGTTTGTGTCCTGCATAAACGTCGATTCACCAAAGAGGTGTCTGGGGGACGAAATTACGCGAACCCTTTTACGTTAATGAATTATTAATACGTAACGAAAAAAGCGACGAGAAATTATCGCGGCTCGGTTCTGGCGCAATTTGCGAGAAAATTCATATTATTTCGTTGGCAAAAGAGTGCGGGACAAAAATCGGAAATTGTAGCATGTGGCGCGGAGAAGTTAGATTGGGTTTTTATGTCGGCCGACTGCCGACCTTGTTATTTCAATATCAGATCTCGCAGATCCTTACATATTGATAGAAATTGCAGGGAGCAAATCCGAAGACGATTGTGACGGGCCCTTTTTCACGTCTTCGTCGAAACGAAATGGCTGTCGTAAATTTAGCGCCGCAACTTAATACAGTGACAGTCGCCAGACGGATTGGAAGAGATTCGTTCAGCGAACCGCCGCCATCGCCCCAGCATTAATCGTCATCACCATCAAGGCCCGGAATTGGCTAATTCGATTCAAGGAATAAATCCGAGATAATACGTCTTAGGCCACGACTCGGATCATAAAACCAATAAGGCGACCTCCTCTATTTTGTATTAGCATTTCACCCCATACTCGCGCATTTTCAGCTGTCTGTCGCCCTTTTATGTTAAGCGGATTTAACCGTTTAATCCGAGTTGCGACGAAATGCTCGACTAGGAGATTTTACCTATTCTAAGTAAAATAAGTAAGTAAGCCATCATGCAGTTTTTCTCATGTTCTCCCAGATTATGGAGGGTCTGGTTACATATATTTTCCAGAAAAAAAGCGTAAGGCTTAATGACACTTAAGTCTGCGCAACTCCGCTGTCGTAGTTTTGACTCGTCTCACAACAAAATTCTCTCTAAAACAGCTAAGAACAAAAATTCTTTGTGTTATCACTTAAAAAAATACTCTCTAAACAGACTAGTGGCCCAGATTCAATTTGAGCTTTTCTTTTAAGAAACTGCGGCCGTATTCTTTGTAAATTACTTCACTTCTTATTTAATTTAATAATAAGTTGGATCGCTTCAGAGGATTAAAAGCTGCCTTGTGTGAATATTGTTTTTAAAGACTTATTGGTATTATCAACAATTTTCTAAAGCATTTGAGTTTGTCTTCCGACAATTAATTTTTTTATATGATAGTAACGACATCTCAACATGCCTTTGGATCTGGTCGTTTAACCACCAAAACTTATCGTTGAACATAGCTAATTGCAGGGTTCTGAATTACCCCTATTGATAACTTTATCATTGATGGGGAAATCTAAATTATATTAGCAACTATAAGGGATTTGGGAGTCATCTTTTATCCCGAAATATCACTAGGGATGCTGGAGTTGGTCTTGATGGTCCTGAGTTGCCTTGTCAAAGAAGAGGAAGTCTCCAAATATTAAGCCACTGCTTCCGCAACAACCAGTGGTCCATACAAAGTACTTGTGACCTCCTTGATATCACCAATATCACTGATAATTGGGTTGAGTATCTAAGACAGATGCCAATAAATTATTTTTAGTTTCCTTTTTGAAAAATATTAAGTGGTAGAATTATTTGACAAGAAGTTCACCTTTCTTTCATTGACTCTTAAATTGATAAAATCTTGCAGTCATTAAGAAGTGATTTCGTATTTTACGTTGAGGTACATTAGGAGTCACTTCGCGTCTTTGCTATTTGTAACAAAATTAGAAACCAGTCAATAGCTATTTGGAGAAAACTGCAAGTGCTAAATTACAATTGTAACAAAATCATTCTCAGTAAGAACAAAGGTTTATTACTGATGTGATTAGTAGAAACACCACTCCTTAATGTTTGATCCTCTTCTCCTTAGCAATCAATATATCACTATCAGTGACTAAGTTCCGGTGGGGATATTATTATAAGATTGTTAAACTCCCCACTAATTTGGTTTTTCATAAAAAAAAATCCAACATTAAAAGCAAAATTTTTAAGACGAGAGTTTTTGGAAAACATCCCAAGCTTTCTGAAGTCTGCGATGTTTGTTAATGAGTTGCCCTTGAACCATCTTTGCGTACACAGCGATCGGAAAAAGCGGGTCGAATCAATCTCCGCCATAATCCGTCGTTAAATACATTAAGACACGTTCGCCCACATAATAGCGTGTCACAGATAAACTTCCCCAGCCTGGCAGGATGAGAGATTATCCTGCATGACGCGTCTTCTACGGCGGTGCAAGGATTATTCCAGCTTAATTACGTGGTGAACCCGCGCCGTACACGAGGCGGTAAATCCTAGATGTCGGCAGTTCCTCCGCCGGTACAAGACGCTCCCCTGCCACTACACCTATCGTAAGGGCATTGTCTTCATGCAAAGCTCTTCAAACTTAACGAGGTCGTTTGAGTAAAATTTGCGTTGAATACAGCGAGTTTTTGAAATGCACAATTTCAAGTCGAACACTACAATGTATGTAAGTTACTGTCATTTCAATGGTTAAAATATTTTTTTGCACTAACGAGGGTGGTTTTATTAAGAAATGATTAAAGTCAGAAACCGAGTCAAGTAAATAGGGAACATCTTGAGACTGTTGCTGAATTTGCGCTTTTAATATTCTTTCAAAAACACACAATTTGAAGGCGGGCATGCAGAATTTCATCTTGTCGACCTGGTACATATTTCGACTTGGTTGCGCTAGCTTATGCCGTCTATAGCAGTGGCGAATATGCACGTCGGGAACTTTGAACCAGTAATTAAAATTAAGCATTCTGCAAGTTGTTTTGAGATAGTAGTGTGCGACGAGTCTAGTGCACGACCACTGTGCCAACTGGAACGTGCTGCATTCAATTTTCACGATTTCAAGGGGACTCATTAATTTTGCACATAAATATGATGGGGAAGTTACGACGAAACAGGGGCTTGGGGAGAACCGGCCGTGACTTACAACAAATTCAACATTTTATTGATGATAAAATTTTTAATATTGCAAACGCACATTTGCTTGCCAGCAAACGGCACGCCCGCACTGAATTATTAAACCCTTCATCCCCGGTGCATGAAAATTTCTCCTGCTTTTATTCGTTAACCCGTATCCACAGATTAATAATAATGAATTTAGCAAAATTGTTGTTAAAATATAATTTTGCGTTATTCCGGTTATACTTTTGCTATTTGCATATTTATTTGGTTGTGTCGTTTTAGTTTTGCGACCGCATGCAGCGCTTTAATTTCAGTTTAATTCGGTCGCCTCAATAATTTCAAATTTCAATATTGCGCTGCTAATAATGCGTGCTTTGCTTATATTTGTGTACCATTAGGCGGTTTTCCTGGTCATGAGAACAATGTTACCCGGCAATCAATATCGCAGATTTTCCGTCGAGGAAAATATCAAAATTAGTATTCAGTACATAACTTTCATATGACAATTTATAGTTTTAATGAACCTGTAAATAAATAATTGTTTTTAATCAGCCCCAATAAAAATTTTAATTTTTTTTAAAAATTTAAAATGGAAAATTATTGATGAAGTTGTTAAAGAAATGATGAAAGGAAACCAAATATTGCAAAGTCTTTGTAGACTTTTAATTTTTTGAAATAAAATGCCAATCTGGTAGTAGTTTGAAACATTTCAATTATTAAAAGAAATAGATTTTTGTACCCAGTAATACATCCATTAAGGGAATATAATATAAACGTAGTTTATGACTAAATAAGTAAATTATTTAATAACGAGTCAGCGGAAAGTGTCAACAACAAACTTCTGCTACCAGGATATTGCAACTGTATTTTCAAGACAGTCCTCAACGAGGCGTGGAAGATGTTGCAACGTTTTGCAAAGTAATTATAATTTCTGCACATTAGATGAATAGGTATGAGATTTAATAAGAACGTCAGTTCTTTCACGTGCATAAAAGAAGAAGTCTGTTTCCCTGGATCCATGCTTAGAAACTCGATATATTTAAAGAGTCTATTGATCGTAACAACTCTCCAAATATCAAGCTAAGTTATCCTTCGCGTCACTCGCCATCTATAAGATTATTCTCTAGGCAAATAACTATTAAGATAAATAAGTCGAAAAATCTTTTTTTAATCCACTCGATTGTCGAATTCAGATTTTTACAATGAGATTCTGCGCAAGTTGCAATGAAATTAAATTGTACCTCCTCAGTGGAATATTCTGGAAAAGTACTGTATACTGAATACTGTACACAAAGCAAAAAGTTTTGGTTGCTTTAAAAGTAATCTGATGCACTTGTGCACCAAATTGTTAAACGTTAGACCAAGATTTTTTATGTTTCAATTCTAAAGCAGGCAACCCAACACGTATCAGTGCAAAACTAAAGGTGTTGTCTTGTGGTTGGAAATAATATTGCATTTCGATCTAGTGAGCTCTAAATAAATTATTTGGTGCCAGTTCCTCAATATATTCAGATCATTGTAAAGCATATAAACCTAGTAGCTAATAACAATCAAACTTTGAAGACCACCAGTCATTCAGACATTGTGCTGATATATTCTTGTGGTTAAAGTCATGCATTTTGCGCTAGTTAGTTATCAATTAATTTTTGACACCAGTCCGTATTCAATTTTAGTACATGTACGTTTTCGGTGTAAAACTATTTTTTTTAAAGCATATGACCATGTGCGTATTATTTCTTTTCATTTTGTTATTATTTTCACATAATTAAATATTTATTTTCAAATTGGAAATATTCGCTCCAAAATGCCGTGAATTCTCATGGCCGCTCAAAGCTGACGTGTGACGTCAGTAAGCGGCCACATTTACGTAGACGTAAATATAATTATTTGACTGGACAAACTTTTTGTCTGCCATCTTGCACTTCGGAAAACCATAATGCACTTTTAATTAGTTACTAAACGTCACGTCCAATCACTACGCGTTTGGGTCACGTAAAAATATTTAAATAATTGTTGATTTTATTTATTAAATATTTAATATCTAGGACATACAATTTTTTTTTTAATTTGCCGTAGTCTATACATCGTTTAATATCGATATTATCTTAATTTTATGCGATTTGTCACTTAATGCAAGTAGCCTATTTGATGATACGTACCGAAGAACTTATTCTTTTATTTCCTGTCTTCTGGAGCCCCCAAAGTTTCGAAACTTATCAACAACCGAGATCTTACCAGTGATATAATAATTCCTTATGCCTCCAAAATTTGAGCTTTGACCATAGCTATCAATCTTCTAAACTCATCTGAAAACTAATCTCGGCCCATTCTCTTCCATCTTCTAAATGGCTTGCCCCTTCTCCAGATATTGTCCGGATATTATCAATTTACATGTGCGTTCAGTTATCATGTTTTTAAAATTTTGAGTGTTAAAGAATATTTTCATATTTCTTCTGTTTCGAAGAGATAATAAAAGTTGAGGTTGCTGCACTAACTAACCTTGTCCCAACACTTTTCGGTTTTTGGGAAGAGAATGAATAATTCCGCTTGTGTTGTATTTTTATTTTTTGTTGCAAACAAAACATGCATGGTGCAAATTTTTAATTTTTCAGTCTTTGGTTTATCTTTCTATTAACGTAAGTTGTCGTGTCAACACCAAAATAAAGAGAAAACTAAAAGTTAGTTGCAAGCAACGCAATTGCAAAAACTAAAGTGTTTTTCTTCAGATTTTCTTTAATCCATCACTAATTAGTGTTTAATCGAATTTTCCCACTAAGAAGGAGTTACAAAACCTATTAATTAACAATAATTTCTTAACACTTCTCGTGCTTCACCATCATTAATTAAGGGCTATTGCGTTTCCAGTTATAGAATTTTAATCCTGGCTTGTTTTCCCCGCTATGCGTCCGCAGAAATTTCCTCAATTATCCCAAATAAATTCCACCCTAACCCCTTCCGATGGTCACCGCATCGAATTTGCGAATCTCAATTTCAAATGGGTCCCTGAAACGGCTGCCTAAAAATTCAAGGGCCAATTAAAGGTGTAACAAAAGCCTCTTTAACGCGGATATTTGCAAGTGGACCGGATGCTAATGCGACCTGCCTCGGGCCCTGCGCTTCATTTGCCTCCACAATACCCATAAATTAGACCTATTTGTTCGCTATATTGGGTCAATTCTCAACAACTTCCTGATTGGAACCTGTGACCGGATGTTTAGTTACATCGATCCAGGTCCGTATCGGCGGCTTGTTAACAGAGATTTGCGGACGTCGACAATCCCTCCTTGAGACGTATTTACCGAAGCGGCCCTAATGGCTGCATATGTAGACGGGGCAATCCATCATAGATACCTGGAACGATAAGGGAAAGGCCGGTGAAGGACGCGTGGGAGAAACCACACATGCGTCCTAATTACGGGACATTCCGCCACGCAACCCCGCAGGACTCTCGTTTCTTGGTTTTCATTGGTTTCGCCGTTCAAGCCGGAACCGAGATACCGAACTTGGTGGAGGGTGAATCTCGACCCCTTTCGCAAGAGTGTGAATACTGAGTATCAAATTTGGGACGAAAGTGCTTTACGCGTAACAATTGGAATTGGAGAGGGTTGAACAAAAATTTTGACGATCTGCAGTCACTGCTAATGATGTTCATAAAAATACACTTAATTAAACTCAGTAGCGAATACGTAGTCATTCTGATGATAAAGGAAATTGAGTACGCCCTAAAACAAGCAAAAGCCTTCGTAAGGCCTTCCTAAGCCACTAAATTCAAGAATAACTAAAGATTTCTGCCATCGCTTCGTCAATTTTCGTTAAGCTTCTTCCAGTTTAAAGGAGGAATCCAGTAGCTTTGTTTAAAGCTAGCTGCAGTATTTAAAATAATTAGATTATTAATTGGCAAGTGGCGTCCTGAAGAAGTGGAGGAATGTCAGTAAATTAACAGTTGCTGGCGCCCCCTTTACAAATGTTGTGTTAATTTTCGGAGAATTTGTGTTGTCTGATGGACGCTATATCGGATTTAATCATTGAAGTACATCCGATTCGAGTTTTCCGGGTTGTTGTCGGGATCAAGGGATGAGCGGTAGCTCCAGTTGGATCTGGATTTTTTACACGCACAATAATCGCATTAAACGCCCCGCCGGGCCTGTCCTGTCAGTCCTCGACTCTGCGTCGCTGAAGAGCCAAGAAATGAAACGCGAACGGTATTTAAAAAGCAACCCGGAAACCTTGAACCGGATCAATTAAACTCGATTGATATCGTGTCCGTTTTTTTCCTTTTGGCTCGTAAACCAGCAGAAAATACCTGAACGACGGCAAATGGTAGGTGAGTTTCTTTATAGAAATATCGGCTGTAAGTTGGGTAGTAGCTGGCGGCGTGTCACGCAAACTTGGGGAGGTTTCATGAAACGGAGCCACTCGATACTTTCGAGAGTTGCAAGACACGAACCCCGAAAATTTGACGGATTTTGCCATAATTGCGCATTTATTCGTGACGTTTATTCACGGCGTAAAACTGGAAACGTTATGGGTAAATAAGGAGAATAGCCGGCGGACTGAATTGGAATATAAAAATCTCGTTCGTGTAACGGCCGTATCGGAAGAAACGTGGCTGCAACAGGGCCGGATTACGTTCGCCCCGAGCTTTCAATCAATATCTTTAAAAATCTCGCATCACTTTCGAAGCCACCATTCCGACCCCAAACCGAGAGATATGCGACCAAAATTGGAACTTTTCTTATCAATTGAATACATGCCACATGTGGCAGAAAAAAACGCCGCCATTAATATACCGACATATTGAGTAATTCCCATGTCTATCTCAGAAAACTTGACAAAAAAAATAACAATTTGTGTTATTGCAGCCGGGTTTCTTGGCTCTTTGAATAGCGGTCTGAAAACGAAGTAAGTTTTCCGGATAGTTGTCTTAATTACGACGTTGTTGCGGCTACTTCGCTCTAATTGTAATGAAGTATAGTTGGGGGGTACCTTCGAGACTTATCGTGCTGAAGCCACTGCCAATTTCTATTAGAGCATTGCAGATTGCGGTAATAAAGAGAATGGGTGGTTTTATTTTGGGTCGGGTTTCGTTTTGAATTCAGAAAATTATTCTGGTCCATTGGCCGGAAGGCAAGGAAAATTGGGGAAAGTCTGTCGCAATCACCGACGCAAATCTCCGGCATTCGTCCATATCAGTCGTCACCACCACGATCCTGATTCTTGTAATCGGCTAATTTGATTTCGACGAACGACTCCGAATTAATATTGGACAGAGGGACTTTGAAGTCCGCGGTTGTTTCAGCAAAAATAATCCGAATTAAACATCAAGCCATTGTTGTCGCTGCGGCGCTCAATTTAAATAATAAATTCACTACCTTTGAATTTAATGTGGACAAATTCGACGGATTTCCATAAAATGTTTACGAAACGATAAAACATATTTGCTTGGAGCTCTTCAACATGACAAACAATAAATAATATATTTTCTTGTTTGGTGTTGTAGTTGAACATGTGGAAGGCAAATATGGATAAGCGAGTTTCTTGCGTGGCGCAGCGCTCGATAAATAAATATTTTCGATTTCGAATTCAAATTGCTATCGCTAACGGGAATTTGTTTATGAATGTAATACCGGAAATCGACGCGTTTCTCGCGTTCCCTTGACTCATAAAAAATATAAGAAATAAGACGATTACCAGCTCCAAGATACAGGAAGAAAAATAAGTAACAACTATCCTTACATTGTGAAGGCGCTATTACAAAATATTCCTGCAGCTGTCATTCTATCTATTATACATAGATTTTCCAACAAATTTCAAATCTGAGATCAATTCACTATCTTGCTGTGGACTTTCTGATCCGCCTGCGCTCTTACCTAAATTCCACTTTTGTAGGTGTTAATAATTTATATACGAAAGGAGCGAGAAGAGTCACATATTTAAATTTATGATTTCTGAGTGAAAAGGCTTGACAGAATTTTATAAAAATTAAACTTTAGATAATTGTTAACAAAAATAATTTAAATAATTCTAAAACTTGTTTCATGTTTACATTAATATAAAGTGTAATTCCTGTTGCTCACCGCCTTTTTATCCTCAATTATATTTTTGATTTTTTTTAACTTTAAAAAAAAATCAGCTTTAACCAACATTATGACTAAAAACTGTAGAACTGTGAGTGCATTTGATATTTGGCTACCTTTACGTTAAGATACAGTGTTTTCCTTTTGATACGCGTTAATTGCAAGTGCTTCAATTAACAACTTAAAAAGTAAACGTAAGAAAAATTAAATTTCTTTCGAAAAAATAAGCATCCTTAAGCGACGGACATCAGTTAATCCCTTAGATAAATTACTGAGAACTATGGGGTTGGTGTCAGTACAATGGGGAATTGGAAAAAGTTGAAAAATGGTGTATCGTTTATTATTTCCACGATCCGACCAAAGAAAAATGAAGTCCGCCGAACATAATTGATAGATTTTTTTATTTATGGTACACCCAACAAATTGAACCAGAAATTTCCATATCTCGGCCTGTTTTACAATATAAATATATTTTAGGAATAGGGACGAACAGGAAATGATATAATCCCCAAAAACACCAATAACCGGGGAGAAATGTCAGTAGAGCTATGCACCCACAACGAATTAAGAATAAGTAGCGGCTATTATCCTGATAAAAAATAACACAAAACTACACTTTACGACGGCATAGGGAATAAATCGATTATCGATTATATCATTAAAAACTGAACCATTATACCGAACCAAGTACTAGACGTAAGGTGCTTAGGGTCAGCAAATATGCAGTCGTATCATAAATTTGTAAGGATCAATGCACCTCCGTACAAAATAGAAACACAACATTAATACAAAAAATACAAGTTAAATGCAAGTTAAATACAAATAACATATTAAATGCTGTGATGTATTTTTAATGCCTCAAATAGAGTCAAATGTTCTACAATTCGATAGCTTGTTACGTTGATATTTTGACTTTGGTCTATTTTGACACTTTCCAGCCTCCTGCCTTAAGAAAGTTATCTTTCCTTTGTTTTTTTCGTTAGTGTGCTAGATGAAAAAATGTTTATGTTTATGTTTCTGTTAAATGTTCTTATTTCAAGTCCCGCGCTAATCGCGCACTCTTTAGCTTTTTTTATTTCGATTTCTTGTGAAGCGATCGGCATGGCACACAAAAAGTTTTCTTTAAAAAGACGCCATTGTGGATTGTAGTTATCGGGATTTGTTCGTGTGCGCTATTAATTTTGATTAATTAACCCACGTATTGGGAATTTTGTGCCGAACAAGTCGTACAATCATTGCTATCCTGAGTGTAATTAGGAGCTCTGAGTTTTTCGCTTTTATTGGCGACATTTGAACGATAAATTACAATTTTGGTGCGACGCCCTCTATTTTAGAGGGCTCTTCTCTTCTCTTCTCTTCTCTTCTCTTCTCTTCTCTTCTCTTCTCTTCTCTTCTGTTGTCTACTCTACGCTTCTTCTTATTCTTCATCTTCTCTGGGACTCTCTCTAGGGGCACTTTTTTGCCGTCCTTGACACGTCTGCCGTCGTACGTCCGTACCCTCTTGGA
Source organism: Pyrochroa serraticornis (assembly GCA_905333025.2). Taxonomy (NCBI): domain Eukaryota; kingdom Metazoa; phylum Arthropoda; class Insecta; order Coleoptera; family Pyrochroidae; genus Pyrochroa; species Pyrochroa serraticornis. The sequence goes on along the minus strand of HG995157.1, from coordinate 7,798,121 downwards.
TTGGACCTACAACCCCTTGTTTATTTGCTGCCTGCTGTACCGCTTAATTCCAACCGGACGCTGAAGGTTTAGCCTTGTCCGGATTGACGTCGATTTCACCAGTAGCAGCTAAGTGAACGTATCGCAACCTATTGATTGCAACTCCTTCAGGGATTTACTTATTTTTATTAGTACTGCTGTATGTGCACCAGTCTGTCGACAGAAAGGGTACCCAATTTACTGTATGATTTGTTTATGATAATTTGTGTATAACCGCCTTTCAGCATTTAGTAGTTTTTGTATTTCTTGCCTTCAGCAATCCATTTAAATTCAATATTTCCTACCGTTTCTTCCTAGTGTGTTGTAGCTTCTGTTTTGTGAATAATTGTATGTATTGTTGTGAATAGGACAACGGCGTTGTGTTGAGTTAAACCTTCTGGTTTATTACCATTTGGTAATTTTTGTGGTAATTACTTGACCGGTTGTGTTTTGCAAATTACCTGGCGCTCACTTAACATCTTAACCCGCGACCAACCTTCACTGGGTCTGGCCGGAACACGACCATACAACCCCCAGGGGTTATCTATCTTGCGATTGGCCCGGCTTTGCAGGGCTCCATATTATATTTGTTGATTTTCGACAGAACGGAATCATAGTAGAGCAGGGTACGTAGCAAGCTTTGGTCGTAAATCTTCAGAGTAAAACTATTGATGAATGGACTCAGAAGACGTACAATCGACGCCATTGGAAATGTCCACCTAAAATCGGCTGGGTTGTGAGAAAACGCTCAAAACTGCTTTCCTTAACAAGTCAGTGTGCGCTGCGATGCCAAGTTGTCGTATAATTTTTAACATAACCCGCCAATTTCACCGGTTCTACAGTTTGCGACAGACATCGTTGACGCATGCTTTGTAACATTACATTATGTCGATATGTATTTGATTTAAAAAGTTGTCGTCAATGTCAGCTAACAGAAGGGTCCGAAATTTTGATTTAAGCTATTCTCTGTAATTTGAACTAATTAAGTAATCAATAATTAATAAAATCGACTGATTTCGTTAATCGTATTTGAATGATTAGGTTTTACTATTTCCTTTCTTATAAATTTCAAAATGTAATAAAAATTATCTGAGTTAATTTCGGAAGTTCTAGAATTCGTGCCAAGCAAATATTAATCAAGCATACGATGGATAATTTGGATGGATCCAAGTACAAAATATTTCCTTGAATCGGTTTTAATTCTTATGTATATAACGAATTAGTTGTTTTATACATTTTCCAATTGTTTCATGGGAAGTCACATCTATTGGACCATCGGATTTTACAGCTCAACGTTATTTCTTATCTGCTTACCTGCTTGGGGAAAGTGGTCATTGACATTTGAAGCGGAAAGCTCATATCTATTGTTGTTATTTTTTAGACGAAATCCTTACCGTAAAAGAACAAAAATAAATTAAAATCTAAATATATTTAAACATAATATATAAAAATATAAAATAATTAAATTTCATGTAAAACTCTTTAAATTCTAATAATTTTAATTGCAAATTACATTTATTTTTGAACTGTCATATTTTATAAACAAACGTTATTCTTCTATTTTTTCTATGTCACACTAACCTTCTTTCTCATTAAATAGACAAGACCATTGACACTTAAATGAAGCAATAAATTTTGACAAAAATATTAAGAAACTGTAATGAGAAGTAATATAGAATATATATTTTTTATGTTACGAGATGCTTTGTTATTATTATATTTTAATTAATTTAATTTTAAGTTTAACTATTTTTTTTATCATCTTCTTTAATGAAATCTGAGCGGTCAAATCCCACTATCGTTTGTTTTATTCACGTGAATTACAAAGAGTTTCAAATATATTTGATTGATTTTTGTCTATAGTTGCTGTCTATTTTTGTAAAAAAATTAAAGTATAATTACAAAGATAAAAATGATGAAGAAAGTATAGAAAGGCAACATTTGTTCTATATCTTGGGTTGTCAAAGATAGGGCAGACGATACTGAACGGTTTTTTTTAATTTTTTTATTACCTTTGACCGTCACTAACATAAAGTGTTTAGGAAAACCCATTAGTACACAATGGTTACGAAAAGATAAAGCACACTGGTACACAGATAGCGATAATCTCCTAGAAAAGTTAGCGTCATGACCCTTAAATCTTCAAAGATTATCAGTACTCTTGATTTCTTCGAGTATCTTTTGTCCCTGATTCTACAACTCGAAATTTTAACGCTGCTTTTTGGATTAGGGTATTAATGTCATTTTTATTGATCTGGATGTAGTTTTGGCAACAACTTTACACCATTCTCTAGCATTGCCAAACATGCAATGTCTTTCTTTAGGTTCGTTGGCAATTTTCAGCCATTTCTTATAGTCATGTAACATACTTTTTAAATTTATTTGACTTAAATTATACATTACCTGTAAATGATCAATTTTCTTGTCTGAAAATCACTTTTTCAAACATTTGGTACCACAATGAAACAAGTTCAAGCACTTCAAAAAGTTTAAACTATTTTTACAGCATCTTTACAGCTCGATGATTGCATTTGTAATTAATTTAATCTTCGTAAAATATTGGTAAACTATTTATTAAAGATGAGCAGCAGAAGAATTGAATAAATGCCAATTTTTAACCCCTTTTTTAAATTTCTCTCTAGTTTGGTATAATTTGGGAAAATTCTTGCGGAGTTGTCTCAAATGAGGCGTGGTGCAGAACTAAAAGCTAAAAATCTCATAAAGCTCGAGACCGCTGGTAGAGAAAGTAACATAGGACAACCCAACCCTCTGTAATGCGTTAATGAAGCACCTTTGTACCAAAAACATCGTGTGAGTTGCGAAATTTAATCTGAAGCGATGTCAATTTCCAAGGGAAGAGTTTAGGGTCTGCACTCGCCGGATTCCATTTGAATATTGTATCAGAAACGCTATCAGACGTATTTAAAATGACCACTGAAATCACCGATGCATAAGCGTGAATTCAGTGCATACGGGATGTTCGTTAACTAGTTTCCAACTTCGGTGAGTATTTGCGAATAGTCAACGTGATCCTGTAATACTCCCAAGTGATGCGTGACAATTCCGATATGTACTCTATTCAAATTTATACGTGAGATGTTTACCGTTAATAGCGCACCCTTCCGCTTTTCGCAAATTTTCTTCGAGTCCTTCCTGTGTAAATTTTTAATTAAGTATTTAAATTAAATGAAGAATACTCGAAAACTTTCAGTCTTTAGAAACGCCGGTTTGCATTAAACTCGAGTTCTGCTCCGTTCCATACTTTCCGATTAACTTTGTCTTTAAAATTGTCCTATTTAAAATTCCGACTGCCGTCGACAACAACAAACTTCTGCACAAATCGCTATTGTCTAATAATTATCAAGTAATGCAATTAATTCCCAACTACCAAAGTGCCTGGACTCGTTCGTGCACGGAGCTACAAAAAAAAGTCGCGCTTAGGGGCCACTAATTAATTACGACAATTCCAATGCTCCAATACAATCGTTCGTAATTAACATCGCAATTCTTTATGCTAATGCAATTTTTTGTTGTTTGAATATTAAGCCTGAGAGGCAGTTGGAAATATTGCAATCAAGTCGGAGTGCGCCTGGTGCGGACTTATTCTTTTAATTAAATTTGCTGTTAATTATGTGAATATTTCTCCGAGTAATGTGGAAAAGATAAATATTAACCCGGCGCATCCGCCGTTTTGCGTTCATTTTAAATGAGGAACAAAAATTAGATTTATCGCCACCAACAAGCCGTGTCTTTGCTAATTTGCTACGAGTCGAGTACAAAGCGCCACCTACGGATGTAACTTGTCTCATTCGGTTTAGAAATATTAATTTGGCATTAACCCGAAAGTTGAGCGACCCTACCAACGTTACCATGTTTACCGAGTTAACCCTAAAAAATTGCCTCTCAACGCAAAGGCTTTTAGTGCCATGTAGAATTACAATTCGTACAGGTTGATCTAAGAAAGAATTTGCATTGAGGTTGGTTTGAGCGGTATTGACCAGTACAGCAAATAGCTGAGTTTCTCTTAGTTGGTCTAAAGAGATGAGAAATTATTAATGATTAATTAATAATATAAATAATATTAATAATAAAGTCGCAGAGTGAAGGTCCAAATTAACAAATTTGATATTTTTGAAAATCAAATTACAATTTTTCTGAAGCCCATAAACTCAATTTCCATAGTAATTAAAAACGAGTTAAATCGGTATCTGCCACTAATATTTCTTTAAATCATATGGTAACTTCGAGCGAGTCCACTACATTCATAACATTAGCCAATGTAGCTAAATTGAGTTTGGAATTTTGTGTTCTAGATCATTTCTATCTATTTTATATATTGTTAGAACTGTCAAATGTAAAACAAGGGCCCGAAATATAAAAGTTCTTAACCACTGAACTTGATAAATGTTTTCCTGATAATAATTCGATTATATCAATTCAATTGATAATTTTCCAAATTTCTTTTCTTTTTGGGTACGTTTGTCACTAATTTTCAAAAATCTTGTTCGCTTGTAATTTCTTTACTTTCTTAAGATATTGAGAAAGCAACAGAATTATCTAGAGAGGGTAGAGAAATGTTTTGACTATCTGAGAATATTATATCGAATGTCTTAAATTACTATCAAGCACTTGATTGAATCTGCTAGTACTAACCCACTTTGTAAAAAAAATGAGCTGTCAGTATCTACATATAGCTACAGAAATTTTTTTATTTTTATAATGCGCGATAGCGCAGTTAAACACTCTGTAACTTAAAGAAAAAATAATAAAATAAAGAAATATTGTTCTAAATTATCTATCTGGTTAATAATTAAATATTCTAAGCAATTTTTGGAGAATAGCAAGCGACATTGAATTTATTGGTCTATTTTGGAAACGAATCCTAGTCTGTGAACGGGTTGGAATTTGTAGGTATTTATTATCTGCGGGTGTCCCACAGGTATCCAGTAAGTCAACTGTACCCCATAAATAACCTGATTCTGACCGATGTCACTCTTTTGATAAAGGTGAACTTTGAACTGTCCACAATAAATTCTTGGACTAGTTATTATAAGTAAACAAATAAATTCTAAAAACGTCTGAAGTCATTCATTCTTCTAGGATCTCTCTAATAGTTTGATAGTTTTTTGTGATTATTGCAAATCTGAAAATAAAGTCCTTTTTCCTATAAACATAAAAATTTAGTTAAAGTCAGTCACACAAATACCTTAGCTGTCTAAATTGCGTCAATTATTACATAATTGTGAAAAGCACCTGAAGTCGAAGTAGTATTTTCCTTATACTGGCCATACTTGGAAACTCAACGTGAAGAAAATAAATTAATAAAATGCAATCAACTGTACTTAGTAGCAATGTCGTTTCTAGACAGACTGAGCAGTAACTACAGAAACTTTTTCGCAAATAATTGGACACGTGTCGCTAATTAATTAGTCTTCGCGTTTAAAATGAAAATAGCTGCAAATGGGCCTCTTCTGAACGATTTGGTGGAAGCGATCGATTCAGAAGTTATAAATAATTTCTGAATCGGTAATGGTTTCTTGTGAAATATTAATTGGTGGGGGTTGAGACAACAACATGTTGCGGTGATCGTAATTTCCGTACCAAAACAGCGATATAGTCGTCCAGAAACTGGGGAATTAGTTTTCAATCGGGAGAATGAAAGGAGGCAACAGAAAAATGTAATTACATTACCCGAGTGCACTCTCTGTACGAGACGTTTTCATTTGCGAGTTCGTGTCAGGCTGTAATATGCTTTTTAAGTTAAACAAACCGAGTGAAATACTAATTGTCTCGTCTTTGTAAACGAGAAAACTTTAGAAAAATTCATCTTGGCCTCGGTCCGCTCCGTTCGGTTTTTTTGCCCGGAATGGGGGATAATTAAAATTTTCTCACTTTTGCGACAATTAGAGGTGGAAAGAATTTTGCGTTTGAATTTAATTCACTGCGCTGCTTTGACAGTTTAATCACTTTTTTCTTTATAAAACAATTAATTAGGTGGAGGATTTCGATGGGGAGAAGAAGGCCGGTAAAAACAATCGTCTGGGGGAGCACCGTTTAATTCCATTCTAGCATCGGTGCGTCCTTCATTAGCCGCTTCGAGAGGAATAATAAAATATTAAAGGCTCAGATTTCTGACCCGCTCGAAAATTTAATTAGAACCGAACCTACACACGTGTCTTCTTGACATTACTGGAAATCAGGTCCGGGAGGTCGGTCGGAGTTATCATTAGCAGGCGGGCTTTTAATATCTGATCTGAAGGGCCTTTGTTCCAACATGCACACTCCTCGAGATGTGTGGATTGAATCTTAATTTAGGATCAGCTTACTCTCCAACCCGGCCTACTTAATATGCCGTACATAATGTGTAGCGAAGATGAGCCATCAGTTAGATTAAAGATAAGTTTGTTGAACAGATAAGAGGCGGGGGTGGGTTGCGGCAGTTTCGTCGCCTCGACGCCTGGTGCTCTACCGCCAATTGATTTTCGACCGTTAAGTTTGGGGTTAAGTCGCGGATCAAGACCACACCGCTATAAAACTTTCAATTGCATTTTGTGGTCTGGGAACATTTGTTTCGCCCGATCGAACGGATCTCGACCGTGAAACCATCGCAGGAATTAAGTAACTACTCGAGTTTATCCGTGGAAACGACACCTGTTAAACTGTCACAGAAACGAAGGTGCACGTCCTGCTTCAATGTGCTACTCAAAGAAGACTTTTAATGAATTGCTCGGGCGAAAGCTCCACTAATTAAAAGAACTAAACCGACAAAGTTAGTGATGAGTGAATGATTCGATGGCATCAAATAATCCCTCGGGTTTTCTAACTACCGTAATTATCTTCGTATCAGAATTACTAATAAATTGCATTTCTAATACGCTCTTAAGTCACAAGTCGTTAAAACTTTTCATGGCTTGAATGCCATTAAGTCTCTATGCAGCCAGTGGGATGCGCTTAGTGTTAAGCCTAAAAGTTTGCAAGTATCAAGAAGTTGAATCTTCATTATTTTAGTTCGAACCCTGATCATTTACATTAACGATGTAAAAAAATTTTATTCCTAAAATATATTTCCAAATTTTAAAAATTTTTGGTAACCCTTCTGGGAGAGTAGAGAATGCTGTTTTACCAAAAATATTTCTTCCGCATACTCTGAATATAATTTTGGAAGAAATAAAAATGTGTATCAAAATTATCCACAGCAGAGTATTTTAGATTCATTTCAAGGAATTTTGGGTAAAATACTCGCTGCAAGCAGTACAGTTTGACCAAAATCTTTGACAGTATTTTATTAGGAAAAATAATAAACAAATTGAAAGGGTAAAATCACATAGTTATTACAACTTTTACTTCTTAAAATTAAACCTTAGTAAGTACATCAAGTTTCAGAATTCTGCTACTGGTTCAACTAATTTTTTTTTCTATTTGTGTATCCTAACTCTATAATCTCTTTTGCTTTTAACTGAAGATTTTGCCAGTTGGTTCTCTACAATTGTTGGGGCAGACTGCAGATATCCTAATCCTAATTTGAATTGATATATCTTTGAGCAAATTGTGTTTGTTGCCGTAGTTGAAAAATTGTTATATCACAAAACAAAACTTTAATAAAGTGTGACTCTACAAATATTCCAAAAATTTGCTCCATCCAAAAAGTACCATTCTGTTTCTATTTTTTTTATGGAAAAAATTTATACCCAGTTTATACCCAATGGATCACCTTACTTATTAATTTGCAATTAATTCCAGTTATATTTTAGTTTGAATTAATTTCCTTAGCATCTGAACGGAACTGTCCTTAATTGTTAGAAGGCCCAATTTGCTTCCTATAATCGGTCATTGTTTTATTTTTTCTTGCAAGTGGCTGATTTCCTTATTGTAGAACTAAGAATTGAGTAACTTGTAAATTGCATTGTCTCCCGTGCCTCAGCTTAGCAAATTTCCACCTTCAGAGTTGCCGATCCCATTCAAGTTTTACTTCAACGGAATTTTAGAATTTTGAAATAAAGAGCTTGGCGTTTAGTTTTCTTTGCGACACCTGAGACTGGACGCTTTGTGTTGCTGACGTTGTCCAAGGAAGCCCATTTTTTGTTTCACTGCTATATTCCTTGCTCTTTGATATTACTTTTTATCTAGCCCGGATATTGGACATTCATGTAGTGTTGCCGTCGCTTCTACGTCTGCTGCTTTTATTTGCAGGAGTTGTAGATATGACGGTGATTTTTCAAAGGGGATTCCCATTACTTGCACTGATAGTATGTGATCGCCATTTCAATGCAGTGCTCGTTAAACTTTTCTCCTGTTTCTTGAAACAACAATTTTGTGACAACAAACTTCAATTGCGTAGAAAATGATGAACATTATTGTTTTTCTCGAAGGTAATGCACACATAAAAAAATTACTAATCGACTATGGGTCTTGTTAATTTGGCTTAATGAAAAATCAGTAGGTATGATTTATTGCATTCACAAAAAACGGAAACGTTAAGTAAGGAAGGGAATGGATGGTCAAGAAGAAGAAGAAGCAACAATATGCTAGGTATAAAGGTTTTTTCCCCAAAATCAAAAATAGTATTAAATATTTATGATATTGCTTGGTTATGTAACTGATTTTACTACAACTTGAAGGTTTTATTGGTGCTTATCATGCTCTTGGGTATATGCTTCGATAATTTCTAGCCTAAATTATTATTTATAATAGAATCTATCACTTCATTTATCTTATCATTTACCTTAACAACCAGCTCAAAGTTTTCTGAGTATCAACGTACGGAATTGTGCAAACTTTGACGTTGTTAATAAATTTATTGTTTCCTAACAGTGGGAAAACATATTACAATTTAAAGTCTTAACAGATGCTCAGTTATTACTTCCATCAAAAATCTTGTAATTCATATTTTCTTGAGTCCTAAAGATATCTCTTTTTGAACATTATCGATAGCTCTAAGTATATCGTTGCTGTAGATTTTAACTATTTATTGTATTTTTTTAGGTTGTTACATTTTCTATGAGAAGCTCTTATTTCTGAACCTTAGTCAAATTTTAGTTGCCACAATATTAGCTTTAGTCACATTTGTTACTTATCGATTTTCTTCATATTTATCTAGATTCTCCATCTAAATCTTCTCTTATATTATTGGTCAGCCTTGGCTATGGAATTCCTAGAGATTTATTCCCATTATTCTATTAAAACTGTTAACCCATTTTTCACGAGTTATCTGAATTTTTATATATCTTTCTCAATATTTGGTGTATCCTGTTTTTACCAGCAAATTTTTGTTTTACCAGCTTGGACTGTTTTGAGTCCCCCATCAAATATTTAAGTTTTTTAGTCCAGGTATTTACCTCAAAAGATATCAGGATATTGGAACCAGGTCATGGTAAATAGTTTATGTTACTGTTAAAAATTTAATAAGGTTGCCTTCGCCGCCCCTTAACATTAGTTTTGCAACATCAAGACGGTGAAGTTCTATTTGCAAATTTTATAATTCTACATTCTACTACTACTCAAGTGCAGTATTGGCAATACAACTCATTTTTTAAGTAAGTGAAAAGTTTTAAAATTTACCAAGTAGCTATAGGCATTGAAATTACTTCTTAACACAAAAATTAGAAGCAGATGGACAGCAAGAATTTCGTATTTACTTAAAATTTCTCACCCATTTTTCAACCACATTTTGATGAATCTGACCACTTGCAAATTTTAATCGGTGGCGATTCTTAATTCTAGCTCTTACCCAAGTCCACCAACAGTGGACCTCATCAAATGGTCCCCTCTTTTTATATTATAATCCTATTTCTCCTTTAGCATGTTTTTCCAATTTCTTGAATGGGTGAAACTACTACAATGAGTTGAATTTCAGAACCTGTTAACCGCTTAAAGCATTATATAGGTCTCCTCTTGGCAGTGCCTCGTTTTGAAACAAATTTATGGTACTTTTCAAAGAGTTTGCCTTGAACCTATTATTTTCAACTGCTTTGTAGCCTTGAAAAAAATTAAGTTGCATTCACAACTATTCACAGGAACTCTCTTCTAGTTGTATCTCTCGTTAAATTGATATATTCGACTGTTTTACCATTTTGCTAGATGAGTTCAGGAGTTACAATGACCAAATCCTTTTTCACAGACTTCTGACATTTTTTTTTCAAAAACTCTTAGAATTTGTATATCTTCCCCATCACTAAAATCTTTGTTCAAATTATCCTTTCTAGGAACACTTCACATTTTACTTTGATTTTTCTCTGGGGTTGAATTTTAAGATTGAATTTTTTAGGGAAGCTGATTTTTATATTTTTATACTGCAAACTCATCTTTTAAAATTATCATTCAATGCTAAGTCTACTCGTCCAACTTATAAAGATGTTCTAAGTTAAAAAATCGCGGATGCAAAAATTAGCTTTGAATCACCAATAATACTAAGAGATTAAATTTTCAAATCTCTCATACAGTTTTTTGAAGTCACCCATTGAAAAAAAAATACAGTAGTAATTTCAATTTAACAAATATTGCTTCGTTGTAATATTCCTCCCAGGAGACGTTAAAGCTTTTTTGATTCCGTCAAACAGCGTTTTTCGTGATCAATTGAATTATTAAGTTACCTTTGTCGAGTTGGCCACCGATCGGCGTCTAGGGATCGTTTTTTTTTAACGTTAACGCTTTATCGTCCTGATTTCTCCTTTAATTTGCCGCGGTTCATTTTGCCCCTAGAGCCGAACGTGTCGCATTAAAATAACAAAGAAGTGAAAAATGTTGCCTTAAACTTAACTTCCCTCCGGGGCCTCTTAACTCAGACGCTGTGAAAACTCGCATTTGTATTTACCGAAAACCACCCTCCAGAGGCTGGGAGATAAATTCTGTTTTAATTTTGAAAGTATATTGTTGTACCTCGACTTTTGTATTATTAATAACGTCGGTCAACTGGTCACTATGTTGAAAAGCCAACAAAATATGTATACATATATGTAGGGAATCCAATTAAATTTTTGCGCTCTGTTTTGGTCTGAATTAATACGTCAAAGCGGTGAGTTTCGATGATTGTTTAAATTTTGATTGTCGGTCGGAGAGGGTCGTTTTCAATCAAAATCCATGTCGGTAACATGCCGGGCCGAGTGCGTTGTCAATTGTGGCTAGTGACTAGTTCAAAAATTAATTAAAGCTCCCCCACTGTAATAAAATCGTCGGTGGCGGCGGCGGCGGCGGCAAGCGAAGATATTGGCGGGGGCGGCGGCACTTGTGTATTTAACACACGATCGGGTTTATGTACGGCGGAGCTGTATCGCTAGGCCACCTCATCTACGATTACCAGAGCTTTAAGCGGTGCTTAGCTTTAAAGCCAACGGGGCCCCGTTAAATCCCGTTAATAATTGAGCCGCTTTAAATTTTAATTGAGCAATCATTTTAGCATCACTTAGTCAAGGTGAGAATCCCGCTGCAAAACAGCGCAACCGTACTTTTTGCGTTCGGCGGACAATTACCCTAATGTGTCTTATTTATCGACTATTAACCCAGTTGAAAAGTGCAGTGGGAGTCGGCGTTTTCGCGATAAATTTTCGCGTTTTTGATAAATTATATAAGAATATTAGCCATAAAATGTCTTTGAGAGCCAATTTAAGTCCCGATTCGAGCCATTAATATTAATTAAACCTGAACTTCGCGTGCTCATTAAATTGTCTCTCTTCTGCGCCTTTCTCTAGATCGATATTTATAATTGAATAGTCGAGGAGGTCATTATTGAATCTTATTTCTGTTATCGCCCCGGAGAAGTTTCTTGAAAACTGGCGGTGGCGGCCAAAGTTACGATGGAAGTATCGAAAGAGATTCTAATTATCGGTGACGGCGGCAGCGAGGGGATTTTTGGCGGTACTTTTAGGGGACGCCGCCTTCTCTCTCTCTCTTTCCGTCGTCAAGGTTGGCGGACCGGAAATTTCCCAATTAGTCCCCGAGTACTCAGAGGAACGGTCACAGGTGTGTGGAAGTCATTACAAGTATTGGAACGTCGACCCAAATGCTTACACGAATAATTCATTACGGACCCAGCGCACGCCAAGATGCATCGTGCTTATAATTATCGAAATGTGCCTGTCTCCTGCCTTTACCCGAACTTCTTGAGGGAATTTAATCCTCGCCTCGTATTTCACTGCGAATTTGGCACCGCCACCGATGACACCAAATTAACATGTTTAATTTACTGCACCGGCAAATGTAATGAATGCTCAGTCTTGCTCCTCAAAATTGAATCGTGTTTAACGCCAATTTTCAGGATCGTGAAAGGCGAGTTACGTGACCTCACTCAATTTTTAGTTTTCAATACCACTACGCTCAAAGAAGTTTTTAGCAAAATTTTACTAAAGTGAAGCAGTTCAACACGTTGCTTTCACAATTTATGTGTTCACTTGAGACGCATTCTTCAAATTATGCATTATAGCTGGATGACTCCAAATTCATTTATACATCTGCGAACATGAACAATACTTTTCCTTAAATTTTTGATGAGATACTAATTCTTGACCTGCGTAGAATTAATTATACTAATTAATAATATTTTTCCTGCTAAAAAATAAAAATATGGCTACACTAAGAAATAATTTGCACATTTATTGCTAGCACATTGTGAATCTGGAAGACTTATCAGTGAGGTATTCTAGAGGTATGAATAATTTCAAAATAAAATGAGTACATACAATGAAAATTAGTTTTTGAGCATATCGTAAACTAGCCGTTCTCAAACTGTGGGGGCGCCTTTCTAGAGAATGATCCTATTTCTTTTGTTCTTCGAATTGTAAAGGTTTTTTTTAATCATATTTTTCCCGGATTTGCTTAAAACATTTTTTGCACCTTGAAAATAAAAATGGAATGTTATCTTGCTGCTATTGCATTTTGTCACGCAACTACTACTTACTTGCACGAAGCTCTCGTTATTTTTTCAATTACCACCTTCCGCTTCAAATTATTTCAACTTTTGGCACAAACTTTTCAATCGACTATTACAGTCGTTTTATATGCCATTTTATAGGCAAAGCTTCATTTTCGCGTTTTTATCGGACAATTTCAAGGGCAATCATAGATCAATTTGCTGCACTCATCTTCTGAACTAAACAATAACATTGGTCTAATTTTGAAACAAAATTAGTTTTAGTGACAAATATGAGTATGGAGGATTTCTTGTAATCAAAGTTTAAAATTAAGTAATCAGGATTGTCGTTTGAAGATGAAAGGGTATATCTACTAAAAAATAGGTTTCAGATATTTTCTAAGTCCTTGAATCTACTGTGAACTTATCGATTCGGTTACTGGAAAATTGCCTATTCTAGAAGTGTAGGGAATGAATTCTGATAACAAGTTAAAAGTTCGTGTTCTACAAAAACTGTAATAATTGCTGTATGTTTCTGAAAAATTAAAAGCCGAATTAAGTTTCGTATTATAAATCCAAAATAGCTGTACTGAAATATTTTTTTAGATATATAGTAAATTGGTTATTGATGAGGTTCCTCTAGTAAAGATGTGGTGATGTGGAGACAAATAAATCCAAACTGAAAAATTGAGTATTGAAGCTAAAAACTAAAAAAGAGTTTTCATGTGATCTATTTGACCTAAAAGCTAAACGATATTTATCGCTTTTGTTATCGATGACGTTCCTCTTCTAGGTGTGGAGAATACTTTCTGCTAGGAAAACAGAAATAATTTATTCTCAGTAAAATAATTGTTCTCTATAAGAATGAATAGCTGCACTGCAAAATTGTTTCCAGATACCTCGTAAATAAATCTTAAAAACTGCAGGAAGGTTGTCGTATCGGTTATTGATGACTCTCATATTCTGAAGGTGTAGAGAATGAATTCTACTAACAAATCAAAATTGTTTCATTCAATAAAATTATTACGTTTTGAGCCAAGAATAATTGTAACCAAAAATAGTGTTCCTATTTGCCGTAAATCGAATCGTCTTGCTATGCATTCTATAGCTGAAAATCTTTCAGTTTCACCAACAAAATAAGTCTGAAGCATTTTGGTGTTAAATCAAGATTTGACGTACCAGAGAAGTTGATTTTGTAAGAACCTTTATTTTAATTACTTCCATCAATTCCACTTACCTGCACCTGACAATTTACATTCATACCGCGCGAATCAGTGCAAAAATTTTCCTTCCTGCAGCAAGACCGTTGCCTTAATTGCTTGAAAACGGCTGCGTCCTAACCAGCTGAGCAATATCCAGGACGGCTCCGCCTGACAGCGTTACAAATTTGCAACTACTCTATTTCCACTGTTTTTTCTCCGAGTGAAATATTGTTAGCCATTAGCATTTAGTTGGAGGCTACGGAAAGCACTTCCGTTCCTCTATTCGGTCCTCTTCTCTGAAATTTCGTTGCGCCTATTGCCTGAAAAATTTCTCTCATTGTCCAAATTTACAACAAGGATGAAATTAATCGTCGCATGTCGGCTGAATTCCGACGGCGTGTGCTCTTTATTTAATTTGACGTTACGTAGCAATTTGACTAATTAGAGTGGACGTGAATATCGGAGGCGGTTGCGACGTATTCGTCGGACTATAGTATTCTGGTAGCGTTGGCGTCGTCAACTATTAATGGCGACGACTTTCACCGCCCCCCAACACACGCATACACGGCCGAATTATTCGCGCAGTGATTTGCATTATTTGGATGAATATGGATAATGCAGGAAATCGATGATCGAGGACGAGATTTGGGTTATATTTTGTTATTGTGGATGAAAGAGGTGAAAATAGCCTTGGCGAGGTTCTTTATAAAAATTTACTCGCTCAGCCGACGCGAGAATTATTGAGTGCTTCGGTTGATTTCTGGAGTAGGTTTTGTCTGCTTCTGGAGAATTGAGAGGCTACTAAACTTTACGTGATTTGACACGATCCATCCTAAATCAATTCGAACGAGGATTTACCCAAAAATTCACAAAGTTTCTACAAATTCTTTCAATTATTTGTAAATAATGTAATTAATATTAAGTGTACTTTTTTTAGTTAAAAAATTAAAATCTGCTTTAGGGCCTCTCGTGAAATTTTTGCTGTTCAAGAAATTAGGTTTCATGAATAAAAAACTTGGTGCGTACTTTTACAATTTTCCACTTCATATCTTTGCAAAATTGGCTTTTTTGCAATGTAGTCGAATAACAAATGCAGATCTCAAACTCAATATTAAAAGAGGATTAAGTAACGGAATTTTTATTGCAACCCGCAATTTTAAAAGAATTAGCTTCCCGATTGAAACAGCGGTATTCCATTAATTTATATCTTATTACCTCAAAGCTACCACAATTTTATGAACATAACTTTTCAATTTACAACTTCAATAACTTTTATTAATCCTGTCAATTTTAATTTTTCCGTCATTTTATAACTTCGACCTTTTTAACATTCAATGTATCCAAGTATTAAAAATACCTGAAATTCATGAAGGTGTGAGTGTAATAATATTAAAATGACTATGCTAAAACAACATTCGATTCGCTTCTTTAACTTAAGTGCTATGGGTGTTTAAGTTGCCGTGGAATTTCAACCTCGCAAGTTTGGGGAATTGAACTTTATAACTTCTTTAGTTGAAAGAAAACTGGTGGATTTACGTTTCGTTACGTTTCAGCTGTAAACAGGAAAGTTGCTATAAAGATTTCTGTCACAAACCAAACTAGTCTTTTAAGTAGGCGCTTTCGTGCTCTCGTTAAAGAACTTAATAAAATTCCTCTGATTGTACCTAAACCTTTGCTTTTCATTCAGGCACTCATTAAATTGCGAACTTAAAAACTTTCAGTAGAGGAAGAGCTTTAACCAAAATT
This sequence comes from Pyrochroa serraticornis, assembly GCA_905333025.2. Lineage (NCBI taxonomy): Eukaryota > Metazoa > Arthropoda > Insecta > Coleoptera > Pyrochroidae > Pyrochroa > Pyrochroa serraticornis. The sequence continues at coordinate 7,782,314 of HG995157.1, read as the reverse complement.
TGCCTGAAACTATAATGATAAAGCTTTCGACTTGTAATAATGACACAAGCTAGAAGTTTGTTGATTATTTACGGTTTAGGTAAGTAACGTTATAAAAAATATATGACAGTAAAAATTTGATGTACATAGATATTTCAAGAGGACAAAATGATGAAAAGGAGTTGTAACATAATTTGGAACACACAATTATCTTCCAAAATGAAACCTTTCAAATACATTTAAACTAAGAAAAAACAATTTCATTGATAAATAAAAAGTGAATATGGATTCTAGATTAGAACCCTGTGGCACACCTCCAGACCGTGTTGCAGCGGTTAGCGAGGCTACTGTTGGTCTCAGGTTCAATTCCAGTTTAAAGTCTTGAGGATTTTTTTTTCAGCCTCTCCACCCTCCTTCTTGAATAGAAACGATATATCACCGACTGCTCAGGAAAGCCAACCCCTAAATTCTGCTTGTCTGGATCTAAACTAAAGCCACGTGCCTATGTGAGCTAATAATTTTATTGAAATGTGTGATGCAGCGCCTGGCCTAAATTTGTGCAAAATCAACGGAGAGCTAACGACCTCATCAACCTCAACAATTAAAGATATCGAATCATCCGATCATAAAAATAAACTAATTTTTATAATTTAGAATTTAATTCAGTTTCTTTCGGATTTTTTTTATTCATAAGTATGGTAAGTAAACAACAGTTTGACTAGCAGAATTATTACCTAATAGAACTGCCTCAGGAAGTTGGTGCTAAAAAGTCACACGGGACCAAATCTGAACTATAAGATTATGCCTGTAAAAATTGCATGGAAACTTCAGTTTAAAAAAAATATTTTCCCTGAAAATAGCATGAAACCCGATAAATTGGAACCGCTGAAATGCACGAAAACCATCGCTCACTACGTGTTTATCTTTATTTAGACATTTCATAACTCTAACATGCTAGTTGATGTTTAAAAATACCGATAATTATGTTACTTGAATGCTTGAACTTACTGAATCCAATGTGCTTGTTCAGGAAAAGCGTCATAGTAAACTCAATATATGAAAAATGAGAACCTTATAATACCACGTGATTACAGAGAAATTTTAAAAGGGTGGCGGCGCCAGATAAATTCAGCGACCCTCATAATTTGTCTCTTCACACCTTATAATTTGAAAAAAAGATTTAAATTTCCTCCTTCGTAGCAGATCTAAAAAAAGTCTACGTAATTTTTTTAACTGACTCGCCTTGAAACTCTTCAATTTTCATTTGAATAATTTCAGTGGTAACTGAAACCTCAATCCGAATCTGGTGACTTCGCGATTTCTTCTCGTTCGCAATGACCGGACGTTAATGGAGTTAGCGGTGACGGATCCCGAACCGAAATAGATGCATGTAATGTCACGGAATTATTTAATTTGTCTGCAGTGCTCGACAAAAATTGGATCAGCATCCTGTCAGGGCCGGTTAAGTTCCCTATAACAGGCATCGACGTACCGTCAACCCCGATTGCTTAATTGAAGTTCCGTGTGGATCTTGACAAGTCCCGGAAATAATTCAGCACGACGCAAAAGCTTGTTACATAATTCAGCAGCGTCGCGACGTCGTCTTAAAGCGTGGATAACACGCGAAACGGTTGCGGCCACTGTTTAGTTTACAATTTTGCTGGTTCTTAACACTCATTGAAAACAATCGGTGAATCGGAGATTGTCAACGAGATGGTCGATAGCGGTTGGGGCCAATTTGCATGATCGCGCGATTATAAATTGCGGATCGGTGATGTCTCGGCGTCCCCGGGGCCCTATTGTTGCCTCCGGCCGGATCAGATTTGGTTAGTTTAGCCGGATATGGAATTCATAAAACGACTGTTATTTCTCCGATTCCCATTCATAGGCCATAAAGTAACGGGATTAGTTGTAGCAGTGGCCATTGGAAGCGGTAATTGATGTGAACTCCACAGCATTAGAAGGCATTGTGGCCCGAGACAAAAGCCGCCCTGGGAAACTTGTAGCCGACCCACCGCAAACTTGCCTCGAGCTTTCCATGGACCCCCCCAAACTCTATTAATGTCCCGACTCCGTTCTCAACTTTATTGAAAATTACTGCCAACTGACAAGTTGTTCTTTCGCCGGAACACCGGACCAAAGCCGCTTTTAATCGAGAGCAAAAACTCGACGAAATTTATGCGCGGTTGCACAAACTTTTATTCAATAAACAAAATAGTGGGAAAGTATGCTAATGCGGCGACTTCGCAGACGAAAATAATGGAATCGTAAAAACTCTCAAGTACTCGTAAATTCTCGAATCCTTGCGGTAAATTTTTAATTTCCACCAATAACTCAACGGTCGGGACGAGGAACAACTCGGGGATTGCCGTGTAAAAAATGGATATCAAAACAACGAAAGTTTTACGGGGATAAGCTTTTCGCCCTAATTGCAAAATTTAAGCATAGACGCAACTCCGGTTCAGATTCCCTCCAGGTTTCTTCGGTTTTCGCTAAAATTGACCACAATAAAATCGCAGATTAAATGGCTTGTTACTGACGCCTGAAACTGTGTTTCGCTTTGCACCAAATTCAATAATCATCACGTTTTCGCCAAGTGTGTGTTATTCGTGTCATCATCAATGTTAGGGATTTACTTAAGTACACTAATGTATTAAATAATTCGAACGCTCATAACATGAGCTGTGAGGGTGCACTACTAAATTGTTATACCTCTTTAGCAGCAATATCAGTCTTGAGCAGAAATTATTTTATTTTACGCTGAAATAATTTTTCACACACTTTCTATCGTCTTTTCAAAATGAATTTGCTACGTTTCAAACGATCTTTTACTCATGAATTTAAGGGATGAGGAAATAGACTGAGGAAGCCAGATCTTGGCAATAAAGTGACTGTTCGAGTAATTTTAACCTCGGAACAATATTTTTATTGTCTGCTGCGTAAGATTTGTATTCAGGTGGATTGTCTTGTAAAAAGAAATCACCTCGAGTTTTCTTAACAAGTTTTTCCTCACAATTTGAAAATTTCTAATAGAATTGTCCAGTTACCTTGCTACTCTTATCTATATAGTCAATAGTATCATGTCGATCTCAAAGTGCTGGGGCGAGAACTTTACCATTAGCTGTCAAAACACAAAATTTATTAGGCTTTGGAACTATGTATCGATTGATTTTTGATTTCTGCGTTATGGAAATGCAGCAAACTTTATTACTTAGTGAAAACATAGTTCACAAGATTAGTAACGTTTTGAAAACACTCTTGCTTGCTTTTGGTCAATATTTAGTTATACCTGACAAAAATTTTGGTAATAACCAGTTTTGTCTTCGTTTATTATTTTATTTTAATATAGATGTAAGTGCAGGAAATATTGAAATTAAAGCCTAAACAATCATTTGATGGTCAGAATAGTAGGAAAGTAGTTACTATGCTATAAACTCAACATCTGTTTGATAGCACAATAGATTCGCCTATAACAATATTTCATAATAACGGGTATGTAGAAAATAAGAAAAAAATATTTACGAAAAATTTTAGACCAGAATTGCTTTAAGTATTTTTTCATGCATGCTGAAAGAGCTCACTCCTTTTTGGATGTTGTTTGGTGCTTCAAATTCAAAGATCAAAATAATATTTTTTAAGCTGAAACATCTAAGTTTCTTTCAATTAAAAATATTCAAGAAATAGCGAGTAAAAAGTTAGATGTGTTCTAAATTCTATGTCATGCTTTATTTGACTGCCACTGACAAAATAAAATCTCAGTCACACTTTAAAATGATAGGGCTAACTATTTCCAAATTGAAACAGGAAATAATTATTCAATTTTTTTTTCTCTATATGTTGCAAGTTGACGTAGTTCAGACTCTTGGGATGCAGATCTGAGACTTAAGACAGCCGAAATTATTGCTGAAATAATTAATACAACTAGTTCTGTGGAGTTTTTTGAAGATAACGTTGAAGCATATTTTTGATATTTATTGTTTATGAAAGATGTACTTGCATTATTATATTATTGAAACTAATAAAATTTAACATTTTTTACGTGATCCTTTATATGCCTCAAAGTCTTGAGTAATAATTTATAAATTCAATATTGGTAGTGGCCGGTCCTGTCACGAAAATTTCCGAGTACCTTCAAACAATTTTTAGTGACATAAGTCGTCCATTAACAATTTTGAACAGTTGTTCAAAAAATTGAAAATTTTCTTTACGTCTATACGGCGTTTAAGTTTCACATCATATAAACTATAAAAGTTGCATAGATAATTATTATCAACGTTTCTTGCATTTAATATTTTAATAGTAACATTAGATATGGTCTGCTGTAATTTAAACTTATTTTTGTGTTCTGTATTTTCTGTATTTTATACTAATTCCACAGGAATGGTATCTTTTCATTTTACTATCTGGTTTGCAACCTTTAAAACTTTTCCTTCTCATACTAAATTATTCAACAGTTGTTAAACTATTTTTGTTCCAACATTTTTTTAACTACTAACTAATTTTTTATACTTTCTCACCAGAGGTAATAAAGTGAATTATCATTATGATGATGACAACAATTTAACAAAGGCAGCAAATTGAATAGACCCGGTATATACAAATAGCAAACTCGGAAACAAAATATCTTTTCACTTGTAGTGAAAGCAAATTGAGCAAACCGGTTGCCAAGTTTTCTACCAGTAAGATAACTCCAAAACCAAATCGAGACAGCTCTAACGTATTTTAGCTTAGCTACCAAAAGCACAAAATTGATAAGATTCTCTCGACATACAATGTTACCCAAAGAATCGGTTGCAAGCATTAGGCACATAATGTATTTTGAATTCGAGGTGCTTGTTGCAACATCTTATTTTTCGAGAAATGTTAAAGAACAATTCTGTACGTCGCGCCATACAGCACGCTACATCTACCACCCCCCATAGACGCTTCGGTATTGACTTGTCGAAATGGACTATAAAATTTATTGTAATCGCATTCCTATAAAACTTTTAATATCTTAGATACTCATTTTAACTCAATTCAATTGTACGTTAATATTGTTAATATAAACGACATCGATATCTTTGATCAAAGACACCGACATCAGTCTTTATTTGTAGATCAATTTGCTTGTGCAGACTATTTGAAGTCCCCATAGTCCTATACGAATGGACCGTAGTTGTTTCAAAATATTTTAATTTTTACTCCATCTTAAAATTCTGATAACATCTCATGGACATTTTACTTCTAATGTGATGGCATAACGCAGGTGACTAATTAATCAAAAATGCGTTTTCTTACATGAGATAAGTAATAAAATTTGTAAAATATTTGCTTCTTTGTAGTGACCACGTAGTTTGCTTTCTTAATAGTTACAAACCGCAAAATACTTTTAATCTTTTGTAACTCATAGAAAATATGGAAAGAAGGGAAGGAAAAAACGCTAAGTTGTTTTTTAAGCGAATAAAAAATATTTTTTTTAAATTTTATGACTATTTCTTTAATAGATAATAGCAATAAGAAAATTGCCACTCGATAATTATTGCAAACGTTCTTAAGAAATTCATTTTAAGCTGACAATTACAAGATTTTTTTTAATTGTCGCTTCTGCAAAACTCGATTTTATCGGTGAAATGCTTTTCAATTAGCCGGCACTGTTGTGTAAAAATATGGAAGAATCTGTCGCAAATAATACGGAACGGTGCTTAGGGGCGGTCGTCAAGTTGACCGCGTTGTTGTCGTGTATTTTCGCGACAATACCCCATCGCAATTTGGCAAATTCCGCCATTGTGCAAATTTCCTCACGCCAAATCGCCTCAGAACGCCTCCGTCGGCTTTTTCGGCGCCTCGACGAGATCAAAGCGCTGCGGGGAAATCCAGTCAAGTCCTTAACTTTATTGTGTCTGCAGATAACATCGGAATCACACCACTTCTTTATTAAAGCAAGAGGATTTATTCTGCTTTTTGTTGCGCTCCTCCGTTTGATTTACAATCGGAAAGAATTCCTTTCGTTTTATTGTAATTCAGAGTGTCTCTCCTCGGCGACTTGAGGGGGTGTGGGTGGAAATAAATAATTTAACCACCGTACGGAATGAAGCGACGCCAGTGCCCACCGGAAGCTAAGTATTCAGACGGGGTAGGCGCGCATCCGGGCTCACGTACGCACATCTGACATTTTAATAAAGATTCCCAACAGGTATGCGAAGGGCGAGTTGTAGGGCGATCTGTAACATCCGTGCAGCTCACAGGGTGTATTCGAGAAGGTCTGTGATACCGAAATCAATCAAAAGATGCATATAAGCTGGTCGATCTACCCAAGTAGAATGCTGATAAGCTACACGCCTCGCTGACGCCTCAATGGGAAGCGTCGCGATCCGAACTAGAGTTTTTCCGGAAACCGGAAGTTGTCACGTTTCTTGATGTATGCATTATACGGCTTCACGTGTCGTCGCTGCTTTTACGTATTTATTGGGGCTTTCTTATTGCTCCTTGTACAATTTAAAGCGATTTCCAGACGCGTCCAGAAATTGCGGTTAATAACATGGCGTCGTCGCAAACACGTTTCGAGTTTACTTCTTTAATCGCTCCATCTTCCCGCAGAGATAATCAATCCGCCAAAATACACATACGTTTCAATTTGAGAGATCCAGGAAAATACACAGATACGGGGATAAATCTTGTTTATTTCCGCCAATATTTTACGTAATCCCAAACGACTTTATCCGCCACCACGAGCAAAACATCCACCAAATATCTATCGCCGGCCTTGCTGGGGATAAATAGGTGGAGATACGTTTTGTAAATTAAAAGTGACGTTTCATCTTGTTGCCTTCGTTAAATATCGATGAAAAGGCGCAAATGGCCGGCTTCAATTTGTTGCCTCGTTATGAGCCATTCAAGAATAAAGCAGTTAGGAATTAAAGTATGCCTGTAAGTAAGAAATTTCTCGCTGCCTCCAGGTCGAAGAACTCCTTCCGTTATTACAGCAGCACTTGTACAAGTCTGGAAGCAATTATGCTTTTAAGTAGTTAAGTAATTTTCTGCAAATTTCCTCGTCCACAATTTGTTATACGGTCTCACCATCATAGCGGAAATTCCTTCATTACTTCAATATCAGTTATAAGTCACTTTTTTGTTTAGTCTCCCCACATACCAAACTAGATAAACTGGTTATCCGATCAATTATCCTTGATGGTTACCATCAGTTGCATTTGGTATTTTTTTATTTTTCACACAAACCCGAATTATTTTAAGTAATGGAAATGGTTTATACTTTTTCTTAACCAAAGCTTACTCAACAAAATTAAAGCTCAAATTTTTTCTTAATTTTGTATTTTAAATTGAAATTGTTTTTTGATTCTGTTATAGTCAATTTTTCTATAGGGTCCGCAAATGTTTAATTTTTGTAATTGTTGGTCTATTCTCTCCGAATTCTTCAATATTTGCTGTATAAATTGCTTCGGAAGAGTTTATTCTACAAACGGCTATACATCAATAATTTAGATTTTACTATTCTCTAAAACTTTATTTAATTTTTATTAGATCTACATTTTAGCGACCAATAACTCGTAGTTCATTTATAAATAAACAAGAAATAAAATCCGTTAAGATTAATAGCAAATTGGAAACGCAAAAAATTTTGAGTAATTACTGTAGAATAAAATTTAGTATTTATCGTGGTTTAAATTTTCGGCCTCTTTTAAAAATATTTTTATTTGCCTAAATATTAATTTACCTTTTTCAAGTTAAAGGAATGTGAGATTAAAGTATTTGCTTTCGTATGCAAAATAAAATCTTCCCCATTAGTGTTTTATTTGTTTGTACCTATATCGATTTTAATATTTTTATCTTAAATTTCTATTTATTTTATAAATTTCCCAGAATATGATTTTCTGAAATTTTTAAATGTTGCGAGGACGAAGTATTTACCGTTTTTTTATTGGGATGACATATAATCAAATTTTAAGGTTATTCTCAATCCCTTTAACAACTGCCATTTTAATACCAGAAAGGCTATTGGAAATTTACGGAATTTGCTTAACTCATTCATTTATCCAATTTGCTTTTAGAAACGTAACTTAATTTGTAAACTGAAGGTGCTCTATTCAATTTGTTTTTGTTTTCCTTTATTATATATTATTACTTAAGCAATTGAGGTAGAAAATTATGTGGAAAATGTATTTTAATGAAGACATAATTTAGAAAAAACCCAATGGGGAGTCAAAAATCTAACAACAAAGGCTAGAAATAAAGTCCTTACAACATTTTTCTATAAAAGCTGAAGCACCCGACAGCATCTCAAGAAATTATAAATTTTGCACAAAAAATAAATATTTCTTGCGGGGAGTCAAGGCACTTTACGGACTATTGTAGGGTTCAATGATTCTGAAACAGTATTCACGACAAAGAACGCAAAGTTTGTTCATGAAGTTAGCAATTTCTTGAAGCAAAAGGATATTATCATCAAAGATACAATTCTCTTGGAAAATAATGATGGCACTTAAAGTAGTGTAAAAATAGAGAGAAATTAAATATTCACCAAAAAATGTACTACGAGAGCAGCATACTGAGAACGGAGAAATAGAATAGAAAAGGAATATAAGAAGTAAATTAATTGAAAGAAATTAGTTGCTCTATAATTAAAATAAAGATCAAATTAACCCTTTTGTAGGTCATAAAAAATATAGTAAAATTTTCAAGCTGAGGGCGTTTCTTGCAGGAGTTTGATATGAGGATATTTTTGGAATAGATATTGTCAAATACCTTTATATCACGATTTTTTCTAGATCTATTAAATGATTGAATAATTTTTGTATACATAACCTGGATTTTCTACTACTGAATAACGAAAAAATTATGTTTGCTTTATCGTGACAGGAATAAAATGAATTTTGAGATTCCCTTTAGATAATGTCTTAATAACTCCGGTTGATTCTGTCACTACTTTTCCATTTTTGGGCTCTACATAAAAATCCTAATCTTTTAATATATCGCAAGCTGTTTTGTCAACCTAATAAATTTCCTCTGCACAAAAGCACGATAATTACACCTCCACACAAGATTGACTTTATTTTATATTTCTGGACATTTTACTTTTTATTATTAAATCGATGTCTCCTATGGATTTCCAACCAAAATAACTTTTAGAAATTTTACGAAACCATTTCAATATTTAGAAATTCAATGTATTTGCTGTAAACTATTTAATTTATTATAAATTGTACATACCTCTTAATTTTATAAAAATTTTAAGTAAATTAATCTAGGTGCATACAATACTCGGCATCTTTTTCATGCTTTGCACTAATATACTTAGACCCTCGCTTTCCACTTAGGCTAATTACTAATTTCATTATTGGAATGCAGTCGGATAGTTTTCCTTAGAAATTCAATGCGCTAAGGAGATTATAAATATAAAAATAAATTACAGATACATATTTTACTTTATACGCCGTTACTTCCTGTATGCACAGTATCGCTTTTCTGTTCTGAATGCAGGGGTCGTTTTTAGGATTATCCTTCCATATTTCGAAGCTGAATGCTACAGCGCCACCTACTTCCATTGAAATATTGGTGAGGAGCTTATGGAGTCATTTTGTAACTTTTATGTGCAATTCTTAACAGAAACTGATAATGGAGCAGCTAATGGAGAAAGTCGGAGACAACAAAATTTTTATTTGTTAAAAAGTTGATGTAAGTATCTCTCGCCTATCTCACTTGAGCTAGAGAACACTTAATATCTACTTTTCCTTCTGAGCCAAAAACATAGTTTAATGGGAAGAGTTTTTTCAAAATAATAACAAAATAGACGGGTTCTTTACTAGGTTAAGGTTAAGGTTAAGGTTAAGGTTAAGGTTAAGGTTAAGGTTAAGGTTAAGGTTAAGGCGCATCCAGACATCTAAAGGCTCGACTTGAGTTGGAGTTTGTAGTGCCGTTCACACACAAAACGAGTCATGAACACAAGGACGAACGCGATTGTCTTGACGCGCCTGAAAAAGTGTGAAATGACACAATTTTTTTTTACCTGACTTGTGCTCACCATGTTAGTGCATCCAACCCAAATATGGGGGGTTCACTTTAGGAAAAATGACAATCCTTGAAGCAGTTGTACTGAAATGTTTCAAAAATGATTTAGATTCCAACTTTTTTTTTTTATTTACGAATTTTATTTGGTACGACTTTTAGAGAGAACAAAAACCACCCTCAGTTTTGATAGCCCCTATATTACAAATGAAAAAAAAATCTCCTCAATGTTAAAAACTAGCTGTCAAATATTTGAACATATTTCTTTCCAATTCCACCATTCAGCAGTTAATTTCTTATCACTTGGCCCCAGCAGCAGGACTAAAATTTAGTTCTGTTTTCACCATATTAAATTTGGGGTTGGAAACTTTCAGGAGCGAGGAAAGCGCACTGCTGCTTATTTGCTATTAACTAATCAATTAATTAAAGGGACACAGGCCATTTTGGATATATGCCGTTTAAAGGGTTCGCTTTTTCGACGTGTATTATAGCTTGAACCAGTTTTAAATCATGACTGGCTTGTAATTAAGCGATTCGGCGTCATTTCCGTGCCGCTTCAGGCTATCGTTTCCCGTTTCTCTCCGTGAATAAATGATATAGCGCTCTGCATTGGTGTTGAAGGTGCGAAACATCAAAGCGACCAAAAAAAAATTGTAAACCCAAAAAATTGTAACGTTAGCAAAAGCGTAAAAAACCACCACATTGCAATGTGTACTTTACGTTAATAATTTATGCGCGTTCGTTTCCCAAAAAGAAAAATGTGTTTGAAGTGTTGGAATGTCGGTTGGGGTAACTTTATTTACGTTTTATTAAAGAGGACCTTGAGTTCGTTAATTTTTTTAACCTTTTCAAGTCACGCGATCACATTTGAATTTCTTCAATGCATATTCGCTTTAAAAAACACGGTGAAATGGCGAAGAATACATAAGTAATATATGTGACGCGTAAATCATACAGTCTCTCGTAATATTCGCCAATGTTACTTGGGAGCAAAGCAGAACCGCGAAATTACCTAATAATAACCTTTGCGGCTTTTTATGGGATGACGGCGGAATGAAATGATTTCAATTTCTTGAGGTCGTGTATCCTCGAATTGCCACACTTTTCCTTGCCAAACATTTTTTAAGGGGGTTTTCGACAGCAATCAGCATCGCCGTAATTATGTGCATCGAGAATTTCGCTTTTTTTGCGAAGCTCCGCATTGCTATCATGGTGCGGAACAAATTGAATCACGAAATTTCCCTGATTTGTTCCGGCGCCAATTATAATAAATTAAGGCGTCCCGACGCCCCCGGCTGCGGTTCAGCAATAAGACGTCTCGGGGTCCTATGAGACTACATCGTTTAGAACCAGCCAATATTTCAACTTTACTTCAAAAAAATTGCCCCTTCACTGCGTGTCTGGAGAAATTGTTGGTAAAAGCTTTAATGCTATAGCTTCAGTTTTGCTGTAAGTATTTATCTATTTGAAGCTTCACGCTCTTGATGATGCATATATTTTTAACTAATTGATTCTCCATATATGGGTGCAAATATGACGAGAAAATTAACATTTTGTTTTATCTGCAGGTTAAATAAATTTAGAAGTGACCCTACTTTACAAGATTTAAAAAAAAATTAAGGCAAATTCAAAATTTTATTAACTGAAGAGTAGGAGAATTTTGGCTAAGTCTGTGGATTTTTATAATACATATTTGTACTTAACCTCGGGGCACATTTAGTTTCTGTAGGTAGAGTTCCTAAAGTATTTCTCGAGTGAAAAAATACTTGCATCAAGAATACGAAAAAGTATTTCAAAGTCATAGCAAGAAGACGAGGAGATTTGTACTAAGCACCAATGCCGTTATTAACAAACAACAAAGGAGTTGATATGTGACATTAAAGCAACTAGGTCAACAATGAAACAATATGCCAATAAAGAGAAAAAATTGTTAAAGATGTCGACTTCAAGAAAAAATTGCAAAGTGTACGTACTTGTACGAGTTTTCTACGGACGATTGCTTCAAGAAGCACAGAAATATTTAGAATTGTAAAGATACAGCAATGTGGATCATGTGGGACTTACTATTTGTAAGTTACAGGTCTTGACGATACCTTATTAAGGTGTTAACAAGGAAGGTAATACTTTGGTATTTTCAGAAATTCTAAAACTATCATGAAAACGCAGGCAGAGAAAGACATTACAGTTTGACAGTATGATGATGGAGTGTTTTGCAGTGCGGAGCTTAATTAATCCCTGAAGGCAAATGGAAATCATGGATTGTTGACTGTCAAACACGCTCTTTGACACAATGGAGTTATACGACTTAAAAATCTGAAATTTTCCAAAGTAGCTCGAGATATCTTGATTGTGGTAGCAATAATGATAGCACAGCATATTGTTTTAGGAAAAAACATCTAACAAAACATGATTTAAAAAACGCCAGGTGTGTTTCAGATATTGTTCTAGATAACTCTACAATTGCATATCTAAATGTTAAACTGATTTAGAACTGCGGTCAATATTTTTTGCTTTCTGTCGTAGTCACGAGAATGCATTCTGTCATACAATACTGAAAACTATAGTAAGCCTTCAGGATACTATTATTATAAATGACAAACAATTATGATGACTCAAGCTTAACCTGTTTTTAATAATGATGCGGTGGCTTTAAAAAAAAATTAGAGCTAAAATTTGGTGATAAATATTAGGGCATCTTCACTCAAGTTAATTTTTATAAGTACTTGTTAAATCTACTTAAAATTTATTTTAATCCCTTAACTGATATGTCTAGTTTCCTAAAACTGAATAGAACAAAGAAATTTGTTGTAGCTTTAAAGTCTCATAGAAGGGCCCAAGATATTGTGGTGTCTATATCGCCCCATGCAGGCGACAAAGAACGCAAGATTATATTTAGACGAGAAGTTGCTCTTCTTAGGAAATGATCATGGAGGTACGTTATTATTGGGGAAAATCAATTAAGAAAACAAAGACAAAGAATCTTTTTGTATGTTCAGTCTTGTCTCACTGACCTAGTTCAACTCGTAAAAAAAATGAGTTGAAAATATAAATACAACCAAGCTAAGGTCTTATTAAACTATTATTTTTGATTATCCTATGAAGTTATCTTAAAGCCTTAATTTTTTCTTTACTTAAGCTGCTGAATTTTTTAACGTTAGACGTTCTTTTCACGTTCTAATAATTAATTTATCAGTCTATCTAGAAAACAGTTATTTTTAACTAATAAATTGTAGCAGTCTTTTCTTGAAGGCTTGAATCCTTTGGATAATATCAACAACCTAAACTTAGGTTTTTGCAAAGCTAATATTTTTTCCCTTCTTTCGTATTTGATCCAGTGCTGAATGACGTTTTCAGTATATTTAATTGTTTAAGACGAATTCTTTTCTTCACTACAGTTGCCTGAAATAACCAGAAGCGATTTATTATATCTTCGAATTTTAGTTCAAGCTCATCCGCCAGTTCCACATAGTTTATTATTCAAGAAGGTTTTGTTTGAAAAAATTGTGACAGTTGGTGGGTCGAAAATGACGGCTACAATACTAGTTTTTTCTTCCTCTAAATGGCAGCAGTCGCTTCGTTGTTTGCTCGTAACCAGCGGCTGTGCGCATTCAAACAAGTGGTCCTTTCTAGCTGCAACTTAAAAATTCATATTTGGTCCTTTCCAACGAACCTTTTCCCTGACGCGATTGTTCTGCAGAAAACGCACGTTACTCCATATAGTTGTGTTAATGTCTTTATTTCGGTTTATGAGTTAACGAGTCAAGGAAATGTAACCGCAACACTACCAAATAACAATAACGTGCAGCTAAATAATTTTATGCGCAACCCCCCTCGCATGGAACGCGCCCAACAATAAAAACGGAATTAGTTTACACAACATTACGTCGAGTAGACCCGTGATTAGTTGCGGCATGGTTAATGTCTTCATGTTTTAATTGTAGTAATGGAATTAGCAGGACGGATTGAATAATTTGTTTTTATTATCGTCAATAAAACGGCGAGAGTTTATTATTTTAAAATTGAGGGGATTCAAAGAGGCGCTTTTTACGGTGTGTCTGAGGGGTTGATTTGATGGTATCGTCATAAATATAACAATAAAATTTCCCCTAATTTTGGAGACACTAAACTAAATTGCTGCGGAACAATTTAACTCGTTTTATCTTTATCGGTATGTAGGATACTTCTGATCGGATGTGAATACAAATTAGCACCAGCCACTTATCGGATGTTTTCTTTGACGTTTTATCGGGGGTGTAACTTGAGCGATGGCAAAAATATCTCATCAATAAAAATATTTAATTATTCAAACACGAGTGTTTTACCTCAGAATTCTTATATTTTTTACAATTTCACCAAAACGTGTATGACTAGAGAAACTCAGTCAATAATACCTCGAACTATTTTAAACTTATAGGGCAAATTAATGGTATGTGTTAACTTAGCGGAAATGCAGTCACATCACGATAATGCAAGAGAACTTTGGTCGAAGTAGAGAACTTTTATTCATCTTAATAAGTATGGAGGTTGCGTTTTTATTTGAAATTTGGAAATAATTAATGAAGCGGGTGTAAATTATCTTCAGCTACTACATAATTATGAAGCTTTCTAAGTCCGCTTCTACTTAGCGGCTTCTCTAAATTATGTCTGAAACAACACTTTTTTCTCTGAGAGAATTTTACTGATTATTGTGAAAAGATTTTCTTTTCATATTTCGTTCCTAATTTATCCAAAAATAATCTTAACAATTAAATGTTTAGCATCTAGAAAAACCTGAGCAAGAGCACCTAGTACCATCGACTTACAAACACCTACTGATCCTTATACTGTCTACTTCTATCTAACTACATTAACTCTTAGGAGAATTTGACAAGAAAGAAATTAAAAATGTAGCGTGTTTAATCCAAAATATGAACAACGAGAAGCTTTAAATTGCAATTTATTATGAACCATGAAAAATTATTGACTATGAATTTAAAACTTCGTGATTAATATGCTTAAAATAATATTTTTTTTTTAAATTGCAGATACTATTAGCGGTCTTATTTGAAAAGCAATGTGTTTGTTTTGTCTATTTTATTGAAATTGTACTGTATGTGCTTTCAAAGCATTTTGTTAAAAGAAAACAATATTTGGTCAAAAGTATTGTTGTTCATATTTTCCATTGTTTTTCCGCAAAATATTTATATGAAATGATTAGGTGTTTTGGCTGCATTTTGATATTGAAACTCAACAAATCGTGTCGCATCGTTATGAACGACTCCTTTTCCATAGTTGGGTCGACAACAAGAAATAAATCGAGGTTGAGTGCGGAAGTTGGATCGCCCGTAAAGTAGTCACAACGGCAAATTTTCCATTCAGCGGCCGCAAAGCCGTTTTGTATCGGCCGTACGTTTCCAGTTTCGACGCCTAACGCCGCTTTGATATCGCATAAAGCAGGACATTTGACATGTTTATTGCAGTGCACGTCGTATCATTTAAGTTCTCAAGATAGAATGCTCGCGGCAGCAAGTTTTATGGCAATCCGCGTATGTTACACTCATTATATTCGAAAACTGGTGTACGCTGTAATTAAACCGGTGATTTACCGATGGCGCAGTGGATTTGCGTCCGACAACTACTCCTATTTGCCGCTCCGGCATTACATTGTTGGTGGTTACGTTATTATTTTCTCAACGAGAACTAATCACCGACTCTCCGGGCCCATCCCGACTTTTCCGGTCGCCCCCATCCGTTACTTTTAACGCCAATGGCGGCGCATTAACTTCATTAATTCGCGCATCAAAGAGCGATAAATAAGAGGACGCCAACGTTTATCTCGTCGACTCTTAATTAAACCGCGTTCAGTCCTAATGGTGCGTCGATTAGGCATCGGCAAAAAGTCCCGTCATGTCGGCACATGTAAATCCCGACGTCCTGACAAGCAATCGACTAGAAAATGGATGAGATCCGCGCCGTTTTGTTGCTGTTGTATCCTTTTATCTCGGCCCGAGACTCGATAAAATGATATTGGTATCGCTAAGCGTGCTCGCTTGCTTGGGTGCGTGACGTCATTCCTTTTAAAGCGCACACATGCCGCAAGCGACGTTGTTTAAGATTTAACGAACTCTAAATAAAAGGGAGTCCAAAAGAACGCGTCCGCAGCCAGAGGCGGCGCAGACAAAAAGAACACCTCGACGCCCATCCAACCGCGAAATTACCGCCGCAGAAACCAATCAATTTTTCAAAGTATCGCTTAGGTACCAGTTTACAAGAGGCTTCGTCAACCTCTTTAAGAGCGCCGTGAGGCACGGACGAAATATGCATTTTTAGATAATTCTCGGTGCCGCTTTTCAGTTGCAAATGACCAGAGAATAGTTTTAAAATTGCAGAAGTGAAAAGAAGAAAATTCAATTGCATCTTATAGTAGTTTTTCTCGAGTTTCTAAAAGATTTTTACAGTTGAGGATAAATTATTACGTGCTGCAAAGCTAAAACTGCATTGTGGGGTTTTAAAATACCTCTCATGTAAAGTAACATAACAGCGAGCATTACTGTGAAAAGGAAGGAACTATCGGAAATTGCCATTTCTTCTAAAAAGCTGTACAGAATGAACGTTTTAACAGCAAAAAGCTCCGGATTTTAGATGATTTTTTCTACAATTTGTTTTATCGATTGAGGATATTTATGTATTAATTCTCATAGTTGGCACTGGTCTCTTGGGTAGTAATAATCATCCTGGACGAGGTCATACCAGATCCGATTACATTGTTATCCGCAGGACTTGACGTTTGTTTTGCCAATTGCTTCAATTAGTTGTAAACTTAAACTCGCTCCTAGACCTGCACTATAATAAATTATATTTAGCGAACACGTTTTTTAAGAAAGAGAGACAAAATAAATGGACATGCTGAGGCTCCGATAGAGTAACAAAATATGAAACTAATTTTGTTATATCAGATAAAAGACACATAGTAAAAGATGTGGTCGCTCTTAATAAAAATAGCGATAATTAACTAAATTTAAATTTTAATACGAATCAATCACCAAGTGGAAGAATTAGTTTGCTGTTTACACCAAAATTGAAATAAACACTTTAGCAACTGCTGTTGATGCTCACTATTC
The DNA here is from genome assembly GCA_905333025.2 of Pyrochroa serraticornis. Taxonomy (NCBI): domain Eukaryota; kingdom Metazoa; phylum Arthropoda; class Insecta; order Coleoptera; family Pyrochroidae; genus Pyrochroa; species Pyrochroa serraticornis. Next base: position 7,765,233 of record HG995157.1, on the reverse strand, counting down.
TTTACATTTTATTTATTACCATCGACAAAAAAAAAATTCTTCGAATATTTCAAAGTTAACGAAATTGTTCTATTTTTTATTTGCAAAACGAAAAACGATATTTTACCACAAACCATTATAAAGAGTGTTAAAAATACGTAAGGACATATAGCTAAATATTAAGTCTAATAACCAACCGCAAATATCCTCGCAAACTGTAGCCGATCCGGAAAGTGAAATTAAATTTCGAATTTATTATGTACAAATATTCAAATTCTGAAGATAATTTTTGTGACTTCACCTAAAATAAATGTGAAAATCTTACTGATGTAAATTAAAAGTGTAACAATTGAGCTGCTTGGTAAGTTTTGTACCGCAGCAATATTTCAAATTCAGCCATTTTCGTCTTGCTAATAGATTCGGCTACTTCTTGTACCCGTTTTGACACAGAAATTTACAAACTAACCATACGATGTCATAACGCTTGAAATCATGTCTAACTTTCCATTAAAGTCGTTTCGGTTTTAGAAATTTAACCTTCTTAAGATTCATCTCTAATTAAAATTGAGGTATTGAGTAAATAAGAAGCTAAATAACTGATTGCATCTAACCCAGAGAGTAAACCCGAAACAGGAACGATTAACGCTTTCTGGCTCAAATATTTTGACGATAGCCTTAGGCGAAAAATTCAAGTGCTAATCCGCCCGCTGCGGGCAGAGTTAACAAGTGGTGCAAGGGTTGGCAATTAGGCGGACGAGAAGAGAGCATCGCAACGTTAATGAGCACCGACACGGCCAGTAATAAGAGGGAAAGGGGAATTGCACCGGTCCGGTGATTGCAGCTGTAATTATAGACGGGACGAGATCCTGGATGCTGTGATTAAGGCTGCGGGCCGTCTGGAAGCGCACCTTCACTCGTCGTTCGAACGACAAAAGAGATTTCTATGACTATTTTATACGGCCGCAATCTTCCACAGACGGCTCGTAAACCAAAGACACTTTTTACGGGTTGTTTGCATTTGAATGGACGAAAGCGTATTGTAATTATTTATTAGACACCGGTATGCGGACCTTTGTGCATGGTTAATGGCCGGCTCACCGCGACCATTACAAACAGATGAATTTCAATATTTTACAGCACGTGCGAAAGGATTAACTGAACCGGACTCGTTTTTGTTGCAGATACCGCGACAAACACGGAGACTGGGTAAGCAACAGCAGCCGCAGAGGAAACCCACTAACCACCTGATACATACGGGTGCAGTCTTTTGCAGCAATTTCTCGCTTTAAAAGCTATAAGCGGTTTACACTTAAACAATGCAATATGAGTAATTTTAATAAATTGCCGCCAAAAGTTGCATATTGCTAGTCTCTTTTTATTTAAGCAACTAAATAGAGATTTCTCGCAATAGCTCGAATTGCATGAAGTAAAATCTATTTTGAAACCAGAAGTATTTTGTCTGTTTCTGTTACTCCATCTAAATATAACCTCAAGAAACTCTAGACAAAAAATGAGGTTTTGTAAGAACTATTGCTAAATTGTTAAGTGTTGAATAATGTCTTTAGTCGCTAAGCAAGACAAACAATTTGTTTAAGCACTAAAAGTTTTCATTTTTTTTTTAAATGGACACGTTTGTGTATTCTAAGCAATTAACCGACACTTTTCATACAAAAATTAACTATTACTAAAAAAATGTTTTTTTGAAACATCCTCAATATACTTTACAGCAAACCTCTCGTTTATTCAATAAATGAGGGACATAATTTTGAAATAGGATTGTTTACGCCACTACAAAACGTTGATCTAACAATCTTGAAACGATCATTGTGTGAGCTTTTTCTTCTGGTGCTTTTATTACACGTGTTAGTCTTCTATCAGAACTCAGGCTTTTTTACTCATAGTAACTCCAAGTAATTGAGTTTTTGTATTATGAAATTATTGTCACAATCTTTTCATACTTTCTCAGACTCTCTTATTACTTACATTATTGACCCAGAAAGTGCAAGTCTGAAAATCTCCGAATTCTCTAGTTACTTAGTTTTCACTTTGGCAAGTGGCCCTTTCTGGATGGTTTTGCCATAATTTGGAAAACTGACTTCGTCTTTTAATCTGGCATCTGAATTCCTAGGGGTGATTGCACTGCCTGCAGAAAATCATTTCTAAATAAGTTTATTATATTACTATCTGAATCAGCTAATGGATTAGTAATCCTGAGTTTGAAGGTTTGTAATTTCAGATGATAATTTGGTCTTGCTAATGATTCAAATACAATACCTTGCTAATTGGGGGAAGGGTTCCGGTCACATGTGTTCGCATTTCTTTGTGTATAGGAATTGAAGCAAACACCTTTTTCAATTCATTTCAATTATATAATAAAGAACGAAAGAAATTTTTCTAACTACAATTACACTTCTGTAATTGATCACAGTTTTAAGGATTTTGGATGTAAAAAAACATTCAAAAATTTAATTCAAATTTGGCTACTCTGTGAACCAAATTATCTGTTGAAGAAAATAGTGTTGGAATACATCGGATAAAATCTAGACCGCCATTAATATCAAAGGGTTGTCAAATGTAGCTTGATTCTCTTTTTTACATAATGGAAACAGCGCCAAAATTATTTAATTTTGCAAGAATTTCAAGTTTTTCTTCCTATTTATTGAACATCAGCAAAAAATGGTAATGATAATCAATTATCTACAATAGCAACTCAGGCATTTATTTCTTGTGGAAACTGGATATTATTTACAAAAGTTTGTTTTTATTTCAATATCGACAATTATGTCTGTAAAAATGTTATATAAACAAAAAGTGGTCTCTTTCAAGAATATTTGCCGTCCAATAAATTCGGAAATATTTCATCGATCCTTTACGATTTCACAGAATTAATTTCTGCGGTCAACACATTCTCCGTTTAGTTCGTGAACTAAATATACTTTATAGGAATGTTATTTGTTTTTTACCGAAGAGTTCTAAATTTCCATATCTGATGGAAATTTTCTAGCGATATCGTAGAAATTTTCCAATAGTTTCAACAATTAATTTTACTAAATACCTGCAGCTGCAGCTTTTGTTTAATTAAGCACCAAATCACCAAGGTTTGACTTTTTTTTCAATTTAGCATTGACTGGACTAAAGAGCATTGTTTGTCGTTTTAGATACAGTGGACTGATTTCTATTAGAGTGAAGGTTATTTTTATTCCTCTGACCGTCCAATATTCAAGATATATATTTGTGAGTTTTGCACCAAGGTCATTCAGGTTGATACTTGATGGACATATTTTTCTTCTTGTATGCTAAAACTTCAATTTTTGGATTTAGCGCAAGTGAAAATGATACAAAGCTTATTCTAAAACGTTTTCTGATTAGTTATTGACTCCATCCATTACATATTTCTAGATCAGTCAATTCTGATTTCATGAAACTTGTGCTGTCTTCTTACCACTAAATGCAGCCGTTTTGCTTTTTTACTCCGCCGAAAATGTGTTTGAAACGCTAAACTCACTAATATGAATGCAAATACTCTCTAATAGTCTTTTGAAGAGTATATCATAAACATTCCACACCCACCATAATAGTTATAGCGGGTAGTTCTCACCGAAAATGGTCAATATGATAGTGAAACGTTGCGTACTTAATTTGCACGATCACTGCTTAATTACAAAGAAGTCACGTTTTCCCCCGAAATTCGGCGTCGCAACGCATTCTGCTTGAAAATGGCGCGAGGGGCGCGGACCGTCCATTAATTTCGCGCTCGCGAATTAAATTAAGTGGAAGTGTTACGTATGTGTTACGGGATAAATTTTCACAGCCTCCATTAATCCGAGTCAAATGCCCGACTTTTTAAATAATTTGTTACAACTGACTTGCATTACATTTGACCTCACTCTCCTTTACAATCCCGTCAGAGCGAGCATTTTTCATTCGACGACGCGACGCTGAAGAGGGTGACGAAGCCGGCAGTAATAAAATCCTTGTACGCGTTGCAATAAAAAATCACGAAGTCCTGAAAATTATCGATGTTCTCTTTCAAGAACCCCTCCTGCTGAGTTTTCAGAAGGGAACCGGATGACGTGCGTTTATGTGGCGGTGACAGCGTTAATTATCATGGAAAGCAGCTGCGAAAGTTTTTTAATTAAAATTTAATAGTGAATGTTGCTGTTTATTATGACACACATAGTCGAAATTTTGTCCTTTAACCTCAGTTTTTTGCTGTAAATCTCCGGATTAACTGCTTGAAGAAGAAAATATGTAAGGCGTCTGGTTGTTGGAGCCGTGGCCGCGGTTTTCAGAAAAAGTCTGGTACGTTAAGCCGATTTGAGTTGTAAATTCAAGTCAAGCGGCTTAACGTTATCAATCATGTTGCTGTATAATCCCCAGAAGTGTCTACAAAGGTAAACGCTTTAACAATTCTAGAAAGCTCGAAACTATCGCTGGTCTATACAAGGCCGAAGTTGTTATAACTACATCAAAAAGCACAATTTACGATTAAGTTATGTCAGTAATTTGGCATGTTGGCACGCGGAACTGCAAAAATTTTCATTTATCTGCTCAGTATTCGCTTTATTATGTTTGCGTTGTATAATGGAATTTCTTCATTTCCTAGCAATAGTACGCTGGCTCGTTTTAAACAATAACATCAGACTCGTTTTGTAGCTCGAGCACTGAACTGAAAATTCTTCACCGTCCCGGGATGAATAAGTGCAAGTCGACGTGTCGACGTCGCAATACCCGACGCCTTTGTGCAACACCACCGTCATATCTAAATGAACGAAACGAACTCAATCACAGATAATACTGCGTGTCAGAGATTAGGAAATGAAAATATTTGTAGGGTGAAAGATTTGCTTATATTATCAAACGTCGTGGCGCCACTCGATTTCAAACTAACACCACCATGTTTCTGACGTCGCTTTGACAAAGCACCACTGCACTAGCTACAAGTGATGCTCGTTCCGAAAAGAAATTTCAGCGGAAGCCGTGATGATTTATCGGCGAAGCTCCTAGTGTCCTGTCGTTAGATAATGCTTCAATCCCGATACATGGCTTGAAACGATTATTAGCCATACACATGTCGATGTTAGCCGTTGTGCTCATAACGTATTCAGCTTCTAGCTATATAAATTATACACTAATCAATACAGAGACCGAGATGAATGCATGGAGCAAATGCATGACAGTGAGAGATGACGAGAAACGAGCAAAACGATGTAAGTGGATACGGAGAGAAACTACCAGTTCTAGAGGGCGGTTGCTGCCCCATATATTCGCCGTACCCCCAACTTTTTCTTCACCAACCACCGATCAATTGCTAGGAGTTATTTTGTGTCGGGAATGTTCTATGTTTGCAGCAGGCGAGAGCTTGGACTTGTCGAGATACTGTCACTAAATGACCACTCTATGGCTTGTTTTAACTGATAACGTTCTCGGGGTTTAATTTTAATATCGGACTTCTTGGCGGAGATTAAAATTAATTTAGTTTTGTTGTCCCTTGAATTCTGCGTCGATAAGTTTTGTTTGTGACTCCGATTAATTCTATCAACTACGGGAACAAACCCTGGAAGCGTAACGATGTGCTGTGGTATGTAGACAAGGTATTCTAATTGACATATGTCTTAAGGTGCTTTGTTAAAGCATTTTGAAATTGCTCCAAGATTGCTTTTAATCACTTAAGAACACGTCTATTGATTCAACTGAGAATTACTATCTTGTCATAAACAATTAATAGATTTTTAAATTTAGGTTTACGATAACATTGCGCAAGTTAATAATTTTTTTGACATAGAAATTATTTTCGTACATTCTTGGTCTCCTGTAAATTTTTCAAAAATGATGATAAATCAGGGTAAAAAAAGTGGTCAACTCGTAAATGTGCATATTATCAAAATTGACCTACTCAATTGAAATTTAGAAGAAAATCTCGAACTCAATTTAATGATGTTACAAAAGCAGATAAATGCTTCTTATATATAGTAGAGCCAGTGTTTTTACCCTTAGTCTTTTTTCACTAATGATTTTTTAAACTTATTTGTTGCATAAAATATTACCTACATCTGATAAAGGTTTTTGACAAACTTCTCACTGAAAGCTTTTCTAATAAAGGGATCGATTTGCAAGCCCATCTTGCTGCATAAGAAATTCTTAATCTTTCGGTATGTCTGCAAATACTCTTCTAGTAGATATGTCTCCCTTAGCAACACACAAAGTTGTTTACTGCTTATACTCTTAGGTTCAGGTTGATATCGTAGTAGAGCTTTCTCTAGGAAAATGTTTTTAAATCTTTTTGCTGAATGCAAACAATAACTAAATATTTTGAACCATAAAAAATATGTAGCTCGAGCATCAAATAAAATTCCTGCTACAAAGGATATTTTATTGTTTTAGTGTCTCTATGAACTAACGTATAAGTCATTTTATTCTATTTTATTACCAAGTTACATCAAAGCTTTCCAATTTTCTTATTTTTTTTCAATGTTTTTTATAATATTTTAATAAGTAGTTGTAGTGTAAGTCTCCACCAGAAGTATAGCAGGTGCGCAAATATGTACTTAACACTTTCGGAGTTGCCCTCTATGAAATTAGTAAGCTCTTAGGGCCTTTGAAATTGGCATGTAACTTGCATACCTGTTTTGTCTCTTTCCGGAATAGTTACATGAATAAGTATTTCCGAGTGATTTTCTCACTTTACGAGGCGATGTGGGGAAATTGTTGTTTCTGATATGAATTTTAATATTAAAAAATGCGATTTTTTGCATCAACCTTGAAACATTCTTGCAAATTTCAAGAGTAAATAATTTATCCTGCTATAATATGCACCAAGTAACTTACACATGATTCAAAAGTACAACATCAGATATCATTATTAAAAAAAAAAATATTTCTTGAGAGAAAGTACCTAAAGTGCGTTACTGTCTTAATAAAACATTTTCAGAGATAAATTACTCCAAATAGTTTTTGTACGTAAAAACTGAAAAATAATTTACCTCCATAAATTTCAAAGAAATTAATTTTTCGTTAAATCTGCTATAATTGATCACCTTCTTCTAACTATTTCACTGTTATAATTAAAAAATAGGTGTGAGTAGAATACTTAAATTGAAACACTAACCCAAAAATTCGTTCCAGTTGCCTCTGTTTTATTGTATACTTAGGCACCCCAGGACGGGTCCGTATGTCCAGTCCAAACAAGTCTAGACGCGATATAATATTAACGCTTCCACCTTTCAGAATTAGCGGGTTATGGCTGTTTGCTTGGTAATTGCTTGAAAAATTCATAGGGATCTCAACGTGGAGTTGCCTCAATAGAAAAGTTCCAGACCAACAGGACCCCTGACACAAACATAAAGCCCTCTTGCGTCCAGTAGTACTTGACGGAGTTTCCCCGAGCCGCGAATACTTGAATAAACAAACTGAACCGCAATGTTTCACATCCGCTGCACAATTTCGCCGCAAGAGTCCATAAACCGCAATTGCTGACGGGACGTCCGTTGGCCTCGCCGCAACCACCCCGGAGCTTTGATTACTCGCACTCTTTGTAGCCGCTTTCCGGACGTTGTTTGTCCTCTCAAAGGCGCTACGCTAATGAATTTCCATCCCACAGACCGCACGGTTGCTAGTTAACTAACGTGCTTATGGATTTCGACATATTTGGGTCTCGACGTTGTTCTAGTTTTTTTTTAATTGTACTTTGAGAGTTTTCTCACAATTGAATGATAACGAACCGAAATTATGCAAATTGACGAGATTTGGCAACATTTTTGCGTTAATAACTCAAATTCGTTTCGGGTGTAGTAACATTTTCATCAAGTTACCGCCGAGTCTGGCGTTTATTGCCAATTCGTTGTTATGCTCGCGTCTCTCCTTGAGGTTGTGTTGGATTTATTTGGGGATGATCGACGCGAGTTGTGTTACGTGCTGTGAATGCGGCTGCAGAATTTTATATTGTCGCAATTGTCGTTGCGTCAGCAACCTCCGTTAAGTTGCTCGCCATAATTTACCATATATTCAAATGAAGCATTCATAACAAACTTGTGTTCGGTAAAGGGATACTTGAGTATTGCGGGGAAATAAATTTCAAGAAGAGCAAAATACTGATAGCGCATAGAAACATGCAAAACACAATTTTAAATGAGCCAGTTATTTGCATAGCAAACACGCTGCCCTAGGCGCGTAGTTAATTGCGAGAGTTTGACTAACTGGAGGAGAACGAAACGTCGGGTTTCCGTCGTCGCCGTTTTCCGGTCCTTATTCCGAAAACGATTGGTCTCTTGACTTGGAAACGTTAATTAGGTATCGGTCGAGATACATTTCGGCATAAATCTGGGGAAACAAACTGAAACAATTCCAGTAATTGAATTAAACTAAGAGGATCGTTGTAAGGAACGCAGCTACAGACTTAGTCTTGATAAGTATAGCATAATTCTCTTAATAGCAGCTGAGAACCGATTTCGTTCCAAATCCATGAATCTTGCTAACACAGCTCAAGGAATATTTGCAAACGCTCCGCCTATACCGTGTCTCGATTCTCTACAGGACATTATCCGGCATTTGCGGCACAACTCCCGCTTATTGCGGTTATTTATTCGCGTTACGTCGCGCGATTTGTTTATTCCACCGAAGTAATTACCGAGAAAATCGTCGCCGAACGCTTATAGCGATGATTAATATTTACGACGAAACCTGCCCGATCTGCGACTACCCCTCGAATAAGTTCCGTTATCATCAAGAATAGCTAAATAGAAGCGCGACGCTTAATTCTCAACACGAAAGCGGAATTTGCAACATTTAGTGTTATTAAGTTGCTGTAAAGAGATGGAACTTTCCAAGTGTAACAAAGTACTGTTGAGTGGAGTTGGCAAGTTCAGTTCCCGAACATCAAGGGTGGGCCGATCGCTGTATGGACCCTGTAATTACTCCGCCCTCTGGGGACCGGCCTGCAGCCCGTATTAATAACAATGTGTGCCTTCATGACGTTACCGCTAACTAGTTTCCAATCCCGCAATATGGGGACGTCAGATAAGACGACACGATCGAACCGAAAAATCGGGCCCGGAACTCCCCAGCTAGCCCCAACCGAGACTAGGGCGGCTTTCAGTCCTGTTTCAGGCATTACTATTTACACAGAAACCTGTGTTTGCGCAAGTTTTCCGTAGCATTGTAGAAATTTTAGAAGATTTAATTTTCAGTTAATTTGCGTCTCTGTCAAAAATATTTACACTATCAACAACAAGGCATGTAGGAAATTTTCAATTAAAACTCCCCTTTTAAGTTTCACGATTTACGTTTATTAATCAAATATAACTAATTCAGAATATAACTAAATACAGAATCTTTGACTTAAGTTTGTCGGTTTGAATTTTTTAAGACCCCACACTTCACGTTGTGGTGGTGTTGAGCGGGTTTCTCACTAATATATTAAGATGAGTAGAGGCTCTGATTTCGTACTTTTCAATATCACGTTTTACTTCTGACTGAATTGATGATATTTGTAAATCTCTCTCTAAAATCACGTTGAAAACGTACCACGGAGCATTGGCAATGACACGAATTACTTTATTTTGAAAACGTTGCAATATTTTGAGATTGGAGTTACTAGCTGTACAGTTGAATTTGATATGTTCAAATTTTTTTAGAAATTTTATAGATGAAGATCTTTTCTGAAACTGTAAATGGAATTTTCTGTCAATCAGTCAATATATGTAGTTGACGTAGTTTTAGGTCTATATGACTTTTTTGAAAAATATCCTTTTTCGGATGACACGTCTCTCAGATATAATCCGAAGTACTTAAGTTCTAAATTCTAAGTCAATTAAAAATGGCTGGTGGACAGCTTTTTATTCTATTTTTTTCGTTAGTTTATTCTCTTTGATTAGCCAAATCTGAATTGAATTCAAATGAATCTAGAAATTTCTAGAAGCTTACGCCGGGTCTTTGTGTGCGACAGGAATAGCAAATGCATATGTCGCTATTCTTAGTATGTAGTTTGTGCAAAATTTGTAGAGAATTGGGCATAGAACACTCGCTTGTGGAACTCCCGTTTTTATTGGATTCGGTAAATTGATTAACCCAAAAATGTATGCTTGCGAGATAAAACTTGCGAAGTTCTTAATGTCGATGTGATAGTAATTTTCTTAATTCATATATTCCGTACATTGAGACTTGACTGATACCCAGGAACACTGCTGAGCAGTAGCTTTTAATTTCCAGGTCGCCACTGATTTTTTAACAAATCTATGGACTTGCTTTAGTGTGACATTTTTCTTCCTAAATCCGAATTGATTATACAATATTAATTTCTTGACTTCTAGAAAAATTTTAATTTTTTTAATATGTCTTTTAAATACTTTTCAAACAAGTTAACTAGTAAACTGATAGGTCTATATCCTGTGATTTTTTTTTTGGTTTTGGAATGGTAATTATTTCTCCTACATTCCATTGACGGAAAATTATTAACAGCTGATGCAGTCATGTTGAAATAAAAATTAAATGTCGTTTAAGCCTTAATAGAAGCTTTTTGAACCTCTTTAGGGCAACGTTTACCTGAGGAGTCTCTTCTAATACTTTTTTGTCTCTTGGGTTTCCTGCTTTTTTATTTATCTTTGTTGTCATAAGATTTTACCCCTTTTTCTATTACCTTTTCAGCTACGATTACAGGGTAATGTTATTTTACTGCTTTGTCACTACAGTGGGATGTTGCTTCCCAGCATTATTATTAATTATGTTGTGCAAGCTTTTTAACTGCTTTTTCAATATCTGCTGTAGTTTTTAGCAGAATTTTTAAGTTCATCATATCACTCAATTTGGAGTCGAAGAGTTTCTAGTTGGTATTATGGCTGCAAAGTTTTGTTGGCTAAAATCTTTAAGGGCTTTGAGAGCTTTTGTAAAGAAGTATGGCGGTTGCCTAATTTTTAAAAATTTGTAAACGTACTTAATGAGGCGGTGTAAATTATTATCATGTACTGCATAATTTTGAAGATTTATAAATTGGATTCTGCTTACCGGCGTCTTTAAATTACGTCTAAAGTAACTCTATTTTTAAAGAGAATTTTAATGGTAATGTTAGAAATTTGTCTTTTAATATTTCATTGTTAATTTTTTCGAAAAATATTCTTAAGAACTAAATGCTTGGCATCTCCGGGAACTATTGTTTAATATGGAGTTTAATTAATTCAAATAAATGTGGCGTTGATTTATTATGTTCTACGAGGGCTATTGTATCAAGCAGACAAGACTCCTTTCAAAAGCAAGTAACTGCAAAGTCTTGTGAGCCCGTCTCAACTGACAAGGATCTCCGGCTCATATTTGAAGCATCACTACTTTCGCAAATGTCAGTAATATCCATGTTTGGATTTTAAAATTACTTTGATTTTTTTCTTTCCTATTTTCATTTCTTATTTTATGTTTGAAAAAAGTTGCAGGAACTAGAGGCGCTTTGTTGATAAACGAATAACTTACAAGCTTTTTATAATTCTGAAGCTTGAACCCGATTTTAACACACGAAAGGGACTTTTCCTTGGTGACCACTCACATGTTGCAAATGTTATTTGAATCAACATTATTTTCTTAAAAGTCTGTGATCGGATCTGTGATACTAACCATCTGAGGTAGTTATGTTTCCAAACTCGTTTTTTTTATATCCTATTTTTGTAACTGAAAGATTTTGGCCATTGAAACGCCACGCTAGCACTGCGGGTTGGCGAGTTAGTAGTCGTTTTTGATTAACAAAAAATTGCGATTTTTTTAGGGTACAACTCACACGTGATTTTTACAGAACATTTAGAAAAACTGAAGAAAAACAGGTGCTGTAAAACTGTTGCTCTAAAAATTAATATTATTAATGACAGAGACTTAAAAAAAACTCATTCCCTAATTTAGTAGAAGGGCAAGAATTTCTTTTGGCTGTCCCATAATTGTGCCTCCTCAGTCCGCCTGACGTTTTTTCGGATTTTATTTGAATTACTAAACACCTGGATTATCTACGTTTTTCACTGTTTTACCGAAAAGTTTTCGTTTTCGAGGTTGCTCAATGGTTTCCGAAAATATTGTTAAGAAATAACTCGGTTTATCCAAATGGTTTTGTTTGAAATGGATACAAATACAATTGATACAAATAAAAGTGTTCGTATTTGTAGACCTCCAGTCTTATTGTATCAGGCAAGTGACACTTTTCTTTGGGTGTCAAATAATTGCGAAATCTTCCATTGCCCATGTAGGTTTGAAAGTCGTAATATAATCGCTTGCCTTGCGGTTATTTCCGGAACCATTAACGTGGCAAGTGATGCGTTGTCATTGGGGGTCGGGGCCCGGAAGCGACAGCGTTCTTATAATTTTCCGGGTAGATGTGGGTAATTGAATTAAGAAAAATTTATGTTGCCATGTAGCCTGGAAATTAATTTAATATGCACGACCGCAAAGTTGGGCAGTTTTGAATTTACGGCGTTACACAATTCGGTGTTAAGATGGAGCGGCGCACAGTAATGATATCGCGTTTTATCATAACTGAAGCATCTCTTATACATCTTATCAGCGTCTTTTTTGTAATTTCTTTGACCGTAATAGGAAGTAAAAGCACTTTAGCTTTCAAGTCTCACAGGAAATTGCAGTGCGGCCTGGCCTGGTTAACCAACCGAGCGTCTCCTTTACGTCCTTTCACTGTTTGTTTAATCTCGGCAACGGCTTACATGTTAACTTTCTTCCAGTTTCAGTTGCAAATATTTACATTTCGAGTGCGAAATATTCATTAAAACGCGTCAGATTCAATTAAAAATGCGCCGGGCGCTAATTAGGAACGATTCAAACCAATGCAAATTCTGGCCGAAGGTTAATTAAATTTTCTAACGCGTGTTGGCGTAATAGATGACAGTCGCCGGGGATTTCGCAAGATAAGCCAAAACAAAATCCCTTACACTACATGAGAGGAAACAAAGAAACTGACTGAGATTAAGTCCTATTTACATAGAGCGTTTTCGGCAAAGTGCTTCATTAAGAGTCAGACGCAGAAGTGTTTATGTAAGTGTAGCAAATCAACAGAAGCGTCTCAATTTCCTCAACCTGTTAGAATTTATCCAAAATCATATATTTAACGGCACGCACGTCGTCGACTTAATTGTTTCGCTTCGGGAATGTTAAATGGGCGCGAAGACGTTGTCGCATCATCCGACACATTTTCTTTATTCATTTATGCAGATCTGACACATTTGCTTGTCTAGTACTGCTCTGACGTTTATTTGTATTCCGCGAGCCGTGCGCGGAGGGAACCTCTGCCGCCCCCCGGACAGATGGCGCCGCGCCATCAAATAAGGAGCATCATATTTCACCCAAGACTTAAGAATTTCCATTTTAATCTTTGCAGGCCTTGTTCCGAGTCGAAGGTCTTAAACTTCATCCTCTGCACTCCACTGCGGTATTTAATTACGACAATTCTGATTCACCGTCCCCTATCTTCGACTCCCTATCAGTTTGCGGCGCCGGCGACGACTCAAATTAAAACTTCATCGACGGCCGATAAAGCGCGGAGGGCCTCTAATTAAATTTTTAACCCTCATCTACACGCCGACACGTTTTCACCTAGTCACCTATTATTGGGCAGAAAACTAAACGAGGTCAGTAACGGAAAGCCAGAAATGGGTCAATGTTACCATTCAGAGAGTTGTGCAAAATTTTAATTTCCTGGAGGCTACAAAATGCAATTAATTAAAATAGAGTTGTTGTAATAAAAACGATGAAGCAAAGTGACTCATTGTTCACTCTGCTTATGAAGTTACAAGTGGGTTCAAATTTGTAGCCTTACATGAAGAGGGGAACGTTCAATAATTGAATAAGACAAGATTTTAGATACATGGTACTTAAGTTAAAGAATTAGAAGACGAAGCAAATAGCTCTAGTATTTCGTGTGCTAGATGATTTTACAGTGCCGTTCTGTGATTTGGTGTCTTATTTTGGCTACACATTTTATTGCACAATGTACAAGTTGTTAGTCTAGTTATTCCCCATCTCTGATGCACCACAATGTTGCCTTTCTGCTTCTCGTTATCTGATGCAGCGGAACGTGTATAACGCTGCCTTAAGTGTTTGAAATCGCGTTAGTCGCGTCGTATCACGCGCACCTCTCCGCATCCTCTAATATTTCCACTTTGTATACTCATTTCCATTAAGCCCGTTCAAAGCGAATCAGCACGTGACAAAGAGGCTTCTTTGTTAAAAGTCTGTGCAGAAATTCGCGTTATCAAACGTCTTCCGCCGGTCCCAGTAATTGAGTTGTGTACATGTACACGTATAACGACTTCTACTATCGAACGCTCTGCACGGTTGTTATATAACTTGTAGTGTAACATATAGCCGCGTTCCTTTGTATTGCCATTTTAAACTTTGTAATTAGATTTCATAGCGAGGTTGTTTTGCAGGCGTGGCAACAACGCTGAAACAACGATGGAGGCGGAAGAGGAAGAATCCGAGGAGTTGCTGCTTCAAACTCGATGATTCTACGAACGATCGGAGATCGACAATGTCGTCGTTCAACCTCCACTTCATCGTCATCATCGGATTCTGCACGCAAATGATAGTGGCGGACTGTCCGCGTTTGTGCGAGTGTAAATGGAAGAGTGGTAAAGAATCGGTGGTTTGTCTCAACGCCAATCTATCGTCAGTACCGGTACATTTAGAAGCTGGAACTCAAATTTTGGACCTAACCGGAAATAATTTAGTTACGGTGAAACATGACGAGTTTAGTAAAGCTGGACTGTTAAATTTGCAAAAAGTTTACATTTCCAAGTGCCGCTTGAAAAGCCTGGAACGTTACGCTTTTAGGAATTTAATAAATTTGATCGAACTGGATTTGAGTTATAACGTTCTAGCGACGGTGCCCTCGCACACGTTCGATTCAGTACCGGAACTGAGAGAACTCAAACTCAACGGTAACCCCATTCAGAGGATCATCAACGACGCTTTCGTTAACGTTCCTCAATTAATTAGGTTAGAACTGTCCGAGTGTCGAATCGGAACCGTTGAATCTCGAGCCTTTTCAGGTTTAGAAAAATCACTAGAATGGCTCAAACTAGACAAAAATAAACTAATCGAAGTGAAATCGTCATCGTTTACATTTCTTCATAACCTCCACGGCCTCGAATTAGCAGGAAACCCTTGGAATTGTTCGTGCGTTATCCGGCCGTTGCGCGAATGGATGTTACGCCAAAACGTCCCTTTTGGGATCCCCCCAATTTGCCACTACCCCAAACGCCTCAATTCCAAGCCATGGGATAAATTAGACCTCGACGAGTTTGCTTGCATCCCCGAAATTTTTGCCTACGAAAGCAAAACTCACGGAGTTGAAGGCAAGAACGTAACAATGACCTGTCGTATTGCTGGAATACCCGAACCGTCAGTCCGTTGGTTGCTCAAGAATAAAGTCATCGCCAATTTATCGGGTTCCTCCTACAGCAACGGCAAAAAACTCTACATGGTGCATCTCCAAAACAATTCGAGCGACTTAACAATTTTCAGTGCAGACCTTCAAGATGCTGGTATTTACGTTTGTGCTGCCGAAAATAAAGCGGGTCGTGCCGAAGCCAGCGTTACTTTAGCAGTAATGAAGAAACCCCCTGAAGCTAATCTTTCAAATAAAATTTTGGTCGCCAGTATCATCACCGGAATTGCTTTAGTTTTAGCTTCGTGTTTGATAGCGTTGTGCGTTTATTCTGTTAGGAAAAAGCAGATGATGCGTTGGCGGAATCGCGAGTGTCGTCGTGAAGATAACTATGAAAAAATCGAAATGAACCACCATAAAGTGGCGGGGAATTCGAACGGTGGTGCTATTCAAAATGAAATTGCTGTAGTGACGGCGCGGAAAAACGGGGAGTATCGTGTCGTACCGGCAGCTGATACTGATCAAGAAGTCGAAGAAGAAGAGGAAGGGACTGGAGAAGGAGGTGCAACTAAGAAAAAGTGTAACAACGAAGGCTGCACTAGTGTAGAAAAACGCTGGAACTCGCCAGAACACCTGCTGGACCCTGAAGATCTGCACATCCCTAGAAGAACTCTACAAGAAGCCAGGTGAGATGATGGGACTGCTGCGTGCTCCCAAATCTCTAGGTAACCGTCAGCACGTAAATAGTTTTAACAATGTGCTGGTAAAATTTAATTTAACAATTTATGTTTGTTAGTCTTTTTTAGTTCAAGATGAAGCGATTTTCAAGCAATAACTTGAGTCGTATTTAATTTGTTTTTCGGCTTAGGAAGTTTTTGGTTTTTATCTCTTCTTAATCTGCATACTTTTCTTCCTAGGTGCCTCACTCGCTTTTCATATGGGAAATTAAACCACAAAATATTCACATGCACAAACACGTTTTCAGTTACCTGCTTAAAATAATTAACTTCTAAATTTTGTTGTTTATTCCCCATCTACCCAGTAGTTGCTGTATAAACAACAAAAGGTCTTAAAAATTGTCGTCTCAGGAGTCTCAAGAAAGCGTTGACTTTTAAATTATGTTACAATTAAATTTTAAGAATTGACAATTTTTGCGCAAATACGGTACAATCATACTGAATACAACTTGCAACTAAGTTTTAAGAAAAAGAGAACAATTTAATGCTTTAAATATGTTCATTGCTTGAATAGAGAGCTCAGTAACTCGCGGAATTTATCTTTTGATTAGGTAGCTCTACGTTGAGAATTTCTCACATCTAATTGGTAATTTAATTAATAATCACTCAGTTGCTTTAGTCCATCAATCAACATCTAGATTAATTATAAAATTAACATAATAAGTTGCTAGTAGTCCAAACTGTATTCTTCATAGTTACAGAATTACATTTAAAGAAATTGCATTATTTTTTAAGCCAACTTCTCTAGTATGTTGCATTAGATGATAGAGTAGAGTATCAACATTAAATCAATATATCAGTAATTGATATCTAACACTTCTTGTAAATTAACTTGCAAAAGTTGTTACAAATTTCTCATTTTCTTTAAGTTTTGCCGACATAAAATACACAACTGGAAGGAACTATATGAAGCTTTTATTTGCAATGAAGAATTTAAAGATGTCAATAAATTAAAAAAGTTTTTAACTCGATCCGTAGTGTTGAAGAATATTCAAAGTCTGGAGAGATCTCAATGTCATTGATGTTTGAGGTTTGACCATATTGAAAACTGGTGCAATCTTCAATTACGTTATGGAAAGTATCAACATTTTTTTTTCCAGTGACTGCTAGAAGAGGCAAAATGATCAATTATGGATTCTACAAATTAGCTACTACGAATATTACAAAGAGAAAAGAAGAAAACAGTATTGAAACAAAGATGTCACTATACAGTCATATCAAAAATTAAGTCGGATTGGGCAAATTGTTCTCGACATTAAAATACTTAATTCTAATGTTAGGCAGAAGAAATACCAAAATCGAAAATTCATGAGACTTATGGAACTATAGAATTAATTTATATAAACAAGGACTACATAGGGTTCTTGTAATTAAGGATATGACAAAATTAAACAAAACTTTACCATGAAATCTACAATCTCAATCACTGTCTGATTTTAAATAAAGCGTTAGGCCTTCTTGCAGAAAATGCCATTTTTTCTAGCTCTATTCCAAAATTTTACTTTGAGGATAGGATACTTTTGGAAAACGTAAAACCATGTTTATATCGTTTTGTTTTCAGAACCTGAAAAATATAAGAACAATGTACAGACCTACAAACTTATCAGCTTTCTGCCACCCCTATCACAGCTTTTTGAAAAAATAATGCCGCCAATAATAAATGAAGTAATGCTCTATATTACAATCCATTCAATTTGGATTTACTGTATGAGCTATCAGATTAATGGAGATTATCGAGACCTGCTACGAAAATAAACAAACCCCGTTGCTTTATTCATGGATATTGCCAAGCATTCGATAAGGTCTTTATAAACAGGTCGAAATACAATTTATTTGAACTTATTATATGCGAAACTTAATTTAAGTTAAGAATAAGTTAACAATGCTGTGAATAGCATGCGTAATAATAGAAATCACGATCAGCAAAGGCCGGCAATGGTTTAGCATTTTTTAGTCTATTGGAATTTTTAGAATTTATTTTCACACTCCCAAATTCAAATCTTCTCTTTCATGTTTTATGATATGTCAAATTCGGAAAACTTTTAACTGTCGGCTTCAACTCCCTCTTAACCATACAAACGCAGATTCAGCATTAAAATAAAAAAAGATTGATTGATGTCGCGACAGGCCCGAAAAGGCTTCAAAAATTACTGCCGAAAGTAGAAGCACCGTTGGAAAAAGTGTCTACCTTCCCATGGGAAGTAATTTTAAAGCAACATAGGCGTTGCGTCATTGATCCAGAACAACTCTTTCTCTCTTTATAACGTTATGCCGGATAGTTTCGGAATAGACCTCGTAGAGCACAAACATTTTGGTTGCATGTTCCTCTTATTGATTTGAAAACCAATTTTACCTCCCCAGCTTAAGCGTAATTTTAAAAATGTAAAACCGTCGATTGAACAAACACAATTTGCAATGGCATTGAATAGTTGTAGTTCCTAACTGTGAACTGATTATAGCAATTACGTACGCGGCCAGCAAACACAATTACGTACTTACCTATTGATAAATATTTTGAGTACCGCAGCATAATTAACGAACTTATGCCCCATTAAAATCTAATTTTACAGAGTTCACGCGTCATTGTTTTCAACTGTTATGCATAATACCAAACACGGTTCACGCCTCAACGCCAAATTGTCAAACTAATTTCCCAGTAATTTGCCTCGCATTGTTTTTTGTTTGAAAAATCACCCTTCAAACTCGAATTTATTTAGTGAAAATCTTTTTTCTAGAGACGATATCAAGAAGGTGTTCAATTCGACGTCTGGTACATATAATTACTACGAGCAACCCTCTACATCTTTGAGTCAACCAGTAGCGACGCATCTTTCACGTCGATTGCCTCCAACTGGAAGCGCCCCTTACGCAACGACTTATAATTCGGAATTATCAAGCCTCGTCGAGGATGAAGGCGATAGAAAATTTCCGGATTTGATCGAAAATTCCTCGTACAAGTTTTGCGCGTCCGGAAAAGCTAACAGCGAAGGTGGAAGCGTCACAGACATCGCGGAATTATTCTGCACTCTACCCAGAAAACGACCGCTAGCGCAAAGCTCGCGTTACCGAAGCACCGACAGTCAATCGCCATTACTTCCCGAAAGCAGATACGGCAGCAGTGGGGGCGAAAGTAGTTACGGAAGTCAAGAGTCAAATTTCCGTCGACCATCAGATTGCCAGAAGTTGCTCGCGACAACCGGCAACTTGAACAGAAACAGGGTAAACAAAATATCAAACAGTTATTTGAATTTGACACGCGAAGAAGAAGTAAATTCGACGCCACTACTGGACGTTTCCGGTTTAGAAAGTCGCGTCGCTTTCAGAGACGTGTTTTCTCCCACAACCGGAACACCTAATGCAAATTCTTATGATCAACATGCGGCGCAACTGGAACGGTTCCTAGAGGAATACCGCAGTCTCCAAAAGCAACTGACGAAAATGAAGGAAACCTGCGATAATTTGCGGCACGATAAGGAACAACGTCAAGGGGAAGATGCGGTGACGCCGTCGGCGTCGTCGGACGACGTCCTAAAAAACAATCCTATCAGTTCGGCCGTGTCGCCTAATTCAAATCAGTCGCTAGAGGACTCGATTGATTTTCGCAATTTCGAGAGCGAACTCACCAAGTATTTGCTCGCCAAAAGCTCCTCGTCACCGAAAACTTTCCCCAACAACAGCGGAGTGTTCAATAATTGAATTTGCAGGCTCGAAAAAAATTGTGTCGCAGTGATAACTACAACGGCAATTGTCGCCTGTAAATGTAAAAGTTTTCAAGCTCACGCACTTTAAGGGAACTTTTAAATTTGATAGGCCGCCAGCAGCAAGACGATTAGACCACTACCTCCGGGAACTAGCAGCTGATGTTGAAGAATCTTTACTACTCTCCCAATTAAATTAGATTTTCAGAATCAGAACAACTCAAGTTTCGTTCCGGGACTCCCAGTATTTGCAATAATTTTTGTACTTAACATTAATTAAATCGATTGCGCTGTTTCCTCCGAGGAATCTTGTGGGCTTAGATCCGACACACTAATTTTGTAAGGAGAGAATATAATACTGTGTATAAACAATAAATAACTGTACATATCTGTAATGATTGTTACCTATCATTTGTTTGTTAAATGTTGATAGTTTTAGTATAAATTTGTGATATTATACCGTAGACGATTTCGTTCCAATGAATGGTTTTTTCATATCATAACGACTTCATTCAGCTATATCATCACATATCGTTTCTAAGTTTGTAAAATATCTAAATAAATCCGTTCTATTTATGGAGTTTTGCTTAACTTTTTGAATGGAACGGCCCCTTTGACGGTTTTTCAATTAGATCGCGCTCCAGGAATTAATACTTCAGGATTCAGGATGTGGATGGAGGAAGCCGCAACACCGGTGTTGTCCCAGTTTGAGCCGCGTGCGGCGTTACAGGAGGATTCCGGGAGGACTCCCGTCTCTAATGCGTCCCGCAGGACTCATCTCGCATCCGCGATGTTCATATAATGCCCTCTAACGGCGCTGTTTTGACCCACCTAAACGCTCGATATAGATTTTTTCTGGCTGTGCCTCGGCCGTATTTCATCGGGACTAAGCTCCTTTGAACGTGACGTCGGTGATGTTATTTTGCTATATCTGGGGGTCTTATTAATTTTTCCGTAGGAAAGCGAAGAGCTGAGGACTTGTCGACGATTAAACAGGAAAATGTAACGCTTTCAAGTGGTTCTTTCATCTCGGTAATTAAATGGGAAAATTACCTCTCACATAAATTGGATATTGGGGCGACTAAAGCTCATTATGCACTAACCAGAACGTCAATCGATTGCCAATACAAAACTAGAGCAAGTGGCACACAGCAGGGTAATCTGTCCGTTTTCATTTATTTGGGAAAATTTCCGTCAAACTTATGGGTTAACCTCAGCAGATTTTCGCCATATTTTTGGTAGGTCAGAACGAGTTACAAAAAACTTTAGAATATTTGGATAATTTTCTGAATATTCGATTAAATTAAAATTCCATTTCAGCAATAACTTTTTTAGCGTCATCGTCCTGAGTATTCTTCCCCCAAGTAAGTATACAATTTCAGAAAAAAAAAATAAACAAAAAATATGAACCGGAGAATACATTAAGACAGACTCTTTGAGAACACATTTTACCTTTAACTAAAATTATGTCAACAATCTTACAGAAATCAGAAACATTAAGAACGTAATATCAGAAGCGATGTGTAAAATCTATGAGAGTTTACACCCTGGGTAGGAGAAACGGTACTACAGGCCAAATTTACAATTTAGAGTAAATGCGTCTGTTGAAGCCACAAAAGTTATTTTATGCATTTGTGTCTTACCAAATTTTCTTGAGCGTGTTCCTAAATATTTGCGTAATTCTCTCTTTACGCTTTCTATCACTCTTGGCTGGTACTATTTTTCCGACTAACAAGAAAACAAGAACTGCTTTTGTTGTCACCCTTGGTTAAAATCTGTTTCAAAGTGATTAACATAATTCTGCTCTTGTTACAATTTGGTTAAAAAATTACGTTGTTATTATCAAAGGTTTCGTGTATAACCGGGAAGCAAGATTAATAATTAACTGTAGCATTTTCCTTTTTATCGCATGTAGAGAATTTTTTTGCGATTCGAACTATTCATTAATTTTCGCTTGAGTGACGCCTCCATAAAATCGTAAAATCTAGAGCCATAATTCGCAAATCTTCACTTTTAGCGTCCCTCGTCGGTTTCAAGGGACTACTGTTTTTCAAAACGGTTCGAGCTTCAGGAACTAATCGCATTAAAATCCCGCGGTTTGAACATAAAGTAATGCAAACACGCAGATTTTTAATATCTTTTTATTTCCCTTTTCTGGTTGAGAGTCGTAAAAAATATATAAATCTAAAGCTCGAAGGGAGTTTTTATTAAAGGACGATCCGTCCAACTTCTAAATAATTTCTTTTTGCCTTAATAAAAAAAACTTGAACGATTTCAGAATTTCCTTAAAAAATCAGTGCGATATAATAAATTTAATATAAAAATCGCTTTTTAACGAAATTGAACGAAAACTCAAGTTCAAGGATTTATGCTACGCCAGAGATAAGATTGAGACGGTAAGTGAAGTTTCTGGATAAAAAGTGGTAGTTGGCATGATTGTTAAAGTGAATTTCCATTAGTTGGTTAAATATTCTTGTCAGGGTTTTAAATGAATGCATTTCCCAAAACTAATTAACAGAAAATAAACGATGGTTTTTATCGCGACATGCTGCAATTAGTCATTCAATATTTGTTGTAAACGTTTATTACGCATTTTTGCACTTATATCTCTTCAATCGGATTTAAACGACTGAATTGGTTCACAAATACCGATAAAGCTTTTTGAAAAATGCAAAAAAAATTCTAATACTAGCAATCTATTACTAAAAATAAGACCCTACAAAATTAAAAACCGCTTCCATGCAGAGATTTTTTTTTAGAGATTTTCTCGACAGTCGTGAGATTAACTTGAGAAAGGACGTCGATACGGAATAAATTTCCAACTTTATTCACCTGGCGCCTCCACCATTAGTCCGTTGTTTCTTATTTGTGCGTTCTCGCTACTGTAGCGAAACAAATATCGCATTTAAAGGTATTTTTAATGTTTCGTAATTTTCTCGAACATCCACAATTTCGTTTATTTAGGTAATTTTAGATTAGTTTTTCAACAGAGATGAAACGATAGGTCCGATTAGTGTTTGTCGGTGTTAGCGCTGGCGGAATTCCTCGAAATCGGATTCCGGATAGTTGAGGCGACCGGTTAGTGGGGTTGCGCCTTTTTTGAGCGCCCGGAGCAGGTTCTCGCAAAAATTCCGGGCGACGCTGATAAATCGGCCGTGTTTATCCCAACGCGGCGTGCGGACCAAACAATAAATTTCGAGCCTAACCGCGCCCGCATTCAAATTTGATGTGGAAACGATGGCATCCGTACGGCGTGTCTCTCCCTTAAATGCGCCGTAAATTTAATGACATAATTTCAGGTTTCATTGTTTATAAAATCTGGCCAGCGAGTTTTCTGGCCGTGACAAAGACAAGCACGGGAGCAGTAGCCGCGATCAAATAAACCAGTACAAAATGGGGCTATAAAGAACGCGACCGCATCTCCGCAAAAGTAAAGACTATATTATGTATATGAGACCGTAAAACCGCGCGGTGGATCGCGACCAAGGTTCAAGTGAAATTTTATGTTGGCAACGCTCCTTTGTTATCTACTTTGCAGTAATTTCTGTCACTCCGTATTTCTTATCTCGTCTCTTACAGGTTTGCCGTTTACAATAATGGCCCCGGCGAATGCCTGGATTGTCCAAATATTTTTGCAGGGGCGGATAATGGGGCGTTATTTGCAGGAAACGGGAGAGCAAAAACGGGACGTTCGATGCCACACTACGGCCCGCTTGTTTTATTGCCTATTTACACCGGCCGACAGGCGCACCATCGTGAACAAGAACCGCAAAACTGACACCTCTCGGCCCCAACTACTCGAACAATCTCACATTTTTGCACTTTGAACGCCTCAAACACTTTGAGCTATCACAAAACCGCACGCTTTTTTGGGTCAATTCGTAAATGCACCTGGCAGAAATGATTTCTGCTCTTCTACTGGTTTTATACAAAACGTAAATCTAGAGTTTAACAAAAGTTAGAAATACGGGGGTGCCATAAATCTTTATGCAGTGTTAGGTGGCAATATGGAAAAAGCACTATTTTATTAATGCTATTTGACATTAAAATAATGACAAGAATTATCAGTACAGTTTTCTGGTCGCAAATGGACGATTTTTGAATAGTAGTTATAAAAAGAAAAATTTGGGCAACTTTTTTGGTCTATATTGCCTTATGATTATTGCCAGCTAGCTTCAATGAAGACAGTGTGGCGACGATAGATTTTTATTATGACGCCAAATAAATTTATCTTGACAACTACAAAAGTTTATTACAATTCACAAGATAAATTCTACACAAATATAAAAGAAGCAAATTACCTAGAAGAAAAAAAATATTTATATCCAAACACAAATTTAGCAATAAAAGTTTTGCTGAAGGCGTGTTTCGGCATTATACTGAGAGCTAATACAATAAGGAATGAAAGCACAATAAAGAGTTGGCTGAACATATACCGGCGTTGGTTGGTTCCTAGTTGAGAACGACAATAGGACAAGAGAAACAATACGACAAAAAATAGGAAAAAAACATATGACTAAAACTCTGAAACCAAAATTATTAAACACGCGATGGAAATCCTCTGGGTGCACTTGTTATCTACCATGTTGAGGTCTTCTTGTATCAGTTCTCATGCAACGTTCTGATACTTTCTGAAACTATACTGGCGACGTCATTTTCGTAACAGTCCACGTTGTTCCAACTCTTCCAGAAGTGTCTCGCCCAAGAAAAAACCCAATATGGGTGAAGATACTTTTAATGTATCTCCTGCCTGGTGTTATCTCTCCCATGGTGGATATTAGTGTGGACTGAAATGGATTACACAATAAAACAAAATCCTACTGACAAAGCTTCTACTTAAGAAACTTCTCAAAAGTGGGCATTACTTTTTGATAAAATCTTCGAAGCTGATAAGGGTAGTATAAGAACTATAACATTCAAAATTCAATAAAAAATCACATCAGAAAAGGAGAAGAAGAATGCAGGCAACACCAAACAAACTTTGATTGTTCTCGTTTATAACTTGACAAAGAAATAAAGAAATGAATTAAACTGCTGAAATCGGAATTAGTAAGCGGTTTGGGATAATTGAACCGTCACATACTCTCAAAATATTGATAGAATTACAGAGTACGAATCGAAAATTTTATTCTGGAGATTTTACAATAGCTCTAATGTAACATCAAAGCACGTTTTCACGAAAATTTGTACTAAACGTCGTATTTGAACAAAAATTTTTACAGCTTTGCCATTTCGGTAGCCGAAAAAGATTATGAAGTGACCCTAGTAGATTCTTGTTTATTTTTACAATTCTTTGAGAAGTAAAAATAATTTTTAACACAATTGTTCCATGACGTTTTTAAGACATGTATAATTTTCAAAATGTTCTTATATTGAATACGTTTTCTTTAAACTAGGGGATTTAGTTGTAGGCAGTTGCATTTCCATTTTCTGTGTTTACAAACATCCGGTGGTGATCAGGTGATATTGCACAATGTTGGCATTGTTGTGTTTGCTGTTAAATTGTGAACTTGGGTGAGTCAATCACTAAACTTTAACTTGTTATTTTTGACTAATTACGAAGGCACCTGCCGTAGATAAATCACAAGAAAATGCGATGTAGGATTTTGTTAAGCAAATGAAACGTAATTTGTACAAGAGGCAAAGTAAATTAGCCAATATTAACTGAGTGATTGTTGATAACCTCATAGCAATATTAAAGTAATATGAAGAAGGAATAATTTCTCCCCATGTAAATGAAAAAAGTAGACCGTTAGATATGTTTTTCCGCAGTGATAATAAATTGAATTTGGACGTTAGTCTTGTCCGTTCATGGTTGAAAGAAAGCTTTTTTGTGGTTTTTCCCTGCAGCTGACTCACTGTTGTGCGTTTTTTCAGTAGTAAGGTCGTAAATAAACAAATGTATGAGATCTATCCTGGTGCGGTTAGTTTGCTGATTTCCCAGCCGTACAGAAAATAAGAATTGAACATTGTCGTACGTTCACTTTCCTACAGTATGACTGCTAAGAAAAGAAAATGTACAAAAACTTGAGTGAAATTAATTTTTAAATTATTCTTCCTTTTTTCTATCTTATAATTGTCATTCATAAAGTGTTTAGTGGGAGCTTTGGTACTATACGTCTTAAGTCCATTGCTCACTATGCGCAGATAGCACAAAAAATTGTTATTATTTAAATAATTACTTTCCAATAAAATGTTTACCCTACACAAAATTTTTCTGTTAAATTTTTTTCAAGGATTGAAACAGCCAATTTTGTTATCAATGCCGTTTTCGACATACCTAACGAATTAAATTGAAGACATTTTGAAAAATGTATGTATCCATATTTCTATAGAAGCATGTGATATCTTTCGGTAACTTGCCTTAATTTTTATTAACCATTTGTGAACTTAATCCTTTCCATTTATTATATAATTAAATTTTAGGTATTGAGAAATTTAAACACTTTAGGTCTCGAGATAGTGCCGCCATATTTAAATCCATAACAAATTTTAATTTTTCTTTAATTAACCAAATATCTACATTAAAAACTTGCCACTGTCTTTTATGTATTAATTGGCACACAATTATTTTGACCAAAAGCACCAAAAGCTTTTATGTTTTGATTAATCGATCTATAATCTGTTTCATGTGATTACTTAAAGATGCTTCTGAGAGGATATTAGCAGGGGATTCGGATAAAAATCCATTTTTGGGGACTATTAAATATTATACCCAATTTCCATTAATATTGTGCAATTTCATTAAAAAACTTGGCAAATAATGCACCACTGAAGAAGCAAAAACTGTTTGTTGATGTTCTTGAAGTAATATCTTTACTTCAATATTTTTATTATTATTCTGTCGTAATAGAGAATCGGTTTTTGAAGTTGTGGGAGACGCCCTGATTGGGGCCGCATCGTAAGGACTCCAGGAAAAGTTAACAGTTTTTAAAACGATTTTGTTTTAATAAAAAAATTATTATGAAACAACACAGTAGAACAAATTTTGATTGGTTTGCGCTACTTGAAGAAGAAGTTATTAGTTTTCTTCTTCTTGTAGTGGTAGACTAGTAGCTGCTGTACTTTCAGATGGATTTATAACTCAAACCTGCTTAAATTTTCTAAATGACACTCGATTATGATTATTTTCCGGCAAGAAGTTTGTTGTTGCGTACCTGTATTTTCATATTGAACTTGAAGAAAGTGAATTAAGTTTTCTGAATATGTATATTGAGTAGACGGGTTTCATTAGAAATAACGTGGGATGTAATTTTCCTCATTGAAGAATTACATTTTTTTGCAACGCATGATAACCATCTAGATAATGAATAAAAGAGCAATAATATATATTCAGCTCCTACAATTGTACAAAAAGCAGCAAAAGTTTTTGATTTTTATTTCAAAATGATAACAGAACTTAAGGATTTCGATTCTAAAGCTTCTCGAAAAATCATGCAATGTGCACAAACTACTTCTGAGGATTTCCTTTCTGCAAGTACTTATAAATACTTTAAGCCTGAACCCGTTTAGTACAAAATTTTAAAATATTATTTCTATGCGGGTCAGTTATATCGTAAAATATTGTCCCAGGCGAATTCTCGATTACAAATTGATAAAGTGTTTCATCCATATTTTTGTAGAAGTATAAGTTTAATTAATTCAATAAAAAATATTTGGAATTCACCTTGTAACATGTAACAGTACTTACATTAATTCTTTCTGTGAGTTCTGAAAAGAATAAAGGAGCAGTAGACAGGAAATTATCCTAATTTGACTGAGTTGTTCAACATTTACTCGTTCAACTAAACTCTTCCTACGTAAATTACAATAACAAAATGACAAATAGTAGCAACCAAAATGGTTGATCTAAGTAATTTTGAGAAATCCGGCAAGAAAATATTGACTTCAAACATAGTGTGGGCTAGGTTACCAGACAAGAGAGAATGACAGAATTTTCTGTTAAATATTTGGTTAGGTCGCAGCGTCCATTAAATAATACCTCCCATATTAAATATTCAACAATTTCAGTTTTAGCTATGTGGGTAGTTCACATATTGATCAGGAAATTTTGCATGCCAATACATAGCAAAAATTGAGAGCCTCGTTTTTGGTACTAGTTAGTTAATATCTGCACGCAACTGCACATTACGCACTCCTAGTATTTTTAGAATCAGTTTACTCAATTTATTATTATTTTTTTATTACTGCTTGCGTTAATTCTCACTGAAAGTTCTGAAAATATTATAAAATTCAGTACGCAGAAAATAACTGAATTTTTAACCAAACTACACCTCGACAACATTTACACATTTAAGTAAATTCTTCTTAAGCAAACACTCTATAGCTTTAGCCATCAACCTCCATGTATTTTTTGACGTCTCTAGTTATTATATTATATTGGTCATCAATAAATTTAGGTTTTTGAGATTTCAAAAGAGTGACGAGGCAATAATACAAATTGTTTTGAAATTTTTTGAAGTAATAGAAGCGAATACTCGGGGATGTAGCTTTTACAGGAACGTAGGCGTTATTTGTACAGAATAAACTTTTTTATAGCTTCAGGTCAAGTATATCCCGGTCGGTCTCATTAGCTATTAAGAGAAACTCTTGGTTTTGCTTTAAATAGTGTTTAATAGTAAAATTGCGGTAATCTCCGTATTATCTTCCCAATTTAGTGATACTTTTTTCCGATTCTGTGACTCCGTAGTGGCAAATTAAAATCCTATTCCCTTGCCCTCGGAGTTTCCCTGTCGCGTCACCTAGAAAAACTGCAATAATTCCCGGGAGACGTCGAGGTTGGCTCGTTTATGACTCTACCGGTCTAAATTAAAAGACTCGAAGCGAGAGCACCGTCGGAAAAGTGGATTATTAAAGCAATGTACTCTTCATTATTTTCGCAATCTCCCCCGTACACTTGATATCCCAAAACGTAGCCACTCCGCCATCTCCAAATCCGTCGACTTATTCAGATTTTATAAATTGAATATTGAATAATGTTTAGCAAGTAATGAGGCCGTCATTGTGGTAGAGTTTCACCCAAACTCCCCATACAGGTAACAACAATCACGGCTTGATAGATCGATGTTTGAATAGCGCAACAACTAAATTAGGGGCGCCATTCCACGATCTTGATGGAAATATTTGGAAAATGCCGGTTCGGCAAATGCTTGTGACAGCAATCGGCGATGTATCACAGACACCAAAAGACCTGAAAATAATAATATATAGCCCCTGACACATTGTCACGTGTGATTAATTGATCGTTGCTTTTAAAGTTTGCCGTTCCTTTATGTTGCACGGACGACGTGTTCGAACCAGAAACAAAACAGCCATTGATTTTAGGACGCGACAATATCCGCCATTCAATCACGATAATTTTATTCATTGATCCTTTGTCGCAAGAACAATCGCAATAGGCGCAAGGTAATGAAAACGGGAGCCAAGAGCCACTTCGCACCTGGAACAAAGGACATGTCCGGCGTTTACGCAATAATTACGGGCAGTTTCGAATTTCACCAACACTGGCAGGAATTAGATCCTAACTATTCTGCATTAGACTAAAATTAACTCATCTAACGGTGAGAGTGTCCAAGTACTCAAATATATTTCTCTCTAAATGAATTATCAGTAGGAATACTAAAATTTTTAACCAAGAAACAACCCACCTCTTAGAACATAAGATCTTAAGTAAATGCTGTTTTCCATCAATGAAATAATAACATTGTTTCTGTATCGTCAAAGACTCAGGAACCTACAGATCTACAGCGAGTGGACTTACAGAACTATTCAATTCGGTTCAACACGAAATACTCCATTAAAGGTAGAATAGTAGTTTCGTGATGTATGAGAAAGAATTGAATGATTCTGTGCCCTCTCTTGCACAGTATAAAATCTCCCTTAGTGGTTATCTTTTCTGGATGTTGGAAATCATGGAAATTTTAACTTTATTTAATGCAATTATAACAAATCCCCACCTATTCATTGAACAGTGTTTTCTTAGATTCTAGAGACAGAAAGTTCTCGTTATTGGTACCTCGATCAATACAAGAAAGTCCTATTATGCACCTATAATACTACATTTTAAAGGTCTCAATTCTCTTTATATCAAGGTCCAGTATTCCAATCCATAAAAGGCCGAAAACACTACATTAACAAAGTGAAAGAGATATTCTTAAAACGTCGAACGATTTCGTAAATATTTCTCTGACTTTCTGTGCTGTCTAAACCATAGTGTTTGCTGGTTTCTGAGATATGCAAAATTAATGTTTGTATATCTTCTAAATTGTATAAAATGCAAGACTTAATTTGCGATATTTTACAAGTAGGGGCTGATATGAAGATTTTGAAATTGCTTTCATCATTTGAGTTCCAAGGTCTTCATAAGAATTTCTAGTTGCCATAAATTGCAAACCAACTTAAATTCGGCCCATAAGACGGTGCTTTTTTAAATCGTCTTAGGTCATTGTGCTTGACTCTATCAAACGCTTTTTTATGGTCAATAAAGCAAACATATATGTTACAGTTACAGCATTTCTAAAACTGAACTTTAATATTGATTAGATTCATTCAAATGTAACCCGAAATTTAAATTGTGCCTCCATTTTATTTCACATTTTCTGTAAATTATCTTGTAATTTTTTTTTGAAGATTTGTATCTTTAGTTATTGCCCTTTTCTCTATTTTATTGGATGCCTTTACCTTTGTAATAAATTTACCAACATCACAATTTTGTGTCCGTTGCAGAGCTTATTAATTTTTTACTTCTTACGAATCGCTTTTTTTAGTCTAATTACATTTAAACTTTAATTTTCCGAGAAGAAAATTATATTTCTAGTTTAAATTCTGCTCTTTAGTAAATTTTCGTGGATGTTAAAGCAGTTGGAACTTTTTATTAATAATAAAGTAGTCTATTTGATTTCTGATAATATATCCAGGAGCATCGTAATTTGCTTTTTAGCTTTGTTTTTAATTTAAAGGTGATTGCCACTCTTGCTGTTCTATTACAACAATCACCATAAAATATAGTACAAACAGAACGCAGGAAAATGGGGATAAAAATTTACTTGCCTGATTTAGAAAAATTACAAGAAATTCGTCTTCTCACATTTTATGCACTAATTTTAATTTGCCAGGAGTACAGGGATCTTGCTTTCTGACAACCAGTTAGCCTTGATTGTTTCTCCCTTGCTGGATTTTAAATTCCGAGGACCTTAATTAGAATTTTTAACTTCAGGAAAATACCGCAAATATATTTCATTTAAGTGAAAAGCTCAACGCTTTTTAATACTTTTATAAAATAGCAAATTAAAAGAAAACTGACTTGAGATACTTTCCGCAATATATAATTTTATGCAGAGTTACCTCTAGGGAAAAAAATATAAAATTGTGTTATTTTGCAAGCTTTTTTCTTCTTTTTTCTTTCGT
This sequence comes from Pyrochroa serraticornis, assembly GCA_905333025.2. Lineage (NCBI taxonomy): Eukaryota > Metazoa > Arthropoda > Insecta > Coleoptera > Pyrochroidae > Pyrochroa > Pyrochroa serraticornis. The sequence goes on along the minus strand of HG995157.1, from coordinate 7,734,052 downwards.
GTTAATTCTTTATACAGTCCACTAATGCTCAACTGATCCAACACTTGGAAAATACTGCAAGTTACAACTTTTCAAAAATGAAGAAAATATTTGGTCTTAATTTTTATATTCTGAAGAAATTTAAACTTCTTTTAAGTATTAGAAACTCTTATTTTTTTATAATAGTAAAAGTTCTTACTACATAATTTTACTAGCTATCAAAAAATTAATTGTTAACTTGTTCCAATTTCTTTTTCTTAGCAAAATAGTAATCGTAACTATTTTCTTATAATTTTGGTCTAAGTGATTACCATATAGACATAAATTGGCATAGTTGCCGACTAAACTTAGGGCCATTTTGGCGCTTTAGACAAAGTTATATTACAAATATAATAAACCACCATTGCGGTTTGCAACTGCTTAAATACCACTTCTTTAGATCTACAAATTACAAGAATGGATCAATACTTTAACTTTTTCGATTACCCAATCTAAGTTTTTGAAATTTCTTTTTATTACAGTCACCTACGAAATTAGCTTTACACTTATAAAATACTTAAACACTGAAAACTTAGGCAACATGGCGTTTTTAAGGAAGAAATGAAATGAACGAAAATAAATTTAACTTTCAAATGCAAGAAATGCACGAGACAGACTAATCAATATATGAAATAAGTAACACAAAACGGGAGAAAAATAAGAATAGGCGAAGAAATGAATATCAAAAAATAAGTTAGGAAAATATTTAATTAAAGTTCTCTAGGAAGACCAATGGAGTGGACCCTAGGAATCGGATAGATAGATGGAGATAAACGCGGGTCTATGACGTAGAGTGGGTCCAATTGAGGTGTTTGTGTCGCCGAGGGCCGTACTTCAACGTCCGCAGATTTTCGCGTAATAAATGAAGCAATTTCCCGCGCTTTCCCCTGTGTTTTTGCGTAATAAATCGGGCAATTTCCGCGATTCACGCCGCAAATTTGACGAGTCGGCCCTGTAGTGGCGCCGGGTTATTTTGTCGGGTGTTTATGCCCAATACCGCGATGTCTGGTGCAATATAAATAAGTGATTCTTACAAGAGCAATCTTTTCGGTGAGAGTTTTATCAAACGGCCGTGACAAATAGCCCATGTCTTGCGTATTGATTGCGGAGGCGGCGTTCCGACTGCTCACCCTCTTGCTCCCGATTCTACTCCCTTCGATTTTAAAACTTTTGCTCTAACCATGTTTTACATTTCGATAAACTCGCTATCGACAATTGAACCATAAAAAAGGTATAATGTGCTTAAGAGAATCCGAAGCAGATTCTCCGATCGGTCCCTATTCCAAAACTTTCTCGGTGGCGGGGTTAATTCGACGTCAAATCGTTTCGTTTAAATTAATAAATAAACGCGTGGAATTGAAGAAGAGAGCGACGAACTAACAAGATTCCGTTACGTTTTTGTAACGAAGCGCTTCGCCGCAATGCAAATCCAATATAAAATCTCAGAAATGATCAGCAAATTTTTTCTCCTCAATCCGAAAATGAACTTGGAAATTTCAATTGGTATGAATAATTTAATTTCGAACTCTTTTCAAATCCGCAGACAAAACTTTCGGGTTGAATACTTTTCATTTCTTGTAAATCGAACGAGACTGCTCTATTTTCGATTTAGGGAGACATATATCATATCCAAGGTTCTTTTAGAATGAAAGCGGCCGGATTTCGGTAGCTCCACTTATAAGAATCCAACAATATAAATAGTAATGAGACTTCATTGAGGTTTTCTCTTAGACATGGCGTTAATAAACTTTTATCAAGCCGGAGGCGATCGGAAGCTCCCAATTAATAATCACCCGCACGATCGCTCACATGTCTGCATTATCGGAAAACTATTAACAAGGCACGCTTGAGTTTTCCAATTAGAAAATCAAGATTGCGGACATAGCTATCAAACAACAACAACTTGAAATATGGCAAGAACATGACCCGTCGGCCTAAACTTATAATGATTCTAGCGGAAGGTTCAGCAAACAAACAACCAAGTTAACATTATCCAATCGAAAATATCGTCAATTGTCGCATCTTAAATTAATTGCTATTATTAGTCCAGCAATAGCGCTATCCTCTTAATCACAACGGCTCTTTAGGACTTATTATCTGAACTATGTCAGACTTAATTATTATAGATATTGTTTCAAGTCAGAACCTATAATCATAGAATCAAAGATTCATGGTGGGTTCTCGTCAATTTATACCGATATTTGATATATTCCTGTTTATTTTGATTTTCACAATTTATTGGTATTTAGAATTCTATAAATTATTGAACACTATTTACTATTTACTTCTGACGTGAGAGCTAATTTGATATAATCATTTGGTTTATTTACATAAATTATTATTAACAAGCTAAACGCTGTGAGAAAATTAAGTTTTTGGGTTGTAATTGTAATTTTGATTGCCTAGGAGTTGACACATAGAGACATCTGCTTTTGAATCTAAAAGATGCCCATTTTTTAATGTTTCTAATTCCCTGAAATCACTTTGTCGATTTATAGAAATTTTTAATGTGTGTGCTTGAGGTGAACCACTTGAAAGATCTGTGATGTTTGGATCGCATTAGTGGAGCAAATTGAGGGAAACCTCCTTAAAGTTTTAAAACGTGAGCGAAATCAATCAACCTAAGAGTAGTTTCATGAGATTTAAACGATTTAAACAAGAACTTCAAGAACGGCTGTCATATCTACTTCCGGCATAGTGAATTATGAGGATATTTTGAAAGAGATTGTAACGTTGAATCTTTCGATTTTATTCGTAACAGCAAACGGCAGCTTTTATAGTGGCGAACGGGTTCATGGCTTCAACGAAAAATAGTTTTAAAGGCATAGATTTAATAAAAAAAATGGGCGCTACTAATTTTATAAAGATCAAGACAAAATTACTAAAAATTAAAAACAGTGTAAAATTTAAAAATGTAAATTTAAATGCTTTTGGCTAATATGAAAATAATAATTTTTAAATAATAATAAAAATTAAAAATAAATTTAACTTTAGTAAAGTGCACGTTACTTAAGTCTTACATCAGTAGTAATAAATGTTATTAAATTTGTGGATGAAAAATGAGTTGAATTGAGGTGAATCCTGGGTTTCTGATGGCGGATCCTGGTCCAAAAATCAGAAGCGGATGGTAAAGAAATGCAAAGAAAAAGCGTCGTGACAGGGAACAGTAGCGTCAATTTGTCCAGAAGAATATTCCACAACGTGGGCAAATTGACGATAAGGTCGATAATCTATAAAAAAGTATTATCAGGTCAGGTCAGGTAAGATCTAGTTGAGGTCGGTTAGCAGAAAATTCAAACACACAAATCTCCAAAATCAGAACTACTCGAACCGCCTCACTAGTCACCTTCTCGTATCTATCAAACCTCTCGAGTCTTGCTTTTTCGTTTGTTCACCTCTTCAACTACACAGGCTGCTAAAATCACTAGAGTTCCAAAATTTCCTAACTTTCACACGTCACAAGATTTAGGAGAAATAGACGAAAAGCTGTAAAGTTTTGTTGTTTAATGTTTCTGAACCAACTTCGATTAAAATCGAAGAAATTGTTACTGATGACCTTGGCTGAGCAAACTCTATCTTCAGCGGTGGAAAAATTTTCCAAACCAAAAACAGTTGCTGACAGGAAGGAAAATATTTGAAAAAATCAATCAGTGATTAAAGTGGTGAGGGTAATGTCAGGACCGTACTTAGATCAAATAATTACAGTTTTGATTACCGCTGCCATTTCCATCAGGATCAGACTTCAGTCAGATTTAGTAGAAATAATTTTGTTATCAAACTTCTCTCGGATGAATGATGTTGATAACAGTAAGGTTTCTTTGACTCCTGATTTGCTTTTGAAGGAGATTTTATTATTCGATTTGTTCTATTCTACTGGTTAATACTTTCACTAGTCATTTTAGATATGTCATTGATTGTCTGTATCTGTTTCTATTTTTGAAGAACATTCTAGTTATGTGAAAAGTATCGGGCGCCTTAACCACTGTTTCTTGCAGAAGGGGGCTGAAATAAGCCATTCATGATTTCTGAAATTGTCAGATGCTTTGAGGAAATGTTTTATGATTTGTTAACTTAATGTAGATTTTCCACGCCGTTTCATTGTCTCTTGGCATCAGGGTTGTCGTTGTAATCTTGTGTATACACAAAAAAAATACAATATTGACATTTTGTTATGTTTTCTTCCAAAATTGCTTCTAGTTCTATCAATTTGGCAACTTTTTTAAAATCGAAGAGTACTGTGGATGATACACTTGCAGCTTGGAAAGTTTGGCTGAAATAAAATTTTGTGGTAAACTTAAAAAAAATTTAAAACTTTGATAAAGCAATGTTTTTTTACAATTCTTAGTTTCATTATTTTATATTAAAGCAACGGTAAAAAAATTTTATACTTGAACAAAATGTTGCTCTTTAAGGGTCCTTTGCAGCATGAAATTTTTGCCAAATTTTGAGCTCCATTCACAACAGCCGTACGACTTTATTATTTAACTTACACAATTTTGGGTTGTACCCACGTGTAGGAAAACGTTTATTGCAGGTCGCTACAGAATTTAATTTTCAAAAAAAAAAATTGGAAAATACCCATGAATTTATTTAACCAAATGGAACTTCACTGCTATATTTGTGTATCGGTGTCATAATTCAATCTTTTTGTCATAACGTTTTTTCTATTCTAAAATAACATTTCTCCCACTTCATCTTCATAACTTAAAGTTTAAGATAATAAATAAGAAGACTACATTTTGTTTTCAAATTTTGAGTTGATAGATTCTATTTCATCCACTAGTAATTTTTCTCTTAACACATTAAAGTTGAATTTATAAATAGTTTTGCTCTTCTTACAGCGTACTTCAGTATCTAAAAATTTATTATTGTAAGTGAAAGCTTTTAATTTAACATGCAAGAAAACCACAGATAAATTCGAAAACTGAATAATATGATTTCGAAGCAGTAATCATATCATTCTTGCAATTCCATTACAACGAAAATTATTCTAAGTGTATAATTGAATATCTGCTAAAGATAATGGTTATGACGGTCATTCAGTCGGGTTTCTCAAATAGTGGCTAAAGTTTCGCCAGGTAACAATGTAAATATCGACCAAGCGTTCAAGTGCACTTGAATTTAGAGCCGGTCCTGCTCTTCCGGATTTGACTGTGCGATGTTAAAAATCCACACGTCACTTACAGGTCACTAATTTATCGATTCAGGGTGCGACGCCGCGGAGCGTACGTTATCAAATTAGAATTCTATTAAAAATTAAATTAAAGATTGAGCGCAACAACGTTCGAAAGCGGTATTCAGGAGCTAATGCGAATAGCTTTTCGAAATTTTTCCCTTTATGCGTTTGTTTATACATCATTCGTCTGGAAAATTGCAAATATAAAACATTTTAGCGCTGCGGCCCGAATTAAAAATAAATGTTTAGGGACACGCCACGTAATTAAGAGCGTGACGTTTATTTTTTATTTTATTTTTTAAACTTTTTACCAGTGCATCAAAGGGGCGAATTTTCCTATCGCTTCTAAGCAAGAAAGTTATGAATCGCGCGAGACGCCGGAAAGAAAATTGAAATTCTTCCAAAGCTTAACAGGGGATCTATAAGTTATATTTTGACTTCCTAAAATTGGTGGAGGAGCTTTAATAGAATCCGTACGTTTGCCCGGCGATGCAATGATTGATGCTTTCGTCATGCGAGCTTTCCTTATCGCCTCGCCAGACCGGCGAGATAATTACATGAATCGCTGCTGAATTTATGGAACAAATCGAGCCGGAAAGCCTGTCATATTGCCATTAACATTTGCATTGTATTAACTACGGTTCATATTATAACACATAAATTAAACCGCGTAATAAATGAGTGGCAGTGGAATAAAATCAAACCGGAATTAATAGTAACATACCGCGACCCGATCCGTTATATTTATTGCCAATTATTTTAATTCATAGACGTATCAATAATTCGTTTTTGACAAGCGGATCAATTCAGGAAGAATTGGAAGAAATGTTGAGGTCGAAGGGCCAAGACACAACTGTTGCTCGTTCACAGATGGAAATCCGCATCTTTGCCGAACCTCTTTTCGAATACATTGCATATAAGCGGAATGGCGCAAAAACGACCTCCGCTTTGGTGCGGAATATAAAGTCGACAGGAATTGGAAAGCAGAAAAACCGAACTTGGCGGAAAGTTTTTCTTTTTAATAAGAAATTTATATACAAACCTGCTCCTCGTGGCGGCGGCAGCGGCAAAGAGAGTAACGGCCGCGATCGGGAATGTTTCCAATGGGCAACTTGTCTTTTAAAACCGCCAGGGCCGGACTGCATTGAAACAAATGGCACTGAATTTCAAAAGGCTTCCAGCAAAACGGGAAGTTCAATAAAACTCACAATAATTTCATCATAACTCCATCGAGCTTGTTTTTGTAACATGAATCTTCCTATGAGTATAAATTATGTAACGGAAGCGCTGGTGCTCCGAAACTACTACTACGTTGCAGTTGCTTGCATCTAATGTCGCAATTTAATTTGTTCTCTGGATTCAATATACTCTTTGGTCGTTGTAGAGAATTAGAGAAAAATAATTTTATTATTTAAATATCAGGTTTATATTGATGATGTCTCAATATAGACCGGTACCAATGGGGAAAATTGCGGGATTCTAAAACTCTTTGAATCTCGAAACCGACAGTAAGTTTTCCATTAGTCGCTTCTTGCTGTTTTGCACAGTAATCCTGCAATCGCTGGAAGCGGGGTTTGCGAACTCCGCTGCAGCTACCCTGTTGCAGTTGATGATACCCACTTGGTCGATTTTCAATCCGTTCCGGAAGATCGCGTGAAAAGCGCGTCGTTACGGCCGCGACGTCGCTTTTTCGCGTCTGAAAGCAGCAATTTAAATTAAACGAACCACTGCCGCCAACGAAATTGTTTCGTACACGTGGGAGGAAGGATCGAGATGTTCGCTAACGCTAATGACGGGATTTATTGCGAGCTTTCTCCGTAATGCAAGCTTTGTTCGTTCTACGTTAGCATTGTTGTTTACACTATCAAACGGTTGTTTTGTACATGCATATTCGGTTGTATTTGATATAGTCGAGTTTGTGTTTGCCGATTGTTTAGGAATAACGTAATGCGCTGTAAGTGATTGTTTCAAACATTGATCGAATTGGCAGTTCCGTACGTGTATTTAAGCGGTTCAAGTAAAACGTACCTATCGCGCTGACATTTTAAAACGCCATTAAGATAATATCTGTATTTATACAGTCAATGTCGAAAACAAAATAATAAAGGCCATTAGGGAAATGAAAACTGCTAATAACTTGGGAAGGCGTAACGAGTTTGGAAAGTTTAAATTTGATCGCAACTTGGCCCCAAAATTTAGATAAACAACTGTAAGCAATTAATCACGATTTGAGTTTTTTCCTCGGCGGCGACTTGTTCGCGCCTGGGGGACGAATAATTCAAATTTGGCAGGGTTCGCCCCTGCCCTCGGGGGCTGTTAACGAAAGCCGCTAAGAACAGCGAACAGGTGTTGTGCGGAAAACTTCCCGGAAAAACTGGGGGATCGGCGTGTTTATAACTAATTTACAACGCGGTCTCTCGTTCGCTAATCATCAGCAGACTTTTCGATTTGTAATCGCTTCACAAACGCGGACGGCCCTTCCGCACCGTTTGAGGTTTCACGAGCCGCGAAATTTGCAGATGAAAATCGCGCTTTTTTCGACCTTTGAGCCCGAAAAAAAATATACGACGGTTTAGCAAAAATATCAGCAATTACGTAGTGAGCTTTGAATTTTTATTTTGTTGTGGATTAACAACACTGTTTGTTGTGAATACCGATATGCTGCTATCGGTTGGCGAAAAAGGGGTGATTTTGAGTTAATTACCCAAACCGTCACGAAGCTTTCGAAACCTATTATATGTAACAACAATGGGGATTCAAATAACCAGTTTGGTGTGTGCACGGTTTGCTTGTTTGACTAGCCAATGGTGTTTTCTGTGATAAAGGACACTTAAATTACTACATCGTGCATGAGGTTTCCGACCATCATTTTCCTGGGATTTCCCGCTTTTAACCTCTTCGACCGCAATTCTTGACAAAAGTTATACCAGAACGTCGTAAACCAATTTCCGTCATGGCTGCCATGTTTTTCGGAATACAATGCATTTCTTTCATTCTACTAAAAATTAATAGTGGCGGCTGGTGCAGCGGGAGCAAAAACGCAATACCCCCCCCCCCCCCCCCAAACTCCCCAGAAAAATAGAGAATTAAACACAAAAGAGAAATTTATAAAGGTCAACACATATATTACCTGCTTCTATTTTAACTTTCCCGCTTACAAACTGAACGCTGTGGGCCAGCTTGGCGTTGCCCTCCGTGCTTTACCAGATTACATAAAACTTTGTCTACTATCCTTATTTTCTAATGCAAATATACATCGAGAGTGATTTAAAAATCGCTGACAACAGCGTTGAAGAGCGGTCAAATTTATTTTGCCCAAACCAATAGAGTAAATTGTTAGACCCGAATATTCTCAAACGTTGTTTAAGAGAGTTTGGCAATCTGCATATAAACTAAATTCAATAAAGGTAAATGTGGTGTGGTGAGGCGTATTTGCGATTTATCCAGCTTTGAAATAATTTTGTTGCTCTACCGTTCTTGGTTTTTGAATTTACTGAGATTCAGCAGTGGTTGAGTGATCTCGTGTTGTAATTAAAACAATGAATACCGTCCAAGCAATTAACTTTGCAAGATTGAGGGGATTAAGTTTCAAGGATCGTAAGAAAATAAAAGAGTTGGGTTTATTTTGGCCTAACCTTAAGATCTTAAACAACAACATGTGGTAAAGTGCAAAAATAGGATACGATCATTCAATGTAGGTATGTACCAAAATGCAGATTGGCTATGTGGTTACGATGTTAGCAATTCATTTTATTGCTTTGTATGTTTATTGATGGGGTCCGACGATTGTTATCCCGCCTGGGTCTGCACAGGTATTACTGATCTGAAGCACTTGAGTGTAAAAATAAAAAAGCATTTAATAGATCAAAGGAATTGGTTTTAATTTCTCAAATTTGGAACTTTAGGCCATGTTGACCTACAAAATGAGTTAAGAGGCGCTTATTGGATTGAAGTACTAAAGCATAATAAAAAAGTAAAAGAAAACCGCTATATTCTAGGAAAACTCATTGACTGCCTCAAAGTTTGCAGTTTTATTTTGCCAAAAGTCAAATCCTCCTGGTATGAATGTAATTTGGTGGTAGTAGATGGCGGGATGGTCGGTACCTTTTCATAGTGAACGGCGCAAGGCACATTTTAGTTTCTCTTTTTCCGTGTTTGCCTTGGAGGTAGGCTGCTGCTTGAATGTTTAACCATTTTCGGTTACCATTAATTTGGGATTTGTTTCAAGCAGCAGTTAAATCAAAAATGTTTTATTGCCGTGGAGGCTTTTGGGAAAAAATTTTTTGATACCGATTATTGGGATTTGCGGCTTCCAAGTGCTCGCGCGATGTGTTTTCGGTGCGCCCATTTGCCATCGACTACTTTTATTGTGTATAAAACCCCCACTACAGGTAAGGGTAGTTTGGTGTATGTTTGTAGATGTTAACTGAATTGTTTCAGGGTTTTTTTTGTTGTCGTATATGTTTTTTTGGTATTAAAAAACTTGCTACACTCCTCGTCGTTACTTATCTTAAACAACAAATTTACGGCAAATTAAAATAAAATTAAAACTAAACTTGACAGAGGAAGTGCCGTAAGTAAGACCAAGATGGTTGGTCTTGGAGAGTGGCCGGCCTAGCTCAGTGAAGGTGGCCGTGGGTTAAAGGGTGGTGAATTTATGGGCGCCAGGCAAGTTTCTCCCTTAAACCACCCCAGCACGTACTTCCACTCTTAGCTCACCAAAGAGAGGATCAGCAACTATTTTATAAGCTAACAAAAATTATTAAGAATCCTTTTTATCCGTTTTATTCACAGCACACAAGACGCTAGAAAATAGACAACATAAAATACAAAACCGTAGTAAATATTGCATGATGGTACAGACGTACTAATGTCCCTAACAAAATTAGCAACACGAGCTTGTGGGTTTAACTGGATCCAATAAAACGCAAATGCTGTACAATATTGACCGATAACAACAATATACAATAATTGATAAAACAGCCACGACGCAGATAGTGCATTAAAAAAACAAAACAAAGAGAAACAATGAACATACACTATAAAACGGTTGCTTAAAGAGCAACCGGAGCCGGTATAGTCCGGAAAACTTAAATTCGGGCTGAAGGCCACGGGGTACAACAATAAGCTAAATCAAGCTTATCTGATCGAACATCTAACGGCTTCTTGCACTAAAGCTTCTGGACGGCCAAGAGCTGATGGTGATGATGTCCGTCTGGAACCTGACATCAAGAAGGTCATCCAGGATATCCACGACGTCACCACGATATCCAGTTGACGCTGTGATAAGAGAGACAAATAAAAACAAAAGCGAGCGACCAGATAAGCAACTCCAGAAAAAGAGCAATAATACCAAAAAACATATACGACAACAAAAAGAAAACCTCTAGTGAGGGTTTTATACACAATAAAAGTAGTCGATGGCAAATGGGTGCACCGAAAACACATCGCGCAAGCACTTGGAAGCCGCAAATCCCGAAAATCGGTATCAAAAAAAGTTTTTCCAAAAGCCTCCACGGCAATAAAACATTTTTGATTTAACTGCTGCTTGAAACAAATCCCAAATTAATGGTAACCGAAAATGGTTAAACACTCAAGCAGCAGCCTACCTCCAAGGCAAACACGGAAAAAGAGAAACCAAAATGTGCCATGCGCCGTCCACTATGAAAAGGTACCGACCATCCCGCCATCTACTACCACCAAATTACATTCATACCAGGAGGATTTGACTTTTGGCAAAATAGAACCGTAACAACTTTTTTAATGAAATTTTACCACACAGTGATATTCTCTACAAACAATTACAACTACGCTAGATAGATCGTGTCAAAATTCAAAAGACATTTTCTATTTTAAGAATGCGCTGCAAGATATCAGAATTGAGGTTAATCATAATTATTATAATGCAGATGATAATTCAAAACCCGCATCTACAAAACGAGCTCGATTCGTAGACAGAAACATGCAAAGGGCCAAAAAAGTATGTGATGTTATTATTACAAATATCAGAGATAGATTTTGTGTTAATAATCATTTGGAAGCTTCTTTACTCTTTGAGGGAGCTCTTTTGAAGATTTTACTGTAAACTTCCCACAGCATTTTTTTAATACTGCAGTTACGTTTTTTATGTTAGATTTTCGTTTATTAAAGCAAAAATTAATAACCATATATAGAAGGGAAGATTTTTGTCAAGCCAATGGAGCTCTTCACATTCTTTACTTTCTCTTAAACAACATCTTTCAAAATGTTTTCCGTAAATCTGTCAAATTGTTAAGAATTATTTGTATATACAATCCTGATGACAACAGCTGAAAGCAAACGTTGTTTTTAACTTTAAAAAGAATAAAAACTTTCCCAAAATACCAAGATAGGCTTTGCGCGCTAGCTACTTACTCTATTGAACGTAAACTTATTAAGTCCACAGACGATTTTAATAATCTGGTTATTAGTCATTTGGTAGCTCAAAAAAATAGGCGAATAGACTTTGTCAATGAGACTTTTAAGTAAATATCTGTTTTGAATCAAAAATTCTTTCTTTTAAAAAAGTTTCGCTTTTATATTTCAATTTTACGTTAATAGGGTTAATTTTTGATAAAAATAATTTTCTAGTTTTTTTGTTTAGGTCAACGGATTGATAATAATACCTGAAAGGTGATTTGGAAACTTACTACAATTGATTGTAAAATATAAATTAATAAATATCAAATATAGTTCACTAGGGTATTCATTGTTATTAGATACTTATGAGTTTTCCCTAGAGATTGCCCTCCCATCTAATTTAACCACGAGCCGCTACTAGAAATTAATACAATAAAGTAAAAAAGTGTGAGTACTAAGTTTATAATATCAAAAAGTACACTCTGTTGTTGAAAATTGCTAGTGGTTTAGCAAAAAGAAGCGTTGTTATGAGGTTCGGCAATTTTATGTTGACCACATAATAGAATGTTTTTGGAAAAACTAAATAACTGCATAAGTTTGTACTTAGATAACACTAAATTGCACAGCAATCAGAGGAAGAAAAAATATCGAAAATATTCATGAGGTTAATAATGCCTAGTCCAAGTTATTTATTGATTTCTTCTTTTAGAACTTTATTTCTAAACGTTTAAAACTAAAATAAAATAGAAATAAACCAAAGAGCGTGTTCCATATTTACCCATAAAAATATCTACCAAATTGGGTATAGAATTTCTTAAAATGTCTGTTGATCCTAATAATTGATATTTATTTATGTTAAAATAAATAAAATTACTTGAAAAAGTAGCCAGAAAGCGGATCAAACAAGAGAAGAGGTTGCAAGAATAATTACTGAAAACTATTAGATAACAGTAAAAAAGTGAGGAATAGTAAACTAACAACTTCATCACTCACGATAGCAAGATCTCTTAGCTAACTTTTCTTCTACACTGATAAAATGACGAAAAATAAAATCAAATCAAAATATTTATGATTATCAAAGTTTCTGGCATATCAAGAAGCATTTGCTGAATACTATTTTGTGATTGAGATTCTGTTAACATTTGCTTTGTTCTTTTTTTGTTCTACAAAAATTAATTTCCAAATTTAATTTAGGCTTTTTGATACAGAACGTGTAAAACGCTTTGTTGTTAGCACTTGATATTGCTTCCATTATATTTCTAGGGGTTGTTAACCCTCTATTGATAACATAAATTCTAACCGGTAGATAATTTTAATCAGTTTCTATTAATGTTTTGTTTTCCTTGACAAACTAAACACATTATTTAGATTACACCACCATATTTTTTAATGTCGTCATTCTTTATATAGATAGCTTGCATGTTGTCCTAGTCTGAACCAAATCCTAATGATACCAATTATCATTACCGATATTTTTTTGAGTATTTGGGATACAAATTATTACGTTAAACGTATATTCGACTTTAACTTGATCGATTACCAGACATCAATTATTAACAAATCTTTACAGACATAACAAAGTAATATTAACTATCAATTATTAATAATTTGCAAGTACATATCACGAAAGCATTAGTTTTGATTTATTTTTAATCTATGTACGTGGCAGTAATGTAATTAACCAAAAGAAAGCGATGAAAATTTTTACATTCTCATTATAACCTCATTTCTCTTTTTAGTCTGAATAAAGATTTGACGTTAGAATAAAGCAAAAATAATGCTCGAGGTAACCAAATTTGGACAATAAGAATGGTAGCTAAGAATTTACTTATCGATTTAGAATAAATAACGCTACATTCAGGAAAAACGAGGACTGATAAAACCATAAGCAACAAACTTACGAAAAACACAAATACCAAAAACGAGTCTAACAATGAACCATTGTAGTAATGGGAATGCGTAGTGGTTTGAACCTAATGGCATCAGTTCAAGTCACAAATTCAGAAAACGGAAATAAAAACGTAACTCTCAAGGACATTCTCAATGTTTTCTCATTCTTGTTGGCTCGCAACAAAACTTAACAAATTGCGGTAAAACATTATATGATTAATTGAATTATGAGAATTTTGACGATAAATTATTTAAATTAATAGAATTATTTTAAATCGTCAGAAATTTTTGAATCATAAATTATATTATCACATAGGTGGTGGGTGGCTTCAGTATTTGCTCGAAAGAGACGAAGCACTTCGATAGTAACATTATGCATTCATGCCGAAACCTTTCGCTCGGTTTGTAATTCAATTAGACCCCATAACCGAATAATTTGCGTCAAAGGCTTCCTTTCAGGTTAATTTTTGAGCAGAAGGCAAGAGACCGTAGAAACTATTAGAACTCGTCCAATTTCGAAACGTCGTCCCAAAAAAGATTCTAGTCAGTGGAGAATACTTTGAAAATTATCTCAGCAGTTAATTGTTCAAAATTTACTTGAATTCGTCTACTTTTTGTTGATTTTCCGAATATTTCTTTTTGTTTCATGATTTGAAACAATATTGTCATATTTCAAATATTTTTAAATTGAACGTGTCTATTTTACTGCTGCATTTCAACATTTCTTTGCGCCCGCAGGAATTACTAAACCGCCTCTTGATAACGCGACGCAGTTATTATCCGAAGTTCGCTTCAAACGCGTTTATTGCGCTTCGCTGCTCTTCACGTCGGCGTTTTTGACAAAAATCTAATTTAATAATTCCCGCCGTGCCGACGTCTCCAACATGTGGCCGGTCCCGTTCAGAATCGTATGCAATCCGCCACTACCAGGCCCGGTTTCGCCCCCATCGATCGCCATTTCGTAATTTCCTTTCGAAGTCATCGCTTCTACAATTAATTGCCTTTTAATTTTGACATCGCCCCCACCCGGAAATGGACAACGAAGGAATCGATATCGTTGCCGCTGGTCCAATTTAAAATCGTTACGACACTGCCTTCTGCAAGCGACAATTTTTCAAGAAACAAAACTCTAAAACGTCACTCGCTACAACTCATTTCCATGCAAAACACTCGAAGACGACAACGGCACGATTTACGACAGGATAATTTTATTGATTCAACACCGACAAAACAGTTGGAAGAAAATAAACAACGTGAAACTCAATGGTTCAATAGGGCCGAAGCGTTGAAATCGAAGCGCTTTCAGCTAAAAGCTTCGGAGAGAACTAACAAACGGGCTCGAAGAGGTGCGAGGCAAACGACCGAAGGGCCAGGCCACTTTTCCTGAATCTAACAGCAATCAGCAGGACCATCCATTCCAATACGCAATTGTTGGTTCAACAAGAACGTCAATTTTAGTGACGCACCTGAAACTGATGTAGCGGCGTCGAGCTGATGCGACCTGAATTGACTGAAAGCAAGGTGAAGGTTGGCTTGTAAAACTGTCAGAAAGTGTGTAAGAATTGTTTCATTTTTACCACGTCCCCGAGGAGGGCGGGAGTAATTCGATATGTGGTTACCGTCAAGACGTATCAAGTTGCAATTTTACAGTACTATCCCCTCTAAGTAGTGGCAGTCTGAAGAAGATTATTATTTGATGAAGCCAAATTCAGCATTGAAAAGATTTATTAAATTCTATTAAATCAGTATCTGTGCCAATTCTATGCAGGAAGGAAAACTGTCTAATATCGATTTAAAAAAAAACTTAATTTACTTAATCTTTAAATTAATGGCAACAATACAATAAAATAGGAAACCGTGAAAAAAGTTGCAACCGTAAATTTGGTTTAAAAAGTAGTGATACTGAGGAGTGAGACAATTTAAGTAAATCTTGCGATATAATAGTAAAAACTAATAACAGAATAAACAACAATCCCTGATTTTTAGAAAAAGCAAAGAACTTTGCCAATAAGAAACGAAAAACAAGAAAATTGCAACATTTACCAAGAAGTTAGAAATCGAGAAAATCAATTGACTAAGAAATTAGAGGAGAACATTTCTGGAAAAATAAAGCTGAAGAAAGTGTGACAAATTAGAAATAACATCAAAAGACGCTAATAGACTTAAGCAATGCATTTCGAGTGTTTTACAAAAGTTGCCAAAAATTCAATTTTTTGCTAACTTTGCGCTTCAATAACTTTAAGAGTTTTTGAGCTACTGCTAATACAAAAATATTCCCGCAATGGAAATTTAAAGGGCTATTACGAATCTCGTGTGATGGTGAATAATACAGCGCGATTCTTCACCAAAATTGGAGTGGGATTCAGACAGCCATATCTTGGAAAGTGTGAGTATAAATTAAAAACTAGCAACAGCGTTTCGTTCGGCAAGCTGTCCATTATGAAATAAGAGCTTAAATAGTTTTTTATAAATTTTTAAAATTTTTGCCCAAAAACAAGGTATGAAACTGCCAAGAAATCCAACATCATTTCCATCAAAAAAAGTCTTTTCTCAACGCAATTTTGGTCGCTAAATATGTTTCTGTACTTGGTTTCCCAACTTAAGGGATGCAGTTTGAGTGTTTCACAAAAGTTGACAAAAACTCAATTTTTTACAAAGTTCGAACTACAATAACTTGCAGAGTTTTAGAGCTACTGCGAATGCAATGGAAATTCAAATTTCCGAAAATATGAATTCCGTAGAATGGTAAAGCAAAATGCACAATTTTTCACCATAGTTGGAGTGAAATTCAAACTGTTGTAACTTGGAAAATATGAGGCCGATTCATGAACTAGCGACAGCGTTGCATTAGGCGAGCGTATCAAATTTTTCGTTTTTTCTTATCTCAATCAACAAAAATTTAAAAAAATGCAAAAATTGACACCAGTCATTTTTAGCTTTTAGAAATTATATTTTCCGACGTAACGGGTCATCTTGATCTTATTTCCGTACCTATTTCGTCCATTTAGGTGATGTACTTTCAACATTTTAAAAAAACATCTAATTACAAATTTTCATTGATAACTACCAGAGTTTTTAAACTATTTCAAATATAGAGACATCCCTTAAATTTGCCTTAAGGGGGCTTTGCAACAAGCCTAAAACGAATTTTTTACCACCCTAAATAAGAATACTCTATAATTCAATTTTGACCAAAATTTTGCTTAAAAAATTTACATTTTTATCACTTTAAAAATCAAGAGTCTAAATTAAAATCTAGCGGCAGCGTTACGTTCAGCGAGCTGTCTGTTATGAAATGAGACCTTAAAAAGGTTCTAGAAAATTTTGAAAATTTTTGACCAAAAACAAAGCATATAGTAGGACATGAAAATGCCCAAAAAACCCAACATCATTCCCGCCCAAAGAAAATGTTTTTTTCCGACGTAATTTTTGTCGCTGAATACTTTTTTGTTTTTTGGGGAAACATTTAAGCACAATGAGTAAATTAAAATCCGCAGAGCTCCAGATATTTACAACATTAGTGTTGAAATGAAAAAATATGACGACTTGACCCTGATAGAAAAAAATTACAAAATTATTCCAGAAAATTATTTGTGAGAGCAAAATTCCAGAGAATTGGAAGGCCAAAATAACATTTTTCGTAATTAAAAAAGTCATAATAAATCTCTGAAACCCCTTTTATACATATTTGAGCCAAATAAAAACTAAATTTGATTTCCTCTACTAAAAATACTAAGTCCATGTAATAAAAAAGAATCTTATCTAGTGATGGCTAAGATGTCTATCAATCAAATAAAGAAATTTAACTCTTTTGGGCTTCAAGTAGCTAGCTATAGAAACTTAGAAGAGGAAGAAAGGGTAAACTCTAACCAAGCGTGTCAAATTTTTGGCAATTTGAAAATCCTGGTAAGGAGGAATGTATGCCATCAAACAGCAATATTAGGGTTGATGAATCAAAAATATTGTTAATGATAACTTTGCTGTCTGCTAACATATGACGCAGAAACATAAAAAAATTAATGAGAGACACCAAGACAAAGATTATTAAAGCAAGAAGTGGCTTTACGGGACCACATAACCAGCACCGTCAACAGAGAAGAATTGGACAACGAGGACAGTCAGATGGATTAAATCTGGTATACGCCAATAAAGAGACCATGTGGATAGAATTCAGTAAAACAATATAACTAATTTGGTAAAATTGAGATTTGTAAAAGTTTCAGATTTCCAAGTAGCCCACTGAAATGATATATGGAGAGTTGATTACCTAGATATCGGAAAATTTCTTTTATTTGCTAACAAATAAAAAAAATGTTTCAAAATGTTTTCCTCTAAAAGCGAATCATAAATAAGTATAGCTAAAAGCAATGGAGGGTCGCTTAAAAACTTAACCAGTAATCCAATCTATCACTGCAAGAAGAAATCCAACAAAACTTTTTTTTAAACACAGAAAATTAAAATGTTGCGTCAAATCCTAGACGCATTTCTAGAGTGAACTGTTTTGTGATTATTTTATTATAAATGCTCTGATTGCTTTAAAGTCTACATATAAAAATTAACTTTAAACAGAAAAGGAAAACTGCGCCCTTCAAAGTAAAACACATAGATGTCATAACAATCTTTATCTTAGTCAGAAATTTTTAATTTTAATTTTAGTTACAGGGCATTACTTTTGATTATGTATTTGCAAATAACAATTTTTAAAATGTAATCTTTTTTGCTTTTTGGGCTAAAGTTTCTGAAGGTATTTTCTATATATTTAAAAAAAATCTCTTTTTATATTTTGTCTTTATTTTTTTCCATTTCTTAAGTTACTTCTTGTAAAATAACAAATTTCTTTTAACTCCTTTTGATATTTTAGCCTTTATAACCGAACAGGCTTTGTTCCCGAAAATAATAATAATAAAAATAATTAAATAAAGCAAAAAAAGTTGTTTCTTTTATTCAGAGAGGTAGGCGCATCAGCTTTTAAATTAAGTGAATGTAAGTGTATTTTGTGCGTTATACTATACTAAACTAATTTTAGAGAAATATTGTAGTCTATTTTTTCAAGCTTAAAGCAAGGATAATGTAACTAACTTCAAACTATTTTTGTAAAAGCAGTTTAAACATTTAACAGCATTTAACTTGGTAGGCAGAAAGTAACCAGTACCAGTACAGTATGGCTACTTATTTACTGCCTAATAACATTTCCGGTTTCCATACAAATCTTAGATTTTTTGCTACGCCAAAATGCCATTGAATTGACTGTGAAAGCTTTTCCAACAATTAAAAACAAATGCCAAAGAAGTGGCGTGCAAAACGATATTGTATA
Organism: Pyrochroa serraticornis; assembly: GCA_905333025.2. NCBI lineage: Eukaryota > Metazoa > Arthropoda > Insecta > Coleoptera > Pyrochroidae > Pyrochroa > Pyrochroa serraticornis. The sequence goes on along the minus strand of HG995157.1, from coordinate 7,715,276 downwards.
TTATTGCCACTATTATCGCTTCTGCAACTCCTAGCCGCAATTGCTATATTTATAATATTTAGTTATTTTTACTAAATTAAGTTTAGAAACTCTTGTGAAGCGAGTTGACTCAAGAGTGACAAAAACAATTCACATTCTTTTGCCAATAAGAATTAAAATTCAAAGATTTGACGCCATCCTTCTGCGATTGAAATGTAATATTAAATACAAAAAAAATTGCTCTCGTTCCTCAACGACTCTCTTCAGCGCCTCCGATTTTCCCGCTGAACGATCAACATCGCTAGCAACCTCCATACTTGATTAAACCTGACTCGAAATTCTTTGCGCCCTAATTACGTAGAGAGTGCAATTATTATCGCGTTATTGGGGCACAAGGGTTGATTCGTTATAAATTCCGCGTATTAACCGACAACGGTGTCGCACCCATTTCAAATGTATCAATTATCAGTGAACAGCCGGCATTCCATGATACCGCCTGACTTGTTTATGCGAGAGATAGGCTAATTTGGACCAGCACAGATGATTAGTTAGGGCGGCATGGCCGGGTGTCGTGATAGCGAAAGAAGAAGAGGGCGAGCAGTGCGTGTCGACCGACGTTTTTGCCCGCACCCCCATCGAAAAAAGCAAAATAAAATCGTATCGTTACACAACCAGAAATAAACGGTTCTACAGTAATTGTTCGGAGAAAAACTCTAACGCTTTAGTAGAAATCAAAACATTTTATTTGAAACTTTAGAAATACTTAGCGGAATATTTTTTTAATTAAAGCAACTCTAATTAATTTTTTAGTAACTTTCTAGACAGGGTTGAGGCTATTTCAGCTTTCATTCTTTCGGACGCGTTAAAAAGGCCGGAGCAAAGTCTTAGCTAAAGTTTCAATCAGACACCATACAAATGTCGCTGCGAATATGCCATCTGACATTTAATTTCAACTTTTGATAAATAGTTTTTAGCTCATCTCCTACGAAAAGCTCTATGAAATACCGTGTTTTAAGAAGAATTTTTGCCCAAAATTTAATCAAGACGCTCCGCTATTTGCTTATATTAGCAAAGTTTGTAAATCAAAAAAACAACGTTAATACGTGGTTGTAACTTTAAATGGTAACTGAATATGAATTTTCAAAAGTTAGACTACTGATTGAATCTAACCGCAGAAAATTTGGTACGAACAAGCAGCGAAATGGTGGATGCGCCGGGAGAATTATAGCCCATACAAGATATTAGTTTGTCAACAGGCATAATTAATTTTCGTCTCATTTCGAGAATAATGATGATTGCATAGTGCTTCATTGTTTAAATGCGCAGGTGTTATGTTCGAGAGATTTGTCCCAAATTGCGCCTTTTCGGTTAAAAAAGTGTTAGTAGTTGATCGAAAATCGCCAAATTTATTACTTCTCCCCAAAACGCGAATTTTCTCGCATCTTCGTAGAGGAGGAAAGAGAATCCCTTGGGGCGCCCGAAAACGTCCCAAAGTGGCCTAAAACGGGCTAAAGTCTCTAAATTAAGCCTCTCCGCCTTGAATGGACCGCCAGCTGTTGGATAATACAACTGTAAACTCGTTTTCCGTGCAATTTTCCCTGTTCTTTCGCGATAAATTAAGCTTGATTATCATTGCACTAACCCCCTCATTCTTAACGCGGCTTAAATCTCATTACACGATGAAGCCGATGACGGCATGAATGTCGGTGAATGATGCTAAACCCTAATTTATAAAATGCACCGCATTAACCTCGCTTATTCTCGCCAAAAACGGGCAAGAGGAGAATGCCGTTATGGACTTTTACGTGGATTTCGTCTGATATTTTATCGCTAACAGTTGAATACATCCGCCGAAGCGGTGGTTACTATTCATGAATTTTTTAACAAGTGGCAAGATAGCCCTTCGGAGGCTACAATAAAGTTTGTTAAAATAATTAAAGCAAAAATCAACTGGTTTCCAACTAAAACATAAAAATTGAGTATAATTCAATCATGTTGCTCATATACCGGATACTCTCTACACAAAATGAGCTTTTCTAGTTTCCCTAAAAAATTAGAGTTTTCCAAAAATTAGGATGTCATGGCGGTTTACTGGATGTAATAGTACTTTAATAATATAAATAATCAATTAATTTTAAACCATTCAGCTTTATTATTTTGTAAAGTAAATATTTTAAACTTTCCCTCAAATACCATCATTTGTCTCTCGGTCCTTAAAATCAAATAATAGTCTTGCTTTTCCATGTCAATTTTTTATTAATAACACAATAAAAAATTCTTCCAATTGTTCATAATTTTACATCTTTCCAGAAAAATACCGCTGCACATTATTTTCAGTTAATTATTACCATGAGAATGATTGTAGACGTCTTGTGATATTTTTCCAACAAAATATTTAATAGTATTCAGATTAAGTTATTTAATTTAAAAAAAAAAGTTTTTGGATTTATGATAATTTCTGTATAAATCCAAATTTTTATAATCTACTCAATCGCCTTTACAAGTGAATAAAATTATTTATTTGTAGTACAATTTCACAGAATTTCTTCTAGATTATCGCAACATAGACACAGACTGATTTTTGTATTAGTGCTGCAAGTGTAGAACAATTCTTTTATTCGTAAGTTATAATTTAATAAATGTGGAGGCGTCAAAGCAAGAAATGTATTATAGCGCAAGCAATTATTATGATAACATTCCAGGATGATAATATCAAGAGACAACTTGGGTGAAACTTAAAAATTTATTGTATTTTTATAATAAAGATCATCATGGAACATATTTCTTAATTAATTGCACAAATTCTCTTTTAGCAGCTTATTCCATTTTATAATATTTGTTCAAAACTGCATAATAGAATATCTTTCCAACCAAAAATTTTCAAAAATTTTTGTCGTTAAAAGCGTTGAAAAAATTAGAAACTTTTAGGCCATAAATTACCAACATATTTTAAAACTTCGTTTAATTGAAAACCACTAATTTACTTCATTGCTCATAATTTTCTCAAAGAAATAGCAAAGACAAAATGAAATACCATTAAGGAAATTGTAGGTAATCTTATTTCAGATAATTTCTTCAAAACAGTATTTTTACCCGATAGTTTAAAAGCACAAAGTTCTAAAAAATAAAATCCTTAGTACTATTATGTGGTTGAATAAAAATATTAATCAAAATTAGGAAACATTAAAAAGGACGCCCTAAAAATTAAATATCTAGCAAGGAACTGCCATAACGCCTTGGCAGGTATTTAGTCGATGCAAAGCAATATTACGAGTTATCATCTAACTGTATACCTTTTGTTTTGTCGTATTGTTACAATTTATTTATGGTTATGGACTATATGCATGCTCATTGTTTAATCGGACACTTCTGGTTTATGACCGGCGCCTCTAACTGTCCCAATTGATGGATTGTTTGTTAATTATTGTTCAACCAAATCGAAACTCATTCTAAAACTTCAAATTTATTCTTAAATTAAAAATTATATTAAATAAATCCAAAACAAGTTTCTAAAAATTAATAATTATGCAGTGGACAAACTTCCGTAAAGATGAAGTTATTCTATGAAAGGAGTTGAAAACTTGGGAGAATTAATTGTGAACGAATAAGCTGCGGAAGAGAAAAGCCCGAAAAGTTAAGCAACGACCGAATCCCATTGACAGAATTTTGACCTTTCCAACTAAATCTTTAGTAGACAACGCTGCTGGAAGTGTTTATAAAAAAGACGCAAGTCTCTGATGTGTTGAAGCTTGAATAACTCGGTTTTGCGAAACAAGGTTTTGTGGTTTGTAGTAATTTGGAAAAGTTGTGTTAATTCAGTTTTGAGTTTCCGTAACGAATTAATTGAGATCTGGAATTAACCGCAGATCTCGGATTTGTTTTAAACAAATTGCAGGAAAGTTGGTGACCGTACTTAAGCCGTTTGCCCTCCGAATTGGGCTCATTTCCAGGCATTGTTGCGAGATTTTGTTTATATTAAAGTAATCCATGTTTGCAACTTATTTAATTCGATGGAGTTTCCGAAGTTAGATTGAATCTATAACTAAAGGGATAATAAATTCGTTCGGCGTGTATTAGATAGAAACTTTACCAAATCCGGGCTTAAGGCGTCCCGCCCCGTCCCAACTATACAAACGCGAAACATTTAACCGGTGCATTCTCTCGGTTTTTGGTGTCGAGGGAACGACGAGTTTCCCGGTTTTAAGGGCGAAACGCGACAAATGAATAAGGCATTAGGCCAAATTTTATTAAAGTCGCACAACAACGTAAGCAAACTTCCAAATAAATGTCTACACTTCAATAATGGCCCGGCTACATTAAAATACACTCAGACTGCTACTTCGAGAGTAATCAGATTACGTGTAAGTCGAGTTTAAAGTTTGAGTTTATGAAGCGCGGAGCTGAAGCAGCGTGTGGCCCACGTGATAATTCAATCGTTTACGTTATCATTAAACTACAATCAGGTACCGAGTACAAGATTATACATCATCGGCTAACAAAGAGCCGCGGTTTAATGAAGATTTACGCGGGGTTGAATAATTTACGGCCGCCCCTTTGACTGCGAACTCCCGCTCGCACATGCACGATCCGCTTAATTGCCCCCCTGGAAAAAATTGTAAACAAACAAATCACGTCCGGCCAAATTCAATAGGGCATCGGGGCCAATCCCGCGTATCTATAATGAAACAATCAATACTTCGAATTAAACGAACACAGAATAAATAACGTAATCGAGTTGTCTTGAGGGCGGCCATGTTTCATTTCGGCTCCCGATTTTTCCCCGATAATTTGCCGGGTAAGCCGGGACTCCTATCTATATCAATTGCCAGTCTGCGCAATCTAACTAGGAGACGCCTCGTAAATACAACGGTTCCGACGCCGTAACGCCCGCTTTATGGATAACATGACTTATAATGAAAATTATACTTGGGAAGGTTGCTGAACTGCACAAATGCCTTTACGGTGTAACGAAGTTTAAAGTGTCGATAGCCCGATCGCGCAACCAAATTGCAAGATAGATGGCCGGGAGAGAACGCTGCGCTTTGCACGTGTCTGGATCGGTTCTTGATGCCCCCCTTTCCTTCATCCAGGAAAGATCCGCGAAGGGGCGACCGACGCCACTTCCGGTTAGTTTAAAACGACAGCCGATCAATAAAGCCGAGTTAACTGACAGCGAATTAGTTTTTTGTGGGTGCACAAGATCAATCGCAGAAATTAAAAGAAGAAAATTAAAAATGGGCAACAGTTGTCTTTCTCCTTTGCCAAAAACCACAAAATTTATTTGCTTTACTTGATTTTCGACGAAGGTAGGCGAAATCTTCTCAAAGCAACCTGCATCACATATTTTAAGCTCCAATCATTTAATTTTGAAAAATTGACGCGCTGAAGTTGCAGTTTGTAGCACCTTATCAAAGACTTTGCCTCCCTTTTGAAAAAAATATTTTCAAAACAATAATAAAGAGGGAAGTTATCAAAATGGTGACTGATCACCTTTAATGGCCAAATAATTTGTTGCTGACTATCCTCAGAGAAAACGAGTAGGATTATGACTTGGATGTCAAAAAGTGGCCGCAACCAGCCGCCACAAGTTTACTTACTAGCACCGTAATGAATATGTTCCTGATACCTTTTGTTGTAATTTATAAGTCAGGATATAAATATATCTTTAAGGTAAAGCTCATGACACTAACCATATTTAATTTTTTCTGACACTGTATGAATTTTGGGACTGTTCTTCTAAAGCTTTTTTGTCTTGTAAGATATACTTAGTAAAAAAAGTTCAAAGTATTACAGGATAACGTAAAGAATTTAGATTCTCATATAAGAAAACTACTACTGGTATCCAAAACTGTTTATTCAAAATTTGGAAAATTAATTTTCTTTTTATTAGGTACTCAACACAACTTTAGACTTAAGCCAGATATTGTTTGAATAGATGTCTAACCAAGGGGTGTTACGGCGTTATTTCTATTGGTTAACTTTGTATCCACGTGAAGATGTTTAAAAAAAATTAGGCTTAGTATTAAATAAAAATGGACGATTAGCAGGTCATTTCTTCTTATTACTACTACACGCTTTTGCGGTTTTCATGCTTATTTCCCGTGTTTCCACGTGGATGTAAAAAATTGCTCCTAAATTATCCCAGTCTTGTTGCTTGTTTCGTGAGTAACCACCCTCGCGCCTTGTTCGGCGTCGCGACATCCGTGACGTCTTAATTATAAACAAAGCAGCGACAAACGGGAAGTAAATTAGATCTGAAGCCGTCACCGGAAACGCCCCGGAACTCGCCCGGTCCTCGTCCGCAAAGTGATGTTGAAGGTTGCTTGCAAGCCTCAATTTCCAAAGCGTTGCTTTGACATTCACCGGATGTGATGGGGCCGTTGCAAAGACGCGTGAACTCTTTGATTGTCTCCGAAGTTGAAGCCCGGACGAGAACTTATGAATTTTATTGGCGCAAAACCTGCGAGCAAGGGAAGTTTCAGGTTCGAGAGCAATTGATGCTTCAATTGCAAAAGGGATTTATTTGGGTTCGTCTTTCCGGAATTACTCGGATAAGTACTCGTTGAATCATTAAAGCGTGGTCTGGACGGTTCAACAATTTATTCATAGAATATACGACTATAGTACAACTTGACCAACAGTACCTAGTTTCCAACCCAATCTGGATTTAATTGCTTGAATTTATTCAACGAATTGTTTATTTAAAGAGCTTGAACAGAGAATTTAACAGCTAAACTAAATCACTAACTAAATTTTAGTAGAAACGTCTGTTGAACAACGGCAGGAAATTAGGAGCGAAATGGTGGATGCGCCGGGAGAATCTCTCAATAATTCTTTATTTGAATTTTGATCAAACGGAATTGAGTTATTCTAACATACATTCTTAAATTGTTTTCACATTTCTTGTGTCGTCTTTTAGTTGGGTTTGATGAAGTGCTTTCATAAGGAGTTTATCTTTGGAAACTTGAAATATTTGGTTATCAAACGCTTGCTACGTGCAAATCGTGCGTGACTAAACGCCGTATGTAGTTGATGGCGAAATGTCGACTTCCACAAATAGCGCAACAGCAGAATTTAAGAACTGATGACAGAACGTTTTGCTGATCCATGGTATTACGAGAAACCAAATTGAAAATGTTGGCAGTTTTAGCAAAATTGCAATAAATTTGTTACATTAAGAAACTGAGAGATAAAAAGTGGTTTAGTTAGAATTGAATATTTTGCCGTTAAAATTACCGACGTACCTCAACTTTTTATTATTGCTTACTCAATATGAATCGTATAAAAACTGGGAAATCGATGAGTTTGAGATTAATTTTCTCACAAAATTTATTTCAGAGAATCTGTGTAAAAGGTGAAGTAGAGATTGTTCATTTCCTAACGGAGCTCGAACATGCAAAGGCGTGGCACAAAACATGTGTAGCATTAAGGATATAAATACCAAAACCATCGACTTGACTCTTTAGCTTATAGAACAATTTACAAGATACACAAGGTTCTTAACTTTTAGTAGGGTGGAAAAGAATTATAGAAAAAAAAACGTTTCTAACGCCACTATCTTATTTAGAATTTAATGAAATAATTATCTTAAAATGATTGGATAACTAATAATTACAGAATAATTGACCACCCTTTGTAAACAAGTAACGGTTGACACTCTAAATCGTCATCATCATTATCCTGTTCATCACTATCCGATAGATAATCTAATCACTATAGCTATCTTCCCTACACCAATTATTAATTCGTAAATATTATCTTTCATCTGTTCCCATTTTATAAACTATTCTTCCATTTTGATGCATTACAGCAAATCTTTTGTCAGTATTGTACATTAATTTTATTGATTGATTGTCTGCCACTTTCCACACATCACCTAATTGGAAACTAGTGTTACATGCAGTAAAATCATTTAACTAATTTAACTAATTTGCGTATTTTTTCTATTGTTTCATTCTGATAATAAGATGGCAATCGTATGATAGTAAACTCATGCTCAGCGAGCATTCTATCGATAACATAAATTTTATGAATTGGTCTCTTTATTTTAACTTTTTTCCTTTAATCTCTCAAAAAATTATTTGTCCATTGATTTAAATTATTCGTGTTATTGATTTTGTTTTATCTTCTTCTCATATCGGGTCAAGTCCCGCCTTTGCGTTATTTTCTTTGTCTACTCCTGACGAGTAAATTTGGTATTTCTTAAGTAGTTGTGCTTTTGCCTTTTTCTGTTCCTACGGATTTCTGTAATTGATGATTAATTTTAAAATCTTCCTTTTGAGTACTTTTTTTTACATTTAAAGTTTTGACATTCCAGATTCTACATTTTATTATTTGCTTAATTTCCTTTTGCATTCTTGTCTCTTTTATATATGAATCTGTATAAGTACATTTTATACCTTTTGTGTTCTTGTTGAACCTTGTTTATTCATATCCATTGTCCATGTCTTGCTTTGCTCTAGTACCTATTTCGTCAATTAATCCATTTTTTCTGTTTAAGTTTAACTTATTTTCCGTTAGGTTCTATCGTCATTCTCGTCCATTTACTATCAATTTTGGATACACCGTTCTTGATTTTTATTTTATGCTTCTTTTTTTTTTTGTGGTGTTCACTCTTTTTCTTTGTTTCCATATATTTGTCATTCTCTTGGTTAATATTTTTTTTAAGTATTTTCTCAATTTAGATTTATTTCTTATTACAATCATTTATTGTTGTAAGCTTAAAACTCGCATATTTTAGGTTTTCGGCCTTAGTTTTTTAATGTAAAATTTTCCTTCCTAGTATTTAAGTTTTCTCTACCGTTCGTATTCTATAGGTAGCCTCTAACAAGAATATTGTTTCTGATACTAAATTTTCTAGCCCAATTCTTTCATTTTCTTTCTTATTTTTTTTATTTCTTCTTGTAAGCGCTATAACTTTGTTCAATTTCCTTTATATCTTGCCACTTTTTTTTTATTCATGTTGTGCGTTTACTTTATTTGGTTGTATTTATTATGAACTTAGTCGAAGTTCTAGACATTGTCTTTTTTTTCTAAATTAGCCAAATCTCTGCTAAAGTACGATATTAGAGTAATAACTTTTAAAGTGAAGTTAATTCCACATCAAAGTTATATTATTTAAAATATTCTACAATTTTGTTTAGAAAATAAAAAACACCAAGTTTGGAAAGTACATTTTACCGACCAAATTTCGTTATTTTTCTTTAAGTAGCGAACAGAAAATTTGCCATCAAATAAAAAAGATTTCGAACACAGCTACCTTTTCCTACTTGCATCTTTTGTAGAACTGATTTTGTGTCTCTGGCTGCTTTAAGGTTCGGTATAGAAGCAATCTTCAAATAGAAAATTTTTAACTCGAGTAAAAAACTACAATAGCAGCGTACGTCAAAAGGTTTTATTTTAATTTTAATTATAACTTTTCTATTTAAATAAAAACATTTAACAATTTAATTTATCCAACGTTTCCTCTGTAAATCTCCACAAATTGAGAGCAACTGATATATCGTAACATATTTTTGTTATTTATTTATAATAAATGAAATAGCGCGAATTTCTGATCCTTTTTTCAGGATCTATCATCACTTTAACGTGTGTCAAGTAACGATCGCGTTAGCATTCGTTCAACCAAATTCTGCGACTAGGATGAATCACGAGGTATTTCCAAGAGGTCAGCCACACGGAGATGTCTTCAAGTTGACAGCACTCAAAAGGATAGCTGACGGTAATATGGAATCCGGTACTGTCAAATGTAAGATATGTAGTTAAAATTTGCAGTGCATTTCAATAAAAATTGTAAGTTGCAAACAAACATTATAAAATTCTGAAGCTTTCTGTTTGAACATCGCCAACCTTAATAATTGGGGGTTTTAAATTAAATGTAGTTTTCTTAAAGGAGAAGAAAGTTTGAAGACGGAATAGAATTATTAAAAATTACAAAAAATTGGCTTGCACTTGGCTGTGAACTTAGTTTATAACATTGGTAGTGGTAGCTATATAAAATTACTTGAAGATTAGCTAGCATTTCTTAATTAATTGCTTGTGTCCAACTTTGTTACGAATAACATATGATCGAAATAAAACTTAATTGCCGGACACAAATGTGCTTCACTAGCGCAACACTACCATCAAACAGTCGCTTCTTATTTATGTCACAAAAAACAAGGTAAAGAGACCCCAGACCAAGCTAACGACCAATAGCCCGGAGAGCTAATATTTCGAAAGTACAAGCATAGCACCTTACCAGGTGATGAAATCAAAGATTATATTATATTAAAATCGATCAGGAAGGGAAGATTATAACCGTGTAGAATAAACAAATAAAATTGGAAAATTTAACAGAAAGTGTAAAAAATTGTAATTATATGCATGGGGGCTCAATTGATTGAAATTAAAATTTTGGTACTCATACGCTTGAACTTAGTACTTGAACTTATCATAAATATATAACCAACATTTCTACCTCAACATCTACTAATAAATCTATTTGTAAGAAAGTTTCTTGTTATCCATGTTCTAAATCAGACATGGACAGCCTTTCCTAGTAAAGGATCGGATGCAACGCTTGGACCAAGAATAGTTCATATGTGTCCCAAATGATTCCCTCGTTACATCTTCAATCTAGAAGAATCATGAAGGAAAGTCTATCGATACTCTAAACTTCGGGATTATTTAGAGAGTAACTTATAGGATTCTCTATAGCATATGTAAAGAACTGAGAATATTAGGTACTTTTTTAAATAAATTACCCTATTCAGTTAAACAAATGGAAAAATATTTCTCTTGAAAATTTTAAACGATGATTACAAAATAGTTTCAGTAAAGTGATTTGCTCTTCATTTTTCTTTGATGTTTATTTAATGTAAAATAAAAACCTGTAGTTTGACATCACCAGTTTTAAGATAATCAAATTTATTGAATATTTAAAGAAATTCCAGGCAATACATGAATTTTCAAACACCCCCACAATTCAAAGAGTAATCAAAATATTTTAACTTAAAGGATTACTACAAAGTGGTACACTCGGAAATAGTTAGCTCAGGCTTTAAAGAAACAATTTGTTTCAGGATTTCTGTATGCAAACCCAAGAAAGTCAATTAAGGAAATAAATGGATTTGCAACACTCGTGCGGCCACTACTTTCTTGTATCATAAGCGCATAGAGGTAGATATTCGTCTGAATTCAAGAAAATAGATTCTGTTAAATATATTATATGCGTAAGCCGAAAAGCATCTTGTACCAGAGAATATAAAATTTCTTCAATAAATTGTGAAAGGGACTTAAATACCTAGACTCTCCCCAAGACGGACCCTGTATGTAGGTGAACTCTAAGAAAAGGTTATACTTAATTCTAATCTTAATACTGTTATGCTTAGCCCTAAGGCTTTAGGATCTCGGCGACATAAAGTGAATGTTGAAAAACGAGGTCGTTACGGATTGTGCGATAACCGTGATGGGCAGATAAGCCGGCCAGGGAGCTCACTCCAACCGAGTCTGGTCATTGACAGGTGAGGGCTCTTCATCTGATTGATGTCCAGAACCCAGCACCATCGACAGATTACTCCCCCAGAGAGGGACGTCCTCCCCCTTGTGGCAGCGCAATTACTACTAGTAATAGAAAAAATTCCAGAAAAACCTCCAATTACGCCATCCTCTAAAACAAGTAGTTCCATTTCCATCGATTGCCTCAATCTGTTCAAGAACTTGAAACATATTGAAACAAAAAATACATAATTCAGTTGTATCCTTAACAGGACGTATTAAATTCCTGTAATCCCACGGGAGATATTTTTATCACGCAGCGCAAACTTTATTATTCATTCGATTTTATACTATTTTAAATTGCTGCCAGGTACAATTGAAAATTTAGAAGTCGAGCCCGGATTATGACGAATCGAATTTGTTTTGATGGCGCAACTCGACTAGATCGAAACACGAGAAGCGCAAATTTCGAGGGGTTTTTAATTAATCGCATTGAATATCGTTGTTTTCGCGAAAATCTGTTTGAAATTTAATGCCGCAACTGCTGCCGGTGCCGATTTAATTAAATTGATTGATCGACGATAATCATATTCATTCGCAAGCCGTTAATGAAACGTATTAATGGACGGTTAAAAATCTAAATAGGATGTTAGCAAAATCCTATCATTGCAAAGCCCCGATCGTGGGTTCTAGCAAATTTCCAGATTATTGTCAAAATTAAATCGGGATATAATTAGGTAATGCCGCGCTAATGTCACCTTGGGGCTAGTTCTCAGTTTCCTGCGCAATTTTAACGGCCAATTAATTAGATGCTGCGAAGTTAGTGTATTAGCACCGTACCGGCCAAATTGTTGCCTCATTAAGCTGATCCGCGATTTGTTTGCTTATAGTTATTTGAATTTTCAGGAAAATCTTGGAGTATGCATGTAAACTGATATTTTTAGGAGAAACAATAAACGTGCCACCCTCAAATTCCCTTAAAGGTATATAACCCAGAATACATTTTCGGAACAAACATCTGCACGTTCAACACAATATCTGCTGTTTTCGGGATGGAACACACCATGGTCGATTTACAATAAGACAGCATTACCTGGAATGACGATACAAAATGAAATAAGAAGAAAGACAACAGCAAAACAGAGAAGTTAATTATGATAATAATTAACAATCACTTTTATTTATTTCCAAACAATTTCCAACTCGTGTGAGGTTGATAGCTCCTATATCATGCCATCTCGTGATCGAAAGTTAGAGGACACCTCTCATAAGTTAGAGATACTAATAAATCAAGTTAATTACGATATAACAAAACTAGTAGAACAGAATTTAACATGAAATTTTAAAAAGTAAGTCAGCATAAAGTGTATCAAAACACGAAGGCAGCAATCTATTACCCACAAAGATACAATATATATAGGAAAAACCTACGTATGCCTGAGAAAGCGATGTATAATTGAAAAAGAATTTAACTTTAAAAACCTTACATTGCTATTTAGAATGACGACAACTAAGTAAATAAACTTACTAGCATTGATGAGAACTTTGATTTGAGTCTTGGTCACTGTTTAATATTATTAACATTAATTTAAAACATTATTAAGAAAATTGTAAAGTAACACTACCAACAAACATGTAAAATAAAAAATTATTTTTAAAAACTTGAACAATAGAATTCAGCTGAAGAGCCTCTAAATAAGTATTTACCAGACTAAAGCGTTTTTTACAAGACTATAAGCTGTCTAGAGAAATAAAATGAAAAACGAAGAGATACTCCAAGGATAGGCTAAAAATTGCGAAGTTATCAAGACTTTTAAATTGGGTGAACTAGAGTAGTTGGCTCCCAATATGAAAAAAGGAAGATTCAAAGTATTAGGAAATATTATGCAAAAGAACATAATATCTTGATGATCAAATCTAAAGACATAAAGCTAGAAAGGAAAAGTGTTAAATAACTGAACAAGCTTGAGAGACTTGTGTCTCTGGTGGCAACAGTTGTAACGACAATAACGCCTACCACGGCTATTAAGGTCCACGTCTGCCTGCCTCTTCTTCACTTGATAGTATATGATTAGGCATTCATGAAGACCTACACACTGGAAAGAAGCAATTATGGGATCGTTTCAAGGAGAAGATGCCTTAAGATACCTTGAGAAAAAATGGCGAGATAAAATACTTTTAGAGTTTGACGCGGAATCGACCAAGTATCTACAAGAAACGGACATAACTTTAAACCTGGGTAGTAACTACTTCAACTATGTTTCAAGCAGAAGTCACAGCTATAGAGGTATGTGGACAAGAAATTATCCTCAACAAACAGGAGAATCCGTACCATTACCGACAGTCAAGCGACTCTCAAACTCCTGACATCTGTAGTAAGAGCCTGCCAACCAACCCTGGCAAAACTAGTAAAAACTAGCATATAGCTGGATTAAAGCAGAGGATACCAAGACAACAAAAGCATCAAAAAATGTTTGCTACAGAGAGTACAAAGAAAGCCTTGATGGGATCCGAACCGACCTGCTAAATAGCATATAGCACCACAAAGAATCGGTAGAAAATACCATTGAGGAAAAAACAAATATTGAACGGGTGGGCCGAGAATGAAGCAAACACGTACATTTTCTGGAGAAGTATCCAAAACAAAAACCGACAAATTGCTAATTAAGATATGCAGAGTTATCCTAACAGGGCATTGTGGTGAGAAAAACGCCACTCCACACTTCGAAGAATTAACAGCTACATCTGAAGACGTAACCAAATCATCCCATAAAGAATATTCTCTCCATTCGGTATGATATAGTTATGAGAATATAGGGTACAATTAGCTTAAACTTTACTACAGTAATCCTGTAAGAAAAGAGAAGTAGACCACCTACGTTCTTCACCTTCAGGCTGACTAGTTGCGTCTCACAATAGCGTCAACGTAATCTACCTTTTTATTTTATTAAAAATGTGCTAAATGATAATTAAATTGGAAATTACTTTTCAACTTTTTAATGACCATCACTTGTCCACTTGCAGCTAGGGTTTCAATTTTCTTACCAGTCACATCAGAAAATTTTGAATTGAAGTCTCCTAAGGATAGAACAGAATAAATCGCGCCTCCACATTTAGAGGTTAGACTGCATTCATATTTTTCTTCTTGACTTGACCAAACTTAGTCGCAGAGATATCTCAAATAATCAGCCACTTAGAATGACACATTTCAATTTATTTTAAAATTTGTTTGAAAAAATCTTTCAGTGTAAACAAAATTTATTTGTTCAAAATCCATTTCTTAAAGGTTCCTAAATAATTTTTTTCAAATAATTACATATTTAGAGCTCCAATGAACCAAAATTAAACTTTTTGGCAAAAGCCATTTTGACGTCTCTAAATTATTATCAAGAAGCTTCTGAACATTTCTATAGTTTAATTCAGTTTATACAAAATTACGTCGCAAAATCTTAAAATATTTTTATGACAAGATTTTTCTAATAGCGCTTCGACTCTTTATCATTATGTGTAACACCCCCAATTTTCACCCAAAAACCATAAACGTTCTGTATTAAAATCCCATTTGAATTTGTAGATTAATGGCTTTTTCCATACTTATTTTCCCTCTTCTACTCCTCCTCTAGTTTCTGAATTGGCCAAGACTTTCAAATTTATAACCCCTACCGTAGTTTCCAATTTCTACTTTCTTTCAATATCGCGTTGTAAACAGCTGTGGAATCCAGCTTTAGTCTAGAGATTAGCACCCCTTATTGCGATCAAGAGTACTTTGCTTGCAGCAAACTGGAGTTATGTTGATTTGCCAAAATGGTTCAGGTTTTGTGAATTTTTAATTCGAAATCGTCCCGCGGTAGCTTCCTCGATTTGGTCGGTTATTCCTGCATTGCACCCCTCTGGCCGTAATAAAATATGAGGGCGATGTTGCGGGCTTAATTAGTTTTAGCGAAAATCTTATTTAAAAACATGACGCAGTGATTAACTCGAAGCCGTATTAAAAATTGCGTCGAGTAAAGAGCGTTCTTATTAAGCTTTCCGGCTCGATTTTTCATTTAATAGAGCTTAACATTTTTAGCTGCCGTTAAAAGATAATTGAACAAAACTTTAGGGTTATTCCGGCTCGCAGCGGTATTCAATAAAGGGTGAGTTTTGGATTTTCGGGCCGTGCCGCCAGTAAAACCCTCCCAGTCACATCAAGATTTAGTCTTCGAGTCACATAAATCTACTGTTTCTAGTTTGTGTTTAACTTTAGAATTGCGATTAAAGGATTCCCAGCGACTTAGACTTGACACTTCTGATTGATGCCGTCTTTATAGGCGAACGGGCTAGGGAAACGAGCGGCCATTGTTTTTATTAATGGCCCCCAACAAATCGCCCCATAATTCGATGACGGCCGATTTTTCGCCAGGAGCTCTCGTAAAAATCCGCAACGATGATGAATAGAAAATTAAACGTTTCGGTCCGCAATAACGGCGCGAATTAAAATAGCATTAAATTTAATTAAATCCATAAGTTATTCAACAAACAAGGCCCAAATCTCTTGTAATGAATTCCAGCCAACAGCGCGCTGCCATCAGACGGGACAGTGTTTCGGAACAATTAAGTCCTCGCCTTTGTCGCAGCTGATGAATTTGTTGTTGTGGTCCGATTTATCCGGGATTATCGTCGAATTAGGAATTGCGGAGTTGCTTAGAAGCGTCGCGACGCTTTCGAAACTACTTTCAACGATAGAAAACTCCATCTGCTGTTGTTGATATGTTGCGAATTTCTAGTGTTCTTGTGTTTCCAATTACGGGGGAGGCTTGAGGCCGGAAACTGGGCTAATTAATCGAATTTCGCTAAATTTACCGGATTCGCTCGCAAATAATTTCGCTGGGACCAGCGAAAGCCGCTAATGAAAAGTTTTCGAAATGCACACCTCGCGTTTATCAGCTTACAAAGGCAATTTGCCGCTGCTCTTAACGCTATAGCAACCGAGAAATCGGCTTACGAAACTTCCTGGAATAGGTGTTTACCCTATTTTTCTCTTACGCTAGTTTACTCCCCGCTCCTGTTTTATTGGCTGCAAAGGATCATATTCACATAGAGCGGCACATTCCTCAACCAAATATTCAACCATACAGAACATTCTTTTCTCCTTCCTCTTCGTACATTGCCTCTTTGGCCTGTGTTTCATTGGATTCTATCTTCTTCAAGAACCAACTATCTTGTTATCTGTTTGAGTGGTCTCCTGATAGTTTAAGTCATTCCTGATTTCCGTCTCGTATTGCTTGAACTAACCTTTCACTCTCCATTTTTGAGATGTGTTGGTTCCACTGTCTTCTCCGTTTTCTATCTATCTAACGGCGTTATGTTTGTAACATTATTCTCTAAATTGTTGGCTCCTGATGTGATCATATTTTGCCTTCCCAACTATTAACCTTAATATACTCATCTTCGACGTTTTTAGTGCTTGTTTGATTCTTTTGTTATGCGCTAAATAAGAATTGAAAGTACCTAAGTCTTACAGATTCTTGTTTTGCGTTCTATTTTTAGATGTATTTTTCGAATTATCTTTCTCAATGCTCCTGCAATCAAGTTTGATTTTTTTACTTCATTAAATGTTTCTTTTTAAAAACTGCAGTTAGGTACTTGTTTCTCTGCTCCGAATTAGTCAAATATCTGTATGATTTTTATGTTTATTTTGAGCTTGCACCTCACCAGATTTTTGCAGATTGTTACACATATTGTTTTTGATGGAGAAACCCTGTTGTGTTTTTTAGGTATGTTGTTGAATCCATGCAATATTCTTTAAAGCTCGTCCTAATTGTTTGTCGTCTACTACTATTGAAGTTGTAGTTAAGTATCTTATATTCCTTTATCGATGTTATGTCTTCTATGAGTTTGTTTATTACTAAGTAAGACAACAGTGGCCTAGAGTATCACCTTATCTTGTTTTGATATTTATTTAGATATTGTCTGTTAGCTTTCCTCCTCTTCTTACTCTAGTAAAGTGGTTTGAATATATTATCAATTATCAATTATATTATCAATGATTTAAAACTTTGGGAGGAACATAAGTGAAAAATATTTCAAGCATATTTTTCAATATTATTTTTGATTCCATGTTCTGTATTGATACAAATGGGCAATTATTTGAAGAGCTATTAAGTAAATATTGATAATTATAGTCAACAGTAATTAAGTTTTAATCGACTGTACCTGGTAGTAATTATTTTTGTATTTTTCCTCCTCTTTCAATTGCGTTAGTCAAATAATTTAAAATGTACACCAAGAGTTTGGAATAAATTACTTTAAATCGCTACTTAACATAAATGTAACACAAATTCTAAAAGCTTATAACTTTTTGAAAAGCTATAGCTAATAATTAAATAAAATCGATGATATCGTAAATGGCTACTTAGTATCTATTAAATTTGTAATAATTATTGGTATCCGAAATTCAAATTGCCCACATTTGTTGCTTGGTATCCCTCTCTTATTCAAGTGCCTCTGGTTATAATTTAGCACATTTCAGAGGGAAGAAACTTTCCACAAAAAGTTGCAATTCTGTAAGTTTCAATCGACGTAGCTGTCGCAAAGCGGAACGCCACGTGATCCTGTCCAGAGCTCCCCGTTCGATCATTTTCAAAAGTTGCCATAACGGCGCTTTATGTGCCCGGAGTTGCTTTGCGGCATTATCGTAAATCAGCGACGTTTTCTAAAGAGCACGAGTTTTTCACGAGTTGAACCGTAATATCAGCGGCAAAGCAATCCTGGTCGCATGAAAGAAGTAAATTATAAATGGTTAAGTTGCCGGAGCACGTGCGCATTCTATCGCTCGGTCTTCATCAGCTAATAAACGAACAGGGCCCCGACGGCATTCTCCCGTATCGACTAATTGCCAAACAAAATCCGGCCCGGACCGAATTGCTTCCGGGAAATTTCCCTGCCACCAAAGCACCTTTGTTGGGAACACAAAAATAATTCACTCATCTCCTGCAGCTGTCCCAAATCGAAAGCCTCTTAAACCGGATAGGTAAGGGGCCCAAGAACTGGGGACTACTTCCGATCCGGAATCGGCTACTTCAGCAAATTTAGCTCAGAAATTTGACAAAGACACTATTTTAATTGAACCACTCTAAAGGATAAAGATTCCTTGCAGAAATGACCGTAATAGTGAATTTTTGAATTACTTCTTACAAAACCACCCTTAAGGATTTGAAAGGCAGCAAAGTTGACATGTATTAAACATTTACTAAATACAGCCTAAACAAAAATTATTAAAATTGCTACATATAAAGTTAATTTAAAAAAAAGTTGCTGGATGCCTCTTAAGTTATGTTATATGTGGTCTTTTGGCACGTGAAGACTGGAGTGGAGCTCTTCTTTATTTGACAGAATTTCTTTCTGTGAACTTTACTTGATGATGTAAACTACTTTTTGGCCACTAAAACAAGTAGGAATAACTTTATATAAATCGTATTAACATTTCCATTACGAAAATTAATTATGATCCGAAAACTTTTCGAAGTTAACTTGACGTCACGTGGCAGATTTGTTTGACGTGCTGTGCCGTATTTCTGGCTAAATTACAACTTTTCTGTTAATTCAAGCAAATAATTTGAAAGTTTGCTTTTTAACTAAAATTTAATCATGCTAAGTACATTCCATACGTCAAATTTTAAAATGACATCAGAGCACCGTTTGCACTTTTGGCTCATCTTGAGCTTTAACGCGTAATTCCGATTTTGTGTAGGAGGTTAATCGGAAGCTTTCATCTAACTTTTCTTGACATTAAATAAGCTTACCAACAACTACAGAAAAGGTTATAATAAAGTAAAATATTTTAAGTGATCACCATTTATTATGTAATGGGAGAATCACTAAACTTTAGTAAATTTGTTTTAATTTTAAGTTCTTTTGAGCCTTCTTTATAGAGTCGAGAGATGTTCTTGCAGATGCTGCATTGTGTACAGTTTATTAGATTTTTTAGACTGCTTTATAAAAAACTATAAAGCCATAAGATTTGGTTATTTAGAAGACCCATGCTAAATCTTCAAATGGAGAAACTAAAGATGTTTCTCAAATTCACAATGTGGTGAGAGGTAAGGGCAGAAGCACACTCCTGTTGTAACTTTAATTTCTCCAATCATATGACTTCTAATATGAGTTAGAAAGACTTATTTATTCAGAACGTATTAAAACAGCAATGTTTTTGTCATCTTTAAAGAAACAGAAACCAATTGCACAAATATGCAGCATCATACAGTCACCTCTAAAAAAGTGGTTGCTAAAAAAATTACAGAGCTTTCCGCTTCACAGAAGGAGTCAAATCTAGAAATGTATCTATTTTGTAAGACTTATTGTTCTTTTCTAGCAAAATGAGTTCTTTGTGCTCGAAAGCATCCTCTCTCAGCTCTCTATCTCAGCGGCAGAAAACCTTCGGAGATCATTTCTATACTTATAAATTAATTATATTTGTCTGTTGCATCACCATGCTAATATCAGTAGAAGATTATTGTTGTGACCTCATGAACAACCAGCTCACTGAAGCAAGTAGTGGAAAAGGCTGCTGTAGTGCCCGATAGGTATCTCCTAGTTACATTGTACTCGCCATCCCTGGACCAGGGTCGTAAATTTTAATATTAAAACAAAAAGATTGAACAACTTTTGACTCCTAGACTCACGCTCCAGGTAATTGAGGCTTAGGTGAAATTGTGAAGTGATTACACTAAGAGTGCAATGTTGTTCTTTGAGATATGACTATAGTAACAGGCAGACAAGTAGGTTAGCTAATTCAATTAATTATTTGTTGTGAACTAAATAAGAGAAGCAAAAATGGTCTGTCTCTTTTCTTCGCCAAATAATCTTTCCTTATACAGTAACTCTGGCATCAATAACCTATTTAAATTTTTTTAATAATTTTGTTGATCAAAATCATCAAGTAGAAGACATTGAAGACAAAATTCAATTGTTGACCAGTCATGATTATTTAGTAACTGCAGTAACAAAGTTGTTAAGGATGTTATGCAAATGAATCGAGGCTTATTGTTACTGGAGTCTTGCCAATATTAGTAAATTTACAAAATGTATTATCGCCGGGTGCCATCTATTTCACATATTTTTAACACCGGCAGAATTAAAAATAGAAATATGGTTAATTATGTTTTAATAAGATGTAACGACTACACCAATACTATTTGTTACTTAGTTACTAGATGTCATTGACAAATTTTAGAATTTATATACTGAAATTCAGATAAGAAGCAAAAATCTGAAATTCTAAAAAAACAGACAGTTTTGTCTCCTTGCCATCAAATTTTTTTTAATAATTACACGAAATTGTTGCGGTATAGCTGTGATACAAAGCATTGCAGTATTGAAGAAATAGTGTAATAAAGAGCATGTGCAGCTGAAAACAATAATGCACATGTTCAAACAATGACGCTTGCTGTGAAAATGACATTATAAATAATGAATGCAGAAATAACATATTTAATTAGATATAAATTATTTTGCAAATCTGCTGCAGGGCTTTAATAATAATTAAAATTACTATTTAAGCATTAGATATTAATGGATTTCCTAAAATATTATACAAACAATCGGAGTAAATGTGCGATTATTTCTGCAGTGTGCTTTATCTGAGTTTCCTGGAGCTCTGTTTGGCGAAGAAATAGCGCTATCTTTAGTCTTGCAAGAACTCCTATTTGCAACTGCCGCTGTTCCAGGAGTTTTATAACTTTATATTTCTTATTTCTTACCATTATTTGCTTTGTTTTAAAATGTCGGCAGATTTTATAAGAAGAAATTTAAAACAAGACATAAATTACTTAAAAGTGCGTTCATAAAGAAACAACTTACTGTTTGCTGCTAGATCTTCAGAGAGAAAAAAATTACTTTTTAAATAAAAATTATTGCTTTCTTCAACATCTGTGGTTAATGCTAAATGGTCCGGTTTCTTGTCAACCGTAGGGCTTCACTGCTTTTGTGTCTCCTGCAATAAGGCTTTTCTTATTTAAAATATTGTACATCTCTTCGTTACTCGAACACTTTTCTAATTTTAGAAATATTGCCCACACGATAGTAAAAACAGAATCTGCAATAACTATCTAACAAAAAGTGTCAGCTAGATAGTAGAGGTATTTGTTTTTTTTTAATACAAATGAGTAAATATTTTTTTGGTTACATTTAAACGATTTCCAAAATTAAATAAACAAATTTAACTAACCGCTTGTATATGCAGCCAGAAATACACGCTTCCGTATAGTTAGTTACAGTTACAATTGCATCCATAGAACAATTACATCTAGTATCTAAGTAACTAAGTATCTTCTAGTAACTTTTACTTCTGTTATGTTGTCCTGGAGAGCAAAATTCACTATGGTGTTAAACAAAAAAGGGTTAAACAAACGTTTTTGTTGCTAATTAACAAATGGGGCAACCCAGTTGTCAACAGTTGTGCCCTAATTGATGTGCTCTTAAGCAACTCGCAAATTGTTATATTTGAAGGTGGGTTCTATCCTAACCTCACTTTCACTGTGTTTGTTTACTTATATATATTTACATTATGCTTATTACACACCGCAAAATCAACATCAGTTCAATTGTTATAGAAACTCTTTGGAATGATGGAAGAAGGAAAGTTAGTATTATCAGACTTAAGTCAAACTTGTCGCACTTGTCTTACTCAGAAAGCCGAACAAGATCTTCATTCATTATTTGAAGACTCCCTTGACTTAACTCTATCCAGTTTAACGGAAATTAAGGTTTTGATTATATAATTACCTCAACAAGTGTGATAGTTAACCTTTCCAGGTAGCTAAAGATGATGGTTTGCCTGGCTCTATATGTAATGATTGCATATTTACTTTGAACTTATCCAAAAACTTCAAAGACCAATGTCAACGGTCTGAAGCACAACTACAAAAAGCCTTATACTACAACAAATTTGAAGTAGAAACACTTGATAATGTTGACCCTCTTGGAATTATTGAAGAAACTAAACCGGCACAAATTGAGGAAACTGATCCAAAACCGCAATCTTTCAAATACTTAAAGAATATCAAATGTGGAGTATGCGACACTGAATTCAGTAGTATGTTAGTCAAATACTTTTAATTTTAATATCAACAATTTGATTTGTAGCAATGAAAACATTCAAAGAACACGTCAAAACGCATTCAAATTACAAACCGTTTCTTTGCTCTATTTGCGACAAATCCTTTTCGTTATCAACTAGTTTAACAAAACACATGCGAACACATGGAGGAGAACGGAAACATTTATGCGGCACTTGTGGCAAAAGATTTTATGAACCGGGACATTTAACTGTAACGTCAATTTCTTAAATTTCTTTACCTAATGTTTTGTTATTGTCAGATTCATATGAGGACTCATACGGGGGAGAAGCCAGTTGTCTGTAATGAATGCGGAAAACGTTTTTCAGATCCTCACGGTTTAATAGCCCATAACAAAATTCACACCGGCGAAAGAAAATATGAATGCAGTATCTGCGGTGAGACGGCGCCATTTTCGACACAAAAATCTAACTTGGCGGTTTCTAGGAAAAAAATTTGCACATTCGTTCGTTTTAACAGCGCACAAGAGGGTGCATACTGGGGAAAAACCTTATGTGTGCAGCATGTGCGACGCGGCTTTTGCCACTTCATCTTACTTGACCATTCATATGAGGACGCATACGCAAGAAAGGCCATACAAATGCGACAGTTGCGTTAAGGTGTGCTTTTCTTGATATATTACAAAATACGTTTTAGTTACCTTATAACCCAGAAGCTGTTGCAGCTACAAATTGCTTAAGTAGCGTCAATAGGAGCCTCATATCTGAAGTCGTTAATGATTTAACCGCGGTAGGATAAAGTTCTTCAATGTAAAAGGATGCGTAACGAAAAATGAAACGTTGAGGTCTAGTGCAAGGCATGATACCGCATGAAGCGGAGGATATCCCCACTCTTCTTAATATTTTTCCTTTGCTAAGAAATTTTATTTCTATAGCAACTTATTGTAGTGCAGATTTTTATTATTATTTGAATATGCGGTACAATTAGTACTAAGAGGATACAAATTTTACTAATAATCGGGGACCCTTTTCCAGGCGTTTATAAGCAAGTGTGCCTTGGTCGCTCATACTCGTACTCATACTGGAGAAAAGAAGTTCCAGTGTGGTGTATGCGGTAAGAAAACGGGGCGAGCTGCTGATCTCCAAATTCACATGCGTTCTCACACCGGTAATAAACATTTTTGGCAAAACTGACACTAACTCGATTGTTTCAGGGGAGAAACCCTACAGTTGCGATTTATGTTCGAAACGCTACCACACTTCCAGTAATTTGGCCGCTCACAAACGCACACATCTTGGACTAAAAGAACATGTTTGTACAGTTTGTCGCAAAGCTTTTGGCGACTTAAGAACTCTAAAGTGTCACATGCGCACCCACACGGGCGAGAAACCCTACGTGTGCGAGGTGTGCGGCAATAGGTACACTCAATCGGGGCAGTTGTCTGCTCATAGGAAACTCCATCAGGCCAAGTAATGTTCTTGGTTTTTGCAAAGTAATTTTGTTTGAGTTGCGCTTATAACCGCATTAATTTCTGGACGAGCAGCGACCTCTGCCTCAAATGTTGCGAATTAAATCAACTATTGGAGGATGCGAGAAACGGACTGTAGTCAGTCTGCCAACAATTGTTAAACTTTTCAATAAAAAATTGATAATTGGTTCATAGAATATAAAATAAAGTACAGGTAAGACTTATCAAATGTGAACATTACTGGTAATATCGTCAATAGGTGAATCTTGTTGTATGTTTTTGATTCATAGTCATTGAAAATGATGCTGCTTTAATTTTTGTAAAAAAAACTTTAATTTAAAGTTAAGCGTAAAACCATACAGGTACCTAAATTGTATAAACAATAAATTACTTCAAACATCAACTGCAAGTGAATTTCCGCCGAAACCACTTGAACTGCTGTCTCTTCTAAAATCACAGCGACTCGGTCCAATTTTCACCAGGAAAATTGTCCAGTGCTTTTCACTCTACAGTCCTAAATGCATGTTTGAGACTATCTCTTGCTTGCACCTCCCGATCCTCAAACAAATGCGATTTTGGCGCCATCTCGGTAGAAACTTGATCAATAGGTTCTTCATAATAATCACCACTTTTTCCAACGCTTTCCTTCGATGTTTTCACACTAATTGTCGTCAATATGACGATTACAATAAGGAAAACGAAACAAGCTGCTGCGATTAAGCCGATTGCAAGAGGTGATAAAGTGTTATGTTGAATTTTTAACTTTTTAACATCTTCACAATCCTGCCAGTTGGTCCAGGTATTGTTGTATCTTGCAGGATCGGCTTTGGGATCTCTCGGTATGTTTCTAGGAGGGATTGCGGTTTTCTTCCAACGAACCAACGCTTGTTCTAAATTCATGACAACAACAGGTCGTTGCGACGCTAAATTAATCATCTCGCAAGGATCATCTTTTAGATTGAAGAGACAAGGTGATTGAAGAGGGTCGCAACGGTTAATTTCCGGAATATCCTCATGATTAATTTTCCCGCATTTAACTTCCGCTGATTCTCGTATCTTTTCTATCGCGCCACTATCAATTAAGTTAAGACTGAAATCCGTTGCGTTTTCTCTGTGATTTTTCAAATTTTCGTTTTTTTCTTTGATTTGTTTATAGGTGATAACGCCAGCTAGAGCGCTAGCTACTTGTGACGACAACACTTCGGCAGTATTGTAAGAATATTCATTGCCTTTCCCCGAAGAACCGTACCAAGAGTCCTTGGTACCTTTTGAAGGCGATCCATATAAATATTTCCAATCACCTTGTCTCAAAGCGCCGTAATTATAGGCTAACATATCGTCGATATTATAAACCATTTCAGTACGAGGACTCTTAGTGCCTTCGGAAATAGCTTGCCACATGTCGACACCGTCAATAGTTGGAAGTTCGGTTTGATTCAAACCTGCTGCCGAGTAAAGTGTTGGTAACCAATCGGAAATATGCATCAAATTATGCGAAACTCGTTGCGGTTTCTTGATTAAGGGACTCCAAATCGCTGCTACACCCCTCATAGCGCCCTCCCACGGCGAGTTTTTCATCTAAAAAATTTTTATTAGTTAAATTTTCTGTTTTTTTTTTGTTTCTTGCTGCGTACCCCTCGCAATGGATAGTTTGATCCGTGATTGGCGTGAATTCCTTCAGTTTGAGCACCGTTATCTGACATGAAAAGGATGATGGAATTGTCCAACATATGTTTTTCCCTGAGAGCCGCCACCACGCTTCCGACGCTCTTGTCCAACATAGAAACCATTGCTAGAACAATGCAATCACGTGTTTTAAATTCACTTTCTTTTCGCCACTTGTCGTTATGTAAAGGTTTCATCATAGCCTAAAGGTTAACTTTTACTGTTTGTTCAATTTTACCTGCGTAAATCCGTCTTTCTGGGTCCGCTATGTGGGAGAATTTCGCTATTTCCTCGTCTGGTGCTTGAAGAGGATCGTTGTCATTACCGGTGTGGGGCGCTAAGTGGGCCAAGTACATGAACATGGGAGTCTGGGTGTTGTGGTTATGAATCAAGCGGACAGCTTCTTCGGTAAAGAGAGTCGTGGAATATTTTCCTTTAGCACTCCAATCTACCGACATGTTCCGTCTCATGTCGTAACCTTCCTCAGACGTGAACTGGAACAATCAAAATCTCAATTTAGGACGTTTCGATATCTGAGATCATGTTTTTGAGTTTTGTAATAAGGCGCCACCGTGATCAAAATCGTTACTATTGCTAATGTAAAACCTTAAAATTGTGTATTTCCATATGGAAGCATACACTTTCATAAAAAGACCAATAAACTGTTCTTCATGGAAACAAAAAAAAAACAATAAACTTCAATTACTCAAATTTTTAGTGCACTTTATTAGCAATCCAAGAAGTAGAACTGTCTATAAGAAAAGCGCTCTTCTTATGTTTTACTGCTAATAATTGAAAGTAATATACAAGTAAAAAGTACCAAAAACACTTTTATATATGAAATTGTATTTTGAAGAAAATAATTGTGAATTTCCGTTATTGCTAGGACAATTTTAAATGGTCTGTCATTATCTTATCGACCTTTGCAACAGAACTCTTTCTCTGACCAGGAAATGCAAGCTTGAAGGTTGTAACCGCAGAACTATAAGGAAATTGCCTTAGAAGAAAGCGATATCAAAAAACCTAAAGCGCAGGAACTCAATATTATTGTTGTTAACGTTATTTCAGTTCAGTTAATTTGAATTACTAAGGGAAATCAACCCCAATATGTATGGTAAGTTTGAAATACTTTACCGTGGCGTGAACAGTATGTTGGTAGTAGTCCTGCAGCCCCTGCCAATAACCGTAGTGGGAATCAAATCCTCTATAGGTGGGTGTGTATTCTTTTTTGAAAAACCCAAGGTGCCACTTGCCCACAGCGTGGGTGGTGTACCCGTTGCGCTTCAAGTGTTGAGGCAGGAGTGTTTCGTTGAGCGGTAATCCCCACGGTTCCGGCTCGAGGATCACCAGATGTTGCATTCCTGCAAGAAACCACGGATTTATTAACAGCAAAAGTTTCCGATTTGACAACAATTTTTTCCACTAGAAGTTCGATGATAAAGCGGAAAGCCATAAAGGAACAGTTCTGACCGCAACCTTGGCCATTTCTGTTAATTATTTCACTAATCAAACTGAAAATTCTGAATTATGTTGGTTAATTGGAATTAGATTTTCGGTGACGCAGACGGGAAGCTAAAATCGGCTATTGTAAAATATTGTAGAAAAATGACAAAGCATTTTTCTTATTTTTCTGTAAGAAGAATTGAGCTATTCAAGGTAACTTTTTATGACTTGAAACCAATCAATCCAATCGTCTGTGGTAATCAAGATCAACCACTGGTACATTTGAATAGGCAAAAACTTAAGTAGCTAATTACAAAAAAAAAATGATTGTATTAATAAAAAACCAATTTTGGCGGCTACTTCATAGAAAAGTCTAAAATTTGGCTATTAATTTTTTATGTTACAACAATAGGAATCTCCCTTCCGGCAGCCGTAAATTATCAATTTAATCTTTTTAACTGCAATATTCTGCAAATAAGTTTTGAACTAGACAGGTGTATAATATCGTCAAGGATAATTTGGTCTTCCGGCGTGACATAACTAAACCAGTTTTCGTCAATTTTCAAATTCTTCTTACCTAAGTGAATGGGATATTTTCCTGTTAGAAAAGCCGATCTGGAGGGTGTGCATAATGCTTGCGTGTAATGGCTGTTCAAGATGACTCCGTTGTAGGCCAAAGCGTCAATGTTAGGAGTTGGGATCTCATTACTGCCGTGAAATCCCACATCGTTGAACCCCTGCAACAAAAAGTAAATTTCTTAGTACGGATTTTTAGATAATTTGCAGAACCCACAACTCGCGACTAAGGAACTGACGTTTACATTTTTATCCAAGATTGTGTCTAGATTGTTAGATTGATAATTTTTTTTTAGATCTTAAATGTGACGTCTTAATATCCAAATAGTAACAAAATTATGACGGCGTCCTAAAACTTACCAGTACGTGAAAGCAATCAAGGAAAGGAAAAGTGATTTTAATCAATCAACAGATTGCGGTTTCATCTTATAAAGAATGAATTAGTGGCTGAATCTATGACAATTTTTCTACATAAAATTAAATTTCTCTCACTTAGTTTAATTAGTAAACAGATGACTCAATGACAAAACGGAACTCTTATCTATATTAAGAACCGCAATTGTGGAAGTTGGAATTCCCCACGTGTGATTTCCCAATACCTTCTATTTTCAAAATATGGTTACTTGCCTCCGGTCGGCATCATCAAGCTACTCTTTATTGCTTTTGAATTACTTGGGAATTAACAAGCAATCAGATTTAATGACTGATTGGTATTACCATATTTTTTCTTCTACCGTTAAAAATTGTACCTAGTAGCATCAATTTATATAATTTAAAGGATCTTTTGATGGTTCATTGACTTGCGATTACTTCAGATGTGCATTATTTGTTAAAATTTGAATGTCAATGGTTAATGTTAAACTTAAAACAACTTGTAATAAAACTTTCAAGGTTAATAACTGAACTTGCTGCGTTCAGGCCGAAGAGAAAGAACACGGGGCAAGAAACAAGCGCAATTGTTATGCCAGGCTAACAACTAACAATTACAAACTAGAAAAAATCTATAGTCAATAAATTAACATACAGGGTTACTCATAAAATTTGTTTCCGCCCATTTTTAAGTGTTTCTACTCTAGGTCACTTCTAATTGCTCACCTAGATATCCTTTAAAAAATGGAATTCAGTTCTCAAAAAATCTTAAATTCAAAACCAGAGAATTCAGAAAAATATTGTTGACATTTTATTTATTATAGCTAGATAGACTTATGACTTTTTAAGTCTTCCAAAACAAAAAAGTTGCGAGATTCTTAAGCTAAAGTAAAATAATTTTAGTTAAATTGGCGCCAAGAAATTTCACTAATTTTAAAATTTTCTCACCATATCGTCCGCCACTATCACAATGATATTGGGCTTGTCCTGGGCCCGTCCCTGCAGAAACACCGCACATACGACAAAAACCTGTAGCGCCCACATTTCTGGCGTCGCGACGCTGTTTTTTCGCGATGATGGCGGTCAGAGGACTTACGCAAACTGTTTGAAGACTTAATGTGGTGGAAAATTTGTTTTATACCTTTCTGGTAGTGGGGTGGCGGTTACGGATCCACAATCACCTCGCCTCCTATCTACGTCATTGGAATCGCCAGAGTTCCAAAGGCGCTTGACCAGAACGAAATTGCTCCGTATATTATGGTCAAGAACTTTGGTACTACCTCTACCTATTATGACGTAGGTCGAGGAAAATTTGGAAATACATCAGCTTTTCACCAAACTGGTTAATTATTAGGGGGTTTTCGAAACTGTCCGATGACTCGGTCTAAAAAAATTGTCACCAAACAAGTAAAGTACAGAATTTGATATTCCGAAGAGACAGATCGGGAGAAACTTCGATGACCATTCTTATTTATGATAATGGTAAATAAATCGTGCAATTGCAATTTTAACATTAAAAAGAAGGCGGATGTTACTTTGTATTGTTATTGAGCACTGAAATAGAATTTAGCAAAATTCGTAGCAAAAATGATTTATGAGAGAAAATTTCGCTAATTTTCTTTCTGGTTTTCTCTACGGACAATTGTTTTTGCGATAGCGAAAATGTTCACATCTATTCTTTCTTTCCTGTAGTGCAATCGAAACTGGTGGTTATACAACAAGTCTTTATATATTTAAACTATTGTTGCAACAGTTGATCTTGAGGTTACACTCCAATGGCGCAAACCGTAAAATTCTCTTGCACACTGATTTATTTACGTCCATTGCATCAACTCCCAATAATCGTTCAACCTCGGGACTGAATACATTACCTATACCATCGTATCCATGAACTTGACAGGGTCGAATATGGATCAGGGTAATTAGCTGAAGGATTGACGGCCTTGACTGAAAATATGTGGTTGTTATCTTATTAAAAAAGCATTCGATCTTAATTAATTATTAATTAAAGACAAAAAGTTGCCAACATTTTGTATTGACTAAGTAAATATTTAATTGGACACGTGTGACAGGGAGCGGACTAGTAATTTACATGCCATTAACCATCTAGGATGCAACAATGCCCAATTGCTATTCAGGGCTCCTCTTCGACTGTTTCTCAAGCACCATTCAGAATGAACGTGAAAAATCTCGAAAATTTTTCTAGAAACACTTCTATTTCTCTACGACAACAAAAAAACTAAGTCGAGTTCTTGACTTGTTATCATCTACGCAAAACTATTACAAATTATCGTATTTTCACATAATTGTGACTACTCGTCTTGTTACTTTTACCTTATAACCATTTGGTGACCCCCAATTGATTGAAAGTTGTACTTCGGTTACCTCAGCGTGTTGTTCTAATATGTGAAATTCATGTGATTTAAACAAAATTAGTCACATTTTATATTTACAAACATTTTGATGGAAAATTTTTGGTAATAAAATTGCAAAATTTTGAAATTAAATTGCTAAATTTAGAAATAAATTTTATAAGTTGCCGGAAATTTCTGATCTACGTCGTTTAGTTTAGCACTGTTTTGCTTTTTATTAAAATAACTAAAGAAAAAGTACTACACCAAGGTCTCGGCCAATAGCGAATCAGTCTGACCTTTCTTCTTAAGTATTGTACTTGTAATTAATTGTTAGGATGTAAATGACATGTTTACGATGTTCAAGTAAAAAAAAGGAAAAAGTAAATAAATTTGCATATTTTCCGGTAGACTCGTTTTCAAACATTTTAACAAAAAGGGTTGTTACCTTCTCAATCTTTAGAATACGCCTACCACATTTTCGTAAGTCATGATTTCTATAAAAAGTTTATTAGAACGTATTTTTAAAAATAGACGGCCTCAATAATATTTAATTTGAAATTGTTTTTAAACAAATTATTCTTATTTGGCATCCTATTTTAAGGGGTGGTAAGTAGGTGAATTTTCATTATTTAATAAAAAGAGATTTTTTAACAAAATGTGTTTATTGCTGTAAATTAATGCAAAACATTTAATGGAAATTACTATCTTCTAATGAGACCTGTTCGAAATGCATCCCATCATTCTCCAACCAACCTAACGGACAATAGACTTGCTTCGGATATTTGTTTTCAATAAATAAAAAATTTATAAAAAACTACAAGTGCTAAGAAATAAAATAAAATAAATATGCTTACTTTGGGGAATCTTATCAGTTTTACAAACAACAAACAGTCGATTCATTAAAAATTATACAGGGTGGCCGAACAAAAAACAGCTAAGTTTAAGAACTGAATTTACCACAATATTTTTCGACATCAAATATACAACTTTTACAAATGTAAATATTTTCCAGTGCACCAATACAAAATCAACCATCAGGCGTTGTGAGATATGAGGTAAAGAATTATGAATAAAATTAACCCCAAGTTACTTTAGTTATAGTTAAAGCACCGCCATAGAAACTACCGGTCTCTGCAGTGTAGTGTGCACAGCGGCATAAACTTAAAATAAAACTCTTACAAAATTCTTTCCAAACACCAAGCATTGTGGACAATGCTCAAACGGCCTTGAAGGGTAAACCAAAATTTTACTTTCAGAATACCCAGTGTGTTTCTTTCTGATGATGTTGGCAGATTTGATTACAAAGCAGACATATTTGCAACTGTAACCATAACAATTATAATTTAAATTAAGAGAGTCGGTCTGGCTGGTTAGCATAAAATCAACAACTCTATGTAATAAATGTCAATAGAGAATAAGATATTAATATGCAAAGTAGAAATTATTACAATTTGAATCTGTATTACGGTTTGGGGCTGCTTTAGTAAATTCAGCGTGGTTATCATTCAACAAGCACAATCAGAAAACTTAAAAACAGTAGTCCACCCCACATTGTATGTCACAAATCAGATGTTCTTTACATCTTTAGATGATCTTTACATCTTAACGGTTCAAAAAACAAGACAAAAGTAAACCAAAAATCATTGTGAGAATCTAGAAATGCACACCGATAATACACTACGGCCACTAGTGAAAGTGAGAACAATAGAAAATGACCAAGGAGCTTGAAATAACGAGAAGAAAAAACATTTTTAAAATTTTTCTCAACTTTAATTTCTTTCTTTTAATTAATGTCTAAAGACAGTAAAGCCTGTTCAAAATAGTTCCTATTCTTAGGTATTCTGGGTATGATGAAGAAGGTAAACATGTTATAGTAACATTTCCAACAATTCATTTTTAAATAATTTAAGCACTTCCCAGCTTTCCAACTTCTCTGAAACATTTAAATGAGAAAAATAAGGAGGCAGAAACACCAATTAACTTTGCCAAGCTTTTGTAATTGAATGTTAGCACTGCAGTATTATCTAGAAATTTAGACCATCATCCGAGTAAATTCTTCAAGAGCATGCCATGATGGAAAACAGACCAATAAAGATAAAGACTAGATG
The DNA here is from genome assembly GCA_905333025.2 of Pyrochroa serraticornis. Classification (NCBI taxonomy): domain Eukaryota; kingdom Metazoa; phylum Arthropoda; class Insecta; order Coleoptera; family Pyrochroidae; genus Pyrochroa; species Pyrochroa serraticornis. The sequence continues at coordinate 7,682,779 of HG995157.1, read as the reverse complement.
ATTCAGTTAATAAATTAGCTATTTGTTTTAGAAGTAAAGCTCTAGTGCTAACAGCAACATCTAACGCACAAGGCGCGATTAAACTGTCATCAAAATTTTGATTGGTGATTACAGAGCCATCCGCTGTTTTTTATGAATTTAAAAAAAAACAAAGTTAATGTCCGTTGAATTCCTACAGAATGTAACAAACGGCTAATGTCAAATTTTAGAGAGCCGCTAATAGCTAGTTAAACTCTCGCTTGTGCAACCGGGGGTCCTTTACAGATTTCCAACATTGAACACAATAATCCTTACTAACTACTAAGAAAGATAGTTGCAAATAGATTTATTATTTTCTGCATAATTTATAATATTGCATCTTCTCAGTCTCATAAATCAGCGTTGCTATATTATTTTATAAGTAGCTTATACGAGTTGCAGTTGATGGCATTTTTGGTTACCTATTATAACAATGATATTACATAAACTACGTTGTTTTATTGCGGATCTAATTTTATCATTAAACCAACGATTGATTATGTTTTAAATTATTTTTTCCCAGGCCATACGTCATGACACCTAAAGTTATTGTTGATATCGCTCTTTTGCTCAAGTAATTTGCCATAGGTTTTTTTAAGTATAGGTAGTTTATAGGTAAAATATTGCCCATAATTATTGATATTTAATAGTTACTATATAACATTAATTACTATGCAGTTAAAACATTAATAGCAATTACTTATGAATAAGTCAACCATTGTACTACTTTTAATAAAAGTGCCTGTATAATAATTTAATAATAGCCACGCCCTTAATTGTTTTTTTAGCGATTATCTCTCAACTAATCAATATTAAAATTACTTTTATATTGTTCAATTAGTAATAAAAATTATTGAAATAAATTAGTAGAGTAATAAATACCAGCAAACATAGTTTGATCATCAGTTCTACAATATGTTAATTCACTATCTGTATGCATATCGTTGATATTTATAGTGAAATTTCTTTAACAAATTTAAAAACTTTTTTGCCAGTTAATTTTTTTTTACTTTAACAACTTTTTCGGTCTATTGGCATCGAGTTTGGCTGCACGATAACGAGATCATTGTTGAAATTTTGTGACTCGCTCGTGAAACTAAATGTTTAAACTTATTGATAATGTTTCAGTTAATCGATGCTGAACGTTTCAAAATTAGACTTCGCATATATTTATTACCTTAAAAAGTGGTCCGATATTTTTTTTATTATTTTATCGTCTTTTTTATCGATGCTTGTCTTGAAAAAGGATCATTAAAATTACGTCACGGGTTTATCCTTAAGACTAATAAATTAATGTTGTCCAGATGGTTTATCTTGGAAGTTTTGCCATTCCTCATAAATATTTCTTATTTTACCTGTAAATTTCATGTTATTCTACTACATACAAAATTTTGAACTTGTTATTTTATTTTGAGAATAATTATCGAAAAAAATTTGTGCGATTTGTGGTGATCTGTCCCGTCGTCTTCCGAAAACCACACCCATAAATAACTGTTTAATTGCTGGGGATTTTTGTTTGTTTCCAAGTCTCTAAAGCAGATTTCAGTGCCGTTTATTGTTTGAATAATAAATTAGCAAACAAAATTCTGCCCCGAGTAATTGAATTAATGCTATCTTAACGTTTTGGTCGTCGCTTCGCAATCTTTCTTTCAAGATTTCTCTGAAACTTATCCAATCCAAGCAAGCAACGGCAACAAAAATCACAAACTGCGGGCTTTTTTGTTGGAAATTTGAAAAGGATGGAGAAAGAACTGAAAACATTTTTTCTAGCCATTTGTTAAAGAACAAAATAGGCTTTGCAACATATTGTATGTAAAAAAAATTTTTTTAATACTTCATACAAGTATCTCTTTAATATTTGTTGGTTTCACTTGGATTCAGGTTTATTTAATGTCTTGTTTGACTTAGACACTATCTGTATTTTAGATTGACAGGAAGAATCACACAACCACACGCGGAGTCACTTGAGAACTGCAGCGACTTTTTGAGAATTTTGTAGTAAATTAAAACAAATGTAAACTCAAATTTTATTTAATGCAAAAGTGATAGCGTGGGTGTTATGCTTTCTCGTCTCTTTGATATCACAGATTTTCTTAAATTTGTTGTTTAAAACTTACTTTAAGAAAAAGCAAAGTTTGATTTTGGGATAGCGAGCCATAAGTTGCACAGGACTTTAAAGGCATCAGCAGAAATAACCGGTCTCGTTCAAAGTTTTTGCCAATAAAATAAGTGAAGTGGAAGGCCACTTTTTTAAATGTAATTACGTTTTATAAAAATGTTTTGCTTTTTAGTATCAATTAGAACAGTTAAAGCGGTTTAATAAATATTCAAATTTAATTTTTTTTAATATTATCCATATTAAGAATATGTCAAAGTGTTATTGCAATTAAGGAGTAAAGTAAATAGATTATATTGTAGTGAACACCATAACATCATAACATGAACTGCAGTCAGGGGCTTAAGACTTTTAAAATTCTTGAAATTCGATAAAACTGTTTCTATGTGCAAGTACAAAAAATACATTTAAATAATTTTAGAATTTGATTGTAGTCGAAATGTTTGTTTAAGGGTTAAGTTAAAGTTAGAATTGAATTTAACAAAACTAAGTCCTACATGACCAACCGGAATTTTAAAAAGAATCTATCAATATAAATAATCCAAATAATGAAAAATTTATGTACACTGAAGAATCAGCGACAATCAAAATGTTTAATCAAAAAAATGAAAAAAACAGACGACTCATACTTAGAGAGTCTTAATTAAAAAATGTGTTAGAGATAGATATCCTATACCCTTAAAAACTCAGGTCTGCCATCAATGGATTCATCCTATTATGCTACAACCTGAACCATTACGAAGACTAACAATAACAAGAGATCACAAAAAAATAAATGGATCAGATCACTGAAATGGTATTATGCTAGTCACATTGTATGATACCGAGAAAATTGGAGTGGCTAATTAGACAGATGGATACCCTGGTCGGAAAAAATTGTAGTTGGTAGACCGCAAATATCATGAGGTGACGACCTTAAGAGATAAATTGAAAAGCAGGAGAAAAACCCACTACCAAAAGGAAAAAATAATAATAAAATGAAATAGTTTAGAAAGCTGAAAAAAATATTTTTCTTGCTAAAGCATTTGCAAATTTCTCAATGTAACTCTATCTAGCTGCTAACCCTTCATCAGAATTCTACTTGAAAAATTATCCAACTCTTATGGTAATCTTACGTTACTTTACTTAAAAAAATCACTTTAGATGATGTATCATGCCAAATTGTTGCGGCACTTAAAAACCATAAATTTTAAATTGAAGTGCTAAGACCTTCTCTTCATGTCTCGCATAATAATAATTTTTTTGATATTTCTTATATTATATTATTACATTAAGTAATTCTGATTTCTAAGCTCATCCATCTAATGTTAACTTGTGATTATTTTTACACTAGACACGTCTTTTAATATTTGGCAATAATAAATGAAAGTTTTTGAACTTACCGAAGAATTCATATACAATTTTTGAAGTAAACAAATTGTCGATATCTCGTGAGACACATTAGCAATGTCATTGACCACTAAAACTAAAAATACATGCAGGGTAAGATGTAATAATTGCTGGGAGATTCAATTTTTTCTTGCAAGCATATCTCACTCACATCCTGGTCTATTGTTGTAATTTGATCTGACGGTGTTAAATTTTAATTTGCAAATTACGATAACCACTCGAATCATTGGAGAGAATCGAACCAAATTCTCCATTATTTCTACCTGCTTAGTTTGTTTATAAAAAAATAAATCGAAATAGAATAGTGATTTGTTCCATGACTCACCCACCTCAGGAGAATAATCGAGCATTGTGGAGTAATATTTAGCGGCTATGATTAAATCCACATTGAAATTATATATTTTCATCCTTCATTAAATTATTGATTTTATTTATATTTGTTGTCTAGATAATGACTAAAACGTGTTTCAAGTTTTTACCATTCTTCAATGTATGTTTATGAATAATAGCATCATATTGTATAATTATTTCTAGAGGTGTAAGAATATTTCCATTATTTAAATGATATATTTAGAAGAAGTGCCTGTAATTTCTAGAAAATCCCACGATAAATACTAAACTCTTGCCACAATTCTTTTCATGACACTAAAGCAATGTTTTTCTCTTTATAGCTTGGACTGGGTATTTCAGCCCTAAATTTTCTCCAAACCGAAATTAACAGTCATTTACCATTATGACAACAATGGTTTCTATGACTTTCTATTGTTGTAATAATGGTAATCATAACGTTAGTGGCGGTGCCAAGTTATTAAATTGGTAAATGCTATAATTTTCAATAAAAAGTAAAAATACTATATTTAGAGTGAAAAGAAATAAAAGACTTGTCTTTGCTACTATTTCTTATATAGTGAACCTCAATTAAAAATATTGTTTAAAACAAACTTTTGGAGCATATACACGTTATACGTTATTCTATTGAATTAATAGAAAAGAAAATTTGCATAAACTCCTGATCCTGGTAAGTTGTTGCCTCTGGTCTGTTTTTTTTCCTTGTAATAGTATATACCGAAACGGAGAGACAAACTACTACAGGCATCGACTAGCTTAAAAGTAAACAATAATCCAATAATTTGCCAATATTAGTACATTATAAATTACAAAAAATCCTTATCGCCGATCTCACTTTTTGCCGACTTTGTCATATCAATTGGAGTTTTCATCTTCACAAAATGTTTAGTTTTTTTCTTCTTGGTAGCGACACGTATTGAACTTTTGTAGATAAAATTACTTCATTTTCAAATAAGTAATGTTGTTTGTTGATGCTAAAGAATATACTTTTCTTGTGAAAATACTTCTTTCCAATTTCACTGCTTAGCATCGAAGAAACCTCTTCTTACCCACTAATATTTATATATAATCGCACTAAATGTGCGATTTCTTCGAAATTGTAACGCCACAATAGTAAATATTATGTATCTCTAACCAACATTTTAAAATATATTGAAGAATAATTATCAGTAAGAGTTCAACAAATTTAAGCCTCACCTGGGACTTTAAGCTTGAAAAATCTTTTGACTACTGGATTTTCCGTCTTTCACTTCGAGAATAGATTTTCATTGCTGACCCTGACTCAGCTTTCGATATATTAATTAAATACTCCTTCGAAGTAGGTTGGAACGATTACCATAAAATCGCAGACCTAATTACCAATATCTCATGTCTTTACAGAATTTCCAAACTTTTTCCACAGAAATCAACCACGTTAATATCATTTTTGTGCATATCCGTCTTATGCGGATTAAAGTTTCAGCGCTATAATTTCGTAGCGGTCCATTCTCGAACCTATATTCCAGTTTGCAAAAACTGTACTGTCGAATTCTGTCGAAGTCACTATCGTAGTTCAAAATCGACAATAGCCCCAGGCTATAAGCAAGCCATTCATTAATGAATAACTTATGATTATTGTTGATTTAAGGATAAATCCACTTTTAAGAACGTGATATTTGTATTTTTAATGTTGACCCAGGTTGCAAGTTTTACTTGTGTCACATATGTAATTTATATCGATGGAAAACAGCAGTCTTGGCACAAATTACTAGAATCGGTTAAAGATTTTGTGACATATTCTGATGTATTGGTAGTTTGCTTCTACATACTACCGTTGTATGATTATATACAATGATACTACATATGTAACACTGGAATAGCAACGTGAGTATTATGAAATTCCAATTTTCAAAGTGATTTTTTTCAGTTTTTAGGGATCGGTCAAAAATAAGCGATTTTGGAATTTCTTATTACGACAAACACACATTATCTAGTAAACCTCATAGGCTAACATTGCTAAATAGTGCGTCTTAAGTTGTCTTGCAAAAATGCAAAAAAGCCATGATGTTTTGCAATCTGTTAGGCAATCTGTTATGTTTAATCTCCAACTTTAGTATGCTCATGTTGTATTTAACAATATGTTCAAGCATATTCTCTATACCATAATCAGTACTCTACTTCTTGAATAACTCTGCAAACTATTGAGGATAATATTTCATAGCTAAATTGTTGTTTTTATTAATTTTTCCCATTGTTTTCTTCTGTATGAACTATTTCATTATTTTTGGATGGCTTACTTAAGTTGTTAATACTTAATCTTACTAACAACATTGCTTACAATATTTGGTACTATGTTGTACCTATTCAGTAATCTCCGATTGTGGACATTATAACGTTTGGCATTTTCCGTTAAGTTTTACATGTAACCCAGACGAAGGTAGAAACTTGCAATGTTTTCTTTTAACTCTTACAACATATTTATTTTCCAAATAGTCACAAAGTTATCTTTTTCAATAAATAGAAGATGCATAGATTTCTGTTTTCACTTTTTCCCATTTATAAAACACATTGCTGTAAATTCTTGTTGCTTTTTATTATAAAAAAGCTCTAAATTATTATAATTTTTAATGTGACGTAGGCACCCAACAATACAATGCGAATAATGACAGATCACAGGTGTCTCAGCTGTTATTTAATATTGACATTAGAAACGTCAAGCGGATAAATTCTGTCAGTAAATCAATTTTTGTGACTTTTCCGGGTTATGTCGGCCATAATCATTACTCACTAACTGATAACATGACTAGAAAGTAACAGGTGAGAATCTTAAATAGTTGCTAAAATCCACATCTAATTTAGTAGCTATTTGAGGTTATGTCATCTAAATTTTGAAACAGCAGCTTTTTCGCAATTTCAGGATGCGTACTCTAATGTATGCGACAGCTGTCGTCCCTGTATGCATCGGCCTCGCCCTTATTTCTCCAACATGTCTTCTGTACGGACTGTTCACAACACTAACTGTTTCGATGATGTTATTGTGTGTGGTTATTGTGGTTTGGGTGCACGTCAAACTATCTTCAAGACACGTACCCACAGTAGGAGCCGAACATACCTTAAAAGAAATAGAAAACTTTCGAATCACACTAATGGTAATTAAGAAACTGCAATCGACTTAATTTAAATATTTTTTTTTCAGCGCGATTTTGATGCGTCCCACGTTGCAAAAACTCCACAAAACCAGTTTCCAGCGATTTTCGGACGAACTGTCGACAGTTTACTACAACAACTGTTAGATTTTATTGCTAGAGACTACATTTTGGTTTATCTCAAAGAATATGCATACAATTCTGAATCTTTAGGGGAAACTATTAAGTAATTTTTTTTTAACTGGTAGAATGGATTTGCTAATGTTATTTTTATAGAGAGGATCTTTGGGGCGCTATGGAACTGTTGCATGAACGTTTTTCAAGAGTTGATCAGGCTAAATTGATTGCGTGTGATGTCGTGATGAAAATTACTAGTCATTTTGAAAAAATTAGGGAATCGAAAACAATGGTGTAAGTGTTTTATAAATTGTTTATTTAAATTATTGATTATTTTTTATTTAAGACTTGATACTGATCGCCCGCCTATTTTCGCTTTATCTCCTCACGTCATGTCTTCAGATAAGGAACTGGACTATATGCGGAACGTTAGTGAAATTCTCATCATGTTTTTACTTCCGCGCAGCTACTCATTGTCACCTTCTAAATATTTTCTGAGAGAAGTACTTACATGCAAAGGTGGGTAATTTATTCAAGTTCAAGTGCAGAAAAGATATTTCAAACTTTTTCGTCAAGTTTTTTCTTTCTCCTTGCATGTTATGGTTTTTTGAAGGGCCACTGTAGTGAAGCTCAAGTTTATTCTACTCTATAGCGCCATGTTTTGCTGAAAGACGAATATATAGTTAATACAAGGTTTGAATATTTCTTAGCGTGTCGCAGTTGATCCTCGAAAGTGCACTCATCTTTAAGTTATCAGCCTAAGGATTCGCATTAAGTGAACAGAGAAGTCTCATTGTTTTCCACATACACCCTGCATTCCGAAATTTCCTTCACTTTTATGATTTTAGGTTGACATCTGAAGTGCTTTTTAGGCGGCCAACATCCTATTGTAAAGAATGAAATATTTTTTGTCATCTTCTAGAGTTGAGTTCAGACATCTAAGATGATATTTTTAATGTGTTGCTTGTATTCTTCAGTTCTCTGCTGACTCCAGAGATCTCAAGGGTGATCATGTACAATGATGCATTCAAGCCACAAATCTTTCAAGTCTATTTTGGACGATTTTAGGGTAACATTGCAACAACTTGACCCGTTTTAACAATACACATTTAATAGCGTCATCTTGATAACTAATTATCGATTTTTACTGTTTATCAGGGAACAATTGAAATTCTTTACGTCTAATAAAAAGTTCCACAATTTTATTTTATTTTAGTATACTTGGTTTGATCTTTAAGGCGGTGCTGATATTAATTCTATCACTATGTCTAATTCTGTTAATATGGTAAGCATATAATTTATCGTATCTTCGTAGGAAGAACAAGAACTCGATTTCACTTTTACTTTTTTTATTATTTAATGTGCCTCGTCGCAAATGGTAGCATACATCATAAGTGTAAAAACTACTCTCACCTTTACTTTTACTTTCTGGAAAACGAAAATCAACTTTAGACTCGTGTGGCTTATTAAATATGCGTAAAAAGAACCCAATTGGTCGGACTGTTCCTTGAAATCCGTTAAATTCTCTCCATAATTTGACCGAAATATTGAATTTTACATGTATGTAGCAGAATATTCCACGGGAAACTCTGATGCCCAGTTGCACGAAGCGTGATTGATGTCTTGTCAAAATTTTGATCTTTGATTATAGAGTGATCCGCTGTATTTTAAGAATTTGAAAGAAGTCAGAGTTAATGTCTGTTAAACTCCTACCGAATGCAACAACCATCAAATCCTCAGTTAATATAATAAAAAATTTAGAGAGCCGCTAACGACTTGTTAAACTCTCGTCACGGTTGTGCAACCGGAGCTGAGTATTCTAATCTGAAAAATAAACTCGACTTTGACCATTTTTTGCAAACTTAAGAGCAATAATGGAATTTTCAAAAATAGCTGGCATTTAACGGAACCTGATGGAAGCGGGAAGATTTCCGTTTCCATCATTCAAAAGACTTTTCTTTACCATTGGAAAGGTGTGCAAAAAATGACCTGAAAACTGCATATTTCTATCGTTTCTTACAGCACCCTTAAAAATGTTTACCCTACGTCTTACGTGCGTTAGAGAATGCAGATTGAGAATTAACTTTTTTTGTAATAATGCTCCGGTATAGTATTTTTTGCTTAGGGGGTTCTATTTCCGTTTGTTTTTAACTTGCTATATTAAGTGTCTTATTCTTTAGTACTATTTGCAGATGAGGTGGGTAAAGGACACCTTCAAAGCTGATGTCTAGTTTTAGTTCAAAACATATTATTTTATTGCTCACTTAGAATTATTTCCTCCGATGTACCTTTTTTAGAATATTGCCAACTTCTATTATTTTATGCATTCTAGTAAATGATGAATTCCACTTATTTTATCTTTATCGGCTCTTAAAATCGACTCATATGCTGAGACCAAAACTGTCAGCAACTTTAGTGTTTAGCAATTATTTTAGTTAAAATCCTTATTTCGGTGCTATTGATGACGTAGTTGCAAATTTCCAGTGTTCAAACCTTTCGTGGACCTCGTAACGGATCCAGACTTCTTCAACTGTAATGTAGTTTATTACATCGAAGCCCAAAAAATGGCCGCTAACGTCCACGTTAAAGCTTTCGAATACGCGAAAAGCTTTGAAGACATTTTGAAAATAATCTCGAAAACCTCCGACGTCGAGGCTCTTAAATCTATACGGTATCATTTCGAAATTTTGGTTTCAATTTCTTAATTGATTTTTTCAGGTACAATTTAGTAACAAAACTGATGCAGGCCACTACGTTACAAAACTTGAACCGATCCAAAGGTGTTGATCTTGACAACGAAAAGGCCTCTCTGGCATCTTCGGGTGTTAACAAATCCGACATTAACGCAGCAAAAAAATTACGCAAATACATCAATCAATTAACGGTGGCAAAAAAAGAATGTGAAAAGCGTTTAACGAGTTTAGGGTGGGAATTGGGTTATCAGTTTAGCGACGATTTTAAAAAGGTTTGTCTCTGTTTGTTTAGTTTTGTTTAATAATTAAACATTTTCAGACATTGCCGATTTCGTCGATTCTAGAGCACGTTTTAGGTCGAAAATACTTATCGCAATTTTTGGAAACTTTAGCCAGTCAAGATTTGGTCAGGTATTGGACCGCAGTTGAAGAATTGCGAACGTCCCGCCGAAAAAACTGGCATCAATTAGGCGCAGAAATTTTTTATACTTTTATTAGAAATCCGACTTCCGAAATTAAAGTTGATAAAAACACGCGAAAACGAATGGAGGCATTTTTGTTAGGTAATTACTATAAATTTCGCGGTAAATAAAAATTCTGTAATAATATTTGCAGGTGATAAGGGACCAGAAGTTTTTTATGAGGTACAGTGCCAAGTGGTGCAAACTCTAGAAGACAAATACTATCAACCTTTTTTGATTAGCGACTACTATAAAGAAATGGTTGCGGCTATGGAAAAAGAAGACGACATATCGGACATTGATAGTCGCTCTTTCGAAGAGCGACAGTTATCTGGGGAATCTAATGCAAGTACTGACAGTACTGCTTTGAATGTAGGGGACCATTCAAACTATGCAAAACAAAAACTTGACCAGCTCGAGGAGCGCCTAAATAACAAAACTCAAGTAATTTATCATTTTTATAAGTTTATTTTTGAAATTGACCATTTTTAGGCTCTACAAGCGTTACGCTCTTCGTTGAAACCTGAATCGAAAGTCTTGAGTAAACTAGAGAAAGAGGTTGAATGGCTGCAGGGAGAACGTCGACAGTTGGAGGCGCATTTGAGTAGAACTGAGATTTGGGGGGAGAATTTGGGCAAATGGAAAACTGTTGTGCAATCCGCTGAGGTACAATTTAATTTCCATGTATTGTTAAAATTAAACATAATTTCGGTATGATTGTAGATTCCGGATGAAAAAGAACCGCCCCAGTTCGTTTTGGTGGTCCATATGGCGGAGAACGAGACGTCAGAAGGCGAAGAAAGTATAAGTACCGGCTGGGTGGTTTGTCGCAGCTTAACTCAGTTTCAGGAGCTACATAGAAAATTGCGCCCTCTCTGTTCGGATGTGCGCAACTTAGAACTTCCTTCAAATACTTTCAAGTTTTTGTTTGGCAAAACGGAACGGGGTTCTCTGGAAAGGGCCAAGCAACAGATACAAAGATATTTAGACGTAAGGAACCGTTGCGATTTTGCAATTCACTTATACAGTTTTTGTTTTTTAGTTCATTCTCAATGACGACAAACTCAACCAGAGTGAAGCGGTTTACTCGTTTCTCAGTCCCAGTTCAGATCATCTCAAGCATTCTACGCCAAGCCCTAAAAAATCCCGATTTTCCTTCTCAACGCTTTTCAAAAGGTAACTGGAATTTTACCCGTTAACAGCAATTTGCAAAAAATCTATTAATGGAAGTAGTTTAAAGGGCGACCAACATAACTTTTTTTATAAAAATTTGGCAGTTTTGAAGTCTCTCACTTGAGTATCTTGGTTCAATTGCTCCTCACATCATTTTTGAAATCGTAAACTGGTTGGAGTTAGTAAATGATGATTCGAAATTTGCAGCGGTAGCGAGCAGAGCCGCGAGGGCGTTTCTATCCTCAAAGAAAGCGAGGACGAGGATCTTTCCCAATGCCTTGACGGGCCGGGTTCCGACACCGTCGATTACGTTAGAAACGGCCATCAAGTGCGTTCTCACGACGACTCTAAAGACACGATCGCGGAGCCTCTCTACGCTTTGTTGAGCGAACTCTTTGACATGCGCGGCGTTTTCAAATACGTTCGCAAAACTCTAATCGGTTTCGTTCAAGTTACTTACGGGCGTAACATTAATCGTCAAATTTACGAGACGATATCTTGGTGGTTTTCCGAGCATATGCTTCATTATTACGTTACTTTAATATTGAAGAACTTTTGGCCCGGAGGCACTTTAGCGAGCCCAGGTCCTCCCAGAACGAAACAAGAACGCATGCAAACTGCCAGAGAAGCTCAAGATTTGTTCGTTAATAACGTTCCGGAAGTATTAACAACGTTAGTGGGGACAAACGCGGCGAAGAGTGGGGCAAAGAAAATTTTCGATGCCCTTCAAGAAAAGAACATGAACAAACAACTGCTTTACGTGAGAAATAAATTGTTTAAATTTAAAATTGTTTAAAAAAAATGTTTTAGGACGTTTTTGAATGTTTGATGGATGCTGCGTTTCCTGAAATAAGTTAACCGGTTTCTGGTTGTCAATTGAGTTTAATCGAACAAACTAACGTGTTTTAATTAACACAGAGCATTAAAAAGACTATTTTTAGAACGTTTTACCAAAGAAATATCACTTGTGCATCTTCGAAACTGGTTCTAGACAATGAAAGGCACTACTTAATTAAGTGTAAATAGGGAGGTGTGCTAACGTTGCGCTATTTTAGAAAATTTTGTGTCATAGATTTTGACTGTTCAATGTCTTGTGCAAGCGCCGACTGAAATCACTGTGCAATTTCTGAGTTTTCAAGCCAAATCTCTTAGGAATTCCCACTCAAAGTCTACCATTCCTCTAGGACTAATTCTATTTTATACCATTGATTTTTAAATATTGTGTAACTATTTATTAGTGTGTGTATATGTAAATATACGAATAACAAGCACTTGTGGATTATCCTGGAGCCTTCCCACTTTTTTTCTATTGAACATTATTGGGTTTTATCGAAAAATTGCAACTTGAGGTAATAATTGATGGATTCGATTTGTGGCGGTTTGAGGAGAAAATAAGAATCGTGGCAACATTTAAAATACATTATTTATTGTCATGCACCTCGTCGGAGGCTCGACGAGGTTCATGACATCTATAGATTCCATGACTTATACAAACATAAATAGTAATGTAGGTACTATTAGTATGTTCTTACATTTTAAAACATTGATTTAGAACGTATCTACTTACTGACTTATTTTGGCAATGGATCGTCGCTTCGTCGCTCGTAAGTAGATACATAGTTCTATAGGAAACTAAACGGAGTATAAATCGTACAAATTTATTCAAATCATTGAGCCAGTTCCTCTGTTATTGAGCTAAACTTGAATACTGATTGCTATCAGGAATCAAAAACAACCGATGCGTTAATTTTGAATTCCTCATTCACAATGGAAGATGATTACGTCTAGTGAATGTACATTTAAAAAATTTAACTTTCGTCCGCGTTAATGCCCTCGCAAAATATTCAATTCGGTCGAATCGCCTTGAGCCCTATGCGGTTCAACTTGATGAATATGTTTGCTCCTGTCGTAACACATGCCTTTGTTTCATACAGAAAAATATAGTTAAATATTTTGTTTTGTTACAAAATATTTAAATACAATACAATTTTTGATTACTTGTTTAACAAATCCTATCAATCAGTCTTAGATTTTAAACACCATCATACTATTTATTTATAAAAAAATATTACTCTAAGTATCGTACAACATTCATTCATAAGTACTTACAAGAAGGGTCGTTGGGAATATTATTTCTTTCCACTCGTTTTTCCTCAGCAAAAATACAGAGCAACGTGATATGAAGTTACATACAGAAATAGCTTCTTCATTTTTTTACAAAACGGAAAACAATTATTATAAACAACTTGTTCTTGTTAACGAGATATGTGTAACATCTATTGAATAGTAAGTAGGTACACTCATTTATACCGTATATAAAAATTAAAGGTAGTTTCATTAAAATAACAAACAATAGTAGCTTCAAAAGTCAACAATTACATGAATAACAAATAAAATAGTTTTTATTGTATAGGTAGTATCCTCTAACCGTGCTATTATAATATTAACTCGGGACTTTAATCGTTCGAAATTATAGTTCGTAACGGTAGAAAAATACAAAAATTTTATTATTAATTTTTGGAAACACTCAAAGACCACAATTAAGTTACTCCCCTAAAATACTGTAATTTCTTAATAGTTCACATTTACATTTCTCATTTTGTTCCAAATTAAAGCGGCTAATGTCGGTGTCTGGACCTGTTTCTGTTGAATTAAGTAAATTGCTGCAACTTTCCCTAGCATTGGCACGTCAATCGTGATATCTTGTATTTAGCAAATTGAACTATTTTAAACATCTTTTATTGTCAGTCACCTTAATTTGACAATTTTTTTTATTTACAATAATAGTTATCTTTCTGTTTTTGCTGTCTGTTTTTTTTTTAATTTCAATTTGATAGGTGACTAAATATCTCTGTTATTTAGCGTGACTTTAAGCATCGGTTTGGACCATTTCGATTTTGTGTAGTGGCGTCACCGACGGAGATCTTTCCAGTTCCGGAGTTACCGTCTCACAGTTGGAACTGCAAGGCGTCATAATGGTAGGTATCAGACTGGCTATCTCCGGACTATTTGTTCCTGCAGTTTCTTCGTAGACCCTTTCCTAACAAACGCGAAGAGAACCAAATCAGTAATTTTTCAAAAGTAAAAATAAAAGTCTCCATGTACCGATTTTAATGAAATATAACTATAAAATAGTTGATATTTTGAGTTTCTCCTATAACGCTTTAATTTATGCACCTAACTCAATTGCTTGTCGATTACATAGTAAAAAGATTTAAAGGTTTATATGCAAACAGTAAAACAAAGTGAAAAGCAGAAGCATTACGTTACCTGCGACTTGTCGTATTTGAGTCGCTTCCAGATAAACTGTTTTTTGTCGGCTGCTGGGGGAGCGCTGGCCTCGTTCCCTGACGAATAATAGTTTGGGTTCGAGAAGCTCCTGCCGGTAGCATACAAATATTTCTTTTTTCCCTTCTTGAAAAGCAAAAATCCGACCAAGATAATGCACAACAATATGATACATAACATCGGAACCAGCGTCATTATGTAGAATTTGTTGGAATGTTCCTTGCCAGGATGTTCCGGAACATCGTCCAGATTTCCGTTCGGAGGAATGTACGGGAATCCAACATCCGCCCAATCGTCATCACTTTCATCCCCATAATCACATTTATAACTACCACCTGCCGGACATTTGTTTGGAATTGGCGATTTCGGTTCTACAAACCATTCAGTTATTGTTAATTAATTTGAAATTATAACGAAATTACCTTTAACGCAATCAAGTTTTTCGTTCGGACAACCACAAGTATAGTTTTTCAATCGAAAGAAACACAAATAAGGACATCCACCATTATTGACGACGCAAGGGTTCCAACCTAATTGTCTCTCTTCAGTTACCATTACCAAACCCATTGCTGCTTCTAGATCGGTTCGCATCACCACGCCTTCTTTTCCTGAAGTTTTATCAGCTCTCATCACCGATTTTTGAACCCAATCCGTCCAATAGATGTGGTTCTCGAATTGGGTTAAGGAAAACGGATGTGTAGCTTGAATGTCGAGAATAACCCTGTTTCTTCCATGTAAATCAGAAGTTTCTATGCGTTCCGCGTTTAGTTTAGCGTCAATCCAATACAAACGTTTATTAACGTAATCAATTGTTAAACCTATCGGAAAACTCAATTCAGTTCCAATCAAAACTCTACGTGAGGATCCATCTAAGAAAGCGCGTTCGATCTTGGGATCACCCCAGTCAGTCCAGTACAGGTAACCCTTACGAGGAAACACGGCGATTGAGCGAGGATCCTGCAAATTTTTCCGACATCATAGTGAAGTTAAAATAAGTGGAGCCGATTCTTTCATCTGAATTGTGACGTGAACATTTTTAACAGCAAACATTCAAATTGAGAGAGGTTGCAACTTTTTCGAATATTTATTTGAAAATTGTCTTAATATTCAAAATTAACTTATGCCCACTCTTGATTTCAATTTAAACATTGCCTTTTCTTCAATAGCTCAAATTTAGGGTCTCGAATGCCTGCGGTACAATTGCAGATGAAAAAAGCGATGTTAAGTGACTGAAATATTACTTGTAAATTGTCTTTGATGAGAGTTCTGCGATATTTGCCATCTAATCTTGCTACTTCTATGACTCTATTTCCGGTGTTAGTCCAATAAATATTGTCGCCAAGCCAATCGACAGCGATCCCGTCAGGTGACGATAGGTTCGCTTGCACTACAGTTTTTACCTCGGACAAGTTGAACATGTTAACGCTTTGTATCACGTGATTTCCAATATCAGTGTAATACAGAAGACGTTTGCCCCAATGAAAATCGACATCAATAACGTTATTGACGTTGATTATTGGCAGAGAGACATCCCATAAATCTTCCGTGTCCAGACTGATTCTGCTGAGAGCAAAGCGTGTTGCTAGTAGAAGATAAGTAGATGGTTGTTTTTCGCAATGATTTATGCTGTTCTTCATCATTTTGATTCCTGATTCAATTTATTAAATAAAAAGTTCTTTTGTATCTACTTCTGCAAACTTTTACCTGTAGGACACGCGCAGCTGTATCCTTGTGAATTCCTCAAACATAAATGGGAACATCCTCCATTGGATAATCCACAAGCGTTTTCGGCAATATTGTCGCTTTGCACCGACCTAACGTCCATGACTCCATTCAAATTATCCCTAATTACCATTCTGTCTGAACCTGTGATTTTTTCAGCCCTATGTAACGCTTGCGTTTTCCAATCAGTCCAATAGATGTGATTACCGACAACCACCAAACCGTAAGGATGGGGTGCATCGGTAATTATAGCTCTTCTATTTGACCCATCAAGATCGCTCGATTCAATAGTGTTGAGTTTACCATCGTTCCAGAAGAGGCGACCGGCTGGGCGGTCAATTGCGAGACCGTTAGGCCATTCCAGATTTTCGGTAATCAAAGCTTTCCTGCGCATCTATGTTAGTTTGGAAAAACAACAACTTGTAATTACCTGTGGGAACCGTCCATTTGCGCCACCTCAATCTTAGGTTGTTTACCCCAATCAGACCAGAACATTAAACCATGGTGGTAATGCAACGTGATGGCTCTCGGGTTATCCAATTTCGAATTGAATAAAACCTTTCTGTTGGTGCCGTCAAGTTCTGCCACTTCAACACTGTTTCTTTCGCCATCAGTCCAGTAGATCTGCAACCGTTTTGCGAAATTAAAAACAAAAATTTATGTTTTAAATACAAAATTTTATCACTTTTGCATTTAAAAGAAGAAATTGAATAATTTAGCATGGACACTAGACAATTACTAAAAAGAAGAAGTTTTTCTAGCGTTAATGAACTAGCAATTTTATTCACAGAATCAAATTAGGACCTTGATGCTTTGGTAAAATCAGTTGATCTTACCTTGCGACCAGTCGAATCAATTGCAATGCATTCAGGCGTTTGCAACTCGTGCATTATCACAACTTTAGACGCTTTACCATCTGGCGTACTCTTCTCGATTACGTCTTCTGCAGTGTCTGTCCAGTAGATCTCTCCTGTTTTCCTATCAACGTCCACCGAAGTCGCGTGTTTTAGTTGCGGTAACGGCAGCACCACGTCTGCTAAATACGGAACATCCAAAGAAATTTGACGAATAGCGGTGCGATGGGCCAAAATCAAGAAGTTTAGAGGTCCCTTTGCGCAAGTTTTTCCATCATCCTGAAAATTTTCTCCAAAATTCCGGTTAATATTTAACCGAACAACTCACCTCTAGTTTGATTCCGGTTGGGCAAGCGCAAGTGTGGTTTTTAGGCCGCAACAAACAGAGATGCGTGCATCCTCCGTTGTTGTTGCTGCAAGGTGTGCGAATAATTTTCCTGTTTCTGTGGAACACGTGGACGTCCATGAGTCCTGTGATGCCCGATGCCAGAATTGTTCGATTACCGCCGGTTACTTTATTGGCAGTTTCGATGGTTAATGTTGACCAATCTGTCCAGTAGATGTGGTTACCAAAAACATCCAAACCGAAAGGATGTGGTAGTTCAGGTCCTTCTATAATTGCTTTTCTTTTAGTTCCGTCTAAATTGGAACATTCGATAGCTCTAGTTCCGCCGTCAGCCCAATAAAGTTTATTGGCGCTATGATCGATAGCTAAACCATTTGGCCAAGTTAAATTGCTGTTGACTATGACTGAACGCATTGAGCCGTCCATTGCGGCTCTTTCAATTTTAGGGCGCTCACCCCAATCAGACCAGTACATGTAACCACCTACAAAAAGTAAATTAAATACGAATCACGTCTCTAACGGAATTTACCGATAGGGTCAACGACTATATCTCTAGGTTTTTCCAAATCGTCCCAAACCAGGAGACTTCTCATTTCTCCATCGGTGTTAGCCACTTCGATTCTAGCAGTACCAGCGTCCGTCCAGTAAAGTTTATTTGTTAACCAATCAAGGGCGAGGCCAGCCGGTGAAACTGCACAATTGTACTCAAAATTAATTTTTATCAACTAATCCACTGGTTTGGACCTCTACGTTGCAAATTTTCAAACTGAATGCATGTCTCAATGGGCATAGACGTTTGCACCAAAACTGTTTCCCAGTAATTCATTATCCTAAAGTTGTCAACTATGTAAAGTTAATATTGAGAACTGAGTCAAAAGTGATGCGGAAAGAAATTCAAAGTAGAGACAACTAAAGGTTAGAATGTGTCTCTAATAATATAAATAGGAAACATTTACAAAACAAAATTTTTGCATTAGATACCAGAAAAGTTAAAATTAAGAGTAAATTGCGTAATCAATAATAATATGCGTTTGCTGCTCTATATAAAGCATTAGCCGCAAAAAATATATAAAAATGTTGTGCGCATATTGTTTCGGCAACCAGCAATACAATCGTGTAATAGGAGTCTAAACTTGCAAATAACGGCAATTACTCGATCTACAAATCTGGACATTTAATTTGATGTTTTCTGATTGCTCGACATTTTTTTTTGTTGATACGTCAAAAAATCAGTTACCAAAAAATATTTAAATAAAATGTGGTAAAAATATTTTTTAGTACTTTATTCTACTCACTAGTGAATAACTTTGCTAACATGGTTTATAACAAAAAGTATGGTCAATAATAGTTATGCTGGCGAGGTCGTCGCCCCCATATTAGTAGGTGGGCTGCCTGATTTGGCTGTCTACGTTGCTTTTACAACTTAGAGGTTTAATTGGATGTAGCAGTCAATTAATCTTACGTACCTATGTTGGAATAGACCAGGACTTGTTGGTCCGAACCGTTCCATAACGCTCGGTTTATAGTATCACGTTCCACATCGGTCCAAAAAATGTAATCAGTTTCCGAATCCCAAGCAATCGCCACTGCCGATTTAACACCATCAACCGGAATCACCATTTGGTGTTGATGAACCAAATTATTGTCGATATGCCTGATCCTCAAATCTTTCTTCCTAGCAAAAATCAACAATTTTTCGGGTTTCTGACACGATTTTTTATCATTTTTCAATTTTTGACCCATCCGACAGACACAAGTGAACGATTTCCGGTTAGGTAAACACATATGAGCACAACCACCATTGTTTTTGCCACACCTATTAGTATATTTTGGTTGCCTCTGCGGATGATAACTATGAATATCCATTGGAAAATGCAATTGGGAATGAATTGTCCTTAATCCGGCCCCTGTTGCTTTATTTGCGGTCGAAATCGATTTCGTATGCCAATCAGTCCAGTAGATGGCGTCTTCGAAAATTGTTAAAGCAAAAGGATGTGGTAAACCTTTACTTATAACTTTCCTCCGGTCCATACCGTCGAAAAGAGCCGTTTCAATAACGTTGTGTTTGGCGTCAGCCCAATAAATACGGTTAGTAGTATAGTCAAGAGTTAGGCCGTTAGGCCAGAAAACTGATTCATTGATAATAGTTCTTCTATTGCTGCCGTCCATTTCCGATCTTTCGATTTTGGGACTCGGTCCCCAATCAGTCCAAAAAACTAAAGCTTCACCGGGATGTACGGTTATAGCTCGGGGTTTATCGACATCATTAGCGGCCACAATAGCCCGTTGTTTACCATCAAGACTAGCAACTTCGATGCGACGAGTTCCTGAGTCCGTCCAGAAGATGAGATCGTGAATCCAATCCAAAGCAACACCGCCAGGGGATTGCAACCCCCATTTAATTATGTCTACAAATTGGTTAGTTGTTGGATTTCGGTGATCAAAAAAACTTACCGGTAACATTGGAACCGTTGAGGGTAGCTCGCCTGATAACATCCATGGACACATCGGACCAGAAGATCAAATTTTTGTCGTAATGGTAATCTAAGGCGATGGCATTATGAAGACCTTTGAGAATTGCGGTGTATTTGGAATTGGTGAGAGAGACCTGTAAGGAAACCTTATACAAAATTTTGGTTAATTTCTCAAAAACTTTACTGAAAAGAAATTTAAGCCAAAGTACAACACAATTATCTCCTCCTTGAACATCAGCAGTTTAAACTTTAATTTTGCAGTTTAAGTAAATTAAATGAGGAAATCTTGAATGATTCTACTAACAACTTTAGAGCCTTAAGGAGGAGGCTTTCGAAGCATCTGGAATGGTACGTTGAGATTACCTGGCGGATATCGATTCGGTTCGCGAAGAGTAGAGTCGGCGAGGCTCCCAGCGCTTTGCAAGACCTTAAGTCTGGTCTTAACACGTAACCAGTCATACAGCCACAAGTAAAACTTCCCAAAGTATTGTTGCAGGTCTGCGAACAAACCGGGTCGGTTGCGTACAAACATTCGTCAATGTCTTCGCATCTGTCAAAAAATTAACTTTATTACTATAGGCTAAAGTTAGTCAAGTCACAATTAAGAAAGAGGCAATACGAAACGTTGTTGAGGAAATACTGACTGAGATGATACTAAAGAGTGGTAACTTACGTGACTCCATTAGGAGCGAGTTTGTATCCAGGCGAACAGGCACACCCTTTGCTTCCATCTGCTTGAGTGATACACAACTGGGTACAGTTAGTAGTTCTTCCGCATTCTCTAGCGACAGGACATCCGATTTCGTCTTCACCTTTTGGACAATCCTTCCTGCCGTCGCACACGTGTTTCCTGTTAATACAAAATTCTGTTGCATTATCATTGAGGCCGCTACAAGCAAATTTGGATTCGTCGCAAACAATTTCACATTTTGACTCATCCTCCCCTTGGCTGCAATCATTATAACCATCACACACCCAAGTTTTCTGTAATAATTCATTAAGTTGTATTTTAAAATTGTTAGTTTTGAATTTTACCAAAATACACGCTTTGTTGCTACTGCAAGTGTATTCGTCTGGAGAACAAGGTCTAATTACTGCTGAATCACAATTAGCTTCATCTTCATCTTCTTCGCAGTCTTGTTGCTTATCACATCTGTAACGATCTGGAATGCATTTGCCACTATTGCATTTAAATTCGCCGGAAACACAGTTTTCTACAGTGTTGGAACATTCGTCTTCATCACTCCAATCGTCACAGTCATCATCGCCATCGCATTTGAATTCGATTTTGATACATTTTTTCGATGCACATTGAAACTCTCCATCGTCACAAAACGACGGAATGATATCTGAAAGATTTTTAAATTGGAAGAGGTCGAGTTGGTAAATCGAAAATTACCGCAATCACTCTCGTCTGAACCGTCAGAACAGTCGACCTGACGATCACATTTCCAGCTGAGGGAAATGCAAGATTCGTCACTGCACTCGAATTCATCTTCGGAACATCTGAAGAGGAGAGAAATTATTAAACGTTACAACTTTTTAAGGTTATTTTGTACATCAAGCCCAAACCCTTATTTAAGATTAAAGGAGCTATAAGTGTAGAAAGTTAAAGTAGAAATAATTTAGAAATTTAAGTGGCCACCAATTTGAAAAACATTTTCTTGTTCTAAAATTTTGAACTGTTGCAAGTTTACTAATAAAAAGCAATTAACTACCAGTACATATACCATTTGGGCCCTCTTGTTATAGTTTTGAAGATTAGAGGTTTCACTTTATTTTATCTTAAAGATGGTCTATCAGGTCTCGCCTTCAGATATAAGTGTTCTGCAAGATTATTCCAAATTAGCTACTGCAAGTGAGAACTACAGTGGAAACGAATTAGTTTACAAGAGTCAAACAACATAGGAGCAGTAAGCGTGACCTTTCTGCTACTGTGGGTTTTAGAAGAAAACGGAACAATATTGCAAAAAAGTTATTTTAGAAAATTTAAGCTTGAAGGTCTAAACGGCAGGACTTGATATATAGAACTGAAGGTAATTTCTCAGTAATTTATATCATGTTGTTGAAGACAGATATCCAATGGAGTGATTGAATTTTGTATGTGATGCATTCTTGTAGATAATATAAATTGGAAAGACTTTTAGCTAAAAAAGGGATAGAAAAGTCAAACTATGAGTCCCTCCAATAAGTCTGGAGACGCTAATCATTATCGGGAGCCTCCTGCTGTTAAGTCAGCTGAAAAACATGTGCCGCAGGTTGGTAGGGAACTACCCAAAAATTGAGTCCGCCCGCCCGAACGCACACAGCGAGAGATCACTAAAGTGCCACCGGAGGCGGCGTCGATCGATGGAAAGAGGGTGGTTTGAGTTACTATGGCGACCGCTGCCCCAGCTAAGTTTACCTGCGAAGTCGCATAAAACAACGCGTTGATGTTTACCTTTTTCACCCCCAATATCGAGAAACTTACCCCGTCTTAGTGCAGTTCATCTCATCGGAGAAATCCTTGCAGTCGTTGTCATTATCACAAAGCCAAGTTTTCGGAATACATAGGCCGTTGGCGCACTCAAACTGGTCCGAAGTGCAATTGGCAGCAAAACCTAAAAATTAAAAAAAAATGCAAATTCTTGTAAAAAAAAACACGTTTCTTACTGCAACGAGTTTCATCTGAAAAATCGCCGCAATCATCGTCGCCATCGCACAACCACTCTTTCAGGATACACTTTCCTGACCTGGGGCAACGTATGAGGTTTTCACTGGTGTCGCATTTGGCGTTACGTTGCAGCTCTCCTTCGCCACATTCCAATTCGTCTTCGCCGTCATCACAGTCGGGGTCACCATCACACCTGATCACAGTTTCTCACTTTACTCATCTTCAAGATAATAAATTTCCACCGCAGTAGCGGTAGCGACAAATTCTTTTCTTATATTAAATTAAATAACCGCGATAACTTCGATTTCAAAAAATTTCAAATATTCAAACTTACCGATAGGTGCCTTTAATACAAATGCAGGTTCTAACACATAGATACTCTCCAGCTAAACACCCCTCGCCGCAAGGGTGTTCGTAGGGTTCTGGCGGCGCTTTTCCTTCTTCTTCTTCCGGATATTTTAATTTAGAATCGGGGATACGTCCCGGCATTCCAATATTAACCGGATACCTCCCCAAACGCGGCGACCCTCCATCCGGTAACATTTTCTCAAAACCTCTTCCACCCAAAAGTCCGTAATCGAAAGGGTAGCGGACTTTAGTAAAACCATGATTGGGACGTCCTCCATAATATTCGGGTCTTCCCCCATACATGCCTCTGTTAGAAGGTTTGTAGATGTCGCCTCGTACCGATGTTGGTAATCTCGACATGTCTCTGTCTATGAAAAGTGGGTATTCACTGATTGAGATAGGAAACGGTATTCGGGGGAATGGTTGCAATAAGATTCTTCGGTTAATTTGGTCGGGACTGGCGGTCGTTCTGATACCGTGCTGTCTTTGGCCTGTTGCAAAAATCGGTTTGCTGCCGGACTCGCGTAGAGAGCCAGAACCGTACATTTGACGGGCGGCTCCTCGATGCGGAGGAGGCGCCGTGGCGGCGGGGTTGCTGGTCGGGTCCCCGGTGCATTGCGCTGCAAATAGCGGTTGTAAATTAGAAAACTTCAATGACCCAGCCCAAGCATCGCAGAATTACGATGCCACAAGATTGGGACTTCGACACTTAATCATAAACCGCAAGGAGCTTATTTACTAAACGAGCTTTGCCAAAATTTGAATTATAACGTTCGGTAATTGTGTATTTACGGTTTTCTTTTTAGGACTCGAGATGCGACTACTGGTGGATTTGTTCAGTTTTCATCCCAATAGCGTTATGACTGATAATCTAAAATTCCTAGTTGTCTTCAAATGATTTCAGGTAACATCAACGTTACAAGTTCTAATAAATATGATAATATTATGTAATTAACAGTTTAAATAAAGACAAAAAATAGTAGGAAGAAGGAGAAACAGTTGAGATATGATCACACAAACTAACCGCGTCTAATTACTAAATTTACATCTTCAAGAATTGTAGCGAACTGGTTGAAGACGTGACTAGGTACTCATTAGAGCAATGCTATCTATAAATAGCTATTACCCGTCTGCAATTGCTTTTTCTCAATTAAATTGCGCTTAGTAAAGCGAAGTTTTTGTTAAAGGAACAATTTAGATAGGTTTTACGTACCAAGGGCAAAGCATTTGATAAAATTTTAAAAGTTATGCAACCTAATTCAAAATAATCTATAAATCGAAGTAACGACCAATCAATAAATATAAGGGTTTAAAGAGATTAATCTGATTACGAGTTTATATTTAATTCTCAATTACTGACGGACTATTTCAGAAAAAACTTACTGACTTGAAAGTTAAAACTTTATTTTTGAGGTAATTTATCAAAAATAATTGTATAATGTCTCCAAATATGTTTTCTCTTGAAAGTTAATAAATTCCAATAGCTGCATTTAATCACGAATAAACTTGAATAGGATGATAGGAATAGGATGCGCTGAACTTACAATATTTGAACTAAAAAAATATACATTGAATCTTTCAGATACGGCGCCAGTGAAGGAATGTTAATGTTCTTGATGATCAATGTTTGCCGGATAAAAATTGTGTTATATGTTGCACAAGATATAAATTTTGTATTCATAGTAACGAGAAAACTAAAAGACCAATTTCTCTATCTACGCCCGAAAACATTGTTGCAGTTGACGACGTGGATTTATAAGAACCTAGTGAGTTATAATTATCTGAGATATTGAAGATTTTATATGATGGTGTTCAATAATCCATTCGTTTAGTCTTCTTCAACGACCTGCCATCTCCTGTTTTCATGTTTAATAGTTATTCTAATCGTCTGGTGTACGATTTATAGGGGGCATTGTTTTCCTTATTCCCCTTTTCCAGGTTGTGTTTGCTCTTCTTGTCTTTTTTCGTTTTAATAGTGTACATTTTAATACTTGTTTAGAGATTGTCTTCACCTATTCTCTACACAAGGCCATATCAACATAGTTGCTTCTACAGTATTTTTTGGATAATATATCTTTTAATCCTCATAATTTCTTTAATTTTTTTACTTCTTATCACATCCAGAAGTACCAAACCTGTAGATTATCTCCTAAGGTTTATTTCTACTCCCCGTAGTTGGCTTTTTCTCCTTAATTTTCATGTCATTCTTTAGTTGCTTTGAGCAACTATAGAGTAGAATTTAGAAAACCAATACTTTTTTCCGTTACCTATTTTTTAGTATATTTTTTTGTTCATTTTCAACTTGCTTTGGTTTCCAAATGGATGCACTCACTACATGTAATTAGTTTAACTCATTTTTACCATGAAACCAAATTTGGTAAAGTTTTCAGTTAATTTTCTGATCCCTATACTTTAACATATACGTTTTTATTATTGTAAAGCGAGAGGTGAATATCTTTTTGAACAAGATTGGGAATTAAGAGCAACGTCCTCGAAGGCCTTATATTACTTCAAAAAAATATGTTGAAGCATTTCCAATTTTTACTCCTGTCACAGATCGTATGTATAGCTCTTCGATGACTCCGGTTACTGTACTGTTAATTGGTACTTTCTTCATTATTTATATTTATACTTTGTTCAGATTTACAAACAGTAAATGAGTTTTACTTCTAATGGCCAGTTTCTTTTCTATTATCCGAGTAATGCTAAAGATATCATTAACGCTTTTTTTCCAAAAGGTCTTATTCTTTTTCTACGTAACATTTTAAGATTTCATTGTCTATTCAACTAATTGAACTTGTTACTGGTTTGCGTCTATAGTTTACACACCTTCCAATCATTGAGAATGTTTTTTTCGTTTATAGATCTTTCGAATAGGTACGTTAGCATTTTGATTTGATTTTCTAAATCATTCATAACCAGATTGATACATTTTATTACACGCTTTTCTATTTCTCGTAGAGTTGACTACAAATTCTTATTATATAGTGTCGTTTTTACTCCTTCAGTGAAGACAAAAATTTAGTTTCTAATTGTTGTCGTGTTACCAACTTTTAGAAACTTTCAAGCTTCTTCTTCCTTCCAAAATTTTTGTTTCAAATTTAACCAATTAGTTTTTGCTTGAGACTTTCTCTTTTTTGCACTTGAACAGAACCATTTGTTGTTATCCATTTAGGTATTCAAGTTACTCATTCCAAATAAGGCAATTACACTTTTTCTTCTTATCCGTCCTAACTGTTCCAAGTGTTTCCATCTTCAGGACCTCTTATAGCTTCAAGTATATGATCGCACAATTCTGCTGCTATTTTTGATTTTAAAGTATTACCTAATCTCTGTTCTACTCTCCGTTGAAGCTTAGTATGTATCAGTTTTTAGTTTAATAAACAGTGATCTAAACTACATTCGTTGTTTATGAAGACTCGAACGTCAGGAGCGTTTATTTCCGTTGCTTTATTATTATGTAATCTCGTTGCCTCTTATCCTAAACTTTAGCTAATTTATGTGGATATTTATGACCATGATTTGTATTTTCAGTTTGTAGGTTAAAGTTGAATATGTACTTACTTATGCAAATTTGCAAGATGGAGTTAAAGTGTTTTATTCTGAACTGTAAGAAGTGCAAAAAAACGTAAATAATATTATATAACATCATTA
This sequence comes from Pyrochroa serraticornis, assembly GCA_905333025.2. NCBI lineage: Eukaryota > Metazoa > Arthropoda > Insecta > Coleoptera > Pyrochroidae > Pyrochroa > Pyrochroa serraticornis. Next base: position 7,656,000 of record HG995157.1, on the reverse strand, counting down.
TGGGTGATTTTAATGTGAAACAAAGAATAATACATATAGTAGATAAATAATATGACTTGGGTAGTCGCAATGGACGACCAGATGTCTTCAGCTTGAAAAGCAAATAGATGAACATGTGAGGAAATTGTCTGCTGAGAATCAGAATAGAATAGTAGAAAACTACGCAGATTTTATAATAAAATTATGGAGATTTTACGAATTTAACTAATCTAGGAGCTAACACAGAGACAGATCGTAAGCCAGCAGTCGCAAGAGGATTCAAGCAAATTAAAAATTGTAATACAGAATTTTTATATTTTAGGCAAGTGAAGAAGATTGGAAGAGAAAATTTACGGTCAGCAAACATAAACTAAAATATACAGAAAACAAAAGAAAAAAATACTAAGTAAAATGAAAACTTAATATGGAACACTGTTAATGGCGCAGAAATAGCAAAAAATTCCAAGAGACAAACCATAAGACAGCAAAAGAAATACCAACACTTATTCAACAATTCAACAAATCAATTTGACAAAAAATTAATTGGATTACAAAATAAAATAAGTTTCTGTACACCTATAAAAATAAGAGTAAATAACAGAAGACTGAAACATGTAAATGGTGATCTCTTTGGTGATATTAATGAGCAAATATTATAATTTGAAGACAAAAGAGAAAAGATGTTACTTAACAGAAAATACTCAAAATCTAAAAAAATCCAATAAAATTCCTTTATTAAAGTTGCTGAATAATATACAAGTGTCCCTTAATTACTTAAATTAATTTTGGGTAGATATAAGCGGCACCAACAGTAAATAAGTTCGTGTCCGAATTATGGTAAAATATTTGCTTTGCTCGTAATCTCAAATGTTAAAATTTACCAAGTAGTTGTTCAAAAAAATAGTTATTTACGTAATTACAACAGTTGCTTCTAATTCTGTCCATTTACACCAATTTTACAGAATTTATAGGAAATCTGTCCGCGTTTGCATAGAGAATTCTCTACGTCAGGCTAAATAGAAATATTAGTACCTACATTGCCATTTAAAAAAAAGTTACCTCAGGCAAAAGTAGCTGATAGCATTTCAAAAATATTATGTTCTAATATAGCCTCAAATTTGTTATTTGATAAACAGCTAGCGTTTTCTTTATACGTCTAATAGTTTAGAGAAGAGAAAATTGATTTTACTTTATTGACTATTCCTGTAGATCTCTAGTTTTTGAAAATTATTCTGAATGTCAAATTGGAAATGCGGTTTCAAATATCGAGGTTTCTGAATACTTTAGTTTGAAAGTGGTAGAGCATCTCAGTTAAATAGATGGCTTGTAACAGAGGGTCCTGCATAATCCTCAAATCTTCGAGGTCCTTTTTTGGTATTATTTGAAATCTCTTGTACATACTTACGTACGATATTTTAGCAACTTTACCAACAGTAATTTCTAAATGCACAAAAATGCAAAATTCTCCACAAATATTTAATAGGATTCCTGAATGCTTGATCCAACGCTACAATTTTTAAAAGAATGTGAATTTGAAAAATAATTAGTTTTTCAGTTGCTCTATGGCCCACTATTTTTCTTGTATTTAAAGATGAGAACGAGCAATTATCTAGACATTTCACTATTTATATATACAGGCTGTCCTATAATTAGACTGACAAACTGTCATTATCTTCTTTTTCCAAGTAGTTTCATATTAATAGCAAGATACATTTAGAAATTATTATTAGTAAATAACTGAAACACAAAAAAATAATATGACCATACCAAAGGATCTGATAAATTCAGAACTCACTGATAAAACAGCTTTTTTAATAATTTGATCAATTGTTAGAAAATTCAAACATTTAAATCTTCAGATAATTAAACACGAAGTAAATTTCCACTGGAACAAACGTTTTCTAGCAAAAGAGCTTGTATATGAATTAGAATGTGCTTATCTGCTTCATTGATTTTAAGAAAGTACTTGACAACGTTTAACATGCAGAAATAATAATTAGCAAAAATGTCCACCTCAAATATATAAATAATATGTCAAATCTTAACTAAAACTACAAAATTATGGTAAGAATCGAAGAATACATACTCTGCTATTTAGTCTACATAAGAGAGCAGTGTCCAGAAACCGTTCTTGGATTTATTCGAGTAACTCTAATCAATATGGACTCAACCTAAACTTTATGATGATAGCTTAAAATACTACAGGCAATCAAAATCAGAAACAACGAAATATTATGAGATAAATATCTGAGGCCATTGCTGAAGTGTGCTGGGAGTAGCGTATGATGAAGAGAAAAGTTTTTACCATTACCTCAAAATTATAGGGTAATTAGAATTAAATAGTTCAGATTCTCAAATACCTAAAGGGATTAGAAAAGTTACTGGAAAAGTTTTTGCTTTACTTTTTTTTAAATTATTCTACAATAATTAATATTGACTGAGAATGCAGTAGAAAAGTTCTCGGCGTAAAAAAGCGGAAGCTCGCCAAAAAATTCTAGCATTGCAATGGGTAAAATTTGTAATTTAGGATTAAAATCCACCCTTGCTGTGTTTACCAGATTTGACTCTTCCAAACTATTAGCCCTTTGATCAAATAGAAAAAAGTTCGAAAGGTTCTATATTTGATTATAATTTTACAAAAAGGTAGAAAGCTAATTGTCGTGATAGACTGAAATATTTTGTAAAAAGTTTACAGGTGCTACAGGATTGGCCAAATAAATGTGTTAAACAAGAAAAACAAGTTGAATAATAAACTGCTTTGATTTTCTAATTGTTGTTTATTCTCATAGCCTAATATTAAATTAAAAAAAAGTTAAGAAAAGCTGATATGTAATAGTGCTCAATGGAACAGAGCAAAACTTATTTATTAACGTTTCTGCAAGAAACTGCAATCAACGATATATTCTAAAGTAAATGTTAATTCAATTTAATCAAACGAACTTATCTTGTTTTTGTCGAAATTTAAAGTTTATTCTTTTAGTTTATCTGGTTTTGCTGATTACCTATTTGCTGACCTCTATTTTAAATAGAATTAATTTGTTATATAGAGGAAACTTGTTTAATTCTTGTTTTTGTTGAGTCGCAAATAATTCATTTAAAAAAAATAATTTTGCTTGTTTTAAATAATATTTATCACCATAAAATAAATTAAGTGCCATATGGCCTTTGTGCCATTAAAGTACGTTTCGGTTAAGTCAATAATGTCTGGCTGATTTCTAATCAACATACTGCTTATTGTCAATGTGATAACTAGTTAAAATTTACAACGAAATGGATTGAAGTAGGTGCTTAAACGCTACTTCAAGACTGACAACAGATAACTGCAAATTTGATAATAGTAATTGAGTTGGCAAAATCATAAAAACAGAGAAGAAATGAGGTCGTTAAAAAACACGCCTAGAAGCAAATTAGTTCCGTTTAGAAAATTTCGAAACTGAGAAACTAATTATAATGGCAGTGCAAGTAAAACCTTGAAACGTTTAAATTTTTTATTTTCTTTCAGTTATTTTACCATAAGCTTGTAAAACAGGCGATTATTTTAAATTGTTATCCACATTATTTATTTTACCATATTTATTGCATATTTTACTTGGTATCTAGGTAGAAAAAAGAATTATTGTGCAGCAGTAAAAATTATAATTTAAACTTTTTGAAACCACAATACGTTGACTCTCCACGTCTGCTTAAAATAAAATTACTTAAAAAAGTTATCGATTTTTCTCTGTCCAATTGGTGTGGGAGGTGACTGATCCAATTTCCGTTTGAAATCTTAGAATCGTCAGGATTTGGCATCATTTACCGACAGGTATTTTGATTACTTTTCATTTCCCCCCACGCACCTGCTTGGTACGTACTTTATTTCAAGTTTCTCGAATTACAAGAGATCACGAGCAAATATTTGAAGAATTAACGCTAACATCAAGTTTTTGTAAATTTTGATACTGAAAATTGTTTTGTGAAAGAATTTATTTTTTTACTCAACCGAAATACTATTCAATGTCTTTCATTGTTTCGAATACTAAAATTTTTACTCAAATTTCAGATAAGTAGGTCGTAATCGATGTTCACAGAATCAAAATATTTTTGCGTAACATTCGAACCGTAGTATTTTGAGTTTGCGCCCTGGCAACCCCCCGATGAATGGTTCATTCAGAACAAGGCGAGGCCCACTCAACCGATCAATATTCCCCAAACTTTCGTTTGTAGGAAGCAATTTTGACACACGGGTGTGACATTTGTATAGCATATTAACTCAATATCCCCATATCCACCCCCCTTCACACTTTCGTTCTAAAAACCGCAATTTTCCCGGCAAAATTCGGAGATCTGGGAGAGACTCACCCGGGATCAACGCAGTGACTGCTAGAACCCCAAAGAAGAGGAAAAAGCGCCAACCCCTCGGGGTTGCGTCGCAATTCTTTTTCATTCTCTTCTGGTCGAGGCGGAGTTAATTACAGCCTCCTCACCAAATATCTTCTCTTATAACTCAACATCGGAACGGTTGTGATGATGGCGTTTAGAAAAACGAAGGGGTGGGTCCTGGCAGATGCCGGTCGAGGACCGCTTCCATAAGCGAGGGTCCTGCCGACGCACTAGGTGTTTGCCGGAAAACTCCACTTAATGGCGTTGTTGCACCACGACGTTTCTTACCACTGAGATCCGATTAATCGATTATGATATGACGTTCGATGCGCACGTTCGAACCAGAATCTTCAGCGAAACTGCGAATATAGAGCTGGAAATGCACCCCCACCACCGGTTGCGACTTTTAGACGTATGGGCGTCTCTTTCCGCTCCATTCGGATGCTGCAGAGCCGTCTCGCGAGCTTTGCCGCCTCCGCGTGCCAAGCTTTTTATAGAACACCCTCAATCAACACCAGAGACATTCAAATCGTGCTGTTTACGGAACCGAATCGGTCGAAAGTCCCCACTTTTGATTTTTGGACCGATGAAGGAGTGAAATTGAAAATTTTGGGCGCCTCTCGGGCCGGTCCTGCAGATTCTCGATGAAGGCGCCGGCGCCGGTTTCTCGGCCTACGCTAATTTTCAACTAGTCTTCAAATCTGACGAGAAGAATGCTAAATAGTTACGTCCCGAATGACTTCGCTCATTCACAGTAATTGCTACCTGCCACGCTGATAATTTGCATAGTTAATAGTAGCAACGGAGGCCACACACGATTATTACCCTTCGACAATAATTATTTTATTATTGTTAATAAATTTTGCGAAATTCCTTGAGTTAGCCCTTTTTATGTCCGTCGCAAACAGAGCGACAACAAAACGATAGCCTCTAGAGCAGGGCCGGCTAATTTTAACAGTCGCGACAGTTTTCTACTATTTTTAGCATGAATTCGTTTGTTTTTCGTTATTAGAAACTTGAAATAAACTTGGGGTGGAGCGTAATAAAAAAAATCAAAGGGTGTCTGCGTTTATTGCCTCAAGTAGAAACAGGTGACTACAAAGCATTGTACAAGATACGTAAAGATTTGAAAATGTTAACCAACGAGTGAAGTACATCAATAAGATTCAAGTGCAGTCCAGGTTGGGGCGCTATCCATTGGTCGGTGCAAGATGCTAATTAGGAAAAGATGAGCTAAATAATTTTTTTGTGTTTTTTAAAACGTGATTTTTGGTCCTTTATAAAAAATTTGAATTCCTCAATAATTTGTTTCAAATAAAAAATATTTCGAAAAGTCGAACCGAGCTTTCAGTTCTTGGACGTCTTTCCGAATATTGTTAATCTAACCACCTCATCACTTGCGCTTTATGAATGATACTCAAATCGTACATCAAGGTGGTTATAGAAAAAAATCTTTTCGGCGTTAGACTATACAGGGTGTTTCATAACGCCGTCCGAAGTTGAATGTCGTTACTGCTACCAAAATAATGAAATTAATAGATGTCACGAATCTTTCTGAACTTGAAAGTTCTTCAATATTTTATTAGACTAAGTACATAAAGATATTTTAGATTAATAAATGTGTGGGTCTTTACAAAAAGTTTAATGTCACTACCACTTTATATATTTGATTTATGTAAAGTTCTCTTTGATAATTTTTTCTCTTATGTTGAGGTAATTGTAAGGTAGGTGAAGGTCATAGAAAATTAAACTAGTCACCATCTCACTTCCACAGAAAATAGATGATGTCTATCTTAGGGTTTAGCTTTAGGTACGTCATAATGAATCACCTTGTATCATCTTCTTACAGCATAGAGGCAACATTTTATACATTTCCTTACAGAAGTGACACTCGACTAGCCCTCACATTATATCTTTAGCGCCATGTTTTAGTCGATATTTAAGTCAACTTTTTTTGCTATTTTTGCACATATCATAAAACTCTTTTTAAAACCAGATAACAGATTCCTTACAGTAGAAGCTGATTTAAAGTTCCTTTCAAAAGTTTCTTTCCATAATTTCAATCAATTTTTTTAGGGAGAAAATAAGTTGTGATGGTAGTCTTGTGTTCCATTTGCGTCGTCACAAACTATTAACTCGACATTGCATTAGCGTGATGCAAAAGTTAAGAATTACATTCACAATTTTTGCACAAGGACTTAGACTGTTTAAAAGCAAAGTTGAGGATTTACATCTACATAGATAATTTATGAGTTTACAGTTATGACCCTGAGATACAAGATCATTCTTTTGAGTAGAAACCACAGAAAAACTAATGGCAAACAAAACGTGAAAATTTTAAATGAATATGGAAACAGCTTAACAAAGCATGATTCAGGTCAAGAAGTACAAGAAAGAGAAAGACGTATCACCTAAAAATTAAGGAATGAAATGAAGATTAGCAGTAAAACGATTTCTTAAATGATAAGAGTCGTTTCAAGCCATTAATTTTTTTAAGAAAATTTGCCACTTTAAACATTTTTATGACTTTCTGTAATTTTTGTCTCTGCCAAAGTTAAAATTACCCTTACTAAAATATATCTTAAAAACATGATCGCTAAGTTGTGGAGGTTTCAGTAAATATTGCTTCTCTATCGAAATTTCTTAACAGTAGAGGTTTAAAAAAAAACAGTTTTTGCGACGCATAGGCCAAATCGAATGTTAGATTTCTAGCTCTAAAAACTTGTAAGCTCTGAGCTGAGAGTCTTCATGGAACCTAGCAAATTCTGAGCAAATTGGCCATTTCTATACTGTACAAAAATCTGAATTTTCTTCTAAACAAAAAACACTTCGCTTTCTCGGCAAATTCGTTACGATTTACATAAAAAATCAAAGAGTTGTCACTCGAAGAAGTAAAACAACCAATAGCCGGCATTGAACAGCAGAAATGCGACTGGGAAAATAATCCTAGAATATTTATCGATGACGTTAACGTCCTTAATTTTAGGCATGGAAGCTTTGAGCACCAACGCACCTCTTCTGATGGCGTGCAAAACTTTCGGCTTATGAATCGGATTTCCTGCAAAATCACAATATTAATAATATTCAATACGGTACTAAGAAATTTTTTCTATGCCGCAAATTCGCATTTTTGTACAAAAAATTAATTAGGAAAATGTTTTCGGTAATTTTTGGAGAAATAAAATTTTTACCTTTAGGCCCCCGAAACCGTAACCCTGTCGCTGTTCTATAATTATAAGTGTACCCCGACGTTCTTGATATGCGGAAACTAGGGGGAAATTTGGAAGAGTCCAGGTCGCAGGCGACGTTACCCTTCGAGTTGTGACGGTTCCTGATAGAAGCGATGGGACTCATGCGGACGTCTTGTAGTTCGATAATATCGTCATTAGTGTAACTTGGATCATTCGGTTTGGTCCCTGTAATAAAAAAAGTTCAGTAAAGGTACATCAAGCGATTCTAAAGCACCTGATTTTTTCTCTTCGGCTTCTTTTGTTTTCTTGCTTTTTTTCTTGGCGCGTGCACCCCAATACGTATAGTTGACAGCGGCGTATTCCAGTAGGGCAGCGAAGACGAAAACGAAGCACATTACCAAATAGATATCGATTGCTTTGACGTAACTGATTCGAGGTAGGGAACTTCGCACTCCTGTACTGATCGTGGTCATGGTCAACACGGTCGTTATACCTGCCAAAAACGAGACATCCAGCAAATTGTTATTAATGATGGAGAAATTACGAATTACGTACTTGTAAAAACAAAAAGCAACAAGTATTCAAATTGATACAAATGTTAATAATATCAGCAATCTCTTCAGTTAATCTAGATAAGAATGTGGATAGTTTATGGTTTACAATACTTTACTGGATCATCAATAAATTTATCAGCAACACTAGATAAAATTACTCATGGACTATTAGAAATTTTGGAAAATATTTTAGTCAAAGTGTATTTAGGGGTAGTTTTAAGTTTTTATCAGAATTAATAGTGAAGTTATCACTATTTTTGTCAAATATACCAATGCGCTAACTTCTTCCTATTTTTTGAAGTGAACTACTCTATTCCCTTGTACCCTTGCCAAAATTTTATCAGTTACCAGAAAAACATCTTTATCCTAATTATCTCCACGTGGAGGTCGAGTGTTCTTTTGTTACCCAACTCTCACAAGCTGCCAACCCAGAATCTAACAAACCCACCTAAAGCAACTCTAGCGCTAGTTGCCTCATGATTGATCCAGAACGACACCCATGACAGCATCACGATCAAGATGCTGGGTAGATATGTTTGAAAGACGAAATATCCGATATTTCTTTGTAGCTTAAACGAAAGCGACAGCCTCTGGTAAATCCCCGTTGCTAAACGCTCTTTTCTGTCGTTGGTTTCATATCCGATTATAGTGAATTGGGGTAATTCAGCTTCCTCGACGCCCCTTACAGGCGTTTCTTTCCAGTACATCACCACATCCATTACTGTGTAACCGTCTAAAAAAATTTCGTTATAAAACACGAAAATTTCCTAAAATCATTCGATACTCACAACTTTCAATTTCCACAGTACAGTTTTGGGAATCTAGAGGATAGTAGTGGAGGTCCATCATGCAAGCCAACGTCGTCGTAAATCGCATCCCGTAAGTGATGGCACCGTCACCGTTGAGACGCACTAATTTGTTCCTTTCCGTAACATCGTGGAGAAAACTAACAATTTATTAGAATAAATCTAATTTTTTTAACAAACCTGTTTTTGTCGTTAGCGAAAAACGTATCGGGCACCCAGATTTTCTCAGCGAAATCTCCGGAAAGCGTCAAAATTTCTTCATCGGTGCTAAAAGCTAGCCTCTCGTCTTTCCAATATTGGTTCAAATACATCGTGATGGTGTAATCCTGCAACCCAATTTCACGTTTTACTACTAGCCGTTTCCTTTTGGTCATTTAACATTTTATGTAAAAAGACTAATCGAAAAATTTTACGGATTTTAGGGGGCCAATACGGTCCTGTTCCGCAAAATCCATAAATTCACGAGCACAAGCACTCGATTATATCAGGTCATTAGATGAGATGCGGCTCAAGCATTTAGCGATCGACCGAAAAGGTCATTACGAGTCATAATCGAGAAAAAAGACGACCACCACGTACCATATTGACTTCGGAGATGGCGTCGAAACTGGCAATGGTCAAGTCCATACCAACGAAAAGAGGCTCGCCTGTTGTTGGTAAACGATTGGCTTTGTTAATTGATAATTAGATGTTCGAACTGTCGATAACTCACCCCCAAAGTTGGGGCGCAATCGGATGTCGTAGCCTTCCAATAGTCTTGAGATTGTTTGCGTAACATTTTCCAGACGATCCGACACCATGGTCCTTTGCGCCCTGGGGATTTGATTGAATAAGAGCGGCGCTTGCTGTTTATCTCCAAGGGTGGAGGTAAAGCGGAAAGGTAAGCAACAAAAGCCCTATTCAGGTGTCAACATTTATAGCTACAAAATTCTTTCGTTATTGTTAGTAAGTTTGGTTTTGCACCAACTTCAACAAGGCATTGTCATCATTTTTACGCAATGACAATATAAATTCGAAATTGAAAAGCAACCTATAAAAAAAGTTTTAGGGTGTTAGCAATTGTTGTCAGGATCATACGGCGATGTAACCATAAAGGATAATTAAAAAAATTACCGAAATTGAATTAAAAATAAGTTGAAAAACTGACTGATGCTAAATCATTTTAGTACTAGCCCTGAGTTAGTTTTCGCTTCTAACAGCTTTTTGGTATTTTTCTTAAAAGCTAAGACAAATAGTATAAGACAATAAAATAATTTTAATACTTTTCTGTTTTGCCCTAAAAGTACAACAATATTTTTTAGATGATCTCATTTTACAGCTGCTGAAATTGTCTTTGTTATAAACCGAAAATATTCCAATCCAAGAATCATTAAAATGTGTGGTCTTGACAAATCTTGCAATTTCAGTTACAAGAATTGGTAGATATTAAAAAAATATATTAACCAGGCATCTTTTGTTTATCTATTTTGGTTCCATAAAATTCAACTTGGTAATCACGTTGATGTTCCAACTTTGCAACTTTTTCCGGAATTAACACGGAAAAAACTGAAAGTGCATTTTTTATGGAATTTTTATATGAGCAATGAACTCAAGACTATAACCACATCCTGAAAAAAATTTCAGGAAAAAATCTGGACAATCACAAAAAAAAAGTCGGAAAGTTCAAACTTCAAACATTCACACTTTTGTATTTTTTGAGTTATTTCCATCCCGGGAGCATAACGAACAAATAGAATCAACCAAATATGTGCATTTAATTCTTCTCTGTCTACAAGAAATATCTGAAAATTGAGGAAAGAGCTTGATACCATTTGGGAGAGAGGATTATCTTATTTGCATGCCTTCGTAAGTATATGCGCTTACTGGAACTGGAACACTGTGGCTGCTTCGTTATTAATTACCCTACACAGCACTGAGTCGCGCGACGGTTTCTATTTCAAACTACACCAAGTTGCTATTACACGTATTTCTTCACTTGTCCTACGCAAGATTGTAAAAGTTGTAAATGCTTAAAATTTGTTCAAAAATTCGAAATTTTAGAAGATATCTATGGGGGGAGCAATATTTTACTTCAATTCTTTTTGCAAAATGTACCTAAAAACTAAATTTCTCCTAATTTTCTATGATAATCTTTTGAATTAATTTAGAAAGTGACACCTTTCAGGGACAAAAATATTATTTTTAAATTCTAGCCGTTGAGATGTCAGTGTCAGTGTCATTCAAACTAATCAGCAATACAATAAAAGCTTTTACCAAATTTGACAATTTGTCACCATTTGGCTAGAAGGATCAAAATTTATAGTTTTTTAAAATTCTTATTATGGAGTGGTTAAGTAATATGTTTTGTGAGTTTGAGTGTAGCTGGAACTTTCTTCTCTTTATGGGCTTCTTGTTCATCGTGCTCCTCCTATATTTAACTAGACCGAAACACAGAGTCGAGGAAGCAGACCCACCGCCTTGTTCTTGTTAAAATATCCTCAGAAGCGATAATTACAGAATTCTTCTAAACAAAAACAAAACCAATGACACTATTTTAACAAGCGTCAAAATTTTCATTATGGAGTGGTTTAAGGAGTTTAATTGCTGCCTGGCGTTCGTCCTGTTGGTAGCCCTGTTCCTGCTTTACGAAATTATCAATTCAGAGTGGTTCGCAGATCTCAAGTGCTGCTTCAATTGTTGCGCCGCTCTTTTCCTACTGGTAGGTCTTCAAGCACTTGCGGGTCTAACGTATTTTGCATCAGGACTTACAAAAAATGTTCTAAAACCTTGTTGCTGCGCCGAACCAATACGAATACGTACCATAAAGTCACCATGCTGTTAATTTTGAAAATCTTATTTTTTAATAAACACATAAAAAAGTTGTTACTAATTTTCCTGTTTGAATAAAAATTACCTTGCCAAAGTGTGCGAGCAAACCTCGACGTAGATGAAGACGTAGACAAATATGGGTATCATCGTTTTTGTTCCCGAATCAAACACTTCGGTACGGTCCTGTAGGAGTTGTGTCGTCACATAATCCCGGTTCGTGTCTTTTTACCATAGCACTGGTACTATTATGGACACTTGAACTATCCTTGGTTCGGTTGACATCATTTTGAGGGGAATGATTTCAAAATTTTACTGATGACAGCCAAGATTTGGCGTAATCGCGACGACATCAACGTATTTATTTGATTGTTACTCGCATATTTTACGACGAATGTAATAGCAACTCGAGAGATGTAACCCCGTGCTACATCCCTTTTATCAAATGTGATTTGGCGGTTGAGCGCAGGCGTCCTCCGAAGAGGCCCTCGTCGGATGCTGACATCTCTAGGAGTCGATACGCGCTCCTATCGCGAATCAAACACCTCCGCCTCCTCAGTCGTTAATTGCACAGTAATAATAGCGAGAATAACAAAAATTTCATTTAAAAATAAAAAGAAGAAAAATATTAAAGAAAATCAAATCCAGAATATATTGATTATTGGCGGTTCTTTACGTCGCTGAATTCAGACGAGGATTGAAATGAAACAAAATCCAGATTCGGCAGAAACTCGAGAATCATGAACCAACACTAATTGCGCGTTTTCTTGGTTATACAAAAAATTGTCCCTTATTGTAAGATGAAACTTTGTTCATTAAAGACTAAAGGACTCACGTTACGTATAAGAAATCCGTCAATAATCCCTTCAACGTATATGCGGAGTTAGAATTAAAAATATTTTTGAAAGCTTTATTGGCGAATTTAAGGTTTTTATTAAGTTTAAGTTTTGGTTGCAAGTTCTATTTGCGTTGGGTGCTAAGAAAAGAGTTTAATGGACATTTGCACCATTTGGTGGCTTTAAAGCTCACGTTACGATTATCGGGTCTTATCTTTTATGATCTGCAGGGCTAAAAGGATCGCAAACTTCTGCAACTCAACAATCAACAGTTTGGTTAAGTCTGTAACTCTAGGGGATGTTAGTTGTTTAAATTTGATTCTCGGCCACATTTCAGTTACGTTTGGAGTTCAGAAGCGTTACAGATCATATTGTTTGATTTTATTAAAAGACTAACAAGGTTCGTTTAATGACACCTGCCTTTAAGTATCTTGTTTTTTCACCTATCATATTTACTGAGCATTTACAACATTTCTGCTCATATTTGTTAGAACACAACTACTGCTGAGGTAATACCCGAAGGGTCACAGTAATTTGAAAAAGATTTTCCACTCACATTTCGTGGTTTATCAGTGCATTTCGAGGAAAAATCTAGATTTAACCGCAAATTGAACCGACCAACCGATTCAATGGTAGGTCAACCTATTAATTAACTTTCAGAAGTAAATCTTGCTTTGCTGTTTATTAATAAATTAGAGATTTTTGTTACTGCTTGTTAGCACTATTTAATAATTCTTTCTTATGCGCTACGGTCTTTGAGATTCCGCTGCAAAACTTTTTATACTTTTTAGAGACATTTTTATTCCTTCTGATAACTTTATGAGTTAAAAAAATCGGTTCTAAGATCTATTTCTCCTCGAAAAGAAAGCATATGATCAGCGTCTCGCTATCTTTTTGTGTGGCACAGTTGGTTTCTGAAGTATGCATGTCTCTTAACTAACAGAGACAGAATGTAACAAGAAGTATCGTTTTCTTTATTGCACATTATGTATTGTCTTTCATCCATACAACGTGCAGGTGTTTATTTAGAATATCTTACTACTTGTGATTTTTGGCGACTTTAGCCACTAGAAATTATGCTTTCGTCCTAATAGCTCTTCTACATTATAATTTACAATTCATTTGTGCTACTGCATAATTTCTTGCAGGTTCGTTCTGATTTCATCTTAATATTTCTCTTTACCAATTTTACTGTGGTGTCATTTGCTCTACTTTAGTTGTAAGCTGCTGCGTTTCAATTTTTTCTGATAATCATTCCATATTCTTCCATAACTTTAAGGCGTTTCTTGGTTATCACATATACTTAAAATACTATCAATGTTTAATCAGAAGTAAGACTAAAGTTTGTTTCCAGTTGCACTTTTCTAAAATTTGTATTAGTTTGGTCGAAGGCTAGTATATCATCTAAGGTAACTTGGATATCTTCAACACACCGTCTTCATATTTTTCCGTTAATAGAGATGTCATCAGCATATCTTTGTGTAAGTATATTTCTATATTTTTTAGCTTTTTAACCTGAAATTTTAGACTAGATTGAAAGACTTATACACTAAAATCGTCCGAAACCTACCCAATTCTTCCTGTCCTATCGTCACTGTTTTCTTCTACATAGTTGCTTCTATAATTTTTGTAGTCAAAAAACGGTTATGCAATTTTGTAAATGATTTTAGTTACAAACTTTCTCTAGTATTTATGCAATTGCGTCTTGAAAAAAATGTCTATTGGTCTATTGCTGATAACAACATTTCCTTTAACTTTTCTGTATTCGAACTGTATGTCTACCAACAGCAGGATCACAATTTTTTTATTTTCTTTATTGATAAGTATTTAGTTCACAAATTTTTGGCTTCGAGTAGTTGATAACTTTTAATGATGAAAAGAGAATTTTTTTTCAAAAAAACGGAAAATAAGTTAAAAACTTAACTTTACAACTGAAGGTTTTTTAAGCATTGAACGTATATCATTTACATATTTATTCAAAAATATTCTTTAAAGAGGAGGTAAAATAAATTATTATATGCTGAAATACCAGTTACTTATAGACTTTCTGGACTATTAAGGGATTTTTTTAATCTAACGCCAAATTTAGAGAGAGAATTTCAGGGATTGTGCGAACAAAATAATCACGTACCGACTTACATGGAAGATAAAAGCTTTTCGTGCTACATAAAATCCCGTCCGTCTTTCCTTTTCTTTATATGTTTACTAATCTCTAATGGACTGTGTAAACTGCTCCTTGTTGACAAACTATTGGTAATTAGATACAATTGTTAGAATACGAATCGATGGAAGCTTTCGTTGGTTTGGATTAATTTTTTTTTCAAACCACGTCTTTATCAACATCTCCAATACATCAATTTTTGGCATTTTTGTTGAAAATTTGGCGCATGCTCCCCTCCTTTAGCGCACTTTAAAAAGTTTGACGTAAAATATAGCGCGCGCAGTTTCACGTTGAAAGCTCCGACACGCTTGCCAGTAAATCGCGTTTTGCATCCTGTTTACCGGATTATCTGCACATTCAAAAAGAAAGTCGCGATGAAGACTGCTTCAAGGCAATTTTTAGGGCTGTGGCTGCTGCCAGTAACGTAAGTGTCTCTTAATTTTTTTGAATTTTTCACAACTTTTTTAACTATTTATTAATTAATTTTTACAATAGCAAAATTTCTTGTATTTAAAAATTTAATTTCCAAATATTTTTATTAATTTAAGCAAATAAAGTTTTTTAATGTTGTCGTTAAATGTAGCGCTGTTGAAGTTACTGTTATAAAATTTAAATAAGAAAAGAAATTTTCTTGGATCCAATTCTCAACTTAAATGTTGGAGGAGCTTTAATGAGACTTTTCGTGCAGTTGAAATTCTCGAAACAGGAGCGAACTCTTATTTATTAAGCACGTACCAAATTGATATTTATGGTCCTCGGACAGTGCAGTAAAGAAAAACAAGAATTTTCACTTCATTTCCGCCAAAACCCGTAAACCAACATTAACAGTAACAGTCGTGAGATACTCCATAACGTACAACTAAATATTAAAATTAGACAAGTTAAAGACTTCCTTGCAACGATTTTCGTTACGGATGTTATTGCTGCAATTCAGCGAGACAGTCGCTAAATCGTTTTACCAGAGTTTTTCTTTGTAGAAAGCATGTTCAATGCAAATGTGCACGTTATGCATTTATCAAATTCAAGAGGCGATTCGTCTCGTCTTTTCGAATCGAACACAAAACAAGCGCGGACTCAGCGATACTATGAAATTTCCATTGTCAACCGGCGCGGAAAAGAGAGAAATTACAATAGCAAATATTTGTCCCCTCTAGCGATGCCATCAACCAAATTTTCATTCGTCCTAAACTTAATTTGCAGAGTAATGTGCTTAGAATCTGTCAAGATCGGCGCCAGCTTGGAACAGGATTTGCTTTCCCAAAACATGTCTCTCAAATCGGTTGTTGTGGGGTACACTGTGGACGTTAATAAAACCGATGATAGGATCAGGAGGTCGCTCAATGATGTTGTTAGCAAGAACATCTCGATGGTGCTGGAGAACTTACTGAAGAACTACGAGAGCTCCCAACTGCCAACTCATGGTAAAGGTAACGGGTTATATAAGACGAATCACTAAGCTAAATCTGTTTATTTAGTGCCCTAGGTAATTATCTGAATTGTCACTTTCAATTTGCAACAATGCTTAACAACAGATAATGTTTGCTTGGGATGGGCTAGAAATCCAAACACTAACGCAGTTCCAAGAAATATTTTTTCTTTTAAGTTTCTTTCCTTTTAGGTACAAATATTACTTCAACTCAATAACAATTTTATTAATTTGTAAAAAAATTTAACATCTATTGATTTGTCCTGCCAAAAATGTTTTGTTTGAGAAAATAATCACTCGATCCCAAATCTGAACCAAAAAATTATTCTTCAATTTTTGGAAGGGCAATCAGTACCATTATTCTTTACAAATTTGGATTACTGCGTTGATGCGTTGTTATGCAGCAGAAAAGCACCTTGAGTCAGTTTTATGCGTCTTCTTACTTCAGAATAATTTTGAGAATATACAATTAACTTGCACTGTTGTATATGGAATTCTTGACATGTTACTGCACAGATTTCTCTTTTCTCTAAAGGCATAACGGATCGATTCAGATATTGTCCCCAGTAGCAAATCTGTTGATAGTTCAGTCTGTCTAATCTCTGTAAATCTCCAAAACTTTTTTCTTCTCTCTGCCCAAAAACGCATTTGGAATAACGGAAACCTGTAATAAGTTAAGCTATTTCAAAATACTCATGCAGAATTCTGAAATTTCTAATAAAGATGCAAGTAAAATGTTGAATCCTTCAATGATATCTGAGATGAACACTTTAATAAAATTTTCATAAAATTTTCTAAAGACTGTAATTATGATACAATAATTTTCATATAATTTTTAAATAATTTTTATCACTTGCGAAAAGCTGTATTGGATGGACTCTTATACCCAAGATAAATGCTCTAAGAAAAAACCTTTAAGCTTTAATGCTTTTGGGATTTTTCTTATTTTGTGCTGGGAGTTAATTTAATTAATTATGTTGTAAATGTTGCATATTGGCCTAAAAGTTGTAAGGACATAAAGGATCCACAAAATATTTAATAAAAAATTGTATTATATCCGAATTTCAAACTGCTCGGTTCAAAATTTGGGATACAATTTTTGAGTTGAGTTTTAAAATGTTTTAACTTCAAGAGCAACCCTTCGGGTCAACCCACAAAACTCTAGAAGTTCATTATGCAGTTGTTGTGGGTTACTCTGGCTCGAGGCGTTGACTCCTGCTAATTAATAAACTTATACAGGTGTCCCAGCATTATAGTTTATCATTGCCATTTTCATATCAGGTCCGGACTCGTAGAATAACAATTCATTTCGTCCGCTCCGTCTCTTCTCGTTGACAAACGATTGCAAAAATCCAATACATACGCAACGTTTCACGTTCCTCTTCGTTACAAATAAGTTTTCTGATAGCTTCTGGATTATTTTCGCATTTCGAACAACCGAAGCTGGCACACACCTAATACACGTGTTGCATCATTTATGTGGAAAAGGAAAGACCAACAGAAATAAGCTGTCATCTTTGTTAGGAAATACGCACAGAGGTTGGGTCCGGAACTGACGCGATTTTCCGGTCCGGCCGTCTTATTTCAATAACATTCGGACGTTGCGGCTTTCATAAAAGACCAATTTCGATTCCAATATGTTGCGAGGCAAGGCCCGGAATCAAACAGCAATTTTGCGTTTTTCGCTACCTGTGCTGCTGATACTGTTGCGAGGCAATGGAAATGTTCAAAATTCTATGCAAAAGTATTCATGGTTTCTATGAAGTATGCGGATCGACATCAAAGGTTTAATGTGTCGGCATTGTTACCGCAGAGCGCCACAGAACCGGGCTCAGGTAGAAACAAGCAATTCGCCCGGCGCATCCGCCATTCTGCACGGTCGCTAACTCATCATCTCTTCTACATTCGAGTATTTCGTGGCAGGTTTTCCTTGAATAATAATTTACCAACCCATTCTTGATTCTATAAATCCATGCGTTTAAATCTTAAATAGCATATCTGCTAAGCTCCCAATATTTTTTGGCTAGCAGACCGGCCGCTTAAAATCTTTGGGCCCTAGATTTCCTTTTTACTATCAATTTCTTTTTCACTTTTTATTTGTGTATAATGTCCACATACGTCATAGTTTTATCTTTATAATAGAGCTGCAACTCGAGGACTTATAAATTAAAAGATATATTGATTCTATTTTATATTAAAAGAATTCTTATAAAATATCTAATAAAACAATAAACTATGCAGAAATAATATTTTGATCTACCTATAAAAAACAATTAAGTAGGTAGATACATAAATATGTACAATTGTTAAAAATAAAATCTGAAATAGTTTTTGATTTTTAATTTTAAGAAAAATCTTTTTCTACTCTCTGGTGTCCCCAGTAACGTTATTAAGATACTTACCATTATGGTTATGTGAGCAAGCAAAAATTCTTAATTATCTGATATAATTAATTAAGGATATTCAAAGGATTGTCAAGGTATTCTCAATTCATAAAATCCTTTTATGACATCAAGCTCATTAAGTAATTTGATGAAACTGATATCGCAACCGTCATTTAGGAATCCTTCTAAACTTCCACAATGTTTGAATTAATTATCCTTACTCCTGAATTTTAATTTACTTATGTTGGACAAAGGCTTGAAATATCGATTAACCGACTTCATTAAATTAAATCGTATCTAAGCTACAGAATTCAAATTTAATATTTTTTTTCGATTTCTATTATTTCTATTGCGATCCTTAATTCAAATGCGGAATGAGTGGAAAAGTTAATATAAATACTCGAAGAACTTTTTAGCCCCAAATGTAATTCTAATAATAATATTAAGCCCGTGAAAACAAAAAAAAAACGTCTTTAATAATGTTATGGAAATACGGCTGTTGATGGATGCTGCATATCTCTTGAAGCGCCCTTATGGCAAATCAATCTTACTGTGTACAAACTATCGCTACTATATTTACTCTTCGTTTTCAATAAATTTTATGCGTGGCGGACGAGGCGTCAATTTCTTGTGACTCCTTCCTTGGTTACCACCTTGAGCCGGTTTTGCTACAAAGTCATTGATTTGGCAAGATATGGTTGTTAAGGTGATGAAAAATAAAAAGTGTTCAATATCCGATTACTTCAATAACAAATAACCTCAAGCGTCGTAAAGGAGTTAGTTTTCCTATATTTCTATTTAATTATATTCTTATCACAAATCGCTTGATATGTGCAGACCAACCTACTGTCGTTCAGACCAATATCCTCATCCGAAGCATGGGTCCCGTTTCCGAGCTGGACATGGTAAAAACTTTTAAAACATGAGTTTTTGAAGTTTTACGCTGAATTCCAGGAATATTCAATGGATTGCTACTTCAGACAGTATTGGAGAGACCAGCGCCTGTCGTTTTTAGGTCCAATCAAGTCGTTGTCTTTGTCAATAAAAATGCTGGAGCGTATTTGGAGACCCGATACGTACTTCTACAATGGAAAACACTCATATGTTCACACAATAACAGTTCCCAACAAACTTTTAAGAATTAGCCAAGACGGCGATATTCTATACTCAATGAGGTGAGTAGTTACTTAACAAATGGGAATCGATGATGGGTCGGGAGTGTCGTCATTCTCACATGTCATCTGCTAAATTGCCTTTAAAAGAGTGACGACGTTTCCTTTTCTCAGCAAAAGCGCTATCAACAATACATCGAACGACCTTAACCCAGTTTCATCGGTTTTTAGATTGACCATCAAAGCTAAGTGTCCCATGGAACTACGGACGTTTCCCATGGACCGCCAGTCGTGTCCGCTAATCCTAGGAAGTTGTAAGTTAAACTAGCCATCAGTTAACATTGATTCATTGAATAAATCAACAGATGCTTACACTGATAAAGACTTGATGTATCGTTGGCAAAACGACGCCAGCGTCAATTTTGTCCCAGGGATGACTCTCTCTCAGTTCGACTTAATTAGTTTTCCTTCTAGAAATTTTACGCTAAAACGGCGAGAAGGTTTGGTTAATAATTGATTAATAGTCGTAATATTTCTGATTGTTTCCAGGAGATTTTTCGGTTCTGCAAGTATCATTTAATTTACAACGTCACACTGGGTATTTCTTGATTCAAGTTTATGTGCCTTGCATTTTGATCGTGGTTCTTTCTTGGGTTTCCTTCTGGATTCACCGGGAAGCTACAAGTGACCGCGTTGGTTTAGGAATTACTACAGTACTAACACTTTCGACTATCAGTTTGGATTCGCGGACAGACTTGCCGAAAGTTCGCTACGCTACCGCTTTGGATTGGTTTTTGTTGATGAGTTTCTTCTATTGTATCGCGACGCTTCTGGAATTTGCTGGAGTTCATTATTTTACAAAAGTCGGTAGCGGTGAAATTCCCGTCGATGAGGACGATTGGGAAGATTGCAACGAACCGGAAGAAGAATTCATCGGAACGTCTGCGTCCGACTTACTGGAAAATTCCCTTAATGTCAGCAACCGTTCCGGACGCAGAAAAAGCTCCTTGATTTGCCCCATATACAATGCAAGGCTAATTCTAAATCTGTGACCTAAATTTTTGCACAAACCACTCACAGGGTGTTTGATTGAAAACTTGTTTCGAGTTTAATTGGATCACGCTGTGAGTGGTTGCAGGTTTCCAATTCGATGTTAATTTGATGTTTGCGTTGCAGAACACTTCGGTACATTACAGTAATAAAAGGACGTCTTTGACGGTGAGTCCGCAACCCCCGCCAACGGTCCGGTTGACAATGGAGAGGACGACCCAAACCGAAGTGCGTCTCCCTAAATGGAAACAGTTTCTTTATTGTTTAAAGGGAGATGACAAGTTTAGGAAGCAGAGGCAGCGGGAGGCGGCGTCGGCCAGCGCCCCGGGTAAACACCATTTGCAAGAATCCCACGGCTAGTTTTTCATCTAAAATTGCAGGAATAGACGAGAATGGACGCCACTGTCGCGGCGTCCGACACGTCAACAGTGTCTCGCTCATCGACAGAGCTGCCAGGGTACTCTTCCCTATGTCCTTCGGCTTCTTCAACTTTTTCTACTGGGTCATTTACTTCACCTACCAAGACGACTTCAAGTGGGCAGACACTAAGTTAAGCTCGCTGAGTCACTAAAAATCGCATAACCCAATCGTACCATAGAATAGGAATTTGTCCAACCACGTTTCGAATTAATGTTACGCTGTCGCTAATAAAATTTATTTGCAACTTTCAAAGTGTTTGTGTCATTTTTTTACAAACCTAATACGATTAAGTATGCAAATTTCAAGGTTCCTAAACTATTGGACCCATTTTGATTGGTAGATCTTATTTCTTATGCTAACTTGCTAGTAGATTCCTGTCCAAGACAAGTAAAATGCATGTCTTGGACAACGTTGCAATAAAAAAAAATTAATAGATATAGCAAACATCATTTTTTATAAAAAAAATTTATTCATTACACTTGTTATCATTTCTTACATGAATACAGTTCGGAGCGCCATCTGGTCGGCAAGTCGAGTTTCCTAGACTGCCGCCACAGGCTCCAATTTGCTCCACATTCACGCCGTTCAATTGGTTAATCGATGATTAAAGCAACTAAATGTTAACGCAATATCACATTAACGATAGTAGATGGTGCACGAATATTAGGAACTCACTCAGATGACGAGACAATGTAAGAAATGATGATGTTGTTCATACAAAACATGAGGTAAATTCAACGTAATTACATGTTACAAATATTTACAATTATGCACTTCGCCGTAAGGTATCCACGCGTTCACACTCCCCACACATATAAAATTTCAACAGCAAACCTCAACAAGAATTTTTCTAAAACAATGTACACCACAGATGTCGCGCGAATCCAAGGGGATTTAATATTGGAAAAGTGCTGGGGAACAGTTGCTGGTAAAAGTAAAATAAATATATATTTACAACATAAATTTTCTTCTAACGTGAAGACAGCGAAGCCACACCAAGTTGATCTTCCGAAGGCATGGCTATAGTGTAACTTAAGCGTGTACGGACTTATCAATACAATTAACTAATCTCAAGAGCTCTGGATGAAAAATTAATCTAAATAAATACACAGGCGATGCACAACTAACGATACAATAAATTAATGGAGAAATCTGTGAGCTCAGTGGAATGATTTTTGAACGTTTTGTCAAGATCGCAGGACGTGCATTATAATAACATGGCAACTGCTAAAATGGTCATTTTTGGGGGGCAAGTTATTAACATAAGCATAATTGCTTGGTTAAATCACAGTAGTCCACTGATTTAAAGAGAAACAAAACTCTTTTTAAAAACACAATAAATAAAAAGTTGGACGCGCTGTACAAATAAACAAAAACATGTGAATACAAAAAAGTCATGTATGACAATTCGAACTAGTGGACGGGATGTCTATCGTGTGGCTTTCATTGCCAAAAATAAGCCGGAGACGCTTCAACGGTAAATGCATCTGCTGCTCTTCGGCTTGCCTGATCCGACGTTCCCGTTTTCTATCTTTTGATTTGTGCCGTTTTTTCCTATGTGAAAACGGCGAGAACGACGCACCATCGACGCCTTCCACCCGTAACACCTCGTACTCTGGCTCGAAACTGTCCTCACTTAAGCTATTACCCGACTCGATAATGTCATCTAGGACTGGACTACGTTTCATTCGTAATGTCAATTTCAAACGTCCCCCGCATTTTTCGGGTGTTTTCTCCACCGGAATAATCTCTTCAGCCTTTTGTCTCTGTTCTTCTTCGACGGCGACCGGTACGTCGTCGTCTTTGGTTTCTTTTTTGTGGCGCAAACACAACGGGTTCGCAGCCGATTCTTCTTCTTGAAACTCGTAAACGTCTTTGTTGTCGTCTTTCGTGACGTCACAGCTTGTGGATTCGGCAGTGTAATCATCTACAGGGGTCGGTACGGGAGATTTGCTAATGCGCGAGGAGTGGCGCGTTTTCACCCGGTTTTGACTCGATTTTTTTCTGTCTAAATCAAGGATGAGAGCGGGAGTGTAAACAGTTCTGTTGGGGTCGCACGCCATTTGGGGCTCCAGTTTAGGCATGGTCAATTCGGGCTTATATTGGTCGCCAAGAGCCTCGACGCCGCCTAGACATTTGTGACTGCGCAAGGTGATGCCGTTATCTCCAAGCGATTCAGGAACATCTACATAAAAAAAAAATCAGTTATTAAAGATTTACTTAGTCGGAAAGTATCCGAAAAAAGTTTTCGTAAGTTTGAAAACGAAAACTCCCCCAAAAATTATAGTGATAAATTTTAGTTAACCACTACATAAAACGAAACGTCATTACCTATAACACTCTATTGGTTATAGTAAGTAGTTCCAATATACAGGGTGTTCCAGTGGTGTTGCTTCAAACTCTAGGAGATGAGATTGCTGATAAAATTAATAATAGTGAAAATCAACATATTTCAGAGTTTTATTTTGAACTATTTTCCCCCTTAACTTAAAATATAAAGAACAGCGCGCAGTTCAAGTAAGTAGTAAGTAGACCTTGAGAAGACAAAAAACAAATTATTTCTAGTTCATTTTTGCTTAATTTATGAAAAGAATCCTGGTGTTTGGCGCAACATCATCGAAAGACCTTGTATAAAGACTGATGCAGTGTTTTAAATTTTAATTGCTAGCGAGTTTTTTAAAGTACCTGTGATGGTGGGAATCCCTTTGCCGCTTTCGTGCTTGTCGTCGAACTTCTTGTTCTGTTGAGTGGCATCACTGACTGGGTCTTGATCGCTGTAAGCGCTCATACAACTACTGGCGTTGCTCTGCAGATCGTCCAACAGATTCGACCTCGAAACGTTCTGAGTGGCAGTTTGCATTAATTCCTGGTTGGCTTGGCGCGCTTGCCTTCTCTGCAAGCGCGACGCCCTCGAACTGACTGAAGAAATATGAACCGCTTCTTCGTTTATCACAGATTTTTTAACGTTGTTATTGTTACATCTTCTGTTGCTGACTGCAATTAGCCGGTTTTTCCTTTGAAACTGACTGACATCGTCAGAAAACTTACATCCTTGGGCTATCAATAATTCCGCGTCGTACCTAGTCAATCCCTTCTGTCTCAATTCTTTCATGCTCAAAGGCGCAATAATTTTGACGTTACCATTACATGTTTCCGGTTCGTTTTTACTTTCACTACCTCTGATCTTTTGTTTAGTCCGGTTAATTCGGTTATCGGTTTCCCGTAACCTATACCCGTTTTCTTCTTTTTCTTCGCTTTCTTTCGCAAAAGCCCCCATGCTACGCCTTTCGCAAGTTTCGCACTCACAATAACAGTTTTTGTCCCCAAAGAAATCTTCACCATAAAAACAAGTGATTTCTTCTCCAACTTCGATATCACGTAAAACTTTAACACAAGCCGTGTCCCTGCCTGTCGCGACAAATTTACAGTTGGCGCGACAATCGTGATTGATGTAAGCGGCTGGACCCAGCCACAATTGGGCACAGTTCTTTCGGCAACTGTACATGACGGAAAAATCGTTTATGCCGGGATTCAACAATTGTTTTTCTTCTTCTTCGGACAATTCTGCTATACAACCGACTAAACATTCGATCTTTTCGTGTTTAAACCATTTTTTCGTCGATGAAATTTTAGCGCCTTTTTGACCCTCGAGCGAGTACCGGAAGCAAGCTTCGATGACAAAACCGGAATTCATATCAAACACCCTCAAGTAGCGATAAATCTGCAAATAATTTTGTTAATCATTTCGAAAAAGAAAAAAAATTAAAAAATATTTACGTGTTCTTTGAGTTTGGTTTGTTGGATTTTGGATTTGATTTTGGGCATCCATTCGCTTCTTGATATCGCATTGAATGTTTTATCGTAATCTTGGGTGTGGATAAATTGCTCGATGAGGGTCTTCAGTTCTTCGGTGTTCGGCTTGATCGGTTTACCTCGGATGTTCATTTTGTGGGTGGTAAAGCCTAGATGGGGGTCGAGAACTAGAGATGTTGCTAGATCGTCATTTTCGGACAATTCGCGTGGATTCATTCCGACTGGCTGCATTTTGTGGTTAGACGGCCTCGGTGGGACATCCACAACCATTATGAACACTGCAAAAGATAACAAAATTGTTTCACAATTTTTCAAAAATAAGTTGATACAGTGCACAAGTATTGCCAAACTTCAATGTTGTAAAAAATATCAACTTCAGTAGGTACCTTATTGTTGTGATCCATTGAGGATCAGCAGTATTAAACAGTTAATTAATGTTAGACGTCCATTTTCTTTAAAAACTTTATAGAAACAAAATATCGGAGATGAGTATATTGAGGCTCATAGTAGGGAAGACAAAATACAACACGAGGTACGAACACATTAGAGCATACGTCGCTAGATGGCGCAAAGAGAGAACAACCATTGAAATGGACTGCTGCATGTTACCTGAATGCGCACGCCCGTCCAAAACCCATGCCAAGTCTTTAGAACGACAAAGATGTTCCGGAGGGGATTACCTATCTTTGTCTGGCTTACTAAGGCTGACGGGTTCTTTTGGGTTGTTTCGTACGAAATAGGCTTATTATCGTGATGTCTCCAAAACCAAATAAAAATGGTGAAATCCGTTTTTTTTGTGCTATACCAGCATCCTTTAATTGATTGTGCAGTGACTAGACTCCTAAACTTTAGTTTAGTTTCTTATCTACGTCACCCTACATTATAGTTTTGTTAATTTAAAATATTTTTGTAGATTCGCTCTGAAAAGAACAGAAGTGATCCAAATATGGCCAAATGCACTACGTTAGAATACGAATGGTATTTCATGTTTAAACCGCCACACTCTCTTTAACATTTATGATGATTTACATGAGGAGCAGATCATTAAATACGTATCGGGAACGTACACAAACATAAAAATTGAAACGCATGCCAAAAAAAAACATTGCAAATATTAGGTAAAAAAGCAACTCTTGGGCATAATTTACACAAATCAATTTTATTTTACCACTTATAGTCATTTGTTCTACTTGTTTATGTGTACTCTTGCAATGAGTGTCGGTATATTTTTTGTTGATGGTGGAAATTTTGATCAATATGTAATATTCGGAAAAAATTCAAATGGCGGCAGTAAACCCTCAAAAATATAAGGACATACCTGGTCATCGGCATCCCAACAGCTAACGAAGGAAGATGTTTCAAGAACTGTTGCAAGTATTCTAAATCTTCTGGCGCTTTTATAAAGCACAACTAATTTTCAAGCAATGAAAACATTTGAGGGAGAAGTACGGTTAGCTATAACGCTTGCACTCACAATGTCTTTACTACTGAGAGGATGAAAGACGCACCCACCTTCTATCAGTTTACTACAATTGAGGAAGCCAAGTCAAATCCCCAGTTATACTAAA
Source organism: Pyrochroa serraticornis (assembly GCA_905333025.2). NCBI lineage: Eukaryota > Metazoa > Arthropoda > Insecta > Coleoptera > Pyrochroidae > Pyrochroa > Pyrochroa serraticornis. The sequence continues at coordinate 7,629,533 of HG995157.1, read as the reverse complement.
CGAACGTTTCCGTTTTTACACAGCAGGTAAATCAGAAAAGAGGGAGAGGAACGGAAACAGTATCGTTTCTCGTTCTCACCAACCTAAAAAGTTAATTCTATGGAAAGTGAAAAGATAATTTATACTTGGATTCAATGCCGAAAGGACTCGGAAATATACTTTAGGAATTTCTTAATGTACAATTTTTTCAAATAACTCGATTGTTTTTAATAATTGGGAAACGAAACACGACGGAAAATAAAAAAAATTGTGTATATACAGTCCATCTTAACACCAATTCAATGCAAGTTTATAGATCGAGATAAAATTGGTTGCCTACATTGAACATTTTCCAAGTTTATGCGATTTATGATTGTTACTATATTTCATTAGTTAAGAAGAAAGAACGATTGCAGGCAGCCAAATTCTGATGATAGTGACATGTTGCCCACTAAACTGTCTGTTCGGCGGCAAAATTTGGAATTTCGTTGTTTTGCATATATTGAACTCTAGACTAACGTATGTGGAACGGCAATCGCAGATAACAAGAACGGGGATAGTGTGAAGTATCAACGTCACTCTCTAACTCATTTAGTTCAATTGTTGCCAGATTAGTTTTGATCAGGTGTCCCCTTTCAGTTTACTACCTGAACACAGGTAGCGAGAGGTTTTACCTGAATTCCACCTGCAGTAGAAACTTGGCACAATGCTTTATTTTGAGAATGTTTTTTCAGAAGAAATTGAGGATTTCAAATCGCTTTCGATTGATGAAGTTCCAATATTAAACAAAAGTTGAAAAACATTTGCTGTATGTTTTATTCTACCAAAGGGAAGAACTGTTGATTTAGCTAAAGATCTTGTTGCGTTTAAAAGATAATCCTTCAAAGTTCTTTCTTACCCATAATTGCTCTCAAGACCACCTCGATTTATTTTTCTCGTGCATTAGATAGCGGGATGGGCGGAATAATAATCAAAATACCCAGCAGTTAAAATGGGCTTTAAAGCAATTACTGTTTAGAAATTCAGTTAGGACTAGCATAAATTCAAATTGTTCTGAAATATTAACGTTACATGTTTTGAAATGCAAGGTCATATTCTTGTGTTATTTTTAACTTTTCGTCCGAATACTTCAACCACTTTGCTAACCGAACTAAATTAAGGGATGCAAAATCACCTATGCCAAACGATTTTTCCGTAAACATCAGTGAGCAAGAAGTTTCTTTAAAGGCAATTTTTTTAGTCTGAAAAGTTAAAAAAGCCATATTTTAGTATAACTAATCAGAAAAAAAATTAAACAATATTACAGAAACAAGACTGTAAAGAAGGATTCAGACACAATTGTGGTTCAAATATATTTGATTTGGGAATTGTTACTGAACCAAAATAGGCCCTAATTCCAAATATTTCAAAATAGAGAACTCGGGTTGCGCCTATTTAAACTAGCAACATTGTTAATTTCACCAAAGACGCTGAATTTACAAACTTGAAGAAAAAACAATGTAACAAACTGTATAAACAGTTTGGATATTTATCACGGATTAACTAAGTAACCGGTAACTCCTGCCTACCGAATATCAGGCAATGATAAGCAACCACCGGCTACGAGCATAGTCACCGGTACGGGCTCCACTGTCTTTAAATTTACCGCGTAGTTGATTGCAGCGCCTCTATCTTTAATCTCCAATACTGAAACAGTATTAAAAAAATTTCAGCTTTTCATGTTTTGGAACATTTAATTTTATTTACACGGCTCCCAACTAATCGTATCTTTAAATGTACTAACAGTGGCAAGATGAACCAGAAAAAGTAACAAATTGCTTATTGAAGCTACGCTTCTTAGTGTCCCTTTTGCAATTATTTTCTAAGAAATCAAAAATTTTGATAAACAATTTGCACCTAAATTTATATCTATTTGATGCAAGGATTCCTAAAATTTCATACATACGAGTTATTGTATTGGCTTAGCAAAAATTAAAGCTTAAATTACGAAATAGCTTAGAATTAATAAAATCCTACAAAGAACTCTTTTCATAAGGAAAGCAGAATAACACGACAAATAAAAGAATATTGGTTTTAGTGGTTCCACATAACGAATTATTGAAACGTCATATGGCGTTTGTGTATTTGGCCTAGATCTAGATTTACCTGAAAAAATTCACAATTTCAAAACTACAGAGGTTAAGCAATAAAAGACTATTGCAAAACTTGAGCAACGCAAATGTTGGAGATCGATGCTACCCAATTTGTATGTACAGTAAAGGAAATAAAAGATTTAATTCTTTAAGCCAACTTGATCCACATGTCCACTAATAGATATAAGCAATCGACAAAATGAACGATAGGAGTCTCTGAAAGAGACAAGACGTAGTACTACAATGAAAAAAATTTTAGGGAGCTTTGATTAGTGCTTGGGCCAAGTTAATTTTCAATTGTGACTTTAATGGATAGTAAACAAAACATTTAAGTGTCACTTAAGTAATTATGGATAGTGTTATGTAAAAACTTCTAACGTAAAGCTGTGTTAAAGATTTGCCACATATCAAAAACTGCTATTAGGACCCTTAAAATTTTGTTTTTGAAAAGCTCGCATTTTGGTTAACACGCTGAGGTAAAATTTTTTGATGAATTCCAGCATGGTTTTGTATCCTCGTGTTCTAACCGTGTCCTCATCCTTTATCGGGAACTGATAATTCCCAGGAACTCGTGGACGGGTGGCTTTGGAAGTTCGCCATGATGTAAACAAATGGGTTAGAATTCAAGGTCAACACACAGGCCGACAACAAAGAAAATTTGGTTTTTTTAAATGTCAAAAATTATGACACTCCCACACTCATAACGGATCGACCGCCGCCAAAGGGGTCTAAATCGCCCTTTAACGGCGGCCACTTTCTCTATATTTACCTGAAACTCGTCCGTTATTCCCAGCAAAACACCCTTAGGACCGTCGAATCGCCCCAATCGAAAATAATGGCGTAGGATTTGCAGCCATTGAACCCAACACGTCAAATTCGGTATTTCGACGGTAACATGACTTATGCCGCCACCAACGAGCCGAAATTCAAAAACTACGGGTTTACAACGTCAGTTTATCACCATTTCACTGCTGATTTTCGCCTAAAAGTCCCACATTATTCTAAAAACTTTTCAACTAGCACCGCTTCGCAACGACGCTCGGAATCAATCATGGCAGTCGCTTTCCTGTCGACCGTCCTTTTCGGCTAGAGGGCTTAAAACTGGATGCGAAACCCTAACGGAGGCAGGCATAAGAGTAGAAACAGCAATCGCAATTCGGTAAGGGTCTCTTGAGAGGCCAAATCGCTATTTTCGGCCCATTTTATATCGTAAACATGGCCAGCTGAGACAAGAACCAAAACAGTTGGTTACAGCGCCGACAGATCGCGACGTTGCCACATTTCCGCTTCTCAACTAGCTTTAACAATATCTTTTATATTACTCTTGAAACTCCATTTTCTTTACTACAATTTACTTAGGGTGACGAGTAATAAAAGAAATTAAGTTGAAAATGAAAATTGCAATATTTATAAAAAAAATATTGCTTTAACTTGGAAGAAAAGCGGCAATGCTGCGTTTGGATTTGTTGCAAGTTTGGCTGCAATGGCGGCAAGAACGAGGCGGCAAATTTGAAGAGGAAAGGTTTTAAGATAATAGTCGAATTTAACAGCATTTAGTTTATTCATGAAGCTTTAGTTATAGAATGCCAATACACATAAATAGGGACATCTCCAATACAAAAAATTACACTTTGTTCCGCAGTTTCAACTTGAAATATTAAACACTCTAATATACTCAAATAACAATTATAGGTTTGTTTAAATAAATATGGTTTGATATAATTACATTTGTCTCTACTCACTTAAAACAACAATATAAAAATAATATCACATTCAGAGCATACAATTAACGTAATTGGTTTTTGTATAATCTTTAAACAACAATTTATTTAATTAGATCTCATAGATATGCTTAAATAGCTAACCTCTACGACTGGCCCCATATTATAATATCATGAAATTTTAAGCACACCTTTATTGCGTCGTTCCTCCAAATCCACCTTTAGCGAATCGAGACGGTCCCACATGTTTGCCTCATATCAAAAATCGTGGATAAACCAAAAAATGATTAAAAATTTCGATAAAGGTGGGCAGAATCAAGGCAATCAATTCAACAATAAGTGACACAGGTAATGTAGAAAAAAATAGGAACACATTCATGGTCTTTTTCGACTTTAAGAAGATATGTTCAGCAGAATCCTTAATCCCCTCTCCGGCTGCTCAACACCGGTGACTGAGTCAAAACCATATTGGGCGAAGGACTGGAGCAATTCGAATTGTTGTATTCAATTTGGGAAGACTCTATCAATGGAGACGTTTCCTTGATGTTGTTGTTAGCGACAGAGTTCTTTTCGGAAATTCTCACTTGGGTTGGGGAAGCCGGTGGAGTACCTTGAGCAATAGTGTTGATCTCAACGCTGGTTACTTTGGTCGGGGTAGATTCCTGGGTGAAAATCGTATCAGTGGGTCGACTCTCTGGATCTACTAGACGGAAAGTTTCAAGAAACTCGTTTAGGTCAACGAGACCGTCTTTATTGATGTCCATCAAACGGCAGATCTCCACCAGTTGTTCCTGTGTTATAGGACTCGGCATGTGCTCCTTGATCAAGTTGCACGCCTCCGAGAACTCGTCCAGGGTTATAAAGCCTGAATTGTCTTTGTCGATGATGCGAAAGATCGCCTCCAAACTACTCTTGTTCCTGTAAAGTGTCTCGACAACGGTGCTGGCACCTTGGACGGACTAAAACAAAAATGTAGTATATTAGTAGTGTTTAAATATTTTTATTTTGGTAGAGGACACATTGATTTTAGCTTTAACTACAACATCCCCAGTAAGTTTCCCGTATAGTTAAGTGTACAAAATTATACGGGAGCATGTCTATTTCCGGTTCCACATCTACACACAAAACCTGATAAATCGATTTCATTGTAAGCGAACGGGGGAAATTGATTGTACCCTTTTCTCGTATGACAGGTGAACATTGATTTAGAGGGATTCACAGTTAGGGATGTTCCTTGAATTGCAACCTAATTTTCTTACTTACATTAATTTTGTGATTACTTATATTCTCGAAGGTGGTGCTGTAATTAACTTTTTGACTATCGGGGTCTGTCGTGACTAACTTTTCCTTGAGCATCCGCCACGGCAGTCCAAGTCTGGTGGCTTCCTCCATTGCGGTACACCATTCGCTCACGCTAACGAGGCCTAAAACAAGCATTTAAAATCAAATAATTGGGGACAAAATGATCAAATGATTAGGGATTGGACCCGTACCTGTTAGTTCCTGGTCCGCTTTGACGAACTCCCTTTCTAATTTGGCCCTGTTAGCCATTATTTGGCCGTGGAGTTCCCGGATGGCGGAAGCCTCCACCAGGCCGATCCTTTGATGGAACGTTAACCTTTTAGCTCTTCCTGCCGCCGCCATGTATTGGACAAAATGCGTGTCAAGTTGAGGTCCAACCAACTTTAGGTAAGCCCCTTTGTTCGAGCCGAGCTCGTAGTAATTAGATGCGGAAAATATTGTTACAACCTGCGAGGACAGAGATTTTTAATGAAATGCCATTAAATTAGTTAATTAGTACAGAATTATCATGAATAACTTCGTAGCCTTCTGATTTGCATTCGTGCGACCGGACTATGTATAACATCCGGTTTTTCTCTAAAAAATTTTTCGTAACGTCTGGACCGAAGTAGGTACCGGCTCCTCGTAAAGCGTTGGGGATGCATCCGTTTCCGACCTGCGGATCCGACCAGAGAATATCGAATACCTGCAAATCGAGTTAATGGGATGAAACGAGCATTGCAGCGAAATCAAAGCGGTTATTAGATTTGTTTTGTACCTGCTTCCACTCTACTTTATCGATGAGTTCGGCACCGGGGGCTGAACTGTCACTGATAGGCGGCCGGAGAAGCGAAATATACTGCAAGAAAACGAGAAATTTGAGGAAAAACTACAAAAAGACGCACCTTTCCCCGGTCGAGACTTCTAATAAGATCCAAATCGGTAGTGTCGGAAATACCTCCGTGAACGATGAGGACCTTGTTATTGACGATAGTACCCAGCGGTAGCCAGCGGTAAACACCTTCTATCAGTTTCAGCAACTTCTCGGAGTTCCTCTGAAATCGCATTATTGACGCTAACTTTCCTGTCTTGTCCAATTTCCGCCACGGCCGCCGGCTAATACCCCAATTTCGACCACCCCATTAAGAGCTCAGAAGTTACTTGAGTGTCTGCCCATATTCATATCAGGTATCTCGGGACAAAGTAAAATTATTACTGAAGTCCGACTTATTCCGGAAAGATAAAGAGACTAACCGCAAGTTTCTACGGCAATATAAGAGATTTGGATTCAATTTACCTACACAAAATTTTCCCAAAAGCAGTATCAAAGTTTGCAGTTAGAAAAGTTTTTTTTACATAACTTAAAAACTTTCATGAATTTGGTTAATACTCAATGTTCTCAGCGTTGAAGGATATTCTGTATAGTTAACACTACAATTTCCTTCACTAACTCAATATTTCTACATAGTTTCCGGCATTTGCACGAGGAAAGTTTAATTTATTCCTGAAATGAAACAAAAAGTGACGAAAACATTAGAGCCGACAAGTGTACTACTATTCGTGAAACTCCCTTAATAATGCAGGCAAATTGTGCGGAAAATTGATGGTGAGTGGAGTTATCGCAAGATTACCGCAAAACGGATCTTTAGTGCCTTTCAAGAGATTCTATCTCTGAGAGGCTGTGTGCAAGTATGTTATGAAAATTTGATTCCTAGTGTTCAAATAGATCATCAAGTTTTCCATCAGTAGTGATAATTTTTTGCTTTCAAACTATAAACTTAAACAATAACTTGAAAGTGCAACATCATGCCGCTTCACCAAGATTAAAAATATTTAACAATTGAAGATAATTATCAGATTGTTCTGGAATCAGAAGGGCAAATCAGTGATCGAATTTTTAAACTGTCCAAGTGCTAATCGATATTTTCACACCTTTAACCTTTTAACGTCCCGTGTTTATATTTGTTATTAGAAACGTTGCAATTTTCGTTCAAGGATAGGAATGAAATATTCTTGATTTTTATTTGGTGGCAAACAGTCCTTTATTCGCAGGGAGGAAACCTCAAATTATATTGAAATAGCTGTATTAGTGATACTATTCTTTGCAAATAAATTTAGCTCTAAATTCCAATCAAACCATTTTGAAAGTTTTAAAGGGAAATTACTTTATTAATGGCCGTTGCACTATTTTAGGTAAGATTTAATATAAGAATAAAATATATCAACTTTGTTTGGCCTTTACTTGAACGAGTAAATGCAAGAATTTTGTTGTGGTTGATGGATGCAATAGAGTTAACATTAAGCTTTACACATGGAGGTGAATTAAATAAATTAAAACTCTGAAATTAAATAAGTGACAACGCTAGTTCAAATTGTTTTATTTTCAAGATCATTGCCCTTCCGTTTATACCGGAAGTGATTACTAAGTTGCCTATCTCAAGTAGAAGATTTTTAGTTGCAAATGTTAACCCGAAATATTTATTAGTTAGTGATCATACTTCAATTATAAAATCCTAGCTTCATCCAATTATGGCACAATTATTGAACTCACAAAACCAGTGGCCCTCGGGCCGGATCCCGTTCTCTTCGTTTAATTTGGTTTCTATTCGTCTGAGCGAAGGCAATACAATCATAAAAATCAAAAATTTATAAAGTTGAACATTCAGGATAATTTTCTCTTTGATTTTGCTGGAATAAGAAGCAAGAGTCGACTTGTATTATTGCTTTAAGAATCAACTATTTGAACTCAAAAGACCAATATTACTATTCAAAATTTATTATTGCGCTTTAAAACTACATATTTGATTTGCCAATAAATTTTATAAGTCCAAGTCAGTGACAATGCAGAAAAGTAGATCTCAAGAGTGTGTTAAAAAATATTTTTATTCCAGAAATGTTTAATTGCTCCACCTAGATTGCACATAATATGATTGCCTAATAAAATTGAAGCATTTTTTTTGGATTTATTGAAGTGTTATAACTTATCCGCAACCAATAATTTTCAATTTGATTATAGTTTTTTTATTTTTAGTTAATAAATTTAATGAAAGCCAATGACAACTATTTATATTTAAAAAAATGAAAAATGTTATTGAGTGAACTAGTTAAGTTAACATAAATAAATACATAAAGCAGTACTAAAACAAATAAAATTATTTAACATAATTTATGACCACCATTGTTTATCAAACAAAGTAACATCCTTGCTAGTTACGTTGTTTGTAGCCTCACTAAATTGATGGAAATTTATGTTTTAGGAAGTCATTATGATTTAGCACAAGCTGGTCATTGTCCATAGATTAAAAATCTTATGAACTAAATGTGAAAGACAAAGAAGGAGGGGGGGCTCTCAAATAAAAATTCTGAAAGTCACTTTATTTAATGTAGTAAAAATTTTTTCTTTGCCTCAAAAAATTGAACACTTTTGCGCAAATGTCCAAATCAAAAACTTAAAGCACCATAACATTCAATAATTTCCAGTTCGTAATGAAAGCATACGCAATTTATGCCACACAGACACTTAATTTTTTTGAACCAGTATTGTCATCTATTGGTAATTCTAAGGCATAAAATTTGTTTATTCACTAAAGCATATGTCTCTTAAGAAAAACTGTATGTTTAGCATTAATGAAAATAGTTTTGTTTCTTAATTTTCGTAATAAACTTGGTTGGGAATTAAAATTCACCTCGTTACCGGATTCTGAATTTGACCTTATTAATTGTGACAATTGGCACTTTGAATTGCATGCTCATACAAAAAAGGTCAAACTGACAATTGTCAAAAATGTAGCGCTCTTTCATCATATAAAGGGCAATCCGGATGAAATAGACGACACCTCTTAAATTAAGTCGTTCATAGAAAGCGGCCGTGACATGAAATCGATGGTGCCGATATTAAACCTAAGCTTTACGAGATAATACACTCGACATCGCCAATAGATAGCCTCCACTTTATCGGCGAAAAGTCACTCACCCTGTACTTGGACTGGACCTCCTTCACGAAGCCGTACCTGAAAGAGCGACAATACGGGTTTAATTAGTGGGAACGTCACACGCAATCCCTTGTTACCTCGAATTCATTATGTGGTCCTCGTGGTTTCCCCTATTTAGGAAAACGCCTCCAGGATAAACGAGCATGCAGGACAACAAGACCAGCAGGACTTCGATACCCCGTTTGCCTCTGTCGACGAAATCGCCGTTGAAGACGTAAGGATTTTCAGGTGAAGGTAACCCGTTCTGAAAAAAGAAAATTTCGGAAACGATTCGGAGCATAATCCCCTTAGGGATTCGATGGCACACGTTTCTCTAATGAAACGAGAAGTAGTAAGTATAGAATTACATTTTCGTTCTGATGTAATAAACTAAAAGCACAAGCGAAGTTATAATGCGTTCCTAAAGAGGATCCCGTTGGCAACCTGAACGACGGCATTTTGGTAACGGAAACTTTGTTAGTCGAAATAATCAAGATTTTGTTGAATAAATAGGGGCTCTATAAATAATGCAATAACGTTAATGAGGGTAGGGCCCCAGGTTTAGATGCAGACATGTAAATTATGAAGCTTGCACTTTAATGGGACGCTCCAAATATGAGCACTGTGGAAATTGATAATTGAAATTACCGGCACAAGGAAAAAGATGAAAATTAGCGGAAAAGCCTTTGATACAAAGGTAATGCTGAAGTACTCGCATCTAAAAGCGTTCATGCAAATTTCCATAGTTGCTATTCATACTACGAACAACACGAGGATTTCAGAAATTTTCGTAGAACCAAAGAGAATTTTTTTGTGCCGGGGTCAATTAACCGTATCTAGCAATGAAACAAATTTATAAAACAAAGGCTAAAAGTGCTACGGTCTACTGGTGTACAATATTAAGACATAAGCAACCGCAACCCAAATTAATCCAAATTTAGGTTTTGGGGCCGCACCGCACTACTAATACTAATATCTCTAATTTTTTAGCTAACCACCCTTCAGTTTTTTACAACTTTATTATTTTGACACTTCTAGCTTAACGTACAATTTTTGTTACTCTTTATCTCTCTGTGCAGATTAACAGTAAATATTGCAAGGAAGAATTAAATGGGCTGAAGCACCGGTTCCGTAATATTAGAACCCTGCAAAAGTTGTTTTTTTTTTCCAAACTTTCAACGCATATTTTACAACATCGTAAAATTATTTTGCTAAACCTTGTTGAAATATTATAAAAAACTGTTTAATAATTGTCAGAGGATTATACACAAAAAAAAGTCTTAATGGGTATCTGTTAGAAAAAACGAAGCAAAAACTGGATTTTTTGGTTGGGGAAATCGTATTCAAAGAATTTCACGCCACTATTTCATTATTGTGACACAAATATGATTTATTGTAGGGAGCAGATGCCAATATTTTCTGCATTGGAGAAACTTGAATACTTCATGGAGGGATCAGTGACAAGACCCTAGCGATTACTATAATAAATAGGAAGGAAGTGAGAACCTTTTTATTATATTATGCAAACTGATGGTTAAATTACACCAATGTTGTAATAAATTAACTGCAAAAATTAGAACCTTCTTGAATAATTTCTAACTTCAACTTTTATTTAATTAAAATAGAGTATAAATAATTTTCAGTGTAAATGACAATGGTAGAGCAACTAAAGATGGATCGAGCAAGTATTAGGTTAACTGCCGATTTGGAATTCTTTTCTGCACTACTTAAAAGTTCTAATTTATTAAAATAAACTTTGAAAATGCGATTACTGGAAATATTCTTTTATGTGTACACCATGATTCATATTTATTCAGCTAGTTATTTATTGTCCGATTTCAATAATAAAAATATTTGTCTCTATCAAACTGCAAAATCAAAAATAAATTCTTAACAACAATCGACTGGCCAAATGTTGTTATTCCGAATAAAAATCGTACTCGATCAGTACGTTTTTATAGTAACCGCTTTCCGAATAGAAACTTTCCAGAACGCCGTAAATTTGCATAAGTTGGAATGAAACCCAAGCGAATAGCGTCAATTTCGTAGAAATGTAGAATTAAATTAGTGTGCAAGAAAATTGAAACTTTTCCAAGGGAAATTGCAAATAACATTGACATGTGAAACCGAACTATACCTGCAGTAGTAAAACATTACAAATTGCAGCAACTCTAAGGAAAATAATTATTGCGGTCGTACAAAGAAATTTGATCATTTTTATTCAAAAATAATAAATAATAACAATAACGATTTAGTCACAGACACTTTCAAGGGAGTAATAATATCTAGTCAGTTCTTGTGTACAAAGGAAGTTCCGCTAGCAATCAATAACGATTTAATTGAAATGTCGCTGTAAAATTTTACTTCAAAAGTTAAAAGGTTGCTTTGTGATTAAACTTGAAAGATGTCTAACAAACTTTTACAAATCGATAGTTATATTGTATCAAATAATATTTGTATTTAAAGAAGCTTAGAGGTTAGCTACGGTTAAAAATTGGATTTCCTATCTTAAGACCGCTAAGTTTATCCTTGATAATAAACGAAATCTGGAGGATCAATTATTCGAAAAAAAAATCAAAAATTAATCATTAAACTTTACTTGTTTTCTAAAAACGGGGAAAAGTAGAGGCATCGTGTTGTATTTGTGCAGTTTTTCAAAACTACCGTGGAGTAATTATGCTTGACTAGCTTGACTATCTAAATAAGAGTAGACAGATAACTGAATAATATTACTCCATATCATGCACAAAGCCTGAAAAAAAAAATTGTAGACACAAAACGCGGAAAGTCGACCGAGGGTGTTTGGTTTTTGCAAAACAATGCGCATGCATACCAATCCCACGGGGCATTGAATAAATTTGTGGTCTAGGGTTTAAATTATTTCAATATCCCCTTATGCACCAGATTCGGCCATCAAACTATCGTTTTTACCCTCAACTAAAGTAATTTTTAATAGAATGTAAATTTTCATTTGATGCAGATAACTAGCTTGCAGAGCAGAAAAAAACTGTTTTTCACAGCGATTTTATTTATATTTATACTATTTATTTATAACCTTTTAGCTAGACTAAGATTGTATAACCTACAACAGGCCCTATGCAGTTTAAAAAGGCATTGCAATAAATACGCAATATTAAAGTTCATTCTCAAATTGTTGTTGTTGTTACAGTGGGCTAAGAATTAATCAATTAGTCTCGTAGTTTTAGCCACAATACAATTTTAATAGAAATTACGACTGATATTGGAGGAATGAAAATTTAAATGTGGTTGAAAATAATTTTTAGCTAGGCCTTTGTGCAACCACTTTTCAGGGACGGTACCTTAAACCTGTTTCTAGTTTTGTTATCCAAAAAACAAAGAATTTCTAAGATAAATAATTGTCAGTGATTGTCCCTAAATAATTTTAAATTTTAAAAGGAGCCCGACCTATGGAGTTATTAGAAGGAACCAGTCTATATGCAATAACATGGTGAATTTGAATAAAATTTATAGATTGGTTTGAAGATTCTTTAAAATAAATGTTATCACCAAGAATAATATTTGAGCACCACTTCTTAGCTGTGAACTATCCATAATTGAAACGTAATTGATTTTCTATTTGTCAGTATGAACACATAATACTAATTTTGTTATCATTTTAGCGTCAAAATATATGAAATTTAGATCCAGAAAAATTTCTCCAGTTTATAGGACTATACTACATATACCGGGTGATTCAGACGACCCGGACCATAGGGATTTAACATGGGAAATCATAAAATTGTAATTTCCTGCTCCCCATTTCAACTTGTTTAAAAAAATAATATTGTATCTAGTAAAGGCTATTTTTCTGCTTACGTAATGGTGCAATTCATGTGACTAATTTAAAAGATAATTAAGAAAATAAGTTTTATTTATTAAAAATAATTTGAAAAATCGAGGCTTAAGTTGTGATGCGCTCCATTTTCCAAAAAAAATCAAGTGCTTCGTAGCCGCACGATAATTATGTTGTTTTAAAACTCGGGGGTCGGGGTTCAAATCCACCTTTTGAAAAAAATTTTTTTTAAGAACTTTCTATCAACGATCAAACTTATTCATAATTCTTTGCTTTTTCATCATTTCTAATTAATAAACAGCATTAACGTGTAATTTATTGAGGATTAAATTGCTAGTCTTTCCATCGACAATTAACTGCCACCCCTAATTTAGTCATTATTGATAATAAATAATTTTTTTGAATAATAACAATAAACTAAATTTTAAATGTTAATAAACTTTGTTAAAAAAACTTGTTCCCAGAAAAAAAAAGTATGATGTATCAAACGGGAATTGAACCTTTGCAATTTGGATTACTGATCTTGCAAATCAAAGTCGTAACCATACGACTACGATACGGCCTTTGCCTGGCTTTGAATGGGAGGGTTTAAAAGGATACTGCTGCCCTTGAAATTAATAAAAATGATTTTTCTCATTATCCGTTAAAGTAATTACATGCACTTACACCTTCACGTAAGCAGAAAAGTATGCTCTATGAGATGGAATTACATATTTTTTAATAAATTGAAATGGGGAGCAGGAAATTGCAGTTTTCTGATTTCCCATGTTAAATCCCTATGGTCCGCGTCGCCTGAATCACCCGGTATATGCTTTCACAAAAAAAAATCATTAATTATAGCCTAAATTTATAATTAATAAATAAACGAATAAATTTTGAAGAAAAGGAGACAAAAAATAGTAAGGTAATTTTTAAATGTCATTGCATTAACTGCAAAATAGCACAAAAATAATAATAAGAAGATAATAAATGTCATATTAAGTAGTTTCTTACATTTTCATAATTTGCTAGAACTCCGGGAATTTTCTTGGCATCGATTAGATTAGTTTTAGTTTAACATATGCAATATCCTTCAAACTTGTCAGATTTACATCAAAGTCTGCAAATTTCTAACTATTTCGTTGTATATTTGAAATCTGGTGACTGGGTCAAAATTCACATAATTCAATTTTCTGCAATTCGCTACTAAACGTGATTTGCATTTTGGAGAGTAATTTTGTTGCAAAATATTGAAAGAAAGAAATATTTCAGTTCGGAAAAGTAGTTTCTATATTCACTCACTTTCAGTTTAAGTTTAATGAACAAAAGCAAATTGAAAAATTATTTCTTGCTTAAATTAAAGATCTTTTTACAAAATCCAGTTTCAAATAAAACAGTTCTATCAGTAGTTACGTAGTTCCAGTTTGAATTTCTTTTTACAATAAATTATGTTGATTTTCATGTTCTGTAGCAGCAACTGAAAGAATAAATGCATAAAAATACTGCGATCCGAAAAAGCTGCAAATCAGCTTGTACGTCATTATTTAATAATGTTGGGTATCATCAATTGTTTTCCAAATTGTTTATAATTTTTGGTATTCATTTAATGTTGATTGTTTGAAAAATTCCTAGGCTGAGTAGCGAATTTTTCTGTAAAACGCAATTTTTGTCCTTATCTTTTATTTAAGAAAATGTTATTTTAGCTAGCAAGAATTAAAATTGTAAGAAAAAGTTTACCTAAAAAATATTTTCCCATTAAATTCAATTTTTTTCATACGTCACTTTGTTTCGCTTGTGCTTTGTTTAAATATTTTTCATTATGCTATTAATATACTAGTACATCTTCTCAAATTTTGAAATATCGAATATTCTATTAAATTTTTGAAATGCAATTTGAATCAAAGTACCCTATTATGTTATTAAGAGATTAAAAAAGCTTGTGAAAATAAGTTGAAAATCTGTCCTATAAACAAATTGTAATTTTTATCAGCAATCATTAAAATTGTTACAAAAGGCTTGTAAGAAAAAATTTCACCTATTAATTTAATTTATTCTCCATACGTCTCTTCTCGTTTGTGTTTTGTTTAAATATGCTTTATTCCTCCAATAAATTATTATATCTCATGAAGTTTTAAATCCATAGTTTTGTTTAATTTTTGAAACGCAAGTTGTGCCAAACACAACTAGTTGGACATCATGCAATACAAACACCTTTGAAATTAAATTGACTATCGTTTTAAATCAAAGTTAAAGTTAAACAATTAATCACTTTGAAAGTTGAGACGTTTTTTGTGAAAATATATTTGATGGACGGCAAATATTTTTTTAAGAAAATAGATTTCTGTCCCATTATTTTGGTTATAAATTATTAAAACTGTCACATAAAGTTTGAGTAAAAATTTATTTTAGTAAGTAAATAAATTATTTCCCATAACTTTTCCTTTTTGTTTGTTATTTAAATATTTTTTATTGTTGCAGTAAAATATTGTGATAAACCGGTAAATGTTAAATTATCGATTATTTCATTAAACTTCCCAACCCACTTCTTTTACAATCACTCCTGCATCAACCTATAGGCAGAAGACTGAAAAGAGAATTGCCAATCGACTTTAAGTAAAATACCGGAGGCTTCTTCAGTGGAAGCGTCCTCATTTTGCTAATAAATTAACTTTTAGAATTATATTACTTTGATTGGTGATTAAGTATAATATAAAAAATATTTTTTTATAATACTCTAGCTTTTCGCACCTAAAGTTTAAGAATCAAGTTAAGGCAGCTATTTTAGAGTAAAAATAGATTTTTTTAGCTTCTGTGAATAATGAAATCGAAAAATAATTAACAGTAATACCTTGAGGATTCTTCCTAAAACTCCAAAAATTTTTTGGGTAGAGGGTAAATTTATATCTGTAGAAAGAGAAATTTGATGCTCATGTATTACTTTTGTAGAAAATTTGGCATTAGCAATAATTAAAATTGTTAGTTACATATAATTGAATTTGAAAAAAAATTGAAAATTAATTTGACTTTTCCTTCGATTAGAGTTAATTGAGCAATTAAATTTAAGCCCATTTTACGACATTTTTAGAAGTATTATTAAAATTGTATAGTAAATTAAATAACAGTAATAGCTTGAGTTGCCTTTTTGTAAAAATCCAAAAATACTTGTGATAGGTGGAAAATATATTTTCTTACCAAAAGGATTTTTGTCCAAATTTTTTGGTTACCAATAATAAAAATTGTCACAAAACTGCCAAAAAATGATTTTAGTAGAAATTAAATTATACTCCATAATTTTTTCATTTTGATTGTATCTTATTTAAATATTTTTCAATATTGTAATAATAGATAGGTTAAAATTATTTACTGAGAAATCGTGTAGAATAGAAATATTTATTAAAAAGTTGTAAAACTTTTAAACTTTATTATTGTGATTTCAATTCTTTAGTTATTTTAGAAATAGAAATAAAAAAAAATTATACTGAATTTACATTACAAAAGATTTCTCTAAATTATTAGGTCCGCGCTCCATATCTTCTTGATGCAGTTTCAAAAAATGGCAATAAAATAAAAGTGATGGCCGCTAGATTCAGGGCAGATCATGTTTAATGACAACTGTTACTTTAAGGCCATAATTAAGTCAACCAGAAGAATTTTACTGCCCATTTAGTACTATGTCGGTATTATGGCGGCGGTAGTCTAAATAAAAATCCTTATTTAGGAAGGAATCTGGTAATATCAGGATTTGACGCTTGAAAGACTTAATTGCTTCGCGTGAGCATCCGAAACAATTTATTTGATTAAAAAAGTTTTTTATATTATAGGAATTTTTCGCGAAACAAATTTCATGTCTTAAGCGATATTTTTCGTCTTTATTATCGGCGTTACTGAACAGTCACGAACAATTTCTGGAAGTTACATTAAACTACAAATTTCAACCACTTTTCCTTCTTATTAACATGTTCAAGTAGGTACGTAATAATTTTCTTTTTTCCCAAAACAAGTCGGTTGGAATAATAAAAAGCGATGAGAAGCCAGTTTCATGACTCGTAACAAAGTTCGTGTTGTGTAGGGAGGGAATTATTTTTGGATTAAATAGAACCACGGCTGCCGCGCGACTACCTAATTGAATTACTCTGTCATTATCCAAGCGCATATCCCGTCGGTTCATCCCTTTAAACCAATGATATTACCAGTACGAAATCCAACATTTAGTAATAAAGCTGAAAATTATATCATCACGACACGAGTTTGCATAAAATCACCACAACGACCGCGACATATTATGGAAGTTTTGCCTTAAATTGCTCGATAATTCTCCGTTTCTGGGTCGAGACACTATTATTTAGTTGAAATTTCCGCTACCAGTAAATTCTTTACAATTTATTGCAACATTGTTGCAACATGAATACATAAACGCAACTGCTTTGGTGCCAAGCGAGTAATTTTGAAAATAATTCAATTTAAAACGGGAAGATCGATAGCAATAATGGATGATGATGACGTTTCACCTTGTGAAATATGACCAGGAGGTCGTCGAGCTTTCCGTGGAGGTCCCCGCAAACAGTGATTTGTTTCGAAATCGCCGTGGATGCCAGGTTGAGGTTGGGCAATCTTTTCAGCTTGATAATGGATTCCTTCAAGATTTCAGCCACGTAACGAGCGTGGAGTCGGTAGTGCTGTAACAAAGCGGAGCTGAAAAATTCCGGTATTGTCACAGGAATGTGAAAAAAAACTCATTTCAGGAGCTTTATTTTAAAAATTGTTTTACGCGGTTACAATTGCGGATTCGTGTCAAATTTGACTTGAAAGTTTCATTGTAGCTGGCAAGAAGGGTAAAATTAGGTCAGCACCATCAGAAGGTTATGTCTTCTGAACTTCGAGTCTACTCCAAAAATGATTCTTATAGCAAGAAACGCGATAACAAGTTTATAACATCTCTTGCGCCGTATCTCCTTTATGGCGGGGTTATCATAAAAGTTTTACGGGAGCTCTTGAGAAAGACGAAGCAATTTATTTAAAGAAAGAATTTCGCTTTGTTTTGTTGCAATTTCGAATAAATCGCTTTTCAAAAGACTTTGTAGAAAAAGTGGTTTTGTCTGGAGACGTTCACAATTTCGAATTTTTGAAGTTATTTTTATTTCGTATATATAGATAATCCGCCACGTCTTTCCTTTCTCTAACACCAGATTGTGGTAGTAAAGTATATCGCTTCCCTAGTATAGAAGATGTTCAAAATTTAATTCTAGATGGTTGCTTTCCCAGTATCCGTTAACCGACAACTATAGTTGTGGTTCCCTTAGAATGTAAATTCGCGTTTGAATTTGTCCGAAAGAGCCTCGGGCCGACGTGGATAACCGCTATAATCAAATCATTACACGTGCGAGAGTAAGTTTCCGGGATCCAGTAGCAAACTTTTCAGATAATCCCTTAAATGAACCAACCTGCGATGAGCAATTGTGAGTTAAATAGCTTTCCCTCATTTGTATGACGTAACTTATAACTTGACTGTAGATGGCACAGAATCAATTTCTTCATTGACCGCTCTAAAACGTAATTAATTGAAACAATTTCCGCTTCAACGTGAACTTTGTTGTACAATATCTTGCAAGTTTAGATGATGACGTTGTTGGAGTTGCAGCTTTATTTTCGCAAATTGAAGTTTGTATTCAACACCGCAAGTTCAGACGTCTCATATTCTAGTTTCTGACAAAGTTCCTTTCCGTTACTCACCCGTCTTCTCCGGTAGAGTTCGATGAGTCTCTTCAGTTGTTCCTCGTCGAGTGGAAATTGTAGTTTGAATCCGTGATCTCTTTCGCTGCTGTCCATTAATTCTTCTTCGCCTTCGTCGGTTTCATCCTCGAATTTCATGTCTAGGTCCTCTTGAAAAAACAACAGAAATCATCAAACTTTCCATAATTTAATAATCAAAATGCGGCAGCTGAAAGCTCGCTCCGAGCTCTGAAGGGAAATAACTCCCGGATGTATGCAAATGAGATACAGTTTTAACAATACGAAAATCTGCAAATTCCTGTTTAAAATTTATAGAGGAATTTGTAGGTCGGGAATGATGTTTACACGCGGAAATGGAGCGAGTAACAGTATATTGATGATAAAGGTCAAGAGGCTTACCGATTGACGAGTTCCTGGAGGTTGTCGAAGATTCCGACGTTCTATTCGTTGTGTTTGGAATGTGCGTCAGAAGGGCGTTGAAAAAATTGTAGAGCTGGAAACAACAAATAATTATTTTAACACAATGGCGCGTCAAGTTCGGTGTGCTTAGCACAACGTCCTGAGAGCCGTTTTGTTCGCAACTTGGGTCGTGTGATTAACAATGAGATATTGTTGGTGTTGCAAATAATGCGATAACACATTTCGGAGGATGGGAAACGTTGGAGAGTATTGATTGCGATGCAGTAGGAGAGTTGTCCGCCGGACTCCTGCGGAGGATTTAAATTTTTTAAGGGCTTCTTAATAAATCATCCAAGTTCAATTTATCATCTTCGATCCCGTTACACGCAATCAAAAAGAAACTAGCGGTCCAGGCAGAGAAACAAAGCGATTATTGCAAATTTTTTGCGCCACTCTTCTCGGGTTGAGATCACCATGCACAAAAAAAAATTCCACAACAATCTAAAAAGTTAATATTTCTCCCACAAAATGAAAAATAAGGACAGGAGCAAAACCCGTTTATTGTTATTAAACTCTTCAGTTAATAACTTGATAAGTTTTATTATTTTAAGTATGTACCGCGTGCACGTTTTGAAACGAAATGATCTTTTTGCAGAGATATTAACTTAATCTTGAAAATGTATTAATAAATGCAGCAGTAGTCAATTTATTTATAACGTTACTTTTTTAAATAGCAACATATAATTTTTTGCCAATTTCCGAAAGCAATATTTACATTAAATCCAACGATGGATTACAAAAGAGTAATTGTATTATAAATATTATGAGAAACAATTTTTGAATGTGTCATTTCCTAACGGCACCTCTGGAGGAAGTATCGAGTTGATTTCCTTACAATTTGCAAAATAGCTTGAGTCTGGTTTCCGTGGCGCAACTAAATGGATTGAGCGAAAAGCTTCTTTTACAATCAAACTGGTTCACAACTGCTGGTCTAATATAAAGGAAATATAAATAATTATATCACACGTTTAACAATATTTAATCAAAAATATTTTTGAAACCTTTCTATAAGCTAATTAGTTAATGTTATTAATACTAAACAAAACCTATACGTGCCTAATAAATAAAACGTTTAAAAATATTTTAATTCAACGTTATTGCTTCTGAATCTTTTAGACCTGCACGTGAAATTTAATGAAACGATTTAGCTGTTTATTGGTACTTAGAAGAAAAGTTTTCCGGCTTCAAATCAGGCGATCTGACATACCACATAACTGATTCTGAGATTTTAGGGTTTTTATAAAATGCTATCAAAAATTGTTTGTATATTTGATTAACATTTAATTGTTTTTTTTAAACTACACTAATGGTCTATGGCTAATCAGTAACACTTTTAAATAATCAAAGCTGGGAAAGTTAATATATCTTTGCCAATGACTCTTGACTCTCCAACTTCTTGCTTGCCAGAGTGAAATTGACTTTGTTAATCGTCCCTATAAAAGTTTTTTGAATTGCCCTAGCTAAAAAATATTGCAATAATGTTTTTTTCATCAACACATTTGAACCCCTTAGGACCATATAGACTTTCTAAGTTCTCCAGCGGCACATTAGACTCATATCGGGCTGTAAACTAATCAAAACTCATCGAACCAGTCCAATTGTCGGGGTGTTCTTCTGCATTAATTTAATATTTTAAAGTGACATATGTTTTTTCTACAAGTTATTTAGACAAATTGTTTGTAATTGGATCCAGCTATTTCTTTATTCATCTGCGGTATAACCACAAAAATAAATAATTGAATTTTAAATGCAATTAAAAGTATTAGGATTTCTGACTTAAATGTAATATTCTTCAACCAGTGTTAAGTCCACTTTCGGTAAATCGAGCAAAATTCTTCACAACCAAGCATGTGAACTAGTTGCCAGTATTATAGTTTTTATGAAAAGAATGTGGAAACTAAACGCCACTGGAAATTTCTGCGGGACTGGCTCCACCCATCGATATAGGTCAAATATGCCACGGTCTTTACTAGTTTATAATATTTTTACCATACAAATAAAAAATCTCTACATGTTACATATGTTCTTGTAACAAGTTGTAAGGTCCATTGTAATGAAATTTAAAATCATTAAACCTCAATCATTCATTAATCCAATGGATGCTTTGGCTATCTCCTCAGCAGGGCCGGCGCGACCCAATGTGCAAACAGTGCATTTGCACAGGGCGGCAAATTTTTAGGGCGGCAAATACCTAAAGCAAAAAAATTCTGGGGCGGCAAATCATTGGCTTGACATACAAGAAGAAATATTTAAAATTGTTACTTTATGGATTTCAAACTATGGACCAGTATTTATTTTTAGAAGATTGGCGTTACCTAGCATTCGACACGACACGGGTGCGTTAATGCTTTGCTTTTATGGGTTTTTATTATTTTTGTAGCAAACTTGACGACAATTTATGAGTTTTCAATGGAGTTTTTGACTAAATGAAATTATTTATTTTTTACTCTTTCGGCTATTGACAGGGTGTTTGTGTTCAGCAGGAGAAGCATTTAGTCAGTTTCTTGCAAACAGCCTTTCAGAGCTTATATATTCGCATACGGTTCCTGAATTAAACTTAATCCCATTTTTTATTCATAAATATTTGATTAGTATGTGAAAAATTTTAAACCTGCAGAAAGATAATCGTAAGCAGTCAGTTGCCGAGTATCGTAAAATAAAGGCGACAAATTAGTCGAAACTAAAAATGTAAAGCAACTCTTTAGATATTTTTTTTAGAACTGCCAACAATAACATTCCTAGTGCAAGTGTTAGCTGTGGCACGGAATCTGCAATGCCATCGACTTCGACTTGCGAAGACAATAAATTGTAAAGTGTAGTGTCAGATGATGGTGGCGCATCATCAATGACAGATAAGGAGAAAACCAACAAAACTACCAATTCCAGATTTCAACACGGAAATTTCTTCTGATCCTGCAAAATTGACACTCGTCATTACTCATGATAAAAGGTTACTCATAATTAGAAAAAGCCCTATATGTAAAAGAGCAACGGAAAGGAAATTTCCGAAAGATGGTTGTGAACGTTGTTTCACGAAGTCTTATTATCAAAGTCGTATGTGCAATGGAGAAGTGATTTCAAGAACATGGCTCGTGTACTGAAAAATCAACAATGGGGTATTTGGTATTTATTGTAAATTTTTTACAACTACACAGAACGCTATAACTTTGAGAGGTTGCAACGATTGTACTCATATCATAGAAATACTCAGCTTCCACGATAAGGTAAATTGAATTTAACTGCACATAAACAATGAAATGCATTAAGGGTAAAGACTAATAAAACAAACTATCCGCTCACGGCGAGAGAAGCGACAATTTGATTATGAATCAGAAAATCAGGCAATAAAAGATCCAACAGTGAAATTCAAAGTCGACTTTTTTCTCCAAACATTAGATGCGGCAATAAATTCTATAAAGGAACGCTTTGATCAACTGCAAATCTACAGCACATATTTCTCCCTTCTTTACAACATAAATGCCTTACAAGATATGTCAGCAACTACACTATTAGACAAATGCAAAAATGTGGAAAATATTTTGACTTTTGAAGATCCAAAGAACATCGATGCTCTGTAGTCTGATGAGTTGAGGCTCTCCATTGAGAGGAATACCTTACTTTTGAATATTTTAAAACAAATGGGTACAATTGGAATTGATTGCTATCTCAACGTTGTAATTGTTCTTCGAATATTACTTACACCTCCAATTAGTGTAGCAAGTGGCGAGAGAAGGTTTTCTGAATTAACATTAATTAAAACCTATTTAGGGTCCACAATGACCAAAATGCGTTTTGTGGACTTGGCAATCATTTCGACTGAACACTAAAGTTGGTGAAACTGTAAGTTTGGAATATAAAAACCTTGTTCGTGAGCTTACTGCAATCAAAGCTTGTAAAGTCAATTTCTGTTGACTGGAAGCTGATAAAATGATCAAATTTACCAGGTATGTGAACTATGGAAGATAATGGTTATACTATACTGATTAATAAAATACAATGAAAAATTACGAACACATTATGTGTCTATTCTACCAACAATGATGGGGCGGCACAACTAAAATTTGCACGGGGCGGCAAACTGGGTGGCGCCGGCCCTGCTCCTCAGGGGTCACAATTAGTTCCTAGAGCAGTTAGATATTGTCAGAAATTTTATTCTTTTTATCATGCAATCTATATTTAAAATAGTGTTTTACCCCTATGGTGTTTAAGTGTTTATTCAAAGTAAAGTCTCCTAGTAGGATGTACACACCACATTTCAATTTTAATCTTTAATTTGAATGATCATTCAAGAAATATGCATTCACTTCTGTAAATCTTTGTGCTAATAGTAAAGTTATTGTTGGTACAACGACTAGTGCATCATTCTTGGTTTTAGCTCCCAAGCTTTATCTAAAGATCCCTAAAGTGCGCGTAGTTTTGATTGTAACTTTTTCTAAAGAACCTCCGTGACCAATCCTTTTAGATGGTAGTGATTTAAAATATTTTAATTGTCTATCAAGTATTTTTTGCTTTTTTGCTCAATGTTCTGAGTGCTCCATCTATCCATCATCTTGAAGGTTCCTCGTACAATTTCTTCAAGTTTTCTTATTACTTGAGTGGCGACGGCATCGACATATCCTTCAACCTTTACCACTTTCCTGAAGACTGGCGTAATTCAACGTAATTTTAGAGTAAACAGTTTTTCTTTATTTATCTGTACACCTACGTTATTCAACTTGTTAATAATTAATGATTTTGCGTCTTATTATTGATGTGCTGTTATATTTAAAAAAAGTATTCCAAAGGCTCCATCAATAACTAGAAAGGTCTCCATGGCAATTTCATGTCTTTTCTATTGTGTGAGTTAGTTCTTGTAGCTCCATCTCACACAATTTGCTTGACTGGTTTCAATTTTCAATACCAATTACAATAGCGCATTTCATACAACTACAAAGAGTTTTTAAAACAAATCATTTAAAGCTAACAGTTCGAATTTGGGTACGGCATAGATATCACTTTGTTGGCTCCAATTTTTTTATAATTTCTATCGTACTTATAACAAACGGTAGTTCGTAAAAGTTTTTTACTCAAGATAATGGGATGCTTTCCTCATTTTGGGTAATTACTTTAATCGAAAAATGACGCAGGAAAAGTTTAACTTGTTTGTTTTCCTTTTGCTCAAAAAAACACTTGTAAAGTTGATTATTTGGTGCTATAGTCGTCTTTAATTATTGTAATTTAATTTTAACACCTCTATCGTCAAAGTTGATCTTGTATTTCAAACATTAATTAATGGCTGCATGTTTTTCGTAGATAACCACAAATGACCACATAATACCAAAATCATGAGACAAAGTAAGGTTATGTCGCCTATTACTATTTGCAAACAATATTAATGTCGATAAAACAGTGTCATTGGCGTTAACAGCAGAAGCACCAGAAGCTTACGAGTCCTTCACGAGATTTTAATTGTCAAATATTATGGGATGGCAAATTAAAAAAAATAATTATATGAAATAAAACTTTCTTTGCAATCAATTACAAAATCCATTAAATAAAAGTTGGAAAAAACACTTGTATAAATTTGTTAAGGAATATTAACTAATTACATAATCAATAAAATTATGCTTCTGCCGCTCTCTATAAATCGTGGACCGCAGAACTCACATTAGATGCCGTGCAAAGTTTGTTTTCTGCAATCAACAATACACCTAAATTTCAGGCAATTAACTTATAACTAAAAATAAATAACTGCAACTTTTCATTTTGTAAGGTGAAAACGTAGTTTGATAACATAATTTCAGTATTTTAAAATCATTGGATATTATTCTAAATTAAAAGCTTATCTAAGGATATAATTTGATAAATTTTATTCTTCTCATCAATTTTCAATTCAATTTAATTTGATTCTACTGAAATAAAAATTATTGACTGATATGCCAAAATATTTGCATCGTTGGATTTCTGATAAAATAATATTCCTGACAAAGATAAAAAGTACATGTTGCTATTTGAGACAACTAAATTTATAATTTCGGATTTTTTTATGCCAATAAAAAAATGTCGGAAAAGACTCCAATATGTGAGAACCATAATGTTTACTGGTGAGAGCACAAGAAGTCTGTTTTAAAATGAATACCCTGTAGAAGGAAACAGGACAAATAAAATAAGTGAAAAGATCAACCACAGACTACACAAGTTAATAACGTTTAAAGGTGTGGCAGTAAAAAGTTGCTAAAAAGAAGTAAAAAACAACGAAATCTCCTGCTCTCTTTATTAACTTCATAAGTAACCCTGCGCCTGAAAAAAATAGGTCATATATTCTTAGAGGGTTAGTTAAGCAGCCAACAAACCCCATATAACAAAATATTTTACTGCCAATTGCTCACGACTGTAATTTATGACAGCAGTAAAGCGGCACACAAAATAGTTATGAAGCGGCACGTTCAACCAATTTCGATCCCCCTATATTTCAGTGATAACATCTTCAAATCGACCTGAAAAAGTGCAAGAAATTCGGCTAAAAAAGTAATAACCGCCGCTATTCTTTCGGGTTGTAAATTCCGTTTAGTTTTAAACCCGACTCACCCTTTCGCCCGTTATAGTTTTAAACCACGCTCGAAGTGGCGGCGTCGCCTTAGGCGCGGCACTCCTCGTTATTACTACTCCGTTGGTGGCGTATCGCCGCCACCCTTTGAGACCTCGCTAGCAACAAAAGCAAAACGCACTCCGTCAACGTCACTCGCTTCAATCTGATTCGCACCGGTTTCGGCCTGTTTACGGAACATTTAACACGGTTCTTTGGGTTCTCGCTGCAAAAGTGATTGTTTTTCTGGATGTCGTTAGGTGCCGGTGTGAGGGAGGAAGTTGGATTAGCGAGTTAACGAGTCGACTTGGTTCTTCATCGCAAAGTTTACAGGACGTCCCGGGGGAGGCACGCATCGACCACGCGAGTTTCGGAATTACGAACTTGGAGAATACGGGCGGAAGGAGGAGTTCTGTCAGCTCTACCTTTGTTTATCTTTAAAAAGAACCAATTTCGCACTCAAAACTTGTCGTGGTCGTGTTTCAAAACGAGTTATGACATAAAAATTATTTGGTATTCTTCCGAAAGTTTCTTGGGGGTTTTTGTTCATTATCGTGTTGTTGGCAGTGTTTCGTAAATATAGCGACGTGGCAGGTTTGCGCTTGGTCAATAAACTAATTCTGATTAATGATTTGGGGGGTGGTACACGACATTGCATTTTTGTGATTAAGTTGTTAACTTTGTTAGAGTTCTGCAACCCTTATCCTACGTGATGTATTGTCAAGGCGTCGGTTGTACAAACAACAAACATGACGTCATGGCGGAGGCGCCGAGATAAATCGAAATGATTCAAGATATTGCAAGAATATCATCTCTTTTTCCTCTGTTTCACGCAATTTGTTTTAACATAATTTAAATTACTCAAAAAAATTTGCCCCGAATTTTGCGGTTGAAAACTTCTTTTTCGCATCGTAATGATTGATAGAAACACTTTTAGCACCCCCTTTTTGTACATTTTTCTTCCACTCTACACGAGAATTTCAAATATAATCAAGGACTTTGTTTCTTGTTTTTGGCACTTTAAGATAATTTTTTTGCTCCTTTAACTCAACTATCACATCTATTTATCTATTACTATGAACAAATCATCCGTTAACCCGCAAAAATTTGATTCAAAAGTGAAAGAATTTAATCTAGAGCATATAAGAAAAAACATAGTTGATTGTTGTAAGTTTTGCGTCTAGAGCACAATAAAAAGTGCGATATCAGATTTAGATTCCTTGTAGAAAAGTCTCTTAGTTAGAAGGGAATAACCGTAGTGGTCTTTGTTTAAAAAATTTAACAAAATTCGGACTATTGATCGGCATAAAATACGCAACTATGTTCTAACTTAATCGGTCTCGTATTTCTCTATACTCGGGCCGCCAAACAGAGTGAACACGTGAACACGGTGTACTATAGGAGGAGTTAATTATGCTTAAGTCCAATTCACACCTGCAATGATAGATTCTGTTTTAAAGACCTACTAGTGCGAACGTAAATGATTAAAAGTTCCTGAGTGAAACTGGGTAGACTTCCCGTAATTCTCAATATTAACTGACCAATAGCGAGCACGCAGCGATCGCATCCTAATGACGCGTTTTTATTACTCCATCTGTTCGGCGGCCCGAGTATAGATAGGTGAGATTTCCATGTTTGCACTCAAAAAACGGACACCCTGTATATGCATGTGTGACGAATTAAAATAGTAATTGATTAACCATACAACTTTCTTTAACATATACAGGGCACTTATTCAGCTTGTTTATTTTTTGTTAACAATTATGTTTCTGCAATATACCATTTTGCCATTGTTTTACACCATAAAGTGCTAATATTGGCATAATGAAATTGAAATAATATTGCCCAATGTCACTATTATTTATAGAATTTTTTTGATTGCGCCCGCAAATTTTTGTTACAAACACGCCATTGAAAGGAAGCAACGCATTTATTTACTCAACTTAAAAATAAAAAATCACTGCGTCTCCATATTCCTGTTATTGTTTCCATGTAAATAATGTATATCCATCGTAAAATATCGTTTACATTAGATTACATGGGGCCGTCAAACAGTCAGCTAAAAAAGTTTTTTCTACTTGAGAATAGCAATATTTATTTTACTTACGATAACAAAAGTTGTAGCTACCATAGTGGGACTTTTTTATTTTTGCATTGCTTTCAATTTTTATACAAATTTACGTTTTCATCTCCTAATCAATTTTATGTAGAATTAACACAATTTTGAAATACACAGAATTATAAATTAATATATAAATAGATAAAGGAAATTTATTCTTGATATAATTATTTTTTGAGATGGTACTGGCCACTAAGCAACTGAGTAAATAATTGCTAAGCTTTGAATAAATCAAATAAATTATTTTAGTGACTCATCACGATCTTGAGTAAATAATTACTCAATTTATGGGCACTAGTTTCATCCACAACAATTTCACTTTTCTAAAAATATTGTTTTTATTTTCAAGAAAAAACAGTGTGGGTAGTGGCTTACTGTTGATCAACTTCTCCGTTAAAATCAACTCATTTTTTCTGTGCCAGACAGAAAGAAATTTTAATATTTGGCATTCTAACTTTCGATTTCGGTAAAACACAGCCATTAGTGCGATAATGGACGAAATGACTCACAATGCGGCGAAACAAGTTGCGGAAGTATTAAATTACTGGGAATTGAACTTTGGAATGGGAGGGCAAAAATCAAGAAACTTTGGAAGGGTCCTTGGCCAACACTGCCGGAATTGACCTTGTCAGTTGACTCGTTCAAGTTTTCTTCCTAATGAACTAGTTGTTACGATTCCGGTTCCTCCAATTTCCACCGGCTTAATCTTTCACTTTCATCGGCGGCATTTTTATAAAAAGTTGCCCTGCGAAAAATAATTCGTTTTTCTCCGCGAAAAAGTAGTCGAAAACAAGTAAAGAGCTTCACCCGTCCCACGTTCCTCCACGACATAAGTTTGTTAGAACGCGGCGCCCCTTCGCTACAATCGATAGAGCAAACACGACAGTTAGTTTCTGAGCAAACGACCGAAATAGGGCAGGTTAAGACCGAATAATCATCAAACACGCCGTTTCCTTCCGACATCACCAACTAAATTACCTTAACTTGGTCCTGTTCCCCGGCGTACTCGATGCTCTGGAATATGGTCCACGTGTACCGACGTCTCACTTCCAACCTCGCCATATACCTCCTGTACCATCTCTGGATCAACAACGTCGCTTTGATGGCTGCAAAAAACCCAATTTTCATTAAATGTCCTTTTCTCACACAAAAGCGATTTGAGGAGGCAACGTTATTGTTTCCACCTTTGTGGCCGCAATTTCTGTTGGTTAACGCGGACAAGGTAAATTAATGAACGAAACGTTTTATGAACGACCACTTCTCCAGAGGATAATTTTCAGCGACGCCCCCGAGAGCGGGTAAATAAGCGCAAGGGGAAATTAAAATGGTAATTCGCTTAAATTTCGACGTTTCGCAATTTTTCGAGACACCAGTTCGTCGACGTTTTCGCGTGGAAAATCGGCAATTGTGGGACCGCAACGCGACGTGTCAACCGCAACATCCAATTTGCGGCAGAGATAATCGAAGGTTGGCGAGATATAAAACAGGTCTGGGGCCAATAGGGGTTGGGAGTCGAAAATGCGATTATTTGCCGGATGGCCGACTAATTGCAATGACCGTTTGACTCTTCGGGACTGTTGTCCGAATCGAAAACCGGAGGCTACGCTGAAAAAGCGGAATGGAAAGTCACACCGGATTACAAAGAAAAAAGCGCCAATAGCGAGAACTTCTTCCGCCAGGCAATTTGCAACTTTGCTGAAACGTTATGCTGAAAGGACTAACTGGATTTTTTGTGATCCAATCCCAATTCGGGGACAGTATTTAGGATAAACACTCTCATTATCAAGGCATTTTCCACATCTATGCCGACTTTTACGCGTATTGGCAATTTTTATTAAAAATTAAATTTAATAAAGAGTAAAAGTCAAGCACTGAAACAGCAAGCACATTTATTTTAATATGAAAAAAAACGGAATCCAGGAAAATTCAGCGTTTGTGGGAGACGTCTGTAGTTTACAAGAATTATTGCCTTTCTAAAACTGTATATAAAAGTGACGTAACAGGAAACTGAGATCTGAAGAAATTCATCCTTGCTCCACTGATTCTACCTGTGTACAAGTCCTTAAAAGTTGACAAAACCAAATAGATTACCATTAAGACAAATAAAAATTTTTGTCTAATATTAAAATAATTTCAACCACCACTGGTAATGCAGCAATTCGCAAGCTAAGAAATTATGGCATAGTTGATAGAGAGGGACAAACTACCCTCAAAGCTCTATGACCTGTAATATTAGATCCTTGTACCTCACGCACTCTAGTAAACGTTGAAAATAGCTCGACCCAGCCATCACTTGGTAATAAAACGACCAAAAATCGCTGTTCACATTAACATTAAATCTTATTTTATATATAAGTAATATGTCGCGTTTAATATATGTTTAGACATAAAAGAGCTTTATCAACTATTAAAACGCTAAAATAAATTAAAAATTGTCATTAATCTTAAAAGTGCAAATATATCATGAATTAGGTAATTTTTAATAGAAGAGAAACTAAAAGTTTATTTGATTATACACAAACGTAAACATTTTTATCTAATAATTAAATTGAACAATTTAATTCTAAGATAAAGTGGCCAATTTAATAAATCCCAGTGCAACATATCTAAACTGTTAAACTCAAAAATGCATAGAATAAAGTTCTTTATTATAAATATAAAATTATTAAAATTACAAGAAAAATGTTAAAAACTTATTAGTGGTTTTAGTTAAAGCTATATATGTATAGCAATGTGCAGCTAGTTTGGATAAAAAAATAGAAAAGTCTGCCAAATTTCTTTTGCAAGTTCTTATCAGGAGTGAGTTCAAAAACTTTTGTTGAATTTATTTACGGCTCACTTACGACTTTTTAACTTTTTTGTATTAAGTTTATAAACTAAAAATAAATTTGTAAAAAAATTTATTAAAAATATTTTCACAATTCTGCAATAAGTACGTTTAGAGTATGCCCAAATAAAAATAACAACTATGCTGAAATAATAAGGAAAAATTTTGTTCTTCTTCCAATAAAATATTTCAATTACAAATCTCAATTTTACAATAAAAATTAACATTCTCTATTAAAAATTAAAAATTTGCCGCCAATATGGCATCCAGTTTAAAAGTCGAAATCAGTGACGGTATGTCTTGGGGATTTTACTTATTTACTTTTTTGTGGATTTAGCTAATGATAAAAATTTATGTGCAGATATCTTGAGAATTTTGAGCCTTATGCAACATTAAAAATATTTAACAGTTCCTCAAAAAATCTACAAGTTTTAGAATTTTAAAAAATTGCATTTTTATTCTATCAATGTAAAATATCAAACGACAATTCAAACATCATAACACCAGTAACCAGAACCTTAGTGCAACATTTAAGGGATTTGCCTACATAGAAATTTAGACTAAAGCAATTTGTTACAATTTATTTAATATTAAATTATTTTATTTAATAGCTAAATCCAGCTTTTGGCTTAAGAGAAAAGAATAATTTGGCCCCAGATCTAAGAAAGTTTGCCTATGACTGTTCTAAAACTATTTCGAATAATACCTGCAGAGTGTAGGGGTGTGTTATAAAATATTTCTAGTCCAGAAATATTTGATTAGTTTATTAGGATTGCACATAATCAAATTCAACTATTTATTCTCTTTTGGATTTATTTACCACATTTACGGTTAATGCTTTTCAAATTATTCAAAGTTTGACAAATGTTATTGTTGTGTGAATTAGTTATTAATTTATTTAATTAAACAATTTGTTGTGGTTATTAACTCGGGGATAGAATGAAGTTTTGCTACAAAATTACGAAAGATAATTTTCAAAAATCCTTGCACTTTTGCAGCATTAATAGGATTATCTTCTTTCAAAATTTCTAGCATCACAAACATATCAGCTAAATGAAAACTTTTGAGAAAACTTTGTCATATTTTTGTTATATTCAATCAAAACTACCCACACAAAAATTTAAAACGATCAAAACGTAAGTAAGCGGACGCAGCTTTATCGTTCGAACACACGGATGACGTTATTAAGCGCTTGACCGATTTACCTTTGTTTTAAGGTGCTCTGCAAGAAGAATGACCTTTATTATTATTTTGCAAAGCTTTTAAGTTTTTTTGTGATTTAAGTCTTATTTCCGAGTTCTGTACATGAATATATTATTATAAATTATTTTTTTAAAAGATATCTGGCCGTTTGAGTTTGTGTTGTAGTTTTTTGGAAAAAACTCCCTGACAATAATGCGCTACTACAATAGCTCATTTCAATTTTTGTGTTTTTCAGATAATTAAATTCAGCTCTATCCTTATTTGACAACTTAGTAATTTGAAAAAGTAGATAAAAATTTTTTTTAAGAAAATAAGAAGTGAAAGAAAATAATTTGTAACAATTTTGCATCCAAAAAGAATTTCAATAGAAATGATATGTGTATTGAAATTCAAAGAGGATTGACTAAATCATAAGTTTTGTGAATTCCCTGCAGCACATGCCTTTATTGTTTTTGCAGTATTTCTAGTCATTTGGCGTCGCGACGCCTCCATCGCGTTAGTTGGATTATTACTACCACCTACCATCTATACTACAAAAAATCTCGATTGATTGCCTGGAGCTTTGAAAAAATATAAATAATATAAAATAAACAAAACTTCAATTTTTTGTAAAATTCCATACTCTTCAAGAACAATTAAAATTCCACCAAGTGAAGCTGGTCGCGTCCCGTAATTTTCTTAACAAAGTTCCGCGTAGGTAGGGTGGATACGAAACAGACCAAGTTGTACGGTAAATTTCCGACAAACAAAAACTGCCAGTTGCTTATACAGAAACGCCGAAACTGATTTAATTAAAAAACTTTTAATTGTTTTCGTTGTAAATCCGAATTTGCATACAAATTGCATGAAACTCGAACAAAAATGACTTGCAAGTGGCCGTTCTCCATCAAAAATAATAAAAGTTCGTCAAGATCTCCACTGAAAGGGGTTAATAAGCGTTTTGTCTGACTACCAATTTGCCGGTGTACTAAACAAATTTTTATTGCGCTGAATGCATAAATCATCGAGAAGTAACTTACGAAGCCGGCAATTTATGGCGCTCCCTTCGCTATAACTTAGCGCCAACGTTCATCCATGCCTTGCCCTTTAATTTTTCCACGTTAGTTCTCGCGCAGAAAATGATTGATAACAGCCGTACGTAAACAAACGAGAACTGGAAGTTTTACTAAAAGAAAACACCAACAGCGAGCTTCTACGCTCTCGAATTACGTACAAATTTAGTTAATGCTGCCATGGGGAACTCGAACAGGGCAGCTAGTTCATCAGCAGCACTTCATCGAAGCATTGTTGGCTATACTCGAATTATGTGGGTACAGAAATTAGATTAAAATCGGAAAAAATCACGGTCACGACAATCAATACCGAGTGTTGTCTTTAATGCAACGCGCTTTTGTCGTTAAATCAACCGGTCGTAATGTTGGTCAGCATGTATGTACTATGTTGCCTGTCAGAAACAGGAAATATGTCGTGGTGATTTAGCTGTCTTGAAGCCGTTTGAAGTTTATGCATTACCACTTTATTGAATTATGTTCGCATTTTTCTTATTTAAAAATGGATTAAATCTTCCTGGGGCTTCTTTGACAGTTTTCATGCTTTCGTAATAAAAATGTGTCGCAAAGCTAAAACTCGAGGATTAGTAAACGGGAGAAACAGAGCCAAAGGTCCAGAATCAACTAAAAGCTCAAGATTTATTTACCTACCTATCGGATAATTTTGCCTGGAGAATGAAATTGTCTTCAAATATACTGGATCAAAAATAGGATACCTGCTTGATCCATATAACTTGACACCATAACCATATACCGTATAGAAGCTTATTTCCAAAAAACCAAAGTGAAGAAACTGAGCAGATGATAATTTTGGTAGGTTCTCACAAAATAGAATTTTGTGGGCAAGAAAAAAGGGCAATGACCACAAGTGCGAGAAGAGAATACCAAATATTCAAAGAATAGAGACCTAGAATGCACAATCGCTTCTAAAATGTGGTTAACTAAAAAACCTGAACATGGAAATGCAAAATAAAAGTGCTGACATAGTGGGCATAAGTGAAGTAAATTAGGTACAAGAAGAATAGAGTCTAAATTATAGAGTTAATATTACGGCAGTAAAATAAGTGGAAATGCAAAAGTGAAATTAATAATGGTAACTGAATGAGTAAATGTAGTAAAATAATATTTATGCATATTAAAAAAAATATTATGGAAAATACCACAGACCACAAATACGAGTACGTAGAGAAAGAATATAAGGTTATAATCACTCATAAAATATGTGAGAATTAATGAAAATCTGATAATACCATTGAAAATCAATTATAGGAAAAAGCTCGGGAGGCGATGCATGTTAGACAATACGGTCTGGGTAAAAGAAATGAAATCGTTTGACCAAATTTTAAACAAAGTACAGTCTGGAGAAATATGCAGAAAATATACATGTAACGAGAAAAATTATCACCAAATCATCAGATACTCTTGTTCCTACTAAAACTCATATTTTGAAACTGGTTTAGAACCGTGAAGGCTACCCAGGTAAATACTGACAGTAACCACAATCTTGTTGCAATAAAATGTATTTTGAAGGTTTAGAAGATTATCAAGAAAGGGCCTAAAATACATCAAATAGATTCAATTAAACAAAAAAACATATAAAGAATGATTGAGGAAAGAATGAAGTAAAAACTAGCAGGAACACATTATCAACCAAAAATATTAGAAACGCATAGAATATCATCAAAATTCATTAAATTGAATTGATTATCCAATTAGTTAAGAAAGTACACAAGATCTACTACCTAAAAAACAAAATTATAAGAGATACAAGAAGTAAGTTCAAAATAGTTGTTGAAGAGACAGAAATAGTATTCAATAAGAAAGAAAAATTATTGACACGAAAAAAATTTAAATAGAAGAATAAAAATAATTTATAAAAACATATGTGTGCAGCTTTGAAATCCATTAAGGAAAAACATCTGAGAAGTTTGGAAGAGCAGGAGAAGAAGAAATAATATTGTGCAATAATATAGAAGAAATAGACTGGTATGGCAGATGTTGGAATATCAAGATCTACTTAGAGAGGCAAACTCTTGAAGGACACAATAGACAGGAGGAGTAAGGCTACATATCACAGATAAAAAAGCTATAGGTTAGAATAGCTATTTCCAGCTAAAAACATTGCCAATCAGAAGAAAAAAGTTAAAAAAGAAAATATAATCACAAACCAATTCATAGGATTGTCAGCCACAGAAAGAGACAACGTGATGAAGAAGCAGACAGCAGCAACAATTCTCATTTGAATTGCTTTATCAAATTTTATCAAAAAAAATAGTAGAAGATTTACTATTTTGCAAATCTAGAAAAGAAGGTAAAAATTATCAAGTTGTACAAAATTACATGCAACGCCATTGCTGGTGAAAACTTAATTATAAGATAGCAAAGTCATACTTTGAGTGGCTTCTTACTGTACATGAATTTCTTCAATATTGGCCACCGGAAAAGAATTATAGAAAAAATTTACTAAAGACAATTGAAAGTTATATAGAAAATTTGAAGAATAATTTTCACATACACCTACAAATTTATTGCTGTAAGAAGACAAAGAACTGATAAAAAATAATAAAAAATAGCTTAAAGATAGGTCCACACAAGCACAGATTCACGCCAAAGCCATCAATAAGTAATAAAAAAAAATTCTAAATGCTTATTACTGAAGAAAGTTGAGCAAATATGAGCCTCTATGTGGAGGATTAAATAAAAAAAATAGAAGAGACCAGAAACTTTTGAGAACGCTTTGAGTGCTTTTTTGCTTGTCCACGGACTTTAAGCAGATTTATCTTAGGAATTGTGCCTAATCACATTGATGTAATAATATTAAGTGCATGGAGGATTGCAACGTAGCTCAATGAAGAAAAAGCAAAAGCGCCATAACTAGTAAAAAATTTTGACGCTTTTCTGCGAAAAAAGATATTTTAAATTTCAGTTGAAAGTAAAACTTCTTAAACATTTTAAATCAACCCAACATATCCTAAATTTTCTAAAAAATAAAAAAAAATAATTTAGACAATACCTCTATTACAGTAAAGTTGAAGCTATTAAAATAAAAAATCTATCCATCGTTCGTTTTCATTCCATTCCTTCATGCATTTCCTTGAATTTGACTGACAGACCGATTCAGATAACGGCTATCGCTAAGCTTTACCGGAAAAACCGACCCATTCCTGCAAATGATTTTGAAATCCCTATTGGATGAGTTAATTGGACTTTACTGCCGTTTTTGTTTAAATTTCCAAATAGCTGCAAGGTTTAATTCCAACGAATTAAAAATATCGATTTCTCTAAATTTCACCCCATGCAATGTAAATTTTAGAATTAAAGAGACGTCAATCAGTGTCCGAAAAGTATATTGAAAGAAATTGCGATGACTTTCACATTTAATTCGTGTTTGTACTTAATGTTGAGTTTTAATTACACGTCAAGACCTGCAACCGTAAAATTTCTTCATGCGTTTTCGTTGAAAAAAAAACAATTTCGTTGATTTTCTCAGTCGTTACGTAAGGCAATGTCAAGAATGACAAGCGGGCATGTTGCTTTTGCAGACGTCGTGCAAATATCAAGACAAGAATTTCATTAAATAGCGTTAGTTATGGTCAAGACTCGTTGCTAAAGTCGAGCACCTTATAAATTTGAGATTTAATCCTAAAACACAGCAGGAATTAATCACCTTAAGAACCTAATTTGGTGTTTCAATATCCACTTTGGGCGAAAAGAATTTAAAATTGGAAGGTACAAAATCAATATGAACGTGATGTAAAAATGTTGGAAAATGGTGGAGGCGCCGGGTGAATTTACTGATTTTTACATCCAATCGGCTTTATTGACCGAACAATGTTTCGCGTCATTAGCTTTTGTTGAAAACTATGCACATCACGTAACTGGCTCCGATTATAACGACTTTTAGTTTCATACAAATGTATGCAAGTAATAAAAATGCTTTCAAATTAATTGCCCAAGCTTGACTTTGTCACGCTACTGATTCCGAAATATCGTGCTGATTCTCACGTGATGTTGATATTACAAAATCTCATGTTGTGAAGCTTTTTGATTATCAAAAGAGTAAAATTTAAATTTGTTTTCACCGAAAAAAATTACTTATTATTTACGGAATTATTGGGGAATGCAGATAAATAAATTCGAAACAAGCTAAAGTTATTAAAAAATAGCATAATTCCGTGAAATTTAAATAAGTTCAATAAAACTTTTCGGCTTACGTAGTAGGTTAATAAAGGAAAACTAAACGTATTTATTTAGTTCTGCTTGGCATTAAAAGAAATATGGTAACTTTAGCTAGAAAAAAAAATGTTTACCGCTTATTAGTTGTTTAAAAAATAATTATTAGTCACTCGTAATTATACACCATTAGAAGAAATGTAATATTCCTTAATATTATAATAAGGAAAATACACTAGTTTTGTTCACTTTCTCAAGATATCGATTCTCTTTCATTTTCCTCATGAATAAATTTACTGAAAGTTATCTTATGAGAAACTAAGAAATATTAAGCTTAATTATAATTTAATTTAAAAAGCTAGTTCATGTTGGTTTTCTTAGAACACAAATTTTAAATTTATTCCTTCAAAGTTATTTGCGTTTTGGTGATTGCCTTGATTTTGAATTTAATTTTTAAGAGAAGTTATCCTTGATTCATCATTCACTATTGGATTTGCCCGAGACAATTTAATTGCTGCAGTGTTTGATAAAAAATATTCAAACATTTCCGTCGGTGGCGGGTAGTTTGTCGATGCACGTGAGCCTGTAAAAGCTGCAAGCTTAAAAAATATTTTCTAAAACTTTTCTTTGTAACATTTAGTTTATAGGTTACGGCTCTTTGCCTTGTTCCTATTCAACATTAAGAAAACATGTATCACATTAGCATTTAGTTATTTACAGGATTTTTGTAAACAGATACTTACATATTTATTACAGAATCGTCTAGTACTACTGCAAAATTTTCTCCTTTAAAACGCAAAATTAACGTAAGTAAAATGTTTGCTTTAAAGTATTTGTTAAGTTCTTTATTAAATGAAGATTTACGGAGCTAAATAGGAACTCTCTAATCTAAAGTGATTATAAAATCTATTTACCTTATAAATACAGAAATTATGTTGAAACAATTATTTCTACATTTAATAGAATATAATAAAATAGAACAGAACACTTAATTTTTGAATCCTGTTCTTACAATTCCACATTGGCATTAGTTCAAAATAACTCATTCAAATGTTATCTTTTTCGTAAAAAAATATGAAAGTTATAAACATAACTTTTTTTTCAAAAAGTCACAACTTTCTGAATTTTAATTTACCACACAATTTAATTACAACTTTGCATATATGCTGCTAACGTCAAAACATTTTTTAAAAACAATTAAGTCCATGAAAGGCAAACTTATTGTTAACTTCACTTAGAGAAGACTGATTGCAAATTTTCCACGAGTGTTCAGGAAATAGTTTCTCCCACCACAAACTTTAACATTACGTACTCTTCTCTTTAAGACTCTAGTAACGTCTTAAATTTATTATTGAATTAAATTATAAGTATAGCAAACTTAAGTGATACTAAAATTCTTTGTTTTCTTATTCGAATCTAAAATAATCAATTGGAGTTTCCACACTGTTTGAAGCTTTGGACTGCAGCCATTTGCTGGAATTGAGGGAGTTATGTATATTTATTTAAATGCAGTTCTCATATAACAAAAAAATTCAAAATTTACGGACTTGACGCCACAGAAACAAGCGCCATAGTAAAACTATATATAAATTTGATTCATACTAAACAAACTGGATTTTAAAAATAAATTAACGTCAAGCATAAAAACACGTTTGAAAACAGACAAAGTCAGCGAATTAAATTCAAACTACTTCTACGTAAATGACATACGGCCCGGACTTCTCGTATTTTACTGTTACATTTTTCTTATGGATTTATCAAGGGCAGGATGTCTTTGCTAGATTACAACCTCAACATAAAAGTGTTTGCGGCATCCGCAGTTCTATGCCGTTGTTGGAATATAATGCAGAAAGTCGTGTTGTGCACGCAAAGATTCAAATTTACGTATAAATGTGACTTTATGGGATATGTCCTCTAATTTTTGTGTAAAGTCTCGCAATGACAATGCGCTTCGTGAATGACGACCCGTCAATGTTCAGAATAGTAAATTTTTATCCAGTTGGATATGCTGTAGCTACTAAAATGTCCTCAGTTTATGTCCTAATTTAGCTAAGTTTCTATAAATTGTCAATAGTCTTCCTTGAGTGTCTCTAATTTACATTTGTAGACTGAGCCCTCGAGAATAGCTTGCAATTTCTCAAATTTGTTCTGCAGCTTTGTCTAAGCAAATGGAAATATTTGCGTCACATACACATTCACAAAAGTGTTTTGAGAATATCAAGGCAAATTTATCTCACTTCGATCTAATCAACACTAACATAACGCCAACTTCATCCGACAAAATGTCCTGAAATTCATAAAAATGACGCTAGCTGCATATTGGAGCTTTAAAAAAGCGGATTTTGACGCGCTTCCGTTATCAACCGTGCAATTCCAGTTAGGATTGCATCCGCAATTGGCGGCAGGATGCAGATATCGTCCGGAAAAATCACATTTCCTCCCTTCTGCTCGCTATTTCAAACTGACCACAATGTGACGGGTCAATCGACCATCGTTCTCTCGCCTGTGGGGAAATAGTCCCGAAACTAATAATGTACGTAGTGAAAACCCGATGGAAGTGAGCCGTTCGTATTTATTACGGAAACATCCCTGCGGCCTACTTATTTTCCTTTACCTAACTCTTGTCTTTGTTGTAGACAAGAGGTAGCGTGCGTGAGGATTCGCTTGGCACGCGATTTTTACATAATCCGTTTCGTGTGCCAGTAAAGCTGGGACGATGTAAAACATGGCCCTTGCGGGTTAGCCGGGGGCAATTAGACGCGAAATCAAGCCGACCCTACTAAATCGGCAACAAGCAAAATGTTGCTGACGACATTTCCATCGGGGCCCACACAAAATTTTAATCTACAGTTCTAATCGGCATAAAATTTAACGAAGGTAATCTTGCTTTTTCAATTTTCTATAATTATTGCTGCCGCGTTTATCTTTGTATAGCGGTTCTCAAACTGTGAGGGTCGCTGAATAAAACAAGAGGACAAGATAAAATTGATGTTTTATTAATATCTGAAACTCATTTAACCTCAGATAATAGTTTGAAAATATAAATTTTACGATTTACAACGCAGTCCATCCAGACGTGGAAAGAAGAGGAAGTGTTGGAACAGCTGCTGTGATTATAAATGCAATGAAACATCACTTATTGCAGAAAATACTGAAAATAGAATATCCATTCGTAGAGCCGCTTAAATTGTAATTGAAGGCTGGGTGGAACCGATAACAGTAGCTGCTGTTTGTCTAATTATCCGCCAATAATTTCGCCAACCAGCTTGCAAATCGTGTTTTGCCTGAAAGGGATTTTAATAGAAAGCAAACTAGCTGGAGCTCAAGACTGAGTGCATATAGAAAACAAAAAATCTTTTTAAAGTTTTTACAGCAGAAGTGGCTCTTTTTGACTATTAAATTTATGTATAGATGTACAAACTTGCAAAACTACCTTACTGTCTAAATTTTTTTGTTACTGAAGAATTAGATTTTGAATCAAATTTTGAAATAGAATCAGACCTGTCCTAGCAACTGTATATTCATAGAAAAAATAAACTACCTTCTGTTGGAGATAGATAATTCTCACACATACA
This sequence comes from Pyrochroa serraticornis, assembly GCA_905333025.2. Lineage (NCBI taxonomy): Eukaryota > Metazoa > Arthropoda > Insecta > Coleoptera > Pyrochroidae > Pyrochroa > Pyrochroa serraticornis. The sequence continues at coordinate 7,588,956 of HG995157.1, read as the reverse complement.
CATACACACGTACCGACTCGTCGATCTACAGCGCATGACAATGCGCCGACAGTCATACAACAGAACTCATCGTATATAGACATTCGTAAAGAGAGCTGTGTACATTTTTGGCATAAAATAAATCATTTAAGTCGTTTACACATACCTTATCAAATATTTACTTAATCCTGCCTAACTCCCACACCTTCTAAGCTATATTATCACCCAACTAACTGGCAATTACTAAAAGAATATTTAAGAAAATTTCAAATTTAATACAACATTTCAAAAAATGGAGAAATTGGAAAATAAAAAGCACAATCATACTAAAATGCTTGGAAAGTATTGCTACTGTCAACCCAAAGAAGAAAGAAAAATCAGTTAAACAGAAATTTGGCATGACAGAGACATTTGAGGAAAACGGACGGTTATGAAAATGTTTGGCTCATTTTCTTCTTCTTCTGATTGCTGTAAAATTTGGCAAGTTCCGCTTTTCTACTGATTCTTTTAAAAGAATGCAAAATGGAGTTACCAAAAAATCGCAAGAATCATTCTTGAACAAGAACCTGGCAAGCTTGCTGATACCGACCTATCAGTCTTCTTCCAACACTGTCAAGGGTCATAGAGAAAGAGAGTGATAAAAGAGTTGGCATAATAATATAAGAAAAAACTGTTAAAGATTAAGTAAAATAAGTTTTTTGAATAAATCTATTGAGTATGCGGGTTTCATTAGACATAACTTGCTACAGAATCCTGTTGCATGCTTGTGACCCCCCTTGCTCTAAATATCGCTCTTTCATTTCTTTCATCGAAGACCTTACCAGATGACAACTATGTGGATGATAAACAATATAATAGTAACACATGCTCAGATGACACTTGTATGCAAAAGGGGGTCAAAAGAGGTCTGACTTTTATGTAATTAATTACATGTGTGATTCCTGACAAAACTATAATTTTCCAAAGACTTAGAAATTTTAATATTAAGACTTCCTGATAGATATTGCAGTATGTACCTCAATTCCTGGAGAATCCCTCTTCCCAGGCCAACTTGTAAACTTGTAAAGTATCTTCCAGATACAGCTTGAGCTTCATAAATGCAAATTTCCACCGAATCTTTCCAATGCAAATTGCTGTTGACAATAGTGGATTTGTAATTCTGAATAACTCTGCAATATCTGCTCTTGCTAAATACTAATTCTTCAGCCAGAACCTGTTAAACCAAATAAATTTAGAACTATTCTTCGGAATCACGGCAATAATTAACAATTGAAACGCCGCTTTTGTAGTAGCGTAATTTGAACCCAAAAATTCGAGACGTATTTGAACATTTGAATGAAACAAGTAGTTTAACTGCACCATATCGCCAGCGGTAGCCAATGTAGCCGAAAATAAAGTTAAATTTCTTGCTCATGTTGCTTTCGTATATTTTAATTTTTAATAATGCTGAAGATACCTTTATCCAAAAAAGAAACGCAAGAATAAGAAATTTGAGAACCACTGTCCTAGTATGTGAGCTACCCAATAGCATCGCAATTAATTAATTTTAGCTTAGTTTTTGGGTAATCACCTGAAAAGTTAGTTAAAAAACAATTTGCAAGATATAAAAATAAAACCTCTTAAATTGTCGAGTTGCTTTTAATTTTATCTAGATGTTGATTTAGCGGCGTTAATCGCGATCTTCGCCCAGTTCGAACTACGTTAAGTAAATTCAGATCGGCTGTCGCAGTGAGGACGTTATCCAAATATTTCCCTATTAACTAGATGAACCAAATTCTATCCTTGTTCTACTAATACAAATCGAAAGATAGAATATGCAGGCGAATGATTATAAGGGCCACGTATTCGGAATTGCACACACACACCTGTTGTTAGAAGGTTATTCCCGATCTATAATTAAACTAATGCTGATCTGTATTACCATCCATCTGACGCCGTAGGTAGAAAATATTTCGAGTTTTTTTTAGTTCCAATCAGACTCGACTACAAGCTGATTGTTGCGTTGATTTCTATGGTTGATAATAATAATCGTGCAATTTCGATTACAAATGGGAATCCCTGGGGGTTTCGACAAGAGAAACGCAAACAAATGACACAAATTGTCAGTGGTTTGAATCTAAAGGAGATTGGCATAATTCCGGTGATAAATCAGGCGAAAGAAATCATTAGGCAGCGGATATTTCGAAGGATAACCAAAAAATCAGAAAAAAGCATTGCTGAAAGAGTTTAAAGAGCAAAATACGAATCTTTAAATTTCCTAATTTGATTTGGTATTTAAATTGTAAAACTGCGATACTTCTGCAGATTTGACATAAAACTATTATTAATTCTACGAAAAACTTGGATTTACATCAGCAGTGCGATTACTTTTATTTCTGAAACCTCAAATAGTTGAAATTTGGCGAAGCAAATATTAAAAACCAAAAACGTAATAAAAATTCCTAAAACTATTTTTCAAAACTTTTACCAATTACCGCAGGCAACGTGTACATTAACGTCAACGCTACAAGTGATAACTTTCGGCAACTACTATGAGAATTATTAAAAAAAGGTAAAGTCACGTTCGTGCCTTTTAAATTTTCTGCTCAGTCTACCAAGTGAAATTCTACAGGGTGTTTCTAGTTCACCGAACCAAGACGTTTTAAAATTGGATTCCTGAAAATTGAAATTTTTTGCTTCTCATTACAATTTACCGAAAAAATGTTGGAATATCTGGCATACCTCTCACTTGATACTACGATCGTGTTATAAATTTAACACATGACTATTTATTGAAAACGTCTCGCTTGGAGCAGGCAGTATGAAAGTGTTGATACTCACACAAAGTTTCACATCACAATTACTTGATCGACTATCAAGTTGCAGTTTGGAGGTTTTTCTTTTCAATTTAATTTCTTTTAAGTAGCCGTAAACTTATTTATTATCTGAATCTTACCTTAGATATCACTGAGAATGAAAAGTAATATTTGGAATGTAAATGCCTGAATCACCTCAATCACTCTAATTTCTGTTTAAGCATTGATACTTATAATTAGAATTGATAAGCACTAGAGAAGAAACAGCCAGACAATCTCACGGAATAACTGTTAAACTTCTTAGCAAAGCATGTAGTAGATAGAATATTAATATGAACACCCGGAATACAACAAATTCATTTAACCAACGCGAAATCTTGAAAACACAATTTTGGTATGGTTTAAAGTGAAAGGAAACTGATTTTAAAATACAACAAAACAACATCGTAAAGATTCTGAACAAATGAAGATTAAGTAAACAACAACAATTAAGTTGAGATCGACGACTCAAGATTCTACTCTGTCAACATTGGTTACCGCCAAGTGAAAAATCCTTAATGTCTTATTATTACCAAAACTAGTTTTTGATAACTTTTACTGTTTTTCTCGTTCAGCTGCCCTCATACGAAGAAGAACAGAAGCGCCTTTCACCCTATACGGTTTCAGGCATTCCACTCAATCTCTAAAATCGTCCTATAGGCAGAGAAGAAAGCGTTTCACTTTTCGTTACATGATTTTCTGCTTTGGACGATTTTAAATTAGCATAGCTTAAAAAGTTTACCTGTAAAGCAAGCATGTACACTCTGCATAACATTCTCTAATTATGTGAAGAAGACTAGAAGTAACCCATTGACACTTTCTAATACTATATCATAAGATCTCCCCATTTCAGACCTATGTCAAAAACAGCTTAAAGAGAAAATTGGATGATCGGTTAAGAGAAAACATAAAAATCTAAACTTTTGATAGTCCTGAAACAAAGTTTGTCGTCTCATATAAAAACAATGATCCAATAAGTGATGCAATAATTTCTATTATTCACCATAATCCCTTTTAAGCAAATGCTTTGAGGTTTGTAAAATAAGCATCTACACCTGCAAGGACCTTATCTGATATGTTTTTACGTCCCGTTAAGTATTTTCTCATATTTGAAAATACATGGTGGTCTGCCCAAATCGGAAGATCATTTGCATTAACCATACTTAACCGCCTCTAGTACAATTCCTACAACAATTAATTATTCTTTATAGATTTTATTGCTCTGCTTACTTCCTCTTGAGTAATTGTTACTTCGGTCTGTTCTGTAGTTGTGTTATTTTCTGTAAAATTTATAAATTTACTTCTAACTTTAATCCAAAAGTTTTGACAACATATTTTCCTATTTGCGTATACTGAATGTGTGTTTTTGCCATTAAATTTGTTTGGGGTGCTTTATTAAGTAGTGGAGATGTTTTAGAGATTTTTGCACTTCCAAGGTAAAGTTTAAAATTTTCCCAGATTTTTTTTTACTCATACTTCTTCCTTGATTACTCTTCTCTTTACTTCTGCACTTTTTCCTTTGTATTGCTTCTGTTTATTAGAGCTTAGATATTTGCTATATTGGGTTTCTTCCTCTTAAATCATTGCATGTTTGATAAAAAGTGTTTTCTCCTTTCTCTGCAATATTTAGTGCTTCAAATTAAGCTTCTCTTATACCATTTTTAATATTTCTATACGTCTCTTTAATGTTATCGTATCCAGAATCTACAAACCTTTAGTCTAGTGTACTCTAGTATAAGCCTTATGTACCCATTAGAATTCGCATATATCCTCTAATCTTTCAACATTGATAACTTTCCTGCGAATGGTTCTAGCGTCCTATCATTTGGTTTCTTACCGGTTTTTCCGTTGAAATTGCCTTACAAGTTCCTGTGATTGCCCAACCAAAAGTGTGACACAACGACTATTACAGCTAAAGTGACTTCGATTTGTCTTTTATGGTGTAAAATAAAGTATCAATGTCTTACTACGAGTGATTAAACCCAACATAAATCTCTTGGGATTGTTATCAAAGTATTTTTCTTTGACCTTTGCATAAAGTGGCAGCATGTAGAACTTTCTTTTCTCAAATATCAAATATTATCTCATCACAAGTGCATTGTAATGGTCATAACTGAAAAAGCATTTAAGAAAACAAATTTCTGCGGGTACATAATAAATTTTAATAATTAATTCTTATTTCATGTCATTATTACCTATGATCTAAATCGAAAATTCCATCAACTAATTTCACTTAGAAAGTTTTCAAAAAATTACAATTGATTTGTTAGTATCTAGAAAAGTGACGATAATTATTTTAACAAAACACCAACATAAACATTTTTATCGTGCAGGAAAAAAGGATGAGTATTTAACTAATAACTATTAGAACTTTTACCAACGTTAATATTTTCAATTTCCGGAATAACCAAAATGGAAAAGACATTTGAATAAATATTATCCAGTGCCTCGAATTTAAAATATCCTTCTAGAATATTTCTGTCGATGCTTTCAAATCTGACTGTTCGTGGTAAAATGGTTTGCTTGTTTTATTATTCTTTGATGTTTATTTTGTGAACGATGCAAAACTTCTCGTTTGAAATCAAAATTGATATAATAAGAACGCATTATTCTAAATCCACTTCCTAAAGAAATAAAAACACACACCGGAACCACAGAAAAGTCTTTCAGTTTCAATTCTAATATGCAATAACAACTGGAAACTGATTTAGAACACGCATTGGTCAATCTAAGCATCAGCTATAAGTTTCGGAGATTTAAAATCGACAAATAAGTTTTGTAAACATATGACATCAATACCGACAGAATTTTTTTAACCATAAATTGTCAACTTATTGTTAAAACTATTAAAATATAAAGCATAAAAAGTGCTAATTTGTACGAAAGCGTGATAGTCACAAAAAGATGGTATATCCCCTAAAATATTTCATCACCACATAATAAAACTTTTTTATAGTAACCCGAATACTGAAAGATATCTGCCTGTTTTTCTGGAAAGGGTTGTTAATAATTAATCCGGGGATAGTATGAGACTTTTTGACCAAATTTTTTTATGGATGCATTTAACAAGGCAATAGTGAAGTTTTTCAGTTGCTTGATGTGCTACACCTACCTCTTTGTTTAAAACCGCTACAAATTATTATAGGGGAATGTACAAAATTCTAAATTATCTATAATAATCTCAGTTTACAACTTTTGCTGTCTTAATGGCAAGAGAACTCATATTCGCAAGTTTTGTTGGTTCGCTTTATTATTAACACCAAATTCTCTGCGAATTTCATAATTTCAACTTGGTTCTACAGTCGATTCAGGATCTCCACTATTAATATTTTAAACACCGCGTTTCTTATTTTAAACTTTATGGACAACCTCTACAAGCATTCCTCTACACTGAATACTGCTGAAATTTGTTCAAATATTTCCTATTACTGGAGTAGGTTTAGTATGTTCTGATATTTCTCCTGCCTGTCTGTTTCACTATAAATGATCCATCATTTGTAATCGACACAATTTGGGACGACACAATTTGGGACCGCATAATTTAAACTTTCACCTCACTTTAAATTTTATATCTTCAAACTGTCTACCGTTAGACAAAATAATGGATTAGGGTCTTAGATCTCCAGATTTTACTCCACATAATTTTTTCTATCGCCACAAAACCGTCATTTATTGAAATCAATGCCAAATCTAAACTGAAACTAAGACAGAAAACTGAGAAATATTTGTTAATATTTTTATGGGCACTTGTCCTACTCTTCTTTGAATTCCTTCTGTAGATTTGACGCCGCTCAGTTGAGACATTATTGTGATTTTGTGCGACTCAGCATAGGTTAAAAGTGCCAAAAAAAATCTATTACGAATGAAAGACATTTGAACTGGGATATAACTAATTGTAAACAAAGATAACAACCCACTCATACTACCGGTCTTAAAAGAAACATTACAAAATAAAACAAAAGCAAATTGCATTAAATATCTGCTAAATGTTCCACGTAACCGAAAAACCACCCTCCACAAGTGATGATTTTTTCCAATAAAATGTAATGACAAATATTTTCCTAAATCTATTGGGCACGTGTACTCACTGCGTTCGATTTTTGTCATACTGATGTCGTCTTTTTTGAGACAACAAATCATTTTCTGGATCATCAAATAGCCCAAACATTTTGATTTGGTCTTTTTGGCCCTGTTCAGGGGTTGTGGCCGATCCTTGGGTTGGATGTCGATCTCGATGGACCTCGAACTCGAAGTTTCCTCTTCGTAGGCCGCACTTCTTCTCCTTCCCGCCACGCAGCTGCATTCCTTCGAGACCGCGCAACCCATGATCACATCGCTCACATCGAGCCTGTAAACGACAGAACGCAATTGACTTATTAACACCTTTTCAAGCGATTTTTAGGGGTGAATATTTTTTGCATCGATATCCACCGATGAAAACGATAAAATTCAGGAAGGTTATAGCGCCGATTTCTCATTAGACGTTTTCACGGTGAAAATGTTGCAAAACGATTTGGAAAATTTATGGTCTAAAGCGCTAGCCGCGTAAACTGCGATACTTCTTTAACGACTTCCATTCGTCCTGAAAATTGCAAACACAATACTCAAATATTTATTTCATGGCACGTCCGCAAGTTTTCGTGCAAGGTCCCGGTGATCCAGAGAAAATTTTACGGAATTGACTGGGGAATTTTATGCAGTGGTGGAAAATTGGAAATTTACTAAACTCGAGCGCCGATCAACATCATTAACCATAAAGCTCCAACAATTGCAACTTCCTGAATTTACATAGGTAGTTAGCTAAGTTTTGTTCCTCAAGTCATTTACGTCAAAAGTTTCTTACTTAATTACTATGAGGAGTTCATCTGTTTTTGATGAACCTCTTAACTCGCCGGCCAAACAATTGTTCTAAAATCATCGTAATTGAGTACCAATTTCCTAAACTACTAGCGACAACATAAACCAAATAATTTTCCGATCCAGATGACCCTAAGGTTCAAACTATTAAATTTCCTACGAAATAACTGCCTTAATCGTTTAGTTATTTCCGAGTTTCCCACCGTGACAGTTTAATATCGTAATAACAATAACCACTCGTGATTGCTCCACAAAAATTGCTACTCGTTATCTAGTTAACTATTGATTTACAATTTACATCTCGATCCGGTCCTGCTGTCGCCTAATTACAATGCTAATGCATTCGTTCCCTGTGTCCCGTCGTCGATTCCCAGGACATAGCGATATGCATACACGCACGTCACAGCACCAGCTCCAATTTAAATTTTAATTAAAAATATAAGCCGAAACAACAAGTTCGATGGCGGCAGGGTTCTATCCAGCCTTCCTGGTGCGCTCCCCGATATTGCGCCAATTAGGACGGAATTAATTGAACAACATTTATTAAGAGCACGGGAACAGACTGGCGTCTTTTATCGAGTAATTCGCCACCAATTTGTTTAATTCGGATCGGTGACAAAGCGGGGGTGGTGCGGAGGAGTTTCCCGGGAATTCCCTCACTTTTTTGTTTATTTTCGTCCTGTGTCCATGAATGCGGGCGACAGTTACAAAAATAGAAGTCACCTTTCACCTTATTATTGTTGTTTTAACACTGGTATCGCGGTTTTGTTGACGAATCGAGGAAATGGGAAATCGACGGGAAATCGGAATTTGAACCTTGAAAGAATTCATGAGACTGTTGACGTTTGGCCTTTGGGCAACAAAATTGTATAGCTGAGGAGTGCACGGTTTATTCAATACATTTTTTTGAGGTTTCTCAGCTTGTAAGAAAAATAAATAAACTCTATAATTTTACCTCGGAAGAATTACCACACGATTTGTTTATTTCTTTTTAGTAAAATTTCCCTTTTTTGGTTTCCTTGCTAAAAAGAGTTTAATTGCGGTTATATCGGGTTTAAAAAATAGAATTAGAAAGTAAGTAAGTGTAATTGTGGGACGACCATTTAGTGCGAAAATTACTTAAGGTTTTTTGTCACACGCCACACAGAGGTGGGGAAAACGCAAGGGAAATAACAAATGTTCGCACCCATACTTGGAAACATAGCCCAAGGGGAGTGGACTCAACTTTCAGCGCAATTATGTTTACAGGAATCTTGTTAAAATAAGGGAAAGAATTACATCTTTGCATCTTTTCTTTATAGGAAACGGATTAATTTTGTAATACTAATGCACATCGAATTTTTTATTATTAACAATGGTTTCAATTTCTGGTTTTGGTTCGCGTTCTAGTCATTCTTGACGTATTCGTAGAAACTACCGAGTGCTTACAGTTTTTTAATAGATAAATCTTCAAAATAGAATTGAAAAAATAGTCAAAAATTTTGAGAGTAGATCACTTTAAGTAATTTTTCAGCTTGAATATTTAGAAACATCATATTCAAGAGAATCTGCTATACAAAAATATATTTTAAAAATGATCACCAAATTTTACTTCAAAAACTTGATTTCCTTTCCATAAAATGCAGCTTTTTTAATACCCCTGGGAAGGCAATCATAAAAAGCTCTTAGAATATTAAATCTTGAAGTATTGGCTTAAAAATCAATTTTTTGAGAGTTCAATAAAAAACTGTTTTGAAAACTTCTCAATGTCTTGTTTTGATCATAGTATTTATAGTTTCTCTTCAGGTTTAATAACACAAAGAGATAGTTAGCAGTGTTGCACAATTTCCGTCAAATCACACCATTAGCTTTTCAGATTCATCAACTATCCCGTGTGATTTAGTGCATATAATGAATGGCCAGACATTCATTATGCATTTGGTTATTATGACCTAAACGTGTAATCAGAGAGTACCTGAGGCGTCTTCCTGATTGAAGATCAAATATCTCTGAAATGTATGGTGCGATTGCGGTTGCAACTACAACTATTTTCAGTCACATCCAATTTTAAAATTTTAATAGAAATTTGAGGAACCGTTTCAATTTTTTTATTTATTGTTATTTAAATATTTTCTAAGCAAAATTTATGCAATAGCTTAGAACGACCATTAAACCTAGTTGTCACCAAGCTCAGATCCACGGGTCTATTATTAGCATTAATTGTAAATTCGAACATTTCAGGGTAAAATTACGTCAAGCAAATAAGGAAATTAAAAAAAAATTATTGTTTTGATATGATTACAAATTAAAAAAAAATTGTTATTGAAAATATCAATTTTGCAGTAAAGTTGAACCGTTTATCTGAGATACTTCACCGCTCTCATAAATTCAAATCGACGTGTGAAGAAATTGCAGCAAATGCAAGTTTTCAAAAAAAAAATTAAAATTTTCAAGAAAACTGCGGTTTCAATTTTGGTGTAAATCATTTTCGTTAAATTCAGGAGCTTTCTAATGGAACTGAAAAAAAGAATGCCATCTTGCAGATGAATTATGAATTCTTAAACAATGAGAATGTGTTCAAAATGATGTCACTTCAGCGCATAGCATGTTGAGAGTGCAACAAGTGTTATAAAAAAGTTCCATATTATTAGATTAGACGATCAGGACTTTTACTATTTACACTCAACTCTCAATCAACTTTATTATAATTCTTAAAAATATGTAAAATATTGTTCACTGAATGAAGTACAACTCGCTATGCCCAATGTTTAGAAATATCTATTGCCATCTACAGCAAGTGATTAAAATAAGTTGATAAATAAAAAAATTGTATACAAAACAAATTGCTGATTGTGTCACTAATTACATTATTGTAATTTGAAGGTATCTGATTTATTTTAGGTCCATTTTAAACAACCAATAAATAATGATAATTATTTAGTTTAGAAATTTAGTTCATGCATTTGTTTGCTTTCGGTAGTCGATTTTCTAAATTTTTATCAGTACAGTCTAAGTACCCACAAATATCTTAATGCAGTTTTGTAGTTGTTGTTATGCCACAAAAGTAAAAAAAGACGCTTAAAAACGGCCAAAAAGTCCCATGAACCAGATCTGAACTCTCTAAATTATTATTTTCTCCCTCAAAGAAAGAATATTAATTTTCCACTAATAATAGCAGAAAGAAGTTTACAAGCACTGCAAGATTTTTGTAATAAATGTGTTGGGTTAAAAGGAATTTAATAATAAAATTGTTACGTTTTTTAAATGGTTATTCCGATAGTAGACTAAACATTTATTGGCATACTCTCGTACCTACATGGGATTTCTTACTTTATGTTTCCAATTATTTTGTATTACTATACCACCTACAGTCAGTCAGAAAATACTGAAACAAGTTAAATAAAAATGGAACATAATCTTCACGCAACTAATTGTTGTTAAAAATTAAACATTTTCGAAAAGACCAAGCGTCAGCCTGAATCTTATGGGCAGATTTTCTGAAATAAATTTATTTCATAGTTTATAATCATAATAATCATAATTAAAAAAATCTTCTTTAAAGCACCAAAGTTTGTTGCTTCTATATTTCGAATATATTGGAAACGGCCGATCTAATCGAAATTTTGAAACAACTGCACGTTCTTCTAAATAAAAGATACTATCAAGAAATTAAAACAAATTTTTCAGTGGGGTCAAAAATATGAAAGATAAGTTGGAGAATCTTCGCAATATCAGCGCCACTAGATGAAATGTATGCGCATATTTTTAAGAAGTGTTTCTAAAATTCGGACAAAATTATTCAAACAGTATAAATGTTGTAAAAAAATAATTTTTAAAAATCAACTTTAACGGCCTATTATTAATCATTTTAATATATAAGTTCCGAAAACTATTTTATTATTCTCGATGCTCTGTGGATTCTAAAAATGTGTCTATCAAGACTGAAGCACCCTGTATAATGTAAGACCTTTTATTATGACAGCAATTTAATTCAAACAAGTGGTAAGGAGCAAAAAAATTCTCGCAACTTTTCCTGCATCAATGTGCTATCAATTTAAAATTAAAACTTTATGACGATGCCCATAAAAAATTCACAATAATCGCCAATAGCCGCTCGCCCTTACCCCAACCACTTGTCGTTTCAAGCAAGAAACCAACAAGACACTGTTTGAATTCGATCAATACATTAGTTTTATTCCACCCCAGTTGCAATTTTGGATCAACATTTCCCACAAACTTTATTGACAGTCTGATTGGAGAATTTACATTGCATTCGAGCGAGAACTCCCAACAATAATCAACTGTAGGTAATTTAATCATTTTCGGTAATCTCATGCATCTGCACTACCTAAATTAATTCCCTGAGTAATCCTCGGTACTAAATTGCAGCGCTTTTTCATAAACACGGTTAAATTCATAATCCCGTGCTTGATTTACCGTCGAGCTTGTTAAAGGGAATAACGTAGCGCGGGCCACTTCACAGAAACGCTGCGCTTTGAAATGATATAAAACCGGTCGCGTATGGGCGCTTTATTAGTTCTTTGATAACGCTAAAAACAAATTATTCCCGCAAAACGCTTTATGAGGCAAAAAATTAAAAAAAAATCGCTTTAAAAACACGAATCTCAACCACCTATGTGTTGACCTGCTTTTAGGGCTGTAGAATAATTCGAATCTTAGGTCGAGGCGCGGATTTGCTGATTGATATTAGGGAAAGTTATGTAAATTCGGCAGAATTCCAACTGCTGCTTGTTTAAAGACGTGACTTGCTCTAATCTAATGAAACTGTGATGAGCGACGAGTATATTGTCGCGTAACATTTGCAAATTGCGTTATCACTAACAGCGGAGCTGTGGCGGACGATGATCAATTAAAACAAGCATTAGAAGCGTGTGGGAATTATAAATTAGCCTTAATATTGCCGGAAAAGGAGCTGCTCCATTAAGGATATTGCTGCAAAAAGTCTGATCCGTTCACCCGGCGCCTCCGGCAATTGTGGTCGGTTCATCATTAATGTCCCCAATTTTCTCGTCGAAAGCCACAATCTAGACTTGAACTCGATCCCGCTTAATTCCGCTATTGTTGCAAGTGTTTAGATTTAACAGTTGTGACTGGGTCGCTTAATTAGCAAACATCGTATGTTACGCACCCTTTTGCTCCTAATGATGGATGTTTGGATGTAATTTCACAAGTTTGGTGGTCTCTGTGATCCGGGATTCGAATTGAAATTAATTCAGGGCTCTAATGAAGCCGCACATTAAGTGGTAACGGGGTTTTAGTATTCCACGACGTTCGTCTTCATTTTATAACTTCGTTGCTCGATTAAAGTTTTGTCGATTTTCTGGAGGATTTGTTTGGCGGTGCGTGCGGGGGTGTTTGACAGCAAGAATTGGAAACTCGGCGTGACGGATGCCCATTAATAGTAAATTAGGCAATTTGCACGCGTAAATAAATATTTGGAATTAAAGAAAGCACTTTAGGGTAATTAATAATAGAAACGAGGTTATCCCTAATGAGATGGGTCGCAATCGTTCCAGTTAAATTTTGCTTAAAGAAAGTGCTTTCGCAATTTTTGATTAATATCGCAGGCTGAAAATGTTCTTTTTATTTTCTGGTTTCTATCGTAGATAATATATTTCCCTTAGGATTAAACCACGGAATTTCTATACGAGGTTTCATGAATACTTCGAGGCTGACAACTGCTAGCGGGCATGTAGTTCCCAATACAGCTGCATAAATTCGATCTAGGCAAAAATTCAAATTTTGAAAACAACTAGAGTAAGAAATAAAATATCAGGATCTACAGTATATTGCTCAAATAAAACTAGACCATTATCAAAATGTAGGATAACATACAAACTTAAAAGACGACGTTGTACTACTATATTTGTCTACTTTTAATTCGATATCTCCTTGCACCTAATTTGTACAAAAACCCGAAAAAAAAATACATTTACAACATTTTTGTATATATAAAGCTAAAGAAACTAGATAAATATTGCCAGAGAAACCCCGCAACTAAGATTGTCATATTTTGCTCAAAGAACCTACAAAGATTTTGTACAGACATTTAACATAAAATTTGTTAAATGGAAATATTTTACTCCTTATTACAATTAAAACAAAAGGTAATAGTATCTGGTGGAAAGAAGATGGTATGGAAAATCCGTGTAATATGTTAATTTTTCAAGGAAAGCCGTAAATGACTGAAAACTGTGATCAAATAACTTTCAGTCCCTGGCGAATCTTAAATAATCAGAGGGTGCAAAGAATCCCGAGTGTCTCCAAATGTAAATCTAAAAAATCGAACCCTTTGTGCAAAGTAGGAAAACTTAGAAATGCAACAAAGAAAGTCCAACACAGATAATTGTAAAATGTGCTACTGTAAAGCTAAAGTAAACATCAACATGGAGTAGCAATGTTAGTCCCTAAGAAAATAGAAAAATAATAAAGAGTAATGATGTTACAGATAACAGTTCATCCAGAAAATATTAATCTAATAAAGAGTATGCCCTTAAAGATAAAAAACAAGAACGTAGTGGAAAAGTTCTGTGATCAACTAAATACAATAAGTAAGACAAATATACTAAACATACAAATTGGCGATCCAAATGCAAAGAAACGAAAAGGTAAACTTGAGAAGATTGTTGAAGAATATACTTTTAAGATAACTGGTGAATGTGGAAACTACCAGCAATAGTTTTGGCAAAAAGAAGATTGTGTGTTAAATAACAATTGCTTCAAACGTCCACCTAGAAGATTTGGACTTGGGCGTCCTTAGCATGTAACATTTTCGAACAAAATTAGAAGTCACATAGACTAACTACATTGTAGTCAATAAAAGATTTAGAAATATCAATTTTGTTGTAAAAACACGCCCTGACGCGGCCGAAGATCGGATTACAAACCAGTTATTACAAAAATATAAAAACATCACTTTAAAATGAAGAAACTTTAGGATATAAGCATGAAATGCAAATGAAACAAAATATATGACAAAATAGACACAAAGTGAAGAAGAAATTACAGCAGCAGGAAATAGACTTAAACAAAATTTGTAATTAATATCTGAAGATGTAAAGAAGAAGACGTAGGCAATGGGCGAGTTAATTCGACATATAAACGCAGAAAAATAAACGAAGAAGATATAATGGGTGGAAAGACACCTAAAACAAAGGAAGAGGCATTAAGTGACAGATCCAGAAAAATTGAAAAGTTGAGTTGTAAATACGCTACATTTACTCTGTATGGGAAATTTACTGATGGAACTAAAAATCCCATAATAAAAAATGTCACATGCTCTTAGATGAGGAACGGATAATATATTTTAATTTAAAAAAAATTTATTCCAAGCTTGGAAAATATATATAAACTAATCGGTTATTGTTATTATAACTTAGAACAAACTTACATCGTAACTATCCGACCGTGTAATTAATAATGCAACGAATTATTGGGTCCAGACAAATTCTGCATGGAACTGATAAAGATGGTTCACCAAACTGGCATGAAGGTTGTAACCCAATTATTCGATTCAAATACAATACAGGACCAATGCCAAATTCAACATTTGTGACTATACTCAAAATAGCAAATGCTATTCTAAAGATGTTTTAAAAATAATAATTACATCTGAGCTGAAGTGAACAGATTACAATTTATAAGTACATACGTAGTACATACGTGTTTCTAATTAAGAACACATTCAATCAGAATCTTTAGTATAGGAATTAGAAGTCGAATACAACAAGAAAAAGCAACATTTAAAAACTTGCATGGTCATTGTACGTTGTTATATCATACCCTTTCATTTGTATTGAGTAAAAGCTTTCACGCTCATCCAAGCAATCGCTAAAAAATTCAAGTATTTAAAATTTTGATCTGTAGAAGAATATTTAAAATATGTTGCGTTGAAATAATAAGAAATACGACCGTTCTATGAATGAAGGGGAAGAAATTGGAAGTTAATACGAGTAAAGAAAAAAAGAGTACTTAAGACACGTGATGCAAATCTTGAAATATCAACTGCACAACTAAATAAAATTAAGCACAGTGTCTGGTTTAAAAAAATCACTATACAATTAAAATAAAATCCATATGCATTTTACCATATCTACTCATATAAGTTAATATAGAAAAGCTATCTAAGTGTTAATAAAGGAATTTCAAATAAGCCTCACAGATTGTTGCTACATAATTTTTGACAGTACCCTGTATATTGCCTTTTAATTACTTATATTATTTCATGCTAGAACAATACGTGATGAACTATAATTATTAAACATGAACAAATTTTAAAAGTACAAACTACAAAGCAGTCCACTTTAATCGTTCTATTTTTTGTTATATAATTTTAAAGGATAGGACGAAGCTAGTTCCACTTATTCAATCGCTTGTTAACCATAATATCTGGTTCAGTCTTGCTGTTAATAATTAATGTTAATTAAAGCCACCAGAAAAATGTTTAACATTGAAAACCATCACAATTAATTAAAATTTTATAACAAAATCCCTGCACGGTATTTCTTATAGTCTTTTTTTACTTTAACAAGTGACAGGCGCAGATTTATTACTTCTTAAATAATAAATTTTTACCATGCTTCAAGTTACTAATATTTTAAGAAAACAATAACTTGACAGTATCGTGTGATAAAAGTGAAACTTTAGAGCAATGTGTATGTGAAGTGTTACTATGAGTTGGAGCGGGAACAGTGGGATCTAAGCGAACTATCAGAGGAGATGCCACAGTGTTCGCTATAAAGAAAATGTATACACTTAGGATAAGGCAGCAAAACTAGTTTTGTTTAAAAAACTACATGATTAAGACCCCTAACTTCAATTTGTTTCGCGTAAATATTATTTCACGAGTCTAATAATTTTCCAAAATGCAAAATGTAGTACCTGTCCGTCAATTAATAATTTTAAAATATTTCTGACGTATTTGTTTTAATTTGGTGGTAGTGCTCCAACTTAACGTAGATATGATCAAACATTTTTAGCTATTTTGATTTCAGTTTCGAAGTAGTTATAGCCATACCCACGAGAGAAGAGGAAAATTAGGATCCCCAGAATTGAGGTAAATTAAAACTGTTTCAATACATTTTTGGCCAAACCTTTAAAAATTTAAGCCCCATATATACCTAACAAGAAAACTTGAATAGACACTCACACTTGTACGTTTGTGTTCGTTCACGTTAGTTTATTTGATTTTGAAAAGTTGACATTACATATCCTAGAATATTTTCAATTCAAACATATAAATTTTGGTGTTGGAACATAAAACGTACGCAAATTATCACAAAATAATAATCAAACAACAAAATCCAGTACAATTTTTATCTTCAAAAATTTCGCCTACACACGGTATACGTAGCAAATAGAAGCCAACAAAGTCTTCGATGTTAGTATTGCTTGCTACTAATAACTCCTTCGCAATTATTCTTTGCGTTTAGGTATCCACATTTGCCATACATGGTCGAAAAAAATGCAAACTTCGTTTAAATACCGAAAAGCGATGGATCGCTTAATATTATTAATTTCTGCTCATTTGTGTTTGGGATTGCATTGAAACTCGTTCATTCTTGTTCGTTCATTCAAGTATGTTTATTCTCATTTAAATTAGTTTGTTAAGTGTAGTCTACAAATAAACTTGAAAAATCACAAACTTTCAAATGTAAGCAGAATGGAACATTACGCGCGCGAATAAGCAGAAACGACCGACCAGGGAGTAAAGTTTAGTGTTCGTTCAATGCAGAATTCATCTTCAAAAAACATCCACCAAGAATTACAGGCATTCATTTTTAGTTGCTTGTTCAAGTGTGTTAATACTTAAAGTTTAATTGAAGAATTGTAAATACTTTGAAATTTCAAGGGCGAAAAATTTGAAAGTAATAAAAATTAAAAACCAAAAAATTTTGGTTGAGACATATTTAATCTAGTGTTGTGTAAGTATAACGAATAATTTTAATAGCGACAAAGATTCTTTAAGAATTATTTGTTTTTCAGGTAAATCAGCGTTCACGTTAATCACGCTCCTGCTGTTTAAAATTCCAGGATCTGGGCTATAAGAATCTCAGAAAAAAAAATCCTTTAATCTAATTCAAAATCTACAAAAACCCAACGGAGTGATTAAAATATTTTGCTACCCCCTAATGAGACATTTTTTGATAATATATAAAGTTTAGTGGCAAGTATTAACTTTTAGCGATTTCTTGACTTATTCCCTAAATTTTGACCAATTTTTAGTTTGTTTACCCTGTCCTCAAAATGTAATGTGTTTTCTATTTTTTTAATTATTTATTATAAATTTGCTAAACGGCGCTGAAGGTAAAATGGATTTGCCCCGCTAATTACTTAAAAAAATTGATCGCTAACAGAAATAAAATTTTTGACAAGGTTAAATATTGTTTTCAAAATTCTAACAGTTTTCAAATTTTTTAATCGATTGTTAAAATTTGCTATAAACCACTGAAAATAATATGAAGCTTTAAACTAATTCCATTGGTATCTATTTTGAAAAAATGATCATTAAAACACATTTTCCTCTTGTTGAACTTTGTTGAGATACTTCCACTCTTCTCAGGTAGGCTAAAGCAGGCGTTTCAAATTTTCTTTATTCACGTAAAAATAAACGACTTGATGTAGAAAAAAAGTAATTTGACGCCTGTATGAAGAATAATTTTTTATGTCAGGCAGAATAGAAATATTAGTACATAACTATTTAAAAAATATACTCAAATATGTTACTAAGCTATTTGACAAACAATTTTCATTTTTTCCTGAAGTCTAGTTATTTAGGTAGAAGAAGCTTGGTTCCATACTTTAGTCTAGCTCTGTATAGTTTCTACATTCTACTTCGTTATGGAAAAAATGAGCATTCAATTTTTTTTCATTTTGAAAAATATTAATTTGACACTCTTCGCAATTTGCTTAGCTTCCTAATCTTTGAATCATTTATTATAAAATACTTAAATGTCGCTAAAAACATAATTTTACAAAATAACTACCTACTAAATCTTGGAACATAAAAAGCTTTATTGAGGCAATTTTAAAAATTGTAACTTCTGAAATAAGCGCCTCATTAAAATTCCTTCAGGATATTTAAAGAAAGATGTCACTTCATTTGGGAAAAAATGATAAATAATCAGATGGTTTCATAATAAATTTTAATGGAGAGCAGAAACCCATTGTTAAATGCTTTATGGTCTGGCCCGGTGCTGTGAAAAAAAATTAATATTGCTGGTTGGCTCGTAGTAGCAACTTGTAAATTAGAAAAAAAATTCTGCTTCAATTGGCGAAATTGGTATAACTCGCAACATCGAATCCGTTGTGATATTTGAAGCAAACAACAATCGTATTGATTTGTAAGTGTTTATAAAAAAGCGACATGAGGGAAAATAGAACGATTGGCTTTTGTACGCCTCAAAAATGTTTTTAGATCTCAAGAATATTTCCTCAGATCCAGCGGAGCGCTTTCAGTAAGAATCAAGGCAATTTTCTAGCGGAAACCTTAGAATTCACGAGATAGGCTGGCTGGAAAACATAGTGAGAACTTGGAAACTCGGCTTTCACCTCTCTATAACTCCGCAACTTCGAAATTTCGCCACTATTATCGTAAAGCCAGCCCATTCAGCACCAACAAAGTAAAAATTTTGATCATAATTGTGGAATTAAGGGAAACGTGAAACGCGTAACAAAGAGAAACGCGAAGTTTCAAATTATTGCGAATAATAACAAGAAGTGTGAATAGGCTGTAAAAATGAAAATTACGGCTAACAAGAAGTACAAGCAATTTTTTGCCACGATACAGTTAAAGTACGTGGTGATGTTTGGGCCCGTTTTTCAACCCTACGGAAGTTCAAACTGACCATCAATGAATCATCTTGAATGCGGTCCAAAACGTCGGCATCAAATGCCTCCGTAATCTGCATAAACTTCTGCAAATAATTAATTTTACTGAATGTCAGATCCCCGGGTATTCAACTTGAAGCGCTCGTTTATTAGCCAACCTTAATTCAGTTTCCATTGAAATTTTTGTTTGCAATTTTCGTTTTCTCATTGTTCCCATTTACCACCGGGACATAAAAATAAATTCGGACACTTTTATTGTTTCGACGACATTCGCATTGTTTGCTACGTCCATTGTAGCACAAAATCGAAACGACGTTAGCACTAAAATAAAATCGAATAAAAAACATTTTTACGGGCGAATTTGATTTGAAAAACGTAATGTTTAACAGCGGTGCTATTAAATTTACCGGATTTCCATCTCCATTTGGGACCGGCTTTTCGGCGCTATAACCTCAAATTTCCAATCAATAATTTTTAATTGCTTTGGCAAAGTTACTTGTGCAATCAATTTTTCCCAGCGCCACAATTTCGAGCATCCTCACTAAAATCGAGTATTTCTAAAATTAAAACAGACATCAGCTGATTGAATGTTATTTTTAACCGAAAAATCGCCGCGTGTACTTAGGTTTTATGGAGCATATCCGTTAACCGCCCCGTAAAATCGGATGACTAAATTTTACGGTTTGGGCAGTCAAATTTGATAACAAAAATTATTTTCTAGATGCAGAAAAATCGCGATTTCTCTTCCAAAAAATAGTCGAAAAACCATTAAGACTTACCCAACTAAATGTTTTCGGTAACCGCAGCGATGATGTCACGTCGTATTCTCGATGAAACCGGAAAGCGCCGTGTGCGTCGCGATGCCGCCGCCGTCGCCGACTGACGCTTAGCGTCGTGACGTTTACTCCAGTTCAAATTCTCGGACCGGGTACGCAAGCGTGAATTGCAGGTGTTTTCGTGAAAATTCGCCGATGTTTGGGTTGTAATTGGCTTTATTTGGCAACAATCGATCGTAGAATTAACAATTTCGAGGCTGTTTGCCCTAATCGCGTTATTTCTTTGCTTCGGCTCTTGACGCTGAAAAAATTAATAACAATCGGAAAAAGTTTCAAAATTATTTTTAGCAATTTCGCAAAAAATTTGTCTAGTCGACCGGTCCAGAGTTAGTGCGATGAGTACTAAAGGGCGTGAGCTGAATAAGTTGCGGGAATACAAATCCAGGGAAAGCCCTCTCGTTCCGTTCAGTTTCTCGGGACTAAGCTGAGACAACTCGGGTCCGGATTTCCATTTGAACGGGTCGCTGGATCGCTATACCAAAAACTCAATTTACCCAGGCTCACGACCGAACTCCCAATTTTTTTTTAGGAATTTCCCGAAGTTGAATAATTAAAACAATTTTGAAACTAGACATCTAAAATTTACTAGAGTCTAAAGTTAAGGTAAATTAGTGCCATAACAACACCGGATTATAACACTTAAATACTAGTTTACTGCTTTAATTTTGATCCTTTGTGTATTTAGGACGTTAAGCCAGACTCGCACCCTATGATACATTTTCGACGAGTTTCCAATTTATTACTTCGTAACGAATATGTTGCAACAATAAAAATAAATACCCAACAGTTCAGTTAGAATAAAAATAAAGTTTTGTATAATAACATTTCAATAAGGAACGTATAACAAATTTTAATTCAAATAATAAAACGACTCATTCCAAAAGACCACTGACAACACAAATATTTGAAATATTTTACCGTAAATTTCTCATCCAAATAGTAATTCTGAATAGTTAAATTTTACGTATTTTAAACTTGAATTTTGTGAATATTTTAAAACTATTTAATGTTTGACAATATGGAAGTTTAAAATAAAATTTTAATGTAAATTATACAGGGTGTTTCCCAAATAACACCCCAATCTTTAACTCCCTTGTTTATTGTGCAATGTCAAAAGAAAAAATATCAATTTTAATTTTGACTTTTTTTAACAACTTCAATCGATAGTAGAAAATTAATTGGCCAGGTGTTTATTTCCTAATTTTGTCTGATAGAAAATTTTACCTGGTTAGTTGACTGTAGTACATTTCACTTAAAAAAATTGGCTATCACTTTGATGTGAAACGAATTCAAATTAATTGTAAAGTTTGTATAATTTCTTTCATATTTGTTCAGTCAAATCCGGAGCTTCCCTTCTGGTGCTATTGCATATCCTAAATCTTCTTATTTCATAAACTAGCTTTTGTCACGTTAAATTTTTCATTATCTTAATCTATTAGCTTTAACAGCTTAACATTAGCTTCTGTGATGCAATCATTTTCCGGTAGAAACTAATTTGGATATGTTTTTTATATACAACTTTGCAATATCATGTTTGTAACACTTTGTAATTTATTCAGATAAACAATTTTGAAATTCTAGCAGCAAAAGAAATCAAACATCTCCGCAATTTTCTGAAAATCACAATTCTGTCATACAATTTAATCCAATTTTTATAATCGTATTTTCTGCGATTTTCATTTGTAGATAAACCAACATCAAAAGCAGTTGCAGGGGACATTTTCTTAATTTAACTCGTTCTTCTGGAAAATTTGCATAATCTAAATAATATTGGGGCAGTTTCAGCAATTTCTCGAGCTTTTGCATTAATTTACGTCCAGAAAAGTTAATTTTTTTGGAAAAAATGAAATAACTATATTGAAATTTGTTTCATTGCAATTGTGCTTTCAAGCTGTATGACAAATATTTCTTCAGTCAGTAAATTCAGTTTAACAAGTAGGTGGAGGTTTTATCACTAAATAGCTAGCACTAAATACAATATACATAACTGATAGTTAGAGAACCTTGGAGAATCATCCAAATTTATATTTTTTTTAAATAAGAAAAACGTGAATTTTTGTTAGATATAAATTTAAGATTTGGCATTTATTTTCGGTGAACGGGCAACAACCTTTGTTTATAAAGTAGCTTAACTCTCCACTGATTTTCGTATCCTATCATGGTTTAAATTTGTGAAATATTTCTTTGTCTGTTTATTTATTTTTCTGTCTCCACCTCCACTCATGAGCAGATTAATTATTCTTCATTTATTTCTTGCGTTGCATTTGGGTAAATTTCAACGTCTACATGCTGTACCAGTTTTGCTTTAAACAGTTCCCAATTAAGTTTTAAAACCTCAAAAACTTCACCTGGGAAATCCGAGTATCTTATCTGAAAATGACGTGCGGCAAATTTAACTTCTAGAAGTGGAAGCTCTATTTGACACTTTTTTAAGGGTGTAGTCAAATCGTTTTGCGTTCTCTGTTGCACGCACAGGGCGTTATAAGCATGACAATGTCGTCGTACTTCATTCCCAGTGACGTTAATATACAAAGTTTTCTACCACTTTGCTGTAACTCAGTAAACTCAAGAGAGATGTTATTGAATACTAAATTTCAGAAGATAACACATTTCATACACCACTAGGCATATCGCACAAAAAAAAATCTTATAGTTAGACCCGTCTAGAGAAACCCTTCGTTTCAAGTCCATTTTCAGATTCTTTATTTAATGCAATGTTTTAAAATTATTGTTAATTCAAAAATAAGCACACAATAACAACTATGTTACACACTAAAAAAAACACAGGGGGAGCAGCACCCACTGAGTTGTTTCCATAGCTCAAAAATTATGTTTACAATGTAGATACATTACTGTAGTTAGGGTTGCCAACACTAACCTTGAATCCAACCTGAGTTTAAGAATTGACTATGTTCTTAGCTTCATGTTCATGCAAGTGGTGTGGGATTAGTCTTCTCAGTTTTCTATTATTGGGATATACAACTTGTTTCAATAGTTGGGCTCACTGATGTTATAATTTCCATATCTTTAAGTACACCTAAGTCACGGTTTATTATTTGGTTAGCATATCACAAAGCATTACATATTTGGAAAAAAAAGCACTTTAGATTGAAATCATATCTTGAATATGTGTGAGTACCTGGCAGTGCCCCAAATTCTTGTAGATGAGCAATTTGTTTTTCATACTGAGATGTGACTTATAATTCATAAACCAGTACATTTTTCTCTGTATCACTTTCAATTAATCTTTTTCCTAAATAATTTTCATCGCTTTTTATATCTGTTAAGATCGTCTAAATTAGTTGCATTCATTTGTTGTCAATGGTTGATCCTGGAAAGGACCGGGCTCGTGACGACGTTTCGGCAAAATCACATTTGCCATCTTCAGGTCGCTTATTTGTATTGATGTCGTCCGCTCTTGTCGAACGACAACCGAATACTGATCGTATTAGTAGATACTTCAAAATTTATTCCGTTTTTTAGTGTAATCTGATATTTTCTGATTTGGAGCTATTTACTTAATTCACCCCAACTTGCACCAGTTTCCAAATTTGTAGAACTAAAAATTTAAGGATTGTCTTGATGCATGACCCTGAAGGGCCATGATCACAATTTTTTTGAGGGCGACTTATAAAAACTCATCTTGTAATGCGACATTAAACTCGCACTGCAAGACTTTAATTCGCTGTGGTTTCTTGAAGTCGCACTGTAAAATTTTAAGTTGCAGTGCCAGTTGGAAAGTTTTACTGTTTCATTTTTTAATAACAACCTATAATTATTAAATTAAAATTTTTTCTTTTACCATAATTTAAAAACGTCATACGTTTGAATAAATATTTTTTCAAATATCTGATTAAATTTGATTCTTACAAAAATATGTTTCTATTGTTTGTGACTATTTTTAATAGTCATGTATTTAGTTTGTCATAAAATCAACTACGTGCATTAAATATTATTAGGAATATCATTAAATTTGAGTTCACAAAAATGTTTCTGGTCCAGCGTATTTTTATATTCAATGCATCAAGTGTTTATTGATTTATGGAGTTGTTTTTCTTTTAAGAATTTTTTCTCTAAGTTCCTTTAACAGTACTCGAATATTCTTCAAATGACGAAGCCTTTCTCAAGTCGTGTCCAGAAGTTTGTAACAACTTTGATAAATTATAATAAGAACAAACTTAAGAGCAGGGGTCACATTCTTCCATTTACTTCTTGTCCTGTAACAGTTTATACCATTAAAGTAATCCAACAGTCATGATGTTCTCAAAAAGTTCACAAAATAAAAACAGATAAGTTTAAATAAAAATTAAGATATCTACCATTTCACACTCGGATAAATGAATTTTAAAAGTTGAAAAACCTAACGCTAGAACACCAACAAACCTCAATAATTAAGCTGCAACATTGGTTCAAAATTTTTCATGTAGAACTAAGAAATAACGATTAGCAGAAAAGCAAATACTATGTGCTCAAAAAGACAAAATTTCGCTACTACTAAATATATGTATATATAGAGTCCTATTTAATGTAACACACATGGACAAACGGTAAAAAAGTGAAGAATTAGGAACTGCTCAGTAAAAAGTGTATAAAATTAGTCGTGTCGAAGTTGCCCCCAATGTCGCAGTAGCTCTAGTTTACGGTATATTCATTTAGAAGGCTGTTACTGATAACCTGCTTAAATTTCTTCTTTTTGTGAAGGCGTTTTTTCCGTTGTTCTAACGCATCAAGAGGAAATGGTAGATAGGTATTTCTAAGGAATGTGGAACAAGGTCAAAATTTGCCAAATTGCAAACAGTTCTATTCTATTAATGCGCAAAGTCACTTTAAATGTCACATTCTAATAATATTGTCCACTGTGTGTTGTGTTGGGATACACCCCCATCCTTCAGATACCCCAGACTTAGCAAACTTTAATACCAAACTACTAGCTTTAAAGAAGTTAAATCGCCAATTTTCTTTATTTATTTGTATAGAGAAAAAGTTAACGCTGTATTTCCTCCTCTATTTTTACTATTTTTGTTTCCTACATTATCGCTATAAGAAAACGTTTTCTTTATCCCTATTACCACAAAATAACCTAAACAGTTTTTATTCTATGCTTATTACCACTGATATGACATTACTACAATCATGCCGTTTTCTGCAGTGCACACCTCATGATTTGTTTATGTTGTACCGATCAAGTTGGCAAGGTTTGGCGCTTGAATACTCGATTACCAATGCCCATGGCCATGGCCTACTAGTTCTTTGCAAACTTTAGGCCATGAAAACAAATGAGTTCAGTTTTATGACGACTATTTGCAAACAAAGTTTAATTTTGATTAGATAAGGACACTTAAACTGAGAAGATACCGAATTTTCCGAGTATTCTAAACCATTTTAACTCAATTTCCGGTAACTCGGTGTTGTTGAGCAAACTACGAATTTCTTCAATTAAACATAAAATTTTGTAAATGGAATAAATTACGTTTTTGTACGTCGCTACCACTCGGAACTTTCCCAATTATTCCAACAATTACCTTCCGTTTTGTTGTAAACCACAATAATAATTACCCGCTCCTTTCCCATCGCGATTCTTGTTTACACTTTCGATCACAGTCGGCTGTGAGCTAGTAGAGTGACAGTTCGCTCCCGCCTCGAAGTGAGGTTATGTTCTGTTGTTCACATTTTTTTTTATTTGTCACCTAAGTTATAATCGTTATCAGTTCACCGAACACTTAAAAATGTCCAGTAAACCATGCTAAAATGAAACGGAACTTAAAAACAGTGTTCAAGTTCCTCCTCCTTTCTGCCATCACCGTCGTCTTCACGGTGTTGTTGTTTAGGATTTTTAAAGCCAGAAACCCGGTAAGACTCGGATATGCCGACAGAAGTTTTGGAGGTATGCCAGTGGCTCCCGGCGATGAGGTAATTTGTTCCTTCATCCCTCATCCAAATCTAAAATGAAAGTTATCTTGCAGCCCATCATAATCAGTAACGAAAAGATCGACTGGCATGACTACGACACCATCAAGAAGGACTCCTTGAGGACCGGTAATTTACTCATTAAATGTAACGTTAATTTCAAACGCAATCAAGTTGCCACGTTATTTCAATTATTGAAGGGTCTCTAGTCTCTGTGGTAGATAAAGCGCATGCGCAATTCAGTTAACATTAGCAAATTTATGCGTAAAAAGTTAATAACATTCGTAACCTTAATGTTGAAGCAATAAATAATTGAACGGTGTTTGGTATTGAGTAATTCTGGCATTTAACAATGGTGTACTTTTATTGAAACCCTTGTTAATTAGTGCTTTAATTGTCTATCAATCAGCGGGCAGCTACGTTGTTGTTAAAAATAATTTGTTGAATAATCCATTAATGTTGAAAGAAAGTTAATATGCATTAAACATTGCGGGGAATTAAGAAGGTAATGTGTTCTCAAACTACTTGTGAGCAACTGAAAGCGCACGCGCAGTAAGCTATTTCTATAGAAAATATTCGAAACAAAAAATATTTTGAAAATAACATACAAATTTACTTGTTTGTATAAAATTCATAAAACAAAGAAACACCTAGTTAGTTGACTTTCAAGTTATTGCGACAGTTGACATTGCACACTGATAAGAACGGAAAACTCGAATTAGCGGCATTCCGCAATTATTTGTTGAATAATTTATGATGTTTTTACCTGTTGCTCTTGCAATTTTTTTTCTTTTTCAGGATTTGGCGAGCAGGGTAAGCCGGCATATCTCAGTGCAGGCGAGTCCGGGGATTACGAGAAGCTGTACAAAGTCAATGGTTTCAACGCGGCTCTTAGCGATAAAATTGCCGTGGACAGGGCTGTGCCTGACATAAGACATAAGGGGTATTTATTGCTTTCCTAATCGTGTAAGAAGAAACGTGAAGGTTGTCCTCTGTAATTAACTGGGCGACAGTCACGTTGTGAGAAAGCGTGTTTAACGTTGAGTTACAACAGATCTTTGCTTGTTAACGCGCGGATTGTTTGCAGGTGTAAGACGAAAAAGTATTTGAAGGCGTTACCTTCAGTTAGTGTGATAGTGCCATTCCATAATGAACATTGGACGACGCTGTTAAGGACGGCGTATAGCGTCGTCAACAGGTCCCCGCCGCATTTGCTCAAAGAAGTCATATTAGTCGATGATTTCAGCTCTAAAGGTGATTTTTTCTTTTATGTTGTAATTTTTTTGAAGATTACAAAATGAAAGAGGCCAAAAATTTTAATTTTTCTTTTAACTCAACTTTTTTATACCTGAATAACTATAAATTTATGTACATGTTATTCTTTCTTGCAGCTATAGCTCAAGCATCAATACACTGATTAGGAGTGCGGTTTATGTTTTTTTTTCTCTGTCACGCACAGGTAGTTCTAGGCACGACAATGCATTCTGTCGTTGTACGATACTTTAAAACTATAGTAAATCTTCAGGATTTTTTCATTACACATGAGAGCCAATAATGATGTCTCAAGCCAAAACTGTAACCTTCAGCTTCAGAAAAAAGATTTTGGTGATAAATTTTAGGAGATATTCAATCGACTGTATTTTTAAAAGTACTTGACTGATCGACTTAGAATTTGTTTTAGTCCCTTAACTGATATGTAAAAATTAAAAAAATATATAACAAAATCAACGACCGAATGCATTGTCGTACCTATAACGCCCCGTGCGTGCGACAGAGAACGCATTTAGGTAACGAAAAATTTTAAATTTGCTATCAACTTTGGGTTGTGGTTTGTGATAGTTCACTAATTTAATATTTTCAAACGCAAATTTACATGACAATTACTATGAAAATTAACTTTTTTTTATCAATATAGATGCAAAATTCTCTAAGGGAAGAATGTATCTTAACGTTTTAATTAAATATCGTCCTAATCTTGATTTTTGGTAGTGCTATTTTTATTACCTTGGACATCTTTGTTGAAATTTTTCAGAATTTTCCAAGAAGCCCCTGGATGATTTTCTTGCCGCCAACTTGACCAAAGTCCGCGTCATCCATTTACCAGAACGAAGCGGACTAATTAGGGCCCGTTTAGCTGGAGCCAGAGAAGCCATAGCTGATGTGCTTGTCTTTTTGGATTCTCACACTGAAGCCAATATCAACTGGCTACCTCCTCTTTTAGGTACGTAACCTATAGCAAGAAAAGTAAGAAGAGTTACCATTCCCGACAAAGATTTCCTCCCAGGCATCGGTAAATTTTAATAATTGTCGTTTTACTATACAAGGTGTTTATACTTGACCATCCCAGCAGGCAATATGGAATGGTTCAATTTTTGTTTTGTTTTGATGGCAAATATTTTTTATGTGGCGTTTGTTTACGCAGAATCACTTTTTTTAATTGAAAAACGCTTTTTTTACTATTCCATTGTATTGTATTCTTCTGATTACAGTGTATCAAAGTGGGATTGCTCTTATAAGAAAAATTAAGAGAAATCTTGATAGAGATATAGATCAAATTGTTGAAGGTGTCGATAAAAATAATTTTTATACGGAAACCTTTCAAATAGAGTTAATAATTCTTTAAATATTTATTTTTAAAAACTTCGGGCATAGAAGCTTCGTTTTATTTATATTACATATTGGAATTCTAGATTTTACTTCGACGTTCAACCGCTTCGCTTAGCGCTCTGTGCTCTGAAGTGTTAACTAATGTTCGATAGTGGAGACGAATTAATATTTTTTTATAGAATTTTCTGATAACACATTGCTGTAATCCGACAAAAATGCTGTAAAATAGGATAATAAAAAGAACAGCAAATTTAGAATCGGAACCTTCGGATAACAAAAAAATTATTTTGTTTACTCTATTGTCGATTTTTTTATGCGTCTGATTGTAAACATACTTATCGTTAGTGTTTTTGTATTAGAGACCGTGGATTTATATAGAAACATTCAATAATTTTATCTGCGTGATTAAGAAAGTAAGAGTAAGACTCGAACAATTTTAGACAGGGACCAAACAGTCTAACGAAACTAAGTTGACAGTCTTGGAAGGTCCGCTGAAGCTTAAACTTATTGTTTGTCATAAAGTCTCATTACTCCATTAGGCTGATGCTTTCTAGAAGGGCAAGTTTACGGTCAATTGAAGCGATATATCTCCTTGGGTGTTGGCGGTTCATTCCGTGAAATGTGGATGCTGCTAGCTTTCACATAAGATGTGATGAGAAGTCGCATTTGCTTTACTACATATACCGCATTTCAGATGATCTTTTACCGTTATAATATTTAAGTTTTATTTACAGTGCAATTTCCTGTTATCATGACTTCTGCATATCTGAAGTTTTTTTTTTCGGTTTTACAGCGAATATGCATAGGCGCCTCATTCTGTTGTCCTTGTGCAATAAAACTTTCGTCTTAATAGGTCTATCAATTCTTTTGTGGTACTGTATGATATTCTGTAGGCCAGCAATGGTACTACGAAAAACTTTTCTTGCTCCCTTTTGAACCATAGTTGCTATCTTTATTATTGAAGTGTCCTTTTTTCTATTCAAGTCATACCCTCTGGTGTTTCGGTATTATTACCAAGCAAACTTGGTAGCGACTCAAGACTCGGATTCTTCTATCAATGTATTTACTCCATAATATTTGCTGTGACTTCCACTTAGAAGGCACTTCCAATCGTATCCACATTGAAATTGAAGTTTGTTCAGAAGAATTTCCGACAGTGTCTGCTACCTTAATATACGATAATGGTGTTGTGTGATCGATATCACTTGTTTGTTCTCTCATTTTTCCTACTAGGTATGTTTAACTCGAAGGTTGTAGTTAGACCATGCTGTTTTTGTCTGACTGCATATCCGTCTTTACTATTTGCTAAAATATTTTGCTACAATATTCTTTAAAGTTCTTTTATATTCGTTCGTTTTCAACTTATCAGTTTTCATTACTGAGTGCAGCGAAGATACGAAGTGAAGCATACCTTTAGTTGATAGGCGTTTTTATCATTGCCCCCAGTGTTTCTAAGTACGAAAAACTGCCAAGTTTCTTAGTTTCTTAAACCTTGCGCCTTTTCAGCTTTGTACCACCACAAAGTAACGTAGGTGATTGTGGGTGCTACAACCCTTTGATAAACATCCACCTCCTGATAATATCCTTAATATGTCTGATCAGCCAGTTTTCAAAACAAATGATGTTAAGTTAATAGGTTCAAAGGGTTAAGGTTGAGCATACATATCACTTTTTAATTTTCAGAACCTATTGCTCAAGACTACAAAACCTGTGTTTGTCCTTTCATCGACGTCGTCCAATATGAAACGTTTGAGTACCGTGCTCAAGATGAGGGTGCTAGAGGCGCTTTCGATTGGGAATTTTTCTACAAACGTTTGCCGCTCTTGCCTCAAGATATCGAACATCCCACTGAACCGTTCAAGTAATTAATTAATGACTAACTTAATAATTGATTATTAAACGGATTTATAGGAGTCCAGTAATGGCTGGAGGGTTATTCGCTATAAGCAGTAGATTTTTTTGGGAATTAGGGGGTTATGATGAAGGTCTCGATATTTGGGGGGGAGAACAATACGAACTTAGTTTTAAAATTTGGCAATGTGGGGGACAAATGTACGACGCTCCTTGCTCACGAGTTGGACATATCTATAGGAAATACGCTCCGTTCCCAAATCCAGGAAAAGGAGACTTTGTTGGGAGAGTATGTAAAAAAATTAATTGTACTTACACTATAATAATTGTTTACATAGAATTACAGGAGAGTAGCTGAAGTGTGGATGGACGAGTATGCTGATTATTTATACATGAGACGACCTCATTACAAGGACATAAATCCCGGGAATCTAACCAAGCAGAAAACTTTAAGAGAAAAATTACACTGTAAACCTTTCAAATGGTTTATGGAAAAAATCGCTTTCGATTTACCGCTCAAGTATCCCCCGATTGAGCCAGGCGATTTCGGAATGGGAGAGGTGAATTTTATAAATTTATTGATAGCGTTGAGTAAACTAAAATCACTATTAAAATGCTTTATGGATACAAAAATTACCACAATTGCTAGTTAAAGCTAGCTAATAAATCAAAAAGTCATGCTACGAGAAACATTGGTCTGTTATCACCAGATAACATGTGAGGAGCCATGTTAGCGCTCATAATTAAACAGTAGAAATTAATGTGAATCATGAAGATTCACATGTCTAGTTAGTCCTTAATTTTCCACTCACAGTTGATTTTCTATAGATTCGAAATTTGGCCGCCACTGAACTGTGCGTGGATTCCAGTCACAAAGAACGCGATCAAGCTGTGGGACTCGAGGAATGCGTTAAAGGCACAAACAAACATTCTGATCAAAATTTTACGTTAACTTGGCATAAAGATATTAGAGTCAAAGGCAAAACTCTTTGCTTTGACGTGTCAGACCCCAATGACAAAGCTGACGTCATTCTATACCCTTGTCATGGCATGAAGGGGAATCAATATTGGCGTTACGATGTGGTAAGTTTTTTTGATAATATCCAGAAACTGTTACAATTTTTTCTTGATTTAAGGAAAAGCAATGGTTTTTACATGGCGGTAATCCAAGGTGT
The DNA here is from genome assembly GCA_905333025.2 of Pyrochroa serraticornis. Lineage (NCBI taxonomy): Eukaryota > Metazoa > Arthropoda > Insecta > Coleoptera > Pyrochroidae > Pyrochroa > Pyrochroa serraticornis. Next base: position 7,557,081 of record HG995157.1, on the reverse strand, counting down.
CTTGATTGCGATCCCGGCGGAAAAAGACTTTATGTCAGTAAATGTGATGAGAATTCCAAAACCCAGAAGTGGAGGTTGGAAAATGTTAATTTGACCATGATTGCCAATTGGGAGAATGTTGGGGTGCAATGAGTACTTAAGTACAGATACCTACATTCACTGTAGTTGTTTTTATTTTTTAAATTATTCCATGTAGGTATTTGGTGTCTGTCTACAATCCTTCAAGTGCAGTATTGAATGCGGTATTGTTATGTTTCCCTTAACGCTGCTGTGATATATTAGCGTTTACTTTCTAAGTAATGAAAATTGTTGCCATATATTTGTAAACTGAAAAAATTATCTAATTTGATACATTTTATAGATTATTACTATGAGTTTTTCACATCTGTGAGGAATAAAGTATGCGCTCAATTGAGCTGTTATTATTACGACAAGTACCCAGTACACCTAGTAACCTATCCATCAACATAATTTTACTGAACCTTCAATCCCTAATCGATTGCAGATTTCTGTAATCGCCATTTAGCGGTTTCTATATTGGTAAAATCATACTACTGTCAAATGTTTCCTGAAAGGAACGGGTAATGGTTGTTGTGCTATTTCGATCTACGTTTATTTTTAGTGCTTCAGCAAAAAAATTGTTAAGCTTAAATCATAGTTCCGTGTTCAACATTTCAACTGCAATAAGGCCAAAGATGGATGAAAACGCGATTTTATTATTGACCAAACAACTAGCTCCACCTCTTACAAACACCAAACACAAGGGTCAAGCCGGTCGAATAGGAGTGTTTGGAGGAAGTTTGGAATATACCGGTAGGATTCGTTTTCAGTTCCACCAACTTCCATCAGGTGGCACTGTAACCTTTGGAACCTGAAGATTTTAGATTTAAATTAGTTTTCTATATATCATTTTAATTTTATTGTTATTTGCTACATTTCAATCATTGCACTTCATTATTTATGAAAATTTATTATCTTTTGTAATTGCGTTTAAATTGGCAACAAAACCTTGTTTCTTTATTTGAAGGAAACTCAATTTCACAATGTTTAAGCAAAAAGTTTCACTTTGGACTGAATGAGGCACGGTTTTCCAGCATAATTGAATAACAAAGCGGTCGTTTTGAAACTAGCTCAATCTCAATCGGTTATCCTTTCACTGGGGGCGTACAGGTAAAGTTAGTCAAGGAACGAGCTGTGTAAAAAATTGCCATTACGTACCTACATATAGTTTGCATTTTTTCAACACATGCCCCGAGGAATTCGCAATTTGCATTGTCTCCGACATTCTTTTAGCGAGGATCCTCCATCGACCCGCCAACAATGTAAAATTTTAAATTACAGCTCCTTTTTCATTGAAAAAGACTCGCTTCATCCCTGACGCTTCCCTCATTGGAATCAATCTTTTATTTAAATTTTTGCTACACGGGCCAAGTGGAGCGTAATCCGTAACGCGAGACGTCGCGTGTCTTAAATTCCAGAAATTAATATAAAACTTTCATGGCTATTTGTGAAGGCGTCACTTTTATTCATTCTTTTACTTTGTTCTCTTTATTTGTTCTCAGTGAGCTCATTTATATTTTCTTTGCTCTACTATATGATAAAATATAAATACTCTTGATGGATAGATGGATGATAGATAGATTGCTTTGTGAAACGGGGATCTATTTGAAAATCAATTCAGTTTACCAAAGTCCGCAATCACGTTTTGGCCACAGAATAGTTTTGTTATCGTCGTCGATTTTATCAATCATCCAAACGAAAACAACGAGAACTCCTTTTATTGATTCTGCAAACGCGTTTGATCTTTTCATCGGCTTTGATCTGTCATCTGCTCGACTTACGTAGTTTTGTTCCGGAAAGTGGCACAAATTTGATTACGCAATTACGCCTGCCAAGTTTCATGTTTTCGACTTTGAAACGCAAATTCCCACCGAGATTCGCTAGTTACGATCGGTAATCAGTAATAACTCCGTTTCCATGTTTCTGTTTCAAACAACTCATAAATTTCATCCACCCATCCCATTCGCAACGTTCCCGGCATGCTGCTTGTTTAAGAAACATAATTAACTGAGAACTTGAGCAATTTCTCAGGAATTTAATTTTTTCTTTTGTCATTTTAATAAAATATTGCAAACACTTGCAGGCGCTCCCTACTTCTCTTCCATCAGTGCTCTGAAAGTGGGCGCGGACTTGAGTCACGTTTTCTGCGCCAAAGAAGCTGCCCCTGTCATAAAATCGTACAGTCCAGAACTCATCGTACATCCGTTACTAGACGTGGATGAAGCTTCGAAAAAAATCGAACCTTGGCTCGACCGCTTACACGTCATCGTCATAGGTCCAGGATTAGGACGCGAACCTTCCACATTTAAAGTCATCGAAGAAGTAATTGTTATGTGCAAAACTCGTAACAAACCTTTAGTTATCGACGCGGACGGACTGGTTTTTGTTGCTGAAAATCCTCAAGTTCTTCAAGACTACCCTGCGCCAATAATTTTAACTCCTAATTTGATGGAATTTGCGAGACTTGTCGGGTCGAACGAGGGTAATAAACAGGAATTAGCGCGTAACTTTCTGAATTTAGGCAAGAACATTACGATTTTATGTAAAGGTCACGAAGATGATGTTTTTAATGCTGAAATTGCTGTTAAGGTGAAAACTGGGGGTTCAGGGAGACGTTGCGGTGGTCAAGGAGATTTGCTGGGAGGCTCTGTTGCTACTTTCTTGGGGTGGAGTCTTGAACAATTGCCGGATCCTGGAACGTCGCGCGATAATCGACCTATAGTTGCGGCTTTTGCCGGCTGTAAGCTTGCTAGACGCTGCAACGAAAAAGCTTTCCAAAAAAAGGGAAGAAGTATGACCTGCAGCGACATGATACAAGAAATACACGACGCTTTTGAGGAGTTGTTTGAGTTGAAGTAAACATTTTGTTGTAAAATTGCATTTTTCCATGGAGTTATGAAGCAAGAAATATGTTGAATAAATATTTAAAATTAAATACAAAAATGATAAAATTTATGCTCTTGGTTCATTTAAATAACCATCAAATAGTTAGACACAACTACAAATTCCTATAATTTATTCCCGTACAAGTATGTCAGTAAAGCAATTATGGTGGAGGCGCCGGGTGAATACTAATTTGACGTTCAACTGCTGATAGTCAATAATAAAATGATAGTCGACATAGCTTTAATGCAGTGGCGTAACCGCTTAGGCTTTAATTACTTAGGACCTTGTCCCGGATGTTTTTTTGTGATTATGGCGCTTTATCCTAATTTAATCAATTTTTCTCCAATTACAAAAATATGCCATAAAAATTTTTGGAAAAATCTATGATTATATATTTAACATGGGTAATTCTTCCCTTCCGAAGTCATAATTACACTACACTGTATAGGAAATTAAGCAGTGGCGTAACAACCACCGATCAAGATTCTAAGACTTGGAGACTCGGACACTTTTTTTACAATCATGACAAATTTAACTAGTGTTCAAATTGTGAGATTAACAATAAGTGAAATATCTAACTGTTACTATCTGGCACTAGCAAGTGAAGTTTCTTCCCATTGACACCCCTAAACACGGTAATAAACTTTTCAAATAAATCGCTTGTGCTGTTTCCTTACTGCTGATAAGTTATGCTTTTAATTAGATCCTTCCGAAGGCAGGTTCTTGCAGCAGAAAAACACCCTCTAACCCCCGTGCCCTATCTAATCTAATGAGAAATATTGCAGTCTTATTGTGTGTTTCAGGCCTAGAAGTTCTGAATTGCTGCTTATTAGTTAGGTATATACTTATAACAAAAATTTAAATTTAAAATTTTTTAGAAGCTTTTGGGCAATATTACACCAAGAAATTGTTAAATCTTAACATATTTTGCAATCCTGTCATTCCAATTTGGTGCTGTAACCTTAATTTGCATAGCCACAAATTGTGATCCCTTTGGATATTGGTTCAGTTTAGAAATCGAATATCCAGGATTTGTCCTTTCATATTATTTTAGATGTGTTTGTGATGTCATTTATATTTAAACCATTTTGCATGCGAAACCTAAAGAAATTTTTGTTTATGAAAAATTAGTAGTTAGAAATTTAATTCTAAAAAAAGAAAGTGAAAAGATAATCTCCAAACTTTCGTGTTCTTTTAAAGCTTTGCACGGTAAGCTTACTCTTCTGTTATGATACGGCACTGATTAAAATGGTTATATATTTAAAGGACTAATAATAGACAATTTCAATTAAAAAAAATCATAATCGTCCATGAACATTAAAGCAATTCAAGGATAACACAAGCCGTTTTTCTCTAACAAACTTGCTCCAAGCCACAGCAAACTAAACAATTAATTTAATAAAATGTTAAAAATTCAAAACCTTTTTGGTTTCTGACTTGTAAACATTTAAGAATGATGAATAAATTATATTATTAAATTACAATTTGTAAATTGCCCGAAGCGTCTAGAACAATCCCGTCCTTTCTCTTACGACAAGATTCGTTATTTTGTCAGCTCTCGTCGACTTTGCCAACAACCTGACCTTACATTTCTAAAGAAAAAAAAATAATGAAAGAAGACTCGCAACATCTTGAGTATTAGTTACGAAATAATTGCGATAACGGAGTTAACTCGAAATCTCGAGATTCCCCTCCCCCGGGAAAAATCGTGATTAATTGCGGCCCTTCCCTCTCACAAATCCGGCTTGTTTTCCGCCCAGAGTGTTATTAGTAAAGCATTTCCTTTTAATGCCAAATCAATGTTTCAGATCTAGAGGAAACAAAACTGACAAAAGCTCTAAAACGTTTTTATCTCTGCAAAGCTTAAGTACTATCCTTCAAACGCTAGTATCACCTTTCTCGAATATCGGTCGTATTATCGGTGGCGAGGACGATATTCCGAAACGATGGGACGAAGCTTCAGAACTTGCGCGGAGCTTTACAGGACGATTCCGGAGCGTCGACGGGACTTTGGCGGGAGTTTGGCTCGGACTGTCGGGGCGAACGTCACGTCACGCTCCTGGAGTTGGCGGAGTTTCTTTTACGACGCGAGTTATTGAAAGAAGTAAAATCAACGGGTTGCCACTAAGCGTGAGTACTGTTTGGGAAAAAGTCGACTGAATTGTCTGACGTAATAGCGACAATAAAATGTACTTAATAGTTTTCAACTGCATTATTCACTTTGGAACTGTCGAGAATGTGCATATTGAAAATTTGATGGAAAGCTTTTGGAAAAGTTTTAATGATGAGCGAAATTATCTTGGAGACTCTCAAAGTCGCGACATTAGCAAAAAATTAATATTTTAATCCTCTTAGTCGAGTAAACTGAAAAGTTTTAAAAGAAGCAGATTATGTTTGATTTTACATCGTTTTTTGCGCCACCACGAAGTTCTTTTGGTTACTCAACTTTGCTATTAACGTTGATGTAGAAAGCATTTATGCTTTAATTTAATTAGGACGTAGCTGCAATTTAATCACTGTCCATTATTATTCCTGCTACTTTCAGCAAGATATGTTCGATAATTAATTGTTTCCAATGTATTATTGTAAATATTTCAATTGAACTATATTTGGCTTCATAATATGACTTTAGTTATTAAACATATATCAGTGACTCTATTATTTGATTTCGCTAATTTAACAACTCAAATTGCTGCTACCGCTGGAACGCATACTGTCATAGTTATTTGAAGCTATTTTCACAATTTCGCGTACCAGAGAGTTATATCAATAAATGTGATGTATATACAGAGTGATTTAGGTTTAATGTAAATTCTGTGACAAAATATTTTTTGGGATTATTATTTGGAAAAGAATTTTAATTTTATTCGGAGGTATAAAAATTGACACAAAAAGAAAACATTTCTCTCATCAAATCTTTGAAATAAATTGAAATTTTGTATGAATATCTTCCATATTTTTATTCAAATAGGGCACGCCAGTGATATTCAATATAGTTATATCGCAATTAGTATCTCACTACAATTTTCCAACTTACTTGTCAAAATTGTGCGTTAATTTTGAATAATGTATTTTTTTAAATTAATTTTCAATTTCCAAATAAATTTCCAATTTTGCTTGAGGTCATTGAAAATATTTTTAATTTTTGAAATAAGTTTGTGACGGATCGAAACAGGTATGTTGTAATATTTTTCTTTAAGCAAAATAATTGATAGGAAATGATTTTGCAAAAGTGTCTTTCGACAGACAATAATTCAACGCTTCGAATGCTGTTCGTTTAGTCCGAACCTAAATTCTAAAATGTTGGGTTCTTTATCTCTTTGAAACCAAATAAGCGGCACCTAAATTAATCCTCTCAAGTCGGTTGCAAGCAATTCGAAAGAACGCGACATTCGAAGATGCCAAAATTTAAATAATTTTTTGTTTATTTTGTCTTTTATTTTGCAATAAAGTAGCCTACTATTGTGAGGATTTTTTTGACCACAAAATTTTCACAGAACTTTGTGCAAGAATAACAAGATTTAGCTCTACAGTTGCAATGTTTTTGGTGTTTTTTTTAATATTTAAAATATTTTTAATTATGATAGACAATTTTGCTTTTATATTTTCAAATAATTTCAAATATAGAGATTAATTAATATTACTATACCTTTAGGTTTTAATTTTTTCTTTTCAGTCTTTAAAGAGTATATACTGAAAACTGGCACTTAATTACCTTGCATTAGTATTTCGAATAGAATTTTATTATTTGACATGGTTTGAAAGAAGAGTTTATCATATTTGAAATTCTTTACAAAATAATATTTTTTATTCGAGCTTCTTGGCTTGTATTTAATTAATTTTCTGTTAGCATTGAAAGATACAAAAATTCTGCTGCTACCCCAATTTGGCGATCAATTACACGTTAGATCAAATGCATGAAAACTACGATGCAGTTTCACAAGAACCATTTGCGTCTGCCTTCCCATCGATAGTGCTACATACTTATTGCACAACTCATACGTGAAGTAAATACTTGCAAATTTGTTATTTGTAAAATATATTGGTTCCTTTCTTTACTATAGCTGCAAAAGCAATCACTGTCCACAAATGATGACATGTAAATATTTCTTTGATAATTCTATTACTATCTTAAAATAATATTTTTTTCACAAAGAATAAAAATTTAAAGTACTAAGACCTGTTTTCAAAATTAAATCTTACTCTAAGTTCAATGAGAATTTTGAAGAGTCGAGTAAATGTAGCTACACACCTTTTTTTGAAATAATTCTAATGTAACCCATGGTACTCCACTAGTGTCTTCTTTGAATGAGAACAACTTCAGAAAATAATCTCTCATTACAGTGATACTTATAGATTTTTTCTATATTTAGGACTTTCTCCTAAAAATATTTTAAAAATCGATTTTTTTTCTAAACTTTAAAACCCTGTAAATTTACAAAACAAGTAAGAGCCATAAATATATTTTGACGAACCATAACGACAAATTCTTGCAAAAATTGATGAGATTAAATCTGAATCACTCTGAATATAAGAGATTTCTGGAAGAAAGCTGAACATTACACAGAATAGAGGGCTTTTTAACTAAATACATTTTTCTATAAGTGAAAACATTGAGTTAGTGTTTTTAAAAAATTGGAAAAAAATTCTTTTTCTTCTATACAAAATTGGCAAAAATTGCTACTTCCAGCTACGTATTTTCCACTTAGTGCTTTTTGGTAACGACGTAAGCGAGAAGGAGTTTATAAGGAGCTAAGTCGCACTTAAGGGGTAGGGAAAAAATGAAAACATTTTTGAAGTCACATGGAGAAATGCTTTTGTCCTTTGCAAACAAGTCGTAGTCATCCAAATGAAAGAGAACTTATCCACAATAAATTTAAACAAATCTCGCGCTATTACTAACAAATAATTGTTTTTTTATTTCTTTTTACAATCTGTAAGTGATTTATAAGAACATTCCGAGAAATGGTTGCCATTATTAAGACAAGCCCGCCAATTCTTAACTTACATCGAATTTTATTAAAGCTCTAGTTCAGTGGTTCTCAAACCAAATTGGTCCGCGGACCGGCTAAATGGGGAAGCAAAAACTCAAGGCCCTCGAGAGACCCTGAGAGCTACCCCTTATAAAGCTTTTTTTGCTTTTCTTTTGTAAATACAGGTTTTTAGGTGCGTAATTTTAATGCAATTTTAGCTCTTACTATAATGAGGAATTAATAATATGATTATTAATAAATTAGGTAATTGAAACGGAAAACAATGTTGTTTATTTTAATCATAGAACCTAAGCAAATAATGAGTAATAAATGAAATACATGTAATCAAATAATGATCTCAGTGAGATTGCTGTTGCTTTCTTTCGCTGGTTGTCAATTCTTGGGCTCAAGCCAGTAACAGCAACACATAAAGCAGGACCGATCACAAGTCTATTTCGTTGCTTTGTTTTCATCACCGTCATGGTTGAAAAAGTGACTTCACACAAGTAGGTGGTAGAAAAGGGTAAAAAAAATCTTCATTGCTTTTGCAAAAAGACGTGTGTATTCCATTTTACTTTTTATCCAAAATTGAGATAAATTATTAAGTGACTCAAACTGAGATTTCAATCCCAGATCGGAGCTGAGTTCAATCAGTTCTTCTTCTTCGGTCTTAGAAAGTTTATAACTTTGGTGGTCAATAATCGAATTATTTATCCACAAATTTCCGACACGTACATTCTCCTCTTGTGGGTAATATTTTTCAAATGCTTGAGTAAGTGCATGCAAATGTTCCACAATAATACTGGCCATTGATTTTATGTCAAAGTCTTCTTTGGTAATAAAATCACAAAAAGTAGCAAAAATTTCGAAGTTTCTTTCTTCTACAACTCGTTTGAGACAGAGTTTGAACTTCTTCTTGAATGCTTCAATTTTATTGTACAAGGTAAAAACAGTGGTACTGGTATCTTGCAGACTTAGAATTGAATCATTAAAAATGATAGATGAAAATATGTCCGATAAATAACAAAGCTTCGCGATCCATTCTTGATTACGAAAATATATACACAGTGAAGAATCTTTCTGGTTCAGAAATATTTCTACTTCCGAGCAATCTGGTCAGAACTTTTTCTCTGGAAAGCCACCGCACTTCTGCATGCAACAATAAATGTTCGTGATTGACCCCATTGAGGCAGTGGAGTGCTGATTGCCAAAATTTGCTAATTTTGCACAATATCCTTAATTGGTAATGAAATTACCAATGGATGTTCAAATCAATTAATACTTTTTTTAAATAATAATAAAGAAATTCTAGGGACCAGTATTTTATTAATCTGATGGCAGACCGGCAAAAATTTCTTGCGTACCGGCGGTTGAGCAACACTGCTCTAGTTTAAAGTTGTTAGTAGCGCTTTTCTTCCTGCTACAGAAGATTTACTCTTATTTAATATTATTTCTACTGAAGAGCTCCACAAATTTATTTACCATAAATTGCAGTGTTTTTGTTAAAGCAACAAAAACAATTTTTTTTAAATTTTATTTGATTTATATTTCAATCTACCAATAAATATCCAAGTTAAGATTTATATACCCGAATCCCCAAATTTTTTTTTTTTTAATTTCCAGTCAAGTCGATTTTCTTTATTAAATAAAAAAAATTATTACTCGTAAACTGTTTATTGGGTTTTAGTATAAAATTGTCAAAATAATTATCAGATACTTAACAATTTACAAAATCTTGCTAAATAATTAGCTTTCGTCTTCTTTGCCGGAGTTTTTTTTACATTTCCTCAAATACTCCTAAAAAGCATTAAAATGCAAATAAAATTAGTTAATTAATAAAATAATTAATAAAATTACCGTTTTTTTACCTTCAAAAAGGGATATTTGAGATCTTTGTATTTGCTTTATTTTAACTTTTTAAAGTTGTTTCACCATATTTTTACCCAAATTGAAATTAAACGCCCCTAAACTCCTAATTTACTTGGAGTGGATTTTGTGATAAAAATGGATCCCTGGTGCAACAACGGAAATTGGGCGGTAGTAGATAATTTGGTGTAAATAACTCGGTTATCTAGAAAATTTACGGTTTGGTCTCGCATGCATTTGAATTAATACAGATTGCAGAGACCACATGGGTGTAATTCGAGAGAAAAGTGTCGCCATCCGTCTTCGTTTTGCAGGAGTGAAATGTTTTAATCCGGCCCTCAACGGATATTTTCTCAAGATTGATAGTCTTAAGTTGGCTTTATAATCCTTCCAGGCCGCGAATCTCCCTTTGCACCCTCAAACCAAAACAATAATCCTCCAATTACCATCTAGTGTATATCGTGGAAATTGGAAGTCCTTTTACAGCAATCATTACAGAAGCTGCTTCCCATCTTAGATTAGAATCCAGTCAACTAACGATGGCATCGCAATATGCGTTTGAAGGCCAAACCACAGATCGATTACGTTATCGATCGAATCGAACTTGAATAGGAAACGGTAGATTAGTTCCGGATGCCGCAATCTGCCCCCCATTCAAAAACATGACTTTCACAACTTATTCGTGTCCGGCGACCCGGAAAATTGCCACAAAAACAACAGCAACAGTTTTCTCGACGACAATAATTGCCCGAAACTGAAGCGAAACCAAATTCGATTAAGGGCCAGACAGGAAATTTCGGTCAAAATCCGTTAATTTATGAAATCCCAACGAGTTGCTTAACACGTGGTGATTTTTTGTCCACGTGCCCGCCCGGTCAACCGTCTCCGATGACAAATTCAATTACAAATTACTTCACCGCAACGGCCTTAAATCCGCACCTTCTTACAACACCCGCATCAACTATAAAACTGACGCCACCCCAAAACCAGCCAGTCTCAAACGATCACCACATCCAACATGCAGTTCTTGATTATTACCGCCGTAATGGCGGCAGTGCAGTGTATGGAAACAACGGTTTACATGGAAAAATCAGGTGTCGAGGACCAGACGTCTTCGGCGTCGGGTTACTCGTATCAAGTTCGCTCTGGAGCACCGTTCACTTACGTCGGGATCCCGTCGGCGGTTGGTCCTAATCATTTCGGGTATCCCCCCATCACTCTGGGACGCTACACCCAGGAATTACCGCTACAATTACCATTAGAAGCAACAAAGTACGGAGCGCCACAAGGATTGGCTGCGGTGCCCCTAAATTCGTACGGGGTACCGGCAAATCCCGCCACTTACGCCCTGCCGCTACATCAGCCAGCCCTGGGACTCGACAAGCATAGGTGAGTAATGGGGACTTTCGGACCCGACCGGCCAATTCAGGACCAAAGCCGGACCATAACGCAAATTTGCCAGAACATTGTGAATCCCAATTCAGAACACCCACCAATAATTGTCTAGCGATTTATGGCCGGTTGCAAAACGATAATCAGGCGAATCGCAACAGCTTTTAAATTTGCCTCTTAAAGATTTTAAAAATTTTGCAATGAATGTTAAGAATTAAGTCTAAAAGGTATTGCTTTAGGGGTTTCTAATAAGCTGTTTATTGCTAGCAGTAGAATTTAATTGCCTTATTTTGCAATAAACAAAAATCAATTTACCTGTTGCAACTAACTGAGTCAACTCTACTATTTTCAAAAAAAAAATTCAAATTTTTTGCAAATTAATTCTTTTGTCATAACGTTTCAATGACAATACCTTTTCACTTCGTCTATTGAAACCGTTGATTTTTGCTTTAATAGCCTCTTATCTACCTTTTGCCTTGTTACAAAGCAATTAACCAGTAAATCTCAAAAATCCCCACAAGTTTTTTCTTGTTTCGGTCCGAGTTCTTTGTGAACACTTCTGTCTTCCGCAGTGCTTCCAGTTTCTCCAAAGGCGGTGGTTCTAATTATGGTGCCGAGTCCCAAAGCAGCCACGGCGCGAAGGGTTCGTCAGGCTACAAGAATCTCGATCGATACGCAAAGGGTTCTAAAGGTCAACACGAAAACGAAGGCCAGAAGGGCTACTATTCCAAAGAAGGCGGCAACAAAGCGGTTAATCAAGAATCTGGAGGTCATTACGGCAATGAAGCTGTTGCGGCAAAAGGAGTTCAAGGAGAGTCCTTCAGCAAGGCAAGTGGCAGGAAAAAGGGATCGAAAACAACTGGCTATCATCGAGTCCACCACAAGGATGAATACAAAAAGGACCACAGTTTCTACGATGAATCCGACAATAAAGGACATTATCATAAATATGGCGATTATGATGCAAAGAATGGCGCTGAAAAAGGCGCTTTCGAAAAAGGAGGACACGAAAACAGCGGCCATAAAGGTGGCGAATATGGGGCTAAAGGATTTTCAGATAAAGGGAAATATTTAGATCGCGACAGCGGATACCGGGGAGAATCCGGAAAAGAGGCGTTTTACAAAGATGCGAGCAAATACGGAAACGAAGGCGAGCAGCAGGGAGGAAAGGAATATGGTTATAGGGAAGAGGAAGGCGCGCAGGGCCACTTAGGTTAATTTTTTATAAATTTATTGTTATTTTTGTTAAGTTACATTCGAATAAATCCTCATTTCATTTCGCATTTCGATGTTTCCTTTTTGTATTTTAAGAACACTCTTTCATATTCTTGCCGCGGTTTCTTTTATGACGAAGAAAAGCTCTCGTCAAGCCTAACAATCTCGGTTGTCATTGTGAACGAGAAGTCCTGCTAAGATTCGATTCAACTCAAGCAAATAGCAAAATTGCGAAGCTTTGTCCGATTGATTTGATTATCCTCGTGCGTCCTTCGAATCGCGCTGTGAATTCGTCAAAAATTTCAAACAACTGCTGGCACGTGCTGATAACAAAACCGTAAAATCAAGTAATTTATCGAAAACTGACGTTTTCATTGGGACAATGTTTGATTTTTTAAATTCGTTATAGCTTATCTTTTATTGGCGGCTTTAATAAATCCCGAACGGGTTGTTATTCGGGATTTCGGAGCTAAATCACGATTAGAAACTCCAAGATGCGACGAATAGTTTGTAAGTAAGAAGAAATTATTTCGTAGCTCGTCATTGTTAGATGATACTTAACGAAGAGATTAACAAAGCTCTCTAGAACACGATTTGCATCAAATTTTGTAGACGTGCATTTCGGAAATAAAAGGCCATCTCGTTTAGTTTTTGATCCTATGAAATTGTGCGAGCAAACTTAATCGTGGTAACTATAGGAGCAATTAAGTCGAAACGTTTCTTGGCTATTACGCGGGCTATTCATCACCAAATTTATCCTACCACTTCATGAAGTTTCTTTGAAGATAAAAAATGGCTAATGAAACGACGCGTGTTCGCTTTGTTATTGCCGTCGTGGCCCGTCTAATGGAACTCCCGAGATAACGACATTAATGAATACATGACTTTGAAAACTATCCATCATTCTGCTAAAAGCCCTAAAAAATCCGACAGCGGTCGACGCTAATTCGGGACTCCCAAGGGACGGTTGCGAATTAAACTTGTGTTGTTGTTTTTTTTTGTTTTGTTTAAAAATACTCGTTTCTTTGATAAGTCCCGCGAACATGCGTCGACTTAGGGAAGGTTGTTGAGACGTGAAATCGGGGTTGGCATTTTTATGCTTCGATCAACCAGCACTCCATGTGACGAGGGTATGGAAACGAGGCATCGTTAATTTATATCACGGGACATCCCCACGAGCAAACTTGTTCTATTCTTAACTCAAAGGGAGAACTGAGGAGTGTTTTCCACCATGGCCAATGCCGCGAGTTACAGCTCCAAATTGAATTTGCAACCCTAGCCATGTTTCCTGCTTAAATAGCTTTTCGTTGATGTGAAATTTGGCCCTCTTCCACTACCCCTTAAAAAAAATTCTTTATCAAATTTATCAAGGTCTGTCCAGAAGCAAAACGAAGCACAGTTTCGCCAATCTAAAACCTTTCAGAAATAAATAACTAACCCCAATAATAATTTCTGGAAAATAAATAAGTAATTTTTCAAAATCATACTACATAGAAGTTTGCTAATCATAAAGTTGATTACAACTAAATTTATTCAACAATTTTGTTTCCAAATAAACGCTGTTAGGGTTGCGGGTAAACTCGGCGCTCTAACCGACGTACATTTATTACGTTCCCAGCTGTAGATGCAAATATCTTCCGAGTCCTTGACTGTCTATTTTATTCCGGTTACGTACAGGTGCCTGATAATAATAATTATTTCCCGCGAATGACGCAAAACACGTTCATCAGAGCCCTTTCATCTGTGAAACTGGGTATCCGCATAGACGCGCAGCCATTCGCATTCGTTTCATTAAAGCTTCCAAGCTTGCCTTCCTCTTGCTGTGTACGACGTTAATTATGGTTGTATCTACCGGTGTACCTACATAATTTCTAGTACAAAGTGCGGTTTACAACAACGTGCGTGATAGCCGCTTGTCCGTAAATTAATTGAAACGATGTAGCGTGCGGCGCTACCCTTAATTTACCCAAATCGCAGTAAAAACAGGAACTAATTGAAATTGATACTTGTAGAACTTAAAAATTGAGGACTACTCGTTTTACTAAAAATTACGGGAGATTTTTTGGAATCAATCTCAAATTATTATTTGTTTCTGAAAATTTGTAATTCGAAATCTTATGTTACCACCTCGAGAACACCTAGTTTTGTGTTATAATGGGGAAAGGCGATATTACGTGTTATTATTATGTTAGGGGAGTATTTTAATTCTTTGTTTTCATAAAATTTAGCAATCTAGTGAAACAGCAAGAATACTTTTACGAAAATAACAAAATAAAATTGCCAAATATTTTATAATATTTTTACTTTTGAGCAACCAATGAAACATGGAAAGAATATTTGAGTATTGTAATTTATAACCTACCAACAAAAGCTGAACATAAAATAAAACAAAACGGACATCCGCAAAATACTTTATGTTTCTCCTTTTTATGATGAAGCATAAAAAAATATCATTTGTGCAACACAATTTGAACTTGAAATAAATTTAAATGAATTGCAAACCTGAAAAATTACAGAATTATTAAACAAGTTTAGATTTTATTAAACCTTCACGATATATTTTTTGAAACATTTTTTATTGTTAATGGATGACTTGAGTGTATTTCTGTTTAATTGCTAAACCCATATGGTCTTACATAAATGTAAATAATTGCAGCAAAAATTGTACAAAAAACCCAAAATTATTTTGACCCAACGAAAATGGCATTTCTTAATGTAATTCTGGTCGGTGAACACGTTTTCGCACTGCCTTCTCCATTTAAGCGATGCATTTCAAGTGTTTCATAAAAGTCGACAAAAATTCAAAATTTTACAAAGTTTGGACAATCAATTTTTGGAGATCTTGAGCTGCAGTAAATACGGGAACATCTCCGTAATCAACATTAGGGCTTTGTAATAGATCTAAAATAAACTCCGTGGGGTAGTAAACAAAAATCTCAATTTATGACCAAAATAAGGGCAAAATTCAAATTGCCATAACTTCAAAATTAGGAGTCCAAATTAAAAACTAGTGGCAGCGTTCTGTCAAGCAAGTTCAAAACAATAAAATTAGTTTATGAAAGGGTATTGGAAATTTTCAATATTTCATTTTTTCTTTCTATCAATCGATAAAAAATTTCAAAAATGCTAAAGTCGGCACCAATCATTCTTAGCCATCAAAAATAATATTTTTAAAAATAACTTGACAATATGATCTTATTTCTGTACCTAGTTCGACAACCTAGTTGATAGATTTTTAACATTTTACAAAAGAACACAAAATATCAAATATTTTCAAAGGTTACACCTTGATAAGTAACAGAGTCTTTTAGTTATTTAAAAAATAAAAACATACTTTTAATCGCCGAAACAAATGTTTCAGCTGCTTAAATAAAAAAAACTATTTTTTTTA
The DNA here is from genome assembly GCA_905333025.2 of Pyrochroa serraticornis. NCBI lineage: Eukaryota > Metazoa > Arthropoda > Insecta > Coleoptera > Pyrochroidae > Pyrochroa > Pyrochroa serraticornis. The sequence continues at coordinate 7,541,298 of HG995157.1, read as the reverse complement.
AGTTTGACCAAAATTTTGTTCAAAAGATTCAAATTGTCATAAGTTTAGAATTAAGAGTCTAAGTAAAAAAACTAGATACATCATTGTGTTGAACAAACTGTCTGTTATTAAATGAGATCTTGAAAAATACCTTTAAATTTTTAAAATTTTTGACCAAAAAGTATTAAGGGATAAAAATGTTCAAAAAACACAAAATCACTTCAACGCTACGAAAATAGCAATTTCTGATGTAAATTGTGTCGCTGAACTCGTTTCTGCACTGGGTTTCTCTATTTAAGCAATGAATTTTTTATGTTTCACCAAAATCTTTAAAAATTCTAATTTTTGCAATGTTTGCCCTCAATAACTTTTAAAGTTTTTGAGCTACTTTAAATTTGAGAACATTCCTGTAATTGTCATTCTAAAGGCTTTCTAATATGCCTAAGTTGAAGTTGAAGTTAGAGTAATTTTTTGTGCGTTATATTGCTGCCATCATTATTGTTGATTGTATTTTTTTTCTTCTAGTCTTTCAACAGAACATTTGATAAGGTACATATAGTTGATGTGCTTCTTTCCGAATATTAGTAAATCCTATAATTTTTGAAAAATTTTGAGACTCATTTTTAAATCTTTGTCTTCTTACAATAAATATATTCTTTAACTAGTCTCTTTGCTTTGCAATTTAAAGTTATGGTTTTAGCTTATAGCAATAATAATAATAAGTCCACACTTAGTGTTTTGTCCATATATTCCGTTGGTAACATTAAAGTTTCTAAGATTTGAATTCATGTTTGTGAGTCAATATGTAGCAGGGTCTCTTTCTATGAATGTATAACAATATTCTTGAAGGAGATTTGACAATTATCTTCCCTTAGATATAATTAGTCTACATCCCCAAAGCTTGTGCTTATTATTTCAAGAATTCTCTACTACAAATTTAATTTCTAAAATTTCAAATAATATATAAACCAACATTCTTACTTTAAGTAATTATTGGACCCTGAAGGGAATCTTTTCCAATTGAGGGAGCTCTTAGTTAATAATATTGTTAATGAAACACTTCAGGTTAAGCAGATGCGGTATTATCAGGATGATTGGTGTATTGGTGTGTGATTTAGCATCGTCATGTCAATTTTTTTTACTAAATTGCTCTTTTTATTTTGTGATTTTTACTTTTTGACATGTATTTTCATCATTCCCAATTGACATTTTATTTAGTGACAAATACGATAAAACTCATTGTGTAACATATTGAGATTTGTGGTAGTTGTACTTTGTTAATTCACTGAATGCACACACATCTACTTTAACGGAAGTCTATCCTGTACGGTTTAGTTGAAATTCCTAAATAACTGCTGAAAATTGTGGTCTATTACCCGCCAGTAATATTTTCCTTTATAGTTTATGGTTTATTGTGGATATTTTTATTCAACTTTATATTTTACTAGTTTTTATTACTTTTACTTCAAGACGATAAAGGTTTTGATTGATAACACATCCGCTTTGATTCACAATTCAAACTCGACTTTCGTAAAAAATTAAAATGAAATTACTTTAGATCGCACGGGAGCCAAAGGAAATTTTCTGTTTTTGTTTAGTTCTAGTTTCAGCATTGGAACGATAAAATCAGGTCGGAATTAGTTGGGGGCATGTTGCGGTCGAACTGAAAATTGAGGGCTGAAACCTAAAACTGCTGCACTTCCTGAAAAGCAGAAACTCCTGACCACATCCTGGTTAGAAATTGAGTATAGTGCAATAACTCGCGCTACAATGTCCAACATATTTAAAATCTTACTAGAATTTGTCGTCAATGCCTTAAAACTTCGTAACTCAATAAGACTTGTGTCTGACATGAATCAAGCTTCAAACCTACCTCATTTCACTTCAAAGAGACTTGAAACGTCACTATATTACGTACATACTTTCCTTTCTGATATTTCACAAAGTATAACATTCTTTTTAGTTCCAGAAGCAATTTTAAAAATTAAGTTTTTCTCGACTTTGCCGTAATAGAAATTCTATTTGGTCCGCGTCTACAGATCTTTCTCTAAAGTGTTTCACGTTGTCCTTTTGTTACGGTTTTCAACATAAAGCCGATATGGTGTGTTTGCAAAATGCTGCCGGTTTGGTATTGCTTTTCAATTTGCAACGAAAATATGGCAAAAATTCCCAATCAAGTAATGCGCATTTGTATTCGTACGAGCGTCCATGCATAATGCAAGGCCCCCAATAGAAGTTTTTGGGTGAACGGGAATCAGACGAATAATAACGAGCAGGCGGTTGGGAACAAGAAGGAGGAAACGCGGTCGTGTCGACAAACATGGGGCACCCTCCTACGGCGATTTCGGTGCTTCAACCCACAGCAATCGCTGACAAAATAACAAAGAATCCAACTGTGTTTACTACAAGTATCTTTAGATGATACCAGTATCGTAAGAAAAGTGTCGCGACACCAAAAAAGTGGCTGATAGTGCTAGTGCTGAAGTTAAAAAAGTTAACTGCTTTTCTCCTTATGGGTTTCGGGTTTTGAACGCTCTGCCATTGAAGCTTAACTTTAATATCTCAAGGATTCATTAGGTTATCGCACCGGTTTCACCAAGAAAAATAAGTCTGTGAAAAGAGGATCTGATTACCTGTTTAGATGTCGCCGTTAATCCCTCGATACGGATTGTTTCTTAACTATCAAAGCTGATTTTGTCATAAAATGTAAGTGGAGCTTTTATTCCCTTAACTACACATTTTGTGTTTCAATTTGTCCATCAACCTTATAAAACTTATGTGTTGATGAAAAATGCCCTTTTGTACATTTACGCTACACACAACTCACTTCATTCCGCTAGTTTTTCCAGAAAGATTTGGAAATCTCTTATCGTTCTAAAACTGGGTTTAAAGAAGCTGGACTATCAATCATGATATTCATATTTCTTAATACAATTACTAAAGGTAATTTATGATTGTGCTCATAATTGGTAATTTTCGAGATATCCACTCTTTTTTAAGAAGTACAAAGATTATAAAATTAATAAGTGTCAAGTATTTAATGGATGCTGCAAAATACAATTTCCCATTAAACATAAATTATTTCAGAGAGACTTTGGCCCATTAACTGTGTGCAACTTTTTTTATTGGCTAAGTTATAAAACCTACGATAGATAAAATTATTCTTCAATGCAGCTGGGAAGTTGCAGTACATATTAAGAAGCTTATAAGATACGGACCGAAATTATGTTCTTGCAGCCAACCCGTTTTAAAATATTATTTGCATCATGACTTCAACAACATTCGTTCACGTTTCCAGCATCACATAACTTCTTCAGTGGCTTGGATTCACCCATCTGTTGCCATATTTGGGACACCAATTTTAGTGAATAACACTTCATTTTAACGCTAATTATAAAAAGCAGAATATAGCTAAGGCATCATTTTTTAAAGCGTGAGGTTGGGTTTGAAAATAGTTTTAAATTCTTCCATAATTGACCCTTACGTCCATAGTCCAGGGGTACATATGGAACTTGCATTGCACCGGTGTTAAGATGGACTGCATATACGTTTTTCTTTCAGGCGCAATTGGCGGCATTTCTTCTTTGACCCTGTTTCGTCCGCCAACTTTAATAATAAATTGGAGGAATTACTCAACCGTTAGTTGTTAGTGGGGCTGAATAATCAGGGATGATAAAGTAATAAAATAAGCCTTAGCTAAAATTGGAAGTAGGCAACCAATTATGTGCACAATCCAACTAATTAGATTTAACAAGTTAACTTTCCTGAGTTTACATTTTTGCTGGGACCCCAAGCAAGGACAATAAGAGTAAATAGCGATCGGGTACTCAAGCTAAGTAGTTGCTTTGCCCTTTGTGTGCAAACATCAGACTACTGCTATGAACAAGACAATTGTCTATACTTCTGGTATATATGGTGTTAATGGAAGAATGTAGGATAATTAAGCAAAAATTTTTGTTTACGTACATTTTTATCCAAGTAAAATACAAGGCGTTTAGTTTCAAAGCTTCAAGAGTTAATCAGAAAAAAAGCTGGAGGGTTTGTTATATGTAACATTATCGATACTTTTCAATCAAGTTTTTTTTACATGAGCTCGACTCGCGACCGCCTCGATCCCGGATTATGGTTGTATTCGGAAAACTATTGTTAGAAGGCGGTCGCTAGAACTTGATCAGACAACTGCAAATATTTACATCCATTCTACATCTAACAAATCATTCGAGTAAATTCGCAATTTATTGTCCGCGATCAAATCGGTCGTGTGAGTTGCATAAATCATTTGAAATGCAACAGTTCACGTTGCTCCTGCGATAACCCATCAAATTTATGGCGTCATCCTGATCCGCCATTTAAAACCCCATCGTCGCTACTAAGCGGTAAATTCACTTTAAATTGCAGATCCCACATTAGCAATCCGGATCCAGGGCTACCTGTCATCGGCGTCGTTCAAATTCCCCCTTTGGCGTGCTTATTTGAAGCGAATTTCATCGACACCACTTTTCCGCAAGACAAACACAGATAACGCTTTCGATATTTATGTCGGCAGAGAGGAGAGGATGGGAATTTACGGCCGGTTAGTTACGGAAAATTGGAAATATTCTCAGTTTAGAATTTGCCTAAATTTCGAATCGTCAATTTAATATTTCGAGTGGAGAAAATTCATGAAATGGGAGAGGGGGAATGAAATCTCCGGATTTCCGTGGAATTCGAAATCATTCGCGATTGGATCAGACGTAAGTGAGTCGATTACGGTACATAAATACAGTCAATTTGGGGATCGACGAGGATATTCGGGAATGATGCGAGGAGAACGGGATGAACGGCCAAAATCCGACGTGGCAACTCCTTATCTTCATTGTCGAACAGTTCCGAGTTTCCGAGCCTACAAATACCCTCTTCCTATTTTGGAGCGCTTTGAATGTTAATTCTATTAAAAACAGGAACGTTCTGCTCCTCTTCAATAATTTTGAGTTTCTCTTAACTTATGTAGACTACCATAACCGGAAGCGGTAGTTTAAAATTATTCGTTACTCTTAGCCAAAGACCGCAAATGGAAGTAAATCGGTATATTAATTAGAGGAGGAATACAGAATTAGACTTAACTTATTACTTGATGTTTTAATGTTTCAGTTTCAAATTTCATCCGGCACATCCACAATTTCTTGCTGAAATACTTTGAAGCATTTAAATAATTCGCAAATTCCTTGTTTTATTTCTTTAGCTCCAGATATTTATTTGGACAAACTAATCATTAAATTTAATTCTTAATAATTTTATGAACTTCGTAAATTACTTAGTAACCCAACATATTTTTATCTTTGCTACATGGATCTAGATTGGAAAAAGTAAGTTACTGTTTCACTAGCCAATAAATTCTAGAAATAGATATAAAACATTTTACTTTTTTAAGGCAGAAGTTGAAAAATGATCTAGGGAGATTCTGTGCCTCAATTTAAGAACTGAAAAAAGTAACATTTTTAAATCTACATAAATTTTCTGTAAATATTTTTTTATAAGAGAAAAAATTGTAAGATTTTTTTTATTACATTCTAACCCTAATTTTTTCGTAGCAAGTGTTTCAGTTTTATTAGGTCCCCAAGTTTCTGTTCAGAGATTTAAGAAAGAACGCTACGCAGAAAGATGTTGGAAACATTACTACAAATTATTTCTATACACACATTGGCGGTAAATTTATTTTAAGATTAAATGCTTTTAATTGTGTAAGATTTGACAATTGCAAATTATAAAAGTTAGCTGTTCCAACTATTACGCAATTTAAATCATTAACTCTCAAAATTTTGTGCAAGAAATACAGCGGAATTTAATATTGAGCTCTCTGTTTCCGGTTGTAAGTCCTAAACAGTTTATAAATTAAATGGCTTTGATGTTCACTTTTCAAATTTCCTAACACTTTTAATTGCTATATATTTAGCTCGACAGGCACTTAATTGTCTGTTGAAAACTTGAACAATTCTATTTCCATTCTGATTTGGTCAAACAGGAACTGGCATTGCTTTGTTTTATATTTTTTCGCAAACACTGCAATCTGTGAGTTGGTGATGAAAAGGAAACAAAGGTGTGTTAAACAAACACGAAGAACTATATAGCACTTAAATAACTTTCTAGTAAACTTATTTCTACTAAATTTGATGGATAAGCAGCACAAAATGTGTAAATTGCCTTATAGTTCCTTCATTTTATTTTACCCACTTAGTCAAAATATTTTCTTAACTATTGTCTGCAACACAAACCCGATTTTTACAGACATGTTATCATCGTCTAAAATCAATAAAATTCAAATTTCTATTTCTAATATTTTATGCCCGAGGTTGTTTACAAATTTAAAGATCTCTCAACAATGAGAAAATTATAAAGAAAATATATCAAGAATTAATATTAATTAAATTAATTTTCTACAGTGAAAATTTGTCCTACAACAGTCTTAAATTCCACAAACTTGATACATACGTTTCTACCTATTGGTTTTAATTGCGCAATCCATTTTGAGAATCAATTGGCACACCTCCAGAAAACGCCATTCTTGGGGGATTCCAAAATATAATTTTTGTCTGAAAAAATACTTTTTTGACTCCTAATAATTTTCACTATTACATTGTTTTATTTAGAAGTATTTTGTAGACTTTTGTCTGCCCTCAAATAGTAACCCGCAGGCTCTCGCCTGACTGTAAAAACGTTCCTGACTCGACGTGAAATTGTTTTTTGTGCGTTACCTGCAAAAGTTAGCAAACACATGTGAAAATATTCGATTTGTTCACTCGTGCAGATTCAGGCAATTTCCACTAATTAAAGAGATTTAGTAAAAAATTACTAGCAGCAAATCAGATGTTTTCGCAAATTTCTCATAACTTTTGCAAAAGGTTGAAATGTATATCCACCCTAACCACGTGTTTGGAAACCGTCGATTATAAGTAAACCCCGATACACGTCTACACGAATCTTCTTTGATGCACCGCCTAGTGAGCAAACTTTAGGGGAGCGGGATAAATGGATGCGACAGTATTTATGTTTGTTTCTCCTCATACACTAAGCAAGCAAATTCGATCGTTACCCTATATTTAAAATCGTTCCCTATATATATCCGAATTTTCAGAAAATATTTTTTTCATTTTAAACCTTTTTAAGTATTTTCTTGAAATTAAGCTAAATATAGAAATTTCTATTATTCTCTATGGCGCTACAGAGGTATTGAGTTTTCCAAATGTTTTCTGCATTTTTCTAAGAATTTGATCATATTTGTCAAAGTTTTAGCATAATGAAGACAAAAAAAAAATTATAAAGCATAAACAAATTATTTTTTTTGTAAACCCTTAGGCTTTTTGATAAGAAGAATTGTGTTAATTGTGTGTATTAAATAAGTAAATTTTTCAAAACAAGCTGATGATCGTCAAAAGAGCTCACTTTTGTCATTCAAAAAACAATGCTCAAAATTTTTGTTTTCTTAGAACGACTTGAAGTGTAAATCACAATTCAGGAGTCAGAAATAAAAAATGAAGTTATACGTGGTTTGCTTTACCTTTCTATCTTTAGATATAACAGATTTTCGATTACACCCTTATATTTATGCTTTTGGAATACAACCGCTTTTTAACAGAGGGTGCCAGAAACAACAGTTATGGAACTACCTTAAATATCTTTTGGTGGTAAAGATTTTGGTAAAGAACTTTGGCACGCGTTTCAAAATTTAGACATAGATACTACTTAAAGTAAAATCAACTAAGTTATCACGTTTTCGCATTAATAATTACTTCGAATAAAAATAGCATAAAATTGAATCTGAAAAATTGTAATTACTCGTAGAGCCTACAAATTTGATTGTTGAGTAACTTTTAATATTAATATGAATAACAGCTGATTGGTTTCATTTATTGAATGTAGTAAAGTTAATGACCAAGCTGCGGGCAATTTTCAATGATATTACCCAATTATTCATTATTGACCTACTTGTCGAGTTGAATTTCGAAATTGATCCAAACCTTGGTTCACAAAACATTATAGTCAAATACATAGAGACAAGGTCTTAATTTATTATTAAAATCGATATCGAATACCCCTGATAATTTTCACAAGACATAAATCAGTAATGCAACATTTGTTTTTATAGAAAAAACTTGCATAAATCTCTACCAACAATTGCTGTTAAAGGGCAAAGCATTAAGTTGACAAATATTCTAACTCTATTTTTTAATTGCAAGGTATTGTATCTAATTAAGCTGACAGCCTTGTGTATGTAACATAAACTTACACTGTTACCAATTTACAATCAATTATTTTAAATGTTTCTAAAAACACTTTAAAACAAACTGGTTAAGTAAAATTGATGGAAGGGAAATTTTAAGAAATGAGCTCTAAGTTATGTTTAATATTCTTGGTGCTTTTTGTCTATCATAAGAAATCATCAAGAATAAGATTACATATTTTTAATTAGTCAAATTTGTCGATTATCAATTTACGAAAAATTTTGTAGACAAAGATTTGGAAAAATTTGCAAAATTTGTACTGTTCCTATGGAGAAATTAGTTACGATATAAATCGAACATTGCCGTTTGTGATTTAAATTACCTAAACCCTTATTCACCATACCCGGTTGTTTAAGAAAATTATTTTCTTATATAAGGAAATGTTTTTAAAAATTGTGCATTCTATTCTAACAAGAAGGTCGTAAAACTTTAAAAAACTACTCTTCGAAAGGAAGAAAACATTTTTAAAACGCTTGCAGCCAGTGCAGGATCACTGAACTAAGTTTGTTATTTTAAAGAGAATATTTTCAATTTCATCCGGTTGCTCTTATTTTAATTACTTATCAATAGCAACTCATTAAGGAAACTTTCTATATGAAAATCTAGACGAGCGGAAAATTAAGCTTACAAGGTTGAAGGTCATGTTTATAGTAGTGAAACTTCTCGAGATCCTCAAACTAGCCTTGACTTCTAAGGGAAGTTTGCACACGCTTAGTTTACACAATTTTTGCCCGATCAATACATTAATTAACAAGAAACTTGCAATGGATATATTCAGAAAATAACATTAGAAATATCTTCTATCGATTTTAACTAAATAATGCATAAAAAAACAAATGAAAATCTAGGTGCAAAACCACATACGCGACATTTAACAAGTGGTGCTGAAAAGGATGTTAAGTCCCTAAGGAGATTTTAGTGGCGCATTTATCCAACGAGGCACAAACTTCAAGTCTCTTAACAGCCTTAAATATTCAATGTTCTACCATAAATCCCAATAATGTTATAAACATAACCGAGTGCGCATAACTAATGGCAATTTTAGGGTATAAAAGTGTTAAGTATTCTTGGAACAAGTAATAGAGGTGTGATATGATTCGATTTTAAATCTAAATAATTATTTTAGGCAATTAATAATAAATAAATAAGATATTTTAGTTAATTTTAATATTTAATTAAGTGGGTACGTAAGATTTAATTAACTTTAGATTTTTGTGACAAAAATATGGATACGAAAAATTGCAATGTTAGATTTGGCCCAGCAAATCTTTTTTATCCTAAATGAAAAAAGCACTTGCGGAGAAAGAAATTATTATACAGTAAACGATAAATTCTATCTATTTAGAGTTAAGAAAAAATAATTCAGAAGTTTATTTGGTACTCAATCAAAATGGAGAATAAAATACAATAATCTTTCCCTAGTTGGTCATCCTCTTTTTGTAAATTATTCACATACAGAATCATGAAATCTTAGTTAGATGCTAAAGCTTTCTACACTAGTGTAGAAATATTTTTTATCAGTTGAAAGTATAGAGAAAATAAGGACAAATATTTATAAAAATTATTATTTACAAAATTTATGACAGCAATTTAAAGTTCTAAAACTGACTTGTGAGGATTGTTAAGAACTTTAGGAGATATGAAATTTGAGTTAAGAATGGAAACCGGAAACGCACAATATGTGAGCAAAATCATATTTATTGTTAATTAAAATTGCAAATCGAGTTAAATTACGCAATGTTTTGAAAGTTATCTCTGCTTTGTTTGAGCTTCTATGATATAGAATAGCATAACATACAGGAATCTTATAAAATTAAAACGATGTTGTCTCAGCAATTCTGGGAATAATATTCAACGTTCAAACATTCACCCGGCGCCTTCACCAAATGTCGTCTTCTATTTGAATCTCTGCTCGTTCTTTTGAATAACGCCAGGCCACGTCATCTGCATTAATAAATTAATTTATTCACATTGAGATATTTATTATTACAACATAATTGCCAAGCTAACTGTTATTAACAACAACAGTACTGTATATTTACCTCAGTTTTGCCTTCACCGGAAACCTCGCTGTTGAAAAACTTTCCGTTGTCCTGAAAATCAGAGCGTCGGGCAAAACTTAATAAATTATGAGCTTTTCCGGGTGAAAATCCCAGCCCTTCATTCAAGAATCCCCGTTATAAAACCGCTCCATCTTCATAAGTGGGTTTGTATGTAGGTACAGAAAAAGCGTTTTCACGGGCTGATCGAGCCGGTTCCTTGAATTATTTACGCATTAATTTATCGACACGAGCTACTCATTTCATGCATATGTAATAGAGACCTGCTAGCAGAAGTAATTATGCGTGTAAACAGTCTTAGTTTACGGCCCAAATTACCCGTGAACGGAGCAATTTGGGGAGGGGAAAATAATTTGTTAACAAGACGCAGTTTTACGTTTAATTAACTCGACCGGGTTTGGCGCCTTGCAAATATTTGAAGGAAAAGCTAAAACAATGCGGGGAAAGTCGAAGTGCAATTTTTTGTTAGAGATGATAACAGACCCCCAAGTTCTTTGTGCTCACGAAAACAATGAAACTAATTTAATTAAGCCGTCAAAAATTCAAAGAGAATCATTTTTATTCTCAAAGATAATTATACGAGACGGATTTCGCCTCATTACAGTTTGTTTTACGGTGCTAATACACAAGGCAATTTTCCTTTTGTTCACTCGTTTCGCTAAAACCGATCATTTTTCAAGCTACGTCGAATAGCAAAGATGCAAATAGGGCATTAAGGAATTTTAATCGCTTTGAATCCGCTTATTGGGGAGAAAATTAAAGCCCTCCCTTACGACTTGATATCAAACCTTGATAGCGGCTAATCTTCTTTTTAATTAAAACCACCCATGAATGTTACCTTTACTCTAAACACCGAGTAATAGTGGAAAACGGACTCGCGACAAAAAAGCTCGAGGAAACCGCAGGACCATTAATTATCGTTGCAGAAGTGGTGAAGGATCAAGGAACGCGACGGAGTTGCCTGGAGATTGTTATTTTGGCGAGACTCTCCGAGTCACTTCTAATAAAGACAATTCTCAGAGCAAAGTTGAACTTAATGCCATCTTTGTTATTCGTGGCACCAATTGGGTTTAGGAGCACGTAAAGCAATCGCAATGCAATAAACGTAGTCGTTTTCAGTTTTAATAAGCACATTTAACCGCGATGGCAGACATTTTAAAAGTGCCAATTTAGCTTGCGTCGCTTTGAATGGGTAACAGAACAAAGTGCATCACAGCTCGGAAAATTTCAGAATAGCGCGTTTGAAATTTTAGATGAATTTCTTTTAAATTCGGCGGTTTTAATTTGTTACGTCTAGCCGGTGAATAAACTTTAATCACCGCTGGAGCATTTTCTGGAAATTTTAAAGAAATTGCGTCGAACCCAATTATGCACCAGCTTCGGCCGCAATGGATGGCCCGCAACTATGGTAAAAAAAAATTAAGTTGTTACTTATAGCGATTTTTTTAATTACTTCAAACTATTTAAAAATAAATAATAAAATAATTTATTGTTTGTAGAGGTTTCTCGGCTTGAAATTGTAATTGTTTGTGTGCCGAAAACCGCAAGTGGGCGTTTGTGTTCAACAAATTGAAATTGGTGAGAACGCCATAATCCCAATTAGCAAATTAGTCGGCTTGGTGAACGCAATTAATATTATGATCATTAAATCCCATTAAAAAAGCTCCCGCGGGCGAACGTGCCGCTTTCTTCCCGGTCCTCATCAACGCTCTCAGAAGTCGCTGCCGTCACGTTCTTTCCTTTAGTCGTACACACGTAAAAGGATCTTAAGAACCACCCTCCGGCTCACTTTTGCTATCGAATTAAATCCTTTTGAATGGAAATTGCTTTGAGAACGAAGCATCGAAGTGACCATAATTACGCAGTGCATCCGACACGGAGCTTTTATGGCGGTGAACTTTTAACGCGTGACATGCCTGGAAATAGTCGCTTCGATTCCCAAACCGGTACAAGGTCATTGTTAGTGGAAGTTGTGTCAACCCCTGTTTTGGGGGTGTATCGATCATATAATCTCAGGGGGTAGGTAATGTAAGCTACACAACGGCAAACCAATTCTGTCAGGTGCAACGTGTCGTGTAAACTTGCTCCAGGCCGATATCTAAAGTTCGAAGCTCAGATATGGTGTGGCAAGAGATTGAAGAGGGTTCGCTTTAATCCGCAGCGAAGCCATCTGTAAAATTGAAAAAATGTCTCGCAATGCACGCGTCGCCTCCAACCAATGAAAATTTATGAACGGCCTTTGGAAAACTGGCAATCTCACAACGAAACCAATCCCAATAACTTTATTATACAAACACACGAGTAAATAAGTTCGAAAAACATAGAAGCAAGTTAGTTGGTTAATGACGATGTTAATGGTAGTCAAACTACAGTCAACAAAAAACCTTTTTGTGATAAAACACCGGTGCGACCTAAAGTTATTAAAGTTCCAAGGCAAACAAAACTCCTTTGTGTTACTAATCTAAACAACACCCAACTTGAACAAAGACTACAAAAGCCGACTTATATCATTAAATAATGAAGAGTATATTGTGGTGAAACAGCCGCCACTGAACATGAATTATTTAAAAGTCCGACCGTCCTCGAATAAATTTCCAACATCGATCGACGAATTTTATTCATCGCCGATTAAAAAAACAGACGCGATTAATCCCGGCTAATCAAGGGCCGCGGGGCCGGGAAGTTCGGCTCCGTTCAATAATTCATCGAGATCCAGAGATTGTCGCAGTTGCAGCTTTTAGAGCTGGTGAAAAAGTTATTTGCCGGAGATTTGTCCCGACCTTGTTTATCAAAAGTTAATTTATGAACCCAAATTGCATTTGCAAACGTTCCAACTTTATCACACTTAGGTCCAAAAAGTTCTTATTTACGATGGGAAAATAGAATTAAGGAAAACTAGGAAACGAAAGCACTCAAGTTACATATTATAAGTAGGAAATGAGGATATTTAGTAACGGATATGCAATATGTTGTGAGAATAATTTTTGTTTATTTGATTTATATAAATGGACTCTTGGCATTTTATTCTCTTATCAAAGCTCGTCTTTTTTTTTCTTGTCACCATTACTCGTCGCAAGAAATTATTAATGAAATTTAAATTGAGGAACGTAAATTTCTTTCCATCTAATCGATTTCAATACTAAAGTTATGAAGGCCACGTGAAATAAGTAAAATTGAAATCGAATTTAGCACAAATAACTGAATTATAAAGCCTTCAATCATAAATCTTATGAGGATTATAAGTGAAATTTTTACTCAAAAGAAAAATTGTTTTGAGTTGTAATAAGATTTGAATCGTAATATTTAACATAGATCAATCAAACTTTGAACAGTTTTAAAATTAACACCACTCAAAATTGATATTCAACTCCTGCCCTACCTCACAATTTTTAAATGAAATAATTTTTGATTTTACTTGAAAATTGCAACCGATAGCTGGAATGTAATTTTTCTTCGACTACAGCTATAAAAGCATAGTTATTACATTTAAAACAATTAAATTTGTACAGTTTTCCTAAAGACTCCATAATTCCTGATATGCACAGAATAAGATTTCAGTATTTTAAAATTATGTAATATTTATTAATTGCTACAAATTATAAATAGTTTAAAATTTACAGCATGAGTTTCAGTATATGAATAACTAATATAGGTAGAAATCAATATAAAATTTTGTAAAAATTCTGCAAAATTCTTTGTTGGTATTCACTTTTACCTGTGATCCATTCGACTACAATTTACAGAAATGCCAAATCATTTTAACACAACAAAAATTAAGTTCTCTAACATAATCTATAACATAAAGGAACACAAAAAGTCAATTATTTCTCAATATTTAAACTTCAAAAATTTGTATAGTCATTAAGTTAGTACGAATATAAAAACATGCTCATAATTTACATTTAAAGAACTTCCTAGCAAGCCTAAAATAAAATTCTTGACTTTGTAAATAAAAAAAGTAACTTTTTCAATAAAAATTTATTTTCAGTTCAAATTTTTATAACTTTGAAAATGAAAGTCGAAATCAATAACTAGCGACTGCGTGGGTGCTAAGCAAACACAACAGCATTAGATAGAATCATAAAATCGACGAAAAAAATTACAAAACCTTCAATTTCTTTTCTCTATCTCAATCGATAAAAATTTTCAAAAAGTCTAAAATCGACACAAATCATTCTGAGCCATATAAACCAAAATTTTCTCACATAACTTATCTCCCTGATCTCATTCTCCTACTTAATTCATCTATTCGAGTGATAGATTTCTCACATTTCTTAAAAGAACACAACAATTTTTTTTAGGAAACTTAAACGTTGATGGCTATTAGAGTTTTCAAATTATTTCAAATGAAAAAACATTATTTTAATCGACATGCAAAGAGCTTTCAGACAATTCTACAACCAGAGAGCCGCCACTATAAATAAGAAAGTAGAATTTTTTAATTTTGAATAAAATTTTGGTCGATATTCTGTTTCTACCTCAATCGATGAAAATTTTCAAACACGCTGAACTGAATGAAAACCAATCGTTCTGAGCTAACAAAATGTAGATTTTCTAGTGTGAGTTGTCAAACTGATCTCGATTTTGTACTCGCCTTGTCCATCTAACTGTTGGATTTCAAGGTATTTGACAAAAGAACACAAAAATTATTTTTTTTACAAAATTTAACCTCAATAACTGCTAACAATTTTAAGTTATTTTGAACACAAGTACTCCTTTATAATCGATATTCAAAGCGCTATCTAGCAAATCAAGAACCATAGTTTAAGCATTGTAAATTAAAAAAAACATTTTTTAAAATTGATCAAAATTTTGTTCAAAAAATTCAAAATATTTACATCTTCAAAATTAAAAGTCCAATGTAAAAACTATTAATTGCGTTTCATCGAGCGAGCCAAATATTATAAAATGAGATCATAAAAGAGTCTTAAAAAATTTGAAGAATTTTTACAAAGAAAGTTTGTCATATATTCAGTCGACTAGAGTTTACAGAAATGCCAAATCATTTTGAGCTAATAAAACTGGAATTTCTTAACTTAATTTGTTTGTTAATCTCGATCCTGCACACAGCTTATCCACCTAAATGATGGAGAATAAGTATGTCATAAAAGAACACAAAAGTCAATTATATTTCAATATTCAAACCTCAATAAATTCTCGAGTACTTAAGTTATGACAATTATAAGGATATGCCCAATATCGACATACAAATTGTAAATAAAAAAACTCACGTCTTTACCGTTGAAAAAAATTTATTTCTAGAAACTGAAATTGTCATAACTTCGAAAATGGAAGTCCAAATTAAAAACTAACGGCTGCCTTGCGATTAACGATAGCGGTGCTGCAAATTAATATGCGAACAGAATTAAATCACGACAATGGTAACCAATGTAGTTAAATCGAATTTAAACTTTCACGTGTAAAGTTTTTCACATCCATCTTAAATTAAGTAGAGGAAACGCAGAATTTTCCAAAAAAAAATTATTTAAATTTGAAAGCCGATGACGTAACAGACGCAATTAATTGAAGCTGGTGCTAAAATTGCAAAAACTTTTATAATTTTGACGATGCAAGACTTGTGTGAATGTGACAAATTGTGGTAATTTTAAGCTTTTGTTGTTAATCTGGTCACGCACGCTGTAATTTCGAGTTTAATTCGGCTGAAATATTCCTAACATAACCGTCAAAAATTGCCGATTTTCTAAAAATCGAAGACTCAAAGTACAAATTATTTAGAGGCAATTGACCTCTGCAACCTGCGCGTTTACTTTCACAATGGTGAACTAGAGCTTTGGAACTCCTTTGATCGTCGCGGCAATAAAACTTTTCAGTTTATAACGGCCGTGAACATGTTCGTAGAGTTTTCCAAAGTGTTCGACTGGTTATTGGAAATTTATTTATGTGAATCGGACCATTTTGGCGGTGGTTCCGGCACTTAATGCTCGCAGGAATTGGTCACTTTGGGGCGTCGCGGCGCCGCCACCCTCCGGCGCTGTTTCCCACTGTATAAATGAAACATTCGACAAACACTCCCACAAATTGTGTACTTTGAACGTTTTCCCGTTTCCCTTTCCGTTCCAGAAATTACATCGATTTTAATTCATTGCCTCGTGGAATTTTCTTATCATCACACCAGGACCGGGCTGGATGTGAAAACAACACACCTGTGGGGTGTTGTCGTGGGTCGCAAGATCTTGATTAAAATTTCCGGTCTAGCAGAGCGGGATGCTTATGGATGCGATTAATGTGATTGCGGAGAACGTCTATCCGTATAACGTCTCCTCGCCAATCCTTGTTTTGTTGTTGGAACCATTACGGAAGTAGAGCACTAGTCTTGAGCGTGTAGATATACTCTCACTTTGAATTAATTATAACTTTCAAACACAATGCCACTAATGCCTTTTCTCTATTGCCTCGCATTAGAGGGGAAACTTGCGCGATAGTCAACCAGAAGAGAGGCAAAAACAACCCAAATGGAAGTAGTTCAAGTTGAACTCTTCTCTTCCTGTTTGCGTTTCATGACAAACGCCGCGGTCTTTCCGCGAAATCAACACTTAGGTCGTGAATTTTGTTTTCTAACATTTTCACCCTTGAAGCAAAGGACATTCTCAAAGTCGCCGCGTGGTGTTCAATACAATTCTGTGACTTCAAAATTGTTTCTTATTTCAACAACTATGAAAGGACCGAGAATAAAGCTATTGCCGACGCTGTAGCTAAACTTAATTAGAATTCCGAAAATTTTGCCAAAACTGCTTTAATTCAAGACAATGCAGGATTTTGATGATAATTGATGGCTCCTAAGCTTAGAATCGTTGTTCGAAGCTTGCGGCGGTTTTAAGCCGATATTACAACTTCCAGCTGGTTCAAGACGTAGTTATTAATTTTTTTTAGAAGCTTCTCGCCCCAAACTGCAAACGCGCTCACAACCCCGCGCCTAATTCGATTGCAATCTTTCATTACATCAAACTCCAAGTGCCGCCGACTATAATTAATATCAGTTGGATCAGTTGAAAGCGCCACGGCGAAATTTGAATGTCACGTCGCATCCGGAGTCAAGTTTTTAATTAAATCGGTTATGAAATCTGATGGGCAAACGGACGAACGATTGAAGCCGTTCGAAGACGCAATTTGATACTACGAAGATCTCGTTAAAATATTTTTTCTCTCTTTTGCACTCGGTACGATACCAAAAAGAAAACAAAATCAAGTATAGAGCTTTGTATTGAAAAAAAAAATTGTAGCGCTTTTTCTGCATAAATTAATTCTTAATACAATTAACGAAATATTGCAAAATAATTTGGTAAAACTTCCACTTTCCACTGATTTGGAATAAATATTTTCTTAATACCCAAGACTTTTGTTAGAATTAAAAATGTAGTCGACATTTTGAAGTAGACAATTGAAACTAACCAGAATGAGGTAATGGAACTCGGATTAAAACCACGCTTGCATTATTTTGATTGTGTTAGCTTAGTAATTGGTGTGTAGGTGTGATGACGTCTGTCTGCAAAGCTACTTTACAAATCATCGAACCGAAGGGAAAACTGCGTAGGAGAAACATAACATCGACCGAAATGGCAAGAGAGACAAATCTCCAATTAAAAAACGATTCTAGATAGCAACGAAAGTAAAGGGGATGATAGAAGATAAGAAACAAGTTTTTTAAGTGCTCATCGATGATAGAAAAATCGATTCGGTTACGTAAGAAAGCTAGAAGACAAGTAACATTTCCACTCATCCCTAACGGGCTGGCTCGATTTGGATGCCGGAGCAATAAAAACAAAACCGGGGGTGGTTTCATTTTTACGACTCAGCAACAATCCTCCAGTAAGCGCCTTATACAGAATTAAAAGCCCTGTTCGCATAAAAAAGACAGGCTCCAATGCCGGTCCTGTTTCCTTCATTGCAAATAAAACGCCATAAAGTAGGGACATCCCCTAACGCCAATAAACTTGCTAAAGGATAGCGAAATTTATTCTGTAATATACGCGTTAGGATAATGCATGTCCGGGCTGGTGCCGGGGAGATTTATGCATAACCCCCACGTGTGCTGAGACGCCTCTGGGAATAAATATAATATGACGGTGTTTCGAATTTAAAATCCAATTTGCTGCGAAAATTGAAATCGAACAAATAGACCCGCTACTAGTGCCACAGAGAGTACCTAAGCCGATTCCGGTAATTTAGTTGGGCTCAGTCTGGATAATTTATCGTAAGAATGGGATGAAAGACATCCGTTTCGGGATCATCCCGGTCGCAAAAAACTTACAAACCTTTTTGCTAGGGGCTGATTGGCCACCACTTATCCTATCAGGAGGAGAATCGACTCGAGTCGGTGTTCTTAATTAACTTTCCGGATTGTTCTGAAGTTGCGAACGCTAACGAGGTGGCGGTGATGTTTAAGAAGGCTAATATTAGGGAAAAATAGAAGTTTGGGTAGAGGTGCCGCCTTTCATAACAATACATCTAAGTTTTTGACTTCAGCAGCTGAGGCGATATATTATTAAAGATCAACGTTCGGATACTTTTCATTTACCTCTTAGCTTAAACAATAATGAGGTTCTTAGCTCTAGAAAGTGCTTACAAATTTTTTTAACATTTTCCGCTAAAGAAATTATTGTAAAATCACATCTACATTACTTGCAAAAATAAGTACCAAGGTTTCCGAAAAAAAGAGAAAGTTGGATATCATAAAAAAGATTTTTCTTACACTACAATTTACCTAAAATTCAATACACACAACAAAAATAAATCAACTTTTACTGTTCAAAAATAACACACAAAGATTGATAATTTTTGGCATAACGCCAAATTTGTGAAGATCGATAGGTTTTAACTTAATGTTGTTGCTAGTGAAATACATAATAATGCAATGGGTATTACGTTCCAAATGAAATTACTGCGAAAGAGCTGTCATGAACAAATGGAAAATAAATTATTTTATTTGACAGGCTTCAATACCAAATACAGACAACACGACAGTAAAATTGAAATTAATCGCAAATTTCCCTCTTTACTAGTAATTTTCGTAATATTTACTGGACTCGAAATTTGTCAAGTGCACGTTTTATTTGAAAACTTGAACTGTGGGAGCTTCGACACTATCAGCTAATTGCAGTAGAAATACAAACTGCAGCATTGGGAATATTTAATCTAAAACTGAAGTGTAAATTTTTTGAGAGATTTCTTAATGTTGCTTTTTACCAATTGCAATAATCTTAATTTAAATGAGCATTGAAAAACATTTCTGTGCAATAAAAATTTATTAATAATCAATTTACATAAGACATGTTTGAGTCTATTTATGAATTAATCCTATTAAGTGTAGCTATACAAGATTTTCACAAGTAATTAGAAATGCTCGCATACATTTTGTCTTGTCATTTTGTCTAACAATGTAATTAATCTTTGAACTTTAACATAAGATTCAACCCACAGATGGAGTAACTCGTCTCTCCTACATGCTTTTGGGATTCCAGTTATTAACGTAAAGGTCAAAGTAACTTTACCAAGACTATCTATTAATAAATAGTCATTTTATAACATCAAACCTTCATATTGTTTCTAAGATATTTTTGGCATTTCTTTAGTTCATATTTTAGGTTTTATCTCATTATAGGAATTGGTCTTTTTTTCATAAATTAAACTGAATTATAATGTCAACTACATAATATGTATGAGTTTTTAGTATCGTACTCAATATTAAACATTGCCTGCGGAATGACGACAGTTACTGAACATTTTTCCTTTTATGTGGCCTCCGACTTGCTTTTTTCTGTCTGTGACAACAATCCTTTATTATGCACAATAGTAAATTTTTATTACGTTTGTTGTAGTAATTTTGTTGTTGTGCTATTTTTAAATATAGAAATTCTCTTAATACTTCATAGAATTAATTATTTGAAAGAGCTTCAAATTTTTTTAAATATTTTTAAACATTGTTTACTATTATACTAATTATTTACTGAAAGCACACTCATTCTTGCACGATAATTCCGTCACAAGTTAAGAAATTCAAAAAGAAGAAAAAACCTCCGAATCTGAACCATCAAACCTCAGCTCTTGAATGTATTATAAACGGCAAATTTTGTATTATGACCCTTCACTAAAAAGGATTTGAGGGTATTGCTATTTATAATCGAGTCCTGGTTTACGAAATATTTTTCTGCAGTTAATTAGCAATTTCCTTCAGTATTTAAGATGATGACAATCACTCTCCCGTTACATTAAGCACTCGCAATTTTTTAAAGGATTCCTGTGTCCGTTTTACGCAGCTACATTAATTTTGATTAAAGCTCTAGTTAAAATAATGAGTATAATATTTATTTTTTTCAGAATTTGCCAAGATTTTGCAAACTTGGTTGCAATACTTACGTAAGACTGTAAACTGCAAACATTTTTTTGTATTTGTTTGAGATTTTTTTCCTTGCTTTTCAATGAGCTTTACGACAAGTGTAAACCCAATTATTTACACATTGAAAAATTTACGCTTTGTTTTAATTTTACCTTAAGACTATTAATTATATTATAAATTAAGCCAAATTAATTATAAAAGTATAAATAACTAGAGAATAATTATAGGTAATTAACTTTTCCCGTTCCTCGCTATTCCACGAATTTTTAAACCTCAATTAGCAGTACCATAATTAAAATTAATGTAATTACGGCTAAATGTTTGACTGTCAGCATTCAATTAAAAAATTTAATAATCCAAGACCTCTGCATTCTTAGCTAGATTTGTAGACAATTTGGTATAATATTACATAGAATAATTTGAGATTTTAGTCTCGGTGTCGTGACCGGCTCACCGCGTTATTACTAACCAACATCTCATTCTGTAGCAGAACTTTCATGATAATCCTCCAAGCGCAAACTCGGACATACAAATACTTGGCTTTTGCAATATTACTCTTGATTATTCAAATATTCGGCAGTAAATTAACAGAGACCCACATGTGTATGAAGCAACCCACGACCAAATCGACGCGGTAATTTGGTTAGCTAGAAGGTATCTGTTCTTCGCTCTAGCAACATCAACGTTCGTCGGTAAATTTAAAGTAATTTTGACTAATTCCGTTTTCGCTAAAATTAAATTAGGACAGGACACGGTTGTTCCTTGAAATAATAATATTTTAGAAAATAATTCCAAACCCTCCAATCAATTCAACAAAACGAAATAAAAATTAACAAGTTAAACCCAGCAAACTTTTGCAATTAAAAATTTTAAAACAGTAAAAACACGTAAAATTGATTTTTACCGTTTCAGCAAAACCAACAAAACCTAGGAAGTAGAGCCGACTGCCACGCTGACAGCACGTTGCCAATAGGTAAAATTAAAAAAATTAACGAGCAATAAAAAAACTTGAAAAGTACGAGAGGTTTTTGAATTCGTCAAGCACCTCCGGCAAATTGCGAAAAACACCCGTAAATATGGCACGTACTCACGATTCACCCGGCGCCTCCGCCAAAACGTTTGCTCGCAAAACAATTCTTTCGTTTCGTTCCATTAACTGAACTAAAAAACTAAAAAGTTTCGCCATTATAAAAATTTTGGGGTACATTAGAAAAATAAGAGTTCTGCAAAAAATCGTCAGAATGTTTGGCAAGGTTTGTGATAATTCGGTCACGTGTCCAGACTAGTAGCAAATGCCGCAACAAATATTTGCATGCAAATTGTGATGTATGTAAAGCCGAATATATCTGGTAACATTGCGCCTCGCCATCCCGGTGGCTTTTGGAGCTTTCGTGACGCATCCTAATTTGCTTGCGGACTAGCAATCTCTTAGGTAGATGATTTGTGTGTTGTGGCGATGTGCAACGAATTAAGCCAACCACAATTTCGAGGATCAGATTTCGAAATTTAATAATAACAACGCTGCCAAGCAGGTTAGATCAAAGCGGGGGTGTTAGGTAGATAACTGTTGTTTGTACAGTCCCTATAGACAAGACGCTTATTATTAAGGGGGTTGACGCGGACCTGAAACCGAAAGAGAAAGTTCTGAAGAACGAAGGCGCAGTAGCACCAAAACTGGCGATTAATTATGCAAATGTGAATTTTACAAGCACTCTGCTCATATCATAAGCTTTAATCTTGGCTATTGTGGGTGTATTAAGGGCCTATTCCAATTACATTGAGTATTGTATTCCTTTATAGCGAAGCGCTGAAGCTTTGATGAACAACCTGTAGATCGGACGGTCGCTCCATTCTTCTATTCTCAAAAGGATTGGCGGAAGGAAATGCTCGAGTTGAGTATTAATATTTCAGCTATAGAACCGGACTGAAAAACACTTCCTTCCTGGTTTTTTCGATTCACTCGGCAAATGCTACGATTTCTAACTTTTTCTCTAAAAACGGTTTTTGTTATGAACTTCATCTCTCATAAATTTACTGTAACTAGAGGAGTGATAAATTAGATTACATCATTTTGAACTCTTTGGTTTAAATTTTCAATGTGTAACGCTAAACGAAAAATGTTATTTGCATGCAAAAATTCAGCAAAATTCACATTTGGCGAACGGTTTTCGATTTTAATTGAGTTCTGCCAATTTAAGCCGTCAATGCGACTACTCTCTGCACAATTTTTGCAAAAATTTATAACTGCATTAATAACGTCGAAATTTCCAACTCAGCCATGTTAATTGACATATTAATTTATTGAGACAAGTTCAAATGTTCATTAAAGTTAATATTTTATCTATCCGCCTGGACTATTCGCACTAATAATATTAGTATTCATTTATTCGCATACAGCAGAGAATATCTATTCCTGTCTCCTAAACTGCTTAAAATCCCTTGATACTAATATCAAGCAAATTACTTCACCATGTCACACCCTAAGAATTTAGCAACAAAATTAGTATTAATGTTGCAGGCCAACTGAACTTGTCACATTTAATCGCAAATGAGAACGTAATAAAAGTTTGTCCTACGGAGTGGGTTATAAAAAGTTATTTTCTGGCGAGATTCAAAACGAAATACGACATTAATCGTAGACAATCAATTGTCTCGCAGCTGCAGCAGCTTGACGTTTATGAAGGGAAGTGAACTAAATCCCGGCTATGATAAATTGTGGTCAAAACTTCTAGCTCGTTTAGCCAGAACACATATGAAGTAAAATAATTTTTTACATTAATTCTGAATTTCGAATTTACGTAGTTTATCTTCACATGCAATTACTATGGCAAAACTGTAAATGTAACTATCATTAGGAAAATTCATACTAATTTTATAATTGGGGTCATTATGTTGTACAGGCTTTGAAAATTTCATCTGTAGTTTAACTCAAAGAGAAAAGTTTGCAATTAAGTGCATTTAATTGAATTGAGGATCATAATACCTAACTGTCAATTAGTTGAATATGGCATAACCTTATATTTGCCCCCGGTAAAGAAATTCACACCAACCAACAAAAGAATCGAGAATCGCCCTGAAGCAACATGTAAAATCAATGCTTACGAAAAGACGTTTTCAGCAAACAATAAATTCTCATAGTGGATTCTCTAGACAATATCATTAATAAATGATTAAAAAAGTAGAGAGCTTGCGGCAGTCTGGATAACAGTTTGAAAATCTTGGTAGAATTCCAATATCTTACAGATTGCTTTCTACCTAATAAGTGTAACTATTCAAGACGCTAAGAGATTAAAAAATTGAAACTTAAATAGTTTAGCAAAAGTGTAGTAATTAATGATAGAATACCTTTCGAAATCTGGCCTCTATTTTACATAAATTATAAAATATTATAACGACTCTTGATAAATGTTCACAGCGATTTCAGCACAGCTGCCTTAAGTATCAAATAGAAATTTAAATTTATATGGAATAACACAAAAATTTTAATTAAGATAAGTTGAGAAAATTTAATATAAAATTGATTAAATTAAAACTGAGATAAATAAGTGAATTAATAAAAGGAAACATTTCACTCAGCTTTTGAGGACCCAAAGTTAGTGCTATCAGTAGTAAAAACTCTTGAAGCAATTTTCTTTAAGTTTATTATTATTTTCAATTTCCAATCAATCAATCAAGCAATTACTGCTAAAGCTTGCAAAGTACAAATAATTATCTTCTCTATATTGTTATTATTATTAAGACACTAACCATCCCTTTGTATACTTGATTATAACTTACCTGGAGTTAAAAGTTGATTGTATTAAACAACTTACAATGAAAAAAAAATGTTGCGGTTCGACAACACTGTAGAAACTTTAAATTTTGTAAAATTTGGGAAGGATGGAGCCACAATCCTAACACCACAAAAAAATCAGCTCGCATGCTAATTGGACAATAAAAATGATTTCAAATATTTTGAGTTAAATGCTTTGTATTTGATCGCATGTTATAATGTGTACCTAATCTAGAGCAATTGAAAAAAAAATCTGTTGATCTGACAGCCAATATCATGTTCAAATTCAAATAAATTTACTTGTGATCGTCTTGTGAATTTGTGAAAGGTTATTGGACAACTGTAAACAAAGTAAAATTGAAAGAAAACGTATTTCTAACTGATCATTGTAATTATTAACGATTTTAGCCAAGGATATTCTATTTGAGGACGAGTGCCAGAAGTACGCCAATGGGAAATTTTACATGCGAAGTGAATTCTATTGACAGTACACCGCTGAAATGCTGGAAATGTGCGATGTGCCTGGAATGTGATCGAGTTGGAACCATGCGGTTTTGTTCCAAAATATAAGTCATAGTTGAATTAATTTAGAATTTCATGTCAACCAAATGATTAATTTTCTACCATTAATTTTGAAATCAATATGAATTTCATTTTGTTTTATGAAGCAAATGTATTTGTGTTATAAAATATGTAGAATCGGTTCCTGTTCCGGAACCCAACGAGCCCAGTAAGTCTGGTGGCAGGGCCAATAATTTTTTCTATTAATTGAAATTATTCAATTTTTATCTCGGGAAAAAAACAAACTAAACAAAAAAATAATCAATCAAATCGTCAGTTATGATTAAAAGTCCATACAAAAATTATGTTTTTTGCAGTTTGTCCTAATTTTTCAGTTTTTTTTTGGAATTGTCCCAAATCTCCTGTTTCTGAAAATTTTTTCAGGACCACAACTAGTATAACAAGGTCAAAATTATGCACATTCATCATTCAAATTGTAAGTTATCGTCTTCAGTTCGTGTAAATATCCCATAAAAATCATGCACTTTCCCGTATTTTACGTGCAACCTTTCTAACTTCTTTTCCTCTAAGAACTTAATACGAACTTTAACAAATATTTTAAATAAAATAGAAAAATTGGCCCAGCCGGTCGCAATTGATGCGCCTACCAACGAACAGCGTTTCATTTTTATTATTATAGAAATATATTAAAATTTTATTGAATATCACATTGAAATAGCGGATCATTAAATTATAAAACTTCACTCTTTCGATTCTGAGTCTCTAATGTGTTGGTAAGTACGAAAACGTATTTTTATTTTCTGCCTATTCTCAAAACAATACACATTGTTATCTTTTTACGTAAATTGCTCTAATACTTACATCTTCATTATTTCTTATTGTTCCAAGCTTTCAGAAAAAATTGTTTGCCAGTATTCTTCAACAACATCTTTATGTGCATCATAAGAAGCTAAACGCTTGTCTTTAAAGCACTTTTATTAGATTTTTAATAAGATGAAATCTGGAGATGCTAGGTCAGGGCTATAAAGTAAATGCTTTAACTATATGAACCCCCAGTTATTGATTATATCATAAACTTTATTCGTATTATAAGTTCGCCAATAATTGACGTAGAGCAACCATTTTTTAATATTGACGTTTTTCTCCAGCGCAACTTTTAACTTTTGGGTTGCTTCTTTCAGCCCCAACATTTATAGTAAGCCTCTATGGGTTGCATTCAAACCAAATTTACTGCAGTAGTTCGGCTTCCACGAAGGACATTTGGCCGTTTAGCAATGCCATAAAAATTTTAACTACATCAAAGAAACACTTGAAGAGAAAGTTGTCGCTTTGGTGCTTTTAGATATCCAAGTCTTCGACAAGGTCTGACATTGTAGAATTTTATATAAACTTTATAAAAATCAGCTTTACACTTCCAAGCTACTTTTATATCTACTCGGGTGTCCTTCAAAGAAGCGTCCTCGGTGTCTCCCTTTATCTCATCTACATTGAAGAAATTCCTACTACAAATACTACCTTTGCAGATGATACTGCAATAATGTTATTTACTCAAACTACTTTTACTATTGAGCAAGCTGATATTCCGAAAGTTATTGTCTTCATTGAATCTATTCTAATAAACTTAAACAAAATACCAAGAACCCGGATCAGAAACTAGTCTGGAAGGACACATTGAAGCCAACATTATCAACTCAACCTAGGGGCAAACAATTCATATTGTTTAATTGGATGAAAGTCCCAACTGACTTTAGAAAATAAATTATTGCTATACAAATATTAATACCTGTATACGTATATGGAAAACTATAGAAATGCAGGAAACCCTCAAATACTAAGTCCCATCAATACAGTACATGGAGAATGCTGGCCAAAGCTTCATGGTTCATTAGTAACAAAACATTTCCTAAGAACCTTAAAATTTCTTTCATCACCTTTCTACACCTACTACACTAAGACTAAAAAATTTAAAAAGCAATGGCCAAAACGCCCTTTGAATGAATTCTGAAGACCCATCAGTAAACGATAGTCAACAACTTAAGTCAAATAACAACTCCAACATATTATTAACTTGTTACTCGATGATTTGAGTATATTGTAATTTTTCAATAAAATATTAAATTTAGAAAAGCTAAGGGCGAGTTGTGCCATTTTTGTCCAACACCAAAATTCGGTCAATAGCTATAATAATCTTTATTCAATAGTTGTTATGGTAATTGAACAAAGTTCAGTGTTGTGGGAAAGTGGAGCACTGTATGTAGAAAAAAAATTAAATCACACATTTGTAACTTGCAGTAAATTGGGAGTAGTTTTAATTAAATTATGCCCATAAACCTACTCGTTACACATTACTTCCGCCTCAATTGCTTAAAGTCTTCAATCTGCTTGGGAGTGCAAACAAAGACAAGGCCCCTCTAGTTCGAGCCAGTCGTTAGATTCCAAATAATTTAGCAAAGATAAGATCAGTCTAGATAATATATCTTTACATGGTACTGCAAATATTAAATTTTATAATCCTCAACTGTCTTTTCCGGGTTTTAGCAGCTTTCCAAAGAAGTTACTTTACCTTTTCACGTTCCAACGTGCCATAACTTCCTGCAGCACATTCTCAAACAAAACCGGATTTTGAAGCTACTGCCGGTAGTAAAGTCCTAAAAATAAATTTGTCTGAACAGAAATTTATGTAGCAACCGAGCTGAATTTTGATCAACAAGCGAATTTGTAGTGCTCTCAAATTTAGAGACATGCAAATTGTTAAGGAGAAGATACACCAGCAAACTCTCCTTACCTGTGTTATCTTCTGATAGGGTAACGAAGAGTAGTAGAATACCCTGATTGCGTTTTCTGAAAGCTTAGTCCTAATGTCTGCGATATTCTTTATCGGTACCAAATTCACGTCTCAGGTTGGAATTTATCGGTCCCCCTGATATGGCCTGCATATGAAGAACAATATACGTCGCAAGTGGCCGACGTTGATCGAGGACTTGTCACGTCCAATTTAATCGGGCTTTCATCCGTTTAAACGCCATTTATAACGATCGGGTTGCCTTTTAAAAGCGATTTGTTTTTCCAGTCTGAAACCCCGGAAGGAATTTTGCATGGAAAACGATAGCGAGAACGAATAATGAATAGACAACGCCGTTACGAAATCTTGAATTAATAAAATCAATTGCAATCGTGACATTACAAATTCTTGTAAATATCCGTTCCGTTTAATTCCAAAATGCTTCCAACAATTTCCGGTTTCAGTGGTGGAGATTTTAATTAAAAAATTTGAGAGAAGGGGGTGTAGTTGTTAAATTGCGGCGCTTCCCTCTCTAATTCTTGACGGTTCCTCTACAAAGAGCTTTGTGCTTTGACGCGTTTCCCTCATTTAAATGCAAATCGAAAAAAAATATTTTTACCAAAATCGCCCACAAAACGAGCGTGTGCTTATGTATTTGCATATTTTTTTCAGGCACAATGTTGTAGTCATGAAGTCTGCCCTGCTATACCCGTACGACAGTTACGCCAGCAGGGGCGCCTGCAGACTTCTCGGCCCGAGACACGCCGCCGTCACGGCAGCAATATACACTTTGGTAAGAACCCCCACTTACGCAAAATTATCCACCCAAGTCTTGGCAAAAAAGAGCAACGAACACGTTAATAATTTTTCAGTTGGATTTGTTTTTAACTTATCTGAAGTCACTGAATTTAATAATTTCCATTAAGGGTCGACTTATAACTATTTGTATTTTATTTTATGGCACGCTTGAAAGTAGAGGATTCACGTAAAGTTTTCCTAGGCAGTGTCTGACCCAATTTCTCAAAACTCACGTTTTATTTTCTATGTATCGCTCTTCTCGCACGTCTGCCGCCACTTGATTGCACTTGCACTAAATCAGTGAAGTGCGCTGCAATTTCAGCACTCAGTTCCGACCGAAATACACCGTTTACAAAAACATAGTCGAAACTTGTCTTTGGTAAGCTTCCGAGTTTCCGGTCCCTTCCTCTTCGCCTCTTAATGGAACGTTAACCAACATGCAGGGACGAAAACCAATTTAAAAAACTTTTGGGGGATGATTTTAGGTCAGGTGTAGTACGAGCGTCGTAAAAGTTGATTTGTAAGCCCTAAATAAAGTTTTGATGAGTTTTTAATACACAAATACGGAGCGTATCGAAAATTTCGAGGCAGAGTAAATTAATAATGAAAGGGGGGTTTAGGGACGGGAAGCAGTGGGAAAAAGTGAAATTGAGGCAGATGTCGAATTAATTATCAACGCTACCAAACAACTGTTGCAGAAGTTAAACAAAACGTAAACAGTAATTTGAGGAAAAAATTCTGGCAAATCGTCTAAAATTTGTAAAACATAAAAAATCCCTCAAGTCTCGCCTTCATTTAAGGGGATTCGGAGGCGGCGAAAGCTTTCACTCTTGAGACACTTTAAAAAATGTAAACATGGTTCGAAACTCATAAACGCTTTTTTATTCCAGAACATTTCCATTCTTGTGGTGCTCTTGTACAGCTGGCGGATAAGCGTGAACATCAAGAAATATTCGACCCTGGAGGACGTCTATTATGGTGAGTCAATGCGAAAAATATCCGCAACGACCAGCAAATTACCATCCGGAATTCGAAAGGGACGAATGACGCGAACGCGGAATTGGGTCAGACGGGGTGGTAGACCATGAACTTTACGAGTATCAAGGATATAGCAATCGGAGCCTTATATATTTTTAATGTCACCACTGGCGGCGGTAAGGACACATCATGACCATTAGTGGCGCAATAAAGATTGCACGTCGCCTCGCGTTAACCCGGAGAAAATGGCAACGGTGCCAACATTTAGCTGCCCTTCCTCAATATCTTACCCTTCACGACCCCGTGGTTAAATATTAACAGCACCGCTTCGACAGCTAAACTGTCAATAAATACATCGAAGAGAAATTGCATGTTAAGTATAATGCCTGCAAATGTTCAGATGGTCTATGTAAAGAAATACTTGGTTGTTTTTTTTATTATTTAAAAATTACTAGTAATAAACTATTATAAAAAAATCTTCCAATAAGATTAAATTTAAATACTTTATGAGTCTATTAATTAAAGAAAGCTATCGAAATAATTTTTTATTATAATCAATTTTAAGATGTAGAATTTAAGAATGAAACACTTTATATTTTGATGTTGTTGCTTTCAACAAAAAAATATAAATATAATAAAACAATTCTGACGTAACTTGACACCGTTTGTTGTATACTTCTAAATTAAAATTATTAAAGAGACAATATTTGTAGATGTACACAATTTTCTATTTATTTCTGAAATGGGACAACTTGCAATTTATCGATTAGACTATGTGCACATGCAAGTTGTAGTAAAATATTTATGTATCTCACAACAAACTAATTAATAATATAAAATAATGTCAATTTTTAATCACTATTGAACATAAACAAAATAAATTTTTATAAACTTTTTTTTAATTCCACATATATATTCTATGCCAATTTCTAGAATAATTGCAACATTATAAATTTTACTAATTATCACTTTGAACTGTGCAATTTTGTCAAGAACAAAGCTAATTCTAGAACTGTCGTAAGATTTCTCACAAAAAAAGGAAATTAGTTTTGAAAAAATTTTGTCTGTGACACTAATAATTATTAATTCAAGTCTACTAT
This sequence comes from Pyrochroa serraticornis, assembly GCA_905333025.2. Classification (NCBI taxonomy): domain Eukaryota; kingdom Metazoa; phylum Arthropoda; class Insecta; order Coleoptera; family Pyrochroidae; genus Pyrochroa; species Pyrochroa serraticornis. Next base: position 7,510,695 of record HG995157.1, on the reverse strand, counting down.
TTGCGCGTGGTAAGAACTATTTAAACATGGTCAACAGTCGTTGGATGAGTTTTCCACTAAGATGCAAAGTTGGAAGTTGACATTGTGGTTGAAATTATTTAGTGAAGTTTTTCACCAGAAGATAGATACACTTTAAGGCTTTGTTGAACCGATTTATTTTAATTATCAACCGGTTTGCTACTGAAGATAAAACTTAGGTTCACTATAAAATCCCGCATTGAATTAAAAGCGACATAACAACATTTTGAGGATTGTAGTTCTCCTAAAAATCTTAAAGTTAGACCTTTTACAAGATTAATAATAGTAAATCTGAGGAAAAATAAAACATAGTTTGAACCTATTAAATTTATTGTTAAACAATCTAATATCTGTATTCAAAAAGAAAGAAAGTATATTGAAATTTTTTTTTTGTTATTGTCATGTTTTATTTTAATTTTTAATTCAATTGCATAAAAAAGAAAATTCTATAGTAAATTCGCAGAAAATACAAAAAGAATATTGCCACTTTTGTTCACTTTATACATTTTATTGAATTTAATTTGCTTAGTTTCTTATTCAAAAGCAGAAATTCTAAAGATTTGTGTTTTAATCCACTTTTGACAATAATTTGGTATGTTTTTATCGATTTGCATAGCAATTTTTTTTATATTACAAAAGTTTCTCCACCTTTCTTGGTCTTCTATTACAAATTTTATTGATGTGTTTTTCTTCTACCAACTCTATTACTTTCTCTAGGAACAGCATTTGAATAACGTTTCTAAGTAATGCAATGATATAGAGCCATTTCATTATAAGACGTTGTGTTGAAGGCATAACTCGTGGCAAGTTTACGTGATGGAATTAAGTTTCCTCTACAGCTCGTAGAAAGCTTAGATCCTGGTGTTGAATATCTTATACAAATAGTATCTTTCTCGAATAATTTAGATTAGGTCAAATTTTTATTTTTATTATTGTAGATTCACCCACTTGTTCCTTTTTGTATGAAAATTGAATTATCTCTAAATACTTTTGAATTGAACATTTTTAAATATATTTTGACATAGAAGAAAAAGACAATGCTGATTTTAAAATTAAAATAATTTCATTATTATTTATGTGACCACTCCCTTGCATTACTGCTTTAACGATTCAAGAACTGTGTGGTTGAGGGATTAAAATTTTTAAAATGCACGTGGAAAGAAATTAAAACAAAAAGCCAATTTACAAAAATGTAAAAGTGAAATAAACAAATCAGATTTGTTATTTTACGAGATTTTTCCCAATCTCATTTAGTAAATCGAGCAAGAACTCTATGATGAATAAAAAATTATTAATTATCCATTCAGATTTACTGTTTAAGATTATGTCAAGCCCTATCTCTGATTGTTCCAAGTCAAAATCCTTTACTATTAGTTCAAGTTTCTTTGACTAGAAAACTTTGTAAATAAATGTACAAAATATATTTCCAAATCCAAGTAATAAATTTAGGATTATTAATAATCACATTAGGGACATTTTATTTAAACTCCAACTTATTTACAACAACATCACACTATAAGTATACGATAAGTAATTTGTGTAAGTAGCCTGCAGGATTGCAGAAATCCACCCAAAGAGCATTGGTGATCATTTGGAGTATCTTTGATTGGAATCTCTCGAATATCTCTATATTGGAATGTAAAACTTATTCCCAGGTCTGAATTCCGTAGCTCCAAATTAAATACTTTGTGTACAAGCAACCTATTTTCCAAGCTTAGGTCCGATTTTTGGTCTATTAGCCAGTACATTTTGCTGACCCCAAGACCCAATTGTTTTCTCTTATTATGTCTCTTCTACGTCATTGTCCGGTTCAGGTGCATTTCTACTAGTGATGAATGTTACATGCACAGATTTGTCTTCATTTACTGTGATTGCCACGAGCTTAGTCACTTTTGAATTTGGTTAAAATTGGCTTGAAGTTGATGTGACGCGATAACAAGGTTTTCATATGAAGTGAGAATGGCCGTATTGTCTGCGTACGTAGCTGTGATAACATTGTCGGACGTTGGCAAGTCAGTTGTGTATATTTTGTACAAGATGGGTCCCAGTACCCTTCCTTATAAAATCCAGACTAGACTGAGTAGATGCTCGTAGATTATCGTAATGACAAATAAGAAAGTGGCAATGTTCAGGTAAGGTTGGAGAATTAGGAAGTAGTTATGTGGGAGTAAAGTTCTAATTTAATACAGTAGACTAGGGTCCCAAATCTGGTCAAAGGTCTGTGACACATCCAGAAAACCAACAGAGTAGTGTAGTTTATTCTCGACATCTTGATATTTTTTTATTTTTTGTAATTCAATGTATTTGCTCGATGATGGTATACTAAGATCTAAATTCGAATTGGTGTTCAGGTATCATTTGTCGCTTTTTAAGTGTTGGGTCAAGTGTCTGCAGCAAAAGTTTTTCAAACAATTTAGATGTTATAGATAACAGCCAAATTGGCCTGTAGGATTTATATGGTTTATGTATGAATGTGATCTGGATCATCTTCTATTTAAAAGAAAAGTATCCTGTTCTGAGGGTGGTATTAAAGATTTGTACTAAATACCTTAAGCCTTCTTCTGGTGATCTCTTTAATACGGTGGCTAGAAGTAAGTCGTATGCAGATGACTTTTTGGAGTTAAGTTTGGCGTTGATAGCTTTTGGGATATCAGAAACAAATAAAATGTTAAAAATAAAATATTTGGATCTTACTTACAATTTTTATATTTCAAATTTTTGTTTGAAATATTACTGTCAACGCACAAAACTAGTGGCTTGTTTGCTTATATCCAGAAAAATATCACATGTGATACTAAGGCAGTTACAGCGATCAGCATGATATAGAGCTGTAAAATAATCCTTAGATGTCATACATGATACCTTGGGTTCAAGAAGTGTCACAGGAGAACGTTCAAAAATTTGGATGTTTGATATCGAGCCAACCAAACGGACAGAAATTTCTTAATTTATTTTACAAAATCCCTTTTAGTTAACGCTAGTTTATCTATCTACAAAAAAAATCAAAACTTCTTTAAAAAAAATTGGTTGAAATAACATTGCAGTTTTTGGGCAATTTCAGAGCATTTTCAAAAATTTGATGCCACGCATATAAACAATAGTCACTAGAAGCTAAATCTGAACTATATAGCGAATATTCAATTTCCTCGAAGCGACTTGAGTTTGTAACAGTCATCGATTTCCTAGTCATCAATCTCTTCATTTTCCTTGAATGATAATTATTCCAATATTTAAAATGTTAGCGTTTTGTTCTAAATTAAAACGCTCTTCCCTCTATTTTACAAGTGGAATTCTTTAACAATCTCTAGAGTTGCTACAACCTTTCCAGTTGCTTATTTAAACTTTTTAGGGAATGCAACGCCACTTTAACTTTATTAATTTTAATTTTTGCTATTTACATTTATTGTTATATTGTAAATATTTGATAAATTAACAATCAAATTTAAAGTAAACTTTGCAACAATAACACAACGAAGTGTCAACAGAAGTTAAGAAAACTAAAATGTGTCAATAACGACTAGTAAACTATAATTTTTTTTTATAGAAAAGCTTGGATCATATTTTGCGAACTAAGTAATTTTCTCAGATATATTTTGTATACTTCATTAATTGTAATGTTGTTGCCAGAACAATACTCGTAAGTAAGTTTGAGAAGATCTGAAGTTGTAAGCACTTAATAAAGTTTCGTATAACGTGCAGTATATGCAGCAACTTCCTCCCTTTGATCATAATTAAATTTTTTTCTAAATAAAGTAATTCAATTGCTATTATTCTACTGAAATTTTGCAACTAAACTCTTCTTTATTGCATGGTTTAAAATCATGAAACTTATTCCATAACTATCAGGATCGTTCCTCACAGAGATTTTCTCCTCACGAACGGCTTGGGCTACGCTTTAAAAACTGTCACTAAAATGTTGTTTCTGACAGTTTTTTTTCACGTTCCAGCTATTGCAAAAATATGCAATAGCTGGTTACTCTCTACTCTTACATATCAATGATTATTAAAGAGTAAGTGGATTCATAAATGAAGTTGTATTACTTAACTTTTTAGATATAGCTGGTACAGTAACTACTTTTATCTTCACAATTTTTCTGCAACTGCTAAGCGAAAGAGCAGTAACGTTGAAAATCATCCCTAATTAGTTTTGTAAGTTTAGAGTTTGGCGAAAAAACTAGTTTTGGAATGTCAACAAACTGTCAACAAATTTTTTATATAAAAGTTTTTCCACCGTCAGCAGTAAATGAAAATTAATAGAAACTTAACATTTTAATTATAGTTGGAATATGAATAAAAATTTCTACATTTGAAATTGTGATTTGTGGTAGACTCCAACTGTAATAACTCACATATTTGTCCCCGCAAAACTTACCGATACTGCAGCATCTCGTAGAAGCAATAATAAATCTTCCTACAGCCGCCTCGGACATGTAGCCAAGTCTCTGTAAATCAAAAAAGCTAATCAGATCGTCCTAAAAGTTTCTACGAACAACTTTAAAGCAACGAAGACTTTCTGTGACAGCAACCGAACCCTTTCAGCGCCGATTCCGTTTCAGTTGGTACGACAGGAATTAGAATTTAATTACGACCGTCAACTGCAATTCGATCGTTTCACTAGCGAAATTTTGATAGCTTGCTCCCATTTTATTACGTCAGCGCCTATTCTTCGCCTGACAAAAGTTAACGGTTTTATGTCCCGGCGATATTTATCGAAATTTCTCCCATATCGCGCGTCGAAAACGTCATGCGATTAAGTAGTTTCCCGGATCACAAGCCACTTTTATGGAAATCTCGCAATTAAATTGAAGTGCTAGTACTATAAAGTTTGTTTGTTTCAGGAGTCCAAATCGCCTACTTAGCCATTATAGGAACACAACTGTTCATGATATTCCTGAGTATAGTTCTGCTAATCGGGATTTACAAGGTGAGTTTCCGGAGCGGCCACCTGACGCGTTTCCGAATTAAAGCCGTTTATCACGCGCATCTCGAGCAGACGACCGGAAAAAAGTACACGTCTGGCTACAGATAAAATTAATGCGAAAACTTTTTTGATAAACGCCGGCCGTTTCCGCTGCCGTAATTCCCGCACATATATCACAATTTTGACGAGACCAGCCGCCACTGACTAGCAGCGTTTGCAACGTCTAATTCTCGAATTATTCACCAGAAAAACGCGGTATTATCTGTTTCGGTCCTGGGATTTCCAAAATAAAGTGTAACTCGTTAAATCGTGCCGGCGGCGTCTTGTAAGGTTAAACGGCCAACTTGTCCGCCTCCGTCAGGGTTTATGAATCGTTAAGGCGAAAGCCGGGTTTGCCTTAATTGGTTATTAATCGGGGGGAATGTCGAAAAATGCGGGATGATCGAGGCAAATTGGATGACGCTTTGTGGATAAAGCGATTCGTCCGCCAGGCAGGTGTTTCGAATTTCCGCTTTGACGGAGTTAAATGTATTTGCGACGGCGCGTGCGGGCTTTTAAGTAACGCGAAAAATGAGGTTAGAGACAGGAAAAAAACGTTCACGGACCGGACGCCGGTAGTAAATGCAAGATCAAATGAAAAGCAAAAGTACGGAATTTTTACGTAACGAACCACTTTAGAGCTAATGAGAACTCAATTTTTTTCAAAGAGTCGTGCCTTTCAACGGACAAAACCTAGTTCCGCCTACAGGAAGAACGGTAGTTGGAAAGAGGCGAAATTTGGGCTTGTCTCGTTATCTAAGTCTTATTGGCGCTTCGAGCAACCATCGCAATTTGGTCGCATTAACTGAGAGTTTTCCGATTGTGACCGGATCAGATCAACTGATTTAATTATTAAATAAATGTGATAAACATAATTCTATAAAAGTACCTAACATAATTTGATAACTATTGCCATCCAGAAATCAATTTGCAAAAGCGCTTTTCAATTATTACTTACTTTTAGGAAATAGAGGAGTGCTGAGAATTCGCCCAATTTCTCATAAGCTTCTGTAAAAAAATGCAACCTATCTACCAACCAAATTTCTACACAGGTATTTCCAAATTTTATTTTTTAAGAGGAACACAGGTGATGCTGACCCTTAAGTTCGTAATGACTTTGGTAGGTTACAAAAATATTGGCGATCCCGAGGGTATGGGCGAGGTCTGTCAAAAGTTAAACATTTGTTAAGGGTTACAATCAACGAAGGTGAAAAGCTGTGTTGATTTTCCTTGACTAAACCTCAGTTTGGCGACATTTTGTTGTTAGCGAAGTCAATGTGGATCAACTTAGCACTTTAAAATCAAATTTATAGATTTTGTAGCCAGTTTTACTAAATTATTATATGTAGTTTCTTTGAATAATCCTAATAGTTTACTTAATACTGATACAAAGATACTGTAGAAGCCAATTTAATTTCAGACTACAAACTGTTCTATTGTTGAGCAGTACTCAATAAACCGCTGGAGGTTAAATTTGAAACAAATCAAAATTATAAAATGTTTGTTACAATCAATTGCGGTGGAAAATATTTTATGCATAACATTTAGCATAAGGAGTCTAGTATTGTCTTACTACATTGTTTGACTTGGTTGTCCATAATCGTTACTTTGTCACCTTTCCACTTTATTTTCCGTCTCCTATTTGTCCAACTCATTTCCACTATAATCTTGCTACATATCCTTAAGGGCGTATAGTACGTTTACCAGCCAAACTATCACGTTACAGGGGCGCTAGTAGAAACCATCAGAGTATTTTGACAGAATGTACTCCCCTACCCGGTTGACCTACCACCTCCACTACAACTTCCACCTAAAGCTAGCTGCCCAACTCGCCTGAAAGCAACCAAATTTATATATGAGTGGTCTCATTTATGAAGTTACTCGTCCTTGTCCTCCACAGCACATTTCATGTCGACAAAGTTGTTCGAATTGAGAGCTGAGCGACCGACAATCGTTTTTGCGTAAACGAGCAAGAAAATATTATGAGAAGTATGCATTATTAAGATAATTAATAATCCATTGTCCGAATTTGAGATAAAATAGTCACATGACGTAGAAATTAATACAGATAAAGAAGTAGCAACAAATAGAAGAATAATTAAGCAATAATAATATAATTCAAAGATTTCTTTGAAATAAAACAATCAAAATATCTATAGAAACAGTACAGTAAATATAATTCAAATTAACCACCTTGTCCCTAATGCCAGTTAATCGGAATCTTTTAATGGAATTGCCAGAGCGTTTTTTGTATCATTATTTGGATCAGTAAGTTTTAAACCGCGTGGTAACCAAGCATCTATTAGTTCAGAAAGAATGCAGTTCAAGTAAAATGAATTTAGCTTTAGAAATCAAACTGAATCTTTGTTAATTTGCTTCACTGGAAAGTCGCTATCAGTATAAATAATGAAGTCGACGTAAATTCTTCTACTGATGTTGAGCTGGCCTTGGATTTGAAAGTAATAATAATGGCTTTGTTTTAAACAAAAAAAAATTATAATTATTAATTGAGTTACAAACAATTATCTGAAAATTACCGAGGCAATATCCATTTGTAATTTTAAAGCATACCGTCTTTTGACTAACGTCTTTTAGTGGCCTGATAGTAACGGTAGACATTTCGCCTTCACTCCCACTTCCATTGATATCAAACCATTTTGCCAGTAGTACATTTATTCGAATGCAAGACAACTTTAGGATATTATTTCAGTACATTTTCTAAATCCACTATTTACCTTCCAGACAATAAATCTTTACTATCTTTTGGTGGCACTACGTTCTCAACTCATAAAGAATTTAATAAACTGCTAAAAGAAAAAAAAAATTGTATTATCCTCTTACAAATTTTTCCCACCTATCTGTTTGCATGGCTGCTGGCAAAATTTGGTCTGATAATGTGGAAGCTTTTGCTCGATTAAAATTGACCACTTCCTTACTTTTTCTTAATGGAATTAATATTTTAGTAACCGTATGAGTAAATTATGATTTTTCTTACATTTTCAATACTTGCAATTTTCTTTTGGATCCGCGGATACAGAATTCTTCACCCGTGAATACGGGAAGTGGTCACAATTTTTTAGTCCGCAAATAAGGTACTTTGACTCTATACAAAAAATGCCGACGTATCTCGCATATCTGGATTCAAAGTGTTGGCGCGAGGGCGGTCGAGGAAGAAGTCGGAGATTTTTACATCGCGGTATATTTAAATTCTTTATGAAGTAATCAGAAATGGAAAAAAATATAAAAATTGCACAGTCATAATTAAGAAGAATTTTATAATTTTTTTTTAGTAAAATTAATATAAATTTGGTTTCACATATGTTTCACCATTTGTTTCACATTTAAGAATTAAATATGAAAAAAAATTAAAATTTGGCTGTTACACGTTGAAGTGCCAAATGTAAGAGGCAAGTGCCTAAATTATCAAAACTACACAAATATATTTTTGGTTCTGTAGAAAAGACCCTTTGTTGGTTGAACTACCTTTATGGTCGCAATTATCAACACAAGAGAAGCTTCTGTAAACATGTACCTTCCCAGTTTTACTATAAAATACGAGTACGAGATCGCTTCCCCTACAATTGTCACGACCACTGCGTATATTTACTTGGCGGGGGAAAATAGAAAGAGTGAGCGAAGTAAGAACAGAAAATAATTTGACGGCGTTTTGCTTATACGAACACGACTTTGCTATCACTAATGCGATTTTCAATATAAAAGAACAATAAGTAACAAGAAACTATAGGCTATGCAGTGAAGATAATTTCATTTCAATAGCTGCCGGATAAATGTACTAAATTAATGATTCTTTGCTACACCAAATTTCAGTCATTATTTTGAAAAGCAGATAATCAATTATGATAGCGTTACTTATCAGAGGTCACTGAAAAATATGTCACTGCAAAGTAAATTGAATAAGCTTTAATTCAATGAAAAAAATCAACCATTGAATGAATGGGTCATTTAGCGGTGTTTGAAATAAGATTAAATTTTGTTATGGTTCTATGTGTCTAAACAATGCATTTTAATGTCATGACATTCTTCTAACAATTTATTTTACAAAAACTCAAAAAAGAAAAGAAAATTTAAACCTACCATTTGCCCTTAACATTTTTATGTCTAATTCAATCGCTTTTTTTCTGGCCCGTATCTTTAAATTCAGCATTAATCTTTTTGTTTTTTTCCTGTGCAATCTTGTTTCTAAAATTCGTTAAGACTCAAAAATTGCTCATTTAATTGTTTTCAGTTAAGTTATTTTCTGTTGTGTACCTGGGAGATAAGAAATTACTTGCGGCAAGTAGTGGTATATTACAGATTTTAGATTCTAAGAGATGCTTCCTCAATATTAAAAACAACAATAAATAATTGGCCATTTACTATTGCTAAACTTTTAACAAAAATTTGAAAATTGTATCTACCTACACCTGATAATTTTTTATTATAAACAAGATACAACATTGACACATATACAAAAAAGTTTAAAGTAAACGCAGTACCAATTATTCTGGTGCAACCGAATTTCATTTATATAGTTTCTTATAGAATTCCTCCACTATTCATCGAGTATTGGGTACTATGGGCTCTAATTATTTCTTTTCTTTATTTTTCATTGTTACTAGTTTCATAGATTTTTTAATAAATTTGCTAAGTTTTCCGCATTTTTCTTTCATTTACCTCCTTGTTCCAGTCTTCTTTTCATCTTCAGGATACCTCTTACAGCTTTCATTGTCTTGTCTTTGTTTTACGTTTATTTTTTCTCAATTTATTTCTAGCAATTTTTCTTTTTCTTTTTTTCCTTATATGTTATAGATATTTGTTTGTTATTTTATAGAGATTTAGGTGATAATTGCTTTTATATTCCTATAATAACTTAAAAAATTATTTAAATATTTCAGGATTTTTAATTTTGGTGATTAATAAATTTATTTCATTTACTTATTCACCGTGCTTCTATAATAAGAATTATTCACTTTAGGATATTGAAGTACATTTGCTTTGACTATGCTCAATAAACTTGTATTTACTTTCCTGAATTCATTGACATAATTAATTTTATAAAGCTTTAATTATAAAATGAAAAATGAAATAGAAAAGAAACCAGCAAAAAAACATTTTCTCATTGTTAAATGGCATTCGAGAAAATTAAAGAGTTTGAAACACAAAATCCAGCATAAAATATAGCGCTGTAACTCTGTGTGGAAAACATAATTTTGTAGATTATTTTACACATGCAGACATTATTTCTTTTTGAAGTCTATTTTGTGCAAAATGTATCTATTATAATGCTCTAAAACCCACATTGGATATAGAGCTATAAATACAAGAGAATAGGGAATTAAAATTGTTTGCTGTAATTTATTTATACGTTACGCTTCGTGTTCTGACTGAACTAATAACATTCAAGTTCTGCCTTAGTAAACAACAAGATGGGGAGCTATGATCGCATAACAGAACTACGCTGCAAGGGCAAAAAAGTGGTTTAGTAATCTAAAATTGTTTAAAATTTACTACTATCAGTATAGGTGCTTTAGTCAGTTCAACACAAGATTTTTAAGCAAACAATAATCTTTAGCGCCAAAGATTGTACTAAAACTGAAACCTTACAGGCCAGCAACAGATTACAGTTTTCTCTTAATTAAAATCTGACTTGAAAAAATAATTTTCTCTTTACCGAATCTAGATTCTGCACGAATTAAAAGAAAACCAGCACAGAGGGAGATGATGGCATAATTTTTAAAGAATATATTCTTCAGCCCCCAGTTAAACTGTGGATGGGGTTTATTAGAAACGTCGAGAAAAGTAACAAAGGTAGTTTGTATAAAATAAATTTAAATTGATAAAATGTTGTGCATGTATTAGCATTTACAAGGATTTATTTTAATTACATTATATAATTTGCTCCATTTATCGGCGCTGGCTTTGTTCTGATGCAGAATAACACCCATGCTACGTCCAACAGGAAGCCTCACATAATAATTGGTAGAACTCACATAGAAGAATTCAATTGTCAAACACAGGAAACCTTTTAGAAGATATTTGGAACGTGCTAGTGTAACAGCATACTAATACTTATGGATAACCACTTTATATTGATAATTGTTACGTTTCATAAAATATTTGATTAAATAATTAGTATATTGACGGAATCATTTTTGAGATTAATTTATATTAAAATTTCATCTGAAATGTAAATAGATAAACTTTTAGATTTTGAAAAAAAATATTTATACCGAGTGATTCAAACGAAGCGGATCATAAGGATTTAACGTGGGAAATCATAAAATTCTAATTTCTTGCTTCCCATTTTAATTTATTTAGAAAATAAATTTTATGTTGTGTAGTAAGAGAATTGAGAAAATAAGACAAAACAAGAGATAGAAATGTATGCTAACTAGCATTAAAATGAGGTTTTATGCACAAAAATAGAAAGACACAAAAGATATAATTTAAAATAAAATATTTAAGAAAAATTTATAAACTATTTGGTTCAAACATTATTGATACAAGCAAATCCTTAATCACTATGTATTGAAGATGTGAAAGAAAAAATATTGCTGCAAGTAAACTCACTCAGAAATTTATTTTGATTCGAAGTTTTTGATTTCGACTACCGCTATGTAAAGTTTTACAATTTTACATCCGGTTCATAAAAAGATTAAATTCACAGTAACTTGCAGGTTTACATAGATCTCAATTTTTCCAATTTTTTAATTACTCAATTCCAGAGCAGCTATTGTTGATAATCTAGTGTGAGAGCTCATTTCTATTCATCCAAATAAATGTTCGTACTACAATACAGCGATTAAAAAGCTTTACAAATTACGAGGTGTAGATACAAATAATTGGTGAAAAAGTATTTTACTTTAAAAAAAAGTTGAAAGAGAAAAAAGGACAATCTGAAAATCACGTAAAATTACAGAAAGGAAAGAAGTAAAATAAGGAAAAAGAGAAGCTAGAAAAAAAAAATAAAGGAAACAATTATGGAAGATGCAACTTTAACATAACGGTACATCAAGAAGAGAGATGATTATTTACTTATGAGCTATATAGACTATGCAGACTAAGATAGATGGTTTGCCACCCATATGGATATTTTGAAACATGACAAGAGGAAAAAATATTCAAAGAAGTGCGGCTAAGTAAAGATATTACAACGTTTCGTTAAAAGATGAAGTAATTAGTTTCGCTCCAAAATGCTGCTCCTGGTCATCTTACTGCTCTTTTGTGCCCCGTTCTCTCCTCCGTCTCAACAGTGATTGTTTTCAGTAGAGTGGAAGATCATCTAAATAGTGTTCTCCACGGGTAAACCGGGAGATTTACGCAATTAATTTTAAAGAATAACTGTTAAGTACAATAATAATAATTTTGTCTGAATTAAACTCATCTATTCTCTTCGTTCGAACGGCTTGCTGAGAATTGGTCGAAATTGGCGGATGCGCCGGGTGAAAAGTAAAGAAAGCACTTAGCGAAGCGATGCGAAAAGTAATTAAGTATTTCCATGCGGAGTCGAGGGCTACTTCGATTAACATCCGTTCGGGGGTGGCAGAAGGATGAGAGTACGAGACAGGAACAAATTAAAAGCGCACAGCCGATAATAGCCGTGAACAACGTATTTTTCCTCTTTCCACCGAACGACACATAAACATTTTGAGAGGGCGCGACAACCGTAATTAATATTGTTATAATTTTGTAACAGAGGCAAGTAACCTAATTATTACCAAGCCAACCCAAGTTCTCGACTAATGAACCGTTTTAATCAAATAGAGTCTCCGGTAATTCGATAAAAGCAACAGTATCGTATTACAATATCTCCACGTTAATAACGTCTTGGTTCGAAAGAATTGGAGAGCACACACACGGGGATGGGTTGGATAAACAAAATTTAAGAAATTGCTAATTTCTCTCCGTTATCAATCACCATCGTGCGATAACTCTCTGGTTATTGTCTGGCGGCCGGACTATTATCAGGGAAACAGTCCGGAATTTCGTAAACACAAAGCGGCAATCTATCAAGCCGTCATCATATGTGTGTTATCGATCTTAAACCCGGCTACAAATCATTCAGCCCGGAGGGTACGGCCGCTATTTTTCTAAACGCACCCGAATTGGGTGTCAAACTGGATGGCCGGTGAAGTAACAAATGGATTTCCGAACGAAAGTTTGTATTGTAGCAGTGAGTGGTAAGGGCGTAAAACTGTTTTATGCCAACTATGAAAAGTCGTATATTCAAATGAGGCACGTTCTCGCCTTTATTTTGCTACATTCGCAATACGACTGGATTTGAGCGACATGACATCAAATCCGTATACTGCAAAATTGAAAATCTTGCACGGGCCCGTGCCGACTCAATCGACAAGTAAATCGCGACTTTCACGTTTCACCAATCGTATACAAACGTCAAAGCGATTACTCGAACACTAGCAAAATTCCCAATCGAAATTGTTCCACCAACAAAAATTTCTTTGAGCACTATTAAATTAGATGGGAAGAATTGTAGATGACAAGAAAAGCAGCAAAAAGTACGAGGTCAAACTATACGAAACTTCTAGAGACATAGGTAATCGAGTTTCCACCCCGACTGAAGCTCCCCAAACAAAAAGTTGGTGAAGGTAGTCGACTGTGTCACTGGTCGGCTTAAACAACATGTAAAACGAAAAAGCCTAAAATGGATCACCGTAAAGGTTAGGGCAGAGAAGCTTCAGCTGAGCCCAAACCCACTGTGTTGATTTAAAAACAGCAACAAATTACTCCTGCGACAGCAGTCGAGCTTTAAATTTGCAACTGAAAAAGTCGCAAGCGGATTCTGGATATATATAAAATTAGATGAAGTAGAAAAGGGAACCTTTGATGTTTTTTCAAACTCTACCAAACCTTTCTGTAAAGCAATCATAAAGAAGTCGAGAGTTAAAAATAATATTTTCTGCGGATATAGAAAAGTTACAATTGTTACGTTTCGACTAATGGCCGGCTTAAATTAAATTTAATCCTCGAACGAACGCTCCAAATCTATTTCCCCAAATCGCTTCACGTTGAATAACGAATGATGCAACAACAATACAAATGATGCAACAGCTGGAAGCGTCACTGAATCAATCAACAATTTACAAAGAGAGACAAGAATTCCCGAAGTGGCTTCGAATCACTGAACGTAATTGTCTGTTCTTTTTCTTTTCTAGTGTTCTAACCTTTTATTCAAGAAAGCCAATAAAATATTTTTTGAGTAAACGTTAAATATAATTTTCGTCTCTATGCAATTTTTCTAAAGCGCAGAAAATTATTTAAGTAAATCAATCAAATAATTTTGCGTAAAAGTTAAATACAATTTTAGATTCATAGGCAGCGCAGCATTTCAAATGAGCACAAAATAAAAGTTTAAACCATCTAACTCTTAATCTAAGCTAAATCTCTTTGAAGGATTTATTTTCCAGACATTTTCTTCATCAAAGTCAACTGTAAGATTAAGGTTTTTATATCAAATCTCAATAATAATTCGAGGCTTTGATGATATCATGTAATTGTATCAATATTTCCTGAGAAGATAAAGACGTTGTTCCTCCAGTTTTTTGCACATCACCAACAACAAATTTACCTCTCGTAAAACATGCAACATAATTCATAACATTAGATTATAAAAGACATTAACCACCAGAAAATTACACATAATTTTGTACATAAACGTATTAAATATGAATTTTGGAAATTGTATTATACATCAATATTTTACTTTTTGAAAAAAAGCTGGCTACTTTTAAGCTATTCTACTTTGCCTTTGTCCTTTTAATTTTTTGATATTCATTCTCAAGTGTAAATTTGCACTAGAAACTTATTATTTCCTCAATTATTATTAATCGCTCTAGCAATTGTGTCAGAATAACTGCTGAATTAAAAAAAAACTATATGTTGCAACCCTGCAACGTTCAACTCGGTAAAACTAACTGCCCAAGTTCGTAAATTTGTATGATTACATTGGTTTATAGTGGCCCACATTAGGTTTTATGTGTCTCGTAAATTTTAATTGTTGCATTGCACTAAAACGTCACTAAAAATATTTCATTATTAAGTACAAATTGCATTAGGGTAACTAGCAGCGTAAAATGGGTTCTATAACGTGCTAACGCGTGCACTTTTTCAATTAAAAATCTCTAACCAGATTAAACAATACAATTTCAGCAGAGAGTGGTATCGACCAACTTAATGCTCGTACATCTGGAAATGGTTTAATTGCATTAATTAAGGCCGCTGGAAACTCGCGAAGTAGACAAATCCACTAGTTGACTGATTGTTATTATCTTGAACTCTGAATCGAAGATCCACTAATGGTTCAGAAAAAGAACACTTTAGTCTAACTCATTTAGTCAACTCGGAGTTAATTTTTTAGTCAATAAATTTTAATCGTAACTAGTAGACTAGTAAACAGTTTATCCGAAGTACACGTAAATTATTCTTAATTACTTCAAGTACAGAATAAGTTCACCAATTTTTTTATAAAACTACCAACAATTAATTTGTCTATTTTTGTACTCTACCAAAAGTGATGGTCTATCAAATTGACAAACGCATCTCTTGTAGTAATTTTTTTACCAATTAAAGAAAAATTTGTATAAAAGAAATTTCCACTTCGACATCAATCAGTTTCATTCAAAAACTATTCATTGCATGGCAACGTCGTTGTGTCTGTCTTTGCAAAAGCGTTTATTGTCGAATGAGAAAAAATCGTCTGTGGTATTTTTGCCAATCAGCATTATAGTTAATCTATTTTATTCAAACAAAGTGCATTGAACCATGACTTCGCATCAAAGACTTTATAAAATGGAGATCCATTACTCTGAGTGGAAACGGCACAAGAATCAAAAGCGAAAGGAACTCTCACTACGAAAGTTTTGTTCATCATAAATACTGTAGAAAAGATGTAGCGCTCAAGAAAAGGATTTTTTAAAAGATTCAAGATGTTTTGACTACATTCAGAATAAGCCCTATACGTTTGCTATCTTACATCTAAAATCACTGCTAAAAACAATGATAATGTCCTAGAAAATTGAACAAGACAGCGAAGAGATTTCTTTATTGTGAAAGTTGGGTTTACAAATTCCTTTAAAAATTTCAGAGATGAGAACGATCTATAATTCCGTTTTGTGAAACTTTGCGAAATAAGCGTAAAAATGTTTCTTAAATAAGCTAACACGTAGTAACTAGTTAAATTTAAATTATAGTTACAAGACATGTACTTATTAATTTTAATACTTGGGAGAGAATAATTAAATTAATTGTGTTTTCCCGTAGTTGAGTATTTTACTGCGGATGCAATCATTTATAAATAAACTTTTCTGCAACTGCAAAAGATTTTCACGCTCCATTTGTCTTCGGAGAGAAACTGCCTGTTCAGAGAAGCACGTTTATTTATGGACCCCAGATGCACAAATTCGTGGCTAAAAGTACGTGAGAAAGTGAATTTATAAAATATTGACTATGACGATTCAGAGAGACCGAATAATTTTAGAAGCAAAAAGAGCATGAAAAGTTTTAACTTTCAATATTGTAAAAAATCGACTTTTTAACGAAATGTTTTTCTACCCTAATTATTAGTTTTTTCCCATATTCTCTTTTTATGTATTTGTTTCCCGCTTTTTACATTAACCTAAATGTTTTGCAATTATTTAGACATTAGCGACATAGTTTTCACCAATGTTAATATTTTTTATTGCATTTAATTGTACGTGATAAAATGCTAATAAGTTGTATGTACATTATCAGTAAGAATCCTTTTAATAGTAAAAATTCAAGGCGTTGCATCTCTTATTTTATTTTTTATAAACTTTAGCTTTTATTTTTTCCAACCCTTAATTTTTTTAACAATTTTACTAAAAATTAGATTTTGGTCAACTATATGGTACAAAACCTTATCTATCCGTCAAAGTCTCCGCTTTTTACTTTTTATTAATTATTATCAGATCATTATCAACAAAATTTTTATATTCACCTTCATGAAGAATTCCGTTACTTACATGCGATTTGATACACTTAGAAGTTTTATTATCCCAAACTTTTAAAACAGGCATTAAATATGTTATGAACGAACCAAATCCGTTTCATCGGTATAAACAACATTTCTGTCTTCTGATTTGTATTGCTTCACTTTCCTTAAAAGCTCTGTAGGCTTTACACAATTATTTCAATTCTCATAAGTCATCCTGATTGAGACCATCTTAATTCTCTCTTGAAATATCGTAGTCCTCCTATTATATTTTTAGTATAATTATCATCCGAGTAAATTTTTCCTTGAATAATATCCTCATCTCATTTACCAAACGTATAGTTCATTTTTTTGAGAAGTAAATATATTATTTAATTCAAAATATATTAAATAATTTTCTGCTTTACTCAGCGCTAAAAACTATTCTTACAAATTCTTTCACAGTGCTTAACAATATATTTGCCACTCTTCGACTAGGACTGTAAATTTCGATGATGCAAAAAAATTCACTATTTTGGGGGAAAGTCTGATATTTTAGAAAAGTATGGCTTGAGTAAACGTTGAATCTTGTCTAATTACTATAAGAGGGCGTTAAAATTTGCAGGTCTGGTTATAGGAAAACGGGTTGCCTAATAATTCTAATAAAATTATTTTATTTGCAATATGTAAAGAATTTATATTAATTCAATTTTAAAATTCAATTTGTATGTGTAATTGATAATTCAATGGTCTGAAAATCTAACCTGAGGTTGCGTTTATCAATTATCGGCGAAAATTTAAAGGTATTGAGCTATGGTAATTCAGTGGTCTGCAGATCGAATGATGTTGAGGTGCCTGATTTTGAGTCGACCAATAATTGTCGACGGAAATGCAAACGTTTTGACCAAATTTCCTGTCGCATGACAATTTAGTGATTAAATCCAATAACTCTGTAGAACTTTGTCCCATTGATGGTTGAGCATGTACTAAAACTTTAGTGAGCAGCGCCACTCTTTCATGTACTGATGCTTGTACTCTGCTTTAAGCTTTCATAAATTTATAAATATTATAAATTATTAAGCGTCTTTGGATGTACAGATGTTTTTTTTATTATTAACTCTGAAGCAGCACTTTAACTATAAATTTACAAAATGTATTCACACATATCTATTAAATAGTCCCGTAGGAGACTTGTAATATTACAAAAGACTATTTAACTCAAATTTAAAAACATTGACTGTAAACACTTAATGTTGAACAAAAATTATTTGTCTGGTGCTTCGAAGATATCAACAAATGTCAGACATTTCTACTAAATGCAAATATTTTATGAAATTATTTTGTCTGCTATATCATCGTAACAATAATCATTTGACCTACGGTACAGAAAATTGAGGAAAATATCGGCAAAATGTCCCAAAGACATTTAATCAATTTCATAAATTAGTAAAAAATTTTGATTATTAACAAAAACTACAAAATAACTACAAATATAAAACTCAAGATAACATAATTAAATATTACAATTGTCACAGTTACAATTCTGTAAAACTACATTGTTAGTTATCAAACAGATCAGAATTTGTGCAGCAAAATTTTTCTTGTTATTCCGAAATAAAACAAGTTTGTCGATAAAGCAGTTGCGGCTTGTCCATTTTGCGATTCCAATCGCCTTAACAACCAAACACCCGAAAACGGCTCAACCGAATAGATTTGAAACTTACAAAGTGTCAAATCTGCCTCTAGCTTGATAATTATGATATTGAATCGACGACAAAGCTTGGATTCTCTCCTGCAAGCAATAATCCGAGTCTGTATCAGCTAATTCCTCCAATAGCGGACGTTTCGAATCCAATTATGAAAGCGGGTGATCCTCCTGAAACCCTCACTATTCCTCTTATTTCCTCATTTGTAATTAAATTACACATATCGATTTATTTATTTGTAGAGAACAAACACCGCAAAACGGGACGAGAAATATCGTAATTGCCGCTAATAACGGCCTTAATAATTAATTTCGCCAATTGGATAATTACTCAATGCCGGGTGAGATTCCAATTAAATTTCAAACGCTTGGTTGAGTTTCTTAAAGAATTTGTATTCGTCGTGTTTGTCACATTTGAAATGTAAATGTACCTGAACCTCGACCATCCTTGTCGCGCCTGTGGACGCAAACACGTAATCAGGACGATAAGAATGCTGACAATGACTCGAGAACTTCGAATTTTCCCAACGTAATTCGTCTCTGGGAAAATTCCCGCAAATTCATGAAACGTTCCTTTGCTGCGGACGTCTGGTCGGATTTTTAAGAACCACTAGGCGGCCCTAATTGCGGCTGTAAATAAATTACTTCTAATTTTGGGTGTTTTTCCTCTTCTCAAAACCACTTTTCGTGATTTTGTCGTGTTGCAATTAATAACAACTTAATAGATACTAGGTATGCATGCAAACGTTGTTTGTCGGCTTCTTATTCCATACACACTACGTCAACATTGTTATCCTGCTAAATTTGATTCTGGTCCCCTGACGAACGTTTTATATTTGATCACTCTGTTTACTATTCGGTTTGTATATCGACGTCGTAACTTTCCTGCGAAAGCGTGTTAGATATTTTTCAATACTGCCGGAAATCCTGATTTATCCCGACAATATCCTTTTCGCTCGCACCTAAATTAACTTAATAGCGGGTTTCAGTGAAATTTCTGCAATACGTTACATTTAAAAAGTTGCCGGTAAAACTGCTCTTCGACTAACTACTTTTCGCTCGGAGTCGCGAGATAGGCTGAAACAATGTTACGCGAGTTCTGCCTGCAGATTTGCAGGATTTGAGAACCGTCCATGACGCTTTACGAGTGTACTAAATCTCGGCTTAAGTGGCCGAACGGCGTGATCAGAATCGTAAAGGACTGATTCGGTCAAGTCAATTAACGAGTTAATTGCGTCCGGCTCCAACAAATCCTGAGGCGGTCACGGAATTACTGATGGAAAGCTGAATTTAGACATTTGTCGCAGGAATTAATCGAGATTTTGAATCTCTAAATTAGTAAGAGTGCTTTAAGCAAAAAGTTAATGGGCAGGCAGCGGAGACGTTCACATTGTGGCTTTGCTTCAATTTACCTTAAATGACAATCCAATATTTAATTATAAAATGAGTTGTCTACAATTTACCATAATTGTTCATTTCTCTTATTGGATTGATATTTAGTCGTTGATACTTGCGTCTTACTTTACCAGTATCTAAATAAAGGAGCAAAACTAAGTAAAATTGTTTCTTGTTTTCCGAACACTTAGCTAGACTCCCAATCCCTGAAGGACTGGATCGCCATTATTTGTTGATGGAACAAGGTTAAAGAGGATGTTACTTTTATAACTTATTAATAATCAGTACCTACTTTTTTTAATTTATTTAGACCCTCGATATGCACACCTACTGTAAAGACTTTCGCGGTTTCCTGAAGATGATCAAATTTAGTCATTACTCTCAATGTGTTGCAATGTGTTTATTATTACTAATAATATGTAATTTAGTTCTTCACCCGTTATTTTATTTTTTAAACAAAAATGATACATTTAAGTGTTACCCTTAACATTGGAATTGTAACACAAATAATTGCAAATTTGTAAATTTCTTAAAAAACTTTTGTAAGAAATTCTATAAAATGAATAAATTGGATAGAATTATCAATTTTAATAACTTTTTAAAATTCATATTGTGTTAGTGTTTTTGGTATGATTTAAGTTTGGATTTTAGATTTTTAAAATCACTGCTAAAATTTTGTACTAAGGGTACAATGACACCAGAAGGAAAAAATTATTATCTGGACGTAAGGCACCTATTCGGCAATAGAGACGCATATGTTGTCAGCAGGATTTTTACCTGCGTAAATTATATTTGAAAATTAATAATTTTCTAATAATACTTCTGAATTAAAAAAGAAGTCTTCTGGTAAGATATTCTAGTATAACGCTTGCCTCAATAAAACTCCATTATATATACTTTTCAACAACACCCTGTATACTTAAGAAAGGATTTTTTGATCTTAAAACCGTTTTACCCTCAAAGTTTATTCAAGTGCTTTTAGTGTTCAATCGTAGGTGATATCTGCGATGTAACAACATGGAAATGACGTCATAACTCAATGGTGATTTCCAACTTGAACCGTTGAAGTAACTTTACAGGCAACCAGGTTTTTCAGCGCAACCCCTTTTCTATAACTTATCGAGGGTTGCGTTATTGTCGACGGTTTCGTCGTCGATGTTAAATCAAAATAATTCCGATATCGAAGTTTCTCGGACAAATATTGAAACAACTTCACCGCTTTTAGTTTCACAGGATAATATTTGTTGATTTATTCAAGGGTGAAAAGTCTCGAAGTTCAAGTGCGTTACTAAACAGAAAAATACGGAGTTGCTCATCTACTCTGTACTACTATTCTGATTTAATCTGCACCATATTATTTATTTGTAAATATAACAAATTTAAATTGAAAAAACTATTTTGACAAACAAATTTCAAGTTTTGTAATTACTCCAATAAACAAAGTTTTAAAATATTCTAGATACTGCTTACAAATCAAAAAATTTAATCTAAACAAGACACGTACTTATTGGTAAAAAAAAATGGCGGAGAACGTATTTTGAATCGAAAACAAGAAGTCTGGACGTTGATGGAAGAAAAGTTTTCTAAAACAGTTTTTATTATAAACAAAATTGAATAATAAAGTTTAAAATTAGAAGATGGTGACTCTAGGAATTATATAAAAATATTTATGGCAGATTTTGAAACAATGGGTGCCAAAATTTAACAAAGTCGTTAAATTTTTGCAGAAATTGGAGTTTTACTCAAATTTTAGTTTATAGCTAGTGGCTTAATAAGGTTTCTTTTTCTTAATAAGACTTTTCTATGAGCAATTATTTGAGTTTCCAATACCAAAATGTTGTTAAAACAATATGATTCAAAAAGTAGTTACCGTTACAGCACAACCTTGTAAACTTCGAGAGTTTACAAGGTGGCCGCAATAAAATTTGTAAAAGTGGACTGTAGTCCACTAATCCGTTCTCCTTTCATAAAACTATATTCTAAACATTTACCAGGACGACAAACTCCTATTATTATAAAATGAGACTGCTGTTTAAAATGATGCAATTTTGCAAAGTCGTTACGAACTTTGAGCATTTCACTTTGAAAACGGGTAAACATTCATACATTTATGATATCTATTGAGATGAAAAGCAATTTAGTGAAACAAATTAATATCAAGCCCACACTGTGATTCTATGGCCATTCAATCTTATTAAACTTTAAACTATTCTATTTCACGTCCAACCGACCATTTTAGTGGAAGTAATTAGCGTCACATCTGGTATCGTGTGAACATGGAATAAAATGACCCCAATATTATCATGATCTATATAAATTGCGCCAGTTTGTTACAGTAATGTAAATAGAACTTTTAGGTTTTTTAACTGTCTAACAGAAATTAGTAATAAAATTTGTTTTGCAAGTTTATTGAGTGTCCCAGGTCAACCCTCCAGAATACCGCGTAGAAAAAGCAAGATTTTTGGTTTAAAAAAATTAATTGTAAATTAGAATCAAATCAATTTTTAATAACTTTTTCAGACTCATTTTAGCAAAATTTATCGAAATTTGCTAAATGAATGCTTTCGAAGAATTCTAAATCTACGTACTTAGAAAGTAATTCTCCTGGACTCAAATTCAAGCAATTTAATAGAAATTAATGAAATGGTTAGGCTGGTTATTCGGTTATTTTGAATAATATAGTTCGATAGAATTTTGGACCAAACTTGCTGGGAAATGTTGTAAACTTTAAGCACCTCTTCAAGCCTTGGGCAGTTCTTACAACTTCATGGAATTTATTGTCGCTTGTCCCATGAAATTCAAGATAAATTTAGAAAATCGATACTTTATAAATAGTTCAGTAAATGAAAACAAAATTTATACCCAGTAATTTTGGCACCATCAATGATTCAGTAGTTTGTTTCCAATTTATAAAAGGGTTTTTAAAATTGAATATCTTATCCAAAATTGGAAACTTATTTTCCAAAGCAAGAATCACATACGTAAGCTTCGTTTTATCACTACAAGCACAATTCTCATGAGTTCATCGAAAACAAATTTAAAAAAAATTCCAGCGCGGTAAATAGATGCGGCTTTACCGTTTTTATTTTCGACCCTATCTGAGTCATCATCGTAAGGAAAATCTTCTAAGGAGTCCAAAGATTCACCAATATTTTGCCTTTTTTTCAATTTTTTAGTGTTTGCCCATCGTCTTCTTTTTAGTTTTACTTAAAACTTTTCTTTTTAGCTTTTTTAAATTTTTCTAATTTACATTTATATGGCGTACTTATTACTGCTGCCGAACCAGCTTTACGTCCCCTACTTGATGTAGCTACCAAACTGCAGGATGGTAAAGGCAAAACAATTTTATTTCTTACAATGTTTAACAACTGTTTAGTTTCAATACTACAAAATATTTGTTGTTTTGGCGGAGTACTTTCAAAATGCAGTTGAACTTAGCTAAAAGTGTTGTTTGGTTTCCGGTAGAGGAATATTATCGAAGGTCTGTTGTCGAAGCGGTGTTCTCTCTCTTTGCTTTTCTATACGAAAATCTGCTTCTGTGAATATGTTTCGATTGAATGGAAAATCTCCACTTTGCAAAACTTTGCTGATATCTTAGCTGTTGCACATTTCTGATAAACGGGGGAGAATAATTTGAAAGAGCCTTACATCTCAAGAAAAGTTATTTCTTAACCAATTTTAAATTTCTCTTGAATAGTAAGTCGTCAATGGAAACATAAAAGATCAATCCAACTGTTGAATTTTATTTGAAGTATAGAGCGGTTTTGCAGATCATAGAAACATGTTTCTTAATTAAATCTATAACGTCCATACACAGTATAGCTATAATGACTGTCAAAAATAAGCAAAACGGGATCTTCTTTTGAAGGTTTTACGTAGTTGATAAAATGTTGCATCCAGCATAATGATCTGTATCCACCTTAAAGAGTAACACTCAGCGACTGACTCAACTAGAGCTTTAACTAAGAGCTCGGTTTTCACATTTTTTCGTAGAAATACGAAGAAACGAATCCTCATTTGAGTTTCTAACAACAAAATGTTATTAAAACAGAATTTTACAAAAAGTAGTTAGAGTTGCAGCACCGACTCCATAAACTTTCAAAGTTTACAAGGTGTCCGCAATAAAATTTGTAAATGTGGACATAGAATAGTTTAGTTTGCGAGGTCTGTAGCAGACAATGCATTTGTTTTTTCGTGAAATACTATGAAACCATACCCTAAACATTCACCTGGAGCATAATCTCCCAAGAGAAATTTAAACAATAAGTTAAGTCGAGTGCAAGGAAATATTTAAAACGTGTTGGGTATATTAGCTGTAGTGTTTAAAAGCTTTTAAAACTAACTTTTGTATAAGTTAACAAATTTCCTAAGAGAAGCCTCATAGATTTCCAAAGTATCTTAAGAAACCAACAGAAGATGCACCAAATATGAGTAATAAATTTAAAAAATTATCTTTACAGAGAACCGCCAACCAACTTGGGCATCGAGTAAAGCTGAAAGCTCTTAGAGGGAAAAATAATTATTTATTTATGTAACATTGAAGTAAATTTCAATATAACCGCCTATAATACTTAATTATATATCATAAGATTTACCAAAACCTCTGAATTTATCATCAAAGTGTATAATTTCTAGTAAAGAAAACGACCTACTTCGTATCTTTAGTTGTTCTATTGGTTCTAAATACGATGTTAACAATTAGAATTGAAACGTTTTAATTAAATAACCCAAAATATTGGGATATATTTATATATTTAATTTGAAGTTTCTAAACATTTACTTTCTGTGTAAATAAAAGTTTCTTTGAACAAGTTTTTTTTTAAAGGGAACGGTCCTCTTTGTGCAACCTTAGGGCTTAAATAAAAGTTTGTGGCAAGTTTGAAAACACTTTAGTATTTGACTCCTCACGGTTTACAGCTTGTAGAGTGATTTTACTTTATTATTTGAAAAATATTTTATTTTCTTCTCTGCTTCATAAAAAATTAACCACCCTCCTTACGACCTACTTTCTCGGTAATTTCTCCAATTTAATTCACCCTTCTGCCTTCTACGTCTTGAGATGCCTAAGTCATTTTTTCAAAAATAGAATTTGCAGATCCTTATTCTCCAAATTTTCTGGTTCATCTATAACAAGCTTTTATTTACTATTGCATTCTATTCCACTTTTTCGCTGAATAAATTCCTGCAATTAATAAAATTCTATCCGTTTACAGCAAACTTTAACCGAGTGAAATAATTGGAAATATTCAAGCAGGTTTCTTAAAAATAAATTTTCAGAATTAACAGCTTTTTCATTTTCTGTACACATTTTTGGGCTTTTTCCTGACAGATATATTATCTTACGTTTTACCTTCAACATTTGATTTCTGCTAATGGAAACTTAGTTAATTCAGCTTATTAACGGATTTTTATGTAGAAAGAAAAATTTCTTAAATCAAATATTTATTAATTTAGATTTGCTAACTGTTGACTGCATTTGCGTTCTTAATAATGCAGTTGCAAAATATAAATTTTCAGCCGAAACCACCAATAATAATTTATATTTCTACCATTTTTTATCAACGGCAGGTGACGGTTGACGCAAAGTTACAAAGCAACGCAATAAGGGATGAGGGCTGACCAGCCTGTCCGTGCGTCTGAACAGATTTCCTTCTAAAAGCATTCGGCTTCACCCCACTAGGCACTCAGGATAGTTTTACCGCCAGCGGCTAGCTCTAGCTAGACGTTAGTTACGCCAACCAACATCTCGCGTACACTGTACGCGCTACGCGTGCGCAAATCATACGTGTCTATCTCTACCTCATAACGAGAACACGTAAAAAAAATTGGAATTGCACTATTTTTCTTTAAGTTTAAGCTACCAAGATTTACAATTTTTTTACAGAACCCTAAGTTGGGTCAATAATTCAGTACGAAGGGTGTAAAGTGAAAAGTGTGGCGTAAGTTATAGCCAATTTTTTTAAATTGCCTTCGCATGATACCTGGACATCATTCTACAAATCCTCGTCAAAATGCCTCGAAACAGATTTTTCCATTACCAACTT
Organism: Pyrochroa serraticornis; assembly: GCA_905333025.2. NCBI lineage: Eukaryota > Metazoa > Arthropoda > Insecta > Coleoptera > Pyrochroidae > Pyrochroa > Pyrochroa serraticornis. The sequence goes on along the minus strand of HG995157.1, from coordinate 7,484,623 downwards.
CCATCGGCTAATAGTTATCCGGCGCTGATGAGCAATCTCGCTGTTATCTCGCCCCTCTGTGCATAGCGGGGTGGTTATTTTTTACGGCATGAGTCCGGACCGTGATAATGGTTTCATTAACCTGAATGCCCGTGGAAAATAATTGGAAAGGCTCCAAATACCTGCCTGGATAGCAATATCGAAATGGATATCTCGCAGTAACGTTTAACACGTAACATCCACTCGCGAACATACATTCAGAACAACTCATGCAGAAATCGCTTATTGTAGCAGGAACGGATCTACAGCAAACGTGCATAATGTATGTTTATACGTAAGGCATATGACACAAAGGAAATTGTGAGGAATAAAGCAGGTTTTAGAGGGCGAAAAACACGAAATATGTTGTCCATTCAAGCGGAACGTGCCGTCGGCATATCGGGGAGAATCAGCACCAGTGATGCTTAAGCAAATTCCTGCTAAATTGAATGTGAGGGAAGCAATGGACACGAAAGCCACCTGGTGGAAGCAACGCCAACTTCGGGGGTCTCTAGGGAGATATTTGACCTTTCGGACAGTAGTAATGTAGCGTGTAATCTCGCTCAAAACCCCCAATAAGATTTTGTTTATGAAATTACAAAAACCTTCTCAAGCAAATTCCAGGTTTGTATCCCTCAACGACCTATTTCGCTTTTTACTTCCCCCTAAACTGGCGCGACGAATTTCCCCAATTCGTTACACGACTCCTTCACGGTCATTGCCTCGACCTCTTCTTAAGTAATTAAAAATTAGCTAGGTTTTTTATCTCGCCCAATAGCGTATGGAAGACGATTTGACATCACTTTTTAAACAAGCTGAAGTTTTTCACTTTCACGCAATAGTGTGAAAAAAACGACTCGATATCACTTTCTAGACAAATTGTACTCCAGAAATTATACTTGGGGTAACATAAATTTTAACTGCCACGTCTCTCACCCTACTGGTAATATAAGACTCTCCTCATGCGGCGAGGTGTGAAATTTAATGTAAACGCACTCTCTACGTAACCACACTGCTGCCATTCACACCAATCCCGTTTCTGCAAATTAAACACAGAACTGTAACGATAATTGAAACACATAGTGCTTAAGGATGCGCCGCCCTGAATTTAATTCACTCGCCTAAATTACGCAATTAACATAGTTGAGATGGTCGTTTCGTATCTACCGTTTATCGCGTCTCGACGTCTTTTACTCCACTTACTTTTCTACCAAAATCAATATTTTAATCGAGGAAAATGCATCAAGTCATTTAGATGAGAAACTTTGCGACAACCGTCGAAAAGTGGACGGTATTTGATTAAAGCCCACTAGATAGATAATTCGATTCGGCCGCTGAAACGTTGATCCAATTTTAAACAAGATCCCTGGAAAAAGCCGAGATAGGGCCGTTATTAATTTCATACGGAAAATCAATCGGGAACGCCTCCAATCCAGCGTAATCGAATAAAAAGTCCCATCAGTTTCCGAGGGCACACTTAAGTTACGTGCACCCCCTAAGGGTCGCGATTTGTAAGGAAATTGGGCGCTATCACGACTTGTAACGTAGCTCCAAATTTTTACAGTATTCACTGACTCTATAAACAAGAAAAAAGAAAAAACAAGCAGGTGGAAGAATTGCTTGTTTATCAAGATAATTTCATCGAAGATTATTTTATTTTTTCAATTTTTTGCTTCAAGGTTTTTACTGCATTTTATTATTATTTATTGCCTTTGTTCTTTTGCTTTCTATTTTGCATTCATTCTACATACTAAATTGTTTTCGAAAATGCTACAATAACGGAAAAGCATATGCATCCCGAAGGTACTTTCTTTATTGCCGTGCATCACTTTAAACTTCAACGAGAAGTTAATGAGGTTTTACAAGAGACGTAAATATTGTCGTGGAAAATGTGATGGTTTTCGTTCTCTAGTACACTAAAAACTTACTGCTAATACATTACAATGAAGAAAAGATGAGAATTGCTAACGAATGCTTGACAAATATTTTGAATCTGAAAATTCTTGTTTTCCTGCAGCTTTCAAAAACTAAGCCAACCCAGAACTCCTTGAGACAATTTCCTCTTTCTTAACTAAAAATCTATTGTTATAAAGTTTAAGGGGATTAATGACTTGAAAGTATTATTTTCCATAGAAGAGGATCAACTATTTCTTCATGGTGATAGAACGTTATTTTCACTAAAATAAGAAAAAGGTGAGCGATACTTATGGTCCAATAATTTCTTTATAAATAACAGTATGTGTGATAAGTTTTTCTAGGTGAATCTAAACAATATATTGTTAGAGGAACCTATAACAGGGCTGTAAATAATTGAAAAGTGTCGAAACTACTTTTTGGGAAAATATATTTAGTTAAACCGCTATCATTGGTGTCAGATGGTGTCTCATTAAGAAATTTCGTCTTTTTATACAAAATTATAAACCAAGTTCAACGCGTATTTAAATTACTCTAGTCACCAAAATTCCACGTTTTGCTATTACAAGAGTACCAACTTGCTGCAATGTAATCACTTTTGAAGGACCTTCCTGAAACCGTAATTAATTCCGTCTCATCACCGTCAAACACTTGTGATGCTGAAAATTTCTCTTGATCTTCAACAAGCTTCAATAAATTAAAAAGTAATTCACGTTGCTTAATTGAAACTTCTTACATAAGTTGATGTAACTTCTGCAACTGAAATGTTGCTTTCAGTTTTAAAAGAAATGTAGTCACTTTCTGAGGAGGTTTCAGGTTATTCTTTTTATTCAGATGATAAGCAAGATGACGAACTGCCCTATAGCAGGCTCTCGACTTTAATTATCTATAAAATTGTTTTTTTTCCACCGTTTTCGTCTCCAGATTTTTTTTTACTTTTTACTTTTAGTTCAACACTACCAAGTCAATTTTCAACACTTTTAAGTAAATTGGTAAAAATTTCAATTGTTCTAGATATAGCTCCTTAGCTTTCTAATTGACGTTTAGTTGATGGGTCAAACTTGGAAGTCTTTTTCGAGTTATTTTGGTAACTGTTTTGTTATTCCTACTAACAGTTCTTCATTATTACTCAAATTTTAATTCTATATAGAATAATTATTTTTGTTTTTATCATCATTCATTACTGAGATTACATTATATGACTCACATGTATTGTAAGTCATGTTACCTCTTGTACAAAACAGATCGGCTCACGTTGTCTTTGGAAGGAGTGAATGCAACCAGAGGCACATTATCTGCGTTACTAACTCCTGACATTTTGGCAAACGCTCTACCTATGATTGGCCTTTACCTTCGATTCACAAAAGCAAATATAAATAAAAATTACAACACTACCCTTCAACTTAGTATTTTTAACAAATTCCTCACCGATCCCGCAATTACATTTCGTCAACTTAAAAGCGTTAAATATTTACATGAGCATTAACTGGTTGTTTGTCGCTTCGATCCGCATAATTTAAACGTTCCGGAAAATCAGAACCCCCCATTTCCGGGATGCTAGCTGTTTTTTATTCAAGACCCGTTCCGGTGAGAGATCCTCAATCAAAGGCGGCCCAAAAAGGAGTGATGTGTCCCTTATCCTGCGTGCATTATCGAAAATTCCCCCTTTTTTCCCGGAGGGTCCGTTATATACCTGATGCTTGTAGAGTCCGGTGGCTTGGCAGACGGCCGATGTAAACGCTCCGGCGAATCGATAAGAGTGCTTTATTTGGAAAAGCCATCTATGTCCGCTTTATCGCGAGTAAATATAATTTCTTTGATCTTTTAGAGGGAATTTGGCAGGTCCGCGAAAGGGGCGAGATATCCCGAAACGGGCGCCTTATAACCGGGATAAGTCGGGATATATTGCCACGAGAGTTGGCTACGTGACAAAAAATAGGGCAAGGAATTCAGATTACGAACCAATAACGTCTCATTAGATTCGGCGATCACAAAACGCGTTTTCCACCCCATAAACCAGGAACCATCCAACTAAGCATCTTCCTCCAGCGAAAGTTAGCAATGTCACAAAGAATGGGGGGAAACTAATCGCGTTTATATTACAAACCAATCATTTAGTAAAAATATGCTTTAATTTGGTCTCAAATTAGTCAATTGACTAACTGTTGTCATTTTTACCTTAAATCCAATAGTTTAGGCAGAAGAAGCGTATTTTTGTAGTTTTGACTATTCTGCATTTAACAATTTTCATTATAGTGGCGACTTCTGAGCGATGTTTTTCTAAGGCCAAATTAATTAAAAATTTTCAAACACAATAAATGCAAAGAAATTGTAAAGTGTTCGCTTCTGCATTCTTTTGATGCTACAATAGCGCACCATTATTCAGCTCCAGCTGTAATTTTTAAAATAACATTATTTATTGTTTTAGTAGTGTATGCATTAGCGAGCAGTATTTTAAGTAAATTATTACGAATGTGATTAAATGGGGGAGAAAGTAATAATCGGTTCATTTGGATTTTTTGTAAATGCTTAATCTCCGTCTGAATGGGATCTATTCAGAAGCATCGTTTGAATTAATTGAAGCAGGTCCAGGACCTGAAACGGGGAATTTTTCAAAGGGCTCAGAATAGATTTGATTCATTTGTCTTCGGAGAACAAGTGTTTGGCGCGACTAGCACAACGTAGCTACCAGAGCGTGAACAAGCTCATTGAAGCAACCTGTAACAAACATAATTCTCAAAGACAAACCGATAAATACCAAGCAATCGTTTTGCTTTGTTGAAACTCGAACAGAAGGGCGATTTTGTTCTTCAAGTACAAATTTCACCAAAAGATAAAGCAATCCGACAGATTGATGATCAAGGAGAGTTTTGTTTGGATATATAACTTCCAATCAGTGATAGTTTCACTCTAGTTTCAAGAATTTCAGCAACTCTGTAATTATTAATAAAATTTCTTATGCTGTTCTAGGTTTGCTCTATATAGAAAATTTCTTTTACCTTTGTTGTTTTGAGTTTAATGGGTTTCCTGCCTTCTATTTGAATACGACCAAAAATTAATTATCCGAGTTGCCGGATAAAACTATTGCTGTAAAATTCTGGCCGAACCAGAAGTGTCCATGGTGCTGTTTTTAATTTTCATCATTACAGTTTCTGGGGTTTAGGAGATGGCTTCCGACACGTTGCTCTATTACTGAACTGATTCTCTTATAGGTAGTTACTGTTGAATTTTAGTACTCCCATAGGTATCCATCCAGTGATGCGGGTTTTATTAAAACCACTGGACGCCGTTTTTTATTACCTTCCATAATCGGTCATAGTCAGGTTCTGAGGTTAGCGCGGCCCTTTAGAGGCATCTGATGAAGTGCTACTAAGCTGGCAAGAAAACGACTTTTCGCTTTTCCTTTGCTGTCTCTCTGTCATCCTGACCCCTTCAACCCACGCGGCTCTTCCGTAAACAACTCAGTCACGTTTCGTGCTGTCACAGAATCGCACAAATAATAATAAAAACAAACTGGACCGGACGGGATATCCGATGATGACGTCCGAAAAAAACCGGATGAAATTGACACGAAGAGTCGGTTATATGAGAAACTTTAGACAAAACGGCGTTTCTTTGCAAATATTTGCACGTTACTAAATATAAAAAAGAAGTCAATTTTTCATTGAATTGTGTCGATTGTGGCCTCGTTTATTTCTAATCACGTACTTTATTGAGGATGAATTGAAACGAATGACCGGATGACAACGTCAAACTAAATGCGGGTGAAATTAACAACATCACCGCCATCATTATCCGTTATTAATTTTATATCGGAGAGAGCGGTTGACACAGGCCGTTAACGGCGCTTTTATTGGCGTACAACGTGAAAAATCGCAATTGAGTATGCCCACGCGATCAATTAAAGTGCCGTTGAGGTCCCACAAAATTAGACTATTACCCCTAATTGTTCGCTACCAATTCCGGTTTATGACGGCGTCGTAAATAATAAAAAGGCGACGATAAGAGCCGCTACGAAACTTGACTCCTTGCACGTGCCGCTAATAGACAATGGAGAGCTTTCCAGCTTCTGAAACCGAGGAATCGGTTTCTTTAGAAAGATAACGTTTACGCAACCTGCAAACGCAATTTTTATGCCTCAAACAGCATTCAAGTCCCGGGTTATTGTCTTAAACTGGTCGATTTTTCGACCTTTTTTTGCCAACGCCCACCAAAGTACCGAAAAGAACATTTTATAGAGTTTTATCACCAATCAAAAATAGATTCAGGATGCAGGTAGAATGTGAAAAGGAAGGAATAATTAAATTTGCTCTATCATTCAGAAAAGCAATAAAAATGTATCCTTTCACATAAAATAATAAAACTAGTAGTCACTTCCGGTTAGCAGAAAGTACTAAAATTATTTAAACTTATACTGTCACCTCTGACTCGTTCCAGATTTTCGGAAAAATTGTTCACTAAAATACAAATAATTTTTACAAATCAGTGGATTAAATTATCCTATAACTACTAAATCAAGATTAGGGTCTATGTTACATTTTAAGCAAATGTATTTCACTAGATAATGTTAGGTAAGCTTTGCAGGATGCTAATGTCCAGAACCAGAACGTAAACTCTTTTTCAAAACATTCTGCTATGTGAAAAGCTAACCACAAACATACACATCACCATTTTAATGAAAGTTTTGAACTCTTATCATTAGCCCAGCAGCATGTAGGAATCTATTTCTACGAAAAAGAATTTACCCGGTTATTGGACTATGTGGTCTAGTAAGTCACCAATAAAAATTATTAAAAAATATTTTAAAGCCAATTTTAACCGGATCTCTTTTCTGGGTTGAAACCAATTAAGTTTTAGATTTATTAACATGACATTACTTTATGGTATGTTTCTTATTTATCCGATTGTAAGAAAAGATTGCAGACAAGACTCGGTACTTCTCATTGCACGTTTGTATTGCTGGTTGCGGGATACAAAGTGCAATTATTTACTAGCATATCCTGCAATTTATAATTTATATGGAACAACAAAAGCACATTATCAGATTACGTAATTTTAAACTTAACACGTCATATTATCAGTTTAGGATCGTACTTTTATGGATATTTTTAGATTAAGTGTAGGGACACCACAAACTCAACATCAGAGTCTAAGTCATGTTGATTCTCACCGTCATCAATAATATTTCATTTTTTTTATATTGGTATCTAACAAAAACATAAAAAAGAACTTAGGACAACTATGAAACCAATGTTTAAAATATATTAGTTTAATGTAGTGGATTCACATAAGGAACGCTATATTCACATCATTGCATGTATCAACTCTCTCATCACAAGAAGACTCGCATTTGCTCGTACAAGTCAAAGCTAAGCTAGGTTGACACATTTTTATTTCAATATTACGCTCATCTGAACTGAAGTAATCCAAAGACCCCCAACAAATGAAAGAGTATCGTGTAGAATTCAAAATATCATAAAAAATAAATCCCTTCATTTAATATGCGAAGTGGAATGACGTTGAAAACAAAATTATTTGAACTTAAAATGTTATCCAGACTTTAAAGATTTTTAATTTACTAGATTACAGATAACTTTTAACGAACGAGTTGCGTGAATGACAAACCGCAAATAGCAAATTGCGTGAATATACAAATTGAGCTACTTTACAAATGTTTAAGCAAATTGTTTTTTTGAGATAACTAACATGCAATCCGAAGGCTTCGTGGTAAACCATTCAATTTTTTTCCTTATATTAAATGCGAAAGCATTTAAAGTTAATTAAAAATAATTATTTCAAGGGTCTAACAAATCGTCAGTTTCTCCTCGAAACTCATCCAACTTTCTAGAAAATTTATTTATGTAGACAGTGACCGCAACATCATGTTTGCGTCAAGCGAACTTCAACATCGCCAGTAACCTAGCGGTATCAAGGCAAAGAACTTGATAAAGTATTGTTGTTTCTGCTTCCAATAAATATTTAATGCGGGCCGGAAGGGCTGTTTCCTATAATCCTGAGCTTCGCTTAGCAAAATTAATACCAAGACATGACCTAGTCTTCGAAATTGTCTGTTTAATATTTCCTTGAACGGTCGAATTCGTGCCAGCTTCTGTTCGCTGATAGCGATAATCCTTATAGAAACAATTGTGTCTCCGACTACGGAACTGACTATTGTACGAAGCAATTGTCCGTTAATCGGGTCAAGCTAGCGCCCATCTGTGTGAATGCGACTAAAGCTTCTTGTTAAGGGTTAATAATGCAAGAGTTTTCCAGCAAGATTAGAGAGTAGGTGTCTTTATTGTCATATTCCAGTACTTTAAGGTGGCGGCGGTTAAGAGGGTGACGTGAAAATTGGGGATACTTTGGAGAATCGGCGGCCGTGGCCGCGGACGTGAAAAACTCTCAAGGTGTGCTAAACAAAACTCATAAATCAACGTCAAATCTGGTAGTTAATCTTTCCCTCATTCAGTGTACGGGGGCCCACTCGGCGGTTTCCATTCAGAAAGTTTGCATCATCCGATAATTAATTGACAGTACAATTAAACTGTACTTCGAACTCGGGCTCGACACATCCGACTATCGGAAATTCGTTATAGACGTTGCTTTAAAAGACTGAATTTCGAGTACGATTTCTATTCAAAAGATGTCACATTATAAAACTTTACAAATTGAGTTTCTTTACGGGCCCAAATTGAGATTAGCAAAGTTCATGGAATTTAATTAATGTATTAGAGACGGGTTTCGACGAGAATCCGGTATTTTTCACGCCATCTACCCAGCCATATTCCAAAAGCGTCGGGAGCGCCGGCACCGGGACGCACTCAGCCGCAGTTTCTCATTGTTATCAACAATAAACGCGAGTAGAGCCATTTTTCATCGTTTTTACTGCCGGAATGATGTACGGGTTCACGAAAGAATCCCTCCAAGGATAAACATTGCGACCCCGACGCGCGTCGTCCGCCAATTTCCACAAACACACACGTAATGAGGAAAACAAGTGAAGCGACAGAATTTCTGAAATTCATCATAGCATGTATTCATTGTCAACAAATAATCAGCCTAATGAATAGAAATTAAGCAATTGCCTTTTGGCAAAAGCAATTACAGAAATAGCAATTGTTTCCAGCAAAGGCAATTGCTAAATTTGATGTTAATTTAATTAATTTAAGCAATTGGTAGCTCTTCTCCACGTTTCTGGCAATAGTTCATTTGACTTATTCTCGCACCGCAGATATGTAACTTCTGAGCAACACGTATAAGTGGAACTTTGGGGTGAGTTGAGAAAGAAACAATTTCATCGCTTAATATGGTCTGCGGTACCTATTAGAGGAGTCGCCACAGTGTTCCTATAAATCAAGCTCTTATACTCAAAACTGCCTACTTCTGCTGAAAATAATAGAAACGAATAAGTATACAGTACTATGCGCTCCACTTATAATTTGTACTGCACACAAAGTGGGAAGCGTTTTGCTTTGCGTTCTGCATCCATTCATATTTTATACTACCGTGGCTAAACTTCGTAACTATAACTTGCATAATCTTCGTATTTAATTTTTTTATTATTTATTACGTTTTTGATTCTACGGAGCATTTACTTACGACTACTAATTATTTGATATAAGCAACTGGGGCACCTTACCATTTTCCAATTTTTTTGCAATTTCAGTTATGCAACACAATATACATCAAATTAATTTGATTTTTAATCTTAGAAATATTTGTAATTGTCTATATTTAAAAAAAAATTGAAAATGCAATATCGAATAAACTAACTAATGTAAAACATAAAAATCTAGGAAATAACACTATTTGTCATCAAGAAAATGACAATACATTAAAATTCGTTTGATTTTTAAGTATCTCCTTTTAGGTATCAAAACTTAGAACATCTCTAGAGGGGGAGTACTGTAGCGAGACTGAGTGGTGTCCCTAGAAGGGTCCGAGCAACCAATCGACAACTGGAAATCCCGGTTAAAGACACTTTTACAGCTTCTCTATACTGAAATACCATTAATCCACACCCCAGGATGTGATTAATGTTATTTTTATTCGTTCTGCTTCAATTATTATTTACTTTACAACTGAGAGCATTAAGAAGTAAAACAGCGTGTTATAATTTATCCTACCAAAATATTATTAAGTTAAAAATCTTACAAAGTGTCATTTATTGAAAATCGTGGCTATTTTCCAGTCCAACGAAAATCAGCTTCTAGCATTTTCTAAAAATCCGTTTGACCAAACAAAAAAATCGTCAAATATTTGACCCTCGCGATTTTCGTTGGTTTTAAAGAAAGCTGCTTTGTTTCTTGGCGGCACGAGGGTTTATTGGGTCGCGTCCCGGCAGCGCTCCCCTAATTCGATTCTTTAAGCAACACTATCAGTTCGGTCACCGAGTCGAAATTCAATTCCCCACGAAGCGCGCTACGTGGAGAGGTTCCGTTGGATTTAATTTAAATGTTTCAGCTTCCGTTTTCCCTGCAAATGAACTCGATTAACTGATTCCATCGAAAATTTGAAACCCTTTCTTGTTACAGGAGAACATATCGTTTGTAATACCCTGGGTCATCGGAATTATCACCTTTATGGCATTAGAAGCCGTGTCCATGGTCTATTCCAACGTCCTCAGAGACCACGTAAACAGAGTGAGTTTTTTTTATTGTTTTCGGAGTAAAATTTCTTTTATTATCGGAGCGTCAAAGCGAATTTACGCGTTTGTCTCAATTATATTTCTTGTTTTACGGCCGCGCCAAATGAACGTGTTCAATTTCAGTGTTTTACCGATGCTGAAGGATGGCGCTTTTAACGACTGAAAAGAGTTTTCAACTCGATTAAGGGAATCATCAGACGAGTGAAGGCGTGGCCGTAATAACGTTCAGGATTGATGAAATTTTTGGAGAAACCGCGAAAACTTTAGAACCTTCGTCAAACTTTCAATGACGCCAATTAAAGCCCGTTGACCCTCAATATAAAGTAATCACGACTAAAACGTTTTCGTTTTTACAGCAGTTCGACGCTTTATGTAAGGCCGAAGTGGCTTTTTTCATTTCGAGGACTCTAATTAACGTGAGTATCCTTCAAGATTTTTTCAATTGTTTTAGTGTTTGGATTTAGGTGGCGGCGATTGGTGGAGTGATGCGCTTCTGTAACCTGCTGAGAGCTGGGATTACCTGGAAAGGTCCCGAGGTTATTGAGCTATGATCCCGAGATTCTTTTTTAATAGACGAGGAAGCTAACGATGGATACGAATACGATTCTGACAGCGACTGTTCGCTGCTAGTAGGAGTGTCGTCGTCCTCGTCTAGGTCTCTATCCGGTGAAGGCGAAGCCGTCTGACATATCAGAAGCGCCAGGGGTTAAAAAACAAACGAACAGAGAAAACAAACGAATTCCGCAGCGATTTTAGGGGTTCTAAGTTAAATTTCAAGGTTTTTCTGGAAAGTCGAAAACCGCTAATACTTAAACTAAAAGGATTTTCGTCGTCTCTCGCCCCTAAAATTGTTGTTGGAACTAGTTGTGCTATTTTTGGAACTTTGGCTTTAGCACCTGAGATGTGGGTGCATCAGATTGGCGAGCTTAATCATGGAGAGGTGTAAAATTAATTAATATGGCCCCTTCAAGGGTAATCTCATCGATTATTTCTTAGCCACCCTCGCCGGGTCGGGGCTTAAATCTGAATTTTGCCGAAACGAGCCAAGTTCTGCCTACACCTACATCAAAGGTGCAGACTTAATTAGGCCCAGCTTCAATAACCAGCGAGTTTTGTGGGCAAATGCCAATGAAATACACTTACCGAAGGACTTTCATCATTTAGATAATTGTATAAAATTTTGTAAGTATCGTGGTGCCAACTATATCATAAAAGTATTTTATTATATCCAGTGTGAACAAATCAAATTTTGCGTTGGTGACGCTAACAACGAGTTTGCTTTGTTGTAATAATTATTGTGTAAATAGCGATTTTAACGTTGCTTCTCGACAATAAAGTTCCGTTAATAAACCGAAACAATGTTGCTGGTTTGACGTAGTTGCTGAGTGTAACTCTAACACCAAACCGTTGTTACTATATTCAGTTCCAAATTCGTTGAAGTAATCTTAAATTAATTGAAATGTGGAAATTTATATATTTTTGTCTAATTAACGATGAATTTGTACAAAACGTTTGTGTAAAACAATAAACGATATTTTAAAACTCTCGATTCATTCCCAAAAAATATAACTTTAGAGGATTGCTTTGCTCGACGAATTCCGAACGCTTAAATCAATCGGACAGAACAAATACGGACGTTTATGGGCGCTGATTTACGGATTTCAGGATTCGGACGGAAGAAGAGCCCCAATGTTGTTTCAGCCAGGACTTAAACATTCCGCCGCCTTTATTATGGTCTTTGAAATCGTTTCTGTAGGTCTGTTATTGTTACTGTATCGATTTACCTCTCGGCTAGGTTTCAGAAAATACTACAAAACGTGACTTTATCTTACGTGGGGAATACTTCGGTCAAGCGGACACTGCAATTTATATTAGGTACATTTTTTTGACTTTGAGTATACGCTCTTAGCACTTTACAGAACGTGCTCTGTATAAAATTGAAGTAATTTGAAAAATGACACTAGTCAACAATAAATTCAGTGTCATCAACCTTATCGAAACTTGGTGTGCACTAAATTAACAGCAATCAATAAAAGCTCTTGCCCAGTTACAGTTGCTTTATTTATTGTAGCTAAAGTTAGAGCTTTGACTTGCATAAATTAAACTTAAAAGTTCAGTACCTTTCTAAAACTGGTAGAAACGTAGCATTGAATGCAATCCCTATCTTGCGACATGTAACCTATTAGAATTTCCAAACACTTACTCATGAAATAGAAGAGTTCAGTGTAGACCCTTTAAGTTCAAATTTATTACCAGAATAAACAATCATCCTATTTAAAAATTGCCTTCTCAAATTTCAGTTCTCTCCGTTCTTTCATATCCAAAAAAAAACAAGTTACGTCAAAATTCTAATGTTTAGAAGGTTTATCATTGTTTTCTTATTTTTATGTTTGTATTAATTTTTTCAACCTGCTAATTAATAATTTCTTAGCTTCTCTCATGGAATACATAATGTTATATTGTTCAGCGTGGACCCTTAAAAGTCAAATTTATTAAGTACAAATTTCTCCTTTCCTTCATATACAAAGAAAGCAAATCAGTAAAAATCTTAATATTAGGAAGATTTACAATTGTGGTCCGATCCGTGTATTTGTATCAAAATAATTCTATTTTTGAACATAATAAAGGGTATTCGTAAATAATTTTCTAGATAAAACAACTTTTACTTAAAATTAATATATTGACATTTAAGGCTTCATCACTTGGCGAGGTCAAACCCCCAATTCATCCACAGCTTGGGTTAACTGTTCCACGCCGTCATTTTCTGTATTGACATTAGGAAATTCAATAGTAATTTTTTTATTTGACCGCAATTGCCTGCAAAATACATTTTATTAACTCATTTCCAACCATTAAAATGCCCCACCTATACTTGACGCCGGCCCGATCCAACATCATTTTCGCCGCTACTGTAATGTTTTTATGTTTGTTCTTGTCCGACAAGTACACAACCTCAGTAATCCCGTGCTGTATAATCATTTTGGCGCATTCATTGCAAGGAAACAGAGTCACGTAAATTTTGCAGTCCTCCAAATTGCGTTTGGCGTTAGCAATCGCATTCAGTTCGGCATGGCAAACTGTAATAGAAAAAAGTCACGTCTCTACTATTTGTATTTCGGTCAGCTTACCGAAATAAAATTTGTTTTTAAGAGGATTATCTGAAGTTTTTGACCATGGGGTTAAATCGTCATCACAACCACGAGGCATACCATTGTAGCCAGTCCCTAATAACACGTTTTGTCTATTTACCACGCAAGCACCTACTTGGGTGCAGGGGTCCTTACTACGTAGCCCCGCCAATAGAGCTATCGACAAGAAATAATCGTCAATGGGGAAAATAACGTCTCTGAAAATTCAAACTTTAATAAAAACAGAGACAATTAGCAATTGTTACCGCAAAGACACCTCCTGACGCTCTTCCTCCATGGGTGTCTCAAAGAACACGCTGTATATAAACAACAAAAAAGTTAGGTTAGGTCTATCTATAGCAAGCAAGCAAGCTAGACAACCAAGTTTAAAACTCGTTAGCTTAGTGAAAAAGTGAAACACTAATCTACAAGTGGTAAAGTTTTACTACAAACGTTTTTTTTTCATAAATCTAATGTACCTTACAATGGGATTGACTGCAATAAGTAAGTAAGGTTATGTTGCTGTGTTGTTGACATATAAGTCGCACGTGGTGAGTAGAGGGTAAACACGTGCTTCAGTAGTGTCCCTTGTGATAATCTTAGAATTAAAAATTCGAGTATTGCCTTTAATTTCGAAAATAAAACGATTTTGTTCAACAAAATACCAAACTGTAACACTTGCTGCTTATTATTATTATTATTATTTTTTTTTGTAAGCTTCGCCTTTTGATACTTGACAAGTTGGTATTCACCCTTGAGTCTCATTAGCAATGATATGTTCGTATTACTTTAAATTTTGTTTTCAATACCCTAACGATCATAATTACGTATATTATTATAAAATTATTTGTAAATACAATTCAAATTTATATAAAAAATTGCCGAACTTTGATCAATTTGTTTAACAATATACCTGGTCTCTATTTGGATTCAAATTAATGCATTCGATTTTAGTTTAGTTTCTAATTCCCGTTTGACCGTATTTAAACAAGCAATGCGTAAGTGTGAATTCGTTACGGATTTCGTTTGCACCGCTATTCATTCCCATGGTTTACGGCTATTTCCATGGAGGACAAAAAGAAAGAAGTGGAAATATCGGAGAAGAAATTTCCCTTACATAAGCGGTGTTTATGCAGTTCATGTTAACAACAATACAATGCTAGTTTATTGATTGAGGTGTAATGTGGGTTGCCTAAATCAGGGGTTTATCTGATTTGTGATTGTTTTGGTACTTCATTCCTAACAAGAAATCTATTTCAAATAGCCAAATTCCAATGATAGTGACATGTTGTCAACTAAATTGCCGATCATTGTCAAAATTTTGAATTTTTTTGTGTATTTGCATATAATATCGATCCCAATTTGAGTCATTACTGAGGAGAATGAAGTAAATTATTGTAACCCCTTATTCTTTTTACTTTAAAACAATGTTAATTTTTTTTGTATTTCGATGCATATTGACATCACTGGGAATGAAGTACGAAAACATTGTCGTGCTTATAGCGTTCCGTGCGTGCGACAGAGAACGCAAAACGATTTGACGGATGCTTAGCGAGAAACCGTGCAACGTGCAAGCGGGCATAAAGGAAACTGTTTGCCTCCTCAAAGCATAAACTGCAATGCACGTTTGCCCAAGGATTGTTAAAGTTCAGGATTAAGATAAGGTGACTGTAATTAAAACGAAACCTAAGAGGGCAAGATGTATATATTTAACGCTCTGATCGTGTCGAGTGTTCGTTTCTATGTTGGTTCCAGTTACATGCACTCAGGATGCAACGGATGCAAATAGTTACCGGCGACACATCCCCTCGAGCTTCTACCTAGTTTAATGCAGGTCCCTACAACCCTCTTCATGACCTGCAAAAGCTTTAGCTATAGTTTAGTCGACGATAAACCTCTAATTACTTGGTATTCCACGTGACAAGGCACACCTTCCTCCACAATTTCCTCTTCATCCACGATACGCATCGCGCCAACTTTGATCGAGGGGCTTTCATCATCGAGCAGGACCTCGCGGCAATGGCCCATAACCAGCACTTCTAGCAGGAACAGCAGGACTATAACGATGCCACCGCACTTACAGAATGCCATCGAAAAAACGACATTTTGGACGATTCCCGCCGTTTTATACAAGAGAAGCCTTATTTCGGATTCAATTAAATGAAGCATACTGGAAACGGAAAAATTGTTACGATCGATGTGACGGAGACGGCTGTTGTTGTGGCCCGTTCACAGAAACCAACGGGACGGAAATAAGGATTTTGACGGATGCACTGTGCCAGCTATGATTGATGCTCTTCACAGACTCGCGCTATACACCCTCAAAGTGATAAAGGAACTGTTTGGAATTCAGCTGGAAACGTTTCACTACACGTGCCAACTGCAAATTAAACCTTCAAATAAGCACCGCAAAAAACGAAATTTTTTTAAAGAAAATTTTTGAATAAAAACATCAACAATTCCACGTCTTTTGTCACATTGCCCCTGAATTATTCAAGTGCAATTATTTTTGCATCTTTTCACGCGTCCACGGCGCGTCGTCTCACCCGAATTCATCTCCTTCATAATTAAATCATTTCTTTCAAGGGGCCGGATTGGACGGGATAAATATTTTAATAGGGAAAAGACGAAACTTGGGGGATTCACCCGGGGAGGCCCTTTAAACGTTAAAAAGTTGACCGTGCGTGTTTTCAGCTGTGACATAACTCGATTCGGGGGGGACCTCGGGGCTTTCCGGACGGTTTACCTGAAAGTTTACGGCGTGAAAACGGCTTTTTATTTAAGTTTGGTCACTGAATTGACTCCTTCATTTCCAGAAAGAGGCCACTTGGGAGGAATCGTGTCTTTTGTTTTCGGGGCAATTTCCCGCTTGATGCTCGAACGCGTTTCGCTCTATTCTACAAAGAATATTAGCCATATTCTCTCTACTCTTGTTTGCATTGGAACGGTCCACTTTACTCAAAGATGTACTACTGTAATGAGACTCGACAAAACCCGCATCATTAGAATGCAACTGCTAGCATAACAAGAATTGTTTGGTCCGTTTATTGCATAGTGCTAGCGTTTTGTCTCATGCTCGTTATTTCCCTGCATTCGACCATGTAGCCAATGTAGTAACTTGAAACGGACGCTCTATGCTAACACTAAATGAAGTAACACAAAAATTTTCTTAATAAAGCGATATTTAAATTATAAAAAATATTTCGTTGATACCTGAACTATCAAAATTGTTGGAGTGGAAATAAATGTGAATGAAATGGACATATGAATTTGAAGATATTTATAGGCAAATATGCGAAGTTTCCCGCTTCTCAGTCTCGAATATTTGCAATACGCCCAACCACCCTCTTGTAATCCTCTTGCATTCATAGCTTTTTAAAGTTAGTCTTCCAGTTCTTGCCACATTTTTTTCTCTTTGGTGGATTCTACAGCTATATTTCTCTTGGTCACCTGTGGCCATTCATCCGCTGCAAAGCCCCTTATCACATTAGTTTTTTTGTGTTGATAGTGTCTAACATTATTCCTTCTACGCCCATGCTTTCTCTTATCCTTTCATTCCTAATGTGGTCTAAACTTGTAAGCGGGAACTCCGTCAGGAATCCATTTCAAAGAACGTTAGTCGGTCTTTATCTCCCGTTTTTTGCTCTCAAGTTTCTGATCCGCCCGTACTAATAGCATTATGAACCAGTGTCCAAGACTTCAACACTCATAGACTCCCTCAGATGCCGCGCCTCTCATTTTTTCTATAATACATTTATTTCGAACTAGAAATAATTTCACCCATTAATTTCTAAAAGCAACTTTATGTAGTAATAACTAACAAAATGTCCACAAGATGTTTCTAGTTTCGTTGCCGTCTATTTTCTGAAAATTAAAAATCTTCAGTTCAATGACTGGAAACAGATTTAATGTGTAAGTGCTAGTCTACATTTACTGAAAGAGTAGCATGTTCAAACTAACTTAGTATCTCAAAAAAGCAAAATCTAAAGTTGAGGTACTTAAGTGAATAGTAATGACTTTAAAATTATTGCTAATTAAAAGTGTAGCAACAATGAATTCGCCGAATCTTTGAACAGTTGCGATTTCTGGGTGTTTAATATTTAAGGAGCAAACATAATTAATTTTTTCAAAGCAAATAAAAGATACAGCAATGTCGGGAAAGATATTTTTATTATATCTGTCGGCCAATATTTACGAAGAGTTTATTACATTGTTGGAAATAAGTCTTCTCGGTAATAATTACTGATTTGAAATTACCTAGATATTTTTCGATAAGTATTAACTCTTTACCAGATATTACCCATGTTGATCTTTTTGATGAGCGTTTTAAAAAAATCCTAATTTGCAAGATTGACTCGTAAATAAAATATCTTACAAAAGTTCTAAACAAGGAATCTACTATTTGAAATCTTTCATTCGTAAATTATTTATCAGTCATTAAGTATCAGCCATGGGTAGCTATAAACTTATTTCTTTAAATAATAAAAACAATTTTGAATGCAACTTCTAGGACCGCTTGCACAAAACGTGATTAAACTCTCAGCTAAATTTTTATTGTTGATTACAGAGCCATCTGCTGTTTTTTTAAGAATTTCAAAGAAACCAAAATTCATGTGTGTTAAATTTCTACAGAATGTAACAAACTGCTAATGTCTAGTTAACGTAATAAAAGTTTTAGAGATCCACTAATGGCTTGTTAAACAATCATCAATATTGTGCGACCGGCCCAAAATATATCAAAGATAAATTGCGAAATGGTTCTCGTTAAGACACGCTTTACAACCATGATCATGAGCATGACCATTGAATCATAAATATTAAAAAAGTTATTTCTTGAGACATTACTCAAGAGATTTTAAAGGTAAAATAGAAGAAAAAGAAAATTTAAGAGCTCGTTTTAACCAATTGTCACAACCTAATGGTGTTGTCGACTGTGTATTGTGTTAAGATTACACCCAAACTGGGTGAACCGTTATAGTAAAGTTAATGTTAAGAGAGCCTAAATGGAATTTTTTTTTATTTATTTAAAAATAAATTGCTTGCTCTAGGGAAATGAATATTTAACACTTGTATATTGAATAAATCTCTACAACTGGATAACAGAAATATACATGGCCTGTGAAGAAAAAATTGTCACAGGTAAAAATTGCTGAGGTCAGTTTGAAAAATAAAATCTAATTTAACCTTAAATTTTGAATATTGCGAGATGATATTACTTTTTCTTCAAGTGTAATACTATAGACAATAGAAATTTGGTATCATACTTTTGACATACATCTTTGTACATCAAATTACTTGAAAATTAACGAAAGAAATTTTTTAATTTAGTGGTATCAACCTTTAAACTGATGGCCTAATGGTTTGCTTTTTTCTCAAATCTTTTTCGAAAGAATTTCAAATTTTACAAGCACCAAAAATTCAAATACCTATACGTAGCAAAAATTTTTAACATTAGTTGTTCAAAACGTATTAGAACAACATCAGTTGTGCTAAAATAGTTCCAAAAAATTAGCACTCAACATACAAAACATTGATATAATGAGTAAAATTGTTAAAAGAAGAAACGCTGAAATAATTGATTTGTAAGGTCTACGTGGCGCACTGAATCCACTTTCGAGACAAGCGACGTCTCTAGAGGGGAGTACTGTAACGGCACATGAGATACATTTGTACAGCTACCGGCTATTGAGACACTCAGATTCGAATCGCGGTTAAGAATCTCACAGCACTAAGACATGCCTCGGATTATCTTCCGTAGCATATCCTGATGGAGGATGACACAAAAGACACAAGGGGTCTAGAAAATATGGCTATAGCCTTACGTTATATAAACATTGCGTAATAAGAAATTTGTTTGTCTTTGTGGAGTGATATACTGATTAACAATGATCGGAGACGTTTTACACGTGTGTGTAGTATAAGCCTTCATTTATTCTCATTTTCAAATTTAGGAGAAAAGCTTTTCTTATCATGGTACCATTCGGTGATTTGCTTTCCGAGGGGGAACAATTAAGTAAAAATTTTACAGATTTAATCGAAAATTAAACTTGAAACCAATTGACTTAACTTAAGTTAAGTGGTTATTGACTGGAGCATAATGGAGGGATGTGTGACACTTTGACTAATCCTTCGGTTTTTTGCTTCCTTCTGGTCGGTCCTTTGTCGAAATGGACACGTGATCTAAGAAGGCAATATCATTACTGGTGTAAATAGCCGAATCGTCAAATAAAACGTGCGAGACACCGCCGTCAATTCGAGTCGCCTTAATTAGAGAGGCGAGTTGGTCCAGATCCCGTCTCTGGCAATAGTTGGCGGATCCAATTAAGCGAGATCCAATCGATGTTGGAAAGAGGAGGACTATCTCCCCAGTCAGTTTTCACTCCACAAACGCAGGTCGTTAGCGAAAGTCTGTTGTAGGCGAGCGGAATCACGCGTCGAGCTCCTTCTCCCTGCAGCAATAGTCGCCGGCGATGGCTTTGTTAACGTCCCGCCGCCAGCAACAATGTTCAATTCGGTGCCAGATTTCCTTAGTGGAGAATGTTATCGACGTCTGACACCGCACAATACGTTTTTCCTCCCTTTAATACGTTGTCAGCACGAAAAAGCGCTTTGACAATAGAAACTCCCCAGCGAACACCCGGACAAATCTATTTCAAGCTCCTCACGGCACAATAGTTTTGTTTCGTATTTTTTTGTTGAGGCGCGGAAATTATGTAAAATCAAGTGACCCTTAGTTTTGGGGGGTGGTTGATTAGGTCGTGGTTGTGCACGTCACGTTTTCGGTTGGCACACGCACGAGTTTTGTATTCGACGAACGCCTCCATCTACCTCTCGCGTTTTTCTGTGACGTTCTCTTTGCGCCTTTCAAACGTTTATACAAAATGTAAGGCGGGTAATTACACTTTTATACATTTGTTTGCCGATGGTTCGTCTTGTTTGCTGCGACGATAAGTAATGCCATTGGAAGAATTTAAATTAATTTGCCTCGCTCCGGTGGCGGCTAGCGGGGCGGTGGCGAACCAACAAAATTCTTCTTTTCTTGACTTGATGTAGAGCTATTGCGATCAAGTCTGGAAGCGAGGTTCACCCGGCGCCTCCGCCAAATGCACACTACCAGTCTAGCGATGTAATCGGTGTTTATGTTGCTCGTTTTTGACCAGAATTGGTAGCTGTATAAATACAAGTTAAACTATGAGTAATAGAAAAAAATAGTATAAGCGATAGCAAAAAATCAATTTAAAAAATTAATATGATGATGCCTAATAAAATTGGAAAGCTATTGTTTACGTACAAAATCCAAATATCTTGTTTAGAATAAATATTCACAAACCATTTTTCTTTCTTACTAACTACGGACCAAAGACTCACTGTATTAAAGCTTGAACTTATTGCACCCTTAATAGCCTCCTTAATATTTAAGGGTAAAAGTCTAAGAACTATATTATATATCTTGTGGCGAAAGGACGTAGAAATCAAGACAACACATAATCAAAGAAAAATCCTGTACGTAGGAACTACACACGACAGAAGTGAAACTCCTCTAGTTTGAAATGTAAACAAATCTCAAATAAATTTGGGTCAATTGATAAGGATTTTTCTTGAAAAATTGTGGTGACAAAAGGGAAATTATCATCAGACACAGCACACGTATATTAAGGCAAAGTAAAAATTGATTTTATTTATTTTTAATAGAATTTAGAAATGATACGATTGGTTTATGGTAACTGAAATACGATATATACACAGTTGATTTCGATTGCTCTAATTATTTGGCAAGCACAGCATGAATTGTTGTTCCTGCTTTTGTCGTTGGTACTGATGGATCATTACATTATTGATTTTCAAATTGAATTTTTTATTTACAATATAAAATAAACATAAGAAAATGCAGGATAGAGGATATTGCCATATAGTTACGGTAAACAACTAACACGAACACGCCAACTGAACCGTCCCCACTTCTAACTTAATTCCACATTTACTCACAAGGCGGCACATTGTCTAAGAAATATTCCCCTTCTACCACCGTGCGGGTATGAAGACTGGGGGGGGTGCTTCCTTCAATTCTTCGCCTCCCAGCGTTTCACTTTTTTGTGACCGCTGACGCTCCTAGCATTCGACTTATCCTATCGGGCCTAAAGAAGTTTCACTTCAAAAAGAAGCATTACAACTAAAATTGAAATAAAGTAGTACTTACTATGGCAAAGACTAATATGAATTATATACCCATGATTGAAGGTATATTGCCTCTCCATATTTAGATTTATACTAGAGATGTGTTGTTCCGGAGAGATTAGTTCCAAAAGACCGAGTCTGCAGTCGGAACAACACAGAGTCGTTCCTCATTTAAAATCGGACTCGTTCACATGACTGAAATGAACTATCAGGGACTTGTGAAATATTTCGGAAATGTGGAACGTAACAACGGACCGAACTCGATAGAGTCCGACCAGTCGGATACGTTCCAGTCCCATCCCAACTTTATTTTTGGCTCTCCAACCGTTCCAAACCTCGGTCGTACCTTGGACGCAGACTTAAAAATGAAACTAAACTAAAAAACTCGTTCCTTTCGTTGGTCCGGACCAATTGAGTTTGAGTCCGAAATCAGATCGCCCATCTATATTTTGAGTGTTTCACCTGTTCAAAAATTCTAATATTCACAATGTTTGCATCTCAATAACACCTAAAGTTTTGAGCTACCTCGAATTCAAGGACATTCCTGTATTTGGCATTCAAAGGGCTTTCTAATAAGATTAAATTGAACTTTGTGCGAAGTTAAATAAAAAGCTCAATTTTTTATCAAAGTTAGAGTGAAATTCAAACTGTCGTAACTTTGAAAGTATGAGGCCAATTCAAAAACCACCGACAGCATTGCGTTATGCGAGCTAAACTGTATAGAATAAAACCATCTAAGGACCTCAATATTTTTAATTTTTTCTCTCTATCTTAATCGATAAAAAATTTAAAAAATGCTAAAATCGACGTCAATTATTCTTATCAAAAATATCAATTTCAAACGTAACTTGTCTCTTTGATCTCCTTTCCGTACATAGCTCGCCCATTTAGTTAAAAGATTTTCGAAATTTTTTAAAAGGCTACAAAATTAGAATTTTTTCAAAAATTACAACTCAATAGCTACCAGAATTTTTGAGTCATTTTAAACATGAAAACATTTTTTTAATCGGCATTCAAAGGACTTCTCAATAAGTCAAAAACGACAGTTTTAGCTGGGTAAATAGAAAATCTTAATTTTTCAATTATGACCAAAATTTTGTGCGAAAAATTCAAATTGATATAAGTTTAAAATTAATACTCCAAATAAAAAATTAGCGACATCGTTGTGTTGAGCAAACTATCTGTTATTAAATTAGATCTTAAAAAGTACCTGAAAAATTTTGAAAATTTTTGACGAAAAAGCATATTAAGAGATAAAAATGTTCAAAAAAATAAAATCACTTCAACTCTACGAAAATAGAAATTTCTGATCTAAATCGTGTCGCTGAACTGGTTTCTTCACTGGGTTTCTTCATTTAAGCAATGAATTTTTTATGTTCCACCAAAGTCTTCAAATATTCTTATTTTTACAATGTTTTCACCTCAATAACTTCTAAAATTTTTGAGCTACTTTAAAGTCAGAGACATTTCTATAATCCACATTCAAAGAGCTTTGTAGTAAGCTTAAATTAAACTTCGTGCGATGTTAAATACAAAATTTCAATTTTTCACCAAAGGTAGAGTGAATTTTAAACTGCCATAACTTCGAAAGTATGAGTCCAATTTAAAAATTATTGACAACGTTGCGTTATGCGGGCTCAATAGTATAAAATAAAACCATCAATGGGGCTCAAAGAATTTAAATTTTTTCTCCACTTCAAAGGTGCCGACAGAGAGTTGCCATTCTGGTTGTTTCTTATTCTGTGCTCAGGGTAAACACTCAGTTCTTATTCTATTTAAAATTTAATGCTACATCTAAAGTTTAAAACAGTTACAGGAAAAGAACTAATTTTGCAAAGATAGAAATTAGAAACTGGTAGCAGTATCTGAAACATTTTCATATTAATAAGAAAATCACAATTCACACACAATTTATTGTCCTTTGCTGTACAAAAATATTTGCTTATAGTCCTCATCAACACCTTTTTGCGATTTTCTTAAAGTGGGCAACTTTAATTAAATCGAACATACTGGAGAAGATCCCAAAGCAATCTTCTTTAATTTTGTTAATCTATAACTGCATTGACGTTTTTATTTTAATCAATTTTTTTTACATTAGTTTTAAATGATATAAGAAAAAAATTATTTTATGTTATGAAACTCTGTTTTACCTCTTTTGTAAAGATAGTTAATTACTGCCTTAATTGCTTTTAGGAGCAGCCGATTTACAGCATTTCCTACATATTTTTATTATAATTATTCAAGTAAACCTTAATACCCATTTTGCATTAACGTTATTAATAATTTTGCTAGCACTGAAATATTTAAAATTTATACTTTATTTATGTTGTTTTACCCTTATTACGCCATTAAATGAATGTATGAAAAACTTGAAATTATTCTAACTTATAACTGTTTGGTGAATCAACTAGGAAAGCTTGGTTTTAAGGAGAAACTTGTCTGATGTTTAAATTATTACCCATCTTTTCACCAACAGCCGTCTTCACTGTGATTAGCCGGTCACTAATCAAGATCAAAATTAGTTGATCCCACTTAAAATACTTTAATCATCTTGTTAATTTTTTATTTTTTATTTAAACTAATTTTTTCAGGGAATACCCGTAGTTAACTTTTCGAAAAAAATTGACAATATCGTAACTTTCTTAAAGTTGGCTGCGACGTTTCATAATTTTTTTCTGTTTGGTTATATTATTTAAAATTTTATTGTTCAACGATTTTTACTGTGATGTTAGTTTTTAATGTAACACATGACTATAATTAATAACTAAAGCTATAGTGTAAAATTATGCAGCATGTCGCAACGGACTTGCAATTTCTAAGTACATTAGCGTAGGTGAGTCCAGGGTGCAATCAAAATTTGATTGCCTACAATACCCGGTTGTTTCATAACCAACAATCCAATTTAAAGGTCGAGGTCGCGATAATGGCAAAGGCTGACCAACTGCATGCGATTACATTCAAACATATCGTCGGTCATCTCACGAAGGAAAGGATAAGCTTTGTTATACTTTTGCAACAAGGACCATTTCTTATTGAGTAGAATTTTTACTTATGCAACTATATATAAATATTAATAAACATTAATAATTATAAAAAAATACAGCTGCAGTGTTATATCATTTCTTCTACAAGAATTAGTGTGGGCTTTTGTTATTTTATTCAATATTGAACAGACGGATGAGCTGAACGCGCTTTGAACAATTTAAAGTAATCAAAGTTCTATACAATTTAACAATAATAAACCTATAATGCACCTATAATAAGAGATGGAAAAATTGTTTTTTATGTGACAAATATTAACTACAATGATACAATGGTGTATGTAAGGAGTTTTAGGAGCATGATCTCGAAATAACTTTTGAAATCAGTTTAAATGTTCTCTCAGCATAATCGCCACATCAAAGGTTTCTGCTACACATTTGTTAACGTCTACTTCACATCGAGTTTAAAGTTCTTTAATATAAATTAGCAAGGACAATTAACAAAGACAAGCTGAAGTCTTTTACCGGTCGACATCCTATGAAACCCTTGACTACGTAACACAAATTTTTCTTCGCTTCTCACATGATATGTTGAAAAAAAGATTAATAGCTCAAAAAAAATTCCTCGGCTGTTAACGTTTTCATTTTGCTATAATTTGCGTTGCTGTATAGAGTAAAATATTAACAATAGTAAACATCAATTCATGTTTGGTTCTCTTATATCTTAAATATTTATTTTATTCATTATTGACCATAAATCTCACAAGCAAAAGGATAGATATATCCATAAATGTTTCTTTTAGATTTGAAAAAATGCAGCATCCGTTCAAATCCTGTATTTCAAGCAAAAATTTAACCAATTGATGTTAAACTATCTCAACTGTATCTCAAATGCAAAATTTTACATGTAGATGCCTGATATGGAGAGAAGTTGCATAGATATCCGCAAGTCCCGATGCATTCTGAATAGATTCATACATATTCAGTTCTCTTACGGCAGCGGTTCTCAAACTATGATATTTAGCTGTCCTTTTTGTAACTGCAAGAATTCTACGCTTCTCTACATATAATATTCTGGAATTTAAACTCGATTTTGCTACTTTAGGTACCACTGTTAAGGTCCAGTCAAGTCGCATTATTACGTGATTGACCCGAATGTTTGCGAGAGATAACAACATTTTTTTAATTTTTTAGATTAAATTTACGCAATTATACAGTAGAAACTAAGAGCCACTAAGTGATCACAAGAATGACAAGGGCCTTTACGAGATTATCGTTACGTTGGAAATAAAAAGATGGAAGAGTTTGTGCTTCTTCTTCTCAGCGAGGATTTGCGACCATAAATTATATTTAATATTTGAATACTACCACCTGGAACACAAATCTTGTGCTTTTTTCAAACCAGACACGTAAATTTTTGAACCAGGATGTTCTTCTTTTACCTGGAATTTGTCTATCCTCTACTTTTATTTGCTCTAAGTATTATAACGTTTTTGATCACATTAACAACTTGTAGTTCTTTCCAAATTAACAACAAATTTAAAAAAATCTGATTTAAAATGTTTCCCTTTATTGCTTTAAGCTAAAAAACTCTTCGCATGAAGGATTATTTAAAAAACTTGAACTATAATTTTTTTAAATATTTTTTCGCAGAAGACATTTATTATGTGGCTAGAATTAAGTATTGAGCAACTGATAGATTTTTGTCAAGAGGCGCCAATAAATTTTCAAAATTCCCTAGCAGATTTCTGGCAATTTTTGATGTAAATCGTGTCGCTGAACTCGCTTCTGCACTGGGTTTCAGCATTTATGCCATAAATTTTGCATGTTGCACCAAAGTCTTCAAAAATTCTAATTTTCATAATGTTTGCACCCTAATAACTTCTCAAGTTTCAAAGCTACTTCGAATTTGAGGACATTCCTGTAATCGACATTTAAAGAGTTTTCTAATAAGCCCAAATTCAACTTTGTGCGATGTTAAAAAAAGCTCAATTTTTCACCAAAGTTAGAGTAAATTTCAAACTGCCATAATTTCGAAAGTATGAGTCCAATTTAAAACTATCGACAGCGTTGAGTTATGCGAGCTCCACAGTACAAGAATAAAACAATAAAAGGGCCTCAAAAAATTTTAATATTTTCAATATTTTTTTCTATCTCAATTGATAAAAAGTTTCAAAAATGCTAAAATCGACGTCAATCATTCTTAGCTATTAAAATATCTATTTCTAACGTAACTTGTCACTCTGATCTTTTTTTTGCCCATTTAGTTAATGGATTTGCAACATTTTACAAAAGACTACAAAATTACAATTTTCTTCAAAATTTACACCTCGATAGCTACCAGAATTTTTGAGTTATTTTGAACATGAAAACATGTTTGTTTTTAATCGGCATTCAAAGAGATTTTCAATAAGCCCAGAACGATAGTTTTACCTGGATTATAATAGGAAGAAATAGTATATGGGGATGACAGTTGTCATAAGATGCATAAGAGAATATATTTTTATATTTATATGTTTACTTACAAGCCATGAAAGCGTTTCATTGTCAAATATCACCTTTCATTGCGGCGAGAAAGATTCGCTTTAGGGGTGCATAAATTGCTATGTGATATTGCTGAAATCGCTATCTCCGATGAACTTCAATAGCTCCGATAATGAGATGGATAGGGTTCGAAAACTTCCGTCGTATCTTCGCTAGTGGCAAGACGTTCGATTACCAACTTTATCTTGTACTCGTTCCTTTAATAACAACCCATATTAAGCACGCAACTTTCAACATACCATTAATATGCTATGTAATCGAAATTTTTCCATGATCAGAACCTCTCAATCGAGTTCTCCCCTTGCGGATTAAACGAATTTACTTGTTTTGGCGTAATTCACCGAAGACCGTAACGAATTCGGCGTGTTTTATTTTAATGGCTTTTCGTCTCTTCCGTTTCCTTCGCCGTTTCGTGTGACGACGAATCAATATTAAATTACACTTTGGTGTTAGTTGTAGGTACATAACGAAAGGCCTCCCTTGGGTATCCTCCAAGATCACGGGAGTCGCAGGAGCAGATTAAGCACGTCACTGCTCTGTCGGGGCGCCAGCTCGAATCTAATTCGCCAAATTATTTTCAGGACTCTCTTCAACTAATTGCAGAGAAACGCGAAACAAGACTATTATTACACCTAAATTTATCGTTTTACATTGCAGAAATGACATTATCTGCACATACACAGAGTCACAGAGGAAGGTAATTAGACCGGCTTGGAATGACAGGTGCGGTTTTATTAACGAACGCCGTACGGGGCATCCGTCTCCCTGTTTAATTGGCATTAGTTGAGAACAATGGCGCGTACAGATGTGCAGGACAAGCGGTTACATTCAGATGTGATCAACCCTGTAAATCGTTGCTGAAAACACCACAACAAGAACGGACTGGTTAACGACGCCCTAGAGATTCACTGTACAGAGAGCAACAAGCATTTTCAATGATTGCTTCAAAAGAAACGCAACTGGACTTCATTTTAATAAAGAATGATGGTGGAAAAGTGCAGTAAATTTTCAGAGAAAATGCTAATATGATAATTCTCAGTCATTTTGTTAGAGTAAATTATTTTCTAGAACCGTTGGATGTTATAGAGAACGGGAGTTAATATATGCAATTGCGCAGCATGTGCCCTGAGCTTTTAGTGAATTAAGTAATGAAATGTAAAGATGTAAATTGAGTGCACTCAAACTCCTGCAAATTGCAGATGGAAAAGCATTAAAACACCTTGTCAACCCCTATACGTTTCTAGTCGGTTTTAACATCCTCCCTTCTGATGCGTGAAAGTTGTCAAAAAATTGTTCGTCACTTTGATGACATGACGGTATGGGCGGTTGCCGGCTAGTCTCAGTGTAGATGGGCCGATTTTAAATTCAATACCGACAAAGAGACCAAAATATATCCGCTACGGTTCATCCGCAGAAATTATGAAAATTTCAGAAATAAATTAATGCAATGCATGTAGCAGAAGTTGAAGAGGTTTAATTTTTTTCAAAACATTATTCATTCATTAGCATTAGCTAAATAAAATTTTGGTTTACAATTATAAAAACTCTGTACTAACGAAGTTTACTAATAAAATTGAAGGACATCATCATATAGTACAGGCATTGTTTATAGATATTATTATTGTTTATTAATATCTATAAACAATGGTACAGGATAGAGAATTATATCAAATCAACATATCATCAAATGAGTAACACTAGAGCACATCCATATATTGTAGTAAACAGACATTCACCTACAACAAATATATAAATAAAAGTTTAAATTCAAATAGTTTTAATTGATTTGTTTATATCAAAATTATTTTAATAAAACAATTAATTTTACATAGCGTGACCATTACATACAGAAAAATTTTATCACGCTAATTACACTAACACAAATTATCAATTAAATTTAATATGCACAGTAGCAATCAATAAATAAAAGCATGTTGAAGTTAGTAGGGGCTAGATCGCACTGTGCAATTTTCCAGAAAATCTCGCTTTTATTCTGAATTGAGAAGATGCAGCTCGAGATTTATTACATGCGATGGAATGGCCTCTTAAAATAAGAACCGTGCACGAGGTTCAAGATTAAGTCTTTGTAGTTTGTGCATTACTTCCGAATTTCAAAATAGCAAAAGACAAAGAGGCACTTTGACTCATCGTAACTCCTCTCTCATACATTACATCAATTTTTCCAGTCGAAAGAATAATTAAAAGCGAATCGCGAAAGAATTTTCTGTTCCATCAAAAACACAAATCCTCAGCATTGCATCGCATAGAGAATTCCATTTAATTAAACAATTCAGCTAGTAATTGTGTTCCAACATAATAACGCAATTTCGTTCAAAAATCCAATTCGAGAATATCATTAAATCAAATTCTTTTATAATCGACCGGATTCCCGACAAACCTCTACGTTTGGTTTGACATTCCGACCTCGTCGCTGCCCCAGATTCATCTGATGCACCCCTTTAAGTAATTATTTGCGTCACTAATCTCTAATCACAATAGTTTGCCATCGGGGCTCATAACGGCTGTGCCTTCGGAGACGTCATTAATTAACTCGGAAGAAACTTGTGCAGCAACTCTAGATGTTAACTCGCAGACATGTTTTATCATCTCTAACAACTTCGCCGCTTCCGAAGATATGAATATCAATGATTAATCTCTGCTTACAGACGCTGAATAACTAGATGCTTGGAACTAATTGATTGAAACACAGCGAAGTCGCAAGTAAAACGCATCAATTCCCAAATTGTCCTACTGTAATCACCAGGACTATAAACCAGGAAGATACCACTGACAGCGCCATCTGCAACGAAATACAGGAACCACTAATTACGATTTAAACCCTTCATTTCAACATATTGAGGCAAAAATTATCAAATTGTAATTGAGAAAACATAGAACTCTTGGGACATAAAGTAACAATATAAAACCAAAAAAAAACTCTTTCTACTTTTTGTAAACATAAATAAAAACAATGACAATAAGAAATTTATAAAATCAAATTATTTATGCAGAGCAGAAGCACCACGAGCAAGAGGAAGAAGTTTCCAACAACGACAGAATACATTGTCGTGCCTATAACGTACCGTGAGTGCAACAGAACGGAACATTGGATTTTAACAATGAGACCGCTCCCTTAATGTCCACATGTTTTAAATGGCAACTTGCAATTGATTACATTAAAATGTTGGCGCATCTAGGAAAATCAGATGCACAAAAAATTAAGTTGCGTAAAGTTTCTTTCTCTTGAATAAACACTTTGCTATGGGATGTTTAAGTTCTGCCCGCCACGTTTGAAGGGATGGGTGCCGAAGGTACTAGAGGAGTAAATGCACTAACCCCACCCATTCGCTTTATAAGTACCACAAGAAGAGACTTCCAAAAGAATCATTTTGGTTGTTAAGCTATTCCAAATTAATTTCTGAATAATATTGGAGTCCATCTTTTTAAACTTCACATCAAAATAATGTAACTAACTACTGTATATGCTTCTATAAGCAGTTTAAATATTTATATTTGTTTGGTAGCCGGTAAGTCCCGCCTTGAAGTTTTGTTTTAGGTCCAAAATTGATGTGTCTAGATTCTTAAAAGTGGGAAAAATCAAGAAATTTGGTTAAGTACTGGAGTTTAGTACAACAAAAAATGCCTTATCTATGTATAGTGCCTCGTACGTCCGACAAGAACGCCAGGACGACTAAACCGCAACCTTAAAAACATAGTTTTAGATCTCGAGTATTCTTTTTTCTGTTTCTATAAAGAAACTCAACCCTTTACATAAATAAGTAATCAATTTTTGTTCTTAAACCTAATTTAATCTCTTAAAACAAGTTAAAGAAAAGCGTGTTAGGGGTTGAAAACAAAGTACGAACGTTTTATTAATTAATCAATATTAAAACGATTTATGCAAATTTCTAACTGGTCGAGCAAACTGGAAAGGTCACTAACATTTTCGTTAATATCCAACTGCATATTTCATCAAAATTTTTGATAATTTGGCGCCCGATTTCAAAGTTTTGCCCCAAAAAGGCGGTACCGTTACACGCAACTCTGGGGCGCATTAGCAGTGTCACCAATAGTCCCTCGTTATTGCCAGTATTACCACCACAAAATTTTCAAACTTCTTATTACTAAATTTCAAATTTGATCGAAAAGTATGTTATTCTAAAATTACATTTTTATCAAATTTTAACAAATTTACCGCAACCACCGATCCTTAACTGCAAATTTTTACATTTATTGACAAGATCACTCGAACTAACCTTCAATTCAATATTTTGTTGCCGCTGTCATATGTCATTCAGCTGTCAAATCGAGATTTGGCAAAATTCCTCAAAAATGTACCAAAACGCTTGCGGTGCGGCCGCTGCAAGCGCAGGGGGCTGCGTTGAAACAGACCGAGACTGTCACAGTTTAATATCAAAAGAGCCATCAGTTCCCGCCGCAGAACAAGACTACAGCGGCTTTGACATTGTCAAAGCTACTCAGGTACATCTCCAAAACCCTCAATTTACAACCAGAATTTACCCCTATTTTCCAGTACGGGGCCTTTTCTCGCGTCAAAGAACTCGTCGACACCGGCTACAATGTCAACCAACGCGATAGTGAAACCGTAACACTTCTTCACTGGGCTGCAATTAACAACCGCAAAGACATTATAAAATATTTTATTGATAAAGGTGCGGAAGTGGATGCTGTTGGCGGAGAATTGAGTGCGACGCCGCTACATTGGGCGACGCGTCAAGGACATTTAGATGCTGTGGTTATTTTGATGAATTCCGGCGGAGATCCAACGTTACGGGATGCTGAAGGCTGTTCATGTATACATTTAGGGGCGCAATTCGGTCATACAGCGCTAGTCGCCTATTTTATAGCCCGTGGAATTTCACCTGATCTTGTCGATAAAGCAGGAATGACCCCTTTGATGTGGTCTTGTTGGAAAATTTGCAGTTTAGACCCAACAAGATTGTTACTAACTCTAGGAGCTTCACCAAATTTAACTGATCAACAAGGCAACACCGCACTGCATTGGGCGATATTGGCTCGAAACACTTCCGCCATATCGACGTTAATACTTCAGGTACCGGTTATGATAAGCCTCCTTTAATTTTGGGAAAATAAAGATTTCAATTATAATTATTTATTTTTGTATAATTTCAGGGACAAGCAAGTTTAAATGTGCCCAATCATAGGGGCTATACGCCTCTTTCATTGTTGCAATCTGAACTGGGATCTATTTGGGTTGGGTCAAAGGTGGCCGAACGTATTAAAGAAAATGCAGCTTCTTCAAATACAAGAAATATGTTCAGAAAAATCCTTAAAGACAAAGTAAGTAACGTTGGGTCCTAATAATTTTGCGCCCTCTATCGGCCATAAAAATAATTAATTCTTAAACCTGTTTTTTTCAGCGGCTGAAATGGTGGTGTATGGTAGGCACTCCATTTATGGCGTTTTACATCGCTGGTGCGACTTTAGGAGCGAATTTACTAGTACCGATTAAATTATTTCTTTTAGTATGTTTATACATAGTTTTGCATTATGCTGGTCAAATTTTGTATGATGATAGGCTAATGGCGCTGTTACCTCTTAGCATTTACTTATCGACGAAATTGTGGATGTATTTCACTTGGTTTATTTACATAATGCCGATCGTCGGCGCTGTAACCACATGCGTCTTCCTCTCCAGTTCAGGACTCCTGTGGTATTGTTTCTTCAAATCGTGGATGGGTGATGCTGGGGTAATTGCTACATCGCAACAGTTGAGGTTTAGAGTAAGTTATCAATTAGTTTCAATAACAAGTTTTAATTCTTATTTTCTAGACCATCATTGAATTGGCGGAACAAGGACCATCAGGGTTTGAACCTTCAAACTTTTGCTCTGCTTGCCTCGTCCGTAGGCCTTTAAGATCCAAACATTGTTCAGTTTGCAATAAGTGTGTCGCGAGATTCGACCATCATTGCCCTTGGGTTGCGAATTGCATAGGTAAATCACAATTTTTTTGATTAAAAAAAATATTTTTAATGGCCATGTTCAGGAGCTAAGAATCATAAGTACTTCATCGGTTTCTTGGCGAGTTTGGTGATGATGTGTTGCCAATTGCTCTATGGGTCCGTAATGTTCTGGAGGAGTCAACCCAATTGCAACGTCACGTCTTCAGAAGGATACTGGAAATTTTTAATTAACATTGGACATTGCGACACGTGGGTGGCTTGGGTCGCCGCCAACGCCCTCTTCCACTCAATTTGGGTCTTCATGCTGTTAATTTGCCAACTTTACCAGGTTTGTAACGCTAATTTCTACACACTATAGAAAGTTAGTCAAAAGTATGAAACCAAGCTTCTCCCACCTAAACTATTAGACTTGGAGAGGAAAAATGATAATTGTTTGTAATATTTTTGTTTAGATTGACGTAGAGAATAATTCTCCATACGGAGAATTTTTTTCTACATACACCGTTTATTTTTAAATAAATCAAATTTGCGTTTTTGTTACCTAACTAGAGGGGGAATGGGGTGTATCCCAATAGAATACTGTCGACAACAGACACTAAACAGATGGAAGATTTGCGTTTTTGTTGCCTAACTAGAGGTGGGGATGGGGTGTATCCCAATAGAATACTGTCGACAACAGACACTAAACGGATGGGTGATAACCCCTTCTCTAGTATCCGCGGTTCTAAATGGAAGCTTGCTATTGGCTGCCGGCAAATGTAGGAGGGTCTCAGAAAATCGCTAAATACTACAAATGGTCTTCTAAGTTGTATGATGCGAGAAGAGCATTTATCTAGAAAAAGCGCATTGGTACAATCTGTTAAAAAATGTTGCTATAGCCTAAGCTATAAGTTGGACGTCCATGTTTAGAAAACTTGTGCCACAGACAGTACTTTGTGGAATACTGAAATGCGTCTCTGTTTTTTGTAGGACCTTCTTACTTCCTTTTTTTCGCACCTATCACGTCTTTGGCACAGACTAATTAAAGGATTGGGGGTGTCTGCGAGACTTGTTAAACGTCCAAAGTATAACATTTAATTATTTGTTTTCTTATATAGATCACGTGTTTGGGGATGACAACTAACGAAAGGATGAACAGAGGGCGCTACAGTCATTTCATTAGTAACTCAGGTAAAAGTCCGTTCACCAAAGGTCCCGTCAAGAATTTCATCGAGTTCTTTGAGTGTACGTGTTTTGGGGCATTGAAGCCGGACTACAAGGATTGGTTGACCAGTTACGATTTGGACAGAAATATAGAACATCAACCTTTGTTGAGGCACAAAGACAACTTTCAATATGTATAAAGAAAGCGTGACGGTTGTTTATCCAAAGAATCGACTGAATCTTCGTAATAGCGCATGTGATTCTAAATTATTTAGCTCTCTAGGCATTAACAAACATTCCTTATTTAAACAACAAATCTAGCTTTGATACATTGTACATATTTTTATTGTAAATAATGATGGCAATAGCGTTGGAGATCAATTCCAACGAATTCATTCAGGTATCCACTATCAATCTCCAATCTGAATTTTCTCCAATAAGGAAATTATTGGTTCCTTTATCCAGTTTTGATCCTTTAAACGAAATGTTATTAGCTCAGATAAAATGCGGGATTTTATCCTATAAAAAACACTTCGTTTCTTAACTTTTTCGAATTCGGGCTATCGATCACGTTCAACAGAGCATGCGCAATGATTTATTTTAGTAGTTCAGCAGAAATGGCGCTACAAAATCGCAATTTTACGTAAAAACCACTCAAGCGCTAACTGCACGTACATGCTCTGTTGACTGGGTTTCCTATACACGTTTAAAATGACTTCAAATGAGTTCCTATTAAACGTTTCCATAGATCATTTTAGGGGTTGATCAAGACCGAAAGACAAGTACAATCGTTAAACAGTTTTTAGGTTTAACATATCAAATGTGAAGTGTTATCTGATAAGTATAATTCTTAACTCTAGTCAATAAATCCTGTAGCGTACTTAGTAGAAAAAATCTTGCACTGCAGTGTAACGCCTCAAACTGTAATTTTATTCATAACCACTTTTAAAGCAATTTATTAAATATTTCACTCTATTCGTAGATTTAGTACCAATTGCAGTTGTGGCTGCATGTCTAACTTGAATCAATGTAAATAAGATAGATGATGGTTGTGGATAAAATCAAATGTTAGTAATAAATAACTGAAGCAATTTAAAGTACATCGTTAATATGCTGTTCACGAATAATATTTTAATTAAGATCAAAATCCTGATTGTTAAAATATTAATTTACTTATAACTCTCGCTCCAGAATTGTTTGTTAATCAAGGCGTGTTCTCTTTAGCTGTTCGTGTCAATTTAATTAATTTTATTAAACTTATTGAAAATTAATAAAATGTTAATTTTAGTTGTATTCCATTCACATAAGAGTAAATGTAAATTGTTTTAATTGTGACAAACTTAAATACAGTGAACATGCCGTGAAAGTTTTGTTTTGTTAATTAATGCAACTAAAGTAAAACAATTGACTTCAGAACCGTCCGTCGACAGTTTTGAACCCAAACGTTTGAAAAAATTTCGTTTTGTTCTTAGAGAGTAATTAATTTTTATCACTAACGTGCTTGCCTGCTGTTTGTGTGTGAGCTTCCAGCTTGTAAGTGCATCACACTTTAATACATATTTTGTCATGTATAGTTAAGTGTTATCAATTGTACTGATTACTTTTTATCATTTTCTTTTTATATGTAATAAATTGTGTTAGTAAAAAAAGTCTTAAGTTAAAACCCGTCAAAGTTATCTGTCTAATAGTGCCACCACTAGGCAAGTTAATGGAACTCTTCTCTTTGGAATTTTTATTGATCAACTTCTCCAGTTGACTAAAATATACTCATCGCAGACCACAGTATTTGACATTTAGGGACACCCAGGGGACACACCTTCGTAATAGCGAAAATTACCCAAATGAGAGAAGCGTACTTTTACATACGCCATCAACTGAACTTCAATAGAAGTACTTCATGTCTCCTTGATCCAAGTGGCCTAATCTTTTAAAGTAAAATCCAGCAACCAACAGTTTGACAATTAAAATGCCATTTTAGTGGCACATCGAATTATTTACTTTTTTATTAACAATATAGATTTTGTCATTTTGGTATGGTTAAGAATGATACTAACAGAAGTGATAAACAGGCTGCTGCCAATATCGGAGTGAACACAAGTTTCGATGAATTTTTCAGCCCTAGTAACCTCTCAGGTAAGTAACTGAATTCATTAGCATAATTGCAGCGCCTTTTCCAGAAACTGAAAGTACCACAATTTCAACTAACGCCACCCCTTCTAAATCTTTAACGAAAGTACGGGATGAGCTTCAGAATGTTATCGATGTCATGGGCCCCAGTACTCCACAATTTAGCTACAACACCAGCAGCGACGCCGATAATGAAGAATCAGCTTTTTCATCAATTGCAATAACTTCAGAAGAAGTGAGAAAATTTGTGTTTGTCACTATTTAGTAACTTAGATCAATTTCAGACTGAACCTAGAAGTAGTTATGTGGGGGGTAGTGTATCTGGTTTGACTACTCTACAATTGACTGCTCCAGTTACTCCAGTTGTAGAGAAGGCCCACATTTCCGAAATTCCCACTATTTGTCGGTGCGCTTATCCCACTGCAGCCGTGCAAACAGCGTTTCCAATGGCACCGCCAATTTCTTGTCGAGGTGAGTGTTGTTCTGAAATGCCCATCGCTACTATGTGCTACAAGGGGCAACGGGGGCTAAGCGCAATTGCGGCCGCGTTCAGTTCTCGGTTACAATCTGGAAAATTATTCTTTGCTCGCTCCTCCTCGAAAGGTAATAGTAAACCTCTGAGCGGTATCCCATCCTAGGAAAGCTTCTCCACTGCAATTCTAGTTATTCGATTCCAACTTTTCACGCGTCTGGGCGAACTAATAAAGGACACTCGATAACGGGTATAGCAATTAAATTAGAAGAACATCGCTGCATTGTTCAATATCATTCAATGTAAGAATTAATTTTATCACCTTATCTTTAGGTCGAAACGTTTCAACAGTTGACTGCAAGAAGCGGGGGATAATTGATTGGATAAAAAATTGGTCGTTGGAGAAGTTAACTAATAGAATGCAGCCTTGCCAACTCTACAAAATCGATATAAGCAAACCCGAGGACGAAGAAAGTCCGCCACGGGTAAATTTTGGCTGATTTAAACACAAAAAAATTCTTTTTGTCAATAGCGATTAGTTTTCGAATTGGTGGACGGCATTCCGAAACCTGAAATGTCCAGCGTGGCAACGAACACAAAATTTAAAAACAACTTACAAGAGTTGGCTTACAGGCAATCTTCGACGAACTTGCAATCAAGTCAATTAAAACAGATGAAAAACTTAAGCAATCAAAAAAGTCAAAAACGGAAGCGCAACAAACTCAACGTAGCAGCTCAAGAAACAATGTTCTACGACAGCAACGGAAATACTCGAATCGATTTTTATTATTTCGACCACGGAAACGCGCAGTAAATTTTGTTTTGTTTCAATTATTCTTATAAAGCAATTTTTTTTAGATATTTTCACACAACTGATACTCCTCCGATTCTATATTGTGACCTTTTGGCTGAAAAAACTAACGATTACACAACGAGGTTTTGGGCTGAAATTTTTGCGTCTATCAACGTAGTAGTTTCGTTCATTATGTCATTCATTTTGCAATTATTTCGGTTCATTCTGTCCAGCATAGTACGTCCCCTTACTATAGGTCTGATGCAGCTTGGATCGGATTATTTTTTTAAACCCTGTTTAACGACTCTCTTTAACGGGATTATACAACCTATTCTCATATTCTTTTACAATATTGCTACGTCTTTGCGAGATCTCTGCGACCCTATAGCGGAAGCCTTCGGGTACTTTTGTAGAGAAATCGCCGTGATGCTGAGAGCAATTCGGTTAATTAATTACAAAAGTACCAACTGTGGTACTTGCCAATCAACCAAAAAGTGTATGTGCGACGAATAATACGTATTAGGTGTATCCTATATTATATGCGATAAAGTGTTTTTACTAACATTTTTTTAATTGAAACCCTTATCTTCATATCGGTAAAACAGGTATCTTTTAATGTATCCATAGATTTAACAATAGTTCCCTTATGGCTATTATTAGATAGGGGTAATACAAATTTCTCCTAAATAATCGCCTTTGGCAGCTATTAGCAACATACAAATACAACAAATCGGAATTTGCATTGTGTCGATAAATTAGGTTTCTCTAATTTACTCTAGTTTCAGGATGGCGTTTTAGAATTGGTATAATAAAACAAGGAATTTTGTAACATTAGGTGATTTATTATTTATCATTTTCAACAAATGCTATTTTCTATAGCCATTACAGAATCTAATAAATAACAAACTAAAATCATTTAATATATTATATACAATCAGCTTCAGGAACAATTCAACACTGTACAGAAAATAAATTGAAATGCCTCTTGATCGAATCACATTCTGAAGAATTTACTTGTAGTATAAGAAGTGTGCATATATAATTTGGGTACAATATAAGTACCAATGATCTCAATAGTCGATAATAGCAAAAAAAAAACAAGAATTGATAGGAAAGGTCAGTGCTTCTCTCTTAAGTACAGCCTATTCTCCGTAAATCTCGGTAATTGTTTCTGGTACTAGAAGACGAAACGGTTTTTTGCGTATTTTACGAATAGAATTTCTAACTTCCAACAATACAGCAAGTGCCTGTCGATACTAAAAGAACCTAAGCGGCCAGTATATACGTCGGGTGAACTTGTCAATATAAATAAAGAGATAAAAACAAATAAATAAAATGCGCACTAAAAACAAACAAGTCACTATTGTGTCATAATCACATGAGCTAAGTGGTTCAAAGTATCATTGGGGCGTCATTTCACATCTCATCACATATTTCAAAAGCTCAATCTACGTACCGTCACGGCAAACTACGACTTATTGTCCCCACCTAAAACCATCAATTGTTCACCTGTCGATTGGCTATAAGAAACCGCACTTACTTGCTGAATCGTCTAAGTGCGTCTTGGCTTCGGCCTCTGAAGCTTCGTTGCCACCCCTATCGTTATTATTAGCGGTCTCTTGGTTGCTGTCTTCGGTCAACCGCAACGCCACCTCCAGATCTTTCAATACTTCCGTCTCTTTTGCCTCGATCAGCGAAAACCGGTGCTGAAGCGCAGTCAGATGCGCAAACGTCAAATTAAGATGGGCGTGCAAACCCAACATCACAACTTCTTTGAAATGCGCCGAATACAAATGGGCCACCACGTGGAACAACAAGCGCACTATTTTCCTCACTATTGACTCAAACGACGAGGGAAATTCGTTAGCTGCAATTGAAAAACAAACTTTCAACACAATAATTTGAAAGCTGGAAAATTTGCCACAAATGGCGCTAGCTAATCCAACAGTATAAGGGTAGCTCACTCGCTGTTCGGCGACTATATCATAGATATCCATATCCATATAAAGGTTCTCCTTTCAAACTATTAAACTTGAAGAAAAAATGATAACTTTAGTCTGAGGCAACTTCTTTTTAATGGCAACATGCTAATATTTCTATTCAGCCTGACGTAGATAATTGTCCACATAGAAGTGGATTTTTTTTCTACATCAAGTCGTTTACTTTAAAATAAATTTAAAAAAATTGCGCTTCATCTCTTTTGAACGCCCACTTTGGCCTACCTGAAAAAAGAGGAGGTATTCAAATGCAATTCACAGCCGACAACATTATTAAAATGTAACATCTGAGTGACAGTAACTGTGTCACATTCTAATGGTGTTGTCGGCTGTGTTGTATGGAGATGCTTCCCCTCCTGTCCAGGTAGGCCAAACTGGGCGGTTAGAAGAGATGAAACCTAAATTTTCTTTATTCATTCAAAAATAAACGGCTTGATGCAAGAAAAAAATAATTTCACGTCTAGCGAATTCAACTGCTCCACTACGTTTCTATCCTAAGAGTAATCGTAAATTCTATTGTTAACAATCCTGAATATAGGTTGCAACTTCCTCAAATTGATAAACGATAATAATTTTAATTTAACTGCAGAAGAAATTAATAGAAATTTTTTACTGCACCCTACCGTATTTCGTAGGAAAAATAGTCTCGTCGGTTATAGTTTTCTGGATAAACGTCATTACGTAATCTATGTATTGGGGAGCGGCCACTTTGGTTTTTTTCCCTTTCTCATCAAACCACAGGTAAGTCCTGGAAAAGCGTCATTAATGAAAAACAAGTGAAAACAATTCGTTAGTGGCTACCTTTGTCCTGGACCTGTCATATCAGGGCAACCCGACTGCGTGCAAAATTCACTAACTGTTCCATATACTAGATTCACGTGGTCGAATAGAGCCATAGCTGTAATAAAAAAAACAATTTTAGTTTTAACTGCTTTTAGTCATTTTCAGTAATAAGCGAAATGGAGTCAAAGATGATCCTTCCCGCTATTTTAGCGCCAATTTTAAGTTCACGTCGCAACTTGAGTTATGACGTCATCTAGTGAAGCCGCTAGGTGGCGCTTGAAAACAATTCGCACTTTGACACGTAAATTTCGGTAATTTGATCTCACCCTTAATTAA
Source organism: Pyrochroa serraticornis (assembly GCA_905333025.2). NCBI lineage: Eukaryota > Metazoa > Arthropoda > Insecta > Coleoptera > Pyrochroidae > Pyrochroa > Pyrochroa serraticornis. The sequence continues at coordinate 7,443,619 of HG995157.1, read as the reverse complement.
TGTCATTAAGTTATTTGTTCTATTTTGTCACTTAGTTGCAACTAATAGACAGCGCTTAGAATAACATTATGATACTGTACCTTCACTGTGTTGCGTTAGCTCAGTTCGAATTTAGCTTTAAATTTGCTTCAGTTGTCATTGATTGAATAGTTAGAATGATCACATTTGCAGTCATCAAAGGAACTTGGGATTCTAATCACGTGATAATTTCGCAAGAATGTTATGGTAAATTGGTGCTGTGGCCGCTAGGTGACGCGGGAAAACATTTCCATAACATTGAATATTTTTGTTTATTCTGTGATTGTTTAGACTTCCCAAGGTTGTGTCAAGCCACTATCTTGACACGGGTCACTTCACCGCGATAACTATTTACTTGTTTACTTTAGAAATCGATTTTTTGGCAACAAGTGCGGAAATTGAAGCCTTGAGAGCGTCTGACGTCAGTCCAGATCGCCTCAAGCTCATGAAGCAACTGATGCGTCATTCAATAAATCAATATCTGCTTAAAATAATACAAATTTACATATGACTGTAATAATAACATTGTAAAGTGACGTGATCTCCCCAACTAACAACTTACAGAAACTGCACAATTGCGTCGAAAATATACTTACTGTGTGAAGCAAGCCATTCGTTATAGTCTAACCCCGCGGGTAAATCTACTAGGAGTCGTATGTCCATTTCTGGAAGTTTGCGTTCGAGCACTGTGGCTTCTAGATAGAGTTTCGAGTCGGTGGACGTCGAAGAATCATTGCCTTCTTTTTCTTTACGCCTGGCTTTTCTGTAATTCAAAAATTACGTTTGTGAGTTACCGAACGGCGGGGACTACCTGCAGAAACAAGTGATTGTGTTTTCGGGGTCTATTGGCAGAACTCTAACGGAATTTCCCACCTTGGTTTTCCCTACGACCCTACCCAGCCACATGCTGAGGGGTTTATGGAGTAACTGCGTTTCAAGTTCAATTTTAAGCCACTTAATTAAGGCATTTAAGTGTCATAAAAGCGAAGCCCCATAAAAACCGTCATTATTACAACAGAGACAAAGCAGTCTTACTTAATTGAAGTTAGAGCGATAAAATCAGGATAAAGCGATAAATTCGTGATTTGTTTGGGAATTTCTGGATTTAGCTGGTTAATTACTCACCCCATGAACCAGTCCACGGTGTCGCGGAGGTATTCTGGTAAACGCTCCAGTTTGACTGATTAATTGCCACTTTAACAACGACAATCAATCAGGGGTAAGGTCCAGAAAAATTATCGGGATTCGGCAGGACGCAGCCGAGGGTTCTTTGGTTTTTTTCGTCGTGGGACTGGCACGCGTAACGCACTTTGGATCCAGAACGATATTGCACTAGCCTGCTGCGGAGTTGAAATGCCCTACACCATGTACTTTACACCGTGTTTATCGCTGCGACTTAATCATTTGAGAAAAACGAAGTCATTTTCCTGGTTCTAAACAGCAAGTAAACTCCACCATTACCCGCGCAGAGTTGCCAACAGCTGTATTGTAGAAAACTGTAACGTATTAGTGTATAATTGGTTATCTACATAACAACCGATTTAGTATAAAACGTTTCTTTGGTTGGCAACACTACGTCCCGCGCGTCAAATGAAAGATGGCCGTCTGTTATTAATAGTGTCAGATCAGTGTCAGTGTCACACTTATTTTGTCAATATCAGATGGTGATTTTGAAAAGAAAAAGTTGATTATTGCCGAAGAGTAATGCGAATAGTTAAGTTGAATTGTACGTCGCAATGACAGGTGGAACGAGCCATATGACCAACGCGCCCCCCCTTTATCGTGATCACCATGGGGCCGCGATCCTGGCCTGCTGTTCGCAAGAAGCGGCCGCCCCCCCTACCTATGAGGAAGCCATCAACCCCAACGGTGAGTGTTTTCAAGATTTCGTCACAATTTATTTTGATTTTGCTCTTTGTTTCAGCACCACCCCCTTCTTATGATTCCCTCTTCGGTAGGGTGCGAGAAGCACAGAAAACCAGCAAAGGCGTAGTGGATTTCGTCAAAAACATCATCATCATAGTACTGGGGACACGTAAGTTGAGACTTTCACGCATGTGTGGCCTTGATTAGGTCACAAAATGCAAAATCAACATTGCTATATGTTGCAAATTTATAAACACCCAAAGAATGCAAATATCCACTTAAGTACAAACACTTTTTGCCATAACAATTGTTGTATGGAATAGTGTATCTAGTAGATTTTGAGCCCTTCAGTTCTAGATTTCTGATATTTTCATGGTAACCTTGTAACAAGTCAAAATTTTACTGCAAATTATTACATTATTTGTATATTATTTAGCGCATACAATTATAATTTAGGCGGTTAACAGATACAGTAATAATTCGACTGTTTGCGATCTCTGTCGCACGCATGGGGCGTCATAGGCAAGACAACGCATTATGTCTGTAGGAAACTCCAAAACTATATGGAAACTTCAAGATTTTTTTGTTGTAGATGAAAGATAATGATGATGTCTCAGACCTTATGTGTCTTCCATAATGATCTTGTATGCGTTAGCTTCAGAAAAAAATTAAGGAGATTGTGACAAATTTTAGTATTTTTAAAGTTCTTGAAATTCGTTTTAAGTCTAAAACTAATGTGTTTAGATTCTTAAAAGTGATAACAAACAAAAAATTTGACCTAGTTTTGGAATTTCAAACAAAGACAAAATGCATTGTCGTGCCTATAATATCCCGTGAGTGCGACAGAAAACGCAATATTGGATTGAAAGGATGAGGCCACCTCCCCTACTGTCTACAAGTTTTAAATGGCAACTTGCATTTGAATGTTTCAAAATGTAGGCGTGTCAAAGAAAGCCAGATGCACACTGAGCAAAAGTGGTGTAAAGGTTTCATTCCCCTGAATGGAGGGATTGGTATAGAACATTTAGATTTGTTTACGCCACATTTAACGGGATGGGTGCGCTATTCGCTTTATGAGTAGCACAAGGAGAAATTTTTCAAAGACTTTTGGCAATAAAAAGGAAAACCTGAAAGAATGAGGTGCGGGCGCACCCACCCACTTTAAAGAAACTGACGTTATTGGATTTTGTTTCAAAATTTCAAAGAAGCCTACAAAAACGCCGTTTTTTGTAATAGGATTTCTACTTTTTGGTAAAACTCTTTACTGTGTTGGGTCTTAGTACATAGTTGGTTGATTGTTTGAACATCTACTGATCTGGTTGTTGCTCTTTGCAGTTGGCTGTACTGTGATTCTCGGTGTTACTATAGTCATTCCGATTTGCATGATTGTGATGGGATCTGTTTACCTTCACGACTGTCCGCAAGGGGAATACATTCCAGTTTATTTATTGGTTGGAGGTAATTGTTGTTGTATAGTTTCGATCGTTTCGTTATTGATTCACCTTTAGGAATCTTCGGCATACTCAAACAACTTTTACATTTGTCCGCGAGAGTGCGCCAAACCGAAGAGGAGAGACAGGAGGAGAATCTGAGACAGTCCCCCACGCAAACGCTACTAAACTGCTTCATGCTTGGCTGGTTTATAATCGGTAAGTGTTGATAATTAATCGAAATTTGGTATTTGCAAATGATTTAATTGTTGATTCAGGCTCCGTGTGGGTTTATAAAGAGTACGAGCCGAATTACGATCCAACGTACGGCAAATACTGCAACAAAAACCTGTACCTGTTCGCTTTTTGGCTCATTACTTCCGTCTATATTTTATTGGGCACTATAACGATTTGCTTGTGTACAATCAGCATAGCCACCGTCGTCTTCCATACTGATCAAAGAGACGACGAGTTGCGGACGAGTTCGTTTTGAGTGTAATTAATACTGCTGGATTTTTGGAGTTGCCATGTTTAATTAACTGTCTGTGATATATACTTAAATTGTTATTAAGATCTGATTTTGTTTAGGTGAATGTTGATTTAGTTCTAAGATTATCAGATTCTGGTTACGTAACAATATTTTTTATTGCTATAATTGTTACTAATGCTGGTTCAAAAAAAAAACAAAAGCATGTACAAATTTTTGGTCGTTTTGACATTGACAACTTCTATAGGAGAGTACCAAATACCTAATTGACATGTTGCACTAAAAGACTGCTTCAGGAGCTTCTTTGTTTTTTGTTTCCGTATACGATTCCAATTTCTTTATTTTTTTATGGAAAGCTTTACCGTGTCTGTTGACACTATTTGTTAATTATAATTTGAGACATACTTTCGATCAGTCGCACCTTGTGATACTTCTATTGTTTGTTATTTTGATATTTACCCGAATAACTTTAACTGTCGATGAAGAGAAGTAGCTTCACTTTTGTTATTGTATTTACTTTTGTCGTAAGCGGTGATGTATCGCCTTTTATAAATATATTGTAAATATACCATTGAATTTAGGGCATGTTTTTATTATTCACCGACCTTTCTGCTTATCCACGAAATAGATGACGGTCACCACAATTAAGCTACAGAACTGAAAAATCGTTGTGACAAACATTAGCGCAGTTAGAAGACGGTACCTGCACGCTCAATCCTATGCAGCTTAGACCTCCAGAGATAGCCGTTACCCAGGCCAAGTCTTGTAGAATATAATCCAAACAACCTCGAATCAGTGGCTGGTTAAGGCCGCAAACCTTCTAAAATCGATATGATCAAATTTGGGAGAGGCGGAAGTTTTCGGCTAAGAACACGAAATGGCGAAGTTACCGACAGTAAAAACATCCTGGCAGAGTTTGGGTGTGACCCAAACTCTGCCAGTTGCATCTATAAACTTCGGATTAAAAAGAATTTAGAAATTTGATTCGGTTAATCAAAAAAAAAAGCATTAGGGAAAAAAAATTAATAATGAAAACAGAACGTGGCGAAATTCATAGCCAAAATTATGGAAATAATAAAAACATTTCTCTATTTTGGTGTGGCCGGTGGCCATTTTGTATCTAGTGCAACTTTTATGTTGAAAAACCGACATTGTCGCAGCAGGAATCAGGGAGTCCCTTAATCTGTTTGGTCCAATCCGCAGAATCGTCGACTCCACAACACTTTCTTTTGCTCTGAATCCGATCCCATGACCTTCTTATAGCGTTATCGCTTCGATACAATGTCATCGAATTGCGCATCCTGTTTCCAAATTCCTTCCTCAAGCTTTCATTTGGCTGCCTCAAGCGATGAACGAGACCTGAATAAGTGGCACCTACCATTATCATAGTAGAAAAACTCAGGAGCATTATCAACTGTAATTCAGTTCTAAAAATATGATTCCAATATTAAGTGTTTTTACTAATGGTAAAAATCTATGAGTTTTTTCATCGCTGTGGACGGAAAGCGCAATCCAGAAGCAAGGAAAACATAGAAACGCCGCTGGTAGAAGGAAATAAGCGAGTTCCACTGAACAATCGACGAGATTGACGTAGTTAAGTTTAAAAACCACCGACCAAACCGATATGAAGATCAGGCCAAGTCCCAGAAACTACGGCGTTAAAGGAGAAGTTGATAGTTTTGGACTTGTAAGTTATACCAGGAGCATCACAGAAATGTGGCATAAGTAAAAACCGGATACAGGAACGATTCTTCCGGTTTGGATCTGATCTAGCATTAGAGGTTTTCTAGGACCGTGCCACGGGGCCAAAATCACTGTTAATGAATCACTGCTGGACCGTTTTCTGGGACCTGCCGGCTTTGCCTAAAACAAACAGACGAGTCTGGGTAACAGTAAAGTAAAGCCAACCTTGAATTTGGTATCGTCACACATTGTCAAATTCTATCTAAACTGTGACAGGCAGCCAAGGGCCACTTGTTCTTAAGCTTCCCCTATTGTAGTGCAAAAATAGAGTTGTTGTTAGTGTTACAATTTGAATAGTTCAGCGGGAAAGAGGTCTTGGGCAGATAAACAAACACGAACATGAGGCAGCATCAATTGCTGAAGATTTTAAATAGAATACATACATAGAAGAAATAGAGCTTAAGACAATGTATTTACAGTTGCGTACATAAACTTAAAATTATTACTATTCTAATATCTTGAATAGGGCGCATGAGAAGATCATCCCTAAAATCTGTAAAAGCGTGGATGGTAACCTAAGTTTACTTCTTGGTAGACTTACCATAAGGCAGGCAACGACGATTCCGGCCGTTCCTATGATAACCGCGTGATCCTTGACGTACTCCTTGGTGACCTGGTAGCATCCCCTCTGGTGGATGGTGAAGGAACTTTGGAACTCGACCGCTTGACATCGTTGCGGCCGCCCCAAAACAAGTTTGCAACAGGAATCCGGGATGTTGTCCCGCCAGTCCTTATAATCGTGCACTCCGCAACAACGCAGTCTAGTTTGTGTTTCGTCCCAAGCTTGAGTAACCGGTCTGTAATTTCCATAAGACCTTATGGATCCCAACATGGCGTTACCCAAAGTAGTTTCGACCTTTTCTCGAAAAACGTAACCGAGGATTCCCCCGACCAACATCGTGACGAAAATGAGAAATAACGCGATGAAATACTGAAGAAACAATGTAGAATTTGACTTATGGCGATTCTTATACGAACCGTTACTAGCATACACCTGACTTCTTTGATGGCACCGAAACATCCGAAGCAAGATATTGCAAAAAGCAGGATTCCTGTTATTACTAGAACATAAGCAGATCCTGCGTAGAGGTTGGTCCCGAGGAGTTCGTTTGCGAAAGATCTGTCGATTACAGTCCATAATCCTAGAGCTGCCACTATAATAGATCCCAGCTAAAAACAAAGAGATGTAACTATATTTTCGAGGTGTTAAATATTGATGACCTACTAGTATTAAGAAATTGACCGTGAACAAGCTATATTTCATAAAGTTGCCACAGCCGTCCATGTGCCGGCCGAACGCCATGGTCCAAACTGCAAAACATCGCAATTATTGTTGCAACAATTAAATCAAAAACGTGCCTCGAGGACTTTCACTATGTCGTTCCACTTAAGCCCGCCAACATCCTTGGCATGGAAATGTTGAGAACGCGCATGTAAGTCGCAGAAAACGCTACTATAGCGTCATCAAACAGCGATAAGACATATTCTCGTAACCAGAATCGTCAATCAAACTTTCCTCAACTGATGAAAACAATCAAAATAACTACTCACGCTTCTTGAAAGTGTTTTAACTAAAACTCTTCTCTATCTCACGTTGTTTTCTTCACGCTGCCGCACACCTGTGTGGTATGTTATTTTCTTTCGCGGCCGCTTCTACCACTCCCACTACGGACTCTTCGTGGTTTTGGTCAATAATTTACGTGCTTAATATTCCTAGATTACTCATGGGGAACAATGCGGGTCTTGTGCGTGTATTTTTAAATGTGGCATTGTGTTGTAATTCAGGCGTTAGGTAGGAATTTCGCAATTTTTTTCATTAATTAGTTAAGGAGTGGAACAGGGGGGTGATCACGAAGGGTATGTCAACAGTCAACAATTAGGACCGGAAACTGAAACGGGTCACGCGTTATAATTTAGGCCAGGGAAGGCCGGACGGGATCGATAATCTCAAAAAAATCGATTTCGTTCTATTTAGGGGCATAAAAAATTGTTTTGGTGCAAAGCAAAAAGGACCGTAGTAACTGATAGAGGTGGCGAAACTACAATTGGAGCAATAGGGGCGATTTTGTAACTGTTGTGGTTGGTATTTGTATTTACTTTTTATTCCAAGCAATTAGGTAAATGCTGATGTCCAATAAGTTAAGTAGTTAAGTAATCATTTAAACGACAACAATAATTAAACGGTGCATATTTCTGTGAATTAGCACCAAAACTGTTAACAATACAAACAAATATTCTGTAATTCTACTTGCCTTTTATGATGGTAGACTTTAAATTTGACACCTTTTATTTTCATGATGTATTCGCTCCATGTTTGTTGAACTATAAACGTTGTTAAAAGTTGAAAAAAATTGAACTCCATTGGTAACAATTGCTGAAAATTTAGTAAAGTTTTAGAGTATAAGTGCTGAATTAATATTCTTTTAGACTTTGAAAATTTTAGAAAAAGCTTCAAAATTAGTCAAGTATTCATCCCTTAAAGTAGTATTTCTTAAAGGGTGTTGTATTTTTTTTATCATGCAGATAATTTCCTGTAGTACTGGACACGGATGTGCCATAATTAGTTTCACTTGTCGTAAGCTTGTACAGCTAGATATAGGATCTAATTACATTCAATGCGTTTTACGTCATAGCTCCACCTTGTTAGAGGTCGTTAGCGATTTCTATAGGCGTCACTTCTGGGTCTCTACTTTAATATTTTCTTGTAATGTACCTTAATGCTCAATTCCACATTAACAAACGTAATTATCTTCACGACGTCTACTACTTTTGTTCTTTATTTAACAAATGATTTTATTTAGTACCATTTTCTGAGTGACAACTAACAGAATCTCCATAATGTTCTTTGTTAGCATTGCAGCACTATGATACCTTGAAGAAATGGGAAGTTCACATGGGTTATATACTTTCTATTTCTATTAATAATGTTGTCAGGTCCAACTTTTCAAAAAACTGATCTCGATAAGTCTATAGGTCGAAATATTTCACAAGCCTATGTTGATCTAAATTTTGTGGTTTATTCACTTGATTTTACTTCCAACGCACTTTTTCAGTCAGTACGAAAGTTGTTATCGCCTAGATTTTTGTAAAACTAAGTCTGACAAAACCATTCTAATATTTTTTATTTATAAGTAGTAAATGGTATTCTCTTATTGTATATTTATCTAAATAAATTTCTTTCGCTTCAAAAACAGTTTCTGTTTATTATCTCCACCATCCCAACCTACTTCAAATATGGCAAAAGCCTAGAGATCACCCATACACAGCGTTGGTGATATTTTTCTTTTTATTATTGCATTAATTAGCAATCATAATGAGGAATAAGCTAATTGCTTGGCATAGAACATACGTGGTAAGTCCATCAAACACCGGAATGAAAACTGTTTCATTGAGGAACCTCTAAATCGTATTTAAGGGGGCGCGTCTCCACTCGTCTTCGTTTAATATATCAAATAGACGCTGTATGGGAACACATTCATTTTTATGGTGTTGACTGCTACATTTCTTGATTTTCTCCTTTATAAGAGATATACCAAGATCTTTGTGGTGAGCATTATTTGACACATACCTATTAAAGTATTGCTCAAAGTATTTTAGACTAGGATCTCCGAAAAACGACAATGCTTGACTCACTAGCAAAGCGCTGTATACTAGGATTTTGTACTTGGCACTCACTTGGAACTTTTTTCCCAATTTTTAATTGCAATTTTTTGAGTCTTATTTCAATTTGTTTGTCCTCTTTCAGTATGTGCTTCTTCTAGTGATATTTTGGCTAAATGTAGATTCCACGATAACGAAATGATGACATTGGTAGTCAGGTATTGTTAATCACAACCAGAAAGCATTGATCTTTGTTTAAGGTAAAGGTTACTTGTTTTATTGACTTTATTTTTTTATTTTGTAGTCTAATTTTTAAAAACTTTAGTTGTTCCTGAAAGTAGGTTTTTGCAGTAGCTGGATCTCCACGACAGGAAAGAATTGCTGAACTATCAGCATTAATTTTTATTAAATATCCATACCGTGTTAGACAATTGAATTGTTTTTTTTAATTGTCAATTTGGCTTTTTTGTAATTTTTAAAATTTAGTCGTAAATTATTAATTGATATCCTTGTTGTTATGCAACCAACATTTCTACATCTAGTATAGCGGGTTGCTTATCTTTTGTTTTTATCAAATTGCAAGCCTGGAATTTTGAAAACTTTAAACTTAATTTATTAATTGAAAACAATACCATTAACACCATACATCTGACGGAATGTGAAATAGGTTTGAATTCCTCAAGGTAGCTGTAACATTCAGAACTAAGTTATTCGATATTTTGATCTCCTTAATTATTTAATTTCCTCCAATTATGGCAGGAATCCAAGCAAATTAAAATCAAATTAAGTTTGCCGCGTATACTTATGGTAAGTTTGGCAACTCGGAACAGCTGTAGCCAATGGTCTGCTTAGATCCTGAACTTGCTTTCTGCAATTGGTTGACATCGAAATCAATTGTTTTTGGGGTCATGTGTAAACGGCATCTTTTGCATGGTTAGCGGTTTAATTATTTCTAATGGTTGTTCAATTAAGTTTTCGTCATATAAAGAAGAGTCTCGGTTTCCGGATGAATTTTCTCATAATCTCCTGTTGTGTCAGTCGTGTTGAAAAATAATAAGTGACCTGAAACACCGGTGGTGGGGGTGACAACTGATAAGTTTGAAACCGACATTTTAGCTGCTCACTCGTCGATATCTGTTTTTACTCGTTTTTTATAGTAATTTTAACCATTGACAATTTTCACCGCAACCTAAAGTGGACCCAATTAATAAGAAGACACCCGATAAAACCCACAAAACGTACATCTGGTAAGTTAAAATGTTAAGTGTCAAATCCCACCTGGGCAAACTAGTTATCCTGTATTCCTTTTGTGGACAATGAATCATGCTCTGAATTAGTAAATATTCTAAATCAACCCCGTTTCGCCCGATTCCTCAGGTTAACAACAAACGAAAATGGAGGACGACGAATACAAGAAATTACCGGTGGAGGACCGTTGTGTTCACAAACTTTGGAAAGCGCGAGTTGACGGTTACGAAGAATTAACCAAGCTTTTCCGTCAAATTGACGACGAGAAGTCGCCAGAATTCTCCAAATATTTAGGTTTGGTTAAAAAATTTGTCACCGACAGCAATGCCATGGGTCAAGAGAAGGGTCTAGAAGCCACATTAGCCTACGTCGAAAATTACGCCCACGCCGGCAAAACCGTGCATGAAGTCATGTCAGGAATTGTATCAAAATGCATGGCAGCCCCAAAAACTAGAACCAAAGAGTTGGCATTGCAAGTAACTTTAATGTATTTTGAAATCGAAAAACAAGAACCAACTTTAGAAGAACTAATCAAAGGAATGGACCAGAAGAATCCCAAAATCGTGACAGCGTGCATCAATGCTTGCACAACCGCCTTGAGGGAATTTGGATCAAAAATCATCAACGTCAAGCTGCTGATGAAGAAAATTGGACCCTTGTTCGCAGATCGTGATAAAGGAGTGAGGGATGAAGCACGAATGATGGTTGTGGAAATGTATCGGTGGATTGGAACAGCTTTGCGGTAAGTTTTGATGATTCATTACAAGCAGTTTCAGTTCATTGGTTAGGAAAACAATGGTTACTTGATCTTAAGATTATTTCGGTCTGTCAACTTTGAACAAATAGCAATTAAAGCGTTATTACTGTTATTATATACTGCTGTACTACCTATGTACTTGTTTGTCTATGTAAAGATTTTGACTAGCAAGGAATTAAATTAGAAATGCCGGTTAATCAATAGGAGTTTATTTGGCTTTCTTGCTAGATCACTTTTTTTCAAAAGGTAGTTTTAGTTTCCAATGGTCTTACCCAAAATCCATTGTTGAAAACAATTTTTTTGCCTCTAGATCGCAGCTCGGCGGCTTACAGCCGGTCCAAGTGACGGAACTAGAGGCTGAATTTTCGAAAGTCAACGGCCAAAAAGCCGTGCCGCTTCGATATGTCCGGTCGCAACAGAAGAAGCAAGTGATTATTGACGCCGCAGCAGAAGAAGCTGAAGCTGGTAAGTTCGATTATTTTTTTTAACGCACTATCAACCATGAAATTTACATCTGAGTTAATGTCTTAGGCGCGTCAGATGAAGGCGAGGATGAAGGTGACACTCCACCAATTGATCCTTATGAATTAGCCGATCCCGTCGACATTCTATCGAAATTACCCAAAGATTTCTATGAGAAAGTTGAAGCGAAAAAGTGGCAGGAACGCAAGGAAGTTTTGGAAAATGTGGAAAATTTACTGAAAGCGCCGAAATTAGAAAACGGAGATTACGGAGATCTGGTTAGGGCGTTGAAGAAGATCGTGCAGAAAGATAGCAATGTGGTCGTGGTAGCGTTGGCTGGAAGGTGTATAGCAACGTTGGCGGCCGGGCTGAAGAAGAGGTTCCAAATTTATTCTGGCGCTTGCGTGTCTGCGCTTCTTGAGAAGTTTAAGGAGAAAAAACAAAATGTGGTCAACGCCATCAGGGATGCTATTGACAACGTTTATTTAACGGTAACTTGGTGGTTGTAGAAGCATAACTAGTTTTTTTAAATTTGAATTTGTAGACAAATATTGAAGCCATTTTGGAGGATGTTATCGAAGCTTTAGGTAATAAAAATCCTTCAGTGAAGGCGGAAACTGCGATGTTTTTGGCCAGGGCCTTCACAAAGACCAACCCAGCGACTGTTAACAAGAAAACTTTGAAAGCTATAACGGCTCCGCTGTTAAAAAATGTCAACGAACCAGGTGCGTTAGTTTGTTTAACGAAAACAAATTATTTCAATTTTTTTTTGCCTACGCGACACTATTAGAATATTTACGTAAAGACTAGATTAACAATACTTTTTAAATGCGGTAAACATTTAATGTAAACGTGTGTGTAACGAAAAGTGAAACACTCCCCACTCTGTCTACATTACACGGCGGTCGAGTGGATCGCGCGAGGATTTTGAAAAGGTGATTATTGTCGGTATGACAGCACTTTGTAGTATAACTAGAGCGGTAACTCGTTTAATAAGCGCCACTCAGCGGCACAAGCTCTAACCCACATCAATAATCCAGTATGCGATTTTCTCGTTTAAGTTTCTTTGCTCTTGTCCTTTTAACGTTTTTTTTATTGGCGCAGACCCAACCGTGCGGGACTGTTCAGCGGAAGCTATCGGAACTTTAATGAAACTGGTGGGAGAAAAGGCGATTGGTCCGTTTTTAGTTGAATTAGAAAAAGACAATTTGAAAATGACGAAAATCAAGGAATGCTGCGAAAAAGCCGTTATTACCGTGAAACCGACAGGCGTTAAAAAACCCAGACCGACAACCGCCCCGGTCAAACCAATTGTTAAATCAAAATCAACAGCATCCGTGCCCAAGTCCGCCCCCAGTAAATCAGGTGCTCCTGCCAAGAAAAAAACTGAAATATCCTCAGGTTCCGCCACTGTCGTTAGAGGCAAAGCCAAAACCGTCAAGGCTGTGAAAGCTATCGAAAAAGAGTTAAGTGACGAAGAGGTTGACGAAATTATTGCCGACATTCTAAGCACCACTTTGATTGGAGAACTCTCCGACTCTAACTGGAAAACGCGGTAAGTGTTTGCTAGATCTTCTTAACAGAAAAAAATTATGTACCTTGGATACACGAGAAGGATTCAAATTATATTAATGTTACGGTTTAGCCTGTTTGCGTTCTCTGTCGCACACACGGGTTGTTATAGGTACGACAATGTATTCTGTAGGTGTGCAAGATTTCAAAACTATAGTGAATCTTCAGGATTTTTTTGTTGCACATGAAAGACAGTGATGAAGTGTTGGATCTAATAAATTTTTTATAATGATTTCAGATAAAACGGGTTCTATAAAAAATAAAGCGGAGCTAAAATTTTGGTTAAAAATTTCAGAAGAAATTCAATCGACTGTATTTTTAAAAGTACTTTGCTGATCGACTTAAAAGTTGTTTTAAATCCGAAACTGATGCGTCTAGATTCATGAAAATGCAAAAAATAAAGAAATTTTGCTTTAGTTTTGAAATGGTACACAATGTTGGATACATTATTGTGGTTATAACGTCCCGTGTGTGCGATAGAGAACGCAACAACAACTACGCTGCATCCTTGAGTGATTTTTACCAGGAATTTATAATGTATGCAGTCTAGTTCAGACAGTACCTTAAAATGGGTAGATAACTATTGACTATGTTTACTTGTATTAGTTATAAGTTAAAGAAAAAAGTGATGAGTGTGATTTATAAAATTTATATTCAAGAGTAGTTGCGTAAATTTCAATTATTGTTGACGGTGCTTGAGGAAAAATTAAAATTATTCACTTGAGGGATAAAATATTTTTATTGACGGGGGAAATTTTGGGGGACCCTTTTTTATATGTGGTCAACTGCACTACGTTTGGGTCACATGGATATCATTGCGAGTTCGTTCCTGTTATGTATGGTGTCGAGTTTACTGGCGTGTTCATATTAGAGCTAAATCAATACAAGTTGAATAATTTCGTAAACTTTTTTGCGACTCTCACCGCACAGTTGTAACCGCAGTTTCGAATCGGTAAATCACGGCTGTTCCCAATTTGTAGCTTGGCAGCGGCCGAACAATTTCTGAGTCAAGTTCAGGGCTTGGAACCTAAGGATATTCCTGCTCAGGCTCTCGTCAGGACTTTAGCCAAAAAGCCCGGATTGAAGGACACAAATTTCCAAGTTCTGAAGGTCAAGTTGGACGTAGTTAAATTTATAGCTGAAAATGCCAAGTTCTCCACAACCACAGCGAATTGTTGTATGACTGATATCGCCGAAAAATTCGGTGATTCGAAGAACGGCAATCAAGTTAGCGAAACGATGACGGCTATGGCTGAAGCCATAGGTTTTTCTCATGTTTCTGCTACTCTAATCGAGTTCGCTTTGACCCAAAAAAGTCCAAAAGTCACCCAAGAAGTGCTGTTGTGGATTTCGAATTCGATTAAAGATTTTGGTTTTGCGTAAGTAACCGCGTAAAATTTGAAATCCAATTTGATTTCTGGTTTTGCAGAAATCTTAACATCAAATTGATTATCGACAATACAAAGAAAGCATTAGCTTCCACGAATCCTGGCGTTCGACAAGCCGGAATCAGTTTAAGCGGAATTTTATTTTTATACATGGGACCTAATATTCACGCATTTTTTGATAACGAAAAACCGGCCCTGCGAGAATTAATCGCAGTCGAATTTAACAAGTACGAAGGCCAAAAACCACCTGTACCCACGAAAGGTAACGTAATTTAATTTTTATTTTTTTTCTTTTAAAACAGTTTTTAGGAGTTGTGAAATCCGCAAATTCCGACAACAATTTGGACGATGAGGAATCCACTGGCGAACGTGAATCGCCCCCGAATTTGCAGGATTTAATGCCCAGAGTCGACATCAGTTCCCAAATCACCGAAACTTTGATCAACGAGATCGAGGATAAGAATTGGAAAGTTCGCAATGAGGGTTTAACTAAAGTCAATGCCATCATACAAGAAGCAAAATTCATTAAATCCAATATCGGCGATTTGCCACAAGCCCTCGCCCATCGACTCAGCGACAGTAACACGAAAATCGCGCAATTCACTTTAAATATTTGTGAAACTATAGTCAAAGCAATGGGAACTCCTTGTAAACAATATATCAAAGTTTGGTTTCCGGGATTTTTACAAACTTTAGGCGATAGCAAGAGTTGGATGAGAACCACGGCTTTGGACACAATCAACGCCTTCGCTGACCAATGCGGCTATAAAGAATTTTTCGAAAACGAAATGATCGGGGACGCCCTCAAGGCTGGGTCGCCAACCTTACGCATCGAGTTGTGGGGCTGGTTGGCCGAGAAATTACCAAAAAGTTAGTTTCTTTTTACCTTAATTGTGCGAAATCGAAATAACCAGTTTCAGTTAAATTTACTTAAGTCGTAACTTTTCTTGTAAGTTTTTCTGGATGCGTTTTTTCCCAAGTTCAAGCAGCAGTATCTAACAATCCTATCGATTTCAGTTCCTCTTAAGTCAATTCCTAAAGAGGAGCTCACAATTTGCATCCCTCACCTCTACACTAACTTAGAGGACAGAAATGTTGATGTCAGAAAGAACGCGCAGGAAGCTATTTTGGGCATCATGATCCACGTGGGTTACGAGAATATGAATAAACAAACCGAAAAACTGAAGGTTGACTTTCCAAATTACGCCTTTTCGGTTTTTATTGTCAATTTTTTTTTTTTTTTTGTAGCCTGGCTCTAAGAACGTTATTTCTGCTGCTCTGGAGAAAGTTCGACCAAATTTACCTGCTAAACCTTTGCCTAAAAAACAGGCGGCGCCTGAAAAGGAGGAAAAGGTGGTTAAGGGGACGAAACCTGTGTCCACGTCGAAGAATGCGGTTAAATCTAAAGTAAAAAAAAGAAAAAATATTGTTTTCGGAATTTTTAATTTGTTGTCTTAGGGTTCCGCTGGGTCGACTAAAGCCGCACCAACTAGCGGCCGTAAAAAGGAAGAAGACGTGGACACTTCTCCACTTCTTGTCATCAATAACATGAAACATCAAAGAACAATTGATGAATCGAAATTAAAGGTTTTAAAATGGAATTTTACCACTCCGAGGGAAGAATTCGTTGAATTGCTGAAGGACCAAATGGCAGCGGCTAATGTTAACAAAACGTTGATGTTCAATATGTTCCACACTGATTTCAGGTACGTTTGATGAGATTTTTGGCGATGGTGTATGACCGTTATCTAGTTTAAAATGTGACTGAAGTTAAGTAGAATTGTGTTCCGATTGCGTACTAGCACAAAGGCAATCATGTAAAACTGCGATAGAATTATTTATAACGTTAATTTGAACGAATCTTGTCAATCCATGATTCGAATCCTTCTGAGTTTCCTTTGCCGCACATTACTACTAATTAATGCGAAATTCTGGTCGTAGCGGTATTTCCCAAATAGTTTATTGTTAACTCTCAATTTTTTCAGGTATCATATTAAAGCCATTGAATCGTTAATGGAAGATTTGCCAGATAACGAAAAAGCGTTAATGTCAAATTTAGATTTAATTTTAAAATGGTTAACCCTGCGGTTTTTCGACACCAATCCTTCTGTGCTGTTGAAGGGTCTTGACTACCTCCAGTCTGTCTTTTCAATGTTGAAAGATGCGAAATATCACATGCTAGAAAGTGAAGCTTCATCTTTCTTACCTTACCTGGTCCTAAAGGTTGTGTTTACTACCTCCCACTGTCGCCTTATTATTGGTTATTTCGGTTGTAGATCGGAGATCCAAAGGATTCAGTTCGAAACGGAGTTCGATCACTTTTTAAGCAGATCTTGTACGTGTACAGCGTCAGTAGAATGTTTACCTACATCATGGAGGGGGTCAAATCAAAGAACGCTAGACAAAGAGCCGAATGTCTCGAGCTTATGGGAATTCTTATAGAGGATATCGGTAATTACTGCTTTTAATTCTATTTCTCGCATTTTGTTTGGATACCAAACATTTTGACAATACTGAGTTATCAATATATTTTGGTACACAATGTTTCTAGAAAATATTCTTTGCAAGACGTGACCGATTTGAAGGATTCTGTCAAAATTTGAACTTCCTCTGTGGCGATAATATAACACGTAGCACTCTCCAACCCGTATTTCCGTTGGAAACCTCCATAAATAAAAAAACTGATTAAATCATTAGCGTTTTTGCAACTATACAGTAGAACTTTGCTTTTCGTTTTTAGGGATGACGGTGTTTTCCCCTTCGCCTGCGATTTGTCTCAAAGAAATCGCCAAACAGATTTCGGATCGAGATAATTCCGTCAGGAACGCTGCTCTTAATTGCATCGTTGAAGCTTACTACAACGTGGGTGAAAAAATTTACAAAATGGTCGGAAACGTAAGTCGTCACATCTCTCTTTCTTTTTTTTTAAATTCCAATTCCGTTGTTGCAGATATCAGACAAGGACCTGTCGCTTTTGGAAGAACGCATAAAACGATGCAAAAAAGTCGTGGTTCCGAAACCAGTTGCGGCTCCTTTGGCGAGTACCTCGAAAAAGAATCCTGAACCTCCCATCATCACCAACGGTGATGGGGACGTTCCCAACGAAAATCGTGAAGATTCCAACGAAGAAGAGGAAGAGGAACTTCCTCCAGTCCTGTAATAATTGTTGATTTTTTGTTTCCATATTCAATTGAATTTTTGGGTGATTCACAGAATGCCCCCTACAATCGTACAACCGGTAAACGAAGTTACAGGACCCTACCGTTTGGATCCTGAGCTAATTAGAGAACTTGATATGGCGTTTGAGAAAAAAGTTTCGTCATTGCCGCAAGTGCAGGAGTTTGATTTAGAATTTCTCAAAACCGAAGTTAAAATGCCGTCGTTTTCAGAGACTGACCTAAAGGCGAGGTATTAGTTTTTAATTTAAAAAAAATTGCGGTAACGTTCAATGAGTTTGTTTCAGAGTAATGCCGTTATCGCCACCGAAACCTCTTGATCCAAACGTGTCGATTTCAAGGCTGAATCTCAACATGCACATGCCTAACACTACGAGACCCCATTCCCATATTTTAACTAAAAGCATCGGGCAGATTACATCTAGTCACTTCGATACAGTGTTGCAAGTAATGTTTCAATTATAAACAACTAAAAGTGTTTAATCTCTTTTATCTGTTAGGGCGTACATGATCTTACCAGGTATCTTAAATCTTCTCGAAACGACGTGGTCGGCTACGAAGATGATTTCATCAGTGCCATTACAACACAGTTAAGAAAATTGCGAAACTCCGATCCAACAACAGACGAGCAAGCGGCGACGATTTATCGAAATTTATTGACGCTAATCGATGCGGTGTGTATTTTCTTTCTCGCCGCTAACAATAAATAAAGATTAGGCTTAAGTATTGAATGTGCAACATCAAAGATTCTTGATTTGAATTTCCGGGTCATTGCCCGCGACTCGAAAGTCATAATGTTACAAAATAGCCCATCTCTATTTTTTTTAACCAATCGCTTCACATTATTTCAAGAAAGTAAGGCAGGTGGGTATAATTCGATGCGCTTGGCGCTGTAATACACATCATCAATTTAATTCACATTAATACGTTCTTCTAATTTTCTGGTCACAAATTGTAAACCTGATACGTTTTCCTTAAGCTAATTGAGACGTTACAGAAACCAAATGAGCTTCATTATTGTATTTTTTACAGTTCTACCATAAGGATCTAGACCATCATGCCTCCATTGATGTGCTAAAGGATTTTATGAATGAACTAATTGCGTTGTTGGTGGGCCGTAAACTAGAGAACGTTCCGACCGGCGATTGTTACATCCGAGCGATTAACTTAGAATGTGCTAAAGTGATCGAAAAGTCTGATCATACCCGAATTTTATGGTAAATTTTTGGCGACGTCATGGCAAGAGTGACTGATTTTTTTTTTTTTTTTTTAGCGCTTTAGTCCAGCTTTTGCAGGAGTGCGTTCGGTCCGACCTGTCAAGTCATCAGACTGATTTAGTCATGAAATGTTTGTGGCGCGTGATCAAATTGATGCCGCATTGGGTAGTCGACAGTGTCGACTACGATATGGTTTTGCTTTACGTCCATAATTTCTTAAAAGAGTTTCCGTCGTGTTGGTGGAAAACTAAACCCACCGACACCACAATTAGAACGATAAAAACGATCTTGCATTCTAGCGTGAAAATCAAAGGAGGCTCTATTATGCTGCATTTAAGCAGAATTCCCAACACTAGCGAGTCAGAAGTTGAATCGTATATTCTTAAATTACTCAAAGTAAAAATAAGGAATAGAAAGGAAATTGCTGTCAACTAAATTAATTGTTGTAGAGTTTGAAAATCGAAGAAGTTAAACAAGTTCCGCTTAAACCCGAAACGCAACGTCTGCCGTTATCCAGAGCTACACACAATATGCTTACTGATATTTTCCAAAAGATCGGCAGCAAAGACGAGACTAAGGAAGGACTTAATTTGTTGTACGATTTTATGCAACAACATCCGGAAGCTGATATTGATCCGTTTTTGAAGAAATCGTCGAAATTTTTTCAAGAAAAAGGACTGCGCGAAATTAAGGAATCTAGAAAATCATCTCAATCAACAATAGGTAAAGGATTGTATAGTAGGATTCCTAATCGCCGAAAAAATTGAAAATTTTTGTTTACGTAAATTAAAAGACAAAACTCTTGTTTAGGTGTTACGATTTTAGAATTATTTATTTATAACTGCAACAAAAGGATTTAAATTTTGGTTAAACTCGTGGGGTACGATTTCATGTCTGACTTGTTCCAAAATGCGCTATCTCGTACTCCACCAATGACGTAAATATGGGCACTTTAACTCGGTGAGGAGCTCTTTATAGCCTCACTTTTTCTTGGTTGACTCCAGTGATCCTGCGTTTTTCACAATAAATTCTTAACAAAATTAACTGGAGGAGTTGATAATCAACGGTAACGCTGGTGCTCGCCATTTGGGATTCGTGAGAATCCCGAGATAGTCCATTTCATCCTCAGTACTTACCACCAATTTGCTGGATCCATTCCGTGTTTTTCCCAAATTGGGTAAAGAGGAGCAGGAAATGTCCGTTCTTTTTGAGGGAATGAACATTTTCTAGTTTTACTTATACAAAAGTTGCAACTGTTTTCTAGTCTGAAGATGGAAAACTGTTGAAAAACCCACTTGTAATAGTTTATCAGAAGTCAAATCAGTGTCGTCGCATTCATTTAGCATTGCCTTAAAAAATACTAAAATGTCTAACTACAAAGATTATATTTATTCTCTGTATGTATTGTCAGTAATTTCTGCAAAAAAACTGAAATATTGCAACATTTTACAACTGGAGGCATAGTAATTGGTTTGTTACCAAACACGCGCATTAAAGAGCAGATTTTTAAAATATGTAAAATTTAATAAAATTCAGTTTTTAATTTTTTACTAAATTTTATTCTAACCTTCTGAAAAACAACTATTTTATCATTATCCAGGAATTGGTTAAGAATCCCGTTTTGGTACTCTTATTTATTGTCGTTTCGTTTTCAGAAAAAGTAGAACAAAAAGTAGTTGAAACAATTTCGACGGGGAATGAAGCAGAACTGAAGGATCCTGAGTATTGGGAGGAGAGGCTCAAAATGTGGCAAAAGGTATGGGACAACCCTGAGTTCGTGGAAGCAGATCAGTATTATTAGTTCTATCAGTGTTGTAGTTCTCTTATGTAATTATAACCAATTTAGAGTACATTTTTTTCATCTTTATATTTAGCCTCTACATTTCGTCCACTTGCGATTACCAATTGTTACTACTCACGTCTTATTTATGCCATCGATATTTTTTTACCATTTATGTTGTCTAACAATTGGTTTCACTGTAGAGTCGCAATTGAATTTTTTATATTTAAATTTTACTCTAAAACCATTTGTTAGTAAATAGTATTATCTGTGTTTTTTTAATGTTAAGCAGATATGTACTATATTTCTACTGTTAATGTTCAAGCATTAAAGGTTCTATTAACAAAGTATATCAGCTATACTATTTATTTACAATTGCCCTATTCAGTTTTTAAGCAAAATTTTGTTTACCATTGGTTGGTATACTTAGGAAGCCAATACGTTTATTTTTTTTATATTGTAACTACTGAGAGTCAACATTTCAACATGTGTACACATGTACGTAAGTATGTTATTGTAGGATGAATGAAGAACGAACTTATAGTGTACAACAGAAGCGTCCGCGCTCAAGGAGCGTGCAATGCTATAAGCGGAGAATGACGCCCATAGAATGATGACGTCGTTTTGAGTATATACAGTGGCTTTACGGGAACACTAGCGACATTTCTAATAGTTACACTAGACACCACCGAGTGACGTAACGTCCCGGTTAACCCACGTCTGCAGTTATATTTAGTTATTAAGCAGAAAATTGCTATCGTCTTTTTGATATGTAGACCAGAGCTTTAAAAATAGTTGTTCAAAATAGAACTACAAAAAAGAAAAAAATTGGTTTAACAAAACATTTTGAGAGCCGCATTAGAATTAGGTACTTTGGGATTAGCTGTGATCACGTCCTGCAGGGAGACGTCATTGTTTGTTTTGATATTCCGTCGTGATTCCGTCCCCCAGCTGATGACTTTCAAAAACCCAAATATAAAGCCATTGCAATGGATCCCAGTTCCCTCTTGAAAAAAGAAGACATACTTATCCAAGTTCGCGATAAATTAAGAAAGGATTCGGTGAAATTATGGCTGCCGCCCTACTATAACCAAGAAACAGGTCCTTCCACCAACGAATTAAGGGTAAAAATTGCCCCTTTATAATTTTCCTACGTAGCCATTTTTTTCTCCCCCAGAATCTCGCACAAGACTTCAGCAATACTCTCAAAATATCAGAGGAGCAATGCAACGAAACCCTTCTCGAACTTCAACAGAGTTCTCTAGAGAACTTAAAACAAAACACACGCTACAAAGAATCAGGGTTAGCCACGATCAAAATTAAAATTCTCCACCAAAATAGTCCTCCAAGAATCATCACCAAGGAGCTATTACTGTCGCTGAGAGTCATCGACGTTAAGGACTTAATCACCAAGGAAATCAACGTGCCAGCAGAAAGGTATGACAATCTTGCCAGATTTTTACTTAAACCCTTAAATTAAATTTACAGCTAATTACTATTCCCATAAAAGTTACCGAACCTATTTTTAAAAATATGTACATTTTCAAAAAATCGTCTATGTGCGGGTAAGCTCGCGTGACTTAAGTAAATGACGAAACTTTGCGTTTCATATTGCCCAAGTTTGGGCTACTTGGAAAAAGTGGGAGATATATTAACACAATACAAAGTCAAAATGTCACATTTCGGTTTTTGTTGGTTGGTATTGACACAATTGGCCGTTTTATTATTTTTGTGATCTTTCATGGAACATTCTGTTTTGTTCTTATTTTAGTTTATAAATTTTACGTTTGAATTCTTATATTCATTATTTAATATTCTTTTATTCGCAGGGTGACGTGTTTGTTGCCAACCTCTTTTTGATTTCATTTTTTCTTTGATTAAGTTTAGAATTTAATTTTTCTTTGTTTGGTGTTTTTAAAACTAACTTTCTGTAATAGCACAACAAAAATCTACACAATCACGTATCTTCAATTCCAAGTTTGTATGTAGCATTCTGTGCAATATTCTCAGGATGCAAAATTGAGTGAGAGTTGCGTGCAGGTGTAATTACCAAACAGGTAGTAAGTTACTAAAAGTTTGTTGTCGGTGCCTCACTGCCGGATTGAATTTTGAGGTCACGAATCTGACTTTTAGAGATCAAATTGCTGCCTTACAAGTCACTTTTAGATACCAAGAAATAAAAAAAAAGTTTCTCTTTAATTGTAAATTTTTGCTTTGACCAGCGTTTGCGATTTTTGCGCTGTATTTCCTTTGTGTTGTCACACACTTACTTGGAATTTCACTTTATTTTTCAAGTCTACACTATCGTGCTCATCTATGCCAGACCTCTCTATTCTATATTTACAACTAATTGGCCTTTAATTATTCCTACTCAGAAGTTTCTACACTGTTTTGGTTTATAGATTGAAACTGATCAACTCGGGTAAAGTTTTGGTGGATTCGGAGAATTTGAGCACCCAAGGGGTCAAGAACGGCCAACAAATACTCGCTATAACTTTAGTAGAAACTCCAACAGAAGCCAAAACAGCTGAAGATCAAGTCAAAGATATGGAGAATATCAAGACCGATACTCGTTTGTTAGCGCTTGATAACCAATACTTGCAGGTAATTATACCATTGAATTCTTCAGTTTACTCACTTTCTTGATAGGTTGAAGATCAATTCGGTAACGCTGTGAAGATTCCGAAAGAAGAAAAAAAGGCGCTGGTTGTTGCCATGACTCTACACGAAAGAGGACGTGCTTTCCTTAAACGCGAAGAATTCTCTAAAGCTGTCGTTGTATTTCTCGAAGCTGACGACGAATTCAGGTTTTAGTTGTAGATTTTTAATCAAAAATTACAATTTTAATTTGCAGACGTTGTAATTCGCAATTACTCGATTCCGTTGATAATTACGCTCTGCTTGATCTCGATATTGCATGGTGCTACCTCAATTTACAAAGCGTTTCTCATTTACCGGAAGCTTATGAAAGACTGAAAAGGTGCGAAGAGCGTTTTCATAAAAGTTATGGCCAAAACCTCGAAAGAGTATTGGCAGTTAAGGGCGCTACTGGTTTGTATTCAAGTTTTTGTTTCATGTTAAAAACAAATGTTTTTTAGGAAACGAAGCTGCGGTTTTAATGCGTCTCCACTTACTCCAAGCCATAGTTCTTTATCATAAGAATCGTCGCGAGGAAGCACTGGCATTATTGAAAAAAGCACAACAAGAATTGGCTGTTTTGAAGGTTGATGAGAACAGTGTTTTGTTACTCGTTGAATTAGGTTAAGTAACGTTTTTTTATTAGCAATCCCTTAAAGTTAATGATTTATAGGGTACTCGCTTGCTGAAGCTAGAATGGGGTTGAGGGCTAACCAAGGCGATGTGAACCGCGCCGCCAACTACATCAGGGAGAACCGAGAGAAAAGATTGCAAAGCAGGAAGCAAGCTTTGGCGGAAGAAATTTTGCAAAAGTGAGAATTTAATTAAATTTTTTTCAATGTTGGCTTTTTATTCATAGAAAACGACTGAAATTGGGCAAATGCGTCGACGGCGTGCAATATGTTGATCCAAATTTCGTTAAAATTTTGGTCAATATGGGCTACAATAAGGAGGCGGCGCGAGTTGCTCTACAACAAACCAACAACATCATCACCGACAGTGTTCAATACATCCAGGAGCATCCGCAACCGGGCCCTAGTCATAGCAAAAGTCGCGAGTTTTTGTCTTTGATCGATGATTTAGTACCTGAGGTGTGTCTCGAGAAACAAGTAGATTACCAAAATTATTTCCACTAAACCTACGTTAAAGCAATTGTTAATTTTAAAAAATATTTTGTTTTGCCATTAATAAATCTTGGTACAGTTGCAGGAAGCCGGGTTCGACCCAAAAATGGCGAAGCTGGCCCTGCACAAGCACAGTGGTGACATCATGAAGGCGGCGGAAGAACTACTGGCCAATAACGGAATTGTCGAAGGGGATCTCTCGCTTCTAGACAGTAAGTTTGTTTTTTGAAACGACTTTTCGCTAATTTTTTTATTAGTTGGTGCCGTAAGCTTGGAAAAAATTCGGTCAAAGAACGAAAAAAAAGAAGAGGCCTTCAAACGTTTATCTGAAGACATTTCTATCGTGGACGATGACCACTTAGACTTGACTCTCGCCCAAGAAGAAGTCTTCCTGAACCAGTATTTAGCCCTCCTAGAAAATTAAATTTCGAAAATAAGTTTATACTGAATTTATTTTTATAACTAATTATTTATAACATATAAATAATCGAGTCCTGAAGCGTAAACTGTCTCAAGAATTTTCTCCAAAATCATTTGAGCTTCTTCTCGTTCCATCATTTCCATCAGTTCTTTCCTATCCAGTTCCATGTTAAGCGGAGAATTGATGAGTTTCTCAACAATTCTCTCAATGCTAGGTTTTTGAGCTAGCCAATCCACGGGTAAGTGGTCAACTAGTTTATTAATAAATCTTGCCATCACTTCGTTCGGACCGTCCGTCATTAATAACACTTCATCTAGCAATTCGTCGACGATTTCGAAAGCGCAGGCCGCCACGTCTTCGTCGGTCAGCTGAAATTTTACTATTACCTCGAGACCAAGTCTATAGTTCATATATGAATTCACGTCCGGACCTCATTTTCATTGGACTAAATTATTTACCAAAGTCATACTGAGGCCCGAAACGGCATTGTTCAAATTTTATAATAAAATGGTCTCGTTTCAACTTTAGAGGCTGTCATTTTAAGAACCAGAATTCTCCGTGGGACGTCAAGCCGTATATAAGATTTCCAGAAGATTTTAGTAAAGTAGTTACCTCAGGTTCCTGTACAGTGTACAACTGTTCGGCGGTGATCTCTAAGATACCCCTTTGGTTGTCATCAGGTTCGACTGGTAAGTTTCTTATCATATTTTCCACGATTTCTAGGACGCTAACTCGATGCATTAACATATTTAAGGTATCTCGGATGAAGTTTTCCGTCGATTTCTTTGACAACGCTAGATTTAGGGCTTCTAGCATTTCTCGAATCAAGGCTGCAACCACAACTTCGGAACCCTCAGGTAAGCTACAAGGAAATTAGATACAAATTGTTGTTTTGAACTAAGTTTTTCAATAATCACAAACACATTTAGTAACAACATAATTTTACCAGAAATTGTTGTAGAAGAGAAGAATAGTAATAGTAAAAAAATACTTACTATGTCGGAATCATGATGGACTTTGTGAAAGGTTCTTCTTCTCCCAACTCCCCCTCTTGCTCGACAAACTCTTCAAATTTCTCCCATTCTTTCATCTTTTCCTCAGCCACTTCTCTCCGTGGCGGTTTTGGCGGCATTCCTTTCGTCTTCAAAACTTTAATTTCGTCTCTGAGTTCCTGTTGAATGCGGTTTAGTTGAAATTATAACGAAAATTGACTAGCTTACTTGTATTTGGTGATTTTGGTTGCATATCAACTTTTTCCACTTCTCAATTTCCTGTTTGTAAGTCTGGTTAGCGGTATCTACAACACTCTCCAAATGTTCTCTTCTTTTGTCTTGTTTTTCTATAGCTTTAGCTAATTCAAATTTCTCTTTGCTCATTAAAGTGAAGAGCTCCTGACGATCGGTGTTTTCACGTAATGCTTCTTTAAGTTCTTCTTGGGTTTTCTCCACGTTTTTCTAAGTATTAAGTAAGATGCGATTTGAGATACAGAAATAAAAAAAAACATTAAAACAAAGAAGAAATAAGTGATTAAGTGATTTTAACTATGTAGTTGGAGCCAAAATTTCGACAATCCGTTAGCAGCTGCAATCGGCCATAAAACCATAAGAATCCCGAATCGTCAAGAAGAACTTTGTTAACAGTTTATCGAAATTTTGATGAAATTTCAGGTAATTACACGTTACCTTCCATAGCAACAATTCGTTTTTGTACATTCCTCTGATATCAGCCAAAGACATGCGCAAGCTGTGAACAAGTTTTCTCATTATTACTTCCTCCAAATCGTTAAGTTCGTCTCTTCCGAAAGTTTTTTTTAACATCGCATCTTGGATTTCGTTAACGTCGACAACTTGTCCGAATTTAATCCGCAATTCGTTTGCGATTTCCAATTTCAGTTGTGCTATTTTTGTTTTCATATACTTGCAATCAGTTTTCATACGATTTAAATGTTTGACGTTGATTCTTAAATGTTTGTTAAGCTTTTAAACAAAATTCAAAAAATTAACTCACCGATGCTTCGCTGTTTGTTGTTGGGTTTCAAGTTGTAGTTGGTCGACTCTTTTATATAATTTAGACAGAAGAGTTTTGGAAAAAATTAGAGTGTCCATAATTTGACTAGGAGCGTTTTCTTCATTCAAATGCTGAAATTGATCAAGTTTCAAAACAACAGCACAACGAACTTGATTCAATCTCTGCTGTTTCTCTCTTTGAAACAGTTCCAAATCTTCTTGGCTAACCGTCAAATTTCTTTCAGCCACTTTAACTTTTTTGTTTTGAATTTCTAATTCTTTTTTCACCATTTCTATAGTTTTAACCTCTTCTTTAATCTTCAATTCAACTTGGTGTCTAAAATTGAGTACTTTAATGACGATAGGGAATTACAGTGAAATGTACCTTTCTGATCGCATGGACACTGTTAGGTCGTAAATGGCTTGGTCGCATCCTTTTGGACATACGTTTAAGTCTTGCTTGATTATCCCGAAATCTCGCGAATCGATGCTACCACCGTCGCCGGCGTCATCTGATGACGATGATGACGAGGACGATGAAGATTCTGAGCTGGATTCTGCAATCATTAATAATTTAAAAAGTTAACCCAAGCAATAACTTTAGTTTCTAACTAACTGGGTAAAAATATATTTTTCTTAAATCGATAGACAAAAATATGTTGAAAAACTACCCCCCTTAAAATTGGAGGCAATTAAAAATATATTTTTTTCAGATTATGCTGCATTTCCACCATCTTGAGACCAAAATTTTGAACATTAAAACCTAATAAATAGATGAAGCTATTACCGCCATCCTTTTGGATCTTGGGCGGTTTGTACTTCTTCTTGAACACTTTCCGCAGAAAGTCGTAGAACTTGTTGTCTTGCATGGTGGCGGTAAAACTGTCTTGGATCTGTTTTCCTTTCTCGTTCAGCTGCTCGATTGCCTTGTTGTGATCGGAAATATTGTCAGTTAAAGCCTTAATTAGGTCCGCTATGTCCAGAACTTCGGTGGTTCTTTGATTGACGATTTCTTGTAAGTTGTCTTCAACTGATTCGAAATCTTTTAAAACAACCAACTCCTGATGTAAGGTCAGTACATAAAGATCCATGAAGACACCGTCAACGTGTACCGTGTAACATTCATCCGCTAATCTTTGCACTTCATCGTTGAATCTCTCAATTTTTCTGTTCATATCGTAGATTATTTTTTGTTGCTCGAAGAATTTCCTAGAAAACAAATTAGCAACAATTTGACAATTTTTAGTAAACACCTGTGAAGTCGCCTCTGTCTCATTTCATTTTCCCAAACTGTGCCGCTTTCTTCTTTTGAATCCGTCAACAGAGAATTAAAATCTTTTTCAGCAACTTGTCTAGCGTCAAATTTGGGAGCAGCGTTAACGTGCGTTGATAACAGAACTTGTTTTTCTAAAAAGTCTTCATCGGGAGGGACTAAAATAGCCACTTGCTCCTCTTCGATAATTTCGTTGTCACTTCGTAAAGTGACTTGAATTTGCAAATTTTGTTCCGGAAATTCCAATTCGGGATCTCCTTCTTCGATTGACGGTCCATCCTTTCTGGCTTCTTTGGGAATTTCCTCGTGGACTTCACTCAACCTATTGGTGAGCTGTTTCAGTTCTTCTCTTACCTCCACTTTCCTCGCCCTTAAGTCGAAAATTTTCTGGTTGTACGTGTGTCTTACGTTGAATTGCTTTGGATTTAAACAAATTAGATAAGTGTTTGGCTTTGATATAGATTTTTACCTCTATTCTCGTTAACAGGAGTTGTTTGTATTTTTTTAAGGTGGTTTCACGTTGTTCTTTTGGTACTTTATAGTCTTTGGCGCTTTTGAGTTTGTAGTCGCCAATAGTGACTTTAGCTTCAGCCAGAGCATTTTCGTCTTCCAGGTGGTTTGCTCCTGCTACCGGCTTCTTCTCCATAAATGCTTCCCACTGCAGAAAAAAAAACTTTTGAATAACTTGCAAAATGTTATAAAGTTCTTAGATTTTTAAAAATCCCGCTAAGAATTGCACAAATTGGATCGCGTCCTATAGTTATCATTTTTTAATATTTTTTAAAACTTATACAACAGTAATAAATGTTAATAAACTTTTAGATGCAGATTTCTATCTTTTTTTTAACTAAGCACTTTTTGATTATTTGCAGTTTTATCTAAAATTGTTGAAATTTCGGTTCGATCTCGACCTGCATTCAAACCGGCGACATAACCTCACAAACAGTTGTCATTTGTGTAGTGTCATGTTTTGAAATTAAATCTTTTCGTGACAGTGCTCCATAAATATCGAAAAACATCAAATAGCGCTAAATAATGGCGTCAAGTTTGTTCGGATGGGATTTGTTGATAAAAAGCGTGGAAACGGAAATAAAATCAAACGATGACATCCTCTTATGCTTCACTCATTTGGTGCTAATCTCCAACGGTTTCAAATGCATCGGATTAGGCGAATCAAAGAACATTGACGGGACAGAAACCAAAACTGAAACCCTACCTGAAGGGTGGACCGCCGCCACCGCCCTACGTTACGTATTCCAAGGTCGATTGTACATCTTAAAATGCACAAAGCTCGGCGATGGCATAATGATCAACTTGCTTCGCACGGACGAAAGAACAACGTCACTGGTTCAACTCAACAATAACTCGGTAGCGAGTAGAACCGGCACATTAGATCAGATGTTGCCGAAACATTCAGAACTGGTGAATTTAGTTAAAAGGGAACTCATTGACAAAGTCGTAGTTTCAAAGAAAAACCGCGAAGTTTCGAGTCAAACCGAAACAACTACCAGGTCTACACCAACAATTCTGAACCCACCAGAAAATCAACATCAACCGCCGATGTTTCATCCCATCGATCCCCTAGGAGTGCCTTTGCGACGTCCTAACGTAGGCGAGTTTGATTTAGACCCTTTCGCAGGTCGAAACCCGTTAGGAATAGGGCCTCCGATGTCAGGAGGAGGAATGTTGTTTGAACCGCCAAGAGGACCCCAATTTCCTCATGGACCTAATTTTGGGTTACCATCAGGCTCAATTCCTCCGGGTGCAAGATTTGATCCGTTTAGACCCCCAGATGTTGACAGGATGCCGAGAAGGGGAAACCGACCGGATAACGATGAAATGCCACCTCCCGGTTATGATGACATGTTTATGTGATTTGCAAAATAAATTTTTTTACTAATTACCTCGTCTTGTCTTTTTTCCCATTTTTCTTTTCGATCTCGGTAATTGTTGAGTAATCGATTGAGTTTGGGGCCTAAACGTGTTTCAATTGTTGAAGGCGATAAGGTTAATAGGAAGTACTCAAGGCGTTTTGGTTTTTCTTCTTTGACAGCTGTGATTTTTGGCGGCGGCTGCGGCCGCTCCGGAGGCCTACAATATTCACAGAAATACAGTTCCTATTCGTGATTATTTTTTTTCTAATCGATACTTACTCAGTTTTTACTCTACTATTTCCTACTGTTTACGGTAAGCATGAATTCAACAAAAATTAGATTAAATAACAGTATCAAACTTAGAGACCTGCCTTTGATTTCCGCTTCCAATATTTTTTCATCAACCAACTGCAACATGTCTTCATGTCCGGGCGCTATCCTCCTTTGCCTCATCATCGTCACTTGAATATCTTTGTTGAGACCTTTAACAGTTATTGGGAAGAAATCCAAAGGATCCACGAAAAACTTCTTAAGTTTCCACAACTTAACTTCAGATTTCTCTACTTCAAACGCCAATTTTCTCTTCACCAATTTTAACTTATTATCAAGTTTTTCATTTAAATATTCAGTAATTCTCGGATCCATCTCCAGATCTTGCATGCAATACTGCTGACTTTGGAGTAAATTTGAATTTTTCGTCAAAACAATAAAAAATCTTTCCTTCAATTTCTTCAGGTTCTCTCTCAAGATTTCTTTGTTAGCATTAGCAACTTTTGCTATGCGGTCTTCCTCTATTTTCAAACTTGTTTGCTCAAGACTTAATTTATCGTAACTAGCTTCATCCTGTACCGAATGAGGAAGAATCTTGCGTTGTTCTACTATTGGAATCATTGCTGGTGGTAAATAATCATCATCTTCGGGACGAAAAACGTATGAAAAGATATTTCCGTCATGGCCACAACTGAAAAAGTGTTTTTCGTCGCAACTGAAGCACATTTTTGGCACGAAACCATTGATATTGTCGTGCATTGGCAAAGTCCAGTAGTCTGAGAGGTCTCGGAAGTCTTCCTTCACCGAGTTCACTCGGATTTCGCCATGTTGCATAGCGAAAATTAGATATCGCCTATTGTAACTAAAATGAAACAGTTTTAGTAATAATTTGTCTATTTCCAAAAGGCGTAAGCCTAAATAGAAAAGAATTAAACATAACAGTCCTCGATAAAGATACATGGATACAGAACTATGCACTTCCGCTTATCAATCTGGATAATACTTTCATCGGCGATCTTACTACAGTTGCTGGTTAAGATGGGTCTCATTCATTGCATTAAGTGCATTGAGGATAACAATGCGTTCTTTAACCGGGATTCGCATCCGGGTTGCCCAATTTCCAGTTGGCTGTTACGCTAATGAGGTACACCAATTATCCTTGTTACGCGTCCATTTCATGTGCCGCTACATGGTCAATAAATTATTCACACATATTAGTCCTAGGATATGGCGGATACTACACAATGACAACTTATACCATTATAGAACTAATATTAGTGCAACAAAGAGATTTCAAACATTGAACTATATTAATTAGAGGCTCATGTTGACTATCAAAACGTGTGGGCATCATAACAGTTGAGTTTTCAAAATGTTTCTCTCAGAAATCGAGTAAAACTTGGAAACTGAAACGACAAACATACTTGTAAGTGTAACTGCTGATTTCAATGTCATCAGCGTCGTCGACCATTTTGAATCGGTATGGTACTTGTTCTACTTGGTCGATCTTGTATTCGTAAATGTACCCAGCGTCGTATCCTCCCATTGACAACCAAATGGTGTCGTTTTCAGTGGTTTGCATCCAAATAATTCTGTTGGGAACCTCTGGTATATACAAAGGTTCCAGTTCCTCTTCCGTGTCAGAATCGGCTATTTACGAAAACGATTTGAATAGAAATTATAACTAACCAACATAACCCACCGAGAAAAACTTCTTCATCAATATCCAGTCCTGGATTTTCGGCTTTTAATTTTTCCATTTCCATTCTTTTTTTATCAACTTTGGCCGCTTTTCTCGCTTCTATTTCCCTAATTTTAATGTCGCGTCTAATTTGCGCTTTGTAAGTAGCAAATTTTTTCTGTCGAATTGCTACGTTTAAAAGATACGAAACTTTGGTATAGTTCTGGGGCTCACCCGGTACCTGTGCTTGAACGATTTCACCATGGAGACAACCTACTAGAATTTCATCGATCTAAATCGCAGATTGTAAAGGTATTGAGTTGTTAACACTTACCCCTCGCCAAGTTAAACAAGTAACAATGTTAGGAACTGCGATAAAGCCAATGGGAACCAAAGTAACCACTTCTTCATGGACGACTTGGAAAACGAAAATTGTAAAGTCTTCGCTTCCGCTAATTAATATGTTGCCGGTGGAATTTAAGGAAATTTTTGTAACGAGTTTCGTGTGAGGTTTAATTACCTGATTTTCAACATGAATTAATTGAATTTTTAATAATTGAAGACTTACTTGTGTTATTGATAGTCTAGTTTTGTTGTCAATAATCAAAACGCATAACCTTAGAGTCCCGTCGTCGAAACCCAGGACTAACTCATCGCAAAATTTAGAAACGTGTCGCGGTAACCAAATTAAGCAACCACCAAGAGCCGGAAACTGGTAGTGGTAGATTAATGTTTTTTCTAAATAATCGTAAAGATACAGTCTACCATCTTTGCCAAAACTGACCAAATATCCCCCCCAAGGACACGTTGCTATATTCACTACTGGACCCGCGTGACATTTGTAGAGTTGAGTCGATGGTTTTGGAGTGTCTTCCGTGTTCAAATCGATCGCCCAAATTCCGCCGTTACCATCCTATTGCCGAAAATTTTGACAACGTTACCAATACCTTAAAATACTTACTTGTCCGAAATATTGATAATCAGAGGGGTCAGGGTAACGTTTTCTTAGACACATCAACATTAATCCTGGCGTATAAAAATCGTAAGTAGGTTCGATTTGGATGATCCTGTCATCGTCGGGAGGATCAGCTTGGTCGATTTTTTCATACCACCAAACCCTCACGTGACCATCCATGGAAACCGTCCAGAGTTCACCATCGAAATAATGTAACTGGACGATAGGGGCTTCGTGGCATTTTCGGCGTAACGTCCGGAATACTTCAAGTTTGATCAAACCGGCATCCCAGACCAGGATGTTGCCCCAGTTACAACCGGAAACTACCTTCTCGTCGGGCATTGGCAATACCCCCAAAATGTCGGAAAATTCTGTTTTACCGAAACGCCCCAGCTCCCCTTTTAGCTTCAAGCCTGTGAAGGTGCGAGCCATTTTCCAAAATTTTATATGAGAGACGCCTGAAGGCCAACATTTTATTATTGTTTGTTGTTGTTATTGGATGACATCGCTAAAGTGGCGATTCAATATTGCAAAACCTATAATTTAACAACTCACCGCAACTGGTGAGTTGTCCCGGGACGTAGGGGGAAAATTTCACCCTGTATACGTCATTGACGTAAGACTTGAGTCTCAAAAGAATTTTGTGTTTGCGCCAAATCCAGACCGTGATTAAATAATCCGGTTCACCTCCTTGAGAAACTAGAAGTTCTCCATCTGGGCTACAATTTCCTTTTATTACTTGAAACCACAAAATTGCTGCCAACCTGTAATCCAGATGACTGTACAATTTCGAGGAACCTTCCTTAAGGACACAATTGATCTCCAAATTAGGCCACTCGTATACTATAATTAGCGGTTTATCTCCGTTTTCCGCAATTGCAATATGAGGATATTCCGGATTAGGGTTGGTCTACAATTATCTGATTAGGCTCCTAGGGTGTTTGAATTATGTTACCTTGATATGTCCAATGCCCCCACCCAGAGCGCTACGCCGGAAGGAAATCGCTCTGGTGTTCACGTCGAAGAAGTTGATTAAATTTCCTGACGCGAAAACTAAAGTGTCCGGGTCCGCCACAGTTAAGTTGAAATACCTCTTGCAGTCGTATCCAAAAGAAAAACTAATTAAGGTAAGGATTTTGTGTTAACAAAAAAATTGCGATATTAATAAAAGGATACTGGAACTCGAGGATATCTTCAGGAATCGTACAATTATCGCTTTGAAAATGGCCAGAAATAAAGGTATCGGAATCGTAAACAACTTCCTCTTCATAGTTTTCTTCTTCTTCTTCTTCACCTTCTTCTTCATCAAGAGACAAATCTTGTAAATCTTCGTCAGTTTGCGACATTTTTCAGTGAAGTTTGATCGATTTTGTTGCCATAGCGAGACGATTGCTAATGTAGCAAATTCAAGGTAAAATTTTCCTGGAGAAAAGCATGATTAAACAAACACTGATGGTGATGGTAAAGTGACACATTGTGACTAAGATGTTAGCGTCATGGTTGCGGAACGTGTTGTTAATTGGACCCGAAAGAGGTCAATTTTTTTTATAAAATTATGGAAATTACAATCTTTCACAATTTTATAAAAACATTTCTATTCGTATTGACGTCAGGTAATTTTGGATGGTTGGTCCGGAAGTTGCGGATTCTGACCGGAAATGAGGCGGAACGGGTCATGAATGACGTATGATCTGGGGATCACTCTCAACTCAACATTTCGCATCTTATCAAGATAAACAACAGGAACTTCGTCGGGGATGTGGTATCTTCTTATCGCGTTGCTATTTATCACTAACCAAAGTTTTCAAAGAAGTCTAATAATGTAAATTTCTGTATTAAAATTTCTTAAGATTCCCAAATAATAGTTTTTGGATCGTCCAGTCATAGAATTATATAGCCTTGTATTATGTTAGCTCGAGTTACAATGGTTTTTGTCTAATTACATCATCACCCCGATGTAAATATTGAAGCCGTAAATCCCACGTTATTTTAGTTGTATTTTTATCAGATGTTAAGGCGCGCGGGTCCGGCAGTGCGAGTAGGGCTGGTGAAAACTTCTTTTTTCTCGTATCCAGATTGCAGGATTTTCCCGGAAGGTTGGGCAGCAACTTATCAGCAAGGTTTCTTGCGTAACTTGGTTTTCATCGCCCGATAACAAGGTGCATGGTGTTTTATTTATTTTCTATTACTCATAAGTGCCCAGCACGGATCCCCGTCCGTGGCAATTCCGGCGAACCAGTGATTAACAATGACTAACTCTGGTAAATGCGGGTTTTGGTCGCTCGGCCACTCTTCACTCGTACTATGTGCAGTTTAGTGGCAGTCTTTTTATTAGTCCCAATTAAAATTAATTTTTAACCATCCTGTACGCGTAGGGAGTCTGTCCCTAATCGCCAGTTTCGTGTCGACGATCACTACGCGAATTATGGAAGAAACGACGCGGTCCCAGTTTTCCGAACTAGTCCGGTACGTATCTTTTTTTCGATTTTTCATTCATACTTTTTACCATCCGAAGAAGCGCCGTTTGGGGTCTCGACTCTTTGAGTTGCAACATGTGTCGTGCATATGTGCACAAATGCACTGTTTCCCATTCGATCTAGTTGTGTTTGTTTCACTTGACTTGTGCGGTCAATTTGTTTATTTGAGGCCTTAATTGATAGTGAGTGTGACTTTGTTTATGGCAGTGACGGACGTTCCTGAGGAATTTATTAATTGAAGCGGATCGCGAGTGCCCTTTTAAGCGCTTCCTCTTTTTCCGCTTTACAATTCAAATCGGTATCGAATTTTAAATCAACCAGTTGACTATCAACAACAATTGCTTCATCCTTAATTAAACCTAGCCAAGTGATCGAAGTTCAAAAATTTGTTATTCAAATAAATCAGCGACACCTTTCAACTGTCACAGAAGATTCACACATAACGTTTTTTTTATCTATGTATTGCATACACAATTTTAATCTTAAAGTCAACTTACATTTGTCCACATTCATAAATATACGTGCCATTGTCTTGTTGGTAATTTAACTTAGGCACCAATAACTTCCATAACATATTTACTTAGGTAACTGGATATATTTATGGTGATGGGATTACAATATTTTTTCTATAGAGCAAGGGATCTTTGTACATACACAAGCTATTTGCGAGGCCTCACAATAACATTGATTTCGAATTCAAATTACCGCATAAAATACTTGAAACCTTGACATAACTCACTTAACAGATGCTTGAGGTTGATTTTGTCTGGAGTCTCCGCCATAAAAAAGATTTTTGCAAAATTGTAAAGCAAACGTTTTTCAAAAACTACCAATACCGTTATAGTAATATCTTTTGTAAAGAAAGCGATTTTACATTCATAAAAACAAATCTGATGCAAGCGAAAATGGCCACTTTTGTACAATGAGTCAATTGTTTTAAATTTTCTAAGCCTTGAATCAAATTTGAGATATCAATTGATATTATTTCTGATTTAAATTTTCTATATCCTTTTAATATCTCTGTCGTTTTCCAATAAAACTTTTTACTATTCCTTACTCTATTACATCCCTCTCTCCCTTCCCATGTTATTCTATTTTCTTCTCCTGTTTTTCTCTTTCCGTCTTATCTTTACTCTCTTTCACATTTTTTTACGCATGTTCTTGTCTTTGAACACAATCATTTGGGATTTAAATTGCTTCTTAACTCGCTTGACAGATATTCGAGATCATACAAAAAAATCTTTTTTTGCAAAGTAAAAGTTCAAACATTTTTTATATACGAAATAGATGTTGGAGCAACCATTTTTGAGTTATCTGTACCTTCTATCAAATTTAAAGTAAAAATATTAATCTTTTTGTATCTTACTAATTTATTCTTCCTGATTTGTTGACAACAAGACTTCTTTTCTAGTCGCTATCTTTCGAATATAATATGCCTCTATGACATTCAGTTTTTCTTATTTTTTTATTTCTTTTTTTGTTCCTCTCCGTATGTGTTTTAGTATTTTTGGCTTATATTTAACTTTCTTTAAAATTTCTTCACTCATATTCTCTCATTTGAACACAGCGAAAGTAGTTTAAAATTTAGGCGTTAAAAGCAACCATTTTTGAATTGTCTGTCCCGGGAATGAAATTTTATAAGAATGTATTGCTGTGTTCTCAATTGTTGACCGACATTCTTGTGTTGATGATTTGACCTTCTTGTATTCTTTTAATATCTCTATAATTCTTCAAGAAAGCTTTTTTACTAGCCATGAATTTTGCTTATTTATATCATTTTTCTCTCTTTTTTTTTGTTTATTGTTTCTTTTATTTTTGTGGGTAGCTTTCTGAAATTTTTCCTATATTTTTTCTACCATTTACCTCACTGCTAATCGCGAAAAGAGTACAATGTAACAATTTTTGTTTGTTTACCAGTAAGTTGTTTCCGATAGCAGTAGCATAAATCGTTTCTTTTCCAAAACCAAAATGGCGCAAAAGATTATTTCTCAATTAACTAGGAATTAACAAATTGCTTCAACATGAGCAAACAAAACCACAATTTCCCGACTTAACAAATTCTTTATTTTCAGGTATTCGCGTCCGATGCTGACCGCAGCTGGCGTTTTCACTTTAATCATCATGGTGGTCGGCGTCATGGGGAACATCCTCACCGTAGTTGCTCTATTTCGCAACTCAAAAATCCGCACAGTCGCCGCAGCTTTTATCGCCAGGTTTGTTTTTTAAAAATTAAAAAAATTAACTAACAATTTGTTTTCAGTCTCTGCATTTCCGATCTCATGTTCTGCTTTTTGGTGTTACCATTTGCCGCCAGTCAGTTTTTCCACGGTACTTGGATTCACGGCGACGTCCTTTGTACGATGATTCCTGTTTTACGTTATGCTAGCGTCGGCGTTTCCCTTTTGAGCGTCGCCACAATTTCCATCAATCGTTACATCCTCATAGCTTGGCCCCATCTTTACCACAGCATATATACAAAAACTAAAGTGGCTCTCTATATTAGTTTCATTTGGTTGTTTAGTTACGGTCTTCAAATACCGACGTATTTGGGAATTTGGGGCGTTTTTGGTTTCGATGAAAAACTGGGCACTTGTTCTATTAAAAAAGATGAAAATGGAAATAGTCCAAAAACTGCTTTGTTTGTAGTTGGTTTTGCCCTACCTTGCATCATTATTGTGGTGTGTTATGCAACGATTTTCTACGTGGTTCGAAAATCACATAAAAGACTCAAACAACACAATACTGGAACTGACTATAAACGAAGCGAAATGAAAATTACTAAAATGGTTTTGGTTATTTTCGTTTGTTTCGTTGTTTGTTATCTACCGATTACAATTGTTAAGGTTTTTGATCCTGAAGTGAATCACGCTCCTCTTCACGTACTCGGATACATTTTAATTTATATTTCTGCTTGTGTTAACCCAGTAGTTTATGTTACGATGAATAAGCAATACCGACAAGCGTATTTGGATACGTTGAGGTGTTCCTATAGTAGTAGTTTAGACTCGCAACATACTCAATCGCCCCAGAGTCGCACCCACATGTCAGTGGGGTTCCTCAAAAACATTGTCAACCATTCACCTAAAGTTTAATTGTTACCCTATAAGACTGCGCAGAAGGTTCCCAATTTCGGATTTCAGGGCTAAATTAAGCTGTAGTCTTCTTTGAGGAAAAGCCAGAAGTATTCAATTTTGCGATCTAATTAGTTAGAATCGTTAATGCCAAAGTACAAAACTTAGTTGTAATACCTTATATTAAGGACTTTTATACTGTAAATAATTAGTAATTACGACGTTTGTAAATAATTTATAAAGTAGGACTTGTAGTAATTTTTACATTGCGTTTCAAAAATAAAACCAAAACTACTAAATCGTTCCGATTCCACTAATAGACTGATTCTCCTAAAAGTTTTCATGGTCAATAGCCGGCTTCGCCTAACGTGCACTTGTATGTTTTCATCAATGCTAATAGGTTCTTAAATTTGAAAGTGCGCCATTTGCGATCGATACAAGCAGGAATCAGCTGACAAGCCCTGAATGAAAAACCGGCCCCGGCCCTGCCGGTTCTTAAATCTTGATAAACATGTTTTCGTGCGTTGATAAAAATAAATCCATCAGGATTGTGTAAATTACGATAACCCGTAGCGCTGTAATAGGTACAGTGGGGGCACTAATTTACATGGTTATTGTGCTTGGTCGAAGCCAATTGAGCAGTTGCGGTGTTACTAGACTGGCGCTAGAATGTCATCACTATCGCGATCAACAGTAAGTACGTTTTAAAAAAATCGTAACCTAGAAGTCGTTGACAGTATAATATTAGAATTACGCGGCCTTGTATCTACTCTATATTCAAGTTTGTGAAAGTTTAATACAACCGCAAGTTTTTGTGTCTAGATAATGGACGCCGAGAGAGATTCTTCGTTGTTTTCGTATTATCTTCGCTCCCTTTTCCGGCCGAAGCCGGACCTGCCTTAATTTCTCCATGCCACTTAATGATAACAAATTCGAACCCAATGACAATGACCTTGGAAATTGCGTAATCAAACATCCGATCCTCGAGTTATGTGGGCCATAGAGATAACAAGTTTTAAAAATTATTATTTTAAGTCACTGTACATTACTTAGTAACTCCCTTACTGCACCTCGCCCTATACTATCACAAAGCAAATATTTATTAACTACCATAGTTTTCCTAGCAACTATCATTTTGAAGACAATTATTGTCTTCAACTTCTATTAACTTGACTTTTCTCATTCTTTTGTCTTTATTCTAAAAGTTTGACGTGGAACTCAAACGCCTCAAACAACGTACAAGTCATTTGCAAGTTTACCCAATTTTTTTAAATCGACGCCTTATTTGTCCAAGAACTGCCTCAAATTTTTGCTATCTTGCACCTAATTACCGTTTCTTCATTAAGTAACCACATCTGAGCTAACACGTGACTTTAAATAATTTCAATTTTTCATCTCACACCAAACTGTTTACATTTTAATTTATTTTCACGGTTAGTTGACTTAAGCATATGATTATTTACCAGCCCTTGCTGGCGCTCCTCAAAAGGAACTACTCCAATGTGGCTCCCACCACGAAATTATTCATCGATGGCAACTTCCAAGAGTCGCAAGCCAGTGACTGGGTGGATCTTTGCAACCCCGCTACCAACGAAGTGGTAACTCGCGTTCCTCTAACTACCAAATCTGAAATGGAAGCTGCAGTGGAATCCTCGAAAAAAGCTTACGAATCCTGGCGTCAAACCTCAGTATTAACCCGACAACAACTCATGTTGAAACTCCAAGCCGTTATTAGAAGAGATATTAAAAAAATTGCCGCCAATATCACGTTGGAACAAGGAAAAACTTTAACTGACGCAGAAGGAGATGTTATCAGGGGTTTACGTAAATTGCTTAATTAATTTATGTTTTTAATTGGTGAATTCTTCAAAATCGTAGAGGTGGTCGAGCATAGTTGCGCAGCAGGCACGCTTCTTCAAGGAGAATCTCTTCAAAACATCTCCAAAGACATGGATATTGTTTCATATAAACTACCTTTAGGAGTAACCGCAGGGATTTGTCCTTTTAATTTCCCAGCTATGATTCCGTTATGGATGTTTCCTCTATCACTAATAGCTGGAAATACTATGGTAATTAAACCTTCAGAACGTGACCCAGGTGCCACCATGTTATTAATGGAACTCCTCCAAGAAGTTGGATGTCCTCCAGGTGTCGTTAACGTAACCTATTTCAATTACCAATTTAATTAAGTTAATTAAAATAATTTGCAGGTAATCCACGGAACTCACGATTCCGTCAATTTTATTTGCGACAATAAAGATATTAAAGCAATCAGTTTCGTGGGTTCTGATATTGCCGGTAAATACATTTACCAACGTGGTGCAGCTAACGGCAAGAGAGTTCAGTCGAATATGGGGGCGAAAAACCACGCTGTAGTACTTCCTGATAGCGATAAAAACGCTACTATTGACCAATTGATCGGGGCTGCTTTTGGGGCCGCTGGTCAACGTTGTATGGCTTTAAGCGTAGCGATTTTGGTTGGAGAAACCAAAAATTGGATTCCGGAAATTGTAGAGCGCGCCAAGAAACTTAAAGTGAGCGCCGGAAATGAACCAGGAACTGACGTGGGGCCAGTAATTTCACCCCAAGCAAAACAGAGAATCTTGAATTTAGTTGAAGCTGGAATCAAACAAGTAATTATATTTCAAAGTTATTTTCAAATATTATTAACAATTTTTAGGGCGCTAAATGTCCTCTTGATGGTAGAGGTTTGGTCGTAGAAAAATATCCTAAGGGAAATTTCGTTGGACCTACACTACTAACTGATGTTAAGGCTTCGTATGATTGTTATAAGGAAGAAATTTTCGGGCCGGTTCTTTGCGTTATGTTCGCCGATACTTTGGAGGAAGCTATCGAGATTATTAACGCAAACCCTTATGGTAATGGTACCGCAATTTTTACTAGTAATGGTAGCAACGCGAGGCAGTTTGTTAACGAAATTGATGTGGGGCAAGTTGGGGTTAACGTTCCGATTCCCGTACCGCTCCCTATGTTCAGTTTTACGGGATCTAGAGGAAGTTACCATGGTGATTTGCATTTCTACGGTAAACAAGGGTTGAATTTCTACACTCAAACCAAGACTATTACGTCGTTGTGGAGGAAAGGACAAGTTGCGTCAAAAGCGTCAGTTTCCATGCCGGTTCACAACTAAAAGTCTTCCAACTTTTTCTGGGTCAATTTTGCTATATATTTTTTAATATAACCATTGATTTTATGATTATGAATCAAAAATTGTTGTTATTGCAGTTTTCTTCAATATATTAATTCAATTAATGGAGTTTTGATTTCCCAAATCGGGGGCGTTCCGTTCGGTGCTCTCATGGAAACCAAAAGTTTTTAACAACATAGACCGCCATTTACACGCTTGGTTGATGGGCAAAAAACGTAAACAAATTTGGGCCGGTATTGTCGCTAATTGCGCTAGAAATTGTACCATTAACATTGTTCTGCTTTCTTCGGTCACGACGACAATGGTGTTTACGCAAATTTCGTTTTTATTTAGCAGGAGCATCGTCAAAGGGGTCAACCAAACGGTCTCGCTATCCCATTAAGTTTCAAAAATACAAGAAAATTTCCCCAAATCCTTGTAACATAGCAAAGTTTATTAAGAATCGTTATCCTTGTGTATCCAAGTAAAAATAAATGTAAGGTTTTTGTGGCTAATGATAGGTCTAGATCTGTTATGTCCCCAAAGACCGTCCTGATTATTTGGCGACGCCACTCTTGCTCATGAGTAGATTTGGCGAGACAACTTCGTTTATTATCGCAATTTTAGCACCGTTTCGGCGACTTCAGGTGCACCTATGCAGAAAGATGACCCAGATTAGGCGTCAGGAGGAATGCAAACGTTACACTCTTTGATTCGTTACAGTTTACTCGCGGAAAAAATGGATCTTTCCGCAGTTTCCCAGTGATCTCGTTTTTTTCCGCTACATATATTCCCACAATCCAATCACCTTACCATAATTGCTGCCATTTTAAGACCAGAAACGCCTCACTAGTGCGATTAAGTGGTCTAGTGCTTGTCGTGGTAG
This sequence comes from Pyrochroa serraticornis, assembly GCA_905333025.2. Taxonomy (NCBI): domain Eukaryota; kingdom Metazoa; phylum Arthropoda; class Insecta; order Coleoptera; family Pyrochroidae; genus Pyrochroa; species Pyrochroa serraticornis. The sequence continues at coordinate 7,401,052 of HG995157.1, read as the reverse complement.
CGTTTATTTTGCGCTGTAATTATTTGAAGTAGATCTTCGTGCGATCTGCTAATTTCTGATCGGTTCTAACGGTCTAGAGGCTGCAATAACCGATTATTACAATCCTCAATATAATAAAGTAGTTAACGGTAGAAGCAAATTTATGACAATAGTCGCATAAACAAAGGACAAAACTGCACGATTTGCTTTGCATTAACACAGAGAAAGCCTTTCTCGGTCTTTTTCCGGCCGACAAATTCGCATTGACTTTCTACTCGCCGGACAAAGATAGCATTAAAACGTGTCATTTTTTCGAAACGCTGGTAGGGAGCGCTCTGTACCACATTTAAAGTTATTGTGGCGGAAACTTATATTACAAGGTGTCGACCGAGAAATTACACAGTCAGGGTTGTGGCAGCAAAGTGCTAAAATGATGTTGGTGCTTCTCTTCTTGATTTTCGCGGGTGTTAATTGCGATCCCGAAACCACCACCACAACCTACGATATCAATGTTTCTGGTTCAAACCCTATTAGGATAATTGAAGGAGAACCATTGTGGCCAAAAAATTTGCAACAACGCTCTCTAACCACTTATAATTCTCAAGAAGATCTTTCCCACGATTCCTTGCAACGATTCCTCAATGGTTACGCCCAAGATGCGAGTAAGGACCAGGAAATGTACATGGAAAACGTCGAGTTAATCACGAAACCGAGCGAAGACCTCATGAATCGCCAGTTGGTGAATCAAGAAGGTGGTTTAGAAAAACCGAAAAGTTGGGATTTGCTTAATTTTGAAAAACACCATCATCCATATGACGACAAAAAAGGTTGGGTGAGTATGGAACCGGTGCCTTGGTCAATTTCAAAAATTTCCAAATGGCAAAGTAGTCAAAAACAGAAACCTCTCGAATCAAATTACGGTTCTGATCAAGATTTCGGCGAAAATTTGGGAAGACCTTCATGGGCCACCAAACCGTTCCGCCCCTACGACTCTCCAACTGTTTATTATCCTGAACCCAAACCTGACGCTCGACCTGTTTTTGGAAGACCCTCCGCATTTTTTGGGCAAAAAGTCCACGTTAACTACGCCAATAAATACAATCAATACAAAAACCAAGAAGTCGATCCTCACAAAGACCTCGAGCAAATTTACGCCAACAAATTCAGCAATCAATACAAAAACCAAGAGATGGATCCTCACAAAGATTTCGAGCAAAGTTACGTTAATAAATTCAAGAACCAGCACAAACATCAAGATGTTAACCCTTATACAAATCATGACGAAAACTGCGATCATTCTGGGGAAAAAGATATTGTAACTGATGGTTTACCCCCTAATTTTCCCCAAACTTTTGAAGCTAACAGAAGACGAGGTACTGAAATTCATCACGATACTCATCCTTTCACCGGTGAAGGTGACTGGGTTTTGTTATCAACAACCAAAGGTTATAAGTATCCTCAACAAAGACAAAGATCGCTGCAAGTTACACCTGATTCATTAGGAACTCGTCGAGCTGTTCGGTTAACAGTTTTGCCACCTTTAAAAAATTCTAAAGTTAACATGACAACTTCTCATGGAGGATTGCTTCAGGTGGAGTCTACTTTTCAAACGGTTGAACAGGCCAAAAATCAATTTTTGAAAAAACAAAAATTAAAACAGAAAAAAATTAAAAAAATTAGACAAACCAAACCCGTAAGACAAGTGGTAGCACCTACTGTCACCACTTCTAGAAGAACAGGACCGGATACTTCAGCGGTTTTAGCCGCGGTTGGCGCCGGGATGATTCCTGCTACCATGGCGATGTTTGTACCTATGGCAATGGGAGCTGGTCGGCGAAAACGTGATGCTAAATTCGTTACCAGCAATCCGTTTTCGAGTATAGAAATAACGTTACCACGTAACTTGTAACTTAGTTTATTTATTATTATACAGTCTTATTTTACAATATTGTCTAGAATCTAGATAATTTATTGTTTGAGTTTTAATTTATAAATGTTGACGTATGGTTTTTATCTTTTTTTAACCCAACGCCTATACCCATCATTTTTAATCTACGTACTCTCAAGGCTACAGGTTTGGAGGTAACTCATATCGAAAAATTAGAGCTGAAAAGACTTTGATAATTTTCAATTATTGTTTATCCATACTATAAATATTTGAAATTATTCCAAACCTTCCCAGTTGACAATAAATGAACACCCTCTACTAACTAGATATGCCTTATCACCAAAAATTCGTATACAGGGGAGTACATAAATTTTTTTAACGCCCTAAATTAGTGCCTTGACATTGTGTAATTGCTGTAATGTTCATCCAACCTCCTCTGCACTTTCTCCACATATTTCGAAACAGCTTGCGTAGCGTTCTGCAACAATTGCAACCCTAAATTCACCTTCAGATGCAGCAATTCTTTCATCATATGCATGATAGATGAAAATTTATCAGGACGAACCGTCGTTGATGTTACCGGTGGTGGCGTTGTCGATATTGGTGGTTCAGTAACCGTAATTGGTTCCACCGTTGTCGTTACTTCTATAGTCGCGGCGACTTCATCAGTTGTCGCTTCAAAATTAGACTCAATTTCGTTATCCAATTCGTTTTCAGCTTGTCGCCTTTTTCTCAACTTCAAACTTCTGGGACCATGTTCGGGAACCGCAACAGGAGTTGCTTCTTCTTGCGGCACATTACCAACTACAAACTTCTGTTCTACTTTGTTTTCTTTATTACCTTCTATGACGTCTTTGTCGTAAGTAACCGAATGGTAATCGTAATTGGACGGGTTATACTGAACGTTTTCTTGAGTAACGCGGTCAACTTGACGATTGCGGACAGTAGGAAAACTATTCCTAGAAGTTGGTGTTTTATAGCTGTTACCGTGAAGAGAATTGACTGGCATTCCCGCGATTACTTTCCCTATTGCTTCTTCTTCTGCGATACCTCCCGAGTACTCGTCGTTGTAGTAGTAACTTCCTTCTTTGTCGCGACGATCAACTTCATAGGAACGTCGAGCTATTCCGAATGGGTACAAGAAGTAACTAGCAAGACCAGCAGTTACCACCAAACCAACCAAACCAACACCAACAGTTGGCATAACTTCTCTCGAGAGATAGTTGTAAAGTTGAGTTCCTATAGGTTTTTCTTTTTTGTTGGTTTTCTCGATTTTTGTGCTGTTGTCACTTTTTTCAGCAGGACGTCTACGCCGGTTTTTGTTCTTTTTCCTCTTATTCGTAGGTCTTTTTGTCTTCTTATCATCAGCGTCAACAACCAATTCAGTTTCACCTTCCTTAGCTTCAACTGGCAAAGAGCTAGTAGAGTTGGTTAGAGTAGCGTTGTTAATCTCAACAATTTCCGTGGTAACTTCTTCAATTTTTTTTGTGGTAATATCATTTTGCTTTGTGGTAGGTACCGTGGTTGTTCTGGTTTTCTTACTAACAGCACCGTTAAGTACAGACGCTTTGACTTTAGTCAACTTCGTTGTCGCCTTCTCTGTTGTCGTGGTTTGAGTTGTGGTTTTAGGCGAAAACGGTTTTCTTGTAGTAGTAACACGTTTCTTAAAAATTGGTTTAATATTTTTGTTAGGCTCAGCCATAAGGGTTGAATTTTGAGGTTTAACTTCTGGTTTCTTTGTGGTAGAAGCGGCTTGGCCACTCAGCAGAATCCAAGTGGACAATCCACTGTTGGTAGTAGGGCGATCAACTTTATAAAAACTCAACTTCTTTGTCGTTTCCTCTTCCAGTTGTATTTCGTCAGCGTCTATTGGTATTGCCACTCCGGCGTGAGAATTTTCGAAAGTTTCGGTAACTTTAGTTTTGGTATGTTGTTTGATTTTGGGGGGCGTTCTTGTGTCTAAAGTAGAGATATCAGGGGAGGTTGCGTTCACCTCCATCAACTGGCTAGTGAGTCGCTTGAGTGTGTCTCCAAACTGCGGTGCAATCCTAAAACAATAAATAACACAACGAATGATCAAAATTTCTATGAGAATTTTTGCAAAAAGAAGAAAACACAACAACACTTTTAGATAATTTTATTTTTATTACTATACAGAAAAAGTACAACGTAATCAAAGAACTATGGCGATTTTGATAAATACAGAACTTAATTTACGGAAAAAGATAATAAATAAACAATAAATAAGAATAAATTAACTACCTAAATAGTAACTAACGTGTCACGTGTGGACACCTCAATTTTCTGACAAGTCATCACAGTTATTTACAATCTCCCAAAACTAACGATTTCTTCTCCTCCACTTCCACGATTGACTCCTTTCACTCCCATACCTCCTCATAAAGTTAGCAATACTTTCTGGAATTCTCTCCATAACCGCTTCCCTTTCTACCCTTCTATGATGATGATAATCAGCGACATTTTGCCAAGTTTTTGAATGGTGATCCCAAAACCACCCATCATGATGGTGAATAGGTTTATGAATATGTTTATAGTAAGAAACGTTGGATTTTTGCGTCCCTTTTGTGCCTAAATACAAAAAAAGAGCAGGAATCCACCAAGGAAAAAGCGCAAAAATTTTGATAAAACCCAACAAAAACGACAATCCTATCGGAATTAAATACAAATAAGGGTTTCTCAAAAAATTGAACAACGGTCCTAACTTATCGCATAACCACATAATAAATTGAAAGAGACCTTTTAAATCGGGAAGTTTAAAACCTCCATCACCGCTTGCACCATCACCACCATCCCCTCCGTTAGCGCCAGTACCTCCGGTACCACCGGTACCTCCAGGAGCACCTGGAACCGATGCTGCTTGTGGCGTCCCCCCTCCTCCCTCCGCGCTTCCCGCAGGGGCATCAGCTAAAGCACCAGGTAGTGGTTCGTCAGCTAGAAGTTGACCTTCTGAAAGAGCGTCGTAAGTACTAACGGTGGGGAGGCGTTCTGTAGCGGTATTTTGATGAAAATGGGAGTTAATGACTAAATTAAGATCAGAACAGTCTTCTCTTTGTTGGGGATTTAAAACTGAACTAGATATGTGAACAGTAGGACAAGGTGACCCGGCCCCTTTAACGTTAGTACCACCCGGTGACATATCGAGGTTAAAGGTACTGATAGCATTACTTAAATCAGATGAATCAACTCCTACTGCTGATTCACCAGCTGCTTCTACGTTTGGAGAATCTCCAAGAGTTGCAGGAATTGATGATACATCACTAATCGAGTATTGAGGAGAGTTTGAACTGACCTCGGGATTAGGGTAAGGGTACGGTACTCCTTGTTCATACCAATTTTGTTTGATTTCTGTCGGTTTATCCGACCATTTTGTGACTATCCGATGGACAGTCGGTTTAGGCTTTTTGGTGGTTTTGGTGGCACTAGAGTCAATATTAGTATAGTTTCTGTAACGGTTTAAATCGTTTTTGTTCTTAATACTAGAATTGGGCCAAATTTTTGTTTGGACACCACTAGGTGGCGTGACTTTAGACAATTTGATCCGAAATGGTGGTTTCGTAACTGAAACTACCCTGGATTTGGGAGTACTGACTAGACCCACTCTATAAGGCCGTTTGGTGGTGTTAACTTTAACACTTTTAGTAACACTAATTACTACTTGACCCGGACTAATACGTGGAGGTTTTTGAGTTGTTTTTCTAGGTTTAGAAGTGGTGGTACTTTTAAAAACCGCTTTCGTCTTTAAACCGGTAACCGCAGTTACTTTTATAGTTTTATTGAGACCCTTCAAACTCTTTACCTGATTGGTAACAAAACCACCGAGTAATATGCGATCACTCGTAGGTTTTATTTTCAACTTCCTAGCATTTTCGTGATTTTCGGTTTCAAGTTTTAGTACTTGAGAAATTCTAGTTTCGGGCCAACGTGGAATGTCAGAAAATCGAGGTACGTGACTTTTTGGATAGGAGTATCCCCCGAAAGTGTACCTGGCTGTGGTGGTCTCCGGCATCGGATTTGCTCCAGATAGTGTTGATATCACTAACACTATCACTAAAGGTGCTGAACACTTCATCTTCATCTGAAATTAGAAGAAAAACATTGTTAATATTCAGCAGAGACTCGTCACATAAGTGGTCGGTTGAGACAAGTATTTACATACTTATTGTTTTGCATTATAAAAACAACCAATGCGGTGACAATTTCCGATGTGTTTGACTTAACAACACCTTACTATATTTTATTTTTCAAGACTTTTAAAGTAGTACCATTTCCTAGTTTCCTCGAGTTTTATCTAGCACTTATATATGTTAGTGCATAAAACCGTTAATAACTTTACAACCTTATACTTGATGACTTTTACGGTACCAACTGCACTTCTAGAATAGTAGTACCATTCCCTTGTTCCCTTAACAAACTTTTGTTTTGTGTCCCATAAGTGGGGTATTGCGTGACAATCAATCAACAACAAGTGCGCTTATTAATTATTGCAACAGCTCTTTGGAATTCAGTACCGTTACAAGGAAACGCCGGTACGATGTGTCAGCTGGAAATATGTGCCAAAATACCGAACAAAACAATTAATAATTTAATCTTAGGGGTCAATGTTGTCTGAAAAGAACCGTACCTCGCCCCATTAGCTGCTATGTATTGCACGAAGAAAAAAACTAATCAACGAAAACAAACACCGGGTACTGCCAAGTCTTTAGGAATGCGATAGTGCTATATAGCAGGTGTTGTTGAGAGAGAAACGAACGCAAATCAGTACCGCTACGGTCAACGACTTTCCCTGACCATTCCGGAGTATTCATCAAAACGCCCGGATTCATGCCGGAAACGTTTAAGACCTAAAGCCCGACATTCGCTTGGAAGTCAAGGACGACAATGATTTGAATGCTAATTTTAATTCGTGGCAACCTTAATTTTCTTGATCTTGTTTTTCAGGGTTAATTAATGTCGTTTTGAGTCTGTTTCAAATAATAATAATAATTATTATTATATGTGAATTGTGTTGGAGAAAAACAATGAAAAAAAAACAAACGACGTTGATTTCTTAATGACTGCCATCAAGAAGTTTCAAGAAAGTACTATTTGTTTAAGGATTTTTGGGAAGAAATTAGAAAAGATACTTACGTCTTGTGTAAGACTTGTCAAGGTTGAAACACTGTAGGCACTGTAACATCTGAAGCACTACTGCTGGCAAAAGCTCTTGAGTAGCCGGTGCGCTCGGCATAGCGGTACCCATGGCTGGCACCTGAAATCATGACGTAGATAAGTGTTGGATGAAACAATTGCAAGTCGTTTGTGTCAACAACCCACAGTCTCCAAATGGAAGACTAATTTCCAGTCTAAATGTTGTACAAAATTAGACCTTGCGGTACCCGGTACTTATATTTGCGAATACAAAGAAGATTTTTCAGGATTTTTTTGAAATGGACCAGTGCATGACATTTCGAGACAGGAGGTACTTCTATTATTTTATTCACAATTTTTTTTTACTTTAAGTATTTAAAATTAAACGAATTTATCGGTAACCTGAATCTAAATAGTTCCTCCATTCTATTAGAAATAGAGGATTTTGCTAAAATATAAAGCAATTAGAGATTATTTTAGTTAAAAAAATTCTGAGTTTGATGTAAGAACATATTAAGCTGCCAAATTCAAAACGAAACAAGACTGAAGAAAATAGTGGGACGGTTGCAGTACAAAGCTTAGCAGCAAGTGTTGCAAATTTCTCTATTAATTGTTAGTAAACTCGAAATAACGAAACTTGCTTTAAGTAAAGAAGGTATTCTTTCATTTTTGGCACATGTATAGTAATTAGTAGCACCACTTTCCATACAAATTTACACATAAAAGTTCAGATTGCTAATGAAAAAACTAGTTTTTGAAATATTAAAATGTATATCTGGTTGCCTATGTCGAGCTTTAAAGACTACCTTTTGGCCTAAAAAACGATTATAAATACAACAATTTGCGGATAATTAAGGAAATATTAAAGTTAATTACGCGAAACAAAACGAAACTAGTTCAATTAAACAAATTGAAATTTTTGTGGACACGCCATCAGATTGTGCAGTTAGTGGACAAATCGTGGCATTAACTATTTAACGTTACAATAAAAGAACTGTTATCACCTCTATGACGCTTTAGAGTTAGCCACAACAAAAAGAACTTTATTAATTTTATTAGATACCGTTCACTTGACTTACCGAAACCAGTGATCAGTTAAATATTTGTTTATAATTTTGTGGGCCACGTTACTGATCGCCCTTCTCTCGAATGATTAATCAATTTCCCAAGTAATATTAGGAAGTAGTGCGTTTGGTAAAATGACCGATATTTCCTGTTGACGCGCTAGTTTTCTTTCAGGTTCTAGCCAAGTCAAGGTTAAGCCTTTCAGCAATCGATGTGCTTACGTAATTTTTTTTACGAGATCGCATGCATCACATTACTTTAATGGGATATTTTTGAAGAAAAAAAACTCACGATGGAGTGTGTATTATGCGCTCGATGCACAATTTGGCAAATTGCCACATTCAGAGCGTGGCACAGTTAAGAATAATAGAAGTAGCAGTGCTAGATTTGAGGATTTTATAAATTTTGGCAAGAATTGACCACAAGTCAATAAAAATTGAATAATTACTCAAGTCTTTTGAAAAAACGAGGCTAAAAAATGTCAGTTGAATATTGAACTTTTTTTGCTTTTCAAGCAGCCGAGCCTCTTCTCTCTAGGAAGTTGCTAAGTAGGTTTCCAATCTAATCCATCGTTAAATTGTGATCGAATTTATTAAAAGCGAGTCATTCAGCTTTAGATTCACTATTCAGTTCCCGTTACCTAAAAATGTAATTAAAAACAAAATACAACCTTCAGTCATCAAATTTTGCAATTTCTAATAATGGGGACTTTTTTCTAATAACACAAAGAAAGAACAAAAAAAAATCTGCCTTCATTTTTGTCATTTTCTCCATTAATTGTTGTCTTAATAGTGAGTGCAGATATAATCTTACTCACGTTTAATATTTGTTTATAGTATGCATATAGTCTACAAGAGTGGCGCTAATTGTTGGGAAAACTTTCGGTTTCTGCTCATAAGTTTTTTTCAAAATATTCAAATTTTGACATAGCTTCATCGCAATTACATGTTGAACGATTTTCAATGTGGGGAAAATATAATAACTAGAATTATTTATTCCACATAACTACCATGCTATGCAGTTTAATTGCAATAAATGTTAGAAAACCGTTGTTGGTCGTTCGCTCGTTAATTAACACCAATCTCCTAACGTCACCAATCAAACTAAATACTCACTTCATCCCCAGATGGTAGAAAACACCAACAAAACACCATATAATCCAAAGATTGACGTAATAGCGGTTTGTTCCAACCCTACAACGTGTCGAATAATTAGTTGTGTTTGCGACTTTTTCTTTGGCACTTGTCACATCACGGATATGAGCGCTTTGTAGCGCGATTTGAGAGGTATGAACCCAAGAACCGAAGAGTTATTCTGCAGGCAGAAGCGACCGCAATTGCGTTAGACAGTGGGGATTTTACTCCTGCGGGCAAGGATGTTGAGAAAGTATCATGAGATTGGGGGATTTTGTTACCTACAATTGGATCGCAGACGAAAGTTAATATTTTGGCTAACGCAAACTTTTGGCTTTGTTGGCGGAACGGTATGCGAATGATTATAATAATAGCAAGTTTCACTCGTGCAACAATTATAAAGTAACAAATGACAAGAGTAAGGGAACATTTATTAATTTGAAAAATTATTCAACAAACGTCACGTTTTTTAGTGAAGTAAAGAGAGTTTGATATAGTAAAGGAGAATATGTTTGTCAAATTTAGGCGCATTTTTATGTTGTTCCCATTAAGGTTTCGTAATATGTTTATTAATTATAAAAAATTTACATGGGCGTCAAACTATTTGAATGTGTTTACAAGTTTTTGACCCTATTCAGCCTATTTATTACCGGATCTCACCGACATGTAGATGTGTAAACACCAGTTCTGGTTCATATGTAAAAACCTACAAGATTTTACATGAACCTCGATATTGCAGTCATAATTGATTTAATTTTTTTATTTACAACCCCTTTTAAAAATATTACAAACTGCCCATATTTAAACTAATTTGCTTAGTTCTGAAGATCACAGAAAATTATTTAATTTTTTTTTCTTCAAGTTTGTGGTAATATTTTATCTATTTCTAACATTTCTCATACACCGCATTAGACATTATTTTCAAAAATTATTACCATTGCTATTTGCACTTTTTGCCTTTGCTCTCTCATCAAAATGGTAGAAGCTATAAATGTTGTTATTTTTATTTCAGAGTTTTTATAAAGTTTTGATGACTTTTAATTAACCATATAATTTTTTTTATCACAGGAAACACCTTCACTTTTTCACCAGAAGGAATGACAAATCTAACGATCTTTCTTTTACACTAGTAATAAAACTTCTTCCTGATAGAAAACTGTTATAAACTTATTTATAACTTGTGTGGGGTACGAATTCCTTTTATAGAATTTATTTTTGTTTGTATGATATTTTTTGGTTTGCGTATTCTTGCTATCAATAAACTCATATTGCTATTGTTATTATTATAATATCCAGAATGTAAGAACTAATCTACAAGACAATTTCTCACAATCTAAATATAAATTTAAAACAAAATTCGAGAAATTATTCCCATTACTAAGTAGGCAAAATCTTGTATTAAACAGTGTCTAGGGCAAGTAAAATTTGTGACCTCTACTCTAAAAGGATTAGGATGGATGAAGCCACTAAAAAATATATAAAAAAGATCAAAATTATGAAAGTAAAGAAAATTATCAAAAAAAATGAAATTTCTAGAGTCCAGCTGCAACATGCAACTAGAAATTTTTTGGTAGCGATAGTCCAGAGGGCGAAGAAAAGTATCTAAAATCGTTTAAATATACAAAATTTGTGAAATGGACGCATGATCAATGCTCGGATCTAAATAACCACAAAACATCCGTTTATGGGTGTTGTAAAGTTAAAAAACTCGCTACTTACTTTTTTGAACTTCTAATAGGAAAGTATGTTATGTGAAAAGCTGACATGAGAGTAAATTCGTTTGATGCTAAAGAAACCTAAAACCGTTGTATGATTATTGTTGTTGTAGTGTCCAAAAGACCAAATACAGTGTGATCCAGTACAAAGAGGATCACACTATGGATGTACGAAATTTGATGTAAATTATGCAATGAATGAAATGTGTTGTTTCAAACCTGTAGCGGACTGTAATTAATAATTTGGAAAATTACAACATCGGAGAGGCCGAATGTGTTTCTCAAAGGCGATTTTGATCAGCGACAAATGCTGATAAATGTACAGGAGATTTGTAGCGGACACAAGGAAAGTTTGACTGGACTTACCTCGCCGCGGAGTTTGGTCAGCAAAAAGATGGCACTGCGACCACTAACAACAATAACAACAAACAAACGAAAAACACCCGCAAAATGTTTATAATCACGAGCAACCACCCGTGTTGGTGGTGTAAAGGACCAAACTCGACTCACTATCACGACCACTAATACGTCTCTTGGTCGTTCAGAGTCTGTGTTCTGGTTTACCTCATTCGTCCGAGTCAAAACAAGGGAATAAAAGGAGAAAAGAAACAGGACCGGACGACGGGTAAATCAACAGGACGAAACATACCGCCCACCAAAATCACCATATTTATAAAGGGGATTTTCAAAACGAACGGTATACTAAACAAACTAAATTAAAACAAATAAATCAAAACAATGGTAACAATAAAACGCGAACAACAACAAATTTGAAACAATTAACTACAAAAAAAAACAAAAAAAACAAAAAACAAATCAAATAGTGTGCATTGCGATCATTGTGCAGGCAAAGGGCATAGCTTAACTAAGGGTCGCTTCAATTTGTACTACGAGGGTTGTAAGTTCCTCGTAGGTAAGAATCTGGCTACCGATTACTCGAAAAAGATGAGTTTTGACGGATTTGATACCGCTTTCCCAAAGACCTCCAAAGTGAGGTGCAGAGGGGGGGTTAAAATGCCACAATGCGGGTTGGTTTTTCAACCAAGGAGGTCCCGCCCACCATAAGCTACAATTCAAAAGCTCCTCTGGAAGGAGGCCACGAGACGCAGGATCGGCGGGATTGACGCCGGAGCGAACGTGGTGCCAGCAAGCAGGTGACACTTTTGATTTGGAACAAACAAAAAACACGTTAACTTTACTAAGCTCGTCTACAACCCGAAAGTAAACAACGGCGGCAAACCCCTTTTCGGAGGCATCGCAAAAACCATGAAGATCACACTTGGTAGTGGTAATTGTTAAACGACGTGGAATTTCTAGTTTGGTGAGAAAGCTTAATTGAGTTTTATATTGGCTCCAACGAGTAACAACGTCTGCTGGAGGGTTGTCGTCCCAACCGATGCCTAATACCCACAAGTATTGTATCAGGTGCTTTGCAAAAAAAGTAAGAGGTGCTAGGAAACCTAGCGGGTCAAAAATCCGAGCCACCTCAGAGAGTATAGTGCGCTTGGTGCACTGTCTTTCAAAAGGATCGACCTTATAAGTAAAGGTGTCCGTAGATGGACTCCATTGAAGTCTCAAAACTTTAATCGAAAAGTTGTCTTCGGAATCGAAGGACAACGGCTGTTGATGCAACGTGGGCACGGAAGCTAACAAAGCGGGATGATTACTTGCCCATTTTCTTAACTCGAAACCTGCACCAGCAAGTAGGGAGGTTAATTCTCGTTGCACTGTTAATGCATCATCTAAACAATCGCAACCCGAAACTACGTCGTCGACATAAATATCGGAATTCAAAATTTTGGCAGCCAAAGGAAACTCTTTGGCTCCATCTAAAGCAAGTTGCTTTAAGCAACGAATGGCTAAGTATGGGGCTGATGCCACACCATACGTAACTGTGTTCAACCGGTAGTGTTGAACACGTTCTGAAGGAGAAAAACGCCACAAAATACGTTGAAAATCTCTATCATCCTCATGAACTAAAATTTGTCTATACATCTGTTTGATGTCAGCAGAAAAGACGATCGCGTGAACGCGAAAAGAAAGCAAAACTTTAGCAATGTCAGTTTGTACTTTAGTACCTATCAACAACAAATCATTCAAAGAGGTGCCTAAAACTGTTTTCGCAGACGCGTCAAAAACTACTCGTAGTTTTGTAGAAGTACTTTCTGGTTTGAGTACGCAATGATGAGGAATGTAGTATGGAAATTCGATTGTACTATTATGAGGGGATACTAATGACATATGTCCACTTTCCAAGTAGTCTCGCATAAAGGCAACGTAGTCTTCATGGAGTTTGGGATTGTGAGCTAGGCGTGATTCTAATAATGAAAATCGACGATGAGCAACACTAAGCGAATCTCCTAATTCGCAAGGAGTTTCAACAAATGGCAGCTTCACGACGAAGCGGCCGGACAAATCACGAGAATGAGTTTCTACAAAGATTTTTTCACACTGCAGGTCGGCAGGAGAAGAAGGAGGGTTGGTCGGTACTTGTTCAAGCTCCCAAAACTTCTTCAAAGTCTGGTCAAGAGGCGTATCAAGTACCGTGCAAAATGAATTCGAAAAGGCAACTGGTTCACTATGAACCGGACCAGATAATATCCACCCAAAAACGGTGTTTAGCGCTATTGGATTACCCGGATGACCTGTTCGACGTCCCTGTTTGAGCAACAGAGGAAACAAATCTGCACCTATCAAAACGTCAACTTCTGCGGGTTTATGAAACCCTGGATCTGCCAAACGCAGTTTCTCGATGTGTTTCAACTTGTCGGTTGGAATTGGCACCGATGGCATGTTTGTGCAAATCGATGGTACTACAACCGCTTCAACAACAAATTTCGGAAACGACCGACCACACGGAGTAATCTCAAGACGACTACTACCCTTTGACACAATGGTAGTCATTTGGTTGATACCATGTATAGGTATCGTCAAGGCCGAACGAGAAAGGCGCAATCTTTTAATTGCCTTTTCAGTGATTAAAGTAACTTGACTACCGCAATCAATGAGGGCACGACAAGTGCGAATATTTCCGCTACCATCGCGGACACTAACTAAGGCCGTGGACAAAAGTACTACAGTTTGCGAAACAACTAAACTGGTCAATGTGTTGACGGAATCGGATGCATTTTCCGCCCCTGGAGGAGGCGAAGAATCTGCTTTGCAAAAATGCAGTAACGTATTGTGCTTCGAGCTGCACGTGCCACATAACTTCTTCGAGGTACATTTAGACGATTGATGAGAACTTGACAAACAATTAAAACACAATCGCTTTTCTTTAGCAATTTGAAACCTTGTCGAAGGTGTTTTCGATTTAAAAGTTTCACATTGGAAAATTGAGTGGTTTGTAGCCCGACAATACTCGCAACTGCGAGTGCTAGCGACTAGCGAATGAGTGCGCGACTTGCGGCTTACCTCTGGCTTATAAAAAGGTGTATGCGACAACTTTACTCTATTAATTTCTGAACTATAAGCATTACTATTGAACGTAACAGTTTCCATCGCCCGACACTGGGCAGAAATGAACTGCTTCAAATCTTCAAATTTCGGAAAACTAACGTTTGCGTGTTCAATTTCAAACCGTTTTCGAGTTGAGTGATCCAATTTTTCTAATAACAAATTGAAAAGGGTAAATTCCCACAAATCGACGTCTGGATATTGTTCAAGCGCATTCAAATTTTCGGTAAATGTATTCAACAAAGAGCGCAGCGAATGCGGATCGGAAGTAGTCTTGGGGGCATTACAAAGAGCATGCCAATACAACGACACCAAGATACGATCATTTTGGTACCGTTCAATAAGCGCGGCGTAAGCAATCGAATAATTTTCCGAAGTTAACGGCAAATGTTTAACCAGGGCTAACGGTTCTTTGGAGAGGGTGGAATGCAAATACTGAAATTTCTCAATTGGAGAGAGCGACACGTTTTGATGGATTAAAGTATCAAACAGGTCGTAAAACGTAGACCAGGTTTTCAAAGTACCGTCAAAATTAGGCAAATCAATTTTCGGAAGTTTGACACTCGATTTTTGGGGGCCGAGCTGGCTAACGAGCAATTCTTGTGAGCCATCTGGCGTAACAATGCTTTGAGCGGGGGTAGCTATTACCGTAGGGATAACAGTTGTAAAAATTCCTTCAATTTCAAAAAAGAGTTCATCGACTTCTACGATTTTTGCATTGAACTCGTCAACTAATGCATGGTCAGATTCGTCAAGAAAAGTTTGACGATTGACATCACTCACTTCTCGGTAAATCTCTTCAGCTCTCTTAAAGGCGGCCGTAAATTTGGACCGAGATTCAATGTTTTCTTTAGCTGTCAAAGCCAAAGTGTGTATTGACTTGAGGCGCAATATGGCCTGCTTAACGATAAACAGAGATTTTTCCATTGTGTATGGCATGACGTAAAACAACAAAGGGGTTGGCGATCGTAATAAGTAAATTCAAATTTCAATTAAGCGCAAGAGTAGTAGCGACTTTTTGTTGCAGGGTGCAACAAACAAAACAACAAAAACAATAACGCGTGGGGGTCGGCAGGGGAAGGTTTCCACCTTTGACCGATTATTACACTTATTTAGGAAACAAGTGTTGACAACAAAATAATTTCAGCTAGACTGAAATTACGCTAACAATTCGGATGCAGCTGGTTATCCCTTTGCCACCTACACTAGACAATGCGACAAAGAAATCGATATCGATACGTAATCGATAACACACAACAAAAAATGCACCTGCACAATGCCTTTGCAATAACCACAATGCAAACAGTTGTAATTTTAAAAAACCACACAAAAATTTACATCAAATTTCCTGTACCAAATTTCAAAAACCAAGTAGCCGATTACGCAATCCGGCTCGAAGGACCAAAAAATGTAGTGTCCAAAAGACCAAATACAGTGTGATCCAGTACAAAGAGGATCACACTATGGATGTACGAAATTTGATGTAAATTATGCAATGAATGAAATGTGTTGTTTCAAACCTGTAGCGGACTGTAATTAATAATTTGGAAAATTACAACATCGGAGAGGCCGAATGTGTTTCTCAAAGGCGATTTTGATCAGCGACAAATGCTGATAAATGTACAGGAGATTTGTAGCGGACACAAGGAAAGTTTGACTGGACTTACCTCGCCGCGGAGTTTGGTCAGCAAAAAGATGGCACTGCGACCACTAACAACAATAACAACAAACAAACGAAAAACACCCGCAAAATGTTTATAATCACGAGCAACCACCCGTGTTGGTGGTGTAAAGGACCAAACTCGACTCACTATCACGACCACTAATACGTCTCTTGGTCGTTCAGAGTCTGTGTTCTGGTTTACCTCATTCGTCCGAGTCAAAACAAGGGAATAAAAGGAGAAAAGAAACAGGACCGGACGACGGGTAAATCAACAGGACGAAACAGTTGTATTATTATATAATCTATATACAATGCTAAACGTTGAAACGTGACCTTGGGTCGTAACCATTGTCGAGGTAAAGTAATAAGGGGCTGTATGTGGTTTTGGTATGTGCTATAGCTGTGAGTTCCTACCATTAGCATTACAAAGTTGATACTAACACTTTGATCATAATATGATCAAATAAATTTCCAACTTGTGATATAGTCCCACCATTAGGTGCACGCTAGTTTCTGCAATTCTCTTACATCCCACGTAGCTTTGGCGCGTGCTTTTCTACATGAGTTTTAAAACCAATCTTGAAATTTAGTTTTAGTTCAAATATTCTATTTCATTGCATATTTATAACAACAAATTCTGATAGATATAACTTCTTCAGATTTCTTCTTCAGTTTCACTTCGTTAGACACCGGTAACTCTTTTTGGGTTCGAAGAGCTCCATTTATGTCATACTGAAGATTTCTTCCTTTATTTCTAATACCTTTACTTTGCTATTGCTCTGCTAATAGAGTCAAAGGTTTCCATGATCTTCCTTCTAGGTATTAGTGTAGTCATCTTGCTGTCTTGTGATTTTACTTTGCCCTGATTATCGTTTTTGCAGGATTTTATGATTTTTTTTTATAGTGTCCAACCCAAAGCTACTACTAGTTTGTTATTATTATGAGGAACTAACCTATTAATTATTTCTACTGTATTATCAGATAGGTTGACTTTAGTTTTCTTGAAGGAGTTTCAAAATAATTTATATATAATACCATAGTTACAATTAAAGTTTAAAGAATTTGAGATTCCATCGAAGCAGCGCATTTGTTTCCCCAAATTCATACCAAATTTCAGTTTATTCCTCGTAAAAATGGAAGTCGTTTGCATAGAAATTCTTTGAAATGTATCGCTAAAATTAAGTTCATCGTGCAACACGTGATATCTGCGTAAAAGTATTTTTTTTAGAAATTTCTTTTAATTCTAAACAATTATCCTCGTCTGCTCACTGAATTTTCTAAATAATTGCAAGAATTCACGCAATTAATTTAACGACCATGGATCACGATGAATACATTTGTTAAGACGTCACGACACCGAGTTCCCGTAATTTACAAGACCTTGCCGCGGCACACGGTCAAATCTGCTGGAGGTAATCTAAGCTCGATCCTCCTTCCATATTGCCGATGATGACATCCATTGACAAGTTAACGGTGAAGCGAGATTTCGACAATCTTTTCTCTACACATGTTCTGAACCGATTCCCTTCAAGCCACTTGCACAAGTAGTCCTTCAAGTCTCCGCCACTGTTCCAGCTAACGCGTCTTAAATACATCAGATCTCAATTGAGAAGTTATAATTACGTAACACACTCAATTACCCACAATTGTCGGATTACAACCGAACACATAACAAAACAGTTACTGTCGTCAATAAAAACTGCACCCACTTTACAAATTTGGAACAAATTATTGTTGCTTTATTATTTTTTTTAGAAATAGGGCAATGTTTGCGAAAATAAAAACTAACTGTTTAGTGGCATGTCAAGTATACCTACGTAGGTGCGATAATAGATACCGGTTTGGGTTACTTATTGTAATTTTGGCAAAATGCCTTCACTTCCTCTAATTCATTTACTGGCAGTATCTTGAGGCAATAACCGTAATACTGTTGTAACCTAATTCAGTAAAGTTGTGACTTTCATGTTACAGAAACTGTAATTGTCATAGGAGGTGATCAATTTTTCTTAAGAAAAACTGGGACGCTATTGCAGGAATGTGGAAGGTGGGCGATTTCGTTACAAAATTAATCGCATAACGTTTTTTTATTTTCTAATTTTCTTAATTATTTCGTTGCTCAATAATTATCGAAACCAGGTGCATCGAGGTCGAGAACGGTCTAAAAGTTTCCATCCAGCATCCAGATATGGAAATTCCAAGAGTCACCTACTTTACTACTCGTGATTGAGATTCGTAATTTATGAGTAGTAATCTCTCAAAATTGTTAAAATTAAAAACTATTTAAAAAAATTATTTATTATTAAATATTACAATTTTATTCAAATAACTACTAAATAATTAACTTTCGGAATCGAGGAAAAATAAAAAAAATTGTCTCGGTAGAGTTAAGTTTCTCGAGGAAAGTAAAATCAACTCACAACTGGTACAGAAGAGTATCGAGGAAAATCAACATACAAGTTTTAGTTTTTAAGATGACAAAGAAAAGTTATTCATTAAATGAAAAAAGGTCTAGAAAAACTATAGAAAATTCTATGACAAAATGGAACAATCCTTGACAATATTGATCTAACAGTTAATTGTCATACCTTTAAAATAATTGTACCCAGACTAAGATACAATTGGTAGAGATCACTCAGTTGAAATTAGACGTCCTTTAATACACTTGAACATATCTGAGACCGCAACGTATGTGTCTTGTGAACATTATTTGTAGCGACATATGGTGACCTCCAACATTGAACCAGCTCCGAGTTTGCTAATTAAATTGGCAATATAGATGGCATGATGAGACACTAAAGACTAAGAAGACAGATCTACGACTTTCTCTTTAAACCTGAGCTGCTTCAGACCAAATTAATCACGAGGTGGGCAACAATAACTTTTATTTTTATTCAATTTTTTGTTTGTCTTCATCGAGAACTAACAAGTTTGGTACACTGTATTTTTCAACAGCATTCATTCTAAATTATGAATAAACGTAGAAAATTAGTTGATTTGAATTAAAAAAAATTACAACCAATATGAAAAGGCCTTCAAAATCCAATTTCATCTTCTAAAATATAAAGCACATAAAAATGAAAAAAATAGGAGGGACACAAAGCAGAAATTGTAAGTAACAAGCTATTGGTGGATAAATATTTATTTATACTAGAGGAACTGGAACCAACAGAAAGCGAAGGAGGTAGTGTATAATAATAGAAAAAGGAACGGAAAGGCGAGGCTAAGTAAGAGTACAGAAGCTAACAAATACAAAAGGATATAAAAAAAGTTAGTAAAGAATAGAAGTGCAAAAGTAAACAGCAGTAAGGATAAGCATAGTGAAAAGAAAGAATAAAACAAAGCAAAACAAAACAGAAAACAAACTAAAAAATTTTTGGATGAGCATAGTTACATGAAATATAAAATCAATGTCGCAAACAGAAAAAATTAAATAAATAGCAGGAGATAAATACATAAAAAATAGAATTTATATATTTACATTGTTTATTAAACATATGATAGTTATATCTTTTACTTGAATAGCCGAAAAAAATTAATTTGTGAACAAGAAAGTAAATTTATTTTTGAAACTATAAAATTGAAGTAAATAGAAACAAATAGATGAATTGTTTATTTAGGAGTGAACTGTTACAAACTCAAAAAGAAAGGAAATAGAAATAGTTCAAAAATTGCCATTTCAAAATTGTGCAGTCATTCATTCACCCGGCGCCTCCACCATTTTGCACGTTCTTATAATATACAAAACAGCCCGAGCAATCTCGCGTCTACAATTTTATTAATTCAAAGTCTCAATAGAAAACTTAAGGTGGTTTGAATAATTTACCTTCTGTGAGAAAATAACGGTCATTCAATAATTAAAATTTTCAGGTTGTAAATCTTTGACCTTTTCTAAAACTTCGGTTTTTGTACGAAACTATTTGAACATTCTGTTTTAACTACTCAACTGGTTCCGGTAAGTTGACGTTTACTTTGCCAAAAAGCAGTTAAAAAAAATTCACGTTTTAATCACATCATTACCTCAGCGATTCTTAGTTTGCACAACTCTGCCGTAAAAAGCAACGTCTTATGGCTAATTCGTGATCAGATCTTTACACCGACGATAAGGTCAATGCTTTAACATTTATTATACTCCTGGTGGAAATAATTTTGTTATTACAAGCTAAAATTTTAGTAATCAGCAAAGTTACGTAAAGAGGAAATTAATTTTTTTAAACTTGTGTTCTTCAATAGGTAGAGAAATAAAATGGTTGGTTCGCAAAAAATTGTTTATTGACAAAAATATATATATAATTGCAAATTAAAATAGAGTATAATCTTATCCATAAGGTTCTAATATAATTAATATACAGTGGAGGCCAACAAAAAAGAGAAGTCAAATCAGACAAAGTTGCACCAAAAAATGGCACAGTTCCATAAAAATTTTGTCACGTGTTTGAATAAAAATCTCGAAGTGCTATAAGTAGTCTATTCTGTCCACAAATTACAACATTTACCCATCACTTAACTTAAAACGCATCAAGGCACATTTTCAATATCGCAACAATTCTAACAATTTCCATTGTAAATGTGCCTGGATCACTCTTCAACATTCGGTGCTAGTAACCATATCGGTCCTAAAACAAAATTTCAGTAAATTTATAATTAATTAAACAACTAAACTTACTTGTAGAGAAGACATAACTCCATTGGCTAACGAACTGATTTTTCCCGCTACTTTAGTAACTCCTTGCCTAACACTTTCTCGAACTTCTTCCAAATCGTAATTTTGCAAAGAAGCAGAGGTATTGTGACTGTTATCTACGAAAAAACCCAATAACAACTAACTTTGAGAAAATAACAAAAAAAAACCTTTTCCGTTCCCGAAAAATTCCGCAGACGAAATACTGGAAGACCCTTGAAATCGATTTAAATTTGCCTTAGTTTCGTAGTCGGTTTCCCGATCGTTGAAATATTGATCTGAGGAAATCGCCTTTGCGTTACCGAATTTCTTCTGAGCAGCGTCTGAGGTCGACTCTGCGCCTCTCGATTTCTCTAAAAACAACAATTATACACAAACACCGTGATTAAAGCTACGCAATTAGGAAAAATGTGCTGTTGCCACTCTCTGTAAACCATAAACCGCAAAACATACACGTAGACGCTATCCGCAATTTCTTTTCATGACAATTATTAAGATTGCGGACGGAATTGGTTGTGAAATTAACTTGATGATTAAGAAGTCTTATTTTTTGGAAGTGAATTTATGAAGCCCTAAAGATTTTTTTCTATGAAGTCACTTAATATGACGTTATAATCGATATGGTTGTGAATTAAATACCTGGGGGTCGATAACTGCTCTTTGGCTTCTCCACCGGATCATCTACTATGACCCAATTATCGCGTTCTTTATCTCGGCTATTGCTACTCTCGGCAAGGAATGTGTCTAGTTTGCTACTTCCGTAGCTGTTACTAGTGGTTCGATTCATGTTGAACCCGGAACCGAACGAGTAATCGTCAAAGAAACTGTCGTTATCGGAAATTCGCAATTTGCCTAATGAACTCAGAGTACTGGGAGCCGGTTGCAAATTTTCCTGCTCGATCACGTGCATATCGCTCAACGCCGAGTGGCTCACCCCCCTAAAAACAAACGTCAATCCGAATTTTAACGCAACAAGAAACGGAGAGAAAATTGGTTTTTGTTCCAGCATTAAAAACAAAATTTTGAGCAAAAACTGAAATTTCTCGCCTCTTCTGACGCGAAGGCTCCTTACGCTTTAGCCCCAACTCCCATGCCGAGTCTCTCCACTTGTTCAGCTTTTCTAGGGTCCTGCCTTCGCAACTGTTCCTCCTTTTTCGACTGTTCATTACTCAAATCTTTGTACGCCAGTCGGACAGCCGCCTCGCGTTCCTCCTGTTCCTTTAACGAAAGCGCGGCAGCTTTTGCGTTCTCCTCCATTGTCCTCATTCGTGTTTCCTCCGCCAATTCGGCTTCTCTTTCCAAATCCGCAAAGTTAGTTTTGACTTTAGTCGCCCCCAAACCCCCCTTTTTGGCACCCAACTGGAAACGAAAAAATTATTTGTGGCCAAACCTAAATAGATGGCAGTACCCCCGATTTTTTGGCAGGAGCTTTCCGGTTTGTTATCGTCGATTTTCTTGGTTCAGAAACTGCGGTGGAGGTGGCGGTGAAGTCAACTTTAGGCCCCACGTCCAGGTTTTTATTGTCTAATTGCAGAGACTGAGACTCTTCAATCTGAATAGAAATATAATTTATTGGTAACGTCCTTAAGTTGCAAACTAATTGTACAATTTTCAGAAGCCTTAGTTGATGTGAAAAAAATGAAAATGGACCTACTTTGGTACTGAGATGTTGCTCAGGCACGTCGGGTACTGAGAAATTTTCCTGCTCAGTGAAGAAATCAACTTCCTTTTCTTCCACGGCATCCTCCACGTGTGGGTGCACGTGTAACTGAGAAATGTTAAAAAATCACAAATACGCAAGCAATTGTTAGTGCAAGCAACAAAAATGCCGAATACGGTCTAGCGTTGCTCTCGAGAACGGCACGAACCTGTTTGTTGGATTTGAGTGAATTTAGGGCCAATTGGTTGATTTTGTCCTTGTACAGCTGGGCGGCACGTGAGTTATATTTTTTTTGGGCGTCATTGGTGATGCAGTTGTGTTGATTAAAAAACTGCGTCTGCAAGTGGTTGCGATAAAACGAGAAAACACGCAAATTCTGCAACTTACAGCGTTGGAGTTACCCCCTAATTGCATCTGTCTTAATTGCACCCATGTCCAGTTGGTGTCAAGCTGTGTTGATCGAACAAATGTTAAATGTACCCCTAGACTCCTATGAACCGCCGAACAATCTATGCAGATGAAAACGCCGTAAGTGACGCTGGCCCAAGTGGGATTCTTGGCGTTGCAGTCGAAACATGCCTTAAATTAAGCGAATAAGACACGTCACTTGGGGTTAACCTAATTTTCGCATATTGTACAGAAATAAAAGAGATTTCTTACTTTATTAGCCGGAATGGCGCGTAATCTGTGGAAAACAGCTTCGATATCCGATTTGGAGGGCTGCGATTCCATTTTTATTAAACTTTCGAAAAAATTTGACAAGTTGTCAAAATTCGCAACAACAGATGACACGTTGTTCAACAGAGTTATGCAACTCCGCTAATCGTCACCAGAGGGCCACACCCCCTTCTCCTAAATTACATTAAAATTAGAAACTAAAACTCAATTACTGACTATCATTACAAATTTGTTTTAAAATCAAGTTATTTGAAATAAAATATAATAATTTTGACTAAGTTATAGAGTTAAAACTAATTTTGATTTTGTTGCGCCACAATTTGAATCAATGGCCGGTTTTAAATGAAACGTCGTCCAATCAGTTGCGAATGCTCTACCACGTGACTTTGACACTTGTGACAGTTGACAGGTAGTTGTCGGGGGGTCCCGCATAACGTACGATTGTAAACAAATCTCGAATTTCGTTGTTGTTTATCCAAAATTAGCGAAAAATCGATCGGTCCGTTCATCTCCAAGAGTTACCCCGTACGACACGCAGTAAACAGGCAAACTGGTGGTATGAGAAATGTTGGAAATGGACGCGAGAACGCAAAAATTGGAGCAGCAAGTAAGTCACTTTAATAATTAAATAAGCGGCACAATTCAATACAAAAATCAATCAATCGTTATTTATAGAGACAAATAATGGAGCAGAAAATGAAACAGAAACGGATGACGTCCGGCATGATCCAGGCATCGGATGTGAGGAAGAATTCCGCTAGCTTAAGAACCAACAGCGGCAGTCGCCGGGAACTACACGGTACCACCCCCACAATAGGTTTTAACCCTTAATAATTTTTCTTTAAATTCAGGTTATGATGGTCCTCTACAATATAGCATGGCTCAAGACAACAACCCTGATCAAGTGATTTCAATACTGTCAAGTCCTGATAGTGCTGATGGTAATTAGCCATTTAAGCCAGGTAGAATCGCGATTCATCATTTATATTCCAGACACTGTAGTTGAGGATTTAATCAATAACGCTTCAAGTGACCTAATGGATGTGGAAGATGACGAATCCTCTCCAATAGCTTCAACTCCTAATAATGGGAACATGCCTGTTAATCCGCTCGTTGACCAACCGGCCTTTATTAATAATCAGACGAATGGTACTGCGGAAATTGAAGGCGACATCGAGGGGAACATTGAAAAGTTCGTTTTACAGCCGGCGCTCCAGAAAGTGCTCTATAAATGTAGGATAACTAGAGATAGGAAAGGGATGGATCGCGGATTCTATCCCACGTATTTTCTTCATTTGGAGCGGGATTACGGAAAGAAAGTGTTTCTGTTGGCGGCACGGAAACGCAAGAAAAGCGCTACTAGTAATTATTTAATTTCGACTGATCCAACGGACCTGTCCAGAGGAGCTGAATCATTTGTTGGTAAATATATATACATCAAAAAATGCTTGACAATTTTGCGGGTTGGATTGGAAATTTTTGCGCAATGCTTGTGGAGCGTCTAGTCGCCACAGTGTTCCCTAAAGGAAGCTCTTCAAATTAATCAACAATATTTTTTAAAATGCTTGATCGCACGGCTTAAAATTTGTTTTAATTTCGTGCATCTAGATTTTTAAAATTAAAACAAAAATGCTCCAATTGACGAGTCTCCTACAATGGCCAAAGGCACTGTCGTGCCTATACCGTCCCGTGCGTGCGACAGAGAACGCAACTTAGGATTTAGACACTCACTGTTCCCCTCTTAAACTATTCTAGAAATACTCGTTCTTTGCTATCCTTAAACAAATATTGCTGAATTATTATAAATGAATTAATTTTGTTATGCAATTTTTTGCTTAACTGAAAAGTTGGAAGAACCAACATAAATTAAATATAGATAGCCCCAGTATGATTTAAACACTATTATAAGAAGGATACTTTTACCTGGTGGCATTAAAAAGTGAATATCTAGTGAATTATGTTTTTTAATTTGAATTTGTTTTTAATAATTTGCAGGCAAGCTCCGTTCGAATCTTCTGGGCACCCAGTTCACCGTATACGATAATGGGATATCCTCGAGAAAATCTCATTTTAAGGAAGGGACGATGCCGCGCCAGGAACTGGCCGCGGTCACCTATGACACTAACGTTCTGGGCTTCAAGGGCCCTCGAAAAATGACCGTCATCCTTCCCGGTATGACTTTAGAACAGCAACGTGTAGCCATTTACCCTCAAGACGACAGCGAGAGCCTCATCGAATGTTGGAAATCGAAAAACATGGAAAACTTGATCGAATTACACAATAAAACGCCAGTTTGGAATGACGATACGCAATCGTACGTTTTGAATTTTCACGGTCGCGTCACTCAAGCTTCCGTTAAAAATTTTCAAATTGTTCACGATAGCGATACGGAATACGTGGTAATGCAATTCGGTCGGGTGGCGGAGGACGTGTTCACAATGGATTATAGGTATCCTATGTGTGCGTTGCAGGCTTTTGCCATAGCGTTGAGCAGCTTTGATGGTAAGCTGGCTTGCGAGTAACTACCGAATTTTCAATGTGCCTCACAAAAAATTTGAGCTTAATTCGGCTAACTGTACTTAGATTGTAAGGTTTTATACATTTAAGGTAGCGTTTTCTCCTGCTAAAAACGCTGAATCTCATAAAGCGAAGAAAACGTCAATTCTAGTCTGTTTTAGTAATACTACTCGAAACCAATTGTTATCAGTTACGATTTTATATTAATATGGTAGATTAAATTTTACGTCTTTCATACTTTAAGCAAACGGTTGCTTATCAGCCTTATATTTTGCCTTATATGGTTTAAGTTTAGTTGTAACCCAATTGGCTGCTGTAGCGAATTTTATTTAGGTAATTCCAGCGATGGTCAAATTAGATAATCAGTATGCAACTAATACACCATACAATCAAAAATTTTAAGTGTTACATGTGTCTTGGAATTGTCAATTTCACTAGTAGGTTGATTTAAAGACAAAGTTACACTGGGTGTTGTAATAAACTACTTGTATTCTACTCAAAGCTCACCAGTTGAAACAGTATTTACTAATAAGTCTTGATTGAGGACTTGTTGTCCGCCTATATGTTAGAGAGGCTCAGGTTTCGTTTCTCAAATGCTGAAACCATAACTTTAAATTTAACTTCTATGGTTGATCAAAATATTTTTGTATACCTGCCATGATTTTTGTATGGAACATTCCTATGTTGTTTTAATTATTGTAAATAAGTAAGTTTCAAGTTCAAAATGCTCTGCGCTCAAAGGCAAAAGTGGATCGTTCAGCGACTAGGTTTTGATATTGTTATAGATGTTTAAGAGGGATTTTGAACTTGCTATAATTTTTTAAATCAGTATTGTACACGTTTTTATGCCTATTGCATTAATAAAGAGTGAATCACCGTTATTTTCAGTCATTTTTATCACATTCTCGGATGACAATCAAAGTTCTTTACTCTGCTGGGAAATTATTCAAAATTATAAAAAATAGGGTAAAGATTGATGAGTCTCGAGACAGTTTTGCAAAACCTAATTTTTAACTCTACGAAGCACCAACCTGATATTTAGTGCTTTGGTGCAAGGTATTAGAGATCGATCCTAGATTGAGATTGGCGCCCTGTCACATTGTAATATTTGCAAGATCGCGCAATGTTCCCCTAGTTTGACAATAGTTTGACGTTTGTGTTCAATACGTAAACAAATAAATTAAACGTTAGAATAGTAATTTTAATGTAGTTTAGCCCTAAATATGGAGAAAGAAGACATTTTTTTGCACACATATTTTACGCATTTGTCCCAAATGTGTTACGACAAGGCCAAGGAGCACGTCGTAAATATTTGTTTACTAACCCCAAAAAACTGTTTACACATCGTTTATTCGCAGGAAATAGAAAAAGAAGTCGCAAAATGCAATAATTTGGCCCTTTGGGGTGTTTTCTTGAACTTCCTCCAGCAGTTGATATTAACCGAAAAGAGTTACAACGAGATCGGGTTCTTACAAACTAAAAACAAGGGGTTTCTTCGGAAAGATGTAAGTAAAATCGTGAAAATTTTGGTCTCTAACTTGTCGATATTGTAGAATTCCCTCCGTTCAATTTATGAAGCGATGAAATCAGATTTGAGGAAACTTGAAAGTAACTGTAAGCCTCCATCAGAACAAGCACAAATGGTGCAACATTACTGCCAACACATCTACCAATATTTGAATGCAAAGGTCAATATGATAGAACTGTATCCTTAACTATTTTTATTTTTTATTGAACATTTAGATTCACATTTTGAATTTTCTTAATGTCTCAAGATATGAAAAAGTTTATGCAATGGGTATCAACAAAATTTATGTTTACAACGAAATGCTTAATCACATTGAAGCGTTAATCGAAAAACATACTTTAGAATTTACTGACATCACTTTAACGCCAATGAAAGCGGTTTTTAGTTTAGAAATCGAAATTTTGCAGAAACTGTTTAAAGCGTTAACAGAACTGCAACGCCTCCAATTTCTGCCTTCGTTAGCCCTTATTCACGGAGCCCACACTCGTCTTACATTATGGGAGAGCAAAATGCCGAATCGAGAGGTTTCTTGTCCAATTACTAAATTTATTTTTAATTTTCCAATTATAGACCTGGAAACTTAGCTTTTTGAAAAATAATCCACTGCCAGCGCTTTTCCAGTGGCTCCAGAAACTGAAAGGTGCGGTTTTGAGCAAGTTTAGCCTCTACTTTCATGATACTTTAGCTCAACAAACAACACCAACCGATATGAGGCATCTTTGCGCAAAATTACACAATGACCATTACCAAAAGTAATTAAAATCGCTTTTTAGTGCGAAAAACAACTAATTTGATTTTTGCAGAATGGTAAGTTTTCAACGAAAATACGAAGCTGCTTGTGTTATTCTTCTATCAGACAACCAAGTTAGTTGTGACACCACTGATTATGACAGCTTTCCCATCATAGTTTCTTATCCTCCAGTAATTTTTAATTTTTTTAAACCGACAAAGTATTAATATGTAATTGTAGCGGAGTCCCCCACAACTTGAGACAATTCTGAAAATGATTTCTGATACAACAGAAGAACTCGCAACTGCTGATAAAATCATTTACAAATTCAGTTCGCTGGTAAAGTTAGTCGAATTTTTGTAAAATCTCCAAAATTCTGTTTTAGGGTCAATGCACCTACATTTTGGTAACAGTGGAGCCCAACATTTATTTAGTTATTTTATTTGAGAGCAAAAAGTCTGAAAAAGATACTTTTATTGGCAATTTTGTCTCAGAATTATGTACCAATTTAAGGTGCACTAAAGTGTTCACAAGTATCAAGAACATCGCTAAATGATTGCTAAAGTGATATTTTCTGTAATTTTTTACAATAAAGTAATTAGGGAATTTTTGTTTCTAATTTTAAATTTGGTGCTCAATTTTGCCACGTAAGGCGCATGCGCGCAATTTGGAAGGCACGCGCATAGAACTTCACCATCAGTATTTCCTTTTCCGCTTTCCACGAGTGACAGAAGACAGGTTTGTGTGATTTTTGTTCTTTGAACGACTCAAATTAGTGTTTTAGTCCTAAATTGTAAGGTAATTTTTTCATAAACTGAAAATTTATCCTAACCGTAACTTAATTCAACCATTTAATATCTCCAGCAATAACAATAATTTAGATTGTCAAAAACGTGGTTTCAATTCCGTTACGAACTCCTGTTTTAGTAATCCTCTAATAATTACTCAATTATTTGCAGAAAATGCCGTCTGTAACGCTTAAGGACGTCGACCAACACAAGTTCGTCAAAGCTTTCTCCCAGTTTTTGAAAAAGTTTGTAACTATAACCAAACTTTTTTCCCATATTTATTTTTTGTTTATTTTTTAGAACTGGAAAGCTGCGCGTTCCAGAATGGGTTGACTTAGTGAAAACTTCCAGGGCTAAGGAATTGGCGCCTTATGACCCTGATTGGTATTACACTCGTTGCGCCTCTGTGGTGCGTCACATCTACATGCGATCCCCCATTGGTGTGGGTTCTGTGACCAAAATTTTTGGTACCCGTAAACGTAACGGTACCAAACCTTCCCATTTTTGTCGTTCCGCCGGTAGCATCGCCCGCAAAGCCTTGCAAAGTTTGGAAGCTTTGAAACTCATCGAGAAAAACGCTAGTGGTGGTCGGGAACTAACACAACAAGGACGTCGCGACTTGGACCGCATTGCAGCGCAAGTTAAGGCTAAGGAGCGTAAAGCTCTTAAGAGCGCAGTTATCACTTTGTAAACTGATTAATAAATAGGTTTGATAAACTTTATTTTGATTTTTGTACCTTACATTTAGAAATTTCCAATTTTATTTACATATTTGTGCATTCGATTCAATCGCCGCAATGACTAGAGCTTACTAAACCAATGTTGAAAGTTTTGAATTATTGGCACTGTTATAGGTGATTTGGGCGAGACAAGTGACTGGAAAATTAAGACTGGCAAGGCGAGATTTTGAGTAGGGAGCAATGATTTAAGAATCTATCACATAATTTCGTTCAGTCAATCTTTATCTTTTAAATTCTATCACAAGGCGTTGAAGAGTTAGTTTACATGATTCACGCATAGGTGGCGTGCTCAAAAGAACCATTCAAGTGTGACTTGTAAATTTTAGTTTATAGTATTTGAGCATTTCCACCTGCGATTACGTCATGAACAATCCTTTTACCAAAAATTTTGCTTATAGTGTTTACAATTTGTCACTAAATTTTTGATATTATAAAGGTTTTTCCACTGTTTTTGAAAGATCAGAATCTAGATATTAGGTAAGTTAAATTACACCTTAGTAACACTGAAAGCAATATGGGGGTAGAAAAGGAATTATGAAAATCGAAATCTAGATCTAACAATATGGGTCTACGCATCTTAAACTATGTTTTGGCATCACTGCGAGTCGGTGCTACAACTAATTTACAGCCTAAGTCTTTTCGTAATAATTAAACTCTATCATATGTCAACGTTATCATGATAAATTTGTACTTCAAACTTAAAACTGTTCCATGTTTTAACTTTGAATGGAAGGGTTATTTGTGTGCCGGTACAATGGACGCCAACTCAATATTCTACAGGGTGGCTTGGGGGGCACCGCCTTCAACGTTATTGTCGACACCCGCTTGTCTCAACCAATGGCGAAGATTTCTCGTTCTTTCAACCAAAGTCGTGGTGGCCCCTTGGGTGGCGTGCGTCACCATCGTACTTTGGGCATTAGCCAGTGCGACGTGTTGTCTGTAGTTGTGCAATCTGTCGGCTAAAGTGGGTATCGACGGGGGTGCTGGAACAGTTGCGGCCCCTGCCAACAGCGGCCAGCCTAAGTCAGGATACAGCAGGGGTGGTATTACTGGAAAGGGAAATTTTTTGAAAAAAAAAAAAATGAAGCCGATCAGGGTTAGGGTGACGAAGACAACCGATTGGATCCTGCAGGAAGCAACCACTGCAAAGTTTGC
Organism: Pyrochroa serraticornis; assembly: GCA_905333025.2. Classification (NCBI taxonomy): domain Eukaryota; kingdom Metazoa; phylum Arthropoda; class Insecta; order Coleoptera; family Pyrochroidae; genus Pyrochroa; species Pyrochroa serraticornis. The sequence continues at coordinate 7,370,531 of HG995157.1, read as the reverse complement.
CATTGCAGTTTATTAGACTGCTTGATATTAGTGAAATCGAGTCTTCTGATGAACTTGTCATTATTAAACATTATTTATTCATTATTATTGTTTAAATAGAGTTAGATCTCCTGCAATATATTTTGTACCCATTTTTGCAACCTACTTAGCCTTATTTGACAAGGTCTTCAGTTGTGGTACCTGATAACGCTTAGTACTATTCAGAAGTTACAAATCCACAACCAATAAGTACATGGAAGCAATTCAGTCTTGATTTTAATGCCAAGGGTCTACCATTGTTAGGCGTCCCATATTAAGATTCAAAAGAGTTCTTAGTGGATAAAGTTTTTAAAGAACACAAACATTATGTTGCGGTTGCTTCCCATAGATACCTTCCTGTGCCGCTGCTTACCCGTGGCCATCCCTCCGGACTGCTGTTGTTTCCGGAGCACGTCCCAGATCTCCCTGATTTCCGAGTTGAGACTCTCCAAGCTTTGGATGATTTCGGACGACTCCTGTAAATGTTCCCCTTGAATGATGGCTTTGGCCAGGTTCGCGTCAGCTGTAGCGAATTCAGTCGAGCTAATACCCGAACTGGCGCTATGCGAAGAAATATCGCTCAAAGTGGCGTCTTCATGTCTATTTTCGTTGGTGACTGTCGCTCTTTGCAGTGACTGTTCCAGATGTCTCAATCTAATCACTTTTTCTCCCAACAAACTCCTGGTACGATGTAGCGACACTTCCATGTCAGTCAATTCTTTCTCTTCCTGAAAAAATGGAAATGTTCATCAAGAACCGTTTGCTAGAACAATACCTGGCATAACTGTTGTAGAGTGTGCCTGGCCATCGATCCGTGTTTCAATTTCAGTTCCTTTTGTCTCTGCTGAAACAGCGACTTTTGGCTCCTTAAACTCTCCTTGGCCCGTTTGATCGAGTCGCGTTCTAGATGGATCCTGTGTCGGAAAAATTCAAGTTCGGAACTCCCTTCGAATTTTTGACCGTCTGAAAACGGATACCTCAAATGATAAGTGTCGGCCTGGGGGTTCTGTGGAAACTGGTCCTCCAAGTCCTCGAGTTTCTGGAGTTGCCGCCTCAAATTCTCGACCGGGGAACAGGAACGCTGGTTACGTCGTGTTTTCGAATTGTTGTTGATGCGAGAAGTTGAAGAACTTTTGAGGCGAGAAAACAGTTTTTTTCTGCTACGTCCCGGATTGGCGCTGTTTTCTGAAGAATCGTAATCGTTCCTGTTGCACTTGTCTTCGCTCCTGTCGCTCATGGAAGTGTCCAGGTCTTGAATTATGAGTTGACGCGTAGTACGGTGTTCTGGTTTACTCTTGGAAGTTTCCGGGCCAGATTTCAAGTGTTTGGGAGTCGGGGGCTTTCGCAACGGAGAATTGAGTGGCGTCCTGAAACCACCGAAACTCACAGAATTTAAAACGAATTCAATAATGTCATTTCTATATTATTTTAACATTAATTTAGAAACGTTACCGACCTCTCCTTGTGGTTGGAGTTGCTCCTTTCGGTCTCGGAACCGGTAGTGGTGGTGGCGCCTCCTTGTTCTTTTCGCTTATTCCTCTTCTCTATCGACAATTTTACGTCTGTTTTGAGTCTTAAATATTTTTCCTTCAAGCACCTGTATTTATCTTCTAATAATCTCTTTTCACATCGTAACTTTTCATGCCTTTCGTCGTTTTTGATTTTATCACTTTCTAAATCACTAGCCAATTTATTCTTCATCTCAGCAATCACAGCTTTGTGGTCCCGCCTCAAAACGTCTTCTTCCGCTTTGAAACCCTTTTTGAATTCCTCAGTGATAATAGAATGGTTTTGTTTCAATTGCTCTATATTAGAGTTATGGGTTATTACCATTTCGTCGCGGATCCTCTCCATTTTCTCCGCCAGATTTTTTTCTATTTCCACCAACTTTTCTTCGTAATATTTCTCCAATTCCTCTTTCTTAACATCAAAATTTTCTCTCATTCTTTTTTCGTTCTCCTCAAATTCTAACTCTAATTTTTCGCGAGCTTCATCCAGTTGATCTTGCAATTTTAACCGCTCTTCCTTCAACGTGCCCAAGTTTCTGTTCTCCATTTCGATTCGTAAATTTTCTACTTCCGCTTTGATCCGTTCTTCGTGTCCAGATTTGGCTGTTATCAGAATTCTCTCGAGTTCTTCTTTTTGCGAGCCTTGGAGGTCATCTCGAAATTTTACAAGTTCATCATTTTTTTCCTCCCAAATATTTTGCTTTAATTTCGCCATTCTCTTTTCCGCTTTCTCTTCGAATTTCTTGGTTTTCATCAACCTTCTCGCATCTAGAGGATTGTCGTCGGAATTATCACTTTCCTTTTTGTCGCCACTCCTTAAAATCGATTCGTCTTCAGAATCGGAACCTTTGCTTACAGTCAATTTGGGTTGGATAAAATCGGTGGGGTTGGGTTTGATTAATTTCAAGTTATTAACGCCGTTTTGGTCGTTGTCCTGCAACAAATCTACAACAGGCGATATCGTAAACCTTGACCTAGGTTTATTCTGTATTTTAACATTAATAATATTTTTATCACCAACCCCAATTTCATCTTCACTGGAACTCTTATCAGAAAAAGTAAAAGCGACATCTGTAGTATTTTCCAAATTAAACCTAACACTTTTCTTATCATCCTCATCTTTCTCGGACTTATCCAGCGAAATCTTATCAAACTCCATACTTTTCGAAACCTCCAAAGAACTGCGTTCCCTCAAAATGCTCCTAGGTGGAATTTGGGCGTCCAAAGAATCACTTTTACCCGGACTCATGGTATTGTCTTGTTTCTTGGTGTTGGACTTTAGAAACATTGAACCTCCTCCACTAATTTTCAACTCGTTCTTGTCTAAACTGCGCGGATGTTTATCGAAATCGCTTTTTTCGTCAAAACTGCTGAAAATGTTTAAACTAATTTTCCGCGACCCCAACAATTGCTCATCACTGCGCTGCTTCAAGAGCTGTCCTTGGTGTTTAGGACTGGTGTTGATTGGTTTCAAGGGTGTTAGTTTGAGGTCTTTTTTCTTTGCACCCAGAGGGTCAAGTTTTCGGGAGGGCGGCAAAATTGGCGGTTCCTCGTAGCTGGGGAGGTCGTCGCGGGCGTATGTCGCGTCTTCTGTGGGCTCCCCCAAGCTGAGCGATTGGCTTTCTGCTCGCACCTTCTTCACCATGCCGCGGTACACGTCGTCCAAAGGGTGCTCCCATTGGGTTTTCCCGGTCAAATTGTTGTAGTAGTAGTAGCCCTTGGATTTGTCGTCATAGCTGGCAAGGCGTAAGAAAACAAATATTTTAAAATTAAAGCGTCTGATTTGAGTATGTCATTAATAATAATTGCTCTAAAAACTAATCTCAACCATATTCCACAAGAAGTGATGAGAATGACATAAGGAAGCATAAATTGTGGGCAAAATTCGAATTTTGATTACGTCATAACCTATAATGTCTATAATTTTGGATCCAAGAATGTTGGTATCTCATGGTGATCTAAAAGGGACGCAATAAAAGGTGCTGAAAATGCCGGCATTAAGAAAACCAAAAAGTCCAAATGATAAGGTTCTAAAGCGAATTTAACTTTAAAAAACAATGTTGCTAACAACATTGTTGCATGAAAGTCTTATTGTTTGGTTGGGTGTTTCCATGGCAACAACAGTTAATAATTAACATAACGCACCTATATATAGCCGTTACATGAAAATGTACAATAATTTTTCCAAAAAATTTTTTTTTCAAGTTGTTAAATTGTGCTTTTGGGGAGGCAATTGCGGAGGTGCACTGGGTCGTTACCAGGGCTTCCAGGCCGGCGGTAGCGCTTTCATGAGTCCCTCGGCGGCCAACGGCAAGAGCTGCGGTTCCGAATCGGGATCGATCCCGATTTTCGTTGCATAATCCCGAATTTCTGTAAACAACAACAAATGACATTCGCAATCGGTCACCGTTTCACCCAGACCCACCGTCCACCGAGGGGTGACTGTTCTCGTCGAAAATTTCCTCACAAACCACCGCCATAGTCCGGGAAGAACGGGGGATCAAACCCGGATTCCTGCAACGTTCAACACAAACATAGCCGGCAGCAACACAAGACAGCTGACCACATAACGCAGCACTGGATGACAAGTCACCCGAGTGGGGGACGAGCTTTCAGGGTGAAAATAAACAAATGCGGGTGGACGCAAAGCGCCCTCTATCGGGAATCCCGATAATCACCAGCGTTTCCGGAGTTTCTCTCAACACCAACAAATTAGTCAATTAAAAAAGTTGCGACCACTATTGACTTGTTGGGTGATTTGAGTTTGAGCAACAAAGAGAGCTTTTCGGTTAGAAATAGCGCTGGCGAGTTGTTGGCGGTAGTTCCTCCAACTACGCCCGGAGTTTGCCGTATAGTTGGTTGCCTATCTGCGGGCGTTTTGCCAAATTGCGTTTTTCTCAATTACCGCAATTATAGCGTTATTGTTTTTTATTATTGCAATTAGGGTATTGTTGTGGATATTTGGTTGATGTGGAGATCGGTGGCAAATTGGGTAGGTTTTGCGATGGGCTGGGACGGCGCGGGTGGAGGGGGGAGCGCATAGCTGGAAGCTGGAAGGACCTTATTGATCCCGAAGTGTTCCTCTCCTCAGAGGGATTCAATCCACACCCGTGGTGTTCGTTCCATATATCCCGGTCATGACTCGCGACGCGTTTTTACCATCACAAAACCGCTCATTTTTCGTTACATAACGTTGATGTTAATATGTAGTGGTAAAATGGCAACTTCTAGTGACGGCAAATCGTTGATAAATGCGATGGGACAGAAAAAGCGCTTCAAATGGTGGAAATACTACGTGCACTTGGACTACTTAAAACAAATTCGCCACGATTTTAGTACCTGAGAGTTAAATCCGTAGTTAATTGTTGAAGCGGCCGTTTGTTTCCGGTTTTATTTACTCGTTTTTGTTTTTTGGATTATTGTACGCACAATGTTAAACGTATCCTAAACCAATCCCGCTTCGACCATTGTGATAAATTTTCGAAAAGCCCTTTCGCTCCTTTACGTGATCGTTTCGGAGCTTGTAGGGTAAATCGCCAAGAGCTCCAGTCAACTGTCTAAACCATGGTGGATTTAGGGGGTTACGTGATAATTTTGGCCGAAACCAAGGATAAGAAAATTAAACTTTATGGTAGTGAGAAATTTTAAGTAAAAATAGTTTTTTTAAAATAAATTTTGCAGGCTCTCCCGCCGATAACGATAATTTGGAAGTGGGTGACGAAATTCTGGAAGTCAACGGCAAAACCCTCGAAGATGCTTGCCACGCCGAAGTCATCAGTCACATCCACCAAGTGAGGTGTTGGAATTTGTAGATTAATCTTGACTAATCCCGTTGTTTTTCTCTTTCAGTGCATAAGGTCCCGAACGATATGTTTGAGGGTGAAGAGGCGCAGTGGCGCCCGTTTGGGTGAGTGTTTAGGAAACCCGATGCGATTAGTTGACCGCCCCCTGATCACGCTACTTCCTAGGCAATTAATTGAATTTAGTGCTTCGTTTGAAGTCGTTCGCTTTCGATGCAGCGAACACAACTACAGGTAGATTACCTGGTGGTGTCGCCCATAGTGGCCGCGTTCCGCGAAAGAGTCAGCCGCGAATTGTTCAGTCACCTCAAAAAAAATACAAACAACCCCAATTCTTTTCTGTAAGTGTTGATTCAAGTGCAGTGGCATTCACATTGACTCTTTAATTGGATAAATCACATTTTCTTATTGGATTATTCGCTTATTGGATCGAGGTACGTCCAAATTTTGACGTTAACACCTAACAGGTGGTGGCGCTCTGGGTCCTAGGTCCCGAATAATTAACGCAACCGTCCAATTAGCAGCGCAATTTTTTCCGCCACTAAAGCGCGATCCGCTAATTTCGAGCAGGACTCGCAATAATCCAATTTTTGACTCCTCGTTGACACTGTTGATAATTACCGAATTAGTTGCGAGATTCCCAGGAGAGAATTAATAAACTTTCCTGCGACTGCTATTGTAAAGAACTGGTTTCGAAAGGTTCTGGTCGTTTAAAATCGATTTTTAGCCCAATTTGTCTAAAGTTAAATGAAGGTTACGTCACTCCTCTTGTTGTTATCATCCTACCAACAAAGAGACACTACTTATCAATGGAAAACATGACTCACGAAGTTTGTGTGAATCCTAATGATATGAGAAAGGTAGTGGGTCGATCCATGCATGTGTTCAACCTACATCGATTGTTTGCGGGTCTTTCCCACCACCAATTGGACCAAAATCCGGCGAAAATAGTCACTCAATTGCCTAAAATCCGGCCATCTCGAGACCCCGGAGCTTCTTCGTTTCGCGTCGATTCCGGGAATTATCGCGGTTTCGTCACGGATCATCAATAAATAAATAGCCGCAATTAGTTGATAAACAAAATTCCTTGACTAATTGCGCCGTTACGTAATCCACGTAATGTTTTCGCAATGTTACTGTTTGTCAATAGGCTTCGACCTATTGAGCTCGATTCGCTCGAAGTTTCCGGGTGGTGGCCCTCCGGACCGACGGGCACCGATAAAGGCGCGTTTGAACTCCGAGTCAAGGCTAACTGGTCCAGCTTCCATGGCTAGTTTTGCGTTCTGAGCGAGGCGAATTTCCGACGATCGACGGCCATTTTTAAATCGACGGAAAGCCATCGTTTAATTCACCAGAACCGGATATTTAGTTACCTGGTCGCGTCGTCACAGCTAATAGAAAATGCAAACATTCAGTTTTCGACTGTTACTGGTCCGGCCGGAATTCGTCCTGATTTTGGAAGAATAAAAGAATCGTTTGGTAGTAAATAACTATTAGACCACGCCACATTTGTTTGGTTTAGATTTTATCTGGCTATCTAGAGACAAATCCGGGCGATCGGGAAACGATTGGGTCGGCATTCAAGAACTCACCAAAAACCACAAACGCAGTCGAAACCGCCACTTTACCCATTTACCTTTCACGTTTAGCGTCAAATTTTCGAGCCAGTGGGTCAAAATTAACGGCAAATACTTGAAAAGAACCACGTTCCACATCTGAAAGGTTACTTCATATAGCTTCAGCTGCTGATTTATTTACATGTAATTCAACAGAAAATCGATTCGAAACCATCAAACCACAACCAATAATTAATTCAATTATTAATTGTTCTTGAAAATACTCGGTAAGAGAAATTGAAGAAACTACTTTTAGATGCTTTTTTTGTCGTCACTTGTCCTAATTCGGCTTGTAAATACGTTAAAAGTTATGTAAATAAACAGCCACAAAACCAATGTTAAACACAACTCGCCCTGTGCTAATTAGGGTCAGTTTCTTTTGGTAGGTGATTTTAGAAACTCGGCGCGTCTAGTAACATTTTTGGATTTTACCTGTTATGGTTTCAATTCTTAATATTCATTCACTAATTTGCGCCTTTTCAACGTCAGACAATAACTTTTACTCTTCGAATTAGCAATATGTTGCGATGTTCTAAGTGAGAAGTTGTTGCACAAATAAACCATAACACCAAAAAGACCATATTTTAGTTGTAAAATATTTGAATTTCTGAAAATATGAATAATGTTGGAAATTCTCAATATTATTGGAAAATGATGCAGTGCGAAATGTATGTCATTGCCAGACGATAATGTCGACAAATCCAGTGGTTTTAAACCAAAAAATGACACAAGTTCTCGATTATATGTTTAGGATAAGTCTTATTAGCTCTATCGGCTAAAATGCGAGAAAGAAGAGATAATGAGAAAAAAGTAGTTTCGAGCTATTTACTGAATTTTGTAAATTTATTCTTAGCAATTATTTTCTGCATAATGACTATTTTTGTAGTTATAGTTTATTTTCTTTGTCTTTGCTTGGCTAACTAAACTATTAGCATTGTATGCGGATTATGGAAATGATCATACATCGCTATTAGCAAGTAGCGGGTTGCTTAAGTATCCGGGAGAACCTTTTCCCCTAAACTCCAAGACTTTCATATTTGTACTGCAACGCTAGAGAAAAGGGCAATTAGTTCAAAATTGCTCGTGTTTACAATTTGATTTTCTAACGTAAGACAATAATTTTTACTTTTAGTAATAACAATGCTATGTGATGTTCTAAGTGAGAAGATATTCCACAAATAAATTACAACACAAGAAAGATCATATTTTAGTTCTAAAATTCTTTGAAATACGAGTTATGTTGTTGGAAGTTTTCGACACCACTAAACATTATGCTGAGCGAAACTTATGTCGGAACCAGAAGATAATGAATCAAGCAAGTTTGAGCTCTCAAGATCCAATTTTCAAGCGGAAAAGTGACAATTTGCAATAAATTGTTCCTAAAGACAGCCCGGAGCTAGTGGATTTTATACAATAACTACATTGATTATTAGTTATTATTTTATTGCATAATGACTAATTTTGTAGTTGCGCAAATAAGTTTGTTTTGCTTGGCAAATGTTTCGTGTTAGAGGTGTGGTTGGCTAACTGAACTAGCAATGGAAATCCTTCAAGTTGGACTAACCGACGCATCATCCCTCTTCCGTAATCCTTGAAGTTCCATCCGACTGCCCTACCTTAATGTTTGCGCTGAAAACCTAGACAATAGAGATAATGGCCATTTTTGTAGGTGTGCGAATAAGTTTGCTTTGCCAAGTGTGTCGTGTTAGTAGTATGGTTAACTAACTAAACCAGCAATGAAAACCCCTAGATTTGGCTCCATATCTAACGCAATCTCTCTTCTCGACCCTTAAAGTTCTAGCCAAACGCTTTTTTGTTTGTTTGTCAGGATTAGAATTTTGAACCGTTTACTGAATTATCAGTTTCCTACATAATAGCAATTTTGTAATTGTCCGAATACGTTGTTCATTTGCTTTCCAAGTGTTTCGTGTTTGAGGTGTAGTTAGCCCAGTAAAACACCAACCCTTGGAGCTGGTTGAATAGCCAGAGCAATCCTCCCTCTTCCACGACCCTTAAATTTCCAAACACCCTACCTTAATATTTGTGCTGTAATGTGAGGGAAAACAGATGATTAGTTAAAATTTGGTTGTGATTACAATTTGGCAACGCTTACCAAGTGTTGCTAGTGTGATTAATCAATTAAACCAGGAGGTGGTTAAGTGGTCGGCACAATCCTTCTTCTTAACCTTAATGTTTACGCTGAAAAGCTAGGCAATAGACACAATGACTTTTTTGTAGATGTGTGAATCAGTTTACTTTGCTTGCTCAGTGTCTGCACCAGTAATGAAAACCCTTAGAGCTGGTAGAGTAACCAGTGCAATCTTCCTTTTTCCGCGACACTTGAAGTTCCAACCGGAAGCTGTAGGCAATAGTGATAAGTGTCATTTTTGTAGCTGCCTGAATAAGTTTGTTTTCCTTGCTAATATTTTCTATCAGTAATGTGGTTAAGTAACTAAACCAGTAATAAACACCCTTGGCGTTGAGCTAGCGCAATCTCTCCTTTTCCCCGACCCTTGAAACTCCAGTGCTGAAAGGTGAAGAAAAAGAAAAAAATAACTTGGTTGGCTGTGTTTACAAATTGGAACTATTTACAAGATTTCATACAATACCTTATTAGCTGTTATTTTTCTGTGTAATGGCAGTTTTTGTAATTGTGTGAACAAGCTTGACTTGCTGCCAAGCGTTTCGTGATAGTAGTGTGATTAACCAATTAAACCAGCAACGAAAACTCTTGGAATTTGTTGAGTTGTTGGCGCAAACGTCCCACTTCTGTGGCTCTTAAAGTTGCTCCCTACCTTAATGTTTGTTTAGCAACACCCGTAAAAATAATCGACCATCGTTTCGCGGGCAATCCCGAAACTTTATGTCGTCGCCTTTATTTGCTCGATTCGTAAGCCACTCGCGAACCTGAGGCCCATTCATTCGATTTTACAATGCGCTATAAATAATTGTTTTCTCGATGAAGCCGTCGAAATGTTACCGCCGCCCAATATCTTTGCAACAACCAAAACCAATTTCGGGTTGACTTTTTCGCCAAATTAACGTTCTTAAAGAGTGATCGAGCGTCTCGACGTTGAGCTGAGGCGAATGTTATTGCAGCGTCTGGTTGACGTTGAAGTGCCGCCGGCGATAATTGCGAAATTAGTATTCCCGTCGACGTAATTGGCGAATTTCTCGTTTCTCTCTTAAAATTCCCCGCGCATTCCCGACAAAGCACACGTAATGAGAAAGTAACTTGGGCCATGAATGACAAATATGGTCCACATATCTTTGTAGGTGGCCCGGTTGCTGGTTGGGGATTTTAAAAGGCAAATTTCATGTAAATCACGCCACCCCTACTTCCAACAAACTGTTTGGCACCTTTTATGCAGATTCCTCAAAAGCGTCCGCAGGATAAAAGTTGTGACTAACGCAATAATGGGATCAGGAATTTAATTTCACAACACTAGTGGCGGAGCGGGCGAGACCGGTACAGTTAGTTGATTTCTCGAGGTCCGGTCACCGACCTATACCTGGTGCCCCTTCCCGACGTGTCCCCAGACCAGCCTTTATAGTCGAGTGACCCAGAGGGTCAAAAATTCCGACGAAATCGCGAAATTCCCTCAACCCGAACAGCGCGCGTGAATTTTCAGTTGCATAACCCGCAGGCGCTTCAGTTGTTCCACCCTTTGGGGAGGTTTTCCAGCAGCAAACTATTACTCTCGGAACTATAGAACTCGGATTTGGTCTCTTCTATGTGGTTTTCCGGCTTGCGGCTTCGTTTTTTTTTCAGTAGTCGCCTCCGTTCCGCTCCTTGATCGCTCCGAGAGCTTTTTATTATACTCCAGGCCACATCGAGACGTTGCTAATTGATTCGATTGACTTTTCTAAAATTCAATTGGGTGCGTTTGTTGCAGCCGTGGACTTGGATTTGTGCGCAGGCAACGTCCAAGATGCCTTCGTTATCGCCGTGGAACAGCAGGCTCAAGAACGCCTGGAGCGGCTTACGGCGCTCAAGCGGGTCAAGCCCGTCGACATGACCAAACTCTCGCAACAGGTAATTTACTTATTGTGACCCCTATCTTGACCAAAACGTTTACACGTTATTAGCTTAGTGGGGTGCGAGCAATATGGATAACTCCGTGCTAGCTGTACAATAATTATACGGGCTGGGACGAGGCAAGAACTAGAGGTAAACCGCAACGAAGTATGGTGGATAAGAAAAAATAAGTAGGGCGATATAGCCATAAAAGTTAAATTTTATGAAGAAATAAGAAACAACATGTAACCGATTCTTAGTCTGAATGTAAACGCACATTAGAAAATAGTTACAGCAGATCTAATTCCAACTTTTAACTATCACTTGTATCTGTGATGTTTTACATTGAAGCTACTTAACCTTTAGCGATTAATTGGAGTGAATTAGTAATCCAGGTTATTTCGAACAATCTAGGGAAAGCACAGATTATGATAAAATTTCTCTTAACCCTTTATCGCAACCTAACCCGCTAAAACAACTTTCTTTTCTTCAATTCCAAATCCGCTTGATACTGTGAAAAAGTATCAATCTAAAGTAGTTGGGGGTTGGGTCAAATTCGCAGGTGTCAATTTTCTTGCAGAGAAAAATACCGAAATATCTAAAGATTTCTGAAAAATATTTATTTTAGGTATGATGACTACGAATTCGAGATGATTATTAAGGCATATGAATCTGTCAGTTGGTGATGATGACGAAAATGAAGAAGACAATTAATTTGGGGCGAATTCTGGATGGATAAAATTTATTAAAGTTGCAATAAATTTGCTATAAGTATTGCTAAAATAGATGTTGCATTTGAAGATAATTTGCGTCCTTCTGAGCTAAAAAAAATCGATAAAAAACATTGTAGGTTCAACATGCTCCTAAATAGTGTCTAAAAATAAAGAAATGAAGGAAAATCTAATCAAAAGTAAATTTCTTTTTGGTGATAATTGTTAAACGCTACTTGGTAATGAAAATATTTATTCTAAAAACGTTGCTAACTTTTTTAATTTTTATTTTCAAACATATGAAATTAACATCATCAATTTCAATCAATTACCAGGCATTGACAAAAATTGTTTTTTTATTTATCTTTTTAGGAAGAATGCAAGACGACTGAAACTTCAGATAAACAGGATAAGTAACGGTTTCAAAATTTTGTACTCATTCGAATGAAAGCATAAACGTGGTCGTCAGATTTTCAGATGCTATGTCAAATAAAAGAAATTTAAAAAAAAATTAAAATTGGCTTAGAGTGTTCTTCTAATTATATCTTAACAAAAATCTTTAAACAGAAAAATTCAATGTCAGCTGCCAAAGGGAAAAAAAATTAAAAAGAAGAGACTTCATAACTAAAGTTTCAACTTTAGATAACATAAAAATATCTGATGTCCTAGTTCAATAACAAACTGTGATAATCATGTGTTCACATGCCAAAAGCGAACCAGTGATAAGAAACTATTTTTTAAGACAGACAGCACCCACAAAGTTATTGTTTTTCCCAAACTATAAGAGTGACCTAGATTTTAAATCAATGCTGGGATTCTATCGTAAATAAATCTGATCTAAGATGTGATATTTGCGTATCTTTTTCAATTTCTCAGAGAGATTGGTAAATATTCTTGATTGACGAATAAAATTGTTGTAGGAAAATTAGATTGAAGAACTGACCCTGACACTTTTATATACCATTCCTGTTCGGTATTTAAAAAAAATATTTTTTGTCCTGTCTTTTAAATTCGCAGTTCTGAAGCATTATGCTTTGTCGGAAGACTTTTTAAAAGGCAACTACTCAGCAGCTTTCTAGTAAAATCCCAAATTTGAAAGAATAGCAAATTGAGCAGGTAGTTGACCCAAATTTGTCTGCATATGTTTATCAATCGCTATCAATCTGTCTGAAGATCACAAGGTTAAAGTCTTGAAACTTACGGTTCAACAAAAATATTCTGAAGAAGTAAGGAGACACTTGAAGTCGATCGGAACGTCAAAAAAATGCAATTTAATGAATTACGCGAGATGTAACACGGAGATTTTGAATTATTCGAAATGCGATTATTTTTGTTAAATTCGAGACCAAATTATCTTGTTGCTGAAGAAAAAGTTATCTCTAGTTACCAACTAAAACGAGAATTATTGTAATAAAATTGAATCCAGATAAGTCTTGAAGAAAAATTATGTTGTCACTCACAGAGGTTCCAACAATTTTGTGTCGCTAATATACAACAAGAAACTAAGAAAGTGGTCGTTAAATGGTCAAATATACCAGATAATCAAAATTAAGGAATATGCTTTGACAATTATTAGATCAGCCTTTAAAGAGTAAAGAACTAAAGATTAAACTAAGTTAAATAATAATAATCTGCTAAAAGAGAAAAAAAATCAAAAATAGTAGAAGAACTAATTACATACCTAACCAAATGGTTTTACTTGTTGCTATAAACACAAAATTTTGCTGCCTTGCCCAGAAATGTTTTTTGATTTCATATATGAAGTAATTTTGTTTGTTGTTAATTTAATAATATGGGCCAGAAAAATGCATTTATATAGATTTATCAAAAAAGCTAATGGAAATTGTTTAAAAAAATAAGTAACTGACTGGTGCTCTATGAAAATGACTTTTCGAGCACCAATAATCACCGCTTAACATTTTACGACCGAATCCTCATAATCCCCCCAATTATTGGAGGTAAGCCGACCGTTGACAGGTAACTAGCAGGTTTCTATTCTAGAAAAAAATGTATTTTGCATTATTTAAATAGTAAAAATTAGATATGCGCTAACTTAAATTCTTTAAAAGGAAATTGGTGGTATTTAAAATTTTTTTTGTCCATTCCAATTTTTCAATAAACTTTCCAAATTGGATTAATTGCAAATAATGCCCTGACGTTCAATAGTGTTGTTGACCGCAGCCCTTTTGTGCCTCAGGCCTTCGGAATAGCGTCCACTCAACTATAACTTTGAGGTATCCTTAAGAGAAGGTTAACAACAATGCTAAATGGTATAAAAAATGTTGTAAATATTGTTGAATAAACATAATATTAATGACTCTCTCGACTGTATCGTAAAAGTTAGTTGCAGTGTCTTTTTGAAAAGTTTTGTTCCCGACTTGTTTAAACTTAATCTCACTTTGCTGCAGTGTTCCAATAAATTTTAGAGGAGCTCCCGAAACTGCCGGAATGATTAAATAAGAATGAGCTTTCCGCCTAGTAAAGTATAACAAATGTCATCTGTCGTAGTACCTGAGTAACAACACACATTTTTATCACAAAATCCGGCGTCTCTTCGTCCGACTTTCCGACATTCCCGTAGATTTCGGCGTTATCTTTCCAGACCGCGTAACTGTTCTTGCCCACATGTAACATCAACAAGCTCTACAAACCAGCGATAAGGGCGCGACTCTGACAAAAACCATCCTATTAACTGTATCGCAAGTGGTACTCCACTTCCACCCAGCACCAATTTCTTGCATGCAACTCGATCCTGCAACTCGTAAGGAGATCCTTGTGAAAAAAAATGTGGAGGTTTCATTGAAATTTACAATATTAGGGTAGGTCAGGCGCCGTAGGCGCCCCGTTGTTAGTGTGACGCCGCCACAACCCCCAAATACACGAGTTTTGACACTAACCAGACGTGATTTTCGTTTGTTTGCAGTTGAACCAGCAAGCCACATCGAGCGAAGAACTGAACGGCTTCATCAACAACACCCCGATTTACGTGACGTCTTTGACAGCTACCGAAAATTTAAACAACAATCCCACAGGAAGCAGATCGGACGGCGGCGGGGTTTTGGCTAACACCATTTCCGTTGTCGCCACTAAAGAGGTGATCACTACGCCGAAATTGCTGCCCAACGGTCACGAATCCGCCGATTACATAATCAACAACAAGGAAAAAGTGCCGAACGATGTGCGAGCCGTCGATTTTCAAGGGGTGAAAAAGGAAAGTCCTACACAAGCTTTGGAAGTGAGTAAATTGGGCGACAGAAGGGCGTCGTCGCCTTTTCAGAATGGAAGGACCGAGCTGCTGATCGGCGCCGAAGACAATAAATTCAAAACCACGGCCATCGTCGAGAGCAATAACAATAAGTTGGGAGTCGACCCCGAGAACAGGTAAATAGGGGTGGGGGTGAAATTTCGACTGAAATCTATTTGCGGACGTTGAGGTCGCGGCTTGTGTGACCGGAAAACGCGATAATGCCGTGCAATGACAATATCGAGTAAAACCTCATTAGGGTGGTTGCAAAATTTTTGATTAGCTTCAATAAACCTCAACTCTTAACCAGCTAATTGTTAATCTGTAAACCACAACGTGTTGGTTTCGATAAAAAAGATTTTAGAACTTTTCAAAACCGTTTGCAATAATTTTGAAGAATAATTGAAACCGGGGTAAAAAGTTGGCATAGGATGAAAGACGAAATGAAATGAGAAAATTTTGGGAAAGGATAGAAGAAAAGCAATTTGTTGCCGCAAGGGGTATCAGAAAATCTGAATCTTAGTCATCTCATGCGTGCTCCTCTGCAGGCTCCGAATTTAAATTCATAACGACGAATGGGATTATTTTGGAATTCTTGCCTAGCCTTTGTCTCCTTCCTGTTGTCATTTGCATACAATGACGCGTTCGTTATACTTAACGCAGTTGAGAGTTGAGCCCGACTCTGACGCCTTACCTAATCATCCAGTTTTCCCGAAAACTAGCAGGGTCCCATTCAAATATCACTTACAATTAGCTTTCCGTCGTTGACAGCGGGGTGAAGAGAGACGGGGACGAAGCGTGGGAGTTTCATTGTGTGCTCTACGTTAGTGCAGACAGGTGTGTCTCAAGATCCGAGTCCACCTTACCTGCCCCATTTACGTCACGGGGGATGAAAAACCTTCGGAATGCGGCGAATTCTATTCTATCCCCGAAATTGGGCACTTGGGATATTTGACGGACACATCCATTACGAGACCATTCGGTTCCAAGTCGCGCATATACACGATGCCAGAATTGTTAGAAAGAAGAGAACGTGGTATAATGGATTAAGATTTCGATCCAGGATTCTAAATAAATAATTTTGTTAAAATTTCTCTCCAACACTTTACGCGATCGTTTATACCATGACGAACTAATCGATGGTTCCTCCAAGAACCACGCACAAATCAAAAATTCCTAGTCGACTTCGAGGTCGTCTAGTTTGAAGGTCGCAAGAAATTGCGATTTCAAAGTTTCAAAACTCTTTCCAAAAATTGCACCCTTTAGTCGCAAAACCCCCATCGCACGTCACGACCGGAAGTTGCAAATTAGTTTTTAAGTTGAGAGCTTCCGTTTGAGAAAGGACAAGTTCATTATTTTAATTACGAGAAACTATTGTCAGGATCTGACAACTAGCATCTTCTCCACGTGACTCACTATCGTCAATTGATTAAAACTTCAACGATAACGCAAATCTCGAGATACTGCTGGAAGCCATCATGGAGTTATGCTTGAACAATTCCCGCCGCGGACCTGTTGAAGAACAAAACTTGCAGGAATGCCCTTGTTATTTGTTTGGTCGACCGGATAGAAGTTCCGAGTCAACTCGCCACCTGGCCATTGAAAGTGATGGTGTGATTCATCAAAACTGATTTCCTCAAGTACCTGACTAGCACTCCCACTTGTTGTGTGCAGGCAGTCATCTGAAGAAGTTCGTGGCATGTGGGCAAGTTTCTTGTCTTTAGTGGTGTGGCGGTTTTTGTGATTGTGTCCAGAAGAACTGACCTGCCGCACGGGACAACAACGCGAAATGAGGATTTTAAAGCTTTATTGGTGAGCGCTTCAGGAACCGATCATGGGACCCATCTTCGTTTTCACAATTAGTGAAACCCGGTCGCGCTTTCGCTGGTCGAAAATTTTAATTATAATTAATAATCGGCAAGAGTCGCGAGAAAGGCTCTGGAGTAAATCAGGACGATGCGTTTCCATAAAAAATTTACATAATTATCCGGACTGTAACGACCATTAGACAGAGTAATTACTAGAGTTATAACAACAATCATAATTGCGCATTCTCAAGGAAATTCCTCTTCAGACGCTTCTTTCGGTAATCCCCGGGGCCATCAAACCAAAACACGCCACAATCGGTCTTTTAATTTCGATAAATTTTAACCAAAGACAGACAAACTTTTCTCAAATACGGAATTTCTTCTGAATTCCTCAGCCGAAGGGCTTTGAAGGAAATAACTTAATTTCAAGGTCTACAATACCAGGTATTACAAATCAACCCCTAGGTGACTCATTCGTTTTTTCCGCGTTATGGCAACACCCTTCGCTCTATCACCTGTTGGTAGTGGTTTATTTAATTGTTGATGACTTGCAGGCCCCGCCGCAGATCCGGTAGCAGCATCGTGGTGTTGGACGGGGATCTGGACCCGGTGAAGAGGCCGCCGGATGACTTGGACGACAACATCGATTATAATGATCACAATATGGTGATGATGTTGGCGGGAGACAACGGACCCCATCGGGAGATGGCTGTAGACGTCCCCGACACCTTCATAGCTAAAAACAAAACGCCGCCGAGATATCCGCCGCCGAAACCAATTCTGCAGGTACTGATGCGATTGAATTTCTTGGTACGGTTTTGTAAGAGATTACGTGTCGCGACTGTCCCTTTATATGTAAATATGGCACACTCTCAAGAGGTCTATTAGCTTCATCAATATTGAGTGACGCACCTAAAGGGTGCGGCGTATAGCGATTAAAAAATGGCGGAGGCGCCAATTGGGTCGTTGTTGGTGCGTTTTATGTTGTTTTCGTTAATATTTACTTTTATTGGTAATAATTGAGAAAAGAGTATCGTGACGGTTCAGTTGCTAATTATTGTGATTGCGTGCGTCTAGGTAGGGTACGACCGGCTGTTAGGGGTCACTTTCCGGACTGAAACGCAGGATCGCCCCATAGACGTGCCCCAAGAGCGCGCTATAGACGTTCCCGACAATTTCGTGGAAAGGAAAAAGACGCCCCCGAAATACCCACCCCAAACCCCGCCGAAGGTAATTTCCCTTTTCACAAGTTCCTCCACCCTTCCCCAACATTTTACTTAAAAACTTGAAACTTTCTAGTGGGCGAGGATCTTCATCGTTGAATCGATTTTTAGATCTTTCCCAACATTTCTCTTCGTCATCTTCTTGCCAAACCTTTCCAGTTAATAACGAAGATCAACTTTACAACTATGTAGGTTTTTCGAAAAATTCGTCTTGCCACAACAACTAATTAACTATTTTCCTTCCCTTTCCGGAGATTTTCTCAGGGGGTCGAAACGTTACTAACTGATTTAAAAAAAATTAATAACGTCCACTCATAAACCTAAACTTTCTAGTTATTGGCATGTCGTATTATCTCGTTTCGTTCTGTTGCCACCATTAACCATCTCGATTTACTAACAAGTATTGGTAGAAAGTTAGGGAAGTGGTTGCGTTATCAATTGTGGTCAATTTGGTTGTAGAGTGGCGTCAATGGTACCGCAACGACGCCGGCCGCTGCTCCTCTGCCTCCCAGCGTTCCGAATTCGGCTGCCAAACCGGTGCCGCCTCCCAGAGACCATCTCAAGGTCGAGAAAGATGGGAGGATCGTCAATAGAACACCGGCCCCTCAATTGCCGGCTAGAATTACTAATAATAACAACAACAACGTCACCGCCACAGCTGTGACCGCTACCCCTACCGCCCCCGTCACCGAACCCACCAGGGAGCAGTTGGACAGCATCAAAAAATACCAGGTGAGGATCTCTCCGTGGTTTTTTGCTATACAAAAAGGTTCAATTTTTTTCACATAGAAAGGAGAGGCGAGGGATCTTGATTTTGCAAATTACGATAGTTAACAGAGGGTCGTGGGTGAGGACCAAATTGTAACTAGAGTTGGTTAGATGTGACCTTAGGTTTGGTTATCTTGTGATTGTGAACATTTCTAACTAAAAACACACTTGATCCTTTTGCGTGTTTTAAATCGTCCTTATCTCTCGTCTTTACCAACATTAGTGAGTCATTGTTGACATGGCACCGTCGAATTTACTGCGATATCAACAATTTTGGCCCGGACCGAAATTATTTTGAAAATCATTGAAGGCATAGAACAAAATCGTGGTTCAATTCTTGATTGCGTCCGCATGATTGTGTTGTTGTCATTATTATGCGTCATTATCTATATTTACTTCCATGTGTGCATAGGTAGGGGGAGTACCCGCTACTTGTACCACCAGCACCGAAAGTAACTACTTTCCATCTCTCTTCCTCTAACATTTTACTGATTTCGGTTTCTTTCTTATCGATCACCTGAACAGGTGTGAGCGAGCGCGAGTCGTATTCAAAATTAATTTTTTGTGGCGCTAGCATGTGACCGTGTCATATGTGCGTTATGTGGCTTTAACTTTTCGTCGAAAATGTTGTATTCCGACCGCATTAACAACATTATTAACAATAATTGCACCGCCAAGGTGAGATTTCGGTTTCGAGGTCGTGTCCGTAGTTCCTTTCGTGATTGTTTTTTTTTTCGTTTAGGAACAAATCCGGAAACGGAAAGAAGAAGAGGACCGGATTGCGGCCCAAAATGAGTTCCTCAACCGTTCTTTGCGGGGTTCCCGGAAGCTGCAAGCTTTGGAAAGTCGGCCGCAAGGAACAATCAACGATGCCTTTACCGAAGATGAGGCACAAGATTCGTCGTCGAGGTCTCCGACGCCAGCGGCGCCTGTCGAAAAAGAGGTTGTCCACACCCCTTACGGTAAGTGAATGGCGATTATCTGTTTTAACCCAAATACATGTTTTGTTGAAGAATTTTTGATGGTAAATAATTACTAAACGGCGCTACTGATGTTGGGGGGGCATAGCATGGCGTACGTGGGCAAGCGACGCGTGTTTCCGGACTCCACCGGAAACGCTTCGTCGCGATTCGAGAATGAAAATAGAGTTTTTGGAAAAATTTCCCGAGTTTCCGGTTGCTCAATTAAAATTCGCTGTTTCGCTCGAACTAGTTAGCGAACTTGCTGCAAATTTGTTGAGTTTTTATCGAGTTTTGTTGTGTTCTCTGGAAGTAACGTCTACTGAAATTGAATATTGAACAATGCGAGACCTTGCGAAGATGCACATTGTCTTTCATTTGCTACTATTAATATTCTTTCTTCGATTTCATAACGTTTCGATAATGTAGCGGATGCTCGTTTTTTTTTTCTCGGATTTGCTGACAATTAGGTCCTTTTTGCTCGGTCCACTGGAGAAATTGAATGGATCTGAAAGATCGACCTGACACATTCCTTGGTTGTTGCATCACAACGCTTTCCACAACGGCGAATTCTGGGGGACTGACGACTACCTGCCGTGTCGGATACTAAAGTGCTTCATGCATTAAATTATAATAACACGTATGGATATAAACATAGTGCTGCTAATTGATATGAGACTATGAGAAATTGCACGACATTTTTGTTCCAAATCTACAACTGGTATGGTCTAAATCACCCTTCCTGGCGAGGTTGACCGATCGAACACTGCCACTGCCCAGCATAAGCACGCTAATCTTTTCAAACTTACTTTAGAGAACTTAACAAGTTAACCGAGGTCAAAGCTGGATAAATAGCTTAAACAATTAATTAGTGCTTTGCGCCGAGGTTTATCCTGTAAGTTAAAAATTTCAATATTCTACTTACTCAAGTGTAGAAAAAATCTTTTCTTGTGTTACCGGGAAAAGAAGCCGCTTGTTCAACTTATTTGAGAACAAACACAGTACAAAATATTATTAACTAGTTTTGTCTATACACAAAATATTTTAATTTAGCTAAATATGGGAGCTACTATCGAAAATATTATCGTCGTAAAATTTTTAAAATTCTTTTACAAATGAGTTTTAGTAGTCAAGAGTAGTCAGTTTTATTGTCGTTCTTTCCGGTTAGGTAATGGTTTCATTATAGTCATTCGCCTAGGAATTTTTTCTTATCACTATTCTAAATGCGTTAATTTTTATAAATTTTTGGTATTTTGCACCAGCTACCAGGGTAATCAGTCTATTAAAAATATTGCGATGTGACTTTGGCCACAGTCAAACACGTAAAATTGTTTATAACATGTTTCAAATTTCTAATAAATAAAGAAGAGGCATTGACACATTAGAAGTGATCAAGGGTACGGTTTAGTCTGATTGTGTTCTCTGTCGCACCCATGGGGCGTTATAAGGATAATGCATGTTTTCGTTGTACAGCATTCCAAAAATATAGTGAACCTTCCAGGATTCTTGTTGTACTTGAAAGACAATGATGATGTCTCGTCCCTAATATATTTTCTATAATAATCTTATACGCGACGGTTTTAGAGGAAAATAAAATAATATTGTAGTAATAAGTTCTACGGAAAATTAAATTGATTATAGTTTTAAAAGCTTGATCGATCGACTTGAAATTTGTTTCAAGTCCGAAACGAATGTGTCAATACTCTTAAAACCAAAAAAATTAAGAAATTGGCTGTAATTTCTGAAGTGCTGCACAACGCAGGATTCATTGTCGTGCATACAGAGTTAGTGAAAAGAATGAAACTAAACTTCTCCTGCCTAAGCTATGGGGCTTGGAGAAAAAAAAAGGATAATTGTTCGTGAAATGACTAATTTAAGGTCATATTTTCTTACAATATGGCGCTGTACTATTGTACTATTGAGTCTAGCGCAGAAACCTATTTTCCATGCAACTGATTTTTTTTCCCTAACACAAATCATTTATCCCGTTTAAGCTCTCTTAACCTCGAAGTTTGTTGTAAAGCTGCTTGGGGTTAAGAGAGGATCCCAACACAATACACAGTCGACAACACCATAGAACGTGACATTCAGTGAACGTGTGTACTGCAATTGTCATATTCTAGGAATCCTCCCTCAACCCCAAACTGGGTAAAACCATTGATTATTTATCTTTGCTCTAGTAAAAAGACAATGGTAAACCGTTATAGCAAAGTCTAAAGTTAAGAGAGCTTCAACGTGAGTTTTCTCACGTTGAACCTTGATGTATAACTTTTTGTTTGTATGAAGAATAAAAAAATTAACTTAAAATTAAAAAAATGACCAGGGCCAGTTTAGATAAGAGAAGCCTGGTTCGATATTTTTGACTAACCCTGTATAACAATTCCTTTAGAATAAGTAAAAAAATTAGCAAACGCATATTTTTTTCTTTTTGAAATAATTTCTAACAGGAGCATATTGTAAAAAAAGGTCACCACAAATTGGAATATCAGCAAATAGTGCTTTACTACCCCTGGAGAAAGTACCAAAGATTTTTTTGAATAATAAATTTAAAAACTTTACAAAAGTGAAAATCCTGTGTCAAGTTGAATAAAAAAATTAAACAAAATTTCGAATAATAATCGTCAAATTCATCATTGAAAAGGAGCTCAAATTAAGAAGAATCAATTAGTTCAGTGGAAGACAACGACATGGAAGCGTTATGAATATTTTACTCAAAAAGAGAAATCGGGCTATTTGAAACCCGGTAATCAAACTTCAAGCAAAACTGGGTGAACAAAATCACAAAGGAATTGTTTGCTAACATCTTTACAGGGCAGCATTTTTTCATGCACATGCAGAAGGATCAATAGGGTTTATTCACAATTGTTTATTCACATTTAAGTCTTGGATTGAAACCAATGTAGCAAATTGGTGGAACAACATACCAAATTTACTTCCTAATTCATAGTTGCAAGCTATAATGCTCCATAGCATAATGTACTATTAAATCCTGCGCAAAACTCGAAGAAAGCGAAAATATTAAATTTGATTGAAGTCTCTGTTTTGCGAAATACTCAAACACTATAACGTTACATAATAGCAAAATTTGTTATCACCCGGATTTAAATTCCGTTGAGTTGATTTGGTTCAGCGCAACAAAAAAAGTGATTCGAAAAATCGTAATTACAATATGTTTGAACATTGTTTTCATTCCAACAAATTTGTATGGGGCCATTACAAAAGTATTGCTTACATGTATTGCCGTGGTATAAAATAGAAAAAATAAGAGAATTGTAGACGAATGTAATGATATGGATCAAGCGATCCATTTTGAAAATGTGACTTAAGTGATACTAATGACGATTACGGTGATTACTATGTGATAATTGACAAAATTACATTTGCGTAATTTGGGCAAATAACGACAACTATTTAGATACTTAGCGATTCCACGTCATGTCGTTCTAAGTTTCTATTCTTTTTCTAAGTAAAACCGTGAATATAAATTATTCGTAATTTTCTATGTTATCAGTATCAACGCAGCAGAACAATTCTTTAAGAATTTAGTCACGTAAATATTTAATCAGTTTAAAAGTGGTAGGACTTTAGAATTCTCTTTGCTTTTTCTAAACATAGACCACTTTGAGGTAAATAGTAAGTCTAGTTACGTTGTTATTTAAAAATATTGAAAGTTGCTAGGGAGCAGAAATGACTAGCAATTTCTTGCAATAATAGAGACTCTAGTATAGTCGCTAATTAGTCATTAAACAAATAGCTTCTTTTTTCTCAAGGATTCGGCATGAGAAGGATGGTTTCACACTTTTTACCAACCTAATATGCAAAAAAAAACAATGGCTTGAAAATATATCATTGTCTTTGCTTACGCTAACTTCCTTTGACTTTTGTTATTAAATGCAACTGCAAGTTCAAAAACTTGTTTAGAGGTGAAAACTGATAAATGAGAAATCTGACCTTCTGTTAAGTTTCCTATAGTAGATAATAATTGAATTTTCTTTGCTTCAATTTTGTAATTTGTAACTCATGAAGTAAGAAAATGCACCAGAGAAAAGTCACGTAGTGAATGTACTAAACGACTTCTGCAGTTCTGAGGGTCAAGGGATACTAGGCATAGATACCTAAGAATTCTAGATAACAATAAAAAGGAACATTTCTTAAATGAGAGAATACTAAAGTGGATTTCTTTCAAGAATGAAGAACAATGAAACTTATATCCAACCATCTCGTGAAGAAATTTGACTTTAACCGACCTAAACCAAAAAGTTGGAGTACCCTACAGCTCATCAAAAAATGTACTAAATATTAACTTCAGCTATTGTAAATTACCATTCAGTATTTAGCTTTTGAGCGTGCACTGGGAACATTCAATTTAAGGGACGCGATGAGAAATTTAGAAGAACAGTGTTAGAAACAAGTGTTTGGATAAGACACGAAGCAAAAGATATCAAATGAATGAAGGCAGTAGATATCAAATAAATTAAAACAAATTTCGGTTATTTAAAAAAAATGAACTGAAGAAGTAGTTGTGCAAAATCAAGACGTCAGAAATGTTAGTATGCAATCTGTTCGCTGACTAAAGTGTGATTGAACAGTTTTAATTTAGTAATAAAAAAATGTTACGCACGGCTCGCTGCTTGTAAAGTAGCAACAAGTAAACAAGTTCTTTACCATTCACTACCTTTGTTGAGTGTCAATTGTTCGATTTTTATGAGTTACTGAAAATCGGGAAGTTGATTGTGATAAATTTGTTACTTTAAGTCTGGCTCCTAATTATGTGGAATAATATTTCTTGGAACTTGCTTTTCATTACATAACTTGGCTTTAAAATTGACCTCCATTTTTATTTTGAACCGAGGCATGTATCTCAAAGAGTTTCCTCCTCTATTCAGGGACGCATCAGGGTGACAGACATTCGAATCTTCATATGTACCATCGCTGTAATTTGAAGTGCACTTGTATAATAGTTTTTGAGAAGATCAAATTTTATTCCAGCAATTCTAGCATCTCAACTTCCATGGAGACAAATAAGATTTCACATATATTATCTATATCCTTCATTATGTTTTAGTAGATAACATTGCCATATGTTATATAAGTTCATTTTTTTATTAAGAATAAATTTTAACATTTTTTTGGAAACTTTAGTGACTGAGAAAAGTACAACCTTCGTGCTTCGATTTTAAAATCAATTTATTTTCATGTATTTACGTACAATTTTCCATAAAAATGTTGAATGATATTGAAAAAAAATTTCACCACTTATCATACATCTACTGAAAAGTTGAAAATACAATTACAAGTCTGTCGACAACAAAAGTGTTCTTTCCTTGGATATTTTATTTACTTACGTAAAATTTCTCAGTTGTGTTTGGTTTGTATGCCCGGAAATTATCCCATAGCGCCAATTACCAGGTTTTTAATTACATTTGTCTCTATGGAAACGATTCCTTGAACTTTCTCCTATTTCAAATCAACGCGAAACCGTTACGCGTCTTCAGAAATGTCAAATTAGAACAAGACGCCCATCATTAATCACAAAGTCATCATATAACACTCTAATTCTCTACTGATTGTGCAACCACAATGTACGTTGTTAATTTTAGAGATATCTTCAACGAAAAATTACCCCGGTATTGACAGAAATGAAAAAAAAAACTGAATCAATTTGACCACTATACTGGTTCTTCAGATCTTGGCTATGACCAAATTTTGAAAGAAAAAACTTCACATGACTTCAACTGTTCTTGCTTTCAGGCTACGGAGATTTGGTGGCGTCAGTGCAACGCCTCCAGTTGCAATTGAAGAAGGCAGGCGCCGGGGGTGGCTTGGGCGGTTTAGAAGGCCGCGTGGCCGCCGTCCAGTCCTTGCTGTTATCCCCACAATTTGGAAGGGCGTTGGCCGTCCACAACAAAGTGCAAACGGTGCGTTCGAGAACGGCTCCCAGATCGTTCCTCCTCGCCCAGACCGCCCTCAGAGACTGCCTAGATGCCTTAGGGAACTCGCAAAGTGCTTACGCCGTGGAATTGGCCAGCCTACTAACAGGTCCGTAACAAAAATCTATCAAATTAAATTCTAACACAAGCATTTTTAGGGTATGAACTAGAAGCTCTCATGTTGGCCCACGATGGAGTCGCCGCGATATTGCCGGAAAACTCGACGTCACCGGCGGCGACAACAACAACGGTCGAAACGATGCCCCCCCAACTTTCCGACCTCAGGTTCGGAGAGGACAACATTAAAATTATTAAAATTGAAAAGAGTACGGAGGCGTTGGGAGCTACTGTTAGGAATGAAGGGGATGCTGTCGTTATTGGTGAGTATTAGCAGGATCCTTTAAACTTAGTTTCTAAATAACTTAATTATTTGTAGGTCGGGTGGTTCGCGGCGGAGCTGCTGACAAGAGTGGCCTCCTCCATGAAGGCGACGAAATCCTCGAAGTCAACGGCATCGAGATGCGTGGCAAGAGTGTGAACGCTGTCTGTGATATTCTGCAAACTATGGAGGGAACATTAACGTTCCTCATAGTGCCTGCGTCGCAGGCCCGCTCGCACTCGGGTCGCGACGCGGTCCTGCACGTCAGGGCTCATTTCGACTACGACCCCGAAGAAGACATGTACATACCCTGTCGAGAACTTGGTATAAGTTTCCAGAAAGGCGACGTGTTACACGTCATCAGTCAAGATGACCCCAATTGGTGGCAGGCGTACAGGGAAGGGGAGGAAGATCAAACCCTGGCCGGTTTGGTGCCTTCGCAATCGTTCCAACACTATAGGGAGAGTATGAGACTGGCAGCTGAAGAAAGAATGTCGAAACCACACAGAAAATCATCTACGTTACTGTGCGGCAAAACCGCCAAGAGGAAGAAGAAGAAAGGGGCGTACGCGGAAGGGGGATATCCGATCTATGCTAATGCCGTTGATGAGCATGATCCAGAAGAAATTCTCACGTATGAAGAAGTTTCGCTTTACTATCCCAGAGCCAACAACAAAAGGCCAATCGTCTTGATAGGACCTCCGAACATCGGTAGGCACGAGCTGAGGCAGAGACTGATGGAGGATTCCGAGAGGTTCGCGGCCGCCATTCCCCGTAAGTCTATTACTAGAGCAATCTTTAGTTAATACCTAAATGTGGTTTGAATTTGAACTAATCTTTTAGTATAATATTCAGTTTTTGCCTAAAAACCACGCGAAGAGCGGCAATTATGCTGTTTTTACAGATATTCTTGACTTTTGTTTGTTAGTGAAAGTAACAATGTACAAGGTTTCAGTTGAACGTTATTCTTCAAAGATTATTATATAGCTATAGTTTTACTTGAAAACCGCCCGTATTTTTCTAAATAATTGCCAAAACCCGTGTAATCTTTAACCCAGTTTAAGGAGGTCGAAGAATTCGGTCTCAAAATTTTAAAGGAGTCCACTGAAACGTCGGATCTTAAGTTTTCTACTCTTTGTTGAAAGATTAAAATCTAAAAAGATTATGGTGTTGCAGATACTTCTCGGGCCCGGAAAGAGAGCGAAGTGGACGGCCAGGACTACCACTTCATAACTAGAGCCCAGTTCGAGGCCGATATCCTTTCGCGGAAGTTCGTGGAACACGGCGAATATGAGAAAGCGTACTACGGCACTTCTTTAGATGCCATCAGATCCGTGGTGAACTCCGGAAAAATATGTGTCTTAAATTTACATCCTCAAAGCTTGAAAATCTTGCGAACGTCAGATTTGAAGCCGTACGTCGTGTTCGTCGCCCCTCCTAGTCTCGAAAAGTTACGTCAGAAGAAAATTCGAAGCGGAGAGGCGTATAAAGTAATTATTTTCACTAATTTCGATCAATTTTCTTGTAACAGTTGTTTTCGTTTTTGCAGGAAGAAGAGTTGAAAGATATTATAGAAAAAGCGCGTGAAATGGAGGATAAATACGGACATTTCTTCGATATGATTATCATCAATAACGATACGGAACGGGCGTACCATCAGCTGCTGAGCGAAATCAACAGTTTGGAACGTGAGCCGCAATGGGTGCCCGCAGCTTGGGTCAAAGCACTTTAGAGTTAATTTCGACTGAAAGCCGACTGAATTTCTTATCTATAAGCGTTTTCTCGTCAACGAGAAGTTCACGTGGTTGTGACCGAAGTATTGAAGAGAGGTGCTAGTCCTTTAAGGTTCTCTTAAAGTTGCGTCTGATATTATCGTCTTTCTAAACCCTTTTAAGACTAAAGTAAACATCACTCGTGTGCTGTGATCCAACGCTGCAACAATTTAAAACGTGTTTATCGGAGATTTGGTAGCATTTAAGAGAGGGCAATAATGATTGTAAATAAATAACAAAAAAAAAAGAACTAGAAAAAACGTTTAAAATCGTGTTTTAATTGTTTATAGCTATGTATTTAGCAAATCGAGTGTACTGTAAATAAGAGTTATACATATTTGTCTTAGATTATTCGACTTGAATCGCTCAGAGATTTTAATTGGTGTTAGTTAAATTTTCGAATCTACTCAAAACGTTCATTTTCACTCCAATAACGTTTTCCTTTAATCTATAAGTAGATCTAGATCATACGATGTGATTACATGTACTTATTTTATTTATCTCATACTTTACGAGTAACTTTTAAACTTAGCCGTAGGTGCAACCCCGCGTCCGCCCCCAATAATTTCCCTGTACATTAACATATTTTTATCTATGTACTTACTAGAGATCTGAAGTCATGGTTATAATTCTGTTTATTTATTTGTTATTGTTTAATTGTAAATAAATGATATCAAGTGTATATAAAATCAGACCCTATGGTGTCTGTAGAAATGTCGTGTATATTAAAAATACTTATCGTTAGAAATGTGACTTCGGGTTCCTTTTATTATTAAATATTTTATTATGCATAAATCATTGTTTTAGAATTGCAGAAATAAACATTTCTCACTATTAAAACTTGCTAGTTAATCAATATAAACAATATTTATTAAAATATTGTAAACAACAATAAAAAACAACAAAAAGAAATCATTGGTTTCTAACACCATAAATGGACAAATAAGTGTGAACGCTTTTAACATGCGACACCGGTACGAATGTGTAAACCAATGAGAGAGATTGGGCAACCTCCTCCATGTGGCTCACCCAAAAGTCCTTCGATTCTATCCTCGATTGGGCGTAGAAGATTTTAAGGTTGTAAACAGATGTAGAGTCGTTTTCATGACCGTGTCGCAGCTTTTGAACCGCGTAATCGACAGCTTCCACAAAAATATCGTCAGAAAACTCACCAGTTTCCTCGGAGTTATCAACGTAACAAACTATCGCAGCAATGTTATTTTCGTAGTTCCAACGACGGTAAATAGATATCGAAAAGGCGTCCACGCATTTACCTGTCTCTTCGTCTGAAAACAATTAAAACTTAGAAAATAACAGGATCAAAATGGGAGATTTACATTCAAACTGATTATTGTGTCTATGCGCCCATACGTGCCACTCGACTAGCGCGTTCTTCGGTAATTGCGTGACCACAACGTAATCAACGATGGCATTATTCGTTTTTTCCTCCCAAAGCTTTCTGGATGGTTCAACAAAGGCCGTGTCGGTGACGTAACAAATTCCCTGTTATACAAACGTTAAAAAAAGGTTTTTTCTTAATACCAATTACCTGAACGACATCTCGTAAGTTTACGTTGGAATCGACAGCTTTGAGGAGGCGCCCCACGTGTCTCAAGGCTAACTGGCATTGCGGCTTGATGCCACCTTTAACTAATTCGAGGCTTCCGGGAACTAAACCGATCTGGCCGGCCAAGTGGATGAGGTCGCCGATACGCACCGCTTGACTGTAAGGCCCGATGTTAGCGGGAGCCCAATGAGACCGACTCTGGACATGCATGGTGTACCTGTTTGACAATTTTTGAAAATTCGAAAATATTTAAAAACTAAATATTGATCAGTAACGTAAATAAAATGTTTTTTTGAGATTATTATAAGATTGATGAATGAGTAGGAGACCTCACCTTTCTATAGGAGGTTCCCCTGAGTTATTGGGGGGTTGCGTCCACGACAACGCGGCAATGGTTACCGGGCAAGTGGAAGGTACCGCGACGCAAGCCCTGCTAGGAGGATTGACGTGTGCGAATGTTTCGCAATAGACCCGATTCAGTTCGGTGTAGCGAGACATGTCTGAGATGAACATGGTAATGGAGCAAACATCCTGGACGGTGTGTTCATGTTCGGCTAAGAGTGCTGTGGAACCAACAATAATTCCACTAACCAACCTGCTTAACCCACAACAACCTATTGTACGCATACCTACACTTTAATGTTTCCATGGCTAGTTCCATGGACTTTTCGAAATTGTCTGGACAATCCCCTTGGATTCCGCCGGTCCAGAGCCAGCCGTCGGAGCTCTTGGCTGAAGTGGGGAGTTGTTTGAGAGTTTTGGTAGTGACGGGACTTGACGTAGGCCGTTCTTCTGTACAAAGTGGTAATAAATGTTAACTTTCAACTATTTAAATAGACAGCAAATAAAATAAACGCATTTAGTAATAAGGAAACACACCGTTTGGCTTTTTGGAGGTGTTTTGAGAACGGTTTCACAAAAAAGTCGTTCCTTTGGAGAGGAACTTACTACCGAAATCACTGCGGATTGAGAGGTCAGACAATCCCACCATTCAGGTGGGGTTGCAAAAGTTTTTAATTTGCGCAAAAATTTCTTTGTGGGATTTCAGAGTGCTACCAATTGGAAATCGTTGTTTCGGCGAAGTTTCTTTTTATTTTGCTCGTGCTACCGACTAGTAGATTCAGTACAGACATGTCTCTAAAAAAATCTTTGCGAATCCACGACCCAGCCGTAGCTAAAGGAGCAGCCGATTTGACAAGTGTAAACGTCACACCAACAACCCCAGCAATTAATTATTGTCATTGACTAATCAATAAATTAGAAAGTACAGTTCTTCGTACAGAAACCATTAAACTTAAATTGCAATAAAAACATGAAATAGTCGTATTCTGTTATCTAAAGACAAAATGCTAAAAACTTAAAACTACAACACAGTTTGTGGTAAACGGCAAATGATAAATGACACCAGTACGTGTGAGTCACAGGTGGTAGTCATACCAGTGACATCCCACTAAATGTAAGATGTCGTCAGCGCCACCTAACAGTTGGATTTGCAAGTAATTGGTTCCAGGTTAGCCTCAATTGTTTTTATTTTTGTAAAATGTAAATTTTAGTTTATTCTTAATTCAATTTGCTATGGATGTACATACAACAAAAAATGTTTGCTTTTTTGTAATGTCCATTTTTTTTTTTTTTTTGTTAACGCAGTACTAAGGTTTTCACGTTTTCTTTTTTTGGAAAAAAAGAATATTAAATGATACTAAAAGAATAAAGTTATGTAGTCAAACTAAATGCGCTGCTTTGATTGAGTAGCTGCCGATATTTTTCATATTTATCTGCCATTACACATGTATTGTTGGTTGCAGAAAATAAACTTCACAACATTTGCAAGTTTTCTAGGGTTCATGGTTTCTAGAAAGCGGCCACAGCACATTAATTTTCATATTTCATGAATTTTATTTTTATTTACGGTAACTCCGACTTCACGATTTTTTTCCAGAACCATAAAACCCACTTTAGATTTTATGTTAAATATTAACCAAATCAAATAAAGAGAAGACTAAATCGTTTTTGTTGTCAATAAGCCCATTTTACCTTCCTCATTGGCCGCAGCAAAATTGCAGGCGTCAACCCCATAATCGGTAATGTACCCATCGCTATCTCTCAATGGCAGCCCTTCCAACCTCCTGTGCAAATCGAATGGAGGTAGTTTGCTCTCCAAACTCAACTTCTTCAACTTCAGGTACCCAACGGGTGCTATAGCATCGTTTGAATGCATAATCATTTCCGATTCATCTCTGCAACCGCATACTAAATAACAAAACTAAATCAAACCAACTACTCACATCACTATTCGGCTTCTAAACAACGGACAATCTAGTGTCAACGTTTCGTACTCGCCACCTTCTCCGCAAACGTTAAGGCCGTATTTATCATGCATCGAATGAAGATGTGGCAATAGCGAACTCAAAGTGCGTCCCAAATGCTTGTGCGGATCTAAACCCAAAGCAGCTACTTTGATTACAACAGCGTCAATTTCGCATTTGATCATTTCGTTGAGCAAATCTTTCTGATCGCGTTGCCATAAATAAGCTAAAGGGACTAATTCTAGTCTAACGCACCTAAATAATGAAATCATATCAAAAGTGCTTTTTAAGAAAATTATGCAACTTACACATTCTCTACTCTAACTCTTTGATAATCAGACAAAATAGCGCCAACTGAAACCGCGTCGATTTTAACGTCATCTTTGATTAATTTGAGTAGTTTGAATAGATCTTCAACTTCATCTTCTGCAGTAGGTTCATAAGTTTTGCCTTGTTGACTCGATAAGCCCAGTGTAGTTTCTCGGTATAAAGGCAAGTCCATGGCTGCTGCAATAAAATCGATAGCTTCATGCCCTACACTCTGGTACATGTAACTATCGATTTCTGTTTTGCTTTGAGGGGTTAAGTTGGCTAATGCCACTATTTCATGTCCGGCTGCCATGCATTGCATCATGTTGAAGCAGCTGTCTTTGCCGCCGCTAATCAACGCTGCTACCCTCATGTTCGGAGGTCTGAAACCAAATTTTTTGTTAATAGAAGTTAAACTTTTAATATCAACTTCAATTTGAGTGAATTATTGATTGATTATTGTATTACTTCGGGAAAAAGCGATGAAATTGGTTGAGCAGCTATTTCCGTTTGGGAGTGATCAGGCTTTGTGTTGGCTACAATAGAGTAATTAAGTGGTCGTGTTACGTGAAATTTCGAAATTTGGCAATAAACAAGATAAAGTGGATGAATAAATTATTTGTAGCGTCGTAACAATTATTGGAGTTTCGGTTTGGTTTATTGACTGGTATTTGGCGACTTACCGTGTTGGGTTGAGGATAGTCTTTTAATGGAAACGCAATTGTGTTTGGTAAAAATTAAAAAATAACATGATAGATGAAGGATCAAGGTCACTTGGAGATTTTGAGGTTAGGTTAAAAATACTATAAGTGCGATGTTGCCACT
Source organism: Pyrochroa serraticornis (assembly GCA_905333025.2). Classification (NCBI taxonomy): domain Eukaryota; kingdom Metazoa; phylum Arthropoda; class Insecta; order Coleoptera; family Pyrochroidae; genus Pyrochroa; species Pyrochroa serraticornis. The sequence goes on along the minus strand of HG995157.1, from coordinate 7,337,771 downwards.
TACTCTGTCAATATGCGCTATTGTCAGATTTTGATTCGCGTTTTCTTCTTCATCTATGGTGTGAACACAGTTTATTTTGCTTAGTTAGAAGATTCTAAATAATTTATTTAATCTGCATCGAGTTCTTCCTTCAATTCGGGCCTCATTTTGCTCAAGCTTTTCCCGAGCCTTAAAATTTTTATTATTTTTTTAAAATTTTTTAATGATTTAGTGAAGAACAAGAAGGAGAAAGTCAGGACATCTTCTAATGATGCTATTAAACAATTCTGGCTAAAACTACCATCAAAGCTAAAAATATTTTTTGAAGACAAAGAATTTGAAATAAATTATTTTATCTTTTAAAATTCTTATTTTTTTGTCCGAGTTGCAATCTTTGGAAGTATCACAACTCTACATAAAACTAACAAGATAATGTGACTATAAAGAAGCTCATTAATTAAAGGTTATTCAAGCAATTATAAAATTAAATTTTTCTTTGCAAATAGATTCCATATACCTACCTGTAGTCTATTAAAATAATTATTAAAAATAATAGTAAAGGGTGCTTCACGTCAATTTAGAAAAAAATCAATTACTTTTTAATTCTAGAAGAACAGTTCTACCAGAATCACTACTAACACTTTGCATTTACGGACTACAGAAATGTAGATTTGAATTATGCTAAAAAACCGATCTCACTAGTTTGAAGTAGACTATATACGTATATTTCTTCCTGGATTCATTGAACCTGTTAGTAAATATTAAATATGTAAAAGATAGATAAAGTTTCAAGTAAATACGATAACAAAGAAATTGGATCTAATGTCGTATTGTCTAGAATTACTTTTGCCTCACAAAATTCCATCTGATTTCATTTTCAACATTATCGCCAACAACATTGTCAAACTATTTTAACAATAAATGTCTCGCAAATCATTTGAATTCTGGCAATTTTGTTCTATTTCCAGTACATCTCCTAAAGAAAACGTTTTTCCGTTAGTTTTTTCTTCACGGTGACGATTTTTATTCCGCTTTGCTTTATCAGAACTATTTTAAAAATTCCAAAAGTTATTATTAACTTTATAATATGTAAAAGTCTATCCTCAAGTTTGGCATTTTGCTCCAATGCCACATTTACTGTATAGTTGCTTTACCCAATTTACTCAACCTGTTGCTCTTCTTTTGCAACATTTTCTAAAATTAGATGTCGTCAATAGTTTTCCTTGTGGTTCCATCCACTCTCTGCAACTACCTTGCAAAATAGTTTCTCTTTTCAACTTTAGTGTATCTTCTTTGGTTTTTGGTAAAGTATCGAAGAATTTTACTTTTTTGCGCTAAAATCAGCCTCTTGCTCATCCGATTTTGGAATTGTTGCCCTTTCAAAAAATTTTCTTTTTATTTATCTTGTTGACTTTGTCACTATTTTATAACGGCTATAATGAATTATGTTTACTTTTTTGTTAACTTTACCATAAGGGACGTATTATTTTATTTTCTGATCTATGACTTGTTAAATGTAAAGGGAGCGACTTCTAGTATTGAATGACGCTACAGCGGCAGTAAATCTTGCTTAGTACAAATTAGTGAAGCAATAGTTAATTCAATTTCCGCCAATTAATTTTGCAGCTATTGAGATATATTGTTCTACTATATTGCTGCCTACATCAATAATTGAACTTCTTGAATTTCTCAAACTCTCTCTTATTTTTCCTTTGCTGAGACAAATTTAGGCTTACGTTCCTGGAATTAATTTGTTTCTGCACAATATGTTAAACATTTTCTATAACTTTTCTTCCGCACTTTTTGTCTCAAAAATAAGAAATCTCAACTGAAAAAGTAAAAGAACTATGGTTTGTTAAGTAAATAGCATGTTAAGACATCTCTATTGGCATAGAAGCGCTCCACTGTTGTTTAGGTCTAAACAAGTACCTTTTGAGGCCGCTCAAAACAACAAAGGAACGAACAATAAATTGCTACTTCGATCTTAAGATTAAACTTCTCCATTTACATGAAAATGCAAGTATTTTGGGTTGCATATATTTATGGAGATGCTGTGAATTCTTTAAGGATCCTACTTTTCCTTCATGAATTAAGTAATTACTTGCAGATAATATTGCAAAGTTGTTAGCGTATAAAACTGATTATGTTGGAGTTGATGCCGGCCCTGTCTTACACTCCTTATCATCCCCCCCATCCTTCATGTTGTTTCGCTGGCCGACACGTTGAAATAAATTATTGATTATCTAGAATTTCCCGCTGTACAGCAGACGAGTCTCGGCATTTCCACGCAAGCCTCCGTTCGTAACGGTTTACGTGTCCAACACTTAGTTAACTTAACTTCTGCGACTCGAAAAGATGCGCCGGATAGCCGGCGGTTAACATGTGCGACATGCGGGGGTGGTCCTCGTAATGTGGTAAATTGAATTTTTTTACGCTTTTGCAGCTTTTAGACTGTTTTTGTTGAAAGTAAGTAGTGCACTTTGCTTGTTGCTTTATGATTAGATCAGGACCGCCCACCCCCCGTCAACAAAACAATTGGATCTGCAAACGGATAAGAAACGAATATTGCATTTCCCGCCCCAGATTTTTCCGACTAACCTAAATTTTTTATGAGTTGTGCGAAGCTATTGGCGCGGAAAGGTGCGGCGATCATCCATCATCCTACTTTCGTGGCACCATTCACTTATTGTCTGTTTGAACACAATTGCTCCTATTTGCCACCGCGTATTCATAGCGAAATTGCTTATCGGCAGTTTGCTTTATTTAGCTCAATTGCTTCAGTTATTGACAATTTCGACGAAATACTATTGTTCCAGAAATAAATTAAAACGTTAATTATATCGTTAATTGCTCACTGTTCTTAGCTCCAAACAATAATTGAAATTGTCTCAAATATTTTTAATTAAAAAGTTATGCAACTAAAAATACTATACTACTATTTGTGTGTAAATTAAAACTTTTAATCATTTATAACCTTCATTACTTAATGTTGCTCATTTAAATAAATAACGACGCTATCGTAAAATGCTTCCAACCCTCTCTTAATGCAATCGCTTCATTATTCACATATTAAGCACCCGGTATTAGGGTCTCCGAGACTAATCTCTGAATAATTAACTTAGTACTAAAACAGAGACTTGACCGGTGATTATGTTAAGGCCGGGTTTGCCTCCTTTGCCATAAAAGTTTGCAGTTGCTCTAAAAATGTCACTCTTGCACCCTTTCAAACAAAATTCGATTAGTAGCCGCCGTAATCTGCTCTTTAGGTAATTACGTGCCTACTTTGTATTAAAACGGTAATTTTCGTGAGCGACAAACATGACAATTTGTTCTGATTTTGGAAGGACTTTAGACAAGTAATTGATTTTAACATGCAAGGTTGAACGTAAGTTCTGGTTTATAATTACGAAATTTCATGAAGATATGACAGTCATTTTAACCATGCTGAGTCTTCTTGGTTGCTGCTTCCGAGAGGTGCAATCGTTTACATATTGCGCATACGGCACTCACTAAAACTTTCAATAAATTTTATTGGTTAATAATAGAATAGAAATCCGTTTTTACCATTTTTGGGGTTAGCATGAATTACATCAATTTTTTTACAATTTTGTCTTTACAATAATAAAATTTACCAACCATTTCTAAACGTGTAAACTCCACATTATTAACAAACGTTTTTGATAGCGCAAATTTTTTTTTTGCACTCCTTGAAAATTAATTTTTGAAAAATTAACCCGGCGCATCCACCATTTGCGCTCTCACTTCGGACTAGAATTAGACGTTTTCTTGTCGGGTCAGACGAGTTTTTAAGCCTATAACAACTTTTAGTTAATTACGCTGAAATGCCGGCAATTATAGATTTGTATAAGTGCTAGCGATCCACTTAAGAAAATTAATTTTTTCAACAAGAAAAGTTTTCTCATTTTTGTAAGTACAAACTTTCGTTAGCTGCAATTTCTTTTCTAAACCACGAAGCGTGGAAACTAAAATAGAATCGACGCCTTACCTCAAAAAGTGTCGGTTAAAACTCACGCAACTTCCCTATCTGACTTTAGATGTTTAATATTAATTTACAAGTAACTCTTCTATATAAAAATGTCGTCAATTAAAATTTAAATAAAAAATATAAATTTGATAAAACTGTTTGAAAGCTTCATTCAATCTGTAATGTGGTTGAATTTGGTGTGTTTATTGACGTGTGAAATGTTGATCTGTGAAGTTCAATATCTGGTCGGGAGGTTTACGAAACGATAAAGCGTTTGTGTGCTTTACTGGAAAGCTTATTATCGGCTGTGTGCAGACGAACTCATTGTCGTCATTTGATCGAGCTTAGTGACCGTTATGGCGGAAAAAATGTTTCGTTATTGATGGTAGAGAAGAAGCTTACACGCAAATTCGGAAAACTTGAAACTTTTTATCGGAATTAATAAGCGATGTATTTACATAGTTCTAAAAACGAAGCAACGAATAGTTAGAGACATGCGATTTTATCGATTTATCGATATGCTGGCTGCGAGGGTAATTTGCGGCTTTAATAGTTTATTGTGGTTCTGTTACAAAAAAGGATGAGAATCAAAGAATGAAGGGAAATGTACATAAATCGTTGCAATTCTAGAAAGTTTTCCTTTTTCAACCAAGTAAATATGTAAATATGACATTAAGAAAGTCTCAAAATTAAAGTTTTCAAGTAACCATTTTCCACCTCTCGACATATTTAAGCAACGTGTACGCAAAACCAAACATATCTACTCAAACTGATTTTTGATATTGCTGGATCTCTATTGCCGCTTCAGGCGTTTTGTTTGGAAATCTCATTATTAGTTTTACAAAAAACGACCAAATTTTATATAAGGTCTCTATTTTAAAAATATTTCAAACATTTTTTAACTTCTAAATTATGCAATGGATGAAGCAACAGGGCGTAGCCAAAAATATACTTACTATAAAAAGTGAAGTGACAGCATTATGCAATAGCTTCCTGAACAATGTTAACCATAATTGTTGCCTGCTAATGGCTTGAGAACCAAATATGCGTAAAAAATAAAAATAAAGGTCTAAGTAAGAGTACTTTGATAACTATTTGGCTAATAACAAACACTTTTATAATAATTATAACACAAGTTTTTTAATTTGCCATAAATCGAATATTTATTGCTTGAGAAGTTTGTTGTTATTTTATTTAACAAATTTTACACTCAAGTGAGACAATTTTAAATTCACAGTAAATAAAGAAATAATAAAATTTGAAGTTACTAACCAGTTTATGATAGTATAAGTTGATTTTAAATTATAATCACCGGCTGTTGAAAACTTATTAAAATGAAAGAAGTAGAGAAAATAAAATCATTTATCTGAATTTATTTTTTAAAAGAGGTACTAAACAAATATTAAAGTCAAAATCTATAACTTAATATATAAATCTAATTGTAACAACAATAAAAACTTACAAACACAAATGAGGGATAGTTTCTGATTCAAGTCGGCAGTGGGCTGGAAATATTGCCTGAACAGAAAGAATATTAACCGTTTATTTCGTTACAAGACGGGATCCAAGAATAACGAGATAAGAAAATAAAAATGCAACACTCTAGAAAAAAAAATAATGGAAAATAAAAAGACTAGTAAAAAAAAAGAAAGCAACATGGTTAAGATGTGATAAAGTTAGTGTTCTAATCTTAACGGTTACCGAAGGTTTAGTCATAGTTGAGACAAATGTTAAAATTAGATCCAAATATAATTGAAAATATATTTGGATAAAATATGAAATTATTGATAGAACAAAATATTAATGGAAAGGAGTTACGTGTTTAATAGGTTCAAAATCAAAAGACAGTTGGGCAACTTGAAAATTTAAAAGAAGTCACTTCCAATGAAGTCTCAAGATTGAACAATTACGGAAATTTATCCTAACGAAGCTTCCACTTAATACTTTTTTCTCGAAGAAGTCGACAGCATGCAGCTCTTGAAGCTGTAAATATATGGTCACAATTGCGTTTGAAAGAAAAAAATGTGTATGCAGTCCATCTTAACACCGATGTAATGCAAGTTGCATCTGGCTATTGAATTCCAATCTCCCGTCTCAAATGCACAAATGCACAAAATCAAATTACGACTGTAAACAGTAACCGATACAATACGAGGTAACAGTAATTCATTTTATACCTAGACCTGAAGACTGCCTATAAGTCGAAGTCAAAGTGAACAATTATAATAAAAACGAATAAGATCATACAAATGTTAACTAAAAGTTTTTAAAAAGAGGTAAATTTATTTCCAAGAAACAGAACAAGGCATAGGGCAAGATATCGAAGTTATCTTGTAAAGTATTATAAATCTAATAAACTTAATCACTTTCGTAGAATTATATTTACATATCCCATATATTGAGAATTACAAATTTCAGTATTGATAAAGTAATGTGAGTTTTGGTCTTCATTTCACTCATAGCTTCTTTGTTTTATTCTAACAGGATAGCAGTTATCTCTTGTTCGCACAGATATATCAGTTTTAAGTTTTAAGTCCTGCAGATTTCCATCTGATTCAATTCGATAATTTTGCAGCAAGGTAATCAAAACAGTTTTTATCACCATATAAGCATATAATTTGCCTAAAATAAAAAATAGTTAAAGTAAAAATTGAATTGGTAAAATTTAAAGAATTTACCAATACAACTACGGGGACCCGCACTAAAAGGCATGTAAGCGTAAGGAGGTCTCTTTTTAACATTTTCTGGTAAAAAATGATCAGGGTAGAATTCGTTTGGTTTCTCCCAGTATTCAGGATTTCGATGCAAATTGTGTATTGCAATAACAATAGAGCAATTTTTGGGAATAGACAAATTTCCTAAAAATTTTCATATATAAAACTAAACCATTAATTGTTTTAGAAGCAATTTTACCAATAATACAAGCTTCCGTTGTTGTTCTCATAAGAAATGGTCCAATAGAGAATAATCGTAAAACATCTTTTACACACATGTCCAAATAAGGTAATTCTTCTAGATTCGAAAGTTCAAAGGGGCCATTTTCTCCTATAACACTTTCAATTTCTCGAGCAATTTTGTCTTGAATTTTTGGATACATCCCCAAAATAAGTATTGAAAATGAACAAATTGTCATAACTGTATCTTCACTCTATTAGAAATATTGCAATAAATTGTTTTTTTTTTAAATGTTCTTACAGCAGTATATAAAGTAGCCAGGTGATGAAGTATTTCATCTTCAGTTGCAAACTCAGGGTGATTTTCTTTAATCTCTGTGAGTTGATCGGATAAACTCCGATAGTCTTGGTTTGATTGATCAGAATTAAGTTGTTGCATGGATGTAGTTCTTATTCCCTGAAAATTTTCGATTAAGGAAAAAATAATTAAACATTATTCACTCACCTTTTTCACTAACGAGTACATTTCTTCTTTTTCCTTCTGTGCTTCCAAAAAATAATGAGTTTTTTTGTAAATCCAGTCAATGTGAAGCCATACTTTTATAATTCGGGAATGAACTAAGGTATATAATCTAAAAAAACAATTTGTGCTTTTAAGTTTGAAGATACATAATAAAGAAAATGCCGCTCTCTAAAAGGTATGAACCGCAGAACACGCACGAAAATTCTGTGCGTAATATATTTTCTGCATCCAGTAATACAAACGTGTGATATCTGACAAATATTTAACTATTTTATGAAAAAATACCTAAATAACTGCAACTATTTGGTCTACAAAGCAACATAATAACAACTACAGAGCAACACCACGAAGTTATTTGTATTAACAATCAAAAATTTAAACAAACTATCATCTTAGCAAAATGAGTTAAGTTAATAGAAATTTTTCACAGTTTTGCGTTTACGTTCGAACATTTTTTGCATCAACATATTAGAGTAGTTTGTAGCAGCTTAACTATTATTAATAATTTATGGAACGTCTAGATGTTAAATAGTTTCATTTGTTTACCTCCACATTAGGAGAAGGTCGTTACAAATTTCTTAACTGTTATCAGCCTGAAAGCTGACGTAGAAGCTTGCAAATACCAGAGTTGCTTCTACCCTTTATTACAATATTTTTTAAGTACCTGCTAAGTATATGTAATAGACCGTCTGAACTACCATCCATTGAATTGGATCTAACTCCTAGAATGGTTTCTGAAATAAATAATTTTTGATCAAACCCTTATTGTAAAATTCAACAATAAAATTTACCATTGACAATATCGAAAGTGTATCTATGTAGCCATAAGCCAATGTCGAAATAATCTTTGTTGACTTCTTTCTGCAAAGCGTCTTTTAATACATTTGCACGTTGCAGCATGACGGGAAAATAATTTGAAATATTTTTTATTACAAATAAGGGCGCCATTAATTTCCGATCACGTCTCCATTTAGTTCCTAGAAACATAGTTAATTTTTGGTTTATATCAATAATTAGGTTTTTACCTGAACCACTTATTAAGCCTTCTCCAACAAATACTTTAAGAAATTTATAAATATCACCTTTTGTGGTAAACTTCATCGACGTCATTATCTTCTGCAATTCATTAAATTTAAGTTGAAGGATTTCTCCATTATAAACTTTTTTTTGTTGTTGAAATCTTTGACCTAACTTACCTCGGCGTAATGAGCATCAGAAATTATCATAGTAAATTTAGATCCAAACCAAAATCTCATAGGACTGGAATAATTGTTTATTATATTATTAGCTGTGTCAAAAATATCTAAAATAGTAATATATAACAAAAACTAGTAATTTGTTATTATATAGTTTTCTACTCACCTTCGTCTTTGCACCAAAAGTAAAGTGCATTTCCTAAAACTGGTAATGCGAAAGGTCCTGGTAATTTCCATGATAACTTATAAAATTCCCATTGGCACCAAATAAATTTCGTAAAAAAAATCGTGAATAAAAAAATTAAAACTGTTATAAGCCACGATGTAATGTCCATTTCTGTGCTTTGTCGCAAATGGAATGAAGTTTTTACGAAACTATTATAAATTTACTTTGGCCTTTCATAGGTGAATTCTCCCGAAACTGTAATCCTTGAAATAAACTTGTTTTTTTTTTATTTTATTTATTATAATTTTAGCAATTCAAATTATAAGTATATGTAAAACGATATATACTAACATTAAAAATATAGCTCAGCCATTCATCTATATTGTGTCATAACAGGTAATTATTTTCCAAAATCCTAAAAAACCAAAATATCAACTTTTTATAAAGAAATAAATCTTAGCTATTAATTTGTAAAAGATCTTAGCCTGATTAAATCGATTGTTTGAAAATTGTAAATATGTTTTAACAATTTTTGCTCATAGCATAAAATATTATTTTTGGCAAATAGTTTAATTATTATTACTGCTCTGCAAATCTTTTTATTATCAAGTTTTATTTAAATAGATGTTTAACTTATGTTAGATACTCCGGATGAGTTACTTTATCTACGTTGAAGAGAAAACTGAAATTAATTGGAAACAAAATATTGAAAGTTCATAAAAAAGTAAGACTAACATACGTCTCAGATACCAATTTAATCACTTTGCATAATAATTTGCGAAAATAACATTTGTCGTGTACTCTTTAAAAATTGTAAAAAAGAACCTTTTCAGCTTTTTATATAAATATTAGTTTTCAGGTAAAAATTAAAAAAGTTTTTAATAAAGAAAATGTCAGATAAAATGCAAGGCAGAAAAAAAGAAATAAAACAAAAAACAGAAAAAATTAAATTGTGTCAAGTAGTGAAATAAATTTGGTCTACAATAGAAGCTAAAAACGACTTAAAATACTTTAAAAGGTAAGTTATACTTTTTAAAATCCTATTAATGGACCATGAAGTGAAATGATTCCTTTTATACCTAGGCGTGAAAATTCTCCATCAGTCAAAGTCAGAATTATCAAATATAATAAAAAGACACTAAAAAGATTGATAATTAAAAGTTTTTAAATGTAAGTAAATTTATTTTTATAAAACAGAACAAAGTTGAGAGGGCAAAATGTTGATGTTATCTTGTAAAATATTATAAATCCAATTTAATTTAATTACTTTCATTCCAATTATTCCAAGTGAATTTGTATTTTTTTATTGGTAAATTAGCGTTTGTTTCGGTCATAGCTTCTTTGTTTTATTCTAATAGGATAAAAGTTATCTCTAGGTCTAACAGAAATATCAGTTTTGAGTTTTATGTCCTGCAACTTTCCATCTGATTCAATTCGATAATTTTGCAACAAAGTAACCAAAACTGTTTTCATCGCCACATATGCATATAATTTACCTAAAATAAAAAATAGTTAAAGCAAAAATTGTAAAATTGAAGAAATTTACCAGTACAACTACGAGGACCCGCACTAAAAGGCATGTAAGCGTAAGGATGTCGCTTTTTACCATTTTCTGGTAAAAAATGATCCGGGTAGAATTCGTCGGGTTTCTCCCAATATTCAGGATTTCGATGCATATTGTGTATTGCAATTACAACAGAACAATTTTTGGGAACACAAAAGTTTCCTAAAATTTGCAATATTAATTTAACTATTAAACATTTTAGAAGTAATCTTACCAACAATACATTTTTCCGTTGTTTTCCTCATAATAAATGGTGCAATGGGGAATAATCGTAAAATGTCTTTTATACACATATCTAAATAAGATAATTGTTCTAAATCCGAAAGTTCAATGCAACCATTTCTTCCTATCACACTTTCAATTTCTCGAGCAACTTTGTCTTGAATTTTCGGATACATCCCCAGAATAAGTAGCGAAAATGCACAAATTGTCATAACTGTATCTTCACTCTACTAGAAAAATTGCAATTTAATAATAATTTACTAAAACTATCTTACAGCAGAAAAAAATGTAACAAGATGATGCAATAGTTCATCTTCAGTTACAAATTCAGGGTAGTTTTTTTTAATCTCTAAAAGTTGGTCGAGAAAACTACGATAATTTTGGTTTGATCGATCACACCGTTGCAGGGATGTAGTTGTTATTCCCTAAAAATTTCAGATTAAGGAAAAAGTAATTTAACTTTATTCACTCACCTTTTTCACAAACGAGTACATCTCTTCCTTTTCCTTCTGTTCTTCCAAAAAATAGTGAGTTTTTTTGTAAATCCAGTCAACTTGAAGCCATACTTTTATAATGCGGGCATGAACTATGGTATATATCCTGAAAATATAATTTGATGTTTTAAGTTTAAGGAAACGTGACTTTGTCACCCTCTCTACAAGTTATAATCCGCAGAATACACACGAAAATTTTGTGCGCAATTATTTTCCGCGTCCAGTAATTCAAACGTGTGATACTCGACAAATATTCAAATATGTGACAACAAAAAGTGAGTAACTGCAATTACTTGGTCTACAAAACGACAGAGTAGTTAGAACTATAACAGCAATAGATTGCGAAGGAGTTATTTGCGTCAATAAGTGAAATGAGTAAAGTTAATATACATTTTTCATAGTTTTAAATTTAATTCTTTTTTTCTTTTTAAATTGTTTTAATAGTTTAGGGGAATTATAGAGAAACTGCAGCTTAACCAATACTACTATTAATAATTCATGGATTGTCTAGAAGTTAAATAGTTCCATTTGTTTGCCTTCACTTTAGGAGAAGGTCGTTATAAATATGATAACTGCTTTACAAAGCAAAGCTGGCGTAAAAGCTTGTAATTATCAGAGTGGCTGCTACCCATCTATTTTAATATCTTTTAAGTACCTGCAAAGTATATGTAATAGATTGTCTGAACTACCATCTATTGAATCTGATTTGAACCCTAGAATGGTTTCTGAAATCAATAATTTTTTATCAAAATCTTAAAATGTTAAAACTGCACAAAATCCTTACCATTGACAATATCGAAACTGTATCTATGTAGCCATAAGCCAATGTCGAAATTATCCTTATTAACTTCTTTCTGCAAAGCGTCTTTTAATATATTTGCATGTTGTAGCATGACGGGAAAATAATTTGAAATATTTTTCATTGAAAATAAGGGAGCCATTAATTTTCGATCACGTTTCCATTTAGTTCCTGGAAATATGTCAAAAATAGTTTTTGGTTCATGTCAATTAATGTAATTAGGTTTTTACCTGAACCACTTATTAAGCCATCTCCAGTAAATACTTTAAGAAATTTATAAATGTCACCCTTTGTGGTAAACTTCATTGACGGCATTATTTTCTGCAATTAATTAAACTTTAGTTAAAAGATTTATCCTGTATGAAATTTTGGTTTTTGTTAAAATTTTCAACCTAACTTACCTCCGCGTAATGAACATCAGAAATTACCATAGTAAATTGGGATCCAAACCAAAACCTCATAGGACTGGAATAATTATTTATTATATTATTAGCTGTGTCAAAAATATCTAGAATAAGTCAATAAAACTGGTAATTTGTTATTTTATATTTTTCTACTTACCTTCTTCCTTGCACCAAAAGTAAAGTGCATTTCCTAAAAATGGTAATGCAAAAGGTCCTGGTAATTTCCATGATAACTTATAAAATTCCCACTGGCACCAAATATATTTTGTAAAAAAAATTGTTAATAAGAAAATTAAAAACGTTATAAGCCACGACGTAATATCCATTTCTCTGCTTTGTCGCAAATGGAATGAATGGCCCTAAGTTTTTTACGAAACTGTAACTGTGCGAAACTATTATAATGTTACTTCGGCCTTGTTATGAGTACTTTTGTGAAACCATAAACCTTGGAATAAACTTGCTCCTCTTTCATTATATTTATTGTTATTATTTAAGAAATTCCAGTTACAACTTGCAATAAACTAACATTAAAAAAAATGAAGGCAAATATTAATTAATGTAAAATTGTGAGAGATGATTTTTATAAGCCGGGCAAAACCAAAAAAAATCTTTAAAAACTAATAGTAAATTTTAACAAATTCTTTAATAGTTAAAAATATTATTTTTCGGAAATTTTTAGAGTGCAAATTATTTTACTATTAAGTTTTATTTGAATTGGAGGTCAACTTATATTGAATAAAAAGTTTGAGGAAGAAATATACATTAATTAAGAAGAAAAAATATTAAAAATTCAAAAGAAGATACAAGACTAACGTGAGTCTTAAAGAAGAAAAAATTATTTACTTTGCGTAATAATTTACAGAAATATAAATTTACAGAAATAATAAAAGGTATTTATATTCTGAAAATAAAGAACAAAATCTCGTCAGCATTCTATATTAAAATTGTTAAAATTATGTTTGAAATAGAGAGAACAATTAATTTTTATGTGAAAATAGAGCAATTAAAAATGTTTTTAATCTTAATGTAAAAGATGACAAAATTATGAATGGTTACAAATTATGAGACAACGAAAAAAGAAGAAGAGTGTAAAATGAATAAAATGTATCAAGTATTAAAGCAAATCTAGCGTACAAGAGACATTAAAAAAAACCTAAAACACTTCTAAAGGTAAAGTAAAGTAATTAAACTAAGGAAACTAAATAAAATGTAACAGAAATTAAACCCTCGTGGAGATGGAATAAAAGACTGACATTTTCAATATGACGTAATGTAGAAAGCTAGCAAAAAGAATAAATTTTTATAAACTGTTACGTGTCACAGCAAGAAAGAAATTTGTAATTGTGGCACAATTAAGTAACAACAATAATGCTACTGCTTTAAAGAAGAAACAATTAGTTATAAATAATTGCTAGCTACCGTATTTATCAACATAAAAATAAATTGCGAGTCGTCTCAGGAATCCATAACATCTCAAAAAGGAGCGCTAAAGATCACAATAATACAAATCCAATGCTTACTTAGATATAATGTGAGAAAAATTCTTTACGGCCGTTACAAAGCTACTACAAAATCACAAATATAAATACTCGACCAAGTATCTGTAAGAAGGAAGCCATATATGCAATTAATAATGCAAAAACCGGCAAAGTTATATGTTTGGACAAAGTGATAAGGATGGTGGACGAAACTGGTATGGATGTTTTGACTGCAAGATTGAATATGATATATGACACTTAAGCATTATCAAATAAAATGATACACTTCGACATTGTGCGCATATCTGAAATAGTGAATTCTAAGAGATACATAGAGCACCAAATTATAAACTAATGAGTCATACTCTAGAGATATTAAAAAATAATACATAAAATGTACAAGAAATACGAAGAAATAGTAACTGAATTTCAGTACAAGTTCCGGAATGGGTTGTGCCTGGTTGACACAATGTAAAGTAGTGTGCGAATTGTAGTGGTCAGCTACTGTAGTACCATTGCTTATAGATATTAATATCTATAAACAATGGTAGTACAGAACACTCGCTTACCACCAGTACGTCATAGGTCAGTTGCTCGTACATCACTCGCTTTATTTGTATACAAAAGTTATTACTCGCCAGCCGGTGGATCTTGCTGACGTGTTTGTAGTGTCAAATGTGCCTCTGAATTGAACTTCAAACTATCTTAAAATGGCAGTGAAAAGGTGGTCTTTTCAGAATAATATTAAATTCATAAACCTGTACAAAAGGGAAGAGAACTTATGGAATCTTTTGACACCAATTATAAAAACATAGATATGAGATCTCATTTTTAATGATTCTTTGGTTAAAATCATTTTATTTGTCTTTTTGCTCCGAATACCTTCAATAGTTTTTCTAATTTAGAAGATATTTTTTTGATCCTAGATCTTATCACAGTTCTTTTCATTAAATCACATTGACTTGACATTTGAAAATTTACTTGATCAGGAATTAGGTACCAGAAAAGCTCTTCATACTCATTGTAATTAGAAAATGCATATTCGAAATAGTGCAATATGAAGAGCTGTTGAAATTTTTAAAGAATATAGGTCTGGATAACAAATATATTTGTATCATAATACATTTTAAATGTAATTGAATAGCCGCTACTAAGTTTCAGGGTGAATTAACTGACTATATAAAGAATCTGAGAGGGGTGCAATAAAGTTGTCTTTTACTACCACTTTTGTTCATGATATACTCTGAAGCCATATTCAAAGATTGATTAGAAAACAGAAAAAAAGAAATTAATAGAATTAGAATTATAAATTTGTGTTATGCAGATGATACTTGCGCAAAATGAACAAACCTTTTAGGTGTTTGTGGATTACATTGTTATCTCCAGAACCAATTATGGACGAAGTATAGAGTCTAAAATAATGGTAATTAGCAAAAGTGGAATTGTTTAAATGAATATCAATTTTGAAGAAAAACAGCTACAAGTTGTAAAATACAGATACTTGGGCTGTGATCTAAATGAGAAATTGAATCTGCTGCCGCCACTTTAATTTACAAGATCGCATGGACATTGCATGTCACCATTGTATGTTATACCCGTTTTTTGGATTAGAGTAGAAGCGTTGGAGATTTAACTAAGAACCCAATAAAAATTAAAGTATTTGAACTGTGGGATTATTAAAGAATGCTTAAAATATTTTGGACTCAATGTATAAGGTATGAAGCGTTTCTGCGAGTATGGAGAAGGAACTACAAGTCGTTAATATAATCATAAAAGGATAATTAGATTAGTTAGAACACATGTTGCAAAGTACTAGCTACTTCAAGAAATTATTTAAAGTAAAATAGACGAAGCGCAAAGAAAGAATATCCATTCGTAAAAATCTGCTTTGCTGGTATGGGAAAACCGCAAGTTCCGTGTTCGAGGTTTCAATATTTATGGTAAAAATAGCATTGATAGTAGTAAATCTTTGGTAAAAAGCACACCACAAGAAGAAGAAAATTCCTTAATAAAAGCTACCAACAAAATTAAAAATTTTATAAATAGAAGCAACAAAATGGGATATTCTTGTCAATTTTAGAACTGTAGCAACAAAATATTAATAAAATTCAGAAGATTATCAATAAATTGTAGTGTTGTGATAAAAAATGTATCAGAAACAATAAGAATAATCTTTGTACAAATGTTGGAGGTGAAAGAGGATCAAATAATTTGAGCTAAAAACATGTAAATTAAAAAAGCACAGTGAACCCAAGGTATTAGCACAAAAAAACACAACAAACTGATATACCTGCAATAATCGCCTATTAATCTCTTCTTTTGAGTAGTTAGACTAGTTGCAATGTATGGCAAATTCAAACAAAAATATGGAATTAGAAATGGTTATAATTTTTTTTGAAATTACTCTTTAGATGTATAGTGTTGAAATGTAATTTTTTTAAAGTAGGAGATGTCGGTACTAAATACCTGCCATTATCTTTTATACATTTACATTGTAAGTTATCACTCGTTTTCAGGAATTATTTTTTAGCCATTTTTATCTATAATCTCGTATAAAGATGTCTAAAAAATTATTCAAGCAAACGTGTAAATCTAGAAGTAATCGCGTCTTCAATTGCCTTGAATCCTACATGATTTATGACGTTCTTCGCAATTACTTTAATAAACTTGTGTACCCTCGTTAGACCAGTTTCGTCTACGTTACAAATATTTTTTACTTAAAACTAATACAACAGTAAGAATAAATTATCATAAGATTATTAACGTTGACTTGAGAACCTGTAAGAATAATTGAATGTAGATGAGCAACAAAACCGTTAATTTTCGCAAGAAAATCCTACTATCGAGAGAATCAAAATTATTTTTTAACAAACTGAAATGTCAACTTTCCTGTTTCATGAAACTTGAGCAATAATAAGAATATAACCGGAATAAAATTTTCGAGTTGTATTTCGTGTAGTTTGCCAAATTGCATAATTAACCTTTGGTCGCTTTATTACATACGGTCACAGGTTCTGGCCGAAATGCAGAATACAACCTGACAATGATATATACGAGACGAGATAACCGCCAAAGTTTAGGAACTAAACTAATCCTAAACAATTAAGTCCATTGGTTCCACGTTGAAAACCTTATTACAGATATTACAACTTACTTGTGTTTTTGGATAAGAACTAATCGTCTTAAAAATCGATTGACAAAAAGTTCTGGTAAGTTTTTTTAGGTTTCTCAATGAATTTGAATATGAAACTCATTTTATTGCTCATTATTATTACTTTTACCAATTTCAATATTAGAAATTATTACTTCAATTTTAGTAAAATGTAAATCAGAAATCGATGCCAAATGTAACATGTTAAGCCGGCTCCAGACGATGTCTTCACTCGCCAAACATTCGGCAAATATAAGCAAATGCGGCATCGTGTAGACGATACGTTCATGTGTGTAGATTTGGTCGAATGGCAAATGCTCGACAAGCGTCCACAAATGCCGAATCGTGAAGATGCTAAATATTGCGATATGTGAAAGAGATATGTTTGCTTGGCAAATATGCATCAACTATAATTATCTCAAGTTTTTTGATTTGTCTCCCATGATGTGTGCTTATTTACTGCCTCCAAAGCAAACCTTTCCATAGCAAATAAAATTCATTTGTGGCATGCTTCACACGATGTGCCATATCTATCGCTTGAGGCATATTTCTCAAGTAAACACATTTATTCGAATGCTATAGTATTTAGCATCTACACGATGCGGCATTTGTTGACGCTTGTCGAATATTTGTCATTTTAACAAATCTACGCATATGAACGCATGTACAAGTATCATATCGTCCACACGATGCCGCATTTGCTTACATTTAGCGAATGTTTGGCGAGCTAAAGCATCGCCAGGTGCTGGCTTAATATTTAACCACCCATTTCAGTTATATTAAAGTTACTAAGGAAATATTATTTCAAATAATTTCAAAGCTTGCTGCTTTGTTATTTATATTGCAACCATTAATTTTAGAAAATTGGCGATAAGAGAGATTGTTTTCCGAGTAATGTAGACATTACATCCACTTATGTCTTTTTATTTTATCTAGTGCAGAATATCGAAATTGGAGTAGTGCCATCTACTTTTATTGTTCCTATAGTAATTGTTAAATTATTTATATGATGAAATTTTTTTAGAATTCTATCAACAATATTAGAATTTGATGTTTCGTTCGGGTTAATGAGTGTGTCACCAAGGTGCCTTAAAAAACTGAAATAATCAACTCACTAGGAAAATTATTGAGTGGAAACACCTTTGAGTTAATATTGAAATTTTACCACATTATAAATTTTATGAAAATTGACACAAAAATATTCCGACACCTCACTCGAAGTGTATATTTAAATGTCAATTTGATCAAATGGAAATTTCTAAAAGATTTTCATACAAAACTTGTTTTCTAAATAACGTGTCTACCGCCACTGTTGTACGTCATTATTATTTGGTTATAAAACAATAATACCTCTCATTCTCTTTGTTCCTAAGTTAAGCATATAAAGTTAATCGAATATTCTCAACTATAAAAGCACTTTAGAACTAGAGTACAGTTATTAAATATACAATTGTTATAAACTAGACCCAGAACACCCTGTGATTGGACATAGCATCTGACGTCACCCAGTCATTCACCACTTGGAGACTATTGTAGTCGGCTACGTACATTTTCCCAACAAATTAAATGATTTCTCACAATTTTCTCTGTTTAACAACTAATTAAAAATAAATTGTGGTTTTCCGAAGTGGAAAATGACAGGCGAAGGATTTGTGAGGATCCAGTCGGATAATTTGCCAAAAGTTGACTCCTAATTGCTGAAATTTATAGTAAAGGCCAATAGGTAAGCCAGCAAGTATTTACGTATTATATTTTACAACTTAAAGTGGGATGTATGTTACGGCAGACCAGTTTTACGCAAAAAAATACGGTCAAGTTCCCCATTACTTTCAACACTTTCCAGTCTGTGTTGTATTTGCAAAACTTGATTGCAGCACCATCTCGTAGTCGGGAAATGCAAAACTGGGGTGGCAGTTCAGGCAATTGTATGTTAAAAGAAAAACGTGAAGTAATATGAATTTTAGAATTTTATTAATTAGTTTTCATTTCTACATTGTAAGTCAATAATAGTTTTTCCATCACCTTCTGAAAACGAGCTGTACCATTCTCGTTGATCGAGTTGTTCGAGTCTAAGTAATTTTTTAAAAGTTCTTTACATATTTTCTTGTTATCTTTTTTAAGTTATAATCGTTTTTCTGATACAATTTCTTTTCTATCAAATATACATTTTCGAAATATTCCAGTCCTTCATCTATCTTATCAATTTACATTACTTCTAACTATCCTCATACCATATTTTAACCCCTATAATTTATGTCTATTTCTAGGGCATTATCATCAGTAATGTTAAGTTTATCTAACACATTTGCATTAATATCCTGAGTGTTAGTGAGAATAAAATCAATAAAAGGCTCTCTGTCTTCATATTAATGTTTCGAAATAATGTGTCAAACTGCCTCATACCATTATCATTGATAATTTGCCTAATCTTCAAAGTAAAAAATTGCCTGATAATCTAGATTTTTAAAAATAACTAAATAAGTTTGGCTGCTAATTAAATCAAGTGCCAGAAGCCCTTCTTATTTTTTCTTAAAACAATATTTTAAAATATTTTCTAAGTAATCACAATGTGAAAGGTTTGAGGTGCTAATATGAAAATTAAAGTTGTGGTGATTAATTTTATAATTTTATTATTTTCTTGAAATACACGTTTGCATATGGTTTGAATAATTCAATCACGAATAGTCTTTGGCAATTTAATTTGCATTTTGAATACGCTTATATTTCACTAATAGTTCAAAGTTCTCTTTAAGAATATTATTATGCTGCGATTCAAATTTCTTGTTATGACCGTGGTGGGAGTATTATATATATATATAATTCCCTCATCACGGTCGTATCTTCTTAAAGGCAAACCTCATTCACTTAAACATTTTAATACCACAACATATTCTATTACATTATAGTAATGTTAGGTGATATTTTTAAAATATTAATCCTAATAATTCAAAAGCTAGTGGCAACCTGTCGGTTTTTAATTTTCTTGTAACATATTTATCTAAAAGCCGTATATTTGAAATTTATTAAAATTACATAGAAGAAATGACTGAACGGAATTTTAGTTTTGAAAAAAAATGAGATAATATTATAGGGAATAATTCTAAATAATTTTGGTCGCACGTTAAAGGCCTGCAAGAATATTCGAATAGTTCATTTGAAAAAAAAATTGTGAGCTGAAACTTATTAAAATTGAATGTATGAAGTTATGCCATTGTTGAGGTAATATAATTTGCCGAGTATCGATAATTTTTTAATTACTAGACACTTGTCTGGCTCTTATCCTTGTACAATTTTTAATAGATTGCTTCTTGTAATAATCAAACACAATATTTATTCTGCCTACGTAATTTCAATAGTTTGTACTGATGCATACTATTAAACATATGACGTGTTTTCTGACTATCAGCGGTTTTATGTGCTGGAAAAGTATTCACAACATTCCTGTAACTTTCGATAATATTTTCCCAAGCAAATTTATTAGATGGTAAACATTGAGGATTAGTCAGTACTAGAACCATGTAATATGGTGTAAGTTCATATTTAAAAACTTTCAAAACGTCAGTGGTTCTCCCCATTCTCTTTACTACCAAAACTCCTTGTAAAATATTTATCCATGATGCCATGTGCGATCAGTTATTCTCTTCATATTTACTGATTGTTTTTTAAAAGGTTTGTATAAATCTGCGGTAAATTTAGAAATTAAAATAGTGAAGAAGTCGTTTTCTTTTTGAAATCCAGACAGTACAAGTATTTAATTATTATTCTAGGCAATTTTATTCTTCTACTAGTAACGGTAAGTTTTACTCAGGTACTGAGGCGAAAATATTATAACTAAAATTATTTCCAGAGGCTAGCAATAGATTTGAGTTTTTACTCTTGCTGAAATTTTGACGTCATTGAATTGTTATACAAAATTCGCCAAAAATTTTTCGGATAATTGTGCTATGTATTGTTTATATCAAAATAATAATTATTAACAATTTTGCAATGTCATTTCCGAAGTTATCGATACAAGTTTGGGTGTGTGAACAATTTTGATTGCGGTTGTATCAAAAGGTTGGACAGGAATCCTTTCAGTGTTTATCGGGGAGTTCAACCATTAACTTTGCCACTCGCCTCCATATAACCTAAAGGTCGCTACACCAACCCGGCTCGAATTTCGTAATTACGTCGCAAAAGCCCCTTCTTTGCACATTGATTTCTCATAAACTATTAACGAAGCAGATAGCAACCGCAGCAGAGTCCATACCGACTAATTAATTTACCTTCTCATTATGCAGAAAATTGTGATTCGTGCTACTTTCAACGTCATACATGAACCAGCAGTTTTTACAAACCATTTCTATAAGCCACCTCTACCGCATCCGGCTAGAAAATAAAGAAAACAAAACGGTGAAAGGAATCGTTCCTGACGGTTTCTCGTTTGCTATTTCGTGTAATAGCGAGCTTTCCGTTGCAAGCTTGTTAAATTCGCGATGCTGCATCAATCAACAAAAATAGAGTCCAGACGAGAACAATGGAGTTTTTAAGGTTGAAAGCCTGAAGGGTGCATCGATTTCGCATTAGTACCTGATTTCGGGGAAAGGATCACGTGGGGCGTTAATAAACTGTCAGACTAGAATTTCGACGTACCGGAAATGGCGTTCGCAGCTGGCGGCGGCGATAAACCCTTCGACCAAAGTCGTGCAAGTTTACTTTTCGCATCTATTGTGGCGGGAATAGGGGCATCGATCCTTGATTTCGTCGCTTTTCAGAAACTTTCAATTTTACCCAGAAAAGCCGCAGACACTAAATCCGGCTAGTTCCCAGACACCCACCAAGAACCCTACATTAAAACCTACTGGAATAAAAATACGAAAGTAGGCTATAAAAATAGTTTTAGTAACTTCCTTTGCAATTCTTTTCCCTTAAAATGCAGTTTAAATCTGGCCATAATCTGCCAAGGTAAAGTCTAATTTATATCTACAATTTGCAGTCCCCAAAAAATATATTCTGAACATTGTGTGTCTTGCGTGTCTGCTGACTGAAATTGCGATTTCCATTCTGAAAATTAGTCGCTTTTTCAACGTTTATCATCAACGTTACCTGAATTTCTCACATCGCCCCCGCTTTCACCTGAAACGACACACCGTTTTGATTTATTACCCTCCGTCCTTGGCGTTAGCTCTAATTTCCATGGTTTCGTTGTAATTTCCGGTATTTCTTATAAACTCTTGCTAACAACAAAAAATTTTAGTTATATTTTGCGATTCGAAGTTTTTGGAATATTTAAGATTTTCTTTCTTCTATCTAAGCGAAATACGCTGAATCACGATAGCGTTGTCCATGAATTTTTCAAATAAGATTTATGCGAGGGTCGTCACATAAATCTAGTAAATTAAGTTACATGTCTGTTTTATTTGTTGGGGGTGTAGAAAGGGATATTTTGTTGCCTCATCCCTTGTTGATTCCGTTACTGGAATTGTTTGCGATTAATTATCAATACTTCAGGTTGAGAGAAAATAGAAGGATACTAGAGAGAAACTGAAATTAGCGAAAATAGTATTGATAGCTAATTTATAGGTATTATCGATCCTTATTGCTAGTACATACCTGTAATTTACTGTGACTCATAGGGTTGACCGGATATATTGATGGTACAGTACGCGCCCTCTAGGGTCGACAAAATAAATTTTTTTGATTAATAATATTATGTGATATATAATTAGGTGCTGCGGAATATTGTTTGTGAAGAGGTCAATCGCCTTAATTTCAGCGGTTCCTAATGTATGTACAAAAGATTACGTGTACAAATTCGTTAACTCTTGGTTAAAAACGATGTGGCTTACAATATTTAAATAATTGTCACATATAGCATAAGTGTTAAATTTTCGTCTATATTAAATATTTATTTTGAAGTTAAATTTCTACTTTCTGTAGGACCTATATGTCGTCAAAGTCTACGTCCTCTAGTTTTTGCCAAAATAAATTGTTAGCATTACGGTAACGGTTTCTAATTATCTTTACCGCAACTACAGTCGCATCTTCAAAGACATACGACCCGATGTCACTTTTTAACCAGAAACTGTACTAAAGTGGTTATTGTTTATGAATCACTTGATGATTTTTTGGTTCGCAGATACGACAGTTTAACTTAATTACGTAACTGTTGAGGTAAAAGTGAACGGCATCACTGAGGATAATTGTTGTGAAAAAATTGAGCTCAACTTCCTAGCAATTAATTTACAAACGTCTGGAATTGTCCAAAATCTCTAGACTTGAGTTCTAAATGCAGATCTTTCGTTTAATTTCTGGACACGGCGTTAAATTGCAATTCTGAGGTTATCTGTCTCACTTTGGATTACTGCGGCTCAATCAAGCCATTTTCTTTGAATTTTTCCATTATATACTTAAATGCGTTTCTGAAGAGCGCTTGATTTCGAGCAAAACTTTCACGTAATCTTCGCTACACCATGACAATCGAACTATTATTTTGGTAAAATATTTTCACAATTTGGCCACGTTGTCCAAATTAATTTTTTTGGATCTGTAGAGTATATTAAAATAACTTCTAAAAATGGCAGTCAAATTTATAATCGCCAGCTCTCATTGAAACACTTTTGATGTGTTATATAAATTTAAGTAACACTTGCGATAAGAAGCGTGATTTAATTATAAGTTTGCATGAGTTATAAAACATTAATAGAAAATTTATTTGATAAGGTATCTATCAAAGAAAGTTTTCCAAAACTAAACTTAAACTAAAACTAATTTGCAGTAAGTTGAACATTTTGTTGTGTAGTTGTGATTTCGGGTGAGAGGTTATTTAACTTTATGTTTTGTACCGATCTTATCACTGATGTGTCCCTAGTGTATAGATTATTTTAGCTCGAGTCGAACACGAGGGCTTCATTACATTATAGGTGGAATATGACACGTAAACAGAAGAAATTAATGAATTACATATAGTCAAATTTAAACAAACGAAAATATAAACACAAAAATACGTTTCAGAACAAATACATTAAATAGATATAAGGCACAGGAGTCAATCATCTTTATTTCCTTTTTCTAACATTTTATTATAATAACATCTTATAACATACTTAACATTTTTCTAGTATAAATCTTGCAAATATTCTGCTTTTATTCCTAAATTTCTCTTTTACTTATGCAATTAATTTTCATTATTGCCTACTTATCTCGTTTTATGTGAGATTTTAATTATCTTTAGTAATTTTTAATTTAATTTTCCACATTTTGATCTAATTTTTTTTTAAATTTTATAATTCAAGTATTTTTAAATTATACTTTTTATATTTTTTGTATGTTAATTTTAGCATTTTGTAGCTATTTCTTTATTAGAACTTCTTAAAGATTTCTTATATTGTAAATTTCTAGTTGCAGTATCATTTCCTATCACTTGGTACAATTTTTCCGAACTTTCTGTATTACTATATTTGCTTTTTTATTGACTAAAGTAATGAACGTCACACTGCCTGGTTCTGAGGAACAGTGTGCAATTCCCAGGGCCACCTTACCTACCAAGTGTATTTTTAGGGTGTTTTCTCATGGTGCTCTTAAGGTGAATCTCAGGTCAGTGTATATTATCCATCAGTACTTGCCACCACAGTTCTAAACCCAACATTTATAGATACATCCATCGAGCCCTTTTATCAAGTGTGGGTAAAAAGGACCAGAATGTTTTATAGCGACCCGTGCCTTGGGAGAATGAATTATTCCTACTTTTATGTTTACGTTTACTTTTGCCTTCATTGTTGTATTTTCTTAATAATTAAAAACTATCTTTTTACTTGAATTCAGTTTTGTGCTCTTCCATTATTGTCATCCGCTTTTCTCTTGGTTTAGAACCAGTGTACTTCTTGTAACTTTACTCAAAAAATCTCTTCTATATTTGGTATATTTGTTGCTTTTAATTTTTGTTTCTAAATTTCTATTTCTCTCAATTTCTGTTTAAATCTCTATTCTTAGTTGTCCGTTTTTCCATATTATTTTTTAATTCAAGTTTTTTTATAATTCTTTTTATTACTTACTTTGTTACACTTTCTCTTTAAATCAGTGAGTAAATTTTTGTCTTGATTGATCTCATTTCGTGTTGGAAATCTTACTTTTTTTTATTATCCGGCTCGTGTGAGTTTCGATTCTTTACTACTTCTTCTCAAATTATATTTTCAAGGTATTATTACTTTATTTTCGTGAAAATATTACCCTCCGACTGTTCGCTCTTAATATTTAATTCTATTTTTTTAAGATTTTTCCTACAAATATTGAGCTAGAGATTACGACCTATTTACACTTTCAATTTTTACTTTACGTATTTTTATATTTTATATTATTATTTTCTTGATCTTTCTTTCCTTTTGTTGGATTTTGAATAATGAATCGTTTTTTTATTTCACTTTGTCTTACACTCAGAGTTGTGTGATTTGTGTAATTTTATTTTAAAGGACCGTGGAGATTTATATTTGTTTACTTAAAAAATATTTCTTTTTTCAATATTTCTTGTTTCTTTAAAATTTTATAAACCTTCTTTTCTTAATTTCTGTCTGATGGCTGCTACTCTTCCTTTCTTCATTTACTGTCTAGTTATGTTTTTCCATAATTATTATTATTACATATTGCCTCCGTAATTATTCACTACTTCTAAAATTCATTTTCAAAACTGTTCTTGAAATCTTTTATAATCTTTATTGCTGTTGTTTCTTTACAAAAAGTGTCAACTTTTTCTGTTTTTCTTTAATTTTTCACCTCTCTCATTTATCACGCCATCAGCTTTTATTATTATTTCTTAAATTTCAACATTTTATAGTCATGGAAATGTATTGTTTTGCTGCATAAGTGGTGCAAATATCTAATCTCCTTTCTAAGAAAAACCGGTGTGATGGAGTGATGAGACTAGGTACAATAAGTTTAAGCTTCAGTAGAGCAGACTGCAACTGCAACCTGTGAAGAGAAAATGAAGGTTGAAGTTATTGTTTGTTCTAGCTCCAACGTGTTAAATATTTTGTTTATTTATAAGCACCTAGACATGTGATTTTGATGAATTGTTGCTGGTCCTCGGATATACACAAGAGATTGCTCTAGGGAATAATTGGAGGTCATGTTTCTATATAAATTTATTTAGCGTTGAATAGCCGGTTTTAAAAGTCGACAATAGGGTAGAAGTTAATTTAGGTAATACCGCAAGGATTTGCAAGCATCCTGCTCGATATTAGTTTAATGATAGCGTAACTAGCAAAGCAATAAAAATTTTCATCATAAAAACAGAAATTTATGTAGATTGTGCGAAATAGCATTATCGAGCGTTATCGTGAACTTTTTCGGAATTACCCTCATTGCTTTCGGTTCGATAAAAACAATCTCCCAAGCAGGTGGCAGTGTTTATGAAATACTCGGAGTTTTCAGTTACTTCGCGGTAGCATATGGTTTGGATTTAGGTGCAACTCTGATTAAATCCTAAACAAATTAATCACCAATCGTAAAACTGCCGCACGCACAACGCGCCCCCTGATTTAATCTTCCCATTAACATCGAATGCGATCCTGTAAAGCTAAACCAAATTATTGTCGAACGCTCTTATCGAATGGCCGTTTCGTTGTTAAATTAATAACATTAGCTTTGTTGCAGCTGCTTTACAACAGGCAACTATGCCTCATCTGGGCGTCTCGTTTCCTGAATCTCTGGATATGGCACTTGACGAGCAACAGAAACTTCTCAATTCAGGTAATCGACCGCAAAACTAAAAACTAATTGCGCAATTTAGAACCATTACAATCGGGAAATTGACGCAAAACTTTTAATAGCGTTCCCACTATCACTAATAATTTTTTTAATGATTCCACAATTTCAGGAGGACGGTCTCAACTTTCTGTCACTATTGTTGAGGTTGGAGGAACCCCACAACCGAGTCCATTGTCCGACCGTAGCTCGCAACAACTCCTCGAAACCCCCTTAGAATCAGGTTCGTTGTTCGATTACTCATAAATAACTAAGAATGGCACGAAATAAAAGCTCGCATTTTAAGCTTGAGCCATTTAGGTTATTGGTTTGCTATTTCGTAAAGTGATGGAGAATTTATTTTATGACTTCCAGTTGTTTTCAATTATTATTGAAAGATTTTGTGTTCTAGCTCCTGCGGCGTCATGTTGTCAAAGTACGACTGCCGCTTCTTTACTGATCGAGAGCCCCCCAAAATGGGGAGATGCTGCCCGTTACGCGTCAAGACAACACCGTAAGATTGCCGGTAGAGCAACGTTTCAGGGACAAGTTTACAATTTTCTGGAACGACCCGACAACTGGAAGTGTTTCTTCTACCACATCGTCGTGTGAGTGTTTTTTTACTGGATATTTATGTAATGATTCTCTTTGATCGGTCGTTAAAGTTTTATGGGAAAAATTGGTCGAATGGAAGTTTTCTTTGTTGGGTTCGTGACGTTTGTGTCCGACGAGTGGCTTTTAGTCGAAATCATTGAAATTTAATTCTATTTAATATTTTATCTTGTATGCTCGGCGCTCAACTGTTGTTAGTGCTCTCTCGCGGGATCCGTTGTCGTGTAGGCATTAGTCAAATGGGGACGGAAATAAATTTCTTTTGGAGCACGATTTGGGTTTAGAAAGGAAAATGGTTGATGAATAACGCGGTACTGAAAGTTCAAAACAAGATTTGTGGTAGCGCGCTAAATGGCGGAGGCGCCGGGAGAATCTGTGGCCTTATCAAAAAGACGATTTGTCACCTTTTTTTTTCTGCTATTCTGACGTAGCGGTCACTTTATCCTCACAAAGGTTTTTAATTTATGGTATTAGTTCTTTAGTGTAATTTTTTTATATTTGACTGAATCGTAAATGTTGCGCATGAGAATACGATTAGAATATGATACATTTACTGCCACTCTTACTCAAATATCACATTGTAATAGTGTTATCGATTATGAATTGTGTTGCAATACCTCTTATTTTTTTAGGTAGCCCGAACTGGTCATTTAGGAAAGATAAAGCAATAATTATTTTTATTTATTTAAAAATTATCCGTTTAATGCAGACAGAAAAATCCGCCTCAGTATAAAAAATAATTCTTTACGTCAGACTAAAAAGAGATATCAGTACATTGCTATTAAAAAAAAATTTACAGGCTAAAATGGCTGGTGGCAATTTTTTTAAAGTAGAATATTAGTCCAAATTAGTCATTTAACAAACAGATTTTTTTATAACTCTAATAGTTTAAAAGCAAAAACTTGGTCCCATATTTTTGTTTAACTCTGTATATGCTGTGAATAAGTTCGGGCATTTTATGATACTAGAACAGTAGGTTGACGTTGATTAGTGATTATCTGCTAATAACTTGCAATTTGTTAGCTTTTCTCTACTGAATTTGGCTTGTTTTGGTTTTATAAGCAACAATTTTAAGATAACCTCTTAAGAAGAAAAAATTATTGGAGTTAAAACTGTCAATATTGGCGAACATTTAACAGCTTTATTTTTGTTAATTAATTTGCATGTTAAAATGCTGATTTGTTATGTTATCTTTTGAGATAACAAGGGATTTATGATTATTTCTAACCTAGCTACTACAATATTCAACGACTCAATATACTGGAGTTAGTGAAATTTTTTACAAAAAGTTTAACTTTAACTGTTAACTAAAAATTAGTAATTTTCTTATTTGTGACACAATTACTGTCACTGTCATTTAACTGTCGCATTGTAATAATAGTATTGACCCTGAATTGTGTTGGGATACTTTTCCAGGTAGATCTGGAAGATGGAAACTCATGTATAGAAATTCTTTACGTCAGACTGGATAGAAATATTAGTAGGTAGCTTAGGAAAGAGAAGAGTTCCATATTTTTGGCCAATTTTTTACTTTAACATAAATCATACTATTTTAAAATTGCATCCAGGCTATTTTACAGTCAGGTCCGGACTTTTCAGGTAATAATATATTTATTGCTCTTCTTGCAGAGCTATTTCTATTAGGCCCAACACTGTCTTCTAGCATCTAAATTATTAAGAAAACTTAAGCACATTTATTTAAACTTGAACACTAATGGTCAATAGGCAATTTTGAATATAGAAATTTTAATAAACTTTTAGTCGTAAAAGTATTGTGCTAAAAAGGGGAAAGAGAATATTGGCATTTAATGAATTATGTGGGTTACAAAGTGGAGAGTTTATTCAATTGCTTTAATGCTAACAATTTTTTAGATATGTATATAAGTTTAGAAACCAAAAATTAATTTTTCCACATTGTCGTTATTTCTGGTGTCAAAATTAGTGCTAAAAGAATTGTTGATATCTTTATGCACACATCCCATATTTAATTTGGTGCGCCATTCTATTATAAACCAATAGAGACAAATTTTTATTTTATAGCTATTTGAGGTCATTGTTGTATTTATTACCTTGACGTTGTTTAAATTTTTCTTAAGTTGCATTTTTGGAAAAATTATGACAAAATGACATAAAAATTAAAAATAGTGCAATTTAGAAAATTATGAAGAAAGGAACTTGAAACAATAGTTGCAATGTTTATTTATGTAATTTTCTTACCAATTTAGAATTAAAAATTGTTGAATTTTAGATTTGATAGTTGCTTTTCTTCTGCATGGTGTTTTGTTTATAATTATTTTAACTTTGACACAAAGTAATGTATTTTTTTTATTTCTAATTAACAGAAGAACGAAAAATAATTTTCTTTGCAATTACATATATAAGACTCGAGGAAAAGATTAATGAAAAAATTTAGTTGGTTGACAATTTTAATTGTAGCTTAGCTTGATTTGTTGTCTGAGTTTTTGACCTTCAGATTATTATAGTTAAATTCATGGTTCGTAAAATCAATAGCAGGTCATACTGAGAGAAAATTTTTACTTCAATATTGATATAAGTCAAAGCTAAATTACTAATAAATAATTCAAATTTGAGAACTTTATGTTATGCTATATAAGGCAAAATTGTACAAATGTTATATTGGTTCAAATTTTGTCCACAATTCTATACTAAATGAGAACCAATTTTTTAAAGACAAAGTTGCATTTTTTGCAAACTAACAACTAAAAGATTAGCACAATTTAACAACCAAGGTTGTAATATTTTGGGATTTACATTTTCAAATTACATGGATTTTACTTAAAACACTTAACTCTATTTTTGTCAAATATGTTTTTCAAATAGTTATAGTGCGGTAGAAATTAAATTGCCAATATTAATGAGTATTGGAACAACAGTATTCAGCCGACTGACAATACATAAAGTAACATTTAGTGGTTTATTTCAGTAAAGTATTGAGAAATGAAACACTTCATTAAGAAAATTAATTATTATAAATTGTAATTAATACAAAATAGAACAAGCGTTACTAAATTTAAATGTAATACAAAGCTTTGATGGATTTGACCCAATTACATTTTGTTGTTTCTCTGTTGTAAACTATGCGAATAATTACTGAAATGACAATTAGTGGATGTGCTGGATGAATTTGTTGTTGCAAATTTCTTATGACATCAACAATATTGTTTAAAGCTAATTGTATGATTTATTTTAGCGGCTATTTCTAAATTCAATAAAATTTCAAATTAAAATTAAAAATTTAATTTAAATAATTTAATTACATTTAAATTGCAAGTAATACAAATAACGGCAATTCTGTTAAATTTAAATGTTTGTTGTCCGATCTCATTACATCTGACAACAAATGGTGGATGCGCCGGGTGAATTTGTTGTTGGCGTTCCATCTCCTGAATTTACCGTCACTTATTTTCTAATTAGTAACTAAATTTCGGGTTCAGTTCAGAGAGATTTTAACACATTGTAGCAAATACTAATTAATTTACTTTATTAGAGACGAGAAGCTCCAAAATTAGCATGTTGCTAAAGGTGAATGCAACATTCGAGACTCACGTCGTTCTCCTCATGAATTATTTGAATGAAGCTAAAAATATTGTCAAATGCCAAATGCGATCTGTTTGTAAATTGCCCTCAATTGCATTTATGTGTAAATCATAAATTATAAATGATACGCTCTCAAATATGCAAAAATCTTCATTTTGAAACTGTAAGTTTTACAATATTGAGTCCAACGTCTATTACATAGATGGCGTTTAATTTCCTTATTCCAACCCGATCGAACTAGTTATGAACATTTCTGTAACGCAAGCATTTCACTAAAGTTTATAGGTCAAACCGGTATATAAATTATTAATGAGAAATTAGGTCTTCTTTATTGTTGAAGGCACAGATGGCGAGATTCGTGGCTTCTGACCTTTGAGGTTTACATCAACCATTAAACTGTAATGATAGAGGCAAAAACAAGTGTTTCTAATCGTGGTTGATGTTAACGATAGAGTAACAAAAGCAGAATTATGGCCGTCATTTTAATTTGCAAATTCAGGGAGGTTTAAAAATGTTATAGTTCTATTGATTACTCGCAAATCGGTGATTTCTAATTGTGTATTAATGTAAATTCTGTTAATGAAGGGTTTTGGGTTTGGATTAAATTTATTTATATTGTAACAAGGAGCAAAATGTCAAATAAACTAGTAAGCAAAAGGATGATTCAAATTAAAAATTAATAACCAATCAAGAAGGGTGTAAAAGGCAACCAACCAATCCATTATTATTATTTTTTAACGTAGGATTTTTTAAAGTTTTACCCATTTTGCGCATAATTCTCAGAAATAAACATATTGTTAAGCTAAATTTAATGTATTTTTAGACGATCAGGAGGATAAATGGAGCGATGAATCGAAATGTTTCACATATAACTATTGAAAATATATCTATCAATGAATAAATTATGTCTATAAAAGTGTATTTGGAAGTAAATCTACTACTTTGTAAGTTGGTCAACATCAATTTAATGTTCCTAGTTATTTTATGAATTGTTGCGACCTTTACATATTTTATTAAATAGGTAAAGAAATTTGATTAAAAAATGCGAGGTAATATCAAGAATTTTACAGTCTGATGCAAAAAGTGGCCGCAGCACTGAAGTTTATTGTCCTAATTATTTTTTACTATTTTGTTCTCTCCGTAAGAGTTGAAGAATCGATAGTTGTTAATAAACATTCAGGAATAGTTTCATAAGAAATTAAGCAACAGTTATACTTAATCTAAAAAGATCCTTTATCTACTACAGCAATTTTAATGACGTAGCAAGGAACAAGCAGACCAATTACTCGAGAATAGAATAAGTAATTATGGCAAGTTTCTTCAATTTTCTTATAACTTTGGAGATATTTGGAAAAAAAATAACTACAAAAGGTGCATGAAAGAATGCTGTTTGCCATTTACTTCATATAATTATAACAGTTAATTTAGGTTCTTGCACATTAGGGAAGAATAATTAAAAAAATCGATTTATATCTATAATAAATCAATCTTCTTAAAATACCTATAATAAGTAAAGATAATGGAGGACAGTGAAAAAGCAGCTAATGCAGGCGTAATCACAATTTAAGCAGTCAGCAGTTGTGATTCAGTTATAATTATTGTAAATACATTTTCGATCATTTGATGTATGAATGAGCCCGTTTGAACTAAATCTAAACTTCTTGACGTAAAAAATAGGTACATTTATTGTGATAGGTTGACAAGACTTGATGAATAGACTTTAGTTACATAATGAAAACTATTTCTGATAAAATCAATATTAAAAAGCGTCTGGGTGAGATCCAATTACAGTAAATATATTGCAGGAGTTATCAACTATATGCTTCAAGCTAATAAAATGTATATTCAAACCAATACTTTGGTTTAATTACGAACCAATTACTTGGAATCTTATTTAAATTATTTTAATAAAATATAGCTAAAAACTAAAAGTTATATTAGGTTCAGAAGACAAGCAGTCAAAATAGAAGCTTTGGCTAAATTAGCTATTTTTGTGTCTTGAGTCACTTTTAAGTACGATTTTGACGAATTTATCTCGGCCTTGTCAATTTTCATAAAATTAGAGAAATAGCAAAAACTGTATGATCCTCCTGCAATAGTTTTAACTTATTTTAGAAAAAAGAGAAAAATATAAAAGTTTGCAAATATGCTTCTTAAAAATACCTCTACCTTTTAGTCTGCTGTAAAATCAATTCTCATATTTTAGGTAAATTTTTGCTACTAGGGATGGCATGGTTTCAGATTGTAAAATTGTCTCTAACCACCAAAAAGAAATAATGGTAATAAAGTTTCCAAAGCTCACTTACTGATTTGAGATTTGATGGAAATATTGTTAGTAGAAATTGTGTTCAAATAAGTCAAACAATGATAAAAATGTGTAGCTTTACCAAAACTACGCTCCACGTAACTTGCCAGTGGTTTTGACAGATTAAGAAGCATGACAGCTTTGGCCATATTTTCTCATGCAAAAAGCTTAACTTTAACAGATTTTCATTTATTCTTGAGGTTTAAAAGCCACCTCAATAAAATTATAGCTGTTTCAGCTAAAAATTAGAAAATTCCTAAATCCAGATAGAATAAATAATTTACAAAAAAAATATTGTAATACCTCTAATTTATTTTAAAAACTTTGAAATTGAATTTAATTAATTCTGTATCTATGGCAGAATAGAAATTTCTTTAATAATGCTAGCATATAGTTGGAAAATTTTGTTCTTTTATATCTGAAGCATGAATTTGCTTTTTCAAATAATCGAATCAAAGAAAGCTCTTCATACTATTGATAGTTTCATCCCCGTTTGCCTTTACAAATATTTATAAGTCACTCTTGACGGTTTCCCCAATTAGCGTTTAATCGTTAGGTTATCACAACACGATCCTGCTTCAATCGATATACTTAAAAATTCATCGAAGCGATACCGTACCCGATTACTAACCTTGTAATTAGTTCAGAAAATTTAACGAATCAATCGTTACAATATGACAGTCCATAAAATATATTTTATCACAAATAATATTCTGAAAACAATCAATTCACAAAATTAGTAGAGAATTTAATTAAAAACAAAATTTTGAAAAATGATAATTAAAACTTTTCTAAAATTATTGATTTAGTTGTCGGGTTGCGATTTTCATGTACTTTCCAACTAAATTTAGAAACAAAATCAGAATAACATTTCATGCAATTTAGAAGAGTTGTTATTGGTTTAAACCCGTTGATACTTCCTGGTGATCAACTGCACATATAAAGCGAAGTTAGCCTAGATTTTAATTATTCAGGCAAATGCATTCAATCGAAATACCCGAGCTTGGTGAAATAATAATTATTTAACGTTGCAATAGAGCAGCCGTTTATTTTGATGTTTAATCTCTTGATAAAGCATTAACGCACTTTGGGGAATAAATATATTTTGTTAAAATTCTAGATTGTTTCAATTTACAAAATATTTACCCGACTGGCGTATTTTATTTCTATCGATTGACACGTTAACTTTATCAGTAGTTGAAAGGACCTAAATAGGACTGACGTCCAAGAGAGTTGGAAGTGAAACGCTCGCGAAGTTTCTGCTGGACCAATGATTTAAGAGCAACTTGATGGAGTCTCAGAGTACGCATGGGTAACCTTGACTTGACAAACTTGGAGAGATATTAATTTATTGCTATAGTGGAGAACAACACTAAATTGAAGTTAAGAAATGGACCAGCTCTGGCAGGAAACTACGATAAAATCCCTTTACACGTGTCTCCTTTCGTGAATCGATATATTGAATCTGTGTAAGCATGTTATCAAAAGGCGCTACTCCAAAGACACTTAGTCGATAACAGAACGCAGTTGATTGAGGCACAATATTTGCGAGTGCCGCATTTTCAATTCTTAGTCTACAATGAAATATTTTTTAGACACTACAAAGTATTCTCAAACTTTGAAACACCGAATTTAAGCGTTAAACCTACAAGCCTATAATGTTATAACTTCTTGCTCTTTATTATGGGTTATGCAGAAATTTTAATATGCCTCGATAAATTAAACAAATATTTAATAAAGTGTATTTTTTGAATAAAATTGAAGATAAACATAATGTATTAACTGCCCGATTTGGCAAATATAGAAACAGATGGTTGGTGGCTGGAAAATTACATTCTTTTACGGCTACTGTTGTAACCCAATGCCATAAAAATATGAAAAAAGTGAGAACTTGATTTAGAAATCTACTTCTACAATTGCACCCTCCAAAAGCATTATTAAATATTTTTTAGTAGCTTGGGCAACCATCCTGAGTTTGGTTTTAACTGATTGATGAAAGACACTACACTTTTCTTGGAGAGGCTAATGATATTTTTCAATATTGAGTTCTTTGTCTAGAAAAATAAAGTCGGTAGTAAAATGTTTCACCACATTCTAAATTCTGCTCTTTAATACCAATCTCTTCATTAAGTTTTTTATAGTGCCGCTTCTGTTGTCTTGAATATCGGTATTGTAATTTCTTACAAATATTGTTTTATGTGAGAAGCAGATGTTTCTTAGTAAGCTCCAATTAAATTCTCCAGTTTATGGCGTGTTTGACTTTAATTGTCATGATGTAGTTGGAATAAGTTTTAGTTTTATATAAATATATTGGCGTTACATTTCTTTTATTTTAAGTAAAAAAAATACCAAAATATGCAGAAAGCGACTTCAACATAAAACATTAAGTGACAACTCTGAAACTTAGGACTTTTCAAGGATAATAGTTTAAATTTTTTTAATTAGTAGATCAAGCAATAGATTGTTAAAGAATCCATTTGCGTGCAGTGAATAATTGTTTTTAATATTTTTTTAAATAATTTAACAATAAGAGCACTGCGTTGCCAGTAAAATTTTAATAATCAAACCTGGATCTCTTGTTGCATTATTTATAAATAAATTATTATGACAAAAAGAATTAAACAAAAAATTAGAAATAAATTGAATTATTTGATCCTTTTAAGCCTTCTCACGTTTTTGAAGTTTGGAAGATTTAAATGGTTTGAATCTTAACATGGTAAAAAAATAAATCTTAAAAATTTTACCCATGGCGCTTATGGGTATCAATGGTTTAGACATACAAAGTATCATAATATTCCTTATTATCTCGCTCTGCAAGATGTGGATTTTGTTAATATTTATTTCTCTGGTAGCATTTCACTATTAACAACTAATGTCCATATCGGTTTTATTACTTAATTATACAAAAGCATATTTTCTTTTAAGCAATATAATTTTATCTATTTAATATTCAGTTTTCTTTCTTTTTGTTATCATAAAAACTTTGATTAATTTTGCATTTAAGCCGCATTAGAATACTTCTGAGAAAATTTTACCTAAAAGAAATGTTGCGGCAAGACTCGCAAAAGTGGCTACTATGTTGAGGTAAGTGGGGTACGGCACACAGAGTATTGTGCCTAAAGTACTGTGTTGTGGTAGAAGTTTCAACAAGGCTGGTAGCAAGCAGAAATTTTATTAATTATGGTGAGCGAAATCTTCTCAATCTGCAAGAACGCAACCTGTATGACAGCCGTTGCCCCCAAATTATATAATGGTATAGCACCAGAAATACAAGGGAATTTCAGCTGATTTTGAGTGACTCCCTTACTACCTAGATACTTAGATAGGTTGGGGTGGCTTAGTTTGTAAAACTATCAAACACACCGGCCGTTCTTTAAGCAAGCAATATTTTTTTATTTGTCTATTACAAATTATTTTCGCTTTTCCATTCCATCAATATTTGCCACGGCTAAAACACTAATACGTTTCCTTGATAGTCTTCCACATTCACACTTTTCTCTTTTAAAATATAACTTTCCACTAGCCGATTGACCGTAGCCTTGCTTAAAGCTGTATAGACAGGTCAATGAAGCCGCTCTAAGACTTCCTTTGTCTGAAATGAAATATATTTCTAAAATTGTTACGTTAACTTTGATTCTAATTATATTTCTATCAAATGTTTTATCGTCAATTATTCGGTATTTCATATTGTTAGTAGATTATTATTAAAACTTTACTTTGTGCTCGTTGATGTTTTAGCACGCTATTGAACAAATCGATGTAGTTGTTGAAAATTTCTATGACCTCTCATTCCTCATTCTTTACCAAAATAAAAATGTTATTAATTAATATAATTTTTGATGTTAGATGCACGATAACTTTTTGTATGGCATTGTCAGCTATAATAATAAAAAAATTATTGTTTGGCCTCGATTATATTGATGTAATTTAACTTTTTGCACCATGTTTCGAAGTTGTCATTTTTTATAAATACTACAGTTTCTGAAACATCTATTGGTAGGTACCGGTAGAGGCGGATCAGTTTTACTCCATACTTATGGCAATAAATAAGATATAACGGGCATTGTATTACCTCAGTAATATTATTTTTTTACTTTTACCGTAGCTTGAGTCATCAAGCCAGCGCATATCTTTTGATACCCTTTCTATCGTCAAAACCTCTTAGTTTTGGCGACCATAGAAAGAAATTTGAGTTACTTTGGTGGCCTTCGTCGCGACAATTTCCAAGACCTGGTTGTTCGTTTGTTTGTTAAATCTAAAATTTGTAGACCAGAGTCTTTTTACTCTTTTCGAGGACCAAGTTGACATCCTCACAAGCATTTTATTTGGGAGTCCGTGAAATATTCGGCTCTTCAACTCTTCTGCTTTGGCCAGATCTAGGCCAGGAGTAACTAATCAAAGACCTATACAATTTTTTGAGGTCCTCATCCCCGCTATTTACTATCTCTGGGAAAATTGGTTTACGCCCCTATCAAATTTTTTTATAAGCCGATTTGCTTATTTGTTTCGTTTAATTTTTGGTTTGTCGCTTCGAAATTTTAATTTATTTAGTTCAGGAAAATGGGGCTTGAGATAGCTAGCGAGTCTCGCGAATTTTACTTGAAACAAGTTTATTTGTCAATTTTTAAAATTTAAATCTTTTCGCATTTTATTTAATATTTGCTTTCAATTTTAAAAATCTGGGTTACCGTTGCATAGGTATAATTAGGGATTTAAATAATTTGTTGCTCTCTTAATTGTCCACCCCTATTAATTAGACAATCACCCCACTCTGAATTAAATAGCGAGTCCCAACTTTTTTTGCAGGTTACAAATTCAAGCCTAAAAAAATTTTTCTTATGGAACTTTTTGCTACATATAAGCTACTTTGCAGAAAATTAATAAAAATTAATTTAGAAATTTTAATTCCGTTTAATTGAGAAAAATCAAATTATTGAATTAAAGAAACAACAAGCTGATTGAACAAGGGGGTTACTAATTAAAGACCACTTTGAAACAAATTGAAATTTTATGTAATTGTTTAACAAAACCTCACTGTTAGTAGTGCCCAATTTTTTTACAAAGATGAAAAAAAATTGTTTTGAAAAAAAATTAGTAAATATTGACCGCCACAATGTTAACGTTTACATTTGTGTTGCTTTTTATTCTTTTCGATTTTAAACGTATTTTTCAAACTCATTTGTGTTCTTGTCTAGGTTAATTCTTGCAACTTCTTTTGGTAATGATTATAAAATTGTTGCTGTAATTTTACCGGTGGTGTCAAACTATAAGTCTCAATATTGTTGCTTTGTTCATAACAGTGCAGGTAATATTGCTTCTTTGCTACTTACTTTTTGTTGCAACGCGTCTAATCTTTACCTTCGATTTTAAATATTATTGGTTTTATGAAACCAAAACAATATTTTAAAACTCAAATATTAACCACCATCAAAATTTCAACTGTCCCAATTTTCATAATAACATTAATTATATTTTTTTAACATTGTCACTTTTTCATTATTTTGGTAAGAACTTCTAAATAATTATTTATTTTATTGGTAACGCCCTCTAGAAGTAAATTTTATTTTAAATGTGATTCAGCACTCGGACTCCACAGCAAGCGTGTGGTTAACGCTATAGAAAGTTTAACACCATTAAACTTATTTCTCAATTTACAGCGCAATGAGGTGAAATAAACTTTGGACTCAGTACTTGGTAGTAAATGGACGCGATTATTCAATAATAAAAAGATAAGGTGAAAGTAATAGCGTAGATAAAAGTAAGCAGACAAACGTTTTAACTTATTTTTTTGTAAACAGCTATTAAATTTCGCTTTGGAATTTAATTTAACTCGCAAACCATATTACCAAGAAAATAGCTTGCAAAACTAGAAATTACTATTTACGACAGCTAAAAGGAAGTTAATTTTTCACGTAAATGGTAATTATATTCGTAGAACGTAAATGCGTGTCGCTTGATGAACCCGACAGTTTGACATACTTTTCTGAAGCTCTAAATTATCAATATTTCTAAAGCACAATATTACCCCAATTACATGCCGATAATGTTCTGAAATAAAATTTTGGTGCAACCTGCCCAGCGGATATTTTGTAATAATTCATAGAAATAACACTTCCTGCTGTTGTAGGGATTTTGTTGCAAAATCAACATTTGCTCCCCCAGATAGAAGCAGTTGCTTTACCCAACCCGCTTTCAAGTTAGCAATGCTACTATGCAAATCCTCGCAGCAACTCCCCGACCTGACTCATTTACCGCAAAAGTGTCTCTTCAGTCTTTGTTTGCGCATTTGTTACATTAACCCGAGGCCTATGTTCCATTTCCGGCCTGTTGCCGATTCCTCGACGATTAGACAGCCGTTATGGAAATTGGCCGTCTGGTGCTGCACCACTGTTCCATTTAAATTCGCCCTACCTGATTTGATTCCGCCGTGGGTTAGATCGATGGGAGCGTCGTCGTGTTGTGAGCGTCCCCTGCAACGGGTGCGCGAGACCAACAGTTGGTTTCCAGCCGCGCTCCAGGACTCACGGCCGGTCCCGTTCTGTTTCTGAATTATTAACGCGACCACCATCGCCGAACCACAATGGAAACCGCTGTGAATTGTTCGGGTAAAGTGAAAGGTGCGATTTGGCGGAGGCGCCGGGCGAGCGTTGCCGTTTGAGAATTTCCGTTTGTAGCGTCCGGAAAAAACGACGTTATGACGTCGCGAGAATGAGGTGTTCTTGTGCGGCCCGGTGGGTTTGCGGTCGCCAATGCTGTCATTAGTGATGTTCCGCGAGATGAATCGGTCTGAACAGGAAAGTTTGTACCGCACATCTAGAAAACTTAGCTTAGTGCCAATCACCGGAAACCATTCCCATGGGGGATTGTTTGATGACGGCAGGAGGCACTCTGGAGTTAGGACGGACGAACAGGCCTCGGGTTACGGTGACGATCTGGTGTTGAGTGTGCTCAAGAGTCCTGTCAACCATGTCGGAGTGGAAACGCGAGACACTAATTGCGGAACGACTCCAGTATCTGAGGATGAGCTGCTGGGGGCTGCCGAAACGACCGACGATGACGCGAGGTAATCGCGCTCGTTATAGCGGAGCGTAGTTGACAGATGGAAGTCTTCAACAAAGAAATTTCAACTGTCGGTTCCTAATCGTTTCCATTCCTTCCCTTCAACTTATTACAGACTGATAGGTTAAAATATCCAGGTAGAGACCTTATAGTTTATTTTCCCTTAAGAGATTTTTTTGTAAACACAACATTTTTATAAAAGTAATGCAATGACCAAGCATTATTTGTACTAGTTTCTGTGCTTTTTATTACCTCCTTAAAATTTAAAGACAAATTTCCCTATTAAGTAATTACAGTAATTTGATTAAAATTGAGAAATGACTTTTGGTAGTTAGTATTTTTTTTAAAGTTTAGAATTAAAATTCTACAAAACCAAGGTCTTCTCATTCATTGCATTTACTTCCAGTCCTTATACTGTAACTCCAATTTTCTCTTTATTTTAGTTGTTAAATTTTTAATTTGTCTAACTGTTACTATTCAAAATATCAATGCAGCAAATGCTAGATTGACATAATTTCTAACAACAAATACAATTTTTCTTTGCAAGTTTTTCCTTAATTTTATTATGTTTTGTCTTTCTAAGTAAACTAGTTTTCTCTAAAATGACCATCTATTGTCCTAATTAAAGACATGAATACAATCTTACAGCGACCTCTATCAGCTCTTTTTATTCGCCAACAATTTGAAGTGCTTCGTGTCTCTTTGCCATGAAGCGTGTTTCATTGTCCTCTTGTTGTGGAAATACGATATACAGTCAATTTCTAAGTTACAACATGCAATTGTAGCTCTCTTTGTTTTCAAATTCATTTATTGAGTTTCACACTTGTCTACAAAAATATTAAGTTTCATTAACACTTCTTCTTTCTACAAAACAATTCGCTAAAAGTATAAGTGACTTTGAGCTTTGAACAAACTTAATTTAGTTACAAACTGCAACATCTTGAGGAATTGTTGTATCTAATTACTTATTCATTTTATTTTATTAATTTTTTTAACTAAACAAATTTGAAGCAATAATAATTTTCGGCTGTTTTTGTTGCCTTCTTAACTTTTTTCCACTTTTCTCCCAATCCTCCTATCGAAATTTTCTAGGGAGTATTTTTGTTTAGCTTCGATGAGGTTTTTATTAAAAAAATTATTTACGAAAAGCACCTCAAGCGCATAACTTTTTTGACAATCCTTTCCAAAAATCGTTTTTAATTCAACCATCTGTCAACTGGAGCTGGCTTTCCAGACGTGAAGTAATCTCCGAATTTGAAGGTACAAACAAACAGGAAGTGAAGACGAGCTTACCGAAGAGTCCTCGGAAAAGCTGCCTTTCCTTCAACGATTACGCGGTCATCGTGGTCCCCGTTTCGGAGAGGTCCACCATAAGCGTGTGCCTACACCTCTCAAACGTAAACAACGTTTCGGTCGCAACCACAAATCCAAGGACGTGATCCAGTCCGAAGACGTTGTCGATGAAGAAGATGACGTCGCCGAAACCCCGTCCGATGCCCCTCGTGGTGTCCCCGACCCCTACTATCCCATCTACTTACCAATCGACCAGGCATTCAAGGCAAAATACGTGTTTCACCACAAAAAAGGCAAAACTTGTCAGGAAAGGACTTACGTTTTTCTGGAGCACCCTGTCGGCTGGTTGTGTTTTATCTACCATTTCACGGTGTAAGTTTTTGAGAAATTGATGGGAATTTTAAGAATTGAGGGTAACTCATATTTAAGCAAGTCCCGAAGTAATTACGTAATTGTCTATATGGAGATAAGTCCCTGGGGTAGCGGTCGCGTTTTACTCGAATAGGAATTGGACACGGTACAATTAGACGGTTTGTGTGTCAAACTTTTTTCGTTCGCTTATTAGAGAAACACAAAGAGTCGCGTGACAAGAGAAAGAAAACTCAAAATAATATCCATATTAACGCCAACAAACATTTCGCGTGCGAGTGCCTCTTTATGTGGATTAGGGATCGCCGGCCAATAGCAGATTCTCTTTGTTTGAAGCGGACAATGGGGTTTTCGGGATATCGAGTAATTATCAGCAAAGTGAAAAGGCGGTTCGACCTGGAAATGTCGCAGAATGGCACGAAAGAGTGCAGCTGGCGGATAAATACTTCAAATACGAAGATTGAGTTGACGTTCTCTTTGTTTTGGTATCATCTTCGGTATCGGTGCAAAGTACTGATAACCTAGTTTCATGCACGAAACACTGAAATGGAAATTAAACAACTTATAGATTAACATGCTGGCTACATAAATTACAATAACGCTTCTTTCTATATTTGGTAGATTAGAAGAAAAATTAATTTTGATGCAAATATATTATGATTTTCAATGATTGTCTCTTTCGAATTTTTTTTTATTTTATGTACGGTTGCTGCAAGAAATGTAATTTATACATAACGCAAGAATGCTTTCATTAATTCTCTCTCAATCTGCACAAAACTGTCCTGGTGTTAATTTCCTCTCAGTCGATTGGCTTTTAAAATTAATTAAAACTTTATAAAACGTTCTATTTATAGTTTCAGTTACCAACTGAAACAGTTTTAACTCATGCCACTTTACTATTGTCGATTATGAAACAAGTTAAACTCGTTGCAATAATGGTGAAGGCGCCGGAAAAATTTACCTTACAAGGTGAATTTACGCTTTTTTTATCTTATTTTATTAATGCTAAAATATTAGCAATTTAAAGATTTTATTGTTAAATTGTAACAACTTTAGAAAACTCTCAAATTGTTTAACAACAAATTTAACTACCATATAAAAATGGTAACTGCTAATTGCCAAAATTTCTTGATATTATACCGAAACATAAAACATTCATTAATACTGGTGAATAGTTTATAATAATTTTTTTTAGCTACGGTAATCTGAAATCTTGTGCGTAACGAAAAGGGAAACGCTCTGTTTACAGTGCAAGTTTTGAAGTTCCGTGGAGCGCACAATATGTATAACGAAAGAAAAGATACAATGCAACAAAATTGTTACTTTATTTTCCTTTTATAATTTTGTTTCGATGATAATTTTCTTGAAAAATGTGAAACCGTATTTTTTGTTCAACTATGTTAATAATTACGAAGTATGTAGAGAACTGTGACATTTTAAATAAATTATTCTTGCTAATAATCTTTTGCTAATGATATAGTCAGTGGACTGGGCTGACGTCTAATTTATGATATAGAAAAAGCGAATTGTAGCAAGTTTCCGTGTGGAAGTAAACAAAAATACTAATTCAAAATATGGATTAATACAGATCAATAATAATGGTAGTTTATGTGTTTTTTCCTTTACTATTTGAGTGATTGAAATTACTTGGAAACGTTATAAACGTTCTAATATCAAACATGCGATACGAACAATTTCGTTGTTGTCTTTAATCGCAGTCTTAAAAACAGATTTTACCATATATAGGATAGTGGTATTTTAGAATCAAAGTAATTTTATGTTTTAAAAAAAATAAGTCAAGAATTAATTCTAGTCTACACTTTGTTCCACAAATTTGAGGTAATTTGGTAAAAACATAAATTTTTAGTCAATTGCCTCAGATGTGGAGAATTTGATGGAGATGATCTAAGTGCGTTCTTGTAGAATTTTGCATCATCTACATATTAAGAGCATTTGGAAGATAGAAATTGTAATTGCAGTAAAGATGAATACAAATCTTGGGGTTAACTACTTTTAACATGTTTTAGCACCATCCCTTATCTTGGCTGTCCAATGTAACTGCGAAGGCACACAGGAAACTAGACTTGCATTAATTTGGGATATTTAAAAATCCACATAAAAGTGTTTGTAGTAATTTGCATATCAAATATATTGCGGCAACTTTCTTGTTTCACGACATGTTAAACTGATTTGATAATTCTTTGAAATGCATTTAACCAAAAGATATAATTTGTTGGGGAAGTATCTGCCATCTGACCCAATGGCGACGGTGGAGTTAAAGAAATGTGGAGAAGCGCTACAAATTTAAACCAGACCCTAGATGAAATTAATAATTTTGTAAGGTTTCACTTGATTTCGAATATGAAACAATAATCTAGTTCGATTTCATAATAACCTAAAAATACGTTCATAATTAAAATGTACTGTGTACAATAAAACATAAAAAATTAGTAAAATATATTAATAAAAATATCTAACGCATTAAAAGAAATACCAACTTACACAAAAGTATAATTAAAAGTTACATAGCAAAATTTTTAAATTTGTCATCAAAGTCCTTAAATCAAATCTCTAGAACATATGGCAACGATGCAGTAGTGAGGTGTTCTTGTACTTGCTCTTAATGTCCCCCAGTAACTAAAATTGTCCAGAAAAATTTTGATGATACACTTAATGGTATAAAGAATAGCAAAGGAAAGGCTGAGGAAAACACAAGATGGAAGAGATAAGCTTAAAATTAAAGGAGCTAGTAATAAATAGCAATAATTTAAACCGAATAATTAGAAACAGCAGGATTTAGGAAAGAAAATGTTAATTTTAAATAATTATTACAAAATAGCGTGTAAGCTTTGTTCCTTCAATTAGGGTGCAGTTGCATTCTTTCTCTTCCTCGCACTTTGCTGTCAAACCATTTTCTTGTAAAATTTGAATTTTTTTTATTTTACCCACAACAATCAATAAATTAAAACTAATTTGAAGTGAGTCGACTAAATTTTGTTTAAAATTTGTCATCAAAAATTTAATTTTACTTTAAATTTCTTTGAAGCCACCGCACACTTGATTATTATTAGAAACTCATTACCTCATATGTGCAGCAAAAAA
Source organism: Pyrochroa serraticornis (assembly GCA_905333025.2). NCBI lineage: Eukaryota > Metazoa > Arthropoda > Insecta > Coleoptera > Pyrochroidae > Pyrochroa > Pyrochroa serraticornis. The sequence goes on along the minus strand of HG995157.1, from coordinate 7,292,901 downwards.
ACCTTAAGATTTACTAAAGTTTAGGAGTCTCTTATGAGGACAAGAACAATAAGCAAATTAAACCGTTGCCTTAAAGGCGTTAGTTTTGATGATAACATTATTTAGCACTCTTTCATAATGCAGCTTTTTGCTCTAAAAAATAATTGCTTAGCCTAATCAGGCAAAGCTTCTCTAATTATTATTGTAGTAATACTACACTCTGAGATTTGTGGTTTTAATATAATAACAGGCATACTGATTGCTATGCAAGGGTTTATTGTAGCAATTCAATTTTATTTGCAATAACTACAATCCGGTTCAGTGGTCTGTAAATATTACGATGCTGAGATGCTCTATTCAGTCTGTAGTAATTGTCGATGAAAATGGAAACTTCTGAACCGAATTTCCTGTTGCAAGACAAGTTTGTGACCAAATTCATGATTCCAAAACGTGAGTCTATTTATGTTTAAACAGGTGTAATACTTTTCTATTAGCAACTCAAAAGTTTCGACATAAATAATTTTGCATGACAATTGCGTGAAAATGAGACAATATTTTTAATAAATAGAAAAGCAAATACGTCCTAAGTACCCATTGATGTTTTTTCCAATACTGAAAGTAGAGTTTATTAAAGACACCCCTCAGTGAAACCGCAAGAAAATTCTTCAACAAAGTTTTGAAGTTAGTAGCTTGTTAAGAACTGAATCTCCGATACAAAAATTAGGTATGGATAATAATATTTACAGGCAAATAATTACTTTTTATTTTACTGAATAAATTGAAATATAAAGCTACATTTTGTGACATTAATTACTTTTTGATATTAATTTTATACAGGTTCGTGAACCACTTTTGCACTCAGTCAATTTTAATCTTAATTAATATGAGTAAGTTTCTTGAGATCCCAGATTTTGATTTGACATATTTCAAATAAAGTTTAAGACACTTTGCTTAGCTAGATTTTTCTGAAATCAAATCATTTAATTTTAATTGACATAGAAGATACATGTAGCTAATATTCAAAGTAATAACTTAAAAAAGTTCTTTAACGTTGGACGAAAGAGCTGATACTACTCTAGAGGTATTTATTTGGATCAGGTTTAGCAAGACCACATCTTGAAAATATTAAATTGTAATATCTTGGAAATACTCTAAAAAAGCTTGCATCAGCTTCGGATTGAAAACTCTGTTGTTGTTAAACTTTGACTGACAAATTGCTAATAGCATATTAAACTACTAGGGTGGTAGTAAGGCGAGCCCTAATAGGTCGTGAGTAATGTTTATACGACTAGAACTGGTCGATATTCTTATTCAAAATTGATAAATTAATTGATAATATTTTAAAATTATAAAAAAATAATTTCCAATAAGCACACAAAAAAGTTAGTTTTGATCATTTTGGTACAACATTTTCAACTTATTTACGTTTTCTAATATTATATTCTTGGATTATTAAAAATTAGTTTTTGCAAAAATTATTACTTGATAAAGCATTTTCTGAACTTTGGTATTGTTTTCCATTTAAATGCAGCTTTGAGAAAAATTGTAAGCAATGTTAATATCATTAATTCCTTGCCATGTGGAGCAGTTTAAGAGTTTAAGAAATTCAAATTTGAACATAAGACAACATATTCAAAATTATAAAGTATTGCCCTCAAATATATATTTAGTATAAAGTTTAGTGGCGTATATTTAGTAACTTGGAATCACAAAATTGAAGATTTCTTACCGCTTCTGAGCTAAATATTTGATATCCAAGACCATTATACGCCTGAATAATTATTATTGACTTTTCCAAATACCCAAACAGAGCAATAGGGAAAGCCGCAAATATTTATTCAAGTGCCAGGATATAAAGTTAGTTTTAACTGAAACTCAAATAGAAAATTTTTATGAATTAAAAATAAACTGACAATAGAGTTTGTTGAAAACTTTTTGAGTATTGATTTAAATGTGCTTAGCCTCAATTTTTTTTAAATCCACAATAAATAAAGGTTCCATTAAATAGTGACTGAAAGCATAAATCAAATTTTTTTATTTAATATCAATACAATATTTATTTGCAAATAGCTTTTAGTCGAACATCTTCAACGTTATTATCTATCGTACAAGGGGATGGACGAGCTGTCCGTAAAACGACTGAAGCTGAAAGTCTATTTTAGTATAAACTTACCTAGAAGAAAGAAGTAAAAAGAAGCTGCAAATTACCAAAAATTTTTTTAGGAATTTCAATGACATTAGCTTTAAAATAAAGAGTAAATGATTTTTTTCAAATTTTTTTTTTCTACAATTGTGTAGTCTGGTGAAGCAAATCGTTAAAAGCTTTATATAATTTATACTTAATCGGTTTTTATGTGTATTAATAATTCACCAGTTTTTCTCTTTAAATGTTTAGCATATATCATCGAATTCTTTTTTGTTAGTTTGCGTGTATAGAAATCAAACTTCAACTTTTCCAGAAAAACACTTTTAAACCCATTTTTGCATTATAATTAAAAAGTTGAGTTTCTGGGAATCATAACCAAATGCAATAACCAGAAATTTGTGTTTAAGCGTAATAAAAATATTTTTGGCTATTAAATTAAATTAGAGCGTTATTATTGTGTTATTTAGCAAGTTGAATTTTCCTACTAATACATAATACTAATACTAGTACATATGTGGAAGTAGGGATTAAGACAACTTGCTCTAAATTCATTGAGTTTCAACACTAGAAATGTTATGACCACAAACAAGGTAATGGAAAATAAAACTAAATTGAAGTTAATTAGCATTTTCGTGAAAAATAAGACGTTTGCGTGCTTCTCGAAAATAAATTCATACCACAAGCTAATGTAGCAAGGTTTCTTGAATTTCTAAATTATAGTGTAGAGAATATATGAGGAAGAAGAAAAATTTATTAAAAGTTAGAAACTGTATTGGTTGCTTTAAATTTTCTTAACTATTAACGCAAGACACGAAACTTCTGTACAACTTTTGGTGTCAGCGAGACAAATGTTAACAAAACCCTGAAGCTTGTAAGCGAATAAGGAATATCGTAAATGTTTCTTGGATGTCAAAAATGGTAAAAAGCCAACAGCTTGTTTGTAAAGAGACAAATAATTGATTTCAAAAGAACAAAAATTCTTATTGTATGACTTTTGTTACTAGTTAGAAAGTTTGAGTTTAAAATTTTTAAGTTTTAAAGGTAGATTTGTTAGCTAAATTTTTTTCAGCAGTAGCTACACTAAAATTCAGACTTTTTTTGGCAACAACCAGAGACGCTTCTAAAAATTTTTTTGATAGTAACTAGTAATATTATTCGATATTTTCCTTAATTTCAAAAATGCTAACTTCCTATTTGGTTCATGATTCTTGAAACTTCAAACTAATGTTTTGTTTTCATCATTAATAACTACGTATCTAGCACAATGTTGTCTGCTTTTAATTTTTTATTAACAAAAGTGAAACAGCACGAGGGTTTCCTAATACGAGAGATAGAAGCTTTCAGTTTGAATATTGCATTGACGAAGGGAAGGAAATGTATGATTGATTTACTGTTAAATACAAAATTTCTACTATTCCACGAATTGTACAATTATATGTTTGCCAGCCGGTGACCAAAAAACATAAAAGGCTAAATCGTCAAGTTAAATAAAAAATTGGAGTGGCTGCTACGAATTAAGGTGGCAAAAGGAGTCCATTTGTCGAATTAAATTGTCATAATTTGATTCCGCGTAAAGTCTTCCGAGGACAATAAGTGAATCCTCCTTGACCTTTCGTATCAGCTGCTCTTGTCCGGATCAATAACATTTGAAATAAATTCACATAACATTATACCACCGCGCAGTCCACGACATAGTCTCGCTAACTACCATACCCCACAATACGAAATTGCCCGAAATTGTGCGGTTTTAATCTGATAAATAGTTAATAAACCGTTTGCCAACTGTTCACTCAATTATTCACAATCAACAGAAAGAGTCTTGCGATAATCGCAATGCGCGGCTTTCAGTTCTAAATTGTTCCGTACTCAGAGTTGAAAATTAAATCACATTGAGTTTGAGCGATTAAGGATCGTCGAGTTTCAAACAGTTCCAGTCCGAATAATAATGTAATCCTCAATGAACACCAACCCTCTTGGTTTTCCGCATTTCAATCGCGAAATCTACCAACTATAAAGCTGCTGTTAGCTCCCACAAAACACTCACCTATTTCAGACCAACCATTCGCATCGATACCAACTGTTTGCGCTTTTTTTTCTATTATTTTGGTTAATTATTGGTTAAATTTTGGTTTATTCCCGAGAAATTGAGTCGTAACGAAAAATCTCTCCTGCTTTTCATTCAAATTTGGGAAGCGTTTGGAGCGTTCGGTGAATAATTACGCGTTTCGCAGCACATATCCCAGTAATCCCCCTGCATCGACCCTATTGTTTGTTGGTATTATTTTGAAAATTTCAGGAACAGAAGACGATATTTTGTAACGAGAAAATGGCATGACCAAATCGCTGAATTTCGCTCGTCCGTTATGCAAATCGTTGTGCAAGGTTCGTGCTGTCAAAATACGACCTTGTCCTTTCCAAACCCTATCTCAAGCGACAAGGTTGCCGGTTATCGGGATGGATGGCTCCCGTTGGCGGATTTATTACCCAGACATTATCTTGTTGGCGAGATACGACAGGAGACTAACATAATCGCGTGCAGAGTAATCTTATTCAGTAATAATTTTCTCCCCAGACTCGAAGAAATAAATTTGATCAAAAGGTGCTTCCGCATCGACCTAAATACTTCAAAAGTATTTTAAGGTAGAAACTGTAAAATAGTGGCAATTCTAAGTCTTGAGCTGTTAATTAAATATGAAAAAATGTTGGACAAAATTTTGTTATTCAGATATAGAAAATATTGCTGGAACGTCTACTAGTAAAAAGCTGCGAAATCTTTAAATCTTATGACTTTCAGTAAATGAAAAAGCAGTTGCAAAAAACAGTTGAATTAAAATTATTTTGCTTGAATTTTACGGCGATCGCAAAACTTTTGGGGATTTTCAGGAGATGGATGCAATTCGCTGTCAGGGATCATAACGACTTATGGCGCTAATGCCAGGTGGCAATTGCTGGCGTTCCGGTTTTCTTGGTCCAATTGTGCAATTGATTGCTTTTCTTTCTTCTCCATCTCGGCTGAAAACGAATGAATTTTTTATGGTTCGACTGGAATAAAACTTGGAACGTGCACTCAGAAAAATTTGTGGTGTTACATTCTGCAATTGCAATTTTTGCACCTACAAATTGTAGTACAAATAGGGACGGATACAGCTTGTAGGATCTATTGATGAAACTTTGTAGACAATAAATTGTAGCTGGTAGTGAGAAACTTTGTAGTACTCATTATTCCATAAGCATAGTTCAGTTAATAATATTTTACACATATATTTATAATACGTTGTGGAAAAGAATGTCTAATCTTTCAATAGTCTATACCAAAGCTTGATATAATTATAGGAATTTACTATTGTAATTGGTACTGCAATATTGTGGCAATTCTTTGCATTATTTTAACGCTAAACTAATAATATTGGGATAATATTTACCAAAACTTGTAAAACAAAGTGTCAAATTTTACTTAAGTATTTTCCAAAATTGTAGTAATGATTTAAATTTATTGTAGTAATTTGCATAACAATTTCTTGTATAATTGATAAAATATTCTAGTAATGACTGCATATTTTTGAAACACTGACTACTACAAATTGTAGACATAACCATCCCCTTTTAAACCCCTAATTATAAAAAAGCTAAAAACAACTCAAGGACGTGTTCTGAAACCTGCAGGAAGTAATGCGTTAGGCTTAATTATAAATAGTTTTATTATATAACAAAATAAATAACAAATAACAAAAGTAAGACAATCATAAAACGATAAGGGTAATAATTATTTTGCATCACACTATGTGTCGCATAGATACGAAGCTTTTACTATTATTCCTTATTAATAAACAAGGCGTATAATCGTGAAGCTTAGAAAATTCAACCATTTTATATTCTGGTTGACTGGTATCATCGTCTACTTCAAACGCATGTTTATGTGAATTAAAGCTAAAAGTATGTAAAACAGTGCATATAAAATAAACTATTTCTTCACATTGTAAAATGATGTACTTTATTATACCAAATATGGGAAAATCATTCGAGAAATTAAGAACCACCACCACATCTTCACTGTAACAAGTACCAAAAATTTTAATCCATGATGTGAAACAAAAATTAGTAATGGGTTGTCTAGGAAAGTATTCGTCATGTATATTTTCTGTTAGAGGTGAAACATCTTCATATTGAACATTAAACCTTTCTTGCCACGTCGAACAAATTAATTCGTAACATAATTTTAGTTGGGCTTTTATGGCCAGCGTGTAAGTTATATTTCTGAAGTTACATGATATATTAGAAGTCATTTTAGATTCTCGGTGCTTTTGCTCCGAGCGCATACACCACAAATGAACAAGGGGGCCAGACATTTTTAATACCAAACTGTAGTGTAGCATGTGGTGATGCTTTGGCCTCAATCGTTTACAGTAGAAAACAATAATAGAAAGATATTCTTCCACAGCAACTTTTAATCTGTGATATTCAGAGAAGTGAACACTAGGTGCTGTAACAATGTCAATGATTTCACGCAACTTTATCCAAATTTTCCAGAGTTGTAAATCAATGGGAACTAAATCGCCTATCATAAGACCAAGATATCTGCTTAAACAAGCCATCTCACTGGCTGACATCTTAATTTTCTGCTTTAATCCTTCAGATGTAATAAGTGGAGGCTTATTCGATCGCTCCACTTCATTGTAACGAAAACATTGTATTCTAGAATTTAACGTTTCTAAAGTAAATAGTTTGTAATCTGAAATTAAGCTGTTCAATAGATAAGTCAAGTCATATGCACATACTCCTTCAAACATGTCGTGCATGATGTCCACGACATAATTTGACGTGAGGTGGAAATCGGCTAGCTGATGCCACACACAAGTTCCTTTTATACCAGTTTGAGTTACATTATTTAACATTATATCACTGTTATAATTTTCAACTGTGCGAAAAAGAGTCTCATCTTCGATAAATGCGGTATATGAATCAGTCTTACACATTTTGCAAAATCGACATCTGAAATTGGCAGAGAAACTTTCAGTAAGTCCTAAAATGGTGTGCATGCCTAAATTATCTCCAATTACTAACGATAACTTAAAATATATCACATTTATGGAACCGTTAACAGATATTCTGATGCCATTCTCTTCTAAAAATTTCAATTCTGCTATAAGTTCTTTAAAAACTGCTTCATTGCCAAATTTCTTGTGGTCCTCTGAATGAAATAAGGAAAATAGATACATATTTTTCAAACTTCCTTGCATTTCTGATGGTAAGGATGGGATAGAAATATAAACAGCACCTAATTTGTTTTTACCCGAATGGGAACCAAGAGCATTGCCTGTTTCGTAATCGTCAAAAAATAGAAATAATGGAAAAACATGTTTATTGCCAAATGCCTTTTTTTGAGATTTCCATAACTCTCCTTGAATAAAATTATTATAAACTCGATTATTTGTTATCAATTTATTATAATGAGAGTTCATGAAGGTGAAAAAATTTGGTCGCTCAAAAAGTAAACGTAACGTATCTCGTAGAGGAATAATTTGACCGGTTACAATTGAGGGATTAAGAATAACGTCATTACCAACACGTTTTTCTTTTAAGCATTGTCCTATGATAAATGGGCGTGGGGATACAAAAACTCCTATGGATTTAAAATACTCTAAACGTTTATATTCTGTCCGAAAGCTATCAACGGAATTTTGATAGACACTGAATATACTTTGAATGGTATTAACAACATCAACGTTTTCATGCAAAGCTGTAAGACGTTGAATGATTGTGTTTTGAAGGTGATCCATCAAACCAGAACAAAAGATTTTAGAAAATGATTCAATTACATACTGAATGACGTTACGGGGAATCAAAGAGTTATTGTACAATCCCGCAATTAATTCAACGACAGCAGTGTGATGTTTAGTTTTCCATGTTTGGAAGTTACGTTGGAGATTTTTAAGCGACCAATCAGAGTCATTTGGCAATGCCGATATATTTAATGTTTCACTAATAATTTCTGATGTTATTGCAACATGATTAACTCCACAGTGAAAATTTTCCTTTTCTTCAGATGCAGATTTATGGTTTCTAATTTCCCTAATTTCGTGCTGCCTTAGATGTTTTCTAAACGAATTGATAGAGGAAAATTGTCGTTTACAATTTGTCTCACTGCATTCAAAACTTGAATGATTTCCAAATATCTTATGATCTTCTTTTAAGTGATAAATGTAACTTCTTACTCGTAGAAACAGTTTTTTGCATTTGAAGCAATGCATTGTAAAAATCGTAGCAAAATAAAACAATAATCATAGTATTATATCAAAGTCTTATAAATTATATTATAATATATAAATAATATTATATATTACATATAATATATTATTATATATTAAATTATAATTAAATAGAGTTTTAATCGGCCGAACTATTTTTTTCAATAATGTTCAAATCCGAGATGAGACTATTTACGGACACATACTTATTTTTACTGTCAAATATGTCAAAAATAGCTCTTTCTATAAATTTCCATGACAATTCGGCTTCGGGTGGATATTGCGCATTTAAAACATTGAAAATTTTAAAACACAATTCAACCGCCTTTAGCGGACTATCGACTTTATAAAAAATATCGTTTATATTCACGTAAGAAGCACTGATGTTCTTTATATTTTTGCCAACAATAACGGGCAGGGGCTGGGCTGTTAAATGGAACTTTGCTAGTTTGTCGCGTCTACGCTGCAGCTCTGGTTCCATATCGGCAACATTCTGTAATAATTAAAGAGTAGTGCATTACGTTCAATAACAAAAGAAGACAAATACCTTAATATGTAGAATAAACCCGTTTTTCATTTCCAATTTTGACGGCGTCCATCCATCTTTTTTCTTACCAATGTTAACGCACGAGAAAAATGTCGGTAGTAAAGTTAATCCAAAATTTTCGTCATCTTGAGTACCTTAAAAACATCATAATGTAGAAATGAAAACTTGAAATTTAAGCTGCACAAAAATTTAACTTACTTCTTGGACCTACTATTTGTTTATATTCTTTCAGCAATTCCTTGATAAAAAGGTTCTGCTTCCTTTCAGCAAGTTTCAATAATTTTGAAGCAATTTTGGGCCATTTTACAAGTAAATGGTTTCCCTTCTCTGGGTTTTCGGCATTAAAATCTTGCTCTAACTGAAAACCAGTTGGATGACAAAATGCACAGAATTTCACATTTTAAAACTTACAAGCGTATATCCAAGAGGAAGCTTAAGACATGGAAATGTTTTAAAATATGTGTGAATATCACATGCTGCTGCGATCTTTTTTCGATCAAAAATTGTTTTCTCCCAATATTCTGAAATGAGAGTGAAAGGTGCAGAGTTGTTCTTTAGATACGCAACACCTTCTTCGTTAGACTGAAACTCTTTATGCAACTTAGAGGTATGCCCTGACTCATCTAAAACAACATATACAAAAATATTAGTGGGCATAGAGGAGGGAATATTACAATGTAACAGTTTTCACCTTCATCGCGTTTTCGTTTATTTGAAATAAACCCTAATTGCCTGTATTGTATTCGCAAATATGTGTACACGGAAACCAGTTTACCGCGAGCCGCCTTGGGTCTTCCCTTGTCATTTACATAAGGTACATAGTATATTTCTGGAAATTCATGAGGAAATACTTCACGAATTTCTTCCGCTAGTTGCATGAACCGGGCAGATGTAATTCTGTAAAACAGTTGTAACAGTTTTATACATTAAACATTCAGATAGCTATAGGTGGGTACATTTGTATAGGTTGTTCGTTATGATTTTCAATATAAAATACTTATTGTACTATAATTATGCAGATATACTGTTGTTTCCTACTATAACGGTATATCTTTTCACCTCTAAATAACTGTTACATAATCTCCTTGAAAACGTTTGTTATAACTTCTAACAATGATTTCCAAAGAAGTTATGTAGCACTTAGAGTTTAGGTGAAAAGATCGGCCCTTGGCAGGCTACATTATACCTACATACATACGGTATAAAGGGGATGGACGAATCTTACCTCGCATTCTTATAATGTTTCAATTCATTCTTCACTATCAGCTCCGCTAGTTCATCACGTCTAAAATTTGTATTTTTATTATAGCTGGCTTTAATAACTTCGCCTTCATCTGTTTCATTCAACAATTGCAATACAGTCTAAAAAAAATATCAAAACATCTAATCACGATTGAGAAATGTACTCACAGAGTATGGACTTGCGGTTGTTGAAACGACATATGGATAACCCGCAGTAGCCTTAGTACGGTAAGCTCCCGGTAGTGGAATAAGTCCTTCTTCTATAATAATTTCAGAATTTCCTGAAGAAATAGATGGTGCCGGAGACTCAGGCGATGTCGGAGAATTACTCCTGGTGGGAGTCACGGTGGACGAAGAGGAATTAAAAATTTCTTCGAATTGCTAGCAGATAATGAGTTAGTTTATTTGATAAAAAAGAAACATAAATTAGATACCTGAGTTTCAATAAAAGACTTCTTATATTCAGCAAATTTGTGTAAAAATTTTCTACAATCCCCGACCGGTTTAATTATTATTTTAATATCATCCTCTGTTAGTAAATTAAATGCTTCCTGGTCAACGCGATTAACTGTAAATATATAGAATTTAATGGTAGCTACCTGCTTCAATTAACAAAATTAGGCAATTCCTCAAGTATAATGTAAGAGTAAATAGGAAACAAATGTCAATTAGGTAAATTTCTGGAATTTACTATGCAAACCTGGCACGTATTCTACATCTTATACCAATTTAAATTGAACATAAATTTACCTCTGAATGCATTTATTGTTTCGTCATCAATTTTCCAATTTTGGAGCGTTTCTATAACAAATTCGTCCATTGTTGTAGGTATAAATAATTTTTATTCTCATTCACGGCGTTGCCCACAGCCAACGACTAAATTGTAATAAGATTCATCGCATTACCATCACCATTAAGAGCAAAGAAATGTTATTTACTTACCAGATAATTATCTTCGTATCTCCCACGATCACCAATAACGAACCTACACAACACAGGAAAGCGGGATTATGGCATGGCAAAGCATGCAAAGTGCCGCGAAAAAAATCGCAAAGTCGGTAAAAATCTAGCCTTGATCACCCAGCGTCCAATAATATGGCCCAAAGTCTTGACTGCAGCCGATCACGTGAAATTACATAATACACATATTCAGTTTCCGGCGCCAGAATTTACTGAAGCATTGTATCACCATTTGCTACAATTTGTAGTGAGGAATATGGGAGCATAAGTTATAAACTACTGCAATTGTGATAAATATTGTTTCGTTTTTCTTACAGATTGTTTCAATAATTTTGTAGGACAGTTTACAACAGGATAGTGCAAAATATATGTTATTGTGGTTTTTTTTGCCACAACACTTCAGGTACAATTTTTAAGCTCTGAGGTTTATACAAATCAATAAAATCAGCTACAAATTATGAATCTAATTGCTACAAAACAGTTACTACAACGTTTTAGTAATTATTGCAAAACCATTTTTCTGAGTGTGTCATCACTGGCTTAAACGAGTTTCGAGATGACCGATTTATTCAAATGTATTCCTTGTAGCGATTCCTCTATTGGAGGTCATGATTTATTGCTGAATTTATGGCCGGGCTCTCGTCGCCATGATCGATCGGAAACGGAGATAATAATTTTAGAGGCGTTCGAGCGATATAAAGGTACGGGAAAGTGGCCGAGGACCGTTTATGGCGTCGTAAAAGCAGGACGGAATCTTGACCTGAACGATCGATTAAAAAATTACTTCCTTTACACGGGCCAAAGAAAAAGCGGCGTGAGTGGTAAAGTAAGGCAATCAAAAGTAATGACGGGTAGCTGTAATAGAAGATTATTGCGGTTTAAGACTCTAGGCACGGTTCTTTTGAACATTGGGAGTGCTTGGAACTAAAAAAAATATATTATTGTCGTTATTTGATTTACTGCAAATTTAGTAACAATGTTGAAATCGAAATGTTAGTGCAAACGTTTCGACAATTTAAATCACAACTTGGAGGAAATGGTGGATGCGCCGGGATAATTCCGAATAAATCATTTAAGCGCTCTTAAGTAACTTTTTCAACAATAGTGAATTAATTAGAGTTCTTGATGCAAGGACCTAGTGTGGCAGAATTTTATATATATTATGTGAAATTTAATAAATTACAATAATTTAAATGGTTTTTAATAACTTTCATTATTAAAACTCACAAATTTAGAATTTCAATTTGTGGATTTTTTTGTATAATGCCGCAAATGGTTTATTAATAATTTTATAAATTAGAGCAGTAAAGCTTTGGTAGTTTCTCTAAAATATTTTTGATTTTGTGTATTTGAAAAACTGCTCTCGCTTCATGAATACTAATTCGTAAAAATAATTAAACTTAACATTTTTTTAAGTTATTACTCTAGTTTCCAGGTGGCCTAGTTTTCATTTTCACGTCTTTTTCTAACAGAATATTACGACTATTTTCTTTCGTGTGACTACCGTCAAACTGTTCACTTAGATTTCCTAATCATGACCGTTTACCTTAGAATGATTTTCGGCAGTGAGTGTCTATCTTCCCACAAAATATGCTTCGGATACCATAATTTTTGTTTTATATTATTATCTTTCCAATTTTGTGGGCTCAATTTAATTACCTCAAAACTTCGACGTTTATTTATTTTATTCCTTCTATCATCTTATTTTAACGCCAATTATAAACTTCTTAGGAATTTGAAAATTAAATACTTTAAGATTTACTCAAAACTTAAGACCGGGCATTTTCTCGTTCTCAACCATATTTTTTTGTTGAATTTTTGATGATGACATTATATTGAAACTTTATTTATAATCTCTTCCATCTCGACTGTGATGTTATGTTCTCATTATTAGGTATATCTTACTTGATCACTACAAAGAATGCTACTTGGTAAAAGGGATGGAAAAGAAAACTTTAATCACTTATCTACTGGAAAATCAACTAACTTATTGGCTTCCTGACATGAAATTGCACATATAATTAAAATTCAAAAACTGCTAAATAATTGAAACAAGGCTTCATGAGTTACAATCACATGTCAATAACTAAAGAATTTTAAATAACTAATAGCTGAAAAGACTAAGTTGAACATCTTTTTCAGAAATGCAAAGGAAATAGATAATTTGTTGAAGAATCAAATATATATGCCACAAGAAGCAGAGTGGGTTTTACTAAAAAAATTAAATATGTAAAAAAAGTAAAAATAATCCTTACAATATCAAAAAAGTTAGTCTGTAAAAAAATTAGGAAGGATTTGCGATAATGACAAGATGTTAACTATAATAATCTTAATTAAGCCGTAAACGCGCTAAAAAACTAATTTTATAATAGAAAGTTAAGGAATTTAATAAGATTAATTGAATTATTTTCCTAGCCGCTTCCTCAATGCAAAAAATCACTAAAAAGCTAAAGAAATTTCATGAGCAAATTACACTTATAAAAAGAATCGGCGGAATTTGATAAATAAAGAACAAATATTATTAGGGCTATTACAAACTATTACAAACTTTTTCTTTCGCAAGAGTTTGAACTATAAGCAGTGAAGTCTTAGATTGTATTGTAAAAAAATAAAAATTCCTGTTGAGAGAGTTGCATCTAAATGTCAGAATTATGTAATTTTTATGGACAAGAAAAACTTTTACGATTTCAGTTTTTTTAATTTTATCATGCTGCTGTAAGGAACAACGTTGCATTTCTGGTTACTATTTACTATTTTATTTATTTTGTGTTGAAATATGGTGCGAGAAGACGATCTATATGAGAAAAAAATTTATTTACTCTCACTTTCTCCAAGAGTAACCTTGACTGGGGTAGTTTTATTTTTTTTTAAACTGTCCGAATTATGTCATTTTTAAGGACAAAAAGAACTCACAAGGTTTAATTTTCTTTTAATTTATCCTGCTGCTGTTAGGAAGAACGTTGCATTTCTAGTTACTATTTACTATTTTATTTATTTTGTATTGAAATATGGTGCGAGAAGACGTTCTATATGAGAGAAAAATTTATTTACTCTCGCTTTCTCCAAGAGTAACCTTGACTGGGTTAGTTTTATTTTTTAAACTGTCCGAATTATGTCATTCTTAGGGACAAAGAGAACCCACAATGTTCAATTTTCTTTTAATTTATCCTGCTAATGTTAGGAAGAACGTTGCATTTCTAGTTACTAGGATTTACGATTTTATTTATTTTGCATTTAAATTTGCTGCAAAGAGGCGTTCTGTTTTAGAAAATTTTAAATAATTTAATTACTCTAATTTTCCCTAAGAGAAATCTTGACTTGGGTAGTTTTTGAAACTGCATCTATTTGTATGAATTATAATTTTTAAAAACAAGAAAAATCCACATGGTATTAATTTTCTTTTTAATTTATCTTGCTGCTGTAATAAACAAAGTTGCATTTTTAGTGACCTACTCTTTACTATTTTACGTATTTTGCATTGAATTATGCTGCGAGAACGCGTTCTATATCCGAAAATTTTAAATAATTTATCAATTCAATAGAGAGTATCCTTGACTTGGCTAGTTTTAAATTTTTTAAATTATTATTAATTTCAAACCATGTAGTAAGTTACTAGAACTTGCTAAACCGGCTTAAATTTTAAGTCAGATGGTCGAACTTCTTGAGATGCCGCTGCTGTGGTATAATCTTTAAACTGTCACAAGATTCATCATACAGAAGTTATTGGTTAATATAAAGATAAAGATCATAATAAAATATTCAAAGTTATGACTTTAACCTCATTTTAAAACTAGACAGGAACAAGTAACAGAGATGCAATGAAATGTTAGAGAGCATGAAATCTTCTTTGTCCTTGTTTAGCTTAATTTTAATAATTTTGCAATTTAATAAATTTGCAGTTGTTTAATAGTTTCTGACACGCCTCAGCGTATAGTCTTGACACATATTATTCATGGTCAATATCATATTTAGAATATATTTTTACGGAAAATATTATTTAGAAATACTTTACTCGACCAAATCGCTTTTATAAAAACAACCGTCGGATTATTTGTGAAACAATTTATTTTACGCACAATTCTCTAACAAAGCATAAGAAATTATTTCAAAAAATATTATTCCTTATATATCTATTGATTATTTTATACTAAACCAGTTATGTTAACTACTTTTTTGTTTATAACTAAAACTATGTAAAATCAGTACAAACATTTTTAACTGTAATTTATAACTATTGTGTATAACTATTTATAACGTAGAATAATTATAATTTTTAAGGTGCTATTCTTACTGCTCACACCAGCGGTCCCCAAACTTTACAGTCCAAAAGCGTCAATGGGGAGACGTTGAATAAAAAGAAACAATACGTGACAAATAATTTTTATTGTATATCTTAATTTTTGGAAAGCAGTTTACATTAAATTTTTAAAATTTTTCTACTAAGTTTTGATATTCAAAGCTTTCTTGTAATTCAAATCATTTGATATTTTAAATTTTACAAAATGTTTGCAAGCGTTTTTTGTTCCGGATTGCAATAAAAATCATTAAAAAGCTCATCTCTTGATTTTTCGCCGGTTCTGGATTGCTTCTTATTGATACTTTGTTAATTTATTTTCTGTTAACAATTTCGCGACCCTGTAATTTATTTTTATAAATTATCAATAATCTATGTTTGTTGAACTACTGCGGACACGTATGATATTTATTACAAATTTGCCGGAAATTATTTATTTAATAATGAATGGAAACAATTAAAATAATGTAATTTTGGAAATATATTGCAAGCTTTGTAAAATCGACAGTTATATGACACGAGCCGCCTGTTCATTTGTTATGATAGTCCCTGACAAATAATTACTAAAAATGTTGGAATAGTGTAATGTTAAAATTTAAGCTTTATGCACAGTTTTCCAAGACCTTATTAATGTCAAGTCAAAGACGAAAATAATTGCATAAAACGATGGATGTACCACCAAAATTTCAAATTTTTGCATCAAATTTTGTCGATGTAGCATTGAACTTTAACAAAAATATTGTAAAGTTAATGGGAAGTAGTAATCTTTCAACATAATCCATCAATTTTTTTTTTGACATTGAAAGAACGACTCGGAATTTATTACTACGATTGTATTTCCAGCAGTATTCAATCTATTTAAAGCTTGCAAAATTAATAAGAATTGGGGCCTTACGCACAAATATTCAACTGTGGTTTCATATTCGAAGAAAATATATTTTACCTACATCTCAAGCACCTTGAAGGTTGAGATTACCGCCTAAATTGAGACATCCAATTTTTCATTTGGTGAAATTTCGAATCGCTTCTGGACAAGCGTATGCTGAGATTGTACGATTTTCCATATCGTTGGCTGTAAATTATTCAGCTTGTGGAAAAGCGCGCGTCTAAACGAGATAAAAAGTTTAAATTAAATTTGAAAACCGCAGCAAAACTAGTGCAACAACTTATTATCGAGCTTCATAGAGAAACTTCAAATTATTTCTGGAATTTATAAATCAAGTTAATATCAATCTCCTTTTGGTAACTTTTCGAACAATAATTTTAAGTTAATAGCACATCATGATTAACAATCAAAACAAAATTGTAAATTTTCCAAATATCGTTAAATCCGTAAAAAGTTACTCACCTTCAATTTCTTATATGCAAAAATTTATCGTAAATAAAGAATGCAACAAAACTACTGTCGTCAGTTTTGGATCGCCGCCAACAAGCCAGAAATTTTCGATTATTATTAACCCCGAACTCAATCCATCAACATTACAAGTTATCTGTCTCATTTCCGAAACCCGACCTAGTCATTTCTCTCCTGACCAACGATCGTTCGATCGGGAATAATCAAATTCTTTCGAAATCCCCAACATTGACAAACGACCCTTCTAATTGGGCTACCATCACAAGAAACCCCTTCGGATTCACTTGTTTACGTGCGAACGGGGACGAATCGTTCAACGTTACGTTACCTTGAAATCGAATCGATACGGTTTAAAGTTTCATCACAACTGTTGCGTTATGTCTGCAAAATATTTATGTTTAACCCTATTGCAGGGCAATTGAAACTATTTTTACATGGACTTAGTTTGGGATAAATTGCAAGAAAAGCACGATGAGGGATTTTTCTCGAAATTTGTGACTTTGGAAAAAATGTCTTGATCTCTTGAAGTTGTCTCAAAGAAATCGAAAACTTAGAAACTTTTTGTATCGAAGTCTGAAAATGTTGAAATCGTCAGTTTTAGATTGATTTCAGATCAATTGAAATTCTAAAAATTATTTATAAAAACTCAAATAAAAGGATTTTTCAACACTCAAAAATCATGAGGTTTCAAAAATTTGCCAAAAATTACTAAATTCCATTCAAATATTTTACTTGGCAGTATTTTTTTTTTAACTAAATTTTGGAAATTTTACGACCAAATACTAGAAAAGCAATTCCTTTCTCTTCAAAAGTCTAAATTCAACTTGTGTTTAGTGTCTATTTTACCTCTCTTTTCTAAAGATATAACAATTGACCCAAAATATTGTTTCTCTTTTTTCTCGAAATATTACTCTCTATTACTGTACGTTCTTGTCGATGCAAATTGTTTACAATATTCACTGGAGTGCTTGACGTGCGTAATTTCCTTATTATGACTTTGAAGTTTCTTGTTTATTTACCTTCATAATAGTAATGCAAGTAGATGCCTTACATATTTGTCTTCGCTTTCGATAATTACTTTCACTTGCTCATTTACTATAACGGACTGGAATATAAATAGCTTGAACTTTAATTAGTAGTGTAGAACGTCATAGCCTTTCAATCGTGAGGATTTTGTTAGTTTTGATGTCTAGTTCTGTATTTTGTTGGTCCAATCGTTCACTTTAACTTATTGATCGATCGTTCTTTATTGTCCAGTTCAGTGCAGGAATTCCATTCGTGCGATTTCTCTGCCACGAAATATACAAGTTAAATTTGTTTTGTGTTTTTGCTTCATTTTCCCGAAGGAATTGTTTTTGCTGAACTAAAGTGGCCTCAGCTGGCATCAAAAATCTTTCATAAATCATATTACATCGACATCTATTTTGCAGCTATTTGATGCTTCTGCATCACATCCTACAATACTCGAGGATGCAGACCAAAGCTATTCGCTTGCGAGAAGGAATTTTATGCGCTTCGGTTGTTTCTTTAAAACAAAATTTTACCTTTCTAAATTCAAGAAAATAAATTCCTGATAAAAAAGCTCAAATTTAATTGTTTACTATTCTTTTAAGAAACTTAACTAAAAGTTGTTCGATTATTTAAATTCTTAAAAAAATTACTGGACGAGGAAAACAGTTAAATCAGAAAGCAGTAGATTTTCAGGAAAAGATAGTCTTTTATCTTAAATTAATTCTGGTCTGAATTCCCGCTTCAGGTAGCCACAAAATTAATTCAATGAATCACCCAAGTTTGTGCAAGCTTAATTAAAAATGATTCCGAGATTAATTCTTGTTAAGTCTCACAAAGACAGCCGTCGCCCGATCTTATCATCCATCTTTGGGGTTTAGCTGAAACGTTCAGTCCCTTGCAATTTGCTTGATAAATGAGAACAAGTTGCGTTATACTCTGAAATGCCGGAGCAAACAATCAGGACGGGCTCGCCGAACTTTCCCTCCCACGGTGCTTGAGCAAAATTCTCAAGCACTGAAATTTCAATAATTTTGCAAATCTTCTACGACTCACAAACCGTCTTGAAACTTGAAAAACTTATGAAAACGTTAGTACAGGAAACAAAATTGAGGGTGTGTGAACCGTAACTGTTGCGATTCCGCTTTAATTTCGGAAGCACCCAATTTAAACCTTCAGCAACAAAGGACTTGGCTAATTAGCGAAAATGTTGAATCAAATTTCTCAAATTCCCTTCGAAATTTGCTGAATTTCTCTGCAAACATCGCGTTGTTATCGATCCTGTTGCCCGCGCTTTGCTAATTTTTAACAAGCTTCAATTTTTGGCCCAGTCACTAAGTTTGGATTGACGTAATTGTGCAATTTCGTGTTCCTTTTAGTTCGTTCGCTTCACAATTGCGGGTTAATTGTGTTAGATGCATGGAACGCCATCTCCAATTAGGGTTGTTTTTTGTTAATTGACAAAGGATTTCGTTGTTTCCGGACGCAGGCGCACCTGTTGAAAGAATTTTTGTTCTTTTTGACGAGATCGAAGAAGTCGATTGAAACGTTTGAAATTGTCGCATTGATTTACGGTTTTTTGCTCAATAAAGGAACAATATTAAGTCAAGGTTTTGCGATTCGATTTCCAATAACCTAGTTTTAGGCCGGTAATGTGACATTAGAGGGATTGATCGAACTGTTTGCGTTTTCAGGACAACCAAAACACAATCTGAAGAATGGGGTGGGTAGCACTAATTGGTATCGAACGAGAGTTGGCGTTTTTTTAAAGGACGGGGTCAGAAGTTCAACAAACTTGCGAAGAAACGAATTTTTGATTATAAACTTTATGGTTTCTTAGTACCTATGTCGATTCGTTTCCAGAAAGTAGTTCTAGATATTTAAATCGCGACAAACCTTTAGCGAAATACGAATCATCCATTTAAATTATGTCAAAGTTGATATCGGGATCAATGACCGCGTGCTCTACTCACATTTCAGCACTTGGTTCTAAGTTTTCAGTAACGATCGATCAAGAATAAAGATAGTGGAATAAATATTGTGCCAATTTTACATTTGCGTAATTCTTGATAAGTAAACACATAAAATAAAATTGAACAAACAACGGTTTTACGGAATTTCAAAAATTACATCAACTTAAACTGAAAATCAAATACGTGTCTATACTTGGAGAGTAAATTTTGGGGAGAATTTTAGAAATGAAGCATTTTAGCTTATGAAAGTTGTAGTCAAGTCCGCAAAGGATATTTTTGTCGCTCTCTACACACAATGAACGTAAATACGTCTGCAAAATATATGCGGGTTTTGTTGTCTGCAACCAGTGATGCAAATATGTAGCGCCAGGTAAATACCTCTTTACGAATAGTAAATAAGGGCAATAATTTGATCTACAAAAAGGCACATTTATTTTGGTATAATTGAAAAATTGTAATTGGTCCATAATTAAGGTCGTGGCAAAGTATGATAGAAGTTTGGCTTATTCTAACCCTTCCAGATTTTTACATATATTTTTCAAAAGCTGAGTCCATATAATTTAATAAGCAAATGTGCTTTCTGGTGACTCAGATTAAAATTTAACCAACTGTACAGCGAAAAATATTAAATTTTGGTTAAATATCTCAAAATCAGTTGTAACCTAATCAATTTTACAAGAAATTATGCACACGCTATGATGGCCATCACTTTTTGTCTCAACAAACGGAATGGATGTATTTACATCTGCGAACAAGAATTTATTCCAGAGGCAAGTTAAATTGTTGGGGGCGGAGCAGGAGTCACGTTAAGAAAATTTGCAACCACTCGTGGCTGCTACATTATTACATTCAATTTCTTCGATCTTCTCCTCTCTTTCATTAATCTTTAATTAAACTTGATTCGTATTTTATGTTCAGAACAGGCTCTGGTTTTTAAGTATCAAATTGACCACTAATGCTCTCGCGAAACGCAAAATAACCGAATGTACTTAAGTTCTGTTTAGGGGCATAATATAAAAAGTAAACCAATTATTAAATAAGAAGAAAGTTACGTCTCGCATTTCTGCAAAGTTAACCTAATTATTCTTTGGAATTCCACAATCAACAGTCCGTCTACAAACGGCTAACTGTCTGTGAAATTTTTCTTTGTCATTTCGTTTATATTAATTTATATTAATTAATTAATTAAAAAGTTTCGAACAAAGAAACACTGAACCAAGTTTCCAATGAAAACTTGAACCTAAAGCGTGTCTACAAGCATGTAATGTCATTTAACTTTATCTTGAATGAGTTGCAAAAATGGCAAAGTTTACTTTGATTTTTTTGGATGTTTAAAATTAATTTATTTTTTGACCCCACATTTGCGTTACTTATTACGTATAAAATATTTTTGAAAACATTCAGTTCTTGATGTTCCTCACAATTATCAAATGCTATACTAGTTACTCTCAATTGAAGTAGGTAGTAATCGAATAATTAACAAACAGCGAAATGAGTTGTTAATAAGGTGTGGCGTACCACTTTGTACTTCACAAGGTACACTTTACAGGAGCATAATCGTAGAGTTCATACGAGATGATTCACGAGCAAGAAATTGTCCGAATGATGGAAAAGTCCCAACCGAGCAACAGTTTCACTGTTTTAAGAAAAAACAAATTTAATTTTTGAGCTGACATACGAAAGAAAATTGCTATCAAAGTTAAAAGTGTTTCATATGTAATAAATATCTTTTTAAAAAATCACTTAAAACTGGATTTGCACTTTTTTGCATAAATTTTAAAAATTGATAACTAGTTCCGGTTGTGTTAGAATATTTTTGACAAGACAAGAGAAATAATCAAATGCAGAATTATTGAGCTTGACGTAAAACAAAATTAAAAACTTAACATCGCAAAATTATTTTGTCAATGAAACAAACTTTTGTTGCTTATTTTGATATTTAATTTAAATTCAATTAATAACTGATCGTAGAACCATCAAGGCTTAAGATGATTCAATAACTTTAGAATAAAAATGAAGATAAATAGTAATGCAGAAGAGCTTTCTTATGTATTTTTATATGGTGGTCGACCAAAAGGCTGTTACCTATTTTCTTAAATTTTATTTAAATTCTATTTGTCTCCATATATCGTCAACTGTAACCGTTGACCTTTGCGTTGGTTTCTTCTCTAAAATATCGCACAACACCTATGTCGTTAAAGTTGCGAAACGAGGGGAAATTCCGTCGACACTCCGGTTTTATGGCGTATAATCCCCAACCGCCCCTAGAGCTGTCGCATTTAAAGATCGCCCGTCAATTTGCTACATTGTGACGTTCTTAAAGCTAATCAACTTCCTTTTTGCAGGTTTATGTTAGTGCTCGTCTGCCTGATATTCAGCGTCCTGTCAACGATAGAGGCCTATTCGAATTTTGCCAACGAAACCCTCTTCTGGATGGTAAGTTTCGATTAAAATTCGACATTAGCGTCAAATCATGATTTATCACCCAAAAACGTGTCGGTGATATTTCCCAATTTTTTCCAACCACCATTCAAGTAATGGCAAAACTTGTTAGAATTTTTTATATTTTAGTTCTGTTACTGAGCCTCGTTTACGCTGGCAAACATTTCGTCGAGGAGCATGTTATATTTGCATAGGAGCGTGTAGTGGAGTCCTTATTGTCGTTGAATATTCTATACGCGCTGCATTATTCAGCCGTTTCTGAGGGGCGTTGGGTCCTTTGTTGCAGGAAATTTGCCTGGTGCTTTTCTTCGGCGTCGAGTACCTGGTCAGGTTGTGGTCGGCAGGATGTCGTTCCAAGTACATGGGTTTCTGGGGTCGACTCCGGTTTATCCGCAAACCCATCTGCATTATAGGTAAGTTATCGCAACCAAATTCTTGACTACCTTCACCATAAATATTTAAAAGGCTTTACTTTGTCGCGGCAACTTCAACAACTCCCTGTTGATATCGAGCAAATATTTAAATTCAACGCGTTACGTTCGAGCTCCCTGCAGTTTAATGGGGTTTTAACAAGATTCTTCCCGTCTTCCAGACTTAATCGTAGTGGTCGCATCGATAGTTGTCCTCACGTTAGGATCGAACGGACAAGTGTTCGCCACATCCGCCATCCGTGGAATTCGTTTCCTGCAGATACTGCGGATGTTGCACGTCGATCGACAAGGCGGAACGTGGCGTCTCCTCGGTTCTGTGGTTTTCATCCATCGACAGGTAACTTGTTGGTCTGCAAACTCAGTTTCTTTTATTCGTGTATTGTTGGTTGCAGGAGCTGATAACGACGTTGTACATCGGTTTTCTGGGTCTCATCTTCAGCAGTTATTTCGTGTATTTGGCGGAAAAAGACGCCGTGGGGGCTGATGGTAAAAACACCGGCGAGTTTTCGAGTTACGCCGATGCTCTTTGGTGGGGTGTTATCACTGTTACGACGATAGGGTACGGCGATACGGTGCCTCGTACGTGGATGGGGAAGATTGTGGCGTCGTGTTTTAGCGTCTTCGCCATATCGTTTTTCGCTCTTCCAGCTGTAAGTTTTGATCGTGATGTTTCCTTTGAATATGCTTGCCTTTGTCGACTTTTAATTCTAAAGAATTTATTCGACGGAACACAAAGAGTTTAATTTGCAAAAATAATGCTGAGACTCTCTCTGATCCGACCATTTTTGTGCTGTCAGTGGTTCAAATTGCGAAGGGACTAGCTAAGTGGTTTTCTGCATGTTGCTTGCGAGTTTGGGAAAGCTGGAAGCGATTCATGTATGGGCTCTCGTTCCCCATTCAATTTGAGAAATTTACATGCGAGCTCATGTACTTAACCAAATTCACTTTATAATGCGTTATGTAGATAACGTTATTGTCTTTTCAGAAATCGGTTGCAATAGAGCCACATATTTTTAAGTACTTGCGTAGCATTTTACATTCTAAATTATGTCAAATTTATTTGAGAAACTTTTAAAGCAAGCACAAAAAAATCATCTCCAGCCCTTACAACGTTCAACAATTTTTCCAAATAATTTCCTATAATGCACTCAAAATTTAATTGAATCAAAATTTGTCAGGAATTAAAAATTGGAGAATAAGACTATATTTTTGAGTATCCACTGCAGAATCTAAAAATTATTTTTATGACAAAGATGGAGTAAGAAAAACCTGTCTAGACCTACTAAAGCCAAAATTTTACAATAATGAAACAGGAACAGTGCGATCAGTTTGGAGAAATACTTCTGAGAAATTGGTGTAAATTACGTCAATTGAAGTTTTAGAAATCAAAGATTTAGAAATTACTTAAGGAAGTGCAGGTGGATTAGTTGGAGTTGAACGGCAAGACAGAAAGTTATGTTAATGTTAATACTAACTAAAGTAAGCAGCTGCAACGATGGTAATATGTGCATATA
The DNA here is from genome assembly GCA_905333025.2 of Pyrochroa serraticornis. NCBI lineage: Eukaryota > Metazoa > Arthropoda > Insecta > Coleoptera > Pyrochroidae > Pyrochroa > Pyrochroa serraticornis. The sequence goes on along the minus strand of HG995157.1, from coordinate 7,268,766 downwards.
ACATAATTTCGAACATCTCTGAGAAGTTGTTGAAGTTTCTAAGAATAGAGATTAGTTTATAACTTACAACAACATAGAAATTTCCTCCAGAGGGATTTATGCCGCAACAATAATCTGATAGACTTTTACTGGTAAAGTTATTTAAATAATAAATACATAAAGTATCATATATAACTTAGCTCAAATGCTTCGAATAAATTTATTATAACAAAATAACAAATCTGAGACTCGAAAATTGATGGAGGTGCTCAGTTAATTGTAAATTAACAAATTCAATTAATTGCTATTCTAATTACTTAATTAGAATCGTAAGCAACTTACTCTCGGTTATGCGTTTAGCACACACAAAAAGGATTAGAATTGCAATTTTAGAGTTAGAATCTTGTAATAAATCAAGAATCACGTTTTTATTAAAACCAGCCAGATTTATAATCTCCATTCAGATTTTTTTTTTTTTTAATAAGCACACAAGTTGATTCATTTCGTATAATTATAAACAGGTTTTTTAATAAATTCTTAGTAGTGCATGTTAATGCCAAACACCCTAGACGTAATGTTCCACCCTCACCTTTCTCTCAGGAGTGTCTGAGGAAGGCTACCGGCACCTGACAAGAAGGATTTTTCTCCTCAGTACATTATTCATCTCAGTTCATTCAGTATTCAGATGCATTTCAGGCAGAATTGCAGTATCTAAAAGACTTTTAGTAGTAAGCACCCAATGCTAAATGTAGTAACCAAGAAACAGATGAAATTAACCAAAGATTATTTTTTATATAAATAATAATCAACTTTATTTATATCTATAGTCAGGAAAACAATTATTTAAAAAGTTTTCTTTTCATTAAATAACAACGTTAGGTTTGGTAAAGTTTTTTTTTATATCTGAATTATTGACCATATAATGGATTTCTAATGGCAAAACTATTGAAACAGTGCGTAGTGAAATTAAAGTTATTTATAATGTTGCACAAATTTCGAGTTAATGAAACGTATTCAGATATTATTATTATATTAAATGTTTTATTATCAATTTTTTCTAACTACATTAGAAATTGAAACAATTTTCTCAATAAATTTCTAATTATTCATTTGAAAATTGAAGAAACTTGATGATCTTTTGTATAATTGATTTCAACTTAAAATTGGACAAAAATAAGTTATACACTTAAAGGCTTTTTAGATGTTTATTTGTCCAAAAATTGTAAGAATTACAATCTCCAAAAGACTTTTATTTCCAATCAGCATATAAATTGATGATCAGCTTCTTACAATGATGAACAGTTTTGCAAATAAATTCTTTACAGTACAATAAACAATTTCATTAAATTCAGTTACAACTGTGGTTAATTTAGTATACTTTTTAAAAATATGCCATTTCCGATTGTGAGGTTTGTGCTGAATCTGCTCAACCCCGCAGGCAACTAGTATTGCAGTTATTACAAGCTTAGTCATGCGGCAGCCCTCAATATTTTGGAGCATATTGGTTGCCCGCATCAGCTTTGATGAAACAAAGAACTTTTAATACCAATAATAATTATTGTTGGTTGTATATAAAATTTCCCTACATAATCAATTCAATGTACACTATAAAACTTTTAACTCTCTCTCCCTATGATTACATTTTCCATACATTTACAATTCTCTCGACTGAATTATTATTTCGTGTGTTTCCTCTCGTCCCACTTCCCCAGCAATATCCAATATCATCAATCAATCCAATTAACCTCTCGCAAGCACCAACAAAACTCTTGTAGCAACTTTTATCGTACCATCGCTCCTAAACCCGTCGAATTTCATTACATTTCGATATTTTTTGAGAGTTAGCAAACTTGCAAGTTTCCCGACATGAAAATAACGACACTTAATTGAGAATTCCCGGTTTCGTCACGCAACAAACGAATTTACGAATGTCGGGCAATAGAAACGGAATCGATTGTATTGTCCAATAAATTTTAAATAAGGGATCGCGTTAAACAATTTAACCTTCTCAGGGCATCCTCGGTTCCGGATTCGCCCTCAAGGTTCAACAGAAGCAGAGACAGAAGCATTTTAACAGACAAATCCCAGCTGCCGCTATGCTCATCCAATGCTTATGGCGGTGTTTCGCTGCCGACAAAAGCTTCAATTCGAGAGCGACATGGCAAGTGTATCTTAAAGACACAAGCGGAAGCATCCCTAACAACTCTTCCAGCTGGAGTGCCACCAGTTGCAACATTCCACTTTCGAAGGTGGGTATTTGGATAGCTAACCCGCCGTTCCTTGACAGAATCCCAACTCCTTCACTCAGTACTAGACGGAATCTAGATCGGGGACAAGCGGACTTGTTAAACTAAAAACGAGTTTTAAAATTTAAGAAAATTTATTTCAAATGCTATTTAGCCCACAGTTGGCAGCTGTGAGAGATGAGCAGATTTAAAATTTTAACTTATTCTTTGTCGCTAAATGTATGAATTAAAAAAAATCACAAAAGCTTTGCTATGAGTCTAGCTTAGGATAATCGACACATTTCCAACAATAGTAGAGAAGCATATCCAGATTTACTGCCATGTTAATCATTGATGTCTGCAGCAATTAAAGTTCCATTAGCAGCTTTGGAACTTTTACGATTGCAATATCGCATCGATCTCCGATTTATTGTTAGCCGCAATTCTTTTTCCTCCCTTTATTTTTGTCCCATTTGGCTCTTTTCATAGGAACTTACATTAACTCCCGCATGAAAATAGAAATTCGCTCCCAATAAAACTCTCCAGGGAAAAACCAATTTCGTCGCTATTAACGCAGAACCGTCTCCGCCTGTTTAAGAATCAGGCCTTGAAGGCTTGGCCACACTAACAAATTTTTAGAGTTTGTCAGTAAATGACAACCAAGATACAAGGCTCAATGCATAGAGAAGAAAACGATATTTTGCAAATTATTTACCTAGGCCATAGCTTTCTGATTGTCGCTTGCTGACAAACAAAACGGAAATATACGACCAAAGCTTTAGTGAACTGTTAACCTTAGGCTAGTTCTAGATGCAGTGTTTGGTGTCTCGGTGTTAAGTCTCCATGGGTTGGGTCAGTCCCTCATGTTGCAGGTGGCTAAAAAAGCGTCTGTTCTGAAGCGTCGGAAATCACGGAATCGCATGGAGACACCCAGCACCCCTCAAGGCGACGTCCCGGTCCAAAACGTCACTCCTGTACCACCTTCCCGCTGCGAATCTGATTCCGACGTCGTTTTCTACATGGAAGAACCCAAAGCGGGTAAGTTTCTACCATATCAAAATTTCCCGTCCATCAACAAACAACGGAAGCGCATCATTTTTTCACTAAAACACGTCATTAATCACCCCATGAATGCTCGTCCGAAATTCATCATAATTTTTTTTTTTTTTTTGTACGTCCGGCACGTGGAAAAAGAGCTTTTGTGCCTTTATGATACCGTCTTTTATTTATTAACTCTCTCAGAAATCGATATGATGGCGGCGTTGGAAAAATTATTTTGAGGGATTACGTTCACAATACGAGTCGTCGGATTTTCAATTTACAGGGACGCCAAATCGGGTGCGTCGCGGTGAAAGGGAGAGCTGTAGGGGTGCCGTGTTCACGAGTCAAACCAGCACCGTTACTGAAGCCGCCAGTGATGACATCGACGATCTCGATGGAGAACTACCCAGAGTCACCCAGTAAGTTTCCAAATTTTAATTCAAAACTCGAAATAACGTCACATCTACAGGCTGACGGAAGCACACAAAAACGCTATAAGGGCGATACGCAAAATTAAGTATTTCGTGGCCAGAAGGAAATTCCAGCAGGCCCGGAAGCCCTACGATGTCAGAGATGTCATCGAGCAGTACAGTCAAGGGCACCTAAACATGATGGTGCGAATTAAGGTGAGACACTTTCGGTTTTTGGTGGGTAAAATGTTTTTACATTTAGTGCCACAGAAACATTGTACTCGCAAATTTTTTTCCCACCACTCTTTATAGAGCTTTGGTTACCAAATTATCTATCTCATATTTCTATATCTTAAAATTACATTTTTTAGTCAATGTTCTTCTCTTCTATTTTTATTTTTCTAATCTCTAGTGTTTAAAAAAATAAAAACAAACATTTTGCTCATCAAAATTTCGGCGTTCGCCGCACGTGTTTCCTAAATCCCGGCAGCTTCCTGCTAGTTTCCCACAACTAGCGTTGCGTCTTGGAGGTGTAGGAGTGATAAACCAGTCCCTTCGAGCATTTCAGTAGTTTCACCGACAACTCCTCAAAAACCTTAAGTGGTTTTCAAGTTCCCGAAGCGCCGCTAAACACCGTGAATAATTAAATCGAGTTTTCTAAACTTGACTCGTTCGTTTCTCAGGAGCTTCAGCGACGTCTGGACCAAACCCTGGGGAAACCGGGCAGTTATTTGGCGGGGATCGACAGAGTGGGTAACGTTCGGCCCATGACGGTAGGGGCTCGTCTCTATAGGGTTGAGCAACAGGTAACCCTTCGTGAATTGTATTTCTTGCAATAAAATCGTTTGCGTGTTTTCTAGCTTGGCACGATGGACAAGAAACTGGACGCTTTAACTCACGTTCTTAACGCATTAGCACAAAGAAACCAAACGGCATTGAGATCGATCGAGGATGACGTATGAAGATAACGTACAAAGAAAAAAAATACGATTGGAAGCAATAAATCGTTTATTGACCCACACATATCTCGAAATTTCGGCGATAACGCCGGAATATTGTTTGTTGATTGCGTTGGGAAGCCGATGTACATAAATAATAGACAAATCGTCTTAAGTCAATATTAAACTAGTCATGGTATTAAGGGGCACACGTTGTAATATTAAGTTGTAACATATTTTTAGTCACTTTAGATAATTTCCATATCTACATCTAGATTGTGCCTATTGTACTTGTAGCAAAAAGTTTCTTAATTGTTTTGGGGATTTTCCCCTGTAGTGTAGCGAGAAACTTGTCGACAATCTTTTTTCTGACTCGTAACGAGTCGCGTATAACGATCGAATCTTTATAACAATTATTGATATCAAATAGGTTTAGAGTCCTAATAGTTCCACCCATAAAGCTTCGTCATTCAAGCGCGCTCCGCGATTGTAATTTAGGGGTCCAAGAACTAAATTAAAATTTTCTTCTAGCAGTAGCAACTCTAGAATAAGCCTTAAATCATTAATCTGAACTGTTGAGGCCTAATTGCGGGAATTCCAAAACTACAACGAAACGTCCTGCAGAACAGTTCGGGAATAATTCCCGCAGTGACGCGCCGACTTTTGTACATAAGATTCTTGAAATTTCATATTTATGCGTTAAAGAGTGCCTCTGCATCTGTGATTTGCACATCTTACAATGACCGAATTAACGACAAGACAGGATGACCAAAACAAATTTTTTTAAACGCGCTTTGGAGGACGGCGCCGAATCTTCAGATCTGGCCTTGGTAGTGACCCATTTTCAATTCGAACAGAATTCCTTTTAATTGTGTCGCTTCATATCGAAATTCGTTTCCATTTCCATTAATTAAAATTTTATTATTAAAGGATAGTAACTACGTTAGAATAAAATCAATACTTGCATAAAGTTAGGAAGGTAAGTGACAAAAATCAGGAATCGTAACAGCCACGAAATTGTATTGCGGCAGCCTTTCTGACGTGCTTGTTTGAACTTATTCTAGCAAATTTAGGCCAAATGCAAGCAACCACAATGGTCAACTCCTAATTGTTGGAGATGTTGCTGAAGTTCGAGTTTTGCCTTCCGAAGCGCAAACAACAAAAATTAAAGCAATTAACTGAATAACGTATACACTTTTAAACCGCCGAAATCCTATTGTACTCGTGAATGTGTAGAATGTCTGGTTGCTTCAGAGTATCAACTCCAGTTTTTTTGAAAACTCTACTTTAAATGCAAATAAATATTTTTCTACATGTTGCACTAAAAGTGGTTAGCCAAAAAATAGTTTTCTCTTACAGAATAATTAAGTATAATTGATATACAGCTTCATGAGTAAAGAGAGCATTAAACTTTTATTTTAAAAAATTGTTTATTATCTTAAGTAATTAAACTTTTAAAGCTTTTTAATTTATAAGCAATAGTTTCTTCGCAAATTCCTTAGAAACAATTTTGTCTTCCCTCTCGAGTCGATATTTTGAAGAAACCGAACGCTGTTAAGTTTATGAATTTTATTATACTAGTCCGACGCCAGATTCTAAAAGAACCAAATAAAAATTCTTGAAGTCTTCTCATGGCTGACCAACAATTACCGCTTTAATGGGGGTAAAATCGGTTCGATTGCCTCGACCCTAATTAGGTTGCATTAGCGATCTTTGACCGGCAATCGAGCCGTGTGGCCCCTTGCGATAAAACAATTTTCTAAAAAGTGCCCTAATGTCTTTGCATTTTTTCAATCATATACCGTAGTTGCCTCTACATTAATCCTCTATAATAGTTTCAATTCCAAATCGGAATTGTAAATTTTAGAAACTTTTCTTTGGTAAAGAGCTTTTAACGAATTAGCAACCACAGAGGGGTGGGGACGACGCCACTTGCGTCGCCCTCGCTACTGCAGTTTTGTGATAGATTTCAGCACGTTTTCACCAGTTTCTTGGTTATTGTAAATAATCCATTTGATAGTTTGTAGCCACTCACAAGATTCGTGATCGCTGAATTAAAAACGTCTTGATAAATGTACGTTTAACATTCTATTATTATTGTAAGTTAGACCTTAACGCAATATTATTACTACTTAGCGATTTGAGCTTTTACTTGATCTGTACTGAAGATGATATTGTAAAATAAACTCTTTCCACGTGCACCGCTTTACCCAAAACAACCAGCTATTAACAACATTTATTTCAGGACATTATTGAAATTACTGTTTAAATTAATAACAGAATTACATAAGACGTAACGACTAGATTAAGTGATAATGTAAAGTACCCTTATCTCCTAAATATTATGTAGTTAGCACCGTTTAGATAGCACCAAGAGTCGAATAGATCTTTGGTCGAAATCGCCCTAAAGCTGCACGTTCCCGTTAACCTCACTAGAATGTCTCGATAACGCATCAACTTCCTGTTCACCCTCTTCCGGGTCAACTTTCTCTCCTTCCTGCAATTCCCTGACATTTCCCGGAAGATAATCCTTCCAACTCCTAAACAAATACCGAGTAAACTTCCGTAATTGCCGAAACTTACAATAGGTGGCGCCTTCGGCTGACTCGAGTTGTTGGGTTTGTATCAAAAAACCTTTCTCTTTAAAAGTTTGTTCCAACTTTTCTCTCTGTAACGATTTTCTCGATTTTCGTTTCTTATGTCTCGCCCCTAAATCCTGTAATGGTGCGGCAGGAATTTCGGGTGATAATAAAAAATCTGGATTAGCTTTATTGCCGGCGAAATCGACAGGAGTTTGAGGGTAAATTTTTTCGCCACTTGCTTGCAGAAAAGCGCCAGTACTGGAACCTTGAGTGTTGTTGATTTGTTGTTGGAGAGTTTCTCGGGGGAAAAATTCGTAACCGCGCATACTTTTATCGCCGGTTCCGCTATAGTAACGAAAATTGCCTCCGGAATCTACTGATAACATTTTTTTTTCTTGCAAACTCGGTTTGGCGCCACCTGTGAATTTAAATTTACAAATGCTGACTTCAGTGGCGGGATTTGTGTTGTTTTCTGTTGGGATTGGTGGAATGAAAATTGCGGAACGCTTTCGTTTTGTTGGAGTTTTATCTGAACTTGTCGAAGCGTTCCTTTTGGTTTTAGGTTCGTTCTGGGGTTCAGTCTCGTCGATTTCTGGCTTCTTCAGCCGCGATTTCGGGACGAGTTTCCTCAGTTCTGGACCGACAGTTTCAGGGGGAGGACGAGGACTGTGATTTGGTAACGTGTAATTGTTGTTGGCTGCCATTCTTTGATAATACATCAAATGTTGTTGTAGTGCCATTGGATGAATAAAAACGCCAGCATTGGGCCAATATACGTAACCGCCTGGAGCTCCACCATTTTCTGGAGTTCTCACTAAATCCGGACTGGGAGTTCCCAAACTTTCCGGAGTTATCGAAGGAAACCTCGGTTCGCCTTTAGCAGTTGAAGGCGAAGGAGTTTCGTGGACGAACTCAACATCATCGTCACTTTGAGGTTCTGACTTAATCTCAGAGGTATAAGTGTTATCAGTTTTCTTTAACAGCCTGATTTTGAGATGGTTCAAGTCTCTGATACACAAATTCAAAGGCTCGTTTTGATCACTTTTAGGCGCCGAAGAGTGACTTTTTTTTTCGTCACTTGTCTTTTTAATTTCTTGAGTCAGTCTTTTCTCTAGTAAACTACTAATGATCCTATTTTGAACATCGCTTCTATTTGCAAAATCTTCCTTGCTTTCACCAACGTTTCTCTTCCCCGAATCCAAGTAACTCCTGGGGTTGGGTGTTCCAGGGAAGATTGTGCCGTAATTCTTGTAAATCAAGTGGCAAATATCCGCTTTTTTCGGTTTTCTTCCTCGCCTCGGTTTCGAGTTATCCAATGTCATTTCACCCATATATGGTAAATCCTGAAACTTCACAACTCGACTAGGGTTTTGCTGCGGTGCAACAACACTTGTTTTCGCAGCAAAGTCACTAAAATTCGCACCACTGCTGCTGACTGTTTCAAAATTTAACTTCTTCTGCAATTCCGTTATCCTCTGGAGCCAACTCTTGATAGACTCATTGGGATGTTGGTCGGGGAATCGCGGCGGCTCTGCCGCCTCATCATCGTTGGTTTCTGATGAGCCCGGTGATGACACCTCGACCTTTTCGATGTCATCCTCCAGGTTGATTCCGTCGAATTTAGCCGGTTGGGCGAGATACCTGGAAACGACACCGCTATTTACGGGTATCCTGTTTTATATTTAAAACTTACTTCGTGTCATCGGAGGGCAAGTGGACGGGTTTAGGGGACTCGGTGAATGTCATTTCCGTATCGGGGGTCTGTGGTTCCGCCGTCTCGGCTACTTCTTCGGTTTGCATCGCGGCCTCCTCTGCGGGACAAACAAGGATTAGATGTAAGTACGGCTTACGGGAGTAAAAATAACGTTCAATCATCCTAAACAAAAATAAACATTCGTCATGTTACATGGACTAAGGATTTATTTACCTAGTAGCATATTTTTCTGAATCTTGGCACTCATTTGAGGTCTCGCCCCGATCATTTTACAAAGTTATCGCGTGTCATAATTATTAAATTGAGGTAAGTTATGCAATAAATTGGAATTCGAATCTCAGGGAACGAGACATTTAAAGTTGCATGGCAAGGTTCTGGTGGTAAGCAACAAAAATATAAAAAACCAATGGTGGGTTCTTGCCCGAATCCTTTCATTTGATGGTGGAATTGACAAAACGCAGCACAATTATTTATCATTATTTTATGTTCTATTTGAAAAAGATCATTTTCTTTAAACAATTTTTAAAATCCTATTTCACTGATTGTCGAGCTTGGCAATAAATTCAGACTAAAACCAAGAATTAGAATTTTTTGTCATCAGAGTTTAAGAGAAAGAAAAAATAAAACAACAACAATAAAACTATTTGGATACTGTGTCAAAATATTTTGTTTCCGGGTTTTTTTACATTTCTTTTTATAGCCGTTTTTTACTTTGAAGGAAGTCGACCTTCTAAGCAGCCTACATTTATAAAGTAATTAAGAAAAATACGAAAATTGACTATGTATACTTAAAAAATATTAAACCTTTAACAACTTTTCTTTATCTAGATTTGCAAAACAAATAAATACAACGGTAGATTCAAAAGTTACTAAACACCGGACACCATAATTTTTGTATGTAACTTTACCGTAAATTTAAGTAATTTATTGTAAAAATTTTTCTTGCAAGAACGGCAATACAATTAAAAATTAATATTTCAGAAGTAAAATGGTAAAATCAATTGTGTGGATTCAGCTTATTGCAGAGGAACAACAACATTTTATTATAATTTGAAATATGACAAAAAAATTACTGAACTCAAAATACTTTATTCAATGTTTTTTCCCTTAATTTATTGTTAGTTTGCTGTCGACTTTTTCTAGACTTTATCTGTAAAATATTTTGAATAAAATTCCAGAAACAGAGAAGCATCTCCCATCTTATAAATCTTGTAATTTTGCAAATTATTCTGCAGCCCAGGTGGTCAATTGGTCTTTTGGCGATTTTCATGTGCTTGCAATATTTAAAAAAAAAAATTTCTTTTCATTTTCAAGGATTTAATGTAAATATATAAAATTTTTGGATAGGTAAAAAGTTACAAATTCATTTTTTTGTTACAGCAGTTGGTAGAAAAGAACAGAAAAGACAAAATTCTTGTGAAGTTATCAAATATTTTAGAAATTTCTTACTACCGAATCTTTCTGTTACTAGAAACTCAGCACAAAAAACGTTTGGGAATAAAAACCAAGCATCGTTTGGCATCAGTATCTATTGTAAGAAGACGAACAATCAATTTACAAAAGAAGAAAGAAGGACGAATATTCGAGTATTTAAATCAAAACGTTTTGTTGTCAAATTTGTTTTGTATTTTTTGCTTATCCTAGTGTTGGATTGGAATTGATTCTTCAAGTAGCTTTTATTTCAAGCAGAAAACTGACAATTTTGTCTTAAAAAAGCGGACGTACTCCAACATGTAACAGAATACTTCCCAGCCAAAATTACGCAAGTATAACATAACATCAAAAAACTGCAACATGATTATTTTGTCATAAAAACTACGTGCATGACAGTTCGACAAATACTTAGATGCAGACTTGTTGTAGACGATGAAATTACACATCAAGAAAAAATTACACACCGCAAAGCAAAACAACTTCTGGAATCTGCCGAAATGAAACTTGCTCGTAGAATCCTTAGCAACTATTACTAGAACTAGAAACTATTACTAAAAGAATGCCAAATATGAAAAAAGAAACGATTACATTAATAAGATGGTAATCAAAAAAGTTGTAAAGCGAACTAAAGGCAAATCACCAAGAGCTCATAGAAACTAAGACAGGCCAAGGAAGAGATAGAGCAATATCCTAAATGTGACGTGAATTGACAAGAAACTCGAGAAGAAACGAGAAAAGTCGGAAGAAAAGGACGAATGAGACCATTGCCCTCTGAATGTTTGCTACCACTTTATCTAAAACTTGCTTATCTTCTTATTTGTAATTAGTCTATCAGTTTGGAAATTGTAAAACGTTTTTTTGCTGTCTGGAGAAACAAAAATCTGGCAATGCTTCAAAATTTTAGACTAATTTGTTGCAATAAATTGACAACAGTGTAATAGAAGATTTCTGAAAGTAGAAAAAAGAAATAAAAAACCAAATGGTACACAACTTATTAGAGAGAAAGGAGAGCAATATCTTATAATACAGTTGATGGTAAAAAGAGAGAATTATAGGGGTAGGTAGTTAGGTACTAATGTAAAAATATTTATTTTTGAGTATAATTTGGTATTTTTTGAAAAGGTTCGTTTAGCGTAAACTTTCTAAGTACGCTTCACGTGCAAACATAGTTAAGAAAATAGACAATTTTGTCGCAAGAAATTTGGAAACTAGTACAATTTTCTATTGTAAGCTTGCAGCTGACCAATAATTAGAAAATATCGATCTCTTCATAAGTGTTCACACGTTTTCAGTCGCTTTTCTATCTTATAATTATTCAATACAAACATATGAAACTGTAAAAGTATCCAAACCATTTTTATTATAATTAGCAGAAGGTTAAAAAAATACAAGAAATAGCAAAATGACAAACTTCTGGGCAATGTGTTGTAAAGATTTTCGGTTGCTGAAAACACAGCTGAAAACTCAAGTTCAGAAACAAAAGAAACGTTAAATAAATTCTGTGGCATCCGCGTGGCAGTGAAAGAACTTCTACTAAATTATGATTGAAGAAAGTACAAAAATATTGCTGTAATTGTATCAAAATATTCTTTTTATAATTATTAGTTTGGCATCAACATTCTAAATACCTATACTACGTTCGCAAATTATTTCAAATATTGCTAAATTCCTAAAATAAACGATCCTGTTCCAAAAACTTTGAAAATGAGCGATTAGTCTATTCTAAGCTCCTATTGCAAGTACTTGTAAAAGATGAATTTTTGATAATTGCTCACATACTTCAAGTAAGTCTATTAAAACTTTTTTCCTCATTTTATGCTTTAATAAAAAAGCAAAACAATGCGTTTTAAAAATTCAAGACTCCTTTCTTAAGTCGAAAATTAGCAGAAACGTTCTTAGCAATGTTAACAAATTTTTGGTAATTTCTTGAAGAATTTCGAACCAAAAGATTACTACTTGTTACTAACTCTATGTGGTAAATAATTAAAAAATATTGACTTTAGTAATTTTTTACAACTCTCTAGAGTTATTTTATCTCTAATTTTTTTTCTAGTAATTCCATAGAAGAACAGTAAATTTGAAATTAGTAAAACTTTTCTGGCCACAAAAGTTGCAACAACAACACCTCAACACAACTTAAGACTCCGAGGAGCAACATGACGTAACATTATCTATTTTCTTGAATTGCCGGTAATTCCGGCCCAATCTCGGTTTATCGTGATAATTTCCAAAGAAGGCGCAATTTGCATAAAGCAGCCATTAAACAGTTAATTTGGTTTTTGGTTGAAATCATTAACATCGGATTAAATCTGAACCTATTACCCAACAGCACTCATGGAGGTTGTCGGAGACCCAATTTTGTCGCAACAGACACAACTTCGATAAAATAACTCCACCACTAATCGTTGGAGCGTTGTTGTTAACAATTATCTACAAACTTGTGGTCAATTAAATTGTAACTTGAGCTCGACACTGATTGAATGCGGCAATTTGGTTTATTTACAATTATGTCGGAGAACATTTTATAAACCCGTAATAATTTGTCGTATCATTTGGTCAGTTTGGACGTGTTCGTGGGCCGATTTTGGCAAAAACAGGACTTACTCTCGTCCATCGTCCGGTTTCACCGAAACGTTGCACATGCACCGATAATTGTTGTCGTCATCACTATCGAAAAAACCACCGGATTTTTTGTTTATTCGCACAATTGCACCGGCCGGAACAACACCACGACGTTATTATTTATTATCCAGACGCGCTTTCAGCATTTGGAGCGCGCGCGAAGACGCGTTTGGCCGTAGAAGGCGCGCGGCGTCTGCTATTTTCGACGTCCGGACGCCCTCTCTCCTCTAACTTAGGTATATTCTGAATTTGGCCGTCGGTGTAATACGAGATTGAACCATATTAGGAACTGCGGCTTAACTCAGTTTATTATTAACCCGTTCTTGGGTTCCGTCCGCCCTCCGACACCGACCGACCGCCGATTTATTTCCGTCAGTTCGATTTTAGGGACTTTTTGGCCATTTCTACAAAGCCACACTACGTTATTTATAAAAGCCAGAGAGTTATACGAGTAGACTGAATAGAGCGGGTATTTTTAAATTTCCACCGATGCGAGTTTGTTAACAATTGCCGGCGTCTAATATCATCCTGAACGGGGCATTTTAACGCTAAAAATACGCGCTACTCGAGTTCCGCACATAACGCGCCAAAATATCGCCATTTTGATAATATGGCCGTCGAGTGACGCACAAACTATAACCTACAAGTTCACGCCGGCTCGCGAAAACATGAAGAAGCTTTAGAGGGAAGAAACCGATTTAGCCGGCATTTCTTCGAGTCGGGGGGTGTTTCTATCCCAAATTAAATTTTACCATTTTCAAAAGAGATGTTCAAAATCTAGAGTAAAATTTAAAATTTTTATTTATTGATCTGTAGAATTTTTTTTCTCATACCTCGAGTAGAAAAAAGAACTGAATTAAGCTATTTGTTGCATCAGAAAAATTTCTGGATATAAATCTATGCGCGTAGGTTGATTCGATAAGCAAATCGTTTACGACACTTATACCAAAAAAACTTTAATTTGCGTCAATCAAATTAAAATAATATTGACGGTGTTACAAATCCAGTCAACAAATTTAAATTGTTTGAAGAAACGTGAAAGTTTTGTGAAATTCGTAAAAATATAGATTTTTCGTTAATAATCTTTAGAATGCATCAATTAAATAATAGAAAGTCCTGTCGCAGTTTACAAAGCAAAGCAAGTTTTTTGTCAAATTTCAGTTTTTATGAAGAGAACATACAACTTTATAAAAAATATCAAAATAAAAAGTCCTACTTCTTAAAAATTACTACAAAAGCAAAATTGCAGAAGAATCGAAGGAGAAATCTACAGGAGTAATGTGGAATTCTGCAGCAATATATTTAAAAAACATATTAAGAAATTTTTAAATTTAAATCTGCTACTATTGGTGATAAATTTTATTGTGATAAAACCATATAAGAAATGAATCAAAATTTACAAAACGACTCAACTTCATTATTTCTAACATGTGAAGAATTATTCAGAATCGCAAAAAAATGGTAAAATTATACAGCAAAATCTGTTTCATATCACTAGGGTGAAACGAGAGTGACTTTCATCAATTTTATAAAAATCGAGAAAGAATAATTCTAAGACCTTTAAATCGTTTTAATTTATTTATTTATATTGGAGAAAGTCTATTCAGACGAAAAAATAATGTTTAGGAAGGTGTAAATTATTTTATTGTATTACCAGTAGAAATTTTCACTTTAAAGCAGTAGCATAGTGAAATAGTGTAAATACTGAAAGATAAAACAAATTAAGACTTTGTCATCACATAATTGAAAAAGTGAAAATTAATATTCTACCATTCTATATAATATGCATATTAATTTGCTTTCAGGAATAATAGTTATTAATATAAGCTTTTCCTTAATTTGTTGTGGTAAAAATGAGGTTGTATGGGAACAATTTGGGGATGTCATGGCAAGGTCAGTTATTGACGTCAGTGGAGGGTAAATGATAAATTTCCAACCGTGACACAAGCAAAAGATCAAATGGAGGACGAAACTCAAGAGAAGAACACAAAAGAAGACCTTAAAATTAACATCAGGGCTACCAAAAGCAATAAAACGAAAAACATTTTATCTGTAAGGATTTTAACAATTAAATCCATTAATTCTTTATAAGAACCACACCTTGTAGGTCAGTTAGTGATATAATCTAATTATCTTTCCTTTTAGTGTTAATGTAAATCTGGCATCTAACTAAAATAATTACTTTACAATCCACAAATTTACTTTTTTGGGTGTGAATTTCCCAATGTGATCTCTGCATGTTATTGGAACTTACTCATCTCCATTAGCATCTAATTATTAGCTGTTTGGACGAGGTGTTTGCAAGACGGTAATCGGCTGTTTGTAAACAATGGTAACTTTGTTGAAATCAATTAAATTAGTTAATCTTTCAAATAATATTCAACGATGTGCCACTACGACTAATAATGTTTTACCTTAAGAATTAGTTATAAATAAATATTTGCCTCTAATAGAATTTTTTTTTTAAATTATTTTGATATTGTTTTAGAAAAATGATAATTTAAGAATTATTTGCAGAATGTACAGAAAATTAGTGTGTGGTAGTGGCAAATAAGATTTTTGAGGTGTAGTCAATGTTGCTGTGCTATCGTTTTCAAAATAGCTACTACTCATATTTACTATAATATATGAACAGAGGCCAAAAAATTCGCTGAGAGTAAAAACTAATTTGGAGATTTCGCCAGTACGGCAGAATTATTAAAACTTTTAACAGAACTACAAAATCTATTACAACTTGCATTAAATCGGAATTAAGAAAATAAGTATTTGAAAGGAAGGTAGAAAATACGTTGTCAGGATTAACAATTATTTTTATGTCTGAGTCAGCTAAAAAAATTGAAATTGATACCAAGAAAATTAAAATCATCAATCATTCAGTTAGAGTACCGCAACCGTAGTCTCAAATCGGATGAAGCAACGAGAAGAACGGCTAATTAAAATTCCAAATAAATGCAAACTATTACTGAAAGATTAATGAACTGAAAATTAGAAAAGTAGATTTTGAAAGCACAATTTCATTCTTCTATTATATTATTATTTTATTAAAATGTTATTAGTTTGTTCCTGCCCTTTCTATTAGCTACCGTTCGCCACTTACATGAGAGGTAATGTAAATATTTATTTAAATTATTTTCTGAAATACTTTTCCTCTTCATTTTTGTGGTTCAAGGGACATTTAACCAAAATTAAAATATAGTAATTTCAAGTTACCTGCCGTTCTTCCTTTCTATTTCTTTGCATTTATCATAATTCTCTATGATACTACGAGATATATTTTTATTCCTGCTTCTTCTTAGATCAGTGATTACTAGTTCGTTTTCTGTCTGTTCTTGACCAGATTTTTTTTATAATTCAAGATCAATTTTTGCTCAGCTTTTCGTGAACGACTTTTGCGACTTCAGTAATCCTCTTTAAAAATCTTCATTATAATATTTTTTCATTTTATTTTGGCCAATATAAGTTTATACATTTACATATATTTTATAATAACTGTGTGCTCCACTTTGAGTAATACCAACCCTTGTAATGGTGTGCACTAAAAGTTTTAATAACATTTATTTAATTTGCTAATAAAAATAAAATCTAACAAATCTCGAAGAAGTGGAGCCATTTATTTTATAATGTTCGCTATGATTACTGAGATGTGTTATCTCTTGTTTAGTAGATTTTTTTAGTCCTTTTTAGGCGACGAAAACTTTGAATTTGATACTTTTAGGTTTTTAAAAAATCGTAAAATTAAAAACTACGTTGGAGTCGATCCCAATTATTATTATTGACTAACTTACAATAAGCGATAGTAAGATTTCTATGAAATATTTCAAATTGTTGCAGGTGTAATTAAATTAATTTAACTTATCCTAGTTATTCGATCTCTTTAAGTAGACGTCACATTCTAAGTCGCTTTACAAAAATAACCCAGGAAAAACACATCTCATGGTTATAATGATCATGGTCATAGAATTGATGACATACATTTTGCAGATTTAGAAATAGCAGCAAAGTAATATCTGAGGGCGTCTTTTTAAACAATTGCCACAATTTTTGAGATTTTTGAGTAAAATTAACCTTCCAGTACTAGCCCCCTTTTTATAATAAGGTGGCTATAGCCGATTCTCCCAAATGTTTAATTTTTGAAGAAAATTGCCCAAACATCTAGGAACTAGCTCTAGATACGACTTTGTTTGGATCTTTCAAATCCAACATTACCAAGAGAGATTAGTAATTTAAATTAAACTTTTGATATATTTTCCAAATTGAATTTTATTATAATAAAATTGTAATTTCCAAAAAAAAAACAATTTTAATGAATGAAAAGATTGATGTAACTATTCAGTTACATTTTCTGCACTTTCTTACTTAATTAGTTATCTACGTAATTGTTTTAGAGCCCCTATTATATGCATCTAATGTTACTATACACTGAATTGTATTTGTCTCTGGGCCGATGTGGGTCTTGCACATTTTCTTCTTAAAATAGATACTTTTTCCACTTATTTATCTATTTCAGCCTAAACCAAGCTTTCTTCAAATATTCTCCTCTAATTTCAATGAATTTTCCACCCTTATTTTCTCCATTCTTTATTTTATTATTGTTAAAGATAAATTTTCCTGTCTTCCCATAAGATTTTTCTTTCATTATTGGTTACTCCTTATCGTTACTAGGTAGTACTACCTACTAATTCGCTTCCTTAATTTTACAGACATTTGTAACATTCTATAATTGACGTTATTAATAAGAAATAACAAATTATCTACTAAGACAACAAAAACCTTTTGAACAGATTTTGTTTCTTTTCGTTATTTTGTTCCAAAACTCTTTTACATATATTTACATACATGCAGGTAATAATTAATAATTGGTAATTTGTCATAGCATCTGTTAGGTTTTGTTAAAATAAATTTGTATCTTCCAAAAAAGTGTTCTAAGTAATTAATAAATTTTAATTTAATTATCAAACTGACGGTTTTATTGGTTTATTTCCACTTAATAATTTTGTTTACATTATGTTACATGTGTAAAATTTAAAATGGTATCTTTCTCTCAACGACTTGACTTATTCTACCAATGGCGTAACCCTTAGAACTAATTGCTCCTGAAAGTCTTTTTCAAATTCCAACAGTTTTTGCAAACTTATTTCTTCATTAGCTCAACACATAATTATTGTGAGGAGCCAAATCTCCTGCTAAATGACTTTTATTTTCTTCCTTATTTGAGCTTTGCAGAAATCACGGCCAAATTGCCAAATCAATAAAAAATTGTAAATGTACAAACACAGATTTAGATATTTTTTGGAATATTTTTTTGACAATTCACAATTTTGGTTAATTTTTTTAGTGACGGATTCATCTGAAGGTGGCGTCTTAAATAATTAATTAAAATTTGTTGGCAACAACACAGCCACAATGGAGATGATTTTAAGAAGCGAAAAATGGTCCTGAAATTTACTAAACGTGTTGTAGAAAACGGTAAGCCAGTTTTGTTGTTACAAAAATTTGAGTGTACTTCTAAGACTTCTAGAACTGTTGGACTAGAGACCGGCTACTGTCCAAAATTCAGCGTTACGGCCCTGTCACTCTCTTCGGGCTGCTGTATTAGTGTCACGTACGGACTTGCTTAAAATTATGATAAGTATCGCTACTGCTAATAAGAACATCGGGACAACCTACGCATTTTCTAATAATATAGTAAAACAGTTGATTTCTCTTTCTGGTTACGTTATTCAATTTTGGTATTTTGTGTCGTTTTGTCAATAGTCTGACCCCAATATAGTGACGAAACTGACGAGTTTTGGTCTAATTGCCAAATTATCGACGGAAAATCGACGAATTTCGCCCAAATGTCATCCAGCTCCAAAAGAACAACCATAATTCATATCAATTCAAACCCACAACTGTTTAGCGAGTGTAGGTTCGCGAGGGAAATTCGGCCAACTTTTTGAAAAATTTCCGTTTCCGGTGTTACTTGCCTTAATTTCGCTGTCTTCAGCATCCATGGTTTTAATTGGTGTCGTCACCTCATGATGTCACTCGATTGATGTTTAAACGCACACGAGACTCTTGAAAGCGCGCACTTTGATGACACTCTTTTCTTGTTGTGTTTTGATTGTTAACAAATCAAAACGCGCGCGATGATGACTGTGTCATTTTCGGTTGTCGAAATTGAAGAGTTTAGATGTAGATGGACGGATTTGGTCGAAGAATTACCGTGTCGAACAACAAAACAATCCGCTTAGCAGAAAACGTCTCCTTTCCGTTGCAAGGCTCAATTTACTGCATTAATCACGTAAATACTTTGAGAATGTGTAGGTTTTCATTCAGGGCGGGCTGGCGGCAACGGTCAATTCCCCCAGATCTAACGCTCGCGCCTCCTGCTATTCAAGCAACGGCCAATCCGCCGGGGCACCAAACAGGCGGACAACAGGTTGCGATTTTGGAAACTTGCAACAAAACGCCAAATTTTGGTAACACTTTTAGGTTTCTGGGCCCTTAACTTCCAAGTCTAGTCGATGTCGGTTGGATTGATCTCTTGGTACCTTTTCAAAACCTCAGTCCCCACACGCTATGATTTTGAAAATGCGGCATTTTAAAAATTATTGATTGTTGACACTTAAAATAATTACATGTAATAGGGAAGGGAAAAGAAACTTACAAGAAAATAATTAGAAAAGAGTGATGGTTGAACCTGAAATGTAAAAATTATGACATCAGCAACCAAACTTATGTCTACGTAAGTTACCAAAATTTTGTCAATGACGAGCATATCCAGATCGCAAAATTGTATATCTTGGAATTCCTATTTCGAGCACATCTCAAACAAGTTTTCTGAAAACTTCATAAAGATATCTAAGAACTTTGGGATGTTTTTAAAAAAACTGTCAAATAAGAAAGTGTAATGAAGAATAAAAATATTAGAGTCAACTTATTGAAAAGCATAGTTGCTAGAGAACGAATAGTAAACGTTTCAGATGTGTTAGCATTGGAATTTTTTTTAAGTGTTTTCAGTTTTTTTTTAAGATTTGTTAAAAGGCTTCTAATACATGATACAATTAACTTTCATTGGAGTTAAATGATCTAAATCAATTTTTTTTAGACTGGAATAGTTTTTGCTTAATAGCAAGTAGTAATAGTAGGGACAAAGGATTATTTTTTTAAGTTTTTCTTATTTTCATTTTCAAGCATTATTTCTTTTGTCTTTAATGTATGATAGAGCAAATGGATCGCTGAAGGGTAAGGGCCTTCAACATAGAGCATACACCAACTGCATCTGACAAATCAGGCCAAATTTATATTACTTATAGTCCATATAAAATTAAATGTACATATCATCAAATACTACTTTTCAAGTTATTGTTTCAGATTTGATAGTACCTTCAATAACAACATTTAAAAAGGTTAGCCCTTTGGTTGGTGAAATCTTCAATGAGACTGACAATCGTTGACAATTTATGTAGTTAATTTTTGAACTCTCTATTACTTAATTGATCCACTTTTGCATTTGTTGTGCTTTCAGAAGAACACTACTGCAAATTTTGAATGCAATTTTTTTCTCTTTAGTTGTCATCTTTATAAAATTATGTCCTCTTGCTAACATACTGATCA
This sequence comes from Pyrochroa serraticornis, assembly GCA_905333025.2. Lineage (NCBI taxonomy): Eukaryota > Metazoa > Arthropoda > Insecta > Coleoptera > Pyrochroidae > Pyrochroa > Pyrochroa serraticornis. The sequence continues at coordinate 7,248,222 of HG995157.1, read as the reverse complement.
TTAGTATATCCTCTACAAGCATAATGGAGCAGGAAGGAGTCTGGGCACAGTAGAGTGGAAAAAGTAGACTTTGCAAGTGGATGGATAGAAGCAGAAGAAAAATGCCTGCAAGAAATGTGAGAAGGATATAAAAACTTACATATGCAAAACATTAAAAATTGATCGATTCCGTTTCACATAGGTACTGATAGATCACTTTAGCCTTAACACTTGAAGTTATCGGAATCTAAAGAAATTAATTATAAGTTTGAAAAATTCTATCGCTTTGATAATTTTCTTAAAAAAAATCTATTTGTATATTGCAATAGAGAAATATTTTTTTTTGTACTTTCTCAGTAGAGATCATCCTTGGTTCAAGTTTACTTTACATTTTTTTGTGAAGAAACATACTTTTTCTGGTATAGTTTTGCAATATTTATTTGCGAATATTTGTACTAAGCGGCCTCCTTATAGAACTACTTAGTTTACACCGATACGCAGAAGTGTTAAGTACAGAAATTGGATATGGAAGAGATTAAACAAAATTCTACTATAGGGTTCCAGACTGTTGTGTGATTTTGTGGCCTTTCAAAAAAATATAAACGCAGTTTTTAAATATGTACAGATTTCCTGAGATCACATTTTTAATGTAAATTCAGAATTTTTCTAGAATAAGGACGTTCAATTTTTACCAATTCTTAGTAGACTCAAAACTTCAGGACCAGAAAAATGGTCTAAAGAAAACTTAATTGTGAAAACTAAAACTTTTGGAAGAATTCTATGAGTAAATTTTCATTTCAGGCATTTTATTGTAAAGAAAGTTATTATGAAACTAACAATTTGTAAATTGTGTTATTATTTAACGTCAAAAATCCTGAAATATTATTTTTGCCATTTACAATTATTGTCGATAGGTTTCAACTTTATTATCTGCAAACGACTTTTTTACCAAAACATCCTCATTTGCATTGATTTATGTATTTATTAAAACACGCATTACATTTATTTAATGTCTCTTTATTAGTTTTTACGACGTTACAATGAAGCAATAAAATATTATAATGGCCAAATTTTTCCCTAAATTTATTTCTTTCTCTCCCATTTAATCACATCGCATTAATATTTAACTGTTTCTTCAAAATCTAAATTTTAATTATTATTAGTACCATTAGTCTTCTCGTCTCTCTTGGGTAGGGACAGGATCTACTTTTGGTCAGACATGTTTGTAAGTTTTTTTCGTTTTTGATATTAAATAAAACAATTCGCTTATGTTTACAGAAAGATCCCACCGGTTTTAGAAATAACTTGGCTGGAGTTTGGTCCATGTCTCTCTTCAGGTCAAATCTTCACCTGTTTCACGGTTTTTACGACAACTTGACCATATTTGAAATTTAGCAACCTCCATCATTCCTGCAAGATTTATTGACACCACCTGTCGTCCCCATCTTCAGCGCCAACTCATCGGCTCTTCGCAATCTTTGCATTTTAATCGCGGATAACAACGTAAAATAAGCCAAAATCCCATTCAAACGGCCCCTCCAACCCACACCTTTCTCTTCCATCGCCCCTCAACAGCAACAATTACGAATTACGAGCACATATTCGACAACTGAATCATCCCACGACTTTATTAAATCTAATAGCAGCACATTCTCCGCTCCTGTCAGATTAAATAACATCATTCATAAAACACGTCCGCTTCAATATCTAAAGGAGCGCTACCGCGGCTTTTCAAATCCCCTCCCGTCATCCCAGCAATTTAAAAAATTACTCATTCAATAAAGTATTTTTTTAAATGATAAAATTTGGAAAAAATTTTGGTTGAAATTAGCGGCAGAGTTTGAAATTGGTTATGGTCGAATTTGGCGTGTATTTGACATTCCTGCGGAAGGTGCGAAGATTCCTGCTTTGCGAGAAGGGATAGAAGGGGAAAGGGGAACGGGATAGAACACTGGTCCACCCACGTGCTCACTTGACAGGTCCACGCAACGTCGGTACCACCATCTGCAGAGAGTCGAAGCACGAGATTAACCGCAGGAAATCTGGGCACTCATCAATTGGACTAGGCTGCTTTATCGCTCGAGACCTGCTTCAATGAATTTAAGATTGGCGAGTACTTCTATACGGATTAGCATAGGCGGTCGCAGTCAAATTGCCTCCTTTGTTGAGGTGCTAAAATTTCATTTTTTTTTTATACTTTATTTAGTTCATAAAGATTGTCAATTTTTTGCTGCCGTACACGATGCGTTCGTTCAGTGTCAAACAAGTTCAGGTTAACATTGACTACAAACAACAAAAAAAAACTGTTTTAGGAGCACGTTGTAATCAAATTGCTTTGTTGGTTACCTTGCGAAGGACGACGTTACAACATTTTAAATTCTTTATGTATATTTAGATGCTTTGAAAAGATTTATTCGGTGTCTAATAGACATTTAAATTGTTTCCTTTATGTAAATATTAGTGAATTTCTACTTGAAGAGGAAAAAAAGTTGCAAATATTTCAGAGCAAAGAAACATTTGTTTAAAAATAAATCTTCAATATTTATTTATCTTCTTTAAAAACGGCGAAAAACTTCAATTAGTTAAAGTCAATCATTTAAATTCGAAAAAAATTACTTCAGGTTAAATTCTTCATCATGAAAATTTCAGATAACATGAAATATTTTTTTAAAATATTTAACTTTTAGTTATAGAGGCGAGAAAAAGCTTGTTTTAGACTTAAGTGATTTTTTACTGCCGAGCAGCCCCATGTTGCCTTGAACCAATTTATTTCATTTCCTAATTTTATTAATTAATAAACGTCCATTGTTAGTTAAAAAAATATAAATGATTTAGAACAACAAGACACTTGTTAACAAATTAATCCTCCATTTTAATTTTCTTTAAGAGAAGCTTCTGTTAACAAAAGTTAATAATTGATATTTGCAACTAATCACTTAAGTTCTAATGATTTATCATTAAAATTACAGATATGACAAGAAATGAGTTTAAAAATTTTTAAATGTCAGAAATAATAATTCAGCACTTTCTGTTTTTTGTCATATACACAATTTAAAAAAAATAAAAAAATAAATTCAAGGGAAGGACTGTATAAAAAATTCTGTATCCACCTATTTCTCATGACTTTGTTTTTTAAACATAATTTAACTTTCAACTTTGCTGTAGCTGTGTCCAATGTTAGAGAGGAGAAAAAGAATTGTTGATGTTTGCAATTTTGGAAATGATGACAATAAAGCCAACTTTAGGCGATCTTTAAAAAACAAAACAAAAATACTAAAGTGAAAGGTTTTTTATGATATCTTGCAAAATTACTTCTCTCAGTCATTGTCTTTCCCAAAAAAGTTTTTAGCTTCTCGAATTAATTTTTGAAATAGCATGGAGTGGACTTTTTGTTCAATTTGCATCCAACTCTTGTTGTTTGCCTCACCTTGCTGCGAACTAGTGTCGATTAAATGGTTTTATGGCGGCGTTACTTGGTTGAAATACTCACAAATGTCAGGAACCAAAGAAAATTAGAACAGAAACTTTCAATATGAAAAAAATTGAAAAATCTTATCCAGCCAAAAATTTCAGGAAGCTCAAATGTTGCATTGTTTTCATGATAAGGTAACTCTGCAATTTTCGGGTGAAGAAGAAAATAATAGCAAGAAAAAAGAATTTTAGTGAGAATAATATTAAAATAAAATAAAATAAAATAAAAAAGCTAAAAGAATGTCATTGTCATGAAGGAGGAAAAAAATCAATATTTAAGAAATTTTAAGTTTATAAAGAATTTTGAGTGTTGTCACGATAGAATGTGTATCATCTGTAGAGCATAAAATATTTTTTTAGTGGCTTTAATTTGTAAACTTAAGAGTTGGATGTGTGAAAATAAATCAAAAAAATATTTTCTAAAAACATCAATCTACTTACTGGATAGTTTGAGTTACAATAGTAACCCATAAAAAATGTATCTTCGTGTAAAGTATAACTGTAATTTGAAAACAGAAAGTAGTCAAACAGAAGCAATTAGAAAGAACAAGAAGAAAACTCCAGTAGAATTATTTTCGGGTTTTTAAAAGATATTTGAAATATTAAAACTAAATGATACGGAACATTTTTAGAATACGCCAAAAATGGCTGAAATTAAAACAATTTTTACAATTTGTGGAATAAACTTGAGAATACCACAAGGTAACATTCTTGGACCTTTTTTGTTTATATTAATAATATTGAGACCGTACTTAAACATTGTAATTCTATCTTTCTTACTACAACATAACGACAAGCAATAGAATTGTAATGTTAAAAAAATTACGACAATGATAAAAATATTTGTTATTGGCAACAAGTGAATAGACTGAAACGAAATATTGATAGAATCAAAACATCAATACATTTGTTGCTTGATTCAATATTATTATTAGAAACCATATCGTAAAAGTTATTAAAAAAAATTTTATGTACTAAACAGATGTGAAAGTAATTTAACTAGAAATACTATTCTGGATGTAATTATGTTATAATATGGTTTTGGAAGTTCGTCTATTCTGGTAGAGTTGGTATGCTGATTTCTCAATCGTGTAAAGATAAAAGAGTTTGAGTACTGATGTAAGTTGTTAAAATTATTATTACAAAAACAGAAAGATGTTGTATAGTGGCCTCATCGTTAGAAGTACTATTACACTAGTACAATATAAGTTAGCATTCTATTTTTTTTTGTTTGACGGAAAAGTATAACTGTGCATTTTTTAAATTACAGGATTCGGCTTTAATGCAGGCTAACCATAAAACACAAAGTTTACATTATTAGTATTATTAAGTTGATTGGTGAATGTTTTCGTCAAACTTAAATGTACCAACATTTAAAAATAATTTGAGAAAAAATATCCTGATTCATCTTACACTTAGTAACATTTAATTGAAAAATAATTAATTACAAAAAGAATCGATTAAAAATAAAATTGTGAGAACGCAAAAGAACAAAATCACAAATAATAAGCTACTTGCACTAAGTTGCAAATCTAAAAGCTATGCAATATTGATAGTAAATGATGTATAGTCAACGTCAATTTAAAGAAAAATCAGTTTCCATGTCCTAGGATATTAATTATTAAATAAATAAAATTAACAACTATTTAATTATTTTTACGTGAACCAGAACGCGCTGTGATTGGACATGTCTTCTGACGTCACCCTCCCAGCCAATCACCTTTTTGGCACTGTTGTAGTCGGCTACTTACATGCAATTTATTTTGCGTGCAAATTACATTATTTCTTAAAACTTTCTTTATTTATCAATTAATTAAAAGTGCATTGTAGTTTTGCAAAGTGCAAAATGATTACCGAAGGATTCGTGATGACCCAGTCGGGTAATTTTCCAAAGGTTGACACCGTTTTGATTGACGAGTTTTTCACGGGAAATGCTCTTTTCACGTCAGCTAAAACTCGTACTATAAAGACCAATGGGTAAGTAAACAAGTATTTACGTATTATATTTTAGAATTTTATTTTTAATGGGATTAATGTTAGGGCATGTTTTTTGAGATTAGAGTTCATTTAGCCCTTCACAGCATTTTTCGGTCCCGATGACATAATTTGCGCAAAAATAAACATTTCTATTGTGCTGGCCAAGCTAATTACAGCGATTTTGCAGTCGGATATGTACAAATCAAGAGAACCGATAATATTTGCACTGTCAAGGCAAAAATTTGTCCCCCCAAAGTACGAAGTCAGAACTACAACGTTGTACTACTCATAGACGAGATTGATGAGAAACTAATTGATGTTTTGTGGCATAATTGTGCAGCTTCTTCAGATGGATGCAAACATGCAAGTTTTGAACTTGTTAGATTAATTTTGGGAACCTAATAAAGAATTTTCCTGAAGATTTTTTGTAGTTATTTCTACAGCCTGATACAATACAACTGTAAATCGTAGTATTCATATTATTGTCACTTATATTCATCGATATAAATGCAACAAGTCATGCAGCAGTAGCAATAAATCAGAACCAACCGTCTGTTAATTTTACGTAGACCGCGGTGGGAAACGTGACGTCACATGTCAGGATTCGAACGGCCATGACGTTCACGACGTTTTGGCGCGAATATTGAATATTTTATTATGTGAAACAAAAATAGCGCACATGGTCATGTATTCTAAAGACCAGTTTAAAAAAAATACGTTCAAGTACCCCCTTACGAGATAAGTACATCTTGGGTTGTGTCAATGTGTAGAGTGACACAGCACTGTTGTTAATTGAAACTGATGAATTGGCAAGCATGCCAACATAATTGACGTGCAATTATTTACTTACACTCGTTATGTCAAGAAAATTGAAAAATCAGATAAATATAAGGAAAATAAAAAAGAAAATTTATAACAATTTCAAGAAATATTTTTTATGGGATCAAATTTAAGAGAATGTCCAATTATTTCGGCACTTGTTTAGCATTTTATTAGCACGGTTACAATACTTCTGTAAATATATTAGGGATAAAAACAATCACAAAATATGTTATTTTTTCGAAGAGGCATTAACATAATGTTAAGAAAATAAACTTTTAACAAAATACTTACAATGAGCTTTAACTATTACCTCTAGTTTTTGCTCCTTTTCATGTGTTTCCTCACACCTTTTTCTGAACCGTGAGTTCCGTCTCGGCTTCTTCGGTTTTTCTTTACACCACCGCATGAGTTATGTTGATGGTTTTGGCGAACGGTCTGAATTGTGGCATCGCCACGCAAGAAGATTGTGAAAAATCCGAGTATAATGGCGAGAGGTCTCCCTTTTGGTTTGAGTCCGTTAACCGTTGCATATTTGCGCCAAATCGGCCGCAAATCGAATCCACATATCCTTCGACCAAGAAGGAAGTTACGTAGGACAACTCGCTCTTATTGCGCGTATAAATGGAAATCGCGCAACTCTGGTATTTACCGAGTGGTAAATTGTTTTTGCACCGGGGGCGGGTGTGGAGGCGGCCGTTGTTACCTTGTACGGGCAAAGGCTTGTCGAGAAGGTCGCGACAACAATCGCCGCTACCATCACCCGAATCTCCGGGAAAAGACACACTTTTCGTTTTTCACCTCGTCGCGTAATTGAGTCGCTAAGTAAACAAACCATTGGGAAATCTTTCGAACGTTTCAAGGTTCGCCAGTGCCATTCTTCGTTATTTTTATTTGGCAAACACGCGGCGTGCCTACTTATTGTCCTTATAACGTCGGGACGGTGTGGGTTCGCGTTATGGCTCTGCTGAAACCAGGGAAAAACTCCGAGGCGCACCTAAGGTTGTTTTCGAGTTTCGACACCACCTAATAAAACAACTAGTGGCCCATAAATCACAATCGCTAGCCCCCAAAACGAGTCGATTTTTGAGCAATTACCGCAAGAAATTTCAATTTAAATATTCATAAACAAACCTTTCTTAGGCGTTAATGCTTTACATAATACATGTGTCGAGTGTGGGCCTAGCTTAATACACTGCTCAAACATTTCGGTTTAAGTCCGATAAAATCTCGCTTAGGCGTTAAAATATTTATCTGTTTGTTGATCGCGGATTTAAAAAATTGTTAACTGTATTCGGAACTTAATCAGAACCGTAACGGGGTTGGAGGGGGTTTGGAAACTGTTTTCGCGTCTAAAGAAGAAATAGAGTTTTCTTGGCGATGGAATGCCACTTGAAGCGGTTATTACGTCAAACCGCTCAAATAGACTGTTTACCGGCTATTTTTAAGCGCCTTTTTCATCCAGAAACAATCCGGGAATTTTTTATTTTGATTTGAAGCGCACCGACCTTGGCTCAAAGCCCCAGTTAGAAATTTCAGGGGAAATTCTAAAGAACTGCGCAATTTCGACCATTTTTTTCTCTTTTTTCTCCATTTATAAGATTCTCGAGTATTTCCGATCTACGCAATCGCTCTCTCGTCTTGCAGCTTCTAGGTGGTCTAATAAGTTTCCTTGTCTGCATTTTACCGCTTTACTTTTTTGACTACCTCTCGCCATTCTTCCATTAAAGAAGCCCATATCACATTAGTCTTTTGTGTTCGACGGTGCTTAATATGTTTCCTGCCACTCCCATCCTTTCTTTTATACTTTCATTCCTAATGCGATATATTCTTCTATAGCAGCAGCTGCTTCACCAAGCATTTATTTCAAGGAGCATTAGTTGTTCTTTATCTCTTTATTAACTCTAAAGTTTTTAATCCGCAATTAGTAATATCAACAGGATACTAAAGAAAAAAATATTGAAGACATGCAACTTTGATAAGGAGTATAATATAGAAGTGAAGAGTTAAAATTGGTTTATGTTAAAATGCTGCATTTCCTAGAACACCTCTTCTTTTTTCACATATTACTATCACGATACTCACAAAATTTATTTCGAACTTAAATATGATTGAATGTTGTTGAAGAAAGTTTGTTACAACTTTCTGAGTCTTCAATGTTGGCCAAAATATTTTAAAATGTCTGAAATTAACTTAGTGTCTAAGTCATGTAAACATGCTAATCATGTGTCCTCCTATAGACCAATTAGTCTTTTATCTACTATTTCAAAACTTCTTGAAAAGCTCTTATTGCAAAGATTCCTTAATAAAAATCCTGAACATTAATTTGGATTTTGTCACACATTCAACCATCCAGCAGTGCCACACCACAGAATAATGAACGTAGTTAACCAATCTTCCAAAAACAAAATATATTGCCTCTCAGTATTACTTGATATAAACCAAGCCTTTGACAAAGTTTGGCATAATACCCTTCTTTACAAATTTAAACATTCCATTGCATCAGTTTTCATGCTACTTAAATTTTAACTAAAGGACCGTCAATTTAAAACCTTCCTTCCAATTAAATCTGGGGTCCCTCAAGGCAGAGTATTGGGCCCAAACTTTATCTCCTGTATACATCAAATCTACCAACAACACACAATACAATAACTAGTACCTTTGCTACGATACGGGAATAATTGCAAACTACGAGAACCAACACATAGCTTTTTACTACTTGCAGCACCACTTAAACCTATTACATGACTGAATAAAGAAGTGAAAGATAACAATAAACAAATCAAAGTCCACACAAGTAATTTTTGTTCTAAAAATGTCGTTTGAGCCAGTTACTATTAATAACAAAATAATTCTGGAATCTAGAACAATTAGATATTTGGAGCTACACTTAGATAGCAAACTTACCTGGAAGGATAATATATTAATAAGAGGAACACAAATCGGTCTTAGATTTATAGAATTATCTTGGCTCTTTGGAAGAAAATCTCACTTATTGTTGGAAAACAAATTTTTAATGTACAAAGCTGTAATAAAATCAATTTGGTCTTATGACATGGAACTCTGGGGATGTGCCAGTTATCCTCTAAAAAGTTTAATTTAAAAGCCTGAGGGCAATCACGGATGCACATGGTACGTATCAAATGATAGACTTCACAGCAGCATTAGTTTACTATTCATTAACGAGGTAATAGAAGAACGAGGCAAAAATTATTACCAAAGGCTGCATGAACATCTCAATTCACTCTTACAAATACTTCTCCATCTACCAGTGAGCAGAAGACAAAGAAGACAATTGCCAATCGGCTTTAAGTAAAGTACCGGAAGTCTCTTCAGTGAACGTCCTCATTATGCTATTTTCAGAACTAATACACTCCTACTTTATTCTATTGTTAAAAAAATTAGCTTATAAAATTGTTTTATTTTGATTGCTGCTTATAGTATAATATATAAAGAAAATAAAAATTAGATCAATATATAATGTAATAAGTTAAAGGAGGTGAGTCAAAGTTAACCAAATAAAGATGATAACTTGAGTATTCATTATTTTTTTGATGAAAAAAAAATCTAACTTCATGAAGAACGACTGCTATAAAAGTGGAAGTAAATAGTTTTAGAAAGTGACAATGCTTTATGATATTGATTATTAAAAACAATGCAAAACTAGTAATGGTTTACCTATAGAAATTTTTAGTAAGCATGAAATGATCTGAAAGTAATTTTAGCAACTACCATTACTTTTCGACATTCCAAAATCATTAGTAAGCTCAGTAAATGAATGAACTGTTAGAATTTTTTAACGTTACCTATAAATTCTTACAATAAATATTTTATTTGAAGATTTATTACTTGTATTACAACTTTTGGCATTATACACCATTTATTAAACTTGTTTACACTATTTGAAAAAGGTACAGCTCTCATTTTAAAATATTTCTTAGCGAATTGATTATAATTGGATAAAACACGTTACTACGATCATTTTTAATTGGTGTATATTGCGTTATCAGACAATCAAATAAATAAATGAAAGTACTTTATTGCATTTTGGTTAAAGAATTTTCATAATAGTTCTTCGACGAATTCACAATTCAAGCTATAGAAGCTTAATCTTGCTGCATTTTAATTTTTTATTTTCATTTATTTAGTGTTTGCTTTCGCTGTTTGCTTTCTTATTTCCAATGCAACTAACCTTCTTGACAAGTTGTTCTTTCTTGATCTTTGTTTATGCCTACAGTTTGCACATTTTTCTGTTTTTTTTTGTCCTTTTTTACTATTGTATTTAACCGCATTTCTTTTGCAATCTCTTTTTCCTATATCATTAGTTCTTACGTATTATTTCATTATGTCACTATTTTATTTATCTTAGATACTTTTTTTATTTTATTACTTAATGTACAGTTTACTTACTATTAAATTCCGTTTATAATTTGCCGAAACAATTTTCTCTACGTAGCTGGTACAAGTTCGATATTGACCTTTATCTTTTTAACAGTTTTATTTAGATTTAAAAAAATAATCATTGGTCTAAAAGGAAGATATTTAATTTCCTTGAGGTCGTAATAACTAAAAACATTGGTGCATTGTCGTGCAATTAGAATTTGACATATTTTCTATGTACTACCTGTTTTCAAATATTAAATTAATAAAATTTGTCGACAGTCACAAAAAATCGTTGTCATTTCCTTTTAATGTAGAAGAGTGACTTTAATTTTTTTTAAAAAACTAAAGCCTCTTACCTACCAGTACGTCAACTTTTATTTTGTAATTCTTATTGGTACTCATAAAGCTTTAGGATTTTGTCTCTATCCAGAAGCGCATTTAGAATTATGAAATTCAAGTCATTTTACTGTAACTTTAGTAGTGCCAAAATAGTACTCACACTAAGATATTTATAATTAAAAAAAATTATTTTGAAATATAAAAATGGCTAGTCCAAAAATATAATAATTCTTTTTATGTCATTCTTAACTTTTTCCTTGTTGCACCCTGTTGCTACTTTTATACTTCTTCCCGTAGTTATCATTTGGCAATCATTCGAGTTTACCTGTTAGCAAGATTTGTTATAAAAGTTGATTAAACTCAGGGTTTTTAAAGTTTTCTTTTAGCCTTCATTCTTTTCTTGTTAATTAATATGTTAGCTATATGAGAAGTATATTTTTGCATTAAAAAAATTGTCATCGGAACCATATTCAAGGCTTCTTATGACTTGCGCTTTTTACTGCAAATTTAATTTGCCATTTCACTGTGATCATTTATGATTTTTAGGTCGCAAGTGGGTTACGTCTATGTGTAATTGTAAATGCTTTTTACTATTTGTAATATTTAGGGCGTTTCTGACTTACTTTTATTAGTCTATAGACGATATCTTCAACCAGCAATATACTTTCTATGTAATCCTAGTACACAATGATCTCTGCGATATCTTCTTTTATACTATTTAAATAAAGGATCAGGATTTTGCTTCGTCGATCATCAAACTGTTGTTTTTCTCATTAGAACCACATCCATATCATATTACCAATGTTTGATTTTATAACTCCACTTAAATTTTGCAAAATGCTATCAGTAATCTGTTCCCAGATTTTTGCTTGTATTCTATATTTCTTACAGTAAACATGAGGTTTCGAGAAAATTATAACTTTGAGCAGAGGACCAAAAAAAAAAAAAAAGATAAAGTATTAAATAGGAATAAAATGAAAAGCCAAAAATATGACAACCAGATAATAAAAAGGACAATAATGAAATAAAATAGAAAAAAATTAATCATAAAAGGTAATACGTGTACATAGAATGTGTGATCGATGCTGACAGGTAGGATAAAAAAGCTTTCAAATGTTATGAGAGAGTTTGAAAGAGAAATATTAAACCTTTAAGAGATAAGATGTAAAAGGGAAGATAAATTTATTATATAGAGGAGAAAGTATGCAGAGCAAGGACGGGACAATTTTTATGTTAGCAGAAAATAGAGAGAAAACATTTTAAACTTCAGAAAATTTAGTGAGGGATTGTCCCATTTAAGAATAGGGAGTAAAATGTTTTGCAAAAGGATATATGCATTAATTAAAAAACCACACAGATAAATACTATAAAGAAATTATAAGAAAATATACCAAGCCACAGCACAATAATAATTTTGATTAATTTAACGCCAAGTTAGAAAAATAAACAAACCTTAAAGAAATAGTGGGGAAAAACTATTTACAAAGCATGCTAGAAATTGAAATATATTCTGCAAAATAAAAGACCATAAAAGGCAGTCAGTTGTGGGGATCTACAAAATAGCCTTTAAAACAGTGATGAAAAGAAGCTATGAACCTTACAAGGAAGATCGAGGAACTACTGAGGCGGCTCAAAGGAAAAATTTAATAAAAACATTTAAAAAACCTACGGTTCTAGAAAAATAGGAAAAGATTACCAAAATAACATCTTAAAAGGACCAAGGGACAGGTAAAAGATTAAGTAAGCCAGGATATTCTGAACATGGAAATAAAATATTACTAATAGCAGATTCAGAATAGAAAGAAATGGAGAAAATCACAACAAGATATAGAAAGCAGAACGTGGAGTAACTCATCATACTACACGAGTCAGCAAGCATATGACAGTGGCCAAAATTCCTGAGGGAGGACCCAGCTGTTTTTAAATAACTATATATGCTTCTTATTTGCGGCCGAAGACACTCTGTTAGATGTTTTGTATCTTTTTGTTTTTCCAATATATTGCTTTTTTCTTTGTTTCATTTAGAGGGATTGTGTCATTGTTTGCTTCAAATTTTCTAAATACTTATCTATTTAACAACTATCTTTTAAATATCTTATTAGCCTATCCTCAATGTTTGATTAATTTTAATTTATAATTTGATTCGCGTAAGCTCTATTGAGAAATTTTGAGAATGATGAGTCCAGGTCTCAGTGCCTAATCTAAAGAATTTTGGTATTTTCTTTTCTTATACTAATGACTTTCTTTACTGCTTAAAAGTCATATTTATCAATTCGTGGGTAGTGACTCTTAAGTGACGCGCCTTCTAGGTGTTACAGTTTCTCCAGGGGGGCATTAATCATATACATTAGGGATTAAGGTACAATTTTACTTAACACAAGGTGCACCAGTCGCTGATTTGATTAAGTATAGCAATTGCTTCTATATGGATATTATCCGGATTAACATTCGTAAATAACTAATATAACCTCACCTAAAAGAAATAAATCGCCTGAATTTGCATAAAGTCAACTGAGCGTGGCAAATTGAAATTTTCAATAAACTGAAAAAACGCGTTTCCTAACTCAAACTCTTTTTTTAAACATTCTAGTGCTAAACCCATGCATTTCGAAAAAAAATTCCGTGATCGGTGTCATTACAACAAATTCGGTCCCTCGTATTTTGTGTATTTAATCTGAAACCACTTCTTAGCTCGATAACTTAATTACTCTGCAATTCAGGTTTTGCATCGTATTAAGGACAAATATGCCGCGGCGTTATGAAAACGTCGAAAGAAAGGAAGCAATTAATCAGAGAATTGCATTAACGCAACACTAAGCGAGACAGTAAACTAACTCCAATTAACCACAATCTACAAAAATAGTCTTGTAATCTGTAAACTTGGCCCGTTTTATGAATGGACCCAATTATTTTTTATATCTTCCGTAAACGTAATTGCAAAGGTCTCCGGAATTCCATTCAGCAACTCTTGTCCCACTTGATTTCGCTTAGAAGGAATTTGACCGAAAAAATTGTCAGTAATTCCTGCACCTGTCGCGTCTCCTTTAACATTGTCAATATAAAACACTTGAAATGATTATCGTCAAGTAATTTCGAGATGACTGTCGGTAATTACGAGACAAAAGTGGATTAGACGGTTGAATGAGACTGGCGACACACCTATGATGGAAAATGTTAATTTCCACGTGGGCGTCGAGGTCAACGTTTTAGCCACCAGGTGCATATTTCCACTTGTTCTGATTTATTCCTGTAATATACATTCGAAACACATCCAACGCCTTATTAGGCAAAAGCGCCAGCACTCGTTCCAAAAGCGCTATCACGTTGAAACTGTTAGAAATCGCCCCAAGACTGGGGCATTTTTCGGTTTCGATAGGGATTGACAGCTGTTAACACCTCTGTGTCGCGCTGCTTGATTTAATTACATTATTCCAAACTGTAAAAGCGATTCGAAACGGTTGCCCACGGTTGCACAAATAAGGCATATCTTTAAATACGTAAAATATTGCAATTTTCAGACTGGTTTTGCGGCTGCCCACGGCATAATTGTCTTTTTTTTTGCGCGAGAGCGGTTCATAAAAATGTTTAGAAATTGGATTGGGCCGGCCGTGTGGGATGCTGACTTCATTAGGTATCGAAATTGACAGGGTCGTTGGCGAATTATTTACTTGGCAAGAGAAATGCTGTTGGGACGAAGAGACGATTTCTAATCCGCTAAAGAAAAGGGCAATCTAAATATTTGTGACAAGGCTAGCTGGAAAATTTGAATATTTAATGAAGTTTTCGGAGTTTTGACAAATTACCAATATTTCGGAAATTTATTGTTTTTATCAATCGAACTCTACAATTTAACTTTTTCAAACATTTCACAAGGAAGGCAGTACTTGGATTAATGAGACATAGAGGCAGTAGAATTTGCTTTAAGTATTTTTATTGGCCCTTCAATAATTTACTTCAAAGTTTCTCAAAAATTATTTAAAAATAATTTTGTTTTCTTTCATTACAGTGCAAATTCCCACAAATTTTATTCTTGCGACAACTTTTCCAACATTTTGTATATTTTGTATTTATATCTTTCAGGCTTTTAGCTGTTGTTTTATTATTAATATTAAAAATTTCTTTTATTTATTATAACAAAATCGATCAGGCTAAATTAATAACACGCCTTAAATAAACTGGGGCCCAAAAACAACAACAAAATGTACATAAAACTGGTAGAGTTATAATTTGCATATATATTTGCATTGTCCAGTAATTAATAATAATAATAATAATATGGATTATTAACCAATACAGTATGCAATACGGAATATAATTGCACAATATATGATATGACATGATACTGAATGAGCTATGAAGTCATTTTATTAAAACGTGGAATTTATTTTGTTTTTCAATTGCCATAATTAAATACTAGTTAGAAAAGTTATAATCAAATAACTTTTAACTAGAGAACAATTAAAAGAAACATGGACGAGTTATTCTGATACAAAAAGTATAGTGGCGCAATTTCAGTGTAGAACTTCACCCTGGAAAATAAAGATTTATGACTTTGTTAAATATTTTCAAGAAAAGAGATTACGTTTATGACTTTGCTAATCAAACATAGTAAAGAAGAGCGAGCACCCTTAAATATTACTCTCTAATGAAATTGTCTTGGAAGTCACTGGGCCAAATTTGGAAGGGTTTATAAATTTTTCTACATAAAATCTAATTATTACTAAAACGAAAACGAAAATATTATCATTTAACTGTTGCTGTTCGGTTTCAAAAGTTAGCCGGACAAAATTACAAATGCAAACTGCAAGTTTTAGGTTATCGACAATTCACAGATGATGTATGGGTGTCAATTGTACGTAATTGTGAACGATGTCTTGTGCTGTTACTTTATAAATAATAATCCGATTTGCAGCTACGATCACTATTGGTGTAGATTGGTGCTCAAAAATTTGGTGCCTCTTGAGGTAAAATTGTGTCTGAAATGTGGTTGTGGTTTCAGCAAGGCGGAGCTGCTGCCCATTATGAAATAAAAAATAAATAAAAAAATGTCCATCAATTGGTCGCCACGTTCACTCGACATGACAGGACTCGACTGTTTTCTTTGAAGTTATCGATATGATATACAGTAAAAGCCAAAATTATCCCTGAATATTTAAAAGATTCAGTACAATGTAAACTCTAACTTTAATATTACAAAGAAATTGTGAATTCTGCGTCATAGAAAATTATAAATTATCACTTATTTTTGAAACAATAATTTTATTGTTTTTTATGATTTAGATCC
Organism: Pyrochroa serraticornis; assembly: GCA_905333025.2. Classification (NCBI taxonomy): domain Eukaryota; kingdom Metazoa; phylum Arthropoda; class Insecta; order Coleoptera; family Pyrochroidae; genus Pyrochroa; species Pyrochroa serraticornis. The sequence continues at coordinate 7,231,970 of HG995157.1, read as the reverse complement.
TAATTTTGTTTTCATTTTCATATTTGGCTTGTTACTTGGATTAATTAACTACGTAGACGCCGTAATTGCGTAATTAATAGTAATAATTTTAAGATACATATTCTTTTTAATTTTTGCAAAATTTCTGTTCAAATTTATTGTAACGATAAATAGTTGAAAAAGGTCTGTCTGACGACTGTGAAGCAACAACATTAATGTGTAAATGAATTTAACAAAAAATCCCAAAAAAAAAACAATTTTTGATTTATGATAATCGAAAAATGTTTGCCAATTGACGTTATAAAACGTTAAATAAAATTTGGGAAAACTTTATAAAAAATAGGTTAATTATTTTCGGAAATTTCTTATTGATTTTTTTAATATAATAAAATTAATATTCTAAGTCTCTTGTCACTTCGATATTTTCTATTCAATTTTTATTGAGAATTCCTATTTTCCTTCTTTCGGTAGATGGTACTCATTCTAAAATTCTTCTTGATCATAGTATTTGCTTCTTTTTAACGCTTTTGTAAGCTTCTGGTCATATTTATGCTATCTCTGATGGGATCGTTTCTTATACTGTCTAGTCTGATTTTTTTACAGTTTCATCTTATATAAAATATGAAAATCAAAAATTTTTTGGAATACTAACATCTAACACTAAAAACGTTTACATATAAAATAGAAAAATTCAAAAAACTTAATCACTTGATCAAAATATATTGCAAACTACGATTGAAATTGTTTAAAGTGTAATTAAGTATACGAGACTACAGTTAACTGCATTTAATTGCATACGTTAGAGTTTATGATAGATTGTCAGCAGTTATAAAGAAATAAATAAAAAGTGGCAATACTTAAATTGTTAAAATTGTTGAACAATTTTATATACAAAGCAACCATACAATAAAAAAATTGTATTTTGCTTTAAATTATTTAGACAATTTATTTTTAAATTTCTCCTTATCTATTTTACTTACTTTTCCCTTCTTTATTCTGTAATTAATAATTCTTTTTACATAAATTTATAACAGCATCAAATTGCATTTTTTGTTCAATCACAGTAAACATCTTTCTACATTATTTCCCTTATATCTTTCGTATTCCAAACTTTCTATTTTATTTTGTTTTTCTCTTTACTATATAGCATCAGATTTTTAATTCTAGTCGTTCGTTTTAAGTTCTTGTTCTATCTTTCACTTTGTTGCCTTGTGTTACCCAAATTTCCTAAAATTTTAATTTTTTGTTTTCTAAGCCATTTTTCTTCTTATATCAGCTTTTAACGGCCTATGTTGCCTCATCAATTTTAAACTTGTTCTCAAACACAAATATAATTTCCTCAATTCCTTACCTATTCTGTAATCTTTTTCTGTCAATTTTTAATTTTTATTTAGTAATTTGCCATTAAACGCCATTAAAATTCTTTTTTCGCAACCGAGTTCTTAAGCATGATTAACCTTCGTCAATTTAACAATTATTTTCAATTATATTTTTAAATATTCTTCACTATTACTTCTAGTGTTTGTCCTTCAAACTCAATTTGCTTATAGCTTTTCTTGACTTAATTACTTAAACTATTTTTGCATTCAATTATTTATTACGTCTATCCTTTTCAATCTTCTTCAACTTTTCACTTTTTGTGAGAAGATTTCCTCCTAAAATAACTTTCTAACGGTCTATAGTAGCTTTTGCTAAATCAACACTTTTTTTAAACGGAGATAAATTTTTCTAACATGTTTTCTGTTCTCTATCCATCGGTATTCTTTTTTTTTAACATATTATTAAGCAATTTTTATTTTGAATTGCTTTTTAATTCTCTAACACATTTTGCGTCTGTTAGCTACAATTTATATTCAATTTTTTACAAACTCCAAGCGCACAAATTATTAAACCAAAGTTTTAAAGTTAAAGTTAAAAATTCTATATCAATCAACTTTTCGATAGCGTGAATAAAATAAATAGAAACATAGGTTGCAGCTTTCTTCAAGAACTCAATTGTGTTACGATGCAACAAATGTTAAAAAAGGGTAAAATGTTTCATTGTTGTTTTAGTTTAGCTTTAGTGACGTTTTTGTTACCTTATTGTTCACATAAACTAAATAAATTTTGAACTGTAATGGTTTTGGAAATTTTAGTTGCTGAGTAAAATGACATAACCGACACTGAAAATATATTGAAAAAGTAGTAATTATTTTGCAGTTTATTAGTTTCTTTTTCTATGCCATATACACACATTTGTTGCTAATTTTTTAAAACTAAATCCACCTTAACAATTTCTGTTATTTATATTTGTGAAAGAAAAAAATATCAAAACGTGATCCAGTTAGGAGATAACGCTTTAGATTTCTAGTTCGGATGCAAAAACAATTTTTTTTAAACTTCAGCTCCTAGAAGACTTAGGGTTGTTACCTAGAAAACTTTGAGTACACCTGCGTAACACGTTATACGTAACCAATTTTTTTAATCCAAGAATATGCGCCACCTGTACGTTGGATAATGAAATTTGTGTTCTTCGGATATTGTTTTGAGATTTATTAACAATGACCAGACTATTTTAATATTTTTTCAGTTTTTTAAATATTACGATATTTATGAAAATTGTAATAAACAGAGTGTCAGTAATTTTGTCAATAATTATTTAATTATAGAGAAAAGCAAAATTACATTTTCCTTCTCTTCATTTTCTTTAGTGAAGCCATCCTTTCTCAGATGACGCCACACAAAGGTGGAAGAATTGAATTGAATATAGGCAGCCAACAATACACATTCGCTTTAAAAATCCAAATTTTGTTCAATCAAATTAATATTAATCTAAACTTTAAGCCTTAAAATCTATTTATAAACAAAGGCCTCATACTTTAACATTTATTTTAAAAATCAATAACAACTTAAGTGTAAAATAAATTATTAGTATAAAGCGTTCCATGACTAACAATCTATAAACTTCTAATTACACAAAAACAGTAATTTTTCTAAGTTTACGGGATAGTTTTTTGGCGTTTTAGGCTAGGATTTCGGCACTTATGCTACTTGAATGAAAATAATCTCCGGCGTTCCCTTTTTACGGGATAACCTTTAGCGAATGGTGGATCCGGATTGGTAGAAACATAATAAACTCCTCGGGCTCTAAAAATATTATTAAACAAACTCAATTAAAAATTCAAAAACTTACTTGTGTGAAACGTGTTCTCCCATCAAAACGTACTCGTCTTCTCTAGGACTGCACCATCCCACTACGAAACTGAACAAAGTCGGACAAGGATATGCCCAAAATCCTTTCTTAGTAACAATTGACTCTATAAAGTACGGGGTGACTTTAGTATGATCACACGCTAAAGTTTCTAAAATTTTCTCAATAATTTTCATAATTTTTATAATTAGATTTTAATTACTGAAAATAGTATCGCTAGCGCATCCAGGTTGACTCGATCCTCCATTTATGTAGAAATCAGCGTGTCCAGTAGGACCCCATTGCCCTAAAATTCCAGCACCAGTATGGAAAACATCAACAAAATGGGCATCGGTATGGTCCAAATCTCGGGATCGATTCGTCCCCATATAAAATACTATCGTAGGGTCTAAACCTAAAATCTCCAAATTATGGATGAATTAGTAAAATTTTATTTTACCTGTAATTCTGCCCAACTTCCCGTCTAAATCTGAATCGATATAATTTGCTACTAAACCGGAAATGTGGGCGCCTACGCTATAACCGATCAAGTGGACGTCATCGGCTTTAACCCCTCGGGGATGACTAGATAAATACCGGACCAATTGGGCGATGCATTTGGCGCAAAACCGAGGCGCCCACTCCATTTGCTGAAATTTCAATAATAAATTATTTACCTAGTAACTTTTTTACGTACCTTCAAGCATGGTTCTTTTACTAAAGTTCCGTAATCAACAATAATAATGTTGTAGTTTCCTCGATAGAAATAAGCTTCACGCATGTCGGTGCTGGGCGAGTACATTCTTCCACCCCCGAAACCATGAACCACAATTTTTGTAGGGTAATTGCGATTGAATTGAGTGTTGTATAAGGACTCCTGTCTTCTAGTGTCCAACAATTCCGGATTTTGTTGGGTTCGCCTAAAAATTATGTGGCAACGTTCGTGCGTGTTAACAGAAATCGCTTGATAGAATAACAAACGATAATTTAATGCGACATTAAAATGCTATGTTTTAACTTTGTGGAGGTTTATTCGTGTTTTTATCCACACTTTCGCCACTTAATCTTTGTATGTAGCAATAACAGTAATTGTTGTAATTAGAAAAAGAAATACCTGGTGTACAAGAAAAACTGAATTTGTTTGTGAGGACAGACGTAGGGTTTCGGGATGCAGGAAGAAGTGTTGAAGAGGTCTTGCACAGTTTCGGGTTTTTTCTTCTCTTTCGCTTTCTGACTGTAGACACCTGAAAATGAAGTTAAACATTAATTTTTCAAATAATTTAAGTAAAATGACAATTTAGTTTAAAAAATCCAGTTAAACTTATAATAATGGAAAAAATTGGAAGTGGACTAAAAAAAGTCTAAAGAAGAATTACAAAGTTATGAAAACCTAGTGAAGAAAATAAGAAATTAAGAAGAGTATGAAGAGATAACTGAATATTTTGAGAATGTGAATAATTAAAAAATATAGAAAGTAAAAGTTACCCAGTTTTATTATGAAATAAATTAACTCTTATCTAGTTATTCAAATTCTGGGTTAATTGGTTAATTCAGTTAATTCAGTGTATATTGTAACTTAACGTTAATAATTCCTGCTGAAATTACACGTTCCTAATAAAATCAAAATGAATGACATTCACAGTATGATCTAACTGAAGTTAAAATAAATTTATTCGATTTTCCTACCAATTTTGATCATCAGCAACCTTGAAATGTCTTTCCTAAGCCGCCGAATTACCATATTTGCGAAATTTAAGAAGACCTCCGACCACGAGCACTTGCGTGCCGCCACAGAATACAAAATAAGAAAATACTTTTCGAATTACATCTATTTTGTCATTTCGATAACGAAGAAATCCACATAAACAAACTTTCCATCTTTCAAATATTTTAGCACGATGATGCACAACTTTCACTCATGTTATTGTAACTCCCTCAATAATTAATCTCTGTGATCATCGACAGCGGTAAAAATTGTCAACAGTTGCAAGAAAAATAGACAAACTAGGCCAATCGGAACGTGCAGCAATCACTCACGATTATTGTATTGATTAATTAATTGTCTTCGAGTTTCTTAAACAGCTTGAATTCAAGGTTAAAATAGATACAGTTTGTTTACTTTCACGACAGTCTTTCGATTGTTGTTGTAAAAACACTTTTTCGGTTACAATTACCAAAAATTACAACCAAGAATTGTTGCTCTGTCATTCTTACCGGCAAAAGTGATCATCAGCAGATAATAACAAATAAGCACAACACTTTCTAGTTTCACTCTTGAGAAAACTGCACCTGGATGTCGATTGCGGAGCGGCATCTCGACACCATGGACTCGCTTTACTACCTTTATTGACACTGAATTTTTGAAAGAAAGAAAGAGCGTGTACTGTACAACAGTGAAAGTCGATGGTGCGACATCGACGGGCTATTGCAGTGTGCGTCGTCCAAGAATTCTCACATTCACTTTTACGAAGTCTCTATATTGATACAAGGTGAGGATTTTGTCGGGAATTCCAGCGAAGCATCCAGTTATGTCACTCAAGGAAGGGAGAGCTAACAGATCCTGGTAAAAATTAATTAAGCAAAAAAACAATTTTTTTTATTTACTATCTTTTTATTTCTAGAATTTGTCATTCCTCGTGTTCAGCTACTGAGAAGACTAGGTTTTCAGTATTATACATTTTTTTGGATAACCTAGTTAGACATTTTCTTATCCATTAGCTACTTTTCATTAAATACTTTGTTCAATATTTTTCAATTTTTTGGAACTCAAACAATTTTATTAGGAGCGAAAAATGTTGTTGCCTGCACATAAAGATAGAGAAAAGACATTTGGACATGGCTGCAAAATTTGAAGTATTATAATTGTAATACCACAGAACTGCTTAGATCAGCAATATCAAAAATACCGATTGCAATGAACTTTCAAAGCGGAGACGGCACTTGAAGAAGAAGAAACAATTTTGGGTCAACTTCGAGATAGTCTCTTTTTTAGCTATTGCTTCACATTATTTTCTACTTTCAATTATTCTTCAATTTTGTCCTCATTTAATTGAGAACTATTGCCTACAACTCAAAGTAATAAAAAGAATAAAGTCATAGAGTTTTTAATAAAAAGGCTCTTAAAAATTACAAAATTTTGAGGAAACTGGACGTAAAAACAATGATTTTGCCCCAAACTGTATTAATTTACATTGCATTTTTCCACATCCGCTATTGCTGCGTTGACAAAAGAAAAACTGATACTTTCGCTCTAACGAGATAATTTTCTTCACTTTTCTCCAAGATAACAAGTTTCTTCGTCACTCAGTGATAATGAACTGAAAGTGGAAACTTAGCACTGAATCTGACGCCAGAATTACTAATTAATTCTAAGTTAATAAATTAATTTATTAATGGCGGTTGTATGTTAATTGCAGAGGGAATTCCGCGGAGGCGCCGGAAATTGCGAAAACCGGTTGTCATGTATAAATACCCCTAATTTTGCTTACGACAATGACAATTTGATGATGCGTAAGAGGAAAGTTGGTGGTTCATTGAAACAGTTATGCAATTACTTGATGATTCTTTACTCAATTTTAATAATTTGTAAATTGGCAAATTTAATTAATATTTTTAAAAGAGTTATGCACGTAATTTTTAAAATAATTTTAACAACAAATTGTTACATAAAATTCATGAAATATTACTGCAATACATTTTTATTACCACATACGCGTAAATGCAGATATTACGATAACTAACGGCTGTGCAGTTACGTAATAATAAATTTTTATTAAACGTGATTTGACGATACGTGAACGTTAATGATAATTCAATTAAGCTCAAAGATAGTTTTGCTTCAAGCGAAGCGCTTTCAGGCATATCAAGCAAAGTTTGTTTGCTTAATTTATTTCGTTATTACTTAATAGTTGTAAAGTAGATTTAGAATTATTTGAGGAAATATTCCTCCTTTCTAAAAAAATTAAAGCTTACTATACACAGCGACTCAACTGTTGGAAGCACCTTATCAATACGAGTAACCCAACATTTCCGTAACTAAAATTCGGTTTGACCAGAATTCAGTAGTAGCCGAAAGTCCCAAGAAATAGCAAATGTAAAGGATATTGCTAATAATTTTTTTTATTGAGGCAACGGTAGCAAAGATAAAATAAAAAAATGAAATGTATACAGAATTTAAAAAACTTTGAAATTGTATTTTATTGAAAAGAAACTGCAAGGAATTAATAACAAATAATATTAAAGAAGTGGTAAGGGTATATTTTTTTGGTTTAGTTAAGAAAAAAAGTTTACAATACTAAATTAAATATCAAAATTTTTATCGTTGCGGAAATGATTTAAAAAAATTACGAAATAGAACAACTTTACGAAAATTGCTTATTCAACTTTAACCAACAAATTTAAAAAATGACTTAGGAAACAAAATTAATTATTTCAAGAGATAAAATTTCAGCCGCTATATTGTAAAAGGACAAAGTTGATGCTTTAATAAATTTTCACAGACAGTAGTAAATAAAGTTCTCCAAGACTTACTACCAATATTCAGTAAAACAGAAAGTTAATTGTAGTTTATAAACAAGAGAATATATCAAATCAATTTAAAAAATTCAAGGAAGATTAATATTTTACAATCCTAAAAAAAACTTTTCATCTTTTTATAAAAAAAAGTAAATGATCTGATCAAACATTGGTTTTCCTCTTTAGTTTAGTGCAGCAGTCTCACATTGTAGAACGTGTTCCCTTAGGGAACATGGGAGTTTTACAAGACGGTAGAAATAATTATTTAGACGTTTATTTTTAATTTTAATTTTCAAATATTTAATCAAAACGGGAGCATTTTAAAATGATTAATTTTCCTAAATAAAAAATAATTTAATTTAGCAAGAAATAAGTCCTGAAGAACAAGATGCCCTGAAAACTCCACTCTAAGTGGTGGTGGTAGAAAATAAAAAAGAAGCAGTGAAAATTAAAAAAAGACTATTAATACTGGTTATGTACAAAGGTCTTTGAATAGCATAAAAGATATATGGAAGTTAAAAAAATAAATCAATAGGAAAAGAATAAAAGGTAAACCATAAAGAATATAAGAAGGAAAACCAACGAATATATTAAATTGAACTTAGAAAGAATTGAAGAACTTGAAAAGAGGTTATTGAGTAAAAATGAATAACCATTGGGGGCATAAATAAATTTAAACAAAAAAACAGAAGCTATAACTATAAATGACATGACAAAAACTTTAAAAATAATAAAAAATGGAAACACTCTAGGGCCAGGAAATATTTCCATCGAACTAATAAAATACTCATCAAATATTTTAATTTATGTTATTGTGGACGCTTTTCTAGTGGACTGGAAGTTTCTACAAATCAGATTTCAATAAAGTAAGAGTTACTAGTGCGATGGAAATGGTGTATGACCATACCAAACAGGAAAATACCAATAGAGTTTCTAGAAGTGGAAGAATAAATTGGATTTTCTTCGGGAGATCTTGTTTTGACAACACCTTTACCCTTCACAATTTATAAGAAAACAAAAAATTCAAAACCTATCAATGCACCTTTAAAATGCTTACGATAGGGTGCTCTTAAATAAAATATAAAATTTTTTAATGAAGCTCAAACTAAACCAAATATATATTTGGGGTGTCTAAATATCTATAGAAAATCAGAAACTATCGTAAGCACAGCAAAAAATCATTTCTTTGGTGTAATAGGAGTCTTTAACAGAGTTGCTGGATATTATTATGCCAGTTTAAAACATATACTATATGTCCAGAAAGCTCTCGATTTATGAAAAAAAATTGTTTCGGGTTAGGGATATAGGTTGGTAACCGGTTAGTATAACTATTTAAAAAGTAGAATATCCGACAAAGGAACACTAAATATATTCTTAATGGAGTACGATAAGGTCAGCAGTTTGTAAGAATTCTCTAGTCTGCAATTTAGTTGACTAAAATCAAGTTAACCATAAAAATAAAAATCTATGAATTTATTGTAGAATTAATTTTGATATGCGGGTTAGAAATAATGGAAAAGAATTTCTTAAAAATAAACAAAACCGTATATAGAATAAAAATGAGATAACTAGTATGGGGATGGAATGAAAGATCGGTTATCAAAAAGAACAATTAACTATATTTCAAATAACAGAAGAAAAATTGGAAGACTCAATATTATAAATGGATGGCATACAATCAGCAATGTAAGATAGCGCCAATATAGAGGAGACTAGAGAATTGTCAACTAAAATGTGATATGCGGACTCTTACAAAAAATACAAGTCTAAGAACCGCTGAATTCTTAATATTTTACTATTAGAGCATATTTGCCTTGTTACCTTATATTTGTATTAAATCGTTCTGTAAACAATTTATTGTTCTACAATAAGTAAATTGCTATTATGTGTATTATTAGGGCACTGAAAGGGAATAATACTTAATAAATATCATGAAGGAATAAACATCACTCCATGGATTTTATTTATATAGCTCATTCAACTTCAACGTCTTGAAACCACCATGCTTCTTACATAACTAAAAGTTGAAGTTTTTTTATTTAAATTTAAAATAACATTGTCATTGTTTGAAATGGAAAGTTTGTTAACTTGACCATAAAACCATCTAACGAAATATTAATTATTGAAAAAGAAGCCGATCTAGAAACACGTTAAGAAGGACACTAACAAGTTTATAAGATGATGGCCTTGGACAGAAGAAAGTGTAAGAAGATTATAAGAAGAATCTGTTGGTCAGCACCGATGCACATATTTTTTTGGTACTTAAATCAATTTTATGGCTCACATTTTGGTTTCATCGGTATATTTTGTTTTGACTAGGAATCTGGAACATGGACCCAAAAAGAAAACTGAATCGTAACAGTATTATTTATTGTTTTTTTACACAGATGCGCCATTAGACGATCACAATTTGAAATTCAACACATCGATGCGTATTGTCGCTATTAACAGAAAATCCTATTTTCTCGCCAACATCATAGACATCTGATACAGTTGATTAGTTCCAGTATGCACCTGGTTCCTGTTTAAACTCTGCGCCACATAGGCCCTATCAAACACATATAGATATGCAAGGTTTTAAAAAACACTAAATTTAACATGAATATTTGCATTATTTATTGCCTCTACACTACTGCTCTCGAAAGAATCGAATTGATCGTAAAATTTTTTTTCGATAAATTCGATTTCTGTCAAGATTGTACAATTTCCAAAAACAACCACAAAAATAGCCTAGAAGCTGATATTGCTCGATTATAACGAAAAAACAGCTGTGAAGGTTGTTTCCGCTTCGAAAGGGATCGTAGCAGAAACAACGCGAAATTTGGCGCAGTAACACAGTATTTTTTACAATTATATTGACAAGTTAGAGAGAGAGACAGTCAAGAAGTGGAAAGAACACATAAACATCTAACACTCACTTAATTTACAATCAAGATGAAATTAGAACCCCACAACGACCCGGTAGCTAACTAGTTACAACTGAATTCGGGCCAACTCGTTGTAGCGATCTAGTTTAAAAAAAATAACGAAATTATCACAATAAAGCTGATCCTCTCTTTAGTTATAACACTTTTGCTACGCGCCCACTTACTTTTGTACTTTGCATCTTCTCTTGCTCTATATACCTGTTCCTGACATTCACACAAATACAAACTAATTATTATCTCCGTTATTATCAACGAACGGCGGGGCAAAACCCCGCCTGTATTATTGTCGGCACAGCCTTGAGGGAGAGAACCTCAAATACTTAACATCCTATTATAGACATTGGGACTCTCGATAAATAAGTTCACAGTAATCCAAACGATACTCTAAATAATCACGTTTTTAGACCTAAGGCAAGTGTCAGAGAACCTTCGCGTTTTCATTTTGGTACCCAAAAAACGGCGTTAATAGACCGGCGGAACTACTAGTATCGAAATTAAGAAAAATTCTGGTGTTGTTTGTACAATTTTTTTCCAAGTGTTGTAGCGGTACTTTACTCGCTTTGTTAACCTTTAATCTCTGGCACTTTCCAAATAAATCGCTTTCGTAAAATTTACAAATTACAACATATTTACAAAATTATCAATTGGGTTAATTGAGTGTTAGCAACCAATTCAGGTACTGAGACTCAAAATGGTCGTCATCTTGATTAACCAAGACAAGTAATTATAAAGAGGGGAAAAGGTTCAAGTATTCTACTAATCTCAAAAATACAGCATTTGTACCTCCGGCTGAACCGGAGATTATTTTGATTTAGATGCAGTTACAGTTACGTTTTTTCTCGCTGCCTAAGAGTGGTTTCACTTGATGACGCCACCCTTTTTCCAGTTATAGTTACAACTCAAACATCTTACACTAAGAAAAAATTGCTAATAATTCGAAGCTACATTTACCAGTATCAACAAATTTCTATACAAATTGACAAATTCTTTCTATCTAAATAGATATTAAAAAAAGTGCTTCACCTAACAATTGCAGATTTCTTCATTAATTATTTTCTTACAAAATATTCGTCAAAAATTCCACTTTGGGACTTAAATACTTGCTACAATCTCAAATAAATTTTTCAACTGTACATTATTTCTTTGCTAAACGCTATTATTTAGTGATCGAGTCTAATAGGTGCGATCATAAACAGTACCGTGCATATATGTATCCTGAGCTTCTGGTTGTATCTGTTCTTGTCGGAACGGGTTGGAACCCGATAGGAACGGGTTACCGGCAGGAACCACTGGCGGAGGCGCCGATTGAGCCACCGGAGCCGGGGGCCGCACGGGACGCTCCTGCGATAACTGGTGGGTAGGCGCTGACGGCCGCGGCGGAGCCATCGGGGTATCCACAGAACCGTAGCTCAACTTGCCACTCAATTTTCTTTGAAGCAACCCGTTGTTTTGGTTCTGAAAAGCAAACAGGACTCGAGATAGGGCATTACAAGAAAAACTGTTGTTGTCCAACCTATCGAATTTTGGAGGTTTAAGCTTGACGTTACGTGGTCAATGAAATGTGCCTGTGCCGCTCTATATAAATCATAAATCGTACAATACGCACTCAGATCCTATGCGCACCTTTCTCCGGCAACCACCAATACAAGCATGTAGAGCGAGGCAAGCAATTTGCTAGGAGAAGCTAAAATTGAGCAGCATAACTTTATTTGTGTACGATGTGAAGGTAGACTAATCATAAAAATGGAAAGAATTAATCGAATTTATTTCTTAGTAGCGCTCTACTTAAAATGACAATTTTAATTGTTTTGTGATGATTATAAAAAATACTTTTAGTGTTAGAGGATTTTTTTTATCAAATTTGCATCAGTGCACTTTTAGTAACTATGGGGTAAAGAAACTGTGGCTGGTAAGTCTTTCTTGGTTTCTAAAAATGAGTGTTTAACTTACCGACGTAGATTTGGTCATCTGCACCGTTTCGTTCATCTGGTTCCACTGTTTCTCCTCTTCGGTTTTGGGGTCCGCCCAAGACTGCAGCTCCCCTGAGGCGAAGATGGCGTAGAAGATGATCCCGGCGTAGTGAATGAAGGCCGAAATGACGAAAACTTCCCTCCATTCGAGTTTGCTCTGGATAACAAGACCGAATTAGCGGTGGATGAGGAACATTTCGCGTCTTCGCTTCATGGGAAATTTAACTTTACAGCGATAACTCCGTCACGGCGTCGGATCCGGTTTTAAGTGGAGGAACGGCGGCGGCTTCGGCTTAACGCCGACGACCGCCCCATATATCATGCCGCAGTCACCCCTCACTTTTCACACACGACTGCCTCGATCGCGTCCGCCGAAATGAACTCTCTGTATGCATGTCATTTCGCCCTTCATATTTCCAGATATGATACCATTGTTCGTCGGAGATTCAGAGGCGGTCGTGCGTAACAATTCGAACGGAACCAACAATTTCCAAAAGATCGACCAAAAACTTACCCTCTCCAAAATGACTTTATGGACGACCAAAGGACAAATGCAGCCGGCTATCGTTCCAATTCCATTAGACATCCCCATGAGGATGCTGGCGTAACGTGGTGCTATGTCCAAATGGTTGACGTTGAAACCGGAAATGGCAAAGCCACTAAAAGCCACTCCTATTGATAAAGCGGCGATACTTTGCGACAATGAATTGGAATACGCCATGATTATGAAAAATGTCGCTTCCATTCCGAAACCGCCACAATTGAAGAGCTTGCGCACTTGCGTCGTGTTGAGGAAGCCTTTTTTCCGGATTTTGTCCGCCAAAATTCCACCACTAGGCACCACTATAGTCATCAGCAAGTGCGGGAGCGCCCCCAAGAAGGCATTCTAGAAACAACTTGGTGCAGTCACAGGACGATAAAACAAGATTTAGAAGTAATTTTTCTATTATTAAAGTTCCAGTTAAAATTAAGACTTTATAAACTTCTAAAATCTAATCCCAAATTAAAAATTAAATTGCAATTTATTGAAGGTAGTAGCAATTTGGAAAGCTATGGAGGATCATTTAGGTAAAGATTAAATTCGGTTAATTTTTTTTGGTGGAATTGGACTTTATACTTATATTATTAATTTGAAGGGTAATTGTTTTAAAAAAGCTTTTCACCAAGCACTTTTTTAAAGAAGAACATGACAATCTGACCCGATTAAATCGAAACTTTTGAGGATTAGTTAAGGTTAAAGCAGGAACAATTGCAGAAATCGCCACAGTATTCCCATAAAGTAAACTCGTATATGCGGCATAGCATGGCATGAAAAGAATTCTAAAAAGAGCTCTTGTGTTATCTATAGATAGAGTCGCAAACGTTTCGTTCTTCGTTACGCATTCTTTGGACAATTTTTTCCAATTAAAATTTATACTTTGCAAGATTTTTGTTTATTTTACTTATTGTTTCTGCTATTTACTTTAAAACTAATTGAAAAATCCTCTCATCGAGATTAAAATAAATTTTTAAGCATTAATGATGGTTAAAACGATAACAGTTGCGCTTCTAAAGAGAAATTATTAAAGGAATTGCCAGTGTTCTCGTAAAGCAAACTCGTACACTCGGCATAACATTCTTCTCATGAGTAGAATGGTCGAGTTGCTTTCAATATACAATACCGAATGCCTCATTTATGGTTTCTGCTGTAGGTAGAATAGTAATCGTTTTAGTTTTCGATACTTATCTCTTTCCCTTCACCGATTTTACGCTATTACGGCAAAAAAAAAATGTGCTTTATGTTCATTTCTATCATAACGAAAATTGTTTCAGCAGCTACTTCTTCCAATTGTTTAAAATCAAAAGGTAAAGTATTACAATGATTCTACTTATTTGAAAACGGACACACTAAACTTCTACACACTAGAGTACTCGTAATTATAGAGATAAACTTTAACTCACCTCTTCAATATCTGTTTCGTACACGTCTTTGAAGTAAGCCGCCTGGAACAACACAAGGAGATAGAAGTTCCAGGAGCGGCAGAAGTTTGCCACAAAAATGGCATAGCAGGGCATCGATGTGAAGAAGGTTTTCCAGGGAGTGTTTGAGATGTTCGGTTGTACGTAGTTCTGATTGGTACTTCCCAGCGAGTTTTCTATATACAGTAACTCTTTGGTGTCTATGGAGGGATGAAGAGAAGGTTTTTCGAACACTAACCACAGCCAAGAAAGATACCAAATAATCCCGCAACAACCGTAAAAATAAAAAGGTGACAAAACACCCAAACGTTTTATCAGTTCCCCGGATATGGGCATAGCGAACATTACGCCAGCGTAACATCCACTGAAGGCCAAAGTGGCTAAACGTGAACGCTCCAAAGGTGGGGCCCAATACCTCATAACACCATGACAAGCTGGATAAGTAACTCCCTGAAATTAAAATAATTTTATTTTTAATTAAAAAAAAACTTAATTTACCTCAACTAAACCTTGCATGACTTTGATAACGATTAAAAACTGAGGATACTCGTAAACTGCTGGAATGAATAAGTTGAGAAGCGAAGAAGTTCCAATTGCCATCCCGAAGAGTTTATTAGCGGGATAAGCTGCTGCTATTAACCCTCCCGGAATTTGCGTGACGAAATAGCCCCAGAAAATAGCGGAATCGACCGCTGATAAGGTTTCACTTGACCATGTGGAATTCTGTAAAATATTTTATTAGTCGAAGAGATTATAGAAATAGAAAAATTACCTCAAACTCGAGTTTGACCATACTCATGCTGGTTCTCATTCCGAACATGATGATGAAACCTAAACAGCTGAAGAGGGCCACGGTGGCGCGTTTCGAGAGGCAGGGGCATTCCGGCAGGATATACTTGTCAATGTGGCGCAGAGGGGGGCGCTCGTGCTCAGGCATGCTTTCAGGGGAGCTGGCGTCGTCTGCCCCCTTTTCTTCCGCGGTCTTAACCGGGGCACCAAACTCCTCATACTGCAGGTTCCTGGAGCAAAAAGAAAGTCACAACAAAAAATTTCAATGGTCAAACTTATTAAGTCCTTTTCAGAATTTAGCACCAATTGTCTTCTTATATTGCATCATTTCTTTTTTTTTTGTTATCTTTATTATCCCTCTGCTAGTCTGGTAGAAAATTATTACTTGGAGTTTACCAAAGATCATTGTTAGCTATTTGCAGAAATGAAGTCTTACATCAATACATAGAAAGAGAAATAGAAAAATTTTGATTGAAATTTCTAAATTAATTCAAAACAAATATCAGAACGTTGTGGGTTTTCAAAGAATAATTAGTCTCAATTGAAAACAAGTGGTCAAGTTTCAAATTATGGTCAAGAAATGGAAAAGAAACTTTTTGACCGCTTTTCAGTTTTGCGAAAATTGCTGAAAAATCTTTCGGTCGCCAGCCAATTTCCAGAAAATTTTGCAGGTTGCCCCTTTTGTCGATAAAGAATCGAGTTTCGTAAACCTTCAATAGTGTTCTAGCTAAAAACTCCCGTGGGGGTGAAAATCTCTGATAGGTTCTAACTGGTGGCTTTCGCGACGCTTCTGGTGGCACTTGCCCCGGTTTCGTTTTAATTTGCATCCGTTCTACCGCTTCCGCGATCGATCATCGCTTCGATTGTGATGTGATTCCTCTGATTGCGTCGCACTTAGGGCATGAATGCCGAGCAGGAGCCGGCAAGTGACGTCGAGTGGTCTCAGATATTACCCCGTCTGCTTGTCTACTCCTCACCAAGACGACGCCAGAAGCTCTCAGTGGGGGCGCCAAATTATCACTTTCCTCCGCAATTTTCCAATTCTAACAGTAACGCCGCCGTTCTTTGTCAAACTGATACCATAATGATTCGATATTACCAAATTCACCGTTTGGTTCCGTGAATAGCAAAATAAGAGGTTCTTTGTGTGAGAGGATTAAATTGAAATTCATAACGTCGCTTCTGCTGGTGGTGACAATTCTCCCCAAAGACTCGAAAAAATCTTAAAATACAATTAAAGTTTACAGTTGTTTTTTTGTTTTTTAGATTTGCCACCCCTGAAACGCGTCGAGGTACATATCAATTCAGGCCGCCAAACTGCGGATTACAAATAAGAGGCTCTATTGGGTCTCAGTCACGTATTCGGCATCACAACTGAAATATGCCACTTACAATTCTGTTTCGGGGCCTGCCTAACAACCCTCAAATTGCAGTGAATCTTTCTAGCAGCGAAAATCAAATCCCGATCAGAGAGACGCGCTATTTGTTTTGAATCTCTCGATTTTAATTATTATCGCACGGTCATGAATTGTACGGGGGTGTTACGGGAGACATTCGTCAAATTGTCACGACATAGTTATTAATGGGTGGCCGTTTCGATCGGGGGGTTTCTTCCCTCGCGCTGTCTCTGTCCCTCCCCTTTTCGCTGATGACTAAAATACATTAACATGCTTCCCTACACAATGCTGAGCCAGTCATTACATGTTATGAAAGCCGGCGTTAAAACGTATTATACGAGTCTTTTAGGGGACATTTATCACAAAACGTTTTACAGATAGAATGCGTAATCACCAGTTTTGTCTAAATTTGCCGATCAGCTTTGTGCATTAGCGCACAGGTGCCGGCACGCGATCGCGCGTGCAACATTTTATAATCAAAAAGCAGGAATAAACATTTTTTTTATTAAATAGTTGTTTAAATAAAGGTTTAAACATGCGAAGATGTTTTTAAGGTTTCACCCACCTAATGAATGCTGTTGTTTTGGCTCCTTCAAATAAAATAGGGGTGGTGATCAAGAAGAAATTATTTAGCAATTAGAATTTTTTTGGTTTTGTAAATTTTATTAATATAGTGCTAAAAAAATTTATAACTGCTATACGAAAGAAATTCTACCGAAAGACTCAAAAATTGTTTTGCAACATGCAGAAACCTCAATATAACTACAGAGGTCCTCAAATATCGTGATACCTAACCACGTAATTGTTGCAACATATGTAGAAGAGGAAATTGACGTCCGGTTAACCTAGACAGTTATCCCACAAATAAAATATTATTCCTTAAATTTGGTTTGTACTTCCGGTCAATTAATAAAGTTTTGCTGTTCATACTACCATTTTTCTTAGAAAAAATCAAAGAAAATAAGTCAAATTCACTTCTGCTGCTGTGTGAAACTTGGTGCAGGAAACTAACAGTCGCTTGAAACTACAAAGAGTTTTTACAAATTTACTCAAATTATCACTAAAAATCATTGAATACATGAGAGATAAATGGATAAAACTTTGGAAATACTTTTGTTAATGTTTCTACTTCCTTCCGATTATTCTCAGAAAAAGAGTATTAAGTATATACTACGAAATCTCAAATTGACTTCTATCGTTGAGTGAATAATATATTATTCACTCAACGCTTCTATTTAATTTTCTTCTGAACATTACTGAAAAGCTATTATTACCAATCTTAAATATAGTTATTAAAATAAGCGTGTTTATAGTTTAATCAATGGCAATTTGATTGCGTAAACAAAATTAGCTATAATAACATTGACGTTAATTGTTGTATCAGATCAATTTGCTCAACTAATTATTGATAAATTCCTACAAAATGTAAGAACAGTTAGAGGAAAAATTTTATATTACGTTAAACTCAAATTTACTTAATTTTAGAAAGAACATTTTCTGAAACCTTTCTGAAACCTATCTCAGAAATAGCAGCTACATCCAGAAGGTTTAAGACATAACCATCTGTTGAAGAAATAATATAGTTAATGTATTCTCGATAATAAGACAATTAATGAATATAAGTACGGAAAAAAGTATTATTAGAGAGGTTTATTACTATGAGTTTCTTAAATAATAACAATAATAAATTAATAATCTAGTGACGCAATCTGTAAAGAAAAGGCGTTATTCTGCTTTACGACAATGTTTATCCTCGTCCGGTACAGTAAATACACAAGCCATTGAGTTTATTATACAAAATCCCTGTTTTGTCTTACCTTCCTGATAGCTTGGAGTTGGTAAATTGTCATTAAAAAGTTTTTAAGAAGCACATGATTTTGGTCGAAAAGAAAATTAATCAATAAGTACAAAATTGGTTGTATTCTAAACCAGAGGAATATTATAATTATTGTACAGAAACATTTTTTTTCAATTTATTAATTTTTTCTTAATTAATAATTTGTTTAAAAAGAATTTAAAAAATCTTTGACGTTGCTAACAACGCTAAATTTAATTTTTCTCTTGGTGGTTCTGTAGTGTTGTACCACTTTTATATTAATTTAGTTTAGTGAAATTTATTACTTATGGAGCAATAATGACACAGTTGAAGTGATACTAAGGGAAAAAGGTTTTAAATGGCAAATTCTTAAAGCTCCTGATCCCAAGATCAAATATGCTTTATGTATATGGCTCAAGTAGCTAAAGCAAGTATCAATCTATTGAAGATGATCTGTGAAGACTGTGGAATTAATTTTACCAAATCGTCCTGTAATACAACATAGCAAAAATTTGATAATAAAATATAACAAATAGCTGACTGGAATATTTAGAAATAAAAGTTTTAATTGATAAAGAAGTAGAGGAGAAAGTAAAACACCAAATAAACAGTAGCAGATTGCTTAAAATAATACTATACGGAATAACAACGGGAAAGGAAGAGAATGAAGCAGTCATATAGCAAAAATGACTAATAACAGACTAATAAAATTCTCGAAAAATAAATCTCCTAAAAGAAGAACATCAACTGAAAGACCAAAAAGAGGTGGTGTGACTTTTAAAAAAGAACCTAAAAAATCAAAGAAAGAACTTTGTCTATTATCAAGAAGGAAAAATATAAAAAAGAATGAAGTAGCTAAAATAATAGAACCTCAATACAATGAACAGAGGCGCAAATAAAAATTAGCTAGCTTATGATTTTTTATGTATTGTTGAAAGTAATAGTTGGAACTAAAAATTTGGAGACATAAAAATTGTGTGAGAATATCCAATCAATAATTTAGATACCACTGGTAAATATATTGAACAGAGTCATTTAATTTTTTCTTGCAATGCGAAATTCCTCTAGTGCAATGTTTGTGTGATTTGTTCAAAAGCTGCTTCCCAGCATGTTTATTTTAGTAAATTGAAGCTTTAGTATTCCACCAACATTCTCGCACTTAATACTCGTAAGGTGATGTTCTTATTCCCACGCGCCCTAGTTTTGTTGTATCAATGTTTAATATTATTTCATATTTCAGATAAAAGTAATTTTTCTACAAAAACATTTGACTAAATACAATTCACATATCTTAATATCTAGAAATTTTTAGCAAATCGTTCAACATGGATTTTAGTGCTTATCTGTAAATAGTATTTTGTTCTATTTACTATTCACAAAACTAGTTTCATCTCAAGTAGTAAATTAATAATTGACACAAAACAATTAACTTAATTTGGTTATTTGCTTTATTCACTTGACCTTTGTTAATGAGGTATTATGGTAAATTATTCAATTACGGCGCATAGAAGTGCAAAATTGGTTGATGCACCGAGAAAACATTAAATTTTAGCTGTAAAAAAGTCTAATAAACCACTAAGAAAAAAACTTGCAGTTGCTGTAAACTTTGAAACACAAATTCTTATCGAGTTAATATTGATGTAGTCCTCAAAAAGGAGTAATAAGAATATACAGGAAAATCGGTCAAACGTGCGCACGTAAAATTTTTTATTAACAGGTTCTGTTTGATCGATTGGTAATAGCTATATGCCTCAGTTTGAAGAGATAGAATCGTAAAAAAGTGTTGTAATTTTTTATAAATTTTTGAAACGACTGCCGACATGAATTTAGGTAAGTCCGATGGAATGTTGTCCTTAGTTTCCGCCTTAAATGCCAACACTCGTTGGACACTCATTTTCCGCCCGCCACTTTCCCTGTAATCGTGTCGAGGTAAAAACGACAAATTCCTCCGACCCCCTGGAACGTGCCGGCACCCCGCCAACCCGGCTCACCTTAGACAAACTTGGATTAAATTACGAAACGGATAAACACAAATTAAATAATTCCCCGTTCCGTTCAGCGCCACTTTATCTCAATTCGAGGATTACCACGGCTCGATTACATTTTTAACTTCTTCCCTCGTCACCTGCGAATTCCCTTTCCCCCTTGCGTCAAATTCAACAGGTTGGCCTGTATTTATTATTTAACGGCTACGCCCCGTCGGCTCACCTTCCCAAAACCATTACCGAGCTCCCGCACAAGTCCGATCGTCCGGAGTTCTGGCGTCTGACTGAAAATCCGGTGCTCTCAACACGGCCGCTCTCGACTCAATTATTCGCACTTTTCCCTCCTAATTGGGTTTATTGTTATAAAGCAATGAACAACTGGCAGTCCATTAACGGAAACCAACGCGATAACGTGGAAGCAAACGTACAAAAAAGAACGGGGATGGAAAAACTGCACTATATTACCCTCCTGTCGGGGTCACACGTCATTGAACTAGAAAAGACTCGAGTTTCCCGATGTTACTTAAAATTTCGGAACGAGATTGTGTTTTGCTTTGAACGAACATCCCTTGTTGATCATGTTTGATCTAGTTTTATATAGAGGGTGATGGCGCCTCTTCCCTCTCTAACTTTCATGAATGACTCCTACATAATGTTTTATTACAGTTATTACGGTACCAGCACGAGCTCTTTATTAAAACACTCAATATCGTCTGGTTGTAGATTATAATTAGAGCGGCGGCGAACCCTCCGCCTCAACCCCCCGGCCTTGTGTGATGCTGTATTGAAATTGTATCTCGTTTATTTGATAGTCCTAGGGGGGTGGGGACAGTAAAAGAAACGTTTGGTAAAGCAGAGTGCTTTAAAACGATTCCCGGGCCTTAAAAGCCACGCTTTTTCCTTGTTCGCGTACAATACTACGGATTCTATAGCGATTCGATGCAAATTGTACTTGTACAGTGCTGGAAAAAGCTGTGGAGCAACAGGGCGAAAGTAAAACCACTGCCGAGTTTTCAAATAATTTTTAAAACCTCAACTGCGTTAATTAGAAACGTAGCTAACTTAAGTATCCAAATGTTCAACAGAAATAGAAATATCTGGAATCTGGTTCCAAGATAGTTGTTAAATCGAGACTATAAATGAGCAATGAAAATGCAAGAAACTGAATGAGCTATTTAAAATTTAATAGCTAGGGCGTAAATTGAGCCAGTATTGTCTTGATGCCTTTTCGTCTTGAAAGCGTTCAATCATTCCATTATTTTGAAAGAATTATCTCGGGTTTTGTAAATAAAGCTTCGGTTTTATTTACAACAATTGCGTTACCTAATAAAAATCTTATGAGAAGTTTGCATCTGTCATAGCAATAAAAAACACAAAAAGAGGAAGAACCATACTGTTTTCTTCTGTGCCTTTTGTCCTTATTTACTTTTATAATTTTACTAAAAAAATTATTTGTCTTCTTTAATAAGGAATTTAAAGCTTTTATTGATCTCCACCATGATGGGAATTAAATTCAAGTTTTACAAGTGCGTAGTAGCTCCGCTTTCATCTTTCGTACCACACAAGAAATATGACAAAATTTATGTGGCTGCCTTACAAGAGTGTTTTTGTCCTATTTTCCAATCAAAAGTTTGCTGTTTACCCCTAATGCCACAATTTTTTTTCAGGTTTTGGTTTTACATTTTTTGGTTTGTATTCGGCGTAAACTTTTCTGCTCAGAATCGCAATTTAAAAGATCAATACAGCGGTTAACATAAATTTAAGATTTATCTTATAACAATTTTAAGAGTGCAGGGTCGAAAACTTACATGATTGAATCCAAATAATAAAAATGGAGATGACATTTAAAAAATTATTAATAAGAAACATTAAGTAAAACTTATTTTGATGAAATAACTTGCTTCTTGGTTTGGTTTGTCTTCGTGGTGGCCATCCATCAACTTGAGTATTTGCCGGGGTCAATTTTATTAATGTCACTTTCCGAGCCCAATTGTTGCCTTTCGCTGACGGACGGCCGTCGATCGCGAAAATAAACTTTTCGACCGGTAAATGGGCGCAATATTGCCGGGCATTAGTCCGGGCACCATAATGAAATTTACGGCGGATCCGGGGGTGATTTGATTCCTGAAACGCAATCAGCTGGTGCTCGAGGGTATCCCCCACATAATTCAATAGTGCCACCCGATCACGACGTTTTGAATTTTTCGTCGCAACGCCACTAGTCCGATCCGATTGTTTTCCTCTTAAATTCATTACAAACGCCGGTATCGGTCCATCACCATTACGTTCCCGAGAGCTGAGCCTTGAGATAAGCGACCCCATTCCAAATCCATTTCCTCTCTCAACGCCTTTGACTTTTACGTTTCAATTAACACATCCAGAGATCACGCAACAATATATTTTTTTCGATTTAAATTTATGCGAAGCGCCGCTTTTAGGGGGATGAATTTTAATTTGGTGTAAGTGATATGGTTTCGCAGCAGCGTCCAAACAATGGAACGCGAGTATTGTTGCGGCGTCTTGTGGAGAAACACACAAAGGGCAGCTTGGTACCGGTTTAATCATGTTAATGGAGGACACGTCTTGCTGGTTTGTTTGGAAATTTTTGTAGTTTCCCGGAAAATAAAGTTATAGACGCCACCCAACCCTCAATGCACTTTTGGTGTTTTTCATGGAATTTCCCCGAGAAAGGGCCGGAAAGAAAACAAATGTTGGCCGCTTGGTCACTCGCCACGGATTGCGGTCATCAATCAGCTCCGGTTAGCGTCTTCGCCCTAAAAGCGTCCCTACTCCCGGAGTATTCAAAGTATCGCGGAAAGCCTCGGGATATTTGCGCTAATGACGTCCTCGCAGGGGCGAAGTATAATGTATCATTTCCCGACTTGCTTCATTTTTATGCTTTTCACGTTCACAAAGGCTCGAATCGATATTGGAGAGTTAATAGCGAAATTTCGTTTCAGTTTTGTAAGATTGTTTTGTACGTTTTTTTTTCTTAATCCTGTTATTGTGGCGCCGTCGGGACTATTGTCGGGAACCGGAAGGAGTTGAATAAGGACGGCTCCCCGAAATTGGGGTGCATCAGCTGATTGACGGAGATAGAGGGATGAAATGCGCATTAGAGCGAGTCGGAGATAACGCATCAGCTGACCCTCTATCTGCCGAATGAAAGAAGCGATCTCTTATTGCGATCAACAAGATTTTCCGGATTTCGCGTCATAAATAATAAGGACGAGATCTTCGACATAACAAAAAAAAAACGCGATTCCAGATAGTCCTGCAAGTATAATCGACAGAAGGACTCCCACCTTATCTCAACCATACAAGTTGATAAATATCGGAGTGCCACTTTAAGACCCAATATCAAAATGCAATATAAAACAAACAAAATTTTAAAACTTATCTGTTTTTACTGAACTTTCTAAAACCCTCATTTTTGTTATTTAACGTCCCATTATCATTTATTTGTTGTCATTAAAAAATTTTGGAAATTTGTTTTTATTTCTAATATTTTAGCTACATGGTTTTCCTTCTCATAAGTTTACTATGCTCTTGGTCATTTCAATTGCAAATTTGCCTATATACTTCAGAGATATTTAAAATTGAAGTTGAGGCTGTAAGTCATTTTATCGAAAGCTTTGGTTTCCATTCTTTTATTTCTTCAGTCACACTTGATGAAAAGAGCGAATGGGTGCGGCTGCAAAAATTATGTTTTGGAGAATTACGGTGGGTACTGAAGAGGTAAAATGTTATGACTCAACCTTATGAAAATCGTTAGGTTTTGAAATTCTGAAAATTAAGACCGAGGCCTCAACAGCGAAGCGCGTGGTCACTTCTTCAGTTATTTCTTTTTATTCACTATTTAATATAAGGTTTCGCTTTTAGGAATTTTACTACATTTTTTATCAATTTTTCTTTATTATTTGTAGCTTTATGCAATTTCTGTTTTGACGTATTAATATTATTATCTATATATTTTTGAGAGTTTTAAATATTTTTGAACTATTTTGCTGTCGTTATTTTATTAATTCTACGGCTCCACAGCTGATTGGAAATTTTTAAATTTTAGAGAATTCTTGAATTGTGAGAGTGTTGTATTTTTAGGTTTTTAATGAATCTATCAAAGTTGATACTAATTTTAAATTCATCAAATCCACAGCTTATTGGCTGCTTAACATTTTTCTTTAACGAATTGTCACTAGCTATGGTAACTAACTTTTAGATTTCTTTGACTTCTTTTCATCTTTAACCAATTTCTCAAACCTTTTTAAAATTTTAACTTATACTTTTGTTCATAAATTTTGTTGTAATTTTTGATTGAACTTTTTTGTTCAATCCTCTTGAACCTTACTCCTCTTGAATTTTAGAGCATGACTACCCCAGAATTTTTGGGTGTACTTTGAGCATTATTGACGCTTTCAGTTGTTGTAAAATTTGCATTTTCATCTTTTCTTGCAATCATTATTATAACTTCTTGTTTCAAATAGTCATCTTCTATTATTCTATTATTTATGTTAATGCCTGTTTAAAATTGTTGAAGTTTTCCCCAATTTTTGAAATTTATTGGATGTCTTGTTAAGCTCTTAAAAAATTGTTTTTATTTATTTAATTACACACTGTAGTCAATTTAAATCTACCATAATATTTACCTACAAAAGCCAATTTGGCATTTTCTTTTAACTATTTGTTTCTATTCATTATTTTCCATACATTATTTGCATTTTCCAAAATTAAATAAAAATTTTAAAAATGAATTAATTTAATTTTCAAATATTCTTTACTCCTCTTCCTTATTCTTAGCTAGTTTCTTTTCCAGATATCACTTGTATTTTCGTAAAACTTTTAACTGTTAAACTGTGTTTCTTTTTATTACTTTTTTAATGAAACCACTCGGTTTTTAGTGTAATTTTTAGCAATAACTTTTATCATTTTAGAATTTAAAAATTTAACTAATTTGGGATTTAAAGGCTGATCACATCCATTTATGTATATTGAATCTCTGTAGCCTTATTCTATACAACGCATGTCACTACTCACTTATGCAGTCACCTTTCTGCCTGTAGATAGGCAACTCATTCTACAGATGGAGCTTCAATTTATAGTGAATTTCGAACTCAATTAATTTTTCTACATCAGAAAAAAGTTTTTCACCCTTTAAATCCCACACTGGCTATGTAGGTCAGTAGTCTGATGACTGCATTTATTTTAACAAATGTGGGCCTGAACGTTATCTTTTCATTTTCATCATTTTGTTGATTATTTTTAGATTTTATAACTTAAAATTTCTAAATATCAGGGCATTTTTGAAATTTAAGTCTTTAACATAATGATTACGATTTCCATTTTTGGTAGTTTTCCGACTTCTTTCTATTTAGTCCTAATAGATCTTAATGTTTGATAAAATAACAATCTCTTTGTAATAATTACCATTTTTGTATAGAATTTACATTCCAGTTAAAAATTTTTGAAATTTAAAACATTTAATTCTCAAATTTTGATCACCTGGTACATCCTTACATCTATTTTCTTAACTTCATAACCTCTGCATCAAATTGAAGAATATTTTTAATGTGAATCTAAACCCAACTTTGTTGAAAAAGAAAGTTTTAAAAATTAACTACGAGAGTCATCTATTTGCAGAATAATTTGAGCTTTAATTAAAGAATCGTTGATATTCGTTTCAAACCCAGACATTTCTAGCTTTCATGCTTCAGTCTTCAGTTAATTATAAAAACAAAATTCAACTTCTCATACCTGGCTGACGTAAAAAAGGAGAGAAATTGAATATTAATATTAAAACTACGCTAATTTTATTGTTGAAAATCTAAAACGTGGAGCTGGAATTTTTAAGCTGAACTTTTGCGCTTTTGGTCCTTGTTTGCTGCTTTTAAAGTGCAACGGAGCTATTGAACAATTTTCAGGGCGATTTCGTCCGTTGTTTCCGTCATATTAGCTCTCATTCCTCGTTTCCCCCTATGTCACTGTCAATGTACAACTCTTCACCGTTCGGATTAAAGCCATTGCGTTTGGTAGGAAGCGTTCTCGTTCCGATGTTCGACGCTTGTCAGCTTTTCGCTAATGACGAAAGGGCCACCCGCAGGGTGGAAGAGGGCAAAAATGATATTGAATTTTCTGGTAACGGCACCGATCTAACTGATTCGAGGTGTGTATTACAGCATTTCATCCTCTTAAAAGTGTAATAAAAGCTCAGTTTACTACATTGCATTCATCTCGAACCTCATCGCTAAGCAACCGCGTGTGTATCGCAGTCGAGCTTTACGGATTTGCCGGGATCGGCAGCGCAATAAAGGAGATTTTCTTGTTGAGAGGAGTTTGAAGAGGCCTCGTGACTCATATAGTCGTTGTTGCCGGATTTATAAACTGTCTGTGTGTCCGCCTGGAGCAAAAACCCTTCAACGTTTTCGCCAAATCGACGAATTTTCCCTTTCAAAAAAAAAATATGTAAATACCATTTTCCCTGTAATAAAGTTTTAAAAATTTCGAAAATATTTACGAAATAACGTAATTCCGCCAATATACAGTTTGATATGGCTGAGATGTAACAATTTGGAATTATGGCGGTTTTAATTGGGGGTGTCGCGTTGCTGTCACCGCTTTATGCCTTGTTATTTTTTATGGTCCTCGAGGAGCGCTTACAACGTCTCGTTTATGGGGCGAATCAATATCTAGAATCACTTCTTGCGCCAGCAGACAGACGCTATAGTTTTTTGAAAGTTTTCGGCGTCCCGTTGTTATCACTTCGGAAGACCGCCGGCGCCACTCTTGGCGTCTCTCCGTCCAGACGTCCCCCATTCAGAATTTCATCCGAATGGTTATGGCCCCTATTGAAATATCGATTCCCCTTGCGTCCCGAATACCTAACAATCACCAGGTATGGGTTTCCAGGGGGATCAAATATTCCTTTGAGCCATTACTCTTGGTTATCCTTATTATTAAGGCATTTTTGCAATAATTACCAGACTTTAGAGACTTCATTACCTTGCTGAATGGCGGTAACTGAGGCCTGTCTATTGATGCTCTCCTGCTGCGTAATTAATTCCTACAAAGCATTCCTGCCGCTATCACGTTTCAAAGCTGCTTCTGCTTCCTCGACTCGAATTTTCAAAAATCGCGTTATTTGCAGGAATTATATCAATTTCTGTCGGCAAGTAGCTTGTTGGAGGATTATTGTGTTTAAGGCAAAAAAAGCGGGTCCAGACCGTGTCACGCAATATCATTGCGCAAATCCTCTCAACGAGTTGGATCCTTACGAAGTTTCCTGCCACTTTATTAACTTGAATATGGAACGTGGCTTGAAGGCGAATTTTTGTTTCGTTGTGGCTCCCTTGGAAGCAAATGAGACCGACCAGGGCCGGGATTGAAAACAACGCGTTATTCCTCAAATATAAGACCCTTTCGCTCATTTACTAAATCCTTTTTACATATTTTTTTCCGTAAAAAAGGACTATGAGCAGATGGTTCATTGAGGCGGGTAAATGAAATCGTAAAGTTAATAACGCAAATTAGTTTTTTAGTCTGACTTCAGTTGATATAAAGAACAAATAACGGCATTTAGAAAAATGGTGTAAAGTACAATTAGTTACGTGTCCTAAAATGGTCAAATTACAAATATTTTTTTAAAAATAGTCATATAGCACCCTAGTGCCGAAAAGTTTGGAGCATAGGCTCAAAAATGAAAAGATAACCAAATTCTTCCAAAAATAACAAAAATTACATTGACGCTTTGTACTTACAAAGTAAATTATTTTACTTCTATTTTTTTAGCAATCATTATATTAATTGTATTGATTTTTTTCAAAAGCTTTGATTTGCATATTAATTGCTAGTTACCAATAACAACATGCAATTATTTGTCGTTACAATTATTTCTTATCTTATAAGTTTCTGAAAGTGTTGAACTCGTCGGGAAAAAAAATTAAGAAAAAATACTTATTTTCACGATGAAGCTACACACGATAAAGCTTCCTTTAAATATATTTTGCATTGATTAGAGAGTAAGAAATACAATTACAATACAAGAAAGTAAAAGGAATTAAGAGACCAAAAAATAGTCAATGCAAAGAAATGGTTTGGATTGGAAGAAGTAAGTGACAATGGAGTATACAAGAATATGAATAGAAAGGACCGATAATATACACACCTTATAGTTACTGATATGTCAATAGTTGAACCTGCACTATTGAATTGGTGATGATACTTTTTTAGAAATTTTTTGTAAAAAGTTAGAAAAGCTCAAGAAAACGCATTTGTTGATTTTAACATTTTTGTAATATGTTGTCTGACCCCTCACCGTTCGCCAATTAAATTATGCAAAATATTTCAGTTGTTTTTTCCAGGAACTCTAATTCCATATTAGCTTTCAAGTTTTTTTTAATTAACAAAATTGAAGTTGTTTACTTTTACAAGTTAGAAAATAGTTCAAAATATAAAAAACATTTGGACACAAGAAAATCATTCAAGTTCAATCCTGCTCAATTTTTCATTATTCTTTTGTTACAAATTTTTTGTATTTTTTTAGTTTCTTTCGTCATATTTTTTTATCTTTAGAATTTAGGTAAACTTTCCATTTCGATTGTGTCTCAACTTATTTATTTATTTTACGATTCCACCATTGCGCCTCTTTTCGGATTCTACTGCTTTTTACACATAATTTCTTGGTCGTATTTATGATTATGTTTTTAAATGTCGGCTATACCTCTTCTAGATTCAATTTTGGTTCAATTTCTCCAATCTCCAATTTTGTCTATATTTTCTTTCCAAATTGTTCCGCTATTTACAGAAACGTTACAACTAGAAATGGTTGCTGTAGACTTACTTGGGCCTTTTTTTAACTCTGGTGTTCATTATTTTTTGCCACTATCTTTATTTACTAATATTACTCACTTTTGATTTTTACTTTTGAGGGCGCTGGTGTTCTTAGGTTTGAAAAAATTTAAAATCCCTATTAGAGTATTATTAATTCAAAAATCAATCATGGTATTCCTAATATGTTCTCTTTCCACTTCAATACATTTTCTAGTAGTATCTTCCTTTACAACACTATTTAAATCTCCTAAGTTCATCACTATGCTTTTACATTTTTCTACTGCGTCTATGGCCCTTTCGCAGAAATTGTATTATTGTGGGTCTCTCATCTTTACTATAATACTTATGACTCCTTATTTTTTAACTGAAATTATAAATTAACTGAAAATAATAATAGTTATTTCGGGTAATTTAGACCTTATTGTTATAAATAAAAAAAAGAAACTGAGTATTGTTTCTATAACAAATTTATTAGTTTTTATGTGCTTATCTGCTTTAGTTTAAAAAAATTTACAATTATTTTGATATTACCAATTAGTCAAACTAGAAAAAAATTTACATTTATTATTCACTATAGATATTCAGTAAATAATTTTTAAATTATTTTCTTGAATTTTAAAAGCTCTTTAGTCTAGAAAAGTTTACTAAACTTTTACGCAATAACTGTCACTAAATGCAATGTCATTTGTTAATAACTACATTAGGGAATGCTGAATTTTTAGTAACATTTGCAAACATATTTTGGTTTTAATTTTAAGATTTGCAGATTTTGTTCTGTTTTCAAGTTCCTTCAATATTAGGAACTTTAAGGTTTAGAAAAATTGCTAACAAAAATACATATAAATATTTCATATTATTCAATTAACATTAGACCTTGATTTATTCTTCAGTTATGATCTGAATGACAATAATAGAAATAACTAAATAATTAATTTCTTATAAAATGATAGGCAAATTGTTTATTATTTTTATATTATAATTAATTCTAAGTAGATGTCGCTAGGATATTTCTCAACTTTTCAAGGATTATTACTGATTTATTAGTTAGTGTAGTTATGCTAATTTTAATTGTTTCAATGTTTCCTTTTTTCAAATTTAATGTTATTAGAATTTATCGAGAAATAGTAAGATAATTACTGCGATTCTCAACGTTATATTGCAGAAGATTACTATTTTAGTATATTTTCTAGTTATATTTCGAAAATTTGTTGAATTAGATTTTTAGTTCCTTAACGCTTTGGTCGTCTTGTCACAAAAAATTTCTAAACTTTATTAGCATAAGACTGATAGAAAAAATATTTATTGACAAAATCTAAATAATTGGGGAAAGAAAGCATCAGAGGAAGAACGTAACAGTAGATAAGGAAAAGAAAGAAATTTTCAGGGATCCGTTCCGTTCACTCAATTTTTTCAGGACCGGTGTTTTTACACGTTTTCATACGTTTTACTTGAAATTTATTTTGGGGTTGATTTCGTCGTTTACGGACAAAATTCTCGTTAGCTCTCTCGACCTCAAGAATACACGAGATCGGGTTATTTCTCATATAGCTCGTGTCGATTTGGGCTTTTTAATGAAGGGTTGCTTTGCTTCTCGCCGGATCGCTAAGCAACTCTTGCCTTTCCTCGAACCGGCTTCATGTCGAAATCAATTACGCGGTTTCCCTCATCGAG
This sequence comes from Pyrochroa serraticornis, assembly GCA_905333025.2. NCBI lineage: Eukaryota > Metazoa > Arthropoda > Insecta > Coleoptera > Pyrochroidae > Pyrochroa > Pyrochroa serraticornis. The sequence goes on along the minus strand of HG995157.1, from coordinate 7,200,970 downwards.
TCGCCGCTAAAAACCCCCGATGTAAACAGTGCATTGTATGAATGTAACTCAATTTGCTGTCGACTCTCGACATTAGTTTGCATCTTTGGGGGGCTTCGCTTTCCATTAGCGCGGCTCCGCTTCAAAACGCATCATCGGTTCTTCGGTATATTGCCGCCGTTTATTGGTCGACGTCTATTGTAAATAAAACCCGCTGAAAAGGCGTGTAATTCGAAAAGCTATTAGTTAAATCTGGCAAAAATGCGAATGTGGCTGAGGAACCGGTGAGGTTTAGCTGATTTCCCAGGGGGCGGCCTCAATGCCTATCGCGGTCACACTTGAATGGCTACGGAAAGACCCGTTCACATCATCCCCTGATGGATTACTCCAGATTCGGCCGCAGATAGCTAGATGACGATTTTTGTAATTACACCCAACCATTTTTAACAAAAAAAAAAAAGAGCACTGAATCAATCACTTTCTTTAACTTAAATTTACCGGAGCTTCCCCTATCAACTTTCTCTATTTTATATTTTTTGTAATGTTAAAAGCTCGATTGAAATAGTTGGTTGTTAATTCCGTTGCCGCGGGTGCAATTCCGTCCCTGCTGGAATAGATCGCGATAAACGTTCTGACCCGGGGCCTTGATATTGGCGCTCTACTGCAGAAGCGAACAAATATTTGAGAAGTCAACACGCATATAGACGAATCCATCTCCAAAGTCAACACCACTCTTCATATCGGTGTTTAATATCCCATCGCGCCGCATCCTCAGCTTTACTCCCGTTTTTCATTAACAACAAGCGACATCGAGAGCTCAAATTGTTGCTAGCTGGATCCGCCAAGTGTCCGCTAATTGACGTTAACTCATGAAGACTAATGAGAAAAGTTGGCAACGACAAGGGGAGGCGGCAAAACTCGTCAAATCTTCATGTGGCGATAATCACGCTTAATTGTATGATGGATGAGCGACACAGTTCGTCTATTCATAATTTATGTCATTCAAATGAACGAAGGAAAGTTTGCAGCTAATCCAAGTAACTTAAGTTATCTCATAGTTAAAAGTTAATTGCAAATGTCTTGCGTTGCTTACGTGATTTCAGCCTAAAAAAATGAGAAAACCGTCTCCTTGAGAACTCACACAATTACCATTAATGTTTTAGTATTTTTAATTTTTCACTTCCTCGTTTCCTACTTTTAAACCCTCTCTACAATTATTTTTGGTTATAATCAATAATTCTTGTGACGGACTTAATTATTTTTTTCTTTTCTACTTGTGAATTTCATTCTCTTCTTCACAAATAATTTTGATTTTAATTTTATTGTTCAAGTCCAAAAAAATCCATGAAAGAAATGATCCTGATCCGAAATGATCAAAGCTGGAAGCAGCAAATTGAACATTTATCTTATGATCATTTCTTATCCGATGATAAATGTCCTGTTGCTCAAGTGGGTTTCCGCGCTAGGGAGAACAACTATAAATAGAGCATCGCTCACCCCTAAAGAATTCTAAACTATAAAACAAGGAACAAATCGGCGCAACTTTTTTTTTATAAAAGTCAACAAATATCGTTTTGTTGTCGAAAAATATCAAAGCTCGTCTAATCTCTTGCCGTTTCGCTCAGCAAAAATATTATGAACCCCCTTAAATAAGTCCGCAGCGTAACGCGCTACCCACCCCTTCACCTACTTTGACTATCATCGCGATCAGTTTACATTGCAACTGTTTAGCATGCGTCGGTCCTGCTGGAAATTACATCCGGACTCTCATCGAATTTTTACCATCACGTCCCTGCCCACTTAGTAGTTATAATACATAATAACATTGTAGGGCTGTAAGTGGAGTTGTAGGGGCGGAAAAGGGCGAAAGAATGCGTCACGTGACCAAATTACTCAATGAACCGCGTATTAGCGTCGCGGCGGCGGACGTGTCAGGAATCGAGCTTCCAAGACCAATATCGCGGGAGAGGTAGATGCTATTTCGTTGCAGGACCGGCTGTAGTGCCGAAAGACACCCTCAAATGTTGAAAGATAATTACGTTGTTTTATCCTGCCGAAATCTCAAATGGGAATTTTAGAGGTGTCCATGGTTGATTCATGTGAAAAGTGCTGAATGTAATATGAGTACGGTGTGGTTGCGTCGCGGCGCGGATTTTGTTGTCGTTCGGGAAACGTTTGAAGTGGCCGCCCTATAATAGCAGGAAAGGGCTGGGTAATATCATAATAGGCTTTCGCGGGCCTGCTTACCGAAGCAGATCCACGCTAATGGCCTGATTAAGAGATTGTGAGACAAACTAATGGACGTTTCCCCTCCGGTGCGTCGCGACGTTTTTACGTCACGTTATGACGACGACAACAATGTTTTGGGAGATGTTTCGATAAATTTTCCCTGATTAGCATTTAGATTAAGTCCACTCTAAAATCGCGACGGTTAAGACAAATGGCCGCGTGCATCGGAGGTAAATCGCGGAACATTTAGTTAATTGAAACGTCTGGGGCTGAACTGAACATTGGGACAATTACACTGAGTGTTAACAGATGATAATGTATTCATTTCTCCCCTTACAACGATCTCTGGGACCGTACCCTATGCAGTTTCAACTTTCCCGTCGCTGAATCGATATTTTCTGCACTCAACAGATTCAGTTTCAACCCCAAAAATTTTGACCGCAAAACGCAACGACCAAATATCGATAAAAATTGAAACGATATTGCTGACATAAAATAACGCCCCTGTCACATCAAGAGGTTTCTTACTCAGTTTTCAACTTTCTTGCTGCCAAATCGAAATTTATTACTAAAATCAGTTTCAACCCTAAAAGTTTTGGCAGCAAACAACAAATATTTTTAAAAAATTGCGAAACTATTTCTGCGACTTAAATAAATTCTTCAACAATATCGCAAACGTATCGTATTTATTTTGAATTTTATTGCTGCCAAATTAAAGTTTTCGGCCAATTTCAGTTTTAACCATCAAAGGTTTTAGGAGCACACAGCAAATAAAAATAGCAATGAGGGAAGTGCTATTCTTGCAACCAAAATTAATTCTTCGACGATTTCAGGAACTTATAACGCTCTATTTTGAATTTTCTGCATTGTTTTTGGAATTAATTAATTTGAACTCAATAATTCCTAAAAATTTTGAGGAAAAATGAAAAATAACACAGAAGATGTGGGATTTCCACAAATAATTAACTAGCAACGATCTTTCTACTGTATCCTGTTCAAGTTCAAGTATTTTGCGGTCAAATTTAAATATTTTGAAATTTATCAAATTTAATATTAACCAAGTATACCGATAAGGAGCTAATTAACAAAAAGAATATGTAACCATTCTGCTTTCAAAACAAAACTTTTCATATTAATAAATTTTTGTTTCAATCCTATAGAACTTTTAAGCAGTTTGTAAAAAGCAAAGCACTGATAAAGATTTGAATACTATTCCTGCTACAGCTAGCCTCATTTAGTTTTAACATTTCTTGTGCAAAATTGAAATTTGACCCTCATTAAGCCCAATGTAAGTAAAAAATTGAGTCGCTGTTCTGGGACCAAATTTTATCTTGAGCGATTATGCAAACATTTCTTTTTATGTTTCTTTCTGTCAAAAATAAAATCTTGCACCCACATTGACTGCGAATCATAGCAACTAAATGAAAAATCGAGCGCTGTTGCTGCAAAAAAAAACTCAAAGAAATCTCGTAATGGAACTCTTTTTAGGTTCAAGTTTTCTACTGCCAAGTTAGAATTTACGACATTTATCAAAATTAGTATTAACCAATAAAAAATAATAAAAAATATTTCTAAAACTAAGTTTAAAAATGTATCAACTTAAACTTTCTTCTCCAAACCCAAATTTTCCGTAGGTACTTAGCAAACCAAGTTTTATTCTCAAGATTTTTAATAGCAAATTGTAAGAACCAAAACATTGATGAAAAATTTGAAAAATATTCCTGCCATCCCTGTCACAAAAATCTATTCTCGAGCTTTTGAAAAATATTCTACTCAGCTTCAGCATTCCTGCTTCTGAAGCGAAATTTGTGGTGTGGGTAAATATTGCTAATCTTTTAAAGATAACGCTATGGATTTCCCAGTGTTATATTCAGTTTCTATTTTGCTGTTGTAAAATAAAATATAGCAAGCTACATTCATGAAATTAATTTTAAACGAAATACCGACAAAGCTTGAAAATCCATTCTTGCTATAAAATTTACAGCGGCATTTGCATATCCTGAGTTTTAACCTTCTTGTTCCCGCATTCATAAAGCTTGGTTGTAATTCTCAAAAAAATTGACGCAAAATTAAAAATCCAACAAAAAATTTGCATATTATTACTAAAAAAACTAACGCTTAAGAAATTTTGCATCCGTATTTGATATACTGCAAAACCCGAATTTGTCGCGTTCAATAAACTTTATTTCAATAAAATGCCGATATATAATAAAATTAAATTCAAATGCTTAGCAAAAGTGAAATTTTTATATTTTGCTGTTATATCTAAATTTGCCACACTCCAATAATTATGAATTAACGACCGATAAAAAAGACGCAATTCATATCTTATTGAATTTTAAATTTGTTGCTACAAAATAAAAATTCTTCGCAATTTTATTCCTCTTTCGATTTCAATATTTCCTCTCTCCAAGAGTTTTTCATCAATTACGATAAATATAAAGACTCGATTTCTGCAAGAAAAGATATCGTTTAGGAAAACGTATTTACCTCGTTTATCAAATCAGCTTTTCTTCCCAAAGAACTTTACAATCAAATTTCCTTAATAAATTGATTTTAACGCGCTTTTTGCTGATTTTAAAATTTGACTGAAATCGCGATAACCAAATGCAGATAAAACTAAAACATTCTATACCTGCAACAAAGTTGATTCGAATTTGAAACCCCCAATGCCGCCGTAGCGGGAATTGTAGCGTTTATGTTGGGAGCTCATCCTCTTTACTGTTCACTGGCTTCGCCTGATAGCGGCTTTAATCCGGGATTTATGTTATTTCCAGATTTCTTCACCCTATATTCGACGGTCTGATTGCCAAACGGATTTCACTTTGTTTCACTTGCCGTGAGAGAGAAATATTTTCAATTTCTCGACGTGAAAACACCGAGGTTTGATAAAATATGGACTCCCGCATAAATCAATGAGTTCATAAAAATAAACGCGACGTCGGAACGAGGAGCGTCGCTGAGACTAGGGCTGGGATTGTTAAGGGAGTAAACGAGGACATATAAGGAAGATAAAGTGGTAGAAAATAAAATACGAGAATGACAAAATGCTGCGCTTTGATATATTGCCGTTTCATGTATTAGCTTTTTTATGGTAATTGTTATTAACGACTTCTGGTTACGTCATGTATCTTCGTTACTGTATCTTATGACAAATACTGAAATTATCATCGGAATTGTATCTTTTTTCTATTACTTGTTCTTTCAGTTTCTACTAGCAACTATTGTGGTAGTTATTTTCCCTTCCACAATACTACTTACTATGTTGACATAATGAGACCTGGCAAGCAGCATAAAGTCACCCTAACAGTGACATGCGGTGAATAGATCAACTTTCCAGAAATGATGTTTATGACAAGAGGTCAACTTATTGATGGACGTACAAAATTCAATTTTGTAAAAACACATCGAGAAAAGTTTATGAAGCTAGAGCTACTAAATCACAGTGTTAGTGTTCTTCACCAACACTGAAGACAATTTCAAACTAATTAAAAAAGTTATAAATATATGGGTACATGATATTAAAAATTGTCATTAAATGGGAATCAAAAATTGGATATTCTTGTAAGTAAACGAGTGTAAACTTTTTAAATATCTATCGATTGCGCTAAATTCGAAGTCAGTTTGGAGTTAAATATTTTGAATTAGTTGTATTAGTACTTGTTTTCCTCTGTTATGTAGTTTTTTATTTTCCTTTTTTAGTGTTAAATATAATTTGCCACTTAATTTTTCGCCTTTTTGATTCGAGTAACAACTTCGGTATTGCATAAAATATTCCTACAGTAACAAGGTCTACTTATTAACATTTTAAGAACAATAGGAAATTATTAGTTTCTGGATTAAATTGATTTAATTGACTCGAAAATCTGTAGTTGGATGAGTTTATTGTTCCCAAATTTATAAAACCAACTTAACCACTATCCATCGCTTTTCCCATCAATACCATCCGTTTATTCTTTATAGTTGAAAACTAACTTTATTCGTCAATGTACTTTTTGGTTTCAAAATCAGATTTTTTTTTAATTTATGATTCGCAATAAAATCGAAACCACCGTCTCAAATTTTAGAGCCTAAGATGATTTATTGCCTTTATGATTTAAATGTTTAAGAACCATTTATTGCAGTTGTATAAACATGCATCTGTAAGGGTGGTTAAGTTAAACCTGAATTTTCGTGCTTTCCGTCGCTTTTGTTGAGCTCAATCGTTTGAGGCAATTTCCAAAAATGGAAAAATATCTAATTAAGACAGAGGGGGAGAGGTAATATTTATGATTTCTTTAGATTTCATTCCTTAGACTTTAAAACTCGTGATGTCTGCTCATCAATTTTTTTTATGAGAAGGAACAAGGAGAAATTCGCAATTTACTAATTATTTAAAATTCTCTCAAACTTCAGAATGTGAAACCAAGTTTCTTGACTTTTTGTCTTTTTTAAGTTAGTTTCACTTTCTACTTACTTGTTTTCAAAATTGATTTTTTTTGTTACAGCGTTTTTTCTTCCTTTTGAAATTGGTGATGTCAATTCTCTTCCTTAATAACATTTTTTCTTTCTAAGTACAATCACAATATCTCTGCAATTTGTAGAAAAAATAGTTATAATCCAATGGGCATAATTAACGTAGATGCAGAAAGTGAGAATGTTCTTATTCATAAAACATCAAAATTTTCTGTGTAAAAAATTTTTGAAAAATTTTCAAAAAAGCTAAATGCTGCAAAATGTAATTAAATCATTTCTAGAATACTGTTACTTATGCAGCTTTGTCTTTCACCAACAGAGAATAGAACTATTAAAAAATCTTGCAATGAGCTGAATAACAAACTAAATACTTTGTAATATTTTTGTAACCAATTGTTTAAAGAGTAATTTCCACTATTACTACTTTGTGAAAATTATGCGTTGATATCAAAATATAAAAGCGGTCTTTAAATTAAAACTAACCTTGAGCTAAACGACCAATAATGATACTAATTATAAGAAAATTCTTACAATAAAAACGCTTAGACTTAGTTGCACCGGTTGTACCGTTTCAAGAGTTCAACGGAATACAAAATTACTCGTTTTTATCGCCCATTTTATAACAATTTATTTTTAACTTGTTCATTGAAATTTAGCGTTATTTTAATTGATTTTATTGTATAAGAAAACTTTTATTTATACTCTGTTTTAATTAATTCTTACAAGTTAACTACCGCAAGTCTTTAGATCTATATGATAATTCTCAAATTTATATTACCCACGAGATTAATTTGGCATGTGTATGTCTTAAAAAAGAAGCTCCTCGAAATCTTGATGTACACGATTAAAGATTTCCATCCTTCTTTTCTTGAAACGTTATTTTAATCTTAAAGCTTTTTTTCTTTGTTTTTCCGTTTTCACCTCATTGATAGGTGCCTAGCTTATTGTTTTGAGATGTTTCTTTTATTTATTTGTAGCTGTCTTCTTCCACGTTTGTGTTATATTTTGTTAGTCAAACTGAAGTCCTCAATATAAGTTTTTATCTCCTTAAGTGGTGATTGGAATTTCGGGATTTCTCCCTCACCAAATTCTGACTTATTTCTAAAAATTTTGTTTTTTATTTGAAAACCAACTTTTTTAATTAAGTAGCTACAATGTTTCAAACTACTCACTGCCCTAAATATTGTGCAATCCGTCCACGGAAGATGTTATCATTAATATAAATTTTATTTATTTTATTTTATTTATTTTACCACGTTAAAATTCCAAAACTTATTGCAAATGCGGACAACAAATTTTACATAAAAATCAATTACAGCTCAACACATTTTTAGAAATTACCAACCAATCAATGATAAATGTATTTTGTTAAAAACTGTCGTTGACGTGAAATTGGTCGTAATCCTATTTTGCCTCATCGCAAATACGAGAGATATCTAAACTATAAAGTGTTATAGGGAATTTAAAATGTTTTAAAATTTGTGTCCTGAACTAGAATTCAAATCGACGTAATTTTCTACTATTGCTATATTTGTAACACTCTTTCTAAAAAAGTTGGACCCTAATGTCTTGAAATTTAGACATAAAGTAGTTTGGCTTCAGCCTTAAACTTTTCTTTTAACATAAATATTCTTTAATCTGCTACTAAAATAGCTCTTCGTCTTACTACTATAACTGATCTGAATTCAAAATTTTTAGACCAAACATAACGATATCAGAAAAATTTGGCAAATTTTTGTTTGTCATTAGAAATAAAAGCAAAACTTTCGGTATTGCTTCATATATTATGGCTGCAAATTTTAAATTTTAATTTTCAAGTTTGAATCAAATTCTTTAATGTGGTGGGAGCTCTTTTCCTTGTTATTTTAAATCCAAATAGCTAATCGGATTTGCGACAAAATCCTTCTATTTGCCAACGACCTAAAGTTTTACAAACAATTAAATATTAGAGTAACTTGCGGTAAATTTCAAAATTATTTAGACTGTGAAAGAACTAAAATTTCTAAATCCAGGGTTATTTTCCATGGTAGAAGAAAACATCTCGTTATAAACGGATTTGGCATCTGTTTGGTTGCTTTACGTTTGATGCTACTTTGTTATTTGAAATTTGGACGCCCCAGTTAATTCTATCCTTAAATCTCCACTTTTTGTTTACAGAAAAAGTAAGATTTTTCAGAAAGTCTCCATAATAAGAGGTTAGCAGGCTTGAAGGGGTTTAGAGAAAATTCCTCAAACGGATTTACGTTAAGACTCATAAGGTTTACCTTCTTAAAAATAGATTTAGATACTCTTTCTGAATAAGATTAAATTTTGCTTGCTCGTTTCAAACTTGTTACTGGTAAGGTGTTCCTGTAAAGTTAACTGCACTCAAAGATTGACAGTCCGAATCTGGTCTCTCTCAAGTTTTCCGAGCTAAGCAGCGTTCTTGTACACGTGAAAAGTAATGTTATTAAATAATAAAGATCTATACAACGTAAAACTCTAATTATGTCTTAGAAGACTAATTGAGAAAATTACAAGAATGTAATTCGAATGCGTCTGTTTCAATTATGTTTTTAGTTATGTCTTTGTTGAAGGTCTATCTACTTGAAATCAAGTTAAATGCCCTCAACTCAATTTAATGGTTTTAAAGCTGCAAAATATTTTATACAATGTATCGAGAAGAAGTTCATTTATCTCAATATGATCAAAGAACTAGTTTTATAAATCAATATTGACAAACAGAACAAAATCCTGCAAAATTTGGTAATTGGGTGTACGCTCATATTCTACCCATAAAACGCATAAAGAAATTTGCTGAAAAAAGTCTTTTCTGACCTAAAACCCACAAAGAGTTTTTCAACACGATTGTAAAGGTGAGTTCAGAGCGGTTGTGGCTTTAATACAGGAATATTATTCTTTGAATCGTTGTCTTACTCATTAGAAGAATTCCAAGATTTGTATTTGGAATTTTTGAATTTTTTTTAATGTTATTTGTTCTTATTTAAATATTTATGTATTTCTTAAAATTCTGAATTTTCAATAGGAAGGTCAGGCAATTTCCAGACCAAGAATTAAGTAAACGTTTTCTCTTTGGAAACAATATTTAGATTTATTTACCATATTTTGGACTAAAATTTGCATAATTCTCAGCAATATAACTTTATATTTGATTACTCCACAACCAACAAATTTGCAAAAATAACTTCAATCTAAAGAATAGTTTTTATTATTATAAAAAATTGGCATTAAATCTGCTGGGCTTTGCGGAAATGAAATTTCGATTATTTTAGCAAAAAAAATAATTTTCTTTTTACTCACCAGCCGCCTCCCATGTTGTCGCCTTTTCGAGTTTTGAGCGATCCGAAGGCCCCAAGCCCCGGCATGTGCCACGAAACTCGGTCACTCCACACTCAGAACAACGTTTCTATTTTCTCCCGCCACCATCTAACAATCAAACAAAAATTCCAATCAAAATTCAGTAACCAACTAAGCAAATATCAATTTAAAAAAATAAAAATTCGAAAACGATCTTGTACTTACCACGCAATGCAGCGGCAGGCAAACGGTGTCAGTTCCGGGTTACGTGTGCTCCCGGAGCCGCTCCGGGATGACGTCGTGGCGCCGGCTCCGGGCAGTCCACCCCATTGGAGCCCTGCCACAGTATCACCTCTGACGTCTATCGGTTACTGTATGCCTCCAGTTGGCGGCGCCAACCGGCTTTCGGGGGCGGGACCAACCCCCGGATTACACATTGTTTCAATCGCAACGACCAAAAATAAAAAAAAATTGTGCCGTTTCGGCGGGTATTGTCGGCCATTTTGGAAATCACCGACGATTGTTTTCGCAGATCTTATTAACTGATTCTGAAAGGGGCCGGGGCTGGCACCTTTTATGCAAAACAGGAGTGCAGATCCGGGAGGAAAGTTGAGAATTTTCCAAAAACATCGACGTTCTAATTACAGGAAGAGTACGAAATTTAACGAAAAGAAGGAAATTGTATTGTAGAGTTTATTTTGAAAACTAATTCTTTGCTTTCATTTGAAGTTCCTATGGACAATTGCTTTTTAATGCTCTATTAAGCTAAGAAACAAACTTTTCGAATAATAAACTTGCTATTGCAATGAGACCATAAATGTGGCCTTGAAAATTTTAAAAAATTTTGACTACCAAATTTGCCACATATTCAGTCGTTTAAAATTTACAAAAATGCTAAAATTATTTTGAGCCAACAAAAATCGCATTTTCTGATGTAATTTGTGTAGTTAATTTCGATTTTGTGCACTGTCTGTCTATCTAAATGATGAATTTTAAGTATTTAATAAAAGAAGATGCAAAGTAATTTTTTTCAATATTTAAACTTCCATAACTTCTAGAATTCTTAAGTTATGTTCAATACAAAGACATGCCCACAATCGACAATCAAATGGCTTTATAATAAGCCTAAAATACGAGTTTTGACTTTGTAAATAAAAAATGGTCACATTTTCACCAAAAAAAATTTAAAATCTTATATTCAAATTGTTATAACTTCAAAAATAAAAGTGGAAATTAAAGGCTAGCGACTGCGTTTCGTCAAGCTAATTGAATGTTATGAAATAAGATCATAAAAGGACCCAACAAAATTTGAAAACTTTTGCTGAAAAAGTTAGTCACTTATTCAATGCATTAAAATCTTCAAAAATACCAAAATTATTTTCTGCCAACAAAAATAGCAATTTCTATTGTAGTTGGTGTCGCTGATCACAAATCTGGTCTCGGTTGGTTTATTTAAGTAATAGATTTGCAGTAATTCATAGAAAAATACAAAATACTAAATTTTGCAAAATTCAAACTTTCATAACTTTGAGAGTTATTTAAATACACCAAATATAAGGACACCATATTTATCGACAATTAAAGAGCTTTCAAATAAACTTAAATTGACAGTTGTGGGATGGTAAATAAAAAAGGTCAACTTTTGCAGTTGGTTGGAGTCAAATTTAAAGTTCCATATCTTTGAAACTAACAACAGCGTTACGCTAAGCAAATTCAACAGTATCAAATAGAACCATAAAGTATTCTAAAATAAATTCAAAATTTTTAACATTTTTTCTCTACCTCAATCGATAAAAAATTTCAAAAATGCTAAAATTGACACCAATCATTTTGAGCCATGAAAATCAATATTTTCTAAAGTAACTTGTCACCCTGATCTCGTTTCTGTACTTGGTGCATCGAATCGAATGAAAGGTTTTTAACATTTCATAAAGCAACACAAAAATACAATTTTTTTCTGAGATTCAACTGTTAATAACTATTAGAGATTTTAATTTATTTCGAATGAGAAAACATTCAAGAAGCTTTTTAATAAGTTTATAACAAAAAAGCTGCGACTGTAAATAAGACCAAAATGCTAAAATGAAAACTAATCGCTCAAAGCAAACAAAGAGTAGATTTTCTAGTATAACCTGTCTCCAGATCTCGATCTTGTACTCAGTTTGTCCATTTAAGTAATGAATTTTGATTATTTCACAAAAGAATATGAAAATTATTCTTTTTCAAAATTTAAACCTTGATAACTTCTCAAGTTTCCTAGTTATTCTGAATACAACAGCATCTTATTGATCCACATCTAAGGAGTTTTCTAACAAATCTAAAATAAGAGTCGTGGCTTTGTTAATAAAGAAACACATTTTTTCACTTTTGAACAAAATTTTGCTCAATAAATTCAAATTGTTATAACATTAAATGTAAAATTCCAAATAAAAACTGGCAGCTACGTTACCTTAAGCAACTCGAGTATTCTAAAATGACATCTTAAAGTCCTCTAGAAGGATTTGAAAATTTTTGATAGAAAAATTTACTACACGTTTAGTAAGCTAAAATTTACAGAAATTCCAAAATTATTTTGAACCAACCAAAATAGCAATTTTTAATGTTGGTGCTGGACTCGATTTGTCCATTTAAGTAATAGATTTCCAGTGTTTCATAAAAGAACCCAAAGTACAAAATTTTGCAAAATTTAAATCTTGATAACTTCTAGTGTTTTAAACTACACCACACAAGGACATCGTATTAATCGACATTTAAAGAGCTTTTCAACAAAATGATTGTTTTGGCATGGTGAATAAAAAAGTTTGATTTTTCACCGTTGGTAAGAGTCAAGTTTAAAGTCCATAACTTCGAAAGTAGAAATACAAATTAAAACCTAATAACAGCGTTGCGCTAAGCGAACTCAACAGTATTAGATGGAACCAGAAAGTTGTTTAAAGAAATTTCAAAATTTTCTACTTTTTTTCTACCTCAATCAATAAGAATTTTCAAAAATGCTAAAATTGACACCAATCATTTTGAGCTATCAAAATCAATATTTTCTGAAGTAATTTGTATCTTATCTCTCTAATCTAATTTTTGTACTTGGTGCGTCTATTTGAGTGATAAATTTTTAACATTTCATGAAGTAACACAAAAATGCAAATTTTTCTGAGATTCAAACATTGATAACTAGTAGAGATTTTAATTTACTTCAAATAAGAAAACATCGTTTTAATCGGCATTCTAGGACATTCTAATAAGCCTAAAACGAAAAAGCTGTGACTGTAAATAAGAAAGTAGAATTTTTCAATTTTGATCAAAATTTTGCTCGAATTTTTGCTTCTACCTCAATCGATGAAAATTTTTTAAAACACTAAAATAGAAACCAGTCGCTCTGAGCTTACAAATAGTAGATTATTTAGTGTAATTTGATTTGCTAATCTCGATTTTGTACTCGGTTTGTCCATCTAGATAATGGACTTCCAATTATTTCACAATAAAACAGAAAATTCAATTTTTAAATAAAATTTAATGAGTGTCAAACCTTTCAATTCACTCTGAATACAACAACTTTTTTTATTAATGTTTTAATGGATTTCTCGCAAATTTAAAATAAGAGTTGTGGCTTTGTAAATAATAAAAATCATTTTCTCACTTCTAGCCCACATTTTGCACAAAAAATTGAAATTGTTATAACTTTAAAATAAAAAGTTTACATTAAAAACTGACAACTACGTTGCATTAAGGTACTCAAATATAATTAAATGAGATCATAAAAGGACCTTAGAACAATTTAAAATATTTAGATAAAAACGTTCGCCACATATTCAGTGAACTAAAATTTACAGAAATGTCTGAATCATTTTAATTCAACAAAGGGAACAATTTGTAATGTAGTTGGTGTCACTTATTTTGATTTTTACACGGTTTCGAGTATTTGGTAAAAGAACATAAAAGATCAATTTTATCTTCAAACCTAGATAACAGCTAGAGTTTATAAGTTATTGCCAATACAAAGACATGCCCTTAATTGACATTCAAATGGCTTTCTAATAAGCCTAGATTAAAAGAGCTGCGACTGTAAACAACAAAGTAAAATTTTTGAATTTGACCAAAATTTTGCTTAAATTTTTTGTTTCTACGTCAATCGAAAAGAATTTTCAAAAATGCTAAAATAAAATTCAATCGCTCTATTCAACAATGGAGATATTTCCAAAAATTTAAATTGAATCATTTTCTATTATTTACTACTTTATCAAAATTTATTTTATTATATTTGTTAAAAATTATATATCGTTACTGAAAATTTGATTTTAAGTATGCAGTTAAAGAACTAATGCTATGTTACCCTAAATTATTGTATAAAGCACCTCAACTCTTTATAAAAATAATTAAGTAATTGGGCATTAACTGTAGCTCGAACCTTTGTATTCATGTAGCTACTAATTAACTTGGGCTAGTCAGAATTTTTTTTCTATTTGTACCTTAATTTAGTTAAAATGATTGTTCAATGATCCTTGCTATCCAATCACTCGTAACAGTTACGCCTAAGGGAATGAATGCAGTTGAAGAAGGTTCTCCAATTTAATGGAAAATTTATTAAAATAGCAATAATAATTTTATTCACAATAAATTCACGTGTTAAATTTTTTTGATTGGCGTATTTTCTTAAAATAAATATCATCGACCAAAAACTTGATCCCCAAAGGTGTTGAAGTGTTGAAGATATTTCAACTCATTATTTACCAGCATATTCTAACTTTCAATTTTTCATAACTTTCAATGGTTTAATTTTGTTCCAAAACTGTGGTGATATTGCTTGTTATGTCAACTAAGCTGTTTATTTCCAAAAACACTTTACCTCAAATGCATTTACCCTTTTACACAAAAATAATCAAAAATGTCTCAATACTATACAGAAGAAGCCCATAACTTTGCAACAACCATATTCCTGCTGGTAAATTATTTTTTATATTTTCCTAAATTTGAATGACCACAGTGTTAGTCACTTTGATAAACGTAACGGGTTCGATTTTATTTTCAAATTAGTGAAACTATTTCCTTGTTTTTGGTTTGCAACTGAATTTAATAGCTTACAGGTTTATGACTAGAAGTATCTTAATTTTTTTAGGTTATTGATAGCAAGCTCACTACATAATACGTCTAATTTTCTATCCAGAGCCTTACCAAATGTATCATCAAAGACTGGAAATTAACTAGACTCATATTTGGTAGTCAATAAAATTCTTCAAATTGTTGGGTTCAAGTTTACTCCTCCAATTTCAGTGTTTTGCTGCAAACATTACTTAGTCTGAAGTCTGGTTTAAGTTAACTCTAATCTAAAGACGAAACTTTTACACGGCGAAAGCTTTGCGACTGAAGAATGCGCAGAACTTGAGTGTCTTCTCCCAAATTAAATTAAAATAAATTAATGCCTCCTGTGTATGCTTAACACTTTCTTCATTTAAGGGAGGAGTAACAAATTAGCTTCCACACTTCAAATTTGGAATTTTTACCATAGAAATTCTTCACGTTGCTTAAAAATTAAATGAATTTTTCAGAAAAACTACGGGTAAAATCGTAAAAATACCAGTTACCAATCCTGTAGCACTTTCTGATAATTTCTAACGTAAGTAAAAATAAGACGTAAGAATCTTTTTGCAGCTTTTTATAAATTTCCGTAAAATTGATTGCACCTGTTCATCCAACTGCTGCCAGTGTTGACTGCCCTAGGGTTACGTGATGCGTTACGGGAGAAATAAGAAATGTTTCATTTCCAACTTGATGTAATAAAGACTACTTTGCCTGTCAGTTTATTCTAAAGTGAACTGTTTAGGGGGTGGACAAACAGAAAGAGGAAGACGGGAGACTTGGGCAAACTCCCTCGGGAGGGATCAATACCACCGTTTTAGAGGAACCTCGACCTATTTAGGACCGGTCAACAAATTTGCCTGTAATCGCCTCCCCCATTCGATACAAAAACGAAACAAATCCCTCCCGTTGCCACCCCTTTATTTTTCCCCGTAACCAACAGGATAGTTATCGGGGATTGCCGAGCTTTTAGCGTTGAAAGTAGTAGCTTTGTAGCGTCGTCAATCGAAACGTTTAGTTCCGGCCCGCTTCCTCTCCGGAATTAAATCTGGAGTCTAGGCAACGCAGGTGAGAGCACTAGGGTGGACATGAAAAACGACAAAAATTGAACTACCTATCGATTTTGGGTAAAACGCACCTACTTATGGAAATTGTTGGAGTTTTTTAAGTCGCCGATAAAATTACGATCCCTCTTCTATTCGCTAACAGCTCGTTTATTTGGAAATCACTGAAAACTGATGAGTTCGCTCCGGATCGGGGGTGCTTTAGAGATTAGCTCTTGAAAAATGCACCCCTTCGACGATTTGGACGTTGCAAGGAGAAGTGCAAAACTTTTCTTTTGTAGATGAGAAAATGTGGAGAGGGTTAATGTTTATTAGCCGGTGATGATGAAGTCGTTGCATGACTTATCGACGGTGATAATTTCCACACCGTTACACCACGACTTTAAGCGCCGTTTAGTTAGGGTGGCCAGGATTGGGGCGCACACCCTGTACGTTGGAGGTTATGGTGCAGACTAAATCGCTGATACAGCATGCTGTGATCATCGGAACATGTTTCAGATTTTTTGCAATATGTTAACATGTTGACATGATTTAATATTTTCCTCTTTCTATATATCTTTTTGAATTTAGTATTTGACATTTTTACTCGGTTGATGCTGAATCGGAGGAATATGTTTTATTTAATATCAATATTTTGCTATTTTGGAAAAGGTTTCTATAGTAAACATTTTAAATAAAAGACCTTTCAGTAAGTAGTGCCCTTGTCCTTTCAAAACTAGAGCACAAGTACCAAGTTTACTTTTTCTTTATTAACAAGCTTAGCCGATTTTTTTACACGTGTCTGTGCTATGCACCTTTATTAATTCACAGACGCGTAGAAACTCAGAGCCGAGTAACTACGCAAATTTAGGGAAGAGATTTCCTCAGGTAGATCACTGCTTTTCTAAAGAGAGTAACTGACAAGACATTCTTCAGATTTAACCGGGAATTGAAGTTGCAACCAACTGACTCAATGGTAGACGCACTCACCGCTGCACAATAGTTGGCACAATTTTATTTTCGTTTCTGCTGGTGGACACCGTTTTTAGAACAGATCTAAAATTAAAATACCCCTTTGCCATTCCCTTCGATTGTCCCATTGTTCTTCTCGTTGGTCCTTTCAGATATGAACCATATACTCCTTGCAGTATTTGAGAACAGTTAGGAACAAGAATCGAGCTCTAAGGTTCTCATTCAAAAGAGAAGAGATAGTAATAAAATATCTTATAAAAGTTAGGGATACAAATGAGGCATTCAATTTGAGTTATTAACTTTTACAATGCGTTCAGTAACTTTTTTGACTTCTTCTATTTTGTGGATCATTGAGGTTCTCTTTTTATCATAAGTTAGTAAAATCTCATTAATTGATAAATTAACCATTTGTAATTCTTTCTAATGTTTCTAAGAAAACTGTTGATGATAAGATTTTTGCTTAAAAATCATTTACTGAATGTTAGACAAGCACGGATGGTTTAACGAACCAAAAAGTGGTAGTCCGAGATGCATTTATGAAACCAAGTTATGCAGTCATTGTTTTTAAAATGGGTAACAAATTTAAATCTCAACTAAAATTAGAATTATAGAAAAAATAGCTGCACAAAAATTAAGTTCTTATAAAACTGTTTCTGAAGAAAAGCATGGTTCATCTCTTGGAAATTACAGGACAAGAAACTGCTAAGGGCATTCGCAAACAACTTTTGTATAAATTGGTGAATTGTATGAATTGGTGGTCAAAGATTTCTCCGACTACCTAGAGTAGTTTTCCTAAGAATTTCTCTTGAGATCCCTGCAATTTCTGTTATATTTTGCAAAACAAAATTTTTAAAATTTGGCAATATACAATAAGAATAATAAGAATCTCAGAACAAATCCTTGTGGAAAACTACTCTCGATTTTATGGAAACTTATTCATGAAATACTTGTTAATCATGCCAAATTCTGTCAAATTTATGAAGCGATATAGGTGTTAGGGATCAATTCTTCAGCTAACACCGTTGCTAATAAATAGTTATTAAACAGATTGACCTTTAGGCTACAATATCGGAAAATATATCATGATCAAATCCAATCGAGAATGCCTGTCAAAGAAGTTTTTTGTATACCATCGCCGAGACAATGAGTTGTTTATGTAAAATTTATATTAAACCCATTATTAAGTATTGCTCAGCGATATGGCATCTCGTGCGCAATAGAAAGCTAATGGATTCTGCCACTACAATATGAGAACCGATTGAAGAACTTCCGTGCCAAATTACAGACTCGAACTGTGTAATTTTATAATGACCTTCCGTATTTTACATGACTCCTTTTCGATTAATTTCCTACAAATGTTTTTCTAAATACTAAACAATGTCGATGAGAACCGTCGAAGATTCCATGAGAAAGTAAGCCAATTCAATTTATCAATCTTGTATGAATCTGAAACAAAGTGTCATTTCCGACGTATACTTAGGTCATGGGTTAAATTTAAATTCTCCTTAAAAGTTATGGTTACCATTGTTTCAACCAATGTTTCTGTGGTTGTTAACTAAAGTTTAAAATTATCCAATGACTGAAATACTGGGCTTTAGTAAGTTAATTTAACAATTGACTCTATGACATGATTTTCTAGTTCTTTATTTGGGTTGTCTAAAATGTGAACTTAATGCTTTTAAGTTTTATAAATTCCACAATATTTTATATAAATTTGTACTAACAATAATAATAATTTTGCAGCTCCAAACATTGTTTAGAGGCATCAAACTAGTAATTTGGCTGTAGGGTTATGTTTCAGTAATCCTGGAAAAGACTAAATGGTCCTTGAACTAGTAAAGGAACAAAAGCAGCAAATATGGAGATTTACTGGTTAATCTACCCATTTACTAACATAATTGGTTAACCTGCTTAAAAAATCTTTTCAACCCTTTCAACAATAAACTTGTATATTGCTCAAGTAAAATTGTATTTTACTGTTTAAATTATTTAATTATGTATAAGAACTTTCGGCGTGTTTATTACTATTATCCAGATTTGGCGTTGGCCTCCGGTAAGTTATCGTGAATTCTAGACAAACTCTACAAAAACAATTTTAAATAATTATAAATTTGGACTTGATGCTTTAATAGATTTTAATATAATGAATTTTGATTTCTACCAGGAGTGGTTGGACAATAAATTAAATAACTTACCAGCCCCCACTGCCCCTCCTAAACCTTGGTAAAGGAAAGGGATTTGTAGGTTAGTAGCCTGTCTGCAGAAGTTTCAAAATACCGAGACCAAATTTGGGGTACATGACAGCCTACAGCGACAATAACCAAAGTGAGAAAAAAGACAACGGAAGAGAAAACAAAACAATTAGTTGAATCGTAAGATGGTTCAACAATAAGACAAAACAAGAAGTCATCATTGCATACATATATCGCGGACTAACAGGAAAAATTGACCAAGTCAATTAAATAAAATGACCAAGCACCATAAAATAAAATTTGAGAGAAAAATATGTTCATCTGCTCAACAACTTCATAGGAACAATTATTCTTAGCTCAGCACTGAAACCATTCACAAACATATTGGAGGAATATATTAAAGATGGAATGCCCTTCAACAAGGAATGGTAAGGATTGTGTAACTATTGAGACAGCTCTAGAGTATGATACCTCAGCATGTAACGCCCAGTTGAGTAAGAAAATTAATAAACAGAATAAATCTTAGCTACGTAATTATAAAAAAAACAATAAATCCAAAATACAAATAATTAAAAAATTTAAACAATAGAAGGAATCAGCCTGTCTATTCGTAACGTAATCATGGATACAATCATAGAAGAAAAGTCAAGAATAATAATAAAGAAAAGGATATTGACTAAACACGATAAAATAAGAATAATATGTTATTCAGAAAGATATGATAGTGGCCGTAACCAATGATGACCTCCAACGACTTAGATATATTAAAAAAGAGCTAAAGTTTTAACTAACTATGAACATCCCAACATCAAAAAGATTAAATTTGAGATATCTGCAGCACAGAAGACTTAATCAGATTTATAAGAAAACACGGAAGAATGGCACAAACATGTAACAGAAGCGACAGGTAAGGTAATAATAATAGTTGTAAAAAATTGAAGATTCTGTGGAAAAAAGATAACTTAGCAAATGGGCAAAAAGAACAAACGTAATTCTTAATATAAAAAAGAAGAAGAAAAGAAGAACAAAATTTACAACTTTTGTAACATTTTATTACTGTAAGTAAAGAAATAATTCCTCCTTAAACGACTTCCATTAACTGGAAAAAGAGTTATATGTAAAGAAAAATTTCAACATAAAGTAAATTTGAAATATTTTTGAATTCTATGCCTAAGTTTGATTTGATACTATGGCGGTTACGTTTTACGTTTGTGAAGATTATTTGAACACTGAAACTTGCACAAATATATAAAACTGGAAAATGAGCTTATGTCCCAAGTTATGTTTGAAATTATTAGAGATGTAGCTTGACCCTCTTTGTTAAAATTTTGATATTCTTCAATATAATTCTGGTGTATCACACAATTAACGTTATTATGTAATAGTTACTAAAAAACAACTAATTTGTAAAATTACTATTCCTCATAGCACTTAATATTAGTCAATAATACGTTATTATACATTAAGTTAATGAGTCGCTTACTAACTTACCTAGAAATAACAATAATAATAACAATTTACTGACAGGGTACTAAGAAAATTATCCTATTAAATCAGCAATTTTAATATGTAATACTACATTATTAGTAAAAACATTAAAGTGTTTCTAGTAGCAATTACCTAAGTACTCTTAAAAGGTTTTTTAATACTAAAACTAAAAATTTACTACAAAACAAAATTAATAATCTTCTAATATGAGCAAATTTACCTGTTGGTACACTTGAATATTTGGTAAGAATATTTGAAGCCCACTTTATGTGCCGGCACGCTTCTTTATTTAATTTTCCTACAGTAAAAGTTATTTTTTGTGTACGTAGGTGGAATTAATTTTAAAAATGAGATAAACCAGTAGACAATGAGTAATAAACCATTTACCAAAGCTATAAAAATAAAAAATTTGCATTTCTGTATTTAAGCAAATTTACATGATTTCTTGCGGTTTATACTTAAAAACCTCTATCTATTGTACCTATTCTATCCATTCTCTCTATTTCATTTATTCCACCTATTCCACCTAATCCATCTATTCCATCTACTCTATCTATTCTATCTATTCCATCTCTTCCATATATTTCATCTATTCCATCAATTTTATCTTTTCCATGTATTCTATTTATTCTAAATATTCTATCTATAATATTTTGAGCTCTAACTGTGGCTCTTGTGGAATTTTACTTCAGTCTTTTAACTACAGAATTATGGACTAATTTACACTTCAGAGATATCGGAAATGTCTCAGTTTATTGAAGTATATTGGGCTAATTTACCAGATTGATTTAGTTTTCGGACTGTCTTCATTTTATGAACCATTAAATATACTTACACCTTGAACATCCGATAAGTTTTCTTCAAAATCAAATTATTTGCTCTTAAACAAAATACATCTTTACGTATTTTTTCTCTATTCGAAATTTAATTGCTTTTCATTGACAATTATTAGTCTACGCCAAAATAATCTAAGTTAATAATTTTTATGAGATATTTTGTGACCAAATAGTGAAACTACTTTTACAACCGAATAACAACCTGACGCATGGAAAAGACATTTAAAATAATTCTGGCACTCTTTTTTCTCATCTCTAGTCAAATTACTTTAAAAGGTACTTTCTTAGTATCATAGCTACTTTTAAGAAATTAACGTTAACAATTGCAGACACGTATAGCTAATTATAAAAAAAGCACAAATTGTTAAGGATTCTGTTGAAATACATGTAAATATGACCTAATAATAATCATTTTGTTGGATATAAAGTACAAGTCTAAGATTGCTTATTGTAAATATTTGTAAAATTTACATTTATTTTATTCCAACTGTTTGGAAAGAATTGTGCCATTAGAATAAAAAGAAAAACAATTATAAATTCAAAGGTGAGGATTAGAAGACAAAGTGTGATCCAGGCCACAATAACGAACAAAGATGGAAAATAACAAACAGGAAATTAACAAAAATGTCTTAAAAACTTATTTTTTTTATCTAGGATTCAAATTTAACATTCAGTTGCATAATTAATTGTTAATTAGCTGCCAATACTCTATTTATAGATTCTTACATATTCATTAGATTCATTTGTTCAGATGAATTTGATGGTTACTCTGGCTGTACCTGGATAATAAACTAGGCCTCAAATTGAACGATGCAATATTTTTTAACCAGTCGTCCGGTTAGCTTTCCGTTAACAGTTTGTGGTAGCAAAACGCATCAAAAGTCTCAATTGCATTTATTTAACGCCGCCGACCCCCACCCGAGGGACGAACGAAATCAAAGCACTGTGCAAACGAAATTTCTCATTAGTTACAGACACTCCTGTCAATATTGGTGGTAAACGATCGCGCCCTCTCCGCAATCGTTTTTTTTTTAAATCACCCCATCAAATTTTTCGACCGCACGGTATCTTTCAGCGCCTCCACCTGAAAAGAGAGAAATGCATCAGATTTAATGACGGGATTAATGCAGATTAAATCAGACTCCCGGGATCTAATTACGTGCTGACGTCGAACAATGGTGGGACGCAAGCGCCCTTTGTATTTCACCCACACATCCTCAACAACCCCTTTCGTCTAATCCGCGTTATCAATTTGTAAGGCCGGTAACAACAAGAAGCTATTGCCTCTAATACAGAACAACGGGCGATTTACTAGAAAGTTTTCCAACAAGCTCGAATTTCATTAACGAATCTTTTTGATTGCTTTTTTTAGATTTAGTGCAAAATTTCTGTTATGAGACAAAGGTTACGGGGGTTTAAATAAATTTTTCTAAGAGAGTGGGTTCGACAGCGGTGATGCGGGAGGGGAAAGAGGTGGAGGCGTCGCAACGGGTGCCGCCTACGCTTCTGAATTATTTCCGCCCTAAAATGTTACAGAAATATTACTTCAATTCCTACATACATGCCTGGAATTGTGGGACATTTATGAGGGTTTTAATTAAATTTTTGTTGAATTTGGGTCAAACGTAATTTGCCACATTTCTTGCTGGTGTTGGTAATTATGCGGGAAATTCATTAAGTAATTAGGTGGTGTTAGTGAAGTTGAGCGTGGGTGGAAAGTGGCCTTCCCCAGCCACAACATTGAATATTTATCGTGATTAGTTCGATATTGATTTTGTGAATTGATGCGAGAATATCCATTTCAAAACGCGAATGCGTGAAATGGAAATTCGCTTTAGTTGCGAACACTGCAATAATTTATAATGGAGTTTACGGTTGGGGTATCGGCCGTTTCTTAAATTAGACCCCAGCTAAATTCGTTAAAACTTTTTAGTATTAGGTTTTCAGGAAAACTGCCGCAGACGACGGTTATTGCAAGGAATTACTTTCATATTTTAGATTTCTAAAATGTCTAAAGCATCTAAATCAACAGTTTAACAATCTTTTAGAAAATAACTGACAAAACTCGTTTTTAATTAACCTAAATTTTGTTTTAAAAAGATAAAAAAGGTTCACAGTTAATTAAAATTTCTCTGTTTACTAAGAATTCTCCAAAAATTCATTACCTCTGTTAGCTGCCGAGAAATAAATGTTCCTAATTGGAACCGAAGCGCAATTTCTTTGTTTGTCGAAAAGCAATCACGTTGTTTAAATTAACTTTTGATGGATTCGCTAAAAAACACTAAAGTCACGGTGCAGAATGGTGGATGCGCCGGGAGAATTGGCTGAAATTTTAATTAGAAATTTTGTATAGCGGTTATTCTTAACTTAAATAAAATTGATCAATTGCAATTAAATTTCTATAAATAAATGTACAAAAATTAAACAATAATAATTTGGCTCTATAAGGCCTTTGTTACTATTTATAGAGGCGAACTGCTTTATTTGCGGGGTTTACATCAAACAGAAGGTAAATTGATGGTCTTGTTGAAGTACTATAATAAATATTTTTGTCCCGAAAATTACAGAAGCCTGTACAAAAATTCTGTGCCCTCAACAACTATGTGAGTTAATCTCCAAGTTAATCTCCAATTTAATTAATTAGAGTTTCATTGTCTAAAGATACCCTTTAGAAAGATAAGCCTTATAGATCCTTGAATTAAGCACTTTGAGAAATGTTCTTTAATATGTGTAAAGAGCTAGAAACAGCTTATTCTAGCAATAGGCAATCAATGAAATTAAATAATGACTCTAAGGTACAAATGATTTTAAAGAGCCTACCATTTTAAAAAAGAGACCAAAATTTTAGGTGTTTTAGAAATAATTTAGTGGCCTATATTTCAAATAATAATTTGACATCAAACATTACATCAATTTTCTTGTAGTGTCTCTACCCATTCTAAGATATTTTAATCCACTAACCAAAGTGAGGTGATTTTTCCTATAGAATCTTCTTGGATTATTTAATTTCAAATATTTAGTCCTATACTTGAATTTTGAATATTTTGCGGCTCACTACATTTAACATTAATTTAATAAATTTCTTTTGAGTAAAGGCTTAGATCGCTTGGTATTAGAGGAAGTTTGTTACTAAAAAACTGCAATATCTTTAGTAAAAAAGATATAAAGTGGGTCTATGAGCTTTGAGGGACGTCTGCCATTGCTTTAGATACATATTGCCTCCGATATTAAGATAAGCTTTTAAAAATATTTCTATCCATAGTATAATGTAAAACATGGCGTTCAAAAAAGTTACGATAATCAATATTGTCAAATGAATCTTCTAGATATCTAGAAGAACAAAAATCGTGCAATAATTTTTAGCAAAAAAATTTTATTGCTCCATCTATTGAAGATAACATAAATTTCTTCTTGAGAACAAGAGATGCACAAATCAAGAGGAGTTTTGAATAAGCAGCATAATTATTTTAATTCGCTTACTAATGCAGTTACCATAAATATTGCTGAAATGTTCAGCAGAAGTTTTACAAACATTATACGGGTCTAACGTAAGTGACATACGAATAAAAATTAAGTATTCGCATTTCAAGAAAATCTTGTTCCAAAGCAAGATATTTTTTATTAGTAAAGAAATTTAACACTTTTTGATTTTTCTAGACTAAATTGAAATCCGTGGCAAAATATTAATAAAAAAAGTGAAGTCACTATTGCATGTTAGTTCATTACCTAAAATCAAGAAATTTTACATTATAAAAGCAAGTATAAGCTATTTAATTAAAATTATCAAAAATCAATGGAATTTCGGAAAATTTTCAAGCAAAAGTTTTAACAAATGATATATAAATTCAGCAATTTTTTTATATAGTTATAATCTACACTAACCACAGATTTTTTTACTTGTGTCCAAAAACATTAATTTACCAATAATAGCAATTTTCAGCAAAAGTTTGTTGAAATTGAATTTGACACTTTGGTTTCTTTTCATTGAATGTGGCAGTAATTGCCAGGTTCCTGTGTCATTACTATCATACCAAAAAGCCTCTCTAACACTTGGATCTTATTTTTCCATCTCTTCTTCAGTTGTTAATCTTTGAAATAAATAATATTGACCCCGATCTAGGGATCTGTGGCACATCAAATTTGACGACTGATTCTCCCAAGAGTTTTTTGTTTCACTAAACTTATGGTTTCAATTTCGATAAATACAAATTTTAAATTCCTGGAAGTACACCTCGGGGTTAACATTATTTCGAAATAAATAAGCTCGGCAGCTTATCTACTATTTCAAACTCTAATTAACTATCCCTATGATGCTAAAATTTATTATTTTTTTACAACCATTTTTTGAAGTGAAACTTCTTTAGGCCCGGTAGGGTAAGTCGAATGCTAGGAGCGTCAGCGGTCACAAAAAAGTGAAACGCTGGGAGGGAGCACGAGCTCCCCCACTCATCATACCCGCACAGTGGTAAAAGGGAAATCTTTCTCAGACAATGCGTCGCCTTGTAAGTAAATGTAGAATTACGTCAGAAATGGGGACGGTTCAGTTAGCGTGTTAGTTGTTTACCGTAACTATATGGCAGTAACCTCAATCCTGCCTTTTTGTTATGTTTATTTTATATTATGAATAAAAAATTCTATTTGAAATCAATATTGATCCATCATTACCAACGACATAAGCAAGAACAACAATTGATGCTGCGTTTGCCAGATATTTAGAGCAATCGAAGTCAACTGTGTATATATCGTAAACCATAAACCAATCGTATCATTTCTAAATTTTATTAAAAATGAATAAAATACAATTTTTACTTTGCCTTAATATATGTGTGCTGTGTCTGATGATAATTTCCCTTTTGTCACTATAATTTTCCAAGAAAAATCCTTAATCAATTGACCTAAATTTATATGAGATTTGTTTCCATTTCAAACTAGAGAAGTTTCACTTCTGTCGTGTGCAGGTCTTGCGCACAGAATTTTTTTTTAGAATATTTTCAATTTTTTAATAGGGTTGTAAACTTAGTTTGATTACTTAAGTATCTTGAGGGGGGTGAAAAAATAGACGTTGATGTTTAATTATTTGGTACCTGAAATTATAATTCTTTCTCTAGTTGATTTAAGAATTATTTATCTTCAAAACTTATTGTCAATCCAAATATTTACTTTGGCTTGTTAAGAAAAATCAAAATCTGTTTTTCAAAGCTGTTACATTATTATTATTTATTCCTGTGTTTATTGTTCCATCAATTTATGAAACAAATCTATTAGCTCCGTTTAGCTAAACAAATTTTTAAAGAGTTTGGTTACCCACCTCCTTTTTAATTACATCTCAAATTGCTCTGCTTTTGTTTTTAAAATTCTGTATAATAAAGTCATTTTTATGTTTTCTTGATTCTTCTACTGCTTTGATAAGAATTGCCTTGCAATCATTATTATCCAAGTAACACATAAATTCTTCCCTCACTTTTCTGATTGCATCTATATCATCAAATTTATCTTTGCGAGTTTGTCTTTTGGGTTTTTTTTTAGACACTCAAATATGGAAGAAATTATCAAATCAACAAATTAATCTCTTCTAGACACCACACCAGTTAAAACCATCAATGGTATCAAAATTTTACGTTATGCTAACATGTTTTTTAATTTAAAAGAAATTTAAGTAATCAAGTAAGCTACTAAAAATCTTGATAAATTTAACCAAGCAAATAGTTAGAATTGTCTTGCTTTCAGGAAAAGCAAAATACTTTTTTGTTAAATTTTAACGTTTTTCTTTATTATTTTTAACTAAGAAGTTAGAGGGAAAAATATTCAGAAATTTTATGAATCTGCAACAACATTGTTGAAGGTGACATCTAGAATCTTCCTGCGAAAGCTTCCTGGCGCTCCCTATTTTCATGCTTACGTAATTTCGTCCTGGACAGCTAGCAAATCGATAAATTTCCCATCCAGCACGTCATCTAGGCAAACAGGCATGTACTAATCAAGAAAACTGCAACAAAAATCTGTAAGATACGTTTAATTAAATTTGTTCCATCATAAATTTGGTTCCTGAAACCAGGATCCCCGTTTTAATTTCCATATTGGATATTTGGCAAATGAACAGCAACTACAGCAGATTCGGAAATCTCCTTGATTTATCCGAACAAAAACCAAAAACCATTACTCAGGAAAAATAGTCCAAATATATTTTATAATAAAACCAAACACGTTTTACGTGCAATTCCAAAAGTACATTGTACCTTCTCACCCGTTTCTCCTTTATCGTTCCAGACAAATTTATGACTCCCATTATTTACTGGCTCGATTTAAATAACAGTGTCGTTCAAAATAAATTTTTTATTGTCATCGTGACGTCTGCTCAAATTGTGATTGTAGAAACGAAACTAAATTCAAGTTTCAGGACATCATGAGTGCAGTCGACTATCTTAAAGTCCCAGACGCCCAAGGCCGCAACTCTTTGTCAGCATCGAAGAAATCAAGAAATTCGCAGGATGTCAAAAAACGTAGCGTTTCGGAACAAGGTTCAGTAAACAACAATTCGGAACAAAGTTCGAAAAACAACAATTCGGAACATGGTTCAAAAAACAACAATTCGGAACATGGTTCGAAGAACGTCAATTCGGAACATGGTTCGAGAAACAACAATTCAGAACAAGGTTCGAGGAACATCAATTCGGAACAAGGTTCGAAGAACATCAATTCGGAACAAGGTTCGAGAAACAACAATTCAGAGCAAGGTTCAAGAAATAATATTTCTGAAAAAGAAAAAAGCAAATCAGGCATTATCGACAATAATTCACGCAATTCCAACCATAGAAGCAACAGGAAAGTTAGCCCCTCTGAAAATGAAGCAAATAATCAAGCTATTGGTGAGCTTTGAAATAATTATTTCAATATCAAGTTTGGTTTAGTTCCAGATTGCAAATGCGGTCCTGATTTATATAGTAGAATTTTGGGACCTACTGCTGATGAAGCGATTTTATTTGGACTTCAAGCTGTATTAGAACTTTGCAATAAACTGAAAGTTTGCGATAATCAAGAGGAAGAAACGGAACCAGAAGAATCTCCTGAAGAAGATGTCATTTCTGGAGTAAGTTAGAAATTTTTTTAATTTTTTTCTATTTTTTAATTTTTAGCCAGAACCCGCGGAAGTTGTAAGTATCCCATTGAAGCGAGCTGATTACGGGTTAATCATTATTTTAGGAAATAGAGGAAGAAAATTTACCAGAAGAACCCGAGGTAAGGGTTAAATCATTTTAACTGCTTCTTCCATATTATTTCTATTTTAAAAACTATTATTTTAGCCTTCTCCAGCTGCCGAATCGCAGACCACTGTACCAAACGTAAGTAGACAGCAAAACTTTAAAGTTTTTTAGTTGGTGTTCTGGTTTCTGGATTTTAGAATGACGTTAAGTCCCAAACCTCAAAGCCTAATGTAAGTGAACCAAAATTAAATCTTTTCAACAAATTAGAGTCAGAATTCACCAAATTTTCTAATTTTTTTGTTTTTAGCAATCTATGACATCGCAAACAGTTTCCAAGCCTAGCGTAACAGGACTCAATATTTTTTCTGTAATTTTATTGTAAATTTTATTTTAGAAAGCAACACCTGTCCAAACCTTCCAGTATAAGGTACAAAAATGTATTTTTTGTAGCAACCGTTAAAACCTCTAATTTTCTTTTCATTAGGTTACAAGTCCATCACAGACATCAAACGAAGGTGTGAGTGAACTATTGAAAATATGTTTCTTCTAAAAAAATAGGAACCCTTTGCCCCATTACAATTTTCTGCAGGGGTGCCTTAAGCCACAAACTTTAAATTAGGTCAGTTCAGAATTTTTGTTACGGAAGTTCAAACCAGAAGCTGACAGCGAAAGCTTACAAAACTCCAGAATGACGACGCTTAGCCGAAAATCTCAAAAAATATTTTTACAGCAAACTCAATCAGTGGAAATTGATTTCGAATTAATCTGGTACAACAAGTTTTAGTTTAAATTAGAAGTAACGCTATAATTTTTGCGTTATCATTTCTATTTAAATATTTTTTAATTTAAATATATTTTTTTAGGTGAATGCGGTTCCAATAGCAGCTCAAACACCCGTTCCAAAAGTAAGTAGTAAAAATCGACATGTGACTTCAACTTATAGTCAATTTAATTAAAAAAATTAATAATTTTAGATGTTCTCTAAAGGATTACAAATTTTTCCTACGGTAAGTTCAAATCTTTCTGGCGGCATTCAAATATAACAAAAATTTTAGATGAGCTCTAAAGTAAATCAAACGTCTTTGGAGCCGGAGGTAAAAATTTCTTATTTAAAACTCGAAGAATTTAAATATTTTATTTACAGATGTTATCTCAAAATATGCAAACTTCATTTTTAGAATCAACACCGCCGTCTGTATGTATAAGAAATTGAGTAGTTTCTAATTATTTCGTTTAGATGTATTCTAAAGTCTTGCAAACATCCAACCCCAGTGTAAGTCAAGTTAATTTAAAACTTGAGTTAATTCAAAATTTATTATTTTAGATAAAAGAAGGACAAGTGCAGACGTCACGTATTGGAGGAAGTGTCAGTTAATTAATTTTTGCAATATAAAAGCAACTAACTTCGTAATCTTTTAGTTGGTATCGATGCCCATGCAAACTTCAGCTCCCAGTGTAAGTTTTTGAATTCTTACCTACCAATTGAGTTGTTTTTTCTCCCCCAAAAAAATTATTATTTAGCAACAAATTATAGAATTAACTAAAATTGTTAATCATTATTACTCTGTTACAGCTTCAATCAGGTGCCTTCCAAACGTCACTACAAGATGTAAATTTTGATTAAAAATCTCGTTGTTCAATGATAATATTTTGATTTTCCAGGTGAAATCCGGAGCCAATCAAACATCACGTCAAGAAGTGAATTTTTAAATTAAAAAAAATTATTTGCTGACAAATTATTTTTCAGCTACAACCTGGAGAGGTGCAAACTGAAGCGCCACGTGTGGTATATCGTTTTTGTTTTTTTTAATTTCATCTAACTATTAAAACTTACAGCCGCCACCTATACCACCCCGGCCGCGTATTGTAAAAAATCGAAGTTCGATCACAGTTCCGGTAAGAAATTTTTAATTTAATTCTATTGATTTATCTCGTAAAAGTAGCAAGAAGAACCAACACTTTCATTAAAGAACCAAAGTACTGCCACGTTACCGGTAAGTGTTTTACCGAATTAATTCCTTTGATTAATTTTTTATTGTCTTCCCAAAATGCGAAGAAAGAATTATCAATTCCGGTAAGTAATGTCGCGTAATAAAATTACAATTACAACAAATAACTGTTAGGAGGTAATCCCGGAGGAACCTGCTTCAACGGCAACCCCATCTTCCAAAGTTGAATCGGCACCAGTTCCGTTAAAAAAATCAGCTTCGGCTCGAACTCAATCAGATACAGTTGATAAATTAAACCGATCAACAAGCAATCCCACAGTAGCAGAAACAGACGATAAAAGCGAAGAAACAGACAAGACAGAAAAAAGAGACTCGATCGCTCAAGGGAGCCAACCCGATGAACATTCGTGTATATCACCTCCAGAACCGCCAACTTCTTGTCAATGCTGCAGCTGTACCGCTTCTTCAACCAAAGGCGTTCTGAAGAAAAAACCCAGCAAACAAGAAACGAATCCTAATCAACACGAAGGCTGCATTTGTCGTAAGTTGGACAAAATTTATAGAAACTTTTTTAATATGGAGAAATTTAGGCGGCGGAAAACCAAGACTCAAGTGCAAGTGTGCCTCGCGTTTGAGAAGGGGTAAGTAGCGTAACTTCTACTTCTTGTTAACTCAACCAATTGCGGCAGGAAGTTGCGAATCGAACGTGTCATCGTCAACTTCGAAACTAGGAAAAGGTGATACAAGTAAGTCTTTCAATTTCATTATTTATGGTAAAATATTTTTGTTGTCCAAAAATCTTGAAAAGTGTGATGTTAGAACTTCCATTAAGATTCTCTTTGCTAAACAATTTTTTTGTTAAAAAAAATAATTAAGAAAACGTAAATATTTATCAATCTAAAAGCGATGTAACTCCGAAAGATATATTCCGGTAATTGTCACGTCATTCCGGTAATGCTTCAACTGTAGAAAATAATGGTATAATTTTTGTTACGCGCTATACTATTCAAAGAAATGGGTTGAGGGCAAAAATTATTAAATCATTTACTTTAATTATATAAAAGCAATTTTTGAGTTCTTTCAGACGGTTTTCGCTGTTTCAGAGCGAGATTGTTGCCCGATTGAAGTTCGTTACGCCATCACCAAGATCTCGAAGTACGACGAGTTTACGACGTACGAAATAATGAAACCGACCAAGAGCGTCCCGAGGAAGATGCCCAAATCCATCGACGGCGTTTTCGTGTTGCGCAAAAAGCAGGATCAGTGAGCGTCCGATTGCGAAAAAGTTGTTTTTAGTGTTAAAATTTCTCGAATAAAGTCTGCCACATTTGAATAAATTTGACCGTTTTTTGTGTCTCGAATGGAGAGACAATGGCCACTTAAGAAGTTGATGGTGAAAACGGTTGATTACTAACTGATTGAGCGTGGCGACGGCGCCAATTTCGCTGTCATTACTGTTGAATCTGGGTGTACTCGGGGTGAGATGTCGAATTAGCATTGTCTATCTGGCGATCGGTCACGGCTGAAGCAAATTAGCGATTATGTCGCTTAGGTGGGAGTTGCGGGGTTCCGAAGGCGAAGGGGCACAGCACGAGCGCCCCCACTGAAGCAACGCACACTTTCAGTCAGTTTACTGACAAACCGCAAAGAAGGTGACAGCAACTGCGCAACTTTAAGTCCGATCACCACGTGCTAACGGCAAAGCTCGAGCTTTCGATACTGGAAAGGGACATGAAAGTGAGTGTGTGAGTTCCGGGTCCTGAAATCATTCCGGCCGGAAACAAGGTAAATATGTTTGGCGCCACGTAATTTGCTCGGAATAATTTTCAGCAATAACACGTAGTTTCGTGAAGTTTTATTAACCGGTGAATATTGGTCGTTTTAATTAAATCTTGCGAATTTCTCGGCCGTTCGCCAACATTTTGAACACGCTTGGTTTGTTGTATAATTATGCAAATACAATTTCAAGAGCAACAATTGCGTTATTTGCGATAATAGCGATCGAATAATGCATTCAACACGAGACGCGATCGACATGACATCAACATCCTGGTATTATGGGCGCGATTGATGGTTTCAGTGGGGAGGCGAAATTCTGACGATAAGCCCCGAATTTATGGGTTTGTTGTTTTTGTTATGAAGCGAAATTATGTCACGGTGCCCTACACAAACATCCATTATTACAAAATCAGTCTGGGGACGGGGACGATGGGATTTCTCCGTTTCCCACGTGAGAAAATTCGATCATCGTCTTACCAATACGGGCATGTAGTCTTCGCGAGGGTGTAAATTTAAATTAATTAGTGTTGTTTAAATTGGGTCCAGTATCCAAACAAGGTGCATTGTAGGAAGATCATATCTGGATTTTTATTATGTTTCCATTTAATTAATATGTGTGTCATGCTTACCTCACTCGTGACTCTGGCCAGTTGATCGTGGTGTCAACACAAGACGAAACCTCTGGGATTCACGCGAAATCCAAGAATCTCGAGTCGTAAATCGAGATAATATCAACGAATTTGCATAGGCGCTAAAGCTGTCAGTTTTTCTAGAATTTAGCAAAATTGTTTAAATACTTTAACCAAGAGTCATTTTCCTTAACAAATCCAAGAGCATTATCCAAATTGACTTTAACAAGCAATTCGCCCGTCATTTCGCAATTTTCAGTCAGAATATCGAGTCTAAGATTGAAGGTTAGTTAAAAATGTGATATACAATCTTTTATCTTCTAATAAACCCTCAAGTTCACCAATTTTTAGTTTTTAAAACACTCAATTAGCTGAACGTAATTGTTCCTAATTTTAAGTAATTGACCGTTAGTGGAAGTTCCTCATTCCTACTACCTTTGGATTTCCTCTAAATGTCGAACGAAAGTTGCATTTTGTTCAGTCCTTGTCGAACAACAGGCATGATAGCGTCGATTAATATGCAAACAGGTGCAAATTTAAATAAATTAATAAGTAATTGTCGCATTAAACTGCTATTAAAACAATATAATTAAATATTTGTCTGACAAATTAATCGGCTGCTATTTTACTTAACTAATCAAAAACTAATAAACAAGGTAATTAACGTTGTGCTATCTAGAAACTCATTTACTTCTTTTTTCTAACCGATTTGTGTGAGTTTGAAGCAACCGTTGAGATGACATCAAATCACCGTTTTGTGGTGGATCTAGAATCAAACTGACGCTGAATGTAAGTCATTGTTCTGTACCGAATAAAAAAATTAATTTGACGGGAAAGAAACTTCAATTTACAAAAGAACTGCAGTATCAAAAAATATTGTTGGGGAACTCTTTTGAAAATTCACAGTTTAATGTCAAATTTTCAACCCGTAGCTTCACAAATTGCAAATTTAACCCCATTTTGAGAGCTTTACTAATTTTTAAATTCGAAAATTGTATATCGTTTATACCATTTTCTGCCCACCCTTCTCCGAATCCGGTCACAAAGTTGCTGTGTTTCTGTTTATCCCCTTGCTATTTTTTACTATTTTTTATCTCTTTTTGTCCTATAATTAGTTTTCAGAATAGATTGATTGTTATACCTTCTGATAATAACATTTTACTAAAAGTAATTTTTCATTGTGATGTTAACCAATTATTTTATAAATGTGTACAATTTTATCTTGATAAACTAAAAATATAATTATCGGGTACACATAAATAAAAATTTTAACAAAGAAGTTGTTAACATTTTTACTCAAAATATGTGAAAAATTACATATTTGCAATTATTTTTCCTATCAGGGATGAAAGATGTTTTTTCTTTTATTTGATTTATCACTGAATTTTGCAATCTCAATATTTTACCAAGAAAGCTCGAATTCCACCACTCTATAATATGTTGAAGATTCAAATTTTGAACAAAGTTATAAAAGAATATGATTTATTAATAGTTTAATTTTAAAGTTTTTTTTAATATTTACAAATATATTATTATGAACTATTTCAATTTAATCTTTTGTAAAAATCTTCAAATCTCTAGTTGTAACTGCAATTTTTCTTTTCCCCGAACGGATGCAAATTTCTTTTTTCAATTAATGTTTTAAATTCTCTTCGGTTTCGATATGAAAGATCTGGTATTCAGGGAGCCTGATCCAAATTTTGTTGCATAAAGACTCTTATTTTACAGTGCAGTTATATTTGTTTTTACTAAATTGCCATCCTTCCACTAATTTTGGTTAATTTATTTTTTAATTGTCCCTGATAATAAATAAATAAAAATTATTTCAAGTATTACGTTACGTTGCTTTTCGTCGAACTTTTGAATTCAGCATTAACTATAGAAAAAACAAATATTTTTTGGGAGATCGAAAATCAAAAATTGTCATTGTTCTCTCAATTCTTATATCTAGCTTTTGTTATACAACCAGTACACAAAATATTCTATGATGCCGCAGGCAGCTATTTTTTAAACCACTGTAACACGTTTTCGTAATTTTAAAACATAGGTAAACTTTATAATGTGAGTTCAAAAAAGAGTTTGAAATACATTCTAATCTTCATCGAATTGGATCGAACATTCATATTTAAAAAAAAAACACTGAAACAAAGAAATTTTTATTTTTATTCTTTTAGATGCAAGAAATGCCTTTCTATGTTTGAAATATTTTTTACTTTTTCTTTAATTACATTTTATATATTCCTTTAATTTTCTGTTCTCTATTCAACAGTATAATTAACTCATATTCCTGCATAAATTTCTGTTTGAGATATTTCAATTAAAGTGTTTGTAGCCCCTGGTTAAACGAATTACTAGGTTCTATTGTTAACCACCCCGAGAATTTCGGTCAAACTGGATTTTCTCAAATTGTCGGTTAAGGGCGGGGAAAAACCCACCAAACTGTGACAGGTGAAACACCTTTATGACCAGGTGTCACTACTTCAATCCCCGTATCAATCGATTTCAGTGTTCCTAAGTGGCGGAAAAAATTATTAATATTTTAAGAAATGTAAAAAAGTTGATCCCAACTTCAGTTGCCAGGAAGATTTCTTCAGTCGCTCCCTCTCTAAAGGTAATACCAAATAAAACTTTTCTATATTTTCTTAAATTTGTGTCCTGGTTTCAATCATTTGATTATTTCATGCTTCTCTATTCAACAATTTTTGCACCATCCCTTTGAATGATCAAAATTTTACCCAGAATTTGGTGTGCAAAATAATGCAAATACATTAACATGCAATGGCTTTTAGCATAATTTTCATATACCACCTGAAAATAACAAAAACTTATACATAATGTATTTGAATAAATCATAGGACAGGCCCTAAGATTTGCAGTATTTAAATTGAAGCCTTTCTCTACATTTTTACCACCTCCTTATAATGTCTTATTCAGTTGAGAATCGTATTCCATATTCTAAAGTTGTTTTATCTCCCTGTCAATACTATTTATAAACTGACAAGCAAGAAAACTATTTTTGCAAAAAAATCAGCGAATTATTTTGAAGTTTTTTATTTTCTGATTCGGATCTAGTTTTAAGGTACGTTTTAATTCATTTGGACAAATCGAAGATTAGTTGAAGATCTTTGACTTGAGAAGAGTACAAGTTAAATATAAAGTTATAGAAAAAGAATTTCCCGAAATGCTTTACAAAAAGTTTTTTTACATCGGCTCTATCAAATTTGCTTAGAGAAGTCGAGAGGAGTCTACTTGTTTACTGTAATTGTTCTGTCGTAAGCTATTGAACTATAACGAAAACGATACTGACTCAAAATCGCTGGTGTCAAATACAAGATATATCAAAGTATGTCAAATTAGACAGTTCAAAAAACGGAATCGAAAAGGTCAACAAATAATAATTCAGTCTGGAAAATGTGAAAACATTTGTATGAAAACAGCCTATCTAAGTAGTAAAATTTGCACATAATTTTGGTTTTAATATCATAAGTAATAAGATAACCGATTACACTAATAGAGCTATACAGTAAATTGCCTCAAAAGTTTGATTTGACTAACTATTTTGTATTTGACAAAATTTACCGCCTAACGATTTTTAGGCAATTGTATGTAACCACCGTTTTTCAATAATTATTAAATCAACTGTTTTATTTGTTCTTCTTTAATGGTTTATTAATAAATTTAAACAATAGTTACCTGCAATGTTAGTATTTCTTCAATATTTAATTTAAAACCAACTTTGGCGTTGTTCCGGAAAATTTAGTACGACTAGAATTTATTCGACCTAATTACTTTGAAAAACATCCCTCGAGCTTCGCTTTGGTGCTATTTTTAAAGCAATTTGTTTTCGTGTTTTTCCACTCAATTTTTCACAAAAATGTCAAAGTATATTAAAAAAAATATTTACAACTTATGATTTATCTACTGAAAATTATGACTAACGAGCTTGTTATTTCGATCTGAATCTATTTCGTTCTGGGTTCGATTCCTTAAGGAGATTTATATTCTGAAATATCTCCTTATTTATTATTATAGGGAAATTACAGCGAGTCGAAGACGAGCAGTGATTTCCATAACAAAAAAAATTTTGAGTTCAGAAAAATTTATGGAAATTAAATCCACCACTAAATGTATGAAAATTTCATATATTGAAGTCTCGATTTCTTGTTTGACTTTTTTGAATAACCACAATCATTTTTAATTATTAATACCTAAATCGTGTACTATTCAACAATATTTTGAATATTTTTGTATAACAAAATTACAACTTTTTCGCCTATTACACCTTCTTCCTTCAATTAAAAAAAGTGAAATACGTTAAGAAAATTTCGTTCTTAATTTAATCTTCCTGAACAAATTTTTGTTTAATTTAAATTAGTCACAAAAAAGAAATTTAATGGCTTGTTAGAGCTCTAATTTAATTCCCCTAACTAAAAATATGTGAAATTGTTGGTATTGTGGTCAATGTTGAGCAACTAATTTGTTATGAAAATTTTTGCATCGAGCTTAGGAGCTTAGGAACAAGATTCTCACAATCCTGTCCCACTTCCATGTGAAAGGAACTTCAGCTTCGGTTCTTCAATTAATTACGAGCCCACGCCCAGGCCTTTAAATAAATCAAAATCATAGCCGCGTATATTAGAATTATGACCATCATTAAGCCACACACTAGGAACACGTTGTAAAGTGATACACAAACACCGCTATTGTAATTTTTCGCAGCTGGACGAGGCGAAAACACGACAATAATTAAATACGACATACACAATTGCACAACAATATTAATGCCCCCACGAAAAAAAAAGAAACCTAACAAGTTTTGTTTTTAACTTTGCCTTCGATGTAACAAAAACCTCGCTGAAATCCAGAAAAGCCAAGAAAAGAGAAACGTATGTTGCTGATTCTTTTTCAGCTAACATAAAATCTCTTGTTTGCTGATAAAAAAAAATTATGACAACACCCAGAAAATCCCATTTGCAATTCGTATTAATTACTCAGAACAACGTGAAGTCACTGATGGTAGAACAAAGGCGTAACCACCTGTGGATGATGGTGTGCAGTCGGTGGAAATTGCCGTCATGCCGCCTCTGGCGTAAGCAATCAGCCCATTTCGTGAGTTGTTTTGAAAAACATTGCGATTTTTACTCGCGGGTTAATTACTCGGGGACACCCATCGAGACTCCCGCGCTTCTCGATTTTATGGTCCCGCAGATTTCGACATAACTCCTCGTCTTTTCGTGAATGGTCCAACTGGTGAAAGGTCACGACGTGATATTTTAGCAGAATCGATCCGATCGAGGTATATGCCAAGAAAATGTCGCTACCAATATAGAAATTTCAAACGAACTTTCGCAAAAAAAATTGTCTTCCAATTTCCCGTTATAGCAGCCATCGCGAAAATTAATCGAAATGCCAAATCTTAACTGACGCAACTATTTCGGAGATGTTGACAGAAATTTTGATATTGCGATGGTTTAGTTTTTGTTTTTTTCGTGTTGTCTTTGAACGATAAACCAGAACTAGTAAATGCTTGGAATTGGCCCATAATGTTGAG
Source organism: Pyrochroa serraticornis (assembly GCA_905333025.2). Classification (NCBI taxonomy): domain Eukaryota; kingdom Metazoa; phylum Arthropoda; class Insecta; order Coleoptera; family Pyrochroidae; genus Pyrochroa; species Pyrochroa serraticornis. The sequence goes on along the minus strand of HG995157.1, from coordinate 7,162,299 downwards.
GAAAGCATCCGAAACGTTCCCAAAACACGTTCGATGCAACGTTAAGAATGTTGGCGCTTGCACTAATAAATATTGAAACGGCGGCGGCGCTCCGGTATAAAGCTTACAATACACCGGAAATACGTGTTTGTCGAAGCTTCGGCGACTAAGATCCGCTGGACCGACCAGCGATCACGCATCTCCTTTTGCAGCAGATACGATACCCATTCATTGGCGCCCACCACCTGCCTTTCACAATGCCATCTTCCTATCAAGGATCAGGCACGTATTTAGAAGATTTACCAACAATAGGCCGCCAACTATCACCGTGAAAACAAATTCTTGTGAACAAACTTGACGCATAGCATCTTGGGAATTTTTGGAGATCAAGAGATTTTTGAAATAGATTTCTGAAATAAGACAACTAAACTTTTATAATTCATCTCCAAATTTCTCAAGGTGGTCACTTCTAAAGTGTCGGTACTACCAAAATTTTCTATAAATTCTGTTCGGAAATTGTTCAACTTATAGCAATATCTCCCTATTTCGGTTCTCTAGTGTTAGAAGGTTAAAATTTTTTCAAGATATTTCTGTAAGTGGTGTATTTTTTCAAAAAGATGTTAAGAAAACATGTGCCTAATAAATTTCAAATTGTTAATTTTTATAGCGTAGAATTTGAGAATTTCTAAGCCAACTCAGATAACAAAAAAGTTATGTCTAAAAGAGGATGATCACTAAAATTATGATATCTTGTTTGAGGTCTTTTTATTTCTATTTATGTTTTCTATTTATGGCTTTATGCTGTTGAATTAATATGAAGGTCGATGCTTGAACTATACGACTAAACTGTTCGACTCCCGGTAACATTTTCTTATTGTAGTTTTTGATTTTTGTGAGTATTCCTACTAACAGGCGGTATTGTGGAGCCATTTAGCTGATACTAGTGCGCAAAGATATGATTTTCAAATGGGAGTACCTTGTAAAAAATATATGGACCATTGAATCAGGAACCATTTTTATAGCGTGGTGTCTTTGGTCACATCTAATCTACAAGAAGAATTGTAAAGTGAAATTTTTGTATCTCGACTGACAAATATTTTTTTTTCCTTTGGTGATTACATAACCAAAATTATACATAGTAGACCTAGTATAGTAGATCCTATATGTATGCAAATTTATTTGGTTGATGCTATCCTAGAGCCATTTAGCCGATAACGGTACGCAATTACGTAATTTCCAAATAAAAGTGCCTTGGCCGGAATAGAAGTTCCATTGATCCAGAGTAATTCTTTATAATAATTTGTATACTGGAACAATTGCCCTTGAAAGAAAAAGTTAACGCACCTTACTTAAGTTTTTATAGCTTACCTCTAATCTTTCTACTTCTTAGTTTATTTTCTTCTTCTTGACATACTTTTTAACCATTATCGGCGACCTCTCTACTCATGTTAGTTGTTTGCACTTTTATTATTTTGCACAGCCAGGTGAGACACGTGAAGATCGAGGGTTTACGGTTAACCCTTATCTAGGCGGAATCCCACTCGATGGTTTGCCATTGCCTTTTGAGGGAGAGTAACGAAAAAAAAATTTCTAGATTTAACCAACTGACGAAACTAACCGCTATGTCCCACCAAATTTCTTTGTTTCTGGTCAACATCGCTGTGACAATATTTTCAAAGCTACTCTCAATACTGGTACTATACGAGATTTGTACGTAAGTTTGTTGTTCTTCTCTGGAACTAATATTGAGAAAAAGTTTATTAATATCTGGAAATATTTCTGTTAAGCCCCCGATATACAAAGGGATCACTTTTCAAGAGAGAGACTGAATTTTGGTGTAATCTTCCTCAAAGTTTCTCGATTTTCTATTATCATACTGTTTAAGGGCAGATTTCTTATATGTCCAGCGTCGGACTTAATAGAACATCAAGCAACTTATTAAGCTCTTTGTATTTTACCTGAACTCTTTTTTTCGTTTTTGATCCAGAAATTCTTCAATTTTTGGTCAAGGTGTGCAAATTTTTTATTTAGTAGACAAAAATTTTCTGGAACCCTCAAAATCAGCAAAGATGTTTTTTCAATTAATATAAATTGTCAACTCAATAAAATTTCTTGATTATGTAAACGTTATCTAGAAACCCAGGGCAGCATCTTCGTTTTTCTTGTAAAAAAATATTGCTAAGCTTGGAACCATTCGGTCGATACCAGTGCGCTAATTTGTTATCTCAAAAAAGGAAATAATTTCAAGGGAATTAATAAGTCATCTATCAAGAATAACTCTTTTTTATAACATAAAGTTAAAAAGTTTCGATACAGATCTTATAAGAAATCACATAAAAGTAAAATATCACGCATCTCACTACATTTTTGTACTTCACCGAAGTTTTTATTATTTATTGATTTCTACGTCCACAAAGCTTTTCTTAAGCCAAAAATTTTCTTTAAATTGTTAGTATGGCCATAATTTCTAAAATAAATCTTTAAAATCAAACAGTACGGCTTGACCTATACGAGGGTTTTCCAGAAACTACCCGACCTCTACTTATTCCTATCTAGATCAACTATTGCAAAATTTATAATTGTTTTATGGATGAAAAAGTAATTTATTCGGTAATGGTACTGAATTGCCTAACTTTTTGAGAAAACTGTTTTAAGGTGGCCAAGAACTTTTTATTTCCGTAGTATATGGTCGGAAAATTTTATCCCACAAAAACACTTGAGCTCTTCTCACATAATCGTCTAACTTGTTTCTATTGTTTTCATTCTTGAATGAACATGAAGTCTGGGTCCGGTCCTGTTTCGATCGGGCCCGTCGGCAGGTTAGTGCATCTACAGGTCGGTCCCTACGCGTCACCCACACGTCAAGCCTTATAGGTGAACCCTCGCCCACCTCCACGGCCGTGCCATTCATGTTATGTTGGCCCGCCAGATTTCCTCCGGTCACCGGATACTCAACAGACACGCACTATGTGCTTTTAATTGGATACCGGTACGCCCATAGGGGGGTTAATCGACGTGTTTGCATACACATTGAGACGCTCCTGACGGTTTGGCGTAACTTCTCTTTAACTGTTCCTTCGGTTTGGCACGCGTGGGTCGGGCCACTCCAATCGGCGACACTTTACGATGCGGCATCCGTCAATGGGCATTTACATACAATCTCCAGCGGTCTCTTGAATGGCTTGAATGATTGGAAAAGTGCTGAATCTTAAGGTGTGGGTGTCGAGCAAATGCGACGATTTGAGAGAGTAAAGCAATCGACCCCCTGGAAGCAACCGCGTGCAAAGAGTAAACAATTTTTTTCCTTTTCTCTATCGTCAGTTATTAATTTTTTTACGTATACCGGAATTATTTTTAGATGTTGTTTACGAGAAAACGGCCATTGGGATGATTAAATTGGTAAAAAGTTGGTACGAATTATTTCTTTTTCTGGATTTATGGCCTAAAGCTTCTCTTTTTTTGAAAAAACCGTTAAGAGGATTTGTAGCATTAGGAAATAAATACGATTTGATGGAATTACTGTTACGAGGTTTTTCCAGGAGCATTTGCGCGAATTAGGCGTCAACATTTCTAGCAATATATTACCGCCTTTCTTGTTCATAAAAAAATACTTTCCAACGACATCTAGAGGCGTATTATACTTCCGGCGTCGAAGCTTAAAACAGCTCAAAAGTTTTGTCACTAGCTTTGGCATTTAAAAATTAAATTCTTAACTAGATTTTTCATAAAACAAAGGACGCAAATTTCTTTGGGTTTTTGGCGTATTTGTTGAAACAGTAGTCGTCTTTCAAGTTTCTTTAAGGTTGCTTTCGATGATTGTATTTAACCAAAAAATGATCGAATTCAATTTATTAATAACTTTTTTCTTATGGTTATTTTTTTCCAGATGGCCCTCTGCAAGAACTCTCAATTAGCGGCCTTCTGGTTGAGTCAATGCTTCGTTTTGGTTTTGGCGATGCGCAACCCTTCCAGCGACTCCATTCTGGACATAATTAACACCAAAGAAGTAGAACGGATATTGGCGGAGAAACGAGAGAATATTTCCCGTGAAGAAAAGCGCTACCTCATCGACAACGATTTGATTGAAAACTACATCTCTTCCGACTTATCTCCGGACCAAACTTTCGAGATTCAAAAACTTCAACTTTTAGACGATAAAGCCAAATTACAAACAAAAACTGAAAATCCTCGCGTGGACATCAACGTTTTTCTCCGAAGAAACAACTATTCGGAACCCTACAGAAATCCTGAACTTCTCACGGATTTGCGAGGTTATAACGGAAGAAAGTTGTTGAAATCGAGCAAAAACGCTTTATTCGTGACAAAAATGGAATATTTGCAGCGAGATTGGTGCAAAACTGAACCGTTGATTCAAAAAGTTAAAGAAGAAGGTTGTTTAACACGTACGGTTATCAACAGATTTTGTTATGGTCAATGCAATTCTTTTTACATCCCCAAAAATCCGAAACGTCGTAATCGAAGAATGATGACGGAAGAAACTGAAGATGAAGATTTAAATGGTCCGGCATTTAAAGCTTGCGCTTTCTGTAAACCTAGCAAGTTCACGTGGGTGACTGTTACGTTACGGTGTCCTTCGATGACGCCCCAATTCAGGAAGAAGAGAATCCAAAGGATCAAGCAGTGCAAATGCATGGCGGCCAACGTCAATTGAAACGGGAAATTTATTAGATGGCGTCACGCCCTCGAACTTAAGAACCGTTATAACGCTTAAGATAGAGAGTTAAATGTAGACTGGCAATATGGCTTGATGGTGCTAAACTTTTAGGTTAAAAGTGTTTTTATTGCCGAGGACGAATTGTTTATGCTACTCCAGAAGCGTATTCTGGAAAAAACCGCAATTATTTTCGCGGATATTTTGTACAAATCCCCTAATTTATTTTATTGTAGCTGCTTCTCGTTTCGATTACTGATGCAAATTATTGCAAATTGTCTCGATTCAACGACGTAATTAGTCTCGTGGTTTGCAAAGGAGGACTTCCAGGTAATTAAGCTGTTAGTGGCTGATGCATAAATTGCACTGCAGCCGACGTTCCTGGTTCCTATTTACAAGGAAGTTGTCGTGGAGACAGTGTCGTCTCTTAATTGTGATAAAATCCGTCCCGAGATGAAAATCCGAGAGCTAGACGTGGTAGGCGACGAGTGCTAATAAACGTTCCCAACAGCATTAATAAGTGTACAAACATTAAACGGCGCCACAAACCTACATGCTGAGTGGGTACTGATCATTAAAGTTATGTTGATTTCTATTTATACTTTTATTATTAAACGGCCTACATGGGCCCGAAATCGAGACGATTTTTCCAACTAGGCACCTGACAGTTCGGGGCGAGGGTGGCAAACGGGTAATTAACCGGCGGTTAAGGAGAAACGGCGTAAAACCGCTTCGTGTCGAACTATAGGAAACCGTCTGTTTATGTAAGTTTATGACAACATTTAGCTGCCCCCGCTCCACCCAACAAAAATTTCGCCCCAAATCCTGCACAGACGAACTATCGAGCACGACCTCAAATCCAAATAAGTTACAATTTCGCCAATTTTCGATATTTTGAACAATTTTGCGACGCGTCATTAATGCTGCTGGTTCTGAAGTCATAGAAACTTCTCCAACAGGCATCCTGTCCAAAATTAACACAAAATTGCTGGATCTTTCAGCACTTAATAAAAAACAAAAATCAGCAAACTTAACTCTTCTGTATTATGGCAAAATTCTGGATCCGCCTTCATTTCGCCGATTGTTTTGGGGTTTCTCGCCTGTTGAGTTCGTTGCTCAAGAGTTGAGGCAACTTTCATTTTTAACCATTCTAATTTTAAACACCCACTGTACGCAAAGTGGTAACAACAAGTAACGCTGTCGTTGCCCTTTGTTTCCCTGATATTATTTAGGAATTGTACTTATTTGTTAATTTCCACTAAACCCATTGAAGTTCCTACTATTTTTAGTGTTATCCTCGTTTCGTTAGGATGAGTAACTAAGTAATTTATTTGTACCTAGATAAGAGCGGTTAATGGCCGTAACTTCGACGAGCCAGCCTCTTAATCCCGACTAATTAATTTATTCTGTATTCTAGGAAATTCCACGTTGTCGGAATAATTTAAACTAATTATAACAAAAGGGATTTGTCGAAACCCACATGTATTCGCTTTAAAGGCTATGAACCATTGTAAGTCTGAACACTCATAAAAAACTCGTTATTATACCTATTATACTATTAACATTTAGTTGCGTAAGTCCTTTATAACGTATTTAATAAAAATAGAGGTTACTTGGCGAGTTTGATTAGTCCCGAACTGTTTTTCTTACGGGAAGTTTTGGGAGTGGCTGGATGGCAGACATGGAGCCAGACCGACTGGCCGAATTGAAGTTGAATTATGTTTCGGTGTGCCAAACAACCTGGCGATATGGCAAGCTTCCATCGAATGGTCTGTGTTTTATGAATAAAGACATCGGTGACCGGAGCCGAGTGCAGCGCCGTGCTTCCGGAAATTGGCCGGTCAGAAGCCGTCGGCCAGCTATTTACGCTTGTCGGAAATGGAAACATCGATCAAGAAACTAATGCTGCAAAGGGTGCCAAGAAAGTGATTATGGGCGTAAATTAAAAGGTGTCGTAAACAGGGGACGTAACCGGTTGGAACCGGACGAAGAAAGGTGACAGGATCGGATTTTAAGTGCTTTTGTTAATGGGGAAAATTTAAGTCCAGCAATTACCGATGTGCAATCACAAATTACTAATGCGACCTTGTTTAAAGTTTTTTGTTTTCACGTCATTTCCGCTGATTGCCCAAAAAAATCGTTAATTTACCAACTCGACTTGTGGAGCTTCAAAAAAAATTTTCGCGAAGATTATTCTATAGCGTTGTATTGAAACTAAAAAGCACTCAGGTCGTTTCAGATATCAACCGATACTAGTGTCAATATTCAAAGAGCTTCGAGCTTCAAAGCTCCTCACCACACCTGTTGTGATTTTTTTTTAGTTGAATAAAGTTTATTGCTGCATTTTATTGTTGGATAAGACAAGTATCTTTGTAACAAATAACAAGCAGCGAACTATTTATAAAAATATGTGATGGTAATTTCGGAAATGGTGACCTGGAATAAATTGAACAAAATTAGAGAAAATTAAAACCAAGTTACTTAAGGACCAAGAAATTTGTTTTAATAATTTTACCAAAATTACGCGTAGGATTGCGATATAATTGAGATTTTTGGCAATATTTTACAAAAAGATTGAAGTTTTAATATAAAACAAAAATGGTGTGAAAGAAACTGGACAGTCAAGTAGTTGTAAAATTATTACTTTCAAAATGTCAAGACGTTGCGTTTAAATGAAAGAAGGATGCAAAAATTGGTGTCAACAACAAATCAGCTCGAAATTAGCTTCGTTGAGCTAACAATAAAGAAGCGCAGTCTAGGTAGAAAAAACTTTTGTACTGTAAAGAAATTGTGTCGTAACTTTCTTGCAGTGCCCATAGGAACATGGGGAAGTTTTGAACTGAATAAAAAAAAAGTTGCTAGAAATAATCGAGTAAATGCTTTACTCAATTACTTGCTTAATATTAGAAACATATTTCCACTAGTAAGAAGTGGGATAAAAAAATTATGGACCATCTTAGGCATCGCCAGACACGACTAAAGAAACACTTTCACCATGTACAAGAATCGAATTGCTAGAAAAAAAATTTCTAGCAAATACATTCAACGCTAAAAAATTGTCTTCCTACTAGTGAATTTTTTTAATTATTTTTCCTCCGCACATACGTTTTTAAATTGATGGTAAATCTGATTACAAAATTTCAATTTTATGTAATGAGTACGATAACTTTATTTTTAAATAGAAAAATTAAAACATTGCAAAAGCGATACCACAACATTGATTAATTAATTTTAGTAAGAGAAAACTCAAAGCTCAAATAAAGGAATGTATCAGTCTCACTGTACTCTCAAAGAAATGTTAAATAGTCTCTCCTAGTTTTGAAAAGTACTGCAATCTAGTCAAAAAACAAAATTTGGGCTCTAATCTTTACAATTTTCAAGACAGAATTTGAATAATGTTAAATTTTCTTCAATGTTAAATTTGTTAGAAAACCCGAGGTTTAAATATGTGTATTTTGTAATAGTTCTATCAGATTCACAAACTTCAAATTTGAAAAAAATTGAAACTTCTATCATTATATTTTGATAGATAAATGATTTAGTAATTTGTTTGAATTCATATCAATGTGGCAACTAGCAACATTGGTTTGGTTGGTATTTTTGGAGAGAGGGCAAAATACTAACAATTAGCTCCTTGTTATTTGTTTCTTGGTCTATTCTTAATTTTTTTCAACTAATTTTTCTTTACTACGACGATTTTGTAAAATTCTGCAGTAAGAGAAAAAACCAAAATTAGAAATACTGATAAATCTGGGATGTCAAGATTTACGTGATTGATTAATTACGAGATGACGTATTTTGAAACAGGCCAATAATTTTGTCAGTTTTTACGTTGCTCACTTTATACCTAAAAGAGTACTTATAGGAAGTAATCAATGCATTGGTTTACAAGAAGGGTCAAATTAAATCCTTTAAAGCATGTTCTGGAAAAGTCCAAGTTTTGACCCTCAAAACTTGAACAAAATGGAAATATTTCTCCAAGAATGAGAGACTTGAGATAAAAAGCAAAAATTTATTGCATTAAAATTTTTGTTTTCTTTAAGAGCAAAGTAAAATTATATGTAAGTTTAACCCCTCCCCTCTAAGATTGTTCACACATAAGTTATTACAGGTAAACTTGCTCATTTGACCTAGAAAGGCAAACATCTAGACGGAGTTATAAATAGCGTTCAATTGAAAAAATATATAAAAGAAAGAAAATGTTAAAATATTACTACAAAAGTACAAAAAAGTAGTAAAAAGTAAAGACAGGAAGCATCTTGAGATAAAATAAAGATATGTACGCGATGGGTGGCGCCTTTTTCACCCTGAACTAAATATGGATTCGACACAATTTTTTATCCAAAATGAAGTAAAATGGGAAATGTTGATGAAATTTTTATTACAACACACATTAAATGAAAAAGAGTTAATTAGAACAATTATGTGTAAACTTTTAGTTTTCTTAATTACTAGAAAGCCCTCGTAATAGTGATTGATTGTGGATGTTAGCTTAATGCATAATTATTTACCGCTATAATTAATAACCACGTTTCAGGTGTGTTAAAAAGTATTAGGCGCTTCCTTGGATGTTTCTGAAGTGATGTGAAAGATAAAATGTCTTGGCCGTGCAAAAGGAAGTGTGGTCGCGTAATTGGCGGAAATTAATTGGAGGCCGTCGAAGATTGCGCTAGTTTTAAATAAAACACATGTGTGCATTAAGAGAATACATTATATATTTGACATCTGAAAGGGAACAGATCCATAATGTTGCTGTGGTCTGTTCAAGATAAAACAGTGAATATACATCTGATTAGCTATAAGCATATTTAGTGAAATGGTCAACCATCTCACACTCACACAAACGTCAAAATCTTAAAACACCGAATCTCGATATAAAGAAGTTAATCCAACATCAATAAATGTTCTTAATAATTGTCAATAAATGTTTTATCCATTTTTCAGCCGATTTCAATGTAATGATACATATGAATTTTGTCCATATATGCGCGCTGTGGCGCAAAATTTTTTTTGGGGTATTTTTAAGTCGCGCACTGATTTTGCGACGCTGTGTTAAAATTTTCGGGAACACTCGATAGAAGTGAGGAATTGCATCGAATGTTCCAATGGAAGTTAACCCGGCGTTCGAAAATCAATAGGGCCTACTACCCGACTTAAACGCACCTACTACAATAGTCTAATTTTGATATGTATATCAGTGCAAAACTCTAAGTTAAAGGAGATCATGAAAAGAAAAACCGGGTCATCAGGCGATCTCCTATAACCTAGAGGTGCCGATCTCATCATCAAAGTCAAGAATCATCCTTGTGCGGTAATAGGGAGCGCGTTGTATTAACGAACGCGTCCTTTATCTCATCACCATCAAGAGAATGTTGAGTCCTCAGTTCTTTAACAGTATGGGGCCTTATTCTCAGGGTTAAAAAACATCACGATTACTTTAAAACACTTAAAGCTGAACTACAATAATCACCTACATATACAGCACATCATTAAGGTGCTCCACAATTGTTAATAGGGATTACGATTACGATATTAATTTTATAAATCTTCAGCCAGAGTCGTTGCCATGTCGTTTTATTCAATCGGACCGTCCTCTTGCGTGGCGGCAGCTTCTTCGGACAGTACTGGAAAAGCTGTCGCCACTTGCAATCGTCCCTAGAAGGGGCGCCACTGTTCAGAACACCACGTTGTTGCCCTTCTTCGCCGCCACCGGGAGCCGCTCCCCAGCCAGGAACGGGTTAGCCCGGCCGCTCTGCAACCAAACATACACCATTCATTTTCTCTATTATCACCAGAATCCTTCGCAAAACTCTCAATTTGAAGGGCAAGTTAAGACAACGTTTGCTTCGCAACTACTAGAACCTCACCTTCTTGTATTGATGAAATTTCTTTGCCACTAAACTCTTGTGCTGCAATCCTGGATTCATCTGCAAACCCCCAAGGCAAATGAGAAAATTTTGCAACTCAAGACACTACAACGTATGGAGAGCTTCGGGCAAGTTGCTGACAATTTATAATCCATCCCATTTACTTACAGTTTGTTGTGACTTACCCCAGGGTAATGAAGGAAATTGCAATTTTTTTTCTACACCGTTATCATGAAGATCCTATTTTTACTTGCAATTTAATTAAGCAAATGTTCAATTTTTTTTAATATTTTTTTGGTAGATATCTTACTTGCATAGTGTGTTGTAAAAATCTGTTGAACTCGATATCGTTGAAAGCGTCCATTGGGTCTTCAACCATAGACTCATTAGGATTGGGGCAATCGAACATGTGTTCGGTATCGCACATACAATCCTGAGCTCCCTGATACCGCCTGCTGTAAGATGCCGTGTTCTCAAATTCTTCAATACACCCCTGTTCCGCTGATATCAACAAAATTATTTTTAGAAACTCCGAAAACAACGAGTTACCTGAATAACCAACTGGACAAGGATTAGGTGGATTGCAGTAAGCTGGAAGTGTCGCGTCACTCTTAATTTCCTGTCTGTTATTGATGGAACCTTCCGGATGGAGTCTTTGCTTGCCTTCGCCAGCACCCCCTGACATGTATTGGCTGCCATAAAGACTGCTGTGTTCAAGAAATTCTTGATCACGAATACTCGGGTGCATATTCTCCCCTAAACTATCATAGTCGATAGGAAAAAGTTGTTCTTCTTCCAAATCTCGCCCCAACGAACGCGCCCCTAAAGGTAGACGACTATCGGGGAAATCCATGTAGGCTAAATCCGGCAAATCTTTACCCATCCGATTTGCGACCTCGCGCAGAAACACCCCCGGCATGAAATTGTCCTTAATTAAAATTGAAAATAGGGCTGAATCCAGGTCAAAAACTTACCATTTCTTTGGGGATGTAGGCGGAAGCCGCCGCCACCATCAGGAGTATCCCCAACATGTTGACCACTCTACAACAAGACCGATAGTGTCTTAGGATAATTCACAAAAATGTTGTAGTACGGGTTGCATGGATGCGAGCGAATTTCTGAATGAACCACCTGTTAAAGCGATCAATGGAGCTGAAACCACTGGTTTACGTGAACAACAACCCTTCCGAAAGGGTTGAAGATCTATTTTAGCAAAATCTCTAATTTTTCACCCACGCACTGATAAAAACGATAAAGAAAATCGTGACGTGTCCTGTTTCGTGTTAAGCTTTTGTAATTTGAGATGATGATTTTGACTAAAATCGATTAATTTTTTTTCTTTTATGGAGAAAAACGAAAACTGAAATTGTTCTTACCTTCGCTTCTTGTAGTGAAAGGTAGAGAAGGTTTGTTTATAATACTCACCCGTTGGGTCAGGTCGGAGTGCACGAGAGCCGCAAATGTAGGCTATGTGAATCAATGACGCCTTTGCGCAATATACGTCATTAGGCGTCCCGACGGCGACGTCAATTCGTGTTAGTTCGGCCGAATCGATCTGAACTACTAAATTTCTGATCGGAATCGAATTAGCAACAAAACAAGGATAATTAACAACCGCGGCCCACACGAGTTTCCACATCATCACGTCTTTGAACGAGAATTGTTAACCCACCAGAGAGATTTTTGAATAAGTTTTATTCAGCAATTTTTTCACTTTTTAATATTTTTTTTAATTATTATGAATTATTTTAGTTTGGTAGACAATTGATACTTTTTGTGTAAATTTTCCTTGTAGATTTTCAATTTTTATCTCAGGAAATCATGAACGCAAAACGCCATAAGGTAGAAAACTTAAATTCTCTACTCCTCTGTGAGGCCTTACGTTCTTGAAAAGAGTACTAAGTAGTACTAAGTACTAGTACCGTTGTATGATTGTTTCATATACAATGCTAGTAATAAGTACTAAGTAGAGAACTTATAAGTTCTCTACTCTTACGTTTAAAAGGTAATGAGAAATTATAAATAAATTAAGGTACATTCACAACTAACAAATTAAATTGGTACTTACAATTAGTGAGCAAAATCAACGTAGTGGTAACTAATTTTAATTTTTGTTGGTTGTGAGTGTGGTCTTATCTTTGAAATTGGCGCGTCAGTACGCCAACAAATTCCTGAACCTGAAATTCCCTACAATTTGGCGCCATTTTGATCTAACTGTCATCGATAAAAGTCGAACGGCTGTTATTACTTTTCTTTTTCCAAATTCCAGTGAATTATTCGCAAAAATGGCAGAAAACCTCGACGCCAGTACTGCCAGTGAGCAAACCGGTGACGAGGCGGAAGTGGTAACTCTCACTTTGAACGATATCCTCGAACTCGAAAACGATATGATCGAAGACGCCGGTGCGGTTCTGGGGGCGTCAAGCGATAAAATCTGTTCTTACAGCGATGTAACTTGCGAGTTCCTCCATCAAACTTGTTATTCATTTCAATTTTTAGGGATACGTTAAACGGCAGGCACTCTATTCTTGCTTGACTTGCGTCCCGGAATCCCGATCGGACCCTGAAAAAGGCACTGGTATTTGTCTAGCTTGCAGTTTTCATTGTCACGACGGGCACGAGTTAGTCGAGCTTTACACTAAAAGAAATTTCCGTTGCGATTGCGGAAACTCAAAATTCAATGGCACCAAATGCAACTTAAACCCTAACAAAAATGATTGTAACGAAGAAAACAGTTACAATCAGAATTTCAGCGGGATTTATTGCGTTTGTCGCAGACCCTATCCAGACCCAGAAGACCCTCTTCCTGACGAGATGATTCAATGCATAATTTGCGAAGATTGGTACCATTCCAGACATTTAGGAGTTGAAGTTCCTCCAACTCCTTTTGCAGGTACTTAATTTATTTAGAAATTACTTGAGTGATTTACTTAATGTTTTTAGAAATGATTTGTGGAACTTGCGTTTCTAAACATGAAATTCTGCTTCATTATGCTGAGGTTAAAGCTGCAACTGATAAACCAGTTGATGTTGTTGGAGATGTTAAAGAAACGAAAATTTGTAAGAAACCTGTGGAAAAAGCGAGTTCTGGAACTAAGTTTTGGGCTGACGTCACCTGGCGTAAACAACTCTGTGATTGTGATGAATGTTTAAAGATTTATGAGAAAGAAAAAATTATGTTTTTGGTTGATCCAGAAGATCCGGTTCAGTTTCATGAAGAGAAGGGTAAGGCTAAAGCCAAAGAAATTCTTGAAACTCAGGATAGGAACCTTATGAATTCTCTGGATCGTGTCCAATTGGTTGAAGCTATAGCTGGATACAATGATTTGAAGGAAAATCTTGCTGAATACTTGAAGAAGTTCGCTGAGAACAAGAAAGTTGTTAGAGAGGAGGATATTAGAGAGTTCTTTGATGGGATGGTGGCCAAAAAGAAGCAGAAAGTGGCTGTTCCTCACTTTTGTCGTTAGTTGCCTCACAGCATTAACTTGTAACAGTATTTCCAATGTTAATTTGTTTTTATTTATTTTTGTTTATTACTTTTTGGTATTATGGTAACGTGAATTGGGTCAAACCTGAAAAGTCTGAAAGCCAATTCGGTATATTTTAAACACACTTGACAGGTTTTGACAAGGGTCCTAAAGAAATCCAGGAAGTTTTGGGGATAATTCAGAAAATGTTGATTTACCCAATAAATAATTGCGCTCTATCTATTACAAGTAGGTACTCGAGCATCTTCTAATGTGCACACAACTAGCATAATGTCAAACCTTTTGTATTTTATAATCTTATAATTGTTCAGGTGGTGATAACTGCATGTAAGTTTTTTTGGTTAAAATGGTTAGAATGCAGCCGCTTTATCATTATTTGAAGCAACTACATAACGCTTCCTCTTCGTTGTGAATCTCTAGTTTCTTAAGTAAAACTGTAATTCACTAGATAAAAGCAGTTGTATGTATTATTAAACAGTTGATGTAATAATTATTGAAAAGATTCTAACTTAAAAACAATCCTACACCCGCAAAATAGTTTTCAAATCCTAAACTTCTTTATTGACAAACTCATCATGTGGAATGGGGAGCAGTGAACTCACAAGGAAAGGAACATCCATACACTTGATTCCATTTCCAAAGTAAACAAACCCATGTTTAGGGGTGTTTAACGCATGATGGAAGAACATTCCAGGCCAATACAACGATTTTAAAGTAATCAACGAATCTCCTTCAGTTAAAACATTTGCCCAACAACGTTCCGGTATATCGATATCGAGAGGGTCCAGGAAATCCATAGCGTAGTTATAATGATCTCTCGTCAACAAATTCGTGTTCCATTTCTGAGTCGGTTTCCGATAATGTAAAAAACTTTTAATTTCGCGTGCCTCCAACTGATCCAATCCTTCAAAACTGCGGTTTTCGACCGAAACACCGTCAGGTCTCTTAAACAAACCCCCCCGCGGCACCACTGCTGCTTCTTGATTAATCAAGAAAATCGTTGCTGAAAGTCTGTCTTCTTCTTTGAGTTTTTTGGCTTGAGGCTGGGTTAGTGGTGGTCCAAAAGCTATTTCGTCTTTTTCTAACAAAACGTCCAACATTAGAGCAGGATCGCCTTGAAAACGAATTGAGCAAAGGGGTGTCATTAATTTGCCGTAATCTGTGGGTTGAGGTAATAATCCCCAGTTGAAACAGTTGGTGCTGTAGTAGTAAATCTTTTCAGTTAAGGCATCTTTTTTGTAGCCGAAAGCAATGTAGTAGTCGTGGTCGGTACCGAAGATACGACCCCAGAAGAAGATGTTGCGAAAATGATTTTCATTTTGGAGGATAAGGAGGGAATTGTTTAAAATGATACCTTCTTCGACGCTGAGGACGTGGCCGAATTGGTTGGAAGTCTTCAAAGTGTCCAAAACGTCGTTCAAGTTCATTTTTTAGGTAGATAAATGTCATGAAATTAAAGGAAACTTGATCGTAACTAAATTTAGTAGTACAAAAATGTTTTCATTATGGTACCAAAGTTGGCACAGCCAAAATCACAATTTGAAATGGATATTTAAAATTATTTCATCTCATCGCCCATCTAACCAGCACAGCGGAACTCGGCGAAATGTGGTTCAGCACCCTTCACAAAACACAAAATTACAACGAATTTCTCTTCCTGTTGCGAAAATATTTTAAAAATTATCTCGAACACATGTAGACTGTTTAGTTTTTGAGTCGAAATGATGGTGAGGGCTGGGTAGGCGGTGCACCACATTTCGCCGGACTCCGCTATGCTGGTTAGATGGACGATGACATTTACACGCAAAAAATCCTCAGTTCTGTTGCAGACAGTGTCTAACAAGAACGATGTTGATACAACCATTAATTTTTTTTAAGCAATTGATTTAGTGCTAGTATAGGGAAAAAGTTTTGAATTTAGCGAGTTCTCGAATATACTGGCTAACATAAATAATTAATCTTTGACGAGTTTAAATTACAAAGTAACAAACTATTTGCGTACAAAACTATTTAAAATGAGATGCGATTTCAGGTAACTAAATTTTATTGACACTGTAAATAAAGACTAAAAAAGTATATTTCACATAATAACGTCTTAAACTGATTATTTAACCAAAACAGAAAGAACCGTTTTTGCAAACATTTGAAATGATCAATATTTTTATGGTTGACCGAAATTGAGAAGCTCCAAAACCCTAAATGAAACTTGCGCTTCTTGCAAGTTTAAAGTAATATTCGTTAGATCTAGTTTTACTCTGGGTCTCGCCTATAACTTTATGATATATTGAATTGATGAAGCATTTTCCATCTACAGTCTACGCAATATCAGTATTTGTACATCACTGCATTCAAATAGTAAGGAAATTGAATATTAATTTTCTTGATTCTTGACAATAAAATTAAAACTCAGATGTATTGATAATAAATTCCTCTTCAATCAATCAATCAATCAAGTGTGCAGTAAGAATATTGATTTAGTATAAAATTTATCGCAATTCTTGAACATTTTGTTTATTTAAAATTGATGCTTCCTCCTCTAATTGACCCTCAAACACAAAATTACAGTGCACTAAACAAGAAAATATTTTTAACAAATTATTTTGATCTAAAATTCGTAAAAATTAATTTAAATATTAGAAATTCCAGACTTCTCCAGTTGATCCAACACACTCTTCAAATTCACATCAAATAACTCGCATCTAATCGGCATTTCCAATGAATAAAAGGGATTTTTCAAAGCATAATCAGCATAAATTTCATAAATCCTCTTCAATAAAATCTCAATACCCGCCTGGTTTCTATCAGCCACTACCATCATTTTCACTCCAGTTAAAGTTTGGAAACAATGCAACTTAAATGTATCCGCTTCTAACACTTCAATTCCTGAAGATTTTGGTTCAGGACTCAACTGACTTGCTATAGCAAACAATGGATAAAACATGCTAGCCAGGAAAATTTTTTCGTTAGTCGTCATTTTCGGTCGACCAAATTTGATGTTTAAAGGATAATTTTCTTTGTTTTCTAAAACTTCGAAAGCGTCTCGTCCATCATCCAATTGACGCCCAGTTACTTGAATTCCATTTATAGCGTATAGAACGTGACCCACTGGAAACAACACGGTTATCAAAACACAGTGCACTCAAGAAAGCAAAATACCACAAATTCCGTCTCTTTGCCCGAATTCTACGACGATTTTCTTGTTTTCGCAATGTAGTTTAATGTCGAGAGGGTACGAAAAAGATTTTTCGATCTCGATTTTCGGAACGGTGTAGTCCAAATTGAAAATTAAACCGCCCGATTTCGAAACTATATAAACGCCGTACACCACCATTTCACCAAAACTGATTCAGTTCATGTTTTTTAAGAAAAATATTATCAAAAATTACAGGTTAGAATGTTTGACACTAGTGACTAAAGGAAAGGGTGGTGCACCTGAGATCACGTTCATTATAGTTGGTACTGTTTCTTTGTTGTCAAGTGTCATATTTGAAAAAAACAAATTTTGGTAAGCAAATTTTTTCAGAATTTTGCGATAATTTTTTAGTTTGTTTCCAAATTTACTAATACGATCATGTTTTAAGTTGTAAAGCATTTTGCAAAAATTTTGAAGTACCCTCCGATTTTTAGGTTACATTATCAGCTGTTCTTTGTCAAATATATCAATGACTAACACAAGTAGTAAATTTGCAGTGTAACCCCAAAATGACGTCTTATTCGCATAACTAAGATCACCATAACGCAACAGCATGGATATTAAGGTAAAAGTCACGCTTTTTGGTTGTTTTCACCTTTTTTAATTTTTAGGGTATGATTTGGGCCTTCTTGAGGGGCCTGCAAGACAGTTTATCGGGTTTCAAAACTGTCTTCACTATAGATAAACAACAAAATGAGAGAAGATTGGCGCGGTTATCCGCATATTCACATTCGCCAATGAGACACCAACGTGTTAACCAGCAAGAACAAACACCGGTTCACAGTGCAAACAAGAAAGGGTGAGTTGCAAACCTTCATTTTAATTCTAGTTATTACTAGGCTATTTCAGGTACAAATCGGTGTTATCACGAGTCCTTCTTTGCGGATTTTTTAATGGCATCTGTTTTATTTCAAGTGTATTGATTGTTGACTATATTGTGTTTCCAACACTATGCTACATACTCAGATTTTGCTTGGGTCACATTTCGAGTTTTGGTGAAACGATTTGGAATTGGGCCAATTTTGCATTGGGTGCAATTTTGTATACTTGCTGGATAGTTCCTCTTTACATAATGTGCAAATTGATGAGTGTTGTGTGGTTTCAGGCAAGTTGGTCTTCTATGGAACACAAGACTGTTAATGTAGTGTTTGCAGGACGTGTCACAAACGGCCTTCAAGAACGTTCGAGGTCGTCCAGCTGTTGGTTTAGGATTCAGCAAAGGTTTAGCAGATCTTATTTTTTCTCTTACGATCCAATACATTTTCTTACTGCAAGCGATTTTGTGTACATACGTGCCTTATGTAGGATTTCTTTTATACGTTATTCACATGAGCTTGTTAAACGCTCTCTACGCGTTTGAATACCAGTGGTCCTACTTGGGTTGGGAAGTTCACAAACGCCTCATTTACATAGAGCGAGGTTGGCCATATTTTTTAGGATTTGGACTGCCTCTTGCTCTTCTCACACAAGTAACAGAATCGTTTCTAATAAGGTGAGATTTTCAAAAACAAAAGGTCTTTCTAATCATTGTTTACAGCATTAGCATCTTTGCGGTTTTCTTCCAATTTTTTATAATTAGCGCCAACACATCCACCCCTAGCGTAGATATTTGGTGAGTAATTTGATATTAAAGTGAACTGCATAATTATGTCGCATTATCTTTTAGCCCCCCAACAAAGCTGTTTTTACCTTCTGTAACATCAGCGAATGCGCTACTTAATTTAGTTGCAAAAATTAGAGTTTCAAAACCCGCAACCATTCGCCCAAAGAGTTGATCCGGGTTCTCGCCAATCTCTATATTGAAAGTACTGACTTAGGAGTTCAATGGAATGTTTGCTTTTTATGCGTTTTGCCATTATGTTAGCAGCTCATTTAACAATGTCATTTTATCATATTGATATGAGATTACAATTATTTTGTACCTTTGTACTTATTCTTAAAGTAAATAAAAAAATCATTTTTTTATTTTTTTTTAATTTAATTATTCATGAGATATTCATGTAAGCTATCTTTGCTGTCCAGAAATTCGTCTGAAGGTTTTTGGAGTATATCAGGCGCCATTTTGTATTTACAAAAATTTATGCTTCGTTGTAGGTAATCATAACTGAGTCCGGCATCGTTGTCTTCAGTATACACATCTCCACTTCGTGAAACTTCGAATTTGTTCCATTTGTAATTGCCACATTTTCGGCTACCAGGAAAACTCTGAAGGAGATTCAAAACCGTTGGATGTGTCAATCCAAAGAAGTCATTTCCACGTGGCCTCGTACTCACGACATTGAGAGATAACGCGTCGTTTATGCGCTGAAGCAATAATGAATGGCAGACATCTGGAGTATCTCCCACAATAGGAAGCGAGTTGTCGTCGGTCTCAATTTCAAATCTGCGAGATTAAACAAATTACTAATTTCACAGCTACCTCTAATTTAAGGGGCTATAGCCCACAGTCCCTAAATCATAGAGGTCCCAAACTCAAATTGATCTGCATTTTAATTCCATGAAAAAAATATTGTTAAGGTGCAATACGTGATCAAGTTTTATTAATTTTGCATATCCAGTTGGTGAAGTAATAAATTTTTACCTTGTATAAAAACAATAAAAAATGAGGAGTCACTTAAAACTCATCAGCCCCGGGTGGGCCCCACATTTCGTTAATTCAGGACCGGTTCATGAGGTCAATGATAATTGGTATGTTTAAGACAGAAATTGTCGTGTTCTAACTAAATTTTCTAGTTCTCAAATGTTACCTTGGCAAGCCGTTAATTTCGGAAACTTTGCAGCTGTACATGCACTTAATAGTGGGATCTTCTAAACTGCCGTAAATCCGTGTAGAGAAGAACCCTAAGGGATAGATAGCATCTTCACAATGAAACTCGACTCGGTCCGCCACTACTTCACCAAGACAATGAATAGTCAAATTACCCAATTCTATAGGGAAAATAGGACGACCACTGTAATCTAGCGGGATGGGTTGCACGATTTTTTTACGAGCCTTAGAAGGCCTACGTGATTTTGATTTTCTTTCTACAAATTGATTAATTCAATTTAACGCCACTACAACTTTAAACATACCGGAAGAATCAGTAGTGGCCCGTTTCCTCCCCTTTTTTGACTCCACTGATGAAGAGGGTTGGTTGAAACCTACTTTAGCGACGCTCTGAACTTCTGCCGCAACTTGAGGCTCAAATTCGCACAATTTCTTGAGGAGAAACTTGCGTTCTTCTTTTCTGATAATAATTTTTGTTTGAATTTCCTCAAGTTCGTCCACTAATGCAGCGTTTTCCTAAAACCCAGAAATTGAGGTTATGTTCAAACTCAATGTTATGATTATTACATGGACATATTCCCGAATTAACTGCTTCAAGTAGTTCATTTTTTCTTTATAGCGACCCGGTGATCTTTCCGGCAAGTTTTTGTTAATACTCCTAATATAACTTTCATAAGCATTTGCCATCTTTCTCAACAATAGAGAAACAAACTTGACAGAAACAAAAACAAAACAAACCAGCCCCAGAACACTATCCAATATGTAAATGTTTATCTGCAGTTGTGTTGGTACGTCTGCTTTTTGACGTCTTGGGTTTGACCAGAGGGGTTTGACAACTGGTTTCAGTACTTATGTCGGACTTAAACCGCAGAAGAATGCCTATTTACGAGATTCTAAACGAGAAACTCACCGTAATTATTGATATTGGAGCTGCTTACACCAAGTAAATTGATTTTTGAACTCCAAACATTTTGTTGTCTCAGATTTGGTTTCAGTGGGGAATTCGCCCCCCGGTGCATCATTCGTTCAGAAGTCCAATGCAAAAGGACGGGACAATTGCGGAAAATCAGAGATTACACGAGCGAAACCGACTTATACGATTTACTCGTTGAATTCCTCCATGGTTTGTACTTTAAACACGCCCTTTTCAGTCCGAAAGACCGGCCAATCGTAGTTGTTGAATCCCTCTTAACACCAACGTTATTCAGAGAAACTTTAGCTAAAGTTAGTAATTTTGTAGAATTGACCAATTTTAACCCATCAATTTTAGGTTTTGTTTGAACATTACGAACTTTTGATGCAAATGACAGTTCATTCTCATGTAGTGAGTTTAGCTCCATTAGCTGTTACGACCGGAGTAGTTCTTGATGTTGGTTACAAAGAAGCTGTTGCAATGCCGATTTGTCACGGTCGTCCCATGTTGCATGCGTGGCAAGCCTTAGCATTAGGCTCTCGAGCCATTCACAAGTAACATTGTTTAATCCCAACAAAATTGGTTTTTATTTAAATAATTTCAGTAATTTGCGGACGTTACTGAGCTCCGAAAACACTGGCATTAACAACTTACCTGAATATGTCATTGAAGATATTAAAGGTGAATAACAAAACTCTTCTTCAATCAAATTATTTAAAATTATGTTATTTCCAGTACGTTGCTGCTTTGTTACTAAACGTAGTCGTGCCGATCAACTTGCAATGGCAAAACCAGAAATTACTTTTGCTCCAGATGTAAAGTATCCTGTTGGTGGTTCAGATGTTATAACAGTTTCTGGAAAAGTCCGTGAAAAAGCTTATGAAATTCTTTATGAGGAAGATTTGGATCATTTGTGTCTTTCCACTATGATTCTTGATGCTATTCTACAAATTGATGTTCATCTTCGCAGTCGATTGGCCGAAAACGTGCTGTTGATTGGCGGAACCACGATGGCGCCAGGTTTTCGGGCGCGTCTCAAAGAAGAATTAGCGAAACAATTGGAGAAAGAACGTTATGCTACCTTGAAGAGTGCTACATTCAAATTTCATTCGCCTCCCTGCAAGGAGAACTACACGGCGTGGCTTGGGGGTAATTAATCAATGTTTTTGTTCTGTTATCAAGAATTTTGTTACAGGCGCGATTTACGGAGCTACTGAAGTACTGGGAATGAAAGCGTTGGTTCGTGAGAGTTACTTCAAGGAGAAGCGTTTGCCTGATTGGCCTGATATGAGGGATAACTCGAGAGCTGCTTAATGTGCTAGCTACAAAAGTATTTAGTATGCCATTTAATTGTATGTTTTTGCTGTTGTGGTGGTAGTCCTGTAATGTCACTTGTTTGCAATGTCGGGTTATTAAAGTAACACTAGCTAAGAAAATGAAAGTGATAACGTTTTGCGATTATTGCGCAATTGTGAAATAACTTGAATCTCCATTCTGTGCTCCGGAATTAGTCAACGATGCTTATGAAGAGACTGTTAAACATGCAGAACACTATTCAACAGTTTGAACAATCCACATTTTCATCTCATTAACTAATAAGCTCTCAGGGTGGCAGTTGCTGAGAATAACTGGACAGTTACTAGGAGTAACTAATAGTTAAACAAATGTAGTGCAATAATTACTCATAGTAATTGGGACAGTTGCCAACAGCAACTGTAACATTGGGTGTGTTTAGCGCCGCTGTTAAGTTGACATCAAATCTGTGATTTTTTAATTAGTCTACAGCACCAATTGTGTTGAATTTTATTAAAGTTTCGTTAATCGCAGCCTGCTTTGGTACTGTGGAGTATTTGAAAAGCTGAACTTTTGTGATGGTAGCTTCGACGTCACTGTAACAGTTACCCCAAACTCGCCCATTGTTTTTTTTACCAGTGTTATATTTAACAAATGTATTTTAGTGTGTTTTAGTCCAATAATACAATCAATAGAGGTTTACCATAAGTTTATTAATGCATTTTTGCCCAGTATCCAAAATTATTAAACAAAAATGGCAACTTTATTGCGGAGAATAAGGGTGAATCAATAATTCTGAAAACGATTTGACGTTGTCAGCTCCCCTGACCTCCTTCTCGAGCAACGGTAGTTTTGTAACATGAAAATCCTCATACAAGTCATTAATTTGGTCAAGATACTTTTCCTGAATTTTATGTCGAGCCTGACACATCTTACAAGGACCTTCGTTATCTTTCTTAAACAACAATTGATTGACGATAATGTTATGCGTATCGATTTTGCATTTTGTAAGCTCTTGAACTAAACGCTCAGTTTCATACAAAGACAAAAATTCCGCTATACAAACACAAACAAAAGTTGTTTGATCTGGATTCTTAAACTGTTCGTTAACTTGTTTAATAACCCCCAACATTTCCTCCATTTTCGTGGATAAATTGTCAGTATTGAAATCTTGAATCCCCAACAAACTCCCCATTTGTGAGAAAATCGGCGAAATTTTCAATTTCAGCCTCAATAATTTACCTAAACCCTTTTCAACAACTTGAGGAAATGACAAGAGACGTAAAGTATGACCTGTTGGGGCTGTATCAAAAACTACAGTAGAGAAATTCATGCTTTTGATCAACTTCATAACTTCAGCGTAACTCATTGCTTCATCAATACCAGGAAACGCCCCAATTATCTCCTGGATTACACCTACAAATAAAATGTGAGACAATTTCGTTAAAATCGTCCCATACCTTTGCTCATTCGCATCACTTCTGGTTCGCCGTCAAAATACTCGTCGGGTAGTTCATTAAAGCCAACATTAGGATCAATTTCCATTGCGTACAAGTTATTGAAGCCTTTAACTATCGTTGGCACTTTAGTGAATTTTTGATCGAATGCGTCTGATATGTTATGTGCAGGATCTGTTGATATTATCAGAACTGAATCACGAACTTTTGCTAGTTGAACTGCTAAACTACAGCTAAAATTAAAAATTTGTAATCAGGAAGATGAAAAGGCAAAAAATCAACCTGCATGTAGTTTTTCCTACGCCACCCTTCCCGCCTACAAAAATCCATTTTAGGGACTTCTGGTCAATAATGTTCATCAACGAAGGGTCGAGGGGTTCAAATTCAGACATTTTACAAGAGTAATAGCTTGGAAACAAAACTTAACCTCAAATAATGACAGCTGTCATGAACGATGATGTGTTATTGTTATTTGAAAATAGTAAAGAGCGCTAAATTTAAAATTGGGGATTATGCAACCAATAATACAATAAGTATCAAATTTTCGGTTGTTCCAAGAATTTGTGATTCATTCTAATCATTATTTGTTGTTTAAATGAGTAATTTTCTGCGATAAGTAAAATCGCTGTATCATTATAGATTCATGAATCACTTTGGTTCGTTGAATTATTAATCTTAGCAAGATGCAGCGTTAGTCAATAAAATATTTAGTAATTTTCTTAGAAATTTTCTATGGCCGAATCGCATTAGTAATAAAGTAGCGTGATCTAATTCCAAAGTTCCGGCGGATTTGAGATATTTTTTGTAAAATTCTTAACCGCAAACAAGTTGTGACGGCCTTGTGGCAAATTACATAATAAATAAGCAGGTAAAGATTCGTAAAGGTACTAGCCAGAGGCAATCTCCCTAATCTCAACCAATTACGAGCAGTTGCTTATCTTGGGATCTCAACCGATGTGCCAAACGTTATAAAAATCGGAAGAGAAATATCATTAATTTTTTAATATTCAATGAAACTATTGAAAATTTAAGTGTAATTTTTTGTATTTTTTGGAGAATGAAATAATAAACACTAAAGAAATTATGACTATGGTTATGGATGAAATTTTACAACATTACACTTCTTACCACGCCCAAAAAGCACTCTACTTCTTCTAAAATTGCATCCAAGTTTTCTCACTCAAAATCTCCACATCTACTTTATCGTTATATTCACCTCTCTTGATAATCTTCTTTTATAAGTGGGTAAGAAAATATGGGAATGACTAAGAATGGAGGAAGAAAGAGAATAGATATGCATGGAAACAAGAAATAGAATACAGAGAATGAGTTAAAAGTTTTGAGACAGAGCTGTTTATTAAAATCTAGTCCAGTCTTTTTACAGCCTTTATTAAAGATAATTGGTGAATAACTAAGAAGTATAATATTTGGTACATGAGAATGATTTGATATTATTGACCACTCATGAAATAAATAAATAACGAGAAGTACAAATAAGTATGTGGGATGTCAAGGGTTGAGAGTAAATGTGGAGAAAGTAAAAGTCTTAATATTTAGAAAGCAAAAAAAAATTAAAGTTAAATTAAAAAACAATAAAATAAAGACGAGAGTTCACCCCTTTTACATAAGACAGCTATCAATAAAGGAGAGTAAGGATTCATCTTCACTGTCATTTAATATTTAACCCAACTCTCGGGTTTATTCTATCGATTTATACGTTTACTCTAACTTTTGCTTTTTTCTCTCGTTTTCTCTATTTTCACAATTTTTGAAGGGATAAATTCTTTGAAAATTTACTTCTTGCAGTTTTCGTGATAGAATTAATTTTACTGTTTGACTACCCGTATAGTATTTATAGTCATAAAAAATTGTCTATATAATTATCAAAAATTAAAAAATAATTAGGCTAGTTCTTCATTCTTTCCCCTTAAATAATGGTGGCCCCACGGCGATAATTTACTATATATCACCGGTCTTCGCAACCTGAATATCTGGGAAATTAGATAGGATCTCGATTGAGAAATTGGCCTCGAGCTGAGCCCAGGGCCGACTCCTTCCTAATTCCCCAACAAAATTCTGCTACTTATCCTCGTTCAACGTTACTCAATTACTTATTGAAATAGCAAGGGTAGTTTTGGGTTGTCATTGGTTAATTAAGTGATTTCATAATTACAAATACGGGTTTCTTCAGGGTACACAAAATTTGGTCCGGCTCTGGATAGGAGTTTTAGCGCGCTCGAAGATCTCTGGGAACATTCCTCAGAAGCTACTCATAATAATTACCATACCGTCCGCATTCCAAGTGGCGGAACAAGATTTTATGAACGAACAACTAACCTCCCCTTTTTACAACGAAAATGTAGTACAGATTACACGTCATTGGGATCGATCCGCAGTCCACGAATTCCTCACACGGCCCAATTTGGACATTCACCATTCGCCCGAGCCTCCAGCAAGAACCATTACTCACGAGCAACTAACCAAATGCAGTTGCAGCCCGTCCAAATTCTTTCAATTACCAAGTAATTCAAAAATTAGCAGGAGACTCTTTTGAGAGCTTTCAGAATAATTTGCAATAATTATTTTATTAAAGTGACATTTTTTCTAAGAATCTGGTGCAGTTTGAAGATTTTGGTTTACACCAATTGGGAGCATCAAGTTTTGTGGATAACTCCAAAATTGTTGTGGCATACGGTGAGGGTCAATAATGGTTTTAAAACCTTCTTATTAATTAGAAAGGTTTTCTAAAAATTGTGACTAATTATTTTTTGTACAAAATCTTCAATGTCTTTATTACTAAATTTTCCCTTGGTCTGGGCACCGGGAGTGGTGGGCCAGAACCTCGATTTGCTAAATTAGATGTTTGCGAGACGATTCGAGGACACCGAACAAAAGACGACTTCCTTCCTGGTGGCGGGTAAACTGGTCGACGAGCCCAGTCCCATGTTTTTAATTGATTCTTTGAAATTGTGATAAACATGTAAATGGGTGATGCAAGCGGGTTCTTGGAAAGAAATTTGCGGTTACATTACAAAATTTGCCGTTATGGATGGCGATTACAAAACTATCGCATGTTATGGGTGAAAAGTCTTCTAAAAATACCGCCACAGCTGTCGTTGGTCGCGTAATGACGGGGATAATTTGGACAAACAAGAAAAAATTAAGGACAAGGTGTTCTAACCGCCGTAGTTAATTTCTTGGCCATGAAAGATTTGCGAATTGCGGCTATTTTATTATTGTGATCGTTACAAATGTACGGCGCCTCTTTTTTCTGTATTAATTTGCAACATGGGTAATCCTCAAATGACCACACACACCTTTTAATGGCGAGGGGAATTGTGATGAAGGTCGCATCGAAAAGGTTGGCGGTTTCCGGTTCAGGCGATAACAACTTCGATTTCGACCACCAACAAGCCTTTTTTACTTACGGGTTGCGGTTTTCAAAGACCAGCTATAACTATCAGAGTTTTCCGGAAAAAATTAGCGGGGATTTGTATTTACTTAACAGAAAAAAAAACGCTTAAAGCTTCAAGAAATAAGCTTCTTTAGTAGAAATGTGGAGATTCAATCTAGAGTCTAACCCTTACTTGCATTGGAGGAAAATGTATCAAAAGATTCATCATCTATGACAGCTTTATCCTGGAATATATCAAATTAATTTATGATAAAAGATCTTAAAAGATCGGCTTGGGTATCTTGGTCATCTCTTTGTCAATTATTGAAATTCAGCAAGAAGAAAGTACACAATTTACAGTGATTTCCTGCGTGAGGAATTTAATCCTCGTAGGCAGCTGAATGTAAAATTAATAGGAAAATATAATATATATATATATATATACAAAATAGCAAATAATAACAATATAATACAAAGCAAAAATAATAACAAATTTTGATACCTATTCAAATATTGATTTAACAAGTATAATTTTCTTAATTTGGTATATATTTATCATTGTTCGATTTTCAGCACTTCTTCTATGTTAATTGTTTTTAGCCACTGTATTATTTCATTCATTTTCTTTTTTTTCTCGCTGTTTTCGTGGTTGAATAGCAGTCTTTTCCTCAATATTGTTGGCATGTTATTGATTAGTTTAATCCCAGTATATTCGAAGCTTCTTTGTCCAATACGTTTTTTTTAATTGGAATTTGTATAAGATATCTTTCTGTTTGCCTAGTTGTCTTTAGCGGTGCATGGTGGTTTATGGTTGTTGATCCTTCGCTGCATACGGTTGTTATAGCTTTTAATCCAAAGGTTTCTTTTATGTTTAACTGTTTCGTTTCTTTGAATAGCAGTTCTGAGGGGTACATGAAGGGCTTGTTGTAAATTACTTTCAATACTCTTTTTTGGATGGTTTCTATTTCTTTGATGATGGTTTTATTCGCTCCACCCCAGATCAGTATTCCATATCTCAGGATTGAATAAAATAGTGCATTGTATAGTGATGTTGCGAGGATCTTCTCTTGTATGATGTGTTTCAGTTTCTTGAAAACGTATGGTAGGTATCTTAATTTTTTGCACAGCCAGTTAATGTGCCCGTCCCATCGAAGATGACTATCCACTATTATTCCAAGGTATTTGCATTGGCTTGTTGTTTTTATCTCGATGTTTGCTTCATTGTATTTAAAACTGATGGTTTCCCATTCAGGAATTGATGTTTTCTGCGATCCATGTAATAGTATATTCGACTTCTCCGCGTTAATGGTTAATGAGTTTGTTGAAAACCACTCATAGATAATTGGAATTTCTTCTGAGAGCAGTGCTTGGAGTTTGTCCCAGGTTTCCTCTTCAAAAATGATTGCTGTATCATCAGCAAAAGAAAGTATTTTGCCCATCGTTTTGAGACTATATAGATCGTTGATGTATAATATGAATAAAAGAGGTCCAAGTATTGTTCCTTGGGGAACGCCGTATTCCAAAATTGTAGTAGCGCTAGTAGAATCGCCGATTTTCACGTTCTGTTCTCTTTGTTCAAGGTAACTGCGTATTAGCGAGAGGGGTAATCCTCTTATGCCCATTAACTCTAGTTTTTTGAGTAACGTTTTGTGTTCTAGTGTGTCGAAGGCTTTTGCCAAGTCTATGAAAATTGACAGTGTTGGTTTCTTATTGTCAATGTTGTTGTATATTGTTTTGGAAAATTCTACGAGAGCGTCTTCGGTGGATTTCATGTGCCTAAAGCCGAACTGGTTTTTGTTGAGCAAGTTATGTTCATCAACAAATTGCATGAT
Organism: Pyrochroa serraticornis; assembly: GCA_905333025.2. Lineage (NCBI taxonomy): Eukaryota > Metazoa > Arthropoda > Insecta > Coleoptera > Pyrochroidae > Pyrochroa > Pyrochroa serraticornis. Next base: position 7,133,444 of record HG995157.1, on the reverse strand, counting down.
TCTTCTATATAAACATTTTTCAATTATTTTGGCAAGGTTTGAGATTAGAGAGATCGGCCTATAATTTCCTACATTTTCTTTTTTTCCCGTCTTGTATATTGCTTTAACTATAGCCTTCTTGTAGATTCTGGGAAATGTTCCTGTGCCAAATATCGTATTTATTATGTGGGTCAACGGTTGAGTGATTATTTCCGCAATGGATTTCAGACACTTTGATGTTAGGTTATCATAGCCTGGAGACTTCCCGTCTTTGAGGTTCATTATTTCTTGGTATATTTCTCGTTCATTTGTTGGTTGTAGGTAGAGAGTGTCCATAGTTCTTTCTATTTGGTTGGTTCGACGGTGTCTATTTTTTATTTTACTGGCCAGATTTTTACCAATGTTTGTGAAAAAGTTATTAAAATAGTTTGCCCGGTCTTGATCGTTGAGTGTTTTTGTGCCATCTTCTTTTATAAGTTCCGCGTTTGCATGTTTTTTTGAGTTATTTCTTTGCATGTATTCATTTACAACTCCCCACAAGTTTTTTTGATCGATTTTATTCCTGTCTATTCTTCTTTGGTAGTACTCGTATCTTGCTTTTTTAATGTCAGTTGTTACTTTATTCCGAAATTTCCGAAATACTTCCTTGTCAGCAGGGTTTTTTGTTCTGGTTGCAGTTTGATATAATTTATTTCTTTTGTTTATTGCTCTTATGATTGTGGAGGTGATCCAGGGTTGCTTGTTTGATGTACATATTTTCCTTTCCGATTGGCTATCTTTGAAAGCGTCCTGTATTGCGTTTGTAAGGAGTTCAGCACAGTAGTCGACGTCCTGGCTTTCGTAAATATGAGTTAGGTCTTTTTGTAGCATTATATTCCTTAATTTATTGTAGTTTGTGATCTTTTTTGTTTGTGGTTTATACGATTCGTTTTTTGTAGCCTTGGTTGGAATTTTTATGGCAATTGGAAAATGGTCAGTAATGTGTGTTTCTATCACAACTGCAATCCAGTTATCAGTTGCTCTGTTAGTTTTAACAAAGCAGTGATCTATACAGGTTGAAGTGGAATCGGTGTTTCTTGTTGGTATTTTTATTGCCGGGATGAAACCGTGCGACGCTAAGAGATTCAGATAGCTGGTTGTAGCCAGTGAACGGTCCATGAGATCAATGTTTAGATCTCCGATGAGAATTTTTTCAGCGTTTGATTCCATGTTTTGGTTGTTCAGGAAGGTTTCCAGATTTTCGATGAAATCGGAGTTTCTAACCGTTGGTGACTTGTATATTGAGTATATTTCATATTCAAAGTTTTGCTTCTTTACTCTGTTAGTATTTATTGCTATTTGCCCAATGTGATCAATTGTATGGCTTTCAGAAAACTCTTCTTTGATGTAGGTTATTACCCCATCGTTTTGATTTAATATTCCTTTATTATAATGGCTCGAGTATCCAGGGATTTTGTACATATTTTCGTCTATTTTTCTTGTCTCCGTACAGACTATTACGTCTGGAAGTTCTTCAAGCTGCTGTACCATTATCAGGAGTTCCTCAAAATGTTTGTCAATACTGCAAATGTTCAAGTGTATAATTATCAAGCCTTTTTCTCCTGTTTTTAAAATGTTTTTGCAATCTTCTAAACTATCAGTTTTTTTAGTTTCAAGAGTTTCGAAATTTTCAAAGCTCGGGAAATCGAACATCTCTATATCATTCAATAATTTTTCCACCAGGGAAATCGGTTTTGGAGATTACATATCTTTTTCTCTCTTTAAAAGTTTCGCATTCATTTTCATCAGATGCTGTGTGCATCGTGTTTCGTGTGGTTTTGTATTTTTCGTTCGCGTTTATGCAATTTGTGCATAATTTGGTTTGTTTTTCTGTGCAATGTTCAGAAAGGTGGTATTTTGCGCAGTAATTACATGCTATTCGCACGCATTTCAGGACAGAGTGGCCATACCCCTGGCATTTGGGGCATCTCTTTGTGTTCAGCTGATTATAAACTCTACACGTCTGAAGGCCTATATATATTCTTTTCTTTGGCATGAGTTTGGCATATATTCTTGCGCTTGTTTCCATGAATGCTGTGTATGTGTTCTTCGTGCGTATGTGTTTTATATACGTGATTTTTAACTCGCTTTCTTCTAGCTCATCGAGCGAATTTTGTTGAATTATAGTATCTCTCAGTTCTTCTGGATTATATTTTTCGTTCATATCGACAATTTTGATGGTTGGTTTCCACAGTTCCTCACTCTCGCATGTGTATTTATCAGGGAAAAGTTCATTCATTCTTTTTTTAATTTCGTCGTTCTCGATTTTTTTTCTACATTTCATTTTCATTGCGCCCTCTTTGGTTTTTGAGGTCTTGTTTACTCCTATTTTTAGGTTTTTAACTGTTGCATTGATATCCAGTAGGGTTTGTTTAATATTTTGTTCATTTCTCGGTTTGATGATTAGAGCCGGTACTTTTTCTGTTTGTTTGTGTATTCCTTGTGTAGGATTTATGTTTAATACATCAGCAAATGTAGGTGTGTATATTTTCTGCTTTTCTTCTAGTAAGGCATTTTTTCTTTTAGTGTAGTGTTTAGTTCATTTAGAAGTTCATTCTGCTGCTTTAGGTGAATGTTTTCTTGTTGTTGTTGTTGGATTTTCATTAACATTCTTTCTTCAATATCACTTTTAATTGACTTTTTTAACTGAGCAATAATAATTTTAGTTTCCTTATTCAGTTCCATATGATTCAAGTTTGAGGTTATGTTAACGTCATTATGTTTTGGGCATATTACAAACGCATCACTTATTATTTTTATATTATCTAATCTCACAAAACAACTAGCATGATATACACTTTCACAAACTATACACGTTACTATTCCACTTTGCTTTTTCGGATGACACTTGAACGCTGTTTCTCCTAGCCTTGACGCGGCACCCGCACTCTGTGCCGCCATCTTGTAAAAATTGACTTGATCAATTTCCCTTGTCGGTATCATCTGCTAGAAACACTAGAAAAACTTACTGTTTCAGAAAACAGACTACTCTACTTCACTGATATAAAACCGTGATTTTTCTCTTTGGTGATGAAGAATTTTCTCCACTTTTTTACTTAATACACTCATATCCTGATAGAAACTTGGATGGTAACAAACCAATTTTTAACTCATAAATTGAATCGTATATGAAATTTCTTGTAACTCTTCACTTTTAAATACAGCGAAGGTAGACAGAGCAGCATCTTTATCCTTTGGTAGAGGCAATGTAACATTTATTCTTGAATGTAGTTCCTAAGTCTCAAGTCAAGTACCAAATATTTCATTTTATTCCTTACACATATTTTTATTTCAAAGATGTAACCTCTGTACGGTTGAAATTAATTTTTTTATAAATGATCTTAGTAATTTTTATTTGAATACCTTCTGCTCGTGTATATTTATCTGTGGTATTGAGGTCTCTTCAAATTGTGTCGCTATCTACATATTCTTGTGCTTTGAGACATGTTATTCCTGTTTTGACAGAAATTCCTCTACTACTGTCATTATCTTTCTTGTAAAAGCACTTTTTGGTTTTTGATACATTATTTGGCTTGTAATTCATCTTAAAGTGAACTTCTCTACCTCTAAAATGTAAGTGGAACCATTGTCTTGTTATCGAATAATCATCTCGTCACTGCTATGATGATCTAACCAAGGAAGGTGTTTCTTCTATTTTGTACTACTTTTCTATTTTATTATCTTATTAGTAGTGTTACTATCGCACAGAAATTGTCTGATTTTTGTCTTAGTAATATAGAGATTTTAGTATGTATAAACCAGGTTCTCTAAAGTTATTAGAAAATAAAAATGTTAGATAAAGAAGTTAAAAAATAGACTTGTATTCTAAACTTGACACTTTCTGCCAGCTAGTTGGCCTATATCCGAGCGATAAGGTAGTTCTGAACACTGCTCATAGATGTGTTATAAGTTTCCTAATAGTGTAAGTATCACGTTCTGGACCTGGTACTTTCTGCCAGCTAGTTGATTTATATCTGAATGTTAAGCTAGTTCTGAATGGTGCTTACAGGAGCGTTATAAGTTTCTTCTTAGCGTAAATATTACGTCCTGGACTTCATACCTTCTGCCAGCTAGTTGACTTATATTTGAAGGAAAGACTAGTTCTGCATAGAGCTCACAAACGTGTTATAAGTTTCCTCGTAGAGTAAGTATCACGTTCTGGACTTGATAATTTTTGCCAGTTAGTTGACTTATATCTAAATGTTAAGCTAGTTCTAAATAGTGCTTACTGAAGTGTTATAAGTTTCCTCATAGTGTAAGTATCACGTTCTGGACCTGGTACTTTCTGCCAGCTAGTTGACTTATATCTGAGTGTTAAGCTAGTTCCGAATGGTGCTTACAGGAGTGATATAAGTTTCTTCTTATCGTAAATATTACGTCTTGGACTTGATGCTTTCTGCCAGCTAGTTGACTTATATTTGTGTAAAAAGCTAGTTTTGAATAAAGCTCACAGATGTGTTATAAGTTTCTTCATAGACGTTCTGGACTTGGTACTTTTTGCCAGCTAGTTGACTTATATTTGAATGTTAAGCTAGTTCTGAATAGTGCCTACAGAAGTGTTATAAGTATTTTCTTGGTGTAAATATTACGTCCTGGACTTGATACTTTCTGCCAGCTAGTTGACTTATATTTGTGTAAAAAGATAATACTGAATAGTGCTCACAGATGTGTTATAAGTTTCCTCATAGTGTAAGTATCACGTTCTGGACCTGGTACTTTCTGCCAGCTAGTTGACTTATATCTGAGTGTTAAGCTAGTTCCGAATGGTGCTTACAGGAGTGATATAAGTTTCTTCTTATCGTAAATATTACGTCTTGGACTTGATACTTTCTGCCAGCTAGTTGACTTACATTTGTGTAAAAAGCTAGTTTTGAATAAAGGTCACAGATGTGTTATAAGTTTCTTCATAGACGCTCTGGACTTGGTACTTTTTGCCAGCTAGTTGACTTATATTTGAATGTTAAGCTAGTTCTGAATAGTGCCTACAGAAGTGTTATAAGTCTTTTCTTGGTGTAAATATTACGTCCTGGACTTGATACTTTCTGCCAGCTAGTTGACTTATATTTCTGTAAAAAGCTAGTTTTGAATAAAGCTCACAGATGTGTTATAAGTTTCCTCATAGACGTTCTGGACTTGGTACTTTTTGCCAGCTAGTTGACTTATATTTGAATGTTAACCTAGTTCTGAATAGTGCCTACAGAAGTGTTATAAGTCTTTTCTTGGTGTAAATATTACGTCCTGGACTTGATACTTTCTGCCAGCTAATTGACTTATATTTGGGTAAAAAGCTAATACTGAATAGTGCTCACAAACGTGTTATAAGTTTCCTCGTAGAGTAAGTATCACGTTCTGGACTTGATAATTTTTGCCAGCTAGTTGACTTATATCTAAATGTTAAGCTAGTTCTAAATAGTGCTTACAGAAGTGTTATAAGTTTCTTCTTGTCGTAAATATTACGTCCTGGACTCGAGACTTTCTGCCAGCTACTTGACTTATATTTGTGTAAAAAGCTAATACTGAATAGTGCTCACAGATGTGTTATAAGTTTCCTCATAGTGTAAGTATCACGTTCTGGACCTGGTACTTTCTGCCAGCTAGTTGACTTATATCTGAGTGTTAAGCTAGTTCCGAATGGTGCTTACAGGAGTGATATAAGTTTCTTCTTATCGTAAATATTACGTCTTGGACTTGATACTTTCTGCCAGCTAGTTGACTTACATTTGTGTAAAAAGCTAGTTTTTAATAAAGGTCACAGATGTGTTATAAGTTTCTTCATAGACGTTCTGGACTTGGTACTTTTTGCCAGCTAGTTGACTTATATTTGAATGTTAAGCTAGTTCTGAATAGTGCCTACAGAAGTGTTATAAGTCTTTTCTTCTTGTAAATATTACGTCCTGGACTTGATACTTTCTGCCAGCTAGTTGACTTATATTTGGGTAAAAAGCTAATACTGAATAGTGCTCACAAACGTGTTATAAGTTTCCCCGTAGAGTAAGTATCACGTTCTGGACCTGGTACTTTCTGCCAGCTAGTTGACTTATATCTGAGTGTTAAGCTGGTTTCGAATGGTGCTTACAGGAGTGATATAAGTTTCCTCTTACCGTAAATATTACGTCCTGAACTTGGTCCTTTTGTGAACTAGTTGGCCTGTATATGAGTTTTAAGTTAGTCCAGAATAATGCTCATAGATGTGTTATAAATTGCCTCATGGTGTAAGTATCACGTCTTGGACTTGGTACTTTCTGCCACCTAGTTAACTTATATCTGAGTGTTAAATTAATTCCGAATAGTTCTCACAGAAATATTAATAACTCCTTCTTTGCACGTTCTGGACTTGATATTTTCTGCCAGCTAGTTGACCTATATCTGGTTGTTAAATAAATTTTGAATAGTGTTCATAGAAATGCTATAAGTTTCCTTAGTCTCTATTTAAATCTGAATTTAAATTTGAATCAATCCTTCCATTTCTTTGATGAAAGTGCATGGTTTAAATTTCCTCTTTAAACCTCATGTTATTAGCAATTTTTCAGTCTACATTTAAATTGCTTCTGCTTTTTAAAATTGCCACATTACTTGAGAAAGATGTATATCACTAAATCTACAATTCCATTTTTAATATTAGTACTTTTTAGCTTTAAATTAATCATAAACAAATATTACCAATCAGTACAGGTAGTAAATCCATCTTCTCGCATTGCTTCCTCAACAAGTCCTTGCCGTTCTAACCACCAATTTTGTGTTTAATTCTTTTCACTTGGATAAATTGTTGTAAAAAGTAGCAGCAACACAGTTCTCTAGTTATAACTTTTGTTCATTTTGATTTAACGATAAGAATACATTTATTAGTACGGGTCCATAGTTTGATACTGCAGTTTTGCTGTGACGTCACAAATGGGAATGTAGTTCAGGTTTTGTCCGCGTGGTGTCGCGAGTTCAAGGCATTCTCCTGCAGTTATGCCAAGTGATGCCGTAATGTTGCTTTCATGAAAGCTTGATACTTGGTTGTAACTCTTCCGAATTAGAAACTGGACGTTATGCAATGATTGCTGATTGCATCAGAGACGCACGTGTGGGCGAAAGAGCAAATAGCGACACCTCAGCGAGGCAGGCGCCGAAAATACGGGAACATATCGTGCCGGTCTAACCGCAAACTTCCTGTGTGTTTTGCATGTGTTAAGCTGGCACCACATCACCTAAAGCCGCCGCTCCGCATCAGCTTCCCATCTCTCTCCCCCATTCCTAGAAATACTTTCGAAAATGGTAATACTTCAGCTGGACGAAACCTAATTACATGCTTTATAAAACGTCAGAGCTTGATAAATAATCTATTGCTTCACTCCATCTAAACCTGCGATTTCGTCGTCTCCATTGATGTCTTGCCGCCCAAAAACCGATTTTTACCGCCAAAGAAGATCTTTGTGACTTGTCCAGATTTTGGCCGCCACCCAACGCGGTTTTTGAAGGGTGATTGTTGTCGTTTTTCGGAGGGACATTGAGTTTGTGTTTATTGGTTAATATCTATAGAGATGAGTGTCGTAAAATGTGAATGTCACTCCTAGTTGTTTTGACCGCAAATATTTCAGGAATTCAGACGTGAAAATTTATGTTCCCACTCTTCATTTCTTAAAAGGTAATATTGGACGGGATCATCAATACAACAAACAGTCCGCGTCATAACTCATGTCGAAGTGTGGTTCGTAAAAAATAATCCGTTTCGCAAGTCCATTATTATTGGTGTTATCGAGTTGAGATTCAACGCTCAAATACCCAGCGGCGACAAAAATCTTATCTAAGTGGTAATCGGGACGAAATAGCCAAAACGACGGTGCCATGTGTGACGAAATTTATTTTTAATTCGCGAGAATTTCATGTGTAACGTCTCGGCGCCGAATGGAGATGATTCACAAAAATTTATAATTATTCATGGAATTGCCAAAAGACGAGAATAGAATAGATAATGAGTTTAATCGAATGACTAAATGATATACAATTAAAATTAAAACAAACAACTTAATTCCCAATAATTTTATTTCGATTTGACTTATAACAGTTCTCTCAAAGTTTATGTAAATAAATTCGTGTAAAAAACAAGACCATCTCCTACCAAACTCGATGAACATTTTCTTTCAGAAACTGTCAATTTATCGACAACCAATTTTCTTTCTCAAATCAAATGTATACATGATTTAGTGAAACTTGAAACGACCAAACATCTCAAATTTAATAGTCTTGATAATTTTTTAAATTGGTGCTTAATAGTTAATTAAATAAAATTGAATAACAACTAAGAATGAACCGGAAATGAGAAATCGCTCTATTCGATGGTTGAATAAGAAGGAGAGAAAGATAATTGATAAAAAGAGTGAATTTAGGAAAAACACTTACCGCAAAATTGGCAAAAGTTACTTTACTTAATTTGTTATGGAGCAGTTGGTTTTACCTGCTATTTTTACTGGAAGTGTAAAGAGGATAATAAAATTTTTCAGGAGGTGATGATCGAACACTACACTTTTGATATCATTGACGGTAAAAGTGGCAAGTTAGCTGTAATTAAAAAAAATGAGAAAAATTGAAATAAAAAAACTTCCAAAGTTTGTATTTTTTCAGAATATAATAAAAATATTGTTGGTGAACGAATTTTTTTGGTTAAAGTCACCTGATGGACTCCTAATTGTACCTGGAAAAAGACAATGACCTAAGATTTTAAAAAATGTTTCATTTCAGACAGGAGAGGTAAAATAAAATGTTAAAGTTGAAGGCGCTGGGTCATTACCTCAATGAAATTGAAACCAATTTTTGATTTGCTAATTACGATCTGCTGTAATTTTTTGAATGAGTTTGCTAGACAATTTGTAAGAACCTGAAAAACAAAAGTTTGAAAATTTTGAAAACTTGTTGAATTTTTCCTTAAAGATAACGTGATAACGAGGAATCTGAAATGTGACATGATTCTCAAATTTGAAAATTGAGAAACCAACTGAAGATCCGGTGGAGAGTGAAAAAGAAAGAAGGGTGGATGACGCATGAGATTTGACAGCTTTTTTACAGCTTATGGAAACCAGAAGAATAGTCCAGAGACATATGAAGAAGTCTAAAATTATATAAAGTAGAAAATATGCTATGCGAAAAGAAAATGGTACAGTGAAAACTAGAATCCCTTAAAGTAAAACATCTTTCATGTTTATAAGACAGTGAAAACAGGAAATACCTATTAAAGAGGATATTTGAATCAACTAGTGCATTAAATTTTTTTACAGATAACAGGAAAAGCTGAAACAGTGGAAAATTATTTTGAAGCTACGAGACAAAAAGGGAGCAATATGATAGAAGAACAAGAGAGTGGTTTAAAAATAAACAGACAGGAAATTTCACACACAATTAAAATTTTAATTTTAATAACTTAAAAAAAATAAAAAAATTAAGCATTATTAAAATTATTTGACAAAGAACATATACATATCCATAAGAAAAAAATCGGGGTTTATACGCAAAAAATGGGTATTTATCTACCTTGGTAGAAGTTTAAAAAAGGAAGAGCAAAGCAGAGTGGAAAATATCGTACCAAAAGTCTCATGAAAAACCTTCTTGAGACTGCAGAAAATTAGAGCCATAAATCATTAAAATATTTTTCAATTATAGAAAAGAATTATAGATGGGCTGTTTGCATTTAATATTCTAATATTCTAATACAATGATCAATGAATATAAATGAAGATGTTTATAGTTATTTAGTAAATTATAATTCTGATCAAGTTCGTTATAACGACTTAATCAAAACTCTTGAAAAATTTGTACTTGAGGGTTATTATCTAGAATCAACCCACAATAAAAAGAAGAAAACTGGAGTATACAGTTTAAAGAGTAAAATACCAATTTCTCAGGACTAAAAGAGTGTAGCAAGAAAAACTTAATGACTTCGAAACTTGCGAGGAAGGTTTAATTGCATCACAAATCAGCTATTCAGAGCAACCGTCTCAGAACTGTAAATTGTAATGATTACGAACTTCCGGTAACTCCAAATTAAACTAGAAACAGAAGATGAAGAAGAACTAAATTGTGAACGTTTTTGATTACTCACAATTTCTTCAAAGTTTTGCAACCTGAACCCTGAAACCTGAACAGTAGCAAAAAGTTAACTAAATATTTGATCTTTGGGCAAAATTTCTCCCTCTACTTTCTGTAGCAACCATTAAATTTCTATCAACATGATCACTTACAAATTTTATTTTTAATTCTAGAATTAAAATAGTTTTTATATTTCAAACTCATTGTATGTTTCTGTATAATCGTTTATTTATTCTTCTAAAGTTTAAAATTGCATTTCTTCTTTTTTATTGCAAAGCACAAACACAGTCTAATTAAGATTGCCCTATCTGAAATCCCACCAGGACCCTATTCGCAACCTGACAAAACTAAACCAAATTTGGAAACTCACCAAAAGGTTTCGAAAACGCTAAAACGTTAAACATAAATGTGTCTGAAACAATAAAGCAGAGCTGCAGAGTTGATAAATGCTCCAGGTGTATTTCTTAATCTAATAATTATGTTTTACACTCGTTAGGGTCGTCAAATTTTTCAAGATAACGAAAATATTTTAATATTTGTGTTAATAGTTGTGTTGTATTTGGTGGCTCAGTTGTAGCAGCTTTCACATGCAGTTTTACTCGAAATCCGGGTAACGCTAAAATTGGTGCAATGCAATCTAAGAAGAACCTAGTTAGTCATGTTGAAGCGGTGGAGTCAACAGTTTTTACGCTTTAGGTCCATGAAACGTGACGAAGATGATATGCGTCAAGACATTAGTCAAACAAAAATCAACTTCTGTCATTCAAAGAAAATTATGAGACATACACAAGGTGACCCATCTTAATATTATTAAGTCCACCAAAATTTGTGATTTACCTTTTTCAGCAATTTCTGCCTTGCAGCTATTATAGAGAAGCTTTATTCATACTAAGTTTTTTAATAAAAAATTGCAACTTGGTATCCACGTTCGATGTAATTTATGATTCATTATTGGGAAAAATTGTAAATATAAAAGATAGTAAATGCATTGGTTTCAAGAAAATTTTTAGCATTCTGAAAAAAAATTGCCAAGAAATTAAAAATTTTATTGCCCAATATCTGTGAAAGTGTATTCTGTTGCATACATTTCTACTAATTCCTTGCATTTAAACGATAATTTAGTTTCCCTTTGGATAATAAAATTACTTTCATTTAAGACTCCCAAAAGTTATATTACTTATAAAAAATATTTTTAATTAAGAAATGGTGAATGCGCCGGGTGAATAAGAAAATTTAAGATAGAATTTTAATTTCTTTTGTCACTTTCCAACATATTAGGAGAAATTTATTAATTGGGCACAAAAATTAGTTAATTTTGCATTATTCCTTGATATTAAGAAAATTGAAAAAAAATATCTACCCACTTCTATTAGCTTCATGTTACTGGCGATTCTCTGCTTCTCATAACATTTTTTTTTAATTGAACTGTAGGTGGTTAACTTGGAAAAAAATATGCTAACAAGTGTAATAACTGATTTGAATCAAATACTTTTAATAATGATTTCTTAAAATACTCCATAAAAAACATCTTCTAATGCCATCCACTTAATGCAAAAAATCGAAGTGGTCGGGTTTGGGTTGTGAAAAGTTTTGGAAACATTTTTTGAATTTTTTTAGTTCTAACAATCTTTTAAAGACTGAGCACCAGTTGCACAAAGCATAATTAAACTCTCGCCAAAATTTTCATGGGTGATTACACAGCCATCCAAAGATTTTTAAGAATTTCTAAGAAAGTAATGCTTGCTAAATTCCTACAGAATGCAACAAACGGCTAATGAACAATAAATGTAATAAAATTTTTAGAGAGGCGCTAAGGGCCGGGAAAACTCTTGTCACTGTTGAGCAACTGGAGCTTAGTTTACCACAGTGCTCTCCAGATTATGAAATAAATATTAATGAAAATCAAAATTAAATATTTGGGCTTAAGTCTATAGTGCTAACAGATTACTTGAGTCAATTTCAAATAAATTCAGATGATGAGGTCATAGTCTTCTCTAGATATCTTGGTGGTTGAGAAACAGGTATGAAAAAAAACAGCCATAGATGCAGCAGCTGCAAATGTGTCAACAAATCTCTAAGCTACAGAATGCTCTAAAACTAGTTACTCAAGTATCTGATACAGTGAGTTCAAAAAAAGAAGCAAAACCAGAAAATCCTCGAGTATGCTTTAAGTTGCCAATGCAACTTAAAATACTGTCAAGAAAATAAGTGAAATATTTTTATTGTCTAAAGTAGAATTGTGGATTTTGCAAAAATATAAAAAGTTGTTTATTATACTTATAAATGCCGTATAGTTTTAGAAAAAGATTACTATAAAGTTAAAACGAGTAGTTGAGTGCCTAGTTATTAAATATCTAGAACTAATTTTAAATTTTCTAAATTTGAAAATTTTAATTTTTCTTCAGCACTATGTTTCTAAATTTAGAGAATCATGGCTCAGCATCAGGAATGCCTATCCTCTCAAGTTCAATTCGCGGGTAATTCTGAAGAATTTTTCTTTAATTGCTGCCCTTTGAAAAGCAAACCACTGAGTAGTGCCCTGGCTATAAAAGCATCTCCTCTAAATTCTCATGGTATTATAATCCGACCAAAAACTTTTTCGTATCTTTATAATTTTGAATCTGAATGTTAAGTAGTTCAACCTAGAAAGTTAGTTGCCTAAATAAAACCTCAGGTATCCTACTCTTTGGGTAAAAATTGGGTCATGCACTATAGCCAAATATAACATTTTTATATAACTAAATATTAAAAAATATTATTGGTCAATAAGTATATGAAAGTCATAATCAAGAAGTAAAATAAGAATTAACTAAACATGAAAGAGACTGAAACTAGTGCGGTTCTAGTTAAAATTTCTCTAAAAAACATTCTTTCTTAACATTAGTGACTTCAGATTTTTTTCTATAAGAATTCATAACAATTATCATTTATTTTTAAATATTTTTAATCTTCTTCCTTACTGTGTACACTAAATAGTTACGTCAGAAAAAGTACAATTTCCTCCATACTAATCGATATGAACGCTGACTTAAGCAAGTCAATTTGATTTGTTGATATCTTATCCAAATCTACTGTACAAATGTACTTGGAAAAGATGTTGGGTAGCTTTTGGTCGTAATATGGAACTTTTCAAACTTGAATCACAAATGGTACCACTAAAGGACACTCATCTTGATGTTTTTAAGATAGACGAAGCAAACTTTCAAAAAAGGTGTTTGTCAACATTCCAAACACTTTGAAAATTTTGAAACCATTTGCTAAAAAATCCTATTACTTAATATTCTACACCATACCTTAATCACATTTCTAATGCTTGAATGTAGGATTCGTCTTTTGATTCTAAAAGCATTTATCAAGAACTTGAAGGTAAATGGTTGATGGGTTGATGTTCAAGCCATTACATCAAAATCGCTACATTTTCTCTTTCTAGAAAAAGTATTTTGAGATTTCTACAACGTATGGTGTTTCTATCTCAAAGTGGCTTTCCATCTATTGACGTTTGAAAAATAAGAAATATCTATGAAAAATTGCAACTTTCTTGTAAAAAGTACGCTAAAACTAATATTTTTATATTTTTTTCGAATGGAAATTTATGACAATTTACCTTTTGTTTTTAAAATCTACCATGAAGGAGCCATAAAATTGTATCACAATTATGTATCATTCTTGAGTTAATGTCACGTTTTTTGCTAATCACAGAACCAGCAGCTTTGCAACTTTTATAGTGAACATTTTTCGACAATTTTTGACAACAGAAAACTGAAACTCGTTCATACTATCAATGTTATGTCTATCCAAAAAATGTTCCAGTAACTCTATAAAATTTCTAATGTTTTTTGTTTTTATTAATTAAATGCCTGCTTTAAGTTGACGCTATTACTTTTTTCGTTTTGGTTATGCTACGATTGTGATGAAAGACTTTAAATTCCAATGAAAATTAGTGACAGCGTCACTATTTAACACTTCGAAAACTATTAAATTTTAGATAGAGGCTCGAGATTTATTTTCGTAGGAGATACGACCGAAATTCGTAAAGCCCAAATGGTGGATGCGCCGGGATAATTTTTGAACCAACAAATTTAATTTAGCTAAAATAATTAAAGTATTTATGAATAATGCTTGACACTTGTTATTTATTAATAATTATAATTTTCAACAAGCAAGCAAAATTTAATTTAGTACCCTAAACAATAATTAAGCTACGTGTTGTTATTTCACTTTGCGGTTCTGAATAACTTTGTGATTTAAGCTAGAAACAATTCTATTGTTGTATGAACCACCTACTTTTTTGCAGTTTCCTGGAAGAAAACTGTTTGTACCATCTCGAATTTTGCCCCTCTCTTTCGTATCTGCTACTATAACACTGCAATCTGCAGTTTGAACGTTTTGGAACACCACCGTGTCTGCATTGCCAAGACCTCTAGTTTATGACATAATCCGGCCGTTAAAGCCGTTAAACCTCACTTCTTAACGTTTCGGTTCCTTCTGACTTCAAAACAATGACAAGGTTAAACAACAATAATAAACCCACACATCCTGCTTCTCATTTTAACACCAATTTTCAAACTAGACGAAGCAATAATTTATTAACAACAATAAAATCCAATCCGCCTTTTCGCAACCTCGTCCAATAACCTTTAAGAAAATCTTGTTTTTTTTAACCAAAGAGGAGTGTCTCTTTTTGTTTCGTTCATGTTCGACCAATTGATGGTCGTTCCAACTTCATTCATAACATCGAGAAAAGAAGGTGCTTAGTTTCAGTACTTCACCAGCATCCGCTGTGGACTGTACGTTAATCTTCCAGCGCCCAAATGGCGACGGGAGCTAATTTTATAAAGACAAACAATTGGGTTTTACCGCAACACCATAAGCTCGACGAGTTTCACAGAACTCGATGCATGAATCAGTTGGCAATGATCTCGGAAAGTGGTGAATCAACGGCTAGTAGTGCTGGATTCGCCCGAGACGACGACAGTTTCTTCAAAAAACTCAAAACCTCCGAACTACTGAAGCATCTGTTGAGTGGCGAAAGAAAAGCGGATGATTCAAGTTTGCTTCCTTCCGTGACTCAAACATTGCCGTTATTATCGCATGAGTCAATAAATAAAATCGATGAAACCGCGACGGAACTCGCCATTTCACAAGAAGTCGCGCTGTTAACCGGGTTTGTGAGTGAAGATAGCAATAATGGGAGTATGGGAAAATCTTGTGATAAATCCTCGAGTGATAACACCAGTGATTATAGAGATGGAGGTTACCGAAGACTTGTTAGCGAAGAAAGTTCGTTACATACCAACGACGGCGTTTCGGAAGATGATTTATCCATCGATGATATACTCAGCAGTGAAACTATGGACTTTATTTTGTGCGAGGCGCAAAGAAATTTGCATATACAATCGTCACCGGCGTCAAGTCAAGAAAGTGATCACAACAGCGAACTTACCGAACTTTTGCCGGTGCAGAAGTCGAGCTATTTCGAACCACAACCGGGTCCGTCGAAAAGCTGCGTTGATGAATATCCGACGGATAAGTTGAAAGAGAAACAGAAAGATGGTGCGCGAGTTAAAACGAAAACTAAAGGGAAAGACAGCGACAGCGATAGTGATGTTGATAGTGAAATGGTGTTAGTTCCTTCCGGTAAGTTTCTCACCCCATCTCAATCAATAGAGAACACGATCACGAGAAATCAAGCAAACAATCAATTTATTACTGCGATTCAAAAAAATTCAAAATTAATTGGAAAATTATTAATAATTTTTATCAATAAATTTAATAGTCATTTAGTTCCACAATCTACAGTTTTAGTTACTTTTACCACGTGACTTTCAGTAAGCCTTCCCTGTAATACGTTTTAAACACTAAGCTTTTCAGACTTAACTACAACTTAAGTCTACTTGGTATGTAGTAAGTGCGCTACTACTGGCCTTTTGCTAATAACGGACCATGACTACTTTTAATAACTGTTAGTCACTCCTTTAACAGTTAATTAGTTACAATTTCTGAAGTGTAATTTTATTTGTGAATTTAAAAAAGTAGAGACCTGTAATTTATTTAAAGAACTATCAAAACCAATATTTATTTAAAGCCTGAAAATTAACTACAATGTAGAAACCCAAAACAGCAACAAATAAAGTAGTAAGATAAAAACTATGGAACAAGATGATTATGTTTTATTATTTTATAGTGGTTAAAGCAAATTAAATTTCAAAAAAAAATTTTATGATACAAGATAATTTTGATATCAAAATCGAAGTGAGACCAGCTAAGGTTTTGGGCTTTCAATTGTGTGATATTTTGTAGATAGTTGAAGTAAAACAAGATGATGATCTGAACTGATATCTTTCAGTTATCATAAAAGCAACCATTGGTATAATTGTAATTAAAAAAATTAACAGTAATATTTTGAAGTAGAAGAATTTTTCAAAAAAGTTTTGGCAATTTGGCTGGTAAAATATTTTTATTTAAAATAATTTAATTTGAAAGTCTTTGGTACTGAAAGGGTACTCTATTGGAAAATCTTATTAATTAAGTGCAGTTAGAATAAAATTTATATATGTTGAATTAATGCAAAAATATTGCAGTACCTAGATACTATTCCCTTAAACATTATTAGTTTTTTTAAATTAGAGCTCAACTATGCGAATAAATAACAATATTGCATATTTATGACCATAATCGTGCGTTTAAACAATCTTTAATAGTGCAAGTTTAAAAAAATATTTCATCCCAAAACGAAGAGAGGGCTTTAAAAATAATTTCTCCATTTAACGACAAGAGCGTCCAATATTTAAATATTTTTCAATATTTGCTTGGGGTCTGAATTGTAAATGAACAATTTTAATGCCAATAGCTCCTACGTTTCTATTACGAATATATTTTTTTTAGTATTACCATTATCATAATCAAATGCCCCACAATACCATTGCAACGTTATGTTGACAACATCTTAGGGAGAAATTTTAGTCAAAGAGACTGCCTTTAACAAATAAATTTTCTTACTTGTCTAAACTTGTCAGATTTATTTAAAGTTGAAGCTACTCATAATTGAAAATTTACAATAATCCTCTTTATACAAACAATTTTTTTTTCAGTAAGTGTACCTAACAAATACGCTACTTTCTTGAGTAAAACTTATTACATCAGATTTTTTTAAATCCAGTCCTCCTAGTTAAACAATAGCTCCTCTTATGCCGCAGTCCAAAGAACAAACTGTGAAATAACTTTTGTCATGTTTTGCAGTCAAATTAATTCAGTCTATGTACCAAAATGTCTTGAAATTCACCATAGCGAAAAGGTAAGGTTTTCTTCTGGCTGAGAATATTTGGAAAATTATTTAAAAAATTACAATCCTAAAATTAAAAACTGCATGAAAAAAATTATCACTAGTAATATTCTTAAGAAGCCGACACAAATTAAAGCAAGCGTCAAATCAAGAACCTGCGACTTAATAGCGTGTTATACAAAGTGAGGAAGAGAAACTGCCACTGTTTACTCTGCAGAAAAAGTGAAGAAACAATTTATTACTTTTGGCAGTGTCATGAAGTGTACAAGTAGTAGAAATTTTAAAATATAGATTGGACGAAACTTGGCTGCATCTAAGATTTTAAAATTGTAATTTACACTAATTGCATATTCAATCATGTGGACTGCCGGAATAAAACATAAGAAACAGAAAATTACACATAATTTTCGAAAAAACGATAAATAGTTTTTTAAATAAAAATTATATCATAGTTAGTGATGTGCAACTATAGAAAGTAGACTGCCCTGTAAATATTTTATCGTTGCAGTATGTTGAACTATAACGTTGATGTGCAATTAAATAATTCATACACAGTAAACTTTAATTAGTAATAAAAATTTGTAACAGAATCAAATTTTAATAACATTTTGTTATTCGAAAGAAACCGAGCAGTTTCGATTGTTAATTGCTAGAATAAAATCTAAGAAGAAACTTTATCACACAACACCGAACTTAATTTTTTGATGACCATTTATTTCCCGATTTATTTATTGTTATTAAATTAAAATAATTTCTTCATCTATCGACAGAAGCGTCCAGTATATAAATATTCTTCAATATGTACTTACTTCGAGTCTGAATTGTGAATGAGCAATTTTAATGCCAATAGCTCCCACATTTCCATTACGAGTATCATTTTTTAATATTACCATTATCATAATCAAATTTATAAATTTTAGCCAGTTATTAAAAAATTTAAATACTCTACAATACTGTTGCAACGTTATGTTAACAACTTAATGAGAAATTTTTGTCAAAGAGACTACAATTATCAAATAAATTTTCTTACTTTTCTAAACTCATCAGATTTATCTAAAGTTGAAGCTACTCGTAATTGAAAATTTTCAATAGTCCTCTTTACACATACAAATTTTTTTTTTACGAAGTGTTTCTAACATATACGGTACTTATCACATCACATATTTCTCAAAAAAAAATTTTTAAACCAGTCCTGCTGGTTAAGCAATAGCTCTTCATATGCTGCTGTCTAAATAACAAACTATGAAATAATTTTGGTCATGTTTATGCGGTTGCATTAATTCAATCTATGGACCAAAATGCTTTAAAATTTACCATAGCGAAAAGGCATATTTGGTTTTCTTCTGGCTGAAAATATTTGGGAAATTATTTAAAAAATTAGAATCATACAATTAAAAACTGCAAAAAAAAAATTATTACCAATAATAATCGATACAATCAAGCATCAAATTAAGAACCTGCGACTTAATAGCGTGTTATAAAAAGTGAAGAAGATGAACTGCTACTGCTTACTCTGCAGAAAAGGTGAAGAAATAATTAATTAATTCTGGCAGTGTCATGAGGTTCACAAGTAGTAGAAATTTTTAAATGTAAATTGTTTAAAATTTGGCTGCATCTAAGATTTTAAAATTGTAATTTATAATGATTGCATATTCAATTATGTGGACACATAATTTTCAGAAGAAACGACAAACCGTTTTTAAACAAAAGTTGTATCAAAGTTACTGCTTACATTTACAGTTATTTGTTTCCTCCAGGCACAAATAATTGTTTCCCTGTAGTTACATCATTTTATTTTCTAGTTGTTTTTACATAAAAATAAAACTTTTAGCATATTTTTCGGTCCTCTAGGTACTTAGTGTCTTTTAATTTATTATTATAGTATTTGCTTCCTTGGTCCAGAAATTGTGGACTACAACAAACTGTCTATCAATTTTTAATTTTAAACATTTTAACATAATGTTTGGTTTAAGATTTTTGCAGGAACAAAATTTTGAATCTTCTTTATTAAATTTAAACCACAACGATTTTTTTAATTTTTATCCTTAGAAAATTCGGTATTACGTTTTATTACTGAAAATGCTCCATAATTTTTTAGTTAATTAATGTTAAATAAGGCACGTACCAGTTTTCAATTTCTTCGTCACCATATCATCAGTATATAAAAAAATTGTGTGTAGCGCCAAAACTGTTAGTTCAATTTTTTAATTATAAGCACTTTAATAATAACCTCAAGTGTAAATTGAGAATCCAATTATATTATTGGGATGCATGAGAAAAAGCTTCCTTGCATAAATCAGTGCACGTGGGCTGATTTTGTAAGACAAATATTTATTCGACGTACGTGAAAAGCATTAATTTGTGCTACGGATAGTCAAATCCAGCTAAATGAAACTTTTAAATATTCATGTAAAATACGTGTAACCAACAATTTTATCTCTAATGTAAACTGTTCCTTCTATTTCTACTGCTTTTCAATGCAGTCAAATTTTCTTGTTAAATTTCTGTTTTTGTTCTAATTTGTTCAATTATAAGTAATCTGGAAATTCACCACCCAAACGCTTTTTTCATGTCTAATTTGCCATAAAACATTTTCAGGACACTTACTTCAAATTTACTTATTGAAATATCAAATTTTTAGTTAAAGCTTCCAGGAGTTGTCCGTATTTTGATTTTTAACCCCATCAAGTCAGTTTAGATTAAGAAAATAAGATGGTGCATTTTTCTCATACATCACAACCCTCCTTTTATAAATTCTTTTGCAAGCAACTTTATTAAGTTATGAAGTTAATTAAATTTATTTTAAGAGTAGATAGATAAACCACACAATGTAAACACAATTTTGCATTTATACTGTTAAATGTCACAGCTTTTTTAATTTTATTGACGTCATGGGTGTTTAGATTTATAGTTACAGCACTCAAAAAATGTTACTAAGCAGTCAGTTTTGAATAATAATTTTTGTATTATAGTTTGAAAAATTTACGTCAATTTAACGTAAATTTAACGCTCTAAGCCATTTTAACAAATTAAACAATTATTTAATATGCTACTACTAATTTTTGAGTTCTAAGATATTTAAAAAATAATGCAGATGCCTATTTGAAGCTAGATCCCAATAATTCCTAGTAATTTCGTACCAATTTTGGTGAAAACATGTTTGGATTTATGTTTGGGCTGCATAAGGGTCACTCCATTATGTGCAAATTTTAAGATAATTAATAATTATTTGGGATGCTTACATTCTACTATCTTTTTGCAAAATTTCTACACAATTTTTGAATTACTTGAGGTTCTATAATCTCGACAATGTACTTTGGGGTTATTAGTCCGCCATTGGGTATGATAATAAGGCAAATTTCATAATGACATAATACATGGAAAGAGCCAACAACTCATAATATGACGTAAGTCCAATAGCAAAGTTACCAGTTGAACTGTTCTCTCCCAAAACATTATCTGACGATGTAGTTAGTTTAGGGCTGCTTTTGCAGCAACCTACATTTTAGTTTCTTGTTGATGGTTTAGCCAATAATTCTGGTTCTTCTTACCCTTACAAATTTTCTCAAAGGCCGAGGAAGATTTCGAAGGACTTACAATTAAAGTGACGATTTTCTGTAACCTCTTTCATTGCTTCCATTCTTCCTAAAGTACAAGTTTACTTACTTCAGTCGTAATAATTGTTGAATGTTATTATTATTTTCTTAGAGCTTATTTACTCTTCCTCTACTGGCGTATTTTTTTTGACATGGAGTTTTTCAAACTTGTTTGTTTAAATATTTTTTTGGTACGATTTAACAAATATTTGTCCAAAATCTGCATTTACATATGTTTTTTCAAAGATCATAGAAACTGATTTCTTGAATCTCGAATTAATATTAAATTTACACTTGAATATTATTTTTTTTCCATTGGGCCCTTCAAACTAAGCACCAATGCTGGAAGTTTAAAGATCACCAAAATCTTTTCTAATGTTTCAATTTACTCTTTGATGCGCTTGAATGTTTGAAGCTATAATTTAATTAGGAAAAAGATGTGAACAAAATTTTTATATTACTTGAATAAATCGTCTTTTATGATGTATATTTTAAGTTTTATTCAATTTCCTGATTTTTATAAAATTATGGAACTTAGAAAGAGTGACTACCTACATTTACTTTTCCAGTAGAGTAAATAGCATAGAAATACGTACAAAGGACAATTATCAATATTTTAAGAAATGAAGAAATATAATTCCTCTAGTATCAGCGTTACGTGTACTTCTTGTTATGTTCTATCACAGATACTGTTAATTTTTTGGACAATAAATGTATTTTGTATTGTTTTTAATCTCATTGTATAATATGAATATGTTCTTTTGGAGCTTTACCTAACAATTTTTTTTCGAAAATTTCTTTTTGATGACACTTAGGAAGAAAAAATTGCTTTCAAACCGTGAATTAAAAGGAGAGCAAAAGAGTCTACCTAAGTTGCTAAATATTATTTAAACTTAGTAATTCTTCGATTAAACAGCTTGCAAATGTAGGGATTGTTTCTGTAAAAAATGTTTGGTTTTGCTTCTGCTGAGAGATTTTTTGATGTTAGTGCAGTGGGATTTTCTTAGAATTCTTTTTTAAATTCGCCACAATTAATTCTATTTGACCATAAATCCCATTTGGACAATCACTGCCGGCGCTCTTTTTCCAGCCGAAGATCAGATACTCTGATACTTTTTTGCCCACTTAATGAAATCAAATTATAGCTATCGGTTAACGTCCACAAAACATTTAATAAAAGTTTTTTCCTCGATTCCCAGATCCTCTCGAATGGACCGGCGCCCACATCAAATCTTGGTTGTCTTGGTGTTCTCGGAAGTTTTCATTGCAACCAAAACCCGATCCCGCCAAATTCCCAACAACCGGCGCCGACCTCTGCCAGTTAACTAGAGCCGACTTCGAAAATAAAGCTCCATGTCCAAGAACCGGCACCATCCTCGCCAAACACATCGCCCATCTTCGACACAGCGTCACCGGTCGCTCCACCAGTCCCCTCGCCGTCGAATGCAAAGTTTTCGACGATGACGACGACGACGACGAAGAAAACAAAGGTAAGCAACAAGTTTATTTAATTACGAACTTTTTCTCTCGTAAATTGTCGTTGTTATTGAAAGATCGAAAATAATTAATTGTTCACCGCCCCTAAGATTGAGCGAGGTCGCGCGCAATAGAATTGGGGGAAGGGCGAGGGCCAAACGTCTAAGCCCGTAAAGTCGGCGGGTCGAGTGACAGTATTTGACTTTTAGATGCGCCCCCGCCGCGGTGGTAATCCTGCTGGTCTCCCGACCCTGTAACGGCGTCGCTCCTGCTGGACGGACGTTGCCCGGTCGATACTTCCACATGCAATTCTAAAGACACGTTCCTGCTGTAAAGTCGCTTAATTGAGGCGCCGAGATGATATGCACGAGAGCACCGACAAGGACGCACCAGGTAATCAAGAAAACAATATCGCGACTCCCGCAGAGACGCATAATGAGACAGGGCCGGGATTACGGATAAACCCCGGCGTGCGGGGGATTATCTCCGGGCCGGATTTGGGGCGTCGTATTAGCCTGCTAAGTTATTTATTACCCAGTAATTAAGTTTGCAAGTGTTGCCTCGCCGCCCTCGACCAGACCCCAAATTTTTAATAGCGCGCCCTTTACCACTTGATTCGCTCACGCGCAACTTTGGCCCGTCCTCGATGTACCGGAGAAACCCTTCATCAAAAATTTCGCTTCTTTTGAGGACTAAGAGTTCTAAAACTTGAGAAATTCAAACACTTTTTACCTATTTATCATATTCTCAGCAACAGCTTTTATACATTTCTTTATATCTTCTACTAATAACTTTTTTACTTCTCGGACTTTATGGAACCTTTTCAAAAACAAAAATTAAAACGATTTTAAAGGTTTCTTCATTTGAGAGATGATCATAATTAATAGTGTTGTTAGTTGGATTTTTAGATAAACTGAAAACTACCAACAACTATTTTCTAAATTTCTTTACTTTTCTCTTCTGCAATTTTCTTAAGTCTTAATGTTTACTGTATTTTTTCTACAAAAGCTCAGGCATTTTCAGCTGCTTAGATACTTTAGTTTATGATTGTGCTTAACGTTGCGGTTAATTTTAATTCCTTGATTTGCCCCAGTCTCTCCTAAATGGTGGTTGAGAAGAAGTGCTAAATTAGATAATTTATGTTTGATGTTTGTTTCCTTGACTGTAAACCCCCGAATCTATTAAGCAATTCAGTGATAAGCCCGATAGGAGCCCTCCGGAACGCGTAAATCGGTTTTGCCGGAAGACGACTGGAATTGGAAATGGAAACGATTACGAGAAGGAAGAAAGAAGTAAATTGAACCTTTCGGAAAACCTATTATCACATCAACAATTGATACGGTCCTGATAAAGCGCTTCATAATAAACCCATGTGTCAAACAATTGATGTTTTAGTTTCTTAAAAAAAGAGTGAACTCAAGTGGGTCAATATTTGAGAGTTGCGGTAATAATAACGGAAGATTTCTGGGCATACGTCGGATTTTACGACACGCCTCGCCCTTCGACCCGGGAATTTCATGAGAACAGAAGGGCATCAGTGTAAATACCACTTGAAATTCAGCGAGAGAGCCCGATATAAGGGTAATATATAACTCGTTCCCGCCGCCCCTTCCTTCCTTCCTACGTGCCGAGTTTCCTTCCTCGACACCGGCGGACTTCCGAAACTTTCCACATTCAAGATAATGCCACAATATTAATGGTCGTTTTATACCAGGCGACGGCTGAAATTATGAATGACGCAGTTTGATAAATATCACTGCACGGACGTATAAATGCGATAATTGCGTTATTATACGGGCTAAATGCACGAGGGATCATGGGATCAAGTGATGCCTGCATCCAGGTCTACGCCACCCCACAAACAACTGATACTGGTTTGTGGGTGAATTATAGAAAGGAATCAAAATACTTTTTGAGTATTAAACAAAAATTATTAAAAATACTGCAAACAGTTTGCTTTTCATTACGTGGCATTTACCAGTAGATTTAGTGGACTAAATTACTAGGGGTTGCATTTTCTATTTCAAACCGCTGTTGGTTTTTGGATTTAAATGTTTAATAAGTTTTTACAAAAGCAGTTTTACATTTGAAAACATTATATCTACCTTTTAATAACTGTGTGCGTTACTTATTAAGCTGGAGAAAGATTCTCTCAAAAAAAAAATTGTCTTTTGGTTTTCTGACCTCCTACACCTAGAGTACTTAGCAATATACAAAACTAAATCTGCTGTTATTTTATTTTATTGCCGTTTCATGGTTCTCCTTTTCTGTCACCTCTCCATAGGCACCAATTTAGCCAATAATAATGAGACCGTTTGAGGGATTTTGTTCTATTAAGTTCTCTAAGAATCGGGGTTTTTGGAAGTGTTCAATAAAATATCTTTTTCTAATTTATGGTAAGTAACTTTAGTTTTACTTCGAGCAAGTAAAACTCATATTCTCCCGGCGCATCCACCAATTTTGCAAATTGGCTTTGTTTGAACCAGAAAATTATTTTATTTTATGGTTTTTCTATTGTCTTCTTTTTCTATCACTTCTTTATAGTCGCCAATCTGGCCAATAATAACAAGCACGTGTGAGAATTTTTGTTCGATTAAATTCTCTAAGAATCGGGGCTTTTGGAAGTGTTCAATAATAATATTTTTTCTATTTTATGGTAAGTAACTTTAGTTTTTCTTCGAGCAAGTAAAGTTCATATTCTCTTGGCGCATCCACCAATTTTGCAAATTGGCTTTCTTCAAACCAGAAAATTATTTTATTTTATGGTTTTTCCATTGTCTTCTATTTTTATCACTTTTTTATAGTCACCAATCTGGCCAATAATACAAACCACGTTTGAGGATTTTTGTTCGAATAAATTCTCTAAGAATTGGAGTTCTGAAAGTGTTCAATAATTATATTTTTTTCTAATTTATGGTAAGTAGCTTCAGTTTTTGTTCAAGGAAGTGAAATTTGTATCCTTCCGGCGCATCCACCAATCTTGCAAATTGGCTTTCTTTGAATTAGAAAGTTATTTTAATTTATTTCTTTTTCATGGTCTTCTCTTTCTGTCACATCTCTATAGGCCAATAGTAATGAGCACGTTTAAGGGTTTTTGCTTCATTAAATTTTTTAAAAATAATGGGTTTGGAAGCGTTCAATAATAAAATATATTTCCTAATTTATGGTAAGTGACTTTAGTTTTACTTCGAGCAAGTAAAATTCGAATTCTTCCCGCACATCCACCAATTTGGCAAATCGGGTTTCTTTAAACCTGAAAGTTAATTCATTTTATTGCTTTTCGATGATTTTCGTTTTCTATCACCTCTCCATAGGCACCAATTTGGCCAATAATAACGAGTAGGTTTGAGAGATCTTGTTCAATTAAATTCTCGAGAAATCAGGGTTTTGGAAGTATTTAATAATAATAATAATTTCCTAATTTACAATAAGTAACTTTAATTTTACTTCGAGGAATTAAAATTCGCATTCTCTCGGCGCATTCACCAATTTTGACGTTCGAGAGATTTTGTTCAATTAAATTGTCCAAGAATGAGGGTTTTGAAAGTATTCAATAGTAATTCCTATTTCTTAATTTATGGTAATTAACTTCAGTTTTACTTTGAGGAACTAAAATTCGTATTCTCCCGGCGCATCCACCAATTTTTCAAATTTGTTATTTTTGAATCAGAAATTTAAGCCGCAATCGCAGAAAGTTCAGATTGAAATAATTAATTCCATTTTAAAACTATTAAATTTAAATTTGATGTTTTGATAAAAAAAATGATTTCATTGCTTTCTCCATTTTCTGGTGTACTTTGTATTTTACCTTAATTTTGCTACCACCGAACGGCTATTTTAAATATCAGTCTCTAGTCTCTAGAGCATTTCTTTAAAGTACATAATGACAAAATTAATTGCTAGGCTTTTTTATTATAATAATGGCTTGTAGTCGATGGTGCAGTGCATAGCCACATTTTGTTAATTGCCTGTAAGGAGTAGATACCTGCAAAACATCTCGTTTTCTTTTATTGAAAGCCTCTGGCCAAAGCGCTTAGATCAAATCATACACTTGTTGTAAAATAGTCAATAATACCAAATCACCAAAAAATCTTCAAGTAAATACCTATTTATAATATTTCTGGAAAATATTACTTTTTATAAATAAAAGCTTTTTACAACCTATGGTGTCTTCTTTCTCGCAATAATTTCATCCACGTAACTTCTTCATTCCATTTCCCTTTTAGTCTTTTTTGTTCTACTGCTTCATCTACTTCATCTCTAAACAATTTACAAAAGTTTCCTCTTTTTGTTGAGCTCCAGTCTTTTCCCTTCTTTATCTACCAATTTTCGTCTGTTTTCTAAGGTGTTATGAAGGCCTTCGTTTCTACATGATTCTCTATTCATGTTCATGTTTTGATTTTTTATTGCTATTATACAACACTTTTGGCAATATTTTATTTTTGTCACCCTTATTTCATCATATATATACTTCCTACTATTGCATTATGAATTCTTGTTTTTATATTGTTTTTCCCATATTGTTGTTGTTTCTTCCTCAGTAGATATTCAAATTTATTCCTGCCCTATATTTTAAGATACTTATTCATCTATTTCTAAGTCTTTAAGTTTTTTCTCTGTCATTGTTAAATGCTCAGTTTTTCTAAATTAATTTCTATATAAAAGATGTGCGTATCTTTGAAAAATTACAAATTGATCGACGGCAAAGTTTAGGGTGGAACTGGAGCGTCCAATTCTCCACACATTTTATTGACATTTCAGACGTTGAGAATTTCTGCAAAATTTTTTTTGAAAGATTAGAGTGATTTTCAATGTCATTATCTACTTCTATAGCTACATTTTTATTCGCATATAGCCCTTTTATTGCATTTCTACTCTTATCTCTTGCATCCTTATTTCATCATTATACTTTTTACTATTGCGTTATGAATTCTTGTTTTTCCCATGTTGTTGTTGTTTCTTTTTCAGTAGCTCCATTTATCAATGTAGAAACCCTAAATATTCAAATTTATTCCTCCCCTATATTTTTAGATACTCATTCATCTATTTCTAAGTCGTTAAATTTTTTCTCTGTAATTGTTAAATGCTCAGTTTTTAAAATTAATTTCCATAGTTTTGTTGCAAGTTTCCCACAATAAAACTGAGACCTGCATTTCTCTGCACAATTACAAACTGATCGTCGGCAAAGTTTAAGATGGAACTGGAATCTCCATTTCTCCACACCTTTTATAAACTTGTCAGACGTTGAGAATTCTTACAAAGTTCTTTTTGGAGGTTTAAAGTGGTTGTCAATGTTACTTCTCTTGCTACATTTTTTATCCGGTATAGCTCTTTTATTGCATTTCTACTCTTATATCTTACGTGACTTTCCAAATTTCTCTCTATACTAAATCACAAGTTTTTTAAGACCTATAAAGCCAAAGTGTACGTCCCTGTTTTCTGTATATTTTTTAAATTATCTTTTGAATATTGTAAATAATTGGTTATTGCTGTTTTATTTTTCTAAATATTTTTTATACTAACGCTATTACACTTATGCCTTTATAGTTGTCTGCTGTCAATTCTTCCAGTAGTTTCTTCTCGATAATTGCCCCCTTGACCACAAAGCTCACTATACGCAGCCTCCTTTTTCTTGAGTTATTGTTTCTTCTGTAGTTTGCAATTTATAAACTTCAGTCTTTCTTTGATCAGCAAATCCAAATAGAAATTTTCCCATTGCTACATTTCTATGAACTGCATATGTCTTTCTCCTTTTAAATTTGTTTTGTTGTTCCAAATAATTTCCACAGTTGCCCCCTCCAATGTACTAATCTACATTTCTACATGTCCCTTCCTATTCCCCATTCTTTTCTTATTACGTATTTCCTTACTTCGCTATTCTTTTTATTCCTAAAGGTCCTTGCGCTTCTTCAAGCTAATCCACTTACTATAGTGTTGCATTTTATTTAAATCATTTTTGTTCTATGTTTTCTAAGTTTTATTTTACATATTTGTCTTCCCTCTTCTGCAATTTATAGTAATTCAAATTATTTTATATTATTTCTTCTCGATTTATACCTCTCATAATATTGTCATATCGTAACTCTACGAATTTTTATCCAATTTATTTTGCTATAGATTTCTGCTTGTCTCGTCTTGTTGAAAATGTATTTTATATATATTTTTCTAACTTCTTCCTATAGTACCTGTAATTTTATTTCTTATATACCATGGAAATTGCATTTTAGATACTAGTAGCTCGTAATCAGTTTCACTCTCACTCTTCTTTATACAGGGAGATTTATTCTTATAGTGATTTCATCATATAATAATATTAATTTAAATCTTCCAGTCTTTCTTGTCTGTACGTAAACCCGTACCAAATCAATTAAGATTACAAGAAAAACCTAGGAGGACCAATAAAACTATTATAATTTGAATAATTAAATTTAATTGGTTAAAAAACACTTGAAAATACTACAATTCCGTATGCTACTGAAGGCGTTGTCTTGACGTCTTCCTGCGTTGAAGATAAGAAGAAGAGTAAAGAAACGTAACGTCAGTGGAGTAAGGGTTGAGTCCCTCCCCTGCTCTTCATGGGTTTTTCCAAACACAGGTCGACCTCTCCCTAGGGGATGTATATTTTTAATAGTTTTATGTAAATAAAGTCGATTAGCTTTTCTCACATAATTCTTCCATTGCCTTGCTTACTTTTCCTTCAAATGGTCCTATTTTGTTATTATTTGATTTCTATCTAATTCTTTCCTTGGAATCATCTGATATTACAAGTTGCTGAGATTGGCCTATTTTTGATATGTCATTTCTTACAGTTTCTATAAATTCTACTCTTTCATTCACAGAGGTGCTATCTGTTGGTGTATATACTCGCAGTATTGTTATCTATCGCTCAAATAATTCTACCTGTAGTCTTATTATTCTCTTATTTATCAGTTTCCATGATGGTATCGTCTTTGCCATCTTTACCAAGAAAAATTTCTATCTTGGGATTTTCTTCTAAACTATTTTGGACCGTTTTTTCTTTTATATTCCTTTTGGCTTTATAACCATTATCACCAAACAAGCAATAACCAAAAGAAGATATTTTTTGAAGATACTTTGCCAACAATTTCTGCTCGAATAGAACAGTTTATCAATTTCGAAGCAAATTTTTAGAGTAGGTTCCTTCTTTACTTTTAATGTTTCTTTATTTTGAAAAAATACTAAACAGGTGTTCTGCAGGATTTATTGCTAACAAAATTTTCTCTGAAGTTGTGGCCAGTTAAAAATTATTCAGTAGCCAAAATGCGTTCAAATGTACCTACATAGTCCATATATGGCGCTGCTCTCCAATTAGACCGGAAGGTGAAGCCAGACTTTCTGTATTGAACATCAGTGATGGCAAGTTGGCTAGCCACAGAAATCCCATACAGGGGGCAAATTTCATCTTTATCCGTGTCCGATCATCTAACCAAAAATAATTTGAAGAAAAATTCTTTTGCGGTCTTATAAAGAGAATGCTTCTGGCCATTTACTTTCTTAAACAAAAATATACGTAGATTGTCTTTCAAAACGATTTTAACTGATTGAAAACATATTGTAATGAAAAAAGTTCAATCTAACTTTAATTAAGAATTAGTGAAAGATTTTTTTTTTGCTAAAACCGATAGGTACTTTTTAACACTCTTGTGGGTCTACCTATTGTTTTTCAGTATATAGTTCTATTGTGCAGGTTTCGTAAAATTTAAGATTAATAACATGGTTTCGAAACCCCTTTTCTCCTATTTCTATAGTAGATCCAGTTTGAGCTCAATAATTGTTAATAAGAAACTTTTCGAGAAGGCCCCGAAGCGTCGTTTCTTCCTCGAATCGCCGATAATTACAGCCGTTTGTCCATTCTAATAAAGCAATTAAGCTCGTCTCGTATAAAATAACAATCAGTATGCACTTGGAAGTCTTCCGCACGTTGGAAAGCCCACAACGTTTTCAATTCTAGCCGCATCCTCAACCGCCATATATGCTTGTTCCTGGAACTGTTTATAACCATCAAGAAATCGTTGAAACCCATCGAAACGATAATATGCGAAATCTCAACTTTCACACCGCCACCGGCAACGTGACGCCTTTAACAATCAACGGTTGCCGCTCCCTCACTTTGATTGATAAGACCAGGGCAATCATCATTATTACCATTAGAGATTTTCGCAGAGATTAAGGGATTCCGGTTCTCTCCAGGGGGAAATAACAACGTCCGGTCCGGCAGGACGCCCGGACTTTATACGTGAAAAAAGGGGATCGTTTAAGATCTCAATCATCATCGCTTAATTACAATTATATTTAACTGTTGTCGGCGAGAACCGAAATTTATTCAATTATAGCGGGAATAATGCAATACGGAGGAGGGATTTCCATATTTCCGCAATAAGCCAGCGTGACGCGAGGGATGTTCCGGAGGAAAGCTAGCGGGAAGGAAGCGAACTCCCGCTTCCTCCCGTTTGAAACCACGTGCACAAAGTGCACCAATCCCAACTTATATTAACTATTAAAGTTGAATTTCGTTAAGTTTAATAATTGACTAAAAATAAATGTTTTGATTTAAGTTTTGAGGGTTGAATGGTTTTATGGGAATGTTGGGGAAAAAGGAGGGGATGAGTTGAATTCGTAGACGTCGTCGGTGGCGTCGTGGCGGCATTTCGAGGTTGACTTTCGTCGGTGTGATTGAAATTTCGTTGAAGTTATTTCGTGGGTTTTTATTAGTGGAATATTTTTTGTTTGAATTTTATTTTGTGGTGGAAAATGTTACGTGGATAGTTGGCAGCCATGTGGAGGCTGCCGGGTTGTAGCCCCGAAGATTTACTGGTAGCACGACGACTTGCTGTTAGATCGCATCCGGTGCATCACAAGTTGCATGCAGGAACCATGATCTACAATGGTATGTGGTATAGCAAAAACGTTAATCCCCATCATCAATAAATGCAAAAAAATTAGAAACGATTCTAAGTTCTTTTTTACTCTTCCAAACAATTGTAATCAAACAATTTATGAGAATTATGGAAATGTTTTTCTTTACCTAACAAACTTTGAGGGATACTCAGTTTATTATATTGCAACAAAGTATAAATTCGTTAATTCAGCTTCGTGGAATCATTTTTGAAACAAATCTTAAGGAAAAAATGAGTAGAAAATAAAGATTTGCACAGATTATAGCCACCATCTTGTCACTAGAGGAATCTTCAAAATAGCATCATTCATGATTAAAGTGAAACAATAAACCCTGCAAAAATTTTCTACTCCATAGCTCAATAGCTAAATTCGGAAAAATCCTTCGTTGGTGATCGGCATTACCAAAATTATTTAAAATATTTATCTCCTCGAAGGAGACTTTTCGGCGTAAACAAACCATAAAATAGAATTACAGAAGAGTTGCAAATATTTGTAATTAGCAAAAAATTTGCCAAGCTTCCTATTTCTTCAAGTATTTTTACCCTTTCAAATAATTGTGATCGAAAAATTTATAGCAATCATGAAAATGTTTTTTTTACCTAACAAACTTTGAGGGATAATCAGTCTATTATATTGCAACAAAGTATAAACAGCTTCGTGGAATCATCTTTGAGACACATGTCAAGGAAAAAAATTGTATAAACTAAAGATCTGCACAAATTATAGCCACCATCTTTCTCAACGAGGGCCTTGTCACTAGAAGAATCTTCAAAATAGCATTAATGGATTAAAGTGAACCAAGAAATGCTGCAAACATTTTCTACAACATAGCTCAAACCGCAAAAATTTTTCTTTGGTGATCACCATTACCAAAATTATTTAAAATATTTATCTCCTTGAAGGAGAATAAGTTTTTTTTGGCGTAACCAAACCATAAAATAGAAATTTCAGAAATTTTACCTGCATTTTCTTAAACTCATTATTTTGACAATTTTGCATCATAATTAGGTATCCTAAGAGGAAGAGGAGTTGTAAATAGTTTCTAATTAGCAAGAAATTTGGCAAACTTCCTATTTCTGCTTTTGATAATTGTATGTTTGTGGATAATTGTGCTTTCTATTTCTACTTTAGCTCTCTCTATGGCAATTGATTCGAGCCGCTATTTAACATCGGTGCAATCGAGTCCTTGTGTCTTAGGTGAGCAAATAAACTTCTATGTTCTGCTAGAAGGAGTATTATAGAAATTATTGTCTAAAATATTAATGTTTTATCCGATTAATTAGACTAAGAAAAACTCAGGGAAAATGGCTAGAACAAAGTGAGATTTTTTGAATTTTTGAAAATATATTTCTGCAATGACTCAATCGATTTGCATTCTGTACCTCTAAAAAATATTTTTTCTTAGATTTAATATAAGAAATTGCTACTTTTTACTCACCATCATGAAATTTCTTTCCTCAAAAGATTTCAAAATAGAAATTTCTAATTATTTACAAACAACCAAATTTGAATAATGCTTTGTTGACCACAAAAACTCAGCAATTTCTGCCATTTTGGCTACTATAGTGTGAATCAATTTCTTTTCTGAATTCTAATCCAAAATTTCATCCCCTATTATAATTTGGTTTGGAAAATAATTTGCATCTTCGCCGAGAAGCCCAAAATTTTCTAGAATTTTGTTATGGGACGGTGTAAACAACAATTCTTTACTAACTTTTATTACTGCAAAAAGATTATAAGAAATTTAAAAGGGATCATTTCTAAAAATTGCTTCTTCTTCAGTTTTATTTTTCCCTACAACTTTGTTATTTTTTTATTTTTCACCAATTGGTAAGAATGAGAACTCGTAAGTTGCATAGAAAATTTGTATTACTTGTCTATTAATATCTTAAAAAGAATGGTCCCGATAAGTTGCAATTTTTGGTAGTTTGACTTTATGGCAGTTCTTATTTCTTTTTCTGTAGGTCTATTAAAACTTAACTAATATGTTTAACGTTTACTGATAAATTATTCACTTTGTTTTCATAACATTTTGTTAAGGAGGTTTATTACACTGGATAAAAGCAATTCCCTCGATAATTTCTCAATTAAGTTTTGTGTCCATGTTTCAATTAAGTTTTACCCTCTGCAAATAACGAAAAAGTAAACGCAAATTTAATATGAATTTAATATAACAGGTAGGAGGGATACTTAAAAACTTTGCGAACAGAAACAGAAAAACAGTTCAAATCAGCTTCAATTCTTTTGTATTGTTTGGTCTTTGTCTATAATTTCAGCTATATCTGGCATATAATTTTCCTACACAACTGTTAATAAATGAATAGCGTTTTTCACACAAATGACAATCTGTAAAACAATTCGTGCAATCGCAATAGAAAGGGTATGGCGTCAGATTTTTTGGAAGCTCAAAAACGGTAGAAATATAATTTTTATACTAATTCTTGAATCAATTGAAACTAAAATAGAAAATATTACAATAAGAAAAAATATTCTATCTTAACGACAATACAGGGTGGTTCATAGAAAATGCCCGTAGCTTTTATTTATATTTATTACTTAAATAAACTGAAAACTTTGCCAAATTATTGTTTAACCACTACAAGACCCTAATAGAGATTTAAAAAAAAATTAACTTCAATGTCAAACGATGTTCAACATTTTTTTAAATGGAAAGGTCTTTTTATGGATTTATTTTAAAATAAAATCTTTCTAAAAATTTAAAAAGTTGACTTTGGTACAATATTTATTGAATAAAATAATTAAAATATTTAAATGCGTCGGAGAAAAGAGAAACGATAAATGTCAGTAATCCGTCAGTATCGCCGTTGATATCGTACTGTAACTGTTTCTGGGTTTCAGAGTAACTTTTTTGTAAAGAAATAAATAAATAATGGAAATCAACTGACCGACAAGTTGCA
The DNA here is from genome assembly GCA_905333025.2 of Pyrochroa serraticornis. Classification (NCBI taxonomy): domain Eukaryota; kingdom Metazoa; phylum Arthropoda; class Insecta; order Coleoptera; family Pyrochroidae; genus Pyrochroa; species Pyrochroa serraticornis. Next base: position 7,099,170 of record HG995157.1, on the reverse strand, counting down.
AGTGTATTTCGAATGCAACAAAAATTGTGGTCAACCATTGCAAATTTAGAGAACGATCGTTTCCAAATAGAAAAGTTCCTGAAGTTTGCAGACTCGAAAATAATTTGAGAAAATTTAAAATATTCAAAAAACCCAACCAGATGGAACGCAAATTTGGCAGAAATCTTGAATTAGATGTACTTTTGAGTGTAAATGAATTTTCATTTGCGAGAACCTTTATTCATGAAATTCCTAATAACATTGAAGCTTTAAACCAAACTACATATTGTAATAAAAAGACAAATTGAAATCACACATACCTGAAAAAGTGCAGATATTGGAGGACAATGATCGAGGTCGGAGGGAAAAATTTTTCCTTCTTTCTTTAGATACAATCCAGAATCTTTTTTAGGAGAATTATTTGGTCAGATGAATGTACTTTTAGTATTAATGGCACTTCTAATAGAAACAATCACAAATATTGGTGCCAACAAAATTTTTATAACAGTGCCCCGGAATTTAAAAATAAATCAAAAGTGGTTTGCAGCGGCTAGAAGCAATCTTGCGAAAATATTTTACATAGAAGAACCATTTAAGTAAACTTTTCATATATGTAACATTAGTAAAAATTAAAACTGATGATTTTTTTGAAAAAATTGCTAATTTGACAGTGATTGATTAAAATCACTGTTTGGTGCCAAAAATTGGCCACTATCATGAGATCCACTACTGGGTAATTATGTGAATGGGTTTTCTGAAATTCGACTTCCATATTTTTGGTTGATTTTAGCACGTTTTCACCACTTACAACTTTTTTTCATCTGGACGCAACCACGTGAATTTCCCAAGAAGCGTGAAGTACGCGCCAACTTTGAGCCAGGCAGTGACGTCAGGTCAATAATAATATTTTTTTTTATTTTTTTAAGTGAGCTTTACACATGAATGCTAGAGCGCGTTAAAAAAGTTTTTTGAAGTATAAATCATATTTTGTTTTTTGTGAACATCCCTATTCAGTGGCCTGCGCGTTCGCCCGATCTTACTCCACTTGATTTTTGGTTGTGAAGATATTTATAAGATCGGATTTATTTAACCTTTCCAGTTTACCACTTTAATGGAGAGAATTACTAATTTTTGCCGTAAATCCTATTTGGATTTACCAGGTTTTCACCCCGTGAGCTTCTGTTTAATGCTTGTGGTCCTAGATATTTTTCTTCTGTCTGAAGAAATTAAAATATTGTTGAAAGTATTTTTTTGGGATGTGACAGTGACTTGCGCAAATTTGGTTTGATAAATTGTAATGTTTCATTCCTCAAGCCGCATATACTTTTGTCAAGATTACATTGAAGTTATAGTGATGCTAAGAACGAATCAATATTAGCTGACAGAAGAACTGTATCATCCGAAAACATTACAATTTTGATACTATCTGTGGAAAGTAAATCCTCAATGTATATTTAGAACAATAGAGGTCCCAGAACACTTCTCTGCGGTACTCCAGAGTTAATTAGGTGACGGCTTGATGCAGAACTATACTTGATTTGAAAGTACCTTTCAGCAAGATACAATTTTAGTAGGTAATGTGAGTTTCGAAAATTGTTTTGAATTTTTTTAATAAACCAATGTTTTGCCAAACTGTAATAAATACTCGGACAACATCAAGAATTATAAAAAAAAATTTTTTCGAAATTTCTAACAAATCTGGTTACTACATACCGGAGTTCTATATTAATTAAGAAACCTAGAGAAAGGGTCTAAATACTGCTCGAGGGGCTTGCATGTATGTTTAATTGAATTTCTCATCTAGTGGGTTTTGGAAAAAACCAGTCATGTCCTAGCGTTCGTCAGACGCTTCATGATTTTATTTGACAAATGACAGTTGTCAACAACCTGCGGCAAGTTAATTTCAACAAATTTATTTATTGTTTCTGGCGCCTTGCTGCATTTGCTAGTTACAAAGTGACAAGATGGTTTTCACTGATCAACAAAAAGCTTTTATAGTAGATAATTTGGAAGAATAGAATGACCCCAAAAATCCTTGAACATTTCTTCGATTATATGAAGAGAGAGACGACTTGCTTAGTGCCTGCAGGAGAAGGGCCATCACTTTCAACAATTGCTTTAATCCCGTCCGATTGCCAATTAAGAAATAAAGATCAATTTTCAGCTAATTAAAAATCCTGATTGTATTATAACCTCAAAATGTCAATTGCTTTGGGAATGACAGATGACATTTATTTGGCTCGCTCATAACATAAGTCGATGAAGTGAGTTAGGACGTACTTTTATGAAAACAATATGCGACTAGGGCAACCCCGATGAGAAATTCAATTAGACTTTTATGCGTTTTCAACAGTTAAGTGTTCCCTGCAACCAAATTGATGGCCGAAAACTTTGCTGTCACTGTGTTCTGAACAAATATTTTTAAAGGGTTAAAATTGTTACTGAATGGAACCGACAAATGTAATGAAGTTAAAGTTATATTACAAAAATATTTTTACTATATGAATCCCTTCCCTTTCTCTAACAACCTGACAATTGACAAATTATTCTGACAATTGACAAATTATTCGGGCAATTGACACAATATTCTGGCAATTGACAGATTATTCTGGTAGTTGACAATTTATTCTGACAATTGGCAGATTATTTTGGCAATTGACAGATTATTTTGGCAATTGACAGATTAATCTGCCAAACCTCAGACCACTGCGATAGTTTCTAAAAAAAATCACAATTGGCAGAATAAATTGTCATGTGACAGAATAAATTCACAGTTGCTAGAATAATCTGTCAATTGCCAGAATAAAGTGTCAATTGCTAGATAAATATTTTTTTACTCATATCCCTTTCACGTTTTCATAGATTGGTATGTTGGTATCTAGTTAAACAATTTATTTGTGGGCAGTTTATAAGAATTACTATTTTAACTATTGGAATAGGCTTTTTTACATTTTCTTAATTTTTTTTAAATTATTTTTTGAAGTACCAAAAATTTTCGTGTTTGAATAACAATGACGACACAAGTTTCACGAAATGAGAAATTTCTAGATCTTTGTATACCTACCTAACTTAAGACAGTGTTAATTGAAAAAAACAACGAACCAATACGGTTGAGTTGAAAATAAGTGATCTAAACTTTGTTCGCTTTCTGCCACCAAGAAGGGAAATTTTTGAATAAAACTGCTATAACTTATCTGGACGTTTTCTCATAGTTTTTATCTTTTTATCTCCAACAACGATATAGATTCTTGAAATTTCTTTCTAATTAGCCAAAAAAATTGGCAATCATGTATTGACCGGGGATGGCCCGACGCCTCGTAATACCCATCGAGCTTTGTGCTTTGCGAGCGGCTTCGTCGAGTTTACGGTTGTTGCCTTGATTATTTATCTTATCACGTACGTTCCTCTAGGTAGATCTTTCTAAAGATGGCGTCTCTCTTTCCAGATCCCTATCAACTCCTGAACGCGGCGTCGAGCCGATTGGTGGCTCAGGGATCCGGCCAGATCCAACTGTGGCAGTTTCTGCTAGAGCTGCTCGGCGATTCGTCGAATTCGGCTTGTATAACGTGGGAAGGCACCAATGGTGAATTCAAACTCACCGATCCGGACGAAGTGGCACGTAGATGGGGCGAACGAAAATCAAAACCCAACATGAACTACGACAAGCTCAGCAGGGCGCTCAGGTAAACACAAAAATTCAACAAGAGAACCGCAAGATTCCTAACAAAAAATCTTCTCCATGTATTCTCAGAAGCAATTCATAAATTATTTCGTCCACCTACCATATACAGGGTGGGTCCTGGAAAATTTCACGTCCTAACTATTTGTTGACGAATTTCAGTAAACAAAAAATTAAGGAAATTATTTTTTTAAACCTGAATCAATAACAACAAAAAATGAACAAATATAAAAATATTTTTTTAACTGAGTATCATATTTTATTTTTTTATAAAGATTTTGTATAATAAAGATGTTGATACAATATTAATTCAAAATGATGAATTAAATGTTGGCGGTCATTGCTATATTTTTATATAAAAGACAGAAAAAACACGCTCTCCAACTTTTTGGTTCCAGACTTTGTTATACATTTTTAAGAAAATTTAATTATCTTGACAAAAAGAATAAAGATCAAAGAATAAAATGAATATATTTTTGAAAAATATATTTGTCCCGGTTGTAAGCCCCGAGCTTTGAAAAGTTGGTGTACATTTTACGCATAAATTAAAACTATTTTCCAAATTGTTTTTGGTGTCTTTCGCTAGGCAATTTATTTAATTTTTTATAATTAGCACAAAAAAATTTATAAAACTGGTAGTTTTTGCTGGAACCAAAAAACCCCAGAGCGCTGCTACTCTTAAAATATTTGCAAAATCGGCAAAGAGTTGGAAATTAATTTTACTATAAAAAAAAAGGAACTTGTAATACCATGGCCACATCTTGGTTAATACTAAATATAAACTATTGCAGCTTATCATGCAAGGAAAAATTGTGGAAAAAAATGTAAGAAATTTCTGGCTACGCAATCTAGGGGTGTAGATTCATCTTTCGACTAAATTATTTCGCGCAGCCATATCAATGGTCCAAATAGCAATGCTAATCAGTATCCTACAAGGATGAAGCTGAACGCAAGAAAACTGAATAATATTACATGCGATTCTAGGGAAGGGTCACCTAGTATCAAAAAGTAATAAACCTCACTTAACATATATTAAATTCCTTAAATTTAAAAACAATGATTGCTCTTTTTTCAATAATATTCTTTAATATTGTTGAACAGTGACAATAAATTCAACTGCAAATTCTGGATAGTTCTTGCTCTCTAAAGTAATGGAACGACCACTGGAATGAGTACAGAAACCAGGGCACGCCAAGAAATGGAGCGATAACTTGAAGGTGATGTAAATTGCCAAGAAGCTAAAAAAGAAATAGACGAGACCCTAAACAGAAGGCAAAAAATGAAAAAATAAGAAAAGCAGATTGAAGAAAATTTAAATTCTAGAAGTTTCCATTATGGAAAAAGTTTACGTTTTCTAGTAACATTTATTTTTTAATATTGGCATCATTTTACTTATAAAATATGTCTTCAAGATGACAGAAATACAGTACAGGATTTGCAGATATTTCTTGAAGACATTTAAAATTGCTGAATCAGGTGTTACCTTTAAAGGCAATAACTTCTTCACATTAGAAAACATGAAGATCTTTGATAACATTAGACGTCGTTTGCTTTATTTTTAAGAAAAATTCTAGGCACGTTTTCTTCGTTATTTGAAGATAAAACATCTTTTATGAAATTGTTGTAAACGCGAGATGATACCGTTGGTTAACAGCCAACCAGAAGCGAAAATTGTCATTGTTTGTAGAAAATGGTACCAGAACTCCAGGTACCAGGACTCTACGTGCTAGAATTCCAGGTACCAGAGATCAATGGAAAGATTCCAGTGCTTTAAAATTGATTGTAATATTAGAAAAATGTATGCACTTTTTCCATGGAGGTGAAAAAAGGTGGCAAAATGTGTTGGCAACTACTCCCTAATTTAATAACTAATCATTCTAAAGATACGAGCAGAATTCGGCAGTATTTAAAGGCTCAAATTCAAAGATCTTATTACAAATACAATATCATGTTCTTATAATTAAAAATTTGTTTCTAATCTCTACATACCTTCATGACTTTTTGAGTCTTACAAGCTGCAGAGCCTCTTCCATTATGTTAAGTAGTCCAACTGGTCTAGAAAGTCGACATTTAATTTTGCTCCGCATTCCAAATACATAATTGAGTAACAATTTGGTTTCACTTGGTTTTTTAAAATGAGTCTAGTCTCTTACTACCCTCTGCTCTGCAACCTCTAAAACTTACCAACAATATATGCAATAGTTTGATTGTGAAGCACTTAACTTCCAATGTTTACATTACTAATTTTTCACTTTCTCGTTGCCTATTCTGCACATATTGTACATATCTATCTCAAAATCTTCCTATTAAGCTTCTTCTTTGTGTGAATACCAAGAAGCATTACCGTTTTAGGATGCAGTAAATGTTAAGAAGTATAAAATTTCATAAATGTAGACCTAAATTATGATAAAATTGATAACAAATAAAGATAATTAACAAAAAATTCATTCCTACATTCGACATTCGTACCGAGGCTTTGCTTCTGGAGTAATTTAAGGAAATTCAAAGTTATCACATGCAAAATCCGGAGGCGTGATGTACGTCTTGCCTATACAGAAAAGGAGAGAAGGGCAATGTAAGATCAACAAAAAGATTCAAGCTGAAGAAAAGTAATCATCATCCGACAATTTCAGCATAAAGATGTTTATACTTGAGTTGAATAGGCAACCTCATATACATGGGTAGACTCAATGCTAATCTAAAGGATCTTGGGAATCAAGTCCTGTACTGTTACGTCTGTGATTTTTAACGTTTATTTAAAATTTTAAGAATATTGAAAGAATTATTTATTACTTTTTCTTTTTTAATGACATTTCCAAACAAATGAGAGTTAATAACTCATATTGTATAAATGTTCTGAATTTACTAGTTTAACTTTCTGTATTGTTATTTCAATCTTATATTGCTGGTTAATATTCGTTAAGAGCAATTTAAGTAGGATTAACATTATTTTAGAATATTATTTATGGCAAGAAATTGATTCCAAACTTACCACAAAATTATTTAACGCTTATTTTGTGTACATTTCCAAAAAATACTTCTTTTCCTGACTAATGGGGTTTGTTTTGCAGATACTACTATGACAAGAACATAATGTCCAAAGTGCACGGAAAACGGTACGCTTACAAATTCGACTTCCACGGCTTGATGGCAGCTTGTCAGGCCCAGGCTCAGGGCCAATCCGACGTGACACCCGGCTACCACAAATATCAACCTCACCAAAGCGATCTAGGAGCGGCCCTGTATCCCACAACCCACGCCACTGGTCCCAAAATCCCCAGTATTTTACCTCCAACCACTCAACATGGTCAACCAGGACTCTTCCCTCCACCTACTTATTGGCCCTATTCTCCTGGATCATTCGACCCGCGAGGCCCACCATTCAACTGACACCATTCCAGTTTAAACCTCGAAACAAAACTGTGGACTCGTCAGTTTTCTTAAATATATTAAAAATAGTCGAACTGAAACAAGTATTGAAGTACGATATTAATCAAAATTGGTTGTCGCCCTTTGTGATTTTCAAAAGATAACCAATGTACACTCTAAAATGCCAACATGAAAGTTGTGCTATTAGTCATTTTTTTTTTTACTTTTTTTAAACTAGGTAACCATTGAAAATTGGAACCCTGCAATCTCAGTAATTAAGTTCCTTTCAACCGAAACGGTTGCGTTTGTATTTTGTACATATTTTTTGTGTTTGATGTTAGTGTTTTTCAAAAGGCAGGTCTTTCATGTTAAAGGTTAACTTATCGACAAATTACTTCGGCTAATAAAAATACTGAAAGTAATTTACTTAAAAGTTGATCTCGAACCAATTAAGAAAGGTACGCCTTAGTTAAATAGTTAGTTAAATGTATGTTACTGTTAATAAAAATCTTTCAAAGAAAGTTTTCTTTTTATTTCTCAAGTTCTTAAACTAATTTTAGTATAGATTTTCTATCGCAAAAGACTTGCATGGTGACAATGGAAAATGGAAGGTTCAATTATGTCTCATAACTGATTTTCAAACTTTTCTTTGAGTTTTTTTTAGCGTTCAAGTATTGCCAAACTGAACATAAATATTTTAATTGACTTTTTATACATATTAAAGTATTGGGAGACATTTTTTGCTAAAATAGTTTGCGTTATTGTCGGTAGCACTGACGTAAAAGCTCAATACGCTTAACGTAATGTCACGATCCTGTGAAGTCGGCAACCAGAAATACATGTCACACAATTTAATAACTTCTAGGAACAATTATTTGCAAAAATTAGTGTTCAAATTTCCTTAATGACCATCCTTTGTCTTCCCCAAATTTATACTAAATCAGTTAAGTATTGCTCGTGACCCTCCTTGCTAAAAATTATTCCTATTTCATTTCTCAATTTGAAAACGCGCTTCAACACCTTACCGCCTGACAACTATCTGGATGATGAAACAATTGGAAATCATGGATTAACTTCTATCATCAATTGCTCAATCATGATGCTAAAGTGATGATAACAATTTTTGCTTTACTTTGACCTTTATTTTTTATTTTCCTCTGTTTTTATTTTATGTTAAATTTTAATATTGTTTTGGCTTCATTAATATCTTGTTTCTCAATATAAATAAAATACAAAAAAAAATTCTTTTCCTGAGAGTGTACAGTTGCCGTCAATTTGAGTAATTACATTTTATAACAAGCAATCATGCCAAAAAACTCTCAAGGGATCAATCGAATAGCTATCGTACTAAGCGGAAAAATATTTCAATGATATAAATGTTATACCGTTTGTCGCTTTTGCTACAAGGAGAGATTTTAGGTAACGAGAGAGAAATAGCACGACAAAAAATTACCACAGCACAAAAAATAATTCTAGACTAGACCACACTAAATGTAATTATGCTAATTTGATGCTTGCTACTTGCTTTACCAACAGGTCCCATTAACGAACATGAATTGTATATACCTAATTTCAGCATTGGTCGAATAAAAAGGAATTCTGCAGAAGACAAGACGTTTCTAACCTCGCTTCAAAACCTCAAGTGTAAAATTAAAACTCTGCATTTCAACTCTGGCTTTAATTGGTAAAATGTATCTATAAAGAGATGTTTGCCAGTTGATGAAAGAAGAAATGAAGATATGTCGTTGTCGGAAGCAGGAAGTAGTTATTGAATTAGCCACAAAAGCAATTGGTTGTATCTCAAGTTGGGACCTTGAATCAAAACACTCAGTTGAACTGAAGTATGGACAGCGTATTGGCATTATTGTTGGTGTTGTGGTGTGTGGCTGTTAATGGCAGAGTTACCCGAAGCACATGTGAGCACTAACTTTCAATCACGCTAACCACAAAACAATTCACTTGCAAAAATAGAGTCAAATTATTAAAATAAAAAAATTATACGCTTATCCAGGTTGCACAAACATAATTGGGTGTTAATAACTGATTAACAAATCTTAAAAATTGGATGATATTTAAAAAATACAAGAATTAGACTTAAATAAGTATAAACTAATGAAACGTTTCCTATCAGCAGATTCCCAACCTATTTGGAATTCCACTGCAACTGATAAACTGCGACATGATCTCCTTCACAGTTATGACAAATTTGCAAGACCGGCGCAGCATTACAACAAAACTTTGGTGTCGGTAGATTTGGTTGTTAAACATATTGAAATAAACGAGTTTAAATCAACATTTACAGTAAACTCATACATAAAATTGGTAATTCCTTTTCAATGTTCAAACACCTTAACTCAATGAACAATTTCAGTCCTGGAACGACGAGAAACTCAAGTGGAATCCCGACAGTTATGGCGGATTATCAATCCTTCACGTAGCGGATCACGAGATTTGGCAACCTGATATTTTCCTCTATAACAGGTAATCAAATCAGTAAAGTGCAATTAAGTGTTTTAAGCACTCTACAAAAGACATGTATAGGTAGTGACGTCACGTCCTTTTCAACGCATTGTCTTTCAATCACTTTCAATTGATCTTAAAAGAAACTTTCAATTGTAGCGCCGATACTGGCTCATTCAGTCATCAAAGCAGTGTTCATTGTCTTATTTATGGCAATAACGGAAGCGTTTTGTGGGTACCTCCGGTTATTTTCACGTCACTTTGCGACCTCAACTTGAAATACTGGCCGTTCGACACGCAACAATGCAAGTTAGTTCTAGGGTCTTGGACTTACCATGGTGAACAACTTGACCTCATCGCCACGAAGGATACAGCGACCGTAAGTGGTTACTTGCAAAAGACAAGAACTTAAGTAACTTCAACGTAACAGAAGAGATAAGAGATTTTTAGATACTTATAAATTAATCTTTCGATAGTTGAGCCTTATAGTCCCCAGTTCCGAATGGACCATCACCGACAGTTCCGTCGTTCGCCACTCAAAGTATTACCCTTGTTGCGCAGAAGCTTACACTGATATTACAATTGAACTGAGTCTAACTCGATTTTCGACATCTTATAAAGCAATTATAATGGCACCGATTTTTGGTAATACCAATGTAGCGTCTAGAGCATTTACATGTTAACATTATTTTAGTTATAATAGTCTTAGTGCTATTAAGCTTTTGGCTGCCACCTCAAGCTGGCGAGAAAATCCTGTTGAACGCCTGCACGGTGTTCATAATTTGTCTCTTCATGTTGTACTTTACCCAAAAAATTCCTGCGATGGGCACTCATGCTCCTCTAATTGGTAACGTTAGACTGAACAGTTTCAACAAACTCAAATTTAGTTTTGTTTTATAGTCACTGTCTCTATATAGTAGGATTTTCTATGGCTACATCAGTTGTGGTGATTTGCATTTCGAGAACTCGGCATTCATCGTCTCTACCAAGACTCATCAAAAAACCTTTGGCAGGATATTTCGGCAAATTTTTGGGAGTTGGCATCCAACAGGTAAATAATTAATAAACTTAAAACAAAATTCAGATACAATTGCAGGATAACTTGGAAACTGCTGAAGAAATGGTGGGAAGTGACAATGATTTCCAAGAGAGAACTGGCAAGGGTTCCATTCAGCGTGAATGGATTTCACTTGCTGTTGCTATTGACAGAATTTCATTCTGTTTCTTTATCATCGTTTTCGCGATTTTTGCCATTTGCTGAATTGCTTGAAGAATTTCAATTCGGTTTTTAATTACTTCAATGTTTCTTATCAAAATACCTATTATTGTTGCTCCTTATATTGTTATTGACTAATAAACAGAAATCCTAGCAAAAATATGTAAATTCAATTTCCTCCTCGTGACACCACCAAGTCTATAATTGTCTAAGTGTCATTGCATGAAAATAGAAGCAATTGATACAAGTGATGTATACAAGACGACATTGTAACTTTGTATTCGCCAGCTGTGGGCGACCAAAGATAAAAACGTCCGTTGCAGGAAGCATTTATCGAATAAAGTTGCGAGAGAACTGTTCAATGGACCTCTGAACGAAGACGCCTTCTCAGTTCAACTATGGCAGGCGTCTTGGCGGAGGCATCGCTGTTCGTGTTGTGGTGCGTCGCATGTGTGTTGCAAGCTGTACAGGGCGGATTTACCACCACAAGTGAGCACCTAATTTAAAATGTCTATTAATCTATAAAATTAAATGGGCGTATAACGTCAGTTTAGATATTTTCAACAGAAAATGTAACGCGCGGAGACACAAAACTCTTTGCGTTACTAAAAATTTCAGTTAAAGAATTTACTTAAAAAATTAATTACATCAAAAATAAAAACTTGTAAATAATTTTTTTAATAATTCTATTTTTGGACTTTACTGAGGGACAGTTACCCATTAGTGAAAATGTATAGCTGTGCCGCGTTTCATTACCTGCTTAAATATTTCTCATTGCACATCAGCAAATGTTAAATCTACGGTTAGGAAATAAAAATTTAGATGTAATTCTTATAGTGCATTCGGTAATGCGCGTCTTTCCACACTTTACTTTAAACTGAATTTTTGTTTAGAAAAATCGCAATTTCTTTAATTAAATGTGCCAAGGTTGGGTGTTTCTTTACTTTACACGGCCTTTGGTTAATTGCTAGAAATAGGTCCACAGCCCATATGGAATTCGACGTTCACGGATAAGCTGCGACAAGATCTTCTACTGAACTATGATAAGTTTGCGAGACCCGCGCAGCACTACAACACGACGTCAGTGCGCTTCGCCCTAACCATTAGACACGTAGAACTAAATGAATTCAAATCAACATTTACAGTACACTCCTGGATAAGTTTGGTAAACTCTCGACTTTTCGGGATAACCTAAAATCATGAAAAACTTACAGATTTGGAACGATGACAAACTCAAATGGAACTCTACAAATTACGGGGGATTGGCCACTCTTAACTTGGCCGACCACGAGATCTGGCAACCAGATATCTTCCTTTATAACAGGTGTAAAAAAATTCCCGTAACTCTTCCGAAACCTTTTTGGTTACATCAATTTTGAGCGTTTTTTGGAAAATTGCAATAACTTTTTAATATTTTTTTTAATTCAAGCGCCGCAACTTCTTCACTTAACCATTACGGTAACACCCATTGCGTAGTTTACGAAAGCGGAGAAGTTGTCTGGGTACCTCCCGCCCTCTTTACAGTCCTCTGCAACCTCAATTTAAAATATTGGCCATTTGATACACAACAATGCGAGTTAATATTGGGGTCCTGGACCTATAATGGCGACCAAATCGACATCAACGCCACCGACGATAAGGCAAACGTAAGTAGTTAATTGCTGAGAAATTTTTTTGTTAGGTCTATATTGAGGAATTTCCGAAGATGTTAAAATATTGCTAAACATGTAAGACACACAAGATTATTGGGAAACTTTTGCTTTTTCGTTTGTGCATAGTAAACCTGAATTAATGAATTGCTTGATTTCCCAACAGTTAGAGCTTCTCGTTACCAGTTCTGAATGGACGATCACCAAAACCTCAATCACAAGAAACGTTAAAAATTACGCCTGTTGCACAGAAGTTTACGTCGATATTACAGTTAATATCATGTTATCCCGGGTATCGCCGGCTTACAAAGCCGTTATAATAACTCCAGCTTTTGGTAACTTACTTATTTGGTTTCAACGTTCATTAATTAACTAAAAAACCGTTTCAGTTGTGATAGTGTTGGTTTTGTTAAATTTCTGGCTACCGCCTCAAGCTGGTGAAAAAATCGTTTTGAACGGTTGCACCGCTATCATAATTTGTCTCTTCATGTTGTACTTCACTCAAAAAATTCCAGCAATGGGCACTCACACACCTTTGATAGGTATAATTTAAAAAAAAGTGTTTCATAAAATCCGATTGTAGTTTTGTTTTACAGCAGTTGCCTTTACATTGTCGGTTTCTCCATGATCAGTTCGGTTATCGTCATTTGGTTATCAAGAACCAAACACGCATCACCTCTTCCATGGGTGATTAAACAACCGTTGACGGGATCTTTCGGCAAACTTTTAGGTTTAAACACCTACATTAGACAGGTAATTTTGGGGAAATTATTGAAATTGTTGCAATATTAAAATAATTGCAGTCATCAATGACGTCACATAGAGTAACTGCTGAAGAGATGAGGGATCATCAAGTCACTGATTTCGATGAGAACAATAGCGGCGACGAACACCACATCATACGACCTTCATGCAAGATGCCCTTGCAACAAGACTGGATCCTACTAGCCGCCGCCATTGATAGGCTATCGTTCTGTTTCTTCAGTTTCCTGTTTGCGATTTTATCAATATTGTACTCTGTTTAAACCTTATCAAGTTATCACGTATCCAGTTTAGTCGAATAAAACTCAATAAGCGTCGCTGCTATTTTTTAATTTCTTGGCCTCAATTTTTTTGTTATGTGTAGATCGAAGAGGACAATCAGTCAACTTTAGAATTATAATTTATTTCAATATTTCCAACAATAACAGCTAGGTGTTAAAACAAAAAGTGCGACTGAATAGAAATTAACCGGTCCATTACAATGAGAAACATAAGTAGTTACAGGAATGATCGAGAGGTAATCGGGGCGCTATTTACAAGAAATTTGCTAATAAATAATTAAAACCATACTTAAAAACTATATTTGGTGTCGCTAAAAATTTAAGGCAATTTTTCTTTTGCTTAACTTTCTAGTGGACTAAAAAGCGATTGCTAGTAGATATTTGATATGTTGTTCAAGTCATTGTACTATTAAAGCTGAATCTTAATACTGTATTATTTGTGCTTTGGAAATAATAACAATACTGAATGTTAGATTCTAAGTATATACCAGCTAAGATCTGGGACTAGCAGCAAAGTACATAAACGCGAAAATACAAAAAATATATTGTAAAAACACAAAATAATACAATAATTGAAAATACTATAACAATGTATACTGGGCATGAAATAAGTCGATAAGTAAGAAGAGTAAAAACAAGTTGTTAATGGGCGCGAAACGCGTCAACACCTTGCCCTAACTTGAATCACATTAGCGTGATTATAAAACAGTCAAAGAGTCTTCACTTATCAAAAAGTCAATAAAAAAATATTCCGCTATCAAGTATCAAAGATTGTAACAAGCGAAGCTTTTCTGTTTCAAAACTTACTAAACATATACCTTAATCTTCTCATATTCGACCGGATTCGGATTTGGAGGTTTTCGAGAGTACTTCAATCCGAGCTCGTCGGCAACTTTCTCCAAAACATCTAAAGCGTAATCCAGTTGTTCTTTGGTATGCGCAGCGGACAAGCAGATCCGAATTCTACCCTCCATAAAGGGAGTGGCCGGATATCCCACCCCAACAGTTGCGATCCTATGATCGATCAACATACGAACCATAGCCCTGCAAACATCAACGGTTCTCAAAATTTACTTATTGACATGAAAAATCTCTAATATGATTTCGCCCGAAGTTGGCTCATCGCCCATCTAACCAGCATATCAGAGCTCGGGGAAATGTGGTTTAGAGCCAATCTACCCAGCGCTCACAGTCATTTCAACCCAACATCTAAACAGTCTACCTGCGTTCGAGATAAAGTTTTTAAAAGATTTTCGCAACTACAAGAATTAATTGTAACCTTGGGTTTAGTGTGCAATTTGTTCAATTGAAGAGAACATTGAGAAAAATCAAACAAAAAAAAAAAAAACAGATATTAATTAAATGCACAAAATTAACCGAAATTAATCAAAAAAGAGAAATATATAGAAAGCACAACCACGAGAAAAAGTTTTTCCAGTATTTTTGGATAATTTATTCAAAATTTAAAGAGTTTAAAGTGTGTCGCATTGATTGTGAGCATGTCAAACACAAAATAATGCTAGTCGTCGCTGGTCGGTGACGCGCCCATCTAACCAGCACGGCCCGGGGCTCGTTGTCCGTGATATGTTGGGCACTTCCATCTATTTGCATAAAACCGACGCTACCCGTATTTCGCTGCGCTGTGCTGATTAGATGGGCTTAAGAGTTCTAGGTATTGACCTTCAAGCAAAAATCTACAAAATCCGTCCAATATTCCCATATCAAACAAACAAAAAAGTAAAATAATTTTGAAGGTCAAGTTGGCCCCGCACTTAAAATTTACTTAAAAGACGAAACCAAGTAAACTAAACAAATTCAAGTAGCAAAAGCGCGTTTGTTTTTCGAAAAAACTTCCTGCAACTCTATCCTCCTTTAAAAATAGCCACTTACGTTATTTTCGAGTACAAGTACACCAGTATTGGGACCACTGGCGAATCTTGGTTCCCGTGAATGATGACTCCCATTTGTTCCAAGCGCTGCCTGAAATAGCGCGTGTTTCTCGCTAAAGTTTCGATTCGTTTGTGGCCCTCATCAGTACCGTCTTTCCCCATCAAAATTTTAAGAACGGCTATGATTTGGGCAACGACAGGTGGCGGCATCGCCCACGCATACTTCGCTGCGTAACTGTTCTTTCTGAGAAATCCAACTAACTCTTTCGAACCAGCTAAATAACCGCCTGCAGATCCGAAACTCTTCGTGAACGTTCCCATTAAGATATCGATGTCTTTGGGATCGCATCCAAAATAATCTACGACACCTTTACCGTGTTTGCCCATAGCACCGATACTGTGGGCTTCGTCCAGGTACAAGTAGGCTTTGTACTTTTTTTTAAGGGCAATGATTTCGGGTAGTCGCACGATAGTGCCTTCCATACTATATACGCCTTCGACCACGATCAGAATCTTCTTCCAGGGTTTGTAAGTATCCTCGGGTTGGTTGGGTTGGCCGAGACAAATGTTTTCGCGTAGGAGCTGCTCCAAGTGGTTCACGTCTGGAATTTACCGAGTTAGGCGGTAAGAAAACTTTAGAAACTGAAGAGAATTGGAAATAATTTGTTAAGGACCTTCTTTAGGTTTAATTAGCAACCGCAGAAATTTAAAAGCGCGTTAATTAAATGTTTTTAAATTATCGATTCTAATGAAGTATAGAGAAAAGTTTTCAATTCCTCTTGAAAAACCTACCGTTGTGCTTGAAAACTTTGACGGTGGCTCCAGGCAGCCGAATGCCCAAAATGAGGGAAGCGTGATTTTTTTCATCGCTGATGACGAGACACCCCGGTTCGATCAACGTGGGAATGTTGAGGGCGTTCGTCGCGAACCCCATCCCGAAGGTGATTGCGTCCTCAACGCCCAAAAATTCTGCAGTGAGTTTCTCCAGTTCCACGTGTAAATCACAAGTGCCGTATTGTTGTCTGGTACCACCAGTACTGATCCCGTAATCATAAATGGATTTGATGGCGAATTCTGCACATGGTCCTGACGCTTCCGCGAACCCCAAATAGTTGTACGAAGCCAGATTCAAACATTTCGTTTTCGAACCGGTAAACCTATCGAAATTGACGTTAAGAGCTTTTTTGCGAAAAATTATTCGGTAATTACTCGAAAGTCCAACCGTTGTCTTTGGTGACGCGGTCTTTGAGTATCACTTCGTGTCCCGGTACGCTGCATATTGGGTAGTTCCAGCAGTCTCTGATTCGTCTATAAACGTATCGTGAATAGAAGGCAGCGAATCGATCGAAAAGGGTCGGGTAACCATCTCTGTTCTTTTCCTTGACTATTTTCGGAGGAAAGACAGCTTGACTTAGATAACCGAGGAACATTAGTATGTAGAAGCCGATGTTGGTGAGGGCCGCCGTCAAAAGGGAAGGCGGCTCGAACGACTCCATTAACGGTTTAGTTTTCGGTAAAGGTTCATCGACTAGCCGACTAACGTATCCCTGAAAATAAAGACGGTTAAACAGCCGCTTTACCAAAATTAAAAATGAAGAAAGAGGATTCGAAAGTTAGTCGGCACTTCAACCGGAGACAGAATCATAAATAAACTAGATACTACTTAAAGTGAATATCATAAATAAAGATATGATTGTTACTGTAGCAATCTACGATCAGTAGGGTTTTAGTGGTTTCCACGTAACGAATACCAAAAATTGTAACGTTTGTGACTAATTTATAGCACAGGGGATTGGTTTTCACTGAAAAATACATTTTTGTAACTAAACCTCGCTAAAAAATATTATTACCATGAATGGAATGTATTATAAGGAACTTGGTTAATTTTTACTTACTCAATTCTTTGAACTCCTAGCCACAATGAAATATGTTCTGCCAAGAACCGTTCCGTTCACTGGGTACTTAGTTTTATCGCTTTTGCACGACCGTACTTACGACAGTTTAACAATGAAATAGTACTTTTTACAGAAAATTGAATACAAAATCAGAATGATCGCGCAAGTATCGATGCCGCTTCTCTCAGATTATAATTTTAAAGCAATAACTTTAAAACGTGACGTAAATAACCTTTTTCATTAAAATTATATTTTACAATGGAATTTTTTAGCTACCATCCATATGTAACTGTTTATGAGCAATAACGCGGTAAATAAGAAATAAATGTGTGTAGTGTTTTAAATTTGAAGTCACGTAATCAGTACAAACGTGATTTTGCTGCTCACCGTAAATTATAAACCAAAAAATAAACGACTAAAAACTATGTGCACTTTGATGTCTGCACCCAGCAATACAGAGGTGTAATGCAAGATATAATTTGTAACGAAAAGCGAAAAGGAAAAAATGGCAATAATTTAATCTACAAATAGGTTCATTTATTTTAGTTGAGTGCATGCTGTTTGTCTTAGGTAAGAAAGATTTGCGGTCATCAGCACTAACTTTGAAAGATGCGAGAAAACTCCCTCCCAAACTAAAGAATTCTAAAGACAAAAAAAAACATCTTTTAATTTTAATGTCACTGTCCACCGTAAGAGTTGAAAATCTTTTACTGAAATCACATGTGTGGCAAGGAAAAGTGGCGCTAATTCTGAGCGAAATATATTAGTTCTTAGTACCTAGCGGTACATAGAATAAAATAAATAGAAATGAAAAAGTCTGTGATCAAGACTGTGATTTAACAGTCTAATAGGAACTAGGATTCTAAATTAATTTTTCGACAATAGGCGCCTGGTATTTAAAATATAAACCGTAGGGTGGTGTCGATTTTTGAAAGGATTATGAGGGTTAGATTGTAAAATGTTAAACGGTAATCATCGGTGCTTGAAAAGTCAATTTAGACTAGTCTGGCAGTTTACATATTTAATGTTGATCAATCTATCTTCAATGTTCTGAAATTGTTAACTGCATCAAAAAAAAATGTGGAAGAGAAAAAAGTTTGCGGTTGTGTTCTTAGATATCGAGCAAGCCTGCGACAAGGTTCGGCATGTGGAATCTTATATAAAATAGAGTGGCCTCACCAAATTTACCTTCTTTTCAAATCTCACCTAACAGACAGATACTTTCAAGTCCAATTGGAGAGCACAAGCTACCAAAGTGTCAACTCGGATGTCCCGTAAGGACGTGTTCTCGGTCCCTTCCTTTGCCTTCAGTGTAGGGAAAGTAATTCTATTACAAATACTACCTCTGCAGATGGCACTGCAATAATGTTAATTGATGCCAACCCCGATAACGTGTCTTTAAAAGTTTATTCACACCTAAACCTCCTGTAAGTTTGCTTTGATCGTTGGAGAGTCCAAACAAATACCTACGACTCCACCTAGATCAAAAACTAACCTGGAAAGCACACAAACGAAAGCACAAAAAGACGAAAAAGTCTAATAATTGTCTAAATAATTGAGAATGTTTGCCAACCGTCTTCATCAATCTTAATAGCAATTTTCAAATTCCTTTCAACATCGATGTGGTCAAAACTGCTGCCACACCACAGCAATCAAGTCATAGCAGACTCCCACCAGGCGGTAAAGACTGAAAATGTAATGGTTAGAAGACCAAGCTGAATAAAAATCTTGGAGACTCCTCATTGGATGGTGGACAACTTAAGTCTGATAAGAACCCCAAAATATAATTTAGTTACTACCCGATAATTCGAGTAAGTTGTAAATTTATACTGAAATTTAAATGAAAAAAGTTGATCAATCTGAAGTCTTACAACATTCATGATGATGCATCTAATTGATTTCAGGTCGTTATTATTTATATAATACAAGTTAACAAACCTTCGAACAAAGAAAGTGCAGATCATGAACCAAAAAACATAAGTAAAACTCTGGTTAGAAGGAATGGAGTTGAAAGTAATATTTTATGTCCCTTCAATGTGAGATTCTTAATAAACACTTTGAAGGTGGTTTGTTGATTGTGAACCTTCTTGTTACTATTGGTATTGAGTGTTTTAGAACTTGTTAACCTTTGACGAAAACTTTCGAGGCGTGAAAGGAGAAAAAATTACAGAGGAGCAGTAGTTCATTGCATGGGGGGCGGCATGAGTCAGAGAAAAAATTACAATCGTGATTATTATTATCATCACAACGTACACTGAGACAACAATTGAGTTATCTTATCAAAATTTCATACTAAGTTGAATTACATAATTCGCTGAAACTGTCACCTGCCTTCAAGTGTGGTAAACCGGTAAAAAAATCAATTCAATAATAGCAATCTGAAGTGGCATTTTAATTGTTTATGAATGCAGTTGTGATTGATGATCTAGTAACTGTTTTATTTAGCACAAAGTATTACACGTATCAGCATCTTATGACAATTCAATCGGTCTAGCCAACTCTATTTTTATTGCTAAAAACGACATTTTGCAGTTATCACATACAAAAAGTCTAGCGAATTAGTGACGTTAACCGGATATCGCGTGCTATCAAATAGAAAAATTTAGGATTTTATCAAGAGCAACCTTGGAACTGAGGGATTAAGCAAATTGCTGCATTGAAAGTACCATCTAGTTCCCTGAGTAAACGTTATTTTATCTCTTGCAAAATTTTTATTTCACATTTGGAGTCTTATGGCTGTTTTTTATATTAGCGTAAATAAACCAGTGAACACTTGGCAATGATGAAGTTTACCCAATATCGAATGTTCGCCCTTAACTTACGGTTTTTCTTAAAACTCGTCCCTTTGATCACTTTTCTTCATGTGAAGTCTGCAAATTAAAAAGACCTGCAGGCAAAAGGATACGACAATTTAGTCGATGACAAAAAAACCTCCACTTTATTCCCTAACACTCAAATTGTGACCAGGACTACTAGCCTGTGACGAACTATACCAAACAATTTGGTCTGGATCTGGCGAGTTTTCAAACAACTCCTTGACGACACGCTTGAAAACCGTATGGATTCCACCAACAATTTCAGGACCACAGATCAATGGATCCACAAGCTTCCAGTCTTAACAAATTTTTAGCTCTTTCCATAAAAAAAACGGGGGTACTCGACCATAGTTCCTCTCGGAAGAAGTGAGACTTTTACAGGTATGAACTAAGTACCAAACTGCGTTATAATAGCTTCAATTGTATTTTTTTCCATTCAAACCAAGTATCGGTTTTTTGGTAACTGCATAGCCTCTAACTGTTGTGACTGTCAGCAGATAATCGAAGAAAGTCTCCTCGTCTGCACTGGCGCTACGACGTCAATAGCGGCGTTATAAATTACCAAAATAAATAATTTTGTGGCCGAAAATAACTCAATCACAAGTTATAAATTCATTGAATTATCATGATCAAAGTGATTACTTACTATTAGCAACATGATGCTAGTGACAAATCGAAATCAATTTTCCTGAATTAAACAGTGGATCGCCTTTGCCTCTGTTCAGGTTTAAATTAGAAAATTATAACCTCCCCTATCACGATCAATGTCAGATATAAAAATATAAAATGAATTTTCATTCCGACGTAATTAACATCAAAATCTATTATTACGTTGTGGACATATTCTATTTTGGTATTCATTTAAAAAAATACGAAGCACTGAAAAAAAATTGGTAAATGTGATTGGTTCTGTACTATTTACTAAATTTCAAAGCAAACCGTTGACAATGTCATGAAATAAAGAGACCAGAAACATAGAAGAAACGTAAAAGAATTTCTAAAAAAACTTAATAAACCGTCTAGTTAATTAGTTAATTTGTACTCACCCATTCTTTGCACTCCTAGCCACAATAAAATATGTAAAGAGACGCTATGCAAAGAACTGTTTCGTTCATAGAGTAATTAGTTTTATCGCTATTACACGACCTGCACTTACGACAGTTCAATAATTAAATTGTATTATTTATGGAAAATTGAATGCAAAATCCGAACGATCGCGCAAGTATTGACAACTAGAACGTTTCTCTAAAATGATAATTTTAAGATAGTAGGGTCACTCTTTTCAAGTGACGCGGAAAATTTACTTAATCAAAATTTTATTTTACAGTGGAAATCTTTACTTACCATCTCTAACTGTTTATGAGCAATTACGCAATTAATAGAGAATGGATCTGTGTAGTCTTTTAAATTTGAAGTTACGTCATTAGTAAAAACGTGTTTTGGCCATCCTCTATAAACGATGAACCGCAGAATATACGAGGAGAAGCTATGCGCACTTTGTTTTCCGCAACCCGTAATACAGAAATGTAATGTAAAACAACTAGTAACATACAAAATGCTACATGGGCTATATAATTTCATTCTGTCCGGCTTCTATTAGTAATCCGTAAATAAATATCCAAATCCGTTTGGTAAAATTTGAATTGTTGAGTTTCAATTATTTTAATTTAATTTTTCAAATTTTCCTGTTATGGAAGAAAGAAAACACCAGAAAACTGTAGAAAACGAGTATTTTTAAACAGAATTCAGAAACTTTACGCCTAAAAATTTATACTTCTTGCAGGAACTTTATTTAATAGATTGCGGTTGCCCACAGTATTAGGCGTCAGATGCTCGAGACATAATTTACAATTAAACTATTAAAACACAGAAAAGACCTGTCAAAACTGAAAAATTTTGAGAGCAAAAAAAAACAATATTTTAGTTGCAACGTCTTGATATTCTTTCATTGAAATTTCGTGTCGTTCATGGGAAAGTGCCGCTAATTCTATTCATTTTACTGATTGTAATCTGCACGATTGTTTGCGAAATAGTGCATGGAATAAGACAAATCACGAAGAAACTTTTAGCAAGTGTAGTCAAAATCAGCGGTTTCAAAATGTTTTATCCAGAATACGGGTCTGGTATTTAACCTACCAATCTCTCCCTTTTATCAATCTGAAGTCTTATTACGTTCATGATGTATATTAATTGATATCAGGCGGTTGTTATTTATGTAATTCAAGTTAAGAAACCTTGAAACATTAGACCAAACGCAAACGTAATTTTCTGTTTTATTATCATAATGAATTCAGCCTTCTGACTATTTCGTTTTTTCTGCAATATTATGTTAAGCAATTTTTATGTCAGTTTGATCTAAGATTCTTTATCAAATTTTACTCAATAATCGACAATTAGATAAAATCACTCTACAGTTGACTTTATAAAGCAATTTGACCCTTAGCATAGTTGGAATACTTGGAAGATGACTTGATAATGCATTGCTTAACGTGAATGTTCTTATTACTTTATTGGTATTGAGTTTTTCAGAACTTGTTACTGATTGTTAACGTTTGACAAAAACTCCCTAAAAAAATATGACAAAAATTACACTGTAGCAATAATTCTTTGCATGGGAAGAGTAGACCAAAAAATTACAGTCATAATTATTGTTATCAAACCTACAATAGATTATTATTGTGAAGTTATCTTATCAAAATTCCATAGTAAGTCGTGTTACATAATTTGCAAAACCACCCAACTATCACATGATTTCAAGTGTGGTAAACGGGTAAAAAATCAATTCAATCCATTCAATGAACAAATAGTAACTTGAAGTGGGATTTTCATTGTTTGTGAATGCAGTTGTGATAACCTGACAATGTAGTTATGGTTTTATTTACTGCAAAATCCTGCAACTCTCAGCATTTTATAATAATTGCTCTTATTGCTTAAAAACGACTTTTTGCAGTTATCAAATAACAATAAGCAGCATTTACGGAAAATCTAGCAAATTAGTGAGGTTAACCCAATAAAAAGCGCCATAAAATACAGTAATATGGCGTTTTATCTGAAACAACCTGGAAATTGGAGGATTAAGCAAATTACTGGTGAAGGTGCCATAGTTTCTTGATTAAAAACATTTTATCTCTGTTAACCTTGCCAAATTTTTGTTTTGCATTTGGAAGCTTATAGTTGTTTGTTTATAATAGCAGTAAACAAAGCAGTGAACACATAGCAGTGATGAAGTTTACCCAATACTTGCAATGTTTGCCCTTAACTTACGTTTTCCTTTGAAATTCGAGCCTCTGTCCCGCTCTCTTCATCAGAAGAAGTCTGCAAATGAAAAAAATTACAACAATGCAGATAAATTAATAAATTCTATCTAGGCCAAAATTAATTGTTATTACCAGCACATGTCCGTTCTGGCGGTACCTCCCTTTCTCGCTATATCCGTTACTGTTTCCGGTGCATTTCTAAAACAAAACAATATCTAAATTATGCAAAAACACCGATTGTGGGGTGACGAGAAGGGTGCATCCCTCCCCCGATTCGCCGACTGTCAAGGATTTGAACTTACCCCATAACCGTTGATTTCTCTGGACATATGCTTTCTGTAACCATTCGGAACGTAATCTTCATTGTTGTCATTCACAAATTCAGTTGTGCCCATTATTATATCCAAAATTGACTCACCAGGTACACCACTTTCTGTCAACGCCGTCATAATTTCGAAATGACAGCAGCGCATGCGCCGACACCTCCATCTGATTGGTAAATATCATCGTGTGATTATTTCCCTAATTTAAAAAATTGCCGCGTATTTTCACGTTTGAATCATAAACACTTGGGATTGGATCAAAGTCGGTTCGTGCGTAATTGAAGGGGGCTCATAAAACTTTAGTGGAACGGTGTAAGGCAGGAGCTTACAAAATCGGTAGGTGAGTCACCGGCATGACTTAGTTTTGTGCTATAGGAGAGACCGGTGCCCAATAGGAGGGGATTTAGGCAAACCAGAGGCGTAGCGTTATCGAGTTGTTATCAGGGGCGCGATTATTGCGTCATCTCCCTAATTCGCCGAAGAGATAAATTACAATTACTCTGGCGCGGCCGCTGTAAATAACTTAATTCCTAGGAAATGGCGCGGGTAATTATGTAAATCTATATTGTAATCGAATTCAAACTGATTTCAGACCTACGCCATCTAGCGACATGTTCATGATAGAACCGATAAGATAATTAATTATCAATTAATTATTAATTAATGCTGAGTGAGTAACGATTAGGTATTCTAAACTTAGCTAGAGAAAGGCGGGACTACAACTAGAACATAAGCGTTAACCCCCCTTTTTCAGTCTAGCCTTAAAAGTTTTTTTTATTAATTTCTACTTTTCCGCATTTCTTCTTTCCTACCGTAATTTTAACTCGTTTTACTCGTTTCTTTATTTTGATTGTGCTTTTCCTCTATTTTATTTTATTTTATTTGGGCAGTAAGATTTTCTTCACTAAGAATTGAAAAATTTTTAATTAATGTACAACAATTTGGTAGTTTTAAAAAATCCCTTTTTCTTGTTAGCTGAAATATTGAATTTAAACTGTATACTAAAAATCGATTTATTTAGCGGACAATGCAGGTATGTAGCAGACCAAACTATATCCAACAAATAAAAAACTTTCAAAGAAATTTTTTCAAAGTTTAGAAAACAAATCCATTGATTTTCAAACGCTACCTTTAAACTGGATAGACGCGGTCGCGGTATATGCAATACCCAAACCGGTCTTCTTGAGATTAGTTGTTTTTTTTTTTATTAAGAGCTACTTAGAGCACGTTCCCGTCACGATTTAGAACAAATGTAGTCGACAATGCACAACGGACCTTTAAATTGGCTGGTTTTGAAATCTCTATCACTGAATCATTTGCCTTGTTGGACTGTCACCTCACTGAAAGTTCTGAACTTTTCGCTATAACTCAATTTCTTTGCTTTACCCACCAGAAATTAAGTAATACCACTTTCGCTTACTCGACCTTACCACCGCTGCTCTGGTAGTCTGTAATTTTGCTGTAGTATTGTATATGGATTATCATATTATCATACAAAGTCTATAGCTAGTCGTTTTGCTTTGTGAAATCGATTGGAGAAGGTGTTGGATTTGAGAATGATTGAGGGGGTTGGAAGGTTGTCGTGGCGCCCTGCCGGCTTCTACGCCCATGGAGCGCAACCCCGCTCCCCCACTACGCCAAGAAACATCCGCAACAAAGCATCGCACACCAACACACAAGTTTCCTCCGTTTGACAGTAGTGCCGGTTGTGCCGTGAAATCTTCAGTGTCGTCGACATCACCCCCAAAACCCCCCCAAAATCGCCGTTTATTCGTTAAACAAACCACTGAATCATGGACAACAAGGGTCTGAGTCTGGAGGGCGTCACGACGTCGTCGTCGTCGGGCCACTCCCCTGTCCAGGAGGCTATCCGGCGCGAGATCGACTCCCTCGACGACTTCGAGCACCTGGGGCACGATAGTTCTCCCTTAAAAGCCGGCGACGCCGGCGACCTGTCAGCGATATCACCTGCACGTGACGAGCTTGGCGCCGTGATCAATACAGGGTTTGGTGTGGCCAACCCTGCAACGAACAAAATCACCGACGAACTGTCATCGTTCGACCCCCTGCTATCCAGGAGTCCGTTCGATACCAGCAAGAAAATGGACTCGAATCTACTGGAAATGGGCGATAATTTCCCCGATCGCAAAGAAGCCGACGACAAACTCGACAAGTTTCTCCAAGAGATGACGTCATTCGCCCCCAAACACCAGGAACCCCCCGAATTCGAAGATAAAGACAACTTCTTCGGGGCCACGCAACGTTTCGTGGAGACGGAACGCGGACCCGTCGAACCGAAGAAAATAGCAACTGACCAGCTGGAACGGTATTCGGACAGTGAACCCGACGATGACGATTTCAAACCTTCCAAATACGAGGACTTCCCCAAAAAGGTTGAGCTTCCAGAATCTTTTGGTTCTACAGATAATTTCAAGAGCGAAACTTTCAAAGATGTGGAAGAGTTTGAACCTAAAATCGAACCTTTGAGGGAAAAAACACCGGAACCGATCAAGAAGATCCCGGAACCAGTTAAGGAGAAGACTCCGGAACCTAAAGAAAAAACTCCGGAACCGGTCAAGGAGAAAACTCCGGAACCGGTTAAGGAGAAAACTCCGGAACCGGTCAAAGTGAGGGCGCCGACACCGCCGACTCCGGTTAAGGAGACGGTACCGGAAAAAAAGGCGGAAGTTAAGGAAGTTGTTCCGGAAGCAGTTCCGAGCAAATTGAAGAAACCTGCCGTCATCGACGCCGAGGCGATCTTCTGCAGAATGGGTCTAGGTAAGTTGCGATTTGGGGCTTTTTACTAACTTCGCTTGTAGCTAGGCCGAGAATACTAAAAAATGGGTATTTTAACCTTCTGAACTAGATCATAGGTAGATTTGCTTCTTTCTCTATAATTAACAAACGCATCAGAATTTTTTAATGGCGGCTAAAATTCAAGACTCGGAACAACGGACGGTTAATTAAGTGTTTGTTGTTGATAATTTGATAATTACGGACTGCTTTTTATTAATTAATTAATTACGTGCACGGAAATTAACAGAATGTTGAGCAACAGCGCAAATCTCTAGTTAGAGTAACGTTAACATGAAATATGCAAATATTTATTTTACCACGTCGTATTTTATTTTAATCGCGGATGCAAAATGCGTTTCATTTTTTACGATTTAATTTTTTACATTCACTGCTTGTCTCTAGGCGGAAGTGTTTTGATCAGCCGAACTATTTGAAGGGATTACCCACAAGGTACATTATAATCTATTCAATTATCTATGGTAACTGATTGGGAGGTGCCAATTGTTGGTTGAAGTGCAATTATTGCGGTGTTGGTTGGGGTCTTCTTGGAACTTTGGTGGTCGTGGGACTTGAGATTTGTGTAATTAGCGCTGTGTCTATCAACAGAATCTTCCATGATAATATAATCAACTAAACCGATTGTTCACATTCCTCGACAAACGTGGAGGTACAAATATCGATTTCGAATTATAATGTTCTTTGAGATCAGCAACGATGGATATTCGCTCAAGCGGAAAAGATGACTGAAATCTCTGTTTCAAGTCAAACTTAGTGATGAAAGTACAAAAACGTAGAAGGGACATGAATTTTTTTTATTTATCTACCAAATTAACACTTTATTTTGGCAGGTGACAGAATATTCTGACAATTGACAGATTATTTTGTCAATTGACAGAATATTCTGACAATTGACATTATTTTGGCATTTGACAGATGTATCTGATAATTGACAATTTATTCTGGTATTCGAAAGAATAATTTGTCAATTGGCAGCATAATCTATCGATTGCCAGATTAATCTGCGAAAGCGTAGAAGGGACATGAGTAAAGAAATATTATTTATGTAGCAAATTAACACTTTATTCTAGTAGTTGACACTTTATTCTGGTAATTTACAGATTATTCTGGTAATAGAGGACAAAAGAGTAGAAGGGACATGAATAACAAAAAATTATTTATATATTTGACAATTGACTATTTATTCTGGCAAATGATAGATTATTCTAGCAAATAGAGAAATTATTGTGGCAATTTTTAAAATAATTTGGCAATTGACACTTTATTCTTGCAATTGACAGATTATTCTGATACGAAAGCGTAGAAGGGACATGAGTAACAAAAAGTTATTTATCTAGCAATTGACACCTCATTCTGGTTATTGACAGATTATTCTGGCAAATGATAAGATTATTCTGACAATTTTTAGAATCATTTGGCAATTGACAGATTATTCTGGCAATAAAGTATGAACGCGTAAAAGGGACATGAGTAACAAACAGTTATTTATTTATTTGACAATTGACTCCTTATTTTGGCAAATGACAAATTATTTCGGCAATTGACAGATTATTCTGGCAATTGTCAGATTAATACGAAGCCGTAGTAGGAACATGTGTAACAATAAATTATTTATTTAGCAAGTGACACTTTATTCTGGTAATTGACAGATTGTTCTGGCAAATGGAGAGATTATTCTGGCAATTTTTAGAATAATTGGGCTATTGACAGATTATTCTGGTAATAAAGTAAGAAAGCGTAGAAGGGACATGAGTAACAAAAAATTATTTATTTAGCAATTGACACCTTATTCTGGTAATTGACAGATTATTCTGGCAATTTTTAGAATAATTTGACAATTGACACATTATTCTTGCAATTGACAGATTATTCTGGCAATAGAGTACGAAAGCGTAAAAGGGACATGAGTAACCAAAAATTATTTATTTATTTATTTGGCAATTGACTTTTTATTCTGGCAAATGACAAATTACTCCGGCAATTGACAGATTATTTTCGTAATTGTCAGATTAATACAAAGCCGTAGTAGGAACATGTGTAACAATAAATTATTTATTTAACAATTGACACTTTATTCTGGTAATTGACAGATTATTCTGGCAAATAGAGAGATTATTCTGACAATTTTTAGAATAATTGGACAATTGACAGATTATTCTGGTAATAAAGTAAGAACGCGTAAAAGGGACATGAGTAACAAAAAATTATTTATCTAATAATTGACACCTAATTCGGGTAATTGACAGATTATTCTGGCAATTTTCAGAATAATTTGTCAATTGACACTTTATTCTTGCAATTGACAGATTATTCTGGCAAATGGAGAGATTATTCTAGTAATTTTTAGAATAATTGGGCAATTGACAGATTATTCTGGTAATAAAGTACGGAAGCGTAGAAGAGGCATGAGTAACAAAAGATTATTTATCTAGCAATTGACACCTAATTCTGGTAATTGACAGATTATTCTGGCAATTTTCAGAATAATTTGGCAATTGACACTTTATTCTTGCAATTGACAGATTATTCTGGCAAATGGAGAGATTATTCTGGTAATTTTTAGAATAATTGGGCAATTGACAGATTATTCTGGTAATAAAGTAAGAAAGCGTAGAAGAGGCATGAGTAACAAAAGATTATTTATCTAGCAATTGACACCTAATTCTGGTAATTGACAGATTATTCTGGCAATTTTCAGAATAATTTGGCAATTGACACTTTATTCTTGCAATTGACAGATTATTCTGGCAATAAACTACGAAAGCGTAGAAGGAACATGAGTAACAAAAAATTATTTATCTAGCAATTAACACTTTATTCTGGCAATTAACAGATTAATCTGGAAATTGGCAATTTATTTTGACAATTGTCTATTCTGGCAATTGCCAAATTAATTCGACAATTGCCAGAATGATTTGCTAATTACCAGCATAAAGTGTCTATTGCCAAATAAATAGTTTTTTGTTATTCATATCCTTTCTACGCTTTGCTAGTGAAGCAATAAATTGGTTTTGCTAATAATTTTTAACTTCCAAAGGACACTAAAATATTTTACATGTTGTTTTATGAAAGTATTTAAATAAAAATGCAATTATAAGAAATACCTATCGTGTTTCTCTTATCAAGAGGAAGCCGGACGTCCTTTTTGCTTTATTTTCTTTCTCTAACATATGAGAGAGTCCTTACATCTTAAATCTTTTTACACTACTTTTATACTACTTTTATATTTCTTCATAGCAGTGATGTAGTTAAGTTATTTTTCATTGGGTGGATGAGAAAAAATATTTTTACAGAATGACTTTTCTGAAAGTCAACCTAAAGAAATGTTTATGATTTACTTTACTGACGTAGAGAAATATTCTCCACAAAACCAAAGAATTTTTCTCCCTACATCAGTCTGGGTTAAATGGAAGATGGGGGTGTATCCCAATACAATACACAGTCGGTAACACTATTGAAATATGACATTTGAGTGGCACTGTCACATCAAATGTCACACTGTGATGGTGTCGACTCTGTGTTGGGATACATCCTTTTTTTCCAGGGAGGCCATACTGGATGAAGCTTTATCGCTGAAACTTAATTGTTTTTTATTTATTTAAAAGTAGTCGATGTAAAAAAAATCTACGGTTGTGTGGAGAATAATTCTGTACGTCAGACTAAATGAAAATATTGGTACGTTGCCATTTAACAAAAAAAAAGTTTTTGCGGCCAAAAATGTGCTCGAATATGACCTCAAATTGGTGATTTGACAAATATTTTTCTCTAAGATTAATAGTTTAGAATGTTGATTTTATGCTTTTGACTAACTCTGTAAATCGATTAATAGATAGCGACTGTAGAAATTGCGGTACTAAAGATGTAGCCCTATATGATTTTTTTCTTTGGTTTTGCACGAAAAATATTTTTTACTGTAATTTATTCCTTTTTACTTTCGGATAACTGTTTATTTTTAAAAAGCAAGACAGATATGTAAAGAAAATGTAAACAAATTTAAAAATCAAGAAACTTTAGACTGTTACACTTCTTACTTCTTATATTCGTTTTGAAAATTTTTGAAAATTAAAAAAAATATTCTTTTTATGAGTCCAAACTCGATACAGATTACACATTCTATAAGGTACTTGACCGTTACCGGTTCTAGAAATTTCGGTTCTAAATACGTAGCTCTGTATGAGTTTCTGCTTATGCTCTTGACAAAAATGTTTTTACTACTATATACAATATTTTTAAAAGAACAAATGTTTAATTAAGTTATTTCATTTCTTTCACCTCTCCCTTAGGTAACAGAACTTTGCTGTTGAAAAAATTTACTTTTCGAAAATCAGTTTCTATATCTCCAAACTCAATTGAAATCTTATAGTACATTTGGCCCATAGCGATTGTAATAATGAGGGTGGTAAGTACTAACCCTATATAACTTTTTGTTTAGATTCGACGAAAACAAATGTTTGTGCTGTAATTTACTGAATTTTTAAATAAATTCGAAGAGCTTCATTCTCATTTGATAACCATTCAACTTATTAAGAGAAATACATTCTTTTAATAAATATGCGATGAAACAGATTTTATTTTTTGTTTCTATCTCGCAAAATTGTTTGTTTTCTAAATTTTATGTTTTTCAAGTTTGCTTTGTGCTACTGGAATGTAATGTGTACTTTCAAAAAGCTTTTCAAAAGTTCTTTTATATGAGTCCAAATATCATAGACATCTTACAGCCCTTTTGGGCGCTAAAAATAGGAGCAGTTACGGTGCTAAATATTTAGCCCTATATAACTTTTGCTATAACTTTCTCCATTTTTATGTTTTTTTTATAAAAACAACTTTAAATTACCATAGTTATGAATAAGTCAAGAAATACTCTTTCAGCTATACAGACAAGTACTTGTCAGTTATCTACAAGACACTTTTTGCTCTTGTATCTATCGGTTAGCAAAATTGTCTAGAAACTGATTGCTAGGTGAACAAAAGTGATTGTACAGCTGTTACTAACGGATACTCAATGAATCACGTTTATTTTCAGGACGATTTGAACTTGAACATGAATTAAATTCTATTAACAGTATCATTGAATTGTCGTATCGACTTATCGCTTAAAACGTCAATTCTTTTCTTGATTTGTGATATAGAAAACTATTATCAAACAACTAGAATCTACATGACCCGAAATAATTTCGTGCACATTCCCGACCCGCACCGGTTCATGCATATAAATAACTCCAAATCGATTATTTTTAGTCTAATTGGAAATTTGAATTTTTTGCAGTTATTCTAATTGCGTTACAGTTGTTTCAGTTTGCATGAAACAACCGCCGTTAGATGGCGACGGGGCATGACGTTGGTTTTATTTCGTTGTTCCGGAGTTATCATCGAACCGATTCAATTTACTGCAGCAGCGCAATGCGCCATATTCAAGGGTCGCGATTCTTGAACTACCCGAAACCGGTTCGCATGAGGATTGAATCCAGATCCTCTATAAATATAAATTACTGAAAATTTTAACACGGTGGAAGTTTGATTGATTTATAGAGTTCCGGAAAATTTGCTTCGTGGTTCTTACGAAATTTCTAGAACTGGAAAATTTTGATCAATGTTGGCTATCTCGTACATTTCAGTTACGAAATCGAGACAAGTGCTTGGAGAATAGCAACTGGGTTGCGGCAGGCACAAGATCCAAATGCACTATTGAAGTTGAGCAAATAGATAAAACCCCAATCAAATTATTAACGTTATCACCATCTGCTTAATTTTTATGGTTTGTTCTAAAAATATTTGCTTTTGGGTCTGAAATGTTGCCTCGCTCATTATTACCATTATCAAATGATTGCATACCTAGTTGCTTTGGAAATATAAAAAATGTTGATATATATGGTAAATGGGGGTGTTGGGATACACCCCTCAACTTCCAGGTAGTCCAGAGTTCAATAGCAAAAACGCGAATTTTCTCTATCTATTTAAAAATAAACGATTTGTGCTATGTAAAAGAATTCCACGTTTGTATGGAGAATAATACTCTACGTCAAGCTACGAAACCATATAAATGGCAAGATGTGCACGCTGCATTTAGATACAATATTGGTTTTGCTGATCGTTAACTCTCTTACTCGATGAGAACGACAAGCACATTGAGTTGTGAAATTTATAACTACAAAAGCGAGGATGGTAAAAATTTTATTACATGAAGAATGTTCGAGTTTAGTCGAGAGCGTTCTGGAATCTAGAATCTAGAAGACGGAAAACAATAATTTGTAGCTGTTCGTTTAATTTGAAAATAGTTGAGAAAAGCCTGAAGATGCTAATTTGACCTCTATTCATAAATCTATTGTTGAACACGCCATATATGGGGTGATTTAGGTCTACTTTTGAATATTTTGACAATATATTTTTCATGTTATTACGTTTTAAAAAATATTACATTTATGGCACCCTTCGATTTTTAATAAAGAAACATTCTCTTCTGATTTCTGAATTAATTTTTATTTGAATTTGGTGTGCAATGAAATTTAAATTATTTTAACAAGATCAGAAAAGTCGCGGCCTTATAACAACTTCAATTTGTCATAGTCTTACTTAGAACGAATGACATCAGTAGAGCTACTGGTAGCTTTCTAGATTCAAATTTTCCTCTATGCCACTTCTTTATATATCTTTTGACATGTCTTTCTATCTTTAGCTATTGTGACCCAGTTGGCTATTCTTGCTCTTCACTTCCTTGATCTATGTTGGTGACGCTCTTCTTTTTCTTCCTCTCTCGAGAATTTCAGTATATCGTGATTTGATCTTATTCTAAATTCATTCTATCTTCTTCAAATTGGCCCCAATATTCATCTGGCAGCTACTGTTAGTTTCTCCTCGCCCTTTTTTGTCAAGAAGATTGCTTTCGTTAGGTACATCATCACCGGTGGTACAATTATCTTGTAATTTTTAATTTTTCTCCTTCATTTCTCGTACTCTTTCTTCCTTACTCGTTACTGAAACTTTAAAATGTTGAAATTGTCCCACTACCTCAAATTCCATCGCCTATCTTTCTTTGAGGTAGCCCAAAAAAAAATTGTTGAAAGGGTTGAGGTTAGGTGAGCGGGATTGCAAGAGGATCGAATCCATAACAAGGATTAATTATGCAAAATTAACATTCGCTTAGCAACTCTCTGGCTTAAATTCTAAAATGTGGAGGCGCTCTATTTGAATTCAACATTTGCAACAAAACAAGGGAATTAACTTAATTAAGTCTGAAAGACTCAATAATGACCGCCTAAGCGGTAGGGGCCAAAAATATGGCTAAGAAGAATTATTACCAATTACGCCCATTCAAACATTGAAATAATTGTATAATGACGATATCAAAATTATAATTTCGCATCTTTTTGAAGAAAAAAAACTTTATCATCTGAAAAATTCCTAATCAAAATTGAATAATTGAGAAAATTTTGGAAATTTTCTTAAAATAACTACGATTGAGCTCTATTAACACTGGTGAGTCACGTTGGTAAGAAAATGACTTTGCAAAATAATGTTATGCATACAAAATTTGGTTCTGTTTGGTGTTTTTTTGTAAAATTTATAATAACTTTTGTAAACTCTGACACCCTGTATATTTGTTAAGAAACAAAGATTTTGCTTCTCACTCGCTTCCTACAGTTTGTCGATCAAATTGGATAAGAAATTGTATTCAAAACAAAGCGTGTTTTGTTTTGCATACAATTTCTTGTACCATTTCTTGTACAAGAAATTGTATGGCGAGTTTTTGTTAATTTAAATAGTAGAAACAGTTCTTGTGCGAAATACGTGACGTTTTGTTGGAAAAATTAGCTTTCTATGAAAATATGAGCAGTGGAGGAAATCCTGGATATTTTCCAAAAGTGGAATTAACCTAAGATAACAAGACTTTGTCTCAAAAGTTTCTTATCTTAGACAAAATAAATGTTCTGTCTAAGGTTAACAGCCAAGCACATCAAAATACGACTCCTACGACAAGATATCAGCTGAAGAGTGGATTTAAGAAAAATTGATGCTAAATTCACCAGAAACCAAGCATAACAATCTGCTGGATAATGTTCCCTGTTAGTTCTGGAAAGATTCCAACTGCTTCTTGGAAGAGAAACGAAATTATAAATCGGTTAAAAATAAACTAATTCCAATTCCTCACAAGACATTAAAGCCAGTCTTGCTAAATTTGGCGACAGTAAATTTATTCCAAAAATGAATTCCTTTAAGTCCATGAGCAAGCAAATTTATTTTGGTGGGAGTGATCCTTTGTTTTTCGACATACTCATAAATTGTACATACAAGTGTATAGAAAATACGTAATGCACATAGTTTGCTCAAATAAGACGGAATAAGACAAGTTTGGTCATATGCTAGCTATTTCGACATTTATTTTGGTAGTAAAAATTGGCGTTCGATTAAAAGGTAGAAATTTCAACTTTGAGATACCTTAAAATACATGTCAGGACTTCAGGACACACATTTACTGCATATTGCATGTAAAATTTAGTAAATCTTGATCATTAATATTTGCTGTCATGATGAAAAATGTGATAATAATAAAATTATAATTTAGTTGGAATGAATGCAGTTGTTCTACAAACAAAAAAGAATGTTACTTCTTTTAACCCAGTTGTCATTGCTTTAATTTGAGGCATTGGTCGTCCATAAAATGACCATAAATAAATATTTATGATAGTGTACTGAGATGGTCTTGAATGTACTCTTCATGACCATCTTGAGAAAATTACTTTATGACGTCCCAAATTTACGAGATTGACTTTTAAGTTGTAAAGTAAAATTTCTCAAAATTTTGTCTATTTTGTATTAAATTTTGTTAAATTTTTTTAAATTAAATTTTGTATTAAATTTAACTTCTCAGATTTCTTTACTTTTTCCGATTATACAAGGAAATCACGAAAATTGTTTAAAAACGCTAGCGTGATCTCATGTTTGCATGATCATTGACGTTATGTAGGTATTCCAAATTCCAAAGGTGAAGGAAAATATTTAACAATAACAAGGAAATTTTTATCAATTTTGGACCCACGAACAACGGGATGCTAAACCTGTTGTCTCACTGATTTTAGTGGATTAATAAGAGACAGCGCTAACAAAGGAAGAGAAAATTAAGAACAAAGAAAACATGGGCGGCAATTGCAGAAAAAGGTGTCTGGCGCCAATCTAAGAACTGATAACGATTTTGAACACTTGTACTGGACAAATATTGCGATTTTTATCACATACCAAAAATAGTACTCAATAGGACAAAAGTTCTTATTAAAAAAGGGCCCGGTAAAATAAGAAATAGAACATGTTCAGCTAGTCCCGCTAATCCGAATTCTACCGATCAATAGTAGTCCGAAATTTCCAGAAACTTCCAAAATTTATCTCGAATTAAATGTAAAAATTTGCTTAATTCTTATCAGACAAAACTTGAGAAAGTACCTTATCCACAGGTTCATTTTGATTCACCGAAATGTCTTTTTAGACTCTATTGCAATTAAGCGCCGTTTTCTAAAAATCCGAAAACTTTGGCTACAAACCGCAACAACCCAAACAACGCAACGCCTAAACTAAGAGCTTCAATAACGAACAAAGCTAATTGCCAGCCCTTAATTGAATCAACGCGGGGTTGCCGCTATCAAGCTATCGCCAGATAGACCTCTCGACTAGGTCAAGTTGCCCTTGGTCCGGGGGCATAGTCCCAAGTCCCCGGCCCCCTTCGATCCGGTCGATAACGGCAACGCTTGCCCAGTTAACCGTCGTCAGCGCGGCACGGCAGTTGCGTCAAATTACCGTTTGTGTTGTTCCGTCGTAGGGGAATCAAACTGCGCGTTTTTACCTCCCCTAATAGTGCGTGTTTACAAAAATCTCAACGTGGTGTTCCGGTGATTTGGATTTTTTTCGTTATTTGGTGTGATAAAAGTGGTCGCGTTATGGCGGATGATCAGATCAAAAGTGTTGCTAATGCGGTGGTGGACGACGTCGTCAACGGCGTCAACAATGAAATGAACAAGACCAAGAAGGGTGGTGTCTGCGATAAGTCGAGGGCGAGATCGCTTCTTTGCGTCTTCTTTACACCGTGTAGGTTTTTTTTGTTGTTGGGGGAGGGTGTGAGTTGAAGGTCGAAAGGGGACCTGACAGTAATTGGGTTAATCGGTGGCCTCGCGGTCGTAACGGTGGACAAGTCCACAAAAACTACGGCTAAAAACGCTGCTGATGACCTCCGAAGACCTGGCACTACGAAACACAAGTAGATACCTGTATTTTCCTAGCAATGGTGATGAGACGATCAGTTACGTGACTTATCAGCTAAACGAGAAGTTATCTCGCGATAATTAATCAAAAATGACTTATGAAAATTTGGAAAGATCTTCATGGTGGTTAACAAATTAAGGTCAAATTATTATGATTAATACCTCAACGAAATTATTGTTGGGTGCTTCAAAAATATTGCTGGTTGATAATGCAGTTCGGGATTTAATGAACTCTGGAGGCATCAGATAGTGATAAGCCAGCCGATTATAGCTCTGTTATGTCTTCAAATTATGAGTAATTTGTTGTGGTGGTTGTGGGTCGTTTTAGTAAACATATTTTCCGTCTGTTCCAGATGCTTGGTTCAACCCAGAAAGACTGAATCCCAAAGGTAATACTCAGGTGTTTTTGATACGTGATACCAGGTAACTATGCGATGGTTTTCCTGACGTGATCACCTTGAAAATGCATCGCCGTATCTGTTGGCTTTTTAAATATTATTATTGTTGTGATAAGCGCACTTGATAATAGTGTCTAGTAGATGACTTATTGCTTAAGTAACCAAAGCATTGTTGATAGAACCACTTAAAGTTTTGAAATTGCGCAATTGTTGTTCGTTTGTCCTGTCGAGGTCCTGAAAAAATTATTGTACGTGACGATAACCTCCACCGAACACCTTTATTAAATAAGACAACAAGCGACCTTTGACGTCACATTCCAATTATTCTACCCAGTAGTTATAGATCCCCCAATTCGAGACACAGCTGCTTTCATAGTAGTCCCAGGCAGCTGGCGGTTATACAGGTGTCCCTGAAAGATTTGATGCATTATATAATGCATCGCCACTATCCGATGCCTGTATTTTCTGGTCGCGTTATTGAAGGATGAGGTGCATTCCAAACTGCTTTCGGATTCGCAGGTAGATTCACCTACCTTAGATATTTTAGAAAATTTTAAACATTTTGCAACAACCGGAACATGACTTGTACGTTGAAGAGCATCAAACTACCACCTTCAATGCACAACTTGATACACTACAAGAAACATAAATAAAAAGATGTCACAACTTTTGTTTGTCATTGGAAAATTTCCTTACTTTTTAATCTTTGCCATTTTAATATCAATCTATTACTAGTTATCAATTTTGGAATATGAAATAATTAGAGTTAAGGATTTGATGGCAGGTCGTGATGAAAAGCGAAACTTCACATGGAATTTATTCGATGAGATGAAACTCCTTTTAGTAGCCAGAAATTAGCAATTATATTAAATTTTGATGTTAATATCACCATTGTATATGGATTATTATTATTATACAACGATGTCACCAAAAAGTTCTAAAACTTGTGTTTCATAGCAATATTTACCAAAAAAATACTTTAAATTGGGAATCGTCGCTTGACGTTTTGGTTGTCCTATCGGAACCTTTCTCAGAAGATAAGTTCTCAGTATGTCCACTTTACAGGAAACATTTTCTGGAACAGTTTTTAGCTCACATTTCTTCGCTTGTGTCTACTGCTCTTATTATAGATTTTGGTTTTAAACCCAAAATTATTTGCAACAGTTTGGGTTTGGCTTCCTCTTTTACCTCTAATTGTTGCCTACCAACCATTGAGAGGCCGAAGATACATTTTCTAAAACAATTTTTGGTCTATGTCTATATTAACTCATTAACTCTTTAACCTCGGCTTATAAGAATTTGCAAGAGTTTGGATCTGAAGATCACTTTCTAGAAGCGTTTTTTCTACCAGAAGAGAAATTTTCTGAAACTCTTGGTCTGTGTCCAGTTCGTAATTTTTCTCTGTGTAACCCATAAAAAATCTGAAGAATTTCGGTGACCTAGAAACTATTTTTCAAGAGCTCTTTTTTGTTACCTTTAGTTTTTAAGTGCATACAAGCAGTAGATAAGTTTTTTGAAACAGTTTTACTCCAAAAGGCAAAAATTCTCTGAATGAGTGTTTAGGCTAACCTAAACGGTCTAATAGTAGTTTTTATAACTGCACTCCATAAAGAAAATGTCAAAACGTTCAGTTGTTGAGTACTTCTGCCATTGGTTGGTTGAAGATAAGTTTTCTCCTATATATACTTCCGTTTTAGATGTTTCATTAACAAAATTTTGATGTTTAAGATATCTTCATTCTAGTAGTCACTTCACAAAACCGTCTTGTTTTCTATTTCTATTCTCAGAATATCATCTAATGATAGGCAATTTTTACTCTCGTGGGTACTTTTTACCTTATAAAGAGTGTTATTTTCTTGTTGCAGCGAGTAAATAGAATTGGATTTTAAAAAATATTTTTACTCACTCAGAAAGTCCTGGCAATTTGCTAATATTAATTTTCTACAAAAGTATTAATTATTTTCGAATTGTTAATAACCGTAAATGTTTTTTTAACTTTGCCTGATTAAATGCTATTCAGTTGTATTCTGATAAAATCAAAATATTTCTTTTGTACCAGTCGAATAATAATAGACCCACCTCGCCAGTCGTCAACCCCTCCAGAACAACGGCGCTGCAAGAAACGCAGATAGCGTGCAGAAACTCTGAATAGCGGCATGACTTCCAAATTTCATAATAACTTCCCCAATTTAGTCCCACTATACATCCCTAAATTTCATTTAATCTGCATTTTAAGTGTTGCAATAGAGGAAGCGGTTTGTTATAGCAATTTTCTAATCGATGAAAGTGCATGATTGGTCCATTTAAAACCTCCACCCTTCATGCAGGTTCTTTAGCGGCGCCAAAATACTGGGTCACGCTGTATACCGCTGTGTCCGTCTGGAAATCACGTGCATCGCAATAAAGACGTATCGATTCGCTCCGGACGCGTGCGGCCGGGTGGCGGCGCAGGCGTCGCGACGCCTCCTCCCCATTCTCCCCATCTAATTTATTTACGCGCTTCTGGGCCCTTCAGTGGTTTTTCCCATCCAAAAAGCCAGTTAGTTGTTCGTTGGGGAGGTCGCGACGCATCGCCGTCGCCTTGTCAAATATAGCCGTCGTCGCGAATTTTTCGCGGGCACCCGGCCAACCAGCGGCCGCCGTCCAGGTCCGGGATTCCACATTATTCGCGTTCCGACTTGGTGACCTCTCTTCCTGCAGAGTGCACTCTCACGTATACGACAAGTCATCATCGCCATGAGCGTCGTCTTCGATGTGTTGCGTCGTGAAGAGCGTAAGTTTTGTTGGTTGAGAGTGAAATTTTGAGAGAGCGAGAGAGAGCGAGAGGAAAAAGAAAAAAAAGGGGATAAAATAGGGATCGGGCCGTTGACGACCGACCGATCCAGTTGTATTCCCGAGTTTTTAAAGTATACGTGCGGCCTCTATCGTGCGAGCTCGACCGCCCACGAGATTGTTGCTATTTGATACCATCAACACCGTCATCGACACCATCCCCTAAGCCTAGAGACAGACGCAAGGGAGTAGTACGTGAGATTTTATTGTTTTTTTTTTCTCTGTCGCATTATAAACGATGCCGTCGTGACGTTGCACAGCTTATTCTAACCTATTAATATCGTTGGGCTAATTTTAGTTCAGTTACCTAACCTAAACTAACTCATAAACTATCCCGGTGTCTTACTTTAACCAATTAGAGGCAACGTCAACTTTTGACCGTAGTTCGGCCCTTTGCAACAAGTCAATATTTAACTTTCTTATTCCTTATTAAAAGTTTGCAGTTTCTCACTTTTAGTGAAGATATAATATCGGGAGAAATTTTTCAAATTTTCACGTTTACAAAAAATGACATGAATTTTCTAGTTGAAATTCTATTCACAAGTGTTTTCATGACCATTTTGAAATTTTTGACGTCGACATTGATCTAAAAAAAAATTTTGTTGGCCCATCTGAAATGATTTGGCGCCTCTATTGAGGGCATTGCCTCCTGCCAATCCTGACCATTTGTTAGCCATAACATCAAGCGTTGGCTTTTATTGCTAGAAAACCTTGACCGTTAATGAATGATAAGAGATTACAGTCGATAACCAACACCCAATCCTAATAATGAAGAATTTTCGCGTCTACCATCTACAGTTTATCTACCGTCAAATATTTGCTTAAAAGCTTTATCTTTATTGTGTTTTATTTTAAAACGCAGCCTAATTGATGGAAATATTCACCTAAAGAACTAACGTGGGAGATATCCCCATCCACTTGGAGTTAAATCCGTTGAACCACAAAGAACTGGCTTGAAGAACCGTTGCCAATTAATTCCTTTTGTTAAGAGATTTTATACACTAATTACCACAAGAAATGACGATGTGTAGTTTAATTCGATCAACTTAGAACTTTTTGGCCCTTCCTCGTATCTCGTCAACATAAAATAGCGATTATAGAGGTTCGGAAAAACCATAAAACTCACCACTATCTGCACCTCGACGATAACGAGGTGATCGGTAACGTAGTGACGTCGCCTTTAGCGATAGAAAGTGACTGCCAACACATTCATATTCCTCCAACGCGGCCAACGCAAGTACCGGTGGTGGTGATCGAAGCTGCTGACTTCGCGGTCTGAACATACTGGAGTACTGGGCTGGACGACTTTTTCATTTCTTCTTCAGCTGTTCCGCACGTAGTGTGTATCGTGACGACGTGGTCCGTGTCGCCAGCAGTTCCGTTTTTTCCTACTTAGTGTTTGTTGTTTTTGTGACTTAAATCGACGAAGATGGTACGAAAACAGACAAAGTACCAACAGTACTCATCGGCGGAACCTCTGCCGGAAAGAGGCCCTGGTAAGCCTCAAGAACGATTTACATATGGTTAGGAGTCCCCACGAAATTGAAATTAGACGAAGATTATTTATTACAATATGTCGACGTATAAAGAGATGGGTTGCGTGATAACCGGAGGTTATTGACATTAATTTTTTCCATGCATCTAGGAAATACGAGTATTGACTGGGAAACGCGCCACGTGGAAGCCATCAGTGGCGAGAAGGGTACAGGCATAGACAATCTGGTTACTACAACGCTGGTTTCTTTGAATCAATAACTTGTATCATCGACACTTCTTCACGCAGGTTCAATTAGTGGTTAACCCTTTAAACGCGAGTTACAAAATTGTTGATTTAAATTAAACAAAGGCAGTAACCTACTTTACGTCCATATTGGATTTTGCTCGACTGTTTTCGTTGGTCAACCAGCAACCATCGTTGAAAAGGGTGCTAAGTGAGAGCTGTTATCAAACAATTAATTTTGCAACAACTTGTTAGGCCATGCCCAGAAGAATGCTAGGAAAATTTCGAATAGTTGTGGGAATCGGGGTCTGAAATCCCAACTAACATTGTTAATAACATTATTTCATGAACTTTATGGTAATGGTTCGCTAATTTCAACCAACTAATTTGCGACGTTTTTGGGAAAAATTCGTTGATGTTCCTTTAAGATAAAAATATTGTCGAACTTACTCATTTGACATGTTAAACAATGACGCAATGTTCGTCTCTTTTAATAAATTCTATTGCATTAACAACTTAAACGTTACAAGGCAAGGTCAAGGCGTTTGTTCTTACCTGGCGTTCAAATTTTTTACTGGAAGGAACAACTATAATAGTTTGGCTTTTTGGCATGGTCCTAAAGTTCTCAACTGTTTAAGTTTGATTAAAGAAACGTTTTGTCTTTTACTAAGAAGGCAACTCGAGGATTGCTGTAATATAAAACTTAACGGAAATTAACCAAAGAATTTATTTAATGAGACTCCTACGATTAGAAATGAGGCGGGACTATGCAGTAACCTATGCCAATGGTGAGGTCAGGGTTAGGATTGCTGGTAATTGACCTCGACGGAGACGAGAGTGATTTGTAACGGATGGATTAGTAGAACATTAGAAACTATATCGATTTACTTTTGTAGAGACAATTATTGAAGATTTTTTTAATAACAACTGCTGGGGTGTGTTCAACGAAATTGAAGCCTCAAAAGCGACGCTAATCGCAAGGATACCGGCCTGCTGCATTCTTTTATAAATAACCACAGAAAACATGACTCGTTCCGCAATAATTCGGTTTTTCTGCTCGGACGTTCCAAATTTTAAAATTAGCCGTCGAAATCTCACGACAAGAGTTGAAAGACCACTTTACCAACGTCTCAAGTGTACTTTTAGATTTTGTCCAAGGGCTATAATAAAATAATAAGAAAAAAAATTGACTCTTATCTAATCGAGACAACTTAATTCTTGTGGCTCCCCGTATCGTGTTTTCAGTTCCGGTCCAGATTTAGGGTCAACAATCAATATCTACTTGAGTCCTTGTATTTCAGAAAAATTATTTGATACCTGCGCCACTACTGGGGAATGTAATTTCATCTCTAAAAGCACAGAAAGTGATACTGTACGATGTTATTTTTGGTCTATGGAGTTGAAAGCCTTTGTAATTCAAGTCGAACCCACAACCCGCATCTTAATCACGCGGGTCAACTCTAAACTCTAGGG
Organism: Pyrochroa serraticornis; assembly: GCA_905333025.2. Taxonomy (NCBI): domain Eukaryota; kingdom Metazoa; phylum Arthropoda; class Insecta; order Coleoptera; family Pyrochroidae; genus Pyrochroa; species Pyrochroa serraticornis. The sequence goes on along the minus strand of HG995157.1, from coordinate 7,056,114 downwards.
GATGATGAGTTTTGAACTGCTATCAAACAATTAAGTACGCTGAAAGGAAGTGTTAACAACGCAATTTATAACAATAAATTGACCTTCAAACTAACCAACTTGCGTTGTCCACCTGACACGATGTTTGAATCATCTTTCGGTTTGCATGACTGACGTGACTACTAATCTCTCGCCTCCCTATTGTAGCCTATTTTCGCTTGGTTGCGTAACGTTTCCACATTCATTTCCATCAATAGCGAGTAAGTTGCATGTGGCGCCTAAAAAAAATGTTTTATTCCAATTCAAATTTTGACTAATTACGTTTGTGTTGCAGTGGAAAGCCTAATTTACTGGCGGGATCCAAAGAAATCGGGACCGGTCTTTGGTGGCGTCCTCCTGGTTCTCCTGGCCCTCACATATTTCTCCCTTATCAGCGTAGTGGCATATTTGTCATTGCTGGTACTCACTGGGACGATCTCTTTCCGCATTTACAAAAATATTGTGCAAGCTGTTCAAAAAACCGGCGATGGACATCCTTTCAAGTAAACAAAACAATTTTTAGAAACAATCTCTTTAATATTAATTTGATGTTTTTGCAGGGAACTCCTGGAAGTCGACGCGTCTCTACCTCAAGATAAAGTGAAAGAAGTTTTGGAAGTGGCAGTGGCACATATAAATGCAGGAGTCTTGGAATTGAGGAGGCTGTTTTTGGTTGAAGATCTTGTAGATTCCATCAAGTTTGGAGTGCTCCTGTGGACGCTCACCTATCTTGGAGCTTGGTTCAATGGAATGACCCTCATTATTATCGGTAATTAATCTAGCTTAGTCGTGATGACGTCACTACATCCCCTCGACATTTTTAAAACCGTACAAACGCGACTGATTCTACCTTGAATGGTTAAACCAGTAAAATCCGCGTTACTTTGGGATTTGTAAAAGACATTTTCGGAAATTTTCGTCAAAAATCTTAACTGTAAACCGAAAGTCGCTTTTCGTTTGAATTCATTTGCGGTTTGTGTAGCTTTAATACGAACTGTCTCAAATTGATATTATTAAAGATTATTTGTGAGGTCCCGCATGAGTTCAGGGGATGTTACGATGTGGGTTTTATCAAATTTCACTTGTTTACCACATGTTTGCTGTTAAAATTTCACGTTGACTGAGAACGTGACTCACGTTTTCATTGCAATTACAGCCTGGGTCGCGCTCTTCACCCTCCCTAAAGTGTACGAAGCAAATAAGACGCAGATTGATGCCAACTTGGAGATTGTCCGAACTAAACTCGCTGATATTACATCAAAGTAAGTGCGTTTGAGAGAATTTTGCTTTATTAATTGATTGCTGGTTTAGGGTAAAGGCGGCTATTCCCATTGGCAAGAAAGCGCCTGAAGAAAAGAAGGAGCAGTAGGTTCTAGGGAGTAATGGAGATCTTGTCACCGCTGCTGTGTCATAGCCATTAAAATTTACCCTTCTACGAACAATTTTATGATTTATTCCTTAAATTCCATCCTGAAGCCGTAACGAAATATACTTCTCTATGTATGTACAGTTGTTTCGCCTTAATTTATTCGTTAGTTAGCCTTGTAATACATAAACTCGATCAATGCAATTTTACTTTTAATTTGTGTATTACAAAGTCTTTTATTGCGATGAGAAAAATATAAATTTCACGGTTTGTTTTCGTTTTATTTCGTTCGAGTAGGTGATGACGGCTTTCATTAGAGGCGCGAAATTTTCACTACCACAAGGAAGTGTATAAAGTTTACAACATAATATACAATTAATTTTTTACTTATTAAAACTTACTATATTTTATAGTTGTGTTGTCCTTTATGTGATGCTATAGTAAGAGTGAGCACGCAATTTCTATTTGCCAAGTAATGTAAGTGAGCAAAAATAATATATTTGACTGTTAATCGAGTCAGTCAAACAAACTTGACTGATGGTGTAAATTTCATTAATTTTAGCAACTACTATTGTATATTGTAGGTATTATTGGTTAGTTTCTTCGCCAGGATCGAGGAAACGTGAGTAACGCCGTACTAATGTTGTTAACTGTCTACGTGTGTACTTTACACTCATTGAAGATGTTTTATCATTCGATTGTATGAAGACCAACTCATTAACATAGTGTTATATATTTAAAAAGAACTAATTATAGTGCAGACAATGTTTCAATAAATCGCTATTTATTTATGTTAGTTAGGTTGTACCACAGTAATTATCTGAGTTTTCCTGTTAACTGTAAATCGATGTAAGTTTGGAGGTGATTATGTTATTTTAGATTGTTGCATACTTTTATATAGCTTTGTATTTGCTTTATAAAATCATTAAATTGTTTATATGCGCTTAATTAGACTTTTACTACCTGTAAAGTTCCCAAACGTGACGTCATTCCTACAGCAGTTCTGAATCTTCACTGCATACGCGTTTCACGACCGGTCAAATGGCTGCAAATCACGCTAACGAGAAAATGCGAACTATCAGCAAAAATTTAGTTCCGGGTTCGGCCGCATACAGGAGAGGTGCTAATTTAAAGAAGTTTATTAGGGATAACATTATTTAACATCAAATACATACAGACATTTCTACAGTATGTTACTCTGCAAGTAGTTAAGCAAAAAAATTAATACTAAACCATGAATACCCAAGTGCTACGCAATAATCATTAAATATTCATACAATATTGCAAAAAAAAAAACAATTGATCACATATAAATAAAATCACGTAATTCTGATAATTTGGTCATAATAAATCTTTTAATTATCACTAGGGACGCACTAGCAGCTCAATGTTTTATATGAGGCGAATCAGTTATATTTCCAAAGTGTACAAACTCAATAATTGAAACCTCTCATAATAGAACGTTACAAACGATACAAAAAGTCTTAGTACTCTTTTAGATCTCTTTATACTTTTACCCTAAAAGAATTAAACATTGATTTAAAGGTACAATTTAGTTAGTGATCTTTTAATTCAAATGGAATCCTTTCTCCTTGGTAGCTGCTAAGAGTCTCTGCCGCAAAATATCCTCAGTGGGATAATCAGGTAGCTTGAGATAGTGGACACAGGTGTTAACAGACGGATACGACCCCTCTCCCGCGTCCACCTTTCTGACTATAGTCAGTCGTGGGTACAGATTTGCCAGGCCCCCCGGCGGCAAACTGCTGCAGCCAGTGGTAAACTGCAAGAACGCCTTCCTCTCCTCCGGCGACATGTCTACTAATACATTGACAAACCTCAAGAAACCCGGACTGAAAAAATATTTTTTAGATACAATTTGTTGTTAATTACCGTAAATTATTACCTGTCTTTGCTGTACCCCAATTTGGGTTCTGTATAGTTGATGAGATCGTCGCGAGTCCATTGCGGGTTCTGATCACCACACAGCATGATACGCATTTCATCCGGACTAAATGCGGCCAATTTCTCCATTGGAAATGCCAAACTGAATCCTTTGTGGAACGCTTCCAATTGCCTACCTATACCTTTGTCTAAACAGAAGGACGTCGTCAATTCCGCGTACTCTTCTATATTTTCTATATTGACTTCGATATCAGCACCATCCGAAACTAAGTCCGACGTTGAAAAGCCGAAAGCACTACTACTTGGTGAATATGTGAAAGTTAAAGCTAGGTCTTCTAAAAGAACCGGGCCCGATGAGTGATTTAAGCATAAATTTTGAATTTGATGCGCTTTAGCCTCGGCCGATAAATTGTGATCCTGCATTATCTTATGCTTTTGTTTAACCAATTCCCTAATTTGCTTTAAGAAATTCGCTCTAATAAAATCTATATCGTACAAGTCTTCTTCATTGAGAATATTCAAATACCACGGCTTCTTATCTTCCATGATAATTTTCGGTGGATCCAACTCCAATTCCTTTTCGCTCTCCTCGCTAATCAAACTCGACGTCATTATATCGTCTTCGCTGCACTTCTTAACTCCGGCAAACCCTATTCTTTCGTTAACCGTGTTTTGAATTTCACCGTGACACATTAACTTCAAGAAACTTTGTGACAAAGGCAAATCCACCAAACGGTTATCTTGCAACACTTTAGCCAAAAACACTCCCAAGAACCAGAAATGTTTGACGGCCTTGTCGCAGATTTCGCTATTTTGCGGCAGAGGTGCCGGGAAAAGACCCGAAGGTCGTCTGACGTAATAACCGGGAGGCTTTGTGCCCTCTCCCAAATCTATAGTTTCCTGCATATCGATGGCGTCGTCGTCACATATCCACATCGCCAAATCACGACGTTGCAGTTCGGCCGCCACCAAAGCGTAAAACTCGAGCGTCGGACCCAACCCGGTGCCCTCCTCGCCTAAGAACTCCACCTCCAGTATCGACTTACGCTCCGCGTGAATTTTCATGACCTGCATGGCCCAACTGAGGATCTCCTCACCTGCAACAACCACCACATATATTTTTAACATAACCTTTCATCGCTATTAAAGAATTTCCCTTATTTGTAGCAATTGTTTTCTTTTCTTTTAAGTCTTTAGTATTGGCGACCTACCTCTAGGAACTTTAACCCTTTCGTGCTTCAACCTGCCGACGCGGAACTCGTGAGGCTCGTCTCTCCTCGGGGAAAGTCCCGTGGTCCTCTGTCTCTCCATCGTGACATCCCTTTGCGTTTGCAACCAAACAATACTGCGTGACGCCCCGAAAGCCGTGCAATTGAAATACAAATGTCTAGTCTCGAAAGGAAACAAAAACGGACAAGAGTGGTTGAGTTCCTCGCACCAAGTCGGTAAACTAGAACTCGACAACACCAATGGATCCTGGATTTGTTGTAGCAATTTATTAGTGATTTTCTTGCTGGTATACTGTTCGGGTGTGATTTCGATGCTGTGATCTAGAGAGTTCAAGTCAAGTTCTTTGGATGTAGTTATAACAAAGAGATGGCGCAACAACTGCAAGACGTCTTCAACGGTACAATTGGACACTGAGGGTGTTCCCGGTACCGGAGTACTCGGGGAGAGAGTGGTGCCAGCTACTGAACTGCTGCCGCTTCGGGAGTAGAGAACCACGGGAGTTGCGCGACCTTCTTCAGAATCATACGTGCCATCTTCTTTCATTTCGCGATATACAATTCTAAAAACATATTAAATTATTTGAATTTTGTCAGGAAATGGCTGTAAGTAAGTTACATGTACGTCGGTTCCCAGATTCGTCTTAATTTTTCTTGTTTTGAGCCGAATTCAGTCAGTTGCATAAGTTCTTGCACTGCTCTGAAGATCGTCCAAGACGGCTCATTCAGTTCGACTTCAACGTCAGCAACACCGGGCATGTTGGGGCCTCGTAATACTAACATAAGCTTAGGTTGAGGCAGGAGCTCGTGCTCCAAATAGGAACTGCTCTCTTCTTGGCCGGGAGGCGGCACTTCCAAATCTAATAACAAACGCTCATTTCAAAATAAATAAAAAATGTGAAAATTGACTTAATTTATAATTTACAAGGTCTAATGTATTGAAATATTTTCTAATAATTTTTCATTATCCATAATTATCTATTGGGCCAAATTAACTTTTGTTTTTCCGGCTTACCTGTCGTTTGATTGACGTTCGTGCGTCCAGGTCGCGGGTCGAAGGCCGGAATCAGGGCCGAAAATTGTCGCTTGAGCACGTACTCATCATCCCAAGATCTCCTCTTGCTAGGTCTAGTTTCAAAACCCTCTTCCTCCATAAACGACAACAAATTTCTCGACACCATTACCTCGTCGTAATCAGCATCGTCCTCGTTCTCGTCATCGTCGTTATCGTCTTCATCTCCCATTTCTTCGTCGTCGTCCAATTCGGCGAGCAAAGTCGGAGGAGCGCGACACGATTCCAAAAAGTCTTCCAATGAAACTTGTTCACTATCGCTGCTGGTCGATGTCAAACTCATGGTCAAAGCTTGACTCAAACCTTGAACAGTTCCGGCTGTAGTCGAAATTCCTCCTTGTTGCGCCGCCGTGTTGTTACTCGACGATAAACTGGGATAACTTTGAGCTGTGCTTAGAAGACCACTGGGAAAGTTACTCGAGAGGGCCAATCGCACCAAACTCGATACAGAATTGGGACCACGAGGAAACAGCGATCCCGAATTCTGATTATTTTGGGCATTGGAATTTGCGATCGCTCCAGAATTATTCGCGTTAGGATTCGACGTGTTTGTTGTGGTAACAGAACCTAGAGTTCTTCGTCTGGCTAAAGCGGCAAAAGTTTCTAGTAATCCCGCAGTCGAGGTAGGTTCGATTTGACTATTGGCTTCGCTCGATGTCAAGTTGGGAACGCTAACACTCATAGGATTAGTAACTACGATAGTGTTGTTGCTGCTGTTTCTAGCGTTATTCGAATTTGTAACAGCTTCATCTTTATCGCTGCAAGGATCTTTGCTGGTGGTTTCGCTTTCGGCTGGTTTCCTTCGAACCGGCTTGTCGTCATCAGTTTCAGAATTGCTGGATACAGAAATCCTTACTCCCGGATTCAAAGAACTAATCGATTGTTGGCTAGTTTGTCCTAAATTCAGAGCAGACTGCAAGAGTTCTCCGGACAAGAAATTATTAGTGTTGTTGCGTAACATGTCCGAACCTTCCCGTAATTTATCGAGAGCTTCGACGGCTTCAACAAACGTTTGGGCTGCAGCGGCCGTGACTTGACTGTTGTTGATTTTGCGATTTGAATGTTGCGACGTAGTTTTGTTGAGGTTTGAAGTCGAATTACTTGTGACTAATGTTGATTTTTGATCGCTAGTTTGGGGACGATCGTCGGAATTTTGACGTCGAGTTGCGCTAGTCGGTTTAGTGTCAGATAAAGCGAGGCTTTCCACAATTGTTGCGAGATCACTGGAATTGTTGATAGTCGACAAATCTAAATGAGGATCTCTCAAAGGATGCACTACTACAGAAAGTTCTGAATCGTTACTGGCTGCTTGAGATTCGGAAGTGACAGCAACTAGGGCCTCGTTTCTTGCTCCCGACAAAATAGATTCGGCTAAAATTTCAGCTGCCTGTTTTGCGGCGAGATTATCAGCCGAAGCCGCTTGTTCGGTGGACGCAACCGAAGTCTTGACGTCGGTCGCTTCAGGTAAACTAGGAGTAGAACTGCTTTTTCTGCTAGTCAACACGCTTTGTTTGTCTTTGCCGTCTTTAGTTTTACTTGCATTTTTAGAAGCGTTCACGGCTTCTACGTCGTAACCGGGAGCTAATTTTAAATCATATTTACCTTCGGCCCCCATACGGTAGGAATTGGAACCTCCGTGATCCCAGGTCACGTCGATCCAGCCGCTATGTAAATCTCCGGTTACTGTACCTTCCCCGGGAGGATTTCCGTCTTGATCACGCCATTTCCAATCGATACCCCTTACGACTCTTGCACCAACAGTCATATGTTTTAACAATTGCGTTTTGAGCAACCGTCTTTGTTTTCTTAAGTGTGCCTCTGCTTCTTTGGCAGCTTTGCCGAGATCCTCGCAAACTCCGGTTACTTGACCGTAGATTTCGAAACCCGAAAGACTCAAATAGTGGGTTTGACCTGAAGCGTTTTTGCCCGCCTGCTGGATCCTTACGTGTCTCCACCCTTGGTATTCATCAGGGGAAGTTTCGATAGGCCAGGTACTTGTGGAACCGGGATCGTTGAGAGAAATGTCATCGGAATGAGTGTAGAGGGTAGTCCAAGTGATTCCGTCCCGCGACATTTGGAAATACCAATTTCTCAACGCGGAACGGCCGTAACCCCTCGCGTGTCTGAGAGTGTAAGCGTTCGGGATTACGTATACTCCTAAATCGATGCTAAACCAAGATTTTTTGTCGTCACCAGTATGACAGTTTAAAGCTGAAGAATCCCTTGATAAAATATCTTCGGCGCGACCGTAAGGTAAACTTCGGCCGTCAGAACTGGTCACCGAAACTAAACCGTACTGTGCCGGATTCACCCATTCAGAACTAGTTTTGCCGTTGGTACCAATGAAATAAATAATTCCATTTTCGTCGAAATCGTAACTATGTTTAAAGCTTTGATATTTTGCCTCGCGAAGTTTCTTCAAGAATTGGAAAGTACTTCTATCGTAATCGTACCATTGCTTCGCGACCATTTTCAACAAGTACCTTTCCAATTGAGCTATGGTGCTTAAAGGTTCCATCTTTAATCCTCTACCAGTACGGTCGATCAAAGAACTTTCACCAGGTGCTTTCTCTAATCGGAACCTCAACCTGCGAGTCAAGATTTGAAGACCGTAACCTGAACCGGGAGTGTCATAGAGATAAACCGGCAATTTCTCGATACTTTCCAGAACTGAAACCAACTTATGCACCAAAATATGTATTGAACTCCTGTCTTCATTAGTTTTGCTTTTGAAACATTGTTTGAACACTTGCACGCGTTGTTTTTGATACTTGTTCATTTTGCTCGATTTTAAACCTTGATCCCAATAACTCGTCGATAACAATGACAATAACGCCTGAATAAGTCCGGAACTATGGAGTTCGTAAGCGCTAACGACACCGTCATCTTCGAGGATTTGCGTGAGATCGTCCAGAGCGTTCCTAAGAATTTCCTTCCAGGAATTACCGCCTTCGCGGTTGTTGCCGTAAGAACATTGTTTCTGACAGGCCCGTTCGATTTGGGCGACGATGTTTCCCAGTTTTGCCACCACACCTCTGGGTTGCGCTTGGGCAGCTCGGAAGTATTGCTCGTAGATGGAATGGGCCAAATATTTGACTTTGATTTTGGTCGCTTCGGTTTTGGACCGTAAACGTTTCCCCTTTTTATTGGTCCAACCAGCTGAGAATTCAGGACCTGTCATAAGAGTAACCGGTCAAAATGGCGGGCAAAAAGGTTGCCTTTCGGCTTTCATCAACAGTGAGAGTACGGGGATAAAGCCCGATCAACTGCTGCCTAAGCAGTCCTCACCAAAGGATGGAGAGAGCTAACTCCCCGAATTTTGACAATAAAGCTACTCACCAAACTTCCATTGTCAACATAGTTAAATTGAGAAAATCTTTAAATGTGAGAGGAAATTTTTTAATCTTTTTAAAATGCACGGTGTACCTTCTTGTTGGTAGAAGACAGTTTATGAAAGTTACTAACTCTGCAATACCGGCAACCCTAAACGACATTCGATACAATAATAACGCGATAGCCTACACTTTCACTATGGGAATAAAACTTGTAAACCGCATGCAGGAACTGAACTCGAAGCATTAAAAATTTCTTGATGCTACCTGCAAGGGTGGACTATCAACTTACCTAGACTAGTTTCGGCGGTGAATGAATGTTTGGTGCCTCTATTGGACTCGAAGATAAACCCGGGTAGGTCTTCCCGTAAAATAGTGGTTTGCTGCTGACCATCTGAATTGTGAATGTGAATTTCCGCTTCCTTTCTCGATGTCAGAGACCAATTTCCGACGACGAGCCTAGTGGGTCCCGGTTTCGACAATATGGGTATAGAACTGACGTTACTTCTGACTGCGGCCCTGGCCCTTTGCAGTTTCTCCAGGAACTCTCCTCGATTTTCTGAAGTTTACAAAACGTCAATTTTATAGATTGTCGCGACCCATAAGCAAAAAACCACAATGACACTCGTTAAGTGATTAATAGCTCCTAAACGCAAGCGTATGAAATAGAGAAAAAACGAAAACAATTATGGTGTGAAGGAATGCAAACGAACGATAAACCGGAGAAAGCCGTGAAGCATCTAGAAAATGCGAGAAAAAAAAATGAAGCAGTCTTACCTTCAGTCGTTAACGTGTCCGCGGCTCGGCCCTTGCCTATCGGAGACAAACAAAATCAACAATCACTTGTGTTACCACTCGGCAATATTAACAACGCAATATTAGCAATCATGATCAAAATCAAATTACGATACAAGCAAAAATGTAGCTGAGTGCTTCATCGCTTAAATGATACATAAATAAAAAAATAAAAACAAGTAGGCGGAAAGGGGAATGAGAAACGCAATTCAACTCAAATAAAAGCCATACCATAGAAATTTCGAAAAGTAAATTTATAACGTCGTATCGAACGATTACGAGTCATTTTCTAACGCTATCCCACCACTTACCCGAAGTATCAGCTCCGCCTTCTGGTGAACCACTTGAATACATAGTAGCAAGTTTACCGTCCAGAATAAAACGGAACCAACCGTTCGAACCATTGGACAATTCTAAAGCCGCAGCGTCCGACCAAATATACAAACAATCCCTGCCCCGACAAACGGACCAGTCACGCCAATGGTAGGCTTTACCCGGTAAAATTTCTTTTGCGTCTTCAGCTTGACTGTGTTCAGTCACTTCTGTAACTATACGTCAAAATATTAGTTATTTTACTATCAACACTTTTTTTTCAAAACCTTCAGTTGTTTGTTCGTTTTCTTCGTTGTCTTGAACTTCTGGTGGACCCGCTAACGTTTGAACTTTGGAAAAAATTCCGAGACGAGCGAAATGATCCAGGAAAATTTCCTGACACTTTGCCATCAGATCCTGAATGATGGACAAAACAATCAAATGGCCGTCCTCGTCTTCCTAAAATGCAGAAAAAAATTACTAGCGGTACAGATCAAGTAGGAAAGTGTTATTTATATCTTAGTGTTGCGCGCGCCGCGCTGTCGATAAAACAAAAATTTGCCTCAAATCAGGCAGTCACCTCGACAAGGCGGCGGAAGCAAAACAACCAAATTTGACCATTATAGCACGTTAGTAGTCATTGAAATGGAGGGGGAGGCGGTAGACTTAACGAAGTAACTTCACGTTTCGCCATTCTGCAGTTTGAACGACCCAATGTTCCAAAAAATTACTTTCGTAAATATAGCGTGACATGAAAGATTGTTTAATGTTAAAATTAATTACAAGTCTTTAAATAATCTAAAATTGTAACAACTTATTGAACCCCACTGGTTCGTCCGCTGGCAAGTGACAAAATTTAACTTGATCCCCGATTCTAATTTGGTATTCGTATAAATTTCAGTTAATGAAAACTGTGTTAGGTGGCACATCAGGCATGCAACATTTTAGTTGTTAGCAAAACTGACAGCGAGGAGTATTGATGTAAAGTGAAGTTAAATCGAATCTGCCGTCCCCGCCTTCACCCGGATGCGATTCAAACAATGCTTGATAAATTAAAGGTGTGTGGAGTACAAAAATAAAAGCTGAAAAAGAATTAGCTGGGGGGATAAAAAATAAACTGACCAGAGAGGGATACGGAATAACACGCCTATCATGCACGTAGGCGCGCATTGTGCGCACAAATAAACTGAAGGAGCCCGCGCTGATGTTATGAGAGCTGGGCCAGCAATAAGACATCTGAAAATGCGCCAACCATCAGGCTAAAAGCCGCTAAAATCGACACTGACCCCCAATAACGGTTTTTTTAATAACCAAAAAAAACGAGTGGGGCGTTTTCCCACAACTTACCTCGTTATCTAAAACGGTCGCGATCACTTCGACCAGTTGCGTGCCGAAATTTGGACTAGATTCAAAATTGCACAATTCTTCCAACAAACCAGGTATGATGTAGTGGATCATTTTCTTAATCAACCCTAGACTAGCTTTACGAACGGACGCGAGCATCGTTGATTGAAAGGTGGAACAAAAAACAGGCAATAGCCTCTGTAAGTAGACTGGTGCCATCTCTGGATCGCCTCGAGGTTCAATATTGTCGTCATTATCAGACTCGCTCTTCCTACCCCTTTCTTTATCTATAGGTATCATCCATTCTCCTGGCGACTGCAAAATCGCTGCCACTTCCCTATGTCCTTCATCCGCGCGTTCCCTAGCCTTATCTAACGGTGTTTTCCCATCCTCATCTCGCAAATCTGGATTCGCTCCGTGTCTCAACAGCACTTTCGCTATCGCAGGCCTTCCGAAACAAGCGGCGTAATGCAACGACGAACTGCGTTGACCTTTGTTGACGTCGGCACCTTTATCACATAAATATTCAACCATTTCTTGAGTGCCGAACGCCGACGCCCAATTGAGCAATGTTTGACCGACATCGTCCATGAAGTTAACTTCTACACCACCCGATTCAATCGCTTCGATTAAGGCATCTGTATCTTTAGATCGGATGCAGTCAATCAATTGGCGATGGGATTTCTCGGCTGCCGAATCCATACGTCGAATGCGGGGTAGGAGCTGGCCCGAGGCGGCAGCACCCCCGGACTTACCTAGAGCGCGTCGACCTTCGAACAGTAGCACCAACAAAAGATCAACCAAACGCATCGAATCCAAAGCGCAACGCTCGTCGCCCTTCAGCGACTTCTCGATGGCGTCAGGCAGCTCCGAGCGCAGCAGGTCCTGCAAAATAAGCAAAATTAAAAGGACTCCAAATTCGAATTTTTAAAGATTTGCAAGAACAAAACTTATTGACTCTTAAAATAAATGACCCTTAAAGCAACATTCCAATTGGAAGAGACCCTTTTAGTTCAAGTGCGGAAATGATTTGCTGAAAGCCACACCCTGGACCCTTCCAACTTGAAGATTAATTAATTAACGTACGTGGGTAATGGCAGGAGACCCCCTACACAAAGTTGATAACAAGCTAATAATAGTAGAGACAGACGCCGCAGTAGCCTTGGCATCGGGGGCGCTAGCAGTGGCGTTTGTCGTTGAAGAAGCTTTTCCCGGCGTGTTCTGGGTACCGGCAGCAACGGCGGGTCCAGCGGCGTTTGAGAGACGACTCAGCAACTCGTTAACTAACCCTAAAAATCGTACAAAATTAATTATCATTAAAATTATTAATCAAAAATTTCAACATTACCATGTTGTGCTAGAGGCGCAGGATCTACGCCCCTTCTGGTAAACCTATCAGCAACGGAAGCGAAACATCTCAAAGCCCCGTCGGCAACGTGTGAATCTTCATGCCTCAACAACGTACTCAAAGCCTGAACGCAAGTTGGTAATTGAACGTCGGCCGGTTCCATTTTCGTGCATAATCTCGAAACGACCGCCATAGCTGAATGAAGGGTGTCTTTGTGGACGCGATTGCCATTGTCTCGGATGAATGGTAAGATAGCGCTTAGGCCTCCGGCGTCGAAAACGGCTCCTGCTTCTCTCGTGCAGATGAGCTCTAGCACCTTGACGCACTGCTCGGCCAAATCCTTGCTGGTTCTCGATGACAACTCGGCCAACACCAAACGATTGCAAATAGCCCTAACGGCGCCCTCTATGGCGACGATGCGACGGGTACACTCGGCGGAAACGTCCAAGTAATAAGTGATAGCTCTAGCGGTTACTTCGAGAACATTCTCCGGCGCTTGTTCGTCCAAAAATATACGGCAAAGGGCTGGTAGGAAAGTGCGGGGGGGACAACTGTAAATTAAGTTTTAAAATTGTAATAATTGTTTGTTTTTTGGTTCACAGTACCTTTCGAAGCAGCGGTCAACATTGTCAGACATGAGGAGGAGCATGCAGAGTTGTTCCAAGGCGATGAGCTGCATGTCCCTCTCGTCGCCCAAACCGCTGTTTAGCCATTCCAGGAGGGTCTCCGGATCAGGGTCCGCCATCTGCAATTTCACAAAATTATTGTAACTGTCCTCGATGGTAAAACGAGACAACGTTGTTGACACTAATCCCGCATTTTCGATGTTATCAAGAGTCTCGAATAAAATTCACAACATTGTCTGCATTTGTTCTCTTATCTCTGGTCATTGGACTCGAGAATATGTTAGTCATTCTGGAAACGTGTGGATGGCTGTTGCAATTATCTTAACCCGTACCGGTGGCGCTCCCATGCATTTTGACAAGATTCTTTTTGTTTACAACTTCGTCAGTACGGTTCCAAATTTGCCTTGATATGTGGCCAAGACAGAAGGATAATATAAAGAATAGACTCGAACACTCCTCTTTCGTTCATGATTATAGTTCTGAAAATTGCGATTTCTTTCTAAATGGAGACAGGGTCTGTCGTCCTGGTCACGTGCTCCGGGCTGAATTATTGTAATTACATTTTTACCCTCGTTTCTTTATGGCAGAGAACCTGCTCATTTGCAGGGCTGGATTAGTTATATCAAGTTTTGCAAATGGTCTTAAAATTACATTTTTTATTCGGAAAGTGCTTGAAAAAAAATATGAAAATAAGACGCTGTGGTTTGTAACCAATTTCGCCACCTGGCGGCTGACCCCGCATATTGAAATATTAAAACAAATTCTTTCGGCCAAATAAAGTGTTGACGGTAAAAATTTGACAATTGAGGTTACTCTGCGCCATCGGGCACCTTAATCCTGCTGGTGCCATCTTTCAAGATTCCCGTTACACAACTGTAAATGAGCAATAAAAAAAGGCACGACGAAGATTGACCTTCCCCGCTCTGCTCCGGACTTCAGACCAGAATACATTAAGATTAACGAGTTCGCTTCGCAAACAACAGCCTGTGTACTTGGACTTAACCAACCCACGGCGATGTCGTCCAAAAAGCGACTTCCAAGGTCGCGATTCCCTTTTGTTAATTCGAATGTACATCGGAGTTAACACCCACTCTTCCCCTCCGGTGCGTCATCAATTCGCACACCAAAAACAAAATTATTCGTTTCCCTGAGTCAGAATCGCGGGAAATCACCGGAAATTCTGGCAACCCATCAAGTGCGTATTTAAATACAAAAATATTAAATTGACCGTTTCAGGGGGAGCAAGAAACGACACCGCTGGCATTTTCCGGTGTCATCCACCCGAAAACCAGTGGCGGAACGAGGCGCATCATTATTTTTACACAGCTAATTTAATTTGGATCGGTCTCTCTGCACTTTTACATTGTAACGAAATTACTTTCCCGGAGTGCGCAATTTCTTTTCACGCCACTTTCACTACGACCGGAACAACATTTAACGCTCCAATAGTTGTGTAATTTGAAGAAAATTTTTCGTAAAAATGGTCACAGCGAGAAACGAGGAAAAATCAAGAAAGGGTTAGAATCAATAATACGGCAACTGTGTATCGATTGTCCACGCGCTGTTATAATTTTATATTTTATGGCCTCAACAGCAATGGCAACGACGATCACTCAGTTGTAGTTTAATCGTTGTAGGTGGACGGTTCACTTATTTATTGACAACAACGAAAAGGCGGCTCAAAATCCTTGAAATCGGATTACCGACAATAAAGGCAACGTCCAAGCTGGTCTTGCAATTAAGATCAAATTTGAGAAACAGACAATGCAATTACTTCCGCTACCAATTGAGTGGCTGAATTGATGATTAATATCTCAATAACGATTTTGTTTTCTCTTTCACAAGAACTGTGGATTGGGTAACTTTCGTTGATAATGAGTTAAACATGGACAGTTTCATTCCTTATTTTTAACTAATTTCGATGACGTAAAAAAACAGACGATTAACAATAAAAAAAGAAATATTAATATACCAAAATTACTTGAGTGGGTTCAAAAAATTAATTATTTTTAATTATTTACTTTCTCGTTGCCTACTAAGATATGGTTATGTCTTCGTATGTAAAATAAAATTAGGTTCAGTAAATCATAAAGCGATTCGCTCGGTTCACAAGAGGGGATGACTCAATTAAAAGACTTTAATGTTTAATTTTCATTGTGAAGTTCTCCAAAGAATCGGTAGAGCAAATCGCGTCCGGTCGGGGTTTGAAGTCCTAATTTCTGCTTCTTGATTAATTAGGCAAAATCCAGCCAATTTATCGCAACATTCATGTTGGGTAATAATTAACATTGTGTGTAAAACACCGGAATTTCGAGGGAAATCTTGGAATAATGACGTCGCGTCTTAGTTGAAACCGTGGCGTTCATCAAGGTTCTCTCGACTTTCGTTGCTTTGAAGTTCTAATTCACGTCCGCTATCGTTGGGTTTCCGATATTTTCAAGACTTTAGCTCAGGTGTTGCGGCGAAACCGCGTCAATAACTAACTACAAAGACTTGTTTTACTCATGAACAACATTGCTAAAGTTATTGACGGTGTTATGCGATAATTAGTATTTGAACAAGGTATCAGCTGTAGAGTGCGAATTTCAACAAAACAATATTACAGCGCAATCACCTCTTTCAAATATGACAAATTTTATTTACAAAAACTGTCGATTTAGAAAAAAACTAGTCAGCAGAACTAACAATAACTGCCGGAACGAAAAGTGCATTAATTGGATTTTGTTTGTCTTACAATTATTTGTTCTTCGGGCTAGTTAATTTGTATATTGTATGGATGATAAAATAGTTCTTACAAAAAGTTTCCATTTATCCAGCACTTTCTTTTTTTAATTGTAGTGGTACTTCTTCTAGAGCTGCATCATTCATCCAGGAAGGATCAAAATTAGTCGACCATACTTTATTTTTTAGGCTATAGGTTTGTTTTTGCACACTTTATTTTTATCATAACCCCACAAGAAAAAATCAAGTGGAGTTAGATATGGAAACCTGTCTGGCCATTCGATGGGTTACACCAATCAATCGGTTTATAAATCCCAAAAATTCCCGATTGTTGAGTCTCATCCTTTTGGTACCCGAAATGACGTTATCAGTAATATCCGGTACGTTTTGAATGTAAAACGGCCACTAAAGTTGGTGGAGCCGGAATTTATGATTTAGGTCGCCATTCAATTCTAGCAATTACTATTCCCGACCATAGATTGACCTTTCGCAGATATTGGGTATGCATCTCGATTACTTAGGGTCGATTGTACAATCGTAAGATAACTAGCTGCCATTATTGCAACAATTGCTTGTATGGTAAACCTCTAATTAAAGTTATTCCACAATAAGACAACCACCTCGAACGTCCAGGATTTCACTCATTTATTAATTTTAAATCCAATAAAACCCATTAAAACTGTAGAAATAATTACAATCGCGAGTTTCAACTTCAAACCCACTTTAAAATAATAAAAATAATCATTATGGACATGGCTTTTAATTTGGGGTAGTTATCCATGATTGAAATACCGGACTTTAATATGAATTCCTGTCTGACTAATACTGACACTTTTATCTGTTGACAATATAATTTGTAAAGAATCGTCTAGAATGGTTGTGGGTGACGAAACAGAACTTATTGCAACGTTAGCAAAAACTTATTTCCGATTGTGTGTCTTGAACACATATTTGAGAATTGACAAGTCGTCAAAGAAGTTCAACAAATTTTGCACTTTGCTTTACAATTCCTAAAATGATTTTTTATGTCGAAATTCACAAAACTTGAATTTGGTCTTAGTCATCGTTAATTGAAAGATTATTGGCCGATGCGTTTCATGAAATAAATTAAAAACTCTTTATTGTGTTCTGGTTCTATCTCCGAAGGCTATCAAACATTAGTATTAAAATTTACAGTAACTAACGACCCACAAAATATTTAATATTAATATTACTTTCTGCAAAACCGCTGAACAAAACTTCTTAAGAGCGCGGGTTACATTTTTTTGAGTTCTCAGACGCAATCGTTAAACCATACTCAAAAACTATAGACATCTTCAGGATTTGTTTGTTGTACATGAAAGCCAATGATGTCTCCAGCATACGAGACTTCAGAAAAACATTAATCAGAGCTATAAATTTGGTAGTAAATTTTAGTAGATGTTCAATCGATTGTGGTACTGGAACTATCGACTTAAAATTTGTTTTACTCTCGGTACTGTTTTTAGATTCTTAAAAGTGAAAAAAACTAGAAATGTCTTCTAGTTTTCGAGTATCCTGCCACCACCTAATGCACTGCCGTATCTACGTATACTGCCCCGCGCGTACGACAGAGAACGCAACATTGGACTTTGACACTGAGTCGCCCCCTTAACACATACATGAAAAGTGATAATTGATGTGGGTTTTTTAATTGAGATGACACTGTTGCGTTTTTTCAAAATACCTCCCCAACATCGATTTTACTATCTTCTACTCGTCCGTAGGTACTTCCCTACATTTTTTAGTGGCATTTGCAGAAAAACATGCTCTATCGAAAGGTACGTCTTCTAGAAAAGCAATATTAACCTGTCTAAATCTCTTTAAGAAAACATCATATGGAAATTATTCCATTCTTCATACTCACTGTATAAAAAATTAATGGTAAACAACAACACAAGTTTTACCCTAAAGGGTCCAATTTCGAAAATTTACAAAAAGTATTTCATGCAACTGACGTTTCTAACGTCGTTTCGCGGTTTTACCTAATCCGATTTTGTTTTTCAAAGTAATGTTTGTTATTTGAATTATCAAAAAAATTTTTTTACGATATCGTTTGTTACAAACCACAAACTAGCTGACACGTTATTATCCGATAACTTTGCCAGTGTTTAATGAGAAAAACAAGTTTTTGTAGTTATTGATGTGGTTTCAGTGCGCCACTTGGCCTGAAGTGCCAAAAGCTGCCGATATGGCGAATTCAAACAAGAAACCCTTTATAAAACGCCGCAATGCAAACAGGGAGATGACGCAATCGTTCCAAAAATTCCCCCCAGATTTGGCAGAGGGTAGACAATACTTCCATTCAATTTGACCACTGTTGCTGTTGGTAGAATTCTAAATTCCCTTCTTTCACCAGCTACACAACAAACGCATTATCTGTAAATTTAACAATTCAAAAACCAATTACGAACCAAGTCTCTTGCGGCTTAACTTCGGCGGACGCATCTCTCGTCGGAAACATTAGAAGATTTTCAATTTCTTTCTGTAAGCCCAGAGCTTGCTCGTCTGATACAATGCTGGTTTAGATGCGGACATCAGAATCTTTATTACAGTTATTCCATTTTCCCCTACCTACTCACTTTGTAATCATATATGTCAAAGTATCAAATAATTTTTGGTAGATTTTAAAAATAAAACTTTTCGGTAACTGAGAATCCCAAGGGCGCATGGTAGGTTCAAATTTAATTTTTTTCTGAGTGTTTGTAAATCGTTAGTGTAGAATCTCATGGATACAAAAAAAATATTATTTACATGCAGTTTTTATGCAGATACAATAACAAAATTTAATTTGAGTTCTAAGACCGTTAAGGACTCTTTCACACAATGTGATAGTTAAGTCGTGTTAATATTACACAACGGCATTACGAAAACGCCGTAAAAAATTATTTTTCGTCCTTCACTGTCGCTCACTCTTTTTATTTTCCCCCACCAAGTAAAAAGACACAGGTGTCGCCACAATTGTAGGGGAGCGATCTCGTATTTCGTAGTAAATATGAGAAGAAATACGACTGAGTGAGAATCCCTTTTCAGAGGGCAATTCAGGCAATAGCTTCGACATCAGCAGGTCAAATTTTGCCAACAGCCAATTACAAATATGACACACAATCAGATAGATACGAAAAATTACTAAGGTGATTGTCTTTCAACTTTTTTTGAAACAATACTTGATGCATTGTTTCTAAACATGTAAACTGTTTTGATTAAATTTTCGGCAATAATGAAAGTAGGACTGGCGAGGACTATCAGTCAGTGCGTCCACAGTAGTAGCACTATCTTTGGTGTCTACTCAAATTGTGTTATTTCAAAGAACCACTTTAAGTATATTATTATTGCCTAATTATTCTTCGATTTGTTGCTACTTTTCTTAATCTTTGTTAATTTCTATATAATGTGACTATTTTGTCTCAAATTCAAAAAAATAGTCTTCTTCATAATGAGTACTTCACATAATATTTTCGTGCTCGTTCACGGCCGGCTCTTAACTTGACCAAATTTATTGACCGTAGAGATGTTGTGAGTGACAAGCGGAAAAACATTCTTGAATAGGACTATTGACTCGGTCATAAATAAATTCGGTTGCCTTCAGGTGAATTGGGAGTCAGGTCCAGGTGTAAGTTGTGGAGGTGGCAGCTTCAACTGGGTAGGTCGAAATACTCGGATGGTTGCTACTAGCGTCCCGTAGAGCATTAGTGTGTGGTGAACGCCGTAATTGGTAAATAATATTGAGGTAAAACCGAAATCCATATTGTGTCGTGTTCCGAAATTGGTGGCGCAATTAACCTTGGCACGTTTTCAACATTTGTATTAGTGTTAGTACTTGACAAAATTGGGGTTAAAATTTAGAAAAAAATTTAAATCTATTCGTGCAATCTTTACATCCATTAGAAGAGGAAGAATCATAGAGCAGATATTCTACAGAAACAAGCAAACGTCTCCTCAAATAATGATAAGAAAAAAAATACATATTGTTCAACAAGAAAAAACTTTCTTTCCTCCATGTATATGTGGAGAACAATACGTGGTCAACAATAAATGATCGAATACTAGTTTTTTTTTTCTTTTTTTCAATATTTTACTGAATTGTTTTTCCTTAACATTTATTTATAAGGACATCACAAAAACTTGTACACTACCCAAGCTAACATATTATTAGACTTCATACCTACTACGCACTTTGTAATTAATAATAATTTAAGAACGATTATACCAATTAACTTCGATTTTAATAAACTTAAAAGGAATACCAGCGCTAAGTACTGATAGAACAATTTTCCTGCATATATCTTTGGAACCACAGCAGTTGCATGCGACTCCCACTCAATTTTGCATACGGAGAAAATTGGGCAGGATGCTTGACGCAAGCTTGGAAACTAAATCGAAGATACGTTGTTGTATAAATCTCTATGCTGTGATTAAATGATAATTGCACAGTAAATGTCAACATTATAATTATTAACTGTACGTCAACTCAATTGCGCCAACTCATTTGCTGAATCCCAATGATATTTGTCGTAATGACCATTAGGCTCTCGGTGTGTAGAAGGTATTAAGATTGTTCATGACCCACAATCCCATAACTTTCTCAAATTTGCAATTATTTTAATATCTAACAGTAGAAGAGTTTTCAAAATTTCGGCACATTTAAAAACTAACAAAATTACAGGTGTACTTTTGAGACCGTTGCTTTGTTAAAATTTGAATGAGATTGCAAAATAGATTAGGATAAAGGGATCTAAGTAGTAATTACGTGTAGATTTAGAAAATACTTTTACTGACATGGAATCTGTCGAGATACAATGGAGTAGGAAAAAAGTGGCTGTTGCTTGCCTGTCCATAATTATTTACTACAATAACCATATGGGTGGAGTAAAAAAAGTTAATTTGCAAGTTCCACGCAATGGTATTTTCCTATATTTACAAGGCACTGCCAATGCATGACTTCTATACACATAAAGGTGACTAGAAGTCTCTAGACGAGAAACGGGTGGTACCAAAGAAGTTCGGAAAGACTTCTTTACGACAAATACAAATCTTACGTCGGGGTAGAAAATTGAATACCGACATCCGATCCTAAAAACTCATAAAAAACCGATCCTAAAAAACTCATAATATGAGGCACTGACGGAAAACAACTCGTTCTGGATCCCATAAATACAAAATTTATCATTTATTTAATAAAGCCAAACATTGTGATCACTCAGAATTTTTTTTAGAATAAACCTGCAAGAAAGACTTCTACTTCAACTTGACAACGGAACATATGAAAGGAAAAACTGAAAGTTTTACTAGGCTCATACAACGAACAGCCTACAAAAATATGAAAAAAAAATACTGATATTACAAAAGATACTAACTATCCAATTAAAAGCAGAGAAGTGGTCCAAGGACAAAAAAAAATGTCGGCAAAGAAGAGACCCTCTGACCAAACCTTTCTTAATATTCAACCACAAATTTTGACAAGAAACTTAAAGAAGAATCAATAAAAAATATTTGAAACACCTGCCAACAGAAAAAGAAACGGAGAACGTTCTATGGAAAGCGAAGACAAAATCAAACGATCAACAATATCAATTCCTCTCATTATAAGAGCCAAGAAGAGTATGCCAAAAAAATAAACAGAAAGCAGTACTAGTTCCAAAATATCTACCTACAGGTTTCACATCACACCCAATGCAAACTAATAAAATACTAAAAGAAATAAAAAAGCACACAACAGAAAATGTTCCCCCTGTTACTCCAAAAGAAGTTGCAAAAAATAAGAAAAAATCTGAATCCAACGAAGACGCCGGGATTCAATTTGATCACTGGAGTCAGTATTGAAAAACTTACTCAGAAAAGGAATAGTAATGCTAACTTATTCAAGGTAGAGATCAGACTTAAACATGTAACTGGAAAATAGTTGAAGCAATTGTGATACCAAAACCAGAATAAGTCCCTGGCAAAAAATTTGGTTTGGCAGCAATTTTCAAGTGTTCAAGTAGTTTGAAATTTTTTGTTGCAGAAACGCTTAATTGGAACTAAATATCCTCCAAGTGTTTTTAATTGACAATTGACACTAGTGATGTCAATAGTCAATGTTTATTATTTTGAGTAATCGCTACTATGAAGTTCAATATTCGGTATTGATATTCATTACTTTGGTTATGTTTGCTATTAGAGTATCTGGTCTTAAAATAACTACAGACATCAAACATTCACAATAATTAAGAAATCACTTTATTTAAAGATATAAATAAAACAATGTAATTAAATGAAAGAATATAACAAGATCAACCAACACAAACATAATAATTAAAATCTATAAAATTTGTAATTTCAAAATTAATCCTGATTTACAATTAAAAAAATTGCTTTTTTGCATTTACACCTTGCAGGCAATTTCGTCTATTGAAAATTACTTGACCCTGTCAGATAGTGCAAAAGTGGCAATTACGTGTAAGGGCTTTTTTGCCAGTTCTAGCAAATGGGGAAAAACAATTGTGCTTGCTTTCCACTACTCGCGAGGGTTTTCGTTTCTGTTTACCAATTTCTCTGCCTGATCCTGTGGATTAACTATTTGTGTTGATTCTGTTAACTAATCAAAATCGGTCCATATTAAGTCCACCACATCAAGTTTTAAAGATGAGTAAACCGAATCATCAACATCGTCATCTACATTAGAACGATTGTTGTTCTAAGATGGTTGCATGTGCAATATTAGCCATCTAAAGAAAAATGGCCAAAATTGTGAACAATTCAATCTCTAAAGTTTCACCGCTCAGATTCCACATCTACGCTCCAAGATCGATACACGCATACGTCGGACGACCAGTTTGCCTATGAAAAGCAAACTTATTTCAAACTACTGGATAATCTTGCCGAAACACCAAACTATTCGTCAGTTTGAGATTTCTTCTGCAAGAATACTAAAATCGTACTGCGCAAACTCATGACTGTAGGAACTCTTGCAGACCGCTGCCAAAACAAACCTCCAAAACAGTACTGCGCAAACTCATGATGGTTGAAAACTGTTGAGAGCTGCTGCCACAACAAACCTCTAAAACCGTACTGCGCAAACTCATGACGATTGCAAACTGTTGCGGACTGCTCCCAAAACAAATCTAATGATAAATTATATAGACCAATCTAGCTCCTACCAATTGCTTCAAAGAAACTGTTCCCAAAGAAACTAAAATCGACCATCGAAAGAATAATCTACAATTAAGTATTTAAAGCGATTTGGTTATATGAAATTCAACTATAGGGATGCAACGTCAAAATTGTACAAACCTTCCAGAACAAAGTATTATGTGGCATGGTAAATGCTTTAGATTTAGACCATGTAAGAAATAGAATTATTCATACAAATCTTGGAATACAAACTATAAAGCAAGAAATTAGAAATTCTTCAACCACCACCATATCCGAAGAGTAAAGAGGACCAAACCGTTTAGGCTTGTGTAATATTTTGTGAAATCTTGATATTCTAACTCAGACTAGGCCAAATGCAAACTTCCCACTGCTCATTGGAGCTTCGCAAGTTTCCTAAGCTAAGCAGAGGAAAATTAGTTCATCCGTGAGATCTGGGAATTTTATTTTTTATCCACGCAACCTTCTTAAAGTTTGAACCGTTTTATTTAATGTCCAACCAGCCGAAGTAATGCAGAAAATTATGTCACGTTGCGGTGTCGTGTGGACATGAATAAAATAACCAAATATTATAATCATAAATCTAGAACGAGTCGGTTTATTATGTAGTAAAAGCAGTTTATAACGTCAAATCCAATCTAATAGGAATTAGTGAATTAAACGACTCGTTTTACGAGAACTTTGAGGATTCCGCTTCAAAATAGCCACCGCCAATAGCAAGAAAAAGAATACGTTTCTATAAAAAAAATTACGCGAACCCATTCGCGTTTTAAGAGTTTCGATCCTTATTTTAAGGACAACCGACGTGAAAGCTTCACGTGTCCTTAATTTGCAAAATGAAGGTAGCCAAGTGAGCAAGATCACATCAAAAATCAAGGTATTTAGTCTAGAAAATTTAAACGTTTCCGACAATGACTAACTTTGTTCGTGTAGCATGTAAACAAATGTTATAGCCAATTATTTTTTTAGCACCATCAAGGATTCCGCTTTTAAAACAGCGAAAGAAAGGAAAGACCAACGAGTCGAATAGGCGAAAAATATTACCACAAATTGTTCAGGAATACAAAAGCTGTGAAAGCGAAAATTTAAACAAAACTCCCAACAGAAACTGTCCAAATTTTCAATTTAAGCGTTGGGTTAACATCAATGAAGAAAAGGTAACGTTACTTGTAAAGAGTTCCGTATAAATAATGACACTGCAAAATAATTATTTTATGAGAAGTGTTTAGTGAAGTACAACAAAAATAGAATGAGCTTCAAAAAACCAAAACAGATTCCTTTATTTATATAAAAAAACAACAAGATATATTTGTTCACTTGACGATTTTATATTCTAATTGTAAAGTTATAAGTGTGAAAGAAAAACAACTCCTTAGAGTATATTTAGAGAAGACCGAAGACAGGTGATTGATGCTAAGAAGTAACTAGGTGATGATAGAGGGTAACTCAGTGAAAAAAAGAACCGATAAACGTAAAAACTCTATGGATTTATTTTTGTTTGATATGTAAAAAGTTTTGGCACGCCTCCAAACTTAAAAACGTTACAAAAAAAATTGTTACTGCGTCGTATACAATAAACTTATAAGCAACAGAAAACTAAAAGATATCACAAATGCGCAAAACTATTACTTGTCATAATTTTAAAGTTCTTAAGACTACAAAAAACATAGAAACTTGTTGAAATGCATGGCTAAGGTTTTGGCTACACGTCTTGCGCTCGCTACTGTTTCATATTAAAATTTGGTTCATCTCGTATATAAAATTCTGCAGCTCAATCTCCACCAGTAAATCTGCTCAACAGAAAAAAATTTGTCATATTGTAGGTTCATCAAATAATTTTTCAACATATGTTATTTAAGTATCAAGAGCCATACAGTTCAATCCCCACCAGTAAGTAAATGTGCAAGAAAAAAAATTGTTCAATTTTAAGTTTATAAAATAATTTTTCGCAAGTGGTCACAGAGAAATCCAATTAACTGAGTGCAATTTACCA
Organism: Pyrochroa serraticornis; assembly: GCA_905333025.2. NCBI lineage: Eukaryota > Metazoa > Arthropoda > Insecta > Coleoptera > Pyrochroidae > Pyrochroa > Pyrochroa serraticornis. Next base: position 7,030,910 of record HG995157.1, on the reverse strand, counting down.
ATCGAGGATGTTATTTGGAGATCGAGACGAAGTGGAAAGCTTCAAAAATATCCGTAATCGATACAAATCTACTTAACCTCGGAGTTACTAAGATTTTTTGCATGATCATAATATTATATACCAATTAAAAATTAAATTAGCAACACAAATTTTAAGTGGAGGAGAAACTTGTTGGCTGCGCCAAACCTAATCTGACCATAAAAAATATTTCATAGAAATTCACGCGCTTAACTCTCTGTATTGTATGCATAATTGATACCATAAACAATTTCTGATGTGTGAAATCTACACAAGCTATTATGTTATTAAAGTAGAATTGAAAGATAGTCCAAGTTTTCACGAAATCTGGCAAATTGCGCAAAGTGTAGTCTGGAAGTCAAAAAATCTTTGGCAGATTTTCTTGTAATGACAAGTTTTTAGTTACAAAAACTTACGATAAACACGTAAAACACCAAAAATATATGTTGAAAATAAATTATAATTCTCCTCATAGTCACCTGAGCATTCATGGAGAACCTAACTATACTTTTATCTACCGCCAGAGGTTCTCTGAAATGTTAGTGTCCTGCAGCTTATCAGTACCTGTGTCGTCTAATTGAGAGCTAGATGTCTGGGCCTTCAAACTTTATCTTCGACATGTATGCGTAATAAAATATTTTTTGTTAACAAACTTTTTGTTATAAATGTGTGGTCGTAATTCTACCCTTTGCTATTAGAAAAATACTGTCAAAACAAAATCAGTAAAAAATTGCATTATCCAAAAATTGTTAAAACGCAAACTCTACAAAACAAATTTGAAAAGTTAAAAAACAGTTTTCTGTAAAATGTGGACATAGATCTGTTTTTCAAGCGATTATTTATCGGTAATCTAGGGTCCTGTAAATCAAGACTCAATTGAACATTTTTAAACTTGTAGGACCAAACTTACTGGCTATTGATAATTGACTAGTCATTGCTGGTATGTCCTCCTTTAGAGTTTTTAAATCTCTACTGACGGTGTTCGACTAAATAGCAGTGATTTTAACGGAATTTTCGGGTAAATCGGTGGCACAGATCTTGGCCTACTTGATTCTCAGCTACTTGAGTCTTCTAAGTCTTGGTTATTACCGACACGTATATGGTTCTTTAATTTACGTATAAATCTCGCGATTTCCTCAAGGATTAGCCGAAATGGGTCCAAAATAATTAGATCATAGCAACGTAGTTTATTTTACGTGGGAAAGCAAAATTCTTGGCGGATTTGACAGGGGCCGCAAGATAAATTCGGTAGAAGAACGACAATACCGTTGAATTTCCCAACATTATTGTTATTACTTAAGTCAAAACCGAGACCTTAATGAGATGCGTAGACTAGCTACGTTTGCATGATGGTTATCGCCAGTTCATCGCATGGTTCCAGTTTCGTAACATTTTGACGGTCACTGTTTCCATTTCCACGTGAAAATCGCAGTAAATCGCGACGCAAAATATCCAATCACTCCTTCCAATTAATTGCGTTATTAGTGGATTAATTAAAGCGTTGAAGTTAATTATTGGCGGAATCTGTCGTCGTCCGTTTGTTCGGACATTTATTTTGGTGAGGGTCATTGGCCAGCCGAAATACCCGACAAACGAGTCGAGATGGTTGTTATCTGGAGTTTTTGGGGGGGTTACTTACTGGGGTTCGCCGCCGATTTCGTGGTTTCTCCAACTACGAAGCACATAAGAATCAGACAAATTGACGTTAAGTTTGTCGAAACTAAACAAAGAATTTTACACGTTGCGTTGCCGTGAGAATGCGTTCTCGAAATGTCACGAGAAACAATGAGAGGGGGCCTCAGCTGTTCCAGGTGCTACAATTCCGAAATTTATCGCGGTTTTTGCCCGTTCAAAACGCGGTTAATCGACTAGGAAAGTGGTTAACGATAAAACGCAATAACCAAAGTCAAAGTGGGGCACAATAACAGATGGCAACAGGAGAGGTCGAAATAAACATAACGTACCTTTTTGGATATGACCTTCCGCAAGTTTGCAACACTCGCAAGGCTCCGCTTCCGGTTTTTCTGAAATCCACAAAAACTTCACGTTAAAAACCGCAATTGGCGAACAAACATTTTGATTGTTCAATCGCAAAACCACCCCTAATCAATAGCGATAGCACTGCAAAAAACTAGTGTTCACGTTTTACGTCTACAAATCACAAAAACACTACACAAAAACGCAACAATTTCGCATTTTCAGCACTTGAAACGTTAACAAAGAATTCGGCCGCGAATCATTGCGATTTCTCGTCGACCATCATAACAAAAAAAAAAAGGTGAAAAAACGCTGAAGCTCACCTAACGCGACGATTTTCACATTGCCATTGCGCTTCACACTGCCGTTCTCGTCACAAATCAAATTCAACCTCAATCGTGCCCCAAAAACGCGTAAATAAAAGTAATTTCACAACATTCACCTGCGTTACGTCGCGACAGTTCTTCACAAAATGTCAAATCAACAATGGCGAACGCTGCGCCCTCCCGCAGTCAGCGCCAAATTCAAATAATAAACAAAATCCTTCTACTTTTTTACTTTGTTTCGTTTCTATATCTCCGACTTTGCTTGAAATACGACTTTACAATATCTTTGATTCTTTAGAATGAGTCGCATCATTTTTGCTCAAATTCTAAGTCTAATTTGGGTTTATACGTCATCTGTACGTAGTCATAATAAATAACCCGAGCGGGGCATTTGAAAAAAGTATTACAGTGATCTTTTTGTCAATTGTCAATACAAACCTACTACCGTTGTATGATTATTTATTATTATCATTATAATTTATATACAATGGTACTACAAACAGGCAGAACCCAAAAACCCGGTGGACTGAATATTAAATTTTCTCTATCCCATAGTCTAATCCTATTAGACCCTTTTCCCCAAAAGAACATGTTTTCGGAGGACTCTGGCTAAGTCTTAGGTGTCATTGATTCACTGACTGGCTACAAAAGCGGAATATTGACATAATGAAGAGTCTCCTCTTCTTTATCACAAATTTGTTAATCCGGATTATCCCTCATATTTGTTTTGTTTTATTGTTTTACTCGTCGTTCTTTTCTATCCACTTTCCCACCTGCTCCTCTTGTTTGACTCAAATTGCTGTTTTCAACATTAATATAGTCCACGTCAAAATTTTTGCATCTGTTTTCCATTGCAGTAGCTGCATAAGGGATTTTGCTCCTTCATCAAACAATAGTTATGCGCTCAATTACCGTGAAATGCCACTCTTTGCAAAATTTCCGTTACTACCTACGTAGCTTCAGCCGTTTGTCAGTGCTTTATTTGAATAATCCTTCAATAAATGTCGGTGTTTGCCTAATTTCTAATACTTTCGCCCAGACATATTTTTCCTCAACAGTTCCAGATTGATGCAGGTCCAATTAAAGCCAGCATATTTATTTTTGAAGTAAATCTTTCAATAGGAGGGTATGATTTCTAAATTTGTCTGTTGTCGATGAAACGTGACCTTGGGTTGTCATTGTCAATACAAAGTACAAAATAATAAGGGGCTGTATGTGAGTTTGATATTATGTCGCAGATACTACCACTTCAATCATAATATGATCCAATTAATTTTTAACTTGTGATAGAGTCATTTACGGTCAAAAAATTAATTCTATAATTTTTCCACTGATGCCAGGACCTCAATACGAACAAGAAGTTCTTTAATTATCTAACAAGCTGCACAACAGTTACAGCTTATGCAGTCATCAAAACACTTCATAAAAGAATAACACACACCCTTAGAAAGTAATTTAGAACGGGATTCGTACATATAGTAGTGTTGCCTCTTCCGAGTTGTTGTTTGGTTATCCTGGTGTCCTCGGTCCACTTCACATGTAAGCTGTTGTGCTCCATTAATTTTGCTAGTAATGTTTGACTTACTGTTTTCGAATGTGCCTCTACTAACTTCAGAATGGTCTGTATCTATAGTTGGTACTCCAACTCATCTTGGATTTGAGTTTGAGAACGTCTTAGATATGTAATCGAACACTATAGCCGATACTTGGGAACGAAGTGAAGCCAAAGGATAAGAAAAATTTCCGGTTCTTTAATAAAATTGCGCGTGTGTTTGGACTCAAGTATCTACTTATCACATTATCACCATATCAGTTTTTGAAATGTTTGCCCCTAACTCTACATACATGCATATTATTTTACATTTGGATGTTGTGTTGTAGAATCTACCCCACGTTAACCACTTAACTTTCAATTGTTTTTTTTTCTTTTATCTCTTTATCGCTGCCACCAATCTGTGCTATATGAAATAAGTAGATTAGTCCCTGAAGACATGGATCCTTAGATTGTATTTTGTAACCTTCTTTAGTTTTAAAACCATAACCTTGGATGAAATAAGTTTATTTGCTACCATCTAAACTTCTATGAACCCCTGACCTGAACTAATGCAGAAACAGGTTGAAAGGACTCGAATAATTGTAAATTAAGCATCATATTATATTATACTATATCTACATATGATGTTTCATGTCTCTTTCTGTTTTGTTGTTCCCACATCATTCACGTTTTTTACATATTGTAGTATTTTATCTTCAAGTAAAAATCATATTCTTGATGACTTGTTTCAATATTTGCTAGTTCTGCTTTAATTACTTTAGTGCTTGTTATCAGATTGCAAAACGGATAGAGCTCCAACAGTGTAAATATATATGTGACACAGTTATCTACTCCTACTAAGTTATAAGTTAACAATTAGGTTGGCGTGACAAGAAGAATTGAGTTCAGATTTTCAGAATGAACTTCACTATAATACTTTTCTAAGGACCTTTCTGGTTTTTATTGAACGTTTCACGTAGGTGAATTTAAAGTTCTGTATCATGACCAATAATGTTCTTAATTTGAATAAAAATTTCTTTATCATTATGTAACATCTTCCATATTTAATAGCTAAATAAACTTTGTATGTAATGCATATTAAATAAAAGTAATTCCTTCATTAGCTGGAACGTCTTAAAGCATTTAAACAACAAAGTAATCTTTACTATTCCAGAGCTTTGTTTAGTAAAACGTAAAACACAACTCTGTTTCTAAACCGTATTTATTTCACTTAACTTTTTCAATCAAGGATCTAACATTTCATGGAATGGATATGGATATGAATATGGATATTAGTTTGTAAACTCTCTAAGATGCGTTAGAAAAATGGTATGATGATGACTACAATCAGGAAGTGAGTGTTACTCACAACAGTAATATTAATAATCAGAGATAAGTTTTCTTTGGTGATGACTCACCTACTTATCTATCAACTATCAACAAAATATATAGCAAATCGTCTTGATCGGTTTAGCCATAATCGTTGTACTGCTATATTTGTATCAGAGATGCTAAAAGAGTTTAGAGCAGGAGATCTAAATGATGATGAGGTGATGTGCAGTGTTACTCGATTAGAAGAGTAGAGTACATAGTTGGGAAGCTAAGTTTAGTAAGAATACCCACACATTCTTTGCAAACTTTGCAAACTATATAGACTGCATATCCTCTGTATTATTAAATAAAAAGAAACAGCTACACATATTTTAACTGATGGCTTATGCAGCCAACAAAACACTTTAAACTTCTTGCGGAATAACTGAGACTTAAATTTCTTTATCCACAGACTTTTCAACAAGCGAATAGAACGCATTGTTTCGCTTAATTGGACCCTGGCTCAACTTCCTTAGTTTCAGTTGAATAAACAATTTAATTCATAAAACACGCGCTCGTTATCAAAATTCTTCACGAAAACTTGTAATCCATTGTGACGTTATAAACCATATCTTTCATTAACAAATATTGACTGCAAAAAAGTGTCGTTTTCATCATGATAAATCCAAGTAAGAAATCTTAAAATAGTTACAGAATTTTCAAATTTCAATGACACTAGAAACTGAATGGTAGCAAACACAATAGTGAATTTGGATGACAATCGTTCTAGCTCAGAGTAGATGACTTCTGTTTTTTTTTTACAATTATCATCACCTGATAAGGTTACCTAGATAAACTTCGATTATGCGTAAAAGAACTTTTAAAACGCGATAAACTTTTCTGATAGTCACACAACGCAACTGATAGCCGTGGTCTCACTGTGTCGTGACCATGAAAGACCTCGCTTCAGTCACAACAATCGAACAACAAGAATTTTTCGATTCTTTCGATGAGATTTTATGCGATGTCGATGGTAATTTAATTTTTTTTTAATTAATTAACACTAAACTTATGAATTGCAGGAGTGATTTGGTTTATTACTCAACGATTAGCCGGAAGTGATGACGCTATAAAGGCGTTGCGGAAATTGGGTAAAAAAATTCGGTTTGTGTCTAACAACAGCACTAGAAGTTCGAGTTATTTGTGGAATAATTTGAATAAAGCAGGATTTGAGTTAGGACCTGAAGACTTGGTAATTCCAACTTTAGCGATTATTGATTATTTAAAATCGATTAATTTTACTAAAGAAGTTTTTGTGCTGGGGACTAGTGCGATGAAAGAAGAGTTGAAGAGTGCAGGCATCAAAATTGCAACTGATCCGGTAATTATTGTAGATAATTACTTTTAAAATTGTTATTTTTCTTAATTAGCCCGACCGCATTGAAGAATCTATCTCAGGAATAGTCAAATTTTCAGCAATAAACGAAAATATTGGCGCAGTAATCGCTGATATGGACATCAATTTAACATATATCAAACTTCAATTGGCTGCTAATTACGTGAAAAATCCCGATATAATTTTTTTGAGTGGAGCTTCAGATGCGCAAGCTCCAATTGGTCCTGATACAAAAATTATTGGTTATTAGCAATTTGTTGCGATTAAGACAAAAATTTAATAACAATTTTTAGGACCAAAACTTTTTCATCAAGCTATTGAAGACAACTCGCATCGCGAACGTCACATAATAGCAAAACCCAGTCTGGCTCTGAACGAGTTTATAGTGAAGAGGTATAATATTAAGGATAATTCAAGGGTTCTTTTTATAGGTGATACGTGAGTTGATAAAATAATTACTAATTAGTTGTTGCACAAGTGTTTTAGTGTGCCTGAGGATATGGGGTTTGCGGCTAACTGCGGTTATAAGAAGCTGTTAGTGTTGTCAGGATTGACCAAACCTGAGGCCATACAAAACTGGTCGTGGCCGGAAGAATTTAAGCCCGACTATTACGTAAATAGCCTGAAAGTTATAGCTGATATATTAGGAAGCAACTTGTATAATAAATATTAGCAGAAGATTAAGTTTATTACCGAGAAAAATATTGTTTACTAATTACTTTAGCTTATAGTGTGTTAAGAATTAAACAAAATGTTGCAAATTATTGTAACCATTTCAGTTTTGAAGAATTAACTATTATAGAGAGGATATATGAGGATTCTTTGTTAATTAAGGTGCAGGAAAAACGAATCGTCAATCACTTATGATTTGATTTTTTAACTCAACGCTATATACGCTTTGCTCAGGTTTTTAGAATTGTCATTAAGCTAATCAGTTGTTATTACCAGAAAATTTCTTTTCTTTAAGAGACTGCTTTAACTATTAAAATACGTGTAGATCTGAAGGAGCCAAATCTGTTGAATAGGGTGGCTGCGATAACAATTTATAGAAAATTCTAGCGTAACTCTGTTTCTTTTATAAAACGCAGTTACTTCCAAATAATTCCTTTATTACCAATAAAATTAACTTATTTTCATGTTTATTCCAACATTTGAGCTTTTACTAAACCAATTTCCCGTTTTCCTTGATTATATGAAAAAGTAACTTTCTTCTCCTTATGGGTTTTGGTGTTTGAAGTACTGAACCTCAATATTGCTCTACCCTAAGAACTTATTTTTTTATCGAACTCTTCCTTCTAGAAAAGAATATAGGGTCAACATACTGCTTTAACCATCGTTGAGCGGATCTACTGGATAACAGATTTGGTCATTCCTATAAATTTTGTTGAGGGGTCTTATCTTCTTAACCGCACATCCTGCAATTCGGATTGTCCCTCACCCATAATTTTGACAATCTTTGATTTGGACCCCAACAAACGTACTTAATTGCCTCTTCATTGCAGCTTTGTTCAATAACTTTTCTCAATAGTCTCTCGGTCAATCTATTGATTATACTGTATGACTACGTCATTTTCAGTTAGTTTTTACTTTCTTCTATAATGCCTTATCAAATCCATCTGTCAGCTAGTGCATTTCACTAGTTTCGGAAGGAAGATTCGACAGTCTTTTATCCTTGTAGAAAGTAACTTTTTGAACTCCAAAACTTTAGTATCTGCTTAGCTGTTTCTGTTTGTTCTCCCGCAATGTCTGTTGCGATGTTATTTAACGTTTTTAATCCTTCAATATTTCATATAAATGATTTGGATATTTGCTAATGTCATTTACCTTTTCAGCTTATTTACTTTAGAGGTTTTAGTGAAGTTATAAAGTTTGAAAACTGTATCTGACAACATACCAAGTAGTATCTTTTTGCCCTTTGCTCCCATATCTGTTAGTTATCTCAATGATTTATTTTTACTTACTGTTGCATTATAGTTAGAGAAGAATTTTCTTAACCGCAGAAGGTATTTTGGTAATTGTTTTCGTTATTCTTAGGTATACAAGCATCGTAACCAATACTCGTGGTACACTAGACTTGGTGGTAGCCAAAAAGCTTTATGTTTCGAAAAACCTGCTAAAAGACTCGTTGAGGTAGATCAGTTAGTAATTGTTGTTTAGGCCAACCAATTGGGAGAGAGCCCTGAATTTGAAGTAAAGTGTTTGTTTTTGTCGAGATATGCTTTTAACAATCTAGCAATAAACATTCGCCGCTTGGTTGACCGCTGTTATTCCACAATCCACTATGAGATTAAACTTTATTGTTGCTTCTAATCGAAATTTTTCTTTAATTGGGGTTTTACAGTTCGTCAGTGGCCACATTGATGCAAAATACGTCTTGGTGCTGCAAGTTGTGACCTCTCTGCCAAATAATTGCCGCTGGAAGCTTCAATTTAAGATTCAAAAATAACTTTTTTATATTCCCTTATTATCATTTTACCTCCACCGTCAATTCACGACATAATTTTAGTTATAGTAACAACATTTGTGGTTTAGCATCATTTTACGTGTGAGGAAATGACGTCTGGTACCTGGAACATGCTACGTGTTAACAGTACCTGACTTATAAAGATATTCACAAGACCGTTCTTAGAATTATTTTTCTAACTACACCGGTTGAAATTGCCCAAATCACTGCATTTAGTTTTCTTTACTTAACTATCCCTAAGAGGGGTTATGAAGGACTCTTTATCTAAGAAGGTGTCCCAATTATTGATCGTTTATATGTACACAAGAGAAATAATGAAAGGCTAATAATATAACTTTTTTGTTATTATTATGTCAACGTACACATGATTCGCATTACACGTGACGCCACTGCTCTTGTTACAGATGAAGTTTTCTTTTATATTCTGTGTTTTCCACTATTCAAAAATGTCTACCTTACCATCAATTCAGTTGCTGTCTATTAATTAAAATTTAAGCGTTTTCAAAAAATTGTAAAAAGAACAATTTTTGAAAATGTTTCATTTGGAAAACAGAAAATTTTTCATCAAAATTTTCTGACACATCACACAAACTATTTATTGCCACCCTCTGTGTGTGTGGTTTACTGTTGTTTTTTTTTTTGGTAGTAATAAATCGAAATTTCAAAAAACATTATAATTGAGTTGAAAGATTTATTAGGGATTTTTGTTATTTGACCAAAAAAGCGGTAACTAAAGTGCAGATAACTTCTTCGTATCCAAAAATTTCAGGAATATTTTATCGAGATGTTTATTATCTTTGCTAATTTTAAATGTGTTTCGCCCAAAACAATTTTGAGAGTTTCTTGACGAATATTTTACTTTCAATCTTATTTGGGTGTTTTTGCAATTTGGCTTCACAGTTCGTAGAACCACGTTGAATTCAGGAACTCTAATTTGCCTTTAGTTTAGATAGTTCTTTTTTCTTTATTTTCTTTTTCCAACTGTTAAAAAATTTAATATTTTGTTCGGAAGTGCACCAGAGCTTTTTGTTTATGATACTGCAATTGATGTCCTTTCAATAAGAAGTTTTAGTGTCAAAATTAATTATTTATAATGTTCTTTTATAAGCAGAAGATTCACTGTCAATCTCTGATTAAAAGAACTATTAGTATTGACAAGATTGATCACGTTTGAGGTCTTGGACGCAAGTAGTTAATCTGAAAATTGCACCTAATGCACCTTTAAATATGAATTTTACTCAAAGACAATATAATAAATTAGTAAAGAATTTACCCAGTTTATTATTTTTTATAAATTCAGAATCAAAGTGCATAGTTCCTGCCATAGAAATCCATTATTAAATTTACCTAGGGTTCTTGACCCTACCAAAATACCGGTCTTTTCATTTCTAGATTTAAAAAAGGAACCACCTGCTGCGTGGCGGCCAAAGAGTATTTTAATTTATTCAGCAGATGGAAATAGTAAAGTTATCTCACCTGAAGATGGAATCTTCATAATGATAGGGGTTGATCAATTTAAGTGGTAGAAAATAACGCAAAATTTAGTTATTGTATTTTCATAGTTGAAGAATAATTGATACACAAAGTAACTAGTTTGGTAGATTTTCGTATTCAAGGCAGAAAATACGAAACTTGTGTTTCCTTAGACTTTTCCTTCTACGAGTATTTGATATTCGTAAACTTTACTAGATTGAAAAAGCAAAGCCAAAGAGGCCGGGAAAATTCTTATATAAATGAAATTAATTATAAAATTAACTTTATCCTCATACCTGCTCAAATTTTTTGGCACGTCAAGGAACATAACTATCAGAATTGGCGAAGTTTGATTACGAAAAGAATATATGAAATATTAAAAATTTATAACAATATTGTTTAACAGGTCTCATTGTCAAATTCTCAATAGCAACAATTAGTGAATAAACTAAGAAATGGTTTTCAATTTTTAAATCAAGTATCAATATTCCTCAACACATAATACAAAGGTGTATATATGGGTGCCTATTCTAAACTCTTACTAGCTCTTTTTTTCCATTAAACGAAGTCACATGCCCCACTTTCCCAGATTTAAGAATAAAGAGGCAGAGTGCGGGCGAAGGAGTGATTGAAAGGTACGTACTGTTTTTATTATCGCAGGTTTTGACTGAAGCACTTGTCATTAAAATTTTGTAATAAACGCTTTTTAAGATGAATTAATTTCGTTTAAATCACGTTTTTTGATCAATGTTAACATATAGGGGCGTTCACAAGGAGTTAATCTAAGGACTGCGTTTCTATTTAATAATTATTTTAGCAAAATTTTCTGCTTTAAAGAAATCCACTTGCTATGTAGCTATTTGCCTGTCTTTGATAACCGTTCGATTTTTTACATTTCTATCGCTTGAGTCTTGAGAAAATATATTTTTTTTGTTATCAAATTAACACCTTATCACAAATGCTAATAATAATTCAGACTGTTTTCGTTAATCAGTACGAATTAAATTCCTTCAAGTAAATAATTCTTTTTTTATAATTAAGAGTCTTACGTAAGTTCTGAAATAAAAAACCATAAAGTACTTCGTCAAGCCTCAAATAAATCAAGCGTCTGTTTGTCGTCAAATTTGATTTATTGGCCTCAGATAAGGACCGCGTGATAACAACGCAGTGCAGTTGAATCATTGGCCGAAATGGGGGTTCAAGCCACTCAATCTGTTCTGTTAACAAGTTTAGTGACTGCAGTCGTAATCGGTGCTGGGGCCTATTTCTACAAAAAATGGAAAAAAGTAAAAATTCCAACCGAATGGGAGCAGGTTGGTACCGTCAAAAAGCTATACTTGTATCCTCTAAAGAGCGGCCACAACATCGAATTGCAACAAGCCGACTGCACCAAAGTTGGTTTTAGACAAACCAAAGACGACGAAAAAGTACTGCAATTACGTGATCGGTAATTTTTTTTCTTGCTTAATTTCAATGGATTAGTAACCTTAATTTTTAGAGGCCTTGTAGTGTACGGGGCCAAGGATAACGAACAGAGGACCGCGAGGACTTATCCGAAAATGTTGCTAATCGACGTTTCAGTGCATGACGAAACTCATTTAGCCATAGATGCGCCTACAATGAGAACATTGTATGTCAAAATTCCGAAAAGAGAGGAAAACGCGCCGGCTAATGTCAAGTTAGTTACCAAATTTTCAAAATTTTTTGTTAATTAATCAAATGTAGGAGTTGGTCGAATTCCAAAATTACTGGAATTGATTGCGGGGACGAAGCCGCTACTTGGTTCTCCAGGTACATAATCGAGAGAGAATCAGGATTAAGATTGGCTTACAATGACGAAAATCGCTCACGTGACCTCACCAAGACCCACCAAAAACTCTTGAATTACTACACAAATTTAAACAACGATGCCGCTGTGAGTCAATTTATCAAATAATTTTTTTAATGTTTTCTTTTAGGGTATTTTTAGCGATTTAACCAGCGTCTTGTTGATGAATCAGAGTTCTGTTAACGACATGAATAAAAAAATCACCACTACCACTATTCCTATCGAAAATTTCCGCCCTAACATCATTGTTGATGGTCCTAATTTGGAACCTTACGCTGAAGACTCTTGGGACTGGATCAAAATTGGTGACCAATTAATTATGAGAAACGTGAAAGAGTGCACCAGATGTATGATGGTTACTATCAACCACGAAACTGCTGTTAGAAATCAACAAAGAGAACCACTGAAAACTTTGGAAACGTAATATTAAAATTTTCGGTTATTTTAATTAATTCTCGAATTACAGGTATCGGAGGAGCACAGGACCTGACAATTCGCCAGTCATGGGTATTAATTTGGGCGTTACCAGGACCGGAATCGTTAAAGTTGGTGATCCTGTTTTTATCGCAAAGAGTCGTTAAGGCCAAAAGATACTGTTTAGTAATTTACTTCAAATTTAATCAAGGGTCTATAGTATAATTGTTAAAGTGGCTGGTATTGTTGTCAACACTTTAAGTGGAATTGGAATAGACCCACATTATGTTGATCAAATTCGGGACTTGAATATTAAGTACTTAGGTATATTTTAATTAAATCTTGTGTTCTGTTAGAAATCTTATGCTGTTTGATTATTACCTAATCTAGTTAATTGAGCCACCCTTTTATGCAACATAATGACACTAAAATTAAAATAGAAGAGCACCCTAACGTGAAATGTAAGAGACGAGACTACCAAAAATAGAGGAGAGGACGTTAAGATTAAGAGCAAAAAATAAAAAAAAAGACTAGTAATTATAGGAATGTCCCTTTATAAATAATAATTTTAGTAAGCTTTTTGATTAGATTTGCACCTCTGTATTACTGGATGCGAAAAACTAGGCGCGCACAGCATCTACGTGTGTATTGTGCGATTCAAAGAGAATGACGAACACATACTTTCGCCCATTGCTTCAAGTTTAAATAGTCACGCTGTAATAATAGTAATAATATTATTTTTTTTGGCCAGATGACATGATATATTGCATAGAGGCCCAATAAAGCAAAGCAAACAAATTCTATAATTATGTGAAAATTGTAGATGGCCTGCAAAGGAATAAAAAAATTTAGGAAAAAAGCCTTGAAGTGAACTGAACGGAATTTTTGATTTCAAAAAGTTTATTACTCCATTAGCAATAGAAGGAAGAAGTGACATTTAATTTTCAAACATGTTTGGATTTTATTTGCACTTATTTGCACTCACTTGAACCCCCCAAAGGCACACAATCTTAATCAAAATTTGGTAGTTTGGTAATAACAAACCTTATCTTTGCTTAATAACAATACATTTCTGAAGATATTATCGGGAGTTAAACAATCGGAACCGTTATCGATTCCATAAATACTTTTCTGCTGCGTTCTTGAGTTCAATGAGCTCAAAATGTTACCTAAACCAATTTCAACAATTTTCGTGATTTTTTTTCTTTCCACCAGTGTCATAGCGCGAGGTAACTAATTCTTAATTATTTTAACAATTCACTTTAGTAAATAAATAAAAGTTTCTTTCCCAACTTTAAATCATATCAAACCTCGGAGTACTCCTGAAGTTCAAGCAGCAACAGTCCAGGAACTGATCGAAAGATTAATACCAGAGAGAGCCAGCGAATTTCAAGTTCAAGTGTTACCAAACCCGGATCCTGAAGCTCAAGACACTTTTCAAGTAAATTCGAAAAATTTGTTAGAAACTTATTGAAGTTTAATCGATAGATCGAGAAACTTCAGGATGGTACCGTCATGATCATTGGCACGACAGGTGTAGCAGCTGCAGCCGGTTTCCACAATTACCTGAAATATTCTTGCAATTGTCACGTGTCTTGGGAAGCATCTCAATTGGAATTACCAATAGAACTTCCTGAAATCAACTCAATTACTACTCTTAACGATAAGTTTAGGTACTACCAAAACGTTTGTACAACTAGTTACAGTTTTGTTTGGTGGAACTGGCAGCAATGGGAAAAACATATAGACTGGATGGCTCTAAATGCTTTCAATTTGGTGCTGGCTTTCAATGGACAAGAAGCAATTTGGGAACGCGTTTACCAGAAATTCAACTTGACTGAAACCGAAATCAGCGAACATTTCTCAGGACCTGCTTTTTTGTCTTGGTAATTTAGCAAATTATTCAAACTTACTAAACTAATCGAAATGTATCACAGGTTGAGAATGGGAAATCTCAGAGGTTGGCAATCACGTTCCTTAATTTTGCAAAAACAAATTTTGGAAAGAATGAGAAATTTTGGGATGATTCCAGTACTTCCAGCATTTGCAGGTCATTTACCTGATGGCTTCAAACGTTACAAATTTTTTTTCTAAATAATTTTACTTTCGGTTTGTTTCAGATTGTACCCTGATGCTAACATGGAGAAAATGGGAAGTTGGGTTGGTTTCGAGGATAAGTATTGTTGTCCCTATTTCCTTGACCCTACTGAAGATCTTTTCAATCAAATAGGAAAAGCTTTCATAGAAGAAGTACTGAAATCACTTCTTTTTTCAAAAAGATTTACGAGTTTTTCCAGCAAATCAACGAATTTGGTACCGATCACGTCTATAATTGTGATAGTTTCAACGAAAACACGCCAACAACTACAGATTTGGTTTATTTGGAAAATGTTGGAAAATCTATTTTTAAAGCAATGACGGACGCAGATGCAGACGCAATTTGGTGAGTTTTTTTAATAATAAAGAAGCAATCTCTAAAAATTTCTTACAACCAGGATAATGCAGGCGTGGTTCCTGATTAACGATCCTTACTGGCAAGAACTGGCGAGAGCTGAAGCACTTATAACCAGTGTTCCTTTAGTATAAACTTTCCTAAAAAATTATTTCTTTAAAAACTCAATTATTTTAGGGAAAAATGATAGTTCTAGATCTACAATCTGAGATGCTTCCTCAGTATCAGAAACTCAATCAGTACTTTGGCCAACCCTACATTTGGTGCATGTTGCACAATTTTGGTGGTACTCTAGGCATGTTTGGTTCTTCTGTAGTGATTAATGAAGTAAGTGCTCACCTAGAAAAAGAGTTGAGGTGCTTATAAGTGTTTTAGGCTCCAATAATGGCGAGGTTAACGCAAAATAGCACAATGATAGGAACAGGTTTGACTCCGGAAGGTATCAATCAAAATTATGTTATTTATGATTTAATGGCGGAAACCGCTTGGAGGAACCAACCTACTAACTTGACTCAATGGTTTCTTGATTATTCCAACAGACGATACGGTGTCAATGATCCTGACGCGATCAATACTTGGACAGTTTTGCAAGTAAAATGATGAAATAAAAAAATCTAAGTTGGAACTCAATTTTTTAGAGTACCATTTACGATCTTCGAGAACCCGGACAAATTTGGGGACAAGCCGCAATTGCCAGCACGCCAAGTTTGACAATAACGACTTGGGTGGGTTTTTAGTAATTTTCAAGTACTTTATTTAAAATTAACTAAATTACAGAATTGGTACCATAACGAAGCACTTTTGGAAGCATGGGATTTGCTTCTAGCAACTTCTGTAAATTTAGGAAGTAACTCTGGTTACTTGCACGATTTAGTCGATGTTACTCGTCAAGTTCTTCAAATGATCGGAGATTTATACTACAACCAAATGATATCGGCTTATTAAGAACAGAATATCGAAGATTTTCAGTGAGTTTTGTCAATGGTATGCCCGAAAGTCTATAAATTGTTTTAGGAGCAACACAATCAAATTTCTTGAAGTTTTCGACGATTTGGAAGAGATTTTGGCTAGTAGTTCTGATTTCCTTTTCGGTACTTGGATTCAAGACGCTAAAGAATGCGCTGATAACACTAAAGTTAACTTTCTCGGTACTTAATAAGATCGCCAACAATAAATTTGTGATTTCAGGATGAAGATCTATTCGAGTACAACGCGAGGAACCAAATAACACTTTGGGGTCCAAAAGGCGAGATTATGAACTATACTATCAAGCAGTGGTCAGGTATTTTTGTAATTTTTGAAAATTTTAAATTTTAAGTAGGTATAACGTTTTTAGGAATTGTGTCGAATTTTTTGAAACCACGTTGGTCTATTTTTGTGGATTACACTAACAAAAAAAACTTTGTTGAATGGTACTCCCTTCGATCAAAATGTCATCAATGACAAAATGTTTTTGGAAGTCGAAGAACCATTTACTTTTGATCGTACCGAGTTTCCTGTTGATCCCTTGGGTGAGTAAACAAAGATGGGCAATTCATGAGAAATGTTTTTCAAATTTTTAGGTAACACCGTGGAAATTGCTGTGAGGATCCACGATAAATGGCGAAATATCTGGAAGCTTTAAATACATTTATCCTCTAATTTGTGGTTCCCTTCAATTTGTATTGCTATGTCAATAGTAGTACCGATATCTATCGTTATACTTCTGTTATTTTCGTGTCAATAAAATTAATCTACAAGCACTTAAGTTTCGGACTGAATAATAATTTGTTATATAGCCATTTTAGGCCCCATTACCCTCTCTACTGAAAATTAGCTGGCCGATTATATTATCTTAAGTACTCGAGCGTTTTATCAATCGAATAAATAAATCTCCGGCATGCTTTGAGGTCATAACCTATAGCTCATTCAACATGGAATAGTTGAATCGTGTTTATTTATTAACAAAAAGAAATTCAGAATGAGAACTTTAATAATTTTTGCGATTTTCTACGTACTTGGTGACGTCGAAAGTAGAGGTAAGTACCTATTATTAACACTTGCTATATCGCTATTAAAAAAATAGTTTCTTTTCCGACACTCAACCACATCAAACCAAGAAGTACTCCCGCAGTTCAAGCGGCTACAGTTCAGGATCTCATCCGACGCTTAGTACCTGAAAGAGCCGATGAGTTTCAAGTTCAAGTCATTCCAAATGTGGACCCTGAAGCTCAAGACAGTTTTCAAGTAAATCCTAAACTTTTTAAATCATTTTAATAAAGTTTTAATTTATAGATCGAAAAACTTCAAGGTGGTACCGTCAGAATAATTGGTACTACAGGTGTAGCAGCTGCAACAGGTTTTCACAATTATTTAAAATATTCATGTAATTGTCACGTGTCTTGGGAAACGTCACAATTGGAAATACCGGAAGAACTTCCACAAATTAACTCCACCACTTTTCTTAATGATAAATTTAGGTACTACCAAAACGTTTGTACGACTAGTTACAGTTTTGTTTGGTGGAGCTGGCAGCAATGGGAGAAACACATTGATTGGATGGCTCTAAATGCTTTCAATTTGGTGTTGGCTTTCAATGGACAAGAAGCGATTTGGGAACGTGTTTACCAAAAATTTAACTTGACCCAAACAGAAATTAGTGAACATTTTTCAGGACCTGCTTTCTTATCTTGGTAGGTTTTTGTACTTTATTTGGTTAAAATTTTATAACAATTCAACTATTCCAGGTTGAGGATGGGAAATATTAAAGGGTGGGGAGGTCCTCTTTCGAGTTCCTGGCATTCACGATCTATAGTTTTGCAAAAACAAATCCTGGAAAGAATGAGAAATTTTGGCATAATTCCGGTACTACCAGCTTTTGCTGGACATATTCCAGAACCTTTTAAAGAGTACCACAAATTTTTATTAGTAATCCAAAATTTGATTTGTGATTGTTTTAGGTTGTACCCTAACGCTAACATGGTAAAAATGGCAACTTGGAATGGATTCGAGGATAAGTACTGTTGCCCCTACTTCCTTGATCCGACCGAAGAACTTTTCAATCAAATCGGAAAACTCTTTATACAAGAAGTAAGAATTCAAGCAACTTTTGAACTTTGATTAAATAAATTTTGTAGCAAATCAACGAATTTGGTACTGATCACGTTTACAATTGCGACAGCTTCAATGAAAATACTCCAACGACCACTGATTTGGTTTATTTGGCAAATGTGGGGAAATCAATTTATAAAGCCATGACCGATGCTGATCCAGACGCAATTTGGTACGTTTCAAGCTTAAATACTGTTGTGTTTTGGACGTTATCTTTAGGTTAATGCAAAATTGGTTGTTTATCCATGACTTTTTCTATTGGACTCGCAGCAGAGCTAAAGCCATATTGACATCAGTACCCAAAGTAAGTTTTGCATTTTTAGGATGATGCAAGGATGGATGTTCACGTACGACGAGTACTGGCAAGATTTAGACAGAGTTGAAGCGCTAATAACCAGCATCCCTTTGGTATGTTAAAGATTGTGACGTCAAGGTGTGGGCTATTGTTTTTTTGTAAAACCACAAAAATACCCGAAGAGCAAACAAATATCACCAATCCAATAGTTGTTAAAGTTTTTAAATCTGCAATATAAGTCTAGTGGGTCAGATGAGTTTCGAGAAAAGTTTAGAATTCTAAATCTCTGAATTTGAAAGTGTCTTACACTTGAAAAGAATTTTATTTACAATTCGCTACTTGACTATCTATTCTGTAATAGTTTCTAAAATTTCAAGTACTATACTTGATAACAAAGAGAAATTTCTTAAAGTTCTCGTAAACAAAAATATGATTTTCTAGGGAAAAATGATAGTTCTGGACCTCCAATCCGAGCAGAATCCCCAGTACCAGAGACTAGACCAGTATTTTGGGCAACCCTACATTTGGTGTATGTTACATAACTTTGGTGCCACTCTAGGCATGTTTGGTTCTTCCACTATCATCAACGAAGTATCTACTTTAAGAAAAAAAAACTAGTAACAACGTTGAAAACTTTTAGGAGCCCATTATAGCTAGATTGGCATTAAACAGTACCATGATAGGAACTGGTTTGACTCCGGAAGGAATTAATCAGAATTACGTCATTTACGATTTGATGACGGAAACTTCCTGGCGAAATGAACCAACGAATTTGACCCAATGGTTCCAAGGTTACTCCAATAGAAGATATGGTACCGATGATACAGACGCCATTAACGCTTGGATGAAGCTGCAGGTAATAACGGAGTCAAAGTTCAAACTCAAATATTGCGATACTAATTTCATTTTAGAGTAGCATTTACGATTTTCGAGGTTGGAATAAAATGAGAGGGCAGTATGTGATTACTCGAACACCAAGCTTGAAAATAGACACATGGGTACCGATAGTAATTATTTAGTTTGTTTCTAACTCACAGTTTGCAGAGTTGGTACGAAAGTGAAGTACTGTTGGAAGCTTGGGATTCTCTCCTGGATGCGTCTGGAAATTTAGGCAATAGTTCAGGATATTTGCATGATTTAGTTGACGTGACTCGCCAAGTTTTGCAAGTAGAAGCAGATATCTATTACGATCTAATCGTAGAAGCATATTACATGAAAGACGTTGCAGCTTTTCAGTAAGCTTTGTGCTTATTTTAGTTCTTTAATAAAGTTGGCTCGCAGGAACAACGCCCTTAAATTCCTCGAAATCTTCAAAGATTCGGAAGAAATTTTAGCCAGCAGTGGAGACTTTTTGCTGGGCAAATGGATACAGTCGGCCAAGGAATGTGCTGATAATCCAGCGGTAAGTTGGCAAAATTTTTGAAAAGAAGTCATCGAATTCCAAATTTTTATTTGTCTCGGTTCTATGATTCCTAACATCACTAACACCATTAGCTCTATTATTTTTGAGATATCAATCTGTAAATTTTATTATCCTCTCGATCCCTTCGCAGGATTTATTAGATTAGAATAGTTTTCAAATTGTAAAATCTTTCCATAAGTGTTCTTGGACAACACCGTTTTGTTGTGAGAATTAGGATGTCGTGGTTTTCAGGACAAAGAACTCTTCGAATATAACGCAAGGAACCAAATAACCCTCTGGGGCCCCAACGGCGAGATCATGAACTACGCCAACAAGCAGTGGTCGGGTACGCGCTCCTCTTCCCTTGATTCCTAAAAATCACGTTTTTATTCCAGGTGTCGTTTCGAACTTTTTCGGGCCTCGATGGTCTCTTTTCATAGCCTACGTCAACGAGACCCTTTTGAACGGCACTCCGTTCGATCAGACCTTCATCAAGGACAAAATGTTCGAGGAGGTGGAAGAGCCCTTCACTTTTGACCGCACCGAATTCCCGGTCAACCCCACAGGTGAGTGAACCGAAGCTTTAATAGGTCACCGCGATAATTTAATCAGTAAATTGCCGGCCCTACCCGGCTAAGGGCGCGGTGTTATGTAAATTATAGCGCCACCGACAAACGTCACGTTTTTTTATACCTAAATTTTTCAGGAGATTCCGTGGAAATTGCAGGGAGGATTCATGAGAAATGGCGGGGGTCGCACCGCAGAATTCCAAGAAGGTCTCAGGAGGATAACCGCGAAATTTACGGGAAAAATCCAAAAATTTTACTTGTTTAGATATTGAAACAGAGTTATAAAAATTGGTTGTATTGTTGAAAGTTTTCTTTGTTTCCTTCATATCCTTTCGTGCACAATGCATCTGAATGTGCCCCGGTAGTTTGGAAGTTTCGCTGTTGTTGCAATCTAATGAATAAAAAATAGGGCACGTGTGTGGGTAGCTTTTATTAAAGTTGGTTGTTGCGTGACCGAACATCTGACTAGAGTTATTTGAGTTCTTGCTCCAATTTAGCGACGTAATTCTGTTAGTGGGACGGGGAGGAAGTCGCTGCGATGCTGTAATGTCAGAAGGATCCAAGAAGTGAGGGTTGGGAAAGAAAAATGACCAAAGAAGTTTTAGCAAATTTGATTGATCCTGATTTAAGTGGACAGGGGGAATCGAATTTAGTTTCTAGACCGAAACTGTCGAAAATTATAATCAATCATGATTAACGGCCATCAATCAAGGGGAAAACTGCCACGCTTACATAACTTTCCAGAAATTTTCCAAAAATCTGATTTTTTATATTTTATTTTCTATAATAAATAAATAAATAAATAAATATTGTTGCAGATGTTGGCACAATTTGTTTTTAATGACCGTTCTATTTTATGCACGCGAACCGTTGGAAAACCTCCGAACGCTTAGTTAATAACTCTAAGTTCCAGGTAGACAACAATGGTCACAAAATTGCTCTTCAAGAAGATTGTTTCTAAGACAATTTTGGAAGGTGAATAAACCAAACTTGAATTGAATTTTTTAACATAATCTTGAGATCAATTGAATAAAAGAGAATTAAAAGCCATAAAGAAGAAAAGAAATGACGCAAAAAGACGTTAGTCCCTTCAAGTTAAAAAAAAACCGGGAAGTTTTTGTAAATGATTTATCTTTTCTCTTTTTTATTGGTATTTTTCTTCCAAACATCTTCTCTGTGTGACTCACCGTATAAAAAATAGAAAGTGCAGTTTCACTGAAGATGAAAAAAAGTCTTTATCGATATAAAGAAATAAGAAATGATTCAAAAACTAATAGCAGACAATTCAGACATAGGAACCAAAAAAAAAACAAATGCTCTAACACTTCCGTTCTCATTTTTTCTTCATTCCTGCATTTGTAACTCATTCAGCTTGAGAAGACTTATTTCTTAGGATAAGTTGTGTTATGAATTACTAAATTCCTTGTTTTTACATCTACCTGGAAGGTTGTTGATGGAACCTACCTGGATCAATTATCGATCGAGTTTTTTTCCAAGTTCGATTCATAACCCGTACGGTTTCCCCGAGATTTAATCCGCGATTCGGCATTTTAAAACCAGCCATCAAACAACTAAACAACATGTCATTAAGACCAACAATGTCGTTATCATCCCATATAAGGCGCTCGTTCTACCCAGTAACTTTTTAGCTAGCATTTGTTCTTTGTAGCAAAACTCATTGAAACAAAGCTACAGACCGATGCCAAGAGGGCCCACAACACAATGGAAACGGTTTCGATGATACATCAGCGAGGGCATGAAGGCGCGACTTACCTGGCCGGATTTCGTGTGTATAAACCGACGCGTTGGACTGTTGACCGGCCAACCATCCATTCAAAAACCATCTGCACCACAACACCAAACCATTCTACCTTGCAAAAACGCTAATTTCAAAATCTATCGAGAGTTCAAAATTGGGGATAATTTTGCCAATTTTCGAAATAAATTTCAATTTTGACTCTTTTTTGGTTATTTTTGATAATTTTTTTTTGAAAAATTCTGAGAACTTTGAAACGGGTATAATCGAGTCTTTTTGACGTGATTCGGTCACCCTATTTTTGGGGTGATGATGCCAAAGGCAGGTGACGCGATGCGCGGTCTCCAACATGTGGTGGATTCGGAATTGTCGACGACCTCCTCGCATTTACACACTAGTTGCTGGCGCAACCTGGCCGAGGTTGGTTGGATACTGTGGAATACGATCAGCGAATACACGTGGAAGTGTTATCGAATTATTTTTTAGTTTAGTGCCCTAGTGCCACGTTTTTTTTTTTGGATTATTTTTGACTTCTCCACCAAACAACTCGTGTCGACTAGTGTAAGTAGTGAAATTTTCAAGCCAACACCGGTTAACAATTGACCCCAATCACCTATTACGAATTACACAAAAACTGGACGAAATAAGAATTTCCCCACTAATAAAGAATGTTGGTTTAAAATAAAACACAAATCGGGAGTGGAAAGTAAAATTTACCACTGACTGTCATTGGTGGTTATTCAGGAATACCTGAATAACTTATTTGGATTTGTGAGAATTTCCGATTTCGAGTTTCAATAAGAGAAACTTCAACACATGTAATGACTTGCTTCAGTAATTTAAAGTTACAGTTAGATAAACCTTGTTAAAGCCGTCATTAATTTTTTTGTTCTTTTAACTTCTCGATTTAAAAACAATGCCCGCGAGTTGTGCCAGTTTTGTTTTTTTGAACCGCCTTATGCAGGTGGTTTCGGTTATTTTTAACTAACTTACAACTGTTTACTACACTTCGGTTCACTTGAACGATGCATACAGCTTCTCGATTTAAAAATACTCCCTGCCCTGCCAAAATCGGACGCCACTGTCCTCAATTTCGTTTTGGTCCGAATTTTTTTAATCAACAACAATTAATTGAGCAGCTTTTTAATTAACAAATTACTTGCTTGAAGATAAATAAAACTAGCAATTTTGATTATTTTGAGTCGTATGAGTACGATGATTCAGGGTAACTCGACTCTTGCACTGTTTTTAATCAACAAGCAACGGTTTGATTCAATTTGTTGTCGGAATCCAATTAAGGCTTCACACGATCACGAGATTCTTCCCTGCAACTAGTTGATTAGTTGTGGTCGATAATGAGCTTTTTCGCGATGCGCTTTTTCCTTTGGTTAATTGACCGAGTGTCGCCTTCTTGACGGGATCGATGAGTAATCAAGTTATTTTGTCTGTATGTGTGAAGGAAGTGACGTTATTACGCCGCGAATTTGTTTGACAATAGTTGGATGGATGTCGTTAAGCTCACCCTTGCGTGTCGATGCGATAAGGGCGCAAACTACCATATTTTTTCCACATAATGTAGGTCGAGGCAATAGATAAAAAGAAGTGTTGCATAATAGTGTTTATACCTGAGAGGGCCCATTTGAATTACAAATTGAAATTTTATACTAGGGGGAACAGGTAGAGCTATTTTGGTAAAACTTCTGCGTGAATGCCGAGCTTTCGTTCGTTTCTTTATTGAAGTCGGCACCAAGAAAAATCGACAAAAACTGTTGAAATCGAAAGCCAAAAGAGTAATTTTTTTAAAATTTTATTGCCACTCCATTTTCGAAAAGTACCTATAATTACATTTTCAAAAAGTACCTATACTCATATGATTACGAAAGTTCTTGAGATGTGTGTTAGTTAAAAAAGAACTTATAGAAACTTTCAGTTCCTCTATAGCATTCTGAGTTTTCCCAAAATCTTCCAATATGTGGTCAACACCAAACTGGCAAAAATATTGCCAACAACCCCCATTATAACACCTCTTTTTTCTCAACCACCGAGTGTAATTTTTGATTCCTTATGAAATTTTGAACACGCTTGTCAAGTTGCTTTAAAATTCAAAGAAGTGAATTTTCTTTCAATTTTTGAAAAAACACAAGAAAATTTTCGAAATGCTGAAAATTCTGCTAATAGCCCCCATAGTAACGTCTTTTTCTTAAACCACCAATAATTTTGAACAAGCGAGTGTAATTTTCGATTTCCGATAGATAAAAATACTTGTCAAGTTTCTGTAAAACTCGAGGAGGCAAATTTAATTCCAATTTAAAAAAAAGCAGGAGGGGATTAGCTTTTGAAAATTTTTCACATTTTTTTCCATCTGATTGCCATGAAATTTGACACGCAATTGTGTTATTTAAATACGAATTCATAGAGGCATTCGGTTCCTTTAAAACATTCTTAGTTTTTAAGAAATCTTTCATTATGTGGTCAATGTAAAAACTTGAGAATTCCGCTAACAACCCCCATAACAACGCCTCTTTTTTGTTAAACCACCAGTAATTTTTAACAACCGAGTGTAATTTTTGATGAAATTTTGAACACGCTTGTCAAGTTCTTTAAAAGCCGAGGTGCAAACCATTTGCATAATCTTTCGGACGATCAAACAGTCAGTACTTCTTCAAAATCTCTGGCGCTTGGGTTCTGTAGTACAAAAGTGGAAAATGAGAGTGCACCAATTTGGGAAGATACTAACACCATTGTATGATTATTTCCATATACAACGCTAACACTAATAGCGGAGGATCTCCAACCAACTATGGTAAGCTATAATACTGGTTGAACATTCCTACGTTCTTCTACCTCATTGTTAGTGGCGTCCGAAGAATCATTTTTTTAATTTTAACAAACACTGAGACTGGTTTTTACAGACAGTTGCAAAAGGATATACAGGATGTTGCAATTTTTAAGTGTGTAATTCACAAAAAAAAATTAAAACAAGTTTTTATAGATATGGTGCCCTGAATGTGTGAGATTTATGAGATGTAGTCTTCAGAATTATATTAAAAAACTTGTTCTTAAAATTATTGTTACCATTCAACTGGTTTTCTCCAAAGTTTAGATAAGAATTTTTTAATTAAGGACAATAATAAATCCATTTTGGTTCAAATTGATTACTACGGTACTGAATACTTAAAAAATAGATGAAACACTTGTGTTTAAATTCTATTTAGAACACGACACTCTTGCAAAATATTTAATTTTATGCAATATTTATTAGTTTTATCAAAAAATTCTGTCAAATGTGCTTTCTAAATGTAAATAATAATCTGACGTTTTTTTCCTTTTCATAGCAGTTATTTTGGAATTTTTGAAAAAATTCAGTGGCGTGAGGCTAGAAGTGCATAATTTCTTCAATATCTACCACTTGAACTACATTGGTTGTCATATTCTAGTTGCTTCATCAAAAATTTTTGTTCAAATTTTGGACAAAACGGTTGATTGATTGAAACAATTTGAAAAAAAAATGAGAGCTTATTAAAATAATTTTTTGAACAATTTTATATGACATTTTGCAAAAAATTGTTGTAATAAATAATATTTTCGATAAACATTAATTCGTTACTAGAAGTTTAAAATGTTCTTGCTGTGTTGAATAATTTTTATGTAGAAAAATTAAATTGGAGATATCTACTTCTAGTTTTACATTGTTTACCACTCGTGAGCAATAAAAATAGCTCTATTAAATAAGACACAAAACAAATCCTCACTTAGGTAATTTTTACAACTAAATCCTGATAGTGTTCTAAAAACTCGTTGGTACTATTATTTATTTCAACTATTTCTATTCATAATTTAATTAAATTTTTAGATCTATTTGTTCAGACCCTCTCTTCGTTCTTAAAACAATATAATGGATTTAAATCAACCAAATGAAACTCTTCCAAATTTTATTCAATAGTTCTGAAACTTATCATTGTAATAATTTCTAATAATTAACCTAAAATTAATTGTTTGTCCCATCCTGTTGAAACCATATATTATTGGGATTAATTGAGTGTTGTTGGTAAATACTTCAGCAAAGTTGGTTACTGTTTTATTCTACCAGCCAGTCCAAATAATTTACTCAATAAAAAATATCCAATTATTCGAGGTCCAATAATTCCAGGGCAGACATTTAATTTTAGTTAATGGTTTCAAAGATGATATTTTATCCAACAAAGATTTTTTGCGCCACATAATAACAGTGTTTATTAACCGTACCATCCAGATAAAAAGTTGCTTCGCCTGAGCAACAATTTTGTTTAAAAGTAAACAAGATTTGGTTGCTCATATCAAACTATATTGCAAAATTCTCTTGTGGCGCCACTTAAACTACCTGCAAAATTCTATTTTGTTTGATTTTGGGTTTTAATTGTTACATTTCTCTTGTTCATAAGTTCACTTTTTTCCTTTTTTTGTAAACATTTTCGATTGTTCAATTCTCTTTTAAATCTACATTTAAGACAACTCAAGTTCCATCATTTCCAGATATATTTGGCACGTTTTAGTCTCCGAGCGCAAGGCCAGATCAGATTAAATTTAATGAATTAAAACAAGGCAAACTTTTTATTTCAATTATTTAGAGTAAAAGTAAAAAGCTCTCGTATTAAGTTGTATGCTGGCATGCCCCTCAAAAGCTAGCGCAAAGTCGTGGTGGTTGATCTTATTGCAATAATTTTATGAAAATTAGAAATTACTATCAATCCACCACACCTACCTGATTGTACTGCCAATGGCTTCGACGTGTGTAAACTTGCCAAATCAAATAATTTTGATTTTGAATAGAAGTTGTTCATTTCTATCATAAAATTGGTATTGTCAATGAAAATATTTTGTTGTCAAACAATAATAGAAGCATTTTGTTTCTTTTAGGTTTTAATTTCTAAATTTTTCTTAACAAACCATATTTTTTCTCACCACGAATCCGACGAACTTTGCAGAGATACATCAGGCTGAATGAAAAATGTAGAGAGCAGCATCCTTATCTTAAATCTTAAAATTGAGTTACGCTCAGAATGCACTTAATTAAAGAGGGCATACACGTCTGCATGTCGCTGCATTCTACCATAATTAGAATTTCAATTAATTCTTCGGTTAATTTCTTTATACTAAAGTCACAAGATTAAGAATAGACAAAGTTAGCAAACCAAACATCCGGTACAATTCTCACAAGAAAAAATGTTAACAAACGAATTGCATTGATTAAGAAACGGGCAACAGACCAGTAAAAATTTTTTGTTGTTGCAAAAGGTTTTGAGGGGTTGAAATATGAGATTTGTAGCATTTGCTTCATCCAATAAAATAGACACGTATGAGTGCTCCTTTCAAGTTAATTCCGTTCTATGCCACTTCTTCAAGGTATTGCAGATCCTGTTATTTAATGTCAGTCTCGGTGCTATGTTCTTTGATCCAATTAATTCGAAAAATTTTTGCCTCATTACTGAAATTGCATAGATAACTTAATGTAAGGCGAAAAGTAGTTTTGAGTTTGTTGCGCTTGCTTTCTGTATCTTCTACTATTTTTTCCTCCAGTGATTGAATCCATTAACTTCTTCTGTATCTTCAGCGGATCACTCGTTTATCTATAACTATTGAGAATTTTTGAGACTATTAGCAAGGTTGCGTACATTTTGATGGTTTGAACCTAAAACGACTTTTGTTAGTAGCAAAAGCTTATCTATACGAGTTACTGACAGAATCTTTTTTCTTAGTTTCCTAAAAGATTTTATAACCAAAATTGGAGTTGCTACCTATTTCCTTATAGGCCTCTCCAGTCGTGCTACTGGTTTGCCGCACGTTGTTCTTAATAACGAGAATCTTATTGTCGTTAATTATTTCCTCTTTTCTTGAAGTTTTGAGGTTACTTCAATTTAGTTTTGGACAAAATTTCTGAAACTTAAACAGCTTCCTACTCTTATCATTCAATGCTCTTTCAACTTGGTTCTTGGTTGATTAAGTAAGATTAAATAATGGCCGCAAATAATTTTGCGTCATCCTTTGGCAAAGTCTGGATAGTTGAAAACAGTTCTTTGTAGAACTAACTTATTATTTTCTGGGTTTACGATAGCTAAACATGAACAGATGGGAGATGGAAGTTTGGAGATCGGCACAGCATCAACGATATTATAATTTTACGGCAATTTCAAATGAATATCCATAAATATTATGACGCATTTCTTTTGAATAACTACAGTTGCTCCATCTAATGACTCCCACGTTGCATTAAATTTTCTTCAAACGACAAGTACAAAAACAAAATATTCCACGATGATATTTTTAATTATAGAAAACGAAGATAAAGTTTCCGATTAAAATAAACGTGACGACGTCGATATAAATAAGAAAATCAAAACACCTAAAATGATTGTTCCAGATACCGGTCATCACTACAAATGGCTCAATTACAACTAAAGTGCAAGGTCGAAATCGCAAGAATGTTCGAAACTAATCAAAATTATCAAACGTTCTTTGTGAAGATGCGACAAAGTTCTATAAATATTCGTTGACTGAGCCTCGGGTCAAATGCCATCATGTTAGTCAATTGCTATTTTTAAATCTTGTTCTCTCAACCAAATCGGAAAGTATTTCGAAAAAGTGCATCCATTCCGTCATCGACGACTTGTTTACATTTAGGTCATGAACGTCAACGTTACAATAAAGCAATTCAGCTGTTCAAGAAGTTGTAATAACGTACTGTACTGTGTAATTTTTTCTCGGAAACAGTTCACTGCCACCATTAAACTAGACTAGATGGGGACATTTCAGGAAAATGCCGCCAAATCCCAAAATTAAAAATAGGGAGCTAGCTTCCTAAATATTGAACGTTTCGCAAACTGTTTATGCGATTAAAACTTTATTATCAACACAGAGCCGAAATGCTACGTTAATCGACGATTTCGAATGGATTATGTGTGTTTGATGTGGACAATTAACAATTGCGCTTTCGTTTAAATAGTTTCAGTAAATCAAAACGGTTTATGGGTTTGACCATCTGTAAATCCTCTCAAGTCTTCAAGTAAAATCCTAGAAATATTCCTGCAACCAGCAGTTGACAAGACGACGATAATTTATTGGCCTTTGTAGATAGAGAAACCAGGTGGTAAATCTTCTGAAACCGGGGATAGTCGAGGAACAAGTCTGTCAAGACACTGAGCTGGAGGGGTTAATGAAGTTCGAAAGAATTTTGTGTGATTCACGTTGTTGTCTCGTTTTGTTTCATTTCTCGGGGAAAATTCGGATGCTACTATCGTGTCAAAAACTTTTTTATTTTGGCACCATCGCTAAGTGCAAGTATTAAAAAAAATCATTCAGTCCAAAATTTTTGGATTACGTTTTGAACGATAGGGTCAAGTATATTTGATGACAAAAGCATTCTTCTAAGTTTACAATCTTTTTGAACGAATATTGTGGAAGGTACAGAAATTCGCTGAATTGGGGGAGCTCGAATTTATTATCTTTTTCTTTTGATATCCAGCTTTTGCTAAATATTTGAATTTTTTTAACGAAGTTAAGTAAATAGAATGAACTTCAAACACTTTGCCAGTCACAAAAACAAAAATGTAATAGCTTCAGGTTCTTTCAAACACTGAAACATTTATTTTCTCCTCCCTTTTTCATTTACATTTAATCAGGGTCTCCTTTTAATTCTTTTATTCGCAGTCTGCCAAAGCCTCAGCCTTGTTACCTGAATTAGTTTCCTATTGTTATCTGCATTCTACTGTAATTGCTTAATTAGAAGTATAATTTTTACATTAATCATTTTTCTTACTTTAGATTCTTGCAAAATTTTTATTCAAATTTATTGTAACAATATATCGTAAAATCGGCCAATTAAGGTTGTGAATCAAAAAGGTTGTCAAGCGTACAGAAAGGTGTACGAAATTAAAATTAAAAAATATTTTGAAGAAGTAGATGATAATGAAAGCTTTTGTGTGTTATTTGCTTGAAAATTTTGGCGGTTAAAGGCATGAAACCTAACAATTTGCAAAATTGCAAAATCAGTATATGTGAAGATTGAAGAACCCCGGAAGCTTTTTATCGCTAAACTAAAATTTTGTTAAAAACACAAATCTCTAATTAAAAATATTTTATAGATGAAAAGCTTGTAAAGTTGCACATAAAATAGTAAAATACTAGAAACCTTACAAGCCATTAGGGAATAAATTCTGGAATTGCGACCTTAAGTCTCCTCTATTTGACACTAGAATATATTTTAACCTTCTTATAGACAATTCCTCATAATTCTGGTCAAGAGCGTTTTTTGTTATCAATCTCGTGACTGTGATGAGTTAATGATGAGTGATGATCAAAAGGTTAGCAGGCATTTTCAGGAATTTCTTTTAACCGCTTAACCTCAGTGCCGCCTCGTCTCCAGAAAAAAATGTGTATACAGCAATAAAACCGTCGCTGTCCAGTTCAATTATAAAGAGAATCTGGATTTCCTCAAAAATTTGTTTTATTAAAAAAAAGTGTTTAACACCAACATTTTATCGTTAATTGATATTTCCAGCGCTTGCAAAGTTGTTTTTCTATTTCCGCCAACAACACGGCGAGTTACAAAAATTACCATTTTCGTTATTGACTGCATTGAAATTTTTTACATCTTTTTAGCTTGGAATTTTTAAGATTAGAAAAAAGCGACGCTAGGAGCTTACAGGTATCTGAGGGGTACTTTTTCAGTATTTGTGGAACTACTATAATCCTGCGTCTTACCGTCATCTTTAGATAGAATTATCTTCACTTTGAAACGATCAGGAAAGACAAGTCTGAAGACTGTTGCATTTACAGCAGCTCGCCAACAGTTTAACTAATCACTATTCAGTCACTATTATTAAACCGAATTTATAAGTTAAATGAAGTTTCTTTTTATTCAAAAATTAGTCCATTTTAGTGAAAACTGAATCAATTTAGGCAAATTATTTTGACGAAGTGGCAATTACTGTGCTGTCATTATTTATTAAAGAATTAAGGAACTTAAATGTAATTAATTCTTCCTGTACTATGGAAGGGTTGAAATTAGCAACTTCATCGGCTTAATTTTCAACAAAAAATGTTTTCAACAAAATTATGAAAGCACGGCTTAACATAATTGGAACCAACACCCTTCACGTTACAAATTAATCATCTTTATAAAGAACAGAGGTAGTGAATTAATTAGGGTGTTTATTATAGAGGCGCGCCACTATAAATTCTCCAATTAACTCGGGATAGATATATTAAAGTTCTACACATTTAGACTAAAAAATTCAATAATTGACCAATGAGTAGTAACAAATTTTACGAAACCGCCTCCGTAAACTCTCAAGAGACATAGAAAGAAGCACCAAATCAATACACCCATTGTTTGCAGTGCATTGACTGACGGCCGTAATTGCTTTTTGTCGTGAGCCCCAACAAAAGGGTGTCTAAGTGAAGACGAGTTTGAGGGGAAAATTTGCCCCAAATTTCGACGATTTGATTGTCAATACCTCGATTATATGCGCTTTCAAAATACCGTCGTTTCCCTAAAATCTCTCTTCGAGTTAAGTGTATTTTCAGCTTCCCCTCTTAAAATTCGTTTCAATGTTTGTCTTCACGTTACTGTTTGGACAGCTTTGCTTTTCCGGCATCTATTTCATTAGATATTTGAATCTCTTGTTTTTTGGTAAAAGTTAATTTTGTCTTCTCGTCCAAATTCTGGTTTCATTTTCCAACAATCACAACTGAAGTTATTTGGAGTAAAAAGTTATTGTTATTTCAATTGGGTTAAGTGGGTTTCATGTCCTGAATTGATATGTCATTGGCGTTACCTGGATCTGTGGTCGTGGGCGTCGATGTGTGCTATAACGACGTCACAGTTGATGGTCAGGCTACCCTTTCGCGATTCGTCATGCATACAGATGAGTTTGCATCATGCCCGCACATATACGTCAATGAGTCAACGATAGTTGTTTGGGACGATTACGTGTTGTACGGTAGAAGACAAGAAATTTATCCAATCTCCTAAAGCAATCAGTACTTTAGTAGGTAGAAATGCTGCAGCGAAACCGGAATTGGCTCTTCAGATTTCCGAGCCATCAGGGACTTAGAATCCAACGTTTCTCGACAAGAGATTTTACTCATTATTTATAGCGTTCTAGTAGAGAGAGCTACCGTATATATGTTGGTAGAGATTCATGGATCATAAATTTTGCTATAACAATAAAGACGAGATGATTTCTAAACGGATGTGCAGGATTTGGCGGAAATTTCTGAAATTGCAGAGTTAAGTACCCGCGATTTTTGGCACCTAATAGAGAAGAGGGTCCAAATCTTATTTAATAGACACGGATGTCCCTGAAACGTGTGGACATAGTTTAATTATAGTTTTGTTATTCAAAATATCCATCATCTTTTTTTATTAGTTTATTTTGCTACTCTAGGATTTTCTTAGCAAAGAAGTGTTCATCTCTAGCAGTTTTACTTTGTTGTAAAGTTTTGGTACTTCCAATCATTTACGCCAAAGAAAATGAATTCGCATACTATTCTCAAACACCGTGTCTAGCCTAATTACCGTTCGACAAGGGAAACTTGAGAATAGTTTATAAAGTGGAATTAGGTGGATTGTAATTGATTACTAAAAATTTTTGTTAAAAATTGAATTTGCAACAAAATCTACAGACAGAATTTTTCTGTGTTTTCTAATTTTTGTTTACCGAATTTTTTCTTAAGCCATCCCACAATTATTTGATAGTACCCCAAAATATTTGGATATATTGACACAGTAGGGTTGATTTAAAAGAGTTGATGACTTGTACAAAATAATTTAAACGCTTGAAGAAATAATGTGTCAACTTCAGAAAAATATGATTCTGGAAAAATTAAAATCAGTCTTTTCCAGAAAATGTCATAATTTTATTATAATTATTCTATTGTAACTAGAAAATTGTTAACGTTTTTGAATTTCCTCACCTATACCAATTTTCAACTAATATGATTGGCTTGTTCTAAGACGCGTCATCTTGTAATTAACCAATGACCAATTCTGAAGTCCTGGTCCAATAGAGAGGTTAACAGTTTAGACTCGTTCATCTCACTAACCTCTCTTTTCCCCTCATTTTAGTGCAAAATGTTACAAAACATTTTTAAAGCCATAATGCAACTAAAAATTGCTATTCATAATAAAAGACAATTTTAGTCCAGCCAAAAGAAAATTGAACCAAAGTAAAGTTGTGCTATGGCTATTGTTATAAGTAAAATATTAAAAAAGATAAATCTAGAAATCCATAAAGCTTTCATAAACTCAGATACTGCTACATCGTATGACTTGAAGCTTATAGTCTTCGATGAAATTGGTCTATTACCACGCCTAAGAAACCTCGGGAATTGCAATATTTAAACTTCATCAAGATTTTAAATTCTTTTGTAGGGTTTCTATCTATTTGTTATTTTCTTATTTAAACATATTAGGTAAGATGGAGCAGGACAGTGGCTGCGGCGGAGCCATGGCACAGCAATTCACACTTTTCACGAAAACTATTACAAAGTACAAAATTTTACTGCAGAAAAATCTAAGAGTTCACTATGCTGTCAAAAAATATGCCTGTTTCACCCTGTAATGGATGTTTGCTAATAATTTTAAATTGATTTTAAAAAAATTGGTAAGTGGTTAGCAACTTTTAACAAATACTTTTGGGTTGTAGGTAAATAAATAAGGTCAAATGATTTTCATTAAATAACCTGTGATTACATTATGTCTACACTCTCAGGGACACTCCCACTAGCTTAGCATTTGAGTTTTCAAAATCCTGTTAATATGACTCTTGCTCTCCTTGAATTATGTAGGTGGCCATTTTCTGCAGCTAAACTGAAACAACACTGTCGTCATAACGGATTCTGGATATTATTTAAAAGTTTATAGTTCTGAAGGTGTTAATGGAAAACTTACAAAACTTGTAATTTCTTGGAAACGAAGAGAGAGTCATGAATTCCGTGCTAACGTAACCTAACATTTCACCCGGCACCTCCACCATTTGTCGCAAATCGACTTTTTGGCTTATTCCAACTAATTTTTGATTAAATGCACACTTGCAGCTTTGGTAACTTAAACATTTGCTTAAACAGTTTTTAAATAATGGATATTAACTCGTTTTAAAGTGACAAGCCTCAAGTGTTAGCGAACTTTACTCAATATTTGATGGTCGTTTTATGTTTAAGTTGAAGTACTTAAGTTCTCACTTCAAATGCATTCGCATGTGATAACGTCTAGAGAAATATTTTAGAATCTTATTAACACTTGAACGCAAAGTACTCGCCGAAATTTGCAAGACAAACACCCCAAGTTGCTTGAACCAGTTACTGTTCCAACATTTACTGAAACTTGCAATTTTTTTTTTCGATTATTTAATTCTCCAGACATGAACGAACAAAACCAACTTGTTGATGTCCTTAAACGGTGTCCACGTGCCAGAAAAACCCTGTCAAACTGATAAATATTCGTATCGTATCGCATCTGGAGGACGTTCCTGAATCGTTAATAACCCATCATCGAACTACTATAACTTTCTGAAACGATCAGTTCGTGTCAAATCAGACTAGTATATAATTGAGGAAGTGTAAATAACAACGCCGCAATTCAGAGTTTACGAAATTGTAAACGAGGTCAGTCGTTATTTTTGTTCTGTTTTGTTCTGAAATTAGAGTAGGAGGATGACTAGTGACATAAGATAATAAGCCGAAGCATTCATCCGTTACGTGTCGAAATTCAATTATCAAAAAATTTTTTGTAAAAAAACAAACAGTATCAAGACGATCTCAACCACCTGGAGCGCTTGCGCAACCAACTAAGTGGTTTCAACTAAATTTGGAAATTGCACTTAACTGATGCAAAACATCAATTAATCTTGAGTTGACCTATTCGATAACCCAACGATTTCTTTCGTGTTATTGATAATTTCTAATAATTATTGTACGGGGGTTTAATGACTGCAATCGTTGACTACATATCTGTAAAAGCAAAACCGCCGCGCTTTTGGCAGAGTACGAGTATCTTGTGTAATTAATTGTTTCCGTTTTATCTTAGCCTTGAGTCGGTGAAGAGTGATGTAATAACGAAATAATGCCGTGTAGAAAAAGATGCTGTTAACGTCCAGCTGTAATTTTACTCTATTTCGACGCTTTCTAAACGCTAACTTTAACACTCTATTTGAATCGGTGATATCATCGACCTATCGAATGGTGACTTCGATCACCGGCAATTTCCATATAAATTCAACGTTTCTTCGATAACAAACTCAAATTACGTGGCATTACTGTATGTTTCTATTGCTGGGAGAAAGGCTGATTATGCGTGGGCGTTGTAAAAAAATATGCACAAATGTAGAAAACATAGAGACAAGGACATCAAGAGTTACGTCACCATATCTGCATTTAAATTCTAAAATTGCGGAATTTGTCACACCAATTCCGCTTAAATCCAACCATTCATGTTTACTCTACGAAATTGCACTCGTCACTTTTGTTCATTAACAAGCCCAAAGTCATTGTCCTCTCTACCAATGTCTTTACACTTAAATCTTAAACAATTTTTTTGTTGCAGATGAACCAACAAACGAACCGAAAAAGAAAGAAATGAAACAAACCCGATGACAATTAGTTAGTTTTCCCGACCAAAATGACTTTCTACAACAAAAATTTAACGACGATAAAATGCGTCCTGTTCCTATTCTTCGGCGGTAACTTTTTCAAATTTTTTGAATATTTTCTAAACATTTCTCATAGCTCTAGGGAGTCTCTTCCCGTTCTTGCCGTTACACATGAACAACCTGGGCTTATCCAGAGACGAGTCTACCACGATCTCGATAGTGGCTCCATTGATAGCGGTGATCGGCCCGTTAGTAGCGGCACCTTTGGCTGATCGACTTGCAGGAGGCTTCGGCGGTTCTTGCAGGAGCAAAACCGGCAGATACCTGCGGGTTATGATAGCATTATGTTTAATTTTAGCAACGATTTTCTATTGGTTGCTTATCACAATACCCCCGATTGTGAGTGTTCTACTTAAAATTATGACCACAAAGTTATCTTTGCTTATTCCAGTTCAGGAGTCCCCCTAATGTTACGTTCATGTGCGACCCCAATGGCGGGTTCATCCTCCAGGACCGCTGCGGAGCTGAAAGGACTTGCTACGACTGGAACGAAGAGGTGAGTATTACTGGCTGCATAAGTGGAACAATTTCTTTTTATATTCCCAATGTATTGCTGTCTGCCTATTTAAGGGCTTCCACTTCATTAAATTCCAGATATTTCGTTTTATTTCTTCGTGGCGTGACTCCCTATGCTTTACGGATTTTGCAGATCCAAGCCTCGGTTGCAATTGTGTAATAGTAGCACTCTCTAAAATTTAAAACAAAGAATGACTGCGATATCTAATAAATATCTGAAGATTTCACGTAAAACGATTCATCCCTACAATGTGTATCTTTTCTTCCTTGTTTTATCTAAGTACGATATAGCTCTGTGCGAAATTTTTTCCTATATCGCCCCGCGCGTACGACAGAGAACGCAACATTGGATTTAGAGTCCCCCTAACTTGTATTACTGGTTGCATAGTATTTTTAGTTGCTTATGTTTGTAATAATTTTTTCTGTAACATGTAACAATTATTTGATCGCAGCGAGGATCCGTGTTGGTCAAAAACTGCGTATTTACTTGCCAACAAACAACTGCGTATCGGATCCAGCAAGTGACGCCCACCCCGGAAGACTTGCTTTTGTCGAAAGAAGACGCTAGGACAGATGATTACCCTTCTTTCGACTATGGCAACATGACTGTTCCTCCAGAATCAGATCTAGCTCTTATCACTACAGAATCCGTAATTTTCTAACTTTTTACTCAATTAAACTTTAAAATTTCTGGCTTTTAGTTAGTAACAGAAGCGATTCCAGAACAACCCCTTCCACAACCCTTTACGGACCAAACGATAGATTTTGGTTTGATTCCACTACCTCATATGTGCTATAAAAACCACACAGATGGCGAAACCATTTGTGAGGTCTATAATAGCAACTTTACTATAGTAGATTTCAATATTGCCTTGAAACCAAATCAAGGAATCGAAGCCAGCGGCAACCAAAGCGACAGCCACGAAGAAGACATCTGTAGATATCCCTTTGGTGAGTATTTTATTTAATCTAATCACTAAAGTCAGAGTTAAAAACTTCAAGTTCCTAATGTTAGGATTCATATTCATTATAACGAGAAATTTTTAATATTAAAACATATTTTAGCTGATTACTTCCACTGCCGGATAACCCCACAAACCCTCCAGGAGCTCACTGCCAACAACCCAAGTTGCGAGCCAAAAGTTTTATGCGAAATTCACGATCCCTACAACAATTCCGACAGTTTGCTGCGTCGCTCTCAATGTGGTTTCAACAACATTAGCTTCTGGTTGTATCTTTTCATTCGGTCTATTGCCGACATATTTCCAGCAGCTGCCGTGGCTCTCCTTGCTACTGCTATCGTTATTGCTACCAGAGAAACTTCAACAGGTCGCGGCGATATCGGTAAACAACTAGCAGCAGGTGCTCTAGGTTTTGCAATTTTTGCCCCCATCATCGGAGGCGCCGCCAATGGCGCTTTTCTTGAAGCAATGATTTGTTTTACAGTTTTAATGACTTTAGCTGTTCTAATTCTGTTATTTGACAAGTAAGTTCTTGTATTATTTGTGATGTTGTATATTAAATCGTTGTTGTTTCAGCAATATGCCACTTAGTCCTCCCGAATGGTGGTGGCATACCAGAACTGGGGTTTTGGCACTTCCTATGTCTTCAGTACGGAAATACGGCTACGAAATCGCGTCTTTGGGTGTTATCCTCTTTGTTTTGGGAGTTTTCTGGAACGCCATAGACACATTTTTGCCTTGGTACGGTATAAACTTGGTTCATAAGAAATTGTAAATTAGATGCTGTTTTACGAGGCGGCCAACCCGAGTGTACATAGTTTTGCCTGGAGACTTTTGACAGTCTTAAGGTCAAAGATTTTTTAACTGTTTATTTCTAAAATGATTGATTTTTTATCAACCTAACGGCTTGATCACGTCGTTCACTTAAGACACAATAATTGTTGAGTCTTCTTGATTCTTCTTGAGTCCTAAGAAGTTTAAGGGGAGATGGTGGTTTGTGCACCCCCAAATGAATTTGTAACTTGTTCATAATAACGTAAATTTCACTAGCGGGAGTTTGACTTTAACCGAATGCTAACTTTATTTTTAATGTTTTAGGCACGTAGTGAAGTTGCCGGAAGGTACCCCCGTCATCATAGGGCTTACGATCACGATAGGGTCGCTTCCTGCTGTGGGTTTCTTGTTTTTTGCCGAGAAAATTGTGGATTATTGCAGCCATTCAAACATTTTAATATTTTGTTTCGTTTCTTATATTATCCACCACGTGGGTAAGTGTCTGGATATTTGAATGTTGAACCGAATCGGTTAATTTTGTTGGTTTTAGGGCTGTTGTGGACCGCAAACGCAGCAGTGTTACTAGTTTTCGAAATTTTCGAAATCTTCACCCTTCACATGATGTGGGTCACTGCCATACTCTACTTGAGGCACTTGGTGCCAAGGAAATTCACCGCTTGCGCTCAAGCACTTCCTGTTATTGCTCATTTTTGTTTAGGTAATATCGATTCTAATTTACTATTTAACATTTAAGAAACAAAATTTAATTCAGGTCGTTGTATCGGTGCCTGGCTTGGAAGTCTGGCTTACACGGAGTATCCAGATAACTTTGCTAAAGTCCATGAAGGTTTCGCTATAGCCGCCGCAGTTTTCGCCATTTTTTATTTTGTTTCGTACCATTTCTACTTGAAGCCGAAATGTGGGGCCGCCCCGCAATTACCTCCTTACCCAGCACCGTCCGTGGTTCAAAGTGAGTAAAGGGACTGCTATTTAGAATTTTTTTCCAGGGATTCCTGTAAAACATTGTTTACACCTTTTTTTTCTAGATATGAACGGGAACGGTTCGTACACACCCTTGAGAGTTTACCACAACAGTCGCGCTAAAAAAGGACACTTTAGATATTAATTATTTATACACAATCTGCTGTCATATTTTGTAAGTTTCTGTAAACAAGCTTTACCTAATTTTAGGGAATGGAGTAAATGTGGAGGTGTTTGCGGAACGAAATTAAACTTTGTGGTGTTTATTTGAACTTTTTGTATATGTTGCAGCTTTGATAATGCATCGCGTGTTTTATAAAGTATTGTGTACATCTCGCTTCTGATTTGCTACTGTTGTTGTTTTTATGGTAATCACATTTTTATCAAGTTTTATAATATTGTTTTTTATTTTTGATTGTAAAATTATGCAAAATAAACAATGTATAAATTCCAAACCCATTTGAAGGCTATTTCTAAGAGGCAGATTGCGTTTATCCTAAAAATATAATAAATATAACCCATGAGAATAAGAGGATCCATTAATTACTAAGGTTATGATTGAAAAAGAAGAAGATACAATTTGTATAAAACTTTGTACCGAATTCTCGCCCCTATCGAAATTTCTATGTAGCACGTCTCGTTCCGTTTTCTTCCATTATTTTGTAAAGTAATTTTCCCTCTGCAGGCCCCGCTGTGTATTTTGTCAGTCTTTCCGTGCACAATTTATTCTCCCTGGCTGCTTTTCTCATATTCTACTAATTCTTGGACAAAAATAACTTCCATTACTACTCTTTCTTCTTTTATTTTCTTTACGTATTAATTCATACCTAATTTCGATTTTTCCTTCCGCACCTTCTTGCCTTTATTCAATTTTTTGTACCCTCTAAACTTTGTCTTTCTTGGTATTACTTATCAACATCTTCAATAAAACTCCGTTGGTAACCCTTCTTGTTCAACGTCCCTTCCAATCTTTTTTCTGTTAGACCAACCACGTCGAAATTCACCAGATGCTCCAAAAACTGACTTCGCTCAAATTCACATCCCAAGTAATCATTTTGGGACCTCCTTTACATTTTGTTTTCTTTGCTATTTTTTTCTGTGTGTCGATTTAATGCACAAATTCTTGTGACAGCAGCAATTTTTCACAACTAATCTTGACTGGTCTTTCTTCATGTTTCTATTATTTTACATCATTCTTTCTTTCCCATTATGTTGTCTCTATTTATACTTATCCTCTCAGTTTCTTTGTTTTTATTATTTCTCTTGTTTCTCACAAGTTTCAAATTTTGTTGTCATTTATTTTGACTACTTCCTCTACCCTGACAATCCTCTAATTGTCTCTATGCATATTGCTTCCTAATTCTAAAATTATAAATGACTTTTTCCTTCAGTTTTAATATTTTTCCCTTAACATTCGGCTCCACATCATATTTTTTTATTTCTTGCAATAGTACCCAATTTTGGTTTCTTTTCTTCTTGATGCTTTGATTTATGCTAATTTCCTTCGCATCATTTTCCATTTCCTTCTAACTTCCTAACCTTCATCTTGTCTTCTTTATCTTCTCTTTAACTCAATTTGCCTGCCAAACTTGTCGATTTTCTTTTTGGTTATCTTATTTTGTTTCTAAGTTTTTAATTTACATTTTAAGTTTTTTACCTTTTTCTAACTTTCCTAACTTGTTCATCAGAGGTCAGTATCTTGTCGGGTGGTTATGGTCTTAATTGGCTAGAACCATTTGTGTGGCCTGTCCTCGTCGTATTGAACGGCTTTACCAACGAACCGCTTCCGGCAGGATGTCAATAATGGGTTGAGTTTGGGAGTCGTGGTATAGAGAAGTGATTTTGATGAACCATGGTGCATTAAAAACTAATCTTAGAGATTTGTTTTGGATGACTTTTAGTTTTTTGATATTGTATGGGGCCGAGTGCCACTATACTGGTGAGGCGTAGAGCACCATGAGGCGGATTATAGACTTGTAGATTTGGAGTTTGTTATTTGGAGATAATTTGCTCTTGCTTCAGAGCAGGAGGAATAGCTGAGAGATGCATTTACGTGCCTTGTTACTGGCTGTCAATATGTTGGGTGAAAAGAACTTTCCAGCCAAAATAAAATGCTCAATATGTAACAACACTTTCGTCATCGACGTACATGAAAAATTCGAGGGGACATATTACCGTCGTGAGGACACGGCTGATAATCAGCTTTCTAACCCGGAAGGCTCTTTGTTTTCTGCCAAATGCGCAATGAGTATGAAATGAATATCAAACACACGCACCAGGCCTCCACACTATGCCTGGTGCATGATGCGTCTGATATACACATAGATAGATGGTTTGATGCAACCAAAGTTTATACTTACGAATCAGTGCTCGGCGGTTTGCGCTCATGGCAATAAATTGAACGCACTGAAGAAAAGTTTATAAATGTATTTGCATAGTACAACATAATGCAGTTCAATGAAGTGGAGTGAAGATCGCAACATTCAATTAATTGAATTAATCAAACACCACCCATGCTTGTGAGACCTTGCTCGCAAAGAATTGAAGGTCCTAAATAAAGAAGATGCCTACCAAACAAGAGCAGCAGAAATGGGAGTGGATGTGAACTCTAATAAAAGAGGGAAAATTAACATGTTTCAAACTTTTCGGAACTATAAGAGAAAAGTGTTCAGCAGGGCCTGCCACAAATCAAAGCATCACACATTACGAACTATACATAGTGTGGACGCCCTGGTGCGGCAGTTTGATGAACTGCTACAAATCGATGCATCCCGCATCACGAACTACGCAGTGTAGACACTCTGGTGCGACAGTTTGACGAACTGCCACGAATCGACGAACCACGCAGTGTGGAGGTCGCTTTATTTTTCCGTTGTCTTTCCCAACCTGACGGACATCTACTTTTTCCGATATTCTTCGCAGTCACCAAAGTGGTGTTAATTTTATTATTTCTCTTTTTGTATGCATTTTATCTATGGTGCTTGTTTTTTTTAGCTTAAGGTATTGAGAAATATAAAGCACAACTTTTAGTAAGAGGTACAATTAAAGAAAAAATCCAGTTTAATTAAGCATTTGTATAATCTTATTTGCAAAATTTTCATAAACATATTAAAAGAACAAATAAAAATACGGAACAAAAACTTACACTATGAGACCAATAATTTAAGTCTTAAAATTTTACATCAACGGCTAGATTGGGGGCTGGACACTAAAGCACTAGTACTAGGGCTTCCCTTGTTGGCAGAGTGTCCTTCGCATTTAACTTTAAAAAACCTCAAAATCGGACTCTGTGGCGAAGAACACTTCTTTTCAACTTTAGCAATTTTTGGAGGAGGTCCTGATGCAACATCTGTATCCCTCCGAAACTGTCTTGCAATTCTCAATTTCGTCAACCAATCTCGATCCTTTAATTTTGTAGGTGATTCATTCAAATGAGGAGCAACTCCATCAATAACAAAATTAGGCAAGTTGCCAACCAGAGACTCTGCTTGTGTCAAATCCCCAAATAGTTTCCTTGGTTCTAATTCCATTTTTGGTCTTTTAGCCTCACTGAAAGTAACACCAGACATCTTTCGCTTGCTAGAAACGCAGTTTTCACAACATTTATTTGCAGAGGCAACTCCACATTTATCACAGGACAACGCTTGCTTTTTCGGGGTGACAGTTTCAATTTTCAGACCTTGTCTCTTATACTCATTAGTTGATGGAGATAAAATTTCGGCTTTACCTCTACCAATAACCGACCAATTTTCGGGTAATTCTTCAGATCCAACCCGCCAAATTTTGTGAGTTGTGTCATCAGAACATGTAACTGCTGTAACATCATCCCGTTCACACCAAGTAACGCAAGTGACTTCAGCAGAATGTCCTGTTAACTTAACAAAAGGTTTCGAGAATTTTGTATTCCAAATATAAGCATTTTCGTCGCTACTACCGCTAATCAAATACAAACCGTCTCGACTCAAGCAAGATTTAATGTAGAAAGTACTATTTTGGTGTCCTGTATACTTCATAAGCGGGATGGGGCTATAATTGTTTAAATTATAACAATAAATTGTGCTATCCAAGCAATTAGCATATAGTTTCAAGCAATTTTTGTCAATAACCAAATTACTGAAGCCGTTTTTCGTTGTTGAACCGTT
Source organism: Pyrochroa serraticornis (assembly GCA_905333025.2). NCBI lineage: Eukaryota > Metazoa > Arthropoda > Insecta > Coleoptera > Pyrochroidae > Pyrochroa > Pyrochroa serraticornis. Next base: position 6,987,545 of record HG995157.1, on the reverse strand, counting down.
GTAGGGTATTGTGGCTTTCGGTACTGGTTGGTTTCGGTTACATAAATAATTTTTGCGTAAATCCCAAATTTTAATAACGCCATCACCAGCTCCGCAAGAAACTAAAGTGTTGTAATCCTGAAAAATCAAGCCGGTTACGGATTTTGCCCCTGAATACGCCCCTGCACTCGGAGAATATGTAATATTTTTTAATGATTTCTTCTTGCTTTTGCTCGGTGTCACTTTAACGTTGTGAGGATTTAAAATAGTACGGTCAGTTCTTCCAATAAAACCGGCAGCATCTGCTCTAGTATCCCAGATGATTATGTTGCCATCTCTACCTCCTGTAGCAAAAACGGTGGGATCGTCTCTCCGAAATGCTACTGTTTTGATAGAGCCCGAATGGCCATAAAAAATTCTAGTTTTTCTAATATCAGATTCTGTGACGTCAAAAAGTCTAGCCGTGTGATCACCGGATGCCGTTACTAGTCTCATGTTATCGAACTGCCAAGCGAGATCAAAAATTGCGTTATTGTGGGCTCTAGTGATGTGTCTTCTTTCACTTCGGATATTGTGAATGGCGAGATTTCCTCCTTCGCTTGCTAAAGCTAAAATGTGTTCATTGTGTTGGTGTTGGGCGAATTTGCAGGCGAAAATAGGTGTGTCACAAATTGGAGTTTCGTTCCTGGGGGCGGTGGAGCGTAACCGTTTGACGGGGTTGTCGTAAAATTGCCATTTTCCTAAAGAACATAACGGTTTTACTAGAAGTTTCTAGAACATAACACAAACTCACTTATTCCGTATCGTTGATCTATTAAATTCTTCACGGGATTCAAGGGATTCATAGTTGGGCACTTTAGTTCAATTGATGGGTTGAAATCCCGCGTTTCTTGGGGTTTTTAGGGTCTTGCATGGTATATTTGACGTTTGAAAAAGTGAGGTTAAAGCGCGAAACGCTTTATGCTTAAAAACCATCTCTACTATATCGCTATCTTTATCTAAAACTGTAGTTAAAACGAGATGCAAGAGACGCGTAATTCATGACTTAGTTGCTGTCGATATTACAGGAAACTGAAACTGGGAATCTTAAGGGTGGTTCAGGTCAGGACCGGATCCGCGTAATTCAACAAAAACTTGTTGGCCAGAAACTATGATATTAGAGTTAGGAGTTTCGCTTTATTAAAGTTACTTTGCTAAGAATATTTACTAATTTTTTCAATTTCATTTATTTGTTAAGCACTTTCTACGTGTGGAAATCTATATTGGCATCTCTTTTGTAGATTTTATAACAAAAATTATTACCAATTAGATTACAAAATTAAATAAATATCTGTATAAAAAAATGTAGAAAGTGGCAGATTGTATTTGAATCAGTGAACCAGTACGTATCACTTTTATCAGTTCTCCTCCTTGTGTTGTAGTTATCCTGGATTCACAGTTTCAGTTTTTTTTAGCTCATCCAGTCTATTATTAGTGTCTTTATCATATTACAAAATAATACAAATATTATATATTTGACTTTATTTTATTATAAATGAAAACCTGTAACTAGACTACAAAAAAAATCAGACTCTCAAACATTCAAAGTTGAAGGTCTGGGATGAGAATGTGTTTCTGTTACAACAATAATTAGGACTTAGTAGAATAGATGGTATTGATATTGCATTATGGCTTATCAGATTTTACAGGTATTGCTAACGATATATTTTAAGCAATTATTTACTGGTTAAATGGATTTTATACGTAAAGATTTTTTTTAATTGAAACTGTAAAGTAATTCTTAACTAAACTGTTGTAGCATAATTTCTAATAACTTGAAAAATTAATGGTTAGATAAAAATAAACAAATGAGCATTTGGTTTGTTTGTAATTGTGCTACTTGGGATAGAATTTCAAGAAAAAAAACTTTCTTCTGGATATTTTCCGCCTCGCATGAACTTCCTGAAAGCGGTACACTTGTTTTGGTTACAGTGCATCTTGTTACTTATAAACGACTTGCCTGTTTGTGGCACGTCTCCTATATCCAATTACTGCGGCCCTTTCGTCCAGTTTCTCCAACTAGCCTAACGACGTTTCTTTGTTCTGTAGTTCGACTCGTTATCCCGAGTCCAGCGTCGATTCAAATTTTTTATCACCCTTAACACCTCCGCATCTATTAAACGTTCCAATACCAGCCACGTAAACTTTTTAATTTTGAGTGACATCTGCCCTAGTTTTATTGGCCGCATTGTTAGGAACGGACGTTTCACCTACTTTTATGGTATGACATAAATCACGTTTCTTTCTTCCTCGACCATCCTGTGGTTCTCTATAGTGAAATTGATTTTTTTTGGGGTAAATTTATTTATTTCCTGAAGTTGTCAGTAGAAGAGGGGAAATCTGCTAAGTTGTCGCGTTTTTAATCCGGGACAAGTATGGAAGGTGTCGAGTTGTCAATGTTGAGCCTAATTTACGGATTGTGTTCGACGCGGAACCCAGGTGGTTTATATCCGCGTAATGAGCGGCTTAGATCGCGCCCTATGGAAGTCTCATGTGTATATTTCCTCGCTTTAGTAACACTAATAGCATAGCAACATCGTTAGTGGGGAGGCTTGCCACGTTTTCGCCTTCATAACCCGGATAACCTTTCAAATTGATACAAAGACACTTATTGGCGTTATTATCAAAAGATTGTATAATTAGAATTGCAAAGCATGTTTAAACTTAAAATGCGTACCAATTTATTCTTAACATACATTTAAACGAGAAATAATTTTTTTAGCTGTTCAGAATTGAAAATAACTACATATAGTTATTATTTATCTCTTGACCATTCAGGTACGTCACACGTTGCTGTTAGATGCATTCGCAGTGTTACACAATACAATATAGTTTGTAACATAAAATTACTTTAGAATTTATTTAGTTGATGTCAAAGAAGAATGTTGCTAGTACCTAACTCATAGTTATACTTAATATCACCACCTTTAATACTTTTCTTTTTTTAAACGTTTTCTTCTTTTTATAGTTTTTAGTTTTTCTATATGAATCCATGGTCTCTCTCTTTCTCTCTATCTCTCTCTTGAGTCTATCTTAAAAAGCCTACCGATTACATGAGAAGCCTTTAAAAGGAGAATTTTTCTTCTATTTTATTTAGTATTTTTTCTCAATTCCTTCAGTGTTCACCTCAATCTTCTACAGTTTTCGTCTTATCCTTATCAATTTCTCCATGTGCTCATATTCATGAAATATTGCGGATATTATAAGTTGTCTTTTAACTCTAATCAACCTAAGATACAGTCCATTCAACGACAAAACAAACTGATTCGATAATGCTACTATGCAGCCTTGTTGATCTTGACCGAAAAATAAAAGGTCTTTCTGTTGAACACTTACATCTTGAACTTAAACGAGGATCTTTATGGCGGATATAGAAATACTTTGAATTTTGTACAGTTAATTTTAATCAAGAAAGGTAAAGGACTTGCTGCAATATCTTTTTGATTAGCAATTGGTGGATAAGTTCAGAATAAAATAAGAATGTAGAATAGACAGATTTTGGAGAAAAGTTTAGGACCAGAAAATAAGGAACGAAATCTAGAAGGAAACCTTAAAATGACTGTTAGAAAAAGAATGTCTTAAAAATATTAAATAAGAGAGTAGTTAAGAATTTTCTTGTACTAAAAAATGACACTTAAAGTTACTAATTTGACAGTAGCTTAAAGTTTTGTAGTAGGATGTAAAGAAAAGAACAGAAAATAAAGAAAAACATGCTTATATTGGAATCATGAAAAAAGAGAGTGGCAAAGAATTTCTTTGTACTAAAAAGGATTTTACAAAATATCCAAGGTTTATAGTAAAAAGTAAGAAAAAGGAAAGAAACAGCAAATAAAGAAGGAACGGTAGGGTGTCAAGCGTTAGAAAATGCCAGGAAAGGCATATTAAATCATTTAAAGAATTGTGGTTAAAAATATTTTTACACTATAAAGTTACTAAGAATTTTAACAAGAAATGAAGAAAAAATAAATAAGTAGAAAATAACGAAGGAAAGGTACGAAACAAAAATATCTTAAAAACAAACATGGACTATGGCTGGGAATTTGTCCTATGACACTAAAATTTGCTGATTTCACAAAATCTTAAATTAACGATGGCAAAAGATGTGGAGTAGAACTTCTGATAAGAGACAAATTACAGAAGGATGTACAACACTTTGAACCCGAAATGGATAGATTGTGTACTTTCAGAATCAAAGAAAGAGGACAAGAAAGTAGAGCAACGACGATCTGCGTACAAACAGAAAAAATAAAAGGAAACAAAAGACACGTATTAGGAAGAACTTGTTGCAGTAACAAAAATTAAATAAGTAGAAGACTACACCTGTGTAGGCAGCCTAAGATAACAAGTGCAGAGAGAAAATGAAAACAAACTTGAGAATTCCAGAAAGTAGTAGATGTGCATGAGGAATCAACAGTATCGTAAGACCAAAAAAAGTGTTAGGAAAAACAAAAGTAAAAATATGCAAGAGAAGATTAAATTAGTAAAGTAAAAATTACAAGTTTAAAAATACAAGACTTTGGTGAAAGAATGGTTGAAGATATTTGGGAATAAAGAAGCAACACAGTAATTGGCTAGATCATCTCGAAAGAATGAAAGGGGACTTAGTGTAAAATATTTAGGCTGAAAAATTCCAGAAGGATAAACAGCAGAGGGAGATCGAGGAGAACGTGAAAAATGGCTGTTTTGGAGAACATAAAAATAAAACAATACCTACATGACTGCAAGCAGTTAACAAGGAGCAGGAAGAAATGGAAGGATTTCAAGATTTTTTTAGTTTTCTGCTAAATTAAAGAGCAAGGCGTAGGTATATTCATTCCAAGTTCATGTTATTATAAGTTCATACAAGTTAAATTTATGAGAAATCCTGAAACGTAAATCTTAAATATTATACTTTCACTTACTTTGTGGAGAAATCCTTTTATTTTGCTTTTTACGTATTATTATTGATTTAACGTCTTGAAATTTAAATTTTAGATTTTTGTTCTCTATTGTGGAAATAAACGCTTCTAATCTTTTTCTACATTAACATTATTTCCAAGTAGCTTTTATGATAAGTCAGCCTACACTGAAACTTTCGATGACATCATTGCTGTAACTCCATAAATTTCTATTGTGGAAAGAAAAATTTTGTAGTTTATTTATTTGTTCAACAATGGAGGTAGGAAGACTATTATCAACTTCAAGTATCTTGAGTGATTGGTCAGTTAACTGAAACTAGCAAAAAGACTTGTGTCGGTTCTTAAATTTTGTACTTTTTCCTTCATTTACATTCATCAACAGAAAAGAAGCAATATCGATAAACTCAAATTTGTTGATGAGGAAAAAAATTTGAGGTTCTGTCAGAATTTCATATATTTTGGCCATCAATATGTTAAACTTTAAGGTATAACTTGCAATAATCTATGTTTAAACTTTTTTTACATTTTGTTACTTAATTTTTTAATTCCTTCAATTTATTTTTTGCGTCTTCGTTTTTCTTTGAACACTTTTGAACCAAGTTGTTTTTCTCTCTCTTCCTCTTTGGTGCTTTTTCACTTTTTTCTTCAACATTCTCTTTAATTATCTGACTGTTCTTCATTGGTTAGTCTCGTCTGCTTAGCGATTCTTTCTGTTCTAAAGTCTGCGGTTTTCACCCTGAATTAGCAACGTCTAAATCAGATAATTGCCGCTCCTCTTGCTTGTTAAAAGTGGTAAAGCATAGCTAAAATCTGATGAACAGAACAGTTGTAGAAGTGCTTTTTGATACCCAAGTTTTGTGCAATTGTAATCGAAAGCTGCCCGCGGGGAAATTCGATTCCGGTCTCTTCGGCTTAACCCATCGGGGGTCCCCCCAAATCTCGCATCATCTCGTAATTATTTGCTATTTATTTAGATTTAGCCGGTCCCCAACAAAGCCGGTAACAAGAATCGAACGTGTATAGTTGTTATGTTAGCCGACAGTGTGTTGTTCTCGCCGCGTGTCAACTGTTTTCGCAACGTGCCCGTTTTTTTTCCATCCTAATCCCCGGCCATTAGGGCCGACGCGTGTTATTTTCGTTGGTGCGTTGTCGGCTCGTAATTAATTTAATTGCGACATGGCTGGATTTTTTTTAATTGCGCGAACGACGAAAAATAATTGTCACCAACGTTGGCGACATTTCAAAGAAAAATGCCGTCAGCAGTTTCAGATCCGGAACACACGGTCGAGTTTTTCTTTGTTTTCGGGGTTGGAAATGCACAACTTGCTAACGTTGTTGCCAACCCTTAGCGGACAATAATTGATTCAATAAGTGGAAAAACACGCTCCTCTAACCCAGACATCACCAAACACACCGATATCGCGACTACAATAAAAATAAATAACAGGAAAGCGCGGACGTTGAGGCCTCAAACAAAAACTACTCTTATTGTTTTTTAGAGGGTAAAGGGGGTGTTTTCTCCCCCGAAAAACCGTCGTTATTAATTCAATTTGGGCGGCGTTTGCGGGCAAGCCGCAATTATTTTGCTGAGGATGGGTCTTTTTAATAAATCTGTCAGGAGGTTTCTGTTTTTAAACAAAGCGTGCACAGTGGCCCTTTGAAGGACCGCTCAGGGGGCGGAGAACCTAGAACTGGGCCGCTCTTTATTTCCCAAGACAAGTCAGACCAATTTCAATGCGGTGTTTGTTGTTTGTCGTCCGATGTCTGCATGTTGTTGAGGAATATCACGAAAACCTCTCAATCATCACCAAATATTTTTCGAATTCCGTGACGTTAGCCCGGAGGGTTGAAACGATTCGTCATCCAACACCGGGTCAACTCCGATATAGATGTCCGAAATTTCAAATTGGTCACGGAACTGACTTTAGAAAAAGCCATCTGGGTGTGTGTGGATGTTGTGCGTGGGTCAAACGAAACGGGTTATTTAATTGGAGTAAATAGGGGTGTTTTGAAAATATTTTATTTGGTTAATGGATGAATTAACGACTGGGGTGTCGCGGTTTAAGAGGAAGTTGCTACTTCACGGCACAGTTTGATGAAGATTGTGCGTGTTTGAGAGTCTCGGATGCGGGTCTATTATACAGTAATTCCTCTAATAGATATACTGCACTATACTTCAATTAGGGCTTAAACGGGGCACAATGCACCTCCGAGACGAAACCGCCAAAACAATTATTTACAGGATTGCACAACAATGCCCGTATTTCGACTGACTCACATTCGAAAATGTTGCTCGCTAGCAAACTAGACGAGTCAACTAACCATAACATCACCCTTAACCACATCAATTTTAAGTGATTAAGAAATCTGTAGTAAGAAACGCGTCATCTTGCTTTATAAACTCCTTCACTATTCTCTCTATTATTCCTTAACCAGCTGAAAAGTTTTTTTAATTTCGCCTCTATTCTTTCCAACATTTGCGATTTTTTGACTACGTTACTTCATTTGAAAAAGACCCAGAACGTAATTCGCTACCCGATAGAAAAGGAAGTGAAAGATAGGGTTGCATTCAGAACTTGGATTGGCTGGGTGAGTAATCGGTCCCAAGAGACCTGTAAATTCTGGTCCTGCTCATTCAAAATAATTATTCCCTCATAATGCAATAAAATGCAAGTTTGTCTTGTAGATTTAGTGTAATTTTTTTTGCTTTCTTTGTTTTGATGGTAGCTCAAACAATGGTTTTAGTATTTTACAAAGAAAAAATAATTTATTAATTAGAGTTGCTAGACGTTACCCAATTATTGCTATTTATTACAACATTGATGTAATTAGGTATTAGGCAAATATTAAAATGTCTTCCAAATTTTTTTTTGAGAAGCTTTCTTAGACGGAAAGGGCGTGTTAAAAATTGAAAGACGGAAAAATGGAGAAAATGAAGTAATTTTTAATATGTTGAACAGTCGCGCCTCAAAATAAAAAAATTACTATGTGACAGAAAGAAAAAGAAATAAAAATTAGTATCTAAGTGCAATACGTGTTACAAGAGACAAGAAGAGAGAATTTAAGAAGTCAATAATTGAAAAAAGCACTTCTGGAGCTTTTTCCATAACAAAATAAAAATTTAAAGTTGTGACCATAGATCGTATTAAAAAGATAAGAAGATCGATTAATTATAATTACTTATTAAGAGGTTATCGCAACCGGAAGCAATAAAAATTAGTGAGTACCATGAATGAGGAGAGAACGTTAATTATATAAAATAGAAATTTTTGCTTCTGTTTTCATTAAGAGATTAGCTCTGAAAGCTTTAAGTTCTGAAGTAACAATCACGATATAAAAGAGTAAATATTATTAAGTACAATAGATATTGACAAAGAGAAGAACAAATAATTCAACGGTTAAAGCAGTTTTTGGGAATTTTTTATTTAGAGAAGAAAAATTTAAACTTTGAAGAAACAAACAGGAACAAAGAAAGAATTAAAGTTAGTGAGTCGTTAAAGAAGTTAAAGGACACTAATTACATCAACATAGGAGAAATTTCACCTGAAAATTTTTCCCATTAAAAAAATTGTTTATGAAGTTGTGAGGTAACAAACTTGATAGGAAATAATAAAAATAAAGAGTACCATAACTGTTAAAGAAGAAAAAGATAGAGTTCAAACATGTTAATTATTTAGAAGAGATAGTTTCTGAAGATTTTATCTAAAATTTTCTATTGCTTCATGGTATAAAAATGCAGCAAATTTGGGCCCATTGCAGTCTCTTTAGAGAGCAGGGCAAAGACTACATACAACAACACACAACTTAAAGCTAGAAAATTTAAAATCTTTTCTGCCTTCAATTAATCGATTCTTGTCTAAAATCCCAGTACTCCTCTCTTCCTTACTTTTTCTTTCAAAAAATTTTTGCTCAAATTTCACTTGCTAAATTTGGGTTTGTTTGTAATTTTACTAAAGTTTTAATGTTTTTAAACTAATAAATTTTTTCTCTATTTTAAACTCTTGAAAGTTCTTATTTATATAATCTAGCTGAGGACAGTTAGCAAGTTTACTACTTCTGCATTACTCTATTTCCCTTCGAGAGAAGCCAAAAATTTTTCTCAATAGATTTTCATAAACTAAAATATATCAGAAGTTTATTTATTTTGTTTTAATTGCTTTTAAACTTGAGATTGCTCCAATAGCTCTAATTTATCATTGTAAGATTGAGTAAGATAAAATAATTCCGTAAAGCAAGTAGATGATATAATAATTTTTAAGATAGTCCCAACAGATGTAATGCTATTAGGACCATCATAACTTTTTTAGCGGATTTTTTGGAGAAGAGTTTTGTCTACTACATCACATATTGTGCAGTCTGAATTTAGTTTTTAACTTTAGTTTGTCAAGTAGGCGTAGGTAGCTTTATTTATTAAATATCCAGCTATCCTACTGTCAAAGGGTCAATTTTTAGTCTCAATGTGAAGAAAAATAAATAGTCAACACAAGCTGCAAAAAGTATTTTGCATGGTTGTTTATGATATTTAGGGCTCCAATTAGGAATATTTAAAACATACTTATATTTATTTTTAGCATTTCTAATTTTCAGTCTATTCTAGAAGTTTCAAAAAGGGTTCCAGTCTTGATGTGTAGGTATTAAGAAAACAGTTATCCAAGGCAAAAAAATTACATTTAACCCAAAATTATGGAGCAATTTTTTTCAAACGCTAACAAAAGCCTTCAAGCTGTTGTAATTTTTTTAAGTTAGTACAATTTTATGCTGTATTATGTTTTAAATAAGTTATAGTCATCTGATTTTCGTTCTTAATTTATGCAATTTTTTAGCACGCCATTATTAATGCTCATGAGTTATGGCAAATTATGGTAAATAGTTTTAACTTAATTTTTTCTTAATTCTAATTAGTCATCATTTCTAAAATAAATAGTAAAGCAAAAAAATTTACTGAGATCTCTCGAGTTAATTTTTTTACTTCAAAATTAAAGCGTTTGCAATTAGATGTAATACTCGAGGTGCGGTTTAAGTTTATTTATGTTGCGTTTCCTAATTTACATTTTTAAATTTTCTATTTAATTTTTGTATCTAAACTGTGGGGTAGTTTCAAATCAGCGGTGAACGGTGGACAAAGACTGGGAATGAGTGAGTTTCTCTCTTCTAACCTGTGAAACTGGCGATGATCCGATTGGCATGGTGAAAACACTCATTGTGGACGTGCGAGGTGTCCTTTTGTCCCGTGCTCTCGTTCTGACTTTCCAAAACGAGATCCGCCCAAAAATAATGACATTCACGTGAAGAAACACGTCAATTTTAACGAAAACGTTCGGTTTCATTATCACATAAGAGGATTTTTGAGTCGAATTGACGAGCAGACGACAAGGCTGTCCCGGTATTGTTGCCCTAGAAATCGACTTTTCGGCTCGCATTGTGACAAGGGAAGGTGCAATTTCAACCATTGTACACCTTCCCGACTTGCAACTGCTGAAAAGGTAATAATTAACAAAAGCGGCACCGACAACGCCACGTCGTGTTTTCTTGTAATCTGCGTGGCCAATGCGAAATGTCACTAAGTAGAAATAAATGGTGCTGTTTGTTGGTACGGGTCGCCGCCGTTCTTTCGGTGACTTTAACGAGATGACTTAATCTGGAAATCGCACTATAGTACCCGGAGGATGGCGGACAAGAGAGGGGCATTAATGCCGGAACCGACGAATGTTACACGTTTTTTGGATGGGAAATAATGGCGGTTTACGACTGGACAGGTTCTCGGTGCTAGGGAAATCAATAAAAAAACAACATAAAGTCGTAATTACCTTGCGTAAACCAACAATGTTTTATTGTGAACATAAACTTCTACTGTAAATCAGATTGACTTATGTCCGTTTCACGGAAAAGCTATTAACAATTCATAACCGTCCCAAACATTTAATTCTGGTGCTAAATTATGTAAAACCCGGAGCCCCCGTATCGCTTCGCTCTCCTCAACGCTGGGAGCAGTTGTGTTAGCCATTCAAAGAGCTGGCCACAATCGGTGCGATAGTAAAAAATTAAAATCGCAAATCTGCTGCAATCTCCTCTCAATGGACCATTCGACACGAATAAGTGATTATTTGCTTCTTTTATATATATATTTTTTTTCTTTTGAAGATTTAAAGTCGAATGCTTACCTCCAACAAAATTTGGTTATAATAGTAGGTCACCTCTTAATTGCCTCAAATAAAAATTTGAAACTTTGCCAGTATAGAAAAAACATCACCTTGAATATGATTAGCTAGTAAAAATCTATATCAAATTATTTTTACCAATCACCAAAATGTAGTCCTTTCAACTTTGAAGTATCTTTGGATTCCCCATTGAAACTGGATTTGCAAATTCGTACAATGAGTAGGAATTGGTCGAAAACATAACAAAATTGCTTCTATTTGGGGATTTGTAAAAGTTTGAAACGACACTCGCTTGAATTAACCAAATTACACTTACTCTCTTCTATAAATACAAATTTTATTGTTACTAGTAAGTTTTTGTCACCAATCTTAAGTCGTTATAAACATCGTTGTAGATATATAATAAATGATGTGTTTAGAGAGTTTGTTTACTATTATTGTATTTCATACTATACAATAGCAGAAAAAATAAAAATCATCAACTATAAGAGTGTCAACTGAAAGTTTTACATACACAAGAATTCAAGAATTTCACTTCATATTTCAAAAGACCGAAATTTGGAAAATGGATCAATCATTGAGTAACTGTATTTAATCATGTTAAGAATTAAGCAGATTTATGGAAATATGTATAATTTTATTAATGTTTTTCATATTCGATTGATAAAAATTGATGATAGAGAAAACTCAGAAAAACCGATTTGTATTTATCTCAATATGTTATTATCGAATTAAGCTAAGCGAATATTGAAGACAATGCCGACAATATCAATGCAGATTGAAAGAAATGCGTTCACTACATAGTTTAGTTTGATTAGAATACTAAGAAAAGTTCTGCAAGATGAGTCCTCGAATACTGATCAAAAGCTAACTTAGTGTGTAATGTTCATTTCAAAAATTTCTTGAATTACGTGTTTATCATAGATGAAGTTAAGGTACATTTACATGATTATTAATTAAAACAGTAATAGATAGAATATAAATTTTTGAACTAGAAAGCTTCTTCTAAAAAAGTGTTTTTTTAAATTTTTATTTCCAATGATAATGAATTATGGAGAAAATCGACAAAAGATCGGGCATTGCAATAGATATCATTAGTTATCAAGGGTTCAAATTACTTGAACGTCTCCTTATTCATTTGATCTGACTCTGAGTATTATATTTTCCTTAAAAAAGAGCTTTTTGCGAAAAGGTAATAAAAAATAATGAAAGTTGGTTTTTAGAAAAATATTTTTTTTTAGGAAATTTACAAGATTGTAATAAGTATATTACAAAAAAAAACGATTATTAATAAAATATTATTTTAAAATTACTACTTCTGTAGCAGGCTAAAAAATTATCAACTTTACGAGATGAATACGTTAAATAATATTTTTTTTAATTTTCAAATTGATTTAGTATTATACGAATTTATTAATAGTAGCATCTAGGTACTACTAAAATTTAAAAAGATTGGAGTTTTATATTTTATTTCTGTTATTGCTAATTTGTTGGCTATAGCCTTTTAAAATATATTTCAAAAGCCCGTTGCATAATATTTTACTTTAGATGATTTAGATGAAGACCGGCGTCTCCGCCATCTGTATCAACGGTTTCAAATATTTTATTTCATATTTTTATTTGAAACTTATTTGTTTTTTGTTGTTTTGTCGTTTGCGTTTAACAATCACTCTTCTTCAGATATCACACTCCTCTCTACACGTGTTTGTGGTATGCGTCTTTTATTAATTTGTACAACACGTTGAACCTACAGCTTTAGGCCGGATCTGAACGACCAGAAATTTTAGGAGAGAGGCTTTATAAATCAGGAGGATACAATAATCTTATAATAATACGTCTAGAACAGCAGTAGAGAGAGAAGCATCGCCAGCTACATAGAAATGGTCGACCACGTGACTGTGGGACAGTTGTACAAGAGATTGCCGCCAAAATGCGCGCATTTTAGTCGTTTTAGGTAAACATTTGTTGATATGTTATTCATTTTTGCGTTGTGCTTTGTGTTATGGTTTTGATAGCAGAATTTACAGTACTAATAGTAAGTACTAAGTAGTTGATTTTTGCTTACATGAATGGTGATGTATTGTGCAGTTTTTGACTGCACCAACAAGGCGGGAACATGAGAAAAAGTGTTTTTTCATAAGTAACTAAATATATTTGCAGCAATTTTTTATAATCTATTAACTAAAGGGATCCGTTATGGTAATAATAATGAAATATGTTTAAAAAAGAGGCTGCATGATTTGTCAAGAATACGCCTAAGTTTTGAATTAACAGGTTTCTCGCTGAAGAAACACTGCGAAAGCAATGGATTGTTACGATGAAAAGGGAACAATTTAATTGAAAACCCGGTACAGATTGCATTATCATAATATGTTAAAGAACGAAGTTAAAGATAGGATAAAATATAAATTAACCAAGTTAATTCTTTCTAAAAATCAATACGGTTGACTATTAATAGGATAAAATTATTTATTTTGCAATTGACGGCCTTGTGCCACTCTTTTACATCCAATTTCATGTACTTAGTAGATCTAACACGACCCGTTGTTTGCTTCTTGCTGAAATAGCGAAGACTAATTACATGCTAAATAGTCCCATTTCCCGAATGTTCGAATGCTCGAGCGTCACATTTTGACTTTTTTCGGTGTTGTCAGACAGTATTTAAGAATAAGTTGAGAATTGTTTTTTATTTTAATTGTTGCTGGTATTTTTGTTCTGATCAAATCATTGTTTTATGTTTTTTTGATTCGGGTCATAAGTAAAATTTTTTTATATTGTTAATTTCTCTTCTTCATTAGGCAAAAAAAGTAGACCGAAATAAAACCTACAATGTTAATAATAGGTAAAAGTTCTTTTATTTTGTTTAAAATTTCAAACAAAAAACAATTTTCCGAAATAATTAATTCTTTTTAAAAATGGACGTATGTAAGATCTAGACTTTTTAGTGATTCAATAGAGGTAATTGAGTTCATTTTTCTATCAAATTGTAAAAAATCTCATAATATTTGTATACTCGAACGGTTTTCATCCCACAGTCATGTGACCTCCGATGTCTCCTTTTTCCTCGTATACTTTTTATACATACATCTTCCCTCTCTCTTTAATGGTTTAGGCAATGTCTGCACACTGTAATATAGGGAAGGGATCTTCTAGTCGTAGTAGTATAAGATTATTAGGAGGATTCTACTAAATTGCTTGGCATTACCCTCTGAGGGAGAGTGACCACAAAAAAATTCTATAGGCTCGAGCTCAAGTGAACTGACCTAACGGCACTTTACTTATTACTAAATTGTAAGCAAATTTTTAATCGTTAATTCTTAGTAAAGTTAAAATATTTGAATACGTTCTTTATTAATATGTTAGCAACAATATTTTGATTCTGCGTATATAAAAAAATCGTTTATAATATTAATTTTTTTATAAATCGAGTAATTGTCTATTCTTATTTTGTGTGTCGTTCTAATTTGTCTCTAATATTGTTGCTTTTTGCATTTTTTTATTCAAGTTGTCAATATTTAACAATCACTTTACTTATTACTGAATAGTCTGATTCTCAAATTTTTACCAACATTATTTTAATGAAAATATTACCCTTTTTGAAGAATTATTACATTTTCTACTTGCTCTTTTGCTAATTCATGTTTTAAATTGTTTAAGATAGATGATTCATACTTAATTACACTTGGGGCTTTTGACATTTACTCTATTTATTAATGAAGTATCTCCTAACTCTTTTAATCTCTAATTGTCATCACGATTTATGACTTTTTTATACATTTTTTTTATTATTAAATTTTTAGCAACATTTACTTTCTTTATTTTGGAATACATCCAACATATAGATATTTACATGTTGCTTCTTCTTTTAGTTTGTCTTTTTTTTCAACTTATCGAGATTTGAGATTGTAACAACTACATCTTGAATCGTCGTTTATGAAAATTACTTAAGTGTAATTTTTCTCACAATTGTTACCTTTCGAGCGATTATTGTATGAGTTACTCTAAAGTCTGCATCAGCCATCTAATTTTTAATTTGCTTGGCATTATTCTATTTTTATAAAATTCGCAGGGTCAGTTTTAATTTTATAGTATAAATGACGTCTCAATTTTTATTCTAACTTTTGAACATTTAATAATTTAACAAAAAGCTTTACTACATCATTTGCGTTCATAGTCAAGCAATTATTATTATAAATTCGAAGCCTTTTCTTTGCCTTCATTAGTGCTACTAAAATAATTTTTGTATATGGTCATGGTTTTCTTCCTTTTTTTAAATTAATTCAAATATGTAGATATTGGATGTTACGTGATTATTTTCTACTGTTTGTGCGCTTGTTTGTGTTTTTGATAAAATTGCTGCCACTTTAGCAGCTTTAATACCTCAGGATCATCTCTACTGAAGAGTCAGAACCAAATTTGTAAGTACCTGAAAGTACATTCTATTAGATAAAATTTCAGTTTGTGCTACATTTTTGTATAATAAACCATCTGAACCATTTTTAATAATCTTAATCAAATTTCTTAAAAAATCGCCTAATATCCCTATCCAATTTAGCAGGAAAGACGCTAGACCCTCTTCATTTTCATAAGAATACACCTCCATGACTCTGTCGCCCTTATCTCGAGCTGCGCCGTTTTCCAAATCAAATATTTCCAGAATCGGCTAAAAGTGCCCCCCTCGATTAACGATATTGGTCTAAATTGCCATGATGGGGGTCATTTGATTCATTCATGCTAGCCTTGTTGATATTTCCATCGCAACACTAAAGCGTTTCAAATTCATGTTTAATTCAATGCCCGCATCATGATCGGAAACGACGCCACTTCTCACGATATTTTGACTTGGGCCAGTCCCCATGAATGGCCCCGTTTTGTCCACTAATTTAAGAGATTCACACCGAAGAGTTGGCGTAACTGCGTCACATCTGCTCCCAAGAAACGTCCCCTCAATTAACAAAAGGACTTAAGAAATTCTTGGCACGAGTGCCGTCTCCAGGTAACCACAGCGTGTTCCTTATTATATCGAAATAAATTGAGAGAGACGGTGAAAAAAAGAGCGTGTTTCTCTTAATCCCGACTTCCTGGTTTTCGGTGATGTGTTTTCAGTAAACATAAAAGTGACGGTGATAATGCCGCGGGACTTATGTTGATACAACAGGGAGACGAAAGAGGAATTTTTGGATCGTTTCCAAGCTAAATATTTACCGGGTTCCCAATTAATTCTTGAGGGTTTCGTCGTGTTAATTGTCACTTTCCAATCCGAACAAATTCTTGGCTCGAGGGCGGTTGTATAACTTTACGGTTTGTTTTTATTGCTGTAGAAATTTTGTTTTCTTGTACAGCACAAAACTGTTAAGAATAGATAAATAGAATCTTGGCCACCATTTACGACGGGTCTCTCTTGTTCTCCTCACCGGGGCAATATATTTTATTGCCGCATTTTTTCTAGAAAATCGAATGTCTTCCGAGGATTTTATTATTATTTATGACCAAGCAACATTTCACTAACCGCATGCGGTCAAGAAATTCTGTGAGACGTTCTACAAAAACTCTCCGATTTGACCCATTTTTGCTGGTTGTGGAAGTGATCGCTTTTTAATTTGCGGCCGTGTTCCCATAAAACCCAGCCGGTTCGGGGGTTTCAAATCAACTGTGAACGAGTGCTTTTCACGAAATCACCCTCATTTCCGATCGATTACGTACCAAGTTTGGGAACCACCGCACGATATTATTTTTGATTTAGCTCCGTTCGCAGTCTGTTGGTGTCAAACAATTCGACTTCAGAATTTGTTGATTTCAACAATACGCCTAGAGGCAGGTCGCGTCCACTTCACTTCTCTAATTATCCAACAGTTGTTTGAGCAACGATTTTATGATTGATAATAACAAAGATGATGGGCACGAATCGAGTTTCACCACCGGTCCTGGTGGTGGCGTTTTTACGACTACGACTATAAATAAGAAGAACATAATAAAGTGATAATAAAATCACACAGGAGTCGGATGTCAATTAGATGTTGAACCGGAGACGCTAAACAGCTGTCCAAGTACACTCCCAACAACCCCTGTCAAATCGCCAAATAAGGGCTGTTAGGTGATTCGCTCTCGTCCCTGTGGAGCCAATAACTATAAATATTATTCGCAAATTGTAACAAGACCCGACTCGAATTGCGTTATTTATCGGCGAGTTTTTTTTTAATTTGCCCTCAACTTCCGAATCTGATTTCCGAAATAGTTTCGGGGTTATTGACGATAATGGGGCGGTTTAGATGACTATCGGGGTTTCGGACCTGTCAAGATTACATCTAAGAACTTCGGGACCGCACCGAAGATCTTTCGGTGTATTACCCATTTTAGATGAGTAAGTAGATAATATTTTGTTTATCCATAATCAAGACAGATTGCAAGATAAATCAACTCTAAGTTGACACTAAAATCCAAGAATAATTGAGTAAAGAGATAACAATAACACAATTTTTTTCAATTCTTTGCAATTCGTTGGTGGTTAAACGTTTTCGATTTTGTTATAACAAAAATCAAAAAATGTAAAAAGAATCGGTCAAATTTGACAAAAAAGATTTTAATTCTTTCAATAAATGTTTTTTTTTCTATTTAGAGAATTGTTGAAACGCTTCTATTGACTCTTGGATTAAAAGAGTGAGTTTCGGTATAATTAGAAAAATATTTTCTTTCAGCCCAAATGTGTTAGAAATTGATATCTGGTGTAATCATCAAATAAAATTCAAAATTTAGATATAAAATAATTTTTTGAAATCATTTTTTCAACAATCTTACGAGGTTTGTTCAGAAAAAATCTAACTGTACCTAACTGTACCTAAATATCTAATATATTAAAATTTAGAAGTGTATTGCTACATTTTTCAGGTTTGATACTAATGCGTACCGCTGGTAACTAAATTGCTTCAAAATGACGCCAGAATGCTTACTAATCTGCATCCTTTTCCCTATTTAATTGGATAATTAACGTCTTTTACAATAGCAGACTAGATTTTAAACAGTTTTTGGAAAGACCTGGTATACCTCCACTAGCTACCAGTCTTTCAGTCATTTTGTCAAATATAGGAATCTTAAAATACTTTTTAACCCTATAAATTTATTTTATTAATTATAGTACCTACATAAGTTTCTGTTTTGTTCTTACCTATACATTTGTTTTGTATTTTATATTTGAGTTGTGTAACGGGCATTATTACATTAGTAAATAATTTTTTCTTGTATTTTTACAATGGTATGGGTGATGAAGATTGCGCATAGCGTTTGTTTGCCCTTTCTTTTCGTCAAAACCTCTCAAACAGTTTTGGCGACCAGATAAGAAAAAAAAGGAGTTACTCGGTGGTTCTCGTCGCGTCAACTTGTGAGACACCTGGATGTCGCTTGGTTTCTTAAGACCAGAAACCTTTTACTTTCTTTGAGGACCAAGTTGACATCTCCACGAGTATTTTCTTGGGGAATCTTTGAAAATTTGGCTTTTCAACTCCTCGACTTTTTCGGATCTAGACTGGGAATAACTAATCAGCGACCTCTAGCATTTCTTGAGGTCGTCATCACTCTGCGACGAAATCTTCACCTTATCTCTGGGAGAATCCGTTTACATTCCCATCAACCTTCCCTATACGTCGCAGGGTCAGACTTTTCTTTGTATCGTTCTATTTCTGATGTGACGTTTCAAAATTTTAATTTATTTAGTTCAGGGAAAGGGTGCTAGAAATAGCTCGCAGGTCTCGAGAACCATACTTGGAACAAGTTCATTTGTCAATTTTCAAAATTTAATAAATACTTAAGTTTGGTTTAGTAATTTACTCCCTCTATTGCGTAGATATAATTAAAAATTTTAATAACTTGGCGCCCTCTTAATTTACACCCATTCGTTAAAGTACCACCCCTACTCTAGATTCTCAACAATTAAAGAGCTGGCAACTACTTTAGAGGTTTTCGGTTTACAGTTGTTAACTTCCTACATACCTTCATTACCTACATTTACCTAAACTTAACTTAATCGAGACGAGTAGTCTCTAGAGGGGGAGTACTGTAGATGCGTTTGAGATTGCAGTGTAGCAGAGCTGATTACTACACTTTGAAACTTTAGTTTTCCTGTAATACATGGAAATATTACCTAGTATGTAATTAAGTAGAGTAATAACATAATTAACTATTTTAGCCAATATATAAGGAAAAGAACGAGTTGCTAAACGTCAATATAAGACAGGAATATTTATCAGTCTTTATAGTTAAGTAAAATAAAATATTTTCAGACAATAAAAAATATTTAAATAGGAAGTGACAACTAGTCAAGAATTTGAAAACTTAGGTTCGAGTCCTGATCAAGGTGCCCACTTTGTCTTCGCTATATCGCAACGTTCTATTAGATATTTTAGATACTGCAGGAAGTTACTCAAATATAAAAATGTTATTTGAAACTCTAACTGCAACAATTTGTGTGTTTGTCGATCATTTCAAGCATTTGTTGGACAACGCCAACATTTTTGGAGATTCTCAATTTTTAATTCCAATACTTTATTAGTATATTTGCAGTTATTATTAAATACTTCAAGAGAAAATAAATTAATTTGTAGCTCTAAATATTTCAATTTTGCATTTAGCTCCAAAATTTCATCGAAATTTAAATTTACTGGTCAAACTTAACTTAGGTACTATAGCATTTTAATTAAAATTCAAATGTTAAATCCTTATTAAGCTCCTCGCCCACCTAATCAGCACAGCACAGGACAGCGGAGCCCGGCGCTGGTAAGGTTGAAGAAGATCCGATCCAGCGAAAATGGCGACGTAGGTAGGTGCACTACCGACCAGCGACCGCCCGTATTATTTTGGATCTAACGTTCTCACAATGAATACGAAACAATAACTCTTTGAACTTTTGATAACTCCTTCTAAAATATTGGAAATACTTTTTCTCATGATAGTGCTTTCTAAATATTTGTTTTTTTATTGATTTTGATTAATTTTGTGCATCGAAAATCAATAATTTTTTCAATTTGTTTCAATTTTTTTTTAATGAACTAATTATGCTCTAAACGCAAAACACAGAATTACAACTAACTCCTTTTTCTGTTGCAAAAATATTTTGAAAACTTTACTTCGAACCAAAGACGATTTATTATCGTCCTTGCTCGAACGCAGGTAGTTTGTTTAGTTTTTGGGTCAAAATGACGGTCACTGCTGGTTAGGTAGACGATTCACAAAATTTTGCCGGGGCCGCTGTGCTGTGCTGGTTAGATGGGCGATAAGCTTTACATAATTCTTTTGGCCTGTTAAAATTTTCACATTTTTAACTAGAAATTTATAAACTTTCGGAGTTATTTAAAATTAAAGTTTCTGTTTTATCGTTAAGCGGACTGTATCTTTGGTTAAATAGAGTAGAAAGACTTATAGTAACTATAACATTTAATGAATATGGACACTTGGAGGCACTGTTGAAGGATGAGAATGAGTACTGATTAAAAGTAAATTGTGCGAGCTGAGGTTACTATGAGGACTGAATAAATTGTGAATGAGTACCGAACAAGAATGAGATAAACACTGCATGAATTGAAAGAGAAATCTCCCTTCGCAGGTAGCCGGTAGCTTTTCTTAGACACGCCCGAGAATGGGGCGAGGATGGGACATTACCCCCAGGGTGTTTTAGTTATTTAATTTTATTTTTTCTAAATATAATGTAAAGTGTCAAGTATTTTAAAGAGCATTTACTAAATTTTATTTTGATTTTTCTCTAAGTTCTTCAACTTTTATTTTAAGTTTTATAAATATTCAGGGTTAGTCAATAGTATGGAACCAATCTTCAGTCTAATCCACTAGACTTGAAAAAATTACAATAAATGTTTGTCGAATAAATAATTTGAGGTCATATTAGACTTCTTTATTTTTAAATGTCAACTTAGGTACTAGCATTTTTATTTAGGTTGACTTACTCTTACACAGATTTGGAATTATTTATTTCGTGTATCAAACCGTTTTTTAATTAAAAAAATTCGTTTCGTCCCTTTAAAATAATCTATTTTACCTACCTGGGAAAAAGCAGCGTATCCCAACACAAAATAAAGTCAACAACACCAACAAAACGCTGCACAGGTACTGTCACTGACACCCAGATGTCACTTTCTTATATTGTTGTTGACTGTGAAATGAGTTGGGACACCTCCTCTTGTTTTAGGTAGACCAAGGTGGGTGTTTTAAAGACATAGAACGCAAATTTTCTTTAATTATTTAATGATGCAGAAAAAAATTAATTCAACGTCTGTATGAAGAATATTTTTTACGTCAAGCTGAGTAAAAATATTAGCACGTTACCTCAGGGAAGAATGACCGATGCTATTTTGTGAAAAAATATGCTCTAATATGGCCCCAAATGATTTATTTGTCAAACAGTCATTACGCATGAGAAACTTGTCTTCTGTAAAGTATCTACGTCAAATATCATTTATAGGTATTTTAAATTTAAACTTTAAATTCTTAGCTAAATAATAAATCCTTAGAACTATTAAATAGTTGAGGTATGAATAATTATCCTTCTTCAATTTTCTTTACGTTTTTTTGTTGTTAACTTAAATACTGAATATGTAGATAATTTAAAATTTAATTTTTATTTAAACAAAAACGCACATTAAAATTAAATATTTTAGATATTTCAGTAAGTAGAAACTTTGGATTCGAATTGTTCTTTAAATTATTATAAACCAGTAAATTTTCAGCTTCTCTAAAGCAATTATTTAGAATAATTTAGCTTTTGTAGTAGAAAGATTTAAATAACTTGAAACGACTATCTCTCAAAAAAGTTTTTAATTCAAAAAACTAAAATTATTATTATTAACCTCGATAGTTTTAGTTCTTTCTGATATTTATTAATCAATGGCGAAAAAAATTTAATTTCAACATTAGGCGCCTCCACCAATTGTGCGTTTAAATGTTATCATCAGCTGATTAAAAAAGTTTTCTTGTACACACCTACTTAAGAAAAAGTGTTACTTCTTTAATAATTACCAACCTTAGTCCAGTTTATTCCACAATATTTTTCAGTTTTTTTCAAATCTTTAAAACTAAATAAATGACTGAAATAAAAATATTGAGTCAAAATCGTAAAAAGCGTAAAAAACCTGACGAGAATTGATGGTTTGCAAAATTAAAACAATTATTTTTACTTTGGACCTACTAAACCGTCTGAGCAAATTTACTTTCATTTTAGTTGAGCACAACTAAATTGTAAAAAATAGCTGAATTAACAAAAATTAGTTTTTTGTTCAACTGATTGAAGGTAAATTTTGTAATTAATCAGTTCAAATCGAAAAGCTCGCGTTCTCTAATTCAGGTATTTTTTGTGTTTTGTTAGAGCTCGATTTCGTGGCAGTTGTCGCCCTCAACCGATATCCAAAAGAAAATCAGTCGTCATTGTCGCCTGATTGTAACTTCAACAACCCAGGTGTCGTCCATTCGAATAATAGATCGCTCCAAATATAAGAATGCCCGCATCCAGCCACCATGCAGTGTTACCAAATGTTACCAGCGAATTTACAAAACAAACAAAACAACCCTCTTCTGTCAGCAAACAAGTTAATACATCAGCAGCAAGTTTCCTTTCAGGAGGCGGCGCAATCCCCAATATCCAGGCGGAGTTTGAAACTTCAGCTTTCAGGATTGGCTCGCTTCCATTGGCCGATATGTATAGAAGCTGTTTAAAAGCTTTCCCCTCAACCAAACTTGTTTTAGTCCGGAGCCAGTCAGTTAGGAGACGATAGCCTTGTGGTGAAGACGTATTATCCTTTTGTGAAGTGTTATGTAAATATGGTGAAAAGGGAAGAAACGATTTTAGTGATTCCAACGATGGCTCGTACTCCGTTGAAATCGTCGTTTTCAATCAGTTCGATTTTACCTGAAACCGCCCTCGAAGCGCCCAAAAGCCCCGATGACACCACCGTGACATCCATGCAAGTTTCCGAAACCGACCTGAGCGATTCCGATTGCGATTTGGACGTAACCGGAACGCCACCACCCCTTGACTGTTCCAAAACTTCACAAGATATCAAAGACACCAATACCGAAGAGAAAGTTTCGAAAGAAAAACCACCTTATAGCTACAACGCGCTGATAATGATGGCAATTAGGAATAGTGCAGAAAAACGTTTAACACTCAACGGAATTTACGAGTATATCATGCGAAATTTTCCTTATTACCGCGAAAACAAACAAGGTTGGCAAAATTCGATAAGACACAACTTAAGTTTAAACAAGTGCTTCGTGAAAGTTCCCCGACATTACGACGATCCCGGTAAAGGTAATTACTGGATGCTGGATCCTTCAGCAGAAGATGTTTTTATTGGAGGAACAACAGGAAAACTCCGGCGACGTTCAACAGCGGCGTCCCGTTCTCGCTTAGCAGCTTTCAAACGTTCTTTCGCTATAGGAGCTTTATATCAACCACTTCAAGCGTTTCCGTCGCCATACGCTTTTTATCCGAACCATTCGGCTATGTTGGCTGCTTCTGTTTATCAACGTTACAATCCGTATTTACAAGCAGCTTCAATGTTACCGAAACCCACCCCGTTGTTGCCTCATCAACAAAATTTTAATATGGAAAGGTTATTGGCACCCTCAACACCCGCAGAAGTTGCTACAATGGCATCGCCATTTTTTAGACCACCCCTGGATTTGTACGGTAATTTTAGATTACCAGGACATAATCAACAATTGTTGCAACAACAAGCGTTGTCGCCGTCCAGTACGTCGAGTTCGCCTGAACCCAGAAGTCCGGATAGTTTGTTTAAACCAGTGACTGTTATTTCGAGGCACAGCTGACGCGAAACTTCTGAATTGGACTAAAGAGGTGATTCGTCTTGTAAATAAAATTGTACATTGATCTCATTTTAAGCGTCAGTACGGAGTTTTATTGTTTGCTGTGAAAAACGATTTTTAGTACTGACGTGGTAATAGTTTTTTTTGTACATTGTGTAAATTATTGTTAATAGTGTACAGAATAATGTTATTTTATAGAAAATTATTATTGTGATGTATATCTAGTTATTGTATGGCTATAATGACACATACTTGTATATTAAATATCAAAGTATATTTATCGAACATTCTAACCTGAAATTTTGATTGCTTTACCTTCCGACGGTTAGTGGCCCAACCAATGCGAAAGTCATGCTGATTTGTAGCTTCTACCTGCAAGTAAGAGTTTAATTTTTTTTGTTTTGTTGACATAAACGTTTTAATTTTACTCTTTTTTGCTATTAAATATTTCGCTTATTCTAGAGAAACGCGTAGGTGAAACTGAAGAAAGATAAAAAAAAATATTTATTATAGGAAACAAGTATATGCAAGAATTAAAGTAAATATCTGCAAAAATTTTTAGGGTAAAATTTAATAACATTAACAGAATGAAAAACAAATTAAGAAAAAGCAATTAAATAAAAGATTGAAAAATACAGCAAAAATTAAAAGAAAATAATAAAACCTAAATATATGGTGCACCAGTACCAACAAAATTAAATTAATACAACGATACAATAAATACAATAAACTAAATCACCCGTGATTAAAATGTCAACATGGCACTTAAAAGATGAAGCAATTTAATTAATTCTCTTTTTTAATATTACACCACTTTTTGTGTTTTCTTTTTAAATATTATATCTATTACAAAAAAAAAATTAAATCTTTTTTTGCAAACAGAAATTTTGGGTAAATTTCGGGAAAATTTATGGTGGCGCTTACCCACAATTTTATTTTTTTCATCAAAGAAATGCTCCTAAGTATGTAACGACAATAATATTTTATTTAATATTTCTGAAAGAAAAAAAAAGAAAAATTGCCTGAAAAATAATTAAAATAGTAGAAACAAAAAAGCAAATTTAGAGCAAAAAATAGATGTGACAGTTAAAAACAAATAATGATAATAACAATAAAGAATTCTTAAAAAAGAAGAACAGTTTAGTTAGTTAATGATCAAAGAAGAGCCAAATAAAATCAAAATTGGTGAACGAATTTCAAAAAAATTACAAATGTATGAAAGCAAATTTTAAGCAGTTTAAAAGCAGAAAGTAAAAATAGATTTTGCACCACTTTGGGGCGATTGTAAAAGTGGTGCTGGACGTTCGTTTCTCATCGGCTTACAAAAATGCTGTCGAAGAGAAGCGAAGAACTGAAGCGTCGATTTTTGTTTTCACTTAAAAGTTACAAGTTTTATTAGAGAAAATACTTAAAAAGTGAATTAAGAAAAATCAAATTAATTAATAAAAATTAGTTGCATATAAATACAACTAAGTCAGCCGTGATTAAAATGTCGGTATAGCAAAAAGATGAAGCATTTTTTTTAAATATTAACAAGACAAAATTTTCAATTCTTTTTTGCAAATGGAAATTTTGTGTGAATTTGCGGGAAAATGGTTGAAAATAAACAAAAATTTGTGATGGCGCTTACTAACAATTTTATTCTTATTATCAGGGAAATTCCTTTATGTAACAATAAACATATTTTATGTAATATTTCTGAAAGGAGAAAAGAGAATAATAATTTGAAATTGCCTGAAAAGTTATTAAAATAGAAACAATAGATTAAATTTAGAGCGCATAATAGATGTGACAGTTAAAATAAATAATAATAATAATAATAAATTCTCAAAAAACAAAAAAAGTTTAATTAGTTAGCTAATTGATAGTTATAATGACCAAAGAAGAGCCAAATGAAACCAAAATTGCTGAACTAATTTTAGAAAAATCAAAAATTTATGAAAGCAAATTTTAAGCGGTTAGAAGCAGAAAATAAAAATAGGTTTTGCACCACTTTGGAGCGATAGCGAAAGTGGTGCTGGACGTTCGTTTCTCATCGACTACCTTTTAGTCGAAGGACGTCACAAAAATGCTGTCGAAGGGAACCTAAGAACTAAAGCGTCAATTTTCGTTTTTACAAGTTACAAGTTTTATTTTAGAAAACACACTTGAAGATTCGAATAAAGAAAAATCGAAATTTATAATATTCTCCTACTTTCAATTTTCTAAAAATTTAAAACATGTATTTTTTGGATGAATTTTACTTTATTTACACCTTTAGACTGACATTGCATTAGTATGGGCATTGACTTTTTACTTAGAGTAGAGTAGAGATCAATAATCAATGATATGGGGGATGGTAAATTCAATTTTTAGATAGGTTATTTCAAAAATGTTTATTTTAGCAAAGATTACATGAATAAAACTTTTACTCTAACGAAAACCAATTACGTATTACCTAAATTTTTCAAAATTAGTCTTTGTTGTTAAATTTCCACAAAAGAAAATATCTGCTCTTTAAATGCATATTGGTTTCATTTCTGTTGCAGTTTGATATTTTTACATTAAAATAAAAAAAATACAAAGGCAAATTCTGTTCTTCTTCATTTCATTGCTTATCTTTCTTTATATTTCTTTATTAAAATTTCTAAACTCCCTCAAAAAGAATTTTTTGAATCTCAATTTTAATGCAGTTTTATTTATTGGCTTTTTTTGAAGTTTCTAAACTTCCTCAATATTATTCTTCAAATATTTTCGTTGCTTTTCTTGATATTTTTGCAATTAAATCTTAAAAAAAATCTGCTTCAGATATATCTCACTGCTTTTCTTGTATAATGCTTTTTCATTTAAGTTTCACAGAAAGGAATTCTGATCTTTAAACATATTCTTCGTTTCAATTCCTTGCTTGCCCTTAAAATCTTTAAACTTCTTTGAAGCAAATTGTGCTATTCAAATATATTCTCTGCTTTATTGTCTATTTTACTTAATAGTTCTTTATTAAAATTTCTAAACTTTCTCACATAAGAAATTTGGTCTTTACTTATTAATTTTCTTTTTTTATATTCTTCTACTGGAGATTCAACACTTCCTCAAAAGATAACTCGTCCCTTCAAACATTTTCAGCCTCAATATTTTTCTTGCTTGCTAATATTTTATATGACAATTTGACGTTAGAGAAAACATTTTCTATTTAAACTTTGGCAAATTTAGATTTTGTTTCTTGTACACATTCCTTGCTTCTTGTTGTTTGTTAATTCTTATTACGGTTTTCAAAACTTCCAAAAAGAAAATTCTGTTATATAAATATATTCTCCACCTCATTGCTTTCTTTGCTTCATGTTTTCACTGGCACTTAAAAGCTTATTCAAAATGGAACTTGAGTTTTTAAACAGATGCTTCTCTACATTGCTCTTCTTACTCAATATATTTTCTCTAAAGGTTCGAAAATTCCTCTAATAAGAATTCTGCTCTTAAATCACAGCTTTCCGTCTATCATTGTTGGTTACTTTGTCTCAAAATTTCTTTAAAAAAAATTTGCTTCTCCTCCACTACCATTTTCATATCATTTTCTGCTTAGTTTTCAAATCAACCAAAGTCAAATGAATGGAGAGCAAAGGTTGGAAGGTAAAAGCATGAAAAGTGAGAAATATCTAGGCAATTCTGCTTTTCAACCACAACTTTCCATTTGACTCCTTTTTGTTTTTGTTCCTTATTCTTTTCCTGAAAAAAATTGTCAAATGAAAAGTATAATTTTTTTTCACAATATCAGTGGATTCCTGACTTTCGCCCATCAATTGAAAATTAGAAGATCACCAAAGTCAAATGAATGAGGAGCAAGTTTTAAAACGAAATACAAAAATGAAAGTAAAAATCGGAAACATTTTAGTGAAAAATTAATTAGTGTAGATTCTCGAAAAATTTCTGTTTAGATATTTATTAAAATCTTTCTTATTGGTATTGATTTTTATGGTAACGAAGAAAGTGTTTTGGTAAAATTAAATTAAATAGATTTGTCAAAATTAGCGCCTAGAATGCCAAAAAGGTACTAGAGTACGGTGGTCAGGAGTTGCTTTTTGGTGGTGGAATGTAAAAATACCTAAGTTGATCTTCCCTATCTCTTACAAAGAATGTGTAGGTATGTAGGTATACCAACTACGGGTAGTCCTTAAAAGTCACTTGGCGAGAAAACGGTTGCAATCGAAATGATTTCAGAATTCGACCGCAGAACCGGAAACCCTGCTATTTTCGTCTAATTACCCCGACAATGTCAAAAGTCAAATTTGCCTCGTGCCCCTCGGTCCAGCTGCTGCCGCCGCTCCACGGATTGAAAAAGATGAACCGCGCCACGGTCAATTGTTTAATTCGGGTTAAATTGAACGGCATTTGGTAGTTTTTAATGAAACGGGCACGAGTTACAATAAATATTATGACCCCACTTCCTCTTATGCACCAGCCACCACACAAGCTTCAATTGGTTAAGTAAAGAAAACAACCATAAAAAACATTACAATGTTCGCGTCATTGAACAAGACGAGCGCCGGATCCGACCCGTTGGCGGCGGGGTCAATTCGCCTTGCTAAATTTTCGATTCCAGGAGATTTCTGGTCATGATTGCGATTAGATTTGGTGGAGTGGCGATGATGAATGATTCATATCCTTTCTGGTAGTCTATGATGCGATAATTAAACAGACTAGTAGAAGATATTCATGAATGGACGGCGTAATAACGCGTCAGACTCCGGCAGCTGTAACGACCACAACACACTCGATTATCTCATTAAAGTGTTAAAGAGTTCAAATGTTTACTCGCCCATTCATCAGTTGGGCATGTCGTCAAACACGTAGTTGACGGAATTGGACCGGCTCCACAAGGCCTTCGACACCCCCCTAGTCTTCCGGGACCAAATTTTGACACTAGCGCCAACAACCAAACGCCCCAAAGTGCACAATTATTGCCAAAATATCTCAAAAAATTTCTTTCTTCATACTATATCCAATCTTTCATTTTTTTATCTTTAAATGGAGAAGTGAACCTTGTCACTGACTTGGTTTTCAATTTTGGTTTATAAGAATAATTTTTTGCGTCGCGAATTATTTATCTTCGAATAAATTCCGGAGATATTTCAGACACTAATGGTGATTGCTAAACGTAAATTATACAATTTCTGTTCACCGCATCCGTACAAACGAACTGCACAGTTCTCCGATGGTGATCTACGAGGTATGTGTTAATTTAATCCGCGCGATCGATGATTGTCTCGGATCTCTTGTAGGTGTTGAAGATGGCCCAGCTGGTGCACTCGGGAGTTAGATATGGGACTATATCGTGTTTGGCGTGAATTAATATGGTGTTAACATGGCTCTTCTGCATGGGCACCCGCCTGCTGGCACGCTCAACAATATCCCGCTGACGGACACCGGCGGCCAGCAGTTTCCAATTTTGTTACCTGTCACACAAACGGCCAGTCGTGGTTGCAATGTGATTGACGACACTAGTGGTAGCAGGTGGTTGGGTACTGCTGCAAAAAGGCACAGATTGAAGAACTTTGACATCCAGCAAGACCCGCATGGTGAGCAATTTGATGTTCGATCAATCGAAGACAAAATCGCTTTTTCAAAGTTTGCAAACTCTTAAAAGGTGAACCAAAAGTGTCTCCTATACATACCAACACCATAAGTTGTATGGAAAAAAGAACACGTTTGACCAATTATTATTTTGGAAATCTTCTAATGAAGAGAGTGCTATTTTTTTAAATAGCCACTTACTACTTTTTCTTAGATAATATGTATATAGGATTATAGGTACAATCCGGATAAGCGGTGAATAGGATGAAACTCTTCACCACATATTAGAGGAATGTCTAGCTTTGATAGCTACAAGACATGTACACTTCTGGGCATTAGTTGAGATTTTTGAAAAAATTGTAAATGTTTGCATTTACTGGTATATTATTGGTATACTTGTCATCCTAAGAGGATATAATAGAATAATGAGTCTATGAGGTACAGTAAGCTTATGCTGCTGTAGCTATAGATTAAATACTAACACGTTACCGCAATTTGGGTAGAATAAGATTATTCTTAATAGTTGTTTAAAACAATACTTAAGAGAAAGTTACCAAGAAAGCTCAAATTTTGAGGAGAAAGAGTTATAGACCCATTTTATGGATAAAAATAGTGTAAAAAAATTGGAGTACCACAAGGTAGCATTTTGGACCACTATTGTTTATTAAGCTAATTAATAGTGTTGAGAAAAATTCAAATATTTTGCAGACGATATAAAAATGTATCTAAGAAGAAGAAATTTTTATTTTCTATCAAAAAGGTGATGTTAATATAACAAATATCTGTAAAATCAAAATATCTTGTTAGTTATTTTGCTGGCTGAGAGACAATATTTAGTGAGTCTCTACCGAGAATGCTTCTTCCTCAGTTTATTTCAGGTCTGCTGGTCATCTTCTTTTTAATCGTTTGTTGCTTATCTTTTGCAGTAGTAGTTGCAGTATCTTGTTGGAGTGTATTTTTAGCTTCTCATGATGTTTCTAGCTTCTCTTCTCTATTGTGCTTCTTTGACTATTGAGATACGGAAATTTTGATGTAGTTCTGACTTGTGATATATCATGGAGCCTTGACTAATACTGTTCTCGTTGAACTCTAGCTGGTCTGGACTTGATAGCGCAGCCCAAAGTTTAATACCATAGGTCCAAATCGAAACAATCTCAGCTTTTTCTATGAATACTTTATTTTCTATTGCCATTTGTAATCTGCCAAGCAATCAGTACAGTCGTCTCATTTTTAGGTCTATCTGCTTACGTTTTTTGTTTATGTGTTCTTTCCAATTGAGTTTAGTATTGAGGTAAATTCCCAAGTATTTATCACAGAGTGATAATGAGATTTCTGTATTGTTTTAGTGTAAATGCTGCAAGCTGCAATTTGCTTTCGCTAATCTTTATCTTCCATCTTTTGGTCCATTCTCTATTGCGGGTTTGCGAAAGAAATTGCCAGCATAGACGCTAAGATAACTGTGTCATCTGCAAATGTGCTTGTTGTAGTAGAATCTGTTGTAGAAAGGTTAAATGTGTATATAAGGTAGAAGATACTGCCTTATGAGGCTTCAGATTTGATGGGTCGGAACTGACAAGTTTCATCGTTGACTTGCTCTAAAATACCTATCTCCTAGATATGATTTCAATAAGTCATAAAAAGGATCTGGTAGTGCTTATTTGATTTTGTGCCAAAGACCTTCATGCCACACCTTATCAAATGCTTGACTCACGTCCAGAAAAGCAGCCAAAAAGTATTTTTTTTTAATGGCATTATTAATTACAATAAATATTCTATATCACTAGCAATACTTCTCAAGTAGTTTTGAGTTGGAGTTTCTTTTAACATTTTTAATGTTATCAAATCCTGGTGCTTTCCTATTGTTTAATAGAGAAATTTCTTCCTTAATTTCCTTAGGTTTTACAACTTGTGGCGTATCTTCATTACTGTCTAGAATTTTTTTGGTGTATTTTTTGTAAGGAATTAATAACAAGAGTAAATAATACTTTCGCTAGATGTCGTGGAAAAAAACCTTTTAACACAATTTTTTCCTTTTTCATTTTGGGAAAATATTTTTAAATTTAGAGAGAGATAAATAATATGAAAAATTATTTATTTATAGATGTTGTAAAGTATAACAAATCTACTAGTAAAAAAAATGTAAAACAAACCAAAGCTGACCGGTGTAGATCGTTTCATAGAAATTCAAATTCAAATTTTTATTTAAGAAACTTAATTCAAGTTCATTATTTCAACCAAATGATTTATTTTTTACCATTAAGTTCAAAATCGTAAAGAATCTCAACTGTATTTTTTTTAGATAGGAGTGAATTCTAAATATTGAGCACCCTTCTATAACAAGGTCAGTCACATCTTTTAATTTTTTAGTGATTGACCTGTAAAACGTAATGTGTTTAAATGTTAAATTTAAGAGTGCGACACAATAAAAAAATTATAAATGCTTGTTGGCGCATTGTCACGCAATCGCAATACTTCATAATGAATAATGAGTAGTAAACAGTAACAGTATTTTGATTAGTAGATTTCATATTTTGACTTCTAAGTATAAATAGTTTTCATTTCCATACGCATCGACCTTCTTTTTACAAAATGTTCGCTTTATTTTTATTGCTAAACTATTTTATACGTTGGAGCAAGCAATTTTAAACCACTTTGGCTATCTTCGGCCAGAATTAGTGGATTTTAACCTCGGTATAACTTCTTGGTCAATTTATTGATTTTATAAAACTAAATCCATTATTTTGCCAATGTTATTAAAAAAAGTTATTTTGAGTTCATCGGTCAGTGGTTGATCGATAGGAAAAAGTTTTACCTAAACGAACGATGAATCATTTTTTTTTGCGTCTACCCACACTTTTCAATTTTTTTTTGCTTCATGTTAATGCGATTCTTTTTACGTCTGAAAGACAGGCAACAGCAACTGTATATATTTGTTGAACGGAAACCTAACAGTCCCGCATATGTTTCCCTTTATTCGCCCTTATCTAGTTTAGTTGATCGTGAAATCACAAACAAGCAACTTAATACTTTGTATTTGCTTATTGTTTGCTTGTTTGCCCCTGTCCGATTATCTTGAACCTGAAATTAGGATATTCGGTTACTCTACCTCCACAGTAGCGAATTCGAGCCGAAAATTCGATTCGAATAACACCCAAAAAAGACCATTCATTGATTAGTGCGTTATTGTAGTTGCAGTTCCACCACCACCAGATAAATATTTACCCAAATCCTCTCTTTCGTCATTGTGTTGCGGTTTCAGTATGAACCGGAAGGATAACGACCGAGCTGTCGTTGTTGATTTCTGGAAAAAGGATTGAAGGGCATTTGGCAAAATAACGCGATTTGGATTACCATCCGAGTATTTACCGATTTTGGTAGTTTCGGCGACATCAAAAGGTCGGAGATTTGTAACAGTGAACACATGGCCGTCGTGTCAAAACATTGAGCATCAACTGCAGTGGTTGTTCCTGATGTTTGTTGTATCGTTTTACCACCCTGAAGCTAGCGGTGGCGGCGTTCTTCTAACAGCGATACGCAGTTTGCGGAATTCGGGAGAAAAACGTGTCATTTTAGGTGGGTGGCCCACTTGAAAATATCCAAGTTTTGATAACCAAATCAAATTCTAATCGACACACTCGGTCGCGAAACGACTAGGTAGGTAAAAAGGGGCGTAATTCGATACTTTTGGGTAATTGAGGGGCCGATTGTTGTTGCAGGCTACTTTGCTACAGTTAGACAAAGCCCTATTGAAACTGCAGCCCTAGGTTAGTAATGTAGCATTTCTGGGAGCTGCAAGAAAAATTGATGGTGTCCCTTAACGGTTCCGTTTTAGTGGCAAAGTATTAAAAAAAAAACGTGATTCGTCGAGGTGCATTTGGCTAACTGGTGCGGTTAATTCGAACAAAAAGCCTTTCTCGTCGCTCGTTGAAACGTCAAAAGGGGAAAGGTTTTAGCCGCGACGGCACACACAAAACACATCATGCCGCGATGTAATAACATTACTTTAATAGCCCAAAGATCAGATAAACAAACGCAACCTATTCAATCGTCCGCCGGCTCTCTAAAACGTCTTTAGAAAGCGGCCAATCAAAGGCGTTCGTGTCAGATGTTCACTTGACGATGAAGCAAAAATCGACGACTATCCTCTCATTCCTCTCAAGCAACTACCAAATTCCCGATTCGTTTATTGTTTTCGGCTCCGCGGCCGCTGTTAGTTGATGTAAATTTATAACGTAAATGGGGCAATCATCTTGCAGACGTGTCCGGGATCTCAAGTGTCTTCTCAATTGGTCCTGAATTGCGCTGTTGACTTCACATTATCATTCCCCACATCCTGCCCTGTTTGGCCGTCTCTTTACGACAAACAAACACGTGTGTACAATCAACGAGCAACGAACGACCACAACAATGAAACGCGTTCTGGATTTTCCATCGAGGTTCATGCCAGGATTCATCCAACCACCTCCGTGATCGATCTTACTCTTTTCGAAGAGATTCCGACAGATACCGTCTGTAAATCGGACTGGGTGATAAATCAAAACGTCGCTCTTCGAACTCTTTGTTGGTGCTACTTGAAGAGACGCGAATAACTGTAGTTCACATTCACGTTTTGTTACACTTGTTTGCCCCAGAGATGCTGCAGATTAGGCTTGGATTTGGAAGAATTAGAATTGTTCACGAAGTCAATCTACTGAAAGAGAAGTCAATACTCTAGGATGACAATAAGACCAGTCGCTAAATTTGAAAAATAGTTTTCAAAAAATTGGCACTCTAATGACAAAACCGATTGTGGCGACCTCTACTTCTTTTCTATTGGACGGCATTGTGGCTGTCTGCTAACCGCGTTGCTTTGAAAGCCTTGGACCTAGAACTGTATGAAGCGACAGAAGAAATTTGAAGAGAAAGAAATAATTGGAGGTTTAGATAAGAAACACTTCAGAGTGATATTATATTTGTGTAACAAAAATAAAAAAAAAATTAATTGGTAAAATAATAATATAATTACATGAAATTATGGAACGTAACCCACGCATGAAAAACATTCATCAGTGATATCCAGAAAATTTCTTTTCAGAATTAACTCGTAGTAACTTTGCTTCAAAAATTATTTTCTTATAGCATGATAATTGGAATGGTAGAAATCGATAAAAGATTTAACTGACTGACCCTTAAACATTTTTTTACAAATTTGTTAGACTAGCTTGTTACTTGTTGTATCTCAGTAAGGATGTTAAAAAGTCTTTTGCTGACTGTAAACTTGACGTAGTAGCAAGAAATTAGAAAAAGTTACTAAAAGCATAGTTTTTGTATACTGGAAGATAAAAATTTAAAAGTCTTCCAGCCGATAGAATTATTACTTAAATTTGAAATAAGACAAAAATATTTGAAAACTTTCTACAGTTTGAAATGAAAACATTAAGGATCTAAAAACAATAAAAAATATTTTAAAAATTTGTAAGAAAAGCTCCAAAAAATTAAAAGAAGAGGAAAAAGTAACTAAAATGAAAATTAAATTCAATGGCACCTAAATTTCGAAAGCAAATAGTTTAAACTACAAAAGTGAAGAGTTATTAAGGGACTTCAATTAGAAATGAAGGAATTTATACAAGAAAATGAAGTTATTAGTGATATCTGAAAGTAAAACCTTATTTCTGAAACTTAATTTACAGAACGTTTTAGGTAGATATAAAAACTTACTACTAGAGATGAGAAAAAGTTTTTCGGCAACTGGAACTTTGGTGTGTTAACGAGAAATTTAAGAAAAGAATTGAAGTAACAGTTGGTGCATTGTAGAATAAATAGGAACCCATGCACAAGCCATTGAGTCTATGGAGTTATTACTTAATGTGAAAAGCGACTCACTAGATATTAAAATTTAAAAAAAATAGATATTGAGAGATTTCTAAGATTTTGAAAAAAATATAAAACAAAGAAAAAGATTAAGAATTTCTAATAAAAGTTCCTGAAGAAAAATTACAACAGTAACACTTTGCTTTCAAACAATTTTTTTTATTAAATTGATCAACAAGGAATTTTGGTAAACATATAATAAGAAGAGACAAGCTCCAATTGCACAAAGCGTGATTAAACTATCGTCAAAATATTGATTGGTGATTACAAAGCCATCCGATGCTTTTTAAAAATTTGAAAGAAAGTAAAGTTAATGATTATTAAATTTCTACATATTGCAACAAACGGCTAATGGCCAATTAATTTAATACAAATGTAATAAAACATTAAAAAAAAATTTTTGAAACAGAAAATAATAACTGAAAATATGAGATTGAAATCTTCTTTAACACTTACATCACGAAATTACTTTTCTTTAATTTAAAATCTGAAGAATAAATATTGGTAAAAACATAATAGGAAGAGATGGAATGCTAGAATATGATCTGGACATGAAAATTCGTAATGAAACTCTTAGAAAAGCAATTGAAAGAAGAGAGAAAATATCGGACAATTTAAAATACTTCTACTACGTCACCTAACTACTTTCTCTAAACCAAAAATGTGGAAAGGAAATAATAAAATATAATAATCACAGATAAAATGTTAGAATAATATCCTAAAAGTTCTTTGGTATCTATAAACGTTGTATGCTATCAAGACTTTGAAAAGAGTAACCAGAAAGATATAAATAAATTGAATAAATAAAATCTTAAAAGAAATCAACAAAATGCTAAAAGTGACCTACCTACATATTAATGTTTTATTAACTTACTTAATATGACCACATTTCTTATAGTCACCCATATTTTATTAATGAATGTGAAGCAGTTGAACACCAGTATGAAGATGGCAAAGTGGTAATTAGTAGAAGGTAGAACAATAAAAAAGGCCCTTATTTGTAAAAAGCTTCTCTACCTGTATTAGAAGCAATCGATAAGTAGAAGGATAAAAATATTGTACAATTAGAAAAAAATCCATATATTTTGGAAAACTAAGGGACATTATGTAATACACCACATTCCCAAATCTTGTATCATCAATTACAACCTCTCAATGATTTATCCTTAATGAAATTATTATTACCGCTAGTATTTTAGTAAATATTTTTTATTTATTTGTAAGTTTTTCATTGTATTTACCTCATTTTATGTTTTTTTAAGAGGATTAATTAATTTTTAATATGTACAAAGTTGGAGTTACTAAAAATTGTTATTTGGTTGATGTAATTAGCAAGTCTTAACTTCTGTTCATAATTATCTTCAAAAAAAAAAAAAAAGTAAAATCGGCAAGAAAAGAAAATTCAGATTGAGTAAATATGAATCTTTAAGCAAGAAAAAAGCAATTAAAAATTCTGCATTGCACTTGGAGTTTGAAGAAAAGATCAAATAAAAAAATGTTTCTTTTTCTTTTGCAAAACTAAAAGCTTCTATTAAACATTAATTTTTAAACTGTTATTTACAATTTTTGACCCACTGGTAGAATAAAATAAATTTTAGGATACTATAAGAATTAAAGACTAAAGCTTCAAAATACAACTCTGTTAAAAAAAATTCTACTGCATAAGAACATTTTGATTGCCTGAAATTTTGTTAAAACATGTTATTTCGTTAGTTCAATAATATGAAAAAAGTAGAAACAAGACAAATCTGCATGTTTTCAAGTAATTTACTGCTTGAGTTAGTCATTAATCATATCGACCCTAGAGAAAAAGAACTAAAGACGAATTATTGCTTGGAAGCCGTTTCTTTTGAAACGTGTCATCAGTGGAAGTTAAAATATTATCTTTTCGAAGAAATTAGACAATTCCTTGGACGATTGCAAAAAATGGTTTCTGTCATCCCGAAGGACTAACAAAATTTCAAAAGCGACTGAACCGTGATCGAGCCCGGATAATAATGTGATTACAGTAAGATTTTACCAAACCGAGACGAACCGTGACCTGCACTATAGTGTGAATCGAGCCTAAAGAAGATAGCAAATAAGTGTTGGTTGGATTACAAGTTTCGAAGAAGTTGATAGAGACCGATCGGCAATCTCATGATAACGTCTTTCTCTCTCTTCGCGTCGACTATTTTTGTGTTCAGAATCGGCGATAATAGCTGGTTGACAGGCAATGTAAATCAGATCAAACCCTTCCCTCGCCCAGTCTGAAAACAGCTTATGACTTATTTGTACCGCCCGTTGAATAGGGATTACGGAATATTTGGGGATTAAAATTACAAGAAAACCCCGTGTTGGTCCGCAGGTGTGTCTCCTGTTCACATGTCAATGTGCGTGTCGACGTGACGGTTGACTGTCCTCATCATAACAACCCGAAATCCCGCCATCATCCTTAATCCGACACCTCATTAAAGCTGCCCTAAATGTCTTCCACCAACGATTTTATTTTCGCGCCACAGTTTTCGATAACTCAACCAATTAACATTGATCAAGCCAGTTAGCGAGCTGGGGCATCTAGTCCCACGGAAACGACGTGTGGGTCACATTGTATACAAATATTGACCTCTGACAGTTACACATTCCCATATGCCGGTCTACCTACACTCAATTAAGCTCTTAACTGGGGTCTTTAATTCGTTTGGGTCGAATTGAACCGAACCAACGTCGCGACACTCAAGATCAAAGACGCCGCTATCATCCACCACGACCCCCCAAATTTTCACCAAAACCACCAACGAAACTAGAAAATTTTGGGGGAAAAACCGTAATTTTTGAAGATTTAGGAGTGTTTGTTGCTTGGCGAAGCTATTAATGGTGAAACACGTAGGTGTGCTGCCTTGGGCCTGTTGGCCTGCGGGTCAATTAGGCATTAAATAAATGTTGACGTGCCTTCTTTGATGCGACAGTGACTCACCGCCAAAGTGCTTAATGGAATTTTTTACGTAATAACAAGTTAGTTTCCGTTTTTCGAAACGAACTCAAATTTGCTTACGGAAAAAGCTACTTATTACACCCTGCTATTGTCGCGGATCTCCTGCCGCGCTTCCGGACGCCACCCCATTGTCCCAACGTTATTATCCCGGTTTCACACAGGGCGAATCATAACAAGCGTTTACAAGCAGCTTTGCAATTTCGCCCATGGCCCAGCGTGACGAGTCATCGACTCTCAGTACGTTA
Organism: Pyrochroa serraticornis; assembly: GCA_905333025.2. Classification (NCBI taxonomy): domain Eukaryota; kingdom Metazoa; phylum Arthropoda; class Insecta; order Coleoptera; family Pyrochroidae; genus Pyrochroa; species Pyrochroa serraticornis. The sequence continues at coordinate 6,949,036 of HG995157.1, read as the reverse complement.
CGTGATAAGCATCGGATTTATCGAGTGATTTGGGCGTTCTCACGACTCTTTTATGTGCACGTTGGACTCAAAATTATTTTTTTACTTATGTTCAACATTTCTCAGGGTTCTTCAACGCGATTCAATCGAATGTTTTGAAGGAGTGTAACCAAATTAGTCAAATGTTTGGGCACCTTTGACGACAATACTCCACGTTTGATAAATGGCGTTAAAAAAATTAGCTGGCTGTCAACGTGCCCGAGTTATGGGTGAGTTGATCAATAAAACGGCATTATATGGAAATTTCTCTATTTGTGTTTTGAATTTGGTGGAACAGCACGCCCAGGTTTCTAGAGAATCAATAACTGGACAAATTCTTGTCGAAATTTTCTCACAACTCGAGCATAATGTGCTCAAACCAATTTGAGAAGCAAAATCTAAAAAAGTTGTTTAAAAATAAAAATTACAGCTTAGTATCCTTTTGGAAATCATGTAAATCTTCAATCAGGACTCTATAAAATTTTGGAATAATTATCACAACCTTTGTAACTGTTGGTGATATATCTAAATGATCAATACTTTATCTTGAAATGCTAAGACCATATGATAGATTTACTCCAATCTCACGCTGGAGGACCCCAAGAAAATGTTTTATGTCCCTTATTATTGAGATTTCTATTGAAAGGTTTTAAATGTATCGTTACATGGTGATGCATAATTTCTACTCGAAGGGGAGTTTAGTGTGCTAATTAGAAAATATTTTAAGGCCCTAAACCATTTGTTTAATAGCCCGGTTACCCTGAATGATAATTGGAAGAACCATTTTGAGCATTGAATAGTTTTTTGCTCTACGTTTTAAGCTTTTAGTGTTTTATAAGCAACATTCTTTGGGCGCGCCACAATCGCTTCTGGAAAAAGGGGACAATTTTTGAAAAACTGGCAAAAGCGATTAGTTCCGCCCCGTCTTGTTTACCGTCTCATAACGTCTAAATTCCCTCCGCAAATATTATGGTCGGAAAGCGCATCGCAATGGCAAAGTTTGAAAAGGAACCATTAATCAGGCGGCAAAAGCGCCAAAGTAGAACCGTAACTGGGCGGAGCAGCTTTTATAGTAGCGGCGACTACAAAGTGCCCCAGCCAAGCACACAGTAGCCATCTAAAGGACTTTGATGTCTTTATACCCAGTTACCAATAAATGACAAAGCTCCAAGCATTGACTTTGTGGCAAAAAAGCCGCCACAACCCATCGACCAGTACTGCCAAGAAACCGACCAAAAAACGGTCATTAGCTGAGGGGTTGTGACGTAATCTGCTTAGTGCCTAGCTGTCATTGTTGGTGACGACCGAAATTAGAGAAGAAACCATCTCCGTCTCAAAGGAGGTCCTTAAGCGTCTTATTCTTTCCGATTGTTTGCCTACTAATCTCTTTTACGCCCTCCCAGGATTGTAAACATATTTAGACCGGACAGAGATTTTGGCCGGCGGACAAGATTCGGACAAAAGCTGTTTGGGGGTTTTAAGCTTTAATTTTATCAACGTTGGAAATTGACACTTATATGGTTGTCGTAAACATTTTATTTGCTTACGAAACCTCATTTCCTGCTATCGTAAATTAAGTACCTGTACACTTGCATTGGTTTCTTTTTTTTGGCAAATGAAACTGTCATGTGTCTGGTTTTATAGCAAAAAGTTGATTATGACCAGGAGCTTTGGGACGGAGTCGGTGTAATTATTGATACAAGACGGAGTCAGCAGTCGGTCGACAGCGTTTTGCACAGTTCACAAACCGCACGAAGAGACGCTGATGATAACGACGCCAGGGACGCCCGAGTCGGAAATGAGGCCAATTACCGTTTCAGATGTCGGACGATACTATTTGACGACGCAAATACGAATGTGCCAGTAGGGCCAAGTTTCGGAACTGAAAACTGAAACCTCACACTGTGCAATTGCATAGAAATATTTACCAAAATTTAATGTAACCCGAAAATGCCCAAAAAATATTTTTATATACGGTTTAACCGCAATTAAAAATGTTTGCTTAGAGACCAGAAAATGGTAATCGTAGTTTCTAATAATAATACTAGTTAACAATAAAAATGCTAACAAATGCAAAATAATTTTTTTAATAAAATTTTTTATTAAAAAAATATTTTGCTTTTGCTAGCACTTTTGAAGTGGATGGCGACAATGGTTTTCACTTTCAACTCTCACCAGCCTTTGTATGCATTTTTCCAGAGTATCTGACCGTAATAAGAACGGTAGGCTAAAAATTTTGAAGACACAAGATGATTAACGAAGAGAAAAATAGAAGAAAAAAAAATAGTTAAGACCAATGGTAAGATGGCTAAAAGAAACTCATATTAGGTCGACGGTTTTAACTTCCAAAGTGATATAAAAGTAAATATTGTTGTTTTAATAAAAATGAGACAAGTCAGAAAGCTCGATTATTGTAATTGGTGAAAATGATTTTAGTTCAAATCTGTTCTAACAAACAGGAAGATCATATTGTAACCAAAATATCACCAGCAGTAAACCTTACAAATTTTAAAGCAGTGGATTTTAAAAGAAAAAAATATTGGAATAAGAAAAAATCAGATTTAATAAAGTATTATAAACAATACTTGACTGAAAGTTCTAAAAATTGTAGTTCTTACACCGACACAATAAAACTTTATTCTTTGATTCCAAATTGACAAAAGCTCAGTTTGCATAGAGAATATCTCTTGCATTTTCTCCTAATAGCAAAATTAAATTAAATCAGCCAAGTTCTGAATAGATAAAAAAACAAAAATTGTAGTTGCTTATGTAGTTATACCAGAGGGAGGTAGTGACATTTTTATTTTGCCGGTCATAGATTAGCCATACCTGATAGGCGTCATTTTAAAGCATTGAATGATGATACAACGTACAATTAGTTTAAAACTTATCAGGAAAAATTACAGAAAAACTTTGAAAACTTACACATGCATAAAATACCACAATTGTTGTTGATCTATAAATTCGGACATTTCGGTCTTATTTTCGAATACAAAACAATGGCTTTATATTGTTCCATTTCTTTAAGATCATAGGAGAAAAGCAATTGAACATTACATCAATTTTCTTGCAACAAATTTGAAAAAAATATCTGAATTTGCACGCTTGGTACAAACTACACTAATGTTTTAGCAAATTATCACATAATAAGATGCAATAGTTATTGTACAGTAAGTATCTCTTGTTTCTAAGACCATATAGAATTCTTTTATTTGGGATTAAGGTTTAAAAAAAAAGTTTCTAGCAACAATCCACACGATTCTTTAGCTTATCAACAAGACTCAAGACTTTATAGATGAAATAGAGCTGCAACTATGTAAGAATATCTTCAAGAATTTGGCAAAAGAGTCGACATCTACGAAAAGAGTTAGACATTCCATTACTCTGTGGTAACGTTAAGCACTTTATATTTAAAGAAAAATATTGACACTTTTCGAAAAAATTACGTATTTTATTAGAACATTTTATAACATTTTGGACAATGACAGATCAATCGTTATGAGTTTTATTATTAGAGAAAATTGTAATTTACATCTATATATTCATTGAGTCGTAAAATACATTTGTAATATGAGCATACAATATGGTATTAAGCCAATTAATAAAGAAGGAATCAAAGATTTGATGATTTTCTTGTCAGAGTTGCTTTCAACTTTTAACCAAGTGCGCCACATTCTTTGCATAAGTAGCTTCAATTTTAGGAAAAGACTGTAAAATTTGAGTGTTATTTACAGAAAACGATAAAATCATTAATCATTAATTTATTTATTGAACGTGATGTTTATAGTATTACTTTTTTATGTTGCTTATGTTTATACCAGGTGTAGTAGGTAAAGACTAGAGAACATTTTGTTTTATTGGCCATGTTTTCTTTTCAACTAAGATGTTTTTTAAATTTCTATACAACTAAAATATTTGATCTTCAACCCACGGGTTTCTTTCCACTAAAATGCCTTCTCTAAATACTAATGAAGGGGACACCAAATAGTATGGCCATATAGTGCTCCAAATTTGGCAGTAGAATAGCACTAAATTCGCAATTTGGTAAATGTCAACTTTTGCAAGAAAAACATATTTTAAAGATAATTATGTGTGGAACTAGAAGCTATTAATGAGTTAGTAATTACAAACTTAAAAATGTTAGACATGAAGAATTTATCTAATGCCTTAATGTAAAATGAAACACAAATAAAAAAGTGTATACCGGAATATGAAGAAAATATTTTGTCACGTCACGAAATATTCATTTACTTTAAATCGCTTCAATCTTTTAACCAAATGGGTGTTAATGACTAGTAACACCTCTTTGGTCTCTCGGATCCCCAAGTAGAAATCCTCTTTAAAAATAGCCAATCTTTTGCTCCTGCATTCTTATCTTGATTATACTACTTGTCAATCATAGATTTTGATAAGTTGTTTCAGGTAGACTAGACGTAAAACTTGTTTTTGTATACAATTAACTTTGCTTCAGCTTCTTCCCATAATTAAAAACAACCATTACGACCACTTTCCTTAAGTGTCTCTGTTACTATACGTAATGATTTTACTGAAACCTTATTGTCTTCAAAGTTTCTGTGCTTGGAAACTTTGTAGCAAACTTTGGATCAAAAAAGTCAGTATCTTGAACTAGAAAAGTTAAATTAAATCTTTTAATTTGTGATATATGGATAAAATAGAAGTTCTCAAGAGACAATTCAGCTGAATTGCCCAAATGACTCTGTAGTGTCGTCTTTATAAATGGCTACCACTGACTTAAAAAATGGAACAATTGGTGCTCGGTAATTGTTTTAATAAACAAAATAAAAACTTTGTATTAACATTGCAGTGTTGATGGTTGAAATTGGTAATTACGTCTAGAATTTTTTTAAATCCCTCTATAAAATTAGCTACTGACATCTATTTACAAGATTGTTGATAATTATTATGTAAATAAAATCGTAACAAAAATTTAACTTGTGTTGATTTCCAAGTTTTTACATATACGAGTAGGTATTAATATTAACTACTGGAATAAGGAAGTGGCAAATTAAAACTAAAGACTGCGGGTTGACACAAAGTTCTAAAAGCAACAGCTGCTGCGTTCTGCTTGCATTTGAGTTTCATTTCATTTATGGTCGTAGACAAGATTTGGGTCCACGTGAACTTGAGAAAAGAGAAATAGCTTTTAAAATTTTTGTTTCAATCATTTGACCTCTCGTTCAAGAAATTTAGCAATTGGTTTTGTTGGTAAATTTCCAAACAAACAATTAAAGATCACGAAAAAGTATCTCACCTGTCATCACAAAAGAGCGTTAAACGAAATAAAGAAGGTTACGAACTGTTGAAATAAAATGACAATAAAAGACGAAAAAACTGCACGATTCTAAAAGTAAATTTGTTTCGAAGCTTTCGAGGTCCGACGAGCTTTCGGACGTTGTCTTCTCGCGATAATTCGTGCTGTTTGAACGGTTGACGGCGCGCTTCCTCTTGGATTCCGGTCATTTATGAATCACGACCGCCGTTTAAAATCGTGTTAAGTACACATACAAACGTTCTTGGTGTTTGTTTACGTTTCGTTCATGTGAAACATCGGCCCCTTTGATCCCGTAATAGTTTCATCCTTTTTGTTGGCACTCCGCGATCTCGTCTCAATAATCGCCGCCGCTTTTCACAAGTCATTACCCGGAGTCGTCTCGCTTTTCGGCCGTTTAATCGGAAAGCGATTAAATCGTTAACTGGAGATCACGAATTCGGCAACAATACGACCGACGTCAGTTGAGGCACAATGGCGAAGTTATTAGGCACCACATCTGTGTTGTTGTACGGCTCGGTTCCCATAATGCTTATATTTATGTTTTCGGCATTTTTGTCGGCGCGTTTTGAGATTGCGGTGTTGACGGTCGAAGCGGCCGGACCCGAAACTCGAACAGATCAAACAATAAAAAGATAACTATATTAACGTGTCGACCGTAAATTCGGGCCTTTATTAACCAGATAGACGTTAACGTCGGTAATTTGTTGGATGTTTAACATACATGCCGCGTTAAATATTCAAATTCACGGCGTATTAATTTATTAAAAATATTTATACGGGCGGACGGGGAGCCGGAATCGAGGCGCAGGTAAACTAATTAGTAGTTTGCATGCGTAAATAACGCGGCGGCGACGGTATTTAGGGCCGTAATTCACGGGATAACGTCCACCGTACGTCTTAATTACTTTACACGGACCCAATCAAAACATCTGCCGCCGTAATTCGACATCAAACAGCGGGACAGCTGGTAATACGCACTCAATCAAGCGATTTTGGCCGAAAGTAACGAAACGACGAATTAAAGTAACTGGACCGCCGCCGGCACCTCCACATCCATAACTCCGTACACGGAAGCAGCATCTGCATGTGTATCACTATTCATCGAGTTGTCCGCCACGCAGAAGTCCTGAAGTCAAACGATCGGCAGAGGGTAATTTCAAATAACAACAAAACCCTAACTAAAGTGGGGCTTGCCGCCAATAGCCCACAACAAAAAGAAATCCCAAGAGGGAGACGTGCTGCAATAAAAAATAACTTTCGGAATAACTAAATTAAAGGCATATTCGTCTTTATTGCGGTATTGGTAACTAGTCAAGCAGTAACTTGGAAAATTAAAACTATCATCAATGATTTATGAACGTGTTAACAGGAATAGAGTAGTAGAGTAGAGTAAAGAGTGGTAAAATAATGTTTTTTAGTAAAAAATATTATCGATATTTGGTCAACAACAAAAACTTTTTGTTATAAGTTCTTCCAGTTTCCCGAACATTTTTCTCACTCTCGCGTACCTTTCATTTCTTCTTCCATGTCGAAGAGATCTCCCACTCTCTTGATGCCGGTCCAAGTCCTGGTATTCCTCCGCCGATACTGCAACGACCCTCAATTCTTCTATACTTTTCTTATCTCCTCTCAAAACGTGGTCCAAATATCAATTCTTTCTGTTTTGACGGTAGTTACCATTTAGAAATTCTCGTTCAATGTTCGCTCACTTCAAGCTCTTAGTGTTCGAAATTTAAGATTATTGGAGCATATTTTAGCTCACATCTCTAAGGTCTCCAGTCATCTTATTGTGTTCATCTCGGGTTAACTCCAGATAAAAAAATAAGGTAGACGTAACATGCAAACATTCTTTTCTTTTATACGTGCTTTATGTGGTATCACTTTATAGAAAAGACATTTTTGCTATTATACACTCGAAATATCTAAACAAGGTACGATTAAGCCAAAGTCTAATTAGGACAACTTAGAATTATCCAAGCCTGCCAGTCATCAATTGGAGGTCTTATATGTTTTCTCTAGAATGACAGTATCATCAGCAGACGTCGTTTAATTTTATGCTGACGTTCTAATCTTTACTGTCATCTGTAGCATTTTTAAAAATTTTGTCAGAATACAAATAGAACAGAAGAAGAAGGAGAATGCAACCCTTTCTAACTCCTGTTTGAATCTCTATTCCCAGTGTTTTGGAGCTTTCTATACTAATCCTAATCTCTTGCCACCAGTATAGGTTTTTGATAATTCTGACGTTTCTTCCATCCAACCCTGCCTTACTAAAAATTTTGTCGTTAACTGTCGTTAACTCTATTGTATTGAACTTAGATAAACGCTCTTTAATAGTCCATAAAATATGAAGATCATAGCATTTTTATAAGGGCATATTACATGACAACTTGTCTTGTTTCAAATGCATTTTGCAAGTCATCTAGATCCAGTTCAGATTTGAATCTTATGCTAGCATGAATTATGCAAAGAAATGTCTTAAGCCTGAGACTAATTAATTAATAAACAGTCAGAACGACTTTTAGGGCATTGTTTCTTCGGAATAATTGCAAACATTAATCTCATCCATCCGAAATTTTTCTTGATTAAATATAAAAAGAATACTCAACTAAAAATTATCGACAAAATACTCTACTATGCTTTTTGAAAGTTTTAGACATCTTTCTGCTCTAAAGATTTCTTATATACGATATTTCTGGCATTATTATTTTTATTAAAAATAGATTTTTGCAGAATTTTGTTCTTTGAAGAAAACCTTCACTAATTTGATTTTATGGATGTCTTTTCAAATTTTTTGAATAAACTCTCTTCTAATGTTTTAAGTAATTGAAGTAATACAAATAAAACCACAAAGATGAACATTTATTATATCTTTTAAATTAAATTAATTCTACCATGTGATCGAAAAAATTTTCAGATTGGTAGCGTCCTCTATAACGTTAAAGAAGTTGACATCTGCATACATTTCAGTATTTTGGTGAAAGCGGTGGCCAAACTTTGTTATCAAATAATACGTAAAATTATTTATAAAAATTTAAAAAGTTTTAGACTACAGAACATTTTAATTTAAAATTGATGAAAAAAGTTAAGTTGTTTGCAAATTTTTTCATAAATCGATTATTACACTATGCAACGCTATCAATCATTTGAAACGCCTTTCGGCCACTATTATAATCCTTAAGTGCATTAGGAAAATTAACGAAGAGAAAAACACGAGCCCGTTAATTTTTCAAATTTTTTTAAAGATTTTCTAATATTAATGAAAAATTAGAGGATGTTTATAACAGTAAAGAAAATTTAGTAGACCTGCAAAATTAAAATTTTTATCGCCACAACAATTAGGTAAAACAAATTTCAAAAACTATGCATTTTTCTCCAATTTTTCTAATCAAAAAGTCCAACTTTGAAGCAATAGCAAGTATTATAAAAGAATTATAGGAATAATTTAATTTGTCAACAATTTATGCAGCTCTACCTAGTTTTTTTTTATTAATTTCCATTAGTTTATGAAAGAAACTAAAATGCGAAAAAATGTTTTTTAAAACGCTAACACTTTGTGCGACAATTCTTTTCAATATTGAAATAAAAAAATATTTAAGAAACAGTAAAAAAACACCGAAATCTTTCTGGAAGAAGTAACAGCATTCACACTTGTTTCTTGAGGTATTGAGGCTAGTTTCTTCCATTTTCTCTTCCCACGGGAGGTGATAATGGGGGAAAAGAGTAAATCTAAAAGAAATATTGGAAGATTCCACGCTTGTGTCGGTTTTCTTGAAATGTTGCAAGCAAATTTGTAACTTAAAAACGCCTCATTAAACTAGGTAAGTGTGCTTGGACGTATTAGTGCCTTTGTGGACCCGCTTAGTTTGGTCTCTTTCAATCAATCAGTAACTTTAATGGTGTAATAAGAAGCTTAACTAACAATTTCTTTATAATGGAAGTAAAGTCTAAGACCGCCATCAGCAATTTTTGACGCCAAACCAGACAGAAAAAATAATTTTGCTAAATGGAAGAGAGGAATCCTCAATTACTTGCCCAACTCTTAGATCCTCATTAAATATCGCAGCTACAGTCATAAAGTGTTTATTGCAAAAACTAAATTTTAGGATATGTGTCTAGTGACTAGCTGAAGATGTAGCAAATTGCTCAAAAATGTGGGGTAATGTTTAAAATAAAAAAAAAATGTTTTTTCTTGGTTTATATTTTGGGCAGTAAATTCTCAATTTTCCAACTTTTTGCGCACTCTGAGCACTTAAGAATTTATAGGTAGTTCGACTGGATTCTGGTTACGGCCTTCTAATGGATATGACCGCCGGTTAAAGTTCGGTTTCGTTGCGTGCTTGGAGCTTCGGCAACGGAAACGCTTACCATTTGCTTATCTGTTTGCGTTTTCAAAGGAATTAAGCTATTTATTGATAGTAGCCCGCATCTTTGATGGTTTCTTGTTCTGCTGAGTGTTTACATCGCGCCAAAATAATCGCGCTTTGGCCGTCTTCAAACGCCCCATGTTTATTTACCGAAGATAAAAGACTTAATCGGTGCTTTTAAGTAATCAAACATGCCATCCTTCATTTTCTCGATGGACGAAACGAACGATATCTCCTATAAGAGGAAAAAGACGACGGCCACCGATTAAGAGTTTCCATTTAATAATAAGCGTTATTGACACGGACAGTTCGGACGGACGGGCATGATATGCCTTTGAGATGCGTAAAATACGGCGTTCCGCCACGTAATTGACAGCGCCAGTCGGACCGGCTGATCTTATCTACAAACACCCGGTCAACGATGCTACCCGTAATTCATATAAATATTTTCGGTCCTGGTGCTATTAATTAATTCGATTTATTTGTGCCGATCGACAAGTCAACCGGACGAAATTCCGCCGTATTTGTAATCCGATCCGGCTATCTGCCGCACGAATCGGAGATTACAGGACCATTAGCGGCGAAAATCTGGAACGTACAACTACTCAACTGATGTTACGTAGATTACTTGCAACAGGCAGTTTGAAGGTTGATAGGCAATCGAACTCAATATAGGGGCTGCGCCCTTTTCATCCATACACTCCATACAGTTATTGCTAGGGTTTGTATTTTCGATCTTTCCTGCTACAAAAAATATTCATCAGCTACGTTTACCAATTTAATAGGCCAACTCTTCAGATTGAGACGGATATTTTTAATTGCAGGATGTCCCCAGTTTTACTATGATAGAATGTTGAATACTTTAAAGTTTTATCATCTGAGGCCTTAAATAATAATTCCGTAGTTTTAAATTTTGCATTCAACTATTAAGTAGAGAAAAATTGTTCAACTACTCTTTGAAATAAGAGATTTGGGAAATATGATGCTTGCTTGCTGACGCTCTTTATTTGTTGCTAACAGGGTAATTATGTTAAACACTGTGTATGTAAATTAGTAAAATTGTTCAAACCTAATACACCGTGAATGACATACAATTTAAAATGCACGATGAAGACAAAAAACAAAACGTTTCGCAGTTATAAAGAAACTGGCTTATTGACTCACACAATATTTTATTGATATACAAAATATAGTGTCAACAGCAATTAAAAGAAAAAAAAACTGCCAATTACACATACAAGTTAATCAGACCGGTGGTAAGAAAAGTTAAAAAAATTGAATGGAAAAGTATCAATAAAATTCCTGGAAATATTGTATGATCAAATGTTAATTAATAAACAATTGTTACTCTAATATTAGACCAAAATTATTTCCAAATTTACTCAGGGAGTTTAGCTCTTGTGAGAGATTAAAATTAAAATTTTGTAGTAAAAAAATTAAACAAACTCGAAAAATTTCTTAAAAATACTACCTAAGGTTTTGGTAAAAGTACATACACTACATACTCCCCTAGTATTAACTGATATTTAAAAAAATTCTGCTTAGTAAGCACCCAGTTGAACAGTTAATTAAATGGCCGTGCAAAATTTTGGACACTGTTTGGTGTGGTGAGTCCATATTCTATTGTAATTTTTTTATAGTTTATTATGAGTTTTTGTTATCTTCATTATCTTTCTCCGATTTTGTTTATTCTGATCTGTTGCCGCCAGTCGTTTATTTTCTTATGTTTTACTTGGTCTGCTCACTTATTCTTAAGTCTTCCCTTTAATTTCTTTCTTCTGGTCACAATTTTGTGATTCTCCTGTTTTTATTTTTTAAATTTTTTTACATGAAAGTATGGCTTATCCTCTGAGCATTAATGACCTTCACTATAACTTCTCCTGTTAAGGTTTTATTTACTTTATGATTTATGAGACTTTGGTATCTTTCTTATATGTAAGTACCATCTTATTCTCTGAGCATTAATGACCTTCACTATATCTTCTCCTGTTAAGGTTTTATTTACTTTATAATTTATGAGACTTTGGTACTGTTCTTTTATGTTCTTGGAATTATACGCTTTCTAGTTCTACCTTCAAGCCTCTTTTGGGGTTCTATTCGCTGCCTTGTATATACTCATTTTGGCTGCTGTATTTCTTTTTATTGTTTCGCAGAATGTTTGCCCTCATAGCATGCTTTGTGTCCTTTTGGTATTCTTTCAAAAAAATATAAATTTTTGATATCTAAAATTTTCTACTACAAAAATTTAAATTGAAACTTTTGTATTTTAATAAACTTTTTGTCTTTTATTTCATTCATTTATCATAGTATCATATATTTTTTCTTATTTTTCTTTACTTTTAGTTCATTCTGTTCTACATCGATGGTTGATGTCATTGGTGCTTCTTTTTGGCTTTGTTAGTTTCTTACGACTGTAGTCGCTATTCAGTGATAGAACCAAAATGTATTTAATTCGGTTTGTAGGATCAAAATGTAATTGTCTGACTGTATTGAATTTGCTTCGAAGGAGCTTATAATTAAAATCAAATTGTTGATAAAAACTTATAACTTTATTTAACTCACTTTAAAATGGTTACGTTACTACGCTGAAAGTCGGTTCACTAAAAGTAAAGATCGAAGTGAAGAGAAGATGGATAAAAGAGAATGAAACGATCCGTGCATGCCGCTTTATAATATTCCCCCCTTACAATTTTAGGGTAGTGCGTACGGGCTACCAACCTTCTAAAAATGGTTGTATAGTTGGCAACAACATGTACGCAACAACGACCATGCTCAGATCATCTGCCTATGCTATCACTTATACCATTTTTTTCCTTTTAGTTCAACAAGATTTCATATTATTGTTTTATTCCTGTATTAAATATGAAGTCTGCTGTTTTAAATCTATTTCTCTTTATTCTGTATATTTTTTAGTTTTTTATTTCTTAGTCTTTTTAGTATGTTATAAGACATATTTTGTAATAATTCTCTCATAGTTACTGCATGTCATTGGGCATTTCATTTTCAATACTGGTACACCATTCGCTTCATTTACACCTCTCTCGCATTCACCATCAAATCAAATGTTCGGTATTTTTTCCGCTTTTTGGTATAGCTTCAATCGATGTGCTTATAATACTCATCTACTTGCATCTCTATCTGCTCTCAATATCTTCCTCAGCTGTATTTACTTATGTATGTTTCTTATTATCCTGTATTGTCTCCACATTCCTTCTTCTTTTTGCTGCCCTTTTGTTTGCGTTTTCAACAAAGTTCAATTTCATCTTTGTTACTACCAAGTAATCGTCAGAGTCTATGTTTGGCCCTTTGCAGTATTTAGTATTATTCATTTCATTTTTTGTTCACGTTGCATACCTTTTCTACGCTATATCTCTGCGCAGAATTATTATTGTGATATGTCTTCGTATATGCTCTTATAATTTCTTCATAATACTTAGCATCCTCATTTATTTGTGCTTCTTTAGTTTTTGAATAACTGTTACATTGGCCAACTCACTCAGTATTCTTAAATAGGACAGTACTTTTCTTAAATTCCAAAATGTTTGCTCTATGTTCTTTGTTTACCATAGGGCTGGATTCTTTCTGCTCGTCCTATTTTCCACAAAATTATGAGTAATTTATCAACTATAGTTTTCCTTTACCATCTAATCTCCCAGAGAACAAATATTTTTATTTCATAATCGAACATAATTTTTTTTTTCTATCTTACAGCTAACATCCATCGCACATTTATGTTCCTACACATATTACCTTTTTTATTTATTTCTATTTCCATTTAATTTCTTTATTGTTCTTTTACCTGGTCGTCATCTTCTCAGTTCTCGTTTTATCTTCATGTACCAGTTTTTTGTTTATTTGCAGCTCAAAGTTATCGTTTTCATGTTAAATTATGGTCAAACAAATTTAAACTAAAGTTACTTCTCGAATTCTGGAAAGCTCTGACAGATATATATCAACAGTCACTGCCAGTGTTTCTTAACATTTTAGTAAAGGCACTTACACTGTGTCTATCTATACTAATGCTTCCAAAAAAAAATTGATGAAAATAACAAAGTTACTATTTAGGTGCAAAATATCGTGTAACTGCATACAGTTTTTACATTTTATTGCTTTTTATTATCAGACAGAAGCTACTTTTGTAATAAAAAAAATGAGAATTAAAATCAGTCTTGGGTAACCATCAAAATAATAATTTTTAAATAAATTTGTATTTTTAATTATAATCAAATATTTGAGGCTTTAATGAAAATTAATTAAATTGCGTTTAGAAAATTTAACAATTTATAATTCATCATATAGTTCTGATTTTTAGGAATTTTAATTTCTGCTGTTCCACTCAATTAGATTGCATCCTTCCTCGTTTAAATACCATTGTCTAAGAAATTATTTTGAATGTGCAAAAATGTGTCCTAAGCTTTAGTCCAAGATAATCCTAAAATACTTGACGTAATGAGCTTTCAGTAATTGACAACGTAACGTCACTCATTGACATAAGATTTTGATTCGCTTTGACACTCATATTTTAAGCCAGTCTTAAATTTTATTATGTGGTGAGATTAAATTTTACTTATTGCTGTTGTTGAATTGGTACGTGATAACGAGTTAAATTGGCGGCAAAAGTTGCAATCATAAAGTTGGTAGGTAAAAAATCACAACTTATACTACAGAAGAATTTCTTCATTTATAACCAATCTGGTTCTAGTGAATACCACTGTGAGGTACAGCAAGCCACTTGTAGTGGTTTCAGAAGCAGCCTATTATTATTTAATAGTTAAACGACGACACTTAGAAAAATTTACTGCAAAATAGTGTGGAAAAGTGCAATCTAACAAAGTTGCTAATGGATGAAGTTTTAAAGGTTTAATTAATTTTATTGGCTTAATTGTTTTATGTGGGCAGGTACCAAATTTTAATCCTACTGATAAAATAGAAGAACTAAGTTAAAAATCGTTTTGTAAAATAAATATTTTTGGATCTGAAGACTATATTTTTTTAATCGTAAGGGGTGGCAAAAAGAACCCCCAAAAAAGCGTGAGTAAATTGGGAAGTTTGGTCATTATCATTTAGGCAGACCGTGTTCAATCCTTTGGTCATAACTCAGGATCTCCAGTGAAGATCCCGGGTCGTTTGTTACTGTAAGTGACAAAGTTTCCAACTGCAAGCTTTTCACTCTATTATGGTCGATAATGTCCTCTTGTCCTCTAGACAAAATAAAACGTTATGCAAAATTTTCCGGACTTTGAAAGCATACCCAAAATGAGCAACTGGTACTTTTACGGAGGCATTGTGTTAAATCTATGGGACACCAGTAGCTTCTATGCCTCTGTTGGGAGCGCGTTATACCGTAAAGCAATTGAGACAGTTCGAGGAATTTTCAAGAAGAAATCTCCAGGAGATTCCGGCCCTCGTGCCTAATTACTTCCAACTTTCCAAATTATAAAAAAATATTATAATATGTTCCTGAATCATTAAAAATAAACTTTCCTGAAAAATACTGAAAATATTGTAATTTATAAAAATTTTGCTAAAATTTTTTTTTTAGTTTTTTTGAATACGAGGGTGTTTGGTGGAGTAGTGGAATGTTGGGCAAAAATCGATTATCTCCTAAACATTGACACAGACTATAAAAGCATCAGTAGTTGGCAATGATGGATTCACTCCGAGAGGTTGTAAATTAAGGCAGGATGACGCTCTATTGTCCTGGAAGCTTTTGTCGAAACTGTCAGAGATGACTTGCTTCGCACCACGATACCGCAATCCAAATCGAATGGGAATTGTCCCAAATTAGCCAATATTTTACCTTTAGTATTTTGTTCCTAAAGACGTTTAGAGGAATAATGTAAAGCGGATCCCCAACCAATTTCTCTTCTCAAATCCAAATTTCTATAATTATTTTAGACACTTAGATACTTGAAATATTTTTTTAATATTCCCGTAACATATTTTATCTTTAAAATCTATTTGTTAAAAAAACATGCCTCTCCCTTTATTGAAGTGAAATCCATTCTTGACGTCTTCAAACCACTTTGTAAACTGAACCAGATTGTAACTCAATTTAAATTCAAGCAGATTATTAGCATATATAGCTTATGCAAATTATTAAAAGGTTCTCCCGAATCAACCTTCGATTACCTCGTGATTTATAAGGGTCGTTGTCGCCACCGCCGTGACAAAGCTGCGAAACCGCCACCAAGGGTGAATGTTCGACCTTATGGTTCGCAGGGTGCGCGCATGTAAAACATCCCCAAATAAGACATCCTCTGTGTTTGGTTTTGTTTAGGGTAGCGGCCTCAAATAAAATATTTCATAAATCATATTTAGGAACTATTGTGGCCATGGGTGCCGCCACCGTAACGGATAAATCGGTTCACGCGCTCTCCGGAGGGGCGATTTTTTTTTTCATACTCATCGCGATAACGACAACTAAAGACAACGTCACGTACTTATTCCGCCATTAACGTTCAAGAGAGCTTATTAAATGTTTATTTAAACCGAGGCACGTGGCCCTTATTCCAGACTCTTTCAACAGATCAGATCTGACAACGTCCAGAACGTGACCCGACAAAGAACGCGGGACGGGATGCGATCCCGAAGAGAGAACAACGGACCGAAAGTGCATCCTTATCAACAACTAGACACTGCACATGCAAATTTGATGACTTTTCATTGCATACAATTGTATCGAAGTTTCTGATTGCAGATCTTTGGCTTTATTTGAAATCCAAGCAGCAATAAATGTTTTTAACCTTTTTTTCTATAGCAGAACTAGTAACTAGTACTGCTACGCAGTGCAGCAATTAACGTTTTTTGCCTTAGTTAGTTATTAACTAGGCCTTGATCGTTTATTAAATTTAATAGGTAGTTGATCCTGTAATTTCCTTCTTTTAATCTTAATAATCTTAATGATGGTTTCTGCAAGTGAGCAGGAATTGAAGAAATGATTATTCAATGGTAATTTCTCGTGTAAACAAAATTCAAGTGTTTTGTGTACGAAGAAATATGTAGACTTAAGACTGCTTGTACCGTGATGAGAGTTTAATAAGCCATTAGCGGATCTCTAAAATTTTTATTACATTAACTGGACATTAGCCATTTGTTACATTCTGTAGAAATTAACCTTGATTCCTTTTAAATTCTTAAAAATCATGGAATAACTTTATAAACACCAATCCAGACTTTGATGAGAGTTTAATGACGCTTTATGCAACTGGCCCTTAATATTTAATGCAGCTAAATAAAAAATATAAGAGATGTTGTAACATTGGTTGTTTACCTTTTGCTTGTTTTGCTGCCATATTGTCAGTTGGTTATCAGGTGTTATCTACTTTAACCTTGTTGGCGTTTGTTGTATTGTCATGTTATCAATCCAAGAATTTTGTGACAATGAGACTAAGTTGTGTATTGACAGCTAAGAGCTTTAAAAATTATCCGTAACGAGTTACTGTGATGGACTCAACTTCACCCCCATTAACTTTTGGTTAAATACAAAAGTAATAGTCTTCATTTCTGGCAGAAGATTAGAGACTCTTGGAGATCCTGCTGCTACATTATTTAAAACCGAGCCATCAAACTGTTATAGAAACTTGTTGACAAACATACTTGGATTCCTAAATAACAAGAACGTTGAAAAATATAACATTAATAAGGGAAGAAGAAAGCCAAATTTTGATAGTAATCATTTTCTTTCAAAATTATTTAGTAATTATTGAATTTAAAATTAAGTAACATTTTTTTTTGGCAAATAATTTCAGTTTTTTCTCCAAAGCTGAGTTGTAATAATTTTTTTCTAAAAAGAAACATTTTTTATGACTCTAATGCGGTTAATAAATTTTATTTTTTATCTAGTGTTACATTTATTATTTATTAGCTGTTTCAACAATACCATTAACGCTGCTATCTATCGAAATTCTAACGACATTTTTGTGCCTTAAGCAAATAAGTATCTAAAATATAATTTACACAAAATTTTCTAATATATAAACATTAACGCTTAAAGCAAACGATTTGATATAGCAAACTCAGAAATCAACTAAATTTTGATAAAAATTTTTATAATTAGGTAGTATGCCAATTCTAACTTTAAATTTATTGATCTATTTGGTTAAATAAGGGAGCCGGATAGAAGTTGGGCCAGAAGTAATTTTGCGTAATATCTTAAACAAGTATTTACACCATATAAACCTACTAATTATAATAACAATAATTTAATAGAAAACTTTCTGGAAGCTTCTTGCCAGATGTAACTCCCAAAGAAGTAGCAAGAAGTGGTACAGGAGATTAAAATCCTAAATCAACATAAAGCATCTGGATACGATCTTATAACAGGGAAAATGCTGCGACAATTATTGAGAAAGGCAATAGTACTATTGAAGACATCTACAGACTATCATATTTTCCAACAGTGTGAAAATTTGCCCAAATTATATTGATACCCAAACCTGGAAAGTCAATCAGCAAAGTGTACTCTTACCGTCCCATTAGTCTGATAGCTATTCCATCAAAGATATTTGAAAAACTTTTACTACATCAGAATCAGAAGCTAACTAAAATTACAAAATCTTATACCTGACTATGAGTTTGGATTTAGAGAAAACCTCTCTACTTTGTCTAACAAGCACACAGAATCGTTAACAAGAAACAGGCGTAGAGAAGAAAACGTTTTGCATAGCAACATTTTTTTAAATTGCTCAGGCTTTTGAGAAAATCTGACATGCTGGACTTTTATATAAAATTAAATTTCAATTTCCAAGCTATAGTATCTTATTTTTATATCATACATGTCTGAAAGATATCTTCAAAGAAAATACAAAGTTGCCTATTCAAACTGTCAAATAATCACATCTGGAGTACCATAAGAGAGTGTATTATGCCCATTATTATATTTAACATACACTGCAGATCTACTAACAATAAATAACACCACAATAGCAACATTTGCGGAGGAGACAGATCTACTAATAATAAACGATAATCTAGCAGTAGCATCCCAGCAACTCAAACATCATAGGGACATCTTACCCCATTGGTTCGATGCATGGAAAATAAAAATCAACCAGACAAAATCTGTACAGATTATATTCACAACTAAACATACAAATTGTCTACCAGTTATCAATAACTTACAAATCTCACTCCATACCGAAGTGGATATTTAGGTCTACACTTAGGCCAGAAACTTACATCACAACAACTGTCATGGCTTTTAGGTCAAAAACCTATTGTACTGCTACTCTACAAGTGTATGATAAAGCCAATTTGGACATATGACATACAATTGTGGAGGTGTACTAAACCAGCAAACTGCAAGATAATTTAAAGGTTCCAATCAAACATACTTTGCTCCATAACTAATGTTCCTTGGTATGTGTCAAACTGCACTCTACACAATGATCTGCAAGTTCCATTTATGACAGAAGAAATAAAAAGAACTTCGAGTATATATCAGAAGCGGTTGTCAGGACATGAAAATCTATGCGCGGCTGAAATGAGCAATTCCTCAAATGTCCGAAGAAGACTTACGACGACAGTAACTTGCAGATCTCAAACAACTCACATCAGAAGACGGCAAATAGTAACAACATTAATATATCTATTACAAAGGGTTGTCACTAGAGGATCACTTTCAAATCCATCAATTTACAATTTTTTATTGCTCTAAGTAAGAGAGTAGATTGTAAATGTGCAATAAACTCATTAAAAAAATTGGTTAAATACAAATGTATTATTATTAACATTATTGACGGTTGCAAATTTTTATTTTTATTGAATAATTTATGTTAAGATAAAAATTTAAAAATTTATACTCGAACTCATTCATATAAATAAAAATAAAATGCTGTTAATTAGTAATCGCATCACTTGAGAATAGCTGGACCGTTTTGACAAATATTTTTTAAATGTTTGTTATAGTCCGAATAAGATTAGTAAAAAAAATTTTTAAAAATTGCCTCGAGAATTGGGAAAAAATTAAAGTGCTTTCTCTATGAGATTTTTGTATAAACTTAAGATCATAACTCACGATTCCAACAATTGATGTGCATAATTCTTTTTGGTCTTGTTTGTTATACTTTTGAAAAAGTTTTCAGGAAAGAGAAATTAATTTCTTTTTCCTGAAAACTTTCTTTCTTTAAGTGTCAATTGACACTTAATTGTCAAATTATGAGTCAATGATCACTCAAATAAAAGTTTTTGCTAATTTTTACTTTGTTTAAACATTTCCAATAGCTTTTCATAAATTCACAAGACGATCACAATCAAATTTATTGAAATTCAGACAGAACAATGTATGTCGGGTCAGTTAGTTTTTAAATAAAAATTATATATAAAAATATAATATCAATAAAAATATGGTATCAAAAAATCTAAGACGTTTCTTTTTGTCAAAGCTGCTAATATAAATATCCGGTTGCATAACGTTAATTAGTAATTGGAGAATAATTTAATTTTTTATTACATCAATCATTAGTTGCGTTAGCAGGTAAAGACTTTGGCTTTGTTACCTTTAAAAGCATGCAATCGGTTATCACAATACTTCAAATAATACTTTTGCAACCAAGTAAAAGATTATTAAAATTATTTTGAAACATTTTTGGCATTAAACTTTTGTAATACAGATATTTATTGTTTTTAGCGAACAAATCTCTTAACAAAATCGCAGGAAAACAATTTTCTTCAATTATTTCTTGATCAGACAGTATGACTAACTTTAATTTTTACAAAAATTTATATTCAAAATTTATTTTCACTTATATCTTTTTAATTTTTATTTGTAAGGTAGAAAATAATTATTAGCTCAGAAGGGTCATTCAGGGCTTCTATGTAATAATTTTTTTATGCCATGGAGTTTATGAACTTTTATAACGGTTAATATTGTTAATAAACTAAAACTACTTCAGAATAAAATAATAATATTACTAAACAATGTAAGAAAGAACATATTTTTTGCCATATGACAGCCGACATAAACGCTGCATAACATAATTTGGCATTAGCTCGCAGTTTTATTGTGTTAACTGGTCATACATTTTTTGTTGCATTTAGTGGTCATGCTCACTTCTGCGACTGGTAGAATAGTGTTAATTGTTATTTAATAGTCTTATAGGGGACTAATAAAAAATGCGTTTTTTGTAAATTTAGCGTAATTAGGTTAGGACCTAATTGCGAAACGATTGGAGCTCGATCCTCGAACCACAATGCCTAATCATCCTCCCTTCTGCTGAACAAATCGTTTCTAATCCGAAATATGACCGCTCAATGAAATCACAAAAGCGGTCTCCAACACAATAATAGATACATTGTGGCCGTGGGTTACAAATCACTTGGAGCGCATTATCCTTAGGGCACCGCTCCATAAAGACCACATTGAAAGGTTTATGCGGTATTGCCCGAGATTAACACGTATGTTTAATAAATAGCAGGATTTGGCAGCTGCGCTCGAGCACTGGTGCTATTGCCAGGGTAGTTAACCCCCATGCGTTACAAGAACCCAACCAAATCGTCAACCTGAAGGGTGCCCCCAAGAAATGAACCAATAGAAAGACCAACTATACTTGCTATTGTTGTGACACAATGCCCCAAACAATTTGTAATAATATCGATGCGCTTTTGGGGCCGAAAGCCCCTTGTAACTACAAGCTATAAGTTTTTCGGAAACTCAACCGGAAACAATTCACAAAATCCAAACACAATTTCAGCAATGATTTTTTTCATGAAACCCTCCGAATTTTGGCGTATCAAAAGTTATTTTACGTTATTTTACTTGAATTGTTGAGTTTTTTTGGGAAAAACTTTTGATAGGCGCTGCCGCTGCGTCGTCTTGTTCCTTTCTCAATATTTCCGGTGTTCGATGGTCCTTCTGAAGTCGAGTAGAAGTCTGGAACAATGACGCAGAGAAACCCGGCCACCTTCCTGTACTCAAACAACGAGCTTTACGATTTACAAAACAAAGACAACAGAAGCGGAGAGCATCGTCGCGAAATAGCAGGTACGTGATGAATAAACGGCGTTATCATCGGCCGTGTCCTGAACAAAAGAACTGCAAGAGCTAAAGAGATTTTCGATTAGCTCTGCACTAATGCTACAAAAACTACAGCTACTGAGTGTTTCACGCTCGTAACGAGGCCATTGGAATTATTTCCGGTAATAAATACATCAGTGGTGTTCTTTTTTCAGAATTTTTTGCCAAGTCTCCAGCGATTAGTTCTGACGTATGGTCACCACAATCAGTACCTGGGGAACTGCGTCACGGCACTCAATAGTTAACAATACTTAATGAAGGATGGTCCCAGTGGGAAAAATCCGCGGGGGTTCCAGCTGAAAACTGCACCACCACCCTCGATTTCTTTAATTTCTCTCGTGTGTTTTTTTTTGGTTGGTAACGATTTAAAAGTGTTGAAATTTTGAGGGTGATTGGTGTTAATCATGGTTGTGGAATCGTTTCCGCTAGCCTTCCAGTACGCCGACGGAGCATTGTTTGATGAATTGCCTCGTCATCTGCTTAGAAGATATCTCCAGGAAGCCGCGATGTACCCCGTCATTAGAGGCCGCGTGAAGACGTAGCACGAGTGCCGCAACCCGGGTGCTAACCTGTAATTAAGAGAACCAGCCGACCGCCAACACCATGAGAAGACTCCCGTCAGTTTTCAATTAAACTACTTGTGTTAGGCAACCGCTACGAATCCGATTCTTAAAATCTGAAAACGTTTTCGTAATCCTTCCACTAAAAGGTTCAAAGTTGGAAACGCAAAAATGGGACAAGTTTTGAAAAATATATAGTTTTGATGCAAAATATTTTTGAAAACTTTCTGGTTCAATATAAGTTTCAAACCAATTGAGTGTCTCGACAAAAATCTGAAATTTTTTAATAACTCTGAAAATTTTTCACCAATGACGCAATATTTTTTAACTTAACATGTTCAAGGCAGGTTGAGATCGTCATTTGCTACATACAGTTTCTCTTTCTAGCAGATATTGAAGATACTGACAGAAAACAGAAAATACCAAAAATTCAATGGGCCGATAAGATTGTAAACAATGCAATGGTCAAAGTAACTTCTTGGAAAATTGAAATTAGTAAAGGAAGTCATTGTATAGAATAATATCTAAGGTAACCTCGACAAAATTGCTAATTCGACAATATTTTACGACTCGGAGACTCGTCGTTGTTCACGCAAAATCTTTTGAAAGTGTTTGTTTTGCTTTCTGTGGTAAGAAATCTCTTATAAAATGCGCCGAAAAACTTGAAATACAACGTCGATTCTCTAGAGAGCGACCACCTTGCAAGAGATGGATGATTTAGTGGCTTTGTCCCTAGAAACTGAGCATTGACCAAAATATGAAGACCTTTCATAATTTATGTCCCAAAGGATCAATCGAAGAGATATTGATAACTTTTTGGCGTTGCCACAAACTTTAACAGAAAATTTGTTAAAAAACATGAGTCGATTTTTTATTTAATTTAATAACATAAATAAAAATTAGAAGGGTTACTCGCATTGAGAAAAAATTAAGAAACATCCACAGATGAATAACTTCCAAAACAAATAAAAAGGTGAGAGCTTCTGGTAATGGCAAAAAAATTTCCAAATACTCTACTTCTAGGTTTTATAATTTTGATAAATTTCGGGTTTATTTTTTATATTACTAGAGTTACTAGAGATGTTAGATAAAATAGCAATGTTTTGGTGCATCTATGTAGTCCCACTACATGAGTTCATCAATCGCTATATTACATTTTTTTTACTTAGGTATCTACGTAAAAAATAATTTTTGCTAGAGAAGAATTTCCAGCTCATTAAGATACACAACTTAAAAAATACATTTGTTAGATACTAGAAATTATTGGCGCAAGGCCGCTTCTACCATACTGAAAAATCAAAATTTAAGTTTAAAAATAAAATATTCTATTCTATCAAGTTGATTCAAGTTATTCAAAGTAAAATTTAAAAATATGTTTAGGCCTTTCCAAATACATAAATTCTTTTTTTAAGGATAACAAAAAGAAACTGTGAATGAGGTTTACTGAAAATCAATTTATTTAACTTTGCTTGGTGAAAAAGTTACTTATTAACAATTTATTTTTAATAAAAACTTATGCAGCGTTTTTCATTACTGTTAGATCAAATTTTTTTAGTAAATCACTCATCGACTGCCACAATTATTGCCTCTGCTTTAAACAAGAATTTTTGATGAATAGTTAAAATCGTTCAATTTCTTACCCCTTCAAGCTTATTTTTGTTTTTTACTTAATTTATTTTTAATAAACATTTTTTTTATAACAATATTTATCTAGGTTCTTTGCTTTAAATTTTTGCATGGTACAAACACGAGTCATCTTTTTGAGGCAAGAAATAAGACCTAGTCAGAATCTAAATTGGTTTTGTAGCCTTTTTTGTATACCTTGCCCATGTTGTGGACTAGTTTTAAATAAAGTCATACTAAAATTTGTAAGTGTAGCAATTATTTTCGTAAATTTTTCACATCATTAGGATGCTACGTGGAAAGCAATGACAGGTAGCAGAACATTCAAAGCTACCGGAACAGAGACTTTAACACCAGAAAATTTTCTGGAACATTAGTTAAATGAAAAAGAAGTAGTTAACAACATATTATTTGCTCGATTTAACAAGTTTAACAGTTGTCCGCATTGAAACTCCTCTAAGTACCACCTGGAACGCTAATGTTTACTATGTTAGTTTAGCCCATTGTAAATTTACTGCTGTTCTTAATGACCTAGAGGTTTACGTTTTCAAAAATTTGTTTTACTTGTGTACAAAATAACAACTTATTACCTTATTTCAGTTTTTAAAAAGTAGCAATTTAACATTATTAGTAAGAATCTTGATACAACATAAGACAAAAGTGTTTTTTATTACACGGTACATTCTTAACCTCCGCTTCGCTATGAGGGATAATCTTCACCGCTTGCAATAGGGAAATTCCTTCTACCTTGAGAATAGCTATTACAATAGTAGCATTCTGAGAATTTCTTTTTTTGGAAAATATTTTTTAGACTAGCAAGATATTGTACATCTTTGTATCAAAATTTGAATTGAATTAAGTCAGAATCGGAATCAACATAAAATATTATTTCAGAACAAATTCACCAAGCAGAATTTTTATTATTAACTTAATCGAGAACTTAAATTGTATAAAATATTAAAATATGGTGCCCAATTATTTAGTTGTAAGGACGTTGTATATTATGTCATGGTATAGGAACGTATAGTATTTGTGTGTTTTAGATAAAAATCGGCCCTTTTATCTCTTAATGCCTACAAAAATTAGTTTTGTGTTTTTCTTCGGTTTATATTTTTTTCTTGAAATGTTCAACAACATTTGTGGCTTTATTAGTAAGCGATCAAAAAAAAAATGAAGCAGTTAAACAAATATTGAGCCCGTTAACATCTTTTTACATTTACAAACCATTTGCTGCAAGTGAATATCGACTAATCGATATTCAAGATGACGTATCAATTAGTTTAAAGAATTTGATTAGTCAAAGCAATTTAGAACTGTAGACAAAAATATTTAAAAGTTAGAATAAAATTGTTCTTTTATTATAAAACATTTTTAAATCCAAAAGTGATTTGTCAATTAATGGATTATTTAAATATTTAACTATTTATTTGAATTTTTCAAAATTTAGAGCCGTAAAAGACAAATTTTTTGTATCAATGGCATCATGCGCTTTAGCCAAGTAACTTTCGTTTATTGAAGAAATTTTTCTATTCAATGCTTTGCTATTTTTTATATTTTTAAGGGTAATTTTTACTTAATTCCTCTAGTCAGTCATTAAAAATTTAATTTTCATAAACCTTATCGTCTCATAGAAATTTCTAAATTTTTGTTGACTTTACAAATTTTGTATCTCACGCTGGTAGGTGTTAGCGTCGACTTTATCGGTTTTAAAAATCTAAAATTATATTTGCAAAGATACCTTCCTCCTTTCCCAAAGAGCCCCTGACTTCCCATAGGTTTCAGGTAGCTAGATATGGATAGTCGAACAGTTTCCTCACAAGTCTTGTCAATTTATTTAAAATTGAAATTAAAAATTTATTTAAATGATAATAAAATTTGTGAAGAATTTAAATTATTAACATTATTTAATAAATGTTTTTCAAAATTTTAGAAAACTAACAAACAAATTTTAATTTTTTATTCAATCGTAAACTTGACTCTCACACTGCAACAATTTTAATGTGGCGTAGTTTTTTACAATAATTCTAGTACCCCTACCGCAGCAATTTATCCGGATTCAGAAGGTTTTGTAATTATTCCAATAATGTTGTTAATGAAGTTGTTTGACTTGTTTAAATTATAATAATGTGACGTTCAATTCTAGGCGGTGAAAAAGTCGCTTTTTCCAGACTCATCTTCAGATCTGCAGGATTTTTTTAATGGAAAACATTCAATTGAGCTATCTCCATCTAGGGAACATAACGAACAAAACAAAAAAGAATCCACCAAACATGTTGTTTCTATCGTCAGTGAGCATATAAAGATTCTTTTTCCTAAAAACTTTTTTAGGACTATAACAAATAATACAAATAATTACGCATATCCATCGTTCGCATCGTGAATCTTCAGTTCATACCAAAATCCTATAGATAAAAACACTTTCAGTTTCTCTAAAATATTTCAAATTTCAGGCAACTTTTTCAATTTTTTCTTCACTAAAAACCTCATTTGGACTATAAGAAACATTTTTTAGAAAATTATCCGAATTGGTCCAGTCATTCTCAAGTGATCCGCCTAGCAACAAGCAGCATTTCATTTTATTTGCATAGATAAACTTAAAATTAAAAAAATGTTTGTGCTAAACTATAATTTACGATTGCAACCAAACCAATTTGCCATTAATTAGTTAGATACTAACAAAAGCTTGAAACTCAAGACTTTTACGGTCGAAATCATTTAATTTTCGGACATCAACTAACAAGAAAACTGCTCGTTAGCCTATCACCAATTTGGCCCCAGGCAGTTTGTATTTTTGCAACGCGTTCGCAAATTATTAAGGCTACCATTTTTGGCAACAATTGTTTTTTATTGTGCATAAACATTTTTTAATTTTAATTTTTTGAATTGCTTAAAAATCTCGTCATTATTACGGCATTTAAGACCTGAAAGTGTTCTAAATCCGGCGCTGTGCAGCTGGTGCTGTTAATTGCTTCAACTAAATATTGTCCTAAAACCATATTTACCTCTCTGAATCACTTCACTAATTGAAGACGCACACTATAAATAATTATTAAAAGATTCATTCTTTTTTACTAACAATTTCGAGTTACCCTCATCAAAATCGATGATTTTTGAGCGAGTGGATTTTTTGAAACCCCCTGTGCCTTAACAATGTCGTTTCCGAACATTATTTCTTATTTATTGTTATCAGGTAAAATTACATATTTTTCTGAAAGGTTGCGGTCAATTGTTTTTCTATAATAACGGGTTAGCCTCCCTTGTGCCGTTGGCTGTGGTAATTTCGGCAGTTCGTTTCTCCGCCGCCACCCCCGTGTTTGGCCAAACACCGCCAATTTGTTGTTCAAACATCTGCTGCGTAACCACACCCAACGGATGCCCGTGCACGTTCACACATTCAACTCCTCAACACCATGGCCTGAAAATACTGTGTCGAAGGCCGGCCCCAAAAGCTTCTCCTAAACTACGTTCCATTGGTTACGCCAACAACACAAACACGAGAGAGGCGTAGCTTCCACTTTATATAAGCCCACCCTGAATAAATGAAGAACACACAGCAATCAGGTACAATCTACCATCATGTCATCATCATTTCTATCAGTGCCGCTGAAGTAGCCGGAAGATGCCCACCTAAGAAAAAAAAACGAAATATGGGCAGCTTCATTAACATTTTTGTTTTGCAATAATTAGTGTTAACAAGTTAATTATGGTGATTTTTGAAGGAGTCGGACCGTTATTATTGCCGTTGAAAGTTGTTATGGCACATAAACCGTTGAAGTCGTTCAGCATCAGCTCGATTTTGGCGACGGATAGTTGTGGGAATGGCGGAGGCGCCGGGCGAAGCTCGACAACTGATGTTACAGTGGCGGAGGCGGACACCAGTGATTGTGAATCGGATTTGGACGTTACTGGGGATGGGAATGAAACGCCACCCCTGGATTGCTCCAATAAACAAAACAAAGAGGCTGACGGTGAGTTAATATTACTGAAGCGGATTTACGGTGTGCAGAATTTTGAAACTTTACCTTTTTTAGACATTCAGGTAAACGTTGGCAGATTCTCAGTTCTGAACAATATCGAATTTATTTGTAGCAATTTCAATGGGTTTGGTGGTTAGTGGCGTATTGCAAATGGGGATGTCACAGTTTACGCTTCATTTTAAAATTTACAACAAAGTTATAAGTTTTTTCTACATGTTATTTAAAATTTATTAAAGTAAGTTAAGAATAAAAGAAAAATTGAAAGAAAATAAGTTTCTTGGAAAAAAATCGCGTTTGGTCTCATAGCATTTTATATTGTTTTTATCCCCATCATTTTCTAGTCAATAAATAAAATTGCTTTTATAGAAAATTTATAAAGTAACAAAAGTATTTGACACAATTATTAGGAATATAGAAAATGTCTTAATAAATATTTTTAAATTTGATGCTACTTTTACTTTAGTTGTCGAGAATAGTAAATTCAATTTGAAACCTAAAACCTTTTGGTTTATATAATTTTTTTGGCGTGTACAAATTAAAAATCAAAATTTTGAACGTTAGTAAAGTCCTTCTGTAAGTTTCGAGTTTACACACTTAAAATCTTATGTGTAAGTAGGTTAATTTTTTAAGGTAATTTACAATTTTTTTCGGAGGTTTCTAGATCTTGCTTCGGTGGACCCAAATGAAGAAAAATAAAACCAAATCAAATTTGAATTATCCTGAATTGCCACCAAACAAATTTTAACAAAGTTGTCCAGTAAAATTAATTTTTCTTTATCTATGCCAATACCAAAGCCAATAATTTTTTTTTTTTTTTTATAGTGGTGGAGTATGAGTAATGGTATTCTAGATAGGTTTTCAATTTTATAACTTTGCTCTTAGTTACGAGTTAAATTCAAATTTTAACCCCTTTCCCATAAGTTGAAATTTAGCGTAATCAACGAGAAAGTCACCTGAATCAACTTTCTCCATAAATTACCTGAAAATTCTTTTTTCTTTTAAATTAATTGCTACACATTAGCAACCTTGACCATTAATTGGACAATTTCACCTTAATAAGTAAAACTAGAGATAATTCTTTATTGCAATATAAAATTTCTTTAAATGCTCAAATTTTATAAGGCTAGAGGAAGAAAAAATTAAAAGAGAATTTTCTTATACAACAATTTTGAATAGCATATCTTGTTTCTTCTGCGGAAAGCAACATGTCCGCACTCTTTTTCATATATTACATATCTAAGAGGTCAAAAGTTTCTAAATCGTAAGTTGTTAGAACTTTCGGTGAAGATTTAAAAAGTTGTAATTTTTTAAAAATTGTTTAAGTAGGTACCTAAAGCAGCATGTCGTAAAATTGAAATATATTTTTTTATTTTTGAGTACATGACGTCTTATTACTGCAGCGTTTCTTTACAAAGGTTTCCAATCAAAATGGATACATTTATTCTTAAAACTGCAACAAAAAATAACTCAATAGCACATATTGAACCCACTGGGCCAAAATATTCTACGTTTGTCAACATGTTTTTCTTAAATCTTTTCTTCAACCACCAATTGCTGTGGGTGCTACTTTGGTCTTCAATTGATATATCCGAGATTTTTTATTTAATTCCTCTACAGTATTTTAAGCATTTGGTAAGCCTAAGCGCCTGGTAAAGGTAGAGGCACACTTAAAGATAAATTATCTAAATATTTGAACAAAAATGTAACACAACTTAAAAAAATCCTGGGTCACTATATTCTACGTTTGTCTATACTTTCTTGTTGTATTTTTTCCGCAGCTACCAATTTTTGTAAAGGCAACTTTGGTTCTTGAGTGATATATCCGAGATTTTCTATTCCTTTCTTCTTCTTATTTTAAACATTTTATAAAGATAGAGCCAAAATTTAAAAAAGCATAATTCTGAGGTATTGTATAAGCTTCTAACAAAGGACGAGGCATACTTAAGGATAAATTCTCTAAATATTTAAAGAAAAGTGTAGCGAAACTTGAAAAAACTCTTAAACTACCAAGATGCGGATGGAACAACCACAAAACAGGAAAAGTAGTTTAGTTGCGGATTGATTCTTCAAACATTTATTGGTATATTAAAGTACCAGATTTTATAAGATTATAACAACAGTGGAAATCACAAATTTTTTCCCATACAGTAACGCTGAATTCTGAATAGAAACTTCTTTATTTTGGTTAATACTTTTAATTAATTTGGCGATAAAGATTTAACTGACTTTGAAAATGATCCAAACCTGATTGTAAAGCTGAATAGAGGATAGGAGTCAGCGCATTAAAGATCAAAAGGCATCGAGATTTAAGTGGCATACACATTTTGTCAAAATAACGTCGAACTTAAAGAGTTTTTTTGCAATTCATTTAATAAAAACTTGTTGAAGATAGTGATGACACCTACAACAACAATCATTAAGCATAAACTTGAAGAAAAATTGTCTAAGCACCTATAAGATAGCAACAAATTTAACAAAACACTTCTAAGCAATTTTTTAATGCATCTCGAGGCAAAATCTACGAGAAGTGTCAACGGACCGTAAATTTTTGTTGATCAAATATTTACAGGCAAAAACAGAAATCTGACCACAAACTGTTTTTTTCCATATTTATCAAAATATTTGAGTATTAAATTCAATATGGCTAGAAGAGCTTTCTCAGGAGCAAAAAATTATCCAATTCTCAGTTCTCAATGTTATCTCATTGTTATGTTTGCAAGTTTCCTTCATTTACACTTGAAAATTGCTTTTATGCCATTTATAGGCGATTCTCGAAGTGTAAACCGATATGCTAGACTCTTGAAAGCTTCTTCCTGAAAGGTAAGAAGGTTAAAAAAGAAAATATCAGTAAACCTGGTAGATTTATCTAAATAAATTTATCGAAAAGCAGGTCTTAAATTAGTACATGGTACATGGTAACACAGTTAATAGTCTTTTGGAAAAGGTCCATATCTCCTTCGACTAATTAACCTAAAACGTTTCAAAAATGGATAGGATTTTGACTTTAGTGGCGTTTGAGTATCATACTCTTTGATTTTTAAAAACAAAATATCTCGATATGTTCTTCCTTAAGGAATAGTGCGTTCGAAAAAGATAATAAAAATTACTAAAGCAAAAATAACTACTTAATGTAGAATGTAGAATGTGGAACCATATTTTTGGCCAATTTTGTATAAAGGATAAATATTTTTTTTTCAGGTCAGACCATTTAAATTTTCTGTTTTAATCCTATGCACAAAAACGTACTAAATTTCCCATAAGAAGTTTCTCTGCAAATATATATTTTTTTTAATTTCACCCAATTACTTATTAGTGTATTTTGTTTCAGAAAAAGAAAAGAAGCCTGAAAACGAGAAACCCCCTTACAGCTACAATGCCTTGATAATGATGGCCATCCGCAATAGTCCCGAGAAACGCCTCACCCTCAACGGCATCTACGAGTACATCATCAAAAACTTCCCTTACTACCGCGAAAACAAGCAAGGTTGGCAAAACTCAATAAGACACAATTTGAGTTTGAACAAATGTTTCGTCAAAGTTCCCCGTCATTACGACGATCCGGGCAAAGGCAACTATTGGATGTTAGACCCATCCGCCGAAGACGTTTTTATCGGCAGTAGTACCGGCAAGTTACGTCGTCGATCCACAGCAGCCTCCAGATCACGATTAGCAGCCTTCAAACGCACCATGGCTTTAGGAGGTCTTTATTCACATCTCCCTTTCGCATCGCCTTTCGGTCATTTATATCCAACAATGTTGGCAGCGTACCAACGATACAATCCGTTTTTACAACCGGCAGTGCCGAAACCAATGGAAGTACCACCGTCGTTTCTATTACGACACCAACATCCCAATTCGGTTGTGGAAATGTATAATAATTTGAGATTAACAACACCAGTCCAGTACCCTCTGCAGGTACTACCGACGCGTAATGAAACCGAAACGTCAGGGGCGGCGAATTCCGAAGGACTTCTCAAACCTGTTACTGTGATAACTAGAAATAATAATTAAAACCACGTGTTATGTACAAAAGTGTAAATGTAATTGAGCAATAAATGTATGCAAAAGAAATTTCGTAATTATTAATCATATGACATCCATTACAAGTTTTTTTGAATTTTTTTTTGTTTAAGGAAAAGTTACAACGTTTGACCCTAATTAAATCTCATTTGTTGTCTGAAAATATGTCAATAATTAAAACGTTCTTTGACGTTTTAATGCGATTAATAATTTATTTATGGAAAACTCGCCAAGTTCGGCGGCTGTTTGTGATTGCGGTGGCGGGGATGTTGTTAGCTTCATTAATCTAATCGGGTTAGCGTTCGATTATTTAACTTTCTAATTTTGTAATGTCACATTCAATAATGTTTGTAATTTATCAATTCGTTCTACATTGGAAACGGAATTAATTGCGTATAACTTGCGGGCCCAGTTGACACGCCAAAATTCGACGTTAATGAGCGACGGTTAATTTGCGAAATTCCTCAAAGACGCTTTCCGAAATCGATAATTAGTCGTCAAACTGCATTCTCACCAGACCAAAATGGCAGTAAGGTAGGTGAATTAAACCTTCTTATACGGAAGATAAAAAGTACATTTTTTTCGAATTTTTTTTGTAGCTTTATTGGTAAAAAGTGGAATTAAGTCTTAATTTATCAAACTAATTAGATAGACAACTTTTTTGTTTTATGTTAAAATTTGGCACCTCTTCTAGTTTTGGTAAAAAAAATTATATGGGTCGATTGACACAGCGTCTCAAAATAAAACATTAGCGAAGTAAACTAATTACTGACTGACTACCAGCAATGTTGGGAAGAGGACACTAGAGCAAAATAAGATGCAATGATAAACATCATATAAGGTAAGCAAGAAAACACTTAACACTAGCAGGAGAGTTTTGAATCATCAAGTGGGAAGACACCAATAAAAGAATGAAAACTTAATTTAACGAGTAGAATTATGCCACAGAGGGTCAATAGATTACTACAACAAACTCTATAGAATTAAAAATTGATCAATTATTAATACCTGCACTGTAAATCAGCTCTTTACAGCTTTTATTGCTTTTATTGTATCTCCGAAGAAAATTTATCACCTCTCAAACTCTTTTTTTTATTTGAAGGAAAAGATCAAAGGAAGTTAGATATGTATATTGAAATAGTAACGATAAAGTAGTTTGTAGATTTCGAGTCGTATTCACTGGTTTGAGGTCTGAGTCCAGTTCATTATCCTGCAAAAATAAAACACCTTTGATCGGTTATCTCCACAATTTGCGGAATAATATAGAATAATATCGCTATTGCCATTGTAGCCTTTTTAAATTTGGAAAATTAATTATTTCATAGCACTTTAGACTCAAGAATTTCTTCAGGAGATATTTTTAAATAATTTTTCTTTCCATTTCATCATATTTCCTCTCTCCATCTTGAAACTGTAGCCCAGATAGTTCTATGGTAATAACACGGTTTAGGAAATAACTATCGTCCTCAAAAAACTCATTGATCAACTTCTTAGAAAAATTTCTTTGTATCAACCATTTGACAACCACTCCACCCAACAATAAATTTTCTGTCTATCCGTTGCAATGACATCCTGGTTATATATACATAATACAAGACTAAAGGCAATGTAGATCACGTCATAAAATATTTTTTTATACTCCTCCATACTCCCCTACACTTTTTACTAATAAGTTCATTTCATCTATCCTCAGCTGCCTCCCTTTAATTCTTGTTTCAAAGTCAATGTAACGGCGTCTAGTCACCTTTTTTGGTCTACGTCTTGGAATAATTTTCCATATTCCTATTCCTCCCCTATTTCTTTTACTAATAATCTCCAACTTAGTCTATCGTCAGCTATCTCATTTTTCTTGCCCTCTTCCTCTTATCAGTTTCAGATCCAATGTAATGTTTTTCATGTTCTTTATGTGATAGATAATGCCTAGATACACTTATTACAGTTTTTTATTGGTTTGTCTTCTTTATAACGCGTCATTTCTTTTTCCAATATTTCTCTAAATCCGTTTTCCTCTTTCGGATTTTTCTTCCACTCTTCTGTAACCGATTAAGATTTACAACCGCAGAGCACTATCATTAGTTTTTTGGCTTTTCTAATATTCTTTTGCTTTCAGTGCGCTTAGATTTTCCATTGGCAGCCTATTTGCTATTTCATTTGCAATATTGCTAATTAGTCAATTAATTGATTAAAAGCCTTTGTCTTGGCTCTTTCTTAGGTTTCCTATTTATTTCCATATATTTAGTTTTTTCAGAAATTAATACGAGTATGAAGTCATATCTTTGCTGTATTCTTCAGTTATCTGAAAACTATTTGCTGTCTACAGCCTACAGTGGCATATATTTTTTTTTAATTGAGTTTCTCTTACAATCTATTCCAGCGTAACCAGAACACTGGATAGGGAGTTTCCGTTTTTAATCCTCTCTCAGAGATTTTTTGCGAGTTTTTTAAGTTGTACGTCTTTCAAAAATTTATAAAAAAATGGTAAGAGTAGTTTTAGGTTCCGGTTCTAATTATTATTGTTGTATGATCATTTGGCTATGGCGCCTCGTGCGTGTGACAGAAAACGCAAAAAACGTAAACCGCAGCTGTAACGCATTGCTTTGATCTCTGCTTCGGTTGTTTAGAATTCTCAAATAAAATAGAATCGCGGTAGGAGGGATTAGCAAAGTTTGAAACCAAACGATCTTAAAAAGACCAACTCCATCTAGACTTCTTGTACCAGTACTAAGTCTTTCTGGACCGGCGTTGTCCTACTTAAAATGTTATTATGCTGCAACATTTCTAGTTTGAAGCTCTATTTCTTAACTCCTCTCTTGTATATTTTCGTAAGTTTTTCAAATCATTCTACCCAGTACCTTGTAGTTCACGTCTATAAATATTATTCTCTGGTAGATTCTAGAATACATTCTCTCTCCTTTCTAATATATATATATATTAGCCAGTCAACTATACTTCTTCCCAAATCTTCCTGATTAACTTGACAATCCTTTTCTGTAATATCCCACCTATTTTTAGGATTTCGGATACTATTCCATTTTTAGTGCCATTTTTGTTTTTTTTATTTACTCGTTTACGTCTTGGTTTCACGACATTTCTAATTAATCCTGGTTTACAAACCACTTCAACTATTATTTACCTAGGTGCCCAAAATTTTTTCCAATAATTTAGCTACAGGAGTTAGCGACATTGTTTTCCTTTGATCTAAAATTCTCCCATTCTAGCCCACTGTCACCTCCTCCACTTAATAATTCCATAATTTAGCATCTTTTTAGCTACTTTATCGAGCCTTCCGCTAATGTTACATTAGGGTTAGTTAGTTTTTCAGCTTATTTAACCTCATTGAGAACAATATTATCATATTCATTTAAAATAACTTTATATAAGGCCTGTTTAACAACTTTACCAAGCTTGTACCAAAAAGTACAGAAGTTATAAATTTTTGGTTGCTTTTCCTGCAAAGAAGAACTAGATCTGATATTGTGAGAACCATCGACTTAAAGAACGGCACAGAAGCGTGGGCTCAAAATAAGATCTATTTAGTAAATCTACTGATTTGGAAAAAAAAGCAAAAATGGTAAGACATGTTTGCTAAAATTTAAAAGATAATATTTTAAGAAACGTCCAATTATTGTATTATTGTGGTGATCTGACTTGTAAGAGGAAGATCAACTTTAGTCCAAAGCAATCCTGAACAAATAGTCAACTTTATTATAAATTAGTAACGAAATATTTTTTTCTTCATACTTAATTCATATTAAACAACATTAGAAACATATTTGCATGAATTGCATGTTTAAGATAAAAAAAATGAGAAAAATTGTCTCTTCAGAAACAGAGATGTCCAATTTTTAAAAAAGCAATTTAATTTTTAATTACAATGGCACCTTCTAATATGTCTACAAATTTTACTTGTTTCAATCCTTTTGCATATAGATTTGAAATAATCCCTCAATAACTCAATTCTAATATCGTCTGCGATATTATATTGAAAAAAATTTCGTTTAAAATCATTTATTTGGTTACTTGTTCACGTTATTGGGAACTGCCGTGAGCACATTTATCACTTCAATTTTGACTTTGCAACGACATCTGTACAAAAAATTATGGAAATATAAAAAAGAAATAATTCCAAATTTGAAAATTATGAAAAAGTTTTCAGTGGATTGAAATAAATCGAATTTAGAGTGTCCCAACTAAAATTGTCTCGCAGCAATGATGTGACAATTTAAATGGATAAAAAAGACAAAAGAAGCAAATTATTAGTAAAAGGAAAATTGTAAAGATGTTACCTAAAATAAAGAGGAAAAATTTGACATTTTAACGTAATTTGTGATTTCAATGCTTCACATTAATACTTACAATTACCGGTAATATGTTTGTTAATGAGATAGGAAATGACAAAGTTTACAATTTTTGACACTTAGCACCCTTTCGAAAGTTCCCACATAGCTCAGGGTTGCCGCCGTCGCAAAATCCTTTAGATTATCGGCCTTTAGCGCTTTCATTGTATCTTCGACAGCTTAATCCTAAAATGAAATTTGGTAACGGTCCAAGGCTGCGATATCCTTTCGCGGTCGGCACTCTTTGCGTCTAGAATATCAGTACACGGGCACAATGCGAGCCTAATAGCTCGGCATTGATACGCACAGAATAAACGGATCAGATAAAAGCCGGTTCCGATTAATAGAATCCGATAGAAGAATCCGATAACACCGACAGACGAGTGACGGCTTTGAAGATAATCGCCGCGATTTTTCCTAAAAATCGATAGATCCACGACGTCGCGACGTCAATAGCGTGCGCCGTAATTCTTCCAAGTAACGAGAGCTTAATGGTTTCCAATTATTTTCCATCAGCAATTTGCCTCGGATTTATTATTTAAAATAGCGATAACATTAATTGAGTGTTCGCCGCGGATCGAAGTCGGATCGGTTTGTTTGCTTTTATTGCAGACATTCGTATGGAACGCCGCTGGAAATTGACACTTCAATCTTGATCTGCTGCAGTTCCCAACAGTTTCGTTACAAGCCGCAGAAATCGCGGGGCAACGCCAATCCTCGCACCATTGCCGAAATGCAGACGAATTTCTAAACTACACCCAGTTTGGAGCTAACTAACAGTTTGACATATTTTAAAAGAACGTACTACTGATTGATGAAAATCACGAAAAGCGACGCGATTATTAAGAAGTGATCCAAGTATTTTGTAGCGGTCTTTCCGGCTGGTTTTCCCTATTAGCGCTACAAAAAGTTTGTAGAAAAAAACCTTTTTACTTTTCGCTTTCGCCATAGTTTTAGTGTTTAAATTTAACAAAATTGGTTAAAAATAAAAAATCTCGTTAAGCATTTGATGTTCGCGCTTAGTTCAGAGAACTAATTTTGTTGGGGTAATTTTAATTAGTCCTAATTGAGCGGCGGCATCAACAGTTTGGTGGTCGTCGTCGTCCTGCAGGGGTCCTCCGCTCCCAGCGGGCGGGTGCGATGTAGAGACATGTTAACACCGTATTAATATGCACCAAACACGATACAATCGTCCTCTGACCGCACCGTCGGAATTCCGAATCGTTCTTCTATCATCCACAACAACAATATTTTCCAAAACATTTTCAACATCGTATCCGTCTGTAATTACGTTAAATACAGTGCGAATTGAGGATGTATTGATAAACGTTTAATTATTCAGATGATAATATTTAATTCAGGTTGCCTCGATCGTGTTGTAGTACTTGTTACCGAGTTGTTGCGGTCAGAGGCCAGTAATCAGATGGTGAAATATTTATGGGACATGGCAGACGGCACGATCAACTGGACATCTGCTGGGTCACACCAAATACGGGAGGCCGACGAAAACGCGAAACTGTTTATTTACTCCTGGACGAAAACGTTCAACAACTAACAAATAGAAATTTTTTGAAACATTGTTAGGGAAAGTGGTAACTGCGAGTATTTCAAGAAGCAGATATCTTCCTTGAATCGGAACTCCTGTGTAATTAACGAGTATTATTTTATTATTGGAAATGTTTCTATGAAACAGTTATATAATTGGCACAAGGACGATTTCCTTGTAGCGTTCATGTTTCACCATTAAACATGGTGCTCCCAGTACTCAATTATGTTCTTATGAGCAAAGTATTAATCTCAATTACTTGCATTGCTTATTTGCTATTTCTATATTTTATTATTATTATTATTATTATTATAATTTTCTATTTTGTGAAACTTCTCACAGGGTTGTCCAAAAATTTCGGTGGTTTACTAAAAATAGCTAAATTTAAATTTTTGTGGTCGCATCTTGTTACTGCTTTTACCAAACTTAATTAACTCGACAAAATCTTGACCTCTCGTGTCGCAAAATTTTCAGTTTTCTCTGCAAAAAATTATCTTTTAAAGAATATATAGTTAACTCAAACACAAAAATTCCAATAACCTAAATTTTCTGTTATCAACAATTAAAAATAGTTTTAATCTAACTGAAGCCAATATTTCTACTAAGTGGAGTTTTAATTAATTTGAAAAAATTAAACATATTCAAAGAAATCTATTTTGGTAGATACTTTAAAATTTTAAATATTTGTGTTACACGTTATTGCCTTTCCAAGAGTCATAATATTTATGTAGAAGTTGAAAATTACCATTAGCAGGTGCAGATTGTCGTGGTTCTGCTAAAACAAAATTTGTTTCAATACAGCAATTTTATAATTTGCACAATTTTTATATTAAAATTAAGTAAATTTTGCTCCGCACCTTTCAGCACCGGCAACAATTTACTACTGATACTTTTTGCTTCATATTGTGTGGGTTTTTCTCCATTTTAAGCACTTTTTTCTTGGAAACCAGGATATTTTAAAGTAATTCTAACCAAAGGTAAAAAAAATCGTTTTTAATTAAATAGAATATTTAAGTATAAAAATTTATAATATATAACGTTAAATGGTGTATGGTGATCTTTTACAACAAAATTTCCAATAATTTTTGATTAGGTTGAAACCTCCAAAATTTTACTCAACATCTACATAAAGTAAAACTCTCATAATTTGAAATTACGGGAACATTGGATTGGGTATAAGATATAATCACATTTTTTGTTTTTCTTTAGATATAAGTATGTTACAGCCCATGTAGACCCATGTTATGAAAAAAATTCTCAAACTCTTACTCCTCTATCGCTTTTACTAATGAGCTTTTTTCTCCAGTTTTTCTCAGTTTTAAGACCACTGTAAGGCCTCTAGTCATCTTTTCTTTGGTATACCTCTTTTTTACTTTGCATTCCTTTAGTTACTGCTTTACTGGCATTTTTCCTTTTTGCCAATGATGCTCACATTCCCTAACCATCCAACTCTTTGCGCCTTTATGTGCTGCAATTTGTTTGAATATTCACATGCCTCTCTCAAATATTTATTGGCTTGTCTTCTTTCTGACTTTTCTACCATCATTCAACCTCCCAGCATCTTTCTAAGTACTTTCTTTTTACATATTATTTTTATAACTTACTATCAGAGCCTAAGCTTCACAACATTAGAGCACTAATGGTCTAACTATAGTTCTATAAAACTTTATTATTGCTTTGTTTAATATTGTTCTTGCCTGTACCACACCTTCAAGATATCTCGACGTCCAATTTTTCTAGTTTTCTATTTATTTTGCTTCATTTATGTTATCCTTAATTTCGACTCATAAGTACTAATTTATTTCTTTTTTTAAGTGTATGTTTCAGTCTTTGATTGAGTGTTTATTTGTTTTTTAGGTGCTGCCTCATTTCTTTTTAGTTCCTTAGTTGTTCAATAATTTGAGAATTTGTCTCAGAAAAAGGGTTTCTGGTCTTTTGGATGAAGAATTTTTAATTTTAATCTTTGCCTCCTTACACCGAGCTTCCACTTTTTAACAAAAATAAAATGAGTTTTAATACAAAATAAAAAAAAATTGTTATACTATAATTCAAGTCAAAAGTACGTTTCTATATTTTCTCTATTTTGGCCCACAAAATCCGCTCTTTCTGAAGTGGAGAGTGACCTCTAATTACTCTATATTCTGAATCATTTCTATTGAAAAAATTGACTGTATCTTTTTGGTGAAAAACGTTAAACTAGATGAATGGCAAATCCCTCCAGTTTTACAAACTTAAGACAGCACAAGTGTCTAATGATTTGTTTTATTGTCGATACATCTTAGTATAGCTTAAACCATAAATTTCTCTAACCATCTACTAATAAAGTAGATAAATTTTGAAATTAAGTTTTTTTATATAAGAATATCTGTCATTAGCTTTCTCTTTCTGTATATTTAATCTCTTTTATCACGTCGTAAGTGCTTCACTTAATAATAAAGATAAAAATCTCTTTTAACCATTACAATTTTTAGCATTGTAGCTATCAGTTTGTCCAACCTGACAGAAAAGATTTTTGCATTTTATGCATATTCCATCATTACTTATCATCAGTAGTTTTCAACCTGTGATGAGTTCTTGGGGGTAAAAGCAAAGCAATACTTCAAAAATATTACTTCTACATTTTTCTTTAAAATCTTAATGTTAAACATAAACAAACTGAAGCCTTATGAATAATATTACAATAAAATATATGGATTGAAGACAAAGGCTACCATCCCTGCCTTAAAGCATCTAGCTTGTCCAGATTTTGTTTTATCCTCTCACAAAAGAATATTTTCTCTCTTGATACAAAAGAGTCGCAAGTTTTTAAATTTAAGTTATCATTGTGTTTCAATTTATTTAAAATGAAAAGATTTGTATATAAGGTGTCAGTTTTCGACACCTAGGTGGATTGTTCATTTTCTTGAACCCATAGAAGGCAGAATATCTTTTTAAATGTCTTTCAAATTGACTATATTTTTAAAAAGTTTTTTAAAATTCTATTTTAAATACATTTTTCTGAACAGTTTGAATAGTAAGTTTAATAAGTTATTAAATTAATTTTAAAAAAATCTATGACCAAGAAGAATAACTGAAATGAGATTATTTATTGTAGCTCTAACCCTTTTATCTCATTTCTCAAATTTTGTACTTTTCTTCTTACTCACAGGTTTTATAAAAAAGACAGAATTCTGCTCTATTTGACTTGAAAGTGATTATTTGATCTGTTTTGCCCCTGAAAGTAGTGTGAAATTTAATAATTTTTAACTACCTCAGGGTTTAGGAGTCAATAAAGTGACAAAATCATTTCTTCTCCACCTCGCTTCGACCAGATTTGGAACCGACACTGACAATGTTCTTGGTGTGTAATAAATTTATTATCCACAAAATTTTCCCACAGCGGCATTCATATTTTAAATTAAAAAAAAATTAAAACAAGTTCTGCGCTTTTATTTGTAAATTTGTCGCGAAACCAAGTTCAAAACCAGCAAAATGATTTATCTACCGTTGACTGGCGATGCTGCCTTTTAGAAGCACCGACCCATCTGTTGGTTGTCCGTGTAAAAATATGGCTTTTTTTTCACTTGTCCATAATTTTCTATTTATCTAATTTAGAATTTTAAAAGGTGTTAATGCCCCCTCCTGATGCGATTCCGTAAATTTCGTGTAGCCGGTGTTCGGCGAGTCTTTGTGTCGCTAATAAAGTCGTTGTTTAGCTAGGCGGCTGTCTCTCTCTTTGAGTGCCCATTCACTATAAGCAGATAATTGTAATTTATCGGCCAAACTGGCTCCGGTTCTCACCCATCGTCGTCTGTACAACATACACGATCTGAGCCCACAACAACTTCATCGGATACCATGGACGGCATCACCCACCAAGGCCCGTCGTCAAAAAAACCAACACCAGCCAACAAGTTCCTGGAGTAAATCCACAATTTTGGGGTCGTTCAGTTGTACTTTTTTTAATTACATTTTTTTTTATAAATGAGCTTTTAAGAGCTTTCGTTGAAGTTGAATTCCTTACGGTTGAGACCGTCCAGCTATGATTTAGCGTATTTAGAAATACGCGGCTACATTAAGCGGTGATGTTTCTTTTTGTCGTAAATAAACCTGTAGTTGCCGCTTTTAACCGATCACTGATCTCTTTATATATTATCTTTGGATCTAACCGGCTGTCAACGTGTCATGTAGCGGAGGTCCTTTCCCCCCATTGCCCGATGACGACGATACGTGATCGCTTCACCCTTCAAGTGCTAATTAACTAAACACCGACGCCCACGCGTTTGTTTACGGTTTACTGAAATTAATTGCCGTGTTGAGAGAAGCCCCGGCACAGTGTTGGATGCTGCACCACAAACAATCAGACGGAAGCCCCTCGACTAGGATGGTCTAATTGAGATTAATGTTGTTATCGTTACTTGCACAATTCTGACGATCGAAACCGAATCGGGAACAAGTTTCAAAATTTTCGGTTAATTTAGAGATTTTTGTCTTTACTTCAAAAATTAAAAGGGGAACGTTAGCAAATCGTTCAAATGTGACCTACTAAACAGTTACCAATTGCAATAAAATTAACGATAAATAGTTTTCAGAAGTAGCAAACCTGTCGATTTTTTCCCAGATATCATCACTAATTCGAATTTGCGAACGAAAACTGTTTCAGTGTTCAATCGTCGCCTTGGAGAAGATTGAAGACATTAATCGCTTCAAAGCTCCCGCATTCGGCATCGCCGTCTAACGCCCTCGATGAAGAGAAACAGCTCCATCTGGTGCTAGCGCTCACCTTTCCAACGATCAGGCAACTATTTATATGGATCTTTTAACAATTGAGTGACAGTCAAAGAAGCCGCCAGATGTACATTTCTTATATGTTGAATTTTTTATTAATGATTTCATATTTTAATCCTCTCGCCGAATGTGACCCTTTTCACCTATCATCAGTGGACGCTTCAACGTTCCCATAAATAAATAGCTGAACAACAACAAAATTTTCTCTTATTTTTAATTAAATATTTACAGTAACAATTTCGCTTCTTGGTTGTTTCGATAATGTCATGTCAGTCGTGTTGGTGGAGATGATTGTGATAACTTCAGATTGAGAATACTGTCTCATCGATCATAACTTTCGCATATTTCTCTATGTAGATATAGAAGCAGCCGTCATTACTGGTCATAAACGCCGCCGACAGTCCGAGGGGTTATCCATCAAACCGAAGAAACGTCAGCAGATATCATCGGTTTTTTTATCGATTGAAATAACCAGGGCGAAAGCGATTCTACCCCTGATTTAATTAAAACTACTAAAATGGAGGGTTGACAAGCACAGTTGACACCCGCAACGGACAGCAACAAAGAGCTTTTAGCCGGTTATAGGTGCGAACGGAAATACGGACCAGCTTCCAAATTTTCTATAATTTATAGAACTTCCATACAGGGTACAACTTGGTGTCTAAACCATTAGCCTTTCACTATTTTACTTAGATTGATAGTGGCAGGTAAGTGGTATTGGTATTGGCAATTTTTCTTAACTTTAACGGTTGGTTCTAAACGTTGAAAACCGTTTCTAGAAGATGTCTATAGTTTGTTTCCAAAAACTTAAACCAGCTTGACTATATTATGGATGAAATTGTAAGTTTTAGTTTAGGTCACAAAACTATAAAAAATTCTAAATCATAGATTTAGAATTTTTCTAAATAAAATTTATCAACGTATTAAAGTTAACTTTTAAATTTGTAACTTTTATTTTTTTTCAAGCTGGCATCTTGACAAAAATCGGCTGTTTTATTGGCTTTCTCTTTCAAGTATATTTTATCTCTTTTATAATGTCGTAAGTGTTTTATTAAATGATAAAAAAATTTGATAAAGATCTCTCTTAACTATTACAATTTTTAGCTTTGTAACTATCACTTGATCCAACCTGACAGCGAATTTTTCTTGCCTTTAAGATGTTTTAACCATATTTTATCATTACTTGCACCAGTAGTTTTCAAAATGTGATGGGTTCTTGGAGGAAGAAATTAAGCAAGATTTCAAAAATATTACTTTTACATCTTTCTTTCAAATTTTAATGTTCAAACATAAGCAAACTAAAAATATTTCGAGTAAAGACCAAGAGTACCCACTCTTGCTTTAAAGCACTTAGCTTGTCCTGAGTTTGTTTTTTATTCAAGACAGACATCGCTTTTTCTATTGATATTTTATCCCCTCCCAAAAAAATATTTTCTTCCTAGATCCAAATCAATTACGAGTTTTTAAATTTAAATTATTATTGTGTTCTAATTTATTTAAAATTTGAAAGTAGTCATACGGTGTCAGTTCTCGACACATACGTGGATTGTTCATTTTGTAGAACCCATAAAAGACAGAACATTTTTTTTTTCAAATGTTCTTCAAAATGACTATATTTTTGAAAGGTTTTTTTTAATTTTACTTCAAATATATTTCCTTAAACAGTTTCAATAGTAAGCTGATTTAAAAAAATTAAATTTGTATTATTAGAGGATAACTAAAATAGAATTAATAATTGTAGCTCTAACCTTCTTATATCATTTCTCAAATTTTGTACTTCTCTTTTTACTCAGGTTTTATAAAAAAGAATTTTGTTCTTTTTGTCTTGAAAGAACTTATTTGATCTATTTTGCTTCTGGAACCAGTATGAAACCTAATAATTCCCAAAAACCTCACAGCTTTAGAGTCAACAAAAAGACAAAATCGTTTCTTCTCCACCTCGCTTTGACCAGACTTGGCACCGACATTGACAGTATTCTTGGTGTGTAATAAATTTATTATCTACAAAGTTTCCTCACAACAGCATTTATATTTTAAATTAAAAAAAAAACAAGTTCTGCGCTTTTATTTGCAAATTTGTCGCAAAACCAAGTTCGAAACCAGCAAAATAATTTATCTACCGTTCTAAATTTTATTTAAAATAAGTTTAATAGGTCATTAAGTTAATTAAAAAAAATAAATCTGTAACAAGCTGATGACTAAAATAAAATTAATAATTGTAGAACTAACCCATTT
This sequence comes from Pyrochroa serraticornis, assembly GCA_905333025.2. Taxonomy (NCBI): domain Eukaryota; kingdom Metazoa; phylum Arthropoda; class Insecta; order Coleoptera; family Pyrochroidae; genus Pyrochroa; species Pyrochroa serraticornis. The sequence continues at coordinate 6,904,277 of HG995157.1, read as the reverse complement.
ATCTCATTTATCAAATTTTGTACCTCTTTTTTTACTCAATTTTTATAAAAAGATAGAATTCTGCTTCCTTTGACTGAAAGTTATTATTTGATGTATTTTGCCTCTGAAGTTGACTATATTGTGAATAAAATTGTAAGTTTTAAAAATTTTGATCTTCAATATTGATTCAATCACGAATAAATTTAATTGTGTAGTTTTTGTCTATTGTGTATAAAGAAGTATAATATAAAGGAGACTGAAGTGTTTTGTCTTAATTTCCTGAGATTGTGTTGTCTTCTTCCACGACAAACAATTTTTTCCGTTATTGAAAAAGTTGGCAGAAACTTTACTTTAGTAGTATCACTAATTTATTCTCTTTATAACGTTGTTCTCATTTACTCTTGTACATCCAAAATTTTCGATTTTTACTCAAAGTTTAGAGCTTTTAAATCAAATTTTTCTTATTCCATTTTCTTTCTAACTTTTTATTTATTAAATCTAGAAAATTTAAAAAGGAAAATTAAAATTATTTAACCACTAAAATATATCACAAATATCAAGAAAAATAGAGGACTATAGTATCTAGAAAAAAAAAATTGAAAAAAAGTGGAAAAAATAGAAGACTTGGCAGAGGAAGAAGAAAGAACTTCCAATATTTAGAAAACTAATTTGTTTCACAAGACTCTCTTTGTTACAAACGCATTCAAAGTAATTGGGTGAAAATATTTATTCAAGAAAAATAATTTGCAGTTATTTTAGGAAAGATGAAGGTAAATGCTTAGGAGTTGAATTAATTAATTAAGAAAAAAGTAAGAAAACGTGTAAAATAAAAAAAGGAATAGAGAAAGACATTGAATTTTATGAATGAATGACAAACTTTAAACAGGAAAGGATTAGCAATAAAGAAGAAATGCCATCATTGCTATTTGACCTGTTTTAAGACAATATTAAGCAAAATAAATTTTAGAAAAAGGAAACAAGAAAAAAATTGAATACAAATTAAGATAAAAATTACTTTGAACGACAAATTTTACTTTCAACTCTCCTGTTCTCCTTTCTATCGTGCCTATCTTTGAGTAAAAAAAGTTAGATGCAACTCCATTTCATTAATTAAAAATTGTGTTATTATTTTAAGACTTTTAAAGATATTCAAGGGAAATAATGAATGTCAGTTATAGATTAAAAAATATATCACATTTTCTCGGCTTCTTTGTCCCTTTGTTCCAAATATTTTTATCATAACCTATTTTTGAATTCAAGTCTGTTTCTATAGCGTTGTGGATGTCATTTCTTCAACTCTTTCTTGGTGGTTTGGTGGTCGTCTCCTTTTTCTTTCTCGTGCAGTCTATTCTAATTTTTCTGCGGTTATCTGCTTCCGTTTTTTTTTTTTACTTATCCGAAGCATATCAATTGTCTTTTGTCTACTTTTCTATCATATTTTGTTTGATTTTTGGTTTGTCCCGTTTTGAAATTGTAAATTGACCATGTTTGAATTCTTTGCCAATTCTTAAAATTTCTGTTGCTGCCAGTCCTTTTAAAAGTTAACTAAATAATAATAAAAGCAAATAAAGCGTAGTAATTAAAGAATATGCAGCGTTAGTCAATAAATCAAACTGAACGAGAAAAGCATGAAAGTATCAATTACAATAAAAAAGAATATAAAAGTAAAGGATAAAAAATTGACAATAGGAATAGAAAAAAGATAGTAAAACGCTGCAGTTTAGCACACAAACATAACAGAAATCTTAGACGAGATAAGAAGCACTATAAATAAATGTTAGGCCAAAAAAATAATTTAGAAGAATTTGGATCAAGATTAGTACTTTGGAAAAGGAAACTTTCCAATAAATTGAGGAAAAATTAAAATCCTGTTTGTGGCTTCAATTTTCTTCAACGCGCCTTTCAATAAGTAAATGTAATGTTAAACTGAAGGTTCTAACAATATTCTAAAAAAGGAAAAGCTAATTTTACTTTTTAGATTTAAAATTTGGTTTATACATAAATAAAGCAAAATAAAGCTTCAAACAAAATCGACAAAGTTTTTGTAAAAATCAGCCGTAGAGAAGTATCGAGGAGAGTAAATCCTTGAAACTTTTATTAGAAGATCAAACTATAAAGAAAATTAAAAAATTAAAAAACAGGGAAATTGAATTAAAATTATATGAGTTCAAAGTTAAAATCTACTTAAACAACAGAACATAAGAAATATAAATATGTAATGCCTTAGAAAAAGTTTGAAAAAAGGACTATCAATTCATTTAAGAAGACGCAGAACTTATTAAAAGATTGTGCTATAGTTTTATTATAAATAACAAATTATAATAAGAATTATATATTATTAAGTCTAGAAAAAGGAAAATCTTGAAAGAAATAAAAACTTAGCATTTCTATTTTTTAAACAACCCTGGCAATAAATTAGAAATCTCATAATAATACATGAATAATAGGGATGGAAAAATAAACATTGTAAGCTAAACAAGAAAATATTTTTCTAAACAAAGATGAAAATATTTTCAAACGGAAAAAAATCAGAAAGTATCCAAGTAAGCAAGACTGAAAAATGAAGTACAACTACAAGAAGAACAAAGATGGTAGCTTCAGTTTTTTAGGAATGGAAGAAGGACCCAACCGACCCTTCTCCAGACGCCACGATCCATTTTGCGGTCTGCAGAGTTCCCTTCTGGACCCAATATTGTTCCCGTTCATTCGCACGGACTCGTCCAAAAAAAGGCGAATCCACCTGTCTTTGTGTTCTAATTTGGTCGGAGCTTTTACTCTAATTAAACGGCCCGGGAAAGAAACGGGAAAGCGGGTGTGAGGTGCGGTGCGACGTACAATACAATCATGGCCGCCTTGACGTCTTTCTCGACGTATAAATACGATTAATATAATGCAAACCGTGAACATGAATCCCCTTCCGGTCGCCGGTGACGGCTTTCAGCTGTCGACGTGTTACCGCAGACCTGTAATTTACACCGAAACCGGCCATTGTAGTCGGAAAATCGACAACAAAGCAATGTCATAGTTTGTGTTTGTGTGGAGTATGATGACCGGACCCATCTTCCATTATCGCTCTATTAATTTTCCAACAGGCGACGTGGTGTTCACAAGAGCGACGGGGCAAATATTTAAACAACGTCAACCATCGAAATGGCAGAAAATTTGATTTTTTCCTTACTAAGCAACGCAATTGCGAAAAAATTACAAACAGCTCTTCACTTATGAGTTTTTGAAGATGTTTTTTGATTTTTACCATTTATTCAGGGATCCACAAGTCGATTTCAAAAAAAAATATTTTTTTAGAAATCTAGAAACTTGTACGTTTTTAGAATGTTTACTTAGTTCAACTCAAATTAAAAAAAATATATTTTAGCAAAAATAAAGGAATAACTGATTTTAGTTTGTCCTTTAGGAAGAAATTTTACTGAAAGCAGCGAGAATTTAGTTGCAACCCGCTGCGTTTCCTTCTGTCCGTTCTTGTGAGAATAAGAAAAAATCAGCAGCTTCATCGCGACACTTCCCCGGATTATTGCGGTTAATTCGCCCCTCTAGCGGGTCAATTGAGTGCCGGATGGTGATGTTTATTTCCTTGGTCTTATGAAAACGGAAAAGTGCTCGTCGCACCTAATCGGATTAGAATTTAAACGGTCACCCATTCAATTTTGATTGAAATTTTTATTCCGACTGGCTGAACTTGGAGTGTCACTTTGGAGAAGGAGCAACCATAGGTGGGCACTGGCACGGAAAACGCAGGCGACACACTTAAAAGCTTTTGAAATTCACTCTGGAGAAGAACGATTTTTTCTTTGTAGGTACCTTCAAATTATTGCACGCCTGAACGGAAACCGCAGCAAGATTTTTGCTTTCCAACAACATTCTCGCTGAAACCTCCTCGAGTTGATGCATGACTTATAATTGTTTTTTGATGATTTTTGGATACTTGCGTGGGGTATAAATAATTAACTCGTTGACTTGGACTTAGGAGCATTATGGTCCATCAATTATAGAAATCTTCGTTGCCGGGTCTATTAAATAAGGTATCTAATAGAAAGCATGAAAGGCTGGAATGAATATGTATTTATTTCAATATATTATTGTATTATCCCCTCGCTCTGGTATCGATGTTGGTGTTTGGAAATGACTGGGCGTAAACTGCGCCGAGCACGCCCAAGAATAACGCCAATAGCACTACTGGTTTGTTGGTCTGCTAATTGCGTGTGTTATAAATTATGGTAACAGTAAAAATCTAAAGAACACGTTTGCCAGCATAATTAATTATGACTTTAATGGGCGCTTTTGGTGTTGTCGCAATTAAAACATGGCCATTGTTGAAATATTATCGTTTACAATTGCAGGAAATGTACACGAAAACAAATCAACAAAAGGGGCAAACTCAGGAATTTTTCCTTAAAAATTCTACAATTGCCATTAAAATTCCACAATTTTCTTAAAGTTGTTTTTTATGGTTGATTTATTGAATCTTAAATTTTGCTTTGTATACATAGAACAATCTTTTCTATAAATCCAATTCATCAATCCAAATTTCTATCCAATATTGCAGTTACTTTCAAAAACCAACTTTATTGTACTTAAATTATTATTTGTAGGGAAGAATCTGTTAATAGAAAGAATATGTAAAGACATGAAATACCGAAAATTAAGAAATAACCTTGTCCAAGAAATTCTTACACTAAGCAATTTTTGTTTAAATATTGAAGCACCTGGTATTAAAACTCTGGCAAGACATTTCTCTTTTCGCAAATTAGACGTTCAACAAGGGACGTGAATTTTAATTTTGCCACTGTCTAACTATCTACTTCGAGTCTTTAAACAATAACTTTTAAATGTATAAAAAAAATCATATCATGTCTTTGAGGAAAATGTGTGATTTGTATTTTTGAAAAAGAATCAAATGAAACAAAAGTATCTATAACATAAAAAAATATATTTGAAACAAAAAGTTTACACTTACATACTTATCTTGAAGTTCTTGAAGCTTTTTACGCAAAAAGCCATTTAATTTCTTAACGAAATTTGAATCATAATACTTGAAAATAAAATTTATTTGTAGGTACAATTTGGTCATAAAAACAACCCTCCTTTTAAATTTGTTCTGCTGTAGTTTCAGAATTGATTTTATCGGTGCTTTTGCGTGATACTTATTGTATGCAGTATTCAAGCGAGAAAAGTATTGATCAATCTAGAAAAAAATAATTTATGGACAACGTACGACCCGCTCCAAGAAAACCCGAAACACGGTTTTAGACCTATCTATCGACTGTTTAGGAGAATCTGAATTTAAATCTGAAAGATATCAAAAATTGTGGTATCGCCAACAAAAGTAGAGTAAATTCACCCGGCGCCTCCGCCATTTGTGGTTTTTATTCAACTTTGTTTCTAACAAGAAAATAGTCCTGATACCAGCAATTTTAAACATTTTGGTTCACATTATTTATCAATTAAAGTAACAACTATTGTTTTATCTAACCATATTTTCCAATTGATTATTACAGCATAATCTTTTAAGTTTAAAGTTAATCAGTAAATATGTGCTTTTGCCAACAAACTATAGGAAGATTAGACTTTGGAGATGTGAGTAAAATATTGGAGGAATACTGATTGATGACAATTTCCAAAATTTAGAGCAAGAATTCAATAATAGTAAATGGGAGACTCTTGCTAGTTATTCTTTATATCGGACTTGTAACCTAGCAGTGCTTCTCAACCAGTGTGTCGCGACACACTGGTGTATCGTGGAAGATCCTTAGGTGTGTCGCGCCGTCAGTAACTTTTATAAAAAAAATAATTGCTGGCTTCCTCAATTTTCAAATTTAAAACATTTTATTGCATCTAAGAATTTTACTAGCGTTTATCACTGCTGTGCCTCAATCTCAAAGAATGAGTTGCAGACTGGATGTAATAAATTGCGAATTATGGCGGAGAAATCCAGTGGCGATGCTTGCTGATAATTTCTATCCTTCAGCGCTCAGTCGCCTAGTCTTTTTAGATCAATAGCCCTTGTGATAAATACAGTGTTGTGTGAAACTATGAATAAATTCATAATTAGAAAACGTAAGGAGCACGAAGACTTGCTGTGGTCAGTTGAAGCAACTTCATCGGACACTTCAACCGGTCAACGAAAAAAGAAGGTATATCGGAAATATAGTGACGAGTACTTATGTTTTGGCTTTACATGGACTGGAGATGAAAACTGCCCACAGCTAAAATGCATCATGTGGTGCAATTTTGGCGAATTAGTCGATGACACCAAATAAATTAAAAAGACATTTGGTACAAAATCATGACCATGTCGCTCAGACACCTATTGGATATTTTTGAATACTTTTGTCTAGCCAGGAAAAAAAAGTCTGCTTACAAAATGGAGAAATGTGTGAAAATATCCGATAAAGCCCTTATTGTTTCTTTCAAAGTTTTGGAATTGATCGTTATGAATATAAGAAGACGCATAACATTGGAGAGAAACTTATTTTACCCGCGTGTAAAGAAATTGTCAAAGTAATATTTTGTAATGAGGCTGAGGATCACATTGCAAAGGTACCAATGACAAATAAACAGTAAAGCGAAGAATTATGGATATGTTCAAAGACATTGAAAGCATGGTTACCGAAAAGATCTTGGAAGTCAAGAAATTTGCTCTTCAATTAGACGAGTCAACTGACGTGAGTGGTAAAGCACAACTGATAGCGTTTGTTCATTTTGTACTAAGACGAAAATAGTTGAACAGTTCCTCTTCTGCACAGAACTTGTTACGACTATAGGAGGAGCTTCGAGCTGATATATTTTTTTGTGGTTAACACATATCTCGAAGAAAAACAACTGTCATGGTTATATTGTTGCTCAATACGTACATATGAAGCGGCAGCTATGACCGGTCGCATAAAAAATTTCGGCAAAGGAGAAAAATCCTTTAATAACTTGCATTCACTGATTTTTACATAGAGAAGCACTCATGGTGAAAAGTACTAACGGTGGACCATTGGGGAAGTACTTAAAAGCGTTGTTGCAATGATTAATTATATAAAAACATGACCAGTGAAGTCGCGGATGTTTGAACAGTTATGTGAAAAAATGGGCGCAGACTACATAACTTTATTGTTGCGCTGAGAAATTTGTTGGCTCTCAAGAGGAAAATTTTTTGCCAGAGTATTAGAACTTTGTAATGAAATGAAGTCATTTTTCCAAATCGAAAAGTCGGAATTCTACGAAAAACTAAACTGTCCAATGTGGAACGCAGAATTGGCATATTTGGCTGATGGTATTTAAAAGCTCAGTTTCTTAAATTTCAGTGTGCAGGATCAAGATGAACTATAACTTCGGCTATCGACAAAATGCGAGGATTTGAAGAAAAAACTTGAATTTTGAGGATTAAAGATTGAAATCTCAGATTTCACCAGCTTTGAGTCTGTCTCTAAAAGTGTTCCTAATTTAACCCCGGGTCAAATAAGGGAATTACAAAAACTGAATAAGGGTTATTTGAAAAAATTGTAAAAGGGATTAGAAAAATATTTTCCATCTACTCCTACGGTTTAAATTCAGTGGGTTATATTTCCATTTGGACTATCTGGGGAACAAAATCCCCAAAACGCCATTGAATGACAAATAAGAAAAAAAAAAGAATTAATCGATATCCACAAAAATACTTTTTTGAAAGCAAGATTTCTTAATCGGATGCGAATATTTAAAGCGTTATTTGTTATAGCAGGATAATCCATAATCAAATCTGAAGAAGATTTGGACTTCTTCAGATCTCTATGGATTATCCTGCTCCTGCTATAACAAGCAACGCTTTGGATATTCTGCTTCCATTTACTACATCTTATTTATGCGAATCAGCATTTTCTGCAATGAAAACGATGAAGTCGAAGTACCGGACAAAGCTTATGGACATTAATAGTGAAATGCGAGTTAATTTGTCTAATAATAGACCGCGTTTTGAAACTTTATGTGCAGAGAAGCAATCCCAAGTTATGCATTAATTTAATTTTTCAATTATTGTCGGTTTTTTGTCCTCTACTTATGTTGATAATAATACTGAGCGTTAAATTCTTTTAATATGAATTGTAAACTCTGAGTTATTAAATTTGCCCGCATATTGCGGTTTCATTCGAATTGTATAAGTATTAAGCCTATTTTGTAGTGTGTCGCGTATAATTGAAAGGTCTCCAGAAGGTGTCGCCGTTGATGAAAGGTTGAGAACCACTGACCTAGAGGAAGAACTATAAAATGGATTAAAAAAGTAAAACTGATAATAAAAATTAATAGGCGGGAGAAAGAAGCGATTTTAAGTCAGTTCTCCCGGCGCCTCCACCATTTGTGTCAATGTAACTACCGGTTAATAAAACTGATCTGGCATTACGCAAATGCTGTGCGTATTCTGTTTTTTGCAACGAGTAACACAGGTGTATAAGTACCAGATAAAAGTAACTAAAGGAATTTTTTTGATAGACAAAGCAACGCAAAACTGTCATTAAATTCTATTGAAACTGACGATAGCAAAATTTAATCAGAAAAAATTACATTGGATGTTAACTTAATTAAACGTAAGATTTGTTTGTAAAAAAATAATACTAAAAGATTTTTTTAAATTTACAAACTATGAGAATGTACTTAAGTTAGTACTTTATTATAATTTGAAAAAGGTTATTTATAAATACCAGGTTTTTTTTTAATATATAAACCGGAAGGAAATTTGAAAAATTTTGTCTATCGTCAGAAAAAAATGCAAATTGCAAGAAATATATTTAGAATAAGATCAGAAAAAAAAATATTTTTGCAATAATGGAAAGAAAGTGTGGAACAGTTTTTTTTCAATTATTAAAAAAAGAAATTAACAGAAAGTACAATATAGCTAAAACAATAATTTAAAAAAATTGAAAATGTTACATATTAGTTGAGTTGAAAGAAACACAAAAAAGTTATATTGAAAAAGTTTAGACTCATAGAAAATAAATACAAATAGAGATTCTTATAGAAAACAAATTTTACGACGTTTCAAGTGTAATAACTTTAATTAAAAAGTCAAACTATTGCCTAACAATATTACAAGAGTTAGAATAAAGGAAATTTATTAAAACATTTTTTAATTTGTAGCTTTGACTACTGCCCTTTAAATGTTTGTTATAAGGTTTTTAGGGAAAGAAAAATTGGAAAATTTGTGAAAAAAATTAAAATTTTCTGAAACTGCTGAACATTATTTGTTACTTGTTGAAATGCCGAAGCCTGAATCAAGCAGTGCTCAGAAGTTTGTAGCATCTTTGATTCACTATTTTGAGGAGAAACGTAAAAATGGATTGCCCATTCATCTACTTACTGCTGTGAGAAAAGTAAGTACATAATACATATTGTAGCTGCGATTAGCTACAATACTATAATAAAATATGTTTTGCATTCTGAAAAAGTTAGATCATATTACAAAGTTCTCGCGGCATCGGAAAAATCAACTCTCTTGGCTGAGGAACGTCGAGACCTCTACCAGCATCAGTAACGTGGAAGATCTTTTCTACACAGCGGAGGATAGAACACATTCACAATAGTAAAACATGAACAAAAATGGATCAATTTGTCATTCAAACTGTTAAGCTCCTATATAAAAAAATTACTTTAAGCAATAGTATTCTGAAACCAATATTCCTTTAATAATAAAATAGATTAACTTGAAAGATGAGATCTATTCTCTGAATGAAGCATGGCAGCGTGTCGGTCATATGCTAATAATAAAAAATATGAAAACCACTGATGTCAACTTTAAGAATCATTTGATAACAAAGATAATATTTTTTGGTCATTTCTGGTAGAAAAAACGCAACTAGAAGATTTTGAAACTGAGTTGAATAAGTTAAAAAGTTTGAGCAATAAAATCAGTAAAGCTGTGCAGCTTACAATTGAGGTATTTTTGACACATGATAATATCATCAAAAAAACTAAAAAAACATCTAAAGAAAATAAGGAGTCAAGTTCAAAGGAACTATGTAACAAGACAATCAAAGCTGAAATGAATTCTAAGAAACAATAAATCAAAATCAAAATCTTTCCAAGGGTTTATCCGGACATTCCATCTCCATTTAATTGTCTTAATTAAAGAAATTATAATGTAAAAGTTTAAATAAACTTCCATGTTCTTATTTTCTTACTTGTAAATTTGAGAATTTTCAAATATAACTTGGTGCATTTACACCCAAGATTCCAGTTTTGGTTTGGAGCAAGTGCCAAACATTTATTTTTGGTTCGTAGATGTCAATAACTTGTGCATAGATTTGTAAGTTAATGTCAGAATTAATGACAACAATAATTAGTCACCACCGCATTATTTTCAGTGATGACGTAATAATACTAAACTTATTGTAAAAACACTATAACTCACGATTCAAACGATGGATATGCGTAATTTTTAGTTTCTTTTATTTGTTATGGTCCTGAAAAAGTTTTGAGGAAAAAAATCGAGACAATTACAAAGAAAATTCGGAACTGTAAAAATCATAATTTTTGACGCAATAATATTTGGTTGGTTCTTTATTTGTTTGGTTTGTTATGCTCCTGGAATGGAAATAGCTGATTTTAGGAATTTCAACTAAAAAAGAATCTGAAAGATTCGAACAAAAATTTTAACTACATTTGTTTTTATTTTTGTGTTGCTTTGCGATATATCCAAGAAATGCAGTGATTTTTGGTTTTTATTTATTTCGCTACGTACGCAAATTTCGTTTGATAGCTGATTGTCAAGTTATGAATCAATGATCACTCAAAAATACGTTATTTTCTCATTTTTACTTTTTTGTACATTTCCAATAGCTTTTTATCAATTCACAAAACGATTACAAATATTTTTATTGACATTTGGATAGGACAAAGTTTGTCGAGCCAGCCAGTAAATAAATATTGAAAATCAAAATCGAATTTAATGTTTAATTATGAAGTAACCCAAAAGGTACAGAAATTTTATGGTTTTGCACAAAAAATGTATAAATAAAAATATTTATGTATTACACATTATATCATTGTAATGCTAAAGTGCCAATTTCTTGTAAATAATTTCATTTATAAATAAGAAATATATCGAAACTCACACAATACGTACGTACAAGAAATAAATTTGCTAAAATCCTTTCATTTATTTTTTGCATACTAATGCTTCTTTTATGTGTATCCTATTAAAAATATTGACCAAATTCAAAAATTTATGGCTAGATAAAATTCTCAATTTTTTAAAACCGTAATTACGTATCTGTTTATTTATCGGTTACAAAAGTATAAACAGTAATCCATCAACATGTTCTAAAACAATCGATTGCTCTTTATAATTCGACGAGATCGCGTCATGAATAAAACATTTGGATGAATAACAAACTACACCTATAAAAGTTTCAGTTGTTGCCGCAGTATCAAGAATAACGTAACAACAAGACAATTGCAGTGTTATTTTATTACTATATCGAGGAACATAACATGCAAACAAATTAACCCCGCGAAGAGGGCGGTCGAGACCGTGAGAACCGGACAGCTGAGAGGGCGAGTCCTGTCCTGGCATTGCATTATTCATACCCCACGATTACAGCACGCATCGTCACATGTACCGTACTCAATTACACCTGTCTTACTATGCAAAGAGTCGATTGTTATTTAATACCACGAAAAATTGTTGTTGATTATACAGTATGGTCGTGAATAATGCAAGTTGCAACCAGATTTTGGGCGCCAACCTCCACATAATGTGGTTTCGTGGTTTCATAAAGCAAAGTTGATTTGTTGATATATACGAAGTTAAATAATTGGAACTAAAAATCAATTTTTCTATTCTACCACTTTTTTTTTCTAAAACTATATCTTCGAGTTGTGGATTCGACATTTTAGGCATCAGATTCCTGATTGTTTGCTAAAAATTTCAGGAATTTGGCAAGAAAATTGCTTGCATTATAAGAATTCTGCACATAATTAATAAAATATTATTTGTGAAGTGAAAGGAAAAAGATTGGGTTCGAAACTTTATTACAATGTGCTGGATGGCGGCGGTTTCAAAGATTCGAAGTGCTTGAAATTTTTTTTTGGCTTCAATAATTGAAAAAGTGAATCGCTGCCGAAAGGCAGGGGCGGCCGCGTGATTAGAGACCTCATTGTGGCCCGTTTCAAATTTCGCCAATAATGGTGGTACAACAACAATATTAGCGCGGCGCGTCCTCAAAGCTTCTGAAAGGATTAAGCGTTTTCGAAATAAAAGCGACGCGTGAATAGGAACGGAACCGCCAACAAAGCTCTCGAGAATGTAAGACGAGACATTAATCATTGGCGTAACTCTAGACGGCTTCCAAAATATTTTATTGGCCCCTCGCCGCTACTTCGCCAATATTGTATTGTTTTTCGGTTTGTTCATCGGAAATAATGAGGCGAGAAGTGTAATGAGTAGGTCTACTTTGATGGCGGCGGTAGCGCCGTCTAATAAGACGTGTCGATGGGTTGAGGTGATCGCCATTGTCGACGGGTGCCACGTCATTGCCCACAATGGACATGTAAGGTGACTATGGTATCATTATGGCACTGCTATCACAAGTGTTAACAAACACTCTTGTCTGTAATTTGGACGTCGAGACCGACGCATTGTCGATGATCGCTGGCGAAAAACAGGCCGGAAATTGACCCGAATTGACCGAATTTCACCTGCAGCCTGCAAGACAGGCCCGGGTCAAGACCAGAAAAACCCCTTCTGCAAAGATCTGGAACGATAACTTCCAGAAGGTCTCCGTTTAGATTCTCTATAACTAAAGAGAATATAGCTAGAGCCTTCCCTGCATATCTACTGTCTAAATAGACTAATGGCTTACAAGAGATTTTTTTTTTACAGTTTTCTTAGATATATCCGAAAATGTATTGTGGCGGTACCTATAAATTTCTAAGTAACTTACATTTTTGTAAATAATTTAAATAAATAAAGTCAGCAATGGTAGAAACGACAGTCCAATTGATTTTATTAGACCCGTATTTTGCAATTTTTTTCTAATGCTAATATTGCGTCCAGAATAATTTTTTTAATTTTTGAAGTGGGGGATTTGTGACGTACATGTCCCGCATGCGGTGTAGTTTTAAAAGAAACCGTATGATGGCGTCACTCAAAAACTGCAAATAGCCGGTAGCTGGCATTATGACAGTTGCGATCAGACAGGGAAGCTTGCTTACAGTCTAATGTGTTTTTATCTTACACACTCAGAGCACACGACAGCCTTCCATCTATTTATAAATCAAATTCCATTCGGGTTTACACATGCGCGCCCTCTACTGGCAGTGTAGCATAGTAACTAAAGCGAGAATCCATTCAATATAGGTGTGAATCTGGGATATGAGACTACGTACGTCATCAATATCAACTTTTGCAAATATTTACGAAAGTACGAAATAGAAAAATGAGAAAAAATATGTAAGTCTCTTTTGGGTTTTTGCATACATCCAGAGATTAAAAATAGCAATATTTTTTTAGGCAAGTAACCTAATGTTGAATAAAAAAATAGACCACATTTAAAGCAAATCTTAAACTTTCTTCATTGAGATTTTTATTTAACTCAATTTTTGTTAAAAAGAAAAACAACTAATTGAAATATTTACTTTTTCTTTTCCAAACGAAATAATAAATTTAAAAATCTATTCAATACTTGAAAACAATTTGCTGTAACTTTATGATTTTTGTGGCATTAGATAAATAATTTGTTAATTAAAATATTTTTTATTCTTATTTTTATTCCAAATTTAACATTACATTTTTATGCCTGATTTTTATGCCATCTCAGTTTATTTATTCACAATAAAACAATGTACGCATAGCAATAGTAAAAACTGAAGTTGTCTATAATTATTTTGATAAAGTTCATCTCACTTGATTCAAATTGTACACTGTTGGAGATTATTCGACAAAATCAAAATATCTGGAAGTGAAACGATAAACCAAAAATTCTGTATTTTACAACTAATCCATTTTAACTAAAAAAAAGATTGACAAAATGGAAAGCAAAAGAAAGTTGCAGTCTCTAACTTCAAAAATTGTTTAAAAAATTAATGATTTGTGACTCCTCAAAAGCTGTAAGAGAATTTCTTTAGATTTGAATACGGAAATAAAGAAAAAGAAGATAAATGACGTGACGCTTAAAAAGGATGACTAACTAGTAACTTAATTGAAGCTTAACAAAAACAAATATATTCATTTTGCTCATCATTGATACAGTTATACGAAGAGATAATCTCAATCTTGATTAGTATTCGCTACATTATAAATAAACGGTTTACGTCACTCAAATCTTACGTCCATTCAGCATTTTCAAGCCCCATGTCTTATTGTATTTTAATCAAGACAATTAGGTGTAATTTTAAAACGGAAATTTGCTGTATTTATGTTTTTGTTCCTCATCCAACAGAAGCGTTTGAAAATTAATGAGAACATAATTAAAACGCTAAATGCTAGATACAGTAAAAATGATTACAATAGACCGCATAAAGGTGAAATGATTCATTCTTATAGAATTGAATCGATTTATAGTTCGCCCTCTAGTAGCTGTACTTGGTACTAAACGCGAGCTTTTGGGGCAAAAGTAAAGATTTCTTTATTTGATGCTGCTTCTATTTTCCTTTCCTTATTTCCACGTCATCTGGGGCTATTTTAGAAATTCACAAAAAAACTTCACAATTAGAAATAATTTACTTTATTTTCCGTGTTGCTAGCACTAACAAAGTTATATCATTTAAAATTTACAAATGGACGGAAATAAATAACATAAATAAATTTTGGAAGATGCTGGTGAGTGCGAGAAAATGTCATTGAAAATAGCACAATCAAATTTCGGTGCGATCACCATCCCTCCCGTTTTCTTTCCTTGCTTTATCAAAATTACATTAGCCCACTGAGAGCTTTGGCGATGTGTCGTCTCGTGTGTTGCGGTACAGCATCAGCGAGAGCTTTCTGGAAGTGATTGTGTTTCGCTAGAACACCCATCAAGCTTTTCGCGTATTTTCTCGTTTCTAAACTACCTTCAGTTAATCCATTCGCACCCACTAACAAAAATCTATCTCTAATGTCTTTAGGTAGATGGAAAACTTTTTCGCACCCTATTCTGCCAGCAATATCGCTAAGAAGACGAGTCGCTGCTGCTCTAACAACAGAATGATTATGAGTTGCACCTTTGGTAGCGATTATTGTAACAACTCGAGGTAGTGATAAGTTGAGACTCATTACGTCGAGAGCTGAATTTGCGTCGCTACGTAAAAATTTGTTGGTATCAGCTGTGCGATGAAGAAGAGGACCTGCCAGTTCTTCCATTTCCTAAAAATAAAATTATAATAACCCATCAGAGTAAATTTTTTGTTTTATTACCATATCGGAGCCTTTCTGGCAAGAAGCGAAAATTTCACTGGCTGCATGACAGGCGGTTCTTGCTACTTGCGAACGTAAATTTCTTATGTTTTTCGCCAAAACTAAACAAACCGAGTGCATTTGGGATTCGACGATCTCCGGGTGGTTTCGCGCCAAAGTCACAATGCCATTTAGGCCCTGCATGGTGGTTTCCCATTCCGGGTTTTCCATTTGGTTCAAGGCCTGCAGGAGAGCTTCTTTGGGACGACTGTAGGGTCGAGGAATCTCCGCTGTCTTGGGTTGACGTTTCAGAGAGGAGCCTCTGGAGCATCTCCTCACCAAACGCCTCGGGGTCGTACTCTAAAAGATTTGGTTAGTGATTAAATCAAAAAGTTACTGAAAATCCAAATCATCAAGATCTCCATGTCTAAAGCACCAAGTAGGAAAAAAGAAATTTTTAAATCAATTATTACTTTTACAGAAAGTAATGCAGACAAAAAGAAGAAATAAAAATACTATTTAAACTAGACACAAAAATTAAAAAATATAAAATTACAATGTGGTTGGGAATCACGTTCCTTCATTGCAAAAATATGTTTCTTTCTTCTGATAAATAATTTTTTTGACTGAAGAAGAAATATAATGAATAAAAAAGATGTGGAAAAGGAAGAAGGTTATTGGTATAAAGGTGGATTAAAAAGAAGATATATGACACAAATGATGAGAAGTCAGCAAGATATTAGACTTTATAACAAATTTTTTTAAAGACATTTCCATTTCTTCTTTTATAATATGAATTTTTTTTAATAAAAAATCAAAAAAAATCTTCCCTGGAGAAATTTTTAAAAAATATCAAGAGAAAGGAAGTTACAGTCAAACTTTGGACTATAAGATTAGAAATGATCAAAAATCAAAGTAAAATCGATTTTAAATTAATTCTCACCTCTTGCTTTTTCGTAGGCAATTCTTCATTGGAGCTAACTGAGCCTGGCAAGCACGTTTTCACTGGACTAGCTTGGAGCGTTTCTTCACATTGATAAGATACGATATCCACGTCTTTGAGTGGAGGCGCCGAATTAACGTTTTTCCTCTCAATATCCGGTAACGTATCCAAGTTGACCTCTGACTTTGACTTGCTTCTTGGATCGATAAACGTTCTGGGATTCTCATCGAAATCAAAACCGTTTAAAGGACTCTGTGGCTCTACTCTTTCCGGTTCTTCGTTCTGACCCTCCACTACTTCCGGATCTTCAATGGCCGCCTCAACTGAACTCGCAGATGATTGTCGCTGAAAACCATAATATAGTTATTGTAATTTTTTCGATTAAATTGCGGAAAAATTACCACAAAAGCAACCTCGTGAGTTTCCGAGGCTTCAGAGTCCATAACTTGGAAGTCAGGTTCTAGTAGCGAAGCATTGTTGTTTTCTTCAAAAGTTTCCTCAGAAATGAACCGATCCACTTGATCTTTCAAGTGGTGGTCAGGCGGAGGCGTGAAATACCCTGAAGACTCAGAACCTGAAGATCTTGGAGGTGGTTCTAAATTGAGTTGTTGCGGAGAACCTCTTTGAATCACTGCTGAACTATTTTGTGGAGTTTCTATCAATTTTGTCCTGCAACAAAAGGAATTTAAGAAACGCATTACGTTAATTAATTTAATTTAAAGGGAGATTCGGGACTCACTGGGTGTTTTCTTCGATGATTTTAATAGGTAAAACCGAAGAACTCCTCTTGGACATTATAGCAGGAGCTACGTGGCTTTTTCTGAAACAAGAACAACACGTCCATATTGTCCACTTGTTGTCTTCTTGCAATCCCCAAGGATTACTTTTGCTCGTTTCCGGTCTTTTCGCGAAAAACGCCGTATTTGTGCACAACATACTTCCGTTTTTAACACGCGGTCAATTCAAACTAATTCTCAAGCAGGTATGTGGTCGTCGCATTGATTGCGCTGACCGGCGCCCCTCACCCATTTGCCCTCAAACAGCGTCGTTACCTGTAGACGGTCATAGGTCGATGGCTGAGTGTGGCGTCGTTTTATCGACTGGTAATTTCCCGTTTTTTCAAACCCCTTCCCGGGTTATTTTACATATTGTTTATGGTTAAATTTGCGAGTTATGGTTTGAGTTCCTGGAACCTATTGCGTTGTAGTGTGACCTTTTTGAAATTCACACAATAGACCGATCGATAATTACCGCAATTAATTTTCTTTCACATACACAATTGCGATAGGGAAATCGATCGCAAGCGTGCCGCGACACCTTCTATCACTTTCTTTAAGGGCTCCTTCACTTTCTAGACTACCATTTATAGCTCTTTTACCCGAGGTTTTACGGCTGGCGACAACGCAACAGTAGAAAGTAGTTAAAACACTTTTACGAGGGCGAAAAGGCACGACAACTAATAGAAGTTTGCCATACTAAATTTGGCTATGTGGGTCGGTACAGTTACTAAAAAAATTATGTCTTCCTCATTCGATAACTTTTTTTACGGTGGAAATGCGGGTCTGAATCTATTTATACAGTTAGCGGAAGATTATCAAACGAAGTGTTAATGAGGAAATTAATTATGTGTCTTGCGTTAGTCTACAATTACCTCGTTTAAGTTCAGGTATTAAAGATTAACCTAACGAAATACTGGAGTATCTCAAAAAACTCCTTATACTACTCTGGTGGTTACTTGAACTTGAGTAGGGCCTTCAGGCGCTCAGTTCTAGTGAGATTTCTGCTCTTTAATCTATCCTATCCCGTGAACAATTCTTGATTTTTCCGATTAAAAAATTGGAGAGCTAGGGATTTTAATTTTTTTAACTATTAATTCTGCACTAGAAAAATCTACCCCAGTTACTTTCAATTTTTTAAGAAAATTAATGTGATTACCACTCTTCTCCCGAAAGGATACGAAAGAAAAGAAAATAAAAGATTGATGCAGGCCTATATTAATTTTTTTTTATTAAGAAAGAGGTCGCTTTTTAATGAACTGATCAACTAGGGATTTTAATTTTTTTAACTATTTACTCTGCACTAGAAAAATCTACCCCAGTTACTTCCAATTTTTCAAAAAAAATTAATGTGATTACCACTCTTCTCCCGAGAGGATACGAAAGAAAAGAAAATAAAAGATTGGAGCAGGCCTATATTAATTTTTTTTTATTAAGAAAGGGGTCGATTTTTGATGAACTGGTCAACAAGGGATTTTAATTTTTTTAACTATTTACTCTGCACTAGAAAAATCTACCCCAGTTACTTCCAATTTTTCAAAAAAATTAATGTGATTACCACTCTTCTCCCAAGAGGATACGAAAGAAAAGAAAATCGAAGATAGGAGCAGGCCTATATTAATAATTTTTTTATTAAGAAAGAGGTCGTTTTTGGATGAACTGATTAACTCTGTAAAATTATTAATAACAAAATCTTTAAGATATTGCTCTACGATAAAAGATCTAAACGATTTATAAAATTAGATTTCTATAGAATGAAAGTGATCGAACAGGCAGCTGTCTTGATAAAGTGATCAATTCTCTGAAAATTTTCTAGTTCAGAGTTCTACAAGGAAAGTAAGTTCTGGAAATAAAAGAGTAATTTTCTTAATAAAGCAATAAATTATCAAAAGCTTTTAACAACTTGAAGAACATTAAATTAGCTGAAATATTTATTAGGAAAGAAATTGGTGAGACGATCACTTCCAGAAAACGCTAATAGAAAAATCTTAAATAGAAACATGTACCAACAAGAACTAGAAAGACATCGAATTAATAAGAAATCTACTAAAGGATTTATTGCCAGAAACGAGAACGGTTTTTTTTGTAATTTGATTAATTTGTCTAGAAACGCTAATAACTAAATTCCTAATTGGTCAATCTACTAAGAAAACTTAACCTTAAATGCTAAGTTAATTGATAATTAATTACCAAAAATAAAAAGTCAATTTTTTTGATAAACTGTGATCGTAAAAACATGAATAATGAAAAATAAAGTTATCAAAGAATTTGAAACTTGGATGCCATCCAATCTACTAATAAAATTAATTGACAAGAACAAAGGGATAGCTGAAAATTTTACTAGCAGATAAGTTTCCAGAGTGCCGCTAGTTTTTTATGAATTTGTCAGTTATCTAAAGGAATAAAATTCCAGACATACCAAACTACTCAGAAAAACTAGCAAAGAAAATCTAATAGAAAAATAGTTACCACAAAAAGCTAATGTTCTTCATAAACTCTCTAAAAGTGCTAACGATAGAATTTCAAAGAGACCAATCTTCTTGAGATACTCAAATCAGTTTGAACTTTTACTAGAAAAATAATTACTGCAGACGAAAAACCAGTTTTCTTGATTCACTAATCAATTTCTTGAAAATGTTAACAACTAAATGCCTAAGAAGTAAATTAACCGAGAAAAATTAACCTTAAGAATCAAAGACCTAAAACAAGGAGAGCTACTTTCTTTGATAACCTGATCAATATCTAAAAAATAGTAAACAAAATCTCTAAAAGATAAATGTTGAAAATTCAAACCTGGAAGATGTCAAATTTGCATAGTTAATTATGATCGACTCAACACCTTAGGGTTGAAAGATAAGGAATTTGGCTAAAAAAAGATCATTTGTCAAGAAGTTTTTGATGAACTATCCTACAAATACTAGTGAGAAATTTCTAAGATAAATCTACCGAAAAGGTGGCAAATTGCATCAATATTTTACTCAGAGATTATTTATTAGGAATGGAACGCTTTTTTAATAAACTGATCGATTATCTGAAAACGCCAACAACACGATCTCCCATTTAGGAAAATTCACTATTAAAGTAAACAATTTGGGAATTCAATTAATTAATTAGTTGTCAGAAACGGAAAGGTAGTTTTTTCTGATTAATTGACAGCAGAATTCCCCAAAATACAAAACTTAACAAGTTAGAAAGCAAAAAATCAATTAAGATTATTAAGCAGATTAGTTTCTGAGGAACTTTGTCAAGTTTTCAGAAAGAAGTTATGATTACCTTAAGATATCGCGTCATTGTTACAGTTATTCAAAATTATTTCCCTCAACTTTAAATTGATTGCAGATAGAAAAAAATGACTCACCTGATTGAGTCTTGGACAATCATAGGCCCCGTGTAGGCATCTTGGTGGCGAGTGTAGCGCATCTTCAACTTTGTTTCTGTCCCCCCAATAGGCACCGGAATTCCAGACCTAAAATCCTTCAACCATATCCCGCTTTTGGTGGAAGAACCTGCAACAATTCTAATCAAACTAAATCCAACAAATTGACCAACATTACCAGTGGAAGTCGTGGATGATCTACTAGAAAGTGAAAAAGATGTAGGTTCTTGTGGTTTAACGTTACCATTATTGAAGATATGTTCAGAAGAGAAACTCTTTTGAAACCTCTCTTTTTGCCTAAAAATTCTTCTTGCTTTACTCCCATTGATTCCATCTTCCACATGTTTACTCCTACTTTTTGGTGGCGAATTCGATCTACCTCTATCATAATTGCGATAATTTCTACCGTTATTGAGCTGCGGACTGTCTCTATGGAGGACGTAAACGGGACAAAGAGTCGCTAATAAAACGATTTCATTAATTATCGCCAAAATTAATAGCAACAACTTACCTTTTTCGCCTCCAACGTTGTCAAGTTTGGGAAACCTAGCAGCGTCGATGGCCCAGATTTGTTCTTTCGACAATGACTCATCCTGTAAAGGAACCAAAATTCGATGGGTGTTAATCGCGAACCGAACCTACCGTAAAGAAATTGTTCAAGGAAATGGGACGAAGGGCATACAATCGGCACAACAACATAACGAAATTGTGGAGCTATAGCAACTAGTTTTCTTTGTAACAGAAGCTTGTGTGATTGTGGTTGATCGATAGACGGCACCAACTCGGTTTAGTCGTCACCCTTCGTGACATTGCATGATTACCACGGTTCTGACGTCACAATTTCGCATGATGGAAAACGAGTGATTAGGCAGATCGAATTAGTAAAATATGGGACATTTTTTGGCGAATAAGGTCGCGGTTTAGAGGTCGAATAAGAAATACTCACGTTCGAGGAGACTTCGAGACTGTGACTCAAGGCTGTAAAGTCGAGGTCGTGACGGGAATTATGTTTCCAATAGTTGTTGGAGGGTATCTTGATGGAATTCAAGGACATGGTTTTGCGTATGCTGACGGATCCTCCGCAAAGCCAATCGAACTCCTCTTGCTCTCGAGGACTCGAGTAGCGGATGTTGCCGTTCACATCCACAGTTGGCAACTGCTTCCTCGACAACCTGACCCATTTTGGAATTGGTTATAATACTTCGCATTTAGATCACAGATAAGTTTCAAGTAAATAACGTAATTGGGACAAATAGTCGGCCATCGATAAAGCAATTGGAAAAGTAGTAGGACAGAGGGGAAAAGAAATATCACTTAATGACAAAAACTGCATTACCGACCCCATTCGGAAAAGAAGTAATTGCGGACTAATTATCGTCATATTTTCCAGTATCTGATCTTAAGAAACAATAATAAAGGTTGCAATCATGAAATTTCGCAAAAACAAATTAAAACTCAGCAACACTTCTAATTATCTATTGAAGAAAGGATAAAAAAAAGATGACAAGTAAAGAAATCTGACCTGGTTCTGATCACACGCAGAAAATCCTCATGGTCGTCCTGTCCTCTGGTTGCCTCGGAAACTGCTCCCAAAATAGCGGTGTTGCCGGCAACCTGAGCCAAACTCGCTAAAGCTTCGAGGGCCGCCTGTTTAACGGCCCTTTTAGGGTCCTTCATGGCTGCGAAAGCCAAATGTACCCCCTTAACCACGTTAATTTCAGAACTAGGAAACGTCCGGGTCGCCCCTATTAAAGCTTGCAAAATTTTTTCCTTCGGCTCCGTAACTTGCAAATTATCAAAAAATATTCTGGGTGAAGTTTTCTGCATGACGAAAAGAGCTAATCGAACCCCGTTTGGAGGTCCGATTTTGACGACACCATCTGCGACTGGTCCGATAACTCTTTGGAGCTTTTGGGGATCGATTGCAGAAATAACCATTCGTAAAGCTTCCTAAAAGTTTTAATCATTTTTGGATAATTTTCAAAATTTCTTTGTACCTGAGCGCGGTTCTGTAAGCGGTAGTGTTTTTCGCAAGTGAATAACACTTGGAATAGGGGCTGGATTTGGGTAACGGAATCCAGTGAAGAAGGAGTTTGTTGGAGGATTGCAATGAGATCGTCTAAATTGCGACTTCTGTTCCAGATGTCGTCCTGCAAATAATTGTTGTGACGGGGTAAAGAGTCAATGTCCTACTTATTTCTACCCTTTATCGACACGCTTGATCGCGGCATTTTGACACAAATACAGGGGGACTGTAATAAAATAATCAATAACCTCACTTTCAACTGCTATTTTGGGAAACTTAAAAGCGAAGTCCTTGCAGCATTAACACTTAGATAGTTTCGTTTTTGCTATTAACGATACTTATAATTTGGGTCTCCCCTAGAACACGCTAGATCCAGTCTAACAATGCAAATATTTGGCAATTTATATGCCATAAACTAGTTAATGCTAATATATTCATTTAGCATTTGACCTACTTAAAGCAAAACTAAATATTTACCCTACGCGCTTACCTTTTCAACGAGATCCTGGATAACACTCTGCAAAATCGATGTTGTTTCAGATTTTACGTTCTTGTCTTCTTCTTGAGTTTCTTCCCGACACACCTTGAAACTATCATAAGTAGGTTTCTGAAAAACAGGACTTTCTTCTTTTTGAGAAACAGGTTCGTCGGTTTTCGAAATTTCGTTTAATTCTTCATTTTGAGGCACTGGACTTCTGGACAAATTATGAAGCATTTCCACAGCGTTATGAACCGGAATCGGGGTAACACTCCTTCTTCGTTGCTTCACTTTGGTTTCAACTCCCAAATTTGCCGGAGATAATCCACTTGAATTTGCTTGGTTATCCGGTGTGAAACTAGGAGACCTCGCTCTACTCGCTGGAGTGTCAATCACCAGGTTGGAGGGGCTTACACCACTTGAGTTAGCTACTTGATTTCTATTAAGTGCTGAACTTCTTCTCTCCCTGATCTCTTGATTTTCGGCATCAAAATTACCAGGCGTTAACACAAGTGAATTCATGTGATTGTTGAGCGCAGAAGACTTCCTTTCCCGAGTTTTTTGGTTTTCAGCCTCGAAGTTATTAGGCAATGACGCAACTAAATTTATGTTTCTGCTGAGAGCAGAGGATCTTCTTTCCACATTTCCTTGGCTTTCTACTCCAATAGTACCAGTTGTCCGCCCAACTAAATTCGTATTATTGTTGAGCGCAGACGACATTTCCTTACCTTCTTGGTTCTCAAATATAAAATTGCCAGTTGTTAAAACAGCCGAATTTATATTATTACTGAGCACAGAAGGTCTCCTCTCCCTATTTCCTCGGTGTTCCGCTTCAAAATTATTGAAAGAATTCGCATGTTTGTTAAGAGCAGAAGACCTCCTCTCCCTGTTTCCTTGGTATTCGCCTTCGAAATTACCAGAAGCTAATACAATTGAATTCTGGTCGTTCGCGTTAAAAGGAGGAGACTTCACTTGCCCAGTTTTTTTACTTTCCGCCGGTAAATTACCTGATGTTAATCCAATTGATTTCGTTTGGTTACTCTCAGTAAAAACCAAATTATTACTCGTTTGCTTATCAACAACCAAATTATTTTCGTTTCGAGATGGAGACTCACTCCTGACCTCATTTTCCTTCTTTTCAGCCACCAAATGGCCCGATGAAGTTCCACGTGATTTTGTTTGGTGCCCATTTTTCTCATTATCTTGCGAATTTCGTAACGGAATCTTCGAAATGTGAATTCTATCTAATTCCGGGGCTGACTTGTGCATTCTTTTTTTTCCTCGCACCTTTTTGCGAGGAGTTGGAGGGTTCGAACCTCCGGTTGTAATTCTAATCGGAATTTGACTGCGATGTCGTGTCTTTATATTAGCCACGTTATCACTGACCGTGATTTTGATACTAGTTGGTCTATCTATGACTAAAGAAGTTTGAGTATCGTTATCGTCACTTGGTTGATTACTATCGCTTTCAGGAGTCCTCATTTTGACAACCTCGCCACCAAAGCGAACTTTGCGTGGACTCCGGTTAACCATTTCTGAATCGCTTTCTTCTGTTAACATCCTCACAACTCGTGGTTTGCGTCTGAAACTATTGTAGTTTATTAATTATTGTTTTGTTATTTTAGAATAGAAAACTAATTACCTGAAATCATCTTCGCTGTCACTAAAAGCGTTTGAGAGAGGTTTGGAAGTTTCTTCGTGGATCTGCATAGTAATGGCAGGTCCTGTTTGTAAAGTAATTTCAGTTTCGAGAATCACGTTATCGTTAACTATTCTAGGTTTTGGTGATTGTAGAGTCAAATTTTGTTCTTTGCACATTTCTTCAAACTCTTTAACAGTTTCGGGAGTCATCAACGAATTAAATCGGTCTTTACCCCATTTTCCCCTAATTTTCACTAAAGACCCCAACGAGGCTTCTTTCAAAAATTCTTGATGAGTACCTTCAACTAACTGTCGCAACACAAACAGCGCGGTATCTTCATTAATGTAGTTGATGTTAGCCAAATAAGGTGCCGCCATCATTAACCCCAATACCAAGTGACTATCTTGAGGAACTGCCGTTAAAAGTTTTTTCAAAACTTCGTTAGGATGCGGGCTATGTTTGATATGGATTCGAACGACATCAATTGCTCCTTTCCGGACAGCTGGTGCTACATAAGACAGGTTGACGATCAAATCTTGCAACAACATCTCCATATAACTGTCTATAACGTGCTGTTCTATTACTGGAATCAAATCTGCTAACACCCTCAAAGCATTTTGACGCACTTCTCTTTCAGGATTGCGCAACCGGTCTTTGAGAACCAAAAACAACACTTTCGGGTCCAAATCATCTAATAATTTCTTTAATCAAAAGGGGAAATAAATAAATTAATTAGTTACCTGGTAGACGTTTTGTGCGTACAATAACTTCCCATAACCACGTGAGTGAAACTGTACCATCGATGTTGGAAGATGGAGCACGGTCGAGAAGGGAATCACTTCCTGGAGGACTATTGTAGTCAAGCATTTTGTAAGAGATTTAGCACGTTAACGAGGTTCGTGGTTGCATGGTGGAAGCACGTTGCGTTATGATGGAGCGGTACAAACACTACCACCATTCCCTATCACGTCGTATATTGATTGTTCTAGTAGGGCGATGGAAATGCGTTCGTGTTCTGGTGGCCACCTGAGTTAATATGGGTCTCAATTATGCACTAATAGGTTTAAGAAAGCCGATAAAAAGCGTAGCTACCCTTGTCTTATAATTTATTTAATTGTTAAACAACCCGTGGTTCAACAAATCTTTATTGCCCCTGAAAAGTAGATAACCCAATATGCACTAGAATGCACTTCATTGCAGTAAGTTTCTGCTAATAATTTTTATTGTTTATTTTGTGTCTGTTTTAACCTTTATAGTTTATTATTTTGGGTCGACAAATGGGTTAAGTTATTGTAAAATACAGAAAAACGTTAAAGATTATGCAGGATTGACCTATAACGCAAACTTGTGTGCTCCACCTACCTGGTTTTTATGGTAATCTGTTGATCTGTGAGATTTCCTATTTTATAAGTTTTTGCTATAACTCTGGACGAGATTAGATCTATAATGGGGTTCGAAGAAATTACAACTGGCATTCCCCATAGCATACGATATATTCAACTAAACAAGCGTGTCAAGATTTTCAATGATTAAGCAAGCAAATAATAAGCGATTCAGTGCTGAAGAAAGAATAGTAAATCGACAAACTAATTGTTACGGAATCAGATAACTTCTGCGCTTTTATTCTTAAACTTTTCCATAGAATTGTAGTTTAAAATACTGCAATTAACCATTAATATTAAACTGGAAACAAACTTCTTAACAAGTTCTTATAAAGTAATTTAGAAAGCGAGAAATTAATTAATAAAGAGAATTATAATTAGTAAAAGTTCAAATCTAAAAACAATATTTCTTCTATTGCCTTCTTAAGAGTGTTTTTCTGTTTATTAATTATAGAATTATGTTTATGTAATAATATACTATCATTATTAAAACATTATACTATACTTTCCATTAAAGACTTGTTCATTCCTTTTTAATTAAACTCCCATTACCTTCTCTATACCTACTATCAAGACGCTTGCAAGTAAAAAGTTTCCAGTAGCTTATACTCTACTATTCTTTTAATCTGTTGTGGTAGAAAAAACTGGAAACACTAAATGCCATCCAGACTTCTTTTAGATTCTGTATCCTTTATACCAGTACGCATTCCTTTCTGTTTTTTCTTATTTCAGCTGGAATGTCAGCTTATTAGAAATAAGAGCTTTAAAAAGTTTTCAGAGTACACTTCCTTAATGGTATGAACTGTAATGGTTCTTAATTTTATTTTACTCTTTTTATTATCTTAAAACTCTTCCCTTCTCATTTGTTCCTTCTATTTTTTTGTTAGATACCACGCTTCTCATAGACTCTTCTTTTCCTCTTTCTTCATGATTTTTGCTCAATATAAGTGACTCTTATTACTTACTGCGTAACCATTTTTATTCTATAATTCTTCAACTAGTCTTCTTATTGCCCCAATTTTTACATTGAAATCTTCAAACGGTCAAACAATTTACTAATCTTTTCTTCACTCTTTTTTCTGCTAGCCTACAGTTAAATTTACATTCTACTGATCTTCCATCTTACACCACAATTTTTTTCTTTCTGTTTTGTTTTGTAACAACTTTTTACTACCACAACAAATTAATTGTCCACTATAATTAACAACGGTTGATTGAGTAAAAATACAAATTGAAGTGACTGATATCGGTGGAAAGATTGACGCGTACGTGCTCTATCAATTAGGGTTGCTGGTAAAGTACATAAATGTTTTTTGCTCTGGTCACTCACTTTCATTTTTATTTTATTTAATAGACTGTAGTTTGGTTTAATGTTAATTCATGCGGTTATTTTGCAGCAATAGTAAAACAAACATTACAATTGGTGACCTCAACTCGATCTAAACACGCAACAAGTGCAACGATCCCTTATGTTTCAAGATTGCCTTCGTTCTATCTATCACAGTACGCTCGGTAAATGCGCGTTGAATTTTCTTTTAAATATTAAAACAAACCACGTCTCTAAATACTGCGGGGACTCATAAAATGATGCACATGATAAGACTAAGAAATCTTCTTTAGGCAGCAGAGTAATCAACCGGGGGAGTAGGGTTTGAATTGCGGTCAAGACCAGGACTCTCTTGATTTTTAATTTTTTTCTATTTCTTAATTTTTTGTAATCGTTTTATCACAAAAATTTCTTTGACTATTTCATTCGCTTTAGTAGTCATTATGCTTTGATCTATTCACACAATTATATTTATTTTTTACTTTCACTTTTGTCAATACATAGAAAAAGGAAAGAACGAACAGAAAAAGGGATTTGATGATATAGATATATTCAGTAAGTATGAATACTAAAGAACAAAAAATTTAAAAGAAGTAAAATGAAAGAGAATTTGTGTAGATTTATTTACCTGCCTTCAATCAGACGCATCTCTAGGGAAAAGCCCTCAACATATACCACTTGCAGATTAAATTCGGCATAGTTCTGCAACTATTAGGCGATAGGGCAGTGGACTAACTACTCCTTGCCAAAAAAGAAATAGAAGTTACAAAATCTAAACGAGCTACGGAATCTGGAGAGAAAGAGTAGGGGGCAGTAGGTAAATGAAGAGGGAGGAAGATTTGATGTATACACACACTGGTAGATCTAGAGCAATAAATAAGCTAATGAAAAAAGTTGACAAATACAAACTGACATTAGTAGCTACTCAAGAAATAAGATGGTCGGAAGAATAATTTAAAAATTTAAACAATCAAAAGAATATGTGTTTTGGGGGTAAAGGAAAAAATGAAAAACTCGTACTCATACTCGCAGTGAACTTGGACAGAGAAGCTCACTTCCAACTCTTCAATATTTAAAACTGTAATGCAAAAATCAGAGATTAGATAAATTGGGGAATGCCAAAAAAACCTACAGAGAGCTGATGGTAGATGAAGTGTCAGACAATTAATAAAAGTAATAGAAATGGAATAGAAATATAGGAAATTCTATATGGCATGTATCCTTGTATTATGTTTATAACGCAAACATCAGTACTAACGAGCAATGAATGATATGATTTAGATAAGGTTTCCCATATGCTGACATCCTGGTGTTGATTAGTAGAGACGGAAATAGTTTAAAAGAAAATTTTGAGATGGTAGGCCAAAAAAGAAATAATATTGCCTGAAATTAAATAAAATCAAGCGGTTGAACCACTAATGTAGAAAGAAAATATAAATATATAAGTTTCATATTACTCTATTTTGTAAATAACAATGAAAAATATGAGAAAAAAGTGCTAAGGATGATGGATGTAAATAATACCACGGTACGTGGGTACAGAATCAGATACAATCAAGAACTGGCCCAACTATTTTATGAAAATGATATGATAGAACGGGAAGATAAGGAATATTAAAAATGGGAGAATAAAAAGATTAATAAAAAAAATCTTTGGTGGAATGTCAGAAGGTACCTGAACAAGAAAAAGCCAAAAATGAGTGGGCGATATTGCAAGAAAGATGAAAGTAGAAAATTGAAAAGTAATTGAGACATTGGGAAAAAGCGCGTAAGGGCTATGAAACTACTGGAAACGTAACAAAAAAAATTAAATCGTATTAAAGAAAATTTTGTGAAACAATAATTTAAAAAGTATAAAGAAGAAAATGTCAGGTATAAGAAATTTCTTGTTGGGTTATTTATAGTTTTATAGTTCTATCTCAATTTTTTTCAAATTTTTTCATTAACGCGTTAAGTACCTAATGTGTACCTAATAATTAGAATATATGACACCATATCTAGATAATTTGCTAAATAGTGAGTTATACTTCTAAGATTTTGCAAAAAATATTATGTGCTTAGCTAATCGGGAAAGTAATTTTGAAAATTTGAGGCAGAAAGTTTTCAAATTTTGCTTAGTATTGTAATTTTGTAATTGAGGTAAAACTGCTATTACTATCTTAATTGCCATAAGACAAATACAGATATAAACATCTTTCTTTTCTCAAAAGGTAGGTAAATTTACTAAAACAGTGGTGCCCTGTACTTTACAAAAATTATTATAAAGTCCTTTGACCCGCCGTCGTCGCCGCCTATGTGCTGTTTAGGTTAGATGTTTACGTGCTTCCATGTTTACATCTTTGTGGTGGCGGAGCAAAAATGTGAATATTTTTCAAATTTCGGATATAACTTAATGCCGAAATGTACCATAACAACCCTAATTGCGTGCTTAACCCGCGTCCATAATTGTTTATTTTAAGTAGCATTAGTTTCTATAAGATAAATGCATTTTTTCCCGTTGTTTGTGGTGACATAAAATCGTAAATCAGTGACTAATGAGTGTTTAATGTTGATTGCTGATTAATCCCTACACTGACTATGATGCAGTTTACTAACTCCAACTATTATTGATCGTTTAGGACCAAGAATAGGAGGGAAGATGTAAATAAGGTTAGTTTTTGAATCAACAATTAACGCTTACTCAGCCTTTTTTGACTCATTTAACCCCAAATCCAGATGTTATTCCCATTAATCATCGAGGGTTAAAGAAAACCTAATCGTCGTTACTCAAAACAATAATTTAAAAAAAAAAATGTAATAACCTTGAAAACACTAATGTTAAGCATTTGAATATTGCAGGGCACCAATTCCTACTAAAATGAACAGCGACACTGACAGTCATGAAACTGCAATTTGCAAAGACATCTTGTCCCAATTCGGTCCCATTGATCAGCTTCTTGGTTCTGTGTCATACAATGACACCGACTCGGGTGAAGGAAAAACACAACCCTTACGCGCTAGCGCCCGCGTTTTCAAAAAGATGAAATTCGAACAAATCGTCACAGCGATGGACAAGAAGGAGAAAAAAGAAGAAGTTAAAGTTGAGGATCCTGTTAAACAAGAAAACAAGAGACCAGTCAACCCTTTATGGATCTCCGAAGAAAAAAACATATTTTTTGAGGCACTCAATGAATTCGGGAAGGATTTTGAAAACATACATCTGTACATGAGTACGAGGTTAAAAAAGAAGGGACTACAAGACGACGCCATCAAAACCAAACACCAAATACGCCATTTTTATTATAAGATTTCGCACATGATGCTGCGTTATCTCAAGTTATCTGAGAGTAAGTTTGAGTCAAAAATGATTCATCATTATACAAAACCTGCATGTAGTCAATTACAAAAAAATAGTTTTGAGGAACGCGTGGTTACATCTGATAGAGTAACGGTTTGCACGTTTTGCCATGTGGCGTCAAAATGGGTTAATTTATTAGAAACTAATACTTTTTTATAGTTAATGCGGATCTGTATTCAGTGCTCAGAGAAACCAAATTTTGTCAAAAATTAAGTACGAAAATAAGTATAAAAACTTGAGTTTCTAGGTAATTTCTCTTTCTTATTCGATATTATTTCTACATATAATCATTGAGACAATGGTTAAGCGGTTAACGCCTCCACCTGCTATTCGCCAGGTCGCTCCGAATTCTATCTCCAGTACCGCCTGATTTAGCCACGAGTTTTTTGCAGGAATTTTCCTATGCCATTTAAACCAAATGACTGGTTAAAGATCTCAATATCTACCACATTCCCTTTGAAATCATCCTCAACCGCAAGCATCCCGTCTTCCTATCAAATGTGGCTGAGAAAAATTGGGACGTTCCCTAACGACTCAGTCTTTTGGTAAAATGAAAAATTCTAGCTCTATTTTTACCGGTAATGTATACTTAATCCGTATTTGTGTTTAGTATTCACAGAAATTGGTGGAGAAAACTCAATTTTTCCGCGAACGAAGTGCGTAAAGGTAAATTTATTGTAGAAACCCAAATTTTGTTGTATTTAGTCAGGAATGTTGTTAGATAAACTCAATTTTGGCGAAAAAGAAGTGGAAAATGGTACGAAAGCATTCCTACCTTGATAGCACAAACTTGAGCTTCTAGTCCACGAGTGGTCTGAGTGCAGATTGTCATTTTTCTTCTATTCGTTTTTATACTTAATTCGAATTTGTATTGTATTATTGAGATCAATAAGTAGCCTTACTTCTAGTACAGGAATTTGAGCTTCTAGCTCAATTGCAAATCTATGAGTGGTTTGAGTGCAGATAGAATTTTTTTTCTCTAATATTATTTTTATATAATCCGGATCTGTGTTCACTTTTGAAAGAAAACTCAATTTTGAATTAAATGGAAAAAGGTACGGAAACATTCTTATGTTTTTTATAGAAACCTGAGCTTTTAGCCGAACTTCAAATCCATAAATGGTTTGAGTGCAGATAGTAATTTCTTTTTCCTATTCAGTATTATTTTAACATTTATTTCTTATTTATATTCAGTTGCGACAAGAATGAAGTGAAAGAAGGCATGGAAACATTTTTACCATCTTTACAGAGATTTGAGCTTTTAAGCGTACCTCAAGTTCAATGGTTTGAGTGTAGATTGTAATTTATTTTTTCTATTCAATATTATTTTTATCCTTACTCATACTTTTCAAAAAAGAAAACATGTTAAGAAACTCAATTTCGACAAGAATGAAGAGGAAACAGTATCGAAAATATGAACTTTATTGCAGAAACTTGAGCTTCTATTCCAGTTATAAATCTACTAGTGGTTTGAATGCACTCATAATTAATTTTTATTCCAAACTATTTTTCTTAGTCTCGATCTGTATTGCCGTTAATAGTAATTTGGCGAAGGGGAGAAAGGTAATGGAATTAGTGGAAACTTTCTTACCCTCATTGCAGAACCTCGAATTGTAGTGCAGCTGGAAATTCGCTACTGATCTGAATGCAGATTGTAACTCTTTTTCCTATTTGATATTCTTTTTATACTCAATACAAATTTGTATTTATTGTTGAAAAATTGTTTCATAAAACCACATTTTAGTAATAATAGATTTGAAAAATGTTTAAAGGTGGTACTGTGTTGGGGCAGTTAGTGCGAGTACTGCTAAATCAGTTTGCGCCGGACACAATTCCCGGTTAAATCTGGGAAATTTTTATTCGGTTTCTCCCAATCAATGGAAACCACCTTGAAAAGCGTTTTCCGTGTATTCCTGGTCATTCGGATTCGACCTAAAATTATAGGTCCCACGTATACGAATTAATAAAAGTGAATACCACAAACACATGTAGCGAGATAGTGGATGCTCGTTAACATATATGGGAGAAGAAGTGGTCTGAATGCGTCCCAATTTCTTTTTCACATTCGCTATTATTTTTATATTTAATTCTGATTTGTATTGCTGCTTAAACAAGTCATTTCATAAAACCCAATTTTGGCAAAAATGAACCGGAAAAGGTAACAGAAATATTGTTACCTTTTTTGCAAAAACTTTAGCTTCTAGTTATAGTGAAAATCCACGAATGATTCTATTTACTATTGAATTAGAATTTTCAGAAAACACAAATTTACTAAGAACGAAGTGGAAAAGGATAATAGAAACTTTTTATCCTTAATTTCGGAAGCTAGAGGTTGTAGTTCAGTAGCAAAATCTCGAATGGTTTGAATGGTCTATCATTTCTATAATTATTTCGGATGTCTAGTGTTCAAGAAAATTGTAGAAATTTCAGTGCTTGCAAGAAATAATTAGAATTAAAATGAAAATATTTTTATATTGATCGTAAATAAATTTTATTAGGGTGCAATGGGCAAGATATGAATTGAAATTTGGCGACAACAAAAAAATTGAGCCGCATAATTATAATTGACTTGAAACAATTTGATTAACAAGGTAAATGCAGCAGTAACGATAACAGGTTTTAAAATTAAATCGGCTATTGACTGGCGACCATTTTGGATCCAAACTCGATATAAAACAATTGTTTGTTCTTGTAGAAGTTCCGAAACCCACTCAAGAATTGTACATTTTGGTCAACTACGGCGAAATGCGCAGGAAAATCGGGTCGGTCTCAAAGAAAAACTGGCCGAAGCTCAATGAATTGATCAACAACGGTTCAGTGGCGGTCCGAATCAAGGGTAAAACGATCCGGATCAAAACTCCCATGTGCAGGGCATTACGAAGGATCAACCAGTTAGACGGTAATTTCGCAATATATTGCTCAACCCTAATAACTCTGTTTAAATAGAAAAATACGACGATCTCAAATTACCAACCCGGGTAATGGTGGAGCTCAAACCCAAAGACATGGCATCGTTCCTAAAGGTGCAGAGTGCTGCACAGAATCCACGCATCAAAATGTCTCTTTCACTTCAAAAACGCCTCAGTTCGTTGATAACGTGCGTCAGCAATCGATGGAAGAGTACCGAAGCACTACTTGTATCCTAAATTTACTTTATAATTTTTTATTTTTGTATCGAAAAAGTTCCTTAATACTTTTCTAGTACGATAAAGCGTTGATTTCAACTAATGTTACTACAAAGGATTGTGTTCCTGATCAAAAGACGATCGATACTAATTCGGCGCTGCTGACATCTTTGTTGAGATTGAGTCCGCCCGAAGACGCGACGGTTGAACTACCTTCAATTGACATCAGCGAGTATTTCACAGGACAAAGCATTTGTCTTAACGCTTTCGAGCAACGACGAAACGCCAAACTTAAAAGTGCAGGTTGGTTCAAGAAAATGATGTAACATCACTTTTGCAGGAGAAACTAATGATAAGTTTAGTGATTGTTAAGCTTTGATTTTACGTTTTTATACGTAATGTTCAATGGGTAGAACCTGTAAATGAACCACAACGTAAATAACACAAACAATAACGAAGAAATAAAAGTTTTAAAATAAAATAAAAAACAAAGAATCATATAATCGTGAACTAAACAAACTTTTTGTAATTATTGATGGTGAGCAGTACTAAAACTATTCTAAATACTCTTCTAGATCTCCAGTCTCTACTCTCTTAAATATTCTTTAAGTTCTAAAATGGTACCCAAACTTTTTCATCTGCTTTACACACTGTTTGGCATTCTTGTCAGCTTCTTACTGATTCTCACTAAATACTTAACTTAGGTTTTGTAATTTTGTACTTATTTCATTATTTATTTAATCACTTTTACTATATTTTTTCTGATTTCCCTTCTTCTAAATACGAAGATTTTTGTTTTCCTTATATTTACCATTTTTCATACCAATTTATTGCTTCGTTCTCCTTACTTTTTTCCCATACTTTTCTCATGCGTTGCTAACCATATCATCCGCATCCAAAATACCCCCCCTCTCCATTGTTCCGTTTACCTATATTTTATATCTTGTTTTCTCATGTAATCTGCTAAATTTGCTAAAATCGATGTTTTTTCAAAGAGGGAATAAAAAAAGAGGAAAAGGAGAGCACCGAAAGCAAGCTTGACAAATCTTCGAAACCTCTTGATGACGACGTCTCAGAAGTGAAGCCGTTCGCTTTCGTTACCAAAGTGGTAGATGAAGCCGTTAACACGATTTTATCGTTGAAAACTCCAGACATTGAAATAAAATGTGATAAAACCGAAGATGCTTCTCCGGATGTGAAGAACGTTTTAAAAGAAGAAAGTCGTGCGAAAGTGGAAGCAGTGAGGCAGGGATGGACGTTGGAGAACTGCGCATCTCTAACAATCGGCGAACTATACTTAATGGTACTTATCATTGCGAGTAAAATTCTGATAGCTAGCGAATCTGAGTCAAAACATGCTTTTTAGGTGTTTTAATTATTTCAAAGATAGTTAGATGGCGCTGTAATGATAGTGTTGCGTCTCCAGACATACTAACTGCTTAATGATAACGTGTTTCATGTGGATCAGCACTGCAATAATTGTAACTTTTCTATCAAATCTTGTACTCGGGGTGTTCTTGCATTTCAGTATGCTACTGTTCATCTTAAGAATGTTGATGGAACAGTGTTCTTTAGGTAATTGGTGACATGAACATATTCAAGATACTTAAGACGTCATCACGAAATTTCTATATACGAATAGACTAAAATGACTGATTAATGTTGGTGTTTTTTTTACTATAAGTGTCATATAAACGATAAGAACAAAGAGTTCAGAGAGGCATCTTATCATGCGACAGTAGTTTTAAGCTTATTTTCTTGAAAACATCAAGTCGCTTTCTTTTAATGAGATTTATAGCCCTGTATAGTTCCAATTTTTTCAAATTGCGGTTTTAGTTCGGGGGCGATTCGAAATTGCTGCTTGACTACAAGTGGGAGAATCCAGAAAATGATCCTCAAGAAGCGAACAACGTTGATAATAAACAAGAAAATGTTTTAACCCAGTCGCTTCGCAAACTGGTATCACTGGCCAAACTGCACTGCAACAAAACCGTCGTCAAATGCACTTGTGGACACGTTTGCGGGGCGAAGAGCAACGTTCAATTTAAACGGCCGATGCCTGCCAAAGTACTGAAGAAAGCTCAACCAACCCAAGAGGTTTGGTATTATTATTATTATCTTATTTTCTTATTGTTACTGTTTTAGAACGCGACTGAGGACAAGATTTGTGATAGTGACACAAACAGTCCCGTTTTGGTACAGCCGAAGGTGCAACCGACTGATGACCGACTTCAGCCCCCCAGTACCTCCATGGCCGACTTATTCCAATTGGATGTGAGTTTCCAAATTTAAAATTTTTTTCTACTAAATTTATACTTTCTACAGTTATTCTGAAATTATTTGATTCAATAGTTTCAGAAATGTGGCGTCTTTAACTATACGTGAACTGAGTACTGGCGAGAAGTATTCAGTTTTGGTATTTTTAAGACTTTAAAATGTTCTTAACTGAAGTAACGCGTCTTTGTTATTTAGTTCATCTGTCACTTCCAGACAATGCAGAAACTGAATCCACGCAACCGGCGAAGGCCCCGCACCAAGCAACTTGTCGTCGAACGCAAACTAGTTCCTAACCAGTCCGACACCAAACATCAAATCGTTTCCATGGACATCATTCAACAAGAAAGCGAACCGATGCCCAAGGACGAAACGGTTCAATTATTTGGTGTCGACCCCACCTCTCTATTGCCAACTCTTCAAAGTAACAACAACAATAATAAACTAGTACAAGAACAATCGGAAAAGGATTTTACTGGTAACTTTTTGCTTTGGACTTTTCAAATGAAAGAATTAGTTGGGGATTTTTCAGGATTATTAGATGAGAATCCGTCGAATTCCGAATTGTCGTCAGGATTGTCGAAAATCTTGAAAGAAAACGAAGCTCAATGGAATGACGTTGGGGATTATTCTCTTAGCAGCTTGCTGGGACATTTGGATTGTCAAACTAAAACCAATCAATCGTCTGTTAGTATAGTCACTGACGATACTCAATTGTCACATGATGTAAGTTTTTTTATGGTAGTAAGAATGGTTTCAATTGTTTGTTGTAGGTGGATGCCCAAGTTCGCACGTTATTGATAGAGTCTAGCATAGATTACACGGCGAAATTCGCAGATTTAGCTGCTCAAGTTGTCGATAATAAAAAGTGAATTGTGACCAAATTCAAATTTTATACTAGTTATAAAATATTTTAATACCTGTATTTATATTTGTTTACATCCATACAGAAATGTTATTTTAATATTGCGCGATTTTTAGAACGGGATGGTCGAGTTTAGAAGTTGTTTGCAATAATCATGAATTTGTTATGTTATATTTATTGAGATGGTTGAGATCGTGATAGCGCCCTCTATGTATTTATCATGTCGTAATATATTGTATTTAAAAAACAGAAACTTTGTGTTTACGATTTAGCGTGATTGAGATTTTTAAAATCTTCATAGGTGAATTTTAAATAAGGATTTCAAAGCACGTTCACTCAGGCCTCAAATTTTTTCTTGCGCCTCCACCGAGTCATTTATGCGGCGACGCAGTGGAATATAATTTTTATGTTTAGCAGCAAAGGTACGAAGACGAAATACACCTACTTTAACTTGTAACTCAAGCAAGCGGCCTAAAGGACTTTCGCTTAGGTCCACTTACCATTGGGGAGCACAAGCTGGGGTTCTATGCCCGATTTGCTATAAGATTTTGTCTAAGGAT
The DNA here is from genome assembly GCA_905333025.2 of Pyrochroa serraticornis. Taxonomy (NCBI): domain Eukaryota; kingdom Metazoa; phylum Arthropoda; class Insecta; order Coleoptera; family Pyrochroidae; genus Pyrochroa; species Pyrochroa serraticornis. The sequence goes on along the minus strand of HG995157.1, from coordinate 6,866,844 downwards.
GTTATCTACTGTGGGTTTAGTACAGTCAGTTCCCTATACTGATGACGTATCAATGATCAAGATCCTACCTTTCTATATCTTAAGATTTGGTTTGGGAGGCAATCAGGCTTGAAGTGAAAAGGCCAATGGTCGTACTCGACATGTCAAGTTGATTTATTTTTCATATTTACGCAGAAATTAATAATTTGGTGGTGTAAAAACTAACGATCAAGCTATAGAAACATCCTAGAGAGTCAGAGACAACTTTCGACGATGACTATAGTCATTCCATTTGAAAAAATTGACTTTTTACAATTTTTAAAGTAGAGATTTTATTCCATAATTCCGTTTCCTTTTAGAATTTCCAAATGTAATTACATACAGTCATATCTTAATGGCATGAACGAGGACTCCCCGAAATCGATACAGATCTTAGGCCGGGCCTGATTTAAACGTCAAAATTGCAGCGAACGTGGCAACCCCGCTCGTGATGAATTTTTCATATACTGTCAATCATCTGCATCTGTCAGTGGGGTTCAGCTGGTTGTAGACGTCAAATTTTAATAACAATAAAATTTTAGATAAGACGATTAGTTGATTTAGGTCGCATTTCAGTTTATATCGTCGATAAGGAACCATGGAATTGATTAAAACTCCAAAAGTAACAAACAATCACTTAACCTCGTCAGTCCGTAATTTATTAACGGACCCTTTTTTAGGTCGAAAACGTTCGTATGCTGGACAGATTCTGCAAAACTCCATCGCTAGGTACCTTGTATTTAACCGCAACACATTTGATCTTTGTTGACCCAGATGCAAAGAAAGAAACATGGGTAAATATTTGTTGATTTACTCCATATTCTTAAAGTTAAATTTCTAGATCCTTCACATGCATATCGCCAGTATTGAAAAGCTTACCCTAACCACAACAGGATCTCCGCTTTTAATAAGAACGAAAACATTCCAATCGGTAACTTTTGTGATTCCAAAAGAGAGAGATTGCCACGATATTTATGTTACGTTACAACAATTATCCCAACCTTCAAACGTTGATGATTTGTATTGTTTTACTTACACATCACCAGTTGAAGATATAGAAAAAACTTCCGGATGGAACTTCTACAGTCTTCAATCAGAGTATGAAAGATTAGGTGCTCCTAATGAACAGTGGTGTTTAACCAAATTGAACAGCAATTATGAAGTAAATTGTTTTCATTCGGGAATTGAAATCAATAATTTGTTTTTAGTTATGCGAAACGTATCCTCAATATTTGATAGTGCCGGCTTCCGCCAATCAAACTACGTTAATAGGTAGCTCAAAATTTCGGTCAAAGGGACGTCTACCAGTTCTTTCATATCTTCACCACAACAAAGCTAGCATCAGTCGCTGTAGCCAACCGTTATCCGGCTTTAGCGCTCGGTGTTTAGAAGATGAGAAAATGCTTAACCACGTTCTTAGAACCAACCCCAATTCCAACTTCATGTATGTTGTGGACACGAGACCAAAAGTAGGTTTTTTAAACAAAACTTTATCGCCTAACGTAAAAGTGTTTGTAATGTAAAGTCAAACTATTTTCACTCTATCTAAATTACAAATTTAGAGATATTATGAGGAACAATTTAGGAAACGTTAGGCCAAATATATGTGATTTACGGGAACACTGTGGCAACTCCTTTAATAGTTTGAAATTAAATAATAATTCAACTAGGGGATTCAACATAATAATTGATGTCGTATTTGGTTATTTTTTTTGAAAAATTTTAGCACTGATTATGGGTCAGGGGAACGTGATGAATAGAAAATAATTATATAAACTCAAAATAATTAAAGTAAGTTTTTTTAAATTTGTTCATTCTGAGAATAGTGATTATGAACGATATGACTCAGACAATTTGGGTAGCTCTGCAGCCACCCTGGCGTAACAAAACACACTTTCTGCAGCGTTTTGACACGAAACGACCCATAGTTTTTTTATTCATGAGAAGCAGATTGCTCAGGAATATAACTGTTGGCAACTTCAGCACAAGAAGAACGCACATTCATCTATAGTTATTTTCTATTTGAAGGGTAGACGTTTTAGGACCATTTTTACAGTGGTGGTTGTAGTCAAAGCTTAGGTAAATCGAGAGTTCAGACTTAAGCTAGTGTCAAAGATCTCAGTTCAAATACTTTTAATTCTGTATAGGGTTAGTAATGCATTTGTAAAATGCGCATGCGCAGATAGCATACTTAGCTGCCCATTTATAGACACTTGTCTTGATATTTAAATTAACCAAAAACAATGAAATGCACCTAATCGAAATGTTACGTATGTTAACACCGCTTGGCTGTGCAGAAATAATTCATGTCTGAACTGGCAATACCTAGTATTAACACAGTAAAGTTGCGTTATTATTTGTTGAAGAGAGTTCTTTACAACTGAAGATTCTTTTGACTAAATAATTGGGCCGATTTTAAATTGCAACTTTAATTATTTTGAGTGAACTGTTACTTTGTTTTGTCACAAGCAATGATTTGAATTTTTTTTTTGAAACTATATTTTTAGATTAACGCCATGGCCAATAGGGCAGCAGGGAAAGGTTACGAAAACGAAGCTTTTTACGAAAACATCAAATTCCAATTTCTCGGCGTTGAAAACATCCACGTAATGCGTAACAGCTTATCAAAAGTTGTTGAAAGTACGTTTTTAATGACACCCCCCAAAAAAATTACAAAAATTAAATTTTAGCTTGTGAACAAAAAAATCCGACAATGAACAGCTTCCTTAGTGGACTAGAATCGAGTGGTTGGTTGCGTCACATCAAATCGGTCCTCGATACCTCTTGGTTCATAGCTCAAGCAGTCGATGATGGTATTAACGTTGTAGTTCATTGTTCCGATGGTTGGGACAGAACTGCACAAGTTTGTTCCTTAGCTTCAATGTTGTTGGAGCCTTACTATCGCACAATTACCGGATTTCAGGTTGTTTTTTAAGTCAAATTAGTAATGTAATCTTACTTTTGGTGTTTTAGGTGCTAATCGAAAAAGACTGGCTGGGTTTCGGTCATAAATTTTCCGAACGTAGCGGGCATATACAGGGAGATAACAAGGAAGTTTCTCCTGTTTTTACCCAATTACTTGACTGTACCTGGCAATTGATGCAGCAGTTTCCTTGTGCTTTCCAATATAACGAGAAATTTTTGCTTACTCTGCACGATCACGTTCATTCGTGTCAATTCGGGACTTTTGTAGGTAATAGCGAAAAGGAGAAGGTGGATCTCAAGTTAATTACTTGTTGATTTTATTATCCATTCTTTAACTATCTTATTACCGTAGGTTAGCCGAAAGAACTTATTCTCTTTGGGGGTATATGGCGAATTACATGAACGAATACGTGAATCCTTTGTATGATTCTGAGGAATTTGTGGGGGTGCTCATACCGGTTTTAGTGCCTCAAAACATAACGCAAGTTATTGGTTGTTACCCTTTTTTTTCTTTACAATTTATTTATAGATTTTGGAGAGGCATGTATTGCAGATTTGAGTCAGGAGTTCATCCCAGGGAACCACAAGCTGACTTACTGACAGCTACCCTCAATCACACTAACTCTCTTGATGATCATATTAAGTATTTGTCTAAGGTAATGCCCCATAAAAATTAATGTTTAATACTTGCAACCAACCTACGGTAGAATGCTCTGAATGGTAATAATATGGACCATAACTTTTTTGAACTCATATTGCACGACGTTGACACCTATTTTAGTCTAAAGCCATTCGCACACTGTGCGGTTGCGATGAGAATTATTGTGTGCGGTAAGATGCAGCGATATCGCATACATGCAAAATACAAAGTTATCAAGGAAGCAATGTCTGCGATGCGACCAAGTAACCGCTACGACAAAAAAGTATCGCAGGAACAATGGAGCTGTCGGTCAGAAATCGCACAGTTTTTTAGTTTTTATCTCGCGGAATTTAGTGGGCAACGGGCCGGATGCCGTAGCGATTTCAGTTTTTGCGATGTTGGCGTTTCACTGGATGTTGTTAATGTAACTCAACTGCCAATATTCAGTTCTTCATGTTAAATACAAAATGTTATGTGTGCAAGCAATTTGCGGTTGCGATGCGGCATATCGCATGCAATAAATCGCATCGCAACCGCAACGTGTGCAAATGCCCCGCCGCATCACGCGGTGGGCAGCACAGAACTCACCAACAACAGGAAAAATCGTAGGTTTCCTCTAAAATCGTTAATTTTTCAAATTTTTTTTTGTTCATTTGCTTTGACACGTATAAAATTATGTCAGCAATGCAGGATGGTCCTAAAAAAGCATTTTTGTGTGTAATACGCAAAAATTAAAATACTTTTTTCTATTTAACAAAAGTTGAGTGTCATCTAAGATTAAGAATATTTTTTTCAATTTTTTTGGTGAAAACCACATTAAATTCTCTTCAAAATTAAGAAAGAGGCACGCCCTACTGTACAATGCTGTGAATAGCCTTCTTAACCCGGAAGGGAAAAAAAAGGATTTTTTAAGTTGCCTTGTCGGAATTCTCATATTTTACATTTATCTATTTTTCTCCATCATTATAACGTATCAGGTTGTTTGAATACCGTCCATTTGTTACTTCAAGGACCGGGGTTGGGACTAGTGCCCAAAAATTTGTAAATGGTTTGATTGCGCCATACTCCACGCCCGGTTGTTGCAAGACCCCCACTATATCTCCGTCTTTTTCAGAGGATTTCGTCGCTGAAGTCCTTTATTTCCAAATCGGTAGAAAAAAAAATCAACCGCGTTAACGACTCCAGGAATCACGACACCCCCACCGACAACAAATACTATTACGAGAAAAGCCGAGAAAATGCCGACCACGACCACCCTCTCCAACCAACTTCTCCCAATATAGACAACGCAGTCAGTAGTCAAAGTTTATCAAATGACTTTGATTCGGTGGCGCTCGATTGGAAATCGTTGCGTAACATCCATGAATGTGCTTGTTCAACGTATTTCGATCAGCTCAGCAAGAAAACGCATTGTAGAAGATGCGGAAATATCTTCTGCATGCGATGCATAACAAAGAAAACATCGCTTCCAGGTCACGCAGCCAAAAACAACGTTTCTGTATGCAAGTCTTGCTACGATATCCTAGTCAGCTCCGTCGATATCGCAGAGTAATTTAGGAAATTTCGCACTTATATTTATTGCAACCATTAGTGTACAAACTATTATAAGCACTTAAAAAATAAATTGTTAACATTCGCAGATTTTTTTTAAATTTGCGATAAAACAGAACGCTGTAATCTTGGTATGTTTATAGAGTTAAAGCAATTAAAAAAATTGTTTTATTGACTTCTTAAAGGTCGTTTATTTATAGTGGCGGTATTTGTTTATTATCCTAATTAATAAAGTTGATAAATTGATAATATCCAATTCCTGTAATTTATGGTGACCGTCTTGGGTGCTGCGCGTGCGTGTGAAACGTCAATTAGAGACGTCAAATCCCAGATTTTTGGAATCATTTGGGTTCGGTTGTGAGTTTGATTATTTTAATTTCTGATCGTAGTTTCGATCGATTTCTGACCTAGACATGTAATAGAAACCTAAAAGTTTCGTGACGAATAGTTGTAGGTAGAATCTAGCAAAAATGGTGTCCATAATAAAGAACCAACTGTTGAAGCACCTATCCAGGTATCTTCCAATTTTTCACGTTTTTTTCAGTATTTGACCCTTTTTCGTTTAGATTTACCAAAAATTTATCCGCGGACAAGATCAATTTGAGCACTTTCAAGGGAGAAGGAGAATTATCGAATTTGGAACTGAATGAAATTGTTTTGACTGATCTACTGGAACTGCCTTCCTGGTTGCGACTAACACGGGCCTGGTGCAATAAGGTTTCCTTCAGAATCCCCTGGACGAAACTAAAAAGTGTGCCTATTTACCTGGTAAATTTTTAGCAACAGTAAAAAAATAAGATTAATTGTTATTGTTAGCGGTTAGATGAAGTGAATATAACAGTGGAGACATGCGAAGAACTGAGATCGATGTCAGCTCAAGGAGGGTTATCATCTTATGCAGTGCCAGGAAAATACAGTTTTATCCACAAAGTTATTGATGGAATTACAGTTGAGGTTAATACCGTTAATATTTTGTTTAATAGTCCAGCATTTACGGCTAGTGTGCAGGTACTGAAATTCGCAATTATATTTTGAAAGTTTTACAATAGTTTTGTTGTAGTTGTCGCGGATTAAGTTAGAATCGAAAACTCCTAAATGGGAATCCTCTGACTTGCGGATGACGAGAATCAAGGATTGTGAGAAGGGCCTTTTGCTCATTTTCAAGGAACTCGGATGGCAGACTGTTAGAATTGAAGCTAAGTCGACTGTTGATAAGAACTTGACTCCTTTGCGGCTGTTGACAAATCAAGCTAGATGTAGAATAGTTATTAAAAAGAGATTGTCAGGTAATTTTATCAATTTTAAAGTAGGGGCAAACAACAGAAACCCTGCACGAGGTTTTCTAGAAATTCCGAAAATTTTAGCAAATTCTCAAAAAAAAAATTAATTACCTTGAGAACTTCTAAAATTCTCCATAGAAATTTCCTAGATCTTCAAGTGTACAGTTTTACTTAGTAGCTTGCCCTTTGTTTCAATGTGTCATCTAAAGGAATTTTTTTGCAGACTGTTTTATAGTGGGATCTAGGTTAGTGATAATATTGGATGACTTGTTGTGGGTGCTGACTGACTCGCAGTTAAAAGCTGCCCTGCATTTCCTCGATTCCCTCGCTGGTCTGGTGCAGAAGGCGACTCAAATCACCAGAAAAGCGAAAGCCGCTCGCAAGTTAGAGGTGACAACCATTCTCAACATTAACTATGACTAAACCTTTTACTGCAGGAATTCCCCGATAATCAAGCGCAATTGCCGCATGAAGCCCGTACGAAAAACGCTTCTTCTTCGAAACCCAACGTTTTCACCCAATGCGACGTAGTGGAAACTTCCTACCATTTTCTTTCAAATCAGATCGTTTTACACTTATGCGACGATGTGGGTCCTGGTCGATCTACACATCCGAATCTCAAAGACGGGGGCGCGTTACAAATTAGCGTTAAGCGATTCCAAGTCGATTTCTACCCCTACCATCTGGCTAAAGGACATAGGAAACATTGGCCAAGGTACAACGAAACTTCAGTACCCCACACCATGTGGCAAGAACAAGCATTGGCGTCTTTCAAAACTCGTTTTGTCGACCTGATCGACCACAGCAAAACCCAGCATATGCCGCTCGCCAGATCTTTCAAAGTAACAAATTAGATTTTGTATTATTTTGTGTAATAATAATTTTTGTCAGGTTGCCAATTACGCACCAGAACCATACATACCCACGGCAGAGCCTGAAGTAAGTTGAATTTAACTAAAACTGTTTTCTTTATTAATAATAACCTTTAACGCCCCCAGATGGCTCGCTATAGTAATGGAGAACTGGTGACGCTTGAAATGGATAATTTAAAATATGGAGAACCCTCAATTGCTGACCATCAAAAGGTACCACGTAAAACTTTAACGGTTTTCGAAGATAACACGACAATTTCAGCCGATTTTCACGCAACCCCAACAAGAGTCTTTGAATTGCGAAGCCAAGAAACTGGCCAGTCCCAGTCAGAAGGAAGTAAAGAAACGGATCGAAGGACAAATAGGCAAATTGATGACAACTTGTGTTATTATGCGCATCGAAGATTTTACTCTCTACAAAGTCACGACTTCGGGGAAAAAGCAAGCATTAAAAGAATTCGTGGCCGGTAAGTCAGTTGGGGTTATCGGTATTAACGGAACGTAACCGATTTTTCTTATTAGCTCAGCATAAGCGGAGAGATAAGAGCGCGGCTGCAGGTACAATTGTAGTTTTCGTGTAGTTAGCATTCTACGTTATAGCGCGTTTCGTGACGTCACGCTTGGATGCGCAATAACAATTGCGCATCGAAGGAAAGCCGCGAAACTCGCCACTTTTTTACATTTTCTTTTTCAATTCTTGTTGATAACTTTGTCAGTAAGCACTCAAAAAAATTTCAGGTGATCGAGACCACATGGCATTACCAAAAGACTCCAGTATTGTCCATACTGAATTTATTTATTATTACTATCCGAGCGATATTCCGTTTCCTTGTAAGTAACAAGAACAAAAAATCAATTGAAAGTTTATCAAGAAATTGCAGTGCCGCCTCCGAAATTTTACGTGCATCTGAACCCGATCCAGGTGGTTTTCGATGTTGACAGCTGCCTTTGGCTCAATTCTTTCGGCTTGAACCTGTACCAATCGTTGATGGCTCCGAAAAAAGAATCGTCAGCGTCACAATATACTTATATTGACGTAAAAATTGAAGCTATTTTGCCTCGGGTAATTCTGGAAAAGTTGTTTTTTTTCGGGAGATTTAGTAAATGTGTATTTTAGATTAATTTTGAAAGCGCCGTGGACCATCCGAATCAGCGAGACAGGCCGAAAACGTTGAGTTTCCAAGTTACTCGGGCGACTATAACGAACGTTAGAAGTTTAGAACAGTCGTCCAGAGCAGATCTGGCCAAATGCGTCGACTCGTTTCACATGGGTTCGTTGTTTTTCGGGACGGAATTTCCATCGCAACCAAACGATTTTTACGTCGTCACTCAGAAATTTCTTGATCACATTTCCGCCAATGACAACATTAGGAACACACCTAGTGAATTAGACATATCATCGCTCGAAGTTCTGGTATGGGGTTTAAAAAATTAAATTAAATTAAGAGGTTTGATATTTTGTTTAGAGAATCTCTAAACTTAACGGAATTTATTCTAAATTTTCGCAATCGACTTTTGGATCTTTTTATAAAATCTCCCAAACATCTTCAAGTGACTACCGACACTGAATGGTCGAAGTTTTTCCTCAACCATCACAGAATTGAAGGGTGGTTTTGTACAATTACCAACCCAGAATTCAGCGTTCAGCTCAAGTATTTTTAAATAAATAAAGAAAAGTTTCTCTTAGTCTTGAACTTTGCTATAAAGGTCCGCCCAGTTTGCGGTTGGGAATGGATCTTAACACAGTTCACTATTCACAATCAACCACACCACTAACATGTGCGCACTGTAAACGTCACATTTTGATTGTGTATTGTATTGGGCTATAACCCTAACACCAAACTGGGTGAACCGTTATTGCAAAATTCCAAGGTTAACAGACCTTAAATGCGAATTTTATTTATTTATATAAAAATAATCGGGTCAATGTATGGAGAATAATTTGTTACGTCGGGCTAAACAAAATTTTTAGTGCGGTGCCATTTGAGAAAACAAGTTGCCGCAGCCAAAATTGGCTAACGTATTTTTATAAAAAACCATGCTCTATTATGAGGAACGCAGGAAAGTTTCTCATTAGTCCGAATTCCCAACAGGTATTGCAGCTGAGTCGGGAACTGCTGTGGACGGAGGCCAAGGACGTGTGGTGCGTGAGTTTAGATCCTGTTTGGGGCGACTTTGTGGGCGCCCGCGCCGTGGCGAAACCCGTACCGTTCCTGGACGCCGTCCCCGTCACAGTTTGGTTGCACACCCACATGGATCCGAATTCCACTATCAAAATCGAGAAGAACGCCGTAAATGCCGACATACACGCGTTAGCTCACATATCAAATTTAGTCAGCATCCAGCTGAATCACTACCAATATTTGTTCCTTTTACGTTTAGCTGAAGACGCTTCGGAATTAGTCACGTTCCTGTCTATTGATTCTAATAGGATTTTGAAAGTAATATCGAAAATAGTTTTGTTTCGGCTTTATTTACTTCGATAATTTTAAGGTTGAAAGCAGCGGTTCTGTGGCGGTAGGTGCTTTGATTCCACAACTAGAAGTCACTTTTGTTATGCCGTCACAATGTCCGGGGAAAGAGTCGTCAGGGGGTGACGTCGAGTCATTCGTACCGGACTCTTCTAGTATTGCCGATGATTTCGTGGCTGGATCTACAGCGACGGTTTGGCAGAACAGCTCTCTATCTATAGCTCAGACTGATAGTGTTAAGAAAACTATCGCAAATGGTGCCAATTTGGAGCTCTCCAGGAGTTACTCTGTTGAGTTTTCGCAAGGCAGTCCTGAAATCAAGATGAAGGCGACAAATCAACAACCGCCTTTCGGCAACATAAGCATCCAAAACAACTTCAATGCAGGTAGAGGTGCATTTTCTATAGAAGTGGTTCCCAAATTTTAAAAGTAAACTTACCCGAATTATTAGTTTGTAAAGTTTTTTATTTAAATAATTTGTATTTCATTGATTTACATTTTAAAAATTTCTTGAATGAAGCTTTCCTTCATCACTTTCAAGTTTCAACTCAATAACAGCCTTAGCTATTTTTATCCGGCTATTGCTAATTTTAGTTTTTAATAGTAAAGATGACAAATCATAGCCAAATATAAAAATATTCAATTTGATTGGTGCATCTGCGCCTCAACCGTTAAGTAAAAGAGGTTCCGCAGCAAGTTCCAGAAAAATTGCAAAACACCAATGTGCCGTTATTTCAACAATCCAGGGAAGTTAGTAATAGAAAGTGGCACTTTGCTTTTGTTTGTGGGTAATATTTGTAGCTTTGCCAAAATTGGATTTGTTTTCAGGGTTCTCCTCCATGAGAAAGGGATTCACAAATCTAATGTCTTCCCTGGACAGCGCTCTGAAGCCGAGTCCTGACGACGCCAGCGATACCGTATCTATCAGGAGCGACGCTTCAAGTGATTCTGATAACTACGTCATGATAACTATGGACTCTTGTGACATGACAGTCTTGGATCTCATGTTTTACGTCAAAGAATTTTCCTTTGAAACGACGGCTCCTGTAGAAATGGCTAGTGAAGTCCTCGAAGATGAAAGTACCATCACCACGACCAGCGACCATTCTCTAACGAGTAGCTGTCGCAGAAAGGATCTGGTAATTTCAATTAATTATTTCTTTAATGCTTTTAATAATAAAAATTCTAGGTTTCCGTTTCGACATTTAAATTGAACAAGGTCGAGTTTTTGCAACAATCAATGGGATATTCGTCCTCTATCAAAATCCAGGTCGGTAATATCACCTGCGAGGACTGCAGTTCCATTCCATGGGACGAGTTTCAGGTAATGGCTGTCTCCAGCAGCAATCACATTTACGCTATTTTTCATTTTGGATGTTTTATATCGACAAAAATCAATTGGAAAGCGGTTTAACACTGTCGACATTTTTATTGTCGAACCCTCTCCCGTCACACACATCTACTTAATACATTTACAAAAAGGACTTTGTTCTTACATTTTCTTTTTGCATGCCTCTGAATGTTGTGTGTGGCACAGGCTAAGATGAAGGTATTGAAACAATTTACAATCATTTGGCATCTTGACGTGCACGTGTGTCATAGATTAGCCAGTAGACTCCATTGTAGTTGTCATTGTGGTCGGAAGCAATTTCGACCCAGTAAACGCAAGTAAGTGTAGCGAAACGGTAAGCCGTCACCACTCCCCCGCAGGCCGCCAAAATTACAGTCTGTTTGGAAAAAAGGAAAGGTGTACACATTGAATCTGGTCTCCAATTATTTTACAGAACAAATTAACCAAAATTTTGGCCACAATTCAAATAGGTTGAGTCAAAATATTCAGAATTATTTTTTTAGTAAAGAATCCGCAAGAGGTTTCTCTTTTGAGTACCTCATTTTGCCGACAATTTAGCTAACTTCGTGTTACTGCTATTCTATCAATTACGTATCATTCTACTCACTTTTCTATATCACTACGTAACTTAATTCATAACCAAAGCCGATAATCATTACCAAATATTTGGTAGTTGGCACCTTTTTCCGTGAATCTTTGCCTCCTAGAATATATCGGAGATAATTGCCGCAAATTTTATTTATTTTTTGTAAAAAGGCGTAAAGAAGACAACAGTGGTCAATAAACTAAAATTTGCTGAAAAGTTCTCTGTTTTACCGACATCGAAATATGTATGGTTTGGTGGTTTTAGACGTAATTTAAATTTAAACCGAAACAGAAAACCGCCCGCCGCCTTCTTATACTGGTTATGGACCTGCAGGGGGGTCTTTCACGTCTAGTCATTGTTTGAATGAAAGATTGTGACGTCACTAATTAAAGTAGTGTACTTGAACCCTAGCTGCTAGCGTAGTGCAGTTATTCAAGTCTTGAACACTCTATAATTGAACTTTTCCGCTGTAGAGCAAGTTCAACTCACGTGCCCGAGCCTGGACGGAAAATCTGTCAAGTACCACCACTTCTCCTAAAGTAAAATTGCGCCTCGACCACACTCTGACGTTGCCAACTTCGAAATCGATGATGCAACTGGATCTGAGAGACCGCGACAACGTACGTCGGCTCTTCCGTGACTTGCTCACTATCAAAATCAGTGATCTACATCTGGAGTTATCAATGAGTACAGTCACTGGTTTAGCAGACCTGTCTGAAGACGAAATTATTCCAACTCCGATTCCTATGCAGGTCAGTAACTTTAATTTAAATCGTTGTTTGTGTTTTTATTGTTCTTCTACAGGTTTCGTTAGATAACGTACAGTTACGCTTAAATGAAGACCGTCCTGCTGTTAACATAACTTCACCGGGTCCCATCCCTATCAATCTTAACATAACACAGTTGTATATAACCAGAACCGATGACGGTACTTTTAATTTGTTCCCGACGAAACCCAATTTGATGTCATCGACTTCTTCTATTGCTTCTGATGAACAACCAAGCGGATCTAAATTGAGTCGTCAATTGACGTCGGATAATGAAGAGTTAAAACGACGTTTAGCCGCTTTTGAACGGGTTTCTGAAGAAAACCGGGCATTGAGAAAAGCTAAAGAAGAAACAACAGCACTGCGATCTTTTTTAGCTTCTACTCAAGATGATGTTTCGAGATTGTTAGAAGAGAAAAAGAAATTGTTGGATGAAGTGAGACAGTTGAAGAATCAAGTCGCTTCAGATAGAAGCCGGCAATGGACCAGCAAGAGATAACAATGCTGTTTCGACTGCACAAACTGCTGCCCTAACGTTAAAAGGACATAGTGGTAGTTAGTCAGTCCTTATTGAAGTAGTTACAGTTTGATGTGGCAATGAGATTATTATAACGCCATCTTTATGTGTAATCTGAAGCTTTTCTTTTGAGGATACAACGTTACCAGGGATATTCAAACCTGTTTTTGGCAATTGGATGTAAATAGACGAGGGTTGATCAAGAGGCTATAAAATGCTGCAATAACTACTGTATATTAAGTGTAAATCACAATGCGTTAGGTTGATATTTTAAGCTGTCATGTACTGCTGTATGTTTTTAAATTTATCAGGTGCTCCATTTTGCAATTAGCTCGAGAACGGCGGTTCTTGATTAAAGAAAAAAATGGGAAAATTGTGTAACTGATCAAAGAATATGACGTTTAGAACAGACAATCAGAAACTCAATTTCTCTTTTATGATATTGAAAAAGAAATAAAAACGCAATTTTTTGTTTTGAAAAAACTTTATCTGTGAGGTCCTTCAAGTGGCGACCAAATTATTAGTATGTCATTTTTCTGCACTGCTTAATTTTGATTTCCAGCTAGAAATCGCCGATTTTGGCTTGTTCAAAAGTTGGCGTCCCGTCCATGAGTTTCTATTGTAGTTGTGTCGCTATACTGGGTGAATATAAGTGTAAATATCACGTTGAATTTTACAATTTTCTGTACATATATCTGCTTTTGAATGGCATGCCAAAGAATGTTTGAATATGATGTTGCAATTTTGTGTGTTCCACTGAATTTCTTCCATCCATTCAAACTAAATTGTGATTAAGTCAGCTGGCGAAAAATTATCAGGAACTTCAGCCTTGAAGTTTCCGCGTTTTTCAAACGGCTGTCTATAGAATTATTCAGGATGAATTATGGTTGCGATTCTTTAGTATTTACGTATGGGTTGTTTTAGATATTAGAACTAATTTCCAACTAGTGTTTTCCCTAAGTTCAGGTACTTAAATTTTATATGTTGAGTCTTATGAACACGACAACATTATCGTACGTTGTTTCAATAAATTGTTTTTGCATGACTCTCGTTTCAATTGACAAAATTACTGCAATTTATTTAAAAATACTTTTAAAATATACAAAATAAATATTCTACGTAAAAAGTCTTGTGATTAACTCTTGTTATCCCCTTCAGCTGGTGGCGAATTATCCGGCCCTTGCTCGTATGTCGCCTTGTTCTTCAGTAAATACGCCGCTAAGGCAGAAATTGGCTCTGGAGGGCGCTCTTTGGCCAAATGCGACAAGGCTTGCATCAAAATCGGAACAACAGTTTGGTCCAAGTATTGTCTCGTGGGTAACGATCCTAAATCCACGCGAGATTTTTTTGGTTGTGCTTCCTGGTTCTCCATGACTGGAAAACGAAAATTACCAAAAAGTTTTGAAGTTTTTCAAAATCCACTGACATAACCTCACTTACCTCAAATTGCTAGTTATTGAATTAAAAAAAGCGCAATCGACGGGCAACAGGCGCGTAAAACACCGGGAGTCGACAAATATCGCTGAATCACTTAAAGGCGGATGGAGGGCTGGTGAATTGACTAATTCGAAATTAATCAAATTTCACTTTATTTACATTATTTTTGAAAAAAGGAAACGCAAGAAAAGGTTTGCGTCTCGGATCTTTCCGCTCTTATTCAGGTAATTTCGGTTACATTCGGATGCGTTATTGTATAAAACATAAAACTATTTTAAAATCACACAAAACCCAAAACCTGCTTACAATAAAATCGCTTTTTGAATTATCAATCATTTACTTAATCCATTCTGTAATTAGTTTAAATTAAAAATAATTTAAAAAAATGGCCGTTACAAGCAAATGCGCTTGCGCACTTACAGTGGTTACAAACAGGTGGGGCTTAATGCTTAGCCATAGAAAACAAGAGTATAGATAGGCAGTGCTGTCAAATGTCAATTCGCTTTAACCTCAAATTGTGCACGTTTATGTTGTAAACATGGTTCGCAAAAAGATCGATAATAGAATTAGGGTTTTGATTGAAAATGGGGTGAAATTGGGCCACCGCACCCTCTTTGCTATAGTGGGTGAAAAGGGCAGAGATCAAGTAAGTAGTTTGCCTCCAAAATTACGTCGATTTATCGTTATGGTTTCAGGTCGTGATACTGCATCACATGCTCGCAAAGGCAGAGGTTAAAGCCCGGCCCTCGGTGCTCTGGTGTTACAAAAAAGAATTGGGCTTTAGCAGTCATCGTAAGAAGCGCATGAAAACCATCCAACATAAGTTACAAGGCGGCAAATTGAGTATAAACGAAGACAATCCCTTTGAAGTTTTTGTAGCGTCAACTAAAATTCGCTATTGTTACTACAATGAAACCCACAAGATTTTAGGCAACACTTTTGGCATGTGCGTTTTGCAAGATTTCGAATCGCTAACACCGAATTTATTAGCGCGCACTATTGAAACTGTAGAAGGAGGTGGTTTGGTTGTAATTTTATTACGATCAGTGACTTCACTTAAACAACTTTATACTATGTGTATGGACGTACAACAAAGATATCGAAGCGAAAACCAACAAAATTTTTCTCGTTTCAACGAACGATTTCTTTTATCGTTAACTTCATGTAAACGTTCTTTGGTTGTCGACGATCAATTAACAGTTTTACCTATTTCCTCCCACAACGCACACGTGGAACCCGTAGAAAATTCACGAGATCTTTCGGTTAACGAAAGTGAACTAATTGACGTAAAAAATGAAATGCGTGATACTCCTCCTGTTGGTTGTTTAGTTAATTGTTGTAAAACTCTTGACCAAGCCAAAGCTGTGCTTAAATTTGTTGAAGCGATCGCGGAGAAAACTCTGAGATCGACGGTGTCGTTAACCGCAGCCAGAGGGCGCGGTAAATCGGCTGCTTTAGGTCTAGCTGTTTCAGCAGCTGTGGCTTTCGGGTATTCAATTATTTACGTTACTAGTCCGAGTCCTGAGAATCTTACAACTTTCTTTGAGTTTGTTTTCAAAGGTCTTGAGGTTCTTGAGTATCAAGAACACATTGATTACAGCTTGCTTCAATCAACTAATCCGGAATTTAATAAAGCAATTGTTAGAGTTAATATATTTAGGGATCGTCGTCAGGTGATTCAGGTAATATTTTTAGTTTTTTATTTGTTACCTGTACTAATAATATTTTGGTTAATAGTACATTTGTCCTACGGACGCTCATAAATTGTCTGAAGTCGAATTATTGGTGATTGATGAAGCTGCAGCGATTCCTTTGCCTCACGTGAAAGCTTTGTTGGGGCCTTATTTGGTATTTTTGGCTTCCACTATCAATGGTTATGAAGGAACTGGACGGTCTTTGTCGCTGAAATTGTTCCAACAGTTGCGGCAACAGGTGGTGCCGGTCGGTGCCAATACCAATGCTGCCAACAAGAAGAGTATGTCGGCTGCTACTGGACGCATGTTTCTTGAGGTAAGAAATTCTTTTTGCGTTCATATCTTATAAGTAAAAACGACTCAATAGCTATGGCAAATTGGGGCGGGCTATTTTTGTCTATGCCAATTTTTTTTTTCTTAAATAGCAAAGGACTATTTTGCCTGAAAATTAGCAACAAAATTATTTCCCACACAGCATGGATTTTTTCCTACGTCAAGTCGTTTATTTTTAAATAAATAAAGGAAATTAACGTTTCTTTCCATTAAAGTCTGCCCAGTGTTGGCTACCTGGAAAGGGGTGTATTCCAACACAATATAAAGTGCGCAACACTATTAGAAAGTGACATTTGAAGGGACAGTTATTTTTTTCCTTAAAAAGCAATGTACTAATTCTTCTATTTAGCCTGAAAATTGTCTAGAGAATTATTTTCCGCAAAGCAGGAATTTTTTTTTCTACATTAGGCCGTTTACTTTTAAATAAAAAAGGAAAATTACGTTTTATCTATCAGTTCAGTGTTTGTTATCTAGAAGATGGGGGTGTATCCCAACACAATACAAAGTCGACAACACTATTTGAACGTGACAGTGCCACTCAAATGACATTCTAATCGTCTTGCTGATCGTATTGGGATACATCCCCATCTTCCAGGTAGCTCAGAGAGGGCTGCATTTTAGAAGGGACAGAATTTTGAAAGATTCATGGATGTCCCATGTTTTTAGGTCACTTTGGAAGAGCCCATTCGGTACAAACCTGGAGACGATGTGGAGAGTTGGCTCATGAAACTTCTTTGCATGGATGCGTCTGCAGTCGTCCCTCTCCGCTCAGGTTGCCCACCTCCCGATAGTTGCGACCTTTACTACATCAATCGCGACACTCTCTTCTGCTACCACAAAGCTTCCGAAGAATTCCTCCAGAGATTAGTCGCGCTCTATGTGGCTTCTCACTATAAGGTAAGTTTTCATTTCTTTTTTATTTGTTACATTTTTGGATTATTACAATTAAATCGTTATTTTCAATTTCAGAACACCCCCAACGATCTTCAAACGATGGCGGACACCCCTAATCATCATTTGTTTTGTCTTTTGGGCCCCGTTAATCCCAACAGCAGAAAACTGCCAGAAATTTTAGTGGTAATCCAAGTAAATTTAGAGGGCGCAATTACGAAAACCACGTCCGATGGCATTACAGTAACTAAAGATGCCTCCAACGATTTAATTCCGAGGATAATAGAGCAGGAGTTTTTAGAACCTGATTTTCCGCGTTTATCCGGAGCGAGAATAGTGAGAATCGCTACGCATCCTGACTACCAAAAAATGGGTTATGGTTCTAAAGCCTTGACGCTTCTTAAACAATATTATGAATTCCAAATTCCTAACATTGAGGAAAATTCGAGTGTTCCGACAGAAATTAGCACAGTCGGAGACCAAGAACTCGCCCTATTGGAAGAAGCTATTGAGTCTCGAAAATCGTTGCCGCCTTTGTTGTTGAAACTAAGCGAAAGGGCACCTGAAAAACTTGATTATTTAGGAGTGTCGTTTGGATTAACGGAAGAACTGTTGAGGTTTTGGAAACGTGCTGGGTACGTTCCGCTATATTTGCGGCAAATACCCAATAATTTGACTGGGGAGCATTCGTGTGTTATGCTTAATGTTTTGAATAATGACGAGCCAGGCCAGGACCATTGGTTGACCGGATATTGGACGGAATTCAAGGAACGCTATATCAGGTTGTTACCGAGCGGATTCAACAAATTTTCCCTTGAACTTGCCCTAAACATTTTGACGTGGAAAGACGAAAATACCAACACAAAAGGTAATTATGGGCTTGAGTAACGTCCCACAATATTTTTCAATGTTAAATCTGTTAAGCCGCATCAATTGCAAATGATTGAAAGTATCAAATTAATTCTAGGAAGATTAAACGTAAATTTCGTGATAGTAATTTTAAAATTCTATTTCAGATTTAAGTAGAGCGGACCTGGAAACATATTTTACTAGTTTTAAGATTAAGCGCTTAGACGTGTTCGTCAAAGGCGCAGGTGATTATCGCGCGATCGCCGACTTGATCCCGACTTTAGCCCAAATGTACTTCTTCACCCTGACGGGCGTTATCCCTCTGTCTCTCGAGCAGTCGGTAAGTATCATTTAAGCCACAAGAAATTTAGCTCTACTAATATTCTATTTTCAGAAAATTTTGTTGGGTATCGGGCTTCAACACAAAACCGTTGATATTTTGGCTAAGGAACTAGCTATGCCTTCATCTCAGATCCTTGCTTTATTCAATCGGGCTGCTATTAAATTCGTTAAATACTTGAACCTCGTCCTAGAACAAGATGTAGAGAAATCTCTGCTGCCTAGAAGTGATGTTACTTTGACACCACTAGCTCAAAGTTTGCACGCCGAATTAGAAAAAGAGGCCCAAGTATTGCAGAAACAACAAAAAAAAGACTTGGAGAAGTTGAAATTAGAAAATTTAGCCCAATTTGCCATCAAAGGTACAGAAGATGAATGGGCGAAGGTTTTGAAAGGGAAAGGCAAGAAAAGTTTAGTTACTGTTAAAAGGTAGGTTTAAGTCATTTTTGATGGCGAGGATTTTTAACGTGATTTTGTTGTAGCGGCGAGAAAAGGATGCATGAAGGTGGCCCAGAAGTAGACGCGGAAGAAAACGCACCAAATAAGAAAAAAATGAAAAAAATCAAGAAGAAACAAAAGTCATAATGGTGCAAAGTGGTCTAAATTTGTTTCTCTTTTATCTTAAATAGATATAAGTGTTTATAGGTAGAATATTTTAAATAAATTTAACACAACAATATTTTCACTAAAATTCTGTTCCTTTGTTTAAAGGACCACTTCAAAAGTTGTTTGACAGTTGCGGTTATAGTGCAACCTAACAATTTCGATCCTAAATTTTCTTCAGTTTCTGCAATATTGATACCTCAAATCTTGGCCGCTAGAGGGATATCTTTTCGCTATCACACAAGTGCCAATAATAATAAATAAAGAACTTTTTAAGAGGCGACACAGGGTTTAAACAACAGAACGAATACATGAACTAATATGAGTTGAAAGCATAAAATAAATGGCGGCTCGTGGTTAAATTAGATGGAAGAGCAACCTCTTGAGGTACCTTTGAGGTATCAATCCGTTGAACTATAAAAGGGATTTCGCCAGTAGCCCTACTCCCAAAAAAAAACTAGAAAATTATTCCTACACGTAAAATTGAAATATAAAGCGAAATTTTTTTGAAAAAAAGAAATTTTGATTTAAAACATTTACTTAAAAGTCTTATAGACAAAGTCTATTCGTCTATTTTTTTAAACTACAAAATGACTAATAACCAAATTATTAAAATCGTCTGTGCATTTAATTAGTTCACGTTCAATAGAACAAGTAGCTAGCGCGCAAAGCCTATCTTGGCCCATAGCATTTCGGGAAAAAGTTTTTATTCTTTTTAAAGTTACAAAGCAACGTTCGCTTTCAGCTGTTATCATCGGAATTGTACAAATAATTCTTAACAACTTGACAGATTCACGGAAATCATTTTGAAGGTTATTGTCTAAAAGAAATTGAAGAATGTGAAGAGCTCGATTGGCTGGACAAAAATTTTTCCTTCTATATATAGTTATTAATTTGTGTTCCTTGGGGTGATCTAGAAAAAATTTGCAAAAAATACTCCAACTTGCTTACTTTGAATGGCTGCTCTCAGTAAAACCAAAAAACAAGAACGGTAGAGCAACAAAATTATTTTACAGCTGGATAAATCGCTAATATGCCATACCACATCACACTTGCATGTATTGTATTTAGTTTAAAGCAGATTGCCGTTGTCAAACTCTTTGAAACAACGGTGAAGTTCGAGAACGTTCGGGGTTCGGGTTTAACAAGTTACTTTATTGGCTTAGGCAAAATAAATCTGGCCCCTCCTCAACGCTGTTGCCAGTGTTTTTTAAAGCACTCTCGATGTATAACTGCATTAGAAAATAAGGATAGCATATGGAAAGTTTTACGCAATCTGGCAAAGCACGGAGGGCAACGCCAAATACCTTAAAGGTGATATGAAAACTTACTAAAATTGATTGTAAAATATAAATTAATGACTATCAAATATAGTTCATTAGGGTCATAATTGCTATTAGATACTTATAAGTTTGCCCTAGAGGTTGCCCTCTCATCTAATTTAATCACGAGCCGCCACTGATAGTTACTATTCGATACTTTTAAGTTCAATACTCGTTACTTGTATTCGTTACTTTGATTACATTTGTATTTGGTATTAAAATATCTACAGACATGACAGATTCACAATAATTAGCAAATCAGTTAAAGTTGTGGCGGCCACCTTTCCAAGACCCATTGCGCAGGCGCCGGCAAGCGCCAACACTACTAGAGTAGTAGACTCGTCAAAATCTAGACGCCAGTTATTGATTCAAGCTCTATGGTTAGTGGTGTCACCATCAGCTGTCAAGTTATTTTAACCTCACTTTTTAAATCGTGTCAAAATTCAAAATGCCTCTTCACAAAGTCGACAATAGACTCCGTGTTTTGATCGAAAATGGAGTGAAATTGGGTCACCGAACCCTGTTCGCTATAGTCGGCAATAAGGGTAAATATCAAGTAAGTGAAATCGTTAATCAAATACATTTTGGCTTAACATCAGTCTTTCAGGTTATGATTTTGCATCATTTACTGGCAAAAGCTGAAGCGAACAAGCAACCGTCGATTCTGTGGTGTTACAAAAAGGAATTAGGCTTCAAAATTCATCAAAAAAAGCGAATTAAACAAATCAATCAACTATTGCAAGCAAATAAATCAAACACTACAGATGAAAACCTTTTCGATTTCTTCCTAGTTTCAACAAAAATTCGCTTTTGCCACTACTCGGACACCCAACAAATCTTGGGCAACACTTACGGCATGTGCGTGTTACAAGATTTTGATACTTTAACCCCCAATTTATTAGCGCGGACAATTGAAACAGTAGAAGGTGGCGGTTTGATTGTAATTCTATTGCAGTCTGTAACTTCACTTAAACAACTCTATAACATGAACATGGAAGTGCATCAGAAATTAAGAACAGAAGCGCATCAAACAGTTATTGGGTGTTTCAATGAACGTTTTTTTTTATCTTTACCTTCATGTAAACGTTGCTTAGTCCTAGATGACGAATTGGCAGTTTTGCCTATGTGTTTGCGAAATTTAGATGTGGAACCAGAAGAAATATCAACAGAACTTTCGGTTAACGAAAAGCAACTGAAGGATTTAAAAAAGAAATTACGCAAAACACAACCAATCGGTTGTTTAATTAATTGCTGTAGAACTTTAGATCAAGCTAAAGCGTTGCGTACATTCACCGAAGCTCTTGGTGAAGAATCATTGAAGCCAACAGTTTCGTTAACGGCTGCTAGAGGGCGTGGTAAATCAGCCACTTTAGGTCTAGCGGTTTCATCGGCAATCGCTGCTGGTTACACTAATCTTTGGGTTACCAGTCCGAGCCCTGAAAATCTTAACACTTTCTTTGAGTTTGTTTTCAAAGGGTTTGACGCTCTACAATATGAGGAACATGTCGATTACAGTATAATACAATCCACAAATCCGGAACTGAATAAAGCTATAGTGCGTGTTAATGTATTTAGAGGCCGGCGTCAAGTAATTCAGGTAAGATTTTTGTTATTGTAGTCTAGATTATTAGTTGTTTTAAAGTGAAACTTTTTGCGTAACGAAAATTGGAACGTTTTCCACTCTATTCACAGGGCAAGTCTAGTGTTTTTTTTTCACATTAGAAAAGTGAATGTATGCACTTGCCTCACAGAAACATCGAGGTGACTTCTTTAGTTGTTACTCAGGAAGCTTCTGATCGTGCCTGGTTATTTATGGGACTCTTCTAATTGTTATCCAAGACGTTATCGAGTAGTTCAATTGTTTCTGCTGCAGTTCACACCAACGCTCAAAAGTTTCACTTCTGTCGCACGAAATTTTCAATATCAAAATGTTTTTTTTTTCATAATAGTACATCTACCCGTCTGATGCCCATAAGTTGACTAGTGCTGAACTGTTGATTATTGACGAAGCCGCCGCTATTCCTTTGCCTTTCATGAAGGCTTTGTTGGGGCCATATTTGGTATTTCTGGCTTCTACCATCAACGGATACGAAGGAACCGGTCGTTCTCTGTCACTGAAATTGTTACAACAGTTGCGGCAACAAGTTGTACCAACAATTGATAATTCAAATAAAAAAGGTTCAAAAGTTCCTGCTGGACGTAAATTATATGAAGTAAGAATTAGTAAATTATTTGGAGAAATTGTTATTAATTTAATGTTTCAAGATAACTTTGGAGGAGTCAGTTCGATATAAACCAGGTGATGACGTAGAAACGTGGTTAACGAAACTTCTTTGTTTGGACGCTCCTTCCCAAGCGTCAACCCTATCAAGTTATCCATCTGTTGATAGCTGCGACCTCTACTACATAAATCGCAAAACTCTCTTCTCCTACCACAAAGCTTCAGAAGAGTTTCTCCAGAGACTAGTGGCGTTGTATGTAGCTTCACACTATAAGGTAACGAAATAAATTTTTGAAGTATAATTGATAAAAATTTAAAATATTCGCAGAACACACCTAATGATTTACAAATGATGGCTGATGCTCCTGCTCATCAATTGTTTTGTCTCCTGGGACCTATCGACCCTTCCCACAAGACTCTCCCTGAAGTTCTGGTGATTATCCAGGTTTGCTTGGAGGGTGAAATTTCAAAAAGTAGCGTTGTTAAAGGTTTTACTAGAGGTAAACGCCCTGCGGGCGATTTAATTCCATGGACGATTGGTCAACAGTATCAAGATTCAAATTTTCCACGGTTAGCCGGAGCGAGAATTATCAGGATCGCTACGCATCCCGACTGTCAAAGTATGGGGTACGGAGCGAAAGCTTTAGCGCTTCTCAAACAATACTATGAGGGTAAAATTCCCGTTACTGTAGAAGATGATGTTGTGGCAGAAGAAAATAATGATAACGAGAACGACGTTGGCTTGTTGAACGAATTGATTGAACCGCGAAACAATTTATCCTCTCTGTTGTTGAAACTTGATGAGAGGAAACCGGAAAAGTTGGACTATTTGGGGGTTTGTTTTGGATTAACCGAACAATTGTTCAAATTTTGGAAGCGGTCTGGTTATACTCCTTTGTATTTGAGACAAACAACTAACGATTTGACTGGGGAACATTCCTGTGTTATGCTTAACGTTTTGGGTGAAAACAAAGATGAAGGAGGTGATTGGTTGAAGAAGTATTGGACAGATTTTAGGCGGCGGTTCATCAACTTGTTGTCTTTTCAATTCAGCAAATTCTCCACAGCGCTCGCTTTAAGCATCCTGATCCACAAAACCATGAAAATTACATCAACAGGTATTGTTGGTTTCATTTTATTATAATTTTATTGTCGTAGCTATGACGCACTGTGTGTGCGACAGAGATCGCAAAAAACGTAAACCGCACTCTAATACCTAAAGGTTTACTTCGGATGATCTTAAAAGAATAAAGTTTAGTAATCAAATTAATTGTACGCCTTTTTAAGTATAATAATTGTTATTTACTTTTTGTATTGGGTTATTTGCCAAACACGCGTCTGTTTGGTGGTTGCAGAAAACAATACGCACAACATTTACATGTGAATTGTGCGGTTCATGATTTGTAGAGAGCGGCAAAAACGTCTTTTAACTCATAAAGTAACTTTAAGCTTGAAACTATAATTAAGAGTTCTTTAAATGTATAACTTACGGATCTGATAATTTCACTACAGATGTGTCGAGGGAAGAATTGGAGTCGCACCTAACGAACTCCGACATCAATCGCTTAGAGATGTACAGCAACAATTTGGTGGATTATCACGCAATCATCGATTTAATACCCATCTTGTCGCGACTCTACTTCTTACATCGAATGGGCGACGTTCATGTATCCGCAGTGCAATCTGTAAGTAACTTGATCAATGAAACGTTTTTTTTTTTAATTTCTGAACTTTAAGGCGATTCTGTTGGGTATCGGACTTCAACACAAAACCATTGATAGTTTAGCCGCTGAGCTTGACCTGCCGTCGACTCAATTACTCGGTTTGTTTAACCGATTTATTAGGAAATCTGTGCAATACTTTAAAGTAATCTTGAATGAAGGTGTGGAAACCCCGATTCCAGTAGATAAAAGTTTGCAACAAAAGAAGCAAATGAACAAATTGAACAAGGAAAAGAAATCTTCCATCGGAAACGAAGAGGAAGTTGCCATAAAAAGGTACCAGTTTTGATAATTTTTCAACTCGTTATTATTAAAAATGTTTTAGTAATTTTGATGACGGAGAATGATGACGTAATTTTTTACAGCAATGGGAAAAGAAGTTACCAGAACGACAAAGGTTTGGGTGAAGCTGAAGGGACGCTGAAGAAAAAGAAGAAAAAACAACGATGTACATAGTTTAAATAAAGTAATGTAAGCGCAAATATATTTTATATTAGATTGAAATTTACTATTACAAGTAGGCAACGAGGAAATGCAAAATTTTAAAGTATTTTACCATTAACTGTAATCAATCTCATTACAACCCATCACTTAATAATCCTGTTTCTTAAGATATTTGTTTACTTGCATTAACTTACGTAATTTCGGAAGTGGAAGTTTTTGGATTGCTTCAAAATTGCGGTATAACAGATGAATCGAAGACTTTTTTATGATTGGCAAAGAAACAATAAACTAAACAAATTGTGCGTCTTCCCCTAACAAAGTTGTTTTGTTAAGTTGTACAATAAACTGCTCAGGGGCCACTTGTAAATTGTTATAAAATTCCAAAGGTGTTTTTCCTATTTCTTATCGCGTTTAAATGTTACAGTAAGTTCGATTATTTGTTAGCTTAAATAACAATAACGTTATCTGTTGCCAACGTTGGCTACAATATCTTCCTTTAAGAAATTGGTAAGACTAAATATGATACTACCCCAGACCTGCCAATGTTCCAAACTCTGCTTCAGCATACAAATGGATTCTATATGCACCTTACATAAAACTTCGTGACATGACATCTGGATTGAACAAGACAATGATTGCAAAACAGTTTCAAAATTAATATTTATTTTAAGCGAAATTGAAATTTATAGCAAACGGCCGTTTGAGTATTATCCATTATTATCAACGTGATTTTGTAATCTCCAGCAACAATCCATTTTGGTATGGCGTCATCAGCAGTTGGAACCGTTATGTTTTTTACTCCATAAACCCCCTGTAAACGAAAGTTTGAGCACAATTAATCGGAATTAACAAATCATACAAACTTGTTTAAAGGGACACTTGCATTCGATTCCACTAGATTCTACCCATTGAGGACAGGCTGTTTTGTAACGAAGCGAATCTTTGGGGGCTTCAGCCAGGACTCTGCACGAATCTTTATAAGTACACGAACCGTAATTTAGGATACACGGAACCTTAACGTAGTGGTCCGTCACCGGCATTTTTTTGAAGACTTCCACCTTTACCTATTTAGAAAATAATTAGGAATATCCATGTCGACTTGAGTTAATTTTACAAATATCTTGTATCTCATGTTATCGGAAAAAAAAATGTTAAAAGCGAGAAAACCGATCAAGTTAAAAATATTGGAAGTATACTTACCATTGGTTTAATCACTTCTTTAGTAATATTTAATGTTATTGACATGCTAATGTTCTGGTGAAGAATAAACTGTTTGGGGTAGACCTCCAGATCGACTATTTGAACCGTAGAGTCCAGATCTGCACATTGAGAAAATCGGAAATCGCCATCAAAACGGACCCCCAATTCCTCATCTCTATGTCCGAGCGAAATATGACGAAATAACTTCAACAAATATTGCGTTTCAGGATTAAATCAAACGTTTTAAATGCGAAGAATATTAAATATGATACGCGCTCGTCATGTGATTCATAATCGAAAATATTATACAAAATATATACAAAAATAGAGAAGTAAACTTAAATCTCGCCAATAATAAATTATGGTAAACCGGAGATGGTCCAGAAAATAAAATGCAAAAATATCTGTGCGCTTACTTTAAATGTTGAATATGTGTGGTTTATAGCGGATACCACACAACGGAATTGCACTCTGCACATAATCTAATAATGAAAAACGTCGAAATAATATTAATTAAGAATAGAAACAGTAGAGGACCATGCTGCATACTTTTAGATAACGGCCTTAAAATTCAATCAAATAAATTTAACAGTGGGTCAAAAAATTTGGACTTTTGTAACATAGTGAGAAAGATGCGATAGTCAACTGACAACTCAATAACTTGCAAAAGCCACTACAGATGGCGTCAACCTGATTCCTATATTCAAAAGTCTCACATAAAAATTACTGCTGGCTATGCCAACTTCAAAAGACTTCCTCGGTCCAAGACGGTTTTAAAAGGTTGAAATCAGCAGCAAACTTACGCGAACCGCGACACTGGCCTCTCATACACTAATTTATCGAGTCGTAACCATTTTTTTGGGTGAATCATTGACCAGATTGATGCTGTTTCTAAGTAAATTGACGTCGAGCGATCAAAATCAAAATTAGTTTTTCCGTATTTATTAAAAAAATCTCAGTGCTAAACTGGTTAGTATTCCGTTATCCGTATATTGAGAAGGAAAAAATCAAACAGTAAAACAAATCTTTTGCTATTGTTTTCCAAAATTCAGAAAAAAACGGATGTTTCGAGTCCAGATCATCTAAATATTGGCCCAGACGTGGTACTACTTTCTAAGTAAATTGATACGTAGAAACTGAAATCAAAATATTTTTTCTTGGTATAACGCTTCAACCGGTGGAATGGACTGTATACGTGATAATTTTTTTCTTAATTGGTTGGTAACATTATTTTGGTATGGTTTAGATAGCTATACTGTATCATAGGGCCCACCTAATTAAAAAAAAACTGAAGTAATAATAAGTTGGACTCTAGTTGCTATCACATTTTAAACACAGAAACTGTGTCTTTGATTATAACTAATCAACTTATTGTCTACCTCAATTGTTAGTTACGATTCAATTAATTGCCATTAGAAATTCAGCACTATCCCAAAACTTACTTCACTATGGACACATTTTGATAAAAATATGGCTATTATAGCCACAACACCCCCAAAATTTCTCATGTTCTTGTCTAAAACAACGCAAAAAAGTAGAGATTTTTTAAATAAAACTTGAAGATTCACTTAAATATAACCAATATATTTGTGGAGGTGCCCCAGAAAACAGGCGCTACCGCACTAGTATAACAGCAGGCCAGTCACTTAAATCATTGTACAACTCAAATTGAAAATTATAACAAGAAAGCACTGTTTTATCTTGAGTAACAGTTACACCACCTTTGTAACTTCCTGATAAAATTGAAGTCGTTTCCGATAAATGAAACGTGGGTTGGATTGTGTAATTACCCTGCAAAAATAGCTTAATTAGCAGAGAAAATTTATAGTTTTGTAAATTACCCGTGAAATTGGACAACGGCAAGGCACGTTGTTATCAATAAAAGTGTGAGAACAAGTTTTGTTGCTAGGATATCCAAAATCGCACAAATCGTTGTAGGTACAAGATCCTACTTTTTCTTCGCATGGAATTGGAATCCAGATACCCAAAAAATGGCGTTCCACCCATACAGAAGCCTGGAAATTCCGCAAAAATTATTTGAAAAAACTGAAATGTTGCAGTTACCTTAATGGGTGAAATTAAGTCGACTGTGGATGAAAGGGTGCCACTCACTATAACTTTGGGCTTCGTGCCAATTTGAACTTGTATATCCCTGACGCTAACTGGATAGGTTGTTGAGTCGCATTGAGTCAAATTAAATTTTTTTATTTTATTTGTTTCCTATAAAGTAATTCCAATGTTAAAAAAAGTGTTTTTAATGTTTATTAAACAAAAAACTTACCCAATTTAATTTAGTCCAGGCTGAATTTGTGATTTGGAACATCACAATTGTCCACAGTAATAGCTTCATTTTTATTGTTTTAACAATAGTTGATAACTATTTTTATCTTTTTGCTTTGTTTTAATAAACATGGAATAATATTGTTGTTAAGTTCATTTATGATTCAAACTGTTAGCACGTGATAGGCGTCATAGTTACGGAGACGAGTTATAAGGGTTAACTTGACAAGAGAAGTTACACCTACTCTTTAGTTAACTTTAAAAGAATTTCGATCTTTAACCCAAATTTTTCGACTGAATTACGTTAATTAATGTTAATTACTAGTAAAGCTTGCACAATTAAGAAAGATTTTTTAATAGTTTGTAACAAACAATAAGATAAACAATCAAACTAAAGTAGGTTATGATCAGATCGTAACCATGACGTAACGTGACCGCCTTTCAAAATGCGAAGGCATCGAGTTCAGTGGCGTGTCTCCAGATGTTTCTCAAAATTTTTAAGTAATCAATCAAGTTTTGATCATTACGTTATAGAGGATTATTAAAAAATCAATTATTAATAATGAAAGCTTTATGTAGAACCTAATTTGATATATATTTTAGAGCAATAATACCTTATTCTGAAATGTATTTTTGTTAAGTTTGTTTAACTTTTTGCTATGTTTTGTAATTATTGCAAAATAGCACTTTTTGCCAAATAAACGTTATTATTTTTCATTAAAATTGTCAATTAAGTACATAGTTTCATTGTTTTTCACATAACTGGCCTATTACAAAAATAAATTTTAAAAGTCCTCCGTTTAAAAATATGAGCAACGATTTTTTGATGAGTTACAACGTTTTGTAGCGTAATTTAATATTTTCAAATCTTCTCTATTCTGCATTTTATTTCTAATTTCTACACTGCTCTATTTTTGGAAATTTTGGAAACATTTACCTTGGCGGAATAGCGGTAATGACGCCACTGGCCGCGTTTCAAACCGATTTGGTTATTGCGCCAACAGTTCCATGAAGTTAGTCGCGTTAGTTGCGCAATCGCGAGATCGCGTCCGATTTTTAGCGGCATCAGCTGATTCACGGCAACCCTCGCATGCTGAAAAACCCCAATCGCTGATAAGCAGGGAGACAACCGGCCTGTCATAATTTCCAACATGGCAGAAGTAACAGTGCGCTGTATCAATGTGACGGTGGACTTCGCGTTTTTTGTGTAGTTGTTAGTGTGCGAGAAAAAAGTGTTTGTGTGTGAACTAGTGGCCGTGGGCCGTTGCGTTATGGCGGACCTTACGAAGCCGCCCCTGAGCGACATCAAACATCCCGAAGAAGTCGTCAGGATGGCTATGAACGATAGCCTAAAATTCGCTGTTTTAATCGGTCTCATCGAAGTTGGACAAGTTTCCAATCGGGAGGTCGTCAACACTGTTTTGCAGCTGGTAAGTTTCTATCCGTTACGAAGTTTGTAAGGGGGCGAAACTTGATTTAACCGCCGACTGCAGGTGGTAAACAATCACGAATTTTGGGGGCCAAGGGTGGTTTTTGACAATTTAACGTTGTTTTGGTATAAACGAAAGAGAAAGGTGGGCGTGACGTCGCAACGTGTAATATAATAACCGGTGTGCATTGTCAATATGTACCTGGCGTTATCAACATTACACGTATATCAGTTTTTCGCAATTACTAAGTAGGTAAATTCATTTTTTTAAAGCAAGTAGGCAATCATTTTTGCCATATTTCCCAAAAAATATCCGCGAAATTGCCTTGAAAAACGCATAAAAATTGTTTTCGGGCAACAAACCCGTCGAAATAGCGCGCATTTTCAACTGGAGCCACAACAATCTAGACGGAAACTCAAATTGTGTTAACACTGATATTTAATCAAACTATTTACTTTAATTAGGTAGCGAATTTTATTTATATTACCAACTTTGTTTCCGACAATTCCCATGTATTGGCATATTTTCCGGTGCTGACTGGAAGTGAAATTAATTTTTTCCGCCTTTCTTCAAATCAATAAATAAGTTCGGTGTTTCACGTTTGATTTGTCTTCCTGTAAACAAATTAATGGCCTATTTATGAAGAGGCCTATAAAATTTTAGTAGTCTCTCCATCGCGACTTTATTACGGTAGACTTTATGTAGTTGAGCACTAAACACTTTCCTAATTATGCAAATCGATTTGCAAATTGCCAAGATTAAAGTGAGTGGAGATAAAAAATATTCGCCTCGATTTCACCTTTATTTTGAAACGCACCATTTTTGATCTTTATGATGGTAAAAAAGATTTACGAAAAACTTGCTGAATACTTCCGCATGCTTGTTTTTGACCCTCCTCCTTCAAAAACATTGGTGTTCAATTTTTCAGCTCCCAGACGCGCTTCAACACTTTGCTGGGTAACAACCATCTGAATAATGAAAAAAAGCAACAATGATAGATGTTCAGGTCCAATTTTTTTTAACAAAAGTTCAAATCAATAAATACTGTCAAAACAAGAACTTAAATTTGTTTTTTTTACTCCCAGTTACTACAATCATTGTCATAGGTATTCAGTAATTTCTTTGCACTGACATGAAAGTATATCCAACGCTTCAACTCCTATTTCAGGTTAATCGTAGTTTAGATTAGTAATGTTGGGTTTCTTAAGAATCTAATCCACGATTACTAGCGGGGTGTACGAATATCTATAGACATGTTCTGGGCATGCACTTTTACCAAAGAGTAGAGAATTTATAAAGCTGCTCCTTTGAAGTTTTGAAACCAAACTCTATGACCTTGAAACGGCAGTCCCTTTAAACGGGTATAATCAATGAGCGCGTTCTTGGCCAGATGTCTTCAGGTGCGGGATTCTTTATTGGTAACAGCTCTATACAGTTGAATATTGTTTATGTTTGTTTTGTTTTAGTTTCGCAAAATCTCAACGAAATTTTTTCAACTAGAAAATGCTGAACCGCAATACTGAAGCTACTATAGAATTTTTATTGTGGCAATCAGTAAAAAGATATTATAGTCCGGTTGTAAGTTCCCAGAATCGGATAAACTCCTGCAGAAATTTCTCTGAAACCTCTTGCTTGCTTATAGCATTATGATGCATGAACCCAATGGAGAGAACATAAAGACTAAAATTGTAATGATCTACTTTTGTAAAATGTACTACTTTATTGTGCAACAGGTACCAAAGTCACGTGTTGGAAGTCAAAAATACTACAAAGTATTGTGATATTTTTTACAGGTTTGTTTATTTCCTGCTTTATTTTTTTTTCTGCTGTATCTATTACACTTTTTTAGCTTCTTCTGTCTACAACTTTAAGTATCTAATAACTGTATTACATCATACTATTTTTTTGTACAAGAAATTGTGTGGTGTAGTACAGCTATTCGACAGGAAACATTTTTTTTTCTTTCTAGTTCTTTTTCTCATTTCTGAGAAGCAGTAATTCCATGAGTCCTTAGGGGGCGTGCATAAACCACGTAGCTTGATTTTGGTCTGCTCTAGACCCCCCCCTCCCCCCATGTGGCTCACCGTGGCTTTTCGTTGACCCCCCCCCTCCCCCTGGAACGTAGTTTTCCCGAAAATTTCTGGGAAAATATAAAAAATAAGCTGAAAATGTTTTTAAATAAATAATATTTATTCTAAATTTTTTTCTTCGATAAATGTAGGCTTTAGCCTAGACATTTTTACGATTTCACATGCACAGTATGTGTACTGACCGAGTTCTATAAAACGAAAGCAACAAGCTTTTCACTCCTCGCGGCTCGGCGCCGCAGACTTGTCAAAACCAGTCAAAACAAAAGTCTGCCGCCCGTGTTAGATGGCGCTTTGGCGCGAGATTCAAGTTTGATTTGAATCTCATTAAGTGCATGGCACTTATCATTTTCCATTTTACGATTAAAATTTCAAAATATTTTGTTGGGGTAAAAACTACGTGGCAAAAGCTTCAACCCCCCCGTCCCCCCATGTAACTCAATGTAGCACTTTGGTCTACCCCTCCCCCCCCCCCTATCAAGCTACGTGGTTTGTGCACGCCCCCTTAGTTGGCGTCTCCTACAATTTTCTTTGTGTTGTATGCGTTATCTTTTTAATGGTATTTTTGACTTGGTCTAGTCATATAGTGGAAAAGCGCCTTTTATTTTCTACTCTGCCTTAGCGATTTGCTGTTTTCCAAAGATTATTGCAAATGTTTGTCAATACATCAATTTTTTCTGCATTGAGTCGATCACATCCAAGTGATTTCGTTGTCTTTAGTTTCAATAAGACATCTTCAACTTTCATTCTCAATATGTCAGCTTCTTCCATCCCCGTTCTTTATTGTGTCTTCCGTTTTCTACACTTTCCTATCTGAATATAATTTCCAACAATACTGCTTTCACCATTTTGTTATGCTATGCTATTAGAACTGTTAGGCAGTTGAGCTTTGTTACATTGGTCTTCCGCGACATTCAAAACTATTTTAAAGAATTTTGTAAAAATATTAGAACGGAAGCTAGTTTAGAGTTGCTGACATCAGAGCCATTGCTACTCTTCAATACGAGGTAAATATGCTTTTTTCTACTGATTGGGTCTTCGACCATTTTTTTTTAATCACTACCGTCAGATTGTAAAAAATTACGTTTTTAACAACTAAGCTAGAAATTCAATTAAGTTCATAACTAAAATTATTACAGAATGTAGAGGATTTAAATTGCAATTTCAGAAACTTTAAAAATTGATATGGCAGGAAATATATTATTGCAAGTTTGCAAGTCTGCTGCAGTGCGAAACAATCAACAAAGATAGTCTTGTTGTCATTCATTCCGCCATGCATTTTATCTCCCGAGACAACTCTTCTCTTGTCTCCTTAGCTTTAACATACTGTCATAAGCAAAGGGGATTTTTAACAATATTTCCAGTGTCTCGAATAAATGTTTTGAAATCTACAAACATGTCGTTCAACTAGAGCACAGTCGTTACTTCTATACAGTGATTGCGATATAAAAATGTACGTGAAACCCAAAAACTTTTTCTCTATAGTTCTAAGTTATTTCAGATTTTTTTGGGAGCTTGAAATGAAGCGCCGTTTGAGTCATAATAAATTTTCGATTTTAGGAAATTCATTATTTTGACAGAAAACATTTTTTTGCAAAGAAATTATTTCTGGCTACATAAAAATGTTTATTTCCAAAAGTAAACTTTCTTTTATTGACGCTAGATGTCGAGCGCTCTAGTTCTGCCACTGGTGATAGTAGTGATTTTTGGTGGCGATCAATGTTAAGTTTGAGTCAATTTATTTAATAAAATAAAAATTTTAATAAGAAATGCTAGAAAATATTTTTTATTTTATTAAATTTCTAAATGTTACTTTGAGGAAAAGGAATGACATGTTACGAGTTTTTTTAACAAAACAAAACAGGTTTCATATTCGGAGATTTTACTTTATAATTGCAATTTTAGAACAGTTGGTCTCTTCGTATTGTTAAAATTTAAAATCTCAAAGCTCTTTCTCTAGTTACACTCCTTCTTATTTAAAACTCAATGAACTGTTCTGCTGATTAACTATAATAAAACTGCTTGGTAAAGTTGATAGAAACGAGCGTTACGCTTTACTTATGAATGATGAAATCAAAGATGTAGCTAATTAAAATTTCTTGTTATATTCGAAGTGTTTGAATCTCGACTGGATCGCTATTTTTATTCTATATTTAATTTGATGTCTATAGTTTTTGTCGTTGGACGCGCTTCGCAACTTGAATTTTCTAACTTTTGATTCTCTAAGATTCTTTTTCACAGTCACAGCTGCCTCTTTAAAAGTGCTGAAACTGCGGAGCTCTGTCTCTGTAGATACGGGACAAATGGGTCATGGTGGGGTTAATTTTTAAATTTCTATCCTCTATCGCTTTAACTAATAGCCCTCAACTCTTTGATGGCAGATGAAAGAAAGAGGACGGAAGATCCAAGAAGAAGGTGTATACACAGTCGTTCTTAACACCAGTACAATGCAAGTTTATTGATTGAGTTCTAGTGGGTTGCCTAAATCGGGAGTTATCCGATTTGTGATTGTTTCGGGACTTCAATCACAACAGGAAAACTATAGCAAGTAGCCAAATTCTGATGATGGTAACATGTTGCCAATCAAATTGCCAATCAAATTGCCAATCAGGTCTCACCATCCAAATTTTGAATTTTATTCATTTTCATAGGTATAATATTGATTGCAGTATTAATCGCAACTTGATCATTTATGAGGACATGAGAGTGAATTATTACTTAAATTTGAAAACAAACGACGAACCTTACTTCTTTAATCATTTTACTTTACAACTATGCAAACGTTTTTTTCTCAGTTGTATACTTACGTCACTCTGATTGAAGTGCGAAGTCATCATCGTGCTTATAACGTCGCTGTGTGCGACAAAGAACGTAAAACGACTTGACTGCACCCTTAAGGCGCCTTTCTCCAGTCTTTTACCTTTTTCAGTTTTTGCTTCTTTGTAACGACCTCTAGCCACATTTTCTTTGATCTACCTTTTTATTTTTACCTCAATATTGCTTTACTGGCAAATTCGGGACATTCGGGTAAATCACGTGATAGTGCGGCTCAACTGCACCACATTGAGAGCCGTACCCAATGTCGCGAAACGAGTTGAAATTCCTGCATGTTGGGCAATTTTCATCCAATATATATTATGTAGAGGACCCCCAGAATTTTCAAAATTAAAAGAGGATGACGTCAAATGTGAAAGTTTGAGATCCTCTGAGGAAAGTCGTCAGAAATTTAAAAACTTGAAAGTCTAAACACTAACAAAATTGTTTTCAACTAAAATATTTGTAACATGAAGTCCAATTCGCAATTAGAGTCTCATGACAGTTACGAACTTACGTGATAGCGAAATTGAGTGGAAGACTTGTCAATTTAATGAAATAATTCGTGTTTGTGTGCAAATTGTAATCTTTTTGTTTGCGAATTTTGAGCTCCATACCTTTGTATCGCAGTTGTAAACAATTAATTGTGTAATCTTTTGGCTGATTCCAGCCACTAAAATCTTTCAGCAACGATCTTTTTGTTCTCGAAAACTCCATAAGCTTAAAT
This sequence comes from Pyrochroa serraticornis, assembly GCA_905333025.2. Classification (NCBI taxonomy): domain Eukaryota; kingdom Metazoa; phylum Arthropoda; class Insecta; order Coleoptera; family Pyrochroidae; genus Pyrochroa; species Pyrochroa serraticornis. The sequence continues at coordinate 6,831,474 of HG995157.1, read as the reverse complement.
TTGGTTTATTACGTCGCCCAGGAGAGTATTTAAATAAGCCGTTTAAAGAGTCATTCAGCTGGTTGTTGGGACATTTGAACCATTCTTGCAATGACTGCTTATTTATGTCACTTTTAAGCACGCTGATGTATACTAATCGGGTTAATCCAGAATGATTAGTACCCGAAAGGGGGGTGAAGATAGCTTATAATTCGCCCTCGTTAAATTTTTTATATTTTGATAACCACGGCGAAAAAGCTTTCTTTTGTTGTGGCGCACCGACGATTTTTAATTTCCAGATTTCCCGTCTCAATTAACGTCCGGTCACAAACGACAATTAAAATGTTTAAGAAAAATTGTCGTTATTTATCCGGGTTCACGACGAAGACCGGGGGAAACTTTCGTCTCGCGCCAGTCCTGAAATCCATAACGAAGCGAATTTTCTTTGGCAACGAATAATTTATTAGTAAAATATGACGCGGGGCGTCACAAGTTGAAAGGTTGAGAGGAAAGGGGTGGTTTAGAATCGGGGCGTCTAAACGGATTAAAAGTTTGTAATGAGAACTGGTATTTGAGGATTTTTTTAATCCTCTGGAGTTTTCGCTATGCAAAAGGGTCATGATTGGGTGTGTGCATTAAAACAAATATTTGAAGAGCGACAAGATTGATTGCGTAATATTTGATTCGGCTTAAAATTGAGATGGGTGAAATTATTCAAAGCCGTTTAATCTCGTCCCGTATGTCGCGAGATCGTTATTGGCTTTATTACGTTGGAAACGGGACGTTTAAAGCTGACACCCCGAGGACGCGTCGAGAAACATCAAAAGTGTGTCTCTCTTCCGAGGCCACTCTGCGTTTTTAAAGCACCACTTTCGAGCTATTAGGGGAGGAGATATCTTGCGTGGCGGCCGTGAAGTTGCTGGATCAGCGTTTTAAAACGGGTTACCGCGATGTTTATTGCACCGTGATAAAAATGATAAGCGCCGAGGGAGTACATCGAACTAGAAGCTATTTTTAATGAAGGGTAGGTTCGGGCTACTCGACGGTCGATGGGGTTCGATCCGGGCGACGAGCCAAAGGAGCCAGTCATCGCGATAATTAGGTTTCTAGTCACTTGGTTCGCTGATTAATCTCATTATGTCAGAGCTTTGGTTGCTATCGGAGCTTTCCTCGCAATGAGCCCGCAAGACACTTTTTTTTTTGTTGTCGAGAGAGCAAGTTACAGGACCGGCGGCCAATCACACAGTTTAGAGCTTTTGTTGCAAAACAAGGAGTCGTCAGCTTTGTGAGCTTTGCTGAACAGCATCGCTATTAAGTGTTCAAAAGATGGACTCGTTAAAGCTATCAAATGTTGTTTGTTATTAACGTACTCGCTTCACTACAAGATTGCATGGAGGAAAATAAAAGTAATAATACGGCTAGGCAATAATTTTTGGCGCGTTAGGACGATTCTGGTACCAGCGAGCTTTCTAAGCTTAGAGATGCGAGAGCAAATAATTGAAATAAGTAGAATTGCTTGATGGAAACGTAAAATAAACACGAAGCAAGCAAAATCTAATTCAATAGAGAAATAAATATTGGAAATGATTAGACCATAAAGGAATTGGAAGTGATCGTTGAAACTCAACTTAATCAAAATTTTCTAGAAATTGGTAACAACCATAATTTGATCAGTTGTTAGTGATATATGCAAGCGTTAAGGTTAATGTTCATTTATTATTAGCAGACTAATTTTTCCTACAACTGTAGTTTTCAAATGAAAATTGTATAATTTTTCTGAAATAAAATCTAAACTTAAGCAGATTTTTTATTTAGTTTTTAGTAATTTATTTTTTATTGTCAACTACGAATTAGCTTACCTCCATGGCTTAGATTGTGAAAATAACTCAATCTAAAACTTCTGTCAGCGAATCCAGAGACTATCAGAAATCGGGGAGACAATGCAGAATCTAATAAACAAGAGACACCTAAAAAGATGAAAGGAGAAGACTTCAAAATTATAGGAGCATAAGTATATTCTTAACATTAGGCAGGATATTTATGGTCGATTGATTAGGGGAAAAGTGAAAGATAATATAAAGGTTAAAACAGGAAAGGGCCAGGGTCAGACCTTGCACAGACTACATATATACTTTACATTACTCCTACTTGTGAAGATCTCGAAAGAAATGAGACAACTGAAGATTCTATTAACCTGATAGCAACTAAAAATCTCTAAGCTGAAACCACGGTACTAGCCAAAAAAAATAAATAATTGGAACAGAAGGCTTACTACCATAACCGGTTTGCTCACAACCCTCATTCTCTTCAAAATATTTCCGGAAATGACACTAACGTCTTGGAAGCGGAAATGCAAAGGTATAGGAATACCAGTTAGAGGTGAACTTGAGACAACTGAAGATTTCTATTCTTTGATAGTAACTAAAAATCTCTACGCTAAAACTATGGTCTCAGCCAAAATAAAAAAATAATTGGGACAGAAACTTTAATCAAAGGACTTACTATAGGTTTGCTTCACATCCCTCATCCTCTTTAAAACATTTCTGAATATGACACTCATACTATGGAAGCGAAAATGGAAGGGTATGTGAATACCAATTTGAAGTGAACATGAGACAGCTGAAGATTCCTATTAACCTGATAGCAACTAAAAATCTCTAAGCGGAAACCACGGTACCAGCCAAAATAAAAAATAATTGGGACAGAAGTCTTAATCAGAAGGCTTACTACCGGTTTGTTTCACATCCCTCATCCTCTTTAAAACATTTCTGAATATGACACTCATACTATGGAAGCGAAAATGGAAGGGTATGTGAATACCAATTTGAAGTGAACATGAGACAGCTGAAGATTCCTATTAACCTGATAGCAACTAAAAATCTCTAAGCGGAAACCACGGTACCAGCCAAAATAAAAAATAATTGGGACAGAAGTCTTAATCAGAAGGCTTACTACCGGTTTGTTTCACATCTCTCATTCTCTTAAAAATATTTCTGGAAATGACACTAACGTCTTGAAAGCGGAAATGCAAAGGTATAGGAATACCAGTTAGAGGTGAACTTGAGACAACTGAAGATTTCTATTCTTTGATAGTAACTAAAAATCTCTACGCTAAAACTATGGTCTCAGCCAAAATAAAAAAATAATTGGGACAGAAACTTTAATCAAAGGACTTACTATAGGTTTGCTTCACATCCCTCATCCTCTTTAAAACATTTCTGAATATGACGCTCATACTATGGAAGCGAAAATGGAAGGGTATGTGAATACCAATTTGAAGTGAACATGAGACAGCTGAAGATTCCTATTAACCTGATAGCAACTAAAAATCTCTAAGCGGAAACCACGGTACCAGCCAAAATAAAAAATAATTGGGACAGAAGTCTTAATCAGAAGGCTTACTACCGGTTTGTTTCACATCTCTCATTCTCTTAAAAATATTTCTGGAAATGACACTAACGTCTTGAAAGCGGAAATGCAAAGGTGTAGAAATACCAGTTAGAGGTGAACTTGAGACAACTGGAGATTTCTATTCTTTGATAGCAACTAAAAATCTCTACGCTAAAACTATGGTCTCAGCCAAAATAAAAAAATAATTGGGACAGAAACTTTAATCAAAGGACTTACTATAGGTTTGCTTCACACCCCTCATCCTCTTTAAATCATTTCTGGATATGACACTAATACTATGGAAGCGAAAATGGAAGGGTATGTGAATACCAATTTGAAGTGAACATGAGACAGCTGAAGATTCCTATTAACCTGATAGCAACTAAAAATCTCTAAGCGGAAACCACGGTACCAGCCAAAATAAAAAATAATTGGGACAGAAGTCTTAATCAGAAGGCTTACTACCGGTTTGTTTCACATCTCTCATTCTCTTAAAAATATTTCTGGAAATGACACTAACGTCTTGAAAGCGGAAATGCAAAGGTGTAGAAATACCAGTTAGAGGTGAACTTGAGACAACTGGAGATTTCTATTCTTTGATAGCAACTAAAAATCTCTACGCTAAAACTATGGTCTCAGCCAAAATAAAAAAATAATTGGGACAGAAACTTTAATCAAAGGACTTACTATAGGTTTGCTTCACACCCCTCATCCTCTTTAAATCATTTCTGGATATGACACTAATACTATGGAAGCGAAAATGGAAGGGTATGTGAATACCAATTTGAAGTGAACATGAGACAGCTGAAGATTCCTATTAACCTGATAGCAACTAAAAATCTCTAAGCGGAAACCACGGTACCAGCCAAAATAAAAAATAATTGGGACAGAAGTCTTAATCAGAAGGCTTACTACCGGTTTGTTTCACATCTCTCATTCTCTTAAAAATATTTCTGGAAATGACACTAACGTCTTGAAAGCGGAAATGCAAAGGTGTAGAAATACCAGTTAGAGGTGAACTTGAGACAACTGGAGATTTCTATTCTTTGATAGCAACTAAAAATCTCTACGCTAAAACTATGGTCTCAGCCAAAATAAAAAAATAATTGGGACAGAAACTTTAATCAAAGGACTTACTATAGGTTTGCTTCACACCCCTCATCCTCTTTAAATCATTTCTGGATATGACACTAATACTATGGAAGCGAAAATGGAAGGGTATGTGAATACCAATTTGAAGTGAACATGAGACAGCTGAAGATTCCTATTAACCTGATAGCAACTAAAAATCTCTAAGCGGAAACCACGGTACCAGCCAAAATAAAAAATAATTGGGACAGAAGTCTTAATCAGAAGGCTTACTACCGGTTTGTTTCACATCTCTCATTCTCTTAAAAATATTTCTGGAAATGACACTAACGTCTTGAAAGCGGAAATGCAAAGGTGTAGAAATACCAGTTAGAGGTGAACTTGAGACAACTGGAGATTTCTATTCTTTGATAGCAACTAAAAATCTCGACGCTAAAACTATGGTCTCAGCCAAAATAAAAAAATAATTGGGACAGAAACTTTAATCAAAGGACTTACTATAGGTTTGCTTCACACCCCTCATCCTCTTTAAATCATTTCTGGATATGACACTAATACTATGGAAGCGAAAATGGAAGGGTATGTGAATACCAATTTGAAGTGAACATGAGACAGCTGAAGATTCCTATTAACCTGATAGCAACTAAAAATCTCTAAGCGGAAACCACGGTACCAGCCAAAATAAAAAATAATTGGGACAGAAGTCTTAATCAGGAGGCTTACTACCGGTTTGCTTCACATCCCTCATTCTCTTCAAAATATTCCTGGAAATGACACTTACGTCTTGGAAGCGGAAATGCAAAGATATAGGAATACCAGTTAGAGGTGAACTTGAGACAATTGAAGATTCCTATTAATCTGATAACAACTAAAAATTTCTATGCTGAAGTCATGATATCGGTTTAAATAAAAAATAATAGTGTTAGGAGTTTTAATCAAAGTATGGTATCAGCCAAAAAAAAAAAAATAATTGGAACAAGAGCAACTAGAAGACTTACTATAGGTTAGTTTTACATTCTTCACATCTTTTTAAACATTTCTGGAAATGACACTAAAATCTTGGAAGCGGAAATGCAAATGTATGGGAATACCAGTTGGAGGTAAACATTTTTACACACCAAGTATCGCTGACGATCACGTAGTAATGGTTCAGATCGGTATTCAAGAGACTCTATACCTAAAAATAACAAGAAACAGCAAAATAATTGGAAATATCCCACTTAAGCACCTCGGTCTAACTGAATGATAGGCTGTGGGATAACCGTAACACCAAACAGGCGAATATTTTACAACATAATTAGAAGTATTATGATTTGCGAAGCTGAAAATTGGTTTATAAATAAATAAAACCAACATACGATAATGATCAAAGAGAAACCGATCAACCAAACGAGACACTATTTCAAATGAGAAGATTAGAAGGAGAATGTTAGTGCAAGGTAGATTAGAGTGGTATGACTATGTAAGAAGAGCTACATTTTACCACATGGATATTCCGAATATAGAATTGGAGCCCATTAGTAGAAGGAAAATAAGGAAGACCCACAATATTTTTCAGTTGTGAAATAGCTACACATGTGGTACAACGGAATCTTTTAGATGGGAATTGGAATGCTAGAGAAGAGTGGAGGAACCGGTTAAGAGAGGGTGAATTCTTGGTAAAATGTCCTTCATTTTTGTAGAGTGCCCTCTGCACTATTCCTCGCTACTATTTTCTGATGGTTGTTATCTTTTTCTAATTTTTAAGTTTAATTATATTTAAATCTTTTTTAAAACTATTTATTTATCTCTTCCTTAGATTTTTTTTTGTTATTGCGTTTCTACTTAGAACTAACTATGACAATCTAATTAGGTATCTTTGTATTTGATAACCGCCATAATTCTTGAGTTTTCTGACTGTAAAGCGGTAAAATTCGTTAAATATTCGAAGCAAATGAAACATAACTTCGGAACAGGTTTTACCGACCATTGCACGATTATTTTCGAAAACAAGCCGATAATTTCCAGCGCAAATTCCAGTGTCTCGCTTTATCTGTCCTTAACTGTACCATAACAGGTTAAAAAAAAATCGAACACCACTGTTTTATAAAAAGTTGATTGTATTATGAATTGCGCGAAATTAAATTGACATAAACATACACCGCAAACTTGTTACAATTGTCAGTTTGGTCCAGGGAAATTTCGCAGCAAGTTTCCGTTGAAATTTGCAGGCGTTTTGTGAATTAAATATCCATTGCGAGTGACTTCTCATAAATATTTCATAATAAAGAAACAAAATCGATCATTGTATTTATTAATTTTACATTGGTTGTTGCTTAAATTAATTGTCATGTTATATTAAAAATTAGTACGTTATTGTGAAATCACGGATTCACCCGGCGCATCCACCAATTTGACCGCATTCCATTATTATAATGATGGTCGGTAACTGGAAAGATTTTGTCGATGGAAGTCAAGTTTTGATAAAATCTAAACGTACGTAGATACCTACTAGTGGATAAAACTAGACAACAACAAAAACCTTATCCAATTCAATTGATTTAGTTTGTTTGTTAGTTAAAATATTTTTTGCGTCCCTCTTCTTGTTTAAAATCCCTTTAAGATGGTTAAAATAAAAGTAATTCTAGATAATTGATGCAATATTATAGTTACTTTATTTTTAAGAAGACTTCCTGCTTATTGCTGAAAATTTTTGAAAACGTATTGTCACAAGCCTCGATTCAGAAGTGGGGCATTTGAAGTGGGTCTCAACACTGTATCAAGTATTGAGATTGCTAAACTACAACACAGGGGACTACGACAGGTGTTATGGCAAAATCGAAAAACTAAGAAAAAATGGGACATCTATCGGTAGGTTGATTCGTCCCGCTGATCGATGGAAGGCCGGTTCAAGGATTATCCTGGAAGTCGATTTAAGTGTTAGGGCGAGAATAATCGCAAGAAGGTTAGTTGGAGACAAGCTTGTTAGCGGAAGATCCGCAAAACCCTTTAATTTTTGTCGAAAACACAACTGCACTTGAATTCGACGGAAATTGGCTGAAGGAAGATGCGGTTTTGGGCTGAAACCCGGTACAACATTTTCAATTTCAATGACATGCGTCTTGTAAGAAAACTTGTAAATGAGGGGTTCAATCCACAATACGTGCAACCAACAGATGTATGGTGGATAACAGACTGTACTTTTATGGAAATATTTTTTAATAAATGGAACATCCTTTGTACAGTTTATTGATGATTTTCTGGAGAGACGTTCTTCAGAATGTTAACCTTACGTTGAACGTGAAATGCTATTGGGATTTAAACGGGATAATGACCCTAAGCACCGCTGCAGTTTTGCGGAGTAATGATTCAGGGCAAGTATTGGAATAGCCGGTACAATCACTTGACCTAAATCCAATCGAGCACTTGTAGGGAGAAGTAGAAAAGCGAATAATGACCGAAACAAGCAGAATCCGCCTGATGAAATAATTGAAATTCAACAAAATTTCTGAACGCGTTATCCATTAATTAATCAATTGATTAATTTTATGCACCCTCACTTGTCCAGCAGGTGTGTAAGGATTTTTGTAAATATGCTATGAACCGGTAATATTAGGAATATGTTCAATTGCTGGCTGACCAAAGTTCTATAATATTTTTTTTAATTTAAAAATAGTTTTTTTTTTGTTCTATTAATTGTTATCAACTAATACTTTATTTAATATTAATTGTAATTAAATTTATTAGTTATAAATGTTCGAAGAAAATTCACCTCCTTGCATTTTAAAGAAACTTGACAGGAATTCAGTATTACACTCTTGTTAGAAATTGCTGGTGGCTTAGAAAAAAAGAGGGGTTGTTGGCGGAATTTTTGGCAATTTTATGTTCACCATATAATGGAAGATTTTTGGAAAACTAAGAATGCTACAGATGAACTGAATATCTCCATGCGTTCGTATTAAAATAACACAAATGCGTGTTAAATTTAATAGGAATCAGAAGAGAAAAAAATTGTTAAAAATTTCATAATAAATACCAGTTACGAAAAGGACAACAGGACTCGAAACGAACAATAGACCGCTGCTAGGTGTCGCTTTTGGCGTGATTTTTTTCATTTCTAACCCTGACGTGTGACTGGTTGAGAATGGTCTTTCGAAGAAGGAAATCCAAAAGTGTTACGAAGGGTTCACGGTATGTCTAAGTGTTACACCCGATTCAAGAAACCAACGGAAAGATTTTTTTTTAATTGAATTCTTACTAGACAGTATACAACCAAAGAGTAGATACAATGTTGTAGTTGTTGCTATCCAAGTTGAGAAGATTTTTTTCGCTCTTATTAAATTGAAATAGTAATAGTTTTGGAGCACCAAACAACGAACCTAATAATTAAGCAAATGTATTTTTGGAGAAGGTCAGCAAGTAGATCGAGAAGAGATAAAGTACGCAGTGATCGATAAAGGAAATTAATGGGAGCCACACATGATGGTCGATGACATAAACGAAATAAGTAATTTGTATAGCCACATAAAAAAATACCAAATGACAGGTTACTAGAGCAATTCTTAACATGGACACCTTAAGCAAGAAAAAAGAGAAAGCCTAGAAGAAATTGGAGAGAGGGAGTCGATAAAGAAATGCAAGATAGAAAATCCAAAAGATTTATAGAATTAAAGTGAAGTATTGAGGTTAGGAGTCGAAAGAAGGCGTAGAACCCTATAAAACGATATTTGGAGGTAGATGCAATTTAAACTACGTGTGGTGTGCCATCGTTTGGGCTTAATCGGAAGCTAATGATAATCGGTAGCTTTGTTCAAGCTGCACAAATTACTTGCAATAAGTCCATTCAGAGACGTGTAATGACCCAGTTGTATTAACGACGTGGATTGACCCATATATCATTTACTACGTTATCCATTATTACTGCCCATTCCAGAATGTGCTTTGGAAACTCCCAAATTTGAAGAATGTTATTGCGGATGAGGCTTTAAGAAAACCTAACAAGATTTTCGGAAAAATTGCATCAGGAGGTGTTTATGTGCATTGAAACGATGCATAATCGTAGTAATAGGATATTTGCAAATCGCATAAAAGTTCTGTAATATTGATAGCAGATGACGTATAGTCGACCACAATTTAAAAAAAAAGTTTTTATGCCGTGAATATTATTTGATTATTTTCACGTGACTCAGAACGCGCTGTGATTGGAAGTGACGAATGACGTCATTAAACAAATTGGCTCAGAGTCTGTTACACGCGATTTATTTTTCCAGCAAATTTCATTATTTGGCACAATTTTCTCCGTTTAGCAATTAATTAAAAGTGCATTGTGGATTTCCGAAGTGCAAAATGACAGACGAAGAATTTGTGAGTATCTTTTTTAAATTTTATATGGTCGTTGACAAAAGTTAGAAGTTAACTGAAGCTCAATTTGTTCCAAATCTTGAAAATGTCGAATTTGGCTTATAATTTTCTTCATTTGACCGTTTTTCAAAAACAGAAATAGGGTTCTTCATATTGCTATTAATTCTCCCTGAGTATTTGGGCGTTACGGTTTTGATTTTATTGTAATAATTTTTTTTTGAATTGAGAGACGCATTGTCACTTGTGGGTACTTTGTCGCTGTGGCGCCTTGTGAGGTTTCAATTCTCCGATATCGCCTTTCTTTCCTTTCGTTTACTTCCGAGAATTGCGTGGTTTTAAGACCTGTTCAACCCCATTAATAAGGCTTCATCGCGTTTTATGTACTAATGCTTCTTCCGGGCTGATTACAAGGAATTCTCGTATAACCTTCTTCCTGAGGAATTGTAATTTTTATTTCTACTGGCGGTTGTTATTGCTTACTTAGCCGCAAAAGCGTTTTTCTTTTGTTGTTACGAAAAGAATTTCAATAACGATCAATCGGTTTGTTGTGGCTGCTTGCTCCTGTTCGGTCGTATGTTGTTCTCTGCGCGACTGGAAATGTCCCAAATTGGCCCTGTTTGGCAATAAATAGGGCGCTAGAGAGAAGAGGATTCCGCAGCCGGAGAGGTGTGGCCCCACCAATCGATTCTACCGTAAACATTTCTGGAGCGACCGAGAAAACAAAGCCGTCTGATCCACTCGCTCCCGGACCCCATCTAAATTTCATCTGGAACGAGTCCCGCTGCTTTCTTATTTATTCCTTCTTAATATAGCCGATAATTCACAGGGCCGTAAGCCCAGGACGATGTTTCATTTCGCCGCTCGTTGCAAAAGAACGAGATACAATGAGCTCCCGTCGCTCTTTCCGTACGTCTAATGATGAGAAATTCAACCGGCAACAGAAATTATGAAATGTTATACGCCACTCCACCCCGCTGATGGAGTGGTGGACTTATCAATAAGCGATGAAATGGAATCGGGACTCGTGCCGTGATTTCCTCGGTAATTGTTGCATTTGGCGCGAGGGTAAACTGTTAACGGCACAGGTCACCGGTTCCAACCTTTACAAAACCATTAAGTGCAAATTTGTCGAACATAGACGGTCGTCTGGAATTTATGCATTGGGCGCGCGACGGGGATGCCCCGACTGTATAATAGGCGATTCCTGCTTCGGGATTACGCGGGTCGTTAATTATTCTCGAATAAAACAGGCTAATGCAACGCGGAGATCTCTGCCGACGATGCATTTAATCCATCCCAGGACCTGTAATTGACTGGAGCGGGGGCGTCGAAGCGGACGAGGGGCGGGCAAGGTGCTGCATAAATTCAAACGATAAGTATCGCGGATGCTAGCTTAGTGAATGAAGGGTTTCGACGCTGGAGACGAGATTCGTACGCCCCCAGGACATAATGCAAATGACAATTTAGTGTCTTACTGGAGTTTTGACGAGTTTTCCTTCCATTCCGTCTTTCCGTGTGCTGCTTATTAATTATTTGAATTAATACGCAAATTGTCGAGTCAGCAACATCAGAACTTGCTCAAATCCCACAATACACCGTGTTTATCGGGGATTTTTTTTTCTCAACGTATCTCCTTGAAAATCTACCGCTCGGTTGAGGATTTGTCCGTGTTAAAGTAAATTTAAATTGCCGGAGTTAACGCAATTAAAAAGTTAAGCGTTTCTGGTAACACGAACCAAGATATTTGAAAGTAGGAAGCAACATGTTTCATAATTTAGTTTAGAGGATTTGACGGGAACAAGTTGCCTGTTTAATCGCTACAGGCTTAACATATTAAATTCTTATGTAACGAACGGCATAAAATGAACTGGAATTAGAAAAAAGCTTGAGGAAGAATGTTTATCATTTAGATCTGAGTTTGAACAGTGGAAATCCTTTCAGGATGACTGTATGCGCATATCAAAAGTGCCACACATTGTTCGACCAGTCAGGCGTGGATCTAAGAAAAAAGTTACCGAGCTTATCCCGAGTAGGTGAATAACTGCAAAGCAATGGTCCACGTCAAGCTCAGATTTAGTCTGGGAGTTGGAGAGATCCCAAAACATCTATTTAGGGACAAATTGAAGTTTGCAGTCAATTCCTATTTAGTTACGGCAATGATAGTGGTAAGTTTTGGTCACTTATTCATACCATGACATCTGACACAAACACATTTTTATCTGCATACAACAAAGCTCCGTGCTGCGACAATATTTTGAGAAGCTAGTGAGCCAGTTTATGTAGATATTCTAATAGGTAATGCATCTTGTTAGTATGAGGTCTTTCAATTTTTTAAATTGTACGAAAGAAAAGACTCCATGTCATTGCAATAGTGTTAATTTTCTGGATGACCACGTTTGCTACAGTATTAGCCAAATTATGTTGGTTTACAGCCTAATGTCGGGTCTAGTTGGTAGTCGCTGTCTACCAACATAGTGTGAATCTGCAGCAACTACTGCTTAGAGTCAATGCTTGCAGATGTGCTGGTCAAAGAAGATGCAAGAATGGCTTTAGTTGAACTCGAAGTTGATTGGTAAAGGAACTTTTGAGGAAACTCGTCTTGGACCAAACCATCAGGAAGATGATACTCCTCACCACATTCTATGCTCAGAATGTGTAGCTAGGAGGCGTTCACACTTCGGAAGATCAATCATGACATCGGAAGAGACAGTCAGAACTCTCATAGATTAGAAGTCATGCAGTAATGGGACCATTGGGTGCAATAAGCAGTCTATGGACCCTAACCCGTAAGGTGTAGATCGTAGGCAAGTCTAAATGCACGAAAAAATAACAGTGATCTCAAGTTGGATCCTTGGGGTACACTAGAGGTAATATTGTGCATGTTGAAACAAATGTGAAATGTTAACGGCAGAAAACTAGTGTGTTAGAATTTATTGGATGCCGCTTAGAAAAATGTGATGGAATCCGAACCGACGTCCGATTTGCATATAGCACCATAGAGGGATCGGTAAAAGAGTTATTGAGGAAAGTTGTATTAGAGCAAAGGATCACAAAGATGAGACTCCTCGCCACGCTTTTATGTGAATACTCAGGTGGCGTAGGTAGGAGGCATTCACATTTTAGAGGATTCATCTCGACACTGGAAGAGATGGAAGTCCCATGGACTATACGTACTCGCCTTTTTAGGAGAAACGGGTCTAATGGCAATAAGCAGTCGGTTTTTGGAGCTTAATCAGTAAGAAATAAAGCAACCGAAAAGCAACAGAGGTATCGGGTTAGATCTTTGAGATACACATTAAAATTTATTGAGTAGCGTCGTGGTGAATGCATATGTTATATACAAAGAAACAACTCAAGATCAGGTTAAAGATTATGTTCGACTGAACTTTAAGCGGAAGTTGCTAAAGAACTCATTTCCAACACGAGCAGGCGAAAAGACATGTTCAGATATGACAAAATTTTGTACATTTGCCGACTCGTTCCACTTCGAAGAAATATACACATTGCAACCTCACAGATCCTAGTGGTCTTCTGCTATCAATAATGTGGGTATATGCCCTAGCAAAACTAAAAATATTTCTTATTATTTGTTTTTTATATCAGTAGTTCTCGACCTTTCATCAACTGCGACACTTTCTGGAGACCTTTCAATTATACGCGACACACTAAAAAAAAATTGTTTTATTATATAGGCTTAATACTTATACAATGCGAATGAAGATGCAATATGCGGGTAAATTTAATAACTCGGAGTTTCCAATTCATATTAAAGGAATTTAACGCTCAGTATTATTATCAACATAAGTAGATACAGGGCAGAAAAGCGACAATAATTGAAAAATTAAATTAATGCGAAACTTGGGATTGCTTCTGTGAACATAAGACTTCAAAACGCGGTCTAATATCACACAAACTAACTTGCATTTCACTATCAATATCCATAAGCTTCATCCGATACTTCGACTTCTTCGTTTTCATTGCAGAAAATGCTGATTTACATAAATATGATGTAGCAAATGGAACCAGAATATCCAAAGCCTTGCGTTATAGCAGGATAATCCCTAGTCAAGTCTGAAGAAGTCCAAAATGAATTTGCATTCGATTCAAAAAAGTATTAGTGTGGATATTGATTAATTCTTCTTTCTCCTTATTTGTCAAATTCAGTGGCGTTTTGGAGATTTTGTTTTCCGCATGGTCTAAATGGGGATATAACCCACTGAATCTGAACCGTAGAAGTGGATGGAAAATATTTTTCTAATCCCTCTTGCAGTTTTTCCAATGAACCTTGATCAGTTTTTCTAATTCGCTTATTTGATCCGGGGTTAAATTAGAAACACTTTTAGAGGCAGACTCGAAGCTGGTAAAATCTGAACTTCCAATCCCCAAAACTCGAGTTTTTTTTTTAAATTCTTGCATTTGGTCGGTAGCCGAAATTATAGTTTCATTTCGATCCTGCATACTGCAATTTAGTAAATTGAGATTCTGAAAAACATCAGCCAAATATGATAATTCCGCGTTCCACATTGCACAACTTAGTTTTTCATAGAATTCAGACTTTTCGGTTTGGAAAAACGACTTCATTTCACTACGAAGTTCTAATACTTTGGATAAAATTTTTCTTTTTGAGAGCTAACGATTTTCTGAGTGCAACAATAAAGTTTTGCGGTCTGCGTCCGTTTCTTCATATAACTGTTCAAATATACGGGACTTTACTGCTTGACTTTTATTATAATTAGTCATGGCAACAACGCTTTTAAGTCCTTCACCCAATAGTCCCCTGTTAGTACTTTTCACCATGAGTGCTTCCCTATGTAGAAAACAGTGAATGCAAGTTATTAAAGGATTTTTGTCTCATTTACAAAACGAACAACCGCTATCAGTTGTGCTTTACCACTCACGTCAGTCGACTCGTCTAATTGAAGAACGAATATCTTGACTTCCAAAATCTTTTCGGTAACCACTCTTTCAATGTCTTTGGAGATGTCCATAATTATTTGCTTCACTGTATCATTTGACATTCGTACCTTTGCAATCTTATCGACAGCATCATTACCAAATGTTACTTTGACAATCTCTTTACACGCAGGCAAAATAAGTTTCTCTCTAATGTTATGCGCCTTCCTATTCATAACGATCAATTCCGAAATTTTGAAAGAAGCAATAAGGGCTTTATCAGATACTTTCACACGTTTCTCCATTTTGTGAGCAGACTTTTCTTGGTTAGACAAAAGACTTCGAAAATATTCAATAGATTTTTGAGCGACATGGTGATGATTTGGTACCAAATGTCTTTTTAATTTATTTATTTGGCGCCATTAACTGGTTCGCCAAAATTGCACCATATATGATGCATTTAGACTGTGGGCAATTTTCATCTGCAGTCCATGTGAAGCCAAAACATAAATACTCGTCGCTGTATTTTCGATATATCTTCTTTTTTTGTTGACCGGTTGAAGTGCTCGACGAAGTTGCTTCAACTGGCCCCTGCAAGTCATCGTGGTCCTTACGTTTTCTAATTATGAATTTATCCATTGTTTCACACAACACTGTATTTACCACTAGGGCTTTTCATCTGAGAAGACTGGGCGACTGAGGGCTGAACGATATAAATGATCAGCAAGCATCGCCATCGGATTTTTTAGAACGACATGATGATGATTTGGTACCAAATATCTTTTTAATTTATTTGGTGCCATTGACTGATTCGCCAAAATTTCTCCACATATGATGCATTTCGTCTGTGGGCAATTTTCATCCTCAGTCCATGTAAAGCCAAAACATAAATACTTGTCGCTGTATTTTCCATATATCTTTTCTTTTTGTTGACCGGTTGAAGTTCCCGACGAAGTTGCTTCAACTGGCCCCTGCAAGTCATCGTGTTCCTTACGTTTTCTAATTATGAATTTATCGATAGTTTCACACAACACTGTATTTACCACAAGGACTATTTATCTCAGAAGACGGGGCGACTGAGCGCTGAACGATAGAAATGATCAGCAAGCATCGCCATCAGATTTCTCCGTCATAATTTGCAAATTATTACATCCTGTCTGCAACTCATTTTTTGAGATTGAGGCGAAGCAGCAGTAGACGCTAATAAACATGTTAGATACAATAAAATGTTCTAAATTTGAAAATTGAGGAAGCCACAATTTTTTATTTTTATTTTCTATAAAAGTTACTGACGACGCGACATACCTAAGGATCCTCCACGACACACCAGTGTGTCGCGACACACCTTCACACTGCCTTATATGACAAACAAAAAATATTTTTGGTTTGTCATATGAATAACAAAATGTTAATTTTATCGATTCTCCACCATGTTTTGCTTACAATTTAAAAGTTTTTGAATTTTTAACTATTTAAGCTTGGGGCCCGATTTTATATGATTCTGCGACAGACAAATGCCCTGATTTCGAGTTAAGTTACGGTAAATTACCATTAAAAATTGTTGTGGAAATTTCCTAATTAGTTGGGCATATAATAGTGGTAGTCCGTTCTGTGCCGGTCGGTGGTGAATGCAGCTTTGAACCTGTCAAAAGTAATTCAGTTCATACAGTACAATAAAGTAGCAATCAGTGTAAAAATAGTGGGGGGATATGCAAATGTAATTAGTAGGTGACAAAATGTGTTCATGTTATGAGTAAATTAAATTCCAAGGAAATTCAGTTGGATACAGAAGATGAGGTCGCTTAATTATTTATAACGACCCAATTCCGTCCTTTTTAAGACTCCGAGGTGACTCCTAATATTCAAACAAGGATTACCTTAACACCCGACTATTGTTCCATCATAAGTCGTCATCTTGATAGTGCTTAATCGCACGCCATACCACCCGATTACGGTGTGACGGACAGGCGGTGAGTCTCGGTGAAAATTTATTTTCCTGCCGGTCGGTCGCAATCATCATCAAATAAAACGTTTTCCACATCGATTACGCAACAGTTCCGTACCGTTTCTCGATTCGAACCCTTCTCCGATCGATGGCGGTTATCTGGCAAGCTCGAACGGTTTTTGCTGTATCGATACGGAAAGCGCTGCAGATAAAATGTTTATGTTTCAAGGTAACCGCCGTCGTCCAGTTTGATTGCCGTCATAAAAATGCACTTAAAAAAAGTTTTTTTGGCGCTGATAAAATTCCGATTTTTGGTGGTTATTCCATGACGTTTTGACGTTCTTCTAAATGAGTTGTTTGACACTTAATTGAATGATACTCCAAGTAGTTTTTGTGGGCGAGGGATTATTGAAAATCGATGGGTATAGTTTATGGGGTTCGGTTACGGTCTGGTCAAACATTTACCCAGTTCGGCAGGTATGCGGGATTTATAAGGGAGGCGCTCTCGTGTCTTGGCTACCGCTCCTAGAGGAGTTTTATGGACTGTATCTCTCTGAAAGCTTCGCTAAATGCGGCCGTAACGACTTAATGCACCCTCTATTTATTATCGAACTGGTGGTTAGCAGGTGTTAATGTTTGTTTTATTTCCGTTTCCGGATTTGTAACTCTATTGGCGGGCAGCAGAGAGACGAGTCACTATTGATAGCGAATAATTCGTTTTGTTTAGCGCAAGCACTGTCCAAATAATTAACGGATCGGTCAATATTGATGCTGTTTTTGTGCAGTTACACTTTGCATGTGTCCACGAAAATTGTCCATTGTTTGTGTGGCAATTTCGTTTGGACCAATTTAGCGGAGCGGATCGGCCACGCTTTCAATAAATTAGATTTACGACCTCCCGCAATCCGGACGGATTTGAAAAATGCTCTGAAAAATTCAATCGTACCGAAATTGGCTTTCGCATAACTAATGTTCGACGCTGTTTCTGGCTCCACCTGAAAGGTAATTATGCGATGCATCAAGATTTAATATAGCGCTATCATTCCCAACTTTTCTCATTTAAACCGCGAATGGAACGCCAATATTAACCAAATAAGCAGCTCTTACGTTGCCAGATGCAGTAATGCAGCTTGAAACTCTACTGTGAAGCTCATTACCCTTGCAAAGTTCTAATCGCAAGTTTCCACCGCCCTATCTTAAATCAAACAAGTACACCGCCTCCTCACCGCATGTACTGTGTACTCAAGAGACGAGGTAAACGTCATAGATTGTGAACTTGAGCCAAGCATCTACTTCTCCATTACCAATTAGGTGAAGACTGAAAATTTGCATGGACCCTTGGATTTTTTATGAAAGTGAACTCGGAAAAATACGGGCGCTTTACAACCGCTTTCCACTTAGTTTTTTGAGAAATTATGCAAACCAACTGAAATTTACGGATTTGCAATTTTTTTAAGATTATCAACACTTTAAAATTTATTTAATTATTTGTGTTGCAAAAATTTGGAGACGAAAAGATTTGAGAAACGAAAACTCGATCAAAATTGAACGACTTTGGAAAATACTTTTGCACATGATTGAAGGTGCTTGATTCTTTACCATTTTTGTTAGAGTAGCCTCTGCAATATACCCGCCACTACTTTAATGATTTTTAATTTTTTTTCCAACAACTTATTCTTCTTTTCCTTAATTTTCTTTTTTTGTTTTTATTGCTATTCATATTTTCGAAAACTAACCAGTTTTCTGCATTGCAAATTTAAGTATCTCGCATAAAAGTTAAAAAAACATTTTAATGTTTCTATAAAATTTTTATTGCATTTATAATTGCGCCAAGTTAAATTGACATAAACATACACCGAAAACTTGTTTCTGATGTTAGTTCGGTGAAGCTCATTTGTAGTTCCTGTAGAAAGTCAGAGGCATTTGGTAAATTAATAATTTAATGAAAGTGACATCTCATAATTATTTCATGTTGACTTGCATGCGACTTGCATTGTCCATTTTGATAATTGGTTTAATTTAATGGGCATATTTTATTTTTATATATCAAATGATCTTCAAAAAGAATTTATTGTGAAAAACATCGCCTGGAGCAAATATTTCTTCTCAGTTGCACCTATTGCAGCTTGACTTATATTAGTATGGAAACGACTAAAGGGAGATGAAGATTGAACGCGAATATACGGCTATGGCAAAAAAGATTATAGGGGAGTCATATTGATTAATTACTTGGAAGAAATACGTCTTTTCGCATTTTTTTGAAAAATACCTCAAAGATAATGGCAATGGAAGCCCAAGGGAAATGGTAGACATAATAGCAATACTAACCTAGATCTCCACAATATAAAATAAAAGCAAAAAATGAAAGAATAAACAAAACAGAAGTAAGGAAAGCGCTAAAAGAATTGAGGAATAATAACCTTGAAGAGATGGAATAACTTTTGAAATGTGCGTCACGTGTCTAGGAATGAAATACAAATAAAAAAAAGATTTAATGGTTGGAACGAAGCAGGAATTTTGCTATTTTTGCCAAAAAGAATTGATAAACCATTGCTGTACATTATTATTTTGTGTTCTGTATAAGTCACTTGCTAAAATATTAACAAATAGATTGGCAGTAAAATTCGATGAGTACTAGAAACTCGACAAACCGCATTTAGGAGGTCTTCCAACACCTAACGATGAATACTAGAAACTTCTATTTATTAGTTTCATTGATTTTGAGAAAGCTTTTGATAGCGTGGAACATTGGGCTGTGAATTATAGGGAGGTACCTAGATTTAATCTTAAATATTAATAACAATGCTACCACATTAATTAAAATCCAAGAAAGTGCACAGCAAACACAAATAAAACGTGTTGTTAGACAGGAATACTATTTCATCAAAAATATTTAACCAAACACTGGAAGACATATTTAAGATACCAACTGTGAGAAATATGGAATGGACATTGACGAAGAATATTTTGACCACCTGAGGATACGTCTACGCTGTTGTGTTAAGGCTGAATTGAAGACAGAACTGATTCTTGTTGCCTCTATCCCACTTGAATTACACGTCAGCCAGGGGGCGGTGCTTATATTGCCTATCTCTTTCATTTGGACATAACCGATCTTTCTCGCATTATTTACGACTATGGTCGTGACCAGCAGGGCGCTTGCAATGATCCCAAATAATAATAATGTGGACATTATTGCGGTGCAGAATTTTACGGCTATTTACCGGCGCGACTAGAACATATACTACATATTTACAAGATTGGGTATCGATTATTCAATCGATTTCACTTCACGGAGAATTCTGCATTTGGTTCTTGACGCCGACATATTTAAGTTTATTTAACAAAAACAAACTAATAATTGAGATTCTTAGAGGTATTGGTTTTGTTTTGAATTATTGAATGTTTTATTTCATAATTTTGGGTCCCGCTTGTACCGATCCCGGCCGACATTGTAAAAGTAACAAAGTTAGTCCCTATCCAGCTCGGTCAAGTTGGCCCCCGACTTTTGATTTTTTATTTTTTTTTCTGTGACATCAATTGTGCTGGTTTTGTGCTAAATTGTGCTGATATTTTTTTCAATTGTGCTAGTCTCTAAATAACAAAAAATCAAAAAAGAAATCCGGGGGCCAATTTGACCGCCAGCCCCCCACTATTTTCATTTTTTTATAATATTTTTGGCATTCCCAATTGTACTCGTTTTGTGCTCACTAATACCGGTGCTTTCTCCAATTGTGCCTGTTTGTAACAAATCAAAAAAAATTAAAAAGTAATTCTATGGCAACGCAGACGGCCACTAGGTAGCCCCCCTGACTTTTTTTAGAATATTTTTATCTTATTCAATTGTGCTCGTTTTGTGCTCAATAATAACGCTCTTTATTTCAATTGTGCTCGTTTGTAACAAATCAAAAACAATTAAAAAGTAGGCCTATAGCTACGCAGACCGCCAATAGATAGCCCCCCTGACTTTTTTAGAATATTTATAGCTTATTCAGTTGTGCTCGTTTTGTGCTCAATGATATCGCTGTTTTTTTTAATTGTGTTTTTTGTTACAAATCAAAAAAAAAATGAAACTAATCTTATGGCAACGCAGACCGCCACCAGCTAGCTCTTATAATTTGCCCCGGCGCTCACTTCGCTTTGAGAAAGTGCGCGACGGCCTTTCTGCGGTAGAGCAAACTTGATTTTTTCCCTTCGACTGTAGAAGCGATTGGCCCTATTTTGTTAACTTATTTTTTCTTCACTTTTTTGTAAAACTTTGTATTTGCTTAATTTATACTGTGATTGCTATTCTTCTTTTAAATTCAATTGAAGAAACAGCGTTATCATTGAGCACAAAACGAGCACAACTAAATAAGATAAAAATATTCTAAAAATGTCAAGGGGGTTAGCTGGTGGCGTTCACCGTTTTCATAGGATTAATATATTTTTTTATATGTTACAAACGAGCACAATTGAAAAAAACAGCGCTACAATTGAGCACAAAACAAGCACAACTAAAAAAGTTAAAAATATTCTAAAGAAGTCAGGGGGGCTACCTAGTGGCGTTCTGCGTTGCCATATACCTACTTTTTAATTATTTTTGATTTGTTACAAACGAGCACAATTGAAAAAAAGAGCGTTATCATAAAGCACAAAACGAGCACAATTGAATAAGATAAAAATATTCTAAAAAAAGTCAGGGGGGCTACCTAGTGGCCGTCTGCGTTGCCATAGAATTACTTTTTAATTTTTTTTGATTTGTTACAAACAGGCACAATTGGAGAAAGCACCGGTATTAGCGAGCACAAAACGAGTACCATTGGGAATGCCAAAAATATTAAAAAACTATTCTGCTTGCCAGGCTAGCAGAATAGTTACCTTTCGAAGAACGATTGGCATTTTTTGTCAATATCTCTGGAAACATCCTTGTCGTTTTACAAATTCCCGCCGAGTCATAATCTGGAAGCAAGACTCGGTCCCGGACAAATTAGTTTAAATAAATTAATTTGTATTGCATTGTTTAGAGGGTACTTTTGAAATATATACACAAATAACGATATTGGAAAAAAGTTTATTTGCATAGTCAAGTATTTTCAGTAGACCAGTTTTAGACAAAAAAATAATTTCGTGGAAGTACCCCATTAGTTGAAGTGAAGATTTTATCGTCGCTTATTTGAAATAGTCACCAGATCAGTATTATGACATTTCGTAATAAAACGAATTTAGAATCAACATAAAATATAATAAAATATAATTAATTGTTTTGCCATATTGAATAATATACAAATTTGACACGCAAGTATACCGAAGTAATTACTGTAAATAAAAACAAAAATATTGAAGTGAAAATTCAAGTTGATCTTGCAACCAACGACCTAACCAGACGACTAATTCATCTAAAATAAATGCCGTCAGTACTGGGTAAGATAGTTACTAAAAAATAAAATTTTATTTTTTTGAAATGCCGCATTTCTTAGAATTCTACCAGAACTTTACGATCCCGATTGTACAGATACCGGCCGATATTGTAATAGTAATGCTAACAAAATAGTTACCCTTCAAAGAACGGAATTTTTTTGTCAATTTTTCTCAAAACGTCCTTGTCGTTTCATCATTACCTAAATGTTTACCAGATCAGTATCATGACATTTTGTAATAAAACGAATTTAGAATCAACATGAAATATAATAAATTATAATTAATTGTAGAGATTTTTTCTACTTATTCTATGTGTACTAAGCATAAGTCTTCTCGTAAAATACACAAATTTTACACACAAGTATAGTGTAAATAAAAAAAAGTATGGAAGTAAAAATTGGAGTTGTTCTTGCTACCAACGATATAAAAGACTAATTTGTCTAAAATAAATGCAGTCAGTGCTGAACAAGCTGGTAAGCTGAAAAATAAAATTTTATTTTTTTGAAGTACCGCAGTTCTTAGAATTATTTCGGGTCTTTTATTACGGTACGGTCAACTACCGGCTTCCCTACTCCATCCCACAAAATTTGTCAACACGTCCGCTGCCTAGGACGATCCGGCTGGCACAAATAAATATTCGTTAAAATGCTCGTGCAGGGGGTTAAGCATATGTAAATTACTCCTTTATTTTTAATCCAAATTAGCTGAAATTTTGGAAATAACTTTATGAAGAATACGGCAAAGCGGCTAGGCTATCAAAGTGTTAAATTTTTAATTACAAATATTTTATTTTGTTCTTTAAATATGACCGTATTTCAACATTGAATATCTCGTTTACTATAGAGAGTTTTGTAGGTCCGAAACTTTGGCCGCCTAGCCGCATCCTTCATAAATGTATCACCGAAATTTCAGCTCATTTGCTTAAAAAATAACGATACACACAAATGTAAGGTAACCCCCTGCACGCGTCACTTTTTAAAGAGCTTCAATAGAGCCTTAATAGCTGACAACAAAGAAAAGGCAACTGACAACCATCTAAATAGGGAAGCTAAAAATATTGGGAATAAATTATAACAAAATAAAAGTAATTATAAATCAGGAAAGAATAATAAGAGCTGCACAAGAACAATAAAATAGGTCACAAAGCAGAACAAAATGTGAAATTGAGCAAAAGATGGAAATCAAGCTCGGACAAGCGTGGAGAGTATCTATGAATGAACAGAGTGTTCTGTGAGACTTGTACATTCAAGAAAGCTATAGAAAAGATTGCTAGAATTCAAAGATCTCTGCAAATGATAAACATGAATATATCTGACAGAAAAAAGAAAGAATGATTGCGAAGCGTTACAATAGTAAATTACGTTTTAATCCATATGGCAAAACTTAAGTGGAAATTTGAGACGAGACAAAAAGATGGAAGATGGAATAAGACCATATTGACTTGGAAACCATGAGAATAGAAAAAAGAGGAAGTCACAGAGGAGGTGGGCCGATAACGCCGCATCAAAAGGGACTCGTAGCTCAAGACAGAGAAGGGGAGGTCTATGCCCAACAACGGCTGATAGACAGATAGATGGAGTTGCAAGAGCCATGATGATGTGTAAAACTCGTGGGAAAAACTTTGACGGCTCAATTGTTTGGAAATCGAAAAACTAAATTGGTTAACACCATTTGATGTTTGATTTCTATTGACGTACTTTTTGCTGAAGTTACTGTTAACCCTGAATCTTGATTTCAAGAACATAATCAAAAATCCAAGATTAATCTCATGTTATTATATTCAAGAATTTAAGATTTAAAACCATGCGATCACGCTATTTCATTGAAACGGAACAAACTCGTAAAGCGCAGGGCACAAATTTCTCATTCATTCATTTTGCATTCGAATCTTTATTTAAAGTTTCCTGCTGAGCGCAGGAAACAGTACGAGATTTAGAGTTTATCATCCATATGAGCAATCTTCTATTTGCTCGAACTATTTTATTCACTTTTGCCATTTTTTGTCTATTCATGAAGTGCAAATCTTTACTCGCATTGAATCGTTCAAAATTCATCCAGCAACTTGTCTTGATGTTTACTACAACCGACGGTATATGTGTTTCTTTTGGACTTGTTCCAAGTTTCAACCAAATCTAATGTTTACTTGTTTGTGACATAGTGAAAACAGGTTAATGGAGACAGCAGATAAAAGCTACAAAGGTAAATCGATCAATTTGAAACTTGACATGATGATAAAGATGTTTTTAAAACAGAATCATTTTTCTTGCGTTTGGTTGTTGAAACATATTATCTGAACATCCGGCGCTTACGTTGGAGATTACCAGAAAAGGATTACTTTCTGTAATTGTTTTAGAGTCAAATGTAATTTAAATAATTTTATGGGTTGATGCAGATAACCTAGGAATTGAACTGATTTTTAAGACCGGATAGCTAGTAACTGTCATCTTCGTTTAAAAAAAAATATTTAAAGATTTTACAATTTTATTCTTATTCTCGTTTAAGAAGTTTGTTTTAATTAATTAATTTAATTAATTTATTTTATTTTTTATTTTACTATATACTTTTACCACATCTACTAAAATTGAAACTATCCTCTTCTTATCCTGGTAAGAAAACTCCAGACCTCCCCGTTGGTTCTTGCCGGATTACTGTACTGAATAGAAAAATTGAGTTGACAAAGTAGAAACACGCAGTATTTTTAAAAAGTAGAGAGTTTATAAGAACTTTAACAACTTATAAGGAACTTTCAACCAAACTGTACGACCTTGAAACGGCAGTCTCTTTAACAAGGTTTAAAAGAGAAGCACGGTCTCGTACTTATGTTACTCGCGTTACGAGCAGCAAAGTAATAAAATACACTTAAAGTTTCTGTTTCTCTTCATGTGTTTCTTTATGCACTTGGCGCCTATCCTGGGCTAATCCGACCGAGTTCCGGTCACGATTACGAGTGAATCTTTGAAAATATTATAAATGTGGCATTTCTGTCATCGAACCAGTTGTCCGTGTACTTTTTGGTATTTTCCACCTGGTCGTCTTAATTCTGAAGGGCACGAGCTGCCACTTATCTACATCTCCATAAAGACATTAACAGGAATTCTGTTCAATGAAAATGATGATAATTAAATTGTTTCGTTACCTTGTTTTTCCAAAATTTTGTTATTCAATTCAATATTTATGAATTATTTTATTTTTGACAATTTTTTTAGCATTTACGGAAATTCGTACGGATTGCCATAGAAAATTAGACTGACAGTATGGAATATGTTAAAAAGCTGCGATATCTTTGAAAAAATCTTAAATTTTGCAAGATTTTTCAAGGCATTAAAAATTGTTCCAAATTTCAAAATTTTGCATATACGACTTACCTGCAAGACGGTATTGTAGGACATCTTATGTCGTTCTAAATTTTTTACGAAATTCCACGTATTATACGAAAATTTGCCAAGTTTTGAGAGATTTTACGAGAATACTGGAAATTTGACAGATTACACGGATATTTGCTGTTCGCCGGTTTGGGGTGATTTTGACTTGGCAATTGTTTTGGTTGCTCATTTGCTTAATTTCTTCTCTCTGGTAACGAAGACTATTGCTCCAAATTCGCTGCGTATTCTCTCGACTGCTTTTCTATTGTGCACCAATCGAATTTGCTTTCGAGTGCAAATCGAATCAAGTTAATGCAGTTAACTGCGGCCGCCAATATCTTTTTGTGTTTCCAGCGTTGTCGGACACTAAAGAAAATATACCCGTGCCGGATTTTCGTTGTTTTGACAGCGAGATAAGGTTCCAGTGTTTTAAGGCTATATCGTGGAAACTGATATTTTTATTACTTAATACAACAAGACATCGACAATCGACGGCATCACCAGCAAAATTCTCTCTCAACGGGGGAGTTGCACACGAGAAAATCGATTCAGAGTGCTTGCTGTTTCGCCACTCTCTAAGCCAGTCGAGACACGTGTGGTCTTTAGTTTTGTACTTTTTTTAATTTCGCTCCGTTCCCGACCGTTTCTGCCACTCTAACGAGAACAATTTTCTCTGTGAACCGTCAACAACTCGCTAATTGTCTTATCCGGATTGCGCGTCATTTTCGGTCGTTTTTGAGACAAATTGGCGGGGTTTCGTCAGGCCGGGGTAAATTCGGGTGTAATTTTGACAGTTTCGTTGTTTTGTGCGTGAGGGCCGTTGCACAATCACCGTTTTCGGTCTAGCTGGACCGCTACATAACAGACAGGGCTCATTACTCAGACAAAGCTAGTGCTGATAACAAGGGGCTCCAGTTGCTGATTTCGGTAAAAAACGTCCTTTCGCTTTTTACAAGCTCGGAAGCTTGTTCGCTCTTCATGGCCGTTGCCGGAGAGAAAAACCGGTGTTACGTCACTAATGTGTTTTCGGAGTATTCGCCCCTCGCTACGGGGATGTTTATTCGACGTTTCGTCGCGTTAATTCGGCGGCGGTAATCAATTCATTTTTGGACGAGAGCCCGTTATTGCGTTAGTGACGCGAAGAAGATTGATAGATGTAGTTATTCAGATGTCGAGATTTTGAAGGGGAATTTTAATATTTGCCGGTGGATGCGACCCGAAGGAGATAGAACGGATTGGACTAATTAAAACGTCGAAAACTTGTATAGAAAAGTGTGGCCTTCCGGCAGCCGGAAATTCCGATTCGAGACAACCACACATTCGTTATTGATTTGTTTTCAGTCCGGCGTGTTGTGTGATTTATCCGTTGCCTTGTGATGTCCGCGATCACATAAATCCCAAGCCGGTCAAAATGCCGCTTGAGATACTGGGCCGGAAATAATCGCCGGGGAAAAACCCAATTTATTGCCCCTGTTCCTACATTGTTTCCCAATTTTCAACGAAGATCAATGAAAATTCCAGAAATAAAAGCCTCCAGCTGCCTTCTCATTCTTCTTTTTCTTGTAAACTTTCTTTTCTTACAGCGTGTCGGAAAATCTTCCCTCCGCCTTACAACTTTAATTTCGACAACTTTTTCGGAATTTGCTTTCGTTAGGATCCGAAAGGTTAAAAGTTACGTGAAAACATCCTTTCGTACTTTCCAACTGCGGCTTTAATATTCAATGTAGCACTCAAAAATAGCATAGTTGTAAAGTAAAAATATGAATACATTTTACGCTTGTTTTTAAATTGAATTTGTAGCGATTTACGTTTATCCCTTCAAAAATTACCAAATTGCGGTCGAAATACTGTGCAAAAAAAACGACGAAATTCGAAACTTTTACGTATTCAGTTTATCGACAATTTAATTGAAAACATGTCACTATCAACAAAATTTGGTTGTTTCCAATAGTTTTCCTGCGGTTAATAAAGTTCCGAGTATTTACCATAAATTTAGAAATACGCGCAGTTTAGGCAAGTCACTTAATAAAACATTAAAAAAAATTTCAACGCCTCTCCTTATGTTCGATGTACCTTGAATCTAATTGGAGGTGACCACAAGGCGATAGCTGACATGAAACCAAAGAAATTTGAAAAAAATATTCTCAAACTTGTAACGTTTAAAAAAACCGTTACTGGTTGATTTTGTACTTTATTGAAAAAAGACTAAAAACAATGTGTGATGCTACCGCAGATACAAATTTCCTTCTTCTTGTTCTGTAAATTCTTCTTAAATGTTTCTTCGTCTCTAAAAAAGAGAAGGAAGGGGAAGGGATACTGAAGTGCTAATTCTTGACATACCCAATTTTAACAGCACTATGTTTGTGGGGATTTGGCCAGATTTGGGGAATTTTGGTTTTCCTGATTTGGTGAGGTGTCCGAGAGAAAAATGTAGAGCTTATCAGTACAGGCAAATCGGGCGTCGAGTGTTGGTGGTTGAATTTCGATTTTTAATAGAGTGATATAACGACTCAGGCACCATCCGGCAACTCGCCCGAATCTGTCGATTTCGTTGATTGAGAAAATCACAAATTTTCGAGTTAAGAAAAACTCCTCACCACACGAGTTTTTTTTTATTTCTTTCTTCTCTACGTAAATTCCTTATTTTGATTTCTTTGTTCCTTATTACCCTTCCGTCATTGAATCCAGGATTATTTGCTGGTTGAAGCCAATTTTTTACCATCACAGCAAGCGAGTCCATAGAGGCCATACCAGCTAAGTTCTTTATTTGTTTAAATCTTTTTCCGCGTCTTTCGAGTTTTAATTAAGCTAAATATAGTTATAATAACTGTGAAGCCAGTGATATGCATATTACAACGGCTAAGATCAACCTGTTCGATTTATTTATTTAATTTAAATTCAAGTTCTATTTTGCTTTATTAAAATTTTTTAATCTTCGCTTCATTATTTTTAATTCCACTATTTCCAATTTTCGGTCGATAAATTACTAAATTTAAAATGAAAATTGGTGGCGCCCACTTTTTTGTTTCTTTTGCTTTTGTTTCTCCTTTTTTTGTTCCTTTGTTTCTAACTATTACTTAAGTTAAAGATCTCGTAGACCCACGCACCGCTCTCCATTATAAAGGCTGCCGTTTGCCAAATAACGAAAACATAAAGTTTTAACGTTACAAACTCTACACTGTTGTGCTTCCCCCATAGCATGTTTAGTTTTTTTTTTTCAAAACGACGATTTACAATTTTGTTACAAGAGAGTCGTCGAATAATAAACAAGAAACGAAAATAATTTTAACATTTTTATTTCAAATGTTATTTTGCAAACATGCAATTAAAACGGAAAGATTTTAACTAATGTAGGGATTTACATTAATGGCATTTTAGAGCAGCGAGGATAAAAGTGCGTTCCTTAACCGGGATTCGAACGCGGGTCTCCCGATTGTCGGCTGCTTTCTCTTATTGCTAAGCTATCAAGGTACATTGAGCATCCCCGCTACACGTGCATCACATGCGCCCCTACATTAAAATAAAAATAAAACATTTCTTACTAATGTGAGGACTTAAATTACTATGATGTGAAATACACAGCTTGTCCAAATTTGGTTTTATATTCGAGCTTTTGGCACATTTGCGATTTGAAGCCTATATCAAGACTTTGAAGCAGTTGCAGCAGAAAGGTAAGAAGTATGAAGAGGTGGCTGTATCTAAAACGCGTTAAGAAAATTTAGTTTTTTTGCGCTCCTCGAAGAAAGTTTCTTCAGTAATTCTTCTTATTGTGACTGGTAAGCTAATTTAATGTAATTTGCGAAAAGTATTTCTGGAAATTTATATTCAATACCCCCCATCGTCTTCAGCAACACACTTATGTGCAGGAATTATCCCATAGTAGTTTTCTTTTAATTTGTGATTTCATATCTGGTTTCTCCGAAAAAAAAAATCGTTGAATCTTTGACTTACATTTATTTGTAGTATTTCCTTGGAATTGAAGATTAACTGAATTAAGAGTTTCAAATATGTCTATTAGGTAGACGAGCTGCATTAGAGGTAGCTTGTTGTACATTTTTTTTGCATGTTTGTGACCCACCTTGCCAAAAAATATCGCTATTTTATTTTTGAGTTTGAAGACACACTTCAAATGTACTAAGTAGACAGTTTTATTAGAAATCACTTTGCATGCTTGTGACCTTCCTCGCTCAAGAATATCGCTTTTTTATTTCTAAAGAGTCACTTCAACACTTTACCATATGACGACGATCTGGATGGTGTCATTCGAAAGGGATTTTTGCAAAACTTCAGATGGTCTTGAATATGTAACGTAGCGATTAATTTAATAAAATAAGAGCACAACCGAATTTCATTTTTCCCGCGCCGTCAGCGGGAAGGGGTTTCCTTGCAGTGTCTTCGAAGCGGGCGATGTAATTCCTTCTGCGCCACATCGGTCGTCGTAGCCACTGTAGCTAATTTCTACTAAATTTTTTTCAGTTATTCGCATCTATTTTATGTTATGCAGAGGAGGCGCATAATTATCAAAATTAAATGAAGGGATGCAAAATTTGTCAGTTTGAGACCCGTTGAACTTAATTCTTTTTATTCTAGATTTCAGTTAAATTTACTTAACGACCATAGTCATATTCAAAGTCTTGCCGAATTACCGAAAACTTCAAAATTATAATCCAGCTAAATGGACATGTAATTTTTGTTGCCCATGAGAAGCTTAATTTGACAAGTTAGAGCTTATTTTTTTACTTATCAATATTGCGGTGTTCTACTGAAGTTTATTCTGTAGTGACTCAATTTATTTCTCATATATTCGTAATTGTTTCCCACCTTTTCTTCTCCCAAAGATCCCTTTAAAAGCTTTTATTCTATTTTAATCTAGTAAGAAACATTTGCTTTATGTGAGTGTCTCGCCGTTATATTAAGTTTCTTCTAGCAGTAAATCCGGCAGCTGAAAACTTTTCCTTAAGAGCAGTTCTAAGGAAGCTAAAAATTGTGGATGAAAAGTAAATGGGTTTGAATAATTAGCAAACTATTTTCATTATTTCATTGTAACGTTTCACTCTCATCATTGCTTATTTTTTACAGTTTTGTGATTCCCTTAAATTGCTTTCTGTTCAACATTGCAGGGTTGTCTTTGATTTTATATAACTGCTTCGAGGAATTTTTACGATTTGTTTACGCCTCGACTTTTTTTTTGATTAATTTTGGGGTGAATACCGGTAATCGGCGTCGTTTCTTCCTGTTTCATCCGCTAACTTTAAGCGTTACTCAAAATTCTTATGAAGCTTTCATTTCAGTCATTTGTAATCTGACCGTTGTAATTGAGTTCTTATCTGGTTTACACCTCAAAAAGTGCAAACGCTGAAAAATCGCGTGATGACTGAACGCTTCGTTCTGGAAGATTTCGTTTATGGTAGCTCCTCTAATTTATAGGGAAATTCGGTAACTTGAGCAATCAAAAACCGGGAGTACGGCGGATTATGATGGCGTTCCTGGAAAGTTGGTGCTTTTCGCGTAACAGCCGCTTATTTTCGGATTACCGTCGATGGGGCGGCGTGGAAATGACGAAAATCTGTCGACGCACTCCTTGTAACAATTTCCTCGAGGTAGTGTCAACAACGTTTGGAAATTTCCGGACGAAACTCGAATTTTTTTTACAACAAAACTTGTTTGCGTTTCCGTAATGGATCATGCTTTAACAACAGTTGCAGTGATGTTGTCAAAGTCCGTTCCATCACTCGGGTGGGTTGTCGACGTCAAAAGGATATCGCGTGATCCAAAGACGTTTTGCGTGATTGAATGTTTTGTTGTACAATGATATTTGCCTGTCGAATGGGACTAATTAATTATTTATTAGCATAATTATTGCGGATAGTTGAGGAGTAAACATCTTTTGTTGAGTTTGTTATTGTTGCTGACATAATATAGCAGCAGCGATGGGTAAGATAATTATTTAACACGTACATTTTCCTCATAACGATTTTTTTCGTGCTAAATTACGGACGTCCAAAGACATTGAATGTTGCCATCTGGCAGATGGCGGAGGTGCCGGGAGAATTAGACTTCAAAAAAAGGAGACGACGACGACGAAGTCCTTGATTTATATACATTGAACAAGTCTGGATTCGCAGAAATTGATCGAAACAATTAACACTTTGTATCTATATTCGGGAGGCAGATGTAAAGTGTTAATTAATTGTTTTCTACTCCAACCGCAACAAGTCAATAATTTATGAGAAATATTGACGTTTAAGAAAAAAAAAATAACTAGGAACTTAGTTAAACGAATCGGTAACATTGGTACCTTCACGCTATCGATTATTGGAATTTTTTAAAAATATTTCTTGCAACACAACAGCGCAAGAGGTTACAAATGTTTGTTGGTAGTCGGGAATGAATGGAACATGTTGGCAAAGGTTGCGGCTAAATTGGGCATGTTTGATGGAAGATGTGAAATGGTGAACACGCCGAGAGAGTCGGTGTTGGCCTTTCTCTCGGATTCTTCCTAGGACCTTGCACGTGAGATATTGCACGCTTCCACAAATGGTGAATGCGCCGGGAGAATTAATAAGGGTAAGCGTCAAAGAATGAGATTGCAAAATGGCGAAAGCACCGGGTGAACAAATTGTACTTCTTCACACGAACTGGCGTAATGGACTTAAACTTATTTTACAGCGATAATTTTGACTCAGGTTTCTCTCAATATCGTGTATGTTTTTTAAGGTTTTGTATTGTAACTTGTAACAACCAAACATTTTGTTTTAAGAAGTTTAATATTTTTCTGTGGTTACTGGGAGAAAGTTTTACTCAAATATATTCTTTCAATTTTTCATTATAATGTGTCAAATAAACTAATTGTCTTAGCCATTGAGGTAAGTCGTAATTGGTTTTGGTTAAATCAGGAGATTTTTGTTCAGTTGCTTCTCTTCGGAAGGTAATGGCAAACCACCGAGGGCAACTCTGCTTAGAAAAGCTTTTCTTCAAAATTTGTTTGGTCATTCGGATTCGACCTTCTGTAGGAGAAGATATAGATAACGAAAAATTCTCAATGTATCAGTTATTATCGGAATGATAATTTATTTGTAGACAGAATGCTTTTTGTTTACCTGCGCATGTATTATGAAACCATAAGTCAGTGTGCACTTAAGTCTTTCTTTGTTTAGTTTCTTTTTCATCATGCTTTTCCGCAAACTAAATAATAGGTGAACTCGTCATCAGTGCTATGTCACAGAATATCTGGTGATGTCTGTGATTTTTTTGGCACCACAGATTTTTCTTTTTTTTGGTCGGATTTCTTTTCTATTCCCTCGATGGATTTTGTAAAGAGTATCTGTTGGAAGAAAGACTAATAATCGAAGTAATACAGAAAGAGAAGGGAGTGAAATGTCTAAATCCTAAATTGGAAATGAAGGAAAGCTACGAAGCACAAAGTTGATGCTCAAAACAATTCTAACAACATTGAAAGAATTTTACGCAGATTTATATAAATCTAAAATAAAATCTGAAAGAGAAAGTAAAAAGAAAACAATTGAAAAAATACACAACGTAGGTTTTAAAGAACAAACTAGAGGTAACATTGGCAGAAGCACAAGCCACTGTTAAAGACATGGAGAAAAATACACTTGTAATGATGATGTATCAATAGACTAGACAGGATTAGAGAAGGTGGGGAAAAAAACTGCTTAAGCATGTGCCTGAAAGAAATTAAAATTAATTAAAAATTAATCTGGGTCTATGGTATTGAGCTTTGGGGCTGCGCTAGCAAGTCCAGCGTAAATATAATTTAACGTTAGTTGAAAATAGAAGATTGGTCACTTTCTGCGATGAAAAGAATGACATAAGATATGCGTCGTAGCATTATAACTAAAATCTGTCAATAAGGTAGAACCACGAAACGATTGGCAGCCCGACTGGATAATGATGCAAATGGTGGAGGCGCCGGGAGAATCGCTAGAATTTAACCTCGGCGGACACCGTGATGCGATATGTGTATGATTAGAAGCTCAGTTCCCGTCTGTATCCCGGGACTGGCTCGTTCAGAAAGTCTAGACAGATTGCTACATCGTTCTGTACGGTTGAAGTTTAGACATCGTCTCGGTTGGTTTTATGGTTGCGGACGGGTTCGCAATCGGGTTATAGGTGTGTTCGATCGCGTCACCCGCCGCTAATCCGCGTCGCTCCATCAATATTTATTGGTGATGCAAGAGTGACGAGCGACCGACACAAAGAGACGACTCGGGTCCATTAGGCCTGGTCGCTGTTTTATTCAGCGACCCGTCCGCTGCACGAGTGACATAACACCCTTTCAATTTCCCAGCCGCCATAAATACCGGTCGCTCGATCTGCATATAAATACCGGATACGGTTCGAGCGGAAACGAAGCCTCTCCCGATCCACGCAACAATAGCGTCACTGTGTTCGCTAATCCATGTGCAATTCGCACGAACTTTAATTGGTGGTGGTTGTTTTTTTGGAACGAAAACAAAAAATCTCATCGAAATTACACCCCGAACTAATTCGGAATGACGGCCGGGACAAAGACGGGAAACTGTTCTAATAGACGCGACGATGAGAACAATGGGAATTACGGTCGGGTTTGTCGGGATAAAAACAAGTTCTGTCGAGTGTTGCGTTTCTCTAGATCGCCGGTTTTAGCTTGTTGGAGGAATTTTTTTGGTTGGTTTCGGTGCGTAATCAGAGTTGAAAGCGAGTTGAAAATTGTGGAATTTTATGCGTTGCTGCCGGAAACGTGGTCGGATGCAACAAACAGGCAACGGTCGTTATTTCGGATCTTTCTCTCAGTCTGGACCGTAGCGAGGCCCTGGAGGAAAGACGGGCATAACTTATCATAATCCGGCACGTTTCAAGTTTTCGACAAACAGATCGAGGGACTGCTAGTGGCAGTTCCAATGTTTGCGGTGCTGTTCGGGTGGCTAAATAGCGACAGCATTTAAGACGATCAAGGAGGATTATACGAGGCAGGGATGTCACGTCCAAATTGGCGGCTAGGATGAGCTCTCTCAACGATTGGTCACGTAATTAATACTCATGCATTCGAGAATCATTAATTTTGATTCTAGATTTTGACTACATACTTTCTCCTTTTGTTTACTTTTATTTAAAAAAAAAAAACGAAACTCGAGCTTTTAATCGTTTTAATTTTGAAAATTTATTTTTGGTATAGCTTTCCAAACGACGAGTGATTTTGGATGTCGGCAATGGAAAAAGGGAGTTTCAATTACTGGATTTGTTTCGAGTTTGCAAAAATGGTCAACTTGAAATATTTCTGACGTAGCGTCACATAACGAACATTACTGTTAAGGAAAAAAAGATTTGAAAACTACCGACAAAGTTGTAGCGAATTGAAATGGTAATAGGCTACTTACACTAAGTTGTAAATCTCATAAAAGTTATTTAATATTGATAGCAAATGTTGTATAGTCGATCCTGTTTCACGTGACTCAGAACGCGCTGTGATTGGTCGTGACAAATGACGTCACCCAGTTAATCATGTCTCTGAGTCTGTTATAGCCGGTTACTTATACGCGATTTTTTTTCCTACCAAATTACATAATTTCTCACAATTTTCTCCGTTTAAAAACTAGTTAAAAGTGGCGCGAATATTTTCAATTTAATTAATAATTAATACTGACAGGGTCATAGGCATTTAAAAGAGAAGTTTTACATAAAAAAGAAATTACGAGCAAGTACTCCATTGGAGAACCACCGAATTTTAGACGATTTGTAAAAAATTGATTTTTTTGCTGGCTGATATTCGTCAATTAAGTTACTGTGATTGCCGTTGGCGCTAATGTCGTAAATCAAATATTCTCTTGTGAAGTAAGAAAATTATTGGGGGCGCCCCTGCAGATCCGATTACACTGTTATCATATTTACTCAACGCTTACTTTGCCAACTGGTGCAGTCAGTCTAGGAGAAAATATGATTTTTTGTACGTTCTATATATGGCGACCATATTATGACACAAAAAAGTGTTCCATCACTAGAGCAAAATTATATAAAGAAAACAGATTTCTAGAAGGTTTTATAAATAATAATAAAACAAAGGTTTCAATGAGAATGTGACGTTTACTATCAGTATCAATTAATTGTTTATCAATATTGATATAATAAATAACAATTTATTAACATTGATAGTAAACATGACATTCTCATTGAAATTATGATTCTAAAGAGTTACTGACACACTTGATTTGCTATATTTGTTTTTGTTCACGCCGATTTCAAATAAATCCTTTGGCAATTGCCATCGATTTTCATTACTCTTGACGTTTCATTTATTATCCTCGACTGTATAAGGTGTGTTTTCGATGAGGGTGCATCACTGAAACATTAAAAATTCAATAAATTAGGGCTTCCTTTAAATAGTGCGGCCAGATGTGAACGATATCCCATTAAAATTTTTGGCAAAATAGAAAGCAAAACTTAAAAGCAAACTGCTAAAAATATGTACCCACTATAACATTGAATTCGTTATAGGCCAACGGTAATTTTGTAGCGGAGAGTGGGTAGTGAGCCATTAGCGGATTTCTAAAAAAATTATTACAGTAACTGGTCATTAGCCGTTTGTTGCATTCTGTAAGAATTTTACCGACATTAACTTTGATTTCTTTCAAATTTTTAAGTAGCAACGGATGGTCCCATAATCACCAATCAAAATTTTAATGAAAGTTTAATCACGCTTCGTGCAGCCGGAACTAAGTCTCTAAAAAGTCGTTTTATAACATTTCGAATTAGCTAGTTCTTTTAGTTTATTTTGATCTAAACTAGTTTGTTTATGAACTACCCTTATGCCAACACAGTTTGAGTTTTTGCCGTCTATCGTAAACACCAGAGATGGTGTTAATGATGCAAGTGCACGGGGATTTCCAATAGTAAAGTTTCTGTGAGATGTTATTACCCGCTCTAAAATATCGTTAACCCCAGATCTTCTGTATTACGTGGAATTTCTAAGGGTTGAAAATTCTTTCCAAATGACTGTTTGCACATTGCCACACGATGGATTTTATCTTTTATATCACAACAATAATAGCCACAATAACAACGCGAAATAATGAGAAGTTTCGCTGGTCCTAAAATATTTGTTGGGCTCTCTGAAAGTAATAAATTTAGTATCGATCATAAAATGATTTACTTTAGTTTCTATTTCATATTACTATAAAACTATATACAGTGGAACCTCTCGTTACGGGCACCTCTTATAAGTGAACACCTCTTTCGAGTGGACACATTTATCTGATCCCGGTCGCTTTCTATAAGAAATGCGTTGTTGTGACTCTCCCATGAGCGGACACGGACAGTCATTTTTAAGGAGCTTTTGGTAAAAAATCTTGAACCCAAGAATTTAGAAAACGTCACAACATAGCGTTCTAAGCAATATGTGGAGATGCTGCTTTAGATGTATTCTCGATTTTGGAAAAGTTACCGTGTTTTACAAAAAAACTAGTCACCAAGCCAAGAAACATTTTTATTGCAAACGAGACGAGCTTTGCCCAACAAGACTTATAAAAAAGAAAAATGCATTGGTGGAAAACTCCAAAGAAGGGATTACAAATTTACGTTACTTCTGCTCATGGGTAAAGCAGCTAGACCAAGAGTCTGCAAGAATATTGGTTTAAATAAGTTACCTGTGATGTGGAAATGAAGTTCGAAGGCCTGAAATAATGAGGAAATGTTTACAGGATTTCGACAGAAGTATGGGTGCGGAATAGAGAAAAATTTTGTTATTCCAGGACAATGCTGTCTTGCATCCAAAAGAAGTGAATCTGATAAATATCAAAATATGTCTTCTACCGCCTAATTGTACATCTGTGTGTCAGCCATTGGACCGAGGTATTATCAAAAACTTTAAGGCAAATATGAAACATCTTATTGTACACATTGAAACTGATGCGGACTTCGCTCATGACTTAATTAGGAAAATCTATTTACTGGATGAACTGTAATTGTTTCGGAAGGCTTTACAGACCGAACTTGTAAGTTTGGAAGAAGAGGAAATATACCCAAAAGAGTGTATTTCTCTTTCTTTGCTAGCTGAAATTTATAATAAAAAACAGTCGCTGGAATTTGGTGTGCAATGGAGAATTTTTGTAACATTGAGCGTAATTTGGCTGCAGAAGAACTTATTTCAGATGAAAGTAGTTCAAATGTTGATGTTTGGCCTGATGTTGAAGAAATATCAGATCATGAGCTATACGTAGTAGAGCCACAGAGTAGAGTTAAAACTTATATCGAGTGAAATCTTTAACTTACTTAAAAAAAATCAAGGATCTGAAGTTTTATTGAACGTTAAAATCCACGTCCGCAATAGACCATTTTAGAAGGAAATTCGTCAAACTTCACTATATGAATTTTTTTCTAAATATGTAAATGCAATTATGTTTATTAATCTGATTGTTGGTAAACGCATTAAATATTTTTTTTTACCGGGATTCTCCGTTTGCAACTTACTCTAATTAAAAGAATTTAAGAGGCCATGCAGAAAGTTATAATGCCAGTTGAGGTCCAGATTGCTGTTCCGTGCGGTTTTAAACGGGACTAACAAAGCCGTTGACGAAAATCGGTGTGAGCAAACGTTGAGTTTGGACTTGGCAAAAATCCGGTAAGGACGAAGTGTTAAACGGGTCCGATGGGGACCGTCAGATTGATTGAAACCGCAAAAGGTCCGATCGTCGCGACCGCTGAAACAAAGCGTCTTTATCTGCGGCTACAGTTAGAATAAATGGACGACCATCAGCAGTGAATGTCGACACCGACGTGATTTTTGAACGTCGTTTGTGACCGGGATTTACAGCGTGTTGGCTAGAGAGAGCAGGCCAGAGTTCAAACCCTATATCATCAGCAAAGTGCAACTTATAAGTTACAGAAGAACCCTTGCTGGCCGGGACGGTCGGAGCTGGGTCTCGTTTGTGATATATGGCCTACAAGTCTACACAAAGAATTGGACGATATAGAAATACCTTTCAAGCTGAAGTTAACGCTATGGGGTACGGTGTATATAAGAATGAGAGTTTCCAATTCATTAGATATATCGATTGCCATTTTCTCCCACAGAAAAAAGTAAAAGGACTCAATCTAATCCGAAGTGTAAACATCATTAGTCTTTACCACAAACGTCGATTCTTTATTGTATTTTTTTTTCGGCAAGAAATTTATTTCCAGTAGACTCGTCCTTAAATTAATTAGCGGAACCTCAATTGAGATTTGACATTTGTTGTTGGAAGCGAAATTGCACATTAATAGTCCAAGTATTTCCTGTCTTTCTCTTTCGTTTTCCCGAGCCCTTTGAAGGAGCATGCCAAACGAGCAAAGCTTGTGGATACAAGAGACGCGAAAATCAATTGATGCAAAAAGCAAACTACAGTTCATACAGCGGCGTATCCACCTACGGTATTAAAGTTGAGAACTCATTGATTGGTCAGATCCCAGAAGGCTCCGAAAATAATCTGCTGAACAGAATATAATGGAGCACCTGCAGCTGCGACGACTGGAAGAAAACAAACGTAGCGCCAGCAAGAATTAATTACGTTTTCTGCAAAATAACCGTTTAATTAATTATCGAGTTACGTAATAGAAACTCCTGAGTTCGTGCTTCATTATTCAGTTTTTACCGCAATTGCAGAGGTCACGTGCCTCTCAAAATTATAGTTCGCCAATTCTTGCAGATTCAATAGAAAATATTTTAGAAGCGGCCACGTCAAGATTCAGCTGTAATGTCCTCAACGACCTCTTTCGATCTATTGTACTCAACGCCGTTAAACCCTTCGTAAAGGAAGTGAAGTATGCCGACGACTTTTGAAGCGGTTTACGTATTAAGTAGATATTTGCCGCCTAGCAACACGTTCAAGTTTTCTTTGAGCCAGGCGATTCCACCAATTAAAATTCAATTATTACCCTAAACTTAGATGAAACCGAATCTTGTTTAGGTTTCTGGAGGTAGCTATTGATTAATCTGTCTAATCGCTGTATCTCCTCATCCAGGAATTTGCTCGAGAACCTGTATTATGCAAAATGTGTTTGGGGTTGAGACATCTCGGCTCAATTCCACAAAGACACCTCACACCCTGATTCACCCTGTTATTGCTAATTCCTAGTCTCTCACTATCCTGTAGTTTCTTTCAACGTAGATTAGCGCAAATTGATTTTCGGTAAACGCTACGTTATTATGAAAATAGCCAATTACGCGCGGGGAGGAATAATTGGCAGTAAAAAATTGAGGAATGCCGGAAAAGAACCGCTGTTAGATTGGAATTTTTATGGATTACCCTAGATGCTCGAGGGTGGCTTTTTACTCCAAATTACGTTTGGTTGTCGTGAGATTGAGTCGTCTCTTCTGGCCACGACAGCATATCCTTTCGGAAAGGACACTCCCTTTATTAAAAGTTTGGTCACTGTTCGGAATGCAGCAGGAATGGTCAACTACGATTATTAGCTTAATATATTGTGAAAAGCAGCAGACACTAACTGTCGCCAGTTTCGTGTAAACTTCCAAAACCAAATAGTGGCCAAGTTATAGAGGAAACAAATCGATAGAAAACGTTACGACATTCACTCAAACGTTGTTTATCTTACTAGAAATGTCGCAAAGACCTCGCATCTGTATCCCTTTTTTATTGGTCGCCGCAAACAAATGGTCGTATTTACTTTAGCATCATCAGAAATCAATTTTGGAACAGGAAAAAATCGCGCTTCAACGAAGACTATGGAGAACCGTGGAGCAGAGGAACTATCGCAATAATTGAATATGCATCTCTGCC
Source organism: Pyrochroa serraticornis (assembly GCA_905333025.2). Classification (NCBI taxonomy): domain Eukaryota; kingdom Metazoa; phylum Arthropoda; class Insecta; order Coleoptera; family Pyrochroidae; genus Pyrochroa; species Pyrochroa serraticornis. The sequence goes on along the minus strand of HG995157.1, from coordinate 6,791,305 downwards.
ACGCCTACAAGTTGTAATTCTCGGGTAATTTGCGTATCTACGTCGTTTAAAGCGACGATTTTGCAACACGATATGTCCCTCACAAGATTACAGAACTTGTTAAACGCCGGAAAACAAACCCGGATTTGAATGGATAATCCTCAAACAAACCCGTCGCGTGTATGGTGCGAGCTGTTGGGCCCTTTGAGCAGACGACTGCTGAACTGCGACATAAAGGCGCGTCCCGACATCGGATGAGAAGGGTGGACCTTTCGTCGAAATTAACGTGGCAACGTTATTTCGATAAACCGCGACCTTGACGGTGTTCTAAGGGTCATGGGGTTGCGCCGACCTCACCAGTCCGATAATTAGCCAAAACTTATGAATTTATTAAGCGGTCGAAGGTACCAAAAATAACGGCGAGGGCTAAAAGTGTAATTCGAAGCCGGCGGATGAGGCGTCTGATCGATAAAAGCTCGCCCTCCTGCACTCTGGTTCCGCCGTCTCCTCCATCTGCAAATTCGATGCAGGAGATGGAAATTGTTAGCATAAATTGGACCCGCTCCGAAGCTTGCACCGTTCCGAAATGACACTCCAGAGGACGAAGCCGGAAAGAGGACCGCAAAAATCAAAAATCGCATTACTCGCACCGCACTTAACGGCCAAATTTCTTTATTTTTGAGACTTACCGGTTCAATAAGGTTTTTTTTGGAAGTATCACACTTTAGATTGACGCCGATGGGCGATAACCAGACAGTAATCGCCAAAACATGTCAGATCAAGAGCTAAACAAGGGGTTTCGAAATTGTGGCCATAAGAAACGTGACCTTTCTGAATTTTAAGCTAACCGACTCAAGCTGAAAATAATATTTCATGAACAAATCACCATGGAACGACATAACTTTATTTATTGTCATCAGTTTTCAGTGTTAAACTGTTGTGGTTTGTTCCAGTCCGATATAAATTATTCTATTCATTGTTTCTTTGGCCGTCCCAGTGATGTTTTCCTTCATAGTTAAAATTCAATATTTGTTTTGTGATACGATGTTTATCCATTCGTAATATGTCAGTATCAGCTGACATTCATCAATTGAACAAAAATGTTTAACTCTTGCCGTATTTCTTCATCACTTTTGTAATCTAGTAACGCCTTAAAAATTTCATCTCTGTAGATTCTGTGACATTTCCTTCTTTCTTAGTGAGGGTCCAGTTTTTTGGTCGACATAGTAGGTGTTGGTGGGTTTGTTGAGGTAAACTGATATTGTGGATCACGCTTCTTTTCCTAACGATGTGTAGCGCTTGATTGAACTGCACTATCTCGCTGGTTGATCTGGCTCGAAGGACCATATAGAGAAATACCACTGTGAATAGGTGGTTAACTTAATTCTATTTAAATGTTGTACAACATAAGTTGAGGAATAGTTAGTGAAGACGAGAGAATGCTTCCTCACGCAAAGCTGTACAAGGAAGCAATGGCTGAAAATGACTAGGGAAGCACCATTTAACTCCCTTTCACCATCCACCCCTCGTTAGCCGAGGTTGTAAATATTATTGAGCCATAAAGATGTGTGGCGGACATCAAGGATGTAGGACCTCTCTCAGGAGGGGATTCTCATTCCGAGATACAGAATCGCTGTCGGAAACTTCTTGGCTCCTCTCTGACGCAGCTTTGCTGACGAAGTTATGAACGCAGAAGAATGCTTAATGCTGTGGTGCCTAATTAAGAAATAAAAAAGAGAAGAAAAATATAGGTACATCTAATTGTGGAATACGGGAAGTCAAGGCAGTATAGTACTTTCATGAAAAAGTGAGGTACAAAATGCCCCCATGAAGCGAAACAAACCGTTGAATTTCTTGAAAAAGTATCTGTGCCTGAAAGGTCCCAGAAATCCTTAGCAAGTAACAATCTCTGACAGGAAACGCCATGGGGCACATCGTTAATGAATGTTGAAAACAGTAACGGACCATGGTTAGATCATTCTGGTACGCGAGATGTGGCAATGGACAACGCAGTAATAGAGTGTCTAACACAGAAGAAAAAAAAGTTTAACTGGTCAAGACTCTTTTAGATCTCTGATATTACATCAATTTGATCATGACCATCAATTGCTGAAGAAACAAACAGAAGATCAGTCAAGTTTTGTAACTAACGAATGTTTCTTCATAAAGCCATGCTGGAAAATAGAGTGCATGTTTCTTATAGTCTTATGCCCTCAAAGACCTTGGAGATAGGTCTGTAATTTTAATCACGGATGGGTCTTTTTTTTAAATTGAGCTATACTTGGTTAGCCATCAGGAGTTTGAGGTAGGTATCTAAAATTATACTAAAAATAAGTAACAAAGACCCAACAAATATTCCAGCATAGTGAGTTTAGACTGAATTAGAACGTTCTAAATTATTAATGAACAAAAAACGGGGGTGCGTGCCCTCGCAAGAAGTCAAACTTCTATAAATATGAATCAAGCAGCTAACTATGTTTGGGAAATGACCCTACCACAAGTTAAAAATTCATTGGATCATATAAACTCTCGCAGGCGGTCATTCATTGTACAGCTTGGCGGCACTGCTGCTGCTCGTTCACTCAATGCCCGTCTGCGTCTGATTGGTGGGGACTAATTGTGGCATATTATTACTTTTCCTCGACAATGGTTAACCTGAAAGTAACGTTTCAGCGACATCAAACGAATCCGCTTCAATGTTAGAGCGTTACAAGTTGCATACTCTCCCATTAGAATTTTTACTTTAAAAAAATGTAATAAAATGACTGAGGGTGGGAAAGCAATCCTTTTTTGGAAATTTGATTTAAACAAACAATGTCGTTCTAATAACAGGTCTCTAGTTAAGGAATTGTTTCAAGTAAAGCCGGAATTGGTTAAATTATTGCATTGCGCAAGTATCCAAAATCTGTTTGATGATTTACAAAATCGGATGTCTACTGTGGCCGGCTCTTTACTGCTATACCTACAGTTCTTGTGGCCAGAACGATATGATTAAACATTACTTACTCACGCAGAGAGAGAGGCTGTCAGGTCTCGGGACGATTGCCGGAATTGAGTGACCGCAGGACAATGGCGTCTGGTTTCAATGCGACGACTGCCGTCCGTAAATTGTATTAGCCGGAGGCTCTGGAAAGCTTCAGCGGGTTTTTCCGCCGCACAGGTACTTCATAAAGCGACGTGACGTGCAAAATTTCATTTCCAGAGCGCCAGATTTCAACATAAATCCAGTCAACATACGGAAATTAGCCGCCGGCCAACGTTTTCCACAACCAAACCCTTTTCGCTAAATACCTCCAACAAGGTTCGGCCATTGTTGTCAGCATTTGCCACTCCACTAAGTTAATATTGCATTAAATTCAAACAACAATATCGCAACGAGCTAATGGTTAAAAACCATCACGTATCTGTTGATTGAATTTTCGATAAAACCATTAAATTTATGCCGATCCGTTTGTAGCTTCTGGGGAATTTTTTTGTAAATTTGTTGGACAAAAAAAAATATCGCAAGTCTCTTATTATTATTTTAAGACGTCCTTACGAGACTTGCTCGTTTCGAGAAATAGAAGATGCGCCCTTGTTAGTTTTGCATCATGTTTTGTGCGTCGTTCAGTGTGTCAGTGGGAGCTTATACATAAACAACCGAGCAGTTTGAAAGACTTTTAAATTAAACTCGAGCATAGCACAAGCGGGTGGTTGATGACGTTCTACGTCAACGTTTAAAATATTCATTTTGCAGAACTGTCGAGGCCGAAGGGTTGGTTATTTAAAGGGTTATGCCGGGCTAATTATCGATGGAGTGGCTTCTGTTTGCGCCTTGTCTCTCCCGTTTTGCATTTTTCCATAAATCAATCCGGGTCAAATATTGACCCGGGTAAACATCCAAGTTGGAGTCTCGTGACGAGGGAAAGATTATCTAACGTAAAGCGGCCCGTTCGGCACACCTTCCGCATTTTTAACGACGATAATGGGTGAACTACTGCCTTAATAGGGTTGTCTTAATTAGAAACCCTTGCGAGAAATTACTTTAATCGCCACCAAACTTCGGCATCGATTTCGAAATTGCTTCATTATTTATTAAAGCGGGTTAAACAATGGAGCAATACTTACACTAATAAGTTGTAACTTCCACAATAATAAAAAGTGGAACGTAAACGTCTTTTTTTGTTAGGCGAAGTTTCCAATAAATTCGTTTGGTTGTGTAAGATTATAATTGTGTTGCAGTTGGAAGTTGGGGAGAGTCAAAAAATTAGTGCTTTGAAGTAAAAAAATCTAATTTGGGCACAAAGCGGTCTATGAATGTTTAATCTAGCAACCGGCAGAGTGGAAATTCCAACGTAATATCCGAAAAGCCTACAATTTACATGTTTCAGCAGTGGTCTTTGCAAGGCTTACTTCTCTTAATTGGTTTATTGGATTGTGGCGTTTGAACCTATTAATTGCGAGACAACTCGGTTTCCACTGTTTTTCGCGTCTGCTCGCCCGATTTCAATTACAACCGCGTTCAATTTAACGAAAACAATAATCGGAGGTGGCCAATTTCATGGTAATGCGTAACGAAATCGCGTTAAGGGTTGGAAAATATTTTTTTCAGCTTGATTAATTTTTATATAGAGATTTATTGTGCGACAATAAAAGAGCTCGTTGTAATTTGTGTTAAATCCGGGCTATTTTTCGCAAGCGACTCGCTATCGGAAGGTCCGGGTAAAGCGCGATTCCAAAAGCTCCCTTACCGGAAATTAATTTTGTTGGACCGAGGATGTCCACTTCAGATGGTTTTTCCTGTCAAGTGACTTTGTCGCAGACTTTTACTGCCTTTAAAATGTTATTACGCCAGCTGCGTTCTGTTATTATTGTTGTTATTTAGGATCGGTGGGCTTTTGCGGTCCCTTTCGATCCCTTCGTTCGGGATGAATTGCAAATAGCGAGCTGTGTTTAGTGAACAAAATCACGCACGGCCATGAACAATAACAACCTATTCAATGTTTATTTGCATGAGTTAATCTGGACGGGATTTTATTAAATTACTATTTATGGTTGTGACGAGATTGTTCGTATCCAAATTGAACTCGTAACAACGGGCTCCGTAAAAGGCCATAGAATACTGATTGGAACATTTGCCGCAGATTTTTATCGCTCTCATTATTTATGTTGTATCTCTTTGTATTCAAGAGTCGGATATAAGTTAATTTATTTCTTGACGTGACTATTGGAAACGATTTTTCGTCGAACCCCTGCAATAAAATGCAGTACACTTAACTGTATAAATTGAAACATTTTTGTAATTGAGGCAATTATTCTGTTTTTCTATCCAATACCGTTGTTGTTTTGATTATCCACTCGTATCTTTATGTTACATTTTTTGTAGTTTTTAATTTCGTATTTTTCGACCGATTAGAAAATTGGTGACCTATACAACCCCATTCCCGCAACTGGTTGGCTAAAAATTGTGTTGTAGTGAATAAAAACTCGCACCAGTAATTGATGACAATACAATATTTTATTTTCAAAGCCAATGCATTTCCGGTCATGTCGGAAGTGACTATTAACCCTTTTATTTCAAGTGAAAAGCTACTTTTCTAAATTATATATTTATGATTTAGCACTATTTTCCCCCTTCTTCAATTTTTTTCTTGTTAAATTCTACAAGTGAATTGCTAAGTAGTAAATGTTATTAACTTGAATTGGAGTATGAAACCCCAATTTCTTCTTGATAAGATATAATCTTTAAGCTCTTTAAAGTTATCACAAACGACACTACAAGATGCTTTAAAAAATAATTTTTAATTGCGTAAAAGTTTTTTCTTTTGATTGGCTGTTTATAATGTGATTTCACGCTTTTTCTCTTTCGTTTCTATAGACGATGTTTCCTAAGAACGCCCCAAGCGCTGTCTCCTTTATGTATTATCCAATTTGAATAAAAATGGAAATGAAAATAAAATGAAGTGTTACATTTTTCTTGAAATTTTCAAGTGTGTCGTGGAAAGCAGGAACGATGAATCTCAGTAATCCGTCGGTGTCGCCGTTGATATCGTTTGGTAACAATTTTTGGGTGTCAAAGTTACTTCCTTGAAAGAAATAGTTAAATAATGGATAACAATCGACTGACCGACATGTTGCAAGTGTATTTAGAATGCAACAAAAATTGTGGTTGAGCAGTGCGAATTTACAACGATCGCTTTCCAAACAGAAGTTCAGACTCGAAAATTCGGGAAACTTTGGAATTTTTAGAAGACCCAACCGGATAATTTGGCAGAAATCTTGAATTAGTTGTTCTTCTGTGTGTAAACGAAATCTCGAGAACCTCTATTCGGGGAATTTATAATATCGATGGTGTTTTAAACTCAACTGTACATGAAGTACTAAAAAAAATTCAAACCATATCCCAAAAAGTGCAGGCTTGCAGGAAAATGACCGAGGTCGAAGGGAACAATTTTTGGCTGGTTTTATTTGGATTCGATTTGGATAAATAGAAATGTTTTCAGAACAATTATTAGGTCAGATGAATGTACTTATAGTAATAATGGCATTTTTAATAGAAACAATCACCGAAATTGGTGCCAAGAAAATCTCAGAGTAATTGTTGAAAATTATTTTCAACGAAGATTTTGTGTTAACGTGTGATGCGGAATTTTTAATGCCAGATTAATAAACCAAGAAAAATACAATCAACTTGATCAGATTTTAATTTTTTTTAGCTGAGCTGTTTCTTGCAGAACTTAATCGAGGGTACTTTCAACAAGATGGGGCTCCGGCACATAATACCAGAATAAATGTTAATTGGCTAAACACTGAATTTGGTAACAGATGGATAGGAACGTATGGACCAATTCAGTGGTTTGTACGTTTGTCCGATCTTACGCCACTTGATTTTTGGTTGTAGATGGATTTAAGAGATCGCGTTTATCTAACTTCTTCAGATAACCGACCACTTTGTTTGGTTAAAGAATAATTTTCTAAAGTTTTTTGTTTGTTTAAATCGGATATACAACTTGGGGCGTTTGTTAGGAAACACCCTGTAGGTATGCAGTGCAACAACTCATTGCAAAAAAAGTTAGCAAAAGACAGATTAGTACATGTCGCCTTTATAGATTTGAATAAGGCATATGACTATTCCACGCTTGAAGATCTGGGAAGCAATTAAATAGCTTAAGAGTTTCAATGATTTATAGTAGCAAGTAAAATCCTCTATGATGAAGACAGGGATTAGTCTAAAATAACAAATAAATTGGGAAGACGTTCTAATACATCAAAAGGGTAAGGAAATATGAGTGAGAAATGAACATCTCCACACAGTAAGTTTTGCTGACGACGTAATAGTCTAAGACGAAGAAGATCTTAGTTTCAAGATACCCAAAGAGATTCTGAGCTAGAACTAATACAAATAAAAAATGATAAAAATAAAAGGAAATAATTTCACAAACCAGAGAGTGAACTACCATTCGCCGACAATTCATATTAACTCCCAACATCCATTTTGATTTTTTGGTAAATACATATTTGCAGGAACTGTTAGAAAATGTTTTTTGAAATAAAGAGAAACAAAAATAGTTTGAAAGCTATTGTGGTTTCTATGCCACCTTAACAAGCCCAAAAGAGAATGAAATCGTAGATTTAATGATGCAAATACATTATAGGCCATTTAGCAAGGTAAGACTTTTCGACGTTTGGTATACATTGTAACCTATTTAAATTAATTGTATTTAAGACCACAGATGCCAGTGGTAGCTTTTAAAGTCGGAAGCGAGTCGCGGGATTTTAAAAATGGTTTCAAAGCTACAACTCCAAACTAAAATGGGCGCCATCAATTTTATTGTAAAATTATCACGTCACAAAAATTTGGAAAACGCTGATTATTGTGATATAACTTTCAATTTTAATCAATTTAGTTTAAACAAAAAATTAACGGCGAAATTCTAACATTCATGAATGTTGTTGAATGTTGAATTGTTATGGTTAATAATTAGCCTCGGCTAGGTGCACCCTGCGTTGTTTTACAGCTAGGAAATTCCAAGTGAAGCGTCTAGTATTGAATGAATAAATGAAAAATAAGAAGTAAAAAAAAATTTTGAAGAATAGGAGACTTAGATGGTTTTGCATTTCGTCCGGGCCCATTCTATGGGTGGTTTGTAGAACAAAAATTGTCCTAAAACTGTACTAAATTAAAGCTATGCAACGTCATGATTAGCAACACTTTAAACTTTGATATTCGAAAGGCTTCTCGAAAAAAAACTTCATATACGAAACTTCGTGGCTTTGAAAAATGTTTTCTTCAAACACTCTCATTCTTTTTCTTATGTCCCTCCCGCTGTTTTATCGAAAAAACCTAGGTAGCACCCCTCATTCGCTCAAACTTAATTTAAAACTGCGAAAGGTGTTGTCAAATCACGACGCAGCAATTTCCTCTCCCTTGCTGGACAGAAAAATTCAAATACATGAACAACATAACAACATATAGAAAGTACTTTTTTAGAAACACTTTAAAAGTGACTGCCGTTTGTGATAGTTTTAGAAAGTTTAAGGATTACATCATAGTTATCAGAGATTGGGTATTTGTAACTCAATTATGGACTTAATCTCAATTTTTTTACACTAACATTATATCAAAATTTTGAAAAAATTGCAAAATTAGAAAAAATTATTACCCTACTGCTTAAAATAACGCGGAAAATTTAGATTTTGCAGTAAAATTATATTTTTTAATTAGAAGCGAGCAAATTACTGGACACTTTCGGTATAAACGCAAGTGCAACGAAAATAAAATATATAGAGCGAGTATTGTCATCCATTACTAATCCACGCGTTTCAGAAAAATTAATTAATTAATACACGTACAACTTTTAACGAACCAGTTGCGTGCATGGTTCTCTATTTGACAAAGGTTTTATTAGATTAATAATTTTTTTCACTAATCATCCTTTTAACATTGTTCACTATTTTGCTCATTTTTTTTATTACTAGTAGGAAGACCTTCCGTGTCAATAATTCTGGGATTATTTAATAGGAGACAAATTTGGTAAACAGATTTTTTTTTTAGTAGCAGGGTGTAACAAAAATCAATATCTGGTTAACGCTTTGAATTTATGGTCTAAATTTTGGTAAACGTTTAAAATTTTTGGAAAACAATAATTTTTGAGTTAAGGTAGACAGTTAGATAATAGGATTGACGTAATGAGTTTTAAAATTAAGTCGTTTTTGTGCTAACATTTTTAGTGCCTTTATCTGTTGTGCTTGGGGTTCATCGAAAGTTGGTGGCGGTTTTACGGCGCTTCCGTAGCCGAGTGGCAATCGTCACGTTCGCGAGTCTCGCTTCAACAAACTTGGATTAGTCTGCTTCTTCGTCGAATAACTTAGTTAATCAATCACTATCTCTTTCCATGTAAAAAATTGATTTTGGTTTCTTTCTTTTGCAGGTGAGTTTTCGTTTCCATTCCCGGATTATTGACCCGGAACCGCCGCAGATGGAGTCAGCGGAGTAGGTGACCGCGTGTCAGCACGTCGGGGGTTAATGTCGCCAAACGGAATTAGTCTCTTGCGACCGATATATCTGTTTGTTCGTTGTTTACAACCGGTGGAAACTACGTTAATTTTCGATGCATCTGGCTAGAATATTAAAGGCACGCCTTTAATTAACGACGATACATGCTGGTCGGGGTGACGGGTTACGAGGACGGGCTGTAATGGTTTTGTCGTTGTTTTCGAAGTTTGTCACTGTAACATGCAAACACCTCTCTCCCTCTCTCTTTCGGTCAATGAAATTTAGATGAAAAATCAACAGCCGTTGTTCTGTTGGAACAGACGTGAAGTATGACGACAGGTGCTGCAAGGGTTATTAGCGACCTGTCAGTTAAAACGGAAACAAGTAGGTGTAACCTAGTCATATTGCACCATTTGCTAGTCAATCAGGGGTTGAAATCTATGAACGACTATTGATTGTTAACTAATTACTGTTATCGCCATTACTTTTTATGAAGATGACCAAACCCTTTAAACGTGGGTGTTACCCCAAGAAGTTTTTTATAAAAATCAAAATACTTGCTAAATTCAATGAAACTCGCGCCATGTACAATAACATCCCTCAAGTTATTTGACCGGGAAAGCACCCTATTTACAATAAAATTCTCCCGCACCCTACCACTAAATTTTTGTTTGCAGAATCTCATATGATGTCACTTTTTCGCGTTTTTCTTGACGCGGTATGTAAAGGGACTTACACAAATCTATTGAGAAAAAGGCTCAGGCCAAACTTGGAAAACTAACAATTCGTCTTGACAATTTCTCAAAAATTTCAATACCCTTACAAGAATATTTGCAGGAATTGCATATTTATGCATGGATTTAAAATCAATTTTGTATACAGGGGGACAACTGTAGATTAATTCCATAACTAGTTCGACTATGACGTTATTGTGATGTGAATTGATCGTTTTTCGAATAAATAATTGAAACTTTTGTGGGTGTAATAAGTAAGACTGAACGCCAGCTCCGGGTAGGTGCTAACAATCAATCTTTACACCAATTGAGATTAATTCACCTGTCTTTCCGTTTCGTACCAGTTGGTGTTCCACCATATATCTTAAGACCATCAACATAAAAAACACATTTGGACCTAAAATTGCTTCCGAACTCTGCCACATATATCAGAAATAGAATGCGGCCCAATAATGAGCCCTGTGGGACTTCGAAAGTCTATAACGGAACCGTTCTAACTTTAACCACGAATTTTCGATTACGTGCAGACAAAAATTGTCGCAAACACCCGTTTGTTTTAGTTTTAATTATGCACTCGGTGCCAAAAAAATTTATACTCGGATTGAAATTCAGTTTCTACATGTGCAAGAGCTACCTATCTGAATTTTTTAATTATAAAAAATATTGGAAAAGAGGTGAAAACGTAATACAGTAGAACCCCGATTATCCGAGTGGCTGTTATTCGAGCTTCTGCATTTTCCGACCGACCTATGCTTTTCAATTAGTTCGTGTTATCCGAGCCGATCCAAAATTTTATCCATTTTATCCGAGTTATTCCGAGAAGATTTCTTTGAGGTGATAAAGAAGTCGGCTGGGATACAATTTTTTATATTTATGGTTTACACAACAGAGGAATAAAGGAATTCTCTTATCCGGACCTGTTTTGAAGGAAAAAGCGTTACTATTTAATAATCAAATGCCACAATAAATATTTTCACTGCAAATGACGGTTGGCTAGATCGCTGAAAGAAACGGCATGGTACTGGGGAATTGAAAATTTGTGGAAAAAAGCTTTCTTCAGATGGGTTTTCATTAAAATTTTTAATGATAACTTCAAAAAATTGCCAAAAGAAGAGTGTTACACTAAAGATCAGATCTACAACTGCGATGAAATTGGTCTAAATTTTAAATTGATGCCAGCAAAGACTCTGGCTGGTATACAAGAAGCTTCAGTGGTTACAAACACAGTAAAGAGAGATTGACTATTATGGCTTGCAGCAATGCTTCTGGCAGGCACAAGCTTCCGTTAATGTGCATAGGGAAATCAACCAAGCCACGAGCTTTCAACAGCATAGCCGAAGGAGCCTTACGCGTTTATTATAAAAATTAGAAAAATGCATGCACAGATTACGAGTTGGTTTTATGATAAGCTTGTACCAAGTGTAAAGAAATTTTTGAAAGAGAACGGTCATCCCATTAAGGCAGTATTAGTGATGGATAATGCACCATCCCATCTAGCAGAAGCAGTTTTGAAGAGTGGAAAAATTATCATTAAATTTCTCCTACCAAATGTGACCGCGTTAATTCAGCCGATGGATCAAGGAGTTCTAGAAAATCTAAAGAAAAACTACAGACAATCTTTTCTACAGCATGCTTTAAAGGAGAGTGAAACTGATAATTTAATTAAAGTTTTGAAAGAAATTAATCTAAAACATGTCGCTTATTGGGTGGCCGAAGATTGGAACGCTGTGAAGAGATCGACGCTTGGAAAATCTTTGTCTCAGATTCTGACCACTAATGCAGCTGAAGAGCAGGAAGCTGACGAAGAGGAGATAAGTTTATCCGAATTAATGATGAGATTAAGAGGATGCAAGGAAGTGTTAGCAACCGAAGTGCATGAATGTATTGTTGAAGATGACTCTGAAGGAATTTTAGACCATCAAGAAATAATCTCAACCGTTTTAAGCGATAGTGATGAAGTAAACTCAAAATATGAAGACACATTAGATGGCATACATCACGAAAATGGACAACTAGTACCTCACGAAGGGCATTAGAGACGGCTTTACATTATGTTGAACAACAAAAAGAAGCTACACCCGTCGATGTCCTGCTTATCAAGCGCCGGAGAGACAACGCGGCTAGAAAAAGATGTAATCGTATCATATAATCGAGAATAACTTCATATTTTTTAATCTAACAGTCATAAATTACATGTACCTATGTATGTAACATTTCATTTTCATTTTCTTCTAATTCTTCGTAATATTCGAGTTTTTTCTTATTCGAGCAGGGCCCGGTCCACATTAGCTCGAATAATCGAGATTCTACTATATAGGTAAACTGGTCTTATTTAATCCTCATCGAACAATAATTAACGGTCCGGCAATCTTTATTTCCACCCCTTTCCGAACAGGCCTTAAGTAGCACATTAAACAAGGATTGAGTGATATCGCTATATGATTAAAAAATCAATAGAAACTTTACAACTTAGTGCAACCATTTCCGGGCGTTAAAATAGTATGAGGATGACAGGGCTCGCAATAATCGAATTCTTGCTGGACTGGTTTATGGCTCGCACAAACAATTATCAGATAATATCGTGAAGATCGTAGGTCACTTTATTACGATAAATGCACATTTCCTTCCGAAGCCGTAGTCCGGCCCATAAAATCAAACAGCGGAGACAGTTCGTAGGCTTCTCTGTCTTAATATTTAATCAAAAGCTGACGGAAGCGAGGAAATTATCTGGGATGACAACTGAGCAGTTACGCTTATGACGCTAGTTTTGGCGTTTCAATTTGGCGCGTTTCCCCGGGCCCGCTGTGCAGTTTTTGCGAGTTTGTGCCGCTGAAGACGGAACGCCATCCGTTCCCGAATTATGCCAATGCCGTAATTAGTTCCACGCCGCGGTATCGGCTTGTTCGCTCGCTCTCTCCCGGAGCGGCCCCTTTAGTTTCGGTGACAGTGTCTGGGGGTAATAAGAGGGTCGGTTTTGAAATTGATGCCGGCGACCTCCGACCCCTTCGTTTCGTCGTCACAACACTCGAGGGTGGAATCGTACGATCCGTTCCGTGTAATTATGAGTCGATGATGCTTACGTGCTGTCGGTTCCGGTGCTACCGATTTTATAACGGTAGCCACTTCACGGTTTCGGGATTTTATTGCCGTTTATCCCGGCTTTATTTTTGTCGCGAGGGAAATCCATTAAAGTGCCCGAACCGAAAATTTACTTCTTCCAAATTGGATACATCAACGCTAGGGCAAAGTCGGTTAATTAGGTATCCGTCGGGGCATTAACGTACTTCGCTTCACGTGTTGTAAATGGACGGACGTTAAATTTTGTAATGGAAATTTATCATTCGGTCATCCCCCGCATGCATTTCCCGCTATTAAACTTACGAAAAGATTTACGACCGTTCGTAAGCTCTTCTTGATTCGTTTTTGGGGATTTTATGGACCTCGATATTGAGTTTTTTTTTTATACCGGCATCTAGGTATATGGGAAAATTCAATTAATCCGTCAACTCATGTGAAAGTCGGAAAGCTTTCAATCAAACCGCATAAAATAATAAATGCATCGTCCCACAATGAGATCGATACCAGTAGCGGCCTTGACCTGTTGGAAGAAAAATTAGCAAAATTCTCGGAAAACGGACGGTTTTAATGATTGTCGTAATGAAAAATAACGGTTGAGACACAAACAGAATCAAATTTGGGCTGTTAAAAGCGACCACGCCAGCGAAAGCCCAACCCCGACAGACACGGCGAGCCCTTGTTTCAGGACTCTCAAGGTTTAGATATATTTTAGGCTAATGGATACTACTGTGTGTGTATGATACGGCTCCGCGGACTCAGTAAAGATGTAATAAATCATTGTCGCAGGCTCTGAGTGAAAGAGCCGCCAGAACCACGTATTTACGCGTTTATATTAATAGTTGCTGGTTACAAACAATCAAAAACGTATAATTTCAGTTTTAAATCATTCTGCCTTAAAGTTAGTCGAGAATTTCGATTTTAGGGCCCTGGGTTTACATGAAATTTTTTTTTCTACGAACTGAGCCATTCCGAGTTTTTTCTTGCATTTCTCTGACGTGAGAGTATGAGGAAAACTAACTGCGCAATTACAAATTTGTCATGTACAGTCAGCGTTTTGGGTGGGCAAAGAACGGAAGTCCACCCCTTAAGCGTTCCTGTTTCAAATTTATTCTGGGTTTGTGGGCAAAAATTAAATTGGCCGGTGGGCGTCTGCGCTCGCGGTCTCTATTAAGGCGAGAGGGGTAGTTTGTTGCGAGCTTATAATTACTGCTCATCCGTCGGTTCTTCCGAATTTCCCGTTGTTTTCCGTCTGGCGTGCAATAAAATATTCAAAAGGCGCGCCGCCATTTACATAATTTTCGTCATGTGCCGCCGCCTCATTGAATTCCACCGTCACCGCCACTACCCCACTAAATTGACGTTTTATTGTAACCAGCGCCGACGAGATGTAGATTTTCATCTTCCATTACTTCCCAACGAAAGCGTCGCACTTACGCGACGTTTTAGCGTGTGAATCTCGCAAAATAAGTGTCGATATTCACGTGTTGGTCTCCGGGATTTTTTCTTCAATTAAGTCCGATGGAACATCCTTGTAATTCTCGAGCGAGGGTGGACGTGAGGATGTACGATAATATCTTATTTAAGCGGCCCGGAACCGACATTGCGGCCGCGTGGCTATCTGGGTCGTCTTCAAAGTTTAATCAACACCTTACGTATGCGAGGGGGCATAAATTTCTGAAACCGCTCCTGGCACTTCGATTAATTGACCTTTAATCCTTGCGAAATCGCTGTTGTTTTTGTAAATCGGAGGGCGGATCTGAAAGGGCGTTGATGGATGGACGGCTTCCATTGAAAGCTACTTTTTGTCCCTAAAACACTTAAGTACACAAGACCGATCATCGACGAAACCGTCGATAGCCTCTGCGATTGACGATAATTAGTTTTAAACGTTTACTTTCGAACTGTTATTATTTAAATCAAGCAAGTAACATTACAATAACTACAAGATTTACCTTGTAGCTTCTCGAAGAAATAAAAATTTTCTTTATGCTAATAGTAGTTTTCCTTAAGGCTGAACTATTGTTAATTTCGGTGTAGCTTTTCTGACATGATTAAATCTTTGCATGTTTTCTCCAATAACTAGGAGCTGAAAATGTTATTTTGCTCACAAAAACGTTGTGTTCGTCAATCTCATAGAACTGACTGAGCTTTCTGTCATTTTTTGATGTAAGCTGAATACGGACTTCGTTTAGGCGTCGCGTCGCGCTTCAGTCCCCACGTAGGTGCATTACGTTATTAAGCTGAAAAACTTTTGATCCTCTCCGCAAATGTGATTGTTCCTTTTGACGTTTTCCACCTGGATATAGAAAACCACCTCTTTCATATCTAAGGGTAACAATATCAAGAGACGGCGTCATAAAGAAATAATTTTCAGACGTCAAGGCGCGTCGTGTTCATTCCGCAGGTGTCGGATTTGCGGTTTAATATCGGAAAAAAAACGTAATCCGATATGACACATCCAAATTTGTTTTTGTTCCGAACGCATAACGCTCGTTCAAATCGTGACGATAAAACTCGACGGGAATTCCAGAACTTTAATAATTTATACGGCGAACTTGCAAAAAGCTCCACACAATCCGATTAAGGTTCCTGATTTTCCTGAATTTCAGCAACTCGCCACTTTTCGGTGGCGCCATCTGCACGACGAACTCTCGAATTGTTCGAGCTTTCCTGCAAGACGTGCGAGATCCACGCTAGGTGGCAGAGATCGTTTCGTGAAAGCTTTCCGCTTTCGTGACGCGACAACTAGATGGCGACGTGAGCGCTTTTGCAGGATGATCAATAAGCGCTAGGTTTTCATTAATAATGGATCTGCGGTCGGGATATTCGAGAGAACTGATTGTTTTTGATGGATTCTGCGGTGGGGGGAGTTGATTTGAACTCGCGCCCGGTCACTATTTAGTGAGATGTCAGGACTTACGGAATTTATTTTGGACAGTTGAATGGGGCGCGAAATTTACGGTTGAAAGTTGGCCCGTGTTTCATTTTTAATGAACCGTCTGTAATAAATGACACTTTCAGGCGGTCTCCTTAAACTCGCCTTGTCTTTTCCATTCTCCGGGTTAAGTGAATCGCGTCCCATCCATCTGTTAATTAAATAGCGGCGCGAGATTGTTTTAAAACAGCAAGGATATTTTCCTCCCGGTTTTGGCGACAGCTTTAATAAAGAACGACTGGATCTATTTATATTGTTATAATGAAGGACGTGCCAGTAAATATTTTTTTCATTTCTTTGCTTCCACAACGTTAACAGAGTTAGAAGTGAGTCGCTAGCGAACGAACCACACCCCCAAACTTTTATTACTCGGACAGAATCATATTTCTTGCTTAATGTTGTTACCTATAGGTAAGTTTCGAGTTTTTGTCCTGTTTTCTAACCATTTTCCTTAATTAGACATTTTTCCAAGTGAGAGGATAAGGAGGTCGAGGGACCTGAATTGAAGGAGGCGGGCGTGCTCGCTCAATCATCTCTCTAATAGGATGCGAATTTCCCTGGTCAGCAGACCCGAATTGCTCATTAAATTAATGATCTGTCAGGTTAAACCGTATATCTGTATATGGGTCATAATAGGTTCGTTATTGATTTATCGCATTTCCTCCGGGTGTTATTTCGGCGAACTTACGAACAAGAACCTAGGCAAAGTTTAACAGTAAATTACGTAAGCGAATAAAATTAGTCGACTTACTTTTGTTACATGGAACGAAAATACGTTTTTTTTTTAAATTTCATTCCCTGTGCTTTCCAGCTAAATAATTTATTAAAGAACATTTTTCTCTTTTCCATATTCAACCCTACATTTATAATTTACCGCCGCGTATTGCTTTTAATTGCGTGCCCGTTCCTTTTTCTGTTTTTCAGTAACGATTCGTCGACGAATTTTTATATTTGTCCGTTACTGAGAACGATATTTGCTTTGGTGCGTTATTATTTCACGTTCGAGTTGGAATTAGGTCCGATTCGGGATCAATCACGCCCCATTCAACACGTCAAAGATTAGATTTCATATTTCTTCCCACTTCCTGATCCAATATGACCCGCATTGGGCACCTTTATTCTTGCCTCGAGTGGCTTGAACACGTCGAACTAGCTGGAAAACGAACGTTTCCAGCAATGGAACTTTCATGTTTTCGCCGTTTCGACAAATAAAAGTTACATTTGCGGCCCAATTATGCGGAAGGGGAGGATTTTCGCTAATTTTGTGAAATTAGATTTGATTATGCCTCCGAGGGTTGGAACTGTGCGATGTGTTCGGAGGCTTGTCTGGGTTGTTGTGAAAATGGCGGAGGCGCCGGGTGAGCTGATTGCCGATTGAGAAAATCGAAAGTGTTCGTTATGCTTCTCATTTGCATGGATTAGGTCTATTGTTGGTGCAGCTACGGCTGTGAGCGTTATCCTAGCCCCTGTAGCGGTCCTAATTGACTACGCCGAGGAAACTTCTCTCTGGACTTACATTATACTTAATCAAATTTGCGAGAATTATTGATAACCCGCCAACAATTTGCGTTAATAGTGACGGATTCAGCTGTTGGGACAATTAGACGCCGAATTTTGCGTTTCGTCTTCTCCAACCATCAAAACTTGGCGATTTTACGACTTCTTCCAAAAATTATCCGAGTAGCTCAAGTTTTATTAGCATCCAGCCGCTATGTTTCTAGTCTTCCGCAATAAAGTCTTATTACCGTTAGTTGTTTTATTAACTGCAGTTCTCGGGAAAATGGCGAATCGATTCTGTTCCGGGATTGCCCTAAAGTTAGCTGCAATGAAAAATGCGGGATCAGCGACTGGTTTATTCATAGTCATCCACTTGTTTATTGTTCTGTGCCGCTGAA
Organism: Pyrochroa serraticornis; assembly: GCA_905333025.2. NCBI lineage: Eukaryota > Metazoa > Arthropoda > Insecta > Coleoptera > Pyrochroidae > Pyrochroa > Pyrochroa serraticornis. The sequence goes on along the minus strand of HG995157.1, from coordinate 6,773,209 downwards.
ATTAATTCAATTTTTCCACCGTCGTTATCTTTTCATCTTGTCAACGTTTGTTTTATGTAAATTTTAACGACTCCATCGACCTTTGCCGCCGATACTGTAGTAGGTCAGGAGACCCTAAAATAACTGTCCGTATCAATTTAACTAATGGCAGAAGCTGCGATTGAAATTGAGAACGATGCGAATCGATTTTATCCCACATATGGAATTTCTAAAGTCCTTCTATCCACCCTCGTAACCACCTGAAACCGAAACGTTGCTTATATAGCGAGACATTTGATATGGCAACAATTTTTTTTCTCTTTTGCGACATATTCTCATTTTTTCAACGTTTCGATCAAAGCGACGGAGTAATTTTTAAGTGCTCCATCGCTGTCGGATTTGTTTGTCGCCTCCGGATCTTTCTTCGCCCCGTCTCGCTCGTCTGTCAATCTATTGCTGACGACACAATAAACTCGGCGAATTAATTCCCCCCGGATTGAAGGGACGACGGGAGCGGACGGAATCGAGAGCTTTTCTTTGCCGGGATAGCGGCAATTATTTTACTGGTTGATTGAATTTCGCGAGTTTTGCGAGATTCTTTTCTGCCACCTCCTGCGAGAATAACGGGAAACGTCCCGCCAGAATTCTCACTTTTGTTTAGGACCGCCGGACAATGCCGATTTTTCAACCGCAATTTCAAAAATCGCACCCCATACACTTTTCAACATTTTCCTGGTACTATCCGATTCTAATCTTAACACCGTCTAACTTCAAAATAGTTAGAACGGTTTTTAGTCAATAATCAGAAATCTCACATTTTTGGCATTAGTCAATTTTTTTAATGGAAGAGAAGCGCTTAATTTTTGTTTCTTAACTTGTACCTTTTTAGCCCTAGAAGCATTAATTATTATTCATGAGGTCATTTGGATTATGGGTGGCGAGCACGTGCGACCAAGGGTTCTTGGCGCCTCCCTTTCTTTACGCGCAGTTAAATTTGATAACGATCGATCCCGGTCCTGTTTTAGCATAAATGTTTAATCAGTTGGTGCTGAAAAGTGGCTGCGAGGGCGGTTCGAACTGTTGTTCTTCGTTGTAACTTTGTTCAAAGGGAGTTGCAGAGGCGCGATGTTTTTATCTAGTTCTCCCGAGGCAGGTGTGGGTTTCGGCGCGTTATGAAATAACGTTAAGTAGACCCCACTGTAAATTAGGGTCGAATTTAATTAAGTCCTCCATAAATAACCGATGATGGGGCGAAAATTGAATATCGCGTCGAGCAACATTCCCGTTTTTCCTGCATATTTTTGTCAAGACGCGACCAAGACTGGTCCATCATCAAATAATTAACGAGAGAGCGCAATACCGTCGTAAATTGTCGCGGGCGCTCTTTAATATTTTAACCAGCTCCTTACGTCAGAAGTGGGGTAGCCTTATGAATTTTCGATGTGCTTTTAGCTAATACGTCGCCGGCTGAAATTCTAAACACGCCATTATTTGACGTAATAATTCAAACGACCATCCAACTTCTTGTTTGCAGTGTATCCAAACAGTATTACCACACGACCTGCCGAAGCGAACGATCCTGTTCCAGATTTTTGTTTATCGGAGGGGGTCATTAATTAGCATGCTGTTTACACATACACGTTCGCCCTTGCATAATTAAAAGCTCGCGATATGAATAACCAATCAGTGTGTTGCGGGGGTGGCAAATTCGACTGTTTGTTTCGATCCGTTTGGCTACCTGTCTGGAAATATTTGAAACTCGCTCGTCGGGACAATCCCGAAATCTATTGAAAAACGGTTCAGCCGTGACCGAGCGTGGAAAAACTCGCGTGATTTTTTCTATTGTCGTTCGGGAATTGACGGGAAACGTTACGTTTCGAACGAAATCCCCCCACGCATCGGCAATTGTTCGACATTTCGAATCGCTTCGACAAATAGCAATAATGAACCGAAACGTGGTGGAGAAGAAAGAAGGAACTCTGGACCGTCGGCTATTCGGGAAATTTTCAAGAAAACCTGGCGGCGGAAACTCCTTATAAATAATTATGCACGTTGATCACCTCAAATGGTAAATGGATGTGAAGTATCGCACTCTTGAGTTATGCGCCATAACGAGACGTACTTTATCTTGACGGCAGCGAAAGCTCACTTATTATAGTGCAGTGAGGGAGTCGTAAATAGCACGACGTTAAGCCCCAATGAAATACTCTTTGAAGCATATAATTGTAATTTATTGCCGAATACAATTTTGAGTGAGCAAGCAAATTTTAAGTTAGATCGATATGGAAAGCGAAGTACCTGGTAATGGTGAGATCAAGAACCTAAATTATGTGCCAAGGTGAACAAAAATCGAAAAACACCTTCTCACGGTTCTGGGGAACTGAAACCGATTCCCACATCGCAATCTACTACTTCAGAAGGCAATTTAGAAATGTACGGCTCTCTAAAAGTTCAATCAGTTTATCGATAGAGACTGAACGAAATGAGACAAAATTTTTGATAATAAATCCGTCTTAGAATTCTGTTATCTCATGGGTGGCATAATAAAAAGATTTACATTTCAACAATAGGTACGTAGTGATGAAAATATAATAACAAAAAAATTAGAAGTTTGAGGTGACATTGGTGACATCAGATTAAAAATGGTGAGAGATAAGCAGCTAAAATTTCTCATCACAAAAAAACTTAAGAGTTTTTATTCATTTTAATAACTGAATATTTGCAGTGTAAATGAAGATAGCCTGTGTATGAAAGACAATGCTAATAGCAAAACATCATATTCTTTGGTGTTAGCAGGTTAGAAAAACTGATAGTTATAAAACTTGAAAGACTCTAATGAGATTCTTATTGTAAAATTTACCTTATCTCACTTTTTCTTAAATTATTAACAAATTCAATAAAAAATCTACGCGTTGCATGTAAGAGCTAAAATGTTTCTGAAGGAACAAGCTGTTGAAGTGTGACCTCAGATTAATGGTAACTGAAAAACTATTTATTACTTCTGTACTCATCAAAATCTTATAATAAAATTTGAGATCCTTGTGGTGATATCTGTTTCGAAAAACTGAAAGTTACGAAGCTAGAAATTCAATCAAAATAGTTAATAGAAATTTCTAAGCTCGGTCCGGAGCGTATTGCGGAGTTAGTATCGTGCGGAACTTGGTCAGTTGCAGACAATACTCGCGCGGAAGCGCACTGATTAGCATGTGAACCGAGCTTTACTTGAGAAAAAGAATCTGATCGTGTGATTTTTAAAAAAAATTTTCTTCCTTAAAGTGTTTTTTTTTTTAATAATTATGGAAAATTTACGCGGACATGTAAGTGTTAAAATGTGCCTGAAAGTAAAAACTTTTGAGGTGTGATCTCAGATTGGTGGTAACTAAAAACTATTTATTACCTCTCTACTCAACAAAACCTTATAATAAAATATGAAATTCTTGTGGTGATATTAGTTTGGTAAAACTGAAAGTTACGAAACTAAGAATTCAATCAAACTAGTTAATAGAAATTCCTAAGCTCGGTCGGGAGCGTATTGCGGAGTGCGTTTCATGCGGAACTCTATCAGTTGCAGACAATAGTCGTGCGGAAGCGCACTGGTTGGCATGTGAACCGAGCTTTACTTGAGAAATGAAATCCTTATCGTTTGACTTTTTTTTGTACCTTAAAGTAATTTTTCTTAAATAATTATGGAAAATTTTGCGGTGCATCTAAGCTCTAAAATGTGCTTGAAAGAAAAAGCTGTTGAGGTGTGACCTCAGATTGGTGGTAACTGAAAAACTATTTATTATTCCTGTACTCAACAAAATCTTATAATAAAATTTGAGATCCTTGTGGTGATATCTGTTACGAAAGTTACGAAGCTAGAAACTCAATCATAATAGTTAATAGAAATTCCTAAGCTCGGTCCGGAGCGTATTGCGGAGTGAGTATCGTGCGGAACTGAGTCAGATGTAGACAATTCTCGCGCGGAAGCGCACTGATTGGCATGTGAACCGAGCTTTACTTGAGAAAAAAAAACTTATCGTTTGATTTTTTTTTTTTTTTTGTATCTACCTTAAAGTATTTTTTATTAATAATTATGGAAAATTTACGCGGACATGTAAGTGTTAAAATGTGCCTGAAAGGAAAAGCTTTTGAGGTGTGATCTCAAATTGGTGGTAACTGAAAAACTATTTATTACCTCTGTACTCAACAAAATCATATAAAAAAAATGGAGATCTTCGTGGTGATATCAATGTGAAAAAACTGAAAGTTGCGAAGCTAAACATTCAATCAAAGTAGTTAATAGAAATTCCTAAGCTTGGTCTGGAGCGTATTGCGGAGCGAGTATCGTGCGGAACTCAGTAAGTTGCAGACAATACTCGCGCGGAAGCGCACTGATTGGCATGTGCACCGAGCTCTACTTGAGAAAAAAAACCTTATTGTTTGTCTTTTTTTCTTTTGTACTTTAAAACAAATTTTCTTAAATAATTTTGGAAAATTTACGCGTTGCATCTAACCGGTAAAATGTGCCTGAAAGAAAAAGCTGTTGAGGTGTTACCTCAAATTATTGGTAACTGAAAAACTATTTATTGTCTATGGACTTAACAAAAAGTAATAACGAAGTTTAGAGTTTTGTTGTTTAGTTTGGAAAAACTTAAAGTTACGAAGCTAAAAATCAGTCTGGAGCGAGTATCTTGTGGAACTCAGTCAGTTGCAGAGAATACTCGCACATTTATTGGCTTCCGCATGATTCGCAATCTCCAGTACGCTCCAGACCCATGTGAACCGAGCTTTAGTTGAGAAAAAAAACTCAATGTTAGACTTTTTAACTATTTTTTTACCGTAAAGTGAATAATGACAATCCACAAAATTAACCAAGCAGCGTTGTAGTGGTATCAGCTTGTAACTGGTAAAAGTTTTAAAAAATTATTAACAAAAAATCTTTAGTCCCATTTTTTAACAAGAAACTTAATGACAAGATTAACGGCGTACAAAAGCTGATAAAATGTGTCTGAAAGAGAAAACGTTTAAAGTTAACTAAAAGAGTTAGCGGAAATCATCACAAAATTAGAGATTTTGTGTTTTTTATGTTAATTAGCTTTATGAAAATATTTACGATGTTGAAAATGGTGAAATTTGCATGAAAAAGAAAACTAATAAAATTTTAGTGATTTTTCTTTGTTTAGAAAATTAATAGTTTTTAATAACAAATACCGCGGAGAATTATTTATTTATCCATTTGTTTCTTGATGCATGAATTTGATAACAAAAAGACTTGACAACATACATGACGGTAGAGTGTCTCTGAAACAGAACTAATAGCAAAACATCAAATCCTTAGGGTGATATTAGCTTAGCATAAGTAAAACTAGCACAACTGAAAGATAACTCAAAAGAGTTATTGCGGCTTGGGTATCGCAACAGAAAATTTTATTTACTGCATTTACAGTATTTATAAGAATTCTGACATTAAGTTTGAAAATATGAACGATAGTCGGTTACTTAGATTCCAAATCGATGCTGAGGGGTTAATTGTCCTAGTGTAAAAATGTGTTAGGTGAGAAAGTGGTGCTTAAGTTCAGGTCTGCAGACTCTCGATCTGTTGATTGTTCAACATATTTAGTATGCGCAATATAGTTTAGTACAACGCCCTCTATTCTGAATTACCTGTCTTCTGCGTTATATGCCGGAAAATTAGTTTCGAGGTAAAGCGAAAACAATGACTGCCTCCTTAATATGAAGGTTTGCGAGTAAAATAGCGCGTTTGCATGCAACGCCTTTCATCGTCTTGAAGAGACTCAAGAACTGTAGCAACATCGCCAGTGAGGTTCGTACAAATTTAATTAGCGTGCGCCGGATGAGCGTTCCTCGTACCGCTCCATTCGTCTTCTCCACTTTAAAACTTCAAAGACTGCATCATAGCGGGAGTTATACACCTTTTATTGCGATTTGCGCGGCAGCTTTCTAAGCGAAATTTAAACTGCTTGCAGAAAAGTTTTGAAATTTTCTACTATTTGACGGTCGACGTGACGAAAGCAGACGCGACAATAACGTGAATTGAAAACGTCGCCTCGTTTCCAATAATGAAGCCCAAATCTTCCGTTGTTCATCATCTATGCCGGGCATGTATTTATGGTTCCGATCCGAACTTTGTATGCGGGGAGTGTGCAAATCAATTCGAACTTCAATACAAGACTAAATAACTTAAACCGCAATGAATTGCAAATTCTTGTCTTGTTCTCCGCTCGAACTTCGGCATAGGGGTTGAAGCGAAAAGTCTTTCTTTGTCCGTGATTCAGGCGGTTTTAATCAATTTGAAGGAGTAATTTGTTTCGCCGTTTCTTTATTTGTTTTACGGAAATTCGTTTCGCAAAATCCAAAAAAAAATCGTCGTCGAAGGATGAATAATCGCGCGGGGTTTCACCGTTTCGGTTTTTTTATTCAACAGCTTAATTATTTTGCTCTTTCTCTCTTCTCCCTCCTTAATTTTTGATATAGCATAATGCCCGCGTTAAAATGTTTGATGAAACTGTTTTAATTTAAAAGTGAAATGCCTAATTAGTATTTACCGTTCCCTTCAACTGAATAATTAACTTTATATTCCCGCCCTATATTAACTTTTATACACCTAACTCAATATTTGCTGTTAAATTGCTTGTACTTGTGTGTCATGTGGTGCGCGGCTTCATGCGAAATTGTGTATGTGTATGGGGACTTGCGACTAAATAGGCGGTTAAAACTTTGACAAGAGGTCCATGAAACGAATGTTGCGGCCAGATTTGGGGTCGTGCATTTGTCACTGTTATCCCTAAGGGTTTTATTAATCCAAACTCGACACTAAACTTCCTGCATTGACAATACTATAAAGTGAACCACTATACACACACATTACCATTAACGCGCAATAAAGACGTCGACGTTACGGTTTTACGGGTGCGATAAGATGTAAGTAGTTTAATGGGGAATTGCAGACGCCTCCCCCAGCAAAATGCGCAAGAAACATCAAACAGTCAATATTTAGGGAAGGGCGTTTGACGTTTTGACGTTGCGGTTCTTCGGGGTTAAACCGCAATCCGGGCGTCGCTGTTCGGTCTCATCCTTTTGAGAATCCCTCCCGCGCGATAAGTCGCTTTCGCCGCGGTTTAGGTGTTCGTCGGAACCCCTGCCACGTGCTTTGAACCGATAAAAACCTAAACCAGCCATAGTTCCCCTCTGCCGGCGGCATTGGCGTTCGACCGGTTAGCGCCCGCCACTGGTCTGTGAAATAACCCCCTGCGGCGTCGGCGTTTGATGTGATTATTGCGTTCCGGTTATGGACCATGACCTCCTCATCCCCGGGACAACCTCCCCCGCTTTTACCCCAACACGAACTTGGTCAGGTGAAACATCACGTCGACGATGCTGCTGCTGCTTCTATTTTTGGACGCTGTAAGGCTTAGGACGTTAAAGATTCATCCGGGCTCTCGAAACTGTTGGTTAATATTTTAGAAGGCCCTATCGCTTTTTAAAGAGTGGAAGTGACGACTTTGTGTAATTTGCGAGTTGGTGTAGCGGCTTCGAAAGAACATGAAACAAACAGAATTTTTGGCTTTGGCTATATATTACAAAGAGATAATAATATAAAGCGTCGTTTGGATCAAAATTAATTCAGCAAAATTTCTCTTCAATTTATGGAATTAATAAAATATTTTCAAAAATTTGCCTTGTAATAAAATTTATGCAATCATGTTTTGAACGCAACTGCTGATTTAATTAACAATTCGAAACTAGTGGAATAGTTTATAATTTAACTCGTAGGGATACGGTTTAAATATCCCATAGGCAATTAATAAATTAATTTATATTACTCATTTGAATTTGCACATTTGCATAAATTTTTGAAGAATTCAATCCTCGATAGCTACATATCGAATGCAAGTACATCGATTTTTTAAGTGATAAGACTTGAATCCTTAGTATGTAAATAAGAAAGTTGGAATTTTCATACATCATTTTCTGATGTATTTTGTTTGACTTTTCTTGATTTCGGCCTTGGCTTCTCGAATATTGGCATAGATTTGCAGTTTTTCGAAAAAGTCTATAAAAATAGAAATTTTTGCAAAATTCAAACATCGATAGCTGCTAAAGTTTTTATGCTATATCGAAAGCAATTATATCATTTTAATCGACTCTCAACGGGATTTCCAACGAGGCTAAAATGAAAATTTTTACGCTGCCAATAAAAAGTTTTTTTACCAAAGGTAAAATTTAAATTTAGGAATCTTTGAAGTGTCATATCTTCGAAAATAAGCGTTCAAATTAGAATTTGGTTACGCCGTTTGTGTTATACGAATCGAAAAGATTAAAAATAAACCATAAAAGGCCCATCAATTTCAATATTTTCAACTTTTTTTTTATTTCAATCGATTAAAATTTTCAAAATTGCTAAAATGGAAACCCATAGCGCTGAAATAATCAAAATAGATTTTTCTAATGCAATTCGATGTTCTAATCTTATTTTGACATTCGGTTAGTCACTTGTCGGGATAATTTTCCAGTATTTGAAAAAAGTCTACAAAAATTTAAATTTTTACAAATTTTAAAAGCGCCCACATCTACTTGAGTCTGTACAACTTATTAAATGTGGATAAGCCAATTTAATCGACTTTTCGACTTTTAGCTTCATACGGTAATAAAGTACAAATCCTAAGCGTGTAAATAAGTAAGTTGGCATTTTCAATTTTGACGAATATTGGTGAAAATTTTGGCACACTTTTCATTCATCGATTGCTCAGATGGACATTAATCGTGAGTTACCAAAGATAATTTTCTGATGTATTTTGTTTGGATCTTCTTGATTTCGGCCTTGGCTTGTCGAATTTCAACATAAATTTGCAGTTTTTCGAAAAAGTTTATAAAAATATAAATTTTTGCAAAATTGAAACATTGATAGCTGCTAAAGTTTTTATGCTATATCGAATGCAAGTATAGTATTTTAATCGACTGTAAATAAAAAAGTGCCCTTTTTCACCAAATATAATTTAAATTTTAGAATGTTTAAAGTGTCATCTTCGAAATTAAGCCTTCAAATTAAAATTTGATTGCGCAGCTGTGTTATATGAATCTAAACGATTGAAATGAAATTATAAAATGCCCATAAAAAAATTGAATATTTTCGATTTTTTTCTACCTCAATTGAATAAAATTTAAAAAAAAACTAAGATGGGACCTAATCGCTTTGAGCTAACGAAGAGACGATTTTCTAGTGTAATACGTGTCGCCATTCTCAATACTGTACTCGGATGTCCAATATTTTACAAAAGTACACAAAAATTCAAGTTTTTACATAATTTAAACTTTGATAACCACTAGAGCTATGAAGTCATTTTGAATACAAAAACTCTTTTTTAATTGACATTTAAAGGGATTTCTAACAACCCCTAAACGAAAGGTTTATCTTTGTAAATAAAAGTCTAAATTTTTAAAATTCACAAAAATTGTGCTCAAAAACATAAATTTTTCATAATTTTAAAATTAAAGAGTGCAGTTTAAAAATTGGCGGCTGCATTGCATTAGACGAACCGAATATTATAAGAACAGACTATAAAAGAGTCCTAGAAAAATTTGAAAATTTTTAACAACAAATCTTACCACACTAGCGCTGGATTAAAATTTACAGAAATGCCAAAATCATTTTCAACCAACGAGCATATTATTTTCTAAAGTAATTCGTGTCGCTAATCTCGATTTTGTGCACGCCTTGTCTATCTGAATGATGATTTCCAGTATTTCAAAAATAACACAAACTTTTTTTTTAAATATTCAAACCTCGATAATTTCTAAAGTTCATAAGTTAGTGCGAGTACAAGGACATGCCCATAATCGACATAAATAAGGAAGTCTATTTTTTTATCTTGTTAAACATTTATTTCTACAAATCCAAATTTTTGTAATTTCGAAAATAGAAATTTTTGACTAGGAAATTAAGACACATGTTTAGTCAACCAAAATTTGCAAAAGTTCAAAATTATTTAGAGTTAACGGAAATACCATTTTCTGATGTAATTCGTCCCGCTGATCGCGTGTGGTATAAATGTATACACATTGGCTGTTTAGTGTAAGACATTGGATTGGTATATGATAAGCATAAGACAAAAATGCAAGCTTGTGATGCAATTCATGGAGGTCTCTAGTCTACATAGGTGAGCGGTTGTATTGGAGTGGAATGACATTTGAGCTCTCGTGGTGAATCTGACAATGGAAATTAGATAGCGTTGCCTTTGAACAGACTGTCTACCTGAAACACTGTAATACGCAGATATATTGCATTAGGTTCTCGCACCTGTCATTTTATTGTGAAATTTTGTGCCGCTAGCTATGGAGAATGAAAATGATATCGAAAAATCTTCCGGTTATGTAATATCTGAACAAATAACGTTTTTGTGAAGAAGTTGACTTGGAAAACAAATTCGTAGATTTAGAGGATGGAATATTTATTTAGACAATTTATATCGACACTTTATTTAAATAATTACTGAAATATCGAACGTAGGGTGGTAAGTTTATCTAATGCGAGTTCTGGGAGCTGCAAACTTCTAAAATCCTAGGTGGAAAGCACATAGTCCAATTTTAACATGTGTGCATGGCTGCCGAACTTGATTTCAACAAAATCTTTCCGCATATTTTTTATTTATACATTTGGCCATAAAGTTGAAATTGTAGAACCTCAAATCGTTTAAAAAATCTGATTTTATCGATACAAGTGTATAAATTGCTAAACCATATTTTCAATAATTTTCTGTCAAAAGCAGTGATATTGCTGCAAAAACGAAAAATGTTTTCTGCGTTACAACAGTTCTTAAAGTAGCCTCATCTCCACACACAACAGATTCGATTTAGTGTCATATCTTTATCGAAAGTATTGTCGATTTTTGTTTCAGTTGAATATCTGACGATCATGTCAAATAAAGCAATATAAGAACCGTGGGCGCAATCCACGATAAATAACACATAATAGTATTACTTTTTCCGTTTTCTGATATTGGTATTTCTTGAAGACATCCCTATTGAGAACAAGATACTTTTCAATTCAGAATCTTTAAAAATTCAGTGACCTTCGATAAATTTGCAGAATAAACGAAACATTTTCCTTGTAGCTTCTCTCTCTCTCGAATAAACAGTTCGAGTAATATTGCCACAATTCCTGAAAAATAAATATCCACAGAATAAGGTGAAATACTTCTCCTCTGCATTACCTGAAGGAAATCGTGATAATTATCTTTCCGAGATATTGTTATTTGAAACTGAGTTATTTAATGCCGCATTGGAATTGGATTTAGTTTTAAATTATTATGGAAATAATTCTGCACATCAAATTACTTCATTAGCTGATTCATATGCCTCAGCGCCAGTCTTCTCTTTTCCGATAAAATAAATCTTGTTGACATTTTAACGAGCATTACTTCCAACGTAAATTCTCTACTTTTTCCATTTTCTTTTGCTATTAGATACGGTTAACATGGAAAGCAGCAACATTTGTCCTCATACGACGAAAAGCTCTTTTAACTTTTATTTAATTCCAACAGACTGCTGCAGCAGTAGCTTCTCATTACTTTTGATGAGGAGGCTACTGTAACAGTGAATGTGGTTTCTCGGGCATGTAACATAAAATTTTGTCATTCAAGCTTGTTTTTTCTAAGATAGATGTTACCAACCTAATAAAATGCATATACGACTGGAAAGAGCAGTAATTTTTTTGACAATTAATCCAACTTAAACACCTCAGTTTGACCAAATTCAACTACTTTCAGTCTTTTCTCAGAGAGAAACTTGTAACAATTGTGCCAAATTCTAACATTGTTACCAAATCTGAAGGAAATAAATCCAACGACTATAGACAGAAGCAAGTGTATTTGTAGAAATATTTTTACGAGGTGCAATAAATATCTTGCATGTCGGCAAGAATATTTCTTACGTGTTAAGTTTTTGTGGTTAGAAATTAATAAAAATTCTGACTCAAGCGTGTCCGGCAAGAAACTTCAAAATTAACTTTAAAAGCAACAAAGACGTGCAGGAATCGTGATTCCCATTTGAAAACAGTGGTTGTTGCTGCGACAATTCTGTCATGAAGACTTTTTAGGTAGTTGCAATCTTACCGTCAGAAAAGCACGTTTTTAGTTATTAGCAGTTGTCATAGTTGATGACCGATGCTAAATGATGATAAATTAAGGAGTTGCATTCTTCCAAATTAAATTTTATTTGTTTACTTTGGCAACTCAAAAGGATAACGAAAAAGCTGCAAGAACAAAAGGCGTTAAGTCAACAACCTAGCTCCTAGATACAACCGGGAAGAGAAGAGAAGCAAAAGGAGAGCAACACTTCCATTCCGCTAAAGAGATAATTTTTTTCATTTTCATATTCCCGCAGCAGGCACTTAAATTAAAAACGAGTGCGACATTTGCTGTTGAAGATACAAAAGGTTTTTTCGAATGGCAAAATGTTATTGTACTACTAACGTACACAATATCCATACACACTGTGTACTTGTCGGCGATGGATTTGGCTTCTGTACATAAATGTCAAGAGCAAATTTTGCTTTATGTTTGGAGATGTTGTGTGTTTAATGTACACGTTCACCATTAATTAATCATCAAGAGAGTTTGGCAAGGAAATAAAATAATGTTCTCACGGGTAATTAGACTAATTCATACAGAAACCCCCAAAGGCATGTCTTCACGTTCAGCAACCAGCAAGAACTGCATCCTGTGCGCTTGAAGGATGATGTATCTGCGGGATAGTCGGATCGTGCGTGCCGACACCCCCGTAACTCGCAGACATGCATAATTAGGAACCTCTCTCGGTTCGAAAGTAAAAAATTCGCCCGAATTTCAATGCCGTCAGCAAGTGTGAGTTGGCACGTCCATGGCCGGCAGCAATGCGTTCTGTTCCAACTGAATTACAAAGCTCAGGATTAAAACGGAGCCTCTTGCAAATTAGAGGACGACCGGGCTCTTGGTTATTCCATACAATTTTTCCTTTTTTTTCCCCGGTTTTGTGTTTCGTCGGCGTCGCGGAAATGTCGTCATTAAAACGATTGAATTGGATGTTTTATTCAAGTTATTTGCGTTGTTTAATGCGGTATTTGGTTTCGCTTTAATCATCCTCCGGTTCTGGATATTTGTTTTTTTTTCCTTTATGTGCGGCACAGATAATTGGGAAACGCTACCGGGAATGGAGTTTGTGTCTCGTTACAGTCTCTTTTCGGTGCAGCGGGTGTCATACACGAACGGTCTCTTTGTGTGTTTGTCCACTTCCTCTAATAATGCAGTATGCATGAAACCTTGAACGAGGCTCGTTAAGGGTTGGTCGCTATAATTTCACTGGCTTCGCTGAACCGCATCCATCGTCTCAATTATTCAAAACGCCATCAAAGTGCTCCGTACGAAACGACCGCGCTTTCGGTGGTTATGTTGTCATCTAGTTGCAGTTGTGGGACGTCCACAGAGGGAGGTTTGGTAATTATTTTCATGTTTCTATTATTTGTAACGCAGATGGTGCAAGAGTGCTGGAAACCGTAATGGCGAGGTGCAGTGGTTACGGACACGTCGTTGCAACATGCGACCTCATTAGCAAACGACGGGAATGGGCGGAATTGAAGTCTATGGAACTCCAGGGACACTAGCTGCAGTTGCTCTCTAACGCTTCCAAAATTAAGATATAGGAGTGGCATGGTAATTGGCAATATACGATGGGGTACTTGGACGTATTTTTTTGCGCAATGAATATGACCATGTCAGTATTTTTTTCACATAATTAAATATTCATTATGGGACTGGAAATATTTGGGAGAAATAATGTAATTTGCTAGGAAAATGAATCGCGTGTAAGCAGTAAAGTCGATTGACTGGGTGACGTCAGAAGCCATGTCCAATCACCGCGCGATCTGGGTCACGTGAAAATATTCGAATTATTGTTGATTTTATTTATTTAATAATTAATATCCAGGATCGGAAAACCGTTTTTTCCAATTGGCAACGACTGTACATTATTCACTATCAATATTATATAACTTTTATGCAATTTGCGACTTTGTCGCAATACTGTTTTACGACGAAAACGGATTTAGACGTAATTCAGGTTGAAGGAGTAAAGTGAGAAAAGTTTGTCGCTGTTGCGCATTTCATGAATTTCTGGAAATTTTCATTCCCGACCATGCAAATTACGTTCTGATTTGAGTTTGCAATTTAGATGATTAGATTCTCGCGCGGGAAGAATCTGCAAAACCGACTCACCCTAGAGTTTACAATTAGGTAATCTCGCGCGAAGTCCGCCGTAATCGACGACATATCCGCATCGTTGCATTTTCGTTTCCTCTAAACCTTTTGGGAACATCAACTGCGACCTCACTTTAATTATTGAGTTTTTGCTTAATTCCGGCGCAACAGTTTCGCTTCGATCAGTGACGTTGAAAATTTCGTATCAATCATAGGTCGGAACGTTTCCCTCGAGTCTATCGGTAATTGATGAAAGAAAGGGTAAGACGTCTGCATCCGGTGGCGTCGAGGCGTGAAGACTCTCTGAACTACTCGCATCTTTGATATCGTCGATTCCAATTAACCGTAAATTAATAGTCTAAAGACGAAATCGCGAGTTGACTGTTCAAATTCCGGCTTTCTCTTCAGAAAGCGTCCTGGCGCTCCTTCAATCTGTTAAAATTTAATGCGTTTCGTGTTCTGTACGTATCAAGTCTTCGGTTAATAATAATGTTGGAGCGGGTTTCTCTCAGTAACTTCTATTAATTAGGTCTAAATGATTAATAACTCCCCTGTTCTTTGCCGATTCAGTTAAACAGTGAGCCGGGTGATCAATTAGTAACGTACCCCCAATCCCGGGAACGGCTTCGGTTATCCCGGTTCCATTCCAACAGAAAAAGCGGCCGATTATTTTTATTGGTTTATGTAAATGTGAAGTTGGGTTTTTGGGGGGTGAGGTTGAGTCTTTTAAGTGGGCGATATTAAAAAGCACCGCATCATTACTTATCCGGCATTAAGGGCCAGGGTTACACCGCGTACACTCACCGTGTTTATTTATACATGGTCCATTTATCACGGTTTAAATCACGTCCCGGTTTTCTGGTGAATTATGGGAAAGAGTCATAGGCAGGCCGGAAGCGGCGTCGTCTTCACTTGCTAATAACTCGGATCTAGTTATTGCCGATTTAATATTTCCCTTGGCGCCGGCGATTTATCTTTCTTTACCCCACATAATTTGCGTTCTTTATGTCGTCCTTTTATCACGCGCACGAATACATTAAGAACGGTGTAACGGACGACGATAATGCCGTCTGGCGATAAAATCAAATCGTATCGTTGCGGGAAAGTTTCGTTTTTTCTCGAAATTTTTTGCATAGTTTTAGGGAAATTCTCCTCGGAACGCGTTGCCCACGCGTTTGAAAAGTCGCCCGACATAATTATCCTTTCGTTCGGTTTCGACAGTCGTCGGGCAGCATCCGAGGGAGCGGATCCTGGACCGTTCTGGAGCAGTGTCCCGACGTCGTCGCTGGGCGCGTCGTGTTTTCCGACGTACGGAGCGTAACGTGTTCGTAACTCGGCTCGTTTTCCAGTTGCGGACTCGACTAAAATTTCGTTCGCACCATCGTAGGATGGAAACATTCATCATAATTGGTGTGTGTTTTCTGTGTTATGAACTGTGCGAATTTCTCTATCAGTGCAATCCTCGAAGGAAAGAAGACGTCGTCAACAACACGCCGATTGCTGCGTCCTCCGATGGTGGTTCCGAGACGGAACGGCGCCACGTGATTTATACCATACCTGAACAAACGGGAAACACTCACGGGTGTTAGTCGTCGATCTGAAACGGCCCTAAATCACCAACGAAGAACGTGCGGTTGCGTAAACGACCTTTTCGAAAAGTTAAGGTGTCAACTATTGGCGTAAACCGTGATTAATCGAAGCTTCGGCCGCGAAAAATACGGTAAATCGCCCACAACTGGCAACGAAAGAGTGTCTTTGTGGGAATCGAGAGAACTGCGCAAAGGATAAATTGTATTTATGTTAGATTTCAAGTTGTCTAGTGAAGCATGACAGTCATCACCAAGGATCGATGGTGGAATATTGACGTTTGTTTAGAGTTGGCCGTTTCGAGTTTTATGCGACGAGTAAAAGTTGCTAATAAAATTTATTCGCAAAATTGTCTTGGTTGATTAAATAGGTGCGCTTAATGAAGCCCTAAAATAAAGTTTTATTAGTAATTTTGTATTTTTATTGCTGCGCAACATCGTGCGGGTCCTCCGCGGCCGGGGTTGTTCTACAACGTTGATGGCGTTGGCTTAAGATTTTAGTGCTCTCGGCCCTAAGTGGATTAATAACTCGTGGGAGGGGTACGGAGATCGGCGGCCACCCGTAGGATATTCGAATCGTAAAATAGGACAATATGCGTTCTTGATATTTACACAAGAAAATCGGACGCAACCAGGACCGGCCCGGTTTCGTCGGGCACATATGATTACTGGATGTCACTCTGTGACGACGGGCCCTCGGGAAATCTATCCGGTAAGAAGATTGCGTTTTGATGTATCCTTCGGCACGTAAACACGCCGTCGGGGAAAAACGCATTTCCTTCTTCTCTCTCGGATGCGATGACCCGTAACTACCCGCCACATGCGATTTTCTAGTTAGCCACCGGTAACCGCAACAACATCAAAGTTAACCCTTTTTGAATCGTCTCGTATTAAGTCACAAGAGTTGTTTCTTTCGACATATGAAATAAAAATATCTTAGTTTCGGGTGTCTCGGTGTCTAAGAAAGTAATAAAAGGAATTTCCTTTTCAGACCGGATGTTATAAAATTGCAACTCCCGGCAGCTTTGTGTCGTTGATATACTCAAGCTTAATGAGAAAACTCTCCATCACGTTATTAAATGTCCGGATCGAAACGGATTTTTTACGAAACCGCCCTAGTTTCTACTTGTTGTGTCGTCCTAGCCCTGCTCCGGACCAATTCAATTAAAGGGCGTGTCCTCGAATTCCCAACAATTACTCGGTTTTAATTTCACTCATAACGTAACAGGATGATGCAGTCGTTGTTTTGGTCTTTTTATTTCCGGAACGAAATCTTGTTTAACTTTATTGGCGGTAAAATGAAAACTTTCCTTTCCATCTGGCAATCGAATGAATAATTTTCCGAATGCAGCTTTTGCTTCGTTAATTTAGATGGACTACGCGTCGAAATCGACGCTTCTTCGTCAAATGGGAAAATTACTCGAGACGTTACCGCACCCTCCTCTAATTAACGCTAATGCATAAGTCATTATGTCGGTGGAGAACGGTTTAATTAAATAAAAACAAGCAGAGCGCCGAGTCAACGAAAGTTTTCCGAATTTTGCCTGAGAGCATTTTAATCTAATATGCGCTCTCATTTGACACCGGATTCGGGGGTTCCCAACTTTGGCCCAAGTTGAGATGTTTATTTCCCGTCTTATTTCGGGCGAATCAAAAGAACAGTCCGCGCGAGGACCCGAGCTCTGACTCAAATCCCGATTTTGATGTTCTGTTTACGTCACCAACTACCAGTTAAACCGAAACGTTAAATTATTTAATGCGATAATGTCAAAGTTACTAACACTTAGATAATCGACTCATTAATTAAGAGCAGTTAAGGAATTGTTGCACGAAATAATCAAAGAATTTAATAATTTATCTCCACACTCTAAACAATTTCGTCCTCAATATTTCATCAATATGAAGTCTTTTGTTAACGTTCGCTGCTCCATCGATTTCGGATGTCTGTCATGTTTGTAATAGTTTTTGGTTCTTCAGAACTGTTATTCAGCGGTCAGCTCGAAACTTTGAACTTGTGCTAGCGGCTATCGGCCTCCGGTCGACTACTGCGATTGTATAAAAGTTAGTGACTGTTCGGTGGTGAGTGCGGGATGCGTTTACTTGCAGTGCAGGGCGGTTGAGCGATGGACTCGTTGGAGCGGTTGATGAGCGCCGCCAAGCCCATGCCCCCAGCTTTGGCAGGCGGTGGCGGTAGTTCGTTGCCGAGAAGAGCCCTGGTGCACGCCAGTTTGGCGACGTCGGCAGCAGTGGGACGGAGGGGAAGACACCTCACCGGAACCTTTTGCTTAACCGGCGACACCATGGAAGGGATTATTCAGTGTTTGGTCTTCCTCAAGGCGTTTTCGGTAAGTGAGTGTCGAGATCGGGACACCTCAGATTTCGGGTCGCATTAAGGGATGTAAGACACGAAATCCCATCACGCTTATATACGTGAAATCTTGACAGGACACCGGGGTCTAGATCAATACTAGCTGGTCCACTATTAAATCCGGTAGTTTCGGGAAACAGAGCAAAGTGACATGCCGAAATCTCTACTGGTGGCATCGATATTTTCAAGGAGGGGTTCTTGTTTTTGATCTTTTAAAAGACACCCTAATCGCTCGAAAGGAGCGATGGGAAGAGAATCGGGGCGGCGTTTTTTCAACATCTCATATTTTCCCCGGTCTATTCGTCTCCATCAAAAGAACATTGTTAAAGTAATGTTTACTCTTCTCCTGTTGTTACCGAAGCCGGTCACGTTCGACGTGACACATGCTACTGAAATATTCGGTCTTTGCCTACTTCTCCTGATGCTTTGGTTATTGATTTTATATTTCACGTGTCCGTAGTATTTTTCATAGTACCAGATTTTTACACACTAACACAAATTTATTAATTGCCAGTATGCGTGCTAACCGATATCTGTAACTTAACCAACAAACACGATCAACCGATTACTTTATATTTAGCACCATTTGCTTCAGCAAATTACCGACAAAGTGAAACTCGATTGCACATTTTGTTGCAAATGGTTCTCTTTAACTTAACAGTTACTGAAAGTGCTGTCTTAACTAAACCTTGCTTTTCGACGAGTCGGAATAGATCAAAGAAGGTGGCAAATTTCGACTGCTCTCACCACACACCAAACTTGTTAGATGAAATTTTCCCTTTATCCCACGATTCAACCCCTAGGGTGACATATGGACTTTGCGTAGGACGTTAGGTAGTCATTATCGTCGGCTGTGGGAAAAGTGGCGAAATTTCACGTTTTACGATTGTAATTAAGTCGAAGTTGGAATTAAAGGATTCGCGAAGACCCTGTTTTCAACATGGAGGCACTTTCACCAATTATTTAAGTAGTTGCCTCGACAAATTCGTTTGGAAGTTGAAATTGGGTGCACTCTGTTAAGGTTTTTTCCTCCCTGTATCTAATTCGGTTGCTTGTTTAAACTTGTTATGAGCCGCAACCGACTTGAGTGAGTCAGTTTGAAAAGCTGGAGGAGTTCTGCGTAAAAATGTAATTAAACTCATGCTTCTCTTGTTATTTTCTCTTCTGTTGCATTAAATTGAATGTTCCGTTGAATGCCTCAGTTAAAATCTTATTTTCATTTTCAAGATTGCAATGGCAACGAGTAGGAAGGCTTGTTAATCAATTTCCTTACCTGAAGCCGACATCGTTAATGGAGTTATAAAGCAATTACGACTTGATATCACGGTGCAATTGACGCCAATGGATCCTGATAAGGATAATATAATAAGATAACCTTCAATTTCAGAAGAGGGGCAACCCTTATCGTATGTATGTTGTGGTTGCTGTGATTATTATTTTGAAAGCTGATTGGAAATTGATATTGACTGTAGATTCTCCACATTTTGCTTAATTCCGATTCTTGATTATAGAGACTTTAACCGCGTGTGTGAAGGAGCGTTTGGGAGATACTTTTGCATGGTCAGGCAAACAAGTTTAGAAAGACTCGATGCGATGGTTCGATGAATTTGGATTAAAAGCCCGGGATTGCAAAGCTCTGATCAGATAGTAGCTGCTTAATTTACTCTCTTTGATATTACTGCTCCGCAAGTTCTCGCGATCATCTGCAAATATATCGATTACAATATTAAATTCTTGTGATATTCCCGCTGATAAATGTTTAATGAGCACGAATTCTTTGAAGCTGGTGTGTGTCGAAAGTGGCAATAAGAGGGTGGGTTTTATCGGCGTCGAAGCGGCGACGCCGCGTGAATTTCTGCGAAAGATCTTAGATGGAAAAATTCTGATGGTGTGCGTTTCTTATATCAGAGAAGCTGCCCTGCGGGAGACCCACCCGTAATTAAATATTTCAACACTTTGGCAGTCGACTTCCGCGATAGAAGTTGGCGGTTACAATATATCGGCAGTTCGAGCAGGCAAATGAAATTCCATAGGCGAGACCGCCGCCCCCGTTTCGTCTCATCTATGCATTTGAGTTTCGCTTTCCCCACCACCGTTGCCGCCACGAGCCATTCATATAACAGGCGACATCATCTTTATGTCGCCACCGAGGTCGCCACGGTGTTATTAAAATACCCCGGAACTCTAATAAAAAGGCAACCACATAAACTGTTATTATTAGAAACAATAGCGGGATTAAAAACGTAATAATAAAGTCGTATGAGGGTCGTGCCGGAGACAAAACTTTATGACTCCGAAATTAAATTCTTCTCTTGTAGTAATTTTTTCTTATTTTTCCGGACAATTAGTGGGATTTTCTTTGAAACTAATGGTCCCCACCTTCAAATGGTAGAGAAGCGAGATCGTGTTTTTTTCTGCCTCCGTTTCTCTTGATGGCAACCCACATCCACGCGTTCCTTTTAATCAATTTCCAATAATTCCACCGTTACATGCGTATTCTAAAAGGGCGTCGACGCCGTCCGTTCGCTTTGCAGAGACTCGTTCCATGTCTGCTGACGAACTTGAGAGGGCTCTCGCAGCCGAACACGTGTGCCGAAAAGAAAATCACCCGATCCAACACAATGATGGATGGCTGGCTTTCGGTCCCTTTACCTTTTTTCGCCACCACCCACACGCGCCGCCGTCAGAAGTCGCTCTTTGAGAATGTTAGCAAACAGCCATTGATTGTCTGAAAAGTTGGACTAGGCGACAAAGTTGCATGGTTTACTGACTAAGTAGCACGCCAACCCTTACGCGAAAAAGCACGACTGCCGGAAGTTTTCTTATCTGTTTCGAGATAATTTCGCGTGGATGCGTGAATGGCGCATGGGATTTCCGACATGGAAGGGGAAGTGGGGAGATTTCAATTTTTGACAAGACGCCTCCCCAATTTTGGAACGAGTTCCGACCTCAGTAGCTGGAAGAGAAATGCCATTAATAATAACAATAACAAATCCTTCATTTCCAACAGACGTCAGCTAAATATGTAAAAAGAAACAAATCAGGACGAAAATAAAAGTTAAAAGGAACTAAACATTAGTCATGAGAGAAACATTTACATTAGTTTTAGGGAAATTAGTAAAATTTCTGGAACACATCTTAGGAACTTGAATCAATGTCGCAACAGGTGATAGATGAATTTGAATCTCTTGTCTAGTTGTAAGAGATGGCGTGGTCGCGCAGAAGAGGACTCCATACAGTATCAGCAAAGAGTAAAAATAAAGAGGAGATGCTTCTGGCTGTTCCTTTGATGTTTTGAAACTAAATTCTGTGACCTTGAAACAGCAGTCCTTTTAATTTGGTAGGGTAAACGAAACATCGCTAAGCACGTTCGTGCAATACAATAATCGACTGGCGGCCTCTTCAATGCCAGGCAGTTGGTTCTTAGCGTCGTGTTGTTGTTAACGCTTCAGCCAAAGCCTCAGCTGTGATAATTCGAGCCCGTTGCGGTCACAATTTCAAAATAAACCTTTTAAATTGGTAGGTTGGGCTTCTCTTTCGCCGAACCAGTTTTCTTGTTCTACCGTCGCCTCTTTATAAGCTCTTTACTCTTTAGTATCAGCGTACTTCCATGCAGATAAATGGATTTCAAACATTGAACATTATTAAAATCTCTAGTTCCTAAAGAACTTATTCGCCGTATTGTCAGTATGGTGGAAAAACCTTAACCCTCGATGACACCTGAGTCCTCTAGGGCATGAGAAAATTTATCATCAATAGAGTAAATTTTGGAGGTCGCTGTTATAACTTAACGCAAAACATATATCAACATTAAGCTTCACACGATTAGAGTCGCAGCAATAACAGAATTTGTCAATTGTCAGTCGACAAATGAATCAATCGATCTCAATACACGACGTCACCTTGTAGAACCACCAGCACGCTGCAGCAGAAGTGACATGAGAGACCGTGTCCAACACAATTTTGTGGTCGGCCATCTCTGGGAATTTGCGGATAGAAATTTCTGAACCCCCGTTGCAGGTGGCTTCATAAATTGTTTAGCTTGGGACGTAACACGATACGTCCATCGATCACCATTGGTCACCTCATTTCAACTTTTTAAGCGATGAGATGGTGATTGATGATGGCGAGGGGTTTTGGGGGCCACCTTCGGCTAATAGAACAACGCCAGAGAATCCTTCTCGCTGGTACTAGTAAAATTTAATGACACGCTCGTTTTCGCTTGTTTTACCGCAAACGAAGACGGCGGAGCATTAAAATGTCAAAATGTGGCTGCGTACGTATGGCGGGAGAGGATTAGATCGGGGGCGGCGTGTACACACAAAAGCCGCCGGGACTGAAGAATGGCCGCTGGAAATGTCGATAGACCGACATCAACGAACAATGGGTCACTCCTGTTCCCGTTTCCTTCCTTTCTTCGTATCGTTGCCGCCGCCGCTACCAATGAATATGCATTCGACGGCGGCGTAACGGCTTGGTAACGGTGCTCGGAGCACTTTATAAATAAAGTAATTGAATATGTGATGGGTCTCTTTAGCAACGCATTTTGAAGTCGTGCCCTTCACTAACGAGATTAAAATGTATTCCGCAATAATTAAGCAGTTTTTTTGCATGAAAAATAGCTGAGAAATAACCGAGATTACTCTGCGAGGGTGTATTTAGCTTAAGAATCTTGCAGGATTAGTTTGCTCCTCGAAAGCAGGAGTTACAGCGTGTTTCCCTTGATTAAATAACGCTATTATGTTCCTCTTTTGACTATGTCCGGGGCTAAGTAAGGCAGAATCGGACTGTTTGAATGCAAGATCTTCACCATCTAATCAGAAATGTTGCAAGTCGAAGAATTTTGTTAATAAGCTAAGACTTGGCATTCCTGGGCGTGCGCTCTTATCTTTAATAAGGTATTTAATATTAAAATCTCATCTAAAATCGGGCCCTGTTAAATTTCTCCAGAATCTTTGAATTAGCTTTGTTTTTGGTTGAAATTAATTTCGGCAGATTTTAATTAAACCATCAAAAACAATGCGGCGGGTTTTCTTACTGCGGCACCGGATCAACAATCGAAAAAATTAAGAGTTAATTAATTTCTTTCTTATTGAGATTAGCACTCGAGATTTCGGACGTTTGATCTTCCATCTCTTAATTTAAACCATTCATTTAGCGAGGGATCAAACGATAACACACAAAACTGTCGGAGAAACCATCAAATTAAATCTGTAGATACCTAAAACAAAATTCCTGCTTTACCGATAATTTTCATTGGCGGCAGATTTGCCGGAGCTCAAAATTCAATTTTCGCCTGCCGATCTTTCAATTTGTGTTTGGGAATTTTACGAGACAAAGTCAGCGAACAACGTGACGCGGTTTACAGGCAGCATAAAACCCTTCTAATTGCCTTTCGGCGGAGGTAAAATTAAGGTGTTCGATTTAATACGACTACCACCTTATTTTTGGGCTCCCTTTAATATCAATTTGTGGCGTAAACGCGCAAAACCAGTACAGATAATTTTATTATTAATTGGACGCGAAAATTGCGTTTGATGTTAACTGAGGGAGGACTAGGGTGGCGTGTCAGTTAACGTTAACGTACATTTATTTGCTTTGAATACATTTTGTTCATTGATTTGTAGTTTGGATGTTGACGTGGGGTTGTATAACACAAGCTTTAAATCAACAGTGCATGTAATAGCTAAATTATCATGCTAAACGCGTTTATTGAACTGAGTTTCAACAATTAAAATCTTGTGCGGACTTTTACTGCATTCCACACCATCTTCTACTAATTGATGTTCGAGCGCATGAAGTTATTGACTTCGTACCGTCTAAAGCAAAAACTTCTCCAGAAACTTCACTACAGGAGAAGCAAACATGATACCAAAGTATTAAAAACTATATTTTCCAGTATTTGTTGCTTTATGCCAAAATGTCTGAATAATTTGGTCGTTTTGCTTTTCACCAACTTTACTCGGTGTATATTTGCGAAGTAGCAATCCATCCCCAACTTCCAAGGACGTTTACGTGGTTACCCACAAGATTTCAGGTAGTTTAGGTCGGACGGTTTGCACTAGAGGCAGCACTTTATTTTCAATAGCGTTGGCCTCTTACCATACAACGCTAATATCAAACTCTTGTTGTATAGACAAATATTGAAATCGGTGTGGATTTACGAAGTGCTGCTGCGAAGTTGCACAAAAAGAGTCAATAGGTAGTTAATGATGGAAAGGTTCGAGGATTAAGTATTGGGATGCGTCGTTAAATCGTCAAAGTTCATTGTGGATGAAGATATTTATCGCGGACTAAAGATGCGTAGGGTCAACGCTCTTGGGATATATGAGTAAAGTTCCAGCAAAATATTGCCAGTAGAGAAGTATCGTGGCCGTTATACAAAGTAGAAACGTTTGAACTAATTTAGTGAAATTGGAATTTAACAGAATTGTGGAGTACGTCGTTGGCCGTACATTCATCATACTGTTGTATTAAAAAGAAGTTTTTGGGTAATTGTATGCATCTGCATACTTCTACCGGGAGGATTTTAACTTAATCAATTTCTTTTGAAACTAATTTTTTCCAACAAAGATTTTCACCATAAATTGATTATTATTCAATTATTTCTTCTTTTGTTTAAATGTAGAAGTTTGCACTATTTCTGGGGACATCTGGGAACCGTAATTGAACAGAAGTATGAAGTTAAAAATTAAGTTGCGGGGTCGATTCTGTAACTTTCCTTTAAAATTTAAAGCCCTTCCAAAAATTAAATTATTAGCGGTTCGCTAAAAAAGATGAGAAAGAAATGGTATTCACGAAGCACATATTTAGAGGTCTGTTAAAAGTTGTTGCAATTAAAGGACTCCTCTAAAATTTGGCAGATCTATTCTGGCAACATTGCGTAATGTGATTCTTGAACTACTATCTTGACACTTGATTAAATCAAGGAACCTAATCCTAACCTAAAATTAAATTGACAGTGTTTAGCCAAAGAGTAAAGAACTTATAAAGAAACGACGCTTCCGGTGGTTCCTTTGAAGATCTGTCCTTTTAATTTGGTATGGTAGACAAAACATCGTTAAGCACGTTCGTGTAATAAGATATTCGGCTGGCGACCTCTTCAATGCCAAGCGGTTGGTTTTTAGCGTCAGCTGTGGTAATGCGAGTCCATTGCGGCCACAACTTCAAAACAAATCTTTTAAATTGGTAGGTTGGGCATCTCTGTCGCCGAATCAGTTTCCTTGTTTGACCGTCGCCTCTTTATAAGTTTTTTACTCTTTGGTTTAGTGGTGCTTAGGGGTCTATTTTGTATCTCGATGTTCACGAACATCCATGTTGGTTAACGACAATTCTGTAACGACTACTATAACGGCTTGTCTGTTAAGGGCTATTTTCTATTGACCATGTTAAGAAAGTGACCTTGGCAACTTCATAACTACAATCGATATTTTCTAAACGAGTAGTATTTTTGCTTTATTTTGGGCGCGTTTCGCAAAGCAATTCTTTCATCCTTGTTCTTCTTGGGCAAATGAAAAGAGATGGTCGCGGCGTAACTATAGAAACAGACTATTGCGGCGACGTAAACTAAAACCTAACCTCACTTCGGCCGCCACTCCCACTTTTTGGCGGTCCAGAACAAATGTTTGGTAACATGGCCGTTATGAGATACAGAAAATTGCAGCATCATGTACCGAACCCGGATACCTAGCGTTGATGGCCAGAATTTTCAATTCAGAGTCGCATATCTACATAGAGAAAATACATTTAAATACAGCACAACAACAAAACATGTAGTCTTACTGTTTGGCAATTAATACTGTGAAAATTTTTTCTATTAATATAAACTCTGTCTGGATGAAGAGGATGTTGCGCTGGAGGAGGAAAAATTGCTATATGGGTGCAATCTATGCAACCTATAATTCCGGGAAAATTTAAATTTTCATATTTTTGATAGAACCTTAAAATTATATATTTTAATTGAGATAATATTACATTATTAATTCCTTATTTACCCATTCTTTACAGTAGTCACCTCTTCAAGTGTAGTTGGAAGCTTTATGTATTGTCGTGCTAAAACATCAACAAATACATCTACTACTTCGTGAAGAATTCTGCTTACTACAGCTTGACTCAGCGGGTTATTCCTGTCTTTACCCACAGGTTTTTGGTAATTAGCATAAGCAAAAAAATGAAGAGCAGCAAAAAACTAAAAAAAAATTTCGAAACGGTAAAATTAAAATAATATTATTAATTATCCATACCTTTACTAATGGAGGAATTTTTGTGCTTCTTCGAGGTGCATATTTAGGTATAACACAACACTTTACAATTCTTACCTTTGCTCCACTTCATTTTCTATGCTATTGATGAGGTTTCCGTTTATTTTAGCAAAATTATCACAAAACTTTATTTAAAAATGTACTACGGGACACGACCACGTTCTGGAAGTGAGAATATAGAAATGTGCTGAAAATATTTGTTGCCCGAAATCCATTAAAAAATGCAAAAGATAAAATTTAATAATGGGTTTAGGGCGAAAATTCATTAAAATGTCCTTAAAATGTTATTAAACAGCGTCCAGTTCAAGCCGTTCGGTAACATGGTCCTTTAACAGAAATGTCGTTTGCGAACATGTCGTTATCCAGTTACAAAATAGCAAATGTCGTTCATGAACAGCTTCCATGTTACGGTAACATAGAAATCGTTAAATAACGACTCTGTTCACGAACATGCCAGATAGAAAATAGCTACCCATGTTATGTAACGACAAATGCTTGGTAACATGGCCGTTATGAGATACAAAATAGACCCCTTAGTGTTTTTGACATGTCACGTTCCCGACGAACCACAAAGGCACAAAAAGGATATGCCATACATTGTTTACAAGAACATTGTTTGCTCGTGGGTAGAAAGATAAATCCAATGCATTTACCGACAGTAAATAAACTCTGGGCAAACCTTACAGAAGAAGTAAACAAAATTGGACCGCCGAAAACGATTAAACAATGGAACGAAGTAGGTAGAATTGATGAGTGAAATATAACAGGAATATGCACTCTGCTCTGATAACTTTCATGATGGCCTAACTTCTAGGTTGTTAAATCTAGAAAAATATTAATAGAATTAATTGGTAGACCATCAGTGAAATGAAAACTAATGTTAGAAGACGTGCTAGGAAGGTGAAGTATGGGCATACAGGGACTGGAGGTGGTGCTGCTGCTAAACCTCTTGACTGATTTTGAACAGCGTCTTTTATCTTTATTGTCAAAGTTAACTATTGATGGTACCAATTTAGTCGAACTATCGGTCAGTAGTACTAGTAGTAATTAATCCATTATTAGACCCTGTATAGAGTGTAATACTTTTAATTCTAGCTGAGGATAATGAAATAGATTTAGAGAATTTGCCAGTAGACCTTAAATAACGTGTAATCTTTGATGTGATAACAGTAAATATTTTTATATCTCATTACAGTGCTAGTTTTATGTTATCATTTATAAGACTGAAAAATTGACTGAATTGCCACAAGAGGTATTGGCACAGAGACTTAACACCAAAACCAGAAAATTTAAACAACCAAAAAAAAAAACAAAGAATATATCTTCAGGATGTCGAGCAGCCGATGCAAAAATGGCTCATGATAAGTTTTTAATGAAGCTTACAAAATCCAATTATGCATTTGCTGGGGCCATAAATTTACTTGCAAAGTCAATTAGATGCAATTGAAAATGTTTATTATAAGAATGTTCAGTTTAGATAATCAAATGAAACGTAATTCTTTATAATAATAAAAATTAATTATTTGTAAGTACTGTTCAACTACTTTATTTCGCAATTATGCGCCTCTTCTGTGCCAGTAGGCTTCCTGCACGCTTTTAGCGACATCATTATTGTCATCATCCAATTCTAAGATTTCTTCTTCGGGAAAGTCATCCTTATAAAATGTTGTGCAAAACACCACAACTATATTTATTTTTTCTTGCTTTTACAGGATCGTAATTTAAGACACAATGACATTTCTAGCTCTTATGAAGTGGTAATTAAAATTATTTTCAGGATTATTTTCTAACGGATTTTCATAGGGCGTCAGCAGGAAAGGTTAATTGTTTTCCATGCAAACTTTTGCTGCTGAAGCTTGCCAAATTGCGGAATCACGTGTCGATCCTGGAAACCGAGCATTCATGTTTAATATATCGCTATCAACAATTATTTGGCAGTTAATACTGTGATATTTCTTTCGACAAAAATAAGGAAGAGCAGGATAATCTTCTCGAGGTGAGGTAATTGCAATATGGGTACAATCATAGCTCCTAAACATTTAGGAAAATTATATTTATCCGTAAATCCATTTATAACTGCACTCTTCATATTGTCATTTTGTGGAAATATTATCCAGTTGGGCATTAAGATGTAATAAATTACATTGGTGACTTTTTCAATGCATCTGCCATGCTAGGTTGGCTTAACGCAAAATTATAATTATGACCGGTATTTAGCTGTTAGCCCCCGGAAGCGTAAAAATGTAAAGTGGCAAGGATCTTTACTTCTCTGGGTATTGAAGTACTTCTTTGTGGTTCCTGCATATGTTGAGCGATCATATTAATTATAATTCTTGCTACTTGTTTTAAAACGATTTTTTTAATGTTGCATTAGGTATCTCAAACGGATTAATCATGTCCCTTAAGAGTCTTTGATGTAATTTAAATTCTAATCTTTCATCATTTTCGATTAAATTTTGAATTAACGCTTCACCACCAATATCGTGAAATGTCATTTTTTGCGTATAATAGACAATTACTTCTCAAAACAATATTATTTAACTTGCCGCGAAATATTAAATATGATTTTTAACATCCCTCTAAAAAGTATATTTTAGCAGACTATTTTAGAGGAATCTGTTAAAATTTAACGGATTTCAAAGTTATTGAATACCAAATCAATTTTAGAAGCCGCCAAAATTTTAGAGGCTTCTAAATTTTAACGGGCCAGTTATAGAATCGACCCCATAAGTAAAATTTATTATAATTCATTGATTTTTAAACCGAAACTTATTGCTTTGGAACTTCGCGCGGTAGAGTTATTTATTTTTCTAATTACTGGGCTCGATGTTTGTTTTGTATCTTCGTGTTGACAACGGTCTTGATTAGCCCCAGAGCACGTTAAAAAATTAACGGATAAACCTGGTTAGCTTTTATACAAATTACATTATCGATTAACTCTTTCACTCTGATTTCTATCTTATTTTCCAACTTTTTTGCATGGGTAACGAACCAGTTTTTGATGCAACTTCTTCAGTTTACGCCGTAATATTATCGTGTCGATGATTTATAAGAGTTTTCGTTCGGAAATAGTTTGCTTCCAACTTGTTAACTATCCCGAAACTTATTATTTAATCTCCTGTTTCACTATACACGTCTTGGATCGTATTAAGCTAATACCTATTTAAGCTTAAAAACAGCTTCTTGCTTCGTCGAGCGTTTGATGGTTTTTGTTCTCACCTAAAGCGAGTTTTAAGTGTTTCTCGTATATTTATATAGCACCACTTTGAAAATAAGACGTAAATGTTACGATAAGATTTCGCACTATAAGTTGGGTGGTGTTTGTGGGTGGCCGAGCGTCGTTTGGTGGTTTCTTCACGTCTTCCGCAGATGGTCGAATTTACATTTTCATACGTAAGCATAAATCCCGTTCACGACGCGCGTCATTTTTTATTAAAACGTCTCGGAGAAGTCAAATTCGAGGCGGGCTGGTGGCAGGTTCCGCCGCCGTCGGCACATATACGTACTCCATCAACGCCGTCGTGGCCGGCTTTTTGTGTCTGTTGCACGCACCGACGGATCTTTTGTGTTTTCGGGACCAGGGGGCGGCACGTGTGTTTCTATTGTCGAGGGTGAAGACGCTTTTTGCTTCCAAAAATAATGATAGCTCAACATATAAGTAGACGGGATTATGAGGAAGATGGGGCGAAGGAGGGTGGAAAAAACTCTAATGTGACGCAATTATTTCGGAGAACATAATCTTATCTTATATAAGGTATAACGTTGTCGCTGTTAAAAGAAGCGAGCTTTGTTGTGTGTCAGGGACTTGGAAATAAGTGGGAGGAAGGGGATTGCGCAACGCTGGAGACTTCCAAGGACTATTGAATCACCTCCACTTTGGTTTAATATAATTTTTCGGTTGCATGATTTCTTAATAACTGCAAAGTTTTCACGAGCTACAGGCGAAGAAGCTAATTTTATCTCAAAAAATATTTTTACGGTACGTCTTCGAAGCTTTAAAACTCCCACTAGCACCATCTGAGACAAATTCTAAACTATCTTGCTCTAACCCATACGATTAGGTTTCGACGTGTGGATGGGGGTAATTGCGGGTAACTGGATGAAACGATGGAATATAATAATTAAGGCAATCATAATTATCGGTGTAGCTGCCCCAAACTTGATATTGACTGAGAAGCGGAAATACTTCAGTGGCGCGGAAAGGTCGCGGCGGTGCGAGAGCTTAAGGGCCGAGTCCAGCAGATGCTTCGGTTTCATGGTTATTGATCAAATTTCTCGCAAACATTCAGTCTCTGTGCTCATTTAGGAGTCTGCTTAAAGCCGATTTTGTCGTCTGGGTGCCAGTTAATATAGGTGGATCTTGTTGGAGCCGTCCGATTAAAGTATCTCAAAGTTGCATTAAGCTCGTTCCAGATTTTCGTAAGTCTGTCGCTTCCTAATAGCACCGCCGCTCCTCGAATAAAAAACTCATGTTCCGCTAATGATATTTTAATGCCCTGGATAACTGGCAACATTTTAATCTTGGGCCCGGGTGGCAAATCCGTGAATCGACGCCCCGTAAATTTATCGGTCCAATTAAGCCAATGAAACGATAAAGCGGGGGCAATTTTATTCCGGATGAGCGCAGTAAAAGACAATGGAACGAGGGGTGGTGGGTGCGTTTTTATCTACAATACGGTTTAGAAATTGCAAGGATTAAACAGGGAAAAATAGCGCGTGGCCTAAACAATTAGCCCCCATTGTCACCGCAAACAACCGTCGAAAATCATGTAAATATTTACGAACACGGTTTTAATTACTTCCTACAATGGAAGCGGTTCAAGGTTCGACGGGAGAGTTGTCAACTTCAAAGGCGAGGTCGTAAATAAATAAAAAGGATATCGGATGATATCACGTTATACGTCTGGCCGCCATCATGAATTCCGTTTGTGATCAGCCCGGATTTATACCCGCGGTGTACGAAACGTCCGGATTTACAGGAAGTGTCCAATTGATTAAATCAACACGCCACCATCCGTCCACTCGCCGCGAAGCTTATCACATTTGACCTCAATTAAGGGAAAAATCGGACGAGAAGCTTGTAGCAAGAACGAACTGCCTCCCTGTTTGCAATCCGGATTTATAAACATGGCGGAGAAAGGGTATAACGCAGGAATACATAAACTATTTCGTGGTCTGTTACGGACCGGGCTTTCTGTTTACCAAACAATTTACAAAACGGGCAATCCGTATAGAAATCTCTCCGAAATGCCGACCGCAAATGCCGAATTCGACAATAGCCCGAGACTTTGGATGCGATGAGGCTTCTTTTATTTATACAACGAACTTAGGACGGAATAGAATTGCTAATTCAGGATTGGAGGCGCGATAAATTGATATTTTCATGTGGAAAATTTCGCATCATTTGGAAAGCGAACTCGATCGAAAGTGAGAAGCGAACAAAAGGACAACCGCCGCGCAATTGCCGACTCGTAACATCTCTAAGAACCAACCCACCCTTCCCATCAGAATTTTCTAAGCGTTTCAGGTACGCTTTTAACATTAGGTATCAATTGAGTGAAATAAAACCGTAACTGTTAAAAAATAACACCAGCGGTTGACCTATCTTGGTCTTACGGAGCTTAATTTTTTCCTTTCTTCGTATTGAGACGAATGGATTTAAAACGCTAATCAATAATAACGAGCGACAAGTGGATGTATGACTTGATGCGAAGATATGTTGTTTTCATCCAGTAAAGAATTTAAGTGGTTACCTTCATACAAAACTGCTCTTCTATAATCGAATTTCTTGCTTTACCGGTAAATGGTCCCTTGCCGTGGTCCCGACGGTCGTGATATAATCACGAACGGAGGGTGGTCGATTTTTGCTCTTTCGGCCGTTCCGGCCTTGCGAAACTTTCGGAAGCTTCCAGTTAGCGAGCGATCGCTTTTGAAAACCTAATACAACAGTAACAGACCGTGGGTCGGTTTATTCAATAAAAACGTTCCTCCGTTCCCGCTCCGCTCCATTTCGGTTTCCTGCTAGTTCCCGTAATGAAATTCGCCGTTCCTAGTTCCGGAAGCTCGAAATAGTAACTGGTGGAAAGCGGGTACGTAGGGTCACCGAGTTGGCCCCTTGAGTCGCTTCACACTGGAATGCCGCACGGATAATCAATTAGCGATGAGTGCTGCACCCTGGATAATGCGTGGATCTTTCTAAGGTGTTTCCCGTGTCGAGAATCAGTAGCCGGAGTGATTTATCGTGTCTCCCCCACCGCATTCCCTCGTTTAAGTGCCGTTCCGGACCAAGAAGTTGCGTCACCTGTCTGATGTGTTGTTGAATCCAAGGAGGGATGGGAGGGAGAGGAAACTTGGGTTGAGTTTTGATCGTCTGGATTTCGGATTTTTTTTTTCTTGAATTGGCGGTTTTTCTCGTGCGGAAACGCGATCGGGCAAATGATCACGAGGACCGATCCGTCGCTGATTTGCATTTGATGGTCGGATAACGATGTGTGCACAAAGTCCTGGATTAGTCGCAGCGAAGCAGATGCGGGTTTGATGAGCTCATCCTTTCTATACGTGTATCCTGGCCGCTTTGCCGTGATCCGAGTGTCTGCTTTGATCGTGCGTCGACTTTTTTCTCGCTTGCATATTTTCAGTGATTTCCCAGAGCTTCAGGAAGTTACTAATTTGAGAGGACGGTATAGGTAATGGCTGCCGCGTCCTGTGTGTTCAACATCAACAATATTTCAGGGGAAATTGCGTTTTTACGACGCCTCTGTTTGCCCGGTTGCCAGGTCGGATTTGAGTTTCGATAATAACGTCACGAAGGCAAAGAGAAACAAAAATTTTGCGGCTATTTTTTTTTCGTGTTGATGTGTTCTCGCCGTTAACGGGACCTAATACCCTTAGAGTCGTAAAGGCTACATTCCTTCTCAACAAGCGAGACAAAGGCAAGTAAATAAATAAGGAGCCCCGGAGAGTCCCGGAGAACATTAAAGACAAATACTCGAGATAAGGGACATTGTCGAAGTTGAGTCACAACAGCTCAAAGGGTAACAATAGGGAACACGGCTCGAGCGGCGTCGCAGCTGTTGTTTTATGGTGGCTTTTCAGGATGTCTTTTCTGGATCCTTCGTCCGTTTCCGGACCTCTATTTTGGACGATTTAGTCGACCGGAGTTGCGAATCTTGACGATTTTAATTATCTTGCGAGTTGTCTTTTTGATTTATGTGTCCCAGTTCGGCAATCCACTTGTCCCGTCCGGTCCTAAAGGGAACTATTTGTCGTCCATGCACGTATCTTTCATAGAACTCGTTGACGTGCCGTCGGCGTCTTCCCCCGCGTTTCTTTTACAAGGGCTTCGGTTCTTCTGCAGTTGACGTTTCTAGTATTTTTGTTCGAGATGAAAAACTTTTCACATAAGTGCTTCGAAAAGGTGTTTTTGTCGTTTAACGTTCTGACGCTTACTAAGAAGTCGAAATATCCGGCCCGTCCCCGTTCGCCAGTCAGTTGAATTAAAGCGGACGTGGGTGGAAAAAATTAATAAAAATTCGCCGGACTCTCCGGTTATTTTGTGACGGAGATTAATTGAGAACGGCCTCGTCTGTTATTTCGCATAAAGGATCGATCTACATCGCGTTTTGTTTTCCGAAGTACATTGCTGAATACGGTTGCGGTGATGGAAAGTTTTAACTTGAACCCGACGTCAGCACGGCTCTCGTGGGCTTAATAGATTGGCCTAATTAATGTTGTTGTTTTTAGCATGTTATGCAACAAAACATCGATTATACTGACTTTAATTTTGCTCGTCTTTTACGTAAATTGGATTTTTAACGCGAGTTCTTGTCAGAACGATTTTGCCCTTCCGTAACAACAATCGACTTCCTCTCAAAAGCTCAACTGCCAAGAGACCGCAAAAACAAATTGCTGCATAAATCTTCATTGTCTTAAAGCTTCAGTTAAATAATTGACATCTTTAACATTTCTTTTTCGACCCTCACATACTTTAATGATCGTATGGTTGGCGGTTTTACTGATCACCAACGAATTGCAGATTCTTCACGTCCATATTAAGTTCTAAAGAACAAAAGGGTGGAGCAAAATACGCAAGCTTGAGAACCAGTAGTCTACATCATTATGATCAAGAAATTTTAGAAAAGATTTCATAATTTGTTGCGTTAGTCACATTATTCTGCAAGTTTTTAGAAATATCCTTCCGTGTCTGTGCAAATACTCAAAAAATTTGCATTTATTTTGGTCAAAATTTTAACATTTAATAAATTGTTGTCTTCTAAAAAATTCCAGGTTTTTTGATTATTTTTATTTCTGTCTTATAGTCAAGAAAATGTGATATGCGGCCCCTAAAGACTGAAAACATGCTTAATTAATCCTAAGAACATTAATAAATTTCTTGGTAATTAACGTGACATTGACATGCATGCGATAATGAAACGTCACCTCCGTCACATAAACTTCCGAACCTTCACCCTTGTGGTGATTGTCTGAAAAATACTAAAACTTGTACATGTATATCTAAACTTCTAGTTGTTGAAAATAAATTGAAATATTTACTCTTTATATTAAGTTAATGGATTTTCTTTCACTTAACTCTTTCTTTTTCAACTTATGCATTTTTGAGGAAATTTATAATTTTTGGAAAAAACTGCAGCGTTTTTTATGTCGTTTTAGCTGCAAAAACTGTACATAAACTGCATAAATCTTATTTCATTTTTCTTACTACTGTTGAAAGGAATTCGGAGAAAGCTTCGCTATTATGAACTCTCAAAATTATTACATTTGTTGCAATTTATTTAAAACAAATTGAGAGACCCGAGAAAATATTTGGATTGCTTCGTAACTCGGATGATATTTAAAGTTGCCTCCGTTCCGTCTCATTTCTAATGCCGGCTTGTATTTTGTAAGTAAAAAAAACCTACGAAAATTTTGAAAGATATAGCGACATAATTATTTCTGTAATAATTTTGGGAACCACTAAATATTTCAACAAAGAACAATGTTTGTGTCTAGTCTGACCCAGCAAGAATATTGTCATTACGAGTATTCAAGTGGAAAACTCCCGGTTGCCAGGAAGAGCTTCTACCTGTGATTTTAGACTTTGACACATTTTGATAACATTTCAAAATTCATGTCATGTGTACTTTCATTTTCGCCAATTCTCCTCGTCTATAAGCAAATTTGCTCTGCATAGGTGGTCGATATGTATGTGCGTAGTCTCTGATGGTATTCAATGTTGACCGTTCCATAGTTAATCGACGTGGATCTATGTTATTCGTAAAATAATGTCCACAAGTTGGTTTTTCTTTGATTATGTTTTTCCATGCAGAATTGTAGCTAACGTAATTATTTCTCTTCATAATAATTTGCCCCAACTTGTTGGGAAATTTTAGACAATTTAAATTATTTGATGTCATAAACGTCTACATCGAAAGTTTTCCGGAAGAAAAAAATTAAAAAATCCGCCAAAAGCGAGTCGCGGATGTCTGGAGAATCATCTGTGACAATTGCGATCGAATAAGTAATCATCGACCATAACAATCACATGCAGATGAGTGTTCCGGATGCGAGTCTATAGATTCACCCGGCGCATCCGCCATTTGTTGCCGCGACAACTTTGCGTTCCATCGATTGAGCCGGTACGTTGAATGTGTCCCCGCAGTCATTAATCGAAATTGTTCAGCATTTTTTCGTTCAAGTTAAGAGCCTGTAAGTTGTTTAAGGTGGTTGCTTTTTAGAGCTCGCATCCGCCTCCGGCCAGATAGTTAATTCAGCGCGTGGAAGTGAGGACCTTCCAACAAGTGACAAGTTGCTCGCCATTCAAGCCAATGATTTATCGATGGAAACTTTTCAAGACTTATCCACGCACCTATTCCATGCGGACGGTCCTGTGCGAAGGCGGTTATTAACGAGCGGCGTCTTCTGAAAATCCCCCAAAAAAGTTTCGGGAACGAGTGTTGGCGATAATGATCTCGTTTTAATTACGTCTTGTCGAATCCAAAGTCGAAACGTGGCGGTTGTTCGATAATTAAATTTTTTTATATACTTACACCCTCTAGTGAATTACTGAAAGTAATCACGTAAGTACGCGGTCGGGGCACTCACCCGAACTCTTCAATATTTAGAACATAATAAAACCTCTTCTCCGTCTATCCTCTGCGGGATTTCAGTTCGCTTTGCGTTTACTGCGGCCGTCTTACGCGACTTGAATACGTAACATCGCGACTTTTCTTCAGCGCGATTTTTACCGGTACTTAATGCAATTTCCGGCTTTACCATCTGACCTATTTCGCGATAAATCGGATTCAGTCATTCCGGAGATATTCGAGACGACGATCAATTATGGACGGCGAATGAGACAAGCAGATGCGCGCAGGAATCTCTAATAATAAATTTTATCCGATTGTGTTAAATTGGAACGAATCCAGGAACGATATGGAGGTTCTTTGAGGCAGCGAGATCGTAAAGTATAACGAAAGCGACAAAGAATTTATCAATTCCGGAATGACTGCTTTCAATTCGCTTTATAATCGCAAATTTTAAGCCTATTACAACCGGTACTCGTCCTTGCAAATTAAAAAGAAAACAATTTTTTCTTCTTTTGCGCAATTTCGTCTTCCAGAAAGGTCCTCGAATTTAATTTCTTAACTAATAACAATTAAGGCGAAAGAGGCACTCGTCCTTCTAACGGAGCTTATGACGTTTCAAGAAAATTACCAGTGACATTGGGGCGACATCGCAAACTCCCACCAGACGCAAATAAGGCAATTCGTGGAGAAGGCGCTAATTATCGTTTCGTTGGAAGTACTTCAACCGATAGAGTTGGCTTCCAACATTCCGGATTCCGTAAGCCGTTCGAGTTTTGGGTGGTTTCAATTTCGCCTATGAATTTAAAATATTCACATTGAATTTGTACGTCTCCCGGAGGCACCGGAAGAACTTGCAATCGTTTTAGGTGAATCGGCCTCCGGTTCGATAAATCACGAACGGGGAAAAAAAGAACAATGCGAAACGGACCATTATATACTTGTGATACAGTAAACGTGTGACGGTAGACACACGAGAATTTGAAATACGAGCAGAGCCCCCTGGCATCAAGACGACGAAACTTATCGAAAATAAAATTTCAGGCAATTTGCGACGTAAAATTGTTCTCGTGAAAGTCAGAGATTTTTACTGAAAATGGCAGAAGGTCAGAAATCAACTTCGAAGTGTTCAAGATTTATCGCCGGAGGTATATAATTTAATTTCGAAATATCCAATGGCAGTAGTGAATTATTGAGTCCTATGCTTCTTGGGCTCGGCGTTACCAGGAGAATCTAACATTTTTTTAGTTTTGGGTTTTCAAAATTAACGACCGATTTTTTTTAACTCGGGTGGTTTTGATTTCTTTTCAGCAATTTGTAGAGTATGGTACAAATAATTAAAAGGAATTGAAGAAGATTGCTGTTTCCGTCAAAGCAACTGTAACCTTAAGATTTTTTTTTAACCAAAATTTTGTAAATGCAGAGAAATTTTTAAGGAAAAAGTATACGAAGAAAATTATATTACGAGTACCACCAACAATCTTAAAATGATGACATAATTGGCAATGAAAGATGTTTATGGAAGAAGCAATAATTTTGAATATTCTCTAATAATTCAAACTGGATTTTTTCTTTATTTTAAAAAGAAAAGATTCTGAAAATTTAACCTTAAAGTTTCAAGTGCGTCTCTTCCAGAGAGGAAATTATTTTTGTCAAAATAAAAAATAAGAGAAGGTTTCTGGATAAGTTCGCTTGGAAGGGCGCTGAAAAATTACACACGAAGAAGATATTGCTGAAAAACGGCTGTTCAGACCCTTAAATACTAAAAAATTCGTCTCTGAACTTGATAAGAATTGGAAACTGAAGATTTCTCAAAGAACTGCTGCATTTTATTGTTTTTTTATTGTCACGTCAACGAAGAGTCAGGTTTGTAAGGTTACATGAAAATCGCCATAATTCAATTCATAACTATCCAAAAACAAGAATCATTCGGTAAATACCGATAAGTAGACAAAATTATTAGTATCGCAAAAGACGATAACAATCGCCTGAAGGATCAGAAAAATATGTTTCCATGCGTACAGTCGCATTATTATCTCAAAGACTTCAAAAAGGAATACTTAGACTTAACTCTTAGCATCTACAAAATGCAGGAACTCTCTTCCAGTAGTTTTCAAACTAGGGCGCGTCGTTTTTACAGGAGGCGAAATTTGAATTAATGTGTAAGACAAGACTTCAGAAATAATTTTTTACATTGTAATTTTAATTTTTAATTTGTAAACATATAATCACAACGGAAGCATTTTAATTAGAATTAAACATTTTTACCTAAAGCAAAGAAGTACAGAGCCCGACCAGCTTTGGTTTTATAATCGAGATACTTTCAGCTCCTTTTTCTTTGAAGTTTGTTTCTATATCTTGACTTTAAAGCAGCAACATCAGAAAAGCAAGTTTCGCAAAGACAAAAATAGGAATAGGTAGCAGTCTGAAACGCGTTTGCTTTAATAACAGGATAATCACTCTCCAGAAGTTTGGAAAGGACTTGATGGAAAATTATGATTTTTGTTCTACTTGCTGCGATACATTGGTAGGTGCACTTCCAAATTGCAGTCAATGAAATTAGTGCTCAAGATTTCTAAGTGATTCTTCATTGTCTTTAGTAATATCCTCTTACGACTCTCTTTTGGCGGCCAATAATTCTGAATAAATTTAAACATTCCGGTTTTGTTTGAACAAACTTACCCACGATGATTACATAATTTTTCTGCACATTGGTAGCCTGCCGTTAAATGGCAAGTTTAACAATATTAATTCTACTGCCGGTTAAAAATGCTGAATTTCTATCGAATTTAAAAAAAAGTTGCGGCCTTCTAAGCGTGAAACTTTTAAAATTTTACGTTTTGATCGTTTCCCATTTTTCCACAATGCTTGTCGTCCGCAGCTACATTTAGCATATTGCTGGTGGGTCCCAGTGGGCTGCAAGAGAATTCATGGAAATCACTATTAATAACCGCAAGGGATGAATGTTGCATTATTCATAAAACAGTCCATTTGTATTAATAGTTGAGTTTTGCGTAATAATGGGATCTGAAATGACGGACAAATTTTATTACGAACGTTTCAAGCGTTGTAATCGAGAAATTTCGTGTTATTGTTGGAACGCAATTTGGGTGTAGGTGTTTGTTTATAGTCGAGCACAATTCGGTATATATATGGAACAACTAGAGTGTACTCGTGAGGAACAAATGGAGGTTCTCCCTAGTTTCAGAGGGGCGGTTTCTTTCGAGGTCACGTTTCCTCTGGTTTGGAACTCTGGGGCGGATGCATTCACGATCGTTTTCATGGAGTTAATTAAAATTATGTCACGCGTCCGTTTCGGATAATAGTAATCGAATCAGAGTGACACGTTATCATTTCGTGACGAGCAATCGAAAACGCGGCTAATACGGAATTTAATTAGGAAAACCGGGCTGGTAATTGACTATCAGGTGAATTCCCGTCTTTTGTCAAACGTCGATCTTCGAGGCGCCGCATCTCCTAGCAATTCCGAAGAACGCCTTTAGCTCTCTATGATTTACGAGAAAATGGTAGAAATATATTGCAATACGAGACGAAACGACAACGGATTTTATTTGTTCAGACCTAATAGGATTGTTGTTCAATTTGGAAGTATCGATTCGTTAATTCCGCAATCTTATATTTACCGTTGCTATTCTTCACTTGGCTACACTTGATGCTGCAACTTTAGCCGTTTTTTTTACGGTTTTCGCCCCTGGCAGCTATTAAAGACAATATCGTCGCTTTGATGTCGTTGCACACAAATAAATTCTTTGAAAAACCGAATAAAGGTTAATTGAATCAAGTCTTTTATTTGATCCAAATTACAAATTATTGCGAAATCTTACGAATTTAGCGAAACTATAGCACTGCTGAAAATTAGGTAATTAAGGATCAAAGACTCGCTTTATAGAAATGAGCCTTTGACGACGACGACGAAAAAGTTCCACCCACCATCGTTTTAGCAATTGTATTTGGACTCCTCTTCTTTGTCAGGGGATATCGATGAGAATTTGATTATTGTCGGCGCTAAGTGAGCGTGAGTCATTTCCAGTGTCGGTAAAAGGTGACGTTTTTCGTATCTCCTGTACATCCCAACCGAAATGCATCCAAAAATCGATAGTAATACGCGGTTTACGAATCCAACTTGCATGTTAAATAAAATTTTGCCATCAAACCGAATAAGGGCAATCTATCTAAATTACTTCTCAAGGATGAGAACCTTGCGGCGATTGGGGATTTAGTCTTGAACCGTCGTTAAAAATTGAAATCGAGTAGATTCAGGGGGAGCTTTGCATACGTTTGGGTCCTTTTCTAACCAATTTGGCGTCTAAGCTGCCAAACTTTTGCATTGGGAGTGGCACATGTAATCACAAATTTACTAAAGCTTGCACAGCAAGAAGAAAAATGGAAATCCGCTGAGCTTTCTCGGTGCCGTTAATGTAGATACTGTATCAGAAAGGAACATGAAGGAAGAGATTACTGAGTGACATAAATTTTAATTACGGTAATGTTTAGTTGTGGTTATTTCCTATAACTTTAACTCACGTCGTAGCGCTCTAGCTCTTAAATGATAACGATGTTCTTGAGGATATTTGAAGGCTTTTTACAAATATTGCCCCAAAAATGGTTTCTTGCAGTAATCATCAAAGATGAAGTTAACGTAAGTATGTCCTTACATCCAATTATGGTTGTTATTATTTAGTATTAAAAATATTTTTCCGGATCAAGTTGACTTATGCTGTAAACTGGGGACAATGTCCGCAGAAATGAAATAAAAATAAAATAAAAATTAAGCGAGTGATTGAGCATAAAATATTTTTTTTAGCAACGTACCAAAATGTTTCTATAAACCCAACTATTCATAATTTGGGCAGTTGAAAAGCAGTTTGTTGTCAAATCACAACACCCAAGTTAAACTGTTATTGGACGCACTTCATGATAGTGATGTCGTTATTATACGCGGTATATTAGACCCATATTGATGGGCGGAGCTACTGCGTGGATTTACAACTTACTCAGTAGCTCTGTAGCGCAGCGCCGTAGAAAGTTCTAGTGACGTATACTTTTTACTCCCTTTTAGTTCACGTGCTTGACTATAGAGAACATGGCCCGGTTTACAGTGGCCTCAAAAATTTTAGCTTTCACTTTCCACAATTTATCCACCAGATGTAGTCCATTTATATATTCCTGCTGTTTATTTCTCGTTGAAAGAGAATTACTAGTTAGAGGTATGAAAAAAGATTTTCAGCGCTGTCATGAAAATGAACAGACATAAGGTGGAAATTAAATACTGAAACCTGATGAGTGACATGTAAATACCACTCAAAATTCAAAAGTGAGAAAATATTTTTTTATATTGTTTGACATCTTTACAATTTTAATTTAGATGGTGCTTTCGTGTTACTGTTATTTGATTGCCGTTTTTAATAAAACGCAATCTTGGCAATAACACTCTTAATTACCTCTATTTGGGACTCTTCAGAACACCAAATTTGGACTATTTCAAAAATTGCCACATAGTATAAATCACGGAATAACTTCACCAAAAATTGCGTTTAGTTCGGGCATCTTACAACAAAAGTAGATTATCTGTGGGATAAAACAAGAGTAAAGTGATAGCTTAGATTGAAAAGTAAGAGAAATTTTTGTGAACTCGAGCCAAACTTGATTATTGCTTTTAGTAAATTTTCGTTGGCATTGAACCATGCTTCCGAAGAAATTACTATTTATTTTTACACGAGATGTTTAGGTGGTCCAAATTTTTATGATGGTTGCTGTACGTAACTTTCGGACTTCTCGTGATGCTAAATCGAGAAAATGCTAAGCACCTATTAAACTTTCAAATGCCACGTGAAGCGGAGCAGCTTTGTACCAGACTAGAAATGGTGGATGCGCCGGGATATTCAGTACGATGTTTATGTCTTATAGGGAGGAACTCTAACATTTCAGCAAAATTCAAAGCGGAAGCCGTCATAAATCGAGGTCCTGTGGGATACAAAAGTGTTTCTGTTTTCTTCCGTGAATATTGGCAAATTTATAGCGAATGTTACCCATCCGTTCGAATTACAACAATAAAATCTCTAGATATTAAAGTTTTGGTTCGCAGAACAATTTGGTCTAACAAAATAGTAAATTCCTGTTTTCCCTTCACAATAGGGACGATTTTGCGTAGTTCGACGTGCAGGCGCGTCATGGCTTGTTTTCACGCGGCCAAGGAATTCGTGGTGACCGGATTTTCACGTGAATGATTCCGCCGTTTCAATGGTCCTTGTGTATCTGCAACGACTTGTCCTGACATTAATTCCGAATACCTTCCGGTTTGGGTTGCACTATTGTGTTGTAATTTGAGCGTTAATGGAATTTTTTGATGGCGCGACTCGAGGCAGCCACACCAGAAGGTCCTAATTGCATCATCTGCTGATTAAGTTGTGGGTTTTGGGAGTGACTACCCTCGAACTACTGTAGTTACCGGTCACTCTACATCGCATTAACGACGTCCAGGATTACATTAAATTATCCACGGCTTCCCGATAATGGACACGCGGCCAAATCGACCGCTTCCGATTC
This sequence comes from Pyrochroa serraticornis, assembly GCA_905333025.2. Taxonomy (NCBI): domain Eukaryota; kingdom Metazoa; phylum Arthropoda; class Insecta; order Coleoptera; family Pyrochroidae; genus Pyrochroa; species Pyrochroa serraticornis. The sequence continues at coordinate 6,730,132 of HG995157.1, read as the reverse complement.
AATTACCCTTTGCGTCAGTCGGAATTAAGCGGTGACGCCTCTCGGAACGGTTTTTAAAGTCGACGCGTTTTCTCGCTTCAGTTCTCGAGGGAATGTCGATAAACTGCGGGATTGCGGTATGAGGGACTTTTGACCCCAGAAGACGGGGTGTTTATACGCGACACCCGAGGAGATGCATCGACATGGTGATACGCTCGGGCGGGAGTATATATCTCGGACATCATCCTTGGAATGTTGAAAGAAAATTCGATTTCGCGCCGCAACGTCCACTCGCTATGCATGGCCGGCCTGGCTTCGACCTGATGTATTCATGATATGAGATTCCAATTTAGTCGCGGATTTCCCGCAGTTCGCATAAAAAGTAAATTGTGTTCTGGAAGAATCCGGAAACGTTCCTGATTTTTTCGTTCTACCGCCGATCAAATTAATGCAATTGCAGCATTCATCCACCGTTTTCATCCAAGGAACAATCGACGAGATAATTGCGCTGAAACCCGGTTTCATCAGAGTACTGATTGAGTTATGAAAAAGGCGAAAATTGGAGGTTGGCAGCGCTGATTTTCCGACGTCTTCCCGGAGCCGAGCGAACTCATTAAGGCGCTATAATTAAGGCCTCGATACATAATAACAATAAAAGAGGGCTTCGCATGTAAGAGGCGATTGGTCTGGTCGCTCCTTAATGGTGCTCAGAACCATCTTATTGCATCTTTCCAATCTAACAGCGGGTCCTCATCGTCGGTGGTGAAACAAATCAATATCACGTAGTTTTGTGGCGGTCTTTTTACGTTACAAATGGAAACTAGAACTTTTCAACAAAATCCGCAGAATTCTACCAACCATTACCCGAAACGAATGTGATATGGCTTAAAATTTAATCGAACTTCGCATCGTAGAGGAAAAGTGACAAGTTAAATTGGAGAGTTCTATCTTTAATATCTCGTACAAAATTAATACTAAGGGAGAAAATAGAAGCGTCTGATGGAAATTGCTTGTGGTGACGTCAATAACACGCAATAGTGGTCTACCTACAACACATGTGTTTGTAGCTTTGATGAAGTAATAGCAGCTTGGAAATTAGACTGTTCACATCAACTCGGTTCTTGACTGTTTAAATTAACACGCTGTATCGGAGAATTAATCGTTATTTATCACTTGCAATGGCATGTTGGCGGGATGCTCTAATTTTAATTCCCTTGTGGAGTTCCGGAGGATGGGTTTTTTAAACATCCCCGGTTCGTTAATATGGAAATTCTATTAGGGTTCTCTAACTCGGTCCATAAATTGGAATTTTGAAGACAAGTGCCGCGACTTCTACTCAATTTTTATTCATGTCTACATATTTATAAATGTTATCAGATGATTTCGAGTTAATTCATCTTAGACTTGAATTTACCAATTTATAATGTTTTGTTTACAACGGTTCAAATTAATATTTTTTATTGTTTGGTAAGAGAGGACCGCGACGAAACCCTAATTTTAATGTTTTAACTTCAACTTTTTCTGCTACATAATTAAGTACATTCTTCATTTGATTGAGATTTTTTTGTATGATACCAAATTGACTTCGGAAACCAAACAATCATAATGTTGGAATATTTAGCGCAATACTGAAAAATGTTTATATAGCTGCAATCTACAAATTCTCCCGAATTGCACACACAGGTGCAACATCCACAGTAGAAGTGATTTGAGTTAATAGTGGCAACTTTTTTGTATTTTTTTTAAGTTAATCTGTACACATGTTTTCTGTTGCGCAGCAATATTGCAATTTTTTTTATAATTTCTTAAATGTAAACCCTCACTTGTATGATAGAAATAAAAGTGCTGCACAACAATGGAACAAAACACGTTTTACATTGGGGCGTGATATACAGCGCTCTCTTGCATATTAGCCCACGTTGTACTTTACACTTCAAAAAATCACAAAAGGTTTCAACACATGTGTGGGTAATAAAAGATAGTTTATGAATCGTTTGCAGTATCTCGATTGAAAACGGCTACAACATATTTACAATTGCTCTCGCGGTTAGATGGATATAGCAGAGGTGTGAAAAATAGTTTAAAGTGTGTTTTCTCCCAGTGGTCGTTTAAGGCACTAAAAGTTTTAAAGAGTAATTTGAAACTAGCTGTTAATACAAATGAAAACTCGTTAAAAGACTAGCTGGACCGTCTATCGCCCAGGGAATTAATTAACGAAGTTGTATTATTCACTGGGGCATATTTTCTCAATCTTATGAAATTCAGAGATATTTCATAGTGATTCGAGTTTTTTGTTTTGTTTTCTTGGGTAGAAGGTACAATCTTTAAGATATACAACGAAAAGTCTAGAGGTTCATGAATTCATCTTCCAAACGTATTATTTAATTAATTAATATTTAGTAAAGTGCTGCGCAGTTGCTGCCAATTTTTCTGAAAGTAAAGTCTATTTAGGTGTGCAAAGTTAGAAAACTGTCGTCAGCAGTTAGCTAAGATATCTACCTGCCTATCATCTATAGACGTCTAGTTGTTGTTGCTGAAAATGATTTTCAGCAATAAATTTGTCTTTTTCATAGTACTACCAGTTCATACAAACATTTGTCCACAAAAACTGGTTCAAGGCTGTATAAAAATTGTTTGCGATCAATTGTTTAAAATAAAAACAAATGCGTCAATTTTTTTCCTGTTTTTTATCGAGGATGTAAAACGCGTGTCCTTATAGCCGCAAGCAAGCAACTGCAACTTAGTTCGTCAAAGCAAACTTTTCTCACACAACAAATGTATGAGAACTTGCAGAAAGTGCATGCCAAGGTAACGAACATCTTTCGTTTGCGGGAGTGTTGTATTGTTAAGGGTTACCATGAGGCACGTTTCTCTGCGGACTATGAAGATTATATATGCGACTTAGATTTTATTTACTCGTGGTTGAGAAAACTTTGTAGATTTCTTGAGGTTTTGTCTAGATTTTTGTGAGCTGGAGGTTTTGTCGTTTTCTTTTCTGCTGACTTATCTGCTTCCAGTGCATAATCTTTCTGTGGTAACGTCCGAAAACGATTTGTTAAACTGAGGTGTGATAGTGTTTTATACATTGATCTTATACTACTACGATTAGATGATCCTTTCCCTACATCACAGTGCGCTGACATTGCTTGAACCAGTAAAGAGAGAGGGTAGATGTACAGAGATGTATGTAAAATGTATACGAGAAGGAAGGAGACATCGGAGGTCACATGACTGTGGGATGAAAAGCGTTCGAATATACGAATATTGTGAGATTACTGTTTTAATTAATTTGATAGAAAAATGAACTCAATTACCTCTATATGAATTACTAAAAAGTTTTGATCTTACGATACGTCCATTTTTAAAGAGAGTTATTTTGAAAAATGGTTTTTTGGTTTGAGATTTCAAACAAAATGAAATAACTTTTATCTATCATTGATGTTGTAAGTTTTATTTCGGCCTACTTTTTTATCTGTTGAAGAATTGGAAATATTAGTACACAAGTCAGAATTTTTAACAATTTTACTTATGAGTTATACATAAGTAGTACATATCCATTTTAATTCTCTTTAATAATAATAATCTTTTTTAACGGCAGGTCCATTTTATAGGTACATACATCATATCAAGATAAGGCGGACATGAATAAAAAAAAACATAAAACAATGATTTGACAGAACAAAGATACAACCAACAATTAAACATGAAGAACAATTCTCAATTTTTTCTTAAATATTGTCTGAGAATACCGAAAAAAGTCGAAATGTGACGTTCGAGCATTCGCACATTCGGGTAATGGAACTATTTAGCATGTAACTAGTCTTCGCTGTTTCAACAAGAAACAAACAACGGCCCCTGGCAGATCTAGTAGTTACATGAAATTGGATGTAAAAGAGTAGCACAGGGCAGTCAATCACGAAATGAATAATTTTATCCTATTAAAAGTCAACTCTATTGATTTTTAAAAAGACTTAACTTGGACAATTTATGTTTTATCGTATCTTTAACTTCGTTCTTTAACATATTATAATGATGCAATCTGTACTGGGTTTTGGATTAAATTGTTCCCTTTTCATCGCAACAATCCATTGCTTTCGCAATGTTTCTTTAGCGAGAAACCTGTTAATTCAGAAGTTAGGCGTATTCTTGGCAAATCATTCAGCCCCTTTTTCATTATTATTACCTTAACCGACTCTTAAGTTAATAGCTTATAAAAAATTGCTGCAAATATATTTACTTACTTATGAAAAGACATTTTTTCTCATGTTCCCGGTTTGTTGGTGTAGCCAAAAGCTGCACAATACATCACCATTCTTGTAAGCAAAAATTAACTACATAGTACTTACTACTAGTACTGTTTGTAAATTATCCTATCAAAACAATAACATAAATTACAACGTAAGAATGAACGAAATATCAAGAAATGACGACTTGAAATAACTGAAATGCGTGTATTTTGACTTGCACAATTGTCCCACAGTCACGTGGTCGACCAGCGCTATCTCACTTCCATGTAGCTGGCGATGCTTTTTTCTCTACTGCCGATCCAGACGTAGTATTATAAGATCATTGGTTTTGTAGTTGTCTTTTGCTTCACTCTGCGATTTTCCGATTTTCTTCTTGAGGGTTCCGTTTTTGGAGGGACTCTAGTCTATTTAAAAATTTGGTGACTCAGCTTAATCGGTTTATAGTAGCAAGGTTGCGACCAAAAAAGTGGTTGACTGAAACCATATTGATGTCGATTGCGTTGGAATTATTTGCGCTCCTGAAAAGTAATTTTGGCCATTGTTACATTACCTTTCATTCGGGTTTGTCTGCATTTGATGGAAATCTGAATCGCCACTGTTAGCTTACATCATTTATTCATTTCGATTTATAATGAACCCAACAATGTTGATAAATATTTTGTTAATTGTTTCGAAATTGCATCAAAATTATATTAAATTGAATTGGATTTACATCGAAATAGTTTACTAAACTAATTTTGAAAAGTATGTATGTAGATGTTGTGAAATACTGAAATTACTTGAAGAGTTATTTTAATGAAGTTTCGTCAATAGCCCAGAAAATTAAATTTTATTAGATTTTAAGAAAAAAATTAGAAAAAGTGAATCAAAACGAGAATACAATTAGTTATCACACCACCTTTTTGGGGGGCTTTTCGTCGCGTGCCGCTTTGACCATCATTTTGTTGCTCATTCTTAGGATGTGTTGCGTTCATTGTGTTTTCCTTTCTTTGTCGTAGTTAACGACGTCCTATATGTTACATTGTTGTCTAATGTCTTCCTTACTATGGATTTTAATATCTTCACCTCCGATGTTCTTAGTGCTTGTTTTGTTTTGCAGTTATCGATTCTTGTTTCTGTGGCACAAATTAAAATTGGACTTATACAGGTCCTCTATTCTCACATTCTCATTTTTAAAAATCATGTTGGAGATCTGGATGACTTGTTACTTCTACTCTCAGGTAGTTAAATTTCTACTTACATCTCACCGCTTTGTTACGTATGTTGTTGAATCTTTCCAACATCTTTTGTAGACTGCTTTCATCAACTATAAGGACTGCGTCGTCTACGTATCGAAATATCTTAAAATTGTAATAATCTTGTATCATTTGGTCAGTGTTGTGCCTTCTATGATTTCATGGGATAAAAGTAGTTCTTTGAACCTAACGCGTATTGAGTCGCATCTCTTTACAAATATCCAAATTTATAATATCCGACTATGATTGGAATTTAAGGGTGCAGTCGAATCGTTTTGCGTTCTCTGTTGCACGCACGAGGCGTTATAAGCACAACAATGCCTTCGTACTTCATTTCCCGTAACGCTAATATACAACGAAAAACAAAAGATTCAGCATGATTTTAAAATAAAAAGAGAAAAGAATCAGGGCTCACAGTTTGTTTTCAAATTTAATTCTTAATAAGTTACTCCCATCTCATCAAAAATTGCCCAAATTGCCCTCAATGTAATATGCAAATTAACAACGAAATTCGAAATTTTGGCGTTGAGTCCTTATCAGAAATTTGGTTGGCAACTTGCCACTATCACTATAATTTGGATATTTGCAATAATTTTTGTGTTGGAAATGAAGTACCGAAACAAATCGGATGCCCGATTTAGGCAACCCACTCAATCATTGAACTAATATTGTGTTCGTGTTAAGATGGACTGCATATACAATATTTAGGTAAGTGGCATTTCTTCGATTTTCCGTCCTCTTTCTTTTGTCTGCCAACCTTAAAATTGACTTTTCTTAAGTTTTTTCCGGCAGCAAAGCTACCAAAAATCGCGCATCTTTTCTTTTCTTGAATCAATTAATACAAAAATGTCACAAAGTTCGCAATTCTAATTTTTGACTTATATTTACTCTAAAGAAAATGGTGCGATTTCTTCATCATTTAGATCTAGATCTTAAATCGGTATTACCGCGTTACGATATCAATTCCGGGTAATAAAGTCGATTACCATAGCATTTAAACTTTAAGTGGCGCATTAAGGAATAAAGTACACAAAATCAATTCTACCTGGAAATAGAGTTTGGTTACCCTGGCAGATTGATCATAAATAATGTAATAAACGAGTTTTTCATCGGTTCGCGAAATTTTATTGTGAAATTTAAATAGGAATTTATGCCCGCCATGGGTATGTAGAAGAGTTGGTAAAGGCTTGTTGGAGTTGAAAAAATTCTAAATCATGTGCTTCGATTGACGTTCACTGGTGGTGAATCGAATTTATATTTCGAGATACGTTAACAGGTATCACGGAGACGTGTGAAATGAACGGAACATGTTTCGAATGCAACGTTAATCTAATTTAAGGGTGCAGCAAATGTGACAACTGAAAACAACGCGCAGCATCGCTCATCAGTCTGACGTCACCTGCACCCTACTTCCTGCACTGATGACGTTCCGGTTGGCTGTGTCGCATTCAATCACAATAAAACAGCAGCAAATTACGTTATTATACATGATAAATGCTTTATTAAAGTAGCGTTTCTAAATCACGTTAATACGACGGTTCACTGCGCGGATTACATGCTGATTGCGACTAGAAAATACACGTTATCCGATTATCCGGAATAAAGGGCCACTGCACACGCCGATTGCATAAAGTGTTTGATTAAATTCTTCGGATAGTTTAACGAAATTACCCGAAGTGAGGCCCCTGTTTTGTTCCGTTTTCGGGGGAGTTTGGGTCACGGCGCGGCCCCTTTTTCCACGACATAATTTTGTTTGCCATATCCTTTCGTAATTTCGTTTCCCTCGCTTCCTGAATTTGTAAATTCCTTTATGAATACACCGGTTTTATATGATTAATCGCGAGGGCCGGCGAATTTTTTGCGCGAAAAACACAAAACCGCCAACCGAAAATTTAGTGCGAGTATTAATTAAAGCGTCGATAGGAGGAAGGGAAGTTCTGAATGCGACATAGTTCATCTTGTTTTACGAAAGGTCCGCACATCTGTTAGTTTGTGTGGATACTTTCGAATTGTAAATCCTGGCACGTGTGAAATTTCGACTATGCGGCAGCGACAACAAAACCTGGACCGCCTCGTAAAACTAACTCCGGAGACTCCGGTGATGTTATTCAATGGTGTTTACTCATCCCTCTGTTGCGGTGACGTTTAATTATTGTCTTCTTGAAACATTACCCTCGCCCTGTCGACAAAACGGCCCGGCTATAGTTCATGACTATTGTACGTGATACCGACTTGCTTCGAAGTTTAGCTGTTCACTTCAGGCCACTATCCATTTTCCGATAGGAACTAGTCTCTTAGGGAAAACTTGTGGAAAGGGACCGCGAATGAGCGATTTTTAATTAGTGTTGACCATAATTGGAAAAAGGAGCATTCGAAAACACAACTGAACCTGAATTTTAAAACAATTTGAGAGGCGTGTTCTGAATTTTATAAGAAATCGAAATTTTACACTCGGTTGGGTGGTTTAGAAAAATTGCATTGTTATGGGGGTTCTTAGCGGAGCTTTCAGCATTTTTGTGTTGGACACATGGAAGTATTTTGGTAAACTAATAACGCTACAGAGGAACTGAATGCCTCTACAAGTTCGTATTTTAATAAGTCATGGGCGAACCAAATTTCATAGCAATCGCAGGGAAAAAAATAGTCGAAAATTTTCGTAAGGGGATCCCCTTTGACTTTGTTCACAAATTGAAAAAAAAAATCATTTACTCGGATTTTAAAGAAACTTGACAGGCGTGTTCAGAATTTCATAAATAATTGAAGATTGCAGTCGGTTGCTAAACATCACTGGTGGTTTTGAAAATATGGACGTTGTTCTGAGGGCTGTTAGCAGAGTTTTAGTCGATTTGATATTGTCCACATAATGGAAGATTTTTGAAAAACGAAGAATGCTATAGAAGAACCCAATGCGTCCACAAGTTCGTATTTAAATAACTTACCTGCGTACCAGATTTCATAGCAATTAGAAGAAAAAAGAAATAGTCAAGAATTTTCATATTTTTGCAAAAATTGTAAGAAAATTCTCTGCTTCGAATTTTAAAGAAACTTAACAGGCGCGTTTACAATTTTATAAGCAATCGAAAATGACAGTCGGCTGCTAAAATTTCATGGGAAATTTGAAAAGGCTATTACTCGATTTTATGTTGACCATATAATAGAAGATTTCTCGAAAACTGACAATGGTACAGAAGAACTGAGTACATCTTTGAGTTAAGTAACTCATAGAAGGAATGAAATTTGATGATGAGTAATCAGCGTGCCAAATTTCATACCAATCACAGGAGAAAATATTTTTCGAAAAGGCTATTTAATTGGATTTTTGTTATTGAAATTGATCCTCACCGCCCTCTTTCGAAGACAGACGTGTCGCCCGCTTTCCTACAACGAAAGCTTGTGCCAGGAAACGTGAATTTATGCCTGATCGAAGATCATTGCCGATTATCGAAGCGCTTCCGGTTCTCTTACGGACTCCCCTACACCGGCGTGCTTTCGGTAATAAAATTTAACGACTCGAGAATGAAGCGACTTTCAGGAAATTGTACCTGGTTTGTGTTCTAAACAGAACTGTCTGACCTAAGGAATATGTTAACTGTTGCTGTAGGAACTTCGAGCATTGTTTCAGTGATCACCACTGAAACAGTTTGATTTGCAAATTGCGCGAATTCTGTTTGTAACAGTTACAAACAACTACCAACATACCTGTGTGAAAAGTTACAATTCAATTGTACAATCAACTTCAAGAGTCCTCCATTCAATGATAACACCCGCATTGGTGCTTCCTTTGCCACTTTTCAATTGAGTCGCGTTGCTCGAACCTGTTTCGGTGGAAGTGAGCAGCAATATAATTCGAATTTAATTACATTTTGCCACTCATACTTTAATCAGCTAAATTTAATAAAGGTCGCGCTAGGGTTTATTAGTTTGCGGTTATCCAGCTATTTGGAAGAAGCTTTCGGTTTAACTCGCTTCCCGTCTTTTGGAGAAAATATCAACAAAAATCTCCAGCAAGATTAAGAGGAATTGTCTCCTTGCTTTGTTTGCTCCGCAACTTCCGAGAGTTGGTAATTAGGAGGAACTAGTTACTCCCGGATATGCTTCATCCAGTTGCGATATTTACTAGAGATTTCCGGAATGGACGGGAATTTCCGAGTCGACAAATCCATATGCTAACAACGTTTAAATCAGTTAGAAATTGATCGGGGCAACCAGAAAGACAATCACTTGAAATGTTGCGAAAGTTGGACCGGTTCAATATATAGTAGAACAGACCGAAACTTGACTATAATCCGCAAGGGCGGCCGTCTAAGACGGGAACTAGTTGTCTCATCGTACCTACCGCATTAGTTTAAACTAAGTTCAATTAAAGTTACGTACACCAGTTAGCATACTCGAGTCCCTCTACTGAATGTATCGAATTAGTAAGTGTGCTTACCGACCGAAATCCAGATGGAATTAGCATTTGGCGTTTTGCTGCCTGGCTTTCATACCAGACTGTATTGTACTGAACGTAAATGGTCGACTTAGTTCTTTGTCGGGAGTAGCTGAGGAGTTGAGCGACAATATTAATGTCAGTCTTTAAACAAGGAAGCGAGCTGAAAGTCCCGGTACGGCCTGCGGGCCTCTGTAGTAGCGAGCTTTAATCGTTCTTTGTGAGTGGACACGGTGGTTGTTTACAAAAGAACGCCGTCACGCAATCTGACATCCCTCTCTGCTTATGACTATGTTTACATGGTAGCGGAATAAACGTCGCATTGAAATAAATATTCGTCGAGTTTTGGAGTGTTTCAAGATCTTTATCCAGAGGAGCCATACTTCGACGTAAAAGCATCTATGTACATTTACGGTTTGAAGGCATGTTGCGCTCTTTCAATTTTCAACTATTATGAATGTGATAGCTTGAATTGTGTTTTCTAACAAATTTTTATCGTTGGGTCACTTTTAAGTGCTACTGGTAAAGATCGTAAAGGAAAACGATAAGGTAGAAGCGCCATTAAAAATACAAAAAAAGTTTGAATACATAACAAAAAAAAAGGAGCGCGATCTTGTAAGTCTCTCCACAATTAAAAATCAAGTGCAGTAAGATTGGACAAACGCGCAGGGCTATTATTAAATGAGATCCTAAAAAGTATCTGGAAAATTTTGAAAATTTTTGACCAAAAGGCAAGACACATGTTAAGGGATACTTATGTTCAAAAAATGCAAAATCATTTCGTCTGTACGAAAATGGCAATTTCTGATGTAAATCGTGTCGCTGAACTAGTTTTTGAACTGAGTTTCTCCATCTAAGCGGTGAATTTTGTATGTTTTACCAGAGTCTTCAATAATTGTCCTAGAAAAAAATTATATTTATCTGAATCGTATCCAAATAAAACGGCAAACGTATTACCTGCGACTTCGATAATTTTTCTTCAATACCTGTACTTTTTGAGGTACGTATGGTTTAAATTTATTTTTAGTACTTAATGTAAAGTTCGGTTTAAAGCACCAATGTTATTAGAAATTTCCCGAATAGTGGTTCTCGGATTTTCATTTAAACTCAGAAGAACATCAAGTTTACTCCTAAACTGGCGTTCCTTCCGGTTTAGTTTTTTAAAATTTCCAAAATTTCTCAAATTTTGTTTGGGTTTTGCAATCTTGGGATGTTCTTGCCATCGTTGTAAATTCCCACTGCTTGGCCACAATTTATCATTCGAAATACACTAGCAGCATGTTGGTCAGTTGATTGTTATCCATTATTTATTTCTTTAGAAGAGAGTGATAGTGAAACCCAAAAATTGTTTCAGTACAATAGCAACGATGGCACTGACGGATTACTGACATTTATAGTTTCTGTTTTCCACCGCACACAAATTTTGAGAGAAATCTAACATTCTAATTAGACATTTTAATTATTTCATTGAATGAATATTGTGCCTAACCTTTAAACATTTTCTTATTCAGAAAAATTTTGTCCTTCAAATTAAACCATAATACGTTTCCATTCGAAAAGTAGAGTCGAGCATTGTTTGACATTTTTTCTTGGTTTCACGTATTTTCTTTTTAATTAGTTTGTTTTATTATATTCTTTTAGTCTTTGTTTAAAAATGCTTTTTTCTGCATCAATTTCAATTTTTTTTTGTTATTCATTGCTTTTTCTTTATAAACTTACAGCCTATAATTTCATCTTGAGTTTCTATGTTTTCCTTCACTTTGTAAGTGAAACTGGTTCATCTTCACCGGTGCCTCGACTTTGATGCATCATACTGTGCTCATAAAACAGGAACATAATTTCAGGAATAATCCAACATTGCAGATGCAGCAAATTTTTTTTTTTTTTTGGACAATTAGTTATCGGAAAAGTCCTAAATGATTATATTAATTAAGGAAATTTGTATTCTAGTAAAGCGGTCGTTTTTCACGGATTTTCTCGAGATAAGAGGAAGAAATTTATGTCTTATATAGTAGCAAATGAATCTTCTGCGTGTATTGTGGGAAAGGGCGGCAAATCATCGAGTATTTTTTTTAAATCGTTACAATAGGTAATCAGTTCTAATGGGATTCGAACAAAACCGAACTTTCCTTATAATTTACGGTACCTAAAGCAAATGAAAAACATAATTTACTCATAAGGGAACAATAATGTCTCAGCAGCTAAGATTTTTTTATTGACTCCACAGTCTTTGTCTGTTGAGTGCTGTAGTTGCGGTAGTGACAAATTGCTTAATGTCTGACGGAGCAACCAGCAGCATTTTGGTAGTTATGGCGGTACGTAATCACATGTTCAAATTCCCAAATGAAGAGAAGAATACTCCCACATATGGGTCGAATCATCGGAAATCCTGACAACAACCGCCGCCGTAATTGGACGCAGCGGGGGCTGTTTACAAGACACCGCCGTCGCTCAATCTGACAGCGCCTAGTTACTTACGTTTATATTTACAAGCCGGATTTACGGAGTATATCCCGATGACTTCGGACGAGGTAAATTTCGAGCGAAAAAAAATGGCGTCCGTGTTTGCTCGTTATTAATGAGCACTGAAAGGATGTCGGCTAAGAGGCAGGAAATAAATTAATTTCCTTTGTAAGGATTTAGGTGGTTTGAAAAGTCCGGAATCCTTTGGTATTTTCGGTGCAAGCTCATTTCATTATAACGTTACGAGAGAAAGTCAATGATGCCGCATTAGCCAAATGCAAATATGTCTTTTCGTTGCGAACTCCGCGAACAATATCCTTCAGTTTCGCATTGTATCTTTGTTTTAGGATGGAAGGGCAAGAACATCGCGGCTCTGACTGATGACTTCTGTCCGGGATGGCGTTTGTCTTTTCGCCGTTGCGTTATTGCAACTCTCGCAATTAGCGAATGCTCCGATTGTCTCGCGGGTGCTTTTTCCGGGGTCTATTGTAAATTTTCAAATTATCGAAATTGCCGGCGTCGTTCCGGGGCGAGAACAGCGGCACGCACGGGCCTTATTAAACTCGCAGCATAATTTAAAGTTGCCAAAGTTCGGCTTTGTTGGTTTAATTTGCATAATAGTTGAGCTCGACACCATCGTGTACATGCGATGTCTTTGGCTGCATCTATTTCCAGATTTAACCTCACCAACGCCCCGACTACTTGCATTCTAATGAAGCTTCGCTTCTGCTCATCTTCAAATTATTGTAGATCGGCGACTAATTTTCAAGCAGTAACGATGCGCTTAGTTACTAAACATCAATTTTTGAATTAATTGGCGTTATAAAAATTCCTGAACAAATTGTAATACTCCCCACACTCAACGAAAATACTTTTTGACGTATGTAGCGGGAGCGAACTTCAGCAGAACAAAACTGTCCATCATTGTTGTTTACGTTCGTTTTTACATACACATTGGCATTCACTCTTTGTGTACGCGCCTTAAGGGCGTAAAAAATATTGAAATTTGCTGTTTTTAAACAGTTTTCAGTACAACTTTTGGGTCCCAAACAAGCTAACGACTTTTTGATGGTGCCATGAAAAAGTAAGCCTTCAATTATGAGCCAGGGCTAGTTTTCAAAATTGATTTGATTTCTGCCAATTTGCATAATATATCAAAAGCTGAGAATTAGTTTTTCAGTATTGCGAAACTAGAAAGACCTCTGGACTTTCTAAGATAGTTCTGATATAGCGACAGACAATAACGAGCATCACCTTGTAGAGTTCGGAAACGAACGATTTTAGACATTTTTTACTAAATTAGTTTATGTTGTCGTTGTTGGTGGTAATGTCGATATTTACACAGGCTGCTGGGAAGCCAAAGTAATTCTGGAGTTATTATCGTATTACTTTCTCATTTTACTCACCTTATACCGACTTTGATAAGGAGTGGAATAGGTCAGGGATATTTAATAGTGCGGCCAATTTTGTAGCATAATTTTAATCTTCAGTTCTATGTTCCGGAAGTGTAAAGTGTAATCCCAGAATTATAGAGGAACACTTTTCCCAAATCGATTAGACACTCTACAATTTTTTTTAAGTTCTTGACCAAAAGTTTGATTGGAGGTTTGATTTATTTTTAATTTTCGGTAATTGTTGCAGCTGGTTGGCGGCGAATTCGACATGGAGCTCAATTTCGTCATCCAGGACGCCCAGAATATCCGCCACATGCTGGAGTTGCTGGACCATTGCCCCCCTAATCTGCAGGTGAGTCCTAATTGTTCCTTTCTGAGCGATTCCGTCGGGATCCTATCTTAATTGATGCATTGCAAAACATCGGCGTCGTCACGTTAAGCCCGCCGGTCCAAATTACCAATTAAGCTGACTGGCCTGATTCTTATCTGGGATCGCCTCTCCCTGCCTTCGGGGAATTCGATATCCAGTTTAGTGGCCATCGCCATCCCGATGAAGTTGTTGGTCGGTACGTGCCTCGTATCTCTTCGAGTTTGCAAAGGAAAATTTTTGTTGGCAGATGAAAAACGAAAATCCATGCATAATGCATGGGTGTGAATGAGACTAAAAGGGATACGTACCTGAGTATGCAGTAAAGAGATTTAAGAACGGTCCAGAACTGATTTTCTTGTTGCATTACATTCAGTGACGTGATAAAGAGATTTTTCTCGCGTCTTTTCACTCGTTTTGTTACTGGAACGGTTGAGATCTCTTGGTTTGCGTTACGAGACATTTGCGTTCTGATAAACCGGAACATGCGGTGAAAATGGAAAATTGCAAGACTCGAGGTGTTCGAATCCATTCCTCGAAGTTAATGAGGTTTCCGCCAAGTTCTGTGGATATGTCATGAGTAGCAACCCTCGGGCTCATGCAGAATGAAATTTAAAAGTAATTTTGTTCCGGAACGTAATCTGAATTCCATTTGGTTTGTTTGGTTGCTAGCTTGCCGTGTACATATCTAACATTTGCGCCAACCCTTGATGAAACGCTATGAACACGAATAATTTTTTTTGAAACCGAGACGAATTGAATGATAAATTTCGCGAGTATCGCCGGGTTGTCGCAGTAAAACGCGTGTAAAAACGTGCGGATCACTTTTTTATTTTTATCTTCGGGAATTTTTTCGCGTACGGTCCCGCAGAAGACATGAATCACCGGGAGCTTTGCGGGAGTTCCAGACGACGACAGTATCTTTTTACAGTTTCCATCGTTCGCATGAATAGGAAAAGTTATTGTTTTTCGATGTCGCTTTCATCGTTTCCCCCAAGCTGGGAGGAATCTATTGTTTCCGTCGTTTAGCGCGCCAATACTCCACCATTACGGCTCGGTCCCGCTTCCCCAATTAATAACGCCTTTGTTTTTTGTTTCGGTGATTCCGGAAAATTCCCGCAGGCAACATCCAACATCTGAGACCCTCATTTAACCTAAGCGTTATAACCTTCAAATAACCAAGTCTTTCGATGTTCGAAAGAACTGTATTCAATCCTTATTTATAAGGGGAGGTATGAAATTGAGACAATAGAATCAGTTCGCTAGAATCGAAGCTTTTTGGGGCGTCGATCAAACGGGGTGTTAGGGGCGCTGCCCACCTGAACCGAAATTGCTCCTTAAATCACACCTCCGGCCCAATTACAAGTTCAAGTTTGCGATACGGCCGGGCGATATTGCACAACTTTTCGTTAATGCCCAATTGGTTCTGAGAAATGGTTCGTGGCCACGATATTTCATTCAGGCCGAACCGTAAAACTCTGATAAATGAAGCTGCACCCCTCATAACGCGGCGCGAGATCCGCGATATTTTGATTTTAGTTATCGAACTGACATTAATCTCAACCGTTGAGTAGACAAATAAATTGGGTGCTTCGAACAACTCCAACAAACTGGCGTCGTTATTAATTCTTTAGAATCGAGCTTTTGATGATGGAAAATCAACGTTTATTTCGTTGCGTCGACGCGCTTCATTATTACGACTTTCCATTTCGGAATTGAGGTTCCCGTCGAATGATGGATATGTCGCTGTTTCTCGTCTCCTGGAAATTCTTTACATAATTCAAATAAAGCCATCTGCTCCGAATCACCCCGAAAGTTCCAGATAAAAGTTTCATTCCTTTCTCTTTTCGCCCGTTCATACGCGGCAGACGGTTTTTGTCCTATTTTTTCCTTCCTATCCGGCGGCTATAAATTTTACACATGTAAGACCTTAATTCAGTTTAAGGGTAGACGCAGATTTATTAGTTTTGCATGTTTTCGCGCGCTTATTTCGTCATTTCCTCTTCGAGAAACGTTCCCATTAAGGCCGTTTAGCGGCGAATCACGCAGAACAATGAGACGATGTCGAAAGTATGCAAATTTACACGATCGTTTCGCAAAATTTCGGTTTTCTTATTTAAATGAGGACGAGAAACGGGACGTGTTTATTTACGTTTGTTGGGCGCAAGACGTTCGACTCGAATGTTTTGTAAAATTTTAATGATAACAGCAAAGGTATTCGAGAGAGTTTAAAGCTCTATCAAGTTAACCACGGGGAATCGCGGCATTATGGAAATAAAATCGAGCAATAATCAACATCTTATCAATGGAGCGAAAGCTTCCTCCGTACACCTAACTCACTTGTTGCGTGCAAATTATCGAACACTTTTCGTTAATTAATTATCAAAGCTGGAAAAGTTTAGAATCAATTGATGCAGTTTCAGAACAATTTAATGCCTAAGCCGCTTAAGCGATTAAGGACTCCCAACTCTGGCGCATGTTTATATCTGAAATCCTCTTAACACAAAATAGGTGGTGGGTATTCTAAAAAGTAAAGAGAGGTATTTCTTGGCCTCCCTATTTTCCTGCAAAATTAATTATATAAATTTTATCACAAACGTAATAGTATAACAGTGCTGGTACATATCTTTCAATACACGGTGTGTACAACTTGGGCGTATAAATTTTAAGGTGATCTTACGCTGAAAGTGTATGAAAGCCTTACCGTTTTTACAGGGTTAGTCAAAAGTATGAAACCAATTTTTTCTATTATTAGGCTTAAAGAAAAAACGATGATTGTCGATCAAATGACTAATTTGAAGCCATATTGGAGCTTATCTTTTTATAGTTTTGGCCATTTTCTCTGTGACGACTTTTTACTTAAATGGCAAGGTACTACCAATGCAGGGAATTATTCTCCACACAATCGTGAATTTTTTTCCTTACATACAGTTCTCTTAAAGCTGAGACTTTGTTGTTAAGATACGCCCATTTTGGGCTGTATCCCAATACAATATACGGTCGACAGCATTATTAGAAGTGGCATTTCGGATTAGTAGACCTGGTTTCAATTTTTCAATTATTACTTTGTTTTTTTTTTACTTAATGGGACACTTCAGAGATTACAGGAAAATGCTAGTTTCTTCACAGTTTATCTATTTTATGAAATGTTGACATTTCCTCGTTATTTTTGATGGCAGTAATTGCATTTCCTAAATTTTCTGCTCGATCAAAGTACCCTCGACTTTATAAATCTTTCAGAAAAAAAAGTCGCGGGGTGTTAAATCTGGGGATTTGCAATATTGTCAAAATAGGTGAAACCAAATAGTATCTATCGTTTGGTAACTTCCACACTATCTTACTAGGAAATATTGCCGCAATTGCGTGTACAATTTGATTTCGCAGCAAACTTTAGTAAATTTGTGCAGTCAGACTGCTTTTAATAAAAAATGATCCAATTATATGGCCACTCACAATTCCTGCTCCCGCATTTAATTTTTAAGGGTGCTGGGTAGCGCGTTCCTCCATCCAATGATGAGTTTTTAAAGCCTAATAACAGGAATTCGTCCATTTACCATGCAAATTAAACAAAATTTGTTGCTTCGTCAGAAGATATGATGCGCCTAATAAACTCCCAAACATATCTTCGCAGAATTCCAACCAACTATGAAAATCGTGCTCAGCTGGGCTCCAAGTACTCTAAATGGTGCTATCGACTGTGTGTTGTATTGGGATACACACGTATTTTTCAGATAGCCCAATCTAGATGGACCTTAGTTGGAAAGTCTCAGCTTTGAGAAAGTTTAAACGCTAATTTTCTTTGTTTAAAAATAAAAGGATTGTTGTAGCAGAAAAGAATTCATGTTAGCCTAATTATAAATATTATTACGTTATACTTATACTTATTAATCAACTAAACTTACTTTTAAATATTTTTACTCCTCAATAACTCAAACTGTTTTTGGTCTTGGGCCTAAAGTTTTAATGATATAGTTGAAGCTTAGTTGTCCTTAAACACACTCTTATTTGAAATGTCATCGCAGATCCATCTACTAACAACTGACGCTGGGGCGCGACTGCATCAGATCGGAGGGGTAGCTAATGTAGCAAAATCGAGTTTAAACTTTTACGTATCGGATTACTGTCATCCATCTTATATTATTCAGAGGGTGCAAAATTTGAAAGTTTGAGAATCGCTTTTCTAGCAGATGTATCGATTATGGTTGTTTTCATTTATTTGAAAGGCAGTATCAAGCGATGGTTGATGGACGTCACAAGATTTTAAAAAGAACTTAGTTGAGTTTTTTATTAGATTTTGTACTGGTTTAGATAAAAGTTTTGGGTTAGTCAAACTTATTTACGTTATCCAGACCCACCTGTAACACTTCTTACATTTTTTGCATGCACTCAAACGTGCTCGTGGCGCTGCTACGCTTTTGATTCTTCTAATGAAAATGTCTCGAGTTGCGATCGTATTTTCGTCGACATTTTAAAGGTGCCGATCCAGTTTTATTCGCCGTATCGTGTTTATGACGCAAAACGGGAAAATTTCGCATCAAGCCGTTTCGCGAACGACTTCCACAACCGTCTCCGTTCTGATTTCCAATGCTAATGCATCCAACGGAAACGACTCACTATTACATCCACTACAATGCATTCGCCAACATCTTTTGCATAAACATAAGGAGGAAAACTTTGTAAATTTATGCGTCGAAGACACCGCCATTAAAGTGCTTCCTCGTCATCCTCCCTCCTCTTCAAAAGCCGGCACCTAACGACTCGACTCATGAAAATTCATACGTTGACCGCTCATCAGATGCATCAGAGCTTTCCGTTGTTTGAGCGCATCAATAACGATCCAATCAAAGATTCCGAAGTAACGACAAGCTTCAGTTTAATCTGTCGCCATCGTTTCTGATAGCGAAGAGAAATTGCATCACGGTTCGGCTGTTGTTGTCGTTTTTCTCGCCTGTATTAACACGTTGCGTTTTGGTCGCAACCCTTAACGAGTTTTATGTAGCGGAGAGGCCGCATCAACTGGCTATACCAGCTGAATTATTGCTCTTTGGGCATACATAAAATCCACGGATTTCGTTCCGAAACGTTGTTTACCCCTGCCGCGATTACAATATATACGTTTCGTGTTAATGGCTTGTGACGGAGTACGCATCCTACGGCGGAAAATGACTGTCAGGGGTCGAAGTGAGTCTACTTTTTAGAGCGGCGTATATGACTTCTTTCGGCAACCTAGTACTTCTATATAATCTTATAATACCTTTAATAACGTTAAATTCGCCATAGCGCGACCAGCAGTTCTTATAGTGGAAAACGGGTAGTGGGTCGTAATCGAGGGTAAAATTTGGGCGCGTCATAAATTATTAGCAAAAATAAAAGAGTTAGATGCTTGGGGTGCTGATTTCGAATGACCAACAATTCAGGGGATCGATTCTTAAGGGTAGTTTGACGTCACCGGTGGTGTTATAGCGGAAAAATCTTAGCTAAGCTCTTTTGGAACCTTTGAGAATTTAGTTCAGAGTAGTAGATATGGGAGTTTAAAGAATTCGTTCCAAAGCGGCAAGAATAAAGAAATTGACTGAAAATAAAAAAGCTGCAACTGCAAATGCATCACGGCAATCAAAGTTAAGAAAAATTACATGCCCCGTATGGTTGAGAGTTTCTTTGCGAAAGCGAAATTCTGAAATATTGTCGACTGCCATCAACACTAAGGCTCACCAAAAGTTTCAATAATTAAACTCCGAAGCCAAAAATTGTTTTTTTTCTCTATCTAAATCAATTTTTTTAAATTTGCTCAATATGTAGCAAACTACTAATTTGTTAAGGAAATGATTGTGGTAAATTCTTTATTTTTATTTAGGCCTTTTGGTGGCGTATTTGATTATTTTGATCAGTTTTCTCTGCGTTTTGAAGTCACTTGTTAAATTTTTAAATTCCTGGATTATCGATTTTCTTTTTCCGGCATTGTGCCCAAGAGGCGGCATGGTCGCGATGATTACAAATTTCCGGGTGGTGGTTGGATGGTCTTTAGGCGGTATGCCGGTCCCTGCCGCCGCCGCATCCTAATTAGACTTGCAGGCTAGCGTTAATGACGCTGCGTGGCCGTTATCCTCCTGCGGCGGGGGCGGCGTCGTTGTCTTAAATCAGACGTGTAACAGCGAGGCGCCTACCGAAAACGCAATACAATCTCTCGCGATGGCTGATATCGAGCCGGGGGTTTATCCTTGACGGGATGAAATCTCGCTTGCAACGTCGAGAATAAACCGGGTGGATCACCAACACCAGAGAAACGGGAGGTCGGCACAAATTACGTCCCCTCGAAATGCTCTTGTTTGCCACCGTCGCCCTTCCGCAAATTCACTAAACAACCCCCGCGACGTGTTTACCGATTTCGTTAAGACGAATTAGAGGGAGGGTGTTGTGTGAAATTTTCAGATTTTCCGACGCAAAAACACATTAATATCGAAGCGGGGTTTTGTAAAAACAAACGGGCGAGAAAGGATAAAAGGACAAGGGGAAAAATAACAGTTGAGTTTCAGCGACAGAAACCACTCGTATTCGGGAACTTTGCACAATTCATGGCTTTGGCCTGGAAAAGAAGGCGAAACTACACTCGTCTTGGAGATTTTCGGCCATCTTCGAGACACAGCCCCAACAATGGAATGGTTTCATTCATGAGTTCAGATCGATCTCTAAGGACTTTCAAAACAAGGGATGTTTCTGAGAATTGTGATCGGTTTTTTGTTATTAAAACAATCGTGTTGAATGACGACCCAAACATCTTGCACCGGACTTCGCTTTGGAGAGTTCCAAACTAAATTCTATGACAATGCAATAGTCATAAATCATAGATTGGGATGAATTTTGACTTTTAATTGCCATTGCTCTCAATTCTATGACCTGGAGAAACCTTACAAGATCTTCCTTCAATTTAAGTTAATTTTTATATATTGTTTGACAATAAGCTATCAAACGCAGATAGCGAAATATTTTGGAATAGAAATAAAATACCTACACTTGTTGGACAGAAGGAGAAAGAACACAAAAGTAAAAACAAATCTAATTTTATTTTAATTTAGACTGCAATGCGTTTTTCTAGATATTTTTTTTAACTTAAAACCCTTAGTTTTTATCAAAGGGGCATAACGGCCAAAACAAGAAAGAATTACCCATGTCCATCGTTCGAATCGTGAGTTATGGTTTTGAGATTGTGCAAAATTCTCATAGAAAAAAATAACTTTTAATTTTTCCCGCATAACCAATTTTTTTGACAACTTTCAATTTTTGTTTCCCTAAGAATCTTATTCGATCTATAACAAATACTTCAAGAAGATGCCAAGTCGGTCCAACCGTTCTCAAGCGATGCGCTTACCGCGAGAAGCTTTTTCATTTTTATTTTTATAAACTGAACCGTTGTCGAATAACTTTCTTTTGATTTATATTTCTGTTAGTCTAAACGTGTTTACGTGTTTCCACCCTTGCGTTACTCAATATTCTTACCTAATGTTTTGGAAGTAGATACTAAAAAGAAAGAATTTTTATACGGTTCATTGCTCCAAAAGTGTCAAAATAAGTAGAAAATTTTATTTTAAACAAACCGTAAAGCAAAAGTTTCAATCATCGATTAAAGCTTTTTTTATATTTTAACGTAATTTGTCCGATTCTTAACTCCATATCATAGTGATAGAAAATTCTTTTTGTGTACGCATCGAGTTAAAATAATGAAAACTTTTGATCTCGGTTTTGCGTCTAGTGTGAAGGTGTCGCGAAGTGTCTTCTAGGGTCACGTCGTCCTGCACTCCAACCCCTGTTTCGCTTATTAGCGTGCCAGAGGCGTTATTAGGGTCGCGTTGATGGAGGCCTTGCCAGCTTTTCTGACCACAAACCCATTTCGACGGACATTTTGTGGCCAATGGTCTCGCCCTTTGTTGTTTCTTCAACTGACTTTGTGAGGTATGTGAAATTTCGCGCTTGAGGACACCCCATTTTGCAACAATTTCACTTTATTATTGTTATCCCAGTTTATTTATGTTAGTTTGCGCTCATGTTTATACAGTTTGTAACAAAACAACTATTGTGGTATAATATTTTACATTCTAGACGAACTCGACGTTTTGAGAGTGTATGGTGAAAGCAAATCTTGTTATTTGCATAAAAAGTGCGTTATGCGGCCAGTTTGCGAGTCTCAACTTCAATACACTTAGTCGCATATTTCGCGACAGTCCCCTCAAATATGCAGAGAGGTTATGTTGCATAATTCATCCTACGAATTATGCATGATTCGGCCGGTTAGCCTATTTTGATAATGGAACAGGTAGAGATGTACATTTTGCCAGTTGGACGAATTTAATTGCATGCAGGTAATGTGAGCAGTTCCGGTTTGATCCTGGCCGTGTTTGATTACGTAACACGCGCGTTTGATACGTACGTTCAAAGCTCAATGATATTTTCGTTATCGATAACCCACCAGAAGAAGCGACGTGTTTGGTTACGCGTTGTCTCCCAATTTGTTTCCACTTCTCGTTTCGCAGATTTTTATTAGTTGTTCCGTCGAACCGAATAATTACCTGGAAACTTTGCTTCATTTGTTGGGGGGACTCGGAATTTTATTGGTAGCCATGGTAAAACGTATCGATTATGTGCGATTTTACGTCGAATAGCTGGAAGATAAAACGGTCGGGCGCTATATTTAATTAAAAGTCTGGCAAGATTTACGGACGAACTGTCAACAAGTTGTTCGAGAATTATGAGCGTTTTGTCGTACCACAATGATGAGTATGCCGCGACGCGTTTCACTTCGGCGGCGTGTATCAAAGCCCTTCCAGACATAATTAGCTGCGTACTGTTGGAGAGGGTTGACGCTTTTCATCCTGTCGGTTGATTATAATTTGAGCCACGGGGGTGCGAAATTAAGCGCGATAATATTTTTTTGCTTTTCTCGTATGCATCGCCAGTCACCAAGTAAAACAGTCGAGCACGTATCTGCGATCGCTTTCGTAACAAACTCGAGTTTCCTGGGAGATCACCGATATAACCGAAGAAGTGTTTCGGGGGTTGGGGAAAAAAGTTTAGCGGAATCAAAGTTGTGACGAATCACTCGAACAGTTTGTATTCATTTATTATTAGCCGATGAACGAGACTTTCTTCGATGATGATTTAATGGAGTCAACTGTTTGATTCGTTAGCGATTTTTTCCGATAATGCTCTAAAAACGGGGGGAAAATACCACTCACGCGGGAATTGATTTAAGAATAATTTTTTGTCTCGCAAAATCAGTCGCCAAGATGGTTTCGTGTAGGTGTTTCTGTTGGATTTAATTTTTTCGATAAAATATTTCCGATTTTACGCTACCTACATTTTTTTTTTGACGGCTGGCAGGGAGCGCGGGTGAATGCCTAACGGTGTATGGAGATTAATGGTTGCCTTAATGGGGCGGAATTCCCTTAACAATGACTCTTTCCCAAACGGCTGGAATTGTACGTGATATCAAAAGATCCGTCAAGAATAGATTTTGGAGGAATGACGAAAATTACAAAACGCAACATTTGGCGGAGGCGCCGGGCGAATGGCGTTGACACAGGTGAATGTAATTTAATACAGTTCGGTCGGTTTCATGCGAATCTCGACTCTAATACGTTTAAAACAATTCACAATTGTTCTTGATTGAACACTTTGTTGTTTGACGACATCTTACTTCGAAACAAAGATTGATGCTGCATCTATTTATGTGTTTGCTGAAATTTCTTCGACTGACTTTGCGTCACCTGCAGTGTTTCTAAACTTTTGTTGTTAGTTGTTGCTAGTTGAACACGTTAATAATTGCGTAATTAACGTAAGTAGAGTTTCTATTTTTGATTTTCGCAAAGCTTCTATTCAAATCTGTTGTAACCGTAATCGAAAAGAATGAGCAAGTAATTTTTCAGACATGTGACATGTGACGAGTATTTAAATTTTGAATTGACGAAAACCCAAGCAAATGGCAAAGCAAAACTTCATAGCGAGTGCTAAACTTCGGGACTTTTTTAATTGCTAACGTAAGATGCAGAAACAATTTCTTTTTTAATAAGTTCTGTCTGCAAATGAAAAAGCTTAAGGACTTTAGTTCCTTGCATATGAAAGGCAAGATGCAGAAAAAACTAACAGTTATTGATGAATAATTTTGGACGCTTTGACTGAAATTGCAGCTACACTAGAAAAGTGTAGTCCATACCTATTGCTTATCGGATAAAATATCTGAAAATCTGCAAGACCTTTTATAAATTCCACATGGTAAAACAACAGTTCGTAATACTAATCTCGATTTAATTTGTCATGTCTTTGACCTTGCGATGTATCGTCAAGAATTGAACTATTTGTAAAATTATTTGTAAGTGGCAACTAGTAAAGAAAATCGCACAGAATTATTGTATTATTTTTAATAAGAAAATTGCTCCGATTTTTAACTCTTGGCGCTTTCCTTTTTCCAAAATTTCAGACTACGTAAGCCAAAAAACGACACTCAAACAAAAAATTAATAACTTTTTAACCCTCTTAATGCTTAAAGTAAATTCAAACATTTTTCGGATTTTAACGTTAATTTCTTTGATTAAATAAGGGACTAGTGTTGCGAAGATATTTCCTTGCATTTAAAAAGAGAGCAGCATTGTCACTTGTCTTTGACATATGCAGTTGTTGAGAATGAAGGGGTGGTTACGATGTTTTCTATCGCCAATGGAGATTTGCAGGAATAGATTGGCGACAATAATGCGGAACAAGAGTAGCTTAGGCCGTGCCGAGCCCATCGGTTTAACGAGTGACAATCCTATCGGGTTAAGGAATAGAGAACGGCTGGCTCGGAAACCGTTTCGACGTAATAATACACATGGATATGACGTCCGGAAAACCGGGATGAAAAAAGTGGGGGAATCCAGATCCGAACGCATAGACAGGGATATAAACGGAAGAAATGGCAGGGACGCCGGATGAATTCAAACACCTTCCCCATCAGACTTTAACATTCCTCGCGCGGAATCATTGCCGTCAATAATACATCGCTACTGTGCAAATATGAAAATTCGTCGGTTGCGGGCCGCAATAAAACGCTCCGTAAATTTTTATCGACGAGGAGGGATTTGGCCGAAATCGCCTGATGGATGAGAGTGTGTTGCGTGGCGCGAGAAGTGATTGCGGCGCCCCGAAGGACGACACGCAATGACGAAGAAGTCGGACCATAAATCAAGCGAACACAATGAGATGTTCTCGGGAGGATGCCGGACTTTATACGTGGCACGACTTTTACGCTAACCAACCGTTCTAGGACGAGTGCCGAATTGCTACTTCCGCACTTTACCATATTTACGAATTTCGACTGCCTCGAGGGAGATCGAAAGCACTCCAGCCGGTCGAGGGTCGTTCAGCTGAAAGCGTCCCAGTAACTCCATTAGGTTTTGAATCGTCGTTAGTGTCGCACCGATCGGGGCGCGACAAATCATTATTTTTCCTTCCGCTTTTTGTTTTATCTTTCGACAATCAATAAGCCGTTTGTGAGATAAACAACGAGAAAAGTCACGCGGAAGGATGAAACGATTACGCGACCCTTCAGCTTTAAAACGTAGTCAGATTACCTCGTTCCGCGTGGGACACGTGAGCGTTGCATTTCAAAGCTCATAAAGTAATTTTAGACTTCTTTGATCTTGAAAGAGCAGTTGGAAAGTTTAAGCCGTTGAGGGAGATCTTGAGAATTTCATAATTGTAATTACAAACCTGCCTGATTCTCTCATTCAAGTGACAAACAGTCGAGCATTTTTCTACGCGCCCCTGTTGCAGCGAAATTAAAATTGCAAGGGTTGTTGGTCAGTTTTAGGGTCCAGAAACGAGGTTTTCGTGTCAGAACTTACCGACATTGTTTGCGGTACGCGCCGCATACAGCAAACAATGAACAAAATACAGGCGGCGGTTATTCCCTCGTGAGCTGAAGCAATGTTTTTTTTAACTAATGCCGCTATATCAGACATTTCCTTGATGGCACAAAAGTCGCACTCATCTTTGTTTTTCGAAGAGGTGAGTGCCTCTGAATTCGTAATGAGGTTATCGCGATCTCATAACGACGCATTTCTTTCTACTCAAAGTAGCAGAATTCTCTGTGCCAGGTTTTCCTGTGCTATAGAAACACAATTTCAATTCATCATTTTTTTAAACCGGCGCCAAGGGACAACAATGCAATAATTTTTCTGTTTGTGCCGCAATTGCCTCTTCAACGGGGCTTTTTATCGTTTTATTTTGACTATTTGACTTGTTTTCGTTGAAAATGTCCTTCTGGTCTTCTTTGAGTGCCCATTATCTAATAATAATTGACTGTTTGGTTTCCTATTATTTTTTATCAACAACTGATTTGCTTACGTTTCTTGCTAGCGCTAATCAACTTGCAGAAGTCGTTCAAATTTTCTTTATAGATTAATTTTTTCTATTTTTCAGATTTTGTCTACTAACCTAACCCGGCAATGCGTGCAATGGGAAGAATGTTGATGCGACTGAAGGGTGCCCCTTTTGCGCCCCTGAATCGTTCGATGCTCACCCTCGGGCCATTGTGAATAATCTTTTTTGCTTTTCACGCGAGATCGCGATTAGCGATTAGTGCACGCAGGACAGGCAATAATTGACCGTTATTACCGAATTGCTCTTGTCGCGATTTGTTCGTGACAATGAACCGTTTCGGTTGTAGTAATTGAATCGCGATGGTTTTCTGCGCGATAGACGGTCGAAATTAACTGGATCATTAGCCACGGGTCGGGAAGAACGCGTCGAAATCGGTCTTAAGGAGTCGAGGTTAAAATTTAATCCGCTCCATCAGGAAAGTGAGAAACTTTTAGGAAACAATCAGCGTTTTCGGGAACGGGAGTTTGCAAGTCTGAGCTGCTAGAGTAAACAGGCTAATAATGAAAAGAACTTAAAAACTCTTCACCGCGAAATTTTCGTTGCGACCTGTGATCGTAAGAACTTTTGGGTTTTTTGCTTTATTTCGTTGTGTTTCTGGGTGCTGCTTGTGTAGGGAAATGGCGAGGAAATCACATTGCGGATCGGCACTCAAGCGAAATGTGAAGCGATAGGTTTTGCAGCTGTCAGGAACGTTTTTCCGTTTCGACACGTATCTTGATGCGATTCGGACAGATCTCGTTATTGTCATTTATATGTGCATCAGCCAAGAAGTTTCTCGTATGCGAATTTTAACGCGTTGCCAGAAAATGATGTGGCTTCGGGCGATCGAGAAATAGGGAAACATCCATACGGTTTCTTTGATGTTATCTTGTGAAAATGACGGTCTTTTAATTTACTAAAAGAAATTTTTGGAAAGCTTCTATACGTTACCGTTACTCTCCGATTGACCCAGTGAGATAAAGTTTTGTTGCCAGGGAAGCTTTTTCCGACGCGATGGAGTCCCTCGAGGGCTGTAACTCGAGAAAGGAGGATCTTTTCTTTTTAAGTTGCGATGCAAAGGGGGCCCGAAACCTAATGTTGCTATCGTTTGTTGGGATTCGGTACTTGTGTTTTGAAAATTTTCCCAGCGGCTACATTTAATGAGTTTTTCGATTCGGCGACTTAAATTTTATCGTTTGGTCGATACTTAAATACAGTGACGGTGTGCAGATGACGGCACGTGGCAATTATAATTTCAGGAAGAGCGGAAATGCACACATTTTTCTTGTCGCTCAACGGGAAGACGTCCGTTATTCACGACATCAAGATGGCCCGGGGCTTCTAAATCGCATCGACTTGGCCCGGAAAGGTCAAATAGAAACGGACGTGACCATCTTTTAGACCAGCAGGCTCTCGACGTGAAATTGCTAGTTCAACTAGAAGTGCTCCTGGTATTTACGATGAATGTTATATCGGAGGTCCTTACCGGAACACAGCCGGACGACGCTTGTTTGGCAGTTGATGCAAGCGATTTACTGCTCGTCAATGCGGAAATTTTACTACATGTAGTAATCTCTGGGATTTTTCGGATTTATTAGTTGAGTATGAGTTCCGTACGGTTTGGTTATAGAAGATAAATTTTGCGGCGCCATCTGGTCGGCATTGTGTTTATTAGCGTCGTTGAGCATCCAAACCGGACGGTGTCGTCGGCTGGAGCTATCGACGTCGCCTGGAACCTGGAACGTCACGTGCAGAGATTTGCTGGAGACAAACGGCCGACTGGGTGACCCGCCTACGTCGTCTACTATTCCAAAACCCTTCACATACGTAATGGTTGCGGGATAAAAGAAATTCACAGATTTGTCAAGGAGCAAGGTCATCGAGTAGCGGAAGGAAATTTTCAATTTTATTACAGTAGTAGGAAAGACAAAGTCCACTTTTGAAGCTTGGTCGGGCAGAAAAGAACAAGAATAGCCAACCAACTATGAAGCTGTTTTAGCAACTGAAGTGCTGGTTCTAACAATCGACGAAGAGATGGTCAATAACGATAGATAAATTGTAATATTTTGCATGGACAAATTTTCTGCTATCTTAATTTTAGGATTTCCTTCTCTGCTTAATAGTATTTGACATTTGCCAGTATCCATATTGTAGCAGTTTGCTATTTTGTTTGTTCTTCTTGGAAATTAGGATGGCAGTGGAATCGAAAAGTAAATATCTAAAAATTAATTAGTTGATTATTACTAATTCGTTTAAATAATTTTGAGTATGTTAGGGAGCTATCCAAATTTTCGTAAGGCACTAAATTCGTCAAATCTGGCACTCGGCCTTCAAAAGACTCAATTTTGGAAAATAATAGTTACTGTTGGGGGACTTTTAGGACTTCCAAATCTGTAACGCGTCACTCACCATTTTCTTCTATATTTGACCCCGACCTGTGCCGGTCGGTAACGCAAACGTTAGTATGGGTTAATAGTTTTATTATTACGTGAGTTGAGTAGAAATTTTTAAATGAAACCGTTTGAAATTCGCCGAGCAATAACCTCGAGGTGCCATCAGGTTCTAATTACTTTCCGCGTTTGTTTTCGTTGCCGGACGAATCCGGGATTGTGTCCGTGTGGCCGGTAAACAGATAAGGCGTGTGCGTGAACGTGCCCTTAAAACGCCTTGGCGGTTTTCCGGGCATAATTAGTTTGTACAGCGGCTTATTCCGGATCTCATGCTCGAGCAAAACTCATAAAATCCGTCACGAGATAAAACCTACCATCACGACTTTGTCGACGTCACATCGTTATTATGTTTTGTGATTCAGTCGAGTCTTTGGGCGATTTATTGCGTGATATATTGAGATAAGGGCGCAAGCTCTATAACGAGTTCATAACTTTTAATAAGGAAGCTTCGAAAGGCCGTTATTTACAGTCGATGATCGCGGATGCCGGAAAGGTGGGCCGTGCATTGATAAATAGGCGAGACGTGGAATAAACCACTTTACCCTATTAAACCTCGATTACGACGTTTTTAAGCGAATTTCCAATTGAGACGCCTTATATTCCTTCTATTCCATGCAGCAACAAAGATTTATTTCGGCTTAGTGGTGCTCGAAACGGCCCTATTAACTCGAATATTGCTTCATGGAGATTTAAAGCGGCACCCCCGGTATTGGTCGTAATATAAATCTTCAAGAATTCAAGATTGGGAAGGTGCTTCATCCAACCAACTTGAAGGAATGCAAGGGAATTAACGCTTGGCACAATACAAACCCTCTACTAGCAGAAATGCTACGATAAATCTGAGCCATTCATAATAGGTGGGTTCGGGAATTAAGAGAAACAATCGCTAACATTCACGTTATAAAGGCAAGCGATAAATTTGCTTCTGAAGCCCCACCGCAAACAATTTGGTTCGCGTCGCTCAAACATACCAAAAATTCTTTATCGAACCAGGTCTAACGTACGCATCAAGAGTTTTCAGAAATGAAAGTGAGAAAACATTAAAAATTCATGTACAAACCAATTTTTAGAGTATACTGACGTGCCATTATCTTCTATAGCATGGAAATTTCAAGGTTTTTACGAAATAATTTGCGATTATTTCGGTAAAATACTGGCGTATGACTTTTATCATTTGGAATTAAAATTTAAAAGTTAGTTTGTTTTCATTTGATTTTCAAATAAATTTATTGGTGACCCTTTGCTGGTTTTATTGTCAAAAATAATGTAAAACGAATTCGGCAACAATGATAATTGCCTTGATTTTTTACTGATCGGCAGTATAAGAAAGTTGTAAGTAGAAAATGAAAAATATTTGCATTTACCACCTCGCGAAAAGCAACAAGCTTAAGATGACACAATTTAATTTTGGTCACATAGTACTAAACAAATAATTTTGAAAACAAATAAATAAAAAACTAAACTAGTTAAATTTTTTCAAGGATCCAATTTATTTCGTGTTGGCCACTATTTCTCAACTTCGTTCGTGGTGGCGTTGCGAAATTTATTTGAATCAATATTCTTAAAAGTTTTCAAATTCACTACCAAGACATTTCTCTTCTATTCAGTGGAGTGGAAAAACATTTCGATTTGTTATTATTGCGAAAATAGAAATTTAAATGGCTGCAGTCTGATGATCTGGCACCCCATTTTCGATTCACCTGTTCTAAATAATTTTGTTGATTTATTTCTCATTTGTTAGTAGTCAGGAGTATATTCAACATCGATTAAATTCTTGCAGATACAGGAGAGATCCCATCGAACATTCCTCATACGTTTCATCATGTTTTTTTTAAAAAAGAGCACGAAACATTGAGGTACTTTGGTTGACAATTTTTCTCTAAGAAATTACAATTTTTGTCGACCAACGTGGGTAAGATACTTTTTCTATTAAGTGGGGCGACAAATTTCTTGATTTTTATTCCTTAGATACATCAATTACAAAACTTTTAAATGGATCGGCCAAATACTTTTAAAATACAGGCAACTGAATATCTCCAAAATTTTTGCTTTAATTAAGTTTTTTGTGAAGCTGTCGCCTACTAGATCATTATAAAAATGCTTTAAACCTGAGACATCAAGATAACACGGTTGGCATTAGCTATTGGTGTAGGTCACTGAAAATAACAGAATCACAAAATATTTTCTTTAAGTAGATAGATTGATTTAAGGCGAAGCAACAAAATTCCAATTAGATCGTGAGACACTTCAACTGCATGTTCTACGAGAATCACCCTGTATACGTTAATTTAAATTCTTACTGAAAGCCCGACCAGAACATTGTAACAAAATTTGTGTTAATTAACGCAGTATTGAGCGTTACGACCCATCATTTTTAATTAAAATTTTAATTAAATAATCGCAATACGTAAAACATTCTCCAATATAACAATTTTGATATTGGATTACAGAATCGATTTTGCTTTCCAAATTTGAGGACGGTAAGTCCCGGCGACAATGCGGCCTAATTACAAGCAACGAAATTCCCTCATTAATCCGAACACATTAAACAATATTTACCTTATCCCCTCGTCTCGTTCCCGACTTACGTGGTGGAACGACGTTCGGGTGCACCAGCCGGCTCTGTACACCATTTGCATATTCATGACTGTTAATTTAATTTGCCAGTACAATAACGGGCCAAACAACGTGCCTTATGTTCCAATATTGAGTTAGAAAGTGAACGAGGGAACATCCATTGATACTTCACATCAACCACATCAGTTCACGTCTTGGATCTAATCCTCGCAATGCTCCACGACTTCGAGGTTGATCTAGATACACGGTTCAAGCGTACAGTAAAACTAAGATATTTGCTTTAAACAAATAATAATTCAAGTAAAATGGTACAACTGAATTTGACTTATACAGAGTGCGTATTTGTTCTTTGCGATGTCCGTTCCGCTTCGTTTTAATTTTTAATCAAAATTAGTTTGTCTATGGCTTTGTCGACTAATCCGACTTCCGTGCCGCTTCCGTATGTGACGCGAACACATTCCCAACACTAATTCCATCCGAAGCACTAACCGTATAGTTATCGTCACGTCCACCGCTACAAAACAAACATCCTCATCCTCCGCGACTCTTTACTGAATTTCATTACGCCAGCTCCAGTCGGTGATGTTGCACATAAGAATTTGTATTTCATGGAGCTTGAGGGCTTGTTGTTTCGGGTATTCCGTGATAATAACACGTGTGTGACAATCCACACGTCCGTGTGGATTAACGCGTCCCGACGCCTATTGTTTCGCTGTAATCGAGTTTCATGACCGCCGCCGTCGAGCCAGGCTGTCAATGACATATAACAAGCCCCCAAGTGCACCCGGGTTTCGTACACACAAAGCGTCCAGGCGCCGGGGAACGGCGACGTTAATTGTATGGATTTATTCGAGATATCGATTGCGGAAACTCGCCCTTCTCCCTTCCAGAACGTAAACATCCTCTGGAATCAGGATCGATGCCATCAATAACCCCCCCGGACGCAAATACGTTTTTGGAAATAAATACAAGGATCGAGTTGAAATAAAATTATTTATCCGGAAGCGAAGAGCGATACTGGAAAATGTTGGAAGATTATTTAGTTAGATTATTTTTTAAAGGGGAATTTGATCCGAAAGCCACGCAAATCAAAAAGTAACTTCCTAACATTTCAAAATGGTCGTTATGATGCCGAAGGTTACGAGGAACTGTGTCTAGAGTGGATTAAGAAAAGATAGAAATGCGCAATTCTCAGGTTTTTTTGGTACAGCTTCCGGTCGCAAATTACAACGGAATGACTTTGGGATTCTCGCAATGTAAAGGGGAAGGAAGCAAGTGTATTAGGGCTAGTTCTGAAAAGTGAATTGTTTCCGGCGAGTTGGCAAAAAATGGTAAATTTACAATTGATTTTTAACCTAAAATTACCCATTAGATCGCCACTTTAATCTCGAAAATGGAGATTTTTTGACCTGGAAATTGAACACGGCAGGCAGGCTCGGCTGCAAACTTTTAGTAACGTACTACGTCCTTTCTAATTAATATTAATTTTTAAACGATTTGTGCATAATAACTTTGATTTTAATATTTTTACTGTCATCATTCTTACTATCAGTGAGTGGGAATGACAAAACGAAATATGGACTGGATGAATTTTTTGAACGCGTCTCTGATGCCACAGCGGTTTCATGCGTTTCCCACTCAATGTTGCCTACTGAGAGTATTGCGCAGGATGCCCGAATCAAGTTTGGAGGCTGAATCGAAAAAATGTTACTGTTATCTTTATGCCGTGATAAAACGCATTCTGGGATTTTTAAAATTGGTCTTACATAGTGTCACAGAATATCCAGCATCGATGTGAAGTGAAAGCTTTTGAAAAATCGTTTTTTAAAAGCTTTTTGTTACATTTTAATTGCAAACAAACTGAAACAGACTACTTGTTTGATGTAAAATGAAACTCGAACGCATAATAATTTTGGATGAACTTGGATGCAGTTAAGATTCTATTATCAACGTGCTGCTCCCAGACACTGGGCTGGGTCAAAGATTCATGCGACTTCTTGATACACTCGCCCAATCGTTGCATGCAGCATGTACGGCCGACTGCTAGCTGGCCGTAGTGCTTCGAAGATCAAGCGGATTATTCCGAACTTGGGCGAATCGTTACCTTGCGAAGCTTCAAATTTTCAAATATTACAATTTTAAAGTAAATGTTGACCTGGCGCCCCTGACCAGCTGCCACTGATACAAATTATTCTTCATTTTAGCTGCAATGGATTTGTTTAATGAATCCGATTTCCTAACATTTTCGGCGCGAATCTCGTCGGAGACAATTCTGGAAGATCACTGTGCTTACGACGCCCCTAGGTGCACTTACCACCCAATGTCCACCGTCACGTTTTCGGTATTAGTGTTAATTTTTCGGAGAATGGGATATTTCTAATTGGGTTAATAGGTCTCGTGCTGAAAAGCTGGGAATCGTTGCTGCTGGAAGTGGACTTTGTTTGGGAAAAGACTAAGGCTCGTCGAATCCAGGCGCCCCTTATTTATTTAAAGACTTAGACTGGGAGTTGTTTGTAAAATAAGTAGGTTTTGAAAATGGAGGTGCATGTTTTGACAGCAAATATTTGTCGGAAGCCCGAGGAAATCGCACACGGTTTGTCGAAAGATACATTCCGGCCCTGACCTCAACCCGACTATTAGTCCTGGACCGGAGCACCAAACCGACCGAAACAAATTGTTCCATCTACTGGCATCTTCTCGCCGGTCTAACCGGCATTATCTTATTGTCGAATCCGACAAATCGATGCGTTTAACGAAAACCAAATTTAAATTGTCTATTTACACCTTCTCACCTCAAACGAGCAACCTTTCGGTTCGATCGTGAAAGTGGTTGGTGATGTTTGACACGTACTAGATGATGACATAAATAAAGATACACCCTTAACAGCGTTTACGGCGTTTGTTATCGTAATTACACTACGGTCGATTATGAAACGACCCTTATCGCCTGCTCGGTTCAATTCTGTCATCTATAGACAATGTTTCATCTTTGTCCCAGTTTTCTATAAAGTTTCCAGTTAATTGATGAGATTTTTGAAAATTGATGGTAGTCAATCCAATAACTTTAATAGCAAAACCCTGAATTTTAATTGTTTAGAAATAATTCTAACAAACACAGCTCGAAAATTAAATTTTCTAGTACCCTTCCGTTTGCCGTTCTTGCCAATTTTATTAAGATGACTTCCCAAACTGCATCCAACTGTTGGTAATTTCTCAAGTGGCCGCTCCTGCCGAATATCCCTAACTGGCAGTCACCTCTCTTTCGTTGGACCCGAAACGTAGCAATTACTTAAAGTTATTCGCGTCCGTAAAATTGATGTTTGTCCCATTAGGGGCACGTGAGGAATTGCGAAGGTTAAAACTAATTCGACGAATGGCGGTGGCGGCGCAACGTACGCTCCAAATTGAATAATCCGTGCACCGTGGAGACGAAATTTCAAAACTTAGTCGGCAAGTTAAGTTCTAATAAGTTTTATGAGTATTCGAAATTAGTTTAGGACTCCGTAGCTGAGTGGAGGTGTTGACGAAGCATTACGGTGTACTCTCTCTCTCGCCAGATGGCGTGCTCGCGGTTTGGAATAATTGCGAATAATTCTTTCCGAAGAAGGGACGACGTCGTCTTGTTTGCGGGATGAAGGTCTAATTTCTATTTCCGTATGGTTTAGATGTTGGGTCGGAACCGGTAATTAACGGTGAATTATGCAGGTCGAATCCGGATACTGTTCCCTTCCAACTTTGTTATTGCCGCTGCCATCGCGCTAATCCGCTTTTACGATTATTGATAACCAGTGATAGAGTCGGTACACGTAAAATTGCGGAGAGAGAATCAGGTGGTCGTCACCGCAACAACTGCCTGTGTAATCCAGAACTTGCTTGATTATCCATATACGGCATCGATTTCTCCATAATTGCGCCACCTGCTGCCGTTCCAGACGCCCGCCAGGCTGGGATTGTCTTACGAAAACAAACCGCAGGAAGCGGATTTAATCGGCCATTAAAAGGCCCTCTGCCTAAGCAACCAAAATGGTCAAAGGGAACCAGCTTGCCTGAAAGTTGCGTCGACTTTGGAGAAACCTGGAATCTGTTTATTAGTAGCGCTGCAGCCTAACGTTTGGAATGATACGGAACTGGATCAGTGCGACCTGAATTCGATTTTTAAATATTATATGAGGACTTGGATATCGGTCGGATCAAGTCATAGACCAGAACAAAGAGAGTGACTTCTGGAATTAGAACACGAAATATGCTACAAGTGACATGGACATACATAGTTAATTGAAATGAAGAATAAAGTAAATGGTAGAGGAAACAAGTAAGAAGAAGGTATATTTATAATGGCAAGACACACGAGGAGACAGCCTCTATCTTGGCAATACGAAACACATTGAAGCAGGAAACCTATAAAGTAGGCGTGTAAAGAAATAGAAAGAAAAACGACAATTTTACCACTGACAAGGTTGCTGGAAAAAATTAACGACCGTAAGAATATAATCTCACTCTGTGATTAAAATGGTCGAATAGATTAGCGTGTAAACAGCATATAGTCGAACTAGATGGAAGCGATCTTATCTTAATGTTAATTGTACCTTAACTGCTACAAATTGTTGATTTAGACATTCACTCTTATACATGGGGCTAAGTGCACTCGATTCTTAAGTATTATAATCGCATAGATCACAAGCAATAAATTAGACTTTTAGTACAAGACAAAAAATCCAGTTGTCATTTTTTATTGCATAAATATATCTACTTTTTATAAAAATAGAATATCAGTCCCCACGATCGAGGAAAAAGGAAGAAAAGTTAAACCTTGAAAGGTTGTTCCACCAAATTCGATTAGTATATAGACTTGAATTTTATAACTTCATACAGAAGGTCGCGAGGAAAGTTTTAGAGGAGAGTTCTCCTCTAAAACTTTCTAACAAGTTTGTTAGAAAGTTGGCATATCAGCGAGATGAAGTAACAAAAGATATATTTATATGAGAAAGCAAAAGAGAGCCGAACAACATATAAGAACGATTATTTGGTGAACACTATGAAGAAGTAAATAAATATTTCGAAAGCGCAGAAAGAAATAAAGAATGAAAAATTAATAATGTGTCCTATTAGCCTGAAGGCTTCCCACATTTTTTTTTTTTTTTAAATGGGGCATTATTTTTATTTCTATAACTAAGAAAACAATTAATAGAACAGGAAGTAGAAGTGAAAGAAAAACTTTTAGCCCTATGTATATATATTTCATGTCATACAAGACGACCCATGACATTTCTGTGATTGTGCCGGGTAGTACAAGTAGCAAGTGCTTCCATGACAGTAGACACCCAAGGTAGAGATGAACGAAGCGATAATATTAATTTAAGAAAATTGGAAACCTCAAAGATTTTCAAGAACATAGAAATATTATCGTGATCTATTACTGGGCAAGATTTTGTTGAGGAATCTCAAAAGGTAGAATGGAGAAAGTTCTAGAAGTTGAAAAACTGAAGAGATTCATATCTGGGTGTAAGAGAAGTGACTTGAAAGGAAAAGGGTCAGGAATTTAAGGATGCAAAAGTATTAGGTAAGGCCTTTCTTTTAGATCACTTCTCTATAAAATATACTTAGAACAGGCGTTGATATTGTCGAGAAAATGCAGCAGAATGGCACTAACCAAAAAGTCTGCACACTTTTTAGTGTGTTAGTAAAAAATATGGAATTTTCTTGTCTAATTTTTTTTTCATACTTAGAGAAAAAATTATTAATGTTGACCAGATAACTAATTTGAGGCAATTTTAGATCATTTTTTCACGAAACGGGTCGACCATTTTTGGTTGTGATTTCTTGCTTAAATGGCAACGTACTAATATTTCTATTCAGCCTCACTTATTTTATATTTAATTAAATAAAGAATACTTGCGTTTCAGCTTTGGGGTGTATCTCAACACAGACTGTGTATTGTGTATTGTATTGTGATACACTCTCATTCCAAACTAGGCGGACCTTCAGGTTTAAGTTAGCTGAAACTCAATTTGTATTTATTTCAAAGTAAAGGGTTTGATGTAGGAAAGAAAATTGCGCTTGTGTGGAAAATATTTTTTTACGCCAGCATATAGAAACTAGAAGGTGCTATTTAAAAGAAAAACGCCGTAGGCAAGAATGGTCAGTCTATTTTGTGAAAAGCTAGTTAAATTAATTTTTTTGGAGTGATGGAATTATAGTATAGAGAAATTCTGGAAATAAAAGGAACTGTATTCGAGGCTATCGAACACAGAAATCTAATGTGATACGGGTCTCTTCCACGCAAGAATTCCGACAGATAGCTGAAAAAAATATAATTGTGTTAACCGTCAGAGAGAAAGAAACTATGCAGACTGCTTATCAACAAGGTTGACGTTAATAGAGCCACGGATGGAAGAGGTTTCGAAGAGGGCGATAAAAATTGAAAGTTGGGTAGCTGTAAGGTTGCATATTATAATATTTCAACTATATTTGCACAAATGGTAATGGCGCAACAATATAACAATAAACCACCACGCCGAAGATAGTTTCTGTCCGCTTACACTATTACGTAGTAACGATTGCAAGAATTGACAAAAATATTTGGTAATTACGGCTGAGTAGATCAACTTCCAATGTTTTTTGAAATATGGGCAAAAGACGAAAGCAACATCCGCCCTTATTATAATGTTACCTACTCGAAGCTTCAATTGAATTGAAAAGACAGTATACCTTTGATACGTACAATTATTTGGCAAGCAGAGATTTTGAAAATTAGAGTAACAGTGGGAACAAGAATATTTTTGAAATCTGCCCTCTCAAGCGTTGAATGGGAATGATAAAGTAATCGTTCCTCTCTTGATGAAACTTGCTGTTACATTGGACTTAACTGTCATAAGGATAGGCCGCGTTAACATTTTCTGTCCTATAGTTTCTAATCTTAACTAATCTTAACAGGTAATACTTCAGCCGTAACCTCGAAGCAGCTACTTAGTAATTCGCTTTTATAGTGTTAAACATTCAAACTAAAGTTCAGTCGCCTGTAATTTGAATAACTAACTTATTCGAAAGCTGGCGTAATTAATGTTGCTATAATGTACAGAGTGTCGTGCCAACCTAGTTCAGAACTACATAAA
This sequence comes from Pyrochroa serraticornis, assembly GCA_905333025.2. Lineage (NCBI taxonomy): Eukaryota > Metazoa > Arthropoda > Insecta > Coleoptera > Pyrochroidae > Pyrochroa > Pyrochroa serraticornis. The sequence continues at coordinate 6,691,492 of HG995157.1, read as the reverse complement.
TTTCTTCAACAACGACGTGTCGAAACTTTGTCAGTAGACGCTCTATCGCTTTCGGGCGGATCAAAGGTAGTTCAATCGAAATTTAATCCCAAGAAATATCGCTATTGAGCGAACCGGTGGCAATGAGGTTTCTCACAGGTTTTTTACGTTACATCATTTTTTCGTCAGCGTTGTTAGTTAATGCACAAAAAATTGAGTTTTTTACATTTCCAGTTGTTTGGTCTCAAGCTTCCTTTGTTGTGACTTCTGCGATATGGGGTGGAATAATTGGAAAAGTTTGGTAATATTGTCGCGTATAAGGAGAGTTGTAGTAGTTTGAAATTTTGGTGAAAAATTCGAAACTTCAGTTTTGTTCAAGAACAAAAGTTTAATAGTGGACGTCTTTTTCCTTAAGCTGTTCAGGATCACGTGTCATTTACCATCCCTTTGCGAATCGAGATGGTTTTTCGTCCCCTTCAATCGTCGACGGAAACGTGGAGAAACAATAAACACCAAACGGCGAGATTAGGGCAACAATAGAGGCTAAAGAGTTGTTTCCCTCGAGGGCAATAGGGCACGGGGATAAGAGGAAGTCGGATGGGGGCGAGTCGGCGACCGCCTGGACTTAAATCTAGATGGATGCGGCTGGACGTGCTGAGGCCTCCCAGATAGCGCATGCAAATATCCACCAGGGGATTTATTGTGCTCCGGGGCGCTTCTACCGTTTGAGAATTTTAACTTTTTACACGTCCTTATCTCCCCGCACCACGTACAAACTTACCCTCGGGTGTCAACGTCGCGTGTGCGAGCGCTCAAGACTGATCTAATCTACTTACAAAACCAATCTCGATAAAGGGTTTTGTTTGTTGAGGATGAAGAAGTGTTGCTGAGCGCTTTTTCTTCGGCTGAATTTTAATTTTTTGCTCCTCGAACCTGGCACTAAGCGCTGGGATTTCGCCCCGAAATTGATCGAGACGTCGGGTAAATATGGAAGTAACGAGAACTTGATCCCCAATTCTGCGAGGGTAAAGAATAACAAGCCTAATAGACAAAAACAAATTCCCGTCAGACCGACGACACAATTGATTCGGAAACCTTTCAGGGAGAAATCGCGTATTCGCATCATTGGAGTGTAAGTAGCGCCATTAAGACGGAAGCACGTGCCGGAGACTCGAATTGATTCGTACTGACACGCGAAAATACTTGACGTCCGGATTATCGGAATGGTTCCATTAAAATTAAGCAGCATTAGCGTAATTGGGCGCAGGAGACGTCACGAAATTAAGGACTTCTCCGGAGATAACGTGAGGCGCGGTTATTGTTTTTTTTTCTTCTTCCCCGGGTAAGCTTGAGTGTCACTTCGCCTTTTAATTGCTGCTCGCGTTGACTGTGGACCGGCTCAGCAGCTAATTAAAAAGTTTAAAACACTCAGGCTCGAAATGGAAGTTTTCTGTGTGTTGTGCAACTGGCGGACTCGCGATTGGCTGACCGAACTCGGAAAATTAAGAAAAACTACTTTCAACTTACTTAGCTTTGATGTAAAGTCGAACGCAGTCATAATCAGAAGATTCGTAGGTTTTCCTCCTTAACTAGATAAGAAAACGAGTCATTAGTGAGAAATGAGATACGAAATGGATTTTGTGGTAATCTAATGAGTGCATCTGTGTGCTCCCTCTGGCTTGTGATAGCAATTTCGTAATTCTTATCTTTGTAACTTTTATTAATTGCGGAGCAACTAACGTATAATTTCTTTTGACGTCACATTTTGTGGATTTTCAAAATAGTTCTCGCCCTCACTTGCCGAGTAACTCTCAGGTGTTGTCGTCGTTTCCGGATATAGCGAACACGTAACTGCTCAACACCCCATTTAGCCGGCAACGAGTATTGAATTGAATTGTTGCGTCTTTGCGTTACGGAGGCTGTAAAATAGTTAATCTTCGGGATTTCTTGGGGCAATCGCGAGGAAACCGCCAGACCGTGCCGAAGCCGTTGACGTCTCTGCCCTTTTCTCTGTTTATTTGGACTAGCTGGTAGCAAATTGGCGGAGATCACGTTGGTGGGATTAAGAGTCGGTCTCGCGTGTTGCATCTGAACGTCGCCTGCGGGACCATTTGCAGCCGTCTAAGTGAAACGTCTCAATCCTCCGGAAAAACTGCCATAAACTCGAGTTTACCGTCTGTAATAAATGTAAGCTTTGCGCAAGAACGCGACGTGTCTCTGCATAAAATATGCTTTATTGATTGGATAAACGGCCGTACTTTTAAAACGTCCTCAGAACTGTCGCCGTGTTTTATTACGGGAATAAAAAAGAAACCGCCAAGAGGCAAAACTGGATGATATTCGAGGGGTGGCGGCCCGTAAAAAAATATAAAATAAAAATAAAACCCACCAAATTACCGCGGACTGGAGGGAATGCACCGACGGACTGAGATTATTAATTCTAATTAAATTCACACTTCAATTAATCCGGCAACGAATAATTAAAAGAACTCTCGAATAATTAATTTTAAAATATAATATGAAAAAGTTTCCGTCGAAATCTGCAACCCTCATCCTGACTAAGAGGATTTATGTGCCAGATTTGTTTGAAATTATTTTTATCGTTACGTGGCTTTGAGCAACTTGAAAGCTTCGCAAGTAAATGGGACGGACTCGATTAAATTCCATGCGAGCCGAAAGACTCCAAAGTACTTGCGCTAATCCGAATTAGTTGAGGACAACTTCTGTTTATGAAGGTCGAAATCTCTTTTGCTAAATAATTGGTAAAAATGCGATATTTACTCTATCGGCGGAGACTTGAAGTTATTGTTACAAACTATAACTGCTTAGAATATTATTTGTGTATTTTAAGACAGCGGTTCTCAAACTTCCATATTTTGCACCCTTTGGACGGTGAATAATTCGACTACTCTCTCTGTCATCTATTTTTGTAATTCGTTTACTTACATTTTGAATTTTTGTAGTAAAAATTTTGGATTGTTTATAATAGAAATTTTTCTGAGACAATACGCAAAATTTATGCCTCTTTGTCGTACCGGCATTTTGCTATTTTGTTATTGAAAATCTTCGATAGAACCAAATTAGCTCGCGCATATTCATGTGAATGCAGTGTGGATGCACTTTTTTCCTTGTATTTCGTTTTCAATATTAATCGTGCATGTGAAGTATTGTAGGTATTTTAAAAGCAACGCGATGCTTTGCAATTTATCTCCATAAGCCCGTGTCCACTTTGTGGATCGACAAAAACTTTTTATGCGACGTTTATCAATTTTTTCCCGTACCGGTTGCCACTGATGAATTTTAATTAAAGCACAAGTTAATCCCGATGCTTACCGTGCACTTAATCCGGAATTAATTAAAAAGCGCCTCATTTTGCGTTGGGCGTCGAAATTAAGGTCCACTACTTTAATACTCGACAAATCTCGAATTTGTTTCGTAAATCCTCAACTATTTTGACCGCGCCGCGGCTTGGGATCGCGTCAATTATTTACATTTTGACAGGATAATGCAAATAGAACCAGCGAAAATTTAAACAAAGAGACTTAGTGAATCGCACTGGGATAATTCTAGGGTAAACCTGCTGTCGACCCAAATTGGACAGGGGGGTTCTAAAAATAAATCGGGCATCTGGACTGTAACGATAGAACGGCCGGTGGAAAGCGGCAATTTTTATTGCCGTCATTTTTCAAGCACTTCTGGACCCTTCTGGTAGGTAATCCCCACTTTTAATGCAGTGGAAGTTGAATTGTTTTTCATGTTATGTTTCTACCGGCAGGCAATGTGGGGAGGAGGTGTGGAGTAAATAGAATTTTTAATCATTCCATTTTTCAATATACAGTAAAGTCAGCGAATATGACACTTTTTTATTTAGAACTCATAACATGTAAATAAAGTAGCCTGTAGAGAAAAGAAAGCAAACAGAAGTTTAACTCAAAAAACTACAGCTTCGATTACAGCTATCTATCAAACTATTTTTTAAGTTTGAACAAAATTGCTGTTAGCTTGAGACTCCACAATTTTAAACATTAGTTCAATCCCTTTAGCTTTCTAGTGCAGATATTTTCGTAGAATTTCTGTTGAGAAGCTGATGAGAGCTGTATAAAATAAAAGAAATAAAAAATTTGTAATAACATTTATTTTCTTTAATACTTTTTTGTACATGTAAGTTCTAATTGTAAATTTAGAAAAAGTCTTTTATTGCTAACTCACTTTGGTTGGAATTAATAAATTTACTTCCACATTAAAGAATCCTATGGCTCTTCCGGTTGTAGTAATCAGATTGGTCGAAGAATCTTGCTAGCAATACTCTTTTTATTTTCCATAAACTCTTATATACAGGGTTAGTCAGAAGTATGGAATCAAACTTCTCCTCTTTAAATATGTGGATTTGGAGACCGTACTGATATTTCTGTTTAGCTTGACGTACAGAATGATTTTTTATATGAGCATGAAAATTTGTTTTCTCTACAAGAAGCCATTTGTTTCCAAAAAATAAAGAAAATTTACTATTAAGCTTTCTTAACTGTGGACTTTGCTATAAGGTTCCGCTTAGTTTGCGGGTGTATCCTGATACAGTTGACAACACCAGAATATGATTTTTCATGAAAATCCACACGGCAACTGTCTTCAGTTATTGAAATACCTCATTCGGTTTAATTGCGGTCAGGTTTCCTCCTTTCTCTACAAGCAACAAGCGACAGAAGTCGCAAATACTTTATGCACTTTATTCAGTTTGAGTGATGTAAGTTTAATACCACCCTTTGCACCACATAAATACTTTATTTTAACATTATTAACATTGATATTTTAGAAAAAGTTGCAAAATTGGATGTTCTTTTATTTAGTTAATTGCTCTAATAATTGAACAACGAGACTATGAAAATCAAATTTTGACCGTTTCAGAGTCATTTCAATAACCTTTGGCGGGATGCTTCATAGAAACTGTTTGATCTGATTGGGGGTAAATGTACAGTTGACGCCCTTGCTGCTTCAAGAATTTCAGGCAGAGCATATCGCAACATTCCATCTGACATAATTGTAGTTTCTATCGAAATAACTAGAAAAGTTTGGATCTGCCCAACGATGACGCTGACGTCTATTTCTCTGTTATTGTCATCTGCCGTAACTATCAAAAAATTTAGATGTTGTTAGGTACCGGTTGAAAAAAAATCTTACATATTATTTGGAGCAAAAAATTTGTACGTCTTTGGGTTCCAGTTCCATCACGTAAAACTCAATTTTTGGGCCCAGGATCATAATATACCTTGTAATTATTATTATTATATCTTTTTGATACGTGTGTTATTTAATTACGAAGTCAGAGAGGCATTCAGTTCTTCTGCAGTATTTTTAGTTTTCCAGAAATCTTCTATTATAAGGTCAACATGAAAATGCTAAAAATTCCGCTAAGAACTTCCATGGCAACTCCTCTTTTCTCTAAACCAACGGTAATTTGTAACTACGAGTGTAAAAATTATAAAAATTCTGAACACGCCTGTTAAGTTTCTTTGAAATTCAAAGTGGTGAATTTTTTTCCAATTTTTGAAAAAATCGGACCCATATGAAAATTTTCGGTAATCTTTTTTTCTTCTGATTGCTACGAAATGTGGTACGTCGATGAGATATTTAAATATGAACTTGTAAAGGCGTTCAATTCATCTGTAGCATTCCTAGTTTTGCAAAAATCTTCCACTATGTAGTCAACATAAAAATGCCGAAAATTTCGCCAACAACCCTCATAATATCGCCACTTTTTCTTTTAAACCACCAGTTTTTTTTAAACAAATAAGTGTAATTATTGATTTATTATGAAATTTTAAACACGCCTGTCAAGTTTCTTTAAAATCCGAGTTGGAGGTGCAGTTGCAAACCATTTGCAATCGGATGATCTTTCGGACGCTCATTCGATTATGCTGATCAGTCAGATACGAAAAATGACATTATGGAAAGCATTGCGGCATGAATAATCGAAAACCTTCAAGAATTGTAGAAGAAAATTTTGTTGAACACGAAACCTGTTTATTAGAAAAAAATTAATGTCTCTAGTTCTACTAGTTCCATTAGTTCTTTTATTCAGAATTTTGCATTTTTTTTTGCTCTTAAGATTTAATGAACACACGAAAGAATTACGGTGACCATAGCAAGTTGAATTATGGAAAAAGTATACTTGGTAATTAAGGAATAGAGGGTGACTTCTGTTTGGACGAAATACGTGAATATTTTTTAAATTGATTCAATGCACTTAGGAAAATTCCATTTTCTTCTCAGTTTTATAGATTTGTTTTCATGTTAAAGGAAAAAACCTTGTGACCAAGAACCTCACAGGGAATTATAGGCAGTTGGTTCATTCAGGTGGATCAATACCCAAATTTAATTAACGCTTTGATGTTTTCAAAATAAATTTTGTTTTAGCTAAATTGTCTAAAGGAAGAGGGAAGAACATTAAACAACTATAGACTTAAATAATGGAGGAAAAAAATAAGGCTTGTCAACCCTGCCAAAGTTCTTCGTGCTAAATATAAGGAATAAAAACAATGCGATTTTGGCTGTAATTATTTTGGTCATTCTCTATACGAATCTACGTAAAAAGTATAAAAACTAACATCTACGACACTGGCTTAGCTTACCAATGAAAAATGGCTGAAGTTTAGCGAAATTTAAATAATTTTTGTACCGAGTTCTATTGAACGCGTATTTAGTACGGCCGACATTATTAATTGCCACAATGGGAAAACGGCTAACTTAGTTAATTATTAGTTAACTGGCATTTAGGGTTGAACTTTTGACCCCACGCAAGACGTGTTGCATAAAATCAGATTGAACTGAGCCAGTTAAGCGAAATTTTCTCAATGACACAATGAAAAAGCAAATTTTACAGACATCGGGTAATTTTAAAATAAACAGGGGTGGAATAAGCGTGAGTTTCAGTAGGAATTTATGTCAAATTTGTGAATAAAATTGCAAATTTTTTAAAAAGAAGTTATTGAAGTAAATCAAATGTGACGCTTTATGAATCGAATATGCCTGTAAATTGTCCTAGTACACATGTGGACATGTTAAATCTAAATCAGGAATTTTTTAAAAAATTTGTCGGACACCAGCAAATATAAGCGATTTGAAGCACATTTTAATTCGTTTCGTTATGAGCTTCTTATATTTCCTTTCTGAGCTGAAAACCGGAGAAAGTCAAATTTTCCGAATTTAAGTAAAACATTTTTTTTCCTGCCGCATCTCCTTGTTGGCCTTTTAGTGTTTAATCTCAGCGTCCCGCCTCTGGACAATATTGAAATTCTCTCACGACACAAACTGGAAGACAACAAAATTTTTAGCTAAGAACGGCGTCTTTTGAAATTCCACTGTTTTTTGTCGGAAATTTTTTCGCCGGTTCGTTGATAGTCGCTGTAAGGGCGGGCGGGTGTTTTTTTTTTTTTAGGGCGAACCGGCGCCCGGAATTTGGGTCGGATGATCAAAGGCTAATTACTTGCAAGTTAATGAAGCATCATTGGAGCCGTCGCTTAGACAATTAGCAGCCTCGAAAGTCCGGCGGCAAACGTGCAACGCCCGGAAGCAAATTGGTCAATTAACTTAAAACGTCGACGCAATAACCCTCAGCTTTTGCGGACAATTGCGCCCAAAAACAAATTGCCGTTGCGGCCGAACAAGCGTCGGTGTCGTCGCAACGACTCAAAATTGCGCCCGATAATTGAGAAATAAGCGAAATTGCCGCTTTAAATTCGTTGCAATTAAAAGGGAGCGCCGGGGACGTCATCGGAATTATCGTCCGTTAAGACGACGACACGACCGTTTATGCGAAACGATCGCAATCACGAATTATATCAATTTCGAACCCTCCATCCGGATTTATGCGTCGGGAGAAGGACCGTGCTGCGGGCTTGCCGGCCATATCGTAAATTAATTAAGTGTGCTCCGGTAGTTGGTGGGTTTTGCCAGAATCAGCCGTTTGCGTTGTGTCGGTTCATTTGACGTCATTACGGAGATTACATGGATTGTGACAAATTTCGATGGGGCGTTCCAACGACGAACAGGTGGCGGCGGAGCTTAATTGATCTAGAATGATCAGAAGAAATAGGGGTCGGCCCACAAGTATAACGTATGTCTGTCTGTTGATGGGGATGGGGCGGTCAACTTTAAAACATCGTCCAATTTGATTTCGGGTTTTATAACGTTACTGGAATTGGTTCGGTTTTATTGCTGTTCGATAAATTCCGGGGATTGCAAAAGCAATAACAAATTTTTTTTAATGTTTGATGGAGGTTGAGCAGCTATCGATACCAATTTCAGGGCAGCTCAAATTAACACGCATGAGGGCAAATATGTCAATGGATGATGCGCGATAAACGCAAATCACAACATTGAGCTGTGTTGTAATAAATACCAAGCAGCAATCTAATTGGCTTTAGTAACTCAAAAAAATAAAGTTTTACAAAGTGTTTCACCTCTCAAATTGTGGATAATGAGCGGCGACTTCGCTACGTTAGTAGCCAATGTAGTCACATTGAGTTCAAATTTCCACATATTGGGTGATTTCCATTTCTCGCCGGGACACGAGTTGTGAAAATGGGTGCGCTCGTCATTTTTGCATTAGTTTGTGCTTTCCCGCTTCTTGCCGATAAAGTCAGGAGTCAAAAGAGGACACGTTATGGACATACGCATTTACTGAACAAGTCTTGTTACATTTATTTTTCGATAAACTCCATCATTTACGAGTAAAGGCGGATACATCATGAACTTGTCATGAGCATCTTTAGTAACAGGCCATACCTATAAATGTTTTTTTCTTGTCTATCCCAGAGCCGGATTCGGCTTTTTACGTATTTTGATTCGGTCCTGATACATCTCATTGATGTTAGTAAAATTTGTTGTTTGAAAATGCCGATAGTAACAAAAGTGCATAAAATTTGGAAATAAGATCCAAAAAAATAAAAAAAATGATACAAATTTGTTTTACAAAAAGCAGAAACTGAAAAATAATGTGACTCGATGACCAGTCCACAGTATATGGAGCTTTAGAGATGTCGCGTCAAAGTCCAGGAGATGATTGCTTTCAAGAAATTAGGCAAAGGAACTCGAATATTTTTTAAAGCACTTTTTTGAGAAGTCCGGACTCTCAAAGATAGAAAGTAGAACCAAATTTTTAATTATATTTTTTAAAGACGTTAAGGGGAAGAAAGCTTATACTCGATATGGAATAGTTTTATAAAATAAGACACGAAATACAATTTTATGACAATAGGTAGAGGCACCTCCTAACGTAGAGCCCCTATATCATAATGTCATATTTATATATTAAAAAAGGAATTGCGGCCGGTTTTAATTTGTTTAATATTAAATTATTATATTTTCTAATCTTATCTGGCCTTTGATTTGAAATTCTCTAGAAGACAAATTTGCTCTTCGCCTCGCTTAAACTTTGCTTTTTACGTTTCTCCATAAAACATGAGTTTAATTCTTTTGTCTCCAACTTTTTCTTATTCCTCTGAAAAGACTCAACGAGAACATAAGTTTTCAGTTCAATCTGATTCTAATGAAACTAACAACGCACTCGTAGCAGTTATGTCCTTTAGCTTTTCTCCCAGGTTAAGTAAAGTTTCAGGAGGAAATAATATAAGAATGGACTTCATGATCTGCAAATTTGCAGTTGCAAAATTTATTGTTAATTTCAGTAATGTTAGGTTTAACCGAAACTGATTAGCGTTGCGAGTTCAATAAACCAATCAATTTTGGGGTCAATTATAGGAAGCTTTTTCCAAAAAAAAATTCTGGTAACCATTGCGTTCTTTTTAATCAGTCTCAGTGAGTGACGATACTAAAGATTTGCCCGCTGGTTATCTTCGTGTTTGGGTTCATTCAGTTTCTGCTGGTTGCAAATCCATTGCCGTGAGCTACAAATTCTTCTAACTTCAATATTGCAAAACTCAGTAGGTAGTGAATTGTTGAAACGTAGCAAAGTGACTTCCTTTATGTTGTTGCGTGTTTTGATTAATTTGAAAGGTTTTGTGGCAAATCTGTGTTCTATGGCGGCAATTGTGCCGGCGCCGGAGTTTGCGTGTTTCCCCGATCCATGCGTGTTCACAAAATCAACACATAGGTTGCCGTAATTGTTATCGTTAATTAACTATTATGGCGGGATCTAGGGGTGTCGTTTGCGGCCCGAACGGTGATGGCCGTGCAATAAATCCAGCCATCCTGTCCCGACAATATTGGATCTCGGCCCGGTTGCATCTGCAAAATCGCCGATCCGGGTTCAATTAATCATTCTGATTTATGGACGGCCGTCCGTTTTATAAGTGTCATCTGTTTGCATCGCTCGTCACAGATCGTGACATGAATGGACACCAGGTGACGTCGATGCTTGACCTCCGGGATGCTCGCCACACGGCGCCAATCAAATAAAAAAAACGAGAAAAATTCACCCGGCGCATCCGCCAATTCTATCCGTTTCGCTTGTCGCATTACGACGGAACGTGACGGCGCGAGAATTCGGTTAATATAGGACGAAGAGTTAATGAAACAACAACTGAATGGCCATAGTTGCAAAGAATCGTAAACAACATCGTAAACAAAGATGTTACGTATCCAATCTTCTCTGGAATCTGTTTGGGACCCACGTGAAATATTCCTTTCCTCCCGCGACCCGTGATCGCAAACATTATTTCCGTTTTTTCGGTTGCAATGTAGCCGGGAACAAATTAGAAATTTGTTTTTTAACCCCCGGCAACGCGAAAGCAACATCGCCGCCCTATTCCGTATTTCTCGAACGTTAATGTTGAACGGCTCGTCGAGTTGATAATGTTTGCTCGAGGAATACCACTCGATCCGATGAGCCGCTTGGTTGAATGTCGAATTAAAACGTTTTTTTCTTTTGCATTTCAGGCTGAAATATGGAGCGTCTTCATCGCCATCCTTAGGAAGAGCGTTCGCAATTTACAGGCGTGCACAGATGTCGGACTCATAGAGCATGTTCTGAAGAGGTTGCGTAACGCGGACGTCGTCGTGGCAGGTAATTTATGCGGCTAATATCGGAAGGTTTCCGGAACAAATGGGAGGTTTTTCCCGAAAAAATCCCCCTAATAAATTGCTGCTAAGATGTCTTTACGCCATTATCATCACTTATTCCCGAAACGAAATCCAGACAGCCCTCCAACCCGAGCTGCAAGTTTTAAATTATTCCCATACTATTACCTGTCTCTGTACCAGCGTATTGTAGCGGAACCGGGCTCTAATATCAAAATTACGACAGCGATGACAAAGGGCCATTATTCCAGGAAATGACGGTCTTTGTTGGTGACACAAAGGGCTTGAATAGCAAAAAATGTGTCTCTCGGCCCTCGACGGCCTTAGTTAGGCGTGATGGCCATTTCATTATAAGCGTCTATTGAAAAATTTAAATCTAGAGAACATGTAACAATCCCCCAAAGGTAAGGGCAATTCCGAAATCTGGAGGACATGCAATCAGTTGGTCCGCAGAACGGTTTTATTTCATTTTTTTTTTTGCCTCAATAACGAAACACAGATGAACAGTTTTCAAAGTTGTTCCCTGTTAAAGCCTTCATATGTCAGTAAAACTGTCAAATCCCGACAACAACTTCCACTTCATTATCTCTATTTTTCGCCGGGCGAAGTCTCGTTGCCTCGCTTACTATGGCGACATCTGGATTTTGTCGATTGTTGTGCGTTTTGCAAAAAAACAATTTTTTGTAGTGACAACAGCGATTTTTCTTCTGTTATTTGCTGTTAGCGGTTGATGCTGAATGGATGAAGTTATGTAACTAATCGAGTCAGATTCATTTACTTTTTAAAATGAATTTATTTGGCGTTACTTGTATGTATTGTTGGTTGCAGAAAGCAAACTACCCACATCATCTGCGTGTGTAATTGGCCAACCATATTTTGTGGAAAGCGGCAATTCTAGGACACTGAAAGGGTTCACATTAAATTAGTTTCTTTCTTTTCTTTTTTTGTAGTTTTTTAGAAGCATTTTTTTGATTTTTGTAATTTTCTTTGTAAAACTTTTTCTTTTAAATGCAGTACTAACTAAAATCATTGACTTTTTACTTAGAGATAAATAATCAATGCTAAAATAATTTAAAAAGTAGAAAATATATCCCAATGTGAAACTCTTAGTCTAAGGTGCTTCAACTATTTTTTTATTCACTTGAAATGCAGCTACTTGGAACAAAAATATTTTAAGCCATGAGAGAAAAATATTTTTTCAGGTGTTAAAATTGTTACTTAATCCAGTCAGTAAATGCTTTGAAGTTGGGGGTAAATGTGTTTTAAATTGAAATGTTTTCCATTTTTTCTCCCGATCTCTTTCTTCCCGTTTCGTGAATTTCTATAACCTTCTGGCGCAACCCGATTTTTATAATTGCAAGATTTGTTTCTCAACATACTTATCTATTTGTCATTCCTGACATTCATTTTGTACAAAGCCCAAATTACGTAATTAAACTAGCATTTGCTCCCGATGTCACCATCCCCAAAGACAAAGGCCCATAGCTGCGCAAATGCCGTTTTAATTTATTTTAATGTTTCCATGTTTTAATTCTGCGAAGAGCACGGCCATAACGGACCTTTTTGGTATTTTGCAAAGAGTTGTATTTGCAAAGTGCGCCCCCGAAAATATATTGAGTTTCGCTAATAGCCCTCCATTTGTTCCGGGCCAGTTTCCCGCCGCCCTTGCGATTATTGCCGCGCCGTTTGATAACTAATTCCATTTGTTTTTTAACGTTGGTGATAATTTTTTTGCAGACCTCTTAATAGAGATGTTGGGGGTGTTGGCCAGCTACAGCATAACCGTAAAAGAGCTGAAATTGTTGTTCGGTGCCATGAAAGCCATTAACGCCAAATGGGTGAGTACATTTATGTGCGACCGACATGTTTATAACGACATAACCTCGTTGTATTTTACAGCCCCGTCATTCAGCCAAACTCCTGAACGTGCTCAGACAGATGCCTCAAAGGACGGGACCGGACGTTTTCTTCAGTTTTCCTGGACGAAAGGGCTCGGTAAGGAGGAATGGCACGCCATCCAAGAGTCGCTGCTGCTATTTATTTTCATTTGCTCCTTCACGGACGTGGAAGAAGGACAATTGTTTATTTTGTTGTACAAATTGGAAGATGCGGCGTTTGCTCAATTTATATTTATCAAGTCGACGAATATCGTGACGTTGTTTCCGTCTGTACGGCGCGGCATTAAATTAAATTAACCCCCGCTGTCGCTCGGAACAACACTTAAAGCGACGTCATTTGATGCAGTTGCCATAGTCTAGTTAATGTAATGGAATTTGCCGTAATGGTGTTTGAATTATAGAACTTTTGATGAAACGTGCCGGGTTCGAGGACCATTCTGCTCGCTTCTCTTCTTTTAACGACCATGTTGTTTTTTCAGCACTGCTGAAGGACGATAAACACGTTAACAATGCCGGGGAATGGCTTTTTTTCGCGTCGTCTGCCGGCTGCATTGCGTGCTCCCATTCAAACTTGTTTGCACTACTAAAAGTTTTTCGCGCTAGAACGCACTCTCGCTCAAACGAATAAAGCAGATCGGCGATTATTATTTCTGAAAGTGCAATCCTTCCAAAAATAGACCTTCATACACACTCAATAGTGTCTTGAGTACTTCGGTTAAAACGCTTTCTCTTGTTGACACAATCTAAAGTTATTAATATCTTTTAGTTGTGGTTTCTTCGGTAATTGGGTTTGTTTAAAAATTATTTATCAGAATTTTTTATGTCTAGATATCGAAAAGTTGTCAAGATCCTGTAGATTAAGGAGTTCACTCATTTTACAGCGCCACTGAAAAGCAACGGCGAACGGACCAAGTGCTTGTGGATGTGTTATCTGTGTGTTCCTTACGTTTTGTACCCTTTGAATTTTTGTACTCAGAAGTTCGGGCAGCTCATAACAGAAATTGTGGCAGACAGTTGTATGATTAAAGTTTCTTCAGACAGTTTGTCTTTACGAGATATATGTTTATGATGGTAGAGTTCTTGAATAGAGAACCGTACTAATACAGCAGCGGAGCCAACCACTAAAGATAAGTTTAAATTTGCTACAGTTGCTACAAAATTGTTGAAATAATTTTATAACCATTTCACGAATGTACCTTCTAATTAATCAATTCATGGGGACCTAACGTATCGCTAAATGCGGACTCAATACTTTATTTGCTCAATGTAGCTTCAATTTGACTAATGACACTTGCAAAACTTTTGAAGGTGCAATTTCTGTTGTAATTAGTTCTACGTTAGCTATACATTTCGAAAGAACAACTTAATCTCCTATTCAATATGTAAGATGTAAGAATCAAATACTAGAGTTCATATAGTTGCTATGGTGGGCGCATCCCTAGTAGTATCCTTGTACCGAACACAAATACAACGTCATTGGTACTGAAGCGGTTTAAAAATTGTAACTTTAACATAAAATCTAAATGGCACCGACAAACTTATTTAAAACAACAAATGTTTATTGAAGAAATTTTAATGTGTTTAATTGTTCAGGTGAAGACCTCCACTCGGTGTCAAAATTCGGTTATTCGTTACTTTAATATTAACTTTCTTTATATAGGATTTTGTTGTATTTTTCCTTACAGTTACGAACTCGCTGTACTTTAGTTTAAACTTATTGTATCCCATTGTCTCATTCCTCCATCTAACGCGTTCCCTCTAAAAAATGGAGAACACGCTCTATTGTCACGTCGTTATTGCTTCGGGTTTTGAATGTTACGAAACATTATCTTGAGATTTTTTTATAACTTCTAGTACAAGTTTGAGTAATTAATTGTCTCAATAGTTACGTCGTTTCAAGACATTTTTTTAAACACCCAGTTTTTATTCAATTATGTTAGATGAAGGAGCAAATTCGAAACATTTTTTTTCTTTACAACTTAATTGTTATTTCAAGCCCAGGTAAATTTTAAATTAGGTTAAACCAACCCGAGGTATAGGACACAAAGTGCAGGGTTGACGTAAAAATTTAGCAGCACAAACGTCTACACTCAAGCGACAAACTGAGTGCTTAAAAAGGAAAAAAGAATTGTGAAAGACCAAGTAGACATCGTTTGCGTTGTGTTGTGATCAGAACTTAAGAAACCGGTGACAGTCGCGAATCCAATTTAGAGCTAATTCGGAGTTATAGGTTGATCTGCATAGTTGCGTCGCCCATTTAATTGTGATGGAGTTGATCGTATTTGTCTAGGCGCCGGAGTTTCGCTTTAGTTAGGAAACAAGTTGAGTAAGTAAGTAATTTGTGAATCTCAGATGACCTTCGTGAAACTGGCAAAGATTTAATGAAGAAAACGTAACGTTTTTAACGGCGTTGTTGATCGTGCATTTTCGTCGCGATATTTTCCATCTGGTTATCGATGGCGGCACTGAATGAAGACATCAATCACTCTCGGGTCGCTGTTTTATCTACGTCGCGGAATTAAATTAATCCGGACCTTAACAAGACGGATTTATAGACGTACGTTGCGGAACTGAAGTCGATTTTGTTGTGACAGGCCGTAGTGCTGCCGCCCCTAGCGAAGTGGCCCTACGAGAGCGGCTTCACTTTCACGACGTGGTTCCGGCTGGATCCCATCAATTCAGTCAACATCGAGAGAGAGAAGCCCTACCTCTACTGGTAATTTCCCGACAATCAATTTGCTTTTCTGGATTCATTATTTTTTTCTGTTGCAGCTTTAAAACTAGCAAAGGCGTAGGGTACACCGCCCATTTCGTTGGCAACTGTTTAGTATTAACGTCCATGAAGATCAAAGGCAAGGGCTTCCAACACTGCGTCAAGTACGAATTTCAACCAAGAAAAGTAAGCAGAAATTCTACAACAATTTTTTTTCTTCTCCACAATTATTACTGTTAAAGTTCCGACACTAAATCACTCGTTCATTGACAATTTCCATATTTCAGTGGTACATGCTGGCAGTGGTTTATATCTACAACAGGTGGACAAAGAGCGAAATTAAGTGTCTCGTTAACGGCCAATTGGCCTCTAGCACGGAGATGGCGTGGTTCGTCTCAACTAATGACGTAAGTTTCGAGTGTTGTATCTCTTAGATAGACGTGTAAGGGTTTGTTTCCAGCCCTTCGACAAGTGTTATATCGGTGCCACGCCGGAACTGGACGAGGAAAGAGTGTTTTGCGGTCAAATGTCCGCGATTTATTTGTTCAGCGAAGCGCTTACGACACATCAGATTTGCGCCATGCACAGGCTAGGACCCGGGTATAAGGTGAGGAAGTTGAGGAGTGCAGTTAAAATCGATTTTAACCGTCGACGAATTTCAGAGTCAGTTTCGGTTTGATAACGAATGTAACATTAACTTGCCCGACAATCATAAAAGGGTGAGTGAAACTGACCAGTCCGCTACTAGCATGCCTGTGACTGCAACAGATGCACGATCCGTAAGCATATTTTTGAGTTTTTTTAGCACCACCAGTTTTGATTTCGCCAACTAAATCAGCAGTAAACTTACTGAATTCTGACCCTTACCCCAATTACTTAGCTTTATATCAAGCCAGTTCGTAACACTAAATCCCAGGACGAGCAACTCCTTGTAGTGTTACGATGTTTGTGCTTATCGAGCGGAGGATACGATGTAATGTTCCTTTGGTAGCGTATTTTGCTAGATTCGAGCTTGAAGCTCCCTTTTGTGCGTAATGTTGACGATGCGATGCATGGTAGAGTTGGCGTTAGCAGCCGCGATATACATTCAAACTTGTTTCTCTCCCTCTTTCTCAACTTCTTCTTCTAGGTATTGTACGACGGAAAGCTGTCGAGCGCGATCGTCTTCATGTACAACCCGGTGGCTACGGACAGCCAGCTATGTTTACAGTCAGCTCCCAAGGGAAATATATCTTACTTCGTCCACACCCCCCATGCTCTCATGTTGCAAGTGAGTCGAGAGACAGTGGTTTCGTTTCTGCATTATCGTCTATAATCCGTTTTTCCAGGACGTGAAAGCGGTGATAACGCATTCCATCCACAGCACACTCAACTCGATCGGCGGCATCCAGGTCCTGTTCCCTCTGTTCTCCCAATTGGATTTGCCTTACGAAACGAACGGTTCGTCCGATTCGAAGAGGGATCCCACCTTGTGGTAAGCGGTCGGCGGGCCGACGAAACCGATCTAATTAACGTTGGGTTCCAGCTCAAAACTATTGGGATTCATCTGTGAACTGGTGGAAACATCGCAAACGGTGCAACAACACATGATCCAGAACCGCGGCTTTCTAGTGATCAGCTTCATGTTGCAAAGGTCATCAAGGGAGCATCTTACGTTGGACGTACTAGGGTCGTTCCTAAGTCTCACCAAGTATCTCATTACTTGTCTCAGCGCCAACAGCGAACTTCTCCTCAAACAGGTAGGGAGACCCGGTGCGCCCTCTAGTGGCGATGATCGAAATTTGAGGGAATTGGTCGATTGGAAGACGTGATTAATAGAAATTTGTCTTACAGGAATTGTTGCACGTTTCAATCTTATTGCGTAATTTAGATAATTGTTTAGTTAATATTGTGGCATAGCAAAATTATTGCATGACTTAGATTATTTCATTGAATTCAACAAGACAGTGACTTTGTATCGAAAACTTCATTGAATTGCGTAACGGAAATCAACGCTTTTCAATATTTAAAAAATGAGACACAACGCCACTGTCATCATTAATTATTAACAATTGCCTCGCGTTTATCAAAGCGATTCTCGCTACGTTTGTCAACCAGTACTTATCCAAGCATGTCGAGTTTTTCATTTTTGGCCTTCGCTTCTTTGTGTTTCAAATTCCGTTACGGTTTATAATGAACGTAATGGGTAAGTACCGGGGGCGGTTTAATCCATTTTGATTTAGTTGTTTTGCTTCTCGTTCCTCACCTGGCAGCTCCTGGACCACGTTCTCTTCAATCCAGCATTGTGGGTTCACACCAATCCCATAGTACAAACCCGTCTCTACAGTTACTTATCGTCGGAATTCCTGTCCGATACGCAGATCTACTCCAACGTCAGAAGAGTGTCAACAGTTCTACAAACTATCCATACACTCAAATACTACTATTGGGTCGTTAATCCAAGAGCGAAAAGCGGAATCGTTGCTAAAGGACTGGGTATGGATACGTTGTTATTTTGTTTCCAAACTGATTTAGTTATTTGTAGACGGTCCTAGACCCGACAATAAGGAAATCCACAGCATTAGGCAGTTTATTTTGCTTTTCCTCAAACAACTCATTATGATTGGTAACGGAGTTAAAGACGACGAGCTTCAGAGTATTCTAAATTATTTAACGACGATGCACGAGGTAATTTCGATATTTAACAATTCTTGAATTAATTTATAACAAATTATTTTTTGATAGAACGAGAACCTTCACGACGTGCTGCAAATGTTAATTGGATTAATGTCGGAACATCCGTCTTCGATGGTGCCTGCTTTCGATGCAAAATATGGAGTACGAACCATCTTCAAGCTTCTGGCGTCGGAAAGTCAATTAATTAGACTGCAGGCGCTCAAGCTGCTAGGATTTTTCTTGAGTAGAAGCACCCATAAGAGGAAATATGATGTCATGAGTCCTCATAACTTGTACACTTTATTATCGGAGAGGTTGTTGCTCAACGAAGATGTGTTAACCATTCCCACCTACAACGTTTTGTACGAAATAATGACGGAACACATTAGCCAACAGATTCTCTACACCAGACATCCGGAGCCGGAATCGCACTTTAGACTTGAAAATCCAAGTAGGTTTCAAAGAATGCTCACGATCATTTTTAAAACTGCGATATTCAGCGCTTTCACTTATTAGAAGTAGGTTCGTTTCTGTTCCACAACGGCAGCACAGAAAGTTGCAACATGTACTTGGGGTATTTTTTTTTAAAGTCTTGTCAAGACTAACATTTTGGGGAAATTCATTCGCGATTGTTGTGGCCTAAACTCTTAAGCTGTATTGTATTTACACAAAAATTTTTGGTAGTTATAATCAACAAACTATTAAACAAACTTAATAATTTAAAATAGCGCTATTAAAAATATCAATAACTTTAAGAAGAAAGCATGAAATAATCTGAAAGCTTGAAGGTATCGCTCTTTATGGAGTTCATATCTGATTGTGTTGTCGTTTTCAGTGATTCTGAAGGTGGTGGCGACTCTGGTTAGACAGTCTAAACAAACCGAGCAATTGCTGGAGGTGAAGAAAATGTTCTTGTCCGACATGACGTTGCTTTGTAACAATAACCGTGAAAATCGCCGCACCGTTCTTCAGATGTCTGTATGGCAGGAATGGTTGATCGCTATGGCTTACATTCATCCGAAGAACACTGAAGAACAGAAGCTATCCGACATGGTTTATTCGCTCTTCCGAATGCTGCTCCACCACGCCATCAAATACGAGTATGGCGGTTGGAGGGTTTGGGTCGATACTTTGGCAATCGTCCACTCAAAGGTGAGTTGAAACTGATTGTAAACGCAGCTTGATCACCCCGTTTCCAGGTCTCTTACGAAGAATTTAAACTGCAGTTTGCTCAAATGTACGAACATTATGAACGTCACAGAGCTGACAACATCACGGATCCCTTGGTCCGGCAACAACATCCGATCAGCACTATTTCGGGTTGGGATCAGCAAACTCAAGTGGCGAACGGTTGCCATCCTGAAGACGAAAGATGGCATAATTCCCATCAACTTCAAGAAATCGAACACGAAACCGACAAATCCGAACCGGTTTGTAGTTGCGATTATAACTCGACATTGTCGGAGGGTAGTCCGGCGTCTTATATAGCAAAACACGAAGACAGTGAGGGTGTGTCACTAGATTCTAGGACTAGCGATTTGTATAGTGACGTGAAAATTGGAAAAGAATCGCCTTTTTCTCAGGATTCACCGATCAAATCGCAAATAGCCGAAGACACGCCTGAATCTGTCGAGATTACAGAAAGTTCACCTGTTTGCAACGGTATCCACGAGAGCAGTCCTAGTTTCGGTAGTCCGTCGAAAATTAACGACGAACCGACGAAAGCTGAAATCATCGAGGAAATTGTGCAGGAAATTTTGAGCAAATCTGAAAAATTGCTCGAAGAACATGTGGAATTGAATCTGGGAAGCGCGTCCCCGGTGGTTCGTGACGAAGAAATCGTTCAGGCGGTCAATGAGGTTGTTAGTAACGTTGTAGATGTAGATAAAGTAGCTGAAAAAGTCACTGCAAGTGACGATGATAATAAAAGCAAAGTTGACTTAGTTTTAGATAGTGCTTCAAAGAGTTCTAGTGCGGATTTGACGATCAGTCCGGAAAAAGAAATTCCGGATAGCGACTTGTCTGAGAGGTACCTAACGCCTACTGAAGAAGAGATCATCGACAAAAAAGACGTCAACGATGTTAGTGACAATAAAGAAGTCGAAGTCGCGGTTAGTCCAGAAGTGTTAAATTCTAAAGAGACCGCCGATGCTAGCGTTAGTGTTAATAGTGATAACCTGACTGATAATAAAATATCTGAAGCTGTGCCAATTGTTGAAAATAGTGCTGTGTCTGTAGAATTAGAGCCGTCCAATGTTGATTCTAGTCTAGACAAGTCGAACGTTCCAGTCGATAATATCGTTGTAGATAAGTCAGTGGATGATCCTAATAGTCAAGGCACCGAACCTGCTAGCGAAGTGCCTGTCGAAAGCATTCCAACGATTTCGCAAATCTGTGATCCTAGTCATTACGATGCGAGCGCCGAACCTGTACTTAACGACAAACCGAAGGTTGAAAGCCCAGAAACCAAGAGGAGGGTGAGTTTACCCTCCAACCATCTAGAAGGACAGCAAGACGTCGACAAGGAACCAGTCGCGCATCAAGTTTCTCCCCAGAAAAGACCCAGGAGCGCCTCCACTTCGACTCAAGTCGACCCAAATCATTTCGGTACGTTTTTTTATTTACTCTTCAAAATCAATGAATGAAATTTATTTTTTGCAGAAGCGAAACGTTCGAAATCCGGATCGTCGTCGACGCGCCCAATGTTCAGTCCGGGACCGACGCGCCCTCCATTCAGAATACCGGAATTCAAGTGGTCCTACATTCATCAACGTCTCCTTTCCGACGTTCTTTTCTCCCTCGAAACGGATATTCAAGTGTGGAGGAGTCACTCGACTAAATCCGTGTTGGATTTTGTCAATAGCAGCGAAAATGCCATTTTCGTCGTCAATACAGTACATCTAATTTCACAATTGGCCGACAATCTCATCATAGCTTGCGGAGGACTGTTGCCTTTGTTAGCGTCAGCTACTTCTCCAAATGTAACTAGTTTTAGGTCGAGTGACAACTAGTAGTAATTAATTTTTTTCAGAGCGAACTAGATGTGATCGAACCAACGCAGGGTATGCCGATAGAAGTCGCGGTATCTTTCTTACAGAGACTGGTCAATATGGCGGATGTACTTATTTTTGCTAGTTCGCTCAATTTTGGCGAACTTGAGGCTGAAAAGAACATGTCCAGCGGAGGTATTCTGCGCCAATGTCTTCGTTTGGTGAGTTCCGTTATTAAAGATATAAATATTGTATATATCTCACTTGCGCTTCAGTGGTCGTTTTCAGTTGTTTCTTTTTACATTTGATTTTAATAATATTGTAAAAATTTGTTATTTTCTTTACATTTTGGGCCGACGTTCTCTGACAAAAAATAATTCGTTTTTGTCTCTTGACAAAAACTGATTAGTTTTTGTATAACATTACGTCACTGGTTGAGGTTCAATGTTCAAAATGTAACAAGTTACCGTGTGATTTTGTGAAAAATTTGTGCAGCATGAAATGTCTGTAAATACTGTAAATGGTGTTAAATAATTGTTGTTGTATTTGTGCGTGTGTTAGGTTTGCACTTGTGCAGTTCGAAACTGTTTGGAGTGTAAAGAGAGGAGTCGCCCGCACCACACTATTGCACCACCATCACATAACGTTACTCACAAGGCAGCACACTTACAATCTTTCATAAGGGGTGGCCAGAACTCGCCCAAGGTACGTTTTCCCTCCAACCGTTTGCCTTAATCTCAATCGAAATCTCTGATAACGGGTAAATTTCGCAGAACATCGCGGACAACTTATCGCAATCGACTCCCGTGAAGGACCCGGAGAAGCTGCTGCAGGATATGGACGTGAACCGACTTCGGGCTGTAATTTACAGAGATGTGGTGAGAACGTTCATACAGGCACTCCCGTTCCTCGATTTAACTAAATAAACGCTAACAATCCCACTTGCAGGAAGAAACTAAGCAGGCGCAGTTTTTGTCTCTGGCGATTGTCTATTTTATCTCCGTTTTGATGGTTTCCAAATATCGGGACATCCTGGAACCACCGGTTTCGGTCCGAGTTCCCAGTCCCGTGCCCGCCATCAGGAACAACGGCACCTCTCACCATTCAGGAAGTCCACAAGGTGCGTTTTTTCAAAAGAAATTTGATCACGCAGTCAATTCACGACACGCTTTCACCAGCACACCAGGAACCATAATAATAACCATCGATTCATATACAAAATGTAAAAGTTTACAATTGTGTGTTAATGTGTTTTTCGTGTTGCTTGCCACGCAGAAGGGAGCGCTCGGCCCCTCTTCCCGCAATGGTCTCACCATGTTTACCCACAATTCCTTCCAGGTTCCCATCCCAACGCTGTGCCGCATCATAATTACGTGCGGCACAGACACTCCTATGTCAAGCACCACTACAATCTGAACAACAACCATCATTCTCACCACCACAACCACAAAATCGACCATCGCTACCACAGAAACTCCATTGCCGGCCATCCAGGTAAAGTGATCGATGTGATGGTAGGCCTAAGTCAGCACCCGCTCGACACGTTTTACCGCATTGGTTTCCTTTTTTTGTTGCTGCACCAGAATCTATTACCAATCTTCGGATCGGTGCAACGTTTTTTAAAAAATCTTTTTCAGTAGTGGACTAATTTTGTTGTTTTTTTTAGCATGTCCTGTTTTGTATGCCTGCTTTATTTGTGTGCAATTAGTTGAATTTTTGGTTAAATCATATTTTCTGCAGCTTCAAGATCCATCCACAACCAAACGAACCCGGAGGACAACGATTATGACGTTATCACCGCTTATGTTATGGACGATAACAACTCGGTAGGGCAAGAAAACGATCTCCATTCCGGTCCCCCTTCCATCAAGGTAACTATTGCTCGAAGTGTACGTGTATTGTGGATGACTTGCATTGCCCGCATCACATTTTGTACATGAAAATACGATGCAAAGAAATGTTTGAATGTTGATTGGTTAACACATTTATTTCTACTAAAAGGTTGTGAATGATTGTGAGAAACGATTTGGTTTTCTTTAATACTAACCACTGCTTTGCTGCGGCGTACCTTTTAACAGGTTAACGCTAGACAGCGTCCTTCTCTGGGACATGGGTTCTCTGTAGATTATTCTTTGGATGGGATAAGGCATGCTCGAGGTCGTGACAGTGCTCGTGTTAAGAAGGTAATGCTATCTAACTGCCTGCCGTAGTTCATTAACGACGCTGTGTAAATTTTTGCACCACAGCCTTGCATCTTATGTGCACAATCGAGAAATTGCATGCAACAATTTTGTACTATTTAAGACTTTTTTGATTAGCTAACTGTTTTGTGTAGTTTTGCTGAAATTGTGAAGCAACTTAAGTTTTAAAGTTTTTTTCGCATCCAAATTGGTTGAAAAGTTTTTTTTTCTGCAAAATATCATTAAGATTTGTTCTAGCGGCGACGTAAACTTACAAGTTGCTAATTTTTACTTATTTGATTTTGCTTCACGCAAACCGAAGAATCTAATGCAACTTCTCTGTTTTGTACGGTGGCGGAGCTTATGACAAAGGACAGAAACTAATCTTATTTTGTTTCTGATCTTTAGAGCACCGACTCAATCGAAGATATCAATTCGGTGAATTCTTCGGAAACCAACAATTTAGGTTCAAATAGCGAAATAACGATAGAAGATAACAAAGTGATGGGCAACGACGAAAACTGGACCGATATCAACTTAAACGAAGACGGTGAAGCGAAAGAGGACCCGCGTAATATTCAAAACATGTCTCATTCCCATTCCGGCCTTGTCGATATTGAAGGAAATATAGCTGAAAGGGGCGAGAAACATCATCCAGAAATTTCAGTAGTGCGTGTTCCCGATAACGTCATTCAACCGCCCGCTCAAATTCGCCCAGATGATCTTCCTGTCAACAATATAGTCGATCATATTTCCGTTCCGACACCATCTCGGGAAGCGTCTTTAACACAGAAATTGGAGATGGCGCTGGGATCAGTATGTCCGTTATTGAGGGAAATTATGGTGGATTTTGCTCCGTTTTTGTCGAAAACTCTTGTCGGTTCTCATGGACAGGAATTATTAATGGAGGGGAAGGGTTTGACTACCTTCAAGAATAGTAATTCGGTTGTCGAACTAGTTATGTTGTTGTGCTCGCAAGAATGGCAGAATTCGTTGCAGAAACATGCGGGATTAGCTTTTATTGAGTTGATAAATGAGGGAAGATTGTTGTCGCATGCTATGAAGGATCATATAGTCAGGGTCGCGAATGAAGCTGAATTTATTCTCAACAGGATGAGAGCGGATGATGTTTTGAAACATGCCGATTTTGAGGTATTCCTCGTAGTTATTTTTGTATTTTTGGTTTAATTAAAAAGTTTTTGCAGAGTCAATGCGCGCAAACGTTGATGGAACGTAAAGAGGAAGAGCGCATGTGTGATCATTTGATTACGGCTGCCAGGAGAAGAGATAACGTTATCGCCAGTCGCTTGTTGGAGAAAATTCGCAACATCTTGTCCAACAAGCACGGGGCTTGGGGTTACATGGACCCTGCTGCAGCCAAGTAGGTGTCATTTATAGCAGTAAAATAAATGCTATGGCCTGAAAAACACGAAATCCAAACTTTGAAGCTTTTGAAAAGAATTTGGTTAAGCAGATTCTATGAGTTTCTTAAAGATTCAAATCGACTAAAATTGAGCGTTTAAAAGCCGCAAAATTAGACGACTGGGGAAGGTGCAGACATAACCTTTCATTCGCAGCATTTTCCATAATGACAGAAACAGCTTTTTGCTCACCGCGTTTCTTCCAGTAATCTTTTTGAAAGCAACTTAAAACAATCGGAGTGAGTCCTCCCCGCGGTATTAGATTTGTTATTAAGGAAGATACAAACTTGATTTCACAAATGCATAATTTATTCATGTTTATATGTATATTAGCTAAACCACACTTACTACTGAATGACGTAGTCAATCTAACGACAGTTTGATAGACACAATACAAAAAGTAAAATCGATCAGATTTTCACAAAGTTTACTTAGATTGCTTTTCGAGTTTTGAAGACTTAGCTCTAGCAAAGTCAAACGTTAAGAAAGTATGGTGTGGCTAAGCATTGTTGAAGAACTATTTATTGTAACGCATATCAAGAAATGCGACAAATTGTTTCTATCTCGCTGGTGGATGTATACGATTTTTGTGTCCCTTAATTTATAAAAAATCTACAGATAAATCATGAACGTTAATTACGAAATTGATCAAAATTTATTCCATTTAGTATTCCATTACAGTAGCAGTAGATAGGTACTTTTTTTGTTTCTGTAATGTTCTTGAAGTAGTTCTTTTGTAAAGAGATTTTGGGACTTAACATTTAGATTGAAAAAAAAAATGAGAAATAAGGGGTGTATGAAATTTCTTTAAAATAATTCGCTCACCTTAGGGTGGTAATAATGACTATTAATCTGTAGTTATTTATTTTACGACGATTTTTGTTTTAAAATGTCGCTTAAGACAGAAAGCGAATTGACCCTGGAACTTTAATTTTATTCAAATCGTCTTACAAAGTATACAGCTTTAGGCATAACAGAAATCCTTAAACCCAGCGGTCCAGAATCAGCCACCACGTTTCCATTGATCGCTGGTGGATGGCGCTGCGATGCTCTCGTCAATTGAGCAGTCCAATTTATGTGACAAATTATATTTAGATTACCATTAAACCCCTTAGAGTTCTAAATTATTGTGTAGTATTTAAGCAGCAATTAATTTTATGTAATTGCAAGCACTTGAGACTTAAATTGATGTATCCCGCGTGAGTTATTAAGAGCGTTGAAATTCTTCTCAGATTGACCGAATTTTGGAAACTGGACGCTTGGGAGGACGATGCCCGGCGTCGAAAACGCTTCGTCCACAATCCTCTCGGCACCACACATCCGGAAGCCAGTTTAAAAGCGGCAATTGAACATGGCGCCCCCGAGGACGCTATATTACAAGTAATTTTTACATTTTTTTTTTAAAACCAGATTGTTTTAGTTACACGTTTTTTAGGCAAGAGAAGAATTTCATGCTCATCTTGCGGCTACCAGGAACCAACAACAGATGCAACCTAACGATTTGATGGACGATAACGAATTGTTGAGTGATGATCGAGAATTAGATAACGATTTGACTGGTAATTATTGATTTTGATCGTGCGCTGTTTAATTGATAATTATTTATAGGTCCGGTTAATATTAGTACGAAAGCGAAACTGATCGCTCCTGGCATAGTGGCACCGGGGATGGTTTCCATAACTTCGACGGAACTCTACTTCGAAGTGGACGAGGACGAGCCTGAGTTCAGGAAAATCGATACTGAGGTGAGTGGCGGTTTCGCGTAGCTGCACGGGCTGCTCTGGGCCGTTTTCGTTGTTAACAACCTGTCAAATACTTGATGGGCACTAATTATAAACCGATTAAGGAGCGTCTAGTTTCTTTCTGTTGTGTTTAATTATCGGTGTGGTGGTTGATGTAATTACCGTACCTTTTTAATTGGTTTTAATGCGATTCGGTAGTCCGTGGGCCTTCGGTGATCAATCTGGGTGCGTTAGAGCCGGCCGCGAGAGGTAAACGGTTTAAAAGACCCCTTATTAAAGTAAAAGCCATAAGTTTTATTGTGTTTACATAAGGTTGTCGGCCGGATCCGCCCATCGGGATTCTATTGATTTATCGTTTTACTGATGAATATGCAATGTGCATAACAAATTTCAATAAACCAGACAAGATTAATGGATCGTTCTCGATAGGGATACGAACGCATTTATCCATTACTAAATCACGCGGGAGAAACAGTATGCATTCCCCGATGTCGTTAACTAGTTCGCATAGATTTGAATTAAGCAGTAAGTTGTCTTTTCGCAATTGAAGGAAAAACACATCATGAGATGGCGATCGTTGTTGTGTACGAAATATAACGGTACCCGTTCTATTCTCCTAATTTGGTTGTGGAAGAGGTAGACGAGGGAGGCTGATGGTGATGTTTAAGTAGTCTTTTATAGCCCCGGAGCTTTACGACAGGGGCTGGTTCGAAATTTCCGCGTTTGCAGTGGCGTGGGCCGCGCACGGGCTGTTTTCGCCTCAGCGCCAGCATAAAAGGCGTCCCACGTTGTGTTTTCGGATAATAAAAGTATCGAATAACTCACTGTTGAACTCGGATCTCGGAATTTACGCCCCGACAAAAGGAAAAGGAGTCCGACGCGCCTAACCGGTATGGAGCGTTCCCCAAAAACAAACAGAAATCTGCATATATTTCCAGGTCCTGTGGCGTTATAAAATCAATCCGCGGTTGGGTAGGTGGCCGGTTCTTCTTCTTTCTGGTCGTGGCAAAATAAACGACCGCAAGTGGCCGCGAGCGCGATAAACCCCCGCGGTTACTTGTTGCATACGGTAACGTGGTAAATCACCGGGTTGTTCGTTGTTTGCGGGCACTGATTATAGGATTACAGTTGTATCGTATTTATTACGGGTGTTCGCAAAGCAAGGCTAGGCACTGCGACGGACGTTATCGCGCGTATTAACCGTCATGTTTAATAATTCCGCCCATTCTCTCAACACGCCTGCACCCAGCAGAAAGGCGATCGTTGCAACGAGCCTCCGGTCGAACCAACATAGCCAGGAATAACCCAAAAGAATGTTTAATATAAACTAAAAGTATGTGGACACAAAATGAAGAAAAGAGTGCCACCATGACCATAAATCCTGCAAAATCTGGATCTGGCGAAGGAAAAATAGGTGATCTGAGCAAGTGAGACATGTAGTAAAAATTATTCGTTATAGAAGAAATAAAATATCAAGCCATTTGCAGACAAGACATTTTTCTTAATCAAGTTAAGTTATAGGTAATAGTGACCTTAATATTCTCAATTCCCTCTATGGAAATTCAGTCAATTAGCGGATAAATATAATTTAAAAATTGTTGGACTTTATATGGAAATGCCTACTTTTCCTTCAGATTGTATTTTCAAACGGCCAATTAACCTGCAATACAAAGTAAAATTTAGTAAGTTTTTGCACTGTATCCATGCCATGCAGACTTAGCTTACATATCCAAAATTGCCCTCTATTGCGGGATGGATAAAAAAATGTTTGCACAACTTGCACAAAAACTATCTTTCCCTTTTCCCTAGTTTAAAAAAAGAATAACCCAACAGTTTTTTTAGATGGTAAAAACAATTAACAAAGCGTGGCAGCAAGTATTTCTCTTGAAAGTAGAAATTTTAGTATGAACTGAAAATACAAAATTTCTGTTCGTATGATCGTACCCCATTCCATGTTCATGCTAACAGATTTTCGGGTTTTGGTACCCCTCCTGTTTGCAGACCACATGGACGGTATTTTCTGTTTTTGTTTTATTAGCTTCTATGCTTTTTAATGTCAAGCAATTTTTTCAGACCTAACTGGTTAACGCTTTTCAGTAAATGGATAGTCAGAAACTATACTCAATAGAATTTTAGGTCGTTCATTCATTATTTCAGATCCTTAATAAATATTGCCAACTATAAATAAATTAAGTTCAAGATACCAAGATAATTGCCGTACGAATATTTACATACACCCTACCCTGTGATTTTATATACTTTCACGTAGTATGTTACTACATTCGTTTATAGACTTTAATGCCGCGTGATACTTCGAATGCTGCAAGTTTGCCGGATCGATCAAGCTGTACGGGATGATTTTTCTTCTTAATAGCGACTAAGTTTTTCGCCTCTTTGCAACCCTTTTTGCGACTTTTATATTTCTTAACCGCCGTTCCTTTTTAGAGCGTCTGCGTCGATACTTCCATCACCCAGTAAAAACGTTAGGGAACGTCAAAAACAATAACCGATATAAGAAGAAGAGTTAATGGGATATTTGAGAAGACAATCCGTTTTTTCGCGTAATTTTCTAAGTATTTTGAACTACCCATTGCATAAAATATTTTTTATTCCTATAAGTGATGAGTAAACTTAATTACACTTTTACTTAGAGCAATATGTTTTTACCAAGTTGTAAAAGAATGAAATCGACAACGTAGCCGAATCTAAATTCTGGATAATCTTGCTGGCATTTTACTCACACAGAGACATTACTTTGCATCATTCTATATACCAAATATTACCTATAATTGTGATCTGAAATTTCGTGAGAAAATAGGTTTTTGCAATGAATGGAAAATATGGAAATTGACTGGTTTGTTCTCATGTTAGAATTTTCAATTTTTTCCAGTATTTTAACACATGACATAACGCTTTAAGAGTGCAGTTAATTTTGAAGATTTGTTTATATTAATATCTTTATTGATTTTTAACTATTTTTGTAATAGGGTTCTACGATCAGAGAATATGCTACGTCGAGCCTCACTTATAGAAGGACTGTCATGCAAAGTATGAGTTTTGAAACAAAATTCTTTTACTTTTTTAATATTATTTATCTATATTTCAATACAAGATTACAATTTTTTATCACATGAAAGAGATACGCCAAAAGCTCATCTTCTTCGTCCACGTAAGGCTTATCTTAAGTATGTCATCAAGTAAAATATCTCTAATTGTCAGATATCGACTGCAGAGTGAATGATGATTGATTTCACCAAGATCCATGTTTGCCTTATTCGTAATTATGAGGTATTTTATTAATATAATTCCTACTGAGATTTAATTAATTTTTCCGCTATGTGACGAGTTCCCATTTAATGTCTTTTCCAGGATTAATTTTCTATAACCACATTGCAAGACGCTTCACATGACAGTGCTCATGTTTGAACAGCCACGTGTATGGTAACCATTAATGAATGACCAACAGTTCTTCGTCGATTTCTTTTGTACATTTATCTTTTTTGCAAGTTACCATATCACCATACGATATTCAAATTTCAAATAAGATTTAAGTTTGCTTGATATACAATTTTTTTATGTTCACCCAAAAATCCAAATTTGTAACAAGCTTCGAAAATAAGTGCGCTTGTACGCTGCACAAGTTTTGTTGTAGATAAAGCTTTTGTTCTGGCGAAGAGCCCTCAGTATTTTCTGGAATTCTGGAAATAGCAACCAACAGTTTGTTTCTAAAATTTAGATGCAGAACACTTTTGAAATGTTACGAATCTCTTGAATTACAATTTTTGTGAATATTACTCATCAACCAGAATATTTGATTTTAGAATTGGCCAAGTTGAATTTTTATAATTTCTGCAACACGACCTTTTGGGTCTTACAAAAAATAGAGTACTTACATAACAGTATTGTCTTCAAAAATAATTAGCTCGTGGGATTAAAAATATTGTATAATCCGAATCATAGCAATTCCATTTAAGCCCCAACTTCAGATTCCGGTTCTATTTTTCATGAAAGTTTTTCTTCAAAGTCTCAGTGCACGTGTATCTACTTTATCACGAAAATTAAGTGTTACCTCGCCACATACATTCGAATTTTGATACATCTCGATGTAGTGTATTTTTAAATTTCACTTAGCTTTTTTAAATTTTTTGGTGTTGCATACTCATACAAAAACGCTAACCGTTAACCTGAAACGCAAACTCATAATTTGACATCTTGTACAAGAAATCTTTCTTTGGTAATGTCAAACAGACTTTAAAGTTTATTCTGAAGCGTAGACTAACTATTTCTCTATCAGCACTTTGGGAGAGAACAATTCAACAGTTCTTTACTACTTGTTTACAGGATTGCGCTTCCATTTAATTGGCAAATTCCAATCCTGCTCCAAATTGCCGCCTCTATCGGTCCAAAAGTTTCGGTTTTGTTTTGATCCGGCGGTCTATCAACAATTAACTTTTATTATCTTCATTCTTAGCTGAAGAAATGTCGTTAGAATTCCTGAGCGTCACCGGTGCAATTAATGATATCGGCGCGCATCCATTCCTGCATTAATAACGCTACTTTTCCACTTTTTCAGCATTAAGCTCGTTACGGGTCTCCTTTGTGGGCGAGGTGTTAAATGCCGATCATATTGATGTGTTTGATGAAATAAAAAGAACCTCGTAGAATCCGCCCGATAAAAACCTGATGGTACCAATAAAATTTTACGGCCTCCTGCGGGACAACCGCGCCCCAAGACTAACTCGTTGGCATTATGCGAAAATCGATTGTTGCTAAATTGAATGTTTAGTAAAAATAAACAAACTGTCGGCACAGGTACGCACGTCACATCAACTGACACGCCATTGTCGACGGTCTGGTTTATTGGACCGCTGAAACGAACGGACTTAACACGCCTAGTCCACCGTGATTAATATAAATTATCCTTTGTAATTTCTAATCGTCGGCCCTTTAAATCACGGTTCTCCTCGAGGGATTCGGGCGTTTTTTTTAATAAGTTGCATCGGAATTGGAAATATCGCAGCGGTCCCGCTTTAAAATATGACGGCGTTAAAGTCCAACGACATAAACAAGTTAACACGACTTATGTTTGGAATACAAATAGTATTATAATTAATTATGTTTTGAATTAAGTACCCGCTTGTAATTTGAAATTTATTCCGCAAACATGCAATTTACATGCCTGGAAATAAGGCGAGCATTAATTAACGCGGATGTGTTCATTTCGATGCGTCTCACCTCGATTAATAAAACAAGGCGTTTAATATGGAAAAAGAGGGGTCGTCTTTTTGCGTTCACTTGCTGATAGGATAATTAAAATTTCGAATTTGCACGTGATGAAAGTATCGTGGAGGGCTTCGCAGTGCATACTGCATGATTGCATGTTTAATCCTATTTAATATTCAATTATTCATGACGAAGCCTATAAATAGTGAAGCGAGTGCCAACGAAGTATGCGTCGACCAATTATACTCATGGATTATCGAAATCGAAGCATCAGGATTGTATTTTTGAGAATTCTATTAAACAGTCGCCCCATCGACCGCAATTACTGCGCAATCACTTTTAATGGGACCAGGAGGAAATCGCCGATTATTATCGTTGTCGAAGGCGAAATGAATACTCGCTTTTATGGCCCGGAGTCCAACGAAATACACGCACGGAAGAAATGTTGCAAAGAATGCATGTAAATTTAACGATTTTTTTTAGGGGTCCAGAGACCGCTCGTACTGAGCTTTGAACTTATTACTGCACCCAGTAGTCTCATTATTTCATCAGATTCTTTCATCTTATAGAGAGCTGGGTATTCAGATATAGCCAGAAGTCTCGTTCTCTTCGCCACATATCCTGCAGTCTGAATTTTTCCCCACCCTTAAGGTGTTTATGTGTTTATTTAGCCTGCAGTAGTCTGTTAAATAACCACTGCACGTCCTAGCAGCTTTCTGCATAGTCGTAGCAATTTGTCGGTCTTTGATTCGGATGGTCAGTGTGAAATCTTTGTATTATTGCAAGTCCATAGGCTTCTACAGGATATTTGTAGCGGTTAAAGAATAATTTGCTGCAGTTCTTTGTTGATTCAAATCAGATAATAAATAACGGAGATACAGCTTGGGGTGTTCTTTAGGAAACACTCTGTATAACTGTGACTTTTGCTGGATACCTATGATCTTATAATACTACGTCTAGATCGGCAGTAGAGAGAGAAGCATCGCTAGCTACATAGAAGTGCTGGTCAACCACGTGACTGTGGGATAGTTGTGCAAGTGATTGCCGCCAAAATACACGCATTTCAGTCATTTCAAGTCGTTATTTCTTGATATTTTGTTCATTTTTGCGTTGTGATTTATCTTATAGTTTTGATAGAAGAATTTACAAACAGTACTAGTTGTAAGTACAAAGTAATTGATTTTTGCTTACAAGAATGGTGATGTATTTTGCAGCTTTTGGCTACATCAACAAGGCGGAAACATGAGGATAAATGTTTTTTCATAAGTAAATAAATATATTTGCAGCAATTTTTTATAAGCTATTGCCTTAAGGGATCGGTTAGAATAATAATAATAATTAAATATATATCTAAAAGGGGCTGCATGATTTGCCAAGAGTACGCCTAACTTTTGAATGAAAAGGTTTCTCGCTGAAGAAACATTGTGAAAGCAATGGATGTTTGCTATGAAAAGGGAATAATTTAATCCAAAACCCAGTACAGATTGTATTATTATAATATGTTAAAGAACGAAGTTCAAGATAGGATAAGACATAAATTGTCTTTTTAAAAGTCAATAGGGCCCGTTGTTCGTTTCTTGTTGAAACAGCGAAGACTAATTGCATGCTAAATAGTCCCATTTCTCGAATGTGCAAATGCTCGAACGTCACATTTCGACTTTTGTCGGTATTCTTAGACAATATTTAAGAAAAAATTGAGAATTGTCCTTAATGATTAATTGTTGGTTGTATCTTTGTTGTGGTCAAATCATTGATTTATGTTTTTTAATACATGTCTGCCTTATTTTGATATTTATTTTTATTTATTTATTTATTTAATAGTGAACAAACCAAAGGTCCTCAAAATTACAAAAAGAATACTTATAAAATAAAACAGTAGATATACTACTATGCCGCAACAGAGTATAAACACAGCAAGATTATAACAAAGAATATAAGAAAAAGGAAAAAAATAAATATATCTTCAAGTTAGAACGATTGTTTAGTTGTGAACAAATATAATTTTTCTTAAATTAATTTTAAATGAAAAAATAGAATCTGTATCAATTACATCAGGGAGATCATCCACTTCATTAAACAAATGACAAGCTCTATGAATTACTGAGTTCTCGACTAGAGAGTGTCTTACAATAGATAATTTAAATTGCAAACCAGGACGAAGATTACGTCCTGGAACACGAGATTGAATCTCAGCCAACAGGGATGAAGAGTCAATGTATGAGTGGAGAAGCTTGTACAAAAAAAGAGCATCTGTATACTGTCGAAAAGAACTGAGAGAACAAATCTTCAGAGACATACATATTGAGGAATAATCATGTTCAAGTCTCGACATGGGGTTGCCCATTTTAAAAGATGCTAAACGCAAAAATCTATGTTGCACTGATTCAACTCTCGAAGAGTCACATAATCGATTGGGATTCCAAATTACTGAGCCATAATTCAAGTGCGATCTAACAAAACTATAATATAAAGTTACAAGAGTATTGGTATTCTTAAACTCTTTTGATTTTCTATAAATGAAATACAAATTTTTTGTCGCTCTATTTACAATTGAGTCTGTGAAAGGAAAATGACAGAGTTTCATCAAAATAAATACCTAAATCTTTAACAACATGTACTCTATTAAGCATCTGGCCATATAGAGAGTAATCATTTGGAATACAGGTTGTTTTATAAAAAGTAATTGACATACATTTATCCATACTAAATTTCAAGCCATTATTTCTACACCAAAGAGAGACACTGTCAAGATCATTCTGCAATCTTATACGATCTGAATCAGATTCAACTTGAGAGAAAACTTTGATATCATCAGCATATAATAAAATCTTGGAGTCTGTTACAAATTTTACAATGTCATTCATAAAAATAATGAAAAATAGGGGACCAGTATGGGTTCCTTGTCCGACTCCAGAAGTTGCAACAAACTCCAAGGAAACAAAATTTTTTATCTTAACGGAATACTCTCTAGCTACAACAGATGACTCAATCCACCCGAGCAAGGAACCGCAAATTCCACATGAATACAATTTCTTGAGCAGCAAATCATGACTAATACAATCAAAAGCCGCCGTTAGATCTGTGTAAATAGACTCTACTTGTTTGTTGGACAATAAATTGTCTAAAATGTACTGATTGTACACTACAAGATTGGAAATGGTAGATCTCCGAGGCACAAAGCTATGTTGCTCGTCCACCACAAAACGAAGAAGAAAAGATGATAACTGCTTTTCAATTATTTGATCAAAAATTTTTGCGAAAATCGATAATTTAGCAATGGGTCGGTAATTTTTCACATCATCTCGTTTACCTTTTTTGAACCCCGGTGTAATATACGATTTCTTCCTGATATCTGGAAGTTTTCCTTCAGATAATGAATTATTAAATAGTAGTGTCAAAATTGGAGTAAAGAATTCAACCAAGTTTTTGATAAAGCGAGCAGGTATACCGTCCGGACTAGCAGATAGCTTGTCCGAGAGAGCCAGAAGGGCTGCTTTGACATCTTCGAGCGAGACAGTGAGACTAGAAATAGAGAATGATGCAGAAATATGGCTACAATCAAAGTTAACTGTATTCACATTGTGAACAGAACTAAAGTGCTGAGCAAAAAGATCAACAATGGAATGATCATTATCAGCGTTTAAATTATCAAGATATACAGAATTGGGTATAGACGTTCCTGATTTTTTATTCAAGTATCTCCAAAATTCACTTGAGCATGTGATAATACCATTTTCTATTTTCTCTATATACATTTTGTGCAGCTTTCTTTCAAGTAACTTAGACATTGTTCTACTTAATTTAAACTTAGAATAATAATACTCAAAACCTGTCAACTTCCACATAAAATGATAATATTTCTTATCCTTAATCAGCGTTAACAATTCAGCATTGCACCAAAGTGGTATACTTGATGAGCGCACAGTCTTGATTGGTATTTCCGAAACTATCACTTCATATATTTTTTATAGAAAATAGACAATTTATCATCTATTGAACAATCAGCAAGGTCCAAAAAAGACCAACCAAGACCATTATACTTATTCAATATAGAATCATAATCAGCCCCTGAGAAATTGAAAGTTTGATAATCAAAATTGAGATTAGATAACACTATGTTTTTTATTTCAATATGAAGAGCTGGATGGTACACATCTAGGTCCACAAAACAATCAGCAGATATGATGATACTTATGTATAACTCATAAGTAAAATTGTGAAAAGTTTTAACATGTATATTGTTAGTTCCTATTCTTCATTAGATAAAAAAAGTAGGCCGAAATAAAACTTACAATGTTAATGATAGGTAACAGTTGTTTTATTTTGTTTAAAATTCCAAACAAGAAACAATTTTCCAAAATATTTTTTTTTAAAATGGACCTATTGTAAGATCTAGATTTTTTTAGTGACTGATATAGTGGTAATTTAGTTTTCTATCAAATTAATTGAAAACTGTAAAAAAAATCGCATAACATTCGTATACTCGAACGCTTTTCATCCCACATCCCACATCCTTCCTTCTCGCATACATTTTATACGTACATCTCCTCACTCTCTTTAATGGTTTTATTGGGAAGGGATCATCTAGTCGTAGTATAAGATCATTGCTGGATACACATTTGCGCTACAACTCAGGTCGATCT
Organism: Pyrochroa serraticornis; assembly: GCA_905333025.2. Taxonomy (NCBI): domain Eukaryota; kingdom Metazoa; phylum Arthropoda; class Insecta; order Coleoptera; family Pyrochroidae; genus Pyrochroa; species Pyrochroa serraticornis. The sequence continues at coordinate 6,655,014 of HG995157.1, read as the reverse complement.
TCCGTAACTCCTGTTCCATTTTTAATCTGATACTATACCATATTATATCATTTGAATGTTTTCAACTTTTTATTTCCGGTTCTTCAATTTGTAAGAACTGCTGAATTTTTTTGGAGGAAATAATTGAGTAATCTGTTCTTCGTTATGTGCTATTATAGCTCAGTATTGTATCCTATTCTTGGAACGGCCCCATATTCATTTGTTGTTTGTCTGTAGATGGCTATCAATTCTTCATTTTCTACTAGTTCTGTGGAAAAGGTAGAGCAGCACGTTTGTAGCAGCTATTGCAATATTATTTTTATTATCCCTGCGTGTGCAAGTCTATGGAGGTTCTTACTTTTCTGATCACTTCACTATTTCCGCCTAAATGTCACCACATTACGGGGGCGTAGGTCATAGTTGGTACCACGATTTTTTGGCACAATCTTTGCACTATTCTTGGTTGTAGTTTCTACTTTTTTAATCCTTCCATAGATCTATAAGGATTACGTAGAATATTTTCTCTAGATGAATCAAGTCTCAAGCAAGTACCTTACTGCTCACTTGTAGTTCTTTGCCTGGAAGGTGCAGTTCTTTAGGTTTGGAAGATTCTTCTATGTTTGAACTTCACCACAGTGGTCAAGCTTGGATTTACCGAAGCAAAGTCCAAAGTAAACCGTTTATCCACTATATCGAGTTCTCTTTCTGCCACAACGATTTCATATATTCTTATGGCTAGGATGGTGACTCCGTTTGCGAATCCTTGCACAGCAAAAGTTCTTTCACCACCAAACACCACAAAATAATTTAAGACCTTCTCCCTTTCCTTAGCCTGGATCTATTTTGTAATCGAAAGTTCAATTCCACGTCTCATTATTGCTATCTAGAATTTGTGTGAAAAGTTTCTTTCATATCTAAGAAGTTTTTCTTGCAATCCATCGATTTTAAATTTTCTGATTACTAGATAAACTGGTTTTGATGTAAATGATTTATTATCATGGTTTCGTCCCCATATGCATAGTTTCTCTAAAGTTTTTAAGAGAAGTGATATTAGGACTAATAGACCGGAAAGATTTGGCCTGGACGTAGGTTAAGCTAATTGGTTAATGATCATTTGCTGCCACAAAATAGTCGAGATCTAACTTGCAATCCATCGATTTCAAATTTTCTGACCAGTAGATAAACTGGTTGCGTTGTAAATGATTTATTCTCATGGTATCGTTCCCACGTGCATAGTTTCTTAATTTTTTTTAAGAGAAGTAATGTTAGACTAATAGGCTGAAAGGGTTTGGCCTGGACGTAGGTTAAGCTAATTGATTACGGATCAGTTGTTGGCACAGGACAATAGTCGAGGTATGAATGAAGTCGTCTCGATAATGGACTTCAGGATGGCTCCAAATAGAGGTGTTGACGCTGGGAAACTCTAATAGAGGTGACTATGGGGACCCTGAGGTTTGTCGAAAAAAACTTGGTTTCCTGATGCGAAAGATGCGGGGGTTGCGCCACCCATGACGGCCCTAAGTGATTTTTTGTTCTGGCCGATTCGCTACGTGCAATTATCTGTCGATGCGATCGATTAATCAAGCGTCACGGCCACGGGACACCATCGATTACGTCCGCGGGACGTGGGACCCCATCACGCCCATGTGTATGTTCTCCGGGCACCAGCATAACGACCGGTGTTGTCTTGTGCCGTGTGCGTTGTGGTATTATAAGACGTTAGAGACGCTGTTATGTCATAAATAACTTTGGTGCTAGTGATAACGACGGACATCCATCACGGCCCCGGGTCGTACCCGGGTAATCGAGTGCGGGATAATCACTGGAATTAACCATGGACCATCTCGGTGGTCTCTTGGGCCGGACTACCGAAGTCCCACGCACCTAGCAACACCCTGTCACAATCGCTCTATAATTATGTTATAAATAACTTCGATAATCGTTTAGCGAAGGCCGCCCCGGGCTGTTGGTTTGTTTGGTGACCACTAATTGAAATCGACGCGGAGGACGAGACCGTCCTCATGGTACGGGTCCGGTTTTGTACCTGGGTTCGCATAAATCAAACGCGGGGGTTTGCGGCTGTTAATGGGTGGACAAATTACGCCTTGAAAAACTCTTCACGTGTTAAATTTGGAGATGTCAGAGGAGGAACGGGAGCCGAAACCGACGTGGTGGAGGGCGCCGTCGACGGTCCTGCGACCTCCTGCCGCGTTGCCTACCTGATCGGTTAACCCGTGAAAATTGAGGGGGCGGAGGAGGACCGCAGGAGGTGGCGATCAACTGCCAAAACAGTTCACGGTTCCGTATCAGTCAAAAAGTGGTGCGTGTCGGATGATGGACGGTGATGGCAACACGTAATTAGGGAAGCGCCGATGAGTCCGGTCAACGGAGCAGAGGCCCACGCACACGGCATCCTAGTTCTCGTAATTTTCAATGTTAAACGGCACCTAATAACAGTTTGGATTTGTTTGCTCGATCGAACCGTAGATGAGTTATGGACTGTTGAAGCTTCGACCATGACTTAAGAACGACGAACGGGTCTATCGCGTTCCATTCAACATTTCAACTAACAGAACAGCAAGAATTTTTAAGAAAATTGCGACAACTCCTTTAGTGACCTTTAAATAAAATTATATTTTTACTTTTTTACGTTAAAGGTGTTGACTTTCCTCTTTATATATTAAATCTGCACACGGCAATTATGTTGGCGATGCAGTACTTTTTTGCTCCACCCTGAACACGTTTTGATTGGGTTGAGCTGTCTCTTCGGTTTTGTTGATGGTTCTGCGAGTGTCTTCGGTTTTTTGGAGGATGATGGATCTCTTGGATCGTATGGTAGATGATTCGTGAATCATGATGGGGCTCTAAGACAAAGAGTGTGGCGTGATGCTCAGACGCACGGATGTTGTCCCCCAGCGGGGCTCATGATTGACTGCGTGGGTCTGGCCGGCTTCCCGCAGTATCAATTATACAACACCGGACAAATGCCTGTTTCTTGGTTCACTGCATCCAACGCGCTATTACGAATCCATCTATAGTTCTCCCAGTAGGCAACAGTTAAGAAAGATACATATCAAGAAATGAAACGCAACACATCTTGCAGCAAGAGCATCGAAAATTAGAAGAACGTAACCCAAAATTTTGCCACGTAACTTTCACATTTCAGTCGAAGCTCTTAAAAGAGCGAAAACCAAGAAGTCCTTATATGATGTCAAATTTCTTAGCCAAATCATCTTTCAAATGCAAGATGATTTACTTAAGATGGAGAACTTAAAAGCTCCTCCAAAAACAACATGTATTAAAAAAAACTTGCAAGAGACTTGGTTATTGTACATTTCTCTCCTCGCAGAGGTTTAATGAGTTATGCAAATTATTCAAATTGCACTTGCGGGGTCAATTTTTTTGTAATCTTAACGTTTTTCTAGCGTTGCTTATTTTTTCAATGGTTAATTGAACCTGATAGATATCTGTCTATCCGTTAATAAAGCTGTTTTGATATATGACGCTCACCATCGATAATTTACATAATTTAACGTAATTTAAACACACACCAAAACGTAAAACTGCACGCAACATAAAGGCTGAATTTGACAGCTGACGCATGGCTGATTTATGAGCTGCATAATGTTATTCATAGACGAAGCTAACAAGGTAATTATAATACTACTTACATTTCTTTCTTTTTTAATGCAGTGAAATGCGAAAGAAATTTTGTGAGGTGTTTCATTCGAAGTTACGTACATAACTGCCAGAGGGGAGCGAGTCAAGTCTCCTTTTCATTAATCTCTGTAAATGTTCGCTTTAAAGAATTTGACACGATTTAAAAACAGAATATCGATTTTCCATGTAATACGAGTAATAAATTCTTGGTAATAGAGGTATGGGCATTGGCAAATACCTATAGGGTTTATATAAAGAGTACATAAAAAATTACCACACATTGTGTTAAAAAAAGAAGTTAAAGCCTTTTCGGTAATGTGATATTGAGTGGGTATCTTCGCCTTTTCGTAATTTATTTTTATAAATATAACTAATTGTTGATTTACAAGTCATAACAGACAGTACACCATTCGGCTTCCAAGACAATAATTAAAGTTAAATTGCAAAATATACATTTGTTCAAAAATTTAGGATTCTTTAAAGTATGTAGCGACAATAATATCTGAAAACATGAAAAAAGTAATTTTAGTCCCTGTTCTTGGAAATTCCATTGAATCTTCTATGACATTTTGTATGAAACGATAGACCTATTGAATACCCTCATAGCTTTTTTTGTTGTTTTTAGTATTATCTTATCATTTCACATTTTGTTGAAGAAATATTCAAGGGTTGAGATTCGGTGATAAAGGTAGCCAGTTTACGGCAGCATCATGTCTTCCAACAAGGCACCGAATAAATATCGAATAAATATACCGATAAACATCAACATTCAGCTTTGGAAGATTCTCTGCAGTAAATAGTTGAAAAAAACTAAGTGAAGTATTTTGAAAGAAGTCTAAACATCCTTTAGCTATGTTTAGATTTTTGTTGGCATATACTTGATCATTGTGAATGTAATGGTAGTAGGTAGGTTATATCGTTTTTGAGAAAAAAATGTTTTTAAGGAAGCTGAAATATTACGTCCAATAAAATAACGAGAGTTAAGTCGTACTAGCAGATTTTCTGGGAAAATTTCTTACACACTGTTCAAATGGAATTGGTTGAGCAGTGTTTCGTTAAGCGCCCTCTGAACTCTATTTTTTGAAACACCTAATTGAAGTGATGGACGTCACGTACTTATTTTGGGAATTTTTCAAATTAATTGTTGAATCTTCTGTTCAAATTCTGCTGTACCTATTAACTGCACATAGATTTTCATTCTTTAAACAATCAATTTTCGGAATTTGCATTTCTGAATGTTTGGTATTTACTAAAGAAAACCTCTTAGCTTAGTTACGCAACGGGTAGATCTAAGAAATTAAAAAGTGAAGTTGAGATTTTTGCAAGATAATTTTCATAAACATGTAGATTATGTCACATTCATCATATAACACTAAGAAGGAAACTATTAAAACATTTTGTAAATCATTTTCCCACTTTCCGCCTGCATAGTCCCTTGTTACAAAAGTTTTATATGAATACGTTAACGATGTCTGAAAAACGTTCAATTAATTTGATTCACTTCTGAAATTGAAGCTGAATGTTCTTCCTTTCATGAATAGACTCGTCCTAGCTGCTCGCATGAAAATATTTGTGCTTGCTCTGTCTTGTATTTATAATATAACAATGTGTAACAAAATTCACCAATTTATTTGCCATCTGTTTTACATTGTTTTCAAAATATTTATAATTTTGCACGAATTTTACTTGATTTTTAGTGACTTTCTTTATTTTACTAGTCATTGCTAAATTTAAATTGTTCTTTTTGAGATACGCACAGTTTTCTGGCAACTGAAGCACCATTTACATCAATTTACCATCTTGTTTATGCTTACGTTTTTTCATCTTTTTATAACCGAAAATTGTTACAAAATTAAACAATTTCTTTGGCATCAGTGCCACTTTATCATTTTGCAAGTTTTTTACTTGATCTTTAATGGCGTTTGTCATCCTATAAACAATTTCTCAATGTAAATTTTTCTACTAGAAACAAGCAATAAAGTATTTAATTTTATTCTGTTTTTCCAACGGTTAAAATAAAAATAATTTCAAGTGTATTATTCTAATGAACAGGACAGCGATAAAGTTTGTGATGCAGTATCGAATTGACCGTCACATATATCCCCAAAGCTGCTTGATATCTTTAAGGAGATTTCAGTCAGGAAAGATAGCAACCACATGACGTCATCGGCTTATAAGATTCATCTTTTTTTTAAACTAAATTGAAAAAAAAATTCCAGAAGATGTGGAATGATCAGAATACTAGTAATAAATCCATCATCATTATTAATTTTAGCGTACTAAAGTCAATTAATTGCTATATTCCCCATCGCCCTTTTTTTCTTATTGTCAGAACGTTTCGCGTTAAAGTAATTTTTGTAACCTCCAACAATTTTTCTTAATTTTAATTTTGACTATATCAGTATTAAAAAAACGTTTCTCTGGTAATTGAAGAGTCAAAATAACTTGACAGACCCTCTCACTGCGTTGAGTGCAGCAATTTACGTTCTACTTTTCGAGTAAACTGGGAAATTCAGTACAGAACAAAAAGCTGCCCCTTTCAATTACTTTTATTTAATACGGTAGAATCCGTCGTGGCAAATATTTACCGAAAAACGGAAGTTAAAGAATGTCTCAACCTATTGTTCCCTAAATTATTCTCGTGTTGTATAGGAAGGAAATTGTAGATACGTGGTGATAACTTATATTAAGGAATATCCACGAGTCAAGTATCAGCTTTCTATCAACAACCGTTTTAGTTTAATTTAGAAAAAATATGCTTCTAAGGGACATTTGAGAATGAAGAAGTTGGCGCGGATATCTCAAAAGATCTTGTAGAAAAATTTATTTTGTAAGTGGCAAGAAAGTTTGTCAGTTATTTCAGTAATTGAAATTCAATAAATTCCTGAATGTTGTATTTATTATTTATTGATTTTGTCGGGTAATTTTCAGTTAATTCGATTAAAGGTAAATGTAGCTCTACTCATTATCTTTTATTTAATAAAAATTAATAACAAATATTTTGAAACTGAGTCTTGTGATTCATCATAAGTATTTTATGTTTATAAATGTACATTTTTATCTTCTTTTCAAACAATTTTCTAGTAATGGTATTTTAGTTCTGAAAATAACATTATGATGTCTATTAGTAAATTTTGTTTTTTACTGTCTGATTGATGCAGAAGTAGTTGTAAGGGTAAATTGGGATGTTTTGCTAGTCTTTGATGGCGGTTTTTGATTGTTTTATTACGTCTTTAACAAATTGCATCCCAAGATCAGAGTGAGTCTGTATTGTACATTTGTAATTCGTCTCAAGATTTTAAATTGGGCTCTCTGGAGAATACTAATGTTTGACTTGTTGGCTCATCCCCAAAGTTCAATTGTCTTAGATTTTGGAAGTTTTATATTGTTAATGGAAACTGTAGAAAATCAATTTTTTTAAGGTAAATGTAATTTTTCTCAACTTCTATTTATTTATTGATCTCTTCAATTTTTTTCTCCAGTCTTGGAATAGATTCAAACAGTGCAGCAAGTGGTAAAATTCTACCTCTTCAGGTAATTGCATTGGGGTTGTTGATAGATTAGACGTATACAAGAAGCTATTAGATCTAAAACACAGTCTTGGGAGATTTTTAAATTATCGGAAAAAAGATTTTTAGCACTATGGTTTTGAATTGTTTTGAATTGACGTCGCTTAGATAGGATTTAACTAGATAGAAAATGACGGAATGAAATATTTAACTTGATAAATAAGAACATCATGCCAAACTTTTTCAAAAGCTTAAATTATGACGAGTACTGAGGGGCTATGAAAAATTAAAAGTTGTCACTTAATAATTTTTCCAGTAGAATAAGTAATAATACTTTTAATACCTACTTAACACCGTTGTGTATAATTAAGTTAATCATGGTGAAGAAAAAGTTGTAAAATTAACTAAATGTTTGTAGGAAATTCAGACAGAATAATTGGACGTTAATGTCAATCACGATTTCCTTAGTTTTTATTATTAATTTCAAGATAAACGTGGAGGTAGAATAAAAATTATCAAGAAAATGTGAAGTTACTGTGCGAAGAAAAATGAGAAGCAGTAAAAATCCGTGATGTTACGAGTAGAAGAAACTTGTGACGTGCCAAGACGTGTATTTAATTAAAAATTAAAACAAACGAACCACAACTGCAAAATTGTTTATTTTTACAAATTTACGAAACGAAATAATCAGAAAGTCAAAAACTGACCAAGATAACTGAATTGAGAATGCAAGCGAGCAACAGATGTAAATGGAAAATTTGCAAAAGAAATAAGGAAAAACAAATATGCGAAAGGAATATTTGCCTTTTCTCTCCATTCACGTTGAATATGATCCTGAGTCTTCAGATAAGTCATTCTAATTTTTTTTCGTATCTAAACTTTTCTGCCGTTCGTAGCTGTTTTTTAGACGATCCTCTCTCTTAGCTATTCAGCAGTTCGTTAAAAGTAAGTGCGTACGTCTTTACGTGTTTGAAGGTATGTGGTGGGATTGAGTAAATTGGCCTCCAGATGCGGCCGCAAGCGGAAAAATAAACACTGGGGCAACCTGTTGTGCCCCGGTAATTACGACGGGCGTTTGTGAGTGCGTCGACTGTATATCCAGCCGGAGCGGAAGATTTGACAGGTCCGGAGGATAACATGATAATGATACCCTTAATTAGTACCGTTTTGACGAGTTGATGTTTGCTCAGAACGGCACGATGACGGGCGAGAAATTGCGTCCTTTGACTATACCCGTTGAGTTCGTGCCGTGGCCCCTCGAATATTTTTCCGGTGTTTATAGGTGGCCGGGCGTTTCAGCGCCAGTTGTAATACGAATTCATTACGGGCCTCATTATCATTTATTTCAATATTCCGGACGATACGGGTCGGAGCCGGAGCCACCATCGCCGGGGGCGGCCCGGCACTTAATCATACCAGCGAAACCGAGTTGATGGCGTGCCGGCCAACCCATAATGCACTTTCGATTTTTATCCACGAGGTGTACGTCGGGGCTTTCTCACATCAAGGGGGCGAACGGTTCGTTTCTCGGTTGACGAGGGCCGGATTCCTGCGATACCTCCGTAGAGGTCTCGGTGAGGCTCCGGAGCCGTTGGCGCCGTCTACCACCCGCCGGACCCAGACAACACGCACACCTATAACGCCCGTCGCGTTTTATTGTTTTACCGTTACAGATATCAAAAGCTTCCAGGTCCCTTTCCCCGTGATATACTGCCGTCGCTAAATCTAAATCAACCGACCGCACTCTGATAACCATCTGCTCGTAAATTCGCCAAGGCGGCACCAGAAATTTTTCGCCAGATCCGCCGTCACCGGATCACGCGTTGATAAAACTGGTTGTTGGGGCCATGACGATTAATTTAAGGAAAATTGTCAAACAGCTGGATATTAAAATTATTGTAAGGACGCACTTAGGCGTAATTTATTGGCCGTATTGGCCGTTCCAGCGTTATTAAACCGATTGCATTACTAATTCGGACCGCGGTGGTCCGGAATGTCCCCCCTGGTGAGGACGGCGGGACGAGGGGGGATCGTCTCCGGGTGGACGGCAGGGGGTCACTGTTGCCCCGTCGGGGACCATTGTGCGCCCGTCAAGACGTTCCGAAAAAACTCCACTCGTAAACCATCTTTATTATTATTATGCACATCGACAATTGAAACTTGACGCAATGTTGGTTTAGTGGACGGTGAAGAAGCGCCACCTGTTCCGGAGCCGACCACGTCCAAAACGACGCAACAGGTATCACCAATGCCATAAATTCGCTTTTTCCCTTTAAGGATCTCCATTACCACGACGATTTTTTCCTCATATGTCTTGTAGCCTTTGACCAGCAACATTACGAAATTACGGGATTCTTCCAACAATATTTTTCGAGCCCTCAACCTTTGCGACGCAATAATTTTAGAATTTACTTTAGATTTTTGATTGTTTTTTCAATTTTTTTTGCGACGATCGGTCTAATTGTCTTGGGTAAACATTAATTTTGTCGCAGATCGCCTTGGATAGATACTTGTAATTGATACAGATCCCTATAATTATTCCAATACATTTTTCATATCTTTGTATCAGTTATGTCATCTCTAGACCACCAGCCAAGAATGAGGACCGGTCATGGTCGCATTAATTAAATTTCCCCAACCGTACGGTGGGAATCTGCATTTTTCTTGAACCGCGATGCATCTCCTGAAGTGGCCGTGAGGAGCCGGAGCAAAAACGGCTCTCAGTTGTTGGCGCAATAAAACTGTCAAGGTAGTTGGCACTATAGGGCTGCGGTCGAGATTCCCGCATTGCACCTGACGAAATTCTTCACCTGAAACAACACCACAATTAAATCAAAGTGTCTCTTCTTGCGTCGGCGTTAATAACAGACTCCGTGCTACCATCGCCTCTTTGTCCGAGGACGCGGGACTCGTTCTTCAACTTTTCAATAATTTATGTCGCGCGTTCCCCCGTCGGTTCGTCTCTGTATACGCTCCGGTTTTATATTTATTTTATTTTTTTCGTTGCGGTTTTGTCGTAGACCATTGTTTCAGCGTCGACAAGAAACGCGCCGATTTCAAAATGAAATAACGTTGATGCCAGCTTTCGCGATGGTTGGACGAACTATCTCCATTTAGACGAAGGTTTTATTTAAATCGAAACAACTATTGTGCAACGCGAGGGTTTTTGGAGAATTCGAAACCCTCTCTTTGTTCGGAGATTATCTAAGAGATATCTTTTTTCAAAAAAAAAAACTAAGCTCATCCTTTTAGTGCAACTGACTGGAAAATGGAAGCGCGGTGTCTACGCTTTGAACAGTTACCCTACCGATCTCTTGTAATTGGTTGGAAATTTCGGGCTATTTGCTTGATCTAGCATCAACATCTTCAAGGTATCACTTCCATAAATAATAATTTAAAAAAAAAATCTCATCGAAATTTTTAGCTAGCGCAAAATCATGCAACGTCTTCGATTGGAGTCGTTACAAGCCGCGGCGGTGCCTTTTGCAGACTCGAATGCCCACAGAGAGATTTATGTGATCCCTCTAAATAATAGTCCGATATTACTTTATGTTCTAACAAAGACGCCTCGAGCTAAATGCCGTGTTTACATCTGCCTTCATTACTTCAGCGAATACCCGCGCGCTTCAAAAAATAAAACAAACAATTCAGCCAGAAGTACCAAACTTTTTCAACCCATCAACTGGCGCCGCAATAAAAGTGCGGTTTAACACAGTTTCAAAGAGACCGCCCGCCTCCACGTAACCGTCTCTCTAATCACCCTTTCGGCTCATTAGCGCCCGTTAAAAAGTGATCGCGTGCCCTCAGGAAATTCTCGATGATCACGTCAAATTTGCATTTACATTGGCCGCCACATGTCGTTAGTTTCATGTAATCACGGAGCATCGAAGCGAAATGATCCCGGAATCGGTTGAGGGTCCGTCCGGAGACGCGGGCGTCGCTTCAACGGCGCGTGAAATAACTAAATCCGACGCCACCTGCTTAGATTGCGGATTAAGGGCGAGTCGGGTGGTGGATGGCGGAGGAAACGTCATGCACGTGTCAGTTTAATGAATGACTCAATTTGTTTTATGGGGAAACAAAACGTCTCTTGGTGATGTTTTGGTACAACAGGAAAAACGTGGAGGAAACATTGTGAAGTATTGTTATATGGCGAAGAATGCAATTAGTTTCAATATTGCAGATGGTTATCTAAAGCTTCATATTTCATCGAGATCGCTATCATTGATTATGGTTTAACTCGTTGCAGGTCAGGATACTGAATAGTAATCAGTAACTTGCAGAAAAACTTCTTTACAGCGTCTTAAATCGGTTTATTGTTGTTTTCAGGAGTTTCAGGATAGGTAGTAAATTTTGGAACGTTGACGATTTTTCACATTACGCACCTGTCTTCGGCCGAAATGTGACGGGTTGTGGTTATTTTGGAAAACTTTTAATTTTTATGACTTTTGGCGGACATGATTTAAAATAAAAATAGAATTGAGACACGTCCGTGGTGACTGTTATCAACATCCAATTCGGGTATGTTTGTTATTTTGATTGTAGCGACCCTCTTAACCAAGCACTCTCTTTAGCCAATTATGTTAATCTAAATCGTTCGGCATAATCCTGTGCTTTAAATGCAAACAACGTCAATATGTCGTAAGCTAGCACATAAATATTTACAAATACAACAAAATAACGTTGCAATTTTTTTAATTGGAGAAACGTGAAATAATGTCTCGGTTGAAAAGGGTACGGCCGCGTTTCACATTGTTGGAAATTTACGATCTAAACTCGGAGACGATCAAACATTTTTTACAATTAAAATCTAAAAAGTTAGAGAGAGTCCACTGAAAGATCAAGTATTGTGTTTGTGGGGTTGTTTTTGCAACTGTTCGGGAGTCGGGTGGGCCATCAATTCGACAAAGGGTCGCCACCCTTCGCTGTTGGATTAATCCAAATTTGATTACCTCCCCGGAAGAAGGGGTGGTGCGGGGGCGGCGTTTTCGGTTGCGTATTACCAGAACACTGCGCAACATCCACGGAGGGGCGTCAGTAGATTTACGAGCGTTGTCAGAAAGAAGCGCCGCCGACCGGAACCGCTCCCTCGTCGTCATCCACTCGACGAATTTTCCAAAGAAAAATTCGATATTCATGAGAGAGTTTCGTCGTAGATTTTATCGACGAAAAACGACAAAAGTACCCACCAACTCTTTAGGGGCCTTGGTTGATTGTTTCGGGCGATATTTAAGCGGACCGGATCGAGTTACGAATAGTTTTGTACCGTGTTTGGAAGATGTTTGTCCTTTGTGTACAGCACTATCTTTACAAATCGGTATTTTACCGGCATAATGGTGGCGGGACATGTGCTGTTTGCCCATAATTCCCTTTATAATCCGGAAGGGGAGCTTTGCTGAGGTGTTTTGTTTCACGTCGTGATGTTTGATATCGCCCAGCATGTGTTTATTCCATTTTCCACCACCATAATTTAGTGAAAAAAGAATTTTGTTTTCGTAATATTGCAGCAGTTCCTCGGAAACGACGCATCAAGTTCGCGTGTCAATTTCTATAATTATTGACTTCGTCCGGAATCAATTTCTAAACAATCCCTGGAGAACCGCGATTCCAACAAGCAATTTATCTTCCCGATTTGGAGTACTCATTTTTACGTGGTTACGTAAGAGTGCTAGGGCGCCGTGCACATACATTCAGAAGTTAAGCTCGCGCCTCCAGGGAAATCACCGGGAAGAGCCCGAAAAAGAGCAACAGTCATTAGAGCCGTATTTACGTTCGCGTGATCGGTACGCGTTCCTAATTTATTATCCCGGAGTCGAATTACCCCGGATTATTGCTGTACGGGGTCGTGTTGCAAGAAATTTCCTAACAAAACCCAGCGCCTCCGTTAAAAATCGATTATTGGTAATTACGAAGTCGGCTACCGGTATACTCTGGAAGATTAGAATATTATTAATGATACCCTGTCATCGCCCACTTAGAGAAAAAAGTTTCCGGCTCGCGATACAATCAGATTAAGGTCCGAAAAACGAAAAATACACAACTTGAAAGCTCGCATAATTTAACTGAATATGATGTATGGTTTTGGTATTTGAGTTAATCATTCATTTCGTTTTTAGAGCCAACGACAACCCTCGCGTTTTATTGTTCGCATTATAGGTGAAGAATATTTTTTTAGCGAATGGCAATTCTCGCGGTTATGAAGACGTAGGCAATAAAATGTGCCGATGGAATGCCCATAAAGGCATTACGGACGGCGTTCTTCATTACCGAAGAACCAACAAATCAATTTATGTTGAAACAATGGGCGGCTGCGTCTTTTTTGTATGAATTTTGATTAATTCCGTAACAAAATGCCGATGTTTTTGCATCGTTTATGTGCGCATACTTTCTTTCACCTTTGATGGGTTCGTTCTTTGACGCGGTCACAATCTTTTAATTATTTATAAACCATTACTTGAAACGACACTAATTTATTGCCAACGGCCTATGAGGTTATACAAAGCTTCCTATCACTTTGGTCATTGAAAGGAACACACGTCATATTAAGCTAATTTACTGTATTAATTATTGCTACAAGTTTTTTTGCAATTGCCCGCTTAACCGCGTGTGGGAAATATTAATACCGCTATTCAATAAATAATCTAATGGAGGAAAAAGGTGGACGTACAAACGGATGAAACTGCTAAAGTAGCAAAATTTTTACGCTTCGACCATATTTCCTTCTGATAGTAATGTGAAAGATGTGATTTAACCATGCGCGGGTCTTGCGATTAATTAATTAATAGTGCCACGAGAGAAAGTTTGCGACTTTTTTGTTTTATCCAGTTTTTGTCAACGTAACCAGCTGAAACCTAATTTATTCCTGCCCGCTAGTAAACAAGCTGTAGGTAGTTACAATATTTTACAAACTTGCTTAACACTACAAATTACGTCGCTGGTATTTGTTATATGATAAATTTTTAGCAACGGATCAATTAGGGCAGAACTTTTTGTTTGATTCACCACCGACCATGTTTTTTTAAGCTAGAGACGATTTGAATATTTTGAGACGCCACTGACCTTTCTAAAATCCGGTAAACACTCATTCTGCCATCACAATCGCCAGTAAGAAATTGCGGTGTAGACCAGAGACATTTCAATAAAAAAAATTAGGGTTACTTGCAATTGTAGAAAAAAACGATTTGAGACCATTAAAGTGACCTCCTTAAATATTTTCTGTATCGAATTTTCTACCAGAATCTCGTATTGTTCTACTTCGAGATTATTCTTGTATTTTACACTACTCTCCAAGGCCAGTTTTTGCAATAAATTCTTACTGTTCCAAAGAGGAACTCTCCATGAATGAGGAAGAGTTCGATCCATGCTACCATCTGCGTGTTTGTGGCAATTCAATTAATAAGTGCAGGAATACTCGTTTTAACTTTTTTTTTGATGCCATAATAACTACAATTTACCACTAACTTTAATTAAGTGAAGAATCTTATTTACAAGTGAGAATTTTTTTTCATCCTGTTGACTGAATCAGTTTAATTGAATAACATTATGGATACGTGCGAACGCGCTTTGAGTAAACTCGTAACGTTTTTATCTCTACCGGTCTCATTTGACGATGGTTTTTATAACTCGAATCACCTACTTATATGGACTGGAGAATTATCAGCTGTAGATAGTAGTTTAGTAGTTTATATAAATTTCTTCTGAACTATCAAGTTTTTTATTATGTAAATCAGCGAGTCGAAAACGAGCGCTGATATCTTACTGATAATAATAAGCAAAATATTCCAACAAAATTTTTCTAAATAATATAGAAATCTGACTAGAACTGATTAAAGTTATTTGTTTGACTAAAATAAATTTTGAATAATACATTACGATTTTCTGAATAATCCAGGGATTGGCACCTAAATCGCGAAAACACCTGAAAGCAGTATCCAGAGTTACGCATGCAAATGGTCTACTTACAAACTGGATCCATTGACGGCTAGGGAATAAATAGCGGCAACAATTAGGCGTTTAATTTGAAGCTAGAAGATAAAATCCAACATAAAAAAGATGTAAAGTAACGAATCAGTGATACTAAACGGTTGAAGGAAAACACCATAAAGATTACGAAATTAAATTGGAAGTGTTTAAAAATGTAAAAAACTTACGTACAAGCCGTGTATAAGAGACGCTAATAGGAGATAGAACAGAAACCCTCCCCAGTAGCACTTTATGAATATTAATGTCAGTAAATAGAAACTTTTTGAAATAAAGTTTTTGCTTTACTCTACATAAATATTTTTAAAAATCAGTCAAGTTCTCTTAGTGCACTGATAATTGATAACTGAGGATTACCAACTGGACATTTTGGGAAAACTATTTATCACGTAAGAACTAGAAAATTTGTCGAAAATTAATTTCTTACATTAAATTCAGCAAACTTTGGTGGCTGCCATATGTCGTCAAGATTTGATTTGCTGTATTACGTTACGTTATGTATACGAGAACGTATTTTTATGTTATCTACCTAGATTCAAAAGTGAAGAGTTTTATGGAGATTTAGGGGAGTGACTTTAAGATTGAATGGTGTATAAAATTTCTGAAATACGAAAGAAGGTAATGCTACTGATGGGAGTTCCTATATTTGGAAATTATCTAACTTTCAAGTTAAATGTTGGTCTAAACTATTTCTATGAAAAAGGAATTGATGCAAGAGTGAAAGTTTAAACAATTAACCTCCAGGTTTGGTGCAAAAGTGGCACATTTAATACTGCAAGACCGTAGCGTAAAGGTTTTTGTCATTACCATGAAAATCAGTGAGGATTTAAGCTTTAGAAAAGGGTCCGCGCTGTAAGGACGAATCAAATCTTTATGGGTTGATTTTTCTTCTTTTTTAATTCTTTATTAATTCTCACTGACACGTGGCACCTACAGTTTTAGGTTGCAAATTTAATGAAGAGTTTTCCTGAGCAATAATTCTATTCACTCATAGCCACAACAACAACCTACCTTCAGCTTCATCAAAATCTTGTACAAGATTGGACTAGAAAGGCTGGGAAATTAGAGTCAATGACACAAAATTTGCAGAAATAATTTTTATCTTGAGAAAAGACTGATGTGATCCAGTTTCGATTAACGGTATCTTAGTGCCAGAGTCAGAGTCGGTTCATTATTTTGGAATACAAAGGCTCAAAGAGCCCTCGGTAACAACGAGGAAATAAATTGACGTAAGGCTCAAAAAGCTTTACTGGCTACTCGACAGAAAGTCTCAACCAACGTTATTAGCTCTGAAGCTGTGCTATTATGTCAACCATTTCATCTTCAGAGGACTCAGCCCAGAATATTCCAAGTAAATACAAGTATCTTGGTATAATTCTCATGGCGGAGGAAATGCAATTGCGTACCAACCAACATCATGAACAACTTGATACCGATAAAAAATTCCCATATAACTTCTACTGGAAAACCAAAACGAAACACGACTGAAGAGACAGTTTTTCATAGATCTGAAACGAGAAGTCCTGAAAGAGTCTTCATCCTATCTTTTGATGGAGTTGCCACATATGTCTCATGTCAGCCAAAATAGGTTATAGAATATTCCTGATTGTTGATTAAGGTAAAAAAAATGTTACAGGGATTGATTCGAAAATACGGTCTTAAAATATCTAAATAGCTTCTCACAAGTCGTTTTAACACCAAGAAAAACGCTTCTGGCTCGTCCCTAACCGCGTTAATGATCCTAGCGATTAGTCTACCGTACACCTAATATACTTGCCGCTATCTTCTCATAATCGCTGTTGATAAACGAGATTTTCCTATTCACTCGCCCATTTACCTCTAATAATTATCAATTTTGTTAATTTTACGACGTGCTGCCTTCACTTAACACTAAGTGCCAGCAACTAGACGACCGAGTATACACGACGGTCGTAACTAATCCGAAATTGCTTGACACCGGTGTTTACGGCGCGGCATCCCTCCCTCGCAACATTTTTAACGCCCCGATGCCGCCACCGGCACTCATTTGTTTTCATTTAAGTGTCCCAAAGGAAAACTGGCAGGATACATAAAGATATTGCAAACGGCGAGAATATTCGACATGATTTAGGATAGATGTAGGTTTTTGATAAAATGAATTTTTTTTTGCTGCGATATTTAACGATGTTTTCGTTTGTTTCAGGTGAGTTTTTTGAATGGACGTCCTCAAGTAATGGATAAGAGTCAGGTGTCGGCTGAGTGGTGAGTGGTGCACTTTTGTATATACCTTAGGACTCAGCTGTCGTTGCGCTATCAAAGACACGACGACACCGCTAAGTGAGTTTTCGCTTTATTGTACCAGCTGTGTCCGTCGCATCTTGGCTATTTCTAAGACAACAAAACTGTATGGTTTATGTGCGAACGCACTCAACTACTTAATGGAGTAGATTAGCGTTGGGATAAACGGTTTATTACGGGATATCGTAAATTATAAATGTCGCGATGTTTCTCTAACGTAACGAAATTAACAACCCGCTTTCTTCGTCGTGTTATAAGGGTGGTTGTTTGTGTTTTTCTATTGTTGTCTTTTTAAAAGCGAATCGGGTAGATCAAAAGGGGGATTTGCCGCGAAAGAAACCAGACGTCAGTCGGAGAATAAGTTTGAGAGGGTGAGTGTAATCGTGAGTACTTTCGGCTGATTTGGCCCACTTTGAAGCTATCTGCCGGTCTGGTGCTCGACACATTTTACCACTTAGACAGACATATATCATGGCTTGTCGACTGTTTTTTGTTGCGGTAGTTTTTGTTGCTTGAGCTGTTAGATACGTAAAGTTTAATTTCGGGAATTTTAATGCTCGCCTTATCATTTTAATAGCATAATTAGCTAATTGTGTCTTAGGCGTCGGTATCAGAGGATTTTCGACACACAATTTTATCTTATTATCATACATCAACTCCTCAATTTCTAATTCAAAAGAATATTCTGCAAACTGAGTACCTATTTTTTAAATAGAGACCAATGGTCTTGTTCTGTAGGGTTAAAGATTGATTCGCCGCCGCTGTTTCTGACATAAATTAGTTCACTCAAAGTAGTTAAAATAATTCATGACGTCTTACGCGGAATTTTCCAAAAACCTAGAAAGCACTTTGAAGAAGATTAGATTTGCTTTGGTTTTGACAATAACTTTTCATAACTTCATACGCATTTAAAAGAGTTGTAAACCAAAAAGAATTTTTTTCAGAAATTTTATTAATATCCGTGTCACGTGTTTCTACACTACTCAATACAATTAGATGGTCACTTAATCTTCCTAAAATTGGTACAGTCAAAAAAACTTTACTTGAATAGGATAATTTAATGGCAACAAAACTCAACAATTTCATGCACGAAGAAATTTGTTCAGGAACTAATATCAGGAATTATCTTTACGCATCTACGGACTTACTGCATAAATTGCAGAATGTTCTTTTGATAGGGTATTTGACATTCTCCCATCGCTCTTGTGGTTTTAGTTGAGTTCTTCCTAGGTCATGATTGTCGTGAAATAATTCCAGACATTGTCAGTAGGATTGAGATGTGGACTTTCACCAGTTTCAATTTTTTTTCTTGAAGATACTGACAAATATCCATTAAGGCCATTGGGGCCGATATCATTCACAACTATTTTTTGAGAGATTACAGTTTCAGAAATTTTAGGTTTCTTTAAAATCTTATTTGGAGAAAATTTTAATATTTCTGTTTATGTCACAATATTAAATAAAATTATAGTTCAAAAGCTGCCAATGAGAGACTTGGGACAAGTTTTTAGAAATGGGAATAAGGGCATGCAGTATCTACAAAAAAATAATCTTAATAAGGGATGTCATTATTGAAAAGAAATTGAAATAGTGTCTACAGTTTGTATGGAAATATTAAATGCAATTACATTTGAATAGCGGAAGAATCAGAAAGACGTAAGTGAAAAATTTTCCTTAGATTTACAAGTTTTCATAAAATGGAGAAATAGGAAGGGAGTACCCAAAATTCATTTATTTGGTCAGTATATTGAGGGATGCAACTATTGAAAGAAAATGTCAATAGTCCAATTTATGCCAAAAATATTTAGTTTAAGAGTTGGAAAATCAAAAAGATATAAGGACAAAATTTACCTTTAATTTTTTTAGGAATGGGAGAAAAATGTTGTACAGTGTTTTTATAATTGAGATGCATGGTTATTAGCTATTCTTCAAAGGAAATTTAAATGGTGCAACTTATGGGGAAATATTAAATACAATCATAGTCCAAGAACTGAAAAATCAGAAAGAATAAAAATTTAGTTTTAGGGGATGAAGCGCCTCTATTATTTTATGAGTGTCTGTGATTTCCAGACTCACCAGACCAAACTTCACAAAATTTCTTCTGTACACTAACTTGCAGTCCCTTGCTTATACCAGAACCGGCCCCAATCGGGCGGTCAATACAAAAAATTTTAGTCAACCAATTTCAGAACAAGCTCTAGTATTGTTTATTGCCTTCAAATAGAAAGGAAATTCAACATTAACTGCTATACTCAATTTGAACTATTTAATTTTTTATTATCAAATTAGTCAAAGAGAATGAACCCAACTCCGTTGTTATTGAAATAATTGAAGAGTACTTTGTAACAGCTTTTCAATCATGTAACACACGAAGAGGGTTGTTGTGGGGTGGATTTACAAGATAAAAGTGGGCGTGTGAAGTATTAATTAGGACCAGTTCCGCCTCCATATTGTCCAAATAATTAAGAGTAATTGCTGGTATCGTCTATCCTTTCAAATAAATCGCTTGTCATAAGGTTTGCCCTGTATATTTTCGTACTTCCAAGCGAAAACTCAATTTTAGTTTTAAACATTGTGAAGGAGCTTTTATAATTTTAGAAACAAATACCCAACTCAATTTAAGAATTTTAGCAAAATTGCGCAATAGAAATCCCCAGCAAATCACCGCTGTAAATGATGAAATATTAAGACTTAGGTTCGTATTTTTTAATTGTTATTTTAATTGTTTGCCTTTTTGATTTAACATTAGATCGGTTGCTTGGGCCGTCGGTTTGGGGTAGGTTTAAGCCCTTATTTACAAAACCGATGAGCTTCTGTGCAGTGGCGTGTACACGGTTTTGATCTGGCGCCTGCCACCCGCCGGGACAGACCGGGCCAGCACCCCGTGGCGTGCGTACGATGCATAGATACAACAACCCATAGAGTTATTATTGCGTTTACCATCCCGAAAATTTCGTGGTCCTTCTTTCACATACCTGTCATTCTCTTGCGATCATTACGCAACCGCTTCCATTAGTATAAAAGACCATCAATCATGACCGGATTAATTCGTAGATGCCGGCCGATACGCACGCCGTAGATGTCGAATGGGCGCATGTTGTATTCGTTTAATATTCATGGTAGAAGGGGGTCATAATTTGACCCGGACGAATCGGGATTTTTTTTTCTTTGGTTGAGTGATCCTTATTGCATATCACGAGGTCTACGATTTTTTTTTTTTTGAGTGTGTGTTTTTAGCGTCGAGATTTATGTTAGCGTTGGGAAATAAAATTAACGTATTTAATTAATCAAACATGATTAAAATTATGTTTTGACTTGTTGCTATAATTTTAGAGAAAATGGTAATGAGTCGGCGGGAATAAATTAATTATTTTTGAGTGAATTAATTGGGAATTTTGATCGCGACCAAAAAACTGATAATTATTGGATCGGACGAGTGAACCATTAGTCTTAATTATTTCCGACGTTCCTTCAAATTTTTACGACCACCGTTTGAATTTAAAGCATTTCATTAGGTTTAGTTATTCCTTGTAATGGCCTTATTATAATAATTTTATTTATGGGGCGCGTTATTGGCGATCGCGTCTACGACTTTTTATTCCGTCATTGTCTCGGCGTCGTATTTTAATTAAGCCCATCCTTGATTTGCGCTAAAAGCTGGAAATAACTCAAAAACGTTAACATGTGTTTTAACCAGGATTTATGTGGTTTCTGACGAAACTATACACCACCGTATACATAATTCATTATGTTATGACTAAGAAAATCCGGCTTCTGCGATGCTAATAGATCGGGCGTCGACGTTGAAATATCTCCTTTTGCGATCAACGACCGCTTTATTTTGTTTTATTCGGATTTTCGGCCATTGTTTCGCCGAAAGTCGGTGAAGAAGGAACCGCTCGTCGCTTTCTGATCAAGATGCGGACCATCCAGGCATTCGAGATATTTCATGCGCGTACCTATTTCTACGTTTCGTGTCTGTTTTATTTTTGTCTTTTTACGGTCGAAAGCGGACTATTTTAGGGTTGATTCACCGATCGAGTCTTTCTGAATGACAAGAATCGTCCATCAAGCTCCCCCGATCCCCACCACCGAACGCAGGATGCGAAACGACCGGCGGTTTCACCGTAACCTGACTTAAATGCATCCAGAACCAAAGCCAAACACATAATTTCTTCCTGAAATACTGCCACACATCACCGATTTATGCGCAAGGATTCCCCTTAAATATGGCAGGATGGCCAAGTGCGACCGGTGTCAACCAAAAATACCCAAAAGATCCCTCTCATCGCGACAACACCTGTTTTGTGTTTACGGCGATATTTATTCATTTTTTGGCCCCTGAAATCATTTCACAAAAATTCCTGCACCCATCTAAAAAATCGTGTACTGAGGCTTCAAACCCCTAACTTCAATTGAACTAGAGAATCGATCCACTAAAGATACCTCTATGGTTCAGTTATATTGAAGAGAGTGGTGTAAACGAAATTAATGTGAAAATTATTTGAAAAATTGGATAAATAAATTTTATTGCATTTGTGCGAAAATTCTATAGAATTCTTGTGGCATCGATACCAAATTGGATGATTGCTGAAATTCTTCGTTTATTTTCCAGCGAGCCATTGAAATTACGTTTCTCGACTAAAAGGGCATTTTGCGATTGCATTTTTTTATCTGATGTCCGATGGACGGTTAACCTCCATTGCGTTGGCCAAATTACCCGATCTCTCCACTTTCCAACGAGCCGTCGAAAAGATTCAATAAGCCCGGCCCCAAAAACCCGACTGCCGCGCCCTAATAACAATAATTAAAGTATTAAACATTGTAATGAGGATGGCACGGGCATTAATCATCGCGTCGGTACCTGGGGCCATCTGTTTCTTGACGACCATCGGTGTTTGTTCGGGGGATGAGACTTTGTATGAATCGTTTATGTTCGTATATAGATAATGTTTTGCTCAGGCCGGTCCTGGTCTTGTGTATCGAGTTATTGCTGATTGATTTTCAGAGCCGTGTTTTACACGGTCGGCTTGTTTGTTCGAGCGACCATCATTAAATTATTCCCTCCCGCGACCGCTTTGTCGAGCCGACAATATAAATAAGAACCTGGACATGGTCATACGGAGTGAGTTATGATGCCCGAAACGCATCGTCGTGCACGCACCTCACCTAAACCTCACGACTATCGGCGGACTCGCGATTGGAGTCTTCTGATCTTCTCGATCCAAAACTGTAATGATCATCGTGAGATAAATTTATTTTTCCATCTCCGTATTTACTAAGTAATTCACATAACCATTGTCCTGTATCTTTGAAAACGAGATGAAATGGAGTAGTTACGACTAAAAGCTTTGTGAGAAATGCTTAAGTTTAGTGTCTGCGTTTTACGACTTAACTAGAGTTCTAATAGACGATGCAGTCTTTAAAGTACCTATATTGAGAATCAGACTCGTAATGCATCAATTGCAGATTAAAGAGCAATTTTGGTAGTATTTTTAAAGTTGAGACTGAAGTAGCTTGGTTCAAGTTTCAACTTTTCTACCATAATTTTACTTAAATTTAAAAAGCGTATTTTTTATTTGCTTTACTCGTAGTTATCAATGCTATAGAACCATCGACTAATTTGCCATATTTTTTTTAGGATTGTTAAACTTTTTTCCAGAAGATTTACAAATTTTACAGTTTTTTCAGTTTTTGTTTGGCATATCAGCGTGTGTTATTCCTCTTGAAAATTTAATTAATTAATCACTGAAAGTGGAAAAGGGTCTCAGAAGCGAAAACGCGGATTGAAAAATAGAATTTATTTATGAATTATAGTTTGTGAGGTAGATAGCATTTTTATTGAAGAGCTCTGAACTTTCTCACCAAAATTTTACTTAGACTTGAAGAAACGCATTTTTTATTTACATCTGTAAGTTATTTGTACTCGCAGCTCTCTATACTTTTGGGACCTCCACTAATTTATCAAAATTTGTTTTAGGATTCTTAAACTCTTATCCAGAAAATTTACAAAACTTGCAATTGTTTCAGGTTTTTTTTGGCATATGAGCGCGTGTTGCTTCTGAAAATTGCAGTATCTCTTTTAAAACTTTAATTTATTAATCGCTGAAAGTGGAAGAAAAGTAGAAGCGAAAGCACAGACTGGGGAATTGATTTTACTCATGACTGGTAGTTTGTGAGGTAGACAACTTTTTTATTAGAGACCTTTGAATTTTTTTACTAAAATTTTGCTTAAATCTAAAGAAGATAATTTTTTATTGGCTTATGTAAGTTATTCGTACTTGCAACTATCAATACTACAGGAACATCGACTAATTTACCGAAATTTGTTTTAGGATTCTTAAACTTTTATTCCAAAAATTTACAAAGCAGTTTTTTTCAGTTCTTTTTTGGCATATATGCGTGCGTTGTTTCTGAGAAAAGGAGAATTCTTCTTGAATCTTTAATAAATCAATTGCTGAAAGTGGAGAAATATCTCAGAAGAGAAAACACCGACTGAAAAATAGAATTTATTCATGAATTATAGTTTGTGAGAGGTAGATAACATTTTTATTAAAGAGCTTTGAACTTTCTCAGCAAAATTTTACTTATATTTGAAGAAGTCCATTTTTTATTTGCACCTGTAAGTTATTCGTACTCGCTACTGCTAATGCTATAGGGACATCTAATTTACCGAAATTTGTTTTAGGATTCTTAAACTTTTATTCGAAAAATTTACAAAGCTTCCAGTTTTTTTCAGTTCTTTTTTGGCAACTCAGCGTGCGTTGTTTCTGAGAAAAGGAGAATTCTTCTTGAATCTTTAATCAATCAATTGCTGAAAGTGGAGAAATATCTCAGAAGGGAAAACACCGACTGAAAAATAGAATTTATTCATGAATTATGGTTTGTGAGAGGTATATAACATTTTTATTAAAGAGCTTTGAACTTTCTCAGCAAAATCGTACTTATATTTGAAGAAGTCAATTTTTTATTTGCACCTGTAAGTTATTCGTACTCGCTACTGGTAATGCTGTAGGGACATCTAATTTACCAAAATTTGTTTTAGGATTCTTAAACTTTTATTCAGAAAATTCACAAAGGTTGCAGTTTTTTAATATTTTTTTTGGCATATGAGCTTGCATTGCTTCTGAAAATAGCAATATCTCTTGAAGCTTTAATTAATGAATCCCTGAAAGTGGTAAAAAATTAGAGGCGAAAACACAGGCGGAGGAAAAGATTTTAGTCCTGAATTATAGTTTGTGAGGTAGATAACTTTTTTATTAAGAAGCTTTTAATTTTTTTACTCACATTTTACTTAAATCTAAACAAGCTAATTTTTTATTTGCATCTGTGAGTTATTCGTACTCGCAGCTGTCAATGCTCCAGGAACATCGACTAATTTACCGAAATTTGTTTTAGGATTCTTAAACTTTCTTCTAGAAAATTTACAAAGATTGGAGTTTTTTTCAATTTTTTTTGTTGGCATAACAGCGTGCGTTGCTTCTGATATCGCTGAAAGTAAAAAAAAGTTTTTAGAAGCGAAAGCACGAGCTGATAAATAGATTTTGAGTCAAGAATTATGGTTTGTGAGGTAGATAACGTTAAATTGTTTGGCAAAATTTGAAAAATTCTATCCTTTTTTTAATCTTTAAGCTTATTGTGATTGAATTTAAAAGTTAGCACCAAATTGAAGATATTTTTCTAATTTATAATAAATCTGTCAGTTGTATCGGAAAACTGACTATATTTAACTTCGAGGAACATCGCTGGTATTGCTTCTGCCATAACTCCTGAAATTTTAATCAATTGCGAGGTATTTTCAATAGTGTTGCAATTGTTACACCATTTTTTTAATCTGTTGTGGTAGGTTTCTGTCTTTTTAACACACAGTAAAAATTAATTTATTGCCATAGTTGCCTGAAAGAATTTTAATTTTTTTGTTCAATTATTTGATTATGTTTAAGAAACTTAGCTTTCTTATTTTAGTCTGCAGATTGTCAGAATTCAACGGTGGATTATTTTACTCCAAATTTAATATGAAATTTTATAATAGATCTATTGGGTTTTTAGATTTTTTTGAAGTATTGTGGCTTTCTAGCTTTTTTTATAAAAAATATTTCGCAGAAATCTGTCAATTATATTGGAATCTAGATCGAGATTTAAATTTCAGAACGTTTAGTAGATCAGAAAACACTGCTTGGCTGAAATTTTATCAGATTCAATAAATTTTGAAGTTCATCCATCAATACTAAGTGCCATTTTGCAAGTAGAAACTGAAAAGTACTTTTTCTAAAATAAATATTCGATATGCCGGATCTAACTCCTGCAAAAATACTTTCAATAAATTTTAACTTATCATAGACATACATTAGGTATCTATCAGTATTGATATACAATCTTGCCTCAAGTGTTAGATTGCTATTTTTTATAAGTAAAAATTTATTAAATTAATTTCAATTCTATATTATGTAAATTTCAAAAACTTGTTAACGATGCTGAGGCTATGTGAGCTATCGTGGTGTTTGTTGATTGATTCCAATTTCTATGTTATATAGCGCATAATCCGCTTAATGGTATCTTAAAGTTTTGGCCACCTTGGCGACCTTTCCCAAGATAAGGTTCAAGTTGCATTTTAATAGTTTTTTATCGAATTTGCAAAGGCAAACGACCACTAACGTTATTTGCATATTAACTCTGATACTGATGTAAAGAAGTCGACCACATAAAGATATTATGCTAGTTTTCAGGTTTCCCCAGGTATTAAATGTGTTCGATGGATTTATCCGCGTTGTCAATTGTTGGTTCTGGAAATGGTCGGGTTTTCGTCAATAATCCGGTCGTTTCCAACAATTGACAAGGCGAATGAATACCCGGAACACACCGAATTCACATAGTCCTAAGAGTCAGAAAAGTGTTTCAATTTGGACAAATACTCGATTACGACTTGGTTTTCAGCTTAGCATACTCACAAGAAATGATACGACGCGTTTTAAGAAACAATTTTTTCAGATTTTAACACCACAAAAAATTATAAAATGTTTTCGCCATTCTTTGTTCTTCGAAAAAAGTCAACACGCTTTTTTAATTCTTCAAACTACAATTTCGTAAAACTTACGTAACCTTACGGTGTTGTTTTTTTTAAATATTGCGGGACATTGATTTATCTGGTAAGCTGAAAATTTTTGTTTAGTAGAATCAACACTCCCACTCATCCTACTTAATTTAAATGAATTATTATCGAAACTTATATTTATCTTATACCTTCGGAAAAATATAAATGGGTGTGTAAGGGTTTGGCGGTTTGATCCCCACCTAAGTTTAATAATTTGCTTAACTTCGGACCGTCAAAATTATTTTAGGAAGTTACTTGACCATCAA
Organism: Pyrochroa serraticornis; assembly: GCA_905333025.2. Taxonomy (NCBI): domain Eukaryota; kingdom Metazoa; phylum Arthropoda; class Insecta; order Coleoptera; family Pyrochroidae; genus Pyrochroa; species Pyrochroa serraticornis. The sequence goes on along the minus strand of HG995157.1, from coordinate 6,628,252 downwards.
AGAAAATTTGATTTAGTTACAAAAATTTTCGGGCACTGAAAATAATATTTAAACACCAACATTTTAGTTCTAAATTATTCACAATTGGTACTTCAAAGACAGAAGTTGAATATTTATTAATTTTGTCGCAATATTTTTAGTTTGTTATCACGAAATTTTTTTGACCTCAAAATATTGCAAGTTTGCTGCTTTGAGAGCCAAATAAAAAATATTTGAATTATCGTAAGGAGAAATTTTCCATTCCAATGTCTCGTTCTAAAATATGTTTTGTCTTCATTAACATGGATTATGACCACCATTTTACGTAGGAACTTCTTTGAGTCTTATTTGTTTAAAAATCTTGCAGGGTGCATTTGTTTGTTCGTTCAGAAACAGTTTCAGAAGTAAGAAGCGAGAAGGGTTGTTTAGGGAAAATATTTTGTGTTTATTGGCACCGTTAAAGAATTATTAGTCACTAATTTGCCATTCCGCGTACGAAAATCATTCGCTGTTCATTATATCTCAAAATATTTCAAAAAATTATGTTCGTTGATCTTGTTGATAGCATTAATAATTTTTTGAAATAATTTTATTAGATGGTTATTTATTAGGGTTAGAAAATACGAAATTTGGTGGACGTTGGAAAAATCTTTTTGGTCATCAACAAATATTTTGACTACCAATAACTAAAATTATCAGAACTTAGCCCTACAGAATAGTCTCTCTTTTATTTCGAATTATTCTCATTTTTTGCGGTGCTTTTATAGATGCTAGTATATTAGTAAAAGGAAAATACTAATCCAACCCCAATATAAAAATGAAAAGCATAAATTAGGGTGCGTTTTTCTATTAACTGTAACAAAAGAAGCAAATTTTTGCGTAGTTTCTAAAGAGCTCCTCCAGCTATAACTCCAGTTGTTCTGAGATTTAAATTATCAAAAAAATCATAATTCTGCAAAGATTTTGATTTTTTCAACTTGAATCCGAACCGAAAATAATATTTTTTGAAAGACTACGCATTTTTTATTTCTATACAAATAGAGACTTTTCTTCTGAATCCAATGATGTTTAACAAGTTGATTTCGTTGCAATATTCATTCGAAAACTTATTAAAATGCTTGTCAGGAGTAAATTGACTTTTTAGAGATATTTTACGACAGGACTTGATAATCTTGTTCTTCACATCATTTTTTAATTTTTATGATTTGTCGAATGAATATTTAGTCTTCTATTTGCCATAATAATTCTGTCGTTAATTTGTCTAAATCAGGAGTTAATATTTCTTTTGATTTGTCACCACAAGGTACGATACCGCACCACATTACTAAATAAATACTAATTCTTGCTGAAAATTATTTTTACAGTTAACTCTTTATGGGTCTATGAATTTCGGTCGTTATTTCTTGTTACACATTTCATTATTACTAAAAGTAATTTGGCCAAAGAACTTTTTAAAGGAAAAAAATTCAGTTGCCTTATATTGAAATAAAACTTAAGAAATTTTTGACTGAAATTTTTTTTTCTTTTCATTTTTAAAGTACCAAAGTTTTTAATTTATGCTATGCCACTGTAGGGCAGGTTTTTTATTACTCATCGCAATTTTTTGAAGCGAAGATTTTTCTATTTTTGTACACCAATAAGAATTTCTTTAAAGCCGATTCTTCTTTCGTATGAGCTTTGTATTTTGTCACATTCTTGTCAAGTTATGTGGTTTTCTGGATTTTTTTCTAAGCAAAAGCTGTTGCTGCAAAACCGCGCGGTTTAATCGCGATTTTCATTACAAAGTAGCAAAATACACTTGCAACGTCGTTGGGTCGATTTTTATTCATCATGTAACTTTTACTTATTTCATAAGTAAGTCTTCTTCTTAAAACAACAAGAAAACTACAACATGAAATGAACCGCGACGCAGATAATGACATTTGTGGCTTTGTATTTTTTGATGCTTTTTTATCGAAAACTTTGTAAGAAACAATTTAATGTCGATAAATATTTACTGATAATGTTACACAATACAAGCTCAAATTTTGAAAAAACTTATTACTGAAAAATTAAAATGCTTCAAAGTTGATGTCCAAAGAACTATTGCAGCTGAATTCAGATATTTTTGAGAAAAGCCTATATACGTCTCGCAGAAAAATAATTCTTTTGAACAATTTTATTCAACAAATGTGGTTGCAACTAAAAGGATTATTATTGTAAATATTGCGATTAATCTGAAAGTATTGACATTGAATTCCAAGGAGCAATTGTTGGTATTCAACAATCTCCCTTCAAGTAGAATGTTTTCTTGAATAATCATAATTAACATATCGAACAGATTTTTCGATTTTTCACTAAACTCATCTATAAAAAATATGTCCACTTACCTTCAATTTAATTCAATAAGACTGGAAGCTTCTTTTTGTTACCATTTATTAATTTTGGTCATTATTTTTTTTAAATCTATTTAGTAGATATACAGTTAATACAAATTTTAATTCTGACTTCAAATGTACGTGACATCGAAACAACTGGTCGTAAAAATATTTTTTTTCATTGGTATCTCCACGCTTTTGCTAATATTTAATAATTCAAATAATTCGGAGAATTGGAATTGCCAGGTACTGCATTTTATAAAGTTCGACAATTATTTTATTGCGTCATAATGAATAGATTGTTGTTATTTTGTATAAATCCACTATTATTCTTATTTTCAAATAAACGATAATTGTATAATTTTAAATTAAATTAAATTCCAGTATTTCCTACTGCACTCCAAACTTCTATGTTGATGGAGTGCGTCATAAACTTCTAATTTCAAACGTTATCAGAAATTAAAATAAAATCGTTTGTTGGTGTCCTATTTTTATAATATTCTGCGGAATATTTAATGCTGGTCCCGCCGGTCTAATTTACTTACTTTATGTTCGAGTGACCCTTTGTTCGTTACTTTAGTTTGTTTTTACATATTTTCCCACTTAGTTGACAACTTTATATTTATCATCGTTAAACTCTGAAATTTTATTGCCCCCTGTTCATGTGTTTTCACATATTTTTAATTTGAAATATTAAGTTTTAACACATACGTTCCCGTTAAATTTTAAATAAACACTATAAACAGAATGCCTAATAAAATTACACACCTTTCAGATAAAAATCTCCAGCTTTTATGTCAAAAAGTTGATTTATCTACCTATTATTACACAAACATGCATCTTGCTCCGAAATTTCTCTATTTTTAGGCCGCCGATTCAGAGGAAATTGCTCGAAATTTGTGACGCTAATTAGATTCAACGTTAAAAAATTAAAAACAGCTCTCACAGAGGCGAATAGTATTTATTCATAGTTTCGGGTTAATAATAAGTTGCGTGATGGTTCTATTTTCCAAAATTAACAACGATTTACAGTCAACGTCTTATTTCCGTTACTGACATGAAAACGTAAATGGACTAACATGCGAAAGGGCAATCAATAATAGAGTCGGTCCTATACATTTTTTAGGTAACGTGTCGCGTCTATTTTTCAATTGTCGTAGACATAGAGCCCAATTAAGTGTCTTTTAATAGTTTAACCCGAATTTTAATGTTTATTCGTTAAGAAAAGTGGAGAGACGAAGTGATAAAATTGATTTGGTTGAAGAGTGTTGCGGTGTTAAACGGACACGTGAATAATGCAGGTTTCTGTAGCCTAATAAGTTTCGATGTTTGTTTTCCACAATAAAACGTAATGGGTTGATGTCTTTAACGTATATCGTTGCAGATAAAAACTGAATTTTATTATCGGCCACTTTACGACCGTACGCCTACAATCAATTATCGAAGAACTATACAGGTAGGTTTTTGTGAGTTGGCATCGAATAATGAAGCCTTTTTATTTTATTGTCGAATTAATTTCGGAAATGCATTAAGAATAATGTAAGTGTGCGCATAAATTAGATTTTATTAATAAAGTGGCTATCTGAATGTACAAAACATACCATACTTAAGTAACAATAGACGTCTTTTCACACTTAACTTTAGATCACAGTTTTGGTTTTGATTAGTGCGCCGCTGCCGTCGGGTGATGAAGTGAGCTTTTATCCGTTAACACTTTTCCACACACCACCGCACCATTATAATTTTTCGAAGCACCTAGTGTTAGTTAACATTTCCCTTGTTAACCTCCAGACTTGTTTGGAAGCGTTCTCTAGAGCACTCGGTGATTTTCCTTTGAAAAGATCCAAATTGGGGAGGAAATAATGAGGACAACGCTTGCATTGCAAACAAGAAATTAATTGTAAGAAAATTCCGTTGATTCGATCCGCGATACAAGCTTCATCCCATTCGGTTTCTCGGGGATGTTTCTCGCATTCGTACAAAAGTAAAGTTTTCATATGGTAGCTGGTGACGGGATTTCCCGGCAAATCCAAGTGACGATCTCGCAATGTTTTCAAAATACTCAAACAACGTTTCCTGCAACCTCCTTGCAACAGTCGATTTTCCGCTTCGATGAAAGACAAAACCCAAGCATCACCCTCCATCGCTGATTGTTTTCCTTGCAACGCGATACATTCTTTTGATAATAAATCGAAACCTTCCGTTTTGACTTCAACGACGTGATTGGGATGGGGCCAAGGGATTTGGGGTAGAGGCCAATGGGCCGCTGATCTTGGCCATAACCCTGCACATTTAAACGCTGGCGTTATTTGAACTATAAAACGTTCCCGGATCCTCAATTTAACTTCAGTGGTGTCCGCGATCATTTTAACAGAGTCTCGATACGAGCACTTATCACAAGCTTGCGCCACTAAAGTTTGAAATCTAGATCGCATTTTTCTTGCCGATAAGTACCCGGAAGCCGTGATGAACTCAACCCATAGAGACATGGAACGTTTTCTGCCGTCGCTCAATTTGAGAACGGCGCAACCGGGAAGAGTTCCGTCATCAACGAAATTGAGAACTCCCATTTGGTTCAGATAGATGACAACTTCGAATTCAACCGGCGATATGACTTCGAGACCGTCGTAACGTCCGTTGTAATCGGTGAGGGATGAAATGAATCTCGGTTCTTGAACTTCGACTTCTTTAAGGACATCCTGAACTACCCTGCAGACTTCCTGGATAGTTTTGCTGATTTGCAATTTTCTCGCTTGCACTTTTTCTGTGTAGTACTTGTTGAGTTGATATACCATTTTGGATTGTGCCGCCAGCATGTCCGGCGGCACCAGCATGGTGATCGGATGGCTACTGGAGCCGATACGGTCATCCGGAGCCACGATGTTGGCGATGATGATGACGTTTTCTTCTGGGGAATTTTTTTATTGGTGGGGGTTGACGGTGGTTGATGGTTGACCGAAGAAGTAAGTGATGGATCGCGACGGACCCGCGGACTGACACTGGAATATGAAACGGTGCGCGCACCAGGTGAAAAGGCCCCTACTCTTGTCGGAGGCCGGACTTGGAAAGGAGCCGCCGCCCCTGAACACGACCAATCGACGTCGCGGTGTGGCGTCGATGACGGCTCCTGATTATATTTTCGGGACTGTTTTATGGGTATGGAAGAACGGCTTTGTTCGGTTTCGTTGACAAATAAAAATGTTGGACAGGCTCCGTTGCTGGTATTGTTTATCTTTGGGAGGGTCGTTTATTTATTTCAACATTGTCTTGCTGTCGACCAAGTACAACGCCATTCACTCAAGGTGCAATAATTTCCTCTATAATGTCCATTTATTCATCCAGCCGACTTCTTATCTATATCTACGCAGAATGTTTTATTAACGTTTAATGCGCGAAAGTACAACAGATGAACAACTTTGTTCGAAAAGTGGCAAGTTTCTATATTAGGTATTTTTTTAAAGACTTTAATTCAAGAAGGGTCGTCTGTTGATTAGCTTGAATCCCTCATAATTCAACAATCAAATGTCTAGGTACACGTAACAAATATTTCTTAAATTATTTTTTTTTAATGCTCTAGGTGTACCCACCAAAATTTTGCAATAAATTTATTTAAACCGTTTAAAGAGGCTTAATGCATTAAATCTCGGAAAGATTAGCAATTTGTTTGAAAATTCTCCTTTTGAAACTAGTTAACGGCTATTTTTTATCTTCTATACAATAAAATTTTAAAGTTTTTCGTGAATAAGCGCTTCACTTGAGAACGGCTGGACCGATTTGGTATTTTTTTTAAATATTTGTTATAGTCCGAATAAGGTTTCTAGGTAAAGAGAAATTGGAAAATTCGGAAAGAACTGAAAGTCCATTTTTTATAGGATTTTTCTATGAGCCCAAGACCATCACTCAGGATTAGAACGATGGATTTGCGTAATTCTTGTGATGATCCGGGAAAAGTTTTCAGGAAAGCAATTTGGGACAATTGCAAAGAAAAACTGCAAAAATCATAATTTTTGTATGCACTCTCCATCATAACTGACGATGGAATCGACATATTTGGTTGATTCTTTATTTGATATTTTTGCTATGCTCCCGGGATTGAAAAAATTTTTTGGGAGATCTGGAGAAAAATCTGCAAAAAGGCATTTCAGCTTAAATTAAAATAAAATAACATTTTTTGTTTTTACTTTTGTGTTGTTTTGCGATCTCTCCAACAAATGTAGTTATTTTATTTCTATTCCTACGTTGTTCGACAGTACACTCAACATGCACATGTCCGAAAGGCCGACTTGTGAGTGACGGTAATTTTGACTTTCGTAATGGTTTCTGACTAAGCGCCGTAAATTTGACGTGATACCTCAGTTCCTCTCAACATTTACACTCTCACTGGATTTGTCTGACACAACGTTAGCGTCACTATAATTTTCTTGAAAAGTTCTTCAAGTCTCTCCACATTTTTCTTTTTTATATTTCTAGACTAGACATAAAGTCAAAAGTAGAACTGCAATAAACATTAATTTTTGTAGTTTCCTCGCTTTTTCTGAAGAGTTATTACAGTTTCAATAACAATTTTTAACAGTTAATTGTAAAAATGTTTATTTTAATTTTTATCAAAATGATACTTAAGGATCATTCCGTTAGAGACACGGCCATGTATATCTAAGATTAGAGAAAATTTCTGTCTTAGTTTTCACTTTTAACAATCTTAACATCAGTTTCGAACTTAAAACAAGTTTCAAGTCAAAAAAGTTTTTTCTTAAGTTTACCACCAAAAATTTGTTGAACGACGTCAAGGACTCGCGATTAGCTAAAACTGAGTAGACAGCAGCTAAAACGTGGAGTAGGTATCAAAAATCGACTAAATGCAATAAAAGTGAAAGACAATCCATCTGCAGGACTTGTGGTGAAGAGGAGGAAACTCTTCACCAAATCTCACCTGAATATCTCTGGTAGAAAGAAAGTATTCCTTCTAAAGAGATACATAGAGCTCCCGTAGATCGAGTTCTTTCTTTTTTGGAGAGAACGTGATGCCTGAAGTATAATTGAGGCTTTACAGGATGAAATAATTTTCTTCAGCACTTCTCTTTTTTAAAATTATAGTTAAGTATTCGATAATTTAGCTATGTTACCTTCCTGAACTTAATTATCTACAACTATTTTGAACTATCAAATTTATTGCAACACCTTAAATCAAGACCTGTCCTTGATGAAGAATATTTTTCCCAATGTTGTAATCTCAAATTTTTAAGTGCAACCAAATTGTGCAAAACTTATTGTATATACATCTACGTTGATGCGAGCTTCTTTTACATTGACATCGTTTTCTATGTTTTTTGTCACCAGGTTACCTTCTGTGTTTCAGGAAAAAATAGAGGAAACGAATATTTCCTTATGTTGATTTTAATGCTTGTATAACGCATTACTCGGTCTCTTATTTCTTTAAATATGGATTTAGGTATCTATATAGAGGTCACTAATTGGCGGAGCCAAATTTTAAAAGTCAATTAGGTGCATCAAAGAGACGAGAAATTTGTCATAAATTAACACTAAAATTTCCCAGTCATATTAAGAAGTTAAAAAAAAGATTGGCGAATATTTCCACATCCCTTTTTTTGTTAGAAAAGCAGATTTCAATATTCGGTTTATTCTATCGTGATGAGGAAAAATGCAGACTAAGTGACTTTTCTATCAAAGATGCTACAACTTTTGGACCAATGTAGGCCTCAATTTCTCCAAGTAGCATTAGGGAAAAAGTAGTAACTAACACAATTTTTAGAACGTGAAGACAAAGAAAAATGTCTGATATATCTCCTTAGTGTCAGCCCCCAATTATATTTACCTATAATTATTCTGTTGGGTATATTTTTTATAAAAGCAATATGGAAGACGAAAGTTTCCAATATTCCTCGTCAACGAAGGGAATCTTAGAGGAGTTCCTCCGCAAATAAATCATGACGTAATTTTTTAACAATGCCCCGGCATAGACTCTTGTTAGGCCATCAAATTTCTATTCAATTCTCATGAAACTGGTTGGATCCAACTGCTATAAGTGACGTCTTTTTACTAGCATCATTTCCTCTATTTTTATCCAACAATAGAATGGGTCAAGAATCGAATTTGACGCGATTTATCTATTTCAAAAATAATATGACAACCCATCTTGATAGCTTATTGCTTTTGACGTTGGTACTGATTTGACAGTCTGACATGGGCATTATGTTTGAAATTCGCCCGCAATTCTGCTTAATCTCAACTGAAAACGGCATTGAAAATTTTATTATTAATTTTGAGTCATTTCATTTTCTTTTAAATTTTCTTGTAGGTATTTTTGTAATTTTTACCCCTCAGCGATTTTTTAAATTTGTAATGTAAGTTTTTGGATTTAAAATAATTAGATTTTGACGCGATTTGTTTATTTCAAAAATAATATGACAAACCCATAATGATAGCTTCGTATTTACATCATTGATTTTGACATTGGTACTGATTTGATAATCTGTCACAGGCCTTGTCTGAAAATTGCTCTCAATTTTTCTGAATTTCAACTGAAATCTACATGTAAAATTTGATTATTAATTTTGAGTTTTTTTTTCTTCTTAAATTTTCTTTTCATTTTTGCTTCTCAACTTTTTTTTAATTTCATATGTAAGTTTTCGAACCTAAAATAATTAGATTTACCACCAGGTTTTGAGCTTAATTTAAACAATCGGCGGGAATTTGCAAATTAGTATTTTTTTGCTCTTAGCATTAGTTCAGAGCATATGCAGTAAAAGCCTGAAGCTTTTTTAATACCACAAGAATTTTAACATTCAATGAATTGAACAGCAGTCAAAAAAAAAAAGAAGAAATTATCAACAATATTAACGCTATTTTGCGAAATACTATCGAGAAATTACGTTGAAGCTGGAAATGTTTGCTTGACAAAACGTAACTTACATGGAGTCGAAACGTTTTACTAGTGTTGGCGGCTTCACCCCATGCTACACCGTTTGCTGTCGGAACTGCAGAAACCCGTGACGTGCACGCAAAGTTCTTTTGATCCAACTAGTAGTTGCTTTTTCAATTTAATAGATTTTTTAGTTAGTTGCAAACAAATCCTATAAAGAGAAAGAACATTTGCAAATACTTTTCTAGGCGCTGCTCTTATTATAATTTTTTTTTTTTTAGTTTCAAGAAAGAAACATTAATAAGACTCGACATCCCTAAACTGCCTACGTTACGTACGTTTCATATTAAAAAAGAATTATTTTTTTAAATATCCGAAAAACGTTTTTGTCTGTGTGTTTAGAATTTAGTAATTTATAATGATGTCTGCATTGAATGTTAACTATCCACGAATTGACAAATATAAATGATCGTAAGTAACTTATCTACTTTCAACAAGACCCACAGATTTTTGATGGCACCACTCATCGTCGATGTTACATAAAAATAATCTGTTCGTAACCGACGCGATTGATGCTGTTGCTGACATTTTCATCGGCTTCACGTTTGAAGACTCAATCTTTTTAATCGTGACGAACCTGACCATTTATTTAAAATTTGAGTTTTGTACCTACCTGCAACAATGAGTTTCTATTTTAAAATTTGCGTCACCACTCCTATGGAGATGTTGTCAAATTTCCGCCACACAACAGATGCGAAGACTTTAATGACCGTACATCACCGTCCATAATTTTTCAATCTCGATCGCCACCATCCATTAAACGTTTTAACCGCCCACTCTTTGCTATTTGTTATATTGTCATCCTTTTTGTGTAACACACACTTGTTTATTTTATCTACTTTATGTATTCTTAAACTTATTCTGTGTTATGTAAATGACTTAATGAATGAAGTAAATGTAGGAGTGGACATAAATTATTAAAAATAATAACGCGTTTCGGTTGTTTTGAATTCATTGACGTGTCACGTTTAATACACAGAACTCGTAAAAACAACAATCGTATATACATGGACGTGAAAGCGACTTTTTAATCTTTTTATGTAATAAATAAAGTGCGCGACGATTTTTGTTTAGAAAATGTACGAAATTCTTGTAACGGTAGCGAGTATAAGATAAGGATGATCAAACGGTGATCGTCGAATGTAAATGTTATTGGTTAAAAACAGAAAACAAGGAATTCAACAAATTTTGTATTTTATTGGGAAATCAGCGACTTTGATTGACGAGACGCGAGAATTTCTTGTCATTAACAAATATCCTAAGACGAATTAATTACTGATGTTAGTTTTTTTCTTAATATCGTTAACCGGTCACGTCTAACAATTATGCTGGACGCCATGGCGGTTTCGAATATTCAAATGTTGCCACCACCGACGCTCCATTTGTTGCAAAAAAGGCATTAATGCGAGTCCAAGGTTAATTTATTATAGTGGATGATCTTGAAATGGTTCGGATGCCTCGGACTCTCAGATCATATCATTTTTCACGAATAACTCATGCGTTAGGTCATTTTGATATTGTTGTTCATGATGGCGGCACGGCACAACCAATCAATCGTTAGATAAGAATTAAAAAAACATTTAGGAATAGTAAGCTTGAATGTTAAATATCGCTTGCCCGACATCTAAATTTCCTCCCAATAATCACAAATCGTGGCTAGTTGCCAAATTCCATAAACCCTTCGTGGATCTTCGGCTATAGAAAAATTACTTTCGAGATTTTTTCTCTAAAGGGCGTTAATTTGGAGTATTTAGTCGACAACACAATAGCGGGGGGCGCGAAATTTCTTTTCGACGCTTAATTTTTACACAATCCCAAAATCATTGAGCAAACTAGACATTCGTGCATAGTGTGTGATCTGAGGCAGAACTTCAATTTTTGTCGGAACAATTGTGTTTTTGTAACCTACTAAGGTAAATCTATCATGAATAAAAGTAATAAATTGGTGAGCAGAAAAATCTACCTGAGACTCTTTAAAGGTTAAGAGATGCGGTGAATGACTTCCCCACGCGACCCACCCGCGCCAAATTATTTCATCTTAATCAAGACTGACCAAACTTTAGTCAGTGTTACTACAGTTTTTCTCCTTCTGATTGTTGCCAAAGTTGTCATCGTGTGATTTTTAAATTTTATACTTGATCACGATCCTCTAAAAATTTTTTTAATTAACTACTTAAAGTCTTTCAGATGATCTGACCTAACCCATCTATCTAAATAAAAATTAAATGTTTTTTGTTGGTAAGCTCATCACTTGTGAACAGCAGGATCGATTCGGGTATTTATATTTTTATGTTTGTTATAATCCGAATAAGGATTTTAGGGGAAAAAACTTAAAATGTTGCCCGTAAAATTCAAAAAATTGGGAAAAGCTGAAAGTACTTTTTTCTACGGGATTTTTGTGTGAACTCAAGACCAAAACTCGCTATTCGAACGATGGATATGCCTAATTCTTTTTTGTTTTGTTTGTTATGTTCCTGAATAAATTTACAGGAAAGAAATCGTTAGAATTACAAAGGAAAGTTTGCGGACAAACTGCAAAAATCCTAATTTTTCTATGCATTCCCGATCATAATCGACGACAGGAACGACATATTTGCTTGATTTTTTTTTGTTTTGTTCGTTGTACTCTCGGGATGGAAATAACTTAATTGAATTGAAAAATAATTTCGAGAAAAATGTTGTAAAGGTCATTCCAGGCCATTCCAATACTTTTGTGTTGTTTCGCATTCTGTTCAACAAATTTAGTTTTTGTTTCTATTCCAATTTATTTTGCTATGTACGCAAAAATGTCACTTGACAGCCGATTGTTAAATTGTAAATCACTCAGAAATACTTTTTTCTCATTTTTACTCTGTTCACACCTTTCTAAAAGCTTTTTATAAATCGGTCACAAATTAATTTATTGAAATTTGGACATGTCAACGTTTTTAGGGTCAGCTAGTAATTAATAAAAAGTGCCTTGTTGGTCTATGCTGCGACAGAAACTTTCTACTAGTATTCTTCATTATTTTTTTAATAATTTTGATTGTAAACAAAACACGCATAAACTAAATATTTGCATACAAGAAAGAAACAAATTTATGTACTCACGTACTTTTCATCATAATGCACGAAAAAAGAAATCGTAACTTTGGTCGTAACAATATTTTTATGATGTCCTGTAACTGGCAATAGAGTTTTTCGGGGAAGTGAGAATTGATGTTGAGCATTGCTATTCCTTCAATTGTGTGGCATCTCTTTACGATTGCACAGATTTTTTACAGGTCTAATTAAAATTGAAGCAACAACTGCGTTTTTTTGCTGGGCGGAATGAGAAATAATAAATTATAACAAATAATTTGGCGGTGCTTGATTATTTATAAAATTTCGAAGCAACTAAATGAAAATTAACAAGAAACTTTAGATTACATCGGATATATAATTTTATTTAGTACCTACCGATTTAAGGCATTAAATTAATAATTTTTTGCAAGATATTATTTTCCGCCAAGACTTGCAGACGCTAAAATTAATTTAGGTAAGTTTCAAACGGCAATCGAACATTTTTACAACTTTACTTCAGCGTAAAGAGGCAAAATATTGAATAAAGAAATGCTTAGAGAGTTTTCGAATTAAATTTAAATATTATTGTTGTATCGGGAAACATTTATACTTTTTTACAAAGTTTCATAATATTCTCGAATCGAAAAATTTATTTTACAAAAATTAAAAATATTAAATTGCATGCAGGTGAAAAGGACGTAGCAAAGCAAAGACACGCAGATGTTTTCCGATTATTTTCAAAACTCAGTCCAAAATTGCTTGAAGAATCAGGAGGATCGCTGAAGGAAGTGTTTGACTTACCGAGGGAAAAAATTGTAGCTTGCTGACGTCATTGCAGAGTAATTTTTTGTTTCAAGTTTCGTGTTTTGTGAAACAAGTTTGTTGTAAATAATTATGTCAAAGTTCGTTTTCGTGTTTTTGACAGCGGATTGCTCTAATGGATACATTGAGCAAATCAAGTTATAATTAAATTTTATAGAAAATTGTGATTATTACCGGTTTTTGCGACTGGAAATTTACCATTAAAAAATTAATAATTGCGCTTTTTCAAGTAGCCGCCCTCTTGGCTCGTCACTGGTCTACCACCATATTTGTTGTAAACGTCATTTGTTTTTAATTTATTGTGCCATTACGGCGGCGCAATAAAACAAAAACCGTCATAAAGTTCAGGAATTAATAGCTCAATATGTATTCTAGTCGTGCAGACGAACTCGTTCGTGTTATCCCGGCGCGCTTTTATTTATTTCTTAATATCGTCGTCGAAAAAAATTTGTTAGTATAATTGCTGCATTATCGCTATCGACTCCTAATTAGTATTAAAATAAAACGCTCAGGTTTCGTTAAAGCCATCAATGATTAATAAATATTGTATAAAACATAAAAATTTCACACGCAACAAATAATTATAACAGTCTTATTGTTGTACAAAGTTCAATAAATATTTACAAGTAATTAAGGTACAAAATTATACAGGATTTTACACAATTAAAGCATTTTTGCCAAAATAATTATAACTAGGTACATTTACGACATCAGGCAATGTACAAGTACGAAAGGGTTGTAACTTATTTACAAAATATCACTAATAACACCTACAAACCTCGCATTTGCCTTGTTACATCTATGGCACTCTGACGGGTTCTAAATTTCGTCCTAGAAACTCGAAAAAATTCACAGTTTTTCTAAACACCTGGTGTTGGTTAACATTTCCCTAGTTAGCCTCCAGACTTGTTTGGCGGCATTTTCCAAAGCACTCGGCGATTTACCTTTGAACAAGTCCAAGTTGGGCAAAAAATAATGCGGACACCTCCTGCATTGCAAACAAGAAATGAGTTGTAAGAAGATACCATTAATTCTATCCCCTATACACGCTTCATCCCATTCACTTTCTCTCGGATGTTTCTCGCATTCGTACAAAAGAAGAGATTTGAGATGGTAACTGCTGACGGGGTTTCCCGGCAAATCCAGATGGCGGTCTCGCAAAGTTTTCAAAATACTCAAACACCTCCTCCTGCAACCCCCTTGTAACAACCGATTTTCCGCCTCCAAAAACGATAACACCCAAGCATCTCCCTCCATTGCCGATTGTTTCCCTTGAATCGCCACACTTTCTTTGGATAACAGATCGAAACCTTCCGTTTTAACTTCCGCGACTAAATTGGGATGAGGCCAAGGGATATGGGGAATAGGCCAATGCGCCGCCGATCGCGGCCAAACCCCCGAACATTTAAAAGCCGGTGTGATTTGAACTATGAATCGTTCTCGAATCCTCAATTTAACTTCAGTGGTGTCCGCGATCATTTTAACAGAGTCTCGATACGAACATTTATCACAAGCTTGCGCCACTAAAGTTTGAAACCTCGACCGGATTTTCCTCGCCGACAAATAACCAGAAGCTGTTATGAATTCGACCCATAGAGACATGGAACGTTTGCGGCCGTCGCTCAATTTCAAAACGGCACAACCAGGAAGGGTGCCGTCGTCAACAAAATTAAAAACACCCATTTGGTTCAAGTAGAGCACCACTTCGAACTCGTTCGGCGATATCACTTCCAAACCTTCGTATCGGCCGTTACACTCGGTCAATGACGAAATGAAACGCGGTTCTTGCACTTCTACTTCTTTCAGAACGTCTTGGACCACTTTGCACACTTCCCGGATGGTTTTCGCTATCGTTCCCATACGCGTTTGGACGCGTTCTCCGTAATATTTATTGATTTGATAAAGCATTTTTGATTGAGCTGCCAGCATATCGGGCGGCACTAGCATTATGGTGATGCTTTGCCTGCCGACGGCTGTCTACTGAAACGGGTCCAGGTAACTAAAGTTTGGGAGGGCGCCGGAATCGGGGGCGTCCCCACAAGCGCCGCCTGATGATAATCAAAATGGCCAATTGCGACGCTGGTTCTGTGCTTGGAAACGCGACGATGGTATCGATCTGATGGCACGCCTTCCAAGTGGAAGCTCCTCCTATACGTCAAGGGACCGTTGCCGATGGTAAAAGCTCACTTTGAAAAGGGACTTTTTTACGGTGTTGGGTTGGTATGACAAATTTGTTGTAGCAACCATTTATTCAAGTAAATTATGTTTATTGCCTGAATTAATCGAGAAACTCACGATCAACTCCATTCCCGACTCAGGGGTGACAACATTAATGGGTGGTGACCGGGAGAGCCGATAAAGTCCGGAAAACTTAAACCCGGGGTGACAGAAAGGGAAAAGCGATAATTAAAACCTAATCTCGACCGGTCTGATGGGTCGCTAGAGGGCCAAAGGTTTCTTCCGCTAAGATGGTCGAGAGTTGGTGAAGACGGCGAGAGATCGCAAGATTCCTCAAGGCCCAACGAACAACCAAACCCAAAAACCCTTAATGGAGGAAGAAAATATTAGGACCATAATTATAATAGCGCCATACACGTTGCCAGCGTGACGTCAGATATTATTTCGATTGTGAGCTGTTGAAGCAACCGTATTGACTACGGGAATCTTTTACTTCTATATTTACGAAGGGGGAGCAAAATTGGTGCAATGTTTTAATGTCGTTGGAGATTGGGGTTTTGAACAATTTTTGGAAAAAGACACACACAATTGTGCAATTTGCTACAGTTTTTGGTGGCAATTTTTATGATTAAATTTTAGTGTTAAAAGAATTTTATTTTCGCATTATTTTAGACTCTGTTCTATAGAAGTGAAGTTTGTCTTCACAAAATCTTTTTACACGTATCTACTAAGTTAAGTTTTTGGGGTAATTCTGTTTTATTACAAAGTTTTGATAGATTCATATTCCCCAAAATACGATAATTTGATAACTAAAGTAGATGTGAAAGTAAAGAATTTATTCTGAGTTATCTAAAAAATACACGGCAGAAATTTTGAGTTAATTTTAACGCAAAATGTGATTATCATTCAATTCTGGTCCATTTTTTGAGTTTAAATTAACAACAATATTTTTTAGTTGACCGTGATTGAATGTGGCATCAGTCACCTTTGAGTAATTCTTTGCTCATAATCGTGATGGGTGATTAAAATAATTTATTTAATTTACTCAAAACTGAAAAACCTTGCTCTGATGAAGAATAATTGTTTGCGCTCGGTTTCAACATTAAATTTTTAATTCAGTATAGTTCACTAAATATTGTGTTTATTCTTCATAAAATTTATTAGGGGTAGGTTGAAGAAATTGAAATTGAATCAATAAACGCGACTGTTGATGGCTCTACCGTGTTATGCAGATTTACATAGGTATCTTCATTATTGTTGGATATTTTTAAACAGTCCAAACATAGTCTTCGTTTATTCTTCCTATTCGAAATTTGGTAAATAATAATAAATCACCAAAGTATCTACACTTGAGTTGCACATACAGTCAAAATTTTGTATGTCAGGATTTGTATTTTTTTAGCCATGTTCCCGAAGGCAGTAAAAAAAATTATTTTTACTAACTCCATTTTTTTAATCCTGTCCGTGAGGTTTTAAATTATGACAATTTAATGAATTATGAAACTCTACTTCTCTTCGTAAACGTACATACCAATTCATACGACTTAACTATACGTAACGATAGCTGCAGCGATGTCTCACCAACGTCCCCCACTCTAGCTCAACGACGATGATGAGTTGTGGTGCAGCATTTTGTTACGTTTCACGTGAAATTCGATGCATTCAATCGTACCTAAAAGAATTTTACATCAAATAAATTTGAATTTTACTGAATTTTAAATATGTTGTTAGGCCCGCATTGTTTGTTAACAGGTCAATCACATTAAATTTAATATTGCAAATTGAGAGGAAAAATCCTGAAATTAAAAATAATAGATCACCTGGTTCAGCAATAATTATATTTATTAATGATAATTATTAGCGAAGCACAATAATAGTAGCAAACACTAAGATGTTCAGTGGGTTTAAACTTGCTAAAAGAAAGTAAAGTAACTTGGAGGTGCATAGAAATCAGCTCCAACTTACCTCAACTTACACTAAAGAAATGTGTTTCCCACGAATAGATTCTAAAAGTGAATGTCAATAAATAAGTTTTGACAGAAAAAGCTTGTATGAGTGCGCCTGACGCAATTTCTGAAGTTGTCAAGATTCACTCTTTGGAAAAAATTGTAAGTACGTTATGAAAGCATTAAAATTGAAACTTATTGACTAAAATTAACAAAAGTAACAAAGTGAAAACAGTTAAAGGATTGTGAAATTACAGCCTCAGCAGCTCAACAACGGTTAAGTGCCTTTTTTCATAAAATAGAGCTCAATTATCCATCAGTTCCAATAATTATTCTCGTTTCTTTCTAGAATTCTGATCATCATTCTCTTCTGTATTAAGATTTTTTTCATTGTTCACAAATGCACATGTACAAATTTTCTATTTAAAAATGTGGTAAACTTTAAGTTTTTGCTGGAAACTTAGAGAATTTTTGTCTGAACCTAATTTTCCGAAATTTTTTACAAATTCTGACACGATTGGTTTCGTTTCCTTCATTTATTTTCTTTTAAACTAGGAACTGTCAATGTTGAGTTTAGAAATCTATACACGATGAGCTGGGGTGCAGCGTTTCGTTACAGGTTAAGCTACGTGAAATTTAATTCATTCAACCGTACATAGAGAAGTTTTACTTGTTGAATTCTGTTAAATTTTAAATAAGTTGTAAAGCCCGCGTTGTTGGTTCTGTACTGTTAGCTTCTTTTTAGTTTTTCTATTATACAACAATAAAATTTAAATATTTTTTAGAGTAACAAATAATTTATTGATACGATTTAATTTGTATTTATAATAACGTGGCAACATTGGTTTAATTATTTTGGCAGAACGGTACAATACCAATAACTAGAACACACTGTGAAGAAGTATCTCATAAGACTTCCACTAAAGTGAGGGAAACAAGTGTTAGGAAGAGCGATAAGTTTGCGACCTCAAAAGTTGTATCATTGGTCTGCTACGATGTGACGCGTTTTGGAAAAATCAATCAATTTTTGGCAGGAAATTGGCGGTAAAATGTGACTCATGAATTCAAAATCAAATCACCTTTCTTGCACAACTGTAAAGATTTATGATTTAAAAACCTTTTCTTAGTCCGAAATTTTAAATTTTTTAATGTTTAAGAAAATTTTTGCGACCGAAGTTAATTCGATTTTTTAATTTTTTATTTACTTAAATACAAACATGCATATAGCTAGGTGTTAGGGAATGTGCCGTTTGTTTTTTCAAAAATCAATTCGGAGGTAATTATAACTTTTGCGCTTTATAAATTTAAACAGAAATTTGCCATCCAATAGGCTTCAAAGGCTGGCATCATAACTTGCAACGAAAATTAGTTGGAGGTGAGGAATTTTAACACCAATTTAATCTACGCTAGTAGAGTTAGATCTAATTCAATCTAAGAAATGAGGGGAAGAAATTCTATCCACCCTTAGAATCATGTATCGATCTCTTCGTTTGAGAATGTGAATAACAAAATCTAAAAAAATTGTTACTGCAAAGAGCAAGTAGTGTCAATTTTTTTTCTTAGTAAGTTTGATGTAGGGAAAAAGGTTTCTAGTGGGAAATGATAATAAGTTTTCTTTTTATGGGAATAGTAGGTACCTGTTTTTTCATCAATTTTTCTAGAAGCAAACACTTTGATAAGTGGGAAACCAAAATGTTAGATTCTTTTTAATATGAATTTCTTATTGAAAACGCCTGCCTTTAGCGTTAAACTTGTAATCAAACTTCAATTGAAGTTCCTTGGTTTGCCTCTGAAGCAGTGGCAAATTTTTATGATACCATACGAGACGTTCAGGCCTACGTTACGATATGTTTATCTTGCGGCTGCGTTATTTATTTAAAACAGTTCCGATCACGGTGTCACTTTATAGCGGAAGCCCCATTAGCCCGAACAGTGGCCAGACTCTCTCTTGACACTTCAACATCATTTTCGAATTAAGCGTGTCCGTTATGCGGTCCAGACGGGGCGCCAATGAGGAACTAACCGCTAAAATAAACAATCCATAGTCCCACAAACTCGTCGACTTCATTTCCCATACTATTAGCGCAGATTTATGGGTTCCGTGTGATGATAAAACCGTAGCGAAGACCCATCTGGCCGAAAACGCCACCATTCACATCAACATACCCGCGGATATTTTACTATTTTACAAACAGAACGATTACTCGAGAAATTGAGAACGTTGCAGACGGATACATTTCGGCTTTTTTGATGCCTTTCAGGAGTGTGAACACGTCTTTTAATTTATGGTGCACTTCTTTAAAGACGGGAACACTTGTCAGCTGGCGTGTCTGAAGAAGCCGCCCGGACAATTTTCTTAATGAATTATTCTAATATTAGATAAGGAGTCGCTCCATTAACACTCGGGAGTGAAAACTTAATTAGCCGTTACGTGGAGATAGTGTCGCGAAACTGGTAAATGTGCGGTTTTTGTGATTTTTTTTCGGCAACAAGATGAAGACATCAAAACGCGATTATCCATCAATACGCTAGTGTCTGGATGATGACACAAAGGCCGGCCGTTGGTAATGGACCCGACCCAGCCTCTTTACTCGTGTGTCGCTACTCGATCCCTGCTGGGTCCCCTTTGTGCCCCTTTCAAGCGATACAAAACTGTTTGGCTCCATTGTCCCATTGTTCGTTTCCTAAGTTGGCAAGATATGTTGTTGTTGCTCTTTTCTTTTTTTCCTCAAGTGCACCGCGTGCCTCATTTGATGTCACGGCTGTT
Organism: Pyrochroa serraticornis; assembly: GCA_905333025.2. Taxonomy (NCBI): domain Eukaryota; kingdom Metazoa; phylum Arthropoda; class Insecta; order Coleoptera; family Pyrochroidae; genus Pyrochroa; species Pyrochroa serraticornis. The sequence goes on along the minus strand of HG995157.1, from coordinate 6,608,221 downwards.
CGTCCAACTTTATTTCTTCCCCCTTGAAACGTCGTTTTTCTCCCGGAATTCCGTCCGTAAAGCAATTAACAATTATCCCATCACTATTGCAATTAATCATCGAGAACGGCCCCCATGTGGGTTCTTCCGAGTTATGCAAGTAGGCGCGATCCGGGGATGCCACATAACCTGGAACCGTCTAGACCTCCCCCGTATCCGTCAATCAAAAGTAACACGAAACCATATGTGAAGACAGGATACGGATCTGGAAGCGCCACCGAAGTCGACGAAACGTTGCACGCTAATTTGAAACAACCGCCAGGAAGTCGAGTCGTAATTAATTGCATTTGTAGGTGGGCTATAATTTTATTAAATTTTAGCCGAGACTATCCTGGCGCCAACTGCGACAGGGAGTCACCCAAGGTTCAATTTATGACCCTCTTCTTAACTGGCAATAAAACAGTGTTAACCGCTGATGATTATCAATTCCGCGGGGCGCCCACAATTTTTTGTTTTCTCCACAACGTCCAATCTTTAGTTTCAACAAACCACTAAATCGCCGAAACCAAGAAAAAAAATAGAAGAAATAATTATTGTTTTGGTATTACGTTTCCGGATGGTGTTTGGCTTGATGAAGTTGTCTGTGGGTAAGGTCGGAATTAGCGAGACATTTGGAACTAATCCGTGTGTAAACGTGGGGCTTTCACTGCTTGTCATTGCGGTTGGAGCGTGGCCAAAGGTTGATGGAGGACGGCGAAATTTCTGATTGTCGTTGAAGAAACGCAACGTTTCATCTACCATCTTATGTCATGCATTGGTGACGCAATTAAAACGTTATCAGAATAGATCTCCCGTTCACACCTGACGTTTGGGTGGAGCTATCAAAGACACGTGCACCTGCCATTGGACTGAACTTAACATGTTTTACTTGTATGTCACGGTGGAATTGAGCACCCGCGGCCATTTTGACACCCATGGTTAATGATCTTTCGACGTATAAACATTTTACAGTTCACATCTAATTCGATGGTATTATTTTTTGCCTTTCCCAGATGTTATCCGCAGTCGTTGATTATTATTACAACCATTTCTGTCTTGTATGGTTTTATTACCAGTTATGTAGCCTTAAGAGCTCATCATTTTATAACTAAAAGCAGGTGAGCCGATAAGAACGCAAGTTTTAACATATTACTACTAAAATTAGATAGCTAAAGAGATATTACTTTTAGGTGCTTAGAGTGTGATCTTTTAAGTTTGAAGTTACGTTATGAGCCTAAAATGTGCTTTTGCCGCTTTATATAAATCATGAAACGCAGAATTCACACGGAGATGCTGCAGTCTTCTTGTAGGTATCTAACATTTCGATTGCATCTTGTTTACATATTTATTTTTAAAATCACTAGGAGGCTTAAGTGTTAATAGTTATCGATTTTAGTCAAAATAATTTTTTTTACTAAACTGAATTTAATACTTAAGAAAAAATTTGCAATTTTCCCGTTCTATTCGATACTAACGTATTTGGCTAAACTGTAAAATAGAAAATTTTACGGTTAATTTTGAATAATTTGGGCGTTAAGAAAATTCAGCACCAACTAATAGAAGTTCAAAATGAACAATAGAATTTCAAATTCATCGAACGCAACGGATTCCATAATTAATCGGAAGGTAAAATGTAGTGAAATATTTTCCTGGTCGATGTTACTCGTGTACTGTCATTGCCATCTAGGTCCAATGAAGAAAGGAAAAAAAATGATTTTAATTGCGGCGCTTGGTAAATTAACCCAACAATTATCCTACAAGTGACAAATTTTAATTTGCTTGAAATTTGGAGGTTATCTCCATAATTTATTTCTTAACTCTTATCAAAACTTGCGTACGTTAATATACAGTCGGTAGGTAGGGAAATCTTGCCTGAACGATGTGCTAGTGGAGCTTTCATATTAAGATGGGACCCAAGAATAAGAGTTGAACTGACGAAATTGAAAAAAAAAATACAAAGGGAGAGAAAGAGTCCTGAAATGGAAATTAATAAATTCCTTGATGAAATTAGTAACTTTACCTCTTACGTAGGGTTTAGCAAAAGTTATTCTAGTCCCTGAATTCAAAGTAGTTGAAGACAGATTTGGAAGAGATATTGAATAGAATTTGAAAAGAAAGCAAGTAACTTGGAAGTATATGGGAATCAATTACAATTACGTCAACTTACACTAAAGGTGTTTTCTCGCGAATGAATTTGAAAAGTGCATCACACAATAAAAATATTCGATCAGAAGAATTTGTATTGAGTGGGCCTGCAGAAATTTCTGAAGTTGTTAAGATACACTCTTTGATAAAAAAAATTTCAAATGCGTTATTATTGTGACAAATCAAAACACCACAAAATGACATTACATGAAGGCATTAAAATTGAAACATATTGACCAAAATTAACAAAAGTAGCAAAGTGGTAACGGAAATAATTAAATAATTGTCAAATTCGAACCACAACAGCTGAACAACTCAGAGTGCATTTTTCCGTAAAATAGAGATAAATTATCCATCATCTCCCGTTTTATAAAATGGTAAAAGGTAATAAATACTGAAAGTGGAAGGCAGATTTTGTAAATTATTCAGAAAGTTGATTTAATAAACATGGAGGATTGTCACTTCTTGGTCCAGGTCAGTAAGTATGAAGATGAAAATCCTGCCTTAACGATCGGCGAGCGGCGCTTTTATTTCAAGATGGTACCCAAAAATGCAAGTTGAACTGCCGGAATTAATAAGAAAACTACTGAGGGAGAGAAAAATTTCTGAAATTAAAATTAATAGATTATCACATAAAGTTAATAATCCTAGATATTATGAAGAGTTTAGCAATAATGAGTCTAGTCACGGAATTCAAGGTAGTTGACGAGAGATTAGAGGAAATTTTAAATTATTAGCGAATCGTAATAATTATGTCAAGAACTTTGATGTTCACTGGGTTAAAGTTCGAAAAGAACGTGAAGTAACTAGGGAGGACATATGAATCAGTTTTAATGACTTCATTTGATAGTAATGAAATGTGTTTTTCCAGAAATACATTCTAAAGTGTATCAAACAATTAATATATTTGGTTAGAAAAGGTTTTTTTTTTGAGTGAGCCTCCAGAAATCTCTAAGGTTGTTAAGATACACTCGTTGGAAAAATAATTGCAAATACGAAACACCATGAAAGCATTAAAGTTGAAACTTATTGACATAGATTAACAACTGTAACAAAATGGAAACGGAAATACTGTCAAATTCGAACCACAACAGCTCAACAACTGTTAAGTGCCTTTTGGCCTAAATAGGGGAAAATTACCCATCATCTCTAATAATCTTTGTAGAATTCAAGTTAAGTTTTTTTAAAAATTTTTACAAAGGCACAGATAAAAGAAAATTTGGTGGTAAGCTTTTTTAGATTTTTGCTAAAAAAATTGAGAATTTTTGTCTTCACCTAATTTTCAGAATTTTTTACAAATTCAATCATGCAATTTCTGCAACTGCAATTTCTATAAACTAAAAACTGTCAACATTGAGTTTAAGATTTTTATAAATAAAAATGAAATGCTGTTCGTTGGTAAGGGCATCACTTAAGAATGGCTGGACCGATTTAGCATTTTTTTTTTAATTCGTTATAGTACGAATGAGGATTTTATGGAAAGAAAAATTGGAAAAGTTACTTAGAAAATTTAAAAAAATCGATCAAATCTGAAAGTGCTTTTTTATGGGATTTTTGTTTGAACTCAAAACCAAAACTCACGAAGGATATGCGTAATTATTTTATTTTTTTTTGGTTTCTTATGGTCCTGGAGAAGTTTTCGGGAAATGAATCGGGACAATCACTAAGAAAAGTCGGAAAAGTTGATAAATTGCGAAAATCATAATTTTTTTCGATCATAACTGACGATGGGCATGACATATTTGGTTGATTCCTTTTTGTTGCTTCCAGGTAAAATGCATTCTAGGCTAAATTAAAATAAAATTTGTTTTTACGTTTGTATTGTTTCGCTATCTGTCCAACAAATGTAATTACTGTATTTCAATTCCAATTTATTTCGCTACGTCCGCAATTTCATTTGACAGCTGATTGTCAAATTGTGAATCAATGATAAATTCACAAAGCGTTCACAAACAAATTTATTGAAATTGTTTGTTTGTCGGGTCAGCTAGTATTAAATATTTAAGCTACACCAAATATTCGAAGCAACGTGGGTTGATTCTTCAAAATTTGTGCAAAAAAGTTGTCGAAGAGCCATTTCCAGACTTCTCCTTTTTTTGGTCGGACAGAAATTCGAATAATTAATTTTCTCCTTTTTATTTATCCTTTTTTTCCCTCGATTATCGTCCCACTTAAATTCAGTGAAATTTGTTATTCATGGACCACTGAATAGAAGCTGTAACCATGTTAAGTGATTGTAGTCGATTCTTCGGCATCATAATTTCGTATCGCTATCTAGAAATTTCTAAATCATGGCGATGGCGGCAACAAGACCGATTAAATTCCGAATCGTCTGGACTCGATCAAATTACATTTGTTTGGGGACGTTTCGTCTCTTCTTAATGACGACCTGTTTCGTATACCATCAAAATTTGTGATCCCGCCGACGAAAATTGATACGCAAAATAACGTCCTCCTGTCCACGTTGGATCGAATAAACGGCCGTTTGTTTATGTACACGGAATGTGTATAATGGTTAGGCCGGGCGACGGACAGGTATAATAAATAACCGGACCGTGGTTGTCTGTCCGTTTTAATTACGTTACCGAGATGAGGAGATAGCGAAGGGATATCGTATATCAGGGTTCAACATGCGGTTTACCTTTCCTTGCCATCGATATCGTAAAAAATACCTGGATGACGAAAACCTTGAACTCGAGAGTCTGGACTTGTCTGGACGCGCCAGCAAACACCACCACCATCAAAGGGGTCACGGCTGTAATGGCTCGAAATCGTATTAACTCCCGCAGATTGGATTAAAAGAGGGTGGCTCCCGGACGATAAACAAAATTACTGTCGAGAAACGCGACATTAGGAGCACTCTAACATTGTTAGCGCTATTCATGGACGAATGCCTTCGCTTTCTAGCTGATTCATTACGGCCTTATTGAATCAACATCGATTGCGCTTCGAATTAAGACAGTACCAGATTAATCATTGGATTTAAGTGGTTTATTTTTTAATATGGACGAAAATTGCTGCTTGAGGGGATGATACTCGGAAACGAGTAATAACACGAAATTTCGTGTATCTCTCGTTGTTGTATTTGGTGTTTGATCGCGCTGTAGGGGTGGTTTCGTGCCGTATCGCATTTAGAAACGAACACTCGAGAGCGCAGCAAACACTAAATCATCCCCCGATCGAGGTTGCTGCTAAGCTTCCCAAATAATTCATGGAACATCGTGCATTACGCATAATCGTGAGTCACACTGATCCGCAACGAAATCGCCCAACAACCCAGAAAATCGAATACATGTTAAGCGACAATAAAATAAACGTCATCTTGCCGTTATTTAAACGTGCAGTTAGGAGGGTACGGTAGGCAAAATTTACCATTAAAATAATTTATGTATCGCAAAGTAATATCGTAAACACAATGATCGTATCGTGCGACAAAGATATAAAAAGTTTGTTCGTAATTTGGTTTAAAAAAAAAAAATTACAAAAAATGTTATGTCGCTGTTGTGGGACGGGTGGAAATTAAATTTAATTGGCGCGCGGGGCCCGTGTTATGGGTGATTTGGTTTTATCTTTTTGCCGAACTCGAATGCTAATTGACGTGTGTAATGAATGAGATGGTAAAAGTTTGAATTTCTGCCGCCATCCGGGGTGCCCAATAAAATTCCACAGCGGCGGTGAGAATTCGGATTTTGCATTAAATTAACCGCTTAGCACGCTAATTAATTTCTACTACCGGACAGTAAAATTGCAGCACTATCAGTAATGCGGATTCTGTTAGGTGTTGGTGGACAGAAATCTGAATCGTAGACAACACTTCAAAGATGAACCATTTCTACATTTAGAAAAATTCAGTAACTCTCCTGAAAAACCACTCCAGTTGAACACTGAATTGATGGTTTCAAGGAGGCAAAGCTGGTGAATTAAATTAATTTGAATCTTAGATCACAAGTTATAGGATTTGTGTTAAACCGCATTGCATTGTCCTGTTAAAGCAAGATATTTTTTTGATGTGTATGTTTTTTTTTCTCGTACAATCGGTGCTAGTAACGTGGAATAAATAATAAATATTCGCTAGTTACATTCTAGCTTGATCCAGAGGGTCAATCACAATTATTACTAAAAATAATTCCAAAAATGTGAAGTTACAAGTTTTTAAACCAATTTTTGAACACCAAGTTTGGTTTAGTTCGACATTCAAGCATTTGGAGCTTTGTTTTTAAGACTATCAATTTTAGTAAGTTTCTATATCACCTTTGAAGTACCACTATCAATCCGTTGACCTATGAAGGGGTCTCGCCAGTAGCCCTACTCTCAAACAAAAAACTAGAAAATTATTCTTACACGTAACTTGAAATTGGAAAATAGAAGCAAAATTCTTTTGAAAGAAGGATTTTTTTATTTAAACCAAATATTTATTTAAAAGTTTTATAGACAAAGTCTATTCGTCTATTTTTTGAACTATAAAATGGTTATTGATTTGTGTTCGTTGGGGTGATCTAGACATAAATGTTGAAAAAGCAAACCAATTTTCAAAAAATACTCAAACTTCCTTACTTTGAGTGGCTGCTCTTTCTAGAATTAGATTTAATTGATGAGCATAACAATGAATGAAAATGGCTCTTGTAGACTGAACTGACTTTGACTTGTCCTCCATTATTGCGGCCACTCCTAACAGCAGCCCCATCATAACTTTGAGCTATTATTTTTTCGGGAGATTTCTTTATATTAATTTCCTTTTATTCAGCAAAAATTACGTGAATTATGTCATCAATAAAGATACAAAACAATAAAATAAATTGCTGACATCGCAACCACATAGCGAATTTGGATTTTGGTACATACCTACATTGAATGATCTTACCACATTTTTGCCATTCACCACATGTTGTTTTAAGATCTGAAGGTTAGGCCAAAAAGGACCAAACTCTTTTATTTCTTACGATCCTTGAAACTTAATCTCCACAATCTTGCGGCGTTAATTGCTTGGACGGTATTCATTGTTTCAATTAGAACACGAAATCACCCAACAATTGTTGAATCTCAGTAAAACCAAAAAGCAAGAACGGTAGAGCAACGAAATTATTTCACAGCTGGATAAATTGCTGATACGCCACACCACACCACACTTGCATGTATTGTATTTAGTTTATAAGCAGATTGCCGTTGCCGAACTCTTTGAAACAACGGCAAAGTTCGAAAACGTTTGGGGTTCAGGTTTAACAAGTTACTCTATTGGCTTAGGCAAAATGAATCTGGCCCCTCCTCAACGCTGTTGTCAGCGTTTTTTAAAGCACTTTCGATGTATAATTGCATTGGAAAATTAGGATAGCATATGCAAAGTTTCACGCAATCTGGTAAAGCACGGAGGGCAATGCCAAGCTGGCCCACAGCGTTCAGTTTGAAAGCGGGTAATTTAAAATAGAAGGAGGTAATATATCTGATGATCTTTATGAATTTCTCGGTTGTGTTTAATACATTCTCTATTTTTCTGGAAAGTTTTGGGAGGGCATTGCCCCTCTTGCACCAGCCGCCACTGGATTTAATCGAATTGAAAGAGGTCGTAAACATATTTATGAAATTGTTAATGTTTCCGATATTAGTTTTAGTATTTACACGTCTTCCAGAAAAAATTATTTTCTTATGCAAAAGTAATGGTGTCTAAACATGATACGTAAAACAGTCCAGAATCTTATCGGGGTAATTGTCTTTTTCTGCAATTGATAAAATTTAATTTGCAGTAACAAATTGTTTATTGGACACTTATCAGTTTATTAGTAACGAAAACCGTTTTCTTCCCTTTTTGAAAACAAAATAACTCACAATAAAGTTCCACGGTCTAAAGCAAAAAATTGCGTCTACAGATTGAAGTGCTCCAACACAATTGTGTTGGGGTATTTGATATTGATATTGATGAAGTAACAAGAAACGTCTTGAAAAGCGATTGTTCCTCAATTATATGAAGTTGTGATACAGGAAATGCATCAATATTCTTAAATTTGATCGAATCCAAAGACAACATTTCAATTTCAGAACCGCAAATAATCTAAACAGAGCACACAAATGGAAGAAGACTTGCTGGTGGTCCAAATATCGGGCGACACCCTGAATACAAGTTTCCTAATAAACCTCTCTACGTTAGATACCTCGGTAACTAACAATATGCTCTTCGAGAGCGTCGATTTGGAGAACGACCCCAAAATCTGTTACAAATCAATCCGTGTAGTGGCTTGGCCCCTACTTTTACACAGCACCCCATCCACCCATGCAGCCTCCCCGAAACAAATTACGTCAACTCTAATAGATAAATGAGTAGATAAAAAGCTCGTGTGGCAGGGTGGGTGCATTAGTCGAGATTTGGCCCGAAATGGATTGGGAACTCCACACGTGTCGCCCCTTATTTACTGCGGTAAAGGTGCGTCCAGGTGGCGGAATACGCACAATAATTCATCGAGAAAGCTTTCGCATTAACCGTAACTAAAGCTCCTAATTTGTTGCAACAAGATTGGGGTCGGAATCGAAAATATCCCCGTAATTTACCTACGCAATTACTGGTGTTGTTCGTGAAAGTCCCCGGAGAGATTTCGTCCCCCCACATCATCGATGTGATTACCGGATTTCGAGATGTAATGATGGGGGGGAGAGAGGTCATCGGAGTGTTGTACTTCTATTGTGTGTTACGGGTGCGGACAGATAAACAATACAGTTCCCTTCTGCGTTATACGACACCTTCATTTGTCAAACTGGTATCGGCCCTCAGGGCAGTGATGCGGTGATGCTGATCTGTTTGTGTTCGCCGTTGTCAGCTGGGTGAGTGAAGGAAAAACATTGATGTTACTCGTATTCTTGTCCGCGTTGTTGTCATCTCCTTACACAAGTCAATAGAAAATGTCAATCACTTTTATAGATTAGATACGGGTAACTTCTGGACAATTTAACAGTAATCCGAGATTCTTGACCATACTTCTAGAATTTCCATGCAATTGAGTGACTTTGCGAGGTTCGTATTGAAGATGAAACCGAACTTCTCAAGTCGGTCTTCAAAAACGAGTACCCCAAGTATTTTAGATCGTCCTTCACTGGATAAAAGTATTAATTTGTACTGGAGATGTTTACCTGTTCCAAGGGCTGTAAACTTGCTGTAGCTCTCCGCTTGGTCTTTCCTGTCGTTATTATTTTATGGTATGTTTAATGAGCAGGAGTCAACGTTCGTGTCATTGGAGCGGGCCCAATTATTTATGGCAAGTCCCGACTGTCACCCTGACAGCTAGTTTATGTGGACCTGTTCCGATCGGAATGTCAAGATAACACTCGATATTCAACGGGTCCATTGTTTTACCTGGTCGTTGTTACCCCGAAAACGGGCTTGGTGTTTGAACAAAAAACGGCGGCGCAAGAGTTTTTCCCAGAACTCTCATCGTTATCGGGATTTAGTCCTGTTGTTGGTTCGCTTCGAAAGGACGCTTCTGATATCGTCAGTTTGGCGGGTTGCGTGGTGATAGCGCAGTCTCGGCTTTTGCCAATGTAAAGCCTCGACGGCCGCCAAATCAATATTATCTTCTATGGAGATCGGTTTCGCGGCTCCTCCTACAGATTTAACGCGCAAGGAAGCGGCCATCTTGCCGTACACACGTCGAGTTCGCGGGTTTTGATTGAGTGTTGGTATTTTAATAATTGATTTTTTTTTGTTGTTGATGCGAGAAAAACTTTTGTTATTTGTGTCGTTTTTATTGCAGGTCCTCAAGTTTTGTGATCATCTTCATGGCAAGTGGTACTTTTCGGAAGTTCGGGCTATCTTCTCGAGGAAGTATCTTCTCCAGAATGTCGCCATCGAGATATTCCTCGCCAGCAGAAGTAAGATTTTTTTTATTTTCCCTTAAAACTTCAAAATTTTCTTAATATCTATTTGGAGATTTATTCATTCAGCTCCGGTAGCACAAAGCGTTTCTCGTCAAAATTTTGATCCCTTGCTTTTTATGAAAGTGATAAAAGGCAAAGTTAATATCTGGGAAATTCATAGAGAATGCAACAAACGGCTAATAATCAGTTAATGTAATAGAAACTTTAGAGGGGCGCTAACGCCTTGTTAAACTCTCATCACGGGTGCGCAACTGGAGCAAAGTGTTTTATCATATTGACAACTGCTGAAAAGAGATGGAAGCTACTTGCACGATACTTTTTGGTAAAGTGTCTTATGAAAAAATTCAATGGTTAAGTTTGTCTTAATTCTATCAAACTAAATGGTTTTTCTAATAAGTGACAAAGTGTTGATCTATACTGAAACGACGCTTTTTGCTCAAAATTTTCTGTACCCAACCTCTCGGCAGTACTTAAATGTATAAAATATATTTCTTAGCTCATTTTACCAATTGATATTTCGAGATTTTCAACATAGATTTCTGGTGATAGTAGCTCTTGCAAATTCACACTCCGCATTTCCATCCACTTTGTCATCAGTAGAGCTTCTAAATAATTATTTTCTCGAACCAAATAAAAAAGTCATTTGGTTTGTTGCAATCTATTTGTATTGCCCCGAAATATATTTTTTTGGGATTTAGGCGGCATCCAATATTATCAAATTATTTATTTTCAACATTACCACCACGTTTCTGATACCTACCACAAGTGGCTATTTTCTTATTTGAAATAGTGGCATACTTTTTTATTACATTTTTACATTTATTAATCGACTATACGTGCAACTGTTTTTGATTTTTTTTAATAAAAATTTTGCAGCTAGTGCTTGTGTAGAAAATTGATAGTAAGTTCATTGAGGTTTGAAACCTCAATTTTTGTTGTACTATGATCGGAAGAATTTTCAAACTTTTGAAAACTATTACAACCAGTTCTAATTTGTACGGTTTGTTAAAGAAAATAAATTTTAATTTAGAAAAATTTAATCGACAAAAACTCGTTTTTAAAACGATTGCTTCTGTTGCATAAATAAATAAGCAAATTAGAAAGGAAACAAGTAACAGTAGGTAAATATTCTATGTTGTTCTCGAAAGGTTTTTTTAATCTCGAAATCTCGGAGTTTTCCGGCAATCAAAAATTTTTATTTTAATAGCAATCGCTCGATATTAAGCAATTTTTTTTTTTAATGTGTTTGCTATTTATATTTTCAATACCTATTGCCACTTTGAGTACTTACATTAGGCAGTTACGATTTCAAAGAAGTTATACATGCAAGTCATTTTAGCATGTCTTATAGCATTAAATCTGGTGATGGTGGAGATTATTTTAAGGCATCCAGTAACATTCGAAACTGATTGTCGAAAACTCTGCATGGATGAGTTGGGAATTTATACCAACGATCTCCTAACGCGTTTAATGGCAAATTGTTTAAAATCGTGTCTACTATTTTACATATAAACTTCAAATGTCAACCTACTAAAAAAAATAAGTAAATATCATAAAGTACTCCGTCCGCAATGACTAAATAAAACAGCAAATTCTCAAATAAGAACAGCACCTAATACCTTACAAGCTTTTAGTTTCCCCTAATCTCAGTTTTTCCTTCCTTGTTCAGTATTTTTTTCTATTTAATATTAAATCTCTCCCAAGTATTCGACCACCTCATTTAATCAGTTTTTTGGGCCTTCCTCACTTTTTTTCTCCCTCTCTCCTCTCAAAACAACAGCTGTCTTCCGTGTCTGCTATTGGCATCCTGTATATATGCTACAGCTTTCAAGCTATACGAGCTCTTAATTATTTGGGTCATACAATGTTTGTCATACATTTCTTTCACCTTTTTTCCAAAAGCTTGGGAAAAAATGTTTTCGAATAATTTTTTTTTCTTCACTCTAATCAATTGAGACAAACTTTTTGAGGGTATCAAAAAAGATGGAAACAACACATATCAAGAAAAAATTCTTTGATGCAAAATTCGTGCGTTTCACCCGAAAAGGAGTCGATTACGGCAATTTGCGATTTTAAACGTGAGTATCTCCGAAACGTACCTGCAGATTTTATCGAAGTAAACTTTTTTGGCAATAAGCGGTGCATCGTAACAATTTTTGCGGAAGAATGAAATTAGCTAGGACGTACTTCTTGGGAGTTACGGTGTAGGTTAGGGTGCAAAAAAATATTTTTTAGGATTTTTTTCAAAATGTTATTTTTTCTGGGCCAAAAATGTAAATTGGGGCTATTCTGGTCAACAAGTAAAATACGGTAAAACTTACGGAGTTGGAGATACAAAGAGTTATAGTGTTATTTGGGAAAAGAGGTTTTCGAATAATTTTGTTTCTTCACTCTAATCAATTGAGGCAAACTTTTTGAGGGTGTCAAAGAAGGTGGGAACAACGGAAAGCATACTAAGAAATAATTTTTGCCCGAAAAGGAGGCGATTACGGCAATTTGCAATTTTAAACGTGAGTATCTCTGAAACGGGCCTGCAGATTTCCTCAAATTTTTTACTCTCCATTTATATCCTTCATCACTTCTATATTTTTTTGTAGAATTTTCTTTCCTACACCTCCATTTTTCTTTTTCCTTTCTTTTTTGTCCATGACCTTTAGTTTTACATTCGTATATCACCGAAGAACTTATTACTGTTCTGTGTACTTACCCATTTTTTTATATAAGTTTTGACCGTTCTACTTCCTTTCCTCAATCCTATTTGGACTATTTCTTGTTTTCTTGATTATTTTTTATTACTTTTACTTCGAGATATCCAAATTGTCCTTCTCTTTTTCCATCATTTGCTCTCATTGTTATATGTGGGATGTTAGCCTTCCTTCATATCTAGATACTGGGTTTTTCTTTCAGTTACAGCAAGTTCAAATTTTTTCTATTTTCCTTTACTTATTTTTTTTAAACTTTTTTTTATCTCAGGTAATCAATACAGAATTGGCTGCATACACTTCTACTTGATGTTTGTCATAGTAAATCTCTCCATTTATCTCTAAGGGTCCTTCTTTTACAGATTTTAAAACAAACTGAAATAGCACAGTTCATAAAGGATCACTCTGCTTTAGACCTTTTTTAACGTCAAATGATCCAGAAAGATTCCCTCGCACAATTACTCTATTTTTTGTTCAATTAAACTTTTTTTTGTTATTTATTGTTTTTTCCTGTTCTCCCAGTTTCCTTATAACTTTACACTTTTTATTTCTGTTGCTTGAATTAATTGCTTGCTTAAGATTAATGAACATCAAATGTAGTTCATCATTTTGCAATAGTATTTATCTACTCGTAGTAAAATACGTTTTCCCTGTTGACGTAAAAATCAGTCTCAACAAAAAGTTGCAATGCTCGTGAAAATTACGGAAGCATGCAAACTTTTTTTTCAGTACTTTATAGGGGAACAAACATAGTCAGTCTTATTTTTGGTAATTGATTTTGGTATGGGTTTCTTCTACAAAAATTTTCTTGGATGTTCTTTTTTATTATTGCTAAAGGCGGATACATTTCATTGAAAAAAAGACTTGATAGAACTGAAAGTGCTAGGTACTTTATTAAATAATTTATTATTTATTGACAGCTCACTTATATCAACTGCCAACACTTCAAGCGTGGCTGTATTTTTAAGAATTCTTTTTGAAAACAAGAATATATAAATTATTTGGAAGTTATAGGACATTAATAAAATAACACGATGGAATTTACGGGAAATGTATTTCGATGATTGAAAATTTCTGTATTGGAACTTAATTTTCAGCGTACCTGCACCAATTATTTGTGTCAATGTTGGTGATAGTTTAAAGTTTGCATTATCATAATGCAAGCATGGTCTTAACATCTACACTAACACTCTACTTGCAAAATTTTCAAAAAAGTGTATTGTAAGGTGTTGGAAAAGTAAAATCTTAGAATGTCATGTGGAATTGAAAAATGCACTGAAGAATTGATCCTTTTGTTTGAAATGGGGTCCGATATTGTAAGAATTGTAAATCTCTCTACTGGGTACACAAGCAAATCCATATTCGAGTATCTACCAATATTTCTGTTATTCTTTTATCCTTAAAAAATCGTTGGTTTGCTGTCCAACTAACTCGGTGGCGATACATGTCTATAATAATTTTTAGCTAATGTCTCAAGCGTTATTAATTTTAATAGAATTTACAGTAAAGAAGCAAATTGTATTCTTAGTAATTCTATCAACGGTTGTGAATGAGTTTGCGTACGGTGAAAAATTATGAACTTGAATAATAAATATGTTTAACTTCACTGCAGGTTTGAACCTTTTGGGAGAAAAGCATTGGAAAAGAATTTGAAATTTTCGAAATGAAAAAAGCAAAAGAGGAAGCTCCACTTGCTACGTTTCTGTAATAGAGAAATAGTTATCTAAGAAATGGAAGCAATGTTTTCTTCAGTATCTAAGAGGTTTTATGTTTGAAAATGTGCACCAAAATTTAGTTAACAACATAGTAAAAACTTTTTTTAATTAAAATTGTTCTCGTTATTAGACCAATATTTTTTTAATGTATTCGTACTCATTCATCATACGTACTGGAATAAATTACTGGCTGCAGCAGTATTCTTTTCTTTATTAACTTATTTTAACATTTTTAGAACTACATAATTTACGTTTCTTCAATTGATATCAAGGATTTAATTTTGCCTTTACTAATCTATCTTCTTATACATGTAATTGTTATATTTCTTCAGTGCAGATGTTCAAGTTAGTTTACATATTTTTTATTCATATGAGTGAAGCTTATTGAAAGTAGTACAATTCCATTTTCGAAGATGACAATCTCTGAATAATTTAATTTTAATCCGTAATATGTTTCTCTTTTGTTAGTAAGTATCTGAATTAATTATGGATTGTTTTATTATAAAGTACGACAGAAGCTGGCAATGCAGAATTAAAAAATTAATAAATTACCATAAGTTGTAATTATAATAGAATAATTCAGCACCTGTTTTTGCTCTCACTGAAGTGTTATCTACATCAGGAATGTATTTTAATCCTCTCATTATTTATAACAATCGCGCGAACGACTCTAAGAAAGAACTTCACCTTTTTAATGAATTTTTTTTATAATATAAAAATGTAACAATTTATATCCCGTCCGTCTCAATTTATTTGAAAACCCCAACCAGACACTAATTAATGAATTATTTCAGCTTCCATCATGTTTGCCTTTCCCGATCAAGCCACCGTGAAGAAGGTCATCAAAGCCTTGCCTCGAGTGGGCGTTGGTATCAAATACGGGATACCTCAAACCAGGTATAATTTTCTAATTTTTCAACTAAATATCAATTTACTTGAAATTTTTTTCTACACATTACCAGACGCGCCAGCATGATGTCACCCCGTCAACTGATGAGGAACTCCAACATGACGCAAAAGTGGCAACGCAGAGAAATATCAAATTTCGAATATCTCATGTTCCTCAACACAATCGCAGGTAATTTAGTAAAGAAAAACGAAAACTTGCGACATTTATAGATGAACATAATTTAGCGTTATTACTGGTTTCTCGGTAAAGAGGAAGTTGAAGTCTCATGCGAAATTAGCGCTTGTCAGAGGGGCCGTCTCTAAATTAAAAACGCATACATCAGGCGACGCAACGCGTCGCAACTAATTATAACGTCGCCGCGACGCAATCTTTTCTGATTCTGTCGAGCGATCTTTGGAAACTCCACAAATAGATTTCGCTAAGGGGTAGCGTCCTGTAATCCGTCCAAAGGGGGCTTACGGCGCTCGGGTGAGTGAGGTGGCGCCTAATTCGCGTTGACGTCCTCCATCCGCCGGGTCTTAGTATCCCTCCTCTCTTTTGTGACATACCGAAATAGAACCCGTAGAGTACTTATGACTGTAGATACGTTAGATGAGATATATTTCAAAGTAATGGGATAATTAGTTATTAAGTTCGTTGACTTGGCCGCGCGACCTTGTCGTTCGATATAATTTATTTATTTTGGACGTGATGCCGATGATGGGACCTTAGCGCAATTTTGATGGCGTCAGGGTCCTGATTTATACGCTTTACTTGTCGCGGCGAATCGTAAATGTAATGCAGATTTTTGTTGGGTTTTTATGTGGTCTACGTGGAATTTTAATCGATAGTTTCAAACATCGATTGGTATTTTTTTAATCTTTTTACGAACCCGAGGGACGTTCACGACTTTGATGTGAGAATTTAATTTTTAAGAATAGCCTCTGATTCGGAATTGCAGCAACATCCGGCTAATGGCAGGAAACATAGGAGAATTCTCCCGGCGCCTCCGCCAAAAGTGCGTTATCATTATTTTGTCCCCAGGTCGCACCTACAACGACCTCAATCAATACCCGGTGTTCCCTTGGGTCCTAACCAACTACGAAACCAAGGATCTGGATCTAAGCCAACCAAGCAATTACCGCGATTTGTCAAAACCCATCGGGGCCTTGAACCCAAGTCGTCGCGCTTATTTCGAAGAGAGATACTCGACTTGGGAACACGAAAGCATCCCACCTTTCCATTACGGAACCCATTATTCGACTTCAGCTTTCGTCTACAACTGGATGATCCGAGTGGTGGGTTAATTCCATAAACCTTTCAACTGTTTCGTTTAATTTAACAATAATTTCAGGAACCTTTTACTACAATGTTCCTAGCTTTACAAGGCGGTAAATTCGACTACCCTAACCGCTTATTCTCATCAGTAGCGCTAGCATGGAAGAACAGTCAAAGAGACACTTCCGACGTCAAGGAACTCATACCGGAATTCTATTTCTTGCCGGAAATGTTCGTAAATTCGAACCGCTACCGGTTGGGACTTAACGAAGATGGAAAACCGATCGGCGATGTAGATTTACCACCTTGGGCCAACTCGCCGGAAGAATTTGTTAGAATTAACCGGATGGCACTCGAATCTGAATTCGTTTCGTGCCAGCTGCACCAATGGATCGATTTGGTTTTTGGTTATAAGCAGAGAGGACCGGAAGCGATCAGAGCCACCAACGTTTTTTACTACTTAACTTACGAAGGCAATGTGGATCTAGAGGCGATTCATGATAAAGTCATGAGGGAAGCCATCGAAAACCAAATTAAGAATTTCGGACAGACCCCGTCGCAGTTACTGATGGAACCACATCCACCCAGAAGCTCGGCGATGCATCTGGTAATTTTTATTTCTATTCGGGTTTCCGATACTTTCTCTGAAGCTAGAAAAAAATTGCAGTCTCGTCCAAAATTTTGTCAAAATTTAGATTTTTGCACTTTTGTGTATTTGTTTTTTTGCCTATTATTGTTGAATTGTTGATAGTCAATAATTTAGAATGAAAAATACAGGAAGAACTGGCCAATTCGTGCTATACCTTCCTTTAAGTCACAGTAAATCATAAATTTTAATCAGAAAAAACTTTTATTAAGTTATTTCTAGTTTTGCAGCGCCAGCGTTGGCAACTACAGCTAGCTCTAGATGTTAGCACTTACTGTAATTTCGCCTGTTTTGTGATCATGGGTTAACAATTATTTTGCAGTCCCCCATGATGTTCTCCAGTATCCCAGAGGACGTCTGCATGACCATGAAATTCTTATCAAACAGCCCCATAGTCCACATTTCCGCCAACACTTACCCTCAACTTTCCAACCCTTCTGTGGTTACGGTGACTATGCACCAACAGTTTGCCGTTAACCGTTGGAATTCCGGTTACGCCGCAGTTGCTCAATCTCCGAGTTACGCCGAAACTCCTCAAAATCAAACAGCTAACTTGCCGTTATCTATGGATCCCGTTCTTTGTAAATATTTGTTTACTATAAAAAAAATTACTTTAACATGAATTGATTTCAGCTCAAACTAACAACAGCACCAATCAAAATCAGATGTCTCGTCGACATTTGGGTGACAATTTCAGTCAAAACTTACGTATACGCTCTAATTGTTTCGTGACCACTGTCGACAGTAAATTTTTGATAGCATGTGGATTTTGGGATAACAGTTTCAGAGTGTTCAGCACGGAAACCGCTAAGATCGTTCAAATCGTTTTCGGTCATTACGGTGTCGTTACTTGTTTGTCGCGATCTGAATGCAATATTACTTCGGATTGCTACATAGCGTCGGGTTCGGCCGATTGTACGGTGCTGTTATGGCACTGGAACGCCAGGACGCAAACCATTGTTGGGGAAGGGGAAGTACCGACGCCTAGAGCGACGCTAACAGGACACGAACAACCAGTTTCTAGCGTTGTCATCTCAGCAGAACTCGGACTTGTTGTTTCCGGATCTTACAGTAAGTCGGAAAAAAACGACGCTATTTTTGTGCTTACAAAGCGTTGCTGAAACATTAATTTTTAAAATCTCAACCATGATAATACGGTCATATTTGATGTATATCAAGTATTTAACTAATACAACAAACGATTAATAAAAAATTGGGTAGTAGGATTATCTATCGCCAACTGGAGGTTGGTATTCAGAAATTGTATTCAATGGTAAATTTTTAGATGGTCCAGTGCTGGTGCACACGACGTTTGGAGATTTGTTGCGTTCATTGGAGCCGCCTCAATCTTTCATTTCTCCTGAAAATATCGCAATGTCTAGGGAGGGAGTGATCGTCGTCAACTACGAGAGAGGCAACATAGCCGCTTACACGATTAACGGAAAACGCCTGAGACACGAATCCCATAACGATAATTTACAGGTATTCGTCTCCTCTTGATGGTTTAGATTATAATTTTTGAAATTTCAGTGCCTATTACTTAGCCGAGATGGCGAATATTTGATGACCGGTGGTGACAAAGGCATTGTGGAAGTGTGGAGGACGTTCAACTTGGCTTTATTATATGCCTTTCCAGCGTGTGATAGTAGCGTTAGGTCTCTTGCGTTGTCACATGATCAAAAGTAAGTATCATTCGCCTCAACATCCTCATGTTTATCAGCTTTCGTTGTAATTATCAAGCATGTTTGTTTTTTCGCTCATTCATCATTTTTCGCATGATTTTGGGTCCGTTCTCGAACTATTTTGCGTAAGAAGCTCAATGACATTGATTTAAGGGAACAATTGCGTTAAAGTTCATAAACGTCCCCAACTGATATCTAGCTAGTAAATGGAATTTCGTTTCAGGTTTTTGCTAGCGGGTCTAGCTCTAGGATCGATAGTCGTATTTCACATTGATTTCAATAGATGGCACCATGAGTTTCAGCAACGTTATTAAACCTAGCACGTACTAATGAATTCCTGTTTTAATGTAGTCCTTCAATTGTTCGATTTTTGGTAGCGAAACGAGATTGTTTTAGTTATTTTGTTTGAACCAATATTTTAATGTGCAATACGTTATTTTACAAATGTACGTAGGTACTAGCGTTTTGATTGTTATTCCAAGATTTTTTATGGCTAGATGTAGATATGGTTTTTGTAGTATTGCTTCCTCCGTTGTAAGATACTTAACTATTGGGGTATAGCGTGCATTTATTATTTTCTAAGACTAGCTTGTAAGGGTTAAACAGTTCGAGTCAATCTTAAAAGCTGGCTTTTAATGAGTTGTGAGTTTAAGCACGTACCGTAGTATTGCTTAGAGCTTGCACATCCATTGCCAGCAATTGTTGAGCCAATTCGGCGCACTTTTTCGACGGGGTATGTTTGGCGCAGCGCTGAATGTAGCATAGTGCTCCGTCAAACGTGCACCCATCTTAAAAACCATTCCCTCCAGCATATGTATTATATATTGCAAATCTGTCCAGATGAATCAAACTTATTGTAAATAAGTAAGATTGTTTTTTTATGATAAAACGCTATTTAATTATGTGTACTTAAAGTGTTTCATTATCGTATTATTTTACTACTTATGAAGAAAATTGTACTTAACTGTAAGAAAACATTGTATGTTTGATGTTAGCAATAAACATTCATGATTTGTATACACAATATAAATAAATGTGTTTTGTTCAATTATTTATTTAAATTGTTCCATCAACGTTAACAAACTGTCATACAACAACGTTCTTGAATCTTTCGCTAAGACGAAGTCTAAATGGTTGAAATTTTTGTAAGGAATAGGAAACTTCCCCACCACATTTGGAAGCATCGTGGCCAAAACATCAATGTCCTGCAACACCCTCCGTATTACTAACAACAAAATTGTATCAGTTTCATGCATTTAAAAAAAATAAATCTGAACATTAAATAGCTACGTAAATTTGTCAGTTGCATTTTTTTAGATGTACCTTTTCAGTAACCAGAAAATCTCCTCGGCCAAAATGTAACGATACTGGCACTACTACTTTAGATAAATTATATATAGGTGAAATGGTACTGTTGTAATGCAGAACATTCATCATTTTGCTTCCGTAGTCGTACCTTGCAAAATTTCCTGCAAACAAATTACTGTCGTCAATCAATTTAACAAAATTTTGATGTCACCTGATAAATAATACTGCATCACGTTAACGAGAAATAACGATGAAGTCCCGGCCGGATAATATTTCAAGAAGAGTGGGAAGGTTGTCTGAAACGGTTGTTAGAAATTATTTTGGTCACTGAATTTATTAGTAAATTAAAGAATTAAATTCTTAGTTTCATTCAAACTACTTATAAAACAAATTAAATTTTGCTTTTACCTCCACTGTAAGTTACTACACAATAGATGACGAATTGTTAACATTAATGCTTTAAAAAAATTTGCTTCTCTTAGTTCAAACTTACTGTATTGAGCTGCCGAGTATCACCCCCTACTGTTAG
Organism: Pyrochroa serraticornis; assembly: GCA_905333025.2. NCBI lineage: Eukaryota > Metazoa > Arthropoda > Insecta > Coleoptera > Pyrochroidae > Pyrochroa > Pyrochroa serraticornis. The sequence goes on along the minus strand of HG995157.1, from coordinate 6,587,452 downwards.
ATATATAGAACTTAAACACAGTTTCTGAGTAGGTGCTCCTTCCTGGCACAAAATTTCTGCTAATTTACTGAAATGGGGTCTCCTAGGTACAATTTCGAAGATGTTTTCAGCTAGAAGAAAATCCTGAAAAATTAATCTTCATGTCGCATGAATTAAATTTTTATGAAAATTCGTAATAGTAGCGCCCTCTTTGATGTTTCAATAAAACCTTTGTGGTTTGAATGTAGAATTTGATCTCGTACCGCTCCCACTGTAGAACTTCTACAGTTAGATAACGCCACCAATCTCATTTCGCTGGGATACAGCAATATTATCGGCAAAAGAAGAGAAATCGCAACAACTGATCAGGAGTATATTTAACAAATTGAGGCAACAAACGAGCTCTTCAGTGTGACCCGAAAAGAATCTGCCATGGCTAAAACAATTAAGATACCAATCGTTATATGCTTGGATTTTTGTTTAAAAATGCAATGACGCGATTCTGTGTTGTGTCACGTAACTCTCCTTCCGCCTGTAATATGGTCCGATTTTAGGGGGTGAGATTTGGGACTTACAGCTAAATGTGGGACTAGAGCAAAAATTAACTTGTGGACTGGACTCAAAGAGTGTTTGACTGTAGCGAGAGGTCCTAGTCCCATTAGTAACGTAATTTTCTCGTTGTATTCCGGCCTGAGAGAACACATAATGAGGCAAGCCGATACTCCTACCGAGTGTCCTAAAAAGAACATTTCCTTTTGTCCTGTGATGTTCAAAACGTAATCAACGGTAACTGGAAGATCATAATTTCCTGATTCTTCGATTCTAAAAGTAGTAAAATTAATTGATGCTTTTTCAATGTTGAATTTTATACCCGAACATCCAGTATTTAACGTCTTTGTCAGGGTTTAAAGTTTTGTGTCTTCGTGAATAAACATTTCCTCTCATGTTATAAAGCCAAACATCATAACCAGCGTCAGCTAATAAATAAGCTGGAAATGTGAACATTAAAAAAATTTACTTTTTTGTTTTTATTTAATTACGTAAGTCCTGCTGAGGTCCCCGTAGTAGCCACATGTCGGAGCTGCCAAATAATCCATGATGGATGAACGCGATTGGTTTGGTGGAATTCTGGGCCCTCTGGGGTTTTCTCCCTCTAGGAATCCGATGCAGGGTCAAAATATGGCCGGTTTCTGAGGCCACTTGGTGAGTATCCAGACGGTAACCGTGACCTTTTGCTAAATTTTCCTGAAAATAAACAAAATTTAGATCAAGGTAAACAATTATTACAAATGAACTTCAAGGTATTACTGATTACTGTTTACAGTTTGTACCACAAATAAACAAACAACAATGTTTAGGTGCGGGGTGGTGTATGAGTTTCATTGTGAAATTTCCCGTGATTGTCGAGAATCACTGTTAGGTGTCCAATTATCAGTTTTAAAAAATTGCTTGTATTCCGGTCAGTGTGTTAGGAAATGGATGTTCCGTTCTGCGCTTCTGCGTTAGTTAAATATTTATGAGCATAGGCGCCGGTTACGCGTGGTCTCCAAGGGGTGGACATCCAATAACGGAATTTCCCCCAGGTTATTGGGGAACACAAATTTATTGGCCGGGGCATGAAAAATTATCTCCTTTCTTTCAAGTAACCAGAGTTTGGCGAGCTTTTTGTTCCTAAATTTTTACTTCTTAAAATATGCAAGAAACAATATTTTTGATTGCTCGAAGTTGCTCAAAATTAAACACAATTATTCCAAGAAAACCTCTTTCATCTGACAAAAATATCTCCCTACGTGGTAGGTGATCCTATACGCAGTCACAGCGGTGGTCGCAATATTGCCGGAAATTTCGAATTTGAGATACCTCACCTCGTACGTAAGCTTAAACAGTTAATTTCTGCAAATTTACGCTCATAAATTCATTTAACTAATATTCTTAATAATTAATAACTTAACTAATAAAACTTTAAGAAGTTCAAAATGCTTGGAGCGGTAAGAGAAAACTTAATTATTAGTTTTGCTGGCGGTGATGAGAGTTGTGGAGCTGATGATACTGTCGATCAGAATTTCGTATTTACACATTAGCAAGCCAAATGCATATATCAATTAATTAAATTGTAAACTCAAGTTAGCTTAAATTATTAAAATATTCGACCCAATATTAGGGACCTACCGATTATTCTATGCACATAATTTGTCCGAAATGCTATTTTAGAATGAGAAAAATACAAAGAGAATTCCTAAATTTATAAACTGAACCATCAATACCTCGGAAGAAGCAAAAGTTAATAATTGTTGTCATTGGCTCGAATTCAAACTCTGAATTTAAGTTTTTTGTTTAAGTTCTTTTACCACTTTTTACAGTGTGAATTCTGTTACTAGCAAAATTATTAGGCCGACTTAACAACATAATAGGGTGGACTTTTTGGAATATTTATGACCAAATTAGAAAGCAACTAATAACTAAATAAATTGTAAAATAGTTTTTTGCGTGTCTTTTTTGTATTTTCTTTATTTAATTGGTCAGTTTACTGCCGTTAATCATAATTATAATAATAATAAAAACAAAATTATGTAACCAAACTAAATATGCCTCTTTATACATTTAATTATTGCCATTATTAATTCGTTTAATTTCCATAAGTGTGTAACAAACCAGGTACTCACAGTATCTGGAAATTTTTGCGGATTATCTAACTTCAAACTTAAAAGATCACACTGTGTATAGCAAATAATATAATAATAATAATAATAATAAATAAGGAGAGTGGTGATTCAATTTTCCACTAAATTAATTACATTAACAAGCCGGAAATTTTTGGGTTTGAACAGATTTGTTTTTATTTAAAAAAATAATTTACTTTCTCAACCACTTTTTACGATGCAAATTTTGCAACATCCTTTGCTTACGCATTTTATGTAACAACTCGTTTGTTGATTGTTAAAAAATTGAAATTTAAAAATTGACTTACAAATTTGGAATGCCTTTGGTTCAGTTGATTAAAGTACCAGGACCAGCAGTTTCTGGGTCAATGCAGTAGCAGATTTTTTTGGCCCTCGCATACTACATGGAATCTTAATGTATATATCTCAAAAATTTGTTTTTATGGCCGTATAATTATCAGAAGGAAATAGCAGAGTTCTTACATAAAACTGATTAGTAGCTGACATGACATTAATAATGGGGAGCGATAATTAATTAAATTGTTGCCGTTTCGTGCTAAAATTTCAAAATTGCATTAGATAACTCATCGACTTTCGCGTTTGATCTCAAAGTAATAATTCCTGGGTTTTTTCCTAAATTGTCTACGGCTTATTTCCTGGCACGCCTGTTTTCAAACTAACTCAAAACACGACGAATTGATTAGAATCTTTCCCTAGAATGTCAATTATTTGCACTTTCCCGAGCAACGTTTTATTGGAACGTTGCTGTGTATTAAGTTGTAATAGTTCAAGTGCACCCCAAAAATTGTTATTTAATTTCGTTATTACGTTTTTATTGTTGAAAAATAGAAAAATTACTGGGGCATCCTCGATTAATTCAAATTGATGTTTTAATTGCTAAGTGGTCTGAATTACAATTATTTTATACGAAAATTTAAAGCATTTTGTAATGATGTGCAGTTCAGTAAGGAAAGTTGGCGTCGTTATAAATTTTATTGCGACTTTTATATTTCTTCAAGACCGTATCAGTGGAATTTTGTTGCATAGTCAAAACTTTTTCAGGGTAGTGAAAACGGATTTGTGGGATAATAAAATTTTAATGTATTGGCAAACTTGGCAAACCCATGTGCTTATATAATAATTTCTGATGTAATTGAAACCGGTGTGGTTCGATCCGTCGTTCAAAAGCCAAATAATTTGTCAACAATCACTACAATTTTCAAATTAACTACAAATTGTGATACAAAATCACACAAGTAAATATTTTGATATTGTGGAAATGAAGGTCATTGAAAACAATAATTTTACAAATTATTATTAAGTGAAGAAAGATGTGCAAGTGACCTTTCTAGAGTTTATAGCTTTATCGCTGCAGTGAGTAACATTGTCCTCCCTTGGATCATAACAACAAGCACTTATCTCGATACTTTAACAAAACTCAATTTTTTATTGTCAATTAGTATTAATTTTTCTTCTAAGAAAAATTGACATTTTTGAGAAACTCGACGGTCAAATCTTGAGCCAAATAGGTCTACGTCATGAAAATTTAAAAATCGCCCTAAAATTATCATATGGCAAGTAATTTTTGATATAAGTTCTGTGTGGACAATTTCCGAAGAGAGGTTTTGCCCACAAAACTGGTTTTCGTAAGTCCACATTTTCTTCACTCCAACTCACAAGTGGATACTTTCCAAAAAATTTCGAGACATATTTGGTAGCCACACATTTTGTTTGCTCATTTGTATACGGAATTTTCACTCCGTTATTTATACTTCATTTCTGAAGAATTATTGATGAGTGAAACCGCAAAGGACAGCAAGGCTCACTTTCTTTAGTTACGACCTTTTGAACCTAGGTTACGGGTTTATTTACTATCTTTTTCGATACGATAATACGATTTTTGCCACAATTCTTGTCTGTTGTAAAGAAAAGAAAAATCTCATTTTGGACACGTCAAACCAGACGTTGGGAGTGATGTGGGTCTTTCCTCCACATGAATTTGAGTTCGAACGCAAAGTCAAGGTCATTGTTGTGGTTAACGGTAACGAAATTGAGATTTTGTTTGTAAAATCAAATCACAAAAACAACAATAAACTTTCTTTGACTAGTTCCATCGAAATTTCTCCGTTTTCCCGCTGACAATGTGCGCGGGATTATAGGTAAGTAGGTACGTCAATGACGAGGTCGGTCTTCATCACCGTCCCATCCCGGAATACTTGAAATACTTAATGGAAACGGAACCGGTACCAACACTTGCTCGATCACCACGCAAGAATTCGGCGTGTGCTTGATTGTCTCTTGGACGGGTCAACACGTTAAAGAACGAAAAAACTCACCGGAATCTGCTGGTTAAAATCGGCGTGGACCTCTCTACTTCCGAGCCTTGGTCCAAACATAAACTCCCAAAAGTCCATAGTTTGCGATGTTCGGACACTCAACACCATCAAAAATACGGGAACTAAAAGAATTTTGCGCGCCATCGCTAGATTCGGGTCATCTTCAGGTATTTTTTACTGTTGTTCCTCGAAATTTTTATTATCACCGCCGTCGCCGCCGGTTGTGAGAAAGTTCTAAATGTGTGGTGGTAGCGTATTGTATATAGTCGGTTCCATTTCCATGTTGTTTTGCCGTCAGGGACGCGATCCCTACACCAACTTCAATATCGCTACATTGACTAACAAGAATTTGTAACGAATGGTTACTTAACCGGAGGATAGACAACTAATCGAGACTAACATCGTCCGGAGCTGAAACCGATTGAAAATACACGGGCGCAAGCGCCCGGAATCGGGCCAGTCCTGACCTGCATTTTCGGCAGAATTTTAAAGGCGCCTCGTAGTGACATAAACAATTCGATAATGAATAGACCCAACTGACCCACTTGACCAAGTGAAACTGTTTAAAGAGATGTTAATTGCGTAATTTTCAAACGGGAGTTCATCTGAAAATGATCGATTTTCCCTTAAATTGCTTTATATTTGAAAATGTACAAAAACCACTCCTGTAACAATTACTAATTATTACTCTTATTTGATTCAATTATATTTTCAAAGATTTCGAAAAAAAAAATTTTGTCTACTCTTGCAATTGCGATAGAATTTCTAATATTGATGCAACATTTGAATCAAAACTCATAATTAGTCATTTCCCTCGTAGTTTTTTTAATTTTTTAGTTTCTCAATTTAGTTCCTTTATGGCCATTTACAATTAAATCTATATGTGAATATAGTTTTGAAAAGACACTTGTAATTAATTTTAGACACTTTAAAGCAGCCATTCAACATCTTTACCTTGTATCCCAATTCTAATTTGTTATTACTACGTAAAATTTTATTAGTCACCTAAAATAAAAATCTGGTTTTTAGGTCAGTAGGTTTAATTTCTTCACTCTTCACATTTCCCCCGTATCGTCTTCTAGCGGCGTTACACGTATGTTCGTATAGACATCAGGGCTTTTGTAATAAGTATCACTTGGTTTCCTTCTTTTGTCTATATATAATTTCATTGACAATATTTAACCAGGTACGCAACGTGTTTTTTTAAAATCCACGTTAGTAAAGAGAGTGAAGGTGACTTAATAGTTGGGATTTTTATTGTTTAAATTAAAGTTAATTTAATGTTACGTGGGCCAAAAGTGACCACATAAAACTCCAAGCACAAATAAAATTATACACTTTTACTTACTTGGACTTTGGGCCTTTTCCTCTCTACAGTAACGTTGAATCGCCGGAAATTCTTGATTTCCAACTATTTCTTGGTGAAGTTAAATAATTTTTCTTATCTCGAATTTGGCGTTTTTTCGTCGAAAAATTTTTGCAATTGTGGATGTAAGTGAGTTGCTTTAATGATCCCCTAAGACTTCTTTGTTTGTCTTAAACCTTTTTCAGACGTTGATTCTGAGTCCGAGATTTGTGAATGAATCGGCTACAGATGAGGCCAAGTGGAGCTTTTCAGACTGGCAGGAGTGAAGGATTCAGTATCGGGCTACAGGAATTCCAAATCCTGCTTTGCCAGCCGCGGGCGATTGAATGCGTATCTCAGATCCAGATTTTACATTGCAGTATATGGGACCATTCAGACACGAATACTTTTTCAAGGAACTCAGGATCATATCATGGGCGGCGCCATGTGGGACACTTTGTACTTCTTTTATTGATGAAGGTCCCTTGTGTCTCAGTACTCCCGAATTGGATAAACCTACATTGTTTTTCTTTATTTTTCATTTCCTTACTATGCACTCTTCTACGTCAAAAACTTACTGGACTGCAACTTGTACCTAACTCGAGTAGGTCAGCAAAGCAGCGTCCGATAGAGTAGCCTAGAAGTTTCCGACAGCGATTCTGTATCTCAGATTCAACATTCCGGTCTTAAAGAGTTTTTAAGGACATTTCAGACACGAATAATTTTTCAGGGAATTCAGCATCATCTTGTGGGCGGCGCTTTGTTTGGTTTCAAGGGGGGCATTTTGTACTTTGCTTATTGATAAAGGTACTATGCTCCCTTGGCTCCCAGAATTCCATAATTGGATAAACCTACATTGCTATTTTTCTTGTTTTATTTCTCTACTAAGCATTCTTCTACGTCCAAAACTTACTGGACTGCAACTTGTATCTGACTCGAGTAGGTCAGCAAAGCGGCGCCCGATAGAGTAGCCGAGAAGTTTCAGACAGCAATTCGGTATTTTGGTTTCAGAATCCTTGTCTGAAAGAGGTCTTAGGCACCCTTCAGACACAGATACTTTTTCAGGGAATTCAGCGTCATTTCATGGACGGCGCTTTCTTTCGTCTTATGGGAGGCATTTTATACTTTGCATATTGATGGAGGTACTATACTCTCTTGGCTTCCCGTACTCCACAATTGAATGAACCTACATCGCTCTTCTTTTTAATTTTTTTATTATGCACTCTTCTACATCCATAACGTCTGCAACTTGTACCTGACTCGAGTAGGTCAGCAAAGCAGCGTCCGTTAGAGTAGCCTAGAAGTTTCCGACAGCGATTCTGTATCTCGAATCCAGAATCCCCGTCTGAAAGAGTTCTTAAGGACACTTCAGATACGACTAATTTTTCAGGGTATTCATCGTCATCTCATGGGCGGTGCTTTGTTTCGTTTTATTGGGGGCATTTTGTACTTTGCTTATTGATAAAGGTACTATACTCCCTTGGCTCCCAGAATTCCACAATTGGATAAACTTACATTGCTGCTCTTCTTCTTGTTTTATTTCTCTACAAATCATTCTTCTACGTCCAAAACCTACTGGACTGCAACTTGTACCTGACTCGAGTAGGTCAGCAAAGCGACGCCCGATAGAGTAGCCGAGAAGTTTCAGACAGCAATTCGGTATTTTGGTTTCAGAATTCTTGTCTGAAAGAGGTCTTAGGCACCCTTCTGACGCGGATGCTTTTTCAGAGCAATTCAGCGTCATTTCATGGCCGGTGTTTTCTTTCGTTTTATGGGAGGCATTTTGTACTTCACTTATTGATGAAGGTACTATACTCTTCTTGACTTCCCGTATCCCACATTTGGATGAACCTACATTGTTCTTCTTTATTATTTTTTTATTATGCACTCTTCTACGTCCATAGCGTCTGCAACTTGTACTTGACTCAAGTAGGTCAGCAAAGCAGCGTCCGATAGAGTAGCCTAGAAGCTTCCGACAGCGATTCTGTATCTCGGATTCAACATTCTGGTCTGAAAGAGTTCTTAAAGACATTTCAGACACGAATAATTTTTGAGGAAATTCAGCGTCATCTAATGGGCGGTGCTTTGTTTCGTTTTATAGGGGGCATTTTGTACTTTGCTTATTGATAAAGGTACTATGCTCCCTTGGCTCTCAGAATTCCACAATTGGATAAACCTACATTGTTCTTCTTTTTTTATTTCTTTACTATGCACTTTTCTACGTCCAAAATCTACTGGAAAGCAACTTGTGTCTGACTCGAGTAGGTCAGCAAAGCGGTACTCAAAGGAGTAGCCTAGAAGTTTCAGACAACAATTCTGTATCTCGAATCCAGAATTCCCCTCTGAAAGAGGGCTCAGGGACCTTTCAGACACGGATACTTTTTCAGGGAATTCAGCGTCATCTCATGGGCGGCACTTTGTTTAGTTTCAAGGGAGGCATTTTGTACTTTGCTTATTGATGAAGGTACTATACTCTCTTGGCTGCCCGTAATCCACAGTTGGATGAACTTACATGGTTCTTCTTCTTTTTTATTTCATTATTATGCACTCTTTTACGTCCATAATGTATTCCAGTGCAACTTGTACCTGACTCGAGTAGATCAGCAAAGCGACGCCCGATAGAGTAGCCGAGAAGTTTTTGACAGTCTAAAAGAGGTCTTGGGGACTTTTCAGACACGGATATTTTTGCAGGGAATTCAGCGTCATCTCATGGGCGACGCTTTGTTTGGTTATATGGGGGGCATTTTGTACTTTGCTTATTGATGAAGGTACTATACTCCCCTGGCTTCCAGTATTCTACAATCTTCTTCTTCTTTTTTACTTCTTTATTATGCACTCTTCTACGTACATAACGTACTGTACAAAGCGGGTTCCGTGGAAAATAACATGAATCTCTCTATTTGTTTGAAATCGAAATTGTGTATCTTTGAGTAATAATATTAGTTTTGGTCTTATTTTTCTGCCTTAGATGAATTTTTCTCGCTTTTCTATTTTATGCCTCATATCAAAGAAATCAAGGATATTGCTAGTACCATAACCTTCAAGAACAACCAGTGCTTTGTTCTTGGTTGAATGGTTGTATTCTCGAAGTTTCTCCCACAATCATTCGCAGCTTTAAATTAGTGGTAATGACTTTAAGTCTGTTGTGTACATTTTTTCAAATATTCATTTTTCAGTGGTTTATATGGCGTAATAAAATCTTTTATTATTTTTATTATTCATATTCATTTTTTAAAGTTTTCATTTTCAATTAAAAAATTGTTGCAAATAGAAGAGGAAATACAATTCATTAGAATTATTATCGTTAAAAAGAATCTACAGAAGTTCTTCTACCTGTTGCACCTAAATTTCTTTATACGATCCTGATAGTGATAGTGAGAGACTTTTCGATTTTGATCGATTCCTCCAACAAAACCGGACAGGTTACTTTTATTAGGATCATATGAGATCGGAGAGGTCCTCTGATACCATGTTCACACTCCTCTTACATATGGCAATCAATACCCTTTGTGTGTGATGCGATCTTGGTAGCAAGTGTGAAAAACTTCGACGGATTTTACTAAAACTTCCAACCAGAGCGAACGTCTAGATGGCTCCTTGTATTAGGATCCCATAAAGTTATGAAGGTGCAAGTTATTGGATTTCGATGGAACTAGACAACCAAGAATACACTCACTCATATATTTAACTGACCTACTACTAGCTTCACGGTCGAAAGTTAAAATTAAAATTGAATAATTGAAGTTACGTGTTTTATAGTCAATATACTTTATTGTAAATAATTATTTTCATATTTATATATTTACATATGTCAAAAATATATTAAAATGCATATTACTTCGAAAGCAATAAAAACAATAATACCTAATTGAATAAACCTGTCATTAACAACAACTTAACAAACAGAAGTAACCTTGAAACTCTACAATATATCGAACAATATATTGAGCAAAGGTTTTAATTTTATCCATCATTTTTATACATAGTTTAATTTACTTTAGCAAAAGGCAAAGGTACTTAAATATTCATCATACAAAAATGTATAATACTATTCTTCACTGCGATTCACTCTTGGATAAAGCTGAAAACAACAATTAATTAGTTACAATTTGAATAATTGATTAATTTCCTCACCCCAAGAAGATTTCTAGGAACATATCCTTCTTTATCGCCTAACTTGGACCACCACCATTCCCTTTCATTTTCATCCCCTTTCCGCAACACCGTCAATTGTTGTCCCGCCTTAAAACTCAGTTCATCCGGTTGTTGAGCTGTATAATCGAAAACAGCATATACAACACCTCCAGATAGGATTCCTAATTTTTCCTGTACACCTACAAAAAGAGTTATCAGAACAAACTTTTTAATTTCGACAGTAACTTACTATATAAATATTCGGAACACCCATCAAAACCTTCTTCGTCTTCTTCACATTTTTCCGCTGCCGTTTCGTGATCGCTTAAAGTCGTTGCAAAAATACAAGCTCCATGTTCAACTAAAAATTTCACCATAGCAACATTGTTGCAACTTGCAGCGCAATGCAATGGCGTCCATCCATCACTATCTTGAGCATTGACATCACAACCGAACGCCACTAAATACTTAACAATTTCCAAATGACCAGCACAAATTGCGTTATGTAAAGCCGTAATTCCTTCATCATTAGCGGCACTAGGGTTGGGAACTTGCGTTGCGGTTTTCTTGACTAATTCGAGTTCGCCCTCGAGGGAAGCGTCCAGTAACAAGGCTAACGGATCAAAACTGACCCGCCTCGACAAATTCGATTTGCCCGTTTGCTTCAGGTTGCCTTTTTTGCACCGTCTTATAACGCCGTTTTCGTCTTTTTCCTCTTTATTTTCATCATTGGTGATCACTATTGCTTTATCGGTTTCATCCCCTGACTCTTTCTTGTCATCATTTTGTAATTCTGGAAAATTAAAAGGTTGTTGTTGGGGCCGTTGGTTTAGCGTTGATAAACCGTTTAGTTTCGTAAATGAATTGATCGTTCTTAGTTTGGGTTGTTCGCTTAGAGGTTGTTTTTTGATCGTTAACGGTTTCGCTTTAATTATCATCTCGGGATTAGTTTGGTTATTTGTTTGAGTACCTGGCTTAGGCCGTGACTTCGAATCGTCCGGTGGTTCGGACAAAGGCAAAGGGGGAGGCTGGGAGGGATCTTGGTCAGTGAGGGTTTGACGAGGGGGCGGTTTTATCGCAGGTTTGGGGGGCAGAGCGGGTTTCGGGGATTTGTCCGAAGAAACTTCGGGAGTGTTGTTGGTCAAGGGGGTGCTACTGGACTGAGGAGGAGACAACGGCAACGACTGCGGAGATTGCACTTGTTTGGTACTGGCGATAGTTTGCGGTTCCACAGGCTGAACTTTAATCGAGGACGTCTGGTAAATGTTTGATAACACCCCGGAGTGGTGCACTGACGTCGGAGCCACGCTACTGACGGGCTTCTGGAAGCAAAACACAAACATTTAACAACCAACCCAGCGGAACAACTGCAGGAGATACAATTTAAAACTTACAACCTACATAGGTCTGCAAATCACAGTCATGCTTCTTCAACCAAAATAAAAAATATTAATAGCAAAATTCTTCTTGCATAAAAAGTTATTTGAATTGACCACAATATACAAGTTTAAGCGAGGAGTAACATCTCAAACTTAATCGCGCAACAGCAAAAAAAAGAAGTTTTTCGACATTGGTGGAGGCGCCACTTCGATCTTGTAGGATTTTCGGCCAACACGCCTAACTGTGGACTAATATGGAGGTTTCCTAACCTGATATGTGATTCCGTTGGAAACCGCGGACGTGCTGACTGGGTAGTCCTGTTTCTGAAAGCCGTTGCTGTTCGTGACTTGGTCGCCCTTTCTGTTGAGCAGATCGATTTGGTTCAAAGGTGTTGCTATGTTCTTATTAACTACAGACAAAGGCGCACTATGGACCGTCATGTGTCCAGACTGGACATTGGAGGATATGTGATTCGTTTCGACATCTTTACATTCGTTGCTATTACCATCGAGGCCTTCGTTTCTATTGATTATTCTATTGGGCAACAGGTTCACAGTAAACTTGGTGTTGTATGGCAAAGTTTGATATTTTGGATCCGATTTTGACACGGTAAACTCTTTAAGAGCATCAGCGTCTTCGGTTCGAGGCGTGTACAAATTAGCCATTTTATTGGACAAATCTTGGGCGTCTTGGTTGCCGTTATCGCCATCTTTTTTGATATGGTGGTTCTGCTGATATACCGGATGATATGTGGTGTTCTATAATATAAAATTAATCAACATGAATCAAATGATTACGACAAAAACAAACCTCTTGGTTATTGATACTCTTGACTTGTTGTCCCGTCCGTAATGGAACATGGTTGTAGGGCTCGACCGCGGCGATGTTCCCTCGGGATAACCCATTGGGCGGTTGGGCGTTCTGCTGCTGTTTCCTGGCGAACGCCTGGTTGTTTTGCTCGCTGTTTCCCGTTAATCTACCAAACAAAATGGTTCAAACTTTACAACTTCCGAAGATTTCCGCAGCCCCCGAGACTTGCTAGAAGTTACATCTAGTTTCCTTTTAGAAAGTCTACAGAAGGTTACAATGCATCAAATATTTTATTGAATTCAATAAACTTCCTCTCTCGTGAGACTGCAGGAGCAGACACAGATCTAAACAAGACTAGTAGTTTTGGATCTTAAGAAGGCCTATTGTCTCTTTTCTCTGCTGGAAAATTTTAACCCAACTAACTTTTTATTCAATCACACTTTGAAATTGTCACTTTGTTATTAATTACTTTCTTTAAAATTCTCCTCTTTTGAGCAGAAATAAAAATTTTAAAATCGGCCACATCACGGAGAGCAAAAGGTAGCGATGTTACTAATTCAACTAAATTGAACCGACACATCCCCTATTTTTAAATCCTTTGTGGAAACCTTTGTTGGACAAAAAAGGTCAGAAGATTTCAGGTTTGATGGATTTGTAATCTGGAGTTACGCATCTCACGTTCTCTTTGCTCTGAACGTTAAACAGATATAGCAATAGAAAAAGGTGTCGAACTGTTTACACTTGAGATTCACTTCGAAATCAGTTTTATCCATTGCGGGCGTGTGATCGCCACTTTAATTTTTTGTGTAAATCCGGCTTTCTTAGACACGCCTTCGTTTAGCAGCGAATTACCACTTGGCATTTAAAAAGCGCGGGCAATAAGTGGCGGGTTTTTCAAACTCACCTCACTAATTGATGGTAAGCCGCTTTATGAGACGCCGCACTAATTTGGTTGGCCAATTGTTGATTGAGGAGTCTCTTCTTGTGCAATCTTTCCTGCAATTCCGATATACGTTTGTCGATGGCGCTCATTTCTTCTTGTCTAGCGGTGAGAGCCTCTCTTTGCTGGTTCAGCCTTTGATTCTGTTGCTCGTTCAGTTTGTTTCGGTACTGCAATAAAAAAGTAAATATCAAGTTGTCCAGAAAAGTCGTTATAGAGCGTTATTAACTTTTTTTTTTAACCGTTCCCGGCTATTCTACTAACAATTAAGCTGCGAGTCCAGAATATTGTAACTGCAAAAGTTGATGTAGTGTTTCATTTTTAATTAATAGAAAGGACCGGTCTAAGGAATTAAGGGGTTCAACGTGTGGTTCGAAATTAATGGTGATACGGATTCTAACTCGAATTTACCGGTAGTTAGTTGGCGAACTTCAAAGTTTGTACTCTATCTCCATATTATGTAATTACGTTAAGACAGCTACGTTTGGCACTATTACATGCAAAGGAATAAAATAGCTTACAGGTAGGGTCGGCACTGAATAATTGATGCGCTCAACAGAACGGCTCTCGCAACGGAAACGAAGCAATCGGAACGAGGGTCGAATTTCTAACAGAACCCGCAGCAATAGTGCGTATTCTTGTCAGTTGTCAGCAACGGCAGATGCATAATACCCGACTTATTACAAAATTTGTAGTTATGTCATAAGAAAAAAGTTTTTGCCGCTCTCTATGAACCACGAATCGGAGAATACACACGCAAATCTCGTGCGCAACCTACAATACAGACGTGTAATGCCAGTCAACTAACTTGGATTTTTCGATCTACAAAGCGGCATATCTAACTGAACTACAGAATTTAATTCTTCTAGCAAAATGGGTGGTTTTGAGGCTAAGTTGTTGATTTTTTCCTCGGCGGGAAAAAAGTGTTTGAATTGAGGTGTGCGCGCGTCATTTTCCGGGGTGCAGTTATTTAATTCCTTTCGTTGTATGGATTTGGTTTGTCCGGTTCTGGATTGTTAGTTTTTGTCGCATTTGCCCCCCCGCCAACCCGACAACGGCTGTTAGTGCTAATTTCTGGTTTCAACGGTCGTAAATACCCATTAGGTTGCAATTCCGCACACTCACCATAAGCTCCCGGCGCAACTTGTCCAGCTCTAGGGCAGAAGCGGGAGGTTGGTCCCTGGCCGTCCGTCCTCGCCTCAACTCCTCAAGTTGTCTGGTCAATTCCTCGACCTTCGCCACCGCCATCGACAGTTCTTTCTCCTTTTCATTGAACAGGGCACGAATCGAATCAAGGTCACTTGCTGTAAATACCAAAAACGTTACAAAATTAACCGAAATTTTGCGGCAAATTATTTAATAAATCATCAGGTCGAGTTATGTTTGTGTAATGATTTTGGTCAACTGAAACCAAACAATTTTCGATATAATTAGTTATCGATGCATTTGTAGAGTGGACCAATAAAGAATTTGATTTCAAACCGTACGAATTATTGAGTACCATTTCTAACTGCGATTGGATTATCAAATAAATATACAAATCCCTTCGGTAAACATCATACGTTACATGACCCGAAACCCGAAAGCTCGCATCAATATTATCAGTTGAATGAAGAGCGGCGTACCGCAATTGCATAATCTGTGGCAGAACTGAGGTTAACGAATGCAATTCGGCGGAATTAACGATATGATTTTTTTTAAAGGGGTTGATTAAAATTGCGACATCTATCGATCAATGACAACGGTACGTAGAATATTTTCAATTAGACACCCGACGCCCCCGACGCTTCAGTCGCTCCGGTATAATTATATTGTAACATTACCCGAGGCGAATTGCGTATAATTCGCCGCTTCAGTTCCTCAAAATTAAAGTCGTAGTCGTCGGCAATAGGGTCTTTGTTTAATTAAATTTCGGATTTGTCTCTTAATTCATACGTGTCGCACCTATCAATTATTTGGGAGAGAAATTATTTTACATTGACTTTCACAGTATTCTTGCTATTTATTCAAAAGTACACAAACAGTCACGCAGTGAACGAGGCAATGGAGATTCCCCGAAAATTGAGCTCGTTTGGGTTCATGCACAATGTCGTTCGCAAGCACTCGTTCCATTTCGCCCAATCTTGCTAATCACTCACTGGAAATTGAACGAATCTACGGATAATTTCCCTACTCAATTTCCCAACTGAATTTGTTTTTAAACAATCCCTATCAGTTATTATAAAGTGATTTTGAACAACGATGCAATTGATGGTGAACAGGACAAATATGGGAGATTTTTTGAAAATAGTTCGGTTTAGTGGATTCGTCTAAAATTTCGTTCTATTGACCCAATCTTGTTAATCACTCGCAAGAAATTGAATAAATTAGCATTAACTTGTCGCTTTAATTCCCGAAAATTAAAATCGCAATCGCCACTAACAGGATCTTGGTTTAATTAAATTTTGCATTTGTCATTAAACCATGTGTTGGAACTATCAAGTATTAGAGAGTAAAATTATTTTTAAGTGGTTTTAATAACCTTCTTTGTATTTGTAGAAAGGACGCAATCGGTAATGCAAATTGGAGGTGACCCCGATCAATGCGAATAAAAATTCCTTGGATTTATGCACAATTTTGTTTGACAACGATTCGTTCAATTTGCTCACCAAAAATTGAACGCATCCACATTAATTCGCCGCATCACTTCCTCAAATTGTAGTGGATGTTTAATCCAACTTTACAATTTTCTTTCATCTATACGTATCGCACCTATCAATTTTTAGAGAAAAAAGTTAATTTATGCTTGCTTCAACAATATTCTTGTTGTATATAGAAATAGATGCGCAGTAGAGCAAATAAAGGAAATTTCGTGAAAATTGAGTTTCTTGCTTGCACTATATCGTTCGCGACAGATTCGTTCAATTTAGCCCAATCATGCGAATCACTCATCAGAAATTGAACCAATCTGCATACAATTCACCGCCTTAGTTCCTCAATATTACTCGTAATTGCTAGTAATAGGATCTCGGTTTAATTAAATTTTAGATTTGTCTCTAAACCCTATGTGTCGCATCTATTAATTATTTGATATCGGTTTAACAGTATTCTTGTTATTTATGGTAATAAAACCACAAATAGTGGCGCAGTGCATATTCAAGCAATTTTTTAATTTCCTTAATTGGGTTTACAAACAATGCCATTTGGAAGCACTTTTTAAAACTAAAATTGAACGAATCCAAGAAATTGAGAAACTTGAGGAATATGTTTACGTCGGTTGAACCAATTTCGGTGAACGAGTCTTTGGAGTGAGCCGATTGAGTTGAGTAGAATAGTTTTATATGATTGGTGTTGAGTTAGTTTAGACAGGAGAATTTGAGAACTGCTGTTCTAGTGTATTAAAAATGATGGAAGGAGTTTTCAGCAATATTAAAAATGTCTACCCAGGAAGGGTTCTTAGTGAAACCGAGAAAACGTGGAAAGGAAAAATTCTGGCTACCAAATGAAAAACCAATACATCAAAATTATGTGCACCAAAGATGATCTGCAATGACAATTATAAGACTGAAGAGATTGATATGGAAATGTCAGCCACTAAAACAAAAAGTACGGTAATAGGTAAAAACCACCAAAATGAACGCTTGAATTGAATGACAAACTAACAAGTGTTACGATTTAACTACTTGAGAATTACCATTCTTTCACGTGAAGATCTGAAGACTTAAATGAGAAACCATGTGAATAGGTTAGGTAAAGTAGCAAAAGTCTTACGCAGAATTGTATGTAAAAATAACTGCATTTCAACCACATGAAATTTATAAAGTCCTCAGGCTTCTCATGACCATTCAGCAGAAACGCCGGCAGAGAGATGAAATAGAAAAAAAATGGTGCGCATAAACAAATTAAAAATATTAAAAACGATTACAGGAATCACTTTAACAAATTATAAAGAAAGCACAAAAATTCATGGAGGATGTGGTGAGAAGGAGAATAAACACGTATCAAGAATGATCGAAGGTGGACTGGTGAAGGTCGTCAGAAGCAGAAAACTGGGATCTTAACCATCATCAGGAGGACCGACAAAATAATGGAAAGACAGCTGGCACTCCTTATCTTATGAACAAGAAATTGGGTGATGCGAAATGGATAAAACAAGACGTTAGAATTTTGAATGAAGAGGATCATTAAAATCAAAAACTGACCATTTGGCAAAACTGAGCAGAAAGCAGATGAAATATGCAGTGGACATTTTAACAGGACATTGTACTCTTAACAAATAAATCAACAGTGAAAGCGTGAACAATAATCCAAAACGTAGGATGTGTGGTGAAGATGATACTTATCTCTCTCTCTCTCTCTCTCTGGGGATCAATCACGACAAATTATTTATTTACTGAGGAGGAACAGGCCTAATGGAAATCTATGGGAAACAAGAACTTCAAGCTTCAGAATTGCTGGCTTTCGACTCCGTAAAAAAATTGAGCAAAAGCTAAAACATTTATAAATAAAGAAAACTGTAATTTTTAAAAACATTTGCATTTTAAATTTAACGCATTTGACCCCAGTTGTTGTAATAATCCGAAATAAATAAATCGGAAAAGGGAAAACCACAATACGTACATTTATAAATGGTCAAAACACTAATGTGGGGCGGTACAACAACCTGATACTGCAACACATTCGATATGTTAACATAAAACATGTGAGCAAACAGTGTCAAAGGACATAGGAAAAGTTTTACTGTTGTCACGTTCAACGTTTGCGTTCTGTGGAGGAAAAAGAAGCGGCAAAAAGTACTGGCGTTATTGAATTTTACCCAGAGGCGCAGCACTAACGTCCAAATTCCGATTTGAATGTACAGAATTGTACTTAATGTACAGTTAGAAATTTCACGAACAAAGATTCTCGAGTTTTCGTTTACACTCAAACCATTTAATTCAAGATTGACGTTTCCTCCGGTTGGGTTTCTTAAAAGTTCCAAAGTTTTTCAAATTTTCTTCGAGTCGCAAGTTTTTGGAACGTTCTGAAAGCGATCGTTGTAAATTCACACTGCTTGTCCACAATTTTTCTTGCATTCGAAATGCATTTGCACCATATCGGTCAGTTGATTGTTATCAACTATTTATTTATTCCTTAACCAGAAAGTAACTTTGAAACACAAAAATGGTTACAACACGATATCAACGGCGACACTGACGGATTACTGATATTCATCATTTCTATTTTCCACGTCAAATTTGACGTTTTTAACAGAAATCTAAGAATCTCGATAGAAATTTTAATTTTTTCATTGAATGAATGTGACCAAAGTCAATTTTTTAAACATCACTGTATTCAGAAAAATATTGTTCTCAAAATAAAACCCTAAAGAGAACACGTTTTCATTTGAAAAAAGAAGTTGAGTATCGTTTGACATTGAAGTTAATAATTGGAAAAATCACTATTAGGGCCACTTTGTAGTGGTAAAAAAATAATTTGCTAAAATTTTTCTTTATTCAAATCGGATCATAAATAACGGATACAGCTTGAAGCGTCTTTTAGGAAACACCCTGTAGCTTAATATTTTTGTTGCAACGATTTTATTATTTTAATCAATTGCTCAGAATTTTTAGTGAAACTTTTAAATTTAGCAAGATTGAAATTATTTATAAATCTGGGTTGCATTGATTGGCAAGAAGTGGCTCCATCTATGAGTCCTATGAGTGAGTATAAACAGAGATGTATTTACGAAACCTTAACGGAGCTTTGCTTGCTCAAGTATTCATTAAATGTTGGTAAGCGGATGCAACTTCTGAATCAACAATATACGCTCCTTGTGGCATCGTAACTATATTTATTTACTCAGCGGTCTATATTAGCTACCCTTATGATGTCTTTAGAAAACACCCCCTTCCATGAATACTTTCCAATTTATTGGCATAATAAAACCAAAAATAGAGAACAATCAAATCGCAATGGGCATCTAATTATATTATTACAGGCAGCTTAGAGAAACCGTTAGCCCATTCAGTTAATTTACGAAATAGCAATTTTGTAAAATGTCTAGATAATTTACCAATATTGAAAATTGTCTTTATAGACGTAGGATATCTCCTTTCTCTTAGTGAAGTACCTCTAAATAAAGATCTGTCTTAAAGAGCTTCTTGTTAAAAAATATCGTTTGTACCTTTCTGACCATTAAAGTTAACAAATATCAACCCAAATAATGTTGGTGAATGTTTTAATTTCGAAAATTGAACGAGCCTTACTAGTTATTGAGTGAAATGCTGAATGGTTAATGTTTGGTAGCCAACCTGTTAAAAGCAAAAGAGAAAACTTTTGCTTGTCAAGTAGAAAATTACGCAAAATTCTCCCTAAACGTTGGATATATCGAACAAATCCAAATCTTCCAAATGCGCTTTATGGAAGAAATACCGGATGGCTGTCGAAGCAATTTTTGATTTGGCGTCAACAAATCCTAATCGAAAAACAAACAAGTTAGAAGACAAAGCGAATCAATCATCTCACGAATCACCGTCACATTTATTGTAGGACGTGCTCATCGGTCCGTAACAGCCCGTAAGCTGTTTTACAAACAACCGGAAATGACGTTCAGTTCCGCGAATCCGATCTCTCCTCTTCTACTTACTGAGAGAAATATTGTTTTGTTTCTGATGGTCCACTTGTCCTCTGAGGGCGCGCAACTTCCTCAATTTTAACTCTTGAGCATCGACGCGATCCCTCAACCTTCTCAACCGTTCACTTTCGGCCTGAACCCGTTGCTGTCGCGCCTCCTGCTCTTTCAGGTACCTCAACCTTTGCTCCTTAGCAGCCAGGAGCTGGTGCTGCGAGTCGATCTGCGCCTGCTGTCGGCACGCCATCTCGCGCAGCTCACCTAACGTCAACTGCACACCGTCCGGTAACTGCAAGAAAAAAGAAAAATTCAATAAAGAAAAATATTTATAGACATATGACGTGTAGGGGTGGAGAATTGAAAGTTTATGTGAAACGCGAGGGAGTGCACCGGAAAATCAATGCGAGTTGGAGATGTCTCGGAGAAATAAAACGGAACGACTTTCGGCCGTTTTGCCCTCGATTCGATATTAAAACACTGATGAAGGGACATTATTTTCATTTCATATATTACGCGTAAACTAATTGCACTAGAAGACTTCGAAGGTTTTGTTATGTTTCAAAGAATTCCATTCTTTATTGTCAGGTCAACTTCTAACGCGTATCTACGGCGGCTTCAAAGATCCAAATAAAACGCGTCCAAATGGTGGAGGCGCCGGGAGAGGGCTATTGCGGTCGTATGCTTTAGCATACGAAGAAATGGGTTGCGGTATTTTCGTCTGTAAACGCAATTGTCGTCAATGTTTCTTATTATAAAGGCACACATTGTAAAAAAAAAATGTGTAAAAATAAAAATGAAACTTGATCGAAAACTTTAATAATTGTAGTAACATTTTCTGCCTGACTTCAAACTTTCTGCAAATATTAAGTTTATAGCGAGTAACATTGTTAAAAATTTTCGTAAATTCGGAAGGGCAAACAAGAGATTCGCTCGATACTAAGTAGAGTAGGTTGCGCCCCCTAAACGACTAGCTATAAGGAAAACGATGCGTCTGGGGATTGTCCAAAATCCACTCCATAACAAACCGTATAAATTCCAAAAGTTTGTCTTGACCGCGGCCTTACTTTAAACTTTTTCAATTTATTAATCAACTTGTGCGATGTTAAACTTGACACCGCAACTTTTGGAGCAGCTCAGAGCGACAATTCCCACCCGCCCCCCAACGTATTGTTACCCTTAGCGACTTAACTTTTCACTCAAGAACTTGGCGTGTGTGTTTTTCTCTTGTTCTCCCAACAACTCCCAATGACGCATTTTCCGACATTAGGCCCCACTAAATTCCGCGATTTTCCCCACAACCGAAACGTATCTGTCATTCGTCGTTTCACTTTGCATGAACTTCAAGAAGGCCGAAATTTTTTGCGGAACGCTTTTGACGAAGGACCGACAACGGTTGCGATAAGGGTGGCAGTTTTTTTTCTTCTTCCGGAAATATCGACGCCCGGAACTGGCTTAATTCGCGTTTAATCGTTTGAGGAAAAGCGACGAAACTAGGTTATTATCTTGTGTGGGGTTAGGATGTCTCGCGGTATCGAATTCTGCACTCTTGTAATCCCCTCGATCGTGGCGTGGAATTTGACGTTATTTCCGGACAAAAATCCCATTATCTTGCTCCGGTCTGGTTCCGAGAAAGTATATAGAGCACGAACCGGGGCCGCAGTCACTTTTTCATTCATGCACTGCGCTACCTGCTGAAAGACATGTTCATAAAGGCGCGACGAGAATGCAGATCGTATTATGGATATTTCTTAGTATTTGGTGCAATAAATTTCAAGCAGAATGACACGAACTGTTTGAATAAAATTTTCAGTCAAGTTGCACAATTATTTTTAGCTTTAAAGTTGCTCCCAATTCGACTATAAGCTTTCTGCGTATTTATTATTATTTCAGTCTTCTCAGTCGTTCGTTAATTTCCTAAATTTATCACGTCTTATTAATTTATTATTCTATTTCATTTCTGAGGGCGTATCTGCTACAGTTTTGGTTATCAGATTTTCAGTAAATTTTATCTTGGAGAGCTCTCAAAATCTCAACTGCATTTTCTAACTCCAAGTATAGAAAGCACGCAAGTGCTCAAAGTGCTAATGGCACACACTTCAATCGGTGCAGTCAGCAATTTTTTAACAATTTTTTTGGCCGCAGTAGCGGCACCATGTAAAATATGTATGATGGAAAATGAAACGCTTCCCATTCTGCTGATAGCATAATAGCATGATAGCATGAGCACAGAGGTTCAACTGTAAGGCTCAGGGGAGGCTACAGAGAAAAAGATAAAATTGAGAGAAATGCATAAGGAAGGGCCCTGCTGATACACCAAAAACTTGAAAATTATATGAAAGACTTAAACGATACCAATAGTCCACGAAGACAGAACTACGCGCAAATGCACATTAACTAAGAAAAAAAGAATGAGTTGTAGTTGATTCTATAAATAAAGGGGACGTCATCTATAAGAAGAAAGAAATGCTAAGAAATATTTTTGCTTAAAATAAGTTACCTATAAGTAATACTTTTGTAATTTCATATTGTAGCAGAAATTCATGTCTGAGAACTCAAAAAGGTAAAAGATAATAACTGATTATCAGAAATATTCGCCTCACAAGAATTCCAAAATTCGGATTATCCACTAATTTTATCTAACGCGGGAACCACCGTGCAGTAAGAAAAACAAAAAGTAACATGTAATTCAGAAAAAAAAGATTGAACCAACTGCAAGTAAATAACGTCATCTCAATTGTACGAAACCGTTGCGAAAAATTTTAAACAAACAAGGCACACAGAGAAAAACGCTAGAAAATCGATAGAGACATTTTAACGACTTTGTAGGAAATATCATAATTAAATTGGAAGGGTGGTAATGAGACTTTAAAATTTTGTACAAAAGAAATTAAGAACAAAATTAAGAAATGCCTAATTCTTATAATAAGGAAGCTAATTCCAAGCAATAATAAAATAAACAGCAAGCAAACCTGAAAATTAAAAGTTATCAGAAACTGAACTAAAACTGATAGAGTGAAGAGAAATTGGGACAAACTTTTATTTAAGGGTTTAAGAGACGGAAGGCGAATTAAGAATATTAAGGAAGCATTAAGAGCTAAAACCGTTAGCTAAAATCCTATCAATCGAAATCGCGCTGACGAGAATGAGTGAAGGACAATCGAGTTTCCGTCATCCATCATCGATTCTGTAAATACCAGGAAAAGCTCCCAAACATTATGAAACTATGTTTTTAAAGTTTAAAGAGCTCACTTTTGATATTGTAAGACTAACCTGCACATAACATAAAGAACGTAACATCGCAAGAGTAAGCAACGAAATAATTGAAAAATCTCGATGGCAAATTAAATTAAACAGGGAGAAAGTTTCATTTCTATTTTTTCCACTTAGTTGTAAATGAAATAGGTAAAGAAGTGGCGGAGGAAATAAAATAAAATAAAATGGGAATAAAAATTTAAAGTAAATTGTTAAGCAAAAAGTATTATTATCAATAGTAACTAATTACTTCTTCACCTAAGAAATCGAAAGAGCGGTAAGAACTGTCTCAATGAAACGTCAATCAAGATATAAAATTGAGATATCTAAGAGTGAACATCAAAATTGCCATAAATCTAAACGAAGGAGTGAAAGGTCAAACAATTAAAAATGTCGTATCTGATTTATTGATGATATTACGACAATGACCAATAAAGAAGAAATTTGGGCAAAACCGGCAGTAAAACAATAGTAAAAAAATTGGATAAAAACATGAAATCTCAATGGATGAGAATAAATTGAAATAAATAAGAAAGCTCTGTCTCATCAGTAAAAAATTAGTACAATCGATTAATACAGTACAGTCTAAACTTTTGTCTGAAAACAGTTAAAATATTTTTGGAAAGTAAACTCATGCAAAGGAAAATAGTAACTCGTCCATACTTTTTATAGTTGAGCTTTATATGATTATGAAACGCGAAAATGTGATGGAAATCATAACAAGGAAAAGACTTTAATCTGCTTTTGGAATAGTATGCCAAAAATGCAAGGCGACAAGTATTTCCGTAAACACAATAGAAACTTTGATATATTCCAATCGCACACTTATGTGAACAATGTGAAAAGAAGAAGCAAACGGAAGAAAATAAAGGGAAGAATTCGACTTTCCAGAATAATAAGATTTTTTCTAAAATGACGCAGAAAGTTTGATAATGTACTGTGCAAATCAAATGACTAGTATCCACTTCCACCAAATTGGTGTTAGGATAAAAATATTATTTTTGCATAATTATTAAAAAAATAATAAGTGTTCGGTCTATGCAAAAATAATTTTATTGTATTAGAAAAAATCTACGGATAAAAACTGTTGGTAAAAAAGTTTGATTACAAAAAAAAAACATTTTAACAGATCAACACCAATGAGTAAGTTGGTAAAGTCTCCGGGCTAGGATAGCAACAAATAACTAAAATAATTGGTCGGGTATTTCCAACTTCATCAAAAGTATTTACAGTTAACAAAAACACTTTGCTTAATTAATATCAAAATTAAGAAGTAAAACTGTTGGTCATCAATATGTATCGTCAGAGCTGCACGTTAGTGACGAAGCAAACACTTTTAAAATTGCAATAATTGAACATTTAATAATACTGTGAATCATTGAAAATAATTATTTAACAACAAACATTTTCTTTTCGTAAAACATTATCGAAAGCATTTACGTAAAAGACAATGGCAATTCTCTGCGTTTTGAAAATTCAAAATACTTCAAGTAATGGTCTAAAGCTACAAGCGTGAACACGATCTGGTTGCTCAAAACTCATTAAATTTGATATCAATAATTTTACATTTATTTGTGATATAAAGGTTGAAAACGCGCCAGAATTTCTATGTGAACTTTGTTGCATAACTTTCAGAAAACCATATTGACATAAAAATATCCTGGCTCGACGTTTAGTGTCAATCCGGTTGGGTGGAATTTTGCAACAAGTTTCAGTAGAAATTTATGATGTTTTCTATATAAAATATTCACAGCAAGTTGTATACGTCATGACTGCTGCAACCGTCGCTCATTATTATTTAGAAATTAAACAAAAAATCAATAAACATTATAGATAACTAGTTTAATTGAAGATGGTTTCTATTTTTGCAACTATGAAGGTTAATAGCACAGTACTAATGATTCTGTGGATACCAAGTTGAACTCTTGGTAATGTGCATAACACAGGTGAAGTTACCAAAAAAATTGTTATACGCAGCGTAGTTAAATTATTTTGTTTTACCAAATCTGGATGTTGAAAATCCCCACATAATACAAGATTTACGTCTATTCAATGGAATAATGAAACTAGTGTACAGAAACCTTAAACCAAAACAAAATTATTTACTGTCATCTTAACTGTGCTACTTGCGGTGCCGGAATCCTAGTCAGTCGCTTTCAAATAATTCAAATCAATCTTAATGTTTAATTTTTTAAATTTTAATTGTCGAAACGATACAAAGATGTTTTTTTGGATAATATTTTAAAAATTGTTGCAAGCATACTGCGTTCCGTTAATCATTCAAAGTGAGCACATTGTCGCGTATTCTAGGAGTCTTGAGAAAATGAAAGTGTACCTAATGGAGTTTCATTAGGCTTTATTTTCTCTATAAAATAAGTTGTTAAACATCAGAAAGCTTTCTGATCTCTTCCTTAAGTTTCTACGTGGTGGTACACTTTTCCTCGTAACCGTCCTGGAGTGTCTTCTCTCCAAAAATTATTTTTTAAATACCTTGTTGTGAGCATCTTGCGATTTTTAGGGATTCCTTGAACCATTTTTAGGCTTCCCGTCGAAATAAAAAAAAATCAACACAACTAAATTTTTAGGAACCTAACCGCCAGTTCCAAAACACTTAAATAAGCCCTAAAAGTTCCCAAAATTTTATTGATCAACCCCAGAAAGAATATTCTAAACTGAATAAATATAAAATTTTCGAAATTATGAAAATATCTTGACACACATATACCAAACGAGAGCAAACACAAGAAACTGGTATCTTTTCAGTGGTAACTAGTAACTGACGCAATGTAAAATCAACATACTTCGAACAATAGGTAACATTTTTTTCCCCGAAAAGCGTTAACTGGGAAGTCTTGCAGAAATATTTTTAATTTTCTTTCGTGATAATTTTACTTCAACGCGAAATCTTAAATGCTATTGAATCATTCGATATCGGCAAAACCCATTTTTCAAAATTTACTCTGACAGATTCGGTATTTGCACAAATCCACAACACCAATCGTACCTTCTCGAACTCGGCAGTTTTGGGCACGTCATCCTTATCGCAATCACGTGCGACGACGTTAAGAGCCGTTTTCTCGCCACGTCCATCCTTTTCCCTTATCTTGGCAACCTTCGTCCTTTTGCATTTGGTTCTGGGTCGTCTTTCAGCGCCGCCGCTGGAACTATCGCCGTCCTTCAATCCGGGAGCATCAGTGATGACGGTGGCGGCGCTCAAACGTACCGTCCTACCCGGACGCGGGACGGCGCCTCTTTTCAATGGCACAGGCGACCTCCGGAAAATTCCGGGATCAGCCGGTTGGCACACGCAGGCTAACATTTTTGCACCATCGTCGCGACGCTCTCAAGTCGAACCTCACGATTTATGTGCATGCACCGATAAACTCCGGGGAACACCTGTTGGATGTGTTTCGTTTGAAAATGTCACGTTGAAGCGGCGGCCCGACGCGGATCAACCCCAATTAATCGCACCCATGCGACTTGCCCGATTGTTTACTAATAATTTCGACTCAATTAATTTCGTTGGAGTTAATGATATGGGGGTTAAGTTTAGCGGAATTAAGTCGCGTATTGTGTCGAAATTGTTGGTTTGGTTTAATTCGGCGGGATTGTTTGAAGCGAGTCCGGTTAGCGTCAGCGTCTTTCAGAGACACTGAAGAAACTGTTTACTTTCCATCACGTTTTAAATGAGTCCGCCACAATGTGAAAAGATATTCAAAGCGGCGACGGCCGGAATAAAGATATGTTTCGGTTATGCAAACACTGCCATATGGAAATCTAACGGGGCTCGCAAACCCCTGAACAGAGGAAACGCTGCATTGGCGTTTGGGGATCAAGGGGTACTTAAGCGGTTTTCTTTTTGCGCAATAAAATCCTCAACTACCTTTATTCCAGGTGCTTAAAATTCGCGTGCATATTTAGATCGGATTTTAAGGGTTGAGTTTCGGTTCGGTTTTGTGGAAAATTATCCCTAAACTGCATTAGTGTTGCAGCGGATCAATGGAGCGTGCGTGGGATTCCCCGGATGCGTTTAAATAGTAATAGACATCGACACAATCCAATTGGTCGAAACAGAAATAACTCTGATGCTCGATTTTGGTGTTGCATCATGCGGAAATGTGCTTATTTCTATTTTAAGTCCGGCGTTAAAGTTAATTGGTGCATAAGCGTAAAATGTTCAACTCGATAAAGTGCAGTTTTCTGTTGTGAATATTCATTTCCGGAACATTTTCGTTAAAAATCTGAAGCGAATCGCTTTATTAAATTAAATAAATTGCGAAATTGCCGGCAATCTCGGGAAATATGGAAATTGCCGAGAGGTTTTCCGACTCAATTTGCGAGACCCCGCAACGAGCTAAACAAATATTTAGGGCGGCCACCAAAGTAATGACGAATATAGAAAAACGTGAAAATCGACTTTTTGTTTAGAAATTTACCTGCATATCATTCTGTTAACCATTTCGATAATTCGACAAGTAATCGAATTCTCAACTACATTAACTACCATTTGCTCGAGGTTTCCACCCGATTCATCAATTCTTCTTGAGACAGAAAAAGTTAATGTCGAAACAAGACAGTTTCTCAAAAAAAATTGGAAAATTCAATCAATGATTATTGCAAAAGTGACACTTGCGAAAGAGAAAAAGTGAGCAGCAAGAACAAGTTTTAAATTTATTTTCTGAATATTGAGGTACGAGGGTCAAAAGCTCAAAAGAAACAATAAGAAGTACCGCAAAAGCTTCCAAACTAAAATAAGAACTGACTTGTTTATATTGGAGAAATCGCCGAAGAATCAAAGTAATCTGCAATTAGATCTCTGGACGAGAAGATGACCAGGAAGACAAAACTGTAAGCGATATTTCCACCCCTATCAGCGGCTAATGCACCCTATTCGCGTTCCTGGTACCTCAACTTGTTTAGGTAGTTATTTGGCCCGGTAGAAGACGGTTAACCCAAATTCCAGATGGTCTCTGTTCTTAATTATCAATCGATATTTTTAAATAAAAGTAATAGTTGGACCAATACGCGTTTCAACTAAATTATGGTGACGGGTGCATGGAAAAAATCTTCTTGCAAACAATTTTTTTCCCAAATTTAAACTAAGACCTCAAAAAAAATTAATAGTTTGTTGGTGGTTAAAAGCGAATCAAGTTTCTGTTGCAAATTGAAGTATACAGGAAGGGTCGCGGCTGCAAATGGCAGTTGCGCGTGTCTGCTTTGACCTCCAACGGCGGATTAAGAAAAAATGCAAAGCTTCCGGAACGCTTACCGGAAACCACCTGTGAAATTTCCAGCAAGTTTCCAAGACAAACAAGTCGTTTCTTTTTCGGTCGTGCTACCACCCCCCGATATGGCCCCGCTGTTTTATCACGCAACACCACCTGATGTTCGTAACGCGATGGGGTTGTAGCGTGCGTGCGCCAGATTTACAGCCTAAACCCCGGATTTAGACGAAACTACCAAGACGGAGGGGACATTGAAAAAACAACGACTTCAACTCAACAATAATAGAGCTTTAACGTCTTGGAATTAACAAAAGGATTAGAACGCGTTGAAAACTGACTCTGTGAGAATTAAAAGAAAAAATTCCGACACAGATAAAGGAGTTTTGTTAAGCAAATTAAGGGAATAGTCACGTTTTCGGCGGTTCGGGCATTAATTCCGCCTTATCACTTTTATGCGTTGCTTATGGGATTTGCGTCATAAATCGTTGCCGTTTGATAATCCTTGGGTAGGTTACAAGCCCGGATGATTCCTAAAAATATTTTCGGCCGTCTTGGGTCTAAGTATCGGATTTATTGCTTTACCTCACATCTGAGACGAATTCTTTATGATTATTTAGGGGAGAGTTGCGAGGTGGAACAACACTCGCCGCATTTTTGATCGCTGGTCGCTGCCGTAAAATTTGGGGGAATTTGATCGAAATGTTGCGTGCTCCCAACACCGAAATTAACAAATTATCCTACGGCGCTTTTCTTATCTTCGACATTAACTGTAATTAGGGGAGCGTTTCTAAAAAAAGGCTATTTCGTAAAACAAAATCTCTAGATAGGTCCTGACGAAAATTCTGGTGACGTCAGGTAAATGTTGCAAGAGTTGAAAATAAATTCGCGAGTGAAGGCAAAAAAATTAAACAATAGGAAATGTTGGATGGGGAAAAATTTAAAATTTTATTCGAAGTATTTTGAATAAAAATTACTAAATTTGTTAAAATAATCTTAGAGAGAAACTTAAGCGATTTGGAAATATTTTGTTGCAAATGTAATTTATTCAAACACAGTCACCACAGAATGTTAACAACAAAATAAGATCATTAGCGAACCGCTAGTGGTTTTTTTTTTCAAAGAAAACTAATTCAACTTAAATCCAGAAAAAATTAATCTTTCGCAACAGAATTCTGGTGTGAATTACGCGCGTACATTTTGCCTCCGGTCTCGCAAAACTTTGCTCCAGTTAAGAAAAGTGGTTGGAAATCGTATTAAAAGTGTTATTTGGCAGTTTTGTCGCCTCAATTTATAGCCATAGATCAATCGACACCGGAAAGCTTTCTGCGCTTATTGAAGTGCTCAATAAACCTGCAAAACAGAAACCTCCAACATGAAAAGCTCGCTCGGGAAAACTAAATAGTTAAAACGGTAAAATCGACTCGCAACAGCTACCGATGGGCTCATCTCACGCTATTTGTTAAAAATATCGACAATCAAACCTTCTAACTGCAAGTGACAACGCCACTTAATGTTTTTCAAACGTACGAAATGAGTTTTCCCGCAGGAAGATGCGCCCATTAAATAACATCGATTTTGCAATGGTTATTAAGCGTTGCGGTTACGGACACCGAAAGTCACGCGTATCTATTAATTACAAATGGATCCGAGCTTAAGGAGTTGTGTGAAAAATCCCGGTAACTGTCAGTTTCGATTTTTTTAAAATTACAATACCGTTAATAATAATTATTGTAAACCACAATATCGCCTTATTCCAAATTTCCTACCCAATATTCCCCTTCCGCATCCACCAAATTAAAAGTCAGAGCATAAAGTTATTTTAATTTTTCGAAATTTAGGCAACAGCAAAGAATTTTGTAATAAATTTGTAGCCAGTACAAGCACCAAAAACATTTAATATTTAAGATGACGCAACAAAAAAGTCTTGTGGAATGAAATCTGAAGATTTGGGTCAGTCTAGACTAACACCTCGTTAAATTTTTCACAAAAAGTTTCCACTTGGTCGTAAGCCAGACAATTATTTACTGGATTAAAAAAAATTGATTCACTAAATATTGTTATCAGATCAAATTGGATGTCCAGTCAAGTAGTTCTGAAGACAAGCTGTAACTATGCGGTCACAGTTACAGGTGGATCATTTGATTTCAGACGTAGATTTAGACTCATTAAATCCCGATAGGTTCGGCAACAAATTCTTCGAGACTGATTCCGATCGACTTTCTAAACTCGTAAATCAAAAAACTATTGGAAGCAAAACTTATTTGCGTCAAAAAAAGCTACTCCAGTGAAAAGTTTGAGTGGATTTATAGTATCTTACTTGAAAACGGACCAGCTCGAGGAGGTAACAAAAAATTAAAGTCAATTTCAAACCCCTAGACAATAAGATGATGAAATCCGTCATCAAAATAATAGCGCAGACGGTATAATGTAAATTCCATATAATTGCCGAACCATTGCTGAAATGGTAGGGAAAAAAATGTAGTCTAAATACCGATTAACGTAAAAAATTGTTCATTGTTGTCTATCTATGACATTAAAAAAGCTTCAACTAAATTATTTCAACTTTTGGATTGAAATAGAATTTTTTAAACTGTATCAGGTATACTGTTAAGATTTTAAAGTTAAGTTTATTGTTTGAATTGAATATAATTAATAATTAACTAATACAAATTAAAGTCTACAAAAAATTTACTGTTTAGAATCTGCTTCCAATAGCTAGTGACGGCAGTACTGGTGCTGGAAGGAGAGGTTTAGAAATTACTTGTAGGTATCCACTTTGAAATAAAAAAAATTGTTTCACTAAATATCTGTTAAATTTATCACATCTGTCACCGCTTCACGTAAGTGGTAAAACATTATCTACCAGATGGTATCAAAACTTTTCCCATAGATTGAAATGGAGAGCAGAAAGTTACAATTAAATGTCTGCTTAAATTCATGCAGTGCAGTCCGAAACGCACAACGTTTGACGTCACTACTGGTAATTTGCTAATTTAAAAAAATGTTTTTTATTTTCCCTCAATTTTTGATGTTATTCAATAATAAGCATAATAAAGCATATGCTATTCAAAAAACTATATAGGGTGACTGTTTAGTGGTCAAAGTGGCCATAAAATATAAAATCAAAACGCTGATCCCATCACACTTTTTGTCACAGTCAAACCTGCTGGCATTAGCATGCAACTCTTCCTGCTCGATGTTCTCCTATATAATTTTTGTGAGTCTCCTTTAGTTTATCATGAACGAATGACATTTTTCGAAAATTCAAAATAATAATGAAGTTAAGTTAAATTCCGGGTTTGAAACAAATTATGGTTCATGTTTTTTTCCAGTGTTACAAAACACATTTATTTCAAAATAAACCAACAGAGATCAAATCCATTTGAAAAATTGTAAATGTTGATAAAGGAACAGCGCTAAATACCTGAAGAGATATTTGAGAATTTTAGAGGTCGTTGGACTAGGTGTTAAGAATCGGATTTCTAAGATATCAAATTTACAAATGTCCAATTAATAAAGAAAGGCTACATAAAGAAATGTTTTTGCAAAAATACTGATGCAGACATGTAAAATATTTTCGAAATTAACGAAGGAAAATCTGGATATGTTCAGAACATAATGGAGAGCAATCCCCAATATCTTTATATATTTTTCTACATTAGTTTGCAACTAACAATTTCTCATAGCGACATGTTCAACCGTAGCTAAAACAAATTAGGGGCAAGACAAATTGAGTAGGAAGAGGATTTGTCTTTAATCTTTATATTTAATAAAAATATCATCAAATGCTGGCAGAAGCCACGAAGTGGTCGACTACAACAAAAATTCAAAGCAACAAACAACTGAACACAACAAGTAAGTGAAAGCAATTCAATTCGAATAGGAAACCTCAGTTGAGGCCTCTTGGAAATCCCGCTACTTCAGCCCGAACATAAAATATTGACTACAAAGCAAGCCTTTAAGATTAAGAAAACTGTTGTTTAGCAATAAAAAAATTGTTATTTTATTTGCAGAATTGTATGAAACACAATTTAATGCTTGGTAAGTTTGGAAATTACTTTTTAAAAAGGCTTATTCGTATCTGTAACAAGTGGGTGGATTGGTAGAGAAATTCAGCTGATTTATCGAAGCATGATACACTCGAGATAGCATCCAACCGAAATTCTACTAACAATTATTGTTAGAAAATAGCAAAAACATAGCTAACTTATTCGAAATTTTACTCAAAAATTATTATTGTTGTGATACAATTTTTAAAAAAGCAGGTTGGCCAAATTTGAAAAAATAAAATTAGGTATCTGCATTGTCCTTGCCCCCAATCAATTTTTAACCAAAGAAACAATAAAAACTGCACAAACTGATTTGAAAAGCAAACAGCGTACTTGGGGTATGATAATTCAAATTATTGTAGTTCACTTCGTAGATCAATGCAAAGGACCAAACTGTCGAATCGTGCTCACCCATTTCCGAAATACGGAAACAACACTTTCTCCCACTAAACTACCGGTTTTTATTTCTAAAATTTATTATACAGAAAGAACCTGATAATAATTATCAAGAAACATATAAAAACCCTTCCAACTCTTGACGTATTAGTTCTTGAATGAGAGCTGTAAGATCTGGAAACATCGGTAATTTCTCTTATTGACGAGCTATCAGCTGTTTGCTATTTCGTCAGTGTTTACCATTGTTTATTTTTACAAGACTGTTTAATCGGCAATTTTGTTCGGTTGAATAATATTTACCTCTCGTTTTTACTACTGAACTGATGCAATACGTTTACCGGCCATTTTTATTTACCTACTCCAATTTTTGACCTACGACAATATCTTTTTTTAACTCTTCTAATTTTAATTCAGCTACTAAATTAATTCAACATTAAATATATTTTTCAGCCAAGGGTAGAAAGTAATTTATGGTATGTATAATTTTATGAAAAATAAAAAGATTGTGGTGAATTTTCAGTACCGTTGCTCCATTTGTCGCTGAAGCGACTTTACACGATACAATGAATTTGTTGATAAAGACACTGAAAGGTTTGAAATTTATATTACCTTCAACAAACCGAATTCTGAACAATCTGCAGATGGATTTAAAAAGCAAGCAAATAATTAGAAAACTCATTTACACCTTTGCTTACATCAATAAAAAAAGACCTACAATGAAAGTTGTATTGAAAGCAGTGAGAGCCGCGGAAGGTGATAATTTTACTGAAGAAAAAAACGATCAATGAAACGTCTTGTTCACGAAATGGGTTTCGTTAGAAGAAAAAAAAAACTTGAAATTGTATCAAAACGGAAGGAATATTTTTAAGATAATGGGAAATAAAATAAGTGAACTGCATATTGCGAGGAAAAGTATTTGCCAAGTTCGCATACGGTGTCAAAAACTTGGGATGATGGCAAAAATTAAAACTGAAATCATACCTATGTGATCAAATGATCAAGATCCATAAATTTAGAAACAAAATTTGTGAAATTGATTTGATTCTAGCATAGCATTGCAGTGTAATAATTATTAGTGCATCAATTTGAGCTTCATTGAGAAAATATGGAAAAATAACAAATATTTATGATGTAGCAGTCGAACAATAACAAAATATTTGTATTCATTGAAAAAGTTGAGCTTATGTGAGTAGAGAGTACAATGGATGATATAGATATTAAAACAATTATTTAAACAGCAACAAAAACTAGCAAAAAATACATAAATGCCAACCGTGCGAGAACACGCGAACCAATTTGGCAAGCAGTTCAGATCAACCACTAACAGAATTAAGACATTTAATGTAATACAATAGTTCAGTTTTGAACCGAAGAAAAAGAAGAGTCTCAACATGCAACACGGTTCGGATCGCCGTTGAGGAACAATGATAATTTAAGACCTAACTCAAGCCAATCTTAACATGCTACATCGCACAGCAATTTATTTTCGTCTGGTGTTACACAGGAAAATTAGAACAAATATATAGAAATAGACACAACAGCAGTGTTTAAGCTATGATTGAATTACAGTCCACTAAATGTTTTAAAAGTACCGCCACTTGAAGATCTCACATAACTGCATGTTAATGGTGCGCACGCCATCTGTGGCGGTGGAAACAGTTTGTGAAAATGTGAAAACACCATTTTCTACTGTTACTACTGTCGTTGTATGATTATTTAATCCATATATAATGCTACCGTAAACATCGGTAGCTCGGTCCAAGAAAATAAAATATAAGAACAAGCAGTACCAAATTTAGAAGAAACCAAGGAGACCTACAGACATAACCACCACGAATAGCTTAGCTTTCTTAATGCTTTACCAATAGAAATCGAAAGATAAAGTTCAATTCTCTATCATTCTGATAGACTTAATTGCACGAAATTAGAATCACTAAAGTAGAATGTTATAATTTTACATTATTGACATCGTAACAATTTATACGTCATGTAAAATAACGAAATATAACTCGTCAGAATTGTGGCTAAGTTGTTGCTAAAAATATTAAAAAATGGAGAGCCTACGTGCTTACCCTACGGCACTCCAGGCGTAACCGAGATGGGATACGATTTAAAGATTTTTTTACCCATAAGATATCTCCAAATTCAAGAAAATAAAATTGGAGCAGAACTAAATGATATTTTAAATGGTCTTTGCTCAACAAAATCATCCTCGTTAACTAACCGTAATTGTGGAAATATTTTAATGTTACTTCTTGCGGAAGTTAATTACAGTAGTGTCCTCGTCAAATCTTCAATGCAGACTCAAGCAGACTCTAGAAATGACTTCCTGAAAAAAATTAGCTAACCAAGCTGAAGCATCAGCTCCAGATAAAAAAAATGAGGAAAGAGCCAGTTAAACTTATTCCTTGCACAAATGCTTCCAGGATGCCTAAAATGAGATTGTTAGTGTTGGGCAAATCCCAAAAGCTAAGGACCGTGATTTACCAAGGACGGAAAAAATCCTGAGGTATAAGAAATTTTTTTAGAAACTGGTCCGGACTGTTTAGCAGTCCGAAAAATAATGGGACAGCAACAGTTTTAATTTTAAACAACGCTCCAGAACACTCAAAAGACTTATTTCAAATAATAAGAAAATTGTTGTAATTTTTTTACAGCATGATCTAACACCCTTAGAGCAAACTATGAACAAAAATGTGATTTAGAGCGGTCAAGTTTAATTACATTCTTAAAACAAATTGTTGCTTCTGAAGATGCAAATATTTCCGCTCAAAGTTAATCCAAGAAATGGAAAAATTTGAAGGCAGCTTTATTCAAAAATTTTGGAGTAAACTTCTGACACAAGTTGATGATGGTTGAAGTGAAGATGGTAATATCCCATTGTCATAGTGGAAGGATATAAAGAAACAAATAATGGAAGTTACTACACCGATAAACGTAATTTTTGGAGATGTAACAAGATAAGAAAAAGGACAAGAAGCATCATGGGAATCAGTTAATATAATGGGTATTAAAGAGGATGTTCAAAATAGATACGAAATAACAAAGTAAAAGCACACAGAGGCAATTAAAAGTTTTTAAATAAATTTAAAATGGACTGAGGAAAATGGTGAATCGGAATATCACATTCGAATTTTATCCGAAATAGGAGAACGAGCTAAAAAAGCAGAACCAAATATTAAGCGGAGCAAAATTTGGAATCTTTCTAAGCTTAAATTTATTTTTTACTTTTTAAATCCACTTTATTTAATTATGTCAAGTTGTAGCTACCAAATATGATATATAGTACAATTTTTTTATTGTGGGAATGTTGAAATTCGTAGAGACAGATGGTAATTTTTTTACCATAATCCGAACATTTCGAAAATCCGGTTCAGACAGTGCAATTATTAGTTCGGATTAAACAGGTTGTACTGTATTTGACAAGTGAAATTTTAGTTATTTTGCTGTAATTCAGGATCAAAAACTTGTAACGATAACTACAATTTCAGGTCAGTTTAATAATTAATAAGGTAAAAAGTTTATCATAGATTGTACTCATGTTATGCCACTGATATTAGTATATGTCATATTAGGTACAAGAAGCAACAAAAATGTTGAGCAGCCTCCTATTACATTAACAAATTTTAAAATCTTATTTGAAACGTTTTCGAAAAATATTGCTAACTATATCATTGAATTACGGTTTGAACACACACATGGTGTGGCACATGTTTAGAGGGTGACCGGAGAATATTTTGTTTCAAAGCGTTTCCGGAATAACACAAAAGATTACAAATGACAGGACCAACCCATACTTCTTGATTTATGTAATTTTACTAAAGCTTTGTCTAGAGAAGCATTAACAATTTTTTTCTTCACTTGAACGCGATTATTTTGGAATTAATAATAATTTTCCGACAAACATTTCTTTGCTTGTTTTAATTCAACTTTATTAACATTCTTTAGATATTAAGATAGTTTTATTAAGACATTTCCATTACAACATAATTAATAGACGTTTGGAAAAGTAATTTACGTTCTGGCGAAACACAATTCTCTTATAGGCTAAACATTTCTTTAATTGTAGCACTGTTTCCTCAAAAACGTCTCCAACCACTTAATTAAAAATTGCCAATCTCAATAAATGACCTTTGACATCGTTTATCATACAGCAATTTCTTTTTACTTCCTTATTGCCGATTTTTTTTTGTTGTTCAGAAATGCAAAAATTTCCATGAAAGAAGCGATTTTTGTTCGATTGCGAAACCAGCCCGAAGGGATCTTGGCTCGTTTTGGCGAACGCGGCCTTAGCCCGACCCTGACCACGACCCATATGTAAATCCGTTGAGTTCGCGTGCCTCGCCTTTATAAATTAACCGCGTCAATAGCGCTGATGCTATCTAAAAATTGAACGGCATAAATCAGTTGAAAAACGAACTGGGCCAATTTCGGGTTCGGTTGCCCATTTTCGTCCAACAAACACGAGGTGTTTATTGACTTTTCAATTTTAGAAATTCCCCGTTACTTTCGCGTCGAGACCCGGAGACCCCGGAATTCGATTACGTTATTGTCTCCTCATCCCCTTTCGCTAAAAGACACTAACGACTGATTGCGACGATCGACAACCGGCGAACGCGATATAAACCCCCGCAGTGGCGATAAATTAATTAGCTTATTGCCGCGTAAACCGGCGAATAAAACACCAGCAGTGATGGCGAGTAAATATTTTACGAGGAGATACGGGCCCCCGGGAGGCGGAGAACACGAATTCCAGCTCGAATAAAAGGACTCTTGCAGGTCAGGTAGAGGAATGAATGAAAGGGCTTTATTCGTGTGACGGGACAGGTAAGCGGAAATGCGCCATCAGGGCCACACCGAGAGCTTTCCGGCGCCGAACCAAAGACCCCGACCCGTTGCCAATTTCGCACACCCGAAACAACTTGGAAGAATGTAGCCGACAAATTGCCGGTGTAATTTCTAGTCGAGGAATCTTGGCGGAAATTTTTCCAAAACTTTTTAATAATCGCGCCTTTCAAGTTAGCTGGCAGCAATTTAGCTTGTCGTACTTTTGGAATAATTACCGTGAATTGCAGCGGCATCTGCATAACCGCTAAATTATTCTCTATTTTGTTACGTAAATTATAAATAAGTGAATAATTTTCAACAAAAAGTTTTTATAACAATTACCCTGGAAAGCCCGAAACTACCACTCCGGAATGACGTTAGTTCGTTTATTGGTTGTAATCAAATTATCACTTAAATTACATTCGTCAAAGAAATTATCGAAATAATTTTCACGTATTTTCGTGTATTGTTGAAATAAGTGGATTATACTGCAATTGATCCGGGAATTTTAATAAGGAGCAGACGTTTTCGCTAGGACTTTAATGATTAGAAAAATCATAACTAGAGAAATTCACAATTTTTTTCCTACTGAACTGGTTGAACAAAAAGGTACTTTTGGTCGCTGGTCTAGATTCGGCCCTGTTATCCATGAACCCCCGCTAAAATACCGTCGAAACATAAAAGTGAATACCGCCCGGCAAGAAGTTATTTACGGGCGAAGCAGAGCGCGGAATCGCCGACTAATAAAAGAATTTAATTAAAACGTTTTAAATATTCAAAACTTTCGACGCCGATTCGATTTAGAGTCAGCCGCGGGGTTGAGTTTTTGTTGTTGTTTCGCTAAATTCGGGCCGCCGCCGCTTTTCACCCCCAACCACCCCGTATATTTACCAAAAACAATCGGATCGTGAGCAGAAAACGGGCATAACAAACGGCACTAAAACTCACTACAATACACCACCGAAATAAAACAAACCACAAAACTTTGTGCATCGGCCACTGATTTTACGTGTGCGTAAATGCAGATTGAGGGGCGGCACACCACCAACCCCTACGAAGTCGCCGGTTACACTGACTGGCCGTTGTGTCGTGGTGCCGGTGTCGACGACGACGCTGCCGGTGGAGGATTTCACTTAACGCGCACGCTCCCGAACGGATAAGGGTTAGAGGAATACCGTCGTGTCGTGTGAGCGAGCAGAGATTTCAGGCCGATTCGGTCCTGATAAAGTTACAATGTTAATGATGATGATGACACGTAATTGGTTTTTGTTTCGGGAGAAACTTGGCGGGTTGAAGGACGAACGCGATTTTCGTGAACAAAAGGCGAAGGTGAGTTGGGGAGATTTCGTTTTATTGTTCAATCGGATCTGTAGAAACGACCCAATTAAGGGCGCGAATTAAAAGGCAGAACCGATTTAAGGAGAATGATTCTCCACAAAATCAGGCACTTGGAACCCCACAGACACTTAACAACCTGCTCGCACTAACAGCGAGCAACATATTTCAAATGGCAATATTGCAACGTCAGAGGCGGCTCGTCTCTTCACAATGCGAAAAGGTGCTGCAGAGGAATGCAAGAAAGTTCGAGGAATTTTAGCGCTTTACAATTCTAGCCGCAAATTTTCAAATCGAAAGCATGAAGTAGAACGTGCACGGTGTCGGTAACAATTCTGAGAAATACCTACCATTTGCACCACAACTACACTTTACTACCCTTATTTTCGTTTCCAAATTATTCCAAATTAGAAATTGAGCAAAGATATCTAGTTTCTCATTTTTGGACTGAAAGGAAATAGGAAGTAAAAAAGGCTACTTAGCCTTATTTCCACTAATAGAATAAAACTGCTTATAGCAATAATTGACTAAATCAAATTAAATTAAATATTCGGGTTCTGACGTATAATTTCTGGGATATTTTCTTTATAGCAGCCACTAAGTATTTGAAATGTCAAGTTTATATTACCGTTTCGTAGATCAAATAGCTGCGATTAGTTACTTTCCGATATTCATGATTAGTTATTTACCAACCATTACACATTTGTATTGTTGGTTGCGGAGAACAATATGCGCACAGCATCCGCGTATGTATTCTGCAGTTCATGGCTTGTAGAGAGCCACAAACGTATATTTAGTGAGATTAAGAAACTTCAAATTTAAAGATGAACTGTTAACTTACATTTTGTTGTTGATATTACATATTTCAATATTTTTCTTCCCATCATTAATCGCCACAGCATCTTCGTGACGTCGTTAGGTTTTTATAGCAAAAGAAGTTTCGAATTTCAGTTGGTAGAGGGCCACAATAACGAAGTAGATATTGGCACCGTCCTGTTCGCGTTGGCCAATTGCGCCGAAAAAGGCCCGAAGTGATGAAATTATAAAAAGGAGCGCGTCTGCGATAGCCGGATTCGGGGGGTCGTCACCGTAACTGTTTTATACCGACAGGGTTGACCCCATAACCGGCCATGATCATCGAATAAGAATGGGGTAGGCGATTTAACGATTTCACGTCGTTCGACGATACCCTCCGGATTGCCAGCGTTCGATATTTCATATTCCTTCTTTTCCGTCGAGGAAATCTCGAAATAACGCCACCCCTATTGATTTTCAATCAACCCTACAATTAAACTTGCGAAATTCCCAGACGCAAAAAACGCCGCAAGCAACTCGGGACCGTCGAGCCATCCGAAGCTCCGTGGGGGGCCCCAGGCCGCTCCTCAAAAGATCTGTCTGGTGCGCCTCTGATACGTGTCGAGAACCCGCCCCCGACTCCTCCATCTGTCTCCTGCATCACCGGCTTCGCATGTTTTACGTCATGTCTAAGTGCCTGAATTTCACTTTTTGCCGCCCAACAAATTGTTTTCTGATGTTTCCCAAAAGAAATATGAACCTAATCTGGGCGACAGGCTATCTTAACGGCGCGTTGATGGATCCGTGCGCCAGAACCGGCCTCGGAAAATTACGCAAACAATTAAAAAACGATCCGCAAGAGACATCCTGTTGCATGCGACCTATAGAAATTCCAAAGAGACCCTCCCGCATACATAATGAATCAGGTTGCTGACGTTACGTTGTAAATTCAACGTCTTTGTATCGACGCGGAGCCCCACCGGGTAAATTCGGGAATTACGTAGGAATTCCAGGTATGCCTCGAAACAATCGACGTTATCGCGGGTATGTTGTGTCGTTTTTAGGAATGCCCCCAGAATCTAAATGCGCGCCTTTATCCGGCCACTAAAAGAACAAGCCCGATAAAGAGCTCGCTTTCAACCAAAAAAAACCAACGCCCTATCTTAAGTCTTACAAGTTCTTTACGCAGTGAGAGACCAAACTTTATCAGCGTCCCCTTAGCAGATAACTCACGGGTCCACTCTGCTCTCTGACGTCAGAAACCAACAAATCCGACCCGAAATTGGCCAAATCAATTTAACCAACAACCTGCGCCACTACTCTATATAATATTGACGCTACTTCAATAGAGTCTCGTTTAAAATTGGGTGAAGCTGATTTTCGGAAAAAATAACTAAAAGAAAACGAAATTTTGTTCTTTGTTTGTTTCCTCCATTTGCGGCCATTCCCTTAAAAACAATAATTGAGAGTCGTAGATAATTGCGATGGATTTCGTCGCTGCTCTCGATTTTTCCCTAAATAGCGTGTCCGATGCTATAAGTTAATTATCGAACACGCAACCCTTTATACATTTTTCAACGTGACCCGTAGGTTCAAGGGTGATGAGGGCGAAATCGGGACCGCTTGTGACGATTAGACACGGACCCAATTAAGGGACGACACCGATAATTGCGTTGAAGACGACGCGAACTTTTGTTGGTGGAAATGGGGGGACGACGACGGTGTCGTCGCGAAGTTGGCCGGAGGGAGTATAACGCTGAAGGGGCCACGAAGATTGATTGTTTCCAAGACGGAGCGACGGGGTATTCACGTCCATTTAGCGGAGGTGGTTCCGGTATAAATGGAAAATATGCGAGATGTTCACCCTTTGGCTTGAGGGATTACAGGAGTTCGCGACCGTCATCTGATAGCCGCTGGAAAGACGGCGATTTTAAGATT
The DNA here is from genome assembly GCA_905333025.2 of Pyrochroa serraticornis. NCBI lineage: Eukaryota > Metazoa > Arthropoda > Insecta > Coleoptera > Pyrochroidae > Pyrochroa > Pyrochroa serraticornis. The sequence continues at coordinate 6,545,459 of HG995157.1, read as the reverse complement.
GCGAATTGTCAATTGCAGGACGTTTCGGTGCAATATCTGAGCAGGACACGGGTTTCGCATTTCTTCAATGGATCCACTTTTTGCCAATTTCCCCAACTTCAAAATGATATTTTTCGTATGAGTCCGCTGCATTGATCCGAAAACTTTTTGCACCCCATACGCTCTTTACTCCAACTGACCCGTTACTTTTAGAGAAACGAGTATACAGTAGGAAGAAGTCAACTCAGTTGTGTTTTCTTTAGTTTTAACAATTTTTTAGACCTTGATCTCGATAGCATCTATACTAATGTGCTCGATTGCCTCTTTCCTGATATCCCTGCCTAAAACAAGGACACGATAAAAAATTAATTTGACCACTAAAATACTCGTTTAGTAAATTTAGTGTTCAATTTCTTGTAGTTATAGCAAAGAATAATATTTAACAATAGAAGCGGATCCGAAAAATCTATCTATGTAACCCAAAAGCGTAACTAAGCGAAGTAGGCACGACAGTTCCATGTTCTGAAGAAAAAATGCTCCGGGGAGATCAAATGGGACATTATTGTGAATGCAGGGTGTCGTAGCAGTCTTGTTTATTAATGACTTAAAAAATTCAAAAGGCACTAGGACAGGGTGGCTAGAATTAGTAAATCGAAACGTACCTCAAAAGTGAATCGCAGACGAAGTCCTTCAAGCTCGTGGACATGAGGTAATAAGGATTCCCTGAATCATTGGCAATATAATCCGTTTGAGGGATTACAATGCACGCATTTGCAGAGAAGGCACAAGAATAGATCAAATGCGTAATATATCCAGGAGGCAAAAGTTAATGTCTATAACCAAGAGCCATTAATAAATTTAAAAGGTGGTTACTTATTTTTGAGGACTGATATTTTCCTAAAAGTGACTAAAATAAGTTAGTCACTTCAATTAGGGTGTATCAAACTTGCCGTTTCACAAATTTCAGTGAATTAGTAAAAGATGCCACTATGAGTGGAATTTCATTTGGTAGCATCTGCAAGTGCTGAAGACAAAATAACTCGCATGTGCAAGAAAAACGATAAACGGACCGTCATGTTGAAGTTGGCTTCTTTACGCTTAAATGAGTGTGTATTTCTGTTAAAAAACTTGGTTCACCTAACTTAAATACTGTGGCTTGACGAAATGAACAAATGGCGGAGGCGCCGGGTGAATTCCAATTGCAATAAATTTGCATCCAAGTCCAAGATAACCATCACGGTTTCACAAGTAAGTAAACTAAACTGCCAATCATCAAACACGTTAAAAAGATGGATGGCTGACTCGAGAGACCATAAATCCTGTTTACGAATTAAACGTTCTATACTTAGCGATGACCTGAAAATAGCCGAAGCTCGGGCGCAAAGGTGACAACTTCACTATCAATTTTATTACTGACGCATTTGTTACAAGTTTATAAACTTGAACGAGGTCACGCCCTCCCCTATGAAGGAGTTTCGGGCAAAATACGCGACGTTTGGGGTTGCTCCTACACTATTAATCATGTATTAAAATAGTGAACATTGTGGGGCGTTGAATTCCTGAGAAGTATCGAATTCTGCAGAATACACGTGTATCTTGCAGGCAATTTACGTACGGGTCTTGTCGCGCCATAAAGGCGCTTCTAAAAATTGCTTGCCGTCTGAAATATTCAACATTTCGCCCGCAAGCTCGAAGAAAAGTCCACGAATGGTATTGGCGACGCAACAGGCTGCTTAATTAAAATCGAAATTCGATCTCGACCCTCTCGCATTTCTCCATTTTTTTTCGTCAACTTATGTTAATTAAAGTCGTCGAACCTCCAATAACGAGAAAACCAGTAAACCGTGTTGACGGGCGAGCATCATCACCGCCGATATTAAATTACCCGAAAACGTTGCTTTTAAAATCGAGAAAACAATTCAGGTTGAAACACGAAATTTCAGGTGCCACTCGAGACCGTTTTCTAAAGAAAAGGCCCGTCGATGATTTAATCAATCATCGCGGTCCTGAAAGCGTTATTATCGGCCCGAACCGCCATTTCCCGCCACTCCCCAATTCATCGCCCGATAAAATTGATCTCCGATCTTAATAGGTTACAGGCCATTAGAGATTACACATTTTCGAGGCTATAAATGGATACAAATGTTGCCAAAATTGCCTCTTTTAAGAGCCGCTACGGAAGCAGAGCGGAGATTATCCTTGTCCCAAAACCCGATATTTTCTCCCTCTTCTTGCAAAAACTCGAAAACGCCTAATCGCCCGCATCCCCGCATTGTTTTTATTATTAACGATTCGTGTTACAACCACCACGGATACGTCTTTTCGAGCAATATTCGCCCGAAATCTCCTAGGTAACGCAATTATCTATATCTCCGTTTTGTTGATTTTCATTACTGTATTTTGACGGAAAGTCTTCGAAGCTTAAATGCGTAAGCTCTGGTTACTGTTTTATTAGGGAAATGGGAATTTGGAGGCTTTCATCGCTTTCAACGGCGTCTCGAGGCGAAAAATAACTTACCAACCCAAAGTTGTGTTAAACGGGAGAGGGAACGTCGGGAAGAACTCACCTGGAACAAAAACAATCATTTTATAGCTAAACGAATTCAGTGGTTTATTTTAATTTGATGGAATCTCCATAACAAATGAAATTTGTAGCTTTATTAATGCGACTTTCCAACTTTTCGGAACCTTCCCCGGCTGATTTTTCGAAACCGGCCCTCAATTTTGCCGCGTGACATTACCTGGCAAAAGTCCCTTATTATTAAATTCCTACTGATTTGTCCAAAAAAACGTGCGTATCAGAACTAATTTACAAAAATTTACGAAATAAGATTGATAATCTTTGATAATTTTCTACTTTAAAATAGCGTGAAATTGTCCTGTATCAGGAACCTCCAAGAGAAATTGTTCGACTTCGACCAATAAAATATCGTCAATTTCGTTCTTTGATTGATTAATAGTAAGATAGTTACTCCCAGAATTGGAAGGTTTAAATATTGTCAGTAAAATAAAGCGAAAATCGTCTTTGATGGGGTTTTTAAGTACCTAAAAGTTGCATCAATTTCCAAAATCCTCATACAAAATTCGTTAATTTGCTCGATAAAAGTTTAGAAACCACAATAATTGAATATAAAAATGAAAGCATTTTTCGAATTTTGCGGGTTCTTTTACATCAACATCCTTATTCGTTAAAATTAGCTCCCTCAAACTATCTTTTCTCTAAATAAAATCAAAAAAAGTTCCGAAGCGCTTGTTTACACAGTAGAACAGACATTTTCAATAAGAAATCATAAAATGTTGAGGGTGCTTTCATTGTTAATATTCATAGGATTACTATAAAACATTTCGGTTAATATCTGCTGTTGCTGCGTCGCCAATAAATATTGCAAGTTTCCCCTAAGATCTGCTCTTTGCTCGCAAGTATCTTCTACTTCACCAATAACACTTGGGATTCGTAATAAAAGTAGATAAAGATTATTAACGCCATAGCGCTTTGGCCGCTGTTAGCAGTATTATGATATTAGTTAAAACATTAGTTTTAAGTAGTTATTAATTATTTTAACGCCTTAAGCCCCTTTCTTCAAAATCCTTAATAACGTAAACTCACCATTAAAGCGATATCACTTCCACACATCATAACAAGTCATGACCTGAAGATGGGAATATGGGAATAGCACCTATCAACAAGCTCGACAACATCAAGGGTTCGGGATATATTAGGACTACAACACAATTATTATCTTAACATAAACAAACCCTCTCAAGGGGAAGAAAAATGTTAGATACTTTCACTGTTGGTGAGAAGCTTCTATGTTCAGTTTGTTCTATACTTTCCTGTAATTAATTTCATTAGCTGCAGTTTGTTTGAAGTTTATAAAAAGTTCCCACTGTTTCAAAATCAATGTAATTCACTCCAACTACCGTCCTCATTTATGGTAGGTTCAAATTTTGTTTTTTCTCTGAGCTTTTGTAAAATAAATCGTTAGAGTGTAGAATATCATAACATTTAGTTAAAGAAAAAAAATGCAATGTTTATGCGAATACAACAATAACAACATTTAATTTGAGTTTAACACCGCTAAGGACCCTTTCATATGCTTGAATGGAGTTAAAGCTTTCTACATCTACTCTGTCACGACATAATTTTTATTGCCGCCTGACAACGTACATCTTCATAATTAATTATTTGCTTTTTAAAGAAATGATTGCAAATTCTGTGTAGCAAAGAATTTAGTGCAGCTATTGAAATAAAATTACCTTCGTAACATATTTCCTTGTTAATTTTTTTTTTGAAAATCGCATCACAAAAAGCGCCAATTTATTTACTGTCCTTCATTGTCACTCATTCTTTCTAATGTCCCTGGCCACGTAAAATGACATAGTTGCCATCACTAGCGTAAGGGAAGCAATCTTGTACTCGGATTTCGTAGTAAATCTGAGAATACGACTAAAGTAGCCACATCCACGTTCCTGGACAAGAAATGTTTATGAAAACCCATACACTGGAATAAACGGAATAGTTTTTCTACGTACATCTAAAATCCACAATAACACGACTATGAATGGTTCGGTTCCAAATGGTAGTAAACCTGCTATATCGGATATTAACGCAAATATTTCTTTCCTTCATACTGTTTTTTCTTCGATTTTATGAGGGATGTATTATGAAAAGGTGGCGTTGTAAGAAGTAAAAACGAATTTTCATTATTTTAGCTCAGTACGGTACGGTCTTTGTTGTTCCAGTTATCGAGCGAAATAAAGTAGAAGAATAAAAAAAAGTTCTAACGTTATAAACGCCCCTAGACAGGTTCACTCTTTCACTGCACGCAGGTAAAATCCCGAATTCATTTCAACATTTCCTATATGAATTTGAATATCAGGAAGAAAACACAGAAACAAGTCATAATTTGCAATATGTAAATTCTGCTAATGAACGGTGTATGCAACCGTCAGTGGACTAAACGTGAGTGAAAATTAAATTCGATTCTAATAATATGCTCGCAAATTTTGTCCACACACTAAACATTATTCTAGTTTCTGGATCTCTAAACAATTTGTTCAATTCATTTATTCACGAACTGAAATTAATTCCGCAAATAAGAGAATCTTTATCTAGAATTTTTTTTTTCAAAATCGGTTGTAAAGATAAAATTCACAAGTTAGCAAACAAACATTGCAAAAAGATACGGAAAATAAGTAAAGAAAACAAAAAAATTAACACCGCTCACACCTCCTTATCCATTTTGGTATACTCTCAAAAAGGCGCAGATTGACTTCTTAATCCAAATGCTGCGATCCAACTTGACAAGTTACCAAAAGCGGAAATTGGAACTCTAATTCTTCCACAAGCAAGTTCTATAGAATTGAAGTCTAGCCAAAAGATATGTTGAATGTACACTTCATTTAAGTACTCGTTAGCATGAGTTAACATCAAATTGTCGATAAATAAGTGTAAAAAGTGTTACATTTCTATTTTTTTCTACGCATGGGTTTAGTAAGGTGTTGAATGGAACACTTGTTACACCGCTTGTCGGTATTAACAACTTCCAAGGTGAGAATAGAGCGATTACAATTTTTCTTTTTCTTTTATTTTCTCATTACATTTTGTACTAATTTTTTTTAACACTAACTACCCCCTTGTATCCGTTTTTCTGATGATATCGTGGAAACGTCTTGAATTTTCGAGAACAATCCTCTCCAAATCTTTATGTCTTTCTTGTTATAAAGCTCGAAAAGATTCACTTTTGCTTTGATTATAAAATATAAAGTTGAAAGCTGAATTTTGCAACATTTTTGAGTCGAACTGGTTTTAATGTCAAACGTAGAAATTCAAACAAAAAACGGGAGAGGCGACGTGAAATTTTTTGCTGAAGTACTAATAGAATCTCATTGCTTCGATGAGCTTTTAAGCACATCGGTGTTAAATCAGTTATCAGGGATCCGGGTTACCAACTAATCTCCCGGGGCCGTTTCCGTCCGGCGCCCTGTAGGTATTTGAATTAATCAAACAGCAAACAACATATAAAACGGATTTAGTAAAGCAAGCATACATCAAAAATGACTAGTTAATCCTACAAAGCAATCAGCAGCTTTCATCGACCCCGTTCAATCCGCTTCGGTTATTATTTATTCACATGGCCGGCGACACATTGTTCTCGCTTCTATTGTTGTGAGGTTTCAAAGCAAAAATGTCGGACCCGAACGGCGCTATCCCATCCGTATAATACACACCGTTATCGTTGGCGGTAGTTCTTCGCCAAACAATTAAGACGCATGTTCCACGGAACTATTCCGGGCCGAAACCCGGAGCCGGATTACGATGAGTAATGGAGTGGGGTTCTTCGGGATTGGGTTAAGGCGACTCGACTCGTTTATTTAAATTAAATCATTACCGAAGCCCGGAAACTGAGCCGGGCGTTATCAAATCTTATTTTTCAGGAACGGACGGGAACGTTTCCGGGATTACGTCCGAGATCCTTGTAATAAGTACAAAGGCAGCAGAAAAGTCACCCGGTTAAGAACCCTCACCCGGAGAGGTGCTCGCTTTGTGACCGGGTTATTGATCCGCGAAATCGAACAACAACCAACGGACGCGTCTAATTAACCTACAATGAATTCGCGAAGACTTTTGTAGTGAAGTCAGGCATTTATTGAAATCAGAAACTTTTACTCTAAAGTACTTAATTAGTTTGTCTTTTTTCTCGTTTTACTTCAAATTCCTTTTGTTGAACTTAAAAATAATTTACCAAGTCATAAGGAGGGGTGCGAAATGACAAAAGCTTCGGTTGCTTTAATAACGTAATTCTTGAAGCGATTTATTAACTGTCCGAAATCTGCGTCAGTTGCAAGCGTCATTCGTGACGGATCCGGAAGCGTCGGCGATTTTGGCAAGTTTCCCGTCTTTTTTCGTCGACTTTCTCCCGTCGGGCAGTTTATTTTCGAATCTTGTCTGGTCGCGAGCTATGTTGCACTTTCATGACTCGAGGGTGCATCAACAAACACGCAATTTAGTTGAAGATTATGCGAATTGCTCTCCGACCTTTATTACTCATAATGGGCGGGCGTGCGTGCAGGCGTCCCGACGGCTACCGCCCGAATCGATAATGGACATAATCTGTTTTCTTGGAGGATTTCGCGGGTGTCGGCGACCGGCTTATCTACACCTGTGTCCGATGTCTCCCGGAATAATCCGGGCACGAGTTTAAAGGTCAGGTCCTTTCCCTATCGGAACGGATGATAGCGGGACTGTTCGAGAAATTTTTATTAACTTCGCGACTCGTGGTAAATCTTCGGGAACCGCGTTCCCGGACCGTTCCGACATAAATTCACTTTCTAATTCGAGACGGTCGGGCGCCAGGTGCAAAGGAATTTCATTTAGAGAAAATTACTTCGTTATAAACGTAAATTATAAAGTGACATTACCAGGACTACACACCTCCAATAACCAGCGGGGAATTAATCGCGCCCTAAGTGGGGAGCCTTCGAATCTAACAAATTACCAGCCAGTCCAAAAATGACAATTAAAAAATTGAGAAAATAGACAATCGGCGTTATTCAGTCACTTTACTACTTTTCGAGTGAATCTCGTCCTACAGGAATTCAGTTCTTAAAAGATAATTTGGGGGTTACAACTTTTTTAAAGTTCAAAAACTCAATTTAAACCTGTGCGATACCCTTTCGAGAAAATCTTAACGAAGAATTTTTGTCATTATTATAATATTTAATGTTATGATAGTGATAAATATAATTGTGAATTTCTAAAAACAACTCCAGAGAATCTTGAATTATCCAAATGTTTCATATGGAGAAAAAATAAAAAAAATCTAGAAATATTTTAGTCATTTTAATGACTGCTGTAAAAACATTGTCTAGAAGAACTAATGGCGTTGACCAGATTTTTCTTATTATGTTGCAAAAAAAGAGACATGATTCTTCCAGACTCTAAAAACCCGCTGTTACCTTCAAGAGGAACCACCTGTAGCTGAACAGGTTTTATTGCTATGTACAGTGGGTGTAATAGCAAAAGTTCTCCAACTAGATAATTGTGCACTTCCCTGCACCAGATAAAAAAATACTTTAAAAACTTCTAACTCGACTGGCTACATTGGCTACCACCATCCAGAAATCAAATATGATAATATGAAAGCGTGGTAGAAATCTGGAAAGTAGTGAAAACTAAAATTAAGAGAGAAGCACTTGCAGAAAAAAAATAAGAAAAGCAAAAACACCAAAAAACTGTCCAGGTTTTGGGAGAAAGTAGAAAATGTGAAAAAAATATTTCATTGGTATAGAACACAACAGAGAACACACTTACATTAAGTATGAAAGAATTTGTATCAAGAAGCTTTAATTACACTACGAATTATAATAATAATTAAATTTAGGACAATGGGAAGAAAAAGTGTTTGCAACTGGTTGTAATTATTAGAAAATTTGTGGGACTTATCAATTGCTGTCTCCAAATTTTTTACTAATTTGCAATTGCTAAACCTAATAGACGTCAGTTATCACGCTTCTTATAGTTATTTGCTATTCAGACGTCAATTGAAATGGAATTTAAAATCATAAGATTTTTTCAAATTATTTTTTATGTATTATTCATACGTTTGCAACGCTAAAAAGAGGCAAGAACGAGAGAAAAAAATTGGTTACGATATAGAAGAATTTCAATACTTTTATAAATAAAAAAAATATCCCATAAAATGGTATCAGAAGCTGCTTTAACGATTCAAATTAATTTAAACTCAACTTTGGTCGATACTAAGTAGTGTCTTCGGAAGAATCTTTTAATATTTCGAGCAAAATATGTCAGCACAATTTAGTTTAGACTTAAATCGTTTTCAAACAGGATGCTATTAAAGTTTCGCAAAATAATCCCATAAGCGAAACTAGCCATTCATAAAATTTATTAACAAAACGTTAGAAATAAAATAAATTTAGTCGACTATACCGGATTTATTAACAATAAATGTCAGTTGCTTGTCAGTTAATTGCGTCTTTGGCCAATTTTATTCGTATTTGTCATTATTAAATTTCGTAATATCGAAATAAATTATAGTTGGAAGAATATTACGAAATAACGCTAATTTAGGGTGAATGTGAATGTAATTCTGACGCAGTTGCGTGAGAATATTTTCTGAATTTAAAATCCTGACGAACAAGAATAACTCAAGAAATTTTGAAACCTTTTTAAAAATTCGGTTTGAGCTTTCCATGAAATTAGACTCATTTCAGGAACTTGATGGAGAAAACGCCATATGAGTAAATGTCTTGTGCTAATGGGATTATAGTAATTAAAGAAAGTATGGATAACTTTAACCATTTAGAAGAGAGTATTCGACTGCAAGTAATTTGTTTTTCAGGAATGATTAGTTCAATTTTTTTTAAACAAACAGTAATCAACAAGATAAAGATTTTGATATAATAGGAAAAGCAATCAGTGAACGAATAAAAAAAGTAATTTATGATTTGTTAATAACTCAAAATTGACGTGAGTGCGTTCTTGGTCCCGATTAAGGACGTTTAGAAGCGGCGTTAAGTACCGGCCAAAAACCCACTGGCGCTTTAAAGTTAGCTTATTTATGTTGGAATTTGCATGCAGATCCAAGATTGGATTAAGTCTCTGGAATAACACACTGCAGCGATGCGGCGCCCCTCATCAATCCCAAACGAAATAATAATGAAACCGGTTTATTTTCCATTAATATGCAAATAATTCCGGCAAAACAATGGAAACTAATTAGAGACTTGCGATATTTCAATGAAAGTTAGTAATTGGAAGCAAAAAAAAAACGGAAAGCCCGTCTCCAATTAAAACCGATTTCGTGCGAGAGAACTCACAAGTTTCAGTCCGGCCCATTTCAGCGTCCTCCTGAGCTTGTCGGCCTTGCTGACGATCTCCCCCAGATTTTCACTCGAACCTTCCATACCCTCCAGCAATAACTCGCGAGCTTACACCCAAATTACGAGTTAATAACAATTTCTGGTGTATTCAAAATATTTCGTTTCGTCGAAACGTTAGTTGTGCCGAGATCGGGACCAGACTGTAAATTGAGTGGAATACTCGGACATGATGTCTGGATAGTTAGTATATTTAGATCTGGCGGGGTCACGTGGTTCACCCGCAGCACGGCGGGCTCGAAATCTGAAAGAAGTAATTACAGCGCAAACACTGGCTCGGTTTCAACGACATTTCCGGTTTTTTACACAGAGAAAACCGAAACTGGGTTAGTTAACACTAGAGCCGAGCACCAGGTCTAATTGCAAGACTCGCAATAAAAAAAGTTTGTCGCCGAACTTGAAAAAATTCTCATTAAACGGACCCGGAAAACTCCGAAAGGTAATTGCAGAAATCAACCGCGGTGGCGGCTGCAACGTTCAACGCACGTCAACGCCATTAATAATTTTTTTGCTTCTGTCCTCGATCTTTACAATAGAAACTTTTCGTTTACGCGAAACTTTGTTGATGGAGTGCGGCATTTTCGTTGAGGAAGAATCAAATTGCTAATCCCCTTTTCGTTGGTAGGTGAGCACTATCGAATAAATCTGGCCCTCATTAACTCGAAGCGAATCTTCCAACTCGCTTCGAAAGCTGATTATCGTCGCGTGTGGAAGCTTTTCACAAGAGGAAACATCGTTCGTCGTTCGAGAAGGGACCAAAGAGATTATTATATTTGCGGCTGATGTCTTCATAAATTTCTAACGAAGAAACTCTTTAGTATTTCCCAACTTTAATAAAGAAAACGATCGATGAAGCTGCAACGAACCCTTGTTAACAGTTGCCGTCTTCCAGAGAAAACGTTTCTAAAATTTCTCCCAAACACAGCGAAAACCAGCTACTTCGACTAGTTAATAGCTCCAGCTGACACAACTATTGTTGTTACGTCCCCAACAATAGGACAAAGACACGTAGAAAACTAACCCTTATGTTACCTCATTGGTAGAGTTTCTATTCCACGGAAAACTCGCTTTTTTCGCCCTTCGTTCGGGTCAAGTCTTCGAAAAAACGAGTAATTTCAGCACAAGTGGCACTTAATTTTGACAAAGTAGGAAGTTAAACCACATCAAAACACTACTCAATGAGGGCGGATCGAGAAAAAGTGATCATCCTTTGTTGATTCTTCCAAGTAATTTGTGGGACCGGAATTAAGCGTGTTAAAAATCCGGAGGTTTCGGCAAAACTTGCCGCCCACTTTCAGCATCAATCCACAATCGTGGCCAGCGGCAAAAGCGTCTTGCTGCTGTTCTGTGGAGGATGGCCGAATCTTGCGACAGCACAATAGTGCGTAGGAGTCCTTGTCCCAGTTCCGGCTGGATAATAAAACAAAAACGCTAACATTTAGCCTGATGGCAGAAGGTCGCATGTTCGACGGCACGAACGATTTGCGTGTTGACATTCATAAACGAGATGGGAGGAAGGAGTTCGACGTCCATTGAAGAGGTTGTTGCGCACACCAACGATAAAGATCTGTTTGCCTCGGATATAGGAGTGGTCATGCTTTATTACGCACACACACTGCATGCCAACGTCTGGCTTCTGCTCACAGCGGACGTGGGACCGTCTTTCTACCAAACACAGGACCGGACCGTTAAAAATTTCAAAAATCAACAAGACTTGCAGGTGTTTCTACTTAACATTTCGGACCCGTTCTGGCGGGTTAGTTGGGTGTTCTTGAAATCGATGGTAACGTTTTTCGTAAGGGTAGCCCGGCGGAACAGCGAATTTTCCAGTCTCGCGGCATAAATTAAAGGCCTTTCTGTACGTTACGCATTTGTGATGGAGATTCGTTGTTGAATATGGAACTGTTACGTTGGTCCTAAACGAAATCTCTGACGACCGCAGCAAATGTTTGTTCACAACTTGGTCGTTGAAAATTTTCTAAAATGAATTAAATTGTGGAGGTTTCGAGTGGACTAATTATCTGAAATTCATTCAGTTAGGGTTGCGGAAATGTAACGGCACGTGCTTCTAATTGACGTTTACTAACTTCGCACGTCAATACCAACGTTCATCCGCGAGATTTCAGTAGCTGACGCGGAGGTAGTTACTCGAAACGTAATTAACGGGTTTGGCGTATTCCCACAGGAAGATCCGCAAACAACCTGTTTAGTTACCGTGACACGAGAGCGCGGTGAAAAAAAAAATTGGAGCACTGAATTGAAGATACTAATTCAGGTCATGATACGAAGGTACTCTACTATATGACTCAATTTTTTTGTCAAGTTGATAGTAGAAAAAAATTACAAAAAATTTTAGATTTTCTTTTTGGATATTTAAACTTCAGCAAATTGAATAAACAAATTTTGCTGACACAATTATAGTTAAGTGTACGATGCTGCGGCCCACTATTGATCATCTACAATGGAAACGCCACTATTGTCGATTTGGTGTTTCAATTTGTGATTGACAATTTGAATTTATAATGAAAGCTGTGATTCATTAATTCTTGGCAAGAATTAAAAAAAATCAATTTACAAAAATATGGAAATGAATCCAAATTTGGTTTGATGATGTAGATGATTTTAAACGACAATCATTTCTTGGACGTCCTTCTATTACTCTACAAATGAAAAAAAAGAACGGTGTATCTCACGAAATTGCTTCAAAAGCATCATCATTCGCTCATCATATCTGAAGAGAGTTGCGATACGTACGAAGGCAATTCTGTCGATGCAGTCCGGAAATCCAAACACCCCCACAATTGATTCGCGAGTGTCCTTTGCTATTTCTTATGATCGTTAAATGGTTCATTATTACGTAGAATCTTCTTTGGTCTTTCTAGACTTTAAACTGATTCTATTTGAGCTTTAAAGAAACACTTGCCAGAAAAATTTCCTGAAGATCATCGCACAACAAGGACAAGAAATACGTAAATTTTGCCTTAGGAAGTCAGCCAAGACTGTGTTGACCATTCATCGAAATGATATAAAAATAACAAAATGAGTTGCAAGCTTACCAGCTGAACAACATTTTTTTTCTTTTGTAAAATTTTGCTGTTTTAACAAAGAATCTTTAGGATTATCGAGTAACTTGCCCCGGTTCATAATGTTACAGATAGGGTACAGTTTTTTTTAAATATTGTCAAACTCAGAAAACATCTGTAAATAAGGTGACCATGCAGTTTTCTGGTTCAAAGAAAACTATTAGCAGTAGGTTAAAAGAAAACACATACGAATCTCTGCTTTTTAATTATTCAGGAGAGGTCTGTAATTAAAAGTGTTAAACAAACACTTTGCTCAATTAATCAAGGAAGTGCAACTTTTTGTTAGAAATTGTAACGCAATACCTGCTGATCAATCAACCTCTCCCTGACCTACACAAAAATTTCCCCAACTCACTTCCAGATCATTGAGAAAACACTGCCCGACTTGAGGAACAAACTTTTGGTGTTAATTTGAAAAAACTGAAGATATATGTACTGGCTGTTCTATGCACAAATTGCTACCAAAGCCCGAGCCTCCCTCATCGCCATTCAAGCATCGAACCCGATTGGAAGGGAGGCGATATTGTAATTCTCGACGTGCGATTTACGATTCAGATTCCCCGGAAACGCGGACCTCACTGATGTAGAAAAATTTAAATAAAAAATTGAACGAATCGTCCACTTTCCCGTACATATACAATTTGCGTATGGCGAAGTGAAAGTAATGAAACTCCTTGGATCCTTGTTATAACCGGAAGCTCGAGAGTTTTAATAAAGCTTCGCGTTATTTGCGGTCCGAAAAAAATGTCTCGCTCGTCCGCCCTTTAAGCAGCTTAGCTACTCCCTGACGACGTGAAAAATTTTGCGGTTATTAAAAAAAAGTATCGAAAAACGCAATATTGTAGCGCGTTTGGGCAGCCGCCGAAACAAATTACAGTATTTCGGCATTTTTCAGACGAAATCCGCCAAATTAATCGCTCTCTATAACGAAATTGTAGAGGCGCTAACGCAGCGTTATTTAATAGAATTAGTTACAAAATTCTATCTTAATTGATTAACGACTTTAATCAGGCTATTTATTCCGGGCCCATCAGTGGATTATCAGCGAATTTATGCGTTAATTGACTTAATTAACATACACTCGTTTCGTAATTACAAGCGACGAGGCGAGCCAATTTAATCGACAAAACTGAAGGCAAAACTCGATGAATTCCCGAAGATTGCTCGATCCAGAAAAGTTGCGACAACTTGATAGTTTTACAGTGGTAGAAACGAACTTTATTTGTTTCGACATTACTTTTCCCTAGCGGCCGCGAAACTTTAATGCGACCTCAACCCGTCTCGTGTTGTTCGGTTTCATTTCATCCCTCAGTCCCATTGTGGCGTTGAACATGTCTAAAACCTGACTCCTTCAGCGGTAATTGCGGGGACTCTCGCGACATTTCGGAGGTTTCTTAACAATTACGTCAAGGTCCCGTTCCCCTTTTCTCCCGACAAACAAAAAGCTGTAAGGCAAATTAATTTCACTGGCATTCTGTAGGGAACAAAGGAAATGAAGAGTTTAGCGATAATTGCCCCACCAATCGTAAATCATCTTCAGAGGTAACGAATGCAATAACGAGACACGCTGCAGAAACGAAACTGCGAACAGGAAATACGGATTGTTTCCTGAGGCGAGGATGGAGTCCGTCATTGCCCTAACTCGCGTTTAGTAATTTAACGAAAATTAGTTAGGGCGTTGTGAGAGAATGGAGGCTATAGCCGCTGAAGCTCCGAAACTATCTAACAACGAAATTTCATAATTAAAATTCCAACTGCGTTTTTGGGGGCGAAACACGCCAAATACCGCTCTGTTCTTCCGATGCATATTTCATCAAGAGAAACGTGACAAAATTATACGTTTTTTATTATTAGTAGGAAACGATTGAAGTTGGCGGCGTCCTCGAAATCAAGTCTGGTTATTACAGGACGTCACCTCAGCTCACCATGAAATATGGACTGTCGGCATCTAAGAAAATAATGGCTTTACACTTGAGTAGATGACCATTAGGTCAAGTTGGATCGCCCGACGCGCACAGATTTTTCAAGACCGTTCCAGGGAGGTCTAAAAATATTCGCTCGTTAAATATGGATTAGGTCGATTTAAATAAAGGCGCCGAGACCCATTATGTGTATATCACGAAGTAATTTGTAGTATGGAAATAGGGCGTGTGCACCATGTTTATTTATTTATCACGCCTCGATATGCGTCATTATGGGATGGATAGACGTTGCGGCAGTCCGACCCTGGAAAAATTGTCCGGCGACGAATCGTAATTTCCATAATCGTTTTTTGGTTGCGGAAAAATTGGACTCGCGAAGTTATTTCGGAAGCATAATGGCAGAAAAACGAGGATTTCGCTGCCGTTAAGTGTTTTATTTTTACGACGGTCGATCCCGAAAGGGATGAACTTGACGATTTTCCGAATTAACATTTACAATCAATTTTTCCTCGAACTCTAAATGACATGCAGATTTTTTCACCCTCATTTCCAATTTCTCCAAGATTTTTCAGCAATTTCTGGAGAAAATTCAGTTATGGTGGGAGGTTCGCGACAGGTCCGCAATAGCAGGATAAATCCCTACATAAACTGGTTAAAATCTTTTCCGGCGACTTTCTAACAGGATTCTAGTCACGCGCCCCAAACACTTAATGGCGATTTCTTCAAATATTTCTTCTTCCAATTTAATTAAAATTTTTAGACCTGTTAGAACCAAAATCTAAATAGCCCCGTAAAAAATCAATGAGGTTAAGGCAGGTAAATACCACATGGTACAACTTCTCTTTGAAAGACTTTTTGAATTTAATTAGAAGTCAATATAACACAACGAGTTGGTTTAAAAATTAAAATTAATAAGGAAACTTATGAGCGTGGACGTAAAAATTAAAAGGCATCACAAAGAAAAGTTTAATGAGGTCAAATAGGGTAAAAAAGAAAGGCATTCCACGGTGCTACATGTTTCATTCAACTTGTCATTATTTTTTTACTCTAAGTGCCTTCCACCATTAGAAATTTTTATTAGTACAAATTTATATTCATCAAATATTTTTTCAGACATTAAATTACCAGACCCACTCGCGTATTTAAAACAAAAATTTAAGTAATGTCCCAACTAGAGTTAATCCAGATTAATAATGAATTCGTTTTATAGTAATTCGATTATCTGTTTATAATATTAAAAATTGTCTACCCTTTCAGCCTACATGAGCTAGTTTTTTGCAACAAATTTTTAATATCTAGAAAGGACTTTCAAATATTTTTCGCAATTTAATTATATTATTAAACGTATTGTTGTCCACACGAAACAAAAACCATTTCACTAAAACAGTCTAATGGGGTTAAATCGGGTGAACAAAATAACTATTTTGTGATGTCTGGGCTTGCTATTTAATGGGTGGGAAACTTTTCGTTAAAAAGACCTAACAATTAAACGAAAATGAGTTGGAGCTTCATCCTATTAAAACGACATATTATGAAAGAGCGACCCCAGTAAAACATAAAAAAGTAATTCACTTCAGCTTAAAGAACTTTAGAGTCTTTTTCTGGGTCACCAAATAAACGCGAAAAATTGAAGTTGATAAGGACGCCCCAAGAGCACCACCCCACACAAGTTGGCAGCATTTTCATTTGATGATAACACGTGCTCACAATAACGCTGCATTTATGAGAAATGACACGGACCACACAATCTAGAAATGGACCGAAATATCAAAGGACCTCCGGCGGTCGTTCGTGATAGTCGACTCTTCTAGAAGAAAAAATCCAATTTAATTGGAGTAACAAGTTGCGAAGCCGCAATTTGTTAATTTGAACATAACTCGGATCGAGTCTCGGTTGCGCCGGGTCTTCCTGCAAGTTTCCCTCGACCGGTGGTGCCCGTTAATTCAATTCGGCGGTTTTGCCGGAGCCTCTGCATTGTTTCCGTTCGACCGGGGGAAACGTCCAAAAATGAACCCCACCCGCGAAAACCGCCGTCAAATCGCTTCTGCAGATTGGCGCAACACAATGAAACGTTTCAAGTTCTCATGTGTCGGAAACGACCGTTTTGTGCGTCCCTGACGTCCGCAACGGAAGACGGATAGGGCGCCAAACAGAAGTTGGGCAGATACGAACCGCGTGTCGAGAGAACTAGGTGATAAATAAAAGGAAACAATGGAAATGTACAAACGTTAATTCCCGTTTAATTTGCATGGCGATGGCAAAACTGTTGTTTTTAATTGTGTGTAAATTGGTTTGGATGAGATGTATAAATTGAAGAAGCAAGAGGAAATAACGAGGTGGGAAAAGTGGTCAAGAGACACGGCGCGTTCTGCTTTTGTTGGTCGAGTAGAATGTCGAGTGCTCGTTATGGTCAGTTGGACGGGTCAATTGCGCAAAAATTTGCTCCGGACTCGAATTGTTGGCGGCGAAGTTGTTTTTGTAACGTTTCCGTTAATTCAATATCTGAGAGCAACTGAGCGGAAAATTATTTTCAAGTTAATAATTTTTTTAATGCTGCTTCGCTATGCACTTTTAAGGTATTTGCTTTGGAGGTGTTCCTTTAATTTTTTGGGCAAAAAATTGTTATGGAAATTTATCGCGTAATGGATCTCGCTCAAAGCGACGTCTTTCGGGCTTTTTAGGCGGAGCAAATTGTGAAAAATGTCTGTTTTGCAGTTTTATGGCCGCTCTTTATTAATACATGTACAGTAAACGACCTCGAGTTCACTGAGATGTGGTCAAAATGCAAATTGGACGAAATTGCCATGTTTTATGTTTAGCAAAAACACCGGAGAAGTTTAAAGAATCTGACGCGCCGTCTCAACTTGGATGAAATGGAAATTTTGCCATTCCAACTTTTTATTTGGATTTTATTGCACCTGGAATCGCAGGCAGGTAAGAGAAATAAAAACCCCTGAACAAAGCAATTAATATAATAAAGAGACAATAATTAAATAGATTCTTAAAGAAAAGATTATTAATGTACAGTACTAACGATTAATCATATTAAAAAAATGCACAGAAAAATTTTCCGACATCAAGAAGCAGCACAAAACCAAGTTTGGTATAGCCTGGCAAAAAATTTGCGAAAAGTTCAGCAAACTCCGCATAAGTACAAAAAGTGAAAACAAAAGAGAACTAAATGGAGTCAGAAAAATCAAAATTTCCAAAAATAATAAAAATGTAACCGATGCTAATCATCATCAAATTTCATACCCCTGTATACAGTACAGAATATGAATGACTATTCATTTTTTGTACTGGAGGTCACCACAGTTTTAAAAGCACTCAAATTCCTCCCGAGCTTACGAAATTGAGTAGATCAGTTCATTTTAGTGATTCGAATCTTTCGATTCGGTTCAGCAAAAAGACTCCTTCATAGTGACAAGACATTTATCCATAAAGGGTAACATACTGTGCGCTCATGATTTATGGTCCTTCGAGCCAGATATTGTGGGGAACATAAATCGACCCTTTATGGATTACGTCGTTTGGTAAATCGTGCATATTTTCTTCCTTAAAAGGTCATTAAAAGACGTGCGACACTTACGGCCAGGTCAAGATTAAATACAATCGGGGATATAAGTAAAGTTTTAAAACATTTATCAATTCTTAACCCAAAAATTCGTTTACCGTTTACCTTAACATTATGACCAAAAACTGGTTATGTCGTTAGCATTTATAAGAGAACATCGAATACAAACGATATTATTGATAAATATTAATAAAATATAAAAAAGGTGCGGTGGCATTTAATATTCAGAAACAGATCTTAGACCGACCGGTGAAGACCGTCTCCTATGTGGTACATCTACTGGTTCTCTAGTCAGATCTTTTGGAAATAGCGTCACAGATAAAAAAACCTACTCCGCATATAGCGTCTGGTCAGTCCCGGGCATATTAGGCGCATATCGATGGGTGGAGCTACTACTACCTAATACTAGCTATCCACCAAGACCAAATTTTCTAGACTGCCACAGGCTTCGAATTCTAATATTGATGCAAAATTGAATATCTCTATTAAATTCTTTAAATTAAAATATTTTATTCTCAACGAATAACACCTTTACCTTTCTTTTTCTGACATATTTTCTTTTATCTTTTAATTCTAAATTTTCGTTTTTATATATTTAATGTCTTTGATGTCTATGATCAATTCAAATACTTTAGGAAAAAGGCCGAAAAAGAAAAAAATTACCATAACTAATAGCTCCTCATTAACCCTTCTTTCAACCTCAAACCAAAGAAAAATGCAGAATATTAGGATACGTAAACGGTAATGACAGTGGGGGCTGGTGCAGGAGGGGGGGGGGGTAAATGGGCAATGCCCTCCCAAAGCTCCCCAGAAAAGTAGATAATGTATTAAGCACAAGCGAGAAATTTATAAAGGCCATCAGATATATTACTTGCTTCTACTTTAAGTTTCCCTTCCAAACTGAACGCTGCGCGCTGTGAGATAGCTTAGTGTTGCCCCCCGTGCTTTGCCAGATTGCGTAAAACTTGGCACATGCTATCCTTATTTTCCCATGCAATTATACATCGAGAGTGCTTTAAAAAACGCTGACAACAGCGTTGGGGAGGGGCAAGAATCATTTTGCTCAAGCCAATAAAGTAACTTGCTAAACCCGAACCCCGAACGTTGTCGAACTTTGCCGTTGTTTCAAAGAGTTCGGCAACGACAATCTGCTTATAAACTAAATACAATTCACGCAACTGTGGTGTGTGGCCTAGCGTATTAGCGGCTTATCCAGCTGTGAAATAATTTCGTTGCTCTACCGTTTTAGTTCTTTGTTTTTACTGAAATTCAGCAGTTGTTGGGTGATTTCGTGTTCTAATTGAAGCAATGAATACCGTCCAAGCAATTATCGCGGCAAGATTGAGGGAATTAAGTTTCGAGAATCGTAAGAAAATAAAAGAGTTGGGTCCATTTCGGCCTAACCTTCAGATCCTAAAACAACATGTGGTGAAGGGCAAAATTGTGGTAAGATCATTCAATGCAGGTATGTACCAAAATGCAGATTGGCTATGTGGTTGCGATGTCAGCAATTCATTTTATTGCTTTGTGTGTTTATTGATGGGGTCCGACGATTGTGATCCCGCTTGGGTCTACACATACATTACTGAGCTGAAGCACTTGGGTGTAAAAATAAAAAGCATTCAATATGTCAAAGGCATTTGTTTTATGCTCTCGAATTTGCAACTTTAGGCCATGTTGACCTACGAAATCAGCTAAGTAACGCTTATCGGATTGAAGTGCTAAAGCATAATGAAAAAGTAAAAGAAAACCGTTATATTCTAGGAAAACTTATTGACTGCATCAAATTTTGTGGTGTTTTTGAATTAGCATTGCGAGGACATGACGAAACATTGGATAACGACAACCCTGGCATTTTTAGAGGCTTAATAAATTTTATGAGCGAAATTGATTTACTTCTCAAATCACATATAGAGCAATCGAAAAATGCTGTATTTTCTGGTTTATTAAAGACAATTCAAAATGAATTATTAGATTCTATATTAGAGGTGACTCAGAATTTAATAAAAAATAAAATTAAAGAAAGTAAGTACATTGCAATTCAAGCTGACGAAACCACTGATAATGCGAACATATCTCAATTACTCGTAGTCTTTATAGTACGTTATGTTAAAGAAGCTAGAGCTGCTAGAGTATATGAACGTTTTATGAGATATGTACTTAATACCGCCTAGTCATAGCGCAGAAGACATAAGTAACGTAATTTTTTCTGAATTAGAGAAAATTAATATAAACAAATGTCCTGAAAAGCTAATAGCTTAAAGTTATGATGGGGCTGCTGTTATGAGTAGCCGAAATAATGGAGTACAAGCCAAGGTCAGTTCAGTTTACAAGAGAGCCATTTTCATTTATTGTTATGCTCATCAATTAAATTTAATTCTAGAAAGAGCAGCCACTCAAAGTGGCAAGTTCGAGTATTTTTTGCAAATGTTTCTGCTTTTTCAACATTTTTTTCTAGATCACCCCAACAAACACAAATTCTTGATAATATAGTTCTGCCACGCGGATTAAATACTCGTTGGAATTTTAACTCCAGAGTTATTTGTACTGTTTTTAAATATAAACAAGAACTCCTTGAATGCTTTGAATTTATTATTGATAATGAAAATGATCAACTAACTATTCAGCAATCAACCGGATTAGTAAATTATTCGAAAGATGAGGAATTCAATTTTTGATTATATTTCTTTAATAAAATTTTACCACACAGTGATATTCTCTATAAATAATTACAACTACGCCAGTTAGATAGTGTCAAAAGTCAAAAATACATTTCCGATTTTAAGAATGCGGTGCAGAATATCAGAAATGAGGTTGATCATGATTATTATAATGCAGATGATAGATCAAAACCCTTACATACAAAGCGAGCTCGATATATAGACAGAAACAAGCAAATGGCCAAAGAAGTATGTGATGTTATTATTACAAATATCACAGATAGATTTTGTGTTAATGATCATTTGGAAGCTTCTTTATTCTTTGAGGCAAGCTCTTTTAAAGATTTTGCTGTAAACTTCTCGGAGCATTTTTTTAATACTGCATTTACATTTTTTAAGTTAGATTCTCTTTCACTAAAGCAAGAATTATTAACCTTGTATAGAAAGGAAGACTTTCGTCAAGCCAATGGACCTCTTCACATTCTGCAATTTCTTTTAGACAATAACCTTTAAAATGTTTTCCGTAAATCTGTCAAATTGTTAAGAATTATTTGTATAATTGCGATGACAACAACTGAAAGCGAACGTTGCTCTTCATCTTTAAAAAGAATTAAAACTTTTTCCCGCAATACTATGGCCAAGATAGGCTTTGCGCGCTCGCTACATGCTCTATTGAACGTGAACTTATGAAGTCCACAGACGATTTTAATAATCTGGTTATTAGTCATTTTGCAGCTCGAAAAAATATACGAATAAACTTTGTCTATAAGACTTTCAAGTAAACATCTCTCTTAGATAAAA
Source organism: Pyrochroa serraticornis (assembly GCA_905333025.2). NCBI lineage: Eukaryota > Metazoa > Arthropoda > Insecta > Coleoptera > Pyrochroidae > Pyrochroa > Pyrochroa serraticornis. The sequence goes on along the minus strand of HG995157.1, from coordinate 6,523,540 downwards.
AATTCTTTCTTTCAAAAATATCTCGCTTTTTTATTCCAATTTTACGTTAATAGGGTTAATTTAGTGTAAGAATCATTTTCTAGTTTTTTGTTGGGAGTAGGGCTACTGGCGAGACCCCCTTTATAGGTCAACGGATTGATAGTAGTACCTCAAAGGTGATCTGTAAACTTACTAAAATTGATTGTAAAATATAAATTAATAAGTATCAAATCAGTTCACTAAGGTCAATTGTTATTGGATACTTATAAGTTTGTCCTAGAGGTTGCCCTCCCATCTAATTTAGCCACGAGCCGCCACTGGGTAACGATGCACAACGTGAATAAAATTTAAGAAAAATCCTTTAAATGAGTCGTCTTAAGTCGAGAGCGCAAATTTCCGAGTTGAAAGGTGGGTAACTAACTAAATCTGCCTTGGACAGATTATTTTCGATAACTGGCTTTAGGTCGGCGATGCGGTCCTGCAGAGGAGCGACCTTGGTTTTCATTGTAAATCGCCTAGTTCAAGGCCATCGAGTTGTGGAATGTATGGCGGCGATTCGCGGGTGTTCCTCCACGGGCACAAGACAACATTTATTATTACATCCGACCTTGACGATCACCAATTTATCCACGGCAATTTTACCAAATAGGTCCGCATCTTTCTTAAAATAACCAAACAAACCACAACCACATTCCAAATTCTTCATTAAAAAAAATCTAGATCCGCACCGTTAACTGAACGCCTCAAGCTCATTACATTACGATTCCTCTCGAACCATTCACATCGTTTTGTTGGGGTAGTTTTTCTGGTAAAGTCTTGGAATATTCCCGAGTATTGTTCGGTCGAAAATTGTTTCGCTCTACTAGCCTCATAATCGCTTTATATCTTAACATTTCGACATCATCAAATTGGATCAAACGAACCGAAGCTCGTTGTTTGCGAGCGAGAGGGGCGCGTTTGAGTTCTATATCGAAATGCAGACGTCGCGAGCAAATTTCACGCGTCGACGACGTCTAAAAGACGTTTTGGCTTTTAAGTAGAATGCGATTCTTCGTTACGATGCCGAAACAATGGCGGCAACGACAACTATGCCGGTTCATCGAGACCGACAACGAAGGCTCGTAATCAATCAGGGTCGCCCTTCGAACGAACGCGAATACGACAGTAATACATCAGGAAACCGTCAACTTTCATGGTGTTGGCCTCCAGGCGACATTGATGTCTGCCTGTAAATCAGTCGGTAGCTGGTTCTCTTGTAAATCGCCCGACGCAATGACTTTTTCTACTCCTCTGTCAATGCGGCAAGTAAAGTTCTACATCGACGCTTTCGCTTCCATTCCTCAAATGTCCGTTAGGAATTGTTTTGCGACAACCAAAATTCGAGTCGAGCTTTAACTGTTCTTGTATTGGTCAAGAGTACAGAGACAGATTGACAATTCTGAATTTAAATTTCCCATATTTGTTTTGATATCGTCTATACCAGCGGTTTTTTAAATTTTGCGTCCCGTTTTCTGCCAACAATTAAAATTTTTGGAAGAAACTTGCGTGCAATTAGGCAAATAATTTGTTAATACCAACAATTATGTCCAAAAGGCTAAACAGTTATTAAATTTTTTCGGTTCCTTATATGAACTTTTCATCAATCTTTTCTGTAGGTTGTCAATACCCTCCCGAGCTTGATTCGAGTTCACTCTCAGATATATCGATTTCCTCATCATTGTCATTAGGTAACGCAATAAGGGCATCGCTTCTTGTGGTTAAATTGTTCGACAAGTTCGGAAACAATTTAGCTACTTGCAGTAATTCATCTCGCAGAAAAGTCACCCCAATGGCTAGTTTTCAGAGTTTTTGTCTGTGAAAGTTTTTTTAAACTTAGAAAAATGTCGTTAGCTAAAGTTTTGAGAACGCGCATCAGTTCTTTATTTTTGAAAATATTCCGTCAAAAAACTTCAATTCGGGCCACATCCAAGTAGTTTTTGTGTTTCGTCACTTCACTGCCCGTCGCTTATCAGCGAGTAAAAAATTCGGTTCAATCTTCTACCTTTAGATTCATAGAAATTATTTAAATATTAATAGCAACCAGAAAATTTTTCTTGCCAATTTCTCAACTTCCTTTCGTTTCCTCCATCCAAACCAACACAAAAAAAATAATTCAATTGAAGTTACTTAGGTAGTCTTTGACATAAACAGAAATAAATTAACTTCAAGAGATTGTACAGTACCTAAAACCAACGGAATACCAATACTACAAAAAAAAATTGTCTACGCCGCAACCCGCCAGGGCAATTTAATTCGGCACCCCGCCGAGACCCTTATTCGTTTGGTTGAAAGCCCGGTGGGATTTCGCCTGTATCCCCCAGCTAGTCCGCCCCTGGCGGGTAGCAGTTGAAAACTAACAAGAAGAAAAATCGTTGACTGCTTTTATTTCACATATTTTTCATAATAATTGTTAGAATTGCGAGACGCTCTTTAATGTAAAGAAATTCGTGACAAAAAAATTTTTTATTGCTCTGCAACATAAACCGAGTTTTAGGTAAAGGGCGAATTAGTGAGTGATAAAAATTGGTAGGAAAACGATTTGATTTCTTGCGATCTAATCGATGGTAACGTTGCTCCTGAGGTTACGAATTAATGAATGGCTGCACCTACGCGCGCCGCCTCTGCCTGGGTGTTCGACTAAAAATTCGAGATGACTCCAATTAGGTGTCGAATCCCGGATTCGTTTTATCCTCTCTTTGCTGGCGGGTGTTGAAACCAACCACTCGGCATTAATCAAAGGGTTGTCGACCTTTTTACTAACATTTACATGAAATTTTGTGCTCTGTTAAACGGCCGGGAGCGCTTCATGAATTTGATACTCTCTCCACGTCCACTTATCGTTTCGTAATTAATGCGAACGGGCGCTTTTCAACTCCGGCCACCGACCAAGTGACATATTTTTACCAGACAACCATTAAACCCATCACGTTACTACTTCGACGTTTTCCTCATCGGCACGATTAGCTAACGAAGAAAACCTAACACTACCACCTGCTTGAATTTTAATGGCCGTTCTTAATTTAAATAATCGCCGCTAATCAAATTAGCGTCCGCTCCATTCGAATTATGATAATTTTTCCATTATCCGCGTTGTCTTCCGAATTTCGCGTTTATTTACGACGTTCGAACCCACCTAACGGCCACTTATCTCCGGATTTTCGCCTACCGGCACGATTCAGATTGCCGTTTCTTCCTGTTGCCTAGGTCGTGTAACACTAAAATTATCCGTTGAACGACAAAGAATTCAAGACGTGACGCCTAAAGGAAAAAACCGAAATGTAAAATGAAATGGCGACGATTGTGGTGGCACAATAAAAGTTGCGTTGCGGGAGTTGAATAAAATTACAGTTTTGCGGCGAAACTCGTAAATACAGTTTGGCATGACAAATTGTTTGCGAACACAAATCACAAATTTTGCCCTCAGGTTCGGGTCGTTTACTAAAATTAAGAAACGTTTTTGAACATTTTCGACCGCTTTGTTGGCCCAAGTTTCAAGTTTCTTTCGAACAATAAAAACCCCGCTATAGCTAGTTTTATTGGTAAATTATACTTGCTTAAGAGGGCAATAAAGTTTTCATTTTATAGCAGCATCAGCGGCGGCGGTCAATTGCGTTTTCGATTTAATGAAAATAACGCAATAAAACTTTGTTATTCTTCTTTCACGCCGCGATTTCAGTAGAAACGAGACGGTTGCGCCCGCGGTTTAAACCCAATAAACAAACGTAAATACCGGAAATGAAATTGCCGCAAATACGGCCCTATTAGGGTTGTTGCTCGGTTAATGCGAGAAAATAAAAGATTCCGCTGGTAACAACCAGCTCGACTATAAGCGGAAATGGTGGAGGCGCCGGGCGAATAGCAATTGCGGGTAAAGCTGCAAGTTCGAGACGTTTGAGTCTAAAAATTACAGTTGTGGCAGATTGGTTGTTTTGGTTGTTTAAAAAACCGCCCCCGTTTTGCGTGGTTTTGTTGGAATATCCGCAACACTTTGATAGTCCTGTGGCCTAATAGGGCGAAACGTGACACCTGTTTCTCTATGCCACAAAGCCTTGTACATGTGAACCTCCGATTTTTATTGAAATCTCGTCCCCGACGTGTCGGATTTACCTTAAGGCCGTAACAGGATACCCGTAACGTTCGATATTCCTACACTTGGCGGCGTCGGTCACGTCTTACGAAGTCGGCCACGTCGCGCTAAGGACCTCATGAACATCCTTTCAACAACAGAACAGCCAGCATCAAAACACGTTATTGCTTCTGCTTCGCGCCACTTCTATCGATGCACTCAAGAATCTTACGAGACGCGAGCGATCCTCGACTACGGATCCATTGTCTTGTGTCTTTTTTTTTTAAACGAAACGTTATCAAATATTCACGTCTGTCTGTCGTTATGGAGGACGTTAAAACAACACGCAGAACGGAAACGAGGAGGAAAACACGAGGGGAAATTGACTTACCGTTTCACCGAAGTGATCTGGCTCCTTCATACCATTTCTCTTTTCGTAAGTCCCCCCTGCAACAAAGAAAGAAATGTTAATTATGGGAAAAGTCTTCTAATAAACGTAACGGTTGATATATTACTAGAATTAAAAAATCTAGATGTAAAAAAATAGTAAATTAACAAGAAAATACAAAACTTAGCATTGTTAATATTAAACATCTAATTCAACAATTTTTAATCCAGTGAGACTTCGTGGAAATGATCGATAGAGCCCCAGGATTTTGAAGTCTCGAAAGAATATCACTTAAAAAATAAATAAACGTTGAAAATAGTTCACTTGGATTTCTAACTGAAAGCACAGAATTGGCACTATACAATTTTGCTCGTTCTATAAAATTATAATAATAATTAAAACTTTTAAAGGTAGTTTTAATAATTGTTTGAAATACAAAATATAAAACTTTAAATAATTATAGAATTCCACGAGAAAAAAGTATTCAGCGTTAATAAACTTTCCAAGAGCTAAGGATATAAAAGTTGTGATCTCTTAAAAAGATAAATACTTTGAAACTATATCATGAAACTTTTGCACCAAGTTTGTTCCAACTCTTTTTAAAAATTTAATGCACCGTGCCATCTAAGGATCTCTCGTATTTATTATCAACCAAAAATTATTGTTTCTAGTGACATTTCAAGTCTAGAGAGATATTGTATTACTTTTAGTTTACTAATCAAATCTACACTCATTGAGATATCCTTGATCAGCTTTTACAAAAAATATTTGACCAATAGTATTAAAATAACAGCGTTTAAAAAATATTCCGCAATTTTTGTGAAACAAATGATTAAAAAATTTACATTGAGTACGGTCAAAAAATAATAATTTTTAGTCTTGCGATGTTTATATTTTAGTTATCGGTTAGCAGTTTATGTCTAATTACAATTAATAAAGAATTTTACCTCCAATTCATTGTTTGAATTTGCTACAATCAAAATATATTAATGACCAAAATATTTACACTTTTTCTTAAACAGATTTCATAATAATTATTAAAGGAGGAATTCGGTAAACCACTCTTAGCTACGCCACTGGCCACGTATATCAATTTTTATAAAGGTCACTTCCATTGATTTAATAGCATAATCACTCATTTCCATTGTTACAATTGAACAATGTTCGCGGACAATTTTTTAAAAATTTCCCAAAATCTGGACTGGCTTTAACTAAATTCATCACAAAAAATTACTGCATTGTCAAATTTAATGTTATTTGCTGAATTTTCTATTACAATATGTTTCTAAAAAGCGGTGAGTTTTAATTAATTCAAGTACATTGTTAATCCCCCTCTCTGTATATTTTAGAAATCATTGTGGATCAAATCAGGTCGTAAAACCTTAAAACAAAATTATCGATATTTTTTTCTGAAAATTATAAACTGATGCCAATAAAGAAAAACAATTGATTCATTATAGCACAAAAACAAAGAACGAATATTTATAAATATGCACACATGTACGTAGAGGACGTGCAGAAATAGAAAACGTCTCGCTTATCTGTCGAATATCTTTCTTGTTTTCATTACCTAATATGATAATGCCAGTGGCATAACATGAAGCAATCCATTTAGACAAAAACTTTGAGAAATATGCATAAAATTAATTGTTCGATTGAAACGATACATAAAGCTTGCTTGAAACTGTAATTAGCTAAGCGACATTTTTTGGGAAATCGCCATGCGATTAACAAGCTCTAAATTGTATTTTTCTGAATAGCAAAAAACGCCAGGTGTCTGAAAACTAAACAGGCAATTTCGGCAATCATGTCGCAATTGGCCAATTTAATTACAATTTTGTTTTGACAAAATTTAACTCATAAATTTTTATCTACTCCAGTAAAAACATAAAATTCTCTTACTACTTTCTGTAACCTTTTAGTTACTGTTTTGGTTATTTTTGGGGATTCGAAATTTCTTATTACATAGACTATGCGGCCAGGCTTGGTTAGTAGAATTTAGTTAGTCTTTTGATTATTTTTGGTAAATACGGCGTTGTATTCTATATAGTAGTTCTGCAAATACGTGAACAACATTTTTTAGTCTCTCCCCCCCTTCCATGCCAACTAGTAGTCACGGTTCAATTTTTACGATCGTAATCTTTATTTCAAGCCAGAACATCGAAAAACGTTGTTTACCTCAATGAATTCAATAAGCGTTCTTCTAACCGCAACATGATGACGAAATTCCTTCTCGTACTTTATTCAGAGCGAAACTGTTAAGTTTGTGATTTTGAAATTATATTAAGTTGTTGTTTGCTCACGCCAGGGGCGTACTATTAGTAGCAACTCTGCTTCAAATTAATTTACATCTATTCAATTTTTGTTATCAAACTGGCTCCATTTTTGTTGTTTAAATATTTTCATTTGTCTTATCAAACGTTGAATGCCCAATTAGGAAAATTCTAATTTATGTCTTTCGGAAATATTCCACAAGAATTTATCACATTTGTTATCATCCCTTTAATCTATTTTTTTAAATAAGGGACTATGTCCTTTTTAGTTGACCGGCTCACCATTTAAAAGAATTGAATTTCCGAAATCAGTGGCGTGCTGCGAAGTTTTATGATGTTACACGGATCTCGCACTCCAAATTTTACCACATTTTACCACGTGACTACACGAGATTTAACTGAGGATTTTTAACTAACTTTCGACTGCAATAACCACTCGGTAGGCATTTAACATCACCAGTTTACCAAAAAGTCTCCAACAATATAGGGCCCAAAAATTATTTTCTGTTTCTTCCCTTCCTTATTTCTGTTAGAACGTGCTATTGTAATTCAGTTGAAGTCAATTACTTAATGCAAATTAATGCATTTTGTGTACGCCTGGTAAACGATTTTTTCACTTATTGGGCACTTAATTTGTACTCAAAACTTTTCTCATGCGTAACGTATAATTGTTCCACTTGTTTACTGTTAATTAATAAATTATACAAAATAATTCGAAACAAATTCCAGTACTCTATATACCACACTTTCAACAATTTAAATTTCAAAAAGAGACGGGAATAAGTTTTATGAAGAGAAAATATTAACTCTGATAATCGGGAGTTATCACTAAAGAGAGGTTCAAGATTAAATTTTAATAACTTTCGGTAATGACTCAAAATTAGTATTTTTAAAAATAACAAGAAATATGTAGGATATTCATTCAGAGTGTTGGACATTAGAGGAGGTAATTTAATATTAAAAATTTCAGTTAAGAAACGAAATGGAAATCCTTAAGATTTTTAAAAATTACTCAGTTTTCTGAAGCAATTGACTTTATTCATAAAAATGAAATCGTAAAACTTTCTCATCAAATTGTAATTTTCCTAATTCAGTACGTGTCAATAAAATAATTTAAGCACTAAGATGAGATATCCACTTGAATATGGATAATTTTTAATTAACTCCTTGCAGATAGCGTTAACGGATGCACGCAACCCATAATGGATGACCCCCATAATGAAGCGGAGAAAAAAATGTAACTATGCCCATATTTAGACAAGAAACGCGATAAAGCTGTTGAATTTTAAACCAAAGATTTTCTGTATTGACAATGAGCAATTTATTTAAAAATGAATATTCTAGTGCTAGTTATCATAATCAGTGTTATGGATGGTAAACAAAATTTCGCGGAGAAGAAAATTATCATTGGTCACCACTAAGACCGCAAGCTGCACTACTTACAAATACTCCAGTGCAAAAGTAGTTTCAACCACAAACTGATTTACTTCATCAATTATACAACTGAAACTTCTTATGCGGCTGTATGTTGATTCAGTGGCGAGCACCAGACACCATAAGAAAAATAACAGGTAGGAGTGAAAATGTTAAATGTCTCTTTGCCATTAAAATACAGAAAAATCGATTTTTTTTCATAATTCGTCTTGTAACTAAATTATCTCTGCTTTAGATTTAAGATTTTACATATAGATAAAGCCTTCCCCATGGGCATAAAGATAATAAAATAATCAACAAGAATAAAAATTGAAGTAGAAAAATTTTAATAAGAAGAGTAAGAAAAATAAAGCGTTCGAGAAAAGTAATAATGAATATGGACAATACTGACAATCTACTACAAAGGAAATCGGTAATGACGTGGCTTAAATTTAACAATTTTTTAGCTTGTTCTATGCACTTGTTAATTAATAATTATTAATGTAGCTTCAACTGTTAGGTAATCAGATTACCCCGAGGTTTTAACGTGGGCAATTAAAATGAATCTGCATTTGGTCTTCTATTTTTCCTTCAAGTAAAGCAGAATTGGCAGTGGTAAGTAGCAATAGCGTCACTCGCAGACGGTTTCTTTCAACAGGAACACCTGAAAGCTTTCAGGGCCGCATCATTACAATAATACTAGTCAGATGCCTATTACCGACGATGTTGGTTATGGACTTTTCAACGTGTAATAGCCATCAATTCATGTTTTTATTGTTAAATTTCACTTATCAACGTAGTAAAACCGACTAACGGCCAAACGCTTACTTACTCACTGGTTTTATTATTGGAAACTTACACGGCGCTTTTAATTACCCTTTTAACCAAAGTTAATTCTTGATGAACATAGTTTATTTAAGGACTTGACCGCTAATGGAAGGAAGGTACGAGAAGCTTTTAGCTGGAGGAAAGTCGATCTGTACAACTGTTGTCGACGAGAACCAGGAAATTTCGTAGCTCAAACACGACATTTCTTTTTCCACCTTTCTGCCTCTCCTCAAAGTATCCTCTATCAAAAATCGCGTATGAAATGTTATTGACGTTATTGACCAAAGAACATGCGACGCCAAAGATGTCATCGTTCGAGATGACAGTCACGATCACTTTCTCTGCAGCTTACGCAGAAACGTAACTTATCGTCTTCCTGCGCTTCGCGTGATTCTAGAGTGCACACCATCTTCGGGCACGTCACGTTCGCGGACAGTGGCGGCGAAAGGGTGGAGACCTTCTGCATTCCACAACTGCATCCGAGAAGAAAACTTTTGTTACGACCAACTAGCTAGCATGCTGCACGATCGGAATGACGGGTTATTATCGGGAAAATGACTGCGTTTCGAGGGACAAATGTTGGTTTCAATTAGCACCCGAGTCCGGTGTCGTCAATCCGGTGATTTTATGGGGTCGTAAAAAACGACGTCTTCATCGCGAAGAGTGGCTGGTCGTTTCAATTGCGGCTTTCGCCGAACAGGACAAAGTTGGAGGTGTCACGTAAATCAAGCTTTCGACTTTTTGTTTGATTGTTATCGGTTTCTCTGAACATACCACAAATTTAAAGTTTCGATAATTTCACTCTTTAAAATTATTTTGATATAGTAATTTTCTGGAAATTTGCGTAAAAAATTTCAAATTTCACAGCTTCTGATCCAACTTCTTCTACTTCGTTCGGCATTTTGTTACAACATTAAATTTTTGAAGACAATTAACAAATTAACAAGGTCTATTTCTTAAATTAAAATTGATTGCGTTCCTTCTCAGTCCGCCAATAGAATATTGCCAGCTTCTTGCTTAAAGCCTGATAGTAGCTTCGTCCGGATTTTCTCAAGTTTTGTACCTGGTAGAAGCAAAACCACAATTTCGGAGATTAATCCAACTTCCCTCCAGTTTTCGATATACATAGAGACACCAAACTTTCCTCTCTTTAACTTTAGGGATAGCAGCATCTGGGAGGAGAACAACAAGGGATGGATTCAAGTACTAGTACGTTTTAAAAGCTACACTCCGATAATTAGAGACGGGTAATTTTTCTCTCTATTTGCGCTGAACGTGTTGAGCAAAAACCTCCCCATCAGAGCGCCCAAGGGAAATTTAGCCGACATAAACAATACTGTTTGGCGGAAAACACAAAAATTAAAAAAAACATTTTAATACCGCAGAAAAGCGGCAATTTAATTACAAATTATTAATTAATTTCCAAGCTAATTTTCCAGCTTCACCCCCGTTAATTGCTTGGTCGCGCAATAAAACGCATCATTTTAAGGCCTGGCCGTGAAAGGTCACTTTACTGCGTTAATTTCCCGGCTTATAACTTAGTTGCGCCTGCCAGGACCGTAATCGCTTGATTGCGGCCGTCGGTGCGTAAAATCACCGCAAATGAATGAATCCTGGTGATGCAGTAACAAAAACGGGTCTGTTTACCGGAAATCCTGACAGACAATCGTGCGCATTTTGATGACAACGGTGTGTATCCAGCGCGTTTCCTGCCAGTTTCCGGTCGCGTTTACCGATTGGCCTGGTTGACGTCTTGACGTTTTCATCGAGATGTTGTCAAAATTTTTGAGAAACGGCGACAGGTGGTCGCGGATATTTCTCGATCGCCGAAGGATCGTGGGAACTGTTGAGGAATGTCGTTGTGGCTTTGTTGCGTACAGAGGCAGGTTGCGCTATTGAGTTTTATGGGTTCTTTGCTTGGATTTGTCCAAAATGGGACTTTTGTTCGGATGATGCGATTGATGGGTTTTTGATTTATCGACGTAAAGGCCGTAGGTGTACCTAACGTTAAAGCGCGATTCCGGTTGCCGCGCTGTCAAAGCGATCTCTACAGCTTTTCAAGAAAATTGTAAGTAGTGCTTTTACGGGGTCTTTGAAGCGCGTTGGGTCATAAATATTTAACAAGGAATTACGGAGACTGGTAGTTTTCTGAGCCCCACTACAATTTATTCGAAAATTCTTGATACATTCCATATAAGATTTTTATTCACTTAGGTGTTGCTGTAACGCAGAGATAAATTTTATATAAACTTACAAAAACGCGCGTCTTGACTTAGACAACTACTTTGTAAACCATCCCTTTCAGCGCAGATAGTATAAGTGGGTTGATAACCGCATAGTTACAACTAGTTGACTGGAGAATTTATTTCAGACACCCTTTTTCATTAAACCGCTATCACCTACCTATATTGCTAATTGCTGTTACTATTGTTTATGACTCTTGGACAATACTGAAGGATAAATATCTCCACAAGTGCATTGACAATGATTGACTGAAAAAAAATCGTTGTCGTCAAAATTATTTCGCAAATAATTTTTAATTAATCGCAGGAAAAACAGAGAGAACACCTTCTTCCCTTAGAAACGGAAGTGATTAGTGTCTCATAGTTATTAAGCAACTGGTTTGCATATTATGCAATGAACAAACATTAAATTATCATAATTAAGTTGACAATACATCACGCTAATCAACTTATCATGTGAATGAAAGTAAATGGAAAAATCTTTTAAACTGCGATTTGCTCTCCGAACCAGTAGTTGAGAAGTCATGAGGTCACCTATCGCCTAATGCTACCTGCGCTGAAGGAAATATTTTATAAGCAATATATTCGTTTAGAATATAAAACGGATATCTAGAAGTATCTAATAAATTTATTACATCCGCTACTTTAGACCTAAGCAGAAGCACGTTCTCCTCTAAAAAAGATTAAAAAAAGAATAAATCCCAATAGAACCGCGACATTTTTCTGAACTATTTTCCCAATGCGGTGCATTTGAAAGAAAATTAAGTTGTTAAACTACATAATATTATTTCTATTTCAGGGGTGAGGATCAAAAACAGTTTGATATAAAGAGGGACCAAAGAAAAATATCTAGGTACCTATTATCATTGATTGTTATGCTTGACGAAAATTGAGCTTTACAGCACACACCAATTGCATATCTGAGAAATGAAAGAATAAATTTCAAAACCTACAAAGATTCAGCTGCAAGAATGGGGTACCTACACGATTTCTTTGTAAAATTGGTCTTTTAAATGCATATGACTATGTGCATTTTTTTTCACGTAATTAAATATTAAAAATATTTGAAAATATTTGCATTAATACGTCAATAGGTAGACGTCACGTCTGCGTAAACAAAAAATCATTCGTTTGTAATTCTGCACTTCGAAAAACCACAATGCACTTTTAATTAATTGCTAAACATAGAAAATAGTGAAAATATGTAATTTGATGAGAAAATAAATTGCGTGTAAGAAACCGACTATAACAGATTCAGTGAGATGCTTGGCTGGATGACGTCATTCGTCACGTCCAATCACAGCGCGATCTGGGTCACGTGAAAATATTCGAAATATTGTTAATTTTATATTTATTTAATAATTAATATTCAGCGCATGGCAACTGATTTATTTCAATTTACTATCAATATTATAAAACTTTTATACGATTTGCGACTTAGTACATAAAATAAGCAATTCGCTAACGTGTAACTACACAAAAGCATGGAAATTTGGAATCTAAATACTAACATCTAGAAGAAAACCAAGGACGCTACAGATGTCCCTAGGGAAGCCTATAGAACAGTACCCAATAAAACGCTACACGCAATACTAAAGATACCACCCCTAACCTCCAACTGAAAAAAAAAACTAAAGACCTCACTAAACTAAAGAAGAATGGTAGAACAACCCTCTACGGGAGGGAAATAGTAGATGAATACTGGAAGGCACCCAAGCGGAAAGGACTCCCGAGTAATAGTGAAATGATAAGAAGAATGGGAAGTCATTTTCTAGTCAAGGCACGAGAAAGTAAATGATCACTTCCATATAGGGAAAGTAATAACCCAAACTGTAAACTATATCACCTCAAAAAGAACACCGCCTTTGTGTCTATCTGGGTGTGCCCAAAGGCAAAAAAAGTAATGAACATTTTCCAGGCCGACAAAATATTCTTTCAACCAACCCCAAATGCTGACCTTATTGAAAACTTTGTAGTGCGAAAGTACATTTGTTAAAAACACTGACAAATCGCGACCAAAGTCAAAAATCTAAATTTCTTCCTTTTTTCTATTTAGAATTATTTCACTGTCGAGGATTAGCCTCTTGTGGCAAAAATCTACTATTGCAAATAATTTCATTTAAGAAACTTCTAAATGGCTGTTCTTTTAGTTAAAGTAGGCAATCGAGATATAAAATAATCAGAAACCTCGTCTGTACGAAGAATCTAAGTTCCTCAACCACCACCAAGAAAATCGACCAAAAGGACGAGAAAATATTGCATTAAAGATGACTAAGCCAGAAGAGGAATAGAGACTCAAGGTTACAAATGAGTTTATTAAAGTTAACGACTATTGTAATTCAACCTGGCAGTTTTAAGTTATTAAATAAAAAAATTTCTTCCTCTTCTCTCCTAAATGGAAGACTGTCTACAATGAAGACTCTTTGTATCTTCTTCTTCTGCCTTAGCCGTTCTGCATGTTGGCAATCATTATAGCGATACGTAAGTTACTGCCAGCGCAAGGCGATGAGTTCGATGGATGTAGTTCCAAACTATTTCCTTAACTTTCCTACTTATGCAATTCTTCTTATCCTTGCCCTGTACAATATTCTGTAGCAAACGGAATTTACTGTTATTTCTCATATGTCCCAGGTATTCAAATTTCTACCTCCTTCTCACCTTAAACAGAATCTCCAGCCTCTATTTCACCCTGCCGAGGACCTATACTTTCGTTATCCTACCCAGGAAATTTTAAATTTACGCCAACATATCCAAATTTTGAACAATTGTAGTTTTCTTTCTGTGTCCTTCAACAAGGTCCAAGCTTCCACAACATACAGGAAACTGCAATTTACGTAACACGATATTTGATTCTTTTCAGTGCCAGTGTAAAATCTCTACCACAGAGCAATGCCAAAGAGTAAAAAACTTATAAAGAGGCGACGCTTCTGGCGGTTCCTTTGATGTTTTGAAAGCAAATTATATGACCTTCAAACAGCAGTCCTTTTAATTTGGTAGGGTTGACAAAAGATTGTTAAGCACGTTCGTGTAGTACGATATTCGGCTGGCGGCCTCTTCAATGCCAGGCGGTTGGTTCTTAGTGTCGTGTTGTTATTAACGCCTCAGCCAAAGCCTCAGTTGTGGTAATTCGAGTCCGTTGCGGTCAAAATTTCAAAACCAACCTTTTAAATTGGTAGGTTGAGCATCTCTGTCGCCGAATCAGTTTCCTTGTTCGACCGTCGCCTCTTTGTAAGTTCTTTACTCCTTGGTAATGCTATTTCATTAAATGTGCAGCATATGATACCCGAAGGTGGTTACTTTTTCGACAGCCTAGTTATTGATGGTCAAAGGTTATTGATGACCATAAATTTAATTTTATTTAATTTTTCTTTTGTAGGCTCATCCGTCCCGCCATTGCGTGACATACCTTATATTAAGCCTCATAGCGTGTTACCTATGCAACGTGTTAACCCATCGTACCATGATTATAAGAAATTAAAATGTACAATTAGTTGCGCTTCCTGGTGACTAGTCAAACATTCTTCACTGACTCTCCTTCAACATTCGTAAATCGTCGCCCACTTCGAGGTAATCAATCTTGGTTCGGGGGTCAAGCTAATCGAATTTAGTGCCGTAATTTCCCCAATGGAGGCGTTGCGTTAATCACGATGTTATTTCATTTTAAAGTATCCTTCAATTTATTCTGATTGTGTCTGCGGATGTCAGTTGCATCGACTCCCTGAAATCTCTTAATTTTAATTAAAACGAAAATTATGCACAGTCGAAAGGACTCTGTAATGACTCCTGTATACAATTAATACTAAACAGCGAGGATATTTCCAGCTGGCTTCCATCCGCCGAACAGCTTTATTCTGCAAATGATATGACATCGCCGTATGTTATTTCCTTGTCACTTTACATACTTATTTAACTGGAGGATTTTAATTTCCTTTCACATTCCCGCTCGCTTCCATCGAGAAGCTATGCACTGCTAGACGTAATAGGGCCGTTGAGACATGCGACATAACAGATGTTTTCGATACCGTTAAGAGTTGATTTCTACGTTTCGCGCTTTTATAGCGGAACAGGTAGAATGGTCAAAAAGTTTGCACTTCAACTCGGATTGTTGCTCTTAATCCAATTAGCAGTAAAATTAAAAACATTTGTGAGGTCCGTATGGAAGTAGAAAAACTAATTGCCTCGCAACTTTCTATTCCCGGCCACTTAATTCCTGCAACTCTCTCGGCTACGACCGCCGGCAAATTAAAAAATATCAATGACAACACCTCCACCCGCACCAAATATTATCCCTAATTCGGCGAAATCGAAGACGGGATGGTTGAAAAAGTAAACGTATCGAGACGAGCAAGGAAACTGCAATCATTGACGGGTTGAAGGAAATCCTTTTTTCGGGAATTTCTTCTGCGTTTGCCATTTCGTTAAAATCACAAGTTTCGATTCCGTCTTTTAGTTTCGTGTTGTATCGAACGCTTCCATGTCATGCTTCAGTTCGTTTACATAGCAAATAAAAGCGCCAACGTCCTACTTGTCTGTAACTGTGTATATAACACACGAACATTGAGGTCGCCGGAAGGTGATGTGTTGACAAAGAGATGGAAAATTGATCAATTCAAACATTTTTTGACGCGAATCGAACCGACATGACACTGACGTTACCTCTGTTGTGCCATTTCTGAATCTTCCACTGCTGATAATAAATAATGTGTGACATATTGGAAGTTTTTTACTGAATTTCAGAAGTGATTACAAAGTACGTTTCGTTCTGCACTAATTATAATTTTTGCCGGGACGTAAGAACTAACGACTTTAAGTCTATAAACGACTTGATGACCCACGCAAAATACCTGCCATTAGCCCATTTATTTTCTCCGCCCACACGTAATGACGCAGGGGTCATTACAATTTATCACCCTCAAGAGCGATTTAGTTGGGGAATAATTACGTTTTTAGTCCCCCAATTATGAAGACTTAGAATCATTTCGACGAAGAAGATTCGAATAGGATATTTCTGAGCGATGCTAACTACTACTTTCATACCCATTGTGTTTCGAGTAATAAACCAACAGGTTCGCAAATGGTTTCGTGGTACTAGGAAATCCTCAACAAAAATAATTCAAAAAAATTGTGTGACTAAAAAAACTGCCATTCAAGCATCTAATAGCGTCTTACGTACCAAGGGTGGTAGTGAAATTATGTGGTCAAGAAACGTAACCACAAAAATTAGTTGTAGCCCAACCAATTTTGCTTAAAATTTCATTATGCGATCTCGCCATGTTTCTGAAAAATTTTTGACGATTCGACAATTTGAAGAGCAGAGAAATTATCGAAATAAAGGAAGCTGCCAATAAAAAAACAATAAAACCCCGATATTGTTTTCGACCTATGGTGTGGTGTCAACAAGTTAAAATTTTGATCACTCAACAAGCTGTTTGCTCAAAACATTAAATTATTGAATTAACGTAGTTAATTTGAAGATACGACCAGTTTTTATACTAAACTGGTATTTTGCCTCGTTTTTTGGGTTTGGGATTAAAAATCCCGGTAATAATCAAAAGATTGTTTTTAAATTATTAGAACAGGAAGTATGAGAGAAATAAAAATTTTGCATTTTTTTCTCGGCATTCTTAAGAAACTACTGCAATGCTCCAATCTTGTAATTATAATATGCACGTTATCTAACGACAGAAGTAACTGCAACTAGATTCCATACTATCCGTTACATATTGCGTTATTGTTAAATTCCTCGATAATAAGGATGCCGAAGCAACTAAAATTGATCAACAATTGCGCAGCCAGAACGTTATCACCCAAAGAAATATGCAAATCTTCCTAGAATGACTGTACGTGCATATCAAACGTACCATGTTGATCGATCAATTTCTGCACTAAATCCAAAGAAAAGTAAAAAAATTGACGAGTTTTTCCACAGTAATAGGCGAATATCTGTGAAGGAATTAGCTGTGAAATTAAGCATTAGTGTTGGTAGTGTTGAAACTGTTATCCACGTCAAGCTTAAATTTACTAAAGTTAGTGTCAGATCATTCCCAAAACAACTTTCAGTGATGGAACTCAGAGACAAGTTGAAATTAACATAAAACTCCAGCTTCCCTACAATTATGTCTTTTTGTCACTTATCGTAATCATTAACGAGATCCAAGTGCCCGATTACATCCCTGAAAGAAAAAACGTCAAAAAGGAAAACTCGTTCTCATTCTAAAAGTTTAAGCATTTGCTATAAAAGTTATCGCAACAGTATTCCGAAGTCTGGACCTAATTATGAAGACTTTGAACTTTTTAAAGGAGTTATAAAAGCCGAAAAAATCAAAAAGACGCCCTCTGAGTGGCAATGATTTTTATACCGAGTCCCTGCCAGACCGACGAGACAAAAACAAACAGCAACTAAATATGTTTTAACAATTTGGCCAGGAAATCATTTTGAAAACTTTTGTTTTGTGTCGGCGAAGATAAATAGGTTTCTGTTGTACTTACTCAAAACAAATATTTTGAATTGGTACATAAAGACTTAATGATTAGCTTGTCAAAAATCTGAATGTTATCGTCAAACCTCTCAATTCAAGTTCGCCCTGCATATTCATTTCTTCTATTTAAGAATGGACTACATGAAAGATTTTCATTTTCTGGATAGCAACATAAAAATTTAAAATAACCAGCAACTTTACAAAATTACCTCCCTTTCTTCTTCAGAATAAGATCGCCGAGTATTTTCACTATTTGGAAGTTTCTATACAGAAAAAAAAGAATTCTAACTAAGCATTCGTTTTACTTCTATTGATATCTTGAAAAAAGTTTCCATTTTGATTTCTTTCTAGAAACTTCATTTATTGGGATTTGTTGGTTATTTCTGGTTTGTCGCTTTACAGTATCATCTCCCACATTATTATCCTGGCGTGAGAGCTGGTGGTGAGTTTCAAGATTTTTAGCTTGTCTGAGGACCTAATCGATATTATGCAAAATTTGTTGTCAATCAAAGGAATTTTATTCCGCAGGAATGCGGAAATTGTCCGAGCAAAAGTAAGAACATTGTCGTTACTTATTTATTGTGTACATATAATATTAACATAAATTCTGCATAAAGCAGAAATAAATAAAATATCGCCCCTATGAACGCCACGAGAAAACCGTCCAAAAATTTCGTCAGACGGTCTGAGATTGAACCTGAATGGCGAGTGAACGTTTAGCCACTTCTCGGTAATAAAATGAGGTCGACGTAATTACTAATTCCCGACACCCTCTAATCGAATTTGAATCTGGCGAGTTTTTGTTCTTGACATTTGAAGTTTTTTGACATTTGCAATTCAACGACTTGTCGCAATAAACCGGTATTTTCCTCGCACGCGAGACATTGAGGAATAACAACTTAGACCAAGTTAGGACAACTTTTAGTCATATTCTCCTCATCGATTGGATCGCTCTTATTTTCATACGAAAACAGTCGGAAAAATAAAAAGTGAAATTCTTGACCAAAGAAGCGTAGAGTGTCGTAACTTTCTAAAACGCAAAGAATCAACGAAAATGTGGGTCACCACCAAACGCCGTATTTTTTCAAATAACAAGCCTCGAATCTCGCGTTTGGAATTTAAATAATATCCAAGTAGGCCAAAGATTGTTGCTAGTATTGTCGTGAATAATAAATTTTACTGTTATCTCATTCGAGTGGGCGTTTAATTCGATCGCCTGTTAATATCCATTCAACAGTTCCGTTGTTAAAACCAACCAAAACCCTTTAAAACGGAACGTTTTGAATAATAACACCAACAGATTAGGAAAGACAAACACGAGGTAAATTAGGTACACACCTTGTCAAGAACGAAGTACAACAGCAACTTTGGAATTTTCGGGAACGTCAAGCGGGTGCGTGAATATTTTAATTAAATATCCAAGACAGATTTGCATGGAGGATTAGCAAGCGTTAAAAAGGATTCGGAACATAATAACAATTAGTAAGGTTCGCGATAACGATGCTGCTTAAATAACACGAACAGTGACCGCAATTAAGTAAACGACGAAATTTAAATGGAAATTGTGGCCAAGTTGGGCCGATAACAATAGAGAATTAGCGATACGCCCTTGAGACCGTCGTAGCGAGACAAAAATAGTCGGGGGGGTTAAACTGCGCCTTCCGGAAATGAAGTAACTTGTATGAGCATTCGACGTCGAAGATGACACTCGGGGAAATCAATCCATCTTACTTTTATTATTAGAAAAAAGTTGGTGACAGATGACAGGTGGCGGTGACACGGATTCGATAATGAGAATCCGGGAAACAGTACCGAAATCCGGTCGGGCTCATCCAAATAGTTTAATTATGCGAGAGGGGCCACAAAGGGCCGCGCCGATTCAATTTCCTCGCTACAAAGTAGGCCCGCGCCCCACATAATCCGCAATAAACCGGCACAAGATAGTAAACCTTAGCCATAAACGGATGAAATTTTATTGATGGCAAGCGTGAGAATGTGGGTGTATTTATTGCAACTTTCTTTGAATAACCCAATTTCGTCGATATATCGTCGTGTCGGAGTTAATTTGTCTTGTTCTGTTCCGGAGTGAACTACCCTCAATTTCGTTAAACTACCGCCAGGACGGAAATAAAGAAACGGATTGTGGATGGCACTTCACTGCTGCTCACGTCGTTAATCAAGAGACCTGATTACTCCACCGAGTCAACTTCCAAGTACTCCCTCGACAAGGGGGTTGAAGTCAAATGATGCCGTGTTCGTCGCCAATTCAAGTTCAAGGGGATCGCAAAAACAGTGTTGGGGAGACGGGCGCGGAAATGCAACGGACACTTGCGAAATTGGAGGGCCCGCTCGAGGGAGCTTTGCATTCTTCTTTAACCAGGTGTTCGGGAACGAGGTCAAGGGTCTTTAGAGGAAATCAATCAATCCTGTTCTAAAAGAGACTCATTCTGCTTCAAACTATTTCTCTCGAAACTTCTAACGTTTTCTTCCATACGTCACAGGTCAGAGAATTTACAATAATGATTTCGTGAAATTTTAAATTCATGGCAGTCATTCATTTATAATAAAATATTATTATTTGATAAATAAATAAGGATGGTAATAAAAGATAATTATGTCTTTCAATTTAAAGAAGTGAATGGTAAAAACAGTTTTTTTATTTTCCCTGAGTACAACGTCCTGATCGATTTCCTCGACATTTGACGGAAAGATGAGGAAAGTGCAAAAGTGGTGGTAGATGCTCAGAGTCTTGAACTATGCTGACTCAACATTCGCGTTATAAACGCCGTAAAAAAATGTTTTAAATAAAAATGCTGGGCGGTACTGAGGATTAAAGAAACGGCGAGCGAGAGCGTTAACGCTTAGCCACTTCCTCGTATTTACAAGCGTAATACTAATTTAAATACGGAAGTCAAGCAAACTATTATTCATAGATGCAAGAATGTAATATTAGGAACGCCCCACAACAAGAATGTTTCAACATGGTTAGTTCTCGAGAAGTCAAACAATATGCTTTGATGAAGAAAAAATCCAACACAAAATTTTAGGACGTAACATCTTTTAAGAATAATTGTTTCAAAGGTATTTAACAAAAAAAAGTTGTTTGGAATGAAATTTATTGTGCAACCTCACACATCAATTTTTTGTCCAAAGTTCATTATTGGGCGTTGAATAATATTCCATTACTCTAAAAAAGACGCAAATTTCTTAAAAAAAAAAAAAATTGGGAAAAAATTCGCACTCATACAATGTTAATTTTTTGTTGCTGTGTTTCAGGAGGAATTATTTGTCCAAGATTTAAATAGCCATGACTCTGAGATCTTAAATAGAGGTTCGAGGTTTCAGAAAAAAATTAATTTTGTTGAGAAAAAATGTTTCGTAAAAGTCTCTATGTTTTTGTTATTAGATGTTCTAAAAACTTATTTTTAGATTTAGATTTTCTATCTTGATGGCCAGATATTTTGTAGAATTTAAACCATCCTTTCTTTTAAATTGTTTTTAAAAAACATGTTAAAATTTCATTTCATTCTTCAAGCTTACGCAAAAATGGATTTCTTTGAAAATATACTTCGATGAAGTGTTCTTTTTGTTTTCCTGAATCAATGTAATATTTATCACTGCGTACTTTTGTTCATCCATTACATTGAAATATCGTTATTGGCATTGCAATTGAGAAAATGTCCTGCAAGTATCTCCAATTTTTTCACAAATAGGGTCAAAATATTTTTTTTATTGCTTTTCAAGCAAGATGTTTATCCACAACAAAACCATTTTTACAGTGTAATGGCAAGGCACTTTCAATAACTCAATACCAATTATAAACGTACATTATCAGAAGAAAAAACCGAAAAAGTAAAAGCTAATATTTTGACGAAAGCTAATAACAATTTTTTTCTACTTTTTATTATCGCAGTTTAAACCGATTTGAAATTTTCAGAATTACTGACACAAATGAAAGATATGACATCGATAACAAATATTATAAAAATGCGGTGAAGCCGTGATATTTTTGAAAAAGATCAATAAAACACTGCAGAAGAGAACGTTGGATATTAAAAATAAAATGAAAAATATTGAAAGATTTAGTGGATTTTTCTTTAGTCGCTTCCCCTCGAAAGACAATGACAAACCACACAATGGTATCTAGTTGCTTAAGAAAACTCTCCCCTAAATGTCTGTGACTGTTTGGACTTGATCTTAAACTGCAGAAGTATCTTACTGCCTATTGCCGTTTCTTTTCTCAATTTTTCAAAAGTGTGTATCAGTTTAACAGTTTGAGCATCATTTTTACAAATCTTAAACAAGAATCGTAACTGACGTGATATTCACTTATTTCATATGACTTTTGAGCAAAAGTTATAATTATTAAGCAATCTTTTTCCTCCCGTTAATTTACCCGTCGTCCGGCCCTGTTTCATTTTCCATTTCCCTTGTTTTGACTCACTAGTGAAGTCAGCAAAATAAATCATCACGACCTACTTTGGTGGTGTCGTCTTCGAAGAGAGTCGAGTTTGGTTCCTTGCACCACCAAGACGGTTGGTTTCGTGAACATTTTCGGGTACATTTCGTTTATTGTTGGTTTTTGTTGTGGTCGCAGTGCCATCTGAGCTAACCAAACTCTGCGGCGAAGTAAGTCTAGTCAAACTTTCCTTCTGTCCGCTACAAACCCCCTTTGTCATTTCTCAGCATTTGTCGCTGATCAAAATCGCCTCTCAGCAACACATTCGGTCTTTCCGGTGTTGCATTTTTCAAAATTCACAACTACAATCCATTGCAAATTTGAAACTTCATTTAATTTACACCAAAGTTCCGTTTGCCAATTGTGTGATCCTCTTTGGACTGGATCGCACATTATTTGGTCATTTGAGCCGGATTATTTGTTCCTTCTAGCCCACACAATTATTTAAATGGTTTTCGTGACTGTCACTAATTGTTTTTTAATTTGTAGTGTAAAACAAATCGCCGCAAAATGTGACAAACAACAAATATGTAGATATTAATTTCTTTTATAGTACAAGATAATTACCGACATATTCCTGAAAGCAAAATTTCAATTGCTGCGATTTAGAAGGCCTCATTGAAGAAGTGTTAATTTATTGCAAAAATATTCAAATGACGCTTCGGGTTGAATAGTAGCTGAACTAACACTATTCAGAACTTTTTTTACTTTAATAATCCCTAGTGTAAGCCAAATACTCTGGCCGCCACGTTCGCTTCGTCTAAACTTTGTTCATTATTTTGTTACGTCAAAGAAAAATCTTACAGCACACCTGTTGCGACTCGTAAAAAACGAATTTTTCGAATAGAAAATATCTGCAATGAGCTTAAGGTAATCCGCAAGAAGTTATTGTTTGCCATAAATTCATTAGTTCGATGTTGTCGAAAATTTGTAAAGGCCAGACTTTGAACAACGTCGTCTTTCTGTATTCCATAATAAAGTTTCTTGCAACTTTTACCTTGGCCATAAAAGTATTTTCACGAAAATAATTTTGCCCAATAAGCAAAATAAAAATCTTATTAAATAAGATATGTGAAAACGGTTCCAAATTAAATTAGAATTTTGTAAAATTAGGAAAGAAGTTGGAGAAAAGTTTATTTGTTGTGAAATTAATTTCGCTGCATTTCCATTGCAGATCATTGGCGCTTTACGTTTGGATGAAAATTTCTTCAGGAAATAGCTTCTCATAAAGAAAATACGCATAATTTTTTCTTTGATCTAGAAGCAACCAAAATTGTTTTTGTTTGAAAATTTGAACACCCGGTGCCTTTCATCAGAAGTAAATGAGAGGCATTTTTCCCAATTATAGCGACGAGAAACATATTCTGAATTAAATTTTAATTCCATATGGTACATTTACAAAGAGACCTAATTAAATTATAAATTTTGAAAATAAATTCAAGACAATTCTCGTTGGTCACAAATGGTAAATTATATTAGTAATAAATTTGTAGTGTGCTGCAGTGGATAATCCTGCTGCATTTAGTGAAATTCTAAAACTGGTTTTTACGAAATTGGGGGATAAGCTTGGGTCTACTTATACGTTGCTGGTTGATGGTTAAGAATTTCTTGGATAGTGGATGAACCGCGATTCAACAACGGGGCTTTCGGGAGCTTCCAGCTCTCGCCTCCGCAGGATGTGACTGTAACGCGTCCGGAACGCCCGACAAAAGCCGCGATAAATCCGGGCAATTTACGCGGCATTACTCGAGGAGCAGGCACCTACTCTATGATCTGCAATAAACATAAGTAATGGCTGCTGGTTGTTAATAAGCAAAAAGACTCAACGGGTGCACGGAATCGTACACGACATAATAATGTTCGCGAATTATGCACACGCTGTTTTCCATAATTCATCCCGGGCAAGAAGCCGAGGAGAGAATTTACGTTTTGCCGGCGCAGCCCGAGCGGCATAATATGCGGTTTACGGCAATTTAAGTGCCCCGTTTCCATATGAACGCGCCTTAAGCCCCGTCAAATTAAGAATCGGTTTAGCAACAACAACGAACACGTCGATAAAAGTTTAATAAACGATCGAACGCTGGCGCAATCACAAAAATCGTGGCTTGTATATCTTAAATAATTGCCTGCGCTTGTTGGTTATTAATGCGAAAGTCTTCATTTGAATATTTTTATTAAATTCCGATTCCGTTTCATATAAATGCAAATGTTGCAATGTTGCGTCTTCGGCTTTCGTTTAATCGCGTGTGTGGTGGCGTCGGTATTTTTAATAAACTCCAGGAGGTCGAGTTGCTGGTTCCGGGAACGGGATTTTCACAGGTGACGAACAATGTTGCCGGAGCGGCGAAAGAAAACGAATCGATTTACAAATTGCAGGATAATGAAGGAGGCTTAATTAATAATGAACGTGGGACATGTTTTGAGGTTGCGCGATTTCGTGCGGTCGTGTCGTTTGATAATTTTGATATCGAGCTTTTATTGCGGCCAGTTTCGCGTTGATTGCGTTTTTACTGGTTGTTGCTATTTTTAGGGTCAACCCGGAAAACGTGACCGCCAATCGGGACACCATGAAAGGTCGAACCCAAGTTTTACCGGATTGCGAAAACCGGACGGGAAATTACCAATTTTGACAAAATTAGCGAAACGGCTACTCGGAGATATCCAGTTATTGCACCGCTATTTTGACATACAGGGCTTACAGACATACAGCATTGACTTTTTACTTAGAGATAAATAATCAATGCATACAGTCATGTATTCGATACTAGCTAGTATTACTGAAATATTTTTTACATTGCTTGAAATGCTGAAGCGAATACTAACCCAACGAGACCAACTTCCAAGACGAGTGAGGTAGTGAGGTCCCATTTTACCCGACGACTTTAGGGTGACTCACGTCATTAATTTGGGATCGTTTATATTGATTATCGGTGCGTAAACAATTTCTTAGTGCTTAACTTATGCAGGGTGATCCAAATGGAAAAAATCAAAATTATTAAGTAAAAAAACTTTTCGAAAAAAAACTTGCTTTTTCAATATCTTCAGAAACTTTTACAGAACTGTAAACTTTTTCTTTATTTTTGAAAAATTCCACTGAAAATTGCTAACCGTTTCAAAACATTTGGTTGGTCTTGAACTGATTACTCCTTCCGAATACCAAAATCTCCATCATTTGTTAGTTGGCATTTATTTTAATATTTGTATCGAAAGGAAAACTAAAATACTGAAATCAGATTGGATGAAGTTCAAACTTTTAAGCGATCTGGTTGAAGATATAGAAATTTTTTTATACTACTCAAGAGTTAGAGAGACACTTTTTCTGTATCACCTTTGCTAAGATTGCAGTTAAAAAACTTTGTGTTGTACAAAAATTTAAGAACAACTATTTTAGGCCGTTGACACTAAACTAAATTTCTAAAAATTGTTTTGAACAGGTACAGTGTATTCAAATGGGATAGAGGGAAGTTTACAAAAGTTCTCCAAATAGAAATTTTAAATTTTTTAATGTTTTTACAAACAATTTTATTAAACGAGTTTAAAAAAGAAATTACGTAAGATATTAAAAATTGTTTCCATTAATATTTTGGCATTGATGGTCACTGGAAAACATCTTCCAACAAATTCTTAATAACCTCTGCTGGTTTGGGTTAAATTTCTTACATTATTTTTCCATTAAGACCGACATTTTAACATTAGTAAAATTAGATTAGATGTTTCCTTTACCATCCAATGACTATCCATTACTGTTCATTTAAATGATTAGCAATTACGTTCTGTGTAGAAGTCAAATAACTTTAATTTATTTTCGGAAATTTTCATGCTTTACTAGATTAATCAAAAAGCTCTTTGCTTTCAAATCTTTCGAAAGCACTATAGGCACTACTCATTAAACAACTACTTTAGACTTGGTTGCACACTTTTGTAACCAAAAGTTAGTCTTTTGTGAAACACGTAGCCGATAGTGCAAAATATATTTAGTTTAGTGACATTCTTTGCTGTGTTTCATATTGTTTTTTCAATTTCCTTAATTTACTTTAAATAACCCAAGAAATAACAAAATAAGATCTTATCATGATGGGATATCATCATGAACGTTTCTGGACTCTTCGTGTAGGATGGACCCAACTTACGATTCATGTAGAACATTTTAGAAAGTGGAGAAAAAAGCTTACGATTTTTGCGTTCTCTGTCGCACCCACGAGACGTCATAGGTTCAGAAATGTACAATATGTACAATACTCCAAAACTACAGTAAATCTTCAGGATTTGGTTGCTGTAAGGCAACAAGCTTTTTATAAAAATCTAGTATGCAACGAAAAAATAAATTCGAACTAATATTTTGGTGGTAAATTTTATGCCATATCAATTGAGTGTATTTTTAAACCAGTCGGCGTGAAATTTATTTTAGTTTTAATTTAAGAAATTTGTCCTAATTTTCGACGATCGAATGCACCGTCGTGACCATACCAACCCGCACGTGCGACAGAGAACGCAACATTGGATTGAGACACCTTTAATCGATCTAAAGCTCCAATTCATTTAAATTCTATGTATAATTAACAGAATTATCGAAAAGTTCAAGTGTAATCGTGTCGATATTGACAGATGAAGTTTCTAAAAATAAAAAGGCGAGAAATTCAAGTTCACCAGAACATGTCAAGAGACACCCACTCCTAATTTTGCAAGATTATTTTTAATATAATAACAGTAACAAAAATTCTTTTAATAAAATTTGTTTTTCAAACAAATCAGTTTTTGTTTGAATCAGAAACTAAATCAAAGGTATTGAGAACGGAAATCATCCCACAGTTTCCGTAAATATTAAATGTGTGGGCAGAATTAATTGGATCCTGGATAAAATTGGATCACTTTTTAATCAAAGTAACTCAACTTCAACAAGATGTTTGGAATTACTGCGACAACAAATCCAACCTTGCCGAAGTAATTCGCATCAACAAACAAGCAAACCTCATAAATAACAAATGTACCGTTTCAGGAGGATCAGGTTACAAAACCATTTCGATTTAATTGTTTACATATATTAAAAGAGATGTTTCTAAATAAACTGTTAGATACGACATCAAACAGTCAACAAGTCCACCCGATTCTATCCATAGACTTCTTTGGTGGAGTTACTTTTTCGGATGGACAACCACTAGAAGTCGAACAATTTAATTTAATTATTCACATTACCAAACGTCGGAATTTCGCGCAAAATTCAATATATGGAGTTGACCACGCATTCAGTTAAAAGATGAAATGAAGTAATTTGTTTTACACATAAGTAGACTGGAGATAGTTGACCCGAAAATTACATCGATCAACTCGACGTTAAGTCGCAAAAAAAAATTTTCTGTGGTGTCTGGTATTAAAAGAAATGAGAAAACTTGCAGGAATTGCCTCGGAAATTATCCAAGAAGCCTTCAATTTAAGTGAAGCGTTTTGAACGTAATATCGACGAAACTAATGAACGGTGTCAGGATATTTATGCAAGAAAAAAACCTCTAAGTCTTAAGAACTTATAATTTTTTAAGAGAAAATACTAACGAATATGAAGACTCATCTAGAGAAAATTAATAAAAAAGTCACATGGCCTTTCTATAACTAAAAAAAATTATGAGCAAGAGTGGTGCACTTGCAAGAATTGTGGTAGAAACCATAACCTATAGCTTCTTCTTTGTGGCACTGGTAACTACTTTCACTCCACTTAGAGCGGAAAAAGTTTTGAGAATAGCTTACAGACTCAAAGCCAATGAATACAATGCTATACTTTTGGGCAAAAATTTGAGAGAAATAGCAAAATATAAAAAAAAATCTTTTTAATTATATGAAAAAATTTGAACAAATAAAATTGATAATGAAGCAACTTGTCCTCTAGATCAACAATTCAGAAGAAGTCGTGGAACAAATACGTCTTTTTCGAGCAACTCGTAACATTACCACAAAACTTCTTCCTAAATTTCTAAGTTTTGTCTCTACTATGCAAATCAAACTGAAAAATATTGGGAAATGATAAAATTTTAATTTAACATTTTCCAGAAGACAACTCCACTTTGTGAAGATTCGCTTGATAAAATCTGCGTATTCTGCGACAACCCTCGGGGTGCGTCAACCTCCATTCCGATATTATTTAACCTAATGGCAATATTGTGTAACTTCT
Organism: Pyrochroa serraticornis; assembly: GCA_905333025.2. NCBI lineage: Eukaryota > Metazoa > Arthropoda > Insecta > Coleoptera > Pyrochroidae > Pyrochroa > Pyrochroa serraticornis. The sequence continues at coordinate 6,495,213 of HG995157.1, read as the reverse complement.
GGCTACCCCACCTCTGCGTCGTCCTTTCCTCCATGTATCGAAAATTCAGAAGTTTCTAAAATTAGCGATTTCATTCGTAAAAACTTGGCAAACTTCTCCACACTCCCAAAACTAATTATTACTTCCGTCTTTTATCTATCCGTCAGTGTCTCGTTTACGACGGTCTGTTACACGAACAGTCACGCGAGATCTTCATTTCAACTTCCGCAACAATGGCGCCGCATCGAGCACGAAACAATTTAATTGTTATTGCTCTATTTCATTAATTAACATCGCAGTCCAGCAAATATTAACGGTAACATGCCGCATCAAAATCAATCTCTTAAAACGACCGCTGCGTTTGTTCAACGTTGATCCGTTACCTACTCAATTTTTTTTTTAAGAAAAGACATGATTGATGAAGTTATTGTTTGAAATAAATTCGGGTGAAGGAGAGCACTTGTTGAACAAACTCGATGTCGGTATCTCGACTAGGCACAGGGTTAGTTGGAGTGTATAAGTTTGTTTCGTGTCGAAACTTTTCCGTTTATCCTTTTCCTTGCCGCTAGAGTCGCCTGTCAAAAATGATCCCTCCCGCCGAGAATTGATCAACTCGACCCGTGGTTCAGCCAATTTGAAGCTCTGCGAAGCCAACGAATTACAACGCAAAAGCTGACCTTTGCTCAACTGAATTTCAGAACAATCATTAGAAGTTGACAATTACAAGTCTAAGGGTTTCGCTTGACTCTCCCGCGCTCTTGTTATCTAGGACGAAAAAGTTCTGAAACATTGCGATATAGAGCAGCCATCATCGCGAAACACCTACCACTCAACGTTAATCTAGATGAGCTTTACGCCATTTCAGTTAACAGTTTATGACTTTGGGAGCGGGAAAATTACGGTCTAGAAAACGTCAACAATAAACTATAACGGTATCGGAGGTAAAGGTGGTGGTTGGCACCATATGATTGTTTCCTGCACCCCCGTTCTCGTGTGCGGTGCAGGATTGAAGTAGTAAAATTTCGACATTATTAGCTGCGATAAAAGATAATCTCATAGAAATCATCGAGTTCGACACTTGCAATGTTTAGCGATTCCCTTTCAATGATGGAATTGTTATAGTTGAAGCGATAGCGCTTCTGTTGTCTTGTAGCCAGCTTTTATGCACTTGTTTGCATTGTTGACGAATCCCGATTAAATTTAACGGCGGCCGCTCGAACGACAATTCGCGTCAAGAGGACGCTTTGTCAAATTTAGGACTGAAGCTAATCTCGCATAATACACATCCCAAAGCGTGATATATATGTATATAGACGATGAAAAAAAAATTGCTTTTGTCGACGTTGAAATGTGCCTCTAACGGAATTTTTAAGCCCGGTTAATGGTGCATTCCAGCGAAACACTTCCACGTTACGTGCAATTAAAAATGAATAGTGAACGAAACTGGCGCTGATGGTTGGTGTGTATATGTTAAATAAGGGAGATTTTTCAAACGTGAAATATGCCCGGTCGTTGGCTCGATGCATAATAAACTGATTTTTTCCAGCGAGTTTACACCGACATGCAAATTTAAATAATTATGTAATAGGTTGTGTCGAGGAAGCGATGAATAAATCCCCAGTTTGCAGAGAAAATGCTGGAAATTCTGCTACATAATTAAAATCTTCCTCTTTCTGTAGAGACGTTTCAGCTAAACGGTCTTGTATTCTGAAATTAATTTACGCACTCTCAAGGTCCAATTTCAAGAAATTAGAAGGGAAACCAGCAACTATTTCACGTTAATAGACTGATAACGCCGGCAAACCGCCATAAACTCGACGAAATTGATGGAGTGAATGACAATAATTTTGCCAATTCAGTTTAATCAATTAAGATTATAGAAAAGTATTCATTCAGTAATTTGATTTAAAAACGTTCCCAACATTCTTTTGTTGAATGTCATTCAGAGACGGTCAAATTCCTTTTCTAAATGGTGGATGCGCCACTAGACGAGAAGCTCCAAGTCAGCTAAACTTTACTTTACAGTAAAATGTTTAAGCATATTTGATTCTTAGAAGTTTCCCTCTTAGGTGAATAAAAAAAAACGGAAAAAGGAAACGGCAATCGTTGTGACGTTTTGCGGAAATAACTTATCTGAACTTTCTTATGCATGAATAAGTTACCGCAATACAATTACTAGGATTAAACATGAAGTCAAATCTAGAAAAATACGTTCGTAAGGTAAATAATTGACTTCTTAATATTGCTACAAACCAAGTTACAATTTATTTACTACTAGACAAAAGTGGTTGAAATATTGATGGAACTACGAGGTACGACCAGTAAGGTAAAAATTCTTAATTAAATATTTAAAAAAATAATTAACCGCTTACTCTCTAAAAAATAAAAACTTTCGAGATGTCTATCTTAAGGTAATGAAAACAAGAAATGCTGAAAGTTTTTTTTAGTCGTCTAACTTTTGATAAGTATTTTGGGATAGTCTTATACGATCAAACAAATATTTTACTGGAGTAGTATAAGATCATTTTTTTTAATATGCAGAATTCAGAGCTTTGATAAAAATCCTCTGCAATGTCGAAACCTTTATCTTTCAAAAAAGAATAATTAAACAGCAATAAGATTTGCATAATTTTGCTAACTCCTACTACTGTGTTCTCTTTTGTATATGTTTAAAGCATTTTCTATCCTTAACTATTTCAGTCCTGACGCCACTCTTTCTTTAGTTTCTTTTTAATTTTTTTAATTTTCAATTTTTTGGGTGTTTAATTGCTTTACTTCTTTAAGTATTCATTTCCTCCTCTCAAATAATTTTCTTGGTATTTTCACAAGCTAACTCGACAATTTTTCTTACAAGATAAATATTGTTAGACTCGTGTTATTATCAGCTTAGTGTCAAACCGATTATTACAATAAAATTTTAAATAAACAAATCACATCAAACTCAAATCTTGACCTACTGGAAGAAAATCGAAGAGCTCTCTCTATTGTTGAATAGAAATTGAGAAACCGATCAAACTCATGATGGAGACGTGACTAACAAATTTGTTGAAAATGGGACACCAATTTGTTAGTGACTTGAGTCTAAAAAGCGTTAAATTGAAGAAGAATATGTTGGTAAATATCCGTTAATTTGTTCCGAATCATTCTTCGCCTCTATACCTCGAATCTCAACATTGACCTTTATAATAAATAATAATGAAGAAGCAATTCTTTATGTGAAATAAAAAAAAAAATGCTTAAAAATTTGAAGTATTTCTCTCCCTCGTATTATCGCAGCTGTTATATTTTTTATATAACAAACAAGTCACTATATTTCGATTGAAAAGTTTATGGAACAAAAATTGATTGTGAGGATCTTCAAAAAAATGTAAATATGGGGTTCAACTTGTTCAACTAAATTCGATAGTCTGGGGAAGATGATCCCCGACATACTGCAAATCATTACTGTAGAAAATGCAGAAAACGTTGAGAAGGACGAAGTAGACGTTGAAGGTTGAAATAATTTGTAGATGTGTACCTGCAGCGTAGATAATTTACTGAATCGAATTGTCATGGAGAAAGAAACATTATGGACCGGACTGTCTACATAAATGATCATTGAAAGAAAAAAGAACAGTCATTGGAAAGTTCTGAGGTGCTTCACTTGGCAAAAAAGTGATGATCACTATTCTTGATGCACTGAAGAGATGTTGATAATAAATCGCAAGGAAAAAAATGGATATCTGGTAAATTAGCTGCTAGTACCGAATTATTTCATCGCAAAATCTAAGTAACAAAACATCTTTTCAGCAACAAGAAAAAAACTTTATCTTCATGTGACTTTTGAAGAATGAAAGAGCATCTCCGCACTCTATATCTAGACCCGTGTGACTACTTTGTGATTACTGAATTCGGAATTCAAAGCTCACATCTGTCCGAATCTTCTAACAAAATCCCAAAGTTATCTCAAAATTTCAGAAGCAAAAACCAAATTACTCGTAAAAATAAATTATGCGTTTATCACTAGAGTTAAAACTATCAAATAAACCGAAGCTGTAATAAACCAAAAGTTTAACTTCATCTGCAAGTTTTATGGATGCAAAAAGATAAGTTTACTCAAACTTTTCATAAGGAAACTCCCAATATTTTGGACTGTTAATGACGCTCTCTTACCCAATTTTGTATTTAATGATAGCGTCATTTTAACCTTGAGTAGAAATCGAAAATAAAAAAAATTATAAAACTTCTCAAACTATATATTTGGATGGTGCAATAATTTGAAGAGATTTCTCAACCCCTTTGAGGTGATAAAGAATTCTGGATATTTTGACAAACAAATGGATACTAAAGTACTTCTTCTTTTGTCAACTGTCTGATACTAGGAGAAATAAAATTGAACCCCACTCACATCTTTGTTGCTCAGGAAAACTCTGAACTTCATCTGCTTAAGATCGAGAAAGCAAAAAATAAAAAAAATCTAATTATGCCATTGACAACCCGATTCGTAATCGAAATTCAATTGAGTGGCTCCAACGGGCCGAAAGATTCCATTTTAGGTTCAAAGAAGATTAAGATCAGACTCAGAATTCGCGTTAAAAACTGAAGAGCAAGCGTAAGGTTGGAACGCTGTAGAAGACTTTCTTCTTCTCTCTACTGTCTGATACTAGGAGATAAAAAATTGACCCTCACTCAAATCTTCGCTGCTCAAGGAAATTCTGAACTCCATTTGCTTAAGATCGCAAAAGCAAAAATCTAAAAAAATTTATTATGCTATTGACAACCCGATTCGTAATGGAAATTTAATTGAGTGGCTCCAACGGACTGAAAGATTCCATTTTGGGTTCAAAGAAGGTTAGGATAAGACTCAAAATTCGTCTTAAAAACTGAAGAGTAAACGTTGAAACGCTGTAGAAGACCTTCTTCTTCTTTCTACTGTCTGATACTAGAAGAAAAAAAATTACCCTCACTCAAATCGTTGCTGCTTAGGAAAATTCTGAGCTTCATCTGCTTAAGATCGGAAAAGTAAAAAACTTAAAAAATCTAATTATGCTATTGACAACCCGATTCGTAATAGAAAGTGGCTCTAACAGACTGAAAGATTCCATTTTGGGCCCAAGGAAGATTAAAATAAGACTCAAAAATCGCGTTAAAAATTGAAGAGTAAACGTCACGTTGGAAAGTTGTAAAAGACCTTCTTCTCTCTACTGTCTGATACTAGGAGAAAAGAAATGCCCTGTCACTCAAATCTTTGCTGCTCAGGAAAATTCTGAGCTCCATCTGCTTAAGATTGCGAACGTAAAAAACCTAAAAAGTCTAATTATGCCATTGACAACCCGATTCGTAATCGAAATTGAATTGAGTGGCCGAAAGGCTGAAAGATTCTATTTTGGGTCTAAAGAAGATTAAGATAAGACTCAAAATTCGCCTTAAAGACTGAAGAGTAAACGTAGAAGACCGTTTTCTTCTCTCTAGTGTGTGATACTAAGAGAAAAAAAAATTGATCCTCACTCAAATCTTTACTGCTTAGGGAAATTCTGAACTCAATCTACTTAAGATCAAGAAAGCAAAAAATTACAAAATCTAATTATGCTGTCAATAGCATAACCAAAATTCAATCTTTTAGCCCGTTGGAGCCGGGCAGAAGGATTCCATTTTAGGTTCAAAAAAGATTAAGATAAGACTAAAAATTCGCGTTAAAAACTGAAGAGAAAACGTCACGTTGGAACACTGTAGAAGACTTAAAAATAATCAAACTTTTACTGTGAGAATTGCAAGGATACATCGATTATCTTCGAATTGGTACTTTCCTCATTCTTCTCAGTTCTTTTACAACAAATTTTTAGTGCAACAAGCAACAACCCTAAATTCGTTGCATAGGTATTATAACTTAATATCTCCATTTTGAAAAGTCTAGTCCTTCTGTAACTGCTTATGGAGCTTTTGGTAATTACTAAACTTAATAATAGATACAAATGTTTGGGAAGGGTTGAGATTGCAGACCATATTCTTACTTAATGGATTTAAGAAGAATATATTGAAAATCTTTCTTTTATCGTTTCGCGATCTTCAGAGTTTCTCTCTTGTAATTTCAACGACCAACCAAATTTATCTTTTGCTTTTTTCTCCTCTAAGAAGAGCGTATTTAAAAACGCTTTTATGTTATAATTAAGATTCACATTACGTATATCAAAGGTTAGAACACGAGAAAAATCAGCAAAGAAGAAAATCCAGATTTACAGACCTAACACAGCAAACGACTGAAGATAAGAAAATGCAAATCGTGGGGAATACAATCCTTTTCCCATTCTGGGAAATTGGTTTAATACTTCAAATTCACTTTAACCGATAATCTAAAATCAAGTTGTGCAACTATCAATTTTCCATCCCTTGATTCCGCACTATTTTCTCGATGAAGTGCTTTTTGAAAAAATCTTGAGGTTTGTGAAGCCGGTTACATAATCGTCGTACTTTTTGCGCAATTCCATCAAAATTTCGACATTGCTAAACTAATGGTTGCCGTACCAAACAAAGTTGGGAATAATACACGAAAACTCGATTGTTTCGTCGGTGTGCTATTGAATTCGTTGCATAACAATGACGTAAACTAAGACAATGATGCAGACCGATTTGCGGGAATCCTCAACACTCGCTTCCGGATTTTATTACGATCCGAATGGAACATCAAGCGCCTTTTTACGGCGGAATGGGCCGTTGAAATGAAATTTTAATCTGCAACCCGAGACGCTAGAACAGAAGAAAAAAACTGCAAGCTCTTTACATTTCCGGGTTTAATAATGCAAATGCAGCCGGCCGACGAACGAAAATAACCGGCGCGCGGTTATTCGCCCCAGAAATTCCAACGATTAACAACAATTTATTGAGATCCACGTGAATTTACCATTGGAGAATTTTAGTGAAATAAATATTTACTTGTGCGGCAACGGGTTTAAAGCTTAATGGAAACATTGAACTTGCTTTTATTTCAAACTATACAAACAGTTAAAGCGCGCTTTAACCGGAAGGAAACCGGATCGGTGTTTTAATAGTGAATAAATTATTCTCGTTACGTTCGAGGCGGAAATTGGGGCAAAAATTTCGCAACTAAGTAATTAGTTGGAGTCTTGAGAAAACATTTTGTTAAAACGTGGAATTTTCCGGGATCTTGCATGCTGCACCGGATTTTTTGCGATCTTTCCGGTCGCCGTCTTCGCTATTTGACGCTGTAATTGATTTAGTCGGAAGCGTTCACGTCCGGAATGGCAGTCATCAAGGCCGTTTTAAACCGATAAAAACTCGAAGAGTGTTTGACAATGATTTTGTTAGTTCTTCACTCTAATGGAGAGTTCTCTATTGTCGATAGGAATGTTTCAGTTAATTTCCGCGTTATGTGGAAACGTTCAATGCCGATGAAAGGACGACGTTCATGAACGCTTCTCATTTATCACCACGTGCAAGAAGCAACTTGAATGGTTTTGACGTTTGAATACGAAACCGTATTGCATTGACAATGTTGGATTGTGATATGTTAACATGCATCTGTTACTCTTTTCGATTCGAATCAGAACGCGAAACCGATAGTATAATCAACGTTAAAACGTCTTCGCTTCAACTAACAGGAAGCGATGTTGAGAACAAGTTCGCAACACAGTGATGCATGATTCAAGAAGACCGCAATCGTAACACCAACACTACCAAGAAGATAATGACATTAGTATTCGCATAGTAATCGAAATTACAGAAAATTTTATCCGACTCTGAGGGTAAACCCACAAAAGCTTCTTTGTATTCCAGAGACCGCAAAACCCATGAAACTTCTACATATAAGCAAGTTCAAAGCGTATTCAGAATCGCATGTGCTATTATTCAAAACCATTCGCACCTTCAACAAAAAAAAGTTCGTGCATACAGCTTCGCCCCCCTGTTGCCGTTCAACTTTCCAATTGTTTGTTTTGTGCCTTTATGACCGTATTTTATATTGTTCTTTCTTTAAAACGACGACGCGATCGATTCGAACGACGTCGTGTCTTGGCTTAATTAGGTGGTGTTAAGGAAAAAAAGGAAATTGCGTCCAGATAAAAATTCAACGCTTAAAAAGAACAGGTGAGGATAATTTATGGATGTCGTGCGACTCCTTGAATAATGGATTAGATAATTGCGAAACTCCCCGTAAATTGCACTTGGCTGAAAATTAGAACAGCAGGAGCCGAACGGGTGGCCCGAAATGAAGAATATGGAAATAGGATCGTGCATCCTCCGGACGCTCCTGGATTTGATGACTTTAAAAAACACGCCCAAATAAAAATATTTTGCGAGTTGAAAGGAGGAAATTAATTGAAATAAAATTAGATCGCCGAATTTTTAGGGGTTCTGAAATCCGACTCGCAGCAAAAACGTTTAGCAATTTCAATTTTATGGAATAATTCATCGTTTTAGAACAAAACTTTCGAAAGTAAATTGAAAGGTTTCCGAAGTTTGAGGCATTTCTCTATACTTGGGAATAACTTGCAATTTTTCTGTTCTTTTTTAAATTCAACTGTAGTTGCTAGAAAGTGATAGTAATTTGCGTTACAATCCGGAATTAGCTGCGGATATGAACGATAAGGAAGCTCAAAGATGCAGGCAAACTATTCATTAGAGAAGATTAATGTGGTAATCGGCACTCTTGAGGAAGCATAATCAAAACACCATTACGAATAGATGGGTGCTTCTGTGCTAAATTTTGGCATGTTACTTTTGTAATTAAAAAAAAATTGCTGATCGTCTTAGGAAATAATTGGCTGTATTGTAGTAGTTTTACGTGTTTAAATGGTGGAAAGGCTAATTTGACCAATCTTTTGCAATTACAGTTCAGTAAGTGTTTTCCTTTTCTCATCCGTCTTCGAACATTGTTCGCTGCCCAACCCTCAATTTCCACGACAGTTCTGCAACATTCTATGCAATTTGTCCATCACTTTACGGTCGAACCGCTTGACGATCTTGACAGGATAAGATCCGGCAGAGTACCTACCAATTTCCATGCGAGATAAATCGGCGTGGTCTCATGATGGCAATTATTAGGTAATTAGACGAATCAAGAACGGTTAAAGAGACCGAAAAGAGTGAAACTAATTCGAAATTAGCCAGACTCTAACGACCAAACCAGAACCGTTATCCTCGACGAAATTACGGCAGTTTCCGCGCAAATGCTTCGCGTGTACCATTTGAAGATGTTTGTTGAATCGTTACTAAACAACCTTGGAGATTGGGTACTTGAATTTTGTGACTAAATACGTTACGCGCCACGTGAGCCACAAAAAACACTTGAGTCACTTGCCCGATCCGAAACGAATCCAAGGACAAAATTTGCGAGGTAGGTACCATAAAACAAAAATGAAGACGTTTTTTTCAAGATCCAGGTACTAGTCGTCAGATTACAAGAATAATCGGACGAACCAATGACAGTTACGTAACGTAATTACGAGACCACCCGGAAACCGCGCTTTTTTTCCTAAAAACTACTTAAAATCTAAACAATAACAGTTGGAAAGTAGTACCTGAAGTGCGAGTACCTAAAGAGCGAGCGGTTCGTGCTGGCGGAAAGTCGTGCCCAACTTTTGCATTTGTAATTCCAGACAGGCCACCAACTAACTTTCAAACAACAAAGCACTTTATCGACGCTTGCCACAAAAACCAAAGCGCAGAAAACACACAGACACTGATCACTAACTGGTACCGTTGGCGTTGCACATATGGCGACACATTTCGCGTTGATTTTTCATGCGTTAATTCGAATTCGGGCACACACACACTGACGTTGAAAAACCGTTGGTCGGCGGACGCGGTACCTACCGGTCGTACCTCGGTTCAAACTGGTGGTATGGCAACGACATCAACCTGCAGAGAAGTGGGGAGCACCGCCGAGTCGGCCGTGGGGCCGATGGTGATGGAGCGCGTTTGCCGGCGCTAGCAAGCTGCACCTGTCGGTATTTCGGCCGCAAAACCACAACCAAAGCCGAAAAAGACACGTCATAACACCTGCCGGCAAGGGAAACTCGTGGATAAACAAGGAATCCCGCCAACCAATTTCCTCCACAACCCGGAAGAAAACAATCGCAAACCTTTTCAACGGTGTCAACTTCTCGACTATTCTTCACCAACCGGTACTTGGGGACTCAAATTGTTTTCGAGTCAAGTACTGCTGTCGTCCGGTCATTTCCTCATCCTGTGTGGGACTACTGGTTATGTTGCAAGACGCGACTCACTCCCACTAGCGTTATGACCCAATAAATAACTTTTATTTAGGTTTCCTTCCCGGCCGGCAGCTTTAAACAACCCAGACAATGGACGATTGTCAGTCAATTCCCAGCCTTCTCTGTGCTCTGATTGCTGTTTTAATGCTTTTATTGGTTGAGTCAAGTACCCGAAACCCTGGGTACCGCCTGAAAGGGTGTCGCGTGACTACAATAGTTCCTATTGTTGTTTTCGAGTGCGAAAAGTCGTACGTAATCAATGGTTTATGGTAGTACTTTTACTTGGTAATTGTTGGGCGTGAGTGGTACCGATGAGCAATTTTCAGAATATGGTTTTTTTGAAACAACCAGACAAGAACGGAGGTGTGCGTGGGATAGGAGACTACCTTAAAAATCTGGATTTGCATGCGTCGGCACGCAAGTACTCGAAGAAGTACCAAATCCGGTGTCTGGCTGAAAAACGGAGGGAAACGACGATAATTCCCAACCAAGACAATAGGTGGACTCCTACGCCCATCATCTCCCGGAAATTGACGATAAATCGGAACGAATAGTCGATATGACCACCGGAAAGGTTGTCGACCTTTTTTTGTGTTTGCGATAGATCGAGTTGTGCCAATTTTGGGAAACTCCTCTAATAACGCCCTTTCGTTGGAAGGATTCCGAGTCAGAATCAACTTGAACATTAATTAATTTTGTTTTCCATAGCATTTTTTTTATAATTGCTACCTATTTATATTTATATATTCATAGAAGAGTGAGGACCACCATGTTTAAAATATATTAAACGAGTAATAAACAATGTAAACCCAAAGACTTTTAATAAAATAAAAAAAAATACGAATGAGAAACCGATTGAAAGACTGACCACAGAGATAAATTAATTTATAAATTTCCTTTTATGTAATTGTTTCATTGACACTTTGTGACAAACACTTTGATTGATTATGATTACTTCAAGTAGGATTTTAGACTAAGAACTTTAGAAGTCCAATTACGAAGAGAAGCTGATTAAGGAAGAGGTTATGGGCTGATCACAGCAAAGTTTTTGTTTCCAGAAGAGTAGCTGCACCTACAACAACCAATTACAGGACGTTCAGTTCTATAACGAACCATGTGGAGAAACTATTACACCAAAGTAATAAATAATTAACAACTTCTTGGTTTTAAATTTTTAAACGAAAGTCTATTTATAGGAAATTTTTCAAATACTTCTAGTAGTAACATTTTGCTAACTTCGCCAAAATGTTACAACAGTTTTTTAGATACAAATTATTTAATTAATAAATGGTTAATAATGATAATTAATCGCAAGAATAAATGCTAGAAAACTGTTTTTTCTGCCGAAGGACCATTGTGCGCTAAAGACTACGAAGAAACGGTTGGTCTGGGCAAAAAGTTAAATGGATCAAAGAAGAGTGAGCCAAACTCATTTTTAGCGATGAATCAAAATTTTATGGTTGTGCTGGTGATTGAACAAAAAATATTGCCTCTTATCCTTAACAATAAATTTTTATTGGCGAACAACTAATTCATGTTGATACTAAAATATGTCGGTTTAACCAATTCGTTTATAAAATGTTCAAAAAAACCGGCGCTAAAATTGATTTCAATGGAAGCAATTTGAAGTTCAACAACAATTCCAATGGAGTAAATTATTGAGTCGATGTTTTGAGCAGAAATTGGAGTAGTAAAAGGATTCTCCAAAGTTTCTCTCCACGCAATTAAAAGTAATGCCTGAGAGATTCTTTTCTAATTTCATTTTTTATCCAAGAAAAGTTGAACTATTTCGTACTTCTTAGAATAAAGTAAACTTTATTTATTCCGATAACAAAACTAAAATTCATATCCTTTATTATGAGTTTCTTTGTAAGGTCTGTAGAAGTTTGGTTGTTTTACCAATTTTGAAACTTAATTGAAAGAAATGATAAATTCTCATTCTTAATGTCCTCAAGCTACTGGAACAAAGAATTAAAAATTTTTAAAAAATATATATAAAAATGACATAAAAATACAAATTGGTAGAGAGATTCTTCAAGGACAGGCACATTTTATATAAAATTAATAACTAGTTAAGGTTAAGAAATTCTTAAAATGTTTTTGAATTCTTTTAGAGCTTTTCGATAAAATCAACAAATTCCAAAAATCAAAAGTTTAAAGTATTAATCAATACTGTCATTACTAATACAGAGATAAATATAAAAAATGTTATTTGAGGTATTTGAAATAATAACTTTTGGGTGTCAAAATTTCGCCTCTGCAAAACTAAAGGTGACAATCCTTATTAAAGCTGTCGGAGAAATTTATTTGTTTTTGTCATTTTCTTGCGTAGGCATTACTCAAACAGAACCAAATGCTCGTAACTTTAAAACGAGCAATAAATTATTTTAATTTGAAGACGAGAATTCTTGTTATTTACTCACAGGTTGGCGAGAACAGCTATTGCAAAATTCCGAAATGCTGGAACCTTCAAGAAAGCAGAAATTTTTGGTATTTTTTCGCTTTAGAAATTTATATAAAAATGTCACACCACTGGAAAAGTACGAAACAAAGATATTGGCGAAGTATGACCTCAGATGATTGTATTAATGGAGCCGATTAATTTATTTCGAAATTTTTAAGCAGTAGTAGGAGTGTCGAAATCTTCAACACTGCCATTTCTGGAGTAACCAGTGTGTAAACCTTTCACAAAAAAATCTTACAGTATGGTCAAATGAAACGAAATTTTAAAAAAACTCTTTGCTAAAAAAATATTTCAAGTATTGGGACTTTAGGGAGAGTTGTTGGAATTGAATCAGCGCCTGCTGTAACTTAAGGTGGAGTTCTAATTTTCCTAGAAAATTTTGGTTAGAATTTTAAATTCTCGTTTTGGGGCTTATATATTTAAAAGAGTCGATACCGGAGTTTGTCAAGGATTTACTAAAAAAGGTCCGATATTCTCGTCATGGGTTAACTTTAAACTCTCGTTAAAAGTTATGATTGCCATTGTTACAAAAACTTTTAACTGCAATTTAACTTTATATTCTAGCTAAGAACCATAGAAACAATTTTTGTACCAATGACTTTTGACAAGAGTTTCAGTTAATCCATTTCCTAAAAGTTATTGCAGCATGTAAAAATAGTGGTGGCAGTCTAAGTAAATGTAATAATTTTATAGAGTCCCTAGAACAAGCTCTATACGTCATGGCAAGCACAAGGAGCTTTTGCAGTAGTTAGTTGAAACTTAGTGTCTTATATCAAAATTTAAGAGTTTGAGGTTTTAGACTAAAGTTTTTCTGTAATAAAACCCTCATGACCAATTTTGACCTATCTTTGATCTAACAGTTGACGGTTAACCTACTTTTCCGCTGAGGCCCTCGTTACAAGAAAAACCCTAATTTTATTCCACACTTTCCTCCATCCCCAGTTGCGGCTCTTCTTGCGTCCGCACGGTCTTTACCATCTGGGTCGGCTTAGAGCCAAATTCCTTAACCTACAAACACCTGTTGGAATGCGGCTTCGTTCTTCCTTTTCTCACAGTGGCGGCCGCGGGCGAAATCGTTATATACGGACGAAATTCACCGGACGGTTATCGACTGGTGGCCGAGGAGCTAACGTCCTGAAAGTAACGTCCAGCGGTTGTTGTTTCAGGATGCTTGCCGGATTTTTTGTCCGCCCGCCCGAGGGGTCTTCCAATATGCCACCAAAACGGGCCAAGAACAAAAAAAATCAATTTTAACACAAGTTACTCTAAAATCATCATCAACACTTGCAAGATTTTCAAAAAGCTTACTCCCCCAACTCTCAACTCACGTGGCCGCTGTCGAAGCGAAAACTAAAATTTAGCTGAAATTCTTGAAACTTCTGCAGGAAACGACCCAGTTGCTGACGCATCGGGTGCAGTTGCAAGTTGGAAAACTCGATTCGCCCAATTACATTAAAGGCGTAAAACAATTTCGCTAGTTGTAACATTTCACATGATTGCCCCCAACGACCGCTTAGCAAAGAAACGGTTTTATCGAGTCAATTATTCGTTCCGCACTTTCAATTAAGTGTTAAGTAAGTCCAAACCCAACAAACGGCACTCTCAAAATTTATTTGTGGAAATTTATCTATTTGCCGTATTTTAATCAACAAATCCACACGGTCTTATTAAACAATTCCCTCATTGCTTCCCTTGAAAATCGCAATTTCGCAGGGCCGACCCATTCGTAAATAGACGAAATTAGCTTCGAAGCCGTAATAATTTCAATTAGTCTTTCCCGCAGGCAGCGTCGAGACGGCGACATCACTCGGGCCACTCGATATGCGTCGGGTGTCTCTCCTCGCGTCAAATAAACGCGACCGTATTTTTCAAGAGAGTCCTTCCGAAATTAATTAACGTCTTCCGAAATTTAATACAAATTAAGGGATAGCGCGAGGGCGTTTCACCCGGAAAAAAGCTCGTTAATATTGCGCGGGGACATGTCAACGCCAGCTATGGATCCGGAAAAAGGAACGACGACGCTTAAAATCCTGGATTTGGCCGACGTTAATTTGGTGCGAGAAGCGATAGCTTAATGGGTACGGAAAGTGAATGCGTCGATAATGAACGAAATTTAACGATAAACTGCAGCGGAAGCATTGCACACAATGTCCGGAACTTTGAAGCTGCCAATTTTCAGGTTAATGGGGAAAACCGCAACTTAACCGAGGATTTTAATAGAAAACGTTGTTTGGTTTAATGGGTTCGTGTTGGACGAAGAGGTGAATGCACGTCGATTATGCCATTTGACGCAAATGGCTCAAAGGAAAATTAGTTCCCCTATTACCTACTAAAACTATCGAAGAATTTACAGTATGTCAAATAATAATTAATATATCCAAAAACTCACACAGTATGCGCCCTTTTTTTATTTTAAGTAGTCAAAAGATGTGTTTGGTTCGACTTCAGCTCGAAGTGTATTTTTAAGCTTTCTAAGCGTTTTTATGAAATCAAAAGTTGATCTTAGTAAAAACTCTACACTTCTCCGCTCAATTGAAAATTTGCTTGAATATGTAAATTAATTTAAACTGTAAAAAGTTATTTAAACAACTAACCATACGACGTTATAAGTTTATTAATGTCTTAAACGTGAAGCTTATTGCTATATTATGAAGGTGCTTTAATGAATTTTTATTGTAATTTAATTAAATTTACGGACTAACCGAATCAAGAACAAACTAATTGTTAAAGCTCAGGAGAATGCAGATCTAAAACGTCTAATGGGCATAACAGGACATTCCACAGTAAATTAACACCTAAACACGTTAATGGTGAGAATATCCAGACCGTATGATGTGTGGTGAGGAGGACAAAACTTCTCACCTCAGTAAAGTGCCCAACTCTGGTACTAAGGAGGAATTCGCATTTTGAGAGGCTCAAAAACGACGCCCGAAGAGATAGCCAAAGCCAAAGCCAAAGCATTTCAGAATAAAAAGAGTCTGATAAAGTAATGAAATTATGGGGTACTACAATAAGCTTAAAGTTAAGGGTGCGCCAAAGAAAAGACTTTAGGACATGTGGTGAAGACGACAAACCTTTTCACTTTATGATAGTTTCTAACTCAGATACCAACGAGGAATTCGCACTTTTAGAAGTTCAACAACGACACCCAAAGCTCGTGTAGATCGTTGTTGAGTTCTTTGTCCCTCTAAGAAAATGCCGACTACCTATGTTTAGGAAAACCCAAGAAGAGCACGAGAGCGAGCCAATCCTCACACAACTGACCCTACGTTCGTCACTTTTTCTTCTGATCTTCAACGCAGGAAGACGTCAAGACATTGCCTTCAGTGGCATACGGAATTGTTGTATTTTCAAATGTTTTTTTACCAATTAAATTCATTCAGTCGACTTACAGTAGTTTCACTGGTCTTTCGAGTGTTCTCTTTTAATCTTAAGTGATTCGGTATCAGTTTACGTAAAATCGTATTTGCGTCTTTCTGGAGGAAAAAAGTCGGATCGAGTAATGAAATTATGAGGGACCTTCAATAGGCTTAAGGTTAAGGGTGAAATAAAATTCAGACTACATGATGTGTGGTGAGGCGGACAAACCTTCTCACCCTATAAGAGTGCCTAACTCTAGTACCAAAAAGAAATTCGCACTTTTAAAAGATAATCAACGACACCCGAAGGATAGCCGAAGCTCCTGTAGATCGTATTTAGACCTTTCTGAGGGAAAAGAATCTGATGAAGTAATGAAATTATGGCGTACTTACAGTAAGCTTAAGGTTAAATTGAGAGAAAATCCAGACTGTAATATGTGTGGTGAGGAGGACTAACTTGCTCACCTTATGAGAGTGACTAACTCTGGTACCAAGGAGGAATTCGCACTTTTAGAGGACCAACAACGACACCCAAAGAAATAGTTAAAGCTCCTGTAAATCGTATTTAGGCCTTTCTGGAGGAAAATAATATGATGGAGTAATGAAATTATGGGGTACTTACAATAAGCTTAGCGTTAAGGGTAAGACAAAAGCCGGACTGCAAGATGTGTGGTAAGGAGGACAAAGCTTCTCACCGTATGAGAGTGTCTAACTCTGATACCAAGGAGAAATTCGCAATTTTAGAGGACCAACAACGACACCCGAAGAGATAGTCAAAGCTCCTGTAGATCGTATTTGCACATTTCTGGAGGAAAAAAGTCTGATAGAGTAATTAAATTATGAAGTAGCTACCATAAGCTTAAGGTTAAGGGTAAGACAAAAACCAGACTGCAAGATGTGTGGTGAGGAGGACAAATCTTCTCACCTTATGAGAGTGTCTAACTCTGGTACCAAGGAGAAATTCGCACTTTTAGAGGACCAACAACGACACCCAAAGAGATAGTCAAAGTTCCTGTAAATCGTATTTAGGCCGTTCTGGAGGAAAATAATCTGATTAAGTAATGAAATTATGGGGTATTTACAATAAGCTTAGTGTTAAGGGTAAGACAAAAACCAGACTGCAAGATGTGTGGTGAGGAGGAGAAATCTCCTCACCTTATGAGAGTATCCAACTCTGGTACCAAGGAGAAATTTGCTTTTTTAGAGGACCAACAACGACACTCGAAGGGATAGTCAAAGCTCCTGTAGATCGTATTTGCACATTTCTGGAGGAAAAAAGTCTGAAAGAGTAATTAAATTATGAAGTAGCTACCATAAGCTTAAGGTTAAGGATGAGACAAAAACCAGACTGCAAGATGTGTGGTGAGGAGGACAAATCTTCTCACCTTATGAGAGTGTCTAACTCTGGTACCAAGGAGAAATTCGCACTTTTAGAGGACCAACAACGACACCCAAAGAGATAGTCAAAGTTCCTGTAAATCGTATTTAGGCCTTTTTGGAGGAAAATAATCTGATTAAGTAATGAAATTATGGGGTACTTACAATAAGCTTAGTGTTAAGGGTAAGACAAAAACCAGACTGCAAGATGTGTGGTGAGGAGGACAAATCTTCTCACCTTATGAGAGTGTCAAACTCTGTTACCAAGGAGAAATTCGTACTTTCAGAGGATAAACAACGACACCCAAAAGATGGCCAAAGCTCCTGTAGAACGTATTTGGGCCTTTCTGGAGGTAAAAATCTGATGGAGTAATGAAATTATAGGGTACTTACATTAAGCTTAAGGTTGGCGGACAAAAGAGGATCGAAGAAGAAAAGTTGCCAATTGCGCCTGGAAGAAAAAATCTATATGCAGTCCATCTTAACACCGATGCAATGCAAGTTCCATATGACTATTGAATTCCAAGTCCTCGCGTTAGGTCGTTAATAGTACCAAATGAAATTCACGACTGTAAATCGTAAACAATAAGCGATACGATACGATGTAGTTTTCAAGCTGCGGGAGCTAGCACACAGTGCAGGAAGCTTGTGAACAATGCTAACCGACATTATAATATAGAAAGAAAATATGGCCCGCAGTTGAAAGCCAGAACTGTGAATAGTGAAAAGGAACCAGCATATAGGTACGCTAACATTTATCAAAATTTTTCTTATGATCAAGATCTGCACAAAAGAAGCATGCCATTGATTACATAAAGAATGGTTACTTACATACGGTTTTGAAAGTGGTAATTTACAACAGTTCAGTTTTTTAAATGTCACTTGAATGAGCATCATAAACTTTAGAAAAGCAATTTGAGCATGTAGAGTTAAAACAAAAATAATTATAATTCTCGTTATATCGGTATATCGACTCATGTGTAGTTTAGGTATTACATTTCTTGTATTTCTTTGATTATGCAGCAAGTTATAGTCTCATAGTCACATCAAAGGTAACTCGAGCATGGTGAGTTACGCTTGAAGTAATTTGTTGTTTAGCGTACAATGGGTTGCCTAAATCGGGCGTATTTCGGCATTTCATGTCTAACTCGAAAACTATTGCAAATAACCAAATTCTGATAATAGTGACATATTGCCAACTGAATTTTCGATCGGGGTTCACCTTCAAAATTTCAAATTTTATTGTGTATTTGCAAGTAATTTCGATCGCAATTTGGGTAGTTTTTGAGGAGATGGGAGTAAATTATTTCAAATTACATTTGAAAACAAGCCTTGTACCCTAACTCTTTCATCTTTCTACTTTACAACTATGCTATTTTTTGTTTTCCGTTGTATGTTAACATAATTGGGTATAAAATACGAAAGAATCTTTTCACCTACTTTTCAACATTTGGCCCAATCTTAATGTTCAATAAGGTTTCTTAATCACAACCCGTAAGTAGAAAAATCTACATAGAAGCAACAACGAAACTGGCAAGAGAAAATCAACAAGCTAAGTAAGTATAGTAATTAATAGGTAACCAATCTTCTGTAATAAGCTGTGGTAGGCTTCTACATGTCTGTATTTATTATTTCATACTTCAGATATTCATTAAGCTTCGTAGTAAAATAAGAGAGTGCCAATTACTGTAAAATGGTAGTTTCAATTACTATGGGAACATGCATCGTATACAAACTTATAATTTTTTCTTGAGTAAGTAATGCAAATAAAGATAATGCGTTTATTTTAAAATAAAATTTAATTGTTCCTATTCATTGGTAACATACGGTTAATATTTTGCCGAAAACTATAAGTGAAAGTTCGTTTAATGTGCCAATTACTCCTCCATTCATATTTCATGAATGGAGAGCTTATCTTCATTAGAAACCCACCACTTTGATTAAAGGTACCGCCTACCGTTTTTGACGTTAAACTACAGTCAAAGTCGTGTAAACCAAATGAATCATCATTGCTGGTTGATAGAATTATTGTCCAATTAAAATTAAATACAAACGTTCAATGCTGCCTTTCTCTCAACGTCAACTGTCATTACCAATTAGTTCGTTTAACGCAACAGCAATTCGACAACTAACAATAACAAACGACCAAAAGGTAATTAAAAATATGATAAACTACAACAATTTGGGTGAATCGTCATCGTATAACCGCACCCCCAACCGAGAAATATAAAATTGGCGACGTGACAATATCTTAAAAAAATCTCTTTTATACGTTTCTATGTCTTTCGGCAAGAAACTGTCTCGAGTTTAAATTAAATCCGGTATTATAGCGTATGTTTGGCGACTTTGGAAGCGGCACACGTTATTGCAACAGAGGTCTCTGCGGTCCTCAATCAGTAGCTGGACGGAAATGGTTTCGTCGAGGGAGTTTTACTGCTGGAAAAGCGAATTGGATTGTGGGGAAAACCAGACGGATAGCCCAATCGTTCAGTTTAATTGAGTACAGTTTTGTTTAAACGGAAATCTCAACTTGGACTAATCAAGAGAATGTATAGTGAGGCAAGATCGGAAATCTCCTTATTACTAACTAACTTAATTACAACTAGAACTGAATAAGCATATAGACACGTCTCAAACAGTAACTCGATGACCTATCATCGATAAACTGAGGGTGCAATATTATTGTCGTTAATACTTACAACTTTCAGGCTCATTCTTATAAGATGAGGACGTCTTAAGTCATTGGAATGAATGAGGAAGGGTTTGAGGGCAAAATTAAAAGATTTCAACTACGAAGAAAGTGTTTATTAGAATTGGTTTACACTGATTAGGTAGTGAACTCAACAAATTTGTCTTTTGATATCACACTTTTGTCAAAACACACATTTTTTTAAGGCTGCGGTTTAGTCTGTTTACCTTCTCTTCTTCACACAGAGGGTGTAATGGTCACGACATTGGACATTATTCCAAAACTACAGTGAATCGTTAGTATATTTTTTTGTACATGAAAGATAATGATAATGTCTTAGGCCTGCAACGATTTCTAAAAACTTAAGAGAAGAAAAAAATTTGTTGTTAAATATTAGGAAAATTCAATCAACTGCATTTTTCAAAATATTTGGCCTATCGACTTGAAATTTCTTTCAAGACCGAAAATATGCGTCTTAAAAAGGCAAAAAAAAAACAAGAAATTTGCTGTAGTTTTGGAGTGGTGTACAGCGAAGGACGCAATGTGCTGCTTATAACGTCCCATAGCTCCGGCAGCAACGCCAACGACGACAACCGTCCAGCTATCTTTTTTGTAGTTTCCTGAAAATTGTCGCATGATTTTTAACTAAGTGCGAAAGCACTGAACTGGTTTGATAGGAAATGTTTCTTTGCTGCATCTCGTAATAACAAGAAGAAGCGTGTGTTTTACGCTTTAGACTGCGTGAATATAGCAAGGAGATGTAATCAAAGACGAAGCCTGAAACTGATTAACGCTAATTCTTAAAAGTTTCTGTAAACAAGACGCAAAATTAGATCCTCTTCGTCCCGTCTCTGATATCCGTGCAACGGCACTAGCAACATACTCTTATTAAGCAATAGACATTCAAATCGTGCCCCGCAAGGCACATGAGGGGCGTTCCGGGCCATATTCCAACGCTATCAGACACACGGTCGCCTTCCACATTAGCCCGGATTAGTTCTTAGTTCATTAACGAAGGCGCGACTCATGTACGGCTCACTTTTGCCCTAATCTAGTCTACGGAACGCCCCACGCTATACTTAAATCGTTTTAATTAATCCGCAATCGCTTATATGCCAACGTGAAACTGGCTATGTCACCTTTTTAATTAACTTCGAGAATTAAGGTGAAACGTCGATCCTACTCGTAAAAGAAAAATATACGTTTTTGGGGAGGCATCGTTAATGGCGTTTCTCGTTTGAAAAGTGGCGTCGTGAATCCGCGCGTAATCAAGGCCCTTTGCCGTTTTTGTTTGGACGTTTATTAGCACGCTCCGACGATAAGCTAACGGACGATTGCGCTTGATGTCATCCGGCTCGAAGGACCCAATTAATCCGGTCCGAAGCCGACAGGACCCGCCGCACTAGCGATTATTTATCATGCAAATGCGCGAATTGAAAGTTTCCGTTTTGTTATGTTCTGGGACGACGTTAAATTTCAGGGATGAAATTGCTGCCATTTAAATGCATTGCGCTCGAACGCCTCCTAAGTGGCGGACTCTACGATAACAATTAACTGTTTTTGTAGGACTCAAAGTCTCTGGAATATCTTGGAGCGTCTGGGAGTTAACGACGCTCAATTATCGAGTCGTCGCTTTTTTGTCTTTCATTTCGTTTGTTTGCGGAGAAAACTCGAGGGAATCCCAGCGTTTGTCAATTATAACTGTTTATATTATCGAGGAGGGGTGGGAAGTTTCTTTTATTTAAGAAATCAAATAAATTGCACAAGTCCCCGTGGTGTGCTTCAACGGTGATGGATGGGGTGTACGGAAAAGTCTCTAAAGAAGTAAAGCTGGGAAATCCCTAATGAATCGCTACAATAAATAACTCATTCAGAGCTTTTCTTTACGTCTCGACTCAGCCATTGAGGCTGTAATTACGTTGGAAATTCCGCAACCGACGTGCTAATTAATAAAAATCAAGAATTAAAACTAATTGTCGCATACGCTTCCCTTCAGCTCTTTGAAGAATGATAATTGCGAAAGAGCATGAAAAAGGTTTTCTGCTCGATGCTCGCGAATAATAACGAGATGTCGAATAAAATGCATTATTTTCGTTTTTTTAACGCGCGTTCGGGGTTAAATTGCCTTATGCCCCAACGGAATACGTCCTTTGTACTCATTTTCGCCCTTTTACGCGTTTGTCACCTTCTCGTTAATTCGAAATTCTCATTTGCGTCACGGATTTCATCCGGGACTTTTTGTAGCTGTTGGCCGGATAACTTGTTATTTCGGCGAGTTCGCGAGAATGACATGGAAAAATTTCAAGTCATCTGCATGGATCCGGCGAGGTCGATGGACAACAAATAATTTTATGATACGTAATTTTGTCATGCCACGACGCAATAAAAATTATGCACCAACAGAAGCGTTAGTTTGGTTGCATATGCTTCTAATGCAAACTTTTTTAGGTCTTGTGAAACGGCAACAGAAAAATTAAGTCGAGAAAAGAAAACAAAGTCAGGAAACAACAGTGATAACGAAAGAAGCAAATAATTGAATTATAAGAATGGTCCTAAAAAAGTCCTAATAATAAAAAAATTCAAAAAATACGACAGAAGAATAAAGAATAAAAATAACAGAAATTATTGCTCGGTGCCTGCTAAAGTGTCAGCATATTGAATAACGCCTGGCCAAGTTTTTAGCTGTAAGGAGGATATGGAACCAATATGGAAGACGACTTAACAAACGTTGTAAACTTAAACAATCACGGGATGAAATCTTATAAAAGCAGATCCACTAAAGAACCTCCTTGGAGCAGTCAAATGTTAAACTGGGATAAACCTGGGGCAAGACCTGATCTAGATATTTAACTCAGGAGACGTTATCGCATTTCAATATCCTTTCGTTGGGATAAGCTGGCGCCAGCGATTCGTTAAGTAGTGGCAACCTGACTTTTAAAGGCGTGTTTACAGGCAATGCAACAAAACGGTATAAATTCATGGTAGAATAAAACATTAAGTGATCTTATTGGAGTTGAAGCCAAAAAGTATGTTGTAACAGTTTACAAATTCAACAAACGAGATTCCTATGACGGCAAAATTTTAGGAGATAAAGTTTTAATTTTTCTGAAAACCGTATACGATGCTATGAGTAGAGATTTGTGTTGTAGGAAGAGTTTATTGTTAATTAGTTAAATCACGTAAGCTACCGAAAATATTTTTTCATACGGAAAATGAAGGTTATTGTATGTCAATTAACTAGGGATAGCAATAACTTTATATTTGACCCTGTTTTAATTAACGCTTTTATAAGTCTTAAAAGATTTGGTCCAATAAAACTTTCACGGCAACTTCACTGTTAATAACGATTTGTTTAATTCATGAGATTAAAAAATGAAAACTTTATGAAACTTTTCAAGGAGTTGCTCATACCAATTTATTACCATTTATTACAAACACTTCTGGATAAACCGAAATAATTCAAGGAGATTAAATAAATTTTTATATTATTTTCAATTGCAAGAAATCAATTGGGTCCTTCGAGCCGGATACATGATATAAATTTCAATAACATATTGGTACAATAATACGTAACGTTATCGCTCAAACTTGTAAAAAACATTTTCTAGTGAAGGAGATCTAAGATGTTTTCAAAGTAAAGAACCACAGCGTCTATGAAAGATTCTCAACATAAAGAGGAGAAAATTAAAGAATGGAAGAAACCTTGGTGGTCTCTGCGTTAAAATCTAAAAATGTGTCTTGAAGAAAGTGGTGTAACGTTCAAGGCAAATCTACAATCAGCAAGGAATTAAGTAAAAATCAACCCAAAAATATAAAGAGTTTCACTCAGTTTATGAAAATTAATTTTGAAATTGAAGGCAACATGTTGTTTGAGTCAACTGAAGCAATACGTTTATTTATTATTTATTCATCTTCTTTTATCTAACATATTTAAAAGTCTTAAGCAGACTAATTTAGTAGGATGCTTAGTAGTCGCTTTTAATATAAATTTTTCTAAAAAGTTATTACTGGTTGTTGTCTATTTTAAAACTTTTATCCTTTTAGATCACTTGCAAGCATTTCTGAAAAGTGGAAACTTTTTTATATTACGCGTCTGACAAAATATAAATTGGGTCCTTCGAGCCGGATGGCTGGTTTTGATAACTACTAGTACAACAGAGTCCAACCAAGTCTCGTCGATTAACATTTAAAAAATTCAAGTTTTTCTACGTTGCACTGACAAAATTAAATAATTCTCCACCTTAAATGTGTTGTCAAAAATTAAGTCCGCTCTGTCATTTCCTGGCGGTCGCGTTAAATATTTGCCATACAACACCCCCCAGGTCGTGGTTATTTGCGGCGTTTTCATGGCAACCTCTCCCGTTTAATTGTACCCTCATTTCGCCACATCCTGACTGAACGCCAAGGGAGTCCAATTAAAGAGTCCGTTGCGGAAATGCAACGAATTCGTTGATTTTAATTACGCGAAGAGTCGTCCAGGTCCTTGCGAAGATAAAACACGTCATGTGTGAAAACCTCAACAACGAAGAAGCGTGAAAGCGTCAAAAGCTCGAGTTTGCCAGTACACTCGAGAGCTTTTTAATTTGAGATCTTTTTAACACTTTCCAGGGAATTTGAGACAAATTATTTGATAGCGAGGCAGATTACAACGGTAAATTTGCGCGATTTTGCAGATTACGCTAATAAATCAGGAAGCGAAATTAATTTTGCCTTCGAAGCAAACAAAGCGACGTTTTATTAAGTGCATATTTCAAAATACAATTAAAACTTGAGTGAAATCGCGGTAAAAAAACGAGTGAATAATTTGGTCCAGTCCTAACGCAATTTGGATGTTTACCGGGATTCGGCCGGAAAATTTCAGCAACTATTTCGCTAAATTGGATTAATTTAAAAAATGGATCAATGTCCTTGTTCCATTTTTGTGACCGCAAATTTCACTAAATAATTGTTTCGTTGAATAATTCCGGATCCACTTGTTCAATCCGGGAGTTATGGAATATTCATGTCATTAACAATCCCGAGATCGGATATGGTAGAGTATAGAGGAGCGTCATCGTGCCCGTTGCGGCAATTAACTTTAGGAGTTGGTGGAGGTGTTTTTGGAATTGCGCGGACTTTGTCTGTGGCCGTCCTTAGGAGCGTTCTGGAACGTCTACAAAAGCATTCTTGGCGTCTCAACGCTCGTTCGACCCTAATAACAACGGAAGCTGCGACGTCTAGGGACGAGTTCGGCCGATTTTTAGGTCCAATTAGTCATACCAGGAATTCGCCCCGCCGGTTAATCTCGCTCCAGAAACTTCATCTTTACTAACTGGCTACGTAATTAAATCGATTCCTCTCTTAATTGGTCGGGATGAGCTTTATAAAAAAAAAAAATTGCAAATGACGGCAATTTTCCCGTCCGCATTGCAGTTGCAAATTACCGAAGTTGCGTAATTTTGAAAAGTTAAATGGTAGTGGTCTAAATATCGGCACTATTATCCACGTGCCATTAGCATATAAATTGCGTTGGGGCGAAGGTCGTACCGCCCCCGGCCGGGCCAACACACAATTACCCCCCGCTTTTTCCGATCGCAACCGCGTTAACCGCAATCGCCCCACTATTTATCAATTACGGCCTGACGGTTAATGAAGACGGCGGGACTCCTTGTGTAATCCAGATTTATGAATTTCCAGAGGGCGAGTCGACCTTGTCGTAAATCAAATTGGACACAAACACAATTATATATATATCTCTCTCTACTCGACTGAATTAGGAATGTTTGTGAATGTCCTAATTAAGGGATTTAATGGGATTCAGTTAATAGTTAATATCCGGAAAGTCCGCAATGTGGAGAGTTGCATCAGTTTAATTTGGAGGAGAAGCGAGCTGAACCGTGACGTTGCGGCTTTTGTCGGAAAGTAATCCCCAAGTCAAATATGTGGTCGCCGGCCGCAGGGATGGACAATGTTTTTTCGACCCCACCCCCACGGGTCGCTTCAGCTCCTTGAAAACTCATCGGGTATTCAGCTGAAGCGCCACGACCTCATAGAGCTATGCGGAAATCTGAACCTAACATCGGATTTCTAGAGAGAGGTCGAACATCTGGATCACTCCACGTTAGTGCAGGAAGAACGTCAATTTTATTAAAATAGCAAACTACAAACCAATAGTCCTTTGTCGAAACTCGAATTTTTTTAGTTTCTAATGCCAATTTTCTAAGATTTCCATCTACTTAAAGAGAAGTGTGTTTCGTATTTGTAAACGCTTTCATCTTGAATTTAAATCCTCTTAAATAAAGTTCTTTCCTGCTCTTTTAAATTGTCGCGAGGGCGAAGTATTTACAGTTCCTTTTTATGGAATTATATCTCAGCAGTTTTTCAGCTTCTTGTCTACGACAGCAGCCATTTGGAGAACAGCGTCTTTTGTAGGAGCTGCCTGAAGACAAAGTTGCTTAATTGTGATGCAATTCCAGAATATAATTTAATTAATAAACTCGAAGTCGACCTTAGATGATTTTTCTTTGTAGTTTCCAAGATTATTAGTTTTATTTTGAAAATTTGACACAGCAAACATATAAGTTTTTGCCACAATTCTGTTGCATAAATAATTAAATTTTCCTTCTCGATCGCCCTTTGACTCGATGTTACGTTTAGTTCAACATCAAGATTTATCTGAATTCTCCTCCAGAAGTAACGCTCAACTTAACCACATACTTAAAAAAATCATTTTAGTGTTTTTATTCTTTACTGTTCTTTTCTTTCTTCAAGTTTGTATTTCAAATTCATTTCTATTTCTTAGAGTCCTGTCTTTTCCTCTACTACTTTTATAGTATCACTTCCTGTATTGCGATCCTTTCCTACCGTTAAGACAAGTTTTTCAACAGTATGCCATCCCTGAGACTAAAGACCTAAAAATTACTTCAACGGTTTTTCAATTTTAATTATAGAAAATATCTAATAAAGAAAATTGTTCCAAAAATATCAATTAAGTTGAATAAATAAATTTTCTGAGCAATTTTAGTAAAAGAAGATAAAGCGACGTTGCTAATGCAAATTTAAAATTATTACTTGGTGCCAGTATAATATAATAAAATAACAACGTAATTACAATAATTACAACAAGAACTACTGAAAAAATTAATTATCTGTCCAGGTCACTTTACGCTGAGCTGCAATTTCCAACCCATGCGGGTAAATTTATGTTTTATGATAACGGTGGGAACGAAATTTTACGCTCCCTCATATTTTGCAACCCTAGCAAATGTCATCTTGGCCACGACGTAGCTACGATATTGGATTTGCCACTTTCTGAGTAATTATCTGGATAAATTAATAAATTTCTCTGACGCCTTGCTGGTTCTTAAGGCCCGTTTTTACAGAGGATAGCTGACAACAATTACTCGGTTCAAATCCACTTGCTACACAACCATCAATAATCATTTAATTATAAAGTTTTCTCCTGGCGGTTTCTCAGGATCTTCTTCCCTTCACTTAAACACATTTCTAAATGTTAATGAAAAGTCAACGCTGTACCTAACTAACCAAAACTACCCTTTTTCTCTATAAACTTACCTCAAGACTTCCAGTCTGTTGGTTTTAGTTTAATTTCTTGCAAGTCACAAGAGAGTAATTTCAGTAGTTTTCAGCTGCCAAAGAGCAGACTTGGTTTGTTGTCTTTCGTGTTAATTCCCCATCCGTCACGTCCGATTCATGAGTAGTGCGGTAGCTTCGACGACTCCTTGACACGTCTCCCTTTAATTCTACTGGATACATCGTGCCAGTTTCTGTTTCAAGTCGAAATTGCCGTTTGTTAGTTCCCTCCTGTTTGCCAGTTTCCTTGGAAAACTTAGTCAGGTGGCCGCCTTCCTCTACTTCCCCATATTTGCCTTGTTCCTTACAAATTGTAAACTTGGTCGGCACATAACGGCAGCATCGATTCTGTATTATTGCCGCGGCATCTCGCCCTAGGGATGTTCAAATGTGACGTCCCGGGGTTTATGCGGCCGTAATCTTCACATCGAACGACGTCGTCGTGTGTATACAACAATACGAACGCAACATTATAACCGGAGGCGTTCTAAAACGGTTTCAGTGTTCATGATGCTGTTGACTCGGCCCTTGCTAATATTCAATCTGGTTTAGTGACGCGACCTCAACTATACAGCGAAACAACGTTTTAGGTAAAGATACTTCCGGCGACGCCATTAATTTCCCGCCAGCAGCTATCGCTTCGCTTCCGGAATCGCGGAGGTAAGACGGCGCGATATTGGCTATTGCAGTCATTTATCATGAATAACCTCGAGGCCATTTGCTGAAGAATTACGTTATTATTGTTACTATTAGCTGGTGGGATGGTAAAAATTTCCTACACCTGGAGGGACCGGAAACGAAATTAGAGAGTTGTTGCGCGTCGCGACGCTGAAAACGCTGAAAGAAATCCTAACGTTTTCAGAGCGTCGTTCTTTCTTATTTGTTGGAACGTGAACCCGTAACGAACTTGAATATGAAAACACGGCGAATTTACAGCGCATCCATTACGGGCTTCCCAAAAAAAACGTGAGAAGTATGGGGATGACGTAAAATATGGAAGGACGTACGGGGATGGTAGAACAAGATATGAGATACGAAATATTGATAGTTACAGATGGCGAGGTCACGCATTTCGTAAAGTGATCTGTCTCAAAGTGGGACGGAAACCGCATCATGTTGGAATTGAGAAAAGTTCGGAAGTATCTTCAATTTATTTTTTCAAGTGAGGCCGCTGTTAGAAAAAATCAGCAAGGTAAGTAGAATACTATTCCAATCGATCAGAATCTATTTTATTATAATTAGCTTAACGTTTGCATCTGTTAATATGCACAAGATCAGTCAACCAATAACGGTTCCACCCCCAATTAAATTTGCACTGTTTGAGGGGTATTATAGTCGACTGGCTAGAACATTCCGATGATTCGCAAGCCTATTATGGTGATTAACACTAAACGGTTTGATCACTTCACCGATTGTGGCTAATCGTATGTCACGTTAAATGATCTTATTGGGAGTGTAGTAGGGTGTGTCAATGGCAATGCGTAGGATTTTTCGAAACGCCGCAAGATGGCGATGTTAGATTCACTGGCGGTACCCTACAGTTGTATGTCAGTTGTCTAAACCGGCTTTACAATGGCTTTGTATAGAATAGTGGTTGTCAGACTTTTCTATTTCACGCTCCATTTTTTACGTTGGATACTTCTGCACCTCCCCTACATAAAATGAGATAAGAAGAACCAAATATGCAAAAATAAACTTTTGATTTGGCTACATTGGCTACCGCCGCCGATGTGGTACAATCACGCCGGGTTAAAAATAATTAAAAGAAACTAATAAAATAATTTTCGAGCTCCCTCCATAAGATATTACCAAACGCAGAGTCAATTATAAGAAGAAAGCCAATATGGCAGCGAAACCCGAAGAGATAACCAGAGCTCCCATAGAGGGTGTGCTTTCATTTTTAGGAGAAACTAGTTTGATAGTTTGCGATGCTTCAGTACAGCGGATCTCTAACCCCAATTTTAGTAACATCAAACATCCAAATAAATTTCCCATCATTCATTTCCCCAAATTACTTCAAATTTTTTTTGCTCAACAATTTTAAGTGGGTACACGATTTCAGAAACACTCGGTATGAAACTTGTTCTTGATACAGGAAAAACGTCAAGCGCAGAGCACATGTTTTTGTAGGATATGGTCCTGCTCATCGTTCCGTTTCCTCTCTGGTAGTTTGTCATCTCGCCTTATATATGCACGTCGACCGGAATTGCTCCAGTCATCTGTCATATAAACACGGATACATTGCACATTACGTACGCATCTGTCTGAGCCGAGACCGGCCATTAGTCAAGTGCCGGTGAAGAGATGGGAAATAACGAAACATCGGAACAACGTCAACTTTTGAACGACGCCATCCATATCCGGAACGCCTTTGGCATTTCAAGTCGACGTCGCCGACGCCATTGCCGAATGAAATTACAGTCGGCGAAATGCAATTTTCTAGCAACTTCGACAAAAAGAATGACAAATACTTTTTTACGTCCAGACGTTGTTTTAGAAGTCGATAGAGGGTACATCGGACTCGGAACTCTCAGAAGAAAACTGAATTTTAGCGCGTCGGGATTAAACGACCGTTTTATAGCATCTAAAACTTGAGAATAATACCGAAAAAGACATGCAAAGATCTAAAAGGAACAGAATCGTAATGAAACAGTTCTGTATCGTCACAAGAGACTATGAAATTTCACTCAAGAAATTCGATTTTTCCAAAAATTACGTTTCGTGAATTAACGATTTTTGAAAAAATTGCTTCAGTTCAATTTTGAGAACGTAAAACGTTTATTTTTGACACAATGTAAAACAAACTTTAGAACGGGAGAAACAAAGATTCGCCCGGCACCTCCACCATTTTTCACTAGCGAAAATTTCAGGAATTCATGCCCATTCGTTCTTTCAACATCTGATCTCTTCTAGATGAAGGCAAAATGGGAGAGAGATATTTTTAAGTCTAAAAGTTGTTAAAAAAATAGGGACAAATAATAGATAAGGGTGAGAGGGTATTAAGGCTTTTAAGACCAGAACTCACATAACAGAAATTGTGGATAGTTAGGTGTTTGTTAAGATTTTACGATGCAAGTTGGGGAAGTACTTAAATGTTGCGTTCAAAAAGGACTACAAATGTGACAATGTGACAATGTGACAATTTTGGGGTAAAAGACTCTAGGACGTCTTTAAAGAATTTTCCATATGCAAACACAACGCAAGAGATTTTCATTAGAT
Source organism: Pyrochroa serraticornis (assembly GCA_905333025.2). Classification (NCBI taxonomy): domain Eukaryota; kingdom Metazoa; phylum Arthropoda; class Insecta; order Coleoptera; family Pyrochroidae; genus Pyrochroa; species Pyrochroa serraticornis. The sequence goes on along the minus strand of HG995157.1, from coordinate 6,464,346 downwards.
TTGAGATACAGGCTGAAAGTATCTACTGAAGAGAAATGTTTGGCCACGCCATTCTATAGCAGATTTAATATTTATATTTGGTCCTATTTCTGCTCTAGGTTTTGGATATTCTTTTATTATGTACCTACCCCTCTTACCTCTATTTTCAAATTGTACAGTACCGCAAAATATTTATTTTAAAAAAATTACTGATTTTGCCTTGGCCCAAGAGTGAGGCAATCTCAAAATTCTTTGGGGACCATCTAATTCAAAGACTAGAAAATTGCTAAAACTTAATAGAAAACAGTTGAGATGTGCATTGGGCACCTTAACAAGATACATTTTAAATAATTAACTAAATATAGGACGGATGGAAAGTAGGACCGTTGTAGGAAAGGGTACAGTTAGCTATAGCTTCAATACAGTGGGGCTTTAAAGACAGTGGCGGCTGGTGCAGGAGGATCAAATGGGCAATGCCCTCCCAAAGCTCCCCAGAAAAACAGAAAATATATTAAGCACAAGTGAGAAATTTATAAAGGCCATCAGATATATTACTTGCTTCTATTTTAAGTTTCCCGCTTCCAAACTGAACGCTGCGCGCTGAGATAGCTTGTCGTTGCCCCGCGATTTTTGCCAGATTGCGTGAAACTGGCATATGCTATCCTTATTTTCCCGTGCAATTACACATCGAGAGTGCTCTAAAAAACGCTGACAACAGCGTTGGGGAGGGGCAAGAATCATTTTGCTCAAGTCAATAAAGTAACTTGTTAAACTCGAACCCCGAACGTTGTCGAACTTTGCCGTTGTTTCAAAGAGTTCGGCAACGACGATCTGCTTATAAACTAAATACAATGCATGCGAGTGTGGTGTGGTGTGGCGTATTAGCGATTTATCCAGCTGTGAAATAATTTCGTTGCTCTTTCTTGTTTTTACTGAGATTCAGCAGTTGTTGGGTGATTTCGTGTTCTAATTGAAGCAATGAATACCGCCCAAGCGATTATCGCGGCAATATTGAAGGGTTTAAGTTTCGAGGATCGTAAGAAAATAAAAGAGTTGGGTCCATTTCGGCCTAACCTTCAGATCCTAAAACAACATGTGGTGAAGGGCAAAATTGTGGTAAGATCATTCAATGCAGGTATGTACCAAAATGCAGATTGGCTATGCGGTTGCGATGTCAGCAATTCATTTTATTGCTTTGTGTGTTTATTGATGGGGTCCGATGATTGTGATCCCGCTTGGGTCTACACAGGCATTACCGATCTGAAGCACTTGGGTGTAAAAATAAAAAAGCATTCAATATGTCAAAGGCATTTGTTCTATTCTCTCGAATTTGCAACTTTAGGCCATGTTGACTTACGAAATCAGTTAAATAACGCTTATCGGATTAAAGTGCTAAAGCATAATGCAAAAGTAAAAGAAAACCGTTACATTCTAGGAAAACTTATTGACTGCATCAAATTTTGTGTGTTTTTGAATTAGCATCGCGAGGACATGACGAAACATTGGATAGCGACAACCCGGGCATTTTTAGAGTCTTAATAAATTTTATGAGGGAAATTGATTTACTTCTTAGATCATATATAAAGCAATCGAAAAATGCTGTATTTTCTGGTTTATCAAAGACAATTCAAAATGAATTATTAGATTCTATATTAGTGGTAACTCAGAATTTAATAAAAAATGAAATTGAAGAAAGTAAGTACACTGCAATTCAAGCTGACGAAACCACTGATAATGCGAACATATCTCAATTAGTCTTTATAGTACGTTATGTTAAAGAAGCTAGAGTATATGAACGTTTTATGGGATACTTAATACCGCCTAGTCATAGGGCAGAAGACATAAGTAACGTAATTTTTGCTGAATTAGAGAAAATGAATATAAACAAATCTCCTGAAAAGCTAATAGCTTAAAGTTATGATGGGGCTGCTGTTATGAGTGGTCGAAATAATGGAGTACAAGCCAAGGTCAGTTCAGTTTACAAGAGAGCAATTTTCATTCATTGTTATGCTCATCAATTATATTTAATTCTAGAAAGAGCTGCCACTCAAAATAAGCAAGTTAAAGTATTTTTTGCAAATGTTTCTGCTTTTTCAACATTTTTTTCTAGATCACACCAACGAACACAAATTCTTGAGAATATAGTTATGAAAAGACTGCCGCGCGGATCAAATACTCGTTGGAATTTTAACTCCAGAGTTGTTCGTACTGTTTTTAAATATAAACAAGAACGCCCTGAATGCTTTGAATTTATTATTGATAATGAAAATGATAAACTAACCATTCAGCAATCAACCGGATTAAAAAATTATTTGAAAGATGAGGAATTCAATGTTTGGTTATATTTCTTTAATAAAATTTTAACACACAGTGATATTCTCTATAAACAATTACAACTGCGCCAGTTAGATAGTGTCAAAATTCTAAAATACATTTCCGATTTTAAGAATGCGGTGCAGAATATCAGAAAAGAAGTTGATCATGACTATTATAACGCAGATGATAAATCAAAACCTGTACCTACAAAGCGAGCTCGATATGTAAACAAAAACATGCAAATGGCCATAGAAGTATGTGATGTTATTATAACAAATATCACAGATAGATTTTGTGTTAATAATCATTTGGAAGCTTCTTTACTCTTTGAGGCAAGCTCTTTTAAAGATTTTGCTGTAAACTTCCCGGAGCATTTTTTTAGTACTGCAGCTACATTTTTTAAGTTATATTCTCTTTCAAGCAAGAATTAATAACCATATATAGCAGAGAAGATTTTCGACAAGCTAATGGAGCTCTTCACATTCTGCAATTTCTTTTAGACAATAACCTTCAAAATGTTTTCCGTGAATCTGAAAGCTGAAAGCTCTTTTAAAGATTTTGCTGTAAACTTCCCGGAGCATTTTTTTAATACTGCAGTTACATTTTTTAAGTTAGATTCTCTTTCATTAAAGCAAGAATTAATAACCATATATAGAAGGGAAGACTTTCGTCAAGCCAATGGAGCTCTTCACATTCTGCAATTTCTTTTAGACGATAACCTTCAAAATGTTTTCCGTGAATCTGTCAAATTGTTAAGAATTATTTGTACAATCCCTATGCACAACAGCTGAAAGCGAACGTTGCTTTTCAACTTTAAAAAGAATTAAGACTTTTCCCCGAAATGCTATAGGCCAAGATAGGCTATGCGCGCTAGCTACTTGTTCTATTGAACGTAAACTTATTAAGTCTACAGACGATTTTAATAATCTGGTTATTAGTCATTTTGTAGCTCAAAAAAATTGACGAATAGTCTTTGTCTATAAGACTTTTAAGTAAATATCTCTCTTAGATCAAAAATTCTTTCTTTCAAAAAAATCTTGCTTTTATATTCCAATTTTACGTTAATAGGGTTAATTTAGTGTAAGAATAATTTTCTAGTTTTTTGTTGGGAGTAGAGCTACTGGCGAGACCTCCTTTATAGGTCAACGGATTGATAGTAGTACCTCAAAGGTGATCTGGAAACTTACTAAAATTTATTGTAAAATATAAATGAATAAGTATCAAATCAGTTCACTAGAGCATCAATTTTTATTAGATACTTATAAGTTTGTCCTAAAGGTTGCCCTCCCATCTAATTTAGCAACCAGCCGCCACTGTTTAAAGACCAAAATGTTTGTGAAAAAATTTTGGGGATTTCAAATATAAAATTATTCGGATGACAAGTGGTTCAGGCAAAATATCAAGACTTCAAAAGGGTACCAAAATTTCAGCTACGCCTACACTTGGAGAAAAAGGTTTGAAAAATAAAAAATAAACGTGCAGATCTAAAAGCTACTGAAGATCATGCTGTTAACCTCAATATTAAGGACACAATGTTGAACGAATCAGTTTATCGAAAGGCAGCAATATTAGTCCCTAATCATCTAGTACCTAGATAGGAAAATTATGCATCACTGGTCCATAACTGACCTGCTGCTATTTCCATAAGCAGCTTTGGGAAATCGGATTCAAACTAGTAATCATTCGTCCAATATGGTATTTAATGCTTTTATAATTGCTCGTCCATGATACTTTGTCATCCGTCGTTGTAAATCCGGATGACATAATTCACAACGTTATAGCGCTCGCTCGCGCAACAAGAAAATCGAATTACGGAGCTAAAATCAACCGATTTTCAGCGATATATTATTGCTGCTGAAACAATTTCAATATTTCACGTATTTCATTTGCTCAATTTGAAAATTTTCGTAAAATCTGCGCGTTGACGTATTTTTCATAAAAAGTAATTAAATAAAGCAAAAATATTAGAAGCGGGCCCCGGCAATTCCGGGCATATTACCCAAATTAAATCGGTCGGTTTCGGTTGGAGCACGTGAAAAATCCGGAATAATCCCCCAAATAATCCTTCATTAAAGCCGCAACGACGCCAACCACCCGAAACCTCCACCATCACTTTAATTATGTAAAGAATGATGAAAAGCCTCTGTTATTTTTGTGGAAATTCCGGCGCAATTACAGGACTCCACAATAACGTGACAAGCGATTTATGCGTTGCTTGCGCCATGTCCTGGACAGCTTTATGGGCCCTTGCGGCGTTACCGCGTCACTCCCCGAATGAAATATTCCAGTTCGGCGACGTCCCGACGCTTAAACTATTTAAATTCAGTGGGTACTCACCGGTCGAACTCAGAACGGTGTAGCGCAATACCAAACGGCCGGAGCCCCACCGTTGCAGAATCTCCAGGGGATGATCCGTTTCTCGCAGGGGACATTCTGGAAATGGAAAGAAGGTCGTAAAAAAGAAAAATCTACGTAACATTATGGGCGATCCCGCAATATTAGGCCGTCCGGACCGTTGACAAGTTCGATTTCTTCAGTCGACCTCCTAGGAGGATAACGGGGAACTGTGTCCATTGAAACGTTGAGTTCGACAACGAGTCTCCGGGGAAGACGAGGTCCCAGCAATCCGCCGCGGAAATCGGATCTGCTAATGGGAATTCCGGCGTTATTCTGTGGGGGTAACTTTTCCTTTCGACTTGCTAGTGATGGTTTTTAAACGGATTCGAGGCGTCAGGAACGTATATAAATGGAAAATATTGATAGTCGCATTGATGAAACATCTGGAAGGTGTCAGTAACTATTCGAAGAATGAAAGACAGGAGAAGTGCGAAACAGTTATTTGTGAACTGAATAATCGGATTCGAACTAATAAAAAAGGAACTGGGGGAAACAATAAGAGCAGCCCGACGTCTCCCCCAATTTTCAACTTTCATCAACATAAGTTCTTTTCATTGTAATGCCGCATTTAACAAAAAATTCTTATAACGAAAATGAATAATCGAGATGTGAATAAAGAAAGACAAAACCATAAATTGCAATTCTTTAGTAATTTAGAAGTAGGTTGGGAAAATCTTTACATAAGTCAACGTGGGGAATGATAAGGAAAAACAATAAAAGTCTGTGGAAGAATAAAAATTACTAATAAAAAAATTGTTTTCTATTTTTATAAACATTTAAACCCCTGAAAAAAATCAAATTATGTAGTAATAGTACAAATCGTAATTTTAAAATAATTACAACAGTTACAGTACAATTTATGCACAAGAAAAGTGATTCGACATTTAACATTTTTGATATATCTTTTCTAAATTGCAAACTTGATTGACCACAATTTTTTTTTACAGAAACATAGTTCCCTTCTCGATGCTGTAATACTTAGAAATTCTAGATATTTGCATCATAGTCTTGAGAGGTCTTTCCTCAAGTATAGTAAAAGCAAATAGTAAAAAGTGCACAAAATGAATCGCGTGTAAGTAGCCGAGTACAGCAGTCTCAAAGCGGTGATTGAGGCGGTGACGTCAGAAGCCATGTCCAATCACAGCGCGTTCTGGGTCAGGTGAATGTTACAATAAATGTGTAACAAAAGTTACAATTGCCATACACAAATATACACAAATTGAGATTGATATCGCCGTTTTTTAATGGCCACATTATTCCTGATTTAGCTGACTGTTGTGCTGTCGTGCTCGAATATTCTTACAATTTGGTTTCTACCACCCCAATTTTGCTGGTTAATCAATTTACTTTATTTGCTACTATTATGTTTGAGAATTGTCCGCATCGCAAGGTTCGAAAATACATTTAAGGTAGAAGTGGTAAGTGGAAACTGGGGTGACTTCAATTTACTAATGAAAATGCAGCCGAGATCCGCGTTTGTCGCGTTCCTTTCACTTACCACTTGCAATGTTTTTTAGGTGGCCCGGGAGCCACATTTACAAATGGAAAACGTTGATGGTCGCGCTGATAACGGCTCTTGAGGGTGTGCCAGCGAGTGGCTTTCCATTTCTCAGCCACTAAGAAGATTACCTGATGTAAAATTCCCGAACCAACCGTCTTCCCGGTTAAATCTCCCGTTTATACGATTGGCATAGACAATCGGGACAGTCCCGTAAATCCAGGGAATAAACTAAAACGTATCAAATAACCAATAATGGATAGCCGTGATTAATTAAGGTTTTAGATTTGATTTAGTCAAGTGGTGCGTTGGGGCCGCACTTCGGAAGCTGCACCATTATATATCATCCTATAAAATCAATCATGCGAACACGTTATCCCTGTACCTCATGTATCATATGTACGTGATTGATTCGGGTTTATATGCGCTTCGTATTCCATGAAAGATGGGCTTCGCTACGTATCAAAAATACAAAAGCGCGCACAGGTACCTCATTCGAGGGTGTGTCGTGTTTCATTCGAACCCGTCACCACTGACAGCGAATGAATAAGTAAATAAATAAAATATGTCGCAATGACGTCAAATTTGCGTACAGCGGAGCTTGTTTTCATTAAAATGAAAAACACCGAAGCCTGCAGATCGAAACGCTGAATTTTCCGGTACGAGTGCGCCCCAACCGGTAAATCCGGTATCAGCACAACGGAAATTCAGTTATTTACCAATACAATTTTTTCAAGTTCTTTTTTATAACTACTGTAATTTGGTCAGGGGGAACCAAAATTCCCTCCCCCCGTGTTTCCAGGTTTTTGGTTCCAATTTTTTATGGGTAAGTTCTCCTAATTTTTTTTAAGCATCGTTGGTTTGATTAAAGTATTGGAAGCTATCGCCGAATCTTATTCGGTGCGATTAGTAAATTTCAACCCTACAAGCTTCTATCTTTTATACTGAACACAGCCGGACCGCTTCCGGTTCCTGTGTAATTTGTGAGCCCCTAAAAATTGTCGTGCACTTCTTAACGAAGTTAGTCGACGCAAATGCAAAAACCATCAATTTTCGTCGACTTTAATAGAATTGTCCCCCGGTTCGCAATTGGATTCTCCCAAACAAATTACAAAGTAACAAACAATTCGGACGTACCAATTTTAAGCGCATTTGCAAGGGACGGCGCGCCCCTCATCAGAAGTCCATCTCGTCTCTCATCGCCAGTTTCTCCGAATTTAGTCCCCGCGGAAGTTACCACCATCATATTGGTTTCGTACCAAGAAACTCGATTTTTAATCAACCACTGTCCTCGACGTAACGTCGCGACGCTCGTTCTCCGGAAAACTGATGTAGAAATCCAATAACGAATTCGATCCATTTTCATTGTCCAATGACAAACATGAGGAGTGTTCGATCGGGAACGTCTGCGTAATTTAACGTCATAATATATTCAACACAGCAGAAACCCGGCACGTGTAATGATCCAGGGAGGTCTGGATTATTATCGAAATTGATGAATTGGTGGAAAAACTCGATTAATACACAGTAGGGAAAACAGACAACTGAATAGGAAACGTCGCCGTACCGCTCCCTGGGTTGCGTGCCTGAAAAAGGCTACTGGAACGGGCCAAGGACGAAACGTGTGATTTATTTAATACGAAATAACTGTGTCGAATGGGCTAGCTATATCGAGTGAACTTACGAAAATACTCTAAAGAACTTGTTAGGGTTCCAAGAAATTCAATCGAGGATTGGTATGCGTCTGAATTTGGTTCGGAAATTTTGGTTACCTCTGTAATGAAAAGTTTATTGGTTGAAGGTCGTAAAAATTATTCAAAGCAACGCAACTTCAGGAAGAAAAAATCAATCTTTTGCCCTCTTAAAATAATGACTTGCTATTTCAGGAGAAACTTTAATATGTTCCTTGTTACTGTTAGAAACAGTTTGAGAATTGATAAAATATATCGGCTTTTTCGATTTTTTCGATTAAAACGCAAAAAGTTATGATTGAGAACTAAAATTACAATTACTGTTGCAAGAAACTTTATGGCGCTATAAATTCCATTTTGCTGTTTAGTCATTAACTAGTTTGTTAAAAACTTTTAACGAACCATAACTGTGTCCTAGTAAATTCAAAATTTCTAAAACATTGAAATTAGTTATGAGTCCAAAGCTACTAGAGGTGAAATTATTGTACTTCCACAATCATTGCGCGGGCGGTCATACAGGAAGTTACTTCTAATTTTCATATTTCTAATAGAAGAAAACAATTTTAATTCAATCTTAAATTCCATACACCATTCTCAGATATTTATTACTAGCGACCGTGCGTATAGGCGTTTTTGAGAAGTTTGAATTTTTTTTGTAAAATCTTGCATTGAAGTAGGAATGTTAGACTTTGATATTTAGTCCTTAATAGAATTATAAACTCCTAATGTTTGCTAATTAAGTATTTGTAGAATATCTTGAAACAGTCTTTCAACCATTTCTCTTAGCAGCTATGGTTAAAGAAGAATTTACTGGAAGCTTCACTCCGATGAAAAATAAATTTAAATTGAGCAAAATAATATTTGAGAAAATTAACATAATAACTACAATTATTGACTTTATTTTAGAAAAAATATTTAATAATTTTCTACGTAATTAATAACATTCAAATAGATATACTGATATCAGTTAATACTGTAGAATTTTTTTTGTTTGCTTTCCTTCGAAAGGCAATGACAAGCCAGCAAGTGGTGCAGTGTCTAGAAAATGTTTTCCCTAAATTTCTGTAGTTTCAACCTCGTGGCTACTAGTCATAGCACGTGGAGAATCTTATGTTGGTATAATAACAAACACAATTGCATCAATGCAGCTAAAACAACAAATTATTTGTTAATTTTTAGTGTTTATCTATTTATTTTGTTACTGTTCTTGACAAATCTTAAGTATTCAAGAAGTCTTTTATTGTGTAACAAATATATGAAACAGGGCAAATATTTCTTATATTTAGAGAATTACAGCAGATTCTGCTCCAGAGCCAGAGAATCCTTAATTTTAGGCTAAAACTAAAAAGTAGAGAACTAATGGATTTTTTACTTTTTGCTGAATTATCCATAGGCCGAGTTTAACTTTAGGTCAGTGATGATTTTATGGCCACCGTTCTCAATTAAAAATAAAATACTTCTAAAGATTTTTGTATTTTGGTTTTATATTCTTAGCTTATTGTCGATTTCAAATATATTTCTACATCTGACATTAAAATTGCCATAGCAGAAAAGTCAATTTCGTAATAGTAAAAAGTAGAAAACGACACGATTTTGCACTAATAAAAAAATCTTTACAAAATAGTTCATTCCACAAAATTGTTAAGATCTTTATAATAAAACTGTTTTTTTGCACTACTTAATGGAAGATCTAACAATTCTTCTTCTTCTTGTAGTAATAGACAAACGCATTTATTAAAATTATCTTACAAAAATGTTTGACAGCTTTGTAATTTCTTATTATTTATGACATTCTGAACATGGTTGCTGCTTTAGAATCTAACGAAGTGAATTTTATAAAAAAAATTTAAGAAAATGGTAGGTAGCCTTACAAAAAAATTTGAGAATTTTCCTACTGATTTCTATGCAATTTTTCAAGCACGTCAGTTCTTCTGTCGCATTCTTAGTTTTCCAAAAATCTACCATTATGTGGTTAACATAAAAATGCTTAAAATTCTGGTAACAACCCCTAAAAGAACAAATCTTTCTTCTAAGTCACCAGCAACTTTAAGCAACCGAGTATAATTTTTGACTCCTTATGAAATTTTGAAGTTGCCTGTCAAGATTCTTTAAAATCCAAGAAGGTGAATTTTTTTCCAATTTCCAATCAGATCCTCTCATGAAAATTTCCGGCATTTTTTTTTACCGATTGCTATAAAATTTGGCACGCAGATAAGTAATTTAAATACGAACTCATAGAGGCGCTCTGTTGCTCTGTAGTATTCTTAGTGTTCCAATAATCTTCCATTATGTGGTTAACATAAAAATGCTTAAAAATTCCTTGTAACAACGCACCTTTCTTCTAAATCACCAGAATCTTTAAATATCAGAGTGTAATTTTGGATTCCTTATGAAACTTAGAACACGCCTATCAAGTTTCTTCGAAATCGGAGGAGGTAAATTTTTTTCCAGTTTTTGAAAAAAAAGTCAAAATGGGATCCCTCATAAAAATTTTCGACATCTTTTTTTTATGATTGCTGTGAAATTTGGCACGCAGATGTCTTATTCAAATACAAACTCATAGAGACATTCAGTTCCTCTGCAGCATTTTTGATTTTCCAGAAATCTTCCATTATGTGGGCAACATAAAAACTCCGAAAATTTCGCTAACAACCCCCATTGCAAAGACACTTTTTTTCTAAACCACCAGTAATTTTCTACAACCGAATGTAATTTTCGATTCTTTATGAAATTTTAAATACGCTTGTCAATTTTCTTTAAAATCCGACGTGCAGGTACAGTTGTGGATTGATGATCTTTCGGACCATCATCCAATTATACAGGTCACAAAAGTACGAAAAACCCGATTATGGAAAACATCCAATTCTGCCCAACGCCATTTATTTCTCAATTCCAATGGCACAATTTAATTTCTTCTTTTGCGAAAAGTATTTGCGGAAATTAATTTGCAAATTTTCTAGAAGACTGTCAACTAACTTTAACGACACTCTTTTATAATTTCCTTCCGGCGAGCAACTGTAGATAAATTCGCATATCACGAGACACATCTCAAACCGATTTTCTTTTAATTTGCTATTCCACAACTACATTTATTTTAAATTGCTGGCACCTTCACTTGAACCAAATATATTTGTCTAATATTTACCTAAAATTAAACATTAAGTAAATTAAGTTTTTCGAATATATCTTCTACGTGGAGAGCCTTATTAGCAACAACTTGTATAGGATTCTTCCACACGTTTGTGACCCTTCCGCTTAAAGAAATTGCTTCTTTATTTTGCAGATGCGTATTAACACCTAATTTCCTATAAGTCCCCCTATCTTCACCAGCAGCAGTTAAAGTCCTTGATTTTAGCAACATGCAGCGCGATTGAATTATTTAACACGTTTTAAAATCATTTTCTGGTTTATAACGAAGCAAAGTTTCGAAAAAACAAAATAAATCAAAAATTATATTTATTTTATTCCCGTGACGACACGTACACGTAATCATGATTCAGGAGTATTTTCTACAGTGCCAAACTCAGTTAAAAATTAATAACTGCAAATCATCAGAAGAACAAAACCTAAGTTTACAGAGATGTTTAATTTCGAGCACTCAGGTTACTTTGAGATTCAAATCAATTTATTGGACGGATAATGTTTTATCGGCGTGGCGATTTAAATCAACATTCGAAAAACATTTATCTCATTCGTCAGTCTAAATAAGGCAGCAATGTCATTTAAATTTAACGAGCATTTCAATTTAGAATTAACAGTGTTGGTTTTACTTTCATTGGCATTTAGGCAAATAATTGCTGGACCAAATTTAAATAACGTTAGTGCGATTAATGTTTCTTTAGTGCTGTTAATAGCTATGCAATTTTTTTCAGACCCACCTATTTAATTTTATGTTAATTAAATATTTAATTACGACGTACAATGGATACTTAAAACTAAATAACGCTTCCACCCTCTTTGAAAATCGACAGTCACTTCAGCAAAGTCTTCTCTATGAAGTGTAATTGCCGTAAGTTCTTTTCAAACGTTTTTTTGTTTTTAACTGCTAAACTTTCTTAATTAAGGTAAGAGCAAAGGTAGTAAGTAAAGAGTACAGCGGATGTTCAAGTGTCGCCCTCGTTAAATGAAGAAGATGAATGAAATAGCGACAATTAAAAGGCTTTATTTCTGCAACCCTTGAGTGGGTCGCTGTTAAAAGGAAGTTTGACTAGTAGCAATATATCTTTAGAAAGCAACGTTTGAACAAAATAAAAATATCTCGAAAAAGTGATTGGAAGTGATACGAAAAAGACGTAAAAACAGTGTAATAACCGGAAAATAATAAAAATGTACTTTTTCTTGAAACGGCCTTTACTGAACAGTATCGCGTGTTCGCTGAGGATTCCCTGTTGAAAACGACTCGATTTCCCGTCGTTTTCCTGGGAAATCAACCCGACCATCCATTTAAACCAAATAACCCGACTCGTTCCTTGACATTATTGGCCGCGATTCTTCGCACACGCGATTGTAATAACCATTTTCCCACGCTTAAGCCGGCATCGCGTACACCAGCACGAACTTGGGACAAATTCAGACAAGTCACGTGAAATCCTTCCATGTCGTTGCCTAATCAAACAACCATCAGCTTCGTCGCCGGTCCGGACCTGCGTTAGAAATCAGCGGTGTCGTCGTCGCACACTATGTTAGTTCGGGGGTGAAACGTGCTTTCTCACCCACCCCATAACTGGCGCTATCTACGATAATTGATATTCATGGAACGTCATGGGTGGTGGTACGTGATTGCGATTCAAGATGCATAGAGAAAGGTGGGATTGAAGAGACTCTTTGCTGCTTCTCTACAGACCCGTGAAACCTTCTATTAGCGTAATATTGCGACGGCTTTATTTGGATTGGAATCCGGGGCGCCTCCGCCAAATTCGACCGGTTTCAAACAATTTTGAAATTCCACAAGTTATGCAACTAATAATACGTAGTAGCGGTGATGACGTATAAATATCAGGCGGTCGGTCTTGCAATACCGATAGTGCCTTTCCGGTGTTCCCGGAGGAAGCAACCAATTCGTTTAATGAGGTAGTCGGGCGAGATCCTTGAGTATTCGCTTCGCTGGGAATATATTAAAGTGGCTGCTTGCCGGTTCTATTGAGTCGAGTTCGAGTCTATTGTATTCACTTGATTCCGTCGATCTTAATGCTGCAACGCTTTCATGTATTACGTTTGTATTGCGTTGCGGTTATTTGTTTAATCTGTTTAGTAACTAGCTCTCTGTGTGGTTGTGCAGAATCCGGTTCGCTTCCTCTTGCGCCACTTGTCAAATATGCTCGATCTCTATTGAAATTAGAAACGGCCGAAATTTGAGCTGGTTACGTAAATTCTTAATGCTGCTGAGAGAATTAATGAGACCAACAAGCGACTTATCGACGACAATTTCGACATCGCCAAACCGGACCGGATTTTATTACCAAATCAATCAAGGCCCAGCAAATATCCCTAATTTGGCACAATTTCTGCTTGCAATTTTAAACACTTTTTTAACATGTTGACTTCTTGACTCTCACCCGACACACTAAACTAAATGTCTTTAATAGACGTTTTGACCTACCTATTGCGTGATAATCTATGGATTATCGCGCAAATAGGTACAACAACGCAAAATATTTAATGCCATTCATAAAGGGGTTCATGAGAAATTTCTACTTGCCATAATAAAAAAGTTTTTATTGCAGCAGAAACATAGAACATTTTTTTACTTTTTACTACTGGATGTGTTGGACGAAAAAATCAATGGTAGCGCAAATTTGCTATTTATAACTTTGCGATTTTTATCTGAACTAAATAAAGATAATTCCCAGTGGCGGCTCGTGGCTAAATTAGATGGAAGGGCAACCTCTAGGGCAAACTTAGAAGTATCCAATAACAATTGACCCTAGTGAACTGATTTGATACTTATTAATTTATATTTTACAATCAATTTTAGTAAGTTTCCAGATCACCTTTGAGGCACTACTATCAATCCGTTGACCTATGAAGGAGGTCTCGCCAGTAGCTCTACTCCCAACAAAAAACTAGAAAATGTTTCTTACACTAAATTAACCCTATTAACGTAAAATTGGAATATAAAAGCGAGATTTTTTTGAAAGAAAGAACTTTTGATCTAAGAGAGATATTTACTTAAAAGTCTTATAGACAAAGTCTATTCGTCTATTTTCTTGAGCTACAAAATGACTAATAACCAGATTATTAAAATCGTCTGGACTTAATAAGTTTACGTTCAATAGAGCATGTAGCTAGCACGCAAAGCCTATATTGGCCCATAGTATTGCGGGAAAAAGTCTTAATTCTTTTTAAAGTTGAAAAGCAACGTTCGCTTTCAGCTGTTGTCATAGGGATTGTACAAATAATTCTTAACAATTTGACAGATTCACGGAAAACATTTTAAAGGTTATTGTCTTAAAGAAATTGCAGAATGTGAAGAGCTCCATTGGCTTGACGAAAGTCTTCCCTCCTATATATGGTTATTAATTCTTGCTTTAATGAAAGAGAAACTAACTTAAAAAATGTAACTGCAGTATTAAAAAAATGCTCCGGGAAGTTTACAGCAAAATCTTTAAAAGAGCTTGCCTCAAAGAGTAAAGAAGCTTCCAAATGATCATTAACACAAAATCTATCTGTGATATTTGTAATAATAACATCGCATACTTCTTTGGCCATTTGCATGTTTCTGTCTATATATCGAGCTCGCTTTATATGTACGGGTTTTGATTTATCATTTGCATTATAATAATCATGATCAACCTCATTTCTGATATTCTGCACCGCATTCTGAAAATCGGAAAGGTATTTTTGAATTCTGACACTATCTTACTGGCGTAGTTGTAATTGTTTATAGAGAATATCACTGTGTAGTAAAATTTTATTAAAGAAATATAACCAATAATTGAATTCCTCATCTTTCAAATAATTTATTAAGCCGGTTGATTGCTGAATGGTTAGTTTATCATTTGCATTATCAATAATAAATGCAAAGCATTCAAGAAGTTCTTGTTTATATTTAAAAACAGTACAAACTACTCTGGAGTTAAAATTCCAACGAGTATTTGATCCGCGCGGCAGTCTTTTCATAACTATATTATCAACAATTTGTGTTCGTTGGGGTGATCTAGAAAAATTTTTTGAAAAAGCAGAAACATTAGCAAAAAATATTTTAACTTGCTTACTTTGGGTGGCAGCTCTTTCTGGAATTAAATTTAATTGATGAGCATAACAATGAATGAAAATGGCTCTCTTGTAAACTGAACTGACCTTGGCTTGTACTTCATTATTTCGGCCACTCATAACAGCAGCCCCATCATAACTTTGAGCTATTAACTTTTCAGGAGATTTGTTTATATTAATTTTCTCTAATTCAGCAAAAATTATGTTACTTATGTCTCCTGCTCTATGACTAGGCGGTATTAAGTATCCCATAGAACGTTCATATACTCTAGCTACTTTAACATAACGTACTATAAAGACTAATTGAGATATGTTCGCATTATCAGTGGTTTCGTCAGTTTAAATTGCAATGTATTTACTTTATTTAATTTCATTTTTTATTACATTCTAAGTTACCACTAATATAGAATCTAATAATTCATTTTGAATTGTCTTTGATAAACCAAAAAATACAAAATTTTTCGATTGCTCTATATGTGATTTGAGAAGTAAATCAATTTTGCTCATAAAATTTATTAAGCCTCTAAAAATTCCCGGGTTGTCGCTATCCAATGTTTCGTCATGTCCTCGCAATGCTAATTCAAAAACACCACAAAATTTGATGCAGTCAATAAGTTTTCCTTGAATTTAACGGTTTTCTTTTACTTTTTCATTATGCTTTAGCACGTCAATCCGATAAGCGATACTTAACTGATTTCGTAGGTCAACATGGCCTAAAGTTGCAAATTCGAGAGAATAAAACAAATGCCTTTGACATATTAAATGCTTTTTTATTTTTACACCCAAGTGCTTCAGATCAGTAATGCCTGTGTAGACCCAAGCGGGATCACAATCGTCGGACTCCATCCATAAACACACAAAGCTATAAAATGAATTGCTGACATCGCAACCACATAGCCAATCTGCATTTTGGTACATACCTGCATTGAATGATCTTACCACAATTTTGCCCTTCACCACATGTTGTTTTAGGATCTGAAGGTTAGGCCGAAATGGACCCAACTCTTTTATTTTCTTACGATCCTCGAAACTTAATCCCCTCAATCTTGCCGCGATAATTACTTGGACCGTATTCATTACTTCAATTAGAACACGAAATCACCCAACAACTGCTGAATCTCAGTAAAAACAAGAAACTAAAACGGTAGAGCAACGAAATTATTTCACAGCTGGATAAACCGCTAATACGCTACGCCACACACCACACTTGCATGTATTGTATTTAGTTTATAAACAGATTGTCGTTGCCGAACTCTTTGAAACAACGGCAAAGTTCGACAACGTTCGGGGTTCGGGTTTAACAAGTTACTTTATTGGTTTGAGCAAAATGATTCTTGCCCCTCCCCAACGCTGTTGTCAGCGTTTTTTAAAGCACTCTCGATGTATAATTGCATGGGAAAATAAGGATAGCATATGCCAAGTTTCACGCAATCTGGCAAAAAACGGGAGGCAACGCCAAGCTATCTCACAGCGCGCAGCCTTCAGTTTGGAAGCGGGAAACTTAAAATAGAAGCAAGTAATAAATCTGATGGCCTTTATAAATTTCTCGCTTGTGCTTAATACATTCTCTATTTTTCTGGAGAGCTTTGGGAGGGCACTGCCCATTTGCCCCTCCTGCACTAGCCGCCACTGATACTTCCTCAAGCTGTTGAAATTTGCATGTCTGTTCAGGTATATTTAATAACAAAACTAGCTCTTCGAAGGCAATCCTACAAATTGCGGATCGTGATTTAGAAAGATTTCAATACTATGCTTAGACAATTTTCTCTGTCTACAGGTGTCTAAGGTATGCAACTTCATGAAGTTTATTCACAACGCGACCGCCCTTGTTTCCATTAAATTTAGCACGTAACAATATTTTTGCAATAAATTATAATAAAGAGGAGGAACGTACAATTTTCCGAAATCATATGTCTATGATGTGCAGAGCTGGAAAATCCCTTCCTGCATACTGGTGGTTCATCAATCTCCTCTAGTTTTAATGGGTTAGCGTTAACGTGATTTACGCGGGAGCGGCACTAATGTGACCTATTGTCCCCCGGTGTACATCCCATCCAATACTTACATCCTCACATACTTCCTCCGGAAAACTCGAACGAATTTGATAAGAATAAACAACGATTCGGTCCGACGGAATTAGTTTCCGGTTGAAGCGGTTCGTCCGCAGTTTCCGAGGATTAAAATCGTGAAAATTTATTTAATAACACAGCTCCATCAGCTTTCCTCTTCCTACAAAAGAAACTCATCTCGCGATACAAAGACTTCCTTATATCTTGGCTCATCAAAGCAGTGGAGATTTTACAGGACCATAATAGAATTTTCAGGACGCGGGAACACAATAATTCCAAGCTATTATTTCAGTCCGACTTTTTTATTCGGTCATTTTCCGTGTTTATTGTGTTCGTCATCAGAAGAGACGGCGTGCCAACCATAAACCCCCTACACCCCGCTGCCGTAAAAAGGTAATAATGGTCGTTAACTTCTTTAACGTAATTAAGTCAGCTGGTGGAAGCGGGAAAAACGTTTTTTTTTTGTTTTCTTTTATTCAGTGACTGAATTTACGTGTTCTACCATGCAAATTCCGGTCGAATCAAATTGTCCAAGTTTTCGGTTGTGCGAGAAAGTAACTTAATTTAGGTGGCAAGTTTCCTCCGTCGACAAAATGAAGCGTGAAACTATTACAAGTTTGGTCGCTGTTTCGACAAACAAAAAGTTACAACCGCGACCGCACCCCCCTAGTTTTTCTTTATCAATCCGGATTATAACGACGCAATCAACTTGGCCAAAAAGTTTCTTCAATCTTGTTAGACGAGTTGGAAGAAGACGAATTTCCATACGCTCCGTCAGGTTTATTAATGAAATGACACTTTTTCGTCGATCGATCCCTTTAATTTTTTCAGTTTGAACGAGGTCACGCTGAAAAACCGCCCGAAACACCCATAACAATAAAGCGAAACGCTGAATTTTCCGCTCAATCATTCACTCGCGAGGGACAGTTGTTTAATTAATTAATAAATCACAAGGCGTCCTTCACCTGACCCTTATTGTCCATTTTCAGGCAGCGATAACGCGCACTTTACAGCCCTCATGAATAAAAAATCCCGACCCCTTAATAGTTCATCATCAAAATTAATTAAAAAACCACAATCATTGCTACAATTGAGCGACGTAACGAAAGAAATTATTCAACAAACAAAATTCACCCGGCGCATCCGCCATTTGATTTCACCAAAACCTCAACAAACGAAATTACGCAGAGACAAACGATTTAACTCAAAACTAATTAATTTTTTGCTCTATTACTTCATCGGCAATTGTCAGCGCCAGATACCACCATCCGGTGTGCTTTTTAATTGCTTTCGGCCATTAATTGAGTCCCGAACCGGTGGGTGGTGTGGTGGATGGCTTCGCCGCCGTCCAAACGATTTGATCCGAACGAAATCGCTCGCAACGTCAAACATCGTTAATCAAGGAAAGTGTAGTTATGGGACACTTGGACAGTTTCACCGTGTATCAACTGTTATGACAGGAGTTAAGTGGAAAGGGGAATGGGCGGGGTGGTTGAATGATAGAAGGGGGTGGTTGTAGGGGTTGTTTGTTACTTTGATTGATTGTGACGCCGCCAACGACCCCCGTTGTTTGCGGTTACAGCTAAGTACTCGTGTGTTTTGGCACCTTAACGGCCTCCATTCCGAAGGGCAGATTCAGCCGCAACAAAAACAATCGGGAAGAGGACCCCATCTAGTGGCAACTGTCAGTTGAGAGTTAGGAAACTTAACGGTAGCATTTGAGTAGCTAGCTGAGTTGGCATATAAATTTTTATTCGGATCTACTATCCCAACAAAAGTTTTTTAGTTAAAAGAAAATTTTCTTCTTTTAAACGGATCAAGAGCAATTCCAGAAATTCTATCAATTAACTTCTCTTTTCTTACTAACTATTAAAAGAGAACTCCTTTCCAAACTTCAGCAGTAATAAGATTTTCAAACTAAAATAACCATCACATTATTCTTCGATTAATTCACTATTTCTTCTTCCTCAATTTCCTTCTTCCTATCATAATTTTATAAATTTTTAACTACTATAAATTTGTTTTAGCTATTTTTCTGGGTTCTTTTTCAGAAAAAGTTAGGTCCAGAGTTTTGATTGGGGCTAATTTTTAAGCTGTTTCTTCCACTTTACCTTCTTAGCGCAGAAAGTCAGATTAGCTCTCTCAATCATCTCCCATCTAGTTAGTGAGCTTAATTCTAGCTAATTCAGCATCTCAATTTTTTCAAAAAAAAAGTTGATTGGGCTGAATGAAAAGCAAATTTTAAATTAAGTGCTAGGGGGTGATGGAGGGTTAGTGCCTTGCACTTTCAAATACTATTCCTTCACGAAATTCATTTCTATTAAAATATCTTTACAAATAGTGCCGAATTTAAATTTGAATTTTATTTTGCCTGTGACACTTTTTCTGTCGCCTACTCAATCGCAAAAGCGAAATTGCTAAGACTCAAGGATTCGTCCCTGTGGACAACTCGATTACAATAAGAAATACAATAAGAAAAGAGAGACATTACAAGTACAATAAGATGTGGGTCTTGTAGTACATAATAAAACTGTACACTCAACAGTACATTGTAAAGCGTGCCAAATCGCGCCTTCCATTAAATGATATTCAGCTATTGACGAACAACAATTTATGATAGAGCACAATCCATTATTGCATATATGGAATAATGGTCAAAAGAAATTATATGTGGGTATTGTAAATAAATATTTTTTATGAAAGATATTGAATTAACGACTGAATAACCTAATGAACTTCTTGTAACGAATCACTGGTTAGTGTATTGGCCACTTTATTATAGCCTTAAGAATAAAAAGCCTTTAAGGCATTTTTCTGAATTCATGAGTACTGCTTGCTTTGTTACAATATCTCCGCATTTATCGATTTTAATGATATGTTGGTTGCCTATTTCCATTGTTTCTGGATCGACTTAACGGCAATTCAGTCTTTTGTTGCATCCCACAATAAGTCAGGGGAATGACAAATTTAAAATAATTGTGAGCCCAAATTTTTCCACATTTCTGTGGTGATATGTAGTGATAAAATATATTGATGTCAAGTAATAAAATTATATTGTGAACATCGATTTCTTATTCTTTTAAAAGTGAGAAGCCTAAAGCGTTTTAGGAAGCTTTTCCTAATTGAAGTGGTTTGTGGAGTATTTTAGGAAATTTTAAAATACAAATTGATAACGAAACTTACCACCATGTTCAGGACAAACAGCAACCAAAGCACAGGTTTCATCGCCTGGATCTCGACAACACTCGATAACATCAGAACACGTAGTGTCAGGTGTCACAGGAACATGTGTTGAGGCACCATCACCAAATACCTTGACAATCATCTGGAAAAAAAACAACACAATCAAGAATTAATCAATTGTTAACATGAACAATATGTTAATCGCAAACGGTTTCAATTTTTACAGATGTAACCAATTAATAATTCTCTTCACCAGATTTATCTTAAATGTAGATTTTCAGAGGAGCGCTGAGGTTGATAAAGTAAATAAGTAGGAAAACCTTATATTATGCCGACGAATGGCTAAAGGAATTTTTCTATAAACAGTTTTTGTACTGTAATAATATTTATAGCCATCTAGCACGTTAGGTGATAATTTTGCCAAACTATCGCCAAAGAAAATAATGAAAATTTGCCAGGTGCCCAAATTATGGTTGTGTAGTATTTGGAATGACGATTACATGATAACGTCAGGACTAAAGTAGAGCTTTAATATACAAATAAAAAAATTGAAAGACATTCCTGTATCACTTGTACAAGTGTCATAAATTTAATATCGTATCTGCAATCACAAATACTAAGAATATTGAGTTAAAATTTTTTAAAGCAGTTACTAATCTACTTACAGGAGTAGACAGATTTGCTTCGACATTGAGTGGGATTAGCGCTGAGAATCCTAGGGGCATGTATGTAATGCCTCCCTTCTCATCGTATATGCAGGCGATTATTTAATGTTACCTGTTTCAGACATTTTTTCGATGAGATACCAATGAGAAGAGAAAAATTCGAAGTGGTAATAAAACATAAAATTGAGAGAATAGCGTCAAATTTTTCTTTCATAAAACTGGTTGCTTAATGCAAACCTGAATGGGTCGCTACCGACGCTAATCCTCAACCAAACTAGCCTGATAATCCCTTAAGTACAAGAAACTGGTCGTTGCCAATTTCCCAATTAGCCGATGCAAAAAATCAGTTTCTTTCCGCATCGTATTTCTCGCTTCCGGAGACAACCCATGTGAATTCTCCCACAATATCCGCTCGTGTGTTTAACATAACAACAATAATTTAATTAAAGAAACTCGTTGCGGTTTATCGAACCGCACGTAAAACTAATTAAACCCCTTACAAAATGTTATCGACATTATCGAATAACGGACAAAATCTTCCGTTTGATCGAGCAATTTTCTAGATAAATGATGATCAAACGTTAAAAAAAACGACAAACGAAGAAGAATGGCAAAAAAGAGCACGTGCCGCGGCATTCCGTCATAAACGATCGCAAATCAAACCGTGCATTTCCTCACAAAAAAACAAAGCCAACACGAAGTGTTTGTGTGAAGCGCAATAAAGTCAAAGATGTACAGTTAAGCACGAGTCTGTTCGAAGAAATGATAAATATTGGCGTAATTGTGGTTGGTAATGAAAGTACTGCTAGATCGAGAGCAGGTGGTCAATTTTTCTATTAGATTTGGTTACGGATCGGAGGTAGTGGATGCGCCGGAATTGCCCGCAGATCGACCGCACTTTCACGGTAACGATGCGTGACTTGCTAAGAGGGATTCCAAAATTCCGTCCGAAAGTGCCTTATCGGACGGAATTCCGTTCTTGACGGCGTTTATCGGATTTTGCTATAATTAAAATTGCGTTAAGGAAAAATGTTTCAATACCTGAACGCTTCTGCAAAACGGACAGAAATTATAAATATCAAAGTAACGATTATTACGAATTAGTTACAGAATTTGATGCAAGTTATGAATCAAAATTAAACATCATAATTACGGAATATTTCTCGAATTGTAAAGTGAGCAATGAAAAAAATGTAAACTTCTGCTGCAAAAAATTTCTATAAATTTAATTTTACACAATAAAGTGTTAGAGTCTTTTTTTAAATTAACATTGAACCTAAACACTGTCGTCTACAGCTTTTTTATTTTAGTGGTCTACCTCTTAGAGATTTATTAATAAATTATAGTCGTCCATAGGACTGTAGGAGAGTTCTAACTAAACTACAAAAAGGTTTAAATGCTCAAAAATGTGGTCGACAAAATTATATAAGAAAAGCCTTCAAAATGCTTTTTGAAAAATTAGACCATTTTTCAATAGATCTTTTGCTAAATTTTCAACTGTAATTGGAATAAAAATTTTATCATCGAATCAGTCCCGCTAATTGTTTTCAAACAAATTCGATTAGATTTGAGTATGGGCTGTATGCTGGTCAATCCTCGCCTCATTACGATACCTGCTTCTCTCTGTATTATTTCTTGACACAATTTACTTTACAACCCCAAATTATTGGACCACATAACTTTGTACACATTTTCCCCAAAATAAATTAACAGTTTACTCTGTAAATAAAATTTATTTTGAAATCGTTGTATTCCATTTTCTAATATATTTTTGGCTTTGAGTTTTTGAGACTAAAATTTTATTATAACTGTGAACATTTGTGTTATCGAGTTTGATTTCTAATTAAAAATATGGCAGTTAAGAAATGATACTACTTTTATTTTGGGAAAGTGTAAACAATAATTAGCAACAAAACGCGATTGAAGGGAATAATTTATTAAAGAATTAATGAAAAAGGATTAATAATTTAAGAGCATTGTGAATCAAGTTATAGAAACAAAAAATAAATTATGGAAAGTATCAATTAACCCACAGACATCGATAAGAAAAGATTATTTGGAATACAAAAAATCAGTCATCTGGAATTGAACAGCTCTAACGCTTCAAGACCAGTAATGCTTTGACTACAATTATATTTTTGATCAATTCGAGGACTGTCACTTTATAAATGTAAAAGACGCAAGAATTTCATTAAAAGATATATTAAAGAATCGTAAAATTGCGGAAAGACCATCTGGAAAAATTCAATGAATAAGTTTTTTATATCATCTCCGCCAAATTTTCTTGAAGAGTTGCACTACTACTGACTTGACTACTAAATGATGATTCTGAAACTCGACGATTAGGATGCATTTCATTTTTTCTATGACTAAGCAGAAATTGGGCTCAAAATGATTGTCGAATATTAAAATATTAAAATGTGTTTAGTTGGAAAAACTTGAAAAGGTCAACTGACACTTTAACAGATTGCGTTTTTAAAGCGGTGATAAAGGAACTCACGAATCAGTCACAATACTATGAAAAGTAAAATAATAAAGAAAAGTGGATCATTCAAGTGCAAGCTCTAATTCAGTTCGAAAAAACTCTCCACTTGAAGATTCTTGCAGAGTTATTATGAGGCAAAGTTTTTAGTGAAATCTTGGGTAGAAACCGACCCATTTAGTCGCAGATCCAGATTGGAAGAGGCAATTAATAAAAATATAGAAATCCCATTGATGATTTGTGCTACAATTATTTGACTGTTTATTAAAAAAATAAAATCCAAAAGCATTTAGGACATGCTTTGAGATGTTTCCAAAAAAATGGAAACTGCGAATTAAAATGTAAAAAATACACCCTTCTAGATTCACTCTAGAGGTGTTATTAAAGCAATTTGCTTTTGTGTTTTCGCAATTTTTCATAAACAATAAAGCCTCTAAAAAAAATTTTGTTTTGTGGTAATAATATTAGTAATAAATAAAAGCAAAACAAAAAATTTGCAAGCTTCCTATTATATACACACTAAACAATTTGATAAGCAAATTAACAGGTAAAGTAGCGGTGAAAACAAAGATGTGTATAAGGAAAACTCAACGAATGAAGATTTTTTTTTCAAAGAGTGAGAAATCGGTTTAGCTTCTTTTCTAAATAAATGTTCAAAAATATTTTATGGTCTATCTACAGTATAATAGAAAATTGCGAGGGCAAATTTAAAATATCCGGATTTTTGGAATTTTAAAAGTCCAGTTAGCAAAGTTGATTTCGATATTTTTCAGAACGCCCTTTATAAAGCCTTATAAAATTTTTTGACACGTGTGCTATTAATATACGGACTTATAGAAACATTCAGTTCCTCTGTAGCATTCTTAGTTTTCCAAAAATCTTTCATTATGTGGTTCAACATAAAAATGCCAAAAATCCTCATAACATAAATGCCAACAACCCCCATAACAACGCCTCTTTTTCCTAAGTCACCAGTAATTTTTAACAATCGAGTGAAATTTTCGACTTCTTTTGTAATTTTCAACACGCCTGTCAGGCCTCTTTAAAATCCAAGGAACTGATTTTTTTTCCAATTTATGGAAAAAAAAGTAAAAGGGATCCCCTCATAAAAATTGGTATGATATTTATCAGGTGTATTATTTAAATACAAATTTATAAAAGCATTCAATTCCTCTGTAAGATTGTTAGTTTTTCAAAAATTTTCCATTATATGGTCAACATAAAAATGCCGAAAACCTCCAGCAATTTTTAACACCCGAGTGTAATTTTCGATTTCTTATGAAATTTTGATCACGCCCTTCAAGATTTTTTAAAATCCGAGGTGCAGTTGCAATTACGAACCATGTACATTCAAATAATAATCTTTCGGACGATCATTCGATTATGCACGTCATTCAGGTACGAAAATTTTTATTCAGAGCCAAAGCCTCAAGGACTCAAGGAGTATAATGATAATATGGACCTGACAGGTACGTTCATTGTCCCATAAGGATTTCAAAAAATTGTGTAACAAATAAGCGGAAAAAGGATTGCCAAAATTTTTGCACTTTAACTTTAGAGCACATTTTAGAATATCGGTAGAGCAATTTTTGTAAAACTTCATTGGTAGTCTCTTCTCTCTCCTTTGTAAATATTTCTAATTCTTTTAATAATTATCTTCTATGTCCTCTACTTCATCATATTCTCTTTTCATTTTTCTCAAGAATTTGTTAGTTTTATCTTCACTTTTCATATTCCTTCTTTTTTGTCTGATGCTACAAACGTCGTTAATGTTTTTAAATTTTTCTTCTAAATCGTGTTTCCAATCATCATGGAATATTTCTTGTTTTATCATAATACCTAGTAAGAAGAGATCTTCTTCGCCACTCTTCTCGTATTCGACTTTGTCAAATAATTTTTTCAATTACACGTTGACAATGTTCAATCATTTTCTTATAATCATATTTAATCATTTCGTTCGCTATTTGGTACCCTCCTGCTAACTTTCTCTTTTCTTTACATTTTCTCTTGTTGCAAGTATTTTCGGTTATACCTAATAATGTTTCTGATAGCGCATTTCCAGTGTCATTTTATAGAAGTTTTCACGTTTCTTTATTTTCATTATTGCAATTAAATTTAAAATTTAACAATTTAATCTTTAACTTGGGCTTCGCGGCCACACAAATTTGCCAACGGGCGCCACTATGCCCTCGAACATAATGAAGAAACTCTTGCTCTAATTACTTTACCAAATATTCTAGTCAACTCCATACCACTCAAATTAGCATTTTTATCAATTTAAAAAAAACATACAGTGACGAGAACCTGTCAAGAAACTTACTGATTAATTAAAAACTATTCACTAGTGGAATAAAATCTTTAAATAAAGTTTGAAACAATTTTTTTCTAAACTGTTGCACAAACATATTTTTATTTACCTGAGAGGTATATAATTTCTGATAAAATAGTGTAAGCCGAACTATAATTTTTTTTTTTAATATTGAAGCTTTGACTTGTTATAGTCCAAGTTCAAATTGCATTATCTTCTATCCATTTAAGGCGAGAAAACCATTAGTGTATCAGGATGTTTAATTTGAAGTTAATTGTCTCAGTTTCAATCAAGTGCACTTCACTTTTCCTTTCAACGGCTTAACAGGACTAAAACGTCTCTGTAGTAGGATTGCAGAACTAGGATGAAAGAGAGTCGAAGCTACTAAGTGCTTTATTAAACATTTTAAAATGGAGTTGAAACAAATTAAAAATTGTTTAAACATTAGCGGACAGAACGTAATCCTCTACTATTAAATGGTACAGTTATTTTATTATTATTTTCATATTAAACTAACATCTAAACGGTAAATTGTGTTACGACTAAACTTGCTACAGTTATTATTCAGATCGAAATTGCGCCAGACAAAAAAAACTAGAAATCTGAAAATAACTGTGGTCAGTAATAATTATTGTCACCGTCATAAAATTTTGAATTTTTTGGATTTGTCAATTATTTGAAGAATTCAATACTAGTAATAAAATTGACTCAATTTACGGCTGCGTCCCTTTATGTCTCGTAAGTTTTTCGCTTTCCCGAGCCTGGCGATATGTCAAAAATATCGTGAATAATGGTTTTAGTCTTTTTATGGTCCAATGCGTTGGGTTGGCTGGCGGGCGACACAAAATATTATTACAATTTATGAATACATTGATATAAAATGAAGTAGGTATCAAAGTTTTATCGGCGTTTAAAAAATCGCTTGCTTATTTTATAAGGGTAGGATTTAATGGCAAATTATAATAAAAAAAAATGTGCAAACTATATGTGCACTTTGAGTATTATTTTAATTATTTTTGTACATAAAAACGGTTTTTGAGGAACAAAATTTAAAATGTCTACAATTAAATATTTACTGCACAAATGAATAAATTAATCAATAGCCCGTGGATGCTGTAACTCACTGATGAAGCTACAACAAAAAATGCAATCTCAATACATTTTTATTGAGAACAGGAAACTAAATAACGAGAATATAAAGCTCTAAAAAATGAGGTGATTTACTCAAAAAATTCCGCTGTTTAACTCTTGATGGAAACGCGTTTTCCTCCCCTTCTCAGATAGTTGAACAGATTTGATTTGGATGGTTACATCTAAGATATATCTCTCTTTAAAAAATATGAGGCACTTCTGTACTTAGCATATTTAATAGCTCCAGATAATTTGTAATAAAAAAGTTTATAATATAAATTATCAAAAACTGAGTTTTTGACCATCTATTCCTTCTGTTAATTTATTTCTTGATTCTTTATATTCTAAATCAATGGCTATTTTACTTAATCACACTTTGAAGTTGCTAAATCGAAGCATCTGCAAAATTATTTGAATTATTTTTGTATCTCTTACGGCCGGTTCCACAATACATTAAAGTCCTTGTAGTACCATAGAGTCGATTTTGAGAATTATTTAAACTTGACGTGTTCCATAATAAAATTACATGCCCACTTTGACTAAAATCGATTTTTTGATCATTTCACCACGTTGGTACTACTGAAATTAATAATTTTCTTTTGTTGAAGCCTTCCTTTTCCTTTGCTTCTCTTTCCTTTTCCTTTCTTCCTTTTCCTTCCCATTCCTTTCTTTTCTTTTCCTTCCCCTCCCTATCATTTCATCGCCCTCTTTTCTCTACTCTTCTCTTCTTTTCTCTAGTTTACTATATACATCTATAGAATGTCAAGCGGAAACATCCTCTAGAAAATGAATTTAATAAAGTCCAAACCAATACTAAATGACAATCAACCAAAATGGTATTTTAATAAAGTAACTCACTTGGAAGACATCTTTCTACTTATGTTTTTAATATGAGGAACATTCAATCTTTCCAGATAAATAAAAATGATATGCTATTCATTAGCACCAATTTGGCTATTTTTTTTTAATGTTTGCTAGAGTTTGAATAAAGTTTTCATGGAAATAAAAATTGGAAAGGTTGGCCGAAAAATTGAAAAATTCGGGAAAACTAAAAGTGCTTCTATCTGTGTGGTTTTTGTATGACTAAAGACCATAGCTCACGATTCGAACAATAGATATGTGTATTTTTTTTTTGCTTTGTTCGTTATGGTCCTGGAAATGTTTTCAATTGAAAAAAATCACTGATCTCGCCACTAGCGTCATTGGTGTCATTGCTAATTAGTTGCTGATGCAGAAAAAGATTCTACACATTTCCTACCACAAATGCAGATATACAACAGTTGCATCATACATTTCCAGCATTTTAATGACCGATAGAATTCATCTCCCATGTAAAATTTCCCATTGGCGTACTTCTGAATGTACTCATCCTCAAATTGAATATTCCTGGCCACAATTGTTAATAGATACAATGATGACTCAAAAATGTTTTCTTCTCATTTTTATTTCGTTTGCAAATTTCCAATAGCTTTTCACAAATTCACAAACGTTCACAAACAAATTTATGAAAATTTGGACATAACGTCTGTCGAGTCATCTAGTAGTAGTATTTAAAATTTATAAAAGACTAAAATTTTTGATTGGTAGGTCCAATTGTAATGGAGGAGCTAGGTAATCGCTAATCTCTTTGGAATTTGTAGTGGGGTCTGCTTCATTCGATTCAAATACTCTTGCTAAATGATCTGCAAGAGCCTTCTCTTCGTTGTTTCTTGATCATTTCCAAAAAAAACTCGTAAAAGGGGATATAATTTTTGTGCCCTTTTTAATATACTTGTAGTCTTCCAAAGAGAATAGTATGTACCTTCAGTGATAGCCTAAGTATTCTTGAATAATTTTGTTTTTAATACCCAAATTGTTTTAGATCTTTACTAGTTTTGTTCAGTTTAGTTTTATGGTTTGCCCATATTGAGTTTTGCCATATTTTGATATTTTGCATAACTGTCTTGTCTCTGCTATTTCTTGTGTGATTGTAACTGGAATATTATCCGTTTTAAAGATTAAATTATTATTTGCAGGAGTTGCACCCCAGGCAGCCTTTTGCTACCAATAATCTCCAAAGTATTCGAAAAGCTATTGTTAACATGATTGACTACAATCTTAGAAAAAAATTATTTTATGCCATATCATCAGTTCGGATGCAGAGTAAAACATGGCACAACTGAACAGGTACGGCGAATTATCCACAAAATATCAACTGCTCTTGAAAAAAAAATTCTCTTAACAGTCTTCCTTCTTTTCCTTCCTAAGGTCCTACCTAAAGTCCAGATATTTTTTGGTTTAACAACAAGACCAATATATGCCATTGTATTCCATTAAAGCCGGTGTGCAAAAGAAAATTTAATTTAATTTAATTAAATAGTTCATCATGAACTAGATTTTAAATTTAGATAAATATGAATAGAAGAGCGCTATCTTAATCTTGAAAGTTTTTGCACCCTCCGCCGACCTAAAAGGGACGCCCGCACACCTGAAATAAAACCACTAACGGTTGCATTAGCAGCAGAAGCATCATTAGGGTCAAGGGTTTAGAAGTTACAGACCTAACTTATTCAATTGATAAATTATGTTTCTCTCTAACTCGAGTAACTCGCATGCATCCGGCAAGGTTAGCAAAAACTTATCCAGAAATTTCCCCAAAAATGATTTCATAACTCTCGCGGTTGCTCCCTTCGCCCTCATTATCGCCTGCCTTATTTAGCGTGTAAAATGAGAGGTAGCGGCGTAACGACGAGTTTACGACAAAACCCCCCCTAATATGCACAGCCAGGTGGCGCAATTTCTGGCGGTTTGACGCTCTTTCCCTTAAATCGCGATTCGGCAATTAAAGTCGCAGAACTGAATACGGGATAAAGGCGGCATTGTGAAAGTTTCGGAGATAACCGATAAGTTTCCGGGTCCTTTACCGTAATACCACCAATATATCAGGACGAATCGAACGCGGACGCATAACAACCCCATCCGGCGGCTTATATAATATCGATTACGATATTGGACGCGCTGACGGTATTTCCGTTCGTTCAAATTGAAATTCGGCATTTAACTTTACGAATCGCCAGAAATGATCCGATTTGAAAAAATACGTGAGAAGAGACACGAAAAATTTTGGTTTTGGTAGATGATTTTGATAACGGTTTTAATTCTAACGGTAATTAGACAAGAAGTTGGTGGAAATTGAGTGGTTCGTGTCGCGACCCTAAAATTAATCTGAAAGTCTCCCGCAAAATTGTAAATTGAAAGCGCGCACGTGATCTTTGATGTAAGTTCCGTGTAATTAATAAAGTTTAAACATTAAGTAAATTGCTGCGATTCCGGGATTATCCAATTGCAGACTCGTTCCTCCTCTTGGCTCTCGTAAAGATTAAAGAGTTGCACGACGAAGAGCTTTCATCTCGTCGATCGAAAAGTCAACTTTGTGAAGTTTTAATGCAATATAAGCCCGAATCGGACATTTTATGAGGGCATGGAATAGGAAAGGGAACGAGGTTTATACACCCTTGCGTTCATTCAAATCGAAAGCAATGGAGTGTGTGTGCGCTAATGGAGCTAAACTCGGCACTCTGTAATGAATTCTGTTATCACGCCAGACGTATCATTCGGCTCGTTAAGGCCCTTTCGTCTTGTAATTATTTCGCCATCTCCGGCCGTTTCCTATCTACGACGATGATCGATGCGACGCTTTTAATTACCGAGTTTGTTTTGTTCACCGAGGTGCTGACGCGAATTTTAATTATCGATAGCGTCGCGACGCCGAGAACCGCTAATGTGGTCGAGAAGTTTCAAAGGCGATCCAGACACGACTGATAGGCAACTACCTTAGAAGTTTTCAAAAACAATTCTGCTTCAGTCGGTATATTAAACTTTGTTAAGTTCGAGTACAATAGAAAAACTACCCTTCAATTCACATCGCAGACTTTAAAGTAACACTTGAAACAAGAAGATAACTAATTGAAAAGAATTCTAAATAAGGTTTCAACTGCAGTATCTACTCAGAATTTTTTTGAATGGATCAATATTGGGCAATCTAACGCCTTAAAGCTAACTTTATAAATAGAATTGATTCAGCTTGGAACAATAGTAAGATTTTCTTTTCTATTTTTCTCTCCTAAATCTACAGCGTATAAATATCAAACTTAAATGGTCTTTTGTTCAATTTTATTATAAAGTAAAAAAAATAAAGGAACTCTCAGTTAATAAATGTCTACGTCTTTTTACCGCTCTAAATAAACATAAAGAATAAGCATGCTGCAACCAACAATACAGACGTGTAATGTGGTGCAAAAAAATTATAGGGTAAAATAAATATAGACAGTAACGCAATATACAAAAGGAGACGCGCAGATAAATTTTTGCGAGTAATAGTATTGAGATTACCTCAACGTCTTTGCTCCTGGTCAGAATCAAGTTGGGCAATGAAGATAATTCTTCGAAAATGAAAAGGTCCCGAGTTCAGTTGATTTGATGCGCGTAAAATGCTTGATCGGGCTTAGGAAATTACTTGCTAAATTACTTAACTAAAAAAAAATTATGTTCGCAAATTTTCAGATTGTAAAAAAATTATGTTTTTTCTTTGGTTGCCATCCTTTCTTCAATTTGTATTATTCAAACAATTTTGTATGATTTTCAAGAGCTATTTTATTTATTAAAAATTTTCATAGTAACAAAATTGTAAAATTCGACATTGCAAAGTCTCGTTCCTTTAACCAACTTTGCGCAACTTCTCACGTTAACCCCGACCCCAGAGGCTTTCAAAGTAATCACGAAGGTTATGCATGTTTTATGGTAAATATGGGCACAAATTTCTCCGCCACTTAAACAATCCGATCCAACCTAATGATATCATAGATTAAGAAACTGGGGAGCGAATCCTTTATCATCTCCAACAACTCAGTGTCGATTTCTTTAAATTCAGAATCCAATAAACATAAATTAGTTGTGAGAATGAAACGTTTCGCTTTTACTTTGAGGAAACCGTCATCTTCACCGTCCATTCTTGTAACTCTTAAGGGCAACAAATCTTACTCCCCAATCCCGAGGCAGTAAGATCACAACTACAGGATCGCTAAAAATTTCCCATTGTCAAAAAGGAAAAATACTAACAGGTTTAGGTTTCTGGGCTTACATTTCCTTAAAGCCAAGTCTGTTCCAGAAAGTTCTCGAGTTCTTGTCTTCATTTCCGCAAACTACCTCAGCATGGTAAAGTTACTGGCCCAGAAGGGTGCAATAATACATTTAGAGGCAAATATATCGAGGTATCGTGTGCCAACAGAGATCTCCATAGAACTAATCTTCTGCAACTTGTAGAATAAGAGATTTTTGGGTATTGAAAGTCGACCATACTGATTTTGCATCCAGAGACCAATATTCTTCAGAGAGTTTAGAATGTCTCTTTTGAGTAAATCGCTTCTGCAGTCGGGGACAAAAACAAAAACAAAATTAGGATTAGTACCGCCACTGCCAACAATTCGATTACGTGTAGAGAAACTTCTACAGTACCTTCAAGCGCATAAAGTACGCAGGTTACCGATTTGGTTGATAAATGCGCCAAACTCTACTGAGATCCTAAAAACGCGCTAAGAAACTTACTGCCAACTTTCATTGCTATTGCGGTTTTTGAAGACATATCAGAAACTTAGTTCTCCCCAACTTTCTTCCGATTGCAGAAATCAGCAAGAGCGTCAAGAAAGAACCAAAATTCAGAAAGGATCAAGTAGTACCGCCACTACCAACAAATCTACTACGCGTGGTGAAACTTTAACAGCACCTCCAAGTGCATCAAGTTGATGATTAAATTGTAAAGTACGTCAAGATCTTGATAAAATTTGAATGAAAATCCTTTGATATAAAAACATATTAAAAGTTAAATTGAAAGCGTCTTTGATCACGAAAAATCCAATCAACTTTAAGTTATTTCAATTACATTCAAGAAAATTTGATTTTGATATTTGAGTTATGCAGCGTTTTCATTAAAAATTATGCAATCCACTTTATACACAATTTCGTAAGTTTTAATCTTACTAAGCGAGAAGAAGAATCTTTACAATTAAACTACCATATGGTGGTTGATTAGTTATAATTTGAAATTTTTGTCCGAATAGAAAATGACAAAATTTCTTGAGTTTAAAATTATTTTGGCAAAATTTTTCAAAAATCTTTTTGTCTTGATAAAATATTCTGTTAAAGATGGCGATATAGTTATATCACCTTCATATACAAAACTTCCTTGTAATACCAATAAAACCGCATTCATCGCGAACTAGAATGTGGCAGATAAACTTTTCAAATCATTGGTATGCACATAAACTTAAAATGACGTGCTGAAAATGTAAGTTTTATGTGCTTCTTTTTCAGTAATTTAATTTAACAAAATTTGCTTGCTAAAACCAGAATCCAAAAAAGAAATAAAAAAGTTCAAGCTGAGCCAATACTTTTGTCTCATTGGAAATCTCAAATACGGATTGTAATTTTATTTAATTTTCTCTAGTGTATTACGAACTCTCAATTTTTTATTCAAACAACTTATTAATTTGAGAATCAATTTTTACGTCATAGATTTCAGAAAATCCAAATTTTTTTAAGAAATAGATATAATTACTCTTTGTTGGTAGCGGAACTGAAATGTTTAGCAAGAAGTGGAAAAATAGAGAAGGAAGTAAAATATTAAATAAGGAAATCTAACAGAATCGCAGGATGCTTATGTATTACTATATGAAAAAACAAACACATAGCAGTAGCAATACCAAGAGGAGAATTAAGAAGAACTTAGTCAGTCCAAAAATGCCATGCACAGCAAAACAAGACAGAAGATAACAGGGACTGAAAGAATATTAAAAACAGTAAAAATGAGATATTAAGGAAGGTAACAAATAAAACTCTGAGAGACAGAACGAAAAGCACGTGCGAAAGAAAGAAGAAGAGAGTGAAACAGCCATATAAGTCAACAGAGTGATAAAAATAACAACAGATAGATAATAGAAAAAAAAACGCAAAAAGAAGTGGTGTGACAACATCTAAATTCAAGGCTAAAAATGCAAACAAAGAGGAGATAACTTTGTCTACTAATAAGAAGGAGAGAAGAAAGAAGACCACTGGAATTTACCGATCTAGATCTTATCACCGACGTCTCATTCTCTATAAAATTAAATTTTAAGCTTTAAACGAAAAAATATAAATTTGATTTTTGATTTCATCGAATGGAATATTTTTACCTTCAATAATTTGCAAATTTTATTTTTAAACTGAACTAAACAATTTAAGGTTTCAAATTTACGCTACCATGTATTTTATTGGGATAGTTTGAAGTAAAATCACTTTGTTGTATGTATTTAGTAATAAAGAAAAAACTTCGATCTAACTAGTCATGTTCGAGGCTATAAAGTGAAAATTACGCCAAAAATATAGCGCATAATTGACAAATAATGATAAAAATGGTTGTTAGAGACCCGTCACTTGAGGAATTGCCCACCAGCAAAGGAAACCAAAATTCTTTTGGCGTAATTAAGTCTCCTAACTAGTATAAATACGGTCCCGCACAAATGGTAATTTATCAAACAGTTCCAGAGTGTCTTCAATAGTACATCACAACAACATTAATACAACAATGAAATCTTTGGTAAGTTATTTTTAAAATTTTAACAAAATTGAATATTTTACCAACATTTTTTCTATAGGTAATCGTCGCTCTTTTGGTCGCCGCCACTTTGGCGAAACCCGCTACCAACCAAGTATCTGTGACCCAAGACACCATCGGCAATTACCAAGTAAGCGTCGACGTCAATGGCGTTACAAAGTTAGAAAAAGGCAACGCCGACGGTAGCGTCAGTGGAAGTTACTCCTTCATCGACGCCGATGGCGTCGTACAAAGTGTCCAATATACAGCCGGAGTCGGCGGTTTCCGGGCCACCGGAAGTCATTTCCCCGTCGCTCCCCTTCCCGTAGAAGACACCCCTGAAGTGGCAGAGGCCCGCGCCAAACATTTAGCCACTTTGAACGTCGCCTCGCATTAACGCCAATATTATTAAAATTCTCATCATCGTGTTTCTTGTTAATTAAATAAATATTTAATAAATATTTAACGAAGTTACGACATTGAATTTGAACTGGAGCCTTGGGGATTTTCCCAATGCCCCCCGGGCCCGTTATCCGCGCCGTAATCGCGATTTTACGCTTTTCAAATTAGCGTTTTTTAATGCATTAATTTTTAACAAGCCAGTTCAATAGCGAAACTAAAATAATTGAATCCGTGCCACTCTTAAATAACAATTTGAACACAAACAAAGATCGATGTTCAATCATCCACTTAAGGGCGGCATCTACTATCAATAAAACGTAAATAACTGCGATCACAACGACAAATCGTTTTTTGATAGCGAACACGCGAACGAACAGTTGCTAACCTTCACCCCCCATCTCTTCCCTCTCCTTTCGACTTTTACCTAATGACAGTTTCATATCTGCCATAATCAATTTTCGATTTTCTCTTTTTACGGGTGAAAGCGTCGAGGGGCCCACGCTATTGTCTCCGACGTAGGTCCGGATCAATCGTCGAGAACATCTTCCGCATTGTTTATTCCGCATTCCGTCACGCCTTTTCTCTATATGCCATCCGCCATCATCGGGGAACGTTTCGGTTGGGAAATAGTTGAGACAGGAATTTGCCAAAATTCAACCCCCACATTCATCTAACCGTGGGTGAGTAATGGAAACAGAAACTCGTCCACTTCAAAATAAGGGTTGTAACTTACTAAGTGAGACCGTTTCGTTACTGTAGATTCGTCGGTTCTTTTTGGGGAAACTCGCAAGAAAACTCGATTACCTTCTGGAGGATGTTAATAGGATCAATAAAAAAGGAAATTGGGTTTTTAATGAGAAAATACGTCGAAAGTGTTGTTTCGAAGGGTTAGAAAGTAGAAGTCGAGAATACATCTAATCGTCTGGGAAAATATTGGCACTTAAGATAACGGAATTTTTTGAACTTCCGCTATAGTGATCCCCAATGTTATTTCAAAAAATTAAATTGCAACAGTTATAAGGGCACCTGAAAATTTTATGGCATGTATCATTTATTTCAGCAAATATAAGTACAAATTCTCAATTAAATTTGCAGTATTTTTCTTTAGTTGCTCCCCTTTGGAAAACAATGGCAAACCACCAAGTGGCGCCATGTTAATGTTGTACTAGGTGTAGGAACATCACAAAAAGTTAAACTCTTAATCAGTCAATATTGAATACTGAACTGTAAAATGCAGAGAGGTTGATTTTTGTAATAATAATTTTTTTGGATTTTTCAAGGATGGGGGAAATTGGCTAAACTTATGACGAGGGTAGAATGATAATTTTCTTCTAAAACTTAGGACATGTTCTCCTGAAGGGCCTGACACTTTACATCCGGCAAAATACGATCTAATTTTAGTACAAGTCCATTGAATCTCTAGAGGTTTCGAAGCCTGTCAACATAACATACCGAGGTTCAGCCAGGGAGAACTGAGATTCAGGATTGTCGATGCCGAGTCTTTAAAGTGTTCAAGAACACTTTTGTTCCGCCCGCAAGTTCTCGAATATCAAACTCCATCACCGTTTGTCCTGTAACGTAATATTTTAATTCCAATTCGAGTCTGACAAGATTCCGAGGTCTGTTGCATGCGTATTCTCACATCTCACCACGAATAACATCATCCGATCCTCTCACTTGAGCGATTCCAGGTCCGCATATCGACTCCACTCGACACGGCTTATACATCCAAAACCATTCATGGTTCTTGGCTTACGATACGCGATAGCATTATCCGTTACGGTTAGTAATTTTTCAGAATAATTCGGAAAAATTTCGTAACATCCAGTTCCCAGATTTGTCCGCATCGAAAGAGAGGAATCGATTATCGAGCGAAACGCGTCGCCGTCTAATTCATCCATTAATTAACCCTTTTTGTGTTCAACGAAAAAAGTTATCACGTCTCTTGTAAATAATGCATTATCCGAATGATCGATCAATAATGTGGCGTAAATATGGCGCTCACTCGTTTGGTTTTTGAGAGCGTCTAGAGGCGATAAATCACATTGGATAGAGCGTCACTTTTGAAGTGTTTCACGTGATCGATCTCGACTACCGAATACGGGACTAATAAATTAACCCCCTCGCGACGAACGACCGCATTTGCAAGCGCTTAGGCGGAATCCCGGACGCCGAACCCCCACGGAATTAATTCAAGAGAGGACGAGACGGGAAGCCAGAAAACGACGGACCAACAAAACAGGGACCGTGCGGTACATGTTTAATAGATATTAGCCGAGGTGAAAGGACTTAATTTTTAAGGGAAGTTAATCAAAGGAAAATGGAATTTGGAAGCTTTATTTGTTTACTGAACTTTCAGGGGTTTCAAATAGCCTCCAATTACATGTAACAGCAACCAGCCAAGACGCTCAAAAATATTTTCTCGAGACAATTCAATTTTAATTTTGGAGATTTCAAGAAAATAATTTCTTCGTCGTAATAATTCTGAAATTTTTTAAAGATATTGGTGTGGTTTGTTTTATAAATTGTGTTCGTTTATTCTTCTTCCAGTATATAGTTTCCATGTAACTCATTTGACCAATGTTCTTTACTATATCTCACACCATAACCAGCGTAGCTTTATTTTAGTTCTGCTATGGATTTTCCACGTCTTTACTCTCGTTATTACTCTGATCTAGCTATGTCTCTTATGGTCTCAAAATGTTACACCAACCATCAAGACCTCCATAGCTCTTTATATAGCTTTTAATTTATAGACCGACAGATTTATTAACGACCATGAAATATTTTAATTTTATTAAATATGACTCAGCTTTCCAAATACCGGCCAAACGAGTGTTCTTCTTCAATACATGTCAATGGTCTAATTGTCTTCTTTCAATGTGATCTGAAGATCTGAATATATATTGGCTGTTCCAAAAGTATTGACAAAAAATTCAGGGGGTGATTTCTGAAGTTTTTCTAAGAAAGAAAATTACAAAAATGGGTCCGAAACTGCTTACTCGTTGAGTTATAGCCCCTAAAGTTGAAATCTATAAAAAGGTTTTCAATTATTATCTCCAAAACTGTTCAAGGTACAATAATGATATTCACTACATGTTTTTGGAAATTTTTACTAAACGTGAGTCAAACCTGGGCGAGAGGTGTAAAATGTTCATGTTTCGGACTAGTCGCAAGAGACGGAGGTGATGACCCGAAATTTGGGGCTGAAGAAGAGTTCTAATTTTTGTCGTTTACCAAAACCAACAAAAAGAACTTTCTGTTTATCATTTTTTGACTCAAAATCGGAAAATACGTATATGCCAACTAAATCTGCAGAATTTCTATTAAGGACTCATATTAATAATTAATTATATAAATTAATTTATTAGTTAATTTAGTTATCCGGTAGTTTCACACTGAAATTATTTCAAGTCATCATTTCCTTCATGTCGTTTAATCTCGAAGCGCAAGTGCTTCCGGAAACTAATTCATTATCAAAAGAAGTTTAATTACATATCATCTACCACTCCGGGACAATTAAGAAGCTCATAGACATCCCACATAAACTAGCGGTACATAAACGATGCCCTATCTAGAAGACGGATACGCAAAAAAATTATTTTTGTAATCTTTTGTTGTCTTTCAAAATATGTTTTATGTTACACGTGAATTTTTGGTTCTGTAGAAAAATGGATTAAGGAGTCACTTAATTGATGGTGTTATTAAATAGAGGCAACGCGATAGAAGTTGAACTTCTGTAGACAGAGTGGTGAGCGTTTCAATTTTCGTTACGCATTGAAAGATTTTATGTTTCTCTTTAAACATTATTTTTTCGCACCGATTTGATTTGATATTATAATAATTAAAGAGTTTTGCAAGATGCTGAGGCTCTAATTTTTTTTTCTATAGCAAATATTTGCACTGCTAATCAAGTACTGTAGTCGGGTACGCGAACTTTCTTATTCACCTTATAAGTACTCGACTGTTGATTGTTGGGAACGATAACGAATCAAAATATGGTTGATAAATTGCAATTCCCGGTTACAACTGCGTGACCAATAAAAGAGAATGTTACCGAGTCTAATCATCCGAGTATTGAATGGACGTTGTAAAGACCGAAGCGAGATTGTTAAACAGAAGCTGCACAGTGACGTAAGAAAAATTGCAACGAAACGATGACACGAAAAGTACAATATTGCTGGAAGAATCATTTGTTCGAGTAACAATTGCGAGTGAACACAAAACACTCCTACGTCTTCAGGAAGCTGACGATTTAGTCTATTTGCGTACTGAATTGGAAGCAACACCTTCTGTTCAACAAATAATTGACACCAGACAGGCATGATTCATGTTTTATTCCTCATCTGTTTACAATTTTCTTGCACTCAACAACATAAAACGCATACGTACATTATCCAAAAAATTTTGCCTGGAATTGTTGGTTGATTAAATCGACTTACCGGCACAATCGGCGACATTTGGTAACCATCGTCGCGTATCGAATTATCGACTGCGTATCCAGATAGGGCCAATGCCATTACGGTTCCTCATCTGGAACAGTCACAAAAATAAGAAGATTAAAATTAACACCGAACCCATTTCCATAACGAAATCAAGACAAATCGTCAACGAGATTATCGACGTATCGAGGTTGTCGCAAACCGCAAACCAGCCTCGGTTTACCACGCCAACAACAAAAATCATCCAACAACTCCGTTCGGACGAAACTAACTAATTTAATAAGCAAACAAGCGAAATATTTACACTAAACAAAAATCACTAACAACTACACATACAATGAACAATAAGGTTATGACGTTGGAAGCCCAACAACTCGCTATAAGACACCGAAGGGTAATAGGACACTAACGAAGAAGTGCGTCGCTACTACCGATTTGAAAAAATTACGATATAGAGTTTCGTGTTATTAAATTACTTGAAGCTCTAGAAGCTGCGAGAGCGATAGCCTCGTAATTAGCGCGATTCCTTTTTCCGCAAATTTTTAAATTGACCATCACCAATCGTTTCGCGTAATTTCCCCCAACGCTCGAGGTATTATGGTAATGAAGCGGATAGCATCGATATTTTTTAAAAGTAACAAATAATGTCAACAGTAAACTGTGATGATGATATTAGAAGCTACTTGGTAATTGTGTTGCTTTTTATCCATGTTATCGGTACTGTCCAAATTGCTTACTACCGTAACAATTCGTGTGAATGCGAGCGTCCCGCAAGGAGCGGAATTGCGTCCCATCTCGTTATTCTTTACTGTTTAGGTGCGAAGGTGTCGCTGATTCGCCACTGTACTTTTTTAGATTTTACGAGACTCAATCTTAATTTATGATGACTTTACGTTAAATTTTATAACGCCATTGAAAAAGTTCCGAGTCATTACGGTTAACCTTCATCGGGCTATGAACATCAAAACGTACATTTTCAGGGAAATTGGCGACGTAAAAAAAGTAATAACAATGTTTGAATATTGTCGTTTCGCGTTATTGTAGCGACGCTTCACTAAATCCTCTACAAACACGAAGATTAGTAACGTTTAATTGGTGTGGAGCATGCGATTGTTGATAGATGCAACAACCTCGATTCAAGGAATATAATTTCGGTTTGATACGAAGAAAATTGTATTGTGATAATGACGTGAAACGGCTCCAGTTGCAGGTTATAGCTAGCTATCTCCAACACTTAACTGCCACAATGTTGATACATGTGGGTAATTCATTGTTGGCGTTAAGTAATCAATAATCGTGTCAATCGCACATACTACCTGGTGTAATCGCCAAACAATCCCTCCTGCTGTGTTATTTCCTTAAGCAATCCATTGTGTTCGCGGCAATCAATCAATTTCGAAATTATGTGGAGCAATTGGCAAATTTGTGTAGGTGCTGTCGATACTCAAAAACGAAGCCATCTATTCAACCGCCCAGATAGCCACTTTGGAGTCAGACTAAAGAGTAGAGGGCGTATAAAAAATTGACGGTCGAACAAAACAACTGATTCAGCGACAGAGATGCAACATTTATACCAAATTAAAGGTCCATTCGAAAACGTGACTGGAACGCTGTGTGATTCGCACAGGCAGCGCGCCAAGTCCACGGCACGGAGGGAAAAGATAATATAAGCAAAAATTTTGCGACAAACAGAAATTTCAGATATGTTTTCATTGAGATGTTGGTGGGTCTAATGTTTACCTCCTTAGTTTTGCATGCACGGTTGTTTATATGAACTAACAAATTTTTGGTCATACAAGAGAATTGTTTTTGACATCTGACTAATAAGTAGTTTTCCTCACATTTGTTTTTTTTAAATAAATACTTGGCTCTCTGTTGAATAACACTCTGTTATCTTCCGTGAACAGGAGAAATCTGAACTGCTAAACTATCAAACCGAAACAAAAATAAACAATATTCGACTGCATGAAGGTGTTATCCTTAAAGAATCCCGCATCGAAATAACATCTGGACGAGAACTTGCTTATCGCTTATACCAGTTTAAAGAACCGTCATTTGAAGGTCATAGCATTTGATTTTAAAACTTCAAATCGTCGCCTCTTTATAAGTTCTCTACTCGTTAGTCAAACCATCACCGCTAGCAAAAAGTAGAAGCTTTCTGCTTTTTCGCGATAGTCAGAATATTCGAAAACCGTCAACAGCCTAAAAATTAAAAAAAGTCCTTAAAACAATTTGTTGACGGTAAATAATAGGAACAGAAATATCACCGAAAAGTTTCCAGCAAGATGCCATCGAGTTAC
Source organism: Pyrochroa serraticornis (assembly GCA_905333025.2). Classification (NCBI taxonomy): domain Eukaryota; kingdom Metazoa; phylum Arthropoda; class Insecta; order Coleoptera; family Pyrochroidae; genus Pyrochroa; species Pyrochroa serraticornis. The sequence continues at coordinate 6,422,665 of HG995157.1, read as the reverse complement.
TGAAATTAAACTGCAGCACTCAAAAAACCATTCAAGATAAACTCCCCCATTGAGTTACTTTATTAAAATAATAAAAAATAAAAAATTATCTTATATCCACATTCTTTTTATAAATCTTCCTCCTGTTCCTCATCACGTTCTGTTTAGCTTCGGTTGCAGCAGACGAAGCTTTCCTCGAAGCCTCCTTCGTGCTTGCTAATTCGGCTTTTGCGAGCGATAGTTGTTTCTTTAGTTGTTCCAGTCTTGTCCCAGCGGCATCCATTAATTGTTCCTTTTCGGACAATTGTACTTGAATTCCTTCCTGAGCTTGTAAAGCGTTAGCTAAGTTACCTTCAGCTAATTGCAGTGCTGTTGTTAACAATTTCTTTTCGGCTTGAGCTTCTGCCAATGCTTTATTGGCAGCTTGAGCTGTTTGCTGTAATTGTGCCAAACTTGTTTGTTCTTCTTGCACCACCACTTCAGCTTCTTCTATTTCTTTACGTAATTGCTGTACTAATTCTTGTTTACCTGAAAGAGCCGCTTCGGCCGCTTTGGCCGCTTCCATTGCTTTTTCGGCGAGTTGTTCTTTGACTTGATGGGCGGCTTGTTGGCCGGCTTGTTGTTGGGCGTCTTCGGCAGCTTTAGCTTCTTGGGCTGCTTTTTGGGCGATGTTTGACGCTTTTTGGCCGAGGGCTTCTTGGTTGCATTGTTTTTCGTGGCCGATACCATTACCTTCTTCGTGATGGTTTTCAGCTGAACTTCGAACGAACAGAACCAGTGTTGCGATAGTCGCGATTAATTTTGGTCCCATTAACGTTGTTGGAACTGGGTGTAAAGTAATGTAAAAAAAACTGTTTCTGGTGACAGTTGTCGCCAAATTCATTGACAACTTAATGTTTCCTAGGCGGCTTGCTGTTGTCTGTGAACGTTAACTGATAATTGTAGGGGTTTCTTGTCTGCAGGGAGACAGCTTAAATGTTGCGTATGTGACGGTCCAATTACAGGTGATTACAGTAATTTTTGGGGATCGCTTGAGTTATCGCCCTGTTAAGTACTCGAGCGCTTTTGACTGCGAGATTTAAACTGTTTACGTTAATTTAGTTGGGCGAGAGACCGCTTAACAAAAGGATTAATCCTGTTAGGACTGCGGACGCTGGCGATATCGCAAACAAGCCAACGCGCCAAATGGTCGTTTTAATTAACTATGAAAATAAATGTATGCCGTGTTTTGTTCCAATGTAACGGCTCAAGTGTACACCGAAAACGATCTATGAAGCAAAAAAATCGGATTTTTTTTAAATCGCCCCTAACCAATTAATTATTTAAAATTTTCGAAATTGCCCCCGTAAATATTCATATAAATTCGACAACAAATCAACTTGATTTCAAGACCTCATTTTATTATAGTTAACAACAGTTACAGTTTTTAAACCTTCAACTTTTGCTACATTTCAAAATTACATTTTTTCCTGCTCTAATATATCGCTTCTGTTAAAATTTTCTTCACACCAGCACATTTTTCTATAATTGGCAATAAATTACCAATTTTTTAGTAGTTCCAGAACTACTTTTTGAACATTATTTACCCTATTCCTATTCTACCGTTCTACTTTTTTTATTCATGAATTAAACAGCAATCAGAATAGTCTATTAGCTGGTTTGCTGACTAAAAGACTATATTTAGTGAGCCTTGCTATTATTCTGTTGAGACTTCTCCATCGAGAAATATTCTTCTTCACTTTATTTCAGGTCCGCTGGCAATCTTCTTTTTAATCTTTTGTTGTGTCTCTCTTCTAGTAGTGTCTTCAGTATCTTGTTGAGTGCACTTTAAATCTTATGATGTTTCTGGCTTCTCTTCTCTGACTGTTGGGATAAAAGATCTTGATGTAGCATCTGATTTGTGATATGGCATGGAGCTTCGACTAATGCTCTTAGAATCTTTGACTGTGCTCGTTGGATTGTAGCTACGCTGGACTTACGAGCGCAGCCCCAAAGCTCAATACCATAGACCGATATTGGAATAATTACAGTTTTGTATGTTTTTTTTGCTCATGTGTTCTTTCCAATTTAATTTATCGAGGTAAATTCCCAAATACTTTACACAGAGTGATAATGGAATTTCTGTATTATTAATGTACACTGGAGGGCATTTTTTTATTGTAAATGCAACATGCTGCGATTTGCTTTTGTTAATATTTATCTTCCATCTTCTGGTTCATTCTTCTATGTGAAAGAGATGGTCTTGCAAGTTTGCGGATGCAATTACCGCATCTTCATAGACAACTAAAACAACAGAATCATCTGCAAATGTGTCTGTTGTGGTTGAAGTCAAATATGTGTATAAGGTACAAGACTGGCCCTAAGACACTGCCTTGTGGGACTGTTCTACCTTTAGATGTGGACAACTATTTATCGGTTTCTACCTTCAACGTGTTGTAAATTTGGTATTTCGAAATCTATCTTGACATTAGAAATACAGTAAAGTCTCGATATAGTGAACATACCATCTAATACACTAAAGCTTTGTTTTTTTTAACGCAATTTATTAACAATTGACAGGTATTTGCAATTTTATGACATTTGATTTATTGCCAAAAAAAATAAGATCTATTAGCCGTTTTCTGGCTTTCCTATGCTGGTAAATCTATCTACAGGTTCCTAACCTTTTAACTTTAGTAAATTTTGTGTTGAGAACCAGATTTTTTATAACATTCAGGGTTAGTCAGAAGTATAAAATTAAGTTTCTTTTACCTAATCTATTACACTTAGAAAATTTGAAACCATATTAGAGCATATTTTTTAGAAAATGGCGCCTGGTATTTTTACTTCAATGGTAACATATTAATATTTCCATTTAGCTTGACGTAGCGAAAAATTCATTTTCTTCTTACATCAAGCTGTTTGTTTTGAAATAACTAAAAAAAATCGCTTTTCAGCTTTTTTAAATCTTGGACTTTGCCCAGTTTTGACTACCTGGAAGATAGGTTGTATCCTAACACAAAATATCGATGAAAACACCATAAGAAGGTGATATTTGAATTGGCAGTCCATATTGATAAAGCTGCTTGTAGTTAAAAAGTCATCAGTGAAGCTAGTACTTAGTTATTCAAAATCATTTATTATTTTAGTTCAAATTTAGTTACTCATTAAACTTTTACTTGCTCTTAGTGAGTAAGATTCTTATCTTTATATTCAATAAAAATTAAATCTCTAACATTTCACGTCCTGGTAAATTTATTTCAAAAATTAACTAAAGCTAGAACCCCAACAAAAATCAAAAAACACAAAAGTTGATCAAATTTTAAAACGGTTAACAGAAAAGATACTACCCAAAAACCGCACTGACGATTTCTAAATTAGAAGCAGTTAATACGCAACGTGTTGTTGACTGTGTATTGAGTTAGGATACACCTTCATTTTCAGGGTAGCCCAGACTGGACATGGAAGGGACCTATAGTTTTAATTTGGATCTGAACAACTAAAATTTAAAGAATAGGCTTTCTTAGGCAGGATACCACGCAGTGGTTTGCCATTCTCTTCTGAGGGGGAGCGACCGAAAAAGATTCCTCCAGAAATTAAACCCGAGACCAACTAACTCAACGGTAGGCACCTAACGGCCCAGCCACGGTCGGCCCATGTATTTACTGTTATCAAACATTTAAATTTAAATTAATTTTGGTATATCTAACAACTATTACCACCTTCTAATACTCGATTTTGTGCTCTTTTTGGCAAAGGGATTTCTTTATCTCTGTTTATTTATTTCCTTCCCTATTCATAAATTTTAAGGGCTCAAAACAATCAGGAAGTATTTAATGAAGTTATCTGCTTCCATGCTATTGACTGTCATTCGCCACATAATAGGAGCTGAGATTTCTGTGTATATAGAACGGATTTCTAATTTATGAAGGGTCTTTGGTAAATTTACCAACAGTTGTTTAATAAAATTTAAAAGTAATAAATAATTGATGCCCATGTGCATAAATTATTACTTTTCTTTCTTGTCAGCAACCCACAAAACTTGCACATTGTTAAAGTATTTAGTTGAAAAAATATTCGAAATCCGGTCCTGTTCAGCTCAAGCTATCAAGACTTGATCCTAATCGTTTTAACCCAAGGGTGTTATAAAACAATTTACACCTCTCTCGACCACCTTACTGTTTCAAAGCAAACACCATAATGATGTTATAAACACTATTTTTATGATTTTCCTCTTTTCTCTAGTGCAATTTCTCGCCACTCATAACCTGACAGCGCTACTCAAAAACTAAATTTTGTATCTAGATTTCGATAATAAAAAATATTTTTTTCGCTAAAATTGCTTCCACATTATAGATAAAAATAGGTTCTCACATCAGAGTTCCAATATTGGGGCCACTGGCTTACTGGGTATGCGTACCGCAAGTCTCAAGGCTGATGCGGCATCACCACTTACAGCAGGTGAACTTGGCTCCGGGGCCCGATAACCCGCGGCCAAAATCCGGAACCATCATGGGTCAACCCGCTAACTGTAAATCGTACCAAAACAGCGACCGCATCGCGGATACTACATTATCGTCGAAAAAACATGAAGCAACTCCGGAAGCGGAAGCACACCAGTAAAAAAAAAATAACAATAATCGAAAGCGAATCGGAGGCGACTTAATTCCCAATCAAACCTTTCAGGTCATAAATCTTGTTAAAAAAAGATATCGTGGGAGAGGTCCCACGCGAGTTCCAGAACAATTTATTTCATATTTGATAGTTGGCCGAATATCAGTGGATTGCGACGCGGTTTAGACTATGCGGACCGAAAACTAAACTAGCCACGCGTGGAAGAGGCGATTTTAGCCAATCAGAAGTTGAGATTGATATTAAACCGACGTATCCAGTGTACGGAAAGCTCAAATTAGTTTAACTACTGGTGCGTTGAATATTGAGAGGTAAAGAATGCGTCATATTTGAAAAGTATGATGTTACCAACACTACGCTTAATAACCCACAATGAACCATTAATGAGTGCATCAGAGTCGCACACACAAATTGAAGCAAGTAATTGAATAATCACGTTATTGTTCCCAACAATAGAAATATCGAATGAGACGCTTAATTTAGTAGATTCGGCACGGTCGCTGCCGGGAATATCTATGGAATTTTTGCAGAGTTGTCTCGGCTCAAGGTAACGAACACAGCCAGCGCTCTTAACGACGACGATTAATTTTTTAATAATAACGAACCAGCGGCGTCCGTCAGCCCTTAATCGAACATGTGACCGCAAAAGATCATCAACCCTGGTTAATATGTTCGTATAGATCTGGAGCGACAACGATGTTATTGATGGTTTTTGGTTACGACTGGTGAAAGATGGCCGTTTCGACGACCGCAAACTATGTTAATAAGCATCTCGTTGCTGTTCTACAACATTTTTGCCGAGGAACAACAATTTCAGGAACTCGCTTTTTTCTAATGACAATTAATTATTGCACAAAAAAATTGTTGTCAGAAAAACGCAGCAAGGTCAAAGATACAACGTCGAGTTTTTGGTGTAATTTCCTGCCATATTTATTCTTAGCTTTGGAGGACGCGCGGCCTTATTATGCTAATATGAAGGCGTGGGGCCTCCATTCAAATCTAATCCCAGCAGGCGCAGCTCCAGTGCAAATTTCGGCTTCTCCATACCCAACCAACACGACACCTCATATTTTCACGTTCTGGAGAAGACGCACCTCAACTTCAACTGGAACAGCTTAGACGGTGTCTTCCTCCCGAATTTTCAGGAAAAAAACTACAAATGATCTGCGATGAAAGATATTTTTTGATTGAAAAAACTTGTGGAAATTACTGCTATTTAGTCGACACTAGTACGCAGTAGCCTAAACTCAGCAACAATAGTCAAGGAATTTTTTTCAAAAAATTACAATTACCCGAAATCTTCAATATTTTCACTGGATAGCGCCAGAAGAATCAAGATTAAGGAAATGGCATCAATTTCTGTATGAAATCAAAGCTCAACTCCAAAAATCTACCATAACTGCAGGTTAATAAGGAACGGAAAGCAGAAAAAAAATTTGGGAGTATTAGAAAAATCAAGAGAAGTAAGTTTCGCCTCTAAAAGAACGACGCATGGGATCACTTCAAGAATGCTCTCATCCATTCTCTTTATCTTATTTAATATTTCTAGATAAAAATTTTATCAGCCATCGATTTCAGCTTTAGAATGGTTTAAAGTAGCTTTCTATTAAAAGTTGAAATTCTTTATAGAAATAAATTTGAAGATGTAGAAAAGACTGGTCAAATTGCAATTTGTCAATTCCAATCAATGCAAAAACCAATTTAAAAAATTGTTTCAAGAATTAAAAGTTGCAATGGTAAAGCATATAGTTTTCTACGATTCTGAAGTACAATCTTTTTAGTAGCAACAAGAAAAATTAAATCTGAACAACTTAAGAGTAATACTCGAATAGAATGGAATTTACCATAAATGCACTCCAGAAAAATATCTGACAAACACAAGAAAATGCAAGAACTAATTTAGACAGTGCCTGAGTGCTGTTATGTAGCTTTTTGTGACTTACAGATGCTTTTAAATGTAAAATCTTCCTTAAGAGAAAAAAGTGCAGCAAAAGCGTGTATGGCTTTCTATTACCAATATTCTTAGCGGGAACGGTTAGAAAAATCAGAACGAAGAAGTGACGCCAAAGTGAAGACAATACTCAACCACCAAGAGTTTAGGATAAAGAGGCTCTAAGAGGACGCATAATAAAAAAAATATTATTGGAAAGTTCAAAAAAGGTTAGTAAGTGTAGATGAGTGGTGAGTCTTCGTCTCCGCAACGTATTTACCTCTTAATCTCGTATTGTTAAAAAAATGTTTCTATGTGAGATTCCAAACAGTTCTTTTAGCATGCTATCAAAGTTGAAATTTCCTAGCAAAAAAATTCGAGAGTACAGAAAAGATGAAACAAAATTGTACAAGTCAAGTGGGAAAACAATTAAAAAATATCTTCAGGAAGGACGTTGGAAACGTGTGTAGCTTCCTGGGCTTCCTGATACAGAGTAACCATTTGTATTTTTCGGATAATTTCCGGGCACACCTCGTACATTAGCTTGGAGCTCCAAAATCGTATCCAATAGTTTCTGTTTTTAATTAGAAAAAGTTGTCGGTTTCAGCGAAAGGGATCCGAATTCGCAGGAAGTGAAAGAACCACACCGTCCAGTATATGGAGATGTCAACGCTTACCGACAACGAATTCCCGCATTCCGATACTGTACCATCCCAGCTTTAGAACGATGTGACCAGGGGGCCCCAGCCTAACAAAAAACCTATTGACATTAAAATCGCCCGGCTGGCAACATAAATAATTCATTGCCGAACTATAAACCCATTCGGCTATCAAGTTAAAACATTTTTCCCAGCCACAAGCGTCACCTTAACCCAATCCGCGGACGTAATTAGCATAAATTAACAATGCGAATAAATCGTATCGCAAGCCGAACTTGTCTTTTGTAAAGAGATTTAAATTAAGACATAAACGGATCGTTTCGCGGTCATCAAACCAAAAGAAAACCCTCCCAAAAACGCACAATTCAACAATAGAAAGCTGATGCGTGAAAGTGATTGCGTAAAATGAACCGGGACATTGTGGGTCGCGTGGCCCTAAGAGTCCGCCTCTGTACTTACATTCATGCAATGGCAAACCGCATTTTCAACGATGGTTCCGACTGATTTATCGGTTGGGTGAAAATTTAATTAAATATCGTCGACCTGAGGGTTAATCGCTAGCAGTTCGGTGTTAACCGCGGTGAATCCAACATGGTGGTAAATGGGATGCTATTAAGGATGCATAAGGGGCGGTTATAAAACACGGCTGCGCCACTAAATCCGATAATTAATTAAATGAAAGTTGATTGTTTAGGGATCTGGTTGTTGTGGTGAAAAGGCGGCGGGATTTTCGGGTCGTTTTGTGGCCTCTTAAGCGCCAACGAAATTATCGCTTCACATTTTTATTTAGCGATTAGGGGCAGAAGCGTTTTATGCGAAGAACGGCTGACGGCTTCTTCCGGCTTACGCGCTTCCGGTCCCCGTTCATTTATTCATCGCGCAGGTTTCGGCTGCTTCCGGAAAAAATAATTCGCGCCCCGCATGGAAAACAAATGGCAGAGGGCTGTCAGGGTATTTGTATAAAACCATGCAACATACTACGCTTGTTTTTCTACACTGAACTGTTATAAGTTCTTGTAAAACGACGACTAATCATTTTGGCCCTACGCCATTCCTTTTTTGTTACTTTGCGACGCTTTATTCTGCATTGGAGAAAAAAATTGAAAAATATCCATTCGGCTCTAGCAAAACCTAACCGGTCGTCAACTAACTCAATTTGGAAGATTTAGAAAAATGTGAAGGAATATGAAAGGAATTCCACACCAAACTTTTTGCAGTGTCCGAATTAATTTTTGACAACCCCAATCAAAGATGGAAAATGATCGATCACTACGCAGCAGAGATAAAAAAATTAATTTGAGGAAACCACTTCGACTGGGAAGGTCGTGGGGTTAATTTTTTAAGACTCACAGAACAATTGAAATAAAACAAAATCAGTGTGCCAATTTTGCCTAACGGAAGTCACATCTGAGCAATGTAAGTATTAGAGCAACAGGTGATGGTCTCTGGAAAAACTGTAGGAGGAGACGGCCAAAACACATATTCGAAATTTTGGATAATTTCAAACTGCCGCTGCTAAGAATATTTAAAAAAATATAAAAGAAGTTACCGCAGCGTTTCCGTCAAGCCAGAATGTCAAAATAACATTCCCTATCAACATGTGCGCGCGTTCAATATCCGGGCTTATGCTGTAGAGAAGTAGACAGAATGGGAAGTGTTTCACTTTTCGTTACTCGCTCTTTTATAGTGAATAATTTTGCCTTATTACTTCGAACATAATTGAATTATACCAACTGGAGAGAGGGAAAAAGAAATAAGGCAGAGATAAGGAATTTCTGTATCAGCAACCTGAAAAAAATTCTGAATAAGTATTTTTTTGCCACTCTTCATCTCTGTGGAGTTAATCTGTGATAAAGGGAAAATAAGCCAAATCAAGACCAATTAATTTTTCTCAAAGTCCTCAACGGTGTTGGACTCATTGAAGAAGTCGAGACTCATGGAACAAATTGAAATCTTCGCTTGCGCGATGGATGTCTCCACCCTCCGTTAAGGTCGAATATGAATATTTAAAGAGGCTTTTAATATTAACGCCGTAGAGGCGCAGCCAATTAGACTGAACCAACATTTCCCGTTGCAGCAAACATTTGTGCCGCCGTCTACTTCTCAGATTCTTTCGCGTTTTAACTTCACCACTTATCCATTGCAATATTTGCGTAAGGTCCGGTTATTTGTTGTTTTTATCCCGGCAATGCTCGAGAACAAGAAAACCGTCAATTTCCATTTAAAACCGATAAAAAGCTTTCGAAAATCCCGCCAAAATCGTCGAATTGATAATTCAAAAATTATGTTAAAAGAATTGCGCAAACACTGGTAATAATGAGGTAGAAACAGGGTGTGTGGGTATGTGTACGTGGTTTTTATTTATCGGCTATTGTTGTGGATTGTTGATAACGTTTTTGTTTTTACGACGTGTTTTTGTGTATTTGCGCGTTAGAGTGGGACGGTACGATTTCGGCCAAAATCTGAACTTTGCCGAGTAAGAGGCCGTTTCTAGCCAATTAGTTCTGTAGTGGGACAAGGAAATTATCGGTGAACGTTTAAAAAAACTCGTCCTAAAAGTCTTAAGGTGTTGCAATAGCAGCGAATTAATTCGTACAACCCAAATACGCCGGGGAGGACAGTAAAATCGCATTTTAACTGTCGTCAATAAAACAATTTTATGTTGCTTACTTGTTAGGATCAGCCGAGCAAATTAATTAACGGACTACAGCCAATTTTAACTGTTAGCTCGTAATACGTGAATCTAGTGGCAAAACTGAATTTTTATCGCGCGATTTGAATATATCCCAAAGCGGATACCGGATTTCGGGATTTCAGGGACGCTACCCCTCCGCAATTAATTATTTCAATATCCCCACAAATTTTTTTTTGGGGGATCAAATATTGCGTTTTGTTTGATTTTTGCCAGTTTTTCTTTACCTTAAAATTGCGGTCCGGACCTTTGGAGGCCGGCTCCATAATCCAACATGGCACGAAATCAAAACACTTATATCATCAAAAACACGGTCACTGAATAAAATGTCACTTTCCCACCGAAATTTCGCGGTTTAAACTTTAGAGCGCAAGGCCGTCGACGACGGCGTCGAATTTAAAAAGGTTTCGGCGCGAGCGACGCGACACGCCAAACTGATCGTCGCTGGTGATGGTGGAATCGACGATGTTTTGCCGTCGTCGAACAACGGAAGAGCGCGTGGTGGCGGCAACTACACTAGATCCGATCATATGATCGGCCTACTCTGCTTCAGAAACATTCAAAAGAAGAGGGGTGAGTCATCGCAGGATTTCAATGGCAATTCCCTACCAGCAAAAGGTTTCCGAAAGAAAATTGGAAACCCTTAGATAGTCAATACCAAGGCATTACTCGTTGTATTTCTTATAGGAGACTAACTATAGCCATAACGTAAAAATTAAGCGTCTGGTGTATCAGAGTTATAAGACGAAGAAGTCCAAAACTACTGACGTCAACCAATGGTCAAAGTTCGTCCAAATTTAACCTCGTATTATAACTTTGATTCTATTTCTACTATTACTACTACTTACCAAAGCGTAGACGTGACAAGAGTAAGAAAAATATTTATCTAACAATTGACACAGATTATTATGGCAATTGACAGTCTATTCTGGCTATTGACAGAATAATCTGGCAATTGACACTTCGTTCTGATAATGGACAAATTTTTCTGGCAATTGACGGATTATTCTGGCGATTGACAGATTAATATGGCATATTGTCCTCGACAGTAACTAAACCTCTGTAGAAAATTTCAGTTTTGTACCGTCTTTATTTCTCTATATTCTTCTAATGGGTCATGAACAAGAACCACCCTATATATAAAAAACCTAACTTATTGGACACAAAAAAGATGATATTCATAGAAATAAATAGCGGTATAGCACCAAAAACTAAGAGGTTGTTATACTCAATAATAATTGGTAATTACATATGGAGCACCTAGCTGAGAGGTTCATCAAGAACAAAAACCGAACCATCCCAAGTGTTTTAAAATATACCTATAGCTTATAATGGTCACTGGCCTTAGAAATAACAGTTACTGGCTGTTACACACAAATAGAGGAGCTGCATATAAAATCAAACAAATCTCTAATACAAGTTTATGGTGGAAAGTTGGCTTCTGGCTTCTATACGAACTCGAAATACCATAAAAATTATTAATTAATCACATCATTAAGATTGTCATAAATCATTCACCTAAGTTACTACATTGCTTAGGTTTTAATTAGGTGCAATAAAATTTATTTAATAATAATATAAGAAAATAATAATAAAAATGATAGTAACAAGAAAATAACTTCATAAAAGCATTAACATTAAGATATAACAGATACGTAACTTTCGAAAAAATCAAACTAATTAAAGTTTGTCAAAAGTTCAATAACTACAGCAATAAAACGGGCCGAAACAAATTATAAGTTGGTATCCAACCATAATTTGGCGCGGTGCGATTACTGAGTCGAAATTCCAATTTTAGTGATTTTATTAAAAAGTAAAGAAAAACAGCAACTGTGACTTCAACACAACAGTCCCTTTAAACTGAGTGGGTACTCCATGCGTTCAGTTGGCGTCTTGGCTATGGGCCGATCACAGCGCGTTCCCTGCACAATTGAGAATGGATGTGGTCGATAACATACGATAGAGTGTCGCCTCTTCATAAGTTGTCTATTCTTTAGTTTTATGGCGGTATTGAGGGAAAGATTGCAGGGATGGAAAACCAGCGTGATTGGAACGTTTTTGGTTGTGGTTTAAAAAATTGTTAAATTAGCAGGCAATAAACTTTAAGAAATACTAAAAGTGGTACTAAGCAATAAATATGCAAATACTAAGGTTAACGGTTTGCCAATCAACAACTTCAAATACGCAGACAGCATAATAATATTTCCAGAAAACGTTGAAGACCTTCAAAGATTACTTAATCGAGTAATAGAATTTAGTAAAAAAGGGAACAACCTTAAATATAGAGAAGACTAAGTTTATGATTGTTACAAAAGCACCAAACGAACAATTAATGAACAAGTGGAAAAATTTTGCACATACGACTATCTTGGGAAGTAATAAAAGTGATCACATAGAAGAAATAAAATTGAGAATAGGAAAAGTAAGGATACTAATCTACAATTTTTCATTTTTCATCTTTCTAGACGGAAATAGTAAAACAAAATTGGTGATGAATCCAAGTCAAGTCAAAAACCAAATGTTATTGGGGAGAAAGAATTAGCACCAATGGAATTTATTGAATGCAACACCAATAATCCGGTTGAAGAAACTGTAACATGCAAGGTATAGAGAAACTGGTTGTCGCCAACATTTGAGATAAAATGAGCTTAGTATTTAAATCTTGGAAAAATTTTACATTGAGATTATCTTGTTGCGGTTAATGAAGACATCACTGATAATCCAAAAAAAATCTTAAAAACCCTAAAAAACCAAATTACAATCATTCAATGCATGAAAATGTGAAGTTAAATCAAAACCACAATTTTTAGTCCATATAATTCAGAACTTTATCGGATTTAATAGCATTAAGGCTGCCGTTTTAGCTTGTTTGCGTTCTCTGTTGCAGGCATCGTAGCCACGACAATTCATTGTGTCGGATTCTGTTGAATACTATAATAAATTTTTAAGATTTTTTTGTTGTCTATGAAGGACGATAATAAAGTCCAAATCTAAAGTATTTTTTAAAATGATCTTCCGAAACTAAAATATCTAGATTTTTAAAAGTAAGAAAAAATCAAGAAATTTGTTCTAATTTTAAAGTGGTATGCAATGCAGGATGCATTTTCGTGGATATAGCGCACCATGCATGCGACAGAGAACGCAATGACAATTAAACCACATCCTTGATATTGTACAACTGTTTTGTGGTGTCATGTGTAATTTTCACTATCGTGTAAGGTGTACATATTAAAAATGTCAAATTTGTGCAAAGTAGATTTCTATGTTTAAAGTCTAAAGAAATTTAGTTGTACATTGGATTTCTTCAGGAGACACTTAATGGTGAATTTTCACAAGTGTTAGTTCCAATTGTAATTATTTGATTAGCTTCTTAAAGACAGGAATTTTGAAACATAGGACCAACACCTCGCTAATTAGTAAAATTCTTTAAACACATTAACTACTAAAAACCCTTCATCGCGTCTCTGAAAATTTTAAAAACGTTCGAATGGAAGTAATCGTGTATTTTTCTAAATCAATCACAACTTTGAGGTACCCTCAATTAAGAGGCACTAGATCTCCTAAATCGCCTGGCCAAGTTTCACATGCTTAATTAACAATTAGAGATGCAGAATGGCAAATGCATCGTAAAAGAATCGCATGTGGAGCATCGGATTTTAATGTGAAAAAAGCAGAAATAATTATTGTGCTTGCCTACCATAACTGTGACTATCCCATGCCATGTCAGTGACATAATTAGCACAAAAGTTTTCCACAACAACCCTGCAAACTCCACTTTTACAATAAAAAGCTACCAATCGATTTTGCACTTCCGCTCACTTCCATTTGGACCTTGTTTGATATCATAAGAATAACAAATTGTCAATTGTTGAAGTTGGATATTTAAAATTTTCTTAATTGACTGCATCAGCTAATTTGAGATAATTTTTTAAGAACAAAATCAGAATGGTTTCTTATCTTTTTTCTATTGGTAGGTTTTTTATTCACTTGTTTATGTCTAAACTATATCAACTGTTTTTAAATAATATTATTTTATTTTATTATATTACAGTAAAATCTTATGAGGGGTGTGTCAAGAAAAATTTGCAAACATTTTTATTATGATAAATTGCCTTCACTGCCAGATTTTAGTTTTTACTGCACTACACAGTATATAGTGCGGAGTCAAACGTGCAAATCTCTAAAGGGACAACTCAGAAGACCCAAAGGAAAGATAAGTAGAAAGGTCTGTAGTGCCAAGACCAAAGTCTCATGAATTATGAATTAGATAAAATTTTGAAAGGAAAAATATATTGAGGTCTTAAAAGCACAGCAGATAAGATAACAAGGACAAAAAAAAAGAACAAGAATTAACGAGAATCGCCGAATGGAGACCAGAAGGAAATATGAAAGTACCAAAGAACAGCTACGACGATCAAGTAAGGCAGAATATTTTGAACAAAGAAATAAAGGACTGGTGGAAACAAATTCAAGATAGACAGAATTGAAGAAAGGTAGTGACGATGGCAAAAATTTACAAGATAAAGAGAAAATTAGAACAAATCGTGAAGTGAGGCTCCACACCAAACGAGTCAGGGAGCCAAAAATTTCTTAGAAAACATACGGCCATTTATAACGTAAGCATAAGGTGTTGTGAAATAGGTTTCGTTTTTGAGTTGAAGACATGTGACGACAGCTCCTTTCTTGGAACAAAAGTAATTAAATGTTGAGTGAAATTGAATTCTTAGATAGGCAGGAATACTCGTATGATTAACTGGTTGCCTAGTTGACCAATTTCTTTTTCTTTTTTTGAATAATTGTCTATTACTTATAATGTTAAAACTGTTACTAGAAATTAAATATCTGACAATACACAAATTCGGTCTTCAACTCTTCACGCTGCATATCAAAAATTGAATGAAAAGCCTTGCTCATGTTTCATAATATATTAAATAAACTTAATAGTACACGCAATAATATCTATTTAAAAAATTAAGTACACAATTTTCCCCTGCTTAGCACTCAACAACAGTGCTCTTCATCAAAAATGACAACTTAAATGGTTTAACAGGGGTATTGTTAATATATAACAGAAATATAGTTTAAACAAAAAATCAACATCTGGACTACTTGCATTCAGAAAACGCCTTTTTCAAAAATTAAAGCACCCTCATCTTTGGTCAACATCACCCAATAGACAACAATATTGCAAGTTTCAACGTATACAAAAAATCAGTCGCAAACCTCACTTACACTATGATAAAATAACTTTAAATAGTCTCTGCAAATACTGTAATTGTAACGCAAAAGAGCTCTATTTGTATTTAGCCCCACAAAATGTCTACACATTAAATCGACAGATATAAAAATATGGAATGTTGTCAAGCAGTGACTCCTATAATTGAGCAGTGCTTCGTTTTTTTTTTTGGCAGTAATTTCAAATATCTAGAAATTAACTACGAATCGACTTTCTTTTCGCAATTAATAATTTCTACATTTAACCTATCGATTTTATCACCATCTTTTGCGTTGACTTTATTACTGATGCATTCGAGAAGCGCATCGAAAAAATTCGGAAACCCATCGTATCCTAAAAAATAAAAAAAAATTAATAATAAAAAAATTCTAATAAAAACAAAACTTACCCGGGTAAGCATTAACGTCGATAATAGCGTAATTACCTGTTGAATTCGCAATCACAACATCAACCCCTAACAAATCCATTCCAAAAGCCTTTCGTAAACTGCTAGCGATACGATCCATTACAGCAGGATCAGGACCCACATTACTAGTTGCAACATCTTGTGGATCCAAAATCGATAGTCGACTTTGCGAACCCGCTTTCGAAACGTCGCTACTATCGAAATAAATCGTTTTTTCTTCCCCCGGATAAAAATTTTTCAAAGAAGGTCTTTCAACATAACAATGTTTATCGCCTACTATGAAAATTTTATACAATTTAGCGTTGTGGTTAATAAAACTTTGGGCAACACATGGCGGTTTACAATCACTCAAATTTTTTTCGTTAAAAATTATCGACATTTCGTGTGCTTCTTTCGAACCGTGTCCCAAGAACGGTTTGCAAATAAACGGGTAAGTCACACCGGCGTTGCGTAACTGTCGCGACAATTCATGTCGGTCCAACGCGGTCAACTCGCAGAAATTCGGGGTGAAAATGCGGTATTCGTGCAAGTTGGTTGAGTTGATTTTGCTGTAGGATATGTACCGGTTGAGTAGCTGCCGGACATTGGGAATGGGATCCAGAACTGTGATCGTCGGGTTGTCGGAAACGTACGTTTCCACCCTTTTGATCAAGTTGGCGCACTGCAATTTCGAGGCGATCAGACGAAGTAACAGGGAAAACATTCAAAATTGCCATTAACGGCGATTCAAGGAATCAAGAAATTATTTTTGGAACTAAGAGAATTGTAATTTGTATACACCTGTGGCGCTGTCATAGCGGCCAAACGAGGAGAAACTGGAGTAGAGCAATTCAAATTTTGGTGCATTGGAGCGTTTTGACAGCTGCACCAGAAAACAGAAATGTCTCTTGTAGCGTAGGTTCATGTCATCACATAGTTGCAACTAGAAATTGCTGTTGTGTTAGATGAGTTACTCAAAACTCCAAACTTTAAATAAACTTTGGGACTATCCAATAATATTCATATCTGAAATCTGAAAGACAGTGAATGGCTTGGAGTACCATGAGCGTAAAAACAGTCTTAAAGTACACTTCTTTAAAGAGACACCTCAGTTTTGTCTTTTTCAGGTCAATAGATGGCGCTGCAATCACGTCGCAGTTACGCGTATACTAGAAGCGAGTTATTACTGGTGGCGCCTCGAGTGATCAACTGGTGAAGTACCATTTACTAAAACTATTTACTGGCAGTTGCTCGGCTTGTGCAACTTTATGGGTTTACCCACTGAAATATTGTTGACTTAACATTAGTTGAGTCATGAGTATAGTGACTCATTACTTAAAAAGTTGTTTTAACGATAAGATAATAATTAGGCAACATAATTTTATTAGGTAACTTGGGATTGTCTTATCAAGAGTACGGCAGCTGGAGAAATTTGTGTAGAAAATGTTGCAAGATGATTTCCTTGAATCGCCCGTTTCTCTCGCAATGCAAATATTCAACATTTAGGCACTTCCATTCATCAATTGAACTTAATATTAAAAATTGTCTCACCTTCACGTCGCCCTGATTGGCAGAAGCAATGATATCGGTTAATTTATGTAACAAAACGCAAAACGTACCTTGAGACTCCAAATTCTTATTCAAGTCCAGCTGAAACAAGAGGGTCTTAGTTCTAATCAAAACACCAAAAGGTCTCACCTTAAACAGTCCAAACCCATAACGTTTGCAGGTCCTTTCGAATTCGATCCAATTAATTTTTTGTAGTTTCTTGTCGGACATCCAACATGCGATACGTTTGTTGGACATGGTTTATTACGTCGCAAATAAACAAAATCAAATGAAAATACTCAACCGGATACCTACAAATCAACATTAAAAGTGTGATTAAGATAAATGTTTATCAGATGTCATTTGAACAGATGACAGGAAACGACACGCTTGCGCACGCGACAATTAATCAAAATATTTCTAGAAATCTAGAATTAAAATGAAACCGGTCTTACCGTCATTAAAAATTTCACTCCAATCACTATTTAAAGACATAATTTGCAATAAATGAGACTCATTTAGGCAATTTGAGGTTAACTTAGGTTTTTTGCACTTAAATCGGTTTGACAATTCTTAAATTGACAAGTTGAGAATTTGGACACCAGCGCGCTGTTTACTACTTCTACCATAGAACACCAACTGGTTTGTCAGAAATCCTCGGCGCAAAGCGCCATCTTTGATTGACAGCAATAAATTGTCGAGTAAGCATTGATTAATCAATATAACTAAAAAGTCGTGTTTAATTTAAAATAAGTAACTTGGGATTAACTTCCAAGTGCCACCATTTTTTAAATATTTTTTTTGACAGAAAATTAGCTGTTTTATTTTTTCAGAAATTTATTTTCTTTGTTTCTCTACATTCTTCTAATAAGCCGTGAACAACATATAACGTATAACGAAGATTAAAAGGAAGAATATAAAAAATATAGAGACTTAAAAACTCAGGTAGTAAGAAAAAAAATGATCAAAGGAAAACAAAGACACCAAGATGTAATTTTCTCATTTATTGATTTTTTGGCAATAATAAGAACTAAATTTATGGCATAAGTTTGGTGTATTCAACAAAAAACGAACTTTTCTTAACATTGTCCCACACTTTGGAGCAATAAACTAGCCACGTTTTCTCTGTGAGTTGAACGTGGGTCAACGGCGTTTTCACAGCTCCTAAAATATTGGCTCGCAGTTTCTTGACCAATTCTTCTAAAGGGGGGTGACCTCTGTAGATAACGTCTGCAACCAAAAAATCAATATAGAAACATTTTTTAAATAACAAAATTATTCTTAAATTTAATTTACTAAACTTACGAGTATTGGGACTATATTCTGGGACTAGGAAAACGTTGATTGAATCTCCGCAACTTTCCTCGTTAATGCAGTTAATTAGTCTGCTGCACGCCAACCCTAAATTTGAGTCTCTAATCAATTTACTCTTATGAAACAGCAAATCGTATGTCTAAAACGGAACTAATAACGATAAATTATTGAGAATAATTTTCCTTACTGCTTGAATAATTTTAAATTTGGCTGGTGAAAAATCCTCCATTTGCGCCCGGTTGTGCACAAGCAACAAGTGAGGAAAATGGTCGTTTAATTCATCTTCTGGGTTAGAATGAGTCGGTTTCAACATTTCAGCAGTTTGAATGAATCGAACAATGTTGCTGTCAAAAAACCAATCTTGAACCACTATCAAAACGTGGCAAACAGACATTAAAAATGCCGCCAATTGCAACCCTTGTATCTCGCCACTATTTTCCAATGGTATAAATTCGCTAACAATACTCGATCTTTTATTTTCACTTTGTACTAATTCGTCCAAAACAGCAACTGACATAAAAGGCTGACAATCCAATAAAATAACACGATTGGAAGTAACAAACAAGTCAATTCCTCGAGATCCGCTAGAGTTATTCTCAACACTTTCGGCGGTTTGAACTTTGAAAATTTCGTTTTTGATTCTTTCTTCCTCGCTAATTTTAACATCGCTCACATTTTCTGTTAGAATCTTAACGTAATCTCCGTATTCTTCCTCTTTCGGTGGTCCACTGTCTTTAAATATTGTCCGTTTTAGTTCTTCAGTAACCTTATTGTGAGCAATTAGATTTAAGATAGTTGATTTTCCAACACCGTGAGCACCTACAATTCCAACAACTAAAAAATCGCTATTTTCTAGCATGAATTCTTGAACGTTTTCGCTACAAAGTATAGAATCTTCTAGAAATTTAACACTTTTTGTCATTGATTTAACAGTAGGGGTACTTTGCGCTAAAATTGTTAATTTAGTACAAATATTGAACAAAAATGAAAATTACACCTTCACTAACTAAAGACGCTCCAATTGTCGAAGTTGTCACATCCTGGTCTTTGGCGGTACGTTTAGGAGACACGGCTGGTTCATCAGACGGTTCTCTCGTTTTAATTAGAATTGTGGGTTGTTTCACTTTAGTGGCTGTTTCGTTTTTGACGAAATCTTTGGGAAACTCCTTGTCGAGCTTGTAGGAAGAGCTACCGCTAGGGCTACGTCTTCCGAAATAACTACGACCGTAACCGCTGCCACCATCCTGAAATAACGATGCGAATATGGTTGGAATTATAAGAAAATTCTACCTTTTGCGCCTGGAATTTCTTTTTGCCATAATATTTACCACGGTCAAAATCTGACATATTTAAGTAGGGTTATGTTTACATCTGATCACTATGATCACAAAACATGCGCAAGCGTGTTTGTCATGTTGTCAGTAGGAGAAAGCGGTTTCGTACGCTTTCAGTGTCTTTCTCCTCCGTAAGATGACGCAAGAAAATCAGAGATTAAAAAAAACACGTACGTAAAAGGAAAACAAAGAATGAAACGCCTTCAAAAGAATTTACGGAGAAAAAGTATTATAATAAAAGAAATGGTAGATAGGGAAACAAAAATTGCGAGCTAAGAAAAAGCAAAATATATGAAATTATACAGAAGATAGAAGCATTGCTTATAGATATCTATAAACAATGATAGAAGTCAATATCAGGATTAAAGAGGATAAAGCTAGAAGATTCAAAAAATAGAGTAATGAAAAGAAAAGACCAGTACTTGACAAACTAACTGAAGGGTGTACGATGTGAAAAATTTTGAAAAATACAAAAATGGTTAAAATTACAGATCTATGAATAAAAAAGGATTATCTCAGGAAGATTCAAAATAAAATGAGAATAGTGGTACTTCAAAAAGAAAAAAGATATAGAATAGAGAGACCAAATAAAATACAATAGACGTAATAAATGGTGAAATATACAGGTCAAAATATACAGAATGAAAAAAAACGGAAAACAAGAAATAAAAATTAGGCAATGGGATTTAAAAGCAGCAATACTTGGTGGAAAAAAAATTACAAACATTTTTCTAATTTGGTTGAAATTGATCTAAAAATGTTTTTGTTTTTAGAACATGAATGTTGTGACGTGCGAAATTTAGGGAATTTAGAATCTTCACTGAATTTAGAAGGTGTGTAGTTGGAGGGGAAGAAATAAAAGAGCGAGACTCGAGAGGTTTGGGAGAGACGACATTGTGACTAGTGAGGCGGTTTGAGTGGTATCGATTTAAAATTTGTGTTTTTGAATTTTTCGCCAACCGACCTCAGCTGGTTCCTATGGTTCTCGAGATTGACAAAAAAAAAAAAACTACCGTGAAAAGAAAACCCTCACTACACGAGGTATGTAGCTAAATTCATCGTTCAAAGTTAACATAAAACATTACAGGTTTTTCTTTTCTCTTTATTGGTTGATACCGATTTTTACCGTATTTTTTGACTACCGACGTTATCAACAAATGGAAAGGTTCTAGAAGATTCTTCAGGACAAATTGTCGCTATTGCTTCCCGTCACGACGCTCTTCCTTCAAATTCTTCCGCCACCCACTTTTGACTCTTGGACCAGGATTCAGCTAACTCAATTCAATTTCAATTTTCATTTAATAATATTTTCATCCAAATTTTAATAACTATATTCACTGATGTAAAACTTAGGTAACGTGCACCTTACCAAAGTTAGATTTAATTTTCATTTTATACCATTATTCACATTTTAAGAATTTTTGTACTAGCCAAAAAAAAAACATTTAAATTCATCTTTTAAAATTTTTAATACTGCTTCTAATTTTGTAGTAATTTTATTTAATCATTAAAAATTGGTGGCGCCCATATTATTATTAAATCTTTTATTTAAACTATTTTTCGTTTAACCCACGAACCCGCTCACCGCTATGAAAGCTGTCGTTAGCTGTGACGAGTAAAAATCGTAAGATCAAACGTTACAATGTGCTTTTGGCTTAGGTTCTGATATAATTTGAGTTCTAATAGAGTATTATTTCCTAATTTGGTTTCATTTAAAAAGTTTAGTATCGCTTTGGAGTGTTCTTGGAAGTTGAATGCCTCGATTGGACAACTCCATTTCTCTGAGAAGTTGTTAAGTGTACTATTATCATATTTTTAAAACTTGAAATTCGAAAGTTTGTTGGTTAAATGCTTTATGACCACATTGGAAACGGTTACAAAATTTGAAAAAAACTAATAGCCAGCTTTCCCTTCATGAAATTTTACAGATCTTGTCTTTGTCATGTGCTGGTCGATAAAGCTCATCGCCCACATCACCAGCACAGCACAACGGAGCTCGGCGAAACACGGGTAGGATCGGTTCCATGTAAACAACCAAAAATGCACCCACCCACCCGCTACAGTACGAACCAGCAGATCCCGACACTGGTCGGGTTGAAGTAGACCGATCTTTTCCAGTGAAAACGGCGAGCGCCGGGCCGCGCTGGCTAGGTAGCCGCACGCATTATTTTGAGTCTAACGTGGTCACAATGAATACAAAACATAACTCTTTGAACTTTTGATAACTCGTTCTAAAATATTGAAAATACTTTTTCTCATGATAGTGCTTTTCAAATATTTCTCCTTTTTGAATAATTTTGTGTATTTAAAATCGATTTTCTTTTAATTTTTTTTAAATTGACTAATTACGCACTAAACGCAATGCACAAAACTACAACTCGTAATTCTTTTTTCTGTTGCAAAAATATTTTAAAATTTTTATCTCGAACCAAATAGTCCTTTTAGTTTTTGGGTCAAAATGACGGTCACCGCTGGTTAGGTAGGCGGTCCACAAAATCTCGCCGGGCTCTGCCGTCGTGGGAGAGTTTAGTAACGGCTCATTTAATGATACTTTATTACAGTAATACAACACTCCTGAAAAAATTGTAGAGGCGGGAGCTGATGTTGCTGTTGTAAGTGGAGAAGTGAGAGAAGCTTTTGATACTGCAGCAGCTGCTTTGAAATACAAGGAGCTACTGTTGGATGCTTATGAAAATAGAATTAAGTCTTGATAAATATTGTTCTTATAATAAAGAATTCTGCGATCAGTTATGAGGCAAAGTCGCAATGTTTCAAACATTATTTTTGTTAGGTTGGAATTTGCTCTAAAAGCAAGTCACAATATTTGGGAAATATAATTTCTAGTTGATTCTTAGCTTAATTTTTATTACTGCATTACTACTATAAAATAAATCGATAACATTTTAAAAATCACATATTTCGTCTACTTTTTCTCTTTTTATTATTCTTAATTAGAGCCTTCTTCACACTCTTCTTCATTTTCGTTTTTCGTCTGTTAGCTTGAGCTTCTTTGACAGCTTTTTTCCTGGCCTTCCTTTCTTCACTAGTTTCGTTTTTAGGTCTTGTATAGTTTACAAATTGATTGCGATTTATTTCCACCTCCTCATAATCATCAAATTGTACGAGGATCTGCGGCGTTCGCATAGGGATATTCGCATCAATTTTACGAATTGTACCGTCATCACCGTAAACATAAACCATCCCGTCATCACTGTAAGAATCGTAATCTAGGTCCTGATTATTCGACCTATTCGTGCCTTTCTTCACGTCCGCGCTATGTTCCTGTTGAAATTTATCTGGCAATTTTCCATATTTGGGTTCTGTCGTCTCTTCTTCAGCGTCGCAGAAGAGTTCGTTTTCAGAAAAGTCGGACATTGTGTTTTGAAATAAAATGAAGCAAAACTGGACCTGGAAAATGAATTTTTATAGATTGCGTAAATATACATAGAGGGTGGTTCAGGCAAACCGGACCATAGGGATTCAACATGGGAAATCTGAAAATTGTAATTTATTGCTCCCCATTTCAATTTATTTAAAAAAAGTTAATTTTATCTAGATAAAGGAAATTTTCTGCTTACGTGATGGAATAATGTAATGCAATAAATGAAGTTCGTTTTCTTAACTATCCCTTAAATTAATCACATGCATTGCAACTTCACGCAAAATTATTATTTTTTAAATAAATTGAAATAGGGAACAGGAAATTACAATTTTATGAAATACGTTGTATCAATGAAAAATGTATAAATATCTGCACACGTGCAATCGCTGACAAAACCAAAAACATTACTTTAAAATTCACAAACCTTAGAATCACTGATGTTCCCACCAAGAATGTTCTACACTAACTGGATTCCACTGATTCTACTGTTGCAAGTGTTGCCAAATGACTTTCGATTTAATCAGTAGAGGGCGCAACCATAGACTAATCGATGTTCTCACCAAGAATGTTCTACACTAACTGGATTCCACTGATTCTACTGTTGCAATTGTTGCCAAATGACTTTCGATTTAATCAGTAGAGGGCGCAACCATAGACTAATCGATGTTCCCGCCAAGGATGTTCTACACTAACTGGACTCCACTGATTCTAGTTCTAGATTTATAGAGAGTCCCCCTCCGCTTTCCATACATTTGGGAGGAGGGAGACTTCCATCTTAAAAATATAGATCCCACAAAAATTGATGAGAAAATAATCGCAAGAATTAAAAGTGTAATTACTTTTTTCCTAAACCTTAAATTTATGGAGTAATTGATTTTTTCTTTTTAAAATTCAAAAACCGATAATTCGGAAACTATACGAAATATGTGAGAACTGCTTGCAGAAATGATTGAATTCGAGATCCAATTCTCAATTCTTCACACAGGTGTAGAATTCAATTCTGAACATCGGAGAGTGGTCAGTTGCTTTGTAGCTCATTTACTTTTCGAAATATCAATCTTAAGGTCGCAAATGTCGAAACGGCAATATCTTTTGAACAAAAATACTGAACGCAGATCTGTGAACATTTTTGAGATCAGTGAGTTTTTCGATAAGTAATTGTGATTTTCAGATTTTGCTCACTATTATTTAAGATTTCCAAAATTTAATTTAGTCATCCCGAGTGAAGCAACCACTTAACCACTTATACAGAATTGTTGAGGTGAGTTAAAGTTTTTATTAGAACTCCATGAATAACTTCAAAAACCATAATGGATAATGACCACATCAGTGTTTGCTGTGGTTGTAATGCTATAAAGACTCTTAATCAAAAACTGGAATCAAAATCTGTATTCAGTCAAAGTTTTTGTAGAAGATGTCATAGAATTATGAAAGTTTGAAATGCTGTATTTCAGGAAGTTTTAGAGCAAGGAAAAACTTAATAACATGTGTGAATTGCATTTTTAATTACATTTATGTTTTACTTTTTATATTATTTTTGTATTGCATATTTGTTTTATTTATGATTTTAAGTGATTTGCTAATTATTGTGAATTTTTCATGTCCGTGGATATTTTAATACCAAATATAAATGTAATCAAGATAGTCAAAGTAATGAATACAGGTAACGAGCATTGAACTTCAAAGTATCGAATAGTAACAATTACTCAAAAGTATCGAAAGTTGACATCACTAGTTGTTAAGTGTACTATTATCATATTTTTAAAACTTGAAATTCGAAGGTTTGTTGGTTAAATGCTTTATGACCACATTGGAAACGGTTACAAAATTTGAAAAAACTAATAGCCAGCTTTCCCTTCATAGAATTCTACAGACCTTGTCTTTGTCATGTCCTGGTCGATAAGTGACACCCAACTTATTCGGTTGGAGTTACCAAAAGCTTTTACTTTAAAGTCTAGTTTTCCTCAAACTGTGCGTTGCACAAGAGATCAAATACAATACAAGGATAAACAATATTAATCCACAAAGTAGCTTGAAAATAAAAGAAACATTTATTAAGACTGTATTGAGTAATTAATCAAAAACCATATCAAGTAGAGAAAGTAAGTTATAAACAAAAATTTTACATAGAAAAAGTGCGTGCATCAGTGATGCGCACATAAGAAGTGAAACTTCACGATTGTTGGGCCTATATTTTAGTGTTATGCAATTTTTTTTTAATAAGTATGTATGTGTCTGTTGGTGTTCTTTTATGAATAAGGGATTGGAATAGTAGCGAATAATTGATATAATTACAAAATCTAGTTTGATCATTTTTCAAAAAAGAAATATTTCAAAATTGAGCAATCTTTTTTAAAATTTAATTCTTAGGTGCTAATTCCACTGTTTCAATAGGAGTATGGGTAACTGTCGGTTTATGATAACTGAATTACAAAATGTAATGTCTAAAGCAGTGGCGGCCCGTGGCTAAATTAGATGGGAGGACAAGCTTATATGTAAAATTATCTAATAACAATTAATACTCTAGTAAACTATATTTGATATTTATTAATTTATATTTTACCATCAGTTGTAGTAGGTTTCTAGATCACCGTTGGATACTACTATAATTGTATATGGATTATAAAAAAAAAACTAAAAAATTATTCTTACACCAAATTAACTCAATTTTCGTAAAATTGGAATGAATATAAAAGCAAAATTTATTTAATAATAAATAAAGTCCGTTCGTCTATTTCTGTTGAGCTATGACTAATAACCAGATTATTAAAATCTCTTGTGGACTTAATAATAATAATGATAACAATATATCACGCAGGTATAGCGCGCAAAATTTATTTTGACCCATGGTATTTTTGGAAAACGTTCTTATTTTTTTTAAAGTTGAAAAGCAACATCCACTTTCAGCTGTTGTCGGGATTGTACAAATAATTGTTAACAAGTTAACAGATTCACGAAAAACACTTGAAATGTTATTGTCTTAAGAAAAATTGAAGAATGTGGAGGGCTCCATTAGCTTGACTACAATTTTTTTTTCTACATATGGTTTCTGTTGTAATAAAAGAAAATCTAAGTTAAAAACAACAATATTAAAAAAATGCTCCAAAAAGTATTTAGCAAAATTTTAAAAAATGTTTGTCTCGGAGTATAAAGAAACTTCCACATAATTATTAGCAGAAAATTAATTTGTAATATTTGTAATAATAACAACACATATTTCTTTGATTCTTTGTATGTTTCTATCTACATATCCGGCTCGCTTTGTAGGTTTGGTTTTTGATTTATCATTTGCACTATAATAGTTATAATTAATTTTATTTCTGATATTCTCCATCGCATTCTTAAAATCGGAAATGCATTTTTGAATCTTAACCCTATCTAATTATTGTAGTTCCAATTGTTTATAAAGAATATCACTGGGTGGCAAAATTTAATTACAGAAATATATATCAGAAAATTAATTTTTATATCTTTCAAATAGTTTACTTATTAATCCGGTTGATTGCTGTATGGTTAGTTTATCATATTCATTATCAATAATATGTTTAAAGCATTCAAGGAGTTTCTTTTTATATTTAAAAAGAGTACAGACAACTTTGGAGTTAATATTCTAACGAGTATTTGATCCCCGTGACGTGGCAGCTTTCTCACAGCTATATTATCAAGAATTTGTATGCGTTGGGGTGATTTAGAAAAAAATGTTGAAATAGCAGAAGCAATTGGTTGCCGGTCTCGGTAAGACTACAAAACAAGAACGGTAGGACAGCAGAATTATTTCAAAGCTGGACACTTGCATGTGTTAATTTAAACGCAAATTGCCAAATTTATTTAAACAGTTCGACAGCGTTTGGTTTTAGCAAATTATCATTAACATAGGCAAAATGATTCATGCCCTATCCAACGTTGTTACCAGCTTTCTTTCAACTATTCTCGATGTATAATTGCGTTGGAAAATAAGAATAGTAGACAAAGTTTGATGCAATCTGGTAAAGTACGGAGGGCAACGCCAAGCTTACTCACAGCGTTCAGTTTGGGAGCGGAAAATTTAAAATAGAAGCAGGTAACATATTTGATGGCATTTATGAATTCCTCGCTTATGTTTAATACCTTCTCTAATTTTTTTGGTAGCTTTCGGAGGGCATTGCCTTTGTGCCCCCCCTGCACCACCCACCAATGGTGTAGATTCTACGTTTTCGAGGTATTGCTAAAAACTGCATCTATTTTTACACCGGACTTTATCGTTGATATTTTTGGATAATTTTTTGTCGTTAAGGCAAAATAACTGATAAGACTAATAAAAGTTAATTTCTGATCTCAAAACATTCAGTTTCAATTAATTATAAAAATATTCACGATAAAATAAGTAATTTTTAATAGAAGTATAGAAATCATCTATGAAGCACCTTATATATCTTCACTATTTTCTGAAAAATATCATTAAATTTAAAATATAACTTTTTTCTTATACAAAACTATTAGGCTTTCAAGCTCTTCAAATTTCTCTGTTAGCGAGGTTTTGCCATTATTGTAACTCAAACATAGTTATACGCTGCTGTTATTAATTAATTGAATTGCGGATTTATAATATCAATAATGAATAAACATAAACATAAAAAGACAGGGAGGAAAAAAGAAAGAAAGAGTGCATCATTTTTAAAAAGCAATTTTTCATAGTGTTAGAATACCATTGTGGGTCATTAAAGTACAATGATCAAATTAGAAAATTCAAATAAGGAACGGAATTATGGAGCAAAATTTTTGTTAAAAATTCTGTAAAAAGTAATTTTTTTCAAACAGAATGGTCATGTTTTATAGTTCTAGTCAAAAGAGAATTTTATTCTGTTTCTAGTTACGGAACGCTACTGAGTGTAAAGTGCTGTCTCTAGTGAATTATATGTAAACCATTCATTTTGGTAGAGGTCCGAACTAAATAACCTGAAATCTTATTGGTAACGATATAAACGCTTCTTGATACAACTCATTCATTCGATAAGGAGAGGTTTTATTGTATATAATTTACTTACAATAATATGGTGTTTTCCCCATTATTCATATGGAAAGTTGGTTGGATTCAACTAAACTACCTATTAGATTCTTCCCCAAGAAAAAAATCTAGTGCAGTCATGTCCGCAAATCTAAGAGGCCAACTCTATGAACCACCAAGTAGAATCCAGATATCTTCGAGTTTTGGTCAACATGGGTATTCCCTTGCGCCCAACAAGAGAATTATGATGATGGAAGATTCCTTAATTGGAAAACTTGGCTTCGTCTGTCCAAATAACTTTAAAAAATAGAACTTTCCTGAGACTTGACCAATATCATTTCACAGGAATTTATTTGTACGCAAGATCCTGATGGAGAGCTTGCACTGTGTAAATTTATAAGAATAAAAATGTTAATTATTTAAAATACTTTGGATAGAAAATTGAGGCAATCTGCAGACTGCCTGCCAATTTCTCCTTGCAGATTGGCTTTAAAACTGTCGTATGTGTAAGAACAGAAGCCTTTTAGCTTTAATTATAAACATAATAAATGAACGCAGTGTGCATCCTTTGAAAAATATTCTCGTGTCTGTGTGATAGCATTTCTATAACTAATATCACAGCTCTAAGATTCAAGATTCCGTCCCTCGTCCTTCTCTTGAATGACCATTGACCAGTGTTTGACACTAACCACCCTTAAATATATCAATCAATAAATCATTTTAATTTGTCTTGCCTTGTGCTATACATTGACGATCAACGAGACACATTATAAACATGAACAAATAACAATAATAATAATAATAACTTATAGGTTCGGAAGTTTTCTTAGTCAATGTAGAAAATAAACATCTTTGGGGATTTTGGTGGCAGCACCATATGCCGCTCGTAGATGTAGAGTGCATAAGAAGAAAGTGGGAACCTGCAGGGACGATAGATTAGAGTAGAGACGCGAGGTCCGTGCAGTCAAAGACCGGATGGAGTAGTCGGGCCATTTTGACGTTACTCAACATTTAGATCAATATCTTGTTAAATATTTTCCAAAAAAATCTGATTTGAAAAGCATCATTATCCACATAAAATTCTGCAGATTTTATTAAGATGAGTTTTTTTGATTCGCGCAATGGCAACTGAGTCATCAGGGTGTAAGTAAAGCAAAAAGTGTGCCGAATATAATGAATTCTTAGCCGATGCTGAACTGAGAAAGCGGCGAAATAAAGTCAACAGCGTTTTAATGGTAACTCCAATGCAGTGCCTCAAACTTAAATATTCAAAAAATATTTTAAATTTTCCGCTCCCAAACTGAACGCTGTGAGCCAGCTTGGCGTTGCCCTCCGTACTTTGCCAGATTGCATCAAACTTTGTCCACTAGTCTTATTTTCCAACGCAATTATACATCGAGAATAGTTGAAAGAAAGCTGGTAACAACGTTGGATAGGGCACGAATCATTTTGCCAAAGCTAATGATAATTTGCTAAAACCAAACGCTGTCGAACTGTATAAATAAATTTGGCAATTTGCGTTCAAATTAACACATGCAAGTGTCCAGCTTTGAAATAATTCTGCTGTCCTACCATTCTTCAACATTTTTTTCTAAATCACCCCAACGCATACAAATTCTTGATAATATAGCTGTGAGAAAGCTGCCACGTCACGGGGATCAAATACTCGTTAGAATATTAACTCCAAAGTTGTCTGTACTCTTTTTAAATATAAAAAGCAACTCCTTGAATGCTTTAAACATATTATTGAAAATGAATATGATAAACTAACCATACAGCAATCAACCGGATTAATAAGTAAACTATTTGAAAGATATAAAAAATAATTTTCGGATATATATTTCTGTAATTAAATTTTGCCGCCCAGTGATATTCTTTATAAACAATTGGAACTACGATAATTAGATAGGGTTAAGATTCAAAAATGCATTTCCGATTTTAAGAATGCGATGGAGAATATCAGAAATAAAGTTAATTATAACTATTATAGTGCAGATGATAAATCAAAAACCAAACCTATAAAGCGAACCGGATATGTAGATAGAAACATACAAAGAATCAAAGAAATATGTGTTGTTATTATTACAAATATTACAAATTAATTTTCTGCTAATAATTATGTGGAAGTTCCTTTACACTCTGAGACAAACATTTTTAAAAATTTTGCTATATACTTTCCGGAGCATTTTTTTAATATTGTTATTTTTAATTTAGATTCTCTTTTATTACAACAGGAATCATATGTAGAAAAGGAAATTGTAGTCAAGCTAATGGAGCCCTCTACATTCTTAAATTTTTCTTAAGACAATAACATTTCAAGTGTTTTTCGTGAATCTGTTAATTTGTTAACTATTATTTGTAGAATCCCGACAACAGCTGAAAGTGGATGTTGCTTTTCAACTTTAAAAAGAATAAAAAAATAAAAAATAAATTTTGCGCGCTATACCTGCGTGATATATTGTTATCATTATTATTATTAAGTCCACAAGAGATTTTAATAATCTGGTTATTAATCATAGCTCAACAGAAATAGACGAACGGACTTTATTAATTATTAAATAAATTTTGCTTTTATATTCATTCCAATTTTACGAAAATTGAGTTAATTTGGTGTAAGAATAATTTTTTAGTTTTTTGTTTATAATCCATATACAATTATAGTAGTATCCAACGGTGATCTAGAAACTTACTACAACTGATGGTAAAATATAAATTAATAAATATCAAATATAGTTTACTAGAGTATTAATTGTTATTAGATAATTTTACATATAAGCTTGTCCTCCCATCTAATTTAGCCACGGGCCGCCATTGCTGTAGACATTACATTTTGTATTTCAGTTATCATAAACCGACAGTTACCCATACTCCTATTGAAACAGTGGAATTAGCACATAAGAATTAAATTTTAAAAAGGATTGCTCAATTTTGAAATAATTTTTTTTTGAAAAATTATCAAACTTGATTTTGTAATTATATCAATTATTCGCTACTATTCGAATCCCTTATTCATAAAAGAACACTAACAGACACATACATACTTATTAAAGAAAAATTGCATAACACTAAAATATAGGCCCAACAATCGTGAAGTTTCACTTCTTATGTGCGCATCACTAATACACGCACTTTTTCTATGTAAAATTTTTGTTTATAACTTACTTTCTCTACTTGATATGGTTTTTGATTAATTACTCAATATAGTCTTAATAAGTGCTTATTTTATTTTCAAGCTACTTTGTGGATTAATATTGTTTATCCCTGTATTGTATTTTATCTCTTGCGCAACGCACAGTTTGAGGAAAACTAGACTTTAAAGTGAAAGTTTTTGGTAACTCCAACCGACCAGGACATGACAAAGACAAGGTCTGTAGAATTCTATGAAGGAAAAGCTGGCTATTAGTTTTTTTCAAATTTTGTAACCGTTTCCAATGTGGTCATAAAGCATTTAACCAACAAACTTTCGAATTTCAAGTTTTAAAAATATGATAATAGTACACTTAACAACTAGTGATGTCAACTTTCGATACTTTTGAGTAATTGTTACTATTCGATACATTGAGGTTCAATGTTCGTTACCTGTATTCATTACTTTGATTATTTTGATTGCATTTATATTTGGTATAAAAATATCTACAGACATGAAAAATTCACAATAATTAGCAAATCACTTAAAATCATAAATAAAACAAATATGCAATACGAAAATAATATAAGAAGTAAAACATAAATGTAATTAAAAATGCAATTCACACATGTTATTAAGTTTTTCCTTGCTCTAAAACTTCCTGAAATACAGCATTTCAAACTTTCAAAATTCTATGACATCTTCTACAAAAACTTTGAATGAATACAGATTTTGATTCCAGTTTTTGACTAAGAGTCTTTATAGCATCACAACCACAGCAAACACTGATGTGGTCATTATCCATTATGGTTTTTGGAGTTATTCATGGAGTTCTAATAAAAACTTTAACTAACCTCAACAATTCTGTATAAGTGGTTGCTTCACTCGGGATGCCTAAATTAAATTTTGGAAATCTTAAATAATAGTGAGCAAAATCTGAAAATCACAATTACTTATCGAAAAACTCACTGATCTCAAAAATGTTCACAGATCTGCGTTCAGTATTTTTGTTCAAAAGATATTGCCGTTTCGACATTTGCGACCTTAAGATTGATATTTCGAAAAGTAAATGAGCTACAAAGCAACTGACCACTCTCCGATGTTCAGAATTGAATTCTACACCTGTGTGAAGAATTGAGAATTGGATCTCGAATTCAATTCTGCAAGCAGTTCTCACATATTTCGTATAGTTTCCGAATGATCGGTTTTTGAATTTTAAAAAGAAAAAATCAATTACTCCATAAATTTAAGGTTTAGGAAAAAAGTAATTACACTTTTAATTCTTGCGATTATTTTGTCATCAATTTTTGTGGGATCTATATTTTTAAGATGGAAGTCTCCCTCCTCCCAAATGTATGGAAAGCGGAGGGGGACTCTCTATAAATCTAGAACTAGAATCAGTGGACTCCAGTTAGTGTAGAACATCCTTGGTGAGAACATCGATTAGTCTATGGTTGCGCCCTCTACTGATTAAACCGAAAGTTATTTGGCAACACTTGCAACAGTAGAATCAGTGGAATCCAGTTAGTGTAGAACATTCTTGGTGGGAACATCAGTGAGTCTAAGGTTTGTGAATTTTAAAGTAATGTTTTTGGTTTTGTCAGCGATTGCACGTGTGCAGATATTTAAACATTTTTCATTGATACAACGTATTTCATAAAATTGTAATTTTTTGCTCCCTATTTCAATTTATTTAAAAAATTATTATTTTGCGTGAAGTTGTAATGCATGTGATTAATTTAAGGGATAATTAAGAAAACGAACTTCATTTATTGCATTACATTATTCCATCACGTAAGCAGAAAAATTTCCTTTATCTAGATAAAATTAACTTTTTTTATAATAATAAATCGAGATGGGGAGCAATAAATTTCAATTTTCAGATTTCCCATGTTGAATCCCTATGGTCCGGTTTGCCTGAACCACCCTCTATGTATATTTACGCAATCTATAAAAATTCATTTTCCAGGTCCAGTTTTGCTTCATTTTATTTCAAAACACAATGTCCGACTTTTCTGAAAACGAACTCTTCTGCGACGCTGAAGAAGAGACGACAGAAACCAAATATGGAAAAGTGCCAGATAAATTTCAACAGGAACATAGCGCGGACCTGAAGAAAGGCACGAATAGGTCGAATAATCAGGACCTAGATTACGATTCTTACAGTGATGACGGGATGGTTTATGTTTACGGTGATGACGGTACAATTCGCAAAATTGATGCGAATATCCCTATGCGAACGCCGCAGATCCTCGTACAATTTGATGAAGAAACTTCTAGTGATGATTATGAGGAGGTGGAAATAAATCGCAATCAATTTGTAAACTATACAAGACCTAAAAACGAAACTAGTGAAGAAAGGAAGGCCAGGAAAAAAGCTGTCAAAGAAGCTCAAGCTAACAGACGAAAAACGAAAATGAAGAAGAGTGTGAAGAAGGCTCTAATTAAGAATAGTAAAAAGAGAAAAATTAGACGAAGTATGTGATTTTTAAAATGTTATTGATTTATCTTATAGTAGTAATGCAGTAATAAAAATTAAGCTAAGAATCAACTAGAAATTATATTTCCCAAATATTGTGACTTGCTTTTAGAGCAAATTCCAACCTAACAAAAATAATGTTTGAAACATTGCGAGTTTGCCTTATAACTGATCGCAGAATTCTTTATTATAAGAACAATATTTAGCAAGACTTAATTCTATTTTCATAAGCATCCAACAGTAGCTCCTTGTATTTCAAAGCAGCTGCTGCAGTATCGAAAGCTTCTCTCACTTCTCCACTTACAACAGCAACATCAGCTCCCGCCTCTACAATTTTTTCAGGAGTGTTGTATTACTGTAATAAACTATCATTAAATGAGCCGTTACTAAACTCTCCCACGACGGCAGAGCCCGGCGAGATTTTGTGGACCGCCTACCTAACCAGCGGTGACCGTTATTTTGACCCAAAAACCAAAGCGACTATTTTATTCAAGATAAAGTTTTCAAAATATTTTTGCAACAGAAAAAAGAATTAGTTCTAGTTTTGTGCATTGCGTTTAGTTCGTAATTAGTCAATTTAAAAAAAATTAAAAGAAAATCGATTTTAAATACACAAAATTAATCAAAAAGGAGAAATATTTGAAAAGCACTATCATGAGAAAAAGTATTTCCAATATTTTAGAACGAGTTATCAAAAGTTCAAAAAGTTATGTTTTGTATTCATTGTGACCACGTTAGACTCAAAATAATGCGTGCGGCTACCTAGCCAGCGCGGCCCGGCGCTCGCCGTTTTCACTGGTAAAGATCGGTCTACTTCAACCCGACCAATGTCGGGATCTGCTGGTTCGTGCTGTAGCGGGTAGGTGGATGCATTTCTATTTGTTTACATAGAACCGACCCTACCCGAGTTTCGCCGGGCTCCGCTGTGCTGTGCTGTGCTGGGCTATCGACCAGCACATGACAAAGACAAGATCTATAAAATTTCATGAAGGGAAAGCTGGCAATTTTTTTTCAAATTTTGTAATCGTTTTCAATGTGGTCATAAAAGAGTTAACAACAAGCTTTCGAGTTTCGAGTTTTAAAAATATGATAATAGTACACTTAACAACTTCTCAGAGAAATGGAGTTGTCCAATCGAGGCATTCAACTTCCAAGAACACTCCAAAGCGATACTAAACTTATTAAATGAAATCAAATTAGGAAATAATACTTTATTAGAACTCAAATTATATCAGGACCTAAACCAAGAGCACATTCATGTTCTAAAAACAAAAACATTTTTAGATCAATTTTAACCAAATTAGAAGAATGTTTGTAATTTTTTTTCCACCAAGTATTGCTGCCTTTAAATCCCATTGCCTAATTTTTATTTCTTGTTTTCCATTTTTTTCTTCATTTTGTATATTTTGACCTGTATATTTCACCATTTATTACGTCTCTTGTATTTTATTAGGTCTCCCCATTCTATATCTTTTTTCTTTTTGAATTACCACCATTCTCATTTTGTTTTGGATCTTCCTAAGATAATCTTTTTTTATCCATAGATCTGTAATTTTAACCATTTTTGTATTTTTCAAAATTTTTCACATCGTACACCCTTCAGTTAGTTTGTCAAGTACTGGTCTTTTCTTTTCATTATTGTATTTTTCAAATTTTCTAGCTTTATCCTCTTTAATCCTGATATTGACTTCTATCATTGATTATTTATCTCTACTAGATGGTCAACCTCCATTTCCTCCAAATGTTAAAATATGGTAGCAGAATGAAAAATTTCTGATTAAATTTGTAAAAGTTTGCGTCTCGGCTAAACTATCCAACAGCACAATTTATAGAATGAAACGTGCTTATTCCCGAAACGTCATCCCCCAATTTAGCAGGTAGTTTTGCCGTCCCACACCCACACCATTGTGAGGGTTGAGAGGAAACAGTCGCGGTCGACCCATTTTGAACATTTTAACCATGCTGGCACTTCCTGTCCGCGGCTCAACAAAGTTGTGGAAGTTTCTGTTCCGGTAAAAAATAAATAAATTTGGATTCAACAATTTTAACTTGGCGTGTAACTGGGTAACTTTTAACTGGGGGGGTAATATCGGAGTCGTGAGGCACAACATTGTAAAAATTTTCATAATGTTCGTCGGAGTTTTTGAATATTAGTTTACACTAGCGGACCGGACAGACGTTCACCTGCCCAAATTTCAATAAATTTGTGATTGTATTGTGAATTTCTGTTAAGCTATTGAAGATGTGTAAATAAAGTAAAATTGAGAAAAACAATATTTCTGAGTAATCATTGATTCACAATTTGACAATCAGCTAAATAAACAATAAGTAAAACAAATGTAATTTTATAAAATTTAGGCCAGAATGCGTGTTTATAGATTTTTCTTCAGATCCTTGAGGCTTTTTTTCGATGAAAACAATTAATTAAGTTATTTTTATCCCGGAACCCCCAACAAACAAAACAAAAAATAATTAACTAAAGATGTCCGAATTTCTCGACTTTTAATTGTAATTGTAACAATTTTCATTCTGAGAATTTATGCAATACCATAACGAACAAAACAAAAAAAGAATTACGCATATCCCACGTTTAAACAAAAATCCCATAGAAAGAAGCACTTTCAGCCTTTTCAAAATTCTCCCATTTTTTGAGCCACTTTTTCCATCTTTCTGTTTCTAAAAACCTTATTCGGAAAATAACTTATATTTTAAAAAACTTGGCCAAATCGGTCCAGCTAATATTTAATTTTCTAATTTTTGACAAAACAATATTATTATCATTTCATTCCTTTATCAGTTCTGAATGTACCGCATCACATCATTACACGAATGCGTACTCGTAATCTGCCATCATGGCAAGATGCTTTGCAGCTCATTTACTTTTCGAAATATCAATCTTAAGGTCGCAAATGTCGAAACGGCAATATCTTTTGAACAAAAGTACTGAACGCAGATCTGTGAACATTTTTGAGATCAGTGAGTTTTTCGATAAGTAATTGTGATTTTCAGATTTTGCTCACTATTATTTAAGATTTCCAAAATTTAATTTAGTCATCCCGAGTGAAGCAACCACTTATACAGAATTGTTGAGGTTAGTTAAAGTTTTTATTAGAACTCCATGAATAACTCCAAAAACCATAATGGAACATGACCACATCAGTGTTTGCTGTGGTTGTGATGCTATAAAGACTCTTAATCAAAAACTGGAATCAAAATCTGTATTCATTCAAAGTTTTTGTAGATGATGTCATAGAATTATGAAAGTTTGAAATGCTGTATCTCAGGAAGTTTTAGAGCAAGGAAAAACTTAATAACATGTGTGAATTGCATTTTTAATTACATTTATGTTTTACTTTTTATATTATTTTTGTATTGCATATTTGTTTTATTTATGATTTTAAGTAATTTGCTAATTATTGTGAATTTTTCATGTCCGTAGATATTTTAATACCAAATATAAATGTAATCAAAATAATAAAAGTAATGAATACAGGTAACGAACTTCAAAGTATCGAATAGTAACAATTACTCAAAAGTACCGAAAGTTGACATCACTAGTTGTTAAGTGTACTATTATTATATTTTTAAAACTTAAAAATCGAAAGTTTGTTGGTTAAGTGCTTTATGACCGCATTGGAAACGGTTACAAAATTTGAAAAAAACTAATAGCCAGCTTTCCTTTCATGAAATTTTACAGATCTTCGGGTTTATTTTTTATCTCATAACGGCCATGTTACCAAGCATTTGTCGTTATATAACTTGGGTAGCTATTCTCTATAATGGATTTTCGGGCAACAAATATTTTAAGCACATTTCTATATTCTCACTTCTAGAACGTGGTCGTGTCCCGTAGTACATTTTTAAATAAAGTTTTGTGATAATTTTGCTAAAATAAACGGAAACCTCATCAATAGCATAGAAAATGAAGTGGAGCGAAGGTAAGAATTGTAAAGTGTTGTGTTATACCTAAATATGCACCTCGAAGAAGCAAAAAAATTCCTCCATTAGTTAAGGTATGGATAATTAATAATATTATTTTAATTTTACCGTTTCGAAACTTTTTTTTAGTTTTTTGCTGCTCTTCATTTTTTTGCTCATGCTAATTACCAAAAACCTGTGGGTAAAGGCAGGAATAACCCGCTGAGTCAAGCTGCAGTAAGCAAAATTCTTCATGAAGTGGTAGCTGTATTTGTTGATGTTTTAGCACGACAATACATAAAGTTTCCAACTACACTTGAAGAGGTGACTACTGTAAAGAATGGGTAAATAAGGAATTAATAATGTAATATTATCTCAATTAAAATATATGATTTTAACGTTCTATCAAGAATATGGAAATTTAAATTTTCCCGGAATTATAGGTTGCATAGATTGCACCTATATAGCAATTTTTCCTCCTCCAGCACAACATCCTCTTCATCCAGGCAGAGTTTATATTAATAGAAAAAAATTTCACAGTATTAATTGCCAAATAGTAAGACTACATGCTTTGTTCTTGTGCTGTATTTAAATGTATTTTCTCTATGTAGATATGCAACTCTGAATTGAAAATTCTGGCTATCAACGCCAGGTATCCGGGTTCGGTACATGATGCTGCAATTTGGATGCTAACAGGTCTATTCTGTATCTCATAACGGCCATGTTACCAAACATTTGTTCTGGACCGCCAAAAAGTGAAAGTGGCGGCCGAAGTGAGGTTAGGTTTTAGCTTACGTCGCCGCAAGAGTCTGTTTCTATAGTTACGCCGCGACCATCTCTTTTCATTTGCCCAAGAAGAACAAGGATGAAAGAATTGCTTGCGGAACGCGCCCAAAATAAAGCAAAAATACTACTCGTTTAGAAAATATCGATTGTAGTTATGAAGTTGCCAAGGTCACTTTCTTAACATGGTCAATAGAGAATATCCCTTAACAGACAAGCCGTTATAGTAGTCGTTACAGAATTGTCGTTAACCAACATGGATGTTCGTGAACATCGAGATACAAAATAAACCCCTAATTACGCACTAAGCGCAATGCACAAAACTAGAACTAATTCTTTTTTCTGTTGCAAAAGTATTTTGAAAACTTTATCTTGAACCAAATAGTCTTTTTAGATTTTGGGTCAAAATGACGGTCACCGCTGGTTAGGTAGGCGGTCCACAAAATCACGCCGGGCTCTGCCGTCGTGGGAGAGTTTAGTAACGGCTCATTTAATGATACTTTATTACAGTAATACAACACTCCTGAAAAAATTGTAGAGGCGGGAGCTGATGTTGCTGTTGTAAGTGGAGAAGTGAGAGAAGCTTTTGATACTGCAGCAGCTGCTTTGAAATACAAGGAGCTACTGTTGGATGCTTATGAAAATAGAATTAAGTATTGCTAAATATTGTTCTTATAATAAAGAATTCTGCGATCAGTTATGAGCCAAAGTCGCAACGTTTCAAACATTATTTTTGTTAGGTTGGAATTTGCTCTAAAAGCAAGTCACAATATTTGGGAAATATAATTTCTAGTTGATTCTTAGCTTAATTTTTATTATCGCATTACTACTATAAAATAAATCGATAACATTTTAAAAATCACATACTTCGTCTAATTTTTCTCTTTTTACTATTCTTAATTAGAGCCTTCTTCACACTCTTCTTCATTTTCGTTTTTCGTCTGTTAGCTTGAGCTTCTTTGACAGCTTTTTTCCTGGCCTTCCTTTCTTCACTAGTTTCGTTTTTAGGTCTTGTATAGTTTACAAATTGATTGCGATTTATTTCCACCTCCTCATAATCATCACTAGAAGTTTCTTCATCAAATTGTACGAGGATCTGCGGCGTTCGCATAGGGATATTCGCATCAATTTTGCGAATTGTACCGTCATCACCGTAAACATAAACCATCCCGTCATCACTGTAAGAATCGTAATCTAGGTCCTGATTATTCGACCTATTCGTGCCTTTCTTCACGTCCGCGCTATGTTCCTGTTGAAATTTATCTGGCACTTTTCCATATTTGGGTTCTGTCGTCTCTTCTTCAGCGTCGCAGAAGAGTTCGTTTTCAGAAAAGTCGGACATTGTGTTTCGAAATAAAATGAAGCAAAACTGGACCTGGAAAATGAATTTTTATAGATTGCGTAAATATACATAGAGGGTGGTTCAGGCAAACCGGACCATAGGGATTCAACATGGGAAATCTGAAAATTGAAATTTATTGCTCCCCATCTCGATTTATTATTATAAAAAAAGTTAATTTTATCTAGATAAAGGAAATTTTTCTGCTTACGTGATGGAATAATGTAATGCAATAAATGAAGTTCGTTTTCTTAATTATCCCTTAAATTAATCACATGCATTACAACTTCACGCAAAATAATAATTTTTTAAATAAATTGAAATAGGGAGCAAAAAATTACAATTTTATGAAATACGTTGTATCAATGAAAAATGTTTAAATATCTGCACACGTGCAATCGCTGACAAAACCAAAAACATTACTTTAAAATTCACAAACCTTAGACTCACTGATGTTCCCACCAAGAATGTTCTACACTAACTGGATTCCACTGATTCTACTGTTGCAAGTGTTGCCAAATGACTTTCGGTTTCAGCAGTAGAGGGCGCAACCATAGAGTAATCGATGTTCCCACCAAGGATGTTCTACACTAACTGGACTCCACTGATTCTAGTTCTAGATTTATCGAGAGTCCCCCTCCGCTTTCCATGCATTTGGGAGGAGGGAGACTTCCATCTTAAAAATATAGATCCCACAAAAATTGATGACAAAATAATCGCAAGAATTAAAAGTGTAATTACTTTTTTCCTAAACCTTAATATTATGGAGTAATTGATTTTTTCTTTTTAAAATTCAAAAACCGATCATTCGGAAACTATACGAAATATGTGAGAACTGCTTGCAGAATTGAATTCGAGATCCAATTCTCAATTCTTCACACAGGTGTAGAATTCAATTCTGAACATCGGAGAGTGGTCAGTTGCTTTGTAGCTCATTTACTTTTCGAAATATCAATCTTAAGGTCGCAAATGTCGAAACGGCAATATCTTTTGAACAAAAATACTGAACGCAGATCTGTGAACATTTTTGAGATCAGTGAGTTTTTCGATAAGTAATTGTGATTTTCAGATTTTGCTCACTATTATTTAAGATTTCCAAAATTTAATTTAGGCATCCCGAGTGAAGCAACCACTTATACAGAATTGTTGAGGTTAGTTAAAGTTTTTATTAGAACTCCATGAATAACTCCAAGAACCATAATGGATAATGACCACATCAGTGTTAGCTGTGGCTGTGATGCTATAAAGACTCTTAATCAAAAACAGGAATCAAAATCTGTATTCAGTCAAAGTTTTTGTAGAAGAGGTCATAGAATTATGAAAGTTTGAAATGCTGTATTTCAAGAAGTTTTAGAGCAAGGAAAAACTTAGTAACATGTGTGAATTGCATTTTTAATTGCATTTATGTTTTACTTTTTATATTATTTTTGTATTGCATATTTGTTTTATTTATGATTTTAAGTGATTTGCTAATTATTGTGAATTTTTCATGTCTGTAAATATTTTAATACCAAATATAAATGTAATCAAGATAGTCAAAGTAATGAATACAGGTAACGAGCATTGAACTTCAAAGTATCGAATAGTAACAATTACTCAAAAGTATCGAAAGTTGACATCACTAGTTGTTAAGTGTACTATTATCATATTTTTAAAACTTGAAATTCGAAAGTTTGTTGGTTAAATGCTTTATGACCACATTGGAAACGGTTACAAAATTTGAAAAAAACTAATAGCCAGCTTTCCCTTCATAGAATTCTACAGACCTTGTCTTTGTCATGTCCTGGTCGATAAATGACACCCAACTTATTCGGTTGGAGTTACCAAAAGCTTTTACTTTAAAGTCTAGTTTTCCTCAAACTGTGCGTTGCACAAGAGATAAAATACAATACAAGGATAAACAATATTAATCCACAAAGTAGCTTCAAAATAAAATAAACACTTATTAAGACTGTATTGAGTAATTAATCAAAAACCATATCAAGTAGAGAAAGTAAGTTATAAACAAAAATTTTACATAGAAAAAGTGCGTGCATTAGTGATGCGCACATAAGAAGTGAAACTTCACGATTGTTGGGCCTATATTTTAGTGTTATGCAATTTTTCTTTAATAAGTATGTATGTGTCTGTTGGTGTTCTTTTATGAATAAGGGATTGGAATAATAGCGAATAATTGATATAATTACAAAATCAAGTTTGATCATTTTTCAAAAAAGAATTATTTCAAAATTGAGCAATCTTTTTTAAAATTTAATTCTTATGTGCTAATTCCACTGTTTCAATAGGAGTATGGGTAACTGTCGGTTTATGATAACTGAATTACAAAATGTAATGTCTACAGCAGTGGCGGCCCGTGGCTAAATTAGATGGGAGGACAAGCTTATATGTAAAATTATCTAATAACAATTAATACTCTAGTAAACTATATTTGACATTTATTAATTTATATTTTACCATCAGTTGTCGTAAGTTTCTAGATCACCGTTGGATACTACTGTAATTGTATATGGATTATAAACAAAAATCTAAAAAATTATTCTTACACCAAATTAACTCAATTTCCGTAAAATTGGAACGAATATGAAAGCAAAATTTATTTAATAATAAATAAAGTCCATTCGTCTATTTCTGTTGAGCTATGACTAATAAGCAGATTATTAAAATCTCTTGTGGACTTAATAATAATAATAATGATAACAATATATCACGCAGGTATAGCGCGTAAAATTTATTTTGACCCATGGTATTTTTGGAAAACGTTTTTATTCTTTTTAAAGTTGAAAAGCAACATCCACTTTCAGCTGTTGTCGGGATTGTACAAATAATTGTTAACAAGTTAACAGATTCGCAAAAAACACTTGAAATGTTATTGTCTTAAGAAAAATTTAAGAATGTAGAGGGCTCCATTAGCTTGACTACAATTTTCTTTTCTACATATGATTCCTGTTGTAATAAAAGAGAATCTAAATTAAAAATAACAATATTAAAAAAATGCTCCGGAAAGTATATAGCAAAATTTTTAAAAATGTTTGTCTCAGAGTGTAAAGGAACTTCCACATAATTATTAGCAGAAAATTAATTTGTAATATTTGTAATAATAACAACACATATTTCTTTGATTTTTTGTATGTTTCTATCTACATATCCGGCTCGCTTTGTAGGTTTGGTTTTTGATTTATCAGCTGCACTATAATAGTTATAATTAACTTTAATTCTGATATTCTCCATCGCATTCTTAAAATCGGAAATGCATTTTTGAATCTTAACCCTATCTAATTATCGTAGTTCCAATTGTTTATAAAGAATATCACTGGGCGGCAAAATTTAACTACAGAAATATATATCCGAAAATTAATTTTTATATCTTTCAAATAATTTACTTATTAATCCGGTTGATTTCTGTGTGGTTAGTTTATCATATTCATAATCAATAATATGTTTAAAGCATTCAAGGAGTTTCTTTTTA
The DNA here is from genome assembly GCA_905333025.2 of Pyrochroa serraticornis. Lineage (NCBI taxonomy): Eukaryota > Metazoa > Arthropoda > Insecta > Coleoptera > Pyrochroidae > Pyrochroa > Pyrochroa serraticornis. Next base: position 6,379,499 of record HG995157.1, on the reverse strand, counting down.
TATTTAAAAAGAGTACAGACAACTTTGGAGTTAATATTCTAACGAGTATTTGATCCCCGTGACGTGGCAGCTTTCTCATAGCTATATTATCAAGAATTTGTATGCGTTGGGGTAATTTAGAAAAAAATGTTGAAGAATGGTAGGACAGCAGAATTATTTCAAAGCTGGACACTTGCATGTGTTGTGTTAATTTGAACGCAAATTGCCAAATTTATTTAAACAGTTCGACAGCGTTTGGTTTTAGCAAATTATCATTAACATCGGCAAAATGATTCATGCCCTATCCAACGTTGTTACCAGCTTTCTTTCAACTATTCTCGATGTATAATTGCGTTGGAAAATAAGAATAGTAGACAAAGTTTGATGCAATCTGGCAAAGTACGGAGGGCAACGCCAAGCTGGCTCACAGCGTTCAGTTTGGGAGCGGAAAATTTAAAATATTTTTTGAATATTTAAGTTTGAGGCACTGTATTGGAGTTACCATTAAAACGCTGTTGACTTTATTTCGCCGCTTTCTCAGTTCAGCATCGGCTAAGAATTCATTATATTCGGCACACTTTTTGCTTTACTTACACCCTGATGACTCAGTTGCCATTGCGCGAATCAAAAAAACTCATGTCAATAAAATCTGCAGAATTCTATGTGAATAATGATGCTTTTTAAATCAGTTTTTTTAGAAAATATTTAACAAGATATTGATCTAAATGTAGAGTAACGTCAAAATGGCCCGACTACTCCATCCGGTCTTTGACTGCACGGACCTCGCGTCTCTACTCCAATCTATCGTCCCTGCAGGTTCCCACTTTCTTCTTATGCACTATACATCTACGAGCGGCATATGGTGCTGCCACCAAAATCCCCAAAGATGTTTATTTTCTACATTGACTAAGAAAACTTCCGAACCTATAAGTTATTATTATTATTATTGTTATTTGTTCATGTTTATAATGTGTCTCGTTGATCGTCAATGTATAGCACAAGGCAAGACAAAGTAAAATGATTTATTGATTGATATATTTAAGGGTGGTTAGTGTCAAACACTGGTCAATGGTCATTCAAGAGAAGGACGAGGGACGGAATCTTGAATCTTAGAGCTGTGATATTAGTTATAGAAATGCTATCACACAGACACGAGAATATTTTTCAAAGGATGCACACTGCGTTCATTTATTATGTTTATAATTAAAGCTAAAAGGCTTCTGTTCTTACACATACGACAGTTTTAAAGCCAATCTGCAAGGAGAAATTGGCAGGCAGTCTGCAGATTGCCTCAATTTTCTATCCAAAGTATTTTAAATAATTAACATTTTTATTCTTATAAATTTACACAGTGCAAGCTCTCCATCAGGATCTTGCGTACAAATAAATTCCTGTGAAATGATATTGGTCAAGTCTCAGGAAAGTTCTATTTTTTAAAGTTATTTGGACAGACGAAGCCAAGTTTTCCAATTAAGGAATCTTCCATCATCATAATTCTCTTGTTGGGCGCAAGAGAATACCCATGTTGACCAAAACTCGAAGATATCTGGATTCTACTTGGTGGTTCATAGAGTTGGCCTCTTAGATTTGCGGACATGACTGCACTAGATTTTTTTCTTGGGGAAGAATCTAGGAGGTAGTTTAGTTGAATCCAACCAACTTTCCATATGGATAATGGGGAAAACACCATATTATTGTAAGTAAATTATATACAATAAAACCTCTCCTTATCGAATGAATGAGTTGTATCAAGGAGCGTTTATATCGTTACCAATAAGATTTCAGGTTATTTAGCTCGGACTTCTACCAAAATGAATGGTTTACATATAATTTACTAGAGACAGCACTTTACACTCAGTAGCGTTCCGTAACTAGAATCAGAATTAAATTCTCTTTTGACTAGAGCTATAAAACATGACCATTCTGTTTGAAAAAAATTACTTTTTACAGAATTTTTAACAAAAATTTTGCTCCATAATTCCGTTCCTTATTTGAATTTTCTAATTTGATCATTGTACTTTAATGACCCACAATGGTATTCTAACACTATGAAAAATTGCTTTTTAAAAATGATGCAGTGGATCATGCCGCATTAGAGAACTTTAATCGACAAGCTGTAGCTGTGGGGAAGTACCACTGACCGGCATCCAACTCAGGGAAAAAATATCCAACTTACTGCTCTAAAGTGTGGGAAAAGCTAATTTCTTCTTGAATAAACTAAATTTACGTCACAAACTTACTTTCGATTATTAAAATATCATTAAAAATTAATTACAAAATACACACATTTAAAAATAAATAATAACTACACATACATTTTAAATAAAATTTTTAGACAAATTTATCTTTTTTTTACTCTTCCTCATTTGCCTTTTGTTTGCTTGAGCTTGTTTGACAATTTTCTTTCTGGCCTTTCTTTCCTCTCTACTTATATATTTAGGAGCATTTCTAAATGTACTAGAATGCTCTTCATCCTCGTCATCACTAGAAGTTTCTTCATAGTTTTCCTTGAACATTTGTGGTATTTGTCTGATACCACTCAAATCATCTTTTAATCCAATTAAGTGTTTGTAAGCCGAATCACTACGATTTCCAGATTTTGATTCCCTAATATCTTTTTCAAAATCAACAATTTCATTCAAACTTCTTGGAATTAAAATATTTTTAAACGCTTCTTCTTCCACCTTAAAATAAAAAAATCAATAATGAAGTAAACAGAAAACCAAAATTAACAAACCTGTTCAGCTGGAGTTAGTTCTTGATTATTGCCAGCTCGTTCAGATAGTACTTCTAAACACTCGTCCATATTTTCTTCATTAATGGAAACGTCGGTGATAAATTCAAACAACTGTTTTACAGTCATTGTTGCTACTTTGTTTCTTTTGAAGAAATAATTTATTTTATTACAGTCTTGTCTCAATAAGTTGAGAGCGTTTGGGTGTCCGTGCTCCACTGCTTGTGATACGTCAATAACGTAAACTTTATGGTTAAAATATAGCAAATTGTATTCTGATAGATCAGCGTGAACTAGTTTTGCTTTATTGTACATTTGCCACATCATAACAACAACTTCACGGTAAATTTCGCATGCCTTTGACTGTGTCAATTTAACATTTTTTAATGTAGGAGCGGCAAAACTATTAATTCCAATAAACTCCATGTATATTATATGATTACGTCGCAAAAAAGGTTTTGGTACATTCAAACCTTGTGAATGTAATCGAATTAAATTCCGAAATTCCTTTGCTGCCCACATTGCAACATTTTTTGCGTTTCTATCTTTAAATGGAAGTCCTTGGTACCTAAAGTCACCATCAACGTATTTTGTACGGTATACAAATGCTGATTTTGAAGTCTTAAATACTTTGATAGCTATTTCGACTTTTTTTTTAAGTAAGCATCAGACATTAAGTAGACGTGCGCTTCTTTTCCAGTTGAAATACACATTCCAATATTATTAATAAAATGACCTGCAATCAATTCGGGCATTACTTGCTCAACTGTTGGACTGTCTTTCTTACCTTTCTGCCGGACTCTGAAGGGGCCAACTTCGTAAATCTTATCATCGTTGTTCCCCTCATAAGCGATATTTATGTCACTGTAAGAATTGTCTTCTAGATTAAGATTATCTAACATATGAGTACTCTCTTCTACTTCTTGGCAGCGTCCTTGTTGAATGTCATCTGATAAGTTTCGGGTTTCGGACTCTTCTATTTCCTTGTTATCGTTGCAAAAGGGTTTAGTAAAGTTGACCATCTCGTTTTGAAATGACGATGAAGACGAATGAAAGTTGAATCAAGGAGATGATATAGGACGATGTTCGAATATTTTCACGTGGGTGGCACAAACAATATTTTCAGACAATGGATGTGCACACCACAAACACAGTGAAACTAAATTGATAAGTTTTTCTCCTTCTTGGTTGATTAGGCACTCTAACAAAGTCCCAGATTGAGGAGGGAGCATCCACGTGGTGTAGGTAGTGATTCGACCATTATTCAAACTTACCGCTCACTTTAGAAGGGCTCGTAATTTAATTTAAAGCAAATTTAATGTGGACCATAATCTTAATAATAAGATTGCTATTTACGTTGTTTATAATTTAGCTTCGAAATCCTAACTTGTAAAAAATTAACACTATCTTAAACGTAAAGCTCTAAATGTTTGCAACGATTATGCTATACTTGGATGAAAACCGTTCTGCCCTAATAAAGTCAGCAAGGGTTATACTTTGAACTTGGCTTTTTCATCAATGGACCTCACATATATTTCATCTCTGGATTGAGTGTTGGTTCCGAGTTTACATCATGACCATACATATTTTGAATTACCTTTGGCCCATCCACCTCAGTCTTCTTTTTCACGTGTTTAATTCAATTTCTTCAAGGGAAACTATGTAAATATTAATACCGCTTAAGGACCCGCTTACTGAGACATGTTTCGGATTCGCGTGATATAAATTGTAACGACTCTTTTTCAATTTGGTATACGTTTGACTTTAAGAAACTCCTAGGGGATAAAAAGAAGGGTCATAGAGCTTAGAGAATATTTGGTCAGGCAAAGAACTATATTGAGTTTAAAAAGTTAAGGGCACAGTGCATTGGGCTCACCAAAAGTAAAAGATTATGTACAAAGAATGGAAAACAAAATTCGAGCCAATAAATTTTTTTTCGGAAATATACGTATTAGTAATCTTAAGTCCTATAGGTGCATGCCTGATTCTATGTACCTGGGGTCACAGGTGACCGATGAGGGTCTGGATGTATGTCATCTGTTTTCTGTCCATTTCAGTTCTGTTTATAAAAAATACAAAGTTATACCTCTTGGCAATAACTTTTTGGATACTAATGAATCCGCCCCATTTTCTAACCTAGAAATTTTGTCTGAGGAGATATTTAATACCATTAATAACATTAAATGCAGCGGCTCTTTTGGTCTTGATCTTATTCCTTCCGCTTTTTTAAAAACTATGCTAATAACTTAATTCAACCTTTCACTTTTCTATTTAACAAATCCATAAAATCCGGACTCTTGGAAAGTAGCATTTATTACTCTAATTCTTAAAAATGGTGATCCAAAAAAACGTAGAAAACTACAGACCCATATCCGTAATTCCCAAAATTCTGGACGCGATAATACCCACAAAATTAACCGACGCATTTCTCTTTAGATTTATTTCACAACAGCATGGATTTTTAAAGGGCTAATCAACGGTAACCAATTTATTACTTTTTTATAATTTTGTTACTCCTCTTGTTGATAATGTCTCAAGTTGATGCTCTGTATCTGAACTTCTCAAAGGCCTTTGATACAGTTTTGCATATCAAACTTTTAGTAAAACTAAAATCATTTGGAGTTGGTGTTTCAATGTTACAGTGGTTTGCCCTTTATTTGTCAAATCGTAGACAAATATTTACCTCCAAATAATTTTCTGCTCTTTCTGATGTCCCACAGAGGTCTCACTGCGGACCAATTTTATTTAATATTTTTGTCAATAACATCTTGTTGTGTATTAGACATTCGGAATGTCTCCTTTATGCCGTTGATATAAAATTGTTCCTAAAATTTGTTACCCCGTTCGATACCGTAAAATTGCGGGATGACTTAATTAGTGTAAAAGATTGATCCGCTGCGAATGATCTAGCTTTGAATGTCGACAAATTTAAGATAATTTCCTTTTGCAAAAAGAACATTATTGAAAGTAATTATAATATTGACGCATCCCCCTTGGCTCGGGTCGATGAAATTAAAGACTTTGGAGTAATTTTCAATAAACATCTCTCTTTCACCTCTCATATTGATCATATTGTTGCAAAAGCTTACGGAATGTACAGTTTTGTTCAGCGATCCACATCTAAATTCACAAATATCTGGTCTATGTTAAATCTTTATAAGATAGGTTCTTAAGATATGCATCACAGAAGCTGGGTAGGCCCATGCATTTTACCATTGTATATGGATTATGATTATGAAATGATCATACAACGATTTTACTAACCACGATTACAGCTGGTTATCATATGCTATTAATGTCTCTTCTGTGAAAAATATTCTTAAATACAACGACGCTATCTTGATCTTTAACATCATCAGTGGTTTACTATGCTGCCCATTATTTCAGGGTCTCTTTATTAATCGTACACTTCAATACCAACTTAGAAATTCGAGACAATTACTAGAACCTAATGTGTCCTCTAACTTTTATTTCTCTAGTCCCTCTCTTAGACTGCGCCGACTTTGAAATTTCTTGCCATGTAATTTACGTGAGACTGACAATCTTAATGTATTCAAGCGACAGGTCAAGTCTCTTAGTTGTACTTAGTTTGATATTGAAGTAAAATTTCTTACGGCACGGTAGGGCCTAAATTTTAGCGTTACGCCAAAGAGTAAAGAATTTATAAAAGAGGCGACGCTTCTGGCGCATTCTTTGATGTTTTGAAACCAAATTCTATGACCTTGAAACAGCAGTCCTTTTAATTTGGCAGGGTAGACAAAACATCGTTAAGCACGTTTGTGTAATACGATATTCGGATGGCGGCCTCTTCAATGCCGGGCGGTTGGTTCTTAGCGTAATGTTGTCAACGCCTCAGTCAAAGCCTTGGCTGTGGTAATTCGAGCCCGTTGCAATCACAATTTTCAAACAAACCTTTTAAATTGGTAGGTTGGCAGCTCTGTTGCCGAATCAGTTTCCTTGTTCGACCGTCGCCTCTTTATAACTTCTTTACCCTTTGGTTACGCGTTACGCATGACTTTTTTCCTTTCCACTCTAACTCTTCATGCGTAGAGCTAAAGTTCCTTCTTACTTATTCTCGCTCATCTAGCCGTACGGCGTGAGACTCTCTCTCTCTCTCTCTCTCTCTCTCTATTTCCCTCTTTCTTTCTTTCTTCCTCCCTGTCTTTTTATGTTTATGTTTATTCATCATTGATATTATAAATCCTCAATTCAATTAATTAATAACAGCAGCGTATAACTATGTTTGAGTTACAATAATGGCAAAACCTCGCTAACAGAGAAATTTGAAGAGTTTGAAAGCCTAATAGTTCTGTATAATAAAAAAGTTATATTTTAAATTTAATGATATTTTTCAGAATATAGTGAAGATATATAAAGTGCTTCATAGATGATTTCTATACTTCAATTAAAAATTACTTATTTTATCGTGAATATTTTTATAATTAATTGAAACTGAATGTTTTGAGATCAGAAATTAACTTTTATTAGTCTTATAAGTTTTTTTGCCCTAACGACAAAAAATTATCCAAAAATATCAACGTTAAAGTCCGGTGCAAAAATAGATGCAGTTTTAGCGATACCTCGAAAACGTAGAATCTACACCATTGGTGGGTGGTGCAGGGGGGGCACAAGGGCAATGCCCTCCCAAAGCTACCAAAAAAATTAGAGAAGGTATTAAACACAAGCGAGAAATTCATAAATGCCATCAAATATGTTACCTGCTTCTATTTTAAATTTTCCGCTCCCAAACTGAACGCTGTGAGCCAGCTTGGCGTTGCACTCCGTACTTTAACAGATTGTCTACTATTCTTATTTTCCAACGCAATTATACATCGAGAATCGTTGAAAGAAAGCTGGTAACAACGTTGGATAAGGGCAAGAATCATTTTGTCAAAGCTAATGATAATTTGCTAAAACCAAACGCTGTCGAACTGTTTAAATAAATTTGGCAATTTGCGTTCAAATTAACACATGCAAGTATCCAGCTTTGAAATAATTCTGCTGTCCTAACATTCTTCAACATTTTTTTTTAAATCACCCCAACGCATACAAATTCTTGATAATATAGCTATGAGAGAGCTGCCACGTCACGGGGATCAAATACTCGTTAGAATATTAACTCCAAAGTTGTCTGTACTCTTTTTAAATATAAAAAGAAACTCCTTGAATGCTTTAAACATATTATTGATAATGAATATGATAAACTAACCATACAGCAATCAACCGGATTAATAAGTAAACTATTTAAAAGATATAAAAATTAATTTTCGGATATATATTTCTGTAATTAAATTTTGCCGCCCAGTGATATTCTTTATAAACAATTGGAACTACGATAATTAGATAGGGTTAAGATTCAAAAATGCATTTCCGATTTTAAGAATGCGATGGAGAATATCAGAATTAAAGTTAATTATAACTATTATAGTGCAGATGATAAATCAAAAACCAAACCTACAAAGCGAGCCGGATATGTAGATAGAAACATACAAAAAATCAAAGAAATATGTGTTGTTATTATTACAAATATTACAAATTAATTTTCTGCTAATAATTATGTGGAAGTTCCTTTACACTCTGAGACAAACATTTTTAAAAATTTTGCTATATACTTTCCGGAGCATTTTTTTAATATTGTTATTTTTAATTTAGATTCTCTTTTATTACAACAGGAATCATATGTAGAAAAGAAAATTGTAGTCAAGCTAATGGAGCCCTCTACATTCTTAAATTTTTCTTAAGACAATAACATTTCAAGTGTTTTTTGTGAATCTGTTAACTTGTTAACAATTATTTGTACAATCCTGACAACAGCTGAAAGTGGATGTTGCTTTTCAACTTTAAAAAGAATAAAAACGTTTTCCAAAAATACCATGGGTCAAAATAAATTTTACGCGCTATACCTGCGTGATATATTGTTATCATTATTATTATTATTAAGTCCACAAGAGATTTTAATAATCTGCTTATTAGTCATAGCTCAACAGAAATAGACGAATGGACTTTATTTATTATTAAATAAATTTTGCTTTTATATTCGTTCCAATTTTACGGAAATTGAGTTAATTTGGTGTAAGAATAATTTTTTAGATTTTTGTTTATAATCCATATACAATTATAGTAGTATCCAACGGTGATCTAGAAACTTACGACAACTGATGGTAAAATATAAATTAATAAATGTCAAATATAGTTTACTAGAGTATTAATTGTTATTAGATAATTTTACATATAAGCTTGTCCTCCCATCTAATTTAGCCACGGGCCGCCACTGCTGTAGACATTACATTTTGTAATTCAGTTATCATAAACCGACAGTTACCCATACTCCTATTGAAACAGTGGAATTAGCACATAAGAATTAAATTTTAAAAAAGATTGCTCAATTTTGAAATAATTCTTTTTTGAAAAATGATCAAACTTGATTTTGTAATTATATCAATTATTCGCTATTATTTAAAATCCCTTATTCATAAAAGAACACCAACAGACAGATACATACTTATTAAAGAAAAATGGCATAACACTAAAATATAGGCCCAACAATCGTGAAGTTTCACTTCTTATGTGCGCATCACTAATGCACGCACTTTTTCTATGCAAATTTTTGTTTATAACTTACTTTCTCTACTTGATATGGTTTTTGATTAATTACTCAATACAGTCTTAATAAGTGTTTATTTTATTTTCAAGCTACTTTGTGGATTAATATTGTTTATCCTTGTATTGTATTTTATCTCTTGTGCAACGCACAGTTTGAGGAAAACTAGACTTTAAAGTAAAAGCTTTTGGTAACTCCAACCGAATAAGTTGGGTGTCATTTATCGACCAGGACATGACAAAGACAAGGTCTGTAGAATTCTATGAAGGGAAAGCTGGCTATTAGTTTTTTTCAAATTTTGTAACCGTTTCCAATGTGGTCATAAAGCATTTAACCAACAAACTTTCGAATTTCAAGTTTTAAAAATATGATAATAGTACACTTAACAACTAGTGATGTCAACTTTCGATACTTTTGAGTAATTGTTACTATTCGATACTTTGAAGTTCAATGCTCGTTACCTGTATTCATTACTTTGACTATCTTCATTACATTTATATTTGGTATTAAAATATTTACAGACATGAAAAATTCACAATAATTAGCAAATCACTTAAAATCATAAATAAAACAAATATGCAATACAAAAATAATATAAAAAGTAAAACATAAATGCAATTAAAAATGCAATTCACACATGTTACTAAGTTTTTCCTTGCTCTAAAACTTCTTGAAATACAGCATTTCAAACTTTCATAATTCTATGACATCTTCTACAAAAACTTTGACTGAATACAGATTTTGATTCCTGTTTTTGATTAAGAGTCTTTATAGCATCACAGCCACAGCTAACACTGATGTGGTCATTATCCATTATGGTTCTTGGAGTTATTCATGGAGTTCTAATAAAAACTTTAACTAACCTCAACAATTCTGTATAAGTGGTTGCTTCACTTGGGATGCCTAAATTAAATTTTGGAAATCTTAAATAATAGTGAGCAAAATCTGAGAATCACAATTACTTATCGAAAAACTCACTGATCTCAAAAATGTTCACAGATCTGCGTTCAGTATTTTTGTTCAAAAGATATTGCCGTTTCGACATTTGCGACCTTAAGATTGATATTTCGAAAAGTAAATGAGCTACAAAGCAACTGACCACTCTCCGATGTTCAGAATTGAATTCTACACCTGTGTGAAGAATTGAGAATTGGATCTCGAATTCAATTCTGCAAGCAGTTCTCACATATTTCGTATAGTTTCCGAATGATCGGTTTTTGAATTTTAAAAAGAAAAAATCAATTACTCCATAAATTTAAGGTTTAGGAAAAAAGTAATTACACTTTTAATTCGTGCGATTATTTTGTCATCAATTTTTGTGGGATCTATATTTTTAAGATGGAAGTCTCCCTCCTCCCAAATGTATGGAAAGCGGAGGGGGACTCTCTATAAATCTAGAACTAGAATCAGTGGAGTCCAGTTAGTGTAGAACATCCTTGGTGAGAACATCGATTAGTCCATGGTTGCGCCCTCTACTGATTAAACCGAAAGTCATTTGGCAACACTTGCAACAGTAGAATCAGTGGAATCCAGTTAGTGTAGAAAATTCTTGGTGGGAACATCAGTGATTGTAAGGTTTGTGAATTTTAAAGTAATGTTTTTGGTTTTGTCAGCGATTGCACGTGTGCAGATATTTAAACATTTTTCATTGATACAACGTATTTCATAAAATTGTAATTTCCTGCTCCCTATTTCAATTTATTTAAAAAATAATAATTTTGCGGGAAGTTGTAATGCATGTGATTAATTTAAGGGATAATTAAGAAAACGAACTTCATTTATTGCATTACATTATTCCATCACGTAAGCAGAAAAATTTCCTTTATCTAGATAAAATTAACTTTTTTTAAATAAATCGAGATGGGGAGCAATAAATTACAATTTTCAGATTTCCCATGTTGAATCCCTATGGTCCGGTTTGCCTGAACCACCCTCTATGTATATTTACGCAATCTATAAAAATTCATTTTCCAGGTCCAGTTTTGCTTCATTTTATTTCAAAACACAATGTCCGACTTTTCTGAAAACGAACTCTTCTGCGACGCTGAAGAAGAGACGACAGAACCCAAATATGGAAAAGTGCCAGATAAATTTCAACAGGAACATAGCGCGGACGTGAAGAAAGGCACGAATAGGTCGAATAATCAGGACCTAGATTACGATTCTTACAGTGATGACGGAATGGTTTATGTTTACGGTGATGACGGTACAATTCGCAAAATTGATGCGAATATCCCTATGCGAACGCCGCAGATCCTCGTACAATTTGATGAAGAAACTTCTAGTGATGATTATGAGGAGGTGGAAATAAATCGCAATCAATTTGTAAACTATACAAGACCTAAAAACGAAACTAGTGAAGAAAGGAAGGCCAGGAAAAAAGCTGTCAAAGAAGCTCAAGCTAACAGACGAAAAACGAAAATGAAGAAGAGTATGAAGAAGGCTCTAATTAAGAATAGTAAAAAGAGAAAAATTAGACGAAGTATGTGATTTTTAAAATGTTATCGATTTATTTTATAGTAGTAATGCAGTAATAAAAATTAAGCTAAGAATCAACTAGAAATTATATTTCCCAAATATTGTGACTTGCTTTTAGAGCAAATTCCAACCTAACAAAAATAATGTTTGAAACATTGCGACTTTGCCACATAACTGATAGCAGAATTCTTTATTATAAGAACAATATTTAGCAAGACTTAATTCTATTTTCATAAGGATCCAACAGTAGCTCCTTGTATTTCAAAGCAGCTGCTGCAGTATCAAAAGCTTCTCTCACTTCTCCACTTACAACAGCAACATCAGCTCCCGCCTCTACAATTTTTTCAGGAGTGTTGTATTACTGTAATAAAGTATCATTAAATGAGCCGTTACTAAACTCTCCCACGACGGCAGAGCCCGGCGAGATTTTGTGGACCGCCTACCTAACCAGCGGTGACCGTCATTTTGACCCAAAATCTAAAAAGACTATTTGGTTCAAGATAAAGTTTTCAAAATATTTTTGCAACAGAAAAAAGAATTAGTTGTAGTTTTGTGCATTGCGTTTAGTGCGTAATTAGTCAATTTAAAAAAAATTAAAAGAAAATCGATTTTAAATACACAAAATTAATCAAAAAGGAGAAATATTTGAAAAGCACTATCATGAGAAAAAGTATTTTCAATATTTTAGAACGAGTTATCAAAAGTTCAAAAAGTTATGTTTTGTATTCATTGTAGCCACGTTAGACTCAAAATAATGCGTGCGGCTACCTAGCCAGCGCGGCCCGGCGCTCGCCGTTTTCACTGGAAAAGATCGGTCTACTTCAACCCGACCAGTGTCGGGATCTGCTGATTCGTGCTGTAGCGGGTAGGTGGGTGCATTTTTATTTGTTTACGTGGAACCGACCGAGGCCTACGTTACTTAACAGGCCGGAGCTTGAGATTTTAATGGCGCCCATCGGAGTCCATGCGATATGCCGGCTCGTACGCTCGAACACCAGCATGCGCTTCATCAGAGCAGTAATATTGTCACGGTTATAATATTTTCAAATAATTTTACTAATTAAAATTATTGCCTTAATCATCATGGGTGTTATTAATATTTCTGTTATTCATTTAATAATTTTAAGCAAAATAAGAATGAAATTAGCTCGGAAATAAGAACATTTTATTTAACGTATACAAAAGTATAAAGATTAAAATATCAAAAAAGTAACAAAATAAAACATTTAACATATCATAAAATTCAATTCAAAAAATAAATAACAAATTTGAAGGCCATTGTTAATAAAGACTAAAAAGAATAGCAATATTTAACTATTGTGATTGCAGTTTTGCTACTTTATTTCTTTTTTCTTTGAAAATACATTGCCATTGTTTTTAATTTTGGAGTAATTATTTAATAGAATGTTGGCAATGTAACACAAAATAACCTTAAATAGTTTTGGAAAACCCATGTTGCAATCACTACTGAAATCTTTGTTTTCGATAAAATTTTTAGATTTTAAATTTTCGAGCATTGAAATGATAAGCGACGACTTGTGGTAACGTAACTTTAAAAAATCTCCTTCAGATCTTTCATAAATTATTATTTTAAACAAAGCATACGCTTCTTCGAATACATTTACCAGATGATCAGAATGAACCCTTAAGCCCCCCTATCAATTACCTTTAAGTAATGATATTTTGACGGTGCTATCTATAGATCTTTGTTAGTAATTAACAATGTATTGCAATTTTTGCAAAAAATCTTATTAGTACTCGTTTTCTTTTTTGTATATCTGGTAATATAAATTCAAACCGATATGTTGCTCTCCCTTATTATTGATATATCTTCTGTTTTGATATAATTGAATTTAAGTAAATTGAAGTATTTACGATCAAAATTTGACATCATACTGGGTTCGCAATAAAATAACTTTAATTTGGAACTCACCATGACTCAATAATTTAAGCTTTAACAAACTGACGAATTTAAGTTTTTGCTCAGTACTGGCCAAATCTAGCCTCAAGATCATTGATTTGAAATTTGCCCGAAAAATATACTTAAACCCTAATTTATTTAAGAGATAATCACACAGTTCAATCATTGTTTTAACTATTTGCTTTAATGCAATGTCTGTCTCATTAGTTAATTTTTCATAACGCTTTGGGGCAATTTTTACCTTATTCCAGTTATTTAGCTACTTAGAATATTTTTTTTTTAAATTATATATTTTTGCTATTCATGATTCGTATAGGCTCTTTCAATTTATCGCGTTTTTTGACTCCATTATTAAACATTAAACCCGCTCCCAAATCTTCAGTCGGTCGCAAGTCGGACTCCGATCGTGACGTCACACTCGCTTGCATCTTACAGGCTCCGGCCTGTTAAGTTACGTAGGCCTCGAACCGACCCTACCCGTGTTTCGCCGAGCTCCGTTGTGCTGTGCTGGTGAGGTGGGCGATGAGCTTTATCGACCAGCACATGACAAAGACAAGATCTGTAAAATTTCATGAAGGGAGAGCTGGCTATTAGTTTTTTTCAAATTTTGTAACCGTTTCCAATGTGGTCATAAAGCATTTAACCAACAAACTTTCGAATTTCAAGTTTTAAAAATATGATAATAGTACACTTAACAACTAGTGATGTCAACTTTCGAGACTTTTGAGTAATTGTTACTATTCGATACTTTGAAGTTCAATGATCGTTACCTGTATTCATTACTTTGATTATTTTGATTACATTTATATTTGGTATTAAAATATCTAGGGACATGAAAAATTCACAATAATTAGCAAATCACTTAAAATCATAAATAAAACAAATATGCAATACAAAAATAATATAAAAAGTAAAACATAAATGCAATTAAAAATGCAATTCACACATGTTATTAAGTTTTTCCTTGCTCTAAAACTTCCTGAAATACAGCATTTCAAACTTTCATAATTCTATGACATCATCTACAAAAACTTTGAATGAATACAGATTTTGATTCCAGTTTTTGATTAAGAGTCTTTATAGCATTACAACCACAGCAAACACTGATGTGGTCATTATCCATTATGGTTTTTGAAGTTATTCATGGAGTTCTAATAAAAACTTTAACTCACCTCAACAATTCTGTATAAGTGGTTAAGTGGTTGCTTCACTCGGGATGACTAAATTAAATTTTGGAAATCTTAAATAATAGTGAGCAAAATCTGAAAATCACAATTACTTATCGAAAAACTCACTGATCTCAAAAATGTTCACAGATCTGCGTTCAGTATTTTTGTTCAAAAGATATTGCCGTTTCGACATTTGCGACCTTAAGATTGATATTTCGAAAAGTAAATGAGCTACAAAGCAACTGACCACTCTCCGATGTTCAGAATTGAATTCTACACCTGTGTGAAGAATTGAGAATTGGATCTCGAATTCAATTCTGCAAGCAGTTCTCACATATTTCGTATAGTTTCCGAATGATCGGTTTTTGAATTTTAAAAAGAAAAAATCAATTACTCCATAAATTTAAGGTTTAGGAAAAAAGTAATTACACTTTTAATTCTTGCGATTATTTTGTCATCAATTTTTGTGGGATCTATATTTTTAAGATGGAAGTCTCCCTCCTCCCAAATGTATGGAAAGCGGAGGGGGACTCTCTATAAATCTAGAACTAGAATCAGTGGAGTCCAGTTAGTGTAGAACATCCTTGGTGGGAACATCGATTAGTCTATGGTTGCGCCCTCTACTGCTGAAACCGAAAGTCATTTGGCAACACTTGCAACAGTAGAATCAGTGGAATCCAGTTAGTGTAGAACATTCTTGGTGAGAACATCAGTGAGTCTAAGGTTTGTGAATTTTAAAGTAATGTTTTTGGTTTTGTCAGCGATTGCACGTGTGCATATATTTAAACATTTTTCATTGATACAACGTATTTCATAAAATTGTAATTTTCTGCTCCCTATTTCAATTTATTTAAAAAATAATAATTTTGCGTGAAGTTGTAATGCATGTGATTAATTTAAGGGATAATTAAGAAAACGAACTTCATTTATTGCATTACATTATTCCATCACGTAAGCAGAAAAATTTCCTTTATCTAGATAAAATTAACTTTTTTTAAATAAATCGAAATGGGGAGCAATAAATTACAATTTTCAGATCTCCCATGTTGAATCCCTATGGTCCGGTTTGCCTGAAGCACCCTCTATGTATATTTACGCAATCTATAAAAATTCATTTTCCAGGTCCAGTTTTGCTTCATTTTATTTCAAAACACAATGTCCGACTTTTCTGAAAACGAACTCTTCTGCGACGCTGAAGAAGAGACGACAGAACCCAAATATGGAAAGTTGCCAGATAAATTTCAACAGGAACATAGCGCGGACGTGAAGAAAGGCACGAATAGGTCGAATAATCAGGACCTAGATTACGATTCTTACAGTGATGACGGGATGGTTTATGTTTACGGTGATGACGGTACAATTCGCAAAATTGATGCGAATATCCCGATGCGAACGCCGCAGATCCTCGTACAATTTGATGAAGAAACTTTTAGTGATGATTATGAGGAGGTGGAAATAAATCGCAATCAATTTGTAAACTATACAAGACCTAAAAACGAAACTAGTGAAGGAAGGAAGGCCAGGAAAAAAGCTGTCAAAGAAGCTCAAGCTAACAGACGAAAAACGAAAATGAAGAAGAGTGTGAAGAAGGCTCTAATTAAGAATAGTAAAAAGAGAAAAAGTAGACGAAATATGTGATTTTTAAAATGTTATCGATTTATTTTATAGTAGTAATGCAGTAATAAAAATTAAGCTAAAAATCAACTAGAAATTATATTTCAAAAAATATTGTGACTTGCTTTTAGAGCAAATTCCAACCTAACAAAAATAATGTTTGAAACTTTGCGAGTTTGCCTCATAACTGATCGCAGAATTCTTTATTATAAGAACAATATTTAGCAAGACTTAATTCTATTTTCATAAGCATCCAACAGTAGCTCCTTGTATTTCAAAGCAGCTGCTGCAGTATCAAAAGCTTCTCTCACTTCTCCACTTACAACAGCAACATCAGCTCCCGCCTCTACAATTTTTTCAGGAGTGTTGTATTACTGTAATAAAGTATCATTAAATGAGCCGTTACTAAACTCTCCCACGACGGCAGAGCCCGGCGAGATTTTGTGGACCGCCTACCTAACCAGCGGTGACCGTTATTTTGACCCGAAAACCAAAGCGACTATTTGGTTCAAGATAAAGTTTTCAAAATATCTTTGCAACAGAAAAAAGAATTAGTTCTAGTTAAAAAAATTTAAAGAAAAATCGATTTTAAATACACAAAATTAATCAAAAAGGAGAAATATTTGAAAAGCACTATCATGAGAAAAAGTATTTCCAATATTTTAGAACGAGTTATCAAAAGTTCAAAAAGTTATGTTTTGCATTCATTGTGACCACGTTAGACTCAAAATAATGCGTGCGGCTACCTAGCCAGCGCGGCCCGACGCTCGCCGTTTTCACTGGTAAAGATCGGTCTACTTCAACCCGACCAATGTCGGGATCTGCTGGTTCGTGCTGTAGCGGGTAGGTGGATGCATTTCTATTTGTTTACATGGAACCGACCCTACCCGTGTTTCGCCGGGCTCCGCTGTGCTGTGCTGGTAGGTGGGCGATGAGCTTTATCGACCAGCACATGACAAAGACAAGATCTATAAAATTTCATGAAGGGAAAGCTGGCAATTTTTTTTCAAATTTTGTAATCGTTTTCAATGTGGTCATAAAAGAGTTAACAACAAGCTTTCGAGTTTCCAGTTTTAAAAATATGATAATAGTACACTTAACAACTTCTCAGAGAAATGGAGTTGTCCAATCGAGGCATTCAACTTCCAAGAACACTCCAAAGCGATACTAAACTTATTAAATGAAACCAAATTAGGAAATAATACTTCATTAGAACTCAAATTATATCAGGACCTAAACCAAGAGCACATTCATGTTCTGAAAACAAAAACATTTTTAGATCAATCTTAACCAAATTAGAAGAATGTTTGTAATTTTTTTTCCACCAATTATTGCTGCCTTTAAATCCCATTGCCTAATTTTTATTTCTTGTTTTCCATTTTTTTCTTTATTTTGTATATTTTGACCTGTATATTTCACCATTTATTACGTCTATTGTATTTTATTAGGTCTCCCCATTCTATATCTTTTTTCTTTTTGAATTACCACTATTCTCATTTTGTTTTGGATCTTTCTGAGATAATCTTTTTTTATCCATAGATCTGTAATTTTAACCATTTTTGTATTTTTCAAAATTTTTCACATGGTACACCCTTCAGTTAGTTTGTCAAGTACTGGTCTTTTCTTTTCATTATTATATTTTTCAAATCTTCTAGCTTTATCCTCTTTAATCCTGATATTGACTTCTATCATTGATTATTTATCTCTACTAGATGGTCAACCTCCATTTCCTTCAAATGTTAAAATATGGCAGCAGAATGAAAAATTTCTGATTAAATTTGTAAAAGTTTGCGTCTCGGTTAAACTATCCAACAGCACAATTTATAGAATGAAACGTGCTTATTCCCAAAACGTCATCCCCCAATTTAGCAGGTAGTTTTGCCGTCCCACACCCGCACCATTGTGAGGGTTGAGAGGAGACAGTCGCGGTCGACCCATTTTGAACATTTTAACCATGCTGGCACTTCTTGTCCGCGGCTCAACAAAGTTGTGGAAGTTTCTGTTCCGGTAAAAAATAAATAAATTTGGATTCAACAATTTTAACTTGGCGTGTAACTGGGTAACTTTTAACTGGGGGGGTAATATCGGAGTCGTGAGGCACAACATTGTAAAAATTTTCATAATGTTCGTCGGAGTTTTTGAATATTAGTTTACACTAGCGGACCGGACAGACGTTCACCTGCCCAAATTTCAATAAATTTGTGATTGTTCTGTGAATTTCTGTTAAGCTATTGAAGATGTGTAAATAAAGTAAAATTGAGAAAAACAATATTTCTGAGTAATCATTGATTCACAATTTGACAATCAGCTAAATAAACAATAAGTAAAACAAATGTAATTTTATAAAATTTAGGCCAGAATGCGTGTTTATAGATTTTTCTTCAGATCCTTGAGGCTTTTTTTCGATGAAAACAATTAATTAAGTTATTTTTATCCCGGAACCCCCAACAAACAAAACAAAAAATAATTAACTAAAGATGTCCGAATTTCTCGACTTTTAGTTGTAATTGTAACAATTTTCATTCTGAGAATTTATGCAATACCATAACGAACAAAACAAAAAAAGAATTACGCATATCCCACGTTTAAACAAAAATCCCATAGAAAGAAGCACTTTCAGCCGTTTCAAAATTCTCCCATTTTTTGAGCCACTTTTTCCATCTTTCTGTTTCTAAAAACCTTATTCGGAAAATAACTTATATTTTAAAAAACTTGGCCAAATCGGTCCAGCTAATATTTAATTTTCTAATTTTTGACAAAACAATATTATTATCATTTCATTCCTTTATCAGTTCTGAATGTACCGCATCACATCATTACACGAATGCGTACTCGTAATCTGCCATCATGGCAAGATGCTTTGCAGCTCATTTACTTTTCGAAATATCAATCTTAAGGTCGCAAATGTCGAAACGGCAATATCTTTTGAACAAAAGTACTGAACGCAGATCTGTGAACATTTTTGAGATCAGTGAGTTTTTCGATAAGTAATTGTGATTTTCAGATTTTGCTCACTATTATTTAAGATTTCCAAAATTTAATTTAGTCATCCCGAGTGAAGCAACCACTTATACAGAATTGTTGAGGTTAGTTAAAGTTTTTATTAGAACTCCATGAATAACTCCAAAAACCATAATGGAACATGACCACATCAGTGTTTGCTGTGGTTGTGATGCTATAAAGACTCTTAATCAAAAACTGGAATCAAAATCTGTATTCATTCAAAGTTTTTGTAGATGATGTCATAGAATTATGAAAGTTTGAAATGCTGTATCTCAGGAAGTTTTAGAGCAAGGAAAAACTTAATAACATGTGTGAATTGCATTTTTAATTACATTTATGTTTTACTTTTTATATTATTTTTGTATTGCATATTTGTTTTATTTATGATTTTAAGTAATTTGCTAATTATTGTGAATATTTCATGTCCGTAGATATTTTAATACCAAATATAAATGTAATCAAAATAATAAAAGTAATGAATACAGGTAACGAACTTCAAATTATCGAATAGTAACAATTACTCAAAAGTACCGAAAGTTGACATCACTAGTTGTTAAGTGTACTATTATTATATTTTTAAAACTTAAAATTCGAAAGTTTGTTGGTTAAATGCTTTATGACCGCATTGGAAACGGTTACAAAAATTGAAAAAAAACTAATAGCCAGCTTTCCCTTCATGAAATTTTACAGATCTTCGGGTTTATTTTGTATCTCATAACGGCCATGTTACCAAGCATTTGTCGTTATATAACATGGGTAGCTATTCTCTATCTGGCATGTTCGTGAACAGAGTCGTTATTTAACGATTTCTATGTTATCGTAACATGGAAGCTGTTCATGAACGACATTTGCTATTCTGTAACTGGATAACGACTTGTTCGCAGACGACATTTCTGTTAGAAGACCATGTTACCGAATGGCTTGAACTGGACGCTGTTTAATAACATTTTAAGGACATTTTAATGAATTTTCGCCCTAAACCCATTATTAAATTTTATCTTTTGCATCTTTTAATGGATTTTCGGGCAACAAATATTTTAAGCACATTTCTATATTCTCACTTCTAGAACGTGGTCGTGTCCCGTAGTACATTTTTAAATAAAGTTTTGTGATAATTTTGCTAAAATAAACGGAAACCTCATCAATAGCATAGAAAATGAAGTGGAGCAAAGGTAAGAATTGTAAAGTGTTGTGTTATACCTAAATATGCACCTCGAAGAAGCACAAAAATTCCTCCATTAGTAAAGGTATGGATAATTAATAATATTATTTTAATTTTACCGTTTCGAAACTTTTTTTTAGTTTTTTGCTGCTCTTCATTTTTTTGCTTATGCTAATTACCAAAAACCTGTGGGTAAAGACAGGAATAACCCGCTGAGTCAAGCTGTAGTAAGCAGAATTCTTCATGAAGTAGTAGCTGTATTTGTTGATGTTTTAGCACGACAATACATAAAGTTTCCAACTACACTTGAAGAGGTGACTACTGTAAAGAATGGGTAAATAAGGAATTAATAATGTAATATTATCTCAATTAAAATATATAATTTTAAGGTTCTATCAAAAATATGGAAATTTAAATTTTCCCGGAAATATAGGTTGCATAGTTTGCACCCATATAGCAATTTTTCCTCCTCCAGCGCAACATCCTCTTCATCCAGACAGAGTTTATATTAATAGAAAAAATTTTCACAGTATTAATTGCCAAACAGTAAGACTACATGTTTTGTTCTTGTGCTGTATTTAAATGTATTTTCTCTATGTAGATATGCGACTCTGAATTGAAAATTCTGGCTATCAACGCTAGGTATCCGGGTTCGGTAGATGATGCTGCAATTTGGATGCTAACAGGTCTATTTTCTATCTCATAACGGCCATGTTACCAAACATTTGATCTGGACCGCCAAAAAGTGGGAGTGGCGGCCGAAGTGAGGTTAGGTTTTAGTTTACGTCGCCGCAAGAGTCTGTTTCTATAGTTACGCCGCGACCATCTCTTTTCATTTGCCCAAGAAGAACAAGGATGAAAGAATTGCTTTGCGGAACGCGCCCAAAATAAAGCAAAAATACTACTCGTTTAGAAAATATCGATTGTAGTTATGAAGTTGCCAAGGTCACTTTCTTAACATGGTCAATAGAGAATATCCCTTAACAGACAAGCCGTTATAGTAGTCGTTACAGAATTGTCGTTAACCAACATGGATGTTCGTGAACATCGAGATACAAAATAGACCCCTAATTACGCACTAAACGCAATGCACAAAAGTAGAACTAATTCTTTTTTCTGTTGCAAAAGTATTTTGAAAACTTTATCTTGAACCAAATAGTCTTTTTAGATTTTGGGTCAAAATGACGGTCACCGTTGGTTAGGTAGGCGGTCCACAAAATCTCGCCGGGCTCTGCCGTCGTGGGAGAGTTTAGTAACGGCTCATTTAATGATACTTTATTACAGTAATACAACACTCCTGAAAAAATTGTAGAGGCGGGAGCTGATGTTGCTGTTGTAAGTGGAGAAGTGAGAGAAGCTTTTGATACTGCAGCAGCTGCTTTGAAATACAAGGAGCTACTGTTGGATCCTTATGAAAATAGAATTAAGTCTTGCTAAATATTGTTCTTATAATAAAGAATTCTGCTATCAGTTATGTGGCAAAGTCGCAATGTTTCAAACATTATTTTTGTTAGGTTGGAATTTGCTCTAAAAGCAAGTCACAATATTTGGGAAATATAATTTCTAGTTGATTCTTAGCTTAATTTTTATTACTGCATTACTACTATAAAATAAATCGATAACATTTTAAAAATCACATACTTCGTCTAATTTTTCTCTTTTTACTATTCTTAATTAGAGCCTTCTTCACACTCTTCTTCATTTTCGTTTTTCGTCTGTTAGCTTGAGCTTCTTTGACAGCTTTTTTCCTGGCCTTCCTTTCTTCACTAGTTTCGTTTTTAGGTCTTGTATAGTTTACAAATTGATTGCGATTTATTTCCACCTCCTCGTAATCATCACTAGAAGTTTCTTCATCAAATTGTACGAGGATCTGCGGCGTTCGCATAGGGATATTCGCATCAATTTTGCGAATTGTACCGTCATCACCGTAAACATAAACCATTCCGTCATCACTGTAAGAATCGTAATCTAGGTCCTGATTATTCGACCTATTCGTGCCTTTCTTCACGTCCGCGCTATGTTCCTGTTGAAATTTATCTGGCACTTTTCCATATTTGGGTTCTGTCGTCTCTTCTTCAGCGTCGCAGAAGAGTTCGTTTTCAGAAAAGTCGGACATTGTGTTTTGAAATAAAATGAAGCAAAACTGGACCTGGAAAATGAATTTTTATAGATTGCGTAAATATACATAGAGGGTGGTTCAGGCAAACCGGACCATAGGGATTCAACATGGGAAATCTGAAAATTGTAATTTATTGCTCCCCATTTCGATTTATTTAAAAAAAGTTAATTTTATCTAGATAAAGGAAATTTTTCTGCTTACGTGATGGAATAATGTAATGCAATAAATGAAGTTCGTTTTCTTAATTATCCCTTAAATTAATCACATGCATTACAACTTCACGCAAAATTATTATTTTTTAAATAAATTGAAATAGGGAGCAGGAAATTACAATTTTATGAAATACATTGTATCAATGAAAAATGTTTAAATATCTGCACACGTGCAATCGCTGACAAAACCAAAAACATTACTTTAAAATTCACAAACCTTACAATCACTGATGTTCCCACCAAGAATTTTCTACACTAACTGGATTCCACTGATTCTACTGTTGCAAGTGTTGCCAAATGATTTTCGGTTTAATCAGTAGAGGGCGCAACCATGGACTAATCGATGTTCTCACCAAGGATGTTCTACACTAACTGGACTCCACTGATTCTAGTTCTAGATTTATAGAGAGTCCCCCTCCGCTTTCCATACATTTGGGAGGAGGGAGACTTCCATCTTAAATATATAGATCCCACAAAAATTGATGACAAAATAATCGCAAGAATTAAAAGTGTAATTACTTTTTTCCTAAACCTTAAATTTATGGAGTAATTGATTTTTTCTTTTTAAAATTCAAAAACCGATCATTCGGAAACTATACGAAATATGTGAGAACTGCTTGCAGAATTGAATTCGAGATCCAATTCTCAATTCTTCACACAGGTGTAGAATTCAATTCTGAACATCGGAGAGTGGTCAGTTGCTTTGTAGCTCATTTACTTTTCGAAATATCAATCTTAAGGTCGCAAATGTCGAAACGGCAATATCTTTTGAACAAAAATACTGAACGCAGATCTGTGAACATTTTTGAGATTAGTGAGTTTTTCGATAAGTAATTGTGATTTTCAGATTTTGCTCACTATTATTTAAGATTTCCAAAATTTAATTTAGGCATCCCGAGTGAAGCAACCACTTATACAGAATTGTTGAGGTTAGTTAAAGTTTTTATTAGAACTCCATGAATAACTCCAAGAACCATAATGGATAATGACCACATCAGTGTTAGCTGTGGCTGTGATGCTATAAAGACTCTTAATCAAAAACAGGAATCAAAATCTGTATTCAGTCAAAGTTTTTGTAGAAGAGGTCATAGAATTATGAAAGTTTGAAATGCTGTATTTCAAGAAGTTTTAGAGCAAGGAAAAACTTAGTAACATGTGTGAATTGCATTTTTAATTGCATTTATGTTTTACTTTTTATATTATTTTTGTATTGCATATTTGTTTTATTTATGATTTTAAGTGATTTGCTAATTATTGTGAATTTTTCATGTCTGTAAATATTTTAATACCAAATATAAATGTAATCAAGATAGTCAAAGTAATGAATACAGGTAACGAGCATTGAACTTCAAAGTATCGAATAGTAACAATTACTCAAAAGTATCGAAAGTTGACATCACTAGTTGTTAAGTGTACTATTATCATATTTTTAAAACTTGAAATTCGAAAGTTTGTTGGTTAAATGCTTTATGACCACATTGGAAACGGTTACAAAATTTGAAAAAAACTAATAGCCAGCTTTCCCTTCATAGAATTCTACAGACCTTGTCTTTGTCATGTCCTGGTCGATAAATGACACCCAACTTATTCGGTTGGAGTTACCAAAAGCTTTTACTTTAAAGTCTAGTTTTCCTCAAACTGTGCGTTGCACAAGAGATAAAATACAATACAAGGATAAACAATATTAATCCACAAAGTAGCTTCAAAATAAAATAAACACTTATTAAGACTGTATTGAGTAATTAATCAAAAACCATATCAAGTAGAGAAAGTAAGTTATAAACAAAAATTTTACATAGAAAAAGTGCGTGCATTAGTGATGCGCACATAAGAAGTGAAACTTCACGATTGTTGGGCCTATATTTTAGTGTTATGCAATTTTTCTTTAATAAGTATGTATGTGTCTGTTGGTGTTCTTTTATGAATAAGGGATTGGAATAATAGCGAATAATTGATATAATTACAAAATCAAGTTTGATCATTTTTCAAAAAAGAATTATTTCAAAATTGAGCAATCTTTTTTAAAATTTAATTCTTATGTGCTAATTCCACTGTTTCAATAGGAGTATGGGTAACTGTCGGTTTATGATAACTGAATTACAAAATGTAATGTCTACAGCAGTGGCGGCCCGTGGCTAAATTAGATGGGAGGACAAGCTTATATGTAAAATTATCTAATAACAATTAATACTCTAGTAAACTATATTTGACATTTATTAATTTATATTTTACCATCAGTTGTCGTAAGTTTCTAGATCACCGTTGGATACTACTATAATTGTATATGGATTATAAACAAAAATCTAAAAAATTATTCTTACACCAAATTAACTCAATTTCCGTAAAATTGGAACGAATATAAAAGCAAAATTTATTTAATAATAAATAAAGTCCATTCGTCTATTTCTGTTGAGCTATGACTAATAAGCAGATTATTAAAATCTCTTGTGGACTTAATAATAATAATAATGATAACAATATATCACGCAGGTATAGCGCGTAAAATTTATTTTGACCCATGGTATTTTTGGAAAACGTTTTTATTCTTTTTAAAGTTGAAAAGCAACATCCACTTTCAGCTGTTGTCGGGATTGTACAAATAATTGTTAACAAGTTAACAGATTCACAAAAAACACTTGAAATGTTATTGTCTTAAGAAAAATTTAAGAATGTAGAGGGCTCCATTAGCTTGACTACAATTTTCTTTTCTACATATGATTCCTGTTGTAATAAAAGAGAATCTAAATTAAAAATAACAATATTAA
The DNA here is from genome assembly GCA_905333025.2 of Pyrochroa serraticornis. Taxonomy (NCBI): domain Eukaryota; kingdom Metazoa; phylum Arthropoda; class Insecta; order Coleoptera; family Pyrochroidae; genus Pyrochroa; species Pyrochroa serraticornis. The sequence goes on along the minus strand of HG995157.1, from coordinate 6,353,742 downwards.
AAAAATGCTCCGGAAAGTATATAGCAAAATTTTTAAAAATGTTTGTCTCAGAGTGTAAAGGAACTTCCACATAATTATTAGCAGAAAATTAATTTGTAATATTTGTAATAATAACAACACATATTTCTTTGATTTTTTGTATGTTTCTATCTACATATCCGGCTCGCTTTGTAGGTTTGGTTTTTGATTTATCAGCTGCACTATAATAGTTATAATTAACTTTAATTCTGATATTCTCCATCGCATTCTTAAAATCGGAAATGCATTTTTGAATCTTAACCCTATCTAATTATCGTAGTTCCAATTGTTTATAAAGAATATCACTGGGCGGCAAAATTTAACTACAGAAATATATATCCGAAAATTAATTTTTATATCTTTCAAATAATTTACTTATTAATCCGGTTGATTTCTGTGTGGTTAGTTTATCATATTCATAATCAATAATATGTTTAAAGCATTCAAGGAGTTTCTTTTTATATTTAAAAAGAGTACAGACAACTTTGGAGTTAATATTCTAACGAGTATTTGATCCCCGTGACGTGGCAGCTTTCTCATAGCTATATTATCAAGAATTTGTATGCGTTGGGGTAATTTAGAAAAAAATGTTGAAGAATGGTAGGACAGCAGAATTATTTCAAAGCTGGACACTTGCATGTGTTGTGTTAATTTGAACGCAAATTGCCAAATTTATTTAAACAGTTCGACAGCGTTTGGTTTTAGCAAATTATCATTAACATCGGCAAAATGATTCATGCCCTATCCAACGTTGTTACCAGCTTTCTTTCAACTATTCTCGATGTATAATTGCGTTGGAAAATAAGAATAGTAGACAAAGTTTGATGCAATCTGGCAAAGTACGGAGGGCAACGCCAAGCTGGCTCACAGCGTTCAGTTTGGGAGCGGAAAATTTAAAATATTTTTTGAATATTTAAGTTTGAGGCACTGTATTGGAGTTACCATTAAAACGCTGTTGACTTTATTTCGCCGCTTTCTCAGTTCAGCATCGGCTAAGAATTCATTATATTCGGCACACTTTTTGCTTTACTTACACCCTGATGACTCAGTTGCCATTGCGCGAATCAAAAAAACTCATGTCAATAAAATCTGCAGAATTCTATGTGAATAATGATGCTTTTTAAATCAGTTTTTTTAGAAAATATTTAACAAGATATTGATCTAAATGTAGAGTAACGTCAAAATGGCCCGACTACTCCATCCGGTCTTTGACTGCACGGACCTCGCGTCTCTACTCCAATCTATCGTCCCTGCAGGTTCCCACTTTCTTCTTATGCACTATACATCTACGAGCGGCATATGGTGCTGCCACCAAAATCCCCAAAGATGTTTATTTTCTACATTGACTAAGAAAACTTCCGAACCTATAAGTTATTATTATTATTATTGTTATTTGTTCATGTTTATAATGTGTCTCGTTGATCGTCAATGTATAGCACAAGGCAAGACAAATTAAAATGATTTATTGATTGATATATTTAAGGGTGGTTAGTGTCAAACACTGGTCAATGGTCATTCAAGAGAAGGACGAGGGACGGAATCTTGAATCTTAGAGCTGTGATATTAGTTATAGAAATGCTATCACACAGACACGAGAATATTTTTCAAAGGATGCACACTGCGTTCATTTATTATGTTTATAATTAAAGCTAAAAGGCTTCTGTTCTTACACATACGACAGTTTTAAAGCCAATCTGCAAGGAGAAATTGGCAGGCAGTCTGCAGATTGCCTCAATTTTCTATCCAAAGTATTTTAAATAATTAACATTTTTATTCTTATAAATTTACACAGTGCAAGCTCTCCATCAGGATCTTGCGTACAAATAAATTCCTGTGAAATGATATTGGTCAAGTCTCAGGAAAGTTCTATTTTTTAAAGTTATTTGGACAGACGAAGCCAAGTTTTCCAATTAAGGAATCTTCCATCATCATAATTCTCTTGTTGGGCGCAAGAGAATACCCATGTTGACCAAAACTCGAAGATATCTGGATTCTACTTGGTGGTTCATAGAGTTGGCCTCTTAGATTTGCGGACATGACTGCACTAGATTTTTTTCTTGGGGAAGAATCTAGGAGGTAGTTTAGTTGAATCCAACCAACTTTCCATATGGATAATGGGGAAAACACCATATTATTGTAAGTAAATTATATACAATAAAACCTCTCCTTATCGAATGAATGAGTTGTATCAAGGAGCGTTTATATCGTTACCAATAAGATTTCAGGTTATTTAGCTCGGACTTCTACCAAAATGAATGGTTTACATATAATTTACTAGAGACAGCACTTTACACTCAGTAGCGTTCCGTAACTAGAATCAGAATTAAATTCTCTTTTGACTAGAGCTATAAAACATGACCATTCTGTTTGAAAAAAATTACTTTTTACAGAATTTTTAACAAAAATTTTGCTCCATAATTCCGTTCCTTATTTGAATTTTCTAATTTGATCATTGTACTTTAATGACCCACAATGGTATTCTAACACTATGAAAAATTGCTTTTTAAAAATGATGCAGTGGATCATGCCGCATTAGAGAACTTTAATCGACAAGCTGTAGCTGTGGGGAAGTACCACTGACCGGCATCCAACTCAGGGAAAAAATATCCAACTTACTGCTCTAAAGTGTGGGAAAAGCTAATTTCTTCTTGAATAAACTAAATTTACGTCACAAACTTACTTTCGATTATTAAAATATCATTAAAAATTAATTACAAAATACACACATTTAAAAATAAATAATAACTACACATACATTTTAAATAAAATTTTTAGACAAATTTATCTTTTTTTTACTCTTCCTCATTTGCCTTTTGTTTGCTTGAGCTTGTTTGACAATTTTCTTTCTGGCCTTTCTTTCCTCTCTACTTATATATTTAGGAGCATTTCTAAATGTACTAGAATGCTCTTCATCCTCGTCATCACTAGAAGTTTCTTCATAGTTTTCCTTGAACATTTGTGGTATTTGTCTGATACCACTCAAATCATCTTTTAATCCAATTAAGTGTTTGTAAGCCGAATCACTACGATTTCCAGATTTCGATTCCCTAATATCTTTTTCAAAATCAACAATTTCATTCAAACTTCTTGGAATTAAAATATTTTTAAACGCTTCTTCTTCCACCTTAAAATAAAAAAATCAATAATGAAGTAAACAGAAAACCAAAATTAACAAACCTGTTCAGCTGGAGTTAGTTCTTGATTATTGCCAGCTCGTTCAGATAGTACTTCTAAACACTCGTCCATATTTTCTTCATTAATGGAAACGTCGGTGATAAATTCAAACAACTGTTTTACAGTCATTGTTGCTACTTTGTTTCTTTTGAAGAAATAATTTATTTTATTACAGTCTTGTCTCAATAAGTTGAGAGCGTTTGGGTGTCCGTGCTCCACTGCTTGTGATACGTCAATAACGTAAACTTTATGGTTAAAATATAGCAAATTGTATTCTGATAGATCAGCGTGAACTAGTTTTGCTTTATTGTACATTTGCCACATCATAACAACAACTTCACGGTAAATTTCGCATGCCTTTGACTGTGTCAATTTAACATTTTTTAATGTAGGAGCGGCAAAACTATTAATTCCAATAAACTCCATGTATATTATATGATTACGTCGCAAAAAAGGTTTTGGTACATTCAAACCTTGTGAATGTAATCGAATTAAATTCCGAAATTCCTTTGCTGCCCACATTGCAACATTTTTTGCGTTTCTATCTTTAAATGGAAGTCCTTGGTACCTAAAGTCACCATCAACGTATTTTGTACGGTATACAAATGCTGATTTTGAAGTCTTAAATACTTTGATAGCTATTTCGACTTTTTTTTTTAAGTAAGCATCAGACATTAAGTAGACGTGCGCTTCTTTTCCAGTTGAAATACACATTCCAATATTATTAATAAAATGACCTGCAATCAATTCGGGCATTACTTGCTCAACTGTTGGACTGTCTTTCTTACCTTTCTGCCGGACTCTGAAGGGGCCAACTTCGTAAATCTTATCATCGTTGTTCCCCTCATAAGCGATATTTATGTCACTGTAAGAATTGTCTTCTAGATTAAGATTATCTAACATATGAGTACTCTCTTCTACTTCTTGGCAGCGTCCTTGTTGAATGTCATCTGATAAGTTTCGGGTTTCGGACTCTTCTATTTCCTTGTTATCGTTGCAAAAGGGTTTAGTAAAGTTGACCATCTCGTTTTGAAATGACGATGAAGACGAATGAAAGTTGAATCAAGGAGATGATATAGGACGATGTTCGAATATTTTCACGTGGGTGGCACAAACAATATTTTCAGACAATGGATGTGCACACCACAAACACAGTGAAACTAAATTGATAAGTTTTTCTCCTTCTTGGTTGATTAGGCACTCTAACAAAGTCCCAGATTGAGGAGGGAGCATCCACGTGGTGTAGGTAGTGATTCGACCATTATTCAAACTTACCGCTCACTTTAGAAGGGCTCGTAATTTAATTTAAAGCAAATTTAATGTGGACCATAATCTTAATAATAAGATTGCTATTTACGTTGTTTATAATTTAGCTTCGAAATCCTAACTTGTAAAAAATTAACACTATCTTAAACGTAAAGCTCTAAATGTTTGCAACGATTATGCTATACTTGGATGAAAACCGTTCTGCCCTAATAAAGTCAGCAAGGGTTATACTTTGAACTTGGCTTTTTCATCAATGGACCTCACATATATTTCATCTCTGGATTGAGTGTTGGTTCCGAGTTTACATCATGACCATACATATTTTGAATTACCTTTGGCCCATCCACCTCAGTCTTCTTTTTCACGTGTTTAATTCAATTTCTTCAAGGGAAACTATGTAAATATTAATAACGCTTAAGGACCCGCTTACTGAGACATGTTTCGGATTCGCGTGATATAAATTGTAACGACTCTTTTTCAATTTGGTATACGTTTGACTTTAAGAAACTCTTAGGGGATAAAAAGAAGGGTCATAGAGCTTAGAGAATATTTGGTCAGGCAAAGAACTATATTGAGTTTAAAAAGTTAAGGGCACAGTGCATTGGGCTCACCAAAAGTAAAAGATTATGTACAAAGAATGGAAAACAAAATTCGAGCCAATAAATTTTTTTTTCGGAAATATACGTATTAGTAATCTTAAGTCCTATAGGTGCATGCCTGATTCTATGTACCTGGGGTCACAGGTGACCGATGAGGGTCTGGATGTATGTCATCTGTTTTCTGTCCATTTCAGTTCTGTTTATAAAAAATACAAAGTTATACCTCTTGGCAATAACTTTTTGGATACTAATGAATCCGCCCCATTTTCTAACCTAGAAATTTTGTCTGAGGAGATATTTAATACCATTAATAACATTAAATGCAGCGGCTCTTTTGGTCTTGATCTTATTCCTTCCGCTTTTTTAAAAACTATGCTAATAACTTAATTCAACCTTTCACTTTTCTATTTAACAAATCCATAAAATCCGGACTCTTGGAAAGTAGCATTTATTACTCTAATTCTTAAAAATGGTGATCCAAAAAAACGTAGAAAACTACAGACCCATATCCGTAATTCCCAAAATTCTGGACGCGATAATACCCACAAAATTAACCGACGCATTTCTCTTTAGATTTATTTCACAACAGCATGGATTTTTAAAGGGCTAATCAACGGTAACCAATTTATTACTTTTTTATAATTTTGTTACTCCTCTTGTTGATAATGTCTCAAGTTGATGCTCTGTATCTGAACTTCTCAAAGGCCTTTGATACAGTTTTGCATATCAAACTTTTAGTAAAACTAAAATCATTTGGAGTTGGTGTTTCAATGTTACAGTGGTTTGCCCTTTATTTGTCAAATCGTAGACAAATATTTACCTCCAAATAATTTTCTGCTCTTTCTGATGTCCCACAGAGGTCTCACTGCGGACCAATTTTATTTAATATTTTTGTCAATAACATCTTGTTGTGTATTAGACATTCGGAATGTCTCCTTTATGCCGTTGATATAAAATTGTTCCTAAAATTTGTTACCCCGTTCGATACCGTAAAATTGCGGGATGACTTAATTAGTGTAAAAGATTGATCCGCTGCGAATGATCTAGCTTTGAATGTCGACAAATTTAAGATAATTTCCTTTTGCAAAAAGAACATTATTGAAAGTAATTATAATATTGACGCATCCCCCTTGGCTCGGGTCGATGAAATTAAAGACTTTGGAGTAATTTTCAATAAACATCTCTCTTTCACCTCTCATATTGATCATATTGTTGCAAAAGCTTACGGAATGTACAGTTTTGTTCAGCGATCCACATCTAAATTCACAAATATCTGGTCTATGTTAAATCTTTATAAGATAGGTTCTTAAGATATGCATCACAGAAGCTGGGTAGGCCCATGCATTTTACCATTGTATATGGATTATGATTATGAAATGATCATACAACGATTTTACTAACCACGATTACAGCTGGTTATCATATGCTATTAATGTCTCTTCTGTGAAAAATATTCTTAAATACAACGACGCTATCTTGATCTTTAACATCATCAGTGGTTTACTATGCTGCCCATTATTTCAGGGTCTCTTTATTAATCGTACACTTCAATACCAACTTAGAAATTCGAGACAATTACTAGAACCTAATGTGTCCTCTAACTTTTATTTCTCTAGTCCCTCCCTTAGACTGCGCCGACTTTGAAATTTCTTGGCATGTAATTTACGTGAGACTGACAATCTTAATGTATTCAAGCGACAGGTCAAGTCTCTTAGTTGTACTTAGTTTGATATTGAAGTAAAATTTCTTACGGCACGGTAGGGCCTAAATTTTAGCGTTACGCCAAAGAGTAAAGAATTTATAAAAGAGGCGACGCTTCTGGCGCATTCTTTGATGTTTTGAAACCAAATTCTATGACCTTGAAACAGCAGTCCTTTTAATTTGGCAGGGTAGACAAAACATCGTTAAGCACGTTTGTGTAATACGATATTCGGATGGCGGCCTCTTCAATGCCGGGCGGTTGGTTCTTAGCGTAATGTTGTCAACGCCTCAGTCAAAGCCTTGGCTGTGGTAATTCGAGCCCGTTGCAATCACAATTTTCAAACAAACCTTTTAAATTGGTAGGTTGGCAGCTCTGTTGCCGAATCAGTTTCCTTGTTCGACCGTCGCCTCTTTATAACTTCTTTACCCTTTGGTTACGCGTTACGCATGACTTTTTTCCTTTCCACTCTAACTCTTCATGCGTAGAGCTAAAGTTCCTTCTTACTTATTCTCGCTCATCTAGCCGTACGGCGTGAGACTCTCTCTCTCTCTCTCTCTCTCTCTCTATTTCCCTCTTTCTTTCTTTCTTCCTCCCTGTCTTTTTATGTTTATGTTTATTCATCATTGATATTATAAATCCTCAATTCAATTAATTAATAACAGCAGCGTATAACTATGTTTGAGTTACAATAATGGCAAAACCTCGCTAACAGAGAAATTTGAAGAGTTTGAAAGCCTAATAGTTCTGTATAATAAAAAAGTTATATTTTAAATTTAATGATATTTTTCAGAATATAGTGAAGATATATAAAGTGCTTCATAGATGATTTCTATACTTCAATTAAAAATTACTTATTTTATCGTGAATATTTTTATAATTAATTGAAACTGAATGTTTTGAGATCAGAAATTAACTTTTATTAGTCTTATAAGTTTTTTTGCCCTAACGACAAAAAATTATCCAAAAATATCAACGTTAAAGTCCGGTGCAAAAATAGATGCAGTTTTAGCGATACCTCGAAAACGTAGAATCTACACCATTGGTGGGTGGTGCAGGGGGGGCACAAGGGCAATGCCCTCCCAAAGCTACCAAAAAAATTAGAGAAGGTATTAAACACAAGCGAGAAATTCATAAATGCCATCAAATATGTTACCTGCTTCTATTTTAAATTTTCCGCTCCCAAACTGAACGCTGTGAGCCAGCTTGGCGTTGCACTCCGTACTTTAACAGATTGTCTACTATTCTTATTTTCCAACGCAATTATACATCGAGAATCGTTGAAAGAAAGCTGGTAACAACGTTGGATAAGGGCAAGAATCATTTTGTCAAAGCTAATGATAATTTGCTAAAACCAAACGCTGTCGAACTGTTTAAATAAATTTGGCAATTTGCGTTCAAATTAACACATGCAAGTATCCAGCTTTGAAATAATTCTGCTGTCCTAACATTCTTCAACATTTTTTTTTAAATCACCCCAACGCATACAAATTCTTGATAATATAGCTATGAGAGAGCTGCCACGTCACGGGGATCAAATACTCGTTAGAATATTAACTCCAAAGTTGTCTGTACTCTTTTTAAATATAAAAAGAAACTCCTTGAATGCTTTAAACATATTATTGATAATGAATATGATAAACTAACCATACAGCAATCAACCGGATTAATAAGTAAACTATTTAAAAGATATAAAAATTAATTTTCGGATATATATTTCTGTAATTAAATTTTGCCGCCCAGTGATATTCTTTATAAACAATTGGAACTACGATAATTAGATAGGGTTAAGATTCAAAAATGCATTTCCGATTTTAAGAATGCGATGGAGAATATCAGAATTAAAGTTAATTATAACTATTATAGTGCAGATGATAAATCAAAAACCAAACCTACAAAGCGAGCCGGATATGTAGATAGAAACATACAAAAAATCAAAGAAATATGTGTTGTTATTATTACAAATATTACAAATTAATTTTCTGCTAATAATTATGTGGAAGTTCCTTTACACTCTGAGACAAACATTTTTAAAAATTTTGCTATATACTTTCCGGAGCATTTTTTTAATATTGTTATTTTTAATTTAGATTCTCTTTTATTACAACAGGAATCATATGTAGAAAAGGAAATTGTAGTCAAGCTAATGGAGCCCTCCACATTCTTCAATTTTTCTTAAGACAATAACATTTCAAGTGTTTTTCGTGAATCTGTTAACTTGTTAACTATTATTTGTAGAATCCCGACAACAGCTGAAAGTGGATGTTGCTTTTCAACTTTAAAAAGAATAAAAACGTTTTCCAAAAATACCATAGGTCAAAATAAATTTTGCGCGCTATACCTGCGTGATATATTGTTATCATTATTATTATTAAGTCCACAAGAGATTTTAATAATCTGGTTATTAGTCATAGCTCAACAGAAATAGACGAATGGACTTTATTTATTATTAAATAAATTTTGCTTTTATATTCGTTCCAATTTTACGGAAATTGAGTTAATTTGGTGTAAGAATAATTTTTTAGTTTTTTGTTTATAATCCATATACAATTATAGTAGTATCCAACGGTGATCTAGAAACTTACTACAACTGATGGTAAAATATAAATTAATAAATATCAAATATAGTTTACTAGAGTATTAATTGTTATTAGATAATTTTACATATAAGCTTGTCCTCCCATCTAATTTAGCCACGGGCCGCCATTGCTGTAGACATTACATTTTGTATTTCAGTTATCATAAACCGACAGTTACCCATACTCCTATTGAAACAGTGGAATTAGCACATAAGAATTAAATTTTAAAAAGGATTGCTCAATTTTGAAATAATTTTTTTTTGAAAAATGATCAAACTTGATTTTGTAATTATATCAATTATTCGCTACTATTCGAATCCCTTATTCATAAAAGAACACCAACAGACACATACATACTTATGAAAAAAAAATTGCATAACACTAAAATATAGGCCCAACAATCGTGAAGTTTCACTTCTTATGTGCGGATCACTAATGCACGCACTTTTTCTATGTAAAATTTTTGTTTATAACTTACTTTCTCTACTTGATATGGTTTTTGATTAATTACTCAATACAGTCTTAATAAGTGTTTATTTTATTTTCAAGCTACTTTGTGGATTAATATTGTTTATCCATGTATTGTATTTTATCTCTTGTGCAACGCACAGTTTGAGGAAAACTAGACTTTAAAGTGAAAGCTTTTGGTAACTCCAACCGAATAAGTTGGGTGTCACTTATCGACCAGGACATGACAAAGACCAGGTCTGTAGAATTCTATGAAGGAAAAGCTGGCTATTAGTTTTTTTCAAATTTTGTAACCGTTTCCAATGTGGTCATAAAGCATTTAACCAACAAACTTTCGAATTTCAAGTTTTAAAAATATGATAATAGTACACTTAACAACTAGTGATGTCAACTTTCAATACTTTTGAGTAATTGTTACTATTCGATACTTTGAAGTTCAATGCTCGTTACCTGTATTCATTACTTTGACTATCTTGATTACATTTATATTTGGTATTAAAATATTTACAGACATGAAAAATTCACAATAATTAGCAAATCACTTAAAATCATAAATAAAACAAATATGCAATACAAAAATAATATAAAAAGTAAAACATAAATGCAATTAAAAATGCAATTCACACATGTTACTAAGTTTTTCCTTGCTCTAAAACTTCTTGAAATACAGCATTTCAAACTTTCATAATTCTATGACATCTTCTACAAAAACTTTGACTGAATACAGATTTTGATTCCTGTTTTTGATTAAGAGTCTTTATAGCATCACAGCCACAGCTAACACTGATGTGGTCATTATCCATTATGGTTTTCGGAGTTATTCATGGAGTTCTAATAAAAACTTTAACTAACCTCAACAATTCTGTATAAGTGGTTGCTTCACTCGGGATGCCTAAATTAAATTTTGGAAATCTTAAATAATAGTGAGCAAAATCTGAAAATCACAATTACTTATCGAAAAACTCACTGATCTCAAAAATGTTCACAGATCTGCGTTCAGTATTTTTGTTCAAAAGATATTGCCGTTTCGACATTTGCGACCTTAAGATTGATATTTCGAAAAGTAAATGAGCTACAAAGCAACTGACCACTCTCCGATGTTCAGAATTGAATTCTACACCTGTGTGAAGAATTGAGAATTGGATCTCGAATTCAATTCTGCAAGCAGTTCTCACATATTTCGTATAGTTTCCGAATTATCGGTTTTTGAATTTTAAAAAGAAAAAATCAATTACTCCATAAATTTAAGGTTTAGGAAAAAAGTAATTACACTTTTAATTCTTGCGATTATTTTGTCATCAATTTTTGTGGGATCTATATTTTTAAGATGGAAGTCTCCCTCCTCCCAAATGCATGGAAAGCGGAGGGGGACTCTCGATAAATCTAGAACTAGAATCAGTGGAGTCCAGTTAGTGTAGAACATCCTTGGTGGGAACATCGATTACTCTATGGTTGCGCCCTCTACTGCTGAAACCGAAAGTCATTTGGCAACACTTGCAACAGTAGAATCAGTGGAATCCAGTTAGTGTAGAACATTCTTGGTGGGAACATCAGTGAGTCTAAGGTTTGTGAATTTTAAAGTAATGTTTTTGGTTTTGTCAGCGATTGCACGTGTGCAGATATTTAAACATTTTTCATTGATACAACGTATTTCATAAAATTGTAATTTTTTGCTCCCTATTTCAATTTATTTAAAAAATTATTATTTTGCGTGAAGTTGTAATGCATGTGATTAATTTAAGGGATAATTAAGAAAACGAACTTCATTTATTGCATTACATTATTCCATCACGTAAGCAGAAAAATTTCCTTTATCTAGATAAAATTAACTTTTTTTATAATAATAAATCGAGATGGGGAGCAATAAATTTCAATTTTCAGATTTCCCATGTTGAATCCCTATGGTCCGGTTTGCCTGAACCACCCTCTATGTATATTTACGCAATCTATAAAAATTCATTTTCCAGGTCCAGTTTTGCTTCATTTTATTTCGAAACACAATGTCCGACTTTTCTGAAAACGAACTCTTCTGCGACGCTGAAGAAGAGACGACAGAACCCAAATATGGAAAAGTGCCAGATAAATTTCAACAGGAACATAGCGCGGACCTGAAGAAAGGCACGAATAGGTCGAATAATCAGGACCTAGATTACGATTCTTACAGTGATGACGGGATGGTTTATGTTTACGGTGATGACGGTACAATTCGCAAAATTGATGCGAATATCCCTATGCGAACGCCGCAGATCCTCGTACAATTTGATGAAGAAACTTCTAGTGATGATTATGAGGAGGTGGAAATAAATCGCAATCAATTTGTAAACTATACAAGACCTAAAAACGAAACTAGTGAAGAAAGGAAGGCCAGGAAAAAAGCTGTCAAAGAAGCTCAAGCTAACAGACGAAAAACGAAAATGAAGAAGAGTGTGAAGAAGGCTCTAATTAAGAATAGTAAAAAGAGAAAAATTAGACGAAGTATGTGATTTTTAAAATGTTATCGATTTATTTTATAGTAGTAATGCGATAATAAAAATTAAGCTAAGAATCAACTAGAAATTATATTTCCCAAATATTGTGACTTGCTTTTAGAGCAAATTCCAACCTAACAAAAATAATGTTTGAAACGTTGCGACTTTGGCTCATAACTGATCGCAGAATTCTTTATTATAAGAACAATATTTAGCAATACTTAATTCTATTTTCATAAGCATCCAACAGTAGCTCCTTGTATTTCAAAGCAGCTGCTGCAGTATCAAAAGCTTCTCTCACTTCTCCACTTACAACAGCAACATCAGCTCCCGCCTCTACAATTTTTTCAGGAGTGTTGTATTACTGTAATAAAGTATCATTAAATGAGCCGTTACTAAACTCTCCCACGACGGCAGAGCCCGGCGTGATTTTGTGGACCGCCTACCTAACCAGCGGTGACCGTCATTTTGACCCAAAATCTAAAAAGACTATTTGGTTCAAGATAAAGTTTTCAAAATACTTTTGCAACAGAAAAAAGAATTAGTTCTAGTTTTGTGCATTGCGCTTAGTGCGTAATTAGGGGTTTATTTTGTATCTCGATGTTCACGAACATCCATGTTGGTTAACGACAATTCTGTAACGACTACTATAACGGCTTGTCTGTTAAGGGATATTCTCTATTGACCATGTTAAGAAAGTGACCTTGGCAACTTCATAACTACAATCGATATTTTCTAAACGAGTAGTATTTTTGCTTTATTTTGGGCGCGTTCCGCAAGCAATTCTTTCATCCTTGTTCTTCTTGGGCAAATGAAAAGAGATGGTCGCGGCGTAACTATAGAAACAGACTCTTGCGGCGACGTAAGCTAAAACCTAACCTCACTTCGGCCGCCACTTTCACTTTTTGGCGGTCCAGAACAAATGTTTGGTAACATGGCCGTTATGAGATACAGAATAGACCTGTTAGCATCCAAATTGCAGCATCATGTACCGAACCCGGATACCTGGCGTTGATAGCCAGAATTTTCAATTCAGAGTTGCATATCTACATAGAGAAAATACATTTAAATACAGCACAAGAACAAAGCATGTAGTCTTACTATTTGGCAATTAATACTGTGAAATTTTTTTCTATTAATATAAACTCTGCCTGGATGAAGAGGATGTTGTGCTGGAGGAGGAAAAATTGCTATATAGGTGCAATCTATGCAACCTATAATTCCGGGAAAATTTAAATTTCCATATTCTTGATAGAACGTTAAAATCATATATTTTAATTGAGATAATATTACATTATTAATTCCTTATTTACCCATTCTTTACAGTAGTCACCTCTTCAAGTGTAGTTGGAAACTTTATGTATTGTCGTGCTAAAACATCAACAAATACAGCTACCACTTCATGAAGAATTTTGCTTACTGCAGCTTGACTCAGCGGGTTATTCCTGCCTTTACCCACAGGTTTTTGGTAATTAGCATGAGCAAAAAAATGAAGAGCAGCAAAAAACTAAAAAAAAGTTTCGAAACGGTAAAATTAAAATAATATTATTAATTATCCATACCTTAACTAATGGAGGAATTTTTTTGCTTCTTCGAGGTGCATATTTAGGTATAACACAACACTTTACAATTCTTACCTTCGCTCCACTTCATTTTCTATGCTATTGATGAGGTTTCCGTTTATTTTAGCAAAATTATCACAAAACTTTATTTAAAAATGTACTACGGGACACGACCACGTTCTAGAAGTGAGAATATAGAAATGTGCTTAAAATATTTGTTGCCCGAAAATCCATTAAAAGATGCAAAAGATAAAATTTAATAATGGGTTTAGGGCGAAAATTCATTAAAATGTCCTTAAAATGTTATTAAACAGCGTCCAGTTCAAGCCATTCGGTAACATGGTCTTCTAACAGAAATGTCGTCTGCGAACAAGTCGTTATCCAGTTACAGAATAGCAAATGTCGTTCATGAACAGCTTCCATGTTACGATAACATAGAAATCGTTAAATAACGACTCTGTTCACGAACATGCCAGATAGAGAATAGCTACCCATGTTATATAACGACAAATGCTTGGTAACATGGCCGTTATGAGATACAAAATAAACCCGAAGATCTGTAAAATTTCATGAAGGGAAAGCTGGCTATTAGTTTTTTTTCAATTTTTGTAACCGTTTCCAATGCGGTCATAAAGCATTTAACCAACAAACTTTCGAATTTTAAGTTTTAAAAATATAATAATAGTACACTTAACAACTAGTGATGTCAACTTTCGGTACTTTTGAGTAATTGTTACTATTCGATACTTTGAAGTTCGTTACCTGTATTCATTACTTTTATTATTTTGATTACATTTATATTTGGTATTAAAATATCTACGGACATGAAAAATTCACAATAATTAGCAAATCACTTAAAATCATAAATAAAACAAATATGCAATACAAAAATAATATAAAAAGTAAAACATAAATGCAATTAAAAATGCAATTCACACATGTTATTAAGTTTTTCCTTGCTCTAAAACTTCCTGAGATACAGCATTTCAAACTTTCATAATTCTATGACATCATCTACAAAAACTTTAAATGAATACAGATTTTGATTCCAGTTTTTGATTAAGAGTCTTTATAGCATCACAACCACAGCAAACACTGATGTGGTCATGTTCCATTATGGTTTTTGGAGTTATTCATGGAGTTCTAATAAAAACTTTAACTAACCTCAACAATTCTGTATAAGTGGTTGCTTCACTCGGGATGACTAAATTAAATTTTGGAAATCTTAAATAATAGTGAGCAAAATCTGAAAATCACAATTACTTATCGAAAAACTCACTGATCTCAAAAATGTTCACAGATCTGCGTTCAGTACTTTTGTTCAAAAGATATTGCCGTTTCGACATTTGCGACCTTAAGATTGATATTTCGAAAAGTAAATGAGCTGCAAAGCATCTTGCCATGATGGCAGATTACGAGTACGCATTCGTGTAATGATGTGATGCGGTACATTCAGAACTGATAAAGGAATGAAATGATAATAATATTGTTTTGTCAAAAATTAGAAAATTAAATATTAGCTGGACCGATTTGGCCAAGTTTTTTAAAATATAAGTTATTTTCCGAATAAGGTTTTTAGAAACAGAAAGATGGAAAAAGTGGCTCAAAAAATGGGAGAATTTTGAAAACGGCTGAAAGTGCTTCTTTCTATGGGATTTTTGTTTAAACGTGGGATATGCGTAATTCTTTTTTGTTTTGTTCGTTATGGTATTGCATAAATTCTCAGAATGAAAATTGTTACAATTACAACTAAAAGTCGAAAAATTCGGACATCTTTAGTTAATTAATTTTTGTCTTGTTTGTTGGGGGTTCCGGAATAAAAATAACTTAATTAATTGTTTTCATCGAAAAAAAGCCTCAAGGATCTGAAGAAAAATCTATAAACACGCATTCTGGCCTAAATTTTATAAAATTACATTTGTTTTACTTATTGTTTATTTAGCTGATTGTCAAATTGTGAATCAATGATTACTCAGAAATACTTTTTTTCTCAATTTTACTTTATTTACACATCTTCAATAGCTTAACAGAAATTCACAGAACAATCACAAATTTATTGAAATTTGGGCAGGTGAACGTCTGTCCGGTCCGCTAGTGTAAACTAATATTCAAAAACTCCGACGAACATTATGAAAATTTTTACAATGTTGTGCCTCACGACTCCGATATTACCCCCCCAGTTAAAAGTTACCCAGTTACACGCCAAGTTAAAATTGTTGAATCCAAATTTATTTATTTTTTACCGGAACAGAAACTTCCACAACTTTGTTGAGCCGCGGACAAGAAGTGCCAGCATGGTTAAAATGTTCAAAATGGGTCGACCGCGACTGTTTCCTCTCAACCCTCACAATGGTGTGGGTGTGGGACGGCAAAACTACCTGCTAAATTGGGGGATGACGTTTCGGGAATAAGCACGTTTCATTCTATAAATTGAGCTGTTGGATAGTTTAGCCGAGACGCAAACTTTCACAAATTTAATCAGAAATTTTTCATTCTGCTGCCATATTTTAACATTTGGAGGAAATGGAGGTTGACCATCTAGTAGAGATAAATAATCAATGATAGAAGTCAATATCAGGATTAAAGAGGATAAAGCTAGAAGATTTGAAAAATACAGTAATGAAAAGAAAAGACCAGTACTTGACAAACTAACTGAAGGGTGTACGATGTGAAAAATTTTGAAAAATACAAAATTGGCTAAAATTACAGATCTATGGATAAAAAAAGATTATCTCAGGAAGATCCAAAACAAAATGAGAATAGTGGTAATTCAAAAAGAAAAAAGATATAGAATGGGGAGACCTAATAAAATACAATAGACGTAATAAATGGTGAAATATACAGGTCAAAATATACAAAATGAAGAAAAAAATGGAAAACAAGAAATAAAAATTAGGCAATGGGATTTAAAGGCAGCAATACTTGGTGGAAAAGAAATTACAAACATTCTTCTAACTTGGTTAAAATTGATCTAAAAATGTTTTTGTTTTCAGAACATGAATGTGCTCTTGGTTTAGGTCCTGATATAATTTGAGTTCTAATGAAGTATTATTTCCTAATTTGGTTTCATTTAATAAGTTTAGTATCGCTTTGGAGTGTTCTTGGAAGTTGAATGCCTCGATTGGACAACTCCATTTCTCTGAGAAGTTGTTAAGTGTACTATTATCATATTTTTAAAACTGGAAACTCGAAAGCTTGTTGTTAACTCTTTTATGACCACATTGAAAACGATTACAAAATTTGAAAAAAAATTGCCAGCTTTCCCTTCATGAAATTTTATAGATCTTGTCTTTGTCATGTGCTGGTCGATAAAGCTCATCGCCCACCTACCAGCACAGCACAGCGGAGCCCGGCGAAACACGGGTAGGGTCGGTTCCATGTAAACAAATAGAAATGCATCCACCTACCCGCTACAGCACGAACCAGCAGATCCCGACATTGGTCGGGTTGAAGTAGACCGATCTTTACCAGTGAAAACGGCGAGCGTCGGGCCGCGCTGGCTAGGTAGCCGCACGCATTATTTTGAGTCTAACGTGGTCACAATGAATGCAAAACATAACTTTTTGAACTTTTGATAACTCCTTCTAAAATATTGGAAATACTTTTTCTCATGATAGTGCTTTTCAAATATTTTGATTAATTTTGTGTATTTAAAATCGATTTTCTTTTAATTTTTTTTTAATTGACTAATTACGCACTAAACGCAATGCACAAAACTAGAACTAATTCTTTTTTCTGTTGCAAAAACATTTTGAAAACTTTATCTTGAACCAAATAGTCTTTTTAGATTTTGGGTCAAAATGACGGTCACCGCTGATTAGGTAGGCGGTCCACAAAATCTCGCCGGGCTCTGCCGTCGTGGGAGAGTTTAGTAACGGCTCATTTAATGATACTTTATTACAGTAATACAACACTCCTGAAAAAATTGTAGAGGCGGGAGCTGATGTTGCTGTTGTAAGTGGAGAAGTGAGAGAAGCTTTTGATACTGCAGCAGCTGCTTTGAAATACAAGGAGCTACTGTTGGATGCTTATGAAAATAGAATTAAGTCTTGCTAAATATTGTTCTTATAATAAAGAATTCTGCGATCAGTTATGAGGCAAAGTCGCAATGTTTCAAACATTATTTTTGTTAGGTTGGAATTTGCTCTAAAAGCAAGTCACAATATTTGGTAATTATAATTTCTAGTTGATTCTTAGCTTAATTTTTATTACTGCATTACTACTATAAAATAAATCGATAACATTTTAAAAATCACATACTTCGTCTAATTTTTCTCTTTTTACTATTCTTAATTAGAGCCTTCTTCACACTCTTCTTCATTTTCGTTTTTCGTCTGTTAGCTTGAGCTTCTTTGACAGCTTTTTTCCTGGCCTTCCTTTCTTCACTAGTTTCGTTTTTAGGTCTTGTATAGTTTACAAATTGATTGCGATTTATTTCCACCTCCTCATAATCATCACTAGAAGTTTCTTCATCAAATTGTACGAGGATCTGCGGCGTTCGCATAGGGATATTCGCATCAATTTTGCGAATTGTACCGTCATCACCGTAAACATAAACCATCCCGTCATCACTGTAAGAATCGTAATCTAGGTCCTGATTATTCGACCTATTCGTGCCTTTCTTCACGTCCGCGCTATGTTCCTGTTGAAATTTATCTGGCAATTTTCCATATTTGGGTTCTGTCGTCTCTTCTTCAGCGTCGCAGAAGAGTTCGTTTTCAGAAAAGTCGGACATTGTGTTTTGAAATAAAATGAAGCAAAACTGGACCTGGAAAATGAATTTTTATAGATTGCGTAAATATACATAGAGGGTGGTTCAGGCAAACCGGACCATAGGAATTCAATATGGGAAATCTGAAAATTGTAATTTATTGCTCCCCATTTCGATTTATTTAAAAAAAGTTAATTTTATCTAGATAAAGGAAATTTTTCTGCTTACGTGATGGAATAATGTAATGCAATAAATGAAGTTCGTTTTCTTAATTATCCCTTAAATTAATCACATGCATTACAACTTCACGCAAAATTATTATTTTTTAAATAAATTGAAATAGGGAGCAGAAAGTTACAATTTTATGAAATACGTTGTATCAATGAAAAATGTTTAAATATATGCACACGTGCAATCGCTGACAAAACCAAAAACATTACTTTAAAATTCACAAACCTTAGACTCACTGATGTTCCCACCAAGAATGTTCTACACTAACTGGATTCCACTGATTCTACTGTTGCAAGTGTTGCCAAATGACTTTCGGTTTCAGCAGTAGAGGGCGCAACCATAGACTAATCGATGTTCCCACCAAGGATGTTCTACACTAACTGGAGTCCACTGATTCTAGTTCTAGATTTATCGAGAGTCCCCCTCCGCTTTCCATGCATTTGGGAGGAGGGAGACTTCCATCTTAAAAATATAGATCCCACAAAAATTGATGACAAAATAATCGCAAGAATTAAAAGTGTAATTACTTTTTTCCTAAACCTTAAATTTATGGAGTAATTGATTTTTTCTTTTTAAAATTCAAAAACCGATCATTCGGAAACTATACGAAATATGTGAGAACTGCTTGCAGAATTGAATTCGAGATCCAATTCTCAATTCTTCACACAGGTGTAGAATTCAATTCTGAACATCGGAGAGTGGTCAGTTGCTTTGTAGCTCATTTACTTTTCGAAATATCAATCTTAAGGTCGCAAATGTCGAAACGGCAATATCTTTTGAACAAAAATACTGAACGCAGATCTGTGAACATTTTTGAGATCAGTGAGTTTTTCGATAAGTAATTGTGATTTTCAGATTTTGCTCACTATTATTTAAGATTTCCAAAATTTAATTTAGGCATCCCGAGTGAAGCAACCACTTATACAGAATTGTTGAGGTTAGTTAAAGTTTTTATTAGAACTCCATGAATAACTCCAAAAACCATAATGGATAATGACCACATCAGTGTTAGCTGTGGCTGTGATGCTATAAAGACTCTTAATCAAAAACAGGAATCAAAATCTGTATTCAGTCAAAGTTTTTGTAGAAGATGTCATAGAATTATGAAAGTTTGAAATGCTGTATTTCAAGAAGTTTTAGAGCAAGGAAAAACTTAGTAACATGTGTGAATTGCATTTTTAATTGCATTTATGTTTAACTTTTTATATTATTTTTGTATTGCATATTTGTTTTATTTATGATTTTAAGTGATTTGCTAATTATTGTGAATTTTTCATGTCTGTAAATATTTTAATACCAAATATAAATGTAATCAAAATAATAAAAGTAATGAATACAGGTAACGAGCATTGAACTT
Source organism: Pyrochroa serraticornis (assembly GCA_905333025.2). Taxonomy (NCBI): domain Eukaryota; kingdom Metazoa; phylum Arthropoda; class Insecta; order Coleoptera; family Pyrochroidae; genus Pyrochroa; species Pyrochroa serraticornis. Next base: position 6,333,610 of record HG995157.1, on the reverse strand, counting down.
CAAAGTATCGAATAGTAACAATTACTCAAAAGTATCGAAAGTTGACATCACTAGTTGTTAAGTGTACTATTATCATATTTTTAAAACTTGAAATTCGAAAGTTTGTTGGTTAAATGCTTTATGACCACATTGGAAACGGTTACAAAATTTGAAAAAAACTAATAGCCAGCTTTTCCTTCATAGAATTCTACAGACCTTGTCTTTGTCATGTCCTGGTCGGTTGGAGTTACCAAAAACTTTCACTTTAAAGTCTAGTTTTCCTCAAACTGTGCGTTGCGCAAGAGATAAAATACAATACAAGGATAAACAATATTAATCCACAAAGTAGCTTGAAAATAAAATAAGCACTTATTAAGACTGTATTGAGTAATTAACCAAAAACCATATCAAGTAGAGAAAGTAAGTTATAAACAAAAAATTTGCATAGAAAAAGTGCGTGCATTAGTGATGCGCACATAAGAAGTGAAACTTCACGATTGTTGGGCCTATATTTTAGTGTTATGCAATTTTTCTTTAATAAGTATGTATGTGTCTGTTGGTGTTCTTTTATGAATAAGGGATTCGAATAGTAGCGAATAATTGATATAATTACAAAATCAAGTTTGATAATTTTTCAAAAGAAAATTATTTCAAAATTGAGCAATCCTTTTTAAAATTTAATTCTTATGTGCTAGTTCCACTGTTTCAATAGGAGTATGGGTAACTGTCGGTTTATGATAACTGAAATACAAAATGTAATGTCTACAGCAATGGCGGCCCGTGGCTAAATTAGATGGGAGGACAAGCTTATATGTAAAATTATCTAATAACAATTAATACTCTAGTAAACTATATTTGATATTTATTAATTTATATTTTACCATCAGTTGTAGTAAGTTTCTAGATCACCGTTGGATACTACTATAATTGTATATGGATTATAAACAAAAAACTAAAAAATTATTCTTACAAGAAATTAACTCAATTTTCGTAAAATTGGAACGAATATAAAAGCAAAATTTATTTAATAATAAATAAAGTCCGTTCGTCTATTTCTGTTGAGCTATGACTAATAACCAGATTATTAAAATCTCTTGTGGACTTAATAATAATAATGATAACAATATATCACGCAGGTATAGCGCGCAAAATTTATTTTGACCTATGGTATTTTTGGAAAACGTTTTTATTCTTTTTAAAGTTGAAAAGCAACATCCACTTTCAGCTGTTGTCGGGATTCTACAAATAATAGTTAACAAGTTAACAGATTCACGAAAAACACTTGAAATGTTATTGTCTTAAGACATATGATTCCTGTTGTAATAAAAGAGAATCTAAATTAAAAATAACAATATTAAAAAAATGCTCCGGAAAGTATATAGCAAAATTTTTAAAAATGTTTGTCTCAGAGTGTAAAGGAACTTCCACATAATTATTAGCAGAAAATTAATTTGTAATATTTGTAATAATAACAACACATATTTCTTTGATTCTTTGTATGTTTCTATCTACATATCCGGCTCGCTTTGTAGGTTTGGTTTTTGATTTATCATCTGCACTATAATAGTTATAATTAACTTTATTTCTGATATTCTCCATCGCATTCTTAAAATCGGAAATGCATTTTTGAATCTTAACCCTATCTAATTATCGTAGTTCCAATTGTTTATAAAGGATATCACTGGGCGGCAAAATTTAATTACAGAAATATATATCCGAAAATTAATTTTTATATCTTTCAAATAGTTTACTTATTAATCCGGTTGATTGCTGTATGGTTAGTTTATCATATTCATTATCAATAATATGTTTAAAGCATTCAAGGAGTTTCTTTTTATATTTAAAAAGAGTACAGACAACTTTGGAGTTAATATTCTAACGAGTATTTGATCCCCGTGACGTGGCAGCTTTCTCACAGCTATATTATCGAGAATTTGTATGCGTTGGGGTGATTTAGAAAAAAATGTTGAAATAGCAGAAGCAATTGGTTGCCGGTCTCGGTAAGACTACAAAACAAGAACGGTAGGACAGAAGAATTATTTCAAAGCTGGACACTTGCATGTGTTAATTTGAACGCAAATTGCCAAATTTATTTAAACAGTTCGACAGCGTTTGGTTTTAGCAAATTATCATTAGCTTTGACAAAATGATTCGTGCCCCTATCCAACGTTGTTACCAGCTTTCTTTCAACTATTCTCGATGTATAATTGCGTTGGAAAATAAGAATAGTAGACAATCTGTTAAAGTACGGAGTGCAACGCCAAGCTGGCTCACAGCGTTCAGTTTGGGAGCGGAAAATTTAAAATAGAAGCAGGTAACATATTTGATGGCATTTATGAATTTCTCGCTTGTGTTTAATACCTTCTCTAATTTCCTTGGTAGCTTTGGGAGGGCATTGCCTTTGTGCCCCTCCTGCACCACCCACCAATGGTGTAGATTCTACGTTTTCGAGGTATCGATAAAAACTGCATCTATTTTTGCACCGGACTTTAACGTTGATATTTTTGGATAATTTTTTGTCGTTAGGGCAAAAAAACTTATAAGACTAATAAAAGTTAATTTCTGATCTCAAAACATTCAGTTTCAATTAATTATAAAAATATCCACGATAAAATAAGTAATTTTTAATTGAAGTATAGAAATCATCTATGAAGCACCTTATATATCTTCACTATTTTCTGAAAAATATCATTAAATTTAAAATATAACTTTTTTATTATACAGAACTATTAGGCTTTCAAACTCTTCAAATTTCTCTGTTAGCGAGGTTTTGCCATTATTGTAACTCATACATAGTTATACGCTGCTGTTATTAATTAATTGAATTGAGAATTTATAATATCAATGATGAATAAACATAAACATAAAAAGACAGGGAGGAAGAAAGAAAGAAAGAGGGAAATAGAGAGAGAGAGAGAGAGAGAGAGAGAGAGAGAGAGAGTCTCACGCCGTACGGCTAGATGAGCGAGAATAAGTAAGAAGGAACTTTAGCTCTACGCATGAAGAGTTAGAGTGGAAAGGAAAAAAGTCATGCGTAACGCGTAACCAAAGGGTAAAGAAGTTATAAAGAGTCGACGGTCGAACAAGGAAACTGATTCGGCAACAGAGCTGCCAACCTACCAATTTAAAACTTTTGTTTGAAAATTGTGATTGCAACGGGCTCGAATTACCACAGCCAAGGCTTTGACTGAGGCGTTGACAACATGACGCTAAGAACCAACCGCCCGGCATTGAAGAGGCCGCCATCCGAATATCGTATTACACAAACGTGCTTAACGATGTTTTGTCTACCCTGCCAAATTAAAAGGACTGCTGTTTCAAGGTCATAGAATTTGGTTTCAAAACATCAAAGAATGCGCCAGAAGCGTCGCCTTTTTTATAAATTCTTTACTCTTTGGCGTAACGCTAAAATTTAGGCCCTACCGTGCCGTAAGAAATTTTACTTCAATATCAAACTAAGTACAACTAAGAGACTTGACCTGTCGCTTGAATACATTAAGATTGTCAGTCTCACGTAAATTACATGGCAAGAAATTTCAAAGTCGGCGCAGTCTAAGAGAGGGACTAGAGAAATAAAAGTTAGAGGACACATTAGGTTCTAGTAATTGTCTCGAATTTCTAAGTTGGTATTGAAGTGTACGATTAATAAAGAGACCCTGAAATAATGGGCAGCATAGTAAACCACTGATGATGTTAAAGATCAAGATAGCGTCGTTGTATTTAAGAATATTTTTCACAGAAGAGACATTAATAGCATATGATAACCAGCTGTAATCGTGGTTAGTAAAATCGTTGTATGATCATTTCATAATCATAATCCATATACAATGGTAAAATGCATGGGCCTACCCAGCTTCTGTGATGCATATCTTAAGAACCTATCTTATAAAGATTTAACATAGACCAGATATTTGTGAATTTAGATGTGGATCGCTGAACAAAACTGTACATTCCGTAAGCTTTTGCAACAATATGATCAATATGAGAGGTGAAAGAGAGATGTTTATTGAAAATTACTCCAAAGTCTTTAATTTCATCGACCCGAGCCAAGGGGGATGCGTCAATATTATAATTACTTTCAATAATGTTCTTTTTGCAAAAGGAAATTATCTTAAATTTGTCGACATTCAAAGCTAGATCATTCGCAGCGGATCAATCTTTTACACTAATTAAGTCATCCCGCAATTTTACGGTTTCGAACGGGGTAACAAATTTTAGGAACAATTTTATATCAACGGCATAAAGGAGACATTCCGAATGTCTAATACACAACAAGATGTTATTGACAAAAATATTAAATAAAATTGGTCCGCAGTGAGACCTCTGTGGGACATCAGAAAGAGCAGAAAATTATTTGGAGGTAAATATTTGTCTACGATTTGACAAATAAAGGGCAAACCACTGTAACATTGAAACACCAACTCCAAATGATTTTAGTTTTACTAAAAGTTTGATATGCAAAACTGTATCAAAGGCCTTTGAGAAGTTCAGATACAGAGCATCAACTTGAGACATTATCAACAAGAGGAGTAACAAAATTATAAAAAAGTAATAAATTGGTTACCGTTGATTAGCCCTTTAAAAATCCATGCTGTTGTGAAATAAATCTAAAGAGAAATGCGTCGGTTAATTTTGTGGGTATTATCGCGTCCAGAATTTTGGGAATTACGGATATGGGTCTGTAGTTTTCTACGTTTTTTTGGATCACCATTTTTAAGAATTAGAGTAATAAATGCTACTTTCCAAGAGTCCGGATTTTATGGATTTGTTAAATAGAAAAGTGAAAGGTTGAATTAAGTTATTAGCATAGTTTTTAAAAAAGCGGAAGGAATAAGATCAAGACCAAAAGAGCCGCTGCATTTAATGTTATTAATGGTATTAAATATCTCCTCAGACAAAATTTCTAGGTTAGAAAATGGGGCGGATTCATTAGTATCCAAAAAGTTATTGCCAAGAGGTATAACTTTGTATTTTTTATAAACAGAACTGAAATGGACAGAAAACAGATGACATACATCCAGACCCTCATCGGTCACCTGTGACCCCAGGTACATAGAATCAGGCATGCACCTATAGGACTTAAGATTACTAATATATTTCCGAAAAAAAAATTTATTGGCTCGAATTTTGTTTTCCATTCTTTGTACATAATCTTTTACTTTTGGTGAGCCCAATGCACTGTGCCCTTAACTTTTTAAACTCAATATAGTTCTTTGCCTGACCAAATATTCTCTAAGCTCTATGACCCTTCTTTTTATCCCCTAAGAGTTTCTTAAAGTCAAACGTATACCAAATTGAAAAAGAGTCGTTACAATTTATATCACGCGAATCCGAAACATGTCTCAGTAAGCGGGTCCTTAAGCGTTATTAATATTTACATAGTTTCCCTTGAAGAAATTGAATTAAACACGTGAAAAAGAAGACTGAGGTGGATGGGCCAAAGGTAATTCAAAATATGTATGGTCATGATGTAAACTCGGAACCAACACTCAATCCAGAGATGAAATATATGTGAGGTCCATTGATGAAAAAGCCAAGTTCAAAGTATAACCCTTGCTGACTTTATTAGGGCAGAACGGTTTTCATCCAAGTATAGCATAATCGTTGCAAACATTTAGAGCTTTACGTTTAAGATAGTGTTAATTTTTTACAAGTTAGGATTTCGAAGCTAAATTATAAACAACGTAAATAGCAATCTTATTATTAAGATTATGGTCCACATTAAATTTGCTTTAAATTAAATTACGAGCCCTTCTAAAGTGAGCGGTAAGTTTGAATAATGGTCGAATCACTACCTACACCACGTGGATGCTCCCTCCTCAATCTGGGACTTTGTTAGAGTGCCTAATCAACCAAGAAGGAGAAAAACTTATCAATTTAGTTTCACTGTGTTTGTGGTGTGCACATCCATTGTCTGAAAATATTGTTTGTGCCACCCACGTGAAAATATTCGAACATCGTCCTATATCATCTCCTTGATTCAACTTTCATTCGTCTTCATCGTCATTTCAAAACGAGATGGTCAACTTTACTAAACCCTTTTGCAACGATAACAAGGAAATAGAAGAGTCCGAAACCCGAAACTTATCAGATGACATTCAACAAGGACGCTGCCAAGAAGTAGAAGAGAGTACTCATATGTTAGATAATCTTAATCTAGAAGACAATTCTTACAGTGACATAAATATCGCTTATGAGGGGAACAACGATGATAAGATTTACGAAGTTGGCCCCTTCAGAGTCCGGCAGAAAGGTAAGAAAGACAGTCCAACAGTTGAGCAAGTAATGCCCGAATTGATTGCAGGTCATTTTATTAATAATATTGGAATGTGTATTTCAACTGGAAAAGAAGCGCACGTCTACTTAATGTCTGATGCTTACTTAAAAAAAAAAGTCGAAATAGCTATCAAAGTATTTAAGACTTCAAAATCAGCATTTGTATACCGTACAAAATACGTTGATGGTGACTTTAGGTACCAAGGACTTCCATTTAAAGATAGAAACGCAAAAAATGTTGCAATGTGGGCAGCAAAGGAATTTCGGAATTTAATTCGATTACATTCACAAGGTTTGAATGTACCAAAACCTTTTTTGCGACGTAATCATATAATATACATGGAGTTTATTGGAATTAATAGTTTTGCCGCTCCTACATTAAAAAATGTTAAATTGACACAGTCAAAGGCATGCGAAATTTACCGTGAAGTTGTTGTTATGATGTGGCAAATGTACAATAAAGCAAAACTAGTTCACGCTGATCTATCAGAATACAATTTGCTATATTTTAACCATAAAGTTTACGTTATTGACGTATCACAAGCAGTGGAGCACGGACACCCAAACGCTCTCAACTTATTGAGACAAGACTGTAATAAAATAAATTATTTCTTCAAAAGAAACAAAGTAGCAACAATGACTGTAAAACAGTTGTTTGAATTTATCACCGACGTTTCCATTAATGAAGAAAATATGGACGAGTGTTTAGAAGTACTATCTGAACGAGCTGGCAATAATCAAGAACTAACTCCAGCTGAACAGGTTTGTTAATTTTGGTTTTCTGTTTACTTCATTATTGATTTTTTTATTTTAAGGTGGAAGAAGAAGCGTTTAAAAATATTTTAATTCCAAGAAGTTTGAATGAAATTGTTGATTTTGAAAAAGATATTAGGGAATCGAAATCTGGAAATCGTAGTGATTCGGCTTACAAACACTTAATTGGATTAAAAGATGATTTGAGTGGTATCAGACAAATACCACAAATGTTCAAGGAAAACTATGAAGAAACTTCTAGTGATGACGAGGATGAAGAGCATTCTAGTACATTTAGAAATGCTCCTAAATATATAAGTAGAGAGGAAAGAAAGGCCAGAAAGAAAATTGTCAAACAAGCTCAAGCAAACAAAAGGCAAATGAGGAAGAGTAAAAAAAAGATAAATTTGTCTAAAAATTTTATTTAAAATGTATGTGTAGTTATTATTTATTTTTAAATGTGTGTATTTTGTAATTAATTTTTAATGATATTTTAATAATCGAAAGTAAGTTTGTGACGTAAATTTAGTTTATTCAAGAAGAAATTAGCTTTTCCCACACTTTAGAGCAGTAAGTTGGATATTTTTTCCCTGAGTTGGATGCCGGTCAGTGGTACTTCCCCACAGCTACAGCTTGTCGATTAAAGTTCTCTAATGCGGCATGATCCACTGCATCATTTTTAAAAAGCAATTTTTCATAGTGTTAGAATACCATTGTGGGTCATTAAAGTACAATGATCAAATTAGAAAATTCAAATAAGGAACGGAATTATGGAGCAAAATTTTTGTTAAAAATTCTGTAAAAAGTAATTTTTTTCAAACAGAATGGTCATGTTTTATAGCTCTAGTCAAAAGAGAATTTAATTCTGATTCTAGTTACGGAACGCTACTGAGTGTAAAGTGCTGTCTCTAGTAAATTATATGTAAACCATTCATTTTGGTAGAAGTCCGAGCTAAATAACCTGAAATCTTATTGGTAACGATATAAACGCTCCTTGATACAACTCATTCATTCGATAAGGAGAGGTTTTATTGTATATAATTTACTTACAATAATATGGTGTTTTCCCCATTATCCATATGGAAAGTTGGTTGGATTCAACTAAACTACCTCCTAGATTCTTCCCCAAGAAAAAAATCTAGTGCAGTCATGTCCGCAAATCTAAGAGGCCAACTCTATGAACCACCAAGTAGAATCCAGATATCTTCGAGTTTTGGTCAACATGGGTATTCTCTTGCGCCCAACAAGAGAATTATGATGATGGAAGATTCCTTAATTGGAAAACTTGGCTTCGTCTGTCCAAATAACTTTAAAAAATAGAACTTTCCTGAGACTTGACCAATATCATTTCACAGGAATTTATTTGTACGCAAGATCCTGATGGAGAGCTTGCACTGTGTAAATTTATAAGAATAAAAATGTTAATTATTTAAAATACTTTGGATAGAAAATTGAGGCAATCTGCAGACTGCCTGCCAATTTCTCCTTGCAGATTGGCTTTAAAACTGTCGTATGTGTAAGAACAGAAGCCTTTTAGCTTTAATTATAAACATAATAAATGAACGCAGTGTGCATCCTTTGAAAAATATTCTCGTGTCTGTGTGATAGCATTTCTATAACTAATATCACAGCTCTAAGATTCAAGATTCCGTCCCTCGTCCTTCTCTTGAATGACCATTGACCAGTGTTTGACACTAACCACCCTTAAATATATCAATCAATAAATCATTTTAATTTGTCTTGCCTTGTGCTATACATTGACGATCAACGAGACACATTATAAACATGAACAAATAACAATAATAATAATAATAACTTATAGGTTCGGAAGTTTTCTTAGTCAATGTAGAAAATAAACATCTTTGGGGATTTTGGTGGCAGCACCATATGCCGCTCGTAGATGTATAGTGCATAAGAAGAAAGTGGGAACCTGCAGGGACGATAGATTGGAGTAGAGACGCGAGGTCCGTGCAGTCAAAGACCGGATGGAGTAGTCGGGCCATTTTGACGTTACTCTACATTTAGATCAATATCTTGTTAAATATTTTCTAAAAAAACTGATTTAAAAAGCATCATTATTCACATAGAATTCTGCAGATTTTATTGACATGAGTTTTTTTGATTCGCGCAATGGCAACTGAGTCATCAGGGTGTAAGTAAAGCAAAAAGTGTGCCGAATATAATGAATTCTTAGCCGATGCTGAACTGAGAAAGCGGCGAAATAAAGTCAACAGCGTTTTAATGGTAACTCCAATACAGTGCCTCAAACTTAAATATTCAAAAAATATTTTAAATTTTCCGCTCCCAAACTGAACGCTGTGAGCCAGCTTGGCGTTGCCCTCCGTACTTTGCCAGATTGCATCAAACTTTGTCTACTATTCTTATTTTCCAACGCAATTATACATCGAGAATAGTTGAAAGAAAGCTGGTAACAACGTTGGATAGGGCATGAATCATTTTGCCGATGTTAATGATAATTTGCTAAAACCAAACGCTGTCGAACTGTTTAAATAAATTTGGCAATTTGCGTTCAAATTAACACAACACATGCAAGTGTCCAGCTTTGAAATAATTCTGCTGTCCTACCATTCTTCAACATTTTTTTCTAAATTACCCCAACGCATACAAATTCTTGATAATATAGCTATGAGAAAGCTGCCACGTCACGGGGATCAAATACTCGTTAGAATATTAACTCCAAAGTTGTCTGTACTCTTTTTAAATATAAAAAGAAACTCCTTGAATGCTTTAAACATATTATTGATTATGAATATGATAAACTAACCACACAGAAATCAACCGGATTAATAAGTAAATTATTTGAAAGATATAAAAATTAATTTTCGGATATATATTTCTGTAGTTAAATTTTGCCGCCCAGTGATATTCTTTATAAACAATTGGAACTACGATAATTAGATAGGGTTAAGATTCAAAAATGCATTTCCGATTTTAAGAATGCGATGGAGAATATCAGAATTAAAGTTAATTATAACTATTATAGTGCAGCTGATAAATCAAAAACCAAACCTACAAAGCGAGCCGGATATGTAGATAGAAACATACAAAAAATCAAAGAAATATGTGTTGTTATTATTACAAATATTACAAATTAATTTTCTGCTAATAATTATGTGGAAGTTCCTTTACACTCTGAGACAAACATTTTTAAAAATTTTGCTATATACTTTCCGGAGCATTTTTTTAATATTGTTATTTTTAATTTAGATTCTCTTTTATTACAACAGGAATCATATGTAGAAAAGAAAATTGTAGTCAAGCTAATGGAGCCCTCTACATTCTTAAATTTTTCTTAAGACAATAACATTTCAAGTGTTTTTTGTGAATCTGTTAACTTGTTAACAATTATTTGTACAATCCCGACAACAGCTGAAAGTGGATGTTGCTTTTCAACTTTAAAAAGAATAAAAACGTTTTCCAAAAATACCATGGGTCAAAATAAATTTTACGCGCTATACCTGCGTGATATATTGTTATCATTATTATTATTATTAAGTCCACAAGAGATTTTAATAATCTGGTTATTAGTCATAGCTCAACAGAAATAGACGAATGGAGTTTATTTATTATTAAATAAATTTTGCTTTTATATTCGTTCCAATTTTACGGAAATTGAGTTAATTTGGTGTAAGAATAATTTTTTAGATTTTTGTTTATAATCCATATACAATTATAGTAGTATCCAACGGTGATCTAGAAACTTACGACAACTGATGGTAAAATATAAATTAATAAATGTCAAATATAGTTTACTAGAGTATTAATTGTTATTAGATAATTTTACATATAAGCTTGTCCTCCCATCTAATTTAGCCACGGGCCGCCACTGCTGTAGACATTACATTTTGTAATTCAGTTATCATAAACCGACAGTTACCCATACTCCTATTGAAACAGCGGAATTAGCACATAAGAATTAAATTTTAAAAAAGATTGCTCAATTTTGAAATAATTCTTTTTTGAAAAATGATCAAACTTGATTTTGTAATTATATCAATTATTCGCTATTATTCCAATCCCTTATTCATAAAAGAACACCAACAGACACATACATACTTATTAAAGAAAAATTGCATAACACTAAAATATAGGCCCAACAATCGTGAAGTTTCACTTCTTATGTGCGCATCACTAATGCACGCACTTTTTCTATGTAAAATTTTTGTTTATAACTTACTTTCTCTACTTGATATGGTTTTTGATTAATTACTCAATACAGTCTTAATAAGTGTTTATTTTATTTTGAAGCTACTTTGTGGATTAATATTGTTTATCCTTGTATTGTATTTTATCTCTTGTGCAACGCACAGTTTGAGGAAAACTAGACTTTAAAGTAAAAGCTTTTGGTAACTCCAACCGAATAAGTTGGGTGTCATTTATCGACCAGGACATGACAAAGACAAGGTCTGTAGAATTCTATGAAGGGAAAGCTGGCTATTAGTTTTTTTCAAATTTTGTAACCGTTTCCAATGTGGTCATAAAGCATTTAACCAACAAACTTTCGAATTTCAAGTTTTAAAAATATGATAATAGTACACTTAACAACTAGTGATGTCAACTTTCGATACTTTTGAGTAATTGTTACTATTCGATACTTTGAAGTTCAATGCTCGTTACCTGTATTCATTACTTTGACTATCTTGATTACATTTATATTTGGTATTAAAATATTTACAGACATGAAAAATTCACAATAATTAGCAAATCACTTAAAATCATAAATAAAACAAATATGCAATACAAAAATAATATAAAAAGTAAAACATAAATGCAATTAAAAATGCAATTCACACATGTTACTAAGTTTTTCCTTGCTCTAAAACTTCTTGAAATACAGCATTTCAAACTTTCATAATTCTATGACCTCTTCTACAAAAACTTTGACTGAATACAGATTTTGATTCCTGTTTTTGATTAAGAGTCTTTATAGCATCACAGCCACAGCTAACACTGATGTGGTCATTATCCATTATGGTTCTTGGAGTTATTCATGGAGTTCTAATAAAAACTTTAACTAACCTCAACAATTCTGTATAAGTGGTTGCTTCACTCGGGATGCCTAAATTAAATTTTGGAAATCTTAAATAATAGTGAGCAAAATCTGAAAATCACAATTACTTATCGAAAAACTCACTAATCTCAAAAATGTTCACAGATCTGCGTTCAGTATTTTTGTTCAAAAGATATTGCCGTTTCGACATTTGCGACCTTAAGATTGATATTTCGAAAAGTAAATGAGCTACAAAGCAACTGACCACTCTCCGATGTTCAGAATTGAATTCTACACCTGTGTGAAGAATTGAGAATTGGATCTCGAATTCAATTCTGCAAGCAGTTCTCACATATTTCGTATAGTTTCCGAATGATCGGTTTTTGAATTTTAAAAAGAAAAAATCAATTACTCCATAAATTTAAGGTTTAGGAAAAAAGTAATTACACTTTTAATTCTTGCGATTATTTTGTCATCAATTTTTGTGGGATCTATATTTTTAAGATGGAAATCTCCCTCCTCCCAAATGTATGGAAAGCGGAGGGGGACTCTCTATAAATCTAGAACTAGAATCAGTGGAGTCCAGTTAGTGTAGAACATCCTTGGTGAGAACATCGATTAGTCCATGGTTGCGCCCTCTACTGATTAAACCGAAAATCATTTGGCAACACTTGCAACAGTAGAATCAGTGGAATCCAGTTAGTGTAGAAAATTCTTGGTGGGAACATCAGTGATTGTAAGGTTTGTGAATTTTAAAGTAATGTTTTTGGTTTTGTCAGCGATTGCACGTGTGCAGATATTTAAACATTTTTCATTGATACAATGTATTTCATAAAATTGTAATTTCCTGCTCCCTATTTCAATTTATTTAAAAAATAATAATTTTGCGTGAAGTTGTAATGCATGTGATTAATTTAAGGGATAATTAAGAAAACGAACTTCATTTATTGCATTACATTATTCCATCACGTAAGCAGAAAAATTTCCTTTATCTAGATAAAATTAACTTTTTTTAAATAAATCGAAATGGGGAGCAATAAATTACAATTTTCAGATTTCCCATGTTGAATCCCTATGGTCCGGTTTGCCTGAACCACCCTCTATGTATATTTACGCAATCTATAAAAATTCATTTTCCAGGTCCAGTTTTGCTTCATTTTATTTCAAAACACAATGTCCGACTTTTCTGAAAACGAACTCTTCTGCGACGCTGAAGAAGAGACGACAGAACCCAAATATGGAAAAGTGCCAGATAAATTTCAACAGGAACATAGCGCGGACGTGAAGAAAGGCACGAATAGGTCGAATAATCAGGACCTAGATTACGATTCTTACAGTGATGACGGAATGGTTTATGTTTACGGTGATGACGGTACAATTCGCAAAATTGATGCGAATATCCCTATGCGAACGCCGCAGATCCTCGTACAATTTGATGAAGAAACTTCTAGTGATGATTACGAGGAGGTGGAAATAAATCGCAATCAATTTGTAAACTATACAAGACCTAAAAACGAAACTAGTGAAGAAAGGAAGGCCAGGAAAAAAGCTGTCAAAGAAGCTCAAGCTAACAGACGAAAAACGAAAATGAAGAAGAGTGTGAAGAAGGCTCTAATTAAGAATAGTAAAAAGAGAAAAATTAGACGAAGTATGTGATTTTTAAAATGTTATCGATTTATTTTATAGTAGTAATGCAGTAATAAAAATTAAGCTAAGAATCAACTAGAAATTATATTTCCCAAATATTGTGACTTGCTTTTAGAGCAAATTCCAACCTAACAAAAATAATGTTTGAAACATTGCGACTTTGCCACATAACTGATAGCAGAATTCTTTATTATAAGAACAATATTTAGCAAGACTTAATTCTATTTTCATAAGGATCCAACAGTAGCTCCTTGTATTTCAAAGCAGCTGCTGCAGTATCAAAAGCTTCTCTCACTTCTCCACTTACAACAGCAACATCAGCTCCCGCCTCTACAATTTTTTCAGGAGTGTTGTATTACTGTAATAAAGTATCATTAAATGAGCCGTTACTAAACTCTCCCACGACGGCAGAGCCCGGCGAGATTTTGTGGACCGCCTACCTAACCAACGGTGACCGTCATTTTGACCCAAAATCTAAAAAGACTATTTGGTTCAAGATAAAGTTTTCAAAATACTTTTGCAACAGAAAAAAGAATTAGTTCTACTTTTGTGCATTGCGTTTAGTGCGTAATTAGGGGTCTATTTTGTATCTCGATGTTCACGAACATCCATGTTGGTTAACGACAATTCTGTAACGACTACTATAACGGCTTGTCTGTTAAGGGATATTCTCTATTGACCATGTTAAGAAAGTGACCTTGGCAACTTCATAACTACAATCGATATTTTCTAAACGAGTAGTATTTTTGCTTTATTTTGGGCGCGTTCCGCAAAGCAATTCTTTCATCCTTGTTCTTCTTGGGCAAATGAAAAGAGATGGTCGCGGCGTAACTATAGAAACAGACTCTTGCGGCGACGTAAACTAAAACCTAACCTCACTTCGGCCGCCACTCCCACTTTTTGGCGGTCCAGATCAAATGTTTGGTAACATGGCCGTTATGAGATAGAAAATAGACCTGTTAGCATCCAAATTGCAGCATCATCTACCGAACCCGGATACCTAGCGTTGATAGCCAGAATTTTCAATTCAGAGTCGCATATCTACATAGAGAAAATACATTTAAATACAGCACAAGAACAAAACATGTAGTCTTACTGTTTGGCAATTAATACTGTGAAAATTTTTTCTATTAATATAAACTCTGTCTGGATGAAGAGGATGTTGCGCTGGAGGAGGAAAAATTGCTATATGGGTGCAATCTATGCAACCTATATTTCCGGGAAAATTTAAATTTCCATATTTTTGATAGAACCTTAAAATTATATATTTTAATTGAGATAATATTACATTATTAATTCCTTATTTACCCATTCTTTACAGTAGTCACCTCTTCAAGTGTAGTTGGAAACTTTATGTATTGTCGTGCTAAAACATCAACAAATACAGCTACTACTTCATGAAGAATTCTGCTTACTACAGCTTGACTCAGCGGGTTATTCCTGTCTTTACCCACAGGTTTTTGGTAATTAGCATAAGCAAAAAAATGAAGAGCAGCAAAAAACTAAAAAAAAGTTTCGAAACGGTAAAATTAAAATAATATTATTAATTATCCATACCTTTACTAATGGAGGAATTTTTGTGCTTCTTCGAGGTGCATATTTAGGTATAACACAACACTTTACAATTCTTACCTTTGCTCCACTTCATTTTCTATGCTATTGATGAGGTTTCCGTTTATTTTAGCAAAATTATCACAAAACTTTATTTAAAAATGTACTACGGGACACGACCACGTTCTAGAAGTGAGAATATAGAAATGTGCTTAAAATATTTGTTGCCCGAAAATCCATTAAAAGATGCAAAAGATAAAATTTAATAATGGGTTTAGGGCGAAAATTCATTAAAATGTCCTTAAAATGTTATTAAACAGCGTCCAGTTCAAGCCATTCGGTAACATGGTCTTCTAACAGAAATGTCGTCTGCGAACAAGTCGTTATCCAGTTACAGAATAGCAAATGTCGTTCATGAACAGCTTCCATGTTACGATAACATAGAAATCGTTAAATAACGACTCTGTTCACGAACATGCCAGATAGAGAATAGCTACCCATGTTATATAACGACAAATGCTTGGTAACATGGCCGTTATGAGATACAAAATAAACCCGAAGATCTGTAAAATTTCATGAAGGGAAAGCTGGCTATTAGTTTTTTTTCAATTTTTGTAACCGTTTCCAATGCGGTCATAAAGCATTTAACCAACAAACTTTCGAATTTTAAGTTTTAAAAATATAATAATAGTACACTTAACAACTAGTGATGTCAACTTTCGGTACTTTTGAGTAATTGTTACTATTCGATAATTTGAAGTTCGTTACCTGTATTCATTACTTTTATTATTTTGATTACATTTATATTTGGTATTAAAATATCTACGGACATGAAATATTCACAATAATTAGCAAATTACTTAAAATCATAAATAAAACAAATATGCAATACAAAAATAATATAAAAAGTAAAACATAAATGTAATTAAAAATGCAATTCACACATGTTATTAAGTTTTTCCTTGCTCTAAAACTTCCTGAGATACAGCATTTCAAACTTTCATAATTCTATGACATCATCTACAAAAACTTTGAATGAATACAGATTTTGATTCCAGTTTTTGATTAAGAGTCTTTATAGCATCACAACCACAGCAAACACTGATGTGGTCATGTTCCATTATGGTTTTTGGAGTTATTCATGGAGTTCTAATAAAAACTTTAACTAACCTCAACAATTCTGTATAAGTGGTTGCTTCACTCGGGATGACTAAATTAAATTTTGGAAATCTTAAATAATAGTGAGCAAAATCTGAAAATCACAATTACTTATCGAAAAACTCACTGATCTCAAAAATGTTCACAGATCTGCGTTCAGTACTTTTGTTCAAAAGATATTGCCGTTTCGACATTTGCGACCTTAAGATTGATATTTCGAAAAGTAAATGAGCTGCAAAGCATCTTGCCATGATGGCAGATTACGAGTACGCATTCGTGTAATGATGTGATGCGGTACATTCAGAACTGATAAAGGAATGAAATGATAATAATATTGTTTTGTCAAAAATTAGAAAATTAAATATTAGCTGGACCGATTTGGCCAAGTTTTTTAAAATATAAGTTATTTTCCGAATAAGGTTTTTAGAAACAGAAAGATGGAAAAAGTGGCTCAAAAAATGGGAGAATTTTGAAACGGCTGAAAGTGCTTCTTTCTATGGGATTTTTGTTTAAACGTGGGATATGCGTAATTCTTTTTTTGTTTTGTTCGTTATGGTATTGCATAAATTCTCAGAATGAAAATTGTTACAATTACAACTAAAAGTCGAGAAATTCGGACATCTTTAGTTAATTATTTTTTGTTTTGTTTGTTGGGGGTTCCGGGATAAAAATAACTTAATTAATTGTTTTCATCGAAAAAAAGCCTCAAGGATCTGAAGAAAAATCTATAAACACGCATTCTGGCCTAAATTTTATAAAATTACATTTGTTTTACTTATTGTTTATTTAGCTGATTGTCAAATTGTGAATCAATGATTACTCAGAAATATTGTTTTTCTCAATTTTACTTTATTTACACATCTTCAATAGCTTAACAGAAATTCACAATACAATCACAAATTTATTGAAATTTGGGCAGGTGAACGTCTGTCCGGTCCGCTAGTGTAAACTAATATTCAAAAACTCCGACGAACATTATGAAAATTTTTACAATGTTGTGCCTCACGACTCCGATATTACCCCCCCAGTTAAAAGTTACCCAGTTACACGCCAAGTTAAAATTGTTGAATCCAAATTTATTTATTTTTTACCGGAACAGAAACTTCCACAACTTTGTTGAGCCGCGGACAAGAAGTGCCAGCATGGTTAAAATGTTCAAAATGGGTCGACCGCGACTGTCTCCTCTCAACCCTCACAATGGTGCGGGTGTGGGACGGCAAAACTACCTGCTAAATTGGGGGATGACGTTTTGGGAATAAGCACGTTTCATTCTATAAATTGTGCTGTTGGATAGTTTAACCGAGACGCAAACTTTTACAAATTTAATCAGAAATTTTTCATTCTGCTGCCATATTTTAACATTTGAAGGAAATGGAGGTTGACCATCTAGTAGAGATAAATAATCAATGATAGAAGTCAATATCAGGATTAAAGAGGATAAAGCTAGAAGATTTGAAAAATATAATAATGAAAAGAAAAGACCAGTACTTGACAAACTAACTGAAGGGTGTACCATGTGAAAAATTTTGAAAAATACAAAAATGGTTAAAATTACAGATCTATGGATAAAAAAAGATTATCTCAGAAAGATCCAAAACAAAATGAGAATAGTGGTAATTCAAAAAGAAAAAAGATATAGAATGGGGAGACCTAATAAAATACAATAGACGTAATAAATGGTGAAATATACAGGTCAAAATATACAAAATAAAGAAAAAAATGGAAAACAAGAAATAAAAATTAGGCAATGGGATTTAAAGGCAGCAATAATTGGTGGAAAAAAAATTACAAACATTCTTCTAATTTGGTTAAGATTGATCTAAAAATGTTTTTGTTTTCAGAACATGAATGTGCTCTTGGTTTAGGTCCTGATATAATTTGAGTTCTAATGAAGTATTATTTCCTAATTTGGTTTCATTTAATAAGTTTAGTATCGCTTTGGAGTGTTCTTGGAAGTTGAATGCCTCGATTGGACAACTCCATTTCTCTGAGAAGTTGTTAAGTGTACTATTATCATATTTTTAAAACTGGAAACTCGAAAGCTTGTTGTTAACTCTTTTATGACCACATTGAAAACGATTACAAAATTTGAAAAAAAATTGCCAGCTTTCCCTTCATGAAATTTTATAGATCTTGTCTTTGTCATGTGCTGGTCGATAAAGCTCATCGCCCACCTACCAGCACAGCACAGCGGAGCCCGGCGAAACACGGGTAGGGTCGGTTCCATGTAAACAAATAGAAATGCATCCACCTACCCGCTACAGCACGAACCAGCAGATCCCGACATTGGTCGGGTTGAAGTAGACCGATCTTTACCAGTGAAAACGGCGAGCGTCGGGCCGCGCTGGCTAGGTAGCCGCACGCATTATTTTGAGTCTAACGTGGTCACAATGAATGCAAAACATAACTTTTTGAACTTTTGATAACTCGTTCTAAAATATTGGAAATACTTTTTCTCATGATAGTGCTTTTCAAATATTTCTCCTTTTTGATTAATTTTGTGTATTTAAAATCGATTTTTCTTTAAATTTTTTTAACTAGAACTAATTCTTTTTTCTGTTGCAAAGATATTTTGAAAACTTTATCTTGAACCAAATAGTCGCTTTGGTTTTCGGGTCAAAATAACGGTCACCGCTGGTTAGGTAGGCGGTCCACAAAATCTCGCCGGGCTCTGCCGTCGTGGGAGAGTTTAGTAACGGCTCATTTAATGATACTTTATTACAGTAATACAACACTCCTGAAAAAATTGTAGAGGCGGGAGCTGATGTTGCTGTTGTAAGTGGAGAAGTGAGAGAAGCTTTTGATACTGCAGCAGCTGCTTTGAAATACAAGGAGCTACTGTTGGATGCTTATGAAAATAGAATTAAGTCTTGCTAAATATTGTTCTTATAATAAAGAATTCTGCGATCAGTTATGAGGCAAACTCGCAAAGTTTCAAACATTATTTTTGTTAGGTTGGAATTTGCTCTAAAAGCAAGTCACAATATTTTTTGAAATATAATTTCTAGTTGATTTTTAGCTTAATTTTTATTACTGCATTACTACTATAAAATAAATCGATAACATTTTAAAAATCACATATTTCGTCTACTTTTTCTCTTTTTACTATTCTTAATTAGAGCCTTCTTCACACTCTTCTTCATTTTCGTTTTTCGTCTGTTAGCTTGAGCTTCTTTGACAGCTTTTTTCCTGGCCTTCCTTTCTTCACTAGTTTCGTTTTTAGGTCTTGTATAGTTTACAAATTGATTGCGATTTATTTCCACCTCCTCATAATCATCACTAAAAGTTTCTTCATCAAATTGTACGAGGATCTGCGGCGTTCGCATCGGGATATTCGCATCAATTTTGCGAATTGTACCGTCATCACCGTAAACATAAACCATCCCGTCATCACTGTAAGAATCGTAATCTAGGTCCTGATTATTCGACCTATTCGTGCCTTTCTTCACGTCCGCGCTATGTTCCTGTTGAAATTTATCTGGCAACTTTCCATATTTGGGTTCTGTCGTCTCTTCTTCAGCGTCGCAGAAGAGTTCGTTTTCAGAAAAGTCGGACATTGTGTTTTGAAATAAAATGAAGCAAAACTGGACCTGGAAAATGAATTTTTATAGATTGCGTAAATATACATAGAGGGTGCTTCAGGCAAACCGGACCATAGGGATTCAACATGGGAGATCTGAAAATTGTAATTTATTGCTCCCCATTTCGATTTATTTAAAAAAAGTTAATTTTATCTAGATAAAGGAAATTTTTCTGCTTACGTGATGGAATAATGTAATGCAATAAATGAAGTTCGTTTTCTTAATTATCCCTTAAATTAATCACATGCATTACAACTTCACGCAAAATTATTATTTTTTAAATAAATTGAAATAGGGAGCAGAAAATTACAATTTTATGAAATACGTTGTATCAATGAAAAATGTTTAAATATATGCACACGTGCAATCGCTGACAAAACCAAAAACATTACTTTAAAATTCACAAACCTTAGACTCACTGATGTTCTCACCAAGAATGTTCTACACTAACTGGATTCCACTGATTCTACTGTTGCAAGTGTTGCCAAATGACTTTCGGTTTCAGCAGTAGAGGGCGCAACCATAGACTAATCGATGTTCCCACCAAGGATGTTCTACACTAACTGGACTCCACTGATTCTAGTTCTAGATTTATAGAGAGTCCCCCTCCGCTTTCCATACATTTGGGAGGAGGGAGACTTCCATCTTAAAAATATAGATCCCACAAAAATTGATGACAAAATAATCGCAAGAATTAAAAGTGTAATTACTTTTTTCCTAAACCTTAAATTTATGGAGTAATTGATTTTTTCTTTTTAAAATTCAAAAACCGATCATTCGGAAACTATACGAAATATGTGAGAACTGCTTGCAGAATTGAATTCGAGATCCAATTCTCAATTCTTCACACAGGTGTAGAATTCAATTCTGAACATCGGAGAGTGGTCAGTTGCTTTGTAGCTCATTTACTTTTCGAAATATCAATCTTAAGGTCGCAAATGTCGAAACGGCAATATCTTTTGAACAAAAATACTGAACGCAGATCTGTGAACATTTTTGAGATCAGTGAGTTTTTCGATAAGTAATTGTGATTTTCAGATTTTGCTCACTATTATTTAAGATTTCCAAAATTTAATTTAGGCATCCCAAGTGAAGCAACCACTTATACAGAATTGTTGAGGTTAGTTAAAGTTTTTATTAGAACTCCATGAATAACTCCAAGAACCATAATGGATAATGACCACATCAGTGTTAGCTGTGGCTGTGATGCTATAAAGACTCTTAATCAAAAACAGGAATCAAAATCTGTATTCAGTCAAAGTTTTTGTAGAAGATGTCATAGAATTATGAAAGTTTGAAATGCTGTATTTCAAGAAGTTTTAGAGCAAGGAAAAACTTAGTAACATGTGTGAATTGCATTTTTAATTGCATTTATGTTTTACTTTTTATATTATTTTTGTATTGCATATTTGTTTTATTTATGATTTTAAGTGATTTGCTAATTATTGTGAATTTTTCATGTCTGTAAATATTTTAATACCAAATATAAATGTAATGAAGATAGTCAAAGTAATGAATACAGGTAACGAGCATTGAACTTCAAAGTATCGAATAGTAACAATTACTCAAAAGTATCGAAAGTTGACATCACTAGTTGTTAAGTGTACTATTATCATATTTTTAAAACTTGAAATTCGAAAGTTTGTTGGTTAAATGCTTTATGACCACATTGGAAACGGTTACAAAATTTGAAAAAAACTAATAGCCAGCTTTCCCTTCATAGAATTCTACAGACCTTGTCTTTGTCATGTCCTGGTCGATAAATGACACCCAACTTATTCGGTTGGAGTTACCAAAAGCTTTTACTTTAAAGTCTAGTTTTCCTCAAACTGTGCGTTGCACAAGAGATAAAATACAATACAAGGATAAACAATATTAATCCACAAAGTAGCTTGAAAATAAAATAAACACTTATTAAGACTGTATTGAGTAATTAATCAAAAACCATATCAAGTAGAGAAAGTAAGTTATAAACAAAAATTTGCATAGAAAAAGTGCGTGCATTAGTGATGCGCACATAAGAAGTGAAACTTCACGATTGTTGGGCCTATATTTTAGTGTTATGCAATTTTTCTTTAATAAGTATGTATCTGTCTGTTGGTGTTCTTTTATGAATAAGGGATTTTAAATAATAGCGAATAATTGATATAATTACAAAATCAAGTTTGATCATTTTTCAAAAAAGAATTATTTCAAAATTGAGCAATCTTTTTTAAAATTTAATTCTTATGTGCTAATTCCACTGTTTCAATAGGAGTATGGGTAACTGTCGGTTTATGATAACTGAATTACAAAATGTAATGTCTACAGCAGTGGCGGCCCGTGGCTAAATTAGATGGGAGGACAAGCTTATATGTAAAATTATCTAATAACAATTAATACTCTAGTAAACTATATTTGACATTTATTAATTTATATTTTACCATCAGTTGTCGTAAGTTTCTAGATCACCGTTGGATACTACTATAATTGTATATGGATTATAAACAAAAATCTAAAAAATTATTCTTACACCAAATTAACTCAATTTCCGTAAAATTGGAACGAATATAAAAGCAAAATTTATTTAATAATAAATAAAGTCCATTCGTCTATTTCTGTTGAGCTATGACTAATAAGCAGATTATTAAAATCTCTTGTGGACTTAATAATAATAATAATGATAACAATATATCACGCAGGTATAGCGCGTAAAATTTATTTTGACCCATGGTATTTTTGGAAAACGTTTTTATTCTTTTTAAAGTTGAAAAGCAACATCCACTTTCAGCTGTTGTCGGGATTGTACAAATAATTGTTAACAAGTTAACAGATTCACAAAAAACACTTGAAATGTTATTGTCTTAAGAAAAATTTAAGAATGTAGAGGGCTCCATTAGCTTGACTACAATTTTCTTTTCTACATATGATTCCTGTTGTAATAAAAGAGAATCTAAATTAAAAATAACAATATTAAAAAAATGCTCCGGAAAGTATATAGCAAGATTTTTAAAAATGTTTGTCTCAGAGTGTAAAGGAACTTCCACATAATTATTAGCAGAAAATTAATTTGTAATATTTGTAATAATAACAACACATATTTCTTTGATTTTTTGTATGTTTCTATCTACATATCCGGCTCGCCTTGTAGGTTTGGTTTTTGATTTATCAGCTGCACTATAATAGTTATAATTAACTTTAATTCTGATATTCTCCATCGCATTCTTAAAATCGGAAATGCATTTTTGAATCTTAACCCTATCTAATTATCGTAGTTCCAATTGTTTATAAAGAATATCACTGGGCGGCAAAATTTAACTACAGAAATATATATCCGAAAATTAATTTTTATATCTTTCAAATAATTTACTTATTAATCCGGTTGATTTCTGTGTGGTTAGTTTATCATATTCATAATCAATAATATGTTTAAAGCATTCAAGGAGTTTCTTTTTATATTTAAAAAGAGTACAGACAACTTTGGAGTTAATATTCTAACGAGTATTTGATCCCCGTGACGTGGCAGCTTTCTCACAGCTATATTATCAAGAATTTGTATGCGTTGAGGTAATTTAGAAAAAAATGTTGAAGAATGGTAGGACAGCAGAATTATTTCAAAGCTGGACACTTGCATGTGTTGTGTTAATTTGAACGCAAATTGCCAAATTTATTTAAACAGTTCGACAGCGTTTGGTTTTAGCAAATTATCATTAACTTCGGCAAAATGATTCATGCCCTATCCAACGTTGTTACCAGCTTTCTTTCAACTATTCTCGATGTATAATTGCGTTGGAAAATAAGAATAGTAGACAAAGTTTGATGCAATCTGGCAAAGTACGGAGGGCAACGCCAAGCTGGCTCACAGCGTTCAGTTTGGGAGCGGAAAATTTAAAATATTTTTTGAATATTTAAGTTTGAGGCACTGTATTGGAGTTACCATTAAAACGCTGTTGACTTTATTTCGCCGCTTTCTCAGTTCAGCATCGGCTAAGAATTCATTATATTCGGCACACTTTTTGCTTTACTTACACCCTGATGACTCAGTTGCCATTGCGCGAATCAAAAAAACTCATGTCAATAAAATCTGCAGAATTCTATGTGGATAATGATGCTTTTCAAATCAGTTTTTTTAGAAAATATTTAACAAGATATTGATATAAATGTAGAGTAACGTCAAAATGGCCCGACTACTCCATCCGGTCTTTGACTGCACGGACCTCGCGTCTCTACTCCAATCTATCGTCCCTGCAGGTTCCCACTTTCTTCTTATGCACTATACATCTACGAGCGGCATATGGTGCTGCCACCAAAATCCCCAAAGATGTTTATTTTCTACATTGACTAAGAAAACTTCCGAACCTATAAGTTATTATTATTATTATTGTTATTTGTTCATGTTTATAATGTGTCTCGTTGATCGTCAATGTATAGCACAAGGCAAGACAAATTAAAATGATTTATTGATTGATATATTTAAGGGTGGTTAGTGTCAAACACTGGTCAATGGTCATTCAAGAGAAGGACGAGGGACGGAATCTTGAATCTTAGAGCTGTGATATTAGTTATAGAAATGCTATCACACAGACACGAGAATATTTTTCAAAGGATGCACACTGCGTTCATTTATTATGTTTATAATTAAAGCTAAAAGGCTTCTGTTCTTACACATACGACAGTTTTAAAGCCAATCTGCAAGGAGAAATTGGCAGGCAGTCTGCAGATTGCCTCAATTTTCTATCCAAAGTATTTTAAATAATTAACATTTTTATTCTTATAAATTTACACAGTGCAAGCTCTCCATCAGGATCTTGCGTACAAATAAATTCCTGTGAAATGATATTGGTCAAGTCTCAGGAAAGTTCTATTTTTTAAAGTTATTTGGACAGACGAAGCCAAGTTTTCCAATTAAGGAATCTTCCATCATCATAATTCTCTTGTTGGGCGCAAGAGAATACCCATGTTGACCAAAACTCGAAGATATCTGGATTCTACTTGGTGGTTCATAGAGTTGGCCTCTTAGATTTGCGGACATGACTGCACTAGATTTTTTTCTTGGGGAAGAATCTAGGAGGTAGTTTAGTTGAATCCAACCAACTTTCCATATGGATAATGGGGAAAACACCATATTATTGTAAGTAAATTATATACAATAAAACCTCTCCTTATCGAATGAATGAGTTGTACCAAGGAGCGTTTATATCGTTACCAATAAGATTTCAGGTTATTTAGCTCGGACTTCTACCAAAATGAATGGTTTACATATAATTTACTAGAGACAGCACTTTACACTCAGTAGCGTTCCGTAACTAGAATCAGAATTAAATTCTCTTTTGACTAGAGCTATAAAACATGACCATTCTGTTTGAAAAAAATTACTTTTTACAGAATTTTTAACAAAAATTTTGCTCCATAATTCCGTTCCTTATTTGAATTTTCTAATTTGATCATTGTACTTTAATGACCCACAATGGTATTCTAACACTATGAAAAATTGCTTTTTAAAAATGATGCACCCTTTCTTTCTTTTTTCCTCCCTGTCTTTTTATGTTTATGTTTATTCATCATTGATATTATAAATCCGCAATTCAATTAATTAATAACAGCAGCGTATAACTATGTTTGAGTTACAATAATGGCAAAACCTCGCTAACAGAGAAATTTGAAGAGCTTGAAAGCCTAATAGTTCTGTATAATAAAAAAGTTATATTTTAAACTTAATGATATTTTTCAGAAAATAGTGAAGATATATAAGGTGCTTCATAGATGATTTCTATACTTCAATTAAAAATTACTTATTTTATCGTGAATATTTTTATAATTAATTGAAACTGAATGTTTTGAGATCAGAAATTAACTTTTATTAGTCTTATCAGTTATTTTGCCTTAACGACAAAAAATTATCCAAAAATATCAACGATAAAGTCCGGTGCAAAAATATATGCAGTTTTTAGCAATACCTCGAAAACGTAGAATCTACACCATTGGTGGGTGGTGCAGGGGGGGCACAAGGGCAATGCCCTCCGAAAGCTACCAAAAAAATTAGAGAAGGTATTAAACATAAGCGAGGAATTCATAAATGCCATCAAATATGTTACCTGCTTCTATTTTAAATTTTCCGCTCCCAAACTGAACGCTGTGAGTAAGCTTGGCGTTGCCCTCCGTACTTTACCAGATTGCATCAAACTTTGTATACTATTCTTATTTTCCAACGCAATTATACATCGAGAATAGTTGAAAGAAAGCTGGTAACAACGTTGGATAGGGCATGAATCATTTTGCCGATGTTAATGATAATTTGCTAAAACCAAACGCTGTCGAACTGTTTAAATAAATTTGGCAATTTGCGTTCAAATTAACACAACACATGCAAGTGTCCAGCTTTGAAATAATTCTGCTGTCCTACCATTCTTCAACATTTTTTTCTAAATCACCCCAACGCATACAAATTCTTGATAATATAGCTATGAGAAAGCTGCCACGTCACGGGGATCAAATACTCGTTAGAATATTAACTCCAAAGTTGTCTGTACTCTTTTTAAATATAAAAAGAAACTCCTTGAATGCTTTAAACATATTATTGATAATGAATATGATAAACTAACCATACAGCAATCAACCGGATTAATAAGTAAACTATTTGAAAGATATAAAAATTAATTTTCTGATATATATTTCTGTAATTAAATTTTGCCGCCCAGTGATATTCTTTATAAACAATTGGAACTACAATAATTAGATAGGGTTAAGATTCAAAAATGCATTTCCGATTTTAAGAATGCGATGGAGAATATCAGAAATAAAATTAATTATAACTATTATAGTGCAAATGATAAATCAAAAACCAAAACTACAAAGCGAGCCGGATATGTAGATAGAAACATACAAAGAATCAAAGAAATATGTGTTGTTATTATTACAAATATTACAAATTAATTTTCTGCTAATAATTATGCGGAAGTTTCTTTATACTCCGAGACAAACATTTTTTAAAATTTTGCTAAATACTTTTTGGAGCATTTTTTTAATATTGTTGTTTTTAACTTAGATTTTCTTTTATTACAACAGGAACCATATGTAGAAAAAAAACTTGTAGTCAAGCTAATGGAGCCCTCCACATTCTTCAATTTTTCTTAAGACAATAACATTTCAAGTGTTTTTCGTGAATCTGTTAACTTGTTAACAATTATTTGTACAATCCCGACAACAGCTGAAAGTGGATGTTGCTTTTCAACTTTAAAAAAAATAAGAACGTTTTCCAAAAATACCATGGGTCAAAATAAATTTTGCACGCTATACCTGCGTGATATATTGTTATCATTATTATTATTAAGTACACAAGAGATTTTAATAATCTGGTTATTAGTCATAGCTCAACAGAAATAGACGAACGGACTTTATTTATTATTAAATAAATTTTGCTTTTATATTCATTCCAATTTTACGAAAATTGAGTTAATTTGGTGTAAGAATAATTTTTAGTTTTTTTTTTTATAATCCATATACAATTATAGTAGTATCCAACGGTGATCTAGAAACTTACTACAACTGATGGTAAAATATAAATTAATAAATATCAAATATAGTTTACTAGAGTATTAATTGTTATTAGATAATTTTACATATAAGCTTGTCCTCCCATCTAATTTAGCCACGGGCCGCCACTGCTGTAGACATTACATTTTGTAATTCAGTTATCATAAACCGACAGTTACCCATACTCCTATTGAAACAGTGGAATTAGCACATAAGAATTAAATTTTAAAAAGGATTGCTCAATTTTGAAATAATTTTTTTTTGAAAAATTATCAAACTTGATTTTGTAATTATATCAATTATTCGCTACTATTCGAATCCCTTATTCATAAAAGAACACCAACAGACACATACATACTTATTAAAGATAAATTGCATAACACTAAAATATAGGCCCAACAATCGTGAAGTTTCACTTCTTATGTGCGCATCACTAATGCACGCACTTTTTCTATGCAAATTTTTTGTTAATAACTTACTTTCTCTACTTGATATGGTTTTTGATTAATTACTCAATACATTCTTAATAAGTGCTTATTTTATTTTCAAGCTACTTTGTGGATTAATATTGTTTATCCTTGTATTGTATTTTATCTCTTGCGCAACGCACAGTTTGAGGAAAACTAGACTTTAAAGTGAAAGTTTTTGGTAACTCCAACCGACCAGGACATGACAAAGACAAGGTCTGTAGAATTCTATGAAGGAAAAGCTGGCTATTAGTTTTTTTCAAATTTTGTAACCGTTTCCAATGTGGTCATAAAGCATTTAACCAACAAACTTTCGAATTTCAAGTTTTAAAAATATGATAATAGTACACTTAACAACTAGTGATGTCAACTTTCGATACTTTTGAGTAATTGTTACTATTCGATACTTTGAAGTTCAATGCTCGTTACCTGTATTCATTACTTTGACTATCTTGATTACATTTATATTTGGTATTAAAATATTTACAGACATGAAAAATTCACAATAATTAGCAAATCACTTAAAATCATAAATAAAACAAATATGCAATACAAAAATAATATAAAAAGTAAAACATAAATGCAATTAAAATGCAATTCACACATGTTACTAAGTTTTTCCTTGCTCTAAAACTTCTTGAAATACAGCATTTCAAACTTTCATAATTCTATGACATCTACAAAAACTTTGACTGAATACAGATTTTGATTCCTGTTTTTGATTAAGAGTCTTTATAGCATCACAGCCACAGCAAACACTGATGTGGTCATTATCCATTATGGTTCTTGGAGTTATTCACGGAGTTCTAATAAAAACTTTAACTAACCTCAACAATTCTGTATAAGTGGTTGCTTCACTCGGGATGCCTAAATTAAATTTTGGAAATCTTAAATAATAGTGAGCAAAATCTGAAAATCACAATTACTTATCGAAAAACTCACTGATCTCAAAAATGTTCACAGATCTGCGTTCAGTATTTTTGTTCAAAAGATATTGCCGTTTCGACATTTGCGACCTTAAGATTGATATTTCGAAAAGTAAATGAGCTACAAAGCAACTGACCACTCTCCGATGTTCAGAATTGAATTCTACACCTGTGTGAAGAATTGAGAATTGGATCTCGAATTCAATTCTGCAAGCAGTTCTCACATATTTCGTATAGTTTCCGAATGATCGGTTTTTGAATTTTAAAAAGAAAAAATCAATTACTCCATAAATTTAAGGTTTAGGAAAAAAGTAATTACACTTTTAATTCTTGCGATTATTTTGTCATCAATTTTTGTGGGATCTATATTTTTAAGATGGAAGTCTCCCTCCTCCCAAATGCATGGAAAGCGGAGGGGGACTCTCGATAAATCTAGAACTAGAATCAGTGGAGTCCAGTTAGTGTAGAACATCCTTGGTGGGAACATCGATTACTCTATGGTTGCGCCCTCTACTGCTGAAACCGAAAGTCATTTGGCAACACTTGCAACAGTAGAATCAGTGGAATCCAGTTAGTGTAGAACATTCTTGGTGGGAACATCAGTGAGTCTAAGGTTTGTGAATTTTAAAGTAATGTTTTTGGTTTTGTCAGCGATTGCACGTGTGCATATATTTAAACATTTTTCATTGATACAACGTATTTCATAAAATTGTAATTTTCTGCTCCCTATTTCAATTTATTTAAAAAATAATAATTTTGCGTGAAGTTGTAATGCATGTGATTAATTTAAGGGATAATTAAGAAAACGAACTTCATTTATTGCATTACATTATTCCATCACGTAAGCAGAAAAATTTCCTTTATCTAGATAAAATTAACTTTTTTTAAATAAATCGAAATGGGGAGCAATAAATTACAATTTTCAGATTTCCCATGTTGAATCCCTATGGTCCGGTTTGCCTGAACCACCCTCTATGTATATTTACGCAATCTATAAAAATTCATTTTCCAGGTCCAGTTTTGCTTCATTTTATTTCAAAACACAATGTCCGACCTTTCTGAAAACGAACTCTTCTGCGACGCTGAAGAAGAGACGACAGAACCCAAATATGGAAAAGTGCCAGATAAATTTCAACAGGAACATAGCGCGGACGTGAAGAAAGGCACGAATAGGTCGAATAATCAGGACCTAGATTACGATTCTTACAGTGATGACGGGATGGTTTATGTTTACGGTGATGACGGTACAATTCGCAAAATTGATGCGAATATCCCTATGCGAACACCGCAGATCCTCGTACATTTTGATGAAGAAACTTCTAGTGATGATTATGAGGAGGTGGAAATAAATCGCAATCAATTTGTAAACTATACAAGACCTAAAAACGAAACTAGTGAAGAAAGGAAGGCCAGGAAAAAAGCTGTCAAAGAAGCTCAAGCTAACAGACGAAAAACGAAAATGAAGAAGAGTGTGAAGAAGGCTCTAATTAAGAATAGTAAAAAGAGAAAAATTAGACGAAGTATGTGATTTTTAAAATGTTATCGATTTATTTTTTAGGAGTAATGCAGTAATAAAAATTAAGCTAAGAATCAACTAGAAATTATATTTCCCAAATATTGTGACTTGCTTTTAGAGCAAATTCCAACCTAACAAAAATAATGTTTGAAACATTGCGACTTTGCCTCATAACTGATCGCAGAATTCTTTATTATAAGAACAATATTTAGCAAGACTTAATTCTATTTTCATAAGCATCCAACAGTAGCTCCTTGTATTTCAAAGCAGCTGCTGCAGTATCAAAAGCTTCTCTCACTTCTCCACTTACAACAGCAACATCAGCTCCCGCCTCTACAATTTTTTCAGGAGTGTTGTATTACTGTAATAAAGTATCATTAAATGAGCCGTTACTAAACTCTCCCACGACGGCAGAGCCCGGCGAGATTTTGTGGACCGCCTACCTAACCAGCGGTGACCGTTATTTTGACCCGAAAACCAAAGCGACTATTTGGTTCAAGATAAAGTTTTCAAAATATCTTTGCAACAGAAAAAAGAATTAGTTCTAGTTAAAAAAATTTAAAGAAAAATCGATTTTAAATACACAAAATTAATCAAAAAGGAGAAATATTTGAAAAGCACTATCATGAGAAAAAGTATTTCCAATATTTTAGAACGAGTTATCAAAAGTTCAAAAAGTTATGTTTTGCATTCATTGTGACCACGTTAGACTCAAAATAATGCGTGCGGCTACCTAGCCAGCGCGGCCCGACGCTCGCCGTTTTCACTGGTAAAGATCGGTCTACTTCAACCCGACCAATGTCGGGATCTGCTGGTTCGTGCTGTAGCGGGTAGGTGGATGCATTTCTATTTGTTTACATGGAACCGACCCTACCCGTGTTTCGCCGGGCTCCGCTGTGCTGTGCTGGTAGGTGGGCGATGAGCTTTATCGACCAGCACATGACAAAGACAAGATCTATAAAATTTCATGAAGGGAAAGCTGGCAATTTTTTTTCAAATTTTGTAATCGTTTTCAATGTGGTCATAAAAGAGTTAACAACAAGCTTT
Source organism: Pyrochroa serraticornis (assembly GCA_905333025.2). Lineage (NCBI taxonomy): Eukaryota > Metazoa > Arthropoda > Insecta > Coleoptera > Pyrochroidae > Pyrochroa > Pyrochroa serraticornis. The sequence goes on along the minus strand of HG995157.1, from coordinate 6,302,186 downwards.
CGAGTTTCCAGTTTTAAAAATATGATAATAGTACACTTAACAACTTCTCAGAGAAATGGAGTTGTCCAATCGAGGCATTCAACTTCCAAGAACACTCCAAAGCGATACTAAACTTATTAAATGAAACCAAATTAGGAAATAATACTTCATTAGAACTCAAATTATATCAGGACCTAAACCAAGAGCACATTCATGTTCTGAAAACAAAAACATTTTTAGATCAATTTTAACCAAATTAGAAGAATGTTTGTAATTTTTTTTCCACCAAGTATTGCTGCCTTTAAATCCCATTGCCTAATTTTTATTTCTTGTTTTCCATTTTTTTCTTCATTTTGTATATTTTGACCTGTATATTTCACCATTTATTACGTCTATTGTATTTTATTAGGTCTCCCCATTCTATATCTTTTTTCTTTTTGAATTACCACTATTCTCATTTTGTTTTGGATCTTCCTGAGATAATCTTTTTTTATCCATAGATCTGTAATTTTAACCATTTTTGTATTTTTCAAAATTTTTCACATGGTACACCCTTCAGTTAGTTTGTCAAGTACTGGTCTTTTCTTTTCATTATTATATTTTTCAAATCTTATAGCTTTATCCTCTTTAATCCTGATATTGACTTCTATCATTGATTATTTATCTCTACTAGATGGTCAACCTCCATTTCCTTCAAATGTTAAAATATGGCAGCAGAATGAAAAATTTCTGATTAAATTTGTAAAAGTTTGCGTCTCGGTTAAACTATCCAACAGCACAATTTATAGAATGAAACGTGCTTATTCCCAAAACGTCATCCCCCAATTTAGCAGGTAGTTTTGCCGTCCCACACCCACACCATTGTGAGGGTTGAGAGGAAACAGTCGCGGTCGACCCATTTTGAACATTTTAACCATGCTGGCACTTCTTGTCCGCGGCTCAACAAAGTTGTGGAAGTTTCTGTTCCGGTAAAAAATAAATAAATTTGGATTCAACAATTTTAACTTGGCGTGTAACTGGGTAACTTTTAACTGGGGGGGTAATATCGGAGTCGTGAGGCACAACATTGTAAAAATTTTCATAATGTTCGTCGGAGTTTTTGAATATTAGTTTACACTAGCGGACCGGACAGACGTTCACCTGCCCAAATTTCAATAAATTTGTGATTGTTTTGTGAATTTCTGTTAAGCTATTGAAGATGTGTAAATAAAGTAAAATTGAGAAAAACAATATTTCTGAGTAATCATTGATTCACAATTTGACAATCAGCTAAATAAACAATAAGTAAAACAAATGTAATTTTATAAAATTTAGGCCAGAATGCGTGTTTATAGATTTTTCTTCAGATCCTTGAGGCTTTTTTTCGATGAAAACAATTAATTAAGTTATTTTTATCCCGGAACCCCCAACAAACAAAACAAAAAATAATTAACTAAAGATGTCCGAATTTCTCGACTTTTAATTGTAATTGTAACAATTTTCATTCTGAGAATTTATGCAATACCATAACGAACAAAACAAAAAAAGAATTACGCATATCCCACGTTTAAACAAAAATCCCATAGAAAGAAGCACTTTCAGCCTTTTCAAAATTCTCCCATTTTTTGAGCCACTTTTTCCATCTTTCTGTTTCTAAAAACCTTATTCGGAAAATAACTTATATTTTAAAAAACTTGGCCAAATCGGTCCAGCTAATATTTAATTTTCTAATTTTTGACAAAACAATATTATTATCATTTCATTCCTTTATCAGTTCTGAATGTACCGCATCACATCATTACACGAATGCGTACTCGTAATCTGCCATCATGGCAAGATGCTTTGCAGCTCATTTACTTTTCGAAATATCAATCTTAAGGTCGCAAATGTCGAAACGGCAATATCTTTTGAACAAAAGTACTGAACGCAGATCTGTGAACATTTTTGAGATCAGTGAGTTTTTCGATAAGTAATTGTGATTTTCAGATTTTGCTCACTATTATTTAAGATTTCCAAAATTTAATTTAGTCATCCCGAGTGAAGCAACCACTTATACAGAATTGTTGAGGTTAGTTAAAGTTTTTATTAGAACTCCATGAATAACTCCAAAAACCATAATGGAACATGACCACATCAGTGTTTGCTGTGGTTGTGATGCTATAAAGACTCTTAATCAAAAACTGGAATCAAAATCTGTATTCATTCAAAGTTTTTGTAGATGATGTCATAGAATTATGAAAGTTTGAAATGCTGTATCTCAGGAAGTTTTAGAGCAAGGAAAAACTTAATAACATGTGTGAATTGCATTTTTAATTACATTTATGTTTTACTTTTTATATTATTTTTGTATTGCATATTTGTTTTATTTATGATTTTAAGTAATTTGCTAATTATTGTGAATTTTTCATGTCCGTAGATATTTTAATACCAAATATAAATGTAATCAAAATAATAAAAGTAATGAATACAGGTAACGAACTTCAAATTATCGAATAGTAACAATTACTCAAAAGTACCGAAAGTTGACATCACTAGTTGTTAAGTGTACTATTATTATATTTTTAAAACTTAAAATTCGAAAGTTTGTTGGTTAAATGCTTTATGACCGCATTGGAAACGGTTACAAAAATTGAAAAAAAACTAATAGCCAGCTTTCCCTTCATGAAATTTTACAGATCTTCGGGTTTATTTTGTATCTCATAACGGCCATGTTACCAAGCATTTGTCGTTATATAACATGGGTAGCTATTCTCTATCTGGCATGTTCGTGAACAGAGTCGTTATTTAACGATTTCTATGTTATCGTAACATGGAAGCTGTTCATGAACGACATTTGCTATTCTGTAACTGGATAACGACTTGTTCGCAGACGACATTTCTGTTAGAAGACCATGTTACCGAATGGCTTGAACTGGACGCTGTTTAATAACATTTTAAGGACATTTTAATGAATTTTCGCCCTAAACCCATTATTAAATTTTATCTTTTGCATCTTTTAATGGATTTTCGGGCAACAAATATTTTAAGCACATTTCTATATTCTCACTTCTAGAACGTGGTCGTGTCCCGTAGTACATTTTTAAATAAAGTTTTGTGATAATTTTGCTAAAATAAACGGAAACCTCAACAATAGCATAGAAAATGAAGTGGAGCAAAGGTAAGAATTGTAAAGTGTTGTGTTATACCTAAATATGCACCTCGAAGAAGCACAAAAATTCCTCCATTAGTAAAGGTATGGATAATTAATAATATTATTTTAATTTTACCGTTTCGAAACTTTTTTTTAGTTTTTTGCTGCTCTTCATTTTTTTGCTTATGCTAATTACCAAAAACCTGTGTCTAAAGACAGGAATAACCCGCTGAGTCAAGCTGTAGTAAGCAGAATTCTTCATGAAGTAGTAGCTGTATTTGTTGATGTTTTAGCACGACAATACATAAAGTTTCCAACTACACTTGAAGAGGTGACTACTGTAAAGAATGGGTAAATAAGGAATTAATAATGTAATATTATCTCAATTAAAATATATAATTTTAAGGTTCTATCAAAAATATGGAAATTTAAATTTTCCCGGAATTATAGGTTGCATAGATTGCACCCATATAGCAATTTTTCCTCCTCCAGCGCAACATCCTCTTCATCCAGACAGAGTTTATATTAATAGAAAAAATTTTCACAGTATTAATTGCCAAACAGTAAGACTACATGTTTTGTTCTTGTGCTGTATTTAAATGTATTTTCTCTATGTAGATATGCGACTCTGAATTGAAAATTCTGGCTATCAACGCTAGGTATCCGGGTTCGGTAGATGATGCTGCAATTTGGATGCTAACAGGTCTATTTTCTATCTCATAACGGCCATGTTACCAAACATTTGATCTGGACCGCCAAAAAGTGGGAGTGGCGGCCGAAGTGAGGTTAGGTTTTAGTTTACGTCGCCGCAAGAGTCTGTTTCTATAGTTACGCCGCGACCATCTCTTTTCATTTGCCCAAGAAGAACAAGGATGAAAGAATTGCTTTGCGGAACGCGCCCAAAATAAAGCAAAAATACTACTCGTTTAGAAAATATCGATTGTAGTTATGAAGTTGCCAAGGTCACTTTCTTAACATGGTCAATAGAGAATATCCCTTAACAGACAAGCCGTTATAGTAGTCGTTACAGAATTGTCGTTAACCAACATGGATGTTCGTGAACATCGAGATACAAAATAGACCCCTAATTACGCACTAAACGCAATGCACAAAAGTAGAACTAATTCTTTTTTCTGTTGCAAAAGTATTTTGAAAACTTTATCTTGAACCAAATAGTCTTTTTAGATTTTGGGTCAAAATGACGGTCACCGTTGGTTAGGTAGGCGGTCCACAAAATCTCGCCGGGCTCTGCCGTCGTGGGAGAGTTTAGTAACGGCTCATTTAATGATACTTTATTACAGTAATACAACACTCCTGAAAAAATTGTAGAGGCGGGAGCTGATGTTGCTGTTGTAAGTGGAGAAGTGAGAGAAGCTTTTGATACTGCAGCAGCTGCTTTGAAATACAAGGAGCTACTGTTGGATCCTTATGAAAATAGAATTAAGTCTTGCTAAATATTGTTCTTATAATAAAGAATTCTGCTATCAGTTATGTGGCAAAGTCGCAATGTTTCAAACATTATTTTTGTTAGGTTGGAATTTGCTCTAAAAGCAAGTCACAATATTTGGGAAATATAATTTCTAGTTGATTCTTAGCTTAATTTTTATTACTGCATTACTACTATAAAATAAATCGATAACATTTTAAAAATCACATACTTCGTCTAATTTTTCTCTTTTTACTATTCTTAATTAGAGCCTTCTTCACACTCTTCTTCATTTTCGTTTTTCGTCTGTTAGCTTGAGCTTCTTTGACAGCTTTTTTCCTGGCCTTCCTTTCTTCACTAGTTTCGTTTTTAGGTCTTGTATAGTTTACAAATTGATTGCGATTTATTTCCACCTCCTCGTAATCATCACTAGAAGTTTCTTCATCAAATTGTACGAGGATCTGCGGCGTTCGCATAGGGATATTCGCATCAATTTTGCGAATTGTACCGTCATCACCGTAAACATAAACCATTCCGTCATCACTGTAAGAATCGTAATCTAGGTCCTGATTATTCGACCTATTCGTGCCTTTCTTCACGTCCGCGCTATGTTCCTGTTGAAATTTATCTGGCACTTTTCCATATTTGGGTTCTGTCGTCTCTTCTTCAGCGTCGCAGAAGAGTTCGTTTTCAGAAAAGTCGGACATTGTGTTTTGAAATAAAATGAAGCAAAACTGGACCTGGAAAATGAATTTTTATAGATTGCGTAAATATACATAGAGGGTGGTTCAGGCAAACCGGACCATAGGGATTCAACATGGGAAATCTGAAAATTGTAATTTATTGCTCCCCATTTCGATTTATTTAAAAAAAGTTAATTTTATCTAGATAAAGGAAATTTTTCTGCTTACGTGATGGAATAATGTAATGCAATAAATGAAGTTCGTTTTCTTAATTATCCCTTAAATTAATCACATGCATTACAACTTCACGCAAAATTATTATTTTTTAAATAAATTGAAATAGGGAGCAGGAAATTACAATTTTATGAAATACATTGTATCAATGAAAAATGTTTAAATATCTGCACACGTGCAATCGCTGACAAAACCAAAAACATTACTTTAAAATTCACAAACCTTACAATCACTGATGTTCCCACCAAGAATTTTCTACACTAACTGGATTCCACTGATTCTACTGTTGCAAGTGTTGCCAAATGATTTTCGGTTTAATCAGTAGAGGGCGCAACCATGGACTAATCGATGTTCTCACCAAGGATGTTCTACACTAACTGGACTCCACTGATTCTAGTTCTAGATTTATAGAGAGTCCCCCTCCGCTTTCCATACATTTGGGAGGAGGGAGATTTCCATCTTAAAAATATAGATCCCACAAAAATTGATGACAAAATAATCGCAAGAATTAAAAGTGTAATTACTTTTTTCCTAAACCTTAAATTTATGGAGTAATTGATTTTTTCTTTTTAAAATTCAAAAACCGATCATTCGGAAACTATACGAAATATGTGAGAACTGCTTGCAGAATTGAATTCGAGATCCAATTCTCAATTCTTCACACAGGTGTAGAATTCAATTCTGAACATCGGAGAGTGGTCAGTTGCTTTGTAGCTCATTTACTTTTCGAAATATCAATCTTAAGGTCGCAAATGTCGAAACGGCAATATCTTTTGAACAAAAATACTGAACGCAGATCTGTGAACATTTTTGAGATTAGTGAGTTTTTCGATAAGTAATTGTGATTTTCAGATTTTGCTCACTATTATTTAAGATTTCCAAAATTTAATTTAGGCATCCCGAGTGAAGCAACCACTTATACAGAATTGTTGAGGTTAGTTAAAGTTTTTATTAGAACTCCATGAATAACTCCAAGAACCATAATGGATAATGACCACATCAGTGTTAGCTGTGGCTGTGATGCTATAAAGACTCTTAATCAAAAACAGGAATCAAAATCTGTATTCAGTCAAAGTTTTTGTAGAAGAGGTCATAGAATTATGAAAGTTTGAAATGCTGTATTTCAAGAAGTTTTAGAGCAAGGAAAAACTTAGTAACATGTGTGAATTGCATTTTTAATTGCATTTATGTTTTACTTTTTATATTATTTTTGTATTGCATATTTGTTTTATTTATGATTTTAAGTGATTTGCTAATTATTGTGAATTTTTCATGTCTGTAAATATTTTAATACCAAATATAAATGTAATCAAGATAGTCAAAGTAATGAATACAGGTAACGAGCATTGAACTTCAAAGTATCGAATAGTAACAATTACTCAAAAGTATCGAAAGTTGACATCACTAGTTGTTAAGTGTACTATTATCATATTTTTAAAACTTGAAATTCGAAAGTTTGTTGGTTAAATGCTTTATGACCACATTGGAAACGGTTACAAAATTTGAAAAAAACTAATAGCCAGCTTTCCCTTCATAGAATTCTACAGACCTTGTCTTTGTCATGTCCTGGTCGATAAATGACACCCAACTTATTCGGTTGGAGTTACCAAAAGCTTTTACTTTAAAGTCTAGTTTTCCTCAAACTGTGCGTTGCACAAGAGATAAAATACAATACAAGGATAAACAATATTAATCCACAAAGTAGCTTCAAAATAAAATAAACACTTATTAAGACTGTATTGAGTAATTAATCAAAAACCATATCAAGTAGAGAAAGTAAGTTATAAACAAAAATTTTACATAGAAAAAGTGCGTGCATTAGTGATGCGCACATAAGAAGTGAAACTTCACGATTGTTGGGCCTATATTTTAGTGTTATGCAATTTTTCTTTAATAAGTATGTATGTGTCTGTTGGTGTTCTTTTATGAATAAGGGATTGGAATAATAGCGAATAATTGATATAATTACAAAATCAAGTTTGATCATTTTTCAAAAAAGAATTATTTCAAAATTGAGCAATCTTTTTTAAAATTTAATTCTTATGTGCTAATTCCACTGTTTCAATAGGAGTATGGGTAACTGTCGGTTTATGATAACTGAATTACAAAATGTAATGTCTACAGCAGTGGCGGCCCGTGGCTAAATTAGATGGGAGGACAAGCTTATATGTAAAATTATCTAATAACAATTAATACTCTAGTAAACTATATTTGACATTTATTAATTTATATTTTACCATCAGTTGTCGTAAGTTTCTAGATCACCGTTGGATACTACTATAATTGTATATGGATTATAAACAAAAATCTAAAAAATTATTCTTACACCAAATTAACTCAATTTCCGTAAAATTGGAACGAATATAAAAGCAAAATTTATTTAATAATAAATAAAGTCCATTCGTCTATTTCTGTTGAGCTATGACTAATAAGCAGATTATTAAAATCTCTTGTGGACTTAATAATAATAATAATGATAACAATATATCACGCAGGTATAGCGCGTAAAATTTATTTTGACCCATGGTATTTTTGGAAAACGTTTTTATTCTTTTTAAAGTTGAAAAGCAACATCCACTTTCAGCTGTTGTCGGGATTGTACAAATAATTGTTAACAAGTTAACAGATTCACAAAAAACACTTGAAATGTTATTGTCTTAAGAAAAATTTAAGAATGTAGAGGGCTCCATTAGCTTGACTACAATTTTCTTTTCTACATATGATTCCTGTTGTAATAAAAGAGAATCTAAATTAAAAATAACAATATTAAAAAAATGCTCCGGAAAGTATATAGCAAAATTTTTAAAAATGTTTGTCTCAGAGTGTAAAGGAACTTCCACATAATTATTAGCAGAAAATTAATTTGTAATATTTGTAATAATAACAACACATATTTCTTTGATTTTTTGTATGTTTCTATCTACATATCCGGCTCGCTTTGTAGGTTTGGTTTTTGATTTATCAGCTGCACTATAATAGTTATAATTAACTTTAATTCTGATATTCTCCATCGCATTCTTAAAATCGGAAATGCATTTTTGAATCTTAACCCTATCTAATTATCGTAGTTCCAATTGTTTATAAAGAATATCACTGGGCGGCAAAATTTAACTACAGAAATATATATCCGAAAATTAATTTTTATATCTTTCAAATAATTTACTTATTAATCCGGTTGATTTCTGTGTGGTTAGTTTATCATATTCATAATCAATAATATGTTTAAAGCATTCAAGGAGTTTCTTTTTATATTTAAAAAGAGTACAGACAACTTTGGAGTTAATATTCTAACGAGTATTTGATCCCCGTGACGTGGCAGCTTTCTCATAGCTATATTATCAAGAATTTGTATGCGTTGGGGTAATTTAGAAAAAAATGTTGAAGAATGGTAGGACAGCAGAATTATTTCAAAGCTGGACACTTGCATGTGTTGTGTTAATTTGAACGCAAATTGCCAAATTTATTTAAACAGTTCGACAGCGTTTGGTTTTAGCAAATTATCATTAACATCGGCAAAATGATTCATGCCCTATCCAACGTTGTTACCAGCTTTCTTTCAACTATTCTCGATGTATAATTGCGTTGGAAAATAAGAATAGTAGACAAAGTTTGATGCAATCTGGCAAAGTACGGAGGGCAACGCCAAGCTGGCTCACAGCGTTCAGTTTGGGAGCGGAAAATTTAAAATATTTTTTGAATATTTAAGTTTGAGGCACTGTATTGGAGTTACCATTAAAACGCTGTTGACTTTATTTCGCCGCTTTCTCAGTTCAGCATCGGCTAAGAATTCATTATATTCGGCACACTTTTTGCTTTACTTACACCCTGATGACTCAGTTGCCATTGCGCGAATCAAAAAAACTCATGTCAATAAAATCTGCAGAATTCTATGTGAATAATGATGCTTTTTAAATCAGTTTTTTTAGAAAATATTTAACAAGATATTGATCTAAATGTAGAGTAACGTCAAAATGGCCCGACTACTCCATCCGGTCTTTGACTGCACGGACCTCGCGTCTCTACTCCAATCTATCGTCCCTGCAGGTTCCCACTTTCTTCTTATGCACTATACATCTACGAGCGGCATATGGTGCTGCCACCAAAATCCCCAAAGATGTTTATTTTCTACATTGACTAAGAAAACTTCCGAACCTATAAGTTATTATTATTATTATTGTTATTTGTTCATGTTTATAATGTGTCTCGTTGATCGTCAATGTATAGCACAAGGCAAGACAAATTAAAATGATTTATTGATTGATATATTTAAGGGTGGTTAGTGTCAAACACTGGTCAATGGTCATTCAAGAGAAGGACGAGGGACGGAATCTTGAATCTTAGAGCTGTGATATTAGTTATAGAAATGCTATCACACAGACACGAGAATATTTTTCAAAGGATGCACACTGCGTTCATTTATTATGTTTATAATTAAAGCTAAAAGGCTTCTGTTCTTACACATACGACAGTTTTAAAGCCAATCTGCAAGGAGAAATTGGCAGGCAGTCTGCAGATTGCCTCAATTTTCTATCCAAAGTATTTTAAATAATTAACATTTTTATTCTTATAAATTTACACAGTGCAAGCTCTCCATCAGGATCTTGCGTACAAATAAATTCCTGTGAAATGATATTGGTCAAGTCTCAGGAAAGTTCTATTTTTTAAAGTTATTTGGACAGACGAAGCCAAGTTTTCCAATTAAGGAATCTTCCATCATCATAATTCTCTTGTTGGGCGCAAGAGAATACCCATGTTGACCAAAACTCGAAGATATCTGGATTCTACTTGGTGGTTCATAGAGTTGGCCTCTTAGATTTGCGGACATGACTGCACTAGATTTTTTTCTTGGGGAAGAATCTAGGAGGTAGTTTAGTTGAATCCAACCAACTTTCCATATGGATAATGGGGAAAACACCATATTATTGTAAGTAAATTATATACAATAAAACCTCTCCTTATCGAATGAATGAGTTGTATCAAGGAGCGTTTATATCGTTACCAATAAGATTTCAGGTTATTTAGCTCGGACTTCTACCAAAATGAATGGTTTACATATAATTTACTAGAGACAGCACTTTACACTCAGTAGCGTTCCGTAACTAGAATCAGAATTAAATTCTCTTTTGACTAGAGCTATAAAACATGACCATTCTGTTTGAAAAAAATTACTTTTTACAGAATTTTTAACAAAAATTTTGCTCCATAATTCCGTTCCTTATTTGAATTTTCTAATTTGATCATTGTACTTTAATGACCCACAATGGTATTCTAACACTATGAAAAATTGCTTTTTAAAAATGATGCAGTGGATCATGCCGCATTAGAGAACTTTAATCGACAAGCTGTAGCTGTGGGGAAGTACCACTGACCGGCATCCAACTCAGGGAGAAAATATCCAACTTACTGCTCTAAAGTGTGGGAAAAGCTAATTTCTTCTTGAATAAACTAAATTTACGTCACAAACTTACTTTCGATTATTAAAATATCATTAAAAATTAATTACAAAATACACACATTTAAAAATAAATAATAACTACACATACATTTTAAATAAAATTTTTAGACAAATTTATCTTTTTTTTACTCTTCTTCATTTGCCTTTTGTTTGCTTGAGCTTGTTTGACAATTTTCTTTCTGGCCTTTCTTTCCTCTCTACTTATATATTTAGGAGCATTTCTAAATGTACTAGAATGCTCTTCATCCTCGTCATCACTAGAAGTTTCTTCATAGTTTTCCTTGAACATTTGTGGTATTTGTCTGATACCACTCAAATCATCTTTTAATCCAATTAAGTGTTTGTAAGCCGAATCACTACGATTTCCAGATTTCGATTCCCTAATATCTTTTTCAAAATCAACAATTTCATTCAAACTTCTTGGAATTAAAATATTTTTAAACGCTTCTTCTTCCACCTTAAAATAAAAAAATCAATAATGAAGTAAACAGAAAACCAAAATTAACAAACCTGTTCAGCTGGAGTTAGTTCTTGATTATTGCCAGCTCGTTCAGATAGTACTTCTAAACACTCGTCCATATTTTCTTCATTAATGGAAACGTCGGTGATAAATTCAAACAACTGTTTTACAGTCATTGTTGCTACTTTGTTTCTTTTGAAGAAATAATTTATTTTATTACAGTCTTGTCTCAATAAGTTGAGAGCGTTTGGGTGTCCGTGCTCCACTGCTTGTGATACGTCAATAACGTAAACTTTATGGTTAAAATATAGCAAATTGTATTCTGATAGATCAGCGTGAACTAGTTTTGCTTTATTGTACATTTGCCACATCATAACAACAACTTCACGGTAAATTTCGCATGCCTTTGACTGTGTCAATTTAACATTTTTTAATGTAGGAGCGGCAAAACTATTAATTCCAATAAACTCCATGTATATTATATGATTACGTCGCAAAAAAGGTTTTGGTACATTCAAACCTTGTGAATGTAATCGAATTAAATTCCGAAATTCCTTTGCTGCCCACATTGCAACATTTTTTGCGTTTCTATCTTTAAATGGAAGTCCTTGGTACCTAAAGTCACCATCAACGTATTTTGTACGGTATACAAATGCTGATTTTGAAGTCTTAAATACTTTGATAGCTATTTCGACTTTTTTTTAAGTAAGCATCAGACATTAAGTAGACGTGCGCTTCTTTTCCAGTTGAAATACACATTCCAATATTATTAATAAAATGACCTGCAATCAATTCGGGCATTACTTGCTCAACTGTTGGACTGTCTTTCTTACCTTTCTGCCGGACTCTGAAGGGGCCAACTTCGTAAATCTTATCATCGTTGTTCCCCTCATAAGCGATATTTATGTCACTGTAAGAATTGTCTTCTAGATTAAGATTATCTAACATATGAGTACTCTCTTCTACTTCTTGGCAGCGTCCTTGTTGAATGTCATCTGATAAGTTTCGGGTTTCGGACTCTTCTATTTCCTTGTTATCGTTGCAAAAGGGTTTAGTAAAGTTGACCATCTCGTTTTGAAATGACGATGAAGACGAATGAAAGTTGAATCAAGGAGATGATATAGGACGATGTTCGAATATTTTCACGTGGGTGGCACAAACAATATTTTCAGACAATGGATGTGCACACCACAAACACAGTGAAACTAAATTGATAAGTTTTTCTCCTTCTTGGTTGATTAGGCACTCTAACAAAGTCCCAGATTGAGGAGGGAGCATCCACGTGGTGTAGGTAGTGATTCGACCATTATTCAAACTTACCGCTCACTTTAGAAGGGCTCGTAATTTAATTTAAAGCAAATTTAATGTGGACCATAATCTTAATAATAAGATTGCTATTTACGTTGTTTATAATTTAGCTTCGAAATCCTAACTTGTAAAAAATTAACACTATCTTAAACGTAAAGCTCTAAATGTTTGCAACGGTTATGCTATACTTGGATGAAAACCGTTCTGCCCTAATAAAGTCAGCAAGGGTTATACTTTGAACTTGGCTTTTTCATCAATGGACCTCACATATATTTCATCTCTGGATTGAGTGTTGGTTCCGAGTTTACATCATGACCATACATATTTTGAATTACCTTTGGCCCAACCACCTCAGTCTTCTTTTTCACGTGTTTAATTCAATTTCTTCAAGGGAAACTATGTAAATATTAATAACGCTTAAGGACCCGCTTACTGAGACATGTTTCGGATTCGCGTGATATAAATTGTAACGACTCTTTTTCAATTTGGTATATGTTTGACTTTAAGAAACTCTTAGGGGATAAAAAGAAGGGTCATAGAGCTTAGAGAATATTTGGTCAGGCAAAGAACTATATTGAGTTTAAAAAGTTAAGGGCACAGTGCATTGGGCTCACCAAAAGTAAAAGATTATGTACAAAGAATGGAAAACAAAATTCGAGCCAATAAATTTTTTTTTCGGAAATATATTAGTAATCTTAAGTCCTATAGGTGCATGCCTGATTCTATGTACCTGGGGTCACAGGTGACCGATGAGGGTCTGGATGTATGTCATCTGTTTTCTGTCCATTTCAGTTCTGTTTATAAAAAATACAAAGTTATACCTCTTGGCAATAACTTTTTGGATACTAATGAATCCGCCCCATTTTCTAACCTAGAAATTTTGTCTGAGGAGATATTTAATACCATTAATAACATTAAATGCAGCGGCTCTTTTGGTCTTGATCTTATTCCTTCCGCTTTTTTAAAAACTATGCTAATAACTTAATTCAACCTTTCACTTTTCTATTTAACAAATCCATAAAATCCGGACTCTTGGAAAGTAGCATTTATTACTCTAATTCTTAAAAATGGTGATCCAAAAAAACGTAGAAAACTACAGACCCATATCCGTAATTCCCAAAATTCTGGACGCGATAATACCCACAAAATTAACCGACGCATTTCTCTTTAGATTTATTTCACAACAGCATGGATTTTTAAAGGGCTAATCAACGGTAACCAATTTATTACTTTTTTATAATTTTGTTACTCCTCTTGTTGATAATGTCTCAAGTTGATGCTCTGTATCTGAACTTCTCAAAGGCCTTTGATACAGTTTTGCATATCAAACTTTTAGTAAAACTAAAATCATTTGGAGTTGGTGTTTCAATGTTACAGTGGTTTGCCCTTTATTTGTCAAATCGTAGACAAATATTTACCTCCAAATAATTTTCTGCTCTTTCTGATGTCCCACAGAGGTCTCACTGCGGACCAATTTTATTTAATATTTTTGTCAATAACATCTTGTTGTGTATTAGACATTCGGAATGTCTCCTTTATGCCGTTGATATAAAATTGTTCCTAAAATTTGTTACCCCGTTCGATACCGTAAAATTGCGGGATGACTTAATTAGTGTAAAAGATTGATCCGCTGCGAATGATCTAGCTTTGAATGTCGACAAATTTAAGATAATTTCCTTTTGCAAAAAGAACATTATTGAAAGTAATTATAATATTGACGCATCCCCCTTGGCTCGGGTCGATGAAATTAAAGACTTTGGAGTAATTTTCAATAAACATCTCTCTTTCACCTCTCATATTGATCATATTGTTGCAAAAGCTTACGGAATGTACAGTTTTGTTCAGCGATCCACATCTAAATTCACAAATATCTGGTCTATGTTAAATCTTTATAAGATAGGTTCTTAAGATATGCATCACAGAAGCTGGGTAGGCCCATGCATTTTACCATTGTATATGGATTATGATTATGAAATGATCATACAACGATTTTACTAACCACGATTACAGCTGGTTATCATATGCTATTAATGTCTCTTCTGTGAAAAATATTCTTAAATACAACGACGCTATCTTGATCTTTAACATCATCAGTGGTTTACTATGCTGCCCATTATTTCAGGGTCTCTTTATTAATCGTACACTTCAATACCAACTTAGAAATTCGAGACAATTACTAGAACCTAATGTGTCCTCTAACTTTTATTTCTCTAGTCCCTCCCTTAGACTGCGCCGACTTTGAAATTTCTTGGCATGTAATTTACGTGAGACTGACAATCTTAATGTATTCAAGCGACAGGTCAAGTCTCTTAGTTGTACTTAGTTTGATATTGAAGTAAAATTTCTTACGGCACGGTAGGGCCTAAATTTTAGCGTTACGCCAAAGAGTAAAGAATTTATAAAAGAGGCGACGCTTCTGGCGCATTCTTTGATGTTTTGAAACCAAATTCTATGACCTTGAAACAGCAGTCCTTTTAATTTGGCAGGGTAGACAAAACATCGTTAAGCACGTTTGTGTAATACGATATTCGGATGGCGGCCTCTTCAATGCCGGGCGGTTGGTTCTTAGCGTCATGTTGTCAACGCCTCAGTCAAAGCCTTGGCTGTGGTAATTCGAGCCCGTTGCAATCACAATTTTCAAACAAACCTTTTAAATTGGTAGGTTGGCAGCTCTGTTGCCGAATCAGTTTCCTTGTTCGACCGTCGCCTCTTTATAACTTCTTTACCCTTTGGTTACGCGTTACGCATGACTTTTTTCCTTTCCACTCTAACTCTTCATGCGTAGAGCTAAAGTTCCTTCTTACTTATTCTCGCTCATCTAGCCGTACGGCGTGAGTCTCTCTCTCTCTCTCTCTCTCTCTCTCTCTCTCTCTCTCTCTATTTCCCTCTTTCTTTCTTTCTTCCTCCCTGTCTTTTTATGTTTATGTTTATTCATCATTGATATTATAAATTCTCAATTCAATTAATTAATAACAGCAGCGTATAACTATGTTTGAGTTACAATAATGGCAAAACCTCGCTAACAGAGAAATTTGAAGAGTTTGAAAGCCTAATAGTTCTGTATAATAAAAAAGTTATATTTTAAATTTAATGATATTTTTCAGAAAATAGTGAAGATATATAAGGTGCTTCATAGATGATTTCTATACTTCAATTAAAAATTACTTATTTTATCGTGGATATTTTTATAATTAATTGAAACTGAATGTTTTGAGATCAGAAATTAACTTTTATTAGTCTTATAAGTTTTTTTGCCCTAACGACAAAAAATTATCCAAAAATATCAACGTTAAAGTCCGGTGCAAAAATAGATGCAGTTTTTATCGATACCTCGAAAACGTAGAATCTACACCATTGGTGGGTGGTGCAGGAGGGGCACAAGGGCAATGCCCTCCCAAAGCTACCAAAGAAATTAGAGAAGGTATTAAACACAAGCGAGAAATTCATAAATGCCATCAAATATGTTACCTGCTTCTATTTTAAATTTTCCGCTCCCAAACTGAACGCTGTGAGCCAGCTTGGCGTTGCACTCCGTACTTTAACAGATTGTCTACTATTCTTATTTTCCAACGCAATTATACATCGAGAATAGTTGAAAGAAAGCTGGTAACAACGTTGGATAGGGGCACGAATCATTTTGTCAAAGCTAATGATAATTTGCTAAAACCAAACGCTGTCGAACTGTTTAAATAAATTTGGCAATTTGCGTTCAAATTAACACATGCAAGTGTCCAGCTTTGAAATAATTCTTCTGTCCTACCGTTCTTGTTTTGTAGTCTTACCGAGACCGGCAACCAATTGCTTCTGCTATTTCAACATTTTTTTCTAAATCACCCCAACGCATACAAATTCTCGATAATATAGCTGTGAGAAAGCTGCCACGTCACGGGGATCAAATACTCGTTAGAATATTAACTCCAAAGTTGTCTGTACTCTTTTTAAATATAAAAAGAAACTCCTTGAATGCTTTAAACATATTATTGATAATGAATATGATAAACTAACCATACAGCAATCAACCGGATTAATAAGTAAACTATTTGAAAGATATAAAAATTAATTTTCGGATATATATTTCTGTAATTAAATTTTGCCGCCCAGTGATATCCTTTATAAACAATTGGAACTACGATAATTAGATAGGGTTAAGATTCAAAAATGCATTTCCGATTTTAAGAATGCGATGGAGAATATCAGAAATAAAGTTAATTATAACTATTATAGTGCAGATGATAAATCAAAAACCAAACCTACAAAGCGAGCCGGATATGTAGATAGAAACATACAAAGAATCAAAGAAATATGTGTTGTTATTATTACAAATATTACAAATTAATTTTCTGCTAATAATTATGTGGAAGTTCCTTTACACTCTGAGACAAACATTTTTAAAAATTTTGCTATATACTTTCCGGAGCATTTTTTTAATATTGTTATTTTTAATTTAGATTCTCTTTTATTACAACAGGAATCATATGTCTTAAGACAATAACATTTCAAGTGTTTTTCGTGAATCTGTTAACTTGTTAACTATTATTTGTAGAATCCCGACAACAGCTGAAAGTGGATGTTGCTTTTCAACTTTAAAAAGAATAAAAACGTTTTCCAAAAATACCATAGGTCAAAATAAATTTTGCGCGCTATACCTGCGTGATATATTGTTATCATTATTATTATTAAGTCCACAAGAGATTTTAATAATCTGGTTATTAGTCATAGCTCAACAGAAATAGACGAACGGACTTTATTTATTATTAAATAAATTTTGCTTTTATATTCGTTCCAATTTTACGAAAATTGAGTTAATTTCTTGTAAGAATAATTTTTTAGTTTTTTGTTTATAATCCATATACAATTATAGTAGTATCCAACGGTGATCTAGAAACTTACTACAACTGATGGTAAAATATAAATTAATAAATATCAAATATAGTTTACTAGAGTATTAATTGTTATTAGATAATTTTACATATAAGCTTGTCCTCCCATCTAATTTAGCCACGGGCCGCCATTGCTGTAGACATTACATTTTGTATTTCAGTTATCATAAACCGACAGTTACCCATACTCCTATTGAAACAGTGGAACTAGCACATAAGAATTAAATTTTAAAAAGGATTGCTCAATTTTGAAATAATTTTCTTTTGAAAAATTATCAAACTTGATTTTGTAATTATATCAATTATTCGCTACTATTCGAATCCCTTATTCATAAAAGAACACCAACAGACACATACATACTTATTAAAGAAAAATTGCATAACACTAAAATATAGGCCCAACAATCGTGAAGTTTCACTTCTTATGTGCGCATCACTAATGCACGCACTTTTTCTATGCAAATTTTTTGTTTATAACTTACTTTCTCTACTTGATATGGTTTTTGGTTAATTACTCAATACAGTCTTAATAAGTGCTTATTTTATTTTCAAGCTACTTTGTGGATTAATATTGTTTATCCTTGTATTGTATTTTATCTCTTGCGCAACGCACAGTTTGAGGAAAACTAGACTTTAAAGTGAAAGTTTTTGGTAACTCCAACCGACCAGGACATGACAAAGACAAGGTCTGTAGAATTCTATGAAGGAAAAGCTGGCTATTAGTTTTTTTCAAATTTTGTAACCGTTTCCAATGTGGTCATAAAGCATTTAACCAACAAACTTTCGAATTTCAAGTTTTAAAAATATGATAATAGTACACTTAACAACTAGTGATGTCAACTTTCGATACTTTTGAGTAATTGTTACTATTCGATACTTTGAAGTTCAATGCTCGTTACCTGTATTCATTACTTTTATTATTTTGATTACATTTATATTTGGTATTAAAATATTTACAGACATGAAAAATTCACAATAATTAGCAAATCACTTAAAATCATAAATAAAACAAATATGCAATACAAAAATAATATAAAAAGTAAAACATAAATGCAATTAAAAATGCAATTCACACATGTTACTAAGTTTTTCCTTGCTCTAAAACTTCTTGAAATACAGCATTTCAAACTTTCATAATTCTATGACATCTTCTACAAAAACTTTGACTGAATACAGATTTTGATTCCTGTTTTTGATTAAGAGTCTTTATAGCATCACAGCCACAGCTAACACTGATGTGGTCATTATCCATTATGGTTTTTGGAGTTATTCATGGAGTTCTAATAAAAACTTTAACTAACCTCAACAATTCTGTATAAGTGGTTGCTTCACTCGGGATGCCTAAATTAAATTTTGGAAATCTTAAATAATAGTGAGCAAAATCTGAAAATCACAATTACTTATCGAAAAACTCACTGATCTCAAAAATGTTCACAGATCTGCGTTCAGTATTTTTGTTCAAAAGATATTGCCGTTTCGACATTTGCGACCTTAAGATTGATATTTCGAAAAGTAAATGAGCTACAAAGCAACTGACCACTCTCCGATGTTCAGAATTGAATTCTACACCTGTGTGAAGAATTGAGAATTGGATCTCGAATTCAATTCTGCAAGCAGTTCTCACACATTTCGTATAGTTTCCGAATTATCGGTTTTTGAATTTTAAAAAGAAAAAATCAATTACTCCATAAATTTAAGGTTTAGGAAAAAAGTAATTACACTTTTAATTCTTGCGATTATTTTGTCATCAATTTTTGTGGGATCTATATTTTTAAGATGGAAGTCTCCCTCCTCCCAAATGCATGGAAAGCGGAGGGGGACTCTCGATAAATCTAGAACTAGAATCAGTGGACTCCAGTTAGTGTAGAACATCCTTGGTGGGAACATCGATTAGTCTATGGTTGCGCCCTCTACTGCTGAAACCGAAAGTCATTTGGCAACACTTGCAACAGTAGAATCAGTGGAATCCAGTTAGTGTAGAACATTCTTGGTGGGAACATCAGTGAGTCTAAGGTTTGTGAATTTTAAAGTAATGTTTTTGGTTTTGTCAGCGATTGCACGTGTGCATATATTTAAACATTTTTCATTGATACAACGTATTTCATAAAATTGTAACTTTCTGCTCCCTATTTCAATTTATTTAAAAAATAATAATTTTGCGTGAAGTTGTAATGCATGTGATTAATTTAAGGGATAATTAAGAAAACGAACTTCATTTATTGCATTACATTATTCCATCACGTAAGCAGAAAAATTTCCTTTATCTAGATAAAATTAACTTTTTTTAAATAAATCGAAATGGGGAGCAATAAATTACAATTTTCAGATTTCCCATATTGAATTCCTATGGTCCGGTTTGCCTGAACCACCCTCTATGTATATTTACGCAATCTATAAAAATTCATTTTCCAGGTCCAGTTTTGCTTCATTTTATTTCAAAACACAATGTCCGACTTTTCTGAAAACGAACTCTTCTGCGACGCTGAAGAAGAGACGACAGAACCCAAATATGGAAAAGTGCCAGATAAATTTCAACAGGAACATAGCGCGGACGTGAAGAAAGGCACGAATAGCTCGAATAATCAGGACCTAGATTACGACTCTTACAGTGATGACGGGATGGTTTATGTTTACGGTGATGACGGTACAATTCGCAAAATTGATGCGAATATCCCTATGCGAACACCGCAGATCCTCGTACAATTTGATGAAGAAACTTCTAGTGATGATTATGAGGAGGTGGAAATAAATCGCAATCAATTTGTAAACTATACAAGACCTAAAAACGAAACTAGTGAAGAAAGGAAGGCCAGGAAAAAAGCTGTCAAAGAAGCTCAAGCTAACAGACGAAAAACGAAAATGAAGAAGAGTGTGAAGAAGGCTCTGATTAAGAATAGTAAAAAGAGAAAAAGTAGACGAAATATGTGATTTTTAAAATGTTATCGATTTATTTTATAGTAGTAATGCAGTAATAAAAATTAAGCTAAGAATCAACTAGAAATTATATTTCCCAATTATTGTGATTTGCTTTTAGAGCAAATTCCAACCTAACAAAAATAATGTTTGAAACATTGCGAGTTTGCCTCATAACTGATCGCAGAATTCTTTATTATAAGAACAATATTTAACAAGACTTAATTCTATTTTCATAAGCATCCAACAGTAGCTCCTTGTATTTCAAAGCAGCTGCTGCAGTATCAAAAGCTTCTCTCACTTCTCCACTTACAACAGCAACATCAGCTCTCGCTTCTACAATTTTTTCAGGGATGTTGTATTACTGCAATAAAGTAATAAGGTTTCCTTAAAAATATGAATTCCGTTGGACGTCAAAAATTCGTCTTGTACGGGAGGGTTGCAGTTGGTTAAATGTAAAAAATACCCCAAAACAGGTTAGGTTTATTTAAATGCTCAAAATGAAGGCAATATTTCTGTTTAAATTTGATATATACAAAGTGAATCTAAACATTACAATTCAATTTTTAAATTCATATCACTAGTGTGCAAGGGCAAGGTTATCGTTCATTGAGCGCTAGCGCACACTTTAGTTTAGGCACACGTTCCGTTATACTTAAAGTGTTATAGAAGATTTATTTATAATGATATTAAAAAATACCCAAGAATAATGTTAAAGAGCAGACAATTAGGCATATCAGGGTGCTTTAATTCTTTAAATAAGGTTGATACATTCTTTGCAAATAATTTTTTACTAGACGACGCAGTACGCTAATAAAAGCGGTTTTCATATAACGGCACTATAATATATCTCTGGTTGCTCAGGGACTAAACACGTGTGTATGGTGTAAAGATGTTTTGTGAAAATCTTTTACACTATCAAAAAAAAACTATTTTTGATAATGTAAAAGTCCATATGAATACAATATATAATTAATAAAACAGTCAAAAGCTTCCAGCATTTAGTAGTTAAGTTTCTTTTTATTTTCCGGTCATTGTTATAAGTAGTAAACCCTAAATGCCCATGACAACAAAAATTATCGTTAGATTTTCAAGTTTTAAATGAAGTCAGGGGCAATATTTTACAATCCCTCTGTACAGGATTTTTTTTTTGACGACCAACGTAATTTTGTTTTACAAAGGGTAACAAATAAATTAAAAGAGGTTTTACACTTTAACCGCAAAATGCGAATAGAGATCACAATTTGTATATCGGTAGACGCTGCTAAACTTTGAATTTAATTTTTTGAAACGATTGAAAATTGTGTTTTCAATACTTTTATCAATTATTTCATTACTTTAAACCTATTACATTGTCTTTGCAATCTTACATTTGTTGTTCATCTATTTCAACTCTCTGTTTTCGAGTTTCTACATTTTGGCTACTGAGAAGGAGATCGTTAAATATTTTTCCCAAAAATCTTATTCAAAAGCTATCGCTATCCAGATTTTATACTGCAAAACAAAATGGTGTAGCTGTAAGAAAAACAATATTTCTTGTATAAGTTCCAGCAGATGCATGTACACAAATCTTGTCATAACACTACTTGTTTTAAGTTTAGATTTTTATGCGACGGGAACGAGCTTGTAGATAATGAAAGGTAAGGTTGGCGAAATGAAACACGCAACAACAAACGAAATTAAAATTGGGGTTTATTTACGATACTCCAGCTACTTCAAGTGAATGCGACGACGAAGGTGCCTCTGGTTGGCGACCTGGTGATCGGTCGGCGAAGACGTCCACCTAACGTGGAGCAGCGACGACGAAGGTGCCTCTGGTTGGCGACCTGGTGATCGGTCGGCGAAGACGTCCACCTAACGTGGAGCAGCGACGACGAAGGGTTTCGGAGCAGCGGTGTGAAGGTGACTTCGACGACCGGCCTGCAGAGCTTCTAGTAGAAGTGACGAAAGCGACAACAAACTAATACTGGGGTGTTGACGGAGGACATCGACGAGGTCTCTATCAACACACGAAGCGATTAATACTGATGGTGATGGCGCGGAGGCTCTTGGGCATCTCTGGCTTTGCGCGGCGGTATGCGCCCTTCAAGTGCGTGTTCCCTAACTTGGCTGGTGGTTAATCCCAGCGCAAAGTTGGCGGGCGATTCAAATTGGAGAGTGTGGACGAAACATACCGCCCACCAAAATCACCAACAAGAGGGTGATTTTCTAAAGCAACTAAAAATGTGGCTTCTCGTGTACATACAAACAAGCCAATAATGAAATGAACAAACAACATCGAGAGGGGGGGGGGGGCGCGATCGACGCGTAATCAACAACGTAAACAAAAAATGACGCGACAACGCGAATAAACGTCCAAAATCATTTCGAATGAGTGACGCCACGAAAGACGCGTCAATCAATGCGAGGGTAATGGGCACAGTTTTACAACCGGACGTTTGGTCGTACCTTGTACCGTTCGTACTGTAGCAACTCGAGAAATATTATCCGCTCCAGGGTGCAAGGCCTCTATGCGGCCCAACCTCCAGCGAAGAGGAGGACATAGATCATCTTTAATCAAGACGAGAGAACCTATGTCACATGGTTCGAACAAATGAGTTTTGGCCCACTTGCCGCGTTGGTAATGCATGTGGAGATATTCGTCTCTCCACCGAGACCAAAAATCGTGGTGCAACCGCTGAACCAGTTGCCACCGGGATAAGCGACTAAGTTTTAAATGCGACAGATCTGAGTCTGGAACTGCCGTTAATGGTTCGAGAGTCAAAAAATGTCCAGGCGTAAGGACATTTAAATCGTTTGGATCAGTGCTTACACTGCAAAGCGGGCGAGAGTTGAGCACGGCTTCCACCTGCGATATTAGGGTGCTCAGTTCCTCATACGTCAATAGTTGACTACCAATAACACGAGATAAATGCGTCTTGACCGACTTTATCCCACTTTCCCACAGCCCGCCAAAATGGGGTGCAGAAGGAGGATTGAAGTGCCATTCCAACGCCTCACATTCCGCGGCAATGCGCATCATATTTACTAATTCACGGTTGGCACCAACGAAATTGGTACCGCAATCGCTGTAAATTTTCGAACAGCGCCCTCGACGTGCGACAAAGCGACGCAGAGCCGCCAGAAATGCATCTCGCGATAAATCCGATGCGAGTTCAAGATGTACCGCTCGAGTAGTAAAACAAACAAACAAACAAAGGTAAGATTTAAGGGTCTTGGCCCCGCGATGACGAGACATCAAAATCGAAAACGGTCCGCCGTAGTCCACACCAACACAACTGAATGCCTTTACTTGGCTGACTCGCGGAACCGGTAGGTCACCCATGGGTGGCGTGAGTGGCGAAGGGTTGGCGCAAAAGCAGCGGTAGCATTTTGAAATGCACTGTCGAATGGCTCGACGAGCGGAAACTACCCAAAAGGCCTGTTGTAACAAGTACATTGTGGTGTTGACACCCGGGTGTAAATTGCAGTTATGAATCTGCCAAATCAAAAGTTCTGTCAACCGATGATGACGTGGAAGAAATGCCGGATGCTTTGTTTCAAAGGGCAGCGACGAGTGAGCCAAACGACCTCCGACTCGTAAAATCCCGTTGTCATCAAGAAACGGGGACAATGTCTGCAGCTGTTTGCAGCAAGGTTGTTTGGCGCGAAGGGCCGCGATCTCTTGACGAAAGGCGACAGCTTGGACTGTCTTGACGATGTGTAGTAAGGCACGATGCAATTCGGACGCAGTTAATGCGCCGGACAGTTTATCTTGACCGCGCGCATTGCTTGTAAATCGAAAACAATAAGCGATGATGCCTTGGATTTTCCGTAATGAGGAAATCCGGAGCATAAGTGAATCGACAAAGTTTGGAGGGGTTTGGTGAGTTGTTAGCGCAACCTTTCTAGATTCCTGCTCTAAATCGAGGGAATCAGCTGAGACGTGATTGGGGATTGAACCCATTTTATTCGACGGCCATGACTCTGGTGGATCTATCAACCATGAAGGTCCCGCCCACCATAAACGGCATGACACGAGGTCCTCTGGGAGCAAGCCTCGAGAGGCAGGATCAGCGGGGTTATCTCCTGACCGAACATGATGCCAACAATCAGGAGCAAGGCGGTCTTGAATATACGACACGCGATTCGCGACGAAGGTTTTCCACCGATGGGGAGAAGACTGAATCCACGATAACGCGACGGTGGAATCACTCCAAGCAACGACGCCATCAACGGCTACACGAAGTTTCGAACCATTGGTGTCTTCTTTGACTACACAATGGTGAGGGATAACATAACATTTGTTGTCCGTTGGCGCAGGACGCAGCGACATATGCCCCGACTCAAGATAGTCGGTCATAAAATCGACATATTGCTGCCGCAACAGAGGTTGTACGGACAAGCGACGTTCTAACGAACAAAGGCGGCGATCCGCGAGTTGAAGCGACCCTTCAAAAGTGGGCAACGGTGACGACTCCTTGAAAGGAAGCAGTACCCCAAATCGACCTGAGCTCTCGCGATAATGCGACTCCTTGAATAAGGTTTCAACGTGGGAGTCCACAGTAGATAACGCTAACTGATTTGGGACCTCTTCAGTCTCCCAGAAGCGCTTCAAAGTATTATCGAGTGTTGGCTCTGTAGTCACAAAAAACGAATGGACTGGCACTGACGCAAGGCAAGTGGTGGTACCGACCAAAATCCACCCGAATACCGTATTAATCGCCGCGGGACGTTCTCCATCCCCAGCAATAAAACCACCGCAAACTATAGAGGCAAAAATGTCGGCACCAAGCAGTATATCAACGTCTCCTGGTTGATACCAATGGGGGTCGGCCAGTTTTAAGTTTTCGAAAGCTTGCACCGGAGGCAATGGAATTCCAGGAAGCTTGGTACAAATGGCGGGCAAGACGATCGGGTTCAATCGAAATCGCGGTTCGGTTAATCCGACTGGACGAATATCGCATTGGGTAGAACCACGCGAAGCATTAATGGTCACATGACCTACACCCGAAATGGGAACCGACGATCGGCTACACGAAAGCCCGAGGCGCTTGCGGCAACCGTCGGCCATAAAACTAGATTGGCTCCCTGAGTCACAGAGAGCTCGCACAATTTGAAAGTTACCCCACCGATCTCGAACTTCAACCAAGGTGGTTGACAATAATACCGTAATTGGTCCGCCTGCGGCAGTTAAGGTGATCGGTGGTGGTGTTGACGTCAAAGGAGTTGGCGCATGCGCAGGCGATGATGATATTGGGTGCGCAGCGCCTTTGTTGAAGTGTAGAAGCGAATGGTGCGACGCCGAACACTGACGGCAGGTATGCCTAGACGGACATGATTTGACCATGTGCGTCGGACTTAAACAATTATGACACAGTCTCAACGATTTCACTGCGTTGTACCGTTCGAGTGGTACCAGGGCCAAAAACTTGGGACACTGCATGAGCTTATGCAAATCCCGACAGTAATCGCATTTAAGGGGGGCGGAAATGCGCGAAGACGATGAAGGCGAGTTTACCAGCAGGGTTTGTTTCCGATCCGTGGAAGACCGCCAGCTGGGTTTTAGAGAAGGCCTTTGGACTGGTTGCTCAGCAGACCGACGATTACTAAACGAGTCGGCTTCTAATGCGCGACATTGGTCGATGACAAAGTCTTTGACTTCTTGAAATGACGGAAATCCGGTTCTCGCAAACTTCATTTCGAACCGTTTTCGAGTTCCTTTGTCGAGTTTGTGGACGAACATGTTGAACAACGAAAAGTCCCATAAGTCTAGATGGGGAAACTGTTGTAAAGCGGATATGTTCTCCACGAAAACATTAATTAAATCTCGAAAAGACTGAGGGCAATCTGGTTTGGCCGTTGGCGCATCGCAGATAGATTGCCAGTATACTGAGGCGAGCATTCGTTCGTTTTGATAACGGTCGACTAATGATTTATACGCAATGTCATAGTTATCGGTTGTCAACGGCAAGTGCTTGACCAAAGCTAGTGGTTCCTTAGACAATGTTGATATTAAGTACTGGAACTTCTCAATCGACGAAAGCGAATCGTTGTTGTGAATCAATGCTGAGAATAAATCAAAAAAGGTCGGCCATGACTTTAGCGACCCATCGAACATGGGGAGATTAATGCGTGGCAGTTTGACGCTTGAGCGGGGCCGACTGCTACCGCCAGCATCGGTGAGCCCACCTTGACTACTAATCGATGATGATTTAGGCACCGGCAAAGACACAGGGTTTGACCCCGCGGCAAAAGATTCGAACGAGCCACGATCCGAACTAGCCTTCTTGTCGGACAGTGGCGCGTAAGGAGGGTGACCACTCTCACGTTGTAGCGCTATGTATATTGACTTGACTTGGTAGAAAATTGTGTCTATTTCTATTACAAGTTTAGTAAGAACAGTAGTTTGATCCGAAGCGGAATCGTCTAGCACCGTACGAGTGTTGACTGCCGAAAACTGCTCATAAACTTCGAGCGCGGTGTCATAGGCGGCGTAAAACATATCCCCTTCTTTAGGATCAGTTTTGGCGGCAATTGCCACCGTTCGAATTGATTCAAGGCGACATTTCACCTGCCTTGCGGCCGGTATGGCCCTTTCAATCGGGAACTCCATCATAAGGTGGCTCAGTTAGCTTGCACAACGAATAACTAGACGTAAGGGGGTGCGAAATGCGCGAATTCAACGAATAATTTTGTCCCGTGCCCCGAGAAACAAATGGTACGCCACTGGTAGCAAATAATGTGTGAGAAAACGAGTTAATTAGTATTTACACGAAAAAACAAAACCAAAAAAAAAACAGGTGCGTTTAATCACTCGCCTCCGGCTACGGTCAACAATAGTAAACAATTCAGTTGCCTGGAGCAGGTAAAGCACCGACCCTTTTTTGCGACAAAATTGAAACGATAAACGGAAATGCGCGCAAACCGGTTGCGGGGCGGCTGGTTCGCAATAACACCGAGGATCAAACAAGCGACAATAATTTCGCTCCAAAAAAACGTTAACCGAAATTCTATGCAAAATCCAAGGCGGCTAGTGGAATACGACGAAGACGAGGCTAATTATAGTAAATAGCGATAATAACGACGAATTACCCTGGCAAAGATCGGCGAATTCGCGACAATTGCCTGTTCAACACAATCCCACCGTCCAAAATCACAAGCTCGTTCGACAAGAACAAATAAAAAAAATTGGATATTTCATCAAAGGGCGAATTCTATCCGGCTCGAAGGACCATGTTTTAAGTTTAGATTTTTATGCGACGGGAACGAGCTTGTAGATAATGAAAGGTAAGGTTGGCGAAATGAAACACGCAACAACAAACGAAATTAAAATTGGGGTTTATTTACGATACTCCAGCTACTTCAAGTGAATGCGACGACGAAGGTGCCTCTGGTTGGCGACCTGGTGATCGGTCGGCGAAGACGTCCACCTAACGTGGAGCAGCGACGACGAAGGTGCCTCTGGTTGGCGACCTGGTGATCGGTCGGCGAAGACGTCCACCTAACGTGGAGCAGCGACGACGAAGGGTTTCGGAGCAGCGGTGTGAAGGTGACTTCGACGACCGGCCTGCAGAGCTTCTAGTAGAAGTGACGAAAGCGACAACAAACTAATACTGGGGTGTTGACGGAGGACATCGACGAGGTCTCTATCAACACACGAAGCGATTAATACTGATGGTGATGGCGCGGAGGCTCTTGGGCATCTCTGGCTTTGCGCGGCGGTATGCGCCCTTCAAGTGCGTGTTCCCTAACTTGGCTGGTGGTTAATCCCAGCGCAAAGTTGGCGGGCGATTCAAATTGGAGAGTGTGGACGAAACACTACTGCTTTCAGCGTTAATTTGACACCTACATAACATTCAACGAGTGGAGGGTGTACAACCCTTGTGGAGGTACATTCAATGGTGATAGAACTGTGAGTCACTCCACCAATTTTTGGTGCAAGTTTTGGCTGATTTTCCAGGATTACTTGGTGAAATAACTGCAAATTAAGCAAAATAGCACAGATATTTTCAATATTTCGATAATAATTTTACCCTAAGTTTACTAAAAAATGCAAACTATAATTTGAGTGTGACTTTACTAATAAGTGTATAATAACAAAATAGTTCTATTTTTATATCGCTTTAATTAATAATTTTAATATGTTAGTTCGAATAAGTTGTTCTATGAATAATATTGTGCAGAAATCTCTTGTCCATCCATTGCAATTTCTGCAATATCAATGCGCTAGCCTTTGTTTCAGTGTCACATTTCCGTACGCCACTGCCGGAGCGTTTGTTCTTATTTGAGGTAACATCTGGTAACATGTTCTATGATTGTTCTAACTCTAACCTCACTTTGTTTTCTAAACTGTGTGGTTGACACGTGGCATTTTACCTTGTTTTGACAGAAATTTGAACGAAAATGGCGAATTACGAGGAAAAGCTCAAGAATTTTTCCGTAGATTTGTTCAAAGTCGACGGAATTAAATTCGGAGAATACAAAACAAAAGTTGGGGTAATGACCCCCGTATACTGCGACCTTAGGGTTATAGTCAGCTATCCTAAATTGCTTGTAAGTTGATTGGTAATTTTTTGTCAATTTTTTCCACCTTTTTTTGTAGAACACTTTGGCCGATTTAATAGTGGAAGTGTTGAAACGACAAGAAATCGAAATTGACGTCATTTGCGGAGTACCCTACACAGCCTTGCCAATTGCAAGTGTGATTTCCATGAAAACTAACATTCCAATGGTGATGCGTCGTAAAGAAACTAAAGATTACGGCACCAAAAAATTGATTGAAGGCAAATTTTCACAAGATGATCGCTGCTTGATTGTTGAAGATGTAGTAACGTCGGGTAGTAGCGTCTTGGAAACAGTCCGGGATTTAGAAGGAAGCGGCTTGAAATGTAGAGAAGCAATAGTACTGTTGAACCGGGAACAAGGCGGCGAGAATTTTTTGAAAGAAAAAAATATTACTATGCACGCATTACTAACGTTAACTCAAATCGTTAACAACTTATTTGAAGCTAACTGTATTGATCAAGCTACGGTACAAAAAGTAAAACAATATTTAAGCGAAACTCAAATTTCCGAACTGCCAAATAAAAGTAATAATTTAAAAATTCGCTTTTAGTATGTAATTGTTTTTTTTTTTTTTTTTTAGTTGATCGTCGACTGGTTAGCTACAATTCGCGCGTAAAATACGCCAAAAATCCAATCGCAATCAAAATTTTCGAAATTATGTGTGAAAAGAAAACTTCACTGTGTGTAGCAGCGGATTTGACTAACACTACTGAAATTTTGAACCTGGCTGAACAAATAGGTCCCCATATTTGTTTGTTAAAAACCCATGTGGATGTAATCAAAGATTTTCACCCAAATTTTATCAAACATCTAAAAACTATAGCAAAACACCACAATTTTTTATTGTTTGAAGACAGAAAATTTGCAGATATTGGCAAAATTGTTCAATTACAATATAATGGGGGTGTTTTCAATATTTCGTCGTGGGCGAGTTTAGTAACGGCGCATTCCGTCACTGGGAGAGGAGTTCTGAATGCGATCAAAGACGGTGGTGGGATTAACGAAAAAGGAGTATTTTTGTTGGCTGAAACAAGTGCTGCGGGTAGTTTGATTGATTCGAATTACACTAAAGCAACATTAAAGTTGGCTGAAGATTATGAGGATTTGGTTGTGGGATTTGTTGCTCAAAATCCGTTATTTTTAGAAAACTTAGGGATGATACAGTTGACGCCTGGAGTACAGATTGGATCATCTACAGATACTTTATTACAGCAATACAACACTCCTGAAAAAGTTGTAGAGGCGGGAGCTGATGTTGCTGTTGTAGGTAGAGGAGTGACAGAAGCTGTTGATCCTGCAGCAGCTGCTTTGAAATACAAGGAGCTACTGTGGGATGCTTATGAAAATCGAATTAAGTCTTCCTAAATATTGTTCTTATAATAAAGAATTATGTGATTATCCTGTGATCAGTTATGAGGCAAACTCGCAATGTTTTGAACATTATTTTTGTAAGGTTTGAATTTGATCTGAAAGCAAGTCACAATATTTGGGAAATATAATTTCTAGTTGATTCTTAGCTTAATTCTTATTACTGCATTACTACTATAAAGTAAATTGATAACATTTTAAAAATCACTTATTTTGTCTAATTTTTCTCTTTTTACTATTCTTAATGAGAGCCTTCTTCTTTTTCGTTTGTTGGCTTGAGCTTCTTTGACAGCTTATTTCCTGGCCTTCTTTTCGTATTTAGGTCTTGAATAGTTTACAAATTTACTGCGGTTCATTTCCACCTCCTCAGCATCATCACTAAGAGTTTCTTCATCAAATTGTTTGAGCATCTGCGGCGTTCGCATAGGGCTATTCAAATCAAGTTCGCGAATTGTAAGTTATATTTTTGGTTTTGTGAGCGATTGCACGTGTGCAGACATTTAAACATTTTTCTTTGATACCGCGTATTTCACGAGAACCTTAATCTATCTACATCAGCAGCTAGCAGTTTTCCCGACATCCTCATTTATACGAAAGGTAAAAATTGATATACCGAGTGATTCAGACGAAACGGCTCATAGGGATTTAACATGAAAAATCATAAAATTGTAATTTTCTGCTCTTATTTAAAAAAATAATAATTTTGCGTGATGTTGTAATGCATGTGATTAATTTAAGGGATAATTAAGAAAACGAGCTTCATTTATTCCATTACATTATTTCATCACGTAAGCAGAAAAATATCCTTTACTAGATAAAATTAACTTTTTTTTAAATAAATTGAAATGGGGAGCAATAAATTACAATTTTCCGATTTTCCATGTTGAATCCCCAGGTCCGGTTTGCCTGAACTACCCGGTATGTATATTTACACGATCTATAAAAATTCATTTTCCAGGTCCAGTTTTGCTTCATTTTATTTCAAAACACAATGTCCGACTTTTCTGAAAACAAACTCTTGCGACGCTGAAGAAGAGACGACAGAACTCAAATATGGAAACGTGCCAGATGAAATCAACAGGAACATAGCACGGACGTGAAGAAAGGCACGAAAAGGTTGAATAATCACGTCCTAGGTTACGATTCTTACAGTGATGACGGGACGGTTTATGTTTACGGTGATGACGGTACAATTCGCAAACTTGATTTGAATACCCCTATGCGAACGCCGCAGATGATCCAACAATTTGATGAGAAAACTTCTAGTGATGAAGAAACTCCTAGTGATGATGCTGAGTAGGTGGAAATGAACCGCAGTAAATTTGTAAACTATTCAAGACCTAAACACGAAACTAGTGAAAAAAGGAAGGCCAGGAAAAAAGCTGTCAAAGAAGCTAAAACGAAAATGAAGAAGAGTGTGAAGAAGGCTCTCATTAAGAATATTAAAAAGAGAAAAATTAGACGAAATAAGTGATCTTTAAAATGTTATTGATTTATTTTATAGTAGTAATGCAGTAATAAAAATTAAATTAAGAATCAACTAGAAATTATATTTATTTTCTCCCCTTTCAATAAATTTGGCAGCACGGCTGCTACTGATTTCTACTGCATATTCGGAGTGCCACCTACTGATTAAACTAAAAGTCCTCTAGCAGTAGTGATGGCGAAAAAGTAATCATTCGTTACTCGAGAAGACCCGAAGTACCGATTACTCGTTCCACAATGTATTCGTTACTTTCGGTACTTTCGTTACTTTGATTACTTTCGTTACTTTGATTACTTTCGTTACTTTGATTACTTTCGTTACTTTGATTACTTTCGTTACTTTGATTACTTTCGTTACTTTGATTACTTTCGTTACTTTGATTACTTTCGTTACTTTGATTACTTTCGTTACTTTGATTACTTTGAGTACTCGATACTAGAGAGTAGTTGGTTGCAGAACGAGTACTCGGTACAAAGTAATCATTCGTTACAATCGGTACTTTGATTACTTTGATTACTTCGTTACTTTCGGTACATCGGTAGGGATAGAGAAAAAGTAATCATTTGTTACTCAATAGTCGGTACTCCATTCTCGGTCTCGGATATTCGATCTTAGTCTCGGTGTCGCTCACGCTTATGAAGTCAATATTATTATGTAATATTCGCATCACGGTTGTGGTTTTTACAAAGGACCTGGAATGTACTTTTCGTTCTTGATTTATGTTATTAAATAAATAAATAAATGAACGTTTTTCCCTGTATTTATTAGAAGTAAATAAATTCTGAAATTATTTTTTTAAATGTAGATGTAAATCAGTTTTAAAAACCAAAAAATATTAAAGATTAATGGGTAAACGGGTGGATCACTGCTTTAGGTGACTAGATAACTTGAACTACAGTACAGACCGTTTTTTTATGAATGATATGTGTGACAATAAAATTATAAAATTGGACACAATCTAAATTTTGTCACAATTGAACCTTTTACAATCATTGCCAATAATCTCTTGCGTTCTTTGGTCTGCTGACCTGAATTATAACAAAATTACACCAGGTTGGCACTTTCAATCATAAAAAAAATTCTTCCAAAAAATCGGACACATTTTTCATAATGGACATTATTTCGTTCTAATGACTAAATCTTTACTCCTATTCATTTGCTGAATACTAACAAAGAAAATTAACATTAAAGACTGTATAAGAATTAAATAAGTCTTGTCCAATTTTTTGTAATACAAATCTTTTGGTAAATTATCTATTATTTAATAAATTAACTATCGACAGGAAATGATATGATACGATAAGTAATATTGTTTATTGAATTTTTTTAAGTTTTTCTTATATATTTTTATGGTTATGTGCAGGTGGAAATGAACAGAAAACAGAACTGGGAATCCCGGACTGGAATCTCCAGTAATTTTTATTTTCAGGTAAAACAAATATGCGTCACCAGGTACGTCGTTTACTCTTTACTACCCTTCTGTTGGGCCATTCAAAAAGTTAAAAATACACAATAAATAGCTGGAAATAAATATCGATTCGTGCTGTTATTTTATTAGATTTATTTTTGAAAATGTTATGGTATAGATGTTTGCCCTACACGTGCTCTACTGCGTTTACATACATCATACATTTCATGTTAAAAGGTTTCAGCAGAGACAATAGCTAATTAAGAAATTTATTTTTATGATAGTTATAAGGTAAAGTGTCGGACATTTGGTTCTATAACAACCCTTACTTCTGGTAAGCATTACCAGCTATCTTTGGAATTTCCTTATCGGTTCTTCATGGCAGTTTTGTAGGGGTAATTGAAATAATTTTTTTAAATGCTAATCAAGATTTCTTTTAAAATTAGTAATTTTATAGTTTTTAATTGTTATGTTTGTGTTAATTTTGTTATATTCTTTATTTATTATTTTTGATTTTTTATATTTTATTTATTTTTTATATTTCTTTTTGTTAAATTTTTGTTTTATTTTTTATATATATTTTTTTATTACATCTTTGTTTTATTTATGACGTTTAAGTGATTTGCTAATTATTGTGGATCTTTCATGTCTGTAGATATTTTAATACCAAATACAAAAGTAATCAAAGTAATCAAAGTAACGAATACAAGTAACGAGTATTGAAACTAAAAGTAACGAATAGTAACGATTACTCAAAAGTACCGAAAGTTCACATCACTACTGTTTAGTGGGCCGTTTATGAAAGGTCGAGTCGTCGGTAATGCCGTGGTTTTTCTTTCAGCTTTTGTAGTTCGGTAGTAGTACCAACTAATAAAAAAAATATCAAATTTTCTTCCAGGGAGTGCAGAATATAATTATGTTTTTGAGCTTTCGATCTGATAATATGGGGTCAATTAAATAAAAGTTAGGTATAAAATGATAGAATATGGATAAATGTCGTGTGGGCACCTATTTTGATTTCTGTTATGTGTGGTCTGTGACCTATAGCCACTTAAAAATTTAAGAGCCGTTCAGCTGCTCAAAAAGCAAGAACCGAGTCGTGTTTTTTTTAATGTTTCGAAGACAAAATGGAAATGTTGAAATGTTGCACAGGGAGAGCGCCAGGGACTGAAGGCTAGCTTCAGTCACGAGGAGTTGGATTGAACAATAGAAACAGGGCAGGTCACCCTGCAATACACCAACTCACAAATAACGTAACTTTAGCACATAAAAAGTCTAACACCACCAGATAATAATAAATACTTTAAAATACACAATGCTGTTGAATGGCATGAAAAGCGGGCCCCGCTCTTCGCGCGAAAAATTTGAAATCTTTATCAATTTGATTTTACAGTTTTTTTTTAACGCCCAATTCTACCTATCTGAAAAGAAGGAACGTACCCCAACACAATTCACAGCTAATAAATTATGCTGATAGGTGGCGCTCTTTACGTATTCTCAACATATTATTTAAAAATACACTAAAAATAAATTGACTTAACCGGCATGATATGATAT
Source organism: Pyrochroa serraticornis (assembly GCA_905333025.2). Taxonomy (NCBI): domain Eukaryota; kingdom Metazoa; phylum Arthropoda; class Insecta; order Coleoptera; family Pyrochroidae; genus Pyrochroa; species Pyrochroa serraticornis. The sequence continues at coordinate 6,267,373 of HG995157.1, read as the reverse complement.
CAATTAATACGCAAAGTTACGATTAATACTAAAAGATACTTGTGACTTTATTATTTACTTTAATTTTTTTAAATTTGACCCGCATGCGATGCCACTGCAATGTTTACGGTTTTGGTTGAAAACATATTTATCGAATAGGTGGCGGCACTATCGTGAAAATTTAACGAATCGAGACGGCGGCTCTCCCACTTCTCAGAGCCGACATTCAAAAAATTAAATCGTAACTGAAAAGGTTTGTGAGTTTTTATAATATTTCTGGTTAAATAGTAACAAACCACATTTGAACGTTTTAATGGCTTAACCTATTAATAATTGATAGTAATAATTTATATTCCTACGTGTTTTTCTAGTTTTTTCTTGTGAGAAAGTTGAAAATCTCCCAGATTATATGAATCAATTACTGAATTTACACAAAAGAACAGGAGAAAAGGATTCTGGTTCACAGCTTTACTTCAGCCAAGTAACGAAACGAGTTAATGAACGAAACCGGCAGCGTAAGAATAATCGCAATAAATTGATTTCGGAACGGCGTCATTTAACCACTATGAGTCCCCTCAACACCCCACAAGCAACTAAGTTGATTTCTCAAAATAAAGGCGCTAAATTCAGCCGAGTCGACATGTTGGCTAAATGGAAGCAGGACAAAGAAAAGTTAAAACTTCTGCAGAAAGCAAAACTTAAGCCGGTGTTCAAAGTTACGCAGGTCCCAGCCCCTATTGGATTACCAAATCTGGAAACTATCAACAGAGAAATTAAGGGAAAACTGTTTAAGAAAAATGAGTTTGCTTCCGTTAACCATAAACCTCCAGCCAACTTAACTGAAGCCCCTACGACGCCAACAAGAATAGGAAAAGAAGGAAAGATAGTAGTTTTGGAATGTAATAAAATGTTAACGCGCTCCCAGACTCAAAGTACACGTGAAGGAAACGTAGGAAAAAACTCATTGGTGTCTCAACCGAAAACCTTTAAGAAACTAGATGTAAAAAAAGTTAAGACTTCGACTCTTTCATCCACAACACCTCAAAAAACTTCAAACAAAGTGATATCAAAAAAACAAACTTCAACATTATTAAACGATGTCAAAGAACTTGTTACTAGTAAAACTACAGTTGAAGTGAGCGATTTCAAAAGTAGTGCTAGGTAAGAAGGTTTTTTAAGCGAATTAATTATTTACAATTCCATTTTGATTAGGTCTCCACTAAAACAACTAGCGATTGATAGTCATTATTTTACTAGGTAAATTTTATTAATTGATTTGTTAATTTATCTAATTTTGTTGGAATTTTTTTAGGTCTTCAAAAGGCGCAAAAACGTGCAGCAGTCCTAATAGGTGAGTTTTTTTTACGAAATTGTTGTTTTTTTACTATCTTATGACAAATTGATCAACAAAATCCTACGTGTAAAATGAACTAAATTTGTGTTTTGTAATTTTCCTTAGAGTAATTTCTTCGCAGTCAATGGATTTGTCTGTAAATAAAAACAACAATAGCAACGTAAAGGAAGCTTCTACGCCTTCACGAAAGAAAGTAAACAACTTAAGAACTCCAGACAAAACTTTATCAGCACCCATATATGTTAGTCCCTTTGTAACAGTTTCTCGAGGCAAATCCAATGCACGAAAGGAGTTTCATTATAGAAAATCTGGAGGAGGTAATTAAGTTTTATTTCTCAAACACGAAACAAACATTTTGGTTGTGTATTTTTAAGTGTTCAAAAGTAATTTATAGAAAAATAATTGAACATTTTCGGAATGTTGTTGTTTGAGGAATTCGTATTTTGATCATTAGTTGTTTGCAATCTAAGAACTTAATTGTTGTACACGCTAAACAAAATTAACATGTTTTTGGGCTTATAGATTCGTCCGAAAGTAAAGATTTTTCACCGAAGTACAACATTGAAAAATATAGCAGTCCTACAGCGGGTGCCGCTTATTTTACATACAAGTTGGACAACGAAACGGCAAGATTACAAAAACTTTGCGATCAATGGACCTCCTATAAAGTACGTAGAAACATTTTATTGTTTTTTTGCAGTAAACCTGCGACCCCATTTTATTAAAATCGCGTTCTAATTTTCCACAATCGGACTTGGAATTTAATTTGCGTTTTTTATAACATTCAGATCTGGTTGACGAGAATTTAACAATTTGTCAGCGCTTGTCTAAATTGTTTATTCCATTAATTGGTCATGGTAGTTTGTTGCATTCTGTAGGAATTTAACAAACATTAACTTTGCTTTCTTTCAAATTCTTAAAAAGCATCGGATGGCTTTGTAATTACCAATTAAAATTTTGACGAGAGTTTAATTACGCTTTGTGCTACCGAAGCTTAGTTCTTTTAAATGCTAAATTTTCTGTTCTTTAATTCTAATTGAGTGGCTATCACAGGAATCAGAAAATCCTCCAGAAGAAGCTATTGACATGATAGACGTTGCTATTGGCCAATCTAATCTTCTTACAACAAAAAAATTCATGCAGTTCAGCGGTTTGATTGAAGAATGCAGAAACCGAAATGCTGATAGACCGGTAACTTGCGAAGATCTCCACGGTTTCTGGGACATGATCTACATGCAGGTCGTTAATTTAGAGAAGCGATTTGCTAATTTAGACAACTTGATGAGTAATAATTGGAAAGAAATTATTCCCGAACCAAAGAAAACAATTGAGACAAAGAAACCTAAGAAGAAAATTAAAAAGGTTAAAGGAACCTCATCGTTACGTGACGCAATTCAAGGTAACGTCGATTAAATTGTTGTGCAAAAAAAAATTTTCGCATTTTATAGCGGCGCGATTGAAAAAGCAAAATGAAGAACAAAGGACTCCGAAACAATCTCGCAAAAGTATTTTTGATGCAGTGAAAAGTAGCGAAAAGAAAAAGCGTGATAGTTCGCCAGGATTGATGATGATGAAAGTTGCGCAAATAGCTAAAAAATTTGAGGTACGCAAACAAAATTTCGAAATAAAAATTCATCAACTATAATAAAATGTTATCAAAAAATATTTTAAAATCTTAACAAGAAATTATCTAGTTATTTGTTATTTTCAGGCGGGGACTCCCGGAAAAGGTATTTTGAAGACTGAGCTTACAAAATCAGCCGCAAAAATACCCAAAGCTGTACTATTTAAAGACGACAACTTTATAGCCGATCTCGAAAATGATTTAAATAGTTCAAATACACGATCAAGTTCAAAAGTCAAAGGTAATTACAAAAATTTATTTAATTGTAAAAAGTAAAACTATTAATTATTGTATTCACTTTTATTTGCAGTTGCAACACCTAGGAGATCATCTAGGCTCAATAACATCGGTTAAATTTAATAGTTGGAACCAGAGGTACCTAATATTTTTAACTTTTTATGTGTTTGTTGACGTTTTCCATTGTGACCTGTTTTTTAAATAATATTAACTAGTTTTAAATTCATTCACTAAGAGGATGTACACCTCATTTAAAAAAAAAAGTTTACAAACCGAAGTTTCTTTTATTGCTTTCGACTACTTAACTAAAAAATTATAAATGTCAAATGACTAATCTGGTGCCATATAAGAGCATATTTTTATACAAAATGATTAATTTTTTTTGGCAAACTACTAATATTTTTCTTTAGGCTGACAGAATTCTTCACAAGCACGGGGAAAGTTTGTTTTTCCGTCTCAAGCTGTTTATTTTCAAATAATAAAAAAGCGCATGTATTGGCCGACATTATGTCTTAGAAGTCCAAAATTTTGAAGTCAAAAAAATCAACAAGGGGTTAGTGGAAGTTTCAAAAAAAGAACATTGGAAAAAATTAACGCCGCATGCGCATTAGCGCGTAGTTCCACTTGCTTTGATATCTGTATGATAGGTTGAAATTTTATTTTTTTTCCAAGTTTTTGTAAAATAAATCCTTAGAGTATAGAATATCATGAAATTTAGTTGACACAAGAAAAAAATTAAATATTTATGCAGATACAACAATAACAAAATTTAATTTTATTACTAACATCGCTAAGGATCCATTCATTCGATGGTTGAGTTTTTTCGTTGGTTTTTTTCATGGAATTAAAGCTTCTTCAATCTACTTGGCAAGGACATGATTTTTATTGCCTTCCGGTAAGTAACACCATCATAATTAAATACTTGCTTTTCGACGAAATGACTGCGAATGTGATGTAGCAAAGAATCATTAATTTAGTGCATTTAACCGGCAGCTATTAAAATGAAATTACCTTCTTTGCATAGCCTATAGTTTCTTGTTAATTATCCTTTTTTTATTTTGAAAATCGCATCAGCGATAGCAAAGTGCTGTTAGTATTAGCAAAACGCCGTCAAATTAGTATATTATAAAACTTGCTTGCAGCTTGAGTTCGAGATAGAAAATTCTAGGGAATAAAAGCTAAAGTTGCTGCTCGATTAAAAAGTGAAGTTGTCCCTCATATTTCTATTTGTCAACCACATAGGAAAAAACTTTGTGAAAATCAAGCACAAAAAGAAAAATTGCTAAAATTATTAATACTCCAAACTTATTATGCATACAACCCTCAACATTACTGAATTTCTGTGAACAGCTTCGTCCTGTTTATTATTCTCAGAACTTTCTAAAGCCCAGCTTATGCTCAACTAACCATTAAGAAGAGAAGTGCATTTTGCTGCATTAGAAAGTTCATACTTCTATTTCTCAAAGTCCTCTTTGCATTTGTTCAAACAAAGTGCAGGATTGTGTTAATCCTCTTATGAGGGTTAGTTTCCTTTTATATTGGGGTAAATCTGGGAGAGTTCGACCACCTTTTGGGAAAAAAGTTGTAACTTTTTACATTTTGGAGATATATAATTCTTTAAACCGTTAAAGTTAGTTAGTTTATTAACAATTATTTGCATATTTATACTTGGCCCAGAACGTGCTGTGATTGGACGTGACGAATGACGTCACTCCGCCAATCACTTCTGAGTCTGTTAAAGTCTGTTAATTACAGGCGATTTATTTTCCTATCAAACTCCATTACTGCTCACAGTTGTTTATGTTTAGCAACTAATCAAAACTGCATTGTGGTTTTCCGAAGTGTAAAATGATTGACGAAAGAGTATAGAGCATCATGACATTTAGTTGGAAAAAAAATTAAATGTTTATGCAGATACAATAATAACAAAATTTAATTTTATTACTAACACCGCTAAGGAAGGATCCATTCTTTCAATGGTTGAGCTTTTTTATGGAATTAAAGCTTCTTCAATCTACTTGGCAAAGACATAATTTTTATTGTCTTCCGGTAAGTAACACCATCATAATTAAATATTTACTTTTCGATGAAATGACTGGAAACTTGGTGTAGCAAAGAATCATTAATTCAGTGCATTTAACCGGCAGCTATTAAGATGAAATTATTTTTTTTGCATAGCTCATAGTTTCTTGTTAATTATTCTTTTTTTATTTTGAAAATCGCATCAGTGATAGCAAAGTGCTGTTAGTATTAGCAAAACGCCCTCAAATTATCTTGTCTTTCCTTTCGCTCACTCATTTTATTTTGCCCCGCCAAGTAAAAATACACAGTTGTCACAATTGTAGGGGAATCGCAAGCGATCTCGTACTCGTATTTTGTAGTAAACGGCTCGCACAGAACGCTATTTACTCCGTTTGGAAGATGACAAAATTTCAATAATTTTTACGATTCTTAACGTTTCTACTAGGCTACCGAAGTAACCGTGCATTTCTGATGAATAGACATTAAGAAGAATTTATAGACTGATTCTTCAAAATTATGACTGTGCAATTTTTATATTTTTCCACCTTTTGATTACTTCAAAAAGAATTTAAAAGTCACGGCCTCCTTCCTCGGCATTTTAAACGCAGATATACAAGATCCATCGGCATTTTTTGTATAGAGCCATAGTTTCTTATTCACGGTCCAAAAAATGATGACCTCTTCCAGTATTCACGAATGAAAATTTTTGTATTTGCTGATCCAAAAGAAAATTGAAGGTAGTAAAACTGTAAGAAAAACTATAATTTGCACATACGGTTATTAAAATATTAATTCGGCTTAAAAAAGTGAGGAAGTGATTAATTCAAATCAAGCAATAGCTTTGACTTCATCAGACCACATTTTGCAAGCAGTCAATTATAAATACGACATGCAAACAGATAGAAAAAATTTGTAAGACGATGATGTATTTCAACTTTTATTTTAGCAGTTTGTTAAATGTTTTATGCGTTGAGAAAGTATAGGCACCAAAAGATATTGAAGATTTATTGCCTGGAAAGCGAATAGTATTGTGCATTGTGTTGTAAATTTTTGCTGGATTTATTACTTTTAAGTTGCCTCAAAATATTTTGTGGAAATTGAGCTGCTGGCTTTTCCAAATTATTTAACTATACAGCACATGTAAAAAATGTTTACTTAGATAAGCAAATCAACAATTATTTGCATATTTATACGTGACCCAGAACGTGATTGGACGTGACTAATGACGTCACCCAGCCAATCACTTCTGAGTCTGTTATAATCGGTTATTTACAAGCGATTTATTTTCCTGGCAAACTCAATTATTGCTCACAATTGTCTGCGTTTAGCAACTAATCAAAACTGCATTATGGTTTTCCGAGGTGTAAAATGACAGACGAAAGATTTGAGTCAAATAACTACATTTACGTAAACGTCATGTCTACATGTTTACATGAGAGTTGGCGGCCCTCTGGCGCAAATATTTCCAATTTAAAAATGAATATTTAATTATGTGAAAGAAAATTGATGTAAAAAGAAAAAATACGTACATGGTCATATGCATTTAATAGATCAGTTTTATACAAAAAAGGAAGAAAATTATGTGTAAGTTTCCCATTGTTTCTAGATAAGCGCCCGTGAGTTTTATGGTCGCCAAGCAAACTTCGAAATTTCCAAAAACTTGTTCTGAATTCTTTGCAGTAGTTTGTAAATTTAATTTCCTGAAATCCATAGTTGATTGATTTTCTGGTAATTGTTTGTTTTAAATGTTGAAATTTTAAAATTAATGATCCTAATTGAAAATGGGTGGTTAATACGATAAGTCTCATTATAATCATTACCAGGTTTCAATCAAATAAGAAAAATTGTTTTCAATTTTACCATTTCTTAATTATTGGTACAATTAAATTATCTCTCAAAATATGGAAGAATAATTCTGATTATAACCTCTAGTTAATCAGCTAAAAAAATATTTACTAAGAAGGGCCCTTTTTACAGTCCCCAATCAGCCTTCATCTTTGTCCAATACTCATTTATTGCATTTATTTCTATTGACTTACTTCTTTATATTATTTAAATTTCTAATTTTATTATTTATGTTATACTAATAACTTTCTGTTTGCTTGTTTTAGGTCCGCACTTTTATATTGGTTAATAACACTCAATCAACAATCTAAGTGACGTAAATTGTTAACATGGACGATTCTAACATGTTTCAAATCGATCTCTATGCAGTCGAAAGTCGGAGGTCCCTCAGAACTAAAAGGCTATTATACACCGCAGCAACATTACACGCGACCCAACTGGCATTTAGCCTAATCGGTCTAGGAGCTGACGTAAATGATTTTTGTAAAATTGATAATGTCTATATAACACCATTACAGGCTTTATGTAATACCAAGGAGTCATCGTCGAGGCAAACGGATTTTGCAGCTCTGCTTCTTTATTATGGTGCGAATGCTACTGTCGTCAATGACGATGGTTTAACTCCATTCAGTACGTCATTAAGATACAGACCGTTAACTGATCTTCATGAACTTCTCTTTGATTATACATTTGACGAAGTACCAACCTACAGATCAGCCACTGATGTTATTGAATGTTTAATGTCTGGAAGTGATTTATTTCCGGAACTGTTAAATAGAACAACAGAAATCTTATATGATGAATCTAATTTTTGGCGCTTTCGCGAGAACATCCATATGTGTAAACCAGCGCATTTAAGAATGTTTATCACAAAATTTCGGAAGTTTTTTGTGGATTATATCTATAACTGTGGACTTGCTGGATATGAACCTGTTACAAATCACAGCTGGTATGACTTTTTAAAGGTTTGCTTCGAATTTGATTTAGGTCACAACCTAAATTTAGCCATTCCTGAACCTTTTATAATCGCTGAGAAAATGGTAATGAATTATCACCTCTGCAGAAATTACGAGGAGTTTAACCAACTCCTAACCTATTTTTTTAGTTGGGGGGCTTCAATCACAGATCGTGATGTGCACTCTATTTACAATATATATGGATACTGTGATTTATTACATCTCTGTCTTCACTTGAAAAGGTTTCCTTTACAGTCTATAACTGAAAATAGAACCACTGTCGGAGCTCTCATACTTGATATGACAGTAGATGTAAAATATTGTATACAAGAATACCTATGGACTTCAGAAAAACACGGTTTCTTGTTAGATTATATAATGCCAACGGTTGAACTAAATCAGAATGGTTTAGTTGACAATGATTCTATTTATAACAAAAAAATCCTGCCAAAATTAGAACCTTTTAAAAAAAAGGTACAAGTGCCAAAGTTAACGGACTTAGCTAGGAATGCATCGAGAAATCAAATAATACAGAGATACAATATAAAAGAAAGTGGAGATTATTGTAGGATTGTAAACGTATTGTGTCTTCCCAGAATTATTAAAAATATACTTTTGTTTAAAACAAAACTTTACTTTGAGTGATTCAATAAATTTTAGAGTATGATCCAATATGTTTAACAGTATGTAATTCGTTATATTTTTTATTACCAATAAAGACTTTTCTTGTTTTATAATTTTATCAAATTAGTTTAATTTTTTCCAATTACCAGCAACCTGAAGATCCTTTCATATTCCACCATGTTTCATCATCGACATTTTCGTGAGTGAACCGAAAACTAAAAGACTTTTAAGATTTATAATGCTAAAACAAAGAGGTGTTTCATTTTATTTGATATTCTGTCAACTTTTAGGTTGCGGATAAAGGTTTATACTGAATCTATATTTCAGTTCATATAAACTATTAGCGACTAGTTTTAGTTTCTAATTATTTAATACATACACTAGCTCAAAGGTATAAGCAAACTGTTAATTAATTAATGACCTGGAGCCTCGAATCTAGTAAATCATAGCCTCTTAAAAACCTAAATGTAGGGTAAGTATTCAAACTCTTAAAAACCTTAAAACAGCTAAAAAATTGAGGGAATTGTCAGTTGCCTGTCAATTATTTATTTGCTGTTGTAAAAACTCGACTTGTCAAACTGGTTTGCAATGGATGAAAATGAAGCTGACGATTTGGTAGCAAAAGAAAAAATAGTTATAAAATACGGAAAACCGGTACTGGAAATCAACTGGAGAAAAGTTAAACTCATCACCACGATCTTGGTTGTGCTCTTAGTGATTGACATATTGTTCTCATTTAGACTTTTTGTATCTGCGGTCCAGATCAGAGGACACATCGGCCACTACATCAATATGGTTTCTGACGGAGATGGCGATATTTTACCGAGTTTACAGGCGGTTCCTGTACTCTTTTGCATGTTACTAGATGGAGTAATTGCGTTCATGATCTACAAATGCTTCCTTCCAGTCAAACAGCCAAACTTGAATCGACTGATGTTTCTAATAACCATCATGGGTCTAATTTTCTCTATAATACTTTTCATCATTATAATTTCGGTGATTGCGCACGCGTACAGCGCACATACAAGTCTTCACGATGGTATTGTGGTCGCTATGAGAAACTACTCATCAAGTTTGATGTATAAAACTCAAATCGATCGACTTCAAATTGAATTCCAATGTTGTGGCAGTAAAAGCTATGATGAATGGTACTCTGTTAAGTGGTTCGATTCAAGTATCCAAAGACCAAAGAGGAGGTAAATAAAACTTAATTGCAGCCCTCAATTTTGTTCTATTTTTGAGCTTTATAAAATTTTCCGAAACTTATCCAGTTTCTACTTCTTAAGCTTTTTTTTTCTTTTCTATATTCGAAACTTATGGAGTTTCAGTGATGATTCGAATGGTAACACGCCCTTTAGCTGCTGCTCAATGAAGTCACTTTTCCCTTGCATTCATCACAATATAGAAATTACCGGAAAGGCGTACCTTTACATCCCGGAATTTAATTTGAGCATCTCTACTAGAGGGTGTTATGATCTACTCAGAGAAACTAAGCAATCAGTGGGGTGGGGTATTGTGGGTAACTTAACCGTCTTCTTGTTGTTGCAAGTAAGTTAATTCGGGGTCTTTATTCTTAATTTTCAAAATAATTTTGTAAAAATTTTCCTGTTATCTTAAAAAAAATTAATTTTGGTTTTGAGGGTAAGGCCCTCCTTATATAACTAATTTTTAAATTCGAATTTCAGATTTTTACTATAGTTTCATTTAGATTAATCCAAACAGCTCATTTTATCAAAGGACAATTCGTGGGTGACCGCTGCATCTACACTGCATGGCTTTTCGGGTGTTACTCAGGCCAAGTCAAGAGCGATAAGAAGATGCCGCAACTACCCCCAGTTCCAGCGGAGTTAATGCAATAACATTTGTTATACGTATTTATTAAAAAGAAAATTACCAACAAATTTGTTTTTCTGAAGTGAGATTCTTCAATGTTTTTTCAGTTATCAACCGCATGGAGAATGTCGGTATGGAGGAATTATATAAAACGCATAAAATGTTATCTTTAGACTTCATAGCGTAACACTTGTGGTACTCTGAACACCAATAAGTCTCGAATCCCTCGTTTAGCTCTTTGGGATATTTCTCATCGTTTGGATCTTCATCAGGAAATAAAAACGTCAACACTGATTGATAGAAAAAAGTTCTTAAAATATCCAACCGGTGCGAGCTGCTTGCCACTTTTTTGGCAGGATTTTGGTGAGGATTCCTCGTAATCATATATTTGCCATAAGTGATGTTAACTAGAAGTAACCCTAAAATTCCCCCATCAATATGACAGGTCACTGGAAAATTTCGAGGATAACTTTGCGTAGCCGACGTGAGGATATCGGTGGAATTCTTGAAGCATTGAGTAGCTGAATGTTCGACTTCTTCCAGAATCGGAGTAGGACCACAAAGACAACACAACTGCACTTCAGGAATCAAAGTGCAACAAACGAAACGAAACGCCACCTACAACATTTAAATCAATATCAACTATTACTAGTCGTTTAAAATCTAACTCCAGGGCTCTTGTGGGGTAAAAACACGGGAATATCTTTGGAGTTCCCGGAATTTTCAGCTGAAGCCAGTAAAGACAATAATTTGATTTCATCGGGGTGGAGGGACCACCAACTGTCTGTTGCTGTCGCGATTTTGCCATGAATCAAAACGCAACTAAACAAAGAATCCACGCATTCAGTAAAAGAATCGAGAACAATCTAAAAAATTTGTTGTATTTAATTTTGTTGTGATTTCGTTGAGAATAAACCTGGATCAAATGATTTTCTGGACATAAAATAGTTTCAGCCATTGCCACTAAATCTGAAGAGTGTTTGTTGGAGGAATCCCCGCAATCCAGAGAGTCTAGAAGACGGTCGATGATAGGGTAACAAATCCTTAGTTCTTTCTTCAAACGTTCGATATTGCGTTGGGATTTAATTTCGTCCAAACCCACAATCAAGACAACGGCGTTGAAGATGGATTCGAGAGTACGGTTTAGGACTTCAACTGTACAACCACTTGAAATACCTATCACTACGACGCTAAAATGTGAGAAAATTTAGCAAAAATCGACGATTATTGAAGAGAAAATACCTGTCGTGAAACTCGCGCCATGCCACTGTGTAGTCTTCTGTTAGGGTGTTAAGAAGCTCGATTTTTTGAGATTTTCCGAACATGTGGACGCCGTTTAGCGACCCGATGGCGGAAAAAGGCAACTGCAATTTGATATTAATGCTCAAGGTTGTACATTTTTTAAAGAGTGGAAAGAAGAACAAATTTAGCAACTTAACAAAACCAAAAAAATCGTGTAAGTGCAAGTTATGCTGCATACAACAGCAAAATTGAAAGAACTGAAATCGGAGTAGAAAGAATGTAAGAAAGAAATAAGGAAAGTCAGAGAGGAAAACAAACGAATAAAGCAAGAGAACCGAATTTTGAGAAAAAAAGTCCAGAAAGCAAAGGAAATAGTAGATTAATGGTTTGGAAAAAGAGAGTAACCAACGTTGAAATGTAATGGGTTATGTAATTAGAGATATAAATAAACGGAAGAAGAAAACTAAAGTACCAAATTCAAAAAAGAAAACCTAAAATGCCAAAAGTGAGAAGTCCCAAGGTAAAATAAATAAAAGATGGTAGAATGTAACAATGGCAGAGGAAATTGATGGCATGTGGAACCAATTATTATTAATAAAATTGGAGAAAAAAAGTAAGTATGAAGAGAACTAAAATATTAGGTGATATTTAAGACAAAACAATAACAGAGGAGGGATGGACGCGAAGAAGAAACCTGGAATTAGAAGAATTGCATAAACACCCAGTATCCTAACAGTAGAAACCTGTAGAAAGATTGACTACAGAGAGATGGTCAACGTTCTGAGAGCTATGGACAAATTTGTTTTGCAGCCCTAGCTCCACACGACCTGTAAAGCGAATATGTATACACTTACTTCTTATTGTGTTAGATAATGCAGGAAACAAAAAACATGTTATTAGACCAATTAAGAACAATAATTTAAAGATAACAAATAAAATATTAATGTAGAACAATATAACATCTCAAGACTAAGTGATAAAATTTGCATAGTTTTCTCATGAGCAACTTTTAACCCCATTTGTTATAAAGGTGTTGACACTAATCCACGTGCTTTAAATCGTATGTTAATAGAAATATGATGAATAGAACTGTTAAGGAAAAGAATTATTAAAATATTGAATTTGTGACAACAATTGGAGAAATAAAGAAAAAATTGCTGAACAAAATGAGGTAATGGGGAAAAGAGAATAAACTCAAAAATAGCATTGAAATTGCAAAAACTTCAGAGTAAAGACGTTAAAATGTTTAAAGAAAACCAGAGTTTAAAAGTGGGACATGGAGCTTGAGTAATCTCAAGACTCAGATCAAAGTTTTATTTTGTTATGGGGTTACAAATTCAATTGGTTACGATTGCTACATTTACTATCCAACCCTTTACCTAACGTAGGGCCTGATTTCAAGTTCAGTTGCGATATGCCCAAGTATGGGTTGCTATGGAAACCTCCCAAATAAAATCTGCTTTATGACGTTTCCATAGCAACCTACAATTGCGATTATCGCAACTCGACTTGGAATCGCGTCCATGGTGGGTAGAAGTAGAAAAAAGGTTAATCTCGTGCAAACAACAAGTGGTGCGCCCCAAAGTGACATAACCTAAAAATACAAACATTTTCTGCGGCTCCTTTCCGGCGCGAAAAAATGGGCAAACCGCCCCCTGACGTCACGCACACCACATACGCGGACATTTTGGTAAGTTTAAAATCGTGTTATCGCATATTTACAAACATCTCAGCGACCTTAGACAAAACGTCGCTTTTTATATTAAAACCGATAGGTGGCGCTTTTGACGTATTAAAAATAAATATAAAATTTTGTTAAACTTAGTACTAATTCAATCTATCGAAATTTGTTTTAAATTCAAAATATTAAAAAAAGAAGAAATTTGTTATTAAAATTGCTACTCTTTGAAGCAGTTAGGTGGCGCCTCCAATCGGCGAGAATTCCAAACACGTAATGGGAACTAGACCAAGATTCACGCAACACCATTATGGCAAGGACGTCTTTCTTCTTTCCGTCCTTGTCGCTGGGATGTGAAAGCGAAAGAGAGCGCATCGCAGCAATTCAGGATTGTTGCAGTTTGCTAAACCCGGTTGCGCTAAAGTACTGAAAGCAATTTACGTTCCGAGACGCCAACATAATAACGAGAATAATCGCAACTTGAAATCTAGAAGTTACCTGTAATTTTGCTATTTCTGTTGGCGTCCTGACTCGTTGTTGATAAGGGGGAAAATGGATTTCGCTGAAAGGAGGGGAAGTCTCGACATTCGCTCCTCCACCCACAGCAGAAACAGAAGACCGAATGTCCATCTCTAGAACGCTTTTCAGTAGTATCATCGCGGCCGCGGATGTTGGCAATAGCGTGTGTGAGGCGTCCGCTAGCCGCTGCATGGTTGATGAGTGTATTGTGACTTAAAAAAGGACGAAAATGAGGCGGAACGTGAAGGTCCTGCTGCTCTTTTCCATGGCATGGATGTTTGTTATTATTTACTATCTGCAAACCAACGGAGACGGCAAGGTTTGCAATTTTTTTAAATTATATTTACTATTTTTAGTTTCGACACTATACATTGCTAATTCACCGGCGATCGCCAGCATGGCTTGAAATCGATTCGGCGCCGTTTTCAGGAGTCGCAGGACCTAACCTGAAAATTGCCGCCCAAAAGCAAACTCGCGAGAATCCGAACGGTTTTGGTGGAGGCGCCGAAGAAATTTTTAAACTTCCAATGAACGCGCGCGAAACAACCTGGTCGAGTCTAAATTATGAATTTTTTGACGCCACTTTCAACAATTCTTGATTAATTACCACCTAGATAAAGCTTAGATAACAATCTTTCGATGCGTTAATAAACGCAATAAAGACATCAAGCGTACATTTGTTAATTAAATTAGTTAATAGACCGAAAATTAATGTCTTCTCGTAATTATTGTCTTTTCGTTGTTTTTGCTGTAATGGTTATTGCATGGGTGTAAATAAATAAATAATTGTTTTCATATTAAGTAATTATTGTAGGTACCTACTTCATCACTGAAGGACTCTAGATTCGAGTGTTGCCATTAATTGAGTTAATTAATTAAACAAATTTTGAACTTGAGCAGCCAGAGGTTTGCTCTAATTGCTTTATCGTCCTATGTCAACGTAACACTTAATGACTGAATTCTTCAAATAACAAAGAGCTCACTTATTTGTTTAGTTTTGTTAATAAAATTGATTAATGGCGTGAGGACCTATAATAAAACTCAACCCACGTTTTGCCGTTGTTTACGTAGTGTTAAAAAAGAAAATTAAGTTTGCGCGTTTTCCTCAAATATTTATTTGCTTGGGCACACAATTTGCAAAAACAATTTTCAGCGAGTTTCAGGGGCTCCCGCAAATATGTTTCCCAAAGGGACACTACAGGAAGTTCATTAACAATTTGATTTGAATGAAAACCAACTGATTTAAATAGAGCCACTCCAACCAGTTAAAACTTTTCTGTACGTTTTCTGGTACCCATATCAGTTCTTGATTCGTTGTCGAGCCTTGGGAAAAAAGGGGGAGAATTTATTCCACATTTGCAGTAATATTCTAACAAACTTAATTGTGAAACACTCAATTAACATGTCCAAGACTGTTTAGTGATTAAGGTAAACGATGTATAGGTGGAGGTGGCAGTATTAAAAAAATTTTTCATTCATCGAACATTTTCATAGAATTCAATTTTTTGAAAGGACGCTCCTCTAAACTAATGCCAATTTCGATGTAGTCGAATCTGCACTTTCGTTTAAACCTTTCACACATTTGTTAGCGAACTTAAACGTGATCGTACCGTACAAGCTCTGTGAAAGCAAATATCGTCATTGAAGCACAAATAAGGTTGGAAGAATCTAATAAATTGTTTTGAATGACAGCAAGCTCGAAATTAGCAACAAGTATCTTTACTGAAGTTTTATTTTAAATGAACATTTAAGGATTAAAAAGCTATGTGCGCGAAGTATGCCGCGTTTGCTACATCCCTTTCAAGATTTAATGCTCGAATTTGGAAGGATTCAAAGTGAAAAGGAAGCAACTTTTGCTCTTATTCATAAAATGTTAATTAAACTTGGATTCACAGTACACCGCTTACATTCAGTTCATTCGTTTTAAAGTGCCCTTCTATAAATATTTTAGCGATACCTTTAGTTAAGGTGTCATTTAGACGATTAAGGTTTGGATGCCGGTCCTGAATGCCCATTTCATCCTCTTGTTTCAGACCTCACGTTCATAAATTTTAAATTATTATATTTGTTAGTGCTAGCGCTTGATAATTGCTACATTGAGGCATTTGTGTTACGTAAATTTGAATAACCGAAGATACTGCATGAGATTATAATTTAAAAACAGACGAAAAGGAACAAGATTAAAAAAAAAGAAAGGAACCTGCTAATTGGGATGGGAGAGGTAATAGCTTTAGAATTTTTACAATTTTGCCTGTCTCTTTTCTTTATAAATTTTTTAAAGGATTTCAAGGTGGAATCCAACAATTTTTCTTTCTTCTTGTGCCTCTGTTGTCTTTTAATTTATACTTTGTTTTTCGTGATCTGTTTACAGGTCTCTACATGTTTCCCATACTTCTTCCTTATCGTTAGAGAAAGTCTTCCAGATATTTTCTTCGTTTATGTCTCTTCGCTGTTTTATTTGTTCCTGCTCTTAGGTTTTCAAGTTTCCCGCACTTTTTCCTTATTGCTAGCGATAGTTCACTAGATATTTTCTTTATTTTTAATTTTTCCACTAATATAGGAAAGTATATTCTTTGACTTCTTTCCTATCTTTGTTTGTTCTGTTTTTTAAGTTTTCTATATATTTCTTATGCTTCTTCCCCTTACTCTTACAGATAGGCCGGTAGATATTTTTTGCACTTTTCCTTATCCTTATCCTTATCTTCTCTTGGTTGATGGGCCGGAACCAAGTTCCTTTACCCCGTAATCTGAAACATAGTGGGGTTAATCTTGGGGGGGGGGGAGTTGTGTGTTAACCATCGGTTAGTGTCATGTCGGAGGGAATTATGGTCCTAGTCGTCTAGGATCATTTTTGGCCGTTTACATCTGTGCGGTCTGTCCTCGTCGTATTGAACGGCTTTACGAACGAGTTTGCACTTTTGTCTTTCCACTATTTAAGTTTATGCGCTTATGCATTGCTTCTACTCTTCTCCTTCTTTTCTCTCTTCGTTTTCTACCTTCCTAAGCGTTTCTTGTACTTCTTTCTTTCTTATTACCAATCATGGTCTCCTGATTACTTTTTTGCACTATACAAGTGTATGCCATATACAAGTTAAATAAGTATATGCTTTTCTTTTACAACTTCTCCTTTTTCTTTGCTTCATTTCTCAGGATTATGTTTCTCAATTTTCTTCCTTATTGCGAAAAGTACTCCACTACATATTCTTATTTTTTTATTTTCCCACCATATAAACACGTGCATTCGTCCTTTAGAGGGTATAGATTTTTTGAGGGCCGAAATCATAAAAAGCGACGGCATTGGTCAAGAAGAAAGTGAAGGTGAAGCAATTACAACAACTGAAAAGAAAGAGTACAGATTCGAACTGCTACTCACATAATTTATTTCTCTGCGATTTTAATTTGTTTTCAAAACTAAAGAAATTGTTGGTAAATGATTTGAATACGAATTTAGAGTTGATGAAGCCGGTTTAGAAAAATATTCGAATATCTTCGGGGAGTATTTTCCTGTAAAGAGAAAATAAATGTTCCTCCACTTGAATAATTGTAACCATTGATTAACAATTCCATCTTCCAATGTATTTTCTCTTACCTGTTTTCGTCAATAATATAGAGGAACTTGGCCCGTCTTTTCCAGGTACTGAAGTGCAATCCCATCGTTTCAACTCCATAATCTGAAGTGCCAAGTTACCAAATTTAGAATTTTTTTCCTTTTTTTTTTGTTACCTTACTGGTGTTTATTAATTTTTTATTTACTCACCTGCGAAATAACTTAGACCTGTTCCAGATTTTCCTCTAAGGATGCGTTTTTTAGAGATTACAGATTTTTTGAGGGCCGAAATCTTAACAAAACGTGGGCATTGGTCAAACAGAAAATGAAAATTAAGCAATTACAACAACTGAAAAGAACGAATCGAGATTCGAACTGTTTCTCACCAGATTTAGTTCTCTGCGACGTCAATTGGTTCGCAAAACTATAGAAATTGTTGGTAAAAATGAGTCGATGATTTCAATATGAATTTAGAGTTGATGAAGACTTTTTAGAAAAATACTTGAATATCCTCGGGGAGTATTTTCCTGTAAAAAGAGAATAAATGTTCCTCCATTTTAATTGTAGCCATTGGTTAACAATTTCACCTTCCAATGTTTAAAGTATTTTTATTTTTTTTTTCTCTTACCTATTTTCGTCAATAATACAGAGGAACTTGGTTCGTCTTTTTCGGGTACTAAAGTGCAATTTCATCGTTTCAACTCCATAATCTGAAGTGCCAAGTTACCAAGTTTAGAATTTTTTTGCTATTCTTCCTTTCTCTTGTTACCTTACTGGTGTTCATTAATTTTTTTATTTACTCACCTGCGAAATAACTTATACCCTTTCCAGATTTTTTCCTAAGGATGCGTCCTTTAAAGGTTACAGGCTTTTTGAGGGCCAAAATCATAAAAAAGCGACGGCATTGGTCAAACAGAAAATGAAAATTGAGCAATTACAACAACTGAAAAGAATGAATCGAGGTTCGAACTGCTTCTCACCAGATTTAGTTTCCTGCGACTTGTGAATGCAAATTTTGAGTTGATAAAAGCATAGAGAAATACTCAAATATCATTGGGGAGTATTTTCCGGTAAGAAGAATCAATATAATTACATACGAATAATTATAGCCATTGCTTAAAAATTCCACCTTCCAATGTTCAAAGTTTTTTTTCTAACCAGATGATGTAGTACAGGCCCATCGTTTCTACTCTTTAATCTGAAGTGCCAATTTAGAACTTTTTTCTTTTTTTTCTTTTCTGTTGTTACTTTAATGGTGTTTATTAATATTTCATTTACTTGCATGCGAAGTTACTTACACCCTTCCCGGATTTTTTCTCTTAGGATGCGTTTTCTAAAAGTTATACATTTTTTTAAGGACTGAAATCATGAAAAACGACGGCATTAGTCAAAGAAAAAGTGAAAAGTAAGCAATTGCAACAACTGAAAAGAAGGAGTAGAGATTCGATCTGCTTCTCACCAGGTTTAGTTCTATGCCACTTCAATTTGTTCTCAAAACTAAAGAAATTCTTGGTAAAAATGAGTCGATGATTTGAATATGAATTTAGAGTTGATGAAGACTTTTTAGAAAAATACTTGAATATCCTCGGGGAGTATTTTCCCGTAAAAAGAGAATAAATGTTCCTCCACTTTAATTGTACCCATTGGTTAACAATTCCACCTTCCAATGTTTAAAGTATTTTTTTTCTCTTACCTATTTTCGTCAATAATACAGAGGAACTTGGTTCGTCTTTTCCGGGTACTAAAGTGCAATTTCATCGTTTCAACTCCATAATCTGAAGTGCCAAGTTACCAAGTTTAGAATTTGTTTGCTATTCTTCCTTTCCCTTGTTACCTTACTGGTGTTCATTAATCTTTTTATTTACTCACCTGCGAAATAACTTATACCCTTTCCAGATTTTTTCCTAAGGATGCGTCCTTTAAAGGCTACAGGCTTTTTGAGAGCCAAAATCATAAAAAAAGCGACGGCATTGGTCAAACAGAAAATGAAAATTGAGCAATTACAACAACTGAAAAGAATGAATCGAGGTTCGAACTGCTTCTCACCAGATTTAGTTTCCTGCGACTTGTGAATGCAAATTTTGAGTTGATAAAAGCATAGAGAAATACTCAAATATCATTGGGGAGTATTTTCCGGTAAGAAGAATCAATATAATTACATACGAATAATTATAGCCATTGCTTAAAAATTCCACCTTCCAATGTTCAAAGTTTTTTTTCTAACCAGATGATGTAGTACAGGCCCATCGTTTCTACTCTTTAATCTGAAGTGCCAATTTAGAACTTTTTTCTTTTTTTTCTTTTCTGTTGTTACTTTAATGGTGTTTATTAATATTTCATTTACTTGCATGCGAAGTTACTTACACCCTTCCTTGATTTTTTCTCTTAGGATGCGTTTTCTAAAAGTTATACATTTTTTTAAGGACTGAAATCATGAAAAACGACGGCATTAGTCAAAGAAAAAGTGAAAAGTAAGCAATTGCAACAACTGAAAAGAAGGAGTAGAGATTCGATCTGCTTCTCACCAGGTTTAGTTCTATGCCACTTCAATTTGTTCTCAAAACTAAAGAAATTCTTGGTAAAAATGAGTCGATGATTTGAATATGAATTTAGAGTTGATGAAGACTTTTTAGAAAAATACTTGAATATCCTCGGGGAGTATTTTCCCGTAAAAAGAGAATAAATGTTCCTCCACTTTAATTGTACCCATTGGTTAACAATTCCACCTTCCAATGTTTAAAGTATTTTTTTTCTCTTACCTATTTTCGTCAATAATACAGAGGAACTTGGTTCGTCTTTTCCGGGTACTAAAGTGCAATTTCATCGTTTCAACTCCATAATCTGAAGTGCCAAGTTACCAAGTTTAGAATTTGTTTGCTATTCTTCCTTTCCCTTGTTACCTTACTGGTGTTCATTAATCTTTTTATTTACTCACCTGCGAAATAACTTATACCCTTTCCAGATTTTTTCCTAAGGATGCGTCCTTTAAAGGCTACAGGCTTTTTGAGAGCCAAAATCATAAAAAAAGCGACGGCATTGGTCAAACAGAAAATGAAAATTGAGCAATTACAACAACTGAAAAGAATGAATCGAGGTTCGAACTGCTTCTCACCAGATTTAGTTTCCTGCGACTTGTGAATGCAAATTTTGAGTTGATAAAAGCATAGAGAAATACTCAAATATCATTGGGGAGTATTTTCCGGTAAGAAGAATCAATATAATTACATACGAATAATTATAGCCATTGCTTAAAAATTCCACCTTCCAATGTTCAAAGTTTTTTTTTCTAACCAGATGATGTAGTGCAGGCCCATCGTTTCTACTCTTTAATCTGAAGTGCCAATTTAGAACTTTTTTCTTTTTTTTCTTTTCTGTTGTTACTTTACTGGTGTTTATTAATATTTCATTTACTTGCATGCGAAGTTACTTACACCCTTCCCGGACTTTTTCTCTTAGGATGCGTTTTCTAGAAGTTATACATTTTTTTAAGGACTGAAATCATGAAAAACGACGGCATTAGTCAAAGAAAAAGTGAAAAGTAAGCAATTGCAACAACTGAAAATAAGGAGTAGAGATTCGATCTGCTTCTCACCAGGTTTAGTTCTATGCCACTACAATTTGTTCTCAAAACTTAAGAAATTCTTGGTAAAAATGAGTCGATGATTTGAATATGAATTTAGAGTTGATGAAGACTTTTTAGAAAAATACTTGAATATCCTCGGGGAGTATTTTCCCGTAAAAAGAGAATAAATGTTCCTCCACTTTAATTGTAGCCATTGGTTAACAATTCCACCTTCCAATGTTTAAAGTATTTTTTTTCTCTTACCTATTTTCGTCAATAATACAGAGGAACTTGGTTCGTCTTTTCCGGGTACTAAAGTGCAATTTCATCGTTTCAACTCCATAATCTGAAGTGCCAAGTTACCAAGTTTAGAATTTTTTTGCTATTCTTCCGTTCCCTTGTTACCTTACTGGTGTTCATTAATTTTTTTATTTACTCACCTGCGAAATAACTTATACCCTTTCCAGATTTTTTCCTAAAGATGCGTCCCTTAAAGGCTACAGGCTTTTTGAGGGCCAAAATCATAAAAAAGCGACGGCATTGGTCAAACAGAAAATGAAAATTGAGCAATTACAACAACTAAAAAGAATGAATCGAGGTTCGAACTGCTTCTCACCAGATTTAGTTTCCTGCGACTTGTGAATGCAAATTTTGAGTTGATAAAAGCATAGAGAAATACTCAAATATCATTGGGGAGTATTTTCCGGTAAGAAGAATCAATATAATTACATACGAATAATTATAGCCATTGCTTAAAAATTCCACTTTCCAATGTTCAAAGTTTTTTTTCTAACCAAATGATGTAGTGCAGGCCCATCGTTTCTACTCTTTAATCTGAAGTGCCAATTTAGAACTTTTTTCTTTTTTTTTTCTTTTCTGTTGTTACTTTACTGGTGTTTATTAATATTTCATTTACTTGCATGCGAAGTTACTTACACCCTTCCCGGATTTTTTCTCTTAGGATGCGTTTTCTAGAAGTTATACATTTTTTAAGGACTGAAATCATGAAAAACGACAGCATTAGTCAAAGAAAAAGTGAAAATTAAGCAATTGCAACAACTGAAAAGAAGGAGTAGAAATTCGATCTGCTTCTCACCAGGTTTAGTTCTCTGCCACTTCAATTTGTTCTCAAAACTAAAGAAATTCTTGGTAAAAATGAGTCGATAATTTGAATATGAATTTAAAGTTGAAGACGGTTTAGAAAAATACTCGAATACCCTCGGGGAGTATTTTCTTATAAAAAGAAAATAAATGTTTCTTCACTTGATTAATTGTAGCCATTGCTTAACAATTTCATCTTCCAATGTTCAAAGTCTTTTCTCTTAGCTGTTTTCGGCAATGATACAGAGGAACTTGGGTAATTTTTTCCGGGTAATAAAGTGCAGACCCATCGTTCCAACTTTTTAATGTGACGTGCCAAGTTACCAAATTTAGACTTTTTTTCTCTCCTTTCTTTCTCCTGTTACCTCACTGGTGTTTATTAATTTTTCATTTATTCACGAGCGAATTTACTTAGGACCTTTCCAGATTTTTTCCCGAAGATGCGTTCTTTAGAGGTTATAGATTTTTTGAGAGGCAAAATTATAAAAAACGACGGCATTGGTTAAACAGAAAGTAAAAATTAAGCAATTACAACAACTGAAAAGAACGAATTGAGATTCGAACTGCTACTCACCAGATTTAGTCCCCGGCGACTCGTGAATGCAAATTTTAAGTTGATGAAAGCATTTTAGAGAAATACTCAAACATCATCGGGGAGTATTTTCCGGTAAGAAGAATCAATATAATTTCATAATAATAATTGTAGCCATTGCTTAAAAATTCCACCTTCCAATATTCAAAAAATTTTTTCTTATCGAGTGATATAGTGCAGGCCCATCGTTTCCACTCTTGAAGTGCCAATTTAGATTTTTTCTTCTTTTTTCTTTCTGCTGTTACCTTACTGATGTTTATTAATATTTCATTTACTTGCCTGCGAAGTTACTTAGACCCTTTCCAGACTTTTTCCCTTAGGATGCGCCTTTTAGAAGTTATACATTTTCGAGGACTGAAATAATGAAAAACGACGGCATTGGTCAAAGAGAAAGTGAAAATTAATCAATTACAGCAACTAAAATGAACGAATCGAGATTCGAATTCGAACTGCTACTGATGAGATTTAGTCCTTTGCGATTTCAATTTGTTCCCAAAACTAAGGAAATTGTTAGTAAAGTCAGTCGATGCTGTGAATGCAAATCTAGAGCGGATGAAAGCGTTTTATAAAAAATACTCGAATATCGTCGGGGAGTATTTTCCAATAAAAAGGAATAAATATAATTCCACTTGAGTAATTGCTGTTCTCATTTTTGGTTACCGTTATTATTAAACAGTCCACATAGGACTTAACTGTAAAATCCTCTCAAATTCTTCATGCGTTTCTTATTGCTTTTCGAGAATAATAAATTTACTGAAAACTTCACGTTCGTTAATAATCTTCCGGAAGTTATAACAACATCAAGTTTGCAAGTATAAATTTAAGTGATAAAAATAGATCAATAATTAATTGTACAATTTTTTTTGGAAATTTTGTGTTTCTGTTTTCGAATTGTTGGTCTACTCGTGAATCATTTGATTCAATGATGATAGTTTCTTAATGTCTAAGAGTGAAAGCTACCTTGATAATAAGTGACTGCTCCATTACGTCAAAATCCAACTGAGAACAGTTTAAAATGCAAAATGTAACCCAACAAACCGTGACCGTGCGCTTTTTATGAAATTCCCATTTGGTGGTCCATTCTGCGAACGACAATCAGCGCCGTCACGTAACTTTTCCGACCGACCTAGCATTTGGCTCTTGACATCAAAAAACAAAAAAAAAAACTCCACCCTCGAGACCTTTTAGTATCAGATACCGCAAGTATCTCAAATTCTTTTGTAACAAGTTGTAAATTTTACATAACAAGTTGCTTTTAGCGACGAATTTTGAAGCTAAGTAAGTCTGTAATCTCTTCCTCGAGTTTCTCTCTTGCAACGTTTCGGTAAAGTCCTTAACGATAATTTAAAACAAAACGGCAACAACCGGGTCGCTAACAAGTAATTTTGTTTAATTCTCACGTTTGGATTAATCAGGAAATGTAAACCTAGCCGGAGCGTAACTTCTTGAGAAAATTCTTGACGTTATTCCACCATTGTTCATGAAGCAACCGGAGAAATTCAGGAATTGCGAAAACGCGTTGTTATTAATTAATCGGGGTGGGCGAGCGGAAAAGCCGCCCCAAGGATCAAAGGACGCACCCGTAACTGGCAACTAGAGCAGCCCACACCCTGTTTAAATCACAAATCGCTGTCATTTCTTCCATCGACCTCTTCGATAAATTCAAAAATAAATCGTTAAACGAATTAACAGTCGCGTTTTAATAATTGTTTCAATTATTGCTGGGAGATTGTTAAAAGGAAAGCGGGACGCGTCATTTATTGAAATTAGGGCGGTTAAACCCGGAAATTGGAGCTTAACAAATGATTTTTTAAAACAAAACCGCTAACTTCACGTAAATAAATTGGTCGCAGTCCAGTTGAGCGGAATCGATTAAGAATTCGCACCGCACCAACAATCATCCCGTGGAAATCGAAATAAAACGAATTAATGGAACATCTGCCGGACGTTAACCCAATGACCACATGTTCGATTTTTTGATGGAACCAAGAACAATGTCGGGAAGTAACCAAGTGGCGCAAGCCACCGATTGTCGTTTAATTGAGAGAAAAACAAAAATTCCGAAAGGATGCCTCACTTTCACCACCAACATCCTTCCAGTTACTTAATAAAACCGTTCAATGTCACAACAATGTAGCGCATCTAACTAGTTAAAAATAACAGTTTCACTTTCCATTTCGCTTTTGAACGTTGTCAAAAAAAAAAAATGTTAGATAATGCCAAGGTTAACACAATTTGCATAAATGTGCGACCACATCTATCGGAATTATCTACAAAGGAGACCATCACTTATTTGCGTCATAGCGCCCACATTTACAAATCAAGCAAATTCTGTGAAAGTGCAACTGAAATGTTGACGTAACGAAAGCGTTCATCGCGATCGTCCTTTCTCTCAAGGAATCGGAACGCGGGACTTAAAAAACTGAACTGTGGCCGTAATTATCCTTGCGAGCCGGGGGGTTTTCTGGCGGCGTTGTCGCTGTCTTGGTGCGATGATAAACTAAGACGCCTTTCAAGGGTAAGAAAGTGGTGAAAAACGTGAGAGAGGGGTGCCGGAAGGCTCATTTGCTAAGTTTGAAAGTTTAACACCGAATTTGATAAGGTTTTTATGATTACAACCCCCATACTTAAGTTGTCGTCTTGTTCCTGTTTTAGAATTGGATTTTACCTCGAATTTCAGTGTTTGCGAAAATCGATGTTAACCCCACTATATTCGATACCGCGCCCCGTTTTGCCTCATTAAACAATAAATAAGGATAACATGGTAGATACATGCAGGGAACAGGCGATTAGTCAACCCTATTAGTCCCTTGCGCCATATCTCTGAACAGCAAAGTCTTTTTCATGACAGTTTTCAAATGTTTCTCTTCCAGGATTTCCAAAAATTAATGAAAACTGACTCAAGAATGACGAGGTTTTCATTGAGAATTTCAATTGATTGCAAAAATTTACGTGTCGTTTTTTGTAATTTTTAAACAAATTTTACAAATATTGTAAAATGGAGGTTAAGAAATGTTCCAAGTATTTCCAGCGTTTTAAAGATTGTGATAGAAATAAAAAAGTAAGAGAGAAGAGTTATTTTGTGTATTTTATATTTAAATATAGACAGAACCACAAGGGAAGATGCAAAGATTTTTTCGCTCTTTTTGAGTACCATCGTTGATATTCAATATTTGAATCCCAACATTAAAAGTAGCTACATGGGGGGGAGGGGTAAAGATACATTTTTTAAAAATTGACATGTTTACTCAAACTTTATGTTAAGATTCGAATCTCTATTTCATTTAGACATGAAGTTTATACAAGGGATGACATCTAAAAATTTGCAGAATGAAAGAAAATTTAAGTGAATGGTTTTTAATTAATTCTGATAACTTTCAAATTTAGTTTTTTCAAATAATTAATTTTCTAAAAGAATTTAATGGATGTGGTCAAAAATTTCTATCTTTAGTTCATCACCTTGAAATTTTTCAGCACCCAAATAATTTCAGAAATATTAAGAAACCATACGAATTCAGATTTGAATCTTAAAAATTCTGTTTTTAGAAGTCATGAAAACATAGGAAGAACGATTTTTGTCTTTCGTGACTGGCCTGGTTGCTAAAAGAACTATCGGCTTCTTATGGTCATAGCCTTGAGTGCTCCAGAAAGCAGCAGTCGAAGCAAGGAGAACCTTTTTTGTTAGTTCAATTCTTGTTTGAAGTTATGAAACCAAATACCTTTAAGTAACTTGGTCTGTCAACTATTTACTCACTGATTTGGCTGTTTAAAGCTTATCTATAAGTTGGAAGGTCCAGAAGTAGTCAAAAAGGAAGAAACTATATAGCGGGAGATCTTTAGCAATAAATCAAGAAATGATAGAAGAACCTAAAAAGAAATCACTGACAAAATTTTACAAGTAGTCAATAGTTATTTAGAGTTTCAATGACTTATGGAAAAAACCAACAGAGAGTGACGAGAGAAAAAAATGATACCCTAGAGAGTTTAAAGGCATGAAGTTCTTCATTCAAGAGGCCATGAAGGACTTAACGTGTAAGTAGTAAGAGAAAGCGACATGATGGAACGACAACTTTGAAGCAGTTAACGAGAAAGGAAGATAGGAAGCAACAAAGAACATAAGAGATAACAAAGAATAAAAGAAAAAATCTGCGCAAATATCATAAATGCAACAAAAATTTAATAGTTAGAGAAAAGATAAAGTTCAATTCTCAAGTTAAATCTAGGGGATGTTTCTTCGATCGCTCTCCCTCGAAAGGCAGTGGCAAACCACATGTATAGAAAAGTTTTTTTTTAATTCCTGCCATTATTCGGATTGGAACTTAAAAGTGATTTGCCCTAAGTAATAAAAACTTATACCATAGATGCAGATATGTGTAGAGAGATCCTCAACGCTCGTTCACGAGAATGGCACTCAGGGCAAGAAGAGAGAGGAACTGGTCAAGTTTAAGGTGCATTTGAAATACGAGAGACCTTCCAAGGCTATTAAAAGAATGAGAACTCAACATAGAGATTAATTGTTGCCCCAAAAGTGTGGAAGGACTATTTCAAGTTTAACTAAAAACAAAATCTTTATATATTGAAATAGAGAAATAAGAACTAAAAGAAGTGGAAGTAAATATAACGGATGTATCATCAGGAGCTATAAGACAATCAGTTTTACAAATGCGAAATTGGAAAGCTTTAGATCTTCGAAATATATGTTTAGAATTAAGCCAGCCCTGGCCATTCTTATGGATGTGTTATATTCAACGAGTGCTTGTACGATGGTTAATAAAATGAATTTACAAAAAGAAAAACGTACAGAATTCTTGAAATTATAGAAAACGTTACCTACTAGATAGCAAGATTTTATGGAAGATTCTATAGCGAGGAAGTGAAGAAGTTGAAGAATAGAACGCATTGGAGCGTTTCTGCATCGACTGCATTTTTACCCTAAACATAGCTAATAAATAAGCTCGAAGAAAGAGCTTTCTTCTGCCAGCATGACACTTAATGGTTTCACTAAGACTTACGTGGTAGTGAATTTGGTAGTGCAATGGAAGTGAGAAGAAAACTTTACGAGAGGCTTTAAACAAACACAACAAACAAGGCACTTAAATCTGATTTTTGCCCATTTTACGATGTACCTGGAAGAAAATCAGAAACCATAAAAGAGGAAAAATTAGGACTTAAGTCAAGTCATTACTAAGAAAAATAGAAACGCTACCTAAAAAACCATCGTTGTAAGCATTAGGAATCGAAGACTACAAAATAAAAAAGAGAAATTAAAGATTGGCTAATGTTCCTTAAAATTGATTTTTGAAAGGGAAGCTACAACTACATTATAAATAAGAGTATACAGGGTGGTTTTTGTGCATGGCGGAAAAATATATAAAAATAAAAAAAGATAAAAATCTGAAATTTTGTGAGGAGATCGAAAAAATATTTTAGTAATGGTGGCACTTCCTTATACCGAAAGTTGATTTCACCTTTCTAAACTTTTTTCATTTTTGGAACACCCTTTGAATTTTAGTATGACTCTCTGAATACGACAATGTCTCGATATTGCATCTTTTTTGAGAGAAAAATTATTTTCTTTTAAAAACAGGAAAAATCCTTTTCGAAAAAAAAATTATAACTTCTAAACAAAAGAATTAACAACCTAAAATTTTCACAGGGATAAAATATGACTGCAAGACATAAAACTGCAGTAATTAAATTTGTAAATTCTAATATGGAACAAAATTATGGAGTATGTGGGAATGGAAAGAACATTAGATATCATCGAATTAGTGGTGAAAGAAAATTGTGGCAGTGGCATCCATCAGAAAGAAAAAAATGGCAAAAGTATCAGGAATTGAATGACCAAAGTTAAAGGAGTTGTGAATTTTTTTATTCTCATTTGAGATTCTTCTACGATTACTTCTGCCTTGAGTTGTACCCTCTTCGAGAAATTCGTATAAATAAATCTGGTGACTTCTGGCTATTAGTGTAGCCACTTTAACTTTATTTGATAGTCCCCCCACAATTTTTTTGAAAATATACTTTCTTCTTGCATTCCTTCTTTCACAATTTTCTTTTCTTTCTCGAATTCCATATACGTTTTTCAGGAGATTTCATGAGTTTATTGGAAATGACTTAATTATACATTTATATTTATATTCCTACGAAAACAGTAAGGCCATTTCTTTCTCGAAAGTTTGCCATTTGCAGAATAATATACAGCATGGATTTTCGTCACGTGCTTATCCATTTCAGACTATTTTATTTAACTCAGTTCAATAATGTCTATTGGAATTCTACTCGTTTCTGAAAGTGAATTCCGCACTTTTCCATTTTAGAACATGTCACGCATTTCGGTTTTCAAGCTATTTACAGGGCTGCTGGGAGCGCAGACTCGTGCCGTTTCTATTTGCCAGGTTGATTAATATACCTGGGGACAGTTGTGACACATTGTGGGGTGGTCTTCCGTTCCTCTCCACACCGCAGCGTAATTATTTCTACTGTACTAGTTAGGATAAGAGAAACAATATGCCCCTAAACCTTTAAAAATGAAACAACACTACGTGATGGCAGCCCAACAACTGCAGCGAAAACGTCAATCGAAGTAATTCTTGCTGAATTTATTGAAATTTCTCAAAAATATTTAGAATAAAATTGTCGTCTATCCCAACAAACTAGAGCAAGAGTTTCACTATTTTTTATTGATGGAAAGCGATGAGAGTAGAGACAATTTCTTTGTGAAACTCGAGCACCAAATTTGGATTGATAAACTTTTGTTTCAGGATTGTTACAAGTTTCAAGACACATACTGGCAATTTAGTCGTACGTGTGGTTTGGGGGCTACCTATAGTGGCTGGTTTGAAAGTTCTCCATTAATCAATAATTATCGAAGTAGAGAGACACATTGGTAATGTTATACTATTAATAATCCCACACGACCCCTGGAATTCAGAATCCAACATAGGGAAACGTCGCTCAAATTGAGAATTCACTACGACAAAATGTTACAATACCAGGTCGCGTCTTGCTAAAATTTCCATCCAAGAACGTTTCCGGGTGCATTAAGGATTAAACTTCTAGTACAAATTGGGCCGAGTCACCGAACTTGCTGGACTTTATCGTTCTCAAGAGAATTTATAGTCGCCGGCGCCTTCTCCGTTTTTTAGTGCCTTTCCGGGATAAAAGCGTCTTGCGGTTGGACCGCAATTAAAAAGTGGTTTACGTTGTGACTCTTCATTAAGATGCGTTTTGGGTCGTTTTGATAAACACGCGACGTCCCTCGAATCGCTAACTAAAACACACCATAAATTTTATATCGAGAATCTTCGACGGGCACGTTTTCCTTCCGTTTATTTATTGCGGCTTCGGGGGCGGTTTAATGAATTTTTGATTGGGAACGTCGTTAGTTTTCGGTCCCGCGGCACGACCCTAATTTTAATTCTAACATTAAAGCGACTTTCTCGCCAGATCTCAATCTAATTATGTTGAACAATTAACGTTAACAAAACGAAGATCACTGGCAGCGAATTCTGTGCTAATTCCCATTGAAACTCTTCTTTGCTTTTAATTGGAACTTGAGAATAGTTATATGAAACGATAGTAGCTGCGGTTATTTTGGATGTTCTTATTGTTTATGGTTGGTCTCGTTAAATGCGGCTGGAAATTACGGAATTTCTGCAGCAGTTTGGATGCAGTGTCCTTAATTTAGATACTGGTTTGCCGCTGGAACCGTTTCGCATTTGCATTAAAGTTACATCGGTATTCTGGACGTGGCGCAAGGAACAATGTGTTAAGGTTGCACGTGCGGGCGCGTTTGTGCCCGTTTGGTCTTCGAATTAATTAGATTTTTCTCGCGGCCCGGAAAAATCCGGCACTAAGCGAATTCCGGAACAAACAGCCAGCGACGTGCCAAAAACCCCGATCCGGCTTCCAAATTTACACCGAACTTAGCCGGGATTCCAGGGCATGAGAAGATTTTTGATTTTTTCCCATACACCTTCATAAAAATTTCAACAAAATGGAATGAAGCGTTTTTAACAACGATTTTGTGAAAGGGCGTGACCGCTAATAGACCATACGGGAAGTATTTTAGAAGGCTATTTGAAGTTGTGCGCAGGATCACTTCAAATAGATAAAATCAACAATTATTTGAATATTTTCACGTGACCCTGAACGCGCTATAATTGTACGTGACGTATGACGTCACTCAGCCCATCATCTCTCAGTTTTGTTATAGTCATATCAGCATTATTTTCAAAAAATTAATACTCAGGCTTGAAGATTTTTTTTCCTTCGACATATGCTAACAATAGGCTAGGAAATGAAGCATTTTGGCTCGCAATTTTTTCGTCCAGCATGGATTTACTTGAAATTTTCACAGAAGGTAGGGAATAGCCCAAGGATCATTTTCTATATCATGCCGCTAAAATGCTAAAACCTTGGAGGTGGTTGCCACCCCATCTCGGGGGTGGAAATTTTTCATTAAATTTTAACCATGGAAATCGATGGAAAAAGTAATTCTAAGAAAAAAATTTTCTTTACGTTTTCTTCGTAAAACTAAGTTATTCGCGGTTGAAAGTAACAGTTTTTCGACAAGAAAATCGACCTTTTTAGAGGGTTCTCTGAGAATAACTCGAAAAATATGCATTTAATCAAAAAACTGTAGATATCAAAATTGTAGCTTTTAGAAAAACAAACAAAATCCTTTTTTTTATAATTTTTCTACGACCAATACAAACCGAGATACGGCATGTTAAAGGTTAACTTTTTTTGTCAAATGCATAATTTGAAATATTCAAAGCCAAATAACGGGAAAAGTTTGCATTTTTTGAGGAAATTTACAGAATCTTTTTTCAAGTATACAATTAGGTCTTTCAAACAAAAAAAAAAGTTTCTAGCATAAAAATTGAGCGACTTATGATCAAAATAAGGTCGGTACCTACTTTTTCTACGAAAAAATTAGTGAAAACAACCCCCTAACTACCCTCCTAATTAAAATTGATCTTCACCCTTCTGTAATTCTTTTTATATATGTATAATCAATACACCCAAGAAGTTTGACCTATTTAAAATGCCTAATTTTAGAAAAATTGGAGTTTAAAGATAAATAGATTTTTTTGCAATTTCGTATTTTTCACCATTTTCTTCAAAATATCTCCGAAAATACTGGAGATACGAAAAAAATGATAGAGTACTAGATTGTAGCTTTTTTAATAACTAAAATTTCTTTGTGCATAGATTTTCTTTACAGTGAATATTTAGCGAGGTATAGTTGTTTAAAACCTCTATTTACGAGCAAACACCCCATTATTCGAGCCCTTTAACCTCACCCCACTTAAAAACTAAGGGATGTTACGGAATTTCATTCACATAGTCTTATAGCTCTTGAAAAACCCTACAAAATCATTTTTGAAAAAACTTTTTATCACCAAAAATGATGAAGTTATGTTTATAAAACGAATAATTATTTTTTTTCCAAAATTCGAATAGCCCGCTTGGGAGTGTAATAGAGCATTTTCAATATATATAATACTACAGAACCGGTTTCTTCGGCAGTAACACGTTATAATATGTTCCACTTTCTCCATTTTGTATTTGTAAATTCGTATTTTTGTGTAAATAAATGTTTTTGTATGTAATTCTACTTTTTTTTCTGTATAGATCTATTAAATTACTTATAAAAATTGCAATGTTATTAAGGGTGGTTTTTAAGGGTTGAAATATTATGATACTATATCCTAAAGCATAAAACAATTATTATTTAACTAATCAAAACTAAATTTTACCCATATTAAGGTTTACAATGCTTTTATATAATTTTTGACAATAAGGGGTAGTTTATACCCCTAAAAATAATCAACGCTCATGAACATGATATAGAATATGAAGTACAGGGTGAGATGATCCTAATCCCAAATTTTTATGCAAAACGATGCAATCCGAAATCATTCTTTTAGAATAAATAATTTTTTTATATATAGCTCCAATAAGGGTGATTTTAAGGGTTGAAATATTATGATATTATATTCTAAAGCATAGAACAATCATTATCTAACTAGTCCAAACCAAATGTTGACCATATTAAAGTTTAAAATGTTATTTTATAATTTTTTACAATCAGGGGTAGTTTTTACCCTTAAAAAACCAAAAGCGTACAACGGCTTAATATAGAAAGTGAACTAGAGGGTGAAATGAGCCTAATCCCAAATTTTTGTACAAATCGATGCTGGACGAAAAAATTGCGAGGTTTTGCCATTTTTTCAGCTTCATTTCCTGTACTACAACAATTAGATTAGTATTTTAGTTAGTAGTGTAGCTAATTTTTTTATTCCTATTTAGAACGTCTAGAGAGAAAATTAATTTCGTTGTGGTCTTATTGAGAGTCGTGATCTGGATCCTCTTTCCTATTTTTATTATATCACAACTGCCAGTTTTGCTTGTTATTTCCCGGCACATTTCCTTTCTTCCAGAGTGTTCACAAATTGTTTTGTTGGTCTCAGTTGCAACATGTTAGTTATTATCAACACTAGTTAGTAGTGAAGTCATTGATGCATCTCGCTGATAATTATAAATATATAAAAATGTTAACCAACAATACTTCAAAGTTATATTTTATTTATAGTTTTCAAATTTTTTGCCAGAAATAGATTATTCATATTTTTTATAGTTTCATGAATCCTAAACAAACGGTTGTCCATCATCACCATTACTTATGTCACCATCCATTTTTATCACAATTTTGGAAATTATTACATCATACCACAAACGCTGCTGCATGAGAGCAAAGGTCATGTGGGACAGTTTCGTTAAAATTAAATTTGTGTAAAATTTCGAGGTTGCATATTGCTACGTTTTGTTGCTTCACATTACGTAATTTAAAATATACAATTTTGATGTTCTGTTTTTGAAATTCATAGCAAGTTACTGCCATCTATCGAAATTGTATCAAGTTGAAGCTTTCGATGCACGCTGCATACAAACTTTTCGTTTATACTATCAGAAAGCCAAATTTGTTGAGAAGAACTTTTAATATTGAGTCAATAGAAAAAAACAACGCTAAAGGTTTTTTAAATGAATTAACAATTAAGATAATCGCACGGTTTTTTGTTTTTGGGAAAATGGCAAGGATGAGACATTAAGAAAAATGTCAATCGCTAACCATAACCTGTTCAGTAATTGTTTGGTTGTAGGTTTTTGCAAGGAGAAACTTTTACTTGTAAAAACCAAAAAAGCTATTGAATTTTAACTACTACTAGTGAATTCTAAAGCAACCGTTTAATAAGCGTTAAAGTTCAAATTAATTAGAAAAATTTTTCGGTGACAATTCAAAACTTTCGAAACTTTATAGTTTGTAAAATGATTTGACAAATAAGAAAATACTCGTGGAATTCCAATTTAATGCACTAAAAGCAATAAATAATATTAAAAAACTATTGTAACCTTAAATGTTTGATAACTATTACCACATTGTACTTTTCATTGAGGATGTCATTGATTTAAACGTTTCCGAAGATTTATTTCAATGTAACAAAGTTGTTGCTTTATTGCAGCTGTTGGAAACACTGTAAGCAATATATTCTCGGAAGCCGTAGAACTGTTAACAATTTACATTTAATTCTTAT
Organism: Pyrochroa serraticornis; assembly: GCA_905333025.2. NCBI lineage: Eukaryota > Metazoa > Arthropoda > Insecta > Coleoptera > Pyrochroidae > Pyrochroa > Pyrochroa serraticornis. Next base: position 6,233,055 of record HG995157.1, on the reverse strand, counting down.
GATTAAGAGCGAAAGTAAAGTGTTTCTCGGCTCTTAATGGGTGTTTAAAAAATAATAGATACCAGAACTAGCTTCTGGTTCTCTTATTTACATCGTTATGGTTGTGAAAAAAATCTTTTAGGTTAAGACGTTAGGATTTGCGTCATTGGTCGATTACGACATGACGAATTTTGCAATAAACCAATCATATTGAAGCAAGAAATTGGCGGTAAAATAGTAGATATGCTCATCCAAACTTTGAATATATTTCCTGCAGTTAAATTCCTTATTTTAAAATCTTGAGACTTAAAAACGTTTTCAGTTTTTTAATTTACGAAATAAATTGATTTTTTTTATTTTGCGATATGTAGTGAATTTTAATCAAAAGATCAACAGATTTGTTGCAGCCTTAAAAAAATTACTTCAATAATAACGCTAAACCCTGGTAAAAAACGAATTTCTAATATGCAACTTATGTAGTGGCCAAAAAAAATTCCACTCATAAACAGAAATAAAACATGAGCATCAACTGAATTTAGTTATAGATACTTGAGGAGGTTTAAGGGAGGGGCAAACAATATTTTTTGTATACAGATGCCTTAGGAAAATATTTCTTGCTTTTATTGAATTACATGATTCGTACAGAATTCCAAAGAAGTCTTGTCAAGAAAATCAGTGGAAAGGCGTCAAACGATATTACTAGTGCAGCAATTGAATTGAACTTTTCAATAAACTTCAACGAAGGAACAAATTTGAAACCGTTTTACTTTTATTTTCCGATGTTCGTAGTAACGAAAAATAAAATCATAAAATAGAAAATACGATTTCGGTATTTTAACGGCCTTAATCCTCTGAAATTGAATAAATTAATGGCAACTTAACAAATTGGCATTTAAATCGAACCGGACGAAGTTCCAACTTCCTTTGTCGAATTTCCGCTGATTTGCTATTCCAGCCATTCCGGAATCGGTATCCAGGTCGTGTTCGCCAACATTTATTCCAGTTATTTCGTTCGGCGCAGCCTCGACTTTATTACGTTAATCCTTCAGGAGCTGTCATTCTTTCTACGCCAACGCCGAGATTGTCCACGAAAGTCCATTTGTCGTGAAAGTTATCAAAAAGAAGAACTCGACAAGTTCGTTGTCGTCGTCCTCGTTGTCTCTCCTGCAAATCGCATTGGATCGATAGTCGCATCGAAAATTACTGTGATTACATGCCGAATTTCAATCGAACACGTTGCTGAACCATGAAACTTGTAATTGACGACTGGTTTAGTGGATTGTTGATCATCGAACTAACGAGAAGTTTCGATTCGGTTTGGTGGAGGTGTTTTATTTATTCTAACAGTTGCGATTCGGTGCGGTTTAATGACATTGCAAATGACGCTGTTAATTATTTTCTACGGACGTACACGCTATTACACGGTTTGGTACGCTTATTTACTGTTTTATTGAGTGCTTTATTAACTGCGGCTAAAGAGGCGAGTCCGGCTGAAAAGCGCCACGGTTGAGACGATTCCGGCTAGCAAGAAAGCATCAGGAGTATTTCCTGTCCGGGTTTTATGCAAAAACGCAGAACTGATCGCAAGGATCGTAAAACTACCACTCCAGCTATGCTGGAATTATCACGTTATTTCTAGAAATTCAATATTGCTCGTAAATTCAAAATACTCAAAATGATCAAGAACCATAAGTGGCATGAACGAATTACGCTGTCAGTCAATGATTGTGTAAGATGTAATAAAAATTCCATCATTCGGGTTGTAGCTGCGGAAATCTCGAGCAGAACGGAAAGTTGGGATATTTATGAAAACTTATCGCAAGAAAATTGATCTTTTGACGAGGCGGATGGTGGCGAAGACTTACAAATAATTATGTTTTAAATTTTGGTTAATGTTTTGTAAAAACTAAGTTGTTTTTATAATTATTTTGATGGGTCAAAAAAGCGGGAAAGAAATGTTTTCAGACGGGATAATTTGTTTTCAACATTTGTAAAGTCTAAACAGTCGAGGAGATGATGATTCTCGTTCCAGATGATCTCCCGATAGCACAATTTGAACGATGCAAAGCTGGAAAATGCAACTTTCAGAAATGATTAGATTATCTGCTGCAATCATTGTAAGAATTTTACTTCATTACTTTGGCTAGAGTGTCTGGAACAAAGCCTTCGCATGCTTCTTCAATAAGTTCTTTAGCTTATCTTGTGAGAGAGGAAACGTCAGGATAAAATATAATTTAGCAACTTGTGCAGACTGCAATTGAAAATTTTATTGCGGGAAACTTAACGCAAAAATTTTCAACCAAAGTGATCAAAAGGGACGCATCTTGACTCGTATTTAAAATCTTCTTTATTTTCTTTTTTCTCGTATTTCTGTAATTTCTGCAATGTTTTTTACTTTAATTTTTTTGATTTAATTTTGATTTGTTTTCTTTACTGCCAAGAGTTTTTGCACTTTTTATTTCTGTATTTTTACTGTCTTTCAAGCTAATTTCTTCAATTATTTTTTAAATATCATTAACCAGCACTTTCCTTCTGATTAATTTTTCCATCAACTTTTTTCTTTGTACCCGTATGTAAGTTCAATATTTTTTATTAATAATTAGTACTTTCGTCAATTTTCAACATTTCTTAGTGCTTTGTAGTTTTACTTTTATTTCCATTCTTTTTCAAAACGCTTCAGTTTTTCAATTTTTCAAATGTATGGTACTTTCTTCGATTTTTTCAATATTTTTTTGAAATATTGTTAGTCAGCTCTCTCACTTGCATTACTGATATGCACTTTTTCTAGGAGCATAGTTTCATTTAGGGAGCTGTCTATTATGAAATGAGACCATAAAAAGTTGTTTGAAAATTTTTGACCCAAAACAAGGCATAAAAATGTTTAAAAAACTCAAAATCATTCCTACCCAAAGAAAATATATTTTCTTGGCGAAATTTTTGTCGCTGAACACGTTTCTGTACTCGGTTTCTCCATTTAAGCAATGAATTTTGAGTCCTTAACAAGAATTTACAAGAATTCAAATTTTCACCATGTTTGCACCTCGATAACTTCTAGAGTTTTTGAGCTACTGCGAATACAAAAACATTCCTGCGTTGGAAATTCAAAGGAATTTCCGAAAATCTTAAAATAAATTTTGTGGGTTGGTAAATAAAAATCACGATTTTTCCCAAAGTTGTAGTGAAATTCAAACTGCCATAACTTCAAAAATTAAGAGCCCAAATTAAAAATTAGCAGCATGGCTTCGTTTAGGGAGCTGTATATTATGAAATGAGACGTTGCTCAGAAAACCCAAAACCATTTCCACCCAACGATAATATCTTTTCCCGACGTAATTGTTGTCGCTGAACACGTTTTTGTACTCGGTTTCCCCATTTAAGCGATAAATTTCGAGTGTTTCATAAAAATTGTCAAAAATTCAAATTTTCACAAACTTTGAACCTCAATAATTTCTAGAGTTTTTGCTTCACTTCAAATACAGGGACATCCCCGCAATGAAAATTTAAAGGACTTTCCGAAAAGCTCAAAATGAAGTCAGTGTAAATGAAATGAATGGTAAATGAAAAAGCACGATATTCCACCAAAGTTGGAGTGAAATTCAAACTGCCATAACTTGAAAATTAACAGTCCAAATTAAAAACTAGCGACAGTGTTGCGTTAGGTGAACTTATCAGTATAAAATGAAGGCATAAAGTGGATTCGAAAAATTTCAAAATTTTAAATTTTTTTCAAACGATAATTTTTTTTTAATGTTAAAATCGACACCAACCATTTTTGCAGTTTAGAAATAAGATTTTCTGACGTAACGTGTCACCCGTACCTCATTTCCATACCTGAGTGACTTTCAACATTTTACAATAGAACACAAAATTACAAATTTTTACGAAGTTTACACCGGGGTGTAACTACCAGAGTTTTTGAGACATTTCAAATATGAAGACATCTTTTTATTTCCAACAAGCAAATAAAAAATGTCATTTTTTTAATTTTGACCAAAATTTTGCTCAAAAAAATACAAATTGTCATAGCTCTGAAAAGTCCAAACTAAAAATTAACAAAATCATTTAATTTTGTTAATTTTCTTCCTGTACATTTATTCCACTGACTTCGTTTTTATTAATATTTTCTTCACCTCCAGAAGTTTTTGAACAATTACTTGCTTTAGCTCCGCTTTTCCAAATTATTTTCTGCAATTTTTCTTAAAAATCTTTTTTAGTTACTTACTCATTCTCTTTTTTTCTATTATCCTCATATGGAAGTTTAATATTTCTTCGTTTATAGGTAATTCCTCTAATCCGTTGATCTAACTTTTATTGACATTCCAATTCTTTCCCATTTCTCAAATCGTCTTCTCCACTACTCTTTGCTTTACTTTGCTTCTATCCTGTTTTCCCCTTTTTCCGGAAATTTTTATTGCCCAATTTTATGTTTTCTTATCCATATTCTTCTTTTATAATTAATTAATTTTTTATTGCCTCAATCACTGTCGTTATTCCACTTTATTGAACTTTCCAGTATTTGCATATTTTGTTTCTATTTCAGTAACTTCTTCTGCCTGTTATCGAACTATTAATTCTTCTTTATTTTTCATAGTTTTCATCATTCTTCAAAATCTTATTCACATTTTTCGACGCATTTTTTTGGATTTCCTTTACTATCGTTTTTGTTTTCTATTATCTTCATAATTATATTTTGACTGTTTTTTAATTAATTCAATGTTTTCAAATTCGTTTTAATTAATTTTTGAAACTTAAAATTACCCAAATGAGTCAAAAGAATATTTTCAAATAATAGTTTCGTTTTGGATCAACCAAAAATTTTCAGTTCGACCCTTAAATATACAAGAAACCCGAAAGAGTTGCTTGTCATACAGAATAAATATGAGAAGCAGATTTCTTTTCTAAAAATAGAACTTGCCAAATCGTGCATATGAAAATTTTTGAACGTTCCGTTTTTTCCGGATAAAAGTTATTGTGCTGGCATGTTTGGTATATGGAGTAGAGTCAATTTTATTACTTAACAAACCCGAAAAAAAAATCTCCTCCATAAATCTCGACGGTTCCTCCTTGGGCCTAAGCCCGTTCCATCTGCCGCGGCGTTTGTTTTTGAGTTACGACGCGGTAGCGTCGGGACGCCAGTCCCATCCTCCTACCCCCCTAAACGGCAATAACGCGGATTTATTATTTCATCCTCAAACGATCGATGTCAGCTGGAGACGACAGGGGTTGATGTCGACATCAAGAAGTTGTCGATGAAAACACACATCAACGATTTTTCTTTCGTCCATCAGGAACGGAACTCTAGTTCCGCTTCCGCCTTATTTACCACCGTTCAGTTTGATTTTTTCCGGTCTCCGCTGCCAGCTTGTTCCTTCGAATCAACTTAATAACACGAACGAAACACATTTCGAGAAGAATTCACCCGCTACGAGGCGAGTTTCAATTCTAATGATCCGGGGTGGGCCATTTGCAGTTATTATACCGAAATTTTGCGGTAACTAACGGGGCTCTACTAAAGTGAGGTTTACAGGGGGTGGAAAAGCGCCGTTTTTGTCGCTATTAATCCCGCGATAAGCTACTTCCTTGGCCAACCCAATTATCGCGTGAATTCACAGTCTAACAGCTCGCATTCACACCAAATTGCACCCGGCTGCTTTGAATAACTGATTTTGTGCAGAATTCGCATTTATCTTTTTCAGGCTGAAACATTAACGAAATTTTAGACGTTCCCAAATCAGTCGGGACGTGGCACAATCCACAGCTGCCACATCTGGTTCGCCACTTAATCGAGTTGGAGTAATTGAAACAATACATCAGAGATGTATCTTTTCGTTATTAAATTAGCCAAGCACGTCTATAATTTTCAAGAAAGTTTACGCACACAAAATTAGCAACAAAACCTTAACAATTAACTCTTGTAGAATTTGACATATTTATTGTACGGTTGCAGGTTGTTATTAACTTCGTTCACTAAAAAGAAAGTGAATTTCTATTTTTCTTGAATTATTTGGATGCGTCGGTGTTGGTAAACGAAATTTTGGCTGTGATTGCGGGCGTGAAAATAAAAATTAATCAAGCGAGATGACGCGTTGTGGCCAAAAGTGGGTGTAGTTATGGCCAGAACGGAAGGAAAAATAAGTGGGCAATAACCGTGACGGTAAAAAGTTACGTAGAGGTCCGCCAACCTCCCTTGAACCCCTTCAACCGACAACTTATGAAGAAATACGTAACTTGAAAACGGGGCTTACGCCGTTAGAGGGAAATGAATATTTTAGGAGCTTCGAGAAGCCTTCTGGCTATTTTCTAAATTTAGCTTCATTACAAATCGTTAGCTGGCCTAACGAGGCCTGGCGGCTATAATTGAAAATATAACCGAAGCACACGAGGGGAGGCACATTTTGACCATAGTCCGTCATCACAAGGATTAAAATTATTAAACGATCGAGCCCTATCAAAATTAAGGGTAAAAACGTGTTTTTTGGTTCATTCCTTGTATTTTGGAGCTCCCTGATGGTATTCTCGTTTGGGCCAGAATTTGACTATATTTATAACAACCACGGCGGTTATAAGATTGAAAGGGAATGAAAAGGCCAATGATGCCAATTATTGTTATTTGAAAATTATTACAAGCGATCGCCATCTTCGGTTGTGTTTAATTTTGACACAGGGTCGTCCACAAAGACAAGGTCCAGCTTACCTCAATACTGCTAAGACATGTACTAATATTTGTAGTTTGGACCTAGAATTTCTATTTTAGAAAAGATTCGTGAAATTCGTAAATAGGATGGGGTGTGGAATAGAACGAGAAAGCTCATTAACATAATTTTTTGAAAAATTGTTGGAATTGAAGAAAATATTAGAAAGTGTATATTGGGAAAATGGAGAATTAGGAATAAATTTCGAAATAAAAAGAAGAGCAAATAAAATGTTTAAAAAATCATGGACGTTATAAAAGTGAAAGAGGAACACAAAACGTAGTAGAACAGCAAAAAGGTTCTTGAGTAAAGGTACCAAAAGAAAGAATATAACTAAGAATATTAAAAAAAAAATGCTTGTAGTCAAGAAATCATTTCTATAAAATGTAAAAATATAAAGAAAGTTTAGAAAATTAAGAAAGGTAGCGTGTCAATCCTTTGTTGTCAGTTTGTTTCGTTTTTTGGAATAGATGAAGCTCTGCTGAGTTGTTATCGATGTAGGATATGAATTCAATACGGCTTCTGCCACACTTAATATTTAAATATTTCTTGCTATTATTTTTACAAGAAAACTTCAACAAACTACACAATGATATTCCACTTTTACCCCAGTACAATGTTTTCAAAATTATACTTGGCATCAATATCGTCACTATGCGAAATAAATTTATAAATTTACTAACGACGTTTACTGCAATTTGAGGTGCTTTGTGCTTTTATATTTTTGATCCAAACAGTTCGCTGTGTAAAGTAGATATAAAGTCAAATTATTTCGCAACCTTTGCCTGTTTTTATTATCTTGTTTTCTTAGGAGAACGGAAAAGTTCAGTTAGGAAAACATTTTTAATTTCATAAAATACCTCTAGTGCTTTACGAATTCGAGATACTTCTAACTGAAATTGCGCTACTCAATTTTTTATTGGTTGTAAAAAATAAAAACTTTTCGACTTTCAACTAAGATATTCGTCGAGTATGTTAGTCCCATCATTTTTATATAGCTCTTCACTATTGATCATACATTCTTATTTTCCTCAAACTCTCGAAAGTTATATCGGATACCCCCATTTACAACTTACAATTTTCAAAATTGCATTTTTATTGCTTTTTTTTTTAATTAATTTTCTAATGTTCACTCTTAACAATTTATTTTGTCAAATTTTTTTTATTGCCGTTGATTTCAATTTAACAATATCTCCAGTAAATAAATAAAAAATATGCGAAATGCAGCCGTAATAGGAAACGATATTTGGCTTGTAGTTCCCAAACTTTTCTCATATTTCGTGCATTCAGTCACACATCCTTTAACTCGCTTTACGTCTGCTTCCTGAAAACTTTAAAAGAATTTGTCAAAACTATCGACGCTATATCGGTTTGCTTTTGGTGGCAAGTTCTAATAAAAAAACAAATTTTGGTCTAGTAATAATATTAAATTTGTCCAGCTATCGCATTCAACTCCAATCAAAGCGATGGTTCATATTAAGACACTGAGATGGCAAGCAATGGCAAATGTTGCCGTTCCTGAACTTTTCTGACGAACTTATAGTTATTCTTCTCCATGTCTTCGTCGGCATTGCTTCTGCAGGATGACTTTCCGTCTTCTGAAATTTTAATAAAAAACATTTTGATTTGAGAGTGAAAACGTAACTAACACTTTATGATTGTTGTTATTTGTTTCTTATAATTTTAAAGTCATAGCTCCTGCTGAATGAAGTAAATTAATGCGGTTATTTTTTATTTGCGCCTTGACTCACTTTTTACAATAATAAATATATTATCCAGCAGTTACTTATTTACAGGATAAAACGTAAACTAAAAGGACTTCACGCTAGAAATTGGCTGAAGACCTCTAGCAATCAACCTCCATAAGATATTCGGTCTTGAACAAGTCATAAAATATGCCACAACTTTCAATAGCATAAGTATGCACCTAAAATATCAAATTCTAAGGGGATGTAAATCACAAACACAGCCACTGAATCGCATAAATATTTTCTCAGACTTTCCACAATTGCCACGAATGGAATCTCACTATAAATTTCGAAATATCATAAATCTCAACCGAGGAAAAATTTTTCACCTGATTTTAATTGTCACATGGGCAAAATGTTAACGCGGTCATATCCACTTATGTCACTGCGAGTAGCTAGAGAAAATATGTTAGTGGGCATCTCAATGAGAGAAATGGGAGAACTTTCAGTGCGAGTAACTGCATTGCTTGACGTGAAGACTGTTGAGATGAAAATACAGGCGGCAGTAATTTAGAAAATACTTTTGCAAATGATACAACTTCCTTAATTTCCAATAAATTTCACAAAGAAGTTTCAAATCTTGATATCTTGTCACAATTGTTGAATTCTCACAAACGTCTGGATTTTTCCGGGGACAATGCCGGCCGTATCTCGCGTCGCCGCCACCGGAAAGTGGCCGCGATTCACCCGCCTGGCTGACTTTACGACAAGAAAGCCGTCGGGGAGTTAATTTGCGCCTCCATTATGCTCTTTTCAAGCGAATTACACAAAACAGTTGAAAAAAGTAGCGAAACGAGCTTCATTCTACGCCTTTACGACTCTAATTTTTCAAATAATTCCGGTCTTTACTTATTTTTAATCATCCCCCGGCGAATTCTTTTAACACTTTTTCCAACACGTTCCATTCATTTTTACAATTTGCTTTAGGATTTTATTTGATAAAGTGATTAGCGGAACGTTAGTAACCGTGATTGTAGAATTACGGCCAAACTCTCTATTTGTTCGTCTCGCTAATTCGAAAGGTCCCGGAACTTGATAATCGAAATTTTTTCTCGATAACATTTTTGAATCGATAAAAATTTGTTTCCGGCAAAACGATAAAATTTGGAAGCGCGTCGGCGGACTCGCCGTTATTAGAAACGGATCGGTAATAAATGTCAATTAATCACAATTGCCAGGCAGCTCGCCATTTATAATAACAGCTTATCCTTCTTCCGCCTGATTTATTCGGGCGGGGGACACATTCTGATAGATGGACGCCGCCACCGGACCTAACAGATTGCAACCGTTGAAGCGCGAACACGGGGTCATATCCGTATTTACGGGACCGCGAAACGATAATATTTAACGCCCTCGGGCATTAGCATATTTTCGGGCGTTATCTGCGAATTTTTACGATTTAGGGGGAAATTTTGGCAATTTGGAGATTTTTCAGGCGATCTAAACCAAGCATGATGACCCAAACACTGTCAAACATGACAGGTGCAAAATAAATTAGTTGGGGTGAAAGTTTAGTTGATGACGTAGATTCACTATTACGTGGTTACTCTAGTCTGGGCTTTATTTTTGACCCCCGTGTTATAAAGTCTAATACCCGGTTGCGTGACGAAAGTTTAACAAGCCGTTAGCGCCTCTCTAAAAAATTTATTACATTAACTGGTCATTAGCAATTTGTTGCATTCTGTAGAAACTTAACTGACATTAACTTTGCGTTTATTCAAATTCTTAAAAAGCAGCTGATGACTTTGCGATCACCCATTAAAATTTTGACGATAGTTTAACTACGCTTTGTGCAACTTAATCCATCACACGCGCTGCAAAAGTGTCGCGACTTTTAGCTTATTATAGTTTTGAATTGGCGTAACGAGACACCAAAAGTGGCGACACTTTACCTCTACCCAAATAAAAATTTTAATTTCTTCAATGATGTGGTGGGCTTTTGCTGATTTTGGGGTAAATAACTTTATTTTAATAACCTAATTTATTACCAAATATATTTCACACTATCTGCTCGAGTTTTAGACTTTGGTTTCAGTCTCTAGTAAAATATCGGCAGTCGTAGTTATGTGCGGTCCCAGTGAAATGTGTGATCTTATCAAGACTGTAAATAATGAGGCATCTCTGCTTCTTCCGATGTCATTTTCTTCTGCGGATATGGCACGTCGTGTAGTGTCGACACTGAATGTTCTTCAATCTGAATGGCTCCTGCCGCGGCGCCGCCCAGTGTCGACTGTGTTTATGCTAAATTCGCTGTAATTTTAATCCGATTGAGTTTAACCGGCCACCAAAGAGACATTCATTTGATCTCTAAATATTTGGCTTTTGCTCCCAAAAGTTATATTTGAGCATCAATATTTGAACCCGAAATTATTTATAATTAATACCGAAACGATGGAGTGTTGTTGTCTCCTCTCCAATTTGAGTGCAAAATATTTCAGTTTGTTATCAACAATTATTTTCAGAAACAAAATGAGCGGAATGTTTATCCAAAAAATCAAATTTGGGGGCAAATGTAAACTGTTTGAGATTCAATGTTTTCAGCAAAATTTTTTCACAAAATATTTCAATTCTAAAGACTTTTTAGAAGCATCTCAGAAACAATAAATGAGAATAATTTAAAAAAATCGTTTTGATTTTTAAAACTTTTTTAAAGGATGTTAGTGCATTATTAGTTGCCGATGTTCCCATTCTAACGAGAAATTAAAGAATTCCTTAAAATATTTTCTTAAATTTTGGATCTTTTGATGTCGTAATTATTGTTTGAAATCGTTTCTTCATATTGAATGACGCACATTTATTGACATTAAAAAATATTTTTGGCCATAGGCAAGTAGTATTTTCGGTATTCGTTGGTATTCTGGTTCTCATTTATTATTTTTAATGCCAAGTAATGTTTTAATAATTAAAATTGCCACAAGCTAGACCTCAATGATTATTTTTCTACTTTTTAAGTCACGATAATTATTGAAGCATCCTTTTAGATTTTTGAATAAGCCTGAAGAATAAAGTAATGTGGAAGGTATTTTTATTCAATTTCAACAGTCCTTTGAGAAATTAGTGAGAATTTATAACTAAATTTAATGAAGTTATGAATTTGGAAAAGGGAAAACGTACTAGAAACTTAAAGCAAAGCTTAATTCTGCAGAAATTTTTCCAAGCTAGTTTTTTCGATCCACCATAATGAAAATAAATCACCCTGTATAATATGATTTATTTTATTATTCATTATACTATTAAACCGCAAAAAAATCACGATATTCCAAATTTTCTAACATTTTATTTACCAATTAATTGTTATCAGAAGTTTTTTATACTTTTTGACATCTCCCTAGTTACAATTTAAAGAAACTCTCTCTGTAACACGAGTCTTAAGTGCATGTTATAAATTAAATCCATCCATCCGTTTGTCATTTTTCTTTCAAAGCATTCAGAGATTTTTTTTTAATTTTTTTTCGGCTTTTACCAACAAGAAATAAATTCCGCATTCAGTTAAAAGATAATTCTATCTATTCATAGTTTGATCTTTTAATTATTCAGATCAATATTCATATGGTGAATTTTTATTTTCGGAAAAACTCAATGGAAAAGCAACAAAATCCAAGGACCTCTTGACACGTGCCTGTTTATTAATTTGCACATATACGAGGGGTCACAATTTTAGATCCGAGCGACCCGGAATTTAGGGGAGACGCTTTTTAACACAAAATATTACTCGGTGGTTTGCCATTGACTTCTGAGGGGAAGCGGAGAATTCTACAAGGGCTGGGCCAGCATTTAGAATAGTGATTTCCGGAATAAATTATTTTTGGTGGATTTTTAACAATGACTAAGTTAACTTGGCTCGTAGTGATATTTAAATTGAGAATTTAATTTAGTTAGAACTTTAACTATTTAGTTAGGAATAGCTTTTTGCTGTAGGCTCCTAGTAATGCGGGTAAAATAACAATAACAAATTTTAGACGCATTATAACTAGTAAATAAACTCGCTTCATACTGTAAGTAACGTTGTGTCTGATATTTAGAAAAATAATTCAAAAAAGGTCATTAGTAATAATTAAAATGGACATCTATTATTATTTTAGTAATTTTTGGAAATTTGCTTATTAATTGGCAAAATATAATTGTAAATTCCAATCATTAATAACAATTAATTGGGAAAGTAATAAAATATTTTAATATACCAGACATTATTAATTGAATAAATGTCAAATTATTATGAACCACACGCAACAAAAGACCAATCCTCTTCTATCTTTCAAGCTTATTCATCACGCACTAAACAGTGTAATACCAACACTAACACGAATCATGATGTGTAAACATTATCCCGAATTTATTTCCTAAGATATAATGAACTTTCGCTAGTATCGATTATCAGAAACTTGCGTGTCCCAAAGATGTACTGAAACCAACACGTGACACCGAAGTATCCAAAACTGATGAATAGACATGTTTTGAATTTTTTGGCTAGTTATCAAACACTTTTTAAACAATTAAAACGTTTGAGTGAGCATAATTACCAAAAAATGCAGCCAAAAGGAGCTATTTGACTCGACATTGGGTTGGTTTAAGATGTTTTGCATTTGCGAGAACACGACACACCCTTATTATGTTCAAAGTGGTGTTAATTTAGGGATAAACTACTCCGAATGTAGCAAAAAACGTCAATAGAATTTTGCGATTAGTTAATGGCGAAATTGTGTTTCGTCAAACAAGAAACTACAATTTTTGGCAAATAATATCCAAATTTTTGAGAAATATGCTTCTTGAATCTCTCAAAAATGTGGTGATTGATGATGAAACTTCACCAGACTTTATGTGGAAATAATAACTTAGTTGAATGTTCTAAACGCTGGAGGCTTTTTGATTGACTCAATTTCTTATAATTTTTTCCTATCGACGTGCTTGAAGCAATAAAATTGATTATAAAATTGAGAACGTGCCTCAATGAAATTGCAATTTAAATTTTGGATTGTACAAATTGTAAATATGAAAGAATATTAAAAGAAATATTTATAGTCATCAAATATCAATTTCTCATGTTATTATTTTAATAAAAAGTAGTTTCAGGAAAAAATATGGCAATCTCCAGACAACTGTATGGAACACAATACAATGGATGGCCAACGAGGTCACTAGACCTAATTCCGTTAGAGTTTTTGTTTTATTTAAAAAGTATAATGTTTGTAACAAAGCAGTGCTGAAGATCTGAATCGAAGAATAAAAACGGAAACTAAGACTCTTCACTTGAAGCATAGATAAGGTTCGAGGAAGCTTTATAACTGAAGAATAACCAGCAACATTTTGAATTTAATAAGCAAAAGTTTTTTCTTAAATATTTGTTAATGTTGCACCTTTATCTGAGAAGAGTCCATTAAGTTCTTTTGATTGTGTATTTATTTTGATCAACGTTTGCACACTTTACGTGATGCAACTTTAAGATGTTAAATAATTTATTCAGAATAGCTTAACGTTTTTACGAGGTTGCTGGTTGTGTTGTTATTTTTACTAGGTTCCGGTACTAATTACGACAAAAAATCTGCTCTAAATAGTTTACGTTGTGAACATGTGGCTATTGTTTTTTCCTTGCTTAGATATAAGAAAGAAGATCATTGTTCTTGGTTTAAAACAGTAATTGCTTCGTCACTGATACAATGGGATGAATTCAATTATGACATGGGAAAATCTGATTCACAAGATCTTTAGGAATATCTCAGTACTTTCTAAAAAAAGTGTCTTTGCGTCCGAATATTGGTAAATTCAGCTAAAAGGCAATCTGTTTACGAAAAAAAATTTCACAAAATTTAAACGTCAATAACGTTCTCAACTCTTTAAGAACTTAAGGAGCTTAATTTTGTCATTAATTTAGCTTGGGTAGGAAAGCCAATGCTGAAAAATTAGTCGAAATTTATTCCTGAATTACGTGCTGAGCGATTCCAAATTTCTTCACTTGAAGAGAAATAATCTTAAAACTTGTATCTCAGCGTTTTTGAGAACAAAATTAGCAAACACAAAATATGTAAAAATTTCTTAATAGGCCAAATACATCTCTGGAGTTTTCTTTTCTGTCTATTTTTAAATTAATTTGTTTTCGTATTTTTTCAAGCAATTTTCACATAAATCTCCTAAATTTTGGAAAAATTATTTACTACTTGCCATATGTTCTAATTACTGTCATAGCACAAACAGAGATTGTCACCAAAAAATCTTGTGCAACTCGTGTTATTTGTTTATCTTTGTGTACGTTTACAAAGCTGCCAAATATGGAACACACTTGGCAATAGCATGGCTGGTTAACTCGATAAATAAAAATGTGGCGAGAAGCCACAAAAATCTCCAACCCCTCAACTTTCAGATTTAGTTATTTTTTTCTGTGCCATTAGTTGTTGTCTATGCAAAAACAATTAGACGACTAAACGATTTGGCCTCAAAAATACCAACTAAAGACCTTAAACGTAACACACCGAAGAACATGTATTGCGTTCATATTGAGACAATAACTCCAGGAACGTGTCTTTTGACTCAAATCACCAGACAGACGTGAAAGATTGTGGCAAAAATTAAGAGGGCGATCCAGTCAATTTTGGATATCTTGCAGAGGCGGAGTTAGTGAAGACATCATTCAGCTGGATGTCTAGAAGCTACGCCAAATTGGCTGTCGTTGAGAACAACTCTGTTACGGCATACAAGTACATCTTCAAATCTAGAACTAGATGTCCTCCATATGCTGTTTAGTAGTCAACAATTTTTATTGTTGACGACAAAGCTTTGAAGAGGTTGGTATACGGAATATTCTACAACCAACCCAATAGAACAAATGTGATACTTCTTTGGCTAAAATGTTTCTAAGTCTGACCGAAGAGAGAACTACATTAAAAATAATAGTTTACCACTTTATTCAAACTGGAATATTATTTATCACCATCATGAAAACTTGTGACAGTACCATCCAATAGAGTACCCCTTGTTAGATTTTTTAGAGCCTTCTTGAATGTCATATTAGGTTTTTTTTCAATCGCCAAGAAAAAAGTTTTGTCTTTGAATACAACTTAAAGCATTTGTAACCACAATTTTGGGGGTTCAAAAATTTTTTTTGGTACATTTGTCATGATTATCTACGTCACGAAATTAACTTGCGCTACGCAACACGATTGACAAGTGTCCGCGGAATAAAGAATCGCATTTTGTATTTAACATTCAACAATGTGGTGAGTTGGTTCGTAGTTGGAATCTTACAAAAGAACTGTCTCCCGCCTTAAGAACATAAATTTTCAAGATTTTCATGAATAATTTATTATTTTCGTCCATTTGCGATCTCCAGAAAACAAATAAGCCCAAATTGATGGCTGGGAACTGGGAGTATCCCGGCGAATTAGCGCTGGAAAAACAGGTCACTTACCTCAACAATTTCTCGACAAGATTTCTTCCAGCGAATTCCATTTCTTAATTTCAATTACTTCAGTTTTAACATCAAAACTTAACTGGAGCTTGTCTCATTAATTGTAGCTTTCGATCCCGGGGCTTTTTCCTTTACATAAACAGACCTCGAAATTTAGTTGAAACCATTTAAACACATCTTCATAAATACTTAACCGTAAAAAGGAACAAATTAAATAGCTCGAAGCCCATTCTCGTTCAACCCTCTATCTTTCCCCTATTCACTAGAGCTTTTACCACGCAAATTTGATTAAACCTCAAAAAGCCCCGAGAGAATTGCACCGCAACTCGCACAAGTGTCAATCAATGCGAAAAGATGACAGGATTACCGTCGACACTCAAAAGAGATGCGCTAATAGAACATCGATCCCGGTCCAGATTAAATTCATCAAGTGACTAATTATTGTTGACTCTTGTTGCGTCAAATCACGACGTAAATTTGGATTCTCTGGAATTCGGAAGGCGTAGTTGTCTTGAAACCGAAACGTCAGGCAAACTTTGCAACAGAAAATTAAAGTAGGAAAGTTGTTTTGCTCGAGGCAATTTTCCGATAAAAGTACAAGGGGGCTCCGGCATGTTTGATTTTCACGCAAACCAAACAAGACCGGATTTTCAGTTAATAAAGGAGTTTTCCAGGGAATTTTCGAGCTTCTGTCGAAAGTGCTTGGCTATTCATGATGATCCTGTCTGTCAGTCATTATTAGCATCCAGAATTTAGACAGGCTCCAAACCGTTGATGGCAAAGTTGGTTGTCCATAAATTTTCGTTGTTTAATCTCTAGCAGTAACGTTATCGATTTTATTGAAATAGTCCAGTAATAACACCTACGGCTTTGATCCATGTGGAGGGCGGAAATTCCGTCCCCAAAACCGCGGGGTTCTCTTAGTCTGATCATGATTTACGAGACAGCATTTAATGGAATAGGTGCTGTACTTACACTACATATTCGATAACACATGAGTCCCTCTCTCCTGTGAGCACGTTATTTTTTTTCTAACTTGGTAACATTGAGTGCAAGCCGGAAGGATTTAGATTTGCATATAGGGTCCTTCCAGCGCAGTAGCCACAAACATTCACAATGGATTTTGGAGAATTGTAATTTCCTGTTCCCCATTACAATTTATTGAAAATTTTTCATAACATCTGCTATCTAGAACACGTTCTTCCCTTTACAAGATACTTTAAAATACCATTTACGTAGCGCAACTCTAAATTAGCGCAGGAATTACAGTAAAGCTCAAAAATTTGTCGTTGTACCTAACGCAGCGGTAAGCGATCACGTGGTTGCAACCTCAAAACTTTGAGGTAAGAATTATTACAAGAGCCAATCAAAGAAAACCTGATGATCATGCGCAGTCAGCAATGGCATTTAAATAGGTAGTTAGTAAACTTTTTGCTTTGGCGCAGGTACGGTATTAAATGTACTACGTAACTAGATAGATACCAGAAATGTGAGCGCAACAAGAAATGATGATATGAACAAATTATTTGAAAGTGGCAATTTTGGTGGTAAAACCGAAATACAAAGTTATTTTAACAATTTTATTCTATTATGACACCGCGGTTGCGGTAATTCCTCGTAATATTGTTAAATTTTTGTTCTTTTTACAACTTTTCCAATTTGCTGCGAAATTGCTGCATGTTTTTGCTATCGTTTATCTCTTGGTCTAATTTCTAGTAGTTACTGCAAAGTGCTTGTACGGGTAATGATTATCGTGTTTGTGCTGGTTCTGTCTGGGTTGATGTGGCAATAGTTTGTTTGTCTAATTTTGTAGTGATGTATCTCATGGCTTTGTTGTTGACTTATTTCATTCTTCAGCTTATTGTTGGTTATTCTGTACATTAGCGTCATTTAAAACATGATAACAAGTTATTCCAAAGTGAATTGCTCCATTTGCCTTTACCATTTTTAGTTGGGGTTAGTGCAGGCACTTTGTTTAAACATTTTTACTAAATAATTTTGTTTTACTTAGAATATGAGCTTATGGTAGACACCAAAATTACTGTCTATTTCCTCACTTTAATACAAATTTGCAATCATGTTGTATTGTTAGGTTAGTTTCGCCTCAATGCTAATTCACTATTTTAATATTTTTCTTCAATTTTGTCTAAATAGCATGTTGTTAGTTTCTCTACATTTGATTGCCTTATAGTTTCTTAGAGTTTCTATCTATAGGACTCAGCACTATATCATTAGCATAAATCATTTTTACTATTGTCATATTTATATGAGTAGATCAAAGGTCCAGCAAGTTAGCTTTGCAGGTGAAGCACTAATGACGCTACTATACAAAATCAACCGTGCTTCGTAGTGCTGTATTTGTACGTATCGTTACGCTGTATTTGACACCAAAACTTAAATGAAATCAAAATCCGTAAAAATTAAAAATATTCTTCTGCCCCTTGTAAGCGTTACGGTGGCAGCACTAGGCCTAGTGGTGCCATCTCTAGTTACCGCGCAACCTACTGGTTCCAATGATTCATTTGGAGGATCTATAGTTCTTTTGAAGAAGAAGCGTCTGATTTAAGTTTTGGTGTCAAATACCTCGTAGCGAAATGCCAATCAAAGAAGTACTTTGTACAGTAGAGTCCTTTGTGCTTCCATAACAAAAAACCAATGGCCAGCTTCCACGTATGTACTTTGAGGCTCGATATTTCACGAACCGAAAGTGTGGCTAGGTTCTGGCTTGAAGCAAAATAAAGCACTAAAGAAGCATTTTGGGTTTTGTATAGTAGCGTAACATTAAAGCTGTGGCCGATTTCCAGGTATGTACTTTGAGGTCTCATTTCTCAGGAGCCGAAAGTGCGGCTGGGTTCTAGTTTGAAGCGAAATGAAACATTAACGAAGCTCCAAAAATTATGTTTAGCAGGATCATTTGTGCTTCCATAACTAAAAAGCTGTCGCCAGCTTCCAGGTATGTACTTGTATTTTTCAAGAACCGAAATTGTGACTGGGTTTGGTTTGAAGCACAATGAAACACTAACAGAGTACTAAAAATTTTGTAAAGTAGCGCATTAGTCCTTTACTTGCGTAGCCAGCTCCCTGAACCTGTAGATCAAAAACTGCCCGCCTATTATTTACAAAGGAAACCCCACTCAGTTTTCATTCCTTCAGTATTTTGCAATACTCAACTTTGTAATCGTTGCCTCTCTAACATTTTCATAGGTTAAGTAGATAAGTAGATTAGTAAGTTAAGTAGATAGAGGCTCTCGACTTGCGAGTCTCTATATATTTTTTCTTCTGTTTCTTTCTTCTTTTCTTCATGAAATCATAAATTCTTGTTTTCACAGAATCTGCTCTTTATACTTTGCTTCTCTCTTTTGCTCCTCCACTTTTATCTTATATCTTTTGACTCCTCCATAATGTTGTATTTTGCGGTCTTCAAACGCCCATCTAAAATATCGCTTTCAGTTTTTTTCCACATCTTTGTTTTATTCAAAATTATACTTGCTACCAATGTCCTACCTAAATGTCTTAGGGAGCATTCCACTTCTTTTAAACTAACAGCAAGTTTTTTTTATCTTTTTCCCAGTGGCGGCTCGTGGTTAAATTAGATGGGAGGGCAACCTCTAGTACAAACTTATAAGTATCTAATAACAATTGATGCCCTAGTGAACTGATTTGATACTTATTAATTTATGTTTTACAATCAATTTTAGTAAGTTTCCAGATCACCTTTGAGGTACTACTATCAATCCGTTGACCTATAAAAAGGGTCTCGCCAGTAGCCCTACTCCCAACAAAAAATCTAGAAAATGATTCTTACACTAAATTAACCCTATTAACGTAAAATTAGAATATAAAAGCGAGATTTTTTTGAAAGAAAGAATTTTTGATCTAAAACAGATATTTACTTAATAGTCTTATAGATAAAGTCTATTCGTCTATTTTTTTTATCGAAAAAATGACTAATAACCAGATTATTAAAATCGTCTGTGGACTTAATAAGTTGACGTTCAATAGACCATGTAGCTAGCGTGCAAAGCCTATCTTGGCCCATAGTATTTCGGGAAAAAGTCTTAATTCTTTTTAAAGTTGAAAAGCAACGTTCGCTTTCAGCTGTTGTCATAGAGATTGTACAAATAATTCTTAACATATTGACAGATTCACGGAAAACATTTTGAAGGTTATTGTCTAAAAGAAATTGTAGAATGTGAAGAGCTCCATTGGCTTGACGAAAGTCTTCCCTCCTATATATGGTTATTAATTCTTGCTTTAATGAAAGAGAATCTAACTTAAAAAATGTAACTGCAGTACTAAAAAAATGCTCCGGGAAGTTTACAGCAAAATCTTTAAAAGAGCTTGCCTCAAAGAGTAAAGAAGCTTCCAAATGATTATTAACACAAAATCTATCTGTGATATTTGTTATAATAACATCACATACTTCTATGGCCATTTGCATGTTTTTGTTTACATATCGAGCTTGCTTTGTAGGTACGGGTTTTGATTTATCATCTGCGTTATAATAGTCATGATCAACTTCTTTTCTGATATTCTGCACCGCATTCTTAAAATCGGAAATGTATTTTTGAATTTTGATCTTATCTAACTGGCGTAGTTGTAATTATTTATAGAGAATATCACTGTGTGGTAAAATTTTATTAAAGAAATATAACCAAAAATTGAATTCCTCATCTTTCAAATAATTTATTAATCCGGTTGATTGCTGAATGGTTAGTTTATCATTTTCATTATCAATAATAAATTCAAAGCATTCAAGGAGTTCTTGTTTATATTTAAAAACAGTACAAACAACTCTGGAGTTAAAATTCTAAGAAGTATTTAATCCGCGTGGCATAACTATATTATCAAGAATTTGTGTTTGTTGGGGTGATCTAGAAAAAATGTTGAAAAAGCAGAAACATTTGCAAAAAATACTTGAACTTGCTTACGTTGAGTGGCTGCTCTTTCTAGAATTAAATTTAATAGATGAGCATAACAATGAAATGGCTCTCTTGTAAACTGAACTGACTCTGGCTTGTTCTCCATTATTTCGGCCACTCATAACAGCAACCTCATCATAACTTTGAGCTATTAGCTTTTCAGCAGATTTGTTTATATTAATTTTCTGTAATTTAGCAAAAATTACGTTACTTATGTCTTCTGCCCCATGACTAGGCGGTATTAAGTATCCCATAAAACGTTCATATACTCTAGCTTCTTTAACATAACGTACTATAAAGACTAATTGGAATATGTTCGCATTATCAGTGGTTTCGTCAGCTTGAATTGCAATGTATTTACTTTCTTTAATTTCGTTTTTTATTAAATTCAGAGTTACCGCTAATATAGAATCTAATAATTCATTTTGAATTGTCTTTGATAAATAAGAAAATACAGCATTTTTCGATTGCTCTATATGTGATTTGAGAAGTAAATCAATTTCGCTCATAAAATTTATTAAGCCTCTAAAAATGCCCGGGTTGTCGCTATCCAATGTTTCGTTATGTCCTCGCAATGCTAATTCAAAAACACTACAAAATTTGATGTAGTCAATAAGTTTTCCTAGAATATAACGGTTTTCTTTTACTTTTTCATTATGCTTTAGCACTTTAATCCGATAAGCGTTACTTAACTGATTTCGTAGGTCAAAATGGCCTAAAGTTGTAAATTCTAGAGAATAAAACAAATGCCTTTGACATATTGAATGCTTTTTTATTTTTACATCCAAGTGCTTCAGATCAGTAATGCCTGTGTAGACCCAAGCGAGATCACAATCGTCGGACCCCATCAATAAACACACAAAGAAATAAAATGAATTGCTGACATCGCAACCACATAGCCAATCTGCATTTTGGTACATACCTGCATTGAATGATCTTACCACAATTTTGCCCTTCATCACATGTTGTTTTAAGATCTGAGGGTTAGGCCGAAATGGACCCAACTCTTTTATTTTATTTTATTTTATTACGATCCTCGAAACTTAATCCCCTCAATCTTGCGTAGATAATTGCTTGGACGGTATTCATTGCTTCAATTAGAACAGGAAATCACCCAACAACTGCTGAATCTCAGTAAAATCAAGAAACTAGAACGGTAGAGCAACGAAATTATTTCACAGCTGGATAAATCGCTAATACGCCACACCACACCACACTCGCATGTATTGTATTTAGTTTATAAACAGATTGTCGTTTCCGAACTCTTTGAAACAATGGCAAAGTCCGAGAACGTTCGGGGTTCGTGTTTAACAAGTTACTCTATTGGCTTAGGCATAACGATTCTGGCCCCTCCTCAACGCTGTTGTCAGCGTTTTTTAAAGCACTCTCGATGTATATTGCATGGGAAAATAACGATAGCATATGCCAAGTTTGACGCAATCTGGCAAAGCACGGGGGGCAACACCAAGCTAGCTCACAGTGCGCAGCGTTTAGTTTGAAAGCGGGAAACTTAAAATAGAAGCAAGTAATATATCTGATAGCCTTTATAAATTTCTCGCTTGTGCTTAATATATTCTTTATCTTTCTGATGAGCTTTGGGAGGGCATTGCCCTTTTGCCCCTTTTGCACCAGCCGCCCCTGCTTTTTTCTACACCTTCATTCTTTAAATCTCTCAGTCTTATTTGCATAACCCTGATATTAAACTCTCCTTTTTCTGCATCTTCCATTGGTTATTCTTTCCATTTGTTCTTTATTTTTTACCATTTTTCTAATTACCAAGATTTTGGCTTTCCTTATCTCTTAACTTCTCTTTCCTACTTATTCATCTATTAACTGCAGTCCGTATTGCTGACCACTATTCCAATTGCTTGCGCCTTCGCTAGAATCTCTTCCATATCTCCAGTATAGGCTGCAAACACGAAAGGTCTTAATGAGTATTTTAACTTTTGTTTTTATATTGAAATATAGAAATATAGAAATAGATGTGAACATCTATTCTGCGGAATTTTTATATTTTTCCTCCACAATTCCAGCAAAGGTGCTTTGTCTTAATCTTACTACCAGTCTTCAGTGCCTCACAAAAAATTCCGGATGGTTTGTTAGTCTTTCTACAATTTCTTCCAAGTGTTGCATTGTTATTTAATTCACTCGAGGTGCTGTTCTCTTTCCTTTCTTAATGATTTGAAGATATAATTAGATTGGGCCAATTTTGACGTAAGTATCCCATATCTTAAACATAAACCCAATCGATGGCCTAGGGAGTTGGCACGTCCGTGCTCGCCGTCCGCTTCCTACTAGGGAGCACGGCCGGGGTTCGATTTCCGGCCGGAGCGACTACCTTGCCAATAGTTTTTCTGAGGCTCTCTATCTCATGCGCGTCATGGCGAAAGCCAGGCTAGTGTGAAACACCCTCAAGCCACGGTGATGTTTTATGGCTAAATCCGCTCCATGAAAAGGAAGACATGTCTAGTAGTAGAGAGGGGGGGAAATGACTTGAACTTTTGGGGTGAAAAAGTAGAAAATTTGATATTTTACAGATTAAAGCTGTAAACTCAACTGAATAGTAATATGAATAGTATATGAAATATGAAACAACTTAAAAAAAAGTTTAACGAACCATGTAAATTAAGATTAACATTAATGTTCATATAATATAATACCATACATTACCATACCATATAATATTCGCGGTATTGGGGTTGTACTGTATTTTGTTTAATTTTTTTGTCTTGCTATTCTGAAATTATTTGATCTCAATATCTAAATGTGGTAAAGAACTGCAATGGCGTAAATCTCAGGCTAACCACGTCTTGTCGTAATGTTCGGTATTTGTCTAGATTTTCGGTACTCGTCTCTAATTAGCCGCGTTCAGTGGCGTACTTCGGGTAAGGGGCACGTTTTGTTCGAGTATACGCCATCAGCGCAAACGGGCCTCGGGTTAGATATCATTATGAAGTTTGCGTGTCGGATCAGAACGAAAATATGTTCAATATTCGTTTCACGTGGCTGAGACAGATGGTACAATCCCCAAAAAATTATCCGTGCGTAACCACCGGAACATCTACAAATTCCGGATTTAGTACCGATAAAGTGAACGGCATTTCAGCCGTTTTCACCGTACTCGCAGTCGAAGTCGTGCAATTGCAATTTTCTAAACCGCCAATAAACAAAACGAATCGTTACGTCTTCCCTGTTTATTTAAACAGCCATAAATCTTCTGCGCTCAATTAACCGGTCTGCCGTCAATATTAGTTCCTGCTATTTACCCAGTATAATAGTCAAATATTTTGAAGCTGTCGCTACTGTGAAACGAATCGAGTTTTGCGACAACATCGGCGCCAATCAAGCATCTGCCTGAGAAATTGCGTCATCAAATACTGACGACTTTTACTGTTAAAATAGAACTTTCGATGGGGATTTACGACGTCCGAGTTATAAAAATTCAAATCAACCATGTTTGCCGGGATTTATAGAAAGCGTCAGTTTGTTATTGTTCCGCTGTCCCGGAGCCCCCATAAAACGGGGCGAGTTTGGTTTCCGACTGCGGTCATCCGGTCACTGTTGTGTAGTTTACATCTATTAGGCACGAATTCGACCCGAATACTAATGCGATTCCGGTGTTTCGAGAGCGAAACGCCGATTTTCGAGAAGAAACCAATTAAAAATCCGGGCCGTCTCGCAATTTAAGTTTAAAACAAGTCGGTGATAAGTTTGATTTGTTCAAGGGAAGTCTCGGAAAGCTAATGATGGGGTTGGCAAGGAGGGTTGTTGGAAACGAAAAATGTTTGGATCGAGGTTTTAACTGTAACTGTTTTTGATTGTTAGCGGTGCTTATCGGCGATAATGGTGGTGTAGGTAGCGAATTAGTAGACCTCACATTTGTATTATTTCGTGCTTTACCGAGCATGGATAATAGGATTGTGGCGTGAACAAGAAAAATTGTCCTGTTACCTGATGGTGAAGACCTGAAGGTCATTCCGTGTCAATTTAGTGGATTGACTGAAGAGTTTTCGCCTCATAGAACAAGAGGAAATTGAGTTGCGGGAGTAATGGTGGATGCGCTGAAAGAAATTTTTGCTCAACTCGTAATAGTTATTTATATTGATATAGTTTTCTGGGTCGACTACATGTGTTTACTCTCTCTAAATTCGGCAATATCGATCATCGCTTTCTCCATTAGTTTTTTCACTTGAAAATTTTACACCTACTGAAATTGTTTGTTATTTCAATAACATCTAAAGCGATTTCGCTTTTTTTGCTTCAATTTTGCTAGTAAAATGTTTTTATTATTAAATTTTGAAATTAAAATCATTTTGTTGAAAATATTAATTAATTGATATCTACATCTAATTTTCATTCTTCAATCGATTCAAGCACTTTAGGAATTTGCTTCAAGATAATTGAAACTATTTGATAAAATTCTGCCTGAAAAAACTTTCTATGGTTTCATTAATTATTGAAATGAGGAAAATAGTTACTAATGATCATGAAGAAATGTTTTTGCAAGTAAATTTCTTACTTAATTTTTAGGCAACTTTTTAACATTTTTCTTTGAAAGTAGACTATTGTTAATAATGTTTATGAAACAATTTTTAAACGAAATTTGCGACTTTCAACCTGTGTAAAACGGATTTTAGAAGCTCCATATATCTTGATAGTGATGATTAATGACCTAAAGTACACCCGGTAATAATTCTTAACTTTGTCTTTTTCTGGAACTGACTCCAATTGTTTACTTGAAGACGATAATTACATTCTTCTTTACTAAGCTCTTAGCTAAGACACTTTATTATAGTCAGTCGATACAATCCTGCGTGCCAAAGAACTGATCCTGATTTACACTGGGAAAGAATCTCGTACCCTAAATATTGCTAGGCGCTGTACATGTTGGGTCACGAACTAATTTTTACAACGTCAGCACACAATTATCAGTTTGTATACGTTACGCGTTTTCTGTTATTTAAAGAATATTTTTCAATTGATTCAAGCACTTTAATGATTTCATTCGCTTCAAAATAATTGAAGCTGTTTCATAAAATTTTGCGTCAAAAATTTCCTGCAGTTTAATTAATTATTGAAGTCAACGTTAGGCGTCGAAAACTTAAACATACTGACTAATTTTAAATGTAAATCTTGAAAGTGAGGAGAATAGTTACTAATGATTATGAAAAAATGTTTTTGCAAGTAAATTTTATACTTCATTTTTAGCCAATTTATTAACATTTTTCTTTGAAGTAGACTACTATTAACAATTTTTTAGAAACAATTTTTAAACGAAGTTTGCGACTTTCAACTTATGTAGAACGGACTTTAGAAGGGCCATATACCTTGATAGTGATGATTAATGACCTAAACTACACCTGGTAATAATCCTTAACTTCCGTTTTTTGTGGAACTGACTCTAATTGTTTACTTGGAGATGATTATTTCAATTTTCCTTACTAAACTCTTAGCTAAGAGACTTTAATTTACTGGAGTCGGTCGCAATAATCCTACGTGTTAAAGAACGGAACCTGGTTTACACTGGGAAATAATCTCGGTCCGTAAATATTGCTAGGCGCTGTACATGTTAGGTCAAGAACTGATTTTGGACAATGTTACCACACTATTGTCACAGTTTTTGTAAGTTACGCGTCTTCTGTTATTTAAAAAATATTCTTCAATCGATTCAAGCCCTTTATTGATTTTATTCGCTTCAAAATAATTGAAGTTGTTTCATAAAATTCTGGGTGAAAAAAATTCCTGCGGTTTTCTTAATTATTGAAGTCAACGTTAGGCGTCGACAACTTAACCGAACTGACTAATTTTAAATGTAAATCTTGAAAGTGAGGAAAATAGTTACTAAAGATCATGAAAAAATGTTTTTGCAAGTAAATTTTTTACTGAATTTTTAGACAATTTTTAAACATTTTTCTTTGAAAGTAGACCTACATTTGTTATTAACAATGCTTATGAAACAGTTTTTAAACGAAATCTGCGACTTTTAATCTGTGTGAAACGGACTTTAGAAGAGCCATATATCTTGATAGTGGCAATTAATGACCTAAGCTGCACCCGGTAATGGAACTGACTCTAATTGTTTACTTGGAGATGATGATCACAATTTTCTTTACTAAGCTCTTAGCTAAGAGTCTTTAGTTTACTGGAGTCAGTCGCACTAATCCTGCGTGATAAGGAACTGAACCTGGTTTACACTAGGAAATAATTTCGTAGGTACCGTAAATATTGCTAGGCGCTGTACCTGTTGGGTCAAGAATGATTCTGGACAACGTTATCAGACTATTATCACAGTTTGTGTACGTTACACGTCTTCTGTTATTTAAAAAATATTTTTCAATGGATTTAAGCACTTTAAATAATTGGAGCTGTTTCGTAAAATTCTGCGTGAAAAGATTGAAGTCAAAGTTAGGCGTCGAAGACTTAATCGAACTGACTAATTTTAAATGTAAATCTTGAAAGTGAGAAGAATAGTTACTAATGATCATGAAAAAATGTTTTTGCAAGTAATTTTTTTACTGAATTTTTACCCAATTTTAAAAAAAAAAATTTTGCAGGTACTTACTTCTGACTATTGTTAACAATGTTTATGAAACAATTTTTAAAGGAAATCTTCGACTTTCAATCTGTGTAAAACGAACTTTAGAACCGCCATATATCTTGATAGTGATTATTAATTTCCTAACTGCACAAGTAAATTTTTTACTGAATTTTTAGACAATTTTTAAACATTTTTCTTTGAAAGTAGACCTACATTTGTTATTAACAATGCTTATCAAACAGTTTTTAAACGAAATCTGCGACTTTTAATCTGTGTGAAACGGACTTTAGAAGAGCCATATATCTTGATAGTGGCAATTAATGACCTAAGCTGCACCCGGTAATGGAATTGACTCTAATTGTTTACTTGGAGATGATGATCACAATTTTCTTTACTAAGCTGTTAGCTAAGAGACTTTAGTTTACTGGAGTCGCTCGCACTAATCCTGCGTGATAAGGAACTGAACCTGGTTTACACTGGGAAACAGTTTCGTAGGTACCGTAAATATTGCTAGGCGCTGTACCTGTTGGGTCAAGAACTGATTCTGGACAACGTTATCAGACTATTATCACAGTTTGTGTACGTTATACGTCTTCTGTTATTTAAAAAATATTTTTTAATTGATTGAAGCACTTTAAATAATTGGAGCTGTTTCGTAGAATTCTGCGTGAAAAGATCGAAGTCAAAGTTAGGCGTCGAAGACTTAATCGAACTGACTAATTTTAAATGTAAATCTTGAAAGTGAGAAGAATAGTTACTAATGATAATGAAAAAATGTTTTTGCAAGTAAATTTTTTACTCAATTTTTACCCAATTTTTAAAAATTTTTTTTGCAAGTAGACTTACTTCTGACTATTGTTAATAATGTTTATGAAACAATTTTTAAACGAAATCTTCGACTTTCAACCTGTATAAAACGAACTTTAGAAGCGCCATATATCTTGATAGTGATTATTAATTTCCTAACTGCACAAGTAATTTTTTTACTGAATTTTGCGCCAATTTTTCAACAATTCTTTATGAAAGTTGACTGACTTCTAACTATTAAGAATATTTAGCAAGCAATTTTTCAAACAAAATCTGCAACTTTCAGCCTGTGTAATCGGATTTTAGAAGCGTAATATCTTGATAGGGATGATTAATGACCTCGGTAATAATCCTCAACTTCCTTTTTTGGAATTGTCTCTAAATATTTACTTGAAACGATGATTACAATTTTTTTTACTAAGCTCTTAGCTAAAAGACTTTAATTTACTGGAGCCAATCGCAATAATTCTCCGTGCTAACGAGCGGAGCCTGTTTTACACCGGAAAAAAAATTTGTACCCCAAATATTACTAGTCGTTGTACATGTCAAATCAAGAACCGATTTTGGACAATGTTGAAAAAAGATGGCGGAAACACATATTGGAGGTTACCAAATTATTAAATAATAACGTTTTGGTTTTTACGCTTTTACAGGAACCAAAAGGCGGTTGGATGATTCATAAATATCAGAATGCGAAACCATAAAGTATTTCCCGGACAGGATATATAACGAAAAATAGGACGCACCCTGATGAGTGGCAAAGTGCGTTACAGATTGAGGAATCCTAAAAATCATCAAATATCTTAATATCTTCAAAAATCTTTTACATAAATACTAATTTTGATATGAGGAGACCTAACACAAAAATAAAATTTACAGTAACCTCAACTTTTAAATATTGGTGCCAAAGCAAGCATTTGTTGCGAATACCAAGCTTACAATTTATTCTTGCGGTCAATATGTCTTAGCGGAGTCTACTGTATATGTCTTTAGATCTCGAAAATTATACGGGTGATGCTGAAGAGTCGTTCTGAATTAATCCGTTAAAGAACTTATGAAAATTAAACATGTTATCCAGTTCGCGTCTCTTTCTGAGAAATTCAATATTTAACGGTTCACTAATCCGTTCTTAATCCTTCCGAATTTCCATACAACGAAAGAAGTGAAGCATTCATTTTGCGATTATACGTGTGGGATGCTTGGTAAGTATTCCACAACACAACAATATTCCAGAACCGAACGATCCAACGCACAATACAATAATTGCAAGGAAACAGATAAATCCCTATAATTACGCAAGACAAAACCCCACATTGTAGTTGATTTAATGGTAACATGAAGAACATGCCCACATCTTTAACAGAACAATGACATATCAATCAGTGAAAATGAAGTTAATCAAGTTTAAGCCCAATCCATTTTTTTCATACCACGCAGTTCATGTCAGTAAATTTTGCTACAGTTTTACTTACAAGTTTTTAAATTATTATGTAATATAGAAAGGTGTACAGGTGAAACACAATTACTGAATGAATATATAAAAAGTACAGAAATAAAAAAGATTGGAAGTATTTAGAAGAAATATGTCTCTAAAATTTGCAGGATGATTTTTCTTTCTTGAACATTGCAGGATAGTAGTACTGCTTCTCGACCCTTATAGTATTATCGCGTTCTTTTTGTGCAGCTTAGATAGTTGCTCAACTAGACTCTCTCTTCCACCTAGAAGCAGTTTTTTGGGAATTTTACCCTGGAGCTTTATCTTTTTTAAATTTCTGCCTTTAATTTTATTGTAATTTCTTTAATCTCTCAACTTCTATTGCATTTTGTCCGACTGGTCTTTGTCGCTCAGCAGATTTTTCAGATGCAATTTTGCACTTCATATAGATTGTTCTTCACTACTCTACTAAAATTTTCTTTCTATCTCCCGTTTTCTATTATTTGGGTGTATTTAATGTTGTCTCTTGGGTCTCTACTGGTTGTATTTTTAGGTGTGTCTTTTTTATTTCTTGAGCTAATATATTCAGTGCAAATTTTGGTTTTTGCGGCCTGTGGATATGGCTCAATGCTTGTAGTAGTGCTGAAGTTCTGCGAACTA
Source organism: Pyrochroa serraticornis (assembly GCA_905333025.2). Lineage (NCBI taxonomy): Eukaryota > Metazoa > Arthropoda > Insecta > Coleoptera > Pyrochroidae > Pyrochroa > Pyrochroa serraticornis. The sequence continues at coordinate 6,202,875 of HG995157.1, read as the reverse complement.
AACCCATTAAACTCTGCACTTTTGTTGCATAGTATGACTTAAAGACTTAAAGAGTTTAAACCATTTGAACTTCCTGAGTAGTAAGACCATTGAAAAGTACGTCAAGTGCTCTGACGGAATCAATGTAAGTGTCGTTAGTTTAAACCTGCATATTAATGAAGATGAGTTGAAAATGGTAAATACTTTCATCTACTTATAATAAACAGCGTGACTGGATCCCAGACTAATAATTATTTAGAGCTAGCAACAACATACAGTTTTTGTACTAAGTCGATAATTATTTTATTTTTTGTCCAACATAGCCACTGTTTTAAATCGTTTCTGGTTTCGGTATTGCCCACCAATTTTTTGGGAAATATTGCCAACTTCATATGCGGCGATCAATTATGACACTGCACAAATTGCAGTCCCTCGAGCGATTTTTTAGTGTTTCAGTCACGAAAAAATCTTGCACATCTTTCTACAAATCCTTGACATTGTAAATGCCAAGGTTTCCCATTTACCAGTTTGAGGACAGACTGCTGCAAGGCAGTTTATTATATCGTTAACAAATTCTTTACCATTATTTCTTTATTACTGTTGCTCCAAAAGAAAAAACAGAAAACACTATCAGTCGATAAACTATTTTTATGACTATTTTTGGTTTCAATGCCCGCATTAGTGTAAAATTGAGAAGGTTGGTTCACAATAAAATGAAATTTTCTATTTAGTCTCTTTAATAGAGTAATTTTATTTCATTTCCAAGAAGTTTTACCACCAAACATTTTATTGCCACCAGCAATACATAAATCAATATCAATTATTTAACGTAGTATGCTACAACACTTTTGTTTTAATTGAAAGAACATAAACATTTATTAATTAATTAAATTTGTTTCTTCAAAATTATTACCTAATTTTAGTTTTATTGACGTTTCTCACGATTTTTTTAATTTATAACGCGTTATAGTGTTCATCAAATAATTTAGCATGTAGTTGCTAATGAAGCAACCAGTTCATTGTATTGTGTCGAGCTTTGACAATTTTACAACACTGAAAATGTGTCGAATTCAGTCCTTGATTCTATAACGTGCACTTTCCAAATTTAAACTATTTAATAGTAAAATTTCTTCTTACCGCTCTCTATAAACCATGAATCGCAGAATACCCGCGCACGTGCTTTGCGCAGTTAGTTTTTAAGTCAATTACCAAATTAAAATCGAAACTTTGTTTCATTTGGATTTTGAACGTTTTCTTCCCTCATTCATTTCTTATTAAAACAGTTAACTGAGTATCGTAAATTACCCTAATGTAGTTATTTAATCAATAAATTTGTTTAAGTAAAGTTTTAATTGAATTTCTAGCCAGAGCGGCAACCAACAATACAGTTGTGTAACACCAAACAAATAACTTATTACGAAAATTAATAACTGGAATAATTCAATATACAAAGCGACACTTTTAACTTGATTATATAACTTAATTCTTTTAGAATCTCCTAGTACAAGATATCTTTGTTTGTATCCTCAAATATCCGAACTAGCCCTAAAACTTAGGTAACTTTATCATTTAATTTCTTAAGTAGCTTCATTTTTTTGTTACCGGTAATTATTAGTAATTGACAAATTGATTGGATACATTTCAAGTTATAAATTATTTTCGATAAATTGGACTAACAGCAGTTGTTTATTAAAAAAAAAATCTGTAACGCGAAGAAAACAGAGAGGCAGAGTGGGGAGGAATGAAACAGGCAGCAGATCAAACAAGGATGCTGGGAAATTACTGTTTACATCATATTGTCAGTAAAGACCCTCCGGTTTTGTTTTGTTTATAACTTGTGTTAATGATTTTGTCTACCACTTACGGTACTTTAAAGAGAACCACAATCACTGAATACCTTTCCAGTTTCAGAAACAGTTTGTCTAGTGATTACCTTAATGTTATTGCTATCAAATTTTCTTCGACTTATGAAAAATTTGAGTTTTGGAGGTTCAAATAAGGAACGGATTTTGAATAATAAAATCGAGAAAATCGAAATGAGGTTCGAATTCCTGCCACGAGTTAAGCACCCTGTGAGTTCCATCTGTTACTAAATCTAAGAAACGATTTGCAGTGAAAGTTTTATGGTTAATACTGTGAATCACTTGGGGAATTAGATAATAATTTCTGCAAGAATTGTATGATGACCCTTAAGTTTCGTGGTGTTAAGTGGGTAAAGCTGCGTCTGCCAACTTGAAGAGTTCTTGAAAATTTCGTGGCTTCTGGATACTTCCGCTATTTTCAAGTTTTCATCGAATTAAGTCGCCTTTTCAGTCAATCCATTAACAAGTTACTTTTTGACTTTTTTCTTTAATTTTTACCTTTACTTGGTTCTTCGTTCGAATTTCGTTTGTTGTCGATTAAATTACTTGATCCATTAAACCCTATTGACGACCTCACTGACAAATGAGCAATTAACCAAATTATCGTTGTCGATACGCATGTTGCGAAGTTATAACATAGCCAAACATTGATTTATTTGCTTTTGTCGACGCATGTTTACGTCGTTTATCCAAGCAACACCTAATTGCGCTATTGTTCTCCAAATAACATTATCAAAATTCGGTCGGCATTTACTGCGGCAATTAGACGTAATTGTCGAAAATTTTGCTTTAACCTTTCTCTAAACTTCAACCGTAACATGTAACTCATCATCAGATAATTTCCAAAAAAAAAACCTTTTTTTTATTTCGACGAAATTGATTTTGGCACGCCGCTGTTTCACAGTTAAAATTCCGAAAGTACTGTAGCAATTAAAAACAAAAATGACGTGCGTGGTCAATCTCGTAAAAGTTGTCTGGCCGGTTAGGCCATCATTTCAACCCAAATTTGCGGATGTGCTCTTCGATTCGAGGCATAAATTAATAAGTTCATCACGTTTTCTATGGATCCGAAATGGAAGGGATTTGCTGGTAATTTCGTTAATTAATCGGGTCGGAGAAAGGTCGTGGGTTTCAGAAGCGTTAAGTTTCGAATTGTGCAATAAAAGTCGTCTAATTGATTCGAATTGTAAAAAGATGTCGTTGCATAATTAAATGTACCTACATTATTTGAAAGTAACTAATGTCACGACATGCGCATAATTATGACGGAAAGGATGAGTTTTAACGATTCTAATTGTTATTTGCGTGGTATTGGAAAGGAACCCAGGATGGTTCTGGCGCGATTAACCTCAATTTACCGTCCAAACACGCGATTCCGGGTCTCCTCAATCATCTACAAGGAACCACGACAATGCAATATTGTCAATGTCTTCAAGTCACCATGAAGAATACCTGAATGACGTTCCTGGTATTTCTAAAGAAAAAAATTGCAATACTTACATCTTGTTTTTTAATCGAAAAATGTTCTACCGCACCTTCTATTATGGTAAATGATTCAGTCGACCACATTTATAACAATAAATTCCTAACATATCTCTGGACTGACTGAAGGCAATCGAGGAACAGTTAAAAGAATTGTTTTGAAGGCTTATTACATTGCGTTTTATGGTCTAATTGTTTTTACGTTGAGGTTGTGTACAGGTGACTCTAAATGGTAAGGACGTAGAGTTACTGCAGGTTTATTAAGAAGCGAAAACTACGTCATTTTTCTTCTTGGTTGAATTATTGTGGCTAAAAATCAGGAGTAGATGGCCCTCATTGGCGGTTAGATACTAAAAACTGTAGCTCCTAAAAATCCCCTGAAATTTTCAACAAAGGCTTCAGTTGCCAGAAAACCTTACTCGTACTGAAATAAAGAAGGAAAAAAAGGAGGAAAGATTAGGAAAAAACGGAAAGATTAGTTTTCTGTTGAAGAGAAGAATTTTAATTTTAAAATACTCGAAGAGCATGTGGGCAACTATGGATTGACGTAAATGACCCCAATAGAAAAGAAAATTGTCTAATATAGTTCTGGTACTGAAAACGCATTCTTACAAATTTTTTAAATTTTCTAAAGTTTTTAAATTGATTTCCACTTTAAGTTTGACCAATCAAGAGTATCAGCTAGAATGCTTCACCATGAGTACTTAACAGCAGATGTCCATCATGAATTTTGTATTATAAATGGTTGCAACTATTACTAAAAATTGTTGCAATTTTCAATTTAAATTCAGAGATTTTACATGGAGGCAAAAAGTATTTTGTGTAAAAGAGACTACTACTAGTTGATCGGTATTTATTTTAATTTATTTTGTACAAATTTCCTCTAAGAAGCTTACGAATTTATTTGAAGAAAGACTGTGTATGTGCATTTTTCAGAAACTTACGCTAATAGAATGGTAACTGGAAGACTGTATGCGAGGAGTAAGGAAGGTTCTGGCTATAACGAAATAACCATAAAAAGGAAGTGGAACCAAACACTACAAACGCTTTAAGAGTACAATGACTGCTGTATCTGCTTTAATTCTTTCAAAGTTTAAATTTTAGAACCAAGAAAAGTAAAAAATTTTGCAAAATCTCTAAAAGAATAGAAAAATAGAAGTGAAAGTGGTTCAAGGAAACTTTTTTTACGTCACCTTCATTTAATTTGTTTGGAAGGTGACTTCAATTTCTTAAATGTGGCTTTTTCGGAATGAGATATTGAATGATGGTACCGAAACTGAAAGAGTAGCATACAATAATTTTTTTTAAGACGACTCGACTTATCTAAATGAACTAAGAAATGTGCGCAGAAAATTGGTTTGAATATTACAACTAATAAAAAAACCAAAACCTTCAACAGAGATACCTTAAGAAAATAGGATAACGACGAACAAAGTTTGACCAAGAACAAACTTACAGAAAACGTGGACCAACTCTGAGAAAACATAGAACGAAGAAAATATTTGATAACAGTATGTGCAAAGAAATGTAGATCAATGAACAAAGTAATAGAACATTTGAAAAGATTTTTTAATTTTTTAATTAATTAATTAATAAAATTAATTAATTAATTAATTTTTAATCAGCAATAAGAGCAATAATACTAGAAGCTAATTTGCTAGTAATAAGACTGAAGTGGCAATAACTTAGTCCTTAAAATGTGATGAGCATGCTTCCACTGAAAACACCTCACTGAAGTCTTTTGACAATTTCTTTATTGGTCTTCTACTTTCCCATTCTTTGGTGCTGTTCTTCCATTACATCTTTAATAAATGGCATTTTTAGATTATTGTAAAGTGTATTGTTCGACACATACCACGATTCATTTGTGATTGCCTTCAGGATTTTACATTCGGTTTTGAAGACCAAATCCTATCCGAAGACCAAAGACCTATCCTTTCTAAGGGTAGGTGAGATTTTCTAAGAAGCCGCTTTAATGTTTAAATCCGAGAGGATCATTTTTTATATGTTCCTTCCAATTAAGTCTGGCGTCTAAGTGTAAACTCCAGATGCCAATGTAATTGTTGTAGATTTTGGACTTATTTTGTTGTTTATGGAAACTGAAAGTAATCGACCCTCTTCAAGGTGAATATTATTTGTTTTGAGATTTTGATTGATTTATTGTTATCTTCCAAATTTTTGTCCAATCTTGTAGTAGTCTAGATGGTTCTGCAGCTGATAAGTGGCTGTATCTAGGTTCTTATCGGTGATAACGTAAAAAACAAAAAGTGCTTTTTTCGGCAGTGCATTGTATTGGAATAGACCCCCATCTTTTAGGTAGCTCAAACTGGGTTGACCTTAATGACCAATTCCCAACTTTAAAAAACTTAAAAACTAATTCTTTTATGTATTTAAAAATTAATTGGCTTATTGTAAGAAAATGAATTCTACGAATATCTGGAGCATTAAAATAAAAAATTAAATATTAGTGCGTTAGGATCTAAGAAGAAAAGTTTCTGTAGGGAAAATGGCAGACCTACTTGAAGAGGAAGATAGAAGAAATCTAATGTAAGATTAAGAATCAAAAAGGGGTAGAACTCCAGATAACGGGAGAAATAAAGGAACAAGCTCTGCGAACACGAAAAACTGTAAGCTGAACCAAAACTATGTTAAGAGATTTGTACTATGATTTCATGGGAACGTTGTGGTACTGAGATTAAATAAAAACTATTTAGATAAATATAAAACAAAAATCTAAGTAACATGTAAGGGAGAAACCGAATGTTGAAGTAGATTGTGGAAGAGAAGATAGAGGTCAAGTTTTGGTTGCGAAACCTACAGAAGCAGCCATGACGATCTCCAATGTTTGGTGGGAGTGAATTTAAGTTTGTTTCAACCAGTTCACCGAAATGTATTGCCTAGGTATAATCCAACAAACAGGAGACACTTTCATAATGACTTTCATTATCTTAATATTGCGTAACGGATCTAAGTGCCATTACGATCACGTCATATTGTTTTTAGTAGTAGACCGCATTATTTTTTTTTCAAGAAATAGTGTTACGTTACTACAATTGTTGACCCTTTGCAAAATTCTCGTGGATGTGTAAACAAATTGCAAACACAAGTTGTTTCGTGAGCACGACAAATGGCGGAGGCGCCGGGTGAATTGAGTCTGACATCCCTGACGATCAGTTGAAGTTTTCGCTTCAGGCACTCTGTCACAGACTAACACTCCGACATTTTTCGACGTTCAAACCGTGTTTCTCATATTTTATTACATACACTAGACAACCATGAAACGCTCGACGTTTCTACTATCTTTAAGTAGCCACAAACCTTGTCTTGTTGAAAACTCTAACCACATCAGCAACATTCATTGTTTTTCTTTGCCTCTCGTTATTTGTAATTTTTCCCATAAACCGGTCGATAATATCGACAGTGAATGTCGCCGTTACGTTTCTATTTATGGCGTTAAATCCCACATTGTTGGACTCGAGGGCCGGATTCCCATCACGACTTCCAGTCGAGACAGTATCACGTTACGACGAGCACTCGGTATTAACGAGCCTCGCCAACCGCTACTGCTTTCAACAAAAGCTCTTCCATCGCATCGCCCACACTATATACTCGACGTCTCCGGCGACCACTCGAATTAATTGCAACTACCTATCAGCTGTCGGCTGGGTTTAAATCGCCAACGTTTCGGTTTTAATTAAAAGAAATTTGTCAAAAGGACGGACGAATTGTGACTTTTATGAATGGTGAACACAACGCGGTTTGCGGTTCCGCAACGTTTATGCAGAAGTCGATCGAAACCTCAGATTTTTGTTTTCTATTTCTGGAGGTTTTATCGGTTTAACTTAAAAACGACGCGAAGACGGGAAATGGGAAAGAAGTTAACTTATTGATTGTTCGAGGCGTTGAAAAAATAATTTCTACGTTTCAAATTAATTGAAGAAGAAGCTACTTGGATCCTGAATCCAATTTTTAAGGTAAATAACAATTATGTCTGGGATTATTGAATTACCAGGACTTTTTTTTGTTGTGGGTTGTAGTTTTCGAGGAGCGCAGATTCCATTAAACCCGCTCTACGTAGGAAGACAAGTTTTCTATCAATGAAAGCTGTTATCTCCTTGGATGCCATCCTTCAAATACTAATTCCTTTTAGTTATCGGATCTGGGCATTCACGTAAGATATGGTGAAGAGTTGCGTCCTCTTCACTACACACCCTGCATTCTCAGTTGTCTCTTATTATGTTGAAGTGTTCAGAGTCTTGTTAGGATGCCCACGTTACGTCTCAATTAGTTCCTCCTCATTCTCGATTTAGATGATCCCTGAACCAATCTACTAGAGTAACTCATTCTCATTCTTAACTATTCCGCAGCATATCAGCTCTCTTGTTATATATATTACCATGATACCTTGTACCTCAACTTGACGCTATTATATTCCACCTGTTTTAGCAGAGAAGCTTTCCAGTCTTTGCAGCTTCAGCAAGAAAAGATTTAGATTGTTGGCACTGGTCCTGCTATCCATGCATTCTCAGTTGTCTCTTATTATGTTAAAGTGTTCAGAGTCTTGTTAGGATGCCCACGTTACGTCTCAATTAGTTCCTCCTCATTCTCGATTTAGATGATCCCTGAACCAATCTACTAGAGTAACTCATTCTCATTCTTAACTATTCCGCAGCACATCAGCTCTCTTGTTATATATATTACCATGATATCTTGTACCTCAACTCGACGCTATTATATTCCACCTGTTTTAGCAGAGAAGCTTTCCAGTCGTTGCAGCTTCAGCAAGAAAAGATTTAGATTGTTGGCACTGGTCCTGCTATCCATGCATTAAAATCTGTTTAAGTTTCTTAGTTTTCTCATTAATTCCTCTGTTACCGCTTCATACCATATTAGAGAAGCGTACTCTATTTCTGATAGGTACCACAACTATTTTCTGACTAATTGAAATTAATCTTCGAACTAAGAACTAAAGTTTATTCGCAGTTTTTTATTCTTTGTATGGTAATCTTGAGCCATTTATTTTTATTGGCGTAAGGTTTTTGCTTCGTTTTTTTGGAAAAGTTTATATAACTTGATTTGGTCCCATTCAGCTTCATTTCCTATTGCTCGGTCATGTTTCTGAATCTTGCTCCATTGCAAGTAGAGCTATGTCGTCAACAAAAGTCATAAGTGTGACTTCTGCCAGCTATAGTTAATTATAAGCATTTTAGGTAGAGGATATGTCCAAGAATACTTCGATGTGGTACTCTTGCCTTAATTTTCTCTACATATGAATAATCGTCGATTTCTTCAATGATGATATCGAATCTCGGCTCTTAGATTCACATTGGTTTGCATGTGAATGCTTCAGCTTAATGTTCCAAAAATGGGATTTTCTCGATTTCTTCTCTATTTTCTCAAACCCACACTTTTTGGTCTTTTCTAACGAAAGGAATTGCTATTAGTGTTATTTTCTCTAGAACTTTTGAAGTAAATTTCATATCTAGCGCAGCAACGGTTTCATTTTATTTCTCAAGTGTAACTCTTTCTCGAGCACACTGGTCGTACCTGGCGCCCTTCAGAGGTCGATTTTGGGACCAATATTGATTTCGGTGCGCATTTCAAATGTAAATAGTTGACTAGTCGAACTACATACGAAACTTTTTCAAACTAAGTAACGTAATACTGTTATGGATACATAAACCTGTCCTGTGTTTAAGCACCGTATGGATGGACATAAAAAGTAAAAATTTCACTTGACTTTGCAACATAATTTCGCCACTAACGACAAATTGTTCGTCACGTAAACTAAAAGCAGACACCTGAAACTTTACATTCTTCATTAAAAACTTTGAAAGTTTCCAGTCGAGATTCTTTACCACAACTTTAAGTTCGGGAATAAGCTGGTGGCAAAGCGAGTTTTAACTTTTAAGGGGGTTAATTCCTCGAATCTTGTAAGAGGAATTCTTTGAAACAACCGGTCATTTTGAACATTCTGCAATTACTTTAGCAACATTGTTGGATCGATATTGGCATTTTATTTTTAGAATCAAATAGATTTCGATAACAATGAAGTTTGTCAATACGACCCGAAATCCAATTAGATTTGCGTTATTATGGCCGTTAAAACGTTTAAAATTCTGGAAGTGAAATCTGTTTATTGCACGATGACGATTATATTGCAGATACTGACATACAATTTAGAATGCACCGCAAAAAGGAAGTGTGAAAGGACGATGAGCTGTCTGTTCGGAGCAGATGCAAATGTAATTGTTGCAGATAAATTATGAACAATAAACCGATAGTTTACACAATCTGATCAAGCCCAGAACCTAATAACATTGTTACAATTGTTAGGTTTAATTACTAGTTCACTTAATTTTTGTTCCTGTCGTTCTCAAATATAAGAAATTATTTTTATTTATAGAATTGTGAAGTTGCGAAAAGGTTTTTATTAAGTAAACGCATTTTTTCGGGAAACCAATAAGATTTTCTTTTATAGGTCTTCTCGACCATTGTTCAATTGGATTCGGTTTACGGGTCGTGAGGCTCGTATATCGTTTGCTAGCTCTCTTGACATTTGAGTCATTATATGGTAATGTTCCTCAGAAGATTGATGTCTCTAAACCTCTGAATATTTTAGATTAGTTGAAATCTCAAACACTGAAAGTAGTTTTTTAAGTAAAAACCCGAATTTTCTAACATTTTGCCTGAAACCGTAAAGCGCTCCTACAGTGATTAACCACCCCTGTTTCAAATTCTATTTTTGGTGGCGAACCAATAAAATTCTCGCCCTAAATAAAGTACTCTCCATTATTTATGCTCGCACATATGGAAATTTTTGAAAACAAATACGTTGTATAAGAGAGTTTTGCGTCGGGATGATTCTCCTGACATCCCACTCCCACTATGATGTAGACGTAAACCTTTATCGCAACATCCCCGGCTTGTTTAACCTGCCAAATTACAGTAAAGGTTTCGCACGAAAAAAAATCTAACAGAGTCTTTTCCATTTTCCAATGAATTTTCCAGACGTGTCTTCGGGGGTCGATAATGGAGTTGGTGGAATTGGATGAAGAAGCTCTGTCACTCAATAAATAATGTGTATTGTCGCATTTACGCTATTGGAACCCGGTGAGTTAGGGCGGACGCGAAGTTACCATTTCGGAGAAACGTCGAGAAATTTGCATAAATAAAGGTGAACGGAAACGGAAACGACCAGGTTAATTAGAAACGAAAATACAGGGTCAATTTCCTGGATGACCCTAGCGACTTCGGGGCAATTAACCGGAAAGCAACTTGTGGAAAATTGAGGCGTAATTGTAGCTAATAATGGTAGCGAAACAGCTTTCATTTTTGAATTTACTTTTTTAATTTCAAGTTTTTGAGGGTTTACCCAAGGATGTTTGCCTTGCACCTTTCTTTTTAGTGGTCAACATTATGGCGCCTCAGGGCAGTTTCTCGACATAACCCCCAATTTTCAACGTTATTTAAAATGTGAAATCTTAAATTACAGGCAATACAGCACACCAGACAGTTTTTCAGCGGCATTTAAAATAATTGTGTAGATACATGGAGGCCAGGGGCTGCGTTTTGAATGAGGACAAAATAGTAAAACAGATTTTGAAATTAGAACCCCTGGAATATTTTTTTCAGTAGAGGTTGCGATTTTTCAAGATCCATTGTTTTGCAACTCATAAACTTTTTTTTTACTTGTTAGCGTCAGTTTATCCATCTTTGGTCTCTTTCAACTTTTTAGCGTTTTCCATCTTATGCGCATACAACAGCTATCCTTCTATCTCACCTGGAGATGTCCTCGTAATTGCATGCCTAACCATTGCTGTATAACGGAATTCCATCTGACATTTTTATATTTCGAATTATAAGAGGCAAACTTCCACTTTAGTTTTACTACATGTTTGACATCTGTGACTCCTGCCACTTGTTTGGTCCATATGTCCTGTTTTACCTCTCATTCCTTTTTCCATTGGTCCTTTTGTCTTTATTTCTCACTCCTGTTCTTTGATTTATCTACATGTTTTGTTTTTTTATCCTTCATGCTTCTCTCCATTACTCCTTGTGTCTTCATCAACTCGTTTGTGTTATCTTTTGTGAAATGTACTCTTATTACAATATTTCCTCACCATCTCTTCAGATGTTGCAGAGTCGATTTGATAAAGCGTCTCATTCTCTTCGCCACTTATTTTCCATTGTAAAATGACCGTCACTCCTATCGTGGTTTAGACGTTTATTTATTATGTAGGGTCCTGTTAAGATGTCTACTGCCCATCTCAGTTGATTTCTGGTTGCCTTTATCAATTCCTCAATCTTTGGTTCGAATGGTGCTTTAACGAGCGTGCGATATAGCTTAATTTCTGCTTCTTCTGTTCAACACAAGTGAGTTTTTCTTTAATAACTTTTAACAATCTATTTGTATTACTATACAAGATTCTGCAAGTCCAGTCGGGTCTCATCAAGACTGATTTTACGTCTTCGTTAGGTACGTTACCCAGTGTCCTCTCTTCTACTATAGGTGTATGCTGTTAGGTTTCTTTAGTTTCACCAGTGACTTGTCTTTTGTCGTTTTAGAACGTACCTCGAATAATTGTATAACCTCCATACCATTTATGTTTCTGTTTCTGATTCGTTTTCTAGAATCTCTGTCGCTTTCGATAGATACCCCAGAGTCCCGTTAGAAATGATTTCTCACCTCCTTCTTTTTTTTTCCATTAGGTATGTTAAGTTTGAACATTCTATTAAATACGTTGATTGTGTTTATTTTGTTCAACCACATGCTAAGTCATTTTTTTTTTGCTATTTGTTGAATTATTTCAAAAACTTTGGTTCAAACTTAACATAAAATTTCAGAACTTTTCAACTCCTTTGATTAAGAATCCTCTCTAGTTCGAAATAAAAATGTTTTGCGTGAATGGAAACTTACGTTAAATTGTTGGTCCGCCTATAGGATAAATTTCCTACCTACAGACCTATAGGCGGCTTATATTCCAGCAGTTCTGGGCAAAATAAGGCCACTGATGATGATTTGTTTCTTGGAATGCTACTATGTAGATATTTTTTCAGCTTGTAAGCTACTATCAGTACTATCGTTACTGTCATTGCTCCAGTTATTTCTAGATACTCAACTCACTTAGTTTTTTCATCACCTCTTTCTTTATGGCTTGCTGCCACTACACTAGAAGCATGAAATTTATTATTGATACCATACCATTACGATACTATCCGTACACCATGCTTGGTTATCTCCATTTTGCTGCAGACCCCACAGTTCGGGCAAACATTTTTTCTTGGTAAGCTTTTAAGTTAAGTTTTGAGTCCAGCATAAGTCTCAAATTTTAGCGCCCCTTCTTATGGTCCTTCTTAAAGATTATTAACTTTTTTTTTAATTTAGTAATTAATATATGGCGGCAAGTGTCGTTGAACATTAAATTTCTTGAAGAGAATGACAGATTTACTTCTTTAGACTAAGATTTTCCATTAAATAAAAATTTAATGACTTTTTCACATTATAATGACTGACATATCTCTTAAATGATTTTATGTTAAATGACTTTATTCCGTCGAAAATCCTTCTTAATATCCATTTGGTTGCTGTTTACATCTTGAGATTTCCCAGTTAATTTTAGAAATTTTTAGATCTTTTTAATTTTTTTATACTTCCACCATTTGGTCATAACGTTTAATTTTTACCCTACATCCATATGAACAATCATATCATAAAGATATAAATATTAGTAGAAAGCTAAAAGGTAGTTTCTCCCATGACCATTGGGAAGATTAAAAAGACGCACCAAATCTGACAATGGTTTACTGTAATATTGCCGCTTCTACTGAAACGTTCATCTTTCAAAATATGTTGATGGATATCGAAACAATATTCGCTAGAATCGAACTTTAAGAATTTGCAATATATCATCTGAATTCCATTCATCAAAGCCTTGACTCTTCGTTTTTTTTTTAATTTACTCTCCACAATTTCGACATCTAGTGAACTTTAATGCCGCTTTATGCTATTACCTACATAAATCACGTCTGAACTTTATCAAAAGAAAAATTCCTTCCGCGCTACGCTAATTGAGCACTCCTTTCGCTCCGATTGACCTGTTCGTCTTTGAACAAGTCTCGCTTCCGCCAAAGAGGGGCGGTTCCTGTCCCGGAATCCTCCCTATACCCAGATTCAAATCGGGATTTCCTTTTTTGCTTTTCTGGTTGTTTACCGTATCACGCGTCCTTCTTTCCAAACCGTGCCAACTTGACTGCGCCGTTTCCTTGTTGCTAGTTTTCTGCATTATCGATTTCGAAGGGGCAAACTCCAAACTCGCCACGTCGTAAATTTCTGAAACTGACCGTAAATCGCGATTATTGCGAATTCACTTACGTATCACCGAAACGGTACTTAACGGTGGCGCAATTAAGTCACGACAAAGTTAGAAAGGCACCGTCCGTCATCATTTCACTGTAGGTATGTGAAAATGATTCAAAACGAGAACGTGATGCGTCCTCAATGAAAGTGAATGGAATCTATGAAACCAATCAGCAATGACCATTTAGTTTTTTTTTTCTAAGTTTAATTGGCTTCAAAATTGAGTCGGAAAATCGACCGCCGGAAAAGTTTCCGGAGCACACCCGGAAAGTTTAACACAAAAGCGAAAGTTTTAGCGATTATTTATTTTGATTAATCGTCCCGGCGGAGTTAACGACTTCGAAAATTCGAATTGAAACATTTAATTAACAGCAGTAGCATCTAAATATAATTAGACTTTCGAATCGATACTAACGAAACCAATTCCGTGATAATCCTACAATTGTTGGCATATTGTTGTAAACAACGACGAAACTCGCTGAAACCGTCCGTTTTCCCTCCTACAAATCGCCAATTAACAATCATCTCGGCTCCAGTTCTCACCGTTCGTTCTCAACAAATTGCGGAAGTGAAAGCAGATCGATGCGCTTTGTTTTCGAAAAAAATAGGAGCATCCCATTCACTCTCGTTATGATCTAATCTAAACTTTGAACGTTTATTAACGTTTCGTTTTTTTTCAGACTGAAAACCGCGCGTTAAGACTGAAAGATGAGGTCACGATGGCGCAATACAGCGAGGATTCTGCCCCTGGTCCGGCCGTGCCTTTGGCTCTTCAAAGCTTGGAAACTACGGACGGGAGACTCACGTGGAATTATTTCGATGAAGCGGGTTATGTGTCGAGGGGCGGGTTGCGCCAAGGGGAGGATCCCTACATCCGCAATAGGTTTAACCAAGAGGCCACCGACAATTTACCCAGTAACAGGGAGATTCCCGATACCAGGAATGCTATGTAAGTGCTTGGATCAACGGCGTCTGGATTGTTGCCGGTTTAATTTTGATGGAATTAACCAATGGAGCGAAAACGCGCCCATAAACGCCGCCAACTAACAACATTCCTTTTACTCCTTCTTATCACGCCCCATTTCAAAAGGATAGTTTCTGTTGCGATTTCAGGGCAGTTCTTGTCCCTTTTATAAATTCACTAGATGGCTTGTACCTGGCCCTGTGAGGGATGGAAATGGATTGTGATTGACACTCAATCCCTCAATTGGGGACCGATCGGACCCAAAAGCGTCGTTCACTCCCACTGTTGATGATGTCAATTCAGTCTCTTCGTCTTATTTGCCTAACAGCTATTTGTCTAAGCTGTTCCGTTCTAACTTCGTGAAACAGTAAAACACATATCTACCAATTTGTAATTTTCGGAAGTCTTCCCTTAAATTTCTTTCCGTTTAGTACGTAATTAAATTTAATTATTTAAATTATATTTATTCATTTAGATGAGGCGTAGTAGTTGCTTTTTATACTGCGAGTGTCTTAAATTAAACTCAATAATTTTATTGACCTGTAGGTAGCATTTGAACTTGTAATTGTAGCTGGTTGCGGGTTGAAATGAATTACTGGCTAGAACAAAAGACGAAAAAATTAGTGGTAAGTTCTAAGTGAAGAGTTTCAATTTTTCTTCCTGAATCGATGAAAGTGAATTAAAGTTCTAAAGACCTGGGTCTTGCTCTAAAAATAATTTTTCCTCATCCATTAGACTATCACCAGTGAATTTCTTCAACATATTGGTGATATAAATTATTAACAAAATCTAGACCATGATATTATAATAATAAAGTACTTGAACACTTTTATAATATTTCCCAGCTTTAAAAGCGACTTCATCTTCATGATGGAAAGAACTGAAATTTTTTTTAAAATCTTTTAAATAATCTATCTCTGCAACAAAGACAAATAAAATTTTTGCTTTTACTATACGAATTTTAGGTAACTTATTGTTTAGGGGAAAAATTTGAAATCACCTGAGTTTTGAATTAGGGGATGGTAATACTGCATGAAATTTCTTAGCGTTTTTTTTTCTAATTATTTGGTGATTTTTTTTACCATTACCTCCATTTCATCTGCAACTTGCCAATCCTCTGATGCATAGTCTTGATAGTCCAGTCATTTAAGCTTAAATTAGGTAAGAATCTCGGAATTCGAGATACCCAGCTGCAAGTCTGTAAATACTTGTATATTGACACCCTAAAAGTTGTCTCAAAACCTACATATGGTAGGGTGTAAGCAACTATTAAATTTCAAGGTCAAAGGTCACAAAAATCGGTTTTTTGCGCTTTTTTTGGAAATATCTCATTTCCTACGGATTTTTTGCTATTAGTATTTAGTATCAATTTTGTAGAATACAAAATTCTCTACAAATTTCGTTTAAAAAAATTTTTTATACGATGAACCGTTTTCGAGATAGAGGGCGGAGAGGGCGCGGTCACACCATCACTTCAGGTCAACCGGTGCCTCCGGTCGAAAACGCGCCATATATAGTAGATGATTTGAAAGCTCGAGGTCCAACAGCACAATTGTGGGTGCAATATTTCGAAATGGTGACAATAGCACTTGATTTTGTTCGCGCTGAAAGACTTGGGCTTTTCGAAGAACACCTTGATGCAGTGCGCAGAATGCTGCCATATTTTCACGCCAGTGGTCACTTCTTATATGCAAAATCAGCCCACCTGTATCTGCAAGATATGCTCAAGCTGGAAGAAACTATGGATGAGCAAACTTATGAGAATTTCAGAAATGGATTTTTCACAGTGAAACGAACAGAAAAATATAATTCAGGTACATGGACAGATATGGTCATCGAACAAAGTCTCATGAAATCCATGAAAACCGAAGGAGGAGTATCTCGTGGTCGAAGTACGAAAGAAAGTGTTTTGTGTAAATGGGTATATGCTATGTACGCCACAAATACTATTTGTGAGGAAATCGAGAAGTTCTGTAATATCTCCTTGGAGTCTACCGAGCAACACGTAGATTCCAGAGACTCAAGAGTGAAAAAAGACAATGCTGACGTAAATATACTATTTGATTGGTTTAAACTCCATGATCCTTTTCCAAATACAACGCAGTTAATATCGATAGCTTCTGGAATTGTTGGAAATGAGCAAATTAACTGCCACAGGGCTAACGAAATTGGATTAGAGTCTATGAAGAAGATCACCGACTTATCATTTAATGAAATAAAGTTGAAACGTTCCGAAAAAGTAATGCCGCTTTCCAGTGTTAACAAATCTGTAAAAATAAATGATTGTAAAGTTGCAGTGGATCCATTATTACTCTTCCAAAGAATTACTGTCAGCAAACAATTTGAAAGTAATCTTGAGGAATATCTTCAATATGAATTGAGTCCGTATCCAACAGCTCTATTTGATAATGATGGCATGAGAAAAACAACAAAATCGTCATTGTATGACAACATGAGCCCAATTGATTTTGTTCTGAATGAAAATAATGTGACGTTCATTATTGATGGCGGATTTCTTCTTCATCATGTTGTGTGGAGCAGAGAAGATACTTTTTCTATTATTTTTGATAAATACATGAATTATTTACAAAGGCATTACAGTTCCAAAATAATTGTTGTATTTGACGGATATTCAGACTACAGTAAGAACGTAAAAGCTATGGAGCAGCAGCATTGATTTATCGATAGTTCATCAACTATATATGGCGCGTTTTCGACCGGAGGCACCGGTTGACCTGAAGTGATGGTGTGACCGCGCCCTCTCCGCCCTCTATCTCGAAAACGGTTCATCGTATAAAAAATTTTTTTAAACGAAATTTGTAGAGAATTTTGTATTCTACAAAATTGATAATAAATACTAATAGCAAAAAACCCGTAGGAAATGAGATATTTCCAAAAAAAGCGCAAAAAACCGATTTTTGTGACCTTTGACCTTGAAATTTAATAGTTGCTTACACCCTACCATATGTAGGTTTTAAGACAACTTTTAGGGTGTCAATATTCAAGTATTTACAGACTTACAGCTGGGTATCTCGAATTCCGAGGTGAACTTACTATAATGACTGGACTATGAAATCTTTAAGAGGGCAAGAGAAGAATACTCAAAAATGGTCGAATAGGGGCTAAAAGGAAATAAAAGAAAAAACGAGATAGAGAGAAGTAGTTCAAATAAAAATAGGCCTAACAGAGTGTAGAGAATAATAAAGAATACCAAGAAAAGAATTAAAATGTCTAGTTCTATTAGAGATTCAAGGAGGCAATAGAAAAATGTAAGACAGTAACACAGAGATGGTTTCAGCAACAAAGAGTTTAAGGACCAGTACAAATGGAAGAAAAATAAAGTTTAAATAATATGCAGAAATAAATTAACGAAGAAATAAAGGAAATCAAAGAAACCTTTAACAAGAAAGATTCACTGGATCTCTACAGAATTATAGAAGCTGAAAAAGAGAAATATCAGCAGCAAGGAATAAGTTTAAGAAATGATGTAGGAGAAAATACGAAAGTTACTCAAAAAGCAATTAACATTTCTGTACTAAAATAAATCAGGCTAAGGTAGTTAAGAAATATAACGAAATATACGACTACCACTAGAAAAGGAACTATAGAGGGAAGACAAAAACCAGGAAAATCAAATAAAACGTGGCAACAAATAGAAGAATACCTTCAAAAGTTTGGGCTAAAAAACTTAAAAACTGAAATTAAACAGGGGGAGATATGGAAGAAGACATTCAAAGGCATAAGCCGAACTGGCCTTTGATGCTATTTTTAACTGCCACACGATTTTTTTTTCGAACTGCAAAATTAAGAAAAACAAATTTTTGCACTTTGAACAAAATTTGCAAACTCTAAATTTGCAACTCATTCAAAAAATTCCCACCAATTATTTTTTAAAATTACTTGTCTCTCCTTTTGTTACTTTATAAAGATTTCGATTGTAGCTGCTGTGACAGCAAATTTACTATTCCCATTGTCTCAATTCAAAAACGTGTGAATTTACCCTGTTCCTTAATTAAATTCTATCAACTTAGTTCTACAGTACAAATGACGATAAATTTGATAACTCTAAATCACTCAAATACTAACGAGCTAACGTCGTCTCTTAGATGGTCTTTAAATTGTGTTACGAGTCATTTGATTGTAGAATTAGAAGTGGCATTAAAAGTGCGTACCTGCTGAAATAATTCTGTTGTTGTAACAAATAATTGCTTCGAAGTCTTGTTATTCAATAGTAAGTTCGAATTAAGTTGGTTTTGAAAACACAAACAATTTCGACGTCTCCAAAACAAGTGGCGCTGAAATATTAATGAATGTTTCTAATTAAAACTTTCTTTTCAGACTTAGTGATAGGTCACTAGAAATTCTTGTTTGTATTAGCAAGATTCTCCTAATAATTTGCAGGTTTTGCTTGATTTTCCTGCAGATGAAAACTTCAAAATTCTTAATTAACGAACTTTTTAATTTAGCTCCCCATCAACCAGATCAATCGCCAGAGCTTTCAAACTAGTAACTCTTTATTGCGCTGTTTCAGCAACCACAATTTTTTCAGGATTAACTCCGATCATTAATCATCGCAATTTTTTCAGTTATGGAGTAAGTCGGAGATTAATGATTTTTTGCCCCATTGCCAGTCGTTCATTGTGCGAAACAAACGTTAATGTTTTTTAAGCTCACAGTAGCAAGGTCAATCAAATTGATAAGGTCACGGCTTTCATTTCAAATTGTAATAATTGTCTTTCATGAGTTGCGCGGTCTGGATAACAAGAAACAAAAGTTTCGAGGGGTTTATTGTAATTGATGGGATGAGTTTCTTGAAATTTAGTTATTTTTGAACAATAAAAAAATGTTGAAAGAAACTTGTACTTTTGTTTGAAATTAGTGAATTAATTGAAATAAGGCGGTTGATCCCAAACGGGCAGACAGGTTTTTCAGGACGAACCGAATAGATTCGGTTTGAGTAACGTACTTAAATCAATGTTTCCATTAACAAAAACTCAATCCCCGTCGGGATTTCATCCCGTGCTTCAACCAAACAGCCGGGATAACAACGCAATTTCGAGTTATTAACGTTTAAACCCGTTTTTAGGCCGTAACGTAAAACCTGGATCTGTCCGGAATGAACTGGGTCGCGGCCACGCAACCGAAGCTTTTTTCAGCCGAAATCAATCGGGTCCGGGTTACCTCCATCAATCGAAAACAAATTCTCGTCTCGTCCGTCCATAAATTCTTTCGTAACGAAGAATGCGCGTTGCACGCGAAACCGTCGTAAATTTCTACTTTTTAATGCAACACTAGAAAAACTTAGTGCTGGCCGCTGTTCACTTTCCCGGATTTCATACGTCGATTATTCTCGCAGTTTCACATCACGCGACGCCGCCACTGATCTCGAATGTTATTTGAATAAGGCCGTTTTATTATTACGGTGATTTGCCACGCGATGCTTCAGGATTATGGGGGCCGTTAACGCTGATTTTAACGCCGTTTAGCGGTACAAAGAGTGGTTATTGTGCAAAAATCGTGATGCAACTGTATTGCGTGGAGAGATGATGACCGATGGATAATGCTGCGGAATTTGGGCTAATCGCAGGAGCCTTTCTCTAATCAACCAACATCTGGCCTGCGGAATCTACATATTTTTCTCTATCAACTTTTGTTTTTTGAAGCGAAATTGTGGGGGTTAAAGTAAAAGTGGCCGTGAACCTGATCCAATTCGCTTTCAAAACGCCCGGAAGCGTCGCGACTCGAACACTACTAATTTGGTCTTGGTGTCAATAAACACTCCTTAACATGTACTACTAAGTACTAATAAGTTGGGACACGTTTTGTTACGAAATTTTTCCAAACGCTTTCTTTATACGAATGGTTTCGAGAATTCTAAATTATTTTTACTATTTTCTCCTAAAATACTTCTTATGGCAGATGCTGGTCCACAAAACAGTTTTTAATTAATTTCTCCAAGAACGATCGAGGACAGAAACTTTAAAAGTTTGTTTACTCTTTACTCGCAAAGTTTGACAGAAATCTAACCAGTGGCATCAAAACCGGGGAGATTGCAGAGATGTACTTTAAATTGAAAACTTGGTATTGCTAGCATTTTTTTTAAAAAACCTAAACCGTTTACAACTTTAAAGTGAGTAAATTTAGTAGCGAGTCGTATATAAATTATACTATTTTTCTATTATTTATAAGGATCAGCACTGTTCAATCTTTGACACTTTCAATCTTACTGTACAACTTTAGGTCATCGGCAAACAAAAGTAAAACATGAGGATTGCAAAATAGGAGAAACCGCAGGGGTCTAATGTTGGACCCTGCGGAACTCTCCAACGCAAAGTAAAAATATGGGATTCTATATCGCCGTAGCAAACGTAGTATGGCCGGTATGTCAGATAGAATCATGTCATGGTCCATACTATCGAGAGTCCAAAAAAAGTTAATATCTGAATAAACTGCGTTAATATTACCAGTCAAATCGATGTTTTCCAACCAACTACCAAAAAAGTTGGCTGCAGACTACCTAATTTGCATAGCTTTTTCTAGTTGAAGCTTTATATTTACAATTTTGTATGAAATACTAAGACTTGCATTCAATCATGAATACTCCTGATGTTGCAGTATAATTTTAGGTCCACACCAAATAAGAGTTTCACAGTTAACCATCTCAACGTAAATTTTGAAAAATTGGAAAAACCGTGAGGGTCTAATGTTGGGCCCTGTGGATCTACCTAGCGCCACCAAAAATGTGTAATTCTACATCACCATAGCAAACTTAATATGGTTGATCACGCAAGTTATAGAGAAACGAATGTTTGCAAGTTTAGATAGAATCGTGTCATGATCCATATTATCGGAAATCTTAAAAGAATTAGTATATTGCATGTCAACTTGACCACGAACAGCGAAAACTTCTGAATAAACTGCGTTATTATTGCTAGGTTTCTAGTAATCTTTGGGTCATAAATCGTTGCTTCGTAACCAGTAGCGTCGAAGACAGATAGAATTACAGAGACTTAAACTGGCCAATAAAGTTGTCTGCAGGCTATCTAATTTGCATAGTCTTTACGAGTTGACACTTTTGTATCCTTTACATTTTTTTTATAAAATACAATAAAAGTGAAAAAGTAAACAATTGCAGTAGCTAATATTTTTTTGTTTCTTCTAACGATTTGATAGGACATGATTCAGTACTTCCGATGCTACTATATAATTGTCGGCAAACAAGAGAGATTCACAGTCGAACGTCTCAACATAGGAGAAACTATGGGGTCTAGTGTCGGACCTTGCGGGACTCTCCAATGCCCGACAAAAATATGGGACTCATTCTAGCAAACATAATATGGCCTGTCATGCAGGTTTGAAAAAAACAAATGAGGTTAGAATTTAAACGAAAATAATTTTTCTTACTTCTAAGCATCAGGACTTGCATGTACTTGTATTCAGGACACGCCTGATGTTCATTTACAAACAAGACAGTTGATTGTTGCAACGCAAGCATTGAAAACTAGGAGAAACCATGGGGTCTAATGTTGGTCCCTGCGGAACTCTCTAACGTTCAGCAAAAATATGGAACTCGTCGTAGCAATTTCATCCCAATGCCTTAATCAATTTCACTGAAAATGTTGAATACATCTGAGTAAATTCCGTTGATATATTGCCAGGTTTATGGTGGTCATTTTTCGGGTCATAAATTGTAGAAATCTTAGAAATAACATTTTACGAAAAGTAAAATTTTTGCCTATATTATCATTTCTAACTAATGTAGGTAATTAGAAACTTTCAGTTGATGTCCGTTTTTCTGGGCAATCATTTTTAATTCTCCGGGTATAGGACTATTTTAAACAATGGATGATTACGCCAGTATGTAAAAATGTAGACAAACTTGTAGTTTCTAATTGTCGACCTACTGGGTCGACTGGCATATATTGCAAAATGAGAGAATGTCAATGAATTTAACAAAAAATCTTTGCAAATTTCAAATATATTTATTAATATCTATTTATCCATAATATATCCAAAGAAATAATGAAGGAACTAGTTAAAGTGCACACTACTTGTTTTATGATTTTTTTGAAAAGTATTCTCACAAATTTCTTTGTTACTGGAGGAATGCAAAATTTCTATAATTTTTTCGTAATCTTCAAATTACACGGTTGGATAGATAAAGAAGAATCAGCTTACTTACAACAATAAATTGCTATTACTATTATCAAAAGGCTACCTATCAAATATTTGGTACTTGTAGATAGTCTCCTAGAAGAACAGTAAAGAATATTATTAGGTGATCCTGTCTATATTCTAACACTTAACAGCCAAGTCTACATGAACCGACCTTTGTTTAGATATATGATATATCACAGCCAAAGAGACCGAACAATTGATTAAAACGTTACCCATTGAGTGTAATCCCCCCACCTCTTTGCAATTCAAAAAACTGTTGATAGGAAACTTACAAAGTTAACAGCGACGAAATTAATTGTTATTTTTCCACTAGTTCTACAATCTTTTGGCATAAAAACAATAAGAACACGTTGTGAACAAAAAGAAGGAGATGTATCAAGGTAACACAGTGAATATTATTCATTTCTTGCAATAACTTTTTGAAAACTATATATCCAAGTGGAATTAGAAATAAGTATGTACACTCAAGTAATTACTTAATATTGTTAATTAATTATCCAGTGGCAAATTTGTTACTCGAAGTTTTTTGATTATCTTACGTATTAAGGTATGCACAAATCCATGTATTTCTATATATAATTGTATTTGTTATTTCAGGATATACAAAGAATTTTCATTTGAGAGTGCTACAAAATTTTCATTAAGGATGCGTTCTCTGTCGCACTCACGGGGTGCTATAGACAAGCCAGTGCATTTTGTTTCACTTTTAAGAATCTAGACACTTCAATTAAGGAGCTAAGGAAAATTTTAAGTCGATCGGTCAAGTACCTTTAAAAGCACAATCGTTGAATTTTGCCCAAAATTTACCACCAATTTTATTTCTGAAACTCTCGCATTCAAGATTATTATTAAAAACATTTGATATTAAATATTATCATTGTCTTTCAGGTGCAAGAGAAAAGCTTCACTATAGTTTTGGAAACTCGTACAAAATGCATTGTCGTACCTATAACGCCCCGTCAGTGCGACAGGGAAGCAAAAAGACTAACCGCAGCTTTAAGTTTTTTACATAATCAAAAGTACGAGGAATTAAAATTGTATTTTTTTAAATTTTGGCACTAGTAGCTTATATTTATTTTTAAAATAACATCTCGAAATAAAGAAGGTATTTACAGGATCTGCTTACAGCCTTAAGCGTCTTACATTTTGATAATAATGACCCTCCTATTCTGATTTAAATTTCAGTCATTTAAATCGGGTGCGCCATTTTTTAATTGTTTCAGGGATTAGGAGGGAGTTTTAGAGAGAAAGAATAAAAAATGCATTAAGCCATTTAATTTGTCATTGCATTACATTGGTGATGGCCGTAATCTTTTTTGATAGCGTCTGCAATTTTTTCTGCTACCATGACAGCTGCAGAGTTTGGATGTCCGGACAACGTCGTCGGAAACACCCCGCAATCCACCACGCGCAAATTATTTACTCCATGCACCTTTAAGTTATGATCAACAACAGAAACTTTTGGATTTGATCCCATTCGTGTAGTTCCTGTAGGATGATAGATAGTAGCCGACATTTGTCTAATCGCGCAATACCAGTACTTTCTAGAAAATTTCTTGTACTGTTTGCAGATTGGAAGATCCAAAAAAGTTGCGTTAAGTTCCCTGAAAGCTTTAGTTTTCATAAGTTTTATTACTGTTTCGATACCTTGGTACATGTTTTCTAAATCAACATTGCCAGGATCTGAGAAGTAACTCAAATTGATTTCGGGAAAATCTAAAGGGTTATTCGATTTTAAAGTGATACTACCCAAAGATTCTTCATGCAACAATACAACGTAAACTCTAACATCAGTCATCCTGTTGATTACATCCAAGTAATTTGTGACGAGATTTTCGTTAAAATTGTACATTCTTGGAGCAAGACTAGAGCTGCTATTTGATGGAACGTAAATGTATTCGGTGATGGGATACGGACCGCCGTTGTTGTTAAAAGCAATACCCGCTGAATTTCCAGGATTACTCAAAGGACCAAATCCTGCTAAATATTGTTGAATTTGTTCAGTCATGTCGTTATTAGTTACAGTGTAGTTAGTGCGAAATGTCAACCCATAAAAAGTTGGATGGTCTTGCAAGTATTTCCCAACAGGCAAATCCTCAATTACTTCGATCCCCAGATTTTCCAAATGCTTTCTAGGTCCAATCCCTGATAGCATTAGCAATTGAGGTGAATTTATTGAACCTCCCGATATAATCACTTCTTTTGTGGCTTTCACCACGAATTCCTGTCCATTTTTCGTAAAAACTACACCTGTGGCAGTTTTGTTAACCATCAAGATTTTCGTTACGTAAGCTTTCGTGATTATTTTCAAATTTTCTTGGTGTTTTGTTGGTGTTAGAAAGGCGCGGGCAGTACTTTGTCGCATCCCATTTCTCGTTGTAGTTTGCATAATCGAAACTGCATCGTTTTGGGTAACTCCATTGTAATCGTTGACTAGATTTTTTCCTATTTCTTGATTAGCTCTCAAGAAATTCTCTAGAGTTGATTGTGAAGGAACCGAATACGCAACGTTCCATAAACCACCTTCACCATGATAGTAAGGATCGCCGTTGATTTGGGAATTTTCCGATTTCTTGAAGTACGGCAACACTTTTTTATACGACCAACCCGGGTTGCCTAAATCTTCCCACCTGTCGTAATCGAGTGCGTTGCCTCTAATGTACAATAAAGCGTTAATACTGCTACAACCCCCGAGAACTTTCCCTCTTGGATAAATACACCTCTTGTCCCTCATTCCTTGAAAAACTCAAGTAATTAACGAAATTTAATTACGTGGTCGTACCTTGACAGCAAGTTGTTTGAGGGGTGGAGTAGTAACCCCAATTCATCTCGCTAAATTGTACGGCAGGCATATATGCAGGAATTTGGTTGAAATCGTTTTCATAACCACCGGCTTCCAGAAGCATAACTTGCCAGTCTTTGATTTCTGAAAGTCGTTTAGCTAAAACGCTCCCTGAAGAACCCGCACCTACTATGATAAAATCGTAGCTCTTTTTCCCTGAAATTTTACGACCAAATCATTCGGGCCTTAAGGCGGCTTACCTGGAAAATTACAATTTCTCGTCGGTTTTTCCGGGCCAACCCGAAATTCCGCGTTGTTAACAGGAAGTTTGTAGTTGATAGCGGAATTTAAGTTTTCGGTAATCAATTTCGAGTAGTAGTCGATTAACGTTAAATTCTCCGTAGCTGAAACTACAAAGAAAGTTGCGATTACTAGTAATTGCACTTTAGGCTTCATGTCGACAAATCGTTGACTGAAGCGCCGGGCCTTTACTTTATATAACTTATAAGTTGGAATATTATCTACTTGATTAAAGTAATGGCCAGGTAATCAACAACAAGCATAAAATTTATAACATAATCGCCACTTCACTCATTAGTTGTTTACTGTTGTTTACAAATTTGAAAAATTCATTGAAACGAAACAACTCGCAGATCACGTCCAAAATTTCTCAGATGTTCCAATTAAAACGCGCTTGATGTCTAACCTTCAGAATTAAAGCATTGGATGAAGACCATATTTTCAGCTTCATTTACAAGTAATCAACAATTACAAAGTTCTGACTATAGGTTTTTCCCTTGTTGCGCCCCCAAATTCCAAATTTATGAATTAACAATTTTGCAATTTGAATGTCTGGAGGTTAGCTGTCAGATTCCGGCTTATCCTTATTTAAATTATTTTAGCCAACAAGGAAAACGTTTTTTTAAATTTTGTTTCCAAAAGTATGGTAATAATGTTCGTTAATTGCAGGTGTCGGCGAAAAAAGTGGCGTACGGACCTGCCCTCGACCAGCGTCATTATTACTTTCCACAACGAGGCCCGTTCGACGTTACTCAGGACCGTAGTGAGGTAATTTTCCTGATTCTTCATAAATTAGGTTAATGAAGAAAATAACTTGCCGAACTAACGGCGCCGAGGCAGCGAAAACAAAAATTCCCACCCGCATTAAGATCTTGACGTGATTAATGTTGCCGCTTTTAAATGCAGGAAGTAAATTTGGCCTTTTGTGTTAGCGCGTTATATTTCAGAAAATGTCACGCGAAACTAATGGAAACCGCAAAAACCTCGGGTCGTTGGTGAAATTATTAATTCTTTTTTTTTGGCGCAGCGTCCTCAACCGCAGTCCCGAACACTTGATCAAGGAAATCATCCTCGTCGACGATTTCAGCGATAACCGTAAGTTCAATTGAAGAACCCAAAGAAAATTGCACCATCTACTACCAAACATGGACATCTATTTCTTGATTATTTCTGTGTAAATATTAAAATTAAGGAATAATTTGCACAAGGGCAATATTATCGTGATAAGTTTTTTGTAGGTCGGGACTCATGAAGTTGTAATATTCGAAATTAGAATTTTTAATTAACTTTGGTCGAGATACATAAACTTAAGCTATTTAAATATTTACATGTAAAAGTGCAGTTATTATAATTGATTTGTCTTGTGTTAGACGTTGTACCTGTCACCCAATTTTTGTATATATTTGTATATATTTTGTATATTCCTCGCTTCAAGTAATGACGCATAGAAGGGATACGATTGTGACCACTAATTTCAATTAGTTCGTTTTCTTCCTCCTCGTCATTATCTTTCTTTAATTTCATCAATTTAAATATTTAGTTTTTAGCGAATAAGGATATCTTTACAACGATTCCGGTGAATTATCGTTGTTCGGTTATGGGTTGAAGAAAACCATGCTGTAAAATAGTCTTTTATTGAAAAAGCAACAAGAAGAGAACGTTAAGAACGTGAAACCGAGGTAACTGGAGACTGTTAAAGACTTAAGCACCTCGGCACAAGTTATTTGAGTTATTTGTGCCATACATGAAAAGTCTTCAATACGACGAGGAAATAGAAAAAGTACGCTTGTGCAAGACAAACAACATTTGGAGATTATTGAAAAAGGGGCAGAATCATTCAAAGTTTATAGGTCAATTCCACCAAAACTACTGTGGTGACAATTACAAGGAAGCAGCTCAATAACCTTAAAAGACTACACCTTCGTACTTAGTACTTTTGAATCTATCGGGAAGAACAGTCACCAAAGCTGAAGAAAATTATCAATTTGAGCAAGTTTCAAACACTTCCATGTCTACAAATAACGGAGGCAATAGAGGTGCTGCTTTCTCTACCTCCATTGTAGTAAGGAATGGGGAGTAGCGTTCTACAAGACCTTGGGGGGTTGCTAATCCCCCATCGAGCATCTTCGTAATAGTTTGGCAACATCTCGCGTAATACCAAATATGAATTACTATCATAGAAGAAAAAATTGGGGGAAGGCGTAGAAATTTTGGTTATGCAATCTAAGGGATTACTTTCATATTTCACAGACTGAATGATTCCGCACAACCATTTCAATCAGCTAAACTGATCAGAAACCTCCAAGGGAAAAGTTGAACGCAAGAAGAAGAAAAGATGAAATAAATTGATATGGAACTTTTCAAATGAGAAATTCTATGCCACAATATATCGGCATTTTTTAATAGTTTAGATTACAAGCAATGCCTTCTCCGCCTCTCTAAACCACCTTGTAGCCTGTTTGGAAGAAATTACGTTTTAATCTTTCCGGGGTGTTTTCTTTCTATGCGTTTACTTTTCTTGCATATTTCTCACTTTAATTGCGCTGCAACGCCTTTTTTTTGTTCAGATTTGTTTGTAATTTACGCCTCTTAGAATCGCGTGCACCTCTTGCTGCTTTAAAGTTGATGCCTTGAAATGGATCAAATTTAATGGCATAATTTGTCTAAAATATTTCTCGCACTTATATTGTAATGGAGTTTTACATTAGTTTTAGTACGCCTTCTTTGTAATGCTTGCTGTTCGCTTTTTTGTGATATATCCCCAATCTTTTAGTACTACCTCTACTTTTTCCAAACCTATTCAATTTCTATTTTCTGCCAGCGATCGGAAATATTGACTTTTCTAGTTTTGAGATTGGCGAACGAAACGGGGTTAAAGAAGAAATGTTTACGATTACCCCGTGCAGAAAAAGTATACCTACCTAGGCGATCCATTCAATTCAATATGCCTACTGGGTTCTATCATAGCATAAAGATTTAATTTAATTAATTAATAATAATTAATTTCTATGTTGTGGTTCCGTCAAAGCGTGGAGAAAATGGAAATTGTAGTGGCGAAGTATTTATTAGCGTTGGAAATTAAAATTATGCAATTTGTGTCCCGGAGTTTGGTTCAAAAATTGGACAGGAAGTTTGTCAAGCATTGAAGCTGATATTATTGTTTTTGCCAAGTCAAAGAAAGCGTTGTTTGCAATTTAAAACGATCCAAGATGATCACAGCAGTTTCCACCCCAAAATTAATAAAGAAAATCTCATTGTTATTTAATTATCTTTGCGACTTTTTTGGTGCAATTTTCTTACCGAAACTCTTGCGTAAGTATCTGGGAATATTAAATGTACATTTTAGTATTCCCAGATAATTTTTTTCTTACTCTTCATTAACAGTTCTGTTGCTATTTGAAAGTTTCGGCACTCGTTTCAAAGTGTGTCTAAATTTACAAAGCAACAAAAGTGTTCGTAATCTCAAAAAAAATTATTTCCAATTAATTAAAGTCACAAAGAAGATTACATTATGTGATAATTTCAGCCTCCGACGGTGAAGAATTGGCTAAAATACAAAAAGTCCGGGTGTTACGCAACGAGAAACGTGAAGGATTGATGCGATCAAGAGTACGCGGTGCTGATGCCGCCACAGCTTCCGTGTTGACCTTCTTGGATAGTCACTGCGAATGCAACGCCAACTGGTTGGAACCGCTACTGGAACGAGTGGCAGAGGTAATACCGGATTAACCAACCCCATATTTTATCCGGATATTGACGGGATTTTTCATCTAAATCTCCATTTGCAATTTTTAATAAAACACGAACGGTTCGTTGGCCGCAATCAAGTCGACGAAACGGAAGCCGGGCGGATCCCGGAACCTGCCGGAAATTTCCCCGCGGATCCCGGATTCAGGACCAAAGAAAAAGCCGTAGCCATTAGCGCTTTAAAGGGATTAGGGCGGGTTCGCGGTCCCGGTGTCTTGTCGCCAACACGCGCGCATGTTTGATCACCTCAGGGATTAGCCATAGTCGTCGAGGATTTAAGTGAAATTTGTTAGGTTACACAAAATATATCATTTTATGCACGCATTATATCGAATTATGCACAAACTCTGAGTTGGAAACGGTTGCAATTTGCGTTACTAAATTACCCAAACGTTCTATCGTTATTTCGCACCCTTCCTTCCTTCCTTCAATTACTGAAAGTTGTATAGTTACAGACCCTAATTCATTTTACTCGTTCAAATCCTTTGATTAAGTCCAGGAAAGAGACTGATCCATTTCGTTCAGCAACTCATCCAACGGTCAGCTAAAATTGTAATACACTACAAAGTTATTCGTGCATGAGTCCTAGCTCAGGGTGGGAGTTTACGTACCAGTGAGTATTTAGTATATTTTGTCAACGAAGTGCGATGGTCCGACTCAGTATTTCATTTTGCGAAATGGACGAATCTTGTTGAAATGAACGAAGCGGATCATGAAGTCATCTGAGCGATTCGTTCGTGACGCACCCATCTTTAGTTTTCGGTCTGCGGTTCAATATCTTTGAACGTTATTGTCTGAGATGTTCGCGATCTTTGCCTAATTCGATAATTTCCGGGTCCGGGGGTTGTTAAATAATTCATGGGTCGTTATTGCGTCGACGATGATGCCCCCCGGGTATCGGTCCTCCACGCGGCAAACACAGTCAAGTGGTGCGTGTTAACCTACACGAAAATGTAAACGCTTAATTAACAAAGCAAATTTACGGTTCGTTCCGATGAGAAAGGAAAACTGAAAAGTCCCTCGTGACCCGTTCTAAAACATCAATTAAACTTCAACTATCCCGCTAGCGAAAATTACCTAAAATTTCATTCGAGGAATATAATTGCAATTTGATTTTGGGGTTGTTGCAGGATCCGACTAGGGTGGTGTGTCCTGTTATTGACGTCATCAGTATGGACACTTTCCAGTATATTGGGGCGTCAGCCGATCTGAGAGGAGGTTTCGACTGGAATCTGGTTTTCAAATGGGAATATTTGGGATATGCCGAGAGAGAAAGCAGACAAAGGGACCCCACCCAGGTATTATGACGCGGAAAAATTTATTTTATGAACGAATGCCCCGACGAAGACGTGAGACGGTGAATATCGAACCCTTGATGGCTCTTTGAACCGTTTCCGGTCACGGACGGTCCTTTCTTTTTGTGAGCGTCGCACGACTAACTTGCAAGGAAATTAATCAAAATAAATGTTCATCCAGTTAGTTCAAAAATGATGTCGGGACGGGTTTCTCGAGGAAACATTCCTTATTAACGAAGAGTACACGTCTGAAGAATTTAAATATCGCCGCTCGTAACGGTGTAGCAATTTTACCATGCAAATATTGAATAAATGAACTTCAACTTAAAGTCAATTAAGAGTTGCAATTTTACTTTTCCCGTTTTTTAGTAGAGTTTTGATTCCCTTTTCAGTATTTTAAACTTCAGTACTCTAAATTAAATTTTTGTGGCATTACTTAAAAAGTAAATTCCACCTAAACAGGCTGAAATGCTTGTGAAAACTAATGGTAACGAGTACAGTAAGAAGAAAAATTTATATAAATTGCTATTGAAAGAAACGCCAATGAGGGCAATACTATCGCAAATATGGACAAAATATTCGCTAAATGATCCCAAAAATGTTCAAATTTATTGGGTAAAATTTCTGTTTAAATATATTTATTACAAATTGTTGATTTGCATTGCATATTGCGCTGATTAGACATTGCTTAAATGACTTTTCGTGCTCATTTATTATTTATATTTTTTTATAAATGCAAAGCAATCAATAACTGAACCAAATCTCCATAAGAATCTAAATTTTATTGAAATTTTTATAAAACCATTCACCCGCTATTGAAAACTTTAACAACACCCCTAGAACTGTTTAAATCTGGAGCTACTTTATTGCTGTTGTCCTAAAGCTCGAACCACTTACAGTCCATCCGCACCCCGATGATCGCTGGTGGTCTCTTCGTTATTGACAAACTATATTTCGAGAAACTTGGCAAGTACGATATGCGAATGGACGTTTGGGGCGGTGAAAACCTGGAAATCTCCTTCAGGGTGTGGCAATGTGGCGGTAGTCTCGAGATCATTCCTTGCAGCCGGGTAAGTTTTTTTCAACATATCGTACCCTATCTTACCATTAACGTTACTCAGGTGGGTCACGTCTTCAGAAAAAGACATCCATACACTTTTCCTGGAGGCAGCGGTAACGTTTTCGCCCGCAACACTCGCCGAGCAGCTGAAGTTTGGATGGACGAATACAAACATTTCTATTACGCTTCCGTCCCTCTTGCCAAAAACATACCTTTCGGAGAGTAAGTTTTGTTGTTTTTCCAACAATTTTATTTACTTAATTATTTCCAGTATTTCGGAACGTTTGGATTTGCGTAAAAAATTACAATGTAAACCTTTTAAATGGTACCTGCAGAACGTTTATCCTGAATTGGCGATACCTCAAGCAACTTCTTCGCATGTGGGAGAGTTGCGACAAGGGATGTATTGTTTGGACACGATGGGACACTTGATCGACGGCACTGTCGCTTTATACCAGTGTCATCATACCGGAGGTAATCAGGAATGGGGGCTGACAAGTGGTGGATTGATCAAACACCATGATCTGTGCTTGACGTTGCTTGATTACATGAAAGGAGCGCAAGTTATTATGCGAATTTGCGACGGTTCAGACAGTCAAAAATGGCATTTGATCGAACCTGGCGGTCTGTTGCGTCACTCCAGATTTCCGCTCTGTTTGGACTCTAGATATACCGATGTTAAGGGCATAACGGCCGAAAGGTGCAATAGTAGCTTAGAATCGCAAAGGTGGTTGCTTACCAGTCCGTCGTAATTGTTGGGTAAAGCGCAATTGACGAATTTAAGATTGAAAGTGCTGGCTGCTACTAGTTCTTTCGAATATCGCGATGCGGCAAATTTTACATTATCATAGTCTAGTCAGCTCTATGAAAATTAAAGAAAATTCCGATATTAACAAGAACTAGTCGCGCTACCCACGGAAATAAGACTAAATCAAAAACTGTCTAAAAGACAACTAGCTATGTTTGTGATTATGAATGTTGTAGATATTTTATACATGATAATAAAGCAGATAGATCTGTTGGAAAGTCGGGAAACCACAAGCTTTACCTTAGTTAATTGCTCTATAGTTTAATTCGGAAAATACTCATTAATTTAGGGCCAGTGTTTTGTTCTTACTGTTGCCGCAGTCTATAATTTATTGTTACTGACGTGATTTTCTATTGAGTGGTTGTGATATTTCGTAGCTCTACCGTAATTTTCTCCAATATTACCACGTAATTTTAGTGATATTATTCGAATTTGAGTTCTCAAACGGGTATATCTTCACCCTGCACTTGTAGTAAATGTTGCAATGACGAACCAACGTAAAATGAAACTCATTAAAAACGCCCCCAACAATAAACGTGGTCCTAACAAGAAGTTGTGAATCAATTACTAACCGATAAGCTGCTGCTCAAAGACAGTAATTCATTTTCAATTTGTTGTTGATTTTCGGGGTTTTGGTCGTTTTTATTACATTCCTTTTAACGTTGTCAAGACTATAAGCTAGCCGTTTCCACTTCTTTGTTAAACTTAAGGGCGACTTCAAAGCTAACTGATTATTTACCCATCACCCTAATTTTACTGTTACAACAGAGTTTTGTAGACAATAACTAGAATTCTACGAAAATATTTACTGTATACCTAATTGTTTTTATTGCTTTTATTTTCTTTTACTTATTTGTTCAGTTATGTAAATATTCTAGGTTATTAATTTGTACTTAAGCATAGAGTTTATATTGTAAATACCTCTAGACACTCATGTAAAAATTTTGTATTATTATAATTTAAGGATAAATAAACCGTTAAGCAAAACTATCTGAGATAACAGTCACATTTTCTTATCACTTTCAACCCGATGCTGCAACCGACTCATCAACTGTTCCTTCCATTGTTCTTCGGGAATATTATTAGCCCATTCGGGTATAGCGCTAGGTGGTAACGTAAAGTTCATCATTGCTTGCTTGACTTCATCAACTTTACTGCTGTCCATTTCAATATCAACCTCTTTCGGGGCAGCTCCAGCCCACAATTCTCGCACTAAAGTGTTTTCCATTGGAACTATTTGGGGCAGAACTTCGGTTGCCGCAGCTTCTTCTCCGCTATCGTCATCGTCAGTATCGTTGGTTGTTTGCATGTCAGTTGTTGGCAATGGTTCGTAATCGTTGTAAGGGTTGTCTTCTTCATCGGTGTCCGTATCAACCGCCATTATTATCTCGTGGTTAGGAGACAAATCCTCCGGGTTGTCGGGGTCAGGAAACCCGCGATTGCCCGAAACCATCGCGAAAATTCACAAAAACAATCTTACTTCTGACATTTGATGAATTTTAGGTTAAGTAAAACGTCAAAGTGACAGCTGCCATATCCGCCTCGTATAGGTCACTGTAATAGCGAAGAATGGAAAACTTACAAAAGACAAAAGGGACACTTTGGTTAGTTTCTTTGAAATACTGTGACCTTGCAAGGTCGGTCCTTTTAAATTGAGTGGATGTGTACGGGTTACTCGAACATACGCTTTTTTGAGACGTGATTTTTTAATTGCAAAAGTCTACACAGGTTTTTGTGATTATTTGAGGCTGTTTTATTCAAAACTCTATTGAAATATTTTACAGTATGAAATATTTTTAGTTTAATTCCCTTGTGTTTCTTTTTATGTTCAGTTGATACCTTGGCTATCAAGCAACGGAGAACGTTTCTTTCACTATTCGGGAGAATGTGGTCGACAATGCAAGACAAATTTTCAAACTGGGTGGGTGCGGCATCTCTGTCAGAAACTGATGTCTTTTTATATTTTTTTAACTATCAATAATATAGCGAGAAGAAATTGTTTATACTTAAAAATGACCAATTAATTTGAATCCCAAAACCATTTAGGTGCTTCTCGCTCTACGTTTTACCATTGTTTATAGATATTATCTATAAACAATGGTTTTACCATCTGAAATCAACAAAGTCTTTTTATTCAACAGTTATTTGATGAGTTAAGCTAAGACTTCAGATTTTAAATAGTTTTAACTCAAGGTTTTTGAATTAGACTGAATTTTTGTAAATTTTAAATCTATCCCAGTAAAATGTAGGTAAAACAGTTAACTTTATTATTATGATGAGGTTGTCGAATCCAGTTCAGAGTATGCTCTATGGTCCAATCGAATCAATATAAGTCAAACCTAACCTCAATTTATTTCAAATCAAAGATTTCAGTTCTCCCAAGATTGTTAATTTACTTTCCAAATTATAAACCGGCTTTAGTTTTGGTGCCAAGTAAGTATCTCCATGATTGCAGAAATCAAGTAATCTTTCCTATAATTATTCTAGAACTACAGTAGCCTAAACTTTTGGCACTGGTAGAACAATTTTCGGCGCTCCCGCAGCCCAACAATTTGGTTTCGGCAACATGGCTTTATCAGCGCCTGCACTATTTGGAACCCAAACCGCCCCAACCGCTACTATGGGGTTCAAACCAACGGGTTTTGGTGTTCCAACATCAACCACTAATACCGGTTTTGGCCTAAGTACTCAAGCCGCTTCTTCCGGTTTTGGGGCGCCTACCTTGTCGGGTTTTGGGGCTCCTGCTTCTACCCCCGCTACTGGTTTCGGTTTTGGTTCCACAACTCCAGCCTCTAATGCTCCAACTTTTGGGGCTCCTGCTACATCAGGTTTTGGAGCTACAGCTAATACCGGATTTGGAACGCCAGCGGCTCCAGCTGCAGCCACATTAGGTTTTGGAACTCCAGCTACAACTACTGGTTTAAGTTTTGGCGCCCCAGTCGCAACAGGAACCGGGTTAAGTTTTGGAACTCCGGCAACAACTGCAGCAGGATTAAGTTTTGGACCTCCAGCTGCAGCAACAACTGGATTAAGTTTCGGAACTCAACCAACAACAGGGTTAAGTTTTGGCACTCAACCAACGACAGGGTTAAGTTTTGGGCCTGCAACTACAACAGCACCTACTTTAGGGATGCCTTTTGGGGCACAGGGTAGGTCAGCTTTTAATGTATGTTTTGGAACCACACCACCGACAACTACCGCGTTTATAAGTCTCACTTCAGCAACTCCACCTACTGGAGGACTAAGTTTTGGTACAACTTTTTTATAAAATTATATTTGACGTTAATACTTTATCTTTAATTAGGACTTGGCGGATTAGCAACTTCAACTTCAGCCTCGAATTTGGGTTTAGGGGCACCTGTAGTCACCACTCAACAGCAAAGTGTTGGTTTGGGAGGGATAGCATCACAATTGAAACCTGGAACTGCTGCCACTACAGCGCAAAAAGAGATTCCGCCAAAAGAACAACCCTTACCAAATGAATTCTTACAAAATGTGGAACAGTTTAAAAATTTCGTCCAACAAGAGAAAAACCGCAGTTCTGACGTTGCGAGGTGTTCAGTTAAGGAATTTCGAAAAGTCGAAAATGATTTAGACGTTTTACAACATCATTTCAATCAAGTTGAGAATTTGCTGTTATCTAACAAAAATCTTGCTGATCAATTAAAATATGATACAGCAAAAGGGTTGCAACACATTGAAATGGCTCAAAGAACGCAAGAAACTCCCCCAGGTCTACAGTATGACAACACAGCTCCCATGCAATTTTTCCTTGATTTAGCAGACGCTTTTGAGAGGGAAATGCAACTTCTTAAGGTTAAAATTGACAATACCGAGAAATTTGTAAAGAAATGTGGCGAATGGAACGTGTTGACGTCACAAGGTATTTTAACGTTTTTTTAATTTTCAAATAATTTTGTCGAGTTTTATAGTGCAAGTGCTATAAAATAATTGGTGAATTTTACAGATCTTGCAATGGGTATGAAACGGTTACACGAAACTTTTGTCGCTTTAGCTGGTCGCATGCAGTCCATTCATAACCAAGTGGAGACTCAAAAAGAGATTTTCTTAAGCTTGCGCCGGCAAGCGATCAAAGATAACCTCAACCCGTTTGAAAAAGCAGATAGAACCACTGAAGCATTAAACGCAATTATGAGAAATTCAAGGAAACCTCCCCCGCAATTAGCTTCAGGTCCCACTCCTTTTAACAATATGACCGTAGGTGCTAACAATATAGCCCTAACTGCCCAGCAAACGCAACAGCCACCGTCTTACCCATCAGCCACAACTACCACGTCTAGTCTAAGTAAGTAACTGGGATTCAATTTAGTCGAGTCTTATGATTAGATAAAAAAGAAACCTGTAATTTGTGAACATTTATTAATTGTTGAACCTGCAGGTTTTGGTGTCCAAGGTTCTCCAGCGACAAACTTTCAACTGCAAAAACCCCCTACAGGGAACAAAAGAGGAAAGCAATATTCTTTTTGTTAATTTTTGCGATTAAAAGAAAATCGGGAATGATGGAGATATAAATTTAATTAATCAATGTGTTGATTAAGTTTTTTACAATAAATCTAAATTTTAATGTAATTATATATGACGTCCAATCACTTAAATCCTATACAGCTCCCACTTGCAGTACCGGTATCAATAGTTGAAACGCATCTTGGATGTAAGAACTACTGTTGGCGGCCTGAAACATTG
Source organism: Pyrochroa serraticornis (assembly GCA_905333025.2). Taxonomy (NCBI): domain Eukaryota; kingdom Metazoa; phylum Arthropoda; class Insecta; order Coleoptera; family Pyrochroidae; genus Pyrochroa; species Pyrochroa serraticornis. Next base: position 6,165,354 of record HG995157.1, on the reverse strand, counting down.
TTAATTAGTATAAACAATTAATTGCTTGTTTAAATTACCTCAAAAAACACGTTAGTGATGAGTCCATTGATTTCTTCCTTACTTCTGCAATTTGAGCTTTTTACGTTTAGTTTGTCTGAGAATTTTGCAGCTACAACGCCAATAAGCGCGACCAAACTCGTAGTTAACCTACAAATTATTTAATTAGAATTGGACGATAATAGGGAACATTTATGTAGAATCCGACAGAAACGTGATGTTTCTAGTAATTTTTCAAAATTTTGTAAAACATGCAGAAATAAAAATGAAGATATTTTGTTATCACTACGGTTGAGATATCTATAAAGTAGAATTGAAGATGGTCGGTATCATTGATGTATTTGGGGATATATCAGACACCCTCGGCGATACCCGTGACGCCTCTCGTGGCCAAGTCACAAAGAAGCAATAAACCACCAGACTCGCAGTTTACCTTTCAATAAATTATTTACATAAATTTAAACAATAATACGAAATCTTTATGCAGAAATTGCCTGAGTTGTGTTAAAAATATTTAAAAAAAATTCGAAATTTTAAAAATTATTTCTTTATAAATTTGAAAGTGAGGCTGTCCAAGCCAACGAATGTATTTTGCTTTATGTCCAACAAACAGCTCCAGCTGGTCAAAATTTTCTAATTAGAAAAAACATTAATACATATGTGATACCTGTGGCGCCTCTCGTGGAGTCGTGGTCAACTAACAAAAAAAATTGTATATGCTCAATTTGTATGAAATATTCTTACTGCACTAAACTATCAGCTTCATCTGCTGTACTCCTTCTCTCCTTCACCAACAATAACTCGCCGCTTTTATGAAACTGTTCAACAGCAATAGCGGTGAGTTGTGCTAGAGCTTCAATAGCTTGCTGATGCAACTCCCTTTCGTCACATATTTCCAAATTTAAATTGCCCAACCACTCTTCCGTTTCCTCCCATGTCTCGAACAATTTCTTATAAGTAATTGGAATGTTAATTTCTGTAACAGCCGCTTCCAATTTCTCTTTGATATCATTAAAACTCGCTTGTTCCTCATCATCTTCATCGGGTAATTCACATAATTCTTTAACTTGATCCATAGTTTCCTGCATTTCTGTCAAATTATCTCCTGTATAAGATTCAATTAAAGTTTGTAATTTAATGTCACATTGTTTCGAGAGCATTTCGAGCGCCTCCAGATGCACCAAACCTTGATGATCATCGAAAAGAGTTTCATAATTCTTCGCTTTTTTAGCAAAATGTTTCGCTTCCAAAATTTTATTTTCATCTTCTACTTTTTCTTTGGCTTCACGTAATAATTGAGAAAGGACCGGCCTGTCTTGATTAATTTTCAAAAAAGCTCGTTTTTTCTTCAAACCAGGATCACCTTCTTGTAAAACTTCCATAGTTTTCTTTCCTATACTTTCCAAAGTGTCTAAACCACCTGAAATTACTTTCGTTCCTGTTGTTTCGACTAATTTAGTCAAATGTGAAACTCCCATTACTAGATTACCAAGTCCAAAACCTACGTTTCTATCCGTTTCTTCTTGGTCATGTTTCACAGTTTCGCTAACATTGATCCTGGCAAGTTCTTCGGGGTCGGGTACGCCGATTCCTGATTCCAAAACCGTTGTAATTCCCTGTGTTAAAGTAGAAACACCCTGACTGGCTGATGATAATATTGAAGATACCCCCCAATTTCCCCAAGTACCTGCCCAACTGCTGTTTTGAGGTTGCGGCGTTCCTAAAGGTTCCCAAATGTTTTGAGGTTGTGTCGCTGTTCCCCAAGTGCCCCAACTGTTGTTTTGTCGCGGTTGGGTTCCCCAACTGCTGTCCGGTTCTGGCGCTTTTTTTGTTTCCATCGGTTCCCAAGTGTCGTTCTCCCACATGTTGGTTTCTTCGATATTTTCTTTGCCCCAATCTATTTCGGCTTCATCCCACAAGTTTTCCTCTACTTTCTCAGTTTCTAATGGTTTTTTAATTGCGACCTCGTTTTTTTCGGTTGCATCTCCTTTTTTCTCCACTTTCTCCTCTAATTTATCTAGAGCGGTTTGATCAATACCAGTCGTGGATTCTTCTTGATTATCGCTCCCGTTCTTCTTCATTTTCTCCCCCAATTTTCGCTTTGGTTCGCGACCTTCCTTCGGTTTGCAAATTTTGTTTTTCGAGTGCATGTTGTTGTCATCGTCTGTTGACACTTGGAGGTCGACGGCACGGGCAATTTCTGTGTTTTTGTTATCGTCTAAACTCACTAAGTTCGTTTCTGGCTTATTTTCAGTTAACTTCAAAGAGTCCAAGTTTTTCAGGGAAATTTCCACGTCTTTTTTAGTGACTGGGTCCGCTGGCGAGCTCGTCACTGTTTTAGTATCTTCTTCATCGGATACGAAATCCTCGTCGGCACTTTCAAAACACTCACTGTCCGAAGTTTCCATTTCTTTTGGGTTTTGGGAATTAGAATTAGCAAACAAATAGGAGAACCAGATGGACTACGGCACATGAGTTGTCAAACAACTGTCAAATTTGACGTGAGAACCGTCATGGAGACGTCACCTAATCAATTTCGACTTAAATTCCAACTTATTTTACCTTCACCATTAACAAATTCACAATTAATTAATAACAACAATAATATCGTGAATTTAATTTTTCTACAATTAACCATAATTATAAGTTGGGACGGAATTAGAGAAATCTGTAATTGTTGAGTTACTAGTGCGATAGATGTCGCTGTAATCGCCTTTCTTTAGGTGGCAAATCTGGTAAATACATGGTTAGTTGTCTCCACCTTGTAAAAAATATGCGAACTATACAGGCGCTATTAAACTTTGTGGAATGTGAACTGTGGGACGGACCCTGACGCATTCCAATCGCATACCAATACCCCCCATAGTCATGTCCATTGCGACACAGTTTACACAAATCGCGTCAAAAATATTCCCAGAACCACATTTTCCCATTTTTTTTTCGAAGCAATAAAAACGATGTCATGTCATAAACTATAAATTGTAAGATCTGAAGAATGTTTGTAATTTTGTGAAAGTAGAGCAAGCTTCCATTTTTCTTCCTTATCGCTCATTTCTTTTCAAATTGCGTTTTGTTTGAAATACCGCACTTAGTAACCCTTTAAAAAGAAAGCGAAACTGAAAACTGGCATACTTTAACGTTATTATATCAATTGTTGGTCATTTTGAGTGAAGAGAAGAAATACAGTAGCGGGTTTTTGGCGAATTCAACCAAAAAGTTAATGTCTTACGCCTTTAGCAAATAATTAAGATTAGAGGTGGTATGTTGACAACTATGTACTTTACGTTAAGCACCGGTTCTTGAATTGATAAAATTCCTTCGTCTCTATTGCATCAAAGCACTTAAATCTTAAGTACATATTTCGTTATTTATTGGCCATTTTTAGTTTTAAGCCGCATTGGCAGTTGAAGTATGTGATTTTGTTGTGTATTTTTCGGGTTTACCGATATTACGTCAACACTGCGACAAGGCTAATTACAATTTTATACAAGATAACTATTTTAAAACCTGCAATTAAACTAAGACAGATATAGCCAATCATCCAAAATTGTTCCAGTAAACAAAAAATTGAATGGTGTAATAAGTGACTCAATTCTATAGTAAATCTCTGCCTCCTCATCTCAAAAATCTTAAATTAAATAGTACGACTTATCATAAATCATTAGAAACCTGTTACAAAATGTTTTTAAGCGTACCAATAAAGTTGCTTTTGGTTGGATCATTTTCTAATTAATTCAATGAAGAATTAAATTTCTTAAATTAAGTCAAAGTGAACATTTTTACCAAATATACAACACCGACAACCTCTCCTGCATTTTTGCAATTACTTCTTATTTGCACTGTGCTAAGTTGAAACCCTAAAATTCCATCATTATTTTGCACTTCCACAAATTCTCTTGTTTCTAATTTTTTTAAGTTGCTACTTTGGGTAAACATTTTCTACTAGATTCTAAAGTTCTACAATAATCTGTATTGTTATCCTTCAGGCTGTGCATCATATGTGATGCACAAAATCCGCAATTAAAAATGTTTATGTTTATTCAATACCTTGTTTCTGTGACAGGTACTTTGACCTACAATATACTTAAAGAAATTTTTTCGAAAACTAGCCAAACTGAAAAGTGAAATATATTTAAACAGGTAAAGAGTTAAATGGGAACCCTTATTTTTTATTATTTGGATTTATAGCATTTTATAGCACTACACAGCCGTGTACGTCATAAGAAGGAACTAGAAAAATTTTGATTAAAATAAATTACCTACAAGCATCGTAACAAGGGAACGTACACAGTGTATGGGTACCTTTAAAAATTTGGTGGCATCGCTTTGTGTACTGTGCAGTGCAGTGGCGTCTACCGTTCAGTAATGAAGGGAAGGAGAATGATATGGTAGATTCTTGTGATCAATGCCACAAAATTGTATAGTAAAAAGTAGAGGTCTTCATTTACTAATCTTAAGTGTATACCTATGTCAACATCAAACTGATCCTCCTTTGGATCAAATTCTATATAAACTTTGTCTGTGAACTATAAACTATTGTCAAATGGAAGAAAGTTAATTAGGAGGTAGTGGTAAATGACAGTAAAACATTAAGTTTTGATTGCTAAACCTTAGTGATTGAAATGAATTAAAAGAAATTTTAGTTCTATGATAATCAATTTGTTGTAGGTCTTTCTTATCAGATAAACAAGACGAAAAATACTGAAATAACTTCAAATGTTCGTCAACAGTTCTAGAACTGGATCTGTTATTGATTGGAAAGTAACGGAAACCATCATTTTCAACATTTATTTAACTTAATTTAAACATTTAATTATTTATTATTGAATTAATCAGAAACTATCGAACTAAACGTAACTTGATTGCTATCGCGGAGAAACATTTTTAGTAACAGCTTTCTACCTATGTATAATGTATACAAAGTAGGAATTTAGTAGGAAGTTGCTATTTATTAAATGGACTAGCTGGAATTTTTAGGATGGGTTGTGGTGGGTCACTTGTGATATTTTTCTAGTCCTCTCTTCATATTATTGACACCGTTTTGAGTAGTGTTTTCGTCAATTTTAAACATATAGCCATTCAAAGTTTTAGAAATGTCACAAAATACATAAATTGAACCATTTAGCACCATATCTTTGGTAAAAGTATGTAGATTTTGGGTTGACATTAAAAAATATGCAATTAAATTTCGGGTAATTTCTGAAAATTTTTAGTTTTTTGCAATTAAACATTTTAAAAAGTTTGGTAAGTAAATTACTTCAGTTTAAATTAAAAAGAAATAGTAAATTTTTCGCCATATTTTTGCCAATTTTTTTACATAATGATATTAACCGCTTTAGCTTGAAACATTTTTCTCTTAAATGGCATCGTACTTTTAATTTTCTATTCCATTTTTTCTGCATTCAGCCGTTTATTTTTAAATAAATAAATAAAATTTGTGTTTCATCTCCCTTTAAACGCCCAGTCTGGCGTGTGGCCCACTTGGAAAAAAGAGAAGGTATCCCAACACACTTCACAATAGACAAGACACTTAGAATATCTCATTTGAGGGGCAGTGTCACATTCTAATGGTATTATTGACTGCGTATTGTGCTAAGATACCGCCCCTTTTTCCAGGTAGACGAAACTGGGCGTTTAAGAGAAATAGCAGCTTGATGCTGTAAAAAATTCCACGTCTGAATAGAGAGAAATAGAAATTAGTCATTTGACATGCAGTTATCGTTCTCTTTTTAAGTCTAATAGTTTAGGTAGAAGAATCTTGGTTCTATATTTTTGACTAACCCTGTATAATTGTTCTCTATGAATATATCTTATATCGTGTGTGTCTTTGTTTCAATTTTTGTTATTCATTTTTATGTTTTGTGGTTGGTTTTAGTAGTTTTTTGCCCACTATCAATTTCTGATACCCCCCTCAGTTTTTATATTTCAATGTAGTGTCGATTGGTAGACCTATAACGACCATTTTCTTCCTCATTTTCTGTTTTTCCCGTCTTTCGACCCTTTCTTTACTTTAATTTTTGTGTTTTCTTGTATCATTCTCCCATTTTCCTCTTTAATTTCTTCTTGTATGAAGCTTTAGTTTTGTTTTATTCGGTTGATATCTTTCTTAACTAGTTCTGTTAGTGAATCGAAAAGTGTCTAGGCTAACTAGATGTCAACGCTTCCTCTAATAAAGTGTCATTTCCTCTGTTGTGATTGCGGCTTTTACTAAAGCTTCGGACATTAAACTCGGATGCGGCAGGAAATGATTCACTTTCCTCCCTCGATGCCCGAATAGCTGTAAAATTTTTTTGGGTGTGTGGAATTTTTTTGATGGTTTTTGTCGAGAGTTGGGGGTGGATCGAGAGGACGCGATTGGGCCGTTCCCGACTCCCTTACGCGGGCGCCGCCGCTGGCGCCGCAACCGACCCGTCGTCCTCTCTTTTTCCGGCAGTGCTTGCCAGGTCGCCGTCGAAGTAGCGTCGCCGTCTCCATTCACCTCTGTTCCGATGTAAGTCCGCCGCATTCCTTTCTCGAGAGAAGGCGCGTTCGATTGGTCGTCGTAGCGCGTGACGTCACACCGCGACCGCTCATGATAATGTGGTATTCAACATGGCCGAGTAGTTAGTAGTGTGTGTATGTGCCAGTTGCTGTGGATTTGAATGGATTAAGCGGTGAATAATGCCAAGAAAACGGAATGGTGAGATACCCTTGCCCGAAGGTTGGGATTACGCGCACGATTTCGACGGGAAAATCTACTTCATCGACCACAATTCGAAGAAAACGACGTGGATCGATCCCCGAGACAGGTAGGCTTAACCCGCATTCCTTAGCGAACGATCTGAAACATTGACGGTCGTGTTAAAAGAACCACAAACGTCGGTATCACCCATCGCGGGGGCTGCGTCCAACGGAACTGTCAACGCAATTGTTTTTCGAATTGCGCCAAACTTTGACAGCCAACCCTAACCTAAACTGTCAAACCGTTCTGACCCCCCGAAATCGTAAACAAAACGGTCCAAGAACGGCAAAAAGCGTGTCAGTGAATAAGTTGTGTTTAAAAAACAGGTGAATGTGCTGCCACCATTTGGAAAATATGCGCGAAGAAAAGAATAAATATTAGATTGTTATGTCTAAAAATATTTACAACCTTTCCGTGAATGTTGCGTGCGTCATTGAATCAAATGCAAATCGAGAACGCCGAGAAATTTCAGTTAACCCCATCAGCGTCGCGACGCCAAACAAACAACCGTCGCCTCTAACATTCCGAAATATCAATTATCCTTTTAATTTGCGTCACCCATGTGTCCATGAAAATAAATAAAAGCGAAACGAGATCTATCGAAACGTAAATAAATGATGAAATTGCAGTGGTTGTCTCTGCGACGCCCGCCGACGCCAAGCGGTCTAACCGGGACGTCTGCTCCCAAGATGTTCGCCGTCCCGTCGCATTATTTTTAGTCGCGGTCTCAAAAATTTCGCCACCTGTGACACTATCAAGGACGTGCCGCCGAAACCGCAAATGTAAACAGAAATGTAACGATACGTCGCCATTTTGGTTCCAGAGTTGTTACGGTGATAACCTCGCGATAGAAGCCACCTCTGTTATCGTGTAATGGGTGTGAAAAACTTCGATTCTTTATGGTTTGTTGCGGCTCCGGAAGGCTTAGAAAACGTGCTAGACGTCATTAGAGTTCACAATGGGTTTGTTGCGGTTATACCGAGATTTTACAACGGGATTATCTCTGGTGACTAAATTGGATTATCGCCCAGTTGGTGGCGGCAATAGATAGGTCAGGTGGAACAAGAAACCGACAACTGGGAGATCATTTTGACAGCTATAAAACCACCTAATCTATAAAATCGTTTTGGTACCGCAGGCAATTTCAGAAACTGACGTATACGTCAAATTTCCACAACTAACTCGATAATGAAGTTTTCAAATTTTAACGTCACTTTGACAGCTACCATGACGATGCGTACGATCACTTAAAACCATGGTTTTGGTTGGATTTCGTAACCATAAGTCTATGGAAAGTGTGACCGGATCCAATTTCGTTGTTTTGATATTGCAGGCCGTTCTGGAAATTGACGTTTTATACTTCAATTTTACAGCGCTGGGTCGGTAACTAAACCGCAGATGCAGATACACAGCAGCTGTTCGCAGAATTTTAATGTCATGTCATAAGGTATCAGTTTTAATTCTTTATTTCGACAACTACCAAAAATGTAGTCCTGGCTCCTTCAAAGCTATTGGATTCGATTTTACTAACTTAGGAAGAATCTAGTCGAGCTTATGTTTGATATGTCATACTAAAACCTGGAATGGCAGTCATGGATTATGTTTAAACCTTCCTTAAAGGTTAACCATTGTTACAATTGTTTCTATGGTTGTTAACTGGAGTTTAACGCTACTATCGTGTCTAAGACCGATATATAACTATCACAAAGGGGATAAATTTTGAATTTGGGAGTCACTGGAAACGAATTAAATTTGATACCATTTCAACAGTTTCTCAAACTTGCCCATTACCGGGAATGTCTAACAAAATTCAAGTTCTAGAATCTCATAACTATCAGAGTTGTTAATTACAATATTACTGTGACTCTGAGACTTAGTTTTGGATCATTATCACAACATGAAAACTCTAATCAAAACCAACGTAATCGTTTTAGTACCGTTGGTTATTAAACGCAATGCTATTTTGATTTCTACCATTGTGAGTCCGATTACAAGTTGAGTTGAGATAATCACATCTACGGGTTACTCGATACTCTTGAAAATCCAATAGCAAACACTTTGATTGCGATATTTCCATGGTATTCCTTAGTTGCTATAGAGATATCACAAATCAAATGGGGAAATTATGTTACTTGAATATTTCCGGGCAACGATATATCTGAATTGCGATATACCGCACTTCATCTTGAGATCTGGACCTAAGAAAATTGTTCAAAAATCAACTAGTGGCAGTGTTGTTAGAATTTGCCACCATAAACTGTAACTAAAGGCGATATCATTGTTTTGGTATTGGTATATTTTTGAAATTGACATCTTATATGTCAAATTTAGTAGATAACTGTCAACTTGATAGTTACCACAGAAATGGTAGATGTCGTGTCACTGTGACTTGCAATGTTTATTTGGTTTGATCTCTAATCAAATTAAATGAATTGTTTTGGTACTGCAGGTTTTAGAAACTAATATTTTTAACGTCAAATTTGCCACTCTATTGGTTGCTATATCAAGAAATGTTTCCAATACTATGGGGAGAAATAATGAAAATTGTTGTAAAAAGCGATATAGAGACTTACAATTTTGGTACTTGGTTTGTAACAAACTTTCAACAGCTACCATATAAATGGTAAAATACTGATAGTTCTTTTCAAGACATAACAGAAAGGCACTAACCTTCATTTTTATTAAATGACCGAATCCCAATAAACCGATCTCAAAAATGTCTGCAATGTCGCAGCTGATCAGGGACTGCTTCTTATGGACGTTACTAGAGGACACCAAATTTAAAATATTTTTGTTTTTGATTTGGAGGCACAAAATTTCTAACCCAGACACCTTGAAATTAAACACAGAAAAGCTGTTACAAAATTTATTGAAGGTAATCGCTAGACACAAATAATTTTAAGTACGGTCCCTGTAATGGTTGCTGTAAATCTTCTCTTGTATTCACGGATGGGTCCTCTTTAGTAGCGATAATGACATCCTTGAAAAGGATTCTAACCCGCCTACTGTGTTGTTTGGATTTTCGAGAAAATTTTAATCAAAACTTTTACTAAAACTCTTCTTTTCAGTACTGCAGACCGTTTTAGAAACAACAAAAGTATCACTGACAGTCATCTGAAACTCCTTCAACATTGTGATGAAATCATGAAAATTGTAAACAAACTCGATATAATTGTTTTAATACTGTTGGCTATTAAATTGTCAGAGTTCAGTCGGTAACTATCATAAGGGTGGTAATGTTAACGTCACTGAGGCTACCACAAAAATCTTTTTATAAATGTTTGATCGGTGTTAGGAAAGAGAAGCTATTAGATTCTATTATCACAATATATTAGTCCTAGGGGTTGTACCAAATGTTTTTTTCTGCTAGCAGATGTATTTTGGAATTCTGTCGAAAGTGGGTAGAACCTGTAAATTTTATTCTAGAAACAACGGTCGCTAAAGTTTTTAAATACAATTTAAAATAACTTCCAAAGTAAAATTAGTGGGCAAAATTAGGATTGTGGTTATCATAAAAATCGTCTCCACTTGGTTCGTCGCTTTTGGCCGCGATCTTGGAAACATTAACATCGCATTAGCTCCATCCTAAAAGCATTGGAAAGTTAACACGTATCCATTCATTCCTCGACGGTTTCGTAAGGTGTAGCCTTCAAAACGCGACATTCGGAATTCCTAGACGAAAAAGGTCCAACGACCATCTCTCTCCCGTCCGTTAGATCACCATCAACTTAATAAAAGAGAAAAACCACCGCGAACTCCTCCACTAAGATGAATGCAACAACGGTTCTGCGACAACTCGAAGTGAAAGTGGTCAATGCACTGCGAAGAAAAAACGACCATGATAATACTCGCGATTTAATCCGTCCGTGCTTGTGCCACTTTTGCGGTTCCATCATCATTCAACAGCCGCAAGGGCAGGTCTGCACACCGGTTCGACGATTTGGTCGCGTTCCTCGGATTTTATATTAAGAGGAAGCAACAATACTCGACGGGAGATATTCTTTGAAGCAACGGGGTGAAGACGTTCCGAGAAACATGATCGCCTCGTTCGTTCGCCGGCTAGTTTACATTAACAAATATGGTCATCGACAATCGACAGGACTAGTAGTTTTTTTCCGCACGACCCAATCATGAATCGTGCCCGTTGTCATTGGATAGTTAAATTCTTAAATCTCGCCGGTATCTGGTTGCTAGAATTCTTAGCTTCGGAGTGCTGTCGCAATTTTGTCATCGTTTTTGGAACTGACAGAGACAGTATTTTTGTCCGTGGAACAATCTTTTTTTACTGTGGTCTTTGGAACTGAAAAAGAGGTCCCTGGGAGGGATAATCTATTTTCACTGCGGTCTTCCGAATTCGAAGAGAAAAGCGAAGATCTTTTTCGCTGTCTTTTTTGGAACTAGTAGAGAGATGTTTGGGAGGAACATTTTTTTTCACCGCGGTCTTTATAAGTGGAATAGAATTCTCTGGAGCGACCATCTTTTTTGCTGCTGTGTTTAAACTGGAAGAGAAATCTCTGGGAGGAACAATATTGTTTTTGCCATGGTTTTCGAAACTGGAACAGAGGTCCCTGGGAGGGATAATCTATTTTCACTGCGGTCTTCCGAATTCGAAGAGAGAAGCGAACATCTTTTTTGCTGTCTTTTTTTGAACTAGAAGAGAGATGTCTGGGAGGAACAATTTTTTTCACCGCGGTCTTTGGAAGTGGAACAGAATTCCCTGGAGCGACCATCTTTTTTGCTGCTGTGTTTAAACTGGAAGAGAGATCTCTGGGAGGAACAATATGGTTTTCGCCGTGATCTTCGGAACTGGAAAAGAGGTCCCTGGGAGGGATAATCTATTTTCACTGCGGTCTTCCGAATTCGAAGAGAGAAGCGAACATCTTTTTCGCTGTCTTTTTTTGAACTAGAAGAGAGATGTCTGGGAGGAACAATTTTTTTCACTGCGGTCTTCGGAAGTGGAACAGAATTCCCTGGAGCGACCATCTTTTTCCTGCTGTGTTTAAACTGGAGAAGAGATCTCTGGGAAGAACAATATTGTTTTCGCCGTAGTCTTCGGAACTGGAAAAGAGGTCCCTGGGAGGGATAATCTATTTTTACTGCGGTCTTCCGAATTCGAAGAGAGAAGCGAACATCTTTTTTTGCTGTCTTTTTTGGAACTAGAAGAGAGATGTCTTGGAGGAACAATTTTTTCACCACGGTCTTCGGAAGTGGAACAGAATTCCCTGGAGCGACCATCTTTTTTGCTGCTGTGTTTAAACTGGAAGAGAGATCTCTGGGAGGAACAATATTTTTTTCCCCGTGGTCTTCGGAACTGGAAAAGAGGTCCCTGGGAGGGATAATCTATTTTCACTACGGTCTTCCAAATTCGAAGGGAGAAGCGAACATCTTTTTCGCTGTCTTTTTGGGAACTAGAAGAGGGATCTCTGCGAGGGACAATTTTTTTACCGCGGTCTTTGGAACTGGAACAGCAGCAGAGGTCCCTATAACGACCATCTTCTTTGCTGCTGTCTTTGGAACTGGAAGAGAGATCTCAGGGAGAGGCAATCTTTGTTTGCCGTGGTCTTAGGAACAATTTTTTTGGCTGCTGTATTCGTATTTGGAAGAGAGGTCTTCGGAGTGACGATCTTTTTTCGCTTCGGTCTTCGAAATTTGAAAATCGGACTCTAGAAGGTGTTGTAAAGTGGAAGGAGGTCGCTGGAGAGGACAATTTTCTTCGCCGGGGTCTTACGCAATTGTGCGTCGGATCGGCATCCTTGGGGCTTGAACTCACCTGCGCCGATGACGAGATCAATAGCTCACGTTGTCGCCGGCCTTCTTTATCTTTCGAAACTCGAGATAATGCCCGCGTCCCGCATACCTCCAGCGTTAGTAATTACGTCGGTAATTGATAGCGTCGAGTTTTTCCGTGATTAGATCTCGTACAAATCCTCGCGTATACGAGCAGTTTCACACGATTTAAATAATTCCATTACTGTTAGCCCGAGTTGAAATTTGCATTTTTGATGGCTGACAGGAAATGCAAATCACTCTCGGGAGGACGCGGCGATGGCGACGACGGGGGCAAACTGATGAACCCATGGCGCGCGGGCAAAGACCGAAAAACACGCGAGCCTTCAATATTTTTCTACATGCCGAATTCCAGCGGCACCAACAGCGCCCAACATCTGCTGGTGCGACGACGAAAAAAAAAATTAATAATGTAATTGAATAGAAACGACATTTTGATGATGCGTCCGTCGCGGTTTTGCGGTCTGAATGCCGCGAACAACCTCGAAAACGCTCCATTACTACGGCATTACGGATTCCTGGGGTCGTGCATGGCAGATGGTCAAGGCTCCCACACGAGAATCCCACGGCCGTAGCTGTAAGTACGTCTTGATATCTTTTTTTTTTCATCTACGAGATCTCCGGTTTGCACCTTCGTTTCGACTGAAGACCGAAAATTTCTTGTGCCAGAGGAAATCGGACCTACGTGATAACACTGTTTACTGTTGTTTGAGTTTCACGTTATAGTGTTAAGAATTAAATTTCACCAAAACAAGGAAACTGATTTTCAAACAATGGAATGCAAGTACTATCCATGTGGATGCGTAGCTTGACTAGAATTTCGTTGTTGATCTTAATCTACAAACAAGCAATGCCAAAATAGAAGGCGATAATGGGAAGATTCTAAATTGTGAGAAGTTCCAATAGTTTCGTAGAATATCAAACTCATAGCAGAAGGATGGCAGTAAATACGAGAATTAATTTTTGGGCAGTAGCTGAGATCCGAATATACACCGTAAAACTGCAATTTATAAACAAATAAGCAAAGTTAATGCTTTGCGCGCTCATGACATATTACCACAAAGGTTGACTACCTTATAGAATATTACATACCAAGACTGCCAAAAAATATTTAAATGTAGAATCTAATTTTTTAGAGGTCCTTTCCAATTCGCAAATGACGTTCGTAGGTTGGTTGAAAGAGAGGATACTGGAGCTGCAAGTAATTGTAGGATTATGCCCATCGATCTTGTTGCTTTGGGTCTTCCAACGCAAATGCTTAGCTGATAAGTTTTGTCCATAAAACTATTACGAGTTGGAGCTGTTTGCATAGACCCACGACGGCGACTCTTGGCAAAACCGAAAAACTGAACTCGCACAACTTCTATCCCTGTCTAACTTTAGAAATGATGACGTTTAAAATCGACAAATGAGTGGAATTAAAGTTTGCTAATATAACAATAAATTTGTGTGAGGAAGAGAACGGAGGTGTCATACGACCAAGGCAAATAATTTAACCAAAAGTGCTGAGAGAAAACTACGAAATTTTGTTAATAAGGGCAATATGTCAAAACAAGTCGATGAATATGAATGGAGAACAATAAGCGAGTCAAGAAAAATTAGTTACCTTACGCATTATTAGAAGAGAGACAAAAGAAAGGAGAAATCAATATGGAGAACTTACATGGAAGAGTAGAAAAACGTGATACCGACTCTCAAGATCAATAGTGGACAGAAAGTTAAGATAGTTAGGATCCCGCATTGAAACACTAGCAGCCAAGAAGATCTAATGTAAGAAGTATGTGGAGTAGTGTTTAGAAAAAGAATTGGGAACTGCAGTAAATTTGTTTTGTTGTTTGGGTTAGGCCGGCCTTTTGCCCCCACAGCTGTTGGCAAATGAAATAATTTGACTCAGTGCTTTCGGGTCTAAATTTTATCTGATAAAGTTCAACAAAGTGAAAAGTAACTCGATACGAATCTATTACAAAATGTTAAAAATAGCAAAGCGATTGTGGTAGAAGATGTTCACTCGGATTGCGATTTATCAACGTTTCACCTCGAACCAGAATCGAGAGTTTCACCGAAAGCCCCGGCGACCATCTATGATTGACCCTTTCTTATGGCGAGCGGTTGGCGGAGTGGTGGCCACGCGAGTGGGGTCGTGGCTTCATTGATGCGATTTCGAAAAACTTGCCCGTGTGCCCCAGTGGCGGCCGTCGCGCGTCAGGTTTAAAAATATCCCAAGGCCTCGGAGGCTTTTAACATCATTATCTTTTAAAAATAATGCAAAATAATTACGATCAGCATGCGAGTTCATTCCTCTCACCGTCTCTCAACCAGTTCTGGGTCCGTCTTGCGTGCACGGCCGTCGTTTTTATCCCATTGAGGCTGCACGATCATGGATCGAAACTGCCCCGTTCGTAATTCGATCGAATCTCGCCGTGGGTCCTTTTGAATTATTCAAATTTTCGAGGCGGGATTCGAATCGGATCCGGTGGCAGAAACGGCAGCGCCTGGATGATGACGGCAGGAATTCGAACGCAACTAATCGTGTGAACCCCTCCTAATTACACGGAGCGACGCAATTTATTTTATGTGTTTAATTATAATAAAACGTCAATAAAACACCCGGCGACATGCCGAGAAAACGAAACGCTAATAAAAACGACGAGAGATGACCGGCAAAAAAGGAACGAAACTGCATCATTTTGAATTTATAATCGATCGTTAAGATTATTTTAATTGGATATCGTTGATTCCCTAGAGAACCCATTAATAACGTGGCGCGTCAACCATGTGTGAAAGGAAGACGGGGCAAAAGGCGATTTTGGAACGATTCCGCGCCTAAACCGGTACCGACCTCAGCTCGCGATTTTGCCCTGTTGGTTTCTTCCATCCGAACGTACCGAAGATTTGCTGCATCGAAAGTGGACATTTAAAATGCTAATCTCCAACGCCTCAAAGACAAGATTGTCGTCGCAGCACCCATGTTTTATTATTGTGCATAAATATCGTGTTGTACATCCATTACCATACAATGAGTCGTTCATATAAAATAACAATTAGAGCGACCTATGACCTCACTTAGCTGGCCTACATCGTCCCCCGTTCGGATAATTATATCGGCGATTCTCGTTAGTCGCTCATTTACCTAAATTGTCGCAACATGGGTGTGTACCCGTCGAATCTACCATCAACCGTTTCCGCCATCAACACCTTGAGAGTCGCGTTACGTCACTATCGACTTATTCCAAACACTCATCGCCATAAAATCCATCGGAATCAGGAAACGAGTGAGTCAGGAAACTCGTTCATCATCGCAGGAGATTAGCGAATCTTCGAGCGATTTTGTGCGCTATTGCGGCAATGATTTTTTGTGTGCGAAAGGAAAAGGATGCGGTTCTCGAGATATTTATGACATCATAAAACGTAATTGGCCGACGTTTCTGAATTTTGATCAGACGGTTGGTAGAGAAAAAATTTTAAAAGTTGTGGGACGTTCGAAATGCAACGATAACGCGAGTTCGTTTTCGGATTGATGACCCACGAAGACGATCTTGTTTTCGGATAAACTCCGTGGGGGAACCTGCTGGTTGGCAACGACATCTATAAATATTGGCGCAATTAAAATTCCACATTCGGAATTATCTCTGCTTCAATTACCATAAACCCGGTGAAATTCAGTTTTATTTGCCCCATTCAAAGGACTCGATCGACACGGACCTCGGCCATTCAATTTTTCTTTGCATGCAAATGCAGCCACAACCGGTTAATTTTATAATCCTAATCGCGATAAACATAAATAATACTCGTTTAATTTACATTTAAAAACAAAAACAAGAGATTTCACCTCTGCCCCCGGCGCCGTCATTAGGACGGATTGCGATAATGAGGCGTCTCGTTTCAACCCCGACCTCTCCCAGTGACACGCCACACATGGAATGAAAAGGTGATTTCGATGGATGATGACCCAGGTCAAGGTCGTCCTTACGCGAACAACCCGATCGGGGGTCTAGGGCCAGTTTTTTGTGTTTTCCTGTGCCTGGTGGCGAAGCGCAGGTTATTGTAGGCCTGCCATCTGTTCCGTGAGAATGGAATTTTCGAGGGAGAAAAGTAGGAATTCGAGCAACATCTGCCGAAGCAACAAGGGTTGATACGTCGTTGGAAGGTTGATTCAGATCGAGAAACTTTCAGCTGTTCAATTGCTGAAACTCCAATAACTCCATGAATGGACTTTTAAATTATTGCGCCTCTTACGGCCAATTTAGAAACCGCCCGCCACCCACTCAATTTTGCTGCGTGAACCAACACGTCGAATGAAAAATATTCAGGTAACGATCGAAGTTAGCACCAGAAGCTGACGTCTCCGTGCATCGAATTTTGTTGAAGCGGCCTCGTCTGTACCGCCGGTGTTTGCGTTGACTTAGTCACTTGAATAAACACCGTGTGGTTACTATGAAATACTACGAATTCACTGAGGAATTTCCTCTCGACCGAAAGTGTCGTTTTCGGATCGAAGGGGAATCTGGAAAACGTCGTCAACAAAGGCCTTCTTCGTCGCCGCCAACGACTTGCCAAGTTATTTTCTCATCTAATTATAGCGAGTTTAAACGTAATTTATGGACGACGGTTTGAACACAGATACATCGTGGCTGGATTGTTCGAATTCCCCCCGTCATTTCCATCATCCCGAACGCGGGGGCCTTGGAACGGTCCGGTCCTGGCGGCGGGACGCCTTCGCAATAATTTCGCAAGTTATCGAAAAGCGCACAGCCGCATTCCTGCGGTCCGACTGTTTTGTCTTGTCTGTATCGCCTGTTGGAATTTCGTTTCGTAATTGTTTGCGAACGACACAATTTTTTTTTAATTGGTAATCGTGACTTTTCGACGTTTCGATATTCGATCAAGGGATGGTCGGGTTCAAGTAGAATAAGGTGGATCGTGCGTACGCAAAATTGTGTTGGTTCTCTCTAATAAATTGTGGTAACTAGCGCGACCGACGTTTTCGGCACTGGTAATACTAAGGAATGGTGCGTGCTGGAAAGAGATAGTTCGATGAGGAAAAGAGATGGAGATCCAGTGGAATGCGGTGACGGTCGAGCCCCCTTCAGACGGAGAGCTTGCTAGCGTACGGCGGGGCCGTGACCGATCCCCTCCCACGTGACCTTCCTTCCGGGGTGCTGCCAGAGACGCATCAAGAGTTTCCGGAGGTTCGTGCCTTACGTGTTGTGGCTTCCATCTACAACGTAAGGCATGTTGTGGCTTGAGTGTCATACGCGGTTTTGACATGTTGCCAGGTTGGAGTTTTTAACAGATGGCCAGAGATGAGGTTTTTATGCAACGGGGTCGATCTTGATTTCCGAATTTTAACATTTAACTAACCTTCCCTGGATCGACGCTACAACATTCCCAAATCTTAGATCCCGAAATTCCTGCAACGGGAATAAAAGACCTTTCTCAACACAACTCGTTTCTTCATACCAAAGTGGTGGAACTGTCGAATTTTATCAAAATATTTTAATTTGGCCAATTCTTGTTTGTTGTGGGTTGGTCAAGGTGAAAATTTAAAGGAAGAATCTCCAAATCGTCCGTTTTATTTATCAACCACTCCTTAATTTATTACTCG
Source organism: Pyrochroa serraticornis (assembly GCA_905333025.2). Taxonomy (NCBI): domain Eukaryota; kingdom Metazoa; phylum Arthropoda; class Insecta; order Coleoptera; family Pyrochroidae; genus Pyrochroa; species Pyrochroa serraticornis. Next base: position 6,147,223 of record HG995157.1, on the reverse strand, counting down.
CTACGTATCAAGATAATGTTCTTGTGACCCCACGTTAACCCAGCAATGCATTGGTTCGATCTAACTACCTAAATTTCTGATTCAACGTTTTAACCCGAACTAGTCCACAAGGTACCTTCAAATTAGTGGTCCAATGGCCGAATTGACGAGACTACTTACTATCCTAAAAACAATTTTTTGGCATTGCGCCTACAACAGAAATTAATTGATAGTCTTTGCAGTGTTGTTACAAAAAGATGGAGAAAAGCTGCGACAATTGTATGAGGATATGCCAACTGATGTAGATGACGTGAAAGATGAAAAAACTGAGATGTAGATACAGCAAGTTTTGCTATCATGATCTGAAACGGACAGAAGCTTCTTGATCACGATGTTAAGGTTCCTTTAGATTCTTCAAATATATGGAAAACACAGTTCTACCTATCGCAACTAAACATTATGAGAAAACCACTAACGAAGAACTAAATTTTATTACTTTATTTGTATTGGAACAACTTTGTTCCAATTATCAGGTAACTAGAGAGACACGAAGGCAGGCAATGGTCAGCATCTCCGGGATCCTAAACGAAACTGCTACCACCACTTTTCTAATTCATAATTTAGGTAAAATTTATTGATCTAAATTACAAAATTTTGTCTCAAGTGTTTTCTGAACACAAAAGATCTTTCAATTTCTGACCATTTCTTCAATAATAAAAAATGAATCTTTTTAGTGCTTTAGAAAAAGATGTCGACGCGAGTTGTCTACAGAATATTCAATCCCCTCCATCTTGCCTCTCAGTACCTACGATTCGCTATGAGACAATTTGTGACTCGACCACAGGGAAATTTTCTCATAGCGAATGTCCGGTCAGTTTCTTTTACTCCCTTAGTACCTGCCATTATTCTTCCAATCGCATCGCACAACCACACTCATCCCGCCTTTCCTTCAATTGTAGCTGAAAAGACCAGGAGAACTTAGAACGCCCCGCCCCTTCAAGGGAATGAAATTTCCCGCCTTCACCCTTTCTACCATGTCATCCCGAGAAGACCCAATAGACCGGATGTCATTTTTGTCCTCACGAGACAATCAAAAAATGCAACGTGTATCTCTTGAGATTTATATGGCTTCGTGGCTGGACTTCATCTTATTATGCGCGACAGGGGGAGGCAAAAAGCGTTGAAAGTGTCAACCCCTAAATTGCTTTGTTGTTATTGGCCCCTTTAATCCTGCGACGAGGACACTTCCTCGCGGAAAGCCCAATTTTTTTTCGGATGCCAAAGATTGGTGCGGACTTCCCTTAGGAGTAGCGTTGGCCGGTCACGTTTCCATCCCGTACGAAGTTTTTATGTGGTTAATGCGCACATAGGAATCCGTCTCGTGAAAAAATCGCTCCGGATATGGCGATGGAAAGGATTTCTCTTCTCCATTTGGCGTTTCAGCTTGAAATTCTTCCATAAATCCATCGATTATAATTCAACAATTTTTCTGAGGCATGGCCGCGATGTGGCGCATACCGCACGCCGGTTTTTTCTTTTTATTATTCTTCTCGATATAAAAGCGCTGACGGAAATCGTGAGAGGTAAACGCGACCTTGCGGGGTCACATAGTTTCGTTATCTGTCGGTTGATAACATTAACGCACAACGATAGCAACTTTGGTCGCAACATTCGCATTGTTCCCTTCTCGTCATCAGTGCAAATTAATTTGATTTCATGGGAATTATTTGAGAAATGCATTGCGAGTTATTTAAACCGAGCAATCCGATGTATTATTCATTTATTGTAATGTCCCGGATGTATGGGATACCCAATAAATATTTCATTCTTAAATTGCGCCGCTGCTGATTTTTGTATTAATTATTTGAGGTTATAAATAAACCTCAAATTCCACCATCAATAAATAACCTTCGAATATTTCTCGGTTTTACCGAAGATTTCTTTTTTTTTAAACTCAAATTAACTTGATGCGTGCGTTACGCAATTGATTGATGCATCAGTTCGACTTTCTCTAACTTCCTCGATTTTTAAAAGTTTTTGTTGTTTCAGGTTTACGAAACCGCAATCGTTCGCGGATTGTATTGGAAACGAATTGCCAGTGGGATGGGAAGAAGCGTTCGATGTCCAGATCGGACCTTACTACATCAACCATCAAAATCGTAAGTATCGATTCGTCGCAACCTTTTTTTTTAATTCCATGCAAGTATTCGATCGAGCGTTTGCCATTTCCGCAAGAGAAATACTAAAGGTTAGAATTCTCATAAACGCGCTCAAACTTCGATTTGAAAGTTGTTTGGTCGTTTTTGTGTGTACACACACAGGGTGCGTCTTTTGTATCACGTAATTTGATTGATGGTCAACGAGACATTGCTCCACAAAATTTGTTTGTCCGGTATTTACAGTTCCAATACCAAACAATTACGACAACCCCTTGTGCGGTTCAATTGCGCAAAAACCGTACGCCTCCGAGATGCGCGAATCAACCTGTGACTCATTTTGAATATTTGCACCATTCGAAAGATAAAAATAAACAATGGGAATGTTTTTTTATAATTTCTGGAAAGTTGTTTCACCCACAAAAAAATAATAAAACACTCATAACGTTCCAATATTGAATCGATAATTGGATCAAAAGTAGTTAGATGGCGCTGTACTCGCCTTCATTTATAACCATGTTGGAATTTTATCAATTTCTCTCAAATTCTGGAAACTAATCTTGTTTTTCTAATTGCAATTATTATTGGTGCCATCTCTTCCGCATCCATACGCTTAAACAATCAAAACAACGATACAAAATTATTTGGGCGCCACGACAAAATCTGATTACGAAATTTCAATTTGTTGATACGACAGGATGATAACAAACTTAAAGATTTAGAAAATTTATAAAGAAACGACAGCCAGACAAAGCAAACAATGCAGTTTAAAAGTCATGCATTGCCGACAATACTTGTTCTGAAAGCTCTGATTGGTTAATAGCTGAAACGCCAACGGGCTTCAATAGACGCATGCGCACCCGCCCAGTTTAAAAGGACTGGCATTCGGAGGGTTGCAGATTCTGGTTTCGAAACTTCAAAAAAGCCTACCGAAGCGTAATCTCTCTATAACTTCCTTACTCTTTGATAGATTTTAAATGGTTTTTGGAGGCAAATTCTCTTCAGTATTGATAGCGGTAAAGACGAAAACGTGCGACTCGACTTAGATGCAATCACCGCTAAGAAGGATAATTGCATTTTCCTCTAAAATGAAGGACTCAAATCAGATAGCAAGTTCTGAGATTACCTGAGAACAGGTGGCAGGCAGATGTGAACTGGGCTAATCACGGGTTCTGTTGTTAAAATAAGACGATTTGACCCAATTATTTTGTAGAAAAATGCATCGTCGAAAGTTCGAACTTAAAGTTGTCAAATATGAAACTCTCAAGAGGTTTCGGTTGTCAATGTAGAAATCTAACCAATAGAACTATTAATGTAAAACATATACGGTGTCTAACAATATTTAAGACAACCCTCTTTAATCTAATTCTACAATTTTTGACCCTTAGTAGTAAACTTACTATGGTGGAACTTTCAGTCAGCAATAATATTTTTTTGCAGAAGTTGTACACATTTATTTATTTAATTCTAATCTTGTAGCTAAGTTTCATTAATTTTGTAGTAGAAGTAGAAGGTTGTTGCTTGATCTTAAACATAAATTATTTAGGGGTACTGCTACTTTTCCCTAAACATGTTCTTTCATTCACCAGGTAATGAGCTCTAAGTACTCGACGATTTTGTTTTATTAATAACTTATCTACCTAAGTCATTAGGTTAAGAGGGAAGACTATTTTGGATGCTATTTTTATAGATTTTTCTAGTAGTTGACGTTACCACTTTATTTTTTTCTTACAAAGAAACATTTCTTCCTAACATTTTTTGCTCTTAATAATTTTTTTTATTTAGGAAAATTTGAACTTTGCCGCCTCAAGCCGAAGTTCCGCTGTCTGCGGTCTAGCTGAACAAGATCATTCCGACTCCTATTTGTTTTATAGATAGGAATTTGTAATTGGACTAAAATTGTATGATAACAATCTTTTGTGTTTCACTGATTAAATCAGAAGTAGCATCAAACATTTCTGTAGAGATTATGTATGAACAATTTGTTTTATAATGTAAAATGTCGGCCATAACAAAACATCACCTGAACAAATTTTTAAAACATTCATCATTGTAATTATGGCATAAAAGTTCAAACATCTTGTATCTATTATCACCTCGTCGACTTTAATATGGTCTAAAAGTAGTCGCAAGGGCTCTAATCTGGTGATCAACGTAATCACTGAATAAACATTTTCTTCTCAACCAATTCTTTAACGGAAATTCACCTCAAGTTTTTAGATTAATTTTTAGAAGTGGAAAAGATTTCGTGCAATGACCAGGTCTATTGACGAGTAGCTAACGCCAGATCTTCTAACAAACACTAAATAACCTTCTGCAAGTCTTGGTGGTAAAAAGAGGGGCACAATTAATAAATTGCCTATTACTCCTCCCCACACATTAATGTTAAATTGTTGCTAAAACGCTGTTCCTCATAGGAATTTTCCTCAGCGTAGCCAAGCTATCGTGTAATTTGCTCCTCAATGTAAGTGTCAAGTAGAAATTGATTATTTTAAATAAAGTAGACACAAATTTTAATGTCAGGCAAAAAATAGTTTCAAGACTAAATAAGATAAATAATTTTCGGGCTTCTGTTTTGATTTGGCCCAAAGGGTTTTTGGAACGCTTTAGGTAGTCTGTTCTTTTTTTTTGATCGTCCGGTAAAATTGCCGTACGTTAATTGATCGTTAAGTCTCCGGAGAATGGCCTGTGGGTCGTTATGGCTTCGTCTAACAAGACAAAACCGATAAATCAGAATGCCATCGAGATGATTCAAGGAATTCCACTTAACAATAATTATTATGGCGTTTTGTTACTGTCGTAAAACCACATAATGTGTTACATGCCTTGTTTCGTTCTGGAGGCGTCGCTAAATCGAAACACCGCGACATTTTTTTTTTACAATTTTTTTGGATTACAATAATAACTGATTTTGTTTTCAGAATCGACGCAATTGGAGGATCCGCGACAAGAATGGCGAGCGGTGCAAGAAGCGATGTTGCGGGATTACCTCCAAACAGCTCAAGATGTCTTGGAGGTGAGTTGAGGTGTTGGGGGTAGCATCGTTATGCTTCTTGCGTTTCGGATATGTAACCGCGCAATTTGACGGCCACTTCTCGGGACAATATACGGATTATCTGATGCATTCTGGAGGTGCAGCCGACCGTGGATCGCGCACGCACACACATGCAATGGAATGCGGCCGTAGTTCAAAGCAGCTTCTTTCCTTCAAACCAGAGAAGAGCACTTCGGAATTTCTAAGGCGCGCATCATAGGAAATTTTCTTGATAACGACTCGAATTTCGGGGGAAATTCCACGTTTTTGTTTTCATCCCTGGAGGTTAATGACGAAAAACGTCTTGGGTCGCCGGAATGATAACCGCGACCGATTCGAAGGAATTTGAATAATAACAGGTCCATCTGTTACGAATTTAGCGAGCGCCGATGGGAAAACACGGCCGCCGGACTGGTTTAGAAAACGGATGTTCTCTCTCTATCCACGTAGTTTTGGGTCCAACATTTTTCGACACACGAAAATCGATGCCGCATCGTGTAAAACGTTTCCAATGCCCGGATTGATCCGGCGGCATGTGACACTTCTGCTGATGGCAAATCATCCAGTCCGTCCGATGTAGAGGGAGGTCAGGCGATGAGGCTCGTGCCGTGCTGCAGGAATGTCGAGGTTGTTCCGACGAAAACAAAACGAAACCGAAATAATAATAAAAAAAGAACAACGTGTTGTTGTCGTGGCCGTAGGTTTTTTGGGGCCCGCGGCGGCCCAAGAGTCGACGGGGGTCGTGCCGCCAGGACCGGACCCAGAACCACCAACAGGAGACGACCCCTCGCACGTAACCCCCAAACAACCCCTGAATTTAGCGGAATTTACCGAACTTTTTATCCAAATTATCAGTTAACAATTGCGCCTTCCATTAAATAAGACCGGTAACTATTTTTCTAAGCGATTTTTGCTATGTAAGGGGCAACCTATCTTTGTTTCTAGTTAACAAGACGTCAACACTCAAAATAAACAAAATGGTGCTCCGACGCCGGGAGAGACAAATCAGCTCCTTTTGTGGGACTTTTATAGGCGAAATTATAGCGGAACGTCCCGGAAGACAATTTTTTCATATAGAATAAAACAAATGTTATCACAAATTGGAATACTGTCAGATTCGCCAGTTTAACTTGCTGGCAAAATTTGTCCATCACAAACGCCTCAGATAGTAGCGTAAAGTATCATTCACATAGACTAAGTGCAGTTGTAGTGGTATTGTAAGAAAGCTTAGGCCACGGTTCTACTTGGCAAAATTCAGATTGACTAAGCGGTAAGATCCATATCATCTTATTGTTGTTACCAATGTTACCAATCCTATGTGAATAGTGGGTGGGACAGCTTCTTACAACTGCACTAAGTCTATGTGAATGATACTTTGGAGTAATTTCCTATTATTTTCTTTTTGAGCAAGAAATTACTCAAACTAAACCGAATGCGTGAGTGTTGAAGCCACATTAAGATTATTCGAGCTGGATTGGTTGTATCTCAATGGCGCGGACTCTTTAGGGCGAAACCCGCCAGATTCTCTGCAAATTCGAAAAACGAAGCGTCAGTGTTGTAATAAAACGCGATAATTTTAAAACGTTATCGCAATTTTGACATCGTGCCAATTGCTCTCCAACAACAAAGAATTTGTATCCACCACCCACTTCATAGACGTTGCAATTTTTCAAATTCGTCCTTTCGTGATGCGGTCCCCCTCCGAAACTCGTTGAGACCACCGTCGGTTTGTTGGAATTGATTGCGGCCGGTCCGGTCCTGGGGTCTTCTTTTCACTAGGGGGGGAGGAAGGGGGCGGCGGATCCGGGCGCGCGTTGCAGCAGCTACCTGTGTTACGCCGCACGATCCCAGCAGGCCACTGCATTCCACCGATGTCGACCGATCATCCACGAAGGCGCATTCTTTCCGATTGATGCTCCCGTAGAAGATCAACAGGTTGTTTTGTGTTTTATCGCCCGGTCGGTCGAGCACAATGTATGGGGGACAACTTCACGTCGAGGACGACAACGATGAAGGCAACAGGAGAGGATGATGGCGTTACGTAATCCGGTGGTTGGAGAGGAATTCGTAGGGGAATGCGACGCGATTGTTTCGGGAGGGTGGCCGACGACCTCGCAACGAAACCGGCCTTTAGTCGTAAAACACTGCTGTTTATGGGGGCCGTAAAAAGCGACACCGTTAAATTCTTGGGGCGCGGGGGGTGCTTTTTGGGGTTTGATGAGGAGATGGTTGAGCGGGAACCGGAGTCGCGCCGCCAACCCTCACGTACCCACGTCAGGGCTAGAATTTTATTACCTACGTACAAAACTAGAGGTAGATCTAAATAGATAGTTAGGTCAGAATTACAAGTTTTGCAGGTCATTTCTAGAAACACTTTTTTACATCATAGTTTTGAGTCTATTTCTCAACAGTAATTGCACAGTTCGAAAGCGTATTCTTGTAGAAATGTAAATTCCTGCACCATTCTACCTAATTCGGTTACACAATTGAAATAGTCGTCAGCTTCTAAATCGCTTGAGGTTTCAGGCATGACATCTCGACCTTATTCCGAAAATTACTGCAGCAAGAATTTCTGTTTCTTATTATTTTTCAGACCTGCAGTGAGTTATAGAAATGTAGCATGAAGAGTTGGAAGGAGCCAACAATTATATCGTTTCGAAGAAATACAGCGCTATTATCCCTCTGGCCGTCGTCTGTGTCGTTGTTTTAAGATTTCTGTGATTATTTTCGGTTTTTTTGACGGTGGCGGGTTGAGTTCGACAGAAAAAGAGTCTGCCGTTGTTGCGTTACGGAACGAATCCATCAAGAGTTATTTTAATGGGCGCAAGCTGCGTGACAAACGGCAATATGCGGCCAGGTGCGGCGGGGCACGTTTACTACAACCGAAAATGTTTTTTGGTCATGTTGATGATGGGTCAGGAGGTGCAACACAAAGGCCGAAACAGTTACGTTGCGGCCTCGACGTCCTATTTGGATCAATTTTTTTCGATTAACCCATTATATTCGAAATTGACGAACGCCACTGAATACCGCCAATATGCAACCATAATCCAGCACGAAAAGACATTGAGACTTAATTTCAAACTATTTTTGTCTATTGAAAGAGTTATCTAAAGATTGATTAAAGAAATGGGGGAGTTTGTTGGTACGTCGCGACGCCCTCGCGGGTCGCATTCGTCGAATTCTTTTGGTCGATGGGTCGGAGCGGTCCTCCGCCGTGAAACAATGCAGACCCGCGGCTGGGAGCCGCCGTGACCTGTGGAATGCATACGGAAATTAAAGTGGCCCGGGCCGACAGGGTGCGAAGGACGGACCAAGGCCGACAGGCAAGCGGCGGACCAACAGTCGAGATGTGGCCCTTGTGCTACGTGCCCGCGCTCCAAGTGCATACTCTTCCCCTGCAGCGACCACGGGTTATTCGAATACATACGTATCAAACTTTGCCGGCGTCGTATTTCAGCGACGCCGTCTGTCGCCGTCCTGTCATCGAAGTGAGAATAGTGAGTCGCGTCGTTATTCAACGAAAAAAAAAATATGCTTTCGGAAATTTTCCGAAACGTTCTCGAGGAAACGTTCCAGCGAATTTCGTTGCTAAACGACTAATCAGGAGAATTGTCTACGTATCGCGGGTAATAAACGATAATAATAGCGCAATTCGAACAGCGGTACGAGGGGTAAATCGGGGCGATACTACGTGGAGAAGTTTGTAGTGAAATCTCGTGTGGCACATTTCAATTGGCGAAATCTTGCAAAATTTCAAATTTCTTGAAATTTGTTCAGAAGTCGTGAAAATTATTGAAGTACCACTAGCACCAAAGCTTAGAAAATTTCATGCAACTCTTGGGATATTTCTAATGAAATCCTGCGAATTGTTTGGAAATTTTGTAAAATCTTGTGAAGTGTCATTTAATTAATTAGTGTAATCTCCTGAAATTTTTTGAACTTCCATACCTTCACCTTCCGAAATATTTTAAACTGATACAAGATATCAAATTGTACTTTCGATGTTTTTTACTAAAATATTTTTATATTTCATGTAATCTTTAAATTTTTGTTGTTTGCATTTGTAAAGTTTCTTATGAAACGGAAAGTCACTTTAAACCGTAAATTTTACTGAAATGTCCTTGAATCTTTGGAAATAACATTAAAATGTTTGTGGATCAGGAAGTTTGATTGAAATTGTATGTAAACTTTGAAAGCGACGTAATAAATGGAGAGTGCGTTTTTGATTGAAGTGAGATATAGAAATCGTTGTAATCTTTGAGTTCTTACTAAATTACAATTAACACACGTGTACTTTTGTGTTAAATCTCCTGTAATTTCTGAAATTCCATAGAAATCTTTTATAATCTTCAAACTGTTCTAAAGTATAATATGATCCAAGTAGAAAACTTAAAAAGAGGCGGCAGCGAAAGAGAGAAAGAGAGATCCTAAAACCAGCCAGTTTAAAGGTCCGTCGTTCATTGTCGACCAGATTCGTCCAATAACGTGAAGACAACCCACTCTGATTGGCTATAACTAAGACGCCAACTGAACATATGAGTGCGTGCACGCGCATCCACTCCGTTTAAAGAGACTGGTATTTGGAGGTCACAGGATTTGTTTTCAAAATTTCAAAGAAGCCGACTGAAGCGTTGTTTCTTTAAATGTTCTTCTCTTCGGTATCAAATTTTGCAAGATCTTTAGAACGGAATAACGTTGAATTTTATGTATTCTCTTGAAATCTTATGTAACTTGGAATTCCGTGAGATCTCGTGAAAGCTTACAAACGTACATACACGTGTCTCATATATGGTGTCATCTGTCGTGAAATTGACTGAAATACTATAAGAATTGCTATAAAACCATATCTAGTATTGTTAATGAAACCGCATCGGAATTTTTGAAATACTGCCAATTTTTTTAAAATGTCCACATGATATCGCGTGGGACTCCGTGCAACTTTGTTTCTGTAATCGAAAATACCGCAAATCGGTTGTATATAAATAGTGAATAGTCGTAACGACGTGCTTTTTGTGGAGGTTTTACTGAAATTTTTCTTTTTGCAGGCCAAGAAGGACATTTTCCATGTCAAGTCGCAACGGTTGCTGCTAGCGCAAGATGAGTACAATCACCTCAACAACGCTCTGGCCACTTTGGCGACGTCCCGGACCAGCCGTAAGTTTTTTATTTTTTCAATCGTCGAATCCGTTTTAACTTTGTCCCTAATTAGTGTGTTCGTCAACGAGCAGCGTCAGTACCAAGTACGATCCCGACCTGCTCAAATCCGACGTCGCATTGGCCAAAAATAGAGTGTCCAGGTTGAAATCGGAACTGGAGCAAATCCGCAACGAAATGACGTACACCCAAAAGGGCGTCGACACCCTAACAAAGTAAGTTTTTGCCACTATTTAAATGATCAATTTTAACTTTTTTTTTAAGTGTCGAACAAAAATGGAACTCGCACCAAGGTTACAACATTACCGAAGCCCAAGCGATCATGACTGAGCTCGTTAACATCCAAAAATCGCTGTCTTCGGGAGAAAAAGAAAAAGCGGAATTGATGCAATCGCTGGCGAAATTAAAAGACGACCTAACGAGGTTACAGTTGTCCGAAGGTTCACCTGATATTTCCACGTTGAGTCTTCCCCAAGAAAAGTTAAGTACGGCGTCTCAGACTGATTTGTCCTGCGAATTGGGAACGATCGGGACGAGATTAGCGGAAATGGCGAAACGTCGACTAGAATACGACGAAGCTCGCAAAACCGTCCAAAATATCCAACAAAAACTCGCCGATTTAGAAGAAAAAGTCCAGCCAGGTCAAGTCGAATCCGACAAAGACCGTTTGTTATTGTTTCAAGAAAAAGAACAGTTACTGAGGGAATTGAGGAGTATAACGCCGAGGATGCGGTCGAAAGCTGAAATGACTGACATCCAATCTGAATGTAAACGTTTAGAGGAAGATTTGAACAAAGCTTTAGAAATGTCGAATAGGGCAATAACGAGCCGTTTGAGGCTTCACGAAGAAAAACAATTGTTATTACAACAATTACGGGATGCGCTTCGACAAATGACACATTTAGAATCGCATTTGAAAACGCTTTCAGCCAGCACACTTTCTGTTAGCAGTAGTTCTAGTCTAGGTTCTCTTTCGACGACCAGCAGTAAAGGTTCGTTGAGTTCCGGGTTAAGTTTCACCGATATTTATGGCGGACCTCAATGTTCGGGTTTGCCAAATTTGGAGAAACCTATCGACATGGTCGATTTACAGAAACGCGTCGAAAGGGTTTTAAAAGGAAAATATTCGAACCCTTCACCTTGTCGGTCTCAACCGTCATTATCGCCACGAAGTTCGTTTTCTTCGATTTCACCTCCAGTTTCACCGATGTACGAAAATTTACCGTGTGCCGGACCTCCACCGACTTATGAACAAGTCGAACGTGATCGACAAGTACAAAGACTGATCGATGAATTGGCGCCTAGAAGTTGCGCTGATTACTCCCAATATTTGGAACAACAGGCCGTACCTAATTCCGGAACGAAAGTTAGTCGGTACTCCTATGAGAGTTCGGGCGAACCTCCTTTGTCTCCTATTTCTGAAACGCCGCCACCCATGATGGATCATGACGAAATGTTGCAAGGTACCGCGTTATCGAGGACTTCTTCGTCAGGTACCAACACTAGATCGGTGTCGGCTGCGGTTAGCGATGAATCCGTTGCAGGAGATTCAGGAGTTTTTGAAGCCTCGAACCGGAAGCGAGTGGCGTTGCTCGAGACCGATATCGAAACCGCCCAAGTTCAAATCAAGCTACGTTATGCTTTAGCCGAGAATATTTTGAACGTGTGCGTGGAAAGAGCGAGGAATTTAGGGGCTTTGTACGTTTCAGATAGTTCACAAGTGTAAGTTGGATCGGTGGTTGAGATTTTACGTGTTTTAATTTTGCGATTTTCAGGCTTATCAAAATAGCGTTACTGCCTGCAGCGCCGCCCCATCCCTCCGTGTACTGCACGAAACCAGTGAAAGACTTAGAGAAGCCGACGTTCGGCGACATTTTTAACATTAGCGTACCTGCAAACAAGATTTACACAAAGACGCTCCAGCTCAACGTCTGGAGCAAGACTGACGAACAAGAAAAATGTGTGGTAAGTGGAGCATTTTAAAGCCATTTTCTCACGATACTGAGGTTAATCAAATCCTTCGCTTTGTGGAAGGAAGGCCGTTATCGTTTCTGAGTTACGCGGAACTTGACCTATGTAATCAATTTGTTGTGGTTTGAACCCATCTGTTGCCAGTAATTTTCAGTCCTACAGTAAGGGGTCATAAAACGCATAGAAAGTTTTGACCATCTCTAAATACCGGGTCAAACTTTTTTTTTCAATTTATTTGATAATCAATTGGTAACTAAAAAAAGCTAAAACTTAACGTGAGAATGAATAGAGAGGGATATAGTTCTGTAACTTTTTTTGACTTGATTTTCTGACCTAAATTTCTGCGTAGGGCTGCGCCCAAGTGAGTCTGGCGGATTTCAACGTCCAGAACGTGTCCCAAAAGTGGTACAACATCCTGAGCCTGCAACTGATAGACACAAGGGATGACCCAAAACCCAGTTCTACGAACGCCAAACAAGATTCCGACGTGTCCCGACAAGAAAGCGTGGAATCGGCGTGCAAACCTTTGTTAAAAGAAGAAAGTTCCGACGATTCTACCATAATTTCATCTCAAACATCGACTTTAACCCGAAATCAAGAAATGAACATAATGCAAGCTCTCGAAGAGTTTTACGACGAAGAAGAATCCGACGAAGATCTCGACGACCAAGACGAAGAAGACGCCGAAGACATCAAAGTATTTGACGATATCATCATCGAAGACAAAGAGATGTATTTGGATAAACAAACCAACACCGAATGCGCTTTTTATCCGGAACATGCCAAACAAATGAAACTGGTAGCAGCAGGTGCTGCTGTTGATGACCGAGGTGTCATTAAGCGGTCTCAAACTTTTTCACCCAGCGCCCAAGTGTCAAAAAGCCAATACATTTGTAAACTGAACAGGAGTGACAGTGATAGTGCTATGCCTTTATACAGGAGAGGCGCTAAACCTTTTGTTCGTAACGCTGTCGAAAGACGATCATTGAGGTTCAGTCGACGACAATCTACGAGTGTTTCGAGTCGATCGCAGAGTCACCTCTTGACAACTGCACGTACTTCATTGGATTTAGCGTTGGATTTGGAAGCGCAACACACGAGGTTGGAATTATTGCGATCGGAACTGACTCGATTGAGGGATTTAAAAACGAAATTAGAAACAGCGAAAGAGCAAGGTGATACGGAATTGGCGTCGTATTTACTCGAGGATCAACAATTCCAAAATTTGATTGCGCACGCCGAAAGATGCGGTAAACCAGTTACGGCTGAGGAGAAGAAAGTCGAGAGAATGCTCAGGAAAGTCTCCAAAGAAATCTATAAACTTAGAAAAACGAAAGCGGGCAACGGAAAACCTGACTTAATATCATTCAAGTAAGTTTTATCGTATTTGGTTGGAGTGTTTGATTTAATTGTTGATTTGTTTCAGGGAGAAGATGGCGTTTTTCACTAGGGTGAACACAAATGTGCCTTTCTTGCCTTCAGACGAGTGCCATTTGGACGAAAAGAGTGGATGTGTGAGTGCGGACAGTAATAGTGAAGAACGTGTTGAAGCGGACGGTGGTGATGATGCGCAAACCACTAAAGAGTCGTCAGGACGTTACGAGTACGTAGTGGATAGGGAATTGGGAGTCGAGGTTTAATATTTATTGAATAAATAGGGAATTGATACTTATGTAAATTATGTACATTTGTGTAAAGAAAGAGTGGCTTTGTTGTTGATCCATGTGCCTGTCATGAGAAAAATCAAGAGTATATTTTCAGATTGAATATTTGTCTAACTTGATGTGATTACGTGCCTTCAGATCTGATGGAATCTTGAAATTTTTTAATACTCAAATGTATTTTTAATGCTTTATCGAGCTTTTGCTCCTTGTGTTATACGTTTCAGTTGTAAACTACGTGTTCAACTTTTTTTTTTTTTTTGTATGTATGCCTGTTTATGTATCTTGTTTATACATACATAATGTTTAGTACAATCTTTTTTAACTTTGTTACCATGGTCTTTTTTTAAATAGTTATCGCAATTATTTATATTAACACTACTTGTTCGTCTGAAATTGTCCAACTCTCTTTCATGAACAAGCTCAGTTACGTGTGGAAGGTGAAAGTCGACAACTATATTAGTTGGATCGATTTGTCTTGTTATTACAGTTATGTCACTTGAATGGTTATTTTCGTGATTTTTTTTACTTGTATTATATGTAAATAGTTAAATGATAGTATTAGATTGTTGTAATATGAAGTGGTATGTTTTCAAAAAACATAATGAATACATTCTAAACACAAAAATATATTATTATATGGTTCTAATAAAATATTGAAGAAACTCAAGATTGTTTTATGACCCACCTTTCTGGATGTAACCACACTGTCCTACGTCTGATTTGCTCTATATCCTGTGTCGTTATTGAAATGGTAACACAAAACGTAATTGCTAATGATCGTGATTAAAACTAAATCACAATTTTAACCCTGATAACTATTAGAGCTTGAAGTCATACAAAGATGGACCGAAAATAAAAGTTTTAGGTTTGTAAATAACAAGTCGAATTTCTTAAAATTTTGCTCAAAAATTAACAGTCTAATTTAAAAATTGCCGACTGCCTACTCTCATTAGACATGCAAGGCACTGGCCAGGCAACGGTACGGCATGTCCTCGACAAGAACAAGGATTTCTTCAACTACTCACAATACGGCGGGCTTGCTTCTTTCAATCTTCAGTCATTCTTAGCTTTTTGCGCAGAACATGTCAACTGCAACACTCATAAAAATTGCTCTAATATTAGACAACAAACAAGTGGAAAAAAAGGCAAAGCGTAATTTTCCTCCAATTTTTGACCCCAATTTTATTTTATGGTGTCATCGGAATACTTTCTATGCAAGAAATCATACAATTCCTCATTTTCCGCACATTTTCAATTAAAATCTCGTCTTCCTCGGATGAAGAAGTTGTCCTCTGACAGTTTTTTTTCTCCATGACTTTGACTGACTAGAGCTAGACTGCCGATTGAGCATTTACACTTTCTTGCTAAACGTGATTTCCACGGGCTGAGTATCTGCTCGGCAAGTATTGTTCCAAAAAAAAAACCCGTGCAAGAGCCATGCCTTGCCGAGACGAGACGACGTGTGAATAAACTCCAGCAATATGCATAAAGCCTCGTACAGACTACAGGTGCAACGTGCAATGCAACGTGTAATGCAACATGCAATGTAACATGGACGTTGTTTTTATTCGCGGACGCGCACTCCCGCTCGCAGACGTTCCCGCAACTCCTCAAATTGTAATCTAGCGTTGCACGAATGGAGTCGTATTATAATTTAGCAGTTTCATGTGGTGCTTTTATTATTTATTACACGAAATAGTAACGTTGGATATAAAAGGACGATTTATGTAAGAGCTAGGAATAACTTTTCTTAGATTTAAAATCTCAGGAATTGCGTGGTCAATACAGAAACTTGGTTCGGATATCTAGTACAGACTTTGAAAATTTACTACAATTAATTGGCTCCAAAATTGAAAGAAATACCCATTTGAGACAAGCCATACCCGTACAAGACAGGCTAACAAATTTTGCGTCCGCACTGCAACTGAGCCTTTGTGTTCGCACCAAAAACCGACAACAATCGCTGGCGAGCAATCAGTGCAACACGAGGTGCACCATGCAACATGCGCACAACGCATGGCTACACATGTACACCTGTAGTGTGTACGAGGCATAAGATTAATGATAAGGAAGTTTTGAAGAGTCTTACACTAAAGTGTGAATCGAACTTTAGGCGGAGTGAAAGATATAAAAGATAATCAAATTTGAAAATGTTCGACAAAAATTTTTCACAATCGACTGTAATTTACAGTGCCAAAATTATTTTGCGCCAACAAAAATCGTCTTTTTTAATGTAATTCGTATCGCTAATCTCGACTTTGTAAACCGTTTGTCTATCCAAATGATGAATTTGGAGTAGTGATGTATCGTTCCGGAGTGATTCGTTCCAAAAGAACGAGTCCGCAATCGGAACGACTCGTAGTCGTTGCTCATTTGAAACCGGAGTCGTTTCTCGGACCGAAATAAACCGTGAACTATCAGGGACTCGTGAACTACTTTTAAAGATGGGCGATCCGATTCTGGACTCTGACTCAATCGGTCCGGACTGACTGAGGAACGAATCTTTCGGATTAGTTCCATTTTCGAGTCAGAGCCCGACGTCCGACCGGAGGTTCCAACGGTTGGAGTCGGTACGAGACCTTAAAATAACATTGAGTTGGGATCGGAACATATCCGACTCGTTGGAGTCTGTCGAGTCCGGTCCGCTGTTACGTTCTACAGTTCCGAAGTAGTTAGTTCACAGTACTTTTCCGTCCGAGGAAGTAGTCCGTTTTCAAATGAGAAGGAACGACTCCGAGTCGATCCGACTGCGGACTCGATTCTCTGGAAGTAATCACTCGGGAAGGACACATCACTAATATCATTGATTATTTATCTCTAAGTAAAAAGTCAATGCTAATACGTTCCAGTCCCACCCCAACGCTATTTTAGCTCTCGTACCAACTCCGACCGTTCTAACCTTAGGTCTGACGTCGAACTCGGACTCGAAAAAGGCCGAAAGACTCGTTCCTCAATCGGTCCGGACCGATGGAGTCTGAGTCCGTGACCGGAATCGGATCACCCATCTCTAATTTGGAGCATTTCATAAAAGAACACAAAAAGTCAAATTTCTTTGAATATCCAAAGCTAAATAATTTCTACAGTTCTTAAATTATTTCGAATACAAGAACATGCCCTTAATCGATATCCAACGGGTTTCTGATAAACCTAAAATCAAATTCTCAAAAATGGCTACATATAAACAGACTTAGTTAATGAGTTCGTATTTACATAATGCACCTGCGCGGCAAATTAAATAGCAATCAGAAGTAAAAATTTATTAAACATTTTCAAAACTTTGCACTTTTGTTAGAGTGTGTACGTCAATTTATGTTGTTAAAGTAGTTTCTATGTATGAAAAAGAAATATGGCACATGGCATAATAATCGTTTTTACTAAAATCAACTTTGCAATAATCCTCTAAAAATATCATTCAGTCCGACATAAAACGCAAGCGGACTAGTCTTCGTACGCTTTAGGGATTTTTAGGTGCTAGATAAAAGAAGCAGCAAATGATGTAATTTAAACTATTAGGCAGTTTTATCTTAAGTTTATTATTAAATATATACAAAAGAGTTCATTTCATATTGCAACACATTTGATGTTTGTAAATTGGTAATAAAGTGCAAAAACACTTCAACAGGCCTACATATAGATGTATGCATGGTTCTAAACGCAAACAATCTGGAATAAAAATGGACAACTACTTTGTTGATGGAAGTGGTAGAAAATGGTTGGGCTATGAGGGCGCTGAGAAATCAAAATTTTATTGTATCACATAAAAAGACAATTTCTAAAAAGGTAAGTAGGTACATCTTAAACCTTATAATTTGGTTAAATTAATTTACAACAAAACGCATAGAGAACAATTATTGTACCCTCGCCGCTTTTTCGGCGGTTATTGGAAGTGGACTACGGTCTTCGGTGGCGATTAAAGAAAAGATATTCGAATTAACAGACTTGTTTAACAAGGAGGTATACTGCTTGTTATGTATATTAGTTTTGTGTTATATACCATTAGCAACAAGAAAAGCACATTAAATGTGCGCACTATTCCTACGGTGTGAAATAAATACGCCTGGAACGGAAGTAAGATACTTACAAGAGCTTAACATAAAATTTTCATTGAAACTATCATCGTAGGATAGGTGCAATAAAAACATACAGTTAGTGTACAAAACAAAGAGAACATCGTACAAAAACTGCTTCCCCTCGAACAATTTTCCAATATTTACAACGTTAGGCAATTTCTTTGAGCGCAATTTACACGAAATAATACAAATAACATTAAATAACGCCGGGATTTAGGCCTCGAACAAGACGAAATTGAGGTGACGACGTCAAATTAGGAACATTTACGAAAACTGATTGAATGACACGAATACGACACTAATTAGTTCAAAAATATCAATTTATGAATTTTGGCAGGATGATTCAATGAGATGACGGAATATGTTGACTAGTGCACTTGAAACTCACTACTAAGCTCAAAATTCGTCGAGTACACCAGACAGTAGAAAAGTCTTATAGAAAATCTCGTTCATATTCCTAGTTGAGTAGACGCGAGGGTGAGGACGTCGCAAAAGCGACCACCCCTCCGATCGCTGAAGACAAAATTGACTCGTCAATCAGTTTGAGAATTTGTGATGTAAATTGAGTATAATATTCATAGTCTATTCTGTGTGAATATTTAAAAACCCTAAATTTATAAAAAAAAAAACACTAAAAGTCTCTTGATCACTGACTATGCAGCCTGCCTTGTTTCAATTTCGGTTGAGTATTCACCGCCGCCGGCGCTCCTTTGGGGACGGCTCCCACGATCCTCACTCGCGTCACATTTCTAGTATCGCTGAATTGCGGAGGCGGCGCCAAAACCGCCTCAGTAGTATTGGCGGCACCTCCATTCCCGCCGCCGAATTCCGGCGGGGGTGGTAAACAAAATTCTTCCTTCTCATCGCTGTCGGCTTCGATAGGAGGCGGCAACTGGGCCAGCGACACCGCATGCCTCGACTGAAGTCCTTTAACAGAAACTAAACTAATTCGGAGATTTCGATGCTTAATCCATGATACCAACCTGTTTGTTGTCGCTGACTTTTCGGTGAAGGTAATGTCATACTGTTGTGTTCATGAACTAAACGTTCGTTGTAACCAGTTGGTATTTCTTGGTCGGAACTGACACCCGATGAACTGTTATCGCCGTCTTCCATCGCCGCTTCTAACGCTTCGTTCTGTTTCTTCAGAAAGTTGTCAGGATAAGACTTGGAAGATTTCAGCAAAGATCTCCCTTTCTGGATTTCCTCCACGCTGAAACTATGAGGCATCGAACTGCTGCCAGAACTACTCCCGCTGCAATACCAAAATTCAAACCAATTGGATTCGCAATTTACTAAAATTTTTGATCGTACCTAGTATTGCTGTTGCCGCTATTCTCAACTGGCTGAAGTTGCACTGTTGATAGTCTTGATGCTAGAGTATTGACGTCTTTGGCCTCTTCTTCGCTTTCAACTTCGCTATCGCTGCAGCTGTAGTCGGGCTCCGGAATGGGAGGTGCGCCAGTTTGCGCTAAAACCACCACGTTCGAGGCAGATTTGCTTGTGCTGATCTTCTTTCGTCTCTCTCGAGTCCCTAAAGTAACAAAATTAGCAACAATAAAAAAATTAAAAGCAAGAACCGACCTGCTGTTGAATGTGATCGTGACGCCCTTATCGGTTGAGCGTAAGGATTAGTATTGTTACTTCTACTAGTTGGAGTTGAGGTATTGGGAGGTTTCATCGTGGAACTCGTCCTCATACTGTGCGACTTGCGGACGGGTCTCGACGAATGCGATGGTAAACTTTTAGATCTGTAACCAACGGTTTTCATGTCTTCAGGTGCAGCATACAATTTGGCGCTTGCGGTGGGTCGAAAAGACGACACCACACCCTCTTCAAGAATTTCTTGGCTTAAATTATCGTATTCGGATTGACTACTCCGCGAAACGTCCACTTTGACTACTTGGATCGTCGAAGGTGGCGGCGGCGGTGGATGATTTGGAGGTTTAGAACGACTGGCCAACATCGCCAAGTCCTCTTGACTGCGGTGGTTTTTGTTGAAGGTGAGGGCGGCCACCTCTTGAGCCAGGTCGGGGGTACTGTGGAAATCGCGCCGAAGCTCGCCGCAGCCTGGCATCAGGGTGGTGAAGCGCACTTTGGAATTCTGAAAAGCAATAACGTCTCAACAAGCCGTGAAGAGGTTACAATTCCAAATTTGAAGAAGATATTTAGTAATTTTACGAAGAAAGCTCGAAAGTTGCCTTAGTTTCTTGTCCGCCTTACGATTACAACTTTGTCATGTTCGACTAAAATTTAACACAGATCACTCATCTGTGGTCTCGCTTTAGTTAAAATTTTGTTAAGAGTTTGATAGCACGTATTTAGTTAGACCAGCAGTTTTCAAACTGTGGGGCGCGCTCTCTCAAGTAAATTACGTGATAATGCGACGAGACTGCAACACTTCGGTAGCCAATGTAGACAAATAGAGTTTAAATTTTCATTTATGAGGTCATCTATCTATGCAGGGGGTAAAAATGGGCGACAAGAAATATAAAAATTTGCAAACCGCTGAGTTAAATGATGAGTTACACACTATACAGTATAACAATTATACAGTTGTGTCCCGTTTCAGGAAATTGATGTTTAATAACTGTAATAGCTTTAAAACTGCCCAATTTTTGAAGAACAACTCACTTTGCTTTTGCTTCTCTTCATCTCGGCTACGCTAGCATAAACGCGTCCTTTGGCGGGCGAGGATGGGTGGCTGAGAGTGTTGGACGCTTCTTGAAACCGCGAGCTGCTCATCAACGAGTTTTGCTTGAAATCGTCCTTCTGCCTCTGGAACAGTTCTTCTAGTTCAGCTGAAGTGATTCTACTGGAAGTCGGTCTTTGTCGGATTGAAGCGGTCCTGGGTTGAACCGGAGTAGAGTTCCCGGTACCACCCGGAGTGGTTTGGTGTATCGATTCCGCAGAACTCGATTTTGCAATATCATCAGTCTCTTCTTTTTCTCCCCCTTCTAGGATTTCGCGATTAAAATGGTTCAAATAAAACAATAACGACTCACCTAAACCAGCTACCATACTTTTGGCCCTCGCTCTACCGACGCTCAAGGTAGTTTTGGGGTCGCGTCTTGGCGGTAGCGGGGCTTGAGCAGATCTCCCCAAAGTGCCGCAAGAATTCCCCATTTTTCTCGGCAACGTGGCATACTGTCTACTCGTGGGTACTTCTAAGTTTCCACCAGGTAAAATCGTAGATTTGCTCATTGGCAGCATCGAAGTCGTCGGCCCTCCCAAACTCATCACAGTCATTTGAACTAAATCGCCGGATTTCCGGATCAGATCCACTACGTGTTCGTGAGATGCCGACGAAACGTCTTCGTTGTTGATTTCTAAAAGAAAATCTCCTTTTCGAAGACCTGCCATATCTGCAACACCACCCGGATCGACATCGTCGAGATACTGAAGCGCCGGACACTTCTCCGAAGGCGTTAATTCCATCAAAGGTGACGTCGCTTTGGCTCCGCGTAAAATAAAACC
Organism: Pyrochroa serraticornis; assembly: GCA_905333025.2. Taxonomy (NCBI): domain Eukaryota; kingdom Metazoa; phylum Arthropoda; class Insecta; order Coleoptera; family Pyrochroidae; genus Pyrochroa; species Pyrochroa serraticornis. The sequence continues at coordinate 6,125,715 of HG995157.1, read as the reverse complement.
GAAACCTTTTCGGCCCCGATGGAGAACTACATTGCGAGGTTCAGCTGGAGTACCCGCGTAACTAAAACAAATTTGATAGAAATTATGTGGTGGTAAATCGTTGGAGGTTACGTTTTCTTTAATCTGGGAGCGGTAGCAAAATGTTTGGAGGTGCTTTCCCGTCTTCCCACAACTCTTCCGGTGTTGGGTCTCGATTGGTAGCGGCTATCGCGAGCTACCATTACGGCGGCCGGGATATTTTGGATTCGTAACTTGACTTCTTGAACGCAATAAGCGGGGAAGAGTCCGGAACGGTTTCCGCCACTTCGAAGGGTCCCTTCCAGGAAACCATCGTCAGTAGCGCCAGTTACTAAAACAAATTTTGGTCAACAATCAAGTTCTAGTTAACAATAATTACAAGATAGGAGCAACATTTTTTTTTAATAATAACTTTGGAGAACTCCCGATGGGAATGTTTTAGAAGAGTTTGGGAATTTAGGTTTATGAAGCAGGAACAGAAAGTCATGGTGTGAGGCACGAAAACAAAGATTGATCACTTTCAGCGGACTCACCTCGGGCGCCTCCGACCCCAAGGTTACCAGCGAGCTAATCGTGTTTTTGTTAAATGATAATTCGAAAAAACAATAGACAATTTGACGAGTTAATTGCGATTTACCTTCGATAATGTCTCCCTCTCTGATGGTGATGTGGCCCTCTTCTTTGGAAGAGTAAGACTCGATGCAAACTACGGTGCTTCCGGGCATTGAGAGACTACAATTCGTGTCCGAATTGGCAGTACCCACCCCTGAACTGTCGCTGATTATGTCGCTGGTGTCGCCGAGACTCTTATCTGCAACACCCAGTGCGAGCACTGAGTAACATCATCATTTACAATACGGGGTGCACGCATTAAGGGGTTGCTGTTTATCTTTTGGTCCCGTAACACTTAATTAGGCGACCAATCCAATTGAATATATTAACAATACCGAAACTGTCGGCCATGTTGAATCAAAAATAGACTCAAAATGGCTGCATCTCTACCAATATAATAAAATCCTAATAGTAAGTTAGCCATTCCCAAAAAAAACAGCGTGAATTTGGTTAGGTTAGTTATAGTAAAAGACACTGAAACGCATTCACTAATGCACATTGACCATGCTTAGTCGGGTTTGTTAGTCCTGCTTGGGTAGTGACGTAAATATTGTTTGGTTCGCGTCACTACTCAAGTGGTTGGTGAAACATTCGAGTACCTGTGACGATGCTGGCAGTGTCTGTTTCGTGGCCTGGGGGAGCACTGCTGCCGTCGCTCAGACTGGAGCTTGCTGAGCTGAAAGGGGCTGAGGACCGGTCGCTGGGACAAGGACTGGGGGGTAAGGCTAGAGTGCTCATAGATGGGGCACGGTTCAGCCATCCTATGGCGGACCTACGCTTCGGGTTATAGCTGGGCGGGCCGCGGTATGGGACTGAAATATTAACGCTAAGTCTAGAAGCGCCATCAAAATTGAAATTTCGGGCATGGTTGCACCGGCAGTTCGCCGCGAAATAGCAATTCGCATTGATCGACTTGTATTATTGGCTGCATAACTTGCGTACACTCACAACTCCATTTTTTTAATTCAACTAAAGCAGCAAAGAGGAACAAATGGAATTACTGCAGAATTTTCTCAAATATCGTTACAACAAAGTTTTTTTTATTTAAGAGTTTTGAGTATATACATTGGCAATTATCTAAACTCAACTGAGAAAATCTGCAAAAAATAATAACTCAATTCTACTAATGGACACAAAAGCGAAAACCAAAGTGGCAATCAACTAACTAACGTGGAAATAAATCATGGGCGCCAAAATACTCCAAAAAGTCAACAATTAAATGTTGCAACGTCATAGGGTTGTAGGGACACAATGCATTTTTATTATTATTATCCCTGCATGTTAAATGCCAGGGTGTTGACTGATGAATCTTTATCCAGCCGTTCCAGTTTATCTTTTGTAACTTTAAATCATACAAAAGATTCTTTGTTGCGCTTCTTCAAATATAATACAATCTTGCAATAAAGTGAATTCACGTCGGCAAGAAGCAAACGTTATTGAAGACTGCAACAGAAGCATCAATGTACTGTACTTGGAAAATACTAAATTAACAGTTTGCTCAATCAAAACAAAAAGGAAAACTCATTCAAGTTATAAGTAACACGTTACGTAAGCCAAGTAGGAAACGCAACTAGAAAAAAGCAGTTTATCCAGAAATGGAGAAACGGCTTTACAAATTGTTCCCACTGCGACAAAAACACGTTCCAGTTTCTGGAAACTTCGTCCAATTGTAATTAACTAATTTCAAAATAATTTTAATCCTTGCAAAAGATACCAACGCTAGGACTCCCACTCCAAACGAAACTTATTGATTAATATTTTCTATTCTGCACAGGAACACTAACAATTCTTGAGTGACCTTCGATACGCGATACGCCACGTCTCATATTGAAATTGAATGTTATCGTGTTAAAGCATTCTGATCCTCAGGGAAATCTGTGGCGCTTTGAGGGTGGTGGATCAGGAAAAACCCTCATCGGCTACGCCGGCGTTTAGATGAAAACCAAATATTATTCGCGGACCAAGAGATGGGACAGATAGAGTCGTTAGCACCAAAAAATCAACCTGTACACGAATAAGGAATTTCGAACAAGATATCCTTACGGTCACGAATCAAGTCCCGGCCAGTGCGACTAGCTTGCTATTAGTATTTCTGGTGGCTTTCTCTCATGTGCGACATTGGTGAATATCAGACTAGTATGAAGGCCCTATTCACCAACCCGTCAACACGGAAACGTTCCAGCACCTAAAGGGGAGGTTATATGTCTAACAGTGAACACAGAAGGCAATCTTGAAATGATAAGAAAGAGCTGGAGAAAGCATAAGACATTATAGAAGAACTAAAAACTGGAAAAGATTCAACGTCCGTCATTCTTCTCTCGATGAAATTTTTACTAAAAAATATAAGAGAGAAACGGGTAGCAATGAACGTCAACGTATAGACGGATCAGAGAGAAAGAGACAAAACGCCTACATAAAATGGGCATTAAGTGAAGAATTTCTATGGTCATTCATATAGACACTTTTGAAGCGGAAACACCAAATCCCATGACTTCTAAACACCAGTACGTTTAAACTGGCTGGGTGGGCGTGCGCATCCTAAAGCATTCGCTAGTAGAGCAAGTTCTCGCCACGATTCAGAACGATTGTGATCGACAATACACGATGTACCTTTAAATTGGATGTTTTTGGTATTTCTATCGCCTTTTTATAAGTACTATATATAATGAGGTTAACCCCAGCAATAATTTCAAAATACTGTAACAACTTAAAAAAATCGAACTAAAAGTTTGACCTAGATGAAGAAACAATGGAACCCTTAATTTTCTTTGAATTAATTTCTAATAAAAAAAACTTCAGTTATTCTTTTTCTCATTCGGAACCCTAATAGTGTTAACAATTACGGTTATGCAAACAAATTTTGTTCATTTTATTGTAATTGAAGTGTAAACTGTTTCATTTACTCATTGCAGAAACATTTTGAGTATTTTGACTAAACTGCAAATTAGGAGCAAAAACGGAAACTCCAAAAATTTGCGATACGGGTTATCGATATTGGCAAAAACCCTTGATAACTGAGATTGTCCTGACTGGCGCCCATGTTAAGGTACGGCAATCAAAGCTGCACACCAAAATTTTACTCACTCGTTTTTTACCCAATTGTTTTGTTTTTTTTTTTAAGTTCAGACAACATAATGTGTGAATTACACAAGCTTTAAGCAGGCAATTTAAAAGTATCATCATGCAAAAATAAAATTGACAAACATACGAGAGTAACAATCAAAGTTAATTTCCTCCGGGAGTTTCCCGTTGGCTCGCGTCCAAATCTATCAAAAGACATGAAACGTCGATAAAGATTGAAATTATGCAAACGCCTGCGACAAAATGCGGAATTTCAAAAAAATCCCAATAAAAACCGGTCAGTTTCACTTCTACCAATAAACTCGAAACAGTTATCTCAAAATTTTAATTTTTATACGTTCGTGCAACTATTAAGGTCGTGTGCATACATCGAAACGTTTCGATAAATCACGAACACAACTTTCCCCGAATAATCCGAATCTTTATCGAGAAAACGTGCGAACACCAAGATGCAACCATGCAACAAACCGAAAACCACTTACCGACATCCTCCTGTCGATAATTCTGGATGATTTCAGCCAATTCCATATTGCCGGCGATCACAGCTACCTGACATGGTGTTTGATTAGAATAGTTGAGGGCCTGACGGTCGGCCCCTCGAAAAAGTAATTGTCGAGCGCAAGATTCTTGGCCGTTGACGGCGCACACGTGTAAGGGCGTGTTTCCGGATGCATTTCGGGCGTTCATGTCCGCCCCGTAAAACAGTAAATGCTCCAGGTGTTGCAGCATGCCAGTCTTGCAAGCCTTCAACAAACAATCAATTAAATTATTCAAGTGGCGACTGTTTATGGTAATTATAGCAGAAACAAGTTGAAAAACGTTACCTGGTGGACTTCCTGCCAACCCTGCAGGTCCTGCGCACCGGTGGTCGCGTGGTCGTGCAGAAGAGCTTCCGTAAACTGAGACTCCACGTTATGCGTGACGGTGAGGTAAAGCGGTGTTAACCCTTTGGAGTCTTTGTAGTTGGGGGAGGCGCCCAGTTCTAATAGCGTTTTCATAGCGTCGAGACTCTTGTGTTCGACGGCGCGGTGCATCGCTGTCGTACCGTCTTTCGTGCGGTAATCCAGCAGGGCGCCGCCATTTACCAACGCTATCAACACTTTACCCGGATTCTTGACACCGGTGGCGATGGTTAGGGGGGTTTCTGCAATTACAACAACCGTCAGTGGGGGTGGGCCGGAACCAAGTGTAAAGGGTTAAAGTCTTTCTTCGAGGATCAACGAATATTTTTTTAACTCTAAGAAACTTACAGAGATCGGCGCATAATCTATAGATATAGTCGCCAAACGGCACTATGTTTCTACCCTTAGAATTGATTTTTTAGGAAACGGAAGATGCACATGTTGACAATGATAAGAAACTAAGACCAGATATTGCAAAGCAAATTTTCACTTTTAATTCTTTACCAAAGAAAACTTTGAACATTTGCAAAATTTAATTGCGATTATGAAAAGTTGGGCGGCGTTTGTTTGACGAAACCGTTATAAAGTTAGAGGATTTGACCACAAGGCTGGTGGTTAAAAATATGTGTCGATTTATTCTTAACTCCAGAGTTTAGAGTCTCCAGGTGCCGGATTAAGAGATGTAGAACTCTACTAAAAGTTGGTATTGATTTGTTGAGCTTTACACTAATTAAACTGCAAGAAGCTTTTGCGTCAATCCTCTAAGAAAGCTCATCCCTAAACGCGTTCCGTTGCATCACCGCTGACTCCTGCGGTTTGCGCATGGCTTTAGGATTCGTCCGAAGTTACGAGGCGAAGCACGCAATGGTTGTTTCTTGTTGGCTTGCGGCGGCGTGCGGTAATAATTCGACGTTCATCTTCATAAATACACAATCCATCGCGGTTTTTATTTCAGATTGCACGCATACCTTTATTATTATATAATTCCATGTTTTGATTGCCGGCTATCTTACCTCCTACAAGGCTTGTTGATCTTTCTCACAAAAAAACCGAGTTTAAATGCCAACATGTCCACGAACTTTGCCTCGAACCCGCACGAAGCCATTTACGGCAACAATTGGAGTCATCAACACTCACCACCAGAGTCCTGGCAATGGAAATTCGGATCGAGACCCTTTGAGCACATCTTCGTGACTTTCTCCACTTGTCCGTTGTGAACATAATCGAGAAACCTCCGCAAATTGGCCCTGGTATGCAAACTTTTCAATTGTTTTTCGTCCAAAGAAATCATCTTGTACACCCTCCTCTTGTACTTCAACTGCAAAAAATTTGATTGAAATCAATAACAAAAAAAAATAGTAAAAAATTACCTCCAGATAACCAACAGGACCGTTGAAAGGATAGTCGCCAAGACGTCGCTCTTCGTCCAGGAATTTTCCGGCTCTTCCATTTTCGGGAGGGCTGAACAGTCCGTAGTTGAAGCTCTCTTTCAGTTCCTGTAAACCGATGTGCTTGTTAACATCACAATTAATGGAGTAAATCGAAGAAAATTCATGCTGGGAAAGTGGTCGTTTAAGCGACTAACTGATGAGATGTTTTCTATGGAAACCATAGGGAATTTGCATAATTGCGGGTTGGATGGTTTGAAATTGAAGATGGGTACCGTTATGATGACATTTAATGTTTGAAACCGCAAGCGATGCAGAGAAGCAAGCTAATTAGCCGTTAGGAAATTAAGACATTATTAAGTCACATGTCAATGGATAAAAGTGTGGAAATTTATTGTTTGGCCTTAGGGGGATTGTTGGTCAAAGACATTCTGCCAACTTAAGATTTTGATTAGGATTCTAAGAATGATTGAAACTTTCAGTGCGTCGTATAATAAAAGGTTCATAGGTTGAAAAACTAAAAAAAAATATGATTGATGAGGTACTTGAGAGAGAAAACGTAGCAACATCACAACAAGCAGTAATGAAAATTACATAAAGCTTGATGGGACTTGGACGAAACGTCAAGAATGTGCATTAAAAATAAAAAGCTGAAACAAACAATTATTGAGACTAATTGGAATAAAATTTATATTATGCAGTAAAGTGCAAAGGCACGTGTCTCTATAAAGAACCGAAAAACGCAGATTCTAATAGCTCAACAATTGGTATAATTTAAAGACTATTGACACTACCGCCAATAGTATTGGAAAAGTCTAAAAGAAAGTTACGTGATCAAATTCAATGTGCTGCGTAAAATAAGTTATTCGCCTAACATTACACGTATGTATCGCTGGTTGTGGAAAACAGTGTACGCACAACATTTTCATGCATATTCTGGGATTTACAGCTAGCGACAAAAGTTTATGCTTACTAATAATTTCCTTCAAATTAAAAGATTCACGTTATATCAGCAAAGTATTTGTCCTATCTATCTGAATAAACTTTTTATCTTAAAATATATCAGCGTCTAATAATTTATAAAGAACGCAGACAGCACATTTTCAACCTATTCTTTATTTTTGCCAGAAACGTCGACGCTCTGGAAAGTTATAAAATAGTCTACAAAGTAAAATTTTACATCAAGCTGTACATAAAAAAAGTTATAACTTCTTTCTAAAAAAATTGTTTGTAGATACAAAATAATGCTGTAAACCCGGCTAAATGATTTGTTTGAAAAATCTAAAATCCATTTCTTGCTGCTGAAAAATAAACTCCAATTGTAAACAGATAAATTACTTGGTTGAAATTAATATAAGACGCCACTTCTCCTAGTACTAAATTAAGTTCGGAAGTTCAGAAAAACCTCCAGCAATATTGTTGACAAATGCGAGATTCCCATAATTTTTGGAAAGATCTTGGTCCTAGATAAAATTTAGTCGGTCTCGAGTAATCTTTGTAAGAGTGGTGTCCTGTTTTCGGACAGAATTTTGCAAGTTGATAGAAACGCAAATAATTTATATTGCAATCATCAATCCACACTCTGCCTCCACTAAATAATCTCCAATTAAAGCTAACCAGAGACAGTGTAGATAGGTGTACAAGGAAATAATTTAAGAGTTCAAGCTGCAAAGAAGTAATGAGTATAATAACCAGTAAGATATGAATCGAAAGACACCACTTCGCTGGATGAATGCCGACAATTGGAACCAGGAGCGGACTGATTCGCGTTTGAAAATTAGTTATGTCCTTTAAAAATGATTTTAAATTTAAAAAATTGTCTGTATAAGAACACCCCAGTTACTACAGTGTTAGTTTTGAGTTTCACAAAATCAGTTTTTGCTACTCTCCATGAATTGCGTAATATACCTTCAGCTGTGTTCAATGTCAATTGTCAAATTTAAAGTTAATTTTGTTACCGTTTTCTCGCATTACAGACTGCATTAAGTTTAATTTGGCGGCTCCGCAACCAACAATACAAAGATGTAATACTAGATAAATCAGCTACGAAGAGTAAATCTCGGAAATAATTTGATTTACATACGAGCACATTTAATTATTACATAACTTAATTTCTCAAATCAGAAATACATGAAACATGCTAAACACAAATTTAAAAAGTTCGTGCACTTTAAAATTAGTTTTGCCGCGTGGTGTATGAGGTCGATATTGTCGTTACTTTCTTGCGAAATTACAAATTTCAACAAAATCCGTTACTCCCTGCGGATCTGTTTCACAAAACCTCACGTAATCTCAAACTCATCTAAAAACTTTCCAGAATTTTCATTTTGGGTCGCAACATTTTCCAAGCTAACAAAAACTTTAACGAACTCCAACAAAACGTTAGTAAAGTTGGTCGTGAACTGTCGCCACCAAACCAGCTCAATCATGAAATTTTCCGTAATCAAATTGTATTTTTATTAACGCTTTTCAACCATTAAATTTCATCAGTAAATGCCTTATTCGCGTTGCGGCAATATCAAGCCCCTTTTATTACATAATCCTCGACTCCATCTCAAACATTCGCACCATCACATGTATAGATAAACTCGACAGGTACCTACACACACGATAATTTTGCCATTATTACCTTCCTCGAAGAAGGTTGGCGAAAGCGAGGGGATATTAAAGAGGCATCCGGAAATACACCTGGGAGAACGAGAATTAAGACAGGATTTCGAGAAGAACGAGCAATAATTCATAGGGAGAGGGAGAGAAAGAGAAGGGAAGATCGAAGTGCTTAAATTGATTCAAGAGGCGGATTAAGGGATTTCGGTGAGATGCAGCTAGGGCAAATTAGAAAGCGGGGTTTTGGGGGGCGATTTCGGGATCGAGGAGCTTGTTACGGATTATAATTGAGACGTTGAAAACATGTGTGCAGACCAAGTTGTTTCACCACTCCCCCACACTCTATTTGTCTTTATGTAAAAACGCTGTAATGGTCAAATATTGATACCCGCTGCCAACTAGAAAGTTTTCATTTCCCTGAAAATGGTGAACTCTTCTGGCTGTTTCCATACCTTTATTCCTTTTTTCTTTTAGAGTCCTTTAGCGCTCCAGTTGCCTCATGACAAACAGTGTTCAATCTTAATTTTTATTTGTGACGTTTACCTGTGCATAAATGAAGAACCATTTTTGCAATCACTTAATTAGTCGATTTAGTTAAATACAAGAAATTTTAAGAACCCAAGTCACTTTCTTTGAAATTTGCCAGCTACCGATCTTAGACTTCTTCGCTTCTCCCACAATTACATGCAGCCAAGTCTTGGTCTCAACTACGTTATTTTGTTCGGAACTGATTCTTGCTAGTAACCTTAAGGGTAACGGACGAAATAAAGAGGACGGAAGATCCAAGAAGGAATGCTCCTTACACAAACGGTGTATATGCAGTCCATCTTAGCACCAATACAATGCAAGCGTATTGATTGACGTAAAGTGTGTTGCCTAAATCGGGCGTTTATTAGATTTGTGATTGTTGCGCTACATCAATTACAAGAAAGCTCTAGCATATAGCCAAATTCTGATGTTAGTAACATATTTCGAATTCAATTTCCAAACAGATCTCATCGCCAAAATTTTCAATTTCGTTGTACATTTTCACATAATATTAATCGCAATATTGTTCTTAATTTAGCCATTTTTGAGGAGACGGAAGTAAATTATTATAATTTTAAATCAAGCTATGAATCCTAATAATTTCCTCTCTTTACTCTACAACCATTTTTTTTCTTAGTTACACATTAACGGCACTGTAATTGGTGTACAACAATTGGTGTTCTTGTAACGCCGGTGTGTGCAAATATCTTAATTTTGGGGCCGTTTTCTGGTAGGTTTCCGGGGCGAAAAGCCCGTGAAATCCGCGCTTCTACGCTCCTGCTTGGAGTTTTTGCGTCTGCAATAAAGCGGCACAATTACACTTCGCTTTGTTCGCCTCCTGCAATTCCTGCGAAGGATTTACCATTATCGATTTTATTATTGCCTCGACGGCGAAGACATTCAACAAGGGAGTGCTTTCGGTTGTAAATCATTTTTTACTGTCGCACAGCTCGGCTTGGTTGTTGGCGATGCAGTTGCGGAGGACCCCGCATGATCCGCCGCTTAATTGCACCTCGATAATTAATTCTTTTGCCAGACTGGCGTGGGCGGTGCGAAAACCGTACAATCACCAATTATCGAAGCTGAATGTAATAACAATAATTAGTGAAACAGGCGATGATGGAATAGAAGCGACTCCGGTTATTACAATTTCGATACTCGATTTTTTTTCGAAATCACTACCGCCTCTATTAGTTTTTGAAAATTGCGTCTGATTGTTGCGATGCCTCCGGGTTGGAGTCAAGGCTCGCGAAACATTTGTCGAGTTCGCTTTTGCTGGTCGAAACTCTAAAAGTCAAGGTTTTAAGTAAAAATCTATGTTGGAACGACCACTATAATTATTAACAAGTCAAATCGGTCAGCTGGACGATGGTCGAATTTTGAAAGATTTTATTGTCGATTTTCATTAATAAAATTAACGTGATTCGAATAAAAAACAGCTCGTCGAAACTGACGACAAAAAATTTATGGGTCGGGATCTCGGTGTCATGGGCCTCGATATTCGCCATAAATTTGCCTTAAACTAGACTCGGGCTATAATTAGCGCGTAATCACTGTTGGATTATATCATCGCGACTGGCTTGATCGATGGTGCGGGCAAAAAAGCGGAAAAATCCACCTTCTTTCAGCCGAAAAGCCATTACACATAAAATACGGTGGATTTACCAGTGTTGTGTTGTAGGTATAGTGAAGACCGGTGGAAATGCCCCTTGGTTAAAACTGTTCTGGTTCAAATTTATTCTTTCTTCCTCATCGGCAGCTCTGGCAGCTTAACAATATTACAATTTTATTCCAATATCCTTCATGGCTGTTAAACAACTCATTTTACATTTTTTCCGTCTTGTTTTTACTCTTATTTCTTGTTTCTGTCTGTAACTATTTTCGTTTAAACGTTTTTTTTTTTTTGAAATAAAAGTGTTTCTCCTTAAGGATGCGGTTTAATCGTCTCTATCGCATGCACGGGGCGTTATGGGCTTGGCAATGCATTCTGTGCATTACTCCAAGACTGGAGTAAGTTTCTTGATTTGTCTATTTTTGTCGTGTTGTATTATTTTGTTACTTTTCTTTTTGTGTCTTCTAGAAACCGCTTCTTTAATTATCTCATTTAATTTAATTGTTTTTTAATAACTATCCTACCACTTCCTTCAAATCGCTTTCACAAAATTATTTTTTCAAAGTATTCGAAAGCATCTTTAAAATTCACCTGAGTTAATTTCAAATTTTCTTTCAGAAGTAACTCCCGTATGTCTTGCTCACTTCAATTCTTTTGCACTTTGCCTGGACTTACTTACTTTAATTCTTCTGAATTTTGCCTATTTTAAGAGACTTTTCCCTCTTCACACATTTCGATTATTTTTATCTTTGTGTTTTCTAGAATCCTTATGAGTATCTTTTTCAGTATCTTCAACCACTCTATTCCACTTCCATCCTCTTTCAATATCTGTCGCATCACTCCCATGGTAGTTGGCAGACACAATACTTTCATTTTAGTTTCTGATTTCATCTTTAATGCAGATTTCTGCTTCTTTCTTCTATTTATCCTTCTAATTTGCGATTCATATTTTCTTGCTTCATATATCATTCCTAAAGAATTCTGCAAAACTCAAGCACTACAACTGAATCATTGTAATTCCTTCATTGTCCTAACAGATTGAGGGTTTTCTTATTTTGCTTCTCTCTTTCGTTCTCCTCAAAATGATTTTTAATGCCTTTGCTTCACTTCTCTAAAGTTTCTTTTTCGGCTCTTCCCTCTTTTTGCCATTTCATTTATTTAATTTAATGTAACTTAATTATTACATCATTAATTAACTTCAGATATTTTTCCACTCTCCTTAACCGATTCTGACCTTAGTTATAACTCATTTTCAGTCTTGTTTACTTCTCCTATCTTATCAACATTGCCAAATACAAGAAAAAACTTGGATTTAAGCGATAATTCCATATTACCTATTACAAATTATTTTGTAAAAGCGTAACTTTTGGTTTTACGCACCTTATACCAATTAAAAAATCTCCAATAGATTACAAAATTTAATTTGTCTAGCCTAATGGATCCAATCCATTTTTCTGAGTTAAAATCGAAGATTCTCTAAATCGGCAGGATTAATAGGGAAAGCCCCTTGAGACGCGGCCTCAACAGGTCGTGGTGACTGATTTTTCCCCAGAGTGACCAACTTCTAGATAGCCGTCAATTACGACGGTCAAAACAGCAGGGCGTCTGCATCTGACCGCAGGAGAGGCAAAGCGAAGCGACTCTGGGGAGATTCCTGAAGGGTCAGCGGTCATTTAGCCGGCAGCACCCTACCAGTGGCGTGCACGCAAACTCACTACCGTCAAAAATCCATTCGACCCAACGTGGTTGGCGGCATTAATAAATTCCGGAACACCCATATATGCATAATTGCATATTGATCAGAAGGGATGGGCCCCACGAATGATGCCGTTAATGAAATTGTGGGCTGATTCGGAGATAACAACACATGTTAATTTGTTGTAACGGGAAATAAACGAAATATATGTAACAGTACTGTACTGTAATTTTTTTAAATCACTGAAAGAAAAAAAAAACGATTTGTCGTGGCATTTTATTTCAGTATGGATTTGGTTTATAATTAATTTGGCTGCCATTGAAACTATAAATTATTTACAACATTTTTTTAAATAATAATAATTATTACTCAACTTAATAATTGCTGTAAAATATTTTCCTAGGTTAATTTAGGTATTCGGATTTCTTTTCAGTGTCACACTCATGACGACCCCTCCTCAAGTGTCTTAAATCCAACAGACACGTGGGATCTACAGTTGAACCCAAACGACCAAGAAGAGAGGATACTACTCAGCGGTTTGCCTTACCTTCCTAGGGGCAGCGATCAAAGATTTAATTTTATTTTAGTCTTATGCCCCTATTAATGATGATTTAAAAAAATTGATAGCTTGGTAGCATTGTCAAAATAAATGTGTTGAAGAAACAGGAAACCCAACCAAAACATTTATTAAAAAATGAAAAAAACTGCTTTTTTAACAGTCCACGTGTATTTTAAATTGACCTCCTACTTGGTCGAAAAAGCTGAAGTACATACTGTACACAGTAAACAATGAACAATGGATAATAGTTATAAACCCATTAATGCGGACGTAGGTTTCCTATGAAAACAGTTTATAAGGGTAATTTACATAATTACATAATTTATTTATTGTTAAAATTTTTATATGATATGCTCTCTACCAGCAATATAAATATTGTTCAAGGCGGTTGGAATTTCCTAAATGGGCACTTCCAGGTAACTTCTAAAAGCTCTCTGATTTCCCAAAAAACTAAATCACCAGGTAAGTTATCTAAAAAAAAATGTGATAGTTTTAGAAAGTTCGTTACCATTTCTGTTAAAGTTTTGTGTGTTACTTAATTTTGCGTCTTTCAACTGTTGTTGAAATAGACAGTAAAAAAAATATTTCATTAGTATCCACACTCCTTATCTCTCTATATTGATGATTTTATTATTGTTATATGATTATAATCTATGGCGCCTATAGTACGAGGAAAATTATACAAATAATTATGTCATAATTTCTGCTCAGCTTGTTCAATTTCGAATCGATATCTAGAAAATTTATGCAATTATTTGTTTTTGAAACAATTTTTTCAACAATTTATACTGTCAATTGTAGTATCTTTTTTCAATTTAAACTTCAAAATTTTAATATTCGTAAAAGAGCCTTTTCTCGAGATTTTATCCTTCAAAAACTTATCGGTCAAAAACGTAACTTGCACAAAGTACGAAATTAGTACTTTGATCGATAAACACTTTCAGCACTTAAATATTCTGCGAAACTTGGAACTTGCCTGAATAACAGTCAAGTCAAAACTTTTCAAAAGTAGACTTAAAGGCAGGGCCGTGTTCAAAAATTTGAGACGGCCTTTCAAAAAATTTTTTTGGTTACACTAAGTTTAATAGTTGGAACGGTTTTTGAAGTTACATAAACGCAATTTTGCAAATATCTGCACAACCAAAAATCAAGTGGCCTAAAATCGGGCAAACACGCAGGCCACTGAATTGGTCCATACGTTCCTATCATTCTCTTACAAAATTCAGTGCTTAGCCAATTAAGACTTATCCTCGCATTATGCACCCGAGCCCCATCTTGTTGAAAGTTGCTTCGATTAAGTTTTGCAACAAGCAACTCATCCAAAACAAAAACAAAAATCTGCTTGTATTTTTCTTTTGATTTAGAGAACCGTCAATAAAAATGGCCCAATCTAGCACTGAAAATTTTGCATCACACATTAACGAGTCTTGCAAACTTGCGACGTTTAAATTTTCACTCCTTGACCACAATTTTTGTTGCATCCGAAATACGCTAGCAACATGACGGTCAGTTGATTTTTGGCCGTTATTTATTTCTTTATAAGAAACCCAAAAATTGCTACAATACGATATCAACGGCGACACTGACGGATTACTGACATTTATTGTTTGAAAATTTTAAGGGAAATCTAACATTCTCTATAGAAATTTTAATTATTTCATTTCAGGTCAGAAGAATTTCTGATCGACGCTACTAGCAATCGAGGGTGACAAAACGAGAAAGAAAAGCCACCCTCAATGTTGAAATTTTTCAAAATTGCCGTCTCAAACGTTTCGGAAATTGACTCATTACTGCAAAATTCTACGATTATCTGCCGGTCAAGAGTGGCATCTGCTGAGGCTTGTCTCACGTAGTGGCGGTCGTGCCGAAGGGTCAGTGTAGGTGTCGGACGGGCCATTGTTAGGGCATTGTTCACGCAACAATAGTGTCACGCGTTTTGAACGTTTCAGCCGAAGCAGCCGACGTTCTTCGCCTGTGATTATCAATAATTGCGACACGATCCCGACTGAACGTTGAAAAAGTACGAAAATAGTCCTGTAACGGTTTAACAGACTCGACCCGCAACTGGATTTATTAATATTGGCAATAAATCAAAAACAGTCTTGATCGAGGTGCAATGTTGCAGCTGCATTTCGGGGGTGTGCAAATGCTAACATCGATAATGTTACAAGTTTCCAAAACAACGAAGGGTGCATACATTAGTGATAGGGGCGAGCCAGAACCGGATTTTACCACTCCAACAGATTTTCAGTTAATCAAATTATCACTCCGAGCTATTTGCAATTAATTAAATTTATAACGTTAACAAATTTTAATAGCGTTAAGTTAAAAAAAAAAACGCGTTCGATGGCAATCCGGGGAAATGAGCGATCGAGCGCTGGCGGCCACCCCATAAATCATGCAACATTCAATTTCGAAACAGCGAGGGCGGAGAGAGTTCCGGAAATCAAGCGACGTAGCGGAAAATTCTAAAATAAAAATAGCGTGCAAAAAATTACCTACCCGATACCAAGTAGCCACCTGGGAGTGCGAAAGCACCGCCACGAAAAAAAGAAATGTTAAAAAACAAACAACAACTAAATAAAGTCCCGTTTTTAGCTGAATTGCCGGAATTGTTGACGACAATTGTTGCTAAATCGGTCCTTTTGTTATGTAACTAATAAAAAGCTTTACAAGTAATACGTTACTGACAGGCGGTGCGTTATTTACAATTTGAGTTGTCACTCAAAAATTTACATGAGAACTGACACCTACCTTGGGCAGGGCGGCCAGACATTGTTGCTTTACGTCCCAGACGAGTTGGTCCCGAGGGAACTGGAGGCACTTCTGCACGTTGAGCTCCGGCACGTGGATCCTCACTAGGAGGTAGCCCTCGTCGGGGCCTCGCTCGCCCTCCTCCTCCATAACGGCGCCGAGGTTCACATCTGAAAAAATTACCACACTGAAATCTCCTTGAATGCAACCAGATAAGATTGTAGAAAGTTTTCTCGATAAACACGCGAAATTTCAATTATCCGCGAGTGGACTAATTCATTCGATATTAATTTTAAAATTTTGTAATTGCTTGCGCTAAATTAATTAAATTATTGTGGCAGAACTTGACGGTATGTACATTTTTTTTAATTGTAGCGCAACAAAAAATCGCTGGATTTATCAACAAATAACGCGGGAGCGGCAACAATTGAAACGCCAAATAAATAATTCAACGCGTTTATAATTGGTGATTAAGTAAGATAACAATATTCGCCGAAATGCTATTGTAGGTGCTCAACTTCAAGCCAGAACGATTTCATACAACTTCATCTCTATTGTTTTCGCTGTTGATTTAGCAGCAAGCCCGCACGCTTACTGTACGTTCCTAAACAAATTTGTTGGTAATTTATTGTTGCAGGTAGTTGCGCAATATTTTTTTAAATCCATTAAGTCCCACCAATTTTTAGTTTGGTGATTGAAAGCGGTCCAAGGTTGTTCAGAAAATTGATCGAGTTGCTGGCAAAAACTGCGGTTTCATCCGGAGAGTTGTGATGGATTTTGTTGGAAGTTGAGGAAAAACAAGCGTAAAGAGAGGGTTAATTAAGCACTGTCTGATGCAGAAATTGGGAACGATGGGATTAGATGCGGGACGAAAATGCTAAATTACGTTGAGAACTTTGTAAAAGCAAATGTTTTGATAAAAGCAACTTTCTTAATCGCGGCTAATTAGCGAAGATTTCCGAAGGGTGTACAAGAACGTAATTTGAGTTATTGGAGCTCTCATCAAGTCCTATACCTTGATTCCGGAACAGATAGGCCAATTTCAACCCTTGATCCGGGTGGGACTTGAGGTTGGAGTTTTACTCGCAACTAAGAAGTGTAATTAGTTAGGGCATCTAGTGTAGATAATTAATTCGGGGCGGCTTTGTGAACATACAAAAACTCTTATCGAACATAATGCAACTGAAGAACACGTAGCTATATACAATTAGCTTGATATTTCTTGGAGTTTAAATGCGCACTGAAGTCCCGCCTTCGATGGCTTCAGTACAGCAGGGTTCTCAAAACCGCAACTTGTAATGGAAAAAAAAAACGAGGAGGAGAACATTTCTCTTAGTGTGGTACAAAAACCCCATCAATACAGTCCGTGGAAAAGTATTTTTCATTATAGTATTTTTTTTGCTTTTGTAATTACGTTACAAGAGCATCTAACAGCATATCCGATGATCTTTCAGCAACAGAATTATTCAAAGCCCCGGGCGACACCGATAATCCGAAGCAAAAGTAGCTCAAAAAACTGTCCCCACTTCACAAAATTCAGACATGAATAAAAACTAACTTTTGGACATCAATAATATTTCAATGTTTTGCCCATTCAGTCTCATCCAATCTTTTGCTGTTCAGATACTAAGCGCTAGCTGTTTTCATCGTTTTGGCAGTCGTTCAGATGCTGCTTTTCCCCTTCTGATCTTCATCAGCCTACCTTCGTCCATTCAAGATATGTGTTCATTCTTTCCCTGTGGTTTTTCGCCCATTATGATGTGGTCAAAAATGTGTTTTTCCAGAAGCTGAATTTGGCATGACCCTTTGGTTTTCAGAATCAAAGGTGTTTCCTTTCTTGCACATTAGAATAGTCTGCTTCTGGTGTAATCGCGTCCACCAAAATTTTGTTCTACAGCTTAGGAAGTTGAAGTAAAAGATCCACTTTTCTGTCAGGATTTGCACAGTTCGTTCATTTTCCTCTTCGATGTTCTAAACAATATCCAGACGCATTTTCATATTCCAGATAGATAATTCTCTATTTCTATACTAAAGTGATAAAACTTCTCATCCGCCGTATTTTATTATTTGGTCTGTTTGTGGACTCAATATATTTAATGTAGTCTTTTGAGGTCTTGATGGTTCTATATTTAAGGTACCTCTTCTTTCAATTTTAGATTTAAACCACAGTTTTTGGATTTCTGTAAAGTGAAAATAGTTGTACTTCTTCTGGTCAATGCCTCTTCAGCTGCTAGGTTCAAATTGTTCATTTGTAACTTCCAAACGTTGCTTACTGTCTTTTGGTGAAAAATAGAAAAAAAAATGTTTCTGCAAGATGTCCTCTGTACAAATTCAATGTAGGTACTTTCTGTTCTAAGCAACTCAATATTGAGTTTTTATACTCGATGTTCAAGCGTCTTTTTTCTCTGTTTGAGTTCATTTTAATTGAATTGCAGATGCATATAGAACTCTTAAGCTTCTTAAACTAGTCTTCTAAAATCTGGCGCATCAACCGACACTATGTGGAGGGTGTGCTTGTCTATCTTTAGTGTGGTTGTTATCAATTATAACTGATGTCAGTTATATCGATCAAGATTTTCACTTTCAACGATCATGTTTTTTTTTTGTTTTTTTGTGAGCAAATCAGAATGTAGTCACCATATTGTGTTATTACTTTGTTGTACCTCTAAAATATTTTTTTATCTTTCCCTTAAATAATTTTATACTCTAACAACCTAATGGCAAGTGTCTTTTTCTTTGTATTTTGAGGCTTTAATGGTACCTCCAACTTATGGGTAGGGTACGTTATAGACGGGCAGATTGAAGTACCGTAAGAACCCCTTTCATTACTGCTCTGCCGTTGTGTTGTATCGCATAAACTTATCTTGTAAATCATTTTGTGAAAATTTTGGATATTTTAATATATGAAGAGGTAACTACTAGACAATGTAAACTGATAACGAGTGTAACAATACTCAAAGCAGGGATCGATACAGAGATAATTTAACTATATAGGATAATTCGCATTTTTTGATCGCTAGGAATTGCCAAAATGTTTATACAAACAAAATTCGGCGCTTTAGTTTAAAAATATTCTAATACGCTCGGTAAATAAACAAAAGCTTGTAAACATCTAAACCAGGTGTTCTTAAATCTATTTCGCTCTGTTCCGCTGACAAGTTGCAGGGGCTGTTTTAAGACCAAATGCCATTTGCCTGAATTTTCGAGTTGCTTCGCCTCGAAGAATTGAAGTTAATAATTTAGACAATGGCGGCTGGTGTAGGACGGTCAAAGGGTCAATGCCCTTCCAAAGTTCCCCAGAAAAATTGAAAATGTATTAAAAACAAGCGAGAAATTCATAAAAGCTATCAGATATATTATTTGCTTCTATTTTAAGTTTCCCGCTTCTAAACTGGAAACTGTGCGCTGTAAACCAGCTTGACGTTACCCTCCGTGTTTCGCCAGATTGCGTAAAACTTTGCATATGCTATCCTTATTTTTCAATGCAATTATACATCGAGAGTGCTTTAAAAAAACCTGGCAACAGCGTTGAGGAGGGGCCAGATTCATTTTGCCTAAACCAATAGAGTAACTTGTTAAACCCTAACCCCGAACGTTCTCGAACTTCGCCGTTGTTTCAAAGAGTTCGGCAATGGCAATCCGCTTATAAACTAAATACAATACATGCAAGTGTGGTGTGTTCTAATTGAACCAATGAATACCGTCTAAGCAATTATCGCGGATCCTAAACAACATGTGGTGAAGGGCAAAATTGTGGTAAGATCATTCAATGCAGGTATGTACTACAATGCAAATTGGCTATGTGGTTGCGATGTCAGCGATTTATTTTATTGTTTTGCATGTTTATTGATGACATAGGTAACGTAATTTCTGCCGAATTAAAGAAAATTAAGGTAAACAAATCTCCTGAAAAGCTAATAGCTAAAAGTTATGATGGGGCTGCTGTTATAAGTGGCCGAAATAATGGAAGACAAGCCAAAGTCAGTTCAGTTTACATGAGAGCCATTTTCATTAATTATTATGCTCATCAATTAAATTTAATTCTAGAAAAAGCAGCCACTCAAAGTAAGCTAGTTCGAGTATTTTTTACAAATGTTTCTGCTTTTTCAACATTTTTTCTAGATCACCCCAAGGAACACAAACTGATAACCATATATAGAAGAGAAGATTTTCGTCAAGCCAATCAAGCTTTTCACATTTTTCAATTTCTTTTAGATAATAACCTTCAAAATAATTTCCCTAAATCTGTCAAATTGTTAAGAATTATTTGTACAATCCCGATGACAACAGCTGAAAGCAAAGGTTGCTTTAAATTTTTCAAGACATCAATGTGTAACGCCCGTTGAGGCACATTAGTCGTTGATAGTCAAATAATTTAAAAGTTGAATTCTCAATTGTTCAAATAAACTTGCAACTAAAATTGTTTATAATAAGATTTGAAATTTTTCTAACTAGTTGTGGTATTCATTACATGTCAATTAAATTTTGTGTTTAATTTCTACAGATTGAAGTAACTGAAACTACTACAGGGTGCATTCACAAGTGTCGTCAATAAGAAACTATGAGGATAAAAAATGTATTATTATAACAATTCCAAAGTGTTGGTCAAATTGAAATCTTATACCGAAACAATTATCACTAACACGAAATATGTGTGGAACTTTATCAGATAATTCGATCGACGCTTAAACGTCGAATAATCGAGATTACGAGATTATCACTGGAACTACTTTTGCGTTACAAACCTCCATTCGATTTGACGTGAATCCTTTCACGATTACGATGCATTTAAATTAAGTTCTAACATGCTTTGGTTTGGTTAGGTTTACTAATAAGTTGGTATGACAATATTTACTGAACGAGGCAAACTTTAACATTTACGATTTGCACTATAATAAACTTCTGCAAATGTTTATGCGGTATTGTAAATTTATGAGTTAGGTTAGTGTTTATTTTCTAGTAGTAAGTAATCTTGTTGTAGTTCTTGGAAATTATAATCTGCCCATTATCAAAAAAGAAAATTTCACGTGAACAACATACCAAAAGGACGTCAGAGTAGATTCTGAGAATATTTCATTTAAATACTGCAAATTCGCGTGTAGTGTAAAATTTTCCATAACAGAAAGAAATTAATTCTAGTAAATCAACAGCAATAACGTAGAAAACTAACTTTTCCTTCTTGGCCAGTAACCAAATGGTCCACCTTTATTCGTTGGCTTATTAATCAACTATTTTCGGTATTCTCATTGTTTTATAATCATGCATGAAAGTCCAGTCACCTAGTACAACATTGTCAACATTAAAAAAGTTTCGTGGAGATCCAACGTTTTTGCTTGGCCTCGATTCAATTTTGAGTTACCGAATTCCTCAAACTATTAGCACCCAACCATTTTGCAATTCCGTCACTGTAACGAACCGAACCATCCCCGTGTGTTTGAATTGAATTAGAGTCGTAAAATTTAAATTTCCTTCAATCTCGTTGGGAGGAGCAAAAATTGTTGGCCTTTGAAAGCTTATACGGGTAGAAATTAAGAAGACGTGCAGGGTTATTAAAATTAATTGAATTAGTTACAGCTTCGGTTGTTTTGTTCTAAATTAGACTTCAGCTTGTAATAATACAGCACTTAACTTCAAGTTTAGAGAAATGTTTATTGTTTTTTGTAATCAAACCTTTTAGAGTGAAGGTGCGGTCGAGGAATGGTCGCGTTAACAACATTGGGGTTTGTTGCGGCTCATCTGCTACGGAATTTGGAAGCAGGAATAAGGGAAGTTGTTCACTTTCACCCAAAACTTCACCAACACGTTCACAAACGTTAACGCGCCGCAACTGACTGATGCTAGAGCGGGATGATAACATTGTTTGCGTTATCAGGTGAGCGATTAAGACATATATAGTTCGTTTTTAGCGGACCGGTAAAAAAGCTGAGGAATAGTAAATCTCATGAAAATTAATGAAATCGCAACAAAATAAATTGCAAATCCGCGATTTTTCTAGATCGGCACCTTACAAGAAGAGAGTTTATGCAGCTTTGCATGCGACCGGGCAAATCAAGGCAATGTTGAAACGATATTACTTTAAAAATGTACAGTGAAGTTTTACCAGAACCTAAACATTAATATGTTCGATTATTTAGAAATTAAGTGGGATAAAATGAGTACAAAATAATAATAACGAAGAAAAAAACATGGCTGAGATAAAATGTATTTATAGCTTGCTTTGCGATTGTGTGATATGAAAGATATCTTCAGCCTTTTCCACGATTCAGAAAAACAATTATTTTGGCATCGACCTTCTTGGTAGGGTGGAAGAAACGATACTGGAAAATTCCAGTGAAAGTGAAAAAATTGAGATCAAAATAAAAAAGTGGCCTTTGAGATGAAATATTTCTTCAATGGATTCCAACGTCTGAGAGCTGATGGATCAAGATATCAGTTTCGTTAGTTCCATAAAAATCCTTTAACAAATAAAAGTGGTAAAAATGTAGAAAAACCGAAGTAAAAGAAAATATTTCTCCCAAACTGAGACGGAAACAGATAAAAAAATCGTTTTGATGTCCAGTGTTCTTTTAGTGACGCAGAAGAATTATGGAATAAAATTAGAGAAAAATCATAAAAATCGACGTAAAGAATGGACCGGATCAAAAGTATCTTCAATTTCAGTCAAACTTTGAAAGGTTTGAAAATTGATTATTTTGTACCGTGCCATTAGTGGCGTAGAAGAAACGATTATGGGAGAACGGTAGCGAAGAATTTTGAAAATCGAAAAGAAAAAGAGGCACCTGGGATAAAATATTTCTTCAATTCATTATACAAAATGCCTGAGATGAAATCAACTTCTTCCAAACTATGCGAAATTGGTTGATAAAGAAGAACGATTATTTTGACATTGATCGCTCCATTAGTGGAACACAAAAAATGATTATGAGAGAAAGGTAGTGAAGAATTTTAAAAATTGAAATAAAAAGAAGCATCTGGGATGAAATTTTCCTTCAATTTATTCTAACTATGAGAAATTGGTCAATAAAAAATTACTTAGATATTAAGTGCTTTAGTAGTTCTGTAAAAGAAACGTTTATAGAATAAAGCTTTCAAAAAATTATAGAAATAAAAGTAAAAAGTAATATTTCTTCAGATTTTCCCAAACTATCAGAAGATAATCGATAAAAAAGATCGTTTCGATGATCAACATTTCTTTCAAACTATGAGAAATTGGTTGCTAAAGAAAAACGATTATTTTGACATCGATTGTTCCATTAGTGGCGTAGAAAAAAGATTATGAGAGAAAGGTAGAGAAGAATTTTAAAAATAAAAAAGAAAGTAAGCACCTGGCATAAATAATTCCTTCGATTTAATCTAAACTATGAGAAGTTGGTCGATAAAAATTTATTTGCATATTGAGTGTTTCATGTGTTCCCTAAAGGAAACGTTTATAGGATAAAGCTTTCAAAAAGTTATAGAAATTGAAATCAAAAGCAATATTTCTTTAGATTTTCCCAAACTATCAGAAGATAATCGATAAAAAAGATCGTTTCGATGACCAATATTTTTTTAGTGCTAAAAAAATGCCTGAGATGAAATCAGCTTCTTCCAAATTATCAGAAATTGGTTGATAAAGAAAAACGATTATTTTGACATCGATCGTTCCATTAGTGGCACAGAAAAGAAATTATGAAAAAAAGGTATAAAAGAATTTTGAAAATCGAAAAGAAAAAAAAGCACCTGGGATGAAATATTCCTTCAATTTATTCTAAACTATGAGAAGTTGGTCGATAAAGAATTATCTGGATATTGAGTGTTTCATGTGTTCCCTAAAGGAAACGTTTATAGGATAAAGCTTTCAAAAAGTTATAGAACTTGAAGTCAAAAGCAATATTTCTTCAGATTTTCCCAAACTATCAGAAGATAATCGATAAAAAAGATCGTTTCGATAACCAATGTTTCTTAAGTGCTAAAAGAATACCTGAGATGAAATCAGCTTCTTCCAAATTATGAAAAATTGGTTGATAAAGAAAAACGATTATTTTGATATCGATCGTTCTATTAGTGGGGCAGAAAAGAAATTATGAGAGAAAGATAGAGAAGAATTTTGAAAATTGAAAAGAAGCACATGAGATGAAATATCTCTTCAATGCATTCTAAACTATAAAAAGTTGTTCGATGAAAAATTATTTAGATATTAAGTGTTTCGTTTGTTCCGTAAAAGAAACGTTTATAGTATAAAGCTTTAAAAAATTTATAGAAATCGAAGCAAAAAGTAATATTTCTTCAAATTTTCCCAAACTATCAGAAGATAATCAATAAAAAAGATCGATTTGATGACCAATGTTTCTTTAATGCAATAAAATGCCTGAGATGAAATCAACTTCTTCCAAACTATGAGAAATTGGTTGATAAAGAAAAACGATTATTTTGACATCGATCTCAAAGTATGCAAATCGACAAAGAACAAGAAATAACTATTTGTGTTTGGTTACTACCGTGGAAGAAGAAAGGCAAGATAAGATCAAAATAGCAAAAAATTATGAACATCGGAGTAAGAAAAGAAATGCTTGGAATGGAATATTTCTTCTATTTTTTCGCAACTGTAAGTAGTTAGTCCAAAGAAAAAGATCATTTTGGTGTTATGAGTGCTAATGTCGAAGACAAAGAATTAAACTAGTAAAAAATCCTGACCAAAGCGCAATTTATCTTCAACTTTTTGCCAACTATGAGAAGTTAGTTAATAAGAAAAAATTGACATGAAGTGTTTCATTAGTGTCGTAGAAAAAACTATTATGGGGTAGAGCTGGTGAAAAATCAGGTAGATTGAAATAAAAAGAAATATTTCTCAGTTTATTTCAAACTATGACAAAAATTAGTCCCATAGGTTGTAAGTGCATCGATGACTATACACATTCTTATTAGCAAATGAAGTTATCTGTAAAGAAATTGTTTCTTACGTTGACTACTAATGTAAGAGGTCAGGCAGATGATGCAATTCCAGATAATGGAGACTCAAGTGATTCAGATTATAATCTCAAGATATATCAAGTGAAAAGTGATATAAAAACGTTTTGTAATAGACAAGAACATTAAAAAAAAATATTGTAGGATGATGCAGAAAGGCCAACAAGACATAATATGAGATACAAAAAAAATATAATTACGTAACAGTAAATATTTTTGAGTTATTTATAAGAAGAGGGTACTAAGAAATTATTTAAATTGTATATTTAAATAAAATTTCTCCTAACTAAATGGAACCTAAGGGGATAAGAATCAGAAAATTAGGCTCAAAAAAATTACTATCATCTTCATGTTTCATCAACCATATGAAAGCTTAATCCTACTAATAATACTAAATAATTTCCAAAATTATAAAGATGAAAAACATTTGAATACAAAGAAGAGAACCCACTTTTTGCAATATTACATTTCTGCATCATAACTCTAAGTAATTGGCATTACAGTTGAACTAAAATCAGTAAAAATGTGCCGCTCTCTATAAACCATGAATTGCAGAATACATAAATACTGTGCGCATTGGTTTTCGCAAACAGTAATATTATTTATCATTTAATTTGTACATAAACAATTCTCGAAATTACATCAAACAGAATTAGCAATAGACAAATGAAGAAATTCTTGCTGTAGTGTTGCCACCAGAAACAGAAAGATTGAATATGGAACTTCTTTAAGAAAAGCAGCTACAATTATTTGAAATGTAAACTGAAGTAATAAAATTATCTTTTTTAGAAAGAAGGTAATAGAAACTAAACATGTTTGGTAAGAATTATGTGAAAATTATCCAAAGAATAATCTACTCATAGCATTGATTGGAAAGCCAATGTACCGATAGGTAAATAAAATTGGTTTAGAGCCGTTATCTGTAAATTAAGACGTAATAGAGATCCATAATAATCGGTAAATTATTATTGAAAATAAAAGTTAAAAAAAAATTAATAATAAAAACGATGCCAAATCCGATGAAACGTATTTGCACAATTCACATACTGTTCCAGGCAAGTCGCCAGTAGCTAAAGTTGATTCACAAGAAGGTAATTCAAAATTTTCAATCGAATTTTGTTTTGGTGATAGCTAATGCCGGTTGAAAAAAAATCGAGCGTTGACTGAAAGAACCTTTTTTCAAAGTAAAATTGCAACCTAAAATAAGTCAAACTCATAAAACAGAATGTTTGTGGTAATGGATTCAACTCCATAGTTGTCACTTAATAATCAAAATAAATTCAAGTCAAAAAATAATCGCAAAGCTGAAAATCACGTCGACCCATGTAATAATTACTAATTACAACAATAGTAAAACATTTGCAAAAAATGCAGAAAAGCCTGAAAACAAATATATAAAGGAGAACATAGACATACAATAGACGACGTACAGGGAGTAATAAAGTTAAAAGAAGATAACGATAGTGAAACAGATTATCTTTGGACACCGACTAACAAGATAACGACGATGATGCATTTAGATTGTCAACCTTGCGAGGGGTGCGCCACTATTCTGTAATCATTGTTGTAATCGATTGTAATCATTTGTAATTATCAGTCTATCTTCATTAAATTCAAAATATAAATAAATGTCCAACTACTGAAACGAGAATTTCGTACGCTATTTTTTAATTTAAATTTCGTTCCCGCTAAATAGTCATAGTCAACGTTTTTAGACTTCACATTCTTCATCCTAATCCTACAAGTGTTTCCACGTCAAGCTACCACACCAACGTATCTGAAAGACACCGACAACCGCTCCGGTTTCGCCGGTGTATCTGCCAGGCAGACCGACAAAAAAAATAATAAATACAAATTAATTTTATTATAATAAATAAAACTCAACACCTGAACCAACGTTGGTAATTTATCGGTTACCAAATTATTTAACCGGACGGTAACGCGCCCCGAATCACCATGAAAAAAGAAAGTGGCGTCAATACCGGAATCGATAGTTCGAAATTCGAAGATTTTCGCGCGTTAAATAAAATTTGCACGCGGCGCTGGATTTTTTAATAACACTCCAATATTATCCAATACTGGTATCACGTTTTTTATTATTAGAAGGTACTCGATGCAGTATCGTCCTATTGTTATTTTTGCAGATTACATCGCATAAGTTTAATACATGCCTGAAAGAAATTGATGACAGAACAAGTTTCAAGTACAACCAAATTTGACGCAATCTTGCAAAATTAATGTTGTCTGGACCTCTTTAGATTAAATTAAGTGTAAATTTCGGCGTTTATGCGCATTCTTTACTCTTTTTTTTCTTGGACTCGCGAGACCGACATTAATAATGTTGGCCCATCCAAAACCGTGCTCTCTATAGCGGTTACAAATCGCGAAAAAACACCAATACAGTTACGTCAACGGGTATGTGTTTTATTGGCAAATTTCTTAACGATTAGTGATTGAAATCGTGTTTGAGGAATTCGAATGATTCCTCAAACATGTTGTTTGCGCATGTTTTAGGAAAAATTGCGTTTTTCACGCCGTATCAAATTTGAATGTTTCATTGATGACATTGGTATGCGACGTCACCATAAATACTTACGTGTAGATAACGTTTAAAATGAATATCTAAGCAAATAAATAAATAAAAAACAAAAACACCTGTCTTGGAGATGCTGCGCAGGAATTCCAAGAGGATGCTAGTTCCTATTTCCTTTTTTTGCTGCTCTTGGACAAATATGTGCTTGCATACTTGACAGGTTGATTGTTCTAGACGGAACCCGGGGAATCGACAGAAAATTTTCTTGAAGAAAAACAAGTTTCTGCTAGTTCGTTTGAATTTTTGCTGAGTTGCGTTAAAAAAAATTTACGCGCTAAACTACCTATAATAACCATACAAATGAAGACCAAAAAGGTTGTCATATTATTCTTTTTTTTTCTGTTTTTTTAATAGTCGTAACGCTGCTGGTGGTACTAATACTCAATTACCTGCTGCGAGACGGGATTAAAAAAAGTTGTTATAAATGTGTGAGTGACACCTCGGACGCCCACTCAAAAATTTTGCATATTAGTTACGTTATATGGTTTTTTCTTCAATTCTTATCATTTGGAATCTAAGGTCGTTGTGTTTAATGCTACCAAGGAGATTTACCAGTCAATTATCTTCCTTTCATATAGTCGGCGAGGTGATTCAATTGCGTCACCTAAATAATTTTCGGGTGTAATCGGCTACAAAACTGATGTCTCTCCTTCACTTCTTCAATTAAGTTTTGACGAAAAAAATTTACCAAATTTATGATGAACAAGAATTTTGCAGCCTCAACCATTGGTGCAGAAACTCTTCCACTTCTCATTTATACCCTTAAGGATCGATAAATCAATTTCTTTCAGTTGAATAAAGTTAACGTTGACAAAGAATAAAATGCTACAATTAAGAATTAAGAAGAAATGTAGAATTGGTTCAAATCAGCAGCTTTCGTGTAATTTTTCAAATGTGTCCGAGTTCTTCTCAAGTTCTGACTTTTCCCTTACAGCACCACAAATATCTTCATTTAGGTTCCAGACAATTTATTTTATGGTAAAATTTAAAAGATTGTCCCATTTCAGGTTTCTTCATTTATCTTTGTTTTTATTTTTTCTTTGCAACCTAAAAATGTTATTTTGTTTTCAGCTCTTCTACTTTATGTTCAGATAAAGAAATTTATGGACTGCTAGTAAGCTTAAGAAAAAAATCTAATAAGTAGAGGAAAGGAAAAAAGACAAGAGAAATTTTTAATAGCATAACAGAAATGTAGTAATTTACAAAAAAACGAAAATAGTCTCTAGATACTGTTAAAAATTTATAAAATAATGTAAAAATATCCTACAAGTAGAACAATTAACAAGAAATAGGTAGAAGATATTTGTAAAAATAAATTTGTTAAAAGAAAAATCATGGAATTCAAACTAAAAATAAAATAAAAACGGAAATAAGACTTAAAAAATTGCAGATAAATAAACCGAAACAGTGGTTGGCCCGTATTTTTTTTATACACACTGTATATTCCACGACTAACTTCGAAATGTTCTGGAGAAGCAACTGTTCATTACTAGAAGCTAAAGTCACTTATCCAATAGTTTTCTTTCACCCAATGGCCAAAAAATATGGTCGCAGCGCTTCGCTTTGCAAAAACATGGTATATATGAAGATGATGCCAAACCGTGTCTCAAATTCTTTGTAAACATAAATGTCCATACAACTTTCCGTTAATAACCAGCACGAATCTGCTTTTTCACTTTATCCTAATTCCAGTTCTTACTTTCTGTACACTTTTCTCCTATTGTGCCATCGTTTTTCTCATTAGCAGCCCTGAAAGCATTTCCCACTTATTTGCGGTACGAAAGCAAACATCGACACATTACTTCGCCGCCACAAAGCACTCTTCGCCGAAATTCCTCCCGAGCAATTAAAATTAACAATAATTCCCTTCACGCCATCAACCGTTATCTAACTTAGCATTGATTAGCGCCTCCACGACACTTTCTCACGTTCCAACAAAACAATCCCAGATACCATGCAGATCGCTTCCAAAAAGGGGACAATTAAGGCAGAGGTGTTAACTGGTATGTCCGGTTCCGGCCTTTGCACCCTCGCACGGATATTCCACCATAATCACTCCAATTGCTGTTAATTTGCGCAACTCCATGATTGCTAACGGGAACAATAATTGTTGCAGATATTATCAGTCAACAAATTTTTTTCGTCGAAATAACTGAACGTTGGTAAGCAGGAATTGTTTCATATTCGTTGCTTGCTAGAAAATTAAAGAATAACGAACCGGAACAATCTCTCTGGGGAAGGTTTTGTTGTTGCAACTCATCGGTTCAATTAATGTCTGATGAGGTCTGGGAAGTTTAAAGGTTGGTTCTTGATCGTGTTAACGGCTTTGAGGTATAATGAAGGTGCTGGACAAGGCAATTTGCGAGCGCGAGCTTCCAGTGGCGGTTTGGATGAAGCTCTAAACTGCTCGAGAGGGCAAAGATCAAAGCGTTTCCTCATTGTAGCGATTACGGTGAAATTGTTTAAAGATCTGAAAGGCGCGCGGAACAAATTAGGTAATTTCGCTATGATACAGGAAGTGTCGAAGCGACGTATTAGTAATAGTTTTTTTTTGTTGGAGTTGATTTGGTGAAAATAATAAAAAAAAAACTATTAGTTGTCTATGGTTGGTTTGAAATTGCTGCTGTCGGTCCCGTTAGTGGCCGTCGTCCTGCTGGACTTGGTTACAATTGATTTATCCGACACCGCGCCCGATAGTCACGACCGATCCCGTAATGTTACCATATCACCAATTAAATAAACTGGCTGCTGTTCACCGCACGACGAGAAGAGACGTTTGCACGCTCATTAAATCCGTAGGCCATAGAAGAGACACGACCGTCTTTCGATGTATATCCTTCGTCACGTCGGATGATTAGTTTCCACTGACCAGTTCTACTAAATTGATATTGTGACATCATTGAGAGGAGAATCTGAAATGTCATCGTCGAAGAGTCGAAGACCCAGAACGCGAGTCAACATTTTACTTACAATTACAAAATTTGCTTTCGCAGATTTTTTTACATTACTCCAAGTGGTTGTTTCACCAATTTTAGACGCAATTTCCAGTAATTACCTGGGGATTGCCTCTCCTAGTTCTGTTGGGACTCTTTTAATTATTTCAATAAATTATTTTAATTTTAATAACTCCCTGGAAACGCTCATTTTAATATTAAACTATAAATGGTGGAGGCGCCGGGGACAATATACGAAATGACCTCGGATAATTAGTTTAACATTTCTGTTTTAATATTTAAAGCGATATCGGCTGTCGTTTAGGAGACTTGATAAAACTTGAAGGATTAGGATCGGAATTTCACGTATCAGATCTATTGTGACTCGCAACATTGATGACTCGTCCAAGTCAGAGAATTATATTTCGTGACCACTAATATACGTGGATCAATGACTAATATGGTTTAGAGTAGAAAAAAATTCTTCTGATCAAATTCTGATTTAGCTTCGAGCCCTAAACCGGCTGAATAGGTACAGAATTTTTTTCTGGTCAAGTAAAGTGTAGACTTCGAAAATTTTGCGGTAATAATCCAAATAGGGATAAGCAATCGATATAAAAATTATAAAAATCATTTTTTTTTAACATTTTACTCTTGATACTCATACGAAGCCACCAGATTCGCACTTTTTCCTTTGAACTCCAATATCTTATTTCGCCATCAACATGAATTGTTGTGTGGTTGTGCATTGTGGTGTAGTGTGCAGTTGTGTGGTTAAATTTGTATTGTATAAATAGTCTACACTGTTGCAAACCGGTAAATTATTTAAAGAAAAATATAAAATATAAGAATAAAAACAAAAATATCTTGAGGAACAGAGACAGAATTAGTTAACTTGATGCAAAACCACACAACTTGAAAAGTTACCACGATGTTAACAATTTCTAAGAACCCTACAACAAGAAATTTAGAATAGCCAATAAAACTAGACAGACAAAAAATTGGGAATCTAAATTGATACCCATAACAACTAATTCAAAGAATTTAAATTAAATATGCAACTAAAGGAAAGAAGGAAATGCAATCTTAAAAACATAAATGATGAAAAACAATAAATTAAAACCAAAAATCATTTGAAAACTATCTAAGTTTAGATGTTAGAGAATTAAATGAAACAAACTTCTTCTTCATTTTGAAGGTCTTGATTTAGCCAATTAACGTCACTCAATTTTTGGAATCTTAAGCACCAGTTGTATTTTCATCTATTTGGTGGCCGTTTAGATGCCGTTTTTTTAATTTTTAATGAGCCTCTTGAAGTTCAACTCTTTCTATTTTTGAGGTATGCATTTTTAATTTCTTGGACTAATATTTTCATTTGCGATTTGCACCACGATTTTTGGGTTTTGTACGATGTTGAACAGATCATTCTTTTGCCAAACGCCCTTGCTGCTACTTGGTTGCTGAAGAAGAGGGTTGGTTTACAGTTTCTGTACACATTCAATGTGCTTTCCTTTCTAAGCGATTCGGTTTTTAAGCACCTTTTTCTTGGGAGGTCCCTTCATGGTAATTTTGCTCAGCACCATATTGTGGTCCGAACTTACAGGTAATTTGTAATTTGCTCTGGTTTTATGGGTCTATTTGTTATTTGCAGTCGATTGTAGGCGTTGTTTTCCTACCTCTGCAGAAAGTGGCTTTGTGTTGAGATTTATGGTGAAGTGGGTATGATTTATTTCTAATTCATTATGAGCATAAAATTCGACCAATATGGACAGAACCTGAAAATGTTGAGTTCGAAAACAGATAAAAAATATTTTGGAATTCTTAAGAAGCCAAAGAAATAATTTAAAAAGTAACATAAGTTATGAACGCGTAAAAAAATTATGTTATTGAATGCCGGCGTAATATATTTTGAGATGTTGAAAGTGAATATGCAGAGCAGTCAAAATAATAAAAGAGAAGATATAAAATTATCAATTTGGTTCTAAAGAGGGCTTTAGGAACTCAAAACTGACCAGACATAAAATCAATGGCTCATCGGGAATCAAATTGTTAAAGTATTTAGATAGGTAGTAGAAAATAATGAAAGTAACAAAAAATAAATGAGGTACGAAGCAAAATTTACTAAAACGCCGATATAATGTAAAAATGATATTAACAAGACATTGAAGAAGAGAAAATATAAATAGAGAAAGAAGCAAATATAAAACTAAACTAAATAAAACAAAATAACAAAGACATATGGAGGGCTAAACTAAATAGAAGGTAATTTCTTTTTTTTATAGGAATAATAAAATATCTCAAATCACAAAAAAAGAAAAAAAGAAACGGAAATGCAGCAGTTAAGAATAATAAAAAAACATGGAAAACTGAACAGAAACGTCGAATTGTTTTCAGATCATCCCGGTATGTGTTTCAAGATTAATTGATACGGCCTAAATTTGACTTCATAAATTTAAATAGTTTTTTTACAGATATTTTGCCCTAATTTTGAAACATCTCAAAAAAATTAATTGTGACACCTTTTGTCCCACATTTACGTGTAACTGTGTCAAACAACAATATTGCTCCTTTATACCAAACACCGGCACCAGTTTCTTTGTATACAAACACATCTGTACCTTCAGGGCTAATCAACATTCAACTGTTATTAATAATTACATGATGCCAAAGCGATTTATGACCTATATAAATCGATGTTTCAGACAATTTCAAACAGCTGCTTCAATATGGAACGATCAAGTTTAGATAAAAGAATTACGCGGACCCATTCTCGTTCTTTACAGTTATTCTTATTGTAATCGTGGGCGTAAATGTCTTGTCCTAGCTTTCATTGTTAGAATTAAAGTGTTACAAATTTTTTTTTGTAACAAAATTGGAATTGGTTCACGTTTTAAGTTATTTCGAGTGATAGATTGGAGGGTTGATTTCAGTAATTAGTTTGGGACACGTTTCTGCAAAGTTAAGGAGCGTTTGAAAGAATGCAAATGACAGGACTTTGTTGAGCGGGGTCGTTGGCTGTCTGCTCGTGAGAAACGCCGGTCACGACGCCATGGCATTGTTTCGGTTCGTAAAAAACGAAACTCCTCACCCGATGACCTCTTCACTTTCGGCATAAACAAACGTGTTCCAGCCGAGGGCAGACTTTCAATTTCAGAAAGTGTTATGCCCAAAAATTATCAACGCCGACGTTTTGCCCCATTTTCCTCCAGTAGCATCGACTTGGTTCAGCACCAAGAAACTAGAAGGATTCAATGTTGGAGGCGACACTTTTTAACTTTGTGTTGATGCAAAAAAAAATTACAGTAGAAAGACTTGGAAGAAAAATGAAAACAAATCAAAATATGGCGGGAAATTAGTCGTAGAGAAAAACTAAATCTTCAGTGTAGAAGAGTGTACAAGAACAGTGTGAGGATAATAAAAATTACAAAATAAGAGTGCTGGAAACAGAAAAAAAAAATGAAGCAAACGGAAAATAGAACTTCAACATAGTAATAAGACAAAAACAGAAATAATAGGCAATTCTCAGGATCTTAAGAACTGTTAAAACTTTTGCCAAGTCTGTAGATAATCATCACTTTTTCTTAAACCGGATATGACAAAACATGTTTAGTTTCAGTAGCTACCATTAATGACAAGGGTTCTGAACGATTGTTCATAAAAGCTCTAGCCTTAATTAATAAAGATTAAGGATGTAACATAATTACAGCAAGATAACAAGAATATTATGTAGAAGGAAAAGATACACTACTTAGAACAGCACATAAAGAACTAGAAGGAGGGAAGTAAACTGTAAAAACTCAAAACCTATGAAATGGGCTTTTGTGAAAATTTGAAAAATTATTAAAAAAAACAAATTTTTGGTCTTTCTCCCCATAAAAGTTTAGGGGATATCGCGAAGTCCAAGGAAGTATGCAATATGAAATATGTTGATAACACATAGAAAGTTATTATCAAAAATTAGCTATTCGGGAAACGTGATGCTAATCGCACGAAGCAGTGCGATATGGTCAGCACAGATATGGTGTTAGAAGAGGAACTTGACAAGAACAAAATACAATAAGGAACAATAAAAACATAAAATTAAACAAATGATCAACTAATTAATAATTAGCGTACAAGGAAAGCTATACCAAGTCGTGAATATAAATAATAAAAAAATAAAATTGACGAAGAAATGAGAAATTTGATTGAAAATTATGTTTGTGATTCGAAAAAAAATAATGGGGGCCCAGACACATAAATTGTTCGAGAAGAAAAAGAACCCCTAAAGGGCAGAAGGTGAGATAAGCTTAGCTTTAGTAGCTTGTTTAAGTGCAATTAGTTTGATAATTGAATCCGCATATCGAAATAAAAGACTTTTAGAAAAAGTAGAAACTTTTAAAAATCTTGAAAAAAGGCTGAACAGCGTGAAAAACTGGAGGCATCCCATCAGTTAAAGAAAATTAAAGGAAAAATGCTACCGGTTTCAGCAAATCAGTAGTGGATTTACAAGATTTTCTAAGGTTGTAGAAATTTTTCCAGGTTCAAGACGATTGGTGCAGCAAATTTTCTTCGAAATTGAAGCAATCAGACACCAAAAGGTAAAAGGTATTACGAGCCTTGGGGAACGAAGACTGCAGATCTATTTTTCCGTCAAAAGAATTACATTCAAAAAATATATCAACAAAATGTCATCAAAAACTAGTTACACTTCCATAAATCTGCAGATAGAAGAATTCCAGAAATCACACACTTCGTTAGTGTGACAACCATACACCACA
The DNA here is from genome assembly GCA_905333025.2 of Pyrochroa serraticornis. Taxonomy (NCBI): domain Eukaryota; kingdom Metazoa; phylum Arthropoda; class Insecta; order Coleoptera; family Pyrochroidae; genus Pyrochroa; species Pyrochroa serraticornis. The sequence continues at coordinate 6,090,726 of HG995157.1, read as the reverse complement.
ACATTGGGGAGTGACCAAGAGCATATTAAGATATTTAAAGAAATCAATTTGGGTATAATTTCGAAAAACAACAAGTAATTTGTGTAAAAATGTGGAGGCAGATTGGAGTAACCGTATTCTTGATGAGTTTGAGGGATGGAGTTTCATGCTGGTTTCAGGTAAACCGAATCGTAGTATGTAAGTGGTTCTTTCGGAAAATATTAGAAAAGGTATCTCCGTTGATAGTTGACATACGTTTCAAATAGCACATAATCAAATTTTTCACCATTAAACAGAATATATCGACAGAAGACAATTCGTGGGGCACTTGCAAGAAAAGAATTTGATCAAAAATGTAATCCAACTGAGACTACGATATCAAAAGTTCTTGATTAGTTTGATTTTTTTTTAATGTTTGGGTGTTTTAAGATATGCATCAATTTAACAGTCCTACTCAAAATTGTTTTCAAGGCCAAGCAGCCTATCGAACTACAATAATAGAAACACAATAGAATCTGATGAAAATTGATGGTCGAGTCGCGATAAGAGACCCAGGTTGATAGAGATTAATCTTTAGTTGTGGAGATTTTCGAATTTATCTCTATTGATATTTGAATTATTCAAATTTGTGTTTCCAGCCTCTTATCCGGCGCCTATCTAGCGAACTAGACCTAAGGAATCGCGTCGATTGTCCAGTCCAATTTGGCCATTCACACCCACTTGGTAGCGTAAGTTATCGGCCAGGAATTTCGCCTTCTAACGGTACCAATAAATTGGCCCGAACACCTCTCTAATCGAATTTTCGATACTCCGGCTCTTGTTATTGAAATTTTCTCAATTAACTAACAAAAGAAACGACGCTTGCATCTCTACTTTTAACCATCAACCACGTCATTAATTCCACGTGCAAACCTCGGTAATTGCAATATGAAATATCGCATTAAACTTATAGCTCTCAAGCTTTGGTTTATTTTAGCAATTTAAGTATGTTTTTATGACTTGTTCTTTGGCGGCGTTGCACAAGATGCGCTTCGTAAACTTTCAGTAATTTCGGAAATTCAACAGTACCTGAAATTGAACAGCTATTGACCTTCATTCTAAAATTCAAGACGTTGACAGCAACAAAATTGACCCTTGCGTCACTGTTGGGTGGAGTTTACCGGTACCATTTTTGGTTGGTACTTTCGAAACATTTTTGGAAATTTGTCGAGTTATCTTGATCGCACTACGTTGCTTTGTTGAACCGCTAAATTATTCATGGCCTCGTCTACTCTTCGACGAGAGGCTGGTTTTTGATCCAGATTTGCATTAACACGCGAAATCAATTTTTGACCGGCCAATTCGCAGACGTCGGGGCCGCAAATTAGAATTTGCATCCAAATTGGGTTCGGCAAACTCAAAATTGCAGTCGGGCGTGCATCATCGACAGGTTGAGTTTATTGTTGTTGTTGGCGATTCGTGGAACACACGATTATTGTAAGGAACCGGCACGATTTTTTATTGTTTTCTTGACGGCACAGAAGAAACACTAAAATTGCAACAAACAAAAGAGACTTCCGTTTCAATTATTTTTCAACTTTTCTTGAATTGCAATTTCTTCGACTAAAGTTGCAGCAAACAGAAAGAAAAATATCTGGAAAATCGAAAATAACTATTTCAGGTTTCAATTCTCATTTCGCAACCTTACTTGAATTGCGGTTACTTAAATTCGCACTTTTAGACAATGGCAGCTTGTTTGGCGAGCGCTAGAACAAAATTGTAAAAAACCCTTAAATTTCCGTCACTTGCCTGGAAGATATTAATGAATCGCCTGACAAACGCGAGGAAATAAAATTGTAAAATACCTTTAAATGTTGTCTCGACGATATTGTTCAAAGAATTTTTTATTGTTTTTTAAATTTTCGTAATCAATTTGAAATTTTACGTGTTTCTCATTTTTAGGAAGCTTTTGCTCGCTTTCAATCTCCGCCACAAGAAAATCGGCATGTATGAGACTGGTTCGAAAGCAGCTCGTTCATTCAGTTGATGCTGAAAGGTTTCAGTTGAGGTGTCCCGAAACTTTACGCTCTATAGGCTGAAAATGGCGCGAATTCTTAGGAAAGGCTTTGATGTTGACAAGTTCAGATTCGATTTTCGAAGTAAGGATTGTAGCGTAATAGGATGTAATGCTGTAAAATCAGGGAAAAAAATTGTGGTATTCCTTAAGATTGCTCATTACGCTTTCTGTGGCAGTTCTGCAGATTGAACAAAAATATTTGCGTAGATAACTTCCCATATTTGTATATTTTCTCGGTTAAAAGTTTATTGTATTGGTTACAACTCCAGCAATAAATTTTATTAACAACATAAATTGTTTTATGGCTTTTAAATCTGTCCTTTTTGAGGGGTAACAAATGTTGCAATTTTATCTCCGTTATAAAAACCCCATGGTGAGCAAAAATATTCGAGATATTGTAAAATATCATAGTATAACACTCACAAATGGTTCTGTGCTAGTAATTATGAACAATTATTTTGTTGTTACAATATTTTATCGTTGAAAATTGTGGAAAATGTAGAATTAAAATATTTAAACAATTCACCCTAAATCTGCATGCATTAAAAAAATTCAAGGGCTTGAAGGGAAGAAGCGACAATTTTTCAAACAATTTGTGCTATTGAAAATGTTTGAAAAATCGTTCTTTATTGTTTCCTAAATTAAAGTTATTTTTGACATTCAGGAAACTGAAATTGGGTATTTATGGATATAACCAAAATTTTTTAGACATTCTAATACCCTTCTATGATTCCATCTGAATAAAATAAACCTATTCCGATTTTTTCAAGGGTAAAAAAATGTTTGGCTGTCTGTAACATTTCATGAGATAAAAATCTGGAATTTAGCTAAAATTCGTTCAGTTAAGAATTTTTCTTTATTTAAAAATGTTTGGAATTCTCAGACTGAGGAGCAGAATTTGAGAAATGTAAATCCATCTATGTGGTTATGAATCTAAGTGTTGCAAAAAATTATATTTGTAAGTATGGGCATATGGTCGCAATATATGGAAAAAGAATGCGTACAACGTCTGCTTCAGCAATTGGAGAAAATTAATTGCGCAAATAAATTAATTAGGAAAATTTGCTTTAAATATGTGGGAAAAATAATGAGAGTTTAGAAAACAAGATCAGTAAATTAGAGAGTTAAAAAATTCTAATGGAACAATTTCTGAATACCAGTAAAATGAGAGACCTTATTTAGAAGGAAAAGCGCCAATTTTTATACCTCACATTAGACCGAAAAAAAATTAATTTATAGAAATTGTCGTTGGCATAGATTCTCATATTCCGTTTGGACACTTGCCAGTATTTTGAAATGCTTTCGTAAAGTATCGCTGAAACAAAATTAAATTTAAAATTTAGAGCCAATTTCAAATTTGGCTCCACATAGAAGGGCGTACACCCAGAACCCAGTCAATAAAAAATGCCAAAATCTAGTAAGTGTGCTACACTACACATGCTATATAAACAAAGTGGGTTGCGTTTCACTTTTCGTTACGCGAGATTTTTGCTTGAGCAAATATTCTTTGAACGACATTAAGATTTTAGAGCTCCGTAAATAATCTAAAAAAGCCAACATTTAATTTAATATTTTGCAGAAATATATTTTAGTACTACAATATTACTTATGAGTGCGGGTCTGCCTTCTCTCTCGCACGCAGAAAGTGCAATATGCAGGACAATGCATTCTGTCATTGTAGGATACTCCAAAACTCTAGTAAATCTTCAGGATTTTTTATTGTACATGAAAGCCAATAATGATCTAGTATGTGACGGCTTCAGAAAGAATAAATTAGAAGTACAAATTTGGTAGTAAACTTTAAACGATATTCAATGGACTGTATTTTTAAAAATAATTGACCAATGGACTTAAATTCGTTTTACTTCCGTAGTAATGTGTCCATATTCATAAAAACTAAAAAAATAATAATAAAATTTGCTACTGTTTTAAAGTATCGTACAACGACCAAACGCATTGTCGTGCCTATGAGGTCCAGCGTGTGCAACAGAGAACGCAACGTTGGATCTGGACAATGAATTACTCCCTTAAACCGTTTCAAAATTTTGGAATTAAATGCATAGTTAACGACTTTTTAGTGAGAACAAAAAATGTTGCTGTGTTAAAATTACTAAATTGGAGCAATACCAGAATCAATTTTGCAAATTATACAAATAAAACAGTAAAATATTTTGGCTTTGAGAACGAAACTAAATTCGACATAAGTAGATACTTTAAAATGTTGCTCTCAAGAAGTCTCAATGTTTATAAGGTATGGCCAAGATAATTTTAAATAAAAACCGGTGTATGGATATCGAGTTGTTTCACGTGGTAGAGACTCAGAGATGTCGCTGGCTGTAGAGCAATAAAAAAGACTGGAGAAATTAATAAAAAACTCCAACAAAAAAATAAGTTAATCAGTGAGATCCACGTAAAAGTAGTTTGTTCCTGCCGCCCGAAGGCAACCAACCCGCTGATTTCAGCATTCGATGCGTTTCATTCTTGCTGCCCCTCGAGATCGGTTCCTTTGTTAGTTATTGATCAAAGCTGGGGGCGTTGCGCTTTTGCCGGTCCTGAAAACTCCGCAATACGTGCCTGTACACACCCCGGTTGCGATTCCTCCCCATATCGCGTCGCGCTACCAGGTGTTTTCTCTCATCATCGTTTCAATCTATCGTGATTCTGACACACACAACTTGCACACTTAATAGAACATTGACTTATCAAATTACAGTTCACTCAACCTCCCAGATATGCATGCATAAACGGATCGATATCTGGATTGTGGTGCATCGAGTGCATTAAGAATCAAAAAACTTAATTTGCTCACCATCTAAGTTGAATTCAGTCGGTGACAGGTCCTCGTGATTTGCACCATTAGAGCGGAGTTGCTGCTTCTATCTGGAAGTAAATAAAGAGATTATCACCGATGGGAGAAACGGCCGGATCAAAGAGGTTGAGCGAGATATTTACCTACAGGGACCGGACGCATTGCGACACTTTATTGGGCGTTTGAATTTACGCCTCTGCAACGAGCCGATGGCATGCATGGCGTAATTGGACAGTATTTACCGATTCTGCTTACGAATTACTTCTACTTATATCATATCGGGCCGTTTTTAGGTTTTCGTTGAGCAATTGAGCAACGTATTGCTTGCATCACAGCTCAGGGCCGGACTCCAAATAGTTATGATAATTGATACGAATTTTTGCTGCAAACTCAAAAAACATGACCATTCGAACTGTTCCCCACTACTTCAAGATCTGAATAATAATGGGTCAGGATAAAATGATAAACGGGGAGAGTTTTTTTGATTTCAACCAAATTAAATTGTAAATAGAAGAAATGAGTAAATGGGTCTGATACTTAGAAGGGCGTTTCCGACAATATAAACTACAGAAATTGTGTAAAAGCAAGCATAGCAACGATAACAATTAATGATCTTTGTGCAACCTAAAATTAGTAGTCTCCAATTCGCTACTAAGTCTTGTTCAAATTATGACAAATCAGTGGAACCGTTTTAGCGAAACTTGTGTTAAAAAGAAAGTTGAAAAGGTTGGAATCCTGCATGGATGAAGTCTTGCAGATTTTATGGCAATTTCCGAAGTTTCCACCAACCGCTGGAATTTGTTATTATAGCAAAAAAACCGTTAGAATAAAGAACAATTGTCGTAAATATTTCAATGCTTTTAGAGATATAATTGTTAAAAAAAAAAGATGTCAGAGAATTAACTAAATAATAAATAAAAATTGTGTTTATAGCTAAATGTTGGAATAATATTTTACGAGATTTTTCTCTCACGTTTCAAAAACCTGGCCTGGTTTTGTTATTTCTGGAAAGTATATTGAAGGGGATTAAAACCGCAGTTTCGTTATTGCGAGACCAATTTAATTAAATCGAGGGAGAAGCTAAAATATTTTTTCCGGAAAAGGCAAAAAACTCCCTTGAGGGTAACGGTATAATATCCGTTAAAAGAAAGGTGTTCAACACAAATGTTTTTAATTAAACGCCCAAACTATTGTAGCTAAAATAATTACGAGGACCTAGTAAATACACGACAAGTATTCAAAATTGAATTCTGGTTTTGGTACTTAATAGAAATTGTTTTCTCTAATTATATTTGATGAGAAAATTTCTTCGGAATTCCCGAGTTTCTTTATTGCTGCGAAAATCACCGCTCATCTTCGGTTCGCGGATATTTCTTGTGATAATAAAAAACGACCTATTGGTTGGAATAAATTTCCATAACAAAATCCGCACGAAACAGATTAAAATAGAAAATTGCGTTTTCGCTGCCAGTCGATAATATTTAAAAATATTGAAATTCACGATCTACCCTAAACCAACTTATGTCTACTTATAACAATAAGAAGCATAATAAAATTAAAAACATTCGTCAGTCATGATTTCCTCCAATATTGCGAAAAACTGCTTAAAACTGAAACAAAATTCAGAACGTACCTGAAAGCAAATTACTACTTTTCGATGAAAAGTGATTTGAAGCAATATTTATTAAGACCAAAAGAAATTGCGACTATAAAAAAGATTGAGGCAACAAAAATTAGTTGTAATAATATGGATCAGTTTAACGTTTGAAACGATTAAGGAAGTTTTTAAACGTTAGGAAACCGACCGAATAAAGCGAGGCCTGCCGACTGGACGTCTTGAAAATTATTTATTCATCAAGATAGAACAAGGAGGTGTTAAGAAACTTAACGAAGATAAATCTCTTACGTCAAATACAGCAGATCCTGATGGCTGTACTGTGAGATTTTATTTAGGAGTGCCAGGGATAATAAAAGAATTTAAATTTATCGCTAAAATATGTGGTTTCGTGTAAACGTACTTTAATCTTAAGTGTGAAATACTATAAAAGTGGTAAATTGACTGTTTATATTATAATATTGAATGCTTAAAAAGTCCTCACTTCTGTATTTGGAGAAGAATTATCGATATTTTCAAGAGTTGAGGTTGTGTTTATATTTTATTTTGATACATTTCATGCTACTTATGTTAATTTTATGCTAACACCATCTTATGAAACTATTGAAAAAACATTTTTGGAAAATTATAATAAGCAAACTATCATTGCAGCCCTAAATGCTATAAATAGAAATATCCTGAAGAGAAATAAATCGAAAAATATTGAAAATCTAAAGTTAAGTCCGCGTAGCGCCTATTTCGGATTAGATCCTAAAAATTTTTTTTCGATCATACCCTATTGCAAGACAATGACAAATGACCGAGCGGTATTCTACCTAGTCAAGCTCTCCCCTAAAATTTATGATACTTGTAGGTAGTGGAGGTCTCACGTGTCGGTGCGAATTAATTAACGTAGCAGTTGGCACTCAAGAGATTTTTCCACAAATATCGCAAAAATGGAAAATGTGGATCTTGAAAATTACTCCGCCAATAAGAATTTTTATATCTAAGGTCCAATCCCATCAAAAAAAAATAATTAGCGGATTTTAAGCATAATTTGAATGATTTTCCAGGGCAACCCTTTTCAAAAATGTAATTTAGGAGGAATTTTGCAATTTAAAAAACAGTTGCCATAAAAAATCATTCCAGCCCTACAAAAGTCTGTTGCTGATTTGACCCTAATACCTACTTAAGTAAATACGGTTTCTCAACATTTTTAATCCTCAAATTTTTGCAAGTAATTTTTCTTTTACTTGTTTTACATTTAATTTGTAATTTCCGGAAAGTTAGTGGAGCAAATAAATGTAAAACGTGAGAAGGACGACGCCACGGCAGCAGGTGACACAATAACAAATGAATGTGCGTGTCGTTGATAGATACTTAGTGTTAGAAGATGAATCTAGATTACAAGATCCTGCACAAAATACTAAAAAAATTGTAAAGTGCAAAATCTTCCGTCAACTTAATTTAATTAACTTTTCAATTAAATCAGCAAAAGTGTTCGTTGTTCAAATAAAAACATAAAAAGGGGTAAACGTTTGTGATTATAAAATAATCTAAAACTGATGAATTTCAACTAAAAGGAGGAAAAAAATAAATAAAAAATATATTTTGAAGAAATTGGCTGGTAGAGAAAATCTTCTACTTTCGACTTCTTTGCATCGACCTTGATTAATGTTGAAGATTTAGAGATTTTTTGAAGACAAAGACATAATAGTGACATCAACTTTACCAAAAGTCTTATCTTAACGAATTATTCATGGGGGATGTTATCAACGTCCACAATACGCCGATCTATATCGGAGAAAATTTAAATACAACTAAGGGGTGGCAAATTTCGGTAACAATTTGTAGGGAGACTATAAAATTAATTAATTGCTTCTATTATTTAATCACGAACACTCGCTGATACTTTTCCAATGGATTTTCAGAATTCACTGGGCTGGTGAAAGATTGTTAACAGTTCCTAAAAAATTATTTATTGTTAACTATCACTGTCTCAGTAAAAAACTCTCTTGGACAAAATACTTTGAACTTAAATATTTTATTTTGTTATAAAAATAATTTTTACAACGGTTAACATCTTTACAATCTAAAAAAAGCTTTCATCAATAATCTTACCGGAAAGCGTGACACTACTTTCGATTTAACCGTGACGATTAAAAACAAAAACCATTGTTTTCTGGTCATACTTATCTCAAATTCAATCCGCAATAACTCATTTTTGTCTATGAACCAGTCACAACGTTGCATTGTCAAATGATGAAAATTATTTCATTAAGATAGTCACGGCGGCCGAAACTGAAGCAAATTCCTCAATCACAAAAAATATTTTATATCTACCAACAATTATTAGGAACTGTTGTTCTGTATTAGATTTTTTAAGTGCTAACACATTAAGTTAGTAATTTTGTTGTTGTTTATTTAAAGCATCTGCAAGACTTGAGTCAAATTTTTTATTTCGAAGCAAACCCTCTCGATTTCAATTTAGAAAAAAATTGGGAAAAATTTGAGGTTAAAAACTATAGAAATAGGAGGTGCAAGCAGGGGGCAACAATCTGAAGACCTACTCGAAAATAAGAGAATTATTAAATAATTGTGTAGAACAAACAAAATTGGTAATAAAATTTTAAATGCAGCAAATGTTGGAAAGAGTCAAATAAGAAAATGGGAATTAGGGAATAAATGCTGTTGGTGATTGAGAAATCAAAAACTCGTTACAAACCTTATGCTAACACCGATGTTTGCGTTAGTTGCTTGGACTGGCGCGGAGGATCAAATAGAAGCGTGTGCAATGAAAGAACTTGCGTGTTTGTCTTAAAGTAAAAATTGTGTAATCTCGCTCTATGAAATCGCCGTCTTTCCATTCGTTATTAATCATGGGAAAACCTCTCCCGGCAATTGTAATTCAAATCGTCACTCTCTGTGTCGTTCCAAATGGCAGCTTTCCCAAATTGAAATGTCATACTAACAGCAATGCAAGTAATTAGATCTGAACCATGCGGGTTCTCATGAAGGCGACGCCAGTACCGTGCGAAATGCAAGACGATACCGACCTATCCCGATACGTCCGGATTATTACTTCAGTTATGCAATTCAATTACGGTGTTAACAGTAAAGTCCGGAGCAAAAATCGCCAACACAATGAATATTCCGGTTAAATTAACCACAAATTATGCGTGTACCGTCAATCAAATTAGTATCGGATGTTATTGGTTCGTCTAGAGGCTTAGCCGTGACGGATCGCTGTTAAATAACCCCAGCGGTTAAAAGTGACATAACGCCAAGGTGTTTGAACTTGGACTCTATTCAACGCCAAATTTCCACATGTCGTCGGAATTTTCGATCTCTTTTTTAACGTGTGCAATAAAATGTAATTAATTTGATTTAATCGCGTTTTACGATCGTCGATAAAACGGGAGAAAGCGCGGGAGGTTGTTATGGACCTCGATCAAGTTGAACGATAGCAAGACGGGTTTAGTGGAGATTTTCGGGGAATTAATCGCGTTCGTTTTAGAAACGATCTTTAGGGGTTAACAGATTATAGCGTTGCCAAACCCGAGTTCGGGGTTTTTGTAAATTACGTGCCCCACAATTTATTTAAAACGGTCGAAAGTTTTCGAAATTACATTACCACTAAGAACTGACCCTAACTGGGCCATTAGGACCCAAAATCAAGTTAATTAACAAAATAGAGGACGACAAGTAAACAATTAAAGGAGAAATCAATTTGCAAAGTGATTCGAAAAGTGTTCTGAAGAAGGTAAAAATTCGCTGAATGCAGAAAAAAATCAACAATCTTCATGATCAGTCAGTTACGCGAAAGTTACTTTCTAGATAAATTATTCATTTACGTTGATTGTGGATTTCTTCCAGTTACAATAGAAATTAAATTTTAACTGCGAAAGTAAATTTCCTAATTACTTAATTATCTAATAACTTAACAGTGAAGAATGGTAAATAAAGTAAAAGTTTACTATTTTGATTTTGCATCTCTTGGGTATCAAAAATTGTAAGCGCGAGAAACAATTTCTCGGCGCCTCCACCAATTGTTGTTTTCCAAAATTGCTAAATTTCGATTTTTTCAAGCATAACATTTTACATTTTTACTATTTCGCCTCGACGATAAGTCTTAAAATAATTTTTAGTTCTAAAATAAAATTCAAAAATTTTGTTTTACAGATCCTTTAAATTCTTGCAATTTTAAAAATATTCTTGGGTTGAATTAATAATTTTTGAAGGTACGAACCCAATTCACTTTGCATGCAAAAGTAGGCTAATTAACTTCAACCAGCAATGTACCTCCATATCTTCTTGACATTGACCCTTTTGATTGTGACCTACTTGAAATTTCCACCTTGAAGATAATAGTTCCCTACATTGTATTTGAATTAGCTTTCTGTTAGTTTTTCTTTTTTTAAATAATTTATTTATAGAACTTTTGATTATTTTTTATAGAAACATTATCGGCAGTAATTTGCCGTTGCCGACCTAAACTTTTGATGTCAACGTAAAATTGTAGGTATTCCGGACTTCTGAATACATTAAGTTAAAAAAAAATTGAAATTCTACAATACTGGGACATAAGTATAACTGCAAATACGTAAAAGAATGGAATAAATTAAATGTAGAACCCAATAAATTGCCACTGTTTACTTCTCGCTGTTTAGTAACAAATTATTTGCTTCCATTACACATCTGTACAGTTGCTTGAGAATAACAAAAAGCGCACTGTATCCGGTTGCGTATTTTCCAGCTCATGGTTTATGAAGAGCGGCAAAAAACTTTGTTACTTTTGTTGTTGGCTCAAACAATGTTATGCTTCAAATGGTACAACTTCAAAGACTGCAACGTTGTTAATAAAGTCGTGAAAAGTTAAGTGGACGTATTTCCTATAATGATATTTTTCGAATTCTATTTACGGATAAGCAACGTTTTCAGAAAAAAGTCGCGTGGCATACATACAATGTGAGATAAAAGACAATTTCAGAGAAAATCGCAAAATTGTGAAGGCCGAAATTTAGTTTGCAAGGTTTATGAAAAAATAAATTTCTTAAAAGATCAAAGTTTCTGCGATTCCAGAGAAACTACAAAGAAAATAAATTTCTGTTTAAAGCCCGGAGAGTGACAGAAATTTGACATTTTTAACTGCAGTTTTGCTTATTAAGATTTAAGCAGAGATTTACAAAAATATATTACAATTGTGTTAGGCAAAAATTTTTATACCACAAAAAAGTCAATCATGTCCAGATTTTTACCCTCGAGGGTCAGTAAATTTTTAAAATAAATTTTCCCATAGTTTTATTTAAAGTTCAGAGATCTTAACCTTTTCTGGTCTTGTCATAAACATAACGCTCACGGGCAGTAAAACAAGAAGTTTTTATAAAATAGCTAAAGTATTCAGACCGTTCATAATCATTAACCGCCCCAGCCGGTGGCTGCGTAATAATTAAAAAAAAGAAGAAGAAAAAAGATCAAAATATTTTTTTAAGTAGTAACAAAAGTGGAGTTCAGGTAATGTTTTGCTGTAGAATAATATCAGAATTTTATTTTCTGAAGGAAATTCTCTTTTATTGCACCTTTTAATTGCAATTTTTTCTTCTGATTACAACAACGTATTGTAAGTGAAGTGTCGTGTACACTCTTTTTAAAGAAATCCGATTATAATAAAGAGCCATCCCTGGTACCAATTGCTAGTCGTCACTGCACTACACAGAAAACGGTGCCAAGCAAATTAAGAAACCCTTTAAAGATTGAACCAATTAAGATAAAAAGAAATAAAAGAGAAACACCAACAAATGTGCAACGATAGACGACTGTAAACAAACAGAAATGCAATAATAGAAAAAAATGAAATAAATTGAAAAGCACAACACTGAAAGTCGGTGGATTAATAAAAATAATAAAATCAAAATACTAAAAGATGGATTAATGAAGACAACAAATAGAACAGAAATGGCAGATACAACCAAAAATTTAACTTAGGTACTTATAAGCGAAAGAATAATCATACTGGAAAATCAGGGCAAGACTTCGATAAAAACACAAAAGAAGACAATCACAAAAAAACGTTAAAAATCAAGATAAAACGGTATAACGAACAAAGATAAATCTGAGGAACAAACTTCTAAGAGACGGAAACGGTAATAAGCGAACAAGAAACATATAACCGGAACAAAAAAAAATCTAGCAGATGATGAAAAAAGATTTGGAATATAAGAAAAACATTTGATCACGATAAGATAACCGTAGATATGCTCAAGGCAATGCTATAACTACACTGGAAATTCTAACCCAGTTGATAAGCAAAGTCATATAAGAAGAAGGACCAGAAAATTAGATTTTGAGAATTATTACCCTTACTTACAAGAAAGTATCCAAATTATATGCCAAAATACTGAAAAACAATGAATGAAACATACTCTAGAAGAAATAAAGTCTAAATTCCGGCCCTGTGAAGACGTAGACAACAGTGTGAAAAAAACGCACAAAAGAAGACAGAAACGTACATAGCTACTAACTATATTTGATATTGATATATTTGAGCAGGTAAAAAGAGAACACATATGGGCAACTTGAAGAAATGGAAAAACACCAGAAGCCCTAATAAAGGAAATCTAACGTTTATATAACACAAAAAATTGTGTGAGAATAAAACCAAAAAGTTCTACTTAATTTCTTAAATTATTTAAATTACTTTAAGGGTTAAACAAGACAGGAATTCAGGTATTACCTAGTTAGTAGTAGAAGAAATAATTAAAGAGCAAAAAATGAGACCAGAACATATGAGGTGAGATTCTAAAACATGGAAAAAGGCAAATAACAGAGAAAAGAATAAGAAAATAGTGAGCAAAACAGCATTGAAAGAGGCTAATATGAAAATAAATAAAAAAACAACAAACACATAGAAGAAGAAAATCTAGAACAAGTTGCAAAATTCAAATAGCTCAGTTCAGCAATATCGAATAGTGAGAGAATGAAAGATAAAATAAGAAAATATATAGCAATAAAAGAAATACTATTAACAGTGTTAAAAATAGAAGAACTAAAATACCTTAATAAATTAAAACATAAGAATATAAAAAGTACTAACACTTATACTCACTAACAGGGCAGAAATGTAGATAATAAGAGATAAAAAGAAACAAAAAAAAAATACAGTAATAGACGTAAGATACTTAAGGAGGACCAAAAATAAAACAAAGATGGATAACATTAGGAACACCACACAGAAGTAAAACTTGAACCCGAAACCAATAGAAATAAAAAGACAGTAGAAAAAAGACAATTTGCTTACATTAAACAAATATCAGAGAGCAGAGTAGTGAGAGATGCATTTGAAGCGAAACCAAGTAGATAACCAAAGACCAATCTAGAAAATTATGGTTGGAAAACGTAAGATCGGCAGTGATCATGAAATGGGAATACCTACATAGAACTAGGAGAGAAGAAAGAAGGAGTTATGAAAAAGAATACAAAAAAATTTGGTGCACCAAACAGCTTACACTCATAAGAGTATTTGGGTGAAAGGATTAGGTAAAATGCAGACAAGATTATGGGAGAACTATATGGTAATTGATCATGTTAATTTGGTGATAAAATTGTCTTCATTTAGAAAGTGTAATTGATGAGGGTCTTCATCTCCAGAATACTAGCACATTGTGTGTAGTAGATTAGGGCTCAAAAGAGAATTTGTGGCCAAACAATAGGAAAGCATGCTCTTAGTGAACATAATGTAATAATATTATTCACCATAATTAACTATAAAAGAATCTAAATCTGTCAACACTTTAATTGGCCCAGTGAACATTGTGAGATAACCCAAGAAAATGAAAGCTAAACAAATAATATTAGTAATACGTAATATTTAAAATAAATAAATTACAATTAATGAGAATTATTAATTATTTATAAATCTCCTTTCCTTTCGTTGTTCGAATGTAAATTGGTAGTGCTAACTTAGTAAGCTACATCAGCAGGAGCAAAAACATTGAGTATAAATAGATAACCTTTTCATCGAACGTTTAAAAGAACACAGTCGATGACTATTAAGGAAGCTGAAATCAACAAATATTTGTTGTCAAAAAAATTGCAAAAAATCTGAATAACTCAGAATTAAAACTTTAGCTGCCAACTCTTCCACTACCTCTTTTCCATTTTCTTACTTCATTCCCTCCATTTAAATCTTGTGTCTGATAGGAAATTGCAGTTTGCTAATCAGTTCAATGTTCAAGAAAAGAGGGTTGGGAAAAACTTGTTAACACTTGAAACTTCGTATTTTGGAAAATAGCAAAAGTTTCGATAACTCAAAAATTTTTTTTGAGCGGCACCTTCGGTCAAGCGCAACAGTGTTTTTCTCGTCTTAATTAATGTTAACATAATAATAATGCAAATTTGATTAGTTATATTTAATTAATTTCTCAGAATCCAAGTATCATAATTTCATAAATAAAACCGTAGGAGTCCCCTATCACTAATCACCATTAACATTGAAGCTTTAAGCGTTAAAATCGCATCTTTTCTTAAAAAACATTTCTCTAATCCACACAAAAACTCGATCCAATTTTCTTTCTCACTCCTGGCGCCTCCGCCATCCGTAGCATCGTCTCGCTATCGGCCAAACGTTTTAATTACATCATATTACCATTTAAATTACCATCTCAACCAAGAAACTGTTTGTATCGCAACCGCATGCAATAATAATCAAGTCGATTTTTTTTTTCTTCAATGGGGACCTTAATTAACGGCCCGCGGCCGTTTTGCTTCATGCGTCCACGTAACAAGAACAAAAACAAATTAATTACCATCGAATTGTTCGACACCTACTTGCCGGATGATATTTAAAAAGTGAAATCGAACCGCAGTTGTTTAATCGTCCAGGATTTATTGTTGTAACTTTTCGAAACAATGAGTTTACGATTTATTTCTCGAATCCTCTTTGGTTGCGGCTGGGTAACGTCGTAAATAAGGCGATAAGTACCAGGCAACAACTAATACCGGAGTCGGCGCTCAATTATTTATCATATATAAAGTCTTAATTATTGTTCCGGTTCTGGATGAACACTTATGGTGTCATATAGTTCAGATCGCGGTGCCAGAAGCGTCCAATTTGGTTTGAGGGTCTCTACAATAGTTTTTGCAGGCAGATTAAATTTATTGGATTGTAAAATTCGTGTCATTGATAATTTTTTTTATGGCTGTTAATAAATTGGTTGCGATCGGCTAAATTCTTACGTTATCGCAATAGAAGCAACAACTCGTTTCTTAGGCCATTTACAAGCGTGTAAATGCAGAATTTACCTTTGCCAGCAAGCAGCTGTTATCAGTTGCAGTTACGCCATTTGAACTTGGCTTCCAAGTCGTAGCTACCAGCTGGATGGTGATTAATTAATTATTATCGAACTCACTTAATTCGAAACTAATGGACTCTGAAATATGGGCGAATGTTGTCATCAATTCTGCGTCGTACTGATGATAAGTAATGTTAAGCCTCTTGTTTAGACAACAGGTATTAATTTTATTGATTCACGTGGTTTACGCCAGAAATGTCGGCCTTGACTCGACTTTGAACGTTTTTAATAAATTAAGAAGTAATAAATTATTTTTCGACACGATGTCCATCAATCAAACCCACTTGGTCTCACTTCTTGCGGACCGCCAGGTCAGGACTACAGGGAATTTCGTAATCCAATTAGAACCGAAGAGATCCGTTCATAAATAACGTGACGAGATGCGCGACAATTTACTTTTATCTTTATTATTAACTGTTCATAAATTTTATCGGAAAGAAATTTGAGAGCTGTTGTAAGTACTTTAAAGGATTATAGTGAGTTTTATGTGGAAACCATTAATAACTGAAATTTCGAGGACGCAACTCTCTGAATATTGATTTTGTTCTGCGTATACGCGTTTTCCTGAAAAATGCGAAACTTCGTTAATTCTCCTTCGATCCTCCAATTCGTTTAATATTTCGCAAAAATTCAAACACCTTTCGTTGCTGGATTTTGAGCGGTTTCTAGATTATGGGCTTTTCGGAAATAATAACTAACAGCACCTCAGTAGAAAATTTTTTGAAAAATGATCACAAGTTTTAAAGAAATCATTTCCTCTTCTTGCCCGTACTGTATACCACGCATATATTTTAACTTCAATAAATTAGATTCAATAAATAATTTTTAAAATTTTGGAAATTTGAAAAGCACGTAAGAAATAAATAATCTAAAAATTACGACGAAAGTGTCACATTCGGTTCAAACTTTGTTCCTCGCTTATGTTTTAAAAGTATCAACAGCCTCGGAGTCTGTTTTGAGATCATTTCATAATTGCGTTGCGTGCCTTGAAGAAAAACCAAATTATCTGTGGATCAACGCAGTTTTTCCTAAATCATTAAGTTAAATCCCAAAGTGTTAACTTGAGTGTTTTTACTTTACTTATGAAGCACTTTTATTTGACCCCCGCTATCGACAAATGACCTGTCCCCGTATTGGGGATAACAACCCCTCCGGAAGCCGCCCTTTCACTAATAAGAATTAATCCAATCATACTGCAAGTCGAGATTTCGTTCAACGTGTTTCGCCCCTTCACAATTTTAATTACACTAAAAATTTGTCGAGTTTCCTCGAAAATCTCAACTCCCTTGCAAATTCTCAAGAAAACTACTCACAACTCCACCCACCCTTGTTTACCGCAGGGAAATTTTATAGCTTCACTTGAATAAAATTCGAGCCGCTCTTCGCCCTCGTGAGACGACGTGCATATTTTATTAACAATTTACAAAATTAAATTACCCATATCCTCCACAATTCCTAAAACAGTTAAGGTCGTTAAACTTTTTCGTATTTATGTCCCAGTCAAAATTCCATTGTTGGCAACTTATTGATCGAGCAATTAAAAAAGCGATATTGTCGCCATCCGGCCGGGAAAATTGAGCAACGAACCCTTTAATGCACCCTTTCTGTATTAAAACCGCGCCTCGTTCCGGGTGCATATTCTCGTTTGTTTGTTTGGCACATATGAACCGAACTGGGTGGAAAATGTGTCGTCGACGTTGCAGGGATTCGCTTCTCGATGTAAACGTGGTCAATTCCTGCAACGAGCGAGACGGGCGAGGAGGATAGACAAAAAAACACGGGAGAGGAGGTGGTTGCTTGGCGACGAGTCAGACGCCGTCTGATCAATAGCAGGAGACCGAAAGCGGTTCCACAACATACATGCACCCCATAGCAGGATTGAATTATTGTTTTCGGGGTGAATTCGGCTAGTGTCGCGAAATTACATCGAGGCTTCCTGTAAATACAAGAGAACATCTTTGGGGAAAGCTTATCGGAATCTGATGATAGGATATGGAGTGAAAAGTTTACAAGTTTCGAGATTTATGAGGATCTATGGATCTATTGAAGGTGTTTGGGTCATTGTCACGTAAAGTTTTTAACTAGTCGATTTTTTTCTTTTTTGGTTGACTGCCAACGAATTTCTTGTCTATTCGCTTTTGATCCGAAACAACTCTCCTGAAGATGCAACAATCTTTCAGTAAACTTTCAACAAACGACTTTATAGTTGTTATAAACAATTAAACTTTTTTTTTCTTAGTACCCCGGTCAAACTCGAAACGTTCAATTTTTTTTCAATGTCCCCACAAACGGAAAAATTTTAGTTTAATTGAGGAAAGAAATGATAGACCTAGAGAGCCAAATTTGGCGAATGAAGGGCAATTTGAATTCTTTGCAATGTGCCGGCACAAAAATTTTGCAAAATTCAGAATTTGCAATTATTCTCTCCACTATTTTTAACTCTCAGAGTAATCCACTGAGTGAAATAATATTGTCGAGTAATCTTGAAGATCACAACTGATTCAATCCAATCCCAAAAATTAAGACTACAACTTCCACGTAATTTTTGAACACATCCAAGAACCATAGTAATTCTTTCTTTGGTTAAAAAATCTCAATTTCAATGTTATAGGGATCAACTTTGTAGACTTTTTATATTCAAAAGTGAACTGTAACTTTTCGATACTCCGCTTTATTGATTTTTTAAATTTTGATCGCATTTAATTTTTTTTAAATCCCAATTGAATTATAATGACATTTCAAATTAACCATTGCCGATTGCTTTTGGAACTTAAATCTATGTCAGCACCCTTCGAAATTTTCATAGCAAATGAATGCGTGGAAGGTGAAAACAAGTTATTCGAAGTCGACGAGAGAACAGAATGCAAGATATCCACAACCAAAACACATGAGAACAAGAGTGTTCAGATATATTTATTGATATTTAATTTAATTAATGGACTTGTAAATCAGGAACGAGTTGTTTGAGGTATTTCTAGAAATATCGCAATTGCTTTATAAAAGCGAAAATTTGTTTGAATCCACGCAATAAAACTTTAATTTCTCATATTGTGTGTGATTTGCGACTTGCTGTTGTCAATTAATTGGAAAATTCACCCCGTTTTACTTGTCGGTCGCTTTTCCTCCGGTATGGCGTCGAGTTCGTAGTCAACGTGTCCTTGAATCCACAATTAAATTGGCGTCTTTGTCTTCTCTCCCCGCTTTGTCAGTGTCGTGCAGGTCGATTTATCGCCATGTACGACTCAAATCCTGTCGAATTAAATGCCAGCGAATAAGCAGACACACGCATTCCACTTTTTCGCTTTCCAACCAACATGATCGATCCGAAAGCCGATAAGAATTACCATACATTATGGACGGACGTTCCAGAGTAGCGAGACATCAACTGTTATTGAAATGACGCAACATTAACACAATTTCGGACTTCAAAACGTGTCGTGAACCTTTCGTTTAAATTTGATATGATAGAATAACCAATAATGTTCTCGAAATTATTATGCCAAGCAATATGACACTGAAAACACGATTGGGGGCAAATTATTACTTGAACACATGAGACGTTACAAATGCAAAGTAAAAAAAAAATGGGGGAATTTACTAAAATTATTTCAGTCTCTATGTGCTCTTCTTTCTCGCCTCGCCACATCTCAACTATTAAGTCACTCTAACTGTCAATTCATAGCATGTCTCTCTATTAATTCTGTGTCCCCGCTAGCATCAGATAACTTTTCCAGAGATGTATCTGTTATGGTCGAAAGTGTAAATTAAATTAAGCGTCTTTAATTGATTATAAACGCATTAAAGACAGCTACAATGTTAATTTTCTTCCTCCTTAATTCTATGAAGTTGCAAATTTTTAGCAAAAATGTTGTTTAGGAATAAATTAGCAGCAAAAAATTGATTACTCACTAAGGTTGATGATCGACAATTTTCGAAACAGCCGTTTTCATTGCGTTAAAAATGTATCAAGTAGAAGAAATGCTCCTGAAATACTTTTCAAGAAAGGTGATACTATAAAGAACTGGAGACCTCTACATCTTCGGAAATTTCAATCATTTATCTAATTATTTCAGTATACCACTTTAATAGTTGTCAATTTTATTGGTTACTGTTCCACTTTTATTACTTTGAACTTTTCATTATACAAATTAATTTTAACTGCTAATTTGAATTCCAGTCTTTATTATTAATTCAGCTATTCCATTGTTTCCTCCCTCATTTTCCCGGAGCTTCAACCATAATTTTGTGGCTTAACCGTTTCTTAAGGCCATTTCCCAATTTCTAGTCATTTTATTGACATTTATATTTTCCAATAATTCTCGTCCATTGCTTGCTCGCATTTTCTCTACAATTTCTCTGCGCACCTTAAAGTTTGTGTTCACTTTACGCAGCTGAAACTTCTCTTTTTAGTAATTAATTCACCGAACTTTATATTTTCTTTAATATCTGACGAATTCATCCAACTAATCAAATAAATGTTGATTCGAAGCACACCTGAAGTAATTCCTGTGTAATTTCCTGCTTCATTCTTCTACTTCTACGTTATATTTATAAATCATTTTAATTCTCTATCTTCAAATTTTACTAAAACAAGGTTTTATCATACTTGGACTACGTGTATAGCAGACTGGCAAAGACAAGACGCCTTCGAAATGCGGAGGAGTGTCCTGAACAAATAAATGTTTCGATCCTTAACAACTTTCGAGCATGGTCTATGGTGGCATTAATTTTTTTTCTTGGATACATGACAAGAAGTAACAACAAAAAATTAATAGTTCACTGTAAAACAGATGGTAAACGAAGGAGAGAAAGGTCTCCGACCCTCTGGGTTGACACCGTAAAAAGTCTCCATCAATCTACTTTTTAATTCACTTATGCATTCCAAGTTTTCAGTTTCTTGCCGCATTTCTATTTCTTGTACTTCCTAAATCTTGCACTAAAACCGACTTAAAGTGCTAGCCCATCCTTCAGTTGTGTAATTGGCTGAATTTAAACTAAAACCAGATAGAGAAAATAGTTCCAAATTTGTCAAATTTTGAATTAATTAATTTAGTGCTAGCATTTTCTTCTTTGTATGTTGTCTCTTGATTTATGATTCATAAAATTCTATCCGCTTGGGTTGGAAGTTGGAAGCGACGAAGCGGCCTTCCTGGTGATCTGCACCCTTCTAGCTTTCAGTCGCCCATTCTTTAGATGTGTTGGTTCCGTTGTCTTTTCGTTTCTCTCCCCCATCTAACGACGTCCTGTATGTTACATTGTTCTCTAATGTGTTGGTTCCTGATGTGATCATATGTTGTCTTCCCTACTAAGTATGTCAATCCAATTTAAAGGTCCGTCGTGCATTGTCGATCACATTCGTTTGAATCGTGATGATTGGCTCATAACCACAAGACACCAACTGATCACAAGAAGGAATGCTCGAATATGTACAAGTGCACCCACCCAGTTTCAAGGTACTGGCGTTTGGAGATCAGGGGATTTGATTTTTATAAATTCTTTACGATTTGGTTTATTACGTTGATCAAACAATGTCACAGAAATATAAATTGAAGAATTAAAATTGAGTAAACTAAAGACAAAATTTGAGTTTAAATTAGTTGCCGAATAAATTTCCAATAATATTAAAGAACAATTTCAAATCTCTTGTTGTCTCAGATACGGTTAAAAGAAGTTAAAAAAGTATATTAAGAGGGTTGGAAAACTCGCTTGACCTTTGCCGAAACCGGCTAACCTCGACAACGGTGCTTTTGCTGCGACCAAAATACCTGGCAAAGGGGGTGGGCGTCCGCCGTGGCGGTTAGAGCGAGACCCGGCGGCTTTCCCTTTGATCGTTGATGACGCAATGTTTGATTAACAATAAAATTCGGCAATGGTGCGCAGTCATAAACGTGCCATGGCGGGCTTTAAATGTCAAGATTGGAGATGCAACAATAGAAAGAAAGCTTTCCCAACATCAACCGGACGGAATCTCCGCCATTCCGTTCGAATTTACACAAAAACAATCAACCGGAGCACACACAATCAACAACAGAGACGCATTCATGCAAATTACTGTCGAGAGTGTGTGTCAATTTCCGGCAACCACTAACTAACGGGACAATTCGAGTTAGTGATGTCGTTTTCGCGGCTTCCCGTGTGGTTAGACTAATCATCAGAGAAGTTTCGACCCAAATCAACAACAAAGAATTACAATCACGTGCTAGAACCTTAATCAACTGACACGTTTTCTTTTTAAAAATTTTGAGGGAAATTTTTTTTTTGGCGTGTAACCGCGACGCCCACTTGACTCACACACCTGGTTCAACAATTGACCATATTTTATTTTTATAACGTAAAAAAATGACAGCGCGTAAAATTATAATAGTTTTATAGTCGCTGCCGGTAGGTTCGAATTAAAAATGGATTAATTCTCGTTATTTTTAACGATCTGGCTGTCGAAGAAAAAAATCATTATCAAAACGACACGTCAATCGTTGGGTCCGGTCCTGATTGTTATTGCGCAACGTTCAGGTGAATGAATGATAATCCCCCGGCGTGTTTTACGATATAGGGGGAGAAACTGAGGGATGTTAGGGGTGGTTTAGTTTTCGTTTGCAATATGAGTTGGGGAAGCGTTGCATCGGCCTATGATCAAATGAAAACGGTAATGGTGTTTATTCTGGTTAATGGACTTTAAACGGATTAGGGAAGCAGAGTGGGGAAGATTATCTTACGGTGGACCGGATCGGGCTTGGAAACAAAGAGGGATAGGGCGAAACGTGCAAAGTTCGAGGGCGGCCAGACGGACTCAATTAATTCTTCAACGCTGAAAACTGACGGAATGCGAGAGAGAACAAACGAGACGGGAAACGGCGGAAGAAACAAATTAATTTTTTAAATCGATTTAATTATTGCTGAAACTTTGAAACGACAAGTAAAAAATTACCATGATAAATTATTACAATTATTGTTGTGAGTTAAATTGATTGCTATTTTTGAAGCACGAGCAGCTCTAAATTTCGTTATTTTTAACGCAATTCTCCCGGCGCCTCCGCCATTTGTGGCGTAATCAGGTAACACTTCTCGCATATTCAATCAACATCATCAAACTGGGGTTTCGAATAAAATCTTCCAACTTTGATATACAACAACTAGATATTTGTTTAGTTAAAACATTATCTTGTTAATTACAAAAATTCTGCTAAAGCAGTTTTTTCGAATAATCTTTGACGCTGGCAGAAATCATTCAACAACCCCTACATAAGTAATTCAATATAAAATTATGTAACAAGAATAAATTAATTATTAAACAATTAGGTACAATTCGTCACGTTTACTAACCGGAAATTAAAGCTTTTTCACGGTTTTGGTTTTTATTGAATTTCAAAAATTATCAATAAGCAAGAAGCCAGCATTAAGAACAAGCAAGGTTGAATGTTCCAGTGGTTTTGACTCGAGGTTCATGAAGAAAATTATACATTCTTTGCAAATTTGTTGCTTTAGTTAATAGTAACAAATAATTAAATACTCTCACCATTAATTATAAATAAGTAATATGTTGTTTCACCTTTCAAGATTGATTGATACGGAAACTGCACTTGTTAAATATAATAAAAAAAATTGTATAAAGTAATAGCCGATAGAGGTTGCTTGTTACTGTATCAATCAATCTTATTCGTTCTAACCTAAAGCTAATGGCTTTATCCTATTTCCGATTTTCTTTTAAATAAAATTCTCGTCTTGTATTTTGTGCTGAAAACGATGATTAATTTCAAGCGTAAGACAGAAAAGGGTCGAGTTTTTATAAACATCTTTGAAGAGGCTGCTAAAAAGGTTTTAAAGAACAATAAATCGCTGGGTGATAAAGTATTCATAAGAAGGGTTTTTAAATTCTACTTATAAATTGGCAAAAATTCCACCGTATGATTTAAGCAGATTGTGATCAATTAATAAAACAGTCAAAATGCAATTTAGATTAGCAACAAATAAAATTAGTTTCCCAACCATCACCAAAATGAACCAAAAATTATGTGGAATTAGCTGACTGGTCTTCGAATTTTCAGAATACTTACAGGTCGAATATTAATAATAATGTGAATGCAAGTTGGGTACGACTGAAAAAACCTTACTAGCTTTTCGGATGCCAATCTTCGGCACAATTTGAAAACACGTAAATACTGAATAACAGCAAGCCAGATATTCTTGTTAAAAAGCCAATTACTTACTGTAAACAATATTTGGGGAGTAAAATCTTTCCTTCTTAAAATCCACACGTTTTTGAGAAGGTCTTTATTAGTTTACACAGACATGTGGGACCTATAGTTTTAGGTCAAACACCAGCGAAATAAAATTTAGGAAAGAAACTTTACTGGGCACGATACCGCTCCATAGTTTGCCCTTGCCTTTCAAGGGGAGGCGATTAAACAAAAATGGTCTATATTTATTGAATCCTGCACCAACTGACCTAACGCTTGCTAACCGTTATGTCACGAACGCCACGTAAATTATATTACCAAAATAAGCGATACAGGTAAAGAAGAAAATAATTTTTAATGTACATAAATTTAGAAAAGTGAAAAAAAATATGGCGAGCCTCAATGCTGTCGATTCGAGTTGTCGAAGCTATGGGTCGTCCAGCTTGTAGGGTAGAGGGAATTGTTAATATAGCAGCTAAGTAACACAAAAGCTTATATCACAAAGAAAAGTAAGTAACAAACCGAATTCTAAAAACTATGTTGATAAATTAGAATAAATTAGAAATATTTTGAATAAACATCTACACCTCTGGAGACAAGAAAAAATTTAAGAAGTTCAACAATAAAATAGGTGTTTAAAGCGATGAGAGGTAAATGTGTCTGAAAAAAGATGATCACCAGATAGATTGTCTCAAAAATGAAGAGAGATACATGAGAAAAACACCCACCAAAAAGAGCAAAACATGAAGAAAATGTAGAAAAAAGTTTGGAACATTACTTGTTGTGACAAAACATGTTTGTCTGCAGCAAAACTTAGTTATCATTATTAAAAGAAAAATTACTTTATTATCCTGGTTGTAAGAAGAACAACAGTGTCAATATCCTTAAAATCCTTAAATCGAGAGAACGAGAAAAAATTGTCTTGACAAAATCAACATCATTTTTGGGAAGTGATGCAAAGAAAAACTTGTACCAAACAATAAAGGTAAATTGTGGCAAAACTTCTGTTGGAGCTAAATTCAATTTCGTCTTGGAAAAAGAAGTATTTTTAACAAAGATCACGTTTCCAAACACTTATGTGCAATAGCTACAAGATCGATTTAATTCTCTACCAGAGCATGACATGGAAAATTAACGATTACCCCCGTACCATTCTGAGTTTAATACCAAATTTGAGCAACAATTAAAAACCACGTTGCAACATGACCTTTAAATTCGACAACCGAAAATACATTTAACGATGTTATAGTTGAACAATAAAAAATATTTGTACCCATACGAGCAATTTAATTTTGTCTCGTTTGAGGTGAAGAAACCGAAGAAAATTTGAGGTTCCAGATATTGACCTGAAATGGTCAAGTAGATAATTCGTGTGTGCCTATTAATAAGTAAATAAAAGACTCTTTTGCATCGACAAGATTCTATTTCTTCACGTGCCATACTCGTTAAAAGCGTCGGAACCTTTCTACACGTATTTCTGGTATACGCCTCTCTAGGAAGGGTACCACTCGTTGGTTTGCCATTACCCTACGAGGGGGAGCGTCAGAGGAAAAGTTTTCCTGATTAAACCGAGAATTGGACCTAACTGACTCCAACGGTGGTCACCCCATAAACAAGATTACATTTTTATATTAATACACGATACAAATTATGTTTAAAAATTGTCAACTACTAACCAATTGCACGTAACCAATGTCTCTGGTATAATGTTTAACAAAGTACCAGTTCAAATATTTTAAATTATCTATACTTTAAAAGAAATATTATTTTTGTGTGTATAAGTTTAGTAAATCCTCTCTTTTTCAACAAAACTCTAGGGGGTGTTATTTAATCAATAATAATCCGAAGCAAACAAAATTTATAAATTACCTTACAATAGTTTGCCAAATCTGAAAAGTTTTAATTTTTAGGGTGAACCCCGTTTCAGAGCGTCCAAAATAAATAAATGTTTAAAATGACTAAAAATTTAATAAAAATAATTTATTAACACATACATGTCGATAGAATAATCAAAGCATAATCTAGAAAGGAGAAAATATTTCTTCAAATATCTGGAGCTGGTAAAATGCGGCAAAAGCATCGATCTAGACGAAATTTAGATTAGAAGCAGATTCGACAATTATAGCTTAGGCTTCTCTAGAAAAGCAAATTAAGAATCAAAAAAATAAAAAGCATACGGAGAAAACTACTCCAGAACAAAGTTGTGAAAATTATAACAAAATTAGACAACAATTGCCATTTGTGCAAAACTAAAGCGTATATCGCCGAAGAAATAAATAAAAAAGTTAGGTGAGCTACGAAAGAAAATAGGTGCAAAAGAAAAGTGGATGAATCTCAATCGCAGTGATGGCGACGAAACTTTGTGATATGTGGCCAGCTTACGAAAATTCTCAACCAGAAGAAAAATAGCTTCTAGAGCTCGGAATGGTCCCATTTGGTTTGAACCGAAGCAAATCATTTCTAAGCGTTCAACTTGAGGGATATGTGACCAAGAAAATTATTTAACAACCAACTAGCGTGGCAAACAACCAAATTTGAGACAAGGCAAGTTCCCCACCTTTCAGAAAAATATTTTATAATTTATCAACTATGAAATTATTTTGTTACAACCAAATCATCCCCCTTAAACGACTAAATTTAATTTAGTTTTGACTGACCATTATTTTCAAGCCGGCAATGTTATTTCTGAAATTATTTTATATAGTTATTGAAACAAAATATTTGCTAAATTTTTATTCGTACCAGTAGGTAAAGTTGGAACGATCTCCCGCAACAAAAACAAACAAAACCGATTTTTTTAGTTAATTGTGGAGCCCCTCACCCTAGTCACCCCATAAACCGCGTTTAAAACGTCCGCTCGACATATCGACAAAACAAAAGGCCTTGCACCGGTCCAACTACATTAGATCAATAAGGCATTCGGCCAACCGGCTTATTGTTTATCAACATCGCTTTTTAAATTTGTTTCACATCACTGAACCAACAGAATGCCACTAAAACATCACAGAAAAAATTGACCGGGGAGACGAATCTTTTCACCCCTTAAAACAACAAAAATCATAACATACCGCTACTGTGCACACGCGCATCCAACTGGCCGACATTCCTGCATAATCCTGCCGAACAACTGCATGAAACCCGCGATTAACTCCTATAATGGCAACCCATGGGCCGTTGCCATTAAGAACAACAACCGCACTTCCAAACGCGACTCGGCTACTATTGCCTCCTCGGCAGCTATGACGGTGAAATCGGGGGTGGTTTCGCCGTTGCCACGTCGGCGCCGTATCGCTGTCATAGATGAAAAACGGTGTCGGCGAAAATTTCAAAAACATTTTCACACCTTTCTAAATATCGTAGCAACTTTGTTGCAGGTAACTGTGTAATTTTTCAGAATTTTAATGAATTGTTTTGTTGGAAAATCGGAAGGGTTGGCAACGTGGCGTGGAAATGGAGCACGCGCGCCGGTTATCCACCCCCGACGACACAGCTGACGGGAGCGTTGGCGGCGACTCTCTCCTGTTTCCAGGCGCAATTTCCAGTTGGGGAAAAGAGCTTCGTTAGTATCAAACTTTGTTAATTGCGAGCAAATTCCGCGAAAGCTGGCAGGTTGTTACCGGGTTATGTTCGGACGTTCCGAAAGGTCGCAGCAGGGCTTATTAAGGCGAGAAATTACGTAAATGGAAGCTTTTTCAACTTTCAAAGGGCGCTCCCGAACCGTCTCCAATTTACTATAAATACGTAGGCGTGAGTCCAAACGCTAATATTACGGATATGCCTTTTGATTAGTTACCAAACCGCTGCTGGCCAGTTGAATTATCGGATAACGTTTGCGTTTTGTATTATTAAAGTCTAACAATGGAGGAAAAAATTCGTTGAATTGAAGATCTTCCAAAAAAGTATTAAATTACATTTCTGACGATATATAACAAAATTTGATATCGGAATTTAGATCAATTTCACTTTCTCCCATCGAATTCAAACGAGGTGTTTAAAAAAAATGTACAAGCATGGAGTGGAACAATTAAGACTCATATCCTTAGATGTTTTCTCAAGTGACCCGCATCGCAAAGACTTCAAAAAGAATCCAAGAGTTCAACAAAAAATTTGATAAAGATACAACAAACACCGTTGTGAAGGTGGACCTAGGTACAAGCAGCTATCTATAATGATAAGGATTACAAGTCTTAGAAGACAAAATAAAAGACAAAAAAAAGTAAAGGATTTGCTTATACAATTGGACCATCAGACGAGACTAAAGCAAAACAGATGTCTTCAGTGTCAGAAGGTGCAACCAAGTTGTATGTTCCTAGTGTGAAACCGCAATGAATCTGGTTCAACTAAAATCGGATTTAAAATATGCCTATTTCAATTCTGAGGTGGACTGTAATAATTTTAAAAAACAAAGACAACTGAAAACTCGATAGATGATTTTGGTCAGCGACAAGTGCTGCCAAAACAATAAAAAGAGTACCGAACACAGAAAAAATTTCAACAGACTTTAAATAAAGAGAGGAAATATAAAACTAGACAAAGCTTGACGTCCAATAAAACAATGGGACGAAACAAAATTAAGGCCCATAACACACATGTAAATGCTATGGCGATTCCGAAAAGAGTATCTACGACTCTAATGTCGACAAGGACTTCGTTCTCAGCGGGATAAAGTTGAACAATTTCGAATTATTGTTAAGTTGTTTCAGTCGTTTTGTAAAAACAGCAAAAAAATTATGCGACCCTTTTTTATTTTCACATTAAACCCGAAGTTACATGACCATAAAACGCGCTAATAAAGTTTCTGACATCAACTTTTTCAAAGGTGACCAAGGTGCCCGCGGTTTTGGTAAAAGTTTTTTACTAAAAATCCTTCAAAATTTAGAATTTCAGTGTTTTCCGGCAATTCTGGTAGAGGTGAAAAATTATTTTAAAAAATTACTAAAACAGCCCCAGATTACTATTTCTGTACTACCAAGCACAAGGAAAAATATGGTTTTTGAATGCGGAAGTGCTGACATCATCCAGTTGGAGGCGATTATCTCGAAGTTTCTCTAAACAGTTTTAGAAGTTATCGGGGAGATTTCGGCGAAATATGAGGCAACATTTTGGCTTGCGACAATAAAACGAGCTCATGAGTAACGACTTTGGAGTTTTTAACAAGAAACTTGCGCAAATACTGCAATGCAAGCAATTTAACCGATGCAATGACTAATGATCGGGAACAGCCCTAAAAAACGTTCTTAGCGAATAGCTGGTGGAGGGCCATAAACAATAATCGCGTCCCCCTGCTGCGAGTGTCCGATAATAATAAAACGGCGCGATTGAAATAAAAAATTGTCGATAATAAAGGCCGTAGCCGTTGACGGACAACCGCGAAAGCCACGCGGATAAAATCGAAAGCAAAATTTACAACTATCCATCGAGATAAATAAGTGCAGTAAAGGACGAGCTAGAGAGAGAAACGCGGCCATCAACAGAAATGATCCATAAATAAAGGCGATTGGCGATTTCGTTGTAAAGAGAATGGAAATGATTGAAGAGAAATGATGAGGCTCATAAAACTGAACGAGTTAGTTACACACCAGGTTCAGCGAAAAAGACTGACCCAGTTTCAGGAAATAAAAAAATAACAATGAAAATATCACTGCTGCAACAAATTTAGTTAATTAATTTTGAAGAAGTAAATTGCGTTAAGAACTCTAGTGGCAGAGCGTTTGTGACATAATTGGAGATGATTACTTAAAGTTTCAAGGTGCAATTAAAGCAATTGAAAACCGGAGCCGTCAGCAATTGCCTAAATTGGTCGAAGACCATAACGTTGTTGCTGCAGGTGTATTTTTGATTCGTTTCACATTACATGGAAATATTGGGTAATAACGTGCCTGCACAATTAGAGGTTGCTATCAATTCCAAATTAACCTAATTGGACGTACAACCTTTAGCGAATTAATTATAATTATTATCGTCGTATTGCCTTTCAGCGTACTTACTGACGTAACCAGATCAACACCTTTGAATCATTTAACTAGAACCATTTTCTGCGTTAAGGTAAAAACAAGTCGAAATAAATTAGCTAAAGAGAAAAGATGAGTAGAATTTAGTCGAGTTATTTTCAGGAAATTTGAAGGTGCTTGACTCTTTGTTGCCAAAATTTCTTAGATGTTTGATTACGACATTGTAGGAGAGGACAAACGCACTTAAAATTACTGAATTCAGTCGAATTCTTTTTTTGATTAACTTTAATCGTTTTCCCACGCATTTTGATAATGGTCAATTTGAGAAGTGGGACGGTTGACACTTTTATAACATAACCGAAGGACGTTGTTCGACCGAAGCATCATAAAAATTACTTTCGTTTGCAGTTTATAATTTATGGTCATCAGATCCCAGCCTCTGCCAGGTATTAACAAACGTAGGTGGTAGATGAGACACTATAAAATACATTGTGCATTGCATGGGTTCAGTAATATACACCGAGCCTCTCCCCATAGTAACTGTTTTATTCCAATTTTTTGTGGTGGTGATGAAAATATGATATTGAATTTATGGTATGTCTATAAGGTGATTCAGAAACTTACTCCAACCTTGAATGGGAACCACCGCATATTTGTTTTATTCATGAAGTTGTCATTCCAAATATACCGAACAACCATAAGAAGACAATCGAAATTTTGATCACTTCTTTCTATGATAGTAAAATTTGACAAAAACTCATTCAAGCAAAAGCGAGAAATGTCACTGGTGTCCTCTTTCCAAAACAGTATTGCTACTAATTAAAAAATAGCTCTACAAGCTTATGTACCAAGTGTACAATTCACTTGTTCTGGTTTCTTTTGAAAAAACTTCATAGAAAGTATGAAAAGTGAGGATTAGTCATTAAACTGAAAACCTATTGGTTGCGTTATTGTTAGAAAAATTAGTAACGCATGCTCATGACGGGAAAAGTTTGCATTGCTAATGTTAAGTAGTCAATTACTGTTGATTATAATTTTTTTACAATTTATACGAAATATTAAAACGCACTGTGTGGTTGACTTCATTGCAAAAATCGTATAAGATTCTCAAAGTATTGTTATAACCTCCACGATATTATTCTAAAGTAATCAATTGAATTAAATTAAAATTAGACGACTGTCTGAAAGTCATTTAGATTTAGATATTAAAAAAAATAAAATATTTTCTGGGCATAACACCCATTAAAAACTATAACCTTGCTTATTACTAGATACCATTGATATTTAATTTATCCTAGAGAACTCTGACTTTTCTAGAAGTTTTGAAACTATCTATAATTGGCCCGATTCTAAAGGGCGGATGTCTAGAAAATGACTAGTTTACCATCTGATAGCACTGCTCAATAATTTTGAGCTCTCTGTTCTAGAATTGATACGTACATAAAAATTATTTTTGTCCTTTCAACACGGATTTATGGAAAAACAATTAGAGCTTTCCAACTTGGCATACTGTACACATCTCAAATGCATATTCTTGTTGCATAAACAGCATGTTCAGGCACGTATGTAATTAAAATTAATAAGATTAAAAATCAACATGAGACCCAGATTCTAGTCAATTAAAAGTTATTAAAAGTATATTCGGACTAAAACCATTCTAATGTGTTGAGTTACCTAATAAAGAGAAATATTTTCAATTCGCTAAAATGGTTTAGATCCGCAAATATTTTTAGCAACTTTTAGTGCGCCGCAAGACTGCAATCTGAGTCCCATCTTGTTTCCGATCTTTGTTGACACGTTATGTTGACACGATATTCTGCTTAAATTCTGATTAAAATGTTGCATCTTTTAGTATTATCAAGTTCATAGAAACATTAATTTTCTCGAGTGGTTATCTCAATTCAATTGTTTGAACTCTCAGGTATCACCTCGCTACCATTTTGACAAAATTTTTGCTCCTGAATACGTTGAGCCGAAAACGACAATTGATTCCACTTGTGTGTATTCTTCCCGAAATAAAGTTATTTTTTGAAAAAATATTCTAGAAGTATATGTCACGAGCGACCACCAATGATTCCTCTGGTCGCGTGTTAATTTCCTCAAAAGTACCATTAAAAAAATTATTTAAGCCATAGAAAAAATCTAAGGTTGCCTTTACTTTTCTTTTGTGGTAACCTTTTGCCATTAAACGGAAACCTTACTTGCATTACTTTAGAAAAACTGAAACTAACGTTTTATAATACGTACCTGATGTTGAGAAGTCAATTGCTGTCAATTCTTAAAAAAACTAAACATTGAGAGCAATTTTGTAACACCTGCTTGTCACTTCAATATTCACACATTTGTTTTCAAACTCGCATTATCTCCTTGAAATTATCTATAAACAAGAATTTGAAAAACGATCAAAATTTTCTAAATTGGTACCTATATATCATGCAATACACAACTGACATTCTTGACAGTCAGGGCCAAGTTGTTTTGGTGCGCCTCAGGGCTCCGATTTGGGTCCTATATTATTTCTGAATTTTATTGATTATTTAATGAACTCGATTGGTATGAATGATTGAAACAATGCATCGTTTATATGACATTGTCATTATATGAACTATAGGCAGAAGTTTTGTAGCCTTACATTAGAAAACCATCTAGCAATGTCGGCCCTAACCTTCTGGGACAAAAATGTTCTATAGACTGGTTGGAGGTCAGACGTAGATTGACTGGTATTAAATTTGTCTACTATGAGGTTCATAATAATATTAATTCTCTCAAGTTCTTGTCTCAATTTTTTGATATCTCAAATTTTGTTTTGCCATCACATTCCTAGTTTCTATATTGCGCTTGGTGGTCATAATATAGGTCTCAATTTTCCCATTGAAAGTGTAACCCATTAGCTCTAATTTCATACACGATGCGTGAATCATTTTAATTCATTTAATCATATAATTAGTTCCTTCAAATTCAGCTGTAATTAATTTTTAATTTCTACGAGGTTAAAGCTATTGTCTTCTTCCTCGGTTCCTGGGTGGTCGTTCAATTTATTATCAGATAGCTTCTTCCCTAGTTTTAGGTACCTACATAAAATTTTTGTATTAGTTTAGTTCTTGTGTCCGTATTTGGCGATTTCTATTAAATTGCCTTCTAAACCAATCGAACAATAAATTATTATTGTCCATTATACGACCTTATTAATTGTTACAATTTTTGCACGAACCGTAGGATTCTTTTTTTATTTTCCATCTTCTATGTCTTCAATTAATTAATTTAATTACTATTTATATTAATTTTCTTTTTAAATTTATTTGCTCAAAAATCATTTTAGTTTAATTACTTTTACTTCCCTCACGCATCAATGTTTTTTTTCAACTCATTCTTGCATATTTTACTCATCTTTAATTTGCTCTGAGTAAGTTTATGAGGCATAAAGAAGAGACAAATTCAATTTAGAAGATATTTTACCTTGACCAAAAATATTAGAAATAGTTAACACAAAGATATAATAATTATAAGGAACTAACCGGATGTCAGAAAAAATTAGAAACAAGTTTACAGGAACCTCGCAAACCAAATGTGAAGGATTTACTTCTTCAATTACTTTTAGTTACTTTATCGACCTGAAAGAAACAATTTCAAAGGCCTTGTATCACTATACCGATGCTCTTGAATAAGTGAAAATCAAATTGTTGCTAATTTTAAATGGACTCCCACACTCGCATGACTTGGGCCAAATAAGCTAACCCCAGCCAAGGCCTTTTTGTTGTAACCAAAAAGCCTGGTAAGGGGTGGGCGTCCATCATGGCGACTCACAACGACCCAAAGCTTTCTCTTTGATCGTCAACGCAGTTTTAGATTTAAAATCAATCAATTTAGCCTGATTATAATCTAACCCCATTTTAAAAAATAGACAGCAAACCCGTAGCAGGGGCAGTTCCGCATCATTGCATGTACTACTATTGCGACAAGACGTTATAGGCAGACAATTCTATTATTTTCTATTTCTATTATTTGTGATATAGTGAAACCAATAAATCATGGGACTCTACGGGTTTAAACAAAGATGAGACTCGAATAATTTGAAAAATAAATTTAAAACCTTTTTTGTATTAATGGCTGCTTTTTATTCAGGAAATTTCTGCACTTATCTTCGTAGCTTTGTAACTAATCAGAAGAGATAAAACTGGTAATTAATTAGATGAACTCGTTCTTTTAAATAACTTGTCGGTGTTTTTAAATTACTGTAAAACGATAAAGTTTTCTTCAGATTCATAATTAAAATTGCATGAATGGCGAAATTGCCCATCTCTATGGTGAAGAAAAGTAAATGCGGGGATTAATTATTAGTAACGTAATTCCCACGATCTTCTTCACTGAAACTAGTCCGCAACCGTTACCTAGTGACATTTATTCTACTGTTTGTCAATTTTAAAGATATTAAAAACCAAAAACTGTCTCTCAAAGAAGTGGCAACTGAATTTATTTTTGACGAAAGATAATTTTAGTTATGATTTGACAATCAAAAAACGCTATTATCAAGTGTTGATTTACTTTAGGGATAACTGTAAAACAAAAGTACTTACCGGAAACTCGTCGTGTAGTTGTTTTCAGGAACTGGGGAAAATCTGCAATAAAAAAAAAAATAAAAAAAATCCTTGGATTTTAATTAAAAAATCGAAATAGTTCAAAACAACTATAAGAATCTACAGGGTGTTTTTCCAAAACAATTTTAAATCTCTTGCGCCTAATAATAATTAATTCAGGATGTTTTTCCCAGAACACTCTAAGCTCTCAATCCCTTGCGCTTACTAATAATTAATAATCACTTCCTCGATCTACCATTATTAACCCTTCCGGAAACCTGCGAGATATGGATCGATTCCCGTCCTCTTCAGTCTTTATTTTCCCGAAATTGGCAATGTCATGCGATAACTTCACTTAAGTCGATCGGGTTGTCGCAACTTTATAACCCGATCACGTGCCGTGGCCAGGACAAATTAGAGAACCGCCGTGGACACGCTTTATTTATTCCCCTGTCAAGTGGCCAGTTTCGGCCACTAAACCGTCCAATAAAGGGAACCCGACACGAAAACGTCACAGATTCAACAGTTATGAGAAGAGCGCCAGATTGTCTTTATTGCTTATTGGGAGTATTTAACCAAAAAACGACACTAACAACTGGCAAATGAATTATGGCACGTAATAATTTTTTTCAGAGGCAAAACCAAAATTAACGCTTTCTCTCAAACAATTTTTGATCTTTAATTAGAAGGAAAATTGACTTTTAGATCTTTGCGTTTACTCCAATTATTCGTTCAGTGTCACTTTTTCTGTGTAATTATTGCGTCATTTGCTGTAATGATGGCGGAAAAAGCGGATTACATATATTGAGGCTTAACGAGCATTAAATTGTTATTAGTGCACTTTATTTCGAATCTTGCAAGACTAAAAAAATTTTGATTTCACTATCAAACTTTCTTCTTTATTGATTGTCTTGAAGATCTTCTGGCTTAAAGTTGTAATTATGCGAACGTGAGAATCCGCTGTCGTGATCGGTTCCAGCCTGTTCACAGGAATATAATTAAGGTTAAGTCCCAATTATTCAGCCGGAGAGACTGTTTGTTTAATTCAATTAAAAGACTGTTTAAGAGTGGAGAACTCGTGGAAACGGCATGCGTCAAATGCCAATCCGTATCATTACAAAGACATGATGATACGTTGGTGGAGTTAACGGTGATTTATGTGAACGAGCTCGTATGTTCCCGGACATAATCATCGAATTACGTGGATATGATGGACGATGGGATAAGAAACGGATGATATCATCATTAGAGGATTTTCTACTCGCCGCTCGCTAACCCCAGCAATCGAGCCTTTCGACAATTCATAAACGTGATGAAACATCGATTTTCCTTCAGACCAACGGCAGGAGAACCGGCGAATTTATCACCTTTACCACATGTTGCTGAAGCAATCATCCTGCGTCATGCAACAATGTTTGCGTTTATTTAAACCAAACTCTTCCTTCAAACCTCATCCGTTCTGAATGTTGTCTTTCAGACGAGCCTTAAATTTTGTAAATTTTGGAAAAATTCCGACAATAAAAAGCTGACTCTAAAGCATTTCAGCAGAATTGTAGGAAAAAATCTACTTGAAGGTGCGGCGAAGAAAAGTTCCTTTCTAGTGACACTTCTTCGAAACGTAAAAACTTTGCAAACTTTTGCTTGTGCGACTAAAACTTCTTTTGCTTGCCTGGCTGTTAACTCGGGTTCAAACGGTTCAGCGCGTCCGGCAACCGCCAACGAGGCAGTGTCAAGTGTCCCCCCAGTCATTTCATATTGCGCTTAGAAAGACATACAGGAAATGGTACAACGTGATAGCCCTGCCTCTCATTTTACCGTCAAACACCTGTATACGGTGTTAAAATAAAACGTCACCAATTGCGTGGGTGTTTTTTCCAGCAAAACTAGTTGGGACTTTATTACCGTGATCATCTCCGTATTTAACTTGACCATTACAGCGTAATCACGTTTAATGGAGATGTAAACCGTAATTATGAAGTTTCGATCGAACAACTTACATAAAGCTGTTCAATGTAACTTTACACCAGTTTAATAGTTTTAAATTACGTCGTGAGCAATTTTTCGAAATTACCCTTATTGAAGGAAATTATTTTGAAATTACTCGACGGCGGTATCTTTAACCGTAATTTATAAGCGAAACGGATGTCGTCACGTTCGCTATTTGGACGCTACGTCCCCCGGGAAACGGCTGAGAGGCAGTTCCTTCCTGTTGATGGCGTCGAAGTGCTGACGTCGTTGCGATTATTACGACTGACATTAATAAGCCCTTCCGCGGTAAAGTTCAGGGGGGGTCTTTATGGAGATAACGAACGCGATTACCTGGTAACGGAGATGGAAACTAGGCGGATAATTGAAAACGACCCCATTGAATTTTTTATTACAATTTTTTTTCAACATGTAAACTTTAGGAAAATTATGGCGAGAAACAATGAACAAGACAAAAAAAAAAAAAAACGACACAAAGAAACATATGCTTAAATGCCGTAAGTAAGTGTTGTTCCGAAGATGGCAAGGTTACAATGGGAAAACATAAACGTCGAAAGTCATTAAAATTTAAAAAAATTACGAAGTATTGGTTTTTGTGTTAAAGTCAAGCATGCAATTGCAGCTGTGCGTAATCTTTGCTCTTTCTCAACTTTCGTCTGTTATTTACGACAGGTTTTTAGCGTACTCCCATAAAAGTGAAAATATTTATAGATTCGCTGAATGCAGGTCCGGTTTGGCCAGCCGCAACTGACGTCACAAGTCACGAATTGCTTCAATTGGCATTTCTGAACAATTTTGTAGATTAAAAAATTTTAGAATCAGAAATTCAACCAAAATGGATGTAGATGTTAAGTAGGAAATGCTCCTTTTAGTTTATTACTCTGGCTACTTCTATTAATAAATAACTAGACAACTGTCTGGAAATAGTATGGATCTTTGTTTACAACAAATTTAAATTAAGAGATTTTTTAAGACACTAACCGGTATATCAGCAAATTTACAATGTAATTACAAAAAAAAAATTGAAAGTGTCAAAATGTTTGATCTGAAAAATCCAAGAGCATTAAGCTCGGATTTCAGATACAAAAAAAGTGCTTGATTTGAAAATAAATCACGGTAATCAAAAATTTTCTGTGGCAAGAAACAAAGTAGAAGTAACAAATAAGATGTGATACAGTAAAACAACCAAATAAAATATTTTACAATTTGTTTACAAAATCATTCAAACAGCTGATATCTGAGCACCAATTTAGATTCAGACCTAAGCCCTCAACGATAGATCAAGTGCATCGCACTACTAATTTACTAAAGAAATAACTTGAAGAAAATGCCTGTTTGGCCCTATTTCATGATGTTGGACAAGCTTTGGACAGAGTGTGGCCTGAGCAATTAGTCTGAAAACTTAACAAAATGTTGCCTGACAATATGTGGTAATTTTAACTTTCTCAATTTCTAATAAACTCGTTAGAATAAAACAGGAGAAAGACTAACTAGAATTAAAGGAAAGCCAAGCAGGAGTACCACAAGGGAGTGTTCTTGTACCTGTCTTGTACGTAATTTGTCTACGTACTCTACACTGTTCGTATTTCAATGTTAAACAATGTTGAATAAAGTGAAATTATGGATGTCAAATTGAGGGGGAAGGAACATACTGAGAAAAGAAGAAGTTTAAAATTAAAATCCCACAATACAAATGGCTTATTGGTAGATATTCGAAACTGCTGCTGCATAACATAATTTTGATTTACATCCAAATTATTACACTGAGAACTTAAAGTTTCTTAACAATTTTGAAAAATAGCAAACAGTTCTACTAATTTTAAGAGAAATATTAGTGTCTTCACTATCGTTGATACTTCTACTTCCCTGAGTTATTTTACCATTCTGCCCTATTTAACAAACTCCTCTGCTGCTTTTTTATGCATAAACCCCAATGTATTCGAACACTAAAACTGGTCTAGAAAGCAAGACCAATCCTCAGTTAAGGTCAGTCCATCGACGTCTCTTAGTTACGTTTATTATGCTATCCACTAACATTTGCACAGTGCCAGTTTATAGGAACAATTCGTCCAAGTTACTCGAGTTGGAGTTTGCAAAGAATATTTAATGGAGCCTCTAACAAACCAGAAGGTTTCAAGTTTACATCGCTCAGAAAAGTAATAAACAAACCAACCCCAGAACAATTACGAGAAAAGTTATTTACATCTATACCAACTGCAATAAACAAGACTAACAACAAAAGCTGCATTTGAAGCAAAGAGAACTGGAGGTATTAATTTTACTAGAAAATACGACCGTTCAGACGTCCTCTTCATAGAATGGAAAAATTTGAAACTCGATCAAAATTGAAAGAGTATTTAAGAAAATTGAAACATAGAAAATGAATAACTATGGACATTAGTAAAGAACCACATTACGGCATCCACAACGAAGTATGAATTTTAGGCGAAAGTAAATTTAATTATGTAACAATTAAACAATAAAAAATATTTATAGCTATGTGAAAAAAGTTGAAGTGGATAATTAGGAATTATATAATGACTGATGTGAAAAATGTAATTTCAACAAATGGGAAGGAGACGAAGATTTGGGTGTCAATTATTGACTTGAAATTATATTTGTAAACCTTCCAACCCATTAATAAAAGGCAGAAATAAAACATTTTTTAACAAAATTATATCTAATGCAATATATGGAAATTGTTACAATAAAGGTTTAAAAATTAACTTCCTCATCTCTTTTACAACTGTATTTAGATTGGAATTTTTTTTAGCGTTACCCTGGCTTTGCGCTTGTTGTAAAAGTCATAAAAACTGCCAAAGCATCAAATGACGATGTGGTAGAATTTGAAATTAACAAGGAACTAACTCTAATT
Organism: Pyrochroa serraticornis; assembly: GCA_905333025.2. Classification (NCBI taxonomy): domain Eukaryota; kingdom Metazoa; phylum Arthropoda; class Insecta; order Coleoptera; family Pyrochroidae; genus Pyrochroa; species Pyrochroa serraticornis. Next base: position 6,051,378 of record HG995157.1, on the reverse strand, counting down.
AGCAATGAATAACTTAAAGGTTGTTGTGACATTCTCGGAGTAAAACCAACATTTTCAAAATTACCGATTAGCAGGTAATCAAAAAAGTCAGAATAAAGTATAACAAAAAGTTTTTGAGCGCCACAAAATTCAAACTTATTTGTTTTAAAATTTGAGCATAATAAATTAACACTTAATCGAGCATCCTCAGCTTCAGAAGCTGCACAAGAAATTTTACTTTCAGACTTGGAAGGATTTTTAGGTTAATTGAAATGTTCATCAAATAGAACAGAATCACGACGTAATTAATGAAAGTCGAAATGACGACGACAGTGAAGAAACTGCAAGTTGGCGCTTTTATAAAAAAAATTATTGAAGCAGAATGTGAAATAAGAAGGCAATAAAAAAATAGATTATCGATTAATTTTTGTCAATAGTATTTGAATATTAGAGCCGCGAAGTCCTAGACGTTAAAAATAATTGTTAGCATTATTGTAATATTTTTATGGGAATTAACTTACGATTATTCAACCTGCCCTAAGATGCAGTAAATAATCGATTTTAGCGAAAATTGAAAATTCAGTTATTTGAGGTACAAAAACGTAGACTAAGAAAGAGTAAAAGGCTTCAAATGGTGACTGCTAAAATCGCCACTTTACCGCCGTTCAATTCTTGAATATCAAGTAGTTAATTTCGATTGCAAATGCAAGTTGACTTCAACGACATCCTGTCGTTGCATTGCTATAAGAAATTAGCTCCTCAAGTCGTGGCCCAACGGAGCGAGTCTATAAGATAAAATCATAAAATCAGCGTTGAAAATTTTTGGCACTTTTTCTACCTCAACCAATAATAATTCGGTAAAATTCCAAACACAACACCGTTTTTCCTGAACTAAGGAAAGCAACGTTTTCGGGGAAAAAACTTTATTAAATCAGACCAAACCATAATTCGGTGAATAACTTCGCAATAACTGGAGAAAAAGATTTTATTACGGGAATTTTTTGTTAATTCAGAATAATAATGTGGCAACTTTACTTAAAATTTTAATGGACTCGGATCTAGTGCTAGAATTCGTTTCCTCAATTATAAGCAAAATACCTCTGATTAAGTTTCTTAAAAAAATAATTTGGTGAACAAATCGAAATTTACACAATTTACCAAATATGGCAGCTCCTGAAACCACTTACTGTGCGATTGTTACGAAACCAACTAATTTTCTATATTACCCACGACGTGAAATTAGCCCGACTTTTGCTAATTAATTTCTAACATAATTAACTCTACTTCCCATCTGTTCGGTTCCTAATGATTATTAACGTTACATATGAGATAACGGTCCATTGAGGAGCGAAACGATCCTACTGAGTACCTCAAATTTTTCAATTAGAGGTTCGCAAAAGAGTCCGTTTAGATTAGCACTTGATTGTGTTAATGGCGGCATAATACATGACCTCAAATTCCCGACCACCTCACCAATCTCTTTACGGCAACTTTTTAGAATAATTAGCTTGCACGCACGACTTACGGATGTAGGACAAGACAAAATGACAATACCGAAAAAAGCAACAAAACATTAAAATCGCACAGCATCTCAAAAATTCGTTTTTTTAGTTACCCTAATGTTGTAAAGTGCCGTTTCGGTCGTAAAACGGGGTTTGTTGTGAATTTTTTAGAGATGTCGCAATCCCGAGGATCCCGGAGCGCGTGCTATCTGAATCAAGAAAGCTCGCTGGGACAATGCGATATAAATCATTAATGATGCTCCTAATAACATACGGACTCGCATTGACCTTCAGTTAATGGAAACAATGTTCGTCGGCGAGTTCAAAAGCTCTCATCGCTAAATTGCCTCTGCATAAATTTCAATCGTTACCGACCTAACAACGTTTCGTAAGCGTCGCGACGCAAAACCACCACGAAATTACGAATTATCGAATAAAAAAACTCAATTATTTCGAAACTCGACGAAATTGCTTTATTTCGGGAATCCGGGTTGCGATTTTCGATTAGAACCGGCAATAAATCTAGTCGATGCTTCTATAATTACGCGTTCACGTTTTATAGGTGATGGGTCGATTTCTAAAAAAACACTCGCTAAGAATGCGGGTAATTACTTTTTTGGTAAGTTTTATGTTTTGTAATTGGTTGCGTCATTCAATTTCTATATTTTTTTTATAGAAACGACGAAATTTGCGTGTGGGATATTTTCTAGGTATTCTCTTAACTAGCACAAGGTTTTAAATTGAGAATCGAGAGTGATTATGCACGCACAATTTTGTAACTAACGCAATTGCTGGGTTGGTGTTTAAAAACAATGGATTGCTCTGGGTGAGGTCAATTGTGTGAAACCCTTTGATAAATGTTGACTTGTGTGAGTTATTTAATTTTAGTGACAGGCTATTAAGGGCATCCTTGAAGGCGAGAATTAATTTTTCAACAGGTGACAATTCTATTGAATGGGATTCTTGAAGTAGCTATCATCTCAAATAAAAAAATTTTTATTCGATAACGATTTCAAATGTTCTCTTCGGTTTGGTTGACCATACTTAGCCCAAATTTTCTTCAGCCCAACCTACATATTTCTCTGATTAGGTTGTTATTTGAAGTTGATGATAAATTTTAATTCGACTATTTAATTTATGGAATTTTTGTAATATTTTTTCAATTATTCTTCCATCATTTCTAAAAATTCGTAAACTTTTATAAACAATTTATTTTGTGCCAACGCGAACAGAGATTGTTATTGCGCCTTGCGTCACTGATTACGTATCTGGACTCGGTTTCTACATTTAAGTAATAAATTTCAAAAATACCACAAAACACAATTTTTTGAAAAATTCAAACTTCCATAGTTTCTATAGATTTTAAGTTACCTCAAATACAAATACATCAATATTAATCGATATTTAAAGAACTTTTTAATGAGCTGAAAATGAAGGCTCAGAGATAGTAAATAAAAATCCTCAATTTCTTTCTCGTTGGTCAGAGCAAACATTTTTCGAAAGTAGAAGCTAAATTAAAAACTACCGACAGCGTTGTGTTAAGCAAACTGAGTTTTCTAAAATGACATCATAAAAGACCCTAAAATAATTTCAAAATTTTGGCTAAAAAAGTTAGGCACTTACTCGTTCGAATAAAACTTTCAAAAATATTAAATAATTGCTTTATGCCAATAGAAATCGCAATTTTTGTTGCAGTTTGAGTCGCTGATCGCGTATCTGGACTCGGTTTGTTCATTTAAGTAATAGGTCCAAGTATTTCATAAAGGATCACAAATTACAAAATTTTGCAAAATTTAAACTTCGATAACTTCTTGAGTTTTTGAGCCACTTCGAATACAAACATGTCATATTAATAGATATTCAAAGGGCTTTTTAATAAACCCAAAATAAAGATTCTGAGATAGTAAATAAAAATCTTCAATTTTTTACCATTGGTACAAGTGAAGTTTAATTTGCCATAATTTTGAAAGTAGAAGTCCAAATTAATAACTACCAACAGCGTTGCGTTGAACAAACTTGATACTATAAAATGAAACCATAAAATGGCCTCGAAAAATTTCAAAATTTTCAATTTTTTTTCTACCTCAATCAATAATTTTTTTAAAAAATTATAAAATTGACACCAATCATTATGAGCCACCAAAATCAATATTTTCTGACGTAACATGTGCCTCTGATTTCATCTTTTTTTGTTTGACTCCTTCATTAAAACGATACGATTTCAAAATTACATAAAAGAACACAAAAAATTTCTGAGATTCAAGCGTTGCTAACTACGAGAGCTTTTAATTTATTTTGAATGCAAGAATATCACGTTAATCGACATTTGAAAAGCCTTCTAATAAGACCAAAATGAAAGAGCTTCGATTGCAAATACAGGAACTCCAAATTTTTGTCTCTATCTCAATCGATAAAAATTTTCCAAAATACTGAAATAAGAACCAATCGCTCTGCGGTTTTCTAGTGTAATAAGTGCCGCTGATCTCCTTCCTGCAGTCGGATTGTCCATTTAAATGGAGGATTTTCAGTATTTTACAAAAGAACTAAAAAGTTAAATTTTTTTCTAATTTTAAACTTCGATAACCACTAGAGCTTTAAAGCCATTTTGACTACAAGAACTCCGCTTTAATCAATATTCAAAGGAAATTCTAATTAACCAAAAAAAAAAGTTTTCGTTTTGTAATTAAAAAAGTCGAATTTTTTTAAATTGATCAAAATTTTGGTCAAATTATTCAAATTTTCATAACTATAAAATTAAGAGTCTAATTTAAATATTGGCAATTGCGTTGCATTAGGCTAACCCAATATTATAAAATAAAGCCATAATAGAGCCCTAGAAAAATTTAAAAATTTTCGGCAAAATATTTTGCCACATATTCAGTCGATTAAAATTTACTGAGAGGCCACAATTATTTTCAGCTAAGAAACATGGTACTGTCTAATGTAGTTAGTGTCGCTAATCTCGATTTTGTACAGGGTTTGTCCATCAAAATGATGAGTTCCGCGTATTTCATAAGACAACACAGAAAATCCGTTCTTTTTCAATATACAAACCCGCGATAACTTCTAGAGTTCTTGAGTTATTGCGAATACAAGAGCATAAGTTATAATCGATAAGCTTGAAATAAAAGTCTTGTCTGTATATATAAAATACTCTCCTTTTTATTGTTGATAAAGATTTATTTCCAGTAATTCAAATTGTCATAATTTACAGTAGTTTTGCAAAATTCTAAAATTTCTAGAACCTCCTCGACTTTGTTTGGTCAGTTAGTTATTAGTTTCCTGCTTTCTTTAAAAATCATGGACGGAGGCTTTTCCTTTTTTCCACCCTTCCTTAACCTACCCCAACTGCCGTCAATTTCTTCCCAATACGTTCTTGATTTAGCCAGCCTCTTTGGAATATACCAATACTTGGGCTTTCTATTCTACAATACATCTCGTCTATCTTCATCGTCAAATTTTTTATGTTGACAGCATTTTCAGCAGTTTCATTTGCATGAAAACTCATTTGCATGAAAAGTTGGTGTTGGAGATTCAGTTTCCTCTTCAGAACCTCGCAGCGCATCGTTAGCAACAATTTGAAGCTCCGTCGTTCTCATTTTTCGTGCTTGACGTAAATTATTTTCACGTTAATGCTTTCACCCTCATTATTTACTTGATTTTAATAAGAACTTCAACATTGCTTGCGGTTTCTCTATAATATTCAGCGATTTTCCCTCAGATTTCTACCCCAATTAATAAATTTTGCTAGTTTCAGATTTATTGTTTACTATTTGGTTGTAATAAACCAACGTTTCGTGTTTGAATGCCTCTCAAAGTTATTGATTTATTTTACAGACAGTTGAGGAAATTAATTAATTGGTGTAAGTTTAAGGGTAAATTCCTCTTGTTAGTTATCTTAGATAAAGGACAATAAATTGTTGGCACAGCAATTACGTTTTATTTTTACCCAATTCATCTCTCCTGTCCTTGCATTCTTTACAGGAAAACTTTACAAATTACACTCCTCCAATATTTTATGAGTTAGTTCTTCATGATTATCGTCAAACTATTATCGTTATCATCCAGTTGAAAGCTTCCTACCTGAGTTATTAAAAACAGAGTAGCATTTTGTAGATAAATTACTCTGAAGTAAACTGTTGCAAAAGAAACTTTTTCGAAGGAGGCAAAATGTACCTGCGTCAGTAACAAATAATAACAAATTAAAGTTCTTTTACGCAATTTGTTAGATACCCGTATACCGTTGACATAAAATTTTGAATATATACAACCATCAACAAGCAAGTTCATTATTTGCTATTTCATCAATGCTTAGCAAATTAAGTAACGTGATCATTGGTGAGATACCCGCAAAAGAGATTGAGGACAACTTGATACCATTTCTAGTTACAACGCAAAACGTCAATGACTATTGCGTTTAAAAAACGCCTGCTACAGAGAGTTAGCTCAGTTTTTGGAAATGTACGAGGAAAAAGGTAAACAGTTAAACAAATACTGTAATTAAACGTTAAATAGAAATAAAATCTGAACGTAGGCTTATAATATTATTAATATTCTAATAGGATTTACGATATGAAAAAGCAGAAAATGTGATTTGAAGTTCAGATTGGAAATTGCAGTAATTTCCTTGTATTTCGATTACTTTATTGGAATATCTATGCAATAACATCAAAAAAAATTTAACAACAAAGTAGAGCTCGCGGTTATTAGAAAAGCAAAGAAGAAAAAATTATAATTGTAATTTCTACCAATTAGACAATCACGAGGAAGCAGATTTAATTGAAAAAAAGACAGAAATTTATAGATAACATTGTGATAGATTTCTTGCTGAGATGTTCTAATTTAATAACTTACTTCATATTAATACAAAAGAAATCGTTAGAAGATATCGATATTCAAATAAGGCCGCTGCAATTAAAAGCTTTATCGAAAACAACCGGGTGATCCACAAATTACGAAGAGAATTTTATAGGTACCTACCGGCGTTTCATGCTGTTACCCAGATATAATCAAAGCAGTATACAAAATTAGGAAGAAATCTTTTAATATTCCATCAAAAAGAAGTTACGGTTCAATTTTTTTTATAAAATTATATTACGCCAAGATCTTGATGAACTTCGGTTACAGTTACTATGAAGAAATTAGGATCTTCACCAGAAATTCCAACAAGCCAAAAAAAGTTGTTGCTCATCACGGATTCGTGCTTTGTTAAGCAATAATTTGGTTCTTAAAAATGTAACAAAATTTCAGTTTGTCCGATTTTAAATGCAAAATTTTGTGAAATACCCGATACCGATATTTTTAAGAACGAATGATAACAAGACGGGAAAAATATTAAAAACTCATATTTGTCACTACAGTCGCTACCTCTAGAGTTCATTAATATTTTCTGTAATGGCAAAAACTATGCTGTATACAAATCTGAATAGTAGAACAACAATTTAAAATGCAAAGATGCTTGCAAACGATAACATGGCACAAATGAAAGAATAACAAAACGAGGATTTAGTGAAGAAGCAAATTTTACAATATTAGGTAATTATCATCTTGCTTTGATATTCCTTTTTTTAATTATTTAGAACAATTATTTGGTCATTTATTAGAGACTCTAGACCGTTTGTCTTGAAAACAATAAGTTATACCAAAAAAAGTTTATATATGCAAAAATATCCCAAATCGTGGAAGAAAATTAGCACAATGCAGTGGATTTTTTTTCTTAATACTTTTTCCAAATTGTAAGCATCTTGCGATTCTACGGAATACTTTACAATATGGAAAAAAAACTAAAATTCTACGGAATGCAGTTTCACGAGAAAATATGTATCGAATTTAGCAGTCAGCAGGAAAATATTATAAATTTTCGTATTGTCTTTGTCGTAAATTTATTCAATAACACACAAGAGTCGTAAAGCGAGTTTTGATGCATTTGAAGTTCCATAATCAAATATCAACTTCCCATATATTTTTCCATTCTTTTTTTATTTGATAACGACGCAACTTTAACCTTTACTCAATTCCCTATACGTCAGGTTAAAAAAGGATACTTGCCTGGATTCTAACTATTACAAAAATGTTTTGGCAGTTATAAAAAATTAAATTAAAAAAATTAGAGGGTTGATCCAAAAATTTTAAAAATTCTAAAAGCTGTTACTATTTTTTGTATTCTAAATAATTTCTTGTTGATCCAGTGCCTCAAACGGGAACTAAATTAAAAATAATTTTATAACTGTCGACTTTTTAATTTTGTACCTACGCTCCCCAAAACTGTTAGTTATGTTAATGCATATATTTAAATACAAACAACTTCTAATTTGTATATAAATTGCAAATTCAGGCCCCTTCCCTAATTAACCGTTGCAGTTTTAGACAAATTCCGTATATTTTTATTGCCCCAAATCTAATTTATGTATACCGGGAGAAAGTACCCCGATTTCGAAACGAGCAAGTCTAAAAATTCCTAGATATGCATTTATTAGCAATTCGAGCATAGTTTACCCGCACTAATAATCAGTTTCTGAAATCAACAACAATTACGTCAATTTCGCAACTGAACAATTTTCAGTCGTCGAGAACTTTTTCCTGAACCATTAACCGAGAAAATTCTCCTATTCCATAGTTTCCTGCAAGATTTTCTCGTTTCTTTACGATGTCAAAGCTCGTACAAAAGCCGACGTTATCTCTTTAGTTTCCGGTGCTTCATCTTAAAAAATCCGAGGATCGGGTCGAAAGCGCTTAACGATTCGTGTTCTTGTCTCGTGACTCTCCACCGCTGTTATTTTCGTTCACTTCTTTAATAATGTACGATGATATTCCACAACCGGATGAGCTACTACTGCAATTTGTGTTAACATTTTCGATCGTAAACCGGTGTTTTACTTAAGACACGGTCGACTTAACTGATAGGGTCGGACAACTTTCTCGAAAATCTCAGTTGTATGCAAATTAATCGATTGAAAAAACAAACTGAATTACCGGGACATGATCCCATTAATTTCGCCTGCCCACGCCGTTTGAACGGCATTCAAAGCACGTAGGTACCCACGAAAGTGAGAGTGTTTGTGTACGGACTGTTAATGTTTATAAGCGGATTAACAGTTAATAGTTGCTCGAGCTGATCGATCCCAGCCCATCCATGTTTCACGGGACGTTAGAGACAACAAACAGCAATAAATTTTTGGTCTATTTTAGGAAAAGGGGTTGAAGAAAAAATAAATTCAAGACCTATTACGCAAATACATACCAGAAGTTGCTTGATCTAGACACATTCACACATGTAAAGCTGTTCTTCTGAACGACTTTTAAAGAGCCACAATTTTATGATCAAATAATCTCGGACGAATTTATTGTAATATGGCAAATACGAAGCTAATAACAACGAAAAAGAAGTAGTGAGAGTGGATGTTTCGATGAAAGACATCTGGGAGGTAAGGGTCTAGTTCCTGAGTCGGTGGAGCAGCTTTTTTAAGATCCTTTTCTATTACAATTGTTGGTGCTTAGATTTAAAACTATGAATTTGAAAGAGTCACAGTAGTAATATTGAAAGAATGATTCTGGACCTGTTCCAAGAAGAAATTATCGAGACGTTAACTTGAAGACAAACGCAGAAGATCGCAAGAAAGACGTGGTCAAGATAATTAAAAACTGAAGAGCCTGGAATCCAGGAGAAGCTCTACTAACGTCAAGAACAAATTTGGATCATTTAGAAAAATTATTTTGATTGTCAGATGATTTTGTATAAATGCTGAAAATTGTCCGACGCGCTGAACAGACTGGTCGCCACTCTAGCTGGACCTTTAGAAGGAGCTCTTTGGATTTATCGCGCAAAAAGTGGACACGTGTACCGCGGGTAAAACAAGGCGATTGCACGCAAAAGGCAAGGCGCTGACACCAATTTACCAGAAAATATCAAATCAATCAGCGCGTCGCCGCGTATGAAGATGCCGCCATTGAAATTGAAAGTTTATGCAGCGATCGGTTCTTCTTCCCTTTTAGAAGCACAATCGGACTCGTCCGGAATCCGTAATGTGGAGAGCCGCCGGCGTGACTTCCATATTGGTCGCGGCGGTGGCGGCGGCAGTTTGAGATTCGGACATATTTTCTGAAGTTATTCCAAGTCGGTTAGGGACGAACAGACGACAAACTGTTGAGACGTGATATGCATGTGGTTGGTTTTTGAATCAACACCGGTGTGGGCTCGAGAATAATAAGAAATTTTAAAAGGATGTTTCTTGATAGTTACTGTGTTAGACGAAATTCAGTCCTTGTAACAAAACCTCGAGGATGATTAATGAAAGCAATTTGTTCGACTCGAGAAAATTCAACTAACGAACGCCAAAATGATAACGGTGCACTTCGGGGCGATTTTTCAATCAATTTCTGCCAAGGCCCGAAAAATTACAACCTATTACTTCAGAAAGAAAAATGGAGCGGCCAACCAATGGTCAGTAAATAACGCCAATCACAGGGAGAAAATAGACGCCCTAAAGGTAATTTTTCTTAACTTTTCGCAACTTAATTTGCTACGAATAAGTTGATTTACAACGTCTCAACACAAAAAATAAATGGTGGGCCTACGAAGAAATCTCAGTAGTGGTAAGGAGAAGAAATCTTCATGCCCTCAAGACGTTAATCTTTAGGGAAAAATTGCAGGTTGACATTATAGTTAACTAGAAGAAATAAACACTAAAACAATTTAAGCTTTCGTCTATGGGCTTGCAGAAAAATAATGGAAAGATATATGAACCGAGACCTAATTGGTGGACGGATTGTAGCGAAAAGTTGTGATACCAGTAAGCACTTGTACCTCTCTAATCTGGTGGTAGGTCTGAAAAAGGGGAAAAAAAAGAAGAAACCGCAAACTTAAGTAAATAAGACCGAAAAAATATTAATAAAGAGCTTCTGAAGACGTACATTCAAGAACACGAAAACAAACGCACCATCAAAGGCTATTAAAAGGATTACAAACATGTATAAAGATTTATCCGGATTATCTAAAGAAATAGAGGAAAAAATTTGTTAATTGACAATAGATCGAAAATTTTAGGTAGAAATAGAAGTTTTGTGACATATGAAAACAAGAAAACGTGTGATCGCAATACTCCAATTATTGGAGATGCATCATTATGTACCTTGCAGCTAATTTGTTAAAACCAACCAATTTTACTTGAAAACTGAAGATAGTGCAAGGTAAATAAGTTAAATGCCATATGGTCACATCAAAATATTTAAAAAAATATATTTTTTATATTGTATCATCGATCAATAGTTGTTCAAACTAGCTGCAAAACCTCAAATAAAAAAAATAATAATAAGAAAGTTAGGAGAAGATTAAAGAATTTCTTAAAAAAAACTAAAAATTGTTTGAAATTTGCAAAAATTGAACTGGCGTAAAGTAAAAATGTGTGGTAAATATTGCAGAAATTTGGAGTACTCAAAAATTATGTTTGAAAGCCATAAAGATCGCACGAATGACAGAAACGGATTGAGAAAATCACAATATAATAATGATACACGAAACCAGAAGATATTGCGCAAGCCTGTCAAGAAAAAAAGATATGAAAAGTAACTGTTAAAATAATTGCGTGCGTTTCACTATATTGAAGAGAAAATTGTCAAACAAAATCAATAGCGAGTGAACCGAAGATAATGTTAATGGAGATAATTTACGACAAAAAAAAAAACGGGACACCCGGAAAAATTAAGTACCTTCGGAATTTTTGGCCCTTATTGATTATGGGTTGGCGGCCGAATAAATTTTACCGCTTCCATCCTGCTATTGGTCCTTAAAAGCGAGTCCCGAGCAAACGCAATCGAACCGGCCAATAATTTACATTTAATTAAATCCCGACCACCATCACAACCCAAGTCTTATTTGCCTTATCGATTCGAGCATTAAAACCGAACCCAACAAGTCTTCATTAATTACCACAATTTGCAGGAATTAATCGCAATTAGCACTTCTTTTCCCCGTCCCCCATTTCTCAGTTTCATCTAAATCACGAAGAAACCAATCGCTGAATTAATTGACAAAAACCAGAAATGCGATTGTCCAACAGGAAATGCACATTATTTGAGAACACGAGGTCCGCAACTCGCTTTCCCGATACCGTTACTGCAGGAAACGAATTAGCTAAACAAAACGTTGCTCACTCGCCTAATCTGTGGGAGATCTTTCACCGAGACTCGTTTCCTGCAAGCTGCAGGTTCCAATGAACCGGCGACTGGGTCGCGCTACAGAATCTCACGAATTCTGCGGCGAAAGTGAAGGAAATTCGTCCTATCCGACCGAAATTTACCGTTGGATCGTAAGTGCCGCTGATCAAAAAAAAAACTGGATAGATAGGTTTGAATAATTGCCAAAAGTAACTGTTATGAAAGTAAATTTAGGTGAGCAGGACGGTTGGAGATTCTGGAAGCGTATCGAGGAGGAGCGAGTAAACAAATCGTGAGTCGAAGAAAATACGTAATTTGCGTAAACCGGACCAAATAACCAGCATTAACGGGCAATGGTAGAAAATAATGGTCCGGCGGTCACGTGTGCGAAGCCAACTCGAGACGTGGTATTATATAAGAGAACAAAACAACGAGAGTAAATAGAAATAGGTAATGAATGCGCTCGAGGCTAGAAATCAAACATTCCTGCGTAATATCTCAAACATTGAATCAATCAAGCTTGCCGGGGAAGCTGGAAGTCCTGGCTACGGCGGACCCAACAACGGAACAATGGGCGTTATTGTAAAATTCTGCCCGTTCCGACAAGATACAGATTGTATTGTTATTGTTTCATTGCGTCATTAGTTCACACGAGAATTAGGGCGGCATTGTTGTTGGATGATGGATTTTTCTGGTCGGGTCAAGAGGTAATAAATCAAACGGGCACCAATCCGAACCCGTAAGGGTTGATCCATCGCCATCAGCACGGTCCGACCAAAACGACAATTTCAGCATCATTGGAATATTTTCATTTACAAATAATAGTAAGGTAAAATCAATTCCAATAAGAAGCAAGAGTTGGAAATTTTAAAGTAAAGAAATTGAGACAATTTAATAAAAAATAAATTTTCAAACTAGACGCACGAGATCGAAACTCCCGAAAGTACTAAACATTATTTGCAACATAAGTTTCAATTCTTGTGGTATATCGCCTTGCCCTTCAATTTTCGACAAATGCATATTTCAAAATGTTGGAGTTAGTTGCACAAAGATGTGGATTTTTTACTTTTTAAACTTCCATAAAATTCAAGTAGGTAATAAATTTACAACTACTTATTGCATGAAATACAATCATAAAATTGCGTTTTGAGCAGAGAACTACCTCCATTAATTTGCTTCACTCACAGCTTTCAGCATTATGGGTAAATGATAAATTAATCTAACCCTTTACCTCTTCAATTAACTTTCGCTTGCATACAGTACGTGCAATAAATTTCGATGTCGATGAATTATTTAAAAACTTGGTGAAATAATAAATAAGAAAAACAGTAACGTACCAAAATCAGTACACAAGTTCAGTTGAAAATGGTCAAAACTTTACAAGTGACGTAAAAGTAAAGTAATAAAAAATGGCCGATCTGGTAAACTTCTAGAAAAGAAAGTGGGGACCTAAAATTCATAGCTCTAGTAGCAGGAATTCGAAAAATAAACTTAATTGGGACAAAACCAAAAACTTAGTAGGGGTGTTTGGATGTGCACGCGTACTTTTGAAGTTCTATTAGTGATTTAACAATGAATAATAAATATAAAGTAAACTTATAATTGTAACTGCTTAAAAGCAAAACTTTAGAAACTCACGTCGACCCAGAACAGGGTGAGGCAACTAAAGGGCAAATAAACGTTTATTGAGAAGAGATTTGCCCGTTTCTATGGCACCCGCACGATTTTTACCTACTCGGTGGAATTCTACTTAACAATCCCGACAGTGTCAATACTAAAAATTCACGATGCAGGAAAGTGCATGGAAATAATGCAATTTCGTCTATTAAAGAAGGTTGGATGTGCGCATTTGTAAAATCTACTGAAATAGACCCTAACATTAAAAACTAAGTTTAATTAAAAAGTAAGCTATCTAAAGTATGTTTTTGGGTAATAATAAAACTTCGCTAGATGACTCTTTAAAACGTGTTAAGAATTGCAGACAAAATTTTGCACATTTATTGGCTTTCATTATCCTTTGTGACCTCCTTGTTGTTGCAATGAATAATATGTTTGAGATTACGTTCGCAAGAGTTTTAATTCTTTAATTTAGAATTTATCAAAATTGACCCCGTTAACGCAGATTTCCAAATAATTAAATAAATTGCACTAGCACCTCTTATAAGCATCAAAATTCCAAGTTAAAGAAAATTTAAATTCAATTTTTTGTCGCGCAAATTTCTGCGTAAAAACCAGCAAAACCTTCAAATCGCTTGATCATAGCGTAACTACCCATACGAGGTGTAATCCAAAAATTCTTTTTTTAGTCTTTAGATGCCTTCGAATTTTATTCCTCTACGTTTTGTTACTTCTCTTAGGTTTTCCTTTTGTCATCTTCCTTGTTGTCTTTGCTTCTATACTTTTTTATTATTCTCCTCTGGTTCATTCTCTTAATATTTCCATTGTAGTTAGTTTTCCTCCACTGTCTGGCCTCTCAGTTTTATTCAGATAATTTCTTAACGTTTTATTTTAAATTTTATATAATCTGAGCTTGTCCTCAATTTTTCATTGATATGTCATTTTCATTCTTTTGATTTTCTGTTTACGTTATTTTGGTTTTGTTAACCACGTGAGAATGGGTATAGCGAGTTTTTATGTTTTTGGAAATGTATTTATTTCCCAGGAATTTAGGTGTCATGTTGCTAAAGAGTTTTCCTGCCGTTGATGTTTTCTTCTAATTCCTTCATCTAGTCTTCCATATGTCTTGGTATTACTTTTAAAGACTTAAATTGTACCGATTGTCTTAATTCGCTATTTTTAATTTCATGCTTCTTTCCGCTGTTGCCGATCATTATTTTTGAATTTCCAAAATTTATATTCATGTTATATTTGTATGGCCTTTCTTAAAAAAAATTGATTTTTTACTGAATCTTTATCCTTTCTTATGATTAAAATATTTTTGATATTCTTTCTTTACACATCTTCTAGTAAAATTTCTGCATTTTTAGTTTTATTTCTTTTATTCCCCGTTTAGACCTTTAGCTGCTTCAACCTTTTCTGAGATTTCTTGTTTTGTCCTTAATATTTTTGTTGTTCTGTATTATTAATTATTTATTTTGTTTCTCGTCTATATTCAATAAATCCCATACGTTGCTTCTGATTATTTTGCCAAAAGCTTCCTCTAAACCAATAAAGCAAATCTTTGTTTCTGTTTATTTTTAAGATATTTTCTATTATTTATCTTAATAGAACTATAGCAATATAAGTCTCTGAATCTTCTGAATCAAAATTGTGTTCCTTCAAATATATCTTCCAGTTGTGCTATTATTCTTCTTTCTAGGATGATTTTTACGTATAATTTAGCTGCATTATTGAGTAGCGTAATTAATCTTTTTCTAGAAATTACCCCACAATTTTTTAATTTTTTTAATGGCTACCCTTGCGTTTTTGTAATCTTCATATTTGCTTTTGTCCTTTATTTTTGGGTATATCTTCCATGCCTTTTCTCCTCAATTTCCTTTTAAACTTTTTCTGTCCACCAAGTAAGTTCTTTCATTATTCCTGTTTATTAATTTTGTCCTAACCTACAGACCTCCCTTTAAGGGGAAAAGTCTATTGCCCTTTACTTCCTTGCAACCTTGTTGCAAGGACGCCAGTAACCGGAAATTTGACCGCTTCTTTTATAACGACACGATTTTTAGCTACTCAATGAAACCGACTTCCATCTCTAATACTTTGATACTTTCAAGTCGACAGTCACAAGTCGTGTTAACAGAAAACGTAACAAAATAAGTTGCATTAGTTACATATTTGGCCACGGGCGGTTTATCGATTGTGACCGAAGAAATGCAAGAGAAAGTAGTACCAAAGAATAGAGAACTTTTACATATAAGCTCTCTACTCTTAGGTAGTACCTTCAAAACGGGAAAAATTAAATGCAAAAAATTGTAAGTCCTCTGGCAGAGAACTTTAATTCATGTGAAGAAGTTTTTTCTATAATGGAACTTTTAGGTACACAAACCTGAATATAAAAAATTGTAATTGCCTCGTGAGTTTTCATTTAGACTTAGAGTATTCAATTAATTTTTATCTTTGATACTTTGGTTAGATGTAAACCCTCCGTACTAGAAATTCGCAAGTCTTTATTAGTGGAAGTATCAAAAATTTGTTAAACCCCCACATATTAAGGGAGAAAGTATTCAGATATATGCAAAATTTAAAAATTGAAGAGAAGTTCTTTGAAATATTTTAATTCCGGTGTATAATTTCGTGAAAAGTGATGCAATTCAAACTTTTACCAGAAGCGCAAACAGAGGTACTGAAAAACGACTGTATAAAAAAATGTAAAGAATCTTCGAAGAGAAAGTGCGTTTCATGCCAAAAACGCAGATAATTTTATTAGCATTAATAACAAAGCTCGCCGCAAATTCTTCTACAACATTTTGTTGATGCCATAAATTCATAACAAGCTTGACACTACGAACTCAAAATTTCCGGATCTGCTCGATTCATTGAAGACAAAATTTAATTTTAACGTATGTCGCAACTCGATTAGCTAATTTTGCGATCAATGGAATAGATTTGAATTATATTACTGCGGCGATTATTAAACTGCGTCTAGACACTCAAGCTCGTCCTCGTGCTCGTTACTCCTTCTGTGTGTGGACAGCTCCACGAACCCCAACACGAGCTCTCCGAGCCATCGACTCGCAAGCCAACCTAGCCAGTGTGGACGTATCCTGTGCGAGCTACATAAATCTGGACGAGCTCGACAAGCTTCAAGATGTCAATTGACGTCATTCTTTTTATCGGCACCAAATTTCAAATTTAAAAGCATCGTAATTTTCGATGGTCCTCAAATCGTTTAACCGAAGCGTGCGGAAGACTATAAAAACTACTTTGCCTCCTGGCAACGTTGTTGCTCTCTCAGAACCCATACGCGGCGAGTTCTCTGCAATAATTAATTAAAAATTAAATTAAAAACGCGACAGCATCCGTAATTGGGCTTTTAACTAAGCGCCAACGGCGCGCTTTTGTTAATTACCTCGCCAATAATTCAATAAATTTCGCTCCCGATGCCGAAACACTATTAAATTACTGTCGTAAATAGCGGAGATTTTTCGCTAGAAACAAAAAAAAAAAATTGAAATTGCCAGCGATTGAACCCTAAACACAAAGCCCCGAAAAACCTAACTCAAGCTTCTCTTGATTGAATTTGTTTCAAGAGCGCCGCTTCTTAACCCCCGGTGTGTCTATTAAATCTACCGGCGATGATATTCAAATTATCCAACCACCACTTATTCAAATTAACCTGTCATGTTGGCGATGACGTTTCAAAATCGTGATTGAGCCCCTCACACGTCATAATTCCGTGTCGATCACAACCCAACACGCCAACGTAGAATCTTCCTTAAAGAGAAAGTGATAACAACAAAATTCCCACAATTATTCACGACGATTTTATTTGGAGTTATTAAATTTTTCGGACGTGTCGAAAGTGTTTAATTGTTTAAATTTCAAGTAGAGGCGAACGAAAAATTGAGCAATCCTCTCGGATTTTGCATGGCAGCAAATCGTTACGTAACTAACCTGCATGACGAATTGAATTGCGCCATAATTGAAATTCCTTCAATACAGTCCTGTGGCCGAATTGAAGATTCAACTAATTAAGCGAAGCGTCCATAACGTTCAACTCGTGATGTCCAATTAATTCTTTGCGACTCTAAAAGTTCTTCTGCCGGTCATTGGAAGATACCAACAAGAAACTGCACTTAGACCACCGGTTACTGTACTACATTCTAACCGTTAGCTCTAGGTATAGTTATTGCATGTGTATAGCGGACTGTTTTTTTTGTCTACGGATTTCGAACTTTTCTTCATGCCTTATGGTTTATGGCAAGTAACCTGTGGGTGATTGCTGATTTAACGAGACGTTTTGTTTTTACTGTTACTTAATACCTGTCGTTTCGAGTTTTAATCAATTCGTTTAATCACCAGTTAAGGCGAGGTTATGAACGTCGCTTTCGCTAGTAACGCGCCGATCTTAAATCGAGACACATGCATCAATGGACTTCTACACTACAGAACAAGATTTGAGTAATGTTTGGAACCGAACTCCTGTCAAAACGTGTTGGCGTCATCCAAGTAAAAAGTTACATAATAATTATTATTGGGAGATAATCGGTTTATATATACAGCTTAGGTGAGCTGACAGAGCCGAATTAAGCTCGATTCGGTTTGACAATTGCAGTAATAGCGAAGAAAAATTTAAATTTCGCCAACGCGTCTTTCTTCAGTCTATTCGCAGAAATTGTTTAAGCGTTAACGGGACTGAACACTTTCTGGAGCTAGGATCAGTCGTTTATCACAAGAAAATGTCAAGAAACAAAAATTTTGAAAGCTTTTAGTAAAGAATTAGTAAAAAAATTAATTAATTTCGTACAATACTTTTTTAACAATTTTTCTGAAAATTTGCTGTTTCTTTATTTGTTGGCAAATTTGGCTCGATAGTTTTGGGCCAACACTAAACATGCAAACAGTTCAAGGTAAGTTTTTTGATTTTCGGAAATCTGGACAACAAGATTTTCTTTATTTATCCGAGTTAACATGTTTTAAACTTTCATCTCACAGGCAAACAAATATATGCTAAGCATCTTCAGCAGAGGGGAAAATTCTTTGGGGTACGTAAGTAAACTTTTCCATTACAGTTAGTGAGTTTCTTGTGTTATGTAATTATGTACGCATCACCCAACCACCATCTGAACTTTGTTATTGCAGATGTTCAACATATTGTTTAGTGTTGATATTTACTTACTTCTTATGAATGTTAAATTCATTGTTACAAGTCTATAATGCTAAAATTCCACACATCATAACTGATACTGAGGGTTTATATTTACTTTTTATCTTCTTTGTAATGCGATACTGTTAGTAGCATGTACAACTTGCCAACATGCTCAGACAAAAATTTCAAATACCACGTGAGGAAATTTCACAACTGTAGATTCGACTTAAAAATCGGCTTTCAGGTATTATATCAACTTTTGCTGATTTTTAGATATTAGACAATTGAACGACCTAAATTTGATAATTTATTGAAATCCATTATTATGCACTTTGGGACAAAAATTCTAGCTATTACCAAAGAGTAAAGAACTTATAAACTCTCTACATATTGCTATTACCGTTCAGGAGCTGCAAAAAAAATTTAATAACTTAAACTTGAATTGTTACGATATTGATGAAGATTTGACACCTGTCGGAGTAAATATTGATCCTCATTTAGCAAGTTTTATCTAATAATAGTGACGATGACGATCACGAGATATCAACGATAATTACAAAAAATATAAGAACAAGGCAATTTTCAGTTAGCTCCACGTATTGATTTTCAAAATTTTACTCCTAATGGACAGCACGGAAATAAAAATTCCTTCCGGGTCCTGCAGACATGATTGCAAAAGTTATTATTTGACTGTAATGCAAGATGGTTATTTCGAGGTGAATGTTTATAACGTGTGAATTAAGATACAAAGTAGCAATTTTCTTTAAAAAGAAAAATTATAAGAACACCGAGCAGTAGTGGAAACACCAAGACAAAAGTGATACTTGGCAAGTATATTCGAATAACAAGAACTAAATAACTTTGAGGAAGAAATTCATACGTTGTAGAGACGAAGAACAAAGTTAGTTTTTTGTAGGAAAACATAGTTAATTCCTAACGTAAAGCAAAAAATATAAAAAACCTTGCGCTGTTTTAAAAATTTTATGAGATGAAAAACTACCACTTTAAAGTTCTATTTGAGAATTATTTGACGATGCTGACAAAGAATTTGCAAGTCTTAGAAGCCACAAGTGATGTATAAATCCATTTAAAAATACTTTTCTGTTAAAGAAGAGAAACAATTTGCTCCTAAATCATTTTTTAATTTTTTGAGTGTTGATAAAGTTTCTCCACTAAAATGAAGAGCTGTTTAGAAACTTTTACCATTTTTATTACGAAAAAGAACTTTAAGTTTTGAAGTCAAATTCTGTAACTTCTAAACACTAGTCCCTTTAAACCGGGTGGGTACACGTACGTTTGTCCATACGTTTAATTGGCGTCTTGGCCAATCAGAGCACGTTCTTCACACGATTTAGAACGAATGTGGTCGACAATGCACGACAAACTTTTAAACTGGGTGGTTTTGGCATTACGGTCGTCTCATCCTACTGTCGTCTTTTTAGTTTTCTGCAATTATTAGGAATTCTGGTTTGGTGCAGTGTTCACGACAAAATTTAGATTTGTTAGCCGAATACACAAAGAGAACTGGGAATGTCAACTTCCAACATATTAATCAACCTCATGTTTTTCTCGCCAAGACAGGTCCAACTGAGCCACTAATTTTTAGATTAATCATCGTTTAGTGTTAATTGATTGTTCGATATTTTTACAGTATTGATCTGTAACCATAACTAGTGCGATGCAGTGGGTTTCACATTATTTAATTTCCCAAACGCTTTATAATTGTTTCAATACAAGAAATTATTTCTAGGTCTTCAGGTCTCTTTTTAAAACTTGGCACCCCCGAAAGTGGACGCTTTACAGCTTGAAAATTATTTCCTAACGTAACAATTGCGGCTGACACTTTTTTTGTCTCTGAAAAATAGTTATCGCGAATTCGAAAAGAAAACATTGCCATTAACTCGGAGGCGTTTTCCTCCGAGTTTAGCTCTTCAAATCGAGGCCAACCCAACACAGAAGTTTCGTCTGAAAGTTCAAGGTGTGCAATTTGTTGGTAAAAAAAAAAGAAAAACAGCTCTTTTGTCCGACGAGCCCCACGCCCGTAACTCAATAGGCGACGAGCGTTGGCGTCGTTATCGTCGACTTACCAAGAACCGGCGTCGGTAGCGCAAGACAAGCACATTCTCAGAGTTCTCATTCCCGCAGCGCGATAACGACGGCAGCGATGCAACATGCAGACCACACCCAAGTCAACAAGTTAATAAACCATGTGGGGGTCGCAGCAACGCTTCCTGTTCCACCGTCTGTTTTCCTACAGGACCTCACGTCCCTCGGTCACGCTACAATCCGGGGCGACATATCCTCCGGTTTCTTTGTCAAACTGTCACATAGCACTTAGTTACCATGGAAATGACGACGTTAACGAGACGCTACGGAGGAGGCAAAACATGCAAAAAGCGATCGCAACGTAACTCCAATCGACCGGAAATGCAAGGATTTAATTACGGCGATGTAACGTGGCTAATCGATAGCGGGAACGTGTTTACGTCGGGGAGATGATCGATGAAGGACACGTGCCGGCGAAACCAGGACCGAACTCGACCACGACACGAAAATTCCGTAAAAATTTCTGGGGTCGAAACTTTTTAAATTAAGTCTTCGTGTAGAGTTTCCGCGTTGGAAAGTCGGTGCGGTTGGAGGTCTGCGTTTGTAAAAAACGGCTTCAGCCGGTCGCAATCAGCAATTCAATTAATCTCGCCGGTGGTTCCGTTCTTGGAGCGCTTTATCGTCGGGTCGCCGTTGCGATTTTCCGATGGTTCTCATCTTCTGCTAAAGTACCTGCGAATTAACTGGATTGTTCGATTTGTATTCATGACATGCAAAGGATCTCGTGCCGAAACCAGAAAATAAACAATGAAACCTCATCTGAATAAGGTGACGCCTATAGAAAAATTGGTCTGTGACAATGCGATGTGGCGCATTCATTATGGGGGAATAAATATATTAATATGGTGGTTGGTGCGAGTCGTGTCATCATCTCCGGAACGTTGCCGTCGTTGAAGAAATAGTCACGATTCGATCAGAGGTCAGGAACAATGCGAGACACCTACAACACGAGGCTTGACGAGGGCACGGTCAAGGTGACCGGGGATGGGGCCACAACCACCGCACTATTACAACGTCCAAGAAGTCGATTCACAATAGAATCCGATCCATATCGTGAAATCAACGGCTTTCCGCCAATTCTTTAATTTTGATAGATTTTACGCGACGTCACTTTCAAATCAATGAAGTTGAAGATTTTGGTTTGTGGCAAAAATTAAAATTTGTGAATTGTTTTCATTACTGAGCGATCAATTCATCTTAATCAAACTTAATCAATTCTTAACAAGTAGTTATAATTGTAAAATAAAAAGTATCATGAGGACTGCCGGCAATTTGGGCAATCAACGCTATTATGCAACAGGTGATGCAAAAATTTGATCCCGATAATAGCTTGTCGGATTGTAAAAGAAGACGTACCATGATCGTAAAGAAGCTTCGAGTGATTAAATCTGCAAGGTGGATAAACCTCAGTCAACACAAAAGGAACAAACTTCAAAAAAGTCTCTGAATTGACTTCAGTTGACTAAGGTGACCCCCATATACAGGATACCATACAATGGTAGCATACTCCAATAGAGATCTAACATTAGCAAAATAAAGAGTTCTCAAAGATTGGATATTATTAGAAATTTTACAGTTTTTAAAGATAAAAGCGTAATTCTTATTAGCTGTCAGAACGATATCATCAATATGAGGCTCCAATCAAAGACAATGCCTAAGTACTTTACGGTATCGAAACGGTTCATAAATTTATCACAGATGAGAGGTCACTTTATTAATGTTAACTTCAGATAGTTGAAGAAATATTATTGGATTTATCAATATCTTGAAACGCCCACGACTGAATGACTGAAACTTATTACAGTATATCAACGCTGATGAATCCTTGATGGATAGTAAAAATAACGAAAGTTTAAGATTCGATCTCTGAGGCACCAGAAGTTGAGAAAAGGCTCTAGATCTATGGCACTCACGTCCAATAGATAAGAAGAAAGTTAGTTAGAAAAACCGAAGAATTTCCGCTGGTTGTCTAAGATTCTAGAATATTTTTACGAAGAGAGCAAGCAATAAATCCGAGAATCTAGAACTGCGTTGAAAATCTTCTACACCATTAATTTAGAAGTTCCAAAGGCTTTATTAAGGGTTTTAGCATAGTTCCCAATATTAAATTTATTTAGAAATCATAACAGGAACAAGTAATAGATTTAATTTAGAACTTCGCTGAGGAAGATATCATACATCATTAATTTAGGAGCTTAAGGGCTGTAATATAAGCTCTATGGCATGCTCTACACTATTAAATTTATTTAAAAACGATAAAACTACTAATCTATATCTGCAACAGATCCAGCAATCTCAAACTTTGTTGAAGATCTTCTCCATTAATTTAGAGAATTGAAGGGCTTCAATAAGGGTTTTTCACTATTAAATTTATTTAGAAATCATAAAACTTTCAATCTATATCTCTAAATAGCATCAGTGAGGGTTAGTATTCTAGAATATATTTCAGCAAAGAAGAAGCAATAGATCCAAGATTCTAGAACTGCGTTGAAAAACATATTCTAACACCATTAACTGATATGGTTCAAGAGGTCTAGCATAATCTCTATATCACGCTCTCTGCTTTTAAATTTATTCGGAAACCATCTGCAACAGATCCTAGGATCTAGAAGAGGGTTAAAGATCTTCTACACTATTAATTTAAAGATTTTTATCGCATGGCTCCCACTATTACACTTATTTAGCAATCGTAAATCTATCCATCTACACCTCCTAGCAGCAGTAGTAAAAGCTAGCACTCTAAAATATTTTTCAGGAGAGAATAAGCAATAGATCCGACAATCTAGAATTCCGTTGATCTTCTAGACTACTGATTTAAAGATTCTCAGAGCATGGCTACCACTATTAATTTTTTTTAGAAATCGTAAAAGTTTCCATCTACATCTTCAAGCAGCTCCAATATAGAATATATTTCAGAAGAGAACAAGCAGAACATTCGAGAATCTAGAACTACGTTGAGAAAGATATTCTACCCAATTAACTTAAGAGGTTTAAAAGCTCTAATATTTGTTTTATATCATGCCATGTTCTACTATTAAATTTATGAGGAAATCATAAAAGTATAACCTACATCTGCAACAGATCCAACAATCTAGAACTTCGTAGAGGATCTTCTCTATTCATTTAGAGAAGGCTTCAATAAGGGTTTTGCCGAATGGTTTTCTATTATTAAATTTGTTTAGCAATCATAAAACTTTCCATCTGGATCTTCAAGTAGCTTTAAGAAGAGCTAGTATTCTAGATTATTTTTCAGAAAAAAATAAGCAATAGATTCGAGAATCCACAATTTCGTTGATCTTCTAGATTACTGATTGAAATATTTTTAGGGCATGGCTACCACTATTAAATTTATTTAGAAATCGTAAAACTTTCCATCTTTATCTTCAAGCAGCCTTATGGAGAGCTAGTATTCTAGAATATATTTCAGGAGAGAACAAGCAGCACATTCGAGAATCTAGAACTACGTTGAGAAAGATATTCTACACAATTAACTTAAGGGGTTTAAGAGCTCTAATATCAGCTCTATAAGCATGTCATCCACTATTAAATTTATTTAGAAATCATAAAAGTATAATCTACATCTGTGACAGATCCAACAATCTAGAACTTCGTTGAAGATCTTCTCGATTAAGGGTTTTACCGCATGGTTTTTCACTATTAAATCTATTTACAAATTATAAGGTTTCCAATCTATATCTCCAAACAGTATCAGGGAGGGTTAGTATTCTAGAAAATATTTCACCAAAGAACAAGAGCTCTAACATTATCTCTATAGCGCGCTCTTCATTATTAAATTTATTTAGAAATCATACAAGTACTAATCTACATCTGCAATTGATAGGAAATATAGAACTATGTTTAAACAACTTCTGCACCATTAATTCAGAAAGTTTAAGGGCTTCAATAAGGGTTCTAGTACATAGTTGTGACTAATAAAATTATAAAATTACCAATTTGCATATTTTACGCCATTTGTTTTAGGAAAACATTGATGAGAATTTAAATATACTTTTCTGTATTTTAAAATTTAAACGCAGGCCTGCTGAAATTTTCTTTCGGCCGTTCCAAACTTGCCAAAAAAGTTACAAGTTTAACTATTAAATTAAGAATATCAAGTTTCACTCCTCAACAAGTTTCGCCAAGGATAATCTAACCATTATGGTTACCAACTGCAGTGGCGAAAGCGCTTTTAGCGACTTTAAATAAATCAAAAATAAATTGATTAATAATTGTACTCACTAAAACAGGTTTAACACTATAACTTGGCTAATACGTAACAAATTATTAAACAAAAAATAATTTCCAATAAATGTTAATTTATTTATAAGTGTTTCAAATATTTTTTTGTTCGTCTTCTTTTAGATATTTGCGTAATTAACGGGAGAAATCCTGATTTGTGGTTAAAGATGAACTATTGATATGCTAATAAGAAGGAAATAAGGTTATATTTGAGGATAAGAGAGATGGAAGTGAAGAGTTTATGAAAATGTGTCGCAACTATTCAAACTTGTTTAAATTTAAATATAACAAGGGATTAGACCGCGGCCCTGATAGAAGAAGCGAAGATGAGGAAAAAACTAAGACAATTGTTTTGTATGTGAAAAACGTATTAGAAATTTTGCAAACAAATCT
Organism: Pyrochroa serraticornis; assembly: GCA_905333025.2. Taxonomy (NCBI): domain Eukaryota; kingdom Metazoa; phylum Arthropoda; class Insecta; order Coleoptera; family Pyrochroidae; genus Pyrochroa; species Pyrochroa serraticornis. Next base: position 6,026,244 of record HG995157.1, on the reverse strand, counting down.
ACGAACCTGATATTTGTCTAGCACTCTCCTTTTGATTTTTATAACAGTCCTGCGTGCCTTCCCTCGCTTTATCTTCTTTAGACCTTCTCTCTGCGCTTCTCTCATACAAAATCCCTAAAATTACTCAAAACGTCCACTTAATTTCTCCAACCTTGATATCATAGGAATGCGATTGTAAAAGCAGCCAAAGCAATCAAAAAATTTCCATACAACGAGTAAAATAACCGGACTTCCAGTATCATTTCCCTCAGTTGCAATTGCCTTTGGCAAATATCGCAAAAACCTCCTCTACTTCGTATTTCCCAACAAAAATTACATGGTTTCTACGAGTTATCTTCGTGTCGGTGATAATTTCTCACTGGATATTTTTAACGTTGTCGACTGGCTCACTTGCATGCAGCGCATAAATAACGAGCAACGATTGTTTGCATTTATAACACGGCAATAACAACAGACAAGTCTATTTGTAACGTAACTTGATCTATCCCCATTATTAATGTTTCACTGTCTTAGTCGTGACATCTGCGCAAAACGTACGCAAAAATGTGAAACACATTAAACGGGGGCTGTTGTTGATATTTACAAAGAGATTTTTTTATTTAATAAAACGACAATATCCACGCTTCACCACTCATCAGTGTTACCGACACGAACTGAAATTAACCAGAAATATTACTCCGGGCGGAAGAGAGGTCGACGCCATTGCCAGTTCCGTTGAAAAAATATTGTCGCTCACGTTATTTTAAGTGTGAAAAATTACGCTTTTAGCTCGAAAACAAAATTTTAGGAAGAGTTTCACACTTTTAATTTAATAATTAACCATCTCTCCTTTAGTCCAAGAAATTATCTGCTTTATAGTGTCGCTAAATATAAAACTAACACCAACATGACTGAGAATAATATCTTTGTATAATTAGCAATAAAAGTAAAATTCGATTTTTAGAAATTATTTTTCTCATCCTCGACTTATTTCAAGCGTCACGAAAATTGAAAAAAAGCTTTTAAAGTTAACATTATTTTTTGCGTTTTTTACGAGACACGCCCAAGTCTTAAGGGTTTCTTTGTTAAATAGTAAAATTCCTATAATTTTATTAAATTAAGCTTCCATTCTCCTGCAAAATCATCTAACCCAGTAATCGGAACTTCAGCAACAGTGTGTGTGGAGTGGCAAATTCTTTGCAATTTTCTCAGACACTTGTCTCAATAGTTTTGTGGACATGGCAAGGTATTAAAGTTTTGCAAGAAATGCGAGACTAGCCATTCATAAAATTTATTAGGTAGACGATGGAAATAAAATAAATTTAAGCAATTCAACCGAATTTATTAATAATTCCTGTCAGTTGCTTGTTAGTAAATTGCGTTTTTGACTATTTTCATGAAAATGAATGACACTTAAAAAAGTATTATGAAGCGAGATTAATTTACGATGAATAGAAACGTACTGCTGCACGACAATATTTGATTTGATTTCGAGATAGAAAATTTCTTTACGACTTATAAATCTTGCAAGAAACATAAGCTCTTTGGCTTCTCGTATAAAATTATACCTGGTCGCCCACGTATAACGTAAATTCACGCAAATGATTAAACTTCAAAAAGTTCTACACAAAGAATTGTAAGGGAAAACAAATTTCAAGCCACTTGAATATTACAAGAACAGGTGGATTCCTCAAAGAAGCCCCCAGATAACGTGTGACTTAGAGAAGGCACTCGCCAGTTGGGCCGAAGGGCAGGTGCAAAATAAAGTACTACCCTCGAACCAACAGGTGGGCTTCAACACTGTGAAGAAAGTTTATAAGAAATAAAAAATTAAATTCCCTGAAAATCGGAGTTTGATGTTGAAAATTGACCTGCACATCTTCATTCGAAAAATGTGAAAAATGCAAAATTTCTCTAAAGAACGTAGGTAACGGATGCATCAAATCGTACCCTCAAACTGAAAAATGGAGATTTTGAAAATCAAGTATTCAAGGGGCACTAACTAAAATAGGTGAAGTATTTAGAGAAGTGAAGCAAATGATTGGGTTGCTTTAACCGAAGCAAAATTGGAAAGTGAAAAAAGTAAAGGTACTCGCACAAGTTTAATAGGAAACCAAAATAAAATGGAGAAACTACAAAATATGTGAACATCCATAAACCAAAAAAATCCTGCAAATAGAGATGTAACTACAAAATCAACCCGTACGCACAATAACCATTTATGGTATTACTAACAATGTCACTAAAAGAAAAAAGTTTTAAGAGTTTAGGTTTTTGGGCAAAACCAGTAATCGCAAGGATTTTTTTTTGCAGATGCTCCGGTATTAAAAATTTAGGGAAAAAATGTTATTAACGATACATGATGTTGCAAAAATGCTGAAGGGATTTCCAATTGTTGGTTCAAGCATGAGCAAATTTAAATGGACTACATAACTTAAATGAACTATAAACTATCATTGAGTGAATTACAGTAAAAAACCAACTAGAATTAGTGAAAGGTATAAGAATCATGAGAGATCTGAAATGTGAACCACCTACCACTTCTTAGTTGCAAAAATAGAATTTTCGTATAGACAAAAGATAAATAAATCAACAGGAGAAAATAATTAGAAATGGAAAACTGTAAAGTTACATCTTAAAAAATGTATAAACATATAAAATTCTACATTGAAGAGCCCGCAAACAATGCCTTTCGACAGCAACCTACAAGAAAGAGAAAAGGATACGGTGAAATAGCAACTTGGAATCAACGAAACAACGAAAAAAAAAATGCAAAATACGGTTAAGAAGAAAGTCAGAATACCAAAAAATGTATATTAAAGCGTTGAGTGAATAATATTATTCACTCAACGATTAAAGTAAGTAGAGACTTGGGAGAAAAGTATGTACTAAAGAGGTAAATAGATGCATAGAATACAAAATTCAGAAAAAGAATCACCGCATGGAAATTTATTATTAATACTGTAAAAGTTTTATTTGCCTTAAGAACTGAAATAGAATGGCATGAATTAGAATAAGTGGAAGTAAAAAAGTAAGCAATAGATAAAAATTAATACAAAGTCCTGCAAGGATTATATTATTTATATTACAGTAAAGACAAATTCCTGACAATTCCTGACATTCTCATGGAAGTACAGACCAGAATACTTTACAAGTTCTTATGACTGTTATTTTCTTAGATAAAAGAAAAAACGAACGACATCAATTTACAAAAAGGAGACAACAATCTCGGTATAAAGACTTTATTCAAGAGTCCTAAACGAAAAAACGGAGAAATAAGTTAGTATTTAAATAACTCACTTGCGTGCCAAATTTCATAGCAATCAAAACAAAAAGATTAATCCAAAATTTTTATAAATTGGAAGAAAATTCACCTTTTCGGTTTTTAAGGAAACTTGACAGGCGTGTTCAGAATTTCATAAGGAATCAAAAATTATACTCGCTTGTTAAAAATTACTGGTGCTTTAAAAAAAGCGTTGTCATGAGGGTTGTTAGAAGAATTTTTGGCATTTACATGTTGACCACATAATAGAAATTTTTTGGAAAACTAAGACTGCTACAGAGGAACTGAATGTCTTTACAAGTTCGTAATTAAATAGCACTCCTTCTTGCCAGATTTTACAGCAATCAAAAATTATAAACAATTTGAAGAAAATTCATCTTCTCGGATTTTAAAGAAACTTGACTGGCGTGTTCAGAATTTCATAAGGAATCAAAAATTATACTCGCTTGTTAAAAATTACTGGTGCTTTAAAAAAAGCGTTGTCATGAGGGTTGTTAGAAGAATTTTTGGCATTTACATGTTGACCACGTAATGGAAAATTTTTGGAAAACTAAGACTGCTACAGAGGAACTGAATGTCTCCACAAGTTCGTAATTAAATAGCACACCTTCTTGCCAGATTCTACAGCAATCAAAAATATTAATCAAAAATTATAAACATTTGGAAGAAAATTCACCTTCTCGGATTTTAAAAAAACTTGACAGGCGTGTTCAGAATTTCATAAGGAATCAAAAATTACACTCGCTTGTTAAAAATTACTGGTGCTTTAAAAAAAGCGTTCTCATGAGGGTTGTTTGAAAAATTTTTGGCATTTACATGTTGACCACATGATGGAAAATTTTTGGAAAACTAAGACTGCTATAGAGGAACTGAATGTCTTTGCAAGTTCGTAATTAAATAGCACACCTTCTTGCCAGATATTACAGCAATCAAAAGTAATAATCAAAAATTATAAACAATTAGAAGAAAATTCACCTTCTCGGATTTAAAGAAACTTGACAGGCGTGTTCACCATTTCATAGGCAATCAAAAATTACACTCGCTTGTTAAAAATTATTGGTGCTTTAAAAAAAGCGTTGTCATGAAAGTTGTTAGAAAAATTTTTGGCATTTACATGTTGACCACATGATGGAAAATTTTTGGAAAACTAAGACTGCTACAGAGGAACTGAATGTCTCTACAAGTTCGTAATTAAATAGCACACCTTCTGCCAGATTTTACAGCAATCAAAAATATTAATCAAAAATTATAAACAATTGGAAGAAAATTCACCTTCTCGGATTTTAAAAAAACTTGACAGGCGTGTTCAGAATTTCATAAGGAATCAAAAATTACACTCGCTTGTTAAAAATTATTGGTGCTTTAAAAAAAGCGTTCTCATGAGGGTTGTTACAAAAATTTTTGGCATTTACATGTTGACCACATAATGGAAAATTTTTGGAAAACTAAGACTGCTACAGAGGAACTGAATGTCTTTACAAGTTCGTAATTAAATAGCACACCTTCTGCCAGATTTTACAGCAATCAAAAATATTAATCAAAAATTATAAACAATTGGAAGAAAATTTACCTTCTCGGATTTAAAAAAAAACCTGACACGCGTATTCAAAATTTCATAAGGAATCAAAAATTACACTGTTAAAGTTACTGGTGGTTATTAGGGAATTTTTGACATTTTCATTTCCGGAAAACTAAGAATGTTACAAAGGAACTGAATGCCTCTATGAGTTCGTTTTAAAAAGCATAAAGTTATACTTGAAAATTCAATTGTGTCTTAGATACAAGCTGTAAACGTTGTCCACTGCAAATAGAGTGGAAGTAGAGACAGCAATTTCTGAAAAATTCCAGGTCATCAAAGGACTTACACAAATTTACTCTGGTTCCACTCCTCCAAACGCTGTATAATGAACATAGCCGTAAAGAATGATATAAAAATAAAAAAAGAAGTAATAAGCAAAGATATTAATTACCTCGGCTACATATTGTCTAAATTAGAAGAAGGGTATGACAAGTGGGGATTAATATCCAATTCTAAAAGAATAGACTAGAGAAAACAGAAAAGGCAGAGAGTGATTTGAAAATTAAAACCTATAACTACCAAATATAGTAAAGACATATCAATTAAAATATGAGAAATCTCTCATTCCACGGTTACTTTTACTACTATGGGGTTCCATAGTTCCATTAGATACAAGAACATTATGGAAGACTTTCGAGCTAAAGACAAGCTAAAGATTTGTAATAAATTTTTGGCAAAGAAACTAATACTACACACAACAATACCGCATTAAGAATGGAAAGATTATGCAGAGAATAGGAGTGGAAGGGTTTATATTAGACACCATCGAACACAAAAGATTAAGTTAGTACGCATCTTCAACAAAAAGTGATCAAAAAATATATGACGTAAAATTCATCACAAGGAAAGAAACGTGGCAGATTGCCTAAGAGATGGATGGCCAACATTAAGATGAATCATGAATTCAAGAAGTCTACAAGAGCGCGATTCGACAGATCGGAAGGTTGGGAAGCAGGATAAGAGAACAAAAAACTTGCATATCTGTTTGTTCGTCATGTTCGAACTATTTCTGCAGATTGAACCTTAGGAATTTTCAACCGGTCTGAATAGACCAACACAAGAAATCTTTTTAACCAAAAAACTACCTGTTGTTAGTGGTTAGAAGACATGCCTCTAGTACATCTTAACGTAACCTGGTTTCACCACGAGGGTTCTCCACCATGTATTGGGACGCACAAGAATTTTTAAACAAAAAATACTAAAATTTTTGGATAGGACAACTGCCCTCTCAGATTACGTAATCGGGATCGTTCCACTATTTAGGATCATCTTAAACAAAATGGGAAATTTATTGATACCCTGTCCCAAATTTACAAAAAAATCGAAGGATCACTTCGAAAATGTTGTAACAAGCAGTATCGCTTTTAACCTGCTGACTGTAAATGCGGTTGTAAATGGAAGGTAATAATTTTGTGTATTTACCTCCTTAATCAAAATTTCTCTAGTTATGTCGAAATTGTAAATAAATTAAATAACTTGCTGCCCTCGCATAAAAAATATTTCCTACTTTGAAAACAGCTGAAATCACGACGTCATTATTTGTTTCGTTATTAATTGCAATGGAGTCAAAGAACCTGTAGGTAAATAGTGTCACTTGACTTGGATGTTTGGTAAACTTAGGGAAGGTGAGTCCTTAGGAAAAAAAATTGTCATCAATTGAGTTCAAACGTTTGATTTAACCCCCCGTCGATACAAAGATTACACTGAAGACACAAAGTCGACGCGTAATCCCATTAAAAAACCGGGACAAATCGATGCGCGAAACCCCCGTTGGGTTAAGGTCGCGACCCGATTCGCCCTTGGCGTTTTTGCTTCCAGGAATTTTCTTAATTACAGACCACAACACACTCACATACCGCAATTAAGTCCGTTTATGTTGCAGTCGAAAAGAGCAAAATCACTTCAGAGAACGTTTTGGCCACATTAGTTAATTAGACCGGAGGTGAGTATGCGGCGCATTATCATCAATAACTGATTTGTCGACGATTAGCATAAGATCCGTCGACCTTGCTTTGTTCTCTTGGTACGCGGACGTGCCGAAAATAATCGATTCGATGCACGCCCGGCCAAATTGGACCATGTTCGCGGCCGCCATTAATCGGTTGGAAAGTCGAATTATTGTCCGAAACCCTTGGTCAAGGAGCACAATTAGTTCTATTTTAAATGGAAATGGCAGCCTTGAAGGGATTAATATAGCGCGATCGACCCAATTAACACGCAGGGTTCGTGTAGGAAAGGTGCACCAGTTAATGAGGTTGGCCGCACAATGCGATGCACATTGTAATTATTAACAATTTTCATTTAGAACAATGAACGACTTTCCAAGCAATTACGGCGATTCTACACGCGAAGAACTTGGAGGTATTTAAATTGGTGGCGTCTCGTCGCCAAGAGTACGAGCGCCCAATGCAGTCGAGGCCATTATTCTTCGGTTCAGGCATCACTGTAATTTATCATGGGAAATGGGAGGAGTTTTCTCTGAAAAACCAATGAAGTGAGCTTATTTCAGGGTTTTTACAGGAATTTTACTCCAGTTCTCATGAGAATCCAATCTCTGGAACTGACAGCCCTTCTGTATATCGTATGCATAGATGTTAGGATTTGCAATTCGATTAGAATCTATCCAATATTACAATAAAAAATAAAAAACATAAATAGATGACCAACTTTTCTGCAGTTTGTTGTAAATATTATTTATGAACTTTCCTTTCGCGCTGTGATTATGTGGAAGAGCAACTCGATAATTTTGAGAAAGTTTATTCTCGCAAACTTACAACTTATTCAGTTGGCTACACTAGCGGATGATGGTGGCAATGAAAAGAGTGAATGGGCCAGAACTACTTTTCAAAAGTAGTTTGCAAAAAATTGTTATCTAATTGACCACACTTATACTTATAAGAAACGAGTAAGAAGAAATGTGAAGGTTTCAAGCCATTTTCAGTACAGCTTTCTGCTCGCTAGTGAGAAGAAAATTATTTTTGGATGATGATGGCAATGAAGAGTGAATGGGTCAGAGCTTCTTTTCAAAACTGAATTATATTAAGTTTGCAAAAAAATGTTGAAGTAGAATTCTTACATACAACAAAACTCTTATTTAGTTGACCACACTTATACGTGACTTAACATTTTTAAAGCCCTCAAACTAAAAAATGAGTAAGAAGAAATATGAAGGTTTCAAGCCATTTTCAGTACAGCTTTCCGCTCTCAAGTGAGAAGAAAATTATTTTTGGATGATGGTGGCAATGAAAATAGTGAATGGGTTAGAGCTTCTTTTCAAAACAGAATTATTTTTTAAGTTTGCAAAAAATTGTTGAAGATGAAGAAGAATTCTTACATACAACGGAACTCTTATTTAGTTAACCACACTTACGCGTGACTTAACAAATAGCTCTCAAACTAAAAAACGAGTAAGAAGAAATATGCAGGTTGTAAGCCATTTTCAGTACAGCTATCCACTAGCAAGTGAGAGGAAAACTATTTTTGGATGATGGTGGCAATAAAAATAGTGAATGGGTTAGAGCTACTTTTCAAAACATAATTGCTTTTTAAGTTTGCAAAAAATTGTTGAAGTTGAAGAAGAATTCTTACATACAACGAAACTCTTATTTAGTTGACCACACTTACGCGTGACTTAACATTTTTAAAGCTATCAAACTAAGAAACAAGTAAGAAGAAATGTGAAGGTTGCAAGCCATATTCAGTACAACTTTCTGCTGTTAAGTGAGAAGAAAATTATTGTTGGATGATGGTGGCAATGAAAAGAGTGAGCGGGTTAGAGCTACTTTTCAAAACAGAATTGTTTTTTAAGTTTGCAAAAATTATTAATTCTTACATACAACAGAACTCTTATCTAGTTGACCACACTTACACGTGACTTAACATTTTTAAAGCTCTCAAACTAAAAAACGAGTAAGAAGAAATATGAAGGTTTCAAGCCAGTTTCAGTACAGCTTTCCGCTCTCAATTGAGAAGAAAATTATTTTTGGATGATGGTGGCAATGAAAATAGTGATGGGTTAGAGCTACTTTTCAAAACAGAATTGCTTTTTAAGTTTGCAAAAAATTGTTGAAGATGAAGAAGAATTCTTACATACAACAGAACTCTTATCTAGTTGACCACACTTACACGTGACTTAACATTTTAAAAGCTTTCAAACTGAGAAACGAGTAAGAAGAAATGTGAGGGTTTCAAGCCATGTTCAGTACATCTTTCCGCTCGCTAGTGAGAAGAAAATTATTCTTGGATGATGGTGGCAATGAAAAGTGAATGAGTCAGAGCTTCTTTTCAAGACAGAATTGTTTTTTAAGTTTGCAAAAAAATGTGAAAGTTGATGTAGAATTCTTACATACAAGGGAACTCTTAATTAGTTGACCACACTTACACGTGACTGAACATTTTTAAAGATTTCAAACTAAGAAACGAGTAAGAAGAAATGTGAAGGTTTCAAGCTATTTTCAGTGCAGCTTTCTGCTCCCAAGTAAGAAAAAAATTATTTTTTGATGATGGTGGATGGTGGCAATAAAAAAAGTGAATGGGTCAAAGCTTCTTTTCACAAGAGAATTGTTTTTTAAGTTTGCAAAATATTGTTGAAGTTGAAGTAGAATTCTTACATACAACAGAACTCTTACTTAGTTGACGACACTTACGCGTGACTTAACATTTTGAAAGCTCTCAGACTAAGAAACAAGTAAGAAGAAATGTGAAGGTTTCATGCCATTTTCAGTACAGCTTTCCGGTCGCAAGTGAAAAAAAAATAAAAAATTTGGATGATGGTGGCAACGAAAAGAGTGAATGAGTCAGAGCTGCCTTTCAAAACAGAATGATATTTTTAAATTTGCAAAAAATTGACAAAGTTGAAGTAGAATCCTTACATACACCGGAACTAAAATCAATTCTGCAATTTTTGAGCAACTCTGGTATAACAACATGCAATAAGAAAAATATAAGAATGATAACTATCGAAAAAAACATTTTCTCTTTGAAGTGTAGCAAATATTAAATTGAAAAACGCTTAATTTTAGACGATTTCATATTTCTCATAGCGTCCTACATTCCGTAAATAATAAAAATTTATATTTTCCATTAGCAAAAAAATTACCAATTAAAAAAATTGATTTTATCATTTTTGCGTTAAATCGGATAACAATACAACTAATGTAAAAGGTTAAACAGATTACGTAAGCCAAGATAATGAGGTTATAGATGATTCGGATATAATTTTAGGAGAAGAAAGAATCATGCAGTTTTTGGTAAACGAACGTGTGCGGAAATAGAACATTGATAAAACAAAAAGGTGAAAAACACTTGAAAAAGAAAGGATTGGAGAACAATAAAAAATGTAACACAAATAAGGAAAGAGAAACATTGTTTGAAATGGAAAATAACGAGCCTTAGATAAAAAATTATTTCGCTGCATGCAGCTACTTCTATAAAGGCGATATGTGAAAATAGAGGCAGAATAAATTGCATAGTGCAATAATGGCAAATTATTTTTTCATTAAGCTAATAATTAGTCGACGAGAAATCAGTGATAGTGTTTGAAATTTCCGTTTGAACAATGACGAACAAAATAGCGATAAAAAATGTTTAGAGCGTCAACCTTTAGTAATTTAATTGCCAGGAGTGGGTTTTAATTAGTTGCAACCAATTGTAATTACTTATCCATGTAATCACTTGTGATTACAATTTTGATTTCATTTTCAAAATGACAATTACGCCCAAAGATGTACGTATTTCGCAGAGTCAATTTTTTAGTTCTCCCAAAAGAGGAAATTTCTTACTTTTTCAATCCAACAAGTAGTTTTAGCCACCTTTTTGGACATCCAGATTAACTGAAATAAGCAAAGTAATGCTTTACACAAGTCCGAATTTGTTCGATAAGCGAGCTAAAAAGCTTTAAGATTTTCTAAAAAAAAAATAATATGATAAAAAGTCTAACACATGAATTCCCGCTCTATTTTTAAAAATAAACAAATTACAACATTTCAGAGAGCTTAAGTTACTATCTGGACTTGGATTTATGGATTAATTAAGAATAATTAAACATTTAAAATTGTTAGCAAACGAAGGATTTAATTACCGAACTGAGTCGGGTTTCCCATGATTTATGAGGGGGTAATTGACTGACCGGACCTGTGGTTTATCATCTGGTAATAGAAACCTTCAGTTTTCGAACCGTTCTCAAATTGGGGTTCGCTTCAAACCACCAAGAATAATTATTAGTTTCCCCACGTTTTCATTGCCAAAATTATTTAAATTATAATTATTAATTATAAACGTTCGCTATAATTCTCCTCTCTGTGTAGTACCCGATTTATCAAATAATTTGAAACTTAGTATGCTAATTTATTTACCGATGATGAGTAAAAATATTATTTATATTACGTTTATAAGAGGATACACAAATTTACTCTAAATGGGAAATTTCGCGCATATTTTAACATATTTATCTTATTCACGAAATTGTCATTCCAAATATATCGAATAACCATAAACTGAAATTGAAAACAAACGAAATCTTGACAAATTCTTTCAATAATAATAAAATTTAACAACACGTTGAAACAGACGCGACAGCTGTTGCCATTTGTCATCGGTGACCTTTTCTTCAACAAAGTTGCCATTTGTTGGGAAAAAAGTTTCTGAAAGTTTATTCCACATATTTCTTTTGGTCGCGTGTCTGGGTTCGTAAGGGATAAATTTCAAAGAAAAAAACAGACGTCAACAAGATGCGACGTAAGATCATTTCTTTTTTATGTTAACTCTTTGTCATCAGACATTTCACATTAAACTAAAAGGAAAGAGTAAAAAACTTTCTACTCCTTGCTAAAAGCTTACTTTCTGCGTTACTTTAGAAGAACTAAAAAAGGCACTCATAACGGATTTAAGGGTGAGAGGTTTTGGAAAAAAGTTCAAACAATAGTAATTCCAAGAAATTTGGCAATAGAAACTTAACACTATAAAATGTTCTAATAAGTTAACATATGAAGGTTTTCAAAATTTTATTGGCAGAGTTGTTTAATATTTTAATAATGGCGTTTTATCTAGACCAGGATTTTCATTTCGATGTGAACAATAATTATTCAAAAAAATTTTTTTTAAATATTATGAACTTTCTGGTCTTGGGAAACTCAAGAATAGGATAATTTCTGTACGCAATGGTACTACAATTTTTTTGCTTTGCTTGCACACTTACAATTATTGACTTTTCAGAAGTCTAGAAATTCCCTAAATTTCGTCTCATTTTCATTAAAAGAACAAAATTACACTGACCAGAAGAAAATATGGATGAAAGGATAAAACTTTCAATAAATGGTTGAAGTCTGTTCTACCATTGTTAAATAACTTGAGGAGCCCACGCGCTTATTTTTTAAACTTTCTATGTAATTCCTTAGTAAAATAGAAGTTAATTTTTTTTTTTACAATTTCAAACACTTTTATTATAAAGAATTTAAAAACTACGACTCTTTCTCCTAATAACCACCAGAACGTACTCAGTAAATAGCGGGAAATCAACAGATAGATAAAATATGCAATAAAATGCAGAAAATTAATTAGTTCGATTGTAAAGAGTGTTTTTAGTCGAAAGTAATCAATTTAGAGTTTTTAAAAAAATGCGATTGACGTTGATGGAGTTGACAAAAATATCGCAACCCCACACATAAATCACGTAACTTCATTAATTTAGCAGGAAACGCGTACGATGGAAGCAACAGTTCCAGAGAGTTGAACCGGCAACAAATGGCGGAGGCGCCGGGGGAAAGAGGTTCGCTCGAGAACTCTGAAAACACTTTCCCTTTTAATTACCTTCTTCGTTCTGTTGCTAAACAATATACTGCCGACGTCAGCAAAAATTTTCTTTACATAAATATCAAAACTCCTTAAAAGAAAATAATATTTTGAACGGCAGCACAAGTTGCGACCAAACCCACTTCGTCGCCACAAAAAGGTGGGTATCGTGATTTATTACAAACGAATTGGTTTAATTACGCCACAATTCGCGTAGTTTCTCAACTTCGACGGTCATTCTTCCCACCATTCATGCCAGGGGGGCACGGGTTCACGTTTCGCAAACCTGTCCGCTTCTGGCGCAGAAATTTACTTAACGTAATCCGGCGGGCCCACCTGCCCAAAGCTGCGGTTTTCTGCCCAAAGGTCAACGACGATCACCGTAACGCCTCGCACTTTTACTTGCCGCCGTAAATTATGCTTTATTTGCGCAAAGGTATCCCGTCCGGCTCGGTCCTTTTACGGATATCTCGTTGAACTTGCCTGAACTATAATAAACTTAAGTAGTTCCTGCTCCCCGGGGTCTAAAAGCTGCGTGTTTGCATTTCGCTGGTTTTGTTGTCGATGCCAGCTCGTAATTCATTGTTGGAAAAATCACGGAAGAAACTTGACGCGAATTCGCAACGTTCCCAAGATGGAAGCGCCCTAGGAACCCGACAGTTTCCTCATATTTTCTTCGATGGGGTGATTGTCAAAATGGACGAGTTCATCGCACCGAAACTTGTCATTCTGTATCGAATTATCGCAGACCCAACCTGCTGTCGCCGTTTGCGGTGCCACCGCCACAAAATAAGAGATACCGCAAAAGCCCACGTGGCATTAAATTTTTTACCATAAACCAACGGCAGTGGGCGACCTGGAACTATTATTTAGCCGTTCCCGCGCTGGGAGTGTTTATATTTCGGATTTATCGAGTGTTTGTCCGGCATCGATCGCTCTTTTTGCACCTCCATCCTTGAGATCTTAATACGAATGTGCTTGAGCAGTTTTTTTCTTTGAACAACGTTATTTGATAGTTTTTTCGGCGTTTTGTTGCTAATAGCGGGAAAAATCGGGGAAAAACTGGAAAATCGTGTGGTTGAAAGGGAAACCCACGCGAGAAACGAGAGTAACGCCGATAAAACGTCGACCATGTAGGAAAACCGTGGGTGTCCGCCAACCAAATGCTCTTGTTATTATTTATGGTAATTTTCCATTGTGACATTGGATGTAGAATTTATAATCGAGTCAATTTGATTCATTTCGCTAATTAACATAAAACGCAATTACAATAAATTAAAAAGCGATTAAGAAATTATTCGATTATTACTTAACCCTTCCTGGCCACTTAAATCAAACGGTTCTTAAATCGATTTTCACATTTTCCCCAAATATCATTAGAGGCGGTAATAGTCGGAAAATCCTTGAAAACCTCTACAAAACTAATGTGCCTCAATGACTATAAATAATCGTTAACTATTCGACAGTTGAAGGTTCTAATTTTGGTTCTTTGAAAGCAGTTCAGGTTTATTCAGACAAATTAAAAATCCTGGAAAATTTAAAGAAATTAATTTACTAAAATTTTGAATAGTAAGTACGAAAACAGCTAGAAGTGGAAGAACTAGAATTTTTTAATATATTAAAATATATTCTTACTTAAATCGTCTTTTTGACTGGATTTAGTAAATATTTTGACTCTTCAAGAAATATTGTTTTTCTGTTGCTATAAAAATAAATGAAGCTCGCAAGTACTTAACAATTTAGAAACTAAGGAAAACCTACAAGAGGTCACGTCTAGTCTTTGGAAGACACGCGAAAGTAGGATCAGTGTAGATCACGTTTAAGTCAATGTGACAAAAATTGTAAGAATTTTCTGAAATAGGAAAAAAATTTGAAATTTTAGTTTGCTAAAATATTTTTTAAATTATTAAATCTCAAAGTATTTGGATTCATAAGATGTAATCTTTGTCCTCATAGAACTTTGCAAGCAATTTGACCAAAGAGAGGATAATATCAACAATACCTTTCAAAAGCACAATGATGAACTGAAAGATTTATATATTTGAGGGAAGGATTCAGAAATTCGTGAAATGAAGAGGAAAAATTTTCATAAAAGCTGCTTATTGTAGTTTTTTCAATTACTGTCAAAAATACTTTTTGAACACCAATCATAAACTTGAAACTAGAATCACAGAGGTGAAAAAGAAAAAACTTAATAAAATTAATTGCTCAAAAAAATGTTTTATAACTCCCAAGTAAATGTAAAATTTCAAAAATTGCGTTGAGTTACAATTCTACCCCTAGTCAAAAATTACAATTACAAATTTATTGAAAAAATTGAAAGTACCAACAGAGTTACCAGTGTTCCTGTAAAACAAGCGAGTACACTCGAATTGTCCTACACCTACATCCACACTCATCTACGGTGTAGTGAGTTTCAATAAATTTCGAAGCTTGCGTTTCACATTTTATTTCATATGTACCTGGGGCGATTTTATGCTGTTAATCAGAAAATTTTTGATGCCAATGATAAAAAATAAATTCTAAGCCATTAAAATCCTAAAATGACTGTAAAACATTTTCTAAGAATCAGAATTATAAATCTGAAGACACAAAATCTTGGCAAACCGTACAAAAAACATATGAAAAGCTAATTAGCAGAATTCTCCCTTAAATAAATAGATGGAGTAGTAATTCAACTCCCCACCACATCTAAGTTAAAAGCCCAGCTCTAGTAGCCAAAAGCAATGACATCCAAAGAGAAGGTTTCTACTTTCATAAAGTGCACTCTTTCCTTTCTAGATGGAAATGGTCTAATGGTGTAATGGGGTTACATGTTTCAATAGATTTCAGCTTCAGTACAAAGAGGTCTTGAAGGTATGTTGTAAGGGAAAAAAGGAATTAGGAGATGGGCAAAATCTGGACTATGACATGTCCTCTCCCTTTTTCTTTTTCTTGCTTTCAATAAATCCGCATATTCCTGGACTGTATTTCCCAATAATTCTTAATTTCGCTTTCTTGTCTCTCAGAAAGTTTGTAGGAGCTGATTGTGTGCTGAATGCTACTGTTTCGACTCCTGTCTGGTTCGAAGTCCAAGTCTTTTACTTGTAATTCGATTCGTCAAATTTTCTTTGTCTTTACAGGTGAGCTCCAAAAGTTTCTTTTCATGTTTTTTTTTTCATATTCTACACTCTCAAGAATTCTTAGAATGATTGCATCAGATACACCCACAATTTCGGCGAACTCCTTCAGCATCTTCCCATAACAACTTTCCCACCTCCAACAACGATTTCCAGAAATTTCAAACCCTACTTAAACAATAAAACTAATGATACCCATAAACCGCAAATTTCCGAAAATTTATGTTGAGGAAATTAATGGAAATTCGGATGTAATTTTTTTGTATATTGAAGCAATTGTGTCACCTCGACTGGGTTTACCAACAACTTATTTAATTTCAGCAAAAGAAAAACAATTATCTGTCGATTTTCTGGATATTGAGTAAATTACGAGACTTCTCCTCGAACCCGTTTCGATAATGAAGTGGATTTGCCATGTGGAGCTGGCCAACAACTGAAAATCGAATGCAAAATTGAGTATCGACCCGCCGAAAAGTAAGAGTGCTAGCTGCGGCCGCGGTTTGTTGACATTACTAAATTTCGGCCCCTTACCATATGGAGTAACTTGATTTAACAATACCCGAAAACTGGTTGTTCGGTCAATCAGATCCATTTTTAGATACGGTCCAGACCGCCGCCCGTTCGCGACAAACATTTTAATTGGATAATTGGACGCCCTTCCACACCACAACGCATCAATAGACCTCAGTTCGGGACATCACGCCGACAACTCAATCAATTTCGTTTATCGCAAACAGGTAGTAAAAGTAAATTAACGACACCTTATCTAAGACCAAATTGAATAGAGCAGTTACGACATTACAACGCGATAGTTCGATAGGGCGTGGTGCCCCGTTATAATAGAAAGTTCCGGAAATAACGCCAACAAAAAAAAAAAAAAAATCTCCATAATCCATATAAATTCGGACTTAAACAGGGGTAGTTTTAGTGCCGCTTCAAAACGGTTCATTTAAAATAGCTAGCTCAGATGTTCCGGAAAAGAAACGTCTCGACGAGACCGCGATGTCTATCGCGTCTTCTAACCGTAATTGCATTCCTTGCGATATCCTTTTCCACATCTTCGCCTACGCAAATCGCAGTGCGCGACCGGAATAAATTCCCGGATAACTGCAATTGCCCGGTGCACAATTACACAATTACTCCACAAACCAATAAACAAATGATGACGAGAATGGAAGAATTTCCGATAAACTTCCGCAATTCTGCGACGGAACAAAAATTGACGACGCGCAGCCGGACGGATTCGCCCGGCGCCTCCACCATTTTCACGCATCGCTCCACGCGCTACTAAATCAATTTTCTAAACAGGTGGTGCTGTCCTTAATTTCTGTTGGAAAAGGGTAGTTGTGAATTTGTCTCGTTGACTTTAGGGGTTGAGTGCGTTTCAAATTTTCCGGCATCAACGCGTCTCGTTCTTCGTTTCGGGCATGTTAAGTTTGTATTTGTGTCGCTGTAACTGCTGGCGCTAGCTCGCTCTCCTCCGACTGGATCCCTAAATGCTTATCAACCGCAAAAATTGTTTTTTCGATAGTACACTTAACCTTGTTTTCGCTTTGTAACTTTGTTTTGAGAATGCAAAGTGAAAAGTGATTCCGATTGTTTCTAGTACCTGGTCTGCATGCAGCAACATCGGCCTTTAAACTTGTTAATAAAAACTTGAATGAAGCAGATTTGTTTAAACATTAGTATTCATACGTGAACAATGTTACTGGTATGTATTACTAGACTAAAACTAGGACGCTTCCCACAGCGTTTTTTCTCTCGAGGCTCTTCGTGCTAGTGGTGCGATTGATGAAAGTGCAAATGGAACCTGGTGCTGTTGCGTTATGGGTGAATGGATGTAGAAAACAACGAACATGCCGGGGATGCACAGGCAACTCCCCTAGACATACCACTACGTCACATCACACGGTGTCGAAAATGCGTGTTATGCAACCTAGTGGCGGGACCTTGGGAGTAATTAACCGACACCAATTAGGGCGCCTCCACCATGCAAAAAAAAAATACAACAACAACAAAAAACAAAAACCATCACCTATAAGCTACTGGTATTAAATCCTACAAAAATGGACTCGATTATTTAAAATTAATTGATCAATAATTGAGGAAATCGAATCCACTTTTACTACAGAATTTCAGGTTTCTGCGGTCAAGCCATAAACGCCATCGTTAACGATTTAACATTGTAACAACACCAACTCGTGTTTACTACTATTTACCGAAACATTTTTTACGTAACCGTGCAAGATTCCATTGTGAATAAATCTCCATGGATAATGCATCTAGTGAATCATCTTCGATGGGTTGATGGCTTGCAGCTACGCCAAGATGCATACACATTACACATGCACACGTTTTACAGCGGTGTCAAATTCTAAGAACAGATAACGAAATGACTGGTATGAGTTACTAATGTTTAACGTCCACACCTGCAACTAACTGCCTTGTTGTTGCATCATTACACTAGCGACCAATTAAAGCAACTTTTTTTTTTTTTTAAATAGCGACATTCAATTAAGGTCCGCCAGGCAAAACTAAACACCACCCGGAGGGGTCGGTCGTTCAATAATTACATTTCTATCGCAATCGTCGATAATAATGAAGTTATCGCCCGTCGATTCGCAACTAAAAACAATCCGATCGTTGGCTTCGAACGTGCTGAGTAACCGGCCGGACCGTTCTCGAGAGCCACGGCCGCACGCAAGCGTGAAGACCAAGAATCGAAATCGTTTTAATTAATTGAAAACGAGACGTCGACCGGCCGGAACCGATGACGTCGACCAACATTCTACAACTAAACCTCCCCTGCTGTCGCCATTGCCTCAAAACAATCACCCCCCTACCGCAATAATAATACCCAGCACTTGTTAGGAGTGGGAGGATGCCTCCCCTACCGGCGCCATTACCGTAACGGTGAAAGAAGCTCCTCTGGTGTTTTTTTTGTTTTAATAGTGTGAATTAACTGAACTCCTGCTTTTGTCGTTGTCTTATCACGGAGAAAATTACCTCCCCTACCAGCGCCATTAGCGCAGCAACGCAGGTAAAGCTTCCCTAGTGTCAAAACTAGGAAAATTGATCCTTCTACTGCAACCGTTACTGTGATAGTGAAAGAAGAAACTCCCGTTGTAGACTTCGAACAGAAAGTGGCCTGCTATCATTATAACATTGGGGAAGAAATTTCTCTATTGTCTCCGCTATTGTAACTCTGCAGAAATTGCTTCTCCTATTTTATCTATATTTCGGTGTTATAGCGTTCCACGTCCATCCCCTTTGTCGCCATCAATTTTATAAGTGAAGCAATTATCGTTTCTATTAGAACCCACAATCTTGATGGTTCTTCACTTTTCTTTTGGTGCAATAAAGAAATTTACGTCCGCAATTTCGGATCTTAGTGTTGCGTTTCTTGCCTCCCCTGGAGCGCCATTATTACTGAAATTTGACGGTCATTTAGCGTCAATCGGTGACTTGTCCTGGAAGGCGGTTTTCTGTTCGGTGGTGTCAGTGACTTAATTTAGCTCGAAGGTCCTCTTGTAGTCAGCGGCGTCGCCTTTTTGGGTCTGTCAATAGATTCGTTCGCCAAAGAAATGATTAATCTCCTGTCTGTTAACATGTCGGGATTAAGAAGTTCAGTCACCCACTTCGCCTACAATAATCGAAATTAACAGTAACTCAAGCAATCCACCGCGTAATTCCATGACAACCGCCACAGAGAAGAATCGTGATGGGCGACTTCTTCTTCTTGCTGCTGCATCTCGAATTCGCGTCTTTTCACCGAAATCGGCAACCGGCGAAAACGAATTCGAATTATCCACGTGATTAATCCGTCTCGCAGTTAGTCACAGATCAAATTCCGAATTGGTTCCGGCCTATCGGCAGCCATCTGGCTTTTCGCCAGAATTCAAGTGCATTTCCTGCTACTTCACCTAAGCCGGAATTTAATGGCACTCGACGACGACTCGATTCAACTAATTTTGTTCTCAGTTCTTAGTTTAGCCGATAAGTAGTTAAAACTAGAACAAAGACGTATCACAATCCCTTGCTAGATTCGAACCTTCAAAAAGCTGATATATGCCATTAACCTCATTAGTTCTTAACAAGCTGGCCAAGTTGTAGTAAAAGAAGAATAATTTGCTAAATTAGACCAAATAAAACAAAATTTTCAATATTAAATCCAATTTCTCTTCAGAATTGGTGTAGCGGCTCTTTCTAGCAAAAAGTGAAGTTAAATATCGATATTTTCGATTAAACTGCTTGGAGGAGCATATTGAAAGCGTTGTGGTGTCTGGCTGTAGGTGTGCGAATCTCGAAACTGTCTGCGGGCTGTTAGAAATTGGTTGCCTGAAGGTTCAATCGCAAGTGACCGAGACGCCTCTTGCGATATTCTGCATAATGAGGAAATGGAAAATAACTAGTCTAATTGACAATTTGCTCCCGGACTAATGGAAACGTATTGGTTTTGGCCCGGAGTGGTGTTGCATCGGACGTAATTGGCGCGATTCCTGAAAATCGCCTCGAAGGGAAGGCGATGCAGGAACGCGTGCGGATACCTGTTGATTAACGGATGGCGCCCCCTGGCGAATTGTTCGAAACGCGATTAACTAATTGGCACAGGCATACGGGAAATTAATCCGTTCACCTAGCAAATCTAACGAGATTTTTCGTAATAGTTAATTAACGCCGCGACAATACTCTAATTAACACGAAAACAAAATGGCCGCGAGAGGAGAAGCTAAATGTTTGAGCAACAACCGTTACGGAAAACAATCGACGAATTTTAGACAGTTGACATTAAGTGTAATCCATATTTGGTTTCACAGGTCTTTTTCATTTTGTTCCTTCAATAAATTAATTTTTCTACTAGTCCGACCATTAAGGACCAGCACCATATTAATCCTTCAGAATAAAACAAGAAAAAGAATAGTCAAAATTCAAACAAACTAAACGAGGGGTACCTCAAGGTGCGGTCATTGACCCTATCCTCTACTTGTTTAAATATTACATTTCAGAAATTGGCGATTTCAGAAACGTGGTTTTGCTAAAAATAAAAGTTGCAGAATTCAGCAAAAGTGGTGTAAGGTATAAAAATAAATAAAATTGGTAAACAAATAAAAATATTATGTAAAGATGAAAAATTAAGATGGTTCAGCTGGCCAACATGGCATCGAAAAAGCTTGGAGTGGTCTTAATCGTTGGTGACAAAAAATGTAATTAAAACCGCAACACAGTGTAAAGTGTAAATTAGTACAAACCGATGAAAGAAGTGACAAAAACAATTAGAACTGAAAAGACACTAATGTCTTACTTCTAAGGATTATTTCGATCACTTAAATTAAAGCAAAATTACTGCTAGACGGGTTAGAATAAAAAATGTATCAAAATTGTCTAAGCTTCTTTAATTGTAAAGAAAGAGTTTTTCAAGAAGCTCAGTGGCTGTTGAAACAGCTTTTCAAAGGTATAGTCTGCAATCTCATTAGATAGCGTTTATATACTGTTTTAGGTAAGTTGGGCAAGTAATTTAAATATGCCGCTTTATAGATCGAACTATTGCCGTTATTTACCTTTATGGCAAATTATTCGTCTGCCATACATATGGCAGATTATGGAATTGAAAAATGAAGTTTAATGAGGAGAAAAGTCTCAATAAACTTATTAATTTAATAATAAGTTACGGTAATTATTTATAACATTTAAATTAATTCATTTGAGAAGAACAGGAAAAAACGCGCGTAACAAAGTATAGCATAAGAAATTTAGTGATGTGACAAGAAATCACAGCATTTGCATATTCTGCAATACATGATTTATAGAGGGCGGCACAAGTGCATTTCTACCGATTGATCCTAGAAATTAAATTCCAGTTGAATTACAACTTAAAGATTTAAAATTTCCAAATTTTGAAAACTAGTACTGAAACTACGAGAGAACCTTGACTGAAAAATTCTATTTGTTAATAAAGGATAATGGTTAAAAAAAATCTTGTTTAAAGAAAATTGGAAAAATTGTAGAAAGAGATTAAAATGTAGAAATAAGAAAATTACAAAGTAGAAACTGTAAATGAAGGAAGTATTTTCAGTCTTATAATTTGATTGATAGAAATTATTACGAACGAGGGAAAGAAAAAGTTGAAAAGAATCTTCAGCATCTTCAATTTTTTTCTTTGGGTTACGCTATAAAAATCTTACGGTTCAAGCCGAAAAAGTTTTTTCAACCCGGATTAGCACCAATGGATTTTCCATTTATTGAAGTTTCTTAAAAAGTATAAAAACGGCATCTACTTAACATCTTTTGTATAAACGCCAAACGACCCGTCCATCATATAGTTTTGTTTGTATCGGGATTACGTTGCGTCGCTGCTGGATTTTAATTCATTCCAGCTAACTTCGAATAAAAATGGCAGATAATAAAGTGCCTCTTCTACCGTCTACAAAACTAGTTAAGAGTTAATACCGTCACATCACTAACAATGCAAATTCAGCAGTTACATTCAATGAGATCTTTTACAGTAACAACGCAACTGTTGTTACCAGACGATGACAAATGCTCAAGAAACACAACCAATTGATCACAACCATCGACACTAAGTGTCCGCGAGATACAAGATCACAATGAAGAATGAACGCAAGTTCCTAAATTCCGACGTAACGAAGACCGATTGACGCGATGGCCCGGAAAATTGTCGTTTTAACAATTTCGTTTTCGTCTCGATTAATCACATTGCAACAATTCAAGTAATAGTTTTATCGAGTTTTTTTTAATGTCCAAAAAAAGTTTTGCGAGACGAGTCACTTTTGGGCATAAAGTGGGCGCAACAAGCATCGAAAGAGAAATTTCGCAAGTGTGTCAATCTGGCGGAGGACGATCCATTGTGATGTAATGAAAGCAAAAGTGATTTTTCGATTATGGGTGTTTGAGAGCGAAGGTTGTTCCTAATTTTGCATAATTTATTTTTTTCCTGAAAAGCTTCCTGTTTGCGTTTATTATTGTGACATTGGACGAAATTGCGGCGGAAACTGCAAAATTGATTCGATGTTACCGCAATGTTTTTAACAACTGAATCGCGTGGTAGAGGCAAAAATAACAGGGCGGATGAAACTGGACGATGGTAATTTATGCGACTATTAACATGAGGAAACGGCAGAAGTACACAAATTACCGCAAATGTCAATGACGGTATCTGGAGCAAATCAGGGGAAAAAGTGGCATCTGGTCGGGGAAAAAAGCGGCGCGAGTTCGGCAAAAAGCGGCCGGAAAAAACGGGTCGTAATTCAAATATTAATTTCGAACAACGCCAGTTTTTGTTAGCTACAAGAAGCTCGTTGTGTTGTAGGTATTAATAATGGTAAAATACCGCCGCTATTTGCTGCAATTACTTAACTTTTAATTGCTGTTTGAAAATTTTTGGCGGCATTTTCGATTTCTTAATATTTAAGGGTTTGCACCTACCTGTTGATCGTGGCGGGGGAAGATTCGGGTTGGCTGGTCCGTCGAAATCCTTGAAAAATCAGCGTTAAAATCCTGACACACACAATTACGGATGATAGCACAGATACACAGTGAGATATTTGCGTAACAGATAAACTTTAAAAACCAGTTAGAGTACCGCTACAACACCACAGTTCCCGTTCACTTTGAGCGCCGAAGTTCAACTGATTCTTCGGCACTCCGGGGCTCGCGCCGTACCACCACGCACAGTTCGCTCGCCTTCGCGCTCGCGTCGGATTTCCGCTGAAAATTAAAAACGACGCTTTTCCAAATCGACAATTTTCTTGCACCGGTTGCAAGTTGAACGTTCTCTTGAAATCAAACCCGTTTCCTGCTGATGATTTCGCAGCTCTTGCCGATGTAATCGATTTAGAGGCGGAACGCGATGACGGCGGACAAAACGAGGGTACTTGACATCGACCGGAACCGAAAATGCGAAATAATGCAAGTCGACCGGCTGTGAACTCGCCGCTTGCGAAATCGAACCGCTTTGCCGCCGAAGACGACTCCGCTCTTCCTCCACACTTTCGTGTTTTCGGAAACGAAAATCTGAGTTTACAATTTCTGGGTCTGCAACCGCCGTTTTCGCCCCGTCCACTGAATGCGACCAAAATCCGACACGTTTTAACCAATTTTCGCAATGTACACTCAACAGCAGAAAATTCGATCCGTTCACAATTATTAACCAATTTTTTTCTTATTAGAATACATCAAGTTTATTAAAAAACCTTTTCGGTCCGATAAGTTTTTGCAAGTTTCATAACCCGTGAGTGTTGTTTTGACGATTTTGCCACGTTTTTTTGAACCCGTTATCAAGAGTCGTAAAAAATTTGAAACTCGTCAATAAGACGTTAGGAATTATGAATTTGGATCCTACTGCTAAAGTCCTTTTTTGATTTCAGTCTGAATCTTTTAATAAATGGAATAATTTAGTATGAAAGAGGTAAATATTAAAATTAATTAAACTGTCGGTATAACTTGTACCCCATGGCAGCAACAAACAGACAGGGGTAAGAAAAATTATACAAAAACTAAATTTGAATTTTTTTCTACAAACAACAGCCCTGCTTTGAATATTTTGTAACTCTTTTTTGATGTTTAATTTTCAGTAAAATTAAAGGAGATTTTTCGATTTTAACCAAATTATTCGTTATATCGCAGTGAGGTAAATGTGAGTCATAGCAATTATCTTTCAAAATGTGTTGAACTTACTCTTTTCTGTTTACATAGAAAACGGAAATCGTTATCGTGAACAACCGTAAGAAACAGAGATCACGAGTTAAATGGAGTCATGCGGAAAAAGAGAAAATTCTGCGCTTCCAAAAGTTAGTCAATTTTTTACTGAAACCGACTTTTAGATGGAGAATAGTGATGCTGCTAGCACCTCCCAACGTTTACCAGTCCCGCTCTATCATTAACTTCATCATATTTATCAGCACCCACACCGTAACGTAGCAATTTTTAATTTAGCAACTTCAGCGACCGTGACTCCTTTTCGAGGAAAACTAGAAAAAGTTCAGTCAACAACTACCAACAATATTCTAAAGACTGATTTCGAGCAACAAGAAATTTTTGAGAAACGCGAGACGCAAGTTTACATATACGCAGCGATCAATTTTTGAGAAAAATTTAACAAATCAACAATTTGAAAAACAATTTCGTGAAATTTGGATCTTGTAATCAAAAGCTCCACTCTCTTCAAAATCTGAAAATTGCTTCTTCTTGAAATTACTTGGGCAATTAATAGAAAAGTTGTAGGTATTCCCCAAAATTCGATAGATGTTCCTGTGAGCCGTGTTGTTTTTTGGTAATGATAGTCAAAAAATTTAAATTAGAAGTAATTTCGATAGTTTCTCACAACCAAAGAGCTTTGAATACCAACAGCACGAAATTCATCAAGTTTTCTAACAATTCGTTTTTAATTACAGCACCTACCAATTTTTATTTTAGTTTATTGTTTTTGCTTTATCAATAAATATTTTTGTTACTTACTATAGTTTTCTTTCTATTTAAGGATATATATTTAAGGACGCAAAATTCTGCACGCATACAGACATCAAAGGGTGTTTGAGCTATAGAGGTTTCAAAAAGTACCCAAAAAGCTATAAAATAGTTTTCTGAAACTATTCACGAACAGAATAAGGTCCTCAAATTTGTTAAAATAATTGTATTGTAACAATAACATTTGCGACATAGAAACATAATAGCAATAAGTGATAAGAAGCTTGATAGAATAAAGATTAAGTGGCAAAAGGACATCAAACCGACATAGAACAGAACGTCTTTGATTCTCAGAGAAACATTTTCAGTGGAGTCAAAAAATGGGTCGTCAATTTCACATGTTAGTTCCGAGTTTACATTCTGTCACCAGATAGCAGTCAAGATGAAGGCCTGAAAGGAAATTCGCAATGAATATCATTTTAAAGCTTTGTTCGCACAGTTAATAAGGGTGCAATAGAGTTACTTTCTGGAAATTTTGCAATCATGTGCCTTTTTATAAATTTCATCAATTTAATGCATGTTGCTCACATTGTAAGCGAATATTTACAAGAATAGACGCCCGAAGGATGATTTGACCTGCCAGAAGCTTAAAACTTATAGAACTTGTTGGCGGTAGAGCCAACTGAAGCATTTTTGCAAGAATGAACAAAAAATGATTATGAGGCCGACATCTTTTAGTGGCGCCGCCAAAGCAGATAGAATCCGTAGTCAAGCTGGGGGAGGTAATAGCGGATAGTATTTTTTTAGTTTTGTTACTTATCGTACTTTCTTGCATTACTTTATAATTCTTCATAATTAATTTGTTGGGGAAAAAAGTGGGGCACAAAATTAATTTCTCATTATGAAATTAATTTTAGTTCGTAGATCGAATTTTTTACAGTTGAGTGTATTTTATTTCTTCTAGAAACCTGACAGGAACGACGTAACAAAAATCAGAGCTGTAATTACATGACCGAAACGCCGCACTTACGGAACCACAGACTTCTTGAACTTTGGGGTTGCGAGTTGAGAAAACTGCCACAAATTTTTTTAATCAATCGAATTTTAACACAATTTGAATTTCAGCACTGCGACCGCTTCAAGAAGTTCAAATACCTGTAACAAAAATGATAACATAATGTGAGAATATTTTAAAGACAGGTAACTAAAGTTTTCACAACGTAGATATAATTCGTGTATATTTTAGGGTTGCAATATAATTTAATCGAATAAACAATTCACTACAATTCCTGAAAATTGGAAAAAAATTATCCCTTACTTATTTAGATATTTTTTTCTTTCTAATAAACGTGTGCCATCCACTTTTGTTCTGTTAAAGTTTTTTGAACAATTGTCTAATAAAGAATTCTAATTCCGAAATTGACAAAAAAGTGGTTTCGTGTGCTTATTTGATAGAAAAATGCGTATTTAAGGAAACCAGCCTTGATTCTTCAACCTAACACGGGTGGTCAATTTTACTTCTAAGCAGCTCATTAATTTGAGGCCAAATAAAAAACGGAGACAACCCTGCTAATGGTTAAAATATCAAAATTAATTATCAATTTTTTAACGTTTTAGTAATTATTCAAAATCTCACCATTTTAGTCAAAAATTTGGACATTCAAAAGAAATTATTGAAGCGAGTAAATTACAAAGATTGTTAGTGATTAGTGGATTTGTCGAGTATACCTACTTACTTACCTAATTTTCCACTAGAACAACTCCTAAATAGATATAAAAACAACAATCAATATACGTTACACATAATAAATAAATTCTTTAAGCTCTGATTTTTGAACGGCTTCAACTGGGGCGGTTTAACAAGATTCCTAGAATAAATCGGTTTAGTCGGCTTTTCTTCGCGTCCACGAAACGTAACAAATAAGAACAACTTAAGACTCTTCAAAGAAGGTTAAACGGATAACCCGTGAGCTTGTTTTTCCTTGAATTAGTTTTGAACGTGTTTAGTAAAACTTTTATTCTTGATAATTTTCCAAACATTTTGAGTATAACCAACGTGAAACGGTGACAGAAAGGAAAATAATCAAACAAATTACTGGAAATTCAACAAACATTAGAGCAAGAACTTAAAAAAGTGACAACACTTGACTAACACATGTTCGTTGTATGTACTACAAGGTGTTTAAAAAATACATTCAAAAAATCAATTACTGCATACATTTTCAGTTTTTCTTCAAGTTGAATGAAAAACTGGCACATACTGTAAGTGAAATTAATATTTTTAAACTTCTAAAACTACCACTTACTTGAGAGAAACAATTGTGCTTTCTAGTAAAAATTTCAAAGTCAAATAGAAATTTAAACATTTAGGTTGATGTTCTGATAAAAATCTAGTCCTACTTAAAATAAATAGTGATCGTTTCTTAACTAATGTGTGGTGCTTGTTGGACATAAAGGATACGTAATGCTGGTAAAATAGATTTATTAGTTAATTAATGAAGAACATCAATCGATGTTATTAATTAATTAATTCTTAAATAGATTTCGTTGTAGAAAAATGTTGTGTCGTAAATACTTTACCTGTCGTTTTCTGATCCGACCACAACACTATTCCGGTTCCAGCACTTATGTCCAGAAAAAAACTTTCGGAATTGTCATTTTCCTAAAACAGAATTGTGTAAAAATTGATTTGGTCATAAGAGTAATTCCACGATCGTCCAATACTTACTTTAGTGAAAAATGATATTGATGAAAAATCATAAAACTGTAATTTGTCGGGATTTTATTTTGGTAAGGTTTAAGATGCATAATGAAGAGTTGTCGAAAAATCGGCAAAATTGATGTAATAAAGCTGCGATTATAGAGAGGTGTTACGACTTTATTATTACATGTTGTACTAATTAAATGAAATAAACTAAATGTTATTTACATATTTATTCTCATTAGAATAGATACATTGATAAATTTAAAAATTCCGTGTCGAATCACATAAATAAATGCAGTAATGTTGAAGAGTTGAACGGAATTCAACAAAATTCGTCTGCATGCAGTCTTAAGATTCGACCCAGACAATTAGCACTAAACAAAATTACAATTTAAATAATTAACTTAAGGAAACTAAAGAAAACCTATGATAAGTTCAGTGAGGTAGAATTTGTTCAATATTCTAACCAATCGTGTAAAAGACGAACCGAATTTCAGAATGACATGGTATTTAAGTAACGAAATAACTATATTTACAATGCAATGGATTGGAAATTGTTTCGCGTCGTCCTCAAACCCCTCTACATGTTCCATATCTACCATTCTATGTCAAATAACTGTCTCTAGTTAGATTCGAGTCAATATAGAGTACACCGATTAGGATAAGTTAAAATTTTAATACGAGTTTCGCTTAAATTGAGTTATTTGTCACACAGTTCTTTACATTCAGTAAGCTTTTGTACAATCGTTCTTTTTATATTAAAATATTCTAATCATCCACTAACACTTATAAGTAAGATCGAACAGCTCCATAAAATTCACAAAAGACCGAAACGGTCGCCTGCCATTTAGTTAAACTATTCCTCTACTTAACAATACATTCATATACTTATAAATGATATCGCTTCGACGAAGCGGCTCCTCAAACAATCTCCAATTTGACAAAAATTAACCGAAACGAACAAACACCAACTAGAAGCAGTGGTCAGTATAAAATTTTCCTACTATTATCGTGATATAATTTTGAACAGTCTTAATTTAGATTTTTCTAAATGCATTGTAAAAGAATAGTTTATAAAAGTTACTTTGTTTCTGAATTATAGAAATATGGTAGATACAAACTATGTTAAAACTAAATTAACTATGTTACATACAGTTTTGTTATTTGAAAATTATGTACAGTGTAACTCTGAATAGTTCAATGATCGGCTGCCAGGCTTCGCCAGCGCGACTGGCGGCTTAAATACTGTTATGTACAAAATCGGCCTGGATGGCGGTTCGGCAACCAATCACATCCTTATCGTTTACACGAACGAGTCAATCCGTCGGGTCATAGCACATTAACTAAATCAGTCAATTTCAAATAAATAATTTATTGATGAAATTCAGTCTATAGTTCTAAATGATATGAGCAAAACAAAGTGTGTTTCAATGATTGTTTAATGACTGATATAAATAACTACGCGCAATTCGTGATTTCTTAAGTACAGCCGTGTGAACGTTCGGATAACTTTCCCTCCTGATCGCTGCTTAGAGTGGCACAAAATAGCATCAGCGGCGATAAAAATTAGGTAACTAATGTTTATTCTTTGGTTCACAATGGTATTTTGTGCGTGAAGAGCGAAGAGTGGGAACTGCAGAAGTTTGTGGTTGAATGAAAATTATTTTTGAGATCAAGGGCGTCATCGTTAATTCACACCGCATCACATTTAGTTATAATTAGAGAACACATAAAAATGATCAAAATCAACGTAAAAGAAACGTTAGGAGTATAAAAACGCTGTAAATTAATTTAAAAATGGCACATGCAAAAATGAACATTCTAAAATTCCGTGTATAAAAAACGTCATGGCATTCCACTACTTAATCAGTTATTCATAATTTGGGCAGTACAACTGGCAGTGTTATTCGGTCGAAAGTACCTACGCTTACGTTAAGTCTGGATTAACCGAGATTTAGTCTAAAATAAATAGAAGGGTGCGAGCTCGAAAGGAATGTAGTTAATAATTTAATCTAGAGGGCTCGACTCAAGTCTATTCGTAAAAAGAACCTAGTGTATTTTGTAAATATTGCGAACACACAAAAATAACTAAATTAATTACATAAATGATTATATAATTCGTCTAGTCTATCAGAACTCTAACAACTATATAACCAGTTTAATGGCAGTGATATTAGGCTGGTTGTAAACGGTTGAAAGCCTTCCGTGTCCGGACTGTTACCGTCGCTACTACTACGCTATACATACAAAACTTACTGTACACAGTGAAAGACTTCACAAATATACATCGTGCTCCCGTACATCATTTATCATACAATTTTATCAGGAAAGCGAACCTTTGCAAGCGAGATCCATATTATCGTTTCGAACAAAAACAACTAAAATCGAGACGTCGAGAAGGGAACCACCCCAGTCCGGGTCCCTCAAGCCCGACCGCTTGAACACAGAAATGGGTTCACAAAGGCTCTCATCACTTACAATTAAATTTAACAAAAAATTTATATCACGTTTGCTTTGAAATGGGTTTGCGACGACGGCGCTGGCTCTTTGCCGGCTCGCTCAAGCCAGAGAAAAGGCTAGAGGTGAGCGCGTCTTTGGCGGATGGCTGCAGGGGCGGGATCGGTACTGTTTTCGTCTGTACGTACTCCTTCTCGGTCACCCACTCGTCCGGAATGCTAAAACATCATCTCGATCAGTTTATCGTCAAACACCACAAACACCAACCAACACGCTATACAGACTACAATTCTCATGAAACTAATAATAAACTAATCAAAATGGATAACCGCAATGGCTAACGACCATTCAAATTTGCGGGCCAGATCTTGATTCAAAATTAAACCGCCACGCCTTTTACGGTAGTGACGCCTGGATAGATTGCTGCATAAATTGAACCGCGGCGTTATCCGCCAAATAAAAATGGCGCAACTTTAGCGACGTCTAAATTAATTGTTGCATAAATTAAACGCGTGCGAAATTTAGTCGCCTTTTACGGTAGCGATCAGTTGCATCAATTGAACGCGGCGTTCGAAAGAAAGAAAGCTGTGCATCTTTAGTTTTACAGTAGCGAAATCTAAACCAGTTGATACATGACATTGAACAGAGCCACGTAGCAAATATCGAAGCTGCGCAACTTCAGTAACTTTTTACGGTAGTGACACTTGCATCAGTTGTTGCAAAAAAGTGACAGCAGCGCCATCTAGCAAATAGAATCTGCGCAAATTTGGTAGCTTCTTACGGAAGCGACACCCGAATCAACTGTTGTACAAATTTGACCTCGACGTTATGTTGAAAATACAAGCTGTGCAACTTTTGTGAGTAGCAACACCTGGAACAGTTGTCCAAATTAAACTACGGCGTCAAGTGACAAATAAAGAAGCTGCACAACTTCAGTCGCTTCTTACGGTCGCGATACCTAACTCGGTTGTTTGACGAACTGAACCGCGGCGCCATCTAGGGAATAGAAGGTGGGCAACTGCGGTTGTTGCGAGCTTTGCAAAAGTCTGATATATAGCGTTGGTTGATGAATAATGCAATGGTTGAAGGTCTTACATATCAGCGGGATGCCATTGGACGAGGAACTTCACTTTGCCGTCAGGCGTGACCCTCTTGGCCGCGATCCGTCCGATCACGTTGACGGTGTCTCCGGAATTGCCCATTTGGCCCTGCGTCCGGTTTTGCGTCATCGTCAACAATTTGTGTTGTAATCCTTCCATGATCCCAGAATCGATAAAGTCGAACATTCGAGCTACAAGGCATTACAATTAGTGCAAACGAAAACAAAAAATATTTTGATTTCTGTTATATGTTATACTTACGTATAAAGAAATTATAAAAGAAAAAAATATCATTTTTACCTGACCAAGGTTGCCTCCGGAACCTTATTTTTTTCCCGTTGCGCTTGAAGGACTTGGCGGAGGAGTTCTCGGTCGCCTTCTTCGTGCTGCCGTTCTGGCTGCCATCGCTGGTGAAGTGACCGTTCACGTGCCGCTCCAGAGCCAACTGAAAAAGATTCACGATCAGAAACCAACAATGCACGTGGAAATACCACGATTTTGCTACAAGACATGCGAAACTTGAGCTGTTATTAGATGGAATTCATGTTATCTCTAATCCCTTACATGTGACACCATAAGCATAGGGTAAAGGAGGCGTAATTGCGATAATTGAGCGTTAACAAAAGAAACTACACTCATTTTCAGAGATTTAGTAATTGGACGCTCTGGTGTTCACGTAACAGCACAGAAATGTGCCTAATTGGACGAGTATTTCGCAACTCTTAATTGAACATCAAGACGAACTAAAATCAGCAAATTCCATTTCATTTAAGTTCTTATTTCTTTACTTGACATTCTTCTAGAAAAGTTTTTTGACAATACTTTTAAACACAAAAAATATGCCGTTTCAAAAAGATCAACTAGGAGTCTTTTAACATCAGTACCTAACGCAGTTCAGGCCAAAACCAATCTATGTCATGTATGATTAACACACGAGTCTTTACCTATAAAGGTGCACAAGTGACTAAATCAGTTCATTGAGTCGATAATGTCAAACGAATCATTAAGGCTGAGGCCGCATTAGCAACATATCAAACCTAGTTCTTCAATTAAAAATATTTGCTTACAAAGTTGGAAACGAATCAAATTTTTTAATTGAACCATTAAGATTACGTTAAACTTTGTATTGAAATTTGGTAGATCTTCTGTTACTATTGCCGGTTAAAGTCAAAGAAACAATGTGCTGTTGTGCTAAAATTGCAATACAAAATAACGAGTGAACAACATCAAAGAAAACCGAGTCGTCTTCCTTTTATCACATGTGCAATTGGTAGTAAACTGACAGTATTCTGGCAGTAAAAACTTGGTCTTTTGGATTACAAAGTATTCAGTGCCGACTGGTGTGGTTTTACTTTAAAATTATGGCAAATCACTGAAGATCGTTAGTCTCGATTCAAAAGACTAGAAGAAAATTGAGGTGACTCAGGGTAACTATAAACAACTGACCCACTGCTTTAAACCATAGAATAAATCTTAAATGTTTGTGAGGAACGCTTAGAAAAAAATTGAAAGGACTTTCAAAAGCTGTAAATGAAACGTGAATGTAAAGCCAATAAAAATTAAAAGAAAGAAAAAAACGGGGGAAAAATCTTCCCTAATAAATTAAGTCGAATAATTGATGAAAGTAAGAGTTTCTCGAAATTGTTTCGCAGAAACTAGGGCCTGGGGATTGTAATTTATAGACGCCCTCTGTTTAGTTGGTAGAGCGTTAACAGCGAACTTGATAATTTGTAAAATGCATTGAGTGTCAAATGACCTCTTTGGCGCTGCATTAAAGATCTTTAACCCATAGGGGCTAAGCAACTTTTTGGTCACATTAAATTTTGGCTGTTAAATACGAGTTGAATTAGATTAAGATACGGAATCCTCCACTGCCAAAAACCTTGGTAGTTGGCGGTGCGGCCTTGACGAAAATGCATACCTGCGAGTTGAACCTTTGGCCGCAGCCGTCGACGATGCAACGGAAGGGTTTCGTCCCGGCGTGCGCCAAGACATGCCGCTCCAGCCACGACCTTGAGCAAGATGTGCGACCGTGCACTTTGCAACCCAGCCACAAACAGACAAACTGCTCCTGGGTAGCTTGAGATATCACATGTTTAACCTGCAACATTTCTTTTGATTAGAAAAAAAATTCTAATAAAAACATTCGAAAAAACCGAACCTGTAGATGTTCTAATAAGGCCCCACTGGTGTCGAATTGTGCGCTGCATTCGGCCCACCTGCACAGCCCCGACTCTGTCGAGTGCGTCGGTTTGGTGTCTTTGATTTCCTCTTTGACCTCCGGTTTGGCCGGAAACCTGATTGTCTTCGGCTGTGACAAAATAGGCGATTTTTGCGGTGGCGGCGTGACGGTTTCGACGACGGCCACCTCCAGATTGTCTTTGTATGAGATGCCGCTGTCGGAATCGGGTGATGGTGGTTTGTCGACGTCGGGTGGTCGACGAGCTTCTTCCGGTTTTCTAGATTGGACGCCGCCGTCACCGAGAGTGACGATCGGCGATGTTACATGCTGCTTTGGTGTGAGGTTGGCGGTTACGGTCACCGGGACCGTACATTCGTTTGAAATTTTTGGTTTGGCGGATAGGACTGTGGGCAGGGCCGTTTCGACGCTGAGTGCGATATTGGCGCCGTTAATCCGCGAAGGCAGGGTGTTCAATTTGACGATAGGCACTACCGTTGCGTTTAATTTGACACAATTAAAATTGTTTATTGTTGTGATTTTCTGCACCGGCTGTATCACATTTAAGCAAGGAGTTCGATTTATTATCGGAATTGCGTTGATTTTATCGCTCGATATGGTCGCGAATTGCGACATGAAGATACCGTTGTCGGGGGGTTTTGGTGTTTTTGTGTGGAGATACGTCAAATTTGGTGGAAACCCCACGGCGGTTAGAGTTACTGTTGGGGTAAAATTCGTTAGGTTGTGATGGCGCGTCGCTAAATTTTCCGGGAGTTTGCTGGGGGCCGGCAGAATTTTCCTAGGAACTGTTACATGAGACAATTTGCGAGTCTTCCCCGAAGCTTCTGCTTGCTTCTTGTTGCCGCCCGCATTCCTCGAGTTCGAAACTCGTATCCCGTTGAACTGCGTTTGTTGGTCGACTAGTGAGATGAATTTATTGTGTAATTGCACCGTGGCGGCTGTTTTCGCGCCGTCTCCGGCTTTCGGCAGGTCTTTTTTGATCACGTGCAGCTTGATCTGCGACTTGAAATACTCGGTGATTTTGCCCTGTTTGGTCGTTTGAAGATCGAGCTTTCTATTGGACAATTTCTTAACTAACTTATTATCGTTTGGACTAGGGTTGTCGGCCGATCTGCACGACGTTTTGTTAATATTTTGCGCGTTTACTTGTGATGACGTATTTAGGCATGGCGGTGATTGTTTACTAGTTGTGTCCTCATCGGACTTGAGTCGTTTCGGGAAGGCAGTCTTCTCGGGTGAGGGTCTCTTCAAGGGAGGACCCTCTTCCGCGGACCACGGCCAAGGCGGATGGTGACCGCTCTGGTGTGTCGGAGGCATCTTCGACGGTTGGGATCCTGAATCCTCTGAATGGCTCGACGCGGTGCTGAACGGGGACCCCGGATCGGTGATGTCGCTCGACGCTGTGCTACTCCCGCTGCAGTCCGTGCAGCTTAGCACGGCCACGCCACTGCAAAACAAAAAAACGTCAGCAAAAAAACAAAATTAAACACAAAAACAAAAAATAAAATAAAACAAACAACCGGCGTTTCTTTATTTCGTTCTTTCCCTCTGCGCAAATGTTGGCAACAAACGAGACTTTTAGTCAAGGTTTCGCTCGCACGCGAATACCGCATTAGAAAAATCGCTAAAATTACTTAATAAAAAAAAGTTTTCAGTTTCTTCAGTCTTTGCAAGGCTGATCTAACGCATGGTGTCAAAGTCACCATGCCACGACATATCACGTTACATATCCTGTCGCGTGAAATACGCAATTAATTTCCTCACGTCAACCGCAAACCCGCTGGATGTTTCAAAGCACTCAATTTCTTTCTTTGGACGACTCCAACGATCGCTCCAATTGACGGTGCCTTATCGAGATTCTGCAAAAAATTACGCACGTCCCAAACCCAGGCAGTTCCTAACCAGCGCGAGGTGAACAAACCAACCAG
Source organism: Pyrochroa serraticornis (assembly GCA_905333025.2). Taxonomy (NCBI): domain Eukaryota; kingdom Metazoa; phylum Arthropoda; class Insecta; order Coleoptera; family Pyrochroidae; genus Pyrochroa; species Pyrochroa serraticornis. Next base: position 5,990,684 of record HG995157.1, on the reverse strand, counting down.
TCAGATGTCATTAGCCAATTGCTTTATATTATCAAATAATGCAAAGATCGCGGTCGAACAGGTGGTTTACTATATATTCGCGATTTATGCAACCTATCTGCTTCATCACTGAATTTCCATCGACAGTTTTCACGGATTTGGATAACCTTTCAGCTACAATTAACAGTACAGTTGTAAGCTCCCGGTGTATAATTGGTTGCCTACTTTCCCACTATTTGTGACAAATATACAAAACTTAACAAAAACTAAAAATGTTTTTAGTTTTAAATGGTGAATGCGCCAACCCACCTTTAAAGTTAATGTAAACAACGTGATTTAGTGTCTGGTTTTAGCAAACTTTATTACTTTTTTTATTGCAACGCACAAATAGACAAAATCACCAAACTTTGACGCTCCTTGGTGCGATCAAGTCAAAAATTACCCAGCAGCAATCGCTTGTTTAAACCTCTAGCCGTTAAGTTTTCGCTCCATTTACAATTAAACACTTTCGTTGGCGGCAGTTGTTTGAATTAATCGCCTCCAGGTCCAGCCGGATGTCTTATGCGAGAAGTCGCGCCTTCGCAATAGACACCGCTAAGTCCGTAACGCCAATAATCCTAGATTAGAATCTATGAAAGTTGTAGAAGAATAAGAAAAAAAAATCAACAGCACTAACAACAGTTTGGTGCGATGATGATGATGATGAGAACGGCGACCTTTTAAGTGCTGCCACCTGTACGCCGACTCGCCAATAAATTCAACTATTTAAATCGCCCATAAAGCATCTTGGTCCGAGCAACTGGTGATTTGAATTTTTCTTTTTAGCGGAATAGAAGGAAATTGCTTAATGGTGGCGGCGCGCTGACGTGTAATTTACATTGGAGTCTTTAAATATTGCAGCGCCACGGGTTCGATAATATCGAAGCGCTCTTCACTTTGTACTAATCATTTTCGTTAATAAATCAAGAAAATGTACAGTTATTAGTTGGGATAATTAAGATAAACACTACAATTTTGGATTTCCGGGTAACTTATGTAGATGTAGTTACTTAATATATTAGACGGGGAGGGCGCTTACGTTTTCGACAAAATAGACCTTCCTACAATTGGAGGAATCAGGAAATAAAACTATTGGGAAAAGTTGACAAGGACGTCGGTCTCCAATATTTCTCAAAGTTATGTAAAAATATAAATCAATAACAACTGGGGCAATTATCGGTCGCAACAAGTACGCAACGATGGCGATACGTTGGTACTAATTTAAGATTTCCTCACTTTCTACATTGGCTACTGATATACTAATCAATTGCAAAGAAAAGAAACTGTGGGAAAAAATTGGTGGTCAATTACATGCGATTCTTGGATGTCCTTAACACAAACAAGATACGCTGTCAATTATTTTTGAAGTCCATGCTAGTTAAAAAGCGTCAGTGACCTCTGTACACGTTTCTTTGGTATGCGTTACTTCAATAGACACTTCCCCTCAGAAGGTAATGGCAAAGGGCTGATACTTTGCCCAAAGAAACCTCTGCCGTCTAAGTCTACAAACTTTAATACAAACAAGAAAACGAAAAGGCAAACTTATAACTCGTATTTGTGTTTTACATGAGATATTAGAGAAAAAGGAACATTGACATTTTTAGCATTGTTTATAAACTTTATTCTTTCTTTATTAATTACAACTAAATTCTCAAATTCTCACCGATGTTATGTAGCGAATAGCGAATTATGTATGCATAAGGCATAAGACTGTGGAAACCTGAAACCTGACTATGACTTTATTTTGACAATTTATCTAAATCCGACTTAAAATGTTTCTATCCTGTATCTATAATTTACATGAAATTGAACGTTATCGGCAAGACAGTAACACTCAAACGCTGTGCGTAAATCGGAAACATTGAAAAGATTGGGTCTAATGCATTATCCTGAGGCACTCCACTACTGCTAAAAAAAATAATTGAGAACTTTACAGAGTTAACAAGTTGAAGTTAACAAAGTCAAATATTTTACTTTCGTTAAATAAAATTAAAAATACTCTTCATAAATAAAATTAAGAATACTCTCCATCGAATCTATTTTCGGATTGATTTGGTTGCAATTTTAAGTCGCTACTTGTTAACGAGTTCCGTGTTACCGTTAATTGGTTCAACTTGTCAAAATAAATTCATTTCAAAATATGCTAAAGATGTAATTTATTATTTGATAAACGTCTTGCCATCAAACAGCTGAGAAGACTAGTGTCCAAATTACAATTAATAAATCAAGTAAATGTAACACAAAAACCAACTTATAAGCGAACGTTTAATCAAACTACAGCAGCATCTTTTAAATTTGAAGCTAAGTAATCCGTCAAAATGTGCTGCTCTCTATAAATCACTTTGCTCTCGTATAATTTGCCAATCTAGTGACTTGTGTGCATAATTTTTAATCGATTTTTAAATCAGTTAATTAAGTTGATTAATTTAGTTACATTTGTGATTAAGTTAACTCGCCAGTTCCGCACCCAGTAATACAGGGTGTAATGCCGAGCAAATAATTTATGACAATAATGACAATTATTCGATTTACAAAGCGGCACATTTAATTTGATTAAACAAATTGCACAATATACACGTGAAGTGATTTGAGGTTATGATGCAACAAATTGGTTTTGGTTTCCTTGCGTTCTACCCCCAAGAAAAATTTCCGTTATAAAAAAATTACCAAGACTGGAACATTGCCATACTAAAATCAAAAAGTCATAATAACAAGTTAGGTAGAGTTAATGTAGCCAGTCAGGCACAGCTTATCGTGATAGGGTTAGAAAACAATTAAACTGTGGCGTGGTAATGACACAACTTGTGATTCGACAAATCCGGGGATAATTAAAGGACCCGTTAATTTTGGAACTGAAATCAATTCGGTAGTTAGTTGGAATTGAAGAAATTATTCCGGGAACAACCAAAACAATTCAAAGCAAATTGCTTTATTTTATGTGGAAAGAAACAACCTAAGAACTAATTCCTTCAGAGGCATAAATGAGTTTAATTGTCAGCTAAGAGGATATTCAAGAAAGATTGAAAATTTTCCTAAAAAAAAATTTCTAAATTTCAGAAGTTTTGAATAATTTTGAGGTTAGCAAAAAATTTTCGAGCCCAAAATCCCAGCAGCAAAATTACACAGCAACGTATTTTCGATTAAGTTTTCAAGTTTGCGTCAAACATCCCTGGCAATATTCTCAGAATGCAAAATTGAGTGGGACTCACATGCAGCTAAGGTACCAAAGATGTATCCAGACTATAATTAACAAAATTCCTGTCATATCCACACACTTTTGATATTCCCTTTAAATATTAATATTAAAAAAATTATAAAGCACGCAGTTGAAAAACTGAGAATTTTCCAGTAAATTTTGGTCGGCATAGGAACGAGCCGCTACTGGAAACCTGAGAATTTAGCTTTGTGCAGAGAAGAAAACAAATGTTCTATTAACGAGAAAATAATTTGCAGCCCTAAACGCAAAGTCAGTAATGTGAAAGTTTCAAATCAGCGTAATGAAATTCCTGGGGAAGTTTTGTTGACGGTCGCAGTCTAACCCTAAATGGTTTTAATGCAAAAGAATTTTTTCCTTGGAAGTTACTGAAGCGAAAAGCTTGCAACCCTTGTAGAACTTTGCGACGGTGTTCGCACTACAGCAATAAATTGTTAATTTTACATTTGGGTGTTTAAAATGCCTACAGTATCAATATCAGAACAAAATCGTATATTGTTAAGTAATTAATCAAAAGCGCAACCTTAATCCGTTATTGTTTTTCACAAATGTTCTCTAAAACTTTTATAAAATCCAACAACTACCCAGTGGGAACACAACGAGTGAATAGAGAATCAGATTTAAGGCTGCGGTGCAGCCCTCTATATCAATTAATCAAGTAGTTGAATTAATTACCTGTTACAAAGATGCAAACACATGATTGCCTTTCAAATCCACCATGTGCTTGGATGAAGAAACCGTACAAACACGAGGAAATTCACAACACGAAACGGCCACGACAAATCTAACGTTTCGAAAGACTGAAACGAGACGAAGAACGGCAAACACACGCTGCAAAGCCCGCATCACAAACACAAAAACTGCACGAGGACTGACGACGAGACCCAATCACCCGCCATTCCCGAGTCGCCTCAATGGACACATTGGCGGCTCGTCCCATAACCATTCAATAACACCCACTACAACCGAATCCACCCAGAAATCCCCATCTCGTTCCTCACAAAACACCGAAACCAACAACGACAAAATTAATGAACCGAGTCTCTTGATCGTTGTCATTTCGAATCGTCAATTTTATTTTCAGAAACGTACGGTGCCGCCTCTGGTGGTTGCTAAAACCGGTCTCACACCCCTATTGTCTGTCTCTTTCCCTACGCGCGGGTCTATGGCCCGCCGTCGGTCCGTTTTCGATGTCGACGACGAAGAGAGATTAGTGCCGGATTGGGGGATTGAGTTTTTCCTAGAAGATGGTGCCATGAAAACGTCGAGTTCGTCTGGGTGAGTGACTGGTTGTTTAGGCGGGTTTATTGTTTGGATGAACGGTCACGTGGGACGGTCCATGGGCGATACTGATATAGAACTGCAGCAACGGCAAGATGATCATAAAGTGAAATTGAGGACGACACTTGTAATTAGAAGTGTAAATCGGTAATTTGAGACGTATCGATATCAGAAACGAGGAAGGAGGAAAAAATCATCCTGGTTACGTGATTGAAATTATGCCAGAATGCTAAATCGAGAGGGGATAACGAGAGGGAGGCGACGTCGTTTTTGTCCCTACTACTAGCAATGTTTTTATTATGCATTAAGAAGCTAAAACTGTAATATAAATAAATAGCAGGCTGTCTGTTTTTGTACAGTACGATCAAGAGGGTTGGGAAATTTCAAGCTATGTCGGCACACCCTTTATTTCGACAGTCAAAAATCTACAGCCTCGTTTTTCGCGCGCAGTGAATAATTTTAACCTCTTTTAGTTTAGTCTGAAATTCAGATTTTTTTTCTTCTCAATCTATATCTAGAATAGCAGCTGAGATATAAAAATTAGTGTTAGGTAGAATTGGATGTTTTTCATAATCAGATTTTTCGTACTTGCATAATCGGATGGTAGTTGCACCTGCACCTCGGATTTTAAAAAAACTTGGCAGGGGACTTCAAAAGTCCATAAGGAATAAAAAAATAATAATCTGGAAAACTAAAGGATGCTTTAGAAAAACGGACTGCCACTAGGAGTTCGTATTTAAATAACACGTGCGTGTCAAACTTCATAGCAATCAAGATAAAAAATGTCGAAAATTTTCATAAGATTGTCAAAAATGAGTCAAGTTGTGATATTGAATTTCATTTTTAAATCGTTCAGTATATCATCAGGTTGTAGCGGGTTTATATAATCTTTGGAGAATATCACAAGAAACTTTAGGGTTCAGACCTTGAGGCCTAACTACTAATAAACTGTGATTTGCAAATCTTGGAAAGGAAAATTCTGAAAAATTTCGAAAAAAACTGGACTAGCGATATTTAAACCTAGAAAACCTTCCGAGTATGCTTTGTAGAAACCCATTTAAAATCAAGAAATCCCGTAAGTGGCGTTAACGGGAGATGGGTAAGGAATGATAACGATAAACATCTCTATGTGGAACCCCTAATCGAGATTAGTTTTTGTTCGCCAGAAGCAGCTGAAGATAGTTTTATAAACACGGGAAACCCCATATCAGTTAACCTCCCTTCTTCAAAGACAAAAAAACTCTAAATAGCTTTTAAGTGAAATCCAAAAACCTTCTAAGCTACGATTACGGTAGTGGTTTATTGTGTGAGTGGACTGTATCTTAATAGAGAGAAAAAAATATTTAATTTTAAGAAACTTGAAACCGACTTTGAACTAATGGCAAGAAAATGAGGAAGGGCTCGGAGAAAATTCCTTTTTAAGAGTGTCTCAGGTAACCAGTTCCGTATCTTAGCTACATTTGCATAAAATATCTCATATATACTTTCAATTCCACTAAGATATCATTTTTCTTTTTAGAAAAATACCACCAAAACTGGGAAAATTAATAAAAAATGGTTCTAAGAGTCCAATAATATTCTATCAAAGATTTTTTATTGAGACACTACTTCAGCAAACCTTACAGCCAATACAAGAAGAGGAGAAAGTGATTTCAGAGAACAGTTTGACTTCTAACTTATTGCTACTAACAGGTGTTGACAATAAAACTATTGATTTGCAGTATTTTAATATCATTCAAATCTTCAGGAAGAGATTACTCTACAAAAAAATTAACAATGGCGACACACAAAAGGCTAACAAAAAAAAAACGCACTTCTTTGTGCTCGTTATAAAATGCTTCCGCATGCTCGAGCTTCTGTATTTGTTACTAATTAATATTTTATTGTAAATCCGAGTTTCAACGGTCAATTGGTTGCTTTAGAGTCCTTTTATTACTAGAAAAATTAATAACAGCTTAAAAATGGGAAAACGCTTCTTGGGTTGGTGTCGAAAATGTAGGTACAGTTAAACATCTACATCTCGTAGATCTTCAGCTTCAACTTGCAATTGTTTATGTCATCCAAGACTTACAATTCCCTCGTGGGAGCCTTGGTTCAACTTATTATGGTGGAAACGAATAATCGATTACTCAAAGTGTCAGCCTCAATAGAACGAAATGCTACAACCACGTCCATAGCCCACCCCCCGAGCTACAATTTGGGCCTTCGCAAACCAATCGCCAGATTCTAGACAAGTCTCCATCTTATCCGTTTCGTTAGTTCCTGCTCGCCCAAGTCACATTTCCGCTTAGATACAGGGGTAGCTTTGCCCCATTGCAATTGTGTTCCATAATCGTCACTGAGAAAATTTCGTTAATTTTTGCTCTAAAACTTCTCAAAAGAAATTTCTAATTCAGAAGTGGGGCTAGATACGAATCTAGGTGCGTCGCGATGTCCGACTGAATATCGGTAATTTTTTCCGTTACCGAATTGCGACGACGCTTCATTTGCCGGAGGCGCGGCGTCCAACGTCATCACGCTGTCCCAAAACAAACAAACAAGTGCAGTCACGTGACGTCGATGAACCGGAAGTGCGTGGGCGGAAGTAGTATTACCGTAACGCGGGCGTGGTCGTACAGTCCGTTCTATCTCGCATAATACATAAATAAGCGTCAGACAGAGGCGGCGCCTGCATGCGGTCCGGTCATAATTTATTCAATTGCTCATTATTCGGCGCGAGCATCATTCATCTCTTGTGTGTCCATCACGCGTGTGCGGACGTGCCCTCAACCTTCCCCTAAGACAAGAACCGACAATTGCGGTAGTCCCGACAACTTTCTGCTACAGAAAAACTTTTTTGACTAAATCACGACGGGTTTCCGGTCGCGTGTATTTAATTTTCGAACCTAAAATTTCTATGTAATTACCTTTGACCGTTTCAGTTTTTTAACGTCAAGTTTCGGTATTGTTCGAGATGTTTGTCGAAACGACGCTTCGCGGGGCCGAAATAATTAGTGGCGCCGCGCTAACAACTTCCTTTTCGACCCCGAAACCGACACATTGTGAATCACGCAATTTATATTTAAATCAGTCTATAGTGTCTGGGGGGCAAAACGCAACAACGAGGGACCCTCCGGCTACTATGGCGAAAATTTCCAATTTTAATCCATATGCCGTCTAATTGTTTCACGCATCGTCTATTCGATAAGTAGTATCAAAAAATTGATGGAGATTAATAATTTATTTGCGTTGTTATTACGCGAAAGACGGTAATTAATAATATCTATATCGCGGTTCCCACCTGACGTCAACCATCAATTAATTCATAAAAAAAACTCTTGTACTATCATCAAATCATTTCCAATAAATTACCGTTTTAACTCGTCGACTACCAAAAAAGAAACTTACTATCGATTTCATTCATTCATCGAGAGCAATTAATTTTTTCGATCGACTATAAATTCCGGCTCGAATCCGCATCCTGCACCATGATGGTTAAATGCCACGAACTGGCATTTAACGCGTTGTTTATGCGGGCAACAAGAATCCGCATTTGCGATGATGTTATCCCGGTGCAGGATCCGTTCCGCAACGTAATCGAAAAGTTGTCAAAGCGACTCGATTACCCCGACGCAACCATCTGTCCAGAACTATTTTCAAATTTATAACCAAAGTTAGCCGATAATTAAAAAATATGATTCGAGCTACCCAAAATTGGTTTATAGCACATATAATTGTATCGTTTTCTAATACACAAGGGGACGTAAAAAAATTCGCAAAATAGGGGTTGCAACTATTTTTTTCTCGTTATATAACTTTTAATGATAGCTACCGTCTATTCCATTGGCGTAGATCACTGTCAAATCGACCCCCGGTGTTGGCAACACTCGCCAAGCAAACCTTACAATTTGGACCTTAATTATCCCACTTTTCTGTACGTTTTTGTGTCTGTGGTATGCATTTTTATTATTTCGCATATACACGGACCTTCAGTTTTTAGGTCGGACCCCAAACACGAGCATTTGGATGAAAAAATTTTCTATGCAAAGTATGACTTTGGTTTGCCGTTGGCTTCCGAGGGAGAGCGACCAAAAAAATCCTCTAAATTTAACCGAGCTTAATCTCGAGACTAACAACTGTTGCCACTGTCACACCTATTCCTATTTACAGTCACTTACTTCCTCCACAATTACGGTTATGTTATGTGAAACATAATTATGAAAAAATTGTTCTCAAAAAATCGAATTTTACTTTTGCTGTATTGCGCCGTTCTTAATCGTTGTGTTATATTTTTTTACAGTTAATCCATAGATAAAAACGTTATCTAGCGTTTTCCTTTTAAAGTTAAAGCATCTTTAAAGCAGAAAAAAGAAACAAAATAGCGATTTAGGCCACCAATTTGGCTAAGAATGTTTAATGGAGTTCTAGCTAGACAAAGAAAATTCCTCTCACCGAAATCCCTTTGAACATTGAAAATAGAAAAATTGAGCATATCAATTAAAATTGTATACCCAATAAAAAAACTATTAAAATTGTTATTATTGTTAACTGCAAGGTTATAACAAAAGGGCGATGACGTCAAATATTTTTTAAATAGCTGTGACATTTAGCAGTTTATTAAGGAAGTTGTGCTGGAATTGTGCGGTTTATGGAAATTTGAGGTTTACTTGATGACACAATGAATGAAATTAAGGTAGAGCCTCGCAGAATTACAAAAATGAGTCAAAACGAATTTTCGTTAATTCAAGATGACCCAAAGTCAATCTAGAAGACAGTTCGAAACGTTGAAAATCTGGTACCGCAAGACCGACGTGTAGAGATTTCTGTTGTTGCCACTTTATCTCAAACAAGTTTCGCATGAAGATTGAGGCATAAAAAGTTGGCACGATAAATTCCCAGATTGTTTGAACATGAGTAAAAAAATTATAGAAAAGAAATTTGTCAAGAAAGTTTGTGTGCGTGGGAAAGCGACAGCATTTTTTCATCGAGTTATCGCCAAGAATGATAAAATTTGGGTACATCACTCTTCCACCAAACAGGAATTCATGCAGTGGGTTGGTATGGTGTTTCCACCTCTAAAATAGACATAACACAATTTTGACTGATAGCATGGATGCTAAAAGTAGTTTTCCTTTTAAATACATCCAAGTCGAGGACGTTATTTGTAAATGGAGACATTCAAAATTTAAAATTGCTCAAGAAAAAAACGCCCGCACACTTATTGGTCAAAAAAATTGTCAAGTTTATAAAAACCTTGAAAAATTCTTAGGCCTAACGACGCATTTAATGATAGTGAAGAAAACTTTGAGTACCTAACCAAAGTTTTTTTATGAAAGTATGAAACAATTGGAAAATAACTGAATAAGTGTGTAAGTGTTGGAAGGTAATTATGTTAAAAAACTGGAAGGTTGTCCATGCGATATGTTTTCCTTAATGGCTAAGTAAAATTTACATAAGAATAAGTAACATCACAGGTCTTTTTATTGTGGTCCCTTTTATATCTTTTATAGTAGAAAATGGATCGTCAAACACTCTTTACGTAATTGTACACTAATAAAAACAATAATTAAATAACTAATTGAAACGCTACCAATTTTAGAGAAGCTAACTGAAGGACGTTCCTGGATTTCAATGAGTAATTCATGACCGTAGATCAATAATTTACAAATTATTTTGTAAACACTGTAAAATAATAATTTATTGAGTAGTTTCCAATTATTGATCTACTGCCGGATGCAACAAATTTCTACCAAAGGCACTCGAGACAAGTAATTAAATCCTTTAAAGAATCAAGAACTTCTAAAAAGGTGGCGCTTCGTCGAATTCTTTGCAATTTTGAAACCAAATCCTGTGACCTCCAAAAACCAGTCTCTTTAAACTGGGTGGGTTTGCCTCCACATATTCGTGTGTTTGTTTATCTTGGCTATCAACCAATTAGAGTAAGTTCTCTTCACGATTCAGAACGAATATGGTCGACAACGGACGATAGACCTTTAAACTGTTTAGGTTTATATCTCAAAATTATTTGTCTTGCCTGACTGTCGCTTTCGCTAAGTTTTCTTTGGTTTCACCAAAAAAAATTTGCAAGGTAGGTAAGAATTTTCTAAATTTTATCAAATGATTTTAGACCAGCAATGTTTTTGCGTTTTAACGACTTGCTTAATTTTTTAAATAATTTTGAGCACGACTATAAAAGTTCTTTTTTCTTTATAACGAATGGCAGCAGCATTTGATCTTCTTTTATAAGTTTTCTAAGTGAAAAATTTTAATTGTTTCTTTCCACCAATTTGTTTTTTGTGGAACTAAAAGGTTTCTGTAGGGCCGTTATCTACTTCCAACAATGACGAGGACGTGTTGCATTTTTCCGAAATTATTTGTATACTTCTTCCAGTTTTTTCGGATCCGGTATAAAAATGGCAACCAAAAATCCAGCTGCGTCTCGAAACCTTTTTTTGGGTTCGTTTCATGAATCTAGTTTTCTTCGATCTCGTACTTCACAAATTACTGCAGCAAAAATCTTATTTTCAAATTTCAATGAATTAATTTTCGAAAAGTCACATTAATGACCCTTGAAAATTATTGAATTTTTCGGCAAACACTTTACCATAACTATTCCCAGATAAAAAATTTAAACTGTACGTGCGTGCATTTAAAATTATTTTAACTGAGGAGCATGAGTAGCAAATGAGTCTTCCGTAATAATATCCAAGAATGTCACCATTAATTTTTGGACTTCTGATACGAGGAGCAATTTTGTTCGCCTTTAGCTACAAATAAGTCGTTTGTCGATGCTCCTTTTGTACCAACTGCAAATGGTATCGAAGTTTACTCGAAGCTCAGTCAACTATAACGCTATTATAATCGATGTTTCCTCATCATCAATGTCTTGTGATTGAACGATTAAACAGATTTCCTCCCCTTTTAATTTCGATCAAGAAATTTAATTTATTTTTCCTCAAAGAACATCCTCGTTCGCAGCAAATGTGTTAACAAACATGCAAGGAATGTCCATTAATGAATACAGTTCTGCCAACTGCCCTCAAGTAATTTGTAATTGCGCCACAAACCACCGATTTGTTAACATCCACACGACCATCATCTTCCAAATAATTGGCACTTTCTAAATTGCATATCTAGCACTTGATTATCAGTTCGCATCTCGTCATCTGAGGATTTAAAAGGGATAGAAAGATTATGATGAGTTTATGACTTGTCCCATTAGCTCCCCGTGGTGCATGTTGGGTTGCAGGTTGCACCCAAAAATATTTTTCTATGCAGACTCAGAACGAAATTCATTATCTTAACCTAAACTTTTCCATAGTAAGTGGCACCTGAAACAGTTGTCTGTGGATTTGAAATTAAGAATTATTTAACCCTTGAATTTTGTGAAAAAGAAAAATATAAGTAAGCATGGATTATGAATTTCACTCTTGAAGCATCAAATGTTACCGTCAGAAGTTGCAAAAATGTATGGAATTTTAGTTTTTAGATTTGAATAAAATTTAAAATCCAAAAATCAGTGGATTCCAAACACAAAACCTCCCTGTGGCTAGTTTGCACATCCTAACCGCTGAAGATCGAAATTTCAAGATGAGAGTTAATGGTTACAATTTATTGTCGGAAAAATTTTTTTTTAATAGTTAAAACAGTCTCTGAATTTATTAGAAATTCAATATGTTGAAAGTTCGAAAATTTTTAACTTCCTATGTGTTCATATTTCGTTTCAAACTTCGGAAGTTCAAGGCAGTAACTCTTAAAAAATTGATCCTTTGACAGGTCCATCACAGCAAAGTTTTAGTTTTTTCGAAACCCTTCAATTGTTGGAAAAGTCGATACAGACGAAAAATTTCAAAATACGCAAGTTTCTCGCAATTAGGTTCCGTTCGCTGCGGGACGCTTCTTAACTGTTTAATTCACGTTGACTTTTCCTTACGGCCCGTAAATTACCTGCATACTTTACGACAGGCAATATAACTGCCCACAAAAAATCACGACCGGTTAATAAATTTTCGCGACCGAGAAGTGAAATTGACTAATTGACCATGGTAAATTTCGAAAGATAAATCATCAATCTCGCTACGAAATTGTTACAATGTTGGCTACAAAGGTCAGCGAGGCTAGGTCAACACTTGATAGACCCACTGTTATCTGCATGGAACATCGCAGAGTTTATTTAGTTATAAAGAGTTTGTTAGCGACTATTTCGGACTTTTTGTTGTCTTTACACAAAAAAACTTGAAATTAATTGAAGTTATAGTTTACAAGAACTTAATTAACGTGGTACAGTTTTGTACCTTGCAATACGAAATCGAAGGAGAGTCATTAATTCCCTTTTGATTTCCCCCATAATTAGCTTCATAACAATTTCGCAGAGCCGGTGCTGAGATATCCTGTAACATTAATTACTGTAAGCTGAGTCATTATTGAAATAGCTCAACATTCCTCCGGCGCGCTTACACAATTTCGTTATATTGAAACTTTTTTTTGACTTACGAAACGTTTATCGCAAGGAGACTTTAGTAAAGTTCCGTTGAGACGGCGACTTGAACTCCGGAGTCAATTACCCTTTAGAACGAGACTGAAAACTACAGAAAAAAAATCCTCTCCGGGAGGGCTATCGCGCTAAACTGGTTTACGGTGTTGTAGCCTAGAGCCAGGCCGGAACGGTGCGTTCGCAAGAATTTCGCTTCGACTTGTAAAACCGGCGGAAACAAATAAAAATCGAATATCGACAAGTCAAATCGAAAATTGGTCGATTTCGAGCTGGTGCAGGTTCCGTTTCGTGTAGCGGGCGACCGCCCGTCGCGCGGATCCACTAACCCACAGAAGTGCATCGGGCGCGTCGATTTAAGGTGAACGCGCCAGGCCAAGGTCGCAGGTTCAAGTTCGGCACCGAAAGCTGATGACCCTCCTCGAATTTCTCATTCGTACGAACAAAATCGCAAGATCTAAAGTAGTGCAGCACCTCGCAAAAACGGAGACTACAACAGGCAAGCAAGCGAGTAACCCGGCCCCGAATTATTCACTGCCAACACCAAAGCGTGAAGGACAACGAAGAATAGCGCAAATATTTGACGGAACCGCAGGAAGAGCAAGAGCGGACGTGTTTTGACGGCCGTAAGATAAATTGAACCTTTTGTTGACGGCACAAAACTCGGGTCAGTCAATAGAATTTTACCTGAAAAAATCGAGGGTGGCTGTCAACGCTTTCAACGAAGATTTAAACTTCACTAACAGTAAATTTTGTCACTTTCGAGATTTTGGTTTCGCAATTTCTTTGAGTTTGTTGTGAAAAAAAAGTTTTACACGAAAATTTTACTTCGATGCAAATCGATGTCTTCTCCAAGATGGTCGTCGAGGCGAGTTCCGACCCACGTGCCGTCCGCTCGGAAGATTCTCAGAGTCCCGATGACCTTGTCTTAGGTCCGTTGACCCCTGGTCCGTTTCTTATCCCTGACCCACCACTCAAGTTCTCCCGCTAAAAAAAATTCTGAAACTTGGCGGGAAAACATCAATTCCTCCGGTTCACGTGGGCGGTTCTTTTGCCAAAAAAATAAAATATCGGGAGAAAAAAACAAGTGTGGGCAGCGGAAATGCGGCCCATTATACCAGCACGTGCCGAAAACGACGACCGCACCAGGATGCTCAAACCGCAGCCTCGGTTGGAGAGAAAAAATGTTTAATAGAATCATGCGGGAGGAGAGAATGTGATGGAAGCGCATTAATTAGCACTCGGGCCATCTGGCGCAATTTAACGCGAGGACTCCTTTTCTATAGATAACTCACCACCAAGCGAGGGGCTTTGTCTAAAGTTAAATCGAAGCTCGCTATTGTTTGTTGAGGTTAGAAAGCTGGAAATTTGGTATCGAACCTCATCAACCTCAGCGCCTTCGTAACAATAAAAATGTTGCGACTAAAAGTGATACCGTTACTAATTTTAAGAAATTTCTTTGATAGTTCGATGTGAATGTTTATGAAATAGGGGGAAAGACACGACAAAAATACCAATTTGAGTTGTAATTAAGATATCGAGTTAACCTTCCGGTTTGGTCTAATGGCTTCAGTGTCGTAGGCAAGCGAATCGTGACTTAGAAAACCGGTGAGGTCTCTTATTCCACGGCTTTTTAACAGAGTCAAACACGCATGTTACACAACTGGCAGGTGTTGCGTCCCTTTCTCGTGGGAGCTGCTGCTGGGTAATTTCTGCGCGCCAACTCAGCAGGAAAAGTGATTCGTCTCTTATCGATGCAATTTTAACGGCATTCCAGTTCTGGAAATGGAATCAATTGATCGAGACAGTGTCGCGAAATTGTCGATAAATTTTCGATCAGCCTTGCAAAAAACTGAATGGAGTTGTAATGCGGTTACGGGCGGTCGGTGAAGATATCGCGTCGGTCATCCGCAATTACTCTCTCAACTTCGATTCGCTTTTATGGTTAATTGGATAGATCGCGTGGGAAATAGAGCGAGAACCGACGATGAAAACAAATAAAACCGAGTTGACAGCGGAAGCAATCATCACTCACAATTTCCTCTTCATTGACTCGATTGGATAAAAATCATCCCTTAATTAAGATTCACAGCTGTTTTGTTATCACAGAAACAATCACATGGGGGCTAGAATTTAGATGATTATCACCAACTCCTATTATCACCCTGATGAGAACGTAACTAATGCCACTTGTAAAATTTCTGATATTTATAAAATCGCCCCACTACAGAGGTACTAAACAAAACTACAAAAAGTACGTCGAGCATCGCGCACATGAGGGCTTTTTTATAAGCGTGCCAGTTCTATTTCGGGTCTCGGCGTTAGGAACAAAATAAACAAAAACTGTGCACGTGACGCGATGACTGCACCGAAGATAAAATTAACCAAAATCTGCTAAATCTAAGATAAAATTTGAGAATCGTTACCTGATGCTAATGAGCCGTTTTACCTGTTCTGAAGATTCCTGACGCGCGACGAAAACTTATACATACATGAAACGCAACGCATGTCGAAGAGGGGTGTCCTAGGCGTAGCTACCCGGAAGTACACACTTAACACCCTCAACGGGTTCGAGTTCCGGTCTCTACAATCTCACGCAATAATCTTCTTGAAGATTCTTCCCTAATTCCGCGACCAAAACCTCGAAATTTACCATCATCCATTAACCTATACAATCAAGTTGATTACAGAGAGGCTCACATCGTTGAAGGAGACCAACAATTTCTGTAATTATCACTGATAATCATGCAAAACCGGACTTTTGCCCGATCACGTGAATCAATGCTGGGACTAACCGCCTAACATTCTTTATTTTACAAAAACACCCTTTCAGGTGAATAAATAAAAAATTGTCCCGGCAAAGAATCAACTGGATGGGGTTATTTTGCTCAATTGAACGTTTTTTTTTTTGTAATCACAAGCAAATTAACGCCCATCCGGACAGATACCGTTACCCGAAACTCGACAGCATCTCCCTCCTATTGGCGGACAGGTGTCATACCGTGACTCCAACGAAGACCTCCAGGTCCTTCGGTTCGCTGCAGATGCGTACAAAACATTAGTTGACGTTAACTATTTTGAATGGAACTCGGCAAAAACACTCCTGACAAACGACGTCATCTGGAAGGCTAATCCCAAATCTTGATTTACCGAGAGGTTTTGTTCGCTTAGGGTCAATCACAGATTTTGATCGCCGATGTTAAGATTCACGGGCAAGAGCCGGTTTCATAATCATTTTAAAGCTTCGTTTCAATTCCAAAATGTATTTCCTAACCTGATTCTCCACAATTCGCCAATGATTGCGCATGCGCACTTTTGAAAAATAAATTTAATTTTTAATTAAATTATTTATAACGTAATTGTTGAGTTTCTGACGTAATTCTCATTTTAGTTTTAATTTGAGACTTCAGGTGTATGAAAATTGCAAAAGGTAC
Organism: Pyrochroa serraticornis; assembly: GCA_905333025.2. NCBI lineage: Eukaryota > Metazoa > Arthropoda > Insecta > Coleoptera > Pyrochroidae > Pyrochroa > Pyrochroa serraticornis. The sequence goes on along the minus strand of HG995157.1, from coordinate 5,974,267 downwards.
GCCAATTATGTTGGCAGGCCTGCAACTTCACCAGTTTCTGTTGGCAACACTGCTGTTCAATATAATCCATAAACGTACCAGCTATTACCCAATAATTGTTTGGCGTGCTTTCACTAGTTAACACTAGCCCACTTCAGCTTTAATCTTTCAAAAGTAACTAGTTCAAGTTTTTCAGTAAAACGTTAATAAGAAATTTCCATACCTAATTAAACAAAATTAATATTCCTCGATATTATAAGCTATGATAAATGAAGTGAGATACCAACCTAATTGGCGTATATAAACATTGACACACACCATTTTATTATTATTCCTAATTTCCGCGTCTAAGGAGGTTTATCCTTCTTCTACCTTGAATTTTATCTAAATATTATAATTTCTTTGATCAAGTTGGCACTACAAGTTTCGACAACTGTCAAACATCAGGACTGCCAACTTGACGCTTTTCTGCAACTTTAGGGACATTTCTGAAAATCGCCTTTGAATTTATCGTCAATTTTTAAAGAAGCTTTACGTCTCTAATGAAAATGTGATTGTGAAACTAGACGACGGCCCGACTTATTGTTCAAGTTGTGCATTCAGGGTTGTCTGCACAACAAATTTGGTTCTAATTCGGAATTCTGATTGGCTTCATTTTCAGATTTTGACCAGCGAGGTGAACTTTTTCGTTTAAATCTGTCCACAGCCAATTAAACTTATTGTCCGATAAATTTCGGTCAGGACTGTTTTCATCGAATTCCACTTGTAGTGTACTCACATAAATCGAGTTTCGATCCTCCAGAAATCGACAAAAATGAATTGTTTGAATCCGTTTCTCGACCTTTTCAAACAATTTTTTATTTCGGATCGAAAACCGCAATTCTGTCGCAAATCTACCCCTATCGCGTTCTTAACCGTCATAATTTCTACACGTCAGCCACCATTTGACTTGTAAATTCGGTTAATTGTTTAACATTGTACGCTTTTACGAGGCGAAAAGTGTGTAATTGCGAGAGGGTGGCACCGATAACATCGAACTACTTGCGAAACGTGCCAAGTTAGTAATTGGGTCTTACGTAACGTATGTGCATCTGCGAACCGAAAATAAACCAACGTCACGTGAGGCATACCCCTTGCCGCATCGTCTCGGGAAAAAACGACCAAAGAAAAAAATGTGCACGATATTTCCTCGCGAAACCGACGAAGTCGCATCGATCCTCACCGCTATCGAGAGACCTGAAGCGTCACTTCCTGTCTTCCTGAGGATCGCAGATAGGGCACGTAAACGACGTGCGTCACATCGCCATCGGGCGTTATCCACGACAATCAGTCAAATCGGAGCCGTTCAACACCCCGTTACTGCTGATATAACGTGTGATTCCTTCTTATGGAAACATAGTTCGACATGCTTTAAGCGGCCCATTTATCAGGCAGTGGGGCGATGTAAGTACGAAGACCGCACCGCATCAATCGCAGGTTTCGATCGCCCACGTAGGACGCCGCTTACTTAGTTCACTATCTTGTCGTATACAGAGTGTTTTAATTTTGCCGAATTCGATTACAATTACGGTGTTGTAAAGCTTTTTTACTTAAAATTACTTTCAAAGTTGCCAATTGGAGGATTTTGGTACAGATCTTTATAATTAGTTAACTACGAAATCGATTAAAATGCGACATTTTACTACCGAGATTGCTGAAAAAGGTGAAGTAATCAAATCTCTTCTTATCCATTAATTATGAGAGAATTAACGGTCGGTTAAGGACATGAAAAACTCCACCTGCTTGGGTGCCGTCGTGCCCTTGCCGGGCGAGGTAAAAAGTTGGGAAAAGCGTGACTGTCGCAATGCTATCTGCACATCTTCCGGCGATTACAGGAGCGACTTTTTCGAAGGAAACGCCTCCTCGGCGATGTTTCCGCGTGCGTTCCTCGCGAACATTCAGTACCATCGAAGAGTATTGATCGGTAGGCTTGCCGTGGTACATTCCGCGTCACTTTTCGGGGTACAGTCGGAAGAGTGACGCGTCGGCCGTACACGTTGTTAGAAATCCGATTGAAGTTGGTTGCAATTCCGTAAACAGGGACGAAGCGAAACATTTCGTTTGCTTCTTAAACACAATAAAACTTTTACAACTTGTCATAAGTCATGTTTTTACGACATCTTCTCGTTTCTGGAATTGTTGGGACGGTTTTAGTGTTAATTTTCGAAATTTCCACGAAACCAAGTAGCCGAACTCCAGCTGTTTCATGATGTTGACTGGATGCTGTGGAGGTCGAATTTCTTTCTAACTGTAGTTTTGATACTAACCTGTAACAAAGAAAAATACAATGAGTTTTCTGCAATGTTCGTCAACACCACATGGGTTGAATTGTAAGGAAAATTAGTAACGTTCCGGCGCGTTATGAATATCGGGGTCAATTAAGTCTTATTCCAGCCGCCTCTGTATAATAACAATTTAATTATTACAAGTTTTGTCGTAAGAGAATTGATGAAGATGACAGTAGTTGGACGTCAATCGTGAGAAAAACAGATGTGCATTTACATACAGGCGAAGCACCTGCAAAACCACTACAAAGAACGCTCCCTTCACCGGCCAATTTTTTCCTCGTTACAAGAAAGAGCCGCGAGGGACGATTCCTCCCACTTCCGATTTTTCCCCGACGATTTCGCAAAACCCAGCAACCGTCGCTACCAGCCCTCCAGGCACTAATTCACTAATAGCGGCGTCAGGATGACAGTTTCTTAAACGGTGGCGGCTACCGCTCATGTTAACCAGGCAATCTGTTCTTTTTATAAAAATTTAAATATGTCGAGCAAAATAAAACACAAAAATGTGCTCGAGGCTGCACATAAAATTGATCTGAAATCCCGAACAAGTAGAAGTCTATTCTTCTGAACTAGCTGCCAATCGGCCAATCACTTGGCTACATTGATTTTAGTAACTGTTTCTCAATGGATAAGGTTGTAGAATTTTATTTGGCGTGACCGGCAAAAATGCTTTTTATAGAATTTAAGGCTTGCGTACAGTACATGAACAGTATATGAGAATGATATATGTTAGAAATACAGTAATGTTTGGATAATCTGAACAGGAAGTTGCCAGATCCAGTTGGAATTATTAGAAATTTCGGAGTATGTTCAGATTTCGTATGGTAGTGTATGGTGTTCATAATCCGAATAGATACGGTTTATAGATTGAACAAAAAAATGTTACCAAGCGCGTGATGAGGTCTTAGGCTACAACCAATATAAATTGCGATCCCAGCTTACCTTATTTTGACGAGTGCGGGTGGTTTGGCTGTGCAGTTGAAAATTAGTAGAGAAAGGACAGGTGGAATGCCTTTTTGTTAGTTTTGCCGCGGATTGTTGCACTTAACTAATTTTTGTAGACGCTTGGACACTTGCTGTTGTAGCGACAGTTCGAATTGGAATGAATATTTTTGGGAAGGAAAAAGGAACCAGAGACCAAAAATTTAAAGGACGAGGGTTTTACGGCGCTATATAAGCCAATAACGAGAAAGGTTCTAGGAAGGCAATCTATCCCCAATAAACCCATTAGTGTTGTCCTCGAATTTGGCGGTCGTTCAACAAATATGGTTCGCTTTTGCCCACAAAACAAAAAATTATTAAAAATATTACGAATTTAACACCATTACATAATCAAAATTAACTCAATGACTTTAAAAACATTTAATTCAAAATAAAAATATTTCATAAATAAAATACAAAAATTGACAGTCTTCTGAGATAAATGGAGATTACACTGGAAGGAGTAAATTTCTAAGTATGTACATTATCACAAAAAACATTTTTCACTAATTCAATCCAAACTGCGTTATGTGCTCTGATTATTTAAAAAAAATTGTCTAGAGCAATTTGAATAAATCGATTGTAGAATTATTTTTAGAAAAAATATGTCATGCAGTGGCAATCTATTATCTTCTACATACAAAGATTGCAGAATACTAGAGTTGAGATAATGAAGATCACTTTACACTATTGAGTTGTTCGGATTATCCAAACATTACTGTAGTTTTAATTTTTTTTAACTTTTAAAACATTAAAATCTAGCGGAATAATTGGAAGAGTTCTGTACCTCAACAAACTGCTAATTTGTTTTCTGCTTATTTTCAGTTCTAAACGTAAAGAGATTCATTTGGATGTATGCCACCGGTAGTTGTTGGTCAAAACAGAATTTTTATCAATTTGGCCTCAGATCAGGGCGGATACAGGCAGATTGCATTGCTCTTGAGCACCTTCATTGCTTCAACTGCCACCGCTGTTATTTAATGAATTCCATTTGTTTGAAAAGAACCAAAGCTTTGAAAATTACATAGCAATCACTAGTTCATTCCACTAGTCATTCCAAAAAATTTTAAAGCAATAATTAAGAATGGTTTTGGTCAGTTACACGACGTTTTGTGCAGCAACATGTCAAACTAATTTACTGATATTTACAGATTTTATTGAGAGTTAAAGCGGACTGTATCTAATCGACAAGAGTAAACATTTTCATATAACAAAAAGTTAAAGCGATGTTCCAAAAAGGTAAAATGGTATTGTTTGAGTTTTGAGTTTCGGAGAGGGCAACGGGTGAAAAGAGGTATTTATTTCAGCCCCGATGGGCGGTCATTAAACAGAAATGAAAGATGTCAAAAACCGGTATGGTTTTCAGTAGGTAGTGGGTGTGTACAAGTTTTTTTTTAATATCAAACCCATTCAAAAAGTTAAAAAAAATCTGAAGGATGCAAAAACTCAACTCGATCAACTGTAGATTCGCAAAGACGTCGATGCTTGGCGAATGCAATTTAGTTGGTCCGCTGTAAAGCTATTGCTCCAAAGATGTCGCCACTATACGACGTGAATTTTGGCTGCGGTAAAACTCCAGTAAAGTAAGTGATATGGTCATAATTAACCTTTGATCAAAATTTCGAAAATACCCTTATCTTGCCAAGATAAATGTCGCTACAGTTGAAAATTAATGAAATATCGAATCCTCATCATAAAACAAACAAATTTTGGGAAACTTTAAATCTCTATACACTTCCAATTTTTTTTTCTTGAAATTCAGTGCTGTAGCGAGATGCAATAAACATTTTTCTACGAGTAGATACAATTGAAAATTGTGTAAGTTAAATGACATATTCGTAAAAGTGTTTTTACTGCAGCACGCAAAGTCGCATGAATTTCATACTGCATAAGATTCACCCATCGTAGGCAGCAGATGGTGATGTTGAGTCTAAATTTGTGAATAATTGGTAAGGGGTATCCCCCAGGATTTTCATCTGGGGTCTATGTTGTTTCCAATAGAGACATTGTAGGTTTTCGATGTTTAACAAAATATGTTCACAAATGGATTTTAGAAGATTCCAAATGGATTTAAAAGCGTTATATAAGTGAAGTCAACGATTTAAACCTTAACGCGGGATGATATAAAATGATGAAGACTTTGTCGCACGTTGGTAACCGATTCTTGTCACTGGTAGTAATTTGAATGAAGGCCATTGATCTGGAATTTATTATTAGACGAGCAATGTTTTAATTTGAGTTTTCAATGGTGTTGATAGTGACATCTTTAAGGGTTCACTTTTCCATAGTTTGACCTTTCATAGAATTCTGCTACTGACAGAACTAATATTAATAAATGTGTAAATTATAAAATATTTTCGACTGTCATTTTCTTAGTATTAGACTGTCTATTTAATACTAATTCTTTTCACCAGGATTACAGGGATGACCAAAAATTCTACAAATGCATTATTTTGATATGTTCCATGTTTGCCTTCAGGGTTTTGGATCCAAATATCAGTTGTTCACAACTTTATCCAGGTCAATTTTTCTTTTTAGCACAAATCTAAAAAATGAGTAATAAATGCTGAAATTTGTCAACAAATACATTTCTCGTTTCAGTAATAACCTCTTACCATAACTTTTTTGGATTCAAACCCTCTAAAATAGCTGCAGATGATCTAGAAGACTGAGAAATCCGGACAACCCTTAATGAATATTTTAGTCCTCAGTAACTTGACAATGAAGGTGGTCTACATCTTCGTTATTGAATCAATATTTTCGTCTACTTCGACCGCACTATATTTTGATTTTTTTATATGCCACATTGTCGCCAACTTCCCTTTCTACTTCATTCAAGCAACTTATTTTGAATGTACTTTAAAATAATTTAAGTTGGTGAATTTATTAGCCAGAACATAAACAACTTCTTTAAATATTCATTCTCAAAACATAAGCTCCGTCATGATATCGCAAGGCCAATTGGAACAAATTGCAATATTTTATGCAGCAAAGAATTTTAATAGATTCTATCTATTGTTCTCCAGTCTTATTACGTTTTCTAAGCGAATCACGATCACTGGTTACATAAGCATTCTACCTAACAATGCAATTTCTATTCCTTTTGAAATGCTACTTAGAAATACCGGGCGTTTCGATTTTGTTGTAACGTTTTAAATCGCTCATTCGATCTTTAGTTGAATCACTTTCGTTTTCACTGCCGGCCAAAATGTAGTGAAAACGGTAAAAACTTCACTATCACTAACCCAAACCGTTCGATAAAAAAACGTAATTTTTGCAACAGCTGTTTGTTATTAACAAAATTTTAACCGACATTTCGTGTCATAAAAGTGATAGTAATGACATAATAAGACACCCAAACGGTAATAATACTTCTCTGGCGAGTACTATTGATAATAGTGGAGACATGTCCGATAGTACAGTAGATAAGAACTCAAAAAAGTAAAAGGAAATTTCGTTGAGCCACTAAATACTTCCCGGATTCTATGAAAGGGACCGTTAGAAGACCCAAAATGTTTTTTAGTTCCTTTACTAACCTCAAGAATTTTCACTTTTTTACTATAACACCATTGTAGGGCATAGTGGTCAGATTTTCGTAATGTGTTCGTAAGAGCAGCAGCTCTTGCTCCCAAATCAGTTTCACATGGTCTAGTATCCGAAATTTGAACGATGTGGCTAGTTTTCGTGGTGCTTCAAGCAATCCACAGAAATAGAAAAAAATTCAAAAAATCTGTAGATAGAAACTCATTAGGAGAGCTAAATCGAAATTGCAAAAAATCTGTAGATAGAAAGTCATTACGAGAGCTGAAGCTGTTACCGAAAAATGTTAGTTACCACTGCGTCAAGCAAAACTTACATCAGAAGAGAAAAAAATTTGGTAGTTGAAAAATGAATCAGACAACAGTCTGGCTGGAAATGTTTGGTTTTTCATTTTATTTGAACTTGGGATTAGCCCAAAATGTTCAAGTTTAGACCCGGCGTTAGTGTTCAAGGTAACGTGCGAACATTTTTTGTAGCGTTGCGGCAAATCAAGCAACCGTTGTTGAAAGGCAAGGCATTAAACTTAAAATACCCACCTAGTTGTCCTTGTCCGGATGAAAGTAAATTCTCCGGATCGCTCCAAACAACAGTTATCCGCGTGTTAATTTCTGTTTACGTTTTTCGTAAGGATTTCAGTTAAAAGTCCCAAAGAAATTGTTGGTGAAACAGATTTTTTTCAAAAATTCCCCAGTTACGGTCCTGATTCGTTCACACCAGATCGCTAACTCGATCACACATTCAACATTATCAAAGGGAAAGCCACTTGGCCAAAACAAGCGTAAAATAGCTCAATGATTACTGAACCTGTCCTTTGATCGATTAGATAGCAGATAAAGTAACAACCAATATGCCAAAGAATTCGTCGAGAGCTCCGCTGTAACTACTACAGATAATAGAGAAATGGCACCAACCAAAGAACTGACTGGATTCCGCAAAAAAATTGATGCGAAATTTTGATAAAGTTTGTGATTTTGAATTAAAAATAAACGCAATACCTCTCTGGAATCAAGTAAGAAGTATAGAAATCCGATCTCGGTTGGGGCGGCGAAATTAAGTTTCGCCCGCAAGGACCTGAAAACGTCTCAATACTCTTCAATGTCAAGTTTCACCCTCGACTCGGTCTTTTCTCGCGATTCAATCGAAGCTCATGGTCGGATTATTATGATGCGATGAGGGTTTGGAGTTATCAGTGGCGTGGCAATTAGGTTAAACTGTACAATCGGGAGGGGAACTGGCATCCGCAACCATCAAGGGCACCCCTAGGGAAATCATATTGAAAAAGATACCTCTTCACGGCCTAATTGATCCAATAATTGTCGGCGGTCCTTTATGTAATTATAACAAAACACGAAACAAAAATACAGAGGATCGTCATTTCCTTCATTCCAACTCTCCCGTTTATGTTTATATACCAAAGAGAGGTTAGAAACGAATAAAAGGTTAATTGCGTCATAAAATCGTTTCGATTCCAGCATTTCAGTTTATTATCGACTCGACGATAGCCACGAAAACGCTATTTCGACCCGTGTCAAAGGCGTTGGTAAAAAAGAGGTCAATTCCGAAGTTGTTCCCCTTCGTATAGCTGGTTACAACAGCTGTACGGCACGAGCATAAATGTAGCGCTTTATTTCCAATTTGGACTTTTGGGGGAGAGTTCTGCCACCCTTACGCCCTCCTGCTGGCGCTCTTTGCAAATCACGGCTCACTGAACCGCCGCCACCTTTTCCGTTGGCGGCGCAAGGGGAGCAACTAAGAAACGTCACTGAACACCGACTTACTAGTAAATTTTGGAAATCGCCCGCTGCGCCTCCTCCTTCATCAAGTACCCAAACAAAATAAATCTTAATAACTGTTTGCTTTCATATTTAGCATGTTATTAAACTGCGAGCACCTGTTTCATGTGGTTACCGCTGACAAAAACCGGCATTTAATAATCGGGTTCATGATTAAAATCGCCGTTTAATTAGATACAGCCCCATTGCTCCTCTGTTGACGGGCTGACATAGTAAAGATTTTTCCTATGTTGAAGCGTACTTTGCGCCCTCGATATCGATCAGTTAGGGGGGGTGGCATTCTTGGCCTTCTAATCCTACCACAGTAAACAGAGAGAGCCCTTAGTGGAGCTTCCGAAAGTGTCCGAAAGGGCCACGTGGTGCAGGGCGATAACTGATACGCACCCTCACGTGCGCAGCCACATGACAGTGCGTTTCGGATCGATGGGACGCCGGGAGAGAGGAGGCAGCGGCCATATGGTGGCGGCGGACCTCCAACTTCCGTCGACTCCAACCCCAAACCGTTGAGAGGACAAGAAACTTTAACGCTAAGAAAACTGTTGGTAATCGCTTCTGGACACCGAACAAGTTGGTTGAAGCGCAACTGAAGCAGGTGTCGGTTGATGGATGTTGCAGTTTGATTCTTGGCATCTGCGCCACTGAAATTGAGTCGCGGTCTAAAAATAACCAGTCACCAAAACGAAGGTTATACTTATTGACCACGAGCAATAACTTGCGGAGGGTCTACAATTAACTGGGTGTCTCTGCTGTAATAATGAACTGTCACTGGTCTTAAGGGTGGCGGACGAAAAATCGAAGAAGAAATCCCCCTACATAAACGTTCTATTTGAAGTCCATCTTAATACTAATACGATGCAATTTTATTGATTGTGATAAAGTGGTTGCCTAAATCGGGCGTTTATCCGATTTTGATTGTTTCCGTACTTCAATCGCAACAAGAAAACTATTGCCAGTAACCAAATTCTAATGATAGTGACATGCTCTCAACTAAATTACCGATCAGGTCTCACCGTCAAAATTTCGAATTTCGTTGTTTATTTGCATATAATATCGACCGCAATTTGGGTCAACTTTGACAAGATTGGAGTAAAATAAATTTTGGAAACAAGCTGTGAAGCCTGATTCTGGTATCTTTTTATTTTACAGCAAAGCTAATTTTTTTGTTTTTCGTTGTATATTAGCGTCACTGGAAGTGAAGTACCAAGGCGTTGTCGTGCTTATAACGCCCCGTGCGTGCGACAGAGAAAGCAAAACGATTCAACTGCATCGTGGTGTCTGATGAACTACACAATTTGTCTGAAGTCTTTAATTTAGTTAATTTACACGTTAGAGGGATTTTCTCGAAAAGTTATTTTTAATTAGAAAGAAAATGAGAATTTAGCTAGATTTGGTCGTCACCCTGAAACTCTTCTTTTTCACGACGGGTTCAGTTGCCTTCGAGATAAGCCTCTCGCATGCAACGAAATCATTAAAAATTGCAGGATTGTTATTTGGAGTCTCTACAGAATGCAAAACATGTTGCGATAAGACCAGCTCATGTTTATTGCATTATTCTTGCCCGGGGAGCGTGAAAACTATACGGCCGCCGAAGAAATAACGAGCGGCACATCTCTGCAACTAATTACCATGTTGCACATCCACGCCTTCAATTATGATATGTTAATCGCCGCCATTTAATTAAGTCGAAAATCACTGCAATATTTTTCGAAAAACAAAGCGGACGGCGTCCGAAACGTAAACTTTGCGGTCCGCTGCACTTTTAATAGTCTAACCAGAGACTAAACAAGCTCCAAACACCAACCAACCACCAAGGAAACTTATTGATGGAGAAACGTTTTATAATTCACGAGACGAAGTCAATAGACTCAAATCGCCTGATAACCTGCAATGCTTTATCCATGTTTACATTAGAAAAAAAGTTTCGTGCCACCGACAACATTGCGTGTCGTCGTCATAACCTTTTATCTAAAACTGGCGTTTGATTTTTTTTTACAAACTAGCCACGACCGTAGCAGTCCCGGAAGAAAGTTCATCATTTCGATAATTAGATTAGAGAGTAAACCGATTTATTGATAAAACCGATGACTTGTTATTCTGTTAACAACAAGCAACGTTGCTCAATAATAAAACGACATTGCTCGCCAAGGATAATTCATTGTTTATCAGAAACGTACGGAAATGCAATTGTAGAAGGTTGCAATTTTTATGGTTGTATTGTTGTAACGAATAGATAAGCCACGAGGCACCGTGACCGGTTGCAAGTCGCCAATTACGTTCATATCCAACAACCGTCACGAAGTTGTTTTTAATAGAAACGGTGGCACCGACAAAACCAATTTCATCGTTATCATTTTTTTTTTTCTATTAAAATTAAAGTAACGTCGACGTGGAACGAGAAAGAAACATGGGAATGATGGAGAACAAGGTTGGTAACGACGGGAAGTGTTCCGGTCGGAATGGAGGATGATAAAAATGGGGATTCGAGGCATTTCCTGGATTAGCACTGGTTGAACACCATCAACCATGAAAATTAGATGCAATGCAGGAGGTAGGTAATGTCGCGCTGCAGTTTTGCGTGGTTAGTGTTCCATATGGGTACGTGTTCGGTTCAAGAATGGAAATGGTAATTTCTTTGAAAACTTTCTTTGGTTTCTTCCTTAATATTTATGGGTTTTTGTCCCGTTTTTCGCGCCCAAACAAAATTGCGGTGCTGCACAATCGGTCCTCCCTACTTCGAAAATTAACTTTTCCTAGAGTTTGAATCTATTTGTCACATTTTTTTGTCTTCTTTCTCATTTCTCTTCTTCTTTGGTAGTTATTTTCTGAATGCCTCAATATAGACTTGTCGCTATCACAATGGTTTTCTTTTGTTTCCACATAACCTCCTCCTAAGCATCCCTCCAGTTCATTTACCTCAGTCACTCAGTGCTTTATATTTCCATTTTTTCGATACTATGCCTTCTATGTAAAATTTGTATTTCTGGCGTTCCTGCTCCGCCCATAGTAGTATATCGCTCTTCATTTTAATTTAAGCAACCACTGAAATAGGATTATTACGTCTTTTCTATAGAAGTTTATTGCAGAATTTACTTATTTAGGAGTTCCCTTCGTTTAGCTATTTTAAATTTAAGCAAGGATGAAATCGCTTTTTCGTTCCTACCATAGAAGTTTTCTTTGTTTTAATCTTTAATATCCTCTTAATTAAAAAAAAATATTTGCTTTATCTTCTCTGTTATTTAAAATAGCCTTCTTAAGGTTGAAATACGTTTGGATTACTTCTCAATATTTGAATTTAAACTCAGAAATAACTTTATTCCATGTATTCTATAAAAGTTTTCTTAATTAAAGAAAATAGTGAAATGTACTTATTTGATCCTTTCCATAAAAATTAATTCTAGTTTCCCCACAATGTTCAGGATAAAGTTATGATAGTTTCTTCTGAAACTGGCACTGAAATATCTGTGAAAGGTTCCAGGTATTCCTTTTATGAAATCGAGAAACTTTGTCCTTGCTACAAAAATATTCTGCCTCTTGTCCTTTTAACTTTTATTTTATTGATTTTTGCTGAATTGAAAAAATTAAATGGATTCTGTCTATTTCATAGAAGCTTCCATACAAGTTCGATGGTTTAGAAGTTGCATTTGCAGTCTTAATGTCTTTTATTAATATTCAGTAAAGTTTTTTTCTAGCAAAAAAGATTTTATTTCATCTATTGCATGCAAAAATTCACCTTTTCACCTTATTCTCTCTTCATTAGTCTTCACTTAAGGCTCTCTTTAATTCAAAAAAACTAATAAAATGGCTATTTTTGGCTTTCTACATTAATTTTATGTGGTTTGGTTTTTATCCAAAAATTTGTTTAATTTATTCCATAGACATTTCCTGCAGTTTTCCTGAAAATTCATTTTCTCGAGAGATCTTCTTTTTCCATTTTCTTCCTATACATCTATTTAACTTATACTTTCCTTATTAAATTAAAAAAATAGTTAACTCTGTCCATAAAAAGTTCCTACGATTTTCCTACGAAACAGTGGCATTTAAAGTATTGTTGGAAAACTGAAGGTATTTGACTAATAAATTTCGACAAAAAGAAAGTACGTAAACATTTTATCTCACTTAAAAAAATCGGAAGACGATGCAGATTGCCAAAACATTAGTTCCTCGAAGAGAAAAGACAAAGAATAACAACTGCTATGTTTTCATTTAAATTTCAAAACTAGACATCCGCCATGCAGACAGAATCTAACCACGTGCGACCACTTTCTGATAGAACAAAGATATTTTTTTTAAACCGCAAAGAGTTGAACTTCTGAAAATTTTAAATTGTTACTAAATCACTGAAATTAAGGATTTTTTCGCATCTGTTAAAACGTTATGAAATAATTGAATTCAAAACGTAATCAAAATTGACAGTAATTTCTAAAATACTTTACTTTGCCGTTTTTTAAAAAATTTTTACCAACAATTCTCGTTGATTTATGCTATTATTTTTACCCCAAATATTGTAAAACCATTTTAGCCCATAGTCAAAATATTAACACCCTCTCACATTATGAAAAAGTGTAGAAAGTAAAAAAATCGTGCAAAACAAAATTTTCTTGTAACAATTTTTTCGATTTTTACAAAAGGTGTAAACATGTGACGTTTCTGTTGTTGTTAATCTTTCCTCGTCGATGTTATCTCCGCTTGTTGTTTTGTATCGTAATTATCAATTAACTCGCGCAATTATCGCCGATAATTAACCTGTTGGGGCTCTAAAATCCGACGCGTGAACGCCATTTTACAATGGTCGATGCGCTTGGTAACAGGATCGCCTTATCAAGGGCGGTTAATAATCATCAAATAATGGAAACCGGCCACATGGCGTCGAACGAACAAACAAAACCAACCGTACCGTCAATTACCGGAACCCGGATCGACTTTGGGGTTAATTAAACGATAATACAGGAATTCGAAAGAGCGGCAAGACGCGCAACAACAGTCTATAAATTAATCGTTTGATTGATTAAATTTTAATATCACCATCACCTGCTTTTGATTGCGGAACATCAGCTGGCGGCCGTCGAGCAAAAACCACCCTCATCAACTTCGATACGGGCGAGTCCGGGAAATTAGCAACGAGACGCGGCCCAACCTGTTGAACGCCACCACCACGCGTCGAACGACGCGTGACGTCTTAAATCGGGCGCCGGACCAAAGCTGCGACGACCAAAATGCTATTTTCGAGCCATCCTTTGGTCGCCGTTAATTCTTAATCGCAACCTGCGTTAAAAACCGCGACCCTCTCCTATTTATAAATTCATTAATTTAACCGCAAACACGCACGTTAAACGTTTCGCTAAAAACGCCGGAATCGGGAGAGTTAACGCAATAATTAAAGAGGATTCACGCCACGGGCGCTCGACAACAAAAATTCTTGTAATAATTATTACAATTAACATATAAATAGTCGGCGCAATTATTAACGATTAAGTCGCAGCAGCGAGTAATTATGAAGTTATGCCGTATTGTTCAGAATTACTATAATTAGACGGTAAAGCGCGCACACGCATGGCACGACGGTTCAACAAACGCCCAAAACGTTCGCAAAATCATCGAAAAAACGGTTCGCACAAATCCGTTTTTCCGGACCAAGAATTAATTTTCTATCCCCGACCAATCGGTCAATTCCGACTAAGAAATTTTTCAAAAAGTCGAGAGGTCGTTATTTACGTCAACATAAGTTTATAGAAGAAAATTACTTAGGTCGGTGCCGGTCCGCCGTACCGAAAACGAGCAACAGAATTATTGAAATAACTCTCGAAGATACATTTACCTCATTAATCAAACCAGCTGTACCTGAGATTTTTTCCCATCTTGGTCTGAATAAATTAGGGAAATTTATTGCGAAATTTAAGGATTAAAATTAGTTGCAAATTTCGAAAAATTCCTCTAATCGTGTAATTAAGATATCGAAATGATAATAAACAGCCACCACGAACGTTAGACCACCCTGTAAATTATCCATCAATGACACGCCTCATAAAACTGTTGTCTCTACACAATGGCGATTAAATTATTCAATATTTATAACCGCGCATCGCTATAAATTATTATTTTAAACGTCCTTTTAAGCCTCAACCATATTTCTTTACTTCTAACGCCCGCGTACTTTTTCGTAGTTAAAAATACAGGGTGTTCACTTTTTTATTTATTTTATTTACATCTCATCTGAAAATAATTTAAAGACCATAAATCGTGTTTATTAATAATTTTATTTGCTCAACTGAGCGTGTAAAAAAGACGTTACTTATAGTTGCAGCGATAATTGCGGTGTTGCTTCTGCAGCTGCGAAACGTTATATTTAACGATTTTGGTATGCAAACAAGAATTCACACCCAGATAATGTTTAATTAAAACGGAAACAAACACGGAGAAACACCCAGATTTGGTTGGAACTGTAGCAACTGGCTCTTTAGTTCCTCGATAATTTAGCGCGTTGTCATTTCGATTCATGAAACGTTTTAAGGAAGAGAAACAGTTCGTGCCAATTTCAAGAATTGTTGCAGAATCAATTTTTTCCTTAACGTATTTTTCTAGAATTTTATTCTAATGACTCGCTGAAGTAAATAGATTCAGTTTTAGTTTTATTTCGATGCCTATAAAATTATTTATGGTTTGAATGCGTAATGTAAGTTTTGCGAGGCTTAGGAGTAAGTTAAGAATTGAAGAAATAGAAAAGTAAAAAATAATTCTCCAGAAATTAAAAAGAAAACTAGGTGGTCTAAAATAAACACCCTAACTATAATAACCAAGTTCTAAATTAGCACAAGAATATTCTCAGAAAATATTGGATTTGCTAACTTATCTGCATATGTTGATTTATCCACGCATCATAAAGTAAAGGAGTCTGATAATATTGATACAAGCTCAATATTAGCACTTAAAAATTCCGATGTATGTACCGATATTGGAAACTTATAGATAATAATAAAAGTCCTAAGAAAAATTAATAAATTTGTCAAGATCCTTGAGAAAAATCAAAGTTTGTATTATTCTGCAAAAAATTGGATGTACAAAAATTTTAGTAACATGCTTAAGTTGCTTTTGAAAATGTCCAACTTTTATGGCGATATTTTTCTCATTCAAAAACCAAAATCGAACATTTCAGTTTTTTTAGTATCAAGTATTAATATTATCCTGTTGAATTAGGCCCTAGCTGAAGTAACTTTCGTGATTTTTTACCAAAGTCGTCGCTCTTTAAATAAGAGAAATCTCCATCCTTATCCTGGACACACTGTATAGTTTTCAAAAGCTTTATGATACAAGATGTTTCTTTAAAAAATCAGCAAGTTTAATATCGAACAGAACTGGTTGAAATAAAAAAATTAACAAACTGATAAAAATTTCATTAAATTTTACAAGAGGAAAAAATAAAAGTTAAAATTAAAAAAAAGTTGTAGAAGAAGCATCTGTTGTGATAACGGTAAACCAAACCTTTAAAATGAAATCAAGTAAAACAAGAATTTTTAATTAAATAGCTTAAGAACGACGGAAGATATTCCTAGTGTAGAGAGGGTTGAAATCCTTGTAATGCCCAAACAGTTTCAATAAAATCGACCATTAGCGTCAAAATCGGGATTGCTAGCAAAAAGTTGGCTCCAGGTCAGTAGTTTTTGCCTGCGTATTTGTATAGGTCCCTAAGTTGTCGTTAGCTTTCTATCCTTTATATTTTTTATAAGCTCATCGTTCACGAGTAAACGTTAAAAAATCATAGACGTACCACTAGAATTTCAGTAACGGGGCGTCCCTAAATAGAGTTTTTTTTTGCTTCAAAGGAATTCACTTGAGTGTAAGAAACTTAAAATTTGAATTGTCATTGTATAAAAACATTGAACACCGTATCCTCGCAAAGATGTTAAGGTGTGTTTCGCTATTTCTGGAATGCGACAAAAATTCGATTGGCCACCTCTTCCAGATTGGTAATAAAATTGGCATAGAATTACATTTTACATTTGAGGAAAACTCAGGTGATTCGATCTGAATTCCAGTCTCCCAAAATTCAGCGCTTATACATTGCCGACCTCGGTCTTCAGGACTCCTCAGAGGGTAATTTAGTTTGGCGGTAGCCTATACTATGTCTGATTCTACCAGGAGATGAAGTTGTTAAAAAAATGTCATGCTTAGGTTGTCGCCAATCCAGAAAATATTCCTCATAGAAACAAGTCATGACATTTTCCATCTGCAGCACCATAGAGAAAATCCAGTCCCTCAATTCGGTGACAGTTGTACTTGGACAAGTATGACAAAAAAATTGAAAACAGCGACAGGTAACATTACAATAAGATTCAGTAAATTACCTTGTGATCTTATTGACTTTTTACTAAATACGTCCAACTTATTAATTTTATGAAAAAAAAACACAAAAATGTGTTTTTATACAGGGTGGAAGAAAAAACTCATTCCTTATAGTAAACCAGTACTTTATGCTACTAGCCCTATCAGTTCAGTAAATAATAAAAAAATCTTTATAAAAAATCTAATTTCTAGTCATACTTCGTGCAAGATTCTTAGTTCGAAAGACCTGAAGGTGTTAATGTGCCGAGGAGTACATAGAGGATGAATAGAAATTATAACTACGCAAGGTTGCACATCAAAACGTGTAAAAAAAAATATTCCGCTTAAAATATAAATACATCTAGTGTAAGTAGCAAATATAAAATAATATTCGAGTGACTAGAGGCGGAAGCAGGGTCCCAATAAAATAAACAAGATGAAGATGGCAGAATGCTCGTAATACATCAAATTTAAAATAATAAAACCATAAACATACCGTTTAATAAAAGTTATCTAATCTTATCTAATTATTTGAAGGACGTTTAAATCATTCTGCTTCTACAATTTCAAACAAATAATTTTTTAAATGACGTTTTAAAAAAAAAACTTTTTTCCTTCTTTTTAGTTGTTAATATGCCAAAATAATAGTTGGTTCTAGTTAATGATTCAGCCACTCATTGGTGAAGCATTGGTAAAGAGACCAAACCACGTTTTGGTATTTTTTGTTACTATCTGGGTTGCAGAAAGACTCGTTAAAAAAAATCACATTTTTGTAATATTTATGCCGGAACGTTGTCGGATGCGTGGGATAACTGTAACGCTTTCCCTTTATTGACAAGGTCTCTCGAAAAAATATAAACAAATATTTTCAGGAATTTTGCATAACGTTACGTAGTCGACACCAGCTCAATTTCGTTAATCAAGTCGAGCTTGATTATAACTAAATAACTCAGAGGCTTAAAATATTGTCATCCCGGAGTTTCAAGAAATAATTCAAAACTGGTCAACTGTTTTGATTAAAAAAAATCACTGTGTAGTAAAAATCGTCACTATATCCATTGAGGATGTTCTTGCGTTTTGATGGTGGTGTCGCCTATTATTTGTTGGACCCGTTTCATTTTTCGTTACTTGCGCTTCTCAATCATGCAATTATTTAATTGTTTCGGAGACCTCGATGGTCCAAAAATATGCGCTTAAAATCTGCATCGATTGACCGCGCGACGAATAACAATTGCCCGATTCTCAGTCATTTATGATAAAATATTGGGCCGCCACTTTTTGTAGGTTACTATACCGCATAGTCGCGTCTATCCACCAGCCTCGATCCCCGTCTGCTTCCTTACCTGCAACAAGAAAAAAAAACAAAAATTAGCACGCAATTAGTTGCAAGAAACGAAAAAGAAAACAAAATGCCACCTGTCTCTAATCGCGGCCATTATGCAAAGCCTCCGACATAGTTTATAATCCCCCATCATACGAACAAAGTCTTGGATTAAAGCGATAAATAAAATACAAGTCGTCTCGACTTGCAGCCACTATCAATATAAATTTTACGAAAACGATAACGCGATCAACCGGATTCACCTGGACATCCTCGTCGAGCTTCCATTAACGGCACTAATTAACCGGACGAGTAATTAATTAGTCCAGCTTCCGGGCGGCGATTGCCTCTCAACCCGGGGACGGCAAAACGAAGAAAATAGCAAATTGCAACTGACGACGCGAAATTAATTTCAATCGGACCACGCCGCCACTGGCGACAACCAACTCCCTCTAAGAGAGTCGTGCAAGAACTTCATTACAAATCCGTCATGGACCAGGAGATACGCGGCCGGTTCTGAATTAGAACTTCTGGTACATAACCGAGCAATCGATTGCACTGCTACACCTTGTATGTTACGTCAGTTTCGGTAATGGCAATTTTTCCTCAAACCCCACGTTGGAATCGCCCCCAAACATGTTTTCAACAAGGAAGAAGCGAGGAAAAGTGTGTCGCACACCCACAACAAAGAAGTTCTAACATTCACGCAAAGAAAATTCCGTAACGAAGACAAGCTTAAATTGGTTATCCGCAATTACTTTAGTATCCTATGTCGATTAGCTTTTTCTAGCAGTTCTTTCATATATTTTGTAACCGCGCCACAAGGGAGAATTAAATTTGCTGGTAGTTCGTATTTGATTTTACCAATGAGTAGAGAACCTATAAAAACGCCAGTTTGACAAAACATATAATTTCGTGACCAAAACCACCCAATTTAAAGGTATGTCTTGCATTGTCGACTAAATTCGTCCTAAATTAAAGGAAAAGCACTGTGATTGGTTGATAGCCAAGGCTCTAAATTGAGTGAATCGACAAGCACACAAGTACCCATCCAATTTAAAGGGTTAATTGCATTTGGAGGTCACATGATTCGGTTTCAAATTCAAAGAAACCGACAGAAGCGTCGTCTCTTTGGAAGTTTCCTACTTTTTGAGTTGCATTTTTTTTTATATCGGCGCCTTTTTGGGGACTCGAAACGCTATTTCCGGAATATTTGTCAATTTCGCCAGGAAACGCACGTAAACCGTCACCTTGACATTGGTTATTTCTAACGGAACCGTGCGATAAATTTAACAATCAATCAACGTGGCTTCAATGTTTATTTAATGCGATCAATCAAAAAATGAAGTGTCGTAACTTTATTGTGGGAAATTCTGAAATTACTGGGGTCGACTGAATAGTAAAAAAATCGACAAAATCAACCGAATCAATATCGCGCCAGTATCCAGTCATTGACCTCAACTTCCGCAAATTTTCGCGCAAGTTTCGCTACGAATTTCAAGAGCGTCAATGCTGCGAAAATCGCACGTCCATTGACCATTGAATCTTTCCCTACAGCATCCGTTTTTAAGAAATGTTTCAGTTGTCAAATAAAATTGTGTGAAAAAACTTTTGTTGCCTCATTCTTAGCAAGGGTTGATCATCCTACACCCTTCTTGTTACCAATAACCCAAAAGCAATTTCGTGTTTTCGTCGAACGTCACCCGTTACCTTTAACATTTTAATATTTTCATTAAGACATTTGTGGGAGTCAAAGTAGCACCTACACAATACTCACAAATCTTCAGTTAGTCACGATATTGATGTAACGAAAGTTAACTTTTAATTTCAATTGTCGACGGTGTAAGTATAATGCTGCATTGCGGTCGAATTGTTATTTTCAAGAATCAAGATCGCGATGCTGTTGGTAAGTGTTGATTGAGGGTTAGACCGCTTGCGTGATGTACAACAAATAATTAACATAATAAAGTATGAGAAACGGTGTACGATTCACTTAATTATTTTTCTTGTAACAATCACTTTAACACGTTAAATTATGGCCTGAATTGAGGGGAGGAACGGGGTTGATGGCATTCATTTGCGTGCAGTACTAGAGAGACGGAAATTTAACAAAGCAAAAGTTCTGTCTATGTCTGTGAAGTTGTGACCTTCAAAGTCGATCCCTTTAAATTGGGTGGGTACTTGTGCGTTTATCCATACATCTTGGCCTTGGTTATCGACCAATCGTCAATTTAGGATAAATGTAGTCGACAATGCACGATAGACCTTTAATCATGAAATTGTCTAACTCGAGTCATACTAGCAAAGAGTAGAGTCCTCCACTCCTTGGTACTCGTATGATTGATTGTTTTGCGGCTTTTATGACTCTTCGGTTATCTTGCTTCGATCAACTATTTAAATTGGAAGGAAAACGCTGCAAGTTCGAGGTCATGGATCGTTGTAGACTGTGGGTCTACAGAAAGAAAAACGAGCGCTGTTCGTTGTTAGGATCCGATTGGCGAGAACACAACAGAATTTGGCGATAAAATCCGCGATAACGTCGGTTTCGATAACCGCAAAAGTTGCTCGATTTGCCGATATTCGATTATGTATTCAAACGTGATAAAAACGTTCGCAGTAAATCAACGAAAGCAATAAACTACAACAAGTTGATTTATCAATTTCAGCACGCACAATAAAAACATTAATTATGCCATTAAGGTTCTGAAAACAATTTAGACGGCGCGTCGAGGCCGTCACATGCAATTAATAAATCAATCAATTATCGTATAATTAAAAATTTACCTGCGTTTGAACGATGAACAACAAAAACCGCAATCGCTATCATCGCGATTCTTCGTCGACACTCATTATCATACTGCAACTACGCGAGGTACTACGCCAGAGATGAACACGATCAGTACTTAGTCATTCGGTATGAGTCTATGAATAAAAATCCAGGTGACTAGATGAAACAGCAGAGAGGAAACTGCGGTTAAAGAAAAAATTAATGTAAATAGCAAAAGGATGTTTTCGTTTTCAATAATTAGACCTCTTCGTGCGAAATTTTGGACAACGAATAAGGTGGATGTCCGGTACCGGAGTGAGTAATGGCAGAAAATTACTGGACGTGTCGAAAATATTTCCCATACATATACTTGGGAAAAGATCTCTTTCTGTTAATTCCTACCTCTTGGTGTTGCGTCGGAATTTTGGATTACGCAACGACAACGGGGTGTTAATTAGTCTTTTTATTACTTTAGCTGGTCATAGGTCGTTGTTGCATTTAATAGGTTGTTAATAGACAACTTTTCTAGAAGAAAATTATAATGGGTTCAAAAAAAACCTTAATTAAAACTATTGCAACTGTTGCAAATTATTATTAATAAACTTATTATGGATAAAAATTTTACCGGTTGACGTTTCAAACAGACGCAATTGGTTTTTGTAATTTAGTAAATAGACAAATGTTAAAATAGTGTTGAGTTTTGAAGAAACTGGCGAGTTCAGACCCGAATATTGTGCAGCTCCTGCCCTTATACTTCATTACCAAGAAAAGGGCAAAAAACATTTTTTTGGCTCCAGGCGCGGGGAAAAAAACGCTATCTTGGATTTTGCAATTACTATACTCCATTCCTAGAGTTCTTTTAGCTCAATTTATTTTTTTTGAACCAAATTTCCTTAAAATTCGAAATAAAGTTGCAAGCTTGACGCAAGTATGAAAGTATTATGATAGTAAACCGAATTGTGACTGCCAAATAACTCCTCCTCTAGTGACTCTATCGGGAAATAGGTGTTAAAATTTTCTTCTTATCTCCACAAAGGTTATTGCATTTAAATATTTTTATCAATTGGGATTATCTATCCAACATCCACTCTTAACGTTTCTCAAACTCTCTCTTTAGTTAGTTTCAAACCAATAATGACTGAACACGATTATGGTCCATAACGAGTTCAAACCTGGCTATTGTGAAACTCCTGAATTAATTTTTCAAAATTCAGACAAGACCAACACTTTTTGTACCTGTGTGTGGCCCCATTTATGTAAGGAAAGTGAAAGGGCAAAATGTTTTATTAAACATCGTTAGGTCTTCTCCGGTAAGTAAATACTTAACTATGTCAATAGTGACTTTGAGGCGTGGGTCATAATTGCAATAAAAACAAAAAATTACGTTCCCACGAAGAACAATCTCTAATTTGAGTTTATCTTGACTTTCACTTTCTTTCCAGCTTCATTCTTCGTCTTCTAATTAATTGTCTTGCTGTCTTGAAGATTAATGCCACAATCCACCACACTGGCCCCCTCTCTACATCAGCAGCAATCAGCCTTGGGGGGGGGGGGGAAGTCGATGAGCGAGATCGACATCTTCTGGCTTTTTTTTCAAAATAAACCCCCGAATTCTGAACGGTTGATAAATCTTTATTTTTGTAACAAAGATGGCAGCGGACACAAAACTACTCTCCTTCTAGTGACGAGAACATAAAATCCTTGTGGGAAGTTACAACTAACAATTCTTCTGGAATTTTTATTATCGTTATCTGGTATTAATTCACTTTCCCAATTAAATTATTTCGTCTTCTAATTAACTGTCTTGCCAGAATCCACCACACTGATGCCCCTCTCTCTATCTTAGGACGGCAATCACTGGAGGAAAAAACTCGATCAACAAGCTGGACATTTCAGGCTTATTCTTTTTTTCAAAATTAACCTTCGCCTTGCGGCAAGTTGATAATTCTTTATTTTTGTAGTAAAGGTAACGGCGGACGCAAAACAACTCCTCTCCTAGTGACGCAAATTAAAATGCTTGCGAATAATTTTCGAATCTTATTATCGTTATTTGTTTAGAAACTTAATTTTCAGCTTTCGCAAAAGTTTTCCTTTCCTGATTAAAATTGTTTTCGTTCTTACGTCAATTAGTTAGCAAACATTTGTTGCTTTTAGTAGATGTTCCATAGGTATTAACTATTTCTTCAAAAGCTGGTCTTGCTTATAAAAAATTTAGTAATCGCTTCTGCAGTCTAGTAAAATACTCGAACTTCTATATGAGAAAAATGTTGTTAGTTGATAGGTGCTTCGCTTGCGAACGACTTACCTATTTGGCTATTTTTAACATGTTTGTTGCAGCCTGAATAAGGTTTTTAGAGAAAGAAAAATTGGAAAAGTTGCCAAGAAAATGCGGAAGAACTCGAGCCATAGCTCACGATTCGAACGGTAAATATGCGTAATTTTTGTTTATTATGGTCCTGGAAGATTTCAGGGACAAAAATCGGGACATTACAAAGGAATAAAAATATTCAGACAAACTACAAGAATTATAATTTTTGTATGCACACTATTAATCCTAACTGACGACAGGAACGACATATTTCCTTAATTCTTTTTTGTTTTGTTTGCTCCCAGGGTGAAAATATCTCAATTGAAGGTTTTCATCAAAAAAAAATAATAATAATAATTTGGAAAAACGAATTCCTCCCAGAATTAAAATAAAATTACATTTCGTTTTTTGTTGTTGTTGTTTTACGATTTGTTCAACCAATGTCATTATTTTATTTCTATTCCAATTTATTTCGCTACGTGCCCAAATGTCGTTTGACAGCTGATTGTCAAATTGTGTATCAATAATCACTCAGAAACACATGTTTTCCCATTTTTACTTTGTTTACACATTTCCAATAGCTTTTCACCAATTCACAAAACGATCACAAACAAATTTATTGCAATTTGAACAGGACAACGTCTGTTGGGTCAACTAGTACATAATAAAAATCATGAACAACACGTTAATATATTAAATGGTTGAAGATTCTTAACTGTTTCTCTCGTAGATCGATAACGGTTTTTCTCTGTTTTAGGACACTCTTCAGCAAATGGCACGTTTAGTGCAAGTTTTGTCGAAAAACAAATTTCGCAGCCCCCACTTACTTTCGTTTTTCTTCGTTACTGTTTTTCCCTTCTACTTTTCGTTATTCTGCGTGGAACGATGTTAATAGAGGGCTTGGTACTTGGTACATAGTATTCGGTTGAACCTCGACCATTTTTCTGGTAAGTGCTTAGCAATGTTAATGGCGTGTTTACAGCGTGGGCCATAAACACAATAAAAATCGAGATTTTCTTTCCCACGTAAACGTCAATAAACAACAATTCAACAAGTAAAATTATGGTATTAGGTGCGGGTACGTCATTACTTAGTAGTTTCAAATTATCAATTATGCTACGATATTACGACCGTCATCCAATCTCCCGTGTTTTAATGCGTCCTCAAGTCAGAAATTAACGATGATGGTACCTTTACGACTGTAATCGCGACAGAGAATAAAGAAGGTGAAGGTAGGTGGGCAGAAAGAGCGGCGAGGCACGAGACGAAAAGCGGTCGTCGAACAGCTGTACGACCAGCCGGCAATGTCTTTTTTTTGGTCCGCGTGTGTGTGCCTCCCCCCAAGATTTCCAAAGGTTTTTACATCAGCTGTTTATGATACCTGCTCTTTACGCAAGGACCCCCCGAAGGCCCACGTGATACCAACGACTAGTTGCAGTTGCATTACTGCACGATCGCAAGATTTGAAACAATGCAACTGAAAGTACCTACTGCACAAGAATAATAATAGGTGAAGGTCAAGATGTAAAAGTTGTTGGTTTCGCAACAAATGCAACTAGTTCTTGATGCAATAAACATCACTTCGATATGATGATGGAATTTTTGCTTAATACCAGTAGTCCAAATCGGTCGTCTCCAGGTTGTAATCCGCTGACAAATTACTCGGTGTGGTCACCAGGACCAGTTGTTTGTTGTTGTTAGTTATTGACTAACCGGAGGTTTTTGGGATCGCGTCATGTCCGTTGACCCCATCAAAGACAACTATCTGAATTGTGTTGTAGGTTAGTTATCGCCGTTTCATTGTTAATCTCTCTTCGGAATTTATGGCGATTGTTTTTTTCTATAATAACTCAATTTATGACGAATAAAATCAATCTGTAGACATAAATTATTTGGACGAGTTTCTTCAATATCGACTTTGCGGTTACTACAATTCAGATTCATGAATGAAATTACGCTTTTGTTTCGCCTCTTTGTAGGAGCGGCGTTCTAACCGCAACCATTTTAGACGCACCTTCGCTAATTAGCAAACTCCTACGAAAATAGCTATTTGGTCATCTAGAGGAAAGAACGGTAATTTGCAAAAAATCAAATTTACTTGTCATCCCCGCAAGTTCAAGCATTTCAGTCTTCTTTGTTGCTTTACAATTTTGACCAGTTTTTCCATCTGCATTCCTTCGAGTTGAAGTTCCTTCACCTTCCCGACAGTTCTTCACTATCCTTGAGATCTTTTTGTCACGTTCCATCCTCCACACCGCTTCACCCCTGGTTTTCGTACAAAAAAAACAAAATTTTTATTTCGACAAGTCGAAAAATTTAAGACTAGCTGAAGGTTGAGGCACTCTTCGAAGTTTCCATTAAACTTTAAAGTTTTCCCTTCCTCTTCCTCTCGTTAAATGTCGTAAATTTTCGAAAAGCTTCAAAACCTTGGCCTTAATTACTCAAGTTGCATCACTGACTGTTTCGTGACCGCCAAACGCCTCCTCCCCCAGTGCCGTGATCGAGGAATCGCTTCCTGAAAAGTTTCATTATCGTTCCGCCGACACGTCACGACCACGTTCGTTAAAATTTCGATCTCGCCGAAAGCTTTTAGTTTATAAATTGAAATTATTTTTAACAACAATGAGAATTTTAACATCGCCCATTGGTGCTAATAGATTTGGCAAACTTGTCGAGTTATTTCCGACCGACCGTTTCGTTTAAATTCGAATTTCCCAACTAGACACAATGACATCGCAAACAAATAGAGCGCCTCATTATTAATCGCCTCACGGTGACTACGGCATCCGAGGTGATGATCGCGATCGTCCTTGATCTATATTTCTAACTGGCCGCTCTCTAAAAATATTCCTTTTAGTTTAGATCGAAAAATTGAAATAATCGCGTCCTTGATGTCGTCATGTTGTAAGCAAACAAAATGCAATCGACTTAAGTACCTACACAAGTTTTTCCGGCAGATGGTGAAACGCAATAACAAAACATAAAAATAACTAGCGATAGTTACAATTATGGCCCCAGTTTATGTTAGCTATAAATTTTTATTTTTCCCAACCATGTCGCACGTGACAAAATCACCAAGACCAGTGCGCAATCTTTTCGCAGAAACAAGAGATTTGGATGACCGAAGAAGAATAGGAACACAATTAAAATTGGTCCGGTAGCAAAAATAAAACCGCGCGGTAGCCTTAATTTTTTCAAAACGTCATTAAAAGTTCATAAAACATCGACGTAATTCCCTTACTCATCGTGGTGACCGGAAAGAAGTTGGAAGAATTATTCATCAAAACCGCGACGATTCTTTTGATATTTGCCGCCTCTATCGAAACGTAGTTTTGGCTACAGGAAAATCGCAATTGATATCGATGGGAAATTCGTCCGTCGATTACCGACAGACACAATCAGGGCTTCAATCAACGATTCGATCCGGTTATCGTTGACAGCCTGACGTTGTTGGCGGCTGCAACGGTCGCACTTGGTTGACTACCTCCCGTGTCCTAATGGAAATAACTAACGCCAACGGAGCGAATCAACCAAGCGAAACTATCGAGGAAACTGGACAAGTTGCGCGATTCCTAATTGAAATTTTCCTTCTGAAAGCTGACCCGAGAACAGCAACAGGTGGTCAACATACAAACCGCAATTTCGATTTCGAGATTCGGAAAATCAACACCACCCACAATTCGAATCTACTTGCGGTCGAACTAGAAGTCAGTTTCGGTCGCGAACTCCAACAGCTGTGTGTCCGCAGTAAATTGCTGCGAAGGTTGTTAAAATGTTCACGTGCAATTACCAAGTACAACCGATCGACTCCGCAAGTGGCTGTAAAATTTTAATAATGCACTTTGTAATAAAATCCTCAATAAAAAAGGATTACGTTCGCTTGCTTCCACGTTACCAGTCGACTACAAAATTGCAGGGGTGAAAGGTTCGCCGTCGCAATCGGGAAATTTCAAACGACCACCAAAAATAAATTTTGAACAGTCTCATCCAGTAACGGTTCGGTTTTGGAAATAATTAACAAGGCGCTACGTGTTTTTGGTGCAGATAAGATTTCCGTCAACAGTTTCGTTTTACATTGAACATCCCACCGACAAACATCGTCCAAAGTTTCCAAAGTAAACAAAACAAGAAAACATCAAATGAAAAACGCAAGAAACACGAACTTGGCTGTAACTTGTTTGCACTAACGCAATTCTCGTAAAGTGTGCGCGCATCCCGCAAGTTCTTCCGCGTCACAGAAACTGAAAACCACACCCAGGTTCGATTTGAAAAACATTTAATTAAAACATTAAAAGTATTTCGTTTTGTCTCTTCGTGTTTGAAACGTTTCCAACGAAGTGCTTAAAATTAAAAACTCAAGTCGAGGAAGGTAGCCAAAAAGTTTCAGTCAGAGACGCACTTCGTATAGCGAGAATAAAAATTTGTTATTTGACCGGGGTTCTAACCCGGACCTCCTAATTGCTCCGCCACATTTTCATCTAATGCGTCGCTACAGTATTCCTCGTCCGAAAACGTAGTTCGTTTGAATACCTAAAAGTGTCGTTAACTCGGGGTCGTCAATTTATGGGGCCTGAATCACTAACGTTTTAGTATAGTTCGTTTCTTAGCCGAGATTCAAACCCGGGCCTCAAATTGCAACTTCTAAAAAGTGACCGCAAAGTTATTAAGGATGCGGTTTAGTCGTCTTTGCTTTTTGTTGCACGCACTCAACTTAATAATTATCAACGAATATCAACAAATATCGCAAGCTATTTCGTGTCAAGTGGCAAAATTGATTAATTAATTAATGGTTCAGTTTATTCCGAAAAAGTGCACCATATTCTACTAGCCAAACTAACGAAAAAAATTATTCCAATAAAAACATGTCAAAAAAATATTGGTTTTCGCAGAAATAATTTTTTTCGATATTCTACAAAATGTTTGAGTGTTGCGATAAATTTCAAGATCATTCCTGTCATCAAATTAATTAATTTAAAAAAATCAAGTTCAACATTTTGTCCTAAAAATTATTTCTATACGCCCTCAAACAAGAGAAGTAAAACCGAGTATTTCACTAATTTGCTGAAAAATTATCGAAGATATATTAACTTAATATAGAAAATGTTTTCAACACTAGTAATGCACATCCCGTTTCAATAAAATTTGACCAGAAGCGTTTAGAGAGTTTAAGGATGCGGTTTAGTCGTCCAAAACTAAACCAATTTTTTTTCTCTACTTTTAGAAGGGTAACCATATCAGTTTTGATCTTAAAACTAATTTCATGTCGATTGATCAAGTACATGACTGATTTTTGTTTTTTAAATCAGTCATCAAAATTGTATCGTTACTTTATTTTTTCTGAAATTGTCACAAACAAAATCATTATAAAAAATACAATACCTCACCATTATCACAATTCCCTTACATGTACAAAAAAAAGTAGTTTTAGAGTGTCCTACCATACATTGTCTTGCCTATAACGCCCCGTGTGTGCGACAGAGACCGCAAACAGATTAAACCGTAACCTTCAAATTTACTACTTAGCTCCGCTACGCAATAAAAAGCTTCACGATTTAATTGACTTAGGTAAATAAATTAACCTGAAATCAAAAGTGGGCAAAATTAATTCCAAATTGGTGGTTTTTGGGGTGGCAACCCTTAGATTTACAGTTCATTTTATCGGTTTAGTCGTAAATTGTAGGTAGCACACGCAGCTCTAATAATGTTTCTCTCTAATTCAGCCAGATGACTCGCAACTGTTGATATTGTAAAGTACCAACCCATGAGACGTGGTGCCGACAAAATGAGTTGAAACAGCGGGTACCAAAATTATATTCTCGTACCGAAGCGATAACTCAATGGAAAAATCATTTGCACCACGGTATCAATAGAAGGTACAAATAAAGCTTTAAAAATAATAAAAATGAATTAATAGTTTGCCAAAATAATAAATTTCACTACCATCATCAGCATTGATGCTAAATTCTCACTGACACTATTACAAAGAAATATTTCTCAAAGTCCCACAAGGACAATTTTTTTCTCCCATAAGTCGGGTTGTGGTGCAAAAAGTGTTAGCTCAGGCTCTGCTGTCAACACAGGTACTTCCGAACCTTATGTGTCTATTTAGGCCTTTAGACAACTCAAGTCGGTGAAGAAACTTGAAATTTACAAATTTTTTTTCGTTAGTACCCAACGATTACTGAAAGCAATTTAATGGATTAATTGCTAGAACCTTTCGACCCTTTCTACCTATAGTGCAATAAAATCTAAGGTCCTCTTTCTCTTCCCTGCTCCCCTTCCAAAAACTCCAAAATAACTGTGCATCGAACAGGATGTAGTTAGATATCTTAAAAAATTGTTGGACACTCCCACCTAGATAATGGACTGGTACTTCTTCTACGTATTCAACCACACGTAATATCAAATAACGACAAGAATTTCAATATTAACTCATTTCAGTGCCATTACTTTTGATACTTTTTGTTAGTTGAAAATTACTTTGAATAATAAATTGCCCCACCCTAACATCTTTATAAATCTAAAATTCTTGCTTGCACAGCTGCAGTCTGATTAAATTTTGATTTCGCATCTGATTTAGGATTCATTGTAAACTTAATGTCTTAAAACCCGTTAGAATTTCTGTTATCGTCCGAATAGCGTCTGGTCGCGAAATTGATGCAGTCCTAAAACTGGGGTTTCCGGTGCGACGTTCGATTTCGGGGACAACTTTGGACGTCGTGGTTTGATCGCGGCCCCATCCGGAGTCCGGAGGCCGCTAACCCGACCAAAGTCGGCAGACCGTGCAGCACTCTCGCGGTGCATCGCATGGAGAAGGAGGAGAAAATACGTGTTTGTGTCCGGAGGCATCATCATTCTCGCTCGATCCTGAGAATTTGCCTCCGATTTAATTACGCCATCACGACGTCTGTCCGTTACTTACCCAATTAGGACAGAACAACCCTGGAAGAAAAAAAGAGCGATCGTCGCGCTCCACCACCCGGATTTGCTTAATTCACTAAAGCGTCACGATTCCGCTTCCGATAACGTTAGCTAGTTTGTTAACGCCGTAATTGCGTCGTTGGCCGCCGGGGTTGAAATTATTAATGGTGGAAAAAAATTAACATTTTTTTAGGGTTGGGGATTTAAAAGTTTGTAGGCAGAGATTTTTTATTTCAAGCTTTGCCTTTCGAATTTTACACTCGACATTTACACTTCGATTTATAGAAGAAATTTTTTGCTCCAGCTACCAAGCTTTTCGTTTCTATTTTAGGGGCGGTACCAAAACTTGCAATAATCCAACTTCAGTATCAAAATTTAAGGAAGCGAGTAATTTGCCAAAAAAAGTAATGCCAATTTTTTGGTGCTCAATTTTTAGAAACGGTACCAAAACTTTTTCTAACCAACTCCAAAGACGAATCGGGTAATTTACCACAAACTGCAATCGAAATATTTTTACCAATGCTACCACAGGATTTGGTTTCTATTTTTAGAGGCGGTACCCAAAATTGGCCTAATCCAACCAGAATCAAAATTTCAGGAAACGGGTAACTTGCCATAAAAGGCAATCGCAATTCTTTTAGTTCTGCTACCACTATTTAGTGATGCTACAGCTATTTGTTTCGATTTTTAGAGAAAGTACCGAAACTTGGTCTAACCAACTTAAGATTCAAAAGTTAGCGAAAAGGATAATTTGCCATAAACGGCAATCGCAATTTTTTTTACTAACGCTGTCACAGATTTTGGTTTCGATTTTTAGAGACGGTAGCAGAACTTGGTCTAGCTAACTCCAGAGTCAAAACTTAACGAATCGGATAATTTGCCATAAACGGCAACCGCAATTTTTTTATTAATGGTACCGCAGGATTTGGTTTCTATTTTCAGAGACGGTACCCAAAATTGGACTAATCCAACCAGAATCAAAATTTCAGGAAGTGGGTAACTAGCCATAAAAGGCAATCGCAATTCTTTTAGTTTTACTACCACTATTTAGTGATGCTACAGCTATTTGTTTCGATTTTTAGAGAAAGCTCCGAAACTTGGTCTAACCAACTTAAGATTCAAAAGTTAGCGAAAAGGATAATTTGCCATAAACGGCAAACGCAATTTTTTTTACTAACGCTGCCACAGATTTTGGTTTCGATTTTTAGAGACGGTAGCAAAACTTGGTTTAGCAAACCCCAGAGTCAAAACTGACGAATCGGATAATTTGCCATAAACAGCAACCGCAATTTTTTTATTAATGGTACCACAGGATTTGGTTTCTATTTTTAGTGGCGGTACCCAAAATTGGCCTAATCCAACTTCAGAATCAAAATTTCAGGAAGCGGGTAACTTGCAATAAAAGGCAATCGCAATTTTTTTTACTAACGCTGCCACAGATTTTGGTTTCGGTTTTTAGAGACGGTACTCGGTCGAACCCAACTTTGAGTCTCAATTGAACGAAACAGATAGTCCGCTATAAAGGACCACAGCAAAATCTCTTGCTAATGCTACGACAAATTCGGTTCAGTTGGCGATTTCTTCAGAATTCCAATCCTACTCATAAATGAAGTAGCGGTTTCGATAACTTGTCATTGTCAGAACTTGAACGTCTCACGTCCAATTTCTGAGTTACAACACCACAATGTAACAGTCCGTTAAGTGTTTCGCGTGCCGGCAAAGAAATCCGAACGATTCCGCAAATAACGACTTGAGGAACTGAGTGATTGTAAAGAGGAAGTGCGGCCTGTTACAGCCCTGCAGCTCTGTCAATTGATGATGGAAAAAGCGAGGAGGTTCACCAAGTAATCACTTTAATAACGTCCAACATGTGCTAGCATAAATTTGGTCCGTTGCGGCTAAGATAAGTAGGTGATTCCGCTTAACACATGTACCAGCGGCGAAGATCTTTTGTAAGTCCACACGCGAACCCATTGTGGTCGAGACACGGAATTGTGGAAAACAGTCGTTATAACTTTTTTTCTTTTTTCCTTCATTATACCACACAAGAAACCTCCTGATGGCGCGGAAAACTCCTCTTTTGGCCTCCGGCCAATTCTTGCACTATTCGACACAATTTCGAAATTTATCCAATAACAATGAAATGGGCACATCGAACTCTCCCCCAAGTCTCTCGTGGACGACGGCGACTACGGCCGTTCATTCGCCTAGTTGCTAGACAAAAGTCCCAACCTGTTCTCGGGCTTCACCACTTTCCTTGTCCGACACCAGGTTGTGTAGCGAGATGAAGAGAGACAGAGCCAATCAGCTGTTTACGACGGACGACGGGGAAAAAGAACCGACAGAAAACGAGTCCGGTTCATGCAACTGGATGCACTGACCGCATAATGCAACTCGGACACGATGGCGCGAACGGCCCCAAGTTTCCCCCAAGAAATTGCCGTCCTCTAGGTTCGTAAAATCCAGTTTTAGGCTTCATCTACGTTTCTGCAGTTCGAGTTTTCGCGCATCACTGGAGTTAGCCGGTACCGACCTAATAGTCCGGTTTCGTATCACTTTCATTTGTAGCAATTTAAAAAAATTGGATTGCAAACGAAATCGAATTACAACCGTACTCTGGTTAATTCAACATATTTACACAACCAGATTGAAACAGTCTCAAGATAACTCTAATCATTAATTTCAACATTACCCAACCGATCCCGACGCGATTTCGAGGTTGCCTGTTGAATTAAACGGCAATTTATTAAAATTATCGACCAAGGGGAGATTATCAGAGTGACACGAACATGAACATTTCGTATAACGTTAATGTTAGATATTCCAGGATCACAATCAGGGGTTGGTAACCCAAGCTGCGCAACGTCTCGATTCATTTAAATTTTTATTTGAACAACATTAAAACTTCAGATCGTAGAACTCTTTTCGCACTATCGCCCTGCAAGAGTCGCTTTTGTTGAAATGTAACAGTAACTTATTCTGTTAATGAAGTTTCGTTTCTTTCAAAAAGTTATCTAGAAACTTGTTCCTCAGAAACGGACTCGTTCAATTTTGAGGATCCGAATCAATTTTTGATCAATTTGAACGAATCGTTGGCAGCCACCTGCATAAAGTTACAACTAAGGTAAGTCGGACAAAAACTGCTTATGGTCGACAGTCAACAAGTGCGAACTAGGTAGGTGATTATGATAATCAAATCGCATGAACCTTGCGACTATCGATCGACTTGCGGTCGGACAATTAATGTTCAACTGAAACCTCCCGATCTGGATTGCTGCCACCCCCTTTATCCCTACAACCGCCCCGTTCCATTATCACGGCCATTTCAATGTCAATATTTCATCACCAGAAGAACCGAATTGTTTACCCTCAACTATCCCTTTGTTTGTTTTCGACCGAATATTATCTAAACAAAAACTACCTGTGCGAGTTTTATCGTTGTTAACTTTTGCAATTACGCGATAAACCGACGAAATTTTCGATTGCAGGTAATTCCGAATTACATGACCTACATGCGAACTTATCGGTAATTCGGCAATAAACCCGTTTCCAATTAAAATTATTTAATGCCGACATTATCGGTCCTTTCTCTTGTGTTTGGCCATGAAAATTTCATTCGACCGAAAGATTCATGAGGGAAGCGACGTGCACGCTCGGTACTTTATCAAAGGGTGGACGAGAATAGAGGTAGGGGGAGTGGTGCTTGAAAGTGTTACAAAGACGACACCCCCTAACCCACTTTAGGGACTGTACAGTTTGTTCATGATGGGGGTAATACTGGCACGAACTGGGAGGAAATTTCTATGTTGAAAATAGAAGGCGGGGAGGTTTCACTGATTTATCTAGGAATGTTATCTGTTTACATTCGAGTTGATCGACGATTACACGACCGCATTCTCAATGTTTTATGAACCTTCGAACGTCACCTTGCGATTGTGAATCGAGAAAAAATGTCGCACCTGATTTTTCACTGATTAAGTAAAACTTATGTACTCTAACTCTAGCTTGTCTAAGGTGAGTCATAAATTTATCTCGTCGACACTAACATCAAGTTGCTCGTTATTGGAAAGCTCGAAACACACTTGATTAATTTAAAATATATTATGAGATTAAGTCTTATCTTAAGTTCTTATTCGTGATTCTGCGCATGTTTCGGACATGAATAATGTCCATACAATAAAATGATCTTCATTAAACAGTTTAAAATGACTCGAATACTGGAGGTATTTACATAATTATGAAGAGAATAAGTCAAATTTAATGTTCCTGTTCGTAATTTGGTTTCTGCCTAAGTTGAGTGTCACTGGTGGGTCACAAACCAGTCTTGTAAGCATGCACATACATTAAATTTTTCTTCAATAAGAAGTACGAAACGAGTCGTTTAGTGAAGTAATTTAACAAATTATGAGATTAGGTGAAATATAATGTTCGGATTCGTTATCTTGTTTCGATTAGGCTTGACAATACATTAAATTGTTTTTTAATAAAAAATTCAAAATGATTCGCATACCTATTAGATTAATTTAAATAATTATTATGTGGTGCAATAAAGTATAATGTTCTTGTTCGAAATTTTGTTTTTGTGTAAGCTTGTCTGAGATGAGTCACAAACTTATCTTTAATTTAGCAAATTTTTATGATATTAAGTAAAATATAATGTTCTGGTTGAAAAGTTGTTATGAGATTAGATCAAATATAATGTTCAGGTTGAAAAGTTGATATGATTGATATTAGATCAAATATAATGGTCTGGTTGAAAAGTTATTATGAAATTAGATCAAATATAATGTTCTGGTTAAAAAGTTAATCTGGTTAAAAAATTGTGAAGAGATTAGGTCAAATAATGTTCTGGTTGAAAAGTTGTTATGAGATTAGATCAAATATACTGGTCTGATTAAAAAATTGTAAAGAGATTAAGTCAAATATAATGTTCTGGTCAAAAAGTTGTTATGAGATTAAATCAAATATAATGTTCTGGTTAAAAAGTTGTTATGAGATTAGATCAAATATAATGTTCTGGTTGAAAAGTAGTCATGAGATTAGGTCAAATAATGTTCTGGTTGAAAAGTTGCTATGAGATTAAATAAAACATATGTTTTGGTTGAAACGTTGTTATGAGATTAAGTCAAAAATAATGTTCTGGTTGAAAAGTTGTTATAAAATTAGATCAAATATAATGTTCTGGTTGAAAAGTTGTTATAATATTAGATCAAATATAATGTTCTGGTTGAAAAGTTGTTATGAGATTAGATCAAATATAATGTTCAGGTTGAAAAGTTGTTAGGAAATTAGATCAAATATAATGTTCTGGTTAAAAAGTTGTTATAAGATTAGATCAAATATAATGTTCTGATTGAAACGCTGTTATGAGATTAGATCAAATATAATGTTCTGGTTAACAAGTTGTTATGGGATTAAGTCAAAAATTATGTTCTGGTTAAAAATTGTGAAGAGATTAGATTAAAAATAATGTTCTGGTTAAAAAATTGTGAAGAGATTAGATCAAATAATAGTTCTTGTCAAAATGTTGCTATGGGATTAAGTGAAATATAATGTTCTGGTTGAAAAGTTGATATAAGATTAGGTCAAATCATGTTCTGGTGAAAAAGTTATGAGATTAGATCAAATATAATAGTCTGATTGAAAAATTGTAAAGAGATTAAGTCAAATAAAATGTTCTGGTTGAAAAGTTGCTATGAAATTAGATAAAACATATTGTTTTGGTTGAAACGTTGTTATGAGATTAAGTCAAAAATAATGTTCTGGTTGAAAAGTTGTTATGAGATTAGGTCAAATATAATGTTCTAGTTCGTAATTTTCTTTCGCCTAAGCTGATCGATTTACTAGATTAATTTGAGAATTATTATGAGGTAAAGTGAAATATAATGTTCATATCAAAAAATTATTATGAGATTAGGCAAAATATAATTTTCTGGTTCGTGATCTTGTTTCACCTAAACTGGTCGATTCACTAATTATCATCATAAAATATAATGTTCCTCTGTAATCTCGTTTCCACCTAAGGTTGTCAAAAATGAGGCACAAATTTATGTCATGTACTAAACCTACATCAAATTGTTTTTCATTATAACTCAATTACTGGAGTAACTTAAAAAAAATATTGTAAAATTCTCTAAAGAGATGCACACACTTAAAGTTCTTCGTTTCAAAGATCTAAACCGCTTCTCATACTAGAGCCATTAATAAAGCGATTTCACAAAAGGAATTGTTTCGTGGTTTTGTGCTCCTCGCAATGTCGTAGATAAGCCAAAAATCAATCCGGTTCACATGCACACACTTACAGTTGTTCTTCATTTTAAAGATCTAAAGCAAATCATATCAGAGTCATTCAAATTATGCTATCTGGTAATTTTTTTTCGTAATTTTGTGTTCGTCGTGAAACACAAATCCATCTGGTGGACATTAACACCGCAAGTTGTTCTTCATTGAGAATCTCAAAGTCGCTCCAATGATTGAAAGATTTATTATGAGATTAGCTTGTTCGTGATCTTGTTTCTGTCTAACACGAACGAGTCATAAAGTTATCTAGCTGACATATGCATACAATAAATTGTTCGTCATTAAAAAGTTCGAAATGACTCGTAATTAAAAAAAATATTATGATAAATAGTAAACCTTTTTTTTGAAACGACAACCAAGGAAACAGTGACGGTGACACGTTCGAGAGTAAACCGTGCCATTTTCTTAGAAATTGAAGCAAGGTTCCAATAATATTTTAAGAATTAACGCACGAACAACTATCACGATGTGAAGAAATTTCTATTGATGGAATTAACTTGTCAAACTTGAGACAAATTTCGTAACGATTACGAAACCATTTTTAAAAAAGACAGGGCCAATAATTCTCAACGTATAGTTTTTAGGAAAAAATTTTTGAAGAGCAATTTGAAAATGTATCTACAGAGGGGGTTTGATAGAAACTAGAAAACTCGTAATTTGTAGCGCCTTAAGCAATAAATATCGAATAACTCTTCTTATTTCTGTAGATCTTGTCTTTTATCTGCGACTTCAATCATTTCTGTTCCTCGGCAAGATTTGTAGGGACGTCTGTAGCTTCATAAAACTCAAAAATTTAAATTTAGTCAACAATTTTTTCCAAAAAGAGTGAGCTTTGAGTGCAATTTCATTGGTTGATAAGATGCCAGTATTAATCTCTAATAAAACTGGTTTTACTATAGCGACCTCGGAATGTTGTTGCAATGCATAGAGATGACAAATTTCATAGATTATAAAAATTGAAATTTGATAGATATTTTATTATACTTTTAACGGTGCTTTTATAGACTTATTTGCTTGCTAATAAATTTGTATCGATCCAGGTGTCGAAATTTTGACAATACTTCAGTCAACAATAATTCCACTTAAAGTACCGTTACGCAAGTTATTAACGGAATTAAGAATCAAAACTTTTTCAGCAGATTCGTCAAAACGGCCCCCTTATTACTCAAAACTAACGTTGGGCAGAACCCAGAAAAAAAAATTAGTCAAAATTTTTCATTTTTTTTTTCAAAAATTGGAAGAAAATTGACCTTCTCGGATTTAAAAAAAATTAACAAGCGTGTTCAGAATTTTATAAAGAATCGAAAATTACACTTGTTGTTAAAAATTACTGTTGGTTTAGAAAAATGTGGCGTTGTTAGCAGAATTTTCAGCTTTTGACCACATAATGGAAGATTTCTGAAAAACTAAAAATACTACAGACGAACTGAATGCTTCTTCGAGTTCGTATTTGAATCACACACCCGCTTGCCAAATTTCATAGGAATCAGAAGAAAAAAATTAGTCAAAAATACTGTTTTTTTTTCCAAAAATTTAGAGAATATTTACCTCCTCAGATATTGAATAAACTTGACAAGTGTGTTCAAAGGAGTCAAAAATTGCACTCGGCTGTTAAAAATTACTGGTAGTTTAGAAAAAAGTGGCATTGTCATGGGAGTTGCTAGCAGAATTTTCAACTTTTAGCCACATAATGGAAGAGATCTGAAAAACTAAAAATGCTACAGACGAACTGAATGCCTCTTCGAGTTCGTATTTGAATAACACACCCGCGTGCCAAATTTCATAGGAATCAAAAGAAAAGAAATAGTCAAAAATTCTCTTTTTTCCAAAAATTTAGACAACATTTACCTCCTCAGATTTAAATAAACTTGACAGGTGTGTTCAAAGGAGTTAAAAATTGCACTCGGCTGTTAA
The DNA here is from genome assembly GCA_905333025.2 of Pyrochroa serraticornis. Taxonomy (NCBI): domain Eukaryota; kingdom Metazoa; phylum Arthropoda; class Insecta; order Coleoptera; family Pyrochroidae; genus Pyrochroa; species Pyrochroa serraticornis. The sequence goes on along the minus strand of HG995157.1, from coordinate 5,935,800 downwards.
AAATTACTGGTAGTTTAGAAAAAAGTGGCGTTGTCATGGGAGTTGTTAGCAGAATTTTCAACTTTTAACCACATAATGGAAGAGATCTGAAAAACTAAAAATGCTACAGACGAACTGAATGCCTCTTCGAGTTCGTATTTGAATAACACACCCGCGTGCCAAATTTCATAGGAATCAGAAGAAAAAAATTAGTCAAAAATTCTCTTTTTTTCCAAAAATTTAGAGGATATTCACCTCCTCAGATATTAAATAAACTTGACAAATGTGTTCAAAGGAGTCAAAAATTACACTCTGCTGTTAAAAATTACTGGTAGTTTAGAAAAAAGAGCCGTTGATGGAGGTTGTTAGAAGAATTTTCGGCTTTTGACCACATAATGGATTATTTCTGGAAATCTAAGAATGCTACACAGAAACTGAATGTCTCTATAGCAACGTGTCAAAAAATTTCAAAAAATAATAACAAAACCGCCATAAAATTCAGTTAAATAAATGACTTTTTTCACAATGGCCACAGGGTACAATTGAGTAAAACCACACCCTTATTTCTATCATAATATCTCCGTAATTGGTTACATTTATTATTAACCCAGTTTATTAGACATTCTAAAAGCGGCATAAATACCCATAAATCAAACAATAACAACTCCAATATAACGAAATTAATATGTTACAATTGAGTCTTTCATTATCAAGCTGGCAGGCCGGACCGTTACGACGTGATTAAGCCTCTTTGTTTGGGTGTCCACCTAAAAATTCTTCACGAATTGTCTCTAACGAGGGCAAAAACCTTAATTTAGCCGACGACGGTTTGGGTTCCGTAGTTCGTAGTCCGCCAAATTCCGACGTCTGGTCTTCGAGGGTTGCCCCTAACCTGACACAGAAAAAAAAAACTAACCACCGACTGGTCGAAATTCATTTTGGACCGGTTTCACAGCAAAGGAAGAACCACCGTCTGGTCAACGGCATCGTCCGCCAAACATCCAGCGGTTTCACCGGAACTACTTGTCCGCCACTTCGACCGACCGTCTCTTTTCTGATTGCAGAAAAAAAATCAATGTTGGTGATGCAACCCTTTACGGACGTTGATTTGCATTTGAATGGGCGATGGGTGGAAAAAGAGAATCCACCCCTCTTTTGGCGGACAATAACAAATGAATCATCTCCCGATAAACGGATCAAGTAACACATGTACGCGGCGAGAGGGAGTCGGCGCTCCCGCGATCTTTGCAGGACTTTAATTAAAGTGACAAATTCACCCTCTGGTCTCCGGGGAGACGGACTTCGGTACTTAATTTCGTAGCCTAGTAGATGGCTGTGTAAACACTGGTCGATTGTGTCTTTTTGCTCCGGCGGCGCCGAGAAAGGGGTTAATTATCGATCAGGTGGGAGGGGGGAAGATAGTGGAAATTCACTCCGGGTGGAGGTATGCGACGGGTTCCGGCATTTCGCCGCCGTGCTCTCAGAAAAAAGACCAAAATCCAAAATTTCATCCACAATCTGACTGCGTTGCCTGCCACCCACTCGACAAGTTTAAAAATAAAAACATGTTTGCGTGAACCCACTAAAAACTGCACCCGATAATTATAGACAATTAGCGTGACGTCAGGCGCAGTTTTCAATTACGCATAAATTTCGGTTTAGAAACGCTCTTGGTGGAGGAAACGTAATGCTGTGACACACTTGGAAATATTTTTTGCCTGCATCAAGCGGTTAATGTTTAGATAAATAAAAAAGTTTTGGTCCATCTTGTCTCGCTTACCTGGAAGACGGGGGTGTATCCTAACATATTACAGCCGACAACATCACTAAAATGTGACATTTAAAGTAGAAGTGTCAGTAAACGTCATATTTTGATGCTGGTGTCGTCTACATTGTATTGGGATACAATCCCATCCTCTACCTACCCCAAACTGGGCGGCAAAAACGTTGGATGTAGGTGAAAATATTAACACGTTGTGGTTTAAGAAAAAAACGCGCCAGCCAAAAATGGTTTGAATGACCTCAAGCCAGTCATTGGACAGTTATAATTTTTTGTCCAAGTCTAATAGTGCAGGCAGGATACTAACCCTGAATATCTCTCATTTGTTAAAGTTTCTTCATAATTTATTTGACATCTCAAATACATTGGCAATTTCTTGTACTAAATCGTCTACAAGTGGATGGTGCGCAAATTACCATTACCATAACCTCAAAAAATGCGGTGAATCCTCATGCCTTGACGCAGATTTCGTACGATCTTAATAAATCGCGTGCAATAATTTAGAACATGTCTTAAATTATTCAAATCTTTAAGCCGTACCCATTGGCTTCATATTTCAGTTTTTGAGGTTACGTAAATCGAGGCGCGCATCCGCTTTATGATTTAGGACAAGAAATTGGCAATGACTGTCAGGTGACTATGTTTTAAGTTGCTAGGCAACGGAAGTAAACAAACAATCGAACTGTTTGGGACTGATCCAAATGCTGTCCAATCTAACTTTTCGGACTCTTAACTACAGATTAGCCTTAGTACCCTAAAAGAGGTTAAAAGCATCGATGCCTCAAGCTACCTTACCAAAGTATCAAAGTATCATAGTATCATAGCGATTCTCAATCTGTGGGGGTGTCTCCAAGTAAATCACGTGCTAATGCAGCGCGACATTAGCAACGGTAGGCAATGTAGCCAAGCCAAATTTTGAAGTATTGGGCGATTCTCACTTTACTCACTTTAAGTAAGAAAGACGTAGATTTGTCCAAAGTAGAAAAAAGAGCGAAAATATGGAGATTTAAGAACTGTTGAGTTCATTCGATTCTGACGGTAATTATCTAACAAAAAATTTGAATTTTTTGTATCAGTAACTTTGTATTCAACTAGTTGCCCTGAAATTTTTTTGACATTTTCTGGATCGCTTGGTAAAAGGTCATTGGAAACAAAATTTCATTCTTATTATGATGGTGAATGAAGTTGTTGAAGAATTATTTTCTCAAAACTATTTCAAAATTTCAGAAAATGCGATTTTAACCAAATAAATCGCCCACATGTAAAACAATGCTGAAGAGTGATAGAAAAATCCTTTTAGAATTTATTTATAAATTTATCATAGCTCAAAACAAAAATTTTGGTTGCTTTCGAAAAATTAAAAAAATAAATCCAATTTTTTTTATTTTTTATTTAACATCAGTGACAACTCAGCTGTTTCTTTTATTAAACTATTTAAACCCGGGATGTTATCTTGGACACGCTGTATATGTGCGTAACGCTAGTTTAGCTTTCGGCGGCCGTACCGGCTTCAACGGACGACGTCACGATTTGCACCGCGTATTGAAGATATGACGTATACAATCGATGGATGTTGTTGAGTAAGAAATCTTCGATGGGACGTGGGCCCGGACCTGGCCGTGCGTATGGTAATACCTGCGAGTTTATAGCTGCTAAGAACGCAATTTCCATTTATATCTGGCACGCCTCTTTATAATAAGCTGAACCGAAACGTCCTCTCTCAGTTCAGTTACCTTGCGAATTCCTGTAAAATCCAGTCGTTTCGTCTTTTCAAGTCCGGAGGAAGTGACACGTTTATTGGGCTGTTGGTCAGGTAAAGCAAACATTGTCGTCCCCCACGTCCGTTTCGTATGCAGACTGCATCGGTGGGCGTTCGATGTCCTGTGTGTACGGAACGTTTATGGTAATGCCGCCGGTAAAGGAAGCCGAATGTAAATTTTTCGACACGGAACGTCCGTAATTTATTTAATTTTTTCCATACTTCGTGCACTATCGACCATTTCGCAATTAAAAAAACATGTTTTCAAAGTACTAGCGCTAACGCGTTGGGGTGTCGTCGACAATGGAAATAATTCACAAATTATGCAAACTCGACCAATTAAGACCCCCATTTCCTCGCCAATACCGGAAATCATAATTAACCAATTGTTGCCGTAAAACGTACAGTTTTAGTACGGAGGAAATTAAACAATGAAACCGGACATGTCGGTGGATGCCGCCGTCGTGTCCCGGATCGAGCGAGTAGCCCAGAGGCAGATGCGAAATGTGGAGAATTTCGGGACCTCTCTTCAAAATTCAACTTTCATTCCTTCTTTTGTACAAACACGTTCTCTACCTGGCCCGGACACGGTGCACCCTCCTCGCTAGTTTCCTTTTTTTACAATACGAGTTTATATCATAGAAACGAGTTTCTGTCTCGACTTCGACGACTACCAAGTTACACATTCGATACCGAAAGAATCGCCGATGACGCCAATAACGGCGGCGGTGCAGTTGCGACGCCGCCCACTACCGGCATCTCCGAATCGCGAATTTTTGCAGCGCCGTCCCCGACACTTCCCGATCAAAAGAGCGACGTGCCCACGTCACGACAAAACTGGCGCGAAGAGCCGCAACGCAACCCAACCCCGGTTTTTTCAGCTGCCAAGACGGAAAAGGATCACAAACACCAACAACAGCACCAAAATCGCGCCAATTTGTTTGGATTTTACCTGACGAGAAAAGAAAACCCCAAATGTTGAGTGTTTGTGTATTTTTATTGCTAAGTAAACATCCCCGTACAGCAAAAAAGAGAAAACTTTATTTTAATTTGTACCTTGGTGGTCTTTACCAACTTTTAACCGGAACCGACCTAACTGCCTCTTTTCGGGAACAAAATTTCATATCAATCCTGCTGTAATTTTAACTCTCATTGAAGTGTCGTGGCGATTCTAAACCCCAAGACCAGATTTCAAATAAATTGCGACATGTCGCAACTACGAACTGCTATTATCACAACTGATTTGCAATATCTCTGTGAAAACTCTTAGTTGCGATTCTGTCAACTACGGTTTGCCATGGAAACGTATTTGTGGAGTTTCTATTTGATTTGCGCGATTCGCATAGCAACGTACAGTTGCGAGTATCGCAAGTCAACTGAAATTTGAAATCTTATGATGGTCGATTTCAAGTTGGCCCAACTACATGTTGCTATGGAAATCTCGATTTGCGAGATCTATAGCAACTCTTAGTTGCGACATGTCGCAAACCTTAAGATCGAGTTTCGATGATTTCGTCGTTTCTTTGTTCGCTTGACACCTACCGCACATATCTATAGCAATCCTTAATTGCAATATGTCGCAACTCTTGAAATTAAGCTCATACCTTTTCGTTACTTTGTCCGCTTGACACCTACTGCATGTTGTTATATTAGAGATCTTTATAGCAACTCTTAGTTGCGACATGTCGCAACCCTTGAAATCGAGTTTCGATTATTTCGTCGTTTCTTTGTTCGCTTGACACCTACCCCACATCTCTTAGTTGCGACATGTCGCAACTCTAAGTCGAGCTCATACGTTTTCGTTGTTTCTTTGTTCGCATGGCACCTACATATTGTTATGGTGTTCGCCAAAACGAAAAATGTTTATGTAACCTTCTTCTGGAAAAAAATCTAATTTCAGCTGCTGGCCGAAGGTTGGAAGTGAAAGTGGCAATTGCGACTCGAACATCGATTACGGTTCGATCTTAATCGATTCCGGCAGAATCGCACCGGAAGCGCCTCCGCCTTTTCTAAGTCTTATCGGCAATCGTTTAATCTCCAATTTTTACGAGCTGTCAAAAACGGTTATCGAGACAGGTGGTGGTTACCAACGTGTCCCGATCCGCGTCCTCCATATCGTCGATAGAAAAAGAGTTGTTTGTCGGGTCCGCGACTCAGCTGTTGCGTGTTCGACTTTACGATCCCCCCGTATAATTTCGTGATGGGCGGTTCTCAGGAATCTAGGGTTGGGTTCCGGTCGAAAATATATATCATCTACCCAATTTCGTTGTAAAAAAAAAATTGAGTTTTTAACGAATCGTTTTACCATCAAAACTGACTGAACTAACCTTGATACCGCTGATACCGCCTAAATGGTACTGGGTGAGGTTGACGACGCTGATTTAATTTTTAAATTTTTGTCGGCACTGACATTAACAATAATAATTTAGTATACTTTTTGTATTTTTTATGGGAAACGGCGTCGTAATTAATTTTAATTGAACTTGGCTCTGTACCGGCTTCGTGCAAACGTGAGACTAACAGAAACACTTCCTACGTGATTTGGACATCTAATCGATTCACAGGACAAACCAATGGCAACTAAGGGATGCCACCTTAGGTTTTTTTCTTAATTACGGTTTCATCTTTCTCGTTTTGCTCAAGAACCAATGTTCCGTGAACAGAACAATAATTATCGGCGAGACTTCCAGTAATGAACTTGACACTTTGTTCGTTAAAGAACCAAAATAAGATACCGAACACCTGAATTCCACAAAAAAACTTTTTCAGTGTTACTGGTTCCTTGATTTTTGTTGAGTGGTTATCTAGCAATCTGGTTTACACTAGCACTGGTACTAAAAAATCGATACTAACAACCTAATCTCCCACCAATTGAGAGATTTTGGGTATGAATCGAAATAGCGGGTCATATTTATTCGAAATCCACTTGCAAACCAAACACCAAAAACTATCAACTGAAATCTTTCTTATCAAAGTCAGAATCAATTCAAAGGGGATAATTAGAAGCAGGTGTGACCTAAACGGTTTTCGCCACCCTCAAATCGAAGCAGGCAATGGCAGTTTTAAACACTTTGGCAGCGGAGAATTTGCCGCAATTTTTTCCACACCTTCAAACTATTTCGTTAAAACCATGAATAGGTAAAGAATATCAATAATTGCTTTTTTCATATTCCAGTAAATTTTGTAACATTTTTAAAATCGCTGAATAAACGGACAGACCCACAAAGAATTCGACAATTTATCTACCATGCTGGAGAATTGCACTAAAAAAGTGGAAACGGTTCAAAGATGTGTTGTTTTTGTATTTGTGTTATTGGCTACGTTTACTACACCTTTGATCCGAGACCTATAATCCAAATTCGGCCCATGTGTTTTCAGCCCACGTGGTATAAACCATCAAATTGTATAGATCAGGTCATTTCTAGTTTTGAACTGATCTAACTTCAGACCGAATTAAACTTAGGAAGACATTGTAAATGTCCCCGACCTCAATCAAAATCTGTTTTACCGACTTCTTTGTGTTTTAACCACTAGCGTCCAATAGACTCTGTTACCTAGTCTAGTTGTCTTTAACATAAAACATTTTTTTTAAATTCCACTGGAAACAAAATAATTCTAAAAGTGGTACAGGAAGGAAAAAGTTTTCTTACTTTAACCTTATAGACGAATTATTGGGGTCTAGACCAAAAACCATAGCAATGGAACAAAATGTTTATCGAATTATCCGGTAGATGGAGAACTAAATGAAGACTATGTTTTGAATAGGTGAGCCATCAGTGCAAACGCCGGAAAACAAGGACGTTTCTAGGTCTAATTTGGGTCTGTGGTAGCTTAGTTTCCTCGATATAAACGTAGCAATTCTCTTATAATCGATTTTTAAGTTTTCTCATAATGCAAATCTTGTTGTAGGTGTAATTGAGAAGTCTTCTTCCGGATCTGTGCTAAAATGAAAATGACATGCTGGTTATTGGTCAACATAACCTCAATGTGGTTGAACCTATCGTTTTTGGTTTTTTAATTTTTGTGAATGGGAAAAGCTAAACAGTGAATGTATGTAGCGCCGCTTTTTTTACAATTTCTAGCACTAGCATCATCTTTTTACCAAATCACACACACAAAAAGGAACAATAACAACGCAAACGTCAAAACTGTCAAAGTCAAAAACTGCGTTCAATGAAAACAACTTTTGCCGTTGGCAAAACTGATGACAACACACCAGTGGCGGCGATATAAATTACCCCAATAAATAAATAAATAATTTTCCAACCAAAACTGACCCTAAACCCCCGTTAAAAATTCATAGATCGAAGTGACAGTACTTGCGACTCCCATACTTTCCCTCGATAATGGTTACGACACAAGTACCCAAGGTCACGTTTCATGGACATAAAACAAATTCACTTTGATAGTATCACTTTAAAAATTTCCTGGGCCCGTTTTTTGATTTTTGTTCAAGACATTGACCCAACTGTACGTCGGTTGTTACAAAAATAACTTCAGATACGTTGCAGCAAATAAAGGTGAGGTTTGTTCGCAAAGTGGAAGTTGTCACCGCTGTCATAACCGAAAACGTGTTTCGTTGATTATTCATTTTCTTATCGTAGTGGTCGAGGAAACCGTCTAAACGAGACCGCCCTTGAAGAAACGAAACCAAATAACGTCGAGGAACTGTTTGATCACGTCTTGGTTTTGTTGGTTTTACTGGTTGGAGACGAGGTAAAAATTCCAATGGATCTAGCAAAACTATCTTCTGACAGCTGACTTTGTTTTGTTACCTGCCTTCAACTTTTCTATCTTAAAAAACAGAAAATTTTTAACTTCCGGTAAAATTAACCAGCTAATTTTCCGTTCCGATCGATCGAAATTACCCCAGACTTTTCTATTTCTGAAAAAAACTTTGAAAACGTAATATTTTTAAACACAAACCTTTCCGATAGATCTAGTCGACTTGCTTTTTGACAGTTGACTTCATTTTATTTATTAACTGCCGTCAATTGCCTCCATTTACCCCAAAATTTTCTATTTTTAAATAAAACTTGCAATAAAAAGTTTTCTGTTTTTAAATAAAACTTGCAATAAAAAGTTTTCTGTTTTTAAATAAAACTTGCAATACAAAGTTTTTGAAGAAAAGTTTCGGAAGAATCAACCGGTAGATGCGTTACGATTTAAAAACCTTTCAGATGGATCTAGTCGACCCGATTTTTTTGACAGCTGTCTAGTTTATTTATTACCTGGCGTCAATTTCCTTCACTTATCTCAAACTTTCCTAATTTTCAATCAAACTTCCAAACGTGTTCTGTTTTAAAATGACTTCCGGAAAAATCAACCAAAGTGTTAGGGTTGAAGAAAGATTTCTGTTTCTGCATCTAGTACACTTATTTTTTGACAATTGACGTCGTTTTGTGCATCACCCGGCTTCTTTTCTAACAAAACATGCCGTCAATTTCCTTCATTTACTCCGTTTTGTTTTATTTATGCATTAAACTTTCATTACGTGGATTTTTGAAAACGAGTTCCCAAAAAATCAATAGATATAGGTCCATTCGTTATCATTGAAGAAACCTTTCTAGTCGACTTGCTTTTTGACAGTTGATATTATTTTATTTATTACCTGTCAATCTCTTTCAATTAACGGCAAGTTTTCTACTTTTGGGTAAAACCTGCAAAACGTGATACTTTTAGGTCGAGTTCCGGGAGATCAACCGGTTGAGGGTTGCGGTAAAATCTCGGGAGCGAAAGAGCTATTTGCCGAAAAACGCGAGTGCCGGTGGCGTCCGTTTGTTCCGTGAATGTCTGCCGGTGTCATTGTCATGGATGATGAATTGAAGCGGGTTAATGGTTAGAGGTTGGTGATCGTGAGTTTGGGTGCGAGTTTGTAAAAAGTAAACATGGTCCGTTCGCACACACTCTCACGCATACACACAAAGGATGATGCATCGCGAGAGGAGAGAAGGCGGCGGCGAGGCCGTGCGCGGAATGAGAAACAAATAATACGGTGTCGTTGACTCCAAACAAGTATGTAGTAATCGCGAAAGTGCGGCGGCCAGTTAAAAAAACGAGTGCACTCTCGGTTTCGATTTGCACTATTCGGTTAAGGTAAAGGCCACGACAATGACCGTGGAGGGCGGGCGGAGACCCGAAATTCACAACAACCGACCAACCTGTCTGAAGATTCCGAACTGTCGTAGCGATCGACGCATCTCTTCTTCCTGCAGTCATCCTCACAAGGCAAGAATCCCTCATGTTTGGCCGGGCCATCGGCACTACCTCTACTACCACACAACTTATTAAATAACTTATCACTAGCACTACCGATATAAAACGCATTCACATCCCCACACGCGTCGCCGATCGCACAGTCATTTGTCTCACACATTATGACGTCGCCATAGTCTTTCACTGTTGTTTTTTCGATTACATCGCCGACTGGATCTCCCGAACACAACCCGTCTGCCATTTTGAGAACACACTGTCGTGCCGCACACTCGATCCTCTCGGTCGCGAGGCGGCGCGCGCCTATGACGGTGGGGTCAGGGGAACGGGTGCACTCTCTGACGTCACACGTCCCTTCCTTGCGCCGGTGCATGCGACGTTCATTGGCCGCGCGACAATTACATAATTTACTTGCCCAGTTGCGGGTAATGACATCTGCACTCCCGGTCCCGTTTCTCTGTTTTTACGTCAAACCCTCTCAATTTTTCAGGTTTCATTTTTTCCTCTCGAAACAAAAATCTAACGACTTAACCTCAAATAATCCAAATTTAATTAATCACTAATTATCGAGTTGGCTTATTGACGCGAAATTGAGTAATTTTTTTGTGTTGGAAAATTTGTTGTTGCATCCGGTATCGGCCGTCAAATTGCGAGATGGCAGCATTGTGCAGATCGAGTTACAGCTGCTCGATGACGTCACGATAGCGCGAACTTTTTAAATACTTTCACTGTCACGGTCACGATTAATCGAATGAGGAGGGGGAAGTATGCGAAAGCTCTCTGTTGTTTTTGGTTGTCTTGACGCGATCTTCAAGTTTCCTAGAGCGCGACTATTTTTTTTTGTTAATAACTTTTCTTTATGTGAACCGCCAAATTTAAATGACACCTGTAGATGTTTCGAATCGTTGGTCGAAGCGATATTCCCCTCCATGTAACTTAATTACTACGTTATTGGGTTTGATTGCAACAAGTGAAGCTTTGCGATTGTCGCTATTATAAAATTGTAATAATTAATCAGAAGTTTAAGGGTGTGACAAAAAAGATTTGTGGTCTTTAAAGGCTCGATGTCGCTGTACTGAAATTCAATTGCTGTAAAGGGGTCAACTTTGACCACAAAAAGTGAAAAAAAAAATTACGGCGCTAGAAGCAAACATGAAACAAAGATAAAAACAATATAAAGAGCAAAGGAAAAATTGTACAAAATAATTGAAAGAAGTGAATAGAAAATATAATGAAGAACTGATAAATGACATAATTATAAAAAAATAAATATTGAAAACTTTATAAAGGTGATGAGAAAAACGCAAAGGCTACTAACCAAAAATTCAGTTTTATTAAAATAAAGAAGGAGAATTGACAGGAGGAGAAAATGGAGTACTCGCAAGATACAAAAAATATTTTAAAAGCCTTTTGAACCAAGAAAAGATCATAAATAATATTTAGAAACAATAAATAGGAACAATTGAACCAACTATAAAAAAAGCGCAATAAAAATTGTAGGGTACAGGGAAGGGCAAGCTAAAAGCAGAAATGTCCAGGAGGAGAAAAAGTAGTCATATGCATGCAAAAATGGTTAGAGGAAGTGTGGAACTAAAGAAACATACCAAAAATTTGGAGAAATGCATTTATACCTCTGATTCACAAAAGAATTATACGACTAACTACATAGATATAGCTCCACTTAATGATGTTTATAAAATCTTAGTCTGGTAAACATTAACACGAAAGGTAGAGAAACCAGTTGGAGAATATCAATGTGGCTTCAGAACCGGAAGTAGTAGACCAAATGTTTACATTAAAAGAAATAAAAATTGAAAGTTATTAATATCAGAAAGAGACATTTCTGATTTTTATTTATTTATTGGTCTCAAGTATTTCTTTTCATTGCTCACCAGTACGCCCTGCTAATAAAGTCAAAATATATATTATCAAACACTCACTCCCTTTACTCCAATAAAGGTCTCCACGGCAATTCCCTAAGTTAGTTCGTGAGTATTCCACAAGATATTCCCTGCTTTTCGGGAAAAATTATGTTTAGTGTCACGTTCTTGCTTTGATAGAAATTCCAATTGTTACCTTTGCTAACTAATTGGAACATATCTCAGGGCTAAGCTAGTCTTGAATAGTGTACACAGAGGTCGTAAGTATTAGAAATGTTGCAGTTTCAACTCGGGTATGATTCAAATAAATTCAAGCCCCGTGGTACTGACTATCTTATTACAGATTTCCGGTCCTCATTTCAATGCCCTTATTACTGGTATGTATACGCTTTGAGCGCTTATGTCTTATACTTGTCTCTATCATTACATCTGGAAAATTCTCCCTATTATTGAGGTTATAATGTTATGTTTGCAATAATTCTGTACTTCCTTCATAATTAACTACTGTACATCAATGAAGAATTTTGGTATGGGAGTTTAAGACAAGACTTAGTTTCTCTAATCATATTTGCAGTATTGTCGCTAATTTTCACATGTAAGTTCAAAACTTAAATGTGTTTCTGTTAAAAATCTGCTGCTGAATAAATTCAGCGTAGGTTTCTTAAGTGCTTAGTCTACATAACAGAAATGTTGGCAACGAAAACCAAAAATCTACGACCTCGATGTATTCTCTCCTTACATTTCTTCCTTCTCAACTAGTTCTCCTTATGGCATATGCATAGACGTACATGATTCACACTTTGCATTTCTCCCTTTTACCAGTTCCTTCCGCCTTGCTAAATAGTTTCAGAACCTCCACCGTACCTGAGAGGAGCTGTTTCAACCAAATGAAACATTTCTCTGTTTCAGACTGTAGTACTCGAAAGTTAAAGGGTCATTCAGTAGTTCTATTTCCGCTGGTGTTGAAGGTTTTGATGGACAGTTCTTCTACCGGCAACTATTAAAGAAACATTAAATATACCACTTGTGTGGTTTAGCTGTCTCAGTAATGTTCAATTTTACGCTTTGAGCTGGTTACGGACTAACCGCTGTTACTTGACATTCAAAATGTCACTTTCCCTCAACTGCCTGCAGCACCGTAATAATTATGTTGAATTTGCCACAATTTTCTTGATTTTCAATTTTCACTAATTACTGGAGGTTTCATGGATATAAGTGAAGAATTCGATGGCACTCTAACAATTATTTGAAATTATACAATTTTCAACCATAATCCTTCAATTTGCCTGAAAAAATGCACTCAGCAAAAATTACTGGAGTGGGTTAGAGGTGAAATAAGGTAAGAACCTAAGAAGTGGAAATGAAATATTGCGTAAAATCTCAGCTAATTATAGCTGGCGCAGTTAAAGTTGAGGTATTTCAGACAACGGCTGCAATTCCTAACGTTTCTTAATTGCTGTAGTTTGCATTCCGAGTTAAGTTACGCTTAAAACAACCAAACTGGAAAATATAGCAACTCGCCAGCGACGTATTAATTAGAAATTTCCCAGGTTTCAGACACCAATATTAATGCTTCATAACGCGATCCGCGGGGGGCCTCACATTTCGTAATTGTTGATGATTTCGGAGCAGCTAGAGAAATGTGGATACCCAAAAAATGATTCTCCCGCTGAGACTTGCAGCAAGAATATTTTCGTTGTAAAATTGGATGCGTAGGTGGACAACTACTGATACAACATATAAAAATAGCAACATTTATTCCGAATTTAATAAATAGTCGTTAAAAAGCGGACAATTTGTAACAATCTTGTTAAGTAAAATAGACATGAGTTGGACCTTAAAACCTATAATAATTAAGATAAAAATCACTAAAAACATAATACTGAAAATAAACAACAATTAATTAAATGAATGCGTAAACAATTAACAAATAACTAATGCGACATTTATTGCTTCACATATTTATAACGTTTTCTGTAAAAAAAAACGCGTTAACCTCGAAGTTTATGAAAATGTGACTAGGCTAGCCAGCGAGTTGCGTTTTTCTCACCAAAAGGTAAACAAAATAAACAATTTCGCCTGAAACGCTTAAATTCTATTTTTTGGCCAAATATCTTGTAACGATGTAAAAAAAATTCTACAAACCTCAATTTCGTATTTATTAGCAGCTAGCCATCAAAATGCAGTGGCACTAACTTGATTAAAGCCATTAAAGCGCATCTGTAAAGTTTAGATACACTGGAGAAAATAGATTAAAAAATAATATCATCTGTAAACTTGCTCTGTAAAACTATGTAGATAGCAACACCATCTTACGGGAATTCGAAATATTAGGCACTCAATTAAGTACATACAATCGTAAATAGGTACGAATGCGTGCAGTTTTCAGAATTTAAAAAATATTGGCTTCTTCAGGTACTTTCTGGAATGCTAGAAGTTTGCTAGGGGGAGACAATATCAGATGGTGCTGCGTAAAGTTTATAAAAAATATGTTCCTATTTTGTAAATACTGTTTGAAAACATTAAAAAATATTTGACACTTTCGGCAAGGATTTGAAAAATTCCTGCACCCTCAAATCCTAACGGGCAGTGTATCAAAGGAGGGTTTCAACACGAAGACATTTAAGGCAGAGATGAAAGACTAATATTAGAATTTTTACGTCCACAGCGACGTAGGCATCATTCCTTCAACAGAACTGACCGCAGGCGTCAAACTTTCTTTGCAGAGAAAATTTAACGGTAACTGGACGAGATGGCCCTAAAGAAAAAAATTATTTTAAAAATTAACAAATATTTCCCAAACTTACTTGGATGCTTTCCAACATTTTCTCGGCTCTAGAAATTTCGTCGATATAAAGCGGTTTTTCTTCTAGAAATTTTTTCAGATCAGCAAAACTCTCTGCTTTATCCGTTGGGAGACAATGGAAGACTTTCTCGTAAAATTCAGTATTAAGACTGGCGGTTTTCTGCCAGATTTCCTTGTAGAAATAATCAGAAACGGGGTCGGTAATATCGAAATCTATCATCTCCGCTTCTTTACCCAACAAACCCAAATGTTCCTTGAACAAATATTTCCTTAAACTACCGGCGAATCTTCCGCAAGGAAACGATTTATTGTTCATAACTCCATCATCGAAAGCTTCATCCTAAAATTTCATTTTTTTTTCAGTGTCTTCATTTCGTATTTAATTAGTACCTCGATCAAAACCGCGATTTCGGAATCTCGTTTTCCGATTAAAGAGCGATCGTTGATGTTAGCAGAGCCGCAAATAACAATTTTATCATCAACTATCATCAGTTTCGAATGAACGTAAATGAGTTCAGTGATCGGTTCGCAATTGAGAGTAGAATGATTACGCAAACCGTAGAACGAAATGTAATCACTGGGATCCTCGATTCCGGCTTCCTTTAACCTGCTAATAATCCCGTCCTTTCCCCTGAAACCTCGAGTTAACTCAATAAATCAACGCGGTAAGGCGACTTACTGGGATATTGACGCGTAATTCCAATGGGTGATGGCGTGAAGCGACGTGCCTGTGGGTCCCCCAACTTCACCTTCGAAACCTGGGAGTAGAGGCATCACGACGAATACTCTAAATATTTCTTTGGATCTTCAAAAAATTATTAATTTAAACCTCAATTTTAGTTACAACTTACTTAAACGCTCTAATAATTCGTTTATAAAGCGCTTCAGCTATTTGGTTGCGAGTATTTGGATTGTTGTATGATAAAGAAATGAAGAATTGATTTTCGATGTAAATGTAATGTTGGGCCCGATTGATCGAATCGATGTAGGCCTCGTGAATGCTTTGCTCGACTGTGTCTGGTTCTAAAAAACCACAAGACCAAGTACTAACACTTCGAAGGACCTGGATGGGACAAACACACACATGTAAGCACAACACAATTCAGGTGTAGTTCAAGAAAGTGGCCATTAGTGTACAAGAAAAAATAAAACAAGCAATACTAGGGGCCACTTACTTGACACGTGACTTTGTGTAGTTCATTTGAGAAAATTATGGGTAAAGTCCTGAAGTCGTCGTAGCTTTTTGGCAAGAGATACGGATAAGTAGTGTTCGATTTGGCTTTGTCTAATTTGGTGGCGTTCCATCTTTGAATAAAATGCCTGGATACGTCCCTGGCGGCGGCGCCTTGTACGCACATCCCCACATCATGCCACGGCATCCTCGGAGTTGTGACTCGGTCAATGAAATCGTCAAAAGGCGAATCCAAATTATTGAAATCTTTCACAATAAAATTGACGTAGTCTTTCCCGACCCAGAGTTTTGAAGATCCGTCGAGACTCTCCAGGAATTCTTCAGGAGTTTGCGCTTCTTTTTCTGGAGTATCAGGCACGTCCACGCTATCTTCGTGGGCGGTATAGACTAAATTAATGAGATCTTTGCTTTTGTTTTTTACTGTATTTTTTATTGTTGAGATCACATTTTTGCGTTCCATGTCTGGAGTATTGCACTTAATTTTTTCTCTGTCTGGCATCAAAAGACAATCTCCTGGTTCCAGTTGAGGCAAAGGGCTGGACGGCTCTTCATCGGTAGGAGTTTCAGGCTCGTTCACAATAGGTATTGGAGTTTGCTTATACAGAGGAATGGGAATGGGGTAAATGGCGTTTCCGCCAGGAGCACTGGACGATTTCTTCTTCAACCCAGACACATCTACAGTTGGAGTAGCGCTGCCTAGGTCCGTTAATCTTTAACAACAGTCTATCGTAAGTTTAAAAAAAAAATACTTGCCATAGTAGGCAACCCTAAATACGTCTTTGGCCCGATACTTTAGTCTTGGGTTAACTTTAAACCCTCGTTTCGTTAGAAGTCGCGGTTACCATTGTTACTACAATTGTTTCTATAGTTATTAACTGGCATTTAAAGTTAATCCATGACTGAAATACCAGGTCTAAATGTTTACACAAATTGAAATTTTCGATTGTTTCTATTTGTTTAAATATAATTCGTGTGGTTAACTATTGAAATGTATTATTTTAGCACTCCTGGGTCAAGAAAAACACCTAAGCAATTAAGCAATTAGTTGTTTAAAACTTTTTCACAATGCGATTCACAAAACGCTACTGGTGTCATCACGTCATTGTACAGAGTATTCTCAGAAAAACAGTTGCGTCATGAATTAAGTTACTGTTGCTTTAGGTGACATGTCGGCGCGTATCAATAAGTAGAAATAAAAGACATGCAATTAAAATTCAAATCAACTGTCATCAATTATTAGGTAATTGTAAATTTCTTTTCAGGTTTGGCATCAAAATGTCTTTGTTATTACAAATGCTAAATTTCAATTTAATAAATCATCAAACTTTACCTGTGATTGGCGTCGTCCCATCGTCCATAGCATAAGTCGATTCCCCCCACAAACGCGTAACTTTGGTCAACCACAACAATTTTCTCATGATGAGCCCATAAAAACACTCCAACTTTTGCATGATCTGGATGCCTTAATACTTTGATATTATCAGACGCTTCAACCAGTCGCTGTTTGCTGTAATAACTATTTAGCCCTAAAGCCATCTCGACTTCTTTGTAGAGAAGCACAAAAATTTTCACCCCGCTCGCCTAAAATTCAGTTTTTTTTTTAATTATCAAAATTTAACGAAGAATCGTACGGCTTTTCGTTGCAATAACCGATCTAGTCTCCAATAATCCCCAGAAATAGCGGGACGTTTCATGTAAATTTCAGGACTTAACCACCAGTCGGTAATGAAGATTTCTTCTTTGGCATTTTCTATAGCATCAGCCACTGCTGACATGTAGCTGGAACCATCCACGAACCAACAGGCAGATATCGTCGTCCGGATAGGAGCGAATGAATGGTGAGGGTTGGGTTGGGTGAAATCCCTCGCTAAAATTGGCTACTCTATAAAAACCTGCCGTAAAATCGACCTTCATCAAAAATTCAAATACGAACGAGTGGCATGATCCAAAGATAAGATTTATAGCAACTGTCAAAGTGACATTAAGGCTGCGGTTACGTCTCTTTGCGTTCTTTGTCGCACTTACGGAGCGTCATAGACATACATATATTACTCTAAAACAGCGTGTTTAGTTAAGAAAGTAACGTGAAGAAGTTACTGTTGATAGCACAAATGAAACACGATTTTCCCAGAAAGGCAAAAGGAGTGGCAAAAGAATTTCCAAATATTTTGCGATTGTTTCTAGCAAAAATATGTTTCAACGTGGTGTTGGATTGTCAAGAAAAGGAAATTATTGACCAATCGATGGCAATATCTTAAAAATACGCTCCGCCATTGACCGAGACTACACATACGCACCTAATGCAGATGCGATCACGTGTTATCTCATTCTATAAATTGCCAACCTCTACAAACATATCATCATTCATCAACATGTGACAAAGTAGGGTAACATTCTCAATTTAGTAGACGCGCAACACTATGAGAACAGCGCCATCTAGAGATATTTAATCCAACCAGCAATTCCAGAATCTGATAAGATTATCGTTTTTTTTTTTGTTTGGCGCAATTAGTTGTGAAACATCTTTCAATTATTTTCACGAAATTGATGATTATTGCGCTCTGCACATAAATTAATATTGCGGCGAACCGAACAACAATTTCAGTCAGAACTAGATGCAACTGACCTGTGCCAACTGCTACATCTTTGAGTGCTTCTATCCACTCTTTGCTCTTCCTCCTCGTCCAGCATTTAAAAGCAATTTGTCTGCTAAGCGTGATTATCTGGAATCCGGTTTGTAAACCGATTGAGTACATTCCTGAGGCCACCTCAAACCCTTGATCGTACAAAATCACGCATTTTACTAAACCGTCTTGAGGGTTAATGTATCCGAAACAGGTGTCTTTAATAAAAAACCACCTTTCCACCCATCTCGCACAAAGAATATCGTTGCATAAGTGCTGACATCTGTTAAAAAATTTGATAAAAACAACTAAATCATTGGGTCAATCTTACCTAATGCACAACAGGCAACTGGTTAACCCAAAACAGTTGCAACCTGTTTGACCTGGTTGCGTGCTTCCGGTTCTTTTTTTCACCCTACCTTCTTTGCCTTTAAGACCCAACCCTTGGACAAAAGATAAATGAGACACTTCCAAAAATTCAATCTGGAAAAGTTTGGTAAAAGAAAGAAAAATCAATAAAAAAAGAAATTACTGTTGCTGGATGATTTCTGTATATGTTGATCGATAAGAGGTTATTGAGGTAATTTTCTAGTTGTTTCATCCGATTGCCAAGTCGCTCGTAGGCTATTAATATTTCCGGTTTTTTAGGAAACCTTGAATTTCAATAAATAAACAACAATAATTCAATTATTTACAATTACCTTGGAAGACCCACTTTTCTTTTTCCTTTAGCCGATTTAGGATCTCCTTGTTTAAAACTTTTGCGCTTCCTTTTGTGGGTTTTACTCGGAAACGGAATATTCATACCAGTTCGAAACATAACCAGTTGTTGGTGCAAATGCTGGATTTGCTTATAACGCTTCTTGACCTGCCATGAAAACCCGCTATGAACCAACGAAATTGTGTAGCTGCAAAAATATCACTCCCATAATTTCCATAATTAATTAACTTAAATTTCTCAACTATAATTACGATTCTGATCCAAAACATAGATATCCCGACGAAATACATCAACAAAAAGCAGAAAATAGTTTTAGTGACGTCACATCAAGTAGCGCAATTCCAACCAATCAGATTGAAATTTGACGAAGTTGGTAATCAACATGACGTCACTAGTCACAGATTTTAAAAAGTTACGCTTAGTCTCAATCAATTGACTTACAGATTGGGGTTGAGCATGTGTGTGGTGAGATTGCGTTCGTAGTCCGTGATGGTGGCGGTTATGTCGACGCCTGGTATGAAGACGTCTCTTCGAAACGACTTAAATTTGGCTGGCGATTTGTGGATAGTGCTAAATTCCAGGCCCCCAATAGCGTCGTCTGTTTGAATTGTAATTTAGTGAAAATATAAAAAGTGTTAGATCTTACCGTCCACTTCGTCGTCTGAATGTTCAATTATAACTGGACCGTCTCCCATGTCTAATACTTTAAGGGATTCAGGTACTCCCAATTCGTCGTCGTATTCAGCTTCAGAGCCTCCCACACTGGGTCTGGTCACGTCGTTGGTTTCGCCACCTTGATCGTCCTCCATGCTAAAATAAATGTTGTTTTATTTAATTTACAAGTAAATAATGATCTTTGTAGAACGGAGAATTCGTGTACCTTATAATGTTTAGTCGGGACATTTTATTTAATATTTTAGTTTTGTTGCTAAAAAATGTGTTGGTAATGTAAGTAAATAGGAGACGCGTTTCTATCTTATCGTTTTAAGTCGTGGCAAGATAAGGCAATTAAATTTTAAGTAATCAAGATTAAAAATTAATTTATAACCTCAACAATGGAATGTTAAGGTGTACTTACATGTTACTGGATAAAGATGATAACAATAAACTGAATGAAAGTTAAAAATAGGACAGGAACAAGTTGCGTGAGTTAATTAAATAGCATCCTGGTGTTTGGGGAATTTAGGTTGCGATAATTCAAGGAACTGGAATGAATTATTTATAATGACCAGAAATTATGTTACAAAATCCTTGACTTTTGCGCCTGGAAGTATGCAACACAATATACATCGATTTTTTTTGTTTTTGAAATATGGTAGGTAGGTATACAGGGTTAGTCAAAAATATCAAACATCTCTCTGCCTATACTTTAAAAACGGAGAGGTTCCCCCACTACCTCTGGCCACGTCTTGAAAACAGTTCTCTCTTCAGAAGGTAAGAGGAAGGAATTTTATTATCTAACAGTGCAGTCAAATCGTTTTATTGTTACATGATAATCCATATAGATGTTACGTTCTCTGCTCTGTCGCACGTACGGGGTACGTTGCGTTAGAAGCACAACAATTGACATTACAATTGAACGTTAGGAGTTTCTGGTTGGCACCAAGTTCAATTTTACCTCTGCTTCGTTGTCAAAACAAGATACCACTACATAAAGTTTTATGAAGCTACAGAATTTCTACAGCGGTGCTTTGATCTCAAAAAGTGAGATTTAATGACAATTCGAGAGTCAGGTCGGTACTACAAACTTACTTACTAGGTGCTCTGTAATTAATAATAATTTGCAAATGATTTAACGTATTAATTTTAATTTTAATATTTGTACCATCAGCAAGTAGAAATAGGAGAATTGATAAATATTATTAATTAACTGGATGATACAGCTATTTTCTATTGTGGCACAGCGATTGCTTGCGACTCCCAGTTGGTTTTGCATGCTGAGAATATTTTGTAGCATGCTCGAGGTGAGCTTGGTATAAAAACTGAAGATTTGCTGCTGTATTATGATGTAATAGTAAGTTTCTAAAAAGCAAAAATAAATTAGTTTTGCTGATATTTTTTTGTTATAATCAATTATAATATATTTTAAGTAATTTTTGTTATCCTCTGTTGTTAATAACTGCATGCCCGTTTTCTACGACACTAATAACAGTAGGTTCTAAGTTCTTTCTGTTACTGTTTAAATTCACATTTTTTCTATCTGCAAATAGTTTTAAAAAGAGAAATTAGAAAACAATAAATATATTTTATATAATGGAAAACCTACTTTTTCCGAATATCATTTTTTCTATAGCAACAGTAGGTAATTCAAATGCTAAAACCCAAATAGTAGCAGCCAAGATTGTGAAGAAATAATCTCCCCAAACTTGGTGAAACTGCAAAAAGAGAATTAACAATTACCGGAAAGTAAGTTTTGACCCTCACCGTAATCTTGTTGGTAAAAGTGGAAGGTTCTCTTTGCTGACCTACAAAATATACCATAACGACCAAATGTAAAAGATAAATGCTATAGTTTAGCCGAATCAGAACCGTAAAAATTGGACTAGAAAGAAATGAATTGATGACACCTAAGACAAGTCAGTTACTTTACGTTATAATTTTAAAGAAAGTACCTCCATAACCGTTGACGCAAAGTATGATGATTATGCATAATCCTAAAGCCCATCCTGGCCTACTCAAGGCGTTGAAAATTCCAGAATCCATAGGGTCGTAATCGGGTTGAACAAAAGCCATAAACCCCAAAAGTATTCCTAACATTGTTAATAGTGAAAATATCCACAGCGAAGTTGACCACAACTAAATTTTTTGATTATTTTTTGATTTCATAATTAAAGTTTCTTACTTTGGAAAGACGGATTGGTTTATTTCTGGTTTTATAGATAAAGTAACCACAAATTGCTCCAATTAAATAAACTGCAAACCTGGCATGAGTTGGGTTATAGAAATAAACAAATTGATCATCGTCTTGACTAAAAATCGAAATTACTTAGCGTTTTTAATGTTACAAATCTTACTCGAAGTAAACTGAACCCAGATGCTTCTTCCAACTGACTTCAAATATGTAACCACAACAGAGGGCGCTAGCGATTAACATAGTAACTATAGTGCTTTTGGGCCATCTCATCAATGGTAATAGAAAAAAAGGTGCTAAGAAATGAAGTTGTGTGTCTACTGCCAAGAACCAAGCTTGCGCTATACACTAAAATTTACTAGAAAATTTTTCAAAATTATCAAATATAATTTACCTGTTCCGTGGGATGAATGTAGTTTTGTAAAAAAATTAAAGTTGACCACCAATTACTTTCGCAAGGTTTTTGGAAAATTTCGTAAATCACGGGCCAAAAAGGACCGTTTCCTATGTACTTGACCAAAGTAGCGTGAAACAAAATTGCCATCGCTAAAGGTGGTGCTAATCTAAAAAAATGATAAAAAAATAATTAGCTTTAACTTTTATTTGGTGGAGTATAATTGCCTGAAGATTCGATGTAGATAGTAAGAAGGTATTGAAAATTTTCCAGTTTTGTCTTTGCCACTAAGAACAACGTAAACACATAAGAGACCACTAACTGTAAAAAAGGTATCAACCGCCATAATTGCTCCAAAAAATATTGAATTTTCAATCCTATCTTTCCACTGTAATTTTAGACAAATCAAGAATTGTTTGTATTGTTATTGCAAAACTCACTTCTAATACAAAAAATCCATTATTGTGGGGTAACCAGAAACTGTACAAAAAACGATGACCTACAATTACCCACAACATGCTAATCACTCTGATGCCATTTAAGCAAAGGAGGCTGTCATTGCCGGATTTGGTCGAAAGTAACTGGAGCAAGTTCGAGTAGAACGAAAAAGCGGTATATTCCTTGAATCTGTCACCTGAAACTCTCCAGTAATTTCGTTTTTTTAACGCAACCAAATTTACCGTTAAGTTTTCGATAAATGAGGACTTCATATAGAGTACTGAAAAGAATGATGATCGCAAAACCACCAAAAATAATTCTGCAACAAAAACCGAATTAATTGCTACGTAAAACGAATTATATTCCCAGTTGCACGAAGATAATTGACCGGTTGGTTGATTTGTTGAAGGTTTTGCAAAATTTTGATGACCAATCGTGTAACCGGGTGTTAGTGTTATTTTTATTACATTGCAAATATAGTGGCGGTATTAAAAGGTTCAACTTTTCCGGAGTCGCAAAAACTCTTATGAAAAATAAAATGTACAGGCAACTGAAGGGATTCCTCTAGTTCACTCGCCAGTTGCTGGAGATCTTCTGGACTACAAGCGGCGGGAAAACAAAATCCCACTGATTTTCTCAAATCAGCTATAAAATATGACGAATCCACTTTATTACTAGTATTTTCAAACTATAAGAAAAATATTTTTTATGTTTTACCAAAATATTGTTTTTTTTACCAAATTTTCGAATAACCATTTTTCCAGAGCTCCCCCAAACTTTTCGTGAGGACGTAACATTGCTGTGCAATATTGTCCTTGTATTTCGACACCTTCTAAATTTTCGTTGATACTCAAACATTCATCGTAATTTCCAACTTGCATTACGTTTCCGACAATTATTCCAGATTGAGGTTTCGCCGAAGCATCGATCACTAAACAGACGTTATTGATGAAAAATTGGGTATTCAACTTACTTTTGAGTGCCCATTTCTCTCCTTGATGCAGTTCTATTGCCAAACGTTTCAGTTGATTACCGCATTGACTTGTAGGGAAAGAAATATTGAATGCAGGTGGAAATTTTATGGGAATTAATGGACCTATCAGGTTTAGGAGCAAGCTTGGGTTGACGATGTTGAAGATGTCGCTTAGATTTTGGCTTCTAACTTTATAAACTGAGGTCACCAGTAGAAGCAAAACGAACACGAGTTTCATTTTGAACAATACTAGAATCAAAGTGCTACTCAAATGATTATTTTCTTCTGTAAAAATGACAATGAAAAATATTATCTTCACCTAAATTAATGTAACAGTAAAATTAAATCTTGAGCAAATTTGTTTAGTTTTAGCGTTAACACCGGCTGTTACGTATATTCCTACATATGCAAAATAAGAAATTCGTAGAAATATGGATATCCCAAAAATTTTCGACAACGAAGGTAGGATACTGATGACCCTAAGGTCAGAGAACTCCTTAGGGTTAGGCGTCTTTGGCAATGGTTTTGCTATAGCCACGTTCAACTGTTGTTTGAAAATGGACTGTTTAACACAACCATTCAATAAGAGTGCAATATACCTATCAGTGGATGGGTTACATCTTTAGTGTAATGCCATCATCAGCACAAGCATTAGATTTGAGGCTCCCCAAAATTTCAAGCACCTCCTCAGTAGAAGTCATGACGAAACTGATATTTAAATCCGGATTGAAAGCTTTCTTTTTGTAGAAGTCGATTTTACGTGAGCAATCAGAAATAAAACTGATAAATCCTCTGGAATAATCACTTTATAACATTAGGTAAAACATTAAAATTTCTAAGGACACTCCATGTCTTTTCAGAATTGCACTGGTTGCGCAAGAAGCTAAAAACGATTTTTTTATTTTCTAGCAAAATTAAGAATGAGATTTCCAAGTTTCTTATAGTTGTTCCAACCAGCTACATTTTTCGTGCGTTTGAATTGTTGAAGAGCTGTAAATTCCGGGTAAATTATTACTAAAAATGTTTTCTTTTTCTCTACTCTCTCGACTTTACTTTGCAGTTTTTCCAACTTTTTTCAAATGGTTTAGGTTTCACTTTTAGGATTCAGACGATTTTCTTATTTTCGCATAGATTTTTATAAGATCAAATATCATGTAAGCTGATAAGGTATCTACCTGAATACTGAACTAACTTGCTTAAGATTTAATATTTCTTTGAACTGTCTTGTACACTTTTAAAGCATCGCAGTTCTATTCGAGTTTTATACAAAATGAAACAGAAATTTAGCTTTTTTCTACTTTTGTCTTTAATTTACCAAGTTAACAGCCGAAACTTAAACGACATCTTGAACGTCGTTAACGAAAACTTTCTCCTAAACCAGCTACGTCCTTTAATCCCAACAAATTTTACCCGCATCATCAACTTCTCATTACCAAAAAATGAATGTGGTAATCAATTAAAACGTTTCAGCATCGGCTTGCGTCAAGGGGAGAAATGGGCACTCAAAAGTAAGTTTAACAATGACATTTGTAATAAAATCATTTGATTAGTGCTTGATGCCTCGGCAAAGCCTCAATCTGGAACGCTTGCTGGAAATGTAATGCAAATTGGAAATTACGACGAATGTTTAAGTATCAATGAAAGTTTAGAAAACGTCAAAATTCAGGGACAATATTGCACAGCATTGTTTCGTCCCCACGAAAAGTTCGGAAAAGCTCTAGAAAATTGGTTGTCCAATAATTTCGTAAGTAACAACCAAAAGATATTTGCAAAATAATTTTAATTTTTAGTTAGCCAACACCAGTAATAAAGCAGAATCGTCGAGTCTTGCAGCTGATTTGAGAAAGTCAATCGGATTTTGCCTTCCCTCTGTTTGCACTTCTAAAAATCTCCAGGAACTCGCAGTGGAACTAGAGGAATTATTCCAGTCGCCCCTACATTTTATTTTTAATCAAACTTTTTGCGACTCGGGAACAGTGGAACCTTTTAGTTTTGCCACAAAATTTGCAATGTAATAACCCTCCTAGTTGCATAATTTAATGGACTGGTCATCGTAATTTTGCTAGATCAGTCAATTACTTTCGTGCAACTTGGGTTGCAGCAGTTACTTGAGTGTTGGTTTCAGAACTATTTTTGGGGGCTTTGCATCCATTATCTTGTTCAGTACTCTATATGAAGTTTTAATTTATCAAAAATTTAACGGTAAATTTTGTTACGTCACGAAACCAAATTACTGTAGAATTTCAGGTAAAGGATTCAAAGGTTATACTGTTTTTTCCCTCTACTCGAACTCGCTTAACTTATTTTCAACTCAAACCAGCGGTGATAGCCTCCAATGTTTAAATGGTATCAGAGTGCTTAGTATGTTGTGGATAATTGTAGGCCACCGCTTTTTGTTCAATGTCTCGTTACCTCTCTACAACGGATTTTATGTAATGGAAGTAATAACGCAAATAACGAACAAAATCAACGTTTTAATTATTCAATATTTTAGTGGAAAAATAAAATTGAAAATTCCTTCATCTTTGGGACGATCATAACAGTTGATAGCTTCTTCACAATTAGTGGTCTCTTAGGTGTTTACGTTGTTCTTGTTAATAGAGAAAAAGCTGGAAAATTTTTGATACCGAAATATTATTTGCATCGAATTATAAGGCAATTCCACTTCAACTAGTAAGACTATTACAAATTTTATTTTTTAGACTAACACCACCTCTAGCAATGACAGTTTTGTTTCAAGCAACTTTATTGAAGTATATTGGAAACGGTCCGCTTTGGCCTCTGATTTACGATAATTTCCAAAAATCCTGCGAAACTAATTGGTGGTCAACATTATTTTTTTTGCAAAATTACATTAATCCCAAGGAACAGGTAAAATTATTGTTGATAATTATGGATAATTTATAAATAAATTGTAGTGTTTGAGGCAAAGTTGGTTTTTGGCAGTGGACACACAACTTTATTTCTTAGCACCTGTTTTTCTAATTCCATTGATGAGATACCCTAAAAGTACTATAATTAGTATGATGATCGCTAGCGCCATCTGTTGTGGTTACGTGTTTGAAGTCAGTTGGAAGAAGAATTTGGGTTCAACTATTTTCGAGTAAAATTTCCAAAAAAATTGACACATTATAATTTGAGTTTCTAGTCAAGACTGGGATCAATTTCTTTATATCTATAATCCAACTCATGCCAGGTTTCCTGTTTATTTTATTGGAGCAATTTGCGGTTATTTCATCTACAAAACCAGAAATAAACCAATCCGTCTCTCCAAAGTAAGACACTCGAGATAGAAAATTGAAAAATAATCAAAAAATTTAGTTGTGGGCAACAATTCTGTGGATATTTTCACTATTAACAATGTTAGGAACGATTTTGGGGTTTTCGGCTTTTGTTCAACCTGATTACAACCCTGTGGATTCTGGAATTTTCAACGCCCTGAGTAGACCAGGATGGGCTTTCGGATTATGCACAATCATCATACTTTGCGTCAACGGTTATGGAGGTACTTTCTTCAAAATTATAACGTAAAATAACTGACTTCTTTTAGGTGTTATCAACTCATTTCTTTCCAATAAAATTTTTACTGTTTTGATTCGACTAAACTATAGCATTTACCTCTTACATTTAGTCGTTATGGTATTTTTTACAGGACCACAAAGAGAACCTATCACTTTCTCTAACAGGACGGGGGTGAGTATGCGATTTGTGACGAATTTTCTATAAGTGATAACTTTTCTTTTGCAGTTTCACCAAATTTGGGGCGATTACTTCTTCACAGTTTTGGCTGCTGCCATTTGGGTCTTAGCGTTCGAATCACCTACTATTGCTATAGAGAAAATTATTTTCGGCAATAGTACGTTTCCATTATATTGAAGCTTGACAGTGTTTTAATTATCCTTTTAAAAACTATTTGTAGCTACAAGGAAGATGGATTTCAACGGTGACAGAAAGAACGTGGAAACCATTGTGGTTCGTGTAGAAAACGGTCGTGAAGTTATTAACAAAATTGAATAGGAATAATAATTTAAAGCATTAAGTTGCAGACTTCTTACAAATAAAGTTTATTGCCAAAACTACTTTGTTTACCAAAGTTTACACAAACAGACTTTCTTTACTCACTAATTTTTTAAAATTGAATAATATTTACCTTTTTATTTCGATATTAAGTCCTAAACAATCTGAAGATGAATTTAAAAAAAATAATTATAAAAAAAATTGCACCTGTAAATGACAATAATGTGAAGTAGTGGTTGTTGATTTTTTTTATTCTAGTAACGTGTTCCCAAATTTGAATTCTGCTAAAAAATACACAGGAAAAGAGGAAAGTTTGCTCAAAAATTAAAATTTGATCAAACGTGTTCAAGAAATTCAAAATAGAATGACTAGAACGAGCTGCCCCGGGTGATGCGTAATGTGATCTCTAGTCTAGTTGGTTTTCTCTGGTCTAGTTTCTAGTTCGTTCTAGCAGTTAGCAGTGGTAAACAGGGAACAGGGGTACCAACTGCTGAAGTCCATAATATGTCCATAATCCACTAACGAAGTTTAGTTACTTGGTTGCTCTAAATATCTTAATTTCTATTAATTTCTAATTTAAGAATATGAAAACAGTGATAGTTTACGGCCCAAAACACTTTAAGACCGTCACGTAGTACAAATAATCGCAATAAGATGGCTTCAGACGTTTTAGGAAACTGTTGGTAAGTGAGGTTATCTCACCAAAACCTCACAATTTTACATCAATCCCAATTTCAGGCACATTTCATCTCAGGGACTCGATTTGATCACCGCTAATAACACCGTCAAAGACAAATCGACAATCTTAAAAACTGCCTTGGACGTAAATTGTTTAACCCCAAAAACTGTCTCTTAATAATAACCCCTCATTTTTAGTATGATTTGAAGGAAATTGGCAGCCCCATTTTGTCCAAGGAACTCGCTAAAGGCAACATTTCGCAACTAGTTCTTCAAATCCAGAAAATTCGCAATATTTCCGCACCCAAAGCTAATGAGAACTCACAAGCAGCGCCCCGTATGCTAAAACTTGTCCTAACTGATGGAGAAACTTATGTTCAAGCTATCGAAATATCACCAATACCTGCTATCAGTGCCGAAAAAACCGTTCCAGGAACTAAAATATTGATAATCTCAGCAAAAGTTTCATCAGGTTATGTTTTGTTGGATGCCAAAAGCTGTTCGTTGCTCGGAGGTAAAGTTCCCGCTCTTTATGAGAAATGGGAAGTTGCCAAAAGTGTTCAACACCATAATAGGCAAACTTTAAGTAAGTTAGTTTACATGAAAGAATTTTATTTAATTTTTTTTAATAGCTTCCAGCGATGGACCTCCGGCTTGGGTTAATTTTGGTTCAAAAATCTCTTCTAATGTCCCTGATAAAAACTTTAAATCTTTAGAAGACAAAAGTAAAGACGCTAGCAAAGATAATACGGAATTTGAAATGCAGAGACAAGGTGCGATTGCTGAGGCAGCTGCTACTGGGGCTGTTAAAAAAGTTTTTGGGGGCGGCACGAAACAGTCAGTTCAGAACGCTAATAATCCTACATATAAAAAATTTAACGATTTTAATAAAAGTAACACCAGAGAAGAAAGGAGGGATGATAGGAGGAATAAAGGTAGAAATAACCTCATGAGGGAAGAACGGGATGTGGAGGAAAAACCCCCAAAACCGGCGGAGAGAGTTTCATTGTTTGATTTTCTTGAAGATAAACTTCCCGTTGGTGAAACTAATACTCAACAGTACTCCTATGAACCTTCTAAAACTAATGTAAATAACAAACAAAGCTTTAACAATAATCCCAGACCTTCGCAGAATTCGCAGTATTACCAACAAAACAGTAAGCCGAGAAACAATTATAATCGTGATTACAACACAAAACCGCTTTATCAGAAATACGAAAATAATAAGCCGCAATATCAAAAATTTGAACCGAACAAAAGCAATTTTTCGAAACCTGATAACAACAGGAGTAAACCAACGTTCAGTCAGCCGGAGCAAACTTCAACTAAACCTGACGTTAACGATTTAGGGAATAATTTCGACAAAATGACCATTAGCAATAGTCAATTCGCGAGTCGAAGTTTACGACAACATTTAAATTTAGCTCCTGCAAAAAAAGAAACTGACAAATCATCGAATGTTTGGAAATGGAAGGTTGGCGACGACTGTATGGCGAAGTATTGGGAAGATGAAAAAGTATTTAATTCCGATATTGTTATATTTTTATTAAATTTTTAATAATTTTCAGTATTACAACGCCAACGTGACCGCAATTACAGACAAAACTTGCGTGGTTAAGTTCAAGGGATACGGAAACGTTGAAGAAATACTCAAAATTGATTGCCTTCCAATCACTGCCGACGATCCGCCTAAAAGGCCACAAACAGGTATATTTTTTATGATTATAGAAAATTTTGGGCTAATTTTTATTTGCAGGTTCAATAGAATTTCGGCGAAACGCGAAACCTCACCGGCGAAATTGAGTCAAATTGTAGTGAATAACTGAAGAGCGTTTTTTTACTAATAAATTATTAATATTCTAAGTTTTTTTAGTAGGCGTCTCCACTGACCTGGACTAGATATTTTAAATTAAATGTACTAATGGGGGACTTGTAATTGCACACCTATAAGAAGTGTAATATGAAAAATTATAAATAATTTTAAAATTCGGAAAAACGATTCTAATACTGGTTTTATAGGGTTGAAAAAGTAATAGACGCTGAGAAAAATTGATAACTGTGTGTAGTAGCTAATTTACAGCCATATTAGGGCATATTTTTTACAAAATAGCAGAGGTCATTTTTTGTTGTGGCCATTTTTTATTTTCTTAAATGGAATGTACTATTTCTGTTGAACCTCACATAGAGAAATATTCTCCAAACAAACGTGAGAGGTTTTTTTCCTAGACCAAACCGTTGATTTTTAAATAAATAAAGAAAATTTCCGCTTTAGTTATACTTTGCTACAACTGTTCACCCAGTTTGAGGTTGGGGGGCGTATCTCACAACACTGTTAGAATGTGAAATTTACAATGCCCAGTTTGACTAAATTTCAGTCTTTCTAGGAATGTAGTGAAAAAGTTTTTATGCTTGCATGGAGAATAATTCTGTGCGTCAGGCTAAACAGACGCCGTTGTGTAAAAAAATATTCTCTAATATGGCCTGAGGTAGTTATCTAAGTCTAATAGTTTAGACAGGAGAAGCTTTTAAGTAACCCTGCAATTTTTGTTAAATTATTGGTTGAATTATAGCGATAACTTGAATTATTGTTTCAAAGTTATCTGCGCGAGTTATACCTTGAAATGGTCGACGTTCTTGCCGTATTTTTCTAATATTATTTTTTGTTAACATCGTTTTTACAAAGTTTTGATAGTGGAAACCATTGACAGTCTTGCCCAGCGGCGGTAACCTGTTCAAGGTGTTTACTGGAGTTCTATATTCAGAATTATGTAGCAGACTTTGCGTTATTTTTACTGAAATTGCTTCGTTTGGCAAGCATTAACAAGTATGAGTCAAAAACTTATTTAACTTTACTACCTTGTGAATGGAAACAAAGACCAATAAATTCTAAAGATGCAGAGAAATCAACTAAGATGTGCAGTAGATATTCCAATAGGACACTGCATGCTAAATAAACATTTAAACACCATAAACGTGAGAGAAAATCCAGACTCTGGTGAGGAGGACAAAACTTCTCATCACATCTTGTCGAATTGCCCAGCTCTGGTAGGTAAGAGCTATTCGCGCTTCAGAGGATCAAATACGATAAGCAAAGAGATAATCGAAGATCCCAAAGAGCGTGTTCTCTCCTTTCTAGGGATAACTGGTCTAATGGAGTAGTGATACTATAGGGTATAAAAACAAAACAAAAATTTAGAGCGCAATATATTTTTCCTGTGTAATTCAGTCCGTTTGTTAAAGTGCAGGACCATTATTGGGACCGACTGTCTCTTTCTTACCAGCTAGGTAGATAAGATTGTTAAATTAAGTTCTCCAACTAACTGAATATTTACAATCTGCGTCAGAAAAAACCGCAATTAAGGATTATGACCTGGTACTATTTGACTAAGTACTTTAAGCCGATATTATTAAGATTTATGATGCTTTTAAAATCTAATAGCCCGTTTTACACAGCTTGAAAATCGCAAATTTTAAGCAAATAGTTATTCCAAGGTCTATACATTCTATGTAGACGTAATTTGAATTTCTTTGGCTATTACTCGATAATTAGAAGGTCCCGTGTGCTTAATTTCCTATTAAGAAACGTTCTCTTTCTCATGATGGCAACATAACAAAAATGCATATTCATTAAAATATTAGGAGTGACCTATCCCAATTGCTTAATTTCCGTAATAACTGTTAATATTGCGATAAGTTATTTTTGGATCGTTAAACATTAGAGGGGAGGTCTCCTTGCACCTGACCTACATGTTGCGCCACTGACCTAAAACCTTTGTTTTAGTTCATTGTCTGGCTTGAAGTGGAGGCGCTGCAGTCGGCGGCCACGTAAGATTGACAATGACAACTAGAAATTACCCACGAGAAGAGTTATCGTGAAAATGTGCCAGTTTACTTCTCTTTAGGCCGGAATATTAAATGAAAATCAGGTAATTACCCAACCTTTAACCCTAGTAAAGTTTGGGGTGGCTCAGCCGCGTATTCGGCCCGTTTCCAGTTAGCTAAAATTCAAGTTCAAAGGTTGAGATTTTCGCTAATAATTGCCTAAATTAATGAAAATTTTCGGTTTTTAGAAGTTTTATAATCAATTTAGGGGGTTTGTTTAGAGTGGGCGTGATTTCGGCAATAGCGGCGGCACGCGACTCGCCTTGACACTATTTTAGCGTCTTGGATTAATTATTGAAAATTGCTCCAGTTCGCGGTATCGTCACTCCTCTCTATAATTAAGGAACAGTTGTTTATATGTTTTTAATTTGTAGGTAATGTCGCAACCGAATTTACCGAACGGCGTGCCTCCTCAAATGGGACCTATGGAGAATCAGTTCAACGGAGTCCACTCGTCGCATTCGTCGAGGGACTCGTCTCCTTCCACCCGATTACGTCAAATTCCCACGTCGCAATTACCCCCGACGCGCCCCCCAATCCCCGCCTCACAATTGCCCCCATCTCTCACCCAAAAAATGGGACAACTAACAGTTGACAACCCCCAAAGGTACAGCAGTCCCCAATTCAGCACATCAACGCCTAATCAGACAGTGAATTCACAAAAACCGACGTCCGGACTTGCTCCTAGTGCGTTTTCGCCCATTTCGGCCGCTAATTTAACGCCGAGTATACCAAAATCTGCCCCCAGTGCGTTTTCGCCAGTTTCGGCCTCTAATTTAACGCCGAGTACACCGAAATCGGCCCCCGGACTCGCCCCCAGTGCGTTTTCGCCAGTTTCGGCCGCTAATTTAACGCCGAGTATACCGAAATCTGCCCCAGGACTCGCCCCCAGTGCTTTTTTGCCTGTTTCAACGGCCAACTTGACTCCGACTAGATTGTTGCAAAGAACCCAACAAAACAATACGGGCGACGCAGGAGGTGCGGTTTCCCAAAATCCAGTGATTCCAACCAATAATTTTAACCAAGGCTACTCTAACTTAAACCAAGCGCCACCACCAAACGTGCCGAGAGACCCAAACCTGCCCGGTCACAACGCAACTCCCGGAAAAACCAGTGTACATGCCAACCGGTATCCGATGCCGCCGCAGCAGCTTCCGCCCCAGAACAGACCCGCGGCGGCGTCTTATTATAATCAACCTCCCCCGCCGTTAAATCAACAACCATCGAATCCCCCCCAACCGGGTTTGCAACAACGGTCGTTAGGCTACCAACAACCAATTTCCCAACGCACCGGCTATCAACAACAAAATTCCCAACAACTGGGCTATCAACAACAAAGTTATCAACAACAAAATTCCCAAACGCAAACTTTTCAACAACAAAACAACGCCGGTTATCAACCCAACCAATTGTATTCTCAACAAAACAACGCTTTTCAACAGCAGGGTTACCAACAACAACAAAATCAGTTGTACCAACCCCAAAACTCCCAACAACAGCAACAAGGGTATCAACAGCCGAACAGTGGCGCCCCTAGGCCTTTCTACCAACCAAGCAGCGTGACTCAATCCGGTTTCAACAAGTTGTGGGGTCAGGACAACGTCGATCTTTTGCAGAATCCCAACATTTTGCCCACCGATAAGCTGATACCTCCCACCGTCTATTTAGGTCAGCATATACTAGATTCAGCTAATTGTAATCCGGAAGTATTTCGGTGTACGATGACAAAAATTCCCGAAAGCAACGCGTTATTACAGAAATCTCGTTTGCCTTTGGGCGTTCTAATTCATCCATTTAAAGATTTGACACATTTACCAGTCATTCAATGTAACGTGATCGTTAGATGTCGCACCTGTCGCACTTATATCAATCCTTTCGTGGTATTCGTCGATACGAAACGATGGAAATGCAATTTGTGTTATCGCATCAACGAATTACCCGAAGAATTTCAATATGATCCAGTAAGTAAAACTTATGGGGATCCTTCGAGACGACCCGAAATTAAATCGAGTACTATCGAATATATTGCACCGGCTGAATATATGTTGAGGCCTCCACAACCGGCTGTTTATTTGTTTTTGTTTGACGTGTCGAGGTTGGCGATTGAAAGTGGTTATTTGACGAGTGTTTGCAGCGTTTTACTTGAGGAATTACAGAATTTACCCGGGGATGCGCGTACTCAATTGGGGATAATCACGTATGACTCTTCGTTACATTTCTTTTCATTGGGGGATGGTTTGAGTCAACCTCACGAAATGACCGTGCTGGAAATTGATGATGTTTTTCTTCCTTGTCCCGATAATTTGTTGATTAATTTGAAGGATCGCATGGATTTGCTCGTGGACCTCCTAACGCAGCTGCCTAATCGTTACAATAATAGTTACGACAACAATTCAGCTTTAGGCGCGGCGTTACAGGTTGCCCACAAAATGATGGGGGCAACCGGGGGTCGTGTGAGTGTTTTCCAATGTTCCCTCCCCAATGTAGGTCCAGGAGCTTTAACGTCACGCGAAGAACCTACACAACGCTCTTCTTCTGAAGTTAATCATTTGAATCCGGCTAACGATTTTTATAAACGACTCGCCCTAGAGTGCAGCGGTCAACAAATCGCTGTTGATCTCTTCATTATTAACTCTCAATACGTCGATATTGCGACTATTTCGGGAATAAGTCGCTTCAGTGGCGGTTGCATCCACCATTTCCCCTTGTTTAAAGCGTCGAGGGTGTTGCAAAACGAACGGTTTGAACGTTGCTTCCGCCGATATTTAACTAGAAAGATCGGCTTCGAAGCCGTGATGCGAATCCGTTGTTCTCGCGGTTTATCAATTCACACTTTCCACGGTAATTTCTTCGTTAGATCCACCGATTTGCTTTCGTTACCCAACGTTAATCCTGATGCTGGTTTCGGAATGCAAGTTTCCATCGACGAAAACTTGTCTGAGTATCAATCAATTTGTTTCCAAGCCGCCCTTTTGTACACTTCCAGCAAAGGCGAAAGGAGGATTCGAGTGCACACGATGTGTTTACCTATTTGTTCCACTCTTCCCGACGTTATTAATTCCGCCGACCAACAGTGTATCGTTGGGTTATTAGCAAAAATGGCGGTGGATCGGTCGATGCAATCTAGTCTTTCGGATGCGAGGGAAGCATTCATCAACGTTGCCATAGACATCTTGTCCAGCTACAAATTATCTTTGAACATGGGGAATGGCGTTAGCGGCTTATTAGCGCCTCAATGCTTGCGATTATTGCCTTTATACATATCCGCTTTACTTAAGTACGTTTCGTTCCGAACAGGAACTTCGACGCGACTCGATGATCGAGTTAAAGCAATGATCGACATGAAAACTAAACCGCTGCCTCAATTAATTCAAGCGATTTATCCCGATTTGTACCCAATTCACGATTTAGACGAACAACCGGTCATCCTCAACGCGGACGAAGAACCGGTGCCTCAACCGCCCCATTTACAGTTAACCGCGCGATTATTGAACGTTAAAGGGGCGTTTTTGATGGATTTAGGGGAACACATGATACTTTTAGTCAGTCCAGGGGTGTCTCAAGTGTTTTTGAATGAAGTTTTAGGTGTTCCTAATTACGTTTCCATCACCGATGAAATGTATGAGTTGCCCGTTTTGGATAATTTACATAACCAAAGACTGCATCAATTTATCAGTTATTTGAACGAAGAAAAACCGTTTGTTGCTACTCTTCAAATAATTAGAGACAATAGCCCGCATAGGATAGAATTTTTCGAAAGGTTAATAGAAGATAGGGTGGAAAATGCGCTTTCGTATCACGAATTTTTGCAACATCTCAAGACGCAAGTTAAGTAAATATTGGGATGGATTATAGGTATTTTTATATTAAATTGCTAATGCAAAATTATTGCTCAATGGTTACTGGTCGAAAGTCGAGGATTTTTGGGGGTTTTTAGTGTTGCACTAGTAATGCATTTGCTGACGTCACAGATGCCTCGAGAATCCTCCACTTTCAATGGGGTTGTCTGCCTTTGCGAATTAGAGATGAATTGGATCAATATTTTTTATTTAATTTTTAAGTATGATTTAAACTGTTATGATATTTATATTGTGATATATCTTATTGTATAATTAAACATGCAGCAATACTTTTGCATTAATCCAAGCTTTGTTTATGTTATTGGTATCAAGAACGTTTTGATACGTCTGATTGTTCATTATTACGTTTCGATTCAAAATGTATAAAAATTCATAGTTTTTAATTGTCAAATTATTCTATTGGTTATCTGCATTTTTTTTGTCGCATTACTGGTATTTATAAAATTGTCTGTTTATAACATAAGTTTTAAATAAATATGTATATATTCTCGACTTTTTCTTTCATTTAACTTCCAAGCGTTAGATGGCGCGTATTTATTTTATCAACGACTTATTCACTATCAACATCAAAAATGGTGTTGATCAAAGCTCCTTCTATCTCTAGAAAGTTCTCAATAGCAATCGACAGACTATTCTTTGCGTTAGCCCAGCCTAAAGGTATTAAACAACGTTTCAAACTTACATCGGGAATCGTCGACAACATTCCCAGTAGGGAGCATTGAGGGGCATATACATGAAACCGCTGTGGTACCATAGCTTTATTCAGAAAAATTATTTTAACAATCAGTCTACAATTAACAACATTTATTAATTCGGTCTTGGTATTTCTTTTTAGGAGGTCGACTCAGCGTCTATATGCAGTGATGCGTTCTCTGTTCCACGCGCGCGTGGTATAGGCGAGACTATGCATTCGGTAGTCGCAGGATACTGAAGTAGAGCTAATTTCTTTTTTTTTCCTTTTTCACAATCAGTTACGAGAGTTAAACAAATTTGAAGTTGATCGGTACTTTTAAACATACAGTCGATTGAATTTTGCCACCAAAATTTTTGTTCTAATTATTTTTTTCTGACGTCGCTTACTAGAACTTTATTAAAAATGCTTTAAATCATTATTGGATTTTATGACAACAAGAAATCCTGAAGATTTACTACAATTTTGAAGTATTGTATTGCGCCTATGACGTCCCATGCGTGCGACAGAGAACGCGCATCCTTACTGAAATCTGTCCTTGTTGCTCCAGTCTCCTTCATGTAGTCCTCATACCTGCACTCCTATATGAATGCTACTTATCAACTTCTTTTGGGTAAAGTCCAGGTTTGGACTTTTAATGGTGGACGTATCACTTTACGTCCTTTATATATATTGTATCTATAGTAATGCCTAACAGCTATTCTTTCGCTGATATCGTCACTTCTAACGTGATTGAGTAAAGTTAAACTTCAGCTTCTTCCCCAATATAACATTTTAGCTGAAAGTATTTTCTGATTTATATTTTTGTCACCCACAACTCTGACCTGTGCGTTATGTTCCATTGTTGTTCAACAATTTTGCTGCCACTGTTCTGCTTAACTCACCTAACCGTTAACCTGTATTTTATCTAACTCTTCAGAGTTTTCCAAAAAAAAGATTGCTTGGTTGTTATATCTGAGTCAGTTGGTGCGTAGATTTGAAATATTTTTACTCTTCTCCCATTTATTTGTAGCTCCACTGTCAATAGGGTTCTAGCTTGATATGCTTGTTTTCAATTCCTCCTTTACTCGGGCTTAGGATCGGCAGTGACAGTGAAGGTATTCAATTCCTTCTCAGCTACCCCAGGCAAAGTTACTAGGTAAAATTGTTTTCAAATTAATATTAATTAGGAAGCTAGTAATTTACTAAAAGATTGTAATCCGAGTCTGTTTGCGGTATTTGATTTTAGAGTGACGAATTCTCCCTTCCTGAGATCAAAGTACTACTTCACTTATGACAGAATACGTTATCGTGTCTATGACGCCCCATGCGTGCAACAGAGAACGCGCTACTTTACGACTTCTAAACATTATATGTCCTTGTTTCAGTCTCCTCCCTGTAGTCATCATATGTCCATTTCTAACGAATATTACTTATTAACTTCTTGCGTGGCCTTCTGCTTTTGTTCTTTTTTATAAAGTCCAGTTTCAGACTTTTAATGGTGGCCGTACGATTTTACTTGCTTTTCATGTATTGTATCTACAACAGTGCCTCACAGCTATCTTTTCGCCGATATCGTCACTTCTAACGTGCTTGAATAAAGTTAAACTACAGCTTCTTCCTCAATATGACATTTCAGGGGAAAGTATTTTCTTATTTATATTTTTGTCACCCACACCTCTGCGTTATGTTCCATTGTTGTTCAACAATTTTGTTGTCACTGTTCTGCTTAAGTCACCTAACAATTAACTTGCATTTTATCTAACTTTTCAGAGTTTTCCAAAAAAAGATAGCTTGGTTGTTATATCTGAGTCAGCTGGTGCGTAGATTCCGAATATTTTTACTCTTCTCTCCTTTATTTGTAGCTCCACTGTCAATAGGGTTCTAACTTGATATGTTTGTTTTCAATTTCTCCTTAACCGGGCTTGGGACCGGCAGTGACAGTGAATGTACTCAATCCCCTTCTTAGCTACCCCAGGCGAAGTTAATATGTAAAACTGTTTTCAAATTAATATTAATGAGAAAGCTAGTAATTTACTAAAAGTTTATAATCCGAGTCTGTTTGCGGTATTAGATTTTGGAGTGACAAATTCTCACTTCTTGAGATGAAATTACCACTTTACTTGCGATAGAATGCTTTATCGTGTCTACGACGCTCTATGCGTGTGACAGAGAACGCGCTACTTCTCGCCTCCTAAACATTATATGTCCTCGTTCTAGTCTCTTCTCCCATATGTCCATTTCTATATGAATATTACTTATTCATTTCTTACGTGGCCTTTCCATTTTGCTCTTTTTGGATATAGTCCATTTTCAGACTTTTAATGGTGGCCGTATCATTTTACTTGCTTTTCATGTATTGTATCTATAATAGTGCCGATCAGTTATTCTTTCACTGATATCGTCATTTCCAATGTAATTGAATAAAGTTAAACTACAGCTTCTTCCACAATATGACATTTCAGGTGAAAGTATTTTCTTATTTATATTTTTGTCACCCACACCCCCGACCTGTGCGTTATATTCCATTGCGTCCAACAATTTTGCTGCCACTATTCTGTTCAAGTCACCTAACAGTTGATTTGTATTTTATCGAACTTTTCAGAGTTTTCCAAAAGAGATTTCTTGGTTGCTGTATCTGAGCCGGTTGGTGCGTAGATTCCGAATATTTTTACTCTTCTCCCTTGTATTTGCATCTCCACTCTCAATAGGGTTCCAACATGATGTTTCCAATTCCTTCTTTACCCGGACTTGGGATCGGCAGTGACAATGAAGATACTCAATCCCCCTCTCAGCTGCCCCAGGCCAAGTTAATATGTAAAATTATTTCCTGTCTGCGGTATTGGATTTTGAGGTCACAAATTGTCTCTTTTTCAGATCAAAGTACTCCTTTACCAGATTCGTTGCTGTATATGGTTTATGCTGTGGCGTTAGTCTGAATCTTTATTTCACAATATTTGCTTGATAGGTAGACTCTGCCACCAAGTAGCTTTCTTCAAGACTTATACTTCGCTCCTCAAATGGTATAACACGTATTTCAGAAGCCACTTCTCATTTGCTAGTCCTCTTAGGGTTAGAACCGTCATCTTGCTTGAAAGCTCGCGATTTTATAAATAGCGTTACGTTTTCTTTTATCTGACTCCTACAAACCATTATCTTTTTCCTCAAAGGAGTTTTTATGGGACGTAATAAATCTTGATACTTAATTAATTTAATCAATTGGATAGGTTTGAAACAAAGAGGCGTAATCGTAATACATAACATTTATTAAAGCTTGTAAATTGCAGTCACTCTCGTCGAACGTGATGCATTGAAGTAAATTTGTACCTTACAACGGACATAAAAAAAGCCTAGAAATATTATTTTAAGAGAGCGATACCAAAGAGATTGTGTTTGTACGCCGCACACCGACATCACAATTCGTGTTAACGTATAAAACTGAACATTACTATATTTGTTCGTTCTAATAACGTGCCACATTTTATATCCACCAATACACACACCAACAAATAATTAACTAGCCTATTAACGGACGAGTTTTAGCGACTATTTCGGCTCAAAACAAGTGAACGTTATCACAAAATTTCCAACAAAACCCGCGTGCTCTTATTCATTTAAGTGCTTTGGCAAATCTTATCGTCAACAAAAACCTTGGTGAATCTCGACAATAGCAACAATTTAAAAAAATAATTTAATAATAACAAAATTGGTGCTTAATTATTTAATTTTCTGCATCGCAGGTTTCTACAGTGTCCCGAGAGGTTCCCATGTCAGTTATAGTTATTTCAGTTGTAGTATGCCCTACACAATCAGCTTTTGTTTCTGAAACAGTTTTGATAACTCCATCTACTAAGTTATCGGCATATTGTTGCAACTCCGAATTCATCGCGTTATTTTGATGGTTGTTATCCCTTTTGCGTTGACTGACCGGTAACGGCAACGAAGATGGACGTGTTTGTTTTTGAAACGGAAACACTTTTCCTGCGTCGCCCTAACAACAAAAACAATTCACTACTTAACTACAAATTATTAATAACTTACTTGAGGCGTGTGCACGGCGACTATTTCTGTTTGAGTTGCAATACCGTTTTCTGTGAGGGGTGGATTCAGTTTTGTGGTTTGACTGAAAACCGTCATGACTTTCACAATATCTTGCATAGAACTTTGAAGTTGTTGTATCTGAAACGTTATCAAATAAATCAAGGAAATTTCGGTGACGTAGATTACTTGGTTCTGGAGGACCGAACAAGTTCTCGCTAATTCTTTGACGATTTCGGCGTTATCGCCCGAGAGACTCGTCATGCTAACACTGGTGGATTGTCCGTTACCCGGCTGCAAAGCCGACATCTGCTTCCACAGCGCGCTTATTGCCTCGGTTTGCAACATCTGGATCTTCCTCTCGCTTTCCAGAGCCGCCTTAGTTGTTTCCATATCGGTCGTCAATTGCCTACATTTTTATTTTATTAATTTTAATGCTAACCAATAACACCCAGAAATTTCCTATTAACGCGGCCTAAGCACAACACTTTCTTCTGCATTAAGCTTAGAAGCTGGGATGGATTTTAGATTTTAATTATAAAGAACTTCTGGTCCGTGTTACTATCTTTACGCTATCACTGTATAAAATTTCTACATTAGATAAAAATCCATGAAAACTAATTACTAGAATTGACCAACTATTCCATGCGTTTTGCAGTAAAGAGCTTAATGCTGCAGTAAGGTTGATAGCTCTCTTAACTGTTGAATGTGTGACTTACTGGATGTACTGGCCAGCCCTCTGCGCTTGTAGCGTCCGGAACATTTCCTGCACTTCCTTGTTCCTGTTCCTGGTGTAGTAACCTCGCCAAATTTTCTGAATGAAGATAGCGGCCTGTTCAACTTTATCCTCGACACTGCTGTTACTTCCATTTTCGGCGCCTTTCTGCAAGCGTTTCTCTTCTGCTTTCATTTGAATCATTTGCAGTTTCGAGACGCACATTTCCGATTCGTCTTCGCTACTCAAAGACTTTCTCAATATCGAGGCTTTATTGCTGCCTTCTTGTTTACTATTATTTTAGATTATTATTTTTTGTTAGAGTTACTTACAAAAACTTACTTGTTCGAGTTGTTGAGGATTTTTCGAGATCGTGCCGGCGATGGCGAATTGCTTTTTTTCCCGTCCACGGTGGCAGTTGAGATTTTATTCTTTGGTACAGGTGTTCTGGACATTTTCGGCGAACGAACAGCTTGAGCTGCTTTGATTTTATTGTTCACGCAAGGAATTGACGTTGGGGTGTTCAATTTACCGATGACAGTGTTTGGACGGTAATCAGGACTCATCAGAGACTCGGGTACAGGCACCATTTTAGACAGAGCCTGGAGGGGGCTGTTCACGGGTTCCTCAT
This sequence comes from Pyrochroa serraticornis, assembly GCA_905333025.2. Classification (NCBI taxonomy): domain Eukaryota; kingdom Metazoa; phylum Arthropoda; class Insecta; order Coleoptera; family Pyrochroidae; genus Pyrochroa; species Pyrochroa serraticornis. The sequence continues at coordinate 5,893,699 of HG995157.1, read as the reverse complement.
CTGTTGCAATAGTTGATATTTACAAAAAAAAAAATGCAACAATTTTGCAAAATAGAAGTGAAACTTTTGAGCTATGCGTGTAATAAAACGGAAACAGTCACGCCGCTAGGTGGAGTTTGGGACTATTATTAGAGGATTCGCAACTCGGCAGAGTCCCCAGCAAAGGTAAGACATGACGTGCCCTACTCATGAGAGGAGTAAGAATCTATCCCTTGTATAGGACACCCCCACTCGATCTCTAGATTTGTGTTGGAGGCAGAGTGGGGAGTGTTTCCCTTTTGGTTACGCATGGTTTTGCATTGGGCAATTCTATACAAGCGCAGCTAAAAAAGTTCATTTTAAAAATTAAATAATAACATCCCTGTTGCAATTTAACGAATCTGAAAATGAGAATTGAGATATCTATTTTACCGACATTTGCTGTTGAATCAATTTTTAACCAAATGTAAAAAAATGTAACTGACTCATTCGGTCTGTGCCGTTAGTTACACTTAGCAAAAAGAAAAATGTATCCAAAGTTCCAATTTACCAAGTTTTTGAAAATAAAAATTAGGAATCTGTTTTACCGGTATGTTGTTAAATTAATTTCTAAAAACAAAACACGTAACGAAAAGATTCCTTCTTCGTTCTGCCAGTCAAAATTAACAAAGTAAATAATAGCAGCAATGTTGCAATTTAAAAAGGGATTGATAATGAGAGTTGAAAACTGTTTCACTGACAGTTGTTAAGTAAAATTGTTAACAAAAAGAAACGTAATGAACGGGTTCCTTGCCTTTTCAGTCACAATAAACGAAATAAAATAAAATCAATATAGATGCACTTTAAAGGACTTTTGATGAGAATTGGGAGACCTGTTTTACCAACATCAACCATTACTGAAAGAAACCACAACAAACATCATGAACCCATTTTCTTTCAGCATATTGAAAGCTTCTTGAGTTGGTAAGACCCACCTAAACACTTTTCGATTATAGAACTCTCCATTGACGTTTTACTTGCAGCCACACTCTGCCTTAACAGGCTTGGATCCAAACTTTGCGTCATAATCGTCGAACTATCCATGATGTTGTTGGACCCATAACAACTAGAAGACATGCGATCCGGCGACTTGCTCCGACAGCTACTCCGACTTGCTACAAAATTAAACTGATAAACACCCAAATAGAGTTTTAAAAAAAATCTTACAATTCATTCTAGGGGAATGTTTAGCCCCATGCAATTTTTTCCTCGATAACGGTGACGGATTCGGCGATTCTACAACAACGCGACATCACTAATAACAAAAACAACTTCAAACTATTAATTACCAACTAATTGTTCGCGTAACTGTTGTTGATGGTGTTGAGCTTTGCTTAAAATTAACCGCAATTTTCGATCTTCTTCAGTTTCAAGAGCTTCAGCGGTTAAAGGACAAACACTAGCTAGATACTGTGCCAATTCCTTCTGGTCGCCGACACGAAAATGTCGACCTCGTCCTTGCGAATATAACCACTCGGCTCTTAAACTTCAAAAAAAAAAAAAAAATTTGTCAATTGAGAAACGTTATTAAATTTACCTTTCAATTGCGTCAACAACGTAACCATCAATTGTTTTTATATTTAAACACCAGTTGATGACGAAAGGACGGTAATCAAAACCACTATACCTAGGTTAAGGTTAATAATTATCAACAAAAAATTGTTGAAGTGAAAGTAGTTAATTAAGGATACATGTGGTTGCTCATGTTAACACAAGGGTTGTTAGCTATGGAAACATTGGCAAGGTTGACGAGGTGAACGAGTTGGGATATCTCATTCAAATCCTCAATGTTGTTGTTAGCTAAAGTTAAGTTTGTTAAGCTGACTGGCAGGAAACGCTCGCATTGTCTCAAGTGATTAATTTTGTTATTGTGAAGGAAAAGTTCCTGAAAAGACCCAAATCACCCACCAGTTACATAAAAAAATTTAATAAAAAAAATACCTGCAAATTCTTGAGATAAGACAAGTCGCTTATGTGCGAAATATTGTTTTCCGATAGATCTAAATATTCTAAAGCAACGTTAGTGTTTAGGTGTTCGATAGTCTAAAATTTGAAAATTAGTTATTTTTGTAAGGGTGGTAAATTAGAGTTGTAACCTTAATACTATTCCCAGCCAAGCAAACCCATTTCAAGTTAACTAATTCCTTTAATCCTTCTATAGTGAGTATTCCGTTATGAGCGAGATTTAGAGTATGCAAGGAATGGAGCCTGCATACTCCATACATACGCAGCAGTTGATTATGTACTGCAGAAAGCTGCAAAAGCGATTAGTGAAAGCGACCATAATTGTGGCGACTACCTTCTGTAATTTGATGAATGAATCGATGTTATCTAAGCGCTGTAAATCGTTATCATCAAGAATTAAACTCGTTACTTGAGCTTCTTCAGGGGAACATTTGTTGAGTTTTTTCAGCTTCTTATTGGACAAATTCAGCGATGTTTCCTCTGGAAATTAAAGCTTTAAATGTGTCTTGAGGGGGCAATTCAGGTAACTACCCATTGATCCTAAACAATTAACATTTTAGAGGTGTATTGCTTGTTCAAAAATTTAGTGATGGATTTTGACAACTCGATACAAACAGACTAACTCTAGGACGCGATCTCAAATCTTTCCAGTGTTGCCAGCTGTTCGCCATATTGAGGATTTTCCCCCAATGTGTGGATTTTTGATGATGGTATGGAAATTATGCGAATTTTGAAAAAGTAAGAAATTTTTGATAAAAATTAACATTTTCACTTGCCATATTCATTTTTATCCAATTATATGATACATTTCAATAAGTACGTTTTTTGTAATTGAAATATAAAATAGGAATGCTGGCTAATTTACATTCAAATTTCCCGCCGTTGTATCACCAAGAACGTTTTACCGTTATATGATCATATAATCTCCTTCCCCATACCGTTGTATGATTATTTCCATATACAATGCCCATACAATATTCCTGGCTAAGCTACATGATAGTCTGTTTGCAATAAGAAGCCTTTTCAGTTTCTAAATTTTCTGGAAAATTTTCAGAAGTTGCAACGCAAGTTGGCACACAATATCTACAATAATACCAGTAATTAAATTAAAAGCAATTTACCTTAATCTTGGATAAATAAACGGTTGTATATAGATGAAAAAGAATTATTAAAATAAATAATACATGAGGAAATGAGCATAATGGAAATAATAAAAGTAAATGGATTTAAACAAGAGAATTAAATGTTCGATGTAAATTAAAGATCTAAAAGCCCTTTTGTTTATTGGCACTTAAGAATTCGAAAACAGCGTTCGTTATTATTGCTACTTAATATCAAAGTTACGGTACTGCACTGGTGTTACCACGTGACTATACGTCAATTCCGGATTGTCTAGCTGAAATCCTCTTCACAACACATCAGTGCTAGTCTCTGTCTCCCTCTGTTCCTTACAGGGCCGCATATGTTATTGCATTTATTTGCGACAAAATGATATTATCGAGGTATAGAGCGATTTCTGGAACCTTCCAGAAAGCAGGATCTTCGTTTTTCCGACAGTTGGTAACGAGAATAAATCCAATCAGTCTGGTGACTAGCGATCTTGCCGGCACGTTAGATTGCAGAAAACGCGAATTTAACGTTTTAATCGTCGTCAGTGAAATCAAATAGTGCATTAGCACGAGTTTAATTTAACATCTAGTGAAAAAAAACAGTTAGACAAGTCACAATGACGGCGATGCCAGTGATAGGGATTGATCTAGGCAACGAGTCTTGTTATGTCGCTGTCGCCAAGTCCGGCGGCATCGAGACCATTGCCAACGATTACAGTTTAAGAGCAACTCCGTAAGTACCCCTAAAAGCCAAAACACCCCCTATAAAATTCCGCCCCTCGTGTGACATTTCTAAAAGAATGACAGACACAACCTTGATCGCGCTTTTCACAACCGCATTTCCATTTTTGAACACCTCCACAAAATTTTTTACCAAATTTGGACGAGTTGTAGGCGATTCTTAGTAATATTAATATCTCGATAGATTATGTATCGCGTTTTCGGACAAGAACCGCATCCTGGGGGTGGCCGCCAAAAACCAGCAGGTGACCAACATGAAGAATACTGTATACGGCCTCAAAAGGTTACTAGGACGTAAATTTAGAGATCCCCATGTCCAGCGAGAACTGCAAACTCTACCATTTAACGTTGTCGAAGTGGACCAAGGCAACATTGGCATTAAAGTATTTGTAATTGTAGCGGTTGCGTCCAAGTAACTAATTTACGTTTTAGGTTAATTATTTGAATGAGCAACACACTTTTTCGCCAGAACAATGTCTAGCTATGTTGCTGACGAAATTAAAGGATATTTCCACCACAGCCCTGCAGTCGCCCATCAATGATTGCGTCATTTCGGTACCTTCATACTTCACCAATAATGAGAGGAAAGCTCTGCTAGATTCAGCCGCCATTGCCGGTGAGGATCCGCTTGAGTTCTCAAACCCCCCGCCCACTTATGGGCGGCGGAGCTAGTTTTAAGCAGGCGCAGAAACATCAGTTGGTGCGTCTCTCTAATAGAGAGGGCGCTCTAAATATACAGCTCTGTCGTTTACAGCGCCCTCTGTATGACAGGTGTAAATATACAGCTGAACCGTTTGCAACGCCCTCTGTATGATAGGTGTAAATATATAACTACGGTTTACAGCGCCCCCTGTATGAGATGGACGCCCACCAAGTGATGAGCCTTGGAAAATCTATTTAAAACAATAATTTTATTTGCACTTCGGACCACGTTTATTGATACCAATACAAAGTCTCAATTTACTGTGAATGAGACCGCAATTACTCATAATTACTTAAGCGTTTGGGCTAATAATCGTTATCCTAAGTTGCAAATCTTCCAACTTTAATAAATAGATTTGCAATGTGATATTGAAACCGCTGTGTGGTGTGCATGAAGCATTGTTGAATTTCCAAGTTGCTGAAGCTAATTGACATAATTGAATTGCAGGTTTGAATGTGCTTAGGCTGTTCAATGAAACAACGGCGACTGCGCTGTCTTACGGTATTTACAAACAAGATTTGCCGGGTCCGGAAGAGAAATCTCGCAATGTCGTGTTTGTGGATTGCGGCCATTCCTCTTTGCAAGCGTTCATTTGCGCTTTCAACAAAGACCGATTACGTATGATTACAACAGCTTCAGATCCGAATCTAGGTGGAAGAGATTTCGATTTGGCTCTCGCGAATCATTTCTGTACCGAGTTCCAAACTAAATATAAATTGGATGCGAAAACTAATGCGAGGGCTTTTTTGAGGCTGCTCACTGAAGTGGAGAAGGTTAAGAGGCAGATGTCGGCAAATTCGACTAGTTTACCATTGAACATCGAATGTTTTATGAATGATAAAGATGTTCATGGAGATATTAAGAGGGCTGATATGGAACAATTATGTACGCATTTGTTTCAGAGAGTCGAGACTACGTTGAATAGGTGTTTAGAACAATCAGGTGGGTAACGCAAAAAATATAAATAAAAATGAGTTGAGAATATTTTTTCATTTGCTAGTTGATGTGAACTGTTAACGTTGTCTCACATTAATTTTGTACTTTGATTTCCGTGTGCCAAACGGCCTGGAAAAATTTTCTTCTACATATTTTTAACTAAAAAAAATAATTGAATTAGAAATAATTTCACTCTAAATATGTTACAAATTGAAAGTTAATTTATGACAATTTCCTAGGCGTTCTTGTGTTCTACTATCCCGAGTTGCCCCGTCACTCCATTATTTAATGAAAAAAATTTCTTTGCTCTCCATTTGTCGTTTGACAACCTTTCAGTCAACATTTGTCCCAATTTCCCTTTTTGCGTTAAAGTCCTCCCTCAATTTTGATAATTCTTCTTCTGTTTCACTTTCGTCGTCATTGATCTGCCCCTTAACTTCCTACAACTTACTGCCATTGCTGTTTTCCTTATTTCTCCTTATATTTTTACTCTTCTTCCGTTCCGCTTATTTCCACTTTCGTTCTTTCGCATTTTCCTAAATTACGTTTTGTATGCCTCGAGTTTCTTTTTTTTCCGTATCCGGATCTTGGCATCTTATTTGAACTCACCGTAACTCTTGTCCTATCCTTCCAATTCTTAGTCTCAATACAGGTCTCTGCATGACCAACTCTTTTCTACATCTCTTAAATATTTCCAAAAGACCTTCGTTTTTTTTCTGTAACCCAGTATATTAAAAAACTTCAAGCTTCTTGTTTTACACGGTCCTTCCATGTCTTCTTCTTTCCGCTCTTTCTTCATCTTCTCCTTAGTCTCGCCTGTTGTCTTATTCTTGCACGCAAATGTGTTTTTCTTTTAATTCTTCCTATGTGTCTTTCCTTTGATTCTTCCTATGTGCCTTTCTAATGGAGCCATCTTATCTGTAGCACTCACTTTATACCCTTGCTTGCCACAAGAAGTCGTAATCAGTTTTATTAGTTTTTCGAGAAAATTACGTGATTTTGTTAAAGCGCCATAATTAATGGGGCGCTTGATTGTCGTTTAGGTCTGTCTTTGGACGATATTCACGCGGTGGAAATCGTTGGCGGTTCGAGTCGTATCCCAGCAATCAAGCAGATTATCGAGAAGGTTTTCAAGAAAACCCCCAGTACCACCTTGAACCAAGACGAGGCCGTCAGCAGAGGTTGCGCCCTCCAATGCGCTATGCTCTCCCCCGCCGTGCGGGTTCGTGAGTTCAGCGTCAAGGACGTGCAAAATTATCCCGTGTCCGTGGCTTGGGATGCCAGCAGCGACGGGGAAAGTTCGGGCGAGGTCGAGGCCTTCCCCGCCAATCACGTTGTTCCTTACTCGAAAATGCTGACGTTTTACCGACAGGAACCCTTCTCGATCCGGGCCTTGTACACCGGAAACCTCCCGTATCCGGATAAAAACATAGGTAACCTTACGAGGTAAATTCCGTGAGTGTTGTTTAATTTTTTTTTTGTGCAGGTACTTGGGTCGTGAAGGATATACGTCCGAATTCTGAGGGTAAGGCGCAAAAGGTGAAGGTGAAAGTTCGTATCAACATCCATGGAATTATGACGGTGTCGAGTGCTTCGCTGTTCGAAGCGAAAGAATCACCAGATGTGGAAAATGGCGAGGAGTCTCAAGGACAGAATAACCAGCAGGCGCCGCCGCCACAACAAAATTCGACGGAACAACAGCAACAAGCGAATGATGACGCTTCGATGCCCGATGCCACTAACAATGCTCCTGAGGTAGGCTCCAGCACCAGCTGGACGAAGAAAATTTCTGCCTGGTTCAGCGGGGTACGCATTTCGATCCCGGCAACGCTGGCCTGGCAACTTTTCGTTCACTGTTATTCTTTTTTATTATTTTCGTCCGTTTTCCGGCACCGAGGAAGCGAGCTCCTGTGATCTTACGTGAAAAATCTCGCGTTTCCTCCACTCCTTTTTTTATTTTTTTGTTTTCCATTTCATTGTCCTTGTCGCAGGCCAGGTTCTGTTTGTTTGTTTTCGTTGTGGCTTTTTCCCTGTTTTGCCGACTTTTTCCGCCGAGTGAACCTTTCACGTGTAAAACTTGTGCAAGATCTTTTTTCACTTGTGTTTGTAATAAAAATACACAACTCTGTATTATTGCTATTATACAGGTGTCCCGCCATTAGATGTACGTAGCTTGAGTAAGTGTTCATCTTTAAAAACGTCTCGCAGATCGCTGCTTTTTTAAAAAATTTCTGACTCGTTTTGTTAAAATTTGAAGGCATATTGAGAATATTGAAGCTGAAATCATTTTAGAATCCATGCAGAGTGGGTCTTGATCACGGCCAATTAGAAGAATTTAAAGAAACAAAGAAGACAAAAAATTTGAAACAGCTTTTCTATCTCAGGAAAATTATTTTCGAAATTATGAATTTCCGGTATACCGGAAGTTAATTTCAACTTCCTTATTTTAAATGGAACATCCTGTATTTTTTTTATTTTTGGGATGGCCATTGAATTGTAGTACGAGTCTGTGAATACGACGATGCCTCGATATTGCACCATTTTTGAGAAAAAATATTTTCTCTTATAATTGGAAAAGTCCTCGAATACCAAAATCATAACCTCTAAACAAAAAATTAATATCTTTGAAGTTTTCACAGCGTAAAGATGCAATTGTAGGACAAAGCTCCAGTAATTAAATTTATAGAGAACCGAATTATGGAGAAATTTTTGTACTTGAGGTAAACTGTAAAAAAATCGGTGGCGGAAGTGCTACCATTTTAAAAATATTTTCCTTCCATAGAAAATGAAATGTTTGATCTAAGGACAAAATTTCAAATTTTTATCCTCTTTGTTTTTCTAAAATGTTGTAATGGACCGTGAACAAAAATCGCTCTGGAGAAGTAGGAAAAGATGTACAAAAATTAGCTGAGATTATGAACATTTCCAGGTAGTCAGCTAATTCATAAAGGAAAAGTAGAAAAACTTTTTTGAGCTTCAGCATCTCTGAAGTTGAAGGAAAAGAGAGTTTTTTTTCTTTTTTTTCCCGACACAGCAAGTTTTTAATCAAATTGGTAGACGAATCTACAGCTTGCAAAAAGTAAATGCGAAGGTTTAAATAAATTGCTGCGACTGACGGTCGCTTGGAGCGGAATTGCCCCAATTCCGCCGACGCCCATGTATGATTTTAATTGTAAATTTTGCGGCAGGACGGCGACAAGGAGAAGAAGAAGAAGCAGATAGTGAAGAGCGTCGAACTGCCTATCGAGGCGCTAACTTTCGGTTTTTCCCAAGTAGAAATCAACCAATATACCGAGCAGGAATTCAAAATGATCGCCGCCGACAGACAAGAAAAGGAGCGAGCCGATGCCCGAAACGCTCTCGAAGAGTACGTTTACGAGTTGCGCGGCAAATTATCAGCGGACGGAGATTTGGCTCAATTTATCTTGGAAAGTGACCGTGCAAGTTTGGTGCAACATCTTGATGACATGGAAAATTGGTTGTACGAAGAAGGCGAAGAATGCAACCGTCAAATTTACCAAGACAAATTGTCGGAATTGAAAGCAAAAGGCGAACCAATTCACACTAGGAAAGTTGAATGTGAACTTCGGCCCGTTGTTCTTGAAGACTACTCCAAATCTCTCCAGCTTTGCATGAAGGCTTTGGAACAAATGAAGTAAGTTATTTTTGATTTTTAAATTTTTAGATAAGTAAAAATTTGTTTAATAGAGAAAACGATCCGAAGTTTGCTCATTTAACGGATGAGGACGTGAAAAAGGTTGACCAAACTTTCATGCAAGCGTTTCAATGGTTGGATCAAGCCAGAGCGAAATTGGTGAAGGCCCCGAAACATTTACCCCCGCCCGTTACTATTGCCCAGATTCGTCAAGAGAAAAGCACGTTTGAAAGTACCGTTTTACCCATTCTTAATAAGCCGCAACCGAAAGCACCGTCGCCTCCTAAAGAACAGAATTCAACCGAAGAGAAGTCTCAGAACTCACAGGAACAAAACCAACCCAACAAAGAAAACCAACAAGAAAAACAGTCTCAAGAAAACATGGAATGGTCCTCGAATTAGGTGTGAAATTAAAACTAATTTAAAATGTATTTATAAATTTGCTTAAACACAATTTTAAAGAAGTGGTTTGTTAGGTTTTTAATAGACTAAATAGACCATTTCTTGCGCTGTATTAATAGAAAATAATTTATTATCGGCAGTTACAAGTTGATTCGGATGTTTGTTTTCGAAATTTGCGCAAATCACTAACTACTTATTCAACTTTAAAGATGAGCACGATTGTTATTGAATGCATTTCGAATATGTTCTTATTTTCGTAGTTTCATTCCATTTATGTCACTTTTTTGTTGTAATTTTATAAATTGTGTTTAATAAAACATTTAGACATTAATTATGGAGTCTTAATAATATTGCACTTTTTTACAACATGGCAACAATTGTAAAAACCCAAAAAACACTTCCACTACCGCCAACATCATCATCAAAACAGACAGAATCATCTCCAATTTCAGCTTCGGGTCTTGAATGAAGAACGCGTACAGTAAACACAATATAGTTCCCAACGTCAGCAAAATCGCCAAAGCGGTTATCAAATCTGAAAAAAATAGTTTCAACAAAAAATCGATGTAAACCAGTCAATACCTCTTCGGGTTTGTTTGAACTTTTGGTAAGTGACGATCTTGAGGAGTTCGAGGAAAAGGCAAGTGAACACCACGCTGGCATCGCGGCCGATTTCGGGAGTATCGACTACACTCCGGTATTTAGCCACAGTAATGATAGATTGACATGTTCCAAAAACTGGATAGTAATAAGCGTTGAGGTAAATCAGGCACTCGAACATAAGTTCCGCGTCCACCTTCATGTTGAAAGCGACTGGCCTATTTTCAGATCACTGGCCACTTTGGGGTATTTTTAGACGTGATAAAGGTTGCGCCAGCATTGAACCCAAAACCTATTTTTATGTCATCAGCGACTTCTCAGGAAGTTCTATTTAACGAATGTTAACACCGATAATTAGGTATTTACGCAACATATTGCTTTGCTTACTCAAAAACTATCGCCAGATGGCGTTTGTGGTGGAGTACTCTGCCCCCGCAGATCATAATTTTGGCACATAGAATGTTGCAAATTGTGATTGTACTTTTTGTTTCTACTCTAGCATATACAAGTAAAGTCCTTATTCAATCTTTACTATGTTCCTATCTTTATCTAGTCAAGGTAAGCCAAAAAGGTGCTCCTTGTTCAGTAAGTTTGCCGCGAGAGGAAATAAAACAGGAGGGCTTGTTTTAAAATTACATATATTCACATAGCTGTAACTTACGAAATATAAAGTTCTGAACATATAGCACTACATACCTCGCGGCAATAGCCGTGATAACCTACAACTATCTGAAAATAAAATAGAAATAATTAAATAAACTTTATTCGATATACGTTGTAGTTAGTATACTTTGGGCAAATAATTTGTTTTTACATTATTAAATAATAATAATACAACTCCAACCAAATGTCGCAATAAAGGCTCTTTATTCCAAATCGATAACTTTGAGCATGTATGGAAGCAATAAAGAGCGTTTATCGAAAAGAATCTGTACAATAAGCTTAAAGAATGTAAATAAATAAATATCTGAGCACTTGCAAAAAAAGTACGTAATAAATCCAGAAATAGAGTGTAACACACCGCTCTTCCTAAAAAATAAACTATTTTCAGTACCAAGCAAAAATTAATAAATACAGATGAAAATAAAACAATTGCTCGGTTTTCGGGCCCGCAGCCGGGCCCGTCGTTCAGCCGAAAAGCTGCAATTCTACCTGTCATAGACCGTTAACACTAGCAGATATGTCTTAGCGTCAAAAGTCCATGATTTACCAGAAAAATAAATATTATGTATAATATAATGATCAAAGGGGATGGGTAAGGCAATGAGATATGATTCTCGACAACCCTATGGCTATAATATCACCTCGTCCAAACAGAGGCCTGCAAATTAAAGATCAGATTCCCCATAGAGAGCTGTCGAGAACGACATGTAATCGAGAGCTCCCGGAACTCCACCGGGACCCTTGAACGGCGGCATGCGCTGAATGCAATATTCGGCCTGATCAGGCGGCAATTCCCTCCTCAATTCGTCGGGTAAGATGTAAGGCTAAAAAAAATCTTTTAGAACAATTTTTTAAACAAAAACAAAACTAAACCTTATCAGCCGCTAAGATGCGGAAACTGTCAATAACTTGTTCAGCGGTGTCAGTATCTGTGCTTTCCCGAGTCATGAAATCTAGGAAAGCGTCAAAGTGAACGTAACCAGAGCTGTTGGGGTCCACAACCGATAAAATTCTATGGAAATCGATGTCTCCTTGTCTGTCTTTGCCGATGGAATAACCAAGAGAAACGAGACAAGATTTGAACTCTTCAGGAGTGAGACGACCGGTTCGGTTCTTGTCGAAATGATTGAAGGACGACCTGAACTCGTTAAGTTGCTCTTGAGTGATGCCTTTAGAGTCGCGGGTCAAAATTTGATTTTCAACCTCGTTGATGTTGCGGTTAATAGACGTCAACAGCTGCTCCCATCCAACACGAAGAGTTTCCATAGTGTATTGTGTATACCTGCAATGACGCACATTCAAACCACTAAATTCAACTCCGATACAACACGAGGACGTTGATAAATTCATTGATTGCTTTATACATTTACAAATTATAAACACTTGAACCCCAATTAATAGATTTACGATTACCCGCGCATCCGCCAGCAGTTTTCCGTAATTGTACAAATAGCTGTTAGATTGCGATACAAGTAAGGAAATTGTTAAAATAAAGACAAAATAAATCTCTTGGTTCGTTATGGAACCTCCCGGTGTGGTAATGAAGATGGGTCGAAAGGATGAAAAAAAGTAAAGTAGTGACCGGCATTTGAAAAAACTCAGAACAGGTCCCGAATGGCAAGTGAAAGCGTGAAAGCTGGGCCACTATCTCGAGTATAAGGATTATGCACTACGATTTATGGGAAGCAACTAGCAGTTGCTCGGGAAGACGCCAATCTGTAAATTTGCCTTTAGAATTTTTGCTGTCGCAAGCCTTCAATGGGCAGAGCAAGACTTCGTTTACGTTGTGCCCCAACTCTAAGTGCTAAGAAGCGTTTATAATTCGAAACATGTCCCTAATTGTGTCGAGAAAACAAATTACGTGCCTGTTCTCGAAGATCATGCTTTCCTGCACGGCTTGATGGATTTTCTCCAATTCCTCGATATGTGGTTTATAGGCGTAAACTCCTTGTTCGTACTCTTTAAGACGATGCAATTGGTCTTCGAGAGTACCATGGAGTCCCATTCCGATGGCGGTGACGGCATCCAATTGACGCTCAATCCATGGTCCAACACCGTTGGCTTTCTCCGCGAATTGACGTCTGAGCATTTCGTTATCTTTAAACAGAACGTTTAGTTAAGAAATTTGATGACGAATTGAACTTACTTTGTTGTTTCCTAAGTTCGGCTTGGAGAGTTCCGTCTCTTTGCGGCACCAATTGCCTGACTTCGCCCCATTTCCTCGTCAAATCCTAAAAAACAGAAAGAAAACCAATCAAAAATTTTCGCCCTCCAAGTAATTCAGCGACCGACATTTTACCTCTAGGTCACCACCAATTCCTTCCTTTAGTGACGAGCAATCAAAAAATTCGACCATCAATTAATTACCAAAAATTTAAATAACAAATGACCAGTCAACTATTCTAGCGTAAAAAAATGAATGGTGATTGGATGATTGCGAAATGGTTCAAATGTGACGGCAAGAAAACGACTTACGTGAGCTGTAAGAGTGGTGTAAGGGTTCTGTAAACCTCCAGGTACTTGGTGTTGTTTTACGATAGCTTCTACTTCCCTCACGAGACCGACGATGCTCTGGTATTCCTTGTCGGCTTCGCCTAAGGTTGCCTAAAAAACAGAATTCACCAGTTACCAGATTTTTTTTTAACTTATTAATGATGTTTGTGCAACCGGGCATAAAGAGTCTTTTTTGTACGTGAGCAGAAATTAATATAAAATTTAATTATAGCGAGACATTGCCAAAAACTTGAACAACCTGAAGCTTCGTACTGAAGAATTTAAGGTTGTTAAAAAAATTGTATAATTTCGTTACTGTAACTTTTCCAAAAGTACCAAAATACCTGTTGCAACGATTACCCAGTCACTGCTCCCACGTCCCTTTGCTATTATTAATTAAGCAGATGCAAAGAGACCCGCTTAATTTTCCAGTGACACAATAGATTACACACTGACTGCTCCATTTTGAACTCAAGAGGGTGTATTAGACAAGACGTTTCTTAACCTACATGCATAATTTCGTGGGATATTTCAGAATTACGTAAACACTTTCGTCCTATAAAAGACCAACTATCCCACAGCATTAACCGTAGTCTAACAGCAACCCTTATCCCAACATCATTAAACACGCTTCTTCAGCCATGAACCACTGCATACTGGTATTGTTTTTAATTAACATCCTCTACGTTTGCTCTTTCCCTCATCAAACGAACCAACGAGAATATTTCTGCGGAGTCAAACTATCGAACACCCTCACAATGCTTTGCAAAGGAAAATATTACACACCCAGCAAAAAATCACGTAAGTTATTTTTTCATTAAAAAATTAAGTTTAACCGCGATTCTTGTAGTCAATGACTTGTTGCATTATAACGAATACGAAGAAACTTTTCGGGATGAAAGCGACGAGAATCAGGTGGACTTCCCGATTCTACGACAAGAAGCGGGCGATTCATTGGTTCCCGCAAGACTGCGGAAGTCGCAATCTCGGGGGATCATCGAGGAGTGCTGCCACAATCCCTGCACTCTCAACCAATTACGTCAATATTGCGCCTAAGTTTTCCCTTGTTACCACTACCAGTTTACAATAAATAATGTTGCATTGTAAGTTTGTTTTGTTCAATATTTTGCGGCACAGTTAAAAGTTATAAAACGATTTTGTTTAACGACACTGAAAGCCTTCTTCGGTCTACTCCATCGATTTAAAATTTTAATGTTTCGTGAGTGATTCCAGCTAACTGAACATTTGCACAACTTTCTCACAGTCTCCAGTTGCGAAAACTCTCTCGCAATTTTAATTTTTCCTTTATGAAACAGGAATTGATCGAGGTAAGAAGTGGCGGCGCTATTCATAGTTTTTCTTCTTAACTTCAGAAACTTATTTATTGTAACTTGCACTATTGCATTAACAAAATTTATCAAAAGAAAAAACACGGAGAGAGGCACAAGACATGGAAGAAAGATAAGAGAAGAGAATAGAACGTGATTAAGAAAAGCGGGAGAAGCGAGAAATCACAAACTGGGGGAGCCAAAAGGCACGCAAATGCGAAAGAGTATTTTCGGTCAGTTGCTGGGGAAGATTGTATAAATAAGAAAACAGAATAAGGGCCTTAGAAAGTATAAGAGAGGTAGACCATTAATAGCAAATAGAAAAAAGTATAAAAAAGAAAGAAATTAATTCGAGTTGAGTTGACGGTTACCAGATTTAGCTCCGGTTGTACAAAGCTTGATTAAACTCTCAACAAAATTTTGATTGGTGATTACAGACTGTAATAAACGGCCAATGTCCAGTTAATGTAATAAAAAATTTAGAGATCCGTCTAATGGCTTTTTAAACTCTTATTATGGTTGTGCAACCGGGCCTAGGTGGAATAATAGAATAGATTACAAAATGAAGAAAAGAAAAAAGTCAATTGGAAAGGATAAAGAAAGAAATTGAGGTAACTGCCAGAATACAAGCCGCCAAGGTATTGGAAGGAAGAATGATGATCAGTTGCTGGAGGAAATCGTGAAAATAAGGAAAGAGAAAATTAGAGAAAAAAAGTAAAAAAAAAAAGAATGAGTTGAAGTTGAAAAGATTAGATGAAGTAAAGGGCATGGCAAAAATTGAGGAGAGAAAATTGGAGGCAGTGAACATAAGGGCGTTGGCAGGTAAATATCGAAATCTGGGAGTACAAAATGAAAACAAAAACAAATTAAAAGGAGAACAAGGAGGAAAAGAAAAATGAGATGACAATCTGGCTGAAAAGAAAAGGTAAGAAAGAAATGACACAGAAAATGAAGAACGATAATTCACGCTGACCAAAGAAGAAAAAAATCGAATGCGGGGATAAAAAGTGTGAATAAAGCTGATCGCCCATCTAACCAGCACAGCGAAATGTGGTTCAGCGGACATCTACCCAGCGCTCAGTCATTTCGATCCAACTAAACAGTCTACCTGCGTTCGAGATAAGTTTTCAAAATATTTTTGCAACAGGAAGAGGAAATTGAGAAACGGCGCTCGCCGTTTTTGCTATTGGTCTCCTTCAATCCGGCCAGCGCCGGGGTCCGTGAAGTGCTCGATTGGTGGGGGCACTTAAATTTATTTAATTGCTGTACTGGTTACATTGACGTTGAGCTTAAGACGGAAGAATCAACAGAAATAGTAGAATCACAACTAGGGAGTGGATGGAAAAGGAACAAAAGACAGTAGACAGCTATTCCAGAACATAACAAACTTGAGTTTTATTTATTCGACGTAATATTTCAGAACTCTCTTGCTGCATTAAACACTAACGTTAGTTTAAACGTCAATCTTTTACATTAAAACTGTAAACCGATGGAATAGACTCATAGCCGTTCTGAATCACTGATACCTAAAGCCGCCAAGTATTTTTTGGTACCCAATAAATCTTCTGCTTTTACCACGTCTGGCTGAAAACTTTTGTTTTATCGCCTTCAACCGAAGTTGATTTACAATTTATTGTCAAACAACAATCTTAACGATTTCTTCTAATCGTTACCTTGAAGTGAGAGTGGGCGTCGATGAGGCCTTGAATCTCCTCCACGGTGTGCACGATGAAAATATCGACAAGATCCTCCCTTGTCCCGTCCAACCAATTATTAAATGGAGCCGCCCGCTTGGCGAATTCCAAATGAAGAATATCGATCTTCTCCAAAATCCTTTCGGCTTCGTCGAGCGCTTGACGACGACGTTGCGTCAAAGCACCCAACCTGTCCCATTGATCGCAAATGCGTTGACACCTGGCATTAACGCTAACGCTATCGTGGTATTCAAGAGAGCTAAAAAAACGAACAAAATAATTATCTACGTAATGAGTATATCTGTGACGTAACGTACTTGAGTTCTTGGGCGATGGCAGCGATTTGCTCGACGCGGTCCTGATGGGCGGCCAAGTCCGATTCGAAGGCTTCATGTTTCTTTTTGAGCGCTTTAAGCTCGTTGAGACGGCACTGTCTGAAGTCTTGACTTTGAAGCATCTCTTCTTTGCCACGGGTCCATTCCTCGTGGGCGTCGGCCTTATGCTTGAACTTTTGAGCCAGATGTTCCAGACGCTCCAGGCGCATCATCTCCGATAATAACCACTCCTCGAAGGCCTTTTCGGCCGTTTCCAAACCTTTCCAGGCGTTGGCGATGTCCTAAAAAACTCGTCATCAAGAGAATCGCTTCATTTCGAAGCAATAATTTTAGGCAAAAATTGAAGCTAACGACCCTCAAACTCGGCGCTAGTCTCGCTAAGCTAACGACCTCCCCTTCAAACACATACTTGTGGAAGAAATTTGAATTTTCGTAAAGCCAAAACCGCGACTCGAACTTAAGCCTTACGAAAATTCCGCAAGATGACGTAGAAAACTGTGTCGTTTTCTGGAGCGAACTGACCCCCACCGCTCCTTAACAATTTACTATAATTTACTGTGTAACAACGTCGGAAAATTGTTCTCGAGAACTTACCGAGACCATTTTGCCCTCGGTGGGCATGTAAGCGGGCCTGTTGGACAACCTCAGTTTCGTCTGTAGGGTGTTGAAGTTGGTTTCTAGTTTGGCCTTCTGTTCTACGCGCGGCGGCTTATGTTTGCGCCTGTACGTGCGATATTCTTCGAGTTTTTTCTGAACGCCAGCTAGAGAATTGTCGGTTTGACGTGATCCTAACCACGGCATGGTGCGACGGATCCATTCGAGAAGCTGCAACAGGGATCTGTAATACCCTGCGCCTTTTTCTACGTCCCCAACTTACGTCACTCGCCAAACGTTCGTACTCTTCCATCAGACGTTCGTTCTCTTGATTGACTTTGAGCACCTTGCAAATCCTGTTCGCAGCGGTTTCAGCCTACAAATCCATCATCAGTACGACGCCAACTCGTTTTTTTTTAAATTAATAACAATATCAAATTCTCAAGCGTTCATGTTAATTTATTAAGACAAAAAAAAATCACCTTTTGGGCACCTGAGAAGCAATGGTAGTAAGATGACACGTATGTCATCACTGCCCGCTCATCTGGCATTGCGGTGTTCTGTAAATCTACATGCAAACAATAAACATTGGTGGTTAAGACGCAATAAACAAAAATAAAAACGCAAAAATATTAAGGCTCACTTAGCAAAACGTGAGTTTTGGTTAAAATTGCGGCAAAATCGTTGTTAATTCAGTTAATTCGACACTTTCGTACAATCGGTACCTGTTGGGCCCCTTGGAAGGCGTGATAATAGCATGACACGTAAGTCATGATGGCACGCTCGTCGGGCTTAGGCGTGTTGATTAAATCTGCAATTACCGTGGATGTCTTTCATGATTCGCGCAATTCAATTGTTACCGTAAATTTACAAGACGAAGTCGTAAAAGTACTGACTGACAGAAGCTGCGACTAACGTTTCTTGCGGATTAAAAACAGTTGCAGCTTCGGCCAGTCAAACTTTTGCATTTGACTTCGACCGGTGGACGTACCGTCAGGGTCCAACATCCTGGGAATGTCGAGATACTTCTCAGCGACATCAAAGGCAGTGTTAAGGTTCTCGTAAGGGTTATCTTTGGACAGTTTGCTGTAGTCGATGAGATCAGGGCGATGGCGATGGATGAGGGCGCAGAAAGCCAACCCGTCTTTGAAAGAAAGATGGAAGTTTTGAACGTTGACGTTCTTGTAGGGTGCAGTTTTGCGTTGACACCACAACAAGAGACCTTCCTTCGCAGTCATTTCCTCCACGGAAATGTCCTGAATGGCGAAACGGAGAATGATGGTCCAGATCATGCCGAGAGTCATTTTCAGGTTACCGTCGACGATTTCTGCAAAATTTCATTAAACGCGCTCGATTCGAAGAATTGAAATATATTCATTACCTTCAGCTCCGATCGAGACGAGTTTGACACCCTTGCCGGCGATGTAGTCCAGGGCTTTGTTGACGTTGGCGATCTTGTGGAAACGCATTTTGCCACGGTCGGGCTTGGGCAGGGTCTCGCCGGAAATCACTTCCAGCAGCAGCATGAGTTTGAGGCCATTACGGAAATCCTCTTCGATGTTGTCGATGCCGGTGCCAGCCTTACGTAAGTGGCTGTTGCACCACGCTGTGAATGTCTGCAACGAAAAAAAAGTACGTTAGCACGATACAACCAGAAACCACCTAATATCAGTTACTTTGTCACAAACCCCCCAAATTAACCCGAGCAACGTGACGAATAAAATGGCTGTTAAGTTAACTTCAACAGTTGATTAAGCAATTGACATTAATTTTACAACAACACTTGATTAAGCCCTTCACGTCGACTTGCGGTTATTAAATTACTAAAAATTGGTAAGGTCTTTAAATTTTAAAATTTGAATATTATTTTTGACGCTATGGCGCTGACGCTCACTAGACATTGCGGGTAATTATATAATTAGACATATAGGTCCCACACGCAATTCAATATTTTAATTTTTACAAACCTGTAAAACAATTGACTCAGATTTACTGCGCTGAAAACAAATAATTTTGATTGTCTTTTGGATTTTTTTTAATGTGACACTTTCGTCTGATTTTTTCTTGAACTGCTTTCTGTCAGCTTCAACAATTCGTCGGTATGGGGTGGTCCCCAACGACCTCATTCCTGAAATTCTCGTCCAATGTTTTTCCTGAATAATTCTTTCACCGATGCGGATCTCACGAAAGCCTTTCTGGCATCCTTTTTGACCAGCGCATCTTCTTTCTCGTTCTCTATGGCTTTGTCTCGTTCATTCCAGCAGTAGTAAGATATTGCTGCTAGGTTTCGTTATTTTTTTCTGTCGAAATATAACATCCCTACCATATATTCTGCACATATTTTTACTCTTATGTTGTGAATATCTTGTTTTACTTGATATTCCTTTAGTTATTTCCTTCTGGCCTCCAGCCTAGGGGTTTAGTTACTGTTGATATTCTTTCCTCATTCTTATATGTCCGTGCCATCTTATCCGCTGTGCTTTTATAACTTTCACTATAAATTCTCCTTTTAAGATTTTATCTATTTCTTCGTTTTTGAAACCTCGGTGTTCTTCTCCTATTTTCTTGGGGCCGCAGGCTTTTCCAATTATTTTTCTCTCGAGTCTTCTCAGTGATTTCTCACTTTCCTTGTAAGGTTCGTAGTTTTTACCGCATAGATTATCACTGCTCTAATCGCTCTTTTGTAGATCCTCATTTTGGTTGCTCTACTTATTTTTTTGTTCGGTAGAAAATGTTTGCATTTGTACTTGTGTCAAGTTTGCAAGACTAAATACGTCTCTCAGACAGACCTGCCAAAGCTTCGAGGCACAATTTTTTTATTCTAAAGAAACAACAGTCCGACAGGCCGAAAAGACGGCAAAACCACCCGTTTTAAAGGTTCGTCGTGCATTGTCAACTACATTCATTCTGAATCGCAAAAGGAACGCGATTGGCCGACATCCAAAGCGTCAATCTAAACGCATGGATAAATGTATGACTAGGTACCGGTGGACCCACCCAGTTTAAAAGGACAATGCTACCAACGTCACGCTTTCTCTTCTTCAGAACTTGATTCGGTCTGAAACGTAACACGCCAAAAACTTTCAAGTTTAGAACGCTTCTGCCTTTAAATTTCCTCATAACTTTAGCAAGTTTCATTTGCCATAAATTCACCAACCAGACTGTAAATTTGAACCTCAATTGTAACCTATTACCAAGAAACAGACCATTATCATGAATTCAGATTGATCAGTAGCTTTAATTTTAGTACAAGTACTATATGTCAAATTCTGCATTGGTACTAATATTTTTAGACTTTTGGTAAATATTTTTGTAAGTATGTCAACTCGAATAGAAGGTCGAACTGTCATCACTGCAGCTAAGTATGCGAGCAACGATAGAGGAATTTATTAAAAGAGAGCCAAGGTATGGGCGAAACATAAGTGTAAGCAGTTTAGTTTGTTCCAAACATTTTTTCAACTCTTGATGAGACCTAATAACCCATTAGACGGAAAAGGGTTGTTTTATACATTAAGAATGTAGGCAACCACGTTTACACATTTGAATGCTAAGTAAAGCTGGTTTGTATATATGACCGCCAGTTTTACAACTTCACCTACACCCACTGAAATTTAAAAGTATTTTATGTGAGCTACATTTAGTTCAGCGATGACAGGAAAAGCAACTATTTCATTTTAATCCCAGCTACTCGCCCACATCGTGGAGCTAACGTGAAACTTATCAATTTCAAGCGTTTTCCTGATCCCTCCAAACTTCAAAGAATCAATTTCCCGTTGAAGGTACTGAAGGTCGTTACAGAAATAAACGTGACCGAGTACTGACACTATACTTTAAACTGGCGCCCTTCTGAGACACGTTTCGTCATTTTTTCCACATTACTTTTAACTTTGTGGAATGGCGGTACGTAACGTAATTTCGGAGTAAACAATTTTAATTCGCAAGATATTTTAAAATAACAAGAGTACGAGTAGAGCCAAAAAAAAAATCTGGCAAATAGTGTGCCGCTACTTTGAAATTATCGTCGAATTACAACCACGTGTATACTTGGTTGCCTAACTTCGCGACTGTTTCTTTCGATTTAGCGTCGTTTTGAACCGTTTATATTTAACTGCAAAAACAATTGCCGCGTTATTTGCGTCAATCATCGTTCATTTGTTTATAGTTTTGTTTGTACGACCGGAATTGAGTTTCGGGAGCTAACGAACTTTTCGAACCCGTTCTTTCCCCGTTTGTCCAATCGGCAATCGACAAACAAACGATGCGCGACTATTTGACGTGTAAACAACACCAACGTTATCCCTATACATGGACAAGCAATAAAAATGCAAATAAACAGAAATATTACTCTCCTTAACCGTGACTTGTGACTTCCCGATCGCTCTGCACTACCAGCTCTCCATAAAACATCAACAACAACCAGAAACAAGACTTCTTTAATTGTTACGTTAAGTGCCAACATATTATAAATATTAATGTGTGTAGTATTAAGACGAAATTTCATTGAGTGGAGCGGCCGTTCTTGTTGGATCTAGAGGTCGTAATTTATGCTGGCGAGAACGCACCATAAAATTCGTTTGTTATCGTATTTCACAGACGATGGGTGCTTAATCTTCAGAACAACGTCAACGAGAAGAGACTACTGTACCAAATTCTTAACTAATAATAACCATTCCAGGAATTCTAATGGTGGTCTTTCCTTGACAATTAGTGATTGTTCGAATCAATGTCATCATAAGAATGTGCATGTAGCAGCTTTCATAATCGCGGACCTACCCGCCTTGTCGCCAGGAAGAGAGCGCAAAAATTAGTTTAATTAGCAGTAATTGAGTCGGTACTTTGATTAGAGTCAATGGTGGCGATTTAATTGTTTCAGTAACGTAACACCTCGTTTGACATCGAAAACACGATATAAAATCGGTTATTGGCCGCATCTGAGTCAGCGAGAAATTATGCAAAACGGGCATTGCGCCAAATTATATATAAACCAAAAGCAAGGTCCGTAACGCCACTAGGTATACACTTATAACGCGGTGTAATAATACCCGCAGGCCGCTATAGCGGCAAATTACACCGGGGCCCTAGCCAAGGACGAAGACTTGGAAGCGTCCAGAAGTTGAAGCAGCAAAACCAGAACACGAGACCAGGACCAGGTATGCAGTTCCAAATTTCAGAACATCAACTGGAATTGCTCATTTTTCGAAAGACGAACACTTGAAGTTGTTGGACCCCATCCGGACTTTATCGAGTTTTGTGGATAACCGCTGTGAAGGTAGATGGAGATAAGTTTCGCTACTTTCGGGGCTTCATCATGAAACCTGCAAACTGCTGCAACATTGTCTTTTAAATAATTTGTGAGGTGCTAGTTATTGCGACGCCTGGCGGTTCTGCTCCGCTAACCCCGTGATCGATGGCGCACCACAGACATCTGGTGGTGGATGTCCGGAACCAGTTATAATTATCGTTACTGTAACCAATTATCGATTTCTATGTAAGGCAAACTGTACAATAGAGCGACGGTTATGCTAATCGTCGGACGTCGCCCGTTACCTGAAAAATGGGCTAAAACCGGAATAGAATTGCGTTGTTCCGATGCAAATCGCTGATATTTGCCCAATCATAACAGCAGTCAAGGCCGCAACTGTCTTGACATGCCCCTCACATCTAGATACTGGCACATTCCGCAAATAAAGGCGAAGGTGGAGGAGGAAGAGAGCGCCACAATTTCCTACGTCTCTCCTTACTACAAACACCAAAACCATGAATCGACGCAATGATTCACAGGCCCAAAATTAAACTTGTACCATTTGGATAGATCCGAAATTGCAACAGGACCGTTTTGTCGAATCGCCAAAGTTAAATCGAGTCCCCTGGATGCGTACGAAAACTTATTCATAAATACAACTCAACTAAAAATAGAGGCATTTTTCGACATGAGACGCGAATTCTTGACCAGACTTCAAACTCGTTAGCTTGACGTCCCCATTAACAACGGCGTCAACACCCAAGTGGCGTTTTCCGAAATTGATTTAGGCCAACAAAACGTATCTTCCAACATATCGAATTCTCTACGAAGAACCTCTCTCGTTCTAGATGGTTACCCTGAAAGTTTCGACGAGCCTTATGGGAAAGTGTTGGAACAATCACAACTGTACCATTGTGGGAAACCGCGAAGTTGAAATGCCATTGAGCGAGATCCCGTTTTGAAAACGCGAAAGGTTGCCGGTATTAATTATTGACATCGAATCTGGGTCTCGCTATAATTAGACGAATCGTCCATTGTTTAATGCGGACGTTCCGTTAAAGATCAAACGTGTCACGATTGAGGCGTCTTCTCCATCAATTTACGAAATCCCACAAAAATCCTACCAATCAACAATAACAGTTGCAATGAGTTTGTCGCAATACATCTGGCGTTTTGTTGGTGTTGCTGAGAAACGTTTGAGGTCGAGACTAAAATTATGTGGAAAATGCGGAAATGAGCAACAGGTGATTCGAAGATGGTGATTACGGTCAATTTCGACATTTCCTCGCTTTATCTGAAACATTTAAGTCCAAACAGTGGGTCAATAACACTCTTATTCATATCACAAACATCTCGGTTTAGTCACGCTACCTGTTTACATTGTTAACATTGTTTGTGGGAGAGAAACACCCGCTTTGTTGGTTATTTCCAAAGGGATTTAACTATCAGTGATTAACTAATCGAACCGAACGACTGGTTGGACGAGAAGATAAGGATCCGACGACATCATCGACCATCAATGGAGACTTTATTGCGAAATCCGAAGCACTCAGCAACTGTCCGCTGAAGCAGGGCGATAATTTCCCGAGAAGAACGCCATATGCAAGATGCTCGCTTAGTGGTACATACATGTGTGAGTATGTACTTACGGTGCACTGCTCGACGTCCCCTTATATGGGACTTCGCCATAAAAACGGCGTTTCTCAAACAACATTATTAATAAACCTCTGCGAAAGGCTGGAACCAACGGCAGATCTTTGGGGACCGCCGAAGTCATCCTCGATTTTTCCTTGTAAAGGAGTATTGCGACGTTTCTCAAGTGATCTCGCCGAAATGGGTTGGTTATGTTATAAACGATACCGTATACTAATTATAATAAAAAAAAAAATCATTGCAGACCAAGGCGATCGCTCCGATCTAAATTCTTCGGATTTAAGAGGAGGAAGTTCTCGAAGAACTCGAGAGTGTCCAGGTGGTGGTCGCTATCAAAATTAACTGCTGGTATTAAACGACTTTGATGATTAGTACCGTGGAGCACAACTGAAACTTTCAAATTATCTCAGGTCTGAACTACTTGCACTCTTAATGGTAAAATTCGTCATTATGTTGGTGTTAGAAGCACTTTTCGAATCGTCGACTCTTGTTACAAACACGATCTCTGCTCTAAGTGTCTTGTTTTAAAAAACGCTTCCTGAAAAATTGAAAAACCACATTAGAAAAACCTCCAAGAACTCAAGAGCTTCTGTGGGGTGATCGTCACAAATTTCTTTGTTGACATCAAGTGGCAGACACACCTTCATCACTCTTCCTCGATGATTCATTAGTACCAAGGAAATTTTCAAATTATCTGCTCATCCGAATTACCCGCAGATTGGTCTCTCGATAGCAAAATCCGTCATTATGTTGGCCACATCTTTGGGGACCTCCGAAGTCACCGGGCCATCCTCGATTTTTCCTTCTAAACGAGTATTGCGACGTTCCTCGAGTGGTCTCGCCGAAATGGGTTGGTTATGTTATAAACGATGCCGTAATGTCGTTAATTATAATCCAAAAAAATCATTGGGACCAAGGCGAACGCTCCGATCTAAGTTCTTCAGATTTAGGAGAAGGATGTTCTCCAAGAACTTGAGAGTGTCAATGTGGTGGTTGCTATCAAAATTAACTGCTGGTATTAGACGAATTTGTAAATTTTCTTTGATGGTTAGTACCGTGGAGCGCAGCCAAATTATCTCTGGTCCGGATTATTTGCACTTCGTCATGATGGTGGTATTAGAAGCATTCTTCAAATGTTGCTACAAACACAAACTCTGATCTAAATTTTCTGTTGTAAAAACGGGCTTCCTGGAAGATTAGAAACAAAAATTGGGAAGTCTTCCAAGAACTCGAGAGTTTGTGTGGTGATCGTCACAAAATTCTTTGCTAACATCAGGTGGCAAATATCGTCGTCACCCTTCCTCGGTGATTAATTAGTACCACGAAGCACAATTGAAGTTTCCAAATTATTCTCTCGTCTGGAGAACCAGCAGATTGGACTCTCGATGGCAAAATCCGTCATTATAATGGCCACTTAGAAGTACTCTTCAAATTATCGACTCTTGCTCCGAACACGATCTCAGCTCTAAGTGTCTTGTTTTAAAAAAAGCTTTCTGGAAGATTGTAAAACAAAATTAGAAAAACCTCTAAGAACTCAAGAGCTGCTTCTGGGGGGTGATTGCCACAAATTTCTTTGTTGGCATCAAGTGGCAGACACATTTTCGTCAGTCTTCCTCGATGATTAATTAGTACGACAAAAATTTTCAAATTATCTGTTCATCCGGATTACTCGCAAACTGGTCTCTCGATGGCAAAATCCGTCATTATGTTGACCTAGAAGCACTCTTCGAATCGTCGACTTTTGCTACAAACACTATCTCTGATCCAAGTCTCTTCTGCTTTAAAAAATGCTTCCTGGAAGATTGGAAAAAAATTGGAAAGTCCTCCAAGAACTCAAAAGCTTCTGTGTGATAATCGCCACAAAATTTTTTAATAGGATCAAGTGGCACACACATCGTCGATACTCTTCCTCTATGATTAGTACCGCGGAAATTGTCAAATTATCTTCTCGTTCGGATTACCCGCAGACTGGTCTCTCGATGACAAAGTTCGTTATGTTGGCCACTTAAAAGCGCCCTTCAGTACGTCGATTCTTGCTACAAACACGATCTCTGATCTAGGTCTCCCTGTTTTAAAAATTGCCTTCCTGGAAGATTGGAAAAAATTAGAAAGTCCTCCAAGAACTCAAAAGGTTCTGTGGAGTGATCG
This sequence comes from Pyrochroa serraticornis, assembly GCA_905333025.2. Taxonomy (NCBI): domain Eukaryota; kingdom Metazoa; phylum Arthropoda; class Insecta; order Coleoptera; family Pyrochroidae; genus Pyrochroa; species Pyrochroa serraticornis. The sequence continues at coordinate 5,867,420 of HG995157.1, read as the reverse complement.
CCACAAAATTCTTTGCTGGCATCAGGTGGCAAAATCTTTGTTACTCTTCCTCGATGATTAATTACTACCACGGATCACAATTGAAGTATTCGAATTCTTCTCGTCCCCAGCACCCGCAGACCGACATTATGTTGACCTGTTAGAAACACTCAGCAAACGGTCGACTCCTGAGTGAGCTGCCAAATAAGGGTCTACCACATCATAAAAAATGGAACAGTTGATTATAAGCGATACCACAACTTTCTTAATTATGAACCAAAAAACTCGTTGAAGACCAAGACGGAAAATTTGGGTCGGACGTCATTTGATTGTTAATTTCTCAGATCTAAGTCTCCTCTTGTTTTAAAAAAGAACTTCCTGGAAGATTGGAAAAGGAAATTAGGAACTCCTCCAAGAAGTCAAAAGTTTGTGGTGGTCGCCATCAGATGGCAGACACTTTTGTTGCTCTTCCTTGATGATTAATTAGTACCACGGAGCACAATTGAAACTTCCAAATTATCTCTGGTCCGGACTGCCCGCAGATTAGTCTCTCGATGGCAAAGTCTGTCATTATGTCGGCCTGTTAGTTGTGTTATTAGTACTCGTTAAGCACTCATCGAACGCCGATTCTTGTTAGACACGATCGCGAAGAATGGGCTAATAATGAACGCTAAATAAGGGTCTTCCACATCTCTCGTCGACACAACAATTTATCTCGAACCGTTATCCTTCGACGCTTCAAAAACGACTTCAAAGATCCCAAAAAAAAAATTGGACCGTGCCGAAGTTTGTTGTCCAAACGACAACTGGCTGGTTTTCTGAAGGTAGCAAATTGATGACGGGCTATCCTTTTGTGAACGAACGAGGATGTTCACCAAAGCAAATCATTTGCAAGACACTTTTATCGGTAGTCGGAAGGTTGTTGACTTGGCACCCACAGTTTTTGGTGTAGTCACGGAGGTCGAAAAGCTCAATTTCGTCAGGTTATGTAAAATCGTGACGACCGGCGCCAAAAACTCAAATCACTCAATCAACTTCTGTTTCTAACATACAAGTTACTTCGACGATTATTTTGTCAGGAAACAGCGCTAATGGACCGTAATCGCGTTATTTTTACAACGGTGTCGTCCTCTTCAACGTGGGCGTTGTCGTAGTTGTTCCCTTGATAAATGGGGCGACTAAAAAGTGTAACGCGTTACATAACTTAACCTTGGTGATTGTAGAAAGTGGTTAACATGGATTAGAAAGTTTTCTTTCGTTGGTATTTAATTGATTAGATGTGTCTCCCTGAAGTGGGCCCCGTCGATCGCTATTGTTTTGACAAGGAGCGTCGCCGAAATCGACCTGAAGGTATAACCCACGAATACCGAACTCTTAATTGTCTTATTGTTCACTGGAGGAAATTATTCAATGTCGTTTCCAATGTTATTAATACCTTTGTTGTGATGTCCTTGCGACGAAAGCGAGCCAACAACTATCAACGGTTGTTTTGCCGCGTTGCATTTGGTCGAGTTGCAGCGGTATTTTTTTTAACCGAATTGGATGTTGTTCAATTTTATTTCTAGATTCTTCTTAATTGAGAACGGAGCTTCCGCCAGGTCAAAGAAGAAGACGAAACAATGCGAGGTTAACGTAACACTTGGTCTTTGCAGGAAGCCTTTCCGGGCACACTTCCCAGTGTCATAAGACTTCATAATTAAGAAGACAAACAAGTTGTAGTTCCCCGAATTTTCGTAGGTAGGTACCCTTCGGTTTGCTGACATTATCGTCATATCGCAAGTTATGGTAGATTAACTTCGCTCAATGGTCGAGTTATCGAAAATCGCGGCCAAATAACATTTTGCATGAATAATCCGAATTACAGCAGTACCAAAACGCATTGAATTGTTACTATGGAAATTACACGGCCACCGCGGTACGAAGCTGGATCTCGATTCGGAAAAGGTCAAAGCTTCAACTTGAACAAAACACAGAAATGATGAAAAATTTTCAGTATTTTAACAGGAATGTAGAGAATCTTAATCAACTGTTGTCTCGTGGAAGACATCAATAAAAACATAGGAAGACACTGTAATTATGCGTTACGGACCCGAAACGGATCCAGGAAAAATTCTTGAAACGGTCGGAGATTATGACGGAAATTATAGATAAAGTATGACGCGTTGATACTTTCTTCCATACGGGGAACGTGTGGTTGATCAAACTGAAAAGACTGTCTCGCTTCGAGGAAAAATACGCGAAACACGAGACTTTCCGTGTTCCCTGAGGTGTGGTGAACGAAGAAACTGCACAATTGTTCGCAGAAACTGGCAAAACCGCATTTTCCCTCTGAATCAGTCAGTTGACAATTTAGCAAGATCCGGATAGATCTTACCGGAACAGACTCCAAGGCGAAGCCGGCGACCCAAAACTTCGTTTTACAAACAATTGAGCTCAAAACCAAAAGTTTCTTAGGGCCGTTTGACAATTTTTGTAGTAAATCGTATACAACCAACCTCGAAAAATTGCAAGGATCAAACCTTGTACCAAATATGCGCGCGCATCCGCTTGTACGATTTAGCACAAGAAACTGTCAAGTTGTCAGAGGCTCCAATTTTACACCCTACTAGGAAAACTCATTTGTTTTAGGCGTTTTGGATTTTTCAGCTCGAGGAATTGAATTTGTAACGTGGTGGCAATTTCGATATAAAAAAAACTTCCACCTAGTTTAGGATTGGGGGACATCCCCGCAAAGTCGCCAACACCCTTAGAATTTGATTGCACTTTTCCTAAATGTCACGTTCTGATGGTGTTGTCAACTGCGTATTGTTGGGGTCATCCCACAACCCCAATCTGGGTGGAGCTTAAAATCCGAAGCTAAAAAAACTTAAACGCAAATTTTATTTATTTAGTTAAAAATAAATGCTTTAAATTAAGGAATTTTTTTACAGTTTCATAGAGAATAATTTTGAACAAAAAAATGTTTCAAAAATGGCCAGCGCTACACTGTAATAAAAAAAAGTTCTAATATGGCCTTAAATTAATCACTTGACGACCAATTATCCTGTTTCACCAGGTCTCATAGCAGCCGCAGAAGCTTGGTTCTATACTTTTGACAAACCCTGTAGAATAGATGGGATAGGCTTAAGACCGTAACAAAATAGATTACCATGTTTACACAAGGTTAATTTCACTCCCAAACTTTATCGGGGATGGTAGAACCTTGGGCTAAATTATCTTCACTTATCTAAAATTTTTATCACAAGTTGTTTGATGCTCGTTGAAATTTTTTAGACTTAGATAATATCGTCTTGATGATGTTTACAAATCTGGATAGAATGTGAAAAACACCACTTGAACAACAGGTCAAAGACGAAAAGCTATCAATAATACACCTATACATAGAAACTATGTAAGGCCCTTATCACATAGCTGAAAAATTATTGTCCAACTGGCCACGTGATTTTCTAGTTGGACCGTCGTGGTGCCAAAATTCTGTCGGAGCAGTTAAAACGACAGTTTGACAAGTCAAACTGTTTGATCGAAGTAAAATTTCATTGGGTACATTTAAAAATAGCTTTTTCCAAAATTCCAGGGTCTAGATAATATAAATGCAATATGGTAGCTGCCTTTTTGAGTGCGAAAAATCTGAAACAGAAACTTATGACATCATAGGATCAGTTTGACATTAGATTTACGGTCGTTTCTTCATCACCACGTCACAAAAATTCAAACTATCAGCATTGTGCATTTTTTAAACTTGTCAAATCATGATGCGTTATTGTTTCGAAACACGTCGTAATTTGTTGATAAAATTCTATCGGCAACACGAATAATTACAACAATTAGAAAAGTAGTGCGTAGTTAACTTTCAGTTACGAGTCAATAAGTTTCCAAAAAAAAAATAAAAAATACGTTAACATTTTCAGCATTTTACATTGACAAAAACAAACATAAATGTTTTGATACCGCTGCAAGTTTCTTTTTCGAAACTGACGTTTTATGTCATAAATAGTAGATTTAAGTTAACTGTCAAAGTGACAATAAATCTACCACCAAGTGATATACGTCTACGATTGATTTGACCGAATTTATTTTTGCTTTATTTTGGATTTCGAATTTGAACTGTGAATTTGAATGCATTAAAGTGAAGCCAGATTTGAAACTGACGTGCAACAGGGGTGAACATACCTGAAACAATCAGAAAAGACATTGCTTATCCGTCAAGGTGACATTTAACCTAACACTTTGCCATAATTACCGACCGATTGTCAAAACAACGTAACAATCGATTGAAGTAGCATGAGCTGTCCTCAAAAGGCGGCAAATTCAAACGGTGCGGACAAATTTTAATTTTTACATGGAATGCTTGACAAATCGGTGGATATTTTGACTGGAAAGTCAATCTACGTATACACAATTTTTAGAGAATAATAAAAACACATTCAAATAACAGTTTAAACCTTTTTAGTAAACTTAGGGTGCGGTTTTTATCGAAGTATTGAAATTATCAGAGTTATTTTCCTCAATTTGGACTTATTTCAACAACTAATCGTAGCAGCTTTGGCTGGCAAATCCGCCAAAACTCGCGCATGCGCCAATGAAACATGAACTAAAATCACTTATTGAATTTAATTTAAAAAAGAACAAACAAAAATTAATGGAACTCGAAATAGTTTGGCACCACAAAGTATTTTGGTAACAAAGTTTTTAAGTTAAATTTACAGTCGACAACTATCGCACAAGTGCTCATTTAATGAACAAGTTTAGGGCAACTGTCAAAATAGTCTTGAATCCAAATAAAAATTTAATTAAGTTGATCTAAAAAATATCAACCAAATCATTTTCTCCCACCTAAGGATCATTATGTTTATGTTTGCAGGAAGGTGAGAGAGAGATAGAGAGTGCAAACATCTGCACTACTTAAACAATGACACTGCTGTACAACGGTAGCTTATCTGTCAAAGTGACATTTATCGTAACACTTTGTAATAGTTACAGAGAGTTGTAAATTTCAACTATCAATCTGCAGTTCTACAACAACGGTAGTGAATTTGATTAATACAAACCATGAAAATTTTAATGAAACTTCATATATTCGTTGCAGTACTACAGAGTCAGAGAGACAAAGTACTGGTTTGCCCGACTTAACATAATTTTGAAACTAATCATAAAGCTGGCAGATTTAATAAAAGTTTAAAAGTTTTGGAGAACTGCCAAAATTTTGGTAAGCCCGCCACAACTAAAAAAATAATCGTACACTTATCAATTTGGATAACGAGATTTGGCAACGTTGCATATTGTCTAGTGTCAGTGTCAATTTAATAAAATAATTTTTCGTTGCTTTTTCAATCGGCTGCCACTCTTACACACATCTTGATAGCCCCTTTGAATTTCCTTTTTGACCAAAACATTTTTAGCGAGTTGTGTTGTCAAAGCACGCATCAAAGAAACGACAACTGTCATGCCACAAGTGACAGGTGGCAGTGTTCTAGCGCTGTTGCCATTTGCGTTGCTCTCGCATCTGTACAAATTCCTCGTGAATTTAATTCCAATAAAAAATTTATTTTCGTACCTAACTCGTATTTACCTTTCTACTGAATTATTTGAATCGGTCAATGCCGAAACCGAATATGTCCACATTTTGGGAAAATTAAGTTTTACATAGATTACAAATGAAAGAGTGGGCTTTCAAATAAAGTCGAAATTAAACGTGGCCAACTACTCTAGGTGGCACAAACGACGGTATAGTATAAAATGCTTTCTAGTGTTAATATTTAATTATTGGTGGACGAAATTTTGAAACTAGCACCACGCATGCGCACTCAAAATTTTCACGGTTTGAGTACTACACCTATTTTGAAAACTGACGTTTTATATGTTAAACTTGGAGTATGTAACTAACATAAAAGTGCCGGATGACTAGATACATAATTTCGAAAGTAATCATAAAATTGGTAGATTTAATGGAAATTTTGGGTAACTGCCAAATGACACTAAATCTACCATTTTGTGGCAATGTTGAATGTTTGTAAGAACCCTTGACCAATTTTGCTTTCTTTATTTTGATTAGGAAAAGTCTTTCTGCATTTATAGCTAACTATTACTATATATGTATGCAAAAAAAATGGAACCCCAACACTACTCGACAAAGATATTGTGACATTGTAACAGTGGCTTTTACAGTGAATTTAACGATGAAGCATTAAACGTCAATTTTCAAAATAGCTCGCAGTGCCAAAACAACTCTCCTACTGTTGACAATTTAAATTTGTAAAAGTGATTGTTGTTTTTACTTTCACTGTTGGAAATTAGTTAAAATTTGCACTTGCATTTCAACTATGTGGTTAGATAACTGAAACTCTTCATTAATTTGACGATTTAATGTAGCTGTTGTAAATTAATTCAGATGTTCGAACTGGCCGGGCCTTAATTTCGTAATAGAGACCGACGTCAAATAAGAATTTTATTGCTGATATTCCTGCCATATTTGAGCCAAATTGGAGCACGTCAACGGCATTAATCACAATTTAAGTTTGTCATGGCTACTACTGAAAAAAAATTGCAAGTAAGCGTTTGGCGCCATTTACGTGACAATTAAGTTAAACAATTCCTATTTAGCAAATACTCAGGATCTGCCCGCATCAAGATTATTAAACAACATCTCGATTATCGAGTGATGTTTTTACACAGAAATAGACGAGTGGCAGCTATTCCAATAATTGGAGATTTAGATTAGCAAGTTTGGTGATAACGACACAATTAGTTGGTATATAGGTAACGTGGCGAATTGGAACAGTGTTTTTCGACCTATTTCCGGAGACCTGAATATTCTTATAACGTTTCAAAATAACCGCCTGCTTTCCGCAACAATTCCCGAAATACACTTGTCGTGATCTCTACGGGATAGCCCCGAAAAACCACCCGGTCCCCAACTGAGCCACACATGGGGCCCCGGCCCGTCCATCGACACATGTTGAAATTTTTTGGTGCCGGGACCATCAAGACGCGTAGTGTGCGTAATAAAAATGTAATTGGAGTAAATTTAGATTTTCTCGTTAAAAAACACGTGGGCGTCGTTCCGAAATAGCGGCAGCGACACCGAGCGTCGTCGCTATAACCCGATACCGGAAAATAGTTTCATTTTACTTTTCGCCACACAGTAATTTCGCAAATTCTCGACGAATTTAAAAAAAAAATCGAATTTCGTTAATCGAACTGTCACGAACTTCACGGGGTTCGTAACAGAGGTCGCTTTGAATTTGGGCAAAAAATCGGGGGTGGCCGGACGCTCAACAGCCCTCCGTCCGTTCGAAACCATTTTTGGTCACGACGTCGAGAAATCCGACGCCTCGACATCTCTCTCGCTCCCACCCACGTGAGCGTCGTTTTCCGTCGTCGACCGCCGTCCATCTGCGCAACTGCAACGTCGAAAACCAAAAAAAACTACCGAAAAAGTCGACAATTACGGAAAAATCACGTCATCCCACCAACGTTGCGATATTGTTACTTGTTTTGACGTTTCATCCCATGGTGGTTGCGCCCGCCAACTTGATTGTTGGGTGGTTACGATGGATTTTGGGTGTTTTTAACAGCTGATTCGAGGAGTCTCACAATATTATTACATCACGGCCGCGACTAGGGCTGGAGCACCAAAAATAGTTCGGCGAGATAAAGTTACGTTTCTGGGCGGATTTCTTGAGGTTATATCGCGAGGGTAGTAGTGGCGTTGCGAGTTGGGGGGTTGACACTCACCTTTTTTTGCTGTTTTTCCCAAGCCGGGTCGAGGAGGCCCTCGCGCTCCCATTCTTCCTCTTGCTCCATGTAGCCGTCTGACAATTGATCACCGTTGTAACCGTCGCTGTTGATCATTATTTTGACAAATGCACAGGTATTCGCTAACTAACTGGTTTCGATTATTGCTAAGTTCGTTCGACAGATGTAATTTAGTCGTGCAAAAGCACACGACCTCACGCGCACTTAACCCCACTAGCCCGAGCCCGACTGCAGTCTGGCAGTTGCTTGTCTGACCGTTAGCGCAAACTCAACTCTTTGCTGGTTACTGTTAGTTGAAAGAGCATCACTAGGAAGCGGCAAAGTCCCGCTCTCAATACTCAGTGGCGCCGGAACCCAATCAGCTATAAGCCCCTATCCTTTCTCAGGACGCGTCACCGGTCACGACCTCACAACTGCCCCAATTATCAACAATCTAAACGGAGGATTCACGTCAAGACTTTAACAGAAATCACTGGGAATTTATGGATTATACAGCATGACACTAGAATTTTGACACTTTTTTTCAAACCTGCAAATTTACATTAATTCCAGACAAATTTGACAACTGAGTTTATACAACGACATGTAATGTTCGTTTTTGCAAAATAATTGTAAGAGTAAAAATACAGAGTAGTAATAAACACAAAATAAAAATTTTTTGAAAGAGAAAAGAAGATACAGCAAAAAATATAGAATTTGGAAGCTATACAGCAATAGAGGAAAAGGGACGAATATACAGACAAGAAATAAATATAAGGATACAAGAAGATGAAATGTAGAAACACCATAGAAAAATAGGAGAACATAAAAAGAAAAAATGAATAGAGAGATACAAGTAGAAAAAATGTCCAATAAAATTAAGCTGAAATGTAGTGGCATTGTATATGGATTATAATAATAATATAATAAAATATAACAATTATAAATAATCATACAACGGTAGTAACAATACTGGAAAACAAAATATACAGAGGAGAGAGGAATAGAGAGATACAAGTAAAAAAAATGTCCAGTAACATAAAGCTAAAATATAGTAACAATACAGAATAACATGAGAACATACAGAGGAGAAATGGATAAGACAATACAAGTAGAAGAAATGTGCAAGAAGTTGAAATCTTGTAACGATACAGGAAAACACAAGTATATGCAGAGGATAGTTTTATAAAACGATACAAGTAGAGGAAATGTCCAGTAAGGGAAAGCTGAAAAGTAGTAACAATACAGGAAAACAAGAAAATATACAGAGAAAAGATCAAGAGAGAGATTATAAGTAGAAAAAATGTCCAACGTTAAAATGTAGTAACAATACAGAAAAATAAGAGGACATATAGAGGAAGGATGAATAGAGATATACAAGCAGAAGATATGTCCATCAAGAAGAAGCTGAAATGTAGTAACGATACAGAAAAACAGAACAAAATACAGAGGAAAGAAGAATAATGAGATACAAGTAAAAAAAATGTCTAGCAAGAAGAAACTAAAATGTAGTAAATGGTTACGCGATTATTATCATACTTATACAACCAAATATACAGTCCACTCATGTTCGAAACTGCCGCCACATTGAAGGCGTGACTTATTAGTTAAACTTGTACGCATGCGCGTATACAGAGATCTGTAGCCGAGTCGTGTGACGAACGGCCTCTTTTACCTCGACCACCAAGGAGAACAGACGTTCTTCAAACTAATATACGCAATATTAAAGAAAACGTTTGTTCATCATTTTTCACCATTTTCACTTTTGCTAATCACTTGCCTATACAACAGTAAAATTACAGAAAAATAGGTACAGAGAAAAGAGGAATAGAGAGATAGAAGTAGATGAAATGTCCAGTAAGAGGAAACTAAAATGTAGTAATAAAACAGAAAAACAGAAGAACATACAAAGAAAAGATGAATAGAAAAATACAAGTAGAAGAAATATCCAGCAAGAAGAAGTTAAAATGTTGTACCAATACAGGAAATACAGAGGATAGATTCATAGAACGATACAAGTAGAAGAAATGTCCAGCAATAAAAAGCTGAAACGTAGTAACAATACAGGAAAACAGGAAAATGTACAGAGGAAAGATCAAGAGAGATAAGTAGAAAAAATGTCCAACAAGAGGACGCTCAAATGTAGTAACAATACAGGAAAAAAAGAGGACATATAGAAGAAAGATGAATAGAGAGATACAAGTAGAAGAAATGTCCATCAAAAGAAAGCTGAATTGTAGTAACTATACAGAAAAACAGAACAACATACAGAGGAAAGATGAATAATGAGATATAATTAAAAGAAATGTCTAGCAAGAGGAAACTAAAATGTAGTAAAAATACAGAAAAATAAGTACAGAGGAAAGAGGAATAGAGAGATGCAAGCAGAATAAATGTCCAGTAAGAGGAAACTAAAATGTATTAATGAAACAGAAAAACAGAAGAAGATACAGAGGAAAGATGAATAGAAAGATACAAGTAGAAAACATATCCAGCAAGAAGAAGTTGAAATGTTGTACCGATACAGGAAAACACGAGAATATACAGAGAATAGATCTATAAAACGATACAAGTAGAAGAAATGTCCAGCAATAGGAAGCTGAAATGTAGTAGCAATACTCGAAAACAGAAGAATATACAGAGGAAAGATGCATAGAGAGATACTAGTAGAAAAAATATCCAACAAGAAGACGCTAAAATGTAGTAACAATACAGAAAAGTAAGAGGACATATAGAGGAAAGATGAACAGAGAAATACAAGTAAAGTAATAAAAAGGTTCAGCAAGAAGAAGCTAAAATGTGGTAACAGTACAGGAAAACAGAAGAACACACAGAGGAAAGATAAATAGTGGGATACAAGTAGCAGAAATGTCCGGCAATAGGAAACTAAAATGTAGTAAAAATACAGGAAAGTAGGTACAGAGAAAAGAGGAATAGAGAGATACAAGTAGAAGAAATGTCCAGTAAGAGAGTGCTGAAATTTAGTAAGAAAACAGGAAAACAAAAGAACATACAGAGGAAAGAAAAACAGAGAGATACAAGTAGAAGAAATATCTAGCAAGAAGAAGTTAAAATGTTGTAACGATACAGGAAAACCCGTGAATATACAGAGGAGAGGTGAATAGAGATGCAAGTAATTACAGAGAACCAAGGCATTGAGGGCAGATGGAGCTCCATAAAGAAAATTATTTCAAATACAACAAATAAAGTAATATTAAAGAAAGAAAAAAAGCAGAAAACAATTAATTGGTTTGATGGCAAATGCAAAAGAACTTTAGGAAAAATGGAAGATGCTTAATCGTACTTTGAACTAAATTATTGCTTTATTGATAAATATTGCAAGATAAGAAAAATGCAAATGCAATATTAAAAAGCATTTTATTATCTAAAACAGCATATAAATAAAAAAAGTATTTGAAGAACTTTATTTAAACACAAAACAACTAATAAAAGCAAGGACAGAAGCAAGGAAAAATTGATACATTTGTCTGCAAAACACAAACTGCTTTTTGAAATTTTTTTATTGATCTAGATATTCTGCATAATAGAAAAAATCATCCATCTTACTGAGAGCACTGGTATTAGGTTAAGTTAACGACATTTTTGGTTCCATTACCGCAATCGATGCGCTTTCTATCTTTAAATTTCAAGTACAAGTAGTTATAGCGAAAATGAGACAAAATTTAAAAAAAACCTTAGTAATTTGTGATCTAGAGTGACACATTTGACGATATCTTTGGGTGAGTCTGAATATATGTCTGTGCTTTCCGGTCCGGAAACCGGGAACACTGCGGCGACTCCCCTAAATAATTATACGAAGCGCCACCGAACGACCTGACTTTTCTCCACATTGTTCACTATAATGTCTTCTCTCCTCACTATTAATCGGTTCGCTGTTTTTATTTTTTTATTTTCTTTTTTATATTTTCTCGGAGTTTCATACATTTTTTTCTGGGAGAGTCTCTTGAGAGTTTTTTTGATCTAAAAAAAGTATATTTATGGCATCGGACCCTGTCGAAAGTATTATTTAAGTAATAAAAATACTTTTAAAGAATTTGTTCTGCTATTTTTCAATTTTAACTTATTTATGATGTATTTCAATAAAAAAGAAGAAAAAAAGTTGATCAGGTCCCACCGAGATTTGAACTCGGATCGCTGGATTCAAAGTCCAGAGTGCTAACCATTACACCATGGGACCAGTTGAATGACCATGTGCCAATATTAGATTGATGAGAGAAGCGTCACATTTACAAATTAACAACAAAATAACGATATAAATTAATAATAAATAAACATTTTAATTATACGAAGAAGGTTTTTATAAAATGGTAAACTAAAAAGATATAAAATTTTTATTGTTGAAACTTTTTAAAAAGAAATTGGAGTTTCTGCAATAACCTTCATGATTTATGTATGAACAACGAGTAACAGAAACTCTAAACTAAGTCATAAATAATAACTGGCATTATTGTTTCCATTCACTTTCTACATCATATTATAACATCGACGCCAGCTACGTATTAATAGAAAAATTGTATTTCTAGCAGGTTCTCTTTTATGTAATTTAGAACTTGGTTACAAATTGAATTAACGGTCTAAGGAAATAACGAAAAACATCTTAATTCAAAATTAAATAAAATTCAATAAAACGATCATTACAAATTGAGCTTCCCCATGTGGTCATGTACAAAACTAATGTTGGTATTGGTATTTAGGAGAGTTCTTATTAACTTTACAACTATTTTGTTGGTAACAACAGTCAGTACTGCCGTTTCAAATTTTACTGAATTCAGTACAAACTAACTAAATTTAGTGGGTCAGTATTACTTTTTGGAAAAACCGCCAAATTATAAAAAGCATAAATTAAAATATTTACATACCTATATAAATATAAATATTTACATACTTAATGTAAAAAATTTAGTAAGAATTTTTAAAATCGTTATTAAATTTTATGAATAGAGGACGGTGCGTATACCAAGAATAAGTTATTTCAATGTTTTTTGCAGAAAACTACTTTAGAATTGCTGCCCTCTAGTATCAGACTGTCTAACCGCAAGTTTATTTCAGTTTCTAGCAGGGAATTGAAATTATTTTTCTCTAAATTGGTAAACCCCCGAAATTTAATAGGGCTCAAAGTAATAAAAGGCTTAAAGTATTTTTTATGTATTTTTATTATTTTATTATTACTATCAATTATTCTAACTTGCAGGAAAAGATATTTCAAAAGATTTATACTTTATACAAATTTGTTTGACTTTTGAATTTCCCGCTATTTAGTACGCTTTTTTCAGATACAGTTCATTTTCTGACAAAAGTTTAGTGCGCATGTGCGGTTTGAAAACTGCGCTGGCGTTAGTGGCGTTCTAGTGCTTAGTAACTTGACGATTATCTTGTTGGTATCAATTCCTTTGCTCTTGTTGACGATCGTGGTTGGAAGTGCTCTCAAGTACGTAAAGTTTTATATTGTTTAAAATCAACATCATCTTCATCTCTTAATATCAAATTATAGCAAATTCGGAAAGTTAGTATCGTCTTTTATCGTATCTACCTCTTATATTACTCAAAATAGTTTGATTAATCGAGATTTTAGCCCCGAAAGTCTCGTGTTTTTCTAACCTCAATCTGTTGACACCACCTCCCCCTAAATTAGATGTAAGTAAATGTTTTTATTCCAGGATGTTGATGCCCAAGAAGAATCGGATCGCTATCTATGAATACTTATTCAAGGAGGGTGTTATGGTGGCCAAAAAGGACACTCATGCCCCTAAACATCCAGAATTGGAAGCAATTCCTAATTTGCAAGTAATTAAAGCTTTGCAATCATTGAAATCGAAAGGTTACGTCAAGGAACAGTTTGCATGGAGGCACTACTATTGGTACGTAAAATTTTGATCAAAAATATCTTTAACTAACCACGTTTTTTTTAGGTACTTGACCAATCCTGGTATTGAGTATTTGCGAACCATTTTGCATTTACCCCCAGAAATTGTTCCCTCTACCCTCAAGAGGCAGACCCGCACTGAAACAATTCGTGCTCGTCCTGCAGCCATGAGGTCCGAAACCTCAAAACCATCCGAAGATCGCGCTGGTTACAGAAGAAACCCCGGTGGACCTGGAGGTGCTGATAAAAAGGCTGATGTTGGTGCCGGTACCGCTGATTTGGAATTCGTGAGTTTTTTTCAAATAAAAATGGCACAAATAAACATTTGTTTGGTTTTAGAGAGGTGGATTCGGACGAGGAAGGAGTGCTCCACAATAAGTTAATTTTGTATAACAAAAAATTGTCAATAATAAACGTTGATTCGTATGATCTTTTTTCATTGCGTAGATTTTTGTTACAAAAAAATTAATTTAGTTTGGCTTACTAGTCTATTAAGTGCAAATGGGGGGGGTCTGTTTTTTGAAGCGCCAGTTGACCAATCGGGTCAATCTTTAGCTGCCTCTCACCTATACCACCACCATGCTTTACTTAGTCACCTACCATATGAGTCTTGCAAGTGCATTTTCATCCACAAATTAATTAAAACTGTTATTGTACATTGGGTCTACTACGGCTCTGGATATGTTGCAGTGCATGACCTTGTACATTATTGCGCGGGAATTTTTTGTCATACCTTTGTATATGGATTATAATAATGAAAATAATCCTACAACGGTCATACTAACAATTGAGCTCCGCTCTACCTATACTAGTATTGTGTGAGTTGTGATGTTCACAATCTTACGTAGATTTTCTATATAAACCCAATAGGTATTCATTATGACCGTTGTATGAATAGTTCATATACAATGTTATGACGTAAACTTAGTAAATGTGGCAACCCCGCAAACCACAATCTAGAACCTTTGCATTTCCACCTGTTGATTTATCAGCAGCTACAGCATAGATTTATAACTGACTACGGGGAATTATGTAAAATTGTATAACAATTCCTTTTTTTAAATTTTATTTAATTTCCCACCAATATTCCTTATAGGTATAATGCTTATACAATACAGTGATTTCATTGGTCCATTTTTCCAAACTTTTCGGAACAAAGGAAGGTACGCGATCCAGATGCTTCGCTTCTATCTTCCGTTTCCTCCATTATCGCCGTACTCTCCTTTGTGTCCGGACGTGCCTTTTTATTTTTTGTTTTTGTGTTCAGTATTTTGGTGTGTGAAATGGCAGACAATCTGATTCCATCGACTTCTGCCCTTTCTGACAATGCACCTGGACCACCACCATCGAATAAACAAATTTGCACTTTTAATTCTTGTGCAGGATGTAGCGTTACGGCTACACAATTCACATGTATGACAGAAAACGAAGAAGACTTAATTGCTTTCTATTACAGCCACGGCGTTTTACCGTGCCACTACACCTGCCCGAAATGCCACACCGTCTTGCAGCCCGTATCGGTTGACAATGGCATGTATTTTCGCTGCAGGAAACTCAACAAGAAGTCCAAACGTCCCTGCAATACTAAAGTAAGCCTTCGCCATGAGTCTTTTTTCTATCGCTCTCATCTTTCGATTAAACAACTCTCCCTTTTTGTTCATTTATACTTTTTGTGTCCACAGTCAAGGTGCCAATTTATTTGTGATGAACTAGAGCTTTCTTCTTCAACGGTTATCGATTGGTTTAAATTCATTAGGGAAGTTTTTATTTTCTGGGCCAATTCTTTGTCCGAACCCATTGGTGGAGAAGGTCTCCACGTAGAGATAGTTGAAGCGAAAATAGGGAAACGGAAATATAATCGAGGCCGCTACCTCGAAGGACAGTGGGTTTTTGGCGGGATTGAGAGAGAATCGAAGCGGTTTTTTTTGGTAGCAGCCGAAGACAGATCAGCTGATACCTTGATGAAAATTATTTTAGAAAAGGTCAGAGCAGGTACTACAATCTTCAGCAACTGTTGGAAGGCTAACGACAGGCTCGGGGCACATTACCATCATCTGACGGTAAATCATCGTGTCAATTTTGTTAATCTAGACATAGGTACCCATACCCAGAACTTAACGTGGGTTAAGGTTCGCAGGTCAGTAACACGGTATGCTCGTAAGAAAAATCACTACGAAAGTTATTTATCAGAGTGTCTTTTCTTTTATCGTTTTAAGTCCCACAAGGACCGCACGCATGCGTTTTGGAAAGCTGCAGCTGCGTTATACCCCGGTGTCCCCCATTCGTAATTTCTAATATTTTTTATTTCTTTGTTTTTTCTTCTATTAATTCTCTCGCTTTCCAATATTATTTTTTTATACTTCTTGCATCACTAACATATAATCACTTACTAACAAATTTACCTATCCACATCCCCTCCAGGTGGGAAAAGTTGCAGCCTCTCCGTGGTCCCACTAGACGTATTAATGAATTATTTTATGGTACGACTAAATGCAACTAACTACATCATTTTCATCTCTTCTTGCTTAACAAATTATTTAGAAATTCTGCTTTTCATTGCCAATTATTTTTCCTTGTCTTCATAAGGTCATTGGCTTCTAGAGCTAGGTCAATTATATAATTTCTACTCGCTTTAGCTATTTTTATTATCACATATTGCCTGATTTTTTAAAAATCCTTACCCACCCAACATCCCTATTCACTCCACTATCCCGTTGAATAGAGGTATTAATGGGACATTTGCACAAACTTTCTTCCACTGTAATCGACTAAAATGTACTGACATTGATTGAGTTAGTAAAAGGCTTGAAGAGTTTGCCACGTCGTCTGAAAAGTCCGGTACATCAGTGGGTAAGTTTAGAAGTTCATTATCGAAGTGTAAGACATGTTTAAGTTCCAATTTTTTATAGTGACTACAGTTTAGCTAAACTGAAGAATTTATTTGTTGACAGTTGGATTTTGCATTTTTCTAACTTATAAAACGGAATTTTACAGGTTGTCGTGTGTTCCTATCCAGCTGCTGAAATATTTGCTGAGTATACACTTTGTACAGATTAAGTGTCTTTCTTTTGAGAAATAGTTTTAAAGGAATGTAACGATTTATTTATTAACTAGCTGAGCATTCTTTTTACCAAATATATGAATAAATCAAAATTTATTTAATAATAGATATGAAGAGTTTTCAGAATCTTCTGACGAGGAGTCTTCAGAGTTTTTTAACGAACAGTTTTCAGAGTCTGCCGATGACGTTTCTTCAACGTTTTCTGACCAGGAGCCTCCAGAAAAGTAGGATGGACTAGGATATTAGTTTTTTAATAAATTATTTTTATAATTAACTACATTTCACTTAAAAAAATAAGTTTTGCCACCTTGTATCGTTTCTAGAAAGTAAAAACGATTGAAATACATCCCACAGATGTTTTCTAACTAGTACCGTTAGTACTTACATAATTTTTTCTTAAAACCCATAACTGTGATTGTTGTGATTTCTTTAGCATCAATCTGCAGATGCCATTATTTGAACAAAAAATAACTACATCCAAGTGGTGTAGAAATAGTAATAATATTGCAATAAAAATACTTAAGGAAAGGTCCCAAAAAGTCTTCATACACAACATTCCATTTTAAAAAAGTCACTTGTCTGTACAATCGTCTTGACTCACCCTGTATGTTCAAAAATAATTTCCGGTTATAGACTTTTTTCTCCAGTTTATGTTCTTAATATTAAATTTCTAGCCATCATAGAACTCGAACTTGCTAAGTCGAACACACAATTGCCCCCCCAGTATATAAAAAAATATTAATAAAAATTTCAAATTTGCCGCGATGTCATTGAGCTATTCTATTGAATTAGCATTCTATGGTGACAGCTGACAGGGCGCGAAAACGGGTTCTCTTTAACTCCAACACGAATAACTTCCTTGCTTATTCCTTTATTGTCAATCGAAATCGAAGCACCATTTCGTTATTTCTAGACAATTTAAGCCAATTTTATTTACCAAATCAGTTTTTAATGCTTCCATAATTTTTAACCTATTTTATTATTTGTGAGAGGAAATTGAACATGGAAATTGAGAGGTAAGAGATTCAACTTGGATGGATCTTTAATAAATAATGCATTTTAGCGCTACCCTGCCAAACGTATCTGTGGGTTGTAATAACAGTGAAGTACAACAGCCCGACACCATTGTTGCTTCTGAAAAAATAGTCTCATCAAAAGCTACAATCAAGCGGAAAAGTCACATTAATTGCCCACTTTGCCAAAATGACAACGTAAATTTCAAAAATTATTCTTTATTAACGAAACATATTTTGGATAAACACAACATCACAGTGTGAGAAACAAAAATTAACTTTTTATGCAAAAAATATTTTTTGAAATGGATGTCATTGGATAAAAGAGATGTAAGTTATGTAAAGCAGTCCATGGTAACGAGACCTGACTATTCATATGTTCAGTATTGCTGCAATCGAAGTAATAGCTGTGGTTAGTTTTAAAATAATAGTATTTCTAGCTTATGAAAATTATTTAATTTTAGGATTCATCCCAAAAAGTAACAGGAAGAGAGTTTGTAAAGCGGTGGTAGCATTAAAATAAACAGTTTGTCCATCTAGAATTATTGCTACCATATTTTTCAATGGTAGAAATTTACTTAATTAGATTTTATTGAAACGCCAATAAACTTTAATATTAACAATTTTTAGGTGAAGTGCACATAAATTTCGTTGGACACAAAAATGAATTGAGGGCTCAACGTTCAAGGAAATGTCGCCAAGAAATTGAAAAGTGGAGTTGTAACTACGAAATTTTTTAAGAAAGCCAGAATATTGAAGAATAATCGAACAGAGAAAATTAATTTATTGGACGTTGACGAATGCGTGGAGTCTGTACTTTTATTGCTCAGTGTAGAACTTTGCTTATCACCCCCACTACTACTCCATTTCATTTTGATATTCTGAACAATAGCAGAGTGCTGAAGAAGTATTTTACGTTTTATTAGATATTTTAATTTCTTTTGGAGCACCAAAGTGATGGTCGAAAATTCGCTAACAAAGTTATATGATGATTAGCAGATATGTGGGATGAATTAAAAATAGTTCAAGCCACTCGCAAAGCCAAGGTTCTGTTGAAAGGGCAAATCAGGACACAGAAAATATGCTTGGTATGTGGATACTGCAAAATAAGAGCAATCAGTGGAGCGAAGGTTTAAAAATTTTTCAAATGATCAAAAGCAGGACTTATCATGAAGGAATAAAGTGCAGGCCTTACGAAGCGTATGGCCAAGATACCGTTGTCATTATTAGAAACGCCCGGGCATTGTCGTTAATTATGGAATATTATAGGCAATGACCTTCATTGGACATTGTTTACATTGCCCGGGCACTGCTCACAATGGTCAATTTCTCACTATGCCCGTAACATATATAATTTTAAGTTTTAGAAAAAGTGTACAATAATGGCTGTGAAGAAATTAGGGGAGTTATTAAAGCTTCATTGGGGATTGTAAAGCGCCTAAAAATGTTTATTGAAAAATCCATTGCTTTAAATATCCCAGAATGGCTTTAAACAGAAACGCATGTAAATTTTATTTTAGAATTTTTAATCGAGGCATTAATTTATAATCAATGTTAATATTTCTCAAGTGAAATAAAATTTAAAACTACAAAGAAGTCAACAAAATATTTTTTCTACAGCATAAATAAATTCTTTATTATCGGGCGGTATTTCAGCCATGCGTTAACTTAAAAGTGTCGTTAAAAGATAGGATTGCCATTGTTACGATTGCTTCTATGATTGTTAACTCGCGTTTACAGTTAATGCATGACAAATACCGGACCCCAGTGTAGTAAAATGAACAAGTTGTTTTACATTTTTCTTCGACTTATTACAATTTCTTTTATGTAGTCCAATCGTTGGTAAGGATAATTAAAAAGTTATGACAAGATCTACATTAGGGCTCTGATAGAATTCGACACATCCCTTTAGTATCGCACACATTTTATAAATTTAACTTAGCTTAACTATTTATTAACAAAGTTAACCAAAATAAAATGCATTGAATTAAATTAAAGTTTTTCTAACAGCAGAAACGCAGGCAAAATATTTAATATTTTTAATAAATTGTTCCATCCCCAGATCCAACTAACGGATTACTGTAAATAATATTTTTTTTGGTATAATAAGATTCACTTTTCACGTTCTTTTGCTTGTTCCCGTACTTTATCCATTGCATGTACTTTTTCAAATTGCGTTTCAATCTCTACTTCAGTTTGTTATTGATTTCATATCCGAGGAGCTGCACCAGTCGTTGAAGAAGAGACGCAATTCTAGTCTTGGAAGGCTCTTCTACTTTTTTCAGGAGTCTAAGATCATAGCAAGAAATTAGTGGCAATTTTTTGAAGATTATGAGCGTATAAGGGCTTAGAAAAATTAAAACAGCAAAGTTACAAAAAGTGGATAAAAAAACCCGAAGAGTAATTGCATCGCAAAATAACATAATAATTGTTATAATAATTTCAAAATGACAAAAGTTAAATTTTCGAGTCTTATGATAAAAAGTTAAAAATTATCCCATGTGAAATTTTGAAACGAGAAAATATTGTTTAAGGGGATTACTGAAGGGGACGAACAAGAATTTGCAATAAAAACGTCAAAAAGACGAGATAAACAGCCCTAGTAGCTTTCTAAAATTTAAACAAGTTTTTCCGAAAGAATGGATAGTTACCTGTTTTTGTAGGGTCCTAAATTACGGTTCCTTCAGTTGTTGAAGGGATTATGCATATGTGGAAAGCGGCATGTTGATAAATGTTTATTTCTATCCCCGTCTTCAAATTAGTTGGAAAGGCCTTCAGTCCTTTAGCACAACCATTTTTTGAGTTTCTAAATTCAATTTGTGGTGTCAAGATAGGTATCCTGAGAGTTTCTTCAATATTCAAACCAGCTTCTTTCTCTTTATTGTGAAAAATTGTTTAGATTTCCATTACGTTTGGAAAGATTTTCATCAGCGTATGTAACCGTACAAGAAAATTAGACTTATGATGCCAAACCAGCAATAACTAAATAAATAGTTGGATTTTGCTCAAGGAATTTACAATCTTCACGGAATGTGATATTCACTGAGTTATTCAATTTCAAAGTATTACACAACAAGAAGTGAATTGACGAACAGGCACTACCGAAAACTTACTACAAATGGAATCAGAGTGTCAGTAAAAATCAGTTCTCTCAACGTTAGCAAAAGCACGTGTGCATGAGAAGTTAAGGTTAGCTGCCTCAGTGATCAAACATTTTTTCCGTTTCCGTTATCAAGAAAGCAAAAGTTTACCCCAAAATTTAGTAAAAAATGTTAATTTACCAACGCTGAGGCAAAAATTTGAGAAAAAGAAATTTTAAGTGGAAAGATCTGAATCACCCCGTGTAAGAGTTCAAAAACTCCAACCACCAGTTGGAAATTCAGTAACAATAAACCATCATATCGAAGCGTCGGCTCAACTCAAAAAAGTGAGTTACTGTTCTAGAAATCCACAGAATTTATTAAACGTGTGCATTGTCCAACTCCTACTGGCATTACCAAAAAGAGTGAATGTTTGCCCTAAATTTTATAAGTGTTTTAATGGAAAACAACATTTCTGTTATCCTGATCAAGAAAACCAGTGTCTCGAAGATAATTTAAAGTGTACTTCAACGCCAATAAAGTTTATGAACACAACTAATTCTAATCGTACAAGAAAATCAGACTTATGATGCCAAACCAGCAATAATTAAATAAATAGTTGGATATTGCTTAAGAAATCGACAAGCTTCACTGAATGTGATATTCATTGAATTATTCAATTTCAAAGTATTACACAACAAGAAGCGAATTGACGAACAGGCACTACCGAAAACTTACTACAAATGCAATCAGACTGTCAGTGAAAATCAGTTCTCTCAACGTTAGCAAAAACACGTATGCACAAGAAGCTAACGTTAACTGCCTCAATGATAAGGAGTGTATTCGGGGATTTTCCGCTATCAGAAAAAAATTTAAAACCAATGGCAGAGGTTCCGTTATCAAGAAAGCAAAATTGTACTCCGAAATTTAGTAAAAAATGTTAATTTACCAACGCTGAGGGAAAAGATTCGAGAAAAAGAAAAGAAATTTTATTAACGACTATTTAATGCGTTCCTCAACACCATTGAGTAGTATAATAAAATTCTAAAACATATCTAATTTTAATTTAATCGAAAACAAAATTATAGCATCAGTGGCGTAGATACGGAAGGGTCTAGGGGCTTAGCTTATTTGAACATAGAATCCTTCTAAAAAAATAATCTAAAGGCCTACGATGCCTAGGAGCCTGTTATGGTTACAAACATAATTTCTTTCAAACTTAAGAAATTAAAACTTTCAAAAGAGCGAAACGGGTGGACCTTTCCAGAGAAAAAAGCTATCTACGCCATTGTACTATTAGAAGCAACCTAAAAGTTGGGTCGGATCCATTGAGAATTTAAAGCAATATTGTTGCCAATTTCAGTTCGAAATTAGCCTATTAAATCATCAAGTGCTTGTGCGGCGAAGCAAATCGTTCGCTAAACAAGCAATAAGACTCAAATTACCAATCAATAAATATATTTGTGGGGTTGAGGTACAACTTAATGACAAGAGGTAAACAAAATTTGAGAAGGTATTTTTTTGTTAAATGTAAATACTAGCTAAGCTAGTATCCCTTTCCCCCCTCCTCACACTTGTGGAGGTGGCTTGAACTTTCTTGTGACAAAAATGTGTTTGGCTTCTCAGTTTCAAAACACAGTTGATAGTGACAACATGGACTTCCAAGTGGCTTCTTCCACAGTCAAAGCAATTCCACTGTATTGCCATTACGTTTAGAAAGATCTCAAACATCCAGTGCAGAAGAAAGCCAACTACTAGTTGAAAAATTAGCAACAATAAATCCTCGTATCGAAGTGTTGGCTCAACCCAAAAAAATGAGTTACTGTTGAAGATTTCCACGGAATGTACACAATGTGCCGTTTAGTGCATCGTCCAATTTCTACAATAAGGAGCGAATCAACGTACTGGCATTACCAAAAAAGTGTGTGTTTGCCCTAAATTTAACGGAAAGCATCAGAGCCGTCATCGTCAGCAAGAAATCCAATGTCTTGAAGATGATTTAATGTGCACTTCGACACCAATAAAGGTTATTAACACAACTAATTCTAATCTCACGGAAATCCAAATTACTGGACCATCGCCAAATCCAGGAATAAAAATGTTAGAAAATGTACCTTCACAGTTTACTTTCAACCAAGAGCCCATAGATTCATTTGTAATGACATCTGAAATACATCAAAATGCGGGGGTTTCAAAGGATTCACGAACGGAATTTGCTTTTTCTGAAAATTCCTCGGAGCGCTCACCGCATGTCTCTATAACAGTGGAAGTCGAAGACCAATCAACTTCATGGATGTTGCTCCAGTTGAAGCGGTTACAAACAAAATTAGTGAACAAGAAGAACAAGAAACTGCCGAAGTACGTGGTTTTGTAATGGAGATTGGGGATCCAGAAGAAAGCGAAACCGAAAATTCGTATAAATATTACAAGATTATTCTAATTTTTATGGCATTGCAATTTTTTATAATAATTTTAGGATTTTTTTTCTTATCTATGATTATAAATATTTTGGCATTTATTCAAAATCGAGTGAAGTTTAGAACTTCTGTATTGCGTTTATTTTAAAAATTAATATTTTTTAATATGTCCATCAACAAAATTCTGTTTCGAAATAGTTTTGATAGTGCCAACGTGGATCTTCGAGACGTTCTTTATACAGGCAATACAATTCCACTGTATTGCAAAAAATCTTTAAGATTTCTATTACTTGTGGAAAGATCTGAATCACCCCGTGTAAGAGTTCAAAAACTCCAACCACCAGTTGGAAATTCAACAAAAATAAACCATCGTATCGAAGCGTCGGCTCAACTCAAAAAAGTGAGTTACTGTGCTAGAAATCCACAGAATTTACTAAATGTGTGCATTGTCGAACTCCTACTGGCATTACCAAAAAGAGTGAATGTTTGCCCTAAATTTTATAAGTGTTTTAATGGAAACAACATTTCTGTCATCATCAGCATAGTCAGCAAAAGTGTCTCGAAGATAATTTAATATGTACTTCGACACCAATAAAGATTATGGAGACAACAAATTCTAATCTTACCAAAAACCAAATTATTGTACCATCAGAAGCAGACCCGAAAAATAGTAGAGAAATCTATAAGTCGAAACCGCCAAATCTAGGAATAAAAACGCTTGAAAGTGTACTTTCACAGTTTAATTTCAATCAAGTTCCGATTGATTCAATTTTATCAAAGACACAAAGTTTGTCTCTTTCGAAGAATTCACGAACGGAATTGGCTTTTTCTGAAAATTCTTCAGAGCGCTCACCGCATGTCTCTATAACAGTGGGATTCGAAGACCAATCAGACAGTTCAAATAACTCCATGGATGTTGCTCCAGTTGAAGCGGTTACAAACAAAATTAGTGAACAAGAAGAACAAGAAGCTGCCGAACTACGTAGTTTTGTCATGGAGATTGGGGATCCAGAGGAAAGCGAAACCGAAAATTCGTATAAATATGCCCACCACAGAATCACTAAGGAGCCTATGAATATGTTTTTGTGGATTTGGAACCTGCAGAAAATAATAAAGAAATATACAAAATAACAGGTCTGCAAAATAAAGTAATTCAAATCGAACCACCACGCCCGGCCCGGAGGCCGACCGCGACAACACCTGCGAGCATTGCGGGCGCACCTTCGCTTCTTTTGCGGGCCGGCAGCTTCATGTGAAGCGGGCCCACCCCGTCGACTTTAATGATGCGCTTGAGGAGAAGGCGAACAAACATTAATCAGTACCTTGCCACCATGGTAATCAACATGCTGACAATGCTTGTAAATAAATGGAATTAAGAAATGGCCAACTTCCTAAGAATTGCCCAATGGAACGCAAACGGCCTTCCAAACCATAAAGAAGAAATTAAATTATTTTTAAACCAAAATTACATCGACATACTTCTTATTAGCGAAACACACTTAACAAACAGAAGCTACTTCAATATTCCAAAGTATAAATTATACTATACAAACCACCCAGACGGCACAGCTCATGGAGGTTCTGCAGTACTCATAAAAGAATCAATAGAGCATTATGAACTGCTAAGATACGAAGAAAATCACATCCAGGCTACATCAGTGAAAGTTAAAAGCCTACCATATGACATCACCATCACCGCAGTTTACTGTCCGCCCAGGTATAATTTAAAAAAGGAAGATTTTGAATCGCTCTTCCAAACTTTAGGCTCAAAATTTATAGCAGGAGGAGACTACAACAGCAAACACACTCTTTGGGGCTCCCGTCTAATAACGACAAAGGGCAGAGAACTAGCACAAACCATTCAAGAAAATAATTAGTTTCATATCAACGGGTTCACCAACATACTGGCCTACTGACACCGACAAAGTTCCGGATCTGCTAGATTTCTTTGTGACAAATGGCATCTCGTCACCATCGCAGAAATAACATCGAGCTACGACTTAAACTCATATCACACACCAATAATAGCAACATTAAGTACATCAGCCATAACCAGAAAATCGGCACAACGGTTACATAGTACAAGAACAAACTGGGATATTTTCAGACAAATAGTAGTCGTTACAACAAACTTGAATATAAGGCTACAAGAAGAACAGAATGTAGAAGCAGAATCCAATAAATTTATTCAAATACTTCAGGATGCTGCCAAAGAAGCTACTCCAAATAGTACTCCACTTATAACATCGAATAATATACCATTGGAAATAAAAAAATTAGTGGCTGAAAAGAGAAGGGTCAGATCACTATGGCAAAGAACTCACACACCAGAGAGCAAGAGAAAATATAATCAATTAGCTAGTAAATTAAAGTCAAGAATCAGAGAAACGCAAAACGAAAGATTTGAGAAATATGTGTCTAACCTAACCAGGCTGGATAATTCCATATGGAAACCAATAAAAAATAAACGAAAACCAAGAACTGTTTCACCACCAATACGGAAATACTCAACACCTCCAGGATCATGGGCGAAAAGCGCCAAGGAGAAAGCCGATTTATTTGCAGAACATCTTTCTAAAGTCTTCTTCCCATATGACAACGACAGGGATAGGAATATAGAACAAGAACTAGACACATCAAACAGAATAGATGAACCACTGAAACTATTCTCATTAAACGAAATAAAAGACGAAATAAGAAAACTAAACCCTAAGAAGGCCCCAGGTCCAGACCTTATCACAAACAAAATGCTGAAGGAATTACCAAAAAAAAAAGGACTGAAGACATTCATGTACATATATAATGCTATGTTAAGAATCGGATACTGGTCTACAGCATTGAAGGTAGCACAAATAATAATGTTACCAAAACCAGGGAAAACTCCTACGGATGTATCATCTTACCGCCCGATAAGCCTCTTACCAACAATATCAAAACTAATTGAGAAACTACTACTCAGAAGATTAAACAACGACATAGAACCTCAAGATTGGATGCCAGATCATCAGTTTGGCTTCAGACACGCTCACTCAACAAATCAATAATGTCACCGCATAACAGATACAATAAATAAGGCTTTGGAAAATCGTGAGTACTGTACAGCCGCATTTCTGGATGTAAGCCAAGCTTTCGATAAAGTCTGGCAAAATTAAAAGAATCCTTCCCCCAAAATATTTCCACATAATGAGATCATACTTGAGCAAAAGAGAATTCGAGGTCAAAGTTAACGAGGAAATATCAACCAGGTTTCTGGTACAATCCGGGGTTCCTCAAGGGAGTATTTCTGATCCCTTCTTGTATGTGCTGTACACATCAGACTTCCCAACAACCGGAAAAACGGCAGTGGGTACGTTCGCGGACGACACTGCTATAATGTCAGTACATGAGGATCCTACAGTTGCTTCGTTGGAGCTACAAGAACACCTAACACTACTTGAAGAATGGCTACAAAGGTGGAAAATCAAGGTTAACGAGTCTAAATCCACCCAAATAACATTCACCCTCCGAAATGGACAATGCCCCAGAGTCAGCATTAACCAAGCAGTTATACCACAAGCAGAAAAAGTAAAATATCTCGGGCATCACTTGGATAGCAAGTTGTCATGGAAGGCTCACATAACCAAAAAAAGAAAACAAATAGATCTAAAAACCAAAGAGATAAATTGGCTCATAGGAGGCAAATCTCAATTATCTATAGAGAATAAATTATTAATTTACAAAGCAATAATTAAACCCATCTGGACCTATGGCATTGAGCTGTGGGGATGCGCCAGTAAGTCCAATACAGTCCTGATACAGAAATCACAGTCAAAAATCTTGAGAATAATTGTAAACGCGCCATGGTATGTCACCAATCAAACACTACACGATGACCTTAAGATTCCATATGTAAGAGAAGTCATTCAAGCAAAAACTATTAAACACCAAAACCAATTGGAAGTCCACACTAATCCTATCATACAACAACTACTGGAAAAATTTGACAACAGAACAAGACGTTCAAGAAAAATGAGGTGACATCATTGGATGTCTACCCGACCAAGCCATTATAAGTACAGGACTCTAGAGTCCTCGTACAAATCAACAAATTAGCTTAAAAATTTTTAGTTATTTTGATTGCTAATAAGTGTATTATTATAATAAAAAAATGGTTTTCAAAGTCTCTGTGATTTCAGTTCTTATGTTTTTGTAAACAAATCCACTTATATAAATAAAAAAACACTGCTCGATGGGACTAATAAAAGAGTTAGCGAATTTATCTTCTTATGGTCTGAAAACCTGGAAGCATGCTTCTAAAATTGGACATTTAAAATACCGTAATAAATAAGGGATTAGTAAAAGCCAAATTCCCGAAGGAGTTAAGGTAAGTATTACAAAGTTTTTGGAATTTCAGAAATTTAAAGATTTCTTTTCCAGAAACCTGTTTAAAAATACGACATAACTTGCAGGACCATAAAAGTTGGAAAAAAATTTAGAGGTAGTTCTGATATATGTAAATGTTAATTGCCAACCCCTTTCTTTTTATTCACATTCCTGAGAGAGTTTGGCACTTTTCTTCAACAAAATTCTGTTTCGAAATAGTTTCGATAGTGCCAACGTGGATCTTCGAGACGTTCTTTATACAGTCAATACAATTCCACTGTATTGCAAAAAATCTTTAAGATTTCTATTACTTGTGGAAAGATCCGAATCACCCCGTGTAAGAGTTCAAAAACTCCAACCACCAGTTGGAAATTCAGCAACAATAAACCATCGTACCGAAGCGTCGGCTCAACTCAAAAAAGTGAGTTACTGTTCAAGAAATCCACAGAATTTACTAAATGTGTGCATTGTTCAACTCCTACTGGCATTACTGCGCAAAATACCACCTTTCTGAACATTGCACAGAAAAACAAACCAAATTATGCACAAATTGCATAAACGCGAACGAAAAATACAAAACCACACGAAACACGATGCACACAGCATCTGATGAAAATGAATGCGAAACTTTTAAAGAGAGAAAAAGATATGTAATCTCCAAAACCGATTTCCCTGGTGGAAAAATTATTGAATGATATAGAGATGTTCGATTTCCCGAGCCTTGAAAATTTCGAAACTCTTGAAACTAAAAAAACTGATAGTTTAGAAGATTGCAAAAACATTTTAAAAACAGGAGAAAAAGGCTTGATAATTATACACTTGAATATTTGCAGTATTGACAAACATTTTGAGGAACTCCTGATAATGGTACAGCAGCTTGAAGAACTTCCAGACGTAATAGTCTGTACGGAGACAAGAAAAATAGACGAAAATATGTACAAAATCCCTGGATACTCGAGCCATTATAATAAAGGAATATTAAATCAAAACGATGGGGTAATAACCTACATCAAAGAAGAGTTTTCTGAAAGCCATACAATTGACCACATTGGGCAAATAGCAATAAATACTAACAGAGTAAAGAAGCAAAACTTTGAATATGAAATATACTCAATATACAAGTCACCAACGGTTAGAAACTCCGATTTCATCGAAAATCTGGAAACCTTCCTGAACAACCAAAACATGGAATCAAAGGCTGAAAAAATTCTCATCGGAGATCTAAACATTGATCTCATGGACCGTTCACTGGCTACAACCAGCTATCTGAATCTCTTAGCGTCGCACGGTTTCATCCCGGCAATAAAAATACCAACAAGAAACACCGATTCCACTTCAACCTGTATAGATCACTGCTTTGTTAAAACTAACAGAGCAACTGATAACTGGATTGCAGTTGTGATAGAAACACACATTACTGACCATTTTCCAATTGCCATAAAAATTCCAACCAAGGCTACAAAAAACGAATCGTATAAACCACAAACAAAAAAGATCACAAACTACAATAAATTAAGGAATATAATGCTACAAAAAGACCTAACTCATATTTACGAAAGCCAGGACGTCGACTACTGTGCTGAACTCCTTACAAACGCAATACAGGACGCTTTCAAAGATAGCCAATCGGAAAGGAAAATATGTACATCAAACAAGCAACCCTGGATCACCTCCACAATCATAAGAGCAATAAACAAAAGAAATAAATTATATCAAACTGCAACCAGAACAAAAAACCCTGCTGACAAGGAAGTATTTCGGAAATTTCGGAATAAAGTAACAACTGACATTAAAAAAGCAAGATACGAGTACTACCAAAGAAGAATAGACAGGAATAAAATCGATCAAAAAAACTTGTGGGGAGTTGTAAATGAATACATGCAAAGAAATAACTCAAAAAAACATGCAAACGCGGAACTTATAAAAGAAGATGGCACAAAAACACTCAACGATCAAGACCGGGCAAACTATTTTAATAACTTTTTCACAAACATTGGTAAAAATCTGGCCAGTAAAATAAAAAATAGACACCGTCGAACCAACCAAATAGAAAGAACTATGGACACTCTCTACCTACAACCAACAAATGAACGAGAAATATACAAAGAAATAATGAACCTCAAAGACGGGAAGTCTCCAGGCTATGATAACCTAACATCAAAGTGTCTGAAATCCATTGCGGAAATAATCACTCAACCGTTGACCCACATAATAAATACGATATTTGGCACAGGAACATTTCCCAGAATCTACAAGAAGGCTATAGTTAAAGCAATATACAAGACGGGAAAAAAAGAAAATGTAGGAAATTATAGGCCGATCTCTCTAATCTCAAACCTTGCCAAAATAATTGAAAAATGTTTATATAGAAGAATCATGCAATTTGTTGATGAACATAACTTGCTCAACAAAAACCAGTTCGGCTTTAGGCACATGAAATCCACCGAAGACGCTCTCGTAGAATTTTCCAAAACAATATACAACAACATTGACAATAAGAAACCAACACTGTCAATTTTCATAGACTTGGCAAAAGCCTTCGACACACTAGAACACAAAACGTTACTCAAAAAACTAGAGTTAATGGGCATAAGAGGATTACCCCTCTCGCTAATACGCAGTTACCTTGAACAAAGAGAACAGAACGTGAAAATCGGCGATTCTACTAGCGCTACTACAATTTTGGAATACGGCGTTCCCCAAGGAACAATACTTGGACCTCTTTTATTCATATTATACATCAACGATCTATATAGTCTCAAAACGATGGGCAAAATACTTTCTTTTGCTGATGATACAGCAATCATTTTTGAAGAGGAAACCTGGGACAAACTCCAAGCACTGCTCTCAGAAGAAATTCCAATTATCTATGAGTGGTTTTCAACAAACTCATTAACCATCAACGCGGAGAAGTCAAATATACTATTACATGGATCGCAGAAAACATCAATTCCTGAATGGGAAACCATCAGTTTTAAATACAATGAAGCAAACATCGAGATAAAAACAACAAGCCAATGCAAATACCTTGGAATAATAGTGGATAGTCATCTTCGATGGGACGGGCACATTAACTGGCTGTGCAAAAAATTAAGATACCTACCATACGTTTTCAAGAAACTGAAACACATCATACAAGAGAAGATCCTCGCAACATCACTATACAATGCACTATTTTATTCAATCCTGAGATATGGAATACTGATCTGGGGTGGAGCGAATAAAACCATCATCAAAGAAATAGAAACCATCCAAAAAAGAGTATTGAAAGTAATTTACAACAAGCCCTTCATGTACCCCTCAGAACTGCTATTCAAAGAAACGAAACAGTTAAACATAAAAGAAACCTTTGGATTAAAAGCTATAACAACCGTATGCAGCGAAGGATCAACAACCATAAACCACCATGCACCGCTAAAGACAACTAGGCAAACAGAAAGATATCTTATACAAATTCCAATTAAAAAAAAACGTATTGGACAAAGAAGCTTCGAATATACTGGGATTAAACTAATCAATAACATGCCAACAATATTGAGGAAAAGACTGCTATTCAACCACGAAAACAGCGAGAAAAAAAAGAAAATGAATGAAATAATACAGTGGCTAAAAACAATTAACATAGAAGAAGTGCTGAAAATCGAACAATGATAAATAAATACCAAATTAAGAAAATTATACTTGTTAAATCAATATTTGAATAGGTATCAAAATTTGTTATTATTTTTGCTTTGTATTATATTGTTATTATTTGCTATTTTGTATATATATATATTATATTTTCCTATTAATTTTACATTCAGCTGCCTACGAGGATTAAATTCCTCACGCAGGAAATCACTGTAAATTGTGTACTTTCTTTTTGCTGAATAAAATTTCAATTTCAATTTCAATTACCAAAAAGAGTGAATGTTTGCCCTAAATTTTATAAGTGTTTTAATGGAAAACAACATTTCTGTTATCGTGATCAAGAAAACCAGTGCCTCGAAGATAATTTAAAGTGTACTTCAACGCCAATAAAGTTTATGAACACAACTAATTCTAATCGTACAAGAAAATCAGACTTATGATGTCAAACCAGCAATAATTAAATAAATAGTTGGATATTGCTCAAGAAATCGACAAGCTTCACTGAATGTGATATTCACTGAATTATTCAATTTCAAAGTATTACACAACAAGAAGCGAATTGACGAACAGGCACCACCGAAAACTTACTACAAATGCAATCAGACTGTCAGTGAAAATCAGCTCTCTCAACGTTAGCAAAAACACGTATGCACAAGAAGCTAACGTTAACTGCCTCAATGATAAGGAGTGTATTCGGGGATTTTTTGCTATCACAAAAAAATTTAAGAACAATGGCAGAGATTCCGTTATCAAAAAAGCAAAATTGTACTCCGAAATTTAGTAAAAAATGTTAATTTACCAACGCTGAAGAAAAAGATTCGAGAAAAAGAAAAGAAATTTTATTAACGACTATTTAATGCGTTTCTCAACACCACTGAGTAGTATAATAAAATTCTAAAACATATCTAATTTTAATTTAATCGAAAACAAAATTATAGCATCAGTGGCGTAGATACGGAAGGGTCTAGGGGCTTAGCTTATTTGAACATAGATTCATTTGTAATGACATCTGAAATACAGCAAAATGCGGGGGTTTCAAAGGACTCAGAAACGGATTCACGTTTTTATGAAAATTCTGTAGAGCGCTCACCGCATGTGTGTATAACAGTTGGATTCGAGGACGAGACAGGGGTTTCGAATAACTCCATGGATGTTACTCGAGTTGAAGAAGTTACAAACGAAATTAGTGAACAGGAAAAAGAAGAAGTTGCCGAAGTACGTAGTTTTGTTATGGAGATTGGGGATCCAGAGGAAAACGAAACCGAAAGTTCGTATAAATATTACAAAATTATTCCATTTTTTATGATCGTGCGGTTTTTTATAATAATTTTAAGATTTTTTTTCTAACCTATGATTATAGATATTTTTGTATTAATTTGAAATCGACTGAAATTTAGAACTTCTATACTGTATTTACTTTAAAAAATTAATATTTTTTTATAGTTCTTAATATTATTTTCTCTTTTATATAATAAAATAACATTTTTATCAAATTTGAAGCTTTTTTCCGTTGGTTTGTTTTGATTTTTATTGGAGTATCACACTCAATATAATTTTTTCTCGAAAGTTATATTGTTACATTCTTTACTAATACTTTTAAATTACAGGTAAGTAAATAAAATAAAGTTATAAAAGCTCGACCCATAAGTATGTTGATTTTATAAGAATTGGTCAATCACTTTCAGGAATTTAATTTATTAAAAATAAGGTTTTTAGACAGCATGGACGGCGCCAGGTTTTTTTAAATAGATGGACACAAGGCGGCACAATATTTTTTGGGATGGGCACAGTCAGTTGTGGATTTTTTTTTTGAAAAGACACCTTCAGTGAAAGAGGATACTTTTAATTCCAGTATTCGGTTGTCGTTCCATGAGAGCGGACGGCATCAATACATACAAACGAACTAAAGATGGTAAATGTGATTTTGCCGAAATGTCGTCAAACAACCGGTCCTTTCCAGGACCAACCAGTGACAACGCGGATGGATATCCGGAATGGAATAAATTCTTTAAAAAAAATTTATACATAAAATAAATTTTATCGGAAAATAAGTGTTCCTTACAAACTCCTTCTAAGTTTTTAAAAACTCTACAATGATAGCTGTGAAGAAATTAGGAAAGTTATTAAAGCTTCATTGGGAAAAAAAAAGATTATGAAGCCCATAAAAGTTCTTTTGTTCAATTTGTGGTGTCAAGATAGGTATCTCTTTATTGTGAAAAATTGTTTAGATTTCCATTACGTTTGGAAAGAGCGTATGTAACCGTACAAGAAAATCAGACTTATGATGCCAAACCAACAATAATTAAATAAATAGTTGGATATTGCTCAAGGAATTTACAATCTTCACGGAATGTGATATTCACTGAGTTATTCAATTTCAAAGTATTACACAAGAAGCGAATTGACGAACAGGCACTACCGAAAACTTACTACAATGCAGTGCAATGTCAGTGAAAATCAGTTCTCTCAACGTTAGCAACAACACGTGTACATGAGAAGTTAAGGTTAGCTGCCTCAATGATCAAACATTTTTTTTCGTTTGCGTTATCAAGAAAGCAAAAGTTTACGTCGAAATTTAGTAAAAAATGTTAATTTACCAACGCTGAGGCAAACATTTGAGAAAAAGAAATTTTAAGTGGAAAGATCTGAATCACCCCGTGTAAGAGTTCAAAAACTCCAACCACCAGTTGGAAATTCAGCAACAATAAACCATCATATCGAAGCGTCGGGTCAACTCAAAAAAGTAAGTTACTGTTCTAGAAATCCACAGAATTTACTAAATGTGTGCATTGGTCAACTCTTACTGGCATTACCAAAAAGAGTGAATGTTTGCCCTAAATTTTATAAATGTTTTAATGGAAAACAACATTTCTGTTATCATGATCAAGAAAACCAGTGCCTCGAAGATAATTTAAAGTGTACTTCAACGCCAATAAAGTTTATGAACACAACTAATTCTAATCTCACTGAAAACCAAATTATTGTACCATCAAAAGCAGACCCGAAAAGTAGTAGAGAAATCTATAAATCGAAATCGCAAAATCTAGGAATAAAAATGTTTGAAGGTGTATCTTCACTGTTTAATTTCAACCAAGTCTCGATTGATTCAATTTCATCAATAAAACCTGAGAATCAACATTTGACTGCTTGAAACGATTCAGGAAGGGATTAGGCTTTTTCTGAAAATTCTTTGTATAACAGTGGGATTTGAAGACGTGA
Organism: Pyrochroa serraticornis; assembly: GCA_905333025.2. Taxonomy (NCBI): domain Eukaryota; kingdom Metazoa; phylum Arthropoda; class Insecta; order Coleoptera; family Pyrochroidae; genus Pyrochroa; species Pyrochroa serraticornis. The sequence continues at coordinate 5,833,041 of HG995157.1, read as the reverse complement.
CAGATGATTCAAATAACTTCATGGATGTTGCTCCAGTTGAAGCGGTTACAAACAAATCTAATGGAAAAGAAGTTGCCGAACCGGGTGGTTGTGTCATAGAGATTCTATCCAGTGGAACGCGATACCGAAAATGCATATAAATATTTCAAGATTGTTCTATTTTTATGGTATTGCAATTTTTTATAATAATTTTAAAACTTTTTTTCTAACCTAGAATTATAAGTATTTTTGTATTTATTTAAAATCGAGTAAAGCTTACGACTTCTGTATTGTATTTGCGATAAAAATTAATATTTTTTAATATGTCCTTAACATTATTTTCTTCTTTATATAATAAAGTGACATTTTTGTAAAATTTGAAGCTTCTTTACGTTTGTTTGCTTTGATTTTTATTGGAGTATCAGTATACTCAATATAATTTCTTTTCAAAAATTATATTGTTGTATTTTTTACTGATACTTTAAAATTACAAATAAGTAAATAAAAAAAAATAAAGCGTCGATCCATAATTGCGTTGAATTTATAAAACTCAGTTTTCCCACCACTCTGCCTCCTATCAACATGCCTGACCATAACCATTGATTATTTATCTCTAAAAAGTCAATGCTGTCTATAAGTAAAAAGTCAATGCCATAACCTTAGACCGGGCGGACGCCGCTGCAACCGCCGCATAAGACTCGGACACAGCATCCCGGAGTAAAGGACGGTCCATCGATAACCCAGATTCGCGTCGCTCCCCCAGTGTACGAGCAGCAAGATCCATGAAATCCCTTTTAAATGACTCAATATTTCCCATTAACACAGACAATGACTGATTAAGCGTGTCCTGAAAAATCCTGCCCAAGCCATCACGATCAATGCTCATGCAGGTCTGCTGACACCCATCGCACTTCCAAGAAAGCCCTCTAACACCTTTTAACAATTTAACCAACTCACGTGGTAGCTGTACGCATTCAAAATGATAAGAATTTTTGCAAGTCCCACCGCACAAAAGTCCGGGCGACGCTGAAGAAAAAGCAGCTCCGCACGCATCGCAAATCGGAGCCATGTCGAAATTAATATACCCAAGCGTTGAGTGAATAATATATTATTCACTCAATGACTCAAAGCAGACCCCACGGTCACCAGCCACAAGAAGCTATCAAGTGCCCAACATCTACACTCGTTTCCTATAGAAGAGCAACCTGTGGCGGCAGAATTCGGGAAGCAGGCACGGCAAACAAGACTTAAACGAAGCGGTAGAACTATAATATGCGCTTATCAGCAACACCGATATTGAAAAAAAGAGTAAACGAACCGCGCAATTAGCAGAAATCACAAAAATAACGCTTCAAAATCAGAAATGAAAAGAATCAACTGAAAGAGCAACTCACCCCAAGCAATCCGATATAAGACACTCAAAATAAAAACACGAAAATCCACCTCAGAAGCAAACGAAATCGAGAAGATAGTCACACCAAACCATTTAAGTTGCCGACCGATAATCTTTTTTCTCTAATATATAAAATTCTCGTGTCACGGTGTGCGTAATTGAACTACTCCGAAACGGCTCGACCGATTTTCATTAATCTTAGCGTGCATATCGGCTAGGATGGAGAATCGGACAGCATCTATTTTTCATCCCCCTAAATGTTAAGGGTGGTCCACCCTTAAATTTTTATTTTATTTTTTTGGACAAAATTTTTTTGTTTTTATTTTTTTTATGATACATCAGACAAAAATACATACAACCCTAAATCGTGTACGTGGTTAATAAATATACCTGTTTTATTCTTGTGAAAGGTAAGTCAAATAATAAGCAAATTAATACAATATTAAGTCACTGTTTTCCACCAATACACTGATAGAAGCATTTATTAACTATTAATAATTTATTTAAAGACAATTAGTTAATTTATTAAATATAAATTAATATTTTTTAACGTTAAATAAATATTTATTTGGGAAGAAAGTACGTTTATTAATTGTTAATAAGTATTTATTAATAGTTAACAAATATTTATAATTAATAAATATTTTGTTGAGTGAATTTGTCTCGCTTACAATGTCATATGATATGAAGATTGCTTATAAACAAAAATCATCTTTATAAATTATTTATATTCATATTTATATTATTACTTATATATTAAAAACGTTAATTTATCTTGTGAATTGAATTATTATCATGTATTTCAACTATAGAGTTATAAAAAGTGTTTAAAGAAATTGCTAATATTGCTTTTTTATTAAATAAATATTTGTTAACAGTTAACAAATATTCATTAACCATTAATAAATATTTATTAACAATTTGTAAATTGTACTTAATAAATTACTTATTGACTGTTAATAAATATTTATTAAATCCAATGATGTTAAAAAATCATTTATTAACAGTTAATAAAGCTTATCAAATATAAACTAATCTTTCTATCCGTTTAAGTATTTTAACTTCATTTATTTATATGTTCTATGTACAGTCAGCTATGTCAAAAAAACGCAAAGGGGCCAATTTGAATCGTCGAACGATCAATTCTAGAGCCGTGCGAGATATAAGAGCACTATTGCGCTGAGAGATTAATTTTTTTCTTTTTCAACTGCTATAATTGATAGTAAAAATATGAATAATTATTTTTGATGTTTAGATAGCTATCAAGAATTGTAACTTAAAATATATTCGTTACTTTAATTAAGATTAATTTATTACCCTAAATAAAGCATACTTTTATTGTTTATAACGCTTTCGATTATAAGTACATCCCTGCACACTTATAGTAGATAGTTACTTTTATTGAACTAAAAAAAATGTTTCCTAGAAATAATATACATGGCAAAACAACGTTTGCCGGGTCAACTAGTTTTTATATAATAATTTTTTTCTAACCTACAATTATAAGTATTTTTCTATTTATTTAAAATCGAGTAAAGCTTACAACTTCTGTATTGTATTTACTATAAAAATTAATATTTTTTAATATGTTCTTAACATTATTTTCTTCTTTATATAATAAAAATACTATTGGGGAAGGTTAGAACTTTTTTTCGACAAAACTGGTTTTATTTTTTTTAATATTTTTTTTACAGGCCTAGGGGCCCTTTTACAAATAAATAATAACTTACAGACTAATTGCGCTTTTCAGGATAGAGATCAATTGAGAAAAGAAAAAAATATAACGAAAATATAACAATTTATAATAAAGCATTAAAACAAAAAAATTCTTTGTCTCAGAGCATTTTTAAATGCTCTAACAGAAGCTGTATCACACACATCAGGCAATCCCTCAGCATTGTTAAACAAGCTACAAGATCTATATAACGCAGACCCTTCCAAAATCATTGCTGTTCCCATTGGCAACTGAAAACTAAAAGATCCTCTTAAAACATGACCAGGAACTTTAAAGTTAATTAACACTAGAAGATCTGGACAATCCATTAGTGAATGTAGAAGTTTACATCAAGAAGCGCACTCTTTGCATTATAAACTTCATTTATCTGTCTCAATCCCAACGTGTCAACGTTCATACATAGGTTCTCAGCAACACTCCGAATTACACTCGATGAACACAAACTTGAGAAAATCTGAGCATCACTCTCCACTGGCCACCCGATACCAGGTAAGTTGAAATCTCCAAGGAGTAGCATTTCAGTTATGCGCGAACTCAAAGAAGCTGCCACTGATGATACAGAAGTTAAAGCATGTAGAAACTGATTAAGTCCATTTTCAAATACATCAGGGCCCACAGATGACACAAGCGGTGAGTATAGTAACTGATGCAAATTCCACAGCTGCCGGTCAACATAACCTCAAGGATCATATACTCAATGGAGGAGCTATGCATGCTTAGAATCGAATAATTAATGCTTGACTTGATAGCAATCAGCACACCACCACCACGAGATTTACCAGAACTCAATAAATCACAACGAATAATTTTGTAATTTAATAACTGAAGCTCAGCATCAGTTACCGACCGATCAAGCCAAGTCTCAGTTAAACATATGAGGTCATAATCAACAGCTGATGATGAAACTGCACCAATGAATTCAGCTAACTTATTTTTTAAACTCCTTACATTCTGATAATAAATTCTTAAGGGTCCAGATAAACTTCCAATTAGTTTTTTGGATTTGAATTGGGAGCACTTGACTTTTTTGGAGTATTAATTACAATTGTTGGATTTCCAGTAAAGTATCTAACAACTAAATTCTTCTCACCACTCTTTGTTCGAGCTTCAACTTCTTTTAAAAGAGTTTTAAACTGCTGACGCTGATATGCAGTTTTATCAACTGAAACTTTACTATCACCAAATTGCAATTTTTTTTTGTATACATAACTCACATTACATCAGCTGATGAGTCCATGGCAACTTTGAGGGGTCGAGAGCGAGAAGTATTGAATTTTCCCAAACGATTTATTTTTAGGTTAGAAACATCAAAGGGGCCTTTCCAAGTACATCATAAACAAATTTTTTGTCTTCTATATCATTGTTATTGTCTGGGTGATTAAAAATCAGGAGATTCTTTTCCCTATACTTCCTATCTGTAAATTCAGAGAGAACACTTTCAAAAATACTACTGTTAATAGACTCAACCTTTTGATCCACTGCATTTATCTGTACAAAAGCTTCCTCAATCTTAGTATCTAATCGATCAATTGCAATTTGTACTGAGTTCTTAATTTCATTTTTAATTTCTAGGAGAGAAGATGAGATTTTTTCCCATAACTTGTCCAATTTAGCATCCAATTTTTGATCAAAATCACTAGGTACAGATTTATCAGCACAACATTTCTTAAATCTGCCATCAGGAAGTTTGCTTAACTTTACAGCACAGCTAGGGTGAGTCAATTCATTGCAACCCTTGCATTTAACTGCTACATCAAGATTTGCATCCTTGATCTCTTTACCACATCCTAGGCAGTTAACCATTTTAGGTTATGTTGCGACCACGTGGCAAGCAAGTTTTGGTTTCTCAGCTTCAAAATACAGTTCATAGTGACAACATGGACTTCCAAGGGGCTCCTTCCACAGTCAAAGCAATTCCACTGTATTGCCAAAAATCTTTAAAATTTCCATTACGTTTGAAAAGATCTACATCACCCAGTGTAAAAGTTCAAAAATCCCAACCACCAGTTGAAAATTCAGCAACAATAAACCCTCGTATTGAAGCGTTGGCTCAGCCAAAAAAAGTGAATTAATGTTCAAGAAATCCACAGGATTTACAAAATGTGTCGTCGAGTGCATCGTCCAACTCCTACAATAAAGAGCGAATCAGCCTGCTAGCATTGCCGAAAAGAGTGAATGTTTGTCTTAAATTTTATAAATGATTTAATGGAAAAAAACATTTCTGTCATCGTCAGCATTGTCAGCAAAAGTGTCTCGAAGATAATTTAATGTATACTTCGACACCAAGAAAGTTTGCGAACACAACAAATTCAAATCTTACCGAAAAACAAATTATTGTACCATCAGATGCAGACCCGAAAAGTAGTAGAGAAATCTATAAGTCGAAACCGCCAAATCTTGGAATAAAAACGCTTGAAGGTGTACCTTCACAGTTTAATTTCAATCAAGTTCCGATTGATTCAAATTCATCAAAGATACAAAGTTTGTCTGTTTCAAAGGATTCACGAACGGAATTGGCTTTTTCTGAAAATTCTTCGAGGCATTCACCGCATGTCTCTATAACAGTGGGATTCGAAGACCAATCAGACAGTTCAAATAACCCCATGGATGTTGCTCCAGTTGAAGCGGTTACAAACAAAACTAGTGAACAAGAAGAACAAGAAGCTGCCGAAGTACGTAGTTCTGTCATGGAGATTGGGAATCCAGAGCCAAGTCAATTCCAATTTATTGCCAGAGATCGTTGAGAATTCCATTACGTTCGAGAACATCTCTATCAAACAAACAGAATTATGTTGCAAAACCATTAACAACCAGCCCTCGCATCCATGAGTTAGCTAAACCGAAAAAAATTTAATGTTGTTCACGACATCGACATCAGTTTTCTAACAATGTGCCATCTACTAGAACTTTCACTTCCAGAGGATCCTGCAACAAGAAGTGGATCGGCGCGTTGGCGCTTTCAAAAAGTTTCAATCAAAAGCTTCAACGTCAACAAAAAAGCGTACAAGGAAATATCGCAATGAAAATCCGGAGCATTCTCGGTATCTTGTCCCTATTTGCCATTTTTTTCAGCTATATCGCCATTTTAATATTGATAGATTTGGATAAAATGTTTTAACAATTTTGGTTTATTTAAGTTTTTTTTATTTTTTTATTAGTAATTTTAAGACTTTGTATGACTATAATTGTAATTATTCGAATTTGAGAGACGTTTACAATATAAATGATTCGCCCCTGGTTTATTATGCTTAATGATAAAAGTAACAGCTTTTAAATGATTTTAGTATTAACTTCTTATTTATTCATAAAATATTTTTTTTATAAAATTTAGAGACAATAATAAACACTTCTCAGTTATTGCTGCATTTTTACTTGTTTGATTCACTCTTATCGTCATAAAAAATATTGATTCAAAATTATATTACTTTAATAAAAATTTATTGCTAACAATAAATTTATTAAAAGTAAAATTCTTAATTAGTTGCCATTTCGGAAAATTTAATTGATAATTAAAAAAAATATAATTCACAATTTCATAGAAGTTATGAGGCCAGAATAACAAAAAACCTTCAACTTAACTAACAGTTATAATTATATTTTGGAGGACTAACATAATAATACAAACAAGAAATTGACAATAATATAATTGATCATGGAATATTTTTTTTATTTTTTGATTAATTATTATTGGATACAAAAAGTTTTGTTTAGAATCAAAATACGATTTCGGTCTAATAAGTTTTCACCAACTGAAGACATATTTTTGCAGGCACTCACGTTATAAATATTGTAAAATTATTGTTGCTAAATACAGATAAATAATTTTGTAACTGGATTAAAATTATAGAGAATTTGATTTCAGAGCTGTTCATGTTAGATTTCCTCCATTTTTGTGGGATACCCCAAAATGTATTTAATTTAAAAAAAAAACTTTAACTAGTTATTAGTAAATCGCTAAAAAAATGTGCTTTTACCCCTTTATATGAATCATGAACCGCTGAATAAAGAGGTACAGCTTTTGTGCACCTTGGTTTCCGCAACCAGCAAAACACACATGCAATGCCAATAGAGTAAGCAATTACCAAAGAAGATAAATAAATAAGGACAATGATTTGATATACAAAGCTGCACATTTCAATATATTACCCCAAATAATTCTCTTAAAATTGCTTTGTATGGGCCTTACTCACACATGCTGAAAAAAGGCACTTGGTACATTTGTGCTTTATTTTCCCTGCGACTAACTATATTGACAACAATACATCCGGTCCTACGACCACCAAAATCGAAGATTTCTTTTCCATACAATCAGCTATTGCTATTGTTAAGAATTCACTTATGGAGGATGAGTTACTGTTTTTGTAGAAGTTGAAGTGGTTTTGTATAGGTAATTTTGTTATAAGTAAATGTTTATTGGCATCCCTATTCCCCTCTTCAAGTTAGTGGGAGAAACCTTAAGTTTTTTTTGCAAAAACTGTCTGCGCTCGATCAGTTTATAAATTTAGTTTGTGGTGCCAATATGGACTTCCAAGGAGTTTCTTCAACAGTCAAGCCAGTTCCACTTTATTGTCAAAAATTAATGAGATTTCCATTGCGTCTGCAAAGATCTGCATCAGTCCGGGTAACCGTAAAAGAAAAACGGACTTACGTAGCCAACCCTCGCATCGAAAAACTGGCTCAACCCAAAAAAATTGGGTATTGTTCCAGAAGTCGTCAATCGTCACAAGATTCATTAACTACATCATTAAATTCTAAAGGATCCTACAACAAGGAGAGAACCGAGGAGTTGGCACTACCAAAAACTTTCAGTGTTTGTCCTAAATATAATCAAAGTTTTGGTGATAAACCGTTTTCTCGAGGTCAACAAAAAATTGTGGAAGAAACTTTCGTTAATTGTCGGTCCAAAAATGAAAATAAGGATTATCTTCGCGATTTTATTGCTATCAAAAGAAGTTTTATTACAAATGACACAGAAGCGCCGTTATCAAAGAAGCAAAAGCTTTCTCCAAAATCTAGTGAAATGCATAAAATTATTTTAGCAATACCGAAAAACAGATTAGATTTGAAAAAAAAGAAAAGAAATTTCGTTAATGTTGCTGCTCTAGAATTACAAGGTTTCCATTTCGGCGAAGACCACTTTTTCGAAGATGATTATTTATTGTGTTCTTCAACTCCACTGACTAGTCCAATGAAGTTTACAAATACTAGTTTTAATTTTAGTGAAAACGAAATTACTAAACCATGGGAAGCAACCCCTAGAGAAAATTATGAATCAAAATTTAAATCAAGTTCTGAAGAGTTCAACTCAACAATGAAAATTTCTGAAATTATCCCTTCTCATTTTAAATTCAACGAGGTTCCGATTGATTCAATTCCGTCAACAAAGAGTCAACAAAACCTAGCAGTTGATTCAGAATTAACGAACTCGACTACTCCTATTGATTCTTTGAAGCACTCACCACTTGTGTCTTTTACACGGGGATTTAAGGACGATACAGCGGTTTTGAGTGATAACTCTAACAAGGTTGAAGCTGCTACAATAGGAAATATCAAAGCCCGTGCTTCTGATACTGAGGTTGCTAGTCCAAGAGAAGACGATCCCGAATTTGATCGGGCACTTTGCGAACTTCGTCGCCTTCTCGAGCTTGTTAAATTTGGTTAAAATATTTTAACAATTTTGTTTGTTTTGTATTTTTGTAGATTTTCTTAGCAATTTTAAGAATTTTTGTATTAGTTGTATTTATTTGTATTTGATTGACGTTTACAACTTCTGTATCGCATTTTGCATATAACATAAATAGCACGCTACTGATTTATCGAGTGGCAAAAAGTAATCGTTCTTAACATGTTTTTAGTATAATTTTTTTGTTTAAATATGAGATAATTTTTTATGAAATTTAGAGACAATACACACTAAGAATCAATTGGAATTTTATTAATTTTAATGGGACTGCCCGTATACTTCGTTTGAAAAATTTGGGTTGCTGCATTTCTTACTTATGCTGTCACAATAGAAAAAGAAAGTTAAATAATTTTCTAATAATAATAATGTTATTAATAGCACGCCATTTTAGAAATAATAAGAAGAAAGTACAACAACATATTGCGTCTTAGTTAATTCCAAAACTACTATACACTTAGGAACCGGTTTATGTACATTTTGAATCTTTGTGGCGGGTGTTGAAACCGATCTAGCTCCTTCTTATATCAGTTCGCTAACCTGCACATTCAATGTGTAGTTAGTTCTCCTAAAACTTACCATAAAGAAGTCATCAGCTCTAGTGCCTCTGAGAAGGACACGAAGTGAAATGAGAGCAAGTAGATCGGGTTAGTCAATCGCTGAATGTGTTATCTTGTTCAGTAGAACAAAGGATTAGTACTCTCGTTTCTTTGAGAGATCGGCAATGTTCAGGATCCTAGCGAGGGCTGCCTCATCAAAATCCTCATATGATATATGGCATTTCAGAGAGATAAAACTCTGAAACTTTCTTTGAGTTTTTTACCAAGGTATTGATGGCTGTCGCAGTAGAAATTTCAAATGACGCTGACGTATTCTAGAATGGGTATGACTAGAGTAATATTTTTCAGGCACTTTGTATTATTTAAATCTCAGTTCGTTTAATAAAGCCAAGTGTTTTTAGACTGCGATTCGAAATGTACTGAATGTGGGAAATAAACCTCAATTCAGCGTCAAATTCGAACATCTAGATCCTTGATGGAGGAAGCTGTGTGCAAAGAACATTCTGTATCATCTATACCAGTGACGCGCACCTCTAAAGTGCTGACATCTACCGCTATTTTGAGTAATGTTCTGCTACAAATTTTCGTTTGGCAACACTGCACGACGCTTTATATACGTCAGAACACCAGATGTCAGGTGACAGCTGAGCTGTCAGTTCAGTTGTTATTGCGTGGTGTAGTTGCTTGTACATGTGATGGATTGATAAACAGTTTTTGGTCTGGTTTTCTATACGTTATATCTCGTTGTAATCTCCTTATTCTTTAACTGCTTTGAATTAACTTAAATAAGACAAAAATGGCTTCGTCGGAAGCCATCCAAGTGAGTTCGTTGCCTCTGCCCCCAATGCAGTACATAAATCAGTACACAGACGAAATGATACGTCGGGGGCGCACTCCTAGACCTCCACCGCCTATACAAGACACGTACCATATGTTTGGCAACCCCTTCAACACAGAAGAAAGCATTATACGGCCCCTAGAGAGTCAAGTAAGTTATCAACATACGAAGTTAACGTTTCACTATTTTTTTTAAAGGGCATAAAAAGGCTGTACCCCCTTCATTTTGATCGTCGACGAGAATTAAAGAAACTCAACCAATCTTTGTTGGCCAATTTTCTGGATTTATTGGACCTCTTAGTGAACTGTCCGGATTCCCCAAGAAGAGCAGAAAAAATTGATGATCTAAGTCTACTTTTTATTCATATCCACCATTTGTTAAACGAGTTCAGGCCACATCAAGCAAGAGAAACTTTAAGAGTTATGATGGAATTACAAAGGAGACAGCGGATCGAAACTGCCAACCGTTTTCAGAAACATTTAGATAAGGTTATGGAAATTTTACAAAGAGCTATACAGAGTTTGCCGGAACCTATGGAAGTTGATTCGAAAGTACTCATCGAAACCGATATTTTAGTTAATCAAGAGAAAGCCGCTAAAGAGGATGCCAAGTCTGATCCGTGTTGCGCCCTCGATCGCGCTATGTGCAAAATTGTCGATAATATGTAACGTATAAGAGTTTTTTTTAATATAAAAGTAGTTTCGTATTGTTAATTGTTGTTCTCACACCTGAACTACTCAATATTGTGAATTGCAAGTCGTTAAAACTTTATCAAGACTTAGTTAATGAATGGAACAAAAACTAATCTGCTTGGTTAATAAAATAGGAGAGTTTATTTATATTTATTCAGTTTTAACAAGTTAAGGGCAAAATTGCGCAAAAGTGAACACAATTTTGCTGTTATTATTAAACTTAAGTTTTATTTAAACAAATTAATACGTAACAGTAACATGGAATTTTCTATTCCTGCGCTAAAAACAAATTGGGATAAAATCTGAGGCCCTCAATGGAGTCATCTCTGCAAGTTTTCCCGTATTTCTCAGCATTCAGCAGTCTCTCCTTAGCTAAAGTAATAGAAATGCCGAGTGATTGCGCTAATTCTTCTGATGTAAACGACCCTTTATCGGTTAGCTAAAAACAATTAATTAATTAAAGAAATGAAAGGCAACAAAAAAATTACTAAAACAGTTGTGGCTTCTGCTACACTTTCATCATTCAAAGTAGCGAGTTGAAGCACCATAACTCCAGAATTAAACTGGTGCAGTTTTAAAGGTAAACTGAGTGATTCCATTAGTTGACACGCGTGTAGAAGATCTTCTGGAGACAACAATTCCAATCCCCTCGCCCGGTTAACACGACAAAAAACATCAGTTAAGGCCATCATGCCACCCATTTCCTCAATATGTGACAGTAAAATATCGCAAATTTGCCTCGCTAAACTCCTGTAGTACTGATTATTCGACTTGTAAGCGTCTCTAGTGACCGGATCATCGATCCCTAAACTCAAAAGATAAGATTTGAAACGAACCGTTTCATCTTCAGTAATTTCGCCTTGTTTTTCCTATAGAAAATTAATTAATTCAAATCTACAATTATTTTCAAAATTACTTTAATTTTAGTCGAAATCGTGCGTGATAAATGAACCATTTCTTTAGCCATACCCATAAGCTTGTTGAGATCTTGAAAAGCAACTGTAATACTTTCATCAGCCGCTTTGTGCCTTTCCTGCAAGCTTCTTTCAATTCCAACAATTCCCGCGCGCGTTTTAATTTGAGGCAAGGCTTTAGGAGCTTGTGTTAACGGTATTTGCACTTCCCATTGACGTTTCTGGATACAATTATTTAAAATTCCGGGAACGTCAGAACTGAAGCCATCTCGAAAAGATAATTTAATGAAATTATAAATGCTAGTTTGTTTTGGTCGATCTTGCCCATCTAAAAAATTGAATTTTACAAAAAAAAAACTTTAATTAATCAAAATACCTTCGATGGGTTCACTTAAATGAAGTACTACCTTCCTCGAGCGACTAAAACTGAAGGTACCTGGCGATTCTTCTTCAATATAGACTACTAACTCTAAATTAAGAGCGAGACACACTTGTCCTTTGGCGATAGCGCCTGGTCGTCCCCAAAGTATTCGGTGACTAGAAATAATGATCTCGCCTCCTTCAAACGATGTCTGTAGAGTAATAGCAATTAGTGGCTCGGTAGTAGTTGGTAAAAGATTACCTTTTGATCGCCATCGTAAATTCTTACGTTTTTCTCACAAACGTGAGTAATTTCGTTGTCGAGGAGCAAGGGGGATGCGTATTTCCAACGGTTCATTGTGCTAAATTTGCATTGTCGTTGCTTTATTGAAACAAATTTTTGACTTAATTAATGTGAGACTTTTAATTTCTGTAAAAAAATGCAAATGTCAGGTTGACGTTTATTTGTTAGGTTAAATCCTTAGAATGACAGCAACAGATTCATTGCGCATGCCCAAGAAAGCCGCAAAATTTAAGAATTTACTTGAAATTTTTAATTACATAATTGCTTCATTTATTACTATCACTGTTAACAAGTGCCCCTTAATGACGTGTCAAAAATTATTTAAATTTATTGATAATTAATCAAACAATTGTTGGGGTTGTCGCTTGACTTGCAAGAACGAAAATTACTAAACAAAATATTTATTACTTTCACCACTACATTAAGCCTTAGTTACAATTCGAAAAGTAATGCAGTTAGAAGCTATTTTAAATCGCCAAGCGATGAACAAAATTACAATTTGGTGATACCAACAACTCCACAGGCCAGACGAGCGCCAGCATTACCAGTAGTCTTGCTCAATTCATGCCCGCCTTGTCCCAAATCGTCTTTATCTTCATGCACCACCAAAGTGCGACCAATAATGCTATGCTGCCCTTCCAAAGAAATCATTTTATCCGTAATCTTGACTTTGGCAACACCATCTCCCCCAGCCTCAACGTTACCCAAATCGCCAACATGACGGCAATCGCTAGTTGGCCCGCCATGATCCTTGCCATGGGGGTTAAAATGGGCGCCAGCGGAAATACAGCCATTGGTATTGTCGCCAAATTCATGAATGTGGAACCCATGAAGACCTTTTTGAAGGCCAGAAACTTCACCAGTGACTTCAACGGGACTCTTGGAATCTTTCTGGTTGAACCATAGAGTTCCGGTGACTTGTCCGTTGAGGACGCAAACGGCTTTGATCGGCATTTTTCTGGAATGTTCAAGAGAAGTTGACTTGTTTGTGACTAAGCAAAATTGATAGTGATATTGAATTTATTCCTTTAACTCAAGGGCGTCACGTTAGGAAGGGGCATTTGGATCAAAGGTCGAAGCTGGGGACCGGCGATTTCGACCGAAATCACAAAAGTAGGGTTAGGGTGTTAAAAACCGCAAGATATTGCGCAATTAATAACGAATGACCTACCAGTAATCGGATAATGAGAGAATTACTGCAAAAAGTTCGCTGTTATCCCTTAATTATTACTTAACGAAGATAAATCGTTATAAACGTCGATTATTTATCAAGGACTTTTGCGATTACTGATTACTGTATAGAATATATTTTCTTTCTCTTTCTCTCTTTGGATTAATGCAGAGAAAAGAAAGAAAGAGTATGCATTATGTATATTCTATGGATCTCAGCTGTCAGCGGCTCACCCATGCCTGCCAACAAGAAGCGACAGACAATACGACGAAAATTAATATCCTAAAATATTTTACTCTTTTCGTAAATATTTTACGGAATTTCGCAGATTACGGCGCTTCCCTTGTCTTTTTTGCCCATTCATCCTTCGTGAGAACCGCCTGTTCGTCATTTGCTCTCCATCTTAAGGAAACCTTCGAAATTATACTGGGTTGTTGAGGATGTTCATATCCATCTCACCGACCACCGTCCGGACGGCCACATTGAGATGGACGTCCTCAGAACCGGAACCCACTGAACCTACGCGTTCCAAAACGATCTCACCTCGTCTACAACCAATACGCCATCAACGCTACCCTGAGCTTAAAAAAAACTCAAAAAAAGAAACTTAAAAAAACTCAAAAAAGAAACTTAAAAAACTCAAAAAAAACACAATACATGGAACGCCTCTGTAAATCCTTTCGTTTCACGAATTTTGTGGTTCTGAAAAGAACCGTTTTTTTTTTCACTCTTTCGCAGATAGAAGAAGCAGAAGCGAGTAGTCCGTTTGTCTGTCTACTTGGTATTGGTGTATTTAGTCACGGCCTTTGTGCCTTCGCTGACAGCGTGCTTGGCCAATTCACCAGGCAACAGGAGACGAACGGCAGTTTGGATTTCCCTGCTGGTTATCGTCGAACGTTTGTTGTAGTGGGCCAAACGCGAGGCTTCCGCGGCTATGCGTTCGAAAATGTCGGTGACAAAGCTATTCATGATGCTCATGGATTTTTTAGCAATACCGGTATCGGGATGGACTTGCTTAAGCACCTTGTAGATGTAGATGGCATAACTTTCCTGCCTCCTTCGCCTTTTTGTCTTGGTCTTTGAGGTGCTCTTTTTGACTTGAACGACCTTTTTTGGCGCTTTGCCGATACTTTTCGTTGGCATTTTGCGATTGATCGGTCGTTTATACTCAGACACAGTACTCACACTTAATGAATGTTAAAACTCAACAGAAGTGAACAGAAGTGATAACTGTCAAATTTCAAAGATTTCGACAAATGGAAGTTATATGTATCTATCCTTTATTCACTCATTTAATTAAACAAAGATCAATAAAGTCTTGCGCATAATTGTGAAACGTTCTAGACCTTCTGTCAAACAACTGTCAGTTTACCATTTTGGGTCTCTTGAAATCTTCGTTTTTCTTCAATTTCTAGTTAATTCAAGAGAAAAGATTCTCCAAAATGTCTAAACTCGTGGCGCAAGGTCCAGTGTTACTTTCGAGTAAGTATTGGATGGAAACATTTTTATTTTTCAAAATTACGTAACATAACCAAAAAAATGTCTTTAGAACTGATGGCAGAGGCTCGTCCTAGATTCAACGTTTTTATGAAGTACGCCAAAGTTGAATTGGCGCCCCCAACTCTATCCGACATTCCCCAAATCAGGAGCGGTATTGGTAAACTTATCAGTGGAGCCAAATCTGGTCGCTGGAGGGATCTTACAGTCCGGGAGGCGTGGTTGAACACTCTTGTCACCGTGGAAGTACTCTGCTGGTTTTACGTAGGGGAGTGCATCGGTAAACGTCATATTGTAGGTTATGATGTATAAGTTCCCTAATTAGGATGTGTCAGTAGCGATATGCAGTGTCAGTCTAAGTTGTTTGTTTCTCCTAAAATAAATGAAACTAAAAACAACTCATGAGATCATATTGTAACAGTTTCTTCATATCCTTACAAACCCCGATTATTATCATAATTGAAACGCTTCAAAGTGTACCAGTTGAAATGCTTTATTGGATGTGGTGAAGTGAGAAGTCAACTGGTTTACAAGCTTTTTATTAAATAATTATATGAGTTATATCACAATTTGGCATTAAAAATGAAAAATAATATATAAAGCTTATCACTATAGAATTGTAGATTGGCTACACGCGTTTTTCTTGACAAGAATAGTGAACCACATCACCATTAGGGTATCTGATTAATGCACTAAAAACAATAAAATCATTATTTACAGTAACAACAAATTAAATAGTTACCTTTGATTACCAAACCGTTTCTTGCAAACAGGACACACATTCAATTCAGTCACTAGAACATGTTGACTCTGCAAATGCAGCCTCAATTCCTGACATTGCAAATGCTCAGCATAAAGCAAACCCTTCAACAATTGAACCCGTCGTCTTTCCTTGACGGCTTTCTGTAACGCAACCAAAAGGAACTTGTGTATTCTAGTAACTGGTATGTTATCTGGAAGAATCGAAAGAACTTCAAGAGGGTTCATTTTGAAGGCGTGATCTTTAAGAAGTTCCAAAGCCAACTCCAGATCCGGCTGAGCGGTTTTTGGCGATAAAGTTATCCCAGGTAAAGTCAAAGGAAAACTGTCTGGGTCCAAAACCAACTTAACCAGACAGGCATAAACCTGCAACAATGTTAAATGTTGAGTATGCAAATAGAGAAAGAACAGCGGGATATTTTAAGTTTTAAGTTACGAAATTAGTAAAAATCAACTTTCGCGGTTCTTTACAAACCATGCATCATTTGTCTGAGATTTAAGAGTGCGACCCCGAGGCCATCTCATTCAGAGTCTAAACCACATCTTGCGCCAAGAAGGGCGTAAGACGGGGGATTTAGAAACCATGAGCCACACAATACTGTGAGGACTTTATTTTCCGCAACCAACAATACACACGTGTAATGAGAAAAGTAAATATTGATCAAGGCAATCGAGTTTCTTAACTTACGGATTGATACCCAGGCGCCTCTGCTTCGAACAATTGCTGACAATACTGCACAGCTTTGGGAACATCACCTAAAGCCCTGACGTAAATTGCCAAAACTTGCTCGTGCTTTCCTAACCTCCCCAAAATCACCGCTCTTTCTTCTAAAAGATTATTAGTGGGAAAGTGACCGAGTACAGTGTCGGCCGTGTAATGAGGACTTGTTTGCAAGAATTCCAACAGTTTCTTCCGGGTATGTTCGGCCGCTGCCGGCCCTTCACTCACCGCCTTTTCTCGATATTGATGGACTAAAGCGTTGTGAAAAAGGGGATTCGTATCTTCCCACACATGCACAACGTGCTCGAGGTACGGTATGACAACGGACGAATGAGAACGGAGTAAAAAGTCCAAGACTCTAGGTCTAGGTAACGCTTCAACTTCAGCCAAATCTTCAGTGAAAATCTACAAATTAATTTAATAAATAAAATAATTAAAAGCGCGAAAAAACCTTTAGGCCTTCTTCTGGTGAAGCGCTGAGAACCCAATCGGAAAATTCGATAATGAGTCCCATATTTTCAGCTCCTAAATGTTGCAGGTACGCCACTGTTCGTTCGGTTCCAGCTTCAGCTTGTAATAATTCGAGAGCCCGTCTATGTTGACCTTTAGTTTGATATAAAATTATTAATTCATTGTGCTTTCCCATTTTTTTGAGAATTTTTTCGGTTTCCCCCAAATGGCAGTGGTTGAGACGGAGAAGAGGCGCCACTAATGCGTCGTTCGTTTGCAAATAACATTTTAACAAAGTCGTGTCGATTATTTGCAACAGTTGTTGGGTCGACTTGCTGAAACTCGATTTTTCGTTCAAATTGCCTCTAGCGTTCACATTACCCTAAAATAGTACAATAAAAAAATTTAAAGTTTCCCCACCGTGGTGGCCCCAAAATTGAAATCGAAGTTAAACATTATAAAGGTATTCTTCAAGAATGATCTCTAAGACAAATAAGAATTGAAATGCAAGCTTGTAAGCAGTATGAGGAATGTTTCACTTTTCGTTACACATATGATTTTACACTATTCTACGCTACCATTGCTGAAGTTTTATTCCAAAAAGCACTTTAAAGCGCTGATTCAAGTTAATTGACCTTAAGAATAGAAAAGAAAGCAAAATAACAAAACGAGTTAACTCTACTAACCCAAAATTTCCGGGAAATTTAACTTATTTTTTGACTTACAAGGTCTAACCTGATAACATGGTCGGTAGTACTAATTTCAAATTACATAAATTGTTAAAAACAGTAATTTTGAGGTTTCTTATTTAGGCCTAACTTCCAATTTTGAGAACAATGACAAGCAACTGAATTGCGGATAATTTATTACTTGTGGATCAGATTGATGGCGGTGTCGCATTTCCGTGAGGAAATCGATAAGAGCAAGCAACCCCGTCTCCAGTTCTGTCTCAGTCAAATCCTTGACGGTGTCTGAATAATCAGCAACACCGGGTTGGGGCGGCAACAAATCCGGGAAGAGTCGAATGACGTCGTACGGATCCGTCCCTAATTTCAGAAATTCCTTCATACTTTCCGGAAACTGCTTATTAGCGAACAAATCGTAAGCCAACAACGTCTGGATCTGATGAATCTTTTCGTTCTTATCCTCCTCGTTCTCATTCGAAATTGTCTATAAAAGAACGCAAATTTTAACAAATCACTTTATTAATTAATAGAATCCAGTTAGTGTGCTTTAAGTTTCTTTTCTAGAAATAGACTTACAGTAAGTTTTAAAGCCAACTGAAACTGTTTAGAATCAAGTAAAACTTTCCTCTGACGCGCCACGTCAACAGCCGAAATGCACCATAACTGGCTAACAGAAGCAGCGTAGAGGAGGCCTTGTTTGCAGGTGATTAAGAAGCGAATTTTGGTTAAATCGCTCAGAACTTGGACTAAACCGCAGGGTTCTAACGTGTGCACCTTTAAAAACAAGAATCGATAACTGTGGAGAAATGGGCAAGAAGTACCTCAACAGATTCTGGGAGAACACCGAAAGAATAGGGCTCATCCCACCCTAGGGCTGTTGGTATTTCTGACCATCGCACAGTTTTTGTTTTTTCTGTGCTGCCATCTACATTGACGAGGATAGTTTGGGAATCTCTGCACAAAGCGAAAGTAGTGTCAGAGGCTCTAACGATGCAGGGGTCGCTGGAGCGGCTACTGCTAGTTGGAAAGAGTTTTGTAGAGTCCCCTTCCAACTAAAATTTGAAACCAATAAAAATTTTTAAAATTAATTAATTGATTATTGGCACATAAATTCAAGAAATTTGGGCCCCTAAGATACCTAAAATTAATTGCTTTGATTGTATTTAATGTGGGAACAAATTTTGGGGTAACTAAATAAATATTTACTTACCGGCACAAGAACGTATTCACCTCTATAACCAATACAGAAAGCATCTTGACACCATGCCATTGCTCTCGGTACTTCCTCCAAATTTATATCGTCTCTTAACGGTAAAAACTCATTGTTTTTTAAATAATACAACTGCAGTTTTCGTTTGACTACTACAGCAAGTCTCACTAAAGTAGTTGTGTCCCCAGTCAAAGAAGTTTTTTTCTAAAATCCACAATTGGCAAATTTTAGCAATCATTTCAATTAATTACCTGTATGTTAACAGCGAAAAGAGTGGCGCCTCTCGACTTCTGCAACTGATGAACAGTAGTGAAGTTAATGGCGTTGATGTCATGCAACTGGATTAAGTTATCTGAAAATTTAAAAGTAAAATAACGTTTTGCGAAGTTGAATGTTACCTGTTAAACTGATCAAAAGATGATAATCTGGGATCACTTCCAGTTGCTGTACGGCCTTTTTGCTAAAGGATTTATTATAGCGCATTAATTGAAGTTCGCACTTTTCGTCAGTTCGAACCAAACTATACATGAATAAGTGGCCCTGGCGGGTACCCACCAAGAGGTTGTCATCTAAAAAACATCAATAATTGGAAAGATAGAGATAATTAACGAAACTTACCATAAGCTGCTATTGATTCGATTTGGAACGTAAGTTTTGCAAGTGTAAAAACTTGGTACGCTTCGTGCATTTTACGGCCGTATGGGGCGCAGCCCTAGATGCACAGTAACAATTTTACAATTACTTTCAATTATTTGTTATTCTAATTTATTTTGATTGACAATGTTGACACAATGGAAACTGACAGTGACATTGACGTAAGGCGTATTGACTTGACTGTCAAAATCACAGACCCTTGATCTCTATATCAGGCTCCTAATTCTGTCTATGAGCAAAATATTAACATGATTACTAATCCATATACAATGATAATACTCGAATACAAATAAATATAAACATACCAAGAGCGCCAATGTGATGTCAAAAATTTTACTAAAGATTAGAATTTTTACTATTTTGCATAATGATTTCAATATTATTTCAAATATCTAGAAATTCTGTTGATGGCAATAGATGGCTCTGCAGTAAATACCGACCCGATATTAAATAAAGGTAATAATAATTAAATTCAACTAAAATTACGCATTTACTTAATTTATGGGACAATCTAATTTACTGGAACAAAATTTTACAATTATAAGAACATTTCTAGGATCGCGAGTCAAAAAAATCTATTAATTACTTGGTTATAGTAGTTGTCACTAGGTGGCTGCGCTACTTGAAACAGAAACAGCAAAGATTTTCCATCTCTCTTCATTTTCGTCGTTCTTTCCTCCATTGGTGTTGTACGGGCTACAAGTCACGAAAATGGTACGGTAAATTTTCTGTAATATTTCAAACATCTTATTAATTTAGTGCAAGATTTCTTTCAAAAAATACTTTATTAATTACTGGCGTTAATATTGTGTTGTTATTTTTAGGCTGCCCACAAAACGTTCATAATTAAACGTAAACTTGCGAAAAAACTGAAGCAAAACAGGCCAATTCCCCAATGGGTGCGAATGAGGACTGGAAACACTATCAGGTAAAAACGTAAAAATCATCATTGTTGATAATGTAATATATTCGCAGTAAAACCCTCAAATATTACAAAAACAATTAAACATAACCTCACATTATTAAGTTGCCATGATAATAGCACTTGAGAGGTTCTATAAACGTTCCTCACCTTAATATTTGTCTGTTCTGTTCAAAGTGTAAGGCAAGTCATAGACCAATATTGCAATTACGTATGGTGTTCAGTTTGTATTTTATTCAGCCTTCTGCTCCAAACGCCCAATCTTACTGTAAGGCTTTGAATTGCGCAAACAACTATTAGGCTAAGTAGAAGCGTTTGCAGTAATTATTTTAGTGTTCATTGCTTTATTCTTGTCTTATAAAAAAGTTCAAGTGACCATATTAAAAACTTAATTTTTATTCGCTGTTATCGCAGGGATATGTTTATGCAAATATATTAAATTTATTTTATTCCTTTTCAGATACAACGCGAAGAGGCGTCACTGGCGTAGAACCAAGCTCAAGTTGTAAATAAGTGATTTCCATGAACATGTTCAATAAATGATTCGTTTGTGATAATTTGGCTTTATTCGCGTATTTCACCACTTGATTTCATGCTTGTTGAGGGAATCAATTTTGCTTAAAAATGTCACTCTTAAATTGTCTTCTTTGATAGATTTCAGTTTTTGAGGGTGTAGAAGTTTATTATAAATCATTCAGTTCTAGAAAGAGGAGCGCTCTAGTTTGTAGTTGTTTCATTTTAGACCATTTCTATTATATTATTGAGAATCAGCAGATCTACTGAAATTTTGCCTCAGATTCTAACTCTAACATCATCGAAGGTTTTCATTTTCTCAACGTTTAGAAAGCTTCTTATGGTATTTTCTTATCTGCTGCTTCTTCCATGAGTTAGTTTCTATACCGCTACTTTGCACGATCTGCCTAATTGGTCTTTGAGAGGTTATGCTCTTATATATATTACGGGCGTACTGGGAAAGTAGGGCAATGTAAACGCTCATATTGGGCATTTTAGAGAATATGGAAATATTTCACTGCACTTTCTCCATTGACCGGTCAATGTAAACAATGCTCACATTAAGTTAAGGAAAGTAGGTAAATATGTTTATCATGGCATAGTGGTCAAACCAATGGTTTTTAATGAAATGAATGTTAGGTATCAGTTTGATATACAAGCTCAACAAGACGAAGAGTATAAATCCACAATATTATCCACAATGACCTCCTTCATTGGGCATTGTTTACATTGCCCGGGTACTGCTCACAATGGCAATTTCTCACTATGCCCGTAACATATCTACCAAGGTTAAAATAAAGAGTTGCAAGCTTAATACATAGAATGGATTTATCCTGAGCGTAAGTATCAGTTTCTAGCTTTGATAATAAGACCACAATTACAATTCTTCAGTTAGCTGGAGTGCACAGAGTTGTTATAATTTCCTGTTTGAGTAGTCCTGGAAATATTTCATCGATCCTGATGATTTGAAAGATTAGAGATGGAGAGCAAGTATTTGGGACTTGTGCTACATACCAAACTTTGCATCAATATTAATCTTTTTTATTTCAAAACCTTACAGTTTGGTCTACCCATTTAGCTTCACCCAATCACTTGGGATACTGACCACCACCTGTCTTTCCATCGCTTTGGTGGTCACCAATATTTCTTCTTTCATTTCTATTCGACATTCTTCAGAAATTTCAGTGCTTCTTTTAAGTTCCCTTAAAGTGCTTTCTGTTAGAACTTTCAATACTTTCATTGCATTTGTGCGTATTAATTTTATGGTTTTGGCTGTCCGCTCGCGTTTCCCCTGAGTACGTCATCACAGATCCGACACAGGCTTCATATATTCGGACTATACATGCGATTTTCTGTTCTTCATTTCTCTACTAAAGTTCAACTTTTTTTACCTCCCGTATTCTGTCATTTGTTTTGTTTCTCATCTCGCAGTCTTTTGGGGTCCTTCTAAGGTGTTTTTTTTGCGTTAATAATTTCACTTTTGATGACGTAAAGATAAGCAAATTGTTCAACAGTAAAATTCCAAGCGTTGTTAAGTGTTTCTTGCGAAGAATAGGATTGGTTTTAACTTTTTTGGGCAAAGCGTCGTCTTACAAATCCAATGTACTTCCTGATCTAAACGACTCAATGTTAAATTTCATTACTCGGCTTCAAAGTTCTTTCTTTTACTTGGAGAGCTTACATTTTCAGATGTAAAAAAAAACTCATCTAAAGAAAATAACTACAAAAGCTTTGTGAACTTCCAGAATGGTTGTGAGAAAAACTTGAGGACTACAACTAAGAACAAGATATTTTGGATTCTAAAAATTTTCTTCGTATCGGTGGCTTCGCTCTCTTCTCTTCCTATTTGCCAACTTTCTCGTTTAGCTAAATATTTTCCAAACCTTCCCTCCATTTGGGAAGAGCTGGTGATTCCACCAAGTGGCCTCACGTTTCACTTCGAAGTGTAGTTTCAATAAAAAAATATTGTTACTGTTGATATTTTCACCAAATCTACTTCAATTTGCGTCTAGTTTTAATGGACAGATTGCTTAGGTAATCGATGCTAGTTTTGTGTTCTGAACAGATTGGGCTATCATAAAAATCACGTTTGTTGCATTTATCCCAATTTTCTCTACCTATCAAATTCTGGATAATTGACGTTAAGTGTTCAAGCACCCCAAAGTGGCAGTTTAATGTGATTATGATAGTTACTTCTGTCGTTGAGTGAATAATATATTATTAATCACTCAACGCTTCTGTGGAATCAAATGCGACTTGCTAGTGTACACATTTACACAGTAAGCTCCGGTTGCACAATCGTAACGAGAGTTTAACAAGCCGTTAGCGCTTCTCTAATTTTTTTATAGCATTAATTGGGGGCTACCTACTGGCGTTCTGCGTTGCTATAGACCTACTTTTTAATTATTTTTGATTTGTTACAAACGAGCACAATCGGAAAAAAGAGCGTTATCATGAAGCACAAAACGAGCACAATTGAATAAGATAAAAATATTCCAAAGAAGTCAGGGGGGCTAGCTGGTGACGTTTACCGTTTCCATAGGATTAATATTTTTTTTATGTTACAAACGAGCACAATTAAAAAAAAACAGTGTTACAATTGAGTACAAAACGAGCACAACTAAAAAAATTAAAAATATTCTAAAGAAGTCAGGGGGGGCATCTATTGGCGGTCTGCGTTGCTAGAGACCTACTTTTTAATTATTTTTGATTTGTTACAAACGAGCACAATTGAAAAAAAGAGCGTTAGCATTGAGCACAAAACGAGCACAATTGAATAAGATAAAAATATTTTAAAAAAGTCAGGGGGGCTAGCTGGTGGCGGTCTGCGTTGCCATAGAATTACTTTTTAATTTTTTTTTGATATGTTACAAACGAGCACAATTGAAATAAAGAGCGTTATCGTTGAGCACAAAACGAGCACAATTGAATAAGATAAAAATATTCTGAAAAAAGTCAGGGGGGCTACCTAGTGACCGTCTGCGTTGCCATAGAATTACTTTTTTTTGTTTGATTTGTTACAAACGAGCACAATTGAAATAAAGAGCGTTATCATTAAGCACAAAACGAGCACAATTGATGCCACAAAAAAAAAAAAAATCAAAAGTCGGGGGCCAACTTGACCGAGCTGGGGTCCAACTTGACCGAGCTTGTTTCTACTACAATACTCGGAACCAAATTTAATATTTTTATTATTTATTTATAAACTAACATCGACGAAAATCTAGGAGATTAACAACGACATGTTTATTACAAGTGAAAAAAAGAGGTCTTGAGGTAAACAGTGCAGCTGGTCGGGATTTAGGAACAGCAATAAATTAGTAATTGAGGGGAGCGTATTGTCCTAGATGGTGGGTAAGGTTGTAATTTTCTGGGAAATTTAGAAATATCAATTATAAGTGCGACAAAAGATGACAAAACCCGCTCATAGTTTAAACGACTATCGTTTATAAAACTTGTGTTTGTTGTTCCAGTGCAACTAAGAATATATTTGATAGTTTATACGGTTATTGTTTATGAGACTTGTGTTTGGTGTTTTGTGTTAAATTTTTCCATGTAACGTGCTTTGTGTTTAGTATCGGTTAAAATGGGTCGTAGTCGAAATCTGCAAAAAAGGCCCAAACGAAACATGCGCTCTAGAGCAGCAAAAAAATGGCCAAACAAAAATCTTCTCAATTTGACTAGCAGGTAAATTTCTGGAAAGGACCGGGGTGACCGTTAGGTCCGCCAGAGATTTTATGAGGAGGAAGTTGTTTTATTTTTCCCCACATAACCATAATGCCGTTGTGAAGTAAAAATTCTCGAAAAATCGAAATTCGACAGCCGATAACGCAGTCAACTGTTACAAGCGGACACAATCCACTACAGCGACACATCTTTGGGAATAGCTGAACTTTTTCAGAACTTGCTGTTGGTCGTTGCACCCATAACTGTCATTATTATCGGGGAAGTCAACGTCTTGCCGTTATTATCAACTATTTCGACTTGTATTTGAGCATACTTACTTCTTGTCTGCTGGTCTCGTGATTAATGCTTTCAAAATTCCCCCCAATTAAGAAAAAATTTGAATTAAGGAAAAATTCAACTTGGATTTTTGACTTTATTATTGACAATGCATTAACTCAAAATGGTTTAATCACGAGAGTATTTTTCAAAGAAATTGATTGTGCAAACAAATCAACAGTGTTTTGAAGAGTAAAGTCATAACGTAGTTCTCGGAAATCGACCTAATACTACCGTGGCGACATCTCTTGTATACGGTGAAGTAAAGGCCCCTTTTAATCACGCTTTGTGCAACGGGGCCGTATGTTGTAAAATTAAAACAGTAAAAATTATATTACGAAAATATATTTGGAATAAAAATCTCTTGTTATCAAATATAATCAATTGCATAATAACTGGTTTGTCATAATAATTATAAAATATGTTTTCAATGGAATCAGTCACAACAGTTCATGATATAATTCAGTTAAAAAATCTAACAATGTTTCTACGAAATTACGCAACAACTAAACAATTATTTGTAGATCACAAATAACGAAAATCTTGAGCCCTGTTGATGTGGTTCAAGTTTCGTTAAAAATTAATGAACGCGGTTCTAGTTTGATATTTTACTCATATCGCTGAGCAGTAAAGTTAAAAATGAACATGAACACTTTTGGTAATCGACACTAAATTTATCTACTAAAACCACCTTCAACTTCAAAAGTAAAAGAATTATGTTGAAAAATGATAATAATAAAAAAAGAAATTACAAATAATATAGTCGCGTTTTGAGATCAGAACTAGGAATTTTCTTAATGTGCTGTCCCACTAGCGAGGCAAATTTGTGAGCATACTGACAAGGGGCCGGAACTCGAATCGTTCCCGACCAATTGTAATATAAATGGCACATTTTATACGCTAATCTCTGTAGATGATCCGGCTTCATATTAGCATCATCATGTACAACTATGTAATGACTGGGATTAACAGTTCCCTGCCTTACCGATTGCGGTATCAAATAAAAATCATACAAGTTTCGTCTTGTAACTATAGAATCAACAACTGTACCAGCCGGAGGATTGTCAGCGCTACCACCGTCTGGACTAACAGCAAAAATTCTAGTGTTAATCCTTTTTTGAACGACAACAAAAGTGATTGCCGCTCCAATTTCAAGTTCACGAAGAGCTTCCTGAAATTGTGTTAACTCGTAGAGTTTAACGTGATTCAATTGTCCATCCCCGACGCCATCTCTAAATATAACGATTTTCGAAGGGAAAGTTCCTTGCGCTTTCTTGTATTCGACTAACGCTTTTTTGAAGGCGATCTTGAAGAAGTCTCCGATTTCGCGTTCTTGAAACAGCGCTTCGCTAAACCAACGTGTGCAACTTTCATCGATGCTGGCAACGAAAGCACAAACAGAACCGTGACCCTTTCCGTGGTAAACGTCGATGCCACAAACTAAAAGGCCTCCAATCGGTATTTGGACATGCCACAAAGTTCCACCCAATTTGCAAGTAATTTGCATTGCAATTTTTTGAATGATTGTGCGAACTTTGGATTGGTTGGCGAGAGATTTGCTTAAAATTACTTGCGAAGCGACCGGGATTTGGGTGCAGCATATTTTCTTGATGACGGTGTAACGGTCGGTGCGCATCGTCGGACAAATGAACACCACCACCTAAAAACAAATAATTGAAAATTAACGATCGATGATCAAATTGATTTTAAGTTCGTAATTCCGTAAGCAAAATGAAGATGTCGCTTACGTAAACAGTAACAAAGCGCGAAACCGCGCCATCTACCTGATTAAAATGGAACTCAAACTAAAGTCCACAATTTTTGATTTATATTAAAATATCATTAAAACCCTTGAGCTGTAGCAAAAAGAATTACCTGAACGTCGGTGGTAATGTTGTTCTGGCAGGCGATCGTGTAAGTTTCAGTTCTGTCGTCGGGCAATTGAATTTGTCTCGGTTCTTTGATGATGCATCCCATTCCTTTAGCCAGTCTTGTCATTGTGTCGGAGAAGTTTTTGGCGAACCTCGCGTCTCTCGACGTGTAATATAGTTGCCAATTAATTAAATCTATTGGCCCAGTGACTCGGTTATCTCCAGATGCTCTATTCCAATCGGTGCCTCCGATTACGCTGGGAAGATTACCTCCTGAGGAAGTTGAACCGAAAAAAACTCTTTCAGTCGGAAGGACTCTGGCGTTTACGTTGACGTTTTCGCTTGCTATTTTCAAACCCCATCCTGCCAAAACCTGTTGGGCTTTTTCAGATTTGGAAACTTTGTCGAGATATGTACGGAGAGCCAGTAAGCGTTGGTTTGGAGTTATTCGAGTGTAAGCCGCCACATCCTTCATTATCTGCAAAATTTTACAACATACTGAATAGAAAACGTAAAGAGTGACCATTAGCATTAGATACAGAAAGGAAATAAAATGTAGAAAACGATAAAAATAAGAAAATAATGAACGAGAACATCGTCGGCAATTCTAGTTTAACACAATTTTTTAAGTTATAAATTTTCTAAATGGAAATCTTCCCAAGCCGTTTAGCTATAAGTCCAAAAACAATTTTTTTGGTACAATAATTGAATTAAGATTCTAAAAAAACACTACGACAGTTTTGTCAACAAGTATAAACTGCAGTGGAATTAATAACTAAAGTAGTAAAAATTCATACCTTAAAATCGGACCTCATGGCGTCAGTCAGGCCGGTTAAGTAACACAACTCTGGGATGAGACAAATCATTTGCTCAACTTTATTACCCTGCTGATTAACAGATTTCCTACTGATTAACATTGGTTGCCCTATATCCATAATCTGCAAGTTATATTGCGATTTATAATACTCAACAAACGACCTAACACCTCCACTAGTTATTGGAAAAGTATCTGTTGGTTTCATTGTCCACAAAATATCGTCAACAACATAGGTTTTGTTATTATATTTAGTCATAACGCAAGATCCTACTATATTACTCAAGGCAAACTGTTTAAAGTTTTTCGGATTAGAACATTGCAACTCTTGGAGTAACTCGTAAGCGGTTTGCGACCGAATCACTCGATGTTGAGTATCCAAACACACCATCAATCCATCTTCCATTTCATCAACACCCACTGCATATCCCGGAAACACTTCGAGTTTATGTTGTGGAATTATGTGTCTATGTTCGGGACTAAAATAATTACGTCCCATTTGAGTATAAAGTAATACATGCATAATGCGTTTAAAAAGAACGTTGTAGAGATGGAGACATTCAGATAGACGTTGTTTACATTTATATGTAAAAATTGTTGTAACTGTTTCGTTGGTATTAGGAATAACGCCAGTAAATTCTTTTTGACCCGTATAGAGTTGCGAAGGTAAATACAAACAGAAATCGCCGTCGTAAACTTTGGTTGTTCTCATTTCACCGAGATGAGAATTTACAAGTTTGATCCGATTAGATTTAGCGTCTACATCCGGAACGAAACGAACTTCATATTGGAAAACTCCCCGATCTTGCTCCAAACTGAGTTTGATGTAATTAGCTGAAGCTTTTAAGGGTCGCCCGCTTTCACCTAAAAAAATATAAGGATATGTCATTTATTGATGATATTTTAGACCAACAAACCTCTATAATAACAAGGCCCGGAGGGTTCCGCTATTTGTAGTTCTTGTGTGGTTTTTGGGAGAGTTTTGACTCTGGTTCTATCAGGCTCTTGGGTTTTTAAAGAGGGTATTTGTTTGGCGCTTGGGCCGCCGCCTGCTTGGCTCTCTTTTAGTTCCTGGAGTTTTTGGAGCATTGCGGCGCGACCTCTGCATTTCGGGGGCAGTTTCTCCTCTTGTGGTTCTATTCCTACAGCTTGGGATTCTTTATGCTTTTTCAGCAATTGAATGAGGGCACTTCCTCTGCCTCGTGGTGCGGGACGTTCGGCCATTACTTTCTTTACACACTCAACACAACTATTCACTTGAAAGTAATAATAATTTTACAATTTGGGTTCTTCTCAAGTATGCACCACTACCTGTTGAGGTTGTTAGATGACTATCTTGGAAATCACAAGATAACAACACCATGCGTATTGGATGAGTCAATTGAGTTTGCGCATGCGCCAGTGTTGCCAACATGTGAATTCAAAAAGCACCTAAACATGAAGTAAAAAAATCACCAATAACTTTCATTAACATTTTAATATAAGTAAACTTACCATAGAAGTTCTTTTAATAAATACTAGGCTATGGGCTAGAAATAAAAACAAATATTTTAAAAATTTGTATTGCACAAAACCAAACTAGAACTACACATTACATTTTTTAATACATAACAATATGTACTTTAAGCAATGTTATATTATTGATTAATTATCTCTAAGTAAAAAGTCAATGGTTATATATAACATATTAAACATTTAACATATAAACATAAAGTATAACCTATTAAACATATTGCAAAAACTCTCTAATAATTTGAATACATATCGTAATTACGCTAATAGAATACTTTGCTGCTTTGCATCTCGTTTTTACTTAACAGAATTACTCATCTCATTTCACTCACACATATTTATGTCGGCCAGGTTTTAGAATTTAGAGTCCAACCTACACTAGGTTAGAAAATTTACCAATTTATTGCAAGTAATTCGAAAAATAACGAGTTTTTCAAAATTTTATTATAATAATAAGAGAAATCACCGGATTTACCAAATGTTCTATAAATAATCACCACATTTATCCTAAAATCACCAAATCTGGTAATAAATTACCAACATTGGCAACACTGTGAGGGAAATAAAGGCGTGAGCTGACATCTCGAACTTACTTTTACTGGATGTACTGGGTAAACAAGCCAAACCAAATCATATCGGCAAGAATGGTAGGAAATAAAACAGCACTGCACATTTCAAATAATACAAATAACCGATCAACCACCAAACTAGCATGCATTTTATGCAAGGAACCGCATTACATAAATCAGTGTCAGGATTTCCTTCGATTATCTCCAGATGCACGACTAGTTGAAATCAAAAAATTAAAGCTTTGTCACAATTGCTTACGAAATGACTATAGTACTAACAAATGCTTTGCTGGATACTGTAAACACTGTGACAAGCGACATCATTCACTGCTCCATAATGATGAAACACGCGAACCACCCTCAATCATTGAATCCGGTACGAGTAGTTCTCTGATAACCAACAACGCGAAAGCGACGCATTCTCGTGTTTTGCTATCCACAGCCATAATATGGACTTATGGCAATAATAAGAAATTATATAAGTTACGGGCTCTATTAGATTCAGGATCCGAATTTTATAACTCAAGAGGCGTGCAAACGTTTGAATTTATCCATAAAATACACTAAAATGACGGTAAGCGGAATTAATCAGTCACCAACAAGAGTTAAAAAATTCGTTAATATCGAAGTAAAATCCATAGTAAATTCTCATTTGTCCTCTCTGGTGTTACCGAAAATAACCAATTACGTTCCGTTAATTCCATTCAACATTTCAAATTTAAAAATACCAAACGACCTCAACTTGGCGGACCCTAACTTTAATAAGCCCGACAAAATAGACTTATTACTTGGTGTCTTTTGGGAACTTTTGGGGAATTCCAAACGATGTATAGGGCCTAATCTGTATTTACAAGAAACATACTTGGGATACACTTTTACGGGAACCATAAATTTTAATGGTTCACATAATTTTAAACAAGCAACGAGCTGTAACTTTGCACAAAATTCATTAGAATCCCATGCTAGAAAATTTTGGGAAATTGAAGAGGGCACTAATAAACTATCTACGCAGCAAGGGAAACATTTTGTGAAAGTCATTTTAGAGCTATCCATAAAAGGGACACCGAAGGTCGTTTTGTTGTAAATCTCCCGTTTATGGTCTACTCTAAACCTTTAGGATTTTTTAAACTACCTGCCCTAAACGATTAAAGGGTCTTGAAGGCATATTTAACAAAGGTTCAAATCTTAAAAGGGAATACCACGCGTTCATAAACGAGAACAAGCAGCTAGGACATATGAAACTTGTGCTATCTAACGAATTAAATAAATTTACGATTTTTGTAGCAAAACTAGCCCAAATGGAAAAGTTTTCTAACGAAATTATGCACTTAAAATACGATTAACCCTTTTATCACTCGAGTCGATTGTACTACCAATAGTACTCCCTAAAGAACATATCAATTTGCTTCACGCCAGTTCACAAGCAACTTTAGCTGCAGTTTGTCGTCAGTTCTGGCTTCTTTCCGGGCGTGCCACAATTTCTGTGGGCGAAATCTTCTCAAATCTGCAAGAACGAACCTGTATGACAGCCGTTGCCCCCAAATTATATAATGGTATAGCACCAGAAGTACAAGGGAATTCCACCCGATTTTGAATGACTCAACTACTACCTAAGCCCCTTCGAAAGGTTCGGGTAGTTTATGGTTAGGATCATTATGGTTTTATTGGCTGGCTATGAGCTCGGCCTGGGGGTGGCTTAGTTTGTAAAACCATCAAATACACCGGCGGTTTTTGAAGCAACGAGGATTCTTTGATTTGTCTATTACAAATAATTTTCGCTTTTCCATTCCATCAAAATTCGCCACTACCAAAACAGTAATACCATTGTTTATAGATATTTAATATTTATAAACAATGGTAATACGTTCCTTCGATAGTTTTTCACCTTCACACTTTTCTCTTTTAAACTTCAAAATTCTATCGGGAGTCAGCTTGTAAAATAATCTTGCCTCATCCACATTAAAAACTTCAGAGTCTTTAAATGTTTTTTTTTTTAATATGAGGCCATTTATTTTTCAACCAATCTTCAACAACACTCATGTCCACTGATGCCAATTCGCCCACAATTCTAACGCTTCCGATTGGGGAATGCAAATTTTGGGATCAGAATTTCTAATCCCAGGATCCCGGGACGAAATCCCGAAAAAGCGAAATAATTTGTTTTCAACAAAAAAAAAGTATAATATGCTTTTTATGAAAAAGTATTGTGAATGGAAATGTCTTCTTGCACAGCGAGATCAACATGAATGTGAAAATAAAAAAAAAGAACAATACAATAAATTAAATTGTAGAAAACAAACAAAGTGAAACCAACAACTCAAAATAATAAGACAATAAGATACGTGTACTTTCTATTTTCTACGGAAAAATTCTTTGAAAAAAAGTGCAGGCCCTAAAGAATGCAATCTGACTGGCAGCAGCGCAGGAGCCATCACAACAGCTCCATTCTTGAATCTCTCTATACAACTTTTACTACATTTGAAATCGCTGATGTTTTCTAGTTTGCCTTCTAATTCTTCTCATGCAACGTAATAAAACGTCAGCGCTAAGTTGAGAAATGCCCTAAACTATTTTATTGCTTGGTGTATGACAAGTCGTCAGAAAATGGGCGTAATTGCAAATATTTTAAAAGTGGTAGCGCTCTGGGACTTTAAGGCTCCAGCAAAAACTGTCAGTTTCACAATTTTTTTTGTGCCGATTATAAAAACTACAATAAATTGCCTATCTGCTGATACTGAGTACAATATGTAAATAGTTCTAATTTATGCGCTAAGATGTACACAAACTTGAACAACTTTTTAAAGCTCGGGGCTTACTAATGAGACAAATATATTATCAAAAAAATGGCATCATCAAATTCTTTGATCTTTACTCTTTCTGCTAATATAATCAGATTTTCTTAGAAATGGATAGCAAAGTCTGGAGCATTTAAGTCCGAGAACGTGTTTTCTCCTTTTTTGGGCCGAACTTGACGGCCTAGGTCTAGGGCGAGGCGGAAAAGACATAACTTGCAGTCTTTGTATGTTTTACGACGAAAGCTGTCCATCTAGAATTGGTCTGTGATGCAACAACCGACACTTTTATTAGCGCATTACGCCGATTTCTATTAAGAAGGGGTTAAGTTCATGTACTCATGTAACATGTACTCGATTAATGCAACGAATTTCATAGGTGCCAATTAGACAATTCAATAATTTGGTAACATTGCTTAAAACACAAAATTGAAAACCAAGGTCATAAGCAAATCAACAGACGACTACATAACCTGGCATTTTATACCTCCCAGGTCTCCTCATTTTGGTGGACTGTGGGAGGCATCAGTAAAATCCGCGAAACATCATCTTAGGAGAGTTTTGTAAAATACGCTTCTTAATTATGAGGAAATGTATACACTTATGGATTTGGGTCACTTCCTGATCGGCGATGCTATCACTGCTCTAGTGGAACCCGATATAACCACCTTAAAGGTTAATCGACTCTCTCGATGGGAACGTATCCAGCAAATGAAGCAGCATTTCTGGAAGCGCTGGTCTGTAGAGTACCTACATACCCTGCAGCAACGGCCAAAATGGCATTCTCAGAGAGCCAACCTCAAACCAGGTATGCTTGTCATCTTACGCGATGATAACCTTGCGGCGTTGTGCTGGAAATTGGGCCGCATCACCGAGATCCATCCAGGTAGTGACAACCTAGTACGAGTAGTGTCCGTGCAAACTATGAATGGTGTGGTGAAAAGGTCAATAACCAAAGTGTGTCCACTTCCCTTTGAGAACGATCCAACTTAATCACTGACAGTCAACTCTGCATCCACAACCTAGCGCCGTGTTGGACAAATTGTGCAATGTGCTCCATAAGCTAATCGAGGTGCCAATGATTTAACTCAGCAGAAGTTTTTTCTTTTTACAGCACCAATTATGCTTAACTGTATCAAATTTTCTCCTAACATGTTGACAATTTTATTAACCTAGTTCTTAAGTTCAATTCCTAAACTAACCTAACCTAAACTCATTTTAATTTTAATTGCTACATTCAATTAATATAGCTCTTCATTGAAAGTTGTACTTTCAAGGCGGCGGAATGTTGGGTGTTCTACACATTCACCCCATTGGTTGGCGGGTAGTTTTGCATCGTCGCTCTATTCTCAGGCAGCTAGCCACCTTCTATATAAGGTGGCACCATCCACTAACAATGTTTTTTTTTCTGTTTCCCTTTACTTCATCGTTCTAAGGTGTAAGTCTAACCTAATGGTCACTCGACCTCTTTTCTATTTTTTGTAAATGTTTTCGGTTTTGGTTTAAGTAAATATAAGTGTGAAAAATGGGGGTGTTATTTAAATCAATCATCCTAAACGCTCTACCACATAATCTATGCGTTTCAACCGAGAAACGCTACACAAATCGATGGAATTACTGAAACAGTGCACCCCTATGCACATGATGCAGGGGTAATTTAATCTTAGGATATGCACCGATAAAGTGGCAGAAGGTAAAAGTGGTGTTTACATCACAACCAGGCCGAGATATCCACACCCAGCGATGTAGGCATATCAGGGATGATATTTTGAAAATAAAACTGCTACACCGAAACCTGCCGGTCTACTAGTCAAGAAAATCCTGGTGGACTAGCTTGCTGCCTTGCGGTCCAATACCAAAAGGTAGGAGGGGTCTTCCCTATTAGAGGCAAGAAATTTCCAAGGTTATGCGGAGTACGTTGAGATTCTGGTCATAGGAAAGTATAAAAACGTTGCTTGAAAATGATGCAAGGAGCCCTCAGCATCATAAATTAATGGTGCACCGGAAAAGGTTTATCGGTAAACTTATTGCCGTTGGTGACATTTACAAGAAGACATAAAGCTCCAAAATTTGATAAAACTACTTCTATATATACTATACTACTATATATAGTATTTATTTGCCACCTAGTATATGTATAGAAGATTATAAAAATTCTTTAGATATAATAGAAAAAGATATTAGAACAAAAAAGGGTAAATATTTAATTGCAGGAGATTTTAATGGAATTCTAGAGAGTTGGGGAAATAATTATAGTAACGAAAGAGGAAATATATTAGGAGATTGGGTTGCAACTTTAGAACTATTAATAATAAATCAGGGCTCAGAATCTACATTTGTAAGAGGAGAATCTAAATCTATAATAGATGTTACTTTTATAGAAGTAGAGTTATCAAATAGAATTAATAAATGGCAAGTTAAAGAAAAAATTGAAACCCTTAGTGATCACAAGTATATAACATTTGCAGTAAATAAAAATATGAGGTTAGATAAAAAGATAGAATTAATGAATATAGGATGGAGGGTACTAGTAGATCTAATAGAATGTGAAAGTGAACTTAGAAGAAGAGAATCAGAAATAGGAAATAGTCATCAAAAATTATATCAAGTAATAGTAAAAATGTGTAACAAAACCATGAAAAAAAAGAAAAGAGATGCAATAGAAGGAAACCAATGTACTGGTGGAATGACGAAATTAACGAGTTACGAATGAAATGTGTTTAAAGCAAGAAGGAAAGTAACAAGAGTAAATAGGGCAAATTGGAGTAGTACAGAAAAAGAAGAAGCAAATGAAAATTATAAATCAATAAAGAAGTCACTGAAAGGTCATATAAAAAAGCTAAAAGAGAAAAGTGGATAGAAACGTTGCGAGAATTAGATAATGATGTTTGGGGTTTAGGGTATAAAATAGTTACGAAGAAAATGGAAAGACCAATACCATGCAAATTAGAATGAGAAGATATTGAAAGGGAAATTAGGAAACTATTTCCAACCCACAAAATAAATATCTGGGAAAGAAGAGATCAAGAAAAATTGAAAATATGAGAAGCACCTGGTCCAGATGAAATTACAGTAGAAATTTTAAAATTTTGTGTAAAAAGTTCTGTAAAAGTAGTAAATGAATTGATTAGAATCGGAGAATTTCCAAATAAATGGAAAGAAGCTAGATTAGTATTAGTAGAAAAACCAAAAAAGGAAGCCGATGCAAAAAAGACATATAGACCATTGTGTATGATTAATGTGATAGGAAAATTTTTAGAGGGAATAATAAGAAAAAGGGTAAATAATGAAATTGAAGAATTAGATTTGTTATCAAATAGACAATTTGGATTTCGAAAAGGTAGGTCAACCGTAGACGCCTTAAAAGTAGTATCAGATGCAGGTGATTTAGCAGATAAGGGATCTTGGAAAAACAAAAAGTTAGCTATTTTAGTAACATTACATGTAGAAAATGCTTTTAATAGTGTTCATTGGAAAACACTTATAGAATATTTAAAACCAAAGTTTTCAGGTTATATTGTAAGGATGCTAGAAGTATATTTAAGTGAAAGAAAATTAATAGCAGAGGTGAGGAATATATAATTACGAGTAGAGTACCACAAGAATCAGTGTTAGGTCTAACATTATGGAATTTATATTATAACAGTATTTTAGAATTAGAAGTACCTGAGGGAGTAAATTTAATAGGATATGCTGATGATTTAGCAACAGTTAATGGTTCAACATTAGAAGAGATAGAATACAAAACAAGTTTAGTCTTAAATAAAATTAGTGATGAAATGAAAAATTTAAAATTAAAACTAGCAATTAAAAAAACAGAAGCAATAATATTAAGGGGAAGACAAAAAATTAAAAGTATAAGTATAGAAGTACAAGGAATTAAAATAGAAACAAAAGAAAAATTAAAATATTTAGGAGTGTGGTTTGATAGAAATCAGAGAATGATAGACCATGTTAAAAAAGTAAGTAAGAAAGCAGAAAGGGCATGTGCGACACTGTGTCGTTTTATGCCAAATGTAGATGGGCCAAAAAGTAGTAAGAGAAGGATAATAGTTAGTGTAATAAACTCCATATTGTTATTTGGAGCAGAAGTTTGGGTGAGAGCGTTAAAATGGAAGAAGTATGAAAATTCTTTAAAAAAAACACAAAAAAGGAGATAGCCTTGAGAATTGCATCAGCTTATAGGGAACAATGAAGGAACAATGGTAATAGCAGGTACAATTCCAATTATTAATTTAATGAAAGAAAGAGTAAATACAAGAAAAGCAAGTAAGGAAGAAAAAACAAAACAGAGAGAAATAACAATAACGAAATGGCAAAGAGAATGGGAGGGTAGTAGAAAAGGAAGATGTACTTTTAGATTAATACCAGTACTAGAAGATTGGTTAAAACAGGGAAATGAAACAAATTATTACCTGACGCAATTTCTAAGTGATAACGGTAGTTTCAAGAGCTATTTAACTAAAATAAATAAAACAGATAACCCCGAATGTAATAAATGTGAACCAAAAGTATTCGACAATGCTGAGCATATATTAACATGTAAAAGATGGACAGATGAAATGTACAATCTTAAAGACAAAATTGGAAAAACACTAACGGTGGAAAATTTTTCAAAAGAGTCAAAAATGAATTGGGAAATAATATCCAAAACAGTAATGGACATAATGAAGAAAAAAGAAGAACAAGATAGAATATCAAATCAGACTATTAACTAGGTCAATAGGATAAAGAGAAAAAGCACGTACCAATCCTCTGAAGTAATGCTAACGCGGTCCCGGGGGAGATTGGCAAACAACTGTGCTGGAGGGGTTTTAGCAGGTTAAAGTCCGGCACTACCCTGTTGCGTAGATATAAATGCACAGGGTGTCCATTGATGGATTTTCCCTTCACAGAAAAAAAAAATCAGGTCAGGTCAGGTCACTGCCACTGCTAGAGAAAAAAAGTGCTTTATGTGTTTTATGACAAATAAGACATGTAACGCATGTTATTATGCTTGAAGTTAGGCAACCAATTATATTCCATCCGTTGTACACCTTTACATAGCCTTTGCACGCGTGAACAACGGAGGATAATTATTTTTCCTATGTATTGCTAAAGCTCAAATAGCGTCAATTTTAAACATAAAACTGCCATAAAAGGGACATGTGTTGTAAATATTAATAAATTGCTTCATCAGGCAGAGTTTTTATTTCCGCTCGCACTGCATCCTTTTTCTTGAATTTGAAAAGTCTAGCATCCACGTTTTACATTTTAGCTCTCGCTTTTCCAACCCTTTTTTATTAGATATTATGTTTCTATACTAATGTTGATACATATAAATCTAATTTAGCCCTGCTGTCCATGTCTGCAATCCAAAAATCTTCTCAAGAATATGCATCTGCGAGAGTCTTTTCAGCTAGAGTCTTTTCCTGACTCTACTGATCATTAAATCCACCTCTGCCTATTTGAAACAAAGAGAAACTTCTGTTTGTAAACAACTTCAGTATTCTAATTTTGATTACTAGGTTTCAATAAAATTCTGCTACCCTGTAAAGATAAATATGTTTGAAAGTTCCCTAATACGGGACACTAGTTTTCCTCAAATGTGGCTATCTGGCATTTTTATGCAGAAAAAATCGTGAGTTTGATTACAAACGCGCTATACCTTCTGAAATCGTTAGAATTCTGTATAAAAAGAAGGGGTGACTCTGATAGTTGCGTCTCCTATAACTAGATGGCGCCTTGATCTTCTTATTTGTTTATTTTTTGGTTTGAATCTTTCCATGAATAACTACTACCGTTGAGCTACTACCCAGTAGAATAGAAAATAGTTCAATAAACCTTACAAATTGAAGCTAATTATGAAAAATTAACGTTAGTTTGGAAAATTTTGTCTTTAATCACAACTTGAGTTAATATGAGGATGTTCACGTTAATTGAGTGAAGAGATAGAGTGTATACATTTTCGATTTGGTCAGATCCTATGTAATCCTTTGTGTAAAAAAAATTATGGAAATAAATGGAGAAATCATGTTAACTAACATTGAATAAAAAAGCAATCTAATAAAAATACGTGGACAAGAAAGGCAAATATAGCCATATGGCGATACGATGAATCGATATCATTTCGGCTAAAAAAATAACTAAACCAGATAAAACTTATTTAGTCGTTACCACGTATATGTGGTTCGATATGATTTATCTTCCCAAATAAAAATCAATTTACCATCAGCAGGTTCAATTCTAAAATAAATGATATAGGACGTTTCTCCACCCTAAGTTTCTCCTTCTTATCAGTAGTTTTCAGGAAAATACGATTTGAAAAATCGCGAGCTTTATGTGGGTACTCAATAGAAAAATAAATTGTTAACTACCAAAAACTCGTTGAGGGTGATCAAAAATTAAAGTTTAGTTCAGTTAGGGTGGAATCGGGGCAAATTGGAGGCAATGAACCGTCGAGGCACCTGTAAATTTCGTTATTGGCGTATGTATACCTTATCACTTATTTGCCTTGTCTACATGAATCCATGTATACATAAGACCCGTCCACCTGGCATCGGAGATCGACGAGTTATTGATAAGGGAGCTTATCAAAACGATTTCAGTTGATAGACAGACACCAGTTTAGTTGAAGTAGTGAACTAGTGTACTTCTATGTTGAATAGGCTATTCTGCATGAACAAAGTGAAATCGAGCAAGGATCGAAAGTAGCGAAATGGCCGGAAGTGGATATGATGAATGCGCCACCTACGATAATACCTGGCATATTATACCCCCGGATTACGTCCACATGGAGGATGAATATCGATATGCGTAAGTCATTTCTCAATTCCTCTTGAGAACCACAAATGCGAACAGAAATCACTTCCCAATTTCTCTTAAAGTATCACTTTAAAGATGCTTAATTTTTTCCCATCTTTGGGGGCGAAAAAAAAACCGCCACAAATTTATGAAAATTATAATTTCAATAAAGATTTGAAAATAGTCAAAAAAATTTCGTCCTTTTGGAAGGTAGAAGAAGCTGCTTTTGTAGTACCGAAGGGTTGACAAATTTAGCACCTTTTGAATTGAAATGCGTTTAGTTCATGAAACTGTTTGGTCAAGTGTGCGGGCTCTTCACAGTCATGAATGGACCGGATCTTACTACGACTTCAAGGGTGGTCCAGCATTGGCGACTAGCTGTCTGTCGTTCGAATCTACCTGCTTTTTACCTTTCTTGCACAGGTGTTGGAATTTAGACCATAAAAGCGTTAGTTTTTGTCGGCTTCAGGGACCGGATCCTGTCCCGAAGTCATCGCTTTTATTTCCTCCAGATAATTTTTTCTGCTCTGTTAGACTTTCCTTTAACAGTCGTAAGTGAATTTGCAGCAGAAAAGCCGCCAATATCCCTCATTGATTATCATTCATCAACATTCAGTTTACTTCAGTCAACAAGCGAACAACCTCTCAACACCTTTGACTAGTTACATGCATTAAACGTATTGACTTAAACGTAAACTCGATCAATGTGAGCGTGTATTTGTAAGCACTTGAATACTTAAGTCAACTCGGTTGATATTTCATAATTAGGTTACATTCTCGAGCTGTCGTGATTGCACCTCCACCCTTCTCACATTCGAACTTATTGCTTTCAATTCTCTTACACAATTTTTTTTTCAATCGCATGTCTCTAATTTGTTTCAGTTTGAAGTTTTTCCCTAAAATAGAGTTGCAAACGATCTAGAAATTAATTGCTTAAAGTAACATTCAGCAGAATTACTTAAGGCACTTTAACTCATAATCTCCAATTTTCTGTTGAAGAAGTACAAGTGGTTTGAATCAATGCGCTTGAAGTAATTTTGAGCTATTTCTAAAATTTAGGCTCAAAAATTCCCAAGTTCTTCCATTCTCGCTCACGCTGTAAGGGTTGTTTTTGGGTTTCGGGCTGGAGAAGGCCCACGCTTTGCTGCCTACGTTGCAATTCCCACTTAGAGATCTCTGATAGCATGAGAACTTATTTATTTTCTAGATGATCGCAGTTGGTTCTGAACTGGCACTCTTCCTGGAGGTCTTCAGATTTCTTCCACCCCCTTTGCAGTTGCTGAATTTGTAGATCCAGAGAATCGTAGATGATGATCATTTTCTTAGTAACAAAGCGATATAATGACGAGTATTTTTAAAAGGTCCTTCAGGACTTGTGATGTCTCTACTGTTAGGACAAGATCCATGTGTTTTACCTCCCCAGATTTGCATGTGTCCCACAATCGCCGCTCTTGTTTCTCGAGGGTGTTTGCGCCTATCTCGCACTCAACCGGATCCCGGAGTCCCGGATCTTTTGTCCGAATGGAGTATGTTCCTCGTTCGCGTGTCCTGCGGAGGAAGGCGCCACGGGGCCGACCCCGCCGCCATTGGTTCGTGTAGACTCCACCTCCCCTATCTCAGCCCCTATTGGCGGTAGTGAGAGTCGTCGAGAGGTCTGGAGAGCCCCATCGAGTGAAGGGCACCTCTTCAGCACTCTTCAGTGGCTCTCCAGAAGCTCTCGACAACTCGCGTGCCGGTCCACTTGAATCGATAACGAAACGTGCAGTGCCGCAGTGGTGAATAGTGTCCTGCAAGGTGGCCGAAGAGGAAAAGTCGCGAAGAGACGACACCATGCCGCCGGCGTCGGTGTCGTTAAGTGCCGGATCTACTTCGGCGGCGGCGGCGTTGTTTGCGTGGCCGCCCCTACTGCTGCATCCGTGGGCACCGGCGTTATTGCCGGGGGCCTGGTGTTCGTCAGCAATAAGGTCCGCTTTGCCAGGGTTAGTCTTTTTGACGGCGAAAAATATGAACAAAATTTCAAAATTTTGGTGTAAATTGGAAAAATCGCAAATTTTTTTTTAACTAATTTTTATTCAGAAGAATTTCTATGTAACAATATTAGAGAATGATGCAAAAACATATTTGAACCTCCATGTATGGATGTGTAAACTGCGTTTTGGCCCTATGCTTTCTTCCAGCAGGAAACTTTTTTAGAAAAATTAAAAAAATATTTCAGAATTGTTGTCGTAAATTTTGGTGTCATTGCCGGAAAAGTAGAAAGGTCCAACACAAATTGGAAATAGCCCAAATATTATCAACCCTTTTTCTTCACTTTTCTTCCAATGGAAAGAAATTGAATTTTTTATTGTAAATCCCAATGTGAAGTGCGAGAACTAACTTTTGAAAACTAAGGAAAATTAAGAAAAATATAAATTATACGTAAGCAGAAAAATTTTGATATTTGACAATTAAATTTTGCAAATTAGCAGGATAAATTTTCACGTTTACTTAAAATGCATTTTTTGTTTATTTAAGGAAAGTTCCTATAAAATTATTTAAAGCTGCCAGAACCGAAAATATAATTTTCAAATTTCTTTACGAACGTTTCTTGTTCGTTTCCTTTTTAATTCAAAATTCTCTCAATTATCTAAGCGCTTCTTTTCACCTATTCTTTTTGCAAATTGTTATCCATTAAACTTCCTTGACAGTTATAATGCGTATCTCTTTATTATCTCTTTATTTTGGATTCTTTTTAAATTCCACAAATTCATCCTTTTTATTATTTGTGTATCTCTGGTTCTATTAGAACTAAAAAATATTTATAATTAATAATTTTATTAATAACTTTTTATAATAATGTAACAATATTGATCCTCGCTATTTTGGATACAAAATGGCTAAAATGTTATTTTCAACGCTGTGAAATATTCTGGAAAGACGGAAGTGATTCTAGAGCCGGCTTTTTGTGTAAAATTTTGTATTGTTAGTAAAAAAATTTGGTTTGCGGTATTAAATATTCCATTTCAGTTTGATTTGATTTACCCGAAAGAGCGAAAAAATCACAGACCTTTGTGATAAAATTAACATTGCGTCATAAACATTCAATCTTTTCCCACAAAATATTAAAGTAGCGCTGAAGGTTCAAAAAAAGAGCGAAACCTACAATAAATATAATTTTTCAGTTTCTTTTATTAAAAATTTTATTCATTGCAAACTCAATCTTTAGAATTTTGCATTTTGATATAATTCGATTTGGATTTTTTAAGTAACGTGCCCCAAAAAAATTTTTCCACTTATATTTGTTAGTAGAAAAAGTTTTGGAAAGGACGGACAAAGATTGATCTCAAACCTAGAACAAATACAATAATTTGGTTCTTCTCTCGCTAAATTTTTTTATTGTAAACCTTACATTTTATTTAGAATTCAATTAATTTTTTTTTCAAAGTACTAGCATCAAAATTTCCAAAGAGAAAATAAGTGCTTTTGTGGTTGGGCAAAGATGAATAGCGGATAACCTCGAATATTTTTTTTTTCCATAAAATTATCTCTTTTAATTCAATTTGCTCCTTGCAAACTTAATGCGGTTGCATTTTAATTTGATTCAATTTTTTAATTTGATGACTTGAAAAAAGTAAAATGTCAAGTATTTTATAACAGAAATAATATGAAATTCTGCTATAAAGACAAATATTTCCGTTTTTGTTATTGGCCAAAGATTTAGGAAAAAGAACGATAACAACACAGCCAATAATTTTGTGTGTGTAGCCAAAAATTTGCTCCACTCAGATAAAAATTTACATCTTGTGTTGGTTTGATTTGCAAATTTTG
Source organism: Pyrochroa serraticornis (assembly GCA_905333025.2). Taxonomy (NCBI): domain Eukaryota; kingdom Metazoa; phylum Arthropoda; class Insecta; order Coleoptera; family Pyrochroidae; genus Pyrochroa; species Pyrochroa serraticornis. The sequence goes on along the minus strand of HG995157.1, from coordinate 5,789,853 downwards.
GTAAATATTGTTATGATAACAAATTTTGTCAAATGTTGATTTATATTACAACATGCTTATTGATTTGAACATTTGAACAAACAAAATATCGACAAGTGGTGACATTACTTGGAATGACCAAACTTTATCAGTTTCTGTTAATTAAATAATTATTGGCACTCAACATATAATTTTCAATTTAAAATTGACAAAAACAAGCAAACTACAATATGATACAGGTAGATAAAATATCTGATAAGTTGATCAAGAAATTTTCGTTAAATCTGTAACATATAACCAGCATGCACTTAAAGTTTCTCAAAAATACTTTCAACAATTAGGGAAAAATTATTGTTCCTTTATTCCTCTCTTTTTGCCTCTAACCAAAAAATTTTTGTATTTCTATTTTTGTTTTAATTTCAAAATTATCCAACACTGGTAGTCGTTGCTTTTATAACTTTTTACATTCAAATTCTTCTTTCAATTAATTTCGAAAATGTGTCAATTTTTTCTATAACTTTTTTATTATTTCATTGTTGCCCTAAAAGATTTTTCCGCTAACTCAACTGTTTTTTGGTAATAGAAAATTGTAAATTTGAACTTAACTATTTCTTGCTTCTTGTACTTTCTTTATTTTTATGGAATTAAATTTTTTTGATTTATGAAATTTTACGTTTGAAATGTACTAGTGGCAGATATTACCTTCAATTTACGTCACTTTTAATATCAAGGAGAAAACGGTTTAGAAATGATAATAAATCCTGAAAGAAGAATAAAAATTTGCACAGTCTAACAAATATATTTTTAGGAATTAATAATAACAATAAACCTTTTGACAAAATAATTTAACATTAAGAAAAAATTGAGTTTTTTGCCTACCTACTAGACTATTGATTGCAACATTTATTTATCAGTTATTTTATTAAGGACAATGATTAGAGTCAAGTTGTTTTGATTTATGTTATTGTAAAATAAAAAGTATTTTTTAGTTTTCTGAATTAACTTTTTCTACAAATCAAACTTGTAGAGAATCAAGTAAAAATAAAATAAAATACATTGATTTTAGTCCCATTTAATGTTTCCAAAATGCGGCAAAATTTTTAATATTCTACCTATAAATATAGAGGAGAAACTAAACCTCCCAATAAGGCCGCATCTGATTTTTCGATGCTCTTTATAATTTAAGAGTTTGTTGATGAATTAGTTTCACATAGTTTCCACTTTTCTTTATTAAAAGAAAATTATCACTCCTCAAACTTTTTTCAATATAAAAAAAATATTGTTCAAAGGAACTAAATCTGGTGAATAAAGAAATGTTTCAACCATAGGAGCCTCAAGTCAACGATTTACAGTGACTTTATGCGTTTTTCCTCCTCAATATCATTTGGTAGTGCTTCAGTAATATGGATAATATCGGAATCATTGCCTCAGAAATAAAAACATGTTGCAATTTCTGAATGTTGAATTTTTTGAAGTAAGATCTCACGGTAACATTTCAAACAATTCATTGTTTGGTGGTTTGATAACGAAACTTCTTCGAGCAATAAAAAGTGTCTAGACTAACAACAATTTTTGCTTGTGAGTACTTAGGTGGGTGCATAAAAGTGATCAAGATTGACTGAAGGCTTTTACCACAAATTGTTTATTACTTCAAGGGGTAGTTTCCTTCGTTGATGATTAGTTTTTTTGGTGCAGATCTTGTAAAAGTCTCCAAATTTCAGGTACAATCTGTACAATAGATGACTAACAAATTACCACCCATAAACCATCGGCGCCGCCAAAAGCTCTTGCAATAAAAAAAACTCACACCTAACAGCCTCCTTCAGACTCTCACTACTGACTCTCCATTCAACAATACGTTATGGTAGTTATCGAGGATCAAACTTGAAAAACATTCCGCTGAAACTCCCCCGTTATTACTATTAACAAAATCAGAGTCTAAAGGGATTAAATTTGATTGATTCTCTTGTGTAATTTCTGTGATATTATTGGTGGCACGTCAAGAGTCCGCAACAAAACCTTCCCAACAAACAATTCTTTTCCACCCATTATAATGTAAACTAACTTAAAAACTCCAACAATATATCCACTTGAAATATGCATTGAAAGGAGACCGGAAACCAGTAATTTTAACTTTGAGGATACTAGTGTCCATTCGGCGTTTAACTAACCATGACAGAGTCCGCTGTGATGGAGGTCCGTTTATTTTATTACCTTTCGCACAGGTGACAATTGGGATAAATCCCACAAATTCCAACAAAGTCACGTTCGAAAAGAACTGTTATAATATAAAACAGGTGTGATCGCTATTTCGCAATGGGTTTTTCCCATGGTCACAAAATTGGGGTTGTAAAAATTTCGATTTAATCAATTTTTGATTTTTTTTGCAGATTGCTGGATAGTATGAAAATGACAGGATCGATGGGGAATCCAAGACAGACGGCAGGATTCGCGATCAGCGATATCCTGGAATTGGATAGGAACAACAGCAATGTCGGACTGGAACAAGTTTCGTCTGATGCACCCATCTACACACATGCTAGTCACGAACTCGCCGGGTATGCTCCCATATCCAGGCATTGGTCCACGCCGCCAGAAAGCAAACAGTTTCCTAGTGAGTAGCGGGAGAATTACAAAATCGCTAATTAGTCAAAGAATTAAGTCGAGTTAACTAATTACGGCACGTTTAGTAAGTAAAAATGTCCCGGTAGGACCATCAGCAATATATTAATTTCATTTGTCGACTTGATTTTATGGGTGTTTTGCAAGAAATGGCGTGAAGAACAAATTTTGAAACTCACGTTGAGCAAAATTTTTCGAAACTTAAATTGATTAATTTTTTAATTAATTTTTTAATTAAGAGTGTCCAATAGTTTAACATTTTCTGGGGTAAAGTGCTTGGGTTCTTCCTATAATAAAATTTTTTTGGTTTTGAAAACAAATTTGGTAGGTGAAAAAATTAATTAAATAATTTTTGAGTTTTATCAAGAAATTTTCACAAGAAAATAGGAAACTTAGATAACGATGGGCACTTCAAGAGAAAATCACCAAATCCGCCATAAGGGATGATGACGGAAAAATTATTTAAGCAAGAAGTCCAGATTTTTTTATTTTTTTAATAGTGTCGTTAATAATAAAAAAAGTTTCAATAAATTCTTCGAGTAGAGCTAACTCACCCGAAAATTTGTTTAGACTCAAATCACGCTGAAAAAGTCTGAAACAAACATTGACTATGTGTTAATAGCTTAAATTCGTTCAGTTAATTTAAAAAATAAATTTTGCGGGCCCCAAAATCAACTCTTGCTCCTTCACCTTACAGGTATGGAGCAGCTGCAAAACGGTGCAGCTGCTCAGTTAGTGGAAGGCGTGACTGCGTTAGCTCTCAGACCCAACAGTATGTGGGGAACATCCCCAGCCCAGCCCCTCTTCGACCCATTTAGCCCTACTTAATGCTACTTTGAACGTTACGTAATTGCTCCGGGAGCGTCCCTCTTTGGATCGGTGATGTATCAGTGTTAGACACCTATTCAAAGCCTATCTAAATTACCCCAGCATTCACCCCAGTGACACAGTCATGGCGTACCTTTACGAATCGGGCATTCAGGGGGCGCGAACAATGAGCCCTTTCAGCTTCACGCGCCAAACCAAATCTAGGCAATTAATAGAGTCGAAGAAACTGACGCCAGCACACCAAAATTAATTTTCTTGCACCTCTTATTTGATTGAAATAAAATTGCTAACTCACCATATTTTACTAATTTTTCTCACTAGTTGCTTTGAAGTGAAATCGGGGAAATTTTGATCAATCTCGATTCCGTTTGCTCCATTTTTTATTGACATTATAATTACGAAACCCCGATAATTTCGATAACGTTGCGAGTTTACCTTAAGTCAGATGAACGGATAGTGGAATTGTTTTCTCGCCTGTGTAACGTTAAAACGTTGGTAATAAATAAAGTAGGTCGATTGATGTCCTTAATTTCTGTCAGTCACGTGAGAAAATCGATTGGATTATAAAAAAATATTTTCAGGTCTTCACCATCATCCTCACCCTCATAATGTACAACAACACCCAGCGCAATTGAGTCCCGATAGTACTAGTCCGGCGATTTCTGACCGATCCAGCGTCGATCCCACGGGACCCGTTGACGGGTTACCAACAAATCATTTGGGTAGTGGCGAAAACACCGCATCAAGTGAACGAGATCCCGATGAAGATAATTCTGAAGACTGTAAAGATTCACATCAATCCGATCAGCACGACCAACAACCTGGCGGACATAAAAAGCGCAAAAGACGAGTTTTATTTTCAAAAGCTCAAACCTACGAGTTAGAAAGGAGGTTCAGGCAACAAAGGTATTTGTCGGCGCCGGAAAGAGAACATTTGGCGTCGATTATTCGGTTGACACCGACGCAAGTCAAAATCTGGTTCCAGAATCATAGGTGAGTTGGTTAGAAATTGTTTTTTTTTTAACTAAAAATTACTGGGAGAGATAAGATAAAGGAGATTGATGAGGTAGCGAAATAGGGCAGGTACCAAAGTGCGCTATTGTTCAATAAATGATGTTGCTTAAATCGTTATATAATAAAAACAGTCACGTAGCTTCTATGTGCGTTTTTATTTAACGAAAACGGGATCAAACTGCGCTATTGGCCTCAAATTAAGACGATTTTGCAGCATTTGTGGCAAAATTATCAAAAAATATTAATTCTCGATTCACCCGGCGCCTCCGCCATTTGCGCTCCTCTCTCATTGTAGTGACACCGTTCGGGAAACTTAGAATTTGTCGTTTCTTGCAGATACAAAACGAAGCGGGCTCAGCACGAAAAGGGGATGCACGACCAGCAAAGCAACAATCCTTTGCCATCACCGAGACGGGTTGCGGTTCCGGTGTTGGTGCGCGACGGTAAACCGTGCCTCAGTGGCGGTCCTAAGCCATCTGACGGCGGCGGTTTGCAAGTGCCCGGAGCGCCCATGATGATGGGGTCGCATCCCTTGATGTACGGTCAACCCCGTGTTTGGTGGTGATTATAATCGCGCTCCCTTTTCTACCTCTCCCGCGATCATCCTAACTTGTATTGTTATTGAATAAAATTGAATGTTACCAAGTAGCCCAGTGTGTCTTTTTGACGCGAAATCAGTGCGAACATTCAATAGATAAGATATCGACAGTGATCTGCCTATTCGAATCGGGACACGCGATCAGATTAAGCACGCTGCCAAGGCCGCGGATGGTGCGACTTTGCTCCCTCTTTCTGTATCCAAGCGTCGTTCTTTTTTTGGTGTGAACGACACCGAATTGAACGACGTTTAAGAGGTAGCTCGAAAGTCGCCCGCTTTCATGTGTTGTATTGTACTTATAAATTGTAAATGATTGTATATGTGTAAATAGACTTGTAGACTTGTGTACAGTAGAATAGATAGAACTATATTAGGTTGGGCTTTTTGGCTGACGTGTACTATTATTATTATTATCCCTTTCCTGAATTTGTCTTAGACATTTGGGACTAAAATCACATGTTTCTTGATTGTACAAAAACTAATTTATTATCACAAATAAAAAACATCAATCCCACAACTTGTGTATGTTTAGAAAAAATTACTTAGTGTAGATAGATCCTGATCCACATATATATCAATCAACCAATCGAACTATAGAAACTTTGTGACTGATTTTTTGTGCAAATAAAAATATCCCTAATATTAGGCAACGCAGTAGGTTTCAAAAACTACTCGCATACCAAAGTTTTGTTTCCAAAATTATTATTAATTTTTACTAACAAAGAAAATTTGAACTTTCAATCATTCAATAGTAAAGGGCAGTAAATGCCATTGCTAAATGTCTGTTTACTTCTTTTATTTTATTTTACTATTAATTATTAATTAACATGAAAGAAACGCAAATAAAGTTACGGGTAAGAAGAGAAAATATAAAAAATAATTAAAGCAAAGTAAAGGAAAAATAGGAACAGTGGCCAAAATTTACAGCAAAAGAATGTGAAAATTAAACCTATATTGGTAGTATCAAATAAATAGTCGCCACTAAGAATTCAAATGCTTTTTCAATAAAGGCTTTTTCAATCTACTTATTAACTGTAGTGACTGATTTTTTATAGTACAGCTATAAACACAGAGTCGGAGCAACGAAGAAAAAATTTTTTTTTGGTTTGTCTTGTGACAAAAATTGCAGAAGCTACACAATCTTATTTTTTTTTAGAGCAAATCTAAGATAGTGGCCCAGCGATAATGCTTTCACTTGCCATTTAGGATGTTACTTTCAATCTGGAAGCTGCAAATTTCTTCAGGGAGTTTCTTCCAATCATGATAACGCTAATAACGAATAGGTGTATTTCACACCTTAGTATTTACCACCGTTCTTTCAAACCTTTTCCGAGAGCAACAAGAATTTTGCCATTCTGCTAAAGACCTAAACGTCCTGTAGCAACCCGCCATTTTTAGGAAAATAAAACATTTCTACCCTGAATTGTAAGAGTACAAGACAAGTTAAGGCAAATATTTTTTTATGACCAAAATAAAGAATATAAATAATAAATAGGTACCTACTATATTAAAATAAATTTTCTCTAAAGTGCAGTGGAATCAGCTAAACAATTTCATAAATGCATATTACAAAAAAAGGTAACAATTTGCTTAGATTAATAAGAAAGAAGGTGTTGAATCAAAAACCTAAAACAAGTTACATGGCAAACAATAGCAAAGAGTAATTTAGATGATGAAAGATGAAGCAAGGGAAGCTTCAATAAGGTAGTGTGAAAGAAAGTGAAGAAAATTGAATGCTTTAATCGCGGGTTAAAGCGATTTTTAGTTATGGAGTTTTTCTTTAGTTTTAAACAACTCAAACTACTGTAACCTCAACTTAAGCAAATTATATTTTTGTCGTAATCAACAATAATAACAAAACAACCGTCGGTAGTGTCCTAGATTAGTGCTTTGTAACAGCGATGAATTTTGAGTGTTTCACAAAAGACTATAGAAATTCAAAATTTTACAAAGTTTTAAAATCAATTTCAATCTAATGAAAATGCCATTTTTCGATGTACTTCTAGTCACTGTATACGTTTCTGCATTGCGTTTGTCAGTTTAAGCAAGGAATTTCGAGTGCTTTACAGAAGACGACAAAAATTTAAAATTCTATAAAGTTTGAACTTCAAATATTTCTAGAGTTCTTAAGCCTCTGCAAATACGAATACACTCCCGTAATTATCATTCAAAAGATTTTTTAATAAACCCAAAATAAGTTCTGTGGGATGGTAAGCGAAGAGGTCAATTTTTCATCATAATAAGAGCAAAATTCAAATTGCCATAACTTCAAAATTAGGAGTCCAAATGAAAAACTATTGACAGCGTGCGTGAAGCAAGCTATTTGCTATTAAATCAGATCTTGAAAAGAAATTGGAAAATTTCGAAAATTTTCGACCATAATACAAGGATAAAATTATTTCAAAACCCCAAAATCATTTCAATTTAACGAAAATGGCATTTTCTGATGTAATTCTAGTCGCTGAACACATTTTTGCATTATTTTTGTCCAATTGAGCGATGAATTTCAAGTGTTTTACAAAAGTTGACTAAAACTCAAATTTTCACAAAATTTGTACCTCGATAACTTTCAGAGTTTTTGAGCTACGGTGAATACAAGAACACCCCTTTAATAGAAATTCAAAATGCTTTCTGATAAGTTAAAATGCATTTCGTGGGATAGTAAATAAAAAAGCGCAATTTTTTACCAAAGTTAAAATGAATATCAAGCTGTCATAACTTGGAAAGTAAGAATCAAAATTCAAAGCTAACAACAGCGTTTTATTCAGTGAGCTGTTTATTATGAAATAAGACCTTGAAAAGTTACTTGAAAATTTGAAAATTTTTGAAAATGCTCAAACAATCATTCCCACCCAAAGAAAATATCTTTTCCCGACGTAACTTTTGTCGCTGAACACGTTTCAGTACTCGGTTTCCCCCTTTAAGCGATGAATCTGGGTGCTTCACAAAAATTGACAAGAATTAAAATTTTCACAATGTTTGCACCTCGATAACTTATAGATTTCTTGAGCTACTGCAAATACAAAGACATTCCTGCATTGAAAATTTAAAAAGCTTTCCAAATGAGTTTTGTGGGAAGGTAAATAAAAAAATACAATTTTTTCCCAAAGTTGGAATGAGATTCAAACTGTCATAACTTGAAAATTAGCAGCCCAAATTAAAAACCAGCGACAGCGTTGCACTAAGCGAGCTTAACAGTATAAAATAAAGCTTCAAGGGCTTCAAGAAGTTTCAAAATCTTAATTTTTTTTCTCATTTAATAAATTTAGAAAAAATGCTAAACTTGACACTAACCATTCTTGGAGTTTAGAAATAAGATTCTCTGATGTAACGTGTCACCTTTATCTCATCTCCGTTCGTCCATTTTAGTAATAAATTTTGAACATTTTACAATAGAATACAAAATTACAAATTTTTCTAAAGTTTGCACCTCGATAGCTACCAGAGTGAGTTCTTGAGACACTTCATATATAAAAACACCCTTTCAATCCGCTTTTAAAGGGCTTTCCAACAAGCCTAGAACGGATTTTCTACAACCGTAAATAAAAAATCTCGATTTTTAAATTTAATCAAAATTTTGTTCAAAAAATACAAATTAAAAGCTAGGAGCATGGTTTCGTTCAGGGAGTTGTCTAATATGAAATAAGACCAAAAAAAGCTGCTTCAGAATCTTAAAAATGTTCGACCAAGAACGAGGCACATATTAATGCACGAAAATGCTCAAAAACCCAAAAGCATTCTCGCTTGAAAAAAATGTTTTTTCTCAACGTAATTTTTGTCGCTGAACACGGTTTTATTATCGGTTTTTCCATTTAAGTGATTAATTTCGTGTTTCACAAAAGACTACAAAAATTCAAAACTTCACAAAGTTTTAACCTCGATAATTTCTAAAGTTCTTAATCTACTGCAAATACGAGAACATTCCCATAATCGACATTCAAAGGGCATCCTTATGAGTGGAAAATAAATTCAAATTAAGAGTCCAAATTAAATGTAGCGACAGTGTTGCGTTGAGCGAGCTGTCGACTATTAAATTAAACGTTGAAAATGTCCTGAAAAATTTTGAAAATTTTCTACTAAAATACAAAGCACTGGATAGTGGATAAAATTTTTCAGAAAACCCAAAATCGTTTCAACTCAACGATAATGGCATTTTCCGATCTAATTTTAGTTGCTAAATACGTCTTTGCATTGCGTTTTTCCATTTGAGCGATATTACCGCAGGTTAGAGCGAGTTTTTAGTTATGGAGTTCTTTCTTTAATTTTAAACAACTCAAGCAAATTTAATTTCTTCTTTAATCAATAATAATAATAACAAAACAACTGTTGTTTGCGTCTTATATTAGTAGTTTGTAACAATGCAAAATAAAAATGTGGAGTTAACAGGATATGAGAACTATTTTTTTGCATAAATTGAAGGAATTGGGGACTTATTAGAAAAGAAATAAATAACTCAAAATAATAATATTTCTAGCATAAGTGGCTCTACGATAAAAATTAAAAAAAACTAAAGGCAAAAATTTATGATTCTCAAAATTCAACCAACATCACTGAAGACCATGCAATGGAAGAAAAAATTATTAGGTGTCTAAAAAGACCAACATCTTTAAGAATAGGGTAATGTGTACAAGTAAGGTTCAATATTTTTTTATCGTAGGTAAAATTGTTTCGTTTCAAATAGAAAAATATGAAACATTTTGTATAATAATTTCTTGAAAAATATTTTGGAAGAAATTAAATGGATTTTGCAAAACTGTTAAAGATATTTAATAAGTTGTAATAAACAACGTTTTAGATTTTGACATAAACTCAAATTTATAAAAAATTAATAACTTATTCAAGATAATGTTGCTATCTAAGAAATTGCAAAATATTTTCAGTAAATATATCGTAAGTGGTAAATATTTTTTTGAATAAACTTAAACATTTTTAAGGAAAATTTTGTGGAATACACAAAAACAAATTGATTTAAAAATATTCCTGCAGCGACATTATGGATATATTCTTTTAAAACAATTTGCTGGCGAAAGAAGAAAATAGATAAAAGTCAGCTTCCAATGGGGAGAATATTTAATAAGAATGAATGGTAAGAACCAGTTAGACAGATATGAGGGGCAAAAGAACATTTAAAAGACCAAGAAGTAAACTATCAACAACATGGGACAAAACTGTTAACCAAAGACTAGCATGTGGAGACTGATAGAAGCGAGGCAGGCAAATTACCAAAATACAAAGAGAACTGGCAACAATTTTATATGATGAGGAAAAATGAACGCACTATGTACTCAATAAATAACAGTAAATGAGATTTAGCTTATAATTATGACTTTTTTCTAGAACTGCGATGTTTATATAATTTTTTGTATTGCACAGAGGCGGGATGTTCTAAAGGCTTTTAAACAAATTGAAAACGAAAGTCATAATTTTGTAAAAAAAAACTCAATTTTCGACCGTTAAGCAAAATCTTGGTGGAAAAATTTTAATTGGCAAAACTTTGAAACTAAGAGTTTAATTTAAAAACTGGTAACTGTGTTGCATTAGACAAACAAAATATAGCAAAATAAAACCATAAAGGAGCTCTGAACAAATTTGAAATTTTTTTATAAAGAAATTTGTCAAAATAATTACTAGCTGAAAATTTGCTAAAATGTCAAAATCACTTTGAGCTAACAAAAATAGCATTTTCTCATGCTATTCGTGTCGTGAATCTCGATTTTGCTCACCGGTTGTCCATCTAAGCCATAAATTTTAACAAGGAGCACAAAAATTATTTTTTTTAAATATTCAGAGTTTGATTACTTCAAAAACGAACATTTAATTTTAGAATTTTTTAAAGATTTAATTGAATTGTTGCCATAATATTTTGCTTTAGTATTATTTATTAGACAACTTCTAAAGTGAATTTGTTCGAATTTCTGCGGAAAATTTAATTCTCCAGATAAATCACCGTTTTTAATTTTATCGTGGGTTATCACGCAGCAAGGATAGATATTCAGATATTACGAAGTCTCATGCAAAATTATTTTATTAGCCTTGAGCTTCAACAACGCCGATAAAAATCCTTGTTCTCTATCACACAAATCAAGCCATTTCGTTAAAGAACTCACGCAAATCTGAAGGACGTAGTATTAGGGTACGTTACGTACCCGACCCGTTATCATTTTACTCTCTAACTATTCCAATAAAACATTAGATAACTGAAACAGTTCAAGTCAAAATCTCTGCAATATTTTTATTGCATAATTATTGCAAGAGTGCAATAAAACTTCGATAATGGCAGTGATCTCCGCGCTACTCAACTCGATTATTGGTACTCATGTAAAGTATTTAGTACTACATCAGATTATGAATTTCGATAATTATCCTCTTCATATTAATCCAATACTCGCTTTTCGAGTCATCGACGGCAAAGTGCCAAAACACTTCCGGTCCTTATCAGATCTCCAGGATTCTCCCGAAAATTGTTTGGAATTTTTCCGTTGCGTTTCGTTAGCGCCACAACTCATCCGGTTATCAGTAGGTACGTTACGAATTAAGCCAAAATTGATGGGGGTTCGCCGATAAATTAAATTGTATTAGTTAAATGTGTAAGCCACGAGTAGTCTCCGTGCTCTTATCGTTTGAAATGTTTGCTTTGATTATCAGCTACCTGTTTGCGTTATCTTTCGCCCCGCGTGTTCTCAAACAATAATTTTCTTTATCTATCGATTAATTGCTAAATCTCAAAAAACCTATTAGGTGATATGACGAAAATTCAACGTTACCTAACCGGGAGGGCCGTGTCGTAATCAAGTTTCTTTTCAACCGGAACAAATCAACAACCAGGTCTGACAAGTGATGATGGAAAAATTCAAGCAACTTTAATCTTGAGGGTCAAAAATCGATAAGTTTTGAGAAAATTGTTACGAAATTTTTTGGTTTTGTTAGTGAATCGACTAGAAGTAAGGTGCTTTGTTGCTGAGTTTGTTTTTGGAGAATCCTATGCAATCGACGGCGGATCTTACGTCAGGTTTCAACAATGGTTGAAAATCGGCAAAGTCACAACAACAGGAAGTCGTTGACGCCAACCTGCAGAGTTATCTCAATGTAATCCTGATGAATTGAAGATTTTAGATAAAAACTCGAATAAAATCTAAAAGTACTTAAGCAAAGATAATAGTTTTTTAACCAAAAAACTCTAAAATTTATCGCAGATGGGGGTCCAAAGTGACGTTATCTAGAGGAAGTTGATAAATAGTAAAATAACTTTTTAAAAGTAGCCACTCAAAAACTAGAATTATTTTTGAATCTGGAGTATGTTCTGAAAGTATGTACTTAGTCAGCTTTTGTCCGACTTTTGATGCTTTGAGAATTTTAACTGGATATTTCTTAAAACAGAAAACTTACCTCAAAAGAATTAACATCCTTGCACCAAACACACTTCAAATTTTTTACCTGCTAAGACTACTCAACACGTAGAGACAGTTTAAAAGAAACTTGAATCATTCAAAGCTCGTTAAAAATTCTCAAACAGCGAAAGTAACTAAAATTAAAATATCATCAAATTAAATTCTTTTGTCATGCAAGTCCTCAAATCCTTATGAGAATTTATTGACGCAGAATAAATGAAATAGGACAAATTAATTATGATCAAAACAGAAATCTCCGTCTAAAATTAGAAGTTTTTATGACAGATAAACAATAAGCTTCAAAAAGTATTTCATCCGAAAAGCGACAATAAGTTTAAAACGTCTACTACGCTAATTCCATTTCCAGAAATATCAGATGAGGATTTTTGTTCTGTAAAAAAATTTTGTACAAGAAATTCAAATTGTCATAGTTTTGAAAACTAAGAGTCCAAATTCAAAACTAGCCGCAGCGTTTTATTCAGCGAGCTGTCTATTATGAATTGAGACCATAAAAAGGTGCTTGAAAATTTTGAAAATTTTCAACCAAAAATAAGGCCAGGTAGTGCATGAGATTGCTCAAAAAATCCAAAATCATCCTCATCCATTGAAAATGTTTTTTACCGACGTAATTTTTGTTGTTGAACACGTTTTTGTACTTGGTTTCCCCAAGTTGCCTAAAACTCGAATTTTCACAAGTTTGAACCTCAATAATTTTTAGAGTTTTTGAGCTACTGCAAACACAAAGACATCCCCGCAATGAAAATTTATAGGGCTTTTTGTAAAGCTCAAATAAAGTCCGTGGGATGGGAAATAAGAAAGCACGATTTTTCACCAAAGTTGGAGTAAAATTTAAACAGTTATTACTTGGGAAATATGAGCCCGAATTATAAGCTAGCGACAGCGTTGCGTTATATGAGCTCAACAGTATAGAATAAAGCTATAAAACAGCGTCAAAAAATTTAAAATTTTCAATTTTTTTGTTTTATCTCAATCGATAAATTTTTTTTAAAATGCTAAAATCGACACCAATTATAAAATATTTTCTGGCGTAGCGTGTCACCTTTCTCTCGTCTCCGTACCTGGTTCGTTCATTTGGATGATAGATTTTCAACATTACACAAAAGAATACAAAACTACAATTTTTTTCAAAATTTACACGTCGATAACTACCAGTGTCTTTGAGCTATTTCGAATATGAAAACATCTCTTTAATGGACCTTTAAAAGGCTTTTCAACAAGCCTAAAACCAATTTTCTACCACCCTAAATAAAGAAGTTAATTTTTTTTTAAAATTAAGAGTCCAAATTCAAAACTACCTACAGCGTTTTGTTCAGTGAGCTGTCTATTATGAATTGAGACCATAAAAAGGTAATTCAAAATTTTGAAAATTTTCAACTAAAAACAAGGTACATAGACATGAAAATGCTCAAAAAACCCAAAATCATCCCTATTCCGACGTAATTTTTGTCGCTGAACATGTTTTTGAACTTGGTTTCTCCAAGTTGAATAAAACTCGAATTTTCACAAACTTTGAGCTTCAATAATTTCAAGAGTTTGCGAGCTACTGCAAATACAATTCTGCAATGTAAATTTAAAGGACTTTTTGCAAAGCCTAAAATGAAGTTCGTGGGATTAGAAATCAGAAAGCACGATTTTTCACCAAAGTTGGAGTGAAACACAAGCGCCCGTAACTTGGAAAATATGAGTCCAAATTATGAACTAGCGATAGCGTTGCACTTTACGAGCTCAACAATATAACATGAAGCTATAAAACAGTTTCAAAAAGTTTCAAAATTTTCAATTTACTTGTTTTATCTCAATCGATAGAAATTTTTAAAAATGCTAAAATCGACATCAATCATTATTATTAGCATTTAGAAAAAATATTTTCTGACGTAACGTGTTACCCTTATCTCATCTTCGTACCTGGTTCGTTCACATGAGTGATAGATTTTCAATATTTCACAAAAGAACACAAAATTACAAATTTAAAAAAAAATTATACCTCGATAACTACCAGAGCCTTTGAACGAATAGACCTTTAAAGAGTTTTTCAACAGGCCTAAAACAAATTTTCTACCACCGTAAATAATAAAGTTCAATTTTTTAATTTTGACCAAAATTTTGCTGAAAAAATTTAAATTGTCATAGTTTTAAAAATTATGGGTCCAAATTAAAAACTACCTGCAGCGTCTCGTTCAGCGAGCTGTCTATTATGAAATGAGATCATAAAAAGGTGTTAGAAATTTTTTGACCAAAAACTAGGCACATCCATATTGCATGAAAATTCTCAAAAAACTCAAATTTATTCACACCCAAAAAAATTCTTTGCCCGAAATAAGTTTGGTCGCTAAACACGTTTTTGTACTCGGTTTCCCCATTTAAACAATGAATTTCGAGTGCCTTAAAAAAGTGTACAAGAATTCAAATTTCCACAAAGTTTGAACCTCAATAAGTTCTGAAATTTGTGGGCCGCCACTGCGATAGCCACTCAAAGAAAGTTTCAGAGATTTCTCTCTGAAATGTCTTATACCATATGAGGATTTTGATGATACAGTCCTCGTTAGGAGTCTACAAATTGCTTATCACTTAAAGAGAGGGAACTACCAATACACTCAATCTACTTCTTCTTATTTCACTTCGTGTCTTTCTAAGAGTCACTAGGGCTAATGACTCATTTAGAGTAAGCTTCAGAAGAACTAATTAAGTTTTTTGCCATTTGAAAGTCGGTCCTGGTGTGTCCCACTCATAAAAAGGTGACATAGTTATCATAGAAAATTATCGAACTATATCGCTGCTGTGTGGATTTTCTAAGATATTTTAAAGCATTCTTTGCAACAATATTTATGTATATGTTAACAATTCTATTTCACCAGCCCAACATGGTTTTATGCCAAAAAGATCTACAGTCACCAACCTTGCCAGTTTCAGCCAGTATCTAACAGAATCAATAGACAACAATGGGCAGGTGGATGTCATATATACAGATTTTTCCAAGGCTTTCGACCAAATTGACCCATAGAAGACAAATAGTTTGACATCAGAATTTCACATCACGGACATTTACACCATCCTCAGGGGTCCCACAGGGACCAAACCTGGGTCCACTGTTATTTCTTATGTACATAAATAACATAGTGGACGTGATTGCCTGTCCTACTCTGTTGTTTGCGGATTTTTTAAAGGTTTTTGTTAATGTTGGTTCCATTGGGTATTGTTTTAGACTCCAGAACGCTCTCCACGCTATTGTGAGGTGATGTACGGATAACAGAGTATCTCTCAATATTTCCAGATGTTTTGTCTTATTCTCGCAAGACAGAGATTGTCGAACATCGGTATGTCGTCGAAGACGTTGTGCTAAAAAGGTAGGCACCAATAGAGATCTGGGTATCACATTCGATGATACCCTTGATATTATTGAAACATCGTATAGAGTGTAGGATTTTGTGTATAGGAATTGTGGTGACTTTAGTACACAGACCCTCAAGTTATGTTGCTCCTTAGTTAGATCGAGATTAGAATATGGGGCCATAATATCGCATCCGATCTCATCCTTAAGTTCTTGGCTTTTAGATTGGACGGAGTGTACCCAGCAAGAGGTTATGATCAGCAATTTTTGTTGAGCAGATTTGGTCTCAATTCTCTGTACACGCGGCGAGTCCTCGCTGTGAAATTTTTGTACACTGCTACACTGATTGCACTTGGTTGTTGCAACTAAAGTTTGGGATACCTCAATTACACGCAGCCCCCCCAGAATTAACATTTTAGGAAGATCACCGACATACCTGATATGCAATTTATGATCTGTCAGCATTGCGATGTTCATTTTGATTCATTTTACTGCAATAGGCGAAATGTCATTGAGTTAGTAGGAGTTTAGTGGTTAATGTTTGATATTTGTTGTGAGTTTTTAGACAAGAAGGGGCACTATTTTTGTTGGTTTTGTAGTTTTTATTGTTAATTTGTCATTATTAGCTGCATTATCTACCAAAGTTATCCTAATTTTGGTTTTTGTATTGATATTTCCTGTAATTGGGTGCCCACCTATTGGAAATAAACATTATTATTATTATTATTGAATGACCCCAATAATAGAAGATTCCGGCTAGCAAACTTTTATTGAGAAAAGCTAGATCCATTAAGACACTCGCTGCAAAAATTCAAAACGTACATAGAGCCATTCCTAAGTCGCTTTGGAATTGACTAACACGCAATATGTTGTTGTACCTTGTTCTTATTATTTTTAGAATGGCTTATTATTATTATTATATTATATGTAAAAACTTTTTCTTCTATCTTGCTTTTTTTATTATTGTCATTAACAATTGTTACTTTTCATTTTTGGTCTGTGTTTTACTTTGACTTCCCTTATTTTTGGGCATACTTTTTCTCTCGAAATTCTACGTACTTCATTCCTATAAAGTGGATATTTATAATTTTCAATTTGTAATTGTAATTGTAATTTGTATTAGTTGACATTTCTTCGTGCTTTCCTAGACACCATTCTACGTTCTGGTCCACTACCCTTTCGCTTGGGTCTCCCATAATAATTATTTTGTGTCCGCTTTTATCTATTTCTTATTTGTATTTTTTTCTTTGTCCCCACTTGGTTCTTACGCTACTGCTACTATTAGACTACTATTAGCGTGTAATGTTCTTTTTTTAATCTCTTTAGACGTCAGTATTTTGAGTAATTTCTACTTTTCCTCGTAAATTCAGTGCTTTAATTTCTTCAGCCCAGACGAAGTCGAACTAATTTGTTATGTTCTGCCAACCATATTTCTTATGACCAATTACTTTAGTGTAATTAAACGCGAAGAAAAGTTGATTTGCTTTCGAGAACTCACACAGTCGAAATAAATCTTTTAGCCAAGACCTCTTTATTCGCACTTCAAATCCATGGAGGCATTCATCGGTAGTCGCTAATGACCGCCAACATGTGTGGTCGCTCAACTGACTCATTGTTACGTTATTCAATAACATAAAGAGATTCATCCGAGCATTCAAAGATGTAATGCCTGAAAACTATCAATCAACATCCGCGCCTCGGCTAATTACCTCTTCAGTCATTAGGCTTCTTCGCCTTCGAAACGATGTTTTTCCCCAACTAGGTGGCGGTCTTGAGTCGTCAACAAACAAGACGGGGGCCGACGGCCAGATTCTTATTTATTTTTCCGTTTCCCGGCCTTTACGGACGCTAATCCGGCTTAATTTTCGTCCGGATGGGATTTTTTTTTGTGATGAGTCCCGGTGAATTGCGGCAGTAAAACGGGGCGTGAAATCGACCAGCGGGAGATCGAGTTTTGTTAGTTTTTATTACTGGAACGGTGGAGGGTCAGCGGACTGGTGTCCGATTGAATTCGGGAATAAATCACCCTGAAGGATGCTTTTTACGTAACATTACGTACATTTGTATGCGATCCGGACGTGGGACGCGGATGGACGGCTTCTGATTCATTTCGGTCGACGCCAACTTACATAATCTAATGGACCAGTTTAATTTCGGAATGTTTTATGGGGCAAGTTTTTGGGGAGAATTTCGGAATTGTTAGCAAATCTGATATGCCAATAAAATTAAAAGGTTCCAGTAAAGCGAAATTCCGCGAGGGCACGTCGCAATTTTCTCAATCACAAATTATAAATGAAACGCCAGAAATCACTTTCTGCCCCCCTGCAGAAATTATGAACTATGAAAAAAGTTTTCGAAAACTTTCAGGATCATCGCTAGCAAAAAACGTCATTTTAAACTTCGGAAAATCACAATGCACTTTTAACTGGTAGCTAAACGGAGAAAATTGGAAAAAATACCCGACTGTTACAGACTCAGAGAGATGATTCGTTGGATGACGTCATTCGTCATGTCCTATCACAGTACGTTCTGGGTCACGTAATAATATTCAAATGGATGTTGATTTTGTTCATTTAATAATTATTTTCTAGAGCATAAAAACAATTTTTTTTAAAATTGAAGTCGACTCTACAACATTTACTATCAATATTAAATAACTTTTATGCGATTTGCAACTTTATTTTGAATTTTTTTTTTGTTTAATTTGTAAATGTAAAGACTTCTTTTTATCTCAAATTTTTACGATTTTTAATACATCAATAGCATCAATATCAGTTGTTGTTTGCATTTGTGAATGAAAAGGATCATTTATTTGAGAATATGAACACGTTGAATACGTAGTACTCGAATAACTAAATTCGAATCGATTGATAAACAAATTTTGTATAGTTGCTTGCCACGTGCTCGCAACATAACCAAAAATGGTTAACTGCCTAGGATGTGGTAAAGAGATCAAGGATGCAAATCTTGATGTAGCAGTTAAATGCAAGGGTTGCCATAAATTGACTCACCCTAGCTGTGCTGTAAAGTTAAGCAAACTTCCTGATGGCAAATTTAAGAAATGTTGTGCTGATAAATCTGTACCTAGTGATTTCGATCAAAAATTAGATGCTAAACTGGACAAGTTATGGGAAAAAATCTCATCCTCTCTCCTGGAAACTAAAAATGAAATTAAGAACTCAGTACAAATTGCAATTGATCAATTAGATACTAAGATTGAAGAAGCTTTTGTACAGATAAATGCAGTGGATCAAAAGGTTGAGTCTATTAGCAGTAGTATTTTTGAAAGTGTTCTCTCTGAATTTACAGATAGGAAGTATAGAGAGAAGAATCTCCTGATTTTTAATCACCCAGACAATAACAATGATATAGAAGACAAAAAATTTGTTCATGATGTACTTGGAAAGGCTCCCTTTGATGTTTCTAACCTAAAAATAAATCGTTTGGGAAAATTCAATACTTCTCGCTCTCGACCCCTCAAAGTTGCCATGGATTCATCAGCTGATGTAATGTGGGTTATGTATAACAAAAAAAATTTGCAATTTGGTGATAGTAAAGTTTCAGTTGATAAAACTGCATATCAGCGTCAGCAGTTGAAAACTCTTTTAAAAGAAGTTGAAGCTCGAACAAAGAGTGGTGAGAAGAATTTAGTTGTTAGATACTTTAATGGAAATCCAACAATTGTAATTGATACTCCAAAAAAGTCAAGTGCTCCCAATTCAAATCCAAAAAACTAATTGGACGTTCATCTGGACCCTTAAGAATTTATTATCAGAATGTAAGGAGTTTAAAACATAAGTTAGCTGAATTCATTGTTGCAGTTTCATCATCTGTTGATTATGACCTCATATGTTTAACTGAGACTTGGCTTGATCGGTCGGTAACTGATGCTGAGCTTCAGTTATTAAATTACAAAATTATTTGTTATGATCGTGATTTATTGAGTTCTGGTAAATCTCGTGGTGGTGGTGTGCTGATTGCTATCAAGTCAAGCATTAATTATTCGATTCTAAGCATGCATAGCTCCTCCATTGAGTATATGATCCTTGAGGTTATGTTGATCGGCAGCTGTGGAATTTGCATCAGTTTACTATACTCACCGCCTGTGTCATCTGTGGGTCCTGATGTATTTGAAAATGAACTTAATCAGTTTCTACATGCTTTGACTTCTGTATCATCAGTGGCAGCTTCTTCGAATTCGCGCATAACTGAAATGCTACTCCTTGGAGATTTCAACCTATCTGGTATCGGGTGGTCAGTGGAGAGGGATGCTCAGATTTTCTCAAGTGTGTGTTCATCGAATGTAATTCGGAGTGTTGCTGAGAACCTGTGTATGAACGTTGGGATTGAGACAGATAAATGAAGTTTATAATGCAAAGAGTGCGCTTCTTGATCTTGTTTTTACTACGTGTGAGCAATATACTTGCTCAAACTGTTTCGATCCCTTAGTGAAGCTTGATTTATTTCATCCAGCAATCTCAATTGATTTATTTTCTGTTAATCTGTCTCAATTACTCTTTGATTACACTACTTTTAATTTTAGAAATGCGGATTATATTAATATTGAGAGGAAGCTTGACCGACTGGATTGGTCATTTTTAGATGACTCTAATTTGTTACTAATAGATAAAGTTAACTTCTTTTATAGCAAGTTATATGATGTAATTAGTGGTGACATTCCAGTTAAAAGAGTTGTTTCCTCTGATTCTCAGCCTTGGTTTAATAAAGAATTAACAAAAGAAATTAATAAAAAGAATATTACCACTTAAAATGGAAGGAAACAAAAGATGGTTATTAATATACAAAATTTAATATGCAAAGAGTTTTATGTAAATCATTGGAGAGAAAACTATATAGAGCCTATATCAAAGATGTTGAGACAGGCATCATCTCATCTCCAGATAGATTCTGAAAATTCTTGAATAGAAAGTCTCATAGCTTCATTCCTGCTACCATGAATTATTAAAATATAATAGCTAATAATGGTCTATTATATAGATCTTGTAGCTTGCTTAACACTGCTGAGAGATTGCCTGATGTGTGTGATACAGCTTCTGTTAGAGCATTAAAAAATGTTCTTAGACAAAGAATTTTTTTGTTTTAATGCTTTATTATAAATTGTTATATTTTTGTTATATTTTTTCTTTTCTCAATTGCTCTTTATCCTGAAAAGCGCAATTAGTGTGTAAGTTATTATTTATTTGTAAAGGGCCCCTAGGCCTGTGAAAAAAAATAAAAAAATAAAATTTTTAAATATACAGACCAGAAAGATAAAAATTTCTGAAGAATTTTAAAATTTCAATAGACGACAATTTGGTCCCCACTTGGTCTGAGTGAAGATGGTCCTGAATAATATTTTAAAATTATTTTTGATACCATCAACTTTGCGGTTATCACTCTTCTCGTTTTTTTATACTTTTGATTTTCTACTTTTCCGGGTGAATATTTTTTTAATTTGTGGTAAAAATAGCTGCTAAATATTGTACCTCAATTTTGCGCCAGCCTGTATAATAATTGCGGAATTGTCAGCAGAATTGTGAAGTTAGTTTATGTTAAACTCAGTAAAAAGCTTTTCTGTGAGTTAATTTTGATGAGGAAATTATTTAATTTTTGTTTCAAAAATAATGTCTGCAACTTTAGTCATGAGTATAATAGGACAAATTATCTACCTATTCGTACCATAAGCTGATGCACAATTTCCTAATACGTCTACAATCCTTAATAAATTAAGGGAATAAATAATGTGGGAAACTAACCAGATTCTTAGACTTCAAAAGAATTTTTCAACTTGGATTCGATGGATAAATGACAAACAATAAGGAAAACAATTTTTTTTGTGACAAACTACTTTTTCCGGTTAATCGTATCGTAGGTCCAGAACTCGAGTTTTTGATATATTTAAAAAAATCATTGGGTGATGCGTGCCGATGAGTGTAAAAATATTTTTTGATATTTCCTAATACTCTTCAATTCAATTCGAGTTCGAAGATTGGAAAAAATACCCGACTGTTACAGACTCAGAGAGATGATTCGTTGGGTGACGTCATTCGTCATGTCCTATCACAGTACGTTCTGGGTCACGTAATGATATTCAAATAGATGTTGATTTTGTTCATTTAATAATTATTTTCTAGAGCATAGAAACTATTTTTTTTAAATTGAAGTCAACTCTACAACATTTACTATCAATATTAAATAACTTTTATGCGATTTGCAACTTTATTTTTAATTTTTTTTTGTTTAATTTGTAAATGTGAAGACTTCTTTTTATCTCAAATTTTTACGATTTTTAATACATCAATAGCATATAAGATTTTTCAATATACAGAGCAGAAAAATAAAAATTTCTGAAGAATTTTAAAATTTCAATAGACGACAATTTGGTCCCCACTTGGTCTGAGTGAAGATGGTCCTGAATAATATTTTAAAATTATTTTTGATACCATCAACTTTGAGGTTATCACTCTTCTCGTTTTTTTATACTTTTGATTTTCTACTTTTCCGGGTGAGTATTTTTTTAATTTGTGGTAAAAGTAGCTGTCAAAATATTGTGCCTCAATTTTGCGCCAGCCTGTATAATAAATGCGGAATTGTCAGCAGAATTGTGAAGATATTTTATGTTAAACTCAGTAAAAAGCTTTTTTGTACTTTAATTTTGATGAGGGAATTATTTAACATTTTTTTCAAAAATAATGTCCGCAACTTTAGTCATGAGTATAAAAGGACAAATTATCTACCTATTCGTACCATAAGGTGATGCAGGATTTCCTGATATGTCTACATTCCTTAATAAATTAAGGGAATAAATAATGTGGGAAACTAACCAGATTCTTAGACTTCAAAAAATTTTTTCAACTTGAATTTGATAGATTATAAATGATAACTTTTTTTGTGTTACTACTTTTTCCGGTTAAGAGTATTGTAGGTGCAGAAATCGATTTTTTGATATATTTAGAAAATTCATTGTGTGAGGAGTGTCGAAAAGTATAAAAATAAATTTTGGCATTTTCTAATGCTCTTCAATTCAATTCGAGTTCGTCTAGGAACAACTTGAAATCCGAGATGGTATCGTTGCTGCAGTGCATGCAAAATATCAACTTGGGGGCGTATCAATCGATTAAGTTCACCGGAGCCGCAAAGCACCAGCTAGCTCCGGCTCCGGAATCGTAATCACAACAACTACCGCCCGGTTAACGGTTGTGTTTAACCACGAAACCACAATTACCACGGCCGTTAACGAGTCAATCAACGTTACACGCCTATTACGTTAACCAAACAAAATGATTCGTTTTTAGACTCTTTCGTGTCATTAGCGACCTCTAATGGAACTTAATTGGGTTATTGTCATTGTCCTGTCTGTTGGTCTTTTATTTATCGAATCTGTGATTAATGGGTTGATAAACTTCGATCCGATCAAATATTTCTCTTTTCAATTTAAAGATATTTTTGATATCGTTTCGTAACAATGACTGATAAGCAGGCAAAGATTTCGAAAAGAAATCGAAGTTAGAAATTATTATCGATATTATCTCGATTCGGTTTCATAAATTTTCTAAAAGAAAAATTTTGGCTTTTGACAAGATCTGAATGAAATGGAAACAAAAATCAAGAAAATCCTCTCGGTTTTGGGTTCTCTCTATTTTTTGAATAAATTGAATTTTGGTCCATTAGCTAAGAACTCAAGCATTACGAGATTTAGTTTCGAAGACCATAAAAAGAAAACAGTGAGGGCGCATTCTATTTTATGTGGTAAAAAAAAGTGTGTGCAAGTCTGATGCAAGGTGGTCTTAGCTCGATTACTGTCTTCGTATGTAGTTCCTCTCCGTAATTTTTTAATTTTACAATTCCAAATATTTTCTTGACCTCCTTGTTACTTCTTTTATTTCAGCTCTTAGCAACTTTTTCCAATAAGACGAGATAATCAGCAAGAGCTAGACATCTATCTGTAGCACATTTTTCGAAAAATCTGCATTTAGGTTTAAATAAGCGTATCTAAAAAGAGTTGATAATGTAATTTTTTCCTTCAGTAATAGAAAATACAAAAAGGAATAACATAAAGAGCAAATAAATTTACAATTTTTTGAATGCACCAATGTGTTGCAAATCTTCTTTCGTGTTGTAAGCATTCCAAGTTTAGAATAGACGTGGGTGGGCGTACTGCATTTAAAAATCGCAGCCGCTCTGAAGTAGTCTCAATGATTTTTGAATGAATGAAAGCGTCAGCGGTTAGTTTTAAATGATTCGAAAATCCACACTAAACACACAATGGTCACTCCAGGGCACGAAGTTGTAGAAATACCTCTTTGCGTCATTCATTCATTTATGTGTCCAGTCCCTTAAACGGTTAGAGGCGTGACAACTTCAAAACATACACTAGAAAGTTGAACGAAATCCGATTTCATTGAAACCAAAACCGACAACAACAACAACAACAAAATCACAAATTTCTTCTGAATCATAAATTGTGGCCAAAGGAGGATCTTGTGGGTGTGGGTTTTTTGATTAATTTCCAGCGGTTATTTGGTAACAGTAAAGGGGATAGATGAATGAAGGACGATTTAGGCCAGGTGCAAGTCTTCAGCTGACCAATTTGCTGAAGTGTCCGCAACAATCGCGCCCCCGCTGATTTCCGGCGATTGGTTCATCTGCCCACTGTTGAAGTGATTGATTCCGTAATTGTAAAAGCGCCAAAAACAGACGCCCGAAACACATCCCTCAACACGTTTAAGTATTACCAGAAGTTTCCACTTATAAACAATTTTGAACTTGAAATAAGTTTTTTCTCTCTTAACGTCTAATTGTTGGTCAAATTTTTTTGATTTTGTATCATCCCCAGTGCGATCGATGATAATTTATGCGGGATAGAGTGCGCTCCCCTCGAAGTCTGCATATAAATGGCAAGAGGGGTCAGGAACATCGCAAAACATATTTTCAATCCAATAAAGAACATGCGGAAAGCGACAGCACGATCATCACTTCCGAGTGCCCGTTCCCTCGTTACAATAATAATAATAAATACATCAGGGTGCTTATCTGGCGGGCGAGTCAATCCTATCGGGGTCGGCGATAAGGATGGCCCGGAACCCGGAGTCAATGGCGTGGACATGACGGTGCGCAAGCCGTTCCGACTGTCCATCTATCATATAGAAACGCAAACTTAGTCAACCCGAAACCCCGATAAAGTGATAACTTATAATAACGGACAGTGAACCATACGGCACTAATAATCGCCCCACCGACCATTGAGGATTTTCAAGCAACGAAGAAACTAGCAACGACAATTTAGCTGTTAGACTCAGAGTATCCTTTCTCGGTACGGTACACTATCAAAAGCTTATTAGAAAATGTTATAAAAATTAATTTCAAGTATCTAAAGGAATAGCAAGGATAGCGTGGACATAAAAAACTATACACACAGAGCATATGGGGGAAAAGTCTAAAAACATAATAGGGACAAAGGCAAAAAATAGGAAAAATAGAAACTTGAAATTAAAAAATATAAAACAGAAAAAGAACAAATGAAAATAACGACAAGGAACATTAAAACAAAGAAATTTGAAAATATGCTATGGAAGTAACAGCTGTACAGGAGACCAAATGGGGAGAATCTGAAGGGGCAGCAAAAGACAAATATTCGTTTTCCTATAGTGACAAAGAAAAGAAGGAAAGAGATGGAATAGAATTTTAGATAAGTTGATAGGAATAATAGCAAAAAGTAGGAAAAATAAAAATTACACATAAATAAATATAAAGCAGAAAAGAAAACAAATAAAAGTAGCAACAAGAAGCATTAAAACAATGCTAAGAATAGATAAAATGGAAAAAAAACACAAGAGAAACTTGAAAATATGCTATGGAAGTAATAGCTGTACAGGAGACAAAATTAGGAGAATCTGAAAAAGTAGGAAAAGACAAGTAGATACTTGCTTTTGTATAGGGACGAAGAAAATGGGAACAAATTTTGATAGAATTTTACATAATGTAATAGGAATAAAGACAAAAAATAGTGGGAATAAAAACTCCAGATAAAGAAATATTAATCAGGAAAGAAAGCAAATCAAAATAGCGATAAGAATCATTAAAACAATGCTAAGAATAGATAAAATCTAGAAAACAGGATAGAAACTTGAAAATTTGATATAGACGTAGCAGCTGAACAGGAGACCAAATGGGGAGAATCTGAAGGGGCAGCAAAAGACAAATATTCGTTTTCCTATAGTGACAAAGAGAAGAAGGAAAGAAATGGAATAGAATTTTACATAAATTGATAGGAATAAAAGCAAAAAGTGGAGAAATTAAAAATTCCAGATAAGGAAATATAAAGCAGAAAAGAAAACGAATAAAAGTAGCAACAAAGAACATTAAAACAATGTTAAGAATAGATAAAATGGAAAAAAACAGAAGAGAAACTTGAAAATATGCTATGGAAGTAACAGCTGTACAGGAGACAAAATTAGGAGACCCTGAAAAAGTAGAAAAAGATAAGTAGATACTTGTTTTTGTATAGGGACTAAGAAAATGGGGAAAATTTTTGATAGAATTCTACATAATGTGATAGGAACTAAGACAAAAAATAGTAGGAATAGAAACTCCAGATAAAGAAATATTAAGCAGGAAAGACAACAAATAAAAGTAGAGATACGGAATATTAAAACAATGCTAAGAATAGATAAAATAAAAAGGAACACGATAGAAACTTAAAAATTTGGTATAGACGTAACAGCTGTACAGGAAACAAAATGAGAAGAATCTGAAGAGGTAGCAAAAGACAAACACTCGTCTTTCTATAGTGACGGAGAAAAGGGGTAAAGAAATAGAATAGAATTCTACACAAAATGATAGGGATAAAAGTAAAAAGTAAAGAAAATAGAAATTCCAGATTAAAAAATATAAAGAAGGAAAGAATACGAATGAAAATAGCGACAAGAAAAATTAAAACAATGCTAAGAATAGGTAAAATGAAAAAAAAACAGGAGAAAAATTTAAAAATATGATATGGACCTAGCAGCCGTACAGGAGACCAAATGGGGAGAATTTGCAGGAGCAGCAAAAGACAAACACTCGTTTTTCCAAAGCGATAAAGAAAGGGGGAAAAATGAAATAAAATTCTACATAAATTGATAGGAACAAAAGCAAAAAGTGGAGAAAATAGAAATTCCAGATAAAAAAATATAAAGCAGGAAAGAATACGAATGAAAATAGCGACAAAAAAAATTAAAACAATGCTAAGAATAGGTATAATAAAAAAAACAGGAGAGAAATTTAAAAATATGATATGGACGTAGCAGTCGTATAGGAGACCAAATGGGGAGAATTTGAAGGAGCAGCAAAAGACAAATATTCGTTTTCTATAGTGACAAAAAAAGGGGGAAAAGAAATGGAATAGATTTCTACATAAATTTATAGAAACAAAATCAAAAATTAGGGAAAATAAAATCTTCAGATAAAGAAATATAAACCAGGAAAAGAACAAATGAAAATAACAACAAGAACAATTAAAACGATGGTAAGAATAGATAGAGTCGAAGAAACTTGAAAGTAAATTGAAAATGAAATGATATGGACGGAACAGCTCTATAGAGGACAATTTGGGAGAAAAGGGAATATAATCAGAACGACGGCCAACAAGTACATAAACACAATAATAAATTCAATATGGTGATAAGACAAAATGTTTGAGGAGTGAAAGACCGGTATAATAACTATAGACAAATAGAAAAATAAGGAAAAATTCATAAACTTTGAAGCATTAATTTTGCTGACCTCCACTTATAAAATCCTCTTCAGTCTGATTAACAAAAGACTAAACTTACAATCAGAATCTTTCTGTGAACTACCAAACCGGCTTGAAATCTAGTAGATTAATAATCAATGAAGTACACATCTTAGAAGAGATATACCCGAAAACAACAGAACTACAATAAAAGAGTACTCATAATTTTTGCGGATTTTAACGGTACATTTGATTTAATCAAAAGAGAAAAATGTGGAAGGAACGAACAAAATTGGACATATCCAACAAACTGTCAAGATTATTAAAGACGACCCTCCACAACACTAAAGTAAGAGCATGATTTTAGAGTGTAACTATTAGATAATTTTATATAAAAAGAGAGTAAAAGAAAGAGACTCTTTAACATAACATTAGAAAGTATCATCAGAAGAAGAGAAGTGCGCAAAAATAAAATCACAATTAACAATAGTTGCAGACTTTAGGCAAAAACTAATAGGAACGCTAAAAAAATAGATAAAATAAAAGGCAACTTGAAATATAAATAAACAAGAACAAAGTAGAACACAAAAAAATATTTTGGAAAAGTTTCCAGTTTTAAACAAGTAAAGGAAAGAATTATCAAAGAAAAAAAAGTTAAGTTAAAACCAAAAAGGAAGATCAAGATATTCACAAATAAACAAATAGTTACATATGCTTTAGAAGCAAAAACAATAAACTAAAAAATCCCAAAAATATTGTGACAAAAAAGAAAATATTGAAAATCATACCAGGTCTTAACTAAAAACCAAGAAATAAGACAAAAACTTGGAGACGAAGCCATCATAACGTCTGAAGTGGGTGGAACACGTTACGAGATATATCTAATAAAAATAATAAATAAAATAACACAATGGACCCGACTAGGAGCATGTAGAAAGAGATAAACGAGAATAATACGGCATAAAGATATAGACAAAATATAAAAATATTAAAAATAATAAATTGGAAGTCAAAATGCTAATGTAGAAATAGAGTTGACAACGCATTGTGTCGTTTTACTATACCCCAATATTGTGGTAAGTTTTTAGGATTTTGTTGTCGTATATGAAAGCCAATGATATTTTGGTTTTAATGTATTTTTAATAATAATCTAGCACAATACAGATTCAAAAGAAAATAAGTTAAAGCTAAAATTCAATCGACTTTACTTAAATTATCGATCGACTTAAAATTCTTTTACTTGGAAAACTGATGTGTCTAGATACCTAAAAGTAAAAAAGAAATAAAATAATTACTTTAGTTTTTGACTATTCCGAACGACCGAATGCACTATTGTGTCTATACCGCCCCATGTGTGCGACAGAGAAAGCAAAATTGAATTTAGATTCTCCACCGTTGTGGGTAAATACTAAATGAAGTAACTAAAATACTTGTAGAAGTAGCTTTAAGTTTGAGAATATCTATTTGCGTCATTCAATAATCAGAATTGGCTCGATATTATTCAGATGGCGCAATAAAATCGCATTTAGACGATCCAATATTTTGTTTACTTAATACTTTCAACACTGTAAGTCAGTGTTTTTCAATATTTTTCTATTAGCGGTCCCCTTTTACGTATCAATATTAATCGTTCCCCCATTCTAATCCTTTTATCCGGACCCAGCTAAAGCACTCGATTTGTTACTTATATTAGTTGACTGTTGCTGCTGAACCAAAGAGTAAAGAACTTATGTATATAAGCTCTTTACTCTTTAGCTTTGGCTTTGGCTGAACTCAGTGATTGCGTAATTAGCAATATTATTATTACATTACACGTCCTTTTTATTTTTGATTTGTAAAAAAATTCTATTCAAATCTATTAAAGCCTTTTATTGTAAAAAAAACACATCTAACGATCATGAAGCAAGAGCCTCAACCACTGAACAGATATAATAATAAAAATATTGTGAAGGGCATTTAAATTTTTGATTTATTAAGATGGAGCAACTGACAAAGAAATGTTTGCGTGCGATTTGGTTAAAAATGTATATTTATTAACAAGATCCGAATAATGTTATGAGGAATAACAAGAGGCGTCAATGTAATAAATACTGTACACTAAAGTTCGAGGACGGCAACAACCAAGCAGGAAAATTAGTAAAAAATTTGACCACTCAATTAAAAAGCCAAAGATAGCGAAGAAAATTACTAAAATAAGGAATGAGAGGTGAAGAAAGGGGTAGTTTTATCAACGACTGTATATTTAAAACTTTATTGCGTGAAGTTTTCAGTAAGACCCATAAATGCTTTAAATTCCGATAAATTTCTATTTTTTTGTATAAAATTGTTTTATCAAACACCCTGTATTTTTCGGAAGGATGCTTTTTCCTGAAGAAGTCGTTAGGAAACAAAACAATTTCCTGATGGCCTCCTAATCGTTATTAATTAGAATCAGCTTCAATAGGAGCGGCATACTTAGATGCGTCAAGAGAGCAAATCTGCTTTCGTAACTTCTTTGTTGCTAAATTGCCCCTCAATTAAAATTCGCTTCAAATGCCGGCAAATTTTGTAATTATTAAACCAATACTTCTTACATTTTATATTTAAACTTTTTATAACATTTGTTAAACACTAGAAGATCCAAAGATAATTTTTGTAACAGATGGTGTTAACCCCAAAGTTAGTTTAAAAATTTCATTAAGTCCTCTCAGTTTGTTATCAATCAACCAAGTAACGAGGATCACGATTACTAAAGGATTTACTTTTAAATTTGACATTGCTTAAGCCGCAGGATGCGAACAAACAAGATCGGGCGTCTTTATTAAACGTCACCGACTCACCCTCTATCAATATAAGCGACAGTAGAGAAGGGTGCAACAGTAATAAACCGGGTAGTTTAGTTGCGGGGTTTAACAACAAAACAATATTGAAACTTGACGGCAGTAGACAAAATTTTATTTGGTTCAAAAATTATTTTATCTAAATAGTTGGTTCTGCCGCTGTTTCTGGCTTTATAAACTCTTCTCGAGGTAATTTATTTTCATTACTGTTATCGTGGCAATCCCATTTCACCCCTAAATGGTTACGCTCGTATTGTCATATAGTGCACGGCACAACAAAGAGTCAGGCTTACGCTGAACTTTTGTGTTGTTTTGTTGGTTTATTCCGCTGTTGCTGTTACTTCCTTTCATTGATTGATTCGTAGGTGAGGTTTCAGATGTGTTTGTAAAATAAAGGAGAATGGAAGCGATAATAACTGGAACGATTGGATTAAGGGATCTTTTTTTGGAATTAAATTAGCATGAAAATGTAAACATTAATTTTGGTTAGGGGCGTTGCGCATTCTGGCATAAATGTTTAAAATAAATTAAGGCGAGATCCAAGAATCACAATATGTTACTAGTTTCTAGTTACTTTCCTATGTATCTGATGCCAAATTATTTATCGATTGAAAACAGTAAAAGACAACATTGTAGCTTTAAAGTAGAAATTACTGGACTTTTGCTCAAGAATCTTCTTATTAATGTACCTAATGAGAATTAAATTACAAAAAAGTCTTGTAAGTTATTGTAAGTTATTAATTCGATTTAGTATTTTTCAAAAAACTAAACTTAAAATGATCCAACTCTTGAACTTTAAGAATTTGTTTTCAAATTAACTAAACATTTTTTTTTAATTTTCTTTTTTCCATTTTCTTTTGGGTCAGAGCAATTGTTTCAAAGCTTGTACAAACTAAATATTTGTTGCTAACGTTAATATTTTACATTTCAACGTTCTCTACTTTCTTCCCTTTTCTCTGTATTCTTCTTGAGTTACATCGTATGTTCATTTTATCCTTCATTTTCTAAATCCTTCATATTTTTTATCCACGTTTCTGTGTTTAAGAAAAATATTTCTCACTTGCTTCTTCTTGTTCTTTTCTGAAGTTTTTAATTGAGATCAAAATTTTCTAAATGTTCTTTATTCACTTTTTGCACTTGCAATTACTTTTGTTCAATTTTCTCTTAGTTTTTCTTTCTCCTCTTATATCATCTGCTTCTATATTTTCTCTCGATACCTTGAGTCAGACCATATAATAATATTTACAACTTCTCCATTTTCATCGAGTTCCGTCTCAATTGTGTCTCTGAATTAATTACCATCGCAATTTTTATAGACAAATTCTCTATGGAGCTTTTTTCTGGCATTGTAAGCTTTGTGACCTTCAATGCCGCAACCTGCCGGACTCGGAAGCGTCCGATGACTAGCTAAACTGGCAAATTAAGCAGGAGGAGCGGAAAGACGTGAAAGCTCAAAGAACGCGTCGAAATCGACCAAACGGTATTTCCGGTGGTGAGTAAAGCTCTGCTAAACGTCAGCAAATCTGCGTGAAATGCGTGGGGCGGACCGACAGTTCACGCTCAATTGGCCCTGAAAGGGCTCTGCGTCAATACTGGGGTACCTGGACCAAATACAAGACTGTGATTGTCTAACCATCACTAGTTTCGAAGATATCACATTCTAACCACCTAACAGAGGTGTGAGACCGTAAACTATCCTGAATAAGGCAATTTGTCTCAGCCCAGTATACACACGGGAATCTATTTAGATAATCCTCTACCCCTGTATCGGTCGCTATGCCGTCTGTCGATCAGGATCAAACCGCTTTTATTTGAACTTATCCAAATATTTTGTGACATTGTGGCCATCGATTGATACGTTCAAAGCGCAAATCCTCCAATAACAAACTTAACACGCACCTCCCTTTTTCGGGATTACACCTAGTGAACATCAATTAATAGCCAATAACGATTGTGTACACAGAAAGCTCGGACGCATTGACAGGAAGAAGAAAAGAAATTTAGGACTAAAAAACCTCAAGCTGTATTTGTCGACCTCACAATTTCCAAACAAAAATTTCCAACGGTTTCGACGAAATTAAAATCCTAGAAAAAAATTAAAGAATTCTACAACCGTAAAGCTCTTCTCGTCGAATAATTTACGGATTTTAGCTACAAATATTTAAGTATTGGTAATTGAAATCTTGGGCTTTTTTCAGCGATTTTAAGTAAATTCAGTCAAGTTGTCAAAAATTACGCAAACATTAATTTATCAACAACCCATTTGCAGAAAAATCTGACAACTACTTTGACTTTTAAAAATTAAACGCGGCCGGATAATTTTTGATTCTTCTTCAAATATATTTTTTGACAATAATTTGTGCTGGCGGCGCGGTTAGACGTACCTTAAATTGAAAATCGATACCCGGCAGTGCCCTAATTGCCGGCCTATAGGGTGCAGTGCATCATAAATGGCAGAGTGTAAAGTCTTGTTCCGGCAGACGACCGGCCGGAAGCCGGAAATTCAGACCGACGTCCGAATAAAGAGCGTCGACTGCGCCACCGATCATCTTTCAGGCGGCTAATTGGCGCCGAAAAACCGTCAGACTTTGTTTCAGCCAAAACTGTTTCCGTTTCCCGTTTTGCGATGATTTGTGCGACGAAGGGGTTGTTGGTTGAGTTTTTATTTTACGTGCAATGAATCACTTTACAGATAAATGGTGGGACAGGTGATGGTGATGGGTAGGTTAGGCGAATTGAATGGCAATTTGGGTGGAATCAGCTGGCATTACCTGGCGTGTTGTTTTAAGTTGATAGTACGATGCTTGCCCGTCGATTACCGGCTATTAGGGGGTGGATGGTAACAACTCAACAAATCGGAGAGCATCTGCCGGTTCACATTGTTTGAACAAGGGTTAAACGCCACTCACGTGATTAAATGCATTAAATGGACAAGATTGTATCGATACGGTAGAAGGAGTTCCATAATACGGATACAAACTTGTTAAGCATATTGTTGCCATATTTAGAATAAAAATCAATGCGGTTATCTTGCGATAAGGCTAACTAAGAAATAAATTTTGACCGAAATATCCTCCAACAATTTTTTCAGAAGTATCAGTAGATATTTTCCTCAAATTCACTTTGTCATAAGTTTTTACTTTATTCTAATCGAGATACACTATGCAGATATGTGATTACAGATTAAAACGAAGCAGAAATGGAAGAATCGAGGGAAAAT
The DNA here is from genome assembly GCA_905333025.2 of Pyrochroa serraticornis. NCBI lineage: Eukaryota > Metazoa > Arthropoda > Insecta > Coleoptera > Pyrochroidae > Pyrochroa > Pyrochroa serraticornis. The sequence continues at coordinate 5,756,323 of HG995157.1, read as the reverse complement.
CAAACAATATTCAGAAACAATTAAAATTGAATCAATTTGGTTATAAGATAACGAGACAAATGTTGGAAGAGAAATTGGTATAGATATTACACAACTGATAGTGTTAAACTAAAGATAATAGAACAGAAATAATGAAGAAAAAAAATTAAACATCTAATTGCATTAGAAACGAATTGAAGGTAGAAGCCGGATACAAAACTTTCATTAATTATTTGCCTTTCTTCTTCTGTTATTGTTTCTTTTATTACTTCACATAGATCATTCCATTTTCATCTTCGTTTTCCTTAATTGTTGTTTTATTCTTTTCAAAAATTTTTGGTAATACCTTAAGTTCACTTTTTATTCAATTTATTCACTTCGACTTTCTTCAGTCTTGAGTCCTATTATGTCCCGATTTAGACATTCCTCTTTGTAATATTTTCAATCAAATTACTGCATTTCCTTCTTTTTAAATTTATGTCTAATTCAATTCTTAACCAGTGTTACTATTTAAGATAGATTACAAATATTATCTTATTATTAACGCTGCTTATCTCTATTTTTGTGTACGATTTTTAATCAATTGGGCAAAATGATGCTATTTTCTTAAAAGCATAAGTGGATTAGTGCATTTTTTTCAAATGTCTCTTTGTCACATTATTCATGTTTGAGATAAACTTGGCACTTAAGCAGCTAATTTCAATTCTTAATTTGTGTTAAATGTGTAACTGGGTAAAGATGGGGGTTACAAGATTAGAATAAATCAAGAACAAAAAAATTAGGACAATTTCAAAGAAATCTCGATAAAATAAAAAAAGCAAATTTTTTTTATGGTGATAAAGATCTTCATGTTTCTATTCTTGTAGTTTCTTGAGGCAGATCATATCTTAAATTTTTTTTGTCTTCTTAGATTGTTTCTGTCAACGATTGTTTTCTAAAATTTTATAAAACTTTTTGTCCAGATTCTAAATTTATAATTATTTTAGTTTTTTTGTCATTTCCTTTTTCCCCTCTCTCTTTTCGTTTTAGATTCTTGAGACATATTCAATTTCCATTTCACTCTTCTCCTGATTGCTTCTGCAAGCCATTCTACCTTTCAACTTTTTTGTGTATTTTCTATAGCTCTTCCCTCATATTCTCCTTGTCGCTTCTTTACTTCTTAATTCAGGTAATTTATCAATTCTCATCTTTAAATTCCCTAAATATCTTTTCTGGTAAAGTATAAAATTAAGTGGTTGCATTTTCCAGAAAAAATATGATAATCAACATGATTACAAATGTACGAGACAAAAATCAGGACAAAGATGGTTATCGATGTTTTAAATTTAATAGTTGCGAACAGAAAGTTACCATAGGAGAATGATCAAGAGACTCAAGATATAAATTGAAGAGAGGACGCAAAAAAAATTAAATAAGGAAATGTAATTTAACTTTTCTCTGCATCTCGTTTTCTTACATTGTTTCTGCCAATTGATTGTTTTCTATATTTTTATAAAATTCCTTGTTAAAATTCTAAATTTATAATTATTTCAGTTTTTTTTCTTACTTTTTCTTTCATTCCCTTTTCCCCCTATTTTTTAGATTCTTGAGACATATTCAATTTTTATTTCACTTTTTCCCCGATTGCCTCTGCAAGCCATTCTACCTTTCAACTTTTCTGTGTATTTTCTATAGTTTTTTGCTCATCTTCTCTTTGTCGCTCCTTTACTTCTTAATTGAAGTACTTTATATATTTTCATTTTAAGTTTCCTAAATACCTCTCTTGGTAAACTATAAAATTAGGTGATTGCAGTTACTAGAAAAAGTAGGATAATCAACATGATTACAAATGTACGAAACAAGAATCGGGAGGAAGATGGTTATCGATATTTTGATATCAATAGTTGCAAACAAAAAGTTACCAGGAGATCCAAGATATGAATTGAAGAGAGAACACAAGGAAGCATTAAATAAGGAATTGTAATTTAGCTCTTCTCTATATTTCGTCTTCTTAGATTGTTTCTGTCAACTGATTGTTTTCAAAAATTTTAAAAATTCGTTTAAACTCTAAATTTATAATTATATTAGGTTTCCTTCTTCTTATTATTTTGCCATTCTCTTTTCCCCCTCTATCTTTTCTTTTTAAATTCATGAGACACATTGAAGTTTTATTTGACTCTTCTTCTGCTTTCCTCTGCAAGCCATTCTACCCTTAACTTTTTTCTGCGTATTTTCTATAGCGCTTCCCTCATCTTCTCTTTGTTGCTTCTTTACTTCTTAATTCAGGTAATTTATCAATTTTTATCTTTAGGTTCCCTAAATATCTCTCCTAGTAGACTACAAAATTTGGTGGTTGCATTTTCTAGAAAAAGTACGATAATCAACGTGATTACAAATGTACGAGACAAAGGTCGGGAGGAAGATGGTTGGTTATCCATATTTTGAATTTAGTGATTGCGAACAAAAACTCACCAAAGGAGAATGATCAAAGATCCAAGATATGAATTGAATAGAGGGCCCAAGAAAAATAAATAAGAAAATGTAATTCAGCTTTTCTGTATATCTCGTCTTCTTAGAATTTTTCTGTCAATTGATTGTTTTCTAAATTTCTATAAAATTCCGTGTTTAAATTCTAAATTTATAATTATTTCAGTTTCTCGCTTCTTACTGTTTATGTCATTCGTTTTTACCCCTCTCTCTATTCCTTTAAGATTATTGAGACATTAAATTTTTACTTCAGTCTTCTCCTGATTATCTCTACAATCAATTTTACCTTTTACCTTTCTGTGTATTTTCTATAGCTCTTCCCTCATCTTCTCTTTGTCGCTTTCTTACTTTTTAATTCAGGTTTTTATCCATTTTTATCTCTAAGTTCCCCAACTACCTCTCCTGGTAATCTATAAAATTTAGTGATTGCATTTTCCAGAAAAAATAGGATAATCAACATGATTACAAATGTACGAGATAAAGATCGGGAAGAAGATGGATTCGATAATTTGAATTCAGTAGATGCAAACAAAAACTTACTAAAGGAGAATGATCAAAAAACCCAAGATATGAATTGAAGATAGGACGCAAAAAATAAATAAAGAAATATAATTCAGCTTTTCTCTGCATCTCGTCTTCTTAGATGGTTTCTGCCAATTGATTGGTTTCTAAATTTTTATAAAATTCCTTGTTCAAATCTTAAATTTATAATTATTTCAGTTTTTTTCTTCTTACTGTTTATGCCATTCTCTTTTACCCCTCTATTTTTTCCCTTTAGATTCTTGAGACATATTAAATTTTTATTTTACTCTTCTCCTGATTATCTCTACAATACATTTTATCTTTTACCTTTCTGTGTATTTTCTATAGCTCTTCCCTCATCTTCTCCTTGTCGCTTTCTGCCTTTTTAATTCAGGTAATTTATCCATTTTCATCTTCAAGTTCCCTAACTATCTCTCCTGGTAATCTATAAAGTTTATTGATTGCATTTTCCAGAAAAAGTAGGATAATCAACATGATTACAAATGTACGAGACAAAGATTGGGAGAAAGATGGATATCGATAATTTGAATTCAGTAGTTGCAAACAAAAACCTACCAGAGGAGAATGATCAAAAGACCCAAGATATGAATTGAAGTTAGGACGTAAAAAATAAATAAGGAAATATAATTCAGCTTTTCTCTGCATCTCGTGATCTTAGATGGTTTCTGCCAATTGATTGGTTTCTAAATTTTTATAAAATTCCTTGTTCAAATCTTAAATTTATAATTATTTCAGTTTTTTTCTTTTTACTGTTTATGTCATTCTCTTTTACCCCTTTATTTTTTCCTTTTAGATTCTTGAGACATATTAAATTTTTATTTCACTCTTCTCCTGATTATCTCTTCAATCCATTTTATCTTTTACCTTTCTGTGTATTTTCTATAGCTCTTCCCTCATCTTCTCTTTGTCGCTTTCTGACTTTTTAATTCAGGTAATTTATCCATTTTCATCTTTAAGTTCCCTAACTACCTCTCCTGGTAATCTATAAAATTTAGTGATTGCATTTTCCAGAAAAAGTAGGATAATCAACATGATTACAAATGTACGAGACAAAGATCGGGAGGAATATGGATTCAATAATTTGAATTCAGTAGTTGCAAATAACAACTTACCAAAGGAGAATGATTAAAAGACCCAAGACATGAATTGAAAATAGGACGTAAAAAACAAATAAGGAAATATAATTCAGCTTTTCTCTGCATCTCGTCTTCTTAGATGGTTTCTGCCAATTGATTGGTTTCTAAATTTTTATAAAATTCCTTGTTCAAATTTTAAATTTATAATTATTTCAGTTTTTTTCTTTTTACTGTTTATGCCATTCTCTTTTACCCCTCTATTTTTTTCCTTTTAGATTCTTGAGACATATTAAATTTTTATTTCACTCTTTTCCTGATTATCTCTACAATCCATTTTACCTTTTACCTTTCTGTGTATTTTCTATAGCTCTTCCCTCATCTTCTCTTTGTCGCTTTCTTACTTTTTAATTCAGGTTTTTATCCATTTTCATCTTTAAGTTCCCTAACTACCTCTCCTGGTAATCTATAAAATTTAGTGATTGCATTTTCCAGAAAAAGTAGGATAATCAACATGATTACAAATGTACGAGACAAAGATCGGGAGGAATATGGATTCAATAATTTGAATTCAGTAGTTGCAAATAACAACTTACCAAAGGAGAATGATTAAAAGACCCAAGATATGAATTGAAAATAGGACGTAAAAAACAAATAAGGAAATATATCAGCTTTTCTCTGCATCTCGTCTTCTTAGAAGGTTTCTGCCAATTGATTGGTTTCTAAATTTTTATAAAATTCCTTGTTCAAATCTTAAATTTATAATTATTTCAGTTTTTTTCTTTTTACTGTTTATGTCATTCTCTTTTACCCCTTTATTTTTTCCTTTTAGATTCTTGAGACATATTAAATTTTTATTTCACTCTTCTCCTGATTATCTCTTCAATCCATTTTATCTTTTACCTTTCTGTGTATTTTCTATAGCTCTTCCCTCATCTTCTCTTTGTCGCTTTCTTACTTTTTAATTCAGGTTTTTATCCATTTTCATCTTTAAGTTCCCTAACTACCTCTCCTGGTAATCTATAAAATTTAGTGATTGCATTATCCAGAAAAAGTAGGATAATCAACATGATTACAAATGTACGAGACAAAGATTGGGAGAAAGATGGATATCGATAATTTGAATTCAGTAGTTGCAAACAAAAACCTACCAGAGGAGAATGATCAAAAGACCCAAGATATGAATTGAAGTTAGGACGTAAAAAATAAATAAGAAAATGTAATTAAGCTTTTCTCTGCATCTCGTCTTCTTAGATGGTTTGTGTCAATTGATTGGTTTCTAAATTTTTATAAAATTCCTTGTTCAAATTTTAAATTTATAATTATTTCAGCTTTTTTCGTTTTACTGTATATGCCATTCTCTTTTACTCCTCTATTTTTTCTTTTTAGATTCTTGAGACATATTAAATTTTTATTTCACTCTTCTCTTGATTATCTCTACAATCCATTTTACGTTTTACCTTTCTGTGTATTTTTTACAGCTCTTCCCTCATCTCCTCTTTGTCGCTTTCTTACTTTTTAATTCAAGTAATTTATCCATTTTCATCTTTAAGTTTCCTAAATACCTATCATGTTAAAAAATAAAAAAGTAGGTGGTTGCATTTTCTAGAAAAAGTAAAATAATCAATATGATTACATATATACGAGACAAAGATTGTGAGGAAGATGATTATTAATATTTTAAATTCAGTAGTTGCGAACGAAAAGTAACGAGAGGAGAATGATCAAGAAATCCAAGAAATGAATTTAAGAGAGGACGCAAAAAAATAATTAAATAAGAAAATGGAATGTAACTTCTCTCAGCATCTTTTCTTTCTGATTTTATAACTTCTTATGTCAGATAAAATTTCCATTTTTTCTCTAGTTCCTCAGATTACTTCCTTGGTATTCTTATTGTTTAAGAAAAAATTATTTGCAATTTTCCTCTTTTAATTTTTTTTCTTTACTGTAGATTTTTTTCTTTTTGCATTAATCATCCCTAACTTATTGAGTCATCATTTTATGTCTTTCAGTTCTTAAACTGCATCAAGTAAATTGCTGGCGAAACAGCTGTGGAGCTAAAAATAATATAAGTATGGACGTACCAGGTGAAAGTTAAAAGAAAGATGGCTATCGATATTTTGAATTCGATATCTGCAAACGGAAAGTAACAAAAAGAGAATGATCAAGAGATTTAGGAAAGGAATTGAAGAGCACACTTTAAAAGGAAAAATTATATAAGGAAATTTAGTTCAGATTTTCCCAACATTTTTCTTTCTGCTTTTGTAACATCCTAAATCAAATTATCTTTACACATTTTTCTGCTTTCTCAGATTGCTTCTTTTTTCCTCTTCATGTTTTTGAAAATTTTCACTCAACTTTTTAACCCGTAATCTTTATTCTCACATACTCTTTGTATTTTTCAACAGAGTAAAATTATAATTTTCTATGGCTTTGTAAATTCGTGAGTCAGATTATATCTTCATTTTTCTTTTGCTCGATTAAATATGTCTCTAAAAATTTCTTGGTTAAATTCCTATCATTCTTGTATCGTGTTTCTTTTAAGTGTTCTGTTTTTCTGCTTGTCTATTCTTGCTTCTTTCTTAACTTCCTGAATTAGATCACATTTCTACTTGAATCTCTGCTACCCCTAATTGCTTGTGTAGGTTGATCTTTTTAACCCTCCTATATTAAATTTTATAAGTTATAATAGTTTTTGTTTCATATTTCTTCCGTTTTTGAAATTTCTCTGTAATTCTATTAATTTTTCCCACTTCTTGAATTTCTTATTTTTCCATTTTTGCCTTTCCTTCATTTTTTTTTCCAAAATTTAATTTACCATAAAAAATTCTTTAACTTTTTCCTGTTGTAGAAATTTGATATCTGTAATAGTGACGTAATCGCAAAACCCTTTTTACACTAAAATATTTTTTAATTGCCAAAACTTTTTTCATAGAATTTATCAATATTTTTTCAAAATGTTAAAGGTTGTTTCTTAAATTGTTTTTTTGGGCCAGTCAGTTCAAACCCTTATCTGACAGCTCTGAAACTTCTTTACAATTTTTCGTTTCAATTTTTAATGTTAAATTTCTCATGAAGCGTAACTTCCTGCCGTTTTAGAAGAACCAGCGCTTCAGCGAGGAATATTCCTTAACCATTATCCGAACCCTTGATTCGTCGCTTGATGGACGTGCAACTAAGTGGATCACAACGGACCGGGATATATTTAATCATCAACCCCGTTAAATCCCGGCTTTGTCAGCGAACTTTCCTCCTGAAACGTGACCTGAGAAATCCTGGATGTCCACCAAAAATCTGCCCCTTCGGTTTCATGTACGACTCATAATTTATTTAGGGTTGTTTAGTTACATGCATTTACACCCATCGTGATTGCCAGTTGATCCCACTGGATCGCCGTCCCCGGCTTGTCGGCAATAAAGTCGAGGTGGTGAGATCTAATAAAGGGCGTGTAATGCCTCTGTGTCGGCGTTATTACACGACTTTACTAACTAAATAAGTCATTTAATAATGGTGAGAACCGGAACCCCTCGCAACTTCACCATTAAAACAGGGGTGGCAATTTCGGTATTTTTTTGACTCTCACTTAATCGTTGCGAATTTTCGGCGGATATCTGAAGAAACAAGTCCGATAAAGCTGTCGTGTCTCCGAGAACGAAACAAACAATGGCCGTCTATCCGTTCTGCTTTGTGCTCGTAAATAATGGTAAAATATTCGACAAAGTTGGTCCGGACGTGGAAGCTAGTCGTAGTCATATTTCCGGAGCGTTTGTGGATGCACACAAATCGGCTGTCGTGCAGAACAGCGACTCGGCATCGTCTAATGGGGAGAATTATAATGTGATATACGCGGGGGTATCCCAGCAGCTTGCACCACGTATCGAACAAACACCGACACGAAATATTTTATAATATTAAATTATTATGAGAACGAAACGAGTCGCGCCACCTGCTTTGAAGGTAATCACCGGAAAAACATCCCCCAATCTCGTTTCAAAACAATTAATTGAGGCAGATTATAATCAATGATCAGAAATGAAAAGAAAGAAATTGACACGTGCGAAATTTTTGCTTTAATAGAACAAAAATTATTCGTTTTCGTTGTTCTAAGATTAGGAGATATCTGTGGCAGCGGGAAATGATGATATCTATTGAATCGCTATTGTTTTGCTTTATCGTTGAGCAAATTGGTCATTCGTTTAGTAATGCACCGAAATAGTATTTGCTGACTAACGTTGTTGTCTCTGCTTTTTTGTTTTAACTGGATTTGGGCCGGTTCTAAAAAAATTTGGAATTTTTTCACACAAAAGTGAACATATTAGCACAACACAATAAGAATTAGTTTGGACGTATCATATAAACTCAGCGCGTTATTCCGTTCCGTACATAATATTGGTGCGGTCCGCGGTACGCAGCGTAAATGTTACGTTTGAGGCGTGTTTCTAAATCTAAACGCTTGCTACCTTGCATACTATGTAGAGTAAGACGCGTACATGTTTACTAACGTGTTTTAACTTGAGCCTGTGCCATATATTTGTTGAAATTTCTCATCAAAATCACTAATTGCCATGGAGTAAACCAATTCAAAAACCTTAAACTTGAAAGTTACTAAGTTACAAGAATGCCCTAGAGCTTCAACTTAACGGTTCCTAAAGGACTTTAAATAATTGATATTTTGAGAATAGATACCCACCTAGTTAAAAATAAATGCGAGGAAATGATATGTTGACTTGTGACTCTTAAAAGTGAGAAGAGGGAAAAACATTTTAAAGACAATGAATGTTATGTTATCGTACAACAAAGGGACAATTATTTATAAGTTATAAATTTATGATCATGGATAATAATGAAATTTCATTAAATGTTTGAATGATTATGGCAGCATATTGGGATATAAAGCAAGAAAATAAGGAAGGTAAAAAAATACAGAAAGTGGGAGGAAATTTTAAAATAGAGAAATAAGAAGAAAAATAGAAGAGATAAGTCAGAGAAACAGCAAGGATAAAGCTAACAAATTTATCAATAGAGAATGAATGGAACTGAAATAAAAAGATTAGAGTAAGTAATAAAATATCGAGAGAAAAATTGTAGAAAAATAGAAATAAATTGCCATAACAAAGTTGATGTCATAACAATAATGAAAAACATTGACACAATTTATTCAACACATAAGAGTGATGATAAAGAGAATTGATGGCTGGTAGTAGAGAAAGACATTATGAGTACCAAAACTAAATTAAGAGAGAAGCGAGTATTAAAAACGATCTGATTGCTAAATTAACACAAAATATTATAAAAAACGTCAAAATTAAAATAAGTGCAGGTTAGGTTAGACAATTGATTGAAGATAAACGGCGAGAAATAAAATAGCAAAAACTTCTTGAGCGTTAGGGGTGAGAGAGTGGCAAATAAGAAGACAAACAGATAATTAATAAAAATTAAAAAAAAAGATTCTAAAACAAAAAAGGTCAAAATGTGTTTGGGGATGTAGAAAGTACGAATATTCTTAAAAGTATTGTTAAACTAAACTAAAAATAGAAATTTGGGAAGAGTGGAAACGCTGAGAAGAGAGTAGTAAAAAAAGAAAGAAAAAAATAGTCGCAGGTGTGAGAAATAAAATTTAGAAAACTGATGGAGAGAAGATGTAAAAAAGTATCTACTCATAGAATGAAAGGTGTAAAAAATAATAACACCATATGGTATATGTAGATAAAAGGATCGATAGAAAACATTGGTTTGTAAAGAGAAATACATTTTTCATAAAATAGAAGAAATGAGATGGAACTTGCTGAAAGGAGGAAGGACGAGAAGATGTTAGTGAAATCTTTATGGCGTTGATATTGAAATTATAGTAGTATAGAGAGAAAATAAATGCAAGAAATTAAATAAATAGCAAAGAATGTTTGAACAGAAAGAACAAAATTAGTATTTATCAATAACAAAAAAAAGAAAAAACAGACACTAAATTAGGGCATAAAAATAAGTAATAAGGAATTAATAACAAAATAAAGAATGCAAAGTGATCAAGAAAGATACACAGAAATTGAGAAAATGAAGTATGAACCAGAAACCTTGAGCACAGAAAAAAGTTATAAAGAAACACTACGAAAAAATGTGACTAAAGAGAAGCAGAATAAGCGAAATACTTCTATAAACAGAATTCTTGTCTTTATAAGTAAAATGGGTCTGATGAAGTAAAGCGACCATGGGATACTTTCAATAGGGTATAGGGTGGAGTTAATTTTGATTATGCTTCTCTTAGCACCTTCTATTTTTTTTTGTCCTATAGTTTGCAATGTGCTTCTTTCTATTTCATGTCTCTCTTGATCGCCGCCTATGTCTTCCTATCATAACTTTTTAGGTTCATTTAATTTTTTTTATTATCCTACTTCTAATACTTGTCTCATCATTTTATTATTTGTGAGAAATTTTATTTATATTTTTATCATTTCTTGTTTTGTTTTTTCTGTTGTAAATCACCTTTGTGCGCCGTGTGTATAATTATTTCATCTACTTGTGTTTTAATTTCTTTGGGCATTTTTTCCAAGAATGTATTTTTGATATTGTTAAATAGTCTTTATCCTGTAGTTTCATTTTATACTCTTCAATGTTTTCATATTACTGAGCTTAGATACATATATAAACTTTGTAATTTGTTCAAAATTTTTTTTTCTAGATGTATTTCATGTTGTTAATTTTTTGCAACACTTTCTTGTAGATTTCTAGCTTTGCTGTTCTTAATTTTCTATTCCTGTCTATTCAAACCATGCTGTGTTCTTTTTTATTGCTTTGTCCAAAACCAATAAGAATACGAGCAAATTCAAAGTATATCGTGGTTTAACCCCTGAATAAAAATAAAATATCAAAAAGAATCCTGCAACTGCGTGACCTAAAGAAAGAAGAAAAATAGAGAAGAGAAGAAACTATTGTTGCAAAATATTAAAAGGAGAATAGAAATGAGTAATAAAAAGAAGCGAGGTATGGAAGCAGATGCATGAAAGTAAAACAGAATAGAAAATGTAAATGAACAAGTGAAAAGTAAATAATAGAAAACATTAATTAGGAAAGATAGAATAAACAAACAGTAGACAGGAAGTAAAGAGAACATATTAAAGCAGCGTTTGTTTATTAAGCCCAATTTATTTATTGCTCAAATTAACCAAATAAAAAATATAAGGCAAATTCAAGGAGAAAGAGTAGCGACGGGCAGCGACAACATTTACTTCTTCACTTTTGAAAAAAATATGGTGTTGGTGGACAAACAATGTGACAAAAATTAAAATAACTAACAATACAAAAAGAACGAGAGTTTCTTAGTTAGGTTATGTATTGAAGATAGTAAAAATCGATACAAGGGGGAACTGGTAAGATACCGAAATAGAGGGATGTTGCTATTATGGGAAATATGGTTAAGAAAATTAAATATGCGTTTAGGAGGAATAAAATGGCATTTGTGTAGTGTATGTTTCGGAATGAAGAAACCACAAAAGGCCATAAAACCTGAGCATAGAGAATAGTTTAGATGGGTGCTATAGGTAGATAAGAAGACTCCAAGGTAAATATTTGCGGAGAAACAAAACAACACACAAAACCACAGTAATCAAAGAATTGTGAAAAAAATGTATGATTTTTAAGTGAGAGAACTAAATGAAAGGTAAGACGAGTGAAAGAACAAAAAAGGAAAAAATTGGATATGCATTTAGGAGGAATAAAATGACATTTAAGGGTCAATTAAAAGTGTAATGTTATGCGTAGCGTAGATTTGGGAGTGAAGAAAGCCTAAAAGGCCATAAAACCTGCGCATAGAGAATATTTTAGATCGGTGTTATAGGTAGATAAGAAGATTCAAAGGTAGATACTTGTGGAGAAACAGAAAAACACAGAAAACCACAGTAATCAAAGAATTTTGAAAAACCGTATTACTTTACAAATGGGAGAATTGGATGAAAGGTAAGGAAAATAAAACAACAACAAAAGAAAAAATTGGTAAGTTGCTATACCGAGATAGAAATAGCGTAAAAAAGAAAAATAATACTAAAAGAAGCTAGGCATACCAAAACATAGGGGTCTATTTTGTATCTCATAACGGCCATGTTACCAAGCATTTGTCGTTACATAACATGGGTAGCTATTTTCTATCTGGCATGTTCGTGAACAGAGTCGTTATTTAACGATTTCTATGTTACCGTAACATGGAAGCTGTTCATGAACGACATTTGCTATTTTGTAACTGGATAACGACATGTTCGCAAACGACATTTCTGTTAAAGGACCATGTTACCGAACGGCTTGAACTGGACGCTGTTTAATAACATTTTAAGGACATTTTAATGAATTTTCGCCCTAAACCCATTATTAAATTTTATCTTTTGCATTTTTTAATGGATTTCGGGCAACAAATATTTTAAGCACATTTCTATATTCTCACTTCCAGAACGTGGTCGTGTTCCGTAGTACATTTTTAAATAAAGTTTTGTGATAATTTTGCTAAAATGAACGGAAACCTCATCAATCGCATAGAAAATGAAGTGGAGCAAAGGTAAGAATTGTAAAGTGTTGTATTATACCTAAATAGATTTTTTTTCCTAATTTTATACGATACAAACAGAAACTGAACATACGCAAATACTTTATTTTTACAATTTCCAAATATATAAAATATATATAAAAATAATAAGAACTGAAAAATCTCATTATTCTTATACACATATAACTGTTATAACTAGAAAATGGTATATAATAATTATTGTAGACGGATAAATGCTGCAGTGCAACGGATGATGAGAGATAACAGTAATCCATTTGATCTGCCGGAAGACACATTCAGGAAAATTTATAGATTAAGCAGAGAAGCTGCTAATCATGTATTTACACAATTTTCAGCGCACTTGGATGCACCTCGAAGAAGCACAAAAATTCCTCCAGTAGTGAAGGTATGGATAATTAATAATATTATTTTAATTTTACCGTTTCGAAACTTTTTTTTAGTTTTTTGCTGCTCTTCATTTTTTTGCTCATGGTAATTACCAAAAACCTGTGGGTAAAGACAGGAATAACCCGCTGAGTCAAGCTGCAGTAAGCAGAATTCTTCACGAAGTAGTAGATGTATTTGTTGATGTTTTAGCACGACAATACATAAAGTTTCCAACTACACTTGAAGAGGTGACTACTGTAAAGAATGGATAAATAAGGAATTAATAATGTAATATTATCTCAATTAAAATATATAATTTTAAGGTTCTATCAAAAATATGGAAATTTAAATTTTCCCGGAATTATAGGTTGCATAGATTGCACCCATATAGCAATTTTTCCTCCTCCAGCGCAACATCCTCTTCATCCAGACAGAGTTTATATTAATAGAAAAAATTTTCACAGTATTAATTGCCAAACAGTAAGACTACATGTTTTGTTCTTGTGCTGTATTTAAATGTATTTTCTCTATGTAGATATGCGACTCTGAATTGAAAATTCTGGCCATCAACGCTAGGTATCCGGGTTCGGTACATGATGCTGCAATTTTCTGTATCTCATAACGGCCATGTTACCAAACATTTGTTCTGGACCGCCAAAAAGTGGGAGTGGCGGCCGAAGTGAGGTTAGGTTTTAGTTTACGTCGCCGCAATAGTCTGTTTCTATAGTTACACCGCGACCATCTCTTTTCATTTGCCCAAGAAGAACAAGGATGAAAGAATTGCTTTGCGAAACGCGCCCAAAATAAAGCAAAAATACTACTCGTTTAGAAAATATCGATTGTAGTTATGAAGTTGCCAAGGTCACTTTCTTAACATGGTCAATAGAAAATAGCCCTTAACAGACAAGCCGTTATAGTAGTCGTTACAGAATTGTCGTTAACCAACATGGATGTTCGTGAACATCGAGATACAAAATAGACCCCATATTCTGAGTGAGTAATGAAAGAGCTCCCGAAATACCTAAAACGGTAGAAAAGCACGAGTAGCAATTATAAAGCTTTGGTGTACAAACAGAGAAAAATAAAAATAATTTGAATAAAATAACAAACAAAATATATTAAAAGGAAATATTCAATTGATCAAAGAAGTAAAAAAAGAAGTTATAAAATAAGTAAGAAAATAAAAGAAGGATGGATATGAAAAAAATATTTATAATATATTTAGAGTGAAATAGAAAATTGTAAATTTTTTTAGGAGGTTTAACCATTGAAAGTAGCTACAAAGATCTTAATCTCATAATTAAGTTGAATTTTATTTATTATAATAGAGTAACTACTCTACACACAACAGGTACTGCACATATTACTTAAAAATAAAATTATTTTATACGCAACTGTTTTCTGGCATTAGAAAAAAAGTAGATGCAATCACTGTTAATAGTCATGTAACTCAAAGCAAGTAGAATATGAATTGTGTTGCAATAAAATAATTTTTATCCGATTTTCTGCTTCGCCCCAATTGAAACCGTAATTTTAGTTTTATGTGCACCACGATTGTCTTATCAAACCAGTCAGAGTATTGATTTATATACTAAAACTCTTTCTCATGCATTAGTTTTCGTGTACAGTTTGGCCTAATTGAAACTCATTAAAATGTGTTTGAAAAGAAAAAAATTCGGTGCCCTAGACAGAGCTTATAAGTGAAAAATATGGACACGCGACCGTCAATCGACCCGAATTTACAACTTCCAGTAAATTTACAAACGCAAATTTAAATTTTACGAGGATAATAATTATTTCTATAGAATTCCGGCCGTACTTTACTTACTGGTCCACTAAGAATTTTCCAATTCTTTCGAGCGATCCGGACTTGGGATTTTCATAAAAATAATTAAATAGTGTGGTAAACATCAAACGCCACCATCTTCTTTTTATAGATCAAAACAACATTAAAAATATCCATTACCATCAAAAACATGAGATCTAATAATAATTTTGCAACGATACTCCAGAATTTTTTTGGGAAACGCTTCTGGTATTTTTTATTAGTGGAATCGCTCCGTTATGTTTTCTCAATTATCAAGTAAAGTTGAGGAAAATAGGCCAAAAAAGCTCGTTTCAATGCAGATTGCATTTGTTGATTTGAAAAATCTAACAATAGTCCCAACATTTTGGCAAAACCACACCAATTCTCTCGTGGGAGTGTTGCGACTCCAATCTATAAAAAATCCACCGAAACAGACGTAAATAAGACGTTGTTTGGAATGGAGCGCGTGGCGGAAAACCGATCCATTATCTATTATTATAACTGTACACCGATATTTGAAATTGGCACGAAAACAAACATTTGATACTAACTTCAATTCGCAAATAACTCAAACGTCCAATATCTGTACCGTTTGTTTTTTATAAATTTCGTTTTGTTATTTACTGCAATTATAAATGCGCATTTGGCATCCTCCCTTTCCGGAAATATACTTTTTACCTTTTTAGAAACTGCCGCTATCTTGCAAGATATTTTTTGGACAATACCTTTACACGTGTTTTGTGTCCCCCAGGTGTCCGGACCGCAAATATTGATTTTTCGGATGACTTTTGTACGTTAAACGCCCATCGTTTGAATGGTCCGACATCGAAATTTACGCAAAGTTGGATGATATATCGTTATAAGGGCGGAGACTTGGATATTTCTTAGATGTCGCGGAAGTTGCTGTAAAGGGCGAGGAACACATGTCTACCATACAGAATCGCGGCCTATAAAGCGACATTTCGAAAATCGTTAATGGTCGATACCTGGACCCATGAATGGAACTCTATCCAATTCGGTTTGAAGGGAATTGTGCAAGTTTCGACCGTGTTACCGCTATTTCCTGTTGGTCGCCTCAAAGGCGGCTAATAACTCTTCAAGAACCAAGAAACTATCAGTTTTAAATTAAGGAATAATGGAGGTCTAAATAGGGAAAATTTAAGAGAAGCTAAAATAGAGACCAAGTAAATTATAAAAATTAATGGAGGCATAATGACAGAATTGATTGTGCTTTTGATAGCTGGCAATCAATGCTAAATGTAGCGGATGTTACGTAAAAAGCACATCGGTCACGTGTCGATATTAAGTACCCTCCGGGGCGTCCATTAGCGTCCAGAGCGCTATATAACATGATACCGCGATGCTTCATGCGATAAAAAGCACTATACCCGACGACATCACGTAAGCTCATGCGGGGTTCGTAAATCCGACGCTTCACTTCCGCCAAAAGCGAGACACGCAAAGCGTCTAAAATTCAATCTACATGAAACGGAACAACGCAAAAGACAATCAATCTTCATACCATGATAGATACGTTACTACGCAAACCGGGGCGGGGAAGCTTAATTTGTATTGTAGATAACGTCAGTGCAGGAAGAGCTTTCAACGCGCAACACCACAATTCAGTTAAAACACCAACAAAATTCGAATTTTCGCCGATTTGCCTGAAAGCTCCTCTAAATATCGCAATCGGGGTTGCGACTGGACGAGTATCTCAGGCAATTTGGACAGGAGCGAGGCAATATCCGTTAACAGGCAATCTGCGTCTCGGCGTCTGTAGTCTGCTCGCTATATCAGCCTGATTACCTTTGAAATTTACGAGCGGCCATAAGTTCTGCTCATGGCCTTAATAAGAAGTCTCCTTGGTGGAAGCGCGTCATATATCGGGGGGTTGAAAAGCTCGCCCCGTTGCTATGGCCACCTTAGTTCGTTCGTGCTATTGGTTGCAAACCGGAAGGAAGGAAGTCGACGTCGACCGCCCATGAGACTCCTCCCGAAAGGTGGCAAAAGCTCAATTATGACGGGAATGCGCGAGATCGAAACAGTTGACGAGGAAATGGAAAGTTGGGGTTTGAAAACGGAAACGGGTGACTTCGCGAATGCGGGAGTCTTACTGCATGAAAGGATCATTGAGTCATTTTGGTCGATCACGAGCTATTAGTTTTTCATGATATGTCGTTAGGGGTAAGTGAAGTTGTGACGGTTTCGTGAGTTGAAAAGTTAAAGCAAAAACGGAAATAAATAAATAAAATAAATTTATGGGGAGAATTTCATCAGCACATATCGGTTCGAATTTCCCTACTGTGTCTGGATTAGTAAGCTAGGAAGGACCTTAATGTTAAATTATAAGTTTTCTAAAGAAAGTCCTTGCCTGAAAGTCGCGGTTCACTTTTCAAAATTTATCCCCTTTCATTTGTTGGAATAAAAATTGATAATATTCATTTCTGTTACCATATTCAAAGTTATGGTAAAAATATTTATTGAATCACAAGAAACATCAATAAATTGCATGATAGCAGTTCTTTTATACTTTGCAAAAAATAGCATAACAATATCTTGATAAAAATGGGAATAAAAAGAATAGAATGATAAAAACTAAATTTATTTCTAAATTTTTTTAAGTATTTACAATACCTAGAATATCTGCAATATTATTGAGTAATGCGAAAAGATGAAGTGTTTAAATCAAATGTTTATTTACTGTTAGCTTTGGCAATAAGTTATTTGTCTAGAATTACATATATGTATTGTTGGTTGCAGAAAACTAAAAGCACCCAACATCTACGCGTGTAGGCGTGCATAGATTATAGAGATAAAAAGAAGTAACTTGAAAGCGAGACGTCGTGAAGCCCAACTATGGAGTTATTTATATTAGAAAATATATTGCAATTGAAGTTCTCTTTACTGCCTTTATCGACGGAGAAGTATGACAACACATTACATGATTCTAGTAAAGCAAATTAATTGTTTTTTTTTGTCAGCATATTAATGATCCCTTTATCTAAAACTTTTTACTTCAGAACTTATTTTACTTGAAATTCAATTTTATGTAACACAATTAAAATTGTTTTTTGTTCTAAGTAGAAATTAGCGATTTTTTACAAAACCTTAGATGTAATCAAAAATAAATTTGTTGGATCTCCCATTGCTATCTATCTGCGCATTTACTGGACTTTTCAGTTTTGAAATCTTACCAAAGGGCTTGCGCTTTCTCTTTGATTTTAGAGTATCTCGTCTCTGTGCTGTGTTGACATTTTACTTTTGGTAGGTAATACATATATTCAGGACAGCAGTTAATCGTTCTATTCTACCTAGAAAGACGAGAATAGAGTCAATAAGAGGAGCTCTGATTGTTTCGTCAAGTATCGTTGTTGATCTATCTAAGTGTGAGCACCTCCAGGCTACTTACTTAAAATATGCTAAGGAATTTTGTCTTCCTTGCTACATATCCTGCAGTCTGTATTGTCTTTCACTCTTATAGCAATGAGGTACTTATTCAGTAAGTTTTCTTTGACCATATATTTTTCATCTTGTTGCTAGTCTTTCAACAATGTTGTTTGGTATTCTCTTGCTATTGTAAAACGTATTTTCTCCTACTCTAGAGGTGTGAGTGCCACTTGGATGCAAGTAATAATGCTGATCCTCATTTCAATGTATGGTCTCCGTATTATTTTTAGTACACAGACTTCTACAGCTATTAGCGGAGGTTAGAATGCAGTTGCGGTACTGCCCAGGTTCAAAATAAATTCTATACCTAATCAGTCTTCAGCAACTCCAGCTCTGATAAGAGTTAATGTTTTTGATCATTTATTATCACATGTTATCTGCTTGGTTAATTGTTTGCTGTTAGATGTGCGTCCCTGAAAGTTGCAAGAGGTCCAGATTTTTTTTGCATTTTTTGCTATTTGTTAAAATGTTTTGGTACGATATTCTTTCCTTAAAACAATATCATTCATTCATTTCTTTTCAATCTGCATCACTCTTTAACAGAAATACATAGAGCAGCAAAGCTGTGGCAGACATTGCTAATTTTGCTCCTGGTATCCATAGGACTGCAGGTCCTTAAAACTTCTTCAGTTGGATAAACACTTTTCCGTTTACAGTTTTATGACAGCAATTTCAAGAAACAGTTCCAAGAAGCGACTGTTGGTATCACAACCTTATGGTACCATTTTTGGTAATACTTTTTAAGTCTTTCCAACAATTTTTAGCATGTCCATAGCGCTTACGTAGCTTTAGTGGATATTTTCCCTTAATACATTTTGAAGCCAACCTTAGTATCTAGTGTAAGTCCTATAAAGTCTATATCTATAAACGTGCAATCTTTGAATCGCTTACTTTATGTTGTGAAAAAGTTTCTGTAGGGCTTTCCAAATTTGAAGGTTCTATTATCATACCATAGATATGCCTTTTAATCAGTTTTATCAAGATTTTCAGGAAAAATCATGTTAGAGCAATAATCAAAAAGATGTGATTTGAGACCTGGACTTAGTATTACTTTCCGCCAAAATGTTGCCAGAAATCATAAGACTAAGCTATCCTTACATAGTGTACACAGAGATGTTGCAAGCTTGCTTTTTTCTTGTTTCAGTAGTTTTTGAAATATTCCATCTGCTTCAATAATTGGTATGGTTTAAATGAATTGATCACAAAATCAAAAATTCACTATTTAATTTCCTATTTTCCAGAATTTTATGGACGCTCTTCATACTGATATGTCTTTGGTAGGAATTGCTTTTTCTTATGAAAGGAACAAATCCACATCAGTACGTTTAAAGACTTCTTAATACTAGTGTAACCACCTTGTTGCTTCTGCTGTGATCCTATTTGTCCAAGATAGTCTTTCTGCAGGATTTTCTAAAGTTTAATAATTTTGGCAGTATTCTATTCACAGTGGTTTCTTCACGATTTATGTTTTGTTTTTCCACTATCATATCAATATTACAGTTTAAAGGTTTTGTACTCCCGCCATCTACCGTTTCTTTTAAAAGTAATGTTGAAAATAATTTTTGTCAATTGTTGTCAAATTAAACTAAATTTTCACTATACGATTTTTTTAACAACCCTAGAATCTCACTCAAAAGTACATAAACCTTTGACGTCTAGCGCATATACGATTTGCTTTAGTTCTGTTATTAGATTTCCAAGATTATTTAATTTTTGAGTCTCAATAAATTTCAAATGCATTGAAGAACCAGTCAGGATAACGTAGATACAACTTTTTATTATGTTTAGATAATAAGTAACTTTTCAAAACTAGTTAGAAAATGAACATAATATCGTTGATAATAATAATTTGGTGTAAAGTTGGCAGTGATTTAACTGCAGATGTTCAATTTGTTAACTTGTAAATAACGCTACCGGTGCACCAACAGATGCAATGACATCAATAACATTGTCGGTGAGACCTTGTCGAATAAACAATTTTGGCATGGTCGATTTGCCTAATTGTTTCCTTCACCGCAACGAACCACGAATATTTGTTCATAATTAACCGCTTGGTCGGAGCAATCAAAGGGGTGAAATACCGCATCTTCTACTAAGGGTTAGTTCAGTATTTCACACATTAGCGGTTCGCGGTGAACGCCTATTAATTAACGTGAGGATGCCTAGAATCAACAAGAGACGGCGTTGTATGTTTGCAGATGTCGTAGGGTGACGACAAGTCAGTGAAAAAGCTCCCGTTTCACAGAGTGCGCCTCCGACGAGCTTTAACTTTCATGTAGGCGAGTGGCGCACGACCAACACGTGCGGTGGCGTATGTTGGTTGAAAGGGATGAAATCCATTAGCCGACAACGTCAATTAACGAGAATTGCACGTCAACCACGCAAAGACATCACCCAACACCGGCAATGACGCCGACTTGGCGATTAAAGCTCAATTAGGGCCTGGCAAACGCCCAAATTCGACCAGCAATAAACAATCCAAGACAGGTGTGAACGCAACAAAACGATGCGGAATAGCAACAACAGCGTTCGTTCAATATAGAAAAATAATTTCTTAACAATTTTTTTAATCTAGATTTGACGTAAAATATTGATCCGCCATCTACCGGGTGGAAGATGCGTTGCTTTTATAATATTTTACTAAAGCGACATCTCGATTCGCTGCCGGATTCCGGATTTTAAGCTTAATTTCTCTAACTCGCTGAAATGGTACGAAATGGCGGAGGCGCCGGGTGAATTCTTTGATATTCCGCCCAAAATTGTTGGAGTTTTAGCTAAAAAACTGGCGTGGTTTTATTGTTTGCGTCATGAAACGTACGTGACATTGATATTTTTGGTGAAAGCTCGAAGTGCAAACAGAATCGCAACGCACACGGTTTATTTCGGCTCTATTTTTGGCACGCTCTGACGAGCGCTGCTCAATTTAAAATTTGATTGCGGCAATGTGTTCAGTGTTTGCAAAATGAAAATTATGCTAGGGTGTGTTAAATTTAGAACGGACGCGCAATCCTATATAAAGTAGTTAGGAAAAGTTGTAGCGGTCGCTCTCTGAACCAGTCAGGGGTGACCTTTCACTGAAAATCCATAGCCATGAGTTGGGAATGAAAATATTCTTAACTCCCCTCCATTTTTGCTCATTTTTAACTGGTTCACGGCTATTTTCACGCCAAGGTTTTCCATATCGTATTTTTATCCCTAACCACCTTCGCTGATATATAGGTATCGACTCACTCTCAATTCCAGTCACGAGGTTATTATTATACCTGCATAACTTAAGTTTCTTAGATTCAACAATAATTTTAATTAAAGTATTTTGGAGTCTGGAAAGTGCCCTAATTTCTTAAAATTCATGAACTAAATACCAGATATTTATGGGTGAACCATGGCAACATTTGGGTCATTCGATTTCATTAATGCCACTTTAATGTGGCAAAAACGATAAATACATTCAGTTGAATTTATTAGACAGAGAGATAACGAAATTTGTCTGGCAATACAACAATTTTATCACATTTGTTGCTCTTCAGTTATCAAACATGAATTGCGAATAAGAGAACATAGAAACCAGTGCAACACTTCACTTCGTACTAAAAATGATGCACTTACAAGGAATTTTATCTTGAAAGTTTAACTGGCCATTAATTGATTGTATACTCATGTAAAATTGATTGATAACATTTGAAACATTTCTATTTTACAGTATCAAATAGTGTAGTTAACTAAATTTTAAAAATTTCAGCTATTAAAAAATTGTGACTGCAAAACCGAAGCGAGAAGTAATTTTGCAACTCGTTTCCAGTAATTTCAAAATCGTCATACTAAAAATAATTATAGTTCCTTTCTCCTGAAGCATTGTTTAGCAAAATTAACAAAATGATTACTTAAAAGATGCAACAATTGTCGCTGTTTACTTTCGTATTGAGTCATTTGCATGGGACTACATGGTTGTATTGGTGGTTGCGGGAAGCAAAGTACGTACAGCATCTCTGTGTACTTTCTGATGCTAAGGTATTCTAGGCATTGGAAAATTATAATCTTTAGAATATGTAACATTAAACTAAAATATCACGTTGTAGTTGACGTTGGATTGCATTGGATGGCGACACCGTAAAACCCAGTTCAGGTGTTGTTTACTTGAAAATTTTGTTGGTTTTGTAGTGATACAAGTAAAAAATCAAGAGGCTTGAACAAACTTAGTTGAGAGTCTGTTGCAATCTAAGAAAATGGCAGCAGGGTGGTATTAACTTCCTCCTTGTTAGAAATAAATAGTCCCTTTGGTACTGATGGGACTCTGCTACGTTTCTTGTTTTTATCTAGAACTTTACTGGTAATATCCTTTTTATCTTCGATAAACTCCTTAGTTTTGTAACGAAACGTTAAAACGGACGTGCCGTCTTAATAGCAGGGCCAACGAGAAGGGGTTTGTTTGTATGCGCGATAATAATGACGCAGATCAGGTGGTAGAGGCGTTATCAACAACCAAATCCCGATATAAAAGGAGCCCCGCGGCCATTGGAGATAAGTCGACCCGTCCCATCCTCCCTAACACCGGACCCCTAGCCAACTCTTCGAAGTCATTTCCCAGAGATACGGAATACCGAGTCGGCTTCTCCGCTTCCTTTGACCCCAGCTCTCCCAAAACACTCACCAGAGGTCCGGAATATCAAGCCGGCCTCTCCGTTAATACCTACCCCAAGTTTGCAAAATCACCCACCAGAGGTCCGGAATACCGAGCCGGCCTCTCCGCCCCTCTCTAACACCAAGCTTCTGAAACCGCTTTCCAGAGGTCCGGAATACCGAACCAACCTCTCAGTTCTCTCGAACCCCAACTCTCCGAAACCGCTCACCAGAGGTCCGGAACACCGAGCCGGCCTTTTAGCTAAGACCGACCCCAAGTTCCCAAACCCTATTGCTAGAGGTCCGAAATATCAAGCCGACCTCTCCGTTAACACCTACCCCAAGTTTGCAAAACCACCCACCAGAGGTCCGGAATACCGAGCCGGTCTCTCTGCTAACACCGATCCCAAGTTCCCGAAACCGATTACCAGAGGTCCGGAACACCGAGCCGTCCTCTCCGTTCTCCCCGACCTCAACTCTCCGAAACCGCTTACCCGAGGTCCGGAACACCGAGCTGGCCTTTTAACTGTCACCGACCCCCAGCTCTCTAAGAGATCGCTTCCAAGAACTGTTACCAACCGGCCGAAAACCTGAAGAAGTACTCTCGGATTCCGTTTTAGAATTTTATTTGATTAGCCAATGTACATACAGAAAATAGTAAACCTTTCAAATCTGGCGCTCGAGCATTAAGTCCGAATCCATCTATAGCGTCACACTTTACAGTGTTTTAGCTTTCTTCTATAATATTGGAATGTGGTAAGACCTTCTCTCCTGTCTACCAGAAGCGTTGGTGCAATCTTCGTAAATACCCTGCGATTCTTCATTTCGAAGATTTGATGATAATGTTACCCTCTTTTGCTGAAATCTTGACTCAATGATCATGATCATAAATCTAACTGTCTAATTGTAAAGCTATTTATAAGTTTTCTCAGACATTACACATCTGTATTGTTGGTTGCATAAAACTAACTGCGTATATCATTTGATTGTTTATTGTGCGGTCCAGGGTTTAAAGATAGTGGCAAAAGTACAATTTTACTGATTACCAAGACCGTAACCAGCACAGGGCCAGGCAGAGTGTCGCCTTGCCTATAGAGATTGTTGTCCTTCTTGGAGGAACTTTAAGTATTACAAGGCGCATGCCATCAAAATGTAAAATTGAGGAATTATTAGTTACCTAAAATTAAGCCTTGGTTTATCTCTTCTCCGAGTTAAGGAAGCAGCAGTTTTGTTGTGCGATATCATAGAGTGTGCAGTTCCTGAGGGTATGGGTAAACGGCTTTATAAAAAAATGTGTCGCAAGCACTAAACAATTTCTTTGAAAATAAGCCACTAAATGATAACAAATTTGAAGAGCTGTATAATCAAAGAGAAATTTTTAGGAAAACGTACAATTTCTTTGTTACCGTTGCCACTTTTGGCCTTTGAATGTACATGATGTTAGGAATCTTCGTCTTTGACAGTAACGGCCTCAAAGAGTTGCAATGACACATTAGCGTATTAAATAAATAAAAATAAAATTTAATAACAAACAAGGCAAAGAGTTACAACTTTATTAATGACTCTCTTTTGTTTCTGTAATATTCTCTTTTGATTATCGATTTCGTAGGCATATAACTTCTACACTGTTCCATAAGTTCCCTAAAATCAAAGATGATTCTGGTTTCCACATAAAAAATTTTTTTTGAAGAAAAACGTTCAATTAGAAATTCAATTAAAACATTTAAAAAAATGATGGATTACTAAATCGATCTGCGCGTTCTAAAAAACCTTTCAGACACATGCAATAAATCATCGATTTGCGATATCGTTAAGAATTTAACTAAAGTAAAATCTGCGATTAGCTCTGAGATATCTGATACTTTTAAATAAAACTTGACAATCGTCGATAAATATCGCATTATTAATTGTCACTATTTTATCATTTGCATCTTTGCACCCTGCCCTGTGTATTTGTTTTGATTATCCTGGTAGATTTCACAAGAAAGTTTTAAATATATTTGCAGTCTCTTTTCTATATATTTAGAAACAAAATTTTAAAAATATAATTATAATGACGATGCTTCTATGACGCATAATTAATGAAACAAATTTTATATTTGGTGGATGCGCCGGGCAAATTTTGGCACCGTTCTGAAAGATCATTCAGAAAAGCAAGTTTTCTTTTAAACAAGTTTTTTGCCAGTAAGAGCGTCAATGAGTCAATTCTGCGAGTTAATTGCCCTAAAAACTAGGAGCAAAACGTGACTAACATGTGTGTACTTACCGGGCCAACAGTGGAATTTTGTTTTTCACTTGCAATTTTGTAATTCTTGGCTCATCTATATCCAAACCAACGTTGTTACTATTTTAGGTCTTTCTCACCGCTTACATGACCATTTTTCGAAAACTCGACATTGGACTATTCAAAAATAAAAATTTCATTTTTTTTTAAACTCAAACAATAGTTTTAAGTTTCAAAACATCTGTAAATTTTTGCCACGCTCCATTTTTATTGGCAATAAGTCCTGTTGCACAATCTACCTGTTCAGTTTGTAATTGATCGACTTCAAAATCCTGGCGATTTGTCTAATCCCTGTTCGAGTCGACCTCAAGTCAAATCTCGCTGTTTTTTAGGCCGTCCCGAAATACTCGTGTAATAAGCTGCGCCGCCCACGTTTTCCCCCATCATTCCTGTGAGAATCGCCGTATCTAGTGTCCGATTTCTGAAAAAGCGTGCGCGACCTTCCCCAGAGCAGGGAGTAAGTGGGCCGAACAGGCTATTCCCGGCCATTCCTGCCTATGGCTAAACAAACACGGCCAACGCAATAAATACACCTCGACAACAATCGACCACCAGAACGTATGGATTTTCCAAAATACACCCTGAATGGCGCTAGGGGGGCGAGGGGAGGGGGCCGCCGCCTCCGTCGTCGTGACGTTGGCGTCTCCGCTGGACGACGTCGTCGAGCGCGAACCACCAGGCTGCAGTCAGTGCCGAACACCAGCAGTCGCCCACCACGACTCGCATTAACGCCACTTAGGTCAGTAGAGTAGTGAATTTTGCGGTTGAAAAGTGTTTTGTCTCAGTTATTAATTTTGTACTTTTGCTTCGTGAGTATTTCGACGGTTTGAAGTGGGTTTTTCAATTTTTATCAAGTCCAAGAACAACCGATCCCAAAGGGTGGGTTGTTGAAGGGTACGGCACTTTTGGTTTTTCGAAATTTCGCAAAATTGCAATTTTTGTTATCTAAATCTGTGACGTCGAAGCGGGACCAAATTAAACAAACGAGAGGCCGTTTCTAAATTTGGAGGTCTATTCTGGTCCTGGTGTTTGGCATGCCATGCCCTACATAGGAAGAGCGCGTTCGCTTCTAGCAATTTTACACCGATCCTCTCCGCGTCTACCGTTACATAATTAATATCAACTTTTTGCAAAATTGCTGCCGCCACTAAATTTTTTTTCAAAACTTTGCAGCAGTACCCACAAGATAACAGTCACTAACAAAAGTGAAATTGTAGCATTTTCTTTTCTCAATACTAACACCACGTAGCTTCCACCCTTTGAAGAGATACTGCTACTTTCTTAATCTTCTGCATGGAAGGTTTGTTTAGAGCATTTGGTTTGGGAAAGCTTTGGTTTGGGAAAGCTTTGGTTTGGCTGCTGCGAGTCCGAAATTTGGCAAGTGCTTCCATTGAGCGCTGCACGTGTTACACAACACGAGTGAAGGTCTCAGAATGGGGCCAAAAGAGTGTCGTGTGCGATAACAAGCGCTACCTTGCCCGAGTTCGTCACCACCTGTAATGGATCCAGAGCCAAACAAGATGAGCCGTCTTTAGGTTGGATGAGTCTCGAAACGGATAAGTTTGCGAAATGGCGATGAGGCCACCATCTAAGAATGCATTGGGTGGTAAAAATAGAATCAGCACACACGATAGTAAAAGAGAAGTGATAGGGCGGCCTGGGACTCTAGCCAAATTAGTACGGGATGGCGTGGGCAATGGACTCGACAACGACAGCTCACCATTTGGTTGAGATTTTTACATACTTTTTCGGAATTGTCATCGTTATTGTATATATCGCAGTCATCGCTTAGTTTTAATTATGAAAAGACTGAAGCGGAATTTTTAAAATTTACTGCAAACTAACCACACTAACTGCTATGTAGCTACACTAAACGATGAGGCCACAAGAAGGTAATCAATTATTCTTGTTAGTGTGTGGCAAAATTGATTGTTTGTGGCAATTTCTGTTTGTAAAAGGGTGTAAATTTTTTGCAGCAGACGAACGACGAAGCTTTTCAAATAATAGAGGTAGCAGCGAAGACACGCAAGCAGCAAGATGTTTAAGAACCACTTAGAAATGATTGGCCGAAATGAAACGGCTTCGAAAAAGGCCAAATTCTGGCAGTCCTTCGTCAGATCCCTAAAAGGTAAGACAGTTTTTATTACTTTTTCATGTTTTGGGGTTTTTGAAACTATCATCGTCTTGTGGCAGAGGAAAGGATTGAATTTCCATCGTTACCCAGTTTTTCAGATAACTAACAAATCTGACAACTTTATATATAAATAATTTTTATTTTATACTGATTTTGCACGAAAAGCTGGAGAAAATTTGGAAATATTCAACTACACTCTTTGTCAATCCCATATTGTAGATTAACAGAATTTTTTTTGAATTCAAATATGGAAAATAACTTTGAGAACATTGTACATCAAACAATTTTGGCCGGTCTACCTCTCGAGTTGTAAATCGTGTTTAGAATATAAAAAAGTGAGAAAGCAAATTTACAATAATGAACACTTAGAATTACAAACTATCATTTTTAATTTTATATTATTCTTGGCTATACAACATTTAATAACATGTTTGAACTGAAACGCAACATTATTAATACAATCAAACAACGCATTAAAGTGAAAATGGGTGAAAATTTAAAGTTATTAGTTGTATAAATATCGAATGATTCCACATTCAAATTAGATGTGTCATTTTATAAAAAGAATAATTGCTGATATTTACTTTTTGTTGTTTGTTAAGGGTAATACGGTGTATTGTTGGTTGCGGAAGGCAAAGTGCCTACAGCATTTGCTCGTATATTCTGCAGTCGAAGGTTTATAAAAAAATGGAAAAATATTTTTTCTGATAACGTATCTTTAACGTGTTTTTAATGAAATTTTTCAACAATAGAAAAAGTTCAACGTTATAAGATTAAGGAACTTTTATTTAGGTAGCATAATAAAAGATGTATGAGAAGCAAAATATCTTTTAACTTCATTATAATGTTTAAAACTTTCACTTAACGCTATTTAAATTGGTTCTTATGCTAGCTATTTGAAAAGATCTTGTAACAATTTGACGTGCAAAGAGTTGAAACTTAAAGTATAAAAGCTAAATAATAGATAGAGTGTGCTCTTTTAAGTTTGTAATTACGTAATTAGTAAAATTGACTTCTTACTGCTCTACATAAAGTAAAATTAGCTTGCAGATAAAGTGCGCAATCAACAATACAGACGTGTAGTGCCAAGCAAATAACTTATGAAATAAATAATAAGTAAAGAACGGCAATCATTTTCTTGCCAAGAAAATTATAAAGCTTTAACAGTAATATAGCTAAATTAAATTCTACCAATATAACTTTAGTGAGCCACCAAAACCATTAATCATGAGTTAAATTATTAAATTGTCATAATGACAAATAGCGTTTCGAGGATAAATGGTGTGTCTGTGTGAGAAAGATGTGAGTCACAAAACCAAAAAAGAAAATTCCAGAGTTTACTTGCTGGCAGTAATGACATATCAAGTCAATTGAAAAATGTAATGTGAAGAGAAGTAAAAGAATCGAGATTTCTTTTATTTTTGGCAAAGTCTTGTGGAAGTTGAGACTTCCTTGCTATAATTGTAACGTTGGTGTTTCAGGATCCGATGATATAAGGGCAACTGATCCGGTGCACACCCGCCCTCGCGGTATCTTCCGCCCTCTTAACGACCTTCCCGAATTTTCGTCG
The DNA here is from genome assembly GCA_905333025.2 of Pyrochroa serraticornis. NCBI lineage: Eukaryota > Metazoa > Arthropoda > Insecta > Coleoptera > Pyrochroidae > Pyrochroa > Pyrochroa serraticornis. The sequence goes on along the minus strand of HG995157.1, from coordinate 5,727,492 downwards.
GGCTGGCCGTTCGGCAAGTCGATTTACGACGACCCTAGCGTAGCCGCCGAGCGCATCCACGGTCCCGGTTACAGATACGACCCCCTTCACAGGGACACTTACGGTTACTCACCCCGTCAAATCTACCCTCATCAATACGGCTCCCTCGACAGATACCGGCCCGGTAAGTACAAGCACTAGGCCGACCCACCACTGCGGAGTACCACGGGCCCATCTCCGTGATCCCTTGCGCTCGATCGTTCTCCACTCTGTTTGTGTTTAATACTAAGTGCCCTTCAACGATGAACTTTATCAAAGTAGCTTCGCCACTATCTTCAAATTGTGAATTAATCTATATAACATATAATTGACGCATCGCACTCGTGTGTTACTCAATAATTTTAGAGGTAGATCTTTGTACGGCACGGATAGGTATGTAAACAGCCTCATATTTTATGTAATTATTTGATAAATTCTGTCTCTACTGTTGTACAGGATAGGTACATACTTAAGTGAAAAATAAACCATTATAAAAAGCGTACATTGAGAGTATGCCGCCCCGCAAACGCTTGAGCTCTTCAATTCACTCTGATTGTCACGTCAAATCGGACCTCATTAACTGTACTTAATTCTAGCTTTAAGTTCACCTTAGCAAAAGGCTTCTTAACGCACCTGCCGCTCCAGCATTTGCCAGGGCGATCCACGTTTTTTCTCTCGTTACCTTCCCTCGATTTTTAAGTTTTTTTATGGATCTTCAGTGGGATTTTTTGAGGGAGGCGCTCGGTCGCCTTGGAGGTAAGACCATACGCTTGTAGACGCCTAGCTGCCACCATTAACACAACCACCTATTCACGTACTAAGAAAACACAAGGTTGCTTGAGCTACAGCTTCAGGATTGAAGAATATTATTTTGAGTTCTTCCAACGGAACTGAAGGTTGCGTTACTCCTCCCTGGTTAGAGCTCTTTTGTTTTAGCGGTCATGACATTTGAGGCTGTTGTATGCCAGATTCCCTAATTTCCTATTTATGTAGGAACATTTATAAATAAATTTGTTGTATTGTTAGTGTTCCACGTGACCAAGCCCAAGCCATTCGACGCTGATGGTGCTTGGAGAGACCATATCGACCGCGTTAAAGGACGTGAACCTTCTCAATGGCCCAGCAGCATCTTCCACACTACATACCCCTTCAGCCGCTATCCTCTTTATTTGGTATATAGCAAGAGACCCCCACCAGCTGCCGATAGGTACGATCCTAACCGCTCTTGGCTCGACCATTTGGACCGTCTCGCCGAACTCGACAAACTTTACCCCTCTCTCTGGCCTTCCTTCGGTGGCAGATCCTCGCCAACCCCAACCAAAGTAAGTTATTTGTAATTTTAGCAAAATTTAGATAATAATCGATTTGTAGGTTGGACCTTGGGCTCCTCGCCCCTCCGAAGTGGCTTTCAACTACGCCGGCCAGCCCATCTATTCCCGTGGTGGGCTATACCCAAGTAAGAGTCTATGGCGCAACCTTCTCAATCCCTCTCCCTATTCCCCGATTTCTTCGTTTATTAGCGACCCATTCTGGTGGGATTCTCCTTTGTTGAGGCCTTTCTCCAAATACAACCCTTGGGGCAAGTCCCCGTTCTATCTCCGCGACTCGTACCTCTCTCCCGTCAAGAGGACGTTCCTATGGGACAAACACCCCATCAGGCCGTTCGGTAAGTCCCAACGTCGCCCCCTCCAGCCCCAACGACCACAGCCCTTTTTGCCAGGACAGCGTTTTTGGTAACCCCTCGCCCCAGGTTTTCTACTAACACTCCAACCACCGTTCTCGACAGTTTTGGCCCAAAACCACACCTTAGTACAGTAACTGTAGTGTTAGACGAAAGCTGGACCAACCTTTTGTCCAAAGTATTGACGATTAATCTTTTTTAGAACTATCTGAATTATAATAGAGACACTTGTGGTAGATGAAGGTTGGTTCTGGCACATTTCATATATTCATTTTCGGCAATTTCGATAATTGTTAGGCAAATAAAAAACTTACAGGTAAAACTAATTTAAGAAATTTAGAACACCCACTTAAGTTTGTACCCAAAACTTGAATCGTTGAACCAGAACTCTGCCTTATTACTTACAGCTTATTCGCTTACATTATCAGTAACACAGTAACTGGCCCTTGGGGTGTTGGATTTGAAGATAATTTTTCTGGCGTACCAAACTGGAGTTTTTCGTTTTTAATACACGAATTCTGGTACTGCCTTTTTGGCTGTCCGTCGTTTTTCTCAGTGGGTCGTTTCTACTAATCCATTATGTCATCATCAATACACGTAATCAAGTAACAAGGTTTTGCTTATTGCGATTATTGAAACTTTGAAAGTTTTGGCTTAATTTAGTTTGGTTTCGGCTCAGCTTAATTGGTTTCGTTTTCTAGCTGCCGTCTACTAAGTGGAGGAAGTCACAAGGAACCACCATCGCGACTGACTGAACAAAACAGCTTGTGAAACATCTGGTCTGACTGGGTGTTTCTACGAAGTGTTCATTTATCTTAATCAATTTACTCACCTTTTTTCTGCAAATCAAATGTGCCTTAAATTATACAAGGAGCATAAATGAAAAAAGTCAAAAATCAACCAGTTGTACATTGTTATTTTTGTAAATAGTTGTCCAACTGCATCTTGTAAATGGCTGCGTTACCATCAAAAACGTGTCTCGCATTCCACCAATTTAGGTAGTCCTTGGAAGATGCAGCAAACTATATTTAAATTAATCGTCTACTTATATGTGGCATGTTAATAATAAATTCTGCCAAAACCGTAGCGTTTTCACTAATTCCTACAGCACAACTCATTTTCGAATGTAAATATTTAATAATAAAAAAGCCAAACTTACGTTTTTCCTAATACAAAAAAGTATGTACAAAATTAGTAATAAATACATAATCATAGAGAATGTTTATAAACGCCGCCGCTAAATGGCCGCCACGATTCTTTTACCTTGGTGCTTATTACACAAAGTACAGTCTTCACCATCAGAAGAACCACTAAAAGAACTATCAGAATCCGAAGAACTTGAATCCGATTCTGAACCTGATCCGTCTGTTTGGCTATCGCACTCCATTTCGGGCACCTTATTAATAGTTTCGTAACACATCGTGTTGAGAGGCAAATTATTAATTTCCGTTGGGGTAAATTCCTACAAAATTTTTTGTCAATTACATAAAACCAACAACTAAAAAACATTACCCCATAGTGGTCCGTAAATTGCCCAGGCACCAGCGCTACAGGATAGTGGCCAACCTTGGTTTTATCCCCCTCCTTCATTTTACCTTTAGGAAAGTGCACCGTCAAAGTTTGTAGGTCCATACAGGCCTTTCTTTGCTCTTTCCTTTCCTGAAAAGTAAAAAAAACTAAGCTTCTGATGATACCAAAAAAGTAGAAACCTGTAATTTTGTCGTATTCTTCATAATTTAGTTAAAATCAATTCTAAACACACAATAACGTAAGTAAAACATAAGCAACAAATACGTTGAACAAGTAGTAAATTAGTTACAACAGAACTTTTTGACAGTTATTTTTGTTACAGCGCCAAAATTAGGTCATGTCAAGGCTGATAATTTATTGTGATTTTTGCCACAAAAAGAATCGATCAAGAGGTGTAGTTTGCGCATGCGCAACGACGTAAACTTCCTTACTTTATTAAAATTGAAGTTCCAAGACGCCGCCGATTGCACCGCTTGTTGCATGATGTCCATTTTAGTCTTCTCCTGGCTGGCCGCTAAACTCAACGCTTTCTGTTTATTAGTCAAATCCTTGGCTTGCCTTTCGCGTTGATGTTTACAATACTCTTCGTACTTATCCTGAAAATCCGAGTACATAATATCGAGAATGTCGGTGCTACTAACAGCTGTTAGGCCAAGATCGCACATGGCTTCACCGGCCAATCCGCTTTCTCTAATAAAATCGCGTTCTTGCATATCAACAAATCGTCGTTGAATATTTGGATATTTCCGTTTGAAAGACTTGATACCCAAAAATTGAGCCACTTGCTCTTGTAACATGTAGGGGCCACCACCGCTCCAATAATACTCAGCGAGTTGATCGGCCGATATGACGGCGCCTTCGGGTTCTTGATGAACCTCCAAACGGGGACCTCTACGAGCTTTAGCGCTCTCGGTAGTTGCGGTGCTTTGAACGGAACTTTGAGACTCTTCCACGTCGATGACAGGAGCGGACGTGACGACCTGCACAAAAAGTTTTTAAAGTGTTGCTGATAGAGAGACGCGTTTTTCGATGTAAGTCTCTTCCATGGCGTACTCAAGAAAAAGTTGTCAACAATATAGTGATATGGATTTCGACTAAGGGTTTCAAGTTGAGTTGCAACATGTTGCAACTCACCTTAAGCCAATAAAATTAATAATCAAAAATATTGAGATTTTGTTTTATTAATTTGGCCTACCTGTTTGGCGGGTGTTTGTGCTCGACTGTTGGTTTCGGCGCTCATCCGGGTCTCCTCTTCGTACATCACGATGTCGGGCACCCTATCAGTCGGTGATCCCGTCGAAGTGTTAGATGTTTCGCTAGGGGGCGCTAGCGCTGGGGGTGACTTAACGATAGCATCGTCGGGTTCTGGAGTTGGTTTCGCGGTTAACGCTATGAGATCTTCCTTCAATAGCTTCAATTTGGCTGCACTCAGTTTCGGTTCCTGCACAAGCACACGTGTCACATTCAACGTTTTTACCACATCGCCAGCAATAACACGGCAAGTCTATTAAAAAAACGTCATGTCGCGCCGAATTATTGCGGGACGTATTGTGTCTGACTTAGAGACAAGAGATTTTGACCAAAATAACAGCGCAGCAGGTGAAGATACTAAAAATAGAGACCGCACGCGTGCGTTTCACCCGCGCGCGTATGCACGCCGGGAGATTTCGGGAATCGGGATGAACTGAAGTCGCTTTTCTTTTTATTTATCGATATACAGGATGGACGGCTACGCGACTTGCAAGCCAACTCAATCCAGTTAGCGATGTTAAAACGAAGGCTCAAGGCAAAATCAGAAATTTTTGTGCTACTTGACTCTATTTAAATTTGTTATCTTTTCATTTAGCTGCACAAAATTATTCTTACTACAACACATAACTACATTGGCTATTCACAGTCACGTGACTATCTCCGATGTTTGCAATCACGTGACTATAAACAGCTAAGATAACCACGTGACTGCAAATATCCGAGATAGTTACGTCACTGCCTCGGATGTTTGAAGTCAAGTAACAATCTTAGCTGTCCGTAGTCACGTGAATACGAACAGTTAAGGTAATCTCCTTAGCTGTTCGCAGTCACGTGAATAACATGCAATTGGCTGTTAGTAATCACGTGACTACCTTGCGATTGGCCGTTAACAGTCACGTGCGTCGTTGCGTTAGCTAGTAGGTGTTATAGAATTAAAATTTTGTGCAGTGCTTGTATCGTGTCTTTGTGCTTAGTAAGCTTAAATTGTATGGCCAAGCTTGCATTAAGGTTAAAGTGTCGATAGCGTAAGCCACATCCTGTGTGTTAAACTGAAATAATGACGCATTCTGATCGCGTTACAACGTTACACCTCATGAATTAAATTCAAATTAGTTTTGAAATAATTTAATGAGTATAAAAAATACTACAAAACCCAAGTAATGTCGTGAAAAGTAGATACACTCCAATAATTTAAACTTAAAATAACGAAAAAAAAAAACAGTAGGCGCCGAATTTATGCACACAATTTAACATTATCGTAAACAACAATCAAATAAATTTTCAGACTTCTCTTTAAAGCTATAACACTGAATTAGTCATGTTCCAGTTCAACATTTTGATAACTAAAAAGAAAATCAAATTCAGAGCTGCAGTTTTGTCAACGTCTCCAACTTACCTTAGCGGGTTTCGTGACTTCGCCCCTCGTTCCAACGCCTCTTTTTCCTCCACGTCCTCGTCCCGTTCCCCGCGTTTTTCTGGGTTTGATACCCAGCGTTGTCCTTACTGATTGACCTCGACAACTTCGTTTAGGTCGTGTCGATTCCACAACAATCGGCTTAGGTTCTTCTTCTTTCGGATCCTTGAAATCTTCACGAACTTCCAAAGGTACCTAAATCAAACAATTGAACAAACAAAATTCGCAAAATAACACCCACCTTTCGTGGTCTCCCTCGTTTTCTGGGTGTTGGCAAAGGCGGTACTTCAGCAACAGGCAACACCTCTTTGGGCATTTCTGGATTCACTTCAAAAATAATAGTGGAACTGGGATTTTTAGTGTCACTGGAATCTTGGTTCGATTCCTCACTGATCACTATGGGTGATGACGATTTTTTTGTAATATTTTCAACGATTGTGACGTCATCGTCGTCATCGATTGTGATAGTGTGGTCGCTGCTCGAAAACCCTTTTTGTATACTCAACATTTCTTTTAATTTCGAATGGGAAGGGTTGATTGGGGTGATTGTAACTCCCGAAAGCGAGGTTTCGTCAACTCTCAATCGTTTGCTCCTCTCGTGATCATGTGATTGTTCCGAAGAACGTTTGTGGCTGGTTTCTTGAACTATGTGAGGATGGCCGCCTTCTTTGGAAAATTTCAACTTAATTTTGCCGAGTTTTTCCGATTTCTCCTCATCAGGAAACTCACGTTTCCTCGATTCCCTCACCGCACCTTTGTTAATTTTCAAAACTATCCTTTCCTTCGGGTCCTCCTCAATTTGCGATTCTAATTCCAAAGGTTTCACTATCGGTTTTATTGTGATTTTAGGCGATTTCTCTATGGGTTGATCAAAAGTATCTTCTTGCGGTTTCAAAACCGGTTTAATAGTAACTCTGGGAACGATCGCTTCAACTTCGGTAGGTTTAACGATAGGTTTGATCGTGATTCGAGGACTGTGCACCTGTTCCAGTTCTTCTGGAGGTTTCACTATGGGTTTAATAGTGACTCGAGGACTGTGGACTTTAGTTTCAATCACGTCATCATCTGGTTTGACAACAGGTTTAATAGTTAATTTGGGACTGTGTTTTTGTCTGTGAGATTCCTCGGCTTTCATTACGGGTTTAATAGTAATTTTCAGAGGACTTATCGACTCTACAACACTTTCAGGCTTAATTATAGGTTTAATAGTAATTCGGGGACTCGACGACCTCTGGTTGCCACTAGACGACGGACTAAAAACTTGTTTACAACTTCTCGTCGACATTTTAGGACTATGTTGGTCAACAGGTGGCGCTATCGGTTTAATAATAAGTTTCGGCACCGTTGGTTCGTTACAATATGATTCTTGACTGTCATGACATTTACTTTTGTGACGCCCTTCTTCTTGGTGTTCGTGGTGATCATTTTCAGGATCATAGATTTTTAAAATAGAATGCATCGTGTCAGATTGTTTTGTTATAGTCATTTTTAACGAACCTTTACTTTCCGGTTCAATATTATGATCATCATCCGGTTTGATTGGTTTAATTGTTATTTTCGGACTATAATGTCTCTCTTTATCTGTCACCTCCACATTTATCACTAAAGGTTCCTTAAGTTTAGTTTCTTCCTCTTGAGACTGTTTCGATTTCTTTCCAGTTACATCTTTTTTTGTAACCGTAACGTCTAGAGTCGCGCTTACCAGTTCCGGCGCAGACCTAACAGATTTCGAAGCACCCTCAAGCAATGATGGAATTTTTTGGACCAAATGTTTAGATTCCATTGGACTTTCAGATGGAAAATTTAGTTTTTCAATCACGGAAATTTTTGGTTGAATTGTAGAACTTTGCAATGGAAGAGAGTGAATTTTCGCTTGTTGTCCTACACTTTTCGATTGAAGTGAAAGTTTTTTAGGAGAAAGCTTTACCAATTCGGCTTGACGCGTTGAACTAACTAAACTCTCAGGTAGAAGTTTTACTGCTTCTGATAGACCCTCAGACGGAAGTGCTACAGTCTCAAGTGGACGTTTGGTCGGTACCGGCTGTATAGTTACTGCTTCCCCTTGAAGTGTTGAACTCGCGGCAGAAAATGCTACACTCCGAGGTAGAACTTTTCCCGATCCCTGTTGATGCGTCACCAGTTCTGGTTTAAGTGCTAATCTCTCGGAGAAAAGTGTTCGCGGTAGATGCGTGACCGGTTCTGGTTGAAGTTCAGAAGAAACTGCGAAACTTTCAGTTACAAATTTTTCTCTTTCCGGTTGAATTTTTCGATCCAATTTTCGTTGTAAACTCTCGAGTTTGATTGTTTTCGGTTCGAGTTGAAGTGTCAAATTCTTAGAAGAAACTGATAAACTCTTAGGAAGAACTTTTACAATTTCCGGTTGAATTTCTAACGCCTCAGAAATTACCAAACTTTCAGGTAAAATTTTCACTGTTTCCAGTTCTGGTTGAAGTGCGGAACTTTCAGAAGAAACCGCTATACTTGCAGATTTGACTGTTTCCGGCTGAGAAATTGCTCGTTCTGCTTGAAGTGTTAAAGCCTCAGAAACTGCAAACTTTTTAGGCAGAACTTTTACTATTTCCGGCTGGACTGTTGAAACGTTAGAAGAAATTCCCGATGTCTCAAATGCTTTCGGCTGTAGTTGAAGTGCTAAACTTTCAGAAGAAACTGCTACACTTTCAGATTTTACTGTTTCTGGTTGAAGTGCTGAAGCCTTGGAAGAAGTTCCTAATCTCTCAGATGCTTTCGGCTGTCGTTGAAGTGCTAAATTTTCAGAAAAAACTGCTTCATTTTCAGGTTTTACTGTTTCTGGTTGAAGTGTTAAAATCTTAGAAGAAGCTTCGAGTCTTTCAGATAAAATTTTTACTGTTTCAGGTTGAAGAGTTACCGGTTGTGGTTGAAGTGCTAAATTTTCAGAAGAAACTGCTACACTTTCAGGTTTTACTGTTTCTGGTTGAAGTGATGAAGCTTTAGAAGAAGCTCCTAGTCTTTCAGATAAAATTTTTATTGTTTCCGGTTGTGGTTGAAGTGCTAAACTTTCTGAAGAAGCTGCTACACTTTTAGGTTTTATTGGTTCCGGTTGAAGTTTTGAAATCTTAGAGGGAACTTCTAATTTTTCAGATAGAACTTGTACGGTTTCCGGTTGAAAAGTAACCGGCTGTGATTGAAGTGCTAAACTTTCAGAAGAAACTGCTACACATTCAGGTGTTACAGGTTCTGGCTGAGGTACTAAACTTTCAGAAGAAACTACCACACTTTCAGATGTTGCGGATTCTGGTTGAATAGTTACCGATTCTGGTTGAAGTGCTAAACTTTCAGAAGAATTTGCTACATTTTTAGATGTTGCGAACCCTGGTTGAATAGTTACCGATTCTGGTTGAAGTTCTAAACTTTTAGAAGAAACTGCTACACTTTCAGGTGTGGCGGATTCTAGTTGAAGTGCTAAACTTTCAGAAGAAGCTGCTACACTTTTAGGTGTTACGGATTCTGGTTGAAGTGCTAAACTTTCAGTAGAAACTGCTACACTTTCAGGTACTACAAATTCTGCTTGAAGAGTTACCAATTCTGGTTGAAGTGCTAAACTTTCAGAAGAAACTGCTACACTTTCAGGTGTTACGGCTTCTGATTGAAGAGTTACCGATTCTGGTTGGAGAGCTAAACTTTCAGAAGAAACTGGTACACTTTCAGGTGTTGCGGTTTCTGGTTGAATAGTTACCGATTCTGGTTGAAGTGCTAAACTTTCAGAAAAAACGGCTACACTTTCAGGTGTTGCGGATTCTGGTTGAAGTGTGAAACTTTCAGAAGAAATTGCTCCACTTTCAGGTGTTTCTGGTTGAAAAGTTACCGAATCTGGTTGAAGTACTAAATTTTCAGATTGTAGTGTGTCCGGTTGCAGAATTACCGGTTCTGGTATAAGTGTCAGATCCTCAGAAGGAACTGCTAAATTCTCAGGCAGAATTTCACCTGTTTGTGATTGAAGAATTAGATCCTCAGGTAGAACCGGGCTTGCTTTCAAAGGAAGAGACTCCAGTTCTGGCGAGAGTGATAAACTTACGGTTGGAAGAGTTGATAGAATTTCTGCTTCAAATGTTTCAGGTTGAAGCTCCGGGATGTCCGGAACAGTTACGCATTCTGGTTGAATTTCCTGAAACCCTAATAAATCTGCGGTTGTTTTCTCAGGTATAATACTTGGAATGTCATCTAGCGGCGGTATGTTGTAACTACTTTCAGGGTCATTTTGTAAATTAGCTACTGCTAACAAAGTTTCTAAGGCATTATCTTGCAGTTCTTCAGATTGAGGAATAATTTTATCAATACAAGAAACTACGTCACTGATAGGTTGTTCAATTATGGCCGAAGACAGCAAAATTTCAGAACTCTCCGTCCCCACGCCTTCTAATATTTCAGATGGAAATTCAGAAGTTGTGGCAATTTCCTTCTCTTCCGTGACGCAATCAGATAATATACTAACAAGTTCCAAATTCGGCGAAATTCTTGGAATGGTTCCATCAGCTTCAATTACAGGAACTTCACCTATTTCTGTAACTCCAACATTTTCAGATTGTACCATTTCAACGTCATCAACTGATTCATTGTTTATTTGGACAATCTCTAACTTGTTTTCATCAGTTTCTTTACTAACAACCGGCTCGCAGACGTCATTTGTTTCCATTAACAAATCGAGTGACTCAATTGGAGCTTCAACAGGTGCATCAACGCTTTCAGACTTCTCTACTTCGATTGTATTTGAATCAATTTTTTTAATTTCTGAAACCTCAATAGGTTGAGACAATTTTTTTTTCAAACTGGAATCATCAGAAATACTCTCAAAAAGTTGCGAAACCTCCCCAGTGCTCTCAGGCGGTTTAGACTCCACTATGTTTTCCACGCTCAGTGTTTCAGGAGTAGGTAATTCAACCATTTCTTGATCGCAAGTCGAAATTGATTGATCGTCTATTATTTGTGAATTATCACCAGTCAGTTTCGAAATTACATTATCATCACATTTCTCTACAATGCTTTCAACAGTTTTCTTGGCAACTTCTCCAGCGATTTCCAAGGTTATCGTATTGTTAGCAGCAATTTTCGTATCCATTAGCGCGGCTTCCGGATCTCCAACCTCTTTAATACCATCAGAAGTGACTGACATCGCAGAGACTGCTCTGTCACTTTCTGGAGGTGTTAACGCAACTGAATCTGAACCTACTTGATCCCCAATTGTGGGCAAACTAGCTGCAGCAATTATTTCAACATTTTCTATAAGTTTTAAAGATTCTGTAACATCTTTAGTTTGACTCTTTTCAATTATAGCGTCGGTATTACAGAGTACTGTTTGATCAATTTCTTGAGCGACCTCTTTGCTAGGTTCTACTGTTGATAATTCAAAATTGCGATTTTCTTCTGATTTTACTTGAGATTCTTTTGTTTCATTTGAGATTGTAGCATCAGTGTCTGGTTTACTCTCAACACTATTGGGTACTGTGGTAACTTCTAGATTGTCAAAAACAGTATTCGGTTCTTCAGTAGCTGGAGTTGGCTTTTCTGAAATGAAAGTCTACAATCAACTTTTAGACCAAAAACTATTTTTAGTTTTTGGCAATTGGCAAGGAAGGTAAACACGCATTGGGGCAAAGAAAGAACGATTTTCAATTCTTCAATGCAACTTGCAAAAAGGGAAAAACAAAAAAAATTCAATTTTTCAACACAATTTTCAATTGAGAGAACAAGGCAATTTTGGGCATTTGTGAGTCCTCGCCTTACCTACTAGCAAATCCTCAAGTGTTTCAGTGTTATCACCTGAAACGTTTTTTGTTTGCGCCCCTGATTTGTTGGTGCTCCTCCGGTTGTCTTTTGATTTAATGGTGAAATCGAATGAAGTGGTAGGTTCTCCTAATAGATTCTCTAGATCCTGCACAATATCTTCAACGTCTTCAGTAATCTTCTCAGTACCAGTATCCGTAATGCTCATAGTTAACCAATCTTTTTCAGATGCTATTAAAGTTTCTGTTGCCGTCTTTTCCTCCATAACATTAACGTTTGTTGTCGCTTCAGTTGATTGTTCTTCGCTTTTTTTCACATCTTGAGTATCTGAAGAGGTGCTGCTAATCGGGTCGTCGGGAACTACAATGTTTAGTACTGTTAGAAACGTCATTTATAGCAAAATAATTAATATACCAATTTGGGTAGATGAAGTTGCTGTAAATGCATCAGTGGAAGACGTCGGCGTCGAATCGTTGGCTTCGTTTTTGTCATCTTTGTTTAATGACATCAAATTTCCCATAGTTGAGGTTAACTCGCTGTCATTATTAATATTGTCTGTTTCCATTTTAATCACAAAACGTACAAATTAGTTGGGGAGATACGAGGCGAAAATCGGGACTCGGTGGTGGTCAGATTGTAACAATAATTACACTGGTGACAATTACAATCGGCATTTTGTTAATAACAAATTGCTAATAAATACAAACGCCAAGCCAAGCCAACAATCTGTCAACTGTTAACTGTCAAATATTTACAGTTACGCCATCCGCCAGCCTTTATCCAAAGTGCCAACAGACGGACAAATGGCGATAAAGTCACTACTACCTGAGTGTTTATTTGGTTGCCTGAGCAAAGGCGCTTAATTAATTTCAAAATTTGTATAATGCATAACAATGTATAATAAGTAGAACAACAAGGCTTCAAATGCAACATATTCGAAGAAATCACCACTCATTTGAGTACCCGACAAAAGGGCAATCTTGGTTCATTGGTGTTTAACGTCACAATAAAAAAAAGCAAATGACCAAAACAAAAAAAAACGAATATCAATTGGAAATAAAAAGAATAATGATGCTATGCTACACATACGAAGTAGTAATCGTTAGAGAAAATAAAAACGACCTACAACAAATGCTACATGAATTTAGTAAGACTGCAAAATCCCACACCATGAAGCAATTAATAGAAAAATCTAAAGCTAATGTAACCAATAGTAAAATTTGAATACCTATACATAGAGATATCCAGTTCCGGTAACCGGAGTTCGTAAATAAACCAACAAGGGGGGAATAATTTCTGAATACTTGAGGGGCATAGAATAGAGAAAGAGAAATGCTAATTTGGAAACCAATCTATAAAACGTAGTGAATTTATTAATAATTATGGACATTTCTATAAATTTTCTAGTAATATCCGCATTTTTTGATAAGAGAGAAGTGATGCGGGAAAATTGTTATCGTCTAATAAATTTGGGACTAGTTTATCTTCAGTTTAATAACAAAAGTTGTTGAAATTATCCCAAAGTTGGTATCAGAAAAAATATTACTGCGAATGCAATTTTTCTACCAAGTGGTGTACTTTTAATGGATATCAAGTTATACGAAATTCTCAGGAAGCTCAAATTAACTGTTAAATTTGATTTATGGGTTAAATAACTGCAAATTTGAAAAACACTTTACATATTCAGTTTTTTGAAAAATATTTAGGCAATTTTCTATAATTTTCGAGAAATCGTATTATGACTTGTGAAATATTGAAAAAAATTTGCAGCGCTGCAAGAAATTCAGCAAAAACTCAAGAAAGCAGTGCAAGAACAACCTCAAAAGAAATCCACATTTTCTTGCAAAGGACATCTCGAAAGAAATAAAATACTTACAGAGCTATTAAAATAATTCTTTGAAAACCTAATTAGATCAAAATCCTAAATAAAAGTTTGCTAGCGTCTGAACTACAAGAAATATTTTCTTCATAATATCAAGCAACTTTTTTTATTTCTGCCAACCAAGACTTTCGCTTAGACGCAATAATTTATTCGTTTTTCTGGCAGATTCATTGATGCAGTTAATCCAAATACTTAAATCCAGCTTAAGGCTGGTTAAATATGAGTAAGTGAGCTAGCACTTCGCTACTGCAGTTTATGTGGCGGCGGCAGCACCGGTCAGAGTCAAATCTGCAACAATATTCGCCGAACAGCGTTTCGAAGAAAACGTATTTTGACGTTATTAAGCATAATACTGTATTGATTCTTTCATTATTGACAAGAGAAAAGATGAATATATGTTGATCATTTGCAACTTTTCGAAGAAAGTTGCTGGTAATTTAACAAAACTGCATTGGATTTGTTGATATTGTGACTGTAATTATCATTAAATTATAGCAACTTATAAAAAAATAGAAAATAATAAACATACATTGATCCTTTTTCTAAAAGTTTGCGAAAACTATATGTCAAAAAGTTAATTACAATAGGCCCAGAACGTTTTCTTCCAGTACATGTTTTGTGTACTTTTTACTGCGCCTACTATACGCTCTTAAAAGTGGATCGAAGAATCTTAACTACAAACGAAGATTTAACGTAATTTTGTTTACATCAGTTGATGGTAATTGTTTTTGTTACATTGACGTAAGCAAACATATACAAACTTCTACTTTCTAAGCCGGTATCTTTTATTTCTCTCTGGTCACTAAAGGGCATGTATTTCAAAATCATATGGAAGCAATTTCGGAAACAAAAAAATGATTAGTTATCGCATATTTAAAGCTTTTTAATTTTAAATTTCAAAAAATCTATAGCAGTTACGATTGATAAGGTGGAGTTAATTCTTAAACAGCGTGTGTATTGCATAATTAGTTGGAAATTAATTCAGGTACACGATAGACATAAGTAACTTTAGTTGATGTCAAGGATTTCGATAGAAGTCGCATTATACCGGGTTCTTAGGGTGAAGAGAATAATCAAATGTGTTGTTTACTTAATGCGGAAGTTAGTTTGGGAAGTTATAATTACACAATAGAACCTTCTAATGTACGTGACAAATATGTTGAATATCCTTCCCGACGCGAGGCTAGCAACTAAATATACACAGGATGCTTGAGAATAATTGAATCTTATTATATAAAGAATTAAAATTATTAACTACGTAAAGTCGGTAGTCGAATATGGCAATGTACACTCCATGTAATCAAACCAAAAAATCGCACCTAATACGAAAATTTGAAAACTATTGTGCTTCAAGATTTTAGGTTGTAATATTATTTTTGGATTTTGTTACAAAAAATCATTTTTAGAAAACCACTTGTAATATTTGGTGAAAGTGGACACTGGAAATATCATAATTTAATGGTGTATTGTGTTAGGATACGTTTGTATGTCACGTTTGTATGGAGATTAATTTTCTACTTTTGACTAATTGGAAATATTAATACACATTGCTATTTAATAAAAAAAGTTGCTGCAGACAAATATAGCAAGCGCCATTTTGCAAAGAAATATGCTCCAATACCCAAAAGAATTAAGCATAAAATAGTAGCAACATCTATAATCACTTACAGCTCAAGAACGTGGATTAAGAAAATTAAATAGAAAATTGCATAAAAATGAATGTTCTTAGGAAAATCGAAAACAAATCAAAGTTGGATATATGGATATATATATGGATAATTAAAAACACCAGACACAGACATAAAAGTTGAGATCAATAGAACAAAATAAATAAATGAGGCGATTCAGTTAATTTGGTGATAAAACATATGACACAAGAAGAAGTGCTGAGACAGGCATAGGACATGTGACCAAGTAGAAGAAACCCAAAATCAAACCTAGAAAACTGCTTCAACACGTAAGTTCGCTGGTGATCAAGAGGAACGTGAAATAGAAAAAGCTGCATATGACAACAGAGAATAGAAAGAAATTGATAGAAAACTACCAAAAAATGCAATTCCCCCAGACACCCTGCACCTTTATTAGTTTACACAAACACGTAGAGTTGCGGTTTTAGATCAAATTTTAACAACCTGAAATTTAGGAAAAATGCTTTAAATCAGGATTTTACATTGATTTGCCATTGTCTTTCGAGGAAGAGCAAAAATATGTTTTTTCTAGATTTAACCCGAGAGTAATTGACTCACCGTACACTCACTGCTATAGCACGGTCGCCCCAACCACGAAGACAACAAAGTTTAGGGCAAACTAAATGCAAGTTAACACCTCCAGTAGCAATAAATAGTGGAACAAGACGGAGTAAATCTTTAACGCTGCTATTATTTAATGTTGTGATTAAAGAGTTAATTAAAAAGATTTACACAGGAAAGTGTTATATGCTGAGAAATTTACAGAACATATACTACGTTGAAAATTTTTGTTTTGATAACTAAAAACGTGGAAGAGCTATGGAGGTAGAAAGTTCATTGCGATAATATTTTCAGAGAAGTCTAAATGTATGACCACTTTATTAGTAGCTCGCAGAGTATACGAAGCGTGGGCGAACTAAGAAAGAGATGTGCGACAATACTGACGTTGAATACAAAATCTTAGAAATGTAAAGAAGAAAAAAGATTCAATAATTATTAGTGGCTGAGACTTCAACTAACAAATTCTTTTAAGTAACATCACTGCAAAACTAAGAACAAAAATGATTTGGGCTGACGATAACGGGTAAAAGGTGATGGGTCCTGTTACTCTAAATTTAACCAGAAGTGCACCATAAAATAAGGGAAAGAACACACGCCCAAGAACCATCAACTAGTGTGTTGCTTTTATAAGTACTTGATTTAAATTTAGAAAATTTGAGACAAATTAGTATCTACCGAGACTTTTGGGTAAATCACGTGAAAATGCGGTATAGCTGCAGCATTTTGGCAGCGGTAGTCAATGTAGCCAAATGAAGTGTTAATAATAATACTTCGTACTTAATAATGCGTTTGCAAGTTCAATTTATTTATCTTACGACCCACTACTGGTCTAAAACAAGAAATTAATATACAAATACATCTATCACCAGTAGGTTGATAAATATTTTCATTAGCTTTTCATTTCTTTTAAATGTTTCTGCATTTCAGATTTTTCTCCGTTAGTTAGAATTTCAGGAGATAACTTTTTAAGTACATTAAAAGTATGATATTTTCTTGAAGAACTTTAATTTCGCTGCACGTTTCCGCCATCTAATGCTTTTTTGCTGTTATACACTCTCTGCATAAGATCCTGTTGATTTATTTATATTTGGAATATTTTCTGCCGCAAACAAAATACGCACTTTTAAAAATGCAGGAATTCTAGACAATTTCCTTGTTGTGCGGCCAAATTGATTCGATAATTCAACAATTTTAGCTTCAGCGTAATTAGTTTCATCATAAAACAATAATTAATTCCATTACAAAGAAATCCAATCATAGCCCTGTGCTTACTTATCGAAATTTCTACGTCTTCATTATAACCTTGGTTTAGACTTTATTGAAGGAGCATGGAAGCCAATTACAGTTTCTTCCAACTTCAACTAAAATCCTTACGGCAAAATCAAACTTTTAACTTAAACTTATTAGATAGTTATCTTATTTCCAGCAACATCCTCAAACTAAACTCAAATTACTTATTTATATATAGAAGCATTATATATGGATTATCATACAACGGTAATGCCGTTTTATGATTATTTCCTGTATATATCCAAATACAATGGTAGTATCATTGACTTTTTACCTATATAGACGGTCAACCTCGTTGTGTTTATGGACTAGTACCGCTAGATGTCGTAGGACAAGTGTGTCGCGTACAAAATTTGAAGCGAAAGGTTAGAGATAATTAATCAATGGTAGTATGCAACAATGTATTCTGTCCGTATTGGTGATCACGTAGCATCAATGATAGTTCAAAGAATCTCAACAATTAAATATTCTTCTTCTGACCAAAGTTCAAGACTTATCATTTTCCAATAATAGTTGTAGCATTGTTTATAGGTATTATCTATAAACAATGGTTGTAGTGTGTCGCTAGTCTAAATAACCGGCTTGACGTACTTCCTCCTAGATGTCCCTCACTTATATTTAATATTAAAAAAACTAGAGGTCGCTACAATAGTTTTTAAAAAAATATCATTTTCAAGAAATATAAAATTGGATTTCGGCGAAACAAGTTCACCTTTGTAAATCACTTGAAATCTGCCTTCAGCTCATGGAGCTGTGTTGAATATAAGGATTTTGTCGTATTTTTAAGGTGAGCGACTTCAGCACAGATATGAATATGATTTCAACCATATAAATTTACCTTTTAAAAAGCAAATATTTTAAAAATTTAATAATAATAAGCATTGTAATAAGCATATTAAAAGAATCTTCAGGACATGAGACTGTGCTGAACTTCAAGAAATTTTGACCTCTTTGTATTAAAAAATAACAAAGTTATTCCATTACCAGTTAATAAATTGGGATAATTCCTTATCGATTTAGAGTTTAGACAGAAAACAAACCATCAGGCTTTAAAACTGTAGCAAAATAAACTTTATTTATATAATAAAACTTAATTAGTGGTTTGACCTTGATGAAGAATCTTGTTTTGAAACTGTCGATTCTGGAGTCAACTCTTCTCTGCAAAAATATAAATATTTATTACACAATAACTTTCATGTACGTAGGTACCTAACTACATAAACTAAAAAGAAATGTTTTCTTACCCTAAGAGGATTCTAATTTTTTCCATCAACACGTTCCGAATTTCAGGAGTTTTGAGAAAAATTCTTATTCCAGATTTTCTGTGTCTTCGAATTAGAATTCCTGTCGTCCCAATTTCTTTCAAGCCTCTAAGTCGCGATAAGTTAAATGCCATTATTTCTTTCTCAACATCATATGGCTCAATAACAATTAATCTTTTGTAAATCTTCAAGAAGGCGTATAATGCCAAATCCTTAAATATAAATTAATTAAATATAAAACTTACATTAATAATATTAAACTACCTTTTTCAGTTGCACTCTTACGTCGTATTTTTTCATGTCCTTAATTCGACAGCGTTGTGTTTCCATCCAATTGTTTAAAACCACGTTTTTATCGTATAGAAAAAAAAAATAGAGTATGTTTTGTCACTTGCTTGCAATTCAGGATTTCATACCTTTTGCCATTTTGATTATGATCACAGATTATGGAGTATGTGCATAAATCTAACATTCGACAGTAAATATGACTGTTTGCTTGACAAATTTGAGAGTATTGACAGCATAGAAAATTGACAGTGAAAGCCAATGTTGCCAACCAAAAATGGGTGTCAAGTTTGACCCAAAAAGGGAAAAAACACGCTCTCGGACTTTTAGGCTCCAGACTTTGCTATCCATTTCTAAGAAAATCTGATTATATTAGCAGAAAGAGTAAAGATTGAAGAATTTGATTACGCATGTTTCTTTGATAATATATGTTGGGCGCACAAGCGCACATTTAATGCAGGTATGTACATACGTGCATTGAATGATCTTACCACAATTTTGCCCTTCACCACATGTTGTTTTAGGATCTGAAGGTTAGGCCAAAATGAATCCAACTCTTTTATTTTCTTACAATTCCCTCAACCTTGCGGCGATAATTGCTTGGACCGTATTCATTGCTTCAATTAGAACACGAGAACACCCAACAACTGCTAAATCTCAGTAAAAACAAGAAAGTAAAACGGTAGAGCAACGAAATTATTTCACAGCTGGATAAACCGCTAATACGCTACGCCACACCACACCACACTTGCATGTATTGTATTTAGTTTATAAGCAGATTGTCATTGCCGAACTCTTTGAAACAACGGCAAAGTTTGAGAACGTTCGGGGTTCGGGTTTAACAAGTTACTCTATTGGCTTAGGCAAAATGATTCTGGCCCCTCCCCAACGCTGTTGTTAGCGTTTTTTAAAGCACTCTCGATGTATAATTGCATGAGTAAATAAGGATAGCATATGCCAAGTTTCACGCAATCTGGCAAGCTCGGGGGGCAACGCCAAGCTAGCTCACAGCGCGCAGCGTTCAGGTTGGAAGCGGGAAACTTAAAATAGAAGCAAGTAATATATCTGATAACCTTTATAAATTTCTTGTTTGTGCTTAATACATTCTTTATTTTTGTGGGGAGCTTTGGGAAGCCATTGTCCCTTTGCCCCTCCTGCACCAGCCACCACTGATTGAAAGGTCTCCAGAAGGTGTCGCCGTTGATAAAATGTTGAGAACCACTGCAATAATGTTCATTTATAACCATTGAACTGTAGACTATCATAACTGGAAGGAACCCGACATTATTCACATGTAGCAGAAAGTGTGTCAGGGGCAAAGACAAAAATAGCCGTTGTTTGTAGTATTTGCTTCACTGTCTATCGCATGGAATAAATAGGGCGCGTGACAAAGTAGTTGTGCTTTTACCTGTTTTACCTGTTACCTGTTTAGTATGCATTTGTTTGTTGTTGGAAGGAAGTATTGTAAGTGCATCTGTAGAGTGAAGTGTTGTACAGTTTATATCCATTTTAATATCATAAAAATGGTTCAAAATTATGCGGCTTATGATTGCAATAATTTGCATAATGTAAGAACGAAAATTTGTTTCCATTATTGAATGGGAACAAGAAGTTCACGTATGCTGGCAAAAGTTTCTACTCATTAAAAAAAAACAAATTAAATTGGATCAGGATGTAATAAAAAATTACTGAAACCTGATGCCGTACCAAGTATTTTATCTTTTTCAAAACATTTGATGAAAAGTAACAACCCTCGTAGAGTTTAAAAAATATATATATATATAAGTTATTTTTTTATTGTAAAACTAAATAAACTTAAGTGTGGAAAGTCATATTACTTTTATTTACGCATCTGATACAAATAAAAATCAAACTGCAATCGAACAATTTGAGAAAAATGTACCATCAAATTCAAAAGTGGCATCATTTTGTATGATAAATTCAAAAAAATCTGTGGATTTAGAAACACAAACTAATATGAATGCGTTGGATTTTGATTTGAACATAAAAATCAAAATTTTAAAACAAAAGTTAAAACGAAGAGATTTAAAAATGGAAGAGATAAAGAACGTTTTTTTGTAATAAATATAAAGTCTCTCCTTATCCTTTCAGTAACAAAATATGAATTAGAATAAATTTTCTTAGAAGAGGTACCAATTTTTATTAAAATTTTGTGCTTTTTTTTCTTCAAATAAAAAATTGACTATTGTCAGTATGGCGGGTCTCTTCCAGTTAAGCTAGTGTAGAGTTCAATGCTTATAACGATCTACTGCCTAAAGCAATTTTCTTACAAACAAAAATAAAATAGTCAACAAACTTCAAAAGGGTGAGAAGCAAACTGATGTTTGTAGACAGTTTAACTTTAGTAAATCGACGGTTGCTACCATCTGGAAAAAAAAAAAAAGCTATGAGCGCGACAGTTCCAACGCAAAAGAAATACGAAGATTCATTAACGACAAATTAGACCAGGGTCTACTCAAATGGTTTACTCAGCAGAGGTTAAAAAATGTGACTATCAATGGTGCGGTATTGCAGTCAAAAGCTGAAGAATTAAGAGGCACACTAGAAAACATTGGACAACAAACAGCAAGGGTGCTTTAATCTAAACACGACTCAATCAAATAAGCCATAAAAAAGCATGAAACGAGCGTTAACATTGTGAAAGCACGACTATCAACTACAGATAAACCACATCGGGGATGATAAAGCTCCACCGAAACAAGACGAAAATCTCCGATCCGATCGAGCTTTTGCGATAAGCTCTCGCATTCATTGCGACGTCCCCAATCTGTGTGGCGTACAAGGTTTCTTAGCAGGACGCGTAAACAGGATAACAGTTCAAACAGCTGTTAACGTTTTCTTCTCTATACAGCATCAGTACATTGACCAATCTTCTGAAGGATCAGTAGGTGAGTTAACTGGATGTTTTTGAAGTTTTTTAGTTTTAGGTAGTTAAGTAGTTCTTTGTAATCAGATTTTAAAAATTGCTACTGGTCCATTACCAGAAGAGTCAGTTTTAGCTGCTAACTTTTTGCTAACTTTTTCAAAAAATTGTTGGAGGCAAAAACGCAATTTTTTCAGTGATATAACACTTGAATGGACTCAGTTTTGCTTTCATCGTGTTTTGTGGTCACGAAATTTTAGTGGGTGTCGGATTTTTATCAGCATTTTCAATTCTGGGACGTTCAAAGAAGAAAAGCTGCGAAAGCTCTTGTAGTTGAAAAACCGGTCACGTTATCGATACAGCTATTTTGTGCCTCTTGAATAACTTATGTTTGATGTTCAACCTTTAGAAAGGTCACTAAACTTTCCAAAATTTATTGATCAACCTCAAAATTTAGAAAAAAAATTACGTTAGTCCTAATTATTTTCTGGTTTAAAAAAACCACCAATTTTTGTTGCGTAATTAATTTCTCGACTTCCATTTCATAGCAATCATCGCAAGTTTAGGGTTCGATAATCGCGAATCGTTTCAGCCGCAATATGGAACCGTCGATGATTAGATTACATTGACGTCATAAACATGATTGGACTTCCAGCGCGTTTTGCTCTTGCCATAAACCATAACGATTTGATTACGAGATTACGTCCGTTTTCTATAACGAACTTTCAATGCACTCGATTTTGTTTTGCGTTATTTTCAGGAAAACTGTCCAATTACTGATCACGTGTTTCCAAGTCTGACTTCGTGCAACTCCAATTTTTCCAATAATCAACCAATTTTTGACAAAAGCGCCAGAAAAACTGATCCAATTATTTGTGTTTTTTCAGGAATGGTGGGATCGGCAGTTTTGGGAGCCGCGATGGGTACCGGAACGGCATTGTTCGTCGGTATGACGATTGTGGTTTATCGTTATTACAGCCATAGACGTAAAACTAAAGAATGGGGTTCGTTGGACCAGATGTCCCGGATTCCTGTGAAAGCTGCAACGAAGCCGATTTACGCCTTGACACAACCGGTAGGGTTTTCTGTGCAAATTTTTGTCTCATTTACATGAAATCCGGGCGCTCCGGGAATTGCTTGTTTACATGAATACTTGAACAACAACGCCATTTGTTAGGCAACGATACGGACTATTTATAACTTGAAACTTTGTGTTTGTTAATTAAAGAAGACGAGATGAACCAAGCGCGTATTTGAAGAATTTATTTATTTATTCCTACGTTGTTTTCGATGTTAAATTAGTTTTAACGCAACCCCTCTCTAAAAATAACATTCAATTGTGTTTTAATACGAAATTGATACAAAATTTTTATCTAGAGACAACAGTTGGTTTAATCCTTACGTAATACGTCCCTGAAAACTTTACAGGTAGAAACCATAATCAGAAATTGATGAGAAAATTCCGAATGTGAAACGTCTACAATTAACTAGTAGAGACGGCAAAGTCTCGTTTTCAGAAAGTTTCTTATTTCTTATATCGTCAGATCAAAGCTTTACGATGTCGCAATCAAAAAGCTTTAACTCCCTTTACGATATAAATCTTGATACACTTCTACAAATAAAAATAATTACGGAAAATTTAAAAATACTGGAACTGTGATGAAGACTTCTTTCTTCAAC
Organism: Pyrochroa serraticornis; assembly: GCA_905333025.2. NCBI lineage: Eukaryota > Metazoa > Arthropoda > Insecta > Coleoptera > Pyrochroidae > Pyrochroa > Pyrochroa serraticornis. Next base: position 5,704,306 of record HG995157.1, on the reverse strand, counting down.
TTTTATTGATCGATTTTTGCCAATCCAGTTATTTCGTCCTAGTTTCCACTTCACCTCAGTTTTATAGTCTTCTTAATATCAGAGCCCTACATAACTTAGTAAGTAACGTACGCCTCGCTCTATCTCGTTTTAATGTTTTTGTGTTCATGTGACTACAGAATTGTTATTGGAGCAAGCTTAAATTCTTTTTCCTTTGCTTTAGTTTGGCATTATGTGTTTTTGCTTCCACAATTGTCTTCACATATTTTTAAGAGCCTGAGAGGTAAATGGAATGATTTTTGAAATTTCTTGGAACAGCCGATACGTTCAACAGAATAAATGTCTCCAAAGTGGGAACATATTCCAAGATCGGTGGCAAGATTTATAGTAAAAGGATTAATAATAGAAATTTGATTACTCACCAACTCATTGCGAAGCGTAGTGAGCTACGTATCAACAATTCTCCAAATTAAATTGACAAAACATAAAAGAAGAAAGCTTGCAATCCACAGCAATGTTTGAGAGTCCGACAAAGGTAAAAGTCAGTGTAAGGACAAGATGGAAAGTACTAAAAATTCTTGGGTCGAAAGAGGCCACCAAATGATGATAAGGGAATAATTACTAGTAATAGCAACATAAAAATAAAATGAAAGTCCTACGATAAATGGTTATTACAACTATAAAGGGAACTAAAAAAGATTAAATGAGACGTTGTTAGTAAAGTCAGAAGAAAAAATAAAAATTGTAGCAAATCAGTATTTTGACATGTTCCACATCACAAAGGAATGAAAGGAAACGAGAAAGAATCTGAGAAGGAACAGCAATAATGGTAGCAAATGTATAAAGCAAGAATTATAATGAAAAAGTAGAAGATTTCTACGAGAAAATAATCAAAGAAATATAAGGAAATAAAACAAAGATGATGACATACATGAGTAAGATATTCTTGATGATAAAAGACCATCATGATAAACCCTATCAAAGTTCTATCTGACGTTTGAAAAAGTTTTCGTGCAAAATTTTTTGTTTTCAAGAACTTCATCAATAACTTGGACGACTTGGTGGGTCTGTTGTATGTACAGTACAAATTATTCGTTTCTTTAGTATTTTGACGGACTCGGTCACTGTTAATTTTGTTCTTTACTGCCTCTCTAAATGTTTCAGTCAACTGTAGTTGGTTAAATTATTGAATTCAAATGTAAGTTCGTGTTGTTTTAAGTCTTTCAATGATAGCTTAGCGCAAGCTTCTTCTAATAAATATATTTTTTCGAGTCTACTAATGACTGCTTTGAACTCGTTAACATTTCAGTATTTTGTAATTTATGCTTCTAAATCCAACAATTTTTGTTTTTAGTGAAAGACCGGAGTAATTAACGTAATTTCTCTTTTTACAATTTTATATGGAAATTGTCATTTACGCGTCGTTCTGGTGGATGCGCCGGGCGAACCATTTTTATGCTTCCAACTGCCATCTGTTAAAATTAAAACTTAACTAAAATAAAAACCGTGACATGTCCACAAATTCAAATTCTTTTTCCTTTGCTTTAGTTTGGCATTATGTGTTTTTGCTTCCAAAATTGTCTTCACATATTTTTAAGAGCCTGAGAGGTAAATGGAATGATTTTTGAAATTTCTTGGAACAGCCGATACGTTCAACAGAATAAATCTCTCCAAAGTGGGAACATATTCCAAGATCGGTGGCAAGATTTATAATAAAAGGATTAATAATAGAGAAATTTGATTACTCACCAACTCATTGGGAAGCGTAGCGAGCTACCTATCAACAATTCTCCAAATTAAATTGACGGAACATAAGAGAAGAAAGCTTCCATTCCACAGCAATGTTTGAGAGTGTGACAAAGATAAAAGTCAGTGTAAGGACAAAGTAGAAAGTACTAAAAATTCCTGGGTTGAAAGAGGACACCAAATGATGATAAGGGAATAATTACTTGTAATAGCAATATAAAAATAAAATGAAAGTCCTACGATAAATGGTTATTACAACTATAAGGGGAACTAAAAAAAATTAAATGAGACGTTGTTAGTAAAGTCAGAAGAAAAAATAAAAATTGTAGCAAATCAGTATTTTGACATGTTCCACATCACAAAGGAATGAAAGGAAACGAGAAAGAATCTGAGAAGGAACAGATTAAGTAGCAATAATGATAGCAAATGTATAAAGCAAGAATTATAATAAAAAAGTAGAAGATTTCTACGAGAAAATAAGCAAAGAAATATAAGGAAATAAAACAAAGATGATGACATACATGAGTAAGATATTCTTGATGATAAAAGACCATCATGATAAACCCTATCAAAGTTCTATCTGACGTTTGAAAAAGTTTTCGTGCAAAATTTTTTGTTTTCAAGAACTTCATCAATAACTTGGACGACTTGGTGGGTCTGTTGTATGTACAGTACAAATTATTCGTTTCTTTAGTATTTTGACGGACTCGGTCACTGTTAATTTTGTTCTTTACTGCCTCTCTAAATGTTTCAGTCAACTGTAGTTGGTTAAATTATTGAATTCAAATGTAAGTTCGTGTTGTTTTAAGTCTTTCAATGATAGCTTAGCGCAAGCTTCTTCTAATAAATATATTTTTTCGAGTCTACTAATGACTGCTTTGAACTCGTTAACATTTCAGTATTTTGTAATTTATGCTTCTAAATCCAACAATTTTTGTTTTTAGTGAAAGACCGGAGTAATTAACGTAATTTCTCTTTTTACAATTTTATATGGAAATTGTCATTTACGCGTCGTTCTGGTGGATGCGCCGGGCGAACCATTTTTATGCTTCCAACTGCCATCTGTTAAAATTAAAACTTAACTAAAATAAAAACCGTGACATGTCCACAAATTCAAATTCTTTTTCCTTTGCTTTAGTTTGGCATTATGTGTTTTTGCTTCCAAAATTGTCTTCACATATTTTTAAGAGCCTGAGAGGTAAATGGAATGATTTTTGAAATTTCTTGGAACAGCCGATACGTTCAACAGAATAAATCTCTCCAAAGTGGGAACATATTCCAAGATCGGTGGCAAGATTTATAATAAAAGGATTAATAATAGAGAAATTTGATTACTCACCAACTCATTGGGAAGCGTAGCGAGCTACCTATCAACAATTCTCCAAATTAAATTGACGGAACATAAGAGAAGAAAGCTTCCATTCCACAGCAATGTTTGAGAGTGTGACAAAGATAAAAGTCAGTGTAAGGACAAAGTAGAAAGTACTAAAAATTCCTGGGTTGAAAGAGGACACCAAATGATGATAAGGGAATAATTACTTGTAATAGCAATATAAAAATAAAATGAAAGTCCTACGATAAATGGTTATTACAACTATAAGGGGAACTAAAAAAAATTAAATGAGACGTTGTTAGTAAAGTCAGAAGAAAAAATAAAAATTGTAGCAAATCAGTATTTTGACATGTTCCACATCACAAAGGAATGAAAGGAAACGAGAAAGAATCTGAGAAGGAACAGATTAAGTAGCAATAATGATAGCAAATGTATAAAGCAAGAATTATAATAAAAAAGTAGAAGATTTCTACGAGAAAATAAGCAAAGAAATATAAGGAAATAAAACAAAGATGATGACATACATGAGTAAGATATTCTTGATGATAAAAGACCATCATGATAAACCCTATCAAAGTTCTATCTGACGTTTGAAAAAGTTTTCGTGCAAAATTTTTTGTTTTCAAGAACTTCATCAATAACTTGGACGACTTGGTGGGTCTGTTGTATGTACAGTACAAATTATTCGTTTCTTTAGTATTTTGACGGACTCGGTCATTGTTAATTTTGTTCTTTACTGCCTCTCTAAATGTTTTAGTCAACTGTAGTTAGTTAAATTATTGAATTCAAATGTAAGTTCCTGTTGTTTTAAGTCTTTCAATGATAGCTTAGCGCAAGTTTCTTCTAATAAATATATTTTTTCGAGTCTACTAATGACTGCTTTGAACTCGTTAACATTTCAGTATTTTGTAATTTATACTTCTAAATCCAACAATTTTTGTTTTTAATGAAAAACCGGAGTAATTAACGTAATTTCTCTTTTTACAATTTTATATGGAAATTGTCATTTACGCGTCGTTCTGGTGGATGCGCCGGGCGAACCATTTTTATGCTTCCAACTGCCATCTGTTAAAATTAAAACTTTACTAAAATAAAAACCGTGACATGTCCACAAATTCAAATTCTTTTTACTTTGCTTTAGTTTGGCATTATGTGTTTTTGCTTCCAAAATTGTCTTCACATATTTTTAAGAGCCGGAGAGGTAAATGGAATGATTTTTGAAATTTCTTGGAACAGCCGATACGTTCAACAGAATAAATGTCTCCAAAGTGGGAACATATTACAAGATCGGTGGCAAGATTTATAGTAAAAGGATTAATAACAGAGAAATCTGATTACTCACCAACTCGTTGGAAAGCGTAGTGAGCTACCTATCAACAATTCTCCAAATTAAATTGACAAAACATAAGAGAAGAAAGCGTCCATTCCGCAGCAATGTTTAAGAGTCTGACAAAGATAAAAGTCAGTGTAGGGACAAAGTAGGAAGTACTAAAAATTCCTGGGTTGAAAGAGGCCACCAAATGATGATAAAGGAATAATTACTAGTAATAGCAACATAAAAATCAAATTAACGTCCTACGATAAAAGGTTATTACAACTATAAAAGGAACTAAAAAAGATTAAATGGAACGTAGTTAGTAAAGTCAGAAGAAAAAATAAAAATTATAGCAAATCAGTATTTTGACATGTTCCACACCACAAAGGAATAAAAGGAAACGAGGAAGAATCTAAGAAGGAACAGATTAAGTAGCAATAATAGTAGCAAATGTATAAAGCAAGAATTATAAAGACAAAGTAGAAGAATCCTACGAAAAAATAAGCAAGGAAATATAAGGAAATAATACAAAGATGATGACATATATGAGTAAGATATTCTTGAAGACAAAAGACTATCATGCTAAACCAAAGGCCAATCTGACGTCTAAAAAAGTTTTCGTGCAAAATTTTTGTTTTCAAGAGTTTCATCAATAACTAGGCGACTTGGTGGGACTGTTGTATGTACAGTACAAATTTTTCGCTTCTTTATTCTTTTGACGGACTCGGTCACTGTTAATTTTATTCTTTACCGCCTCTCTAAATGCTTCAGTAATTAATTTCAACTATAGTTAGTTAAATAATCGAATTTAAATGTAAGTTCGTGTTGTGTTATGTCTTGCAATGTTAGCTTAACGCAAGTTTCTTCTAATAAATATGTTTTTTGGAGTCTACTAATGACTGCTTTGAACTCGTCAACATTTCAGTATTTTGTAATTTATGCTTCTAAATCCAACAATTTTTGTTTTTAATGAAAAACCGGAGTAATTAACGTAATTTCTCTTTTTACAATTTTATATGGAAATTGTCATTTACGCGTCGTTCTGGTGGATGCGCCGGGCGAACTATTTTTTTTGCTTCCAACTGCTATCTGTTAAAATTAAAACTTTACTAAAATAAAAACCGTGACATGTCCACAAATTCAAATTCTTTTTACTTTGCTTTAGTTTGGCATTGTGTTTTTGCTTCCAAAATTGTCTTCACATATTTTTAAAAGCCTGAGAGGTAAATGGAATGATTTTTGAAATTTCTTGGAACAGCCGATATGTTCAGCAGAATAAACGTCTCCAAAGTGGGAACATATTACAAGATCGGTGGCAAGATTTATAGTAAAAGGATTAATAACAGAGAAATCTGATTACTCACCAACTCGTTGGGAAGCGTAGTGAGCTACCTATCAACAATTCTCCAAATTAAATTGACGAAACATAAGAGAAGAAAGCTTCCATTCCACAGCAATCTTTGAGAGTCTGACAAAGATAAAAGTCAATGTAAGGACCAAGTAGAAAGTACTAAAAATTCCTGGGTCGAGAGAGGCCACCAAATGATGATAAAGGAATAATTACTAGTAATAACAACATAAAAATCAAATTAACGTCCTACGATAAAAGGCTATTACAACTATAAAGGGAACTAAAAAAGATTAAATGGAACGTAGTTAGTAAAGTCAGAGGAAAAAATAAAAAGTGTAGCAAATTAGTATTTTGACATGTTCCACATCACAAAGGAATAAAAGGAAACGAGGAAGAATCTAAGAAAGAACAGATTAAGTAGCAATAATAGTAGCAAATGTATAATGCAAGAATTATAATGACAAAGTAGAAGAATCCTACGAGAAAATAAGCAAAGAAATATAAGGAAATAATACAAAGATGATGACATACATGAGTAAGATATTCTTGAAGACAAAAGACCATCATGCTAAACCAAAGGCCTATCTGACGTCTAGAAAAGTTTTCGTGCAAAATTTCTGTTTTCAAGAGCTTCATCAATAACTAGGCGACTTGGTGGGCCTGTTGTATGTACAGTACAAATTTTTCGTTTCTTTATTCTTTTGACGGACTCGGTCACTGTTAATTTTATTCTTTACCGCCTCTCTAAATGTTTCAGTAATTAATTTCAACTATAGTTAGTTAAATAATCGAATTTAAATGTAAGTTCGTGTTGTGTTATGTCTTGCAATGTTAGCTTAACGCAAGTTTCTTCTAATAAATATATTTTTTGGGGTCTACTAATGACTGCTTTGAACTCGTCAACATTTCAGTATTTTGTAATTTATGCTTCTAAATCCAACAATTTTTGTTTTTAATGAAAAACCGGAGTAATTAACGTAATTTCTCTTTTTACAATTTTATATGGAAATTGTCATTTACGCGTCGTTCTGGTGGATGCGCCGGGCGAACTATTTTTATGCTTCCAACTGCCATCTGTTAAAATTAAAACTTTACTAAAATAAAAACCGTGACATGTCCACAAATTCAAATTCTTTTTCCTTTGCTTTAGTTTGGCATTATGTGTTCTTGCTTCCAAAATTGTCTTCACATATTTTTAAGAGCCTGAGAGGTAAATGGAATGATTATTGAAATTTCTTGGAACAGCCGATACGTTCAACAGAATAAATGTCTCCAAAGTGGGAACATATTACAAGATCGGTGGCAAGATTTATATTAAAAGGATTAATAACAGAGAAATCTGATTACTCACCAACTCGTTGGGAAGCGTAGTGAGCTACCTATCAACAATTCTCCAAATTAAATTGACGAAGCATAAGAGAAGAAAGCTTCCATTCCACAGCAATCTTTGAGAGTCTGACAAAGATAAAAGTCAGTGTAAGGACAAAGTAGGAAGTACTAAAAATTCCTGGGTCGAAAGAGCCCACCAAATGATAATAAAGGAATAATTACTAGTAATAGCAACATAAGAATCAAATTAACGTCTTACGATAAAAAGTTATTACAACTATAAAAGGAACTAAAAAAGATTAAATGGAACGTAGTTAGTAAAGTCAGAGGAAAAAATAAAAATTGTAGCAAATTAGTATTTTGACATGTTCCACAGCACAAAGGAATAAAAGGAAACGAGGAAGAATCTAAGAAAGAACAGATTAAGTAGCAATAATAGTAGCAAATGTATAATGCAAGAATTATAATGACAAAGTAGAAGATTCCTACGAGAAAATAAGCAAAGAAATATAAGGAAATAATACAAAGATGATGACATACATGAGTAAGATGTTCTTGAAGACAAAAGACCATCATGCTAAATCAAAGGCCTATCTGACGTCTAGAAAAGTTTTCGTGCAAAATTTTTGTTTTCAAGAGTTTCATCAATAACTGGGCGACTTGGTGGGTCTGTTGTATGTACAGTACAAATTTTTCGTTTCTTTATTCTTTTGACGGACTCGGTCACTGTTAGTTTTGTTCTTTACCGCCTCTCTAAATGTTTCAGTAATTAATTTCAACTATAGTTAGTTAAATTATCGAATTTAAATGTAAGTTCGTGTTGTATTAAGTCTTGCAATGTTAGCTTAACGCAAGTTTCTTCTAATAAATATATTTTTTTGAGTCTGCTAATGACTGCTTTGAACTCGTTAACATTTTAATTTTTTGTAATTTATTCTTCTAAATCCAACAATTCTTGTTTTTAGTAAAAAACCGGAGTAATTAACGTAATTTCTCTTTTTACAATTTTAAATGAAAATTGTAATTTACGCGTCGTTCTGGTGGATGCGCCGGGCGAATCATTTTTATGCTTCCAACTGCCATCTGTTAAAATTAAAGCTTTACAAAAATAAAAACCGTGATATGTCCACAAATTCAAATTCTTATTCAAACCTTGAACCAGCCCAATTCAATAACCTCCAAGGTTCGGTATAAATATTAAAAGACAATTTGCCCATTTTTGTCCTAATACTCTATTTTAGCGGCGCCTCTTGATTGTTTAATAAGGAAGAAAGTGATGTCGCGACGCAAAAATCTTTGCGAGGGCTTGAAAATCTGTAGAAAACAATTTTAGAGAGAAAAGCTCACCTTGCGACATTACTCCTCGGGGTTTACCTTACGCAATCGATGCGCCAAAACCAACAAGTTAAACAAGAAACTCAATTTACGTTCCAATTACATAATATTAAATCACATACGGCTTTATCAGCAAATCCATTTGTTCTAATGTCAAAGGTTAAATTGTTGAGCTTTTGTCGACCAGAAAATTTCCCTTACCACTCCTAATAACGCAAAACTTCCATCGATGCAAATATTTGCCAAACACCGAGAAGTTCTAAATACTCCCATTAGTTGTTCGCGTTGTTTGTTTACAATGCAAGTACCTGATCATCAACGACTCAAGTTCTTGGTTCGATTACTTTAATTATTCTCCACGTAATTTTCGAATAAAAGTCAATCTTAGGGGATGAGGAACAGTCAGTAGAGTCAGTAAGGCGATAAATAGTAGGGGCAACAGGTACGCAATAAATCCGAAAGATTTATTTGGTGCGGGAAAGCTTTCGGCGAAGCTCGCGCAACGTATGTCGTAGCAGGAAAATCGGTTTTCACCCCTCAACCTGTTGAGCCCGGGAGAAACAGAGCGTCGTAAACGAGCTTCAGTATGTTGGAACGCGTTCGGCGACGCTCTACGTTCCATCTCCGGACTTTCAACATGCTTAAAAACCCGTAAAACCATGCAATAACCCGAAAACCCGTCGAAATGGTGCCGAGTCCGGACCATGCCAGTTAAATTAACCCATCCGCGCCATAACCATGTCCGGAATGGGTCCGGCGAGCTGCTGGGTGACCCACAAACGTCTGGAATCGTGGGCCAGAGCTGCCAAAGAACGCGCCTTGGGCACAACGTCCCCCAAACACAACACGGATCATGGAAGCAATAGCACTAGTAGCAATACGAGTGCAGAGGTACTGTTTTTGTTTACTATGGCGATGTAGGTGTAGACGCACGTCGGGATGGTGATCGATAATGCACCTGTCGGCGTCGCGACGATAACATCAGCGTTTTTCGAATTTGGACGTTTTTCGTGATCGCAGGACCACCGCTCCCAATGACGTCATTTGTTGGCCGAATATCCGGTCGATAGCCCGAAATCTGGCTGCATCTCGTGCCGGGAGACGGGACCTGTTGTTTGCTCCATTAGGGAGATAATTAAGGGGAATGCCTCCATTTTTTTTCGCTAACGTTCTGCGTCAAAGCGAACGAGATTCGGGTCTGATGCCCGGAAGCTAACGGAATTCTTTAGTGGATGGGAAATCGCGAGGGAATTGCATGTAAACAAGAAAGTCCGGGCAGGTTCGCCAAAAAATGCAATTTAAGGGGAGAATTAAATTGTTTTTCTCGGTGTAAGCGTTTTGAAATTATCTTAAAGCTATCAAAGCTTTTCGAGTGACAATTTTCTATTTTTTAATCACAACTTTAAACAATTTTGTCTGTTAGTGGTTCAATAAATAAATAAGAGAGCACCGATGTAGGTACCAAATTCCATGATGTCACGTTTATTCTTGTTTATCATTCAGCGTCCCTCTCTGGATAGTTTTTAGAGTTTTTACTTATCGACCTGCATCTTTACTTTTTTTCATACCCACCTGCTGCTACTATTATCAGTAACCTGTTAACCTTGTCGCAATGTTCTATTATGCTTTTCAAATTGCAGTAAACCCTTCATTTTACTAAATATTTTGTACGAGTTTAATATTTAGTTTGAGTATCTTTGTTGCTAACATTTTAATTCTTCTTAATTTTCAATTTTTTGCTTTTAACCAAATAATTTTTGTTTCCTGCCTTGAACTAATAAAGGTAAATACTACTTTTCAAATTTTTTATGTAAATTTTAGTTTACTTGTTCATTTTTTAGATGCATCGGGAAAATTAATTTTTTCTTCAAAGAGGGTTAGAATTATAACATTACCAAAAATAAAAACAGTAAACTCCTTTTAGTTGCATTAGGAAGAATTGTTAATTTATCTTCAATATTCCTCGATTGTCATAAATTAAAGATTCGTTCATTTTCTCTATAATCCATTCTTTAATTTGTTACTGACATAAATATTATTTTTGGTTTATTGTTTCGAATTTGACTTGAGTTGTTCATTCTTCGTATTCTTTATTAGTTTCCTTCTAAACTTTAATTAAACTCTGAAGATTTAGTTTTGTGAATTTTAATCTTTAAGGCACGCCTCTATGAGGAGTCGAACAGTATCTAACCAAAACTTGAAGAAATGTGTTCTTAAAAAAATGTTGTCCCCGTTAAAACTCCCTGACCCGTTTCAAGTGGTCACGTTCTGTTTTAATTTTTTCTAGAGCTGGTGGGTTTGCCACATCCATAATTTCTATCCTGAGATTGCTTTGTCCTATGTTCAAATATCATGCCTTACTTGGTCTTCCTACATTTTCTTTGGCTTTCCTTTTAATCTATTTCCTTCTGATCTCCATTCAGTCATTGTTCTTACTTTTTGCTCTTTTTCTATTCTTCTTAATATCCGTGCCATATTATCTGCTATACTTTTATAATCCTTACTATACATTTTCCTATTAAAATTTTAATTATTTTGTAGTTCATGAGACTTTAGTATTCTTCTCCTATTTTCTTGGGACTGTCTTCCTCTCGAATTTTCTCAGTTGTTTCACGCTTTCCTTGATAAGGTGCTACTAATGCTTCTAGCAGGTTGGTCTCTTCAAACTATAGCGCGAACAAAACCAGCTTTGAACCTCTTCGCTACTCATCTAAGTCTGACGTTGTCACTCTGTATTCTTAACAATTTCTCCCAAATGCGAGGATTTAGTAACAATAAATCGACTAAATATAGTTCAAGTTTTTAGAAACATTATCAAATAAAGTTATATAAAACACCGAACAAAAAAAATGCAAATATTGCTAAATGTCTAAAGAAGAAGGCATAAAATTGCATAAGAAAAAAGAGCATAACATCTTGAAACTAGTCAGGAAACCTTTCGACGCTAGTTTCATAGCAAACGATAATTTCCCCTATTCACATGACGTCCATAAGACAAAATTTAATAAAAGAAAATTTGTAACGGCTTTTTGGCCAGTTACCATATCCTGCAATTTTCTTCTCACAAGTTTGTAAATTTCTAAACGTTTCAAATATTGCCCGAGTATCAAATTTCGATAAAATTTTCCATTATTTATTTGCCTTTTTAAACAATTCCGATCCTCTAACTTTTTATTTCATTTTTCAGGTATTGCTGAAAATTTATTTAGTAATTTCAAGCGTTGTTTGCGAAAGATCAATACAACGGTTGAAATAATTATTTTTAACAGTTTTGCTATCAGGGTTCGTAGTTTCCAATGAAAATTCTTTACATTCTGAAACCGGAATTTCCGCAACAACTATGAAATATTTTCGAAGAATTTTTGTTCCACCAAATCACAGCATTAAAAAGCTTCTTTTACAGACAATACAATTACAGATCGATATATCTTCAAACTTTCTAACGTTTTATTTAAGTCGTTTTTTTTGCTGCCATCTCTCTAACCTTACAACAAAACAAATTGTAATTGAAAAAAATTTTACAAGTTGATTTAATTATCTTGTGAAGAAAATATTTTGACTGATTCTTCTAAAGTAATTCATACACTATCAAGTGGAGTGGATACTAATTGTTGCAAAAATGTTTAAATAGTGAAGATGCAACAAATTGAGGTTCATAACAAAAAAAATCGCAAGACGTTATGAAACCATTCCAACTCAATTTTGATGTCGGTTTGATTCGTTGCCAACTTGGGAGTTTGTTGAAGGTTATAACGTTTGTTTAGTGAGCTCGATATTTTACGTAACTGGAAGGAAACAGCCATGCAATCTGTTGAGGTCAGGCGTATAACTATGCAACCCCTATAACATTTTCAGATTCTTGCAGATTTTGTGTTTTTTTCTAAAAGAAATTCGAGGGGGTAAATATTTAATAAAATCGTAGAGTTAATTGCAAAAGTCTCTTAAGCACTAACGAGAGCAACAGAGATACACAAAAGTCTATCTCATTAGAGCTTACCGACTTCGCTTCTAGTTGCGCTTTAGAACGAACGAGTCCTTTCCAGTTACGTATAGTTTAGATTTTCTTGCGTTTGTTATGTGCGATCACAAGTCACGTTTTGAAGGAGAAACTAAACTAACAAACACCCTCAACAACAATATCATGTTACTTACGCAATCAACACGTGTCGTAACTTTGCGATTAAGTTGTGCACAGTTATTGTAGCAACCCCACTATGGTCTAAATGTTAGTCTGGATTCTTTGGTTCACTAGATTAAAAAAATTATCTTGAGTTTCAAGTTTTTGAGTGATAAATCATATTTTTAAGAAATTTGTAATAAATTTGACAATTTGTTGTTATAGGAATTTAACGTGGCGAAAGAGCAACACGTTATTCAGCCTCCCCAAAATGCTTCAGCTCAAGCTTTAACTGCTGAACTTATGAAAATGCCCCTCGACTTATGTTCGGCACCTCAAGGACCCCATTTGTTACAACATCAATCAAAATCTTACCCGGGAGGTCAACCTCTTCTCTGCAGAACGCCGAGTGTTTCCTCCCAAAGCAGTTTAGACAGTAGCGCTTCGAGACAGGTAAAACTAAAATCCAGCAATATCCCAAAAAAATTGAAATTGTTTGCTTTTAGGGTCATAGAGGTTCTTCGCCTCAAATCAGGACTTTTGCGCCTGACGGTAAAGTCCATCAAGAAGCAGTACACACCTCCAGTTACCCATTAAGGAACTCCAGTCGTTCTCCGTCGCCACTTCGAGCAGCTTCATTGGATATCCGTTGTTCCTCTCCTGGAACTTCAACAATTAGTGGTGAAGAAATCCGAACACCTTCACCCTCACAATCGAGTCTCGCTTCACTAACAGGAGGTTCCGCAAGTTCTTGCAATTCTCCAATACCAAACTCGCCAAGAACAATAAGTTTAGGGAGATGTTTATCCCCGCTTCTTATACCATCCACGAAAGGACACGATGCTAGTAACGCTTCCGCTCCTCCCGCTAGTCCTTTAGGAGCAATCCAACCGGATTTATATTTACGAAAAGACGGACCTCTTTTTATTGGAAGTAGTCCCAAGTCAGGGCCTAGTCTCGGAAGACTCCATTTTAGGTTAAAATACGATTTTGACAGGAGTGATTTGGTTGTGCACTTGATTGAAGGTAAGTTTTGTTAATTTGGTGATGGATTGAAAAAATTATTGTTTAGCTCATGACCTTGCCGGAAGTGATCAAGGAGGTTTTAACGACCCTTACGTCCGTCTCACCCTATCACCAGAAGTGGATGCCCGTAAACGTCAAACAACAATCCGTCGTAACGATCCCAACCCGTTTTTCGATCAGCATTTCAAATTTCCCATTTCCCACGAAGATTTGCAATCGAAGTCGCTCATCCTTCAAGTGTTTGACTACGACCGTTTCTCTCGAAACGATGTAATAGGGGAAGTTCGGATGAGCATGGACGAGTTCGATGTTACATCCAGTATCGAAGTGTGGGGTGAGATAACGAAAAATAAAAAACCTCCAGAAGAACTTCAAGAAGTGTTGGTGTCTTTGAGTTATTTACCGTCCGCGGAACGGCTAACAGTAGTGCTGTTGAAGGCCAGAAATTTATTTTTGCCCCAAGAAAAAGATAATATAGGTAATAATTAGAAGGGCAAGTTATTTTGGTTTTTCTCCCGTCCATTTAGTAAATAGCGGAACGGGTACACATCATTACGTTGCTCTCAAATATTTACTTTCCAGATCCTTTCGTTAAAGTGTATCTACTCGTTAACGGGAAACGGATAAAGAAGAAAAAAACGGCCGCGAGGAAAGGCAGTTGCAACCCTGTTTGGAACGAGGCTCTAACTTTTAGTTTATCAGCTTCCAACATTGCCAGCGCGGCTATTGAAGTAAGAAAAAGCAATTGTTGAACCAATAAAAAAATATAATTTTTAGATATGCATCATGGATCAAGCCAATGATTTAATAGGAAGCAATCCGCTAATAGGGTGTTGCTTACTAGGTCCTAAGGAATCAGGACCTGAAAGAGATCATTGGTTAGATATGACTCAAAGTCCCCGAAAAGCGATAGCTTGTTGGCACACAATGAGGTAAATGACTCGTTGAGCTCAACTCTAGCAATTGGGCAATTTCGCTGTTTACATTACAACGAAACATTGTATTTCCTAAATTATTTAGCCTAAATTCTGCAATAGCCTCAAAAACTGAAATTGCCCAATTGCGCAAACACATAAAAGACAAACCAAGAAATGGTGTGTGTCCTTACTTTAATGTCATTCTATGTTAAACGTGGTTATATGATTCAATGTACGTTGATTTTACATTTTAAGAAAATTATTTAAGTTACAAGAACTGTTATTGTGTTTACGTGTCAAATCTAAGGGGTTGTGTCAGCCGACAATTATTTCTTGCTAGAATTTGATCAATGATTGATAAATTGCTGCGGGAACAGAATGGCTGAAATATCCAAAAAAACATTTCGTGCAAGTAGATTGGACCAGTTTTCCAAAAATTCTTGTGAAAATGAGCAACAAGAGTTAAAAATTGCCACTTTCAGTAGTAGCATTTCTTGTCGGGTGCCCAAAGTGATTACTTTGAAGAAGTGCACCTTCGAACCATGACGTTTTAAGCTCAACACAAACCAATAATGATCTCAAAACTCTAGCAGGAATCCAACAAGAGACGTGACAACTAAAATTATAATAAAATAACGTTCTACAGAGGCGTTTTATTGAAACTGCTGGTAGACACTCGAAAGTGCTGTCGTCAGATGATTTTGTATGGAAATTCTAAATTGTGACTGTGGTGTTACTATTGTAAAATTACAAGGATATCGATGAAGGCTTAAGCATTTTCTGGTTACGCAATCGAGATTAACGTCTAATCCAATAAAAGCCGTTTAAAATCTAAGAAAGCTTATGAATTACACGTGTCCTTTTGAATGTTTTTACAAGACAATCATTTTCTTATTTACCAGCGACTTTTACGAAAAAGACTCAATTTTTTAAATTTCATATCTGCCTAGATTTAGGAATTATATGGGCGACGGGCGCAAAGTAAGGGATATTTATATTTGATATTGTTATTCTTTTATCACTAAGTCTAGCAACCATTGCACTTTGTATAAAATGGAAGTAAAAAATGCGCTTAAATTGACATCAGGGATGTTGAAATTAATATTAAAAAACATATTATGGGTGTCTCGCGACGTACCTCTCATACTTATGATAAATGTTTCTATCTATATATTTTAAAATACTTTATCTAATATTGTGACGTATTGTAATTATTAACTGTACATTGAACTGTTTTTAAATACCTACCTATTGAAATTTATAAAAAGAAATGTACTTATATAACTGAATGTTACGTGTTATCCAAAATTGTTTACGTTATTGTTTGTACTAACTGTAAACATGTACCTACAAGAATTTGTTGCAATAAATTACCCAGTGACTACCTAAAAATCAACACACTGCTGGGCGCCTCTATTCCAACTACCTCCCCGTAATTGTCCAAAAATCTACCAAAATTTTTCTCCACTACCTTATATAAAGTTTGAAGTGAAAAAAAAATACGCAAGAACTGGGAACTAGAAATTGTTTCGTCCATTACTATCAAGGGATTGTGCTACTTAGCGTGGCACCGAAGGTGTACAAGAAGGTGCTAAAACTAGTTGGACTAAACTGAATGGGCTCAGGAAGAGTCAAAGTATCTATAACAATTACCATGAGTCAAGTTCTAGAGCCATTCAAGAAAACAATCTGAGAAACGTACCAAATTTTTATTGGCTTTGAAAAACCTCTTGAGAGTATATATAGAAGAAGAAAAAATTATTTGTTAGAAAAATAAATCTCATGTAAGTAACAGACTATGGGGTCTATTTTGTATCTCGATGTTCACGAACATCCATGTTGGTTAACGACAATTCTGTAACGACTACTATAACGGCTTGTCTGTTAAGGGCTATTTTCTATTGACCATGTTAAGAAAGTGACCTTGGCAACTTCATAACTACAATCGATATTTTCTAAACGAGTAGTATTTTTGCTTTATTTTGGGCGCGTTTCGCAAAGCAATTCTTTCATCCTTGTTCTTCTTGGGCAAATGAAAAGAGATGGTCGCGGCGTAACTATAGAAACAGACTATTGCGGCGACGTAAACTAAAACCTAACCTCACTTCGGCCGCCACTCCCACTTTTTGGCGGTCCAGAACAAATGTTTGGTAACATGGCCGTTATGAGATACAGAAAATTGCAGCATCATGTACCGAACCCGGATACCTAGCGTTGATGGCCAGAATTTTCAATTCAGAGTCGCATATCTACATAGAGAAAATACATTTAAATACAGCACAAGAACAAAACATGTAGTCTTACTGTTTGGCAATTAATACTGTGAAAATTTTTTCTATTAATATAAACTCTGTCTGGATGAAGAGGATGTTGCGCTGGAGGAGGAAAAATTGCTATATGGGTGCAATCTATGCAACCTATAATTCCGGGAAAATTTAAATTTCCATATTTTTGATAGAACCTTAAAATTATATATTTTAATTGAGATAATATTACATTATTAATTCCTTATTTACCCATTCTTTACAGTAGTCACCTCTTCAAGTGTAGTTGGAAGCTTTATGTATTGTCGTGCTAAAACATCAACAAATACATCTACTACTTCGTGAAGAATTCTGCTTACTGCAGCTTGACTCAGCGGGTTATTCCTGTCTTTACCCACAGGTTTTTGGTAATTACCATGAGCAAAAAAATGAAGAGCAGCAAAAAACTAAAAAAAAGTTTCGAAACGGTAAAATTAAAATAATATTATTAATTATCCATACCTTCACTACTGGAGGAATTTTTGTGCTTCTTCGAGATGCATCCAAGTGGGCTGAAAATTGTGTAAATACATGATTAGCAGCTTCTCTGCTTAATCTATACATTTTCCTGAATGTGTCTTCCGGCAGATCAAATGGATTACTGTTATCTCTCATCATCCGTTGCACTGCAGCATTTATCCGTCTACAATAATTATTATATACCATTTTCTTGTTATAACAGTTATATGTGTATAAGAATAATGAGATTTTTCAGTTCTATTTAGGTATAATACAACACTTTACAATTCTTACCTTTGCTCCACTTCATTTTCTATGCGATTGATGAGGTTTCCGTTCATTTTAGCAAAATTATCACAAAACTTTATTTAAAAATGTACTACGGGACACGACCACGTTCTGGAAGTGAGAATATAGAAATGTGCTGAAAATATTTGTTGCCCGAAATCCATTAAAAAATGCAAAAGATAAAATTTAATAATGGGTTTAGGGCGAAAATTCATTAAAATGTCCTGAAAATGTTATTAAACAGCGTCCAGTTCAAGCCGTTCGGTAACATGGTCCTTTAACAGAAATGTCGTTTGCGAACATGTCGTTATCCAGTTACAAAATAGCAAATGTCGTTCATGAACAGCTTCCATGTTACGGTAACATAGAAATCGTTAAATAACGACTCTGTTCACGAACATGCCAGATAGAAAATAGCTACCCATGTTATGTAACGACAAATGCTTGGTAACATGGCCGTTATGAGATACAAAATAGACCCCTATAGCAGAGAGGGAATAGCAGAGTGATGTAATTCGTCATGTCCAATTACAGCGCGTTCTGGATCACGTGAAGATATTCAAATAATTGTTGATTTTATCTATTTAATAATTAATTATCAGGTTAAGAAATTTTTTTTCTAAATTAACGTCGACTATGAATCAATTAACTATCAATATTATAGAACTTTCATGCGATTTGCGGCTTGATGCAATTAACCTATTAAATGTACAATTTTGGAGAGTGAGCTACAGTTGCACAACCGTAACGAGAGTTTAACAAGCCGTTAGCGTTTTCCTAAAATGCTTATCACATTAATTGGACATTAGCAGTTTGTGGGAATTTAACAAATATTAAGTTGCTCTATTTAAAATTCTTATAAAGCATGAAATGGCTCTAATCACCAATAAAAATTTTGACGAGGGTTAAATCACGCTTTGTGAAATCGGAGCTGATAGTTGCAATTCTTGCAACACTTTGGATTACAAAAATTGCAAACATATTGATAGAAAGAATAATTATGTTTCTTTAACAATTAAATTAGCCCTACCTCATTGGCAAATTTATAAAAAAAAATTTAATAGATAAATTTTCTGACAGTGATTGACGTATCCTTATAAAATCAACGTAATTATGGGTCGAGCTTTTATAACTTTTTTTATTTACTTACCTGTAATTTTAAAGTATCAATAAAGAATGCAACATTATAATTTTTGAAAAGAAATTATATTGACTGTACTGACAGACTAATAAAAATCAAAATGGAACTAACAGAAAAAAGTTTCAAATTTTACAAAAATATTATTTTATTATATAAAAAGGAAAATATTATTAAGAACACAATAAAAAACATTAATTTTTGCAGTAAATACAATATAGAAGTTCGAAACTTCACTCGATTTCGAATACATACATAATTACTTTTAATTCTAGGAGAAAAAAAACATTAATAAACAATATTGCAATGCTATTAAAAATAGAAATAGAAAAAAATAGAAATTCTTATACGAATTTTTGGTTTCGCTTTCTTCTGAATCGGCAATCTCAATGACAAAACTACGCACTTCAGCAGCTTCTTGTTCACTAGTTGTGTTTGTAACCACATCAACTGGAGCAACATCCATGGAGTTATTTGATCTGTCTGATTGGTCTTCAAATCCCACTGTTACAGAGACATGCGGTGGGCGCTCCGAAGAATTTTCAGAAAAAGCCAATTCCGTTCGTGAATCCTTTGAAACAGACAAATTTTGTGTCTTTGATGAAATTGAATCAATCGGAACCTGATTGAAATTAAACTGTAAAGGTACACAAAGGTTTACTGTTGCTGAATTTTCAACTGGTGGTTGGGATTTTTGAAATCTTACACTGGGTGATGTAGATCTTTTCAAACGTAATGGAAATCTTAAAGATTTTTGGCAATACAGTGGAATTGCTTTGACTGTGGAAGGAGCCCCTTGGAACTCCATGTTGTCACTATGAACTGTATTTTGAAACTGAGAAACCAAAACCAGTTTTGTCAAAAAAAAAGTTCTAACCTCCCCCACTAGTATGAAGAGTGGGGAAAGGGATGCTAGTAAACATTTTCATTTCGTAAAAATACCTGCACAAATCTCCTTCAAATTTTTGAAAAATTGTAGTTAAGCTCCTACAAGTAATTCATTTTTAATAGTTAACCTTTTGTTGGCAATAACCACTGTCCCGAAAGAAAAATTTTAATTTCAGAAATGCCAAAAACTTTTTAATATCTTAACATTTCTTTTATATTGAAAATGAAACGTACTTACATAAATATGTTATGATATTATAACAGAAAAATTCAAAGCAACTTAATTGAATATGAAATTTTGTAGACATAATTTTTCAACTCTTGCAATACTTTAAATTTGAAACATAGCGACACTTTTGATAGGAGTAAACGAAATTTTCTAGGCTACATTGATCACGCAATATTTTCACTTTATTATTTAAAAGTCAACTTTTTGTTATATTTGCTTTGTATAGTACTCAAATAAACCTATCGCTTCACTTAAATTTATTCAGGACACACAAATCGAAAATTTGTAACCTTCTTGTAAATTAAAATTATTTTTTTATTATTAATGTATAGAAGCGGATAAACTGCAACACTGAATTTTAAAATTTCAGCTTTTTAATCAGATTCTCAATAATTGTTGTATTAAGAAATTATTTACCTGCAGGTATTTAGCCACAATAGTTTTACAAAATCTGTCATATCGTAATTTTTTTAACGTAATTAAATATTTATTTTCAAATTCTATATATTTGCGCCCAAACGCCGTGAACTCTTATGGCCGTTTGCACCTTACGTGTGACGTCAGTAAAAGGCTACATTACATAAGACGTCACGTCTAAATGAGGTGATTACCCAACTGGGCCTGCACAAATCTTTTGTCTGGCATTTTGTATTTTGGAAAACCAATTAAGTAGTTGTCAAACAGAGAAAATTGTGAGAAATAAAGTAATTTGTTGGAAAAATAAATTTCATGTAAATATCCGACTATAGCACAAAGGGATTGGCTGAGTGACGTAATTCGTCATGTCCAATCACAGAGCATTCTTGATCACGTGAACACATTCAAATAATTGTTGATTTTATCTATGTAATAATTAATTTCCAGTGCATGAAAACTGTTTTTTTCAAATTGACGTCTACTATATATCATTTACTATCAATATTATAGAACTTTCATGCGATTTGCGGCTTGATGCAATTAGATTATTAAATGTACAATTTTGGAGATTGAGCTACAGTTTTACAACCGTAACGAGAGTTAAGCACCTGTGAGCAATTTCCCAAAATGTTATCACATTAATTAGCCATTATCCGTTTGTAGAAATTTAACAAATATTAAGCTGCTTTCTTTAAAATTGCTTAAAAGCATCAAATGGCTCTAATCACTAATAAAAATTTTGACGGGAGTTTAATCACGCTCTGTGAAATCGGAGCTGATAGTTGCAATTTTTGCAACATTTTAGATTAGAAAAATTGAAAACATTTTGATAAAAAGAATAATTATTTCTATTTAAGACTTAAATTACTCCCTTCCAATTAGCGACTGTCTAAAAACCTTATTTTTAATAAATTAATTTTCTGACACTAATTGACTAAACTTTATTAAATCAACGTAATTATAGATCGACGTTTTTTATTTACTTACCTGTAATTTTAAACTATCTGTGCAACAATATAATTTTCGAAAAAAAATTATATTGGGTGTTCTGACACTCCAATAGAAATCAAAAGCAAGGCAACGTAAAGAAGCTTTAAATTTTACAATTATGTTATTTTATTATATAAGAAAGAAAATAATATTAAGGACATATTGAAAAATATTAATTTTTATAGTAAATACAATACAGAAGTTGAAAGCTTTACTCGATTTCGAATAAATACAAAAATACTTATCATTAGAAAAAAAATATCAAAATTATTATAAAAAATTGCAATACCATAAAAAATAGACCAATCTTGAAATATTTATATGCATTTTCGGTATTCCGTTCCACTGGATTGAGAATCTCTATGACAGAACTACCCGGTTCTTTTCCATGGAGTTATTTGAATCATCTGTCACATCTTCAAATCCCACTGTTATACACATATGCGGTGAGCGCTCCAAAGAATTTTCATAAAAAGCCGAATGCGTTCCTGAATCCTTTGAAGCAGCCAAATGTTGATTTTCAGGTTTCATTGAAGAAATTGAATCAATCGGGACTTGGTTGAAATTAAACTGTAAAGGTACACCTTCAAGTATTTTTATTCCAAAATTTGGCGATTTGGATTTACATATTTCTCTACTACTTTTCGGGTCTGCTTCTGATAGTACAATGATTTGGTTTTCGGTGAGATTAAAATTAATTGTGTTCATAAACTTCATTTGTGTTAAAGTACACTTTAAATTATCTTCGAGACACTGGTTTTCTTGACCACGATGACAGAAATGTTGTTTTCCACTAAAACACTTATAAAATTTAGGACAAACATTCACTCTTTTTGGTAATGCCAGTAGGTTGAGTCGCTCTTTATTGTAGGAGTTGGACGATGCACTAAACGACACATTTTGTAAATTCTGTGGATCTCTAGAACAGTAACGCTTCGATAGGAGGGATTTTTGTTGCTGAATTTCCAAATGGTGGTTGGAGTTTTTGAACTCTTACACGGGATGATTCAGATCTTTCCACACGTAATAGAAATCTTAAAGATTTTTGCAGTTCAGTGGAATTGTATTGACTGTATAAAGAACCTCTCAAAAGTCTACGTTGGCACTATCGAAACTATTTCGAAACAGAGTTTTGTTGAAGGAAAGTGCCAAATTCTCCCAGGAATGTGAATAAAAAAAAGGAGTTGACAATTAACATTTACGTATATCAGAACTACCTCTAATATGTTTTTTAACTTTTATGGTCCTGCAAGTAATGTCGTATTTTTAAACAGGTTCCTGGAAAAGAAATCTTTAAATTTCGGAAATTCCAAAAACTTTTCAATACTTATCTTAACTCCTTCGGGAATTCGGCTTTTACTAATCCCTTATTTATTACGGTATTTTAAATGTCCAATTTTAGAAATATGCTTCCAGGTTTTCAGACCATAAGAAGATAAATTCGTTAACTTTTTTATTAGTTCCATCGAGCAGTGTCTTTTTATTTATATAAGTGGATTTGTTTACAAAAACATAAGAACTAAAATCACAGAGACTTTGAAAAACATTGGGTTCGCAATAGTTGTCCTTCACGCCATAGCTACTACAAAATTATTCGAAAATTTTTGTAATTATATTAAAATTTTATTGCAGATTGAAAGTTGCCTCCAGAATTTTATTCAAAATTCCATACTAATTGTGAGATCCGCAGAAGCTTCTAGACAACGTTTTTTTGTAAATTGTGTACCCGTACCAAAAAAAGTATATCAATTAAAGTTTAATTGGATCAGCCCTGTTAGGCTATATCAATCAGCAAGATTTGTATCCTACTTATCCATTATTATGAAAATGAACCGTACTTACATAATGTATTACAAATAATTTAAAGCAATCTAATGGAGTACTTGCACGTAATTTTTTCAGATAGTTAAATATTCATTTTCAAATTGGAAATATTTGCACCAAAAGGCCGTGAACGCTCATGGCTGTTCGAACCTGACGTGTGACGTCATTTAGCGGCTACATTACATAGACGTCACGTCTAAGTAAGGTGATTACCCGACTGGACCCTTACTAATCCTTTGTTTGTCATTTTGTACTTTGGAAAACGAGTTAATTAGTTGGTAAATAGAGAAAGTGTGAGAAATAAAGTAATTTGTTGGAAAAATAAATCTCGTGTAAATAACCGACTATAGCAGGGAGCAAGGAGTATAAAAATATACTCCTTGGCAGGGAAGGAATGTCCAATCACAGCGCGTTCTGGGTCACATGAAAATATTCAAATAATTGTTGATTTTATTTATTTAATTATTAATATCAAGGACAATAAAAATCGATTTTTTTTCAAATTAGCGTTGACTATAAAGCATTTACTATAAACATTATAGAACGTTTATGCGATTTATAGCTTGGTGCAAATAGTTTATTAAATGTACAATTTTGGAGATTAAGCTACAGTTGCACAACCGTAACGAGAGTATATCAAGCCGTTAGCACTTCCCTAAAATGTTTATCACATTAATTGGCCATTAGCCTTTTAAATAAAGTATTAGAATAAGAATTAAACAAATATTAAGTTGCCTTATTTAAAATTCATGAAATAGCTCTAATCACCAATCAAAATTTTGGCGGAACTTTTATCACCCCTTGTGAAGCCGAAGCTGAATGTTGCAATTCTTGCAACATTTTAAATTAGAAAAATTGCAAACCTTTTGATGGAAGGAATAATTATTGTTCTTTAACACTTAAATTAGTCCTTTCTCATTAGCGACTCTCTAAGAACTTTATCTTTAATAAATTAATTTTCTGACACTAATTGACGGATTCTTATAAAATCAACGTAATTATGGGTCGAGCTTTTATAACTTTATTTTATATACTTACCTGTAATTTTAAAGTATTAGTAAAGAATGTAACAATATAACTTGCGAGAAGAAATTATATTGAGTGGGACACTCCAATAAAAATCAAATCAAACCAACATAAGAAGCTTCAAATTTGATAAAAATGTTATTTTATTATATGAAAGAGAAAGTAATATTAAGAACATATTAAAAAATATTAATTTTTAAAGTAAATACAGTACATAAGTTCTAAATTTCACTCGATTTCAAATATATACAAAAATATTTATACTCATAAGTTAGAAAAAAAATCTTAAAATTATTATAAAGAACTGCACGGTCATAAAAAATAGAATAATCTTGTAATATTCATAGGAATTTTCGGTGTCGCTTTCGTCTGGATCCCCAATCTCCATGACAAAACTACGTACTTCGGCAACTTCTTCTTCTTCTTGTTCACTAGTTTTGTTTGCAACCGCCTCAACTGGAGCAACATCCATGGAGTTATTCGAAACCACTGACTCGTCCTCGAATCCCACTGTTATACACACATGCGGTGAGCGCTCCTCAGAATTTTCAGAAAAACCTGAATCCGTTCCTGAATCCTTTAAAACCCCCGCATTTTGCTGTATTTCAGATATCATTACAAATGAATCTATGGGCTCTTGGTTGAAACTAAACTGTGAAGGTACATTTTCTAACATTTTCATTCCTGGATTTGGCGATGGTTCAATAATTTTGCTTTCGGTGAAATTAGAACTAGTTGTGTTCATAAATTTCATTGGTGTTGAAATACACATAAGACACTGGATTTTTTGCTGACGATGACAGAACTGATGCTTTCCGTTAAATTTAGGGCAAACATTCACTTTTTTTGGTAATGCCAGTACGTTGTTTACACTATCAAGTGGATTTCGAAACTGAGAAACCAAAGACATTTTTGTCAAAAGAAAGTTTAAACCACCCCCACTAATATGAGGTGGGAGGAAAGGGAAGATACCTGCACATCTTTTAGGTCCAAGTTTGGGTAAACACGAAAATAATTCCAATTTTGCGACTTCAGCGCCTCTGGCGATTTTTATCGGCAACACATTGTCAAAACCCCTTTTAACTTCTCGAGAAATTGTATTTAGGGTCCTACATTTTTAATGGGTATCCTCTTGTTTCAGGCACCACTGTCCCGAAAGAGAAATTTAAATTTCAGAAACCCCAAAAACTTTTCAATATCTTAACATTTCTTTTATAATTAAAATAAAACGTTCTTACATAGATATGTTAGCATATTATAATAGAAACATTTAAAGCAATCTAATTGAATTGAAATTTTGTAGAGGAAATTTTGCAATTCTTGCAACACTTTAATTTGAAAAATAGCGACACTTTTGATAGAAGTAAATAAAAATTTTCTAGGCTACACGTGGTCATCCAACCCTTTCACTTTATTATGTAAAAGTCGATTTTTTGTCATATTTACTTTGTATAGTATGTTGCGTATACGTTGTTGCCGACAATACAACCATTTTTAGAAGGTTGGTAGCCCGTACGCACTACCCTAAAGTTGTAAGGGGGAAAGATTATAAAACGGCATGCACCGTTCTTCTTACTCTCTTTTCTCCATCTTCTCTTCACTTCGCTCCTTGCTTTTAGTGAACCGACTTTCAGCGTTGTAACGTAACCATTTTAAAGTGAGTTAAATAAAGTTATAAGTTTTTATCAACAATTTGATTTTAATTATATGGTTCTTCGAAGCAAATTCAATAGTCAGACGATTACATTTTGATCTTTCACTAAATCGCGACTACATAGCACTCAAGTGCATTTATTGCTTCACTTAAATTTATTCAGAACATACAAATCAAAATTTTTTATCCTTCTTGTAAATTAAAATAATTTTTTTGTTATTAATTCATAGAAATGGATAAACTGCAACACTGAATTGTAAAAGTTCAGCTTTTTAATCAGATTCTCAATAATTGTTGTATTAAAGAATTATTTATCTATAGGTATTTAGCCACAATAGTTTTATAAAATTTGTCATATCGTTATTTTTTTTCACGTAATTAAATATTCACTTCCAAATTGGTAATATTTCATATTTTCTGAAACCGCAAAGTTCGTTATCTTCCCTTGCCTATATATTTTATTTCTTGGGCTTGTCTATTAATTATCGTCTCCAAATAAATAAACGATGAATATGAATTCATCGGAAAGTTTTGTGACAATTATGAATATGCAGATAGTGAAACCTCGGAAAGTCAAAGTGATGTTTCAACTTCGGAATTAGAGGTAGAACATGAACATGCACTGCAGATTAAATAGATAGAAAAGGTTACAACTCCAGTGACGAATGTAGGTGATATAGGTCCTAAAGATCTATCAGTTTCTAAAACTGACGAACCCGCTCGACCCATATTCTGGAACTTTTGGGCCTCTTGTCGAACCATATTCATTTAATTAAAGAAAGACTAGAACACGGTGCCCGAAATGGAAAATACACTCATCATTCCATTCAAAATGTTTGCCCAAAAACGTCCTCGAAAATTATTATTAAAGTAAAAATGTTGCCACCAGATGGCCTTAGTGGATAATTATTATTATTTAAACCAACAATTGAGTATTCTTTTTAGACTTTAGTTAGTTTATGTTTTTAAAAATATTTTTCATTAATTAATTATTTTAAATATGTTACCTAGGTACCCATCCTGTAATATATGTAGGAAACTACATTTTTACGTTAAATTTAGTTTATGTATATATTTTCTTTAACGTATCCACTTTCACTGAAGGTGCTTTTTAAAAAAAAAATCCCGCAAATGACTGTGACCACCTCAAAAAATATTGTGCCGTCTCGTGCCACCGTCACTGTTAAGCGAGATGGTTATAGAACATAACAGAATAAACGAAGTTTAAATAAGATAAACACCATAATAATTTATTATAACTTATTGATGCATTGGACTCGTTGGTTCCTCTTGATATACATCATGACCAGGTATTTCTTGCTGCATTAGTAATGTTAAACGTATTAAAAATAGATTTGATTTCTTTAGGGCCGATTATGATACTATTAATACCAAGTTATCTGGTATCAGTTGGGATGATGTATTTATTATTGGATAATGACATTGATCATAATACTGAATTATTTCATTCGATTTTGGATGACTTAATAACTACTCATGTTCCCTTAAAAAAAGAAACTAAGGAAACTTATCCCAACTGGTACTCAAATGACTTAATTTCTAAAATTATAAATAAAAAGAAGATTCCTAAACAATGGTTAGAATTTGGTGTATTTCGAGATTATATTCTATTTAAAAAGCTCAGAGCAGAATGTATCAGAAAATCCAGGTTGGATGGATCTGCTTTTATCAATGATATTGAATGCAATACGACCACAAATAATAAGCACTTTTGGAATTATGTAAACTCTTTAACTAAGTCTAACCGTTGAGTGAATAATATAAAGAGGTGTCAACGCATAGGGAATTTTGTACAATAACAAAAGTCCAGCAAATGTCGCTGTTGAGTGCTGCCACACTTTGACCAAGAGCTAAAACACGTTTTATTTGTATTCGGAGTTAGAACCCAGTTAAGTAGATATCCGTTTGCAACGAAAAAATATCTCAAGGACGTTACCCGGCATTTCAGATAAGCCAAGTTTTCAAAACAAAGCAATAAATATCAAATTTCCTCAGCGGGCTCATGAACACCGTTATTGAAATGAGGATTTACCATGTTGATGTTTCTTACTGTAGTTAGGTATCCAGATGATGGGCTAAGTTTGAAGCGCTAGTAAAAAAAAAGAAATTTTATTTGTTTTTCGTTTATTATTTTATTTATTATTTCAATTTAAAATTATCAATAAAGTAATATTTGCAAGCTATACAGTTATAATTACATATTAATTACTGAGGTAAGTTTTGCTCTAATTCTATTTTATTTAAAAATGGCGAAAGGGTGATGCTGTGTATCATGAATTTTAGGATGCTTATTTATTTTCAAGTATTTTTAATTTCCTCGATTTAACTTGAACAGAGGCATGATCCTGTGACTCCCATTTCACAATTTTAAAAATTTTTACTCGCAAGAGGTGCCGTATCGTAAACATTCTATAGTCGTAGCAGTGATCATCGTTTGCCAACCAACCTGGATAAAATTTCTTGACTGTTTTTATAGCTTTTTTTTTAAAGTTACTATAATGTTGTTGCAATGTTTTATGTTTGGAAAATGTTTTTCAAAAGATTCCAAAACTCTTTCTATAATTTCCCTGAAAATTACAGTGGGACGCTTTAAAAACTGCACATCTTCAGTCATCCCATAATCTTTGCAAAGCAAAAAAAACTCATTTTTTTCCACTGGCAATATCTCCTCTTTTATCATTGCAGCTCTACAAAACGTGCAGTTAAATTTTTTTGAATTTTTATAACAATATAGCCTGCTAAATATGTTATTGCACATGTTTCAAAATCAGTATTTTTTTGCAAAATATGAGGGGTAAACTCATCGCTTCCGTTACTACTTTCTCCTGTTAATTCAGGTGACGCACTTTCAGAAAATTCAATTTTACCAACTCTTTCTGTAGAAGATTGAATTTCAAAAATTATGTCCTCGTCGTCGTCTATCTCACAATTTGAGCTTTTACATACATTTTTCAAACTTACGAACATCTTATGTTCCAAGTTCTTTCGAAAAATATATGCTGTGGGATTTGGGTTGTAGCCGCCTTTATGCCGTATCAAAGAAAATAAATTTTCAATGGGATCTTGGTTTACCCTAGAAGTAAGAAAAAATTGGTATCCCATAGACTGAAGATCCTCCCACAAGCTCAAAACTGCTGAAATAGTTGTAATCAGACCCTTATGAAAATAAATATTCTTTGCCTCCTTATTTTTTCGGATATCAAAAAACTTCATACCTTCAAAATACTTAATCGCGTCCTTTAAAGTAGCTTCCCCCAATTTTCGCTTTTCTGAAAGGGCACAACGATATGGATTACTGTCATTTAAGATGCGACTGTTTAAAGCGTCCGCAATGTTGTTAATTTTTTCTATAAAATTTGCCGTATCCAGGGCGGTAGTACTTGAAAGATCATTGCATTTAACGGCGGTACGAATTGCACATGAAAAGCTGTGACTAAACAATTGCATCGCCAAACGAACGTTCATTTTTTGAAAATTATTGGGATAAATGTGTTTGGCAGTAATTTTTGTCAATATTTTCGTTTTTGTTGAACGTTTGTCAATTTTGTATGTTTCTTCAACATCTTTAAATTGAACGATGTGATTATCAACTTTAATATGATATGGCGGTCAAGTTGGCCCCCGGATTTCTTTTTTAGTTTTTTGTTATTTAGAGACTAGCACAATTGAAAAAAATATCAGCACAATTTAGCACAAAACCAGCACAATTGATGCCACAGAAAAAAAAATAATCAAAAGTCGGGGGCCAACTTGACCGAGCTGCATTTTTGGGCATTTAACACGTTCAAGCAATAAAGTGGCGGTTTATTGTTTCGTCGTGTACCGCATATACGACATGTATATGCGTTATATCCATCCGCCCCTAACAGACCTGTATATCTTAGATACAAAAATCTAGGAATTTACGAAAGCAAATTAATTGCCTAAAAGCACAAAGGCAAATTTGTCAGAAAAAATCGTAAAATTCAATTCACTGTCAGCATCACAAATCTTAAAAGAAAATTTATTGAATTTTGCTTCTAACTAGAAACGATTAAAATTTCAGTTGTAGATCCATGGAAAAAAGTAATTAAAATCTGAAAGTGGGGGTCTAACTTGACCAAGCTAATTTGTTGTTCAAACAAAGCAGTAAACGCGCTATACCTCTCAAACGTATTAGACCGTTTTTACGATGCTTGTCATGTGAAAAATTTATACAAAGCATTTCTAGCAAAAAATGGCACATATTATTTGTAAAATGTGCAATTGCAACGAAAGTTGACAAATGTGGTTTACTACACCATCAAGAAAATTGTGCGGTGAAGTGCCAAGTTATATTAAAAACGTTTCTGTTCCCATTTCGGTTGTACGGCATGACAATCAACATGAATATCGAGTTTCGTCAAAACAATAAACAATCTGAGCTCGCTGCTTGTTGAATTGAATAAACGTTACGTCTCTCTCGCACTCATGATACTTAAAAACTTAGTGACACCTATGGAGTAAAAGCAGTAACAGGGAATTTATAACAGTTTTGGAGCGATCGTTTGTGCGGTCGCTAAAATATGGCCTTGAAGTATTCCAGGCAGAGCGCCGCCTGGTGGCTGGAATACTTTTGCTTGTTCGCAAAATTACATGGGATCGACAACTCTTTATATTATTCACTCAACGGTCTAACTTAATACCTGAAGAAATGTTTTTCCAGAACTCTAGAAGTAATTGTTCCGAAAGTTCCTGTAATCTCTTTGCAAAAAATTTTGAGCTCACTTATTTACAAGCAGACTCTTCATCTCGTCATCTGTTATCATTTAATAATGAGTTTGATTTTATTATTAGTTTAGAAGAAATCATTTCCACTATTGCTAGTCTTAAAGATGGGAAAACTGTTGGGCCTGATGGTTTATCTTCCTTTTTTGTTAAGAGGTGTGCTGAATCTTTGGCAAAACCGTTGTTGTTATTATTTAGAAAATCTTTAGTCTTAGGCATTATGCCAAAGTTGTGGAAGAAAACTTTTATTACGCCAGTTTTTAAGGCTGGAAACAGACATGATGTATCAAATTACAGACCTATTGCAATTATTGGTGTTATCTCAAAGATTTTTGACTCTATTATGGCTAATAATCTCTCTGAAGTATGCATTCTATCTATTGTTAAAGAGCAACATGGCTTTGTTAAGGACAGATCTACTCTAACAAATCTAAGATTCTACAACTTTATATCTGAGGTACTTAATGATAGAATAAATGAAGCTAAACAAATCGATTCCATTTATTTAGACTTTGCTAAGGCATTTGATTCCGTTAATCATAATTTATTAATTCATAAGTTATCTAAATTTGGCCTAAGTGGTGGAACGTTAAAATGGTTATTTTCCTACTTATCTGATAGGGAGTTGTCGGTTCGAATTAAGGGAAGTTTGTCGGATACCTTTGCAGCGACGTCTGGTGTCCCACAGGGGTCTCATCTTGGGCCCTTGTTGTTCATATTATTTATTAATGATGTTGCAAATGGTGTGGTGTCTTGCCAAATCCTAATTTTTGCGGATGACATTAAGATTTTTAAAAGGATTCATAATTTCTATGACCAGATATGTTTGCAGAGGGATCTTGACAAGATCTATACTTGGGCTAATGATAATCTTTAAGATTAAACATTAGTAAATGTAAGCTATTATCCATTAATAGAAGTCGTTCTATTGTATTTGATTTTGACTACACTTTAAATAACCAAAAACTTGAGGAAGTTGATAATATTAAAGACTTGGGTGTAATTTACCAAAAAAGTTTCGAATTTGATGTTCATGTAAAGACTATTACTTCCAAAGCTTATAAAATCCTTGGATTTATTAAAAGAAGTACCAAAGAGTTTAAGTCTCACTTATTAGTTCATTTATATAAAACTTTAGTACGTCCAGTACTGCTATATGCCTTGATCATTTGGTCACCTTCTAAGCTGTTTCTAATTGATGAACTTGAAAAAGATCAACATAGATTTTTTAGATATGCTGCATTTAAGATGGGGAAAGCAATGAATTATACTGATCATGATTACTCCAGCATCTCTGAATGTTTGAATATTGAGTCAGTTGAATCTTTGCATATATATCATGATATTTATTTTGTAAAAAACGTTAAGTTAAACTTGATAAAATGTGATACTATTATTAATAGCATCTTTGCTGCAAGAGACATATCTTACTCTCTAAGAACTGTTAGAGAGCTTGAGGAGAGGAATACTTGTAAAGGTTATGTATACTGTTCCGCGTCTGCGACGTAAATGGAATAAGATTGTTGTTCCTACTCAGTTAAGAAATATAAAATAACCTTGTTCAAGCGTGAATTAAAAACGCTGGTTAACAGATACTTATAACTTGATAATGTGTAAATGTTAAATTTCTCAATTTTTCATATGTTAAAACTACTTAATATTACTTTTATAAATTTTCTATTATTTGTATTAAAAGGGTTCTTGAGCCCGTTGACTGTTTAATGAAATAAAAAAATAATAATAAATAAAGATGTGTAGCGTACCGAATGAAAAATAAAAGCGACTTAATTATATTTCCAGCATATTATTTCAAATAATCACATTCTTGGGTTTGGTGAATTAGATGTGATGTGCAAATCATAAACACGTTTCACACAAACAGTTGAGTCAGTTTCAAACGTTTATCTTATTTAAAGCTTCAGTAAGTGTGAATCACATGCGATGCACAAACATATAGAAGATACGTCATGTGTATCATATGTGATGCACGGCACACTTAAAGTGTTCACTTGCATTGAAAGCAACAGGAAGTACTGAAAGTACAAGAGCCGCATGAAACAACAGCAGCAAAACTCTTCTTTGAAACACGCAAGTATTTGAGTTACGCAATAAATTTGATATAGTTTCTAGTTATTTTTTATAAATTAGTTTCACTACATTGACCGTCGTGTTGGAATTGGCATCATTTGGAATATCAGGGCAAAACCACTTGCAAACAAAAACAAATATATTATCTAAAGTTGTAGAATTAGTTATCGACTATTAGAAAGGGTTAACAATTTTCACGGGAATCCTGTTTTGTTCGATATCCACATAATTTTTGGCCCCCTGTCTTCGCACGCTCAATCTAATCTCAGGAGTAACGGATTGATCGCTCGTTACAGTTCTAATTTTTACAGAACAACCTTTGGTGATATGACCGTTTTCATGTGCCGCGGCCAATTCATTAACTACCCTCCTTTCCACTTCATATTTGATAGATCTAGCTCCGTAATGTACGTCATAGCCGTCCGCTAATGCCGCCTCCACGCTTCTATCCCAGTTTAACTCAATTTTATGTTTATCTTTCGCCTATAACAACAAATATTAGAAATATATTAAGAAATTATTTCACTTTACTCTTAACGCCCACAAGTCCAATTCTCTTCCTACCAACTGCAGAAGTTCCGACCGTGAAAAAGGCAAAAAATAAACAATTTCGTTGATTCGTCCTAGAAACTCATCGCGTTTGAAATGGGCTTTCAAAATTGGTTTCACTACATCATCCTTGAATTTCCTAGATATCGCGATGTTGTCCGGAATGTCTTCATCTGTAGAGAATTTCGGATTTAGTCACGTCTATATTTAATATTAGGAGTTGAGCACCTGTTTTATTGGTGTTGAGACGAGTTGCCCGCAAATTTTCAACTTCTTTTCTCAAATCTAAACCATATTGAGCGATTTCGCTACTGGCCAAGTTTGAAGTCATGACAAAAATAGCGTCCTTGCATTCAATAGTTTTGCCTTGTCCGTCGGTGAGACGGCCTTCGTCGAACAATTGCAGAAGAACAGTGAGGACGTCCGGATGGGCCTTATCGACTTCATCGAAGAGAACAACTGCGTTAGGACATTGCTTTAAGCGTTTAGTAAGTTGGCCGCCGTCGTCGTGGCCGATGTAACCGGGAGGGGCGCCAATCAATTTAGCAACCTGCAATTGAGGTTCGTACAAGACTAAGAAATTATTTAAAGATCAACATAAAATACATATAGGGGCCAGTATGACGTAACAAAGCTTTTTTAGTTTTCTCAATTTAAGAATCACATTATGAGTGTTAATATTGGCTACGACCATTGTTGCAAAATTCGCAACAAATCGGTGAAGGTCGTGACAAATTGGCTGAAACGTCACTAAACTGGTTTAACCCAAAAAAAAGTTGTCTAGGAAACAATACCCGTTAAATGTACTAAAAATTACATTTTCTTCAAGTAAAAATATTATTACAGTCTTTTTCGGTTTTGTTCCAAATATTGTACCTCGTGTTTTTCCTGGTATTCAGACATGTCAAGTCGAATAAAAGCTTGCGGCTTGTCCTTGTGAATGTACACTGCCATTTGCTTAGCTAACTCGGTTTTGCCTATGCCAGAAGAGCCCATAAATAGAAAGACTAAAGGGTGTTCGTCATCAGCCCAACCATTTTCCTTTCTTCGAATAGCTAGTGAAATAAAATCGTTTAAATTTGAACTAAACAATTAAAACTTGTAAAATACTTGCTGCAACCGTAGTAATTGCCCCTTCTTGTCCTACAATATGTTTTCGAAGCCTTTCTTCAAGGGGAAATCGCCGCCGTTCCTCTATAGCTTTCTCTCTCTTCATTTCTTCATACTAAAACATATCTTTTTAAAAATACACGAATTGTTTCAAAAATAAACAAGGTAAAACTAGAACGTAAATTACTTTAATTGTTTCTTGTTGCAAGTACGTTTTAATACGTCCATCCTTGGCGTATTGCAAAGGCGAATGACCGGCATCCGTTTCTAAAGTTGGATTAGCACCTTTTTCGACTAACAACTGAACGAGATCAAAATCATCAATTAAAACTGCGTAATGTAAAGCTGTAAATCCTCGAAATGACGCTTTGGTATTTAATTGATTAGAAAATTCGTCTTCTCGCATCATAATTACTAAAAAATTAATATTAGTAAATTTATTTCAGTTAAAAACCTAAAACCTTCAATAGGATGTAAGCCTTTTTCGCTTGCGGTGCGATTAATACTTATAAATTCTTCTCCTAAATTTGGATCAGCCCCTGAGTCAAGTAGTAACTTAACAATTTCGATGTGGCCATTTACAGTAGCTACCATTAAAGGTGTCCATCCCAAAGGATGTCGCGTATTCAAATTAGTTTTCTCCTTAATTAAACTGAAAAACTTTTATTACGTGAATATCGTGAGTAGTTTTTACCTTTGAACTTCTGGAAGAATTCCAAACTGTGAAGCGCGAAGGAGTCGCTTTTCTTTAGTTTTGGAACTATAATCACATAAAACTAACATTCCTAATGCACTTAAAGGTAATGGTAGTTTGAAGGGGTTTCTATTTTGGTTGAAAGTGGGTTGTAATTGATTTAGGGGTGATTGGGGACAGTGAACAAAAAGGTAAATATTTAAGTTTGAACTTGTTTTTGAGTGCTTGAGAAAATTTTGGAAATTTGAGTAATGCCTGTAAGCTTTTCGTAAAGTTCTGTGAGTAAACATTTTAAAGACAAAATTAACATTTGAGTGGAAATTTTAGGTTAGGATTTTGAATTTTTGACGATTCTCGAAAGTGACAAGTGTCAAATTCATGGGCGCGAAATTCAAACAAATTGCGCTTTGTGAGAGGGTAACCAATAACGAGCGCATATGGACGCAATTTATTTAAAAACTCTAGCAATGTTTAAAAGATATTGCAATTAAATAGAATATAGAAAACTGCAGCTCTAATATCAATTTACTGCCGTTTCTAAAGTAATTTTGTGCATTAATTGAAAAGTTGTCACGTTGAAAATAAAGTTTTTTTGAGTCAACAACCCTCCAAAAAAATTCTACATCAAAAGGCAAATTGTACGTTTTGTTTATTTGGACTATAATTGATATTTGAAATTATTAATTTAAAAATTAATTTTCGGACAAGATTTCTCCAAAAGATTTATTTAAAAAAAATTCACGATATTCTCCAATTTTTTTCAGACCAAATGATTAAACAGTTAAGACATCTCCAAAAGAATGTTTCAAGTCGACATTATTCAGATCGTTGTATAATTATTATATAATCCATATCCATATAATCTGAGTATTGTAATACTCAGATTATTACAAAAATAATGCGCGTCATCAATACTTGTAACTCTTAGTGTTACCATTGATTATTTATAAAAAGCCAATGGTTCTACTATATAACGAACTAAAGATTTTTGGATTTCAATAATTTTTTTCAAAATCAAAATTTCCAATTTTATTTCGAAAAACTAGGGGTTCCTTTCATTGCACGTGTCTACAAAACCATTCCTCTCCTTAATTTATTACGTATACAAATTCCAAAAAAGGATGCTAAATTTTGTTTTTCTTTTACAGGTCGGGGTCGGTGCATTAGTGCTCACCGTAATGGTGCGCATATTAGCGCTATCTGTCACTCCTTCTGCCGTCACGTTCGGAACAGATTTTCCACTATATCGTTATTATTCGTTCGTACTATTCATCTTTCTGAGGACTTCTTTGATGGCGTTCTCAAAGTTGAGATATTTATCAAAGGTTTTTTTCGAAGTGAATTCGGTTCCCTCAGACGAAGATTGGCATTAGTAGAGTGCTCGCGCTGTGAAAAGATGCGTTTTAAGCGATTCTGTGGGCACTTCAAAATGAAAATATATGAACTAGCCAGATTTGTTGCTTATGTCCTGTGGATTTTAGATCCATAAGTCGTACGAAAATCGTACAGTGCGTGCGGACACAAAATGGAAAATTCAAACTAATGATATTACGAGAAAGCCACAATATTGTAGTATAAGGTGTCTAAAAATCAAAATATTCTCTGTAGACGTTCTATTTTTAAAATATTAAAGTTTGAGACACTGTTTTGAAGCTAACATTGAAACGCCTAAAGTTTTACCCTGTTTGGGGTTAGGAGCCCTGCATAATACAGAGTGGACAATGTCATTGGAATATGACATTTGGCGAACAGTGGCCAGATGTCGCGTTCTAATATGATATCGAGATGTATTGTGTTGGGATCCTCCCCAATCACCAAACTTGGTGGAGCGCAATGGCAAAATCGCAAAATCCAAGATTAAAACAAAGTCACAGAATGTGACTGAAGTCATAAGAAAGCCGATTGAAGCATCGTTTCTTGATAAAATATTCCGTTCTATGAACCCTCTTAAATATTATGCACCGATGCTTCATCACATCTGCATCAACTCTTTCACGTGCACAGAAAGCGTTGGCTATTTATTCCAATCTTACAAGAATAAGATTAATTTCATGGCAAAGTTTATTATTTGGGAGTATGGTTACTGGCGAGACCCCCTTTAAAGGTCAACGAATTGATAGAAGTACCTCAATGGTGATTTGGAAACCTACTAGAGATTCTTGTAAGATATAAAGAATCATATACCAGATAGTTTGCTAAACTATCGTCAGTGGATAATTATACTGGTATGTTTGCAATTCCATCTAATTTAGCCACAAGCCGCCACAGCTGGTAGCTATTCAATTTTTAACTATTATTATTCGATCTCAAGTAAACACGCTTTTATAAAAAAATATTTTCTGCGCCAGGTTCATCATTTGGCCCTCCATTTTCAACCCTGATTGGTGGCGTATGAGTCAAATTGCACAATTTTTAGTATTTAGTAGAAATAATTTATTGCATCTTTGATTGAATTATTTAGATAAGCTTTTACTAAATAGTCAATAGATTGTATTTCTTCAGTGATTCAGCTATAGTTGGGAGGTAATCAACTAAAGTTCTAGTTGGTTACAATTTTTTCCCACCTTTCAACTACTAATTTTGTAATTTCTTTGTGTACGATGCGGGGCGACAGCGCAACGGAAATCAGGTGTAAAATGTTATTTCACTTATGAAGTGGACTGTATTTATGCATTTTAAAAATCAAGAACACCAGAAGATCTGAATATGTTACTGGGAGGCGACTTAGGTCAGCGACCAAATACTGACAAGCGACAAAAAAACTTCACAAACCAAGGAAGACAGCACCAAGCACTGAAGTGGTTAAAGTAAGGGATCAGATGGAATAATTATATCAGTTTATTGCAGTTGTAGCATTGTAACCCCCTAAAAATCAACATGGAAAACCAACATACTTAGGGCTTTTTGTAGCAAAAGAAACCTCATCGTTTTTCTTATTATATATTTCATTGAATACTTTAAATGTATCGGAAACTTGTCTAAAAAAGATACAGTTAGGGCTGGTACTAATAATACAAAGTGGAAACGTTTATAAACAAAAAGTGCCGACGTTAATCCAACTCAGTACAACTGCTTTTTAACACAAAAAATATTAATTTTTAACGCGATGAATTAAAATCGCAAACACGACAAAATAAATGAAACTTTCGTAACCCTCGATAAACTCCCCCAAATTCATTCTCAAACACACTTAATCTAAAGCTAAAGTAATTTTTTTTTTCAAAAATTAATTTCTCCAGTTGCGGCTCCCCCGGCCTCTCTGTCCTCTACCCCTCGATCTGTTGCTACGACCACCTCCTCTATCTGCAATTAATCAAAATAAAACTCGATTTTTTAACAATTTAGTTAAATTACCGTAATTTTGGAAATTATTGCTGAATTTCCCACTAGGCGGCGTGTAAAGTTTTACGTTGTCCCCGGGACGACTTGAACGACTTTGTTTTGGCTTGGCTGGAGCACTTGAACCGTTGTCAAAAGTGATGGGAACATGACGTTTCTGGGATGACGACGACGTAGATGATGGTGATGACGTATTAGCCGGTTTTTTCTGCCGAAACCAATTGTTGATGACACAAGAAAAATTCTCGATAACTTTAAACTTACCCGTTCCTCTTCGATTATACCAGTTTTATGAGACATAACAATGCTGCATTTGTACATGGGAGGTTGATAGAATAAATCTTTAATTAAAAGATTAATGTTACTGAGAACAGTTGGAGCAATTTTCACTGTAACCGCATCAACTGAATTAATAGATCTCATAGTTTTAGTGTTTAAAACCCTATTGCAACCCTGGACTCCTCTAGAAAAATACACCAAACGCGCTCTAAAATCCTTGAGAACTTCCGGATCATGCGTTAAAAAATCCGGACATTGTCTAGCTAAACGGTGGAAAGCAAACAATAGATATTCGACATGAGAAAACTCGAGGTTCGGCATTTGGTTGACATCAGCGTCTTCGGGAGGGGGCGGCATATAGTGTTTGATTCTATCAAAAATTTGGACGACGTGCAAGGATGGGTTTTCGAGTTTGCCACAAAAATAACTTAAATCGGCCAAATGTCGCAGCAATTGAAGTTGGTAGAGGACGCCATCCTTCAGCGTCCCTATTTTGTCCCATTGTGGTAGAATTTGATCACAGTAGTACTTAACGAATTTCGTCGATTCATTCTTGTTCTAAAATATCATGTAAATACAAAACAAAATCAAAAGTAAAAACTTACCGAAAATAGAGGGAGAGCGTAGGTTGTACAAATAATGATGCGATCTACCATTAAAGGTTCAAACGGGTCAAACTCGCCGTCAAGCTCTAAAATATCAGAAATTATGTCAATCAATTCTTGTTGTCCTTGCTGGGTTTTTCCATATTTTGTAGTTGATAAACATTTTAATATTAAAATAATTTCCGTGCTTCCAGTTCCTTCCTACAAATATCATCAATTAAAATTCGAAAGACAACCGCTGTTAAATAAAAAAAAAGTATTAAAATTAGTCCGAACCGTAGGCAACACAATATACAAAAAAGCAACCTGCATTTTGCCTCGATTGAATTGACCAATCGGAAGCGATTGTACAGAACCTAACCTGCAAAACTTTCTTCGACTCTTCAACTACAATTGCCTCAAGTTCGCTCGATTTGCTCTCAATTGGGTGAATTAGTTTCTTGTATATAAACTCAAAGCATTTTTCTCTGCTTGATATTCCCGTTAAACTTTGGATGTGATTGAACAACGTTTTTAGAACACTTATCGCGTCTTCTTTCCACAATTGCATCAAACACCAAGAAGCAGTTGTAAAATCTCGCTGTTCATCCAATTGCATCATTTGGGCAAGAATATCAGTAACTTTACTGATGTGTTCCTTGACGTCTTTGCAAATTGAAACCAAATACCTCATAGCACAGGCTCGAATCTAAAATTGTTAATTAAATTACAAAATTAAAAACTATATTAACTTACCCTGGCTTCATCGTCTTCGCATAAATCCAATAAAGCGTTAAGTGATTTATCTTGAAGGTCCGGAAAATATTTGAAGAATTTTGAAAGGATTTGAGCGGCCAACATTTTTTCATTTTCGGTACCTTTAGCACCTTCTATAGATTCCAGGTATTCTTGAGAATGCTAAAAAATAACGTTTTATAAACGAGTTGGAGGGTTGTTTTTACCTACTTGGGAGACTTTCTCTTTGGCAGCTGATAGTATGTTGTACTTTTCGTACAGATTTTCCAAATTATCGGACATTTTGTTGAAGTCGCACTAACTTTCTGGTACCACAATTTAACATTCACTTCGATATTTATTGATAAAATAACAAAGCTAATCACTGGGAAGCGTTTGGGGAGCGCGTGTGTGCGTCCGTTGCAGCCATTTTCTATTACTGCCACAAAATGATAACTGCAATACCGACTGCAAGTTATTTACTTAGCTTTCTTAAATTTATTAATGCTCGTAGCCCCAAGATGGCACTCTAGTAGGAGTGTGTCTAACCACACGCTAACGTGTGGCCATTGTATATGGATTATAATCATACAACGGTGTGGCGTATAGAGAAACGTCAAATATCGCTGCCGGCGGTGACGTCTGCGTCGGCGCGATGCTGATCGGCATAGTTTTGAATTTTCAGATCGGAATGAGAGAGTTCTCTACACACGAAAAGTTTTAGTTTGATTGAAAAATTTAACAGAAATTTAAAACTTTATGAAAAGCAAAAATTTACCGTTAAAGACAGTAGAAAGATTAAATCGGCTTCAACTGCTAAATATTCAATTAGCCTTGTGTTAATTAAGTAAGAGGCGCAATATGGATGCGTGCATCGAAAATGCTTCATCAGATCTTCAGGAAAACGAATACTTGGGCAATTGGCGGCTTGAAAAGTAAAAGTCACCGTTATCTCTAAGATATTTTGTTTTTGTATTATCAAATTACAAAGCCGCATTAAAATAAAACTAAGTATTTATTTATTATTTAAGCGAAGCTATCATAACAAAACCAATGGCATTTCTTTGGTGTCTTCACTAGCCCAGCACAAGAAAAATTATACCATTGTAGGCAGATGTTATAACTTATGAATTCTGTTGTCATTGGCTTCATACAGAAAGAATCACTGTATTGAGATTTACTTTTCAAGTCGACGATTGCCTGATGCCAGCTACCGGCTATTTGAAGTCTTTGAGTGGCGCTATCATAGAGTTTTTTTAGAACTACACCGCATGCGGGATAAATACGTCACAAATCCCCCTCTTCAAAAATTAAAAAAAAAATTCTGGACGTAATAATAACAATAGAAAAAAATTACAAAATACAGGTCTAATGAAATTGCCTACATTTTCTAAATATTATATTTACCAAAAATGAGGCAAGTACCTCATTGGTCGAATCTTCAGGATGAGATCGAACACTACAAATTCTAGTGAAGAACCCTGTAAAAGTGTAGATGCCAGCGCTTCTAGCGACGGCAGGAAATTTTAAAACGAACACGTCTCTCCTAGTCACGATTACTGATGGCGAAAAAGTAATGATTCGTTACTCGAGAAGATCCGAAGTATCTAGTAGTCGTTCCACACTGTATTCGATACTTTGATTACTCAACACTAGAGAGTAGTTGGTTGCGGAACGAGTACTTGGTAGAAAGTAATTATTCGTTATTGATTACTTTGAGTGCTTCGATACTTTGGTTACTTCGGTACCTAACTCAACAAAGCCCACCTATGTCGTGTTCTAAGGAACAGCGTTCTGTATACCGTATAGAGAACTTACTTTAAACATGCAGCAGCAGCAGTCAAGCCGCACTAATATAGATTGGAAAATTCGCAAATATTAGATTTGAAAATAAGTTTGGACGGATCTGATGACCTACTTGCGAAAACTTCCGCTCTGTTGCATCTAATTAAATGCTAGTCAGCAACATAAGTGCACTAATTTCCTGATTCCCACCAGTATCTTCATAGAGAATACCTACATCCAGTATTATACAGTGGCGTAACTATCAGTGTGCGGTATGTGAAATAGCTCTCCAGAACGAACTGAAAAATATATTTGTTTTTCAAAATTCTTTATAACTTTATCCACTTTTTGTAGTTTGCATTCACCTTTTAAAACACTGATATCGTGAAACTTTTGTGGGAAATGAAAAATGCCCGTTTTGTTTTCTTGGTGTAACAGAAAAGTTTGAAGTGACAAACGAAAACTGATTCCGAACTCGAATTGTAGAAATATCTCCATTGTGTTTACTTTGAATGAAGAATCTAGGATAAGTTTAAAGTAAAAAAAAAATTGAAAATAAAAAACCTTCTAAGCTTTATTTAGCTGTCTTTAGTTCAAATCTACAATTACCGCACCTGACCCTATAAAGTTTATTCAAAACCAGAAATATTTGTTTGTTGTGTTGTTGATAATTAATGATTCGTTTATAATTATAAATACTTTTTAAGGTAAATAAGATTTAATGCACAGAAGTGTATTAAATAGGTGATTGACATAAATCAGAAAAACCATTATAAAAGTCAGTTCTTCAAACTAATCACTGGGGGCGAAAAGGTAGCTATTCAAACTAAATTGCCAATCAGAAAGTAAGTAAATAAACTAATTAAAAGAAGCCCGAATAGAGTGAACTGTTGGAATCATTGACAATACAAAGTTTTTGAAATCAAATTTTGGCAATTTTGCAACTAATTTGGTCAATACAAAACTCATTAGAGGATTGTTTTAATAGATATGCTTAAATTGAATTGAAAAAGGTGTATTGCAAAGGAGCAAAATTTTTCATTGAGCAACTTTTTTCTCCTCAACTCTTTAATTAGGAAATTGTATCATATCTTTTGTGTCTCTTGCAAAAATAGAATAAGATTTTGAAAAACTATTTATGCAAGAATTTGTAACAAACGCTGGACGCGTATAAATGCCAAATTTCTTTGCAATTCAAGTTTGACTCATCTGAAAGGCGATTGCCAGGACGTGGACATCGACTAGGAAGGGCAGTTGATGTGGATGACAGGAATTTAACTCTGATTTAATGATTTTGTATTAAAGTGGTCTGAAAATGATGATATTAATAAACATATTATGATAGAACCGAATGTCTTATATAAACACCTATAATCGTTGAATAAATGACTAAATAAACTAATTGAAAAAAATAGAAAAGTAAAGTTGGCTGTCAAAGCAGCCTAACTAAAGTGCATGTTGTGTTGCCCATATTACAGGGGGTAAATTGAACTTTTTAAACAATTTTGAAAATTTT
Source organism: Pyrochroa serraticornis (assembly GCA_905333025.2). Lineage (NCBI taxonomy): Eukaryota > Metazoa > Arthropoda > Insecta > Coleoptera > Pyrochroidae > Pyrochroa > Pyrochroa serraticornis. Next base: position 5,661,196 of record HG995157.1, on the reverse strand, counting down.
TAATATTTATTACCGGAATATAGAAAACGCATAAATCGATAGAAAAAATATCGCAAAATTTAATAGTGTAATTATTTTTGTCCTAACTTTCATACTTTTTGAGTAATAGTATTTCTCGGGGTTTGAAGCTCCATCATTTAAAAACTGTTAGTAGTATTTTGAAAGCACACGCAGAATTGAGTTCCAAATTTAATTCTGAACGTATGTGCAAAATTTCATGTGAATTGGACCTAACAACACATGTAGCAGGCTTTAGATATGATTTCCTAACAGATACTCGATATTCTTAATATTCATCTTAAAAATATAAATCCTGTAAAAGTTGATGAGTAAAAAATCGCAAGATTGAAAAGTGTAATTACTTTTTTCCTAAACCTCAAATTCAAGTAATTGATTTTTTTTTTTAAATTCTAAGGCCGATAATTTGAAAACCATGCAAAATAAATGGAAATTGCTTGCAAAATTGAATTCAAAATCCAATTCTCAATCTGTGTGCCAAATTTCGAAAAAATGGAAGGAAAAACATGTTTTTTCACCTTTCTGGCGGAATAATTTTTTTTTCCAAATTTTGATAAAATTTTGCACACAAGTGTAGTGAATTCTGAACATCGGAGAGTGGTCAGTTGCTTTGTAGCTCATTTACTTTTTGAGGTATCCACCTTAAAGTCGTTAATGTCAAGAGGGCAAGATCTTTTAAACAAAAATACTTATCGCAGATCGGTTGACATTTTTGAGATCAGTAATTTTTTTTGATTAAAAATTGTGATTTTCAGTATTTTTCCACTAATATTTAAGTTTTCCAAAATTTAATTTAGTCATCCCGAGTGTAGGCAACCACTTATACACAATTGTTAAGGTTGGTAAAGTTTTCATGAGAATTCCATGAATAACTCGAAAACCATAATGGATAATGGCGACACCAGTGTCTGCTGTGGTGTTACAAAAACTCTAAATCAAAAACTGGAATCAAAATTAGTGTTCAGTCAAAGTTTTTGTAGAAGATGTCTTAGAATTCTGAAAGTTTGAAATGCTGTATTTCAGGAAATATTATAGCGAGGAAAATCTTAATAACATCTGTGAATTGCATTTTTTATTACATTTTTGTTTTACTTTCTATGTAATTTTTTATTGCACATTGGTTTTATTTATGACTTTAAGTGATTTGCTAATTATTGTGGATCTGTCATGTCTGTAGATATTTTAATACCAAATATAAATGTAATCAAAGTAACGAATAGAAGTAACGATTATTAAACTTTAAAGTAACGAATAGTATCGATTGTTGTGTTGCCAACCGTGGTGGCCGTCCAGTTTGGCGCAAATAGGAAGAAAATACGTTTTCAAACTTTTTGGCTCCAGACTTTGCTATTCATTTCTAAGGAACTCTAATTATATTAGCAGAACGAGTAAAGATTACAAAATTTAGTGAAGTATATTTATCTCAGTAGTAAGCCTCAAGTTTTAGGAAGATGTTCAAGTTTGTGTACGTTTTAACCCAAAAAGTTAAACTATTTACACGTTGTTTTTGATGCCATCAAATAGACAATTTATTGCAGTAATTTTAATTGGTGCGAAAAAAATTGTGGAACTGATAGGTTTTGCTAGAGCCAAAAAAGCCCAAAACGCTACCACTTTTAAAATATTTGCACTTGCGTCCATTTCTTGGCGACTTCTGATACATCAAACAATAAAATAGTTCAGGGCATTTCTCAAGTTAGCGCTGTCGTTTTATTACGTTCCATCAATGGTTTCATGGACCCATCTGAAACTTACAGGGAGGTTCGGTACTCGGAACAAGCGAATAATAATAGTAAATAAAACTCGTAAATAATAAAGCACCCAGATCTCTCGTCTGGTTGTAGCAGTTTGACGATAAAGTTATATCGGAAAATATGTTTCTTCTTATGCTTATTTAAAGAATTTTATTTTTTTAATTGAAAACAACAATTTATAGGTTCTACGGAATGTATCGGGATGGCACAAAAACGAATTGACTTTACAATTTTACTGTCAAAGTTCGAATCTCAGTTTTATATATACAGTAATGTTGACTTACATAACGATCTACTGCCTAAAGCAATTTTCTTACAGACGAAGTATGAAATAGTCAACAAACTTCAAAAGGGTGAGAAGCAAAGTGATGTTTGTAGACAGTTTAACTTTAATAAATCGACGGTTGCTACCATCTGGAAAGAAAATGACAAGATTCTTGTAAGCTATAAGCGCGACAATTCCAACGCAAAAGAAATACGAAGATCCACTAACGACGAATTAGACCAGTCTACTCAAATGGTTTACTAAGCCAAGGTTAAAAAATGTGACTATCAGTGGTACGGTATTGCAATCAAAAGCTGAAGAATTAGGAATCAAACTAGAAAACATTAGCGATTTTAAATGTAGTAGACGTTAGATAGAGAGATTCAAGTAGAGAGCGGGAGCGGTAGAATTGTGAGCGAATCGGTATCAGTGGAAGATTGTTTGAAAAATAAGTGGCCTCAAAGAATCATTTAAATACTCTGCGGATGAAGCAGGATTATTTTATAATCTGACTCTCGATAAAACTTTAAAATTTAAAGGAAAGAAGTGTGGATGTGAAAAACTATCGAAGAAACGTATTACTGTTTTGGTGATGGCAAATTTTGATGAAAATTTACTGGAAAATCACTAGTAATGGACAAATAAAAAAATCCTTCTTGCTTCAAAAACTGCCGGTGTGTTTGATGATTTTACAAACCCCCATATCATTATGATTTTACAAACTCCACTGCCGAGCTCATAGTCAACCAACAAAACCATAATGATCATAACCATAAACAACCCGAATCTAAAGGGGCTTAGGTAGTGAGTCATTCAAAATCGGCCGGAATTTTCTTGTATTTCTGGTCCTATACCATTAGGGGCAACGCCTCTCATACAGGTTGCGTTCTTGCAGATTTGAGAAGATTTCTAAAATACCTGTTCGGAAGATCTGTATCCAGTGTTGTATATAGATATTATGAAAATTCAAATGGTATTGTATCAAAATTTTCCACAATAACTCTTTTGTTATAAACAAAGAATTGTTTAGTTTCTATTTTATTTAAAAGTTCTTTAGTTTTAGTATCTCTCGTACTTCGATTATATTGTGTTCTGATTTTGTTGTCTTTGTTTTCTAAAATATTATTTATACTATCGGAATTAATCTTGTTGGACGTTTCTTAGTTTTAGCATTGTATATGAATAATAATCATACAACGGTTTTAGGGTCTTTACTTCATCGTATATAAGAGATGGCGCTACGGTAGTATTAGCAACTCAATTACTTTCCTTTTCAAAACACTGTTAATTTATTTGCACAATCAATTTCTTTGAAAAATACTCTCGTGAATAAACTATTTTGAAGTAATGTCAATAATAAAGTCAAAAATACAAGTTGAATTTTGAACTTAATTCAATTTTTACTTTAATTGGGGCGCATTTTGATAGAGCCAAGTACAAGACCAGGAGACAAGAAGTAAGTATGCTGAAATACAAGTCGAAATTATCGATAATAACGGCAGGGCGTTGCTTTCACCGACAATAGTGACTGTTATGGGTGTAACGACCAACAGCAAGTTTTGAAAATGTTCAGCTATTTCCAAAGAGGTGTCCCTGACACCTAAAAGCTCGAATGTATAGTAATTTACACTTTGCTTCGAAAATAAAAATGCATTGGGCTCAGGCCTAACCTGAGATATCTATGAAATACCAATGTGCCAAATTTCTTGTTAAATGATCTAAAACGCTTTCTTTAGATTTTCACAAAACACTCTACTACGGTATATTTGAAAACTATCTGACCTATGTATCAAAGGTTTGGTATCTTCGACACATAGCAGGAGGGTTTTCACAGTTTAGAGCAGGTTTCTCAGAGTAATGTCAAGTCTTTATCCTCTTTCTCTCGGCGATTCTCTCAATTCCATAAGTCTTTAGCTGGCGTTTCTTCAATCCATATCTATTCTTGTGGTTTTTCATCTTCTTGGTTTTTGAAAAAAAAAATCATCAGAAATTTCTTCACAACTTTTGCAATTGTAACAAAATTTCTTTTTCAAAAACTGCCAGTTCATCTTAGAAAGCTCTCTCAGAAATTAGTAACGCGTTCTATTCTCCAAAAGAGTTTCTTTTGTTCAAAATTAAAGAGTGAATTTTTTGACAGTCAATTTTCTATATACCTACAACTAAAATGTTGTTTTTCTTTGTTTTTATTTTCAAAGTTTTAAGTGTAATTTGTTCGCTGTAACATAAACAGAAGAAAAAGAAATTACGAAACATTTTCTTCCATACAACATAACTGCCAAATAAGAAAAGAATATGTTACGACCCTAGAGGCTAAAACAAAGAAATTTTATCTACTTATTTTAGAATGTCATCATCTGCTTAACTTCATAGTAGAAGTTTGTAGAATTATTTCAATTTCGCTACACGAACAAAACTCTATGGAGCGACATTGTTCAGTGTTTATTGCATGAAATAAAAATAAAAACTGAATCTAAATATTTTTTTATTTCTATATAAACTTAACCTGATGCATATGTTGATGTTCGTACAAAATGCTTAGGTAAAATTCTAAATCCAGACTATGAATTTTCTGGTCGTTTTATAGAATACCGGTGCGGCTACCATATTGATTTCAAAATAATTTTTTATTCTAAAATTAATTGCAATAAATGCATTAACATGTCACCTCTAAAAGTTGCGTTTTCTAGAATGATTTAAGAAACAAGAAATTATTACTTGAATTTATTGAGTTTTTGTTGTCCACTCCATACTGCTACGAGCCATTCACGCTTTGTATCGTGGCGCCATCACTGTCGATTTTTTTTCGTATGTTGTTATCTTTTTATGTTTCACTAGTTTTTGATGAAAATAGTCCGAATTGACTTTCAAATGGCCGCTTGAGTGCTAGAATATGAAAGGTTATTTGCCAAAGTATTAGAAGAAAAGTCCAAACATCAACATTTCGTGTGAATAAATTTGGGACCTCTTATTATTTCGTATAATGCCACCATATCTCATGAAACACACTTATCAGGTGTTTATTGTTTGATTTACAACTCTTGTCTCATCTACACCATTAAATCTGCTGAGATAAATATAATTTGTCGGCTTGTTTCAAAAACCAGCTTGCTTAAATTTATCTGGTTGTAACTTTTATCCTTTTTAATACTTCGGACAGCAGTCCTATAATATAATCATGACATTTAAATGTTAAGGTCATAATTTTAACGACGGCGTAATTTTCGTCCGTTTTTCATAGCTCATCGAATTCAGTTGAATTTCCAACTTAATTTATTGAAGCAATTATCCTGACCGCTATTAAAGAAAACGCTACAACCACGAGAAAGTGGTAATTTCGAAGGTTCCCACCTACTTAAGCTTCCTGGCCATTGCCCACTTTAAATCTAATTATTGCTACATCACTCGAAAAGAGAAGAAACCCAATTACGACAGAACCGTTAAAATACGACACTTAGGTGTACAATTAAAATTCGGGTTAAAGATGCGGCGCCTGAAAGCTCGCTTTTCGTCGCTGAAACTGTGTATCGGCTCGACAAATGGTCAATAAAGTGGTTGTAATATTATGTGTGATGACGTTTCCAAAATGACTTTACAATCGGAAAGAGAAAGAGGAAGAGGGATACGATTATATTTGATTCTTGACAAATTCAAACGGTTATGGAGTTATAACATTTGTCGTTTCATGAATCAAATCGAAAGCTGTGCTTGAAATGCGTCCCAGAGGTTCGCTTAGCGTCGCGGCGTTTCTTGATTTATGCGCTTGCTTGGTTCCGGCGTCTCTGGAGGTTCACATCATCGCGACGCCTCGTGCTTTGCATTTTTACAACGACAACCAACCCTGGTTTGCACACATTCCGAACGATAATCGTCCATGAGTTCAGTTGTAATGTACGAAAACGTAGAAGAGACATAAGCAAAAAATATTTATCTAGCAATTGACACTTTATTCGCACAATTGACAGAGCAAAAATTGACAGAATAAAGTGTCGATTCTTAGATAAATATTGTTTTACTCATGTCCCTTCTATACGCTTTCGTATTAACCAGATTGGTGCGATAATTTTTCTAATAATTCGCAATTGTTAGAATAAATGGTCATTTGAAAAATAATTCGTCAATTTCAAGTATAATCTGCCAATGGCGAGAATAAATTGTCGATTGCAAGATTAAATTGTTAGTTGACAAAATAATCTGTCAATTACATGAGCAAAGTGTCAATTACTCGATAAATATTTTTTTACTCATGTCGCTTCTATGTTGTCGCATTATTCAGATTTTTGTAATATTTTTACGCTTTTGTATTAGCCAAATCCTTGCATTGTCTTTTCTGAAAATTTGCAATTGCCAATAAAATTGTCAATGGCCAGAATAAAGTGTCGATTGAAAGATTAAACCGTTAGTTGACAAAATAATCTGTCAATAGCCAGAACACAGTGTCAATTACTAAAATAAATTGTCAATTGCCAGAGCAAAATGTCAATCGCTCGATAAATATTTTTTTACTCATGTCGCTTCTATGTTCTCGTATTATTAAGTGCTCTGTAATATTTTTTTTATTTATGTCTATTCTACGCTTTTATATTAACCAAATCCTTGCATTGTCTTTTCTGAAAATTTGTAATGGCCAATAAAATTGTCAATTACTAAAATAAATTGTCAATTGCCAGAGCAAAGTGTCAATTGCTTGATAAATATTTTTTACTCATGTCGCTTCTATGTTGTATTATTCAACTCTCTGTAATATTTTTCCTAAAAATTTGCAATTGTCAAAAAAAATTCAATTGCAAGGATAAAGTGTCAATTACTAGATAAATTGTTTTTTCATGTCATCTTTTCGCTTTTGTATTAACCAAATCTTTGCATTGTCTTTTTTAAAAATTTGCAATTGACAGAATAAATTGCCAATAGCCAGAATAAAGCGTCGATTGCAAGATTAAACTGTTAGTTGACAAAATAATCTGTCAGTTGCCAGAATACAGTGTCAATTACTAAAATAAATTGTCAGTTGTCAGAGCAAAAGGTCAATTGCTGGATAAATATTTTTTTACTTATGCCGTTTCTCGTTTTCGTATTAATCAGATCTCAGTAGCATTTTTCCTAAAAATTTGCAATTGCTAGAATAAATTGTCAATGGCCAGAATAAAATGTCAATTGCTACATAAATATTTTTTTTATTTATGTCTTTTATATGCTTTTGTATTAACCAAATTCTTGCTTTGTCTTTTGTGAAAATTTGCATTTGCCAGAATAAAGTGTCGATTGCAAGATTAAACTGTTGTTGATAAAATAATCTGTCAGTTGCCAGAATAATTTATTAATTGCCAGAATGCAGTGTCAATTACTAAAATAAATTGTCAATTGCCAGAGCAAAGTGTCAATTGCTCGATAAATATTTTTTTACTTATGTCGCTTCCATGATTTGTATTATTTAAATCTCTGTAATATTTTTCCTAAAAGTTTCCAATTTCCTTAATAAATTGTTTATGACCATAATAAAAAACTGTCAATAGCTAGAATAAAGTGTCGATTGCTAGATGAATATTTTTTTTATTGATGTCCTTTCTACACTTTCGTATTAACCAAATCTTTGCCTCGTATTTTCTAAAAATTTGCAATTGCCAGAATAAAGTGTCAATTGTAAGATTAAACTGTTGGTTGACAAAATAATCTGTCAATTGTCCGAATAATTTGTCAATTGCCAGAATACAGTGTCAATTACTAAAATAAATTGTCAATTGCCAGAGCAAAGTGTCAATTGCTGGATAAATATTTTTTTACTCATGTCGCTTTTACGTTTTTGTATTAATGAGATCTCTGTAATATTTTTTTTATTTATGTTTTTTCTGCGCTTTTGTATTAGCCAAATCCTTGCATTGTCTTTCCTAAATATTTACAATTGCCAGAAAGTGTCAATTGCTAGATAAATATTTTTTTTATTTATGGCTTTTATACGCTTTTGTATTAACCAAATCCTTGCAATGTTTTTTTCTGAATGCCAGAATAAAGTGTCGATTGCAAAATTAAACTGTTAGTTGACAAAATAATCTGTCAATTGCCAGAATGCCATTATTAAAATAAATTGTCAATTGCCAGAGCAAAGTGTCAATTGTTCGATAAATATTTCTTACTCATGTCGGCGCTTCCATGTTCTTGTATTATTCAGATCTCTGTAATATTTTTCTTACAAATTTCCAATTGCCAGAATAAATTGTCTATGATCAGAACAAAAAAATGTCAATTGCCAGGATAAAGTGTCAATTACAATTTTTTTTTCATATCCCTTCTACGCTTTTGTATTAACCAAATCCTTGCCTTGTTTTTCTAAAAGTTTCTGATTACCAAAATAAAGTGTCAACTGCCAGATTAATTGCCAAAATAATCTATCAATTTCCAGAAAAATTTGTCAACTGCCAGAATGCAATGTCAATTACTAAAATAAATTGTCAATTGCCCAAAATAAGGTGTTATTTGCTAAATAAATTTTTCTTTTGACTGTGTCTGGCTTATAAATTTATAATAATTATAAAACTTGCAAGAAATAAATAATTTTAGGATTACATGTAATAAAAATTTTGAGAAAAGACGGGAAATTAAAAATTTCATTATTTAATAAAATATTAAAGCTAAATACAGAATCTTTTCTCGCTTGCAATTATTTGATAATATTATAAAACGCAAATTGTGATTTATCTACGTAACTTCTAGAAGCAAAAACTCTAAAAACTTGTTTAATTGTTCATTTTGGACCGGACTTAATTTGGTTGTGAGTTGAGAACGAAAATTGCTTAGATAATAACTGCCATAAAATGTTAATAATAATTACAGGTGGTAAAAATAATTTTTGTGTCTAAAGTAAAAATATTGGGAATGCTCCAAGTTTTTGTGTTATTTAGGATAATACAAAATTGTGTTACTGAACAGTTGTAAAAGATAAAATTTGGGGATACACATATAATTTTGTATTTGTTATCCAGTCTGAGAAGAACGCAATTTGAGAGTAAAATTTGAGCCACTTAAAATGTTTCAATTAATCCATTGATAGAGGAATTGACTTGAGGAATTAAATTTGAGTTACTTACAAATTATTCTTGAATTTTTTAATTAATTTATTGATAAGAAAAAAGCGCAATCTAAGATTAAATCTGAGCAAATTACACTTCTGAAAAAATTATACTTCAAACGTATTTGCTATAAAATTAATTAAACAAAATAAAAATAACAATAGCAAACAACACTACCACGTCAAAATTGTGTAACATAAAAAATACCCAAAAAAGAACTTGTAAAGAAATAATTAATTGTTAAAACTACGAAATGATGATTCCTCTAGGAATTTGCATTTTACTCAATTTGTTGCGATAGTTTTTTTCCAAATAATTTTGTTTTATTAAAAAATATTTAACGCAAATTTTCGTTGTTGGTTGGATAATTTTCAGCATATTTTCTTTTCATTTTCTACCTTCCACATCGGAAAATTCCTTTTGGTTTACCTATAATCTAAACAATAATATTGACCAACAATAATTACAAGAGCGAGATTTATTGCACCATAAAGGTTTTGTTTATAGACTTGATGTTTGCCGAAGACAAACAGTTAAAACAAGGATCTTGCCGAAATTCCTTTTAAACATTGCGTTCCATTAACACTTTGAATCAATAAAGGAAGCGAAACGTCCATATCTAATCAATTCACTAATTAATTTAAATATTAATTGTAATAAAAAAATTCTTGTAATTAATTGAAAACGTTAGCAAGGTCCATTACAAGTTTTTCAATTTATTCACTAAGCCGTAAGAATTAGTTTTAAATACTATGAATTCACTAACACGTAAAATATAAGAAATCTAAATTTGAGAATAAACCACAATTCTTGTCATTTTTTGAAACACTTGGAAATGAAACTAAATGTTATTGGTGGTAAGAGCGATTAAATTTTGAAATTTTCAATGATTTTTGTCCTTAATTGAATTAATAAAAAACGAAATATCCATACTTGATAAAAATCGCACCTGGGTGAATTATAATATTAACAAAGAATTATTCACTCTTCCTAAATATTTACACGATGTATTCAGAGAGACGTATTTTGAAACATTTTTTAAACAATAATTTATTATTGTTAGAGTCCCTATAATAAAGTAAAAACTTACTAAAATTTTTAAGAATCTTTTCCGTTTAAATTTTCTTCGATTTTAATTTTGTCTTCAAAAGATATTTGTATTCATTATATTTAGAAAGATTTATCCGTTTCTCTACACTTCTCGCGCCCTATTTATATTGTTATTGCAGGTAGTGCAGCGGCCACATCAAATTGACATTCTCGGTAAATTTTGCAAAGGACAATTTTACTTCACTTGCAAATTTACCCGAGACCCGCCCATTGTTAGCTAAAAGCATGCCAATAAATTTCAAGAACTGACAGCTATTAAAGTTACCTTTAGTAATAAAATTTTGCATCCGCCAGTTTACTGAGTTTTTCATCTTACCTCAATTTATTTCAGTTTAGACTTCAGCAATTATTATTAAATTTTGCTATTAATCTTTCTGCAATAACAGCTGAAACGGTACCAATATCGAGAAATTACATGAATAATACATAGAGGAACTAATGAGAATCGAATATGCCAAAAACTTGACGAGCCATATTCGCGGCACCGCGCGGTACGGCACGTAGAAATATCGTTTACGACGTGGCACGCTGCCCAAGTGAGAATTTACTTTATTAACTGTAATAAATTGATACGTAAAATTTTTAAGACAAATGAAGCAAGAAAACTACCCTAAAATTGCAGATTAAGTCTGATTCAAGAAATCTGAAACGTATCAGGAATTTTTTTAATTGGACTTAATCAACAAAACCAAAAGTAGGCATCAGTAATGAATTACTGAATTGTTAAAAAACGCGGGGTGGCTGCCAGTTTGCATTTCTTCACACATATTAACTAAAGCTTACAAAACCAGTGGTCCTTTTATTGGGCAATCACCGTTCACGCTTTGTTGTTAGTGTTGTAAACTTTGTCAAAGAAAATGTTTATTATTATGGGCTTTTTTCAAATGATCCTATTAGTTTTTCTATTTAGGCGTGTAATGAGCCGGTCAAAATATTTTATAAAAATTGTATGAATGTGAGATAAATAGGAAAAGAAAGATATTTATGACCTTCCGCAAAAGTTAAAGACATAACTGTTTTTCATTAGTAACAATATAATAAGGCAATTTTGATAAATTGATTCGTTTTGTTAAAGAAAAAAAATTGCAAAATAATTTTGTAGCTACATGAATTGGCAACGTTGAAGAAGGCGGCTTTTGCTTTTGAACCATTTCGACACTAGCGCATCAGGGGTAAGGTAATATTTACAACCAACACTAAAAGTGTCAATCGAAAAAAGATATTAGAATGGACGGGAAGATTTGACACCATTTTAAAAGCAAGTATGGAACCAAATAATTTATAAAGCAATTGCTTCTATAGGAGCAATTTTTGTTTTGGGGATTGTTTAGTTTTTTTTTTTTGGTTTTTGCTGAGACCCAATAGCATAAAAAAAATTAATTAAACTTAATTGAAATAATTTTCTGTGGTAACCGGTTTTAAAAATGCAATTTATGAAGCATTTTGCGGTTTTAATAATTTTTTTCTGGTGAGATTGTGTCTAAATAGTTAAAGCAAGTGTTTTAGGACTTCTATGGAAATCTTTAGATATCATTTTTCGTATTCGAGCTACAAACGTCGGACATAACGTAAAATGAAAAAATTGTCATCCAAACTGACATTACTGAAAAGAATTTGCAAGAAAGTAATTAAAGCTTTGTCGAAAACTTTTTATTTCTTCCTAGAAAAGCGCCCTGTATAACGAAAATGTCAGCTAGCAAATCACATATTAAATATGAAAAACCTACAAAAAGATTTCTAGACAGAACGAGACGAAGTGGCTGCATCCAACCGTCAACCGGTCATATTGCCGCCAGTTTTTCATTATTCCAAAATTTTAGGAATTTTAAACAATTTGCAAATTATAACCAGAAATGTATTGCATTTCGATTTTTTTACTGTAATCGTCTTCTAATTGTGGCAGAGTTATGAAACTGAAATAATATTTTTTTTAAAAGCCAAAATAACAAGTAAAATGAGACGAATACGTTGAGAAAAAAAAATTTGTTGATAGTAGTTAGGATTTTCCAATTTTTATTTTGTTAATTTTCTTAAATATGAAAAACCTACAAAGGCTTTCTAAGACAGAATGAGACGAAGTAGCTGCATCCAACCGTCAACAAGTCATGTTGCCGCCAGTTTTTCATCATTCCAAAATTTTAGAGATTTTAAACTATTTGCAAACTATAACCAGAAATGTTTTAAATTTTGATTTTTTTACTGCAATTGTCTTCTAATTGGGGCAGAGTTATGAAACTAAAATAATATTCTTTTTAACAAAACAAAATATCAAGTAAAATAAGACGAATACGTTTAAAAAAAAATTTTTGTTGATGGTAGTTAGGTTTTTCCTATTTTTATTTTGTTAATTTAATTTATTGATAACAATCTAAACATTGCAATGAAAGAAATTAAAATACCCGCCTATCGGACTCGATAATTATCGGTTCAATAAAAATGTGAGTAGAAACACAATAAAAACTATCGCCTAAATATTATATCTAGCCATAACTATAGGTCATTAACTTATTTCAATTTTAAACCACTACATGAACTTCAATTTGACTAATTACATTTTGGTTTTCGATAGATTAAAAAATGGTGGGATGCGTTGTCTATCTCTCAGCATTAGTGATTTAAAGGTAGAGGCGCTGCAATCGGATCCGCGTTAAATGTAACGGTCGCAGCCCAATAGTAGGATCAATTAATTTTTTTAATGTTGCTCTTGTCTAATTTCGCGGATACAAGACAAAAAGTAATTTTGGTACTTGGTGACAACGTGAACTAAATAATTAATAAAGCAACTTTTTGGGGGGATTATTCAGTTTTTTTTTCTGCTGAAGCCCAGGATCATCAAAAAAACATTAATTGAATTTAAACTTAACTTAGATCTTTTTCCACAGCAAATGTTTTAAAAAAACGCAATTTATGAAGCATTTTGCGGTTTTAAATTTTTTTTCTGGTGGGATTGGGGTGAAATAGTTAAAATAAATGTTTTGGCAATTTAGTTTTCTCACTTCTATGGAAGTTTTTAGATATCATTTTTTGTATTCGAACCATAAACATCGGACGCAACGTGAAGATAATAACATTCTCATCTAAAATGATATCAGTGAGAAAAAATTGCCAAAATAAAACAAATAAATCAAGAAAATAAGTAAAGTGACAAAGAATGAAACATTTTTGTTTTGTTTAGTGGGTTGTGAATCAGTAATGCAAGTAACATTGATTAATGCCCGGATGCATAAAGCGTGATTAAAGTCTCGTCAAAATTTTGATGCGTGATCACAGAACCATCCGCTGGTTTTAAAGAATTAGAAAAAGAGCAAAGTTAATGTCTGTTAAGTTCCTACAGAATGCAACAAACGACTAATGAACAGTTAATGTTTTAAAATTTTTAGATAGGCTCATTAAACTGTCGTCATGTTGAGGTATCGAGCTTGATTTGCTAAATAAAAAAATTAAATTTAAAGCAAAACATTTTTTAAATTTTTAATTGAAAATAAGTAACTTAATAGTTTCTAATTTTTTTTAATAAGTTTTGTACCAAAAAATTATGTTACCTACACCTTTTAGTGACAAAGAATACTAGAGGCGTAGTAGAAATTACCGTTAGTTTTGACAAAATTGAATGGACCAAGAGTTACCGACACAGAAGAAATAAGGTTGATTTATGGTTTCCTAGAAAAACGCCCTCTGGAACGAAACATGTCTCCTACTAATTCCAAATCTCAACAAAATCTGCAAAAAGGATTAAGTGCTCCGAAGAATACAACCGATTTGTCGCTTAAGAATGGCAAACAAATTTTCGAAAGGATTTTCAGGACTGAATGGGCGACGTAGCTCAGAGTAAGCTTTAATCGTCAACTCTTTCTTCAAAATTCAGAAATTCTAACCTGAAATGTTTCAAATTTTACTATAATCGCTTTATAATGATAAAATAAGTTGTCTATCTCTCAGCATTGAGAATTTAAAGCTAGAGGCGCTGCAGTCGCGGGAAATTTAAAACACCCCAACGGTAGGATAAATTAATTTTTGACGTAATCTTACAAAATCCGAACAATGTCTAATTCCGTAAATAGAAATCACAAATGTTGACAACGTGAACTGTCAAAAAGCAGGTAGAAGCATACTGAGCTAAATATCGCATTTTTCAAGTTATGGTACTGATAACAAAGTGAACTTTAAAGAACAGTCAGACAGAGCAAATGTTTAAGAAAATGAAGAAAATTCGCTCTCATTGGTGGATAGGTAAAATACCAACTGACGTAAACAGATGCTCGAATATGTACACATGCAACCATCCAGTTTAAAAAACTGGCGTTTGGAAGGTCACATGATTTGTTTTGAAAACTTCTTTACTCGTTGTTGGTAGTGTTATGGGACTTGTCGAACCGATACATAATTTATTTATTGAAGAAAAACTCAGTTTAAAAATTAAATTGAGCTGCTAGTAATTAATTTTTGTATTCAGAAATCTTCAATTAATTCGTCGCGCAGTTATAAAAAATAATCAAAAATTATTTAAATTAATTTTGTCGTAACTCTTTCAATTTTTGTTTGTTTGTTATTTTGCTATAATAGAGTAACAAAATTTTGGGGGCGCTAAAAATTCAGCGTTGAGCAAATTGGGGGTCATTACCCAATTACTGAAAAAACGGCAAATTTTCCCGTTGCCGCATTTGTCCGTTGCCAACAAAATATCCAGTGAACAACACTTAATTAAGTGTTGCTTAATATGGGACCAGGTCGAAACCGGATTGTCATTGGCGGCGAGTCATGAATGCAGCCATGATAGAAATGGCGGCGTGCCATAGGCCCAATATGACCCAAACTCCGCCTCTATACCTTCCGGATTATATCGTAGACTCCGGAGAACCTCTCCACAACACACGACTTTCTAGTTTCACGCGCACAAGCAAACAAGGTGAACACGCCCGAGCGTTATCAATTTAAAATTTCTCAGTTCAGTGCGTACCCTTCAATAATCAAGTAGTGAAGAAGTTTTTCTACAAAATTTTTTGCAGTTGCAAAAACAATTTGTAGACAAAAACAAAGTGTTTTTTGTTTTGTTTTCCGTGGGTTTGTGAAATTATTTTATATTATGGTATCTTACTACCCCCCGATGTACCGTCATCATCAGGCCACAGTTCCGAATACAGGAACCCCGCAATTTCCAAATTCGGCCACAATGCATCCTTGGTATGCAGGTTATCATCAAGGTGGGAGCCAAATGGGAGCCAGCACTTCTGCCTCTTATTGCATGCAAGATGAGCAACAATTTTGGCATACCCATTCTCATCCTCATTCGGTATTTTCTGAATTCAACGATTTCGGCGGCGGCCCTCATATACCCCCGATGGGTTTACAACAAGTTCAGGAGAACCAAGAGCATAATTTGCCAGCATCGTCACCAGTTTCGGGCAGCGATATGTCGAGTCCCGGTGCAAGTGGGAATCCTTCGCCCCAAAATCCGACTCCAGGTGGCTCGAGACCGACGCAAGCCAGGAGCCCCTATGAATGGATTAAAAAGACTTCTTACGCAGTTCAGACCAATCAACCAGGTAAGAAATTTAGTCAATTAGCTAGTTTTCCTTCTATTTACCTTCCAGTTTTTTATTATTTTTGAAACTTTGTTGTAGTAGTTCTAGCTGATACAGCAAATCTTAATCCCACTTCTGAAACAAAAGCGCTTTCGACAATATCTAATTAACGACAATTACGTATCGATATTGTCGAGTATCGAGATCTTAATTAATCTATTTCGGTCTCATTACGTGTAAATTGATTTCTGGTTGCACTAAGTTAATGCGTTGTTCATAATTATTAGCTTTTCTCCAACGCTGAATTTCTGAAAACAAATCAACGTGGCACAAATTTTATAATTTGTTGAAATATTTTGTTGAAAAATTGTTACCAAAACTTTTGCAGCCTTAAATCTAAAATTTTAATCAACCCACGTCGTTACAATCACAGAATTGCAATTTTTTAGCTGCGGAACGCTTTACAAGATTTATGTCTTTAAGTCTTTCTCTTCTTTAATGCGACAATCAATTTGGTTTTTTTAATAGTCAATAGTTGGAACATAAAAATGTTTCAGCTGCAAGTTGAATTGGTTTTACCATACCGGTTCACTTCTTGAAAATGGTAAATCCGGCAACGCTGCTAACAACTGAAGGCTTATCTTGTTAGAAGTAGCCAAATATAACGCAGGTGCTTGTTCTTTACTTTGTTACTATATCGAAACTTTTTGTTTTAACAAAAACGTTGGTATCTAGACAATTTATTCTCGATATCAAAAAGTTATTTAAATTTATTTTTGCCCTTAAAACGCTTTTATTCTGAATTTCTGTCTTTAAGAAAGGTAATTGGCAAGACAGTTGCTTGGTTGTTACTAGTAAAATTGTTGTAATTTTTTTTATTAATTTAATTTTTAACATTTAAAAAATTCTATAAATTATTTTACACCCCTCGAAATTATCAAAAACTCTACCTGAGAATTAGACAAATTTGTATGAACTGCCATTTAATGTTGCAGTTTAGTCATTATTTTGCACGACAATGCATTTTGTTGTAAAACACATTTTTTTAATTTCCCACTTTTAAGACTTAAATTGAATTTCAAGTATTTTTAAAAATACAATAAATTTAATTTCTCCTATAATGTATGAATTTTTTTTTAACTGAAGCCGCCGCATAGAAAATCATTCTAAAAAATTAATTAGGTCAAAAACAATGTTATTGTCGATCATGTACAGCAAGAAAATCCGAAAGATTTATTAAAGTTTTTGAGTGGTGTACAACGGCAAAAATTATTGTCGCACCTATAGCGCCTTGTGCGAGCGACAAAGAACGCAAACTAACTTACCGTAACTGGTATCTGGAAAATTAATGCTCGAAAATTTTAATATCCTCGCATAACTTCAGAATATTGCAGGTAGAAAATGTTGTTGAGGCAGTTTCCTTTGTCTAGACGTTTACAATCTATTCTCGATATCAAAAAGCTAATTGAATTAATTTTTGAGCTTAAAATCCTTTTTTGTTGTGAATTCTTGAAAGGTTTTAACTGGTAATTTGCAAAACAGTTTGTTGAATCGTTTGTTTATTACTAGTAAAATCGTTCTAATTTTTTTTGTTAATTTAATTTTTCATATTTAAAAAATTGGAAGAATTATTTTGCACCCCTCGAAATCTACAAAAACTCAAGCTCAGATTACATGAGAATTTGATTAGTGCGTAGAAACCGCCATTTAAAGTTGAGGATTAGTCGTGATGACATTTTACGGCAATACAATTTGTTGTAAAAAAAACACTTTAAAACTAAAATAATTTTTTATTTCTTTTCCCACTTTTAAGAATTTAGACGCATCTGTCTCTGACTTAAAATAAATTTTAAGTGAATTGGTAAAAATTTTTGAAGATACAGTAAAATTAATTCCTCCTATAATTTATGTAAAAAATTTTAACTCTTATTTTATTCTGAAGTCGCCGCATAGAAAATCATTCTAAAAAATAAATTAGGTCAAAAACAATGTTATTGTCAATAATGTACAGCAAAAAAATCCGAAAGATTTATTTAAGTTTTTGAGTGGTGTACAACGGCAAAATTTATTGTCGCACCTGTAACGCCGCATGCGTGCGACAAAGAACGCAAACAATCTAAACCAACTGGTATCTGGAAAATTAATGCTCGAAAATTTTTATAATCCCACACAATTTCAAAATATTGCAGGTAGAATGTAGTTGAGGCCGTTTCTTGGTCAAATGTCAACCAAAATGTTGGTATCTAGACATTTACAATCTATTCTCAATACCAAAAAGTTAATTGAATTAATTTTTGGGCTTAAAACATTTTTGTTGTGTATTCCTAAAAGGTTTCAACTGGTAATTTGTAAAACAGTTTGTTGAATCGTTTGTTTATTACTAGTAAAAACTTTCTAAATTTTTTTGTTAATTTAATTTTTCATATTTAAAAAATTGGAGGAATTATTTTGCACCTCCCGAAATCTACAAAAATTTAAGCTCAGATTACAAGAGAATTCGATTAGTGTGTAGAAACCGCCATTTAAAGTTGAGGGTTAATAGTCATTACATTGTACGTCACTGCATTTTGTTGTAAAACACTTCAAAACTAAAACAATTCTTAATTATTTTTCCACTTTTAAGAATTTAGACGCATTCGTCTCGGACTTAAAATAAATTTCAAGTGGATTGGTCAAGTATTTTGAAACTACAGTAAAATTAATTTCTCCTATAATTTATGGAAAAAATTTTAACTCTATTTTCTTCTGAAGCCGCCGCATAGAAATTCATTCTAAAAAATAAATTAGGTCAAAAACAATGTTATTGTCAATAATGTACAGCAAAAAAATCCGAAAGATTTATTTAAGTTTTTGAGTGGTGTACAACGGCAAAATTTATTGTCGCACCTGTAACGCGGCATGCGTGCGACAAAGAACGCAAACAATCTAAACCGTAACTGATATCTGGAAAATTAATGCTCGAAAATTTTTATAATCCCACACAACTTCAAAATATTGCAGGTAGAATGTAGTTGAGGCCGTTTTCTTGGTCAAATGTCAACCAAAATGTTTGTGTGTTTGTTTGTAAAACACTTCAAAAGTAAAACAATTTTTTAATTCTTTTCCCATTTCTAAAAATTTTGACGCAGTTGTCTGGGACTTAAAATGAATTTCAAGTATATTAGGCAAGTATTTTCAAAAATACAATAAGATTAATTTCTCCTAGAATTTGTGACTAAAAATATTAAAAATCCGAAAGTTTTGAGTGTACAACAGCAAAATTTATTGTTGTACCTACAACGCCCCCTGCGTGCGACAAAGAAGGCAAGAAAACTAATCCATAACCCTAAGAATCTGGATATTAATTCAGTATCTTACAAAATTCAGTATCTTACAAAACTTCAGAACATTAAGGTTAGAAAATCAGAACCTTTATAAATTTATCTACTAAAAAATACTTTATTAATGGCCATCTTGAGAACTATACAAAGAGATTAAGTTTTTGAGTATTTTTACTAACTAAATGGATTTTTGAACAGTTAATGTTAAATTTTGTTTGGAGAATTTTTTAAACTAATAAATTTAAATTAAAAATTGTTGTCGTACTTATAATTATTTGTATTTTGTAATTCGCGATTTTAAATAATTTTTTCTACAAAGAGCTCTGCCAGCGACATTTATGGAGTGAAAGTAAAAAAATGTTTATTGGTTTGATTAAACCTTTTTTGATCCAACATCATACTGCTAAAATTAATTTAAGAATTTTCTTAAAAACATTTTTGTAATTTGAAATTAAGAAACTGATCCAGATCTGAACTAAACCCATCTTATAGTTTA
The DNA here is from genome assembly GCA_905333025.2 of Pyrochroa serraticornis. Taxonomy (NCBI): domain Eukaryota; kingdom Metazoa; phylum Arthropoda; class Insecta; order Coleoptera; family Pyrochroidae; genus Pyrochroa; species Pyrochroa serraticornis. The sequence continues at coordinate 5,641,650 of HG995157.1, read as the reverse complement.
TACGTTCTAATTCAGAAAATTGCTTATAATTCAAGAGATTACAGTGCAAAGAGTTTAAAAAAAAATTGGGACGTTTCCCAATGTTGGTCAAGTTTCCACGGAAAAAGAAAAATATTTATTAAAAAGTTTTCGAAGAAATTAAAGAAAACTTGTTGACTAAATTATTGGCTGAAACAATTACGGAAAATTATTTTCAAGAATTTATCATTTTTCAACAAACTCTGCAGCAACAATTTTTTTTCATGCAAAATCTTTACTTAAAACTAAACAAACTAAAAAGTTGTGAAATATTTTTTTTCTGCCTCATACAGTGCAAGTGTTACATGTTGTAATTATCTACTGTATTTTATTTTTTATTATCTACAAAAATTAGATTCAGTAGAAGCAAGTTATTTGTGACAAAACTTTTAAGTGAAATTACTCAATTTGATTAATTACAGTTTTTGTTAACTAAATAAAGCAATTGCTGTTGTGAAATTCTACATTAGCTAGCTGGAATTTAATTATCAACCTACGCCTAGATCACGCATCTATTAAAAGTGTGAATTTTTTCGACAAACAAAGAACTGTTTTACGCATTAAACAAGTTTATAGCGTCTCGACATTTTTCAGCACCTCTTCTTAGCGACCTTTAGTCATTATAGTCACAAAATTTTTAATGTATTCATTCATAAAGACTAAGATCTTATTTCATTGCATATATTTACAAACTATATGATTGCACATTATTCAAAGTTGGTTGTCAACAATTGTTAATAAAAGATATTGGAGAAAATTCTTGAAGGTTATTTTCATTGTATCATTTTTTAAATTTTTCTATAGGTCTCCTCATTTTTTAACGAACCAACGAAAAAAAAGTTTTTCAAATGCATCACACCCTTCATTATAAAGCCCGTCCATTACAGCGGTCTTCCGATGCCAGAAACCCTTTAAAAAAAAACTTCTTGCTGCCCAAACCGGCTCTCGATTTCTTTGTATCAAGAAAAATTACCAAACTACAAAATTTGAGCTAAAATAGTTAATTGTAAATAATTGTCATTCAAGCTTTAATCACAAAATTCACTGTAGAGCAAATAATTTTTATAAAATTTTTCTCGATTATTTTGTTTAGAAAATAAGTCTAAACACAAGTCCTTATGCATAAAACTATGTTGTTAAAATTTTTGGAACTAATTTCCTGAACACTTTTAAGCAGATTCTGCAGAATCTCCAATTCTCCGCCCAAAACTGAGCGTGTCACAATTTTTCTGTCCCATCTATTTATTGTAATTTCTTTCCATAGACCCTCCTATTGATAAATTTAATAGAATTGTTGAGGAAAAGTTAGAATTCACTCCCGTATCCCCCTTCACAAGCTCAATTTTTGAGTTTCATTGTCTAGGTTAGATTCAGATGTAAAGCTGAAAATTTTTCTGTTTGATAATTGTGCACCAAAAAGTTCTTGTTCGGCCCCCAGATCTTCTATAAATTTCTGCATGATGCTTGATGTAATTTTATCGTTAACGTTGTAATTCTGAGCTTTGAAACTTTTTCGTTTTGTTCTAGAACTAAATTGCCTAAATTCAGGCATTGTTCCGCTAGAGCTCAATGAAACTGCACAGGACAACGCAACCGGTACGAATCCCTTCAGTAGAACTGATTTCAACAAATAACTTCAGTTAAAAAAACCTGAAACACGGTTAAAAACCCCAAACAAAAATTACGTAACAGTTATTTGTTGTCATCGCTCTAATTGTGCATAGTGTTTCGTTAATCTTTTTTTATCTTAGCATGTTTACTAATGTTTTCACAATGCCCGCCCCGCCATTGTTTCCTCAATTATTCACATTCACGCTCCAAATGAATCTAGAAAATTTCGAAAAACCGCCACGACTAATTAAGAAATACTCAATAAATTAACATATAAAACTCTAATGGCGTCCGTCCAATTCCACGTCCATTAATCTGACAGGTGCATCTCTCGTGTAGCATTAGCGGCCATATTTTACGTTTTTACTGCCGTCCGGCCAATGGAAAAGTTTGATCGGACCCCGGAATCTAGTCGGTAAATTAATAAAGAACGGTCCAACGAAAGAAACTTAAGCAAGAGGGAGGTTAGGTCGGTTTTCCCCAGAAACTTGTAGCATGTTTTACCTGAGTCCGGAATTTTATTACGTCATTCCGGTGCCGGAGGAACATGTTAGAGCCGTGTCTATTTCGTGATTTAAGCTCTTATTAAAGTTTTATGTTCACCAAAAGCTCGTAAAATTCTTTGTAAAGTTCCATGATTGTTTTACAACCCTTGCTTTATTTTTCTTGGCGCAGTCAATCCTTTATGCGGCACTAAATTTTGTCTGCTCCCATCGGCCCAACGCCCAAAAGCTCAGCGCGCCACACTCAAATGCAGTTTTGATACTCCAAAAAATTAAAATTGCCTCAATTCAGTGGAAGTCTCATTTAACACATTATTGTGGGTATTGTTGAATTTTTTGGTGCAGTTTGTTCCACCAGTTAAGGTGTAAATTTCTCTTATCGTCGTCATTACCAAAACTTAATTAATTCAGGGTAACTAGAAGGTAAAATATTAGCAAAATTAAAAGCTTTTAATTTATTTGTTTGCCACTTTTACAGACGTTGTTACGGTTTACGTAGCATTATCCGGGGTAAAAACTACCTAATAAGAAGATAATGGTAATGCCTCTTTTCTCGTTGGCACTTTACCTGTCTCTTTGTTGAAATTCTGTCAAATTGCTAACTCAAAATTTACCGTGACGTGGGACGCTTTTGACAAGATAATTTCTAGGTACATTTCGGACATCGGATTTTTCCTGTGTACTTTGCCGTCTTTTGGTAACAAGACCTTCAATAAATCTGAATTAATATTTGTCAGTAAACTGGGGTCTCTAGGGAATTTTTATGGAATCTGGGGGGTAAAGTAAAATTTTGGCAAATTTATGACAGCTGACAACTTCAGGTGGTCGATGAATCGAAAATATTTGCAAGGGCAATGAGCGCGAAATTGTCGCAAATTGCCGCCAAAATAAGGAGGCCAAAATAAACTGAAATCTCACCCCGTCGAGATTCGAAAGGCGAAGGTCTTTTTTAGGTACATTGCTCGATTTTTTGATAATAAAATCTTAAATTTTAATTTTTGGAAAACTCCACTTTAATTTCAAAATAATAAATTTCATAATAAATAATTAATTTATAGCCAATTGCATGGATTAAAAATCTTTTGTATTGTTGAAAATCAGTAGCAACTTGGAAAAACTGAAATATAAGTTGTCCACGATTTTTCTTTTTTTGCCACTTTTTGAGAAAATTACAATCTTTTTGAATCTGACTATATTTTGTTAATTGTCCCTTACATTATTCTTCATATCTTTTCATCTTCAACAAACTTTGTAATTTTAATAATTCATAACTCAAAATTTTCTCAAAGCAATAGAAAAGCTCGTTTTTTCTGCAAATACTCCAAAGAACTAGAGAAAAAATTCCTTACTAACTAAAATCTTTGAAATATTTTAAAAATTTTACAATTGCCAGCGCTTGCTTGTTTGAATAAGTTTGTATTGGGCTCAAAATTGGTATTTTTGACTATTAAAAACATAACCTTAGAATTCCATATCTATGACATAAAAGCTCATAAAATTGCTAATAAAAAAGATTAAAGTGCGAGATCATAAAAGTATTAAATTTTTTCTTTGAATTTCTGCGCGTCCGTCGCAAACTTTTAATGGTACGCGAATTCGGTGCGGCGCGTCTCATTTCGGCAAACACCAAAGAAAGTGAGTAAATCATTTGGAATAAAGTTGCTTTTCCGGTACCGAAACAATTCGACAACTGTTGTCGAAGGGCAAAATAAATCAGCAAGCGGTACAGTACACGGTGCATGCGGAGAATTTTGTCACCCTATCTAATTTTGAGCATAACAAGTTAGTCTAAATTATTCAGTTGCTTTATAGTAGCTCACTTTCTTCTGTTAATATGCCAAAAATTAAGAATATTGGTAGTAACCACTAAAACGTATCAATTGTTATTTAAAAAATTACGACATAATAGTTGCTAGTTTTTGCAATTTCTTAAGTATAAAATTTGTAAGATTGCTGTTAAAAAAAATAAGCTAAAAGGTCATTTACTGGAAAAATTTGTAGCTGCGAGATAAAAGCAATTGCCTTTTTATTGAAAATGTAAAAATTTTAACAATAATTTTGTTAACATCAAAATTAGAATTCGAGATAACAAATTTTTATATTCCATCCAATAATCTTAATTAATGTAATTACAATTTCTGCATTGCTACTGCAAACTTTTAATGGTACGCAAATTTGGTGCGCCCCGCCCGATTTCGGTAAACATCAAAGAGAATAAGTGACAATGTACATCATCCATCATTTGGCCTATCGTTACTTATCCAGTACCAAGAGAATTGGAATTTCCAAACTGTTGAAAACTGAAGGCCAAAATAAAGCAGCACGTGGTGCGGTACGGTACGGAAATTTGACATCCTATTTCAAGCATGACAAATTGTTTAAAAGTATTAGTTGGGAGCTTGCAGTTTGAGATTCTGATTATTTAAGCCTTTAAGAAATATTTTGAACTTTTTTATCTTTTAATACAAAATTTTGGCAAAGAAAATAATTTTTTTCAAAATATTGCTCACGAGTCCGGGACTTTTTTGATTGCGATATTATTTTTTAATCGATTCTTAACTGCGATCTCTTCGCGTCTTTTACAGTTGCTTGTGTAAAATTACGGGATGCCCCTCTTTCGCCCAGTTTTTGTCCCCTCGTGATATTTGGCTGGACGTTAATTCGAACTGAGCCCGCAAGTATTACATAAATTGTCCGTAAAATTAGCAAAAGCTTACAGGGATATCCAGAGAACATAGTTGGGGAAATAACATCGCGACAGTGTAATAGCGTCAATGGAGCCCTGGGGAGGCATAACCTCAAACGGCGGGGAGTTGCGAATCGACGCGGCGGCAATTATCAAGCGATACAGTCGTCGTCGCCCGCCACACACACGTACAACTCCATCATCCCGATGGATGAAACCCAGAAAAATGTTACTGCACCAATTGGGCCATTGTTACCGCTGACAAATTGCATTCTTTACACATTAAAAGCCCAACTGTTATTATAGCGACCGGTTCGATAACGAAGGGAAACTTCATCATTGTCAGTTTTTTGATTGCAGCCAATTAAACTCGAAAAGAAGAAGCCCAACTCTTGATTAGAAAAGCAATATTTTTCCAATTTTCAGTCCACAAATTGACCGCGAGACTCTTCATTTAAAAATTGCAATAGAATTTTAAAGTTATGGTACAGTACGCGGTGCGCCACGCAGCGCTTTTTTTCAACATTTTTTACTAAAGTGGCAAGGAAAACTGGAACAAAAGTCGCTACGTGCCGCATCGCGTACCGTACCATAATTTTGAAATATTACAATTTGAAAATCAACTTAATAAAGTACTTTGGCTACCAAAAATTTTGAATTACGTTAAATAAATTCTTTTTGACAAAAACGTAACTTGATTTTTTGTAACTGGAGAATTGGAACAAAAGTCGCTACGTGCCGCATCGCGTACCGTACCATAATTTTGAAATATTACAATTTGAAAATCAACTTAATAAAGTACTTTGGTACTTTGGTCGCATAATTAGCACAATTTTTGTAAAATATTTTATGGGGTTTGTCAATGTTTACAGCTTCGGCAATAAATTATAGATACACTTAAGTTATGTTGGACGGAAATTGGATTTTTTAGCTCAACACTTAATATCCGTGATAAATTTCTCGAGTTTTTGTCGCGTGATGGCGAAAGAAACGAAGTTACTGGTGGGATTCTGGGATGGGGGTGGCTGGAATCTTGAAAGTTGATTGTAGAGCTTTAGGCGATTAATTGGCAAATCCTGCTGTTTCTCCCACGTAAAGTCGTGAAATAATCGCGTTTTCCTAGTTATAGGGACAATATTTTATGGTGGTAGTCGATTTCTCATATCTGAGTGCGATAAGGCCGATCGTTGATCAAGAGGATTAGCGAGCGGTGAGATGAGACGAGTCGGCTTATTTATTCACGATAAGATCTAACGCACCTGACAACATGCGTATTGTCCTGGGCCTAGACCAGGATACCCCACATCTTGAGTCCATGTTTGTCTTTGGATTATATATTTTAACATCCGACACCATCACAGATAGCGGAGTCGCTGTCCCAGTCGCTATCGTACCAACCGGGAACGCAACGCGGAAACGAAAAATTCAGTCAACGAAGAAAATTTTATTTTTTAAGTCAAAACCCGAATCCGACGCGTAATTGTATACATTGGCGTTATCACGATTGCGGCCCACTTAATCGTGTCGTCACACCCTAAAAATGTTTGCGGGATAGCGGCAGGAATCCGGGTGGCTCAATTTCGCATATGTTGGGAAAATATATCTTTATCCCAACTGACAGGCCACCAACGTGCAACATTTGGTAGGTAGTCGTCTCTTTATCGGATTAGCCACTGTTTGGACATGCCTGTCTGTAACACATCTACCTTCAAAACCCCCCTCGATGTTGTACCATTACAACCATTGCTTTCAACAACAGATTTGTCACATTTCCAACCTTTTGCCGTGACTTGTGACGAAATTTATGGCTCAACTTTTCGGACAAACAATTTCGCAATTTGATTAGATAATTGCGCAGGTTGAAATAATTATCGTCTGAATGGTAGTTTTTCAGGACTGAAAAGGTTACGTGCTTGGATTGGCGGCCGACGGGGCCCGACCTACCATTGATCGTCATAAAGAGGCACTTCGTCCGCTTTATGGTCACCATCCTATGCCTCCTTGATGTCTATTTAGTGTTTACAGCAGCCCAGTGGCTTTATTACGCTTTTTATTGAATAAATCATTATTCTTCAAGAATCGCGCCCTCGATAACGGTTTCGGGCAAAAGCACCGCTATTGATTGCAACGCCTCCTCCCCAGAGCTTTAAACGCGGCTTTTTCCAAATTTACGTAAAACCAACGACCATCTGCAATTAGGGCCTAAATTCAATCCTCGAATTTTTGCGTCTCGTAGTCCCGAAATTTTCTGCAGCTAGTTGCAAAAGATGGATCTAAATAAAAAAATTTAACGAAGAAAACTGGCGAATCTGGCGCCAGCTAAGTACAATTGTTGGGGTTATCAGAATCGCTAGTAGTTAGCTGTAGTTAGCGGGGAGAATTGGTAGTTTAGTTTCAGGTCAGTTTTATTGATTTTGGAAATTTGTTGTAGGGAGAACCAGAACAAGGGATAAATACCGTATCGTTTACTCCGAAACTCAGCGTCTAGAGCTCGAAAGAGAGTTCAGTTTCAATAACAAATACGTGACAATTAAGCGTAAACAAGAGCTAGCACACGAATTGCGTCTTTCGGAGCGTCAAATTAAAATTTGGTTCCAAAATCGTCGAGCTAAAGCTCGCAAACAAACCAGGAGATCCGCTGAAGAAAGACAAGGGATGCTAGCACGTTATCATCTTAACCAACAACAACGTCCGAATTTTTTCCAAAATCTTGCTCCTATGATTAACGCTGTGGCCCCGCGCGTGGGTGGTAATCCACAAAATCTGTTTAGATCTCCCCGAGTTGAGACTATTACTAGCGCTCAAGCTGCAGCTAGTCCACAAAATCTGTTTAGATCTCCCCGAGTTGAGACTATTACTAGCGCTCAAGCTGCAGCTAGTCCACAAAATCTGTTTAGATCTCCCCGAGTTGAGACTATTACTAGCGCTCAAGCTGCAGCTAGTCAAGATATGAAAGTAGAGGGACCTGAAAATTCTTATTCCCCCAATTTATCTCAATAGAATAATTTCGTTTAGTCGACTATATTTGTGCGGTGTCAAATTTTCGGTCAATTTTCAAGTGCAATTTTTTGTGCAATTTCCCTTGATGCAATCTTAACACAATTTTTCGGGATCGAAAAGGATGGTTGTCAACATTTTTTAAATCAATCTTGATACGGTGCCAAAAACTTTTCGTAAAAGCTTCTAATTTTGGTTCAAAAATTCGAAATTAAAATAATTAATTCAGTAACCAACCGTTTTCGATTTCAGTAGTTTTGAGATTAGAAGCATCAAAATGTACTCTTTCTACCAGAAGCTTTAATTCACAACCATAGTCAAATGTTTCACCCGGGTTATTGTTATCAACATCAGTTAAGTTTGATATATTATGGATATAATTTTTACTACCTATCAGATCTTTTTTTTTAAATTTTTTTGCTCTGCTGGGTGGTCTAAATTTTAGTCAAAAATTAACTAAAAATCTAATTTCGCTCTTTTTAGTTATGTAACATCTTCAGCCGCTGAAAGTGATATAGTTTCAACTAAACCGCACATACTTTACATTGATTTACATCACCCAATTTCGCTTTCAATAAGCGATTTTTTTGTTTTTTGTTTTTTGTTAGGTTTACAAAAGTATACAATCCTAGTTTTGATGAGAACCTTAATCTAATGTTGCGTTAGCCACTGAGCTGTGACTAATTAATTTTTATGCAAATTATTTTGCTTCATATTTTAAATTTATGCGACATACTACTCACGTTATTTGAAAAAAGGTCTGACAGATTTACGTTTCAAAATTTGATTGATGTCTCAAAACACGCACCTTTAGTACAAATAGCTTGCGCTTCACGTTAAGGTTTAACTAAAATGGGGTTGTTAACGTTAGGAATAGCTTAGTTAAATTTAGAGTCCTCAGCGAGCTGGAAGTGATACAGTTATTTCAATTACAATTTTCATATTTTGGTAAGAACTTGCAAAATCAATTTTTGTGACTTCTTTCTTTTCATAAATCGTCTTTTTTGCTTTTTGTCCGCGTTTTTTATTTAATAAAAAACGAAGCTCTCATAGGTCTCTTTTTGCTTGTTTTAGTATATTAAATTGTCTTTTCGTTTCATATGTGTTTAGTGTTTATTTTTACGAGAAAGCAAAATTCTCATATTGTCTTTTTCTATATTTTTCGTTTTGTTTCGCAAATTGTTTGCGGATTTTGTGTTTGTTTCTTTTTGAGAGACAAGAAAAATTTGAAAAAAATTGTTTAGTTGTAGTTTTCATGATGTCCTTTTTATTGTGTTTTAAAACAAAATTATTGAAATCGAAAGTAGTTTTTCGATTTATTTGTAGAAATGCACAAGTTACTTATTAGAATACACAAAAAATTAAATATTAACAATTCCAAAGAAATAATAAAAGTGCTAACATGGAACTCAAAGGCCTCGTGATATTTAGTTTTTTTTTAAATAATTTGTGTATTTGTTATTGTAATTGCAACATATGCAACGTCATTATTCAGTGGTAGGCAACCGTTAAACTTTTGTAGGTTTTTTATTTGGTCTCGTTTAATTGTGTTTAATTATCTTCTTTTTTACCTTTCGATTTGTTTCGCAAATTGTTTGTGGATTTTGTGTTTTTTTTTTGAGAGAGAACGTAATTTCTGAAAAACTGAGAAGTTTAGTTGTAGCGATCCTTTTTTTGATGTGGCTTTTATTAGGTTTTAAAACAAAATTATTGAAATTGAAGGTAGTTTTTCGACTTATTTGTAGAAATGCACAAGTTACTTATTAGAATACACAAAAAATTAAATATTAATATTTGCAAAAAATTAATAAAAGTGCTAACATGGAACTCGAAGGATTCGTGATATTTAGTCTTTTTTAATAATTTGTGTATTTGTTATTGTAATTGCAACATGTGCAACGTCATTATTCAGTGATAAGCAACCATTGAACTTTTGTAGGTTTTTAATTTGGTTTTTTTAATTGTCTTGTCGTGTTATTAATTTTATTTCAGCAAAACTTCAAAATCAACTATTTTGTAAACATTAAGTAATAATTTTAATTTTGTTTAGATTCTGATACGATAGGTGTAAAAGAATTAAATTTAATAAACTATTAAGACGTAACTAATTTTTCCATATATTCCCAAGAAACCTAAAGATTTGCAATTCTATTCTCATTTTCTATATTAGTAAGCAATTATTTCTTGATTTATAAGCAATTATGCCAGCTTTATCAAAATTCTGAACAAAATCTGCCTTTAGAGCGACGATTTATACAGAAACAAGAATTTTTTATGTCTTCAAAAACATTTATAATTTTCGCTCTGCTCATGGAAAATGGACGAATTAATATTTTTATAATTCATACAATTACTGATCCACTTTTGCTTCATATATAAAGAAGATTAAAAATTAAGATTTGAGCTTAATCTTTATTTTTAATTTACAAGAATAGCGAATAATGTTTCTGGCTTTTAACATTATGCAGTAGATTTAAAAAAAATTAAATAAGACATTCAAAGAATTGTTGAAAACACGAAATTTACCAAAATTTTGAGAAGTAATTAATTTTTCCGTACATTCGGAGCGCTAAAAAGTTCTTCCATTCGCTCAATTTTCTAGAGTTTACAATTTTTTGAGGATTCAGTAGCTGTTACTTCTAATATCAAGTAATTAATTAATTAATTCCTTGATTTGTAATTTACTCCTCTATTTGAATATTAAATTTCCCGTTTATTTAATATTTTTCATTGATTCTTCTATTTTCATCCCTCTACCCTTTATATTTTTGCATTATCGTTCTCTTTTTATAATTATGTTCTCCATGGTTTGCCAATTTTATTAACTCTGGTGTCTCCACAGAGCTAGCAAAATGTTAACACCAGCAGATGTCTTGACAAAATGTTAACAATAATAGCTAAATTATTAAAAACATTTGAGTTATTGAAGAAATATAGAATCCCGTTCCTCCATTTCTGTGTTCAATTTCTTATTTATTTACTATTCATGACTTCTTTCTTTAATTTCTTATTTATTTTCAGTCATTTTCTCTTGTTGAATTCACTTATTAACCGGTTGAATGTCAGAACGAGGTAGCTGCTCATAAATTGCTAACAGAATAAAAAAACTGATTCGGTGTCTCTCAAAAAATTTGATTCGCTTAACTGTGATCGTGTGCTTCGTACCTTTTAATAAAAAAAATGCTTAAAAAGAATTAACGCCAGTTTAAGAGTGAAAAATATTTTTTCAATTAGCTCCTGAAGTTTTCAATGGTTTTTATGCCACAGTAAAACTTTATTCGAAATCTAATTTATTGTTTAAAATTTAACTATTCATATAGAGATATTTTTGTCCTATCAGCATTGCCATTTCATTTGTAAAATTCTCAGATAAGTTTGAAAGGCACTCAATTTTTTTTACGATTTTCTACCCTTGTAATTACGTACATTTTACGGAATACTTGACTTATAATTAAAATAATGCCATTCTGATCTTTTTACTGCCTTACTTCAACTTTTTTACGTCAAAAGTCTTGTACCGAATTTTCCTTAGACTTGTAAGATTTACGGGGAGCCACAAAAATTTGCATTTTTTGTAATGACGCCGTAAAAGTCAACTTCTGGTCGAAAATAACAAGAAAATTGCTTTAGATAATAGCAGTAGAAAAAAATCATACAAAGGTACATTAGAGATAGTTTGTAAAAGTGAATAATTAAAAATTGATTTTTACGTATTGCAAATCTAAAAATAAATTTTTGAGTTTTTTTTAAATCCTAAAATAATCCCGACATAGTAACGAACATCACTAAAAACATTAAAATAGTAAAGAGAAAAAACCCAATTTAGGTGATTTCAGTGACTAATTTTGGCTAAAGTGCAGTCAAATCGTTTTGCGTTCTCTGTCGCACGCACGGGGCGTTATTACCGCAATAATGTCTTCGTCCCTCATCCCAGTGACGTTAATATGCAACGGAAGATAAATAATTAGCAGCGTTGTAAAATAGAAAAATGCAAAATCAGTGACGTTAATATGCAACGAAAGACTAAAAAGTTAGCAACGTCGTAGAGTGGAAAAATAAAAAAAACAGAACTTGCAGCTTGTTTTCAAATTTAATTTTTAATAATTTGCTCCTATTTTCTCAAAAAATGCCTGAATTTTGATCGATATTATATGCAAATAAGCGACGAAATTCGAAATTTTGATTGCAAGCTCTGATTGGCAGTTTAGTTGGCCACATGTTACTATCTTTAGAATTTGGCTATTTGCAAACAGTTTTCGAGTTGGACATGAAATGCCGAAGCAACCATCAATTGGATAAACTCCTGATTTAGGCAGCCCACTTTCAATCAATAAACTTACATTGTATGTGTTATTACATGTTACATGTTACATATTTACATGTTACATATTTACATGTTACATATTACATGTTATTACATGTGTTAAGATTGACTGCATATAATTACACACTTTATGTAAGAGATCTTTTGTCCGCCAACTTTAAGGATGCAGACTAATCGATTTGCGTTCTCTTTCATATGCACGGGGCGGTATTAGCGGGATAATGCCTTTTCATTTCAAACAGTGTGACGTTGATATACAACGGAAAAGAAAAAATTAGCATGATCGTAAAGTATAAGAGTAATTAATTAGAATTTGTCGCTTTTCTTCATTTCAAGTTTCTATCTTTTCAAAACCAACAATTCGAAAATTTAACGCTGAGAGCTGACCGGAAATTTAAATGGCAGCATGCAAATATCATCAGAATGTAACTATTTGCTATAGTTTTCTTGTAGTGATTGAAAAGAAAATCAAATAGGATAAACTTTCGATTTAGGCAACCGACAATCTCAATCACAAACTTACGTTGTGTTATTGGTAAGATGGACTGCATATGTTTACACAGTTTCAGACATTTCATATTTGATCTCTTGTCCTTTTTTTTTTGTTCGCCAATCTTAAGGGTGCAGTCAAATCGTTTTGCGTTCTCTGTTGCACGCACGGGGCGTTATTAGCGCGATAATGTTTTCAGTTAGTATGAGGTTAGTATACAAGGGAAAAAAGAATTAGCATGGTTGTAAAGTAAAAGGATGATAAATTAAAACTTGTCGCTTTTTTTAATTTCAAGTTTCTATCTCCTCAAAATCACCAAAATTGCGATCAATATTATATGGAACTGAACAACGAAATTCAAAAACTTGAGCTGACCAGCAGTGTGACGTTGATATACAACGGAAAGGAAAGAAATTAGCATGATTGAATTAGAACTTGTCGCTTGCTTTTAAATTTAAGATTTCATCTCTTCAAAATGACCAAATTGACAATATTATATAGAAATGAACAACGAAATTTGAAATTTGGCATTGACGACTGACCGGCAATTTAATTAGCAACATGTTACCATCATCAGAATGTAACTATTTGCTATAGTTTTCTTGTAGTGATTGAAGTAGTAAAACAAAATTAAATTGGATTAACGCCCGATTTAGGCAACCAACTTTATCTCAATCAATAAACTTGCATTGTATTGGTGCTATAAACACCGTTTTTGTTGGCAGATTTCTTCTTGGATTTTTTCTTTTGTTCGCTACCCTCAATAAAAATTAAATAAATTTCGATTCACTTCCTTTTGATTGTAAAATTTGTTTAACTCTCTCTTTCTTTCTATTTAAAGTAATTTCGTTAATTGTAATAGAAATTTCTCTAAATCACTGCTTCTAAAGTTGAAGCGACGCAGCTTTTATATTTTGAAACTATTGATAATTATTTTAGTGAATTTTGGAAATTTAATTTTTGTTCCATCAGATCGTCAAATTTAACAAAATTTTTGCTAAGAAACGTGATATATTTATATAATTAATATCTTATGATTCTCATCTAAAAACCCGGGCATTTTCCTTGAACTGTCAAGTTTCACAACAGTGCCTCACTAAGCTGATAAAATTTCAAAATTAAAATATGACTAACACTTTCCAACACCTGATTATAGGTATTTTTCCATATATAATTGGGTTACTATAGGTTGAGGTTATCATTTTCGCAATATTTACTTCCTTCAGTTACCTTCACTAAATTTTGATTAAAATCGCAAACTTCATAAAATCCATTTCGGTACCCACAAAGTAGCCCATTTTTCACAAAAAATTGTTGGTTTGCCAGCACCTTTCCGGTGTCCTTTTTTTCTGAATCTTAATGGTGGTCTGTTTTTGCAGGCAAAACCCGGACCAAAGACAAATACCGTGTCGTCTACACTGACCACCAACGAGTAGAACTGGAAAAAGAATTCTATTACAGCAGATACATTACCATTCGAAGAAAAGCGGAATTAGCAAACAATTTGGGTTTGTCCGAACGACAAGTTAAGATTTGGTTCCAGAACCGACGGGCTAAAGAACGCAAACAAGTGAAAAAACGAGAAGAATTCAGTCATAAAGACAACACGTCATCAATAAACAGTATGGCACATATGACACAACCACACATGATTCACGACGCACAACTCGGACAGGGAGTTATGACGGCGCCGACGCTCATATGACCAGAGGAAACGTCGTTCCAATGTTTGTGATTAAGTTAACTTGTGTCGGTTTAAGTGTTTTTATTATTTATTGGTACTGTAGTTTTAGGATGTTTGTTGTAATCGAATTTGCTTTATATGTTTAAATTAATTATTTAAACTGACTGTAAATAATGTTCTGTTGAAAGTTGTTTCTGGATTGTACTATTATTGGCACATGAATATGTTAGAAACATTGTAAATATTAATATAAAATTTTATGTATGTACTTGCTTCAGAAGCACCACGATTTCATTAAACAATACAACTATTTTCTTGCTAATTGCAGTTTTAATTGTTTCGATTTTTTGAGAAAAGTCAGAAATTGATTGTGTCGTTATAAGCTCGGAGCCAGGAGGTATTTGAAGTGAGATATCAATTTTCATAATATTTTTCCGACAAGGTAAGTAGGATTAAGATAATTCGTTTATCGACTCTTTGATGTTTCAATTTGCCGACTGTTGTGTCAACAATATTATTTCAATTAGTAAAGTAAGCAGGCACTTAGAAGCTTTAGCGTTACCTGCTCTGCTATTAAAGATAATTTTGTCAAAAATACTTTTTGAAATTATTTAAAAAAAACTGAATTTTTGTGATTAAAACTGGAATTGTGCATTCGTGGTCAGGTTGCAAAAAGTTGTTTTATCGGGAAATCAGTAAATCGGTAAGCTTTTAAGAACCTTGATAATTGCAGGAATTTTATGGTTTTAAAAGTATCCTAAGGAGCTTATAAGAATCTTGGAAAAATTTACGTCATCGCCACATCATTTATTAAAAAATGTAGCTGAATAGAGTCAAACATCTAAATGTTTATTTGACAATTTCTCATTACTGCAGAAACATCATTTTTTTTTTTGCTTCAACTGAGTAAGTGGTTAGCCGTTTGGTTGTCAACACAATTGACACCTACAGGGAACGATAATTTTTTGCTGTCGAAGATAGTCCGAAACTTTTTTCTAACCCTTATCTTTGACCCACAAAGTTTCTTTTACCTGAAACGGCGACTTGGCTGGCGAATATTTAACTCTTCAATAGGCTAATATCGGTGAATTTTATTTATTTTTTTATAGAGGTTCCTTGAACCAAAAAGCATAACTAAATCACACTAATTAGAAAAAAATAATACAAATAGTTCGTTTGCAAAAATTAGATTTCAAAAATGTTTATACAAAGACTTAAAGAGGAATTTTGATACATTATTGATAATGTTAAATTTTAATCGATATGTACTTCAAGATTTTATTATT
The DNA here is from genome assembly GCA_905333025.2 of Pyrochroa serraticornis. NCBI lineage: Eukaryota > Metazoa > Arthropoda > Insecta > Coleoptera > Pyrochroidae > Pyrochroa > Pyrochroa serraticornis. The sequence continues at coordinate 5,626,051 of HG995157.1, read as the reverse complement.
TTCATAATAAAGTTTCTCCTTTTTACACATTTAAGTGGAGGACTTTTACAAATATTGTGAATAAATTGTCTCCACTTATAATTAAGCGTTAAAAACTTTATTGGTTAAAATCTTGATTCACAACCAATCAGGATTTGAGGAAAATGTGAATAAAGGTAGGTAACAGAAGACTAATTTTTATTTATTTCCTAAGTTTTTCTTGTCTTTGAAAATTCATAAGCATTGTAATCTTATTTTACCATGATTCCTACACATCCCGGATGTTGAAAACTGGCTTCAATATCCATTAGTTGGTTGATAACTGCTTGAAATAATTCTATAATAATTAAAAAAAAATATTTTTTGAAAGTTTCAACCACAAACTTTTGAAAATTATCATCATATGGAAATTATTTGCGTGTAAAATAATGAACATTGTCCTTTTTATTAATAATCAACAAATAAAAAACAATAATTAAAAAATTAAAATTAGAAACTTTCAGTTTTTGGCCGACGCCACTTATTATAGAAAATTTTTTTATTGTTGTAGTAGGAAATTACCGTCTTTAGCTTATTGATCTCAATTCAACTTTTGCAAGTGATGCAAAAATATAATGTCTGAATATAATCTCAAAATAAAAAGTGACATGTTGCTAGAAATTAACAAAAAATTTTTAAAAACAAAAATATTAATATTTTAGATTATTGATGGCGATTTTGCAAACATTTCAAATACCCACTACACACAACTCATTGTCTTTTTCAGACAACAGAATTCAAAGTTTAATCCTAAAATAAAAAGGACACCCAAGCATTGTTATAATTTTATTAAAATTAATTAATAATCTAACTTTAGATTATTGATGCAAATTTTAACAATTTCTAAACATTCCAAAAAACCTTCTGCAGACGCAATTTTCCTTTTATGGGATTAAAATAAAAGAAGAAAGTTTTTATTTAGTGGTTTGTAGTTATGTGCCTTTTTGTTGAAGACTTCGATTTTCTTTCAGTTTTTTTTCTTCTTTATTTTATTAATGTAACCGAAGGCCTGTTGTTTCTTCTACTTAGACTTTTTTGGTTTATCCACGTTTCGTCTCATTGAGGATTGTCTGTGCAATTTAATTAAAGTGTTGCTTCCATTCTTTCTTTGCTTCGTAACCCATTTATTAATATTTTCTACCTCTCATCCTGCTCTTGTGTTTTTCCTGTATCTTAATTGGAAATATATGGCAACTAGTCAAAATAGTTAGCCAGCAGTTTTATATTTATATTTGACCTATTGATAATTTTTTGGTTTTAATATTTTGCCCCTTTTACGTGTTTTACGCATTTTACTCTAATTTTCTACCTCAAATAGTTTAATTTTCTTTTCTTAAAGTTTCTTAATAATATTAATTGTCAAAAAGCTGGATGACTCTGACATGATAATAAAGTCTCGTTAAGGTAAAAATCTCAATTGTTTCTATTCTTTATTACGTTCAGTTTTTTCAACAATTTTTGAAAAAACTTTTATAAAATGCTTAGTTCCTGGATATTAAATCATTAACACTTGAGTGATCTTTCATACCTTTAAGACCTCTTTTGGACATTATTGACTACCACAAAAGCAGACATTATAAAAACGTTATGACTGCCTTTTCAGTCATAAAGTTAGCTTGGCGTGAAAGATTCTAAAATTGACGTTATTGGAAGTGAGGCTTGCAAAAATAATTTTATTCCTAATTATATTCGTATAAACAATTAAAAAATTAAGCGTTTTTGAACATAAAGAACAAGACGGGATAGAATCAAAACTTGTACATCTCTGAAAATTGCATAATTTTTTGCTAAATTTTTTGATCTTCCTTGAACCATCATACCTTACACTATACAAGTACGCTTTATATTTGTTAATTTTCGTTTGAATTTTCTTGGGGGTGTTTGAATATCTTTTCAGTGATTAGCTCAAATGCAGGATCTTTCCTTGAATTGAAGTTTTTTTACATTTCTTTTTCTCTCATGGCAAAAATAATTTAATTTTTTTGTTTTCTCTTCTATTTTATTTATCTAACTAAAGTAAAGTATTTAGCAATATCTTGATGCTTCTTAATTATTTTTTTAGATTTAATTCGTGTATTGTCGATCCTCTAAACTTTTTGCAGACTTCCATAACGAACAATGTATCTTTCCTATTTCAGAAATTTTTATTATAACCGTTCATAATTTTAATTTCTTTGTTCTCTTTTCTTAATTGTTACCGAAACTAGTTTATAAAGATCTTATCAGTTTAGTCTCTACTTTTTAGTCAATTTTATTAGTTGTTTTCTTTTCGACACAAATTTTTTTCATTCTTTGTAATTGTTGCAGTTAGTTTCACCACAACTTTTTAATTATATTGACTAATTATGCTTAACTTTATTCAATTGATTAAGATTTTCTAAACTATTTTCTACGGTATAAAATTCTTGATTAGTGTTTGATGACATTATTATTACTTTCTTGTGAAAATTAAAATTATCTCGCAGTAATTAGACCTCAAATTCTTCAAATGGCTACAGCTAACTAAGTAATAATTTGCTTAATTTTGTTATTACTTAATTTACAACCAAAAACTAAAGTTGGATCAAAATTTCTCTTCTGTAATTAAATCAAAAACTTCCAATGAGATGATCAGAAACTATTAAGACATTTTTCGCAACCTTTAAAATTAATTTTTCACAAAATTTGCACCCGGGTTTTTCACATCCCTTGTCGATAAAGTGTGGGAGATACTAAAAATTTTATTGGGCGTTGTTAAAATAACCGTTTATAATCTTATCACCCCGTTTCTAGATAAATTGGTTTTCAAAGCATGTAGCTTACAACTTGAGCTTTCTGTGTTTTGCTCAGAATCAGTTTTCTTTCTTTTTTCGTTCCCGTAGATTCTTTCTTCTTCGCATTTTTTAAATTTTTTAAGCAGTTGAATTAAATACAATTTTTTTGCTGCTCCATTATTTTGCTTTCTTTTAAAAGCACAAACATATTTTAATTTTATTTCACAAATAAAGGTTTAAAAATACATTGATTTACTTTACTATAAGAGATATAAATAGAATCTAAAAATTCTATTTTTTGTAATTTTTAAAGCAAAAAAGGTGAAAAACTAAACAAGATACCGCCAAGTAATGAAAAATAAATATTTTTAATTAAATAAAATTGGCTTAACATGCCGCTATTGGAAGTGAGACTCGCAAAAATAATTTTAATCTTAAATTATGTTCGCTTAAACAATTCAAAATACAAACGTTTTTAAATATAAAGAAAAAGACGAGATAGAATCAACATTTGTTGTACATCTCTGGAAATTACATAATTTTGTTCTGCATTTTCTTTTTTTAAATTTCATCTTTCATTCCAGTGTTGAACACCTCAGCTACCATTATACCTTCCACTATACAATTACGCTTTATATTTGTTAATTTTCGTTTGAATTTTCTCGGGGGTGTTTGAATATGTTTTCAGTGATTAGCTCAAATGCAGCACCTTGAATTGAAGTTTTCTTAGATTTCTTTTTCTCTCATGACAAATATAATTTAATATTTTTGTTTTTTCCTTCCTTTACCTTTCTATAGTATATTTATTTAAAGTAATGTAGAGTAATGTAAAGTAAATGTTTAGCAGAAACTTGATGCTTCTTAATTATTTTTCTAGATTTGATTAGTGTGTTGTCAATCCTCTAAATTTTTTGCAGACTTCCATAAGATAACCGTTCATGGTTTTAATTTCTTTGTTCTCTTTTCTTAATTGTTACCAGAACTAGTTTATGAAGATCTCATCAGTTGAGTTTCTAGATTTTAGTTACTTTTATTGGTTGTTTTCCTTTCGATACTAATTTCTTGATTTCTTTGTAATTGTTACAGCTAGTTCCACCACAACTTTTTAATTATATTGACCAATCACTTCTAAGTAGGATGCTTAACTTTATTCAATTGATTAAGATTTTCTAAACTATTTTCTACTGTATAAAATTCTTGATTAGTGTTTGGTCAAATTATTATTACATCCTTGTCAAAATTAAAATTATCTCACAGTCATTAGACCTCAAATTCTTCAAAAGGCTACAGCTAGCTAAGTAATAATTTGCCTAATTTTTTATAAATTAATTTACAAGCAGAAATTAAGGTTAGATAAGAATTTTACTTTAGTAATTAAAACAAGAACTTCCTGAGATGATCAGAAACCTTCAAGACATTCTTCGCTACCTTTAAAATTATTTTTTCACAAATTTGCACTCGGGTCTTTTACATCCCTCGTCGATAAAGTGTGGGAGATACTGAAAATTTTATTGGCCCTGGTTGAAATAGCCGTTTATAATTTTATCTCCCCATCTCTACATCTCTACAGCTTGAAGAGTTTTCTTTGTCTTGCTCTTAATAGAACAATCAGTTTTCTTCCTTTTTTCGTTTCCTTAGATTTTTTCTTTTTTGTATTTTTTTCTTTATATCTCAATTAAATCCAAAATTTTTTTGTTGCTCTATTATTTTATTTTCTTTTAAAAGAACGGGCATATTTTAATTTTATTACACAAATAAATGTTTGAAAATACATTGATTTACTTTACCATAAAAGATATAAATCTAAAAATTCGATTTTTTGTGATTTTTAAAGCAAAAAGGATAAAAGTGTTTAATTAAAAAATGCCAAATAATGAAGAACAAATATTTTTAAATTAAATTAAATTGGTTTAACGTGCCGCTATTGGAAGTAAGGCTTGCAAAGATAACTTTAATCTCAAATTATGTTTGTTTAAACAATTCAAAGTTCAAGCGTTTTTGAACATAAAAAAAGCGAGAAAACTTGTTGTACATCTCTGGAAATCATTTAATTTTGTTCTGAATTTCTTTATTAAATTTTATCTTCTATTCAAGTGTTGAACTGCCATCATACCTTTCAATATACAATTACGCTAAATATTTGTTGATTTTCGTTTAAATTTTCTCGGGGGTGTTTGAATATGTTTTCAGTGATCAGCTCAAATGCAGCATCTTTCCCTGAATTGAAGTTTTCTTAGATTTCTTTTTCTCTCATGGCAAAAATAACTTTATTTTTTTGGTTTTTCCTCTACCTTCCTATAATTTATCTATTTAAAGTAATTTTAAGTGTTTATCAAAAATTTGATGCTTTTTAATTATTTTTCTAGATTTGATTGGTGTCTAGTCGATTCTCTAAATATTTTGCAGTCTTCCATAACGAAATGTCTAATGCATCTTTCTTATTTCAGAATTTTTTTACAAAACCGTTTATAGTTTTAATTTCAGTGTTCTCTTTTCTTAATTGTTACCGAAACTAGTTTATGAAGATCTTATCAGTTGAGTCTCTAGTCTTTAGTTACTTTTATTGGTTGTTCTCTTATCGATACTAATTTCTTGATTTCTTTGTAATTGTTGCAACTAATTCCACCACAATTTTTTAATTATATTGATCAAGTCTTTTTAAACCATTTTCTATTTTATAAAATCTTTAATTAGTGTTTGGTGACGTTATTGTTACATTCTTGTCGAAATTAAAATTATCTCACAGTAATTAGAGCTCAAATTTTTCAAATGACTACAGCTAGCTAAGTGATAAGTCAAATTCTTCAATAATTTGCCTAAATTTTGTATTAATTAATTTACAAACAGTAATTAAATTTAGATATAAATTTCTCAATATTAATTAAGACAAAAACTTCCAATGACGTGATCAGAAAATTTCAAGACATTTTTCGCTACCTTTGACGTTATTTTTTCACAAATTTGCACTTGCGTTTTTTACATCCCGTGTCGATGAAGTGTGGGAGATACTGGAAATTCTATTGGCCGTGATTGAAATAGCCGTTTATAATTTTATTACCCCATTTCTAGATAAATTGCGTTTCAAAGCGAGTTACTTACAGCTTGAAGAGTTTTCGTCTTGCTATTAATATTTTTAATATAAATTTACTCATTTGGCTAAATAAATTTAGCTAAATAATCCTTAAAAGGGTTTTCAAAAAACAGACAACTTTCTATTATAGCATTCAAAACTAGATGTCTCCTACTTATATAATTTATTATCAAAGTGTAAAATTTCGCAACACCTATGACGCCATCTGTGTCATTTGACCATGTAAAAGTCATCCATCAAAAGAGAAAATTTGCCAAAAATTTATTTGTAGCCACTTAACCAATTCAAATATTTACAAAATAGTTTGACGTCTTCCTATCCGTTTAAGGTGAGGACAGCAGCACAGTGGGGGTTGGCCGTTTTAAAAGCCCGTGTCGAACACAATAGGGCGGCATCCTCCAATTCAGTAATGGATATCCATCCCTTGACAAGACCCACCTTTACGCATTACTTTGTAATTTTATGCTTTTCAAACATTAATTGAAACATACCAAGGATATGATGCCACCTGCGAAAAAGTAAAATTCGAAAGTTGCAAATTTGTCGCTAAATTTTCGTTCAAACTAGAAAAGAGAAATATTTGTCTCCACAAAATAAGATACGTCTTAAATGTAAAAGAAACGGTCTCGAGTTCCCCGTTAGAGCCAACTTCAAACGTCTCTAGGGTGTCGTGTAAATTACGGCGAAAAGTCTGCGAAAGCATGTGCAAAGAAACTCGTCTGGTCCTTGCCCGAAATGCATAATTCGTCGAAAAAAAACTTTTTATCGTGACAAAATTCACACGATTTACCGAAAGTTTTGATGGGGATGCAATAAAAAAATGTTTTTGAGCAAGCCGCTTGCAGGTAAACGGTTTCATCATCGTGTCGTATCTTGAATTCCAATAGTTTTATGACGGGCAAAGTATTGAAAATTCTATTATGCGGTGTTTCCGTCGGCCGGGCATCACCATTACGATGGGTCTCCAGGAGGAACAACCCTAAAGGCTTTTATGGCTTTACAAGATGGTGAATGTTTCAAAAAGGCGGCGGTATCCGGCTGATTGGACCCTGACGGGTTTCGATATTCGGAGAAGGATGCACTGCAGGACGTTGGACCTAAACTTTCTTTAGAGTTTTTGAAAAATTTTGGATTTCGGGCAAAATTTTGCAAACATCTGTTACACAAAAGGTGTCCTTGCTCGCTTTTACAATTACTAAAAGGTTTTGTCGAACCGCTGCAAATCTTTTCAGTAATGACAAGTCAATTGAAAAATTTCGTTTATTCTCATTTTGAAACAAATTAAATTAACGTGGAAAACGAGACAAACTTTACAACGATTTGATAAGAGTGAATATTTACGCAAATATAATAAATAGTCATTGTTCGTTTAAAGACACATATTGACAGAGGTTTTATGGTTCTGACTTACCAAACACGAACTCAAAGGATTAAAATTTCAAATGCAATAGCATAAATTACGTATTGTCTCTGAATATTCCTTGATGTTGAAATTGCAAAACCTTCAGCAAATGTTGCTACAAACATTTTCCGATTGCTGAATAGATAAGAAAAAAGTTTTTACGTAGACACTTAGTAGCAATTATTGTTGTCATTCATGAACCCGCCTTTCCAATACTTTCTAAAAACGTACTTGTAAAATTGGATTGACTAGACAGTTATATTGTTGTGTCGATGATTAAAATCAAATCTATTTGCCACAAAATTTAAAAGGATAATACTTCCAAAGGGTGGTAATTGAAGCAGTTAACTTTATTGCTGTTTTCTTCAAACACCAAAAGCAAAGAAAATTTCAATAGGATTATAACACCCAACTTTACAACTGCTACTGCTATGGATGAGTATGTTACTGTTGGGACCCTTGAGCCTGTTTATTGGGCAATTTATTTTCTTTGGCTGTCATTAAATAATAATATTTGGTAAACCACGTTTACCTGAAAATATAAATTAGTAGTAAAGTAATAATTAGACATTTCAGGGGGCCTAATTTATTAAACAAATAAGACTAATAGCTCAAGAAATTTTCCGCAATTTAATTTTCGACATATTTCAAATATTTTACAATTTTTTTTTCTATAAGAGAAAATGTATGCAAATTAGAAATTATTTTTTAATATTAACTTTATTTTTAATGAAATTATTGTAAACGTAGAAATGCAAAATTTATAAATATAACAAAAATCATTGGAATGGAATTGGAATAAAGAGATTTTATCGAAATACACCAAAATTGCGAAATTGCACGACAATAGTGGGACTCACTAAAAATAGTCTCTCAGTCAGCAGAATAGCTAATGGAATATATATTCTGATTGCTGTTTAATTTGTGAATTTAGAAAAATGGCAAGATTGATGAACGTGTTATAAAGTAAAAATTATAGAACTTTCAGAAATATTTCTTTGTAGGGCTTCAAAAACTCTGAATTTTTTTTGTAATTTATCCATCATGAAAAGTAGTAATTAATTTTTGTCAAACTACAACAAACTTGCAAGATTGATGTATTTATTATAAAGTAAAAATTATAATAATTGTAAAAATATTTTTTGTAAGTAGGTAGACGCTTTAAAAGTTGAATAAAATATTCCCAAATCACTTTGTGATTTGGGAATATTTTGTAATTTATCCATCTTGAGAATTAGTAATTAAATTTTGTCAAACTACAACAAATTCGCACTATTAAAGTATTTATTATAAAGTAAAAATTATACTGGTTGTAGAAGCTTTCTTTATAGATAAACTCTTCAAAAGTTGAACAGAATATTCCCAAATCACTTTGTAATTCTTTCATCTTGAAAATTAGTAATTAAATTTTATCAAACTACAATAAATTTGCAATATTGATGTGTTTATTATAAAGTGGAAATTATACTGATTGTAGAAATATTCTTTTGTAAGTAGGTAGACGCTTAGAAAGTTGAATAAAATATTCCCAAATGACTTTGTGATCTTTCCACCTCAAAAATTAGTAATTAAATTTTTTCAAACTACAACAAATTTGCAAGATTCATGTATTTATTATAAAGTAAAAATTAAACTGATTGCAGAACCATTTTTACATCGATAAACTCTTCAAAAGTTGAACAAAATATTTCCAAATCGCTTTGTGATTTTTCCACCTTAAGAATTAGTAATTAAATTTTGTCAAACTATATAAGAAATTTACAACATTGATGTATTTATTATGAAGTAAAAATTATACTGTTATAGAAGCATTTCTAAATAGATAAACTCTTCAAAAGTTGAACAAAATATTCCCAAATCACTTTCTAATTTTGCCACCTTGAAAATTACAAATTAAATTTTGTCAAGCTACAACAAATTTGCAAGATTGATGTATTTGTTATGAAGTAAAGATTATAGTGATTGTAGAAGCCTTTTTCATAGATAAACTCTTCAAAAGTTAAACAAAATGTTCCCAAATCACTTTGTGATTTTTCCACCTTGAAAATTAGTAATTAACTTTCGTCAAACTACGACAAACTTGCAAGATTTATGTCTTTAGTATAAAGTTAAAATTACACTGATTGAAAAAGAATTTTTTGTAAGTAGGTAAACGCTTTAAAAGTTGAACAAAAATTCCCAAATCTCTTTGCGATTATTCCATCTTGCAAATTAGTAATTAAATTTTGTCAAACTACAACAAATTTGCAGAATTGATGTGTTTATTATAAAGTAAAAATTACACTGATTGTGGAAGCATTTTTATATAGATCATTGCTTCAAAGGTTGAAGAAAATATTCTCAAATCACTTTGCAATTTTGCCATCTTGCTAATTAGTAATTAAATTTTGGCAAACTACAACAAATTTACAAGGTTGATGTCTTTATTATAAGGTGAAAATTATATTGATTGTAGAAACATTTTTTGTAAGGAGGTAAACGCTTTAAAAGTTGAACAAAAATTCCCAAATCTCTTTGTGATTATTCCATCTTGAGCATTTGTAATTAAATTTTGTCAAACTACAACAAATTTACAAGGTTGATATCTTTATTATAAGGTGAAAATCATATTGATTGTAGAAACATTTTTTGTAAGGAGGTAAACGCTTTAAAAGTTGAACAAAAATTCCCAAATCTCTTTGCTATTATTCTATCTTGCAAATTAGTAATTAAATTTTGTCAAACTACAACAAAATTGCAGAATTGATGTATTTATTGTAAAGTAAAAATTACACTGATTGTAGAAGCATTTTTATATAGATAATTGCTTCAAAGATTGAAGAAAATATTCTCCAATCACTTTGGAATTTTGCCATCTTGCTAATTAGTAATTAAACTTTGGCAAACTACAACAAACTTACAAGGTTGATGTCTTTATTATAAGGTAAAAATTATACTGATTGTAAAAGCATTTTTTGTAAGTAGATAAATGCTTTAAAATTTCAACAAAAATTTCCAAATCTCTTTGCTATTATTCCATCTTGCAAATTAGTAATTAAATTTTGTCAAACTACAACAAATTTGCAGAATTGATGTATTTATTGTAAAGTAGAAATTACACTGATTGTAGAAGCATTTTTATATAGGTAATTGCTTCAAAGGTTGAAAAAAATATTCTCAAATCACTTTGCAATTTTGCCATCTTGCTAATTAGTAATTAAACTTTGGCAAACTACAACAAATTTACAAGGTTGATGTCTTTATTATAAGGTAAAAATTATACTGATTGTAAAAGCATTTTTTGTAAGTAGGTAAATGCTTTAAAAGTTGAACAAAAATTTCCAAACCCCTTTGCGATTATTCTATCTTGAGAATTAGTAACTAAATTTTGTCAAACTACAACAAATTTGCAAAATTGATGTATTTATTATGAAGTAAAAATTACACTGATTGTGGAAGCATTTTTATATAGATAATTGCTTCAAAGGTTGAAGAAAATATTCTCAAATCACTTTGCAATTTTGCCATCTTGCTAATTAGTATTTAAATTTTGGCAAACTACAACAAATTTACAAGGTTGATGTCTTTATTATAAGGTGAAAATTATATTGATTGTAGAAACATTTTTTGTAAGGAGGTAAACGCTTTAAAAGTTGAACAAAAATTCCCAAATCTCTTTGTGGTTATTCCATCTTGAGCATTAGTAATTAAATTTTGTCAAACTACAACCAATTGGCAACATTGATGTATTTATAATGAAGTGAAAATTACAATGATTGCAGAACCATTTTTTTGTAAGTACGTACACGCTTCAAAAGTTGAACAAAAATTACCAAATCTCCTTGCGATTTTTCTATCCTAAAAATTAGTAATTAACTTTCGCCAAACTACGACAAACTTGCAAGATTTATGTCTTTAGTATAAAGTCAAAATTACACTGATTGAAAAAGAATTTTTTGTAAGTAGGTAAACGCTTTAAAAGTTGAACAAAAATTCCCAAATCTCTTTGCGATTATTCCATCTTGCAAATTAGTAATTAAATTTTGTCAAACTACAACAAATTTGCAGAATTGATGTGTTTATTATAAAGTAAAAATTACACTGATTGTGGAAGCATTTTTATATAGATAATTGCTTCAAAGGTTGAAGAAAATATTCTCAAATCACTTTGCAATTTTGCCATCTTGCAAATTAGTAATTAAATTTTGGCAAACTACAACAAATTTACAAGGTTGATGTCTATGATAAAGTGAAAATTATACTGATTGTAGAAACATTTTTTTGTAAGTGGGTAGATGCTTTAAAAGTTGAACAAAAATTCCCAAATCTCTTTGCAATTATTCCATCTTGAGAATTATTAATTAAATGTTGTCAAACTACAACCAATTTGCAACATTGATGTATTTATAATGAAGTGAAAATTACAATGATTGTAGAAGCATTTTTTTGTAAGTTAGTAAACGCTTTAAAAGTTGAACAAAAATTCCCAAATCTCTTTGCGATTCTTCTATCTTAAAAATTAGTAATTAAATTTTGTCGCGCTACAGCAAATTTGCAACATTGATGTATTTATTATAAAATAAAAATTACAATGATTGTAGAAGCATTTATATTGATAAACCCTCCACAAGTTGAATAAAAAAATGGTCGTCATTTTTAGTAATTTTTCAAGTTAATAATTAACTACGCTTTTTTAAGTTGAGACTGCAAAATTGATTTTAAACCTATTGTAACTGAAATTGAAAGATATCTTATACAAAAAGAAGTTAAATAAAATTATTTTTTTATAAATACTGGTCTGACAATATTTAATCGAGACGCTAAAAAGAAAAAAATCAAGAAAAGAACGGAGAATGTTTCCTACTCGCAAGGAGAAATAAGAAGAAGAAGACAAATTAAAATGTAGACTTGTTTATAGGTTACTTAAAATCCATTTGTAAGTGAAATTTCTTTTGTAATTTCTCAAGCTTCAAAGTGAGAAGATACACTTTTTCAACATTAACAAAATAAGATTAAAGTTATTACAAATATAAATTAAATTGATACTAAGATATTAATCAAAATAAAAAGATTTGCAAATTATAATTCAAACAAAATTTCCACGAAGGAAAAATGTGATTCAAATATTCGTTAATTATTTACTAAGATGCAAGAAACAACATTTTTTGTCTTGTTCATTTAGAATTCACATGTAGCTGAAAGCTGAACGCTTAGAAAGATAAAATAAAATATTTGCGATTTTTGCACCGTCAATATAGAAAATTTTTCTTGAATTTCACATAATATGCAAAAACAACTTTAACCTAAAATGTTTTTGAATAATTTATTATGCAAGTCCGAAACATCTTTTGCATATTTGTGGAATTTACAATTAATTTACAAGTGAACACTTAAGAAGTTAAACAAAACTCTCTCATGTTCTTTATGATATCTTAATCGTTAAAGTATTTTCAAAGTTAATACACATTCAAATAATAAATTTAAAGTTTTATAATTAAACTTGTTGCGATTAACAGATTAAAAAGAATGTTAAATAATTTTGAAGTAACAACAATTTTCAAAATTAATTGGATAGCTCGCATACAGTGTCGCTCAAATTGTAGTACCTAATTTTACTTGTACCTGAAAAAACTAAATTTGCATTTATTGGCGTCAATTTTATTAGAGCATCCCAAAATTTGTCGGCGGTTCAAATATTTCAAAGGAACATTTTTATTGCACCCAAAAAGGACTAGAGTAGTGTCTACCCTCTGTGGGACCAACACTGTCTATTGTTGGGTACACCTTTTCAAATTGCAAGAACACTGACCAACTTAAATATTTATTAAGCGCTATTTATGTAAAAAAACTTTCAGTTGTTCCAGTAACGATTTTAGAGTCAATTATCATTTTGTCGAATTATTAAGCCGGGGTTGCATCCCTCGCCTTGAATGGGATCAAGCATCTTCATCGAACAAAAAGTGTACATAACAATTCTCGCTTACTCTTTTATTTTCGTCATAAGTTTACTCTACTCTACTTATATTTGTATTTAAAATGTCGTTGATTTATTTTAAAAATTTTAGAAATATTAGAATATTTTCGGGTTAGTCCACGTTGACTTACTTGACAGATGTAAAATCTTGTCGGCATATTCGACCTATTAGCAAAACTGTGCTACCAATCGCAGCCATAGAAAAGTCATAAATCATATTGGGGAAAACAGAAACTAAGTTCAGACAGATTCGAATACGCTTGTCTCTTTCTATATCGCATTACTCCTACACAGCATGTGTTCCTGTAGGTACAGACCTTTGAAATCAGTGACCACTCCACAAAATTTGAAGTTTGTTGAAAGCGTAACTGTTTTTAATTTAAGTAATTTGATAAATTAAAGCAAGAAATTTTTTCTATCGGTAGCTAAAAACAACAACAAAAAACTATAATAATCCAGGCTACGTATTCACTTTTCAAAAATTGATCGAATACTCAGCATACATTGTTTGACGAAAAAAAATATTTTCCTTATCGACTAATCCTTTTCCTTTCTATTTTCGTTGAGTATTTAACTACAAAGTGATTCTTTAATTTTGAAACAACATTGTTCTTCTATCGCTTTTTATTAACCATAGATCACTCAGATATCGTGCGTTTATTGTTTTCTGCAACCAGTAATACAGACGTGTAAGTAATTCTAAAAACTTAATTTATTATTAAACGTAGGTAACGGTCACTACTCGATCTATACAGGGACACATTTAATTCGATTACATGATTGATGTTAATTCTCCCTTTTTTTGCCTGCGCCACATCGCTTAGTCCAGAAATAAAAAGCCATTTTGGAGCAAAGAATTTTGTAAGGTTTTTAGCTCTTGAGGTAATTTTGCATGATTCTCAATGGTTCTTTCATGTACCCAATCAATGGAGGATTACTGATATTTGGGTACTTTTGGAGTGCATATAAATCTGTGGTGTTTGAAAAATTTTAGGTCTTTTTCGGTTGTTTATTTTTGAAAAAACAGAAAAAATTTTAGGCTTTAGCCAAATATTCTGGTGCAGAACTAACATTTTACACCCTATTCAAATATTACAAAAGCTTAAAAATTGTTAACAATAAATAATAACAATGACATGTGAACAGTAATTACTCAAAGCATTAAAATTCCAACCCTCTAGAACGATTCCGAAAAAAGCGACATGATTGATAAACAAGAGTTTAATAAAGTTCTAGAGAAAGCTTTTAGCCATCTAGCGGTGATGCTATAGTTCTCAAGTTACGTCTGACCTCTGTTGGTCGGAAGCTTTAATTATCATAGAATCCAGCGTTCTCTGCAATACCGGCATTGAGAAAGGCACCATCAGTAAAGGTTGTTCCCCGGAAAAGTTCAAACAAACTGCAACCTTTAGCAAATACAAGATAAACTTCTTTTGTTCATTAAGTTAGTTTTCCAAATTTAATTTCTCTATTCTCTTTGCCATCTATACAATCATTTTGTTAGTTCTAATAGCATCACTTCAAAGCAACCAGTAAATATCTTTGTCATAGTCAAAATAATTATTAAATCTTGATTACTAATTGTTTACTGAAAAGTGTCTTAGCAACCATCCTGAAACTTCAAAACTTAATGACAATCCTTGTTAAAATCCTCTAACCAACATGCTTTTAAGAAAATTTCTGCGACCTACTTTAACAAAATTGTTTAATTTTCAAAAAATTTTAGAAATTTCTCCCACACGACGAAATTACGTTGATAATTCTCAATCGTCAGAAACGAAACCAATTCATCATGTAGCTCGCCACAAATATCACGATGAAGTGGAAGCAGTCATAAACCAACAAATTTTAATGGAGTTTAATGCAGGAATGTTTTATTTAACATTAGCATGTTATTACGGAAGAACAGATGTGTCAATGTTGGGTTCTCAAGCTTATTTCAACAAAATGTACTTAGAAGAATTGGAACACGCTGTTTCTTTTATAAACTATCAATTGATGCGAGGAGGTAGAGTCAGATTATTCCCAACAACTACCCCAGAGACTCAAGATTTTGGATGCGTCACTGTTGCGCTAGCTCTTGCGTTAGATGTAGAAATTCATGTTAAAGACGTGAGTGAATTGTTTTATAAAATTATTTACTCAAATAATTTTGATAGCAACTGGAATGCGTTTTGAAAACCGCTGAGAAACACAATGATTTACAACTTGCGGATATGATTGAATCTCTTTATATTGTGGAGCAGGTATTATAAATTATTAATTTAACTACAAATTGTAAAATTATTATAGAACCAAACGATTCGCGACATGGGGACGTTATTGAAAAAAGGACAAAGAGTTGTAGACGCAGGAAAAGTAGGAAAATATCTATTCGACGAAGAACTTTTTAAATTGTATGCTAATAATTCAAAAGTTATTAGATCAAGCTAAATTGATTAGTGGATTTATTTGCAGAAATTATTCCTAATTAACACACAACATAAGTGATTTAATTGCATCTTTCAATTGACTTAATAAACATTTATAAATAGATTAAGTTCATCTAAACTTAAACCTTGTTTGCTGAAATACCTTGAAGCAATTTGTTTGGTTTAAATCTTTTTATGAGCAAGTAATTATTTCACTCATCCCCCAATTTTTGGGAATACATGAACACCCCTAACCCTTCGCCCACTCGCTTCAAATTTGTTACATGATCCGCTATTTCTTTGATAGAATCCACTTGATCTTGCAAATAGTGAGTATCGAGAAAATCGCATAAATTCACATCCATATGTCCAGAAGCGGTGCTATGAAGAACTAAAAGACTCTAAAAAAAATTGTTTAGCAATATTTAATTGAGTAATTTTATTTACTTCGTTAATCTTTTTTTCGAGTTCTAAAGCAGCGACCATGGCTTCATGGGCGGTTCCCCAATCTTGTTTTTCAGGAACCGAAATGTCGTTCAACACAATTCTGCCTCCTCTTTTGTTGAGGTATTCCATGAATTTGGTAGCGTGGCCGTGTTCTTCTTGTGAACAAGCTGAGAAGTACTTGAAGAGACCGGGAAGAGCGATGTCGTCTCTTTGGAAATGGTGCGCCTAAAATGAGGGAAAAGTTAAAAAAAAACACAAAATACGTCGAAAAAATTACAAATTATTCTTCGCTCTTTAAAGAATAATTATTTTCGTTCTTTGCAAAATTATTACAGTTATCTTTCGAGTTGATAAATGTTAAGTAGTCACGTGGGGGAAGATCTGTTCCAAAGTTCTGCACTGTTTCCTTTCGGTTTGTATGAATGGTCACGAGAAGCACATTATTAAACAGATTTTCATTACTTGTGAAGGGCTGCTTTTGAATCTATTAGAAATGTGGTTTTAGTATTCCGGAAAACTTCTAAAATCACTTTTCTCAGAACGAACCGACTCTAAATTGTTTAGGGTATGGTTAACCCTTCTTGTGCAAATAGATTGACTCATTCTTGGATTCCAGCGCTAAGTTTTAACCAGTTTTCATCTATTGTTACAATTTGGTTCAGAGGTTTCTCCCATTGGAAGACTAAAATTGAACAAATATGTAAAAAAATATAAACAAACATCAATTCACTGAAAGGTTTGATTTAATATAAATTTCGAAAATTGAAGTGTGAAAATAGTATACGGAAACATGGACAACTGTGAATGTCTGAATTTAAAAATTGCTTTTGCGAAAGGTATGCAACTTTCAATTCACATGCTTGGTATTGCTACATTGCCAACACTCAGTTTTCAAGTTTATTTCTGTCTCTTCATAAAACTTTTGGTGATTCTTTATCCTACGTTTCTTTATCACTTTCCTCTCTTCAACTATTTATCGGTTTTCTACCTTCAGATGTCGATGGCAAGGCTTTTTTATGATATTCTATTATGTGGTGTTCTTTGTAAGTGGTCGCACTAAATTAATTGTTACGTTTTTATGCCATCAGATCAATTCTTCTGTCACTGACTTTCAATAGTTTTTTGGTTGCCTTCTTATTATAACTTATATGCTATAAGTTACTCTCCTTCGCCTGTCATCATGTTGTGTTTATTTCAAATTTTAAACTTAAATTGATAAGAAAATGGATAGAAGGATTCTTATTCTTTCCTATATCATTTAATTCTTTAGTTTCAAATTTGTTTTATGGTTTACTGTATTTTATCTCTGGGCCCAACAGGAACATATCCCTACGTTTTGAAATCCACTGCATAGATTTCTCTATCCACTCCATTTTGTTATCTAAGTTTCTTTCTTCTTTAAAGATCTTTTCTTTGCGTAAGATAATTGCAAAGGTATTTAATAAATTTTTCCAAAAAATCAATCACTAGGTAGTTTTCCAAAAATTACAGAAAAAATATTTAATTGGTCGACAATGGCTCGAAAACGTTTTTTGTACTGCTCGTGATTCTATGTGTAAATTTTAATTATTTAATAAGAATTACTAACACACACTTTATGACTCCTTTTCCACCGGCGCCTCCACCATCTGCACGTCGACAAAATCGAACTTCTCTTCGTGCTACTATCAGGATGTTTGTATAAAAAAGTATCGCCCTTGGCACCAAAAATAGCTCGTAAAAAGTGGTGCTGCAGCTCGTTATATTTCCTTAAATACTTTGGCAACGACTTGCCTCATTGTAAATTGAAAAGTTATCAACATTTCGATTGCATAAAATTGCGTCATCATTTTTAAACGTTTCTACTCATAGCTTGGGTGATAGCTAAATACACGATCAATACCGCTACAATCAATCTTCTTGTTATCAATGAATCACACTAATCGCAAAACACAATTTGTCTTACCATCGAGAGATAAGTGTAGAAAGCGTTCAGTTCCAAGTTAATTTGTTTATTGATGGCATCTTCGCAATCCTTATGGAAATTTTGTTTAATTTGCGATTGCGTCATTTTCGAACGTTTGTAGACAACGAAAACTGAACTTATTTGTGGATACACACCGTTGTTTAGTCAAGTGCGATGTAAATTACCGGCAGTTTGGTTGTAATGTCAGAACTGCAAGGAACGTTGTGCGCAGTTCGACAACGGTTATATCCTAGTCACGTCCTTTGATTAGAGTCCTTACAGATTGTGAAACTTGCGCAGAAGGGACAGCAGCACGTTGTGATTTGTTCTAAAAAGAAAAACAAAAACAAAAATTGCGTAACTCGAATTGGAAAATTGGTAATAATGTGGGGAAAGTCAAGTAGGATAAGAAAAGATCAAATGGCAAGTTAAAAATAATTTAATTTAAAACTATAAATTATTGCCCTACAAAGTTAACTTAGATATTCAATAAGAATGTTCGTTTTAACTCTCCTCAGAATTGTCTTCAATGACTTTTATAAATTGGTCAATTTTCCTATTTTTTGCCTACTAATTTAGTTGAGATTCAGAAACAATAAATAATTCCTGGATGTCTAATTTTGACTATAATAAGAGTCTTCAGTTGCCACAAGGTTCCAATCAGTATTAGCAGTTTCTACAAGCCAAAAATAATTTTTTGTTAGTACCTTCATGGCGATAATAAAATTTCTTTCCATTCTTAAAAATTGTTGTCATTACTTTTTCAGAGTAACGCTTTACTAAACTTCACTAAACTTATTAAGATTCAAATCATAATGATAGATTATTAAGGTAAACGTAAAGATTAAAGCTTCAATTTAGGGCTTTATCTAGAACTGATACAGGAGTGCACACTTTGTAAAAATTTTGGCATTGCTTCGTCTTCGGCAGAATAATGCCAAACATTTTTTGGGATTTAAAGTATATTTTTAATTAATTATTTACAAGAAAAAAATATAAGTTAAGTCTTCGGGAGCCGCCATTTTGCCTCATCTTCCACCGGTTCTAACTCTTTTATTTCCCTCTATTTTGCTGCTTTTTTTTGCAGGTGTAACTGTACATGTTTCATTTCTTTCAAAGTTCTCTCCTTGCTTCTTTGGATTCAAATACCTCTTTTACTAAGCTTTCCTCGTCCTCATTACATGTTCCAGCCAACAAGATTATACTTGTTTTATTGATGTTTTTGCTTTAATAATTTCTTTGATTGTATGGACTGGGTACTTTCTCTTTGATGGGTTTACACCACATTCCCTATACATCGATTGTTGCACCCCTATTCTTTCTCCGTTGGACAATTTTTTTGTGAAGCTTAGAAGTCTTAGCTCGATTGACTAGACTTTCATTGATTCGTACAGCTCTTCGTTGGGAGGATTGCGTAAAGAGTTATTTTCATTTTTCAGCTTGGTGATGGCTTTCAGAGAGGATCTTTCTGCGATTTTCATTTTTTTTTGATAATATTGTTGGCATTCAGCAGCATCACGTGATTGTATTCTATAATTGGTCTGCAAATACTTTTGTATATGTGTGCGGCCATTGAGATTTTCATGCCCTTAGATTTGTAAGTTAAACCTCTGAAGTGTTTGGACCTAGAAACATGTTGCTTGAAGTTCAGTTTCTTGTCGATAGTAACTCCAAAAAATTTGACATGTGATCTTGGGCTAAAAGTGGTGTTCTCAACAAAAATAGATAAAAAAGAAAGCTTCCTCAATGGTTGAAGATGATAAACTGAGACTTGTTGGAATTTGGTTTCAGCTTCCATTTGTAGATTCATGAGGTTCTGCAGAGATTCTACTGTAGACCTTAACTAAAAATTGTGACTTACGAGAGAGATGTCATCAGCATAATAGAAGACGTACAGATCCTTGTTGAAACTGCAATTTTTCATTATTGTATAACAGTAGATATTGTAAACCTCAGGAGAAAGGGGAGATCCCTGTGGGGCGCCTAGTTGAAGAAAAAATTCTGCTAACGTCGAATCATTAATTTTCAACTGTGGTTGTACAGGTATTCTGCAACAATCTTGAGAAGAAAATTTGTACAGTTAAGAAGATGTAGTTTGTATAGCAGCCCTTCGTGCCATACAAAATCAAATGCTTTGTTTACGCCTAGCAAAGATTGTTGCACTATGGTGGCTGAACAGTTCTGCAATTTGAGTGTTTGGGCATAATAAAGAGAGAGGGCGGCTTGTAGATTGATTGTTCTTAAATCCAAGCTAAAGTTTTTGATATGATGGCTTGAGAGCAACTGGAGGAAGGGTGATTGGACGTTAGTTTGCGGCTCTTTTGACATCACAATTGGGCTTTGGAATTGTTATTATGATTCTGTTTCCATTCAGAAGAAAAATAGTGTTGGTTCAAGCAGAATTCGTTAAATCTGATGATGTATGTGTGAATGGCCTATTCCAAGCTCTTGATAATGTTTCTTGTAATGTTATCTACTCTGGATACAAAACTTTTTCCTCTGCTGATAATTGAAAAGACACTTTTATATTATTCTGCAAATGATTTTAATTACTAAACCGTCTGCGTAACGTATTTCTCTTATTGTCATCATCTTTATTTTTTAAGATCTTATTCTATATTTACTTCTTCATCCTTTACATTTTTCAACTAGTCATTTAGCAACAAGTTGAAGAAAAGAAACAGAGAGTTTTCAATAATATATGATAGGCATTTGCTTCAATATTTTTTTGTATACTATCGAAGACCTTCTTTTTGCAATCGCACTATAAAAATTGAGTCTAATGTATCTCCATTTTCTCAAGCGCATTTGGACTTTGTTTGATGGGGTCTTCTAATTTTTTTCTTAATTTCCTTTTTATAATCCTGCCTTTCTACTTTCTTATCCTACTCCCGAAAGTTGTTTATCTATAGTAGAACATTCTTTATTGTCTCCTTTTTCCTGTATCAACAAAATTATTAATGTCAATTAGTTTTTTTTTTATTGATTGGTAAAATATGTTGCTCTTTTTTTATGCAATTTTAATTATTTCTACTGTTGCATCATCATAACTTAGTGCTTTTTACAATTTAGCTTTTTATGGAGTTTTATTAAATTCTTCCAATATTATTTTGTCTTCTTAAAATTAGTTTTTTTTCTTGTGGTGTATTTGCAAAAGGTTTTCTTAGTTTCTCCTCTTTTTTGTTTTTGGTTTCTTTCTAGAAATTCTTTAAAATATTCACTTCATCTTTCCGTACTATTTGTTCCTTGCAATTACCTTTAGATTTTGTAGCAATTGTTGAATAATATTTTTTCACAAGGCTAGACTGAATAAAAAAATAGTTCTTGCGAGTGAACTAATTTGAAGAGTATTGCTGAATAAGAATACCCACAATAGCCGCTGTCACACGCACAAGAGTTCTAAAATATCTAATCTTGTGCAGCGTCCAGCAGCTGCAGTGAGATTCTGTTCGCGTTCTTTCTCAGATGTATATCTAGTTGCCTACCAGCGTTGATTGATGAAAAGTCAGCATCCAAAACCATTTAGTCGACACCTGTACGCAGTTCTAAATTAATCGAATGATATATTTTTGCAAAATCACCGAGACTGTTGAGGACTTTGTATTTAATTTAGCCCACATTTGTGAATGAAAACCATTATACTTACCATTACAATTTGTAATAAGGGACGAAAATATAAGTAAAATACAAATAATGACAAAAAAGTTTAAAAACAAAGTTTAGTAACAATGCTCTGTTTCCCTCGACCAGTCAGAGGTGGTTTACCGTAACCGTTGGCGTAAAATATTGGTAATACTGAGTACTATCTGAAAGTTGTGCAACTATTAAATAATTTAATGGAAAAATACCTAATTGGAGACAAAATAATTAAAGAATGCACAGGATAATGCTTTACCATTTTATTTTATTTTTTTCAAAATGTTTTTGGGTCAATACAATTTTTTTTAATTTCGCTATTCTTTAAAAATTTAAATGGCTCTTAAAAGAATTCGTGAAGACGTGAAAATTTGACAAGACAACATGAGATTATTCTCGAACTTTTCTTCAAAAATTGTTTAAAAAATAAAATAGTTTGTTGTTTGATTTTCTAAAAATTGAAGCGCATGCAGACCTTACCTTTTTATGGAGAAAGACCAGCAGTTTTGTGATTGATCTCGCCTGGACTTCGTTGAGGTTTTTTAATTTTTCATCAATTGGTTACCTTAAGTTTAAACAATAATTTTTGAATGTAGGTTAGCAAAAAACAATTTCCAAAAAAATGTTACTAATATAACAATTAAACTGTTCAAGTGATCCTATTGTTGCTTAACGGGTTTTAATTCAATTATTACAACTTCATATTTTTAAAATAGGAAATATGATGAAAAAAATGTGTTGTTTGGTTGTTAAATTCTTGGCAAATACAACCAAAAAACAAGAAAAAAATTGATACAACAAGAAAGAACTACGATTAAAGTACTTTCCAATATCCCATCTGAATTTGTTAACTTTTGTTTATTTGTCGTTGATTTGAAACGAAAAAAGGAAC
This sequence comes from Pyrochroa serraticornis, assembly GCA_905333025.2. Classification (NCBI taxonomy): domain Eukaryota; kingdom Metazoa; phylum Arthropoda; class Insecta; order Coleoptera; family Pyrochroidae; genus Pyrochroa; species Pyrochroa serraticornis. The sequence continues at coordinate 5,603,503 of HG995157.1, read as the reverse complement.
TGAGGGGGATGGCCGTCATTAATGAGATAGCAAGCGATTTAGACTTGGTACAACTTGGTGAGATTATAAATAAATAATGTAAGAGACTTAAATCGATATGGGGGTCAGTTGAACTGTATATTCTTCTAATAATTACATAGCTGTGCCATGGGAAGCACAGATGGTTGTTTATTATTTAAAACACACACTCCTCCATTACGACACGCAACATCCATTCCATGACCCTTCAAAAATTATTTCTAAGCCACTTGCAATTATTTGATGCAATTGAAACCTACTTAAATAGTAGGAAACAACAAAAATATTAACGTCACAAAATTAGAAAAAATAAATAAAAAACAAATGTAATAAATAAAAATTAATAAAAAAGAGTGATGAGTTGCTTTAACTGTAAAGTTAGTAAGGAAATTCGAATAATTTAGGGGAAGAGAAATGTCCGAGAAATAAATTTATAATAAAATAAAAATTAATTCTTAAGTAGCAAATAAATATTAAATTGTTACAGAAGATAAAAGTAACGATTTGAGAAACTTTGAAGAAAAATTGAACCAAAAGATTCAAACAAATATTTTTCACCGAAGGCAATAGTTGGGAAATAAGAAGTACATCACCCACTAATTCTTGGACCTCTCGAGAAACACTAACGCTTTTCACTAAACAATGTAAACTAGACGTTATAACAAGTTTCACCCCTATATAGACTCTTATCCCCTCCCTATCTGTTTATACGCCAAAGCCAATATTGTAATTGTAAGTAATTACTGTCTCTCTTGTACAGTTTCCTTTACTTCCGATAATAGTTTAACCCTATTATCCTCGATAATACTTTTCAAACTCCATACTTTATAAAAAGACTTTAAAAAATCAATAACAAAATTACACCACTTCTTGGAAATAATTCAATTTTTCCTACACAAACTCGAATATTTTAGTATTTTTTTTAAATAATTAATTAACACGTAACCGGAAAAGCTCGTGGGGTGGACGCTTTAGTTTCCGTTGCGTGAATCCTTAAAAGTGAGATCTAGTTTTACACTTTTACAAGATTACCGGGAAGCCTTTAAACTGTCACCTGGGGCGGCTCTTTAGTTCCGTGTTGTTTGTTACTCGTCGTGGATGATGTGATGATTTCCGGTTGGTATCGGTATAAAAGAAGCGAACCCGTCGCAGGCAGAAATTGATGAAATCGACGAATTTCTAGCCCGGACCGGTCCGTTTCTTAACACCATAACGAGTCGACGCTGGCTAGATTTAGCACTAATTGGATTATACTCCAGTAACACATTAAGGGTGCGTGTTAACAAGGGAGATGCAGGTGATGTTTCTTTAGGGGTGTTCTAGCGGATGTAAAAAAATTGGTGAATTTTCTAAAATAATTTTCAAACCAGATAGATAACAAAACAAGAGACGAAGGGAATATAGAAAAGTTGGGGAGGGTTTGAGATAATCGACCAGAAATAATTAATTAATTGAATATTAAACATTAAAAAACTGATGATTCATTCTTTAGAATCCTTTGGTAATTTTGGTTAAATTGTTAGTTTTTTTTCAGCAGCCTCTAGTCATAGGAAAGATTCTTACTTAATTATTTATATGTAACGACCTATAATCTGAAATTGTTTTAACAAAATAATAGCTGTAAGGGGTAACAAAACTGTTTGAAAGCTATCCGGCCTAAAGTTTAAAAAGACATAAAAATACTCTGAATCAATAATTTCTTATGTCCTCTTAAATTCTTCTAAAAAGTAACAAATTTTGTCGAGTCCTGTATCTACTTCTTTTATGAAGCTGACTCGTTTTTGCAAAAAGAATTTCTGACAAAATCATGAAATCCCTATATTTCAAAAGCAATTTTGATTTTAAAAGATTTAATAGTAACAGAAAGTCATATAGAGACTATGCAGAAGATTAAGAATGTTTGATCAAATCATTAAATCCCTTCAATAGTAATTTTAATAATGTCAAGAGTAAAACTCATATAAAAACTATGTAAAAGCAGAAGAATTTTTGGCGAAAAACATTTGCGGTGGTAACTGCTTTTCAAAACTCTACCAGTGATGTTTAAAAGTGTCAACATTTCTGTTGTTTCAAAAAAGTTTTTAAAGCAAAAGAAGACAAACTGTCGATTAGGTAATTACAGCAAGAGTGTTTGAAAAAAAAATTCTATATCTGACCTAGAGCCTTAAAAGGGAAAAAATCTACTTTTTGCTTCTCACTTCTTTCTGACTCGCATCGTTGAATTATATTTTTTTCAAAAGTGATTTTAATTCTGAAAAAATTATAAGTAGCAAAAATTGATATAAAGACTGCGAAATCTAAAGAATTTAGAAGTAAGAAATTTTGAAAAAAGGGAATTGCGCTCTACCAGTCATGGGACCAATTTCTTCTAACTGCATCGTTTAATGTTTTCAAAATTTCTTAATAATACTGCTCCATAACGTTTCATTTTTTGGAAATATTTTCAATATTCATGGTAAACCACATTCCAAAAAATATTTACAACTGTGGTAATTATTGTGGTAATTTAAAATTACCAAAAGGTTTGTTTTTTAAAAAGAGTGTTTTAGACAAAGCAGCTCAAAAGGGTTTTTCAAAATACTTATGTAGAATTCCAAAATTCAAAATTTAAAAAATATATGTAGTAAATTGGCCCCACCAGAAGGGAGTGTTTCCCTCATCTTGTTGTTCTGTGTTCCGTCTTTTTATAATAGGAATCAGTGTTCTACTTAATATTCAAAAGCTTCCCAAAATTTCCACTAGAAATGCGAAAAATGTTTCAAAAAATTTCATCTATGCCTTTAAAAATAGTAGAATTTATTCTGAAACAACAACAATATATTCTTTTTAGTCTTTTTGAGAAACTACAAATTTTTTTCAGTGCCTCTCTCACCTAATTCTGAATGTGCTAAAGGTAAGTCGTCACTTTGTTATCTTTCTTTTTTTAAGAGCAATTTCAATTTTAAATAAATTAGAACAAATAAAAAATCACATTGAAACTTCAAAAGCTAAAAACGACAAAAGTTTTTAACCAAGAAATCTTAAATATGAAATTACATGAATAAAAATGTCGTCGTGGTGATTTTCTTCTCCCCACTGTACTAGTGATAAGAGGGATTTCTTCTGACCGCATCACTTAATGTGTTCAAACCTTCTAAGAAACTGTCTCAGTTTTTAGAACATTTTCAGTATTCAAGATAAACCATTTTACAAAAAAAATAATTGTTTTCTATAGAGAGTGTTTTCGACAAAGTAGTAAGCAAAATTAAAAAAATATTTGTAGTAAATAGAACACTGGGCCCCACCAGATGAATTTGGATTAATCAGGCGAGTGTTTCCCTCTTCTCGTTAGGGGTGCTTTCTGTTCCGGTCTTTTGTAATAGGAATTAGTGTTCTACTGAATATTCAAAAGTTTCCAAAAACGTCCGCTAGAAATGCGAAATATGATTGAAATTTTTTTATCTAGAGTTTTAAAAATAGGAGAAGTTATTCTGAAACAACGACAAGATGTTCCATTTAATCATTTTGAGAAACTACAAATTTCTTTCAGTACCTCCCTCACTTAATTCGGAATTAGTGTTGTGAATGTGCTAAAGGTAAGTCGTCGCTTTGCTACTTTTTATTTTTTTGAAGAGTAATTTCAATTTTAAAAAATTTAGAATTAACAAGAAATTACATTGAGACTTCAAGAGCTAAAAACGACAAAAGTTTTTAACCAAGAAATCTTAAATAAGGAATTGCATGGATAAAATTGTTGTTGTGGTAAACTTTTTTCCCCACTTTATCAGTGATAAGACCGTTTTTTCTGATCACATCACTTAATGTTCTCAAAACTTTTAAAGAACTGTTTCAGTTTTTAGAGCATTTTCAGTATTCAAGATAAATGATTTTACCAAAAAATTTTGTTTTCTATAAAGAATGTTTTAGACAAAGTAGTACTCAAAATTAAAAAAATATTTGTAGTAAATAGAACACTTGGCCCCACCAGATGAATTTGGATTAATCAGGCGAGTGTTTCCCTCTTCTCGTTAGAGGTGCTTTATGTTCCGATCTTTTGTAATAGGAATTAGTGTTCTACTGAATATTCAAAAGTTTCCAAAAACGTCCGCTAGAAATGCGAAATATGATTCAAATTTTTTTATCTAGAGTTTTTAAAAGAGGAGAAGTTATTCTGAAACAACGACAAGATGTTCCCTTTAATCATTTTGAGAAACTACAAATTTCTTTCAGTACCTCCCTCACTTCATTCGGAATTAGTGTTATGAATGTGCCAAAGGTAAGTCGTCGCTTTGCTACTTTTCTTTTTCTTAAAGAGTAATTTCAATTTAAAAAAATTTAGAATTAACAAGAACGTACATTGAGACTTCAAGAGCTAAAAACGACAAAAGTTTTTAACCAAGAAATCTTAAATAAGGAATTGTATGGATAAAATTGTTGTTGTGGTAAACTTTTTTCCCCACTTTACCAGTGATAAGACCGTTTTTTCTGATCACATCACTTAATGTTCTCAAAACTTTTAAAGAACTGTTTCAGTTTTTAGAGCATTTTCAGTATTCAAGATAAATGATTTTATCAAAAAAATTTGTTTTCTATAAAGAGTGTTTTAGACAAAGTAGTAAGCAAAATTTAAAAAAAATTTGTAGTAAATAGAACACTTGGCCCCACCAGCTGTATTTGGATTAATCAGGCGAGTGTTTCCCTCTTCTCGTTAGGGGTGCTTTCTGTTCCGTTCTTTTGTAATAAGAATTAGTGTTCTACTGAATATTCAAAAGTTTCCAAAAACGTCCGCTAGAAATGCGAAATATGATTCAAATTTTTTTATCTAGAGTTTTAAAAATAGGAGAAGTTATTCTGAAACAACGACAAGATGTTCCATTTAATCATTTTGAGAAACTACAAATTTCTTTCAGTACCTCCCTCACTTAATTCGGAATTAGTGTTGTGAATGTGGTAAAGGTAAGTCGTCGCTTTGCTACTTTTCTTTTTCCTGAAGAGTAATTTCAATTTTAAAAAATTTAGAATTAACAAGAAATTACATTGAGACTTCAAGAGCTAAAAACGACAAAAGTTTTTAACCAAGAAATCTTAAATAAGGAATTGTATGGATAAAATTGTTGTTGTGGTAAACTTTTTTTCTCACTTTACCAGTGATAAGACCGTTTTTTCTGATCACATCACTTAATGTTCTCAAAACTTTTAAGGAACTGTTTCAGTTTTTAGAACATTTTCAGTATTCAAGATAAATAGTTTTACTAAAAAAAAAATGTTTTCTATAAAGAGTGTTTTAGACAAAGCAGTCCGAAAAGTTTTTTCAAAATAGTGGAAAACCAAAATTTAAAAAAAAATTGTAGTAAATAGAACACTTGGCCCCACCAGATGTATTTGAATTAATCAGGCGAGTGTTTCCCTCTTCTCGTTAGCTCTGCTCCCTGTCCCGTCCTTTTGTAATAGGAATCAGAGTTCTACTTAATATTCTAGAGCTTCCCGAAACCTCCTCTAGAAATGCAAAATATGTTTCAAGTTTTTTTATCTAGAGCCTTAAAAAATGAAAAAAATATTCTGAAACAACATGTTTGCTTTATTCTTTAAGAGAAACTACAAATTTTTTTCAGTGTTTCCCTCACTTAATTCTAAATATGCTAAAGGTAAGTCCTCACTTTGTTACTTCTCTTTTTCTGCAAGAGCAATTTCAAATTTGAAAAATTTAGAATTAACTAGAAATCACATTAAGACTGCAACAGCTGAAAACGACAAAAGTTTTTAACCAAGAAATCTTAAATTAGGTAAACTTTTTCTCCCACTTTACCACTGCTAACACCGTTTTTTTCTAATCATGTCACTCAATGTTTTCAAAACTCTTAGGCAAAGAAGAACCAATTCCAAGATTTGCTTAGTTGTAGAATAATAGTTCAAAAAGATTTTTCAAAATACTTAACTCGAAATTTAAAAATGTCGAAGCGAGTAATTTCCTTTTCTTTTTGACGTCGTTGTCTCTCCCTCTCTTTTTAATAGAAGTAGGTGTCTCACTTACTAGTAATGACTAAAAACTTCCAAAATTTCGACTAGAAATACAAAATGTGTTTAAAAAAATGATCCAAAGCCTTAAACGATAAAAATAAATATCTAAAACAATGTCCCGTTTAATTCTTGAGAAACCACAAATGTCTTTTAGTGCTGCTCTTATTTTATTCTGAATTTGGTAAAACTGACTCGTAGCTTTGTATATTTGTTTTCTCTAAGACTAATTTTAATTTCGAGAAAGTGTAGCACAAAATCACAAAAAGACTGTGCAAAAACTAAAACAGACAAGTCTCTTAACCAAGAAATCTTGAAGAAAGGTAGATGTATGACGAAATATGTTGTCACTCAGTACTCTACAAGTGATGGATCCGGTTTCTTCTGATTACATCACTTTTCAAGCATATTTTCAAAAATTTCAGAAATACTCCTTGCTAACTGTCTAACTTCTTGAACCCTATGCAGGGTCCATAAACAAAGAAATTTATGAGTATTTTCTTCAAATTGTTTAGAAATTAATTATTATCTTAATTTTTGTATTGCCATATCCGGCTTCTTTTCAAGTCTCTTCCTTTTTTGTTATTTACTTTGTTTTTCAACAAAATATTTTTTTCTAATTATGACGTAAAAAATATTTCACGGTACTGCGTGCCGATGCTGACGAAATGGCTTCACCGCGACACCAGGTGATGCAATTATAAGGATTCTTCCCCTAACAAGATAATCCGAATATTGATTACAACTATTTACTCATCAAATTATTGAACTTGTACTTGAAAAGCTTTGTTAAAAATTTGGTAGCAAATAATTAAGCTATGCGATCCCTTGAAGGAGAAGTTGAAGATTTATTGCTATTATGAAGCATTAAGAGACAACAATACTGTTAAAAGACCGTCAATAATAGTTTCGTTTTTTTTAATTACGTTCTCAGATCATTTTGTTGAAATATTTATATTCAAGCAGGTTTCTACCCCACATATCACGTAATTCATTTAACCACCTAATGTAAGGGAAGTTGGAAATAAGAATCTCGTCCAAACATTTACAATTAACCATCAGAAATTAAACAAAGCCATCTAAGATTTCACGTGTGTTCTCTCCAGGTGACTTGTAACATAACTAATTTTTGGCAACCCCCGGATGTTGTTAGGGCCAACAAGGTGACGCACGATTTAATTGTAAAGATCTCGACAACTACAAAAGACAATAAGTCACACCCTATAATCTGACAAATACACAGAAACGTTGCGACTCAAATTTCTTAATTTAACAAACAAAAACTTTTACTTTAATTTTTCCCGCATATATGAAACTCAGGATATCCGCATAAAAACTATAGAAAGCGCAAATGAGGCAGGAAGTCCACGCCAGCTATTGAATGACCCATTGAGTTAAACCTCTCAGTGCCTGGGGGTGGGAGAAGCTTTGACCCAGTTTCACCCCTCTTCAACAACGCACCAAAAATAAACAAAGACAAGCAAAATTTTGCGATCCCGACCAATTTTTAGATACAAAAATCGCCTTTTTGTTAGTGCATCGAAAGCTTGACCCACCCTCAATTGATAACGTTTTCGAGATAGTGTCTAACTCTATCGATTTTCGTTGAGTCGATTTGAATTTGGCGCTGGTTTATCCTGGAAAGGGTGACGTCCTGTCTTCTCTCTCTAACACGGTCTCGTCCTGTGGTTATTATTAGATCGAGGACGAGCTATTTTTAGCACGGTTATATAGGTTAGTTTGGGGGTGTGGCGCCTGCGCTCTCGTTTGTGACGTCATAGCTGCTCTAGATATGCATCTGGATCTACTCTAAAGCTTTCAAAGCGTAAAGCGGGGATTGTTTGACGATTTAGATAAAGTTAATGGGCATAATATGAATATTCAACTTGGATTTCTTAACGAATTATGCTTTTAACAGTATTGACGTTTCGATATGGAAAATCGTTAGGAATTATCTCAGTTGGTGGTGGAGGAGAGAAGGGGTAGTTGGGGAGTAGGCAAAGAGATGACGACGTCACTGGGGTATTTGTGGAAATTATGATGACGCTTAAAAGTCCTTTGAAGAAATTTCCCCTTTATAGTTGCAATGCGTCCGAAATGGATTGTGTGGGTGGAAGAGCTGACCTACGCCACGGAAGTGTGGGCTAAAGTTTAACACCCACGTACCAGCTGGGCGTCTCGTCACAAGAGGAACACACAAAGAGATCAGGGAACGAAACGAAAATTTTAGATTTTTGATAGTTGATTTTGAGAAAAATTGTTGCTAATTAAAATTATTTCAATTTCGTAATTAGTTTCAATTTAGAAAATCCAATTTTACTTAAATTTCGTATTTAAAAACAAATCAAGTTTTATTATTAATTGGTTAAACGTTTACATAGTGCGGATACAGTGGCCTCATTAGGTAACTCCCCAGGATTGAGAGTAAATAATTTAATTACACCAACTTAGCTAATTAAGGGCGTAGATCGAAATAGTAAATTTTTAATTCGACGTACATTTATAAACAAAGAATGGTAAGTATGAAATGGAATTTAGTATTAGCAACTGAGGAAATATTTTGAAGGAAACATTTATTTGAGGGCATTATGTACAAATCGATGCTGGATTTAGTAATAATTTAATAATAACAGCCTTAAGTTAAAAACAAAGATATGAGAGTTTAAAAATCCAAATTAGGCAAAATGACTGGATAAAATTGTAACAAAAATAAAAAAATTTTTTTTGAGAAATTGCTGAAACAAAACAAAATTCTTAATTAATTAAATGTTAAATGGACTATACTATGAATGTTGGTAAATGGAAAAGAGTGAAGAATAAAGTTAGAATATTCGCAATATTAAGAGAAAATCTAGACAAAAACAGAAATGCGGACTAAAATATGAGAAAGTTACATGTGAAAATTGAAATAATACAAACAAGCAAAAATAGGAGAAAATAATCTGAAGTTGCTCATCATAAAAAAAGTTGCAATGAGAAGTTATGTTTAAAGCATTCAAAGACTCAAAAAATAAAAAACAATCAAAATTAAAAATCTCCTTGAAGGAAGACCAAAAAAAAATTGCAGAGGTTATCCAATGCTGCATCGGAATTTTAGAAACAAAGGAAATAGAAAAAACAAAGCAGTAAAGAATTTAAATAAAAAATACCAAATTATAAAATTATTAGAGCTGAAATATCAACAATAAAATTTTAAATTACTTGAACATAAAACTATGGCCACGAAAGGCAAGTGAGGGTGAAAAAAAAGTTTTTATTTTAGCAACATTAGAAAGAATAAAGAAAGAAAACTGAACATAAAATGTTAAAAAATAACAAAACTCAACTGTCCAAATTTTCTTTTCAAGATTGTTGCAGAATTCCTGAACAACCGCAGGTTTTATTTGAAAATTAACAGCTCGACGTCAACAGAATTTTCTCCTCAACTGGGTGCCTCACAGGGATCTCTCTTTCTCCCGAGTTTTACAATATTTACTGTTATAGCATAATGGAAAATTGCAATTTCAACAAGGATCTATACGTCTTCCAGAATGCTGATGACACTTCTCTCGTAAGTCACAATTTTTAGTTAAGGTCTACAGTAGAAACGCTGCTGAACTTCATGGATCGACAAATGGAGGCTGAAACCAAATCTCAACAAATCTCAGTTTATCATCTTCAACCATCGAGAAAGCCCTCCTCTCCATCTATTCTTGTAGAGAAAACTACTTGTAGCCCAAGATCTCATATCAAATTTCTTGGAGTTACTATCGACAACAGATGAACTTCAAGCAACATGTTAATCAGTCCAAACACGTCAAGGGTTTAACTTGCAAATCTAGGAGCATGAATTACTCGACGACCACACACATATACAAAAGCATTTGCAAACCAATTATAGAATACGCTTACACAATTCTGCTGAATGCCAGCCATACTACCAACAACATTTTGGAAATTGCAGAAAGATGCTCTCTGAGAAAGCCATCACCAAACTGAGAAATGAAAATAACTCTTTGCACAATCCTCTCAAGGGATAGCTCTACGAATTAACAAAAATCTAGTTCATTCGGCTAAGGCTTGTAAACTTCGCAAAAGAATTGGCCAACGGAGAAAGCATAACGTTGCAACAATTCATGTATAGGGAAGGAGGTTCAAAGTCATCAAAGAGAAAGGTACCGAGTCCATACAATCAGACATACAAGTTTATTCTTGTTGGCTGGAACATGTAATGAGGGTGGAGAAAAGCTTAGTAAAAGAGATGTTTGAATCCAAAGAAACAAAAAAGAGAGATAGGATTACCTAGAAAACTCTGGAAGAAAAGAAGCATGAACAGTTACACCTGCAAAGAAAACAGCAAAATAGTGGAAAATAAAGGAGTTGGCAGGAGATAGAAAGAAGTTGAGAAAAATGAGAGAAATGGATAGTTCATGGATCAACAAATGGAAACTGAAACCAAATTCCAACAGGTCTCAGTTTATCATCTTCAACTATCGAATAAAGCTCTCTTCTTCATTTATTCTTGTTGAGAACACCTGTTGTAGCCCAAGATCACATATCAAATATCTGGAAGTTACTATTGACAAGAAAATAAACTTCATCCAAAGTGTTTATCATGCATCGTCAAGGCAAGAAACTTCAGATGTTTAACTTATAAATTTTAGGGCATCAATATATCAACGGCAGCACACAAATACAAAAGCATCTGTAGATCAATTATAGAATATACTCAAGTGATCCTGCTGAATGCCACCAACACTACCAAAGAAATTTTGGAAATCGCAGAAGGATTCTCTCTGAGAGTCATCACCAATCTGAGAAATAAAAATATCTCTGCACAATCCTCCTAACGAATCAACGAAAATACAACTAATCCAACTCAAACTTGCAAACCTGGTAAAAAATTTGCTAATGGAGAAAGCAACGGTTGATGTACAGGATAAGAGGTCCAAACCCATCAAAGAGAAAGTATTCCGTCCATACAATCAGGGAAATTGTGATAAAAATGCGAGAAAGTTACTAAAACTGTACAGAAGCACGTTGATTTAAAAAGGCGGAAGGACTTTAACTAACAGCCTATTGTACAGTCCATGGTACAAAAAAAATGAGGAAAAAAATAAATAAACGCGAGAGGACCATACGATAAAAATGGAAAATTCAAAACAAGACAATAACAAACTAAGTTAGAAACATTCCAAAAAATAAGAAAAATAGACAAAGAATAATTGAAAACATCGAATTATAGCCAATCAAATATAAATAAAAAATTTAAATAGTTAAAACCAAAGATTCAAATAAAATGGACAAGAAAAACTATGCAAAAAATACTACCAGCAGAGAAGTTTGAAAATATGAATTACTAAGAAGTTAAAATAAAAAAATGTCTCAAGAGCGTGGTAATGTGATAACAAAGAAAAAATACTTAAATAATAGAAATAAATTCTTCATTATTTAAAAATGAAATGATGATTATCATAAATGTATCGTAACAACAGAAATGGCAGAAAGGTCGAAGTATAAAATTATTAGAATAATATAAAGAAAACAGAAATGTAAATAATGTTAAAATAGTAAAATTAAAATTGCAATTAAAATGTCAGCAATATACAATAAATATTCTACAGGGTAGTGAAAAAGAAAAACAGGAAGGGCAGAAACATTTATGAAAGTGGGGAAAAGATTTAGTAGAAATAAAATTTATTTAAATTTGGCTAATAGAAAAAAGATTAAAATAGTTGAAAAAAGATCGTAAATAAATGAAGAAAAACCCAAAATTAACGATTGCAAAAAAAATTGAAAGCAATGCGACAAACAAATTATAAAAACATGAGAACAGTGCATAAACATTGACATTAAATTGACCAATTAAAGTGTAAAAGCATTGAAATCTCAAAATAGCATTATATAGAATATCAAATACACTGATGTAGATGCTTGAAACAAAAAAACTTTTTGATATATAAAGTAGTAGCTTGTTATTCAAGAGCCAGCTATAAACTTTAAAGTTCTAGTTTTAACAATGTTACAAAAAAATGCAAAGAATATTATGAAGAGAAAATCTGGTTAATAGAGAAGTGGTAAGAAGTATCCAAACCAAGTAATGAGAGGGAAGGCAAAAAATTTATAGAGGAAAAAAATATATAAAAGTGATCCACTTGAACCTACAAATACAACAATAAAATTAACAAATAATTGCATACCCCAAAAAGAAAAGAGAGAATCGAAAATAATGAAATGAGAAATTATTTTTGTAACTAAAAATTGTAAATAAAAAAATTGAATTATCAGGGAACGTTAAAGACAATTTTTTTAAATGGAAAATGAAACATTGAATAACAAAGAACCAAAATTACACAACTTAAGTTGAGAGAAGGCCCTACAGAAAGATGCAAATTTATTTTAAACATCAAAAAATATTGATAATAAATCGGTAAAATTTTATAAATTAATATTAAAGAATTGAAACTAACAAAAGTACAGTGGGATATAATATGATAAAAAAGTGGACTCCCAATAGTTACATTTTTTTTTTCATAGGCCAGCATAAAATTATGCCACGATTGGAACTGCAAATAATTTAGAAAAATAGAAATGTAGGCTTTCTTGAAGGGGTAAATGCAAAATGTTATTAACGTGAAGGAAAGTGGAATAACGCAAGAACAAAACAAATTGCGTAAAAATGAGACGCCTTATTATACAAATAGAAAAGGTAATTGTGAAAAAAATAGAGAACGGAAAAGTAGAAAAAAGTATTAAGTTATGCTCATCGCATTCACAGCATTAAATTGAATTTCAGAAAAATTAAGAAGAAGATTTACAAAGGCACTTAAATATGAAATAACTAAATAGAAAAAGAAAGGATGAGAATGTTAAAGATTAACGAAAAAATGTTTTGCAGAAGAGTTGATATGTGGTAAATAAATCTCCTTATCTCAGAGATACATGGGAGGATACAAAGTAATAAAAAAAAATTTTGACAAAATAATAGGGCAGTAAATTTTTATGGAGAAGTCTATAAATGGGGACAAAATAATGGAGTGATGCGATATTTAAGAAAAGTTATTCATGAGAAGGTTAATATATCAAAAATGAACAAAATTGCAGGCAATCAAATTCAAGTAAAGAGAATGAGCAATTGTTAGAAACTAAAATTTGAGGGCCTCTATTAAGAGATTTTGATTCAGCCGGAAGAAACCTCAAATATGTCATCCTAATCCATATTTGATTAATTACTAACTGTCTAAAACTTGGTGTCTAAGGCATTTACGTAAATTTTCGGGAAGCTAAAACCATTGAAGTTTTCAAATTAATGTTGTCAAAAAGCAACAACATAAAAAAATTGCATAAAAGTCGTTCAAGGGAGAACCAAATAACTCTGCGTTTAACTTAGTACTTTGTAAATTTTGTTAAATGGCAAAATTATAATTTTGAAAATTCACGTATAAAAGGAGAGTAGTCAAATATTTGAAAGAAGGCGGTAAAGTAATTTTGAATTATGTTGTACCATATAGAAATTGAAAAAAATTGTTATTTAACGACACATAAAAAGTTTCATTAATTATATACCGCAAAATGGCTTGTCAGCACAAAATACGGCGATACCATGTGCTTGATCGCGACCTTACCTGAAGTCAAGTGAATAATGGTGGAGGCGCCAAATAAATTTCAGACTGTCCACTTTCGCTACTGGACTCAGTCACTTAAACATTTAAACTTCAATTTCTTAACCTACCTTATCCTTTTTGCGGTCCTGCAAATCAAGCAAAAAAAATGGCAAACTCAGCAACAAAAACTTACGTTAATTCCCTCGAAACTCTCAAGATGACGTGTCGGTTTCTATTGAAGAAATGTGGAGATTTCCGATGATTTCACTTGAATTTTGTGATTTCAACAAATTTTCAGGAGATAAAAGGCGCATGGAACATCAGCTACGAGCCTGAAACCTACGACCTAACTTTGAAACGTGCGCCGCGGTACTGAAGTAAGATGAATCTGTAACAGGCACGGTTGCTGCCAGTGAATGGATCCTACCACCCATTGGTCCGCTTCGCTCTGACGTCATTACAATTGATTGTCAAGTTTCACGTGTCGTTCAAACTGCAGGGTCATAATAATTGCAGGAAATTAAAAAAAAAGATTCAAAACCCCAATTACGTTATAATTTAGAAAAGAAATTTCAGTTTCAAAAAAGTTGGTTTTTGGTGATTTTAGCAAAATTTGCAGGAATTGAAAGTCAGCAGGAATCCTTTGTTCGCACCCCTCAATCAGTAGAAAAAATTAAGTACGAGTAATAAGCTACTAAAATAATTCGATTTTAGTTTCAAAAAAGCTTTTGTGGATTTTAGCAAAATTTTGCAGGAATTTGAGAGGGAGCAGGAAACCTTTGTCCAAACCCCTCGATCAGTAGAAACAATTAACTTCAAGTATTAAACTACTAAAATAATTTGATTTAAGTTTAAAAAAGTTTTTAGAGATTTTAGCAAAATTTGCAGGAATTTAAAGTCAGCAGGAATTCTTTGTTCGCACCCCTCGATCAGTAGAAAAAATTAACTACAAGTATTAAGCTACCAAAATAATTTGATTTAAGTTTCAAAAAGGTTTTTGTGGATTTTAGCATAATTTTGCAGGAATTTGAGAGAGAGCAGGTAACAATTATCCACACCATTCGATCAGTATTAACTTCAAGTATTAAACTACTAAAATAATTTGATTTAAGTTTAAATAGTTTTTGGAGACTTTAGCAAAATTTTGCAGGAATTTAGTGGGGAGCAAGAAACCTTTGTCCGCACCTCTTAATCAGTAGAAAAAATTAACTACAAGTATTAAGCACTAAAATAATTCGATTTAAGTTTCAAAAAAGTTTTTGGATATTTTAGCAAAATTTTTCAGAAATTTGAGAGGGAGCAGAAAACTCTGTCTGCACCCTTCATCAAGAAAAAAAATTAACTACAAGTATTAAGCTACTAAAATAATTTCTGTTGAGTCTTGTGCTTTCCATTCATCTCTAGCGGTATTGAAGAGTTTTGCCTCAGGTTCTGGCAGAGAAGTTGGGAGTTTTAGGGTAACTTCCTGGGATTCTGGAGAAAACAACTGAGATTAATTAGTAAAATTGTTGATTATTACGGCCGAAATGGCACATTTATGCGAAATCAGTATATTGAACTGCAGGTCATAGACCTGGTATGCGTCCCTATATTGACCTATTTACCCCCCACTTTGACACACTTTGCAACAAGTATTGACGCACCTTCCCCCTCTTCTCGTTGGTATGACGTCATTGCGTCCTCCCACCCCTACCGCTGCATCTTTACCTCGTTTCTAGCTCCAATATTTGTATAACTTATTGATATTATCTATGAAGCAGGTTAACATATGCATCGAATTCAAGACTAGAACCTCAACTTTTCAAACAAATGGTCAATTCATAAATTTTAATTTAAAGACAACTGCATACCCCCCAAAAATTACTTGACACAAATAGCATTCAAAATATTGAACACCCCAAAAGCAGAGTTGGATTAATTTCATAATTCCAATAGGGGATGAAAAGACTGTTTGACCAAAAATTTATGTAAAAATTTGTAGCCATTATTGTTAATTATTTCGGTCAATTCTGGGGAGGTTTTGGGGTCGGGTCTCAATATTTCCGCCTTGGCCAAGTTTTGGCTTAGGCAACGTAATGGGAGTCGAGGGACTGGTTTGGCCCCCGTACGGGTCTTGTTGGGGTGCTGGTTTTTCCCGGACGTGTCCTACGACTCGATCAATATTGTGCATAACACCAAGAGCACCATAAAGCAAATTAATTGCAAGCCCAGCAATCCCGATATTTTAGAATGAAATTGTCCTACATTCGGAATGACGTCAGTGTGATGTCATTGATGCGGAGGGAAGGGCGGAAGTGGGTCAAACAGGGTGCGATGCCCTGGATAACAGGTTCGAGGACGCTGCACAGGATTCATTCTGGCTTTTGAGCGAATAGCTATCCCGGAGGAAAGGTGTTACTCTTTTAGGAGAGTGGTGTCTCGCTTGCACAGGCTGTTTTATGAATTAACGACGCAAGTTATGGGGATGGGTCGATTATTTGCACTGATTTTTGTCCCGATTTACCGTCCAACAAACCAACAAAAGATTTAAAGATTAAATTATTTTCTTTCTATTTAACTGAAATGAAACAAAAATCATCCCTAATTTTGAATTTTTTTTACATAAACTGCAATTATCGTGAATACTAAAATTGTAATCAATAACTCTCCAATAGAGGCGAAAATGTAAGAAATGCGCCTAAATCTTTAATCCTCAGCCATTCACAATTTGTCAACCCCTAATATAATCAAGAAATCGATTGGTTAAAATTGAGGATTGCTTGCATTTTCTTGAGGCTTTAGAGGCTTGATGCCTGTTTAATGTTGCGTTAGAACAAATTGTTGATTAATTTTTTTGGGCTGGAGCTGGAATCGAAGGTGTCAATCTGAACCTGTTGGCCTGTCGGCATGACAACGGCAATGACGTCACCGCTCAGTCATGGCTTTGGGGTTATATAGGTCAGCTATTTCTATTCCGGCTCTATAACGCCTATGTATGTGCCTGCAAATTCTCAATGAAGCACAAGCTGCACGGAGAGCCCACCCCTGAAGCGTCAGCAGCAGTGGTGCGAGACCCGGAGAAGCTCGATTAGCACACAAAGTGACGTCATTAATAGGGATTTTATGAGTTATTTTGTTCTGGAAGGAAACAAAAAATGCTTCAAAGAACCAGTTTTTGGGGATTAAATATAATTCGGCTGTAACCGAAAAATTGTTAATTTTAATTGTTTGTTGTAAAGTATTAAAATGGTATAAAATTGATACGATTGAACATTAAAACAAATTTGATTTATCAGAAATGGGAGTCACCGCCTAAACGGCAAAGATTTCTGTAATGCGTTTTGGTGGAGGCGCCGGGTAAATGGTTAGCTCTATCTAAATAAAAATTGAGAACTTGAAAACGGCTAGACCGAGTTGGCTATTTTTTTATGTTTGCTAATAAGGATTTTGAGGAAAGAAAAATTCGAAAAACTGCCCGAAAAATTGAAAAATTGAGGAAAACCGAAAGTCCCTTTTTGTATGAACTCAACCCCATAACTCACAATTCAAATGATGTATATGCGTAACATTTTTTTGGGAATTGTTTGTTATGGTCCTGAAAAAACTTTCAGAAAAAAAAATCTTAACAATTAAAAAGGAGGGTCGGAAAATTCGGAAAAACTGCAAAATCATAATTTTTGTAAGCACTCACAAGTGACGATAAGAACGATCTATTTGGTTGATTCTTGTTGTGGCTTTATTTCCTAAATTCTTAAGATAGAAATAATCTCGGAAAATTAAAAAATTGGAAAAACTAAAAGTCCTTTTTTGTATAAACTCAAGCCCATTATTCACGGTTCACACGATAGATATGCGTAACATTTTTTTTTAATTGTTCGTTATGGTCCTGAAAAAGCTTTAAAAAAATTCTAACAATTACAAAGGCGGGTCGGAAAAGTCAGACAAACTGCAAAATTATCATTTTTGTATACACTCTCAACTGACGATAGGAACGACCTATTTGGTTGATTATTTTTTTGGATTTGTTCCCGAAACTCCTAAGATAGAAATAATTCCGGAAAATTGAAAAATTGGGAAAAACTAAAAAAGTATTTTTTTGTATGAACTCAAGCCCATAACTCACGGTTCAAACGATATATATGCGTAACATATTTTTGGAAATTGTTTGTTATGGTCCTGAAAAAACTTTTATTATAAAAAATTTTAACAATTACAAAGGAGGGTCGGAAAATTTGCAAAACCTGCAAAATCATCATTTTTGTATGTATGAACTCTGAACTGGCGATAGAAACGACATATTTGATTGATTTTTCTTGTGGATTTGTTTCCTAAACTCCTAAGATAGAAATAATCACGGAAAATTGAAAAAATGGGAAAAACTAAAGGTCCTTTTTTGTATGAACTTAAGACCATAACTCACTTTTCAAACGATGGATATGCGTAACATTTTTTTTGGGAATTGCTAGTTATGGTCGTGAAAAAGCTTTAAGAAAAAAAAATTCTAACAATTACAAAAGAGGGTCGAAAGATTCGGTCGAACTGCAAAATCATCATTTTTGTATGCACTCTCAACTGGCGATATGAACGACCTATTTGATTGATTCTTGTTGTGGATTTGTTTCCTAAACTCCAAAGATAGAAATAATCCCGGAAAATTGAAAAATTGGGAAAAGCTAAAAGTCCTTTTTTGTATGAACTTAAGACCATAACTCACTTTTCAAACGATGGATATACGTAACATTTTTTTTGGGAATTGTTTGTTATGGTCCTGAAAAATCTTTCATTATAAAAAATCCTAACAATTACAAAGGAGGGTCGGAAAATTCAGACAAACTGCAAAATCATCATTTTTGTATACACTCTCAACTGACGATAGGAACGACCTATTTGGTTAATTCTTTTGTGGAATTGTTCCCGAAACTCCTAAGATAGAAATAATCCCGGAAAATTGAAAAATTGGAAAATACTAAAAGTCCTTTCTTGTATGAACTCAAGCCCGTAACTCACGGTTCAAACGATGGATATGCGTAACATATTTTTGGAAATTGTTTGTTATGGTCCTGAAAGAACTTTTATTATAAAAAATCCTAACAATTACAAAGGAGGGTCGGAAAATTTGCAGAACCTGCAAAATCATAATTTTTGTATGTATGCACTCTGAACTGGCAATAGAAACGACCTACTTGATTGATTATTTTTGTGGATTTGTTTCCTAAACTCCAAAGATAGAAATAATCCCGGAAAATTGAAAAATTGGGAAAAGCTAAAAGTCCTTTTTTGTATGAACTTAAGACCATAACTCACTTTTCCAACGATGGATATACGTAACATTTTTTTTTGGAATTGTTTGTTATGGTCCTGAAAAATCTTTCATTATAAAAAATCCTAACAATTACAAAGGAGGGTCGGAAAATACAGACAAACTGCAAAATCATCATTTTTGTATACACTCTCAACTGACGATAGGAACGACCTATTTGGTTAATTCTTTTGTGGAATTGTTCCCGAAACTCTTAAGATAGAAATAATCCCGGAAAATTGAAAAATTGGGAAAAACGAAAAGTCCTTTTTTGTATGAACTCAAGCCCGTAACTCACGCTTCAAACGATGGATATGCGTCACATATTTTTGGAAATGGTTTGTTATGGTCCTGAAAAATCTTTCATTATAAAAAATCCTAACAATTACAAAGGAGGGTCGGAAAATTCAGACAAACTGCAAAATCATCATTTTTGTATACACTCTCAACTGACGATAGGAACGACCTATTTGGTTAATTCTTTTGTGGAATTGTTCCCGAAACTCTTAAGATAGAAATAATCCCGGAAAATTGAAAAATTGGGAAAAACGAAAAGTCCTTTTTTGTATGAACTCAAGCCCGTAACTCACGCTTCAAACGATGGATATGCGTCACATATTTTTGGAAATGGTTTGTTATGGTCCTGAAAAATCTTTCATTATAAAAAATCCTAACAATTACAAAGGAGGGTCGGAAAATTCAGACAAACTGCAAAATCATCATTTTTGTATACACTCTCAACTGACGATAGGAACGACCTATTTGGTTAATTCTTTTGTGGAATTGTTCCCGAAACTCCTAAGATAGAAATAATCCCGGAAAATTGAAAAATTGGGAAATACTAAAAGTCCTTTTTTGTATGAACTCAAGCCCGTAACTCACGGTTCAAACGATGGATATGCGTAACATATTTTTGGAAATTGTTTGTTATGGTCCTGAAAAAACTTTTATTATAAAAAATCCTAACAATTACAAAGGGTGGTCAGAAAATTTGCAGAACCTGCAAAATCATAATTTTTGTATGTATGCACTCTGAACTGGCGATAGAAACGACCTACTTGATTGATTATTTTTGTGGATTTGTTTCTTAAACTCCTAAGATAGAAATAATCCCGGAAAATTGAAAAATTGGGAAAAACTAAAAGTCCTTTTTTGTATGAACTCAAGTCTGTAATTCACGGTTCAAACGATTAATATGCGTAACATATTTTTGGAAATTGTTTGTTATGGTCCTGAAAAAACTTTTATTATAAAAAATCCTAACAATTACAAAGGAGGGTCAGAAAATTCAGACAAACTGCAAAATCATCATTTTTGTATACACTCTCAACTGACGATAGGAACGACCTATTTGGTTAATTCTTTTGTGGAATTGTTCCCGAAACTCTTAAGATAGAAATAATCCCGGAGAATTGAAAAATTGGGAAAAACGAAAAGTCCTTTTTTGTGTGAACTTAAGCCCATAACTCACGGTTCAAACGATGGATATGCGTTACATTTTTTTGGGAATTGTGCATTATGGTCCTGAAAAAACTTTCAGAAAAGAATCCTAACAATTACAAAAGAGAGTCGAAAGATTTGGTCAAACTGCAAAATCATCATTTTTGTATGCACTCTCAACTGACGATAGGAACAACCTATTTGGTTGACTATTTTTGTGGATTTGTTCTTTAAACTCCTAAAATAGAAATAATCTCGGAAAATTGAAAGTTGGAAAAAACTAAAAGTCCTTTTTTTGTATGAACTTAAGCCCATAACTCACGGTTTAAACGATTGATATGTGTAACATTTTTTTGGGAATTGTTTGTTATGGTCCTGAAGAAACTTTCAGAAAAAAAATCCTAACAATTACAAGGGAGGGTCGGAAAATTCAGACAAACTGCAAAATCACATTTTTGTATGCACTCTCAACTGACAATAGGAACGACCTATTTGGTTGATTCTTTTTGTGAATTTGTTTCTTGAACTCCTAAGATAGAAATAATCTCGGAAAATTGAAAAATTGAGAAAAATTAAAAGTTCTTTTTTGTATGATTTTAAGCCCATAACTCACGGTTCAAACAATGGATATGCGTAACATTTTTTTTGGGAATTGTTCGTTATGGTCCTGAAAAAGCTTTAAGAAAAAATTCTTAACAATTGTCAAAAAATTTGGACAAACTGAAAAATCATCATTTTTGTATACACTATCAACTCTCAACTGGCGATAGGAGCGACCTACTTGGTTGATTCTTTTTTCAGATTTGATAGAAATAATTCAATCAATTGAAAAAACATCTGGAGAATGCCAATATCGTACAATCGTGCCGCATTATCACGTAAATTTGCACAAAATTAATCAAAAGCACGAAACCAAGCTTCTCTTCTCTAGATTTTAAAATTTAAAGAAAAGTTTGTCAAATGATTCATTTGGGGCCCTATTGTAACATTTTTTTGCAAAATGACTTCGGCTATTCTTGTCTAAGAGACCTTTTTGCAACTTAGTAATATTTTTATTCAGCCTGACGTAAAAAATTATTCTCTACACAGACGTGAGTTTTTTCCTGTATCAATAAATAAAAAAAAATGTTTTTTATTTATTTAAAGCCCACTTTGACTTACCTGCAAAGCAGGAAGGCATTCCAACATAATTTACAGTCTTGAAGTCTTGAAATATGTTATTTAAGTGACAGTAACAATGTCACATTCTAATAGTGTTGTCTATTCCCTTCTTTTAAATTCTAATTTGTGGTTACTTGTTTCTTGTTTTTTTAAATTATTTTTTAATGAATACAATTAGTTTTCTGAGCTAATTTGGTGCCTTAAGCACTATTTACAGCGCTATGTAGAATGTTGAGGACTTCTCCACTGATGGGCCCTCTTCAACCATTTAATAGATTTGATGGCCATTGTCTTTTTAGCTTCCTAACTCCGTGTTCATCAAATAGTGGGTGTAGAGAAATGATGGCTCTCTAGTTTTTCATGAAGCTTCCTGCTTTGCTTCCAGTCTCTTCATTTACAAATGGCATATTCAATTCAGCATAAAGGTTTCGATTGATCACATAACAGCGTGCATCTTTGATTATCCGCAAAATCTTGGATAGACTTCTTTGCATTTTAGTCAAGTTGGACTTACTCGCACATCCCCAGAGTTCTGCTTCGTAGATCCAAATTAGTTTGATGACAGTTTTATATAATTATAATTTATTTTCCAATGATAGGCTTGACTTTCTTCCAATCAACCAGTATATATCCTTTACCTTCAAATCCATTTGTTTTCTCTTTTTAATGACATGCTTCTTCCAGCTGAGTTTGCTATTTCAGTTTAACCCTAACTACTTTGCACTGGTAGATTAAGGTACCAGTGGGGACTGATAACATAAAGTAAAAGTTATACCTACAGATTTTGCTTTAATTGTTCGTATTTTCCACTTCCTTAGCTAATTATGAAGTTTACCTAAATGATTCTATAATTTTCTGAGAGTGTTGCTGGATTTTGATCACTAGGAAGAATCAGTGTATAGTCTGCAAATTTTTCTGTTGTCAAATTTATAGTTGTTGGGAGATCAGAGGTAGCACGTACAATAGTACATACAAGAGTGCTATTACATTGCGTTGAGGAACACCCGCTTGGATCGTAAAGTTATCAAATTGTACTTGGCTTATTCTTCTTCGAAATTCCCAGCTACTTAAATAGAATTTGAATATTTTAAAAGTAAGATATGAGTAGAGTTTTCTTGATTTTAAACAATAGACCATCATGCCATGTAACATTTGAGTAACAGTAACAGTTTCCTATTGCGCCTTCAAGGCATAACTAAACAGAATTGGGGGATTGAATCTCCGTGTTTTAGTCCTTCCTTAAAGTCAAAATTTTCGGTCGTGACCTCACCGTTTCTTACATAGTTTTTGGTCTCTTTTAAAGCCAACTTACTCTGTTGACTATTTTATTGTTTACTTCTAATTCTTTTAGTAATTAGTGCAGGTTTTCTTTTCTAATTCTATCAAATGCTTGTATGAAACAATAAAGATCAGAAATATCTTTTTCTTTATGCTTTTATACTTGGAGCTATTTCTTCTATTTCTTGAATTTCCTCATCTGAGTTAGGTCTTGTTACTGTAGTAATTCTTCTATTTTCTACTTTTTTTATAATTTTATTGTTTTTTTGCATTTACTACTACTTTCTTAATTGTTTTTTTTGTTTGGTTTTAAGTCTCATCCATAAACATATTTTTTTATTATTGTAAATTAATTTTAATAAATTAAATTAAATTACTTAGTTTTCGTAACATTTTATTTTAATATTTAAGATTTTTTATATATATTTATATGCTTAACTTCTGCAGCCAGTAATACAGCAGTAAGTATAACTCGTTGCATAACACCTCAAACTTCAACAAGATTAGTAGTTCTTTTGTTCCAATTGGAGTTTTAATGCAGAGTAGTTCTACATTTTGATTCAGAATAGTTCATCCACACCAGCAGTTGTTGTTGCTGATCATCCGCCGATTATTATCCAAGAAGTCTTCATTTACGTTTCACATCTTCAGCAAGTGTTGTCAGCAACACTCAAAGAAATGGCAAGATCTCAAACAATTTTCGAATCAGCCCATAAAGGAGATTTCGATCTAGTTACATCAAAACTGGAAGAAAATCCGTGTCTACTAACCAAAGTAGACGAGGTAATTTTCCAAACTAATAACGCAAAATTGCGCAATTTTTCCAAAATTTCAGAACAACCGAATTTTACTCCACTGGTGCGCAGTTGGAGGCAACTTAAAACTAGCAACACATCTCATTGACCTCGGTTCTCCAATCGATTCGACTGACGACACAGAAACAACTCCTTTAATCCTAGCAAGTTCTGCAGGTCATTTGGAAATAGTTAGTCTTCTTCTCGAAAAAGGGGCTAACGTTGACCAACAATCAGACCAAGGCCATTCAGCTTTACAATATGCAGCTTCGAAAGGATGGTTAGAGGTTATTGCATCATCCTTACTATTACTAAAAAATCACTTAAATTTACAATTATAGATTTGCATTAAGTTAGTTGAAAACAACGCTAATATTAACATAAAAGATCGAAGAGGAGCGACACCTTTGCATCGAGCCGCTTCGAAAGGCAATTTAGAAATTGTTAGATTATTGACTGAAAAAAAGGAACTTCTCAATATTAACGCCCAAGATGTTTATGGAGCGACAGCATTGCATTTAGCTTGTGAGGAAGACCGGCAAGATGTTGCAAAATTGTTGGTGCAAAATGGTGGGGATTTGGATGCAAAAAATAGAGATGGACAAACACCGTTGGATTTGTGCACTATGCATTTGAAGAGTGCTCTTGAAACTATTCGGTCTAAAATTAAATCTAATTAAAAAGATTTTGTTATTTACATGTACTAAGGTTAACATAAATTTCATAGTTTTTGGTTTATTGTTTGGATTGTTTCCAAAAATATCCTTAAAACCGTTGAAATAACCTCGAATTAATCCATAGATGTCTGAGTGAGTCAGATGATGTTATTGCTCAATTTTAAAATAATCCCAAAGGTGTTGGAAGGATAATATAAATAGCGTAATCTTGTTTACGCGCAAAGATACTTGTAGTTTAAATTTCGTACTCAAATTTAGTACATCGTTTCTATGTTAGATAGCGCTGTACATCATATCTAAGAAATTAAGAAAATAGAGCAAAACATGGAAATTATTGTTAAGATCTCTAAATTCCAAAAATTCTATTTTGTATCATTTCTGTCTCATTAATACACTTTTTTGTTGTTTGAAACTTAATTTACACATGAAACCTTCCTCATTATGTATGGTCATTGTTTATAGATATAATAATAATAATAATATCTATAAATCTATAGTAATATCTATAAACAATGGTATGGTATACCTGTAAATATTGATGTGCCGTGCTAATTTGAATAGTAAGCTTCAGTTATAATTTTTTAACGTTACTGGAGTGTTAAAATTTCTTTCTGTATTTTGTAAACTACATTCTGAACACAAACTTTTCTTTAACGTTTTTACAAATTTTAAAACCTGCCTAATGGTCCTATAGAAGTGAGATAAACCTCCAGAATCATCGTGAACTACCTTTTGACTTCTTTCAAATAATTTTTCAAATTCTTTTAGTTACTCTTCATAAATTTGTATAGTTTCGCTACATATGTGGATATAAGAGTTGAAGTTATATGAAGCGAGTCTATTATTGTCTGCTAAAGCAAAATATGATATTAAGTCAAGAAACCTATTAGATCCAAACACTTTAATGGTTGCACTTGATACAAAAATATAATTGCCCAGCTCTAGAATTGGATCTACATGTAACTGGGAGCTATGAGTGCGGATTGGCAGGACGAGACTTACAGTGTCAGCACACTAAAATAGTTCGAATGTGAAAGGTGCAGTATTGGATTAGTGTGATGAATTTATAAAATCATTTTAGTTATCACTTTGCAAAGATGGGAGCTTGAGTTTGGAAAAACGATAGCTTGCACTTGCTAATACCAGAAGTATAAAACGGTCTAACAGGTAAAAGGTTTGTTTGGCCACAATTACCGTTGCTTCTCCTATCTATTTATCTTCTTTATCCCTCCCCTAAGCCCGGGCTATTTATTGATTTATTGTTATAAATTGTACCACCCTCCAGCAAGAACTAATATGAACTTTACCTTTCTGAAAATGCGAATAGAAAATGTGCATAGTTGATTCTCGACTACAAGAACCGTACAAATCATATCAAAGTATCCACATCTCGTGTAACAATTTTGGACCCAGACTTG
Source organism: Pyrochroa serraticornis (assembly GCA_905333025.2). Taxonomy (NCBI): domain Eukaryota; kingdom Metazoa; phylum Arthropoda; class Insecta; order Coleoptera; family Pyrochroidae; genus Pyrochroa; species Pyrochroa serraticornis. Next base: position 5,577,862 of record HG995157.1, on the reverse strand, counting down.
ATATTTAGTGAAAAATTTTTATAAGACCTTTTATTAATTATTAGAAACAAAATTATGCAAACATGCTAAACCGGGGTTATTATGTTTACATTCTTTGTTGCATGGGGCGTTATAGGTATGACGCTCCGTGCGTGTGACAGACAACGCAACTACTAAACAACGTACAACTGTCTTAAATTGTTATTAAAATTGTCATAATTATTCAAAAGCAAGGGAACTAAAAAAAATATTTTTATTGCTGTTCTACTTTTATTTCTATGTCCGCTACAAAAATATAAAGCTGAACACGCTATTTACAAAAAGAGGAAATCTGAACAACTTTTTTAATAACATAACGATGACGTTAATGTTATCTCAGTTAAATCTGCAAGACTACAAATGTTGGATGAAGCTATTTGAATTAATTTTATCTTCCTTCTAATCCATATCAGATCAATATTAGGTCAATCAAAGAGTAGAAACGGCAGTTACAAGATTTTCCAGTTTAATTAGTATAAAAAAAAATTGCCATCTCTTCAAGCGAGTAACTGTTGTAGATAAAATATTGGGTAAAACCGTGATGTGAGGAAAATGCTGACAAAGAAACTCACTAAGAGGTCTGCAAGGTAAAAGGCAAAAAAGAGGAAGCAATATGCCCTATTTCTCTTTTAGTTTATGGATTGGAGGAAAACTTATTGCGGAGTAAACATCCCCCGCAATTATAATTAAATATCTAAGTAACCATAAGGGTGCAAGGTATAGAACAAGTGGTGTAAGATCATGCAAGCTCAGTGCAAGGTCATTATATCGTTTAAAAATTTCTCTCATGTGTCTATATCTCACTTCCAAGAACGTCAAGGCAGAATCCTACACATCAGAGTATAAAATGACAATAAAACTCGCTAAGGGGATTGCAAGGTGGTATAAATTTAGAGAAAGCGATATGCTCTATTTTCATTTTAGTTTATGGATTGGAAAGAAACTTATTGTGGCGTAAACATCTCGCATAGTTATAATCAAATATTTAGGTAGCTGACCATAAAGGTACATGGTACGGGATAGGTAGTGTAAGTTCCGTGCTAGGCCATTATATCGTTTAAAAATTTCTCTCATATGTCCATGGCTCATTTCCAAGAACGTCAAGGTAGCGTCCCCCACATCAGCTTATAAAATGACAATAAAACTCGCTAAGGGGGTTGCAAAGTGGTACAAATTTAGAGAAAGCGATATGCTCTATTTTCATTTTAGTTTATGGATTGGAGAGAAACTTATTGTGGCGTAAACATCTCGCATAGTTATAATCAAATATTTAGGTAGCTAACCATAAAGGTACATGGTACGGGATAGGTGGTGTAAGATCCGTGTTAGGCCATTATATCGTTTAAAAATTTCTCTCATGTGTCCATGGCTCATTTCCAAGAACGTCAAGACAGCATCTTCCACATCAGCTTATAAAATGGCAATAAAACTTGCTAAGGGGGGTGAAAGGTGGTACAAATTTAGAGAAAGCGATATGCTCTATTTTCATTTTAGTTTATGGATTGGAGAGAAACTTATTGTGGCGTAAACATCTCGCATAGTTATAATCAAATATTTAGGTAGCTGACCATAAAGGTACATGGTACGGGATAGGTAGTGTAAGTTCCGTGCTAGGCCATTATATCGTTTAAAAATTTCTCTCATATGTCCATGGCTCATTTCCAAGAACGTCAAGGTAGCGTCCCCCACATCAGCTTATAAAATGACAATAAAACTCGCTAAGGGGGTTGCAAAGTGGTACAAATTTAGAGAAAGCGATATGCTCTATTTTCATTTTAGTTTATGGATTGGAGAGAAACTTATTGTGGCGTAAACATCTCGCATAGTTATAATCAAATATTTAGGTAGCTGACCATAAAGGTACATGGTACGGGATAGGTAGTGTAAGTTCCGTACTAGGCCATTATATCGTTTAAAAATTTCTCTCATATGTCCATGGCTCATTTCCAAGAACGTCAAGGTAGCATCCCCCACATCAGCTTATAAAATGACAATAAAACTCGCTAAGGGGGTTGCAAAGTGGTACAAATTTAGAGAAAGCGATATGCTCTATTTTCATTTTAGTTTATGGATTGGAGAGAAACTTATTGTGGCGTAAACATCCCGCATAGTTATAATCAAATATTTAGGTAGCTAACCATAAAGGTACATGGTACGGGATAGGTGGTGTAAGTTCCGTGCTAGGCCATTATATCGTTTAAAAATTTCTCTCATGTGTCCATGGCTCATTTCCAAGAACGTCAAGGTAGCATCCCCCACATCAGCTTATAAAATGACAATAAAACTTGCTAAGGGGGGTGAAAGGTGGTACAAGTTTAGAGAAAGCGATATGCTCTATTTTTATTTTAGTTTATAGATTGAAGAAAAACTTATTGTGCCGTAAACATCCCGCTAAGTTATAATAAAATATTTATGTGTCCAAGGCTCATTTCCAAGGGCGCCAAGTTACTCCTTTCACACCTTATAAAATTAAAAAGTAACTCTCTAGGAGTGGTGCAAACTTAAAGGGCATTAGTGGTGCAAATATGATGCAAGTCTTTTGTGCTATTTTTATCGTTATCTAACGTTCATTGATTTCAAGATAAAATATTTCATCAGGTTTTAGAACCTTAATTACAAAAAAAAGGCATAGATTCCGTTTATGTGCCAATAAACTTCTGATCTCTTATTATTTCAATATTTCCCAAAATTTGTAGCAAGGTTCCCAATTCTTAATCTCTTTCCCTGTGACAGAAATTACTGGTTTTAGTAACTCGATTGTAATCACTCTTTTTACTCGAAATAGGGAAAATCTTAGTTATGAAACCTAAAGGCAATTGTCAAAACGCCACGGTTTATGCAAGAATGATTTTGGAATTACAGGGGTGATGGAAGAAATCTGCATAAACACGTATATTTTATTACTGAACATTACTGTACAATAGAATCTCGTGACATAACTATCAACATTATTTATAAATAAGCAAAACATTGCAATGTAGTTATTAACACGATCCGAAAGAAAGTAAGTAAGAAGAATCACTATCGACGTCACAGTTGTTCGAAAATACAATAGAAAATATATAAAAAATTATCTTAACACCGAAACGTCGCCGAACGTTGGATGACTAAAACCACGTAACTGAGTAACAATGTCCAAGCTGAGAAGGTAACAAGAATTACAATAACAAGGTGGTAACATTTTTGGACATAATGGAGATAGGCCTACTTATATACAAACATCCAAGGCTTATTATTGTTAAGGACTCGGGCGCCACGTTTGAAATGTCTAAATGGTAACATCAAAATTTCAATAAAAGGTCTCTAGAATTAACCACAAATTTCTTCGTGATTGGAATATGATTGATTTAACAAAATATGAAAACTATAATGATTATTTGTTATTCTAGTAAGGTTTAAAAGTTTTAGGAAAGGCATTTGGCGATCCGGAATCGGGTGATTGTGCTTCATCCTGCAACAAAAATTCGTATTTATCATTTCTCTCTACCACCCAACAGTTCCGGAACTCAGAAACGAAATAACGCACTTAATTTTGATTGAAAAATAATTAAATTTTCTACAAACAACGTAAAGTTCGTTCCCAATCCCAGAACATTGACAATACCGGAAACTAATTTTATACCATTATGATTGTTAGCAATCTACCTCTTTACTCGTATAGAAAACTGCTCCAAATCTAGAAATTTAGAGGGATGTAAGTACGAGTATCTTGGCAAATTTAAATGGTAAATGATTGATGAGAATCCATTTGTGTCGGTATATACCTTCCTAATTTTATTACTACACGTCGTGTTTCGAAAGAAAAAACTGCTCTCAACAGGAAACCATGTTGCTACCAATTTTATTCGACGATCAAAACTCAAGGGAGCCCCGGACTCGCCTAAGTCCTCACCTGGGACACAATGCTGGACCTGTTGCTCGACATTCCCAAATCGCTGGTGAATGGAGTTCTTAACATCGAGTCCACGCCGTTTGCTTCCAGAGGTTCAACACTTGCGCTTAAGTCTACTGAAGAATCGCTGCAAAATTAAACACAAATTTATTACCAAATACATGTTTTGGCATAAATAAAGATTATCCTAAAAAAATTTCGTGTTTACTGGCGATTAGTTGTAAGTTGGGGCGCGGTTGGAATAATAATTTTGAAAACATCCATCTCGCAACAAACGCATGCAAAATAGCATCGTTTCTATAACCGGAACAGCGATGTTATCATAAAGGCATCGATTTTATACATGAACTCGGCGGACATCCGGCAATATAAATGAAATGGGAAACGCGATTCGTAATAAAAGAGATTGTCAAAATAGTATTGACCCGCTAAAACTTAGTTTTCGAAACAAATTCGATTAAGGGAGAAATTTCTCGAGATTACAGACATCAAGGAAAAAATTTGCAATTTATTCTTCTTGTCGTGCTTAGAACAAGTAATTTTCTTCAAAAATCTATTAATTTAAAAAGCCTGATAGTGTTGGATCTGGTGCAATTTCTTGAACAATTCGCTACTTTTATGACGAGCTTTGGACAAAATTATCGCTTTTCCTCCGGAAACGCAAAAAAATACAATCCTCACCTTACTATGCTTCTACGATCGGAAACTGTAACGTCTAACTTAATGCGATCAACCAGATCCGACCCGCCCTTCTCATCATCAGCTGGATCATCTTCGATAAGAGGCAACTCGTCTTCTTGTACGCCATCACTCGCTTCCTTGTCTCTTTTCTCTCTTTCTCTTGCAGTAATCTCGTGACATTCACATTTACACTCCTCGGGATTCACGTAATTATAAACAACGTTATCTTGTAAAACGGAATCGGGAACATCAACGTGCCCCCGGGAGGGCAATGTTTGTATCCTCTTGGGAGCCTTCCTCCTTTCCGGAATTTCCTCAAAATTAATCCACTCTTTCTGCACACCTTTCGGCGGTAACGGTGGAGGAGTATCGTTTTCTTGTGTTAATGACGGCCGTCTTCCTGTTGTCGAAATGCCTTTTTCCGCAAACTCAAACCAGTTAGTGTTACGGGGCGATTTGACTGCTTTTTCTACAGATTCGTGACGAGGTAAAGAAATTTTTAATTTTTCGATAGTTTTCGTTAGGTTTTCTGAATTAAACGCTCCCATCACTTCTTCGCAATATTCCTCTAAACAACTGGGATTAATGGGAGTAGTGGAACGCGGCCGGTCAATTGGACAAGTTTTCATTTCGAAAGTAGATCGCTGCTTGATTGGAACTATAGGAACAGCTGCTGATCTTTCTTGAGGTAATGTTGTTGGGATATACGGCAATTCGTCTTCGTACGAATCTTGTTGCAAAACTAAACCTTTCCGTTCCGGTTCGACGTAATCTAATTCGAGTTTTAGTTCTTTCTTGCTTTTGGGGAAGTCAATTTCAGAATCGCGTTCAGATTCGGAAGAGTATCGGTCGTTATCTTCGGTTGCCGAGCTCAAAACGGAATTTCGGTTACTGCCGTTGTCGATTTCTTTATCAATTTTGTCGATTTCTTCTTTGCTTTCGTTAATTATTGTGTTTGGTGGAGGTGTCGCGTTGATTTCGATGGTGTGTTCTTGAAATTCAAAAACGTTTTTGTCATCGATTGTCTCGCTAAGGTTTTTATTTCTGGTGATTTTTTTGTCTTTGGGCAACTTAGTTGTAAAAATTTCATCGTTGCCACCTAATTTCGTTGAAAACACCACGTTTTCGCTACTGGTGCTACTTTGTCGATTCGCAAGTTCGGTCTTGGAACTAGTTACCTTACCCGTATTGCTTTCTAAGTCTTGTGGAATCGCTTCTACGACTGCTTCTACGTTTCTACTAGTTGCTTCGATCACAGTTTCTTGAGAATCTTGACTAGAAGTTTTTAAATCTTGCAAAATTCCTCGATCTTCCTCGTAATGGGTGGGTGAATGTAGCGGAATCCGGATACTGTCACCATCTAGAGGAGTTTCATAATACTTTTTAGTTTTAGCGGAGTTATCGTTAAATTTGAATTCTACTTTGGCAATTCCTTCGATGCTAGGCAAAACTTCACTCGAACTCGTATCAAGATCGCTTTTAACTTTTTCACCTTTTTTTGGCTTAAAAATCGAAAATACTGATTTCTGTTTAGACTTACTGTCGATGCTTTCCGTTGATGATGGGGCGGCGGAAAGATTCGATTTGTCCCTTTCTCGACTTTTCGAGCGACTCCTGCTTCGTTCTCGCAAATTATCGCCGGCTTCCCGTAATATTCCCGTTATAGTGTTTTTCCGACGACAACCGGGAACAGTTGGGGATTCCGGACTCATTATAGCTTCTTTACTGCGAAAAAGCGACGCGAAAGAACTTTTTCGAGAAAGTGACGGTGAAGGAGTTTTGCTTCCGACGTTGGATTCTTTTAAAAAACCGTGACGCGATAACTTCGGACTAGCGCTAGGAGTGCTGGTTAGACTTATATCGATTTTTGGTTCTACCGGTTGAACTCCTTCTACCTGAACAACTTCTTCTTTTAAAACGAGAATTTCGGAGAAATTTTGGGCGACTTTTCTAGGTTCGGAGGTGTTAAGGTTTAGAGTTGCGGGCTTCTGCATGTCTCCCGTTTCTTCTTGACTATACATGTAATCAGGTTTTAACCTAATTCTGATGTACTTGGGTTCGTCGTCCTTTTTTTTAACTATCGGGGAAGGGGTGGCAGATTTTGATTTGGGTTTCACCAAAGATTGGTTTTCTTTACTCTTCGACTCGTTTGCAGACTTGACCTCGCGTACTCTCGTTTTTCTTACCGAAGTTGTTGGGGTCGTTTCAATACTAGGAGGTAGCGGACCCTTCAGTGGGATATAAATGTATTCGACGCCACTCTCGGCTATAATCTTACCAGGAGGCGTCGTGATATTATTGCTAACACATTGTGGCTCATCTACTTTAATAGTAATATCACTTTTAACACTTTGTACACGATTTCTTTCTATTTTCCTAACAGGTTTTTCAGGTGGTAACTTGCGGGAGTCAGTCGGGGTTTTGTCTACAGATATGCCTTCGGCTAGGATAGCTTCAGTAGGGTCAAGCTTCCTCGACAGTAGCACCCTTTCAAGTACTTCCGACTCTACTTTGGTCCCTTGTTGTCCCGCAATTGCTTGATTCAATCCGGGAGGTTTCACTCCACAAAAAGACGTTTCCAACAACATTTTGTGAGGCGATGGTGATCTCGATAGCCCCGATTGGCCTGAGATAACAGAAAGATGACTAGCGTTAGAAAGGCGGCTTTGGGCGGACCCTTGACTTCCAATACTGGACAACCGTGAAGTTCGACCAGAAATTGAGAGCAAACCAATTTCGGAACTTTGTGAATCTTTTCTTTGATGATGGTGCAAGTCATCGTGCAAACATGGTGATGGTGGACGTTGTTTACCTTTTTTCTTATTTTCGATTTGAAGTTCCTGAAAATCGAGTTCTTCGGTTGAAGACCGAAGATCTAAAGCGCCCTCTTCGCGAAAACCTAGACCTAATTTGGCACTAGCTGGATCGTGACCATCGAACAGTTCTCGTTCGGGAGTGCTGTCCCTGCTATCGTGATGCGAAGAACTGCTAGCACGAGAAATATCTATCCTCGGAGTGCTCGGAGTTTGTAAACTCAACCTAGTGCTAGATTGGGGAGTTGATACCGAAGACATTGTGGTATTTGGAGGTGAAATACAAGCAGCTCCCACTAGACTTATTCCGGTATAAACAAATTCGGGAGTCGGATAATCGATGGCTGCTGGAGTGTTACTAGGTGTTGGAGTGGCGTCTTCTCGAATCCCGGGAAGTCTAACAACGGAACCTGCTGCGTTTTTATCTTCTGGACTCTCCAACTGCAACATAATTTCGTAAAAAAATTTGGCAAAAAAACAAAAATTCTATATTAGCAAAGCGAGTTAGTCACATGCTGAAGAAGGATTAATGCGTTAAGGGCTAAGCTACATGGTGATACGTACACGGGATCTCACCTCGTCTGAGAGGTCCTCGAAGGAGGCGAAGGGGGCAGGTCCCATGCGCTTCTGGCGACGGTTGGCCACACCAGGGGTACTTCCAGGTACCGACATGTTGAATACTACTGGGTTTTACTGGCAAGCAACAAATGGATTACAAAATAACAACAGCCTGTCTTTGAGGATTACAGCGAGAACGCGATGCGACTCTAAACTGACTGAAGAAAATACCAACCATGCTCTTCGGATCTAAATTGAATCGAAACCACGTCCTTCCATTATCAGGATCTTACACGACTGGCGAGCATTGAATAAATTACGACAGATAGGTAAACAGCGGTTATCCAGGTAACCCTGCGGTATTTTGGATAAAACAGTTAATAAAATCAATAATCGACTAGATTTTGATTAAAAATAGGACGAGACCAGCCTCAAACGAAGTGGCCACGAGCGAGGATCGAAAACAGAGTTAGCCCCTAATCAACAGCGGCTTAAAACAAATTTAATAATTTACCTGATTGTTGCTACTGCCTCCCAATAGCTCACATGTTAACTTTGTTGAAGACACTCATACTTATGGGGACATTATGTAGTGCGTAGAGTAAAACAATTTAAAAAATACATTGCTTTCTATGAACGGACCGATAAATGTTTCATATTTAACATGATAACGAATACTACTTGTTAGGTAGTACTACAACGTCGATTTTCAGGCGCCGCGACGTCCTTTGGAGGGGATGCGGTTAAGAGCGATGCCGCCAGGGTGCGCCTCGGGCCGTAATACAGGCCAAATCAATACCGCCACCAAATGGTCAACGACTACTTGACGGGATTTATTCTAATCAATCGGAATTACACTTACACACATACTTGGCTCGACTGACCGACCCAGAAAGCAACGAGACCCTAAGTTCAACCACCCTAAGAAACTCCGCAAGATTCTGAATTAAATCCGCATTTTCACCAAACAGATAGGACAGCGACATAGCTAGATTTACAAGATAACACACAGCAAACTCAGGCCAAGAGGCCTCAGTCTAGTAAGAGTATAAAAATTGTACACAAACATTTCTATTATCCATAGATAAGTGTTCGTCATTGTTTTAAGCCCCATATTTGCAATGGTTAGGTAATTTAGAAAATAAATGCCCTAAAATGACGCAGGTCGGCAAATATAAACCTCCGTCCATTTATGATTTCTTTTGCTTTTCGACAGGATGTTCTGCGGTTCAGATCTGATGGCTGTGAGTAAACGGCCAACAGAATGGTTGAATATTTTTTATTGGTGCGTAAATTTTTTATAACTCACTTAAAAAGACGTATAAGTAACGGCGCATACAAAAATGAGGCGACAGGTTGGCGTAGTACTCTCCTTTGGTGCCGCCACTGACCTGGATCCGCGTGCGGGCGTCGACCAGCCAATAGCGTTCGACGCAGCGACATGTCGTCCACCTTGCCGCAACACGCTGGCAACTCCATTTTGTGGCGTGCCTTAACACGATGACGAACCAAAGTGAGTTTAATTTGAAACTAGTGCAACTTATTGAAAAGCACAAAATTTTATATGACCCCAAAGTAGAGGGCTATTTGGACTTCCAAGCCCAAGAACAAGTTTGGGATACCATCGCCAAAGAACTCCACGAAGACAGTAAGTTGCTTTTCTAACAAGTTCTACTTTTAATTAAAATTTTGATAAATAGTTCACGGATGCAAACTCAAATGGAAAAACATCCGATCGTGCTACACGCGCTATCTGCGTTTGTTGGCGCGCAGTCGCGGTTCCTACAGAAAGTCTTATTACTTAGCAAAACACTTGGATTTCCTTCTTCCTATTTATAAATCCCGCCAATACCCAGATTCGTCCAAAAACGCGTCCGGAAATAAACCTAAAGAGACTTTGGTTGAAAGTAACGTTGTTCTGAAAACTGAGACAATTGATGTTGAAGATAGCGCTTTTGAGGGATTGGCGGAAAATTCGGAAAACTGGACGGAATACCATGAAAACGGCGAAGGAAGCGACTCGTTTCAATGGGAAAAGTTGGAAACTCCTCCACCGTTACTCAAGAAACGAAAACGCGAAGATGAAGACGAAACTCAACAGTGGGACAACTTGGAAGATTCTTCAAAAAAACGCTACCATGATGAAGAAGATCCTGATTTGAATTTTTTCAAAAGTTTACTACCAGATGTACACCGCATGGAAGGAAAACAGAAGAGCAAACTTAAAATCGTTATACTGAGAGAAATTCACCAGATTCTGTACACGGAAGACTGATTTTGTTTGGATTTGAGATCCAATAGGACAGCTGAGTTAATTTTAAACCAAATGTGGGCGGTATTGGGTTATGTTCGCGCTCTAACGCAAAAACCAATCGATACAATTCTTCATGTTTCAAAAACTATCAAAACAATTAGTGAAGAAAGTGTATTTGGTGGTATGTTAAGAAAAATAAAAATAATAACTTACCAGTTAACAATGGAGCATCACGCGGAATTTTATGTAAAATTGGCTACATTTACAAGGTGAATCAAGCATTGAAACAATTTTACAGTCGCGCTTCCGGTTTCGTAATTGGTAGTACACTCATGAGCAGCAATCTAGTGGTCAAATTTTTTCTACGTCCTGTTTAAACAAATCAATAAACAATCCACAAACGCACCAAACCGTACTAAAGATTCTCCGTTGTTACTGGTTATAAATTATTTTGTCAAATCTCAGGAGTGGCGCCAAAAATCCGCCAGGTGGTTTTAGCTGTGGAACTAGAAGTTCCGTTATTGGAGCAACGGTTTGGGATAAGTCAAACTTACCTAGATACTGAGTAACGTGGGAGAATAATTATTTAATTAACAGTATGTAAATACATGGGGGGACCTTCATCCTTTTGCAGCTAATTTGTAGGATTTAGGAAAATTTTGCGAGTTTCTATTAAAGTCTTCTGATAAGTGGGATAATTGCAAGAATACCCAACTGCATCTGATACTTTATTATCCTCGCTACATTGTCAATTAAAAACAACAGATTATAATTAGTTCGTGGAGAAGCATTTCAAATTGACAATTTATTGTATTAACAGATCCTCACTTGGTTTCAGCTACAAGTAAATATTTCCAGAGACAACCGAGTTAGAACATTTGAAATTTAGAACAATTTTCGTATACAGTCTTGTAAAGAAATAAATTTTAAATAATATAAATGCAACATCAAATGAAATAACGCAAAAAGAGAACTAAAGATAATAACCGCATCTGCTACTACTTTATAACAAATCACACTAATAGCAAAAATTAATCTAATGTAAACTATGTACAGTTTTAGTAAAAAAAGTGAGTGCTAACAAGTTAAACACATTGGACAGTTACTATTTACAGTACATATAAAATATTATCACAAACTGATAATAATCACTTGTTCGTTTTGATAACGTAAGTACAGCAGCGACGTCCCACCTGCTACTTACAACCATTTTGCCTTATCACCTTTTCAGGCCGTTACCTAAGTCACTGCATCGGTGCCACGCTATTCATGCTGCCGCTTATATGTGCTGAGCTACCTAACGTGGAAGACATATCTTGATAGCTAAATTGGGGGAAATAAGGCTCCTCTTGAATGGCACCCAGTGGTCCAGCGTTGTCAGGCGGCGTTAGCTCCACACTTTCACCCGTAAATTCAGAATCGAAATACCTAGTGTCTGTGTCACTAGTAACTTGCGGCTTGAAAGGCGGAGGCACCTGCAAAAAATACAGGGTCAAGCCCAGGCCCAACAACGCTCATGCTAATTGACCCTACAGGGTGAGTCTGTTCTAATATTAAGTCTAAAAGTGCTACTTTTGTAAAAAATAAATTATTTTAACAAAATTCGTTTTTTTACGCTTTATGTTTAATACTTCGAGGAAGAAAATTTAAGACTCTCTGTAGATGTCAATAATCAAGAGCCAAAGAAAACCACGTATTAGCGTGTTCCTCGGTTAATAACACTGAGAAAAAAGTCGCAAGAACTCACCTACTATTTCTTGTTAAGAACGACCGCAATTCTTTATTTAAAACAATTGAAAAAAGCCGGAATTGTCTGAATCCCGTTCATGTTCTGTTGTGATTTTTTTTAAAACACTCAAAAATAGAGGCAGGAAACTACCTTTTTCTGATCCAAATCCCTCCAGTTAATACAACTGAAGAAGGGGTGTCCCATGATTTGCTTGGCGTCATCTGGTCCACCCCCTAACCGCTTTGCCGGATCTTTAATCAATAAACCCCCCAGCAAATCGCGGGCATCCGAGCTTAAATTCCTTGGAAACTTGACGTCTTCCATCAAAATCAACGTGAAGAGAACGTCATGGTCGCGATTATAGAACGGCAATCTTCCACACATCTACGGAATAAATAAATAAATAAAAAAAAGGAAGTAGAAAAACGAAGAAATTACCATTTCGTACATGACCACCCCGATACCCCACCAATCTACCGCTCGTCCATAATCATTATCTTCTAAAACTTCAGGGGCGAGATATTCGGGGGTACCACAAAACGTTTTCGTCGTCCTCCCGTAAGTTATGTCTTCTTTACAAAGACCGAAATCAGCGATCTTTATGTGTCCGTCTTTGTCCAAGAGTAAATTTTCTAATTTTAGATCTCTGTAGATGATACCTTGAGAATGAAGATAGGCGAGAGCCGAAATTATTTCAGCTCCGTAAAATCGGGTTCTGTCTTCTGAAAACACTCGCTCACGAGACAAGTGAAAGAACAGTTCGCCTCCGTTAACGTACTCCATCACAAAACACAACCGGTCGTTCGTTTGGAAAGAATACTTTAGAGACTGTAAGTAAAGAATGGCGGTTTAAAAAACAACCCCTAATAAAGTATCGAGAAATGTGCTGTACCAAAGTGTAAATATCAACAATGTTAAAAATTAAACGAAAATTTCAAGAGTTAACAAACGCAAGTATTCAGGTGCTATGAAGGAAATTAGATATTGCAGTAATAGTTACAAATTGACTCAATCACGCAAGCACATTTCCGAATTCTTGACGCAACCGGTTCACTGCAACTCACCGTAAGGAACGGGTGATTGGTGCTTCTCAACACCCTATTTTCTGTTTGAGTGTGAGCCACTTCGTCTTTCTGAATGATAATTTCTTTCTTCAGGATTTTGATAGCGTACAATCTCCCAGTTGCCTTTTCCCTACACAGAATCACTTTACCGAAAGTTCCTTTTCCTAACACTTTAATAAATTCGAAACTTTCCAACGTGACTTTTCTTTTGCCGGTAGATTTCGAAATGGCCGTGCCTTGCAACGAAAATTTCTCCCATAAATCCTCCATATTACCAACTTCGGCAGCGGGAAGATTCATTTCAACATCTTCGCAATCGTTGGAGAGACGTTCCGAAACGGCTTTGATCACCTTTACCCATTCTTCCCTGTAATTTCGGTGATTACAACAAATTTCGTAAAATTTTTCTCTCACCTTTCTCCCTCGGTTTCGACGTGAAACATTCTTTCTATAACTGTGGTCCATTGGAGGCCTCTGATGGTAAAAGTGAAAGGTTTAGGCCTGTCCGTTGACATAATTTGACAACCTTTGACTGTGAAATTGTTTAAGGGATCCGTCAAAGACATCTCGTCGGGTTTACTCTTGAAACCGATCAAGGAACCGTTGTCCAACAGAACGAAGTAGCGGGGCCGCCAATTTTTTATGTGTTCTCCCCGTTTATACAACCATCCCTCCTTGACTATGCTGGACTTGTTGAATTCTGGCGCCGCCATCGGCGCACCTGAAGCGGACTCATTCATGGTGTCCCTACCGAAACAAACTTCCAAATTACAGCGTGAATACAAGTGTTTGGAGAATATGGGAGAAGGGGAAAAACAAAGGACTATAAACCCTCCAATTTCCATTGTGGTCCTTTAGTAACTCCAAGGGCTTTAATTTGATTTTCTGAAACTTGGAATTTTCTCGGTCAAGAAGATAGGGTAAGGGTGTTGATTGTTGTTAGAATCGCTATAGCGAGTTGGCGGTGATTTTGGGTACTACGACGGGTTGGAACACAAACGAAAAAACTTATCTCGAATGCCTCCAAGAGTGTTTATTTGGTGACTCGCTCCGCAGCGGTCCTCAGCGCCAACCCCCAAACGAACCGTTACCTTATCGGATCATGCGCTAGCGCTAACCCCAACCTGGCTATTTACATTGTCTTAACTGATTACATTAATTATAAAACAAATCGAAACTAAATGACTAAACTTGGAGAACTCTGAACAACAATTTATCTGATTAGCAGATGGATCTCAGAAATTACTACAATTACATAAAACACTCGAATTGTTTCCAAAAAATGATTATTGTGGATAAATAATTCTAAAAACACTTACAAACTGAGTTTAGACGTAGAAACTCGATCTTCTTCCTCTTGACACAATGAGCGACACGTTTCCAATTAGAGAAACGAAGCTAGCGCCACTTGCATTTTTAACGCGAAATTAAATTTTCTCAAGGGGTGGCAAATTTTCCAAATCGAACGTGTTCATGCGGAGGAACGATGACGCGTTAGTGTTTTCAGAGAAGCTTCCAAGTTATCTCTATTATTGGAAACGCATATTTACTCGTGTGATCTGTCAATGTGGCCCTTGGCCTCGCACGTTTTTACTGCGTCCGTTTTGGAAAACATAGTGCAAGTCGTGTAAACAAACGCTACGCAGCACCTTTACAAATCGATGTTGCGAAATAAATGTGCGCAATTTTCATTCCTTGATGAAACGGACAATCTCTAATTATGGCAGACGCAAAAAAAACAGGTCGTCCCCACAAATAGCGTGGATGGATAATAGAAAATGCGATACAAATATTGAGGAAAATAACGAAACTGATTAATGCTTTGGATTCAGTTTCAGTATTTGCAATGTTTGAAAGTGTCGCTTTAAATCCTCACAAACCATAATTTCAGGAACAAGGAAAATAGTCAAATTTGACAATTTTTTCATGATAGGTCCATTAACTGTTCCACTTTTTAATAAAAGAATATGCTTCGTTGATATTGCACATATGCATATTAAGTTAGGAATAATTTCCATTAATGGTGCTAAAAACTAGTGGTTTTGTGAGTCTTGTTAATAAATGTTAGAAACCAGAACCCTGAACTTCAAGTCACGAAGATTGGATCATGATTGGAAAGTTAACTGAGCTTCCCACAAATTACCTATTTAACTGGAATGGTAATAAAATAAAATACGCACCCCTAAAAATCGTCAGATTTTGTTAAAATTTTGCGGGCAATTTTGTGTTAAAATCTCCAAAATGATTTTTTACATATACAAATGTAAAAGTATTAAATTATTGAAAATAGATGGGGGTTGAAGTATCGTGATTTAGGTGTTGGTGATTGTTTTAAATAAGTAGTTGTCACATAGGTACGTCACTGCTAACACAGTGGAATTTTATGCATATTGAGCAAAATCAAAGAAAAATGCTTATCCTTATGCGAGAAAGCAAAATTTATACAAAATATGCAACAACGATATGAGGGTAATTGTTGTGTTTAAGAAATGTGCCAAAAACAAGAAGGAAAAAATATTGAATTTAAAAACAACACGTGGGAGAAGAGTAATGAATTCATCTAGAAATGTAGAAACAAAATCACAAATTATTTCTTCAATGACACAATAGAACATTTTATAAAAAAAATATTTTTTGACCGCATGAATAACAGACCCCGCAGGCAACACCATCTTTAATAATAAAACACAAACACTGAAGACAAAAATACAGAAATTAAATGAAGAATCAATACCTGCAAGCAGAAGAAACAAATGACTCTTTATGGAAAAAGACAAAAAAAAATCCAAAGATCAACAATGTCAATTCCTCCTATAAGAAAAGACCAGGGAGAGTGGGTCAAAGAAAAAAGGTAGGAATCAATCCTATTTCGAGAATATTTGCTTGAAATCTTTACACCCACCCCAAAACAAACTATTAAAGGACTAGAAGGAAGAGAAACACAAAAAAACGCAAAACATCCTCTTGTTACATCAAAAGAAGTTGCAGAAGAAGTGAGAAAAAACCCGACTACTGGCATCCAACAATTGATCAGGTGCATCACGTTACAGATATAATTAAAGAAACGCTAAAAAATATCTGAGGAGCTCCATTTCTAGATGTCATACAAATCTTCGATAAGGGATGGCATAAGGGATTTCTAAATTAAATAAAACACTTCGACAGTACTATGTGGAAATATTATCTTCATATATCTTCGATGTACAAGAAATTGAGGCAAGAGTACCACAGGGTAATGTTCTTGGACCTCTCCTCCACATGCTATAAACTTATGACATACCAGAGCTGAAGCAAACCAATTCAGCGACATTTGTAGATCAGAAAACCTTCACTGGAATATTACAAAAAAACTAGTGAGGTTATATCAAATTGAGTTATATCAATTTTACTGAGAAAAAAAAATGACCTAATACCAATAGAAATAAGTGCCACGTCAATAGAGTACAAAAACAATAGAAAATATTTTGGTCTGACATTAAAGGCAAAACTCAGAGGGAATCAAAAGATCAACAACGGAAATCCCTCCTATTAGAAAAGATCAGGGAGAGTGGGTCAGAGAAAATGGACAGAAATCAATCTTAGTCGGAGAACATTTAGTTGAAATGGTCACACCTAACCCAATACAAACTATTAAAGGACTAGAAGGAAGAGAAACCCAAAAAACGGAAAACATCCTCTTGTTACATTAAAAGAAGTTGCAGAAGAAGTGAGAAAAAAGCTAAATACTGACATTAAACAATTGGTCAGGCGCTTCAATTTACAGATATAATTGAACAAACGCTAAAAAATATCTGCGGAGCTCCATTTCTAGATGTCGTACAAACCTTCGATAAGGGACGGCATTAAAGATTAATTTCTAAATTAAATAAACGCTTCCACAGTACTATGTGGAGATATTACCTTCATATATCTTTGATGTACAAGAAATTGAGGCAAGAGTACTACAGAGTAATGTTCTTGGATCTCTCCTCCACGTGTTATAAACTTATGACATACCAGAGCTGAATCAAACCAATTCAGCGACATTTGCAGATCAGGAAACCTTCACTAGAATATTACAAAAAAACTAGTGAGGTTATATCAAATTGAGTTACATCAATTTTACCGAGAAAAAAAGTAACGACCTAATACCAATAGAAATAAGTGCCACGTCAATAGAGTACAAAAACACTAGAAAATATTTTGGTCTGACATTAAAGGCAAAATTCAGAGGGAATCAAAAGATCAACAATGGCAATCCCTCCTATTAGAAAAGATCAGAGAGAGTAGGTCAGAGAAAATAGACAGAAATCAATCCTAGTTGGAGAACATTTAGTTGAAATCGTCACACCTAACCCAATACAAACTATTAAAGGACTAGAAGGAAGAGAAACCCAAAAAACGGAAAACATCCTGTTGTTACATCAAAAAAAGTTACAGAAGAAGTGAGAAAAATCCTGAGTACTGGCATCCAACAATTGATAAGGTGCATCACGTTACAGATATAATTAAAGAAACGCTAGAAAACAAAATTTGTGGAACTCTATTCCTAGATGTCGTACAAATCGTCGATAAGGGATGGCATTAAAGATTAATTTCTAAATTAAATAAAACGCTTCCACAGTACTATGTGGAAATATTACCTTCATATATCTTCGATGTACAAGAAATTGAGGCAAGAGTACCACAGGGTAATGTTCTTGGACCTCTCCTCCACATGTTATAAACTTATGACATACCAGAGCTGAAGCAAACAAATTCAGCGACATTTGCAGATCAGAAAACCTTCACTAGAATATTACAAAAAAACTAGTGAGGTGATATCAAATTGAGTTATATCAATTTTACCGAGAAAAAAAGTAACGAACTAATACCAATAGAAATAAGTGCCACGTCAAAAGAGTACAAAAAAAATAGAAAATATTTTGGTCTGACATTAACGGCAAAACTCAGAGGGAATCAAAAGACCAACAATGTCAATCCCTCCTGTTAGAAAAGATCAGGGAGAGTGGGTCAGAGAAAATAGACACAAATCAATTCTAGTTGAAATCGTCACACCTAACCCAATACAAAATATTGATGGACTAGAAGGAAGAGAAACCCAAAAAACGGAAAACATCCTCTTGTTACATCAAAAGAAGTTGCAGAAGAAGTGAGAAAAAACCTGAGTACTCGCATCCAACAATTGATCGGGTGCATCACGTTACAGATATAATTAAAGAAAGGCTAGAAAACAAAATTTGTGGAACTCTATTCTTAGATGTCGTACAAATCTTCGATAAGGGATGGCATTAGGGATTAATTTCTAAATTAAATAAAACGCTTCGACAATACTATGTGGAGATATTACCTTCATATATCTTCAATGTGCAAGAAATTGAAGCAGAATTACCACAGGGTAGTGTTTTTGGACCTCTCCTCTCTACATGTTATATACTTATGACATACTAGAAGTAATTCAAACCACTCCAGCGACATTTGCAGATCAGGAAAACTTCACTGTAATATTACAGAAAACTAGTAATGTTATACCAAACTGAGTTATATCAATTTTACCGACAAAATAAGTAAAGACCTAATACCAATGGAAATATGTGCCACGTCAATAGAGTACAAAAGCAATAGAAAATATTTTGGCATGGCATTAAAGCCAAAACTCAAAGGGAATCAAATAATCAACAATGTTAATCAACCCTATTAGAAAAGATCAGGGAGAGTGGATCAGAGAAAATAGACAGAAATCAATCCTATCTGAAGAACATTTAGTTAAAATCTTCACACCTAACCCAATACAAACTTATAAAGTACTAGAAGAAAGAAAAACTCAAAAAACAGAAAACACCCCCCTTGTTACACCAAAAAAAGTTGTAGGAGTGAGAAAAAAGCTGAATACTGACATTCAACAATTGATCAGGTGCATCAATTTGCAGATATGATTAAACAAACGCTAGAAAAAAATCACTCAAGTTCTATTCCTAGATGTGGTACAAACCTTCGATAAGGGATGACATTAAGGATTAATTTCTAAATGAAATAAAACGCTGCCAGAGTACTATGTGAAGATATAAACTTCATGTAACTTCGATGTACAAAAAATTGAGGCAGGAGTACCACAGGGCAGTGTTCTTGGACCTCTCCTTTACACGGTATATACTTATGACATACTAGAAGTATCAAAAGGAAAAAATATCCGTGCAGTAGCACATTAATTAAATCAAATAACAATATCGAGCCGTCTTGGAACCTTAGCTAGCTCTTCAAACATTTCATAATGGATAATGGTACATCCCTATGAATTGCCAGAAGAGCTAAACTATTCAATCTATTCTGGATTTTTTTTATCATTATTATTGAATATGCAACAAATTAAACGATTCTGCAAACCTGTGGTGTTAAATTGCGCAAGTAGGTTTAACCCTTTTAGTACCATAGACGATTAGAGCAACTACAGTAGCGCACGTGCAGGAATTAACTGTTTTTATATTGAGTTTGAAGCCATGGGGGGTTAAATTTATTCCGAACACTATATCGGCTACTTCAACGTTTTTGATCGGGGTGCTACGATTTTTCATAAATAAAAAAAAATCAGATTTTCCAAAGCAATTTTTGAAAACTGTTTTTGAACCTTGGGAAATGTTTAATTTAGTTTTCTACAACCTGCAAATATTTATACAATTTCAAAACCATGGTCGCCCGCTCCTTACCCACCCTAGGATACTAAGAACAGATACCAACACAATATTTGTTTGAGATCAAACTCCGCAATCCCCAACCGCAAAATCTACAAACTTTCAGTTGTTATTTTATGAAAATGAATTTGGCTCAACGGATGCGAGTTGTATGCGGATTACCTAAGAATTAGCATAGTTAAAGACATTTAACTGGAAAGCGTATATAAATGTGACTAGTGGTCTGATCTGGTACTAAACACGTCTCGTGCTCTAGATCTTCATCGCTATTTAAACATTTCCGTCTGCATTCCTTTCTACCTAGATAATGTTGAAATGAAAGCACTCCATTCCGTGTACAGTTAACATGCATTCCATTGGTCCTTTTACCGTCAATTCAACAAATTCCAGCGCTATTTTTAGCCGCCAATTGTCCGCATTAATCACTTTTATTATTAAATTATTACCGCCGTCTGGACTAGAAATATCCATGGACAAATAGCAAAAATTAAAATTTAATGGGACAACAAAGTATTCGTTTAGGAAATTATTTTGCAACAAACAACTATAATCACTTCTTTCTTAGAATTTCTCAGCATTAGGGGCGTCTAAAGTTTAAAATAACAATATTATAAAGCAATTTACTAGAAAAATTCATATTGAATCGTGGAACAAGCAAATATATGGTCAAAGATAGGTAAAAAGCACAAAGTCGCTACAGTATCACCATCCAAACAAGTGGACTAAGGGGTTAAAGCTAGCCACTAGGGCCGACGGTGCGTCTAGCTTGCCACGTGATTCTTTTTAAGGATGTCCCATATGTGAATATATGGATAGTATCAAACTCCTTTTTGATCCGGAAGTCACATTAAGCCGTTGGTCTCAGTGGGTTAGTGTCCGCCACACTGGAAGCAATCAAACTTGGAGTGAGGTCACGCTCGACACGTCATGTAAACTCGTCTTTTCTTTCGTTGATATCAAATCGATCAAATTATACAAAAATTGTCTTAAGAGAGAACTTAGTTATGGTGCTAATCCAGAATTTACAAGAAATAAGTCGTTCGTAAGGTTCAATATATTAAAGGCAGAATGGATTACACAAAGCCCTTGGATTGGTCATAGTCAAAGAAACAGTAAAGAAGTGAGGCTAAGATCAGATTCTTTGACGTTCCTAAATCAAATTTTGTGACCATCAAACGACAGTCCCTTTAAACAAGGACCTACTCGTGTGCTGTCCATGCGTTCAGTTGGCATTTTGGCTACTAGTCAATCGCAGCTAATGCGGTCGAAAATGTACGATAGACCTTTAAATTGGATGGTTTCTGTCGCCAAACCATTGACCTTCTCTGACTTTCGCCTTTTAAGTTCTCTACTCTTCGACATAGTGAACATAGCAAACATACAAAGTTCAAGTTGCGTCAACCTTTCCGTACGTTACGCTGTCACTCATGTTAATGTAAATGGATACATATTTTAAATTTTTTCATGTTATTGTTAATGTTTCAATGACACATACGTAAGAGAATGTGGACGAACTTTAAGTTAGAATTTGTTAAGTTTGGAAATTTTCTAGCACTACTGGCATAAGAATTTATTGAAAGTTGACACTCCTAGTCCTCTTCCAAATTTAGTTAAAAAAAAAATTTTATTTTTAACGGAGCATTCCAGGTTGGAATTGACAAGTGTATACAAATGTCCTTCACGTCAGTGCAAAAATGCATTACCAGTCTAAGCTTTCAACGATTTAGAACAAAATTATTATCACAATAACAAATTTCTGAAAAAACGAAAATCAGTGGTACTAAAACCCTTATTTAAGATAATTGAAATCGATTTTAATACCAAACTAGTTGAGAATTGTACGAAACGGTGCGACTAAGATTTTTTTTAACAATTCCAACGTAGCTCGATTGTACGCCACTGGTATGTCATATCTGGATAACAATAACTTTATTAAAAAGATATTTATATCAAATTTTATTTAATTTGGTAAATTTTCCTAAAAGACATTAATGAATATTTTTTTTTTGCAAACTCTGACACTTGATATCTTTTTAGGGAGCGAGTGTTAAACTGTATTTTTATTAAATCTCAATAACTATGTACATTTAGCCACGCGTTTTTCTAATTTCTATACCGTTCTTGTACACGTTATGGCTACGCTTACGAAATACAATTCTTTTTGCAATCTAAATAAAATGTAAATATGAATAAAACAACGCGTTAGTACCTACACGTTAACTGTATAAAAGGTGGCTTTGATGTCACACTCAAGTAAATTGTAACAAA
Organism: Pyrochroa serraticornis; assembly: GCA_905333025.2. Classification (NCBI taxonomy): domain Eukaryota; kingdom Metazoa; phylum Arthropoda; class Insecta; order Coleoptera; family Pyrochroidae; genus Pyrochroa; species Pyrochroa serraticornis. Next base: position 5,555,917 of record HG995157.1, on the reverse strand, counting down.
AATTTGCCCCTTTGGGCGAAACTGTGGTGTACGCCGCTGGACTGGAACGGAATTTTTCGCCCCGATTTCGAGTTTCCGCTCTCTGGTTGTTTTGAAAACAAATCGCCGTCACTGTCATTGGATTAGCAACGTCAGAATCGGCGTAGCACGTCGTCGTCGTGTGGGCCCCAATATTGATCAAGTAAGCGGTGAAAGTCAACATAACTGTCATGTGGAGTCAACAATCTGTCATTGGAAGGAACAAACGAACGTTGCCGGTGTAAAAATGAACGTGAATGCCGCGCCGCTTTGATAGGGGCCTCCTGTTTATGAATGAAGATGCGGCGGAGTAGAGAGGGAACTATTGTACGACAGTAGACAGGAATCGCTTTAATTAGGCGCCGCCAAACCGTAGTTTCCGCTATTTACTAGTAAAAACCAGCAAGGGGCGATTCGCTCGATTTCGACGTAATTTGCAAGAATCGAGGTGAAATTTCGACCGGTTTGCGTCACCCTTGGTACTGATTTAAATCCCCGATTTAGGTTAGGTCGCTTCCGCACTCTTCTGTTCTTGAACCGGACTTTATTTGATGTTCCCGAAAGTTAGGTGATGACGCGTGGAGGGTTGTGGGTGAATTTGGGGCGGTTTTTGGAAGCGGCTCTTGGAATTACTGGATGTTTGGTAGCAGTTTTGTTGCGATTTTTAGCACTTACCTTCGGCTGTTCACTGTGTGTGATTATCACTGGAAAGGTCGATGACACGGGACACAATCATTTTTTTCGTTGCGTTTTCGGGATTTTCACTGCTTTCTGGTACAGTATTGAAATACGCATGAAATTACAAGGACGTATTTTGACGCAGATATTTTTGTCAAATCCTGGTTCATTAAACTGCCACCGCGTTTGTCTTTTAACCGGAGCGCGGGACGTCGTAATGGCGCCAAATTTAAAGATCGCAGCAATTTCGCAAACTGCTTCAAAAAATTAAATATTAGAAACACACGATCGAAACCTTCGGGATCGAGTCTCTAATACACTCCCATTTTTATTTTTATAGTCAGTCGCTTTGTTTTGAAAATTTTTCCGAAACATGGATAAGATCATTTGTACGTTCAATTTGAACAAGTAGGTTTATGCCCTGGATTATGGATTTCATTTAATCTTGTAAAGAGGGCTAAACATAATCTGAGAATATTGAGAAAATATGAGAGATCCATATATGTTAATCAGCTTGAGCTCAACAAGTTTCTCCACGCTTTTATCCAGACTTTTGCGTCCAACTATAGCGATGCTAAATGGAATTTTGTCCAGTAACGATGAAAATACTTCTTATTGTTTTGTTGATGTATTTGATTAACCTTAGAAGAAATACACTAAAAATAAACGCAAGATACTATAAAAAAATTAGAACTAAAAAATGAGAATTTTTAAAATGTTTAATATGAGAAAAAAGAGAAACCTCCAGGGCAGAGTGTGAATAACCAACATACTCAAACACCTGGTTCAAAAAATCAGTGGTACATCTAAGTAACATCTTTAAAACTTGCCTACTAATACACTATCATAATGTCTAAATACCTACCCATTTCGAAAAATAGAAAACTCATGAGCTAAGCTCTGGAAACTAAAAAAAAAATCATAAAATCTCACAAAATTAGGCACCGATAAAGTTTCTATCACTCTGAACTTGCAGAAAGTTATACAAAAAAGTATATTTTGAAAACTTACGAAAGCGATGTCCGAAAACTACAATATACGGTTGAACAATTTAGACTTTAGGAGAATTGCTTCTTCAGTCAACAACGGCAGTAGTCTTTTTGTATGTAAAAAACCTTTGAACAAAATCTGGAGAAATACATTCGTAAACAAACTACTAAAACATAAAGTTTTTGTCCCTCCATTGCTTTGGTAGTCGTTTTGGTGGTTGTTTAGTTGCGTGGTTTTTCGCTTTTGGCAATCTTCGTTTATTGTTAACACATCGCAGAATCTTCTAAGCACACGAATCCATCTCACCATATCTTCCGTTTTAGGTTCGATCCACACTGTAGTGCCGGTCACCGTTCGGTCTCGGTCCAACAAAATCTTACTGTATCCATTATCATCCGGACTCGATCACGGTTCAGTCTCGATTTGTACATTTTCGATTCTTCAATTGAAGAATTTGCCGTTATAGCTCTTCTTTCTGCAATATTGTCGAATAGATTCAGGAACGTTTGAAATAATTTTAAAAAAAGTAAGCAAAACAGTAGATCAGAGGATCGCACTCAAAAACAGTAAATTCGGCAAGACTGACTCCATTTGAAACCAAAAACCTATTCACGCTTTGAATCTCGGTCCGACAAAATATTCTTCAGAACGGATCGGAACTTGAGCGGTGCTGATAGTGTGAATACGCTCATTGATTCTTGTTTAGGAATCCTTAGGAATTTTTGCGTTTCTTCTTACAGTTCTTCCTTTTATCGCTCTCTCAATACTTTCCTTTGGTTTCGTCTGTGACGTGTCCGCTAGCGTTTCTGCTGTGCAGGTCATCACTGGTTTGACACAGGATTCATATACGTTGATCCGTAAAGTTGTTGTCCTGCCATCCTGGCTGACCTGTTGACATAGTTTCTCACTCCACTCTTCAGATCTCAATATAATCAAATAAAAGTTTCTAAAAATTCAAATTGAACCACGTGTTCTATGAGTTTGTTGTTCAACTCAAGCTTACATCTGCGATGTTTCCTAGCAATTACCATGTTTCTTGCTTTAGAGGTTGATATTTCCTTATCATTCTCTCTGTTAAATACTTGTAATATCTATTGTAGACTATATTTATACACTATCATTGCGTAAGTTGAATATCACATTGTAATCGGAAATCTTGCGATAATTGATACAATGAAAAGTTGGTAAAGCGCTTCCAAACAAATTTTTTCATATTGAGTGAAAAGGAGAGAACCGCAAACAAAAATGTAGAATCTTTTAAAAATAAATTCTGCATTCGACCGAAACGTAGATTCCCCAAAAAATTTGTGTTCTTACAAGACTTCTCACTTCGAGCGTAGTTGGAAGATTCTTGCCCATCAGTTCCTCTCTAGTTTTTTCCAGTTGAAGACAAATGGCTTGCTAAAAGCATCAATAATGGAGAGAAATTTCAATTGGGATGTAATTTGTCTTGCGCATGAGGAAAGAAACTGTAAGAGGTGGGTGGGTGATTTAAAATCCCGATAAAATAATAATTTAGTTCTTTATTACATTAAATTTAAAATTACATGGCCACAAAACATATAATAACTATATGCTAAACTAGTCTAGTTATTTGAGTACTGATGAAGAAACGGTCTTATCTGTATAAGAAAAGAAAGGTACGACCAACAAATACGTTCATGAAATGGATTGTTTTTGGAAAATAATCCTAAAGTAGTAAACTATGCACATCAAACACGCTTTTATCAATTTTACAATCGCATAATACTAAGTAAGTCCTACAGGGAAAAGTAAACTCACATATCGAGAGAAAGTTTGTAGTATCCTAGACTGTACACATGAAGCTGTCAAAAGCCCGTAATAAGGAAATTGTCGCGCATATATTAAAAAAATTCACGCAACAACTTTTGTACAAATTCTATGATTTGTTTTGTGTTATCTACAATATCAAGCTTTCGATTTGAAATGAAAATATTTAGAAACCGTGTCCCATTTTCCGACGAGTCTCTAATCACGTCTCAGTGAATACGTTGTATTTCTGTCTTGAGAACAATTCACATATGCTTTGCCATCCATGATTTTAAATTTAACGTAACTATTTTGTTTGACGGTCTCCACAAAACACTGGCACTAAATTATACACGCTGTTGTTGAAAGAAAGAGAATACAAGTATTCGATTGTGCTGGCCCAACGATTGGACTTGAAACTGCTTAAATCAGACAATGGCGTGAGTCGAAAGCTGCCGTAATGAAAGTAAAAGACAAAAAGACTTTGTACAAAAAGCTTGTTGGTTAAACATGCACTTTATAATCTAGTTTTGTTAAGTATATTATGGAGGGTACCATACATCTAGCTACACTCTAGGTATTGTAATGGTACACGTGGCAATCTAACTAGTATCGCATACGCTCGCACCCTGGTGTCGCCGTCACAATACCCACTAAATGATTATACAATTAGTGTAAAACATGGACTGTCATATGCAAAAATTATTACTTACTTCTTAATTTAATCTTACAAGTTTTTGTATTTTTTTTTCAAAATATTAATCTGTGTAGTTTTTGCATATGTAGAATTATTATCAGTTGCATCAAGTCAATTAAGTACACCACCAAAAACAACACACATTGGAATGGTTAAAAAAAATAGAAATAGCCTCATTAATTAACAAACTTAACAATTACGCTGTCGTAAAATATAAATAACTCGAAAATATATTGCCAAATCAAGAGTTACTAACAAACGCTGTTACAAATTAAATAAACGTCCCAATTAGTTCACTTTTGCTGATTACTCTTTAACTTCGAAATATTTGTATGTGGGATTTTCATATCCGTTAATTTGCATATTAGCTACGTGTCGCTCTTCGGGGGTGGCCGCCTGGTCGACCTCGACGAAACCCTGGCTTTGGGGCGACCGCGCCGACCGACGTCTAGCCACGGCGACGCCCACCACGATAGCTGCCATCAGAGCCATCCCGGCGAACGCCAAAGTAAAGTAAACGCTCTTTCCGTCCTTACGGCCGTAAATCTCCCGCCTCACGGAGTAAGTCTGCAACAAATCAAGTCACCAATAACAGAAAGAATTTAGCGCTACCCGTCTATCGCTTAAACTTTTTATTACTCTGCTGAGAAGTGTCAATTGTTTTAATAACATTTCTTCTCAATATTTCTATTTTCTAACTTGCAACTGTTGAAGGTTGACTTTCAATTAACCGCAATAATTTTGAGTTTTCAGTAATATTTCAGCATATTTATCTTCCAAAGCCCTTCCAGATAATTTAGTTTGAAAGACGTACCGGTTCGCCGTGACTGATGTCGTGGGTCATGGAATGAGCCACACGGATCACGTCCTGGCGGTGAGCTACAGCTGCCACTTCTTCAACAGCCTGCTGGACGGCGGCGTCATCCACTTCTTTATGCTCAGCAGTGGTCACTGAGTTACTCATAGTATCTGACGTGGTGCTTCCAGAAGTTGAAGTAACAGTAGTCTATTTTAAAAATCAAAGTTATTACTTTTATAATTATTAATGAAACAATACAAACCCTTTCCTCGGCTAGAGACTCGTCTTCCATGTCTTCATCGTCGAAATTGCTGATTTTCTTCCCCAAAACAGCTTCAACACGTTTCTTTTCTTCCCTCAATTCAGTTCTTTCTTTCTTCCTTTGTTCTTTTCGTTCTTTCTCTTGAATTCTTTGTCTTTCTCTTTCTGCTTGTTTGCTGGTAACCTCAGTTTTGTACTTATCCAAAATTGCAGCTTCAGCTTCGGTAGTCATAGCAAGTAAAGAGCCGGGAGTTTCGTCTTTCGACCTCAAAGCTTGGATGTAGTCATCCATCAATTGTCCGATTTTCGTCGCCAGTTCGGGATAACGTTTCAACATTTGCATGCTCTGATTAACAGTGCGATCGATGTCTGTAAGACGTTCCAAAATTCTAGGTTGTTCTCGAGCGGCAGCCTCCAAACTACTAGCTAATAAATGACGGTAATGATTGATAGCGTGAGCTCGGTCCTTGTGGAGGGAACGCAACAGTTTTTCCAGACACTTCTGGACACGATGGGTCTAAAACCGAAGAATTGTTAAAAAAAATCAATTGGATAGAAAAAACAACTAACGTTGAGAGGTACATCGTTGAGAGCTTCAGTGTAGCAACCCATTGCCTCCTTTTTCCTTTGGTTGATGTGGGCGAGAACTCGTTGTTGGTGCATAGCGGCTAATTGGTGTTTTTCCGCGTCACCCTCTTCTTCGAGAGCTTGCACGGTTTGTTGGAACCTCTGCGTCATACGTTGCTTGAACTCGTCGGCACCTCTAGGGTCGGTTTGGCGCATATCCTGGTAACGCTCCTCGAGGTCTGACCAGTCCTTCATGACTCTCGTCACTTTCTCGCGGTGGGTCTCTTCGAGACGCTCCTGAAATAACCACACAATGCAATAAAGAACGTTCTGAGACTTCAGTAATTAGAATTAAATATCAACAAAACTATTAACAGAATTTCGAAATTTTTTTTATTGATATATAGATTTCAGTAAAAAAGCTGGGGGCGTACCTGAGCTTCTTTGTAGCTTTGGTGCTCGTTCCTGGGGTCGAAATGGGTGAAGTAGGGATCCGGCGTGGGCACTGAAGTGCTTCTGGCCGTGGAGGTGGTGGTGGATTGCGTGGTTGTGGACAATTTGGCCGCGGAAGTGGTGCTGGAAGGGGTTGTGTCCCAATCTTGATCCGAATCGTCGTACTCGTCGTCGTCTTCCTCATCGTCGTCATCAACGGTGGGATCGTCGGATAATTCGGTGTCGTCAGCCAGGTCATCTAGATCGTCTTTATCGTCATCTTCATCGGAATCAACTGACTCATCATCGTCGATGTTATCGAAAACGTCTTGTTCCTTTTTCAAAATCGCTAAATCGACCGTCTTTTTGGGTTTCATGTTATCTGTAAAATGACGTGGAAAGGTTTAGTAAAAATTGGTAATTATCCAAAATTCAAATTTATAACGATAGCATCGCGAATTTATTACTGACAAGGGACGCAACTTTAGTTGTGGATAATGTTAAGTGTCCCTAGTGAATAGTTGGGAGTTCAAACAACCACTCAATTTATCTTGAGCGGGTCGCTAGAGAGAATGCTTGCAACCTTTTAATAACGAAACGATTTGAAGGATTAGAGATAAAAACCGAACTTAATGCTACGCAAATTGAGAAACGACGGCTTGTTTGAAATGAAGGAAAATTGCAGTTGAACAAATTGCATTAAGTTCCGGGTTCTACCCCTATTCATTAAGCTTGAAAATAGAGAAGAAAATCTGGTAGTTCGCAAGCGTTTAGAAAAATTGCAACTGCAACAAATTAAAATTGAAAAAATAACAAGCGGAGGAAATTGCCACTGGTATAAATCGATTCAGTTCCGGTTGTTTCAGTGGATGGGCTAAATTGCAACGTGTCGCTTTAGATGCATTACAACCCTTAAAATTCGTGCACGCGCTCTCTATCCAGAGGCGGGTTCGACGTAGTTATTAATTTTGCCAACGTTTCGAAATGATTTTTTAATATCGCGCAATACGATTGGGTTTTGGGTCGCTATTGAACCGCAAATTGGATTTAATTCAGGAACGATTCGTGTCATAAACACACGTCACCTAGCAAACTTCCGCGCTCGGGACGTGAATGGTCGATTATCTACATTCAAAGCATATAACAGTTCATTAGTTTAAGGCCGGGGCTTAAGTGCAGGAACGTATTTGTTCATTGGGGTGGCCGCCGTCGTATCAGCGCCACCCTGACGTAGATAGATGAGCCCAGTTTGATTTAGAACTAACGCGAAATTAAACCGAACCATTTAAAAGCGGGTTCCGTTTTATTATAACTCATAATACCGAGTTGAAAACCCAATGCAATCAATTAACGTCATTTAGTAAAGTAATAAAAAAAATTAGAACAGCGTAGGCAAGTCGTAAGGTTTCAAAGAAAAAACTATCTCGAAAGCGCGATTTTTACTATAGAAGAGTCTTTCCAAACAAAATTAAGTGGAAGTAAACACAGTCCTGCTAGAAACCCCACGACTCATGAAATATTACATGTCGCACTATATGTTGCGCAAACAATTTATTACAGAGCTTCACCCACGGTTTGTTTCTACCCCAAGGGTGCAACGTACTAAAATCAATGAAAACGTTCATTAATAAAAAAAATTCAACTTGAACAACCGGATTGTTCCCCAGCGAAACAATTTGTTAAATATTGACGGATTCGTTCGGTCTCTCCACCATTTTTTACGGTTTAATAACAACTTTGTTGCCGGTGTATTACCAATTTTTCTGGTTCTTTAACTAGATTTAAATTTTCGTTGTCTAAAAGCAGAATCGAATGTGCACACATGGGTGCCGGTGATAAGTAACAAAATTTACATCTTCAAGAGTCGGACGATAAAGTTCTCTATCGGAATTGGAAAACGAAAGAACGATTGGAACAAAGCACAATAACCTCTCGTGGCAGAAAAGCTTGTTACTTTCGAACTGGATGCATTATTAAATCGTAACCAAGGCAATGCGATCAAGAAGAAGCAGTTGCAGTTTTATAGTAAATGATATCGAATCGATTGAAGAGGCTTCGAAATGTATTTGTTACGTATTTCTAGATTTAAAACTACCCCAATAACGTTGAAAGTGTAATTACTGATTGGATACTTACGTAAGCAACTCAAAGGGTTGTATGCATACATTCCGAAATTCACTTATAACTAAAAGCATCTATTACTGGTAACGTCTAAGTAGCAGCAATTATTTAAATTGATCTGAGTAATTTACTATTTTAATTTGTTAAAATATGTAGGAAATTTTGTACCAATTTCTTGTCTCAAGTAAATAAGCTCCCGGCTGAACTAGGGTGAAAGACACGATACATCAATTGATGCTAAAACGAGACTTATTAATGATAATCAATATCGTTAATGTATCTAATAAGTGGTAAAAATGAAAAATTTAGTATAATAAGAAATTTGTTACACAGGATACGTGGGTTTCGCATCAAATATGAGTAATTTACGTAATTAAATTATTGTTAACAGTTTTAGACAAAAGCCTCTGTACCAGCAATGTTAACAAGTTTATGAAAACGTTCAAGTAAATTTCCAGATAATTCGAAAACTTTGAGTTAAGTTTCTTTTATTATAGGAGTAGAAGTATCAAACGTATGAAACATCATAAGTTAATAATCTGAGAAATTTTGCGCACTAATGATTCAAAATGCTTTCAACAACGTGAGAGGAATAATAACCATGAACTTCACACCGTCTCTTCAAAATTTCTATAGATGTCGCTGATGCAGCATCTACTTTTCCTGATTCTCGACAGTTATGATAGTGGCAATCATTTACTTTTTAGTTTTCAAAGAGAAACAGAAAAAGAAATAACTCTGAATAATTCGTGTGAACCCAAAAAAGCTATAGAGTTGTGAATACAAAAAGAAGACAATATACGAGAAACTAACGACCCAAATAACTTGAGCTTATCTAATTTTGTCGCTTAATAAAGTTGATCTAACTAGAGAGCTTCATAAAACTTCCACAAGTTCTCTTGAGCTTATAAGAAATTCCGTTAGTTATAAAGTTTATTTTCTTCTCAAGCAATATGCAAGTATTACTTTTACTGAAACAAAACTTAAACTTTGAAGCAATTGTTATGAAAAAAGTTTTGACAACCAAAAAATTTATAAACTACTCAAAATAATTAAGTACCAACTTACTCAGTGATTTTACAACATCCATTAAAGGTAAAGCTTGTGCATAAAACAATGGTAAACACTCAATGAGTGGCATGTATAAAACATGGTAGTCCTCCACAAAAAAAGAGTTTTCTTGGCCTTCTTAGTCAGCTTGTTTATTTTTGAATCATTTTATTAAGCCATTTAATTTTACAACCATTTTTCCCCAAATCCAGCTAAAATTCAGAGTATCATCTTTCAATTCTGCCATCCAAAATCGTAACGCAGAAATCTAAATAACGGTCAATAAACACCTTCATCAGTTGTTCTACAAGATTTGTAAACTTTGGGGACACATATTTGCATGAACAACGCTATGGTAAGCTATTAAGAGCCAAGTAAAGACTGCCCAAGGGAGGACTTAAAAGTTAGCTACTCAATGTACTGTAGCAAATAGTTACCCATTAACTTTGCAACAAAGTAAATTCTTACTAACATCATTTAGTTGAAGATTCAGTAAAAATTTATATTTTATGGAATTAATATTTACGTCTGAAATAAGTGGTAAAAACTTTTATTTGATTTATAATCCAATTGATCGAGATAGATAACCAAAAATACATTTGCTATAAAGAATTTGTAACTTCTAGGCGTTTGTGCGAATGAAAGTTTATCTTCTACAACTATGCAGAACCTAAACGGTTTCTAGATACGGAAGAAACATTGTCGCAGAAAACTACGCAAACTATGACGTGTAGCCAGCCGTGTCAAAGACGAACTGGTACGGAGTAGTAAATAAAACGGTTAACTCCAAAGCCCTTTACTTTAAGAAACAAGGAGACTTTTCATTAATTACGCAATAACTGTAATGAGCAAAAATTTATTGAATGGAAAAAAGTAGTAAAATTTTGGTTAAAATTTGTAGGATCGCCTACTGCCTCAATATATAGAAATTCCATTTCCTATCTTTTCTTCGCTCTTAAAAAAGAGTGAAAAATGTTTTCCTTCTGTTCAGCCCCCGATTTTCATTAAAAATGCGAGTAACTCAGTGGAATAGAATTAAAAATACGACACTTGGGGTTTTATTCACTCATAAACTCAGGGTGAAGCTTTTAAGAAAAAGAAAAAAACGACATGACCCACTATTTGAAATCTACACCTCAGCGAATTTGCAGTAAGACATCAAACAAAAACTGTAGACGCACGGTATATTTAAAACGAGCACTTTGCTGTAATCCAAGCCTAAATTATTCAAATTTGCCGTTATGGATGGGGCAAACGGCCCTCCGTGACTTATGTCCTTCCTAAATAATCAATTTAATTGCCTCGGCAGCGCACCCGGGCTGTCAGGACGAGACGTTTAAAAATTGGCGGAGGCGCCGTATCGATTACTGCGCATAGAGCTTCGCCCAACCAACAGAATCGTTTCAAAAGTAAACAATAACCATTGCGGCAATAAATAAGGCGAACCAAAATTGCATTTCAATCTATCGTCCATTAGTGCAAATATCGACTCGATCACCCTATTTAACTACCCTCTGTAGAGCGATTATTGAAAAACATACGCTACACAGTACGGACAAATTCAGAAAAAATGTTTCAGCGAAATTAAATAAGTTTAATAGTTAGAGGACCGTTTGCAGGACCCCACAATCGTTACTTTCAGCAATTTAGTTTGACTTTACGGTTTTAATGAAGATTTTAACCGCTTTTAACGGTTATTAGTTCCTTAACAAAGTTTCCGTTGAGCTTTAGCACTGTTGTTATGGATTTTCGTTACGAAATCGTCTATTTACGTGTTAACAGGTCACGTTTGTGTGTTTGCTGTCGAGTCCTTCGTGGCAAATAACGTCGAACCAATTCTGAAGGGGGTATCTCCTTCAAACCTCAGATATGACGTCAGCATGGAATTGCTATCGAACTATTAAGACGAAAAATTATTCTTCCACCACGGATGAAGAAAGTGGAGATCGTAATAAAAACCGTTTAACGTTTTTGGAGTATACTGGAGAATGTATACAATTTCAAAATTGTCTGAAGAAAATCGCATATTATTTCTAGAATATAATTCAATATTCTTGCAGCTAGACAGATCACCGGAGCCAGTCATGCCAGGAATAGTAAATGCGGAAACAATATTTCCGACTTCATCACTGAAGTTCTTCTTGGCGGGGTGATCTGCTTATTTCAACTTGCCTGGCAAGGTTCAGGTTCAGCCGCCTGATTAATGTTTGAAATTGCGAAAGCAGCTCCCAACACTAACCCGTGACTCGCGAAACGTTCGTGTATAGAGGTTTGCAAACACGTCATCACCTCCAAGAGCGACTGACAAGTGATAAAAACTACTCAAACTAAACGCCCCTCGAATACTGGTCGATTAATTGAAAATCTGCATTTGATTCAAATTTCCAATTCTGGTTTTAGGAGGTTATAAAAGTTTTTTTAAGTACAGACGACGCTCGGTTCCACATTTACCACTAGCTCTGCGTCAGAGTTTAAGTTGTTTCGAAAAGAGCTCGAATTAAAGCATAACCTGCTAAAGTTAGAGTTAAAACCTCCGAAGCTCTCTCCTACTTCACGTTGAAAGCTAAGCTAGCTTTTGTTTGTCCGCTCTTTAAAATTTAGGAAGTTTATCTAAGAGAAGGGACGAGTATTTCTCTTCGATCCGCTTCCATTTCGGCAGTTGTCCGTTCCGCTTTTCCGCAACCTGCTGCGAGTCCTGGATGAACCGCACTCTTCAATCCGACACTTAACAATCGCGAGTCGTTCGTACGGAAGAAACAAAGGAGATGACGGCGACGGGAGGATACCCGCGCATCATCGCATAAAACTTGCCTTTGAAGTGTTTGGGGCAGCATACGAATTCCACACCGCTGAACAAAGAAATGCCACAGGGCAGGAGCATTGCAAAGGAGCGCAACTGGAGTCCCCTTTCCTGACAAGCGTTGCCTGCGGTCGCGTTCCAGCGCCCGAACGTCCAGCAGTTGCTCTGGTTGTGGATGTGATCGAACAGACAGTTCTCCGGGACTAGAAGGGCATCCGACTGGAACGGACCCTCTGCGAACAAAAGACGAAAATTAAAAATTAAAATACACAAAAACACGACATGAAAGAAACATCAACGTTATAACAAGAACTTGCTACACGGGTTGAGTGAGTGAGGCAGTATTAGTATTCTACTCGACGCAGGATCTTGGTTTGAACCAGTGAGCCGTTTTGACGTCACAATACCCGACTAAAGACTCCCTTTATCGCTAAGTACATGAATTACCGCCTTATTATTTATGTTTCGCATTTTAAGAGCAGATCAGTTAGTGTTTTGGATTCTTCCAGCTGTTGTGTAAATTTGAGTTACGACTTACTAAACTTTACACAAGCAAGAGTGTCCAAGATCCAAGGATAGGTATTAAGAGCTCCAACTTTACGAGTTGAAGTGTAGATAAACGTTACAAATCGTTCCAGTGCGCAGACATATTGTCTGGACAAAGGACGAAATACTAGACAAAATTTCGATTAATTTTGAACGCAATTTTTAAGTCAATCGAGACAAATCCGGATAACGGATGTGATACTCCCAATTAGGGTAGTAACTTAATGAATTAACGTCTGGTTTTGGTTATAGAATCAATTTTTGGTCACACTTTCTACTCAATTCTGTTATTAATTTTCTGCCTCTGGGTTGGGCGTGAGTGTAGCGGAATTGGCCATCTCGTTCAACCTAAGAGGGGAGGTTGCCTCTCGTTCTACTCGGTTCGATCTCTCTTCATAGTTGCCACGAGCATCGAATATAGTTATGCAAACGAACCCAAGCTCGAATCGCATTCTTTGTCCGTCGATGACGGATAATTACTTCCAGCAAATTGAAGTTGAGTCGTAACTGTTTGGTTATTGATGGCTAACGCGCCCGGATTTACATTTTGGTGTGTTGCTATGACAGCCGTTGTATGTTTCGATGAAATTTCGAATTTCATGTAGCGAAACATCGATGTAGTTGATGTGTTGTTGCTGGTCTTGACGCGAAAGACTTAATAACCCTACATGTGCCACTGGCTATGTAGTTGTAACTTACAATGCACTCGTCGGGTAAATAACTCACCGGACAGCGGGATGAACGTAAATTTGTTGCTGAATTATTATCAAATACCGACGTGTTGGTCCAAGCTAAAATAAGATAGCGCCATTACGGAGAGTTTTGCCCATTTATCACATAATAATGCTGATAGTTTAATCTGCAGTTCGTAGTTACTAAAGCAGAAGCTGCAGAATAATCGTACAGTAATTCAAAGTTTTGATGCCATTGAAATTAGTACAGGAGACCTCAACTGCGTCAGGGTCTCCAAATTTATTATACTCAACCAATAAACAATCATAGCTTTTAGAGTTTCAAATATGTTTTACTCAAATTTAATTTAAATTAGTTCGAAAATTTAATTAAACAAAACAGAACATGACCTGAAAGCTTTCTAAAACTGCTATGTCAGAACCACAAAGGCACTTGTCGGTTCTTAATTACCTTTTCGTTAAACGGCGCGATTTTTTTTTGGTCGATTCTAACTAGCGTTATTGGTTCGACATAAAATGTGTGTACGGTTCGGTGCTTGGCTCTTTGCGACTCAAACACGTAATTGTTAGAGGACAATAGAAACTTAAAGGTTAAAAAGCGTGTTCACGTTCTATTTCGAATTTTTGTGTTTCCGCTTCGCATCATGTGAATGATCGCGTTACTATTATTATCATCTCAAAGAAAGTGTTTGACGTAATCTCTCTGTTATAGAGAATAACATTGGAGACTAATTAAAATCCGGTTCTGTGAATTTTCATAAAAGCAAACCCTCCGATACGCCATGCGTCTGGATTATTGCGAATCGCTTGTCAAAGAGACTGACGCGTTCTCTTTATTAAAACTGAACACTAGACGGTAATGACGATGGAACAAACACAATCTAGTGACGAACAATTTCGGCACATAGAAAACTGGGACGCCATTACAACTAAAAATTTTAGGGGTGCAAAAGTGAAGATGGGAAGAAGCCACTTAAGGACCGATGTTACTTTTCGAGTTTCATCGCAGTGTCATCAAACCTGAACCTTGGAGAACGAGGAGAGACAGAAGCCAAATAGTTGGTAATTCTTGACAATCTAGTGGCGAGTAATTCCGGCCCACAAAACACTGAAACACCTTTTTAATTAAAAATTTGGGGGGTGCAAAAATAAAGTGAGAAGAGAAATAGTTTATGAGGTTTATTTTTAATCGATACTCCTAAGCTATTTCAGTAGCTTTCCCCACTTCGGTAATGAAGAATATAAGAGCCAAATGAAATTGTGGCACTTCTGACAAAATTCTATTTCACACCACAATCGTGTCGTTAAGAACTCTCGTAGCAGCAGAAATCATCCATAATGATGCGGTAATAAACAAAAACCAGCAATAAAACAGTTGCAACTGTTAAGAATGTTAGGGAAGTGCTTACGTGAAATGCGGCCAAATTTAACACATTTAACCTAACATTGGAAGAAGTAACAGTAAATCTGGTGAAAGCCGCGCAGTGAAGAAATGGGCCATAAAACGGAGCTAATAAACTATACTTAACATATCTTTTCGCCTACCCTCCTTACGTTAAACACCGAGCAGTTCGATCAGACATAAAGCGTCACCCTGTTCTTATTATTCAAGCTCCACGCTAAAATAAAGTTCTTGGAATTTGCTCATCCTGCACATATAGAGTGAGTTGAAGAGGTTCAACAAGAGATTCATGTGTCAAAGTTTTCTAACTTCGGTAATAATGCATACGTAGAGATGTAGATGTTTCTCCCTTGCTGACGTTTTCGCTATTCTTGTCAAACGATGTGGAATTGGTGTTCTTCCTTGTGTATCGGATATGAAGCAATGCAATTAACCCTATTGAAATTGGGGAGTTAGCCGTCCGAACGCGGGTTATAGACCTGATACTTACTCGTCCGCTTAGTATATTATTAACCTTTGTTGAAGCAATTAACTGTGGATGTTGGGCGATGGTTGGCTTGTATCGTGTGGAACAGTGCAAGTAGCCGTAAGGGATCCAATCAATAAACAATCACAGCCGTTACAACAATTGTAATCGCGTTTGCAGTCTGCAAATTCATGTGACAGCGGGATTTCATTAGCTACCAATTTCCTCTAAAGCATCAACAGATTACAGATTCATTGGCCATATTTGATAGTCAAAATAGTACAATATTCTATTAAATTAACCAAAAATAAAATCGGGTCATTGCGTGCGTTTCGAAACTTGTTCTTCTGGACACCAACAAATACTTTGGTTTTATCGTCCGAATATCATTAGAAGCACTGGAGTTTTATCGCCCATAAAACTCAGGGAGGTTCCGTTTTGAGCTTATTGTCGTTGCAGCAGTGAAACGCCGGAAATAAAGCTCGAAACACAAATTAATGGTGGATAACATAAAAGGCGATCAGTTGTGGCAAAAAAATATACAAACAATAAGTTTTAAAATTAAATTGCAAAAGAATTTTGTATGCAACCAACAATACAATAAAAATGAAATCAATAGTCGCAGTATGATTGAATAGCTCAGAAGAGCTCCCATCAGGATTACTTCAATCTTTGGGTTGTGCTCTAGAGACAATTTATGTATGTTTGAGGGGCAAAAAACATATGGCAGCAACTTTGGTTTCTGAGTCAAGCGAGATCTGCAGAACTTGCCGTTTTCCCTAGTTGGTATCTACTACATTTCCTTCGAAACGAATAGTTTGTGAAGTGGAGTCGACAAGTAATTATTTTGTTTATTGCTGATTTTATATTCTGATGATTGGTGCTGATAAAATTGATCTAATTAACTAGCGTCAGCCAGGTATTGGTTTCAACATTGATTACATAATTGCTAGAATTTTTCTGCCCTTCTACAAACTGCGAAGAGATAATTTCGAATCATTAGTTACTTCATACAATCATTATCTAATTGTTTACAAATTTTTTGTGTGAATCTGAGACTTTTGTTGCCAGGTCAAGGGCTTCTCAGAGATCTAAACTGGGACCATTGCTGTTTACTTAACAACTTAGTTCTTTGCTTGATACTGAGGATTAAATTATTCTAAAGTAGTGTTTTTTTCAAAATTAGTGTATGTATATGACACAAACTCTTCAATATTTCGTGTTTTATACAAAAAATTTTATTTCCTGTAATTTTACTTCCTTCTTCTTTACTCGACTGCATCCAATTGATCTGGAAGTGTTAGAATAAAAATCCGTCAAAACTGGTATTTAGACCCCCGAGAACGTATGCTGGCGAGAATCGACACATTATCAACATGCTGCCGCTTTTGATGGTGAAGCTTCGTTGTGGCAGCATCGCCTGGGAATTTGGTTGCCGTTATTGGCTTTTTTATTAGCCGAAATTTAATATAGCACGGAATAAATCTCGGCATCACAATAAATATGGCGCTTACGCGGGCCTCCAGTGGATTTGATGAGGAGTAAAAACGTTCGGTTGTTAGGAATAGGGCGCGACTTATAAATACACAAGCACGTCTTACCAAAGGAGGTGCGCTCCGATAAGAAATGATAAAGTGTAAACAATTATGCATGCTGTCATCTTGGGGTGTAACCGAGACGCGGATTTATCGTTTACGCCGTCAGCCCGTACTGTATTAAATTATTTCGGTAAATCTCCGGGTTTCCGCAGAAAAATAACGGCCATGTCGACCGCAAGATGCCGAATTCAATCCTACACAAACGTCTTCATTATTTCCAATGCCCCCTCCCCTGGTGATAATTATCGCGATTTTTCAAAGACACTGCTCGCAGCAACAAAATTTGGCAACACCAGCGATTCGGGTCAAAAAGCTTTTTTATTTAGATTAATACTTGTTATGGAGAAAGAGATGAATATTGTTTATAGATAACAAATTTAGGTGCATCAAAATTGTGGACGATGCAGCCCTTCTCTGACAAGTTTTAGTCAACTACTGTCACTCAGTCATGTGTTGAGGTAAAACACGGCGAAGTTTCAGCAGAAACTTGTGAGTTGCTGGAATTTAGTGGCATTGTTTATTTGTAACTGTTGATTATAGGTTGAAAGAGGAATGGAGATGTGACGTGTTGCTGGCGGCTGTTGAACATGTGGACAATGTTCTTCAAGTTGCGGACGGAACATAATGGGTTGCCTAACTTTAAGCATAACAACGTGATTTTTCTGTGAGACTATCACTAATTAACGTGACCATTAATAAATCTTATTCCTTATAAGGCGGTTCAGGAAGGTCTATTTAGCAATGTAATATTCTAAATTTTGTCGAAAATGCGTATTAGTTCCAATAAATAATTCCAAAATTGCTTATTTCTTGACAGAGTTCTAAGAGAAGATAAAAATGCATAGAAAACTTCAATCTGATCACGTTGTAATGTCAACGCTACAGAAAACTATTTGAAAGCAAAGTATGTAGAGTAAATTATTTCACAAAAGCTGCAACTAATTTTAGTAATATATGTCAAAGCTTCAGCACCACTGCGCCAGAGAGCAATTTGGTAAGACCGATCCTGATTTCCAAATTTGATGTTCTTTTCAATTTTCCATAATTCAAGTAGATGCGACACCTAGCCAATTTTTTTTAACTGATTGATAGTAGTTTATTGACAATCTTTGATGTTGAACTATTTGCAATTAATAAAGAGACATTCCTCTAATTAAAAAAATATTTGAAAAAACAAACGTGTAAAACTTGCCGAGACAGAGACAAAGTTATCGGCATCTTCCGCAAATACAAAATTGTGGAAAAAATACTATTTTTCGTGCATTGGTTTGGGCGATACCACCTAAATTGGCCCCCAGCGGTACGGCCAAATCAACTGAAATCGTTGGGAGCGATTCGTAACTTCTCCCGTAAATAGTGGCGAACGCCCTTCTGACTGCGAGGGCCCACTTTTGGAAGTTTTAGGGCGGGAAGCGATTTGGGTCGTTTTGTTTGATTGTGAGTGACGGTTTTTTAAGGGGGTGGAGGCGAAGAAAATTTCTTCGGTCGTGTCGGAAGACGGATGCGGCCCTTGGCGGCGGCCGAAGTAAAACTGTCGGGATAATGCGATATTGGTCAGAAATACGAGGAAACATATTTCAAAATTCACTCCATTTATATCTGACAAAAAAGCAATAAAAATAGCCGCGACTGCCGACATCAAAAATTCACATTTCATATTTCTTCAAAAGCGAAAACCGTATCAGGTCAGCTGCTGGCCCGAATAAAAATGGGTAAATAAGAGAACAGACTCACGCTTGATATTGGATTTCGCTCGTGTACAAGCGAAATACACTGACATAAACTGAATTGTATACAGAGAGATGTTTGCTTAGAAAACTCGCAATGTTGGGGAGTAATAGCAGAAAAAACGACGCAATTCAAATTCGAAGGGGCGAAAACGTCACGTTTTTCCTTCATCCACGCGTTATTTCTTTTTCTCAACATTAACCACCGCGAATTACGGACGATATCCCCGGGCTTAACGTTTTCGACGGCTCCCTTGATGTATAATTTATATAACGTTATCATCTCGAGTCTTAAAGTGACATAACGAAAAATGGTATAATAAGGCGCTTTCTATCCACTCCTGTTTTATAAAATAAGCCCGACACAAAGGAAAATAGGAAACATATTTCTTCTACACCACCTGGTACTTCCGCTCGACGTGATGGATTATGAAGAAACCGCTCCCGGTGACGTATTACGTTGGTGAACGGGTTGGGAACGTGTTTCGGATATCTCTCCTCGTGATCCAGGTGAAAAGCGCGGAAAACAATCGGGCTTTCCCGTTCTCTTAGAAGATATTGATCACAGGGCTTTGTGGCTCGACGCTATTATAGACGAGGTCGTTAATATCAGTTTAACAAAAATAACGGTATTAGCAGATTCGCCATCCGACTTTCTATTGTTCTGCAGCGAAATTTGTGGGACTCAGGAAAGCCGCTGCAGCTTACTGAATACAAAATGATTTAATGAGTAAAATCGGTAATTGTAATTTTCTTTAAGGTTGGCGGATGGAAGATCGAGGAAGAAATGCCCCTTACATAAACGGTATATATACAGTCCCTCCTAACACCAATACAATGCAAGTTTATTGGTTGAGATAAAGTGGGTTGCCTAAATCTGGCGTTTATATGATTTGTGATTGTTATGGTACTTAATTGTCAACAAAAAAACTATTGCAAATGGCCAAATTATAATGATTTGCCCCCAGATAGAATACATAAAAAAATATTAGTCGAAAAATCTTGCTAGTGGGCCTGGTGTTGGGTAAATAGTGAAGGATTGTGGAAGTATTTTCCCCCATATTGTTTCAGAAAGTTTTGGAAAGAAAGATTGGGCTCAATCAACTAAAAGAAATTGAAGGAAAACACTTTGTGGCTTAATGTTTTGAAATGAGTGAAGAATGGCTGTTAGGATCAAAAAATGTCTTGAAGTTCTTGCGATGGTAGCTAGAAATAAAAGATTTTCAATAGATCAAGCAACAGCATAAGCTTTAGTGGCAAATTTAAATTGCTCATAGAGATAGCGGTATTAATAGCTGAGTAGAGATACAATATGGTCGTAACAGTGGCACTCATAACAGAAAGCGCTGCCTCTGGCTACAACACTGAGAAGAAAAAAATCGTAACAACTGATAGTAGCAACCACTCATACAATTTAATTGATTGTAGATGGGAAGCTTGCGTGACCAGAAGCATTTTAAAATATCCTACCTTATAGACCAGTTTATTAAAATTGCAGAAGTTTGCTTGAAGGGTCTCGATTTATTTAAAAATTGATTCTTTAACCAGTTTGCACTTTCAATAAATCAACATTTAAATGAGAAGGGTGTGCAGGTGAAAGCAATTTTTTTAATGGATGAGTCTTTGCATTGAAATAAAAAAGCTTTGAAAAGAGAAATAAAATCGATGAGAAAACCTCTTCAGTTATTGTTATCGGTGTTTGCAAACACAGGCTGCCTCACAAATATTGATAATGCTCTCCTCAGTGATGTTCTAGAACAAAACTTTGATGCATCCTCATAAAGATTTCTGACGTGAGGTTTTTGACTCAGGATCCAAAATTGCAGATTTATCAAAGATCATAAAAAGTGCTTAAGCAGCTTTCCCCTTTTATAATAAAAAAATAAATAAAAATAAAATAATTTGAAAAGTTTTGGTTCTAAGAATTGTTCACTTAGGCAAAATGACTTGAAAATATTTGTAATTTCTTTAGCTCAGCTACACAATTTGAGATGTTTGACATGTCTTGCAGCAATCTTATTCTATCTTTTTTCCATAATTATTTACGTCATTGTCCAAATTCTCTTTCTATACCTTGTTCTGAAACTTCTGGTAAAACCCTTCGTTCCATATATGTTTTTAAAATATTCACCATATTACAATCTATACCTACAAAAAGCATATTTAAAGTAGCTGAGAAATGATGAGCAAAATTTCTATGTGGACTTGAAAGGGTTAATAGTGATCCAAAATCAGAAAAACTCCCTAACAAAGTACCATCCTAACCTTTCATCCAGCTTCTAAAAATATTCTTGTAAATAACAGAAATAGTGAAATCAAGTCTATAAGATGGCACCAAGAGCTGAATCATACATTAAGAAAAAAACTTAACAAGACACAATATGCTAAGCTCGTGACATTGTATATGGCGTAGAGATTATTTAGGACTAAGCGCGACGAACACTTTGACTGGTGTTAAAAAACATAGGAGTACAACAGGGCAATAGATTGGGATATATACTTTATCACATCAGCAATATACAACCAACGAGGTCATATTTACCTTTGAAAACTATTGAATTGCTATACTAGAAACTTAAAGAACGACAAATAGTATTGAAATAGAATGCCCAAAACGGTAAGGAGTAGAACCAACAAAACGTAAATGGTTATGCGTCATTGATGCCTAACAAAAAATCACACCCTATGCTAATACAGTATCTTGAAAGAAATCATGACACTAAAGTATAGTGACAAAAGTAGATAAAGAAGAAGCAACTGATAATTAAATATGAAAAATTCTACGTGTTAAATCACAAAAAGGTTTCTTTCTAAGTGAACTTGTGGTTGAAGCTGTGCCATCAAAATCAATGTTAAGAAAAGAAGGTAATGAGGAATTTCGCGATAAAAACTGTAAGAGAAGAAACAAAGACCTTAAAAATTCTATTTAAAATTATTGGATGAGGGTTCATCACCATCGAGGTTTTTGATATTGCAGAACTAACAAGACAAGAAGATCAAATAATTTGGGTCAGTAGAGGGGCAGGTGAGTGGGAATACACCAAAGGTATTAGAACTGTTCTCTCACCAAGAGGTGAATTCTTAATACAAGCATTTAGTTAATTTAATGCAGATCTCTTGTATATCCACTTTCTTGAGTTTGTTAAAGCATAGACTCTCATTAAGAATTGAAAAAATTCGTCAAGAAGCAAGAAAATTGCTTAATTTCTGTTGTCTCATAACTAACAAAATTTTCCTCTTTATTGTTGCTACAGTTTAAAGCAAAATATGCAGATCTCTTGTATATCCACTAGATTTGTATTTTTGAGTTTGCTAAATCAGAGACTCACATAAGAAATGGGAAAATTTTCGTCAAAAAGCAAGAAAATTGGTTGATTTCTGTTGTCTCATAACAAAATTTCTCCCCTTTATTGTTACTACAGTTTAAAGTAAAATTAGACTACTTTGTTCTGCCTTTCCAAGTCCCTTTACGCTTTTCCATGCACCTGATCCACTTAAATTCTTTCTTTTGGTGCTGTTTTCTTTTAAAATTGAACCGAAAAAAAGCTTCACATAACAAAATTTAGTTAAATACGTCAATAAAACTCTTCAATTTTTGATTTCAGTTAACGAATCTGTCAACCACTAACAACCATGCCGTACTACCATTCATGAGAGTATGTATTTCCGTTTTGTAAAAAAGCGTCATCAATTGAGCGTGTCTCTCTTTACTGTGGTACCTGAATCATTTTCACTTCCGGCAATTAGTCAGTGAGGATGAGAACGAATAGAAAAACGTGTTAGTAAAAACACAACGCGTGGTAAAAGTTAAAGAAGGTTGCGACATTCGAAATAATGATTTTCGAACGGAAAAGAAATTGAAAAAGTTTTGTAAAATTTATCAACTGGTTAAAGTTAATAAACTAGGGCGTGAACATAACAAAATCAAAAGGTGACGGTTGTCAAAGTACGGGTTAAGTTGTGTAAACGATTTACATAAATCGTTAAAAAAAACACGCAACACAATTCCATTAGCCTTGGTGGAGAAAATTTAGAGTCGGTCTACTTTTATATTAATAATATTTACAGAAAATTACCAAGGCCAAAGAAAATTAGAATCCCGAATTAAATTAAACGGAACTTAGACATAAACTCGAAATTTCCTATTTCTTTCCAAGTCATGAATTCTAAAAGAGAACACGATAGATTAACAACGTACAGTTTTATTATAACAGTTTAGTAGCTTTAATGCAGTTTATGATTAGCGCTTATTAAAACATTAAAAATTTTCATTAAAATTAATGATAATTAGATAATCTGGATAACTGGGTCAAAGGTAGTAATAAAGACAAAATATTATTCCACTAATTTTCCTGACTGTCAGATGCAATTGTACGTTACAGATGTGTAAAAAATTCAGAAACACCAATGTTTGTCTTAAAACCAGTTGCCTAAAAATTTTTAT
The DNA here is from genome assembly GCA_905333025.2 of Pyrochroa serraticornis. Lineage (NCBI taxonomy): Eukaryota > Metazoa > Arthropoda > Insecta > Coleoptera > Pyrochroidae > Pyrochroa > Pyrochroa serraticornis. The sequence goes on along the minus strand of HG995157.1, from coordinate 5,532,859 downwards.
GTTTACCAAATAATTACAGAATAAATATAAAAATAAAATTCTATACCTTCTTGTGACAATGAAAATTAAAACAAAAATAGATTTACAGGTATGAAAAGTAATTCCGCAATGAAAATAAATGTACTGGTTTGTAGATAGAACTACTGACGTTATTTACACGTATGTATTACTGGTTGCCGAAACAAAGAGAGCTCTCATCGTCTTCCTGAGTAGTTTGCGATTTATAGTGGTAAAAGCACTTTTACTGATTGGGTGATTTCAAATTTAAAATATCACCGTGTAGTTTATGGAGAAAAACGAGTACTGGTACATTTGTGAGTGTCCTTGTATAAGTACAAGGACGTTTATCAGGGAAGTTCTAGATAATCGTCGTTAACAGAGAAGAGTTCTTATTTGGAAGTAATTGTGAAATTTAATTAGATTTAACGCCACACAAATTTATTAAAAGTCCTTAGTGTCTCGTTGCCATCAATTATCTGCAGTAAATTGTAAAACAAAAAAGAAATGCGATCAAAAGAAGCGAAATAGACGTAGAATCTTGATATTTCATTTACGTTCCTCTCAAATTCATTCTTAGTATTTCTTGCTTTGTTTTTCGTACTTAACAGTAGTTACAACCTATCCTCGAGACTCTCCGAGGCTTCCGCCCCCCAATTAGTCGTTCCAAGCTTCAACTAAGTTTCTATAGTTCACCGAACAAAATCCATCGCGTCACTCTTCTCTAAAAGCGATCGTTCAAGCACAAAATTATCTTCTACTTTTTATTCCAATTCTATCTCTCTTTCTCACAATTATCACAGTCTTGTGTAAAAAAAAACGTCGTCACGTCGGTTTTGTTTCAAAAACGTTGCCCGCATCCTTCAATTAACCAAGAAAGTGATGGCGTTCGCAATCAAATTTTTTCTATCAATATTTGCCGCCACTCACTAAACAAACAAAAGTTTATCCGTTAAATCGAACAAAAACAACTCACCTAAACACCGGAACGGCTTAACCCATCTCGCAGTTTTACATTTGCCTCTTGCTTGCGCCCCAGGTGTCGACCCCGCCTTACACCACGATCCTATTTTCAAGTAATGACTGCTCTCCACGATGTTGGTGATATCCCTTTTCGGATACACCTGCAAAAAAAAAACAATTATTGGCACAATGAAGATTCCGAATGGTCCTGGATGATATTTGAAGGGTTTCGGGGTGATTGATTGATCACCCGGGTCTTATTGCTTCGAGTGATCGATTCTTGAACAAAGCCGGAGAGGAAAGATGCGGGGTGATAACAGATGTTTATTTTTCTTTGTATGACTGCGAGGATGGGGGTATTAATGGAAAAGACGAAACTTTTAATACGTCCCCCGAAATCACCAAATCGAAACGATCCACCCGACGGTTTCGGCTTAACCTACATACATCATTCAATATGGGAAAGTCAAACGTTCTATTACGTCTCATCGACGGCGTGATTTATCACAGCCTTCACGCAGGTATCCCGACTTTGGCATGAAGGAAGAGCTTCCTGCCATTAGCCAAGACGCTATTCCAGGACTAGGAGGAAACCTTTCTTTGCGGTCCTATCTCGATCCTTCGCGTAGATAAAGCTTTTGTGGGGAGTTGCATTAATTTAAATGACGACTTCTAGAAACTTTTTGTTATACCATAATCTGAAGCGAGTTTTGCCACATTGATTTTTCTGTCACTTTTTGGCGACCCTGGCATTTGAAATTTTATTGTGACCTTTCGCTTGCGACGAAAAGCGTAGCGTCACCCGCCAGTAAGGAAATCATCTCGATATGGCAATTGGAGGTTTCGGGGAAGGTTCTGGAACTGATTGGATGATAAAATTTGCAAACGTGTGTCGGATATAGATGCGTATTACTATAATTGTGGAATTGGGTGAACTGTCGAAATTAAATTAAACGCTGCCAGAACAAGCACTTGGAACTGTCAAAGACCTAAGTTGTTCGCTCTATTTCCCGTTCGCTTAATTGGTTGCTCAAATATATGTCGAGTGACGTTGCTTTGAAATAAACCTTCCTGCGACGATTCCTGTTCATAACAAGTGCTTGGTGCTGGATCGAGGGGGTAATTCGGAATTAATTTATTGCTTTGGTACCAAACAAATTACGGGTGACGGTTAAACCTTGTTAAAACGGGGGTGCTGGTGCCAACATTGCAAGACCGCCCGATATAACAGTCTCAATTAAAGGTTATTCATGACACTATCAATTGGAACGCAAGGACAAAGGGGAAGGACGTAGCAAACAGCAATACGGCCAGGGATAGATCGAGTTATTAACATGCAAATAAATGTTTTAAAAAATGTTGCGATAGAATCTTCAGACCGGAGTGAACGTGGGTAGGTTTCGGTTTAAAAGGCGCAGTCAACCCCTATTTCAGAATTTTTAGGACAGAATGAATAAAGCTTAAAACTGATTCTTTTATGCGAAGCATGGAAGGCTTTTCCCATGAAAAACCGATACTTATTGATGGTAAGACAAGAGAAGTCTTGTCATTGAACCCTAACTCAGCGTGTACAGTTCTTCCATCAAGTAAGGTCCATAATGGGTCTGTGCATAATAGTTGCAAAATTTCGTCAATTATCTCGAGGGTAAAAGACCATCGCTTTGCCCTTGAAAGTGAGTCTTAGTTACAGAGGGTTCTCGAGTCTACATTTGTATACCTATGTATGTTCTAGAACATTTGGGACGCAATAGTGTTAAATCGTAAGGGGTGTGTTTGTAATAGAGTTTGCCGGGCGAAGGCCGGTTTACCCTATTATTCCCCGTGCAGAAGCCGCTGTTTGATGAATAATTGGGATAACCCGTGCGGTTGATGGGAAAAACTGGACCTGTTGCTATTTGCTATCGCAAATGAACATTAAGCCGAATTCATGATGTGTTTCGGGATTATGTATGCCGGGATGGTTCTCCAGAACGTAATTACAATGCCGCATTTTCCCCGATAGATCTGTCATTGTCATGTCGGGCTGTCGGAGGGTAATGTTCTCCGTCACTCTAATTACAATTCCAAGACAAGGAAATAATCATCTCACGCTATTCCTCGGCCTTTCAACAAATGGCTATCGATCTTTGATCACGTTTTTAGTCCAACCCTTCCACCTGGAAACTTACGTCATATCACCCTTGAGCGGTAAGCTAATTAATCTGAAACGAACTTATCGTTCCTTTCACGCTAGAGAAAAAAAACGAAAGTACTCATTGGAGACTTTCCAACAATCCCGCGTTTCAGCTCCAACTTTACTCATTTACAAAGAAAACTCGAAAAACGCTGACTTTTGTATCCTTCTGTAAGCTCCTTTAAACGTGAAGTATTTGAGTAAAAGGCTAATGGATTCGGCTCTCGATATTCCCGTTCTAAATTTAATTCAGAGAGGGACTCACAAAATGTCGGGTACTCGATATTGTAAGGTCCTCGAGCTGGATCGTGTTTTCCAGTCTTTGGGAACTCGCGGGTTCGTCCCCGCGGTCGTGTAAAATCGAACAGAAACATCCAGAAGAGGGAATAAAAGTCGAAGGATGGCGGGAAATTGACGTTGATTTAACGAACTTCAATACGGGAAACCGAACGGAAACACCAAGGTCGAAATTAATTTTCTATTTAAACGGCAAAGCTTCCGATCTACTCAAATTTATTAGCGCACCGTAACCCAACCATTAAGACGAGGAGAAGTGAAAATTACAAATTAGCACAGTCGGTTTTCGAAATTTTTGCTAAACCTTAATGTTCGTGATGACGTCCCCAATATTATGGCAAACTATCCCAGTTCAAAAATAATTTTTTGCAATTAGTAACAAGATTTCTTATAATTTTGTTGAAAAAATTGTTTTTTTAGAGGATTATAAAAAAATATATGAAGGTGTTAACCACGTTTTAAGTTCTTTTCTGGTACTAAACAAATTTGCACTTTCTTTGTTCGTGGCGCCATTGAAGCCAAGGTGCTAATAATCTTTCCGCAGAGGAAGTGCTCGGCGACGAGAACATAAGCTCGTCGCACGCTTTTCAACCCTCTTTGTTGCTGCCATGAATAGAGAAGAAACCAAAAACTCGTTCTATGTTAGTTTCATTGGATTGTTGAACGACTTAAAGCGATAGAATAAATGGTACTAGAGCCACTTATTGGCAAAGTGCATATTGACATCAGCGCCTCGTGTGGTAACCTCCTACAACTAACGTTGAATTCACAAAAAGTCGTTTATTAACTTTATAGCAATTTGAAAAAAAATGTTTTAACTCCAGTCCAAAGTTTATTATTTGCATTGTAGAGTTTAGTTGTTTATGCAAATGCGATAAAAATGTTTCGTTTATTCCCAAGAGACGATAATTCTTGTTTTTTACTTTTGCACTGGGTAGTTGCAGTAAAATTGCGTATATTTCCGGCCGTGACATATATGAAAAGAGACGAGAACTGTTCGATTTCCTTGAAGCCCCCCCGACTGGGGACTGTCACCACTCATCCAGGATCCGAGCGATGCGAAATTAGAGATGTAAAAATCAAATCCGTTGAGGCCGCGCCAGGAATCATTCCCTTTAGCCCCCTTTATCCCTGCTTCGTTCCATCGGCAAAAATTTAGCTGTTGCCATCTTTCCTCTCGAGACCTGCTCCATCCCCCAATTCTAACTCGCCAAATCGATTATTTCGCAATATGAACGAAGCGGATTTCTATGCATAGAAATTTTTTTATCCCCACGGTTCAAAGTAATGTAATAAATTATGTCGAGATCGGCAATAAAACGAAGACACGTTTTCTTGGTTGCCAATATGGCGGTAATTCAATGGCAACTTGTGGGATTCGGCCGGTTAGTTACATACCTTTTTGCAATAGTTTAAGATGTCCATCTTGTCTTTGAAACATGTGGCTTTCGAATAGAGGTCCGACACCCATTCACCCTGTTCGGTCATGTATTTTGGGTGGTATGCCTCTTGACCGTGGAGGCCGGTGTCACAAAGCATCGACACCTGAGGCTCGAAGTGCGAAACTGCGCCACTGTTCAAGCCGCTGTTGTCCTGGAGACCCTGCAACAAAAAAGAACTTTAGCGCACAATTCATCGACAGCATTGTAGGCGACCCGGGCCAACGAAAATTACAGTAAATCAGACTAAAATTTCCAGAAAATTAAGTTCTACTCCACTTGTTAAGTTACTTTTTTATCCATCGTTGTTTTAGAACTAATAAGTCAGAAAAAATTTGAATTTGATGCAGATTGTGCAAATATTGCTCGCCCTGTTGCAGGAGCATATAAGGAATTTATCTTCACATGATGCAATGTTAAAATAACGCGTCCGACAAAGAACTCGTTGTTGTCAGTGCTAGATGTAATATGATTTTCAATAAGTGTAATTTTTTTTAGCAACAGAAAACTATGCGTAACGAAAAGTGAAACGCTCCTGACAAGTTCTATACATCTCCTCGCATGAGTGGAGAATGTCATGGAGACTGTACGCGCTTGTTTTACGAAAACACTGTGGCGACTTCCCTTATAGTTTCTTCAAATTCCACAGAGCGGCGCGACTGTTCTTGCCAACTCACACCAAACTAAAACATTTCTCTATACTTTCACTTCTGCCGCACTTGGCAAAGTCGAAACTTCAATTAAAAAGCTAAAATCGCTTTTTAACGTTTTTCTCTTTTAATACGAGAGGCAAAAATTAGTCCCAAGGGGCCAAATCTGGAGCGTAGGTAGGAAATTGCAATCGCTGAAAGTGAAAAGTTTTTGTTCACAAGTGTATTGCAGATAGTGCAAACCACACATGTTGCTGTCAATCTCCTACCCTTTTGCGAATAAAGTATAGTCGCAAATCATGGGTTCGTGTCGTGGAGTGATGGAACGATTGGTTTCTATTAGTGCCGCAATTTTGGGTTTGACGTATGTTTTCCGTGATTCATCCCAACACGCACCATCAATCAGGTCGGCCGAATCTCGGTAATTAATTAAATTTTTATGTCCGCCAGCAGAATTCGCCCACGAAACATTTGTTTGACGTTTAATTTGCGTAAATTCAGGTTCTTTAGAACTTTTGTTACAACTTAATTCATCACTCCGAACCTGGAGCTTTTGCAACAAACTCGCATCTCTACAATTAATAATAATTAAACATTTGGAGTCGGGAAGGTTTCCCCTAGATACCGAATCGAATTAATTACTCAATTTCGGGCGTCGTGCACATAAAATTTTTGCCACATAACGGCATCGCAAATCATTTCAATATTCATAAATGGAAACGCGTGGAGCTTTGGGAAATCGAGGTACGCACACGCGAAACTCCGGATCTGATGGATATTATCGACTTGATGATTTCCATAGTGGCCATGTTTGTCTTTGGAGTTTAAGGACGCGGTTTAGTTTCGCCCTAATTAATATTTTATGCGGCCGAGTAAGTCGGGGCTTTTGAAGTCGATCCCCGAACTGAGCAACGAACTCGCTCATACAGCTTCATTAGATCGGACGAGAGCAATTTGGAGAGTTTCGCGATTTCAAAGGTTCGTAAATAATTTTAATATTGGCAACGATCGATCGGACTCACGCTGACGTCAAAGTCACAGGTCACGGAGGGCCGAAAAAGACTTTCTCCATCCCCCACTAAAGCTTGATCGAAATCTATTTTTATTAACCCAACAACAAATTTTATTATTAAAGCTTTCGACGAGACAGTTAAAATAAAAGAAAAATTGGAAGAGGTTTCGGGATTAAGTTTTTGATAGAAAAAAGAAGTTTCAATTAAATTCCGGCAGATTCTAATCGAATTTTAATCTTCAGCTCCGCAGGCACTAACCTAATTAGCAGTTTTTCCCGAAACGTTACTTTGATGTTTCACTTTCAGGTACACGAAGATTCGATTAGAATTTCACAAGTTTCGCCAAATTACATAATTTCCTCGATTCGGGTCAAAAATGGACGCGATCGAACTCGACGCTGTCAACAATTTTAATAAACATTCCGAACAAAAATCAGGGGCCGCACGTCATTTGAAAAAGCCGCAGAAAAAACGTGCTGAAAACCGCTGGAATCCCCCGTTAAGCTCACTTTTACCTCGCCGCCGCCATTCCACACTTGCGTGCATTCGGCTTTTGTGATCCAATTACCTCTGTATGCGTTCCTAGTTAATTCGTTTTACCCTCTCCGATTTAGAGGTATTTTTCCGTCCCCATTGGAACGGGTAATTATTCAAAAACACCGGCCGAGAGATTCGATAAAGTTCGGAATTAGTTACAGATTAATCTGTATAATTGCGAGATACGTCCGGAAAATTCGGGTGGCGTTTTCCAAGTTGCAAACTTGGCGCTATTCCGCCACGGATGATGTCATTACTGCCACGAAAATTTAAACAGCCCCCCACACTCGCATAGGAGGAAATGCATGTAAAATGCAAACACTCGTTAGCTGATGACGTGTGTAATTGCAACTTCACTAATAATTCAGCAGGTGATTGCTCAATTACTGCTGCGAAAAAGGGGCTCAACAGCAGAGGGGAATTACTGGATTTCGGGATACGTTTAGCTGTATTTTCTTTTTTTCAGAAAAATAAATTTAAAGCCTAGTCGACTATCCTCAAATATCGTAAGATACAGTCCGAACACTTAGAACCCATATACATCTTCACTTGTACCTTCAAAAAGAAAAATTTAGAAAGCCTCCCAGGAGCCATAAAAAATTAAAACTAGTTTAACAAGATCTGAAATAACTGAAAAATGGTTAAAAAGTGAAATTGGTACTGCAAGATGCCACCAGACAAAGCTTGTTTTTCTGAATTGTTAACAAAAATAAAATTTGAGTTTCTAACTTTGTACCATAACCATGAGTCGATTCAATGACGCAAAAGGAATGCATTAATTAATGTTTTGCATGCTTCCGAACTAACAACAAAAAGCAACCTTAGTATTGTCTTTATGTGTCTTTCAAAGACTGGAACAGTTCTGGTGTTTTGCTTCTGAAGGTAAAAAAATACGTAGAAAAAAATTCGAAGACGATGATGATTTGAAAGTAGCAATTTCTGATCGTTTAGTATCGAAATAGAGAAAATTGGTTCTTAGGGGTGCCACCAATATAACCAAAAATTTTTTTTTTCAAGACTTTGAATGAAGACGAAGCTAATTTGTGGAACGGGACTGTAACAGGAGAGGAAGCTTGGATTTATCACTTTATCCCACAACATGAGTCGATATATTTACCAAAATCCTCAAAAAAATTGAATTCTAGTGCTTGTCCCAGAAGTAAAAGCTCTTGCAGTTCTTTACAACAAACCAAAAGCTAATTAAGGGCAGATTCATTTTTCTGTATCGTATATTTTGTAAAACTTGAATTTTGAAAGGTCATTTTAAATTTTAAACCACTTTAGAGAGAAGCTTCCCAAAATTTTCCTTTCCTGTCGACGTCTTCGTGCTAATTCTTAGCCCCTTCTCCAATTTTTTAAAGTAAACTGTTTTTTAGCCTTTATTTTCTAGACAGTAAACTGTAATTACTGAAATAGTTTTTCATTCCTTTCCATCCCCAAGTTCCCTTCATTTTGTTAATTTCTCTCCTCGTACAACGTCTCTTCAAGTGAAAAATGGTTACTTCAAACTTTTGTAAACGCGGCTTAAGGACCAAAACTCTCCCTTGTATATTGAGCATCATAAATCTAGCTTGAACCAACACAAGTTAGAAGTTCTCTAAACTACTTGTGCCGTTTCCTCTTTATAGCGAGTAGTTGTCCCATGACAATTTTCCAAAATTATTGCGACACAATCGTGACTCAAAACCCACTTAAGTCATAAACTGCAATCAGATCCAGTCGTGCAGTTTGCTACACAATCAGATATCAAAAATAATCCGTTTTGTGTAGACTTAAAACTTTTCTTTTTTCGTATGTAAATTGTTACGAAACGACATGGATCTTTAGTGTCCTGCTGTTGTATCGTAAATAATTTATTTCCCCCCGCAAGCATAACGTACAATTTTTTTTAAAGACTCACGGGCCGTCCTTACATCCCCAAGGGACAATAACAGTCGACCCTTGACCAAATTAATTCAAACTAGTGTGTATCTGGAGCGGCAACAAAAGCCGTTTGATAAAGTAAACAGGCGAGTAGTGACTAATACAGTAGCTTTGCATGGCATTTTCTTGAGCAGGGTGTAAACGAGGAATGGGTGGGTATTTCGCTACAAATTGCACCCGAAACAATGAGCGTGACAGCGGACCGGGGGTCGTAAGGCGAATGACAGGATTAAATATAAGAATACAACTTCCCCCGTTTTCCTCTTTGTCTTGTTAGGAGGTCGCGATTTAAATATTTCCATTATTAAAACGAGTTGTTGCTGTTTCTTGATACACTCCGATTCGAGATGGGGATTTTGCTTGGAAAAATTCCGGTATTAGCGATATCAGTTACAAAATCAGCAGTAACAACGGAAAATGTTTGCTTAGAGCTGGGGAGATCACCATTCGTCTTTGTCACGTCGGTGCCATGAGCTTATAGACACGGGGTGGCCTAATATCCCATTACCTACAGCTTTTCTGTTTGATGAAGCGAATTTCCGACTGCATTAGAAACCAGAAAATCGCCACACCCACGAATCGGCCATAGCAGCATATTCAAATTAAACATTTTTTTTTTTAATAATTATTTAAAAGTATCGGCGACATATCATAGCTCGAGTTAACTTCCACAACTATTACTAGCAAAATGAGTCACGAGGGTAATTCCAATCATATCAGTGACTAACCTTGTTCATGATAATTTTCCAGTACTTTCTATAGCATGGATCCAAGCAATATTCTAACTTTTTTCACGTTGTAACTTCATTCCCGTTCGATTTCGTAAAAATAAGTTAAAAACATGGTGATGAAGGCAATTTAAAAAATTAAGTTTCGTAGCAAAACTCTGTAATTAGAACTGCCCAATTATTCCACCACAACTAGAACGAGAAGTTCACCAGTAAATCCTGTAGATGCGAATTGTTCATTAACTTTCTTCACCTCCCACCACCATTCAATTTTAGATTCCTAAGGAACAAATGAAATAAAACTAATGGTAAAGAAAAATGTTAAAATGAAGAAAAACCAAAACTACTCAATGATTCGTTAGGTTATGTAGTAATTATTTCTTGCTATTGTAGAGTAATCGTTGACGCCACACCTTTTAAAAGACCTGAGTGACATTTAAAAATTATATCTTTACAACCTGGAGAGCTGTTCAGTGATAGTAGCCAATTTCAGTATTAGTTTCAATATTTATAGAGGCAATTTCTTCAGTACTTTTCATACAGCAAATGGGGTTACAAAATAATAAGAAGTAACTTCTTTCATTGGTTCAATAGTAGTCCACAACTCAAAATATTTTTCACCAGAAGACCAAGAAATAATATTTTTCGAATTACATTGAACGTACGAGCTAATGACAAAAGTGATCAGTTTGAGACCCAAAAGATGTCTTAAAGTACAATTTTTTGGTTTTCTCACAGATCTTGATGATCTTTATGGAAAGATCTAAACGATATGGGATCTTCAAGTTCTAAAATTTTCTATTTTTTACCAGTGCATGTGGACTTTATTGTGTTAAAATACGACTAGTACACGTTCAAAGAGTTGATGAGAGCAATCGAATGAATGGACTGAAGAGCCCGAGATGGGCTTCAGATGCAAGCATTAGGTTGTTGTGGATATTGAAACATGATTTTCACACGTGGCAAGTGCTTTATCAGAAAAGACCACGTTGTTATAATTTGACTAGTAGAGGATCAAAGAACTGATGCGAGCAACGGAATGAGTGTTCAGAACATAACCTACCTTGAGATGGGCTTTAAATGATTGCATTAGACCCAAATGAGGTAGTAGTGACTCTTGAGATGACTCAATCTTGGCGACTGCCATGTCAGCAAAGACCAAGTTATAATCTGACCAGTAAAGGTTCAAAGATCTGATTCGAGGAACGGCATGAATGGTCTGAACATGGCCTAGCTTGAGATAGTCCATAAATAAGTGCATTAGATGCGTATAGGGTTATAGTGATTCTTGAGAGATGCCTCAATCGTGGCGACTACCTTGCCAGAAAAGACCGAGTTGTGATATCTGACTAGTAGAGATTTAAAGAGCTGATTCGAGTGACCAAAAAGAGTCGTCTGCCACCAACTTTGCATTGTAGCTCGAGGTGTATTTTGTGCAGATACACCACTTGTATTTCTATTTCTGTCGATCTCCCAGAGTGATTACTTGTGGCTTGTGTTGAAAAATCAAATCCAAATCTAGTTTAATTCTCTGCTTCTTCTGATCAAAAATCAATTCTTTCAGGTTTAACGTCTTCAGGTCTTGTCTTGTGGAATTCGGTTTCCATACAATTTTTCTGTAATCTAATTTTTTCAAGAGAGTGGTTTTGCGTTTTCGTTTTAACATTTAGACTTAAAATTGAGTTCCTTGCAGCTCTTCGTATCGCACATGATTCTCCATAACGTTATCTAGTCAATCGGAGTGTTTGGCTTTAAATGGAGCATTGCTAGTGGTGAGGTGATCTAACCGAAACATCGACTATAAAAACTCTTACTGTCAGAGAAAATGACATCACTGCTATTACTCGAGTCTCTAATTTATTTGCGTCAGGATCTCGCACGCTCTTATACATACAAAGCAATACCTTCCTCTCTTACCTGCAGCAAAGTAATCTTGCGCTCATATTTATGCCCGATGCTTACGTTACTTCCGCCCACTCGTTCGACTGAAATGTAAATGGAATGAACGCATCTGGTTCTTCAGTTTACACAATCCTCGATGGAGATCTTCCAATAATTTCGTGAAATTACAGAAATATTTAAAGAGTATCGTTCCGGCACTCTACGGAGAGACGCCAAGCACGAAATAAAAGTAATGAAATCCGGTAAAGTTAAATACGAAGTTTTTAGTTTGAAAACAACTTTAACCCTCCGAACGAGTCGAAGGAGGAAGGACGGTACGTATAGAATTGCGAAATAAACGAGGAAAAAGACGACGTTACACGATATTTTCGTGCGGTTTCACAATCACGATGGCAGCTGATAATGCCGGGGTGCATGACACGTGAGTCACTTAAATATCACACAGAACCGGCCTGAAGAATTTCTGGTGTTGAAAAAGAGACAAGTTTCAGATTTTAGTAATTCCAACATTTGGTTGGGTATAGCATAAGTGCAGAAGAGTTTTTCTGGGAGAAGACAATATACATGCAAGGAGATGGCAAAAGTACCTTCCAATTTCTCGAGTGGCAAAGCCAGAGGAATATCCTCAACTCTTGGTTGTCTATTTGTCTATTTAAGGTGAGTACAAGAGATTTTTTTAGGAATATGCCAAAACAATCCAATTCCCTAAGTTAGTAGCAGCTGACTGGCGAAGCCAGGACCCAGAGGAAATTTCTCATGCCCATAACTTTTTTTTTTGAAAATGATGGCCGAATTAGAAAACTATTGAAATAGTCAAATTTCATCGTTTTAACGAAAAATTTATTCCAACTCCCAAAATTCCCCAGGATAAGTGACACGTTCCCTACTTTAGAAGGTGTAATTAGTTTCTCCGCGAGTCTCCTAGAAAATTGAAGAAATTGGGAAACTCAATAGAAATAATAATTTATGAATTTGGTTTCGTCCTTGAAATAAATGATTAATCCTCTAAAGATCCAAAATGGTTTCTGAATCATTGATCCCGTTCCCTGAATTCTGCAGCCGTCCCTGGCGGACCCGTCCGGAAATCTCTCCATTCTACAAATCTACGTTGCAACTTGCCTCCCACGACGTTCGGTGGCCCCGCAGACATGCAAACTGACCCTCCAGCAGGTAAACGACCTGATTGAAACATCGGACACTTAACCATATGTTAGTCTTCCGGCAAGATTGACAGTTGATAAATCATTTTAATCATGCTCCATTTACAGTCCACTTCCTTAATCAACGAAATCAATGCAACAATTTTAGATTGTTCGATTAGTTAACTTGAAAATAGAAACTTTTGTTCGAGTGTCGTAGGCGAACAAGCACACAAACCCATCTTCAGAATTAAATGTCATTGGCTTTTGTCACAGAAGTTTTGTATGTGGCGCGTTGGTATTTACTTTTTTCCGGAAACTAGGTCGTTTCGAGACTGAATTTTGTTATCTCTGTAGACAATGAGGCGAGTCTGTTTGACCGGAATTGTTACGTAACTACAACTGTTGCTTTAATAGCGAAATTTTAGCGTTTTATTGAAAAAAATTACGAGGGGCTTTTTGCAGTTGATGTAGTTTAAGTGGAATGATGAATTTACTCGAGCGAGTTTGTTCAGTAACGATTGAAGTGGAGTTGTTGGTGATTTTTGCTATTTATTGCTACCATTAAAAAAACGTTGCCATTCGTTATATGCTAATTCAAGAATAAATAGCCAACATTTTCTGGTTTTGACGGCGAACAAACATGCAAATTTGAATTTCGGGTGTACGAAATATTGAGATAATAGTTATGCCAGTTTTACGAAGTTTTAACATAATTAAAAGTTAACGCACAAAAACTTTATAAAACATAAAATTCTATTAAAAATCAAACAGGTATTCTGCAGAACAAAGGGGGTTTTGGGACAAGATTTGAGCCTTACTGTTGTTTCATTTTTCCACGAGACTGAATTCGATCCTGATAAAAGGAAGCGCTGACCAAATTTTAAATCACGTAAATTATAGTGCCGAAACCCTCATTAATTAAGAATTTATTGCCACCTCGCTCAGAAACAACTATTTGCTGACGATTGTGAGGTGTAATAATCCTCCACTACCACAACTACCAGCACGTGAGATTGGTAGAATACCGACAGAAGATAGAAGAAACTTGCACCAAATGAATCCTAAAAGTTAAGAAAAAGTCTAATAAAGAAGCTTGTGAATAATATAGAATATGGAGTAATGATGATGTAGAGTAAAATGTCGGAAATAAAAAATATAAAAGACCGACAGTAGATAAAAGAATCTTGCACTAAATCAACCCTAAAGATAAGAAAAAGTCTAATAAAAAAAAAGTTTGTGAATTATACAGAATATGGAGGAAGGGTGATGTAGAGCAAAATGTGGGAAATAAAAAATATAGAGAGCTGACAGTATATAGAAAAATCTTGCACCAAATCAACCCTAAAAAGTAAGAAAAAGTGTAATAAAGAAGAAGCTTGTGAATGATATAGAATATGGAGTAAGGATGATGTAGAGTAAAATATGGGAAATAAAAAATATAAAAGACTGACAGTAGATAGAAGAATCTAACACCAAATCAACCCTAAAAGGTAAGAAAAATTCTAATAAAGCAGAAGCTTGTGATGATATAGAACATGGAGTAAGGATGATGTGGAATAAAATGTGGGAAATAAAAAACATAGAATACCGACAGTAGATGGAAGAATCTTGCACCAAATCAACGCTAAGAAGTAAGAGGGAGTCTAATAAAGAAGAAGCTTGTAAATGATATAGAAGATGGAGTGAGGGTGATGTAGAGTAAAATAAAGGAAATAAGAAATAGAGAAAACCGACAGTAGATAGAAGAATCTTTCACCAAATCAACCCTAAAAGATTAGAAAAAGTCTAATAAAGAAGAACCTTGCGAATAATATAAAATATGGAGTAATGATGATGTAGAGTAAAATGTCGGAAATAAAAAATATAAAAGACCAACAGTAGATAAAAGAATCTAGCACTAAATCAACCCTAAAAGGTAAGAAAAAGTATAATAAAAAAAAAGTTTGTGAATTATACAGAATATGCAGGAAGGGTGATGTAGAACAAAATGTGGGAAATAAAAAATAGAGAAGACCGACAGTAAATAGAAGAATCTTGCACCAAATCAAGGCTAAGAGGTAAGAAAAAGTGTAATAAAGAAGAAGCTTGTGAATGATATAGAATAGGGTTGATGCAGAGTAAAATATGGGAAATAAAAAATATAGAAGACCGACAGTAGATAGAAGGATCTTACACCAAATCAACCCTAAGAGGTAAAAAAAGTCTAATAAAAAAGGAGCTTGTGCATGATATGGAATTTGGAGTAAGACTGATGTAGACTAAAATATGGGAAATAAAAAATATAAAAGACTGACAGTAGATAGAAGAATCTGGCACCAAATCAACCCTAAAAGGCAAGAAAAATTCTAATAAAGAAGAAGCTTGTGATGATATAAAATATGGAGTAAGGATGTGGAATAAAATGTGGAAAATAAAAAACATAGAATACCGACAGTAGATAGAAGAATCTTGCACCAAATCACCGCTAAGAGGTAAGAAATAGTCTAATAAAGAAGAAGCTTGTGAATGATATAGAATATTGAGTAAGGGTGATGTAGAGTAAAATAAACAAAATAAGAAATAGAGAAAACCGACAGTAGATAGAAGAATATTTCACCAAATCAACCCTAAAAGATTAGAAAAAGTCTAATAAAGAAGAACCTTGTGAATGATATAGAATATAGAGTAAGGGTGATGTAGAGTAAAATGTGGAAAATAAAAAAGAGAGAAGACCGACAGTAAATAGAAGAATCTTGCACCAAATCAAGGCTAAGAGGTAAGAAAGAGTATAATAAAGAAGAAGCTTGTGAATGATATAGAATATGAAGTAATGGTAATGTAGAGTAAATTGTGGAAAATAAAAAATAAAGAAGACCGACAGTAGATAGAAGAATCTTGCACCAAATCAACCCTAAAAGATAAGAAAAAATCTAATAAAGAAGAACCTTGTGAATGATATGGAATATAGAGTAAGGGTGATGTAGAGTAAAATGTGGAAAATAAAAAATAGAGAAGACCGACAGCAGATAGAAGAATCTTGTACCAAATCATCCTTAAAACAAAAGAAAAAATCTAATAATGAAGAGAATGATTTAGAATAAAATGTGGGAAATAAAAAACATAGAATACCGAGAGTAAATAGAAGAATCTTGAACCAAATCAACCCTAGAAGACAAAGTCCAATAAAGAAGAAGCTTGTGAATGATATAGAATATGGAGTAAGGGTAATGTAGAGTAAAATGTGGGAAATAAAAAATATAGAAGACCGACAGTAGATAGAAGCATCTTGCACCAAATCATCCTTAAAAGGTAAAATGTAAGAAATAATCTAATAATGAAGAGAATGATATAGAGTAAAATGTGGGAAATAAAAGACATAGAAAGCGAGAGTGGATAGAGGAATCTTGCACCAAATCAATCTTAAAAGTATCTAATAATGAAAAAATTGCTATAGAATATGGAGTAAGAGTGATGTAGAGTAAAACGTGGACAATAGAAAAATATAGAACACAAACAGTAGATAGAAGAATGCTGCACCAAATATACTCTGCAAGGTAAAGAAGAATAAATATTGACAAAGCTCAAAAGGTGATGCAGTACTACTTAGAAAACTTAGAATTTAAAAGACATGGACACAAACAGCTTATCAGGCCAGCGGTACCAATAGAATAAAAACTTACAAACGTACAAAATTGACACTTTAAACCAATTATTTGAGGTAAAAGAATAGCATTACTTCTTAAAGATCTAAAAAAAATCGCACGAGATCAGATCTGAACCCGAAACTGTAATCGCACTATGTTTGACGGAACCAGCGCTCATATTTTGATTATTTGATTCACCATAGAAAGAAATTACTTTCCACATGCACCTCCAGCTTAATCCTTTCCCACTAATAAATTGCAATTTGTTTCAAAATTCTTCTTCAAGTAATTTGAGACTTAGCAAGACCAATGCCGCTATAAAAAGCTGCACATGTAATAACGAATTTTTTCTTTTAGAAAGATAAGTTAGTGCAGGAATTCTCAAACTCTTAAGTTTCGCGTTCGTCAATTTTACCTTGACAAACGGTTGTCAGACGATAAGGTGTTGAAGCCGCCTTCGAAGAGAAAAACAAAATAACTGTACTGTTGAGTAAGGAGGGTCACAAGCATGCGGAATAAAATTACGATGCGTTACTCCTAATAAAACTCAGCTAAGTAGTAAATACAGTAGTCATTGGTTAATTTGGTCAATTAAAAACTAGAAAAAAATTTGTAACAATGTTAACCATAAGTTTAACGAGTGTTTATAGTTAAAACATGACTAGAATACAGGACCTACATTTCCACGTGTAGGAAAATAAAAATTTCTAAGAAAATACAGTTATGGAATAAAAAATTAAAAGAAACTGCTTGGTGATGTTCTTCGCGATGTGTTGAGGCACAGATTACATTTTAAAACTTTTCGGTTCTTCTTGAACAAGTTACATCCTTTGCAAACAACACTTCCGCAACTATTTAAAGATTCGTTTCTGGCTTACAGCTGCGAACTAGATTTTCTGCATATTGATACAAACATTTCGTTCGTCATTTAGCAATGTTCACTATGATTCTAATTGTGATTATTCCAATGCGATGTGGAGAATTTAAAAATTTAGTCTGCTTGAGGGTTGATTTTTTGGTTTTGGTTTTGTGTCGGTGTTTGCGAGGTGTAAAATATTGACACAAATGAAGTGTGAGTAAGTGCCGTTGGTAAGTGCATTCGAGGCCTGGAGGGCCCCCGGAGGCGAACGTCGCTCTTGTTCCCGTAAATTACTATCATCACCCCAGCAAACGGTCGTATAGGTTGTTCGGAAATCTCGGGAAATTATTACTTCAAGAGGTTTACTTATTACGTAGAGTGGCTTTCAGGCAACTAAATTAACTGCTAAAATTATATTAAACTCGCTGTAGTCGACGTTCACTTAATTTCATGCAACTTGCAACTACCCCATTATTTCCCTCTACTTATTTTCTTGAATAATAGATGAAATGATAGTGGTGGCAAAAGGAAAATTAACTACCCACTGGATGAATCACGTTTTTTTCGAACAAACAAAAAATTAGATTGTCCCGCAATATCGCGATACATCCACCGAATTTAGTCATGATTCAGCCCTTAACAAATTTAATAAAACCGGGGGTGGACGCTACGCAAAATTTACGTCACGTGCAAGATGCGACGGTTTGATACTTTACCCCCAAAAACGGGGGATTGAGAGAGAGATACGGGACTTAAAGCGGCAAACGTTTCGAGGAGAACGGGGGTGTTTAGGGTTTGGCAGCCGGGACTCCACCATGACTCATGCTGCCTTTCATATTGATTTCCGTCAGCACTGTCGGCAGTTGGAGGGGCTCCTGAAACTTTTCAATATCTGACAAATTATCACTCGGCCCTCCACCTTAATTGTTTCCGTTTTGGTTGTCGAACGCAAACATCCATCCTTTGCCTGAGCACCGTGATTAAGCCAACAACGTCGCTCAACAGGAAATCAGTTTTTTCTCACTTTAAAACCCGCCGTCCGGAAAACAAACAAAACCGCCACACCATCCGATCGCGGCATTTCACAAGTATCTAGATGAAAATTAAGATTTAATATTTTTTTCCCTCCCTTGAGTTTGCTTGTCTTTAATTCTAATATGGTGGGCAACTTGTAAAGAGGCGACAGTTAGAAAAGACAAAACCACCCATTTTAAAGGCCGTCGAGTATTGTCGATCACAGTCGTTTTGAATCGTAGAGAAATCGTGCACTGATTTGCTGATAGCTACTACGCCAACTAAACTTTGTATAGAGACAACTTCTCCAAACTTAATCACCACTTCTCTTCCCCTTTACGCAATAATGCAATTTTGCAGGATTTCAAAGTTTCTTCGAAAAATATTTTAAAAACCTGCAACCTTGTCTAAGACGTTTTGTTAAGTTGAAAGCATGGAAAATATTTTCTTATGTTCAATACACCACTACATTAGCATTAAATAGGTTTTACAACCTCCACGTAAGTCTTACAGTACCATTTGGTCTCATTTTGAACCACAAGTTACTTAAGGTGCAGTGAAGACTGACAAGTAATCTACAGCTTTTCCTCCTTCCATTGCTTCACTTTATTATTAGAAAAGAAAATGTTTTTACAGGAACTTCTAGCCTCAAATCCATTTTCTGACTCATAAGATTTCATTTGCTTCTCTATTTTCACTTCCTCTATTCTTCGATAGATCTACGTGAAAGATATATCTTGGCAATGAAGAGCGGAATCTCATTTGAGGTTTCTCATGACTTCAACTATAAATTTGTTTGCTGCTTCACTATAATGTAGAGCTTAAATGATTTTTCTGGCATATTTCTACTATTCATTCCCTATTTCCAAAAAATCTAAAAAGTCCCTTGATGATCATCTGCAAGCTATCTCGGTCAACTATATCTATCCTCTAGCAAGACTTATTTCGGCTTTTTTGTTATCTCAATTCTTGCTATTTTCTGGAATTGCATCGGCATTGGAGCCTTCAGCTCTTTATTTACTTGAAGAATTCTGTGGGTGATCTGTTCCCAAAATTTTATGTTTCCTATAAATATTTTTATTGCCTTCCAGTTTCTACTGTATATGTGTCGACTATTTACTTTTTCACTTTACCTTTCTTCTTTCTTTATAGTCGTCCTGATTCTAAATTTAAGTCGATTTTATCATGTTTCTCCCTTTTTCATCACTTTTTTCATTCTTCAGGCCCCACGTAATCAGAACGCTATAACTTCATCAAAAAACATTCAAAATAAATTTAAAATGAAACTGAAGACTGTAAAATTATTCGTAAATGGAGTTGCGGTTGTCTTACCCAATAACGTATTAAAAGTTATAAATTATAGGACCACCTAGAAAGGATCCGGCAGTAATTCCATTGCCGCCAGCTAGATGGTAGTTGTTCGTAGTTGCTGAAGCCCGTTTTAAACCCATCAATAAAATCCTATTATGAGCCTGATTTCCTTCTGAACGAAAGGTCAGCAGTATCAAATCAATAAAAGTGGTTGCCGACGAGAAATCAGTGGTCCCGAACAAATTGTTTTCAACCACCCCCGCCTCACTGTGTAACAACCCCTAATACTCTCGTAAATATAGAAATAAATTCAAAAAACCGTAATAGATGCGAAGCAATTATAATCTTCTAATTTTTTTTGCGCCCCTATTCTTCTTTTGAATTTTCTAACAATTTCTCTTCAACAACAAATTCGGATTGCTGCCATTTTTGCAGCTTAGTATCCGTTTCAATCCCCAATTATCGAACGCTTTTTTCATATTTGGCAGCTAATTCGTGCCGAAATAGCTGAAATACATTTGCAAAATTAGTCCCATTCACGGCGCGTTACCGGCCGAAGAGTTCGTCAAACAGAAGTAATCGAATTGCGCACAACCCCTCCATCCAGTCGACGACGCGTGTGCGACAACCCCTCAATCGCGTCATCCTCGCTAGCGACATTCAGGGTAGAGTGCAATGACGCGAAGTGTTAACCCACATAGGAGTTGGTAATTGAGTTTATGTCATGAACAAGAACTTGACTTAAGAGTAACACAACTAGAAGGAATCTCAATAAAACGAAATGCTTTCTTGCTATTTGGAATTAGTCACTTATTTCAACACCAAGAAACTGGTGGTAACCGCATATTGAAAGGAAATTGCAAACAAGAATTGTTACAATTACAGCGAAGGTTTGAGGGGCGAAGTTATGTATAAAATGACTTTTTCTGAAGTTAGCAACTAAAAATGTCAAGAGTGAATAACGTAGAATATGGCATCGAATTCTGACGTTGATGACTTAAATTGAAATAATTTTATTGGAAAAAAATTCAGAATGCCAATTAATAAGAAATGTTGATCAAAGAAAAATTCGGGATGAAAGAATGCACCACTGACACTATTCAACGGCCATAACGTCTCTCCGCTTTGCTACTTCCTTTGTTCTGTATTGTTATGTTGTTGCAACTCTGTTCAGTCAATTCACTTCCTCAGTTCTACATCTTCTCTTATTTCCTCTCTCCACATAAACTTCTCTAGTTGCCTTTCGCTTTTGATTTCTATTTTTCGTTCAATATTTGTAGGAAACACATTCTGTACTCTTCTATTTCTATTTTAAACTTCCAACTTTTATGTATTTCCATAACTTGTTTTGGCTGGTATCTTCTTATTGCTTGTATACTTCCTGCATTCTAGTTGGTATTCTATCTTTATGGTCTTAGATGTTTTGTTTCGTTCTCTTCGTCTCTAATTTTTTCTTCACATCTTTCTTTCATATCGCTGTTCTCCTCACTATTTCCTAGAGTTTTCCTTATTATTCGTTCCCAAAAAATTAATTTTTAATGAAGCTGTTTAATATACTTTTCTTGAACTTGAGGTTAAAAAAAAATAAAAGCAACTAATTTTGAGGCCAGACTTGCAAATATATAGAGACAAACAGTAACTAAAACTGGCTTGGTAACATTCTTTTTTGTTTCTTCGCCACTGTCGCTCCAAGTGAATTCAACTACTGAAAGTATTATGAACTGCTTAAGTTGTCATTTAGGCTTAGTTCTTGTTGAAGCTGAATTAAGAGAAACCATTGACTGCAGAAGAATTACAATATTGTCGATTTTTCCGCAAGTATTCTGGTTCGAAAAGTAATATTAACAATAATATGGAAAGCAATGTATGGAATCTGTTGATAAAGAAAATTATAATGGTGAAAGTGATAATTACTCAAATTCCTCTTGAATACTGCAGATATTAATCCGACTTTGCTTACAAATTTGAAGAACAAAAATTGAAGATTTTAGAAAACTTCTTGGGAATAAGCCGCAAAAGAATCTTGTGAAACAAGACATTTCTGTTGTAACTGAAGAGAAAAGTGAAAAACAATAAAAGAAAAATAAACAGGTGTGTGGCCTGTTATGAAAATAGTGTAAGTAAGAAATTCGAAAATGTGGTAAAGAATTGAACTGTAACGATGGTGATCGCACCATTTTCTTAAAATAGATGGCAGAGAGTTGGGGTAAAGTTGAAAAAAATTCTACAACTTCAGAAGAAAACTAAAATTTTGTCAATGCATCCACACAATGTTAAGAACAGCTTTCTGGATAGCTCCACTAAGCACTGGGGTCTAGAAATTCTTGGTAATGAAATTCTCTTCAAAATGATCACGTTAAAAATAGTTAAATAGGTTACCTTCCAGAAAAATACAAGAAAGTCGAAAAGCTCTACTAGGATTTAAGAAAAAGATAATGAGTGGTGAAAATCATAAAACCTCAGCAGAAATAATTTTTTCTCTCCTCAAATAATTTCAGGTCGAAGGTCGAAAAAAATGGACATAACAAGAACCGCCTGCTGTAAAAGTGATGAACTTTTCTACCCACAACCTGTATTTAGAAGGCAAATACGAACAATACAAATTCCTACAAGAGCCGGCTGCAGTCTACGAATAAAAAATTCGCTCAGTAATTTCGTTAAATAATTAAAGAATCACTAGAAACTTCGTTTCTAGATATTGGAATTTTTTCGAGTGCAGGTTTTGCCCAACGCATAAATTTGCCCTTAGCGGTTTCGTTGTCAAGGAAACGATTGTTGGAAATGGGAATAAGCGGGTAACGGGAGATTTTCGGCCGTGAGGTTTCGGGTTAGGAATATGGCGCCACCACGTGCCGGGAACAACTAATTATTTCGGAACCCCAAGGTATCAAAGTTGGTTGTTCGGCAAGGAACGATCCATTAATAATCGATGCACGTGTTGCGTGATTTCCTAATTTTTCCCCACGTGACCATCGCGCCCTTGCACGACACGCCCTAATCTGTACCGACTAGCAATTAAGACGCGCCCGTTTCGACAATAAGACGTTTTAATGAAAAAATTTCAATTAAGGATTAAATTACGTATTTTATTAAAGGTGCTCGTTTCATTTGAATTCCGAAGCTGATTTCATTTACATTTTAAGTTAGCAATGAAAATTTTATATTATTTACGAAGTTTTAATTCAAACTGCTCGATCGATTCAAGAATTACCCCAATAACCTTGACGGATTCCTGTAAAATAATTACTGGGTGTTCATTTATTCAAATAACAATATATTATAAACCAGAAACTCCACAAACAACAATATTATTATTCAGTTGCTTCCTAATCTATCCGAGACACTCGCGTACTAACAAGTTATTGTGCAAAACTGTCTCACTCGTACCCGAAATCCGACCCACAAACTCCTTGTTTATGTTAATGCCGCAAATCTTTACAATTAAGTTATCACCCTGTTGGGGCGCAATGTTGTGGCGACAATACACTTTCTTGAAGTTTCGTGGTTGATTGCTGGTGCGCGCTAACGCGCGTCAACTCCCAACAGCTTTTGGCGGAGGCGCCGGGAGAATCGACACTAAACTAAAAATAAGTTAGGCTCGAATAGGAAAGTTCGCTACAAAATAAACAATTTTTTATCACTACTTGCTCAATACTCAGCCGTAATATAAATTGGTAAAAAAAAATTATTTATGAAAATAGATAAAAAAAATTATGAAAATTTTCCATAATATTTTTTCTTCTGATTGTTATTAACTTTGGCTCGCAGGTGTGTTATTTAAATATGAACTCATAGAGGTATTCAGTTTCTCTGTAACATTCTTAGTTTTCTAGAAATCTTCCATTATGTGGTCAACATGAAAATACCAAAATACAAACAGTAATTTAACCGAGTGTTATTTACGATTTCTTTTGAAACTCTGAACCTGTCTGTAAAGTTTCTTTCAAATCCGAAAAGGTAAATTTTCTGCCAATTTTTGAAAAAAAAAACAGAAGGAGATCCCCTTATGAAAATCTTCAATTTCTATTCTTCTTCTGATTGATATAAAATTTGGCATGTAAGTCTGTTATTTAAATACAAACTCATAGAGGCATTCAGTTCTCTGTAGCATTCTTAGTTTTCCAAAAATCTTCCATTATGTAGTCAACATGAAAATACCAAAAATTCCGCTAACAACCCCTATAACAACGCCTCTATTTTTCTAAACCAACAGTAATTTTTAACAACCGAGTGTAATTTACAATTTATTTTGAAATTCTGAACCTGTATGTAGAGTTTCTTTAAAATCCGAGAAGGTAAATTTTCTGCCAATTTTTGAAAAAAAACAGAAGGAGATCCCCCTTATGAAAATCTTCAATTTCTATTCTTCTTCTTCTGATTGATATAAAATTTGGCATGTAAGTCTGTTATTTAAATACAAACTCATAGAGGCATTCAGTTCTCTGTAGCATTCTTAGTTTTCCAAAAATCTTCCATTATGTAGTCAACATGAAAATACCAAAAATTCCGCTAACAACCCCTATAACAACGCCTCTATTTTTCTAAACCAACAGTAATTTTTAACAACCGAGTGTAATTTACAATTTATTTTGAAATTCTGAACCTGTCTGTAAAGTTTCTTTAAAATCCGAGAAGGTGAATTTTCTTCCAATTTTTGAAAAAAAAACAGAAGGAGATCCCCCTTATGAAAATCTTTGTCAATCTTTTTTCTTCTGATTGATATAAAATTTGGCATGTAAGTCTGCTATTTAAATACAAACTCATAGAGGCATTCAGTTCCTCTGTAGCATTCTTAGTTTTCCAAAAATCTTCCATTAGGTAGTCAACATGAAAATACCAAAAATTCCGCTAACAACCCCTATAACAACGCCTCTATTTTTCTAAACCAACAGTAATTTAACCGAGTGTTATTTACGATTCCTTTTGAAACTCTGAACCTGTCTGTAAAGTTTCTTTCAAATCCGAAAAGGTAAATTTTCTGCCAATTTTTGAAAAAAAAACAGAAGGAGATCCCCCTTATGAAAATCTTCAATTTCTTTTCTTCTTCTTCTGATTGATATAAAATTTGGCATGTAAGTCTGCTATTTAAATACAAACTCATAGAGGCATTCAGTTTCTCTGTAAGATTCTTAGTTTTCCAAAAATCTTCCATTATGTGGTCAACATGAAAATACCAAAAATTCCTCTAACAACCCCTATAACAACGCCTCTATTTTTCTAAACCAACAGTAATTTAACCGAGTGTTATTTACGATTCCTTTTGAAACTCTGAACCTGTCTGTAAAGTTTCTTTAAAATCCGAGAAGGTGAATTTTCTTCCAATTTTTGAAAAAAAAACAGAAGGAGATCCCCCTTATGAAAACCTTTGTCAATTTTTTTTCTTCTGATTGATATAAAATTTGGCATGTAAGTCTGCTATTTAAATACAAACTCATAGAGTTCCTCTGTAAGATTCTTAGTTTTCCAAAAATCTTCCATTATGTGGTCAACATGAAAATACCAAAAATTCCGCTAACAACCCCTATAACAACGCCTCTATTTTTCTAAACCAACAGTAATTTAACCGAGTGTTATTTACGATTCCTTTTGAAACTCTGAACCTGTCTGTAAAGTTTCTTTAAAATCCGAGAAGGTGAATTTTCTTCCAATTTTTGAAAAAAAAAACAGAAGGAGATCCCCCTTATGAAAATCTTTGTCAATTTTTTTTCTTCTGATTGATATAAAATTTGGCATGTAAGTCTGCTATTTAAATACAAACTCATAGAGGCATTCAGTTCCTCTGTAGCATTCTTAGTTTTCCAAAAATCTTCCATTAGGTAGTCAACATGAAAATACCAAAAATTCCGCTAACAACCCCTATAACAACGCCTCTATTTTTCTAAACCAACAGTAATTTAACCGAGTGTTATTTACGATTCCTTTTGAAACTCTGAACCTGTCTGTAAAGTTTCTTTCAAATCCGAAAAGGTAAATTTTCTGCCAATTTTTGAAAAAAAAACAGAAGGAGATCCCCCTTATGAAAATCTTCAATTTCTTTTCTTCTTCTTCTGATTGATATAAAATTTGGCATGTAAGTCTGCTATTTAAATACAAACTCATAGAGGCATTCAGTTTCTCTGTAAGATTCTTAGTTTTCCAAAAATCTTCCATTATGTGGTCAACATGAAAATACCAAAAATTCCGCTAACAACCCCTATAACAACGCCTCTATTTTTCTAAACCAACAGTAATTTAACCGAGTGTTATTTACGATTCCTTTTGAAACTCTGAACCTGTCTGTAAAGTTTCTTTAAAATCCGAGAAGGTGAATTTTCTTCCAATTTTTGAAAAAAAAACAGAAGGAGATCCCCCTTATGAAAACCTTTGTCAATTTTTTTTCTTCTGATTGATATAAAATTTGGCATGTAAGTCTGCTATTTAAATACAAACTCATAGAGTTCCTCTGTAAGATTCTTAGTTTTCCAAAAATCTTCCATTATGTGGTCAACATGAAAATACCAAAAATTCCACTAAAAACGCCTCTATTTTTCTAAACAGTAATTTTTAACAACCGAGTGTAATTTACTATTCTTTTTGAACTTCTGACGTCACTTACGCTAGCTTTCATTCCTTCGATAACTTCAAAAAATTGAAAAAAAAATTTTACCAATTTTGTCTGGAACCCTTGCGTATGACTGACTATCAACTGAAAAGTGCGTTGTTTCCTAGATTATAAATTTGCGCTTCAATCGTAGCGGTAAGTTTTTGGGGCGTGAAATTTCTTTTCGGAGATGACGCGTTAGCGAATTTAACGATTAGGGGAGAAGCCCCAGATGAATTAGGTGGTTTTATAGTAATTTTGCTTCGTCGGATGCGGCATTTACTACGTTTCATCGGGGTTGAAACAAAGGAAGCATTAAAAGTGACACATGAAAACCGACACGTATGGAAAAAGCCGCATTAACTCCATGAAATACGGGCAATGAAGAGCATTATCAGATTATATCTTTTATGGGCCGGTCGAAATTGTTTCGCGCCGTCTCTGAGGCTTATTAATTAACGGCCGTTTTGCCATCATCACGCGTTACAGAAACAGAACGGTTCGTTTTGTATCCGCGATCTGGACGGCCTTTGACGGCTGTTTTGGGCGTTTAGAAAACTTCGCCGACGCAAAATGAATATTTAATGGGAACTTGACGGCGGCCTTTATTAAACTCCCGATTTACATCCCCGTCTCGAGTTTAACAAACAATATCAATTTCGAGAAGAAATGTAATTCCAGTCGCCATGCGGCTTAACGCTCCGGGGCTATGAACACATGTTTGCGTTGACATTTCCTTGGATACAATACTACCAACATCGCAATCAATATTTACTGTACAATGTAACGTCACCCATCCAAGTGTTGGGTTCGAATTATAGCGGGTATCGACACTTTCCAGATGGCCGACTAGCGTATTAATAGGTAAAAGGGAGTATTTTTAAATATCTTTTTTTATATGAGAACAATTCAGTTTTTGTTCGGCAACTAACAACCCGGGGTGGTTTATTGGCCTTTCAATTAACCCACCATTAATTTTTTTGGCCGATCAGTTACAA
Source organism: Pyrochroa serraticornis (assembly GCA_905333025.2). Taxonomy (NCBI): domain Eukaryota; kingdom Metazoa; phylum Arthropoda; class Insecta; order Coleoptera; family Pyrochroidae; genus Pyrochroa; species Pyrochroa serraticornis. The sequence continues at coordinate 5,505,710 of HG995157.1, read as the reverse complement.
CCTCCATTATATGCCACTTGATTACTTTCCTTATAATTAATTAAAATATTGAGAAACGTTGGTGGTTTTAGCAGATTTAACACCCAGTTGCAGAAAAAATCGCTACAACCTCGAAATCGTAAATATAGCAAAGTATTTTTTTTCTAACATGTATTGTCAATGCAGCGACCAGTGGCCGACCAAATTTTTGAAAATTTTAAAGTCAAATAATTCGTTACAAATTTTTCCGCAAACTCAACCATAAAGTTTAGTTGTATCGCCTTCAGCCGCCTCATTGCAGTCAAACTCACTAAGAAGTATTGTGGATCAAGGGTTGTTGATTGATCGACTGATAATAGTAATTTCGAATTCCAAAATTTCAAGGGGTGTTTAAACAATACGAGGAAATGTGGAGAAGAAGCTACAAATTGTTGGAAGAAAAATTATTAGAAGCCAAAATAAATATCAAATTTCTTAATTTATTTAAATTAAATCTTGTAGGAAATAAAAATTTATTTTCCGAGTTAAATGAGTCAGTTTGAAGATAGCTTGCGGCAAGTTTGACAAAATTGACAGGCGCCACTCAAGTTGAAGCAAGAAAAATAGAATCGGAGCAACAAAACAACGAAGAAATGTATTACAAGAAGGATATTGTATGCAACATGGAACGAACAAGAATGGAGAACAAAGATGGGATAGGTTCAGAACTCCAATGTTGACATACTAATGGTCAGTAAAACTAAAAAAAATTATAATGGAACAAAAACAATACAAAATCCTGTACTGTTGGAGATGATGCAGAAAGAAAGCCAATAGTAGAGGTGGAAATTTTGATAGAGAAAGTGTGGATACAATTGGTAGTCCACCAGTTGGAAGCCCAAAAGAATGCAATAGAAGTTCATCAATGAAAAACTCCTCAAGTTAAAAATTTAACAGCATCGCAGGCAAATTATTATTGTGGGAGCTTTATTAAGATTTGAGAGCAACCTATAGGAACGTTACACTGAAAAATAGAAAATGCTAAGAATCAGTCAAAATGGAAAACAAATGGGGAAGAAGTTTTAATGCATCAAAAGGTTTACTACAGTGGTCCTCCACATCCCTGTCAAAATATTTCTGGAAATGACACTAAATATCACTGATGATCAGGTGATAATGACTCAAGGCGAAGGAAACCTCAGCTTCATGATATGTACTCACCAAAAAATAAACAAAACATCCGGAAAAAAAATTTGACACCATAATTGCAAACATTATGACCTATGAAGTAGTGGCGAAGATACAACCAAACAACCCGATGAGACAGGATATCAAATAAGAAAATTAGAAAACAAATTTTAGTATAGGAAGACATGCTAACCTACATTGGAGAAAAATGATTGAAATGGTACGGTCATTTTAGAAGAGCAAGAGATGTTAAGATAGATGTCCCAAATCAAAAAAAGACCCCCAATTCTTTAGAGATGAAGTAGAATCTTGGAGATGGAGAAAAGAGTAGAGGAAGTCTTTAAGACACTACTAAACGCCCTATGCCTATCCATTTATTATCTCTATCTAATTTTATTGATGAGTATCTCACCAATTGCGTTCGCTATTTAGAATTGCCACTAGTGGTTTCAAAGAAATTTTGACTTCTAATTCGACATCCCCAGGAGATGGTGTATATTGTATACTCTAATCTTTAAAAGAAGCGATTTTCCTATTTTACAAACCAAACAAATCAAATCTCGTTATATCAAACAAAAAGATTTATAGAGCAGCGAGATTTGTACGACAAAATTTTGATTTCAAAAATTATAAAGTTTGTGGCCTCAAAATTCAAAATGACAGCAAGGCCCGGACTAGGAGTTTTTAGTAACCAAATACGTGGTTTGCAATTCACATTGATTTGGGAACAATTTTACACACCATCAGTGTGTCAAGATAGCAGAATCGATCAATATTAAAGAGCTCCGGTTACACTAATCGTCCGGTTGTCAACATTTTGATTGGTATTTACAGTGCCATCCTCTGCTTTGTAAGAATTTGAAACAAAACGACGCTAATGTCTAATTCCTACAAAATGCAACACGGCTAATGACCAAATTTTTAGAGGGGCGCTAACGACTTGTTAAACTATTGTCACGGTTTTGCAACCGAAACTGAGTGATACATCGCTGGTCCGAAGCCAGTTGCATGCGACTCCCATTTAATTTTGCATCCTGGGAATATTGCGCAAGATGCTCAACGCAAGCTTGAAAATTGAATCGAAGATACGTTGCTGTGGTTACGTGAAGACTAAAAAAAGTTGTGGTTTGTTAATTAAATTAGAAATATGTATGTGTACGGGTTCGCTGTTTTATTAGGGATGTTTATTTAAACTTTCGCTGGACCCTCTATTCAGTTGAGCTACTGTAGCCAGTCGGTTACAGACTCTCCAAATAAATACGTAAAATTCAAACTCTAACTCCATTAGAATGTTTTTAATTTTCTGCTAAATTGGCCACGACCTACGAGTTAATAGGCAAAGATGTGGGTGGTGTTAAGTAATGCTAGAAAAATTAGCAATAAACAAAGTAACACCTAATAAAAATGGTTTCAGTTGAACACCTAAAAGTGACAATTATGTGAAATGGACACCAGCAAACACAATTAAAGGAACATCAAGTCTTTTATTAGGTCATGTTATGGCGTTTAGAAAATTGAAGTTAAGGCAAGGCTGACATTAAAAAAATTAAATTACTTAGAAGAAAGAAAAATCAAAGAATCTATGTAATTAATTTGCACAAATAGAAATGTTTTCAAAAAACTCATAAAGGTTGCTGTTAAATATGAACACAAATTGCAAATTCAATTGGTAATTAGAAAACAATTATTAATTTTACAATTAAATAAAGATGTTAGCTTAATTAAATATTTTACGATATCGAAAAGACTCAAAATCGGACAAATTCTGCTCACATGCCACTGAGGAGATGTAAATACATTAACTAAGCCCCACTGATCATATCGTTAGAAAAAGCCTTTCAATTTGTAAAAATTGCCTCTTTGATGAAAAAAAATTAGACAACAAATGTAAGTAGATAAAAAGATAGAAAAATAAAAAATCTATTCAGGACAAAGGCCGAAAAAAATAAATCAAACCCCGAAACGGTTTCTAGTAAATGACAGTAATCAGTCACAATACAGAACTTCTCATATTAAATGTGATCACTCCGACCGACGCGATCATATGAAGAAAGATTCTTTTTATTACCAAAAACAACTAAACGATCGGATCCAGAAGCTCCAAGCCGTATCAACAAATAACACTAAAAGTTTTTCTTTCATTACTGAAAATATTCGTACAAAAACAGAATAAGGATAATTTCTAATCAAATTCGGTTCACTATGCTCCAATTTGGAGAAATATTTACCTATTACATGGAATAAAAAATCCGCCTATTGGGTTCAAAATGCTTTCATCCTTGAGATTGCTGTCAAAATATCAAAAAAATCTTCTTAATATTTTATGCTAATTTCCTGCTAATAAATCAACCACCAAAAATTAGTCATGGCATATTCGCCAGGAAATAATATCAATAACACTTTTATCGGAACTACAATTACTGTAAATAATTAAAAGTAAAGTCTATAGAGAATCACTGTGAAAATAAAACGGACAACAAATGGAAGTCTATCAATTTTAGAGCGCCCTACGCTTCAGGAGATCAGAACGAGGAAAAATTACTTGGGAATTGTGAACAAATTAAGAGATGCGTTGCGGAAAGAATACCCCTTCAGCTAAAAAGTGTCTCGAACTATCCAGATCCGTTAATTACCGAAATGCTGCCTCTGACAATTTCGAAAGATAAAATTGCCCTTAAGGAACGATATTGGAAGATATGGATGAGATAAACAAAATCGGAGGAACATCCTGAGGCTATTTCGAAAACAAAGTTTAAAAATGATTTGAAGAAGCGGAAACCGCACTGTAAAGTGTGTGGCTTCTCAAGAAAAACGCTTTGAAGGGACGGAGACGTCATTGATCCAAAATCCGTGGAGTGCATACACTTAATTTCCGAACAAATCGCTTCCTCTCGATAAAAAGCAGCTGTAACATGTTTACACGAATTGACTTGTAAACCTCCAAATTAGAGACATCTGGAAATTTGAAATTAGACGCCATCCTGTTAGGGTTCCGGGCAGTAGTGTCCCGGAGTCGAATAAATTGCAAACAATTTTTCTTTCTGCGCCATAAATTGTTTGTTCAAGTGGAAATTTCGACTGAATTCGATGTTGTCAGCGTGAAAGCTCTCGAAAATAACCGAGAAAAAGCTGTTACGAAGAGCTTTTAATTTTCCTTGTTGACTACACGAGTGTTTACCGCCAACCAAAAACTACTGAAAGCGCCGCCGATCACATTTTTGTTTATTCCCCGCTTTTAATGAGCTTACAAACTCTTCAACCCCGACGAAACTTTCAGTTCGCATTCAAAAAATAGCGCCCCGTATGGGTGAAGATAAAACATGAAAAAGTGCGAATAAAAGCTGTTTTATCAGCCCGATTTTTGCGCCATAAAGTGCGAAAGCTAGCGCATAAAAACATTGGCGGAGTCGAACCCCAAATCGACCCCGGAAACGGTTCCAAGTGGCGAAAGAACAATGGGCTGCTAATTCCTGTCGGGCAATTGTCGTGTTAATTTAAAAATAAAATTCCGGAACGTGTGGTTGTGGTCGGTTAAAGCGCTTTAACGGTGGACGGTCACAAAAGCTCGACGATTCCGGAAATGGTGTCCGGATTTTACTTTTCTAGAACGAAAATGCACTCGGGACCCGGAGACGGAACCCTATTAAGAAATCGACCGGCCAACTGGAAATGGCCGGATCCAATTAAAACCGCAATTGCGTTCAAACAAAAATCGCCGTGAATTCTCCGGATTTAAACGCGCGTTAATCACGCCATCACGAGTTCGTATTTTATTCAACCCTTAATTTGCTCATGGCCATAAATAATTCACGCGCGGTTTGTCGAAACATGTTAACTATGCAAGCTTGGTACAATTGCCTTCGGAAAGCGTGGTTCAATGCAAGTGTCCGTTGATAACGTAGCCAGTCGGCCATGTTGGATGCCAGTGGTGGACATGCCTGGCATTGCGGATATGGAGCATTGTTTCAAATAGTGAATCGGCGGTAGGGTTTCTGATATCAATTACTCCCACCCTTTCCCCGATGTCGCATTCCCGGATTTATTCTGGACGATGAAATTAATAACAATGGACGAGTCGCCGATTGTGACAGGAAGCTTATCTCAATTTCGCATTGTAGAAGCCGGCAGCCATGCGATTAGCCCAATTTTTTTTCGATTCATACGACGAATTAAGTGTCTGGGATCAATACCGAAAAGCAGGTGCCCGGATTTAAAAATTACCAACGCCGCCTCCAACGCCAATTTTCCTCTTATCTGAGACTGGATCGCGAGTGGTTTAGAAACGGAGGATAAAAAACACTTGCCGACATTTTTCTCTCGTCATTAACTCTATTTTTAACCCAAACTACCCCGAGAATTTCTGTTAGACAGAAAGTTAATTAAAAATTTTGCGGCAGCTTTGATCCGATTTTAAATTGGCCAACCCGCTCATCCAGGTCTTTGAAAACAAAAAGTCGTTGGGGATGTTATCTTTATTTGAAGCCCCCAAATCGTTACTGAACACTTTTTTGCTTCAATATGTTCAACACCACGATATAGGTTTCTAACAATATCCTATAACGATAGCAGGTGGACCACGACCTGAAACACCACTTGGGCTAATATTCCCTCTGAACTATAGAAGGATAAGTGTGATAGGATCGGTAGGAAGAACAAAAAAAAAAAAAAGTGAAAGCCACAATAGAAATAGCATGGCAAGGAACAGAGACGTACATTTCGCCCTTATAGATCTTAGAAGGGATACACCCCAGCGCCAAGGAAAGAACTATGAAAGGTCATGACAAAGAGAATAATGCAATAGAAGAGCCATATAGAAATATCAAGGGAGTAGTGAAAGTAGATCGCAACATTAGTAGCTACTTCAAAACATGAAAAGGACTTTTATAAGGGTGATCAACATCACCAACACTTTTCAAAATTTACTTCAAACATGCAATGCAAATATGGAAAAAATGTGAAGGAAAAGAGGTTTCGTTTGGACTAACTTGTACACCTCAAGCTTGGCCCAGAAACAGGTTGCAATTGGTCAGGAAGACAAACATCTGAGTTTTATTATTAGAAAGCTACAAGAAGAATACGCTGAAGTAGAAATAATGATCGATTACAAAGTATTTGGAAGAAAAAAAGAAACAGAATGGAACAAACCAGAAAATGTATTGGACAACTACACCCAATCCTTTGGAAGAATCAATGACACAATAGTACAAAGTATGAGCAGGGAATGAAGGAAGGCAACTTGAGACACCCATCAATCATTTGTGTTAAGATAAAATTGCTGATTACCTATATTCGACCACTTTTAAGAAATACTAAATACTTATGTCTGGCGGCACCGACCTACATTCTAGATCCACTACTTCAAGAGTTCCATTAATTTGATGCTTTCCTCGAAAGGGGGGCCTCTTAAAGCTGCTGTTCTAATTCCTCTAAATGTCAGTTATTAATACGAAAACACAACTTCCTGCGCATTATGAAGCATTTATTGTCATTAAAAAGTGACGTTACAATTTTGCCTCACTACTCGTCCTAAATTAGTTGTGTAATTAAAAAATTGAGAAGTGTCGCAACTTTTATTTCTCTAGTCCCAATTTCGTTTTTTACGAGTGTCTATCTCGATAACACGATCAAAACAAATATTTACTCGTGAAGAAAAACGTTTCGATAAGCGTTATAGTTAAAAACTTATTTTTTGCAAAAAAAAATTGAACGATATAATAGATCCGATTCTTCTCCTACCTGTTTTTCCGATTTTCTTTGTCGTACCTCGTTTATTGTTTAACAAAATTCGCCACCCTTGAACTTTTACGATTCTATCGTCTTGTTAACTCAGGAACTCCTGCAGCGGATTGACCGGGGGTTGACGAGCTTTTACGGCCGACGCCCTTTCGGGGCCACTTCTTCAACGGCCGCAATTTCCATGAAATTTGTTCGATACTTGACGAGGGCGCGTGTTATGGAAAGTTGGACCATTAAAAGCGGGTTTACTGCTCGAAAATGCGGAGACTATAGGTGCACGTATTTCTAAAATATTTGAGGGCAAAATCGCGTCAGAAAGGTTAAAAATTTGATACAAAAACATTTTGTGTCGAGATGCAAGGAATTTACGTAAATCCGGGAGAGATAGAGTCGAAATCCCGGAGAAATGAAACGGTGGCGAGATGACACGTCCGAATGGGTCCAACACGTTGTGACTATCAAAGGTGTGACCCAAAAGAAAGCTCATGAAACGTGTTAGTTACAGGATTTCCACACTTTTTTCTTATTATCTTGCGCAACTTTATGACGGTTTTCATTGTCTTTTTTGAAGAGCAATTATTCTGGAGCAATTACAAAAAATTCAGGAATTTTAGCGAGTCGCCCCCTGGTCCATAAATTTCAATGAGTGCATGCTCCTTCATCTCTTTAATGTAGTCGGCTGGATTCGCCAGTTTTTGATCCCTGGGGACAATTATTATTTATTTTTATTTATTATTAGGTAGACCAAATAACAAATTTATACCGAGACAAGCGTCAAAATCGCAACGAGAAGGTGAAGAGCTAAAAAGCATTCTATTATCAAGTGACTCATACCATAAAGTTGTGGTTTTTAAGGAAAAGTGTAGAGAAAAGTTTCAGGTGTTGAAATTTAAAAAAAAAAAAATTTCGAATGTTACTCTGCTTTTTTCTTCTTCCAAACTTCTTTGGATTCTCCTACAAGAACGAATCTTTCATAAAGCGTAAAATTCCACAATATTGGTGATCTAATTCTGGGTCTTCCTTCTCCTACTGTAAAATTCCAAACTCTACTCTAGAGATATATTTCTTTAAAAAACAGTTCCTTTGCGTTACTATTCATCAGCAAAGCTATTGCTTTAAATCCTCTAGAAATGTCTTGGAAGTCCCGAAACGAACTGACCCTTTGCCTTTCTCAGTTGAATTTGTTCGATACTTGTTATGCAAAGCGAATCGGCCATTAAGGGTGTTTTATTGTCTCGGCCACCACCCTAGGTGTTTTGAAAACAGCAAAAAACGTTTCAGTAGTAATTTAATTACGTTTCTCCTAATCGTTCTTTCGATTGTTAACACACGGAGGACCACAAATAGTTTGGTCCGCAAGAACCCCTTCAAAACCGCAAATATGGTAATTTAGAGCCACCATAAAACGCAGCTGTCTCCACCACTCTTACTTTCAACGTTATACGCGCTTAGTATGTTACCTTAGAAAAATGGTTATACTTTTATAAAAACACACGCGATGATACTTCCGGAAAACCCTCCGACTTTGGTGGTAATAGCGATTCTTCTAACAAAAGGTCGCGTCATCGACACCCCATTTTTATTTATATTGGTTTTCGTTTAAGAAGACTTATCGGGAGCGTGCAGGAAGCTGCATGGGGAGGTCCTCTAGACTCGCGGACGATAATCGCGATTTAATACCCAAAATATGCGTTTAAGCCAACGGAATCCGAAACTAATTTCGTCGAGGCATTAGATATAGAGTAGTAGTAACCCTTGCTTGCGTTTTAAAGATTGCTAGGGAATGGAAGAATAAAAGAGAGGGTTGTGATTTATGGGAAGGCCGATAACACGTTCGTTGCCCGAAGCCCGAGCTGCATTTATCAGCGTTAGCACCAGGACGGTGTGTAAACTAAAGGCAACATGTTCGCTGTTGCCTCTGCCTCTATACTCACATTGTTATCAGCACAATTGGCTCGGTTTAAAGAGACGGAAGGACGCACTCAAATTGAAAAAAATTAAAAATAAAAGAATTGTCGGTTGGACCAAAAAAAATTCAATGAAACCACAAGCTCTGAAAGAGTTGTCACGCGAACAGGAATTTTCAAACTTAAATCTACTCCCCAGATGAATAATCGAAGTGAATTTGTCTGTCGATAAATACTTTCTACTGTTCTCGTTTCAAAAAATGTAATCCATTACTAACAATTCAAAAATGTATCGTTAAAAATGATTTATGGTCAACCGCTTCGGTTTACGAAGATATTTTCTTCATATAGTCAACTAGTCACTTCTATTTATTTGGCATTAGCTTGAATGGTTTCATCATCTTGAACCTTCTTGCTACTCCATTTCTGTGAAGGACGTCCCTTCCACTTCGCGTTACTAAGCTCCTTTTATTTATTTCTTCTAAATTATTTAAATTTGAAATATTCTGCTAGCATCACCCTAAAATATTTTTTTTTAATTTAAAAGTGTAGCTAAAGTCCTTCTTTAGGATTTCTTTGTTGTATTTGAAAGCCTCTGATGATGTCCCGGATTTAATGCGCTAATAACAATTCAGTATGCGAAGACTTTAGACGCTAAAATTTTGATGGTAGATTTGAGGCGATACTCGACAGTATTTTCAGAAGTACTTAATCGATCAACTTAGAATTTATTTTATTCTCGTAACTGATGTGTCCAAATTCTTAACAATATTTTCTTTTTTTATTCTTAAGAATAAAGTTCTTTTAAATAAGTTTTCGAGTATCCTGGGGCGATCGAATGAATTGTAGCGCGTATACCACCCCGCGCGTGTGACAGAGAACGCAACATTGGATTTACATGCTAAATCGCCCTTTTAACGTTAAATTCTTTACTTTCTCTATATTTGCTCTTTCCAACATCCAATTTTACTCAATGAAACTTTGCTTGCCAGTACATTTATTATTGAATATCAGACACGTAAACGTCCTTCATTCGTATAAAATTGATGTACATTGATCTGCTTCCCTTTAGTTTTCTTCTTAGAAGTTTTATACATGTTTACTTCCTTAAGTACGTTTGCCTAGCATTAGTATCACTGTATTATTGACGGGACCGCCGCTGGTGTAAAACAAGTTCAGTATAGGTCCCAATATACTGCCCTGTAGTACTCCTGTTATTATTCTATAGAGTTCAAAGTATTAGTTTGGCCAAATGCATTGCTTCCGAGGTCTACTTTATTGAAAGACTTCAAAAAGATCATAAAATGGATTTCTTCTCTATTCACAATTTCAATTATTATCCGATAGACTATGAAACTTTCTTGGATTTCTTTCACTACTTTTCATGGGTTGACTTATTATATTTCTTCTTTTCCCCTTTTAACTTCCACAACTAGTGCTGCACTCTCTACTTCAATTAGTTAAAAAAAAATCCAACTACTAATCAAACGCCTCCACTTCCTTGCTGGTCATTTCTTCTCTCCATCCCTTTTCATTTCTTCTTGGTGTTGTTTTCAGTTATTGTCAGTGGTTGGTTCTTTTTGAATCTCTTGTATCTCCCTTCTTAGTTACTGTGTTAGATGACATAGCAAAGTCTTAACAGTAACAACTCTAGTTTGTTGCATTTTCCTGAATTTTCTTCTTGATTTTTGGAATGCCTCTTCATGTAACTGGTCAAATGCCTAATACAAACTTTTCAGGTCACTGGCCTAACTACTATTGGCTTTCAGTGGAACATTTAAGTAGAACTTGCAACTCCTTTCCATTGCACTTTCATTCAGTTCTCTTCCTTCAATTCTCTGAGCCTATTCTGTAGAGAATTTTCTATCCTCTAAATTTTATATATAAGTGTAGCATAAAGGGCTAACTTTTCTTCTTTCCTTTGTTCCTTGAAGTGCTAAAAATGTTTCTTGATCTTACCTTCACGGTAGTTCACTTTGCCTTTCTTTCTTCGATTTGTTTTGCTTCCTTCATTTCTCATTATTCTTCAGCTCCTTGAGTCAAAAAACAAGCGCTTCAAATCCCAGCACTATGCCTTCTACTATGCCTTTCTCAATTTTTTGTCGTAAGTTTGAATTTTTGAAGAAACTAAAAATACATTCTTCAGTTACCTAAGTCAATAACCAAGCTCTTCAAGTTCAAGAGCACTCTACCTTTTACTCTCAACACCAAATCCTTGAAAATTCCAGAATCTTCCAGAAACTAAGCTAGATTCGTGGCGACCTCCGCCATTGCTTTGTTGCCAGATTTGCGGAGCGTTTTGCTAAAAGCTCCATTAAACCTTAATCGACTGGATCATTAGCAGATAAATGCGATCGATCGTAACCACCGCCTCCATCATTCCTTCCCTGTCATATTTCCTCTTATCCAACAAAAATAAACCACTCGATCTAATTATTCCAATAATAACATAAAAACAACTACAAACGAAAACTTCATATTTGACGTGTCGACGACCTAGAGATTGGGAATCGTGCGGGCATTGAGGCAGGCGGGCATAAACATCGACCAGGGACTTTAATTAACCCGAGTGTAATTTAACTTGGCTCCGGAGAGGGTGTGCATGCGTCGGGATCCATTAAGCTCCGAAAGTGACCCTTAGAAACGGACCGATAGGGCTTGTTGGAGCGCTGCAATGGGGGTGGGAGCAGCGGCGACAAAGGTGCCAGAAAACGCCCGACGTTTATATCGGCCGGGGGAGGTTTTTCTTTGTTTTTGCAGTTTTAAATTCTGGTCTCGGGCGGCTGCGGCCGACATTCGACCTTTTAAACAAGGGGAATGCACCGAGTTTTCACAAAAACACCCCGATTCCACAAGACTGATAGTTCTCAGACTTAAGATTAGTATCTTCCCACCATTCATGGGCAAAGTCTTTATTTCAACAATAGAAAACCGAAGAAATCAGAATCGTGCCAGTTAACAATTGCAAAATACCAAAAAACTGTCCTTAAACAACTTTCACCCTTTCCGATATCTTCCTCACTAATCATATCTAAAAAATAGCGCTTCTCCGCGTCCATTTTTGTTTTTTTTTGCAGTTTTATATTAGTAATTCTGTTAATTACGAATGGTAGAAAATGTCAATTGGCTGCCAACGACCTTTTTAATTTTCCTCATTCATGCCGGCGTTGAAGTCGAAGTTCTGCATAGACGAAGAACTCGAGGACAAAACATAGAGTCGCCGCAAGCCCTTTTGGTACTATAAATACAAAAGAAACCAAAGAACCACACGACTCGACACTAAATTCCTAAACTGGGGAGCCTCCTGCTGGATCCAACAACCTTAGTTTAGACGTAAATCGTAACAGCGTTAGCTGATTTTACGATTTGAAGGGCTAAACCGACTAATAAACTCGTACTAGTATTGCTTAATCAAAGCAGATGCCCCTTAGAGCCATTAGAGCTAATTTCACCTCAGCTGGCCTGCATCGAGCTAGCTGAAACGGGCACCTGTCGTTTAATTTCGTTTATTGAAATTTCGCTCGTTGCACAATTACCTACTAAACTGCGCTTCACTTATTTGACGATCCGGGGATTCCCCCGGAATTAGCCATAGAATCCGGCGAAAATGATGTTGGGGCGAGAGTTTCGAAGAATTAACTCGAAATGGGGGCGCACCCTGCAAATGGCTTGTGTGTTTATCAGATCTGTGTCGCCTTTGTGCCCACCAGTTCAAATAAAACTATTTAGCACTGAGATGTTTCATCGAAGGTCCGTCGAAAATTAGTTTAGTAACGTTACATCCACGTGGGGCTTTTAAGGGTGAATTTATTTGGCGGTGTTCCCCTTGTTCGAAATTAACGTTTCTAACGTAAATTTGACCATCAACAATAGTAAACGACAAGATTAGCCTCAGGATGTTGCGGCTTTACGACCTCTCGGGGGTGTAAAATAGTTGCTAGTTTCACGTCTGGCATTGACGAGACCCGTTTTCTACCAACTTGTCAATTGTCATCGTCTTGACACAGCCGAGAGGAATAAGAAAATTCCAAGATAACGGGAAGAACGTCTCGAGACACAGACGTATCGAAATTGTCTCTCAATAGCATTATAGGGGTTCCAGTAAAATCCCTCGGAAAAATTTATTAGTGTCACGAGCCGCACTGTTAACCGGATGGAAATATTTAATTTAGTTTTATTGGTTTTTCATGCTACAAGGCGTTCTCTAATGGACCAAAGACTGAACTGGCAATGGCGCTGCCTTAGTAGGGGCTTCTCCTTGACATATTCTTTTGGAGTACGTGCGGATTTGTGGAACTCAACATGTACTTCTCGGCAAATATTTACTAGACCACCCCTAAAATCACAATTAGAGCTCCATATTAATATTTGCCTGAAACCCTTAAATCAACAGAGATATCCGCAACGATGCCATAAAAACGACCATCAGCTCGGCAGCACCGGAAACAAAGAAACCATAAATCTTCAAAACCAATGCATAAAGTGGCAGAATAAAAATCTAAATAGCATTAGAGGTTATCTGAACGTCTTGCGGAATCTGTTACGTACTTCATTCTGCTTAGAGCAGTATTTTTTGAGATAGCATCGATCCAGGACCGGGATCGAGTCCGCGTTCTCCCGACCTTCCCCGTTAATTCGCGGTTATTATCCCTCAATGCGGTTCTTCAATTCCATCAGTTAAGTTTACTCGGCGATTTTCTAGAGTGGAAACTTGGAAGCTTTCTGTTTCTGCAAATGAAGCCTAATTAAATTACGTTCTCGAAAATACACTAAAATTGCTGCTTTATGACGTTTGAACGTTGCTTGAATACTAATCCAGCACTTCTGGACGTTTCCAAATGAAACGAGCGAAAAAAAACCCGGTGATTCCCCCCTTAAAGCAAATAAATTAAAACATAAATCGCCAGGCAGAACCCCAACATTTTTTGTTAGCTCTCCCTACCGCCATTAGAGGTCGTATCAATAGCCGATGTTTTTACGACGTAAAGGTTTGTTGTAAGAAAACGCAATACCCTCGACAATAGTCACTTGGAGCCGGGTTTCATTGTAATTTGGCACGCCATTCCCTCGTTTCTGGGGGTGACAGATTATTGACCATTCGATAACGAGCGGGGTTGCGTAATTACAGTTCAAGGGGCGAATGCAAATGTTGAGCCTTCGACAACACCAGAAAACGGAACTTTCCCTTTCAAGATCACCTCTTGAAACGTTAAGTTTTAATAGCAAAACTTCCATTTTCTGCCCTTTTTTCTTAGTCATTTATTTAATTATTTCGATTTTTCAACGAGATGTCGATGAGCATTGGGAGTTGTTGGGGAGGAATTAATTATGCGATTTTAAAGCTGAATTCCGAACGCCCGGAAACGGACGAATTGCAAATGAGACATTAAAGCCGGCGCAAATTGTTGCTTGTCCTTATTATATCTGATGAAATTACTTTTATCTGCGATGCAAATGGGGGCGACGTGTATTCATTTCAGCGATGCTGTTATGACGGCCAAAACAAATTACTGCTTGGTTTTCATCAATGCAGCTCGTAACGCTTTATTCAAGCCCGTTTCCGTTAAAGAAGTTGTAAGAGCCAGTGCTACCCTGTTATTGTCACGTGGATCAGCTTTGAAGACTCACGAAGAAAAGAAACACTCTCGAGGAAAATCTAGAGATTTCCGAAGGAATTAGATAATGTCCGGACGTCAGGCAATTACATGCAATTAAGGGCGCGATTGATGAAATTTTAAACCAATTTACCTGAATTTCAAATCGATGAACTTGAGGACGATGAACCGGATACATTGGAGAAAAACCGGAATAAAAAACTTAAGTCTTTGTATTCTCGTCGAAAATTTAGCCTTTATCAAGGATGTGCGTATATTCTATTCTCACAAAGCCATATAGAAAAATAGTTTCTCTCAACAATCTCTTCCTTCAGTTTCACTCCTTCTTCGCTCCTCATCAATCCTTCCCAACCAATCCAAACATCTTCTATCCTTTCTCATTAGATATGAGACACTTGCTCACTCTCTTCCTTCTTTTTCTGCATACCTTTATGTGTTCTCTAAAAACTGTTCGCTAATACTTCATTTCCACATTTATACCTCGTCATTTTTCTGATTTCCGCCTTTGTCCGTTCTTTGTACTTTGGCACCTCGCTTTTTAATGTCTTCTCTATCCTGTTTCTCAGTATTTATCACCATCCATCTCTGCCCCACTCTTCCAGCTCACCAATTAGAGCTTCTCCAGCTTGTCTTCTAATTTCCATCCATTCATCACTCTTACCATGTCTCTAGATAGAATTGTATTTCCTCCATCCCACTCAATTTCTCTTCTGATTCTACTGTTCGTAGTTTGAACATGACTTCCACCCTTACTGTTGCTGCCTTCTTTGTTGTTTCCCTTATGGGTTCATGCGTGTTGTTGTTTTTCTGCGGAAATATCTAAAGTACATAAAATCTTTTACTTCTTCTATCTTGTCCTCTACCCCTATCTCTTTATTATCTCACCCTTTCTTGAAAATCATTATTTTCGATTTGTTCACATTCAATTCTTGCCAGATATTTTTCAAACAGTTTCATCATCTTCATTTCTCTTTCGCCTTTAGATAGTCTCAGTAACCTATTCCTTCATTCCAATGACGGCTCCTCTATCTTGTCCTCTTCTCATTACGATTACCAGTTCAGCTATATAGAAGAGGAATAGTCTACGGCTCAATAAACCTTTAAACACCATAAATTTTAATCTCCGTCCAACAACCTTCAAGCAGTTGTTATGATGATGACGGATGGAAATTACTTAATTGAGTTTATACAAAAATGTTTTAGTTAATATGAAACATTTTTGCTTTTTTCCAGAGGAACTAATCAGCAATTAGCAGAAGAAACGATAACTAGATGGTATGGAGAAATCGTCTCATAGTGAAACCCAGCTTTCTTAAAGTCAAAAGCACCATAGAAGAAATGAAAGACCGCACTAGCAAAGAAAAACTATAATTGATAGTAATCCATCTACATTAACCAATGTCAGTCATCATGAAGCTCTTGTTCAGTGCATTAATAGCAACTCCACACTCCGAGAATATAAAGATTCAGCACCTTAACACCTTTGAAATCCAAACACTTTTTGATGTTTCAGAAAAAAATTCGGTTCCAATTAAACATTCAAAAATCGTATCCAATCATCATTTCGTCATCAACAGTTGAATCGTAATGGTCAGGTCAGGTAAATTGAAATCTTTCTAGCAAAAAAAATTAAAGCTCTTGTGGACGCAACAAGGCAAGACGTAAATCAATTTTAAAGTTATTGGTGTACGTTGGTTTGGCAACAATGCGACGCGGCGCGGCACGCGGAAAATTACAGAAGAACTCCGCGTCGCGCTTCCGCCTAGCTAGTAACGTCTTCGTCTCTATTCTAGTAACACGTCACATTTTGGAAATCGGTTCAGAGGCTACTGGAGGAAACCGCTTTTTGAATTCGGAATTTACTGAATTGACTAGGTCTGTTTATAGAGAATTGCAGTTCTAGGACGGAATGTGTGTCGCGACTGGGATTTGGGGGTCGCGATGAGTTTTTTCGGGGTAAAGGGATGTGATTGTTGGGCATAACGTTTCAATCTTCACGGTTAGAGAAGCGCTCGGTGTAGTCGGTCGAACATAGCAATTCTCCGGACGGGTAACAAATGGGCCGTTCCATTCGCACTCTAGGAAATGTCTGCCACATCTCACTGCTGTTGGTGTGAAAGGTTATAGGTTCTAACATCGGTTATAAAGCGCCCTATAGTTGTCAGCGTCGCCGTTATCGACTTGAATTGGGGATTAAGAGGAAAAGTAATTAAGATAAATTTGGTTGTGGATTCGGAAACGATTTGTAGGTTTTGTGGCACACCAAGAAACATGATCCTTAAAGATTCGAGATTGTGACGTGATTTTCGTGAAAAATCGTTAGGTTTAATTAATTTCTCGTGCAAGCGATCCGAACTCGACCATTGGATGATTAAATTATTTTTCAAGTGCTGCTTGAAATTACTCCAATTAAATTCGACCTTGCCACTTGATGGTCGAGGCTCTTGCCTCGAATTGTTCGGCGAGCTGGACCCTGTTGGACTAATTTTCTTAACTTTGCAAATCAACATATCAAAAGAGACACCCACTCGGTCATGATAATGGCACAAAAGTTGCGGTCATAAGTCGACAACAATTCGTTAATTTCCTTTCCGATTCTATACACTTTAATAAATAGTTTAGACTTTTGACTAATTGAAGTAGTTTAATAGATTCAGTATACAAAAGTTCAATTACGAACTGAAAAAGTAAAGCAAATAATGCAAGACTAGCGGGCGTTTATTTTAAATTAAATACATTTCAACCAAATTTCTGAAGTGAGGTCTTAGGTGATGATCTTCGCAAAAAAGTTTGAAACATTGAACTATTTCCCTATACGTCAGTGGTCCCGGGTGATTACTTTCTGTTTCTCCACTTAAAAATGTGTTTGGCAGAAAATAAATTCGAAGACGATACAATTAGCAATTCAAGAAAGTTTTTCGCAGATTATATATTTATTACTTACCGCCGTTACGGCCACGTAGTAATTAGATCCGAACTCCTATAAAAATCTCGATGATCACAACTGAACAAAATATCCTTTTCACTAAACTTTCCGAGTCTTCGTGACCGGAATTTTAGCTTTACTTGATTTTTTCCAAACCAGTTGCTGCATGCTTTATTCATTTACATTACAAAACTATTATTTAAAAAAAAAAACTGGAAGCTTCAACGCTAATTGGAGCAAAATTCAGTCGTGCTCACCACTCGTAACTTTCGTGTCTTTATGCGGCATGAAATTCAGAGGAGTAAATCTTTTGGTTGGATTTTTCGCATCCTGGAATTAGTCTTTTGGACTGTGTAAAGCGTAGTTAACAGGCTGTTTCTTACGTTTCGATTATCGTATTGGAATTTTGTCTTCCAAGCGAGTAGTGGGTTGTTAGTATCTCAAGCGAATTCCAAGTCTTCGAAAAGCAATTCCATTAAAGTAAAAGCTTTCTTAATATGGTGCGTCCAAGCGAAATGTATTCAAGGAAAACGGATTTTAACTTAAAGAAAAAATACAAATAAATGTTTATAATGAACTAACAATTGAAATAATTTCTCAAATTCCAGCGAAGACAATAGTTCATATCAAGATGTATTCAAGTAACAAGTGCAAAAGAAAAAATCTTGAAGCGGAAAGTTGGACAAATTTAATTATGAGAAAGTTTTTAATGGCAGAAGTCGAATTCAAAAGTCTAAAAAATTTCAGAAAGTTCTCGTGTCTCTATACTTAATTACAGATTCAGAAATCTAAATACCATTAACTCCAAAGCTGTACCTGGAGAGGCAGCCAGTGTTAATCCAAATAATGCAAAAGCTTCGTTTGACAAAGTTTCCTCTTGGCTACGAAAATATATTGAAAAACTTCATAACGCCGACGAAATTCAACTTTTCTTTTGTGTATTTCAAGATAAAACTATTAAATAAGAAGTCTATGAAACAAAACAATAGCACAAATATGTCAGGTATCACCAATCCTTTTAGGGGTGAAAAGTAAACTGATAAAAATGTTTCTTTCAAGTTTCAATAAAAAAAATGTGTCCTTCCAAACGCTAGTCTTTTAAACTGGGTGGAAGCGAATGCAGGTATTCGAGAGTTAGTTAGCATCTTAGCTATAAGACAATCAGAGCGCGCCCTTCACAATTCAGAACGAATGTGGTCGACAAGGCACGACGAAATTTCAAACTGGATGAATTTGCCATCTCTGTCGCCCAATCATTTGCTTCGTCTGACTCTCGCCTCTGTATAAATTCTCTCTTCGGAAAAACTGAACGTTACCTCTCTTTCGATCACTTAGAAGTCTAACAAAAATCCTTGAGACAGCTACAAATTTTTAAACTTTCATTTGTAAGCACCTCATTCTCTTAATCATTGCACCTACTATAAGATTTCAAAATGATTTTTACGGTTGCACCTATTTGGTAAATTATCAAAAAAAATGTCTTAAAGATTACCAATTTTGTTAGGATTGTGTGACAAAAAGTGTCATTTACAACCATAAAAAGGTATTTCCAAAGGCAAAAAAATTATGTGCATTAAACGAATAACAAATTTAATAAATTTAATGCTGAAAATGACCTTCATTTGTTATTGCTGAAATATGTAAAAGTGCTCATGGCAGCGGGATGCTAATTAATGGCAGTAATCCTGACGATTTCATTAATATTGATGATAACCTAACAATAAAGATAATAATATCCATATTTCTGCTATTTATTAGTAAGCGACGACGATGATATTATTAGTAGAAATAGAAGAGAAAGATGAGAGCGCATCCTAAACAGTTAAAAAAAAGATTCTACAGTTTTTGAGATAATGAAAAATATTGAAATCCATTTTGAAGACGCTCTGTCCGTAATAAAAAGTTCGGCAAACTACTTTAAAGAACTATTTTAAAACTTTTAATTATTTCAAAATTATCACATTTTTGCTCACAATTTTATATTGATTCTTCAGCTTCTTGCAGTTTCGTTTGATTGGAGATTTTTGGTAAATTAACAAAAAATTGAAACTACCGATGTCAACTTAAGCAAGTTTTTCTGTAAACTGAACATCATTTCGTTACAAAAAATGTCAAAATTTGCTTGCACCTGCCTGAAACTAATTTTCGAGTTCGTCTTTGGACTGTAAACGCCTTAGTTAGTCTCCTTATTTAACGTTTCATCCTCCAAGTTGCAACATTTGGTTCTATAATGCATCACGAGTGTTAGCTGTAACAAAGTCAAGTTAGCAACAGTATTGCCAGCCACATAACAAAATTTCGTTATGGTAGAACCGGAATTAAAATGGCGGTAGAATAACTTAACTAAATTATGAAGTTGAAACTTAACTAGGTGTGAATTTTAATTCCGCTTCTTCTACCAAAAAAAAATTCATCTGGCAACATAACATCTTTTCCGGCAAAAACCTCGTGATAAATCTTAGGGTCGATTATTCACCGACGCAAATGAAGGAACTCAGAGTCCAGTAAATGAAGTGATATTTGTGGTTCTCAACCCAAAAACAAATTACTTCCCCAACTTTTTCTTACTTAGTTGCCAACGTTCAAAAAAAATACACAACTTGCTCGTTATTTACGTAAATGTCTTGCAACATAATGTACTGTTTGCTTTCCTATAAATTGAGTTATATAAGGATATCTTGAGGGGTTTGTACTCTCAGGAGATGTTTCGAAATTTCACAAAGTTAAGGGGGAAACTTTCAAATTTAATGCCCTAAAGAGTCGACTACAAGAGTTCGGATAATGAAACGTAAAAATGTGCCGGGGCATTTAACTTTTAATTCAAAAGGGACGACGTTTATTAGGATATAGTGATGTGTTCGAGGAGATTAGACGAAGAATTGAGTGCCACTGAGGACGAGGATATTGCTGTAGGTGATAGCTGTTACCCTAACACCTGAACCCCAGTTCGTTCAGGGGAAGAAACAATTAATTTCGTGCCCCTGAACAATCAACAACCGAATTTGTGAGCGAAATTTTAGATAAAATTTACAAAAATTATGTTCGCCACTAAAAGATTTTTTTTAATAATTTAACATTTCTTTACTGGAGCGGTTCACAAACTTTCCTTTTGTTTTCGAAAATTCCGTGCCGCACAATCTAAAATAAAATGGGTGTGGATCAGCCGATGAGCAGAAGTTAAACTCGATTTAGCTACATTAGCTACCGCTGATAATGGGTGTAGCCCCGCCGAATTATGACGTAAATGACCCGAATGTTGGCGAACGATACCGATCTCTCTCGAATTTTTTGAGTGAAGTGTCCTGTAATTATTTTCTTATTAAATCAAAAACTTTTGAATATTGCTACCATTTCTTACTTCTTATTTCTGCAAAACTGACTGCACCTAGATACAAAAAACAACTTCAAAGAGAAGAGTTGAGAGTGTTTATCCAACATAAAACCGAATATGGAGAGACTTCCGTTTTGATGTTTTCGAATTAAATGTTGAAATAAAAATGTAGGGAGTGCCTCACAAATCGCTGCTGCACATCTTCACATCTTGTTGAACGCATTAAAATTTTGTGGCCGATTTCACGTCATTCACAACGTACATATCGGTGCACGCATCAAATGGGATGGTATCGAAGCGCATCAAGTGTTTAACCTAGTTCCAACCAAAGCAAATATTGAACAATTCCACAATTTCAACAACGATAAAGTGTGATTTTCTCAGGGTCAACAATTAGTAAATTGCTCAAAAAAAATAATTTTTTTTAATAAAATTTCACTTGTGCTTGCATAAGAAGTAGAAACTGAAAGAGCGACCATTGTTAGATTCATTTTTATTGCTTTGCTACACGTACTTCGTTTACAATCTGAATGTTCACTTGAACAATAAACTGGTACGACCTACCCACCAGTACCCACCAAGTCTCGCTAATAACGTTAAAGTGTTAAAGAAAACAACAAAAGCCGCTGGATTTACGACTTAACGGCACCGATGTTAACTTGCGTTGGCAACAAAACTGTCGAGAAGATGATGCAAACGCATCTTCACCTACGTAACGAAGAGAAGAAAATATGGAGCATCACTTCGAGACCACTTTGGAGATGTCCTGGATATCCGGAATATACTCAATTATCAACAGTGCCTCGATTTCCGTAACAATGTTAACTCTATCAGTGTTTAATTAGTGACCCTTGACTTTTGCTTTAGCTGTCTCAAACCCTTCCCTTCATTACTGGGTAACTAGGCCGTTAAGTCACGTCGTCGTCAGCAATTTGCGTTGTTTTGGTCTTAGGAGTTTCTTTCAATTCCCGAGAGGAGGTCAAAAGGTTCCCTTATTCTCCAGAAACTACACACGTAGATCAATACGCGAATCAACAGGGAATTCCCGAAACACATTTCCAGGTGGTTTCGATCTTTCGTCCCCTGTCTGTGCGACGCGTTCACCACAATGTCTGGCAGTCTTCGAATTTGGTTCGAATTTAATTAGAGCCAGCTCGTTACGCAAAAACCGCCCCCCGTCTCAGTTCGTGGTTGGATCTTCCGACAAGACAGACTAATTCGCAAAGGTTGTCTCTGAAAACCAACAGTCGTAATACAAACAAGTTATGTTAGGGTGAGATGATGTATTCCGAAAGGTGAGGGTTGGCTGTGAAAAGTTGCTTGAAGGGATGTTTTTAAAACGAATCAGTCATAGTGAGTGCGTTAGCAATTTTTCTGGAAACTGGCGAAATTAGAACGCTGCAATCGTCTCGCTGCTTGCTTTACCTATGAAATCTTATAGGATGGCGGCATTCCGGGACGGAAACTGTAACGAGATCTTGCAAGTTTTGCGGAATTGATGATGGAGCATAGAGAGAAAAACAAAGAGGGGAGAAACCGATGGTAAAATTTGCCAGCGCAGAAATTATGGTAATCGCTAGAAAATTGGACGACTTCGAAAATACAATTGGGAAAATAAATTGAACATTGCAGGAGTAAATGTTAGTAAATTTTGAAATTGTTCGACTTCTATGCAAGGAACTCAATTAATGAGTAGGTATTGCCACCAATTAAAATTTAGTTGGAAAAAAAATTTGTTGGCAAAAAAAAATTTTTATTGTTCAAAATCTTTTTTATTTTTATTTCTTCACTTATCTTGTAATTGCCGATGTTCCTCGATAATTGTAACGAACATCTAAGCTTTGATAAGAGAAGTTGCAAAAAACAAAACGTAAAAAAAATATGAAAAAAGGAAGAAAAAAGAAACTGAGAAAGAAATAATGTAAGACTAAGTTTCAAATCATTGAATAAAACTAAAAATATTGCCATTTTGATTGTAGAAGATAACTGGTGATAAGCCAAAAATTTCAAGTTATAAACGTGTCGAATGTTACACATTTGATATTTTTTTTATTATTTGTTGCTAAAAAAAATTTGGACAAGAC
Organism: Pyrochroa serraticornis; assembly: GCA_905333025.2. Classification (NCBI taxonomy): domain Eukaryota; kingdom Metazoa; phylum Arthropoda; class Insecta; order Coleoptera; family Pyrochroidae; genus Pyrochroa; species Pyrochroa serraticornis. Next base: position 5,482,965 of record HG995157.1, on the reverse strand, counting down.
GTCATAAAAAAAATTACTTGTAAATATTAATTACCTCTCCCAATTTATTCCCTACAAAGGGAAAGCATTTACAAAAATTAGAAAAAGTTGCAATAATGAAAGCATTTTTTTTTACAATTCCAATGTAACCAGCCTCAGTCCTGTCTTGCATTTTAATAAAAATCGCCTTGACACAAAAATTTCTTTTATTTGCCGTTTTTTCCTACAAGATGTGATAACAGTTTTTTCTTCTTGTAAATCTTGATGCGGTCTAGTTGTCGTTACGTTCTGTCGCACGGGGTCTTATCGACAGTCCATTCTGGGTTCTACACCACTCCGATGCTCGACGAAATTTCTTGATTTTCGTTCACTTTCAAGAATCTAGACACATCACTTTCGAATTTAAAATAAATTGTAAGTCAATTGAATTCCCCCAAAATTTATCTCCAAAATTTTCTGCGTACTTTATTTTTTTCTGAAGCCGTCGCATACAAGATCATTATGAAAAATACATGAAGTCCGCAACATCATTATTCTCTTTCGTGTATAACAAAAAAATTCTAAAGATTTCCTGCACTTTCAAACTGGTGTACAACGATAAAATGTGGAAATAAGCCAAAATTAATTACTAACCGATTTGTTAATGTACATAAAACCCAAATCAATCATTATAATCCTAAATCGAAACAAGAGTCGATGTTGAAGCATGACATGACGGCCACAGGTCTCCTTAGAAGTTAACCCCTTCTGCAGGAGGAGTAAGGGCAACGAATTTTTGGAACTGTCAAGAATTTTTACTAAATATCTTGTTATAATCGGACGAGTCGAGGATTAAAAGACTGATACGAGAGACCCAGGAGAGTAAGACTGTAACTCAAACAAAAGGAACATGTGGTGCTAAGAAGGAGATGTCGTTGGTTCGAAACCAGCTCGAAGTAGACTTTTTGCAGATATAACAACCTGGAGAAGGATAGTACAGTAACAGGAAAATATTATTATTCCGATTTCAGTCTTCCGCAGCATAAAATAGATAAAATCTTATAGAAGGAGGAGATATACCGAGGGTTATAAATGCAGAACGAGGAAGATGCCACTGATATATAAGGAGAATGAAAAAGGATTAAGAAAAGGAGAATCGCAGAGCGGAGACCAGAAAAAATAATTTGAAAAGAAGACCAAAGAACAGGTGGAAACCGATTTGCAACAGAAATGGAGAAGATCCTGGAGATATCAAAAAATCACAAGAAGCTTAAAAACAAAGTAGAGTGACTCATCACATTAACCAAGTCACGGAGTCCAAGATGGTTCTAATATTTTTATTCAAAAAAGCAAATACGCTGAAAAGTACATTTTGTTGCTGTTTTATTTTTTTGTTTTCACACCAAGTCAAGGAATACAAAATTCACTCCTTGCACTCCTCTTTGAAAGAGTTACACCTTTCGAAAAGAGCTGAACGAAGAAAAAACTTAATCAATCAAATTTTTTAAAACCAAAAGAGTAGCATGGAGAAGAATAACCAACAAAATACTTGTGGGGCAGAAATCAGGAAAGTAAATTGATCACGATTTCATGCCATACATGTAGCAAATCGCTATGCAAAAATGCCCAATTAGTGCCCTTATTTTCCTGATAGCAATGGTGATAATAAAGAAGCTGGGAGCAGGAAATTTGGCAACAATTTCTTTTTATTTGGCATTTTCTAGTTCCAAATTAAAATATTTTTGATCTTATTAAGCAATTTTTATTTTTATTTGTTATTAATATACTTTTTATATTTCTTCAGAAATTTAATAGAACTATTGCTTTACTAATTTAAACTTTAATATGCTTTTCATTTAAAAAAAATGCGTTCTTAGCTACTGCTTAGATACTTCTAGCGATGAAAAAATACACCAAGCCCATTCTTACGTTTCTCTTAACTTTAAAATATTTCCGGGAGGAATTAGGAACGTAACAACGTAATAAAAAAAGAATTAATTGTAGTTTTTTATTTGCGGTGGAGTTTTCTTTGCCCTGTGTAGTGGATGCTGAGTGCAGTGGCAGGAAAAACACGAGGCAAAGCGTAACAAACAATGAACACCGCTAAACACCGGAAACGCGGAATGCAATTTAGGGTCACGTTTAAACAAGCTGCAATGTCGTTAATTCCAGCCATTTCGAATCGCAGGAGGCCGTTCCGGCCGCCAACCCGGATTGTCCGATGCATATTTAAGCAGACCGTTTAAAATAATTGCTTGCAATAAGCGAAAATTGTTGAAAATTCTCCAGCACTTGCGCCATACTGACAACGCCATTGCGGGGTGTGCTATTATTTATTTAAAAAACAAAACTCCAGAACAAAAGAGTCAAAAAACATGCGGGTGAAATTGCAGGTTCCTTTTCTTTTCGCTGTTGTCTAGAAGGCGGTGGTTGCGTCAATAATGGTAATTTTGTTGTTATTAATCCGGTAACTACAGGTTGTGCACCTGTTTGGGGTTTCTGGTTTTCCGCACCTGCCACCGGTTTTTTTATAATTATTAAAATTATCGCCAATCAAAGACATACGGTTTGCTACTTCTTGCTTGTTAATTTTTCCGAAATCGAGTCGGCGGCTGTCAAAAAATTGATTTCGCAGCCGGCTTAATTTGTTTTGTTAATTTCCGATAGCGACTAGTAGCAACGGAATTCCTTCGGAATGTACACAAACAGCGGGAGAAACGAACAAAAATCGATGTTACCTCATGCCGAGGATTTGGTCTGTTCCGGCTGATTTAATGAACTTGCTGCAATGAAATTAAGGAACTTACCGTAACGTCACTTAAAATTCCACTGGCCAAAAACAACACACAAACAAAAGTCGCAATTCGCAACATTTTGGTGGATTTGTCACCGAAAGCACCGCACTGACGCGACTCGACTCTTCTTGGGTGGATTCGCGACTGACACCAGCTCCACCTACCAGGAAATGTATGCGCATGATCACGTTAGTCATCACTGCTGATCGGACCTCTCATCTCGGGTAAGGGTGTCTGTGGGAGATGGAAAGAGCTAGAGAGACACAAGGTGAGTGTCTAGACTTTTGTCGGAAAGTACAAGAACCCAAAGGGGAACAGGGCCGGTGCGAGCCCCATCGACCCGACGCCCCCGCAACAAACTTAAACGTTATTAGAAGTTTCTAGTAAGACACCAATTTGAAAAACAAAAACCCTTTGATCCAATTTATTCTCTTTAAATCAATAAGAAAAGTAAAATGTTTGAAAAAGACTAGAAAATTGGTACATACGTAGGGAGAAGAAAATGATTGGAAAAATTTAATCAAAAACTTAAAAATATTAGAAAAAGGCGAAGCTTACAAATAAACTATTCAAATCAAGAGTGGAAAGAACACTCAAGAATTTACTACAAAAAACAAAACAAGCGTACGTTAAAGAATATACAAAATAACAAATACACATACAAGGAGAAGAAGTAATCGTTAAAAATGATGCGGTAATAGAAGTTGGTCGGTCTTGAAAACGGTAAAACTAGTGGACCAGAAGGAATAAAAGCTTTCTGAAACGCTGACCCTGATTAACAACCGAAATTTAAAGTTGCATACTTTCGTCAATTTACAAAAAAGAAAACAATAATAACGGTAATAATAATTGAGGTATTTCCGTAACTAACACAATGAGTAGACTTTTGTCTACCATTCTTCTTGAAAAATTTTTGAATGATTGCGCTACTACATAAACTCTAACAGTTTGGTTCTCTTCAGGCTCCGTGATTCAGAAATTAAGCCTTGGTCCCACTGGGTTACCACTCGCTACACTGATTAATGCACAAGGTGTCAAGTCTCCTCTTCTTTATTTTCTATAGTTTGGTTCTGGAGGCAAGTCAGATTGTGAGTGAAAAGGCTCACGACCCTACTCGTAATTGTCAGGATTTTTTTCTTCCTCTTGTGGACTACGTTTTGGTTACTCATCACTAGAGCTTCTGCATTCTCATTAAGGTAGAATCTGGATTGATATTGGTCAATTTACCTTCTAATCTTGTGGTGGACCATTGAAATGTTGAAAAATCGGTGCAAATCGAAATTACGTACCATGTACCAGTAATTTTGAGAGTTAGATGACGATGACTCCAGAGAATCACATTTCTAGTTCAAATACGTAAAATTTTCAGCAACAAAGAGAAACATAACATCAACTGCTGGTAGTTGCATGTGTCAATAATTGTTTTTTAGTAGGTACCTAAAGCATAAGCTAAGAACGAATTTTCTATTTCTTTAAGATAAGTAGCAAACAAAAAAGGCAACATCTGAGAAAAAAAGGAATAAAGTCCAACAATGCCACTACTGCACCAAGAGTACTAAAAAAATGTTAAATCTAAGAAAATTATATATCTTAGATGTTAGTGCTGCATTTCCTATATTTCCTTGTATACTAAAGCATAAGGCATTATTTTTTTTTTAGATCAAAGAGGTTTTTGTGATAATTGTGAACCTTAAATCTATAAGACTAAAGGTTGAAGAAAGAAATATATGCCTTACTATTACTCTTATACCAAGATAGTTCAAGAATATATCGTGATAAAGTGTGTCAAACCTTTTTTCAAAATCAATAAAGAAAATCGTCACATATTGGCTCTCGTCCAACCCATTTCGGATAATCTCCAATACATTTAAAACCTTTTCTGCTGCAACTATTGTAGTATCAAAATTATTTTTTATTAAATTTGTAGAATTTTGAATTCTTGATTTTGGATACTAACTAACTAATATTTTATTTTAGTTTTAACGGCGAATTTTTTAATTATCACCTGCCTTCAGGTCATTAGAAAAATTTTGGAACAAAGAAAATTGATTATGAAATTTCTTTTGCTAGTACCAAAAATTAAACGGTAAAGAGACAACGTTTTTATCCGCTCTTAAAAGTTCTAAACCAAATCCAGTAACCTTCAACCCTACGTCCTTTTATCTGGGTGGGTACGCGTGCTTATGCTTTTGTACAACAAAAATGCTTTTTCTTCGAGAGATTCAAGTAATGTGTTCGACAGTGCACCAAAAACCTCTAAACTTGATGGCTTTGTTACCTCTGTTGCCAAATCATTTGTCTTTCTGTTGTGATTTTCTACTCTTTGTTATTAGTTATTCCAGATCCATCCCATTCTAGTGTTACTTTCGTTGTTTTTTCTAAATCCTCTTCATAAGATAGGAGTTTAGAAGTTGTTTTTTGGTCAGTTCTGCTGTATATTTTCCACTTTGCTGAAAAAGTTTTGTTTTATTCTACTGCTCTTTGTTCTCTTTTGATATTTTTATTTATGAGTTTTTTCCTTCCACTCCTGCTTTAAATATTAATAAATTTTTATAATAAAATTAAAAAGTTTCTTTGCAGTACTACCAGGATTATAACAATTCCAGAAAATGTGGAATCTTTTTTTGATTTTTAGGACCTCAAATAATCTGTTTGGAAGCTTGTAAATCCACTTGCATAAGTTGAATGATATCGATTTCTGTATAGTGTTGTTGATTTTCTTGACCTTATTATACAAATAGAAATTTAGAACCATTCCAAGCACCCTTTCAGAAATTAATTCTAAACCTCATTAGAGATACTTCTTAAATTTCCTGATTGAAATGTTAGAAAAACTGTAATTTGTGATAATTTTGTTGACGATTAAATCATATTTTGGTAGTTCTACTATGGCGTAAAAAGTGACAATTTTTTGGAAAATTTTCACCCACAATTTCAAAACTACCTTTGACCTAAATTACTATTTTTGTTCTATTGATCTTTACATAATTGCATATAAGCATATACGCAAGATTTTAATTATGCATGCCATTTTTCATGTTAAGATTCGACCTTTTAACATACTAAATAATTTGAATTGGCATTTGCACGACATTTTCACCTGAAAACTAGAAAATCGTGCTGAAATCTACTAAAAATAATGAATTCTCTACTCATTACCGGAAAACACGCGATTGTTAAGAAAAGTTTCTTCCATTGACTGAACAATTTAGTCATGCAGAGTATTTCAATAGTCGTGACATTACATAAAAAAGTTTCTGTTAATAGGAACCTTAGAATAATTTCGCATTTTTCTTACATTACGACTGTTATTGCTTGAGATTCCGTCAAAAAAAAATTGATAAAACCATTTGATGCATAGAAGGAAATTTTAGAAGCGTTAATAGAAACTCTTTAAAAACAGCTAAACTGGTATGAGCATGTAGCTCGAATGAAAGGAGATATACTTTCAAAGATAATAACCTGAAACAAATGCTAGGAGAAAAAAAAGTTTTAGAAGCGCTGGTATAAACTAAAAAGACAGCTACAACGGGTCGAATGGAAGAACAAAGATTTTTAAAAATAATAATGGACGTAAAAAGAGAAGAGAAGAAAGGACAAGGAAGAACCAGAATAACGTAGATAAGTAATATCAAAAATGTAGCCAACAGAGAGGAAAGAATATCGAGACAGTAAAATATTTGGTGCTGATCAAAAAAGTATACCAGAAGAACTAATTTTTTGTAAGCTTATAGAGATTCTAAGTAAAAGTTTGCAAAACCATTTGATGCATAGAAGATGAGAATGGTAACATAGTACATGGGAAAATAAAATTCAAGATACTTGAAACAAACACTACAAGAGAAAGTTGTAGAAGCGCTAATAGGAACTTTTTAAAGAACAGCTTCAATGTTATGGGCATATAGTTAGAACAGAAGAAGAAAGACTTTCAAAGATAATATTGGAAGTGAAAAGAAAATGGAGCAAAGGACATGGAAAAACCGAAGTAACGTGGATGAGTAATATCAAGAATATAGCCAACAGATGGAAAAGAATATCGAGACAGTAAAATGTTTGGTGCTGAACAAAAGAGTATACCGAAAGAACTAATTCTTTGTAAGTTTATAGTGATTCTAAGTGAAAGTTGGCAAAACCATTTGATGCATAGAAGATGTGAATGGAAACACAGTATACAGAAAAATAAAATTTAAGATACTTAAAACAAATACTACAAAAGAAAGTTTTAGAAGCGCTAATAGAAACTCTTCAAAAAACAGCTGCAATGGTATGGGCATATAGTTCGAACATAAGAAGAAAGACTTTCAAAGATAATAATGGAAGTGAAAAGAAAAAGGAACAAAGGGCAAGGACAAATCAGAGTAACGTGGATTAGTAATATCAAGAGTATAGCCAATAGAGGGAAAATAATATCGAGGCAGAAAAATGTTTGGTGCTGAACAAGAGTATACCGGAAGAACTTTTTTTTTTGTTAGCTTATAAAATACTACGAGAAAAAGTTTTAGAAGCGCTGATAGGAACTAAATTAACAGCTACAAAGATATGAGCATATAGTTCGAACAAAAAAAGAAATACTTTCAAAGATAATATTGGACGTGAGAAGAGAAGAGAAGAGAGGACAAGGAAGAATCAAAATATCATGGATGAGTAATATCAACAATGTAACCAACGGAGGGGAAAGAATATCGAGACAGTAAAAAGTTTGGTGCTGAACAAGAAATTATACCATAAAAACTAATTTTTTAAGCTTATAGAGATTCTAAGTAAAAGTTGGAAAAACTCATTTGATACATAGAAGATGAGAATGAAAACATAGTACACAGGAAAATAAAATTCAAGATACTTAAAACAAATACTACAAGAGAAAGTTGTAGAAGCGCTAATATGAACTCTTCAAAAAACAGAGGCGATGGTATGGCATGTAGTTCTAACAGAAGAAGAAAGACTTTCAAAGATAATATTGGAAGTGAAAAGAAAATGGAGCAAAGGACATGGAAAAACCGAAGTAACGTGGATGAGTAATATCAAGAATATAGCCAACAGATGGAAAAGAATATCGAGACAGTAAAATGTTTGGTGCTGAACAAAAGAGTATACCGAAAGAACTAATTCTTTGTAAGTTTATAGTGATTCTAAGTGAAAGTTGGCAAAACCATTTGATGCATAGAATATGTGAATGGAAACACAGTATACAGAAAAATAAAATTTAAGATACTTAAAACAAATACTACAAAAGAAAGTTTCAGAAGCGCTAATAGAAACTCTTCAAAAACAGCTGCAATGGTATGGGCATATAGTTCGAACATAAGAAGAAAGACTTTCAAAGATAATAATGGAAGTGAAAAGAAAAAGGAACAAAGGGCAAGGACAAATCAGAGTAACGTGGATTAGTAATATCAAGAGTATAGCCAACAGAGGGAAAATAATATCGAGGCAGAAAAATGTTTGGTGCTGAACAAGAGTATACGGGAAGAACTTTTTTTTTGTTAGCTTATAGAAATCTTAAGTTAAAGTTAGAAATTTAAAAAAAATGATAAGACCATGTGGTGCATAGAAAATTAGAATAGAAATATAGTACACTGGAAAATATAATTTAAAATTTTTGAAACAAATACTACCAGAGAAAGTTTTAAAAGCACTAATGAGAACTCTTCAAAAAATAGCTGCAATGGTATGGGCAAGTAATTTTTCACGAAACCAATAGTTTCAAAAATAATAACCTGAAATAAATACTACGAGAAAAAGTTTTAGAAGCGCTGGTAGGAACTAAATTAACAGCTACAAAGATATGAGCATATAGTTCGAACAAAAAAAGAAATACTTTCAAAGATAATATTGGACGTGAGAAGAGAAGAGAAGAGAGGACAAGGAAGAATCAAAATATCATGGATGAGTAATATCAACAATGTAACCAACGGAGGGGAAAGAATATCGAGACAGTAAAAAGTTTGGTGCTGAACAAGAAATTATACCATAAAAACTAATTTTTTAAGCTTATAGAGATTCTAAGTAAAAGTTGGAAAAACTCATTTGATACATAGAAGATGAGAATGAAAACATAGTACACAGGAAAATAAAATTCAAGATACTTAAAACAAATACTACAAGAGAAAGTTGTAGAAGCGCTAATATGAACTCTTCAAAAAACAGAGGCGATGGTATGGCATGTAGTTCTAACAGAAGAAGAAAGACTTTCAAAGATAATATTGGAAGTGAAAAGAAAATGGAGCAAAGGACATGGAAAAACCGAAGTAACGTGGATGAGTAATATCAAGAATATAGCCAACAGATGGAAAAGAATATCGAGACAGTAAAATGTTTGGTGCTGAACAAAAGAGTATACCGAAAGAACTAATTCTTTGTAAGTTTATAGTGATTCTAAGTGAAAGTTGGCAAAACCATTTGATGCATAGAATATGTGAATGGAAACACAGTATACAGAAAAATAAAATTTAAGATACTTAAAACAAATACTACAAAAGAAAGTTTCAGAAGCGCTAATAGAAACTCTTCAAAAACAGCTGCAATGGTATGGGCATATAGTTCGAACATAAGAAGAAAGACTTTCAAAGATAATAATGGAAGTGAAAAGAAAAAGGAACAAAGGGCAAGGACAAATCAGAGTAACGTGGATTAGTAATATCAAGAGTATAGCCAACAGAGGGAAAATAATATCGAGGCAGAAAAATGTTTGGTGCTAAACAAGAGTATACGGGAAGAACTTTTTTTTTTGTTAGCTTATAGAAATCTTAAGTTAAAGTTAGAAATTTAAAAAAAATGATAAGACCATGTGGTGCATAGAAAATTAGAATAGAAATATAGTACACTGGAAAATATAATTTAAAATTTTTGAAACAAATACTACCAGAGAAAGTTTTAAAAGCACTAATGAGAACTCTTCAAAAAATAGCTGCAATGGTATGGGCAAGTAATTTTTCACGAAACCAATAGTTTCAAAAATAATAACCTGAAATAAATACTACGAGAAAAAGTTTTAGAAGCGCTGGTAGGAACTAAATTAACAGCTACAAAGATATGAGCATATAGTTCGAACAAAAAAAGAAATACTTTCAAAGATAATATTGGACGTGAGAAGAGAAGAGAAGAGAGGACAAGGAAGAATCAAAATATCATGGATGAGTAATATCAACAATGTAACCAACGGAGGGGAAAGAATATCGAGACAGTAAAAAGTTTGGTGCTGAACAAGAAATTATACCATAAAAACTAATTTTTTAAGCTTATAGAGATTCTAAGTAAAAGTTGGAAAAACTCATTTGATACATAGAAGATGAGAATGAAAACATAGTACACAGGAAAATAAAATTCAAGATACTTAAAACAAATACTACAAGAGAAAGTTGTAGAAGCGCTAATATGAACTCTTCAAAAAACAGAGGCGATGGTATGGCATTTAGTTCTAACAGAAGAAGAAAAACTTTCAAAGATAATAATAGAAGTAAGAAAAAACAAGCAAAGGACAAGGAAAACCCAGAATAACGTGGATGAATAATATCAAGAATAAAGCCAACAGAGGAAAAAGAATATTGAGGCAGTATAATGTTTGGTCTTGAACAAAAGAGTGTACCAGAAGAACACATTTTTGTAAGCTCATAGAAAGCCTAAGTTAAAGTTAGAAATTTAAGAAACAAATTGATAAAACCTTGTGATTCATAAGAGATGAGAATAGAAATATAGTACACTGAAAAATAAAATTCAAAATTCTTGAAACAAATACTACGAGGGAAAGTTTTAGAAGCACTAATAGGAACTTTTAAAAAAACAGCTGGTAGGAACTAAAGTAACAGTTACTATGATATGGATATAGTTCGAACAAAGAAAGAAAGACTTTTAAAGATAATAATGGAAGTGAAAAGAGAAGGGAGCAGAGAACGGGAGAGAACTGGAATAACGTGAATGAGTAATATCAAGAATATAGCACAACAGAACGGAAAGAATGTCAAAGAAGTAAAATGGTTGGTGCTGGACAAAGGACAATATCAGAAATAGATCGAGGACTTGTCATTTAAAGTATAAAAAATTTGATAAAAAAAAGAAGAAGAAGCAGCAAAATTAATTTTTTGTAAGTTTATAGGAATTCTAAGTAAAGTCAGACCTATCAGAGTAACAACAATAACATGACAAACAAAGCAAGGAAAAGGGAGGCAGATGACAGACATAAAAGAAAGAATAAAGAGTTAAGAGAATTATATAACGATCCAAATATTTAGCAAAAATAAAAAGACGAATAGTCTGGTTGCTATAGGAAATGTTGCAAAATCTCAGAAACAAAGAATTTGCAAGAGGTTGATAGAAAGCAGCGCAGGAAAAAGAAAAAGTGGGAAACCGAAATCAAACTGAATGAGGTGAAGAATATTAACGATTCGAGCATTATTAACTGAAACGAAAATCAATAAATAAAAGAATGATAGCCATGGAGTTACTAGACCTCTAGTGGCCTTTACATAACATATACATACAATAAATATAATAGAAAGTATATTAATGTATAAAAAAGTTATTAGACGAAAAGCAAGAAGAGAAAGCCTCGACAAAATTCTATTTTTGTTTACGTAGGCCTATGATATGCTTAGAATATTATTTCTGACCCGATAACACTTGAACCGATTGAATTTGAGCCACAAAAGGATATAATTAATTAACAAAATTTATGCATTAATATTTAAAATTGAAATGCAATTCGGTAATATATTTACGAAAATTTTAGTTTCTCTAATGTTCGCTTAGTCTTTAAAAGTCCGTCATTGCCTAGCTATGTTATTAAAATAGTTGTCAGATCCGGCAAAACTTCATAAAAGTTGTTGAGAAAGCACTGACAGAAGCATAAATGAGAAACCCCCTTGAAATCTAGACAGTTCGCATGTTTTCACGTCATTAATCTCAAACATTTCCAATTTATTTCCAATCTACAAATTGCATATGACACAATACATATTTTTTTTTAAAACAAACTTGGCGTCATGGGTCGAAAATCCTCATCTGACATTTCCAAAGGCGCCGACCTTCCTAGATTGCGGGCGTCGACAGTGCCGGCGTTCCTAGGCGTCTGTTTTCCACTAGCGTGCCAAAAAACAAAGAGTAATGCCATAGCTCTTATGAAGTACGTAGTAACTGTTTACGTTCCGACTAATTGTTTTCCAGAATTTTTCCTGAAAAGGAAGAAAAACTCTCCATGGTAGCACGCTTATCGCCAGTCAAGTTGCTAAAAAAAAAAGGAAAAAGTTGACTCAATTTCTTTATTGAGGCGAGTTGGGAGCGAGGCAATTAACATTGCACTTTTCGACTAGACACTCGAATTACTGTCGATTTTATTGGGATTTTCCGCTTAGTTCGGAACATCAATAAGTTCTAGCAAAACCCAATAATTGTCTATTAGCTGATGAAACCTAAGGAATGGAAAGACTCATCTTCACTACTCCAGCTTTCCAAATTATGAAGGTTTTGCGTTAAAAAAAATTAAATTTAATGAAATTGAAATTTTGAAAGATTGTCGCGATTATCGTTTGTTATTGCCCGTTTGGTAAAATAGGCCCGTGCGGATCTCTGCAATTCCTCCATATCGATGCAAAACCGGAGGGGATCGTTCCTTATCAGGTTAAAGGTTGCGGCCGAAAAATATTTGCTTTAACATAAAAGCGTTTGTGTATTTGTGTTGTTTTGTGTGTTGTCCCGTTTGTCCTGATAAAACAAAAAAACAAAAGGTAAGTTCGTACCACAATTATTATCCAATCTAATAATTTTAATATTTGATTTATGGAATAAAAAAATTTTTTTGGTTAAAAATAAAGTTACAAACATCGTTAATTTAAACCGCGAACTTCCAACGGATAGCTGTAGGGTTCTTGTGGGAATCGGTTGCAATTTTATAAACATTGAATTAACGTTTTCATGAAAATACGTTGGGAAAATTGTAGTTTCAAATAAAATTTCCTAAATTACACTTATTAAATTTTCAAGCGATTTAATAAACCATGAAGGTAAAGGTAATAAAATTATGCTATTAGGGTGCAGGCGTTTCGAGCACGCAGCTAGTTTGCCAAAATTCGCCATTACCGCACCTAAAACTTGCAAAGTTCCAGAGCGTTGTTCGTAAAAAATCACCGCTATCAGTATCAGTGCCGTTTTTCTTTTCAGAAGAAGCTGAACTTGGAAAACGATAATCCTTGAAATTGTTTATTTCTCAACCAGTTTGCAAAATTCCATTTTTAATAATTTTTCACACTGTTTGTAAAAAATCACCACTATCAGTACCATGAAGTTTTTCTTCCTAGAAGAAACTTAATTTGGCAAAGCGATAATGCCTGAAGTTTAGTTATTTCTCAACTATTTCAGGGGGTAAAAATTAAGAATATCCAAGAAAAATCGGTAGCAAAAAATGTGTGCCCCAAGTAGAATTTTAAAATTCCAAAAAAATTTATTTCTCCATCAATGCAAAGTCCTCATCGAACAGTCGCAATTAATCCTGTAATTAGGAAGCGTAGTCGGCATTAGTGTCCTTTTTCCTTTATTGAAGAAATTCATTTCATTGAAATAATTTTTATTAAAACTGTCTTTAGTCTACAGGCATTTTTAGTAATATTACATAAATATAAAAAATTTCTGTCAATTTAGAATTTACTTCAAAAATTTTATCTTTCTTTGTATGGATTTACTATTCTTTCATATATTTGTTCTCGGCTTTATTATGTATTCTTCTACAAATTCTTGTTGCTTATTAATTTTTCTCTACGTTTACTAGTCATCGACACCTTCTATTTCATCTTTTTACTTTAATTGTCCTTTCTTTTCAACTGTAACTTTCCATGTTGATACACTTTTTTGCTATTTACTTCTCTTTACTATCGTACCTCATTTTTATTCTCAGCTATTCCCCTCAAGGGCTCCTATTTAAAATAAAAGTGTCCAAAATTCTTTTTATTTATTTGGTATCTACTTTGCTCTTCCTTTTTTGTAAATTCTTAACCACTTTTTAATACGCAAGTACTACCCAATTGCCTTTCTCTTAAGATCAATTTTTAGTAGAAAACATGTTATAAGGTTGCGAATATATCTGCAGTGTTCCAGAAAACGACATCGAACGAGATGGCGAGATTTGTTTCCCATAATGCAAACCTTCACGTCGATCGTAAATCCGTCCTGTAATCCTGGTTTGCAACCAGCCAAAGTGAACATTTCCTTCTGCAATACCAAAAATTTCCAATTCTGTCACATACCTACGTGAATATCTGCATAATTATAGTCAACGCCAAATTTTGTTAAAGCTTTCATACATCTACAGAAGCTTGCAATTTCCAAAGAAGCGCACGCAATAGGCGAATTGTCCATAAATTTTCTATAATTCCAATGAAGAATGAATACCAAAAAGGTTGTTAAACACAAAAGCGACCGCCCCTGACCATTTGCTTTGTCATTTCGAGTGCCCAGGAGGGTGTAAATGCGGCCGAGATTCTTGTGTAATAGTAAAATTCTACACATTCTCGACAGCTCTCCAAAACAAAATTTTACTTCATTCAAATAACGTCAAACAACTACTTTTTGCATTTTCTTTACTTAAATAAAATTTTTGCTGATTAATTTTATGAATATATTGAACAATATAGACGCTTGCATGGGGGCGTCGCCTGATTCCGGGCGTCGCTGTTTAGTTATGCCGTTGTCGTAATGAAACGAACAATAAAGTTTTACATAAGATCGTCGAACCATAAGCTTTCTAGTCTCGTCTGTCCGGAATGGCATCCAGCGAAAGAATCGCGCTTGGGCCATGGTCGACGTCGCGACGCCCGCTCATACTTCGTGACACTACGACCGACGTTGCCAAGCGACGCACAATCGATCCGTCGATGTGACGACTACTACAGTGCCAGTGAAGCTACGGCCATTGCGTCGTCGTGCCGGATGCTCCACTGCAAATCGGCCTTTTGAATTATCATGGGTCGACGGCGTGACGTCATACGACGCCCGTCAGCGACGACGCCGGCAATTAGCTGAATTAAAAGCATTTAACCCATAAACTTATTGTTTAATAACAAAAAAAAAATGAGAAAAAAATTAGTCGGATACTAGCCAAATTTTTTTTAGAATTGATGAGACGATTAGATTAGATGTAAGTTTTTTATGCTTTTCAGAATGGACCAAGTACCAAGTCCTAATAAGTCTTCGAGTTCGTCAGAAGAATCTCCTGTGGAAACTAATCCCAGTTCAACTGGTGAGGAGTCCCCAGAACTTCCAGATATTCCAATTAGCTCTACATCTTTAAATCCGGAAGACTCCAGTGAAGTTCTTTCGCCGACCAAGGAATCCATCCAACCTGAAACGTTTGATGCTTCCGTGATACCTCCACTATCAAAGATTAAAGACACTACTCCTGGAGATATTTCTGGTCAACCCCCAGGTTCTAGCCAGTTGTCAGTATCTTTGGGTGATTCATCAAATGAAAGTCATAATCCAGTTAGCACAGAGGGCGATTCGGTAATCTCAAGAACTGAAGACGGTGCTTTACAACAAGTGAAATCTACTACTTGCCAACAATCTACACCAAGAAGTAGCAATGTAAGACCAACAGAAGATCCGACGAAAGTTTTTTTGCCAGCAAAAAAAAAATTTGCTATACAAGGAACTTTTAATGCTACAGTAATATCCATATTGTCAAAGAACAAAGCGATTACGTCTCCTGAAAATGCTGCTAGTCAAGTTCCAGATTCAAGTCAGTTATCACTATCTTCTAGAGATCAACCAAGTGATAGTAACTATCCAGTAAGCACAACAGATGATTCAGTTCCACCAACGATAGAAGACGAAGCTTCACAACAAGCTATATCTAGAATCCAGACAGAATCTACAGCAAGGAGCAGCGACATAGAATCAACCGATGACTCAACTAAAGTTTCTTCGCCAGCAAAAAAAGAATTTGTTCTACAAGGAACTATTAATGCTTCATTTTGGTCTATACCGTTAGACAACAAAATGGGTATTCCTGAAGAAACTCCTAGTCAAGTTGTAGATTCAGCTCAGTTGTCACTATCTTTTAGAGATCCATCAAGTGAAAGTAATTATCCAGTAAGCACAGAAAATGAATCGTTTCCCCCAACAACAGAAGACGAATCATCACAAGAAGCGATATCTACAATCCCGATACAATCTACAACAAGGAGCAGCGAAACAGAATCAAGAGATGATTCAAGCAAAATTTATTTGCCAGAAAAAAGGGAATTTCTTCTACAAGGAACTTTTACAGCTTCATTATTGTCTTTACTGTTAGAAAACCTAACTGTTACTCCTGAAGATACTCCTAGTCAAGTTCCAAATTCAAGTCAGTTGTCACTATCTTCTAGAAATCCACCAAGTGAAAGTAGTTATCCAGTAAGTACAGAAGCTGATTCGGTTCTACCAATAAGGGAAGACGAAGCTTTACAGCAGATAGCATCTACAGTCGACATACAATCTACATCAAGGAGAGGCGATCTAGAATCAACCGACGATGCGACCAAAGATTCTTTGCCTGAAAAAAAGAAATTTGTTCTACAAGGAAGTTTTAATGCTTTACTAATATCTTTACCGTCAAAGGAAAAAGGGGTTACTCCTCAGTATACTCTTCATCAAATTCCCGATTCAAGTCAGTTGGCAGTATCTTCAGAAAATCTACCAAGTGAAAGTAATTATCCAGTAAGCACAGAAGACGAAACTTCACAACAAGCGAAATCTACGATCGAACTACAGTCAAGTGGCAGCGAGCTAGAACGAACGGATGTTAACATGCCATCTCTAATAAAGAAAAACGTTCCACCAAAAACTTCTAATGCTTCTATGACACCTCCGGCACCAGAAGTCAAAACAGAACTTTATAAGGACTCTTTTTCACCAACTATGAAAGAATCGATGCAACCAGAAACGTCCAATGTTAGTGCGATCCCTCCACCTTCAGAAGTTAATGTTGATACTCGTGAAGATACTCCTAGTTCGGTTTTAGATTCGAATCAATTCTTAGTACTTCCAGAAAATTCATCAAGTAAATGCAGTAGCCCTGTTAATATCGTAGATGAACCAGTTTCTTCATCTGATATTTGTACGGAAACAGGAGAAATAATAACTACAATCAGAGTTGGATTAATACATATACAGCATTCGGCAAAAATTTCTACATCAAACAAAAGTGGATTTAAAAGAACCGGGATTTTTAGCGTTATTCCAAAAAAAGTCACACCCGATACTGATGCAGATATTCCTAATCCAGTTTCAGGTCCTAATCAACAATTAATTCCTCTAGAACATCTATCGAGTCAGCCTATTAGTCCAGAAGACATAGCTGAGGAGTCATTTGAATCACTTTTCTCAGTGGATACTTCGGGGTCAGCGAGTCAGTCTTCACAACCAACTGGATCTACAGCAGTTTCGTTTAGTGCAGAAAGTAACGTATCGACAACAGATGATTCACGAACATTCACTCCGTCTGTTTCATCTTCATCAACTACTCATAATCCTTCATCGAATAGTTCGCGACCAGTAGGTGGAGCATCTACATCAAATTCTCAACCCTCTACTTCAAGTAACCGACAACCATTGAATAAAAATGAAGAAGTTCTTAATGGAATTGTTGCACCTCCATTAAATGGAGATCCCGTAGGAAACGGTGTTGAAGTAGAAGATGAAGACGGAAGCATGCCAGAATTAGAATCAATTTCTTCAAGAGATACTAGTAGATTAAATGGATATCACTCAGAAGACAGCATTTCTCCAATACCTCCTGATGAACAACTAGCTACTTTTGATACAACGACTACGCCTCCAAATACAAAAAATAACTCTTCCTCAAACGTTTCTGAAAAAAGTACATTAAGTAGTTGTACATCTTCTTTGGAACCATATGCAGGAACTTCACTAGATAGTTCCAAAGAAATTAAAGATATTAATTTAGGACCAAGTAGTTCCACAGCACGACCTTTAAGAATTCCAATTCCGCAAAATGAACCTTCTACAAGTTCGGACAGTTCAACATCGCCAAATAAAAATAAATCTTCCACAAACTCACTTCCACTAGAAGTATCAATTGATACGTTTAAAAAATCGTACGGAGAATATTTTGGAAAAAAGGTTCCTACGTTACCACCTTCAAGTACTCCTTTATTAAAACACAAATCACCTCATCCTAAAAAATTCCATTCGTCTCCATCTAGTTCTACTGATGTGCCAGGATCTTCCACAAAAGTTTCTGAATCTCCACCGAGTACTTCTGAGAGAGCAGATCAAGAACTTCCAGAACGCAACTCACCACCTGCTTCTTCATCAAGTGAAATTAGCTCTCCAAGTCCTATAGACGAACTTTTCGAAGAAGACGTTCCAAAAACGCCTCCATTAAATACAAGTGTTAGTACATCGAACATAGAAGATGGAAATATATCTGAGGAAAAAAGTAATGCACCTTCAAGCAGTATGTTTGTCAACGTGAGTGATGACGAGAAAGTTATAATTCGAACCGTTTCAAAAATACGTAATTATAAGAGTGAACCTACCTTAGTAGACAATTCTGAGCCATCAACAAGTAAACAATCAAAACCATGGAAAAGCGAATCTGATTTAAAAGAACCTTCACCACAATTATCTGCTATAAGAAGCTTTCCAACCACACCGAACTTACCAGCTACACGTGACAAATCATCTGAGTCGGAAAATGATAACACCGATTCTACATCAATTAGTATCGAAGCAAATAGAAGCGAATTAGAAGAACTTAATCCCGAAGATGAAATGCCTCTCCAAACGCAATCTACGGCAATGAGCTCACCTGATTTACAAGCTTTAGAGGCAACAGCAGCGGCTTCTGGAAGACGATCTTTAGAGAAGAAAAGCTGCAGTAAAGCTCAATCAAATAGTGCAAGTGCGTCACCAAAAGTAAAAAAATCTTCTGGAAGTTCTTCTAGTAGAAGAGAAGGAGAACAAACAACTTCTGCAGAATTTTCCTCGTCTACAGCTAGTAATTTACCTCTTTTACAAAAAAGTCCAGTTCCTACTTCTGAATCAGCAAACAATGAGAAGAGAGAAGACCAAACTGTAACCACAGCATTTGATTTAACATCGTCAAGTACTTGTAGTAACATACCAGAAATAGATGAAGATTCACGACCATCGTCTAAAGTGAAGGAAGAAGATTCTTCAGAAAATGAATCGAGTTCAAGCAGTTGTCCACCTGACTCAGCATTATTAGCAAACGTAACGGATTCATCAGTAAAGCAATTATTAGAAAAAGATTATTCTCAATCAATTACAGCAACGAAGTCACCTAAAACAGATGATAGCGTAACATCTTCGCAAGTCTCTCCTGAAGAAAAGGAAGAAGAAACCACGTCTACATTACTTATATCATCTACAACTAGTAATTTAGGTTTACTACAAATTTCTGAATCAATAAGCAATCAAGAATTTGTAGAACAACAAATTTCTACTACAATAGTTAGATCAATATCGTCAAGTACGTGTGCCAACATAGCAGAATTAGAAGAGGATCCACAATCATCATCTAAGATAAAAGAAGAACATTCTTCAGAAAATCAGTCCGGTGTAAGTGATTTGATACTGTTCTCAGATCCAACAGGGTCATCAGAAAATCCATTATTAGAAGAGGAAGTCGTTAGTGCATCTCAATCAATTCCGGTGACCCAGTCACCTAAAGAGGATAATAGCGCGAGATCTTCGCAAAGATCTTCTGGAAAAAAAGAAGAAGAAGCTACATCTGCAATATCATCATCGTCTGCAGACAGTAATTTGCCTCTACTGCAAAGTTCTGAACATTCAATAATTCCTTCTGAATCAATTAACAATAAAGAGCGTTTAGAGCAAAAAATATGTCCAGCTACCATTGAATCATCATCATCAAATACCTGTAGTGACATACCAGAATTAGATGAAGATCCACAACATTCTAAAGTACAACCAAGTACAACGAGTACCCCACCTGAAGTAGAAGAAAGAGCAAAATCTTCTGAGAGAATAGACGAGGAATCCTTAAAGCAAGATTCTGTCGCTGCAGATGTTAGCGGATCTCAAATAATTACAGGTAGAATTTCACCTAAAGAAGAAGAGGATGCAGTATCTTCAGTAACTTCGAGTGATGCAAGATCATTACCAGAAGATGCTAGAATTACTTTAGATGACCTTGAATCACGTTTATTACTTGAAGTTGAAGATAATTCTGAATCTTTGGAAGACCCTCTTGAAAGAAAAAAATTAGAATCAATAGAACAAGCAACTGCTGCAACATCTTCATTTAATACAGGAAGTAACTTACCTATTCCACCAAGAAGTTCTGAAATCTCATTAGTTACTACTGAGTCAGTAAGCAATGAAAATATATTTTCAGAACAACAAAACACCGATTCAACAGTTTATTCAAGATCATCAAGTGCCTGTAGTGAACTAGCAAAATTAGAGGAAGATTCACAAAATACACCAGAAGATGATTCTTCTCTCAATAATGATCAAGTTTTAAGAAACCCAACTAGTTCAAGTTTTCAACGAGATCTCTCTGTTGAACTTCCATTTAGTAGAAGATTTTCCCAGGATTCTACTGATGATTTACTCATAGAGCAAACTTCTAGAAAAGTTTTATCAAGTATAGACAGTGACGGAAGCTCCCAAGAAGAAGATTCCTTATTTTTATTAGACGTAGTAGAGTTGCCGAATATTAGTCTCGAACCAGATTATGCCAGTGTTGGTCCAGAATCACTAAGTACACATATAAACTTACGTGAACCTGAAGATCCGAAACTGATACTGGCACGAATGTTTCCAGAAATAAATCCACTATACTCAGTAAACAAGCCAATATTCAATATTCAATATTCAATGGAAGAAGAAGAAATAACTAAGGAGGAAACTGACAATTTGTCTGTTACAAATACTTCTCTGCCTGAGTTAGTAGACATTTCAAGTGAATTTTCTGATGTAGAAGAACCAGAAATTGAAGTCATAAAAGAAATAAACAAAAATAAACTCCAATCAATTCCAGAAAGTCAGTTACCTGAAGCTGAAAAGAATAAAATTTTGTCGCAAGACTCCTTTCAAAGAACAGATGAAGAAACGTTCAAGCAAAATTTAGAAGCTTCTAACAAATCTCAACAAATTGCAGAGAGAATATCTTCTAGAGCAACAGAAGATACAACATTTTCGGTAAGGTCTTCTGAAGCAAATAACGTTAAACTGTTAATAAAGAATTCAATAATTAATGCATATGGTTTTCAAAACTCAGAAAATAATACAGAATTTGTTGCGCAAGGTTCTTCTAAGAGCAGACACGTGGAATCTTCTAAACAAATCACTTCTGCAATCATTCCATCACTGAATACCGCCACCAATGTAACTTTCCAAGATAATAATTTAGAATTCTCAATGAATAACTCTGAGAGCCGTCATGAACAAGATTGCATCAGTGTTTTCATTGAGGCAGAATTATCAAGCACACAGGAAACTTTACCCAATCGTGAAACCCTAGAACTCGCAATTAGGGAAATGTTGCTAGGACAGTTCGGTCTAAAACCTTCACCTCAAACTGAAACATCTGTTAGGAGTACTAGTCAACTTTACCCGGAAGAAGATTCCAGTCGAGTCGAAGCTGTAGTAGAGCCAAGAGAAAAGGATACAAAATTAGTGAAAAGAGAATCTAATATTTTACCAGAAAAAATATCCAATGAATCTCAATTAAGTACATCTACAGGGAAAGAAGTGGGGAAATGTTTGGCAGAGTCTAATTATAGAAGAGGCGAAGAATCCTTAGAAAGCGATTTTAATAAAACTCAATCAAGTACAAGAGAATTATCAGCTATAGCAAAGGAGGATGCGAAATCTATATTAGGTCTTGACGAAAGAAGAGATATAGAACCAGTGGAAGAAAAGTCACCTATGCTAATAGATGAAAATTCGAATGAATATCTTAACCCAAGAATCTTGTCTGCAGCAGATAGAGGTGCTGGATTTTCAACACTGTCTCATTGTAGAACACACAAAACACCTGTGGAGAAAAATTCAAATGTTTTACCAAACGTAAGAACTAATGTATCTCAACCAACTACAGCACAAATCTCATCTGCACCAGACAATAACATTAGATGGTCTGATTGTAGCAAAGACGAAGAATCGGTGGATGAAAAGTTAAAAAATTTATCAGATGGAAACTCCGATAAGTGTCAAGCGAGTACTAGGACAGTAACGCCTACAACAAAAGAAGAATTTTCAGAAAAGGGCAAAAAAGCTGTTAAAGAAAATTATATTATTATACCCCAAAAAAAATCGCAATTAAATAGAAGGGAAATCTCACCTACAATACAAGAAAATGTAGGATCTGATAAGGAAAATGAGTTAGAACTACATTTATTCTTTAAATCACAAACATTTGATAGGGTACCTGATGATGACGCTCCTCCACCTTACCAAGAAAAAAATCCATCATCAGAAGATCAAGCAATATGCAGTACTGTGCCAAAAGTGGAACACTCTTCGGTCTCCCAAGTATCTAGTTTGGAATCAAAAGCCGCTGGTTCTATTAAAAAAATCTCCATGAAGGAAGTTTCGACAAGCACTAAGAGCAAAAGGTTTATGGCTAATGAATCTAAAAAGTATGATTCTCATCATTCTCAGACAAGTAAAACAGACAGTTTAAGTTTAGAAATGCAAAGCCGATCTACAGGTGATGATCACGTTGAACACAGCATCAATCTCGCTTCTGATTCAACAGTTATAAACATAGAAGATGATTTATTACCCCCATATACCTCTTCGAAATCGTATGAAGAAAAACTGCGTACTTTAATTATGTCAGAAACAAGCAGTAAAGTATCTGACTCAAAAAATAGATTTTTACCATTCACAACCAGCGAGAAACAAGTAGCATGTAAACCGTCAACAATTACGAAATGTTTCCCGATCAATATAAAAGATGACGAAGAGGATCTTGCACCAACACCTGAAGACAGTTCAGAAGAAAAGAAAGCTGAAAAATCTAGTCCTAGAGTAGAAGAAAATATAGATTCAACATCAACAATGGAAACAATATTAGAAAAAGAATCTACAAAATCACCAATTTTAAACAGACGATTATTGCTTAAACGACGTCGTTCAAAACTTTTCTTACCTGTCAAGAAAGCGTCACCCATGTTTTCGTTAGGAAAAAAATGTAAAAAAAACGTACACGATTCAACAAGTTCCAGTTTCGGTGAATGTTCAAAAAGTTCGTCAAATACAGAACCAATGACTGTAGAGGGTTCCGGTGAGAGTTCAGAAAGTTCATCAAATACTGATACAATAGGTAATATCAAACTTAACGAACTAATGAAAAGGGATGGTTTGAGTGAGAATTCAGAAAATTCATCGGATACTGTTACAAGAGATAATATCAATTCTACAGAACCAATGAAGGAGGATGATGCAGATGAAGAATCTCAAGATCAATCAATTCCTATTTTAGAGTCAGTAATTACGCTAAGCGATGAAATGAAAGAGCATTTGCAAACTTTAGCGGAGAGTTATTCAAAAAAGATCATCAAATCCTTGAAAAAGAACATTGGAGAACGAATAGACCTTTTTGTGCGTATGACGGTAGCACATATTGGAACTTTATCAGATTTTTCTAGGGATAACATTGTGGCATATATAACACAATTAGTATCTGGTATATTAAGATTGACAAGTATGAGTTCACTTCCCTTAGAATTAATTGAAATTGAAACAAATGTTTTGGAAAGACTAAGTATTGATTATTGCGTGTTTAGTAATCTTACCGATATACAATTTGACGTCGTCTCGAACCTGATACAAATATACGCTCAAGAAATAGTAAATTCGTCTTTAAGATCTGATATCACTACAACTGATATCACTACAACTGATATCACTACAACTGATATCACTACAACTGATATCACTACAACTGATATCACTACAACTGATATCACTACAACTGATATCACTGATATCACTACAACAACTAAAAAATGTACATGCCTCGAGGATCCTCAACCAAGTTCATCAACCCGCCTTCCGAACTGTGGCGCAATCGATTGTATAAATCACCCTAGATTAAATGTTGGTATGCATTCATACGGACATGATTCAAGACAAGAAATTAATAATCCCATATTTCGGCTATCACCATCTACTGATTTAAATGACGAACTCTTATTTGGGTTAGACAGATACGAAGAAATTGTCTCAGTAAATATCACCAACATCGATGGTAACTTGCCTGTGGAAGAAAATCCAACTAATATCGATAACAGTGATGAAGAACCACCACCATTAGAAGAACATGCAAGTTCCCCAAGAAGTCCATGCAGTATTGATAATAGTGATGAAGAACCACCACTATTAGTAGCATATCTAAGTCCTCCAAGAAGTCAATGCAATATAGATAATAGTGATGAAGAACCACCAGCATTAGAAGAATATCCAAGTCCTCCAAGAAGTCAATGCGATATTCAAGACCATGAAAAATCACCAATCCTCGAGCATGAACCAAAAATAATTGTAAAAAATTTAACAACACTTGAGGACCTTGTCGATGAAGAAATGTTTACACCAAAATATTTATCAATGTTAAATGAAATTCCAAGCCCTCCAATAGTTATAAACATAATTCCAGAGATTCTTTCAAAACCGATTGAAAATGAAATTATCCATAGTAACGTCAGTAGAAAAAATCTACCACTAGAAGAACCTTTAAATTGTTTGACATTGCAACTACAAAGAATAGAAACTCCTGCTTCTAGCAATCTAATTGATACAGCAATGGAACCATCATTGCAATTTGACAACTCTTTAAGTTCTAAGGATCAGTTTGCTTCAAGTTGTGATTTTACTGAAACAGTTCAACCACACTGTTCCTGTTCAGGTTTACCATCTGATAGTTACTATCCTTACTCCATTGATTCACCAGAACAAATTGATTCAGACACGAGTGATAGCGAGGGTAGTAGTTCTTCATCTTCAACAAGCAAAAATATTCAAAGCAACGAAGAACTCAGAAAATGCATGAAATATTATCGAACATGCATAGAAAATATGGGGCCAGACAGGTCTTACCAATTCGTTTATAATAATACTGATACACTAGAAACGGAAATTGCTGAATGGTACAGTTATAGCGAGGAACATGAGTTTTGTTGGAACTTGGAAGCTTTTCAGGATCAAATGTTTAGCCTCAACTACGCTCCCACGTGGAGCGTTCTCAAACCAGAACAACGTCAAGACGTGATCATGCAACTTTTGAACAAACTAGAGAGTAACGATAGAAATTTAAGAATGAAAGCTGCTAGAGTAATTTTGTATATAGCTCAAGGTTGTTGGGGTGATGTTACTGTAGCTGAAAATCAAAAAGCTGCATCGAGACAAAACGTTTTTTTGCTCTACAAAGCCGGAGTTTTCGCAGCTTTCATCACTTTACTTCATCTCGAAATGTCGAGAATAAAAAAATTTAATGAAAGAAAGCGAAATGTGAGCGATTCGGAAGAAATTCGTGTAATTTTATCTGTTTTATACACGATCACTGAAGTAATTCGAAATGAAAGAGAAACTGATAAAATGGAATTTAAAGAGGAAATACAAAATTTTTTCATCGAGATGTTGGAACCGGAAAATCATGAATTGTTGGGAATAACTTTACTGCAAATGCTTCAAAATATTTTTGAAAATAGCGCAAAATACGCACATCTTCCTACAAAGAAAATCCTGTTGATGCTGTGGAAGTGGCTTTTGGTAACTCTAGGTGGAACGGAGCCTGACGAAACGAAACCGACTAAACGCAAGCGAGAACTGTTTTCGGTCCCAAAAGCTGAAAAACCTAGTAAGAGATTAAATGTTAGCACAGCTGCTAACACTGGGAAATTACCAAAAAATAACGAAGATGTTCCAAGACAAAATTGCAAAACTCCCTCAACTGGCGAAAATAATATTTATCCCCCTGTAAGGCAACTGGAACTGACTCGAGGAAATATGGTTGTTAGATATCCATTTACAAGGTTTGACCAAATTCGGTCAGGTTCAACTGAGGTCATTTACGAAGCCATGTTGCCTAAGTTTTCATGCCACATAAACATTTTAATGGATTTTTTCTTGCAAACTTTCTGTAATGACTCTTGTAGTTTTCCATATCAAGGGATTTTGCGTGACGTTATTCCAATTAAAAGTCCAACACTTGCTGTTGATTATTTTAAATATATCGTGGATGTTTTCAGACATAAGGAAATTACCCTGAAAGCGATTTCAGCGATTTTACTGTTGCTACTAAAACGTTTCAAGACCAACAACAGATACCAATTCGAATTCTTGAGTCAGAGTTTGGTTCTTTACGATTGCATCCCTCGAATTGTAAGTTTCTTCGACCAAGACATCGTAACTTATATCAAAACCGAAAATCGGGTCGCTGGATGGGAATTTCCTCATTGCGTCATTAAAGACTATCCTCCAGTTAAAATTGGAAACCCTTACTTCTTGGGAAGTATGCACTATTCGTGGCGTAACGTGTTTCTTGCCATAAACTTCATACAAATATTGTACAAAATTACCAAGAGAAGGCAACACAGGATTAGGTTGATGTTAAATTTTAGTACTTCATATATTTTAGGAAAAGCCTCCCACATCCGAAATCCTATTTTCCAAAAATATGTGTTAGACATATTGAAAGTGTTAGCGAGAGAGAGGGCAGTCACTCAGGGTAAAAACGAAACGCCATTTTGCAATGGTCAACAATTATTTGAGAAACGTTTCGAATCACCTTTATTTAATTTCCAGCAAATAGTGGAAAATTACGAAGAAAGAACACTAATGGATGAAATTGAAGAATTTCATACTTCACGTTATTTTTTACGAAATGAAGCAGACACGTCAAACTTGGTTATCGCTCCCGGAATCGAAGAAGGTCTCAGACCTAATTTCCTCTTAGCACTGGAATCTCGAACGAAGCATCTTGAAAACGCTGAATCAGACGAAGACTGATTCTCAGGAAAAGTACAAATTTTAAATTTAAAAGTTTTATATTTTATTAATAAACTTATCAAACTATAAAGTAATTATTATTAAAATCCCTTTGCAAAATCTCCTCGAACGTAATTACATCCATGCATCCCGCACCTTAAACTTCATCAATTAAGCGAGGTATCGGAGGTGGTTTCGAGCTATTCCCGTGGGATGCTGTACAGGCCGCAAACTTTATTTGCAGGCAACGCTTTATCTGGAACAAGAGGTAAGGTATGAAAACAAATGCACATTTCAAAGTGAAATTTAATGACACAAAGCAACGAAGCGTACGTGCGAACGTGTCAACACTGACAATTTACAGAAACATCGTCGTCCGCTACAATGAACACAGAGCGACGGAAAGCTACCGATTTAGCGATAAAAAATTTGCTTAAAGCAAAACCTGGAAATAGATCTGATCCTGCAACATAAACGTCAAAATACATTTTCAAAAAATTACACGTCAATTAATTCAAGAAATGGTGGAAGCGCCGGGCGAATCGTGAAATAGCGAAATGATTGAAAATTCGGGAGTATTTTGATAATGTCGGTCAATTAATTCGAAAATGATAGATGCGCCGAGAGAATAGTGAATTAGCGAAATGATTGAAAATATTTTGATAATGAAGGAAATTAATAGTGAAATGGTGGAGGCGCCGGGCGAATCGTAAAATTGCAAAATTATTGAAAATTCGGAAATATTTTGATAATGTCGGTCAATTAATTCGAAATGGTGGATGCGTCGGGAGAATAGTGAATTTGCGAAACGATTGAAAATATTTTGATAATGAAGGAAATCGATAGTGAAATGGTGGAGGCGCCGGGCGAATCGTAAAATTGCAAAATTGTTGAAAATTTGGAAATATTTTGATAATGTCGGTCAATTAATTCGAAATGGTGGATGCGCCGGGAGAATAGTGAATTTGCGAAATGGTTGAAAATATTTTGATAATGAAGGAAATCGATAGTGAAATGGTGGAGGCGCCGGGTGAATCGCTTACGTGATGAAATTATTAGACTTCAAACGGCGAAAAGTGGGATGGCGCGCCCACTTTCAACTTACGTTAGAAGTAAAGCTAGCAATTTCGCTAAACTAACGTTTAATTTCTGAAAGGATGAAAGAGTAGAGAGAACGGTTCAACTAACGCTAACAACTAATTCTTCATTAAATTGTGATCGTCTTAAACTATTTGCATTAAACTTGTTTTTGTTAGTCCGAAGAATCGATCATGACGCTTTTAACTGAATTAGTCTTAATTATCCAGAGAGCAAAATGATGGAAGCGTCGAACGTTACAAGATCTAAAAGCAAATTGATGGGAAAAGGTCCAGTAAATGAGAAATTTTAAAGAATATTAGGCAGCGTTTTAACTCAAATATTTTTTGTTAAAAATTCAAAATTTTCTTATTCTCGGCGCAATCCAGAACGACATTTTCCATCCACCAAAAACAATTTTAGATGCACATTTTTTAAAAGCTTTTTTTCAGCGTAGCACTAGCTAATCCATAAGTGTGGGTATAAAATTTTTAGCGCTTAATAGCTAAGAAACTTATTTCACCAATAATTGTAAGCATTTTAATTTCCAAAATTTCTAAAAAAGCTTTAATTTGTGTAATTTTGTAAAATAAATTCCATGCTATTGAAGTTTTCGTTTTTCACATTTTCTACGATTCGATAGGATGTAAGCTGAAACAAAGATATAAAAGAAGATTCTGAGGCCTAAAAAATAGAGAAGAAGAAGTAAATTAAATAACTACTAGCTAGAATAAGACAACAGAGAGATCGTAAAAAATTTCCCACCTAATGAGAGAACATGAAGAAAAAAATCATTGAACTAAAAGACCAAGAAGGATATGACATCATTTGAATAGGCGACTGAAAAAAATCGGAGAAAGAACAGGCGACAAGCAAATGGGAAAAAAAATTAGAAAACCTAACGCAACTCACTTTCATAACACAATTAGTGAAGATACTACAAAACCTAATTTTTATTTCCAAATTAAGAACCATTAAAGAGAATTATAACTATAATAAAGAAAATGGTGGAAAAACATTAATGAAAAAAAAATCGACTAAAAAACAATGAGAAAAGGATAAGGCGGCAATTAAAAGAGTAATAACGTATGCGGCAGAAAGCATGAACTTCACACAGGAAGCTGAGTAACAACTAAGAAGACTTCAAAAAAAAAAAATTAAAAGTCTATAGCCCCAAGTAAATAAAGGAGAATGCCACATTCTCATAACTCACAAAATAAATAAAATCGTAGAAGATAGAGTTATAGTCATAGAAGTAGAGAGATCTAAGAAGAATGCGAGAAGATCAAGATGTAAATGAAATCGCAGAATGGAGACCAGAAGTAAATAAATTGAAAGAAAAATTAAAGAAGGAAAATGTATGAAAATTGAAAACTGGTGAAATCAGATTCAGAGCAGATAGAAGTGGTAGAAACTCATAACAATCTGAGAAAAAATTAAAACAGAACATCACACCTAACGAGTCGTGAAGATCAAGCGGGCCAATTTCTTTTAAGAAACACACGACTATTTACAAAACGAATAGAATACAATAGAATAGAAAATAAAACCAAAGAGTTGCTTTAGATCACGGATACCAAAGTGGAAACTCAGAGTTCTCTAAAGCTGCTTCTACTTCTTGTAGTAATTTTGCAGTTGAAATTTTCTGAACATAGTTCATGGCATTCTAGTCCTAGTAGGGGTGATTTTAAGTTAAAAAACAAGCAGATGTCGCAAAAAGAGAAACCAAAGCTGAATAAAAGTTGATGAAAAATGTTTCGAGCAAAGACGTTGAACGGAAAGAAAATTACTAAATATCTTTTTTCTTACTATAGTTAGTAATCTGAACAAAATTTCCAGAAATATTTAAAGCAGATCCAGGATAAACTATTTCTTCGTAATAGAAGAGAACTTAAAGGTTTCCTATCAAATTTGGTATGGGTCATTCATCAAGATTTACTGACTGTTAATAAAAGAATAACACTTTTGGCTCAGAATAATTGAAATAAAATGTAAGCTGCCGAATCTGAGTGCATTTACTTGTATTAATAGTTTTGTTGGTTATCAAAGCTGCAAAGTTTTTGATCACATCAATGTAAAGCCATGCTACAAATGTGGTAGATATGGACATAATGTTGCTAAATGTAGAAATGGAACAACATGCCTAAAATCCTCAGGAACACATAGTACTAAAGAGTGCCATCAAGATAATAAATACAACTGTCCAAATTGCTCATTTAGCAATGCAAATTACAAAACTAAATACGACACAAGACACGTAGCAAGCTATAGCCATGAGTGTACAATATTGAAATTAAAGATAAGGAAAATGATTGATGTTACCGACTATATATTGTCACCAATTGTTCCAAGATACCTCGGTAAAGCAGAGCAGCCACAATATAAGCCTACATCGCCGCTAACGTTAGGAATTTCGACTACTAGCCTCCAAGCAATGGACTCAGGAATAACAAGCAAACGCAGCAAATAAATACAATGGTAGAAGATATCGAGTTTGTAGAAATAAGTAGCAGCGAAATTGACTGCAGCAATATGCCTTCATTAAATAGGAATATGATTAGCAATAATTGTAAAAATATTATATTAAGTGTAAATATTAGAAGCCTAGGTAAAAACAATTGAAAACTTTTGTTGAATGTTTGGCCAGAAAACCTATGATAATAGTATGTACAGAAACATGGTTCTTAGAACATCTGGAGTTTTATAACTTAAAAGGGTATAACAGTACTTATAATAAAAGTTACATTAATAAATCTGATGGGGTGATGGTATACATAAAAGATAAAATTTCCCAAAACTCTAATATAGACGTAGTAGACAGACTAAGAATAATAAGTACTAACATTAAACTGATGAATGATGAAACATTCAAAATCTCCGCGATATATAGGCCACACGATATACCAAAGAGTCAATTTGTATGTATCTTAAGAACTTTTTTTATAGAACAAAGAAAACAAAAAAATCACTGCATAGTGGGAGATTTTAATATAGACATTCTGGATAGAAACCTCTTTCTGAAGGAAGCAAGTGAAAAAATGATTAGTCAGGAATATATGAATAGTTTTTTAGAGTTTACTTATACTCCATGTTTTTCAGAAATAACAAGACTTGCATAGACAATTTTTTTGTCAAATCTAATAACATAACAGTAAACTCATATAAAATAACAAATCCCTTTAATGACCACTATCCTCTTTTTATTGACATAAATCAAAATATTACGCAACTTAGCGTACCTTTAGATTACAAATATATCAATCATAAAAAAAAGAATGTGTGCCGGAATGCTGGGTTGGAACTCTATACTGGGCATAAGTGATCCGGATTGTGCAATGAATAGCTTAATTGAAATGATACAAAACTGCGTGGACGAAGCCACGATGATTAAGAAAATCGAAAAGACTGTGAATAGGAAGTCGAGACCAAGAAAAAATTGGATAACTAGTGCAATATTAGTATCATGTAAAAAGAAATAAAATATGTACAATCTATGGAAAAGGAACCCTACATGTCAAATTTTGAAACAAGAATATAATAACTATCAGAAAGTCTTAAATAAAGTAATCAAAGAGGCTAAGATAAAATATGAAGGGGAATTAATAAAGAGTAACAGCCACAATGCAAAAAAAGCTATGGGAAACAATTAAATCTAAATTAGGCAAAAATACTGTACAAAAAAAAAGACACGATTGAATACATTAATACAATAAACTTGAAGACAAATATGATATAGCTGATGCCATGAATAATTACTTTTGTACAGTAGAAATAAAATTAAGCGAGCAAATAAAAAATACCAAAGACACCGTTTTGAAGCTGCCAGATACTAACAAAAAAACAATTTTTCTAAGTCCGACTTGTGCTATTGAAATATATAACATAATTCGTTCTATGAAAAAAAAAGCTGGGGGAGTTGATAATATAAATGTAGACACATTATAAAAGTTAGCTGAGGATATAACAGTACCATTAGAACACATATTCAATATATGTATCGAAAAATCAATTTGGCCTTCAGCACTCAAAAAGGCAGACGTAATACCAATTTATAAAACCGGAGACAGAGCCTGTATGACTAATTACAGGCCGATCTCCCTTGTTTCGGATCTGGCAAAGATTCTCGAAAGAATTATTTTTAACAGGTTATATAATTTTCTGGAGAAACATAAAATAATATCGGATAGACAATTTGGTTTCGTAAAAAATAAGGGCACAAATGACTGCTTGCAATACATAACAGATATTATTTATAAGAATCTAGATACAAGTACACCACTAAAAACTGCTTTTCTCGATCTCTCGAAAGAATTTGATAAATCATGAAATTCTACTTAAGAAGTTGGAGAGATGTGGAATAAGAGGGAAAGCCCTTACTTTGTTAACTAGCTATCTCACTGGTAGAAAACAAAGAGTAAAAATAAATGACTGTAAGCGACGACATGGAATTGGTAACTGGTGTTCCTCAAGGAACCATACTAGGACCTTTATTGTTCATAATTTACGTCAATAATCTACTGAGAGGTATGCTAAAAGATACTATCTTATCCTATGCTGATGACACCGTCGTCATCTCGAGTGACGATACGTGGACAGAGGCAGAGGAAGGGTTAAATAATTATCTAAATAGGGTGTCCAAGAGGCTTGCGATAAATAAATTATCTTTAAATATAAAAAGACTGTGTTTATGACATACGGAAATTACTGTGATAGTGTGCCAAGTAATGTAAATATTAAGTTAGAAGATAAAATATTGCAAAAAGTTGAGTCTTATAAATATTTAGGTCTTATTTTTGACCATAATATGAAATGGGATAAGCATATCGAATACATTATTAAAAAAACTAGATACTTAATTTTCATATTTGCCAAACTTAAAAACATAATGGATACGAAAACCTTACTGATTGTCTATTATGCATTTTTTCAAAGTATTGTTGATTATGGGATAATTGCATGGGGTGGAGCATATGGCACTTGCCTTACCTTGATACAAGGAAAAAATATAAGATTATGAAATTGATTTATAAAAACAATTTTCCAAAACAGAATTATCCTCTAAATATACGACAATTATACTCCAATCAATATTGTACCACTATAGACGATTAAGAGAAAATTATCTGGACAATACAAGTAAAACGAGACATAAAAGTATACAAATACCGAAAATGTGGAAGACAATGGCTACTAAAAATAGTCTTTATACAGCAATTAAAATCTTCAATGATCTCCCGAAAGATATAAAAACTCTGACAGGAAATAAATATAGTTTAAAGCGAAAATTGAGGAATTACATTGTATAAATAAAATTTGAGCTGAGGTGGTTAAGTGATGCGGGAAAAAAAATTACTATAACATGCTATGTTGTAGTACTTCTTAGTATAAGTTTAGTTTTAGGCAACCAGTCCCGCGAACAGGTAACTGTGATTACTTCTGTGGGAATACACTGGAAAGTACTTGTACTATCTATGTATATTTTTTCAATCTGGTTAATAAATGAAATGAAATGAACTGAAATTGAAACGACATTCGACATAAAATTCTACAGAGATGCAAAGTAGCCTTCTATTCCATCCGAGAACTTTTTAAAAACAAAATATAAGAAACCAACAATGGAATAGAAATATTCTGGTTTCACAAGGCGTAAGAAGCTTTTTGTTAAAAAAAACTTCTGGTTATTACTTCAACTTTTTTAATTATGGAGTAGAATAATGACAACTTAGTAAGAGTTCAACAGGAAGTAGAAAATATTATTCTCGATTTGAACTGCAATTGTAGAAAAAAGAAAAAAAATGCCAAATTGTCTCGCTTTTGGAGGACAATGCGGCTGCACTTAAATTGTTTATTGGAGCGAATAGAATTAGTGTTCTATTGTTGAATTCGGACCACAATTTCTTCCGTCAGAGTTTAAAATAATGCAAATTCTGTCGTACCATAAAGATAACAGTTGTTGGAAAAATTCACTGAAATAATTAAAAATGTTTCCGAATAACTGTAATTAAGAGCAGAATATGTTGCACAATAAAATATAAATTTTAATTGGATATTTTTATTACTAAAATGTATCACCGGAAAATATTTAAGCAAGCGTAAGTGTAATCATGTTCAGTTACTGAAATGAACAAGATTCTCATGGTTCAAGTCTTTGATGAAATCATTTGGCGTTAAACAATATAATTACGCACTAATTGAATCGAAAATTTATAGTTTTCGAATTGTTTTCAGTTAATGGTGCTAAATTTCCCACTAAATTATTTTATATTTTCCGGCAACAAAATTTTCAATTCGAATAAACACGAATTTTGCTACGTAATTACGATAAATAATTATCAGTCTCCGCAATGGCGGTGGCGCTAGGTAAATCGTAATTTCCTATTCAATGAACCGTTTCATATTTTCACTGAAAGTTCGCTAGTTTATTTTTTGAACTTTCCAAAATAAAGTTTCTCCTATTTTTAATCTTGTTACGATAGAAGCAAGAGAATAAATCGATGTCTGGAAGTTAGCGCCTCGCACACCCTCTTAATAATTAACTGTTTTTTTAATTCAAAAAGTTGAGCTTGTATCCCTTTATTATCGCAAGTCTTGAGCTCCCGTTTGTTGAATACCGAAACAACTCACTTGTAACTACCTGTAACTTAATTTAAACAGTAACTTCGTCGAGTTACCTTGCAATTAAAATTAATTAAACGAAAGATACACAAGTTTCGGGGTAAAACCGCCCGTTTAACAGCACGCCACGTATCGGGACTTCCCCCTAATTTTTATGAAGATTCTGGAAGGTCAACTCTGACTCGCCCTCAACCCCCTTATTACACGCTCGGCTAGATAGACAATATCCGAGCGGAAGTTTATCCAGTTTCATGGCCTGGACTATCGGTTGGTCTTCCTAATATCCCTCTGTAGCTAAAATTCAGCAACACTCCTCGTCGGTTTTGATGTATCAAAGTTTGCCATCGAC
Organism: Pyrochroa serraticornis; assembly: GCA_905333025.2. Classification (NCBI taxonomy): domain Eukaryota; kingdom Metazoa; phylum Arthropoda; class Insecta; order Coleoptera; family Pyrochroidae; genus Pyrochroa; species Pyrochroa serraticornis. Next base: position 5,448,201 of record HG995157.1, on the reverse strand, counting down.
AGCTACTGCACTGTGTCTACAGAACACGACACCCATTGTGCTAACTTTATAACGCTTATGTGAACCGGCGCATCCACCATATTTGGAAGTTTGTCAAAATCGATAACCCGACCTAATGGAGTAATTTATAGTTTTGCCCGATATCGCTTCAAGGTGTCTACCGGATTTATCGACGTCACCCTCGAGGTCTCTAGGTCTGATTTCATTAACCTTCCCGTCTTTTCAGTTGCGTTGTTTTTTGCAACAAACCGTTAACAAATCATCCCAGATGAAAGTTTGTGTGTAGCAACAAATTACTTCTGAGGGTAGTGCGGTGGAAGTACGTCTTGTCAAGAGAGTTTCGCGGCAATAAAAAGGTTGGGCTACGCTGATTTATCCCGTTGCGGCCGGGAATTTATGGCGCACCAACGCAAATACTGTAATGACGAAAACAAAAACAATCCAGGATGATGGAGTGCCGGGACGAGATAGCTGTTGTTAATTATTGGGGTTTAGTCGTCGATATTTCTACAGTGAATGGGGCTATAAAAATGTAGGTCGTAATCAATCGCGGTTTAGAAGATTCCAGACATTACTTAGCGTCTAGATGGAACAAAAAGCCTTTTTACTCTATTTAACCGAAAAAAGTCTCGTCTAAATAATAAAGAAAAATTGATACAAAGTTGTAAGATGTTATGATGCAATCTACGATTTGCGCGTCGTAGCAAAGACCGCAATATCTCTGAGAAGAACATAAACTATTAATCCCATGTTTCAGCAGTCAAAACAAAAATATATAATCCAACATCTGCGGTCTAGTAGCATTAAGGCTGTGATTTAGTCTGTTTGCCTTCTCTGTCGCACGCACAAGGCATTATAGGTACGACAATATATTTTGTCATTGAAGAGATTCCAAAAGTATAACAAATCTTCAAGATTTCTCTGTTTTAGAAGACAATGGAGATGTCTAGGGTTTAATATGTTTTTAATAATAATCTTACATCCAACGATAGAGATACTAGAAAAGTAATTTGGAGATAAATTCTAGAAAAAAATTTACCAGCTCTGTTTTAAAAGATTGACTCAAAATTGGATTTAGCACCTTAACTGATGTGTCTAGATTATGAAAAGTAAAAAATATCACAAGAATTAGCTCTAGTTTTAGAGTTTAGTTCAACATTAAAATGAACTGTTGTGTCTATAGCGCGTCATACGTGCGAAAGAGGACGCAACAACTAAACTATACTTTTAAGTTTTAAAATTGCTCTCACAGACGTTTCTTTCGAATAGCTAGAACCTTACGTCAAGAGATGGCAGGCGCGTCAAAAGTTCAATGTTCGTCTTCTAGAACAGGAAAAGTAATTTCTTGATAAAAAAATATCGTCATAAGTACCGGAGCTTCCATACCTGGTAGCTAGATGGCAGTTGTATCGTTCCTCTATTCTAAGATATGTAAAGATCATAAAAATTGAAACGCATCATTTTTTTCAATATGACTTCAACTGTGTCCTTGTTGAAGAAAATAAAATCAAAACGATTGATCATTTGATTTCAACAAAATTTCTTCGATTTTATTGTTCTGCAACTTAATAATAACTTGTATAAAAGATTTGGTATAGTGTAATTATTTCTATTTGCTACTTATGTTACATAGATAAACTCAGTTTATTGAACGTTGTTTCAGGCAGAAAGAAAACAGAGGAGAAAGTGAAGAAACAGTACTGAGTAAAGAAGCAATAAAAAATGGTACAAGGAATGTTAGGAAACCTGTTTTAGTTCCTGTTTGTCTCCAGTCTACGGTTTTAAAATCAAGTGGTTTGCTTTGTCTTCTCTTCCTGTACTTAAATTGAAACAGAATTTATTGAAGATCACCTTTGGCCTGGTATGTACAACAATATGAACAGAGAAGTAACGAAATTGTTAAAGAAGATAAGAAAACGCGCGCGAGAAAACACCATATACGTTAATAAAGAATAAAGAGAGAAATGTAAAATAATAAAGACAGAATACGAGCTAGAAGAAGAAAAGTTTATAAGCAATTCGAAGGCACAAATTCTGGAAATTTATAAATGTCGAAATATAGAAGTAATCCTTTATCAGCAATACAACAGAAATGCAAGAGAAATAAATATATTTTACGAAAATATTGAAAGGAGACAAAAATAAATCAGTAAAAGACAACAAGAGAGGGTTACATGTAGGGAAGGGAAGTAGAAGAAGCAAAAACTTAATAGGTAAATGGATAGTTGAACGGACATGCAGCACCAGGAGAAGACGAGAAGCAGAATAAAGTGTGGATATACAAAACAAAAGAACTAACAACAAAACTGAGAAAAGTTATCAATAGAAAGTGGAAAATAAAAGAAATTTCCCATAAATGGAGAAGCAAAATTATATGCCATGTTAAAATGCAGAAACGAAGACATGATTAAAATTATATCGAATTACGATGTTAGAGAAAAAACAGAAAGTGGAATTGTATCCAGAAAAAACTGGAGAGTGGAAAACCCACACATATTCAAAATTTTCAGAAAAATAAAGTAGCAACTCTTGAGAGTGTTCATCGACGTAAAAACAGAATTTGATAGAAAAAAGAATTCAATGAGAATGGAGTTAGTCAAAATCGTTACTAGCAAGCTGTAAAAAATGTGGTTTAAAAAGCTTATGGAAAGTGGAATACTGTCTGGCAAACTTCTTATATATTATGAAAGTAAGATCTGGAAAAATAGAGAACATAAAGCATTTAAAACAAAGAAGAGATATTTTAGATAAGTGAAAACAAAGATTTTAAGAAAGTGCTAGGCAGAGAGAACGAATGGAGAAGTCAAAAGTAAAAGAAACCGGTATAGTGAGAGGTCTAGATGTTCTATGGCAGAAAAAGAAATAATAACAATAAGGGAAAAAAATTGGAAAAAATTGGTAGAGCAGGACAGAAGTAAGAAAGAAGACTCCTCAAATTAGTTGGTCTATTCATGGTTCAATCTGTAAGATTTTTCTTCCGCCTTTTTCCGTTGGAAGGCAATGGTGAAGTACTGAGTGGTATCCTGCCTAGAAAAATTTCTCCTCAAAATTCCTGTGATCACTCAGATTCTACTTAAAACTGTAGGATCTAATCAACCCACATACTGCAGAGGTGTAGAGGTATCCGAGTATCGTACGTAAAGAAGAAGATTGTTAATTTTTCCTCCAAATTCCTGTGGTCGCTAAAACTATACGTCTGTGCAAACTAATAAAGGAGTATACCACAGACATCTGTGGAAAAGTTGCCAACACTTGGTAACGTAAAAGAGAAGGAATAAGGTGGAAAAAAGCATCTACTGAAAGGATTACAAATAAAAATGCTCTTTAATTTATACAAACCATTAAAAAACCAAGCAATCACAAGAACACCAAAAGGCATAAACCAAATTTCAAGTATTCTCAAGTTATTATATAGAAAAAAGTAATAATTTGATATCGTTTTAACAAAGTTGAAGGCAATTGAAGTCAATGTAAATTATTTGAAACCATTTCAGTCTTACGTAAGGAACTTATAATTAGTCGATTTCAACACCTTTCAGAGAAACTCTATATGCGCAGTAAACTAGAGCAATAATAGAGAATTCCTTGCGTCGTAAATTTGTTGAGGTGATCCTGACTTCCCCCAGGATTAAAGATGGCTGGTAGATGTTAGTTTTAATTTGATAGCTCGGCGACGACTTGTGCTCGCAAATTTAATAGATCTATCACAAGACGAAGCGACCTAGATCGTTACATGCAAACACTTCGAATCTTCCCAAAGATTCGATTAAAATAGAGCGAGGCCCTAAAGTTTAATTTGTCTGGTAAAACAAAAAAACGGAGGTGATTAAAAAACTGTCTCCAAGTAAAGCAAAAAAGCAACATAAAAAGTTTTTGAATCACCGACCTGATAATTTTTTTTTTTTATTTTATCGCTTCAATTTTCTCAAAAATAATTAAAGAATCTCACCTATTTGCGAGGGATAAGCTAAATTGAGGTTGCTCATGATCTTCACGAATTCCTCCAAAGTCCTCGTGAGTCTGGGATTAAGCCTCTTCTCCTCGCCCACCGTAGTTACCATCATCCCTTTATAATCATGGGCCGGATAGAGTTTCGTGGCCTCGGGTAACGTAAATATTTTCTCATGCACACTGCGATACAGAGTTTCGGAATTTCCTTCCTGAAAATCAGTACGGCCGCATCCCCGGATCAGTAGCGCATCCCCGGTAAAAGCGATCCCCTAAAAAAACAATAACCACTAAATGATTCTCATGAAAAGTTACTATAAATGTTAATGAAGTTCGACCGGTTGTTATCATGCACCAAATTGCAAGTTTTTTTTAACTTAAAACGCTCGTAAAAAATGCAATTAGTTGGAATATTGCCTGGTGGTTTTATAGAAATATCCATTACGATGAGGATTAAAGCCACAAAAAGCGGCCTTCATATAGTGGAAAAGTCGATAGGTTTCGCTCTATTACCAATCGCGTTATATGATAAAGTTATTGTTTTATTTCAACCCTGAGTGGCAACGAAAGATTTATTGATGCGTCGTAATAAATTCTATTTTTATTTCGTCCATCGAACTCTTCTCGAATCGATATTTCATCAGGTTAAGGAAGAACTCGGCATTTAAATATGCACAGTAGCGCTAGTATAAATAATTAATTAAAACAGGCACGATATTAATTGAGCCTTCGGCCGTGGATGCACCCCCGCTATTAGTACGGAACCGCCGAATAAATCCGAGAACACTCCCTTGCCGGGAGGGTAAATTTGTGCAGTATAACATAAAATTAATGGCATAGAAACCACTGAAGCGGTATCAGTCAGCAATTGTTGTAGCAATATTGTTCGAGTACCGGAAATTCTCTTATCCCTGTTTTCCTATAGTTACGCAGAGACTCAGTCAATATAATTTTGAGACAGAAACAACTCGTGAAAGACAAATGTTAAAGTGCAAAGTTTCGCAACACCAATTCATCAAAATTGGTAACTCTACAAATTTAAAAAGTTCATCTCTTATAAAGCTAGCATCAAAGCAAAAACTACATAAATACCGAGGAGTCTCTAAACTCACAACGAGAGAGTGATACATCCACGCTAAGATGAAGATTCAACAAAACTGTTGATACTAAAAAACTTTTCAACAACAAAGTCACTAGGGGTAGTTACCAGCACTACTAAAACAATATTGTGCTAGGTCCTTGAAGATATTTCAATTAGCTGACAAAAGGTAAAATGTTTGATTCGTTTGCTTTTTTAATTGTGATGACAGCCGCTAGACAGACGCATATGTGAGGGCTGTTAGTGACACGTCTGGTTTTTGTGGACTAATTTCCACCCTTTGTTTCATACAATTTCAGTTATTCAACAAATGCAACCTCCATTTCACTTTAAATTTTGTCTAGAAACTCTTTTAGAAGCTTTGAGCTAGAGTGATAAATTTAGTTACTATACAGTAGGTAACCTGAGTTGAAAGCGACTTAGCTGACTATAAATCATAAAATCTAAAACTATCTTCACAGCAAAAAGAAAACAAGGAGACAAAGATTGTTATGAACAAAACTCATGGGCCTCATAGGCTTCAAAAATATTTAAGGAATTATTTTTATAAAAATTAATGCTGAAGAAGAAACATAATGGGTTGCCTAACCTTAAGCATAAAACGCCTAATGTATTTGATTCAATAAAAAAATCGGAAATTACTCATCTTACACGGACTTTTCAGCGAAATTGAGAAAAAAGTGTTTAAAAGCTCAAATTTGAAAATACTTCCATTGTAACTCTAATACTACAAGTTTATCTGAATGCAAATAATCGATACAACGTAACAATTTCTCATGAAAGCCTCAACCGATTTGAGTAATTTGTACAAAGATTTCAGAATCAGTATTCAAATATCACGCTGTTTAGGGAAATTTATGCTCAAATTAACAATAATCAAAGAGTATTAATCCGTTAATAGCCTTGAGCTAGCATTGGTTTTGGATAGTTATAAACTACGATAGTACCTTCATCTACTGGGATAATTTTCAACTAATTCAGTTTACGTCAACTGAAGTTTAAACATTGACCATTCCGCTTAAACTGTGATCCGCACTCTTAACTTATATCTTCGATTTTTCTGGCGGTGCCTCCTGGCACTTCCTTTGTGTTTTCGTAGACGAAGTATGAGTGGGAGTTACTACGATTTAGGTCATCTAAATATTCAATAGTTGATTTCTAAATTCTAAATTTGAAATTTTATGTTACGTTGAAGTGTTTTGGCTCTTTCTAAGGGCTAGTTGAATAGTTTAACTAATTCTAAAAATTTGATTAATAAAAAGTTCCAAGCAGATAAAAGAAATGGTTGGAATGATAATATCTTCTTGCTACAATATGTTTAATTGCAAAGTCATTAATGTTTCAGACAATGCTCGAGTTGTTAAAATTGTGGATAATAAATTTCATTTCGTTATGGGGGTTGTATACAGCTCTCCTAGGGCTAACTACTGGAGTTTTATTGACTCCTTGGAGACTTCTATTGTTATTGCTACGTCTTATTCTGATACTGCAGTTTGTGTTGACGACGTTAAAAGGTTTTCCTAGAGATAAGTTACCACCAGTGATGTACTTGACCTAACCCAAGTAATGACATACAGCTCCTCAGTCAGAATGTATTAACTGTTAAGATCGGAACCAAAGTTAAACCTTTAAGAATTTAAAGAAGATGCATTTTTAATGATCCTCATAACTTTGAATTGAAAATCCTATAAAAGAGCACAAGTTGCGATTCAATTCCCGGCCGGTGCGTCTAGCTGGTTATAAGTTTTTTCTAAGAGTGTTTATTTATGAGTAAATACCCCTGCAAAGAATAGAAGGAGCATATGTCCAAACAACGACGAGAAGTTCTAGAGTGCCAAACAAGGTGTGACTAATTAGTTGCGAACCGACATGCAGAGACAATATCTAAATTAGGGCCATCGGAAACACCCTCATCCCGATAGAGTCAAACGTCGAAACGAGTAGTTTAAGGGATCGAGCACTTAAACAGGAATCAACCTCCTCAGTACCACAGTCGCGAGAAAGACATGCCGGAGACGCGGCTCTTCATCACGTAACCCTCGTCAACGGATATGACCAGAACTCCGCAACCAGTTAATGATCTCACGTCAGTTTTAGCCAGATTTCCACAACTTCCAGATTGACCGTCAGGTATCATTCCCTCACGATTTCCCACATAACTCGACGGCGCAACGAAAATATTGACATATCCGGAAGAACTGGCATAAATGGCGGATGTGCCATAGTAACACTGACGTGAATTTTGTTCACTAACCGCAATTGCAGTTGCATACGTTGCCTCAAGAGTTAAAACTTGACCTGGTTTTTCAATATGTACGGCACATTTTGAGGGGATTTGCGTACGCGAGCAGCACTTACGTGCAGAGCTTACTAGGGAAAGCTTTCAGGACGCTGCGGGATTGCCGACGTCTGGCCGCCTCGCAGGTAGTCGCCTGTATAGCAATAATTCGGCATTTTATGATTTTCATATTGGGGAAGAACGTCCCGAACACGTAACGTCGACGTCCGTTTATTCCCCGAAAGCGCTGTCAGAAACTTTAATAAAACATCGAGACGAGACGAACGGCTTGGGCGTGATGCCTCCCGACCTATGCATGGGTTCCGGATTTTCCCCTCTTGTTCCTATAGCTCACTCGAAGGATCTAGGCGAGATACATATTTTATATAACGCTGAATACAAACGAGAGCAAGGGCGGGTACTTCATAACAGCTGCGGTGTGACACTATTGCCATTTTAACAGCCCTCAAGCCAAAAGTGTTACCAACAGCACTAAACTCAAAAACTTGTAAAGACAGTTTTAGACTTTAAAATGAATTTTAATGATTTTATTGTAGGTTTCAGGTGAATTTGATTGTATTTTTACCTGTTCATTTGTTAGAACCCTTAATGCTTATCCATCTTGTGGGATTGTTTGTAATATGTCCCTTACTGGTTTTAAGTATTTGACTCCTACTACAAATGTGGGAAATTTTAAATTTTATTGATTTTCTATGGTTTCTGCGTTCATTTTTTGTTTCCAAAAATTTCTCCTAAATCTCAAATCTGTTTGTGACAAACGCAGTTAGCGAGTAGTCTTTCAGTACTCTAGAATATTCTGAACTGTCTCTTCTTTATCTTTTTAAAGTCTTTCTTAATATCAAGTTAGTATTCTTTGTACACCGTTTCCTCAATAAATTATTTGTTGCTTTTTTTTAGAATTCCTGCTCTGTCAGGAGCTTTGTTGAAATTTTCAATTTACTTAAAATAGCTTGCTACGTTTCTAAATGAGTACTTGATCCTCTTAAATTACTTACAAAAGACTCCCACCTGTATAAGCGTAAGGTAGTCAGTAATTAATGAGAGACGCAGCACCTAAAGCACCTAATTTGTTACCTTCTCGCGCCCAAAAAAACTTATCCACGTATTTTTCGAACGTGCGACAGTTCGGAGGGGAGGTCAGCTTCCCTAACAAGCAGCGCTAAAAATAAAGTTAGAAACCAACCGTATTTCTCCTGAGTCAACACATATTCCAGATCACAAAATCTCAGGATGATTGAAACGTTCCGCATCCCTAACGGACGTCGCGACGAAAAAAAAACCGCTATAAAAACAATCCCGAAAAAATATAGGTAATGTCAAAAAGCGCCGACAAAGCTCGTTTTCGGTACCCGCAAATTCAAAGCTTTCTCCCCTTCGTTCCAAAGGAATTCCGTCAAAAATTTAATTATGTCGATATTACAGGAGGAAGCTTTTCTTCCCCAATCCTTCCCTCACCTGTTCTTTGCAGTAAAACGAACAACAACCATTGGTGTGTCCGGGGGTAGCTAACACTTTGAGTTGGTGGTTGCCGAACGTTATTAGGTCGTTTTCGTCGATAAATACGTCGGCTTGGGCCCCACTTTGCCGTGATATGACGCTTTTACAGCCAGAAAGTTGCTTCAAGTATCCTGTTCCAGTGATGTGATCGGCGTGCATGTGGGTGTTCACTGAAATCAACACAGTTCCTTTCAATTTGGCCGGAAACTCGGCAGAGGGTCCCTAAATTGATTACGCGTCAATATTTTACGAGCCCGAAACTCCAGAGAAGCATGGTAATACGGGGAATGAGGATAAAAACTGACAACAGGCCTCGATTCATCGGGTACGGACTATCGCCACCCCAGCGCCCCGAATTAAGATAAAAACCACCAAAGGTAATGTGCATCAATGGATATCACGAAGGAAAATTTTGCACAAGAGTCGCTCTCAGAAAAAAAGTTCATGATACAAATTGAACCCCCTAAGTTAGAGATCACTGAGAAGAGGTAATAGATTGGGTGTTATCCGATCTGGTTTACTCTAGGCATTGATTATTTATCTCTAAGTAAAAAGTCAATGCTCTAGGTGTACAACTATGCAACCCGTCGTGCAAGAAGACAATGCCGCCTGTTTTTCGAGCGTTCAAACAAATACTATGTCTTGTTGTGCACGAAAATCAGTTATAAAAAGTTAAGTTCATGAAGCAGGTGAATAGTACTGAGTAGTGCTGCCATTTCATCGTGTTGTACCGGCCTCGCTGCTACTCGCCTTTTAGAACAAAAGCTGCTTGCGGGATGACTGTTTTTTGTTAATTAAATACATTGAGTGGGTCCTATGTCTAATTTTTAACTGGCGCTGTAAAATTGCAGTTATCACGCCGCCCTCGGTAGGGCTTTTTCCGCGATGGTGTGATTGCGATATGGCAATTACGGCGGTAATTAGGGCCCTTTGTGGCGGTGATGAACTCTGTGCTTTATAGGGGAATTCATCAAACATCAACAAACCAAATTAGTATGAAACAGCACTAACTACAAATCATATAAAAGGAAATTTGATTACTCCCTATAATAGTTAAATTTAATAGAGTACGCACGCGACATCTGTTAACAGAAAGCTCGACTATTTTAATTAAATTTAGACTAAGAATCCACTACTAGTTGTTATTGAACCTCACCTGCGAAAACTAATTTCAAATTGAGGTCCTGGGTGAGTTGAAAATCGCGCTTTGCCAGCTCCACAACCGGGTCGATAAGTATGCATTCTGCAGTATCAACGTCCCCCAATAAGTATGTGTAGGTGCAACTAACTGCATCGAACATCTAAAATTTATTAAACAAATTTGGTTGAATTAATGTTAAAAAATTAACTTACCTGCCGAAAAATAAAATTGGTTGAAAACGGTATATTGGGCGTAACTTGACTCATTTTTCTGGTAATTCCCCCAAATTTGGCGGCCTGACCCACAAAAATCGTCAATTTTGTAAACATTTTTGAAAGTTTTTTAATAATTTAGACAAAAACTACTTTGGGGCAAAGATTTGTTGCCCGATATGTAAATGGTTTTTCTTAGTATAGATGGCGCGACGTAATAAGAACTTCGTAGATTTCTTTATCCTTGAAATTTCACTTTATTGAATTGTGGTTTGAATGTGCGTTAATCTTGACGAAATTCACCTCAGATACTACTCTACTAATCAATATTACAGTCGTATAAACTTACCTTGTCTACAAAGCGATATCTAACTAATCTAATTGAAGTTCTTAAGTACTCACGCCTGCGATTTATACAGAACGAGATAATGACGATAAAATTGCATATCATAGTTTTTAATCGAGGTGCTTACGTGCTAATTCACGACATGAAAATACTTTTTTAGATATTCCAAAATTTCTAGAAGTTGCACAAATGTCGCAATATACTTTTTTAAGTTTCTGGTATACAAGTCTAGAATTTTTTCATTTCACAACTTTTTACCAAAAACACGTTACAATTGTTATGCCTCATTCAGCAATTTTACTTTTATTAAATTAAAAAAAACTAAAGCTGGAGGTCTTGAAAGATGAGGTCGGAAAATTATGTGTTTAATTGGTTGCCTACCTCGAAAATGGTATCGAAAAATTTCATTCATTTATGAAACGCATGTGAAGTACTTTGAAAAGACACAAAACCTTTAAAGTCTTTACTTCAAATTATACCGCAGCGTCGGTTACAATTCCTCTAAAAGAATGATAAATATCCCGATGAAAAGAAAACCTCAAGTTGCACCTGTAAGCGGTTGAAAACGTTTTAAAGTGATATAAATACAACTAACGCAGATGGGAATCTGGGGAATACTACCGGAAGAAGTATCCAACATCCTCCTTCTGGATAATGCAGGGCACTCTCCGGCTGTAGGGATGAGAAATCGCCCCTAAAGGCGGATGAATCATGGCGGAGTCAACGGGATAGAATATGTAAGGCAGAGGGAAACCAACTTATAATATCCCCAGGAAGTTAAGATGACAACAATTACAAGTAATAAAAGTTTTACTCCCGACAAACTAAAGGGTTGAAAAATTCCCCCGTGGTACATAATAAATGATGCCCAGTAGCACAAAAGCGTGATTATTGTCAAAATTTTAATCTTTGATTAAAGTCAAAAGCTGCATAATAAGAATTTGAAAGAAAGCAAAGTCAATGTTTGAGAAATTTCTACAGAATGCAATAAACATCTAATGTTCAGTTAATATAATAAAAATTTTAGAGAGGCGCTAACGGTTTGTTAAACTCTCGTCACGGTTGTGCAACCAGAGCTAAGAGAATTAAAATGGGCATATGAAGCTTATAAGAAGCAAGTAATTTAATCAATCTAGGAAAAGAAGTGGACACAGTAAATAGAGATTAGTGGCACTTGATGGAAATTTAGACAGAGATTCTGACTTAGCGATAACAGTGTTAAAGAGCACGCGCAATAGTGTTAAAAATTTTGATTACTTCATGGACATACATATTTAGACAGATGCTTCGGCCGCAACTATATTCAATAAAAAGTTTTCTACGAGAACCCACATCAACTATTAATATGGTTGAAAATGTAAAAGTTGAAAGAAAACATTGATGTGGCATGGAAATATGATAGAGGAGATATACAGTGCTGTCAAGAAATTGACGTAACTATAATATATCTGCATTGTTTGCTCTCCAACTGCGACTATACTATACATGGAAGTCGTAAAAGAAGTGCGATGAGGACCTAATCTGAAGTCATTTAGTTACACCAAGTCGTACTCTTCATAAAATTTATATCTCAATATTACGAAATCAATAAGTTGTCTAATGAGCTTACGTACTGACTATTTTCTAGTTGTAATCAATGCAACAGCCTTCTAATAAAGAACTGCTATTACATGCAAGACCAGACCTAAACCAGTTTTATCACAAGAAAGGTATCTTAAAATTTTAGTTTTTTTAGAAAATTGCCAACAATATCATGAACATGCTCTCCAGTTATTGGTCTCCAAATCAGAATTAAAATTATAAAATCCTTAATAGAATCGATATTTCCTTACAAGTGCAAAAGTTGCAGATACATATCGAAAATTGATAGAAAACTCATACAAGGTCTACAAGACAAACTGATAAGAAATGTCTGAAGGTTTTATAAAAAATGCACCAAGAGACTAGTATCAGTTAAAGAAGAGAACTCAGTAAAACAAATATAAGGAAAATTTAAACTTACTCATAATAGGCCTAAAAGACTGTAATCTGAAACAGCCCATTCTTATAGAGGAGGTACAAAAAAATAAAGAATAAGTAAGTTGAAATGAGAGTAGAATTGTTGTTTTAATTTTTTTTATATATTATTTATTTATTTATTTATTTATTTATTTATTTATTTATTTATTTATTTATTTATTTATTTATTTATTTATTTATTTATTTATTTATTTATTTATTTATTTATTTATTTATTTATTTATTTATTTATTTATTTATTTATTTATTTATTTATTTATTTATTTATTTATTTATTTATTTATTTATTTATTTATTTATTTATTTATTTATTTATTTTTTTATTTATTTATTTATTTATTTATTTATTTATTTATTTATTTATTTATTTATTTATTTATTTATTTATTTATTTATTTATTTATTTATTTATTTATTTATTTATTTATTTATTTATTTATTTATTTATTTATTTATTTATTTATTTATTTATTTATTTATTGAGAGATTTACAGGCTCAAAGCCCTTGGATAAAAATAAAGATATACATTTGCATATATAAATAAATACTACATATTCATTTGGAACAATCGCAAAAAAATAAAGATAAATAAACTTTTCAGTTAACAAACTTACTACTCATCTAAGTTTCCGGTACCAAACATAAGAAAAAAAATATAACAAACTAAAAATCAATTATATGTGAAAAGGGAACGCCTCAGCTCAGTTTTAAAAATAGAGATAGACAACGTATCACTAATATCTGGCAAATTATCCATGTCATTAAACAATCGACAAACTCTGAGCCATTAATTAAATGTGAGCTGCCCATAGGTATCCAGAACCGAGACGTAGCCCTCAACACACGCCCCGGAATCCTAAATCCAATAATAGCCAATAAATATGGACAGTCAACAAAAGAATACATCAACTCAACTTATTTCTCAGACTCCTCACATTTTGAAAATATATAGAGATGGATCCACCATGTACAGCAGTCGAATTCAGTTTCCTGACTCAGACGAATTATTAAGTTCAGCAGCAGCAGTTTGATCTGCTTTACGCTTAGCAATTGTAGGATTGCCATTTACATATTTAATGAATAAATTCACTTCACCATCAGCAACTCTCTTCTTCAACTGAGTCAAAACTTGCTTGAACTGAAGTCTCTGCACAGCAGTTTGATCAGAGTTAATCTTGATCCCATCTAGATTTAGAGATTTCTTGTTGTGGAGAGTCCAATGCACATCAAATGCTGAATCAAACATAACCCTCAAGGGTCTGCATTTGCCAACAGTATATTTACCAAGTCTAGTGACCTTTATATTGTCAGTACTAACAGGAGAATCCTTAAACAAGTCCAAAATAAAGTTTTTATCAGCAGGTAAATCATTACTATCATTCAAATGAAAGACAATTATATTGGCTTCTTTCTTCCTTCTCTCAGACAACTCAGTAATTACAACATCCGATATTGATGACTGAGCAGTAGTAAGTTCAGATCTCAAAATATCAATTTTGCAAAAAACTTCATCTCTGATCTCATCAATAGTATCAACAGCATTATCAACTTTATCCGAAATTTGATCTATCTTTGTATCTTGAGTAGCCAACCTGGAATCAAATTCCTTCAAAGACTCACGTAATGACTCCTTCAGTTCATTTATATTAGCAACAGATGCACTATGTATTCTATTCAACATTTTGTCTATTTTTGCTTCAGTACCACTCATCAACTTATTGATATGTCTTTCCAACTTGAGATCAACAGAATCAGCAGAAGCTGCAGGAGTCACCCTATTCCTATCAGTACCACAGCATTTTTTAAATGCTCCACTTTCCGTTTTGGATAAGCGTTGAAGACAACCCTGATGCACATAGTGATCCGATTCCGTGCATTTGATAGCATCTGCAATTCCCGCTGCACCAAAGGGCTTATTACACGATAGGCAATTCATAGACATGATGCAAACAGCTCCAATACAGCAAGTAGCTCCAATACAGTTTCAGGTTATGTTCGAAACACGTGGCGTGCTATTGCAAAATATATACAAAAAGTGACTCCAACAGCGTCAAGCCACACAACAAGATCAAGAAAAAATCACTTTAACGAACTCAGTGCAATCAAACAGTTCGACAAGTTGCAACAAACACCAGAAACAAACAATAATCAACCGATAAACACGCGACCGTTCCAAGCGACACCATCTTGTTTTTTTGTGATTTATGTTTATTATGTTCCAGTAAATCATCAAGATAAAAGTGGAATTACATGGAAGACAAATTATATATCGAACTGTAAAGGCCCGACGAAAAGAGTTCGAGTGCAAAAGACAACAATTTATAGAAACATTGCAATAAGAAATTGAAAAAGTTATAAGCATCAGGAATTGATCATTCCTGGGGACCTGAATGGGAGAGTAGATCAAAAGGGCAAAGATATTATTGTTGGATGGCTTGGTGAAGAAACATGGAAATGTTAAAGAGAATACTAGAAACATGTAAACTAAACTAAGGTAACCGGTACCTTACGACAGGCTCAAAAGAGAAGCGAGGGTGGGACCTTACCCCTAGCCTATTTGGTATTAATAAAAAGCTCGCAAAACTTCAATTTAAAAAAAATTGAAAGTAGAAATTGTGACAACTATAACGCATAAGTGTCATCTCAAACTAGTAAAGAATAGAGTCCCTTTATAGACCTAAAAAAGGTATATATGACTCTATTCCACGTGTTAAGATCTGGAAAGCAGTAAAACAACTTCAGATTCCTAATATTCTAACAGTAGCAAGAAAAACTCTCTCTATTAAAAGTGTAGAATTAGTCAGTCAGAAAGAAGATTTAGTACATCAAAGATCTTACTACAAGGATTCTCCACATCTCGCACCTCCTTCAAACTATTTCTTAAAATGACACTAACACCTTGGAAGCGAAAATGCAAAGGTGTAGGAATACTAGATAAAAACGAGCATTATTACCTACTAAATTTAGGTAGCAATCAACTAGTTCTGGGTCAGGAAGAAGAAGACAGCTCGCTCTTAAAAACACATGACATGGATTAAAGATTAAAACAACTGGAGCAAAGAGTTAAGAACTAGAAATAACAGAAAATAACGAAATAGAAGAAAATAACACATTTAGTGTCAAAGTTTGGTAATTTCTAAAGAGGGAACTGCTATAAATGGCATTATAAATAGTTTGATACGAGCTAGATCGTGTATATAAAAGAGAAACAGATAATTGTTAACGAGTCACCAAAATGTGTTTAAAGATTACATGCCCATCCATCCACTTAAAAATTTGAAAGATAGCTATATTGTCAAGAATGTAAAAAATATTATGAGAAATTGATGGGCTTAAAAAAGTTTTAGAAAATGTTAATAAATCATTAACTGCCCATTAGCGTTATGCCATCGTAGCCAAATCAGCGTTAGAGCTACTTCTAAGAATTTATTTAAGAAGGATTTGATTTTTGTTTGTGCATCAAGCTCATATTTATTTATTTGGCAACTTCTGGAATGCTTTTATTACTTTTACATATTGTTGAAGTCTCACTAGAACTGCCTCTCATGAAGAATAAAATTTATAAATAAAATTGCAACTTAACTTTTGCTAAAATTCTTCACCTTCTACAGACAGTACACATTTTTGTCAAATATTAGTTGCAAATTAGTTAAAAACAGTAACTACTAAGAAAAAATTAGGCCCGTGTAGGATTCGAACCTACGATCTCCGACATTGTTACACAGAGCGGCGCTCTAACCAACTAAGCCAACGAGCCATAGTCGCTATTGGTGTTGTTAACAGAATATAAGCAATTTTATTGAGCCTTAAATCAATATTTGTATAACAAAATTTATTTAAATTATTACGTAATTATATCAATTTAATTGTACAAAATTAAGGACGCGTAAATCCTCCAATTTTTTTTTTCATAGATTTGAAATTTTGAGATCCAAATTTTATGAGAATTTAAAAATTTAGCAATATTTTTAAAAGTTCTTGTAATAATTATAACAAAATTTTAGCAATGTGTGGAATCACACAAAATAGTTCAATTAATTTAATTTAACTGTACAAAACTTTTCAAAAATTTAAGATTTAAAACTTATTTGAGATTTCTTTCAACTGGACCGAAACGTGCAAAGTTAGAGTTAAATTTTCATAGTGAATTAGAAATCCAGACATTTCCTTGTGTCAAAATTTCACTAAAACCGCATCTGATAAAGAATGCAATTTTGCTTGCAAATTCCAAATTTTGCAACATTTAAATAAAATGGCAACATCCCTATTCCTGAATCTCTTGACTTTCTACTGACACTAGACACTATTTTCGAGTATTAGCTATTGATCAGTCAAAAGCAGTAAAATCAATAAAGAAAGTAAACAATTGTCGACCAATAACTGAATAATTTCCACTATTTCTTGCTAACAATCAATAAAATTATTTCAGTGTCATTTCAATTAATTTTTTTCTTTAGACTATAAAAAAATTAAAAACTTAGTTCCGTCCAATAACTTGGTCACCTAATTTAAGGGAAAGAGTCTAATTTTAATGACTCACTTTCCAAAAATGGAAACCCCCGTTACAGCGTGGGTAGTAATACAAAACATTTACTTATTATCGATTTCAATCCTGAAATGAGGCCATTAACCCTAAAAGCAACAATAGTTACTCCTCGTTTTCTCTAGGGAAAAACTTAATTAAGTTTTTCCCAATCAAGACTTCTAGCTAGATCACCAGCAACAAAGGAATCCATCCCTAAAGACTATCAAATTACGTAATCATCCCTCGTTATTAGACCGATCACAGATACTGCTTGTAATTCCCAAAGGTCCAAATTATAATTAACGACCCAAAGATGTCGCTGCAATAAAATAGTGACGTGACGTCAAAATTTTTAGTGTTTTCAAAATTATCTGAAATAACCAAGAAATGAAAATCGACTAACAGCTTTTGAAATGAATAAATCCCTGATCACAACTCGGTGGTTTCTCCAGGTATTTTCCTTTTAACTAATTATAAAGACTCCGGCTATTTCGGGTCCAGTGATTCGAATTGTGGACTGGCATTAAAATAGCCTCTTTTTCCACCTTACTGACCTAATAGCGATGGCGGCTAAATGGCTGACCTATTTCCTGTAACTGTGTTGCGGTTTTAGCAGGGAACGGTCTGGTGTTCTGGTGTTTGACCATCGCAGTCACGGTTTGTAGATTTGAAAGTGATAAAAGCTGGTAGTATGCTAGTATAGAACCATGAGTTGTGTTGTTTCTGTTCTGTTGCATTGATGATTGCGTTACGACATTAAAAAAAAAAACATTGATGATGATGGTGTGAAAGTGACGGAATCTTGACCACCCATCCGGATTACTAACGACGCTAATTTATTATTAAGTAGTTAACATTTTATACTGAACGCCACAATTAACGCCACTTGGCGAGGAAAGTCTGAATTTCTATTTTTTTTAAGAAATTAAGGCCATCTACTGATTGAAATGGCTCCGTTGCAATGCCTTCGTCCTGCAAGAAGATCCTGAACCAAATATGCGAATAAAATTAAGTAGCTAACGAAAAAAAATCAAAATCCTACTATGGATGGTTGCCTAAATATAGGCAACAACAAAATATTGGTGTGAAGAAAATTTATTTATTGTCACTTGTGGAGTAGAAAAACCCAATTGATCCATTTTTAGAAAATAAATTAAGGCCGAAATCCAGTGATTAAAAGGGGTCTATTGCTGCGCTTGAGGACTACCTAAAGAAAAGCAATGGATAGCTTTTGGCTAAATATAGGCGAAAGGCACAAAATTTATTAGTAATGTTAGCGTTAGTTAAATTAAGATGTCTTCAGGACCGAGTGTTGGCATTCGGTGACAATACTGAATTTGAGTAGAAATTGGTAGAATTTTTTTTTGACCATTACGTATGAAGAAATGGTAAATTTGGGGCAAATTTTCATGGAAAAAATACAAAAGTTGGGCCCGTGTAGGATTCGAACCTACGATCTCCGACATTGTCATACAGAGCGGCGCTCTAACCAACTGAGCCAACGAGCCGTATTCACAATTGGTGTTGTTAATCGAAGATAAGCAAGTTTTTTTAGCCTTAAATCAATAATTTAAATATCAAAATTAATTAAAATTTGCCATAAATAATATAGAATTATATGAGTATATCACTTTATAAGTTTAAAATTTATAAATTCTGCAAATTCTAAACATATTTTATAAATTTGAGATGTTGGGTACTAAATTTTATATAAATTTTAAAGAGTAGCAAAGATCTCAAAATTTTTATAACAGAATTTTAGGGATGTCTGAAAAATTTTAAACAATTTCAATTAATTTGACATTTTTTTAATCAAGAAATTGTAAATTTTAAAAATATTAAATAACTTGGAAAAATTGAAAATTATTCAAAACTTCTTTGAAATTGTATTGAAATTCCAACAAAGATAAAATAATAATCCGGACACTGTAAATAAAAAAGCACCCTTTGCTGCCAAATGTAAAAATTTATACTTTTGAATCTTTAATAAAATTTAAATCCTAAGTGTGTAAATAAGAAAATTGGAATTATCAGTTTTGACAGAAATTTGTGAAAATTTTTTCACCTACTTCATTCTTCGATTGTTCAGATGAAAATCAATCGTTGTGAGCAAAAAAATCATTTTCTGATGTATTTTGTTTCGCTTTGCTTGATTTTGGTGTTGGCTTGTCGAAGTTCAGCATAAATTTGCAGTTTTTGGAAAAAGTTTACAGAAATACAAATTTTTATAAAATTCAAACCTCGACAGCTACTCGAGTATTTACGCTATATCGAATGCAAGTACATTAATTTAATCGACTCTCAAAAGGCTTTCCAGCAAGTGTAAAATGAAAATTCGAACGTTGTAAATAAAAAGTCGCCTTTTTCTTCGAAAGGTAGAAATTTGGAATTTCGAATCTTTAAGTGTTATATCTTCGAAATTAAGTGTTCAAATTCAAATCTGATTGCGCCGTCGTATTATACAGATTTAAAAGATTAAAATGAAGTCAAAAAGGACCCATAAAAAATTTCAATGCTTTCAACTTTTTTTTCCTACTTCAATCGATTAAATTTTTCAAAAATTCCCATTGCACCAAACCAACCAAAATAGATTTTTCTAATGTACTTCGACGCTTTGATCCTATTTCCACACTCGGTTAGTCACTTGTCGAGATAGATTTCCAATTTTTCGAAAAAATCTACAAAAATTTAAATTTTTACAAATTTCTAACGCCCACATCTACTTGAGCCTGTACAACTTATCAAGTGTATATAAGCCGATTTAATCAACTTTTCGACAGCTTTCATACGGTGGTAAAATTAAAATCCTAAGTGTGTAAACAAAAAAGTTGGAATTTTCAGTTTGAACAAAGTTTGTGAAAATGTTGTCAACTTTTTCATTCATCGATTGCTCAGATAGAAATAAATCGTTGTAAGTTTAGAAAAAAATATTTTCTGGTGTATTTTGTTTCTATCTGCTTAATTTTGAACTTGGTTTGTCAAAATTCAGCATAGATTTACAGCTTTTTGAAAAAGTCTACAAAAATACAAATTTTTGTAAAGTTCAAACCTTGACAGCTACTCGAGTTTTTACGCTATATCGAATGCAAGTACATTAATTTAATCGGCTCTCAAAAGGCTTTACAGCAAGTGTAAAATGAAAATTCGAACGTTGTAAATAAAAAGTCGCCTTTTTCTTCGAAAGGTAGAAATTTGGAATTTCGAATCTTTAAGTGTTATATCTTCGAAATTAAGTGTTCAAATTCAAATCTGATTGCGCCGTCGTATTATACAGATTTAAAAGATTAAAACGAAGTCAAAAAGGGCCCATAAAAAATTTCAATGTTTTCAACTTTTTTTTTCTACTTCAATCGATTAAATTTTTCAAAAATGCCCATTGCACCAAATCAACCAAAATAGATTTTTCTAATGTATTTCGACGCTTTCATCCTATTTCCACACTCGATTAGTCACTTGTCGAGATAGATTTCCAATTTTTCGAGAAAATCTACAAAAATTTAAATGTTTACAAATTTCTAACGCCCACATCTACTTGAGCCTGTACAACTTATCAAGTGTTTATAAGCCGATTTAATCAACAGTTTTCATACGGCGGTAAAATTCAAATCCTAAGTGTGCAAACAAGAAAGTTGAAATTTTCAGTTTGAACATCGTTTGTGAAAATTTTGTCAACTTTTTCATTCATCGATTGCTCAGATAGAAATCAATCGTTGTAAGTTTCGAAAAAATTATTTTCTGGTGTATTTTGTTTCCATCTGCTTAATTTTGAACTTGGTTCGTCGAAATTCAGCATAGATTTACAGCTTTTTGAAAAAGTCTACAAAAATACAAATTTTTGTAAAGTTCAAACCTCGACAGCTACTCGAGTTTTTACGCTATATCGAATGCAAGCACATCGATTAAATCGACTCTCATAGGGCTTTCCAATAAGAGTAAAATAAAAATCCGGACGGTGTAAATAAAAAAACGCACTTTTTGCCAAAGGTAAAAAGTTCACTTTTTTGAATCTTTAAATATCTTCAAAATTAAGCGTTCAAATTAAAATCTGATTGCGCCGTTGTGTTGTACAAATGTGAAAGGTTAAAATAAAAACATAAAAGAGCTTTAGAAAAATTTAAGAATTTTCCACAAAATGTTGTAGAAATATAAAAATAATTTTGAGTCCACGAAATGGTATTCTCTAGCATAATCTGTGTCGCTAATCTCGATTTTTTGCATGATTTGTGAATGTAAATGATGGATTTCAATTATTTCATAAAAGAACACAAAGAGTCAATTATTTTTCAATATTCAAGCTTGGATAGCTTCCAGAATTCTTAAGTTATTGCCAAGCTCATGCTCTTAATCGACATCTAAATGACTTTCTAATAATCCTAAAATTAAAGTCTTGGCCTTGTAAATAATAATGCTCAGTCTACCGTTGATAAAAATTTATTTCTAGAACATCAAATTGACATAACTTTGAAAATGGAAGTCCAAATTAAAAACTAGCGACTGCGTTGCGATAAGCTCACTGACCATTATATAATGAGATCATAGAAAGACCCTATAAAAATTTGGAAATTTTGAGGCGCTTATTTAATGGATTAAAATTTTCAAAAATTCCAAAATCATTTTCTGCTAACGAAGATAACAATTTCTTGGGCAAGTTGTTTTGCTGATCACGTATCTGGACTCGGTTTTTCCATAATAGATTTCGAATATTTCATACAAGGACACAAAATACAATTTTTTTCAAAGTTTGCATGATGTTTTGTCGTTTATATTTTAAGTTTATCTGCTTGCTTGCACTTATTGTTTCACTTGCCGCTCCCAATATTATCGTTCGTATTTTTATCCAGCTATTCCCTACATTGTCTTCTCCTTCTTCGGGTTTGTAGCAATTTTGTCACCTGGTCTTCGTTGATAGAGCTTTTTCCTGAAAAGATTGCACTTTTATCACATTGCCATTCTTCCAATTTTGTTCAATTTTCTTTATTTATATTGTCCATTTTTTATTTAAATTCATGTTGACATTGCTTATTTTTTCGAATTTGTTACCTTTTAGACCAAATTTTTGACCATTCATGTTACTTTAGCTTTGATTTATTATTGCGATTTTTAATGCGTGAATTTTGAATCATGCAGAAAACTGGAGGAGCACTTTTAGCTAACAAGTCAAGCAATGGGAATTGATCAAAACACACGTGGTGCATTTTACACCCACACCTTCGTAGAAACTTCTACCTGACTAGGTAATTATGAAACTGTCAATTGACATAAGAATTTTTTCCATAACGGTGCGTTAGTAGTTGTCAGGTGACACCTCGTTAAATGAGCAATTATTAGTAACTTTGTAACAATATTTTCAAACATCGCACAAAAGTCTTTGGTAACTGAACAACACCATGCAAATTGGCTTCGCCCACTCTCTGGATATCAACGACTTCGTGCGCGTTACTTCAAACCCACTCTCACACCATTATCGTCATTACACTCACTTCTTTCAATTATTAGCGTTCCTAAATAATCGAGTTCGTTCTGTCAATCTGGGCCAAAAAATCATTTTCTCTTCAGCTCCAAGAATTAGTAATAATTGCATACCGCAGACACCCGTCCCACGTACATCCCGGTTGTTGCCATGCCCGAGCGAAGAAGATCCCAGGAATTTACAGCTTGCCGGCTAGACCGCCCCTTTTTCTTCGTTTTCGGCCCGGACTCTTCAACCCCTCAACTTGTCTCATTTGCGTCATTTTCCAATAGCAACTTTTTCCAGTTTTGCGTCCTGAACCAGCAAGAATCAGCAAATATTGTGCGCAGTAATTTCTTATTAGTCACTTGTCTTGTAATTTAAGTTCAAACGGTCACCGGCCGATTTTGGTGAGACGGGTTCCGGCTGTTTGAAGCGAGGCCAGGAATTTTTGCAGACGTCCTTTGTCGAAGGAAAAGGACTGTTGTGTTGCGTTTTACGCAACTTTGAAAACGATTTATTTATACGTTTGGTGGAAAAATTAATGTAAATTTTAGCATTTGACGAGAATTTCGCAAATCACCACCGACGACGAATTGTTTCGGAACGCAATTTCGGGTTTGCCGGCCCCAATAATTGTACCGTCCACCCACAATAGAAAAAACGTTGAACTCTTGATGTATTGTGTCGAGTCCACACAGACATGAATCAATAGAGCAGCGTCTGGTCTCCATACAATTTGTTTTGTTGAAGTAATTTTTTTGATGGCAAAGACGAAGCTGGAGAAAAATAAATTTTTCAAATCGTTTTTATTCGTGGGTTGGGGAGTTTCGTTTCAATAGAAATGCGTCCAGTCTATTCGCTTCTAACTTTCTAATCTGCTTAAAAGATCGTTTTTGGACCAACAGTAGAGAATAAATCCGGACTGGACATCTAAAACCACGTTTTTAGATGAAATCCTTGCAAGACGATATTGGTATGCTAAAGAAAAGGTTCTGGAGATCGAATTGCAGCTGGCAGATCCAATTTTCAAAAATTCTCGAAACAATTTATTGGAATTTAAGTCAATCATACAAGGCTAACATTCCTTAATACTGAAGCAAAAAGATATTGGGCAAGAAAAGTTAATTAAATTTTATTTGCATCTCCAATTTGATGCTAATAATTTTTATTAAGCATTCCAGAAATTAAGAGTGATTTTCATCGTGGCGGTTCCGAAACTGAAATTTTGTTTATTCATCTCGATTTATGCAACGCTTAATGCCCTTGATTCAGTTTGTTAAAGCCGTTTTTATGGCGTACAATTAATAACGGCCGTATCGCTAATTGTCGCTACAAATTGAGTTTTATGAGTACGTTAAGTGGGAAATATCGCCATTTTCTTGTTTGCCGTTTTCGCGACACTGAATAATTTCTAATGTTTGGAATGTTTGCAAAGACCGGATGTTTTAAGGAAACGACGGACTTGAGTTAAGTATTTCTAATTGGAGCGTTAAGCAAATCGCCTGCACTTCCTACTTGTTAGGAAAGAAGTTTATGGAAATATTTTGTATGCATGCAATAAAACCTCTTGAAATTTCTATCTTTTGAGTATTGCGTGCAAATGTGCAAATTTGTAGAAAAGCTTGCCAAATGAACCATTGAATCAACCCGAAGAAGATTTCGGGAGTAGAGTAGAAAGAACGAATTGTTATGTACCTATATGTCTTGAAGATAAATAGAAGCGGTAACTTCAATTAAATGATTAAAAATCAACAAGACAACAAACTTCTTCTTTTTCTTCTTTCAGTAACATTCTCGAAGTTACTGCAGGATGTAGGTCTATTAGTCTACTCGTGCGGTTCATTCTTGTTTGTTACGGTCTAGTGAAAAACTATAACCCCAATTAAAAGACTAAGATTCAACAGGACAAGTAACTTGTTTTTCCAGAATCTTTTCAGTCTCGGTCCTTCTGTGATTCATTCTTGTTTATTACGATCACTTAGAAGCCAAAACCCCAAATAAAAAACTAAGGTACAACAGGACAAAAAATTTCTTCTTTTTCTTTTAGAACCGTCTTGGATTCACTGCTTTTAGTGTGCTTGTGTGATTTATTACTTGCTTATTACGATTTTGTTAAAGTTATAACCCCAATTAAAAGACTGAAGTTTAACAGAACAAACTTCTTCCTCTTCTTTCGGAACCTTCTCGGATTTACTGTTGAATGTAAGTCTTTTAGTCTGCTTGTCCAATTAAAAGACCAGACTAGAAACTTATTATTTCATCGGCCTACTCTGATTCACTGCTGGATGTAGGTCCTTCAGTCTGCTTCTATGGTTCATTTCTGGTTATTAGGGTTTAGTTAAAAACTATAACCCCAATAAGAAGTTTAAAGTCCAAAAGGACAAGAAACGTCTTCTTCTTTCTGCAACCTTCTCAGACTTACTGTTGGGTGTAGGTGTTTTAGTCTGCTTGTATGCTTTATTTCCATTTATTATGGTCTAGTTAAAAGCTAAAACTCCAATTAGAAGTTTAAAGTCCAATAGAACAAAAAACTGCTTGCTCTTCTTTCAGAACCCTCTCCTATTTACTGTTGGATGTAAGTCTTTTAGTCTGCTTGTATGGTTTATTCATGTCCATTACGGTCTAGTTAAAAGCTGTAATCTCAATTAAAAGAACAGACTCCTTCTTCTTCTTTTAACAACCTTTTCTGATTTACTATTTGCATGTAGATCTTTCAGTCTGCTTGTGTGGCGAATTCTTATTACTAACCTACTAGTTAAAAACTATAACTCTAATTACAAGTTTAAACTCCAACAGGACAAGAAACGTCTTCTTCTTCTTCTTCTTTCATAAATTTTCTAGGGGTTACTGTTGGATGTAGGTGTTTTAGTCTGCTTGTGTGGTTCATTTTTATTTATTATGGTCCAGTTAAAAACTATACCCCAATTAGAAGTTTAAAGTCCAACAGGACAAGAAACTACTTTCTCTTCATTCAGAACCTTCTCCTATTTACTGTTGGATGTAAGTCTTTTAGTCTGCTTGTATGGTTTATTCTTGTTCATTACGATCTAGTTAAAAGCTGTAATTTGAATTAAAAGAACAGACTTCTTTCTTCTTCTTTTAACAACCTTTTTTGATTTACTATTTGCATGTAGATCTTTCAGTCTGCTTGTGTGACTAATTCTTATTTATTACCATCTAGTTAAAAACTATAACCCCAATTAGAAGTTTAAACTCCAACAGGACAAGAAACGTCTTCTTCTTCTTCTTCTTTCATCAATTTTCTAGGGCTTACTGTTGGATGTAGGTGTTTAAGTCTGCTTGTGTGGTTCATTTCTATTTATTATGCTCCAGTTAAAAACTATAACCCCAATTAGAACTTTAAAGTCCAATGGGACAAAAAACTTCTTCCTTTTCTTTCAAAACCTTCTCCTATTTACTGTTGGATGTAAGTTTTAGTCTGCTTGAATAGTTTATTCTTGTTCATTACGGTCTAGTTAAAAATTGTAACGCTAATTAAAAGACCAAACTAACTTCTTCTTTTAGCAACCTTCTCTGATTTACTGTTGCATGTAGGTCTTTCAGTCTGCTTGTATGGTTCATTCTTGTTTTATTATGGTCTAGTTAAAAACTATAACCCCAATTAGAAGTTTAAAGACCAACAAAACAAGAAACTTGTTCTTCTTCTTCTTTTTCTTTCAGCAACCTCCTTGGACTGACTGTTGAATGTAGGTGTTTTAGTCTGCTTGTATGATTTATTCTTGTTTATTACGGTCTAGTTAAAAGCTGTAACCTCAATTAAAAGACCAAACTAGAAACTTCTTATTTCAGCGACTTTCTCTGATTCACTGCTGGATGTAGATCTTTTAGTCTGCTTCTATGGTTCATTCCTGTTTATTATCGTCTAGTTAAAAACTATAACTCCTATTATAAGTTTAAAGTCCAACAAGACAATAAACTTATTAGTCTTCTTTCAGAACCGTTTTATATTTACTGTTGGACGTAAGTCTTTTAGTCTGCTTGTATGATTAATTCTTGTTCATTACAGTCTGGTTAAAAACTGTAACCCCAATTAAAAGACCAAACTGAAAACTTTCTATTTCTGCGACATTTTCTGATTCACTGCTGGATGTTATGTACCTATATGTTTTGAAGATAAATAGAAGCGGTAACTTCAATTAAATGATTAAAAATCAACAAGACAACAAACTCTTTCTTTTTCTTCTTTCAGTAACATTCACGAAGTTACTGCAGGATGTAGGTCCTTTAGTCTACTTCTATGGTTCATTTTTGTTTATTATGGTCTAGTTAAAAACTATATCCCCAATTAGAAGTTTAGAGTACAACAGGATAAGAAACTTCTTCCTCTTCTTTCAGAACCTTCTCGGATTTACTGTTGGATGTAAGTCTTTTAGTCTGCTTGTATGGTTCATTCTTGTTCATTACGGTCTAGTTAGAAACTGTAATCTCAATGAAAAGAACATACTAGAAACTTCTTTTTTTAGCAGCCTCCTCGGCTTTACTGTTGCATGTAGGTCTTTCAGTCTGCTTGTCCGGTTCATTCTTGTTTATTATGGTCTAGTTAAAATCTATAACCCAATTAAAAGTTTAAAGTTCAACAGGACAAAAAACTTCTTATTCTTCTGCCAGCAATTTTCTCGGATTTACAGCTGGATGTAAGTCTTTTAGTCGGCTTGTGAGGTTTATTTCTATTTATTACGATCTAGTTAGAAACTTTAACCTCAATTAAAGGACAATACTAGAAACTACCTTCTCTGATTTACTGCTGGATGTAGATCTTTCAGTCTCCTGGTGTGGGATTTTTGTTTATTTTGTTCCAGATAGTGCCAGTTTTATTCTACTATTGGTTTAATATTATCTAGTCAGCCCGTTGGTGGTCTTCCCACATTTCATTTATATTTTTCCGCCTCTTCACATACCAATATTTTAGTCAATCTTTTGCTCTCTTGTCAGCCCACGTACACAACCGAGCTCCATTTCTGCTTTGCGATACTATCGATTATATCTTCCGTCTTTGCCTTTTTCCTTATATGCTTATTTCGATTTTGTTCACTTAGACATACTCCCAGCATGGTTTCTTTAATAGCTCTTTGTGTAGTTTTTAGTCGCTTGATTGTTTGTGTTGTGAATCATTGTTTTTATGCCCTAAACTATAACAAGAAGAATTAAGCTATTGAACAGTTTTGTTTTTAGGCTGATGAGTATTTTTTATAATTTTTTTTCTTTAAGACCTGCAAGCATGTTTATTTCAATGCTAGAAATGCTACATTTGGCTTTTTAGCGGTAATTGTGTGTTCCAGATAAATGTACACTTTAACTTTATCAATTTCTTTTTAATCTATCATCTTCTTCTGTAATCACTTTAATTTTGTTCAGAGTCATCTTGAGCTGACATTCCCCAATTCCGTTTTTAGTTCTTTTAACAGTTGCTTGAATTCTATTGTAGTGTTACTTAGAATTACGATGTCGTCAGCAAATCTGAGATGACTCAAGACTCAAGTATCGTCGGATAATTTTTACCTCTCACTGCGTTAGAAGTTCATAAAAATAGTCCAAAAAACTTATTCAACAGTAATTATCTAGGTTAATACTTATTTATTGCCTTTCTGATCTATTAAGAAAGTTTTCACGTTTTGCCATGAGTCCGAGAAGGATCCACCATAAAGCCATTTGTTCATCAAAATTCAAATTACTTTTAATTACTTCTTTCCAGAAGATTTCCTATTCTTTATCTATGTCAAAGCCTTTTCGACTTCATCTTTAGTAATTTCCGACAGTTCCTACGACCCCACATTCTAAATCTTCTTATTTTTGCTGATGTTAGATTTTGTATATAGCAAAAGTACTTTTTTATAAAATAATTTTGACAATTTCAGCTCTCTGATCTTTTTGTGTTTGATATTTTTGATTTTGTCTCTCATTTGATACATTCTTTGTCTTATAGTTTTCAGTATTTTTTCATTCTTGCTATTCTCTATTAGTTTTGTGATCCTTTTGTTGCTGTAATGTTTTGCCTTACTTTTTCTGATTATTTAATTAAAATCTTTATATTTTGAGTGGTAGGAAAAAAATCTACAATAAGTCAATTGATTTTATTTTAAAAACTTTTTTAATTATAATTCTTGTTAAATCGTCCCTAGGAATAATTTTTTCTGCAATTTGAAATAAAATTTCCTGAGAATTTAAAATGTTTTTTTTCTAATGGCTGCAGTCTTCTGAAGTCTCTTTGTAGTTGAAGTTCATTTGGAAGTATACGGTCAACGGCAACTCTTTTTTATCCTTTCAACATATATCTCCCTGAAACTGAAAAATAAAGATTTCCGAACAACTAGTCAACGAGAAGAAATTTTTTCAATTGTAAATAGAAGAAAATTTTGTACTAAAACAAAGAAGTGCATTTAACTGCCTTGGAATATTTAAGAAGTATTCAAAAATATTTATGAAAGGGGAAGCTTCAGTTTTAAAATTACAAATTATGCAAGAAAAACTGTTAAGGACCTCAAATTCAAAAGTATATATTCCAAATTTCGTAATGGAGACTCCAGTTGAAGTGTTTTGGATAGCGTCAAAAGCAATAGATCAATGGTAACGACAAAACAGGTCAAAAATATAAATTAAATCAAAGACTGTTCCTTCAAACTCTGAAATTTCTGATACGCTTAATATATTGAAATGAATATGTTCAGAGAAGACCAAATTTTAGTTGGAAGTAAATTCTAACTTTTAAGGAACTTAGTTTTGTGTGTTTCTTGAACATGACCGACCTCAATTAATTTAGTAGATAAATAATATAAAGAAATAATTTTTAATAATCTTGAAAACTCTTTATCTCCCTTTAGTTTGTAGGCGTTCGTGGTAGTTGGCTCGGTTTGGACTTCTGCGTTTCGCCCTAATACGCTTAATTGGTTCTTTTGTTAGTCGTATCGCGACTTTCCTCCAAAGATAAGTTCTCCTAAACTGTTTAAGAGAGAACTTAAAAGGAAGGTGGAGATAAGAGAATTACGCGGGACCCAACCCGGAAATCCGAACCAAATAATTCACTTTACTAAAGAAGCTCAACTCATTTCAAGAAATAACACCAAATAATCGGAAGATTTTCCGAAATTTTTCCAAATGAATTCGAGATTAGATTACAGTAATCTATGGCTACGCCGCATCTCGGGGTCATGGTCTCTCACGTTTTGTGGATCCCCGAAACCGCTCCCGAATTCAAAGGGTGTCTGCGTAACCGTTGCCAACAATGCAACAAAATTAAAAAGAGTCCTTGGCAGTTGGCCTTATCGGATGTAACGACCGCTGAGAAAAATAAATAATTCAACAGGATTTGTGGCAACCTGCAGATCTTTAAGGAAACTTGTAAGATTCGAGTTGCGTCCTGTTAGAATTTTTCCAGCATATCAAGGACCTGCCGATATCAAAACAGTTTCAAGTCAAAATGCGAATTAATTCGCTAGATTTTGGTTATTGCGGACGACGCAATATAAAAACAAGTGGGAGACCTACAGATCGGGTTCACACCGGATCAGCTGTAGCTGTAGGAAAGGAATCACCCGACCAGCTGATCGCAACAACAACATACACAGTCGGAGTAGAAGCGCGAACGTGTGCGCACAAAGCGACGTCACACGTCGTCCTGCAAGATTTTTTTCGGTTTATCCGACAGGATTTTTGCGTGGAACACAGTGCCAATTTCCTAGTGTTTTCACGGTTATGTGCCAGAAATTCCCGCAGGATACGCTATAAATTTAAGGTATCTAATCGACGAAAATTTATCGACGTCGTCGACGTCCTTTGTTCCTCAGGTGCCCGCCTCGGTCAATTCCGACCGCTTTCGGTTTATTATGTAAACACGCTGTACAGCCTTGAGGTGTCCAAATTATATTTTTTTTACGGATTGTTGCTAATAATTTTAACTTTCATTTTCGAACGAAACTATCGGGTGCGCAATTGTAACAAAGTCGGTTATTTCACGGATCAGTTGGGATTAATGGAAATTTCTTTTATTTGTCGCATTGTCGAAACCAGGAAGTTGGGAATTTTCGTTGTGGTACCTATCGGTTTATTTTTTTGTATTATTATTTTGTTGTTGTTTCGACACGTGGAATAATTGATTCGTGACACGTGGGCGCTTGGATGCGCAATGAATAATAAATTGGGAGAGTAATTAAAAACGACCTTCGCGTGAAGTGCGTTTTTGATAATAATATCGTTATGTGGAGATAACGTAAGACGTAAGACGTTTGCGTGGTTGGCCTATTTGCAACGTTGAAAGAGTATTTTTGGAGAGTGTTTACAGCTCGTATGTTGAGCTGGTTAAGAAACTCCTCTGCGACGTGCCAATTTTCGTTTTGCTCCAATTTACAGTTGTTATTACCTAAGGCCACCACACGTGACGTCTAAATTAGATCACACTATAGATGCTTGTGTTACTGTTACTGAATTTTCTTTTCTGTTATGATTTAATTCTCATCTGCTAACATTTACAAATACGCTTGAAAATTACTTCTAATCCTTGTTAACTGAATTATTGAAAATACAAAGAATGGCAAATCAGGTGATCATTTGCTGGATGTACCTTCGTCACAGCAACTCAAGAGATAAGTTGATAAGGGAGATAGGTGAGTCAACGCAATTGGAAGTCTTTGTGCCTAAGTTGTGTTCTAAAATTAAACTTTCTCTATCTCCAAATAATCTTTTTTAAATATGAAATTGTGTTTATGAGTGGAAATGACCTGAAAAGGCTGCCGATTAGACATGAATCATGAACATAAAAACGCTGGATTTTAAATAAAACGAAAATTGCACGAGTTGTGGTGGAAAAAGTTTGGCTTTGGACTTGACCTTTACCTCACGAGTGTTCAAATTTTTTTAGATACATTTTGGTGATTCATTCGATGTTAGAATTTATTAGAAATAATTTGAAGTGATGCAGAACTTCGAAAATGAATTCTATAATTTTCCTATTCTTAGGATTTTAGTCTCGAATTATTTGGTCATTGTACACGGTTCACCACACAAGACTTTTAATCGAGTATGCTTGAAAAACTGTTAAGTAACTCACTACTTTCTTTACTCAAATCACTTTTATAAGATTTTTATTATTAAAGTAAATAAGGAAATTCTGTGTATTAAAATTTTATTTAGGGTCACATTTAATGTTAAAGTAGTTCCTGAGAACATAATTCAATACTTGACTTCCTGTTGGATGTCTGCACTTCTAAATATTTCCATGAAGTTATTTTTTTAATTAAAGTAAAATTTTCGAAAAGCAATTATTAACCAAAATTTATAATCGGCAATTCGTTATTAATGTTTTTCTATTTTCTAAATAATTTTAATACGTAATATCAATTTCGTCAATGTCTAGCTGTAAATATCAACTATTTTCCGTCTTTACCTATATCTTCTTTCTTTATTTTCCAGAACACTTTTACCCGATCTTTTATTCCAGACGACCTGTTACTCTATTTTACATTTTTCTTGTTCATTCTTTTGTTCAGACTCAACTCATTCTTCACCCTAACAATGTCACTTTCTACTTTTTCTTCCAGTTCATTGGTTCATTAATTTTTTTCATCTCCATTATAGCACATGGTAATAGCTACGCAATGGTATCACATTGTAGCAAGTATGAATTTTACACAATAAACTTGCAAACGTTCCTGGCTTCTTTATTTAGTTTTGTTGTTCTTCTTTTTCGCTTCATTTCCTTTTTTAGTTTTGTTTTTTGCGTTTTCTTTGCGATCAGCTTTTTCTGCTCTTCCACGCACAGTTCTCGTTTTATTTCGATTTTTTGTGGACGTAATGGCAAATAGAAAATTTTCCATATTTTTGTTTCCTTGCCCTTACGAGACTTATTGGTAATGTAAACCTTATACCCACATCTTCTTTATTTTCCAAAACTCTTTTACCGGATCTTCTGTTACATATGAACAGTTTCTCTAATTTAGTATTTTTTTTCAGAATCAACTCTATCTTCATCCTGACATTATATCTGACTTTCGAATTTCTCTTCCTGTTCATTACCATTGTATTCGTTTTTTCTTCTTAATTGCAGTCGTCATGGATTGTACCAATAGAGTTGCATATACTCTTTTTCAGGTTTGTGTCTTCACATTCTATATTTGATTTTTTTTGTGTTTTACTTTCAGTTCCCTTTTTATTTCGAACAATTTTTGGAATTTTTGTGAACATGAAAAAATTTGTTTCTTTTTTTTGGGCCTTTTCGGTAATGTAGACCTTTCCTAAACTGTTCCATCTTTACACTTGGCGCAACTTGGTCATTGTGGAGCCATTACTGAGTAAATCTTCATCTCCAGATTTTATACAACTTCAAAGTGAATTCGTTTTCGTTGACTTGACTGCAGAGCTTCCTGCAGTGGTTTTTATAACTGTGATGGTGGCAATAAATTAAAAAATTTCGGATCTTTTCACGTGTAGGTTTTTTAATATGAAACGGTATTCAGGTGTAGCACTGACCTAGAAATGAGTTAGACACGAATTTGCAGAATTGTTTTGTTATTAATATGAGACAATATTTGTTCAGAAAATTAATTTCCAAGAATAGTGGAAAAGTTCAGCTATGGACTTAACGAATGCCTCAACAGGATCTAAAAATGTCTTAAGGCCAGATACTCTTATTTTATAATTCTATAGGGATATGTTGAGGTGCTGTCAAACCTCTAAGAAGTCTTGTGTAATTTTAAAATTATTCAACAATTGAAGCATTGAAGATTTTTATTTTATATTATACGCAAATGCTACTGATAAATATTATTACTGCAACCTTGAGGCAATGATTTAAACCTTAAGAAAGCTCATCGAAAATAATAATGGTAAGCTGTTTACCGCTCAAGAGATTTCTTTATCTTCTCTCAAGTATACTCGAAGAACAATAATTAACTACTTTATTTTTTAATTGTTTTTCATTGTTTTGCTGTCAAGTTTTTGCTGATTAGGAAACTAGAAAAATTCTCTTTAGTGTCATTAATATCAGAATTCAAATTTCAAATTTCCGTTTTTTTTTCATACTATTCATTGTTAGCTGGAACAGACAGCATACCTCAAGCGCACCACCGCAACAGATAATACCCATTCCGGAATCACCTCGAAGAAATCAGCAATCAAGGAGATAAATCATTTAACAAAAGACCATAATTGGAGCTTGCTGCAGTGGTCTTTACGATCATAGTAGTGACCATAAATCAAATGTTTTGTTAACTCTAAGTGTAGCTTTGTCCATTATTAAATTATGTTCTTGCCTGAAATTTACTTGAGAATTTTGTACATAAGATACGAATTTCAAAAAATTTCTATATGTTACAAAAAGATTCAACAAGCTAAATTTTAGAGAAAAGACAATTTTTGTTCAGAATCCCAAATTCCAGTAATAGTAGAGGCAAATAGCCGGCGTAAGTCGCTTATTTAACGATTCCGTGTGCACGGAAAGGTAAAAAGCTACGGGTCCATTTTTTCGATAGAGTATGTCTTGGGGATGAAGAATCCACCTGTCGTCAAAAAATCGTCATGTGCAGGGGCGGGGGAGGGGTGGTTTTATCAAAAAACACTAAAAAGTAAAATGATACCTTGTTCTATTAGCTTTACAACGAGATATTTTGCGACTATATGTGAATATTGTAAATAATATAAAAAAAATATTATTCCAAGCATGCCCATTCTAGTTTCCGTAAGTAAGCTATGGTAACTTAGAAGTAGCTGCAACACGAAACGTTGAATATCTCTGGTACGCAAGGTGTAGTAAAAATTACAAATTTCAAATTCGTTCCCACTCGATTATCCTGATAATTGGTAGGTTAATCAAAAAAATACCTTCTATAGTTGTTGTAGCCTGATTCATTGCGATTTGAATGCTTGTTAAATTTTTAAATTATATTCATAAATAAGAAATATATGGCCAAAATGGTGGATCGAGGATAGAGCGCGAGCCCGATGCGGGACAAGCGCTCGTACACCGCTGCCACCCGCTACCACCCGCAACGACCAACAAGTCAAGGAATCCTCTATAATAAGCGCAATAATTTTCATATTACCAATTATATTATATATTTTTGTACAGTTTCTTCGTCAATAATTAACAGTTTCTAACCGCATTCAATATTTTGTGAATGCTTCTTTATGCTATATCCGTTTTTGGAACGAAAATTGCCTATAAGTAAACCTATTGTGTTGTAACTTAAAAACCATTCGTCCAAACGATTCGAATTTTTGGTTATACCAACTATTCCTCCCGCATCTTTAGAACGTTTGTTAATATGCTCAAGAGCTTGATCAACAGATATTTGGTTGAAGCTATCAGGAAGTCTTTTTATCACAAAATTTCTTTTTCTAAATTCATCAAGCACTGCTGGTGCTTTATTTGTTAAATCCATCATATCCAACAAGTAAACTGAACCCCATCTCGAATAATTGGTATGATTGTAGGCAAAAAACCAAGGAATCATTTGGTTAAAGCTTTCAATTACTGACTCTTTCACTATACAAGAAGCTTAACAGAGTTTCAACCATTTCTATATAACTAAATTATACTGAGTTGTAGAATTTTGAGATAAAATAAACGCCTATCAACTTTCATTACCTATGCAATTTATAACCTCATTTACTAATAATTTTGACAAAGTGATTGAACAAATCATATCATGTTTACTGTCCTTTAACCAATTTTCAAACAATGGCAGTAACATTCGCATTAAAGCCTCGTACATTAATTTGTGAGCTCGAATTGCTTTATTTCATTTTTTACCTGACATGATGTCTAAAACCGTACAATCGCCATATAAACCGCTTTCTAACCAAACACCAGACAATCCACTATTGTCCATATGTTGACCTATACGTGTAAGAAAATTCATCATTACTTGAAAACCACCTAAACAAATTACATATGAACTACAATGTTCAGGTAGATGCCACTGAATTTCCTTAGCTTTGTAATACAAGGCTTGATCAAAAGTGATGACGGTAAAGTTATCTTTTAAATTTTCAGCAATTTGTTTGCATTTGGTCATTAACGGCCAAATAATGGCATATTCGGAACCAACATGAGGCAATATTGGAAGATACCCGTATGTTGTAAGCTCGGAGTTATCTTTTATTATTAATTGGTTAAATCCAGTCCATTGTGGAATTACATTATCTACATTTACCTTGTCTTTAGAATTTAAGCGGCATAACATCCATGCCCAATTATGAGATCTAATATAATTATTGTCAACAATATCAATTATTTTTTGTTGCAAAGTATTACTAAGTGTTGCAAAGGAGGTTTCTTTAGAATTCTGTTGATGCCACATTTCTGTAGTGCATGCAGTTCTGCAGGTACATTGAGATTAAATTTATATGGTACTAATTCAAGATATTCAGAAGAAATCGATATTGGTCCGCTCTGAAAAGCTGCCATTTGAGTTGCATGAAAGGTAGGTCTTTTATCAAGAGTTGCTTCTAGTATATCTATGTTATCTCCTGCAAATTGTACAAATCTACCAGGTATTAATTGAGACTGAACAATTACTTTGTTATTATCATAGAAACGATTAATTTTGGATTGTGCAACAGACTTTCGGATTCTAATAACGTCTCTGTATGGTAAAGAATGTCCACAAGCATGTATGGCTTCAATAATTTTTCTGGATTGGGTTTCTTGATGTAATAACAGTCCTAGAGCTGCATGTCTTGGGTTGTGCTTCTTAAAATTGGAATAAATGTAAATAATATCCTGACAAATATTTAAAACCTGCTGTGTTTTATTTTTATTAGTATCATCAGTAATTAATAATTGAATCAGGAAACACAACCTGTCTGGTAATAAATTTCAAAATGCTTCATTACTTAAGTCTTTGTAATTGGTCAGCCTCTTCATTTCTGACATGTCATATTTGCACTGCATTTTTTTTTAAGTTTCAATATTTCTCTTGCTAGTAAAGCTAGAGTAACACTTTCGATGCCATTTTAAATAGTGTCCATCCGATGAATTAATAATAATTGTCATTATGCCATTCAAAAACATATTGCCATTATCAACACTTGATCTTAATTTAGCACTATTTTTGAAACTATCGAATGAAATATTAGTACTTGAAATTAAGTTTTTGGGTTGGTTGCAAATTATGCAATTAACAGAACGTGCTGCCAAAGGATTTTTGATACTTGCCACTGCAATTTTTATGATTGATTTTAGTTCACTTTCTGAACCACCTAAAATATCCATTACAAGAAGTACTTAACTTAAAATAATAAAAAAAATCTTACTAATGACGGTCAACAAATTATTAGCCACTTACGTAATACGAGTATGAACGAAAGATTAGAGTAGTGTTTTCAGCTAAAACTTATAATAGAGGTATCTAATATGCATTATTGGTTTAATCAGCTATTAAAACCTCCACATTAATTCGTATTTTGCACTCTGCATCTACACAGGGCAACTACAATTTTCCCGCCAAATAGACTTGGATCGTTGCGGGTGGTATCGGGTGGCAGCGGTGTACGAGCGCTTGTCCCGAATCGGGCTCGCGCTCTATCCTCGATCCACCATTTTGGCCATATCTTTCTTATTTATTAATATAATTCAAAAATGTAACAAGCATTCAAATCGCAATGAATCAGGCTACAACAACTGTAGAAAGTATTTTTTTGATTAACCTACCAATTATCAGGATAATCGAGTAGGAACGAATTTAAAATTTGTAATTTTTACTACACCTTGCGTACCAGAGATATTCAACGTTTCGTGCTGCAGCTACTTCTAAGTTACCATAGCTTACTTACGGAAACTAGAATGGGCATGCTTGGAATAATATTTTTTTTATATTATTTACAATATTCACATATAGTCGCAAAATATCTCGTTGTAAAGCTAATAGAACAAGGTATCATCTTACTTTTTAGTGTTTTTTGATAAAACCACCCCTCCCCCGCCCCTGCACATGACGATTTTTTGACGACAGGTGGATTCTTCATCCCCAAGACATATTCTATCGAAAAAATAAACCTGTAGCTTTTTACCTTTCCGTGCACACGGAATTCACGATAGATATCCTATTTTCCTCTACTATAAAGTGAAGAAATGCGGTTCTGGACTAAATTACAGCAACTCTTTGTGTTTTAAGCTGTAGTGTAATGACTCACTCTGGTCACTAAAATTTGATGAAGAGGTGGTGCCGGATCTCTCGACAGGCTTCGATATTTTTGAAATTACCCAGTTACAGTTGCAAGTTAAATTGTTTTGAGGAAAAGAATTTTAGTCGCAAATATTGCCAATAAACGTGATTACCACAACCTTGAGTCAGCGAGCAAGGTTTAAACCCTGGAAGTTGGCAAGACTCATCGAAAACGTGTTCATATTTGTTGGCCGTTTACCACACTAAACTATTTTAATATTTTTGATCAAGGACCTTCAGGAAAGTTAAAAATGCACCATTTCACAACATACATCTATTAAGTAAAAGTTCGCAACGCCACCTACTTGCGTCACATGCCAAAGAATTAATTAACTTGATTTCTTTCTCTATTCGCCACTCCAAGGGCGTCGTATAACTTTTAGTGTTGCAAATACGAATTGTACTTCCGGTATAACTTCCAAGAGTTTTGTTTTAATAAAGAATCGTGCTGTTTCACCAGTTTCCAATTTTATGCTAATTACCCAGCGCGGTTAACGTTCTCTGCCAATTTGCACAACTATTACTCAAATAATAATTTATAATCCACTTTGTCATTGTGTTGCAACTCCAGTCGTTTTAGCTAGGTAATTGCAACGAAACCGGCTTTGTTTTCCAGTGGAGGCGCGTTCATCAAACTTTCCTAATTGTCTTGGCTATTTGTCGTATCATCCACGATAACACCTGGAGTTAAGACAATTATTGCGTGGTACGGAAAATGATTTCAAAGCTGAAAGTTTCCATGTGCATAATGCATGTAGTTCGCTAGTCGTGACGGGTATGATGACCTCAAGAGGAACAGAACTGCGCCGGATAAATGCCGTTTCTTACCTTTATCATTGCTAATCTAATCTTTATACTCGATAGATCTTTGTTTCTGTCGAGACACTTTCAGAGAATATTTAATAATAAAACCGTTTAGATTGAAGAAACAGGAATATTTGACTAGTTTCTGGTTTCAGAGTGAAAATGCCTTCCCTGCTTGAAGCGTTGGAGCAAAAATACGGTGAGAGCTCAACCGAATCGGAGGGTTCCGAAGATGAGGGCATCTCCGTGGCCATTTTCGTGCCTTGTAAATCGCCGCGCACAATCGTCCCTTCGTTATTGGTCCTCAACGATTGCGACATTACTACAGCAGGTGAAAAAGAAGCCTTAGTTGCCAAATGTGCTTGCGTCGAAGAACTGGACCTCGCCAAAAACAAGCTCAACCACTGGCCCGAGGTAATTCTCCAAACTTCCCTCTCAAATAAAATAATTTCGAAAAAAATTTCAGGTTTTCGGGATTCTCCAACAGATGCCTCGACTGAAATTCGTCAATTTGAGTTTCAACCAATTATCTACGCCTTTAAAAAGTGTTGAAGTCGACAGGAACTTGAGGTGGCAACAACTGAAAAATTTAGTTCTCAATTCAACTTACATCGATTGGGAGAGTGTCCAACAAATACTCGACCATCTTCCAGGTCTCGAAGAACTTCATTTGAGCATGAACGATTACAACAACGTTAATTTATCGGGAGAGAAATGCGAATGCGACAAAAACGATAACGACGAAAAGTCCAAGTGTTCTTGTACAACCAAAAAACACAAACACGGAGGCATCCGCAAGCTTCACTTCACCGGTAATCCAGTGACGAATTGGAAGGAAGTCTGCAAATTAGGATACGGATTTCCCAGTCTCGAGTCGCTGGTTTTGGCCGATTGTCCCATAGAATCTCTGGATGTCGAAGAAAACAGTCCGGGGACATCAAGTAATAGAAACTAT
The DNA here is from genome assembly GCA_905333025.2 of Pyrochroa serraticornis. Classification (NCBI taxonomy): domain Eukaryota; kingdom Metazoa; phylum Arthropoda; class Insecta; order Coleoptera; family Pyrochroidae; genus Pyrochroa; species Pyrochroa serraticornis. The sequence continues at coordinate 5,408,727 of HG995157.1, read as the reverse complement.
GAAAGATCAGAGAGCGAATGTGAATCGGGCAACACCAAGGAATCACCGCATGACAGCTTTAGGCAGCTCAAATTTTTGAACCTTAACGCCACCCGCGTTTCCACTTGGGACGACATCGAACGCCTCTCCAAATTTCCGGCTCTCCATTGCGTCAGGATCCAGGTAATAAATTAGTAGCTATTATCAATCTAGTTGGGAACACAATGTTAGTAATAATAATACTTTTTGAGGTGATTCATGCATTAGTTGAGTGAAACACAATTTAACTCATAAGTTTTAAGGGTCATTTGTTGGCAAGTACCAATTTTTTGACGCAATATCGGTTTTAGGGTTGTCCCTTGTGGGAGAGTAACGAATACACGGAGCATGAACGCCGCCAACTCCTCATTGCTCGACTTCCGAACGTTGAGATACTCAATGGAGGTGGGGTGATTGGAATGGACGAAAGAGAGGATGCCGAAAGGGCCTTTATTCGCTACTACATGGACAAGCCGGAAAGTGATCGTCCGGAAAGGTATTGATTTGTTTAAACGCCGGTGAAAATGTCGAAAACTGTTTTTCTTAGATACTTCGAGTTGGTGACGATACATGGCAAACTGGATCCGTTGGTTAACGTTGATTTGAGGCCGGAAAAGAGGGTTAAAGTTACGTTCACTTGCGGTGCCAACAGCGAGGTCAGATCTGTGGACGTCTACAGAACTGTTATCGATCTCAAATTGAAACTGGAACCTTTTGCCGGGTTCTCAGCATCTAAAATGCGACTTTTCTATGTGGATCAAGATTTAAGAGATATGCAGGTAAAGATTCCTAAATCGTTACTTTTCATTGTCCTTGCGTTCGTGCTTCCTTACAGTTTTAAATCTCTTAAGGAATAAATGTCAAGGTGTTTCTTGTCTAGTAGTTGATTTTACTTTCGTATTAAATTCACGTCTATAAGGTTTTGCCCTGAATTTGAGAAACTTTTAATTTTTCTTTGTTAGTCGAAACCGTGGCAAAAAGAAGCAAAACCATTATGTTTCTGAATTGTGTATCGTGGATGTGGCTTGAATTCTACGCGTAAAATAATTTATCTAAGTTGCAGCTGATAAAATTTTAGGAAATTGTCTCTCCCCTCTGTTTGTAAACGTGAAAAGATTTTCTCTTCGACTTCACAATGCTAACCTGTAACACAAAGCAATATCACATTTCATGTAACAGATTGGTAATGCTGTAAAATTTTGGTAAAGACCATCCAACTACTTTAAACTCAATTTGACTAATTGATATTTACGTCTCCTTTTTAAATTATCTACATCCCAATGATAAGTTTGGAAGTTAATAATTTTTTTACGTCGTTAGGTTACAATTAACGTTGTTTTCTGCATATTTCAGGGTCCGGAAGAGATGAAGTACCCTCACAAGCAACTGTATAGCTACAATATTTCTTCAGGTGATGAGATCATCATCGATTCCAAAAAGAAGCTTATTGATAAATAGATGGCAAATAATTTCTTTATTTATTCAATAAAACTAACCGTTTAATTCTTTTAAGTAGTCTGGTTAGGAGTCTGTGTGTTTCACAGAAATATCTATAAATCTGTGAAATGTGCTTGAAGCGTCTGCATAAGCGGTCCAACGTTTCATTTGTTCTTAATAACACTATTTAATTAGGTGTCGCAAAAGAGTTCCATGTTGACCAATATACCTCAAATTAATGGTTTTTACCAAGATCTTAACACTAACTTTTTTAAATTGCTTTGAAATAACTGCCTGAACAAAATTTTTTGGCCTTACTAAGGGTCCAACTGTAAGGGATGCAACACTATTGCGGCACTTAATTGGTTGGTTGTATTCTAAAATGTAAGGTAATTGTGACCAAAATCAATCGAAATGGGTGACTAGTTATGCTTTTGAGAGTCATTATTTTTTGCACCCCAAGAATTTTGAGATATTCTAACTAAAAAAAAAGTTTTGTAAAACTAGGGCTGTTATTTTAAGAATGTCAAACAAGTGATACTGTGGCGTTATAGGCTTCTTGCAGATGTCATGTTGGAAATAGGAAGACTGGTTATACGGGAATCCTATTGCGGTTTTGTTATTCCTGAAACGTAAATTCTTAATTTTCCGCTTTCCAATGTTATCTATTACAATTACTTACTTAATTTTAACAATTTGTAGCAGTATTGTGTAAGTTTCGAAGCTTTGAGCTAGTTACTAACGCGATAGTAAGAATGTGATAATTTGCCATGTTTTCATGGCATAAATACTGTAAAAGTAAAACTGCCATGTAGTTTTCTTAGTATTCTGGTAGTTGGTGTATGGTTGTATGTGTATCGACATATTTTTAAGTGGACCTTCCACTAAATTGTGATATAACGATTTTGAGTCCTTGTTTCGAATGTGGACCTTGAATTTTACTAATAGATACGTTATGTAATGAATAACAATTATTGAGTAATAAATATATTTGACATTTCTCAATGGTGAGCTTAAATATTGAATACCACCAATTTAATGGTACTAGCTTCATACAGCTAAAGCATGTTGGTCGTGTTCTCAGTTAATTTCGCTAAAACAAACCACTACTGGCATTTTCAAAATAAGAACTCGAATTAGAAAATTTAATACTTAGAACTAAGTCCTAGACATGTAGCCAACGTCTTTTTGGAGTCAGAGAACATTTTCCTTTTAAAACCCAAATCAGTCTATTCAATCAAACAATATTTGAGTGTACCATGTTCAATTGGGTAGTTAAATACACTTTATGGACAATTTTAAATATTTAGCCATTCACAATTAATTAACAAATAATATCTTAAGACCCTTTTCGTGTTAGCTCTATAAATTGATGTAGTTTCGTATAGATTCATTTAGCTTTTTCCGTCTCTAATTAAAACAAAAAGTATAAAAGAATTTGGTGCTAACGTCCTTTAAGTTCATTAAACCTGACAGATAGAGAGATCTTTTTTGATTACACAATTGTGAAAAAAATCCAGGCTTGTCCATCTAATCCCGGCATTCAACTGTAAATAACATTCAATTTTCTTTTATATTTTTTATAAATTATTTATGTAGAAACAAGAAAGTTTCTTTCGATTCTTGCTTGAGTCATATAACTGCAAAAGTTTGACTCCCAAAAACAATAAACGTCAATAGTACGTCTAGACCAACCAACAGATTAGGTATTTGGCTGAAGTTTCCCCTATCTGGGGTTTTGTCACTACAAAATGAAGTTTAACAAAATATTAATTGATTTAATTTTAACTATGTACACATTAACAATAAATAGAACTAGATACAGGGATTATTGGTAGTGGGTATTGACATACTAATTTGTAAGAACGACACCCCCACTTTAGTAGGGGTTACCTGCACCCCCTCCAACCGGAGTGGTCATCCGGACCTTTCGATTTTTCTTCTACTGCATCGATTGCTTGTTTTCTGCTAATAAATCTATGAATTTAGAGTTACAACGTAAAAATAAACAATTTGCAAATTTTTTATTAGCATAAATACAAATAGTTTGACAAAACTTAAAACTGTTCCATTTGCAACAGTTTTAACGTGTAGATCGTCCATCCCCATAGATAGGAGTGGTAAATACGAGGTCAATGGGAGGGTTTCTAGATCTAAAAGGACTTTGGCTTCTTTCACTGTTGTCAAGAACTTTGAAGGCGGGTCGTTGAGTTTGGTGTAGGGACTAATAGGTAAAGACAGACACTTTTACTCTTTCAGTGATAGGTGACAAGTACAAAGAAGAATATTATTGGTTAGTAGTAAAACTTAGTAGGGCTGTATTGACACTTGCCAATCAAGACACTGTAGCCCGATCCTGGCATAGGGGCGGATGGGTTAATAAGCGGTTTTAAAAAAGCTACTAAAATATGTAAAATTTCGACAGTTTATCGTTTATCTAAGAACAATGGGAAGTTTACCAAAAAGCTTTTTTTTTATTTTTCACTAGCTATCAAATCTGTTTTTGTAAAGATATTAAAGTAAATATTTCTGGTGAGGGAAAGGGACATGCAGGTATTTAGTTATTAGTGATCACAATGACAATTTCCCAAGTGGGATTAAAACTATGTACACAATAGTAACATATAAAAAATACATTAAAAGCAGGTAAGTAAGTGCGACTAAAGCCAAATTACAATATTAAAAAATATATATGCAAACCTATGTTGTACTATTCAAATTACTAAATTAAAATAGGAGAAGACGTTTTTCTTAACTTAGGTTTATTTCAAGTCTGGACAAGACATAACTTTCAATTCTAGGCTAACTTACAGAACTACTTCAATGCAGATATGCACTACCACCCTTTTATCCCCTCTCTCGACGGGGGTGGTACGGAGCCAAGTAGGGTTGGGCGTCTGACACTTTAAAAAGAGAGCTTATAAAGAAACGACAGGTTAAGTAAATAATTTAGTGAAAGATATACCAAAACCATCCAATTTAAAAGTCTGATTGTCGACTACATTAGTGTTGAATAGTCAACAAAGAGCTACCTCCCCGTGTCTCCACCCTGTTTAAAAAGACTGGTGTTTGAAGGTTACAGGATTTGGGTGTAAAATTTCAAAGAAACCGACAGAAGTGTAGCCTCTTTATGAAAAACACCTAGAAAAGGTGTTTTTGGAACCAATACACTCTTAAACGGTATAAAAAATGACAGCCTAGTCCCAAATATTGAGAATAGAAACCTGTAATATCTATTAGAAATCTAGAAGATAGGATTTCTAATTTAACAGAAAACCCGTACTTATTGTTTGCTTATGGATCTTTTAGACTTTTATTGAGAATGATAACTAAAGCTATAGGAAAATTTCGTCATGCTCTTTAACTTCGAAATGATGACTCCGACCAATAGGAGTTCGCCACACCTGTCACCTGTCAAACCGGCAACCGCGCACACACGACCAGCTGTTTCTGGCACATGGAAATCTGACGTGGATGTTGTCGCGTCAATTTATACAACAGTAGTGAATATTGTTCAATATTGAAGTGCAAGTGTGGTATATAGGTAAATATTTACCATTATTAAGCCTAGTTTAAGTAACGACTCAATCTTCCTTTCACCCCGTAACAATTACCGGCGAAAATTCAATCATAACCTCACTTTTACTTTAACAAAAACTAATTTCCAGCAGCCACAAGAATGAAAATCGCCTTCATCACAATTCTCCTGCTGATTGGCCTTGCAGGAGTCAAACATGCCGACGCTCTTGCAGTAATGGCAGTCGATCTAGGATCAGAATGGATGAAAGTTGGAATTGTTTCCCCCGGCGTCCCAATGGAAATCGCACTCAATAAAGAATCAAAACGAAAAACACCCGCAGTTATCAGTTTTCGTGATGGCGCAAGAACTTTCGGTGAAGACGCCCAAACCGTCGGCATTCGTTTCCCGAAAAATGCCTACATGTATCTGTTAGATCTCATAGGTAAACACATTGACCATCCCCTAGTAAAACTCTACCAACAACGCTTCCCTTATTACGATTTAACCGAAGATAAGGAGCGAGGAACAGTTTTGTTTAAACACGACGAAACAACTTTTTATAGTCCAGAAGAATTAATAGCGCAATTACTAGTAAAAGCGAAAGAATTCGCCGAACAAGCGGCGCGTCAACCGATTAAAGAATGTGTTATTACTGTTCCTGGTTATTTTAATCAAGCTGAACGTAAAGCGTTATTGCAAGCAGCTCAATTAGCTAATCTTAAAGTTTTACAATTAATCAACGATTACACGGCTGTAGCCATAAATTACGGCATTTTTCGAAGTAAAGATTTTAACGAAACCGCTCAATACGTCATGTTTTACGATATGGGAGCAACTTCAACTACAGCTGCGTTAATTAGTTATCAAACTATTAAAACGAAAGAGAGAGGATATGTCGAAACTCATCCTCAACTTTCGGTTATCGGTGTCGGTTTTGACCGCACTCTCGGTGGTTTGGATATACAGTTACGATTGCGGGACCATTTAGCGGCGAAATTCAACGAAGTTAAGAAAACTAAAAATGATGTTTTTAAAAATCCCCGAGCTATGGCGAAATTGTTTAAAGAAGCCGGGAGAGTTAAAAACGTTTTGTCGGCCAACGCCGAGCATTACGCTCAAATTGAAGGGTTGTTGGACGAGGAGGATTTTAAAACTAAAGTCACTCGGGAAGATTTGGAGGGTTTGATCGAGGATCTCTTCGAGCGGTTCGGGAAACCGGTCGAGCAAGCGCTGAAGACTGCCCATTTAACTAAAGATATAATTGGTCAGGTCGTTTTGGTTGGAGCCGGAACTCGCGTGCCTAAAGTCCAGGAGGTTCTCCAGAAAGTCGTGGGGCAGGATTTGGCTAAAAATTTGAACACGGACGAAGCGGCGGCGTTGGGGGCGGTTTATAAAGCGGCTGATTTAAGCACAGGGTTTCAAGTTAAAAAGTTTATAACTAAAGACGCGGTTCTTTATCCGGTTCAAGTTGTTTTCGAAAGGGAGGTCGATGATGTGGTTAAACAAGTCAAACGCACCCTTTTCGGACTCATGAATCCGTATCCGCAGAAGAAAATTATCACTTTCAACAAACACACGTCAGATTTTAGTTTCAACGTTAATTATGCGGAATTGGATTATTTACCCGACGCCGAAATCGTAAATGTTGGAAATTTAAATCTAACTCGAATTAGTTTGACTGGGGTTGCGGAAACTTTGAAGAAAAACACGGGAGAGAATCTTGAAACTAAAGGGATTAAAGCCCATTTTCTAATGGACGAATCCGGTATCCTCAATTTAGCTAACGTTGAGTTATTAGTAGAGAAAACTGTGATTGAATCAGAGGAAGAAGGCACTTTGTCGAAATTAGGGAGCACTATCAGTAAGTTATTTGGCGGCGAAGACGAGAAACCCGTAAAGGAAGAGCCAGAACCCGAGCACAAACCCGAAGAAAGTCACGAAGAACCCGCACCGACCAAAGAAGAAGCCAAGAACGCCACTGAGGCGAAAAACTCAACCGAAAAAGAACCACCCAAAGAACCGAAACCTAAAATTATAACAATCAAAGAACCTATCGCGGCTACCGAAAAAATTCTAACAATCGAAATGTTATCGAAAACGCAATTCGAGGAGTCGATCCAGAAATTGTCGAAACTCGACAAAGTCGAGAAAGAAATTAACAGACGAGCGACCGCTCTTAATAATTTAGAAAGTTTCGTGATTGACGTTCAGAACAAATTGGAAGAAACTGAATACTCGAAAGCTGCCACTCCTGACGATATCGAAAAAATCAAAGCGTCTTGTAGCGAAATTTCCGATTGGTTGTACGAAGATGGTTCTGATGCTGATGCTGAAACTTACGAAAAAAAATTGGAAACATTAAAAACTTTGACTCGAGATTTATTTTCGAGAGTTTGGGAACATAACGAACGTCCCGAAGCTTTAAGTGCTCTCCATTCGATGCTCAATCATTCAAAAAATTTCTTAATTAGCGCTAAAAATTTAACGAAAACTACTAACGCTGAAAAAGATGTTTTTACTGATACTGAAGTTGAAGCTTTGGAGAAATTAATTAAAGAAACTGAAGATTGGAAGGATAAAATAGTTGAAGAACAAAATAAATTGAAACAATATGAACCAGTTAAGTTAACTGTTAGATCTATTACTGATAAAATGGCGGCTTTAGATAGAGAAGTTAAATATTTGGTTAACAAAATTAAGTTATGGAGACCAAAAAAAGTTGAGAAACCATCTACAGATAAAACGGAAGAAAAAGAAACTACTGCCAGTGATGATGATGATGATGATGAAGAAAGTAAAGTTGATGATGAAGATGAAGATACTATTGAAACACCAGATACTGAGGATCCTGATTTTAAACCTAGTGAAGATGATATAAAACCGTCTAAAAGTGACGGAAGTGGGGATAAGCATTCTGAACTGTAGTTAGTAAAATTAAGAACTGTTAAATAATTTGTGTTTATAAATTGGGTGCAGCACCTCCATTATCATACACTTTTCCATTACCGGTTAATTCATTTGATGTGTTTGTAATCAAATTTTGTGATACAATACTTAAAGGAAATAGTGTAGTTCAATTTTTATTTTTGTTATGAAACTGACAATGAGATTGTACAGGAAATCATTCCAAGGTGGTATTTATTGTAGAAATTTCAAATATATTTATTACTCAATTATGACGTTTATTACTCGGAAATCTCAGCGCTGTAAGTTTCTTAAAAACTTTTTCCGACCCCTCTCAATAATGATAAACCCCACAGTAAGACGGTAAGTAAGTAAGCCAAGATTTTGAACCCTTTTTAATTGCTATCCTCTGAACAGGATATTTCCCAATGGAAGGTGGCCCAGGTCACACTCTGCAAACCTTTGAATGACGTCAAATTCTACAGGCCTATTAGTCTATTACCTATAGCATTCAAATTGTTCGAAAAACTATTGTTACAGAGACTAGACCCGTCAACTGATACCTGACCACCAATTCGGATTTAGATTTCGGCATGCTACGCTACCATCGAATAATAAAAATAATCAATCAAAACTTCAAGAATAAATTATACTGGTCTGCTGCTGTTCTGGATGTGTGTTTCAAACCTTTGACAAGGGATGGCACCCTGATCTAGTGTATAAAATTAGAACCTTGCTCTCACATAACTACTTCCTAATTCTCCAATCTTACCGGCAACATTGCTACCTCTTGGTTCGTCATTACGATGCATCTACCGCTATCCAGTCCGGTCTAAAATCCCACAAGGAAGCCTACTAGGACCCAACCTGTACACAATATACACAACTGACTTACCAACATCTGATAACGTTATCCGATGTTATCACAGCTACATATGCAGACGATACAGCCATTCTCACATCACATGTAAACCCTGTTAACGCGTTACAACTACTTCAATCCAATCTTAACTAAATCTAAAAGTAACTAATCAGAGTAAACGAAGACAAATCTGTGCATGTACCATTTACAACTAGGAGAGGCGACTGACCTTCTGTTATGCAAAACAACCACCCTCTACCACAAAAGGAGAAAATCAAATACCTAGGAATGTACTTGGACCGGAGAATGACGTAGGAAAAATATTTCTTTTCAAAAAGAAAACAGATGGGACTTGAGTTCAGCAAAGTATAGTGGCTAATGGGCCGCAAATTGAACCTTGCAGAGCAAGTTGCTTGTGTACAAACTGTTTCTGAAACCAATTTGAAGCTACAGAATTCAGATCTGGGGATCCGCTTTACATTCCAATATTGAAATATTGGAGAGATTCCAGTCAAAAGTACCCTGAGTGATCACCAATTCTCCCTGGTACATGTAGAACAGACTGATATCCCTAGACCTATGCGTGAAAACAGTGAAGGAAGAAATAAAAAGTTATGCTAACAGCATTGACTTTTTAGAGATAAATAATCAATGCTAACAGGTATGCAGAGAGGTTGAAAAACCATCCAAACCACCAGGCCACTAATTTAATATCCGACGGACCTACCCACCCGTATCTAAACTTAAATTTAATATTACACATGCATATTTATCTTTTTTACTTTCTCTAAAATCATTAACTTTACTGATTATGCTGTAAAAGATTCCGCCCAATGGCGAACTCTTGCAAGGTAATACTGTAAATTCTACAGGCTAATTACACAATTTACTTATTGTATCCTTATAGTTTACAGATTGTAAGTAAATTGAGGTTTAAAAAAATTGTAAACGGTGGTCTGTACCTCACAATTTTTATTGCCGGCTCTCCCCAAAGGTGGCTTTTCTTACCTATTCTCTCTTTTATATTCAACAATGATAAAAAAAAAATCATCAACTAGAGACAACTTTTCTTCGATTTCCAATTATATATGCTGACGTCTCATTACAGAGTGCGTTAGCAAAATATTTGCCAGTAAAAATTGAGACTGTAAAGATTCCAAAGATATGGACCTGATCTGACATACCCAGAAATTTGGTAAGGATACCCATATGTGTGTAAAATGTCCTGCCAGATGCATGTTAGTAGAATGCACTAGGATAAGGGATGTCACTGCAATATGCTCTTACTGTTCCGAGGCACATACCGTTAGTTGCAGAGGATATCCCGTACCCACAAAAATGTAGAGACAAAGAACTTAATTTCTTAACCAACACCATTTATCTCCAACAAAACTAAAATAGGCGTTTTTTTCACCCAAGTAACCCAAAGAGAACGCAGAAGTTCACGTCCTTTACACTTGAACCTGGACCAACTATGATGGTGCACAATATGATGATAACCTTAGATCGAGTTCAATATCAGACTGGATAAACTAGAAGTCAGAAACATGGGAGATATCATCAAAGAGAAATAAAGATGCGGACCAAAGTCACATGGAATGGTAATAGCACTTTGGAGAAAAAACTTATTTAGATGATTTCCTCAGTAGTATCCATATGCGAAATATATGTCTCATTTCAGACACACATATGTCTCAAAATCAAAGACTATAAAATTTATCACAATATCCACCCCAATCAAGAGCATGGTGGTAGTTCTCTAGTTATTAAACCTTCCAGCCCAACTATGATAAAAGGTAGATAATTGAGAAAAGCAGGCCAAAAATTAAATATATGCTACAGGTAAGCCTGCGTCAGCGACGGCGCCAGATTTTTTTAAATGGGTGGGCACAAGACGGCACAATATTTTTTGGGGTGGGCACAGTCATTTGTGAAAAAATATTGTAAAAAACACCTTCAGTAAAAGTGGATGTTTTTTTCAAAAAATTAAAATAAAATAAATTTAATGTAATAATATAGGTGCTACATATATTACAGGATGGGTATCTAGATAACATATTTAAAATAATTCATAAATAATAAAAAATTCAAAAATATATATAAACTAACTAAAATCTAAAAAGAATACTCAATTGTTGGATCAAGTAATATTTATTGTCTACTAAGGCCATCCTGTGAAAATCTTTTTACTTTAATAATAGTTTTCGAGGATGTTTTTGGACAAATTCATTAACAATCTTATCGAAATCTAGGCTTTTACCAATCTTTCTCTCAATATTGAGTATAGCCAAATTATTTAATCTCTCATTGCCCATTTTATTTCGCAAATAAGTTTTTAATCTTTATAAACAGAAGAATGTTCTCTCGCATGCAGCACTCGACACTGGAATCGTTATACATATAGTACATAATTTATAAATTTCAATAAATGCTAATTTATATTTGCTTAACATATCGGATAACTGAAGTATGTTATTAATTTTGATGCCGTGTTTTTTTTCAAAATGCCCTATAGTGCTAGGTAAATTTTTTAACTCAGCCTGTAATAACTCAATATCAAGAGAGTAGTGCTGTGCAAGCGGAAGAATATTTTCCTGTGATAAAAAGTCATTTGATGAAGGATTAAGACTGCTCAGACCCACTAAGATATCTTTATTTTGGTTAAACCTTTGATCAAGTTCATTAACAATAGTATCTAAAACGGGTCTAAATAATTTTATTCTTGCAAATATCTTTGCGTCATTCAATTCTTGAGCTTCAAGAGTTATTTTTTTCTGTAATTATAAAGTGTTGAAATTTTTTAGATGTCTTGGTATTTCTTCTGACTTTTTTTTATTGATACCTCAATTTCATTTTCATCTGAAATTGAGAGGGATTCTGAATATATTTTGGGGAGGAAAATATTAACGCTGTTATCTCCAACAAATTTTTCCTTAAGGCTATTCAGTAACGAAATAGCATAAACAATTTCACACTTGGGATCTTGCAGTAAATCGCTTACCCCTTTAAACGAATATAAGAAATTGTAAAATAAACATAAATTAAAAACGAATGTAAAATCAATTCGATATAGCAAACCCAAAGCTTCGTTCCTGCGGTCGCCCGTGTTATTTTCGATATTATTTAAAAGAACTAAAACAGCTCCTAATGATTTCTTAATTGCAATACATGCATGAATTTCACTAGTCCATCTCAAAGCAAAAACACGTTTTAATTCGGTAGGCTGCTTATCGGGGTACATTTGTTTTTGGAGACTTAAAAATTTATTATGGACTGATGAGCCAGAACAAAAAACGTACAATTCTTCCAATAAAGAAAAGAACGATGCTGCCTCATCTGTGCATTTGCAAACATTTGCAAGCGCTAAATTTAATCTATGGTTAAAGCAATGCACATATATAGCATGGGGTACTTCTTTTTTAAACAAGGCTTCCAGTCCGTTTAGTCGACCGCTCATAACACTTGCCCCATCGTACGTTTGGCCATTGTTTATAGATGTAAACATATATAATATCTATAAACAATGGTTATACTTTCCTAATTGCTTCTTTATATAATTAAATAATGATTGAGCATCTAAAGTTTCTGTGGGCGTGTAGCCCAAAAACCGTTCATACACCACACCACCAGAGTAATAACAAACAACAACGCTAATTTGCTCGGTTTTTGAAATATCTTTTTGTTTCATCCACCACAACAGAGAAATAATTACAACCACTAAGTTCTTGGCTGATTTCCTTGGACACATATTTAGCACATAATGCGATTAATTCATTTTGAATGTAATGGTGGGTGTATTTAGCATTTTTGGCACCGTATTCCAATCTATTTTTAAGTAAAGGAATATGATTCGCTAAGAAGTCCAAAAGTTCCAAAAAATTTCCTAAAGAGGAAATACATATGTTAGCACGTTCGAAAATACAAAAATCATTTTCTCAAATTTGGGTGGACACGCCATCCAGCAGGGTGGGCTCGTGCCGACCCTGCCCCCCCCCCCCCTGGCGCCGTCGCTGGCCTGCGTTCCGAGACGCACTGATCCAAACCAAATTCCTGACTTACTAGAATTCTTCGTCTTCAGAATAGGATTTCCTAATTTCATTAAAGTTGAGAAAACTTTAACATAGATTTTGATCACTTAGCGGTCATCCTGACAATGACTGGAGAGATAATCAAAACAGCAGTTCACCCCACTCTTGTTAATCAAACTACCCTTTGGGAAAGTTTACAGATTGAATAATAATTTAAGAACGACCGAACAACTTGCAAAAGAATTTGGAAGCTTCGGCAGGTTTATTCAAGCAGTTCCACCTCAAAACCAAGGGGATTACTGGCATAACGAGAAGAGTGTACTACCATTGACTTTTTACTTTGAGATAAATAATCAATGGTACCACCCAGCCGAGATTAAAAACGTTTTAAAAGAAAAGAGACCCAGAAGAAAGTGAATAGTCTAGAGATACAGTGGATAAAATCATATTGAACAATAAAACTCTCAAATTCAAAAAGGAATAAAAAATTAATACCTACAAAGTCTAGCATCATTGCTTATAGATATCTATAAACAATGCTAGCACTAAATACACTGCGATACTTTCAATCAGATGAGATTGGTTTTATGGCAATTAAAGTTTTCTATATTATAAGATGTAACCTGTTGCAATTACAGATTTCTAATTTCTGTTAGGTGTAGCTTTAAAAGAATTCTTGAAGTAGAATAAGTAGAAATTTGTAACGCTTGTCAGGGGAGCGTCCATTGATTGTTGGTTTACTTTGAGGATAACTACTGCCCGTCACGAGATGTCGCGTCGGCGGGTTGCGTCCGCATAAATTTTTTATTACTCTTCAAAATTAATGCTTCATTTAATCCGCCTTTACATCCTTTTTGCTTGATAATTTAGCTTATTTAAAACAATCTAGTAAAGTGAGTTACAATGTAGATTTTATCGCGGGCCAGCTTCTTGTTTTTGTTATCCCCGTTAGAGTTACTGAGAGGGTTGTTATTCCCCAAGGATTATCCAAGAAGCTCGCTTGAAACTGACACGGAATAATCATTACCGGTGTTCCTCTTTTTCTAAATTCATCAAATAATTTTCCACACAACCTAACTACAATAAACATCTTCGGATTACTTTCCGCTTCCTTTTTTCTCGACAATAAATTCATTTAGAATATAGTTGGCAACAACCAACAAGTCACATTAGATGATATGCCCCGAGTTGACAAGAGTGGAAAGAGAACATTGGTGAGGAATACAATAGCAGTTCCCTTTGGGGGCGAGAGGGTTGACAGTTCATTCTCATGCACCCCGCGGCTACAGGTTACCGATAAATTCATGGCGCTAAGCTTTCCCAGCTGTACGCTCACTTAATAATTGCTAATCTTAAATCCCGTTCGGTATAGCGTCGTTTTCGTTGGTAAAACAGTAAAAAGAGACAATCACGTCGCATCGAATTAAACCTTTCAACGTTTACTAGGAAATCGGGAGAAAAAGACAATCATTCCATTATTTGTTTGCTTTCGGTTACTTCCAACAGGGAGATAATTCAGAGGAAACTCGGTGGGTGGATGGCCACTCGATGCGAAGGCTATGACCCGTAAAATCGAGCGAAACCTTAAAAGTGCGCCAACGCAGTTTTTCTAGCACTTGCGTCCTTTAACATGTTTCATCCATCAACTGATTTTTTTTCTCATAGGATGAATAGCAACCACATTAATAAGTTAATCTAACACTTTAAAATAGCACTTTGTAGCAAGACATGAACCATCAGGTTCTAGTCTATCGTCGTGACGTAACGTCGCAGGGACAAGGTTCAGGTTCTGGGCAGTGACGCTTGGGGTTTCTGATGTACCTGTAAACGCGTGACAATAAGGTGAAATAATCTGTTTTTAGAAATCTATGATGAGAACAGCGTCGTAACGATGAAAGGCGGCTCAAGTCTCGGAATTATCTGCTAAATTATGAAGTATCTACGCTTCATTTTCCTTTCTCTCCTGCCAATTTTTCTTGAGTTCTTGAAAATAATTTGAGATCTCGATTTTTCCACTTTAGGAAAATATTAATGGTCCCTCAAATTTTCGATTCTCACTAAAGATAATTATTAAGTACAAAATTGTTCATAATTATAGATGAAAAGGGTCGTGTAGCAATTGCAAAAAATTTTTTTCTTTTTAATTAACACCAGTTTAGGGTTTGGCAATAAAAAACACTGCAGTGGTGTTGTGATAAAAAACAAAAAATGTAAACAAATTGCAAGTATTTGCTAGTTTTCTTAGTGAAATTCTGTAATTATTAAAAAAAAGCAACGGAAATGGATGGTTAACGAAATTGCTTTTCGGTATGTAGATATTGTTTGTAAATGTGTGAAATTTGGTCTCGATAACATCAAACGATGTCAATAATTCGATTGGTTTATAATAGATAGCAGCCATACCGCAAGATCAAATTAATCCAATTCCCTGCTTTCACGTTTGGAAATGCAGTAATAGGAACGATACAATTACGTCAAAGCTTTAATCATAACATCTGCCTTGCCGTAATAGTTAATACTGTACACATATTTTACATGAAGATTTTAGGACGAATCAAGGATATTTCAGAAAATTATCAATTTTTCTTTAAAAAGGTTTCGTATATCAAAATATTGCTGAAATAAATTATTTTTCTACGTTTTCTCAATTTTTGCTTATTCTATTCCTTTCACCACCCTTATAATGCTTCTGTCAATTGAATAAGTCAATATTTCATTAGTTTGAGAATGTCTCGCTCTCGGCCGGTACATTTTTAATAAAACCCCGCATCTTTTCTCCTTTTTATTATAAAACTATATATCAAGAATTTTCAATTTCGAAACATTCTGAATTGGAATAGTCGAAATAATATTTAATTGACTCATTAGTCTATCGATTTTGTTCAACCTTTCGCACTTCTTTCATCTTGGTGGTCTATAGTAATGGTAGAGTCATCGTTAGTAAAATCCTAGCAAAACGTGTCATTACTTTTGCACTACTTTTAAAATGAGAAGCGTTCTGTTACATCAGTTCTGGATTTTGCAAAATTAAACGTGACAATAGTTAGAAACAAATAATCAGCAGATTTAGAAAAAGTCAAGAGAGAGGGAGAACAATCGCTAAGAAATTTGGTACCTAAATAAACGAGCAAATCTTACTAAAATGGAAACGTTTTGCAAAAAACAGAACCCTGGTTACTAAGATTAGAGCTTCACGATATGTGCTACGTACTCTAAATGCTATTGCATGGTGCAATAACATCTTAAGACAGAACTACATATCAAGCTATTAAGAACTTTTGGATTGATCATGTCATTAATTAAAGTCCTGCAAATAATGATAAAAGACCCGAAAAGAATTCACAAAATAATAAAAAGACGGGATACTTGGGCTTTATTATAAAACAATAAAAATTGGTGTGGACTGTTGCAACGAGCGAAAAGTTTTTAAGTAATGCAAAAGCTAAAGAATTGAGAGCTTCTATGACAAGTTTTGAACAACTGGTGATAGCCAGCAAGGATGTCCTTGAATTGATAAGCGATCGGCACCTGGTCATTTCATACTAAAATTTGAAAAGTGTTTGTGTAGTTAGATATCATTAGGCTAAGTTGCTCTCAGTAAGAAAGATCGGATCAATAGGCAAATTTGAACTTTGTATGTGTCAAGTATTGCATTATGCTTTAATAATTTATGGATGTTTGAACAAAGCCAGTTAACAAGAACAATGTGACAACCAGTAGAAACGAATAATTAATAGATGCAGAAGAAGAAAAATGAGATTGTTAATAAATACTCATAGATCAGATTCCTAATTAAAGAAATTCTATAAAATCGTTAAACTTTATTAAAACCAACATAAAAGTTTCATGTTGGTATATGTTTTATACTTTATTGTGTGCCGCAGATTACAAACCATGTCATTAATAGGAAATTTTTGGAAGTATTTAGTGCAAAGACAATACAGAAGTAAGTCAAACAAGAGAGAAGAAAATGGTTAGCTATGCATTAGTAATTATGAGATTTGCGACCCGATAGACTACTACATGGAGTACTCTAGTGAAAGGTGCAAGAAAACAGCAGATCAACTTTAAGAAGAATTTCGTATTTGGACTTTTTTTCTTCAATTCAGTTATTGACCGTTTTGAATTGAGATATTAGAAAAACTTTTGGAAGGTGCTTCATGACTTAAATATGGTTGTAGGGGCAATAAAGGTATGAGCTGACAGCTCAAACTTACTTTCATTAACTGGATGCAGGTAGGTTAGATACGCTTGTTGTCACGATGCACCCTGACGCGGTTGTATCGATGAGACGGTGTATGGTGATAAATTTGGTGTACACGCGACCTTTCTTTACGACAAAACTAGGACAAATGAGGATAAGAGTTTTTTTGCCTGGCAAAGAGGAGATCCCCATGGACACCGTGCGCCTAAATCAATCACGCATGCTAGTGCGGGCGTTAATCGACTAAAACCCCTCCTGATGGGCCGGAACTTAGTTCCTTTACCCCCTTATCTGTAATAAATAAATTAGTTATGGGGGGGAGGAAGTGTGAGGAATGACCAGAAGTCAGCGGCCTGATTGAGAGTGTGGGTACGTTCTAGCTGTCTAGTTGTCTAGAATCATTTTGAGCCCTTTGCATTGGTGAGGATGAGGAAGACCTCAAACACGTCTCTTATGCTCGACATGGAGCGGGGGTGGTTATGGTATGGAAGTTTGAGATGGCAGGCAACCAATAATACCCAACCATCCCGGTTCACGAGGTCGAACAATGGTTAATATCTCGATTATCTATAGTCGTAAAGTATAGATCCAAATTTTTTAGACCTCAGGTATTGTGGTTGAATATATATACTTTTTATAAACTACCCCAAAATTTGTGAGAATCTCAATTTATCTACATAGTTCTTGAGAATTTCGGAAGGTTGCGGGACAAGGAGATATTGAAGAAGCATAATGGAAATTGCGATTTTACATCTAAAAAGCGAACGGTCGCCTTTAACCCGTGGGAGTAGGTCCTTCATTCTGCCGCCTGCCAACTTAGGACAGGTCAGGATAGCGACGATGCTAAAGCGTCGGATTTGCCCGCAATATTGTACACGACGTCGACGCGACGAGGTTTTGCAAGATTTATGTAAATTGGGTTTCCCACTGTCTTTTGGCACATATTCGTCGTAGTTAGCATCCAGTTATTATTTGCGACAATAAACCGAAATTATGTTCCTCTAAAAGCCGTTCCTAAAAAGATACTAAAATCAATAAAAAAAACTTTTACGTAATATAAAATCCACGCAGAAAATATTTTAATTCATTGAGGCGATAATGAACATGAATCGATCTGGTTTTTATTCGAGTAATTGAACCAGTAACTGCTTTTTGTTTCGTTTTAATCCCAATTAAGCAAACAAACTTTCTATTAGACGTTTGGTCAAAGTGTGCAGTTTAAATTAAGTTTGGGGAAAGGAAATTGCTTCTGCGGACGTGTTCGGATGAAAGTGCTCAAAAATACAAAACTTTCATTTCCATAAATGATATTAACGTCGACGGATTCAGGCAGTTGACGGCACTATCGCCATTATATTTGACGCAAACTATTGAGGGCGATAACGGGACACGTTCGCAAAAATTTCCAGTCGATATTCAATCTCGGATTTGTCAGCCTTATTCAATAGCTAATACTACGCGTATGTTGGACTCCCTGCACTACCTCCAGAAGTTCTACCAAAAAGGGAACACAAGTGGTTGTCCAACTACTGATTAACGTCGCCATGGAAAAATGGAAAAATTCCTGGGCAAACTCCAGTCCACAGAAAAAAACATCTACAGACCAGGTGGCCAACTACTTTTTGCGATACGCCTATCGGCTTTAATTGATATAATTTTTTTTATTGCGATCTGTGTTTTGAATAAACAATTCTCGGTTCTTTGTCTATCTAAAACAAAAAGTATGTTTTTAGGGGTTAAACGTGTGATAATATGTACAAATTACATGAAACGGTTTCTAACTTAATTCTGGGACTCGTGAACATAAGGAGAATCGACCAGAAGACTTCACTTATTCTATTTTGATTGTGCGATATTAGCTTTAGTTCTGCGAATTTCCACAAGGGTAGGAAGTATTAATTGTGCTCAGCTTCATTCAATAGTTAACACGACGCGTATGTTGCCTACCCTTAGACACAATTACTACAGACTCAAACAAAAAGTTATAGTACTGTGCATAATTGGTTGCCTAACTTTAAGCACAGAAATGTTTCTTTTTTTTTAAAGCTACCACAAATTAAAATAGCCTTGAGACTAATCGTTGCAAAATTTCAACTAATGTAAAAGAACTCCTAGAAGTCCTAAAGCTGGGAAACTACGCCTTTTATTAATTAAAAAAAAAAGATATTGTTTTAGTCAAAGGAATCCTCGGTTCTTTGTGCATTGCCTATCTGAGAAAAAATTATAAATGTTTCTAGTTGTTAAATGTTTGATATTTTGTGTACATCATGTATATGGGTTTCTAATTTAATTTTGGGACCTGTTAGCGTAAGGAGAGACAACCATGGTTCCACTTTAGCTTCTAACATTAGATTTATCTCTGCAAATTTTTGGACTGGTAGAAAGTATATAGTAATTGTTAGTTTTTCAACAACTAATAACACGCGTATGTTGGGCCGCCTACACTTAGGCGCCACTACTAAAGTCTCGATCAAAAAGTTTAGGTTTCGGACATAATTGATTGCCTAATTTTAAGTGAGTTTTCCCTAAAGCTACCATTAAAATTTGTTTACACATTGTCGCCCAAGTACAAGTCTACAAACCATAAAGGCATACAATTACGCCTTTCGATACGCGCTTTCAGCAGTAACTGAAAAAAAAGAAAAAGTAAATTTTGTAGCGCTATTTATGTTTTAGTGAGAACAATCCTTAATCCTCTCCCCATTGTTTTTCTGAAAACAAATTATGTTTGTTTTCAGGGGTTAAATGTATGATACTGTGTAAAAATCACGTTAAACGATTTTTAATTTAATTTAGGGACCTGTGAGCTTAAGGAGAGACGAGCAGGTACAATTTCAAATACTCTAATTTGGCTTCTTACATTAGCGTTAGTTCTGCGAATTTCGTACGGTAGGCAGTACATATTAATAGTTGTAAGTAATGAGAAGCACAGGTGTGAAGTCATGAGTGGCGCAAATGTTGCCATCATTGGTGCAGAATCGCGTTTAAAGTGGTCCGAAGATGAATGACGATCCTTTGGAAGGTATATGCGTTGTTGCCGGCGGCGGCGCTGAAAAGTGGTGTAAAACCCGCGATAGAGTATCTGAAATGAGATTATCCGGGCTTCGAAGATCTTTCCCACAACAGCCGTCTCAGAATTATGTGGTGGAGTTGAAATTGTTTCAGCGCTAATTAATTAACTTTTTCATTTAACTTGGGCCTGCGTTAGGAATCTGTGTTAATTTGTTAGTTCAGGGGTTACCCGCCCAACACTTCCGGATATTTTTCTTAACCGATCAAGATTAACAACCGCAACCACAATAATTCATGTAGGGTCTCCATTCAAGTGCAACATTGTCCATTTTCAGCCTCTTTACTTGTCGCAATTATCGATAATTCCGAGTTGTTGTCGCTTGTCAAATGATTAAATACTTTCAGTCCCCTCTAATTGATTCGTATCAAAACAGATTGAATTCGGT
Source organism: Pyrochroa serraticornis (assembly GCA_905333025.2). Classification (NCBI taxonomy): domain Eukaryota; kingdom Metazoa; phylum Arthropoda; class Insecta; order Coleoptera; family Pyrochroidae; genus Pyrochroa; species Pyrochroa serraticornis. The sequence continues at coordinate 5,388,296 of HG995157.1, read as the reverse complement.
ATAAAATAGGTGCCTTAATAGCCTTTTCCTCGCGTCCGACGGCACGGTTTTAATTAAGGACCCCCAAAGAGAAACAAAACGGCATCGTCGGCGATGATCGGGAAAAGCGGGGAACTCCGACCGTTTTCAGTTCATGCATGAATTTTCCGGATAATAAATGATAGCAGTGATAGCGTGTCTCGTTCTCGGACTTGTCTATTCTGTCGCACTCATGGGCCGCAATCTCGAAGGGTCGCGGTTGTTATAGAAACACTCGTAATGAGGTTTCGGCTCCGTTCCACTCACGCCATTCGCGGGCCTCTGCTGCTGCCTTTTGAAATGCGCCAGCTGCAAAGTGAGACTCGGGCGGGCCCCCGTGGCCCCTTGCTCACTGACGGCACCCGCCAACTTGTAACCCGCTTGGAAATATGTTAATGGCGGGCGACAGAGAGTTGTACAGTTTCATGTTTGCTTATCGGGGCGGCACTCAATTTCAAAAAGTTAGCAGGATACATTGGTAATTTAACACGAACTGAATCGCTATAAGTAGTTTGAGAAGAACGGTCCTGAAACAGGGACTTACACGGTATCATTATGGAAGTGGAACGGATCTGATGTATAATAAGTTGCATACTCTCGGTAGGTTGCTGGAAAAACCTCTGCAGGAGTCACGCCAATCATTCTAAGCTCACAGCTTTTCCAAACTTGAACACGTTTGACTACTGAAAAGCACAATGCTTCACGTTTCTTTTCTCTGTTTCGTTGTTATAATAATAAGAACGATGTAAGAAAATCCTTCAATTATTGTTATAGAAAATTTGGTGAAAATTTAGTAATAACTGTAAAATTAATCTGAACACTTTTTAAGACGTTCTAAATATAATCAAATTGTAGTAAGTTAAACTTTCAATCGTAAAGTTTGTGGCGGCACCAATGTAACAAAGGTTATGAAAGAACGACACTAATTTTGTACACAGGAACGCGATAAATCTGAAAAGGCGCTGAAAGAGAAAGTAAATAGAAAATTAAATGGAGTCACATCTAGAAATTTGAATTGAGGACATTAGAGAAGATTGAGTATAATATTAATTATTAAAAAGTAACTATTTAAAATTTGACAACGTTTAAAAAAAATTGAAACATTTCACTCTTGGGGGTTTTCAAAATGGGGAATTGCTTTCAACAGTAGGAAGTTCTAGAGTTTAAATTTTGCGCAGGATCGACTCGATGATTTTGTGGGCTTGCGCAGTTTTTAGGGTGGTTATTAAAATTTTTAATTCTATGAAAAAATGCTTTTCTTGCCATTGTTGTAGCCAATGAAACGCAATAGAATGACATAATGTGGGAATGATTATTTTCGCCTGTTGAAACAAATCTGAAGTAGTTGGTAATTGTAATCGCCGATGTGGTCACAATTTGGAATCTGTTAGTTGCTACAGCAGATTGATGGAAGCGGCTCTGTTAGAGAGAGCAGAAGATGCGTTTTCAACCACTATGCCAAATTCGTTTTGATCGTTTGAGCGGAAGTTGAGGGCTGACGCCCCCTTAAACCCTGCAAACTCGACATCCCGGCCAGTTTTTGAATAAAACATTAAAATTTTCCGCTTAATTGACAGATGAGACAATTCTAGTGATTCTCGTGACACCCCCATTCTAAACATTTTAAATTACTTCAACATATTTTTGACTTAATGTCAAAAAAAATGTTTCGCCATTTAGTATCGATTGATTAACCTATTAATGATAAATAAGTACTCTCGTATCCCGTTTATCAGGTTTAATTTGCTCAATTCTTGTTTTATTCACGAGAATCGAACCAAGAGCTTCAAATGCTTTCTTGCTTGCCATAAAAATCGTGACAACCGGCAGTTAATTCCAATTACGACAAAATACGTTTCCAATAATTTATCGGCAGTTTTTCCAGGTATAAATATAGTTATACAAGAATTTTGCTTGCCCATTAACAAATTTGTTTTAACATAATTCATTGCTGGCGTATAAATTTTTGTGGGGTTCAAGAATTTATCGTTTTTCTCCACGGAAGCTTTATAATTAAACACAGTAAAGATGCAATTCTCAGAATAGAATAACTGAATACTGATGGGAAAAGTGATGAATTCGCAAGTTTAAGTCGCTTGTAACTTGTAAGTACTGATTATCAAAGCCTTATCTATTCGGGATGCTGCTGGTAACTCGGGAGCTTTATTACAGATGGCGCGGATACCTACGAATTCCCTTGGAAATCCTGCAAACAATACACGAAGCGAATTACCCAAACACCCAAACACCCCTAATTGTAAATTTTTTAAAACAAATTCAGGATTTTTGCTATAAATCCTGGTTTAGAAATTCACTGTTTGCCATTAGCAGTTTGGCGTGAATTTATGATTAAACAGCTTTTTGGCGGATTGTTTAATATTTCAGTGGTCCTCCATAGTAAATTAATTTTGGCTTTTAGCTATTAATTGTCCCAAAATTTTTGATGTTAAAGCTTCAATTTTTTCAGTTTTTTAGTTTTTTAATTTTATTGCTTGTTTTTCCTGCTAGCATTTCCAGATATTTATCAGGATTTCTTTTGTGGTACGGCGTCTCAAAGAGTCTCTTATATACATTTAGGATTTGAGCTACAGAGTCTATACAAGGTCAGGAACCAAGCTTCTTCTGCCTAAACTATTAGACTTTAATCTTAAATGATTATTGTTGGTCAAATGACTAATTTGGAGCCATATTAGAGAATTATTTTTCCAATCGGTTATTTTTATTAATTAGAAACAAAGATTTAAGTCTATACCCTCACGCCGCGCTATATCAAGCATTTTGAACATTTCAGCCGTTTCCATCCAAAGTCTTCGAACGTCCAGAACATTCCCTTCTTGAAACTTCCATCACAAACCACTTAAATAAGCGAGGAGCCCTCGTACGAACAACAATGATAATACAGCGACTACACTTGCCACTACAGATCCGACCTAAAGTGCACTTTGTTATCGTTCAAACAAATTTAGTAACGTAATTTTTTTTCTAGTGTTAAGGAATATTTGTTTTCGAGTATTCTTATGCCACATCATAAAGATTTCTACAGCAGTGAGGCTTGTATGACGGTACTTCGGTCTCCTAAAGTGCTATTTTGTGACCTCGAAAACCAATACAGCAGCCAGGTCGGTACTAAAACTTTTAACTGACTACGCTCTCAATATTAATTTCCCAGCCTACATCCTGAGAATATTGCGCAGGATGCTCGACGTCGGCTTCGAATCTGACTCGAAGATCCGTTGGTGTATAAATCTTTCTGTTGTATTTATCCTAGAGAGTTCTATTCTCAAACATACTTTTTGTCATTTGATTTAAGTGAAGCTGATCAAAATGTTGAATGTGCAATCGAAGTCGGATTTTAGTCGCCATTGAGAAATGCTTTTCGCCACACCTCGAAACAATATTGTTGATTGCAGTAGGAAATCCGACTACAGTATCTTGTTGCTCTACAAATTTGTGATTACGTGGAAGAGTAGGTGTAATACTTCAATACTTCAGGATCATTGAAACGATGCGAGTATTAACAACAAGAAATACTTTTGAAAACAAAAGTCATTGCACGTGGATCAAATTTATATTTCTCAAAGAAGAAAGTTTCATCAATTCAGAATTCTAACAGAAATATTAATAATCCCGTAAACAATCAGTTTTAACTAAATCCGCGTACCAACATCAACGAAGCGCAATAATAACGCATTCAATTACGCAGAGCTTCCAGCTAACGCGCTGAATAAGGTGAGAGCTTTTAATTAATTCGATTGGCCGTTAGACTTTCCCGTAGTTTTCCTACGGCTTTTCCGGTCGTTTCGATCGCAAATCCGCGTGTTAATACGAAATTTCGGTTGTTTGAGGGGAATTTATAGTCAAATTTGACACGACGTGTGCTTTGACATGAAAGCAATCATAAATAATTTCGAATAAATCGGATGATTTAAATCGGCAATAAAAGCGATTACTTCTAAACGGTCGTCTCTTTCTTGCTTGGAAATTTTGATCGTTTTATATGCGACGTGCGTTCGTGTCGCATTAATTGTATTCTTGCTGAGTTTCTATTTTTTTTTATAACGCCAGGAAAAAGACAAGGATTATGTTCTCGCCACATTAGGGATAAGCCGGCATTGGAGTTTTCGGGCTCCCGCTCGTGTTCTTTACTTAATGAATTGATTACTTTTAGTCTACAGGTCTGAAAGCGAGTTGGCGAGGTCGGGAATAGTGATTTGAAAGTGGTTTGTGTTGTAAAACTTGATATAGGACGGCTCACATTATCGAAATCGCGAAGAAAAACTTTTAGGACCCTCTACCAATCATATCTTCGATCAATTATGATCTTTTTTCAACCCCTACATGGCGCACTCCATTTGCAAGTATATTTATAGCAGCGGTTCTCTTGGGGGCGCGAGAGCTTTACATGGAAAGTTTTAAAAAGAATTTAAATTTCTATTTTAAATTTTATTTTGCAAAATTAAAATTAAACATTTCTTACTGACCCAACGACTACTCTGTGGATGATTTAATGTACACAGCCACATAGCCTGGCCAAAAACAGTTTTCCAAGAGCGAAAAATAGAAAAAAGTAGCAATATAAGAAAATAACTACAACACAGTTTACTCCAAAAATTTGTTAAGCTGCAACTTTTAACTTTTCTGAGTTACTCCAAGAAATATCTGTTTCTTCCTCTTGCAGCGATAGATTGTAATGCATACTTTTAATTAATGTTTTCTTTTGGAAACAATATTTACTGAAATTAATGATCCTCTATTGTCAAAATGCTGTGCTACAAATAGTACAGGATTATTAAAAAAAAATGACGACTAATTTCTCCAAATATTTTTTCCCAAAAGAAGACTGGAACTGGGTAATAAATCCATTTAAAAGTAACAAAGTGATTTAATTTCTCTCATATTAAATAAAACAATGCGCCATAAAAATTAAGTTATATTTTGCATTGTAATGTTTTGCACGAAAAAATTTGCTGATACACAAAGATCTCAAAAAAACTGGAAAATCTATTTGAATTCGAAATTGTGATTGGTGTGACGTGTCATTTAGCACGTGGTTTGCCTTCCACGTTCATAGTACGCTTGCAGCTTGCTGAACACATAAAAACAAAATTTTAACTAATTTAAGAAAAATTGATTCGCTTTGTTTGACATTAATCGAACTTAATGTAATAAACCGCAAAATACTTGACTGTTTCATTATGAATTTTTGAAAATTTGTTATAGGTAAAATTTCAAACTTACACCATGAACTCCCGGAAATTGGAGTTTTTTCTACAATTATGCAATAATTAAAAAATAATATCAAATCTTGTTACATAAATTTGACTAAACTCTAACGTGACCAGTTAGTTCAGAGAACATTATCAAAGTTTTCCAAATTTAACTACTGCGCATGATCCGCAAGAATCATACAAAAGCTATCAAATATTGGAAATGAAAACCGTTCTTGGTAGCAGTTTAAATTCAAAAAACTTTTTTCCTTTCGCTGTAATTTTAGTAACAGTTTCTGGTAGAAGCGTTCATTGCAAAGCCGTGTCGTAAGAAAATATTTTATACGTAAAAATGTCGAAAAGAATTGAAAAATTTATTTGAAATTGAAACCGCCTTGTTATTGTTCTGACGTCACACTTTGCTCCTCTTCTTTTACGTCCGGAGCGCGGTTGTGTCAAGCTGTTAGCATATGTACGATTAAGTATTACTAACAAAATCAAAGGTAAAGAGATAAATGTCACCAAAAAATCAAAGTTTTTAAATTAAATAATTTATTGAAATACTAAAATGACCCTATAACCTTAACAAACCAAATAAATAAAAAAATCATACAAAACATACAAATTAAAGCAAAATTACGTTTGATCACAAATTGTTCTACTTTGTACTTATCCCTACAAAAACAAACTTTAAGGAAGACCTCTAGGTACGTGGTTTACCATAAGTTGAACAATAGTAAGAGTTTTTAATCAGAACGTAACGGCCCAAGCTCTCTTCGTGGTTCTCGTATGCTCTCAACTTGTTTGTGCTGATTCTCTGAACTTCCATTCGCTCTAGCAGCATCGTGTATTTGGCAAGAAGCGCCTCAGTGGAAAGCTCCGGAGTCTGCGAAGGGCACTTCGCTGGTGGAGAAGTTTTCTCAGTTCCCGGCACTGAAATAACGGAATATATGAAGATTTCAGAAGAAAACATTTTTATTAGGTTTTTAGAACACAATCTATTCGATACTTACAGTTATCAACATTAGAGATGGAATCTTCAGTTCCAGGTTGTGCGGCCATCTTCAAAATACTTCTGTTCAAACACGTCTTGTTCTTGTTACTCTAAAGTTAGTGCACAATCTGATCTGTAGACAAGTAACTGAACACTTATAGGAAGAGGGTGGTTACGTTTTCTTTAGAAATTGCATACCTTCAAGGAACCCTTACTAGTAGTTAACCATTGACAGGTAAATATAAATAAACATTTTCTTTAGTTCACAATAAAAATTACTGCACTGTTTCATTTAAAATGATTATTCTATTGCCGATAGACTTTGCAAAATTGTACCAATACAGAAGAATCGTATTTTTTTAGTTAAATGATCGCATTATTTTAATTTTTGTAATGCATTGTAACGGTTCATTCTTGGGAAGGCTGTATGTTCGCGATTTTGGGGTCTCTCAAAAGTGTCCGTCGTTTCTGTTTATGTTCTCCTAGTTTCTATGGTTTTGGATTTGTTATCGGTGCCTTGAGTTGTGATGTTTTCTTTTATACGTTTTTTGGATATGCTGGCTGATAAACGGCATATTGGTGAGGTTTCTCGAGGCGTGTGGGTCGGTGTTTGTGGGGACGAGATTTTGAGGTAAGTTTTGTTTAAAGAGGGTGAGCTCTCTCTCATGCTCGTTTCTCCACAGGTCCATAGATACCCTTAATTATCAAGTTCGCTTTTTTTTGGTTGTAAGAAGCCAATATTTGTTCTTTGAAAACTACCGCCAGTATTCGGGACCACCAACTTTGGGAAATTTATCGGCCAGTCCGGAACGCAGGGCAACTCAAGCCACTATTAAAGTTCAGGACCTGGAGAACCCCTGTCTACTCTTTGTCTTTTTGTCTTCTTCATCTTCATCGTGCCACCCTTTGCTATTTTCCTCTTCAGTCAGCGCCCAGGACGTCATCAGCGGAAGTTCCAGCGATCCCGGCGAGTACTTTTGATTTTGCGTATTTGTGCGGCTTGACAGATTTTCGTGGGACGAGCTCGTTATTCGATTTTGTTAGGTTTGGCCGCGCAATAGCGTATTTAGTCCGGGTATCGTCAGTGACCAGCATCATCCGCTAGGCATCTGACTAACAACTTCTTCACTCCCTAACTTTTATTTGTATATTTTTTAATGTAATAAAACCACAACGTCTTGTTTAGACACTTATTTATTTTTGCTCAACCTTCCCCTCCGTAATTGGTGGTAAATACCAATTGCTGGCGCCCATTAACTCAACGAGAACTTCAGAGGACCCGCGGCCCAGCCGCCGCAAAGAAGCTAACCGTTAGCCGCATGTGGTAGCGTTACAGCATAAACAAGAACAAATTTGGAATTCATGTTCAAACACTTTTACCTCCACGGAAACTTATACAGACAGAGCCACGTGGACCTAATGGTGTTCTACCTGACTCATAGTAAGACTGGAACTGAATAATAATTCCATTTAAATGTAACAAAGTTACTTAACTCTTCTCATATTAAATAAAACAATGCGCCATGAAAATTAAGTTAAATTTTGCATTGTAATGTTTGCCACGAAAAAATTTGCTGATACACAAAGCTCTCAAATAAACTGGAAGATCTATTTGAATTTGAAATTGTGATTGGTGTGACGTGTCAGTTAGCACGTGGCTTGCCCTCCACGTTCATAGTACGCTTGAAGCTTGCTGAACACTTGGAAACAAAATTTTAACTAATTTAAGAAAAATTGATTTGCTTCGATTGACATTAATCGAACTTTACGTAATAAACCGCAAATTACTTGACTGTTTCATTATGAATTTTTAAAAATTTGTTATAGGCAAGATTTCAAACTTACACCATAAACTCCCGGAAATTGGAGTTTCTTCTGCAATTATGCAATAATTAAGAAATAATATCAAATCTTGTTACATAAATTTGACAAAATTCTAACGTGACCAGTTAGTTTAGGGAACATTATCAAAGATTTCCAAATTCAACTACTGCGCATGATCCGTAAGAACCATACAAAAGCTATCAAATATTGAAAATGAAAACTGTTCTTGGTAGCAGTTTAAATTCAAAAAAATTTTTCCCTTTCGAATTTTCCTTTCGCTGTAATTTTAGTAACAGTTTCTGGTAGAAGCGTTGATGGCAAAGCCGTGTTTTAAGAAAATATTTATTTATACGTAAAAATGTCGAAAAGAATTGAAAAATTTATTTGAAATTGAAACCGCCTTGTTATTGTTCCGACGTCACTCTTTGCTCCTCTCCTTTTACGTCCGGAGCGCGGTTGTGTCAAGCTGTTAAAATATGTACGATTAAGTATTACTAACAAAATCAAAGGTAAAGAGATAAATGTCACCAAAAAATCAAAGTTTTAAATTAAATAATTTATTGAAATACTAAAATGACCCTATAACCTTAACAAACCAAATAGATAAAGAAATCATACAAAACATATAAATTGAAGCAAAATTACGTTTGATCACAAATTGTTCTACTTTGTACTTATCCCTACAAAAAAAACTTTAAGGAAGACCTCTAGGTACGTGGTCTACCATAAGTTGAACAATAGTAAGAGTTTTTAATCAGAACGTAACGGCCCAAGCTTTCTTCGTGGTTCTCGTATGCTCTCAACTTGTTTCTGCTGATTCTCTGCACTTCTATTCGCTCTAGCAGCATCGTCTGTTTGGCATAAAGCGCCTCAGTGGAAAGCCCCGGAGTCTGCGAAGGGCACTTTACCGGTGGAGAAGATTTCTCAGTTCCCGGCACTGAAATAACGGAATATATGAAGATTTCAGAAGAAAACATTTTGATTAGGTTTTTAGAACACAATCTATTCGATACTTACAGTTATCAACATTAGAGATGGAATCTTCAGTTCCAGGTTGTGCGGCCATCTTCAAAATACTTCTGTTCAAACACGTCTCGTTACTCTAAATTTAGTGCACAATCTGATCTGTAGACAAGTAACTGAACACTTATAGGAAGAGGGTGGTTACGTTTTCTTTAGAAATTGCATACCTTCAAGGAACCCTTACTAGTAGTTAACAATTGACAGGTAAATAAAAATAAAAAAATTTTTTAGTTCACAATGAAAATTACTGCACTGTTACCAATACAGAAGAATCGTATTTGTGCGAAGGTACCGCAGTTAAATAAATAAGAGTAAGATAACGTAGAAATGTATTTAGTATGGTACGACTTGCTGCTAGGAGTTCTGGTGGCCAAAGATATGGAGTGCAATTCCCAAAAATATAACTAAACTAGAAAACCCCCACCCTCTCACCAAACATTGGTCTAGGGGGTTGGACCACCCCCGCACTACCTAAGGTTAGCGCGCACATACTCCCCACCTTGACAAGTCGTCAATAAGAAAAAGATACATACAAAAAATTATGAACATACATAAGGCGCTCTAGATAATTTAACTTCTGTAACATCAACATTAAGTTATACATTAATTAATTAAATTGCGTGATTTCAATTACAACCGCAAGAAAAACAGAAACAAAACTATTTTGAGCAAATTAAAAAAAACATAGGTATATTATTAAATATACAGACTACCAAACTGCAAATAAAAATTAAATGACCAGCCCACCAAATGAAAGTAAATCAAACCCTTTGCAAATAATTCAAAATCTAGCGAGCAAATTCATAAAATAACTGGCATTAGCCAAAGAACAAAGAAAAATCTTTTGCATAAAACTTAAATGACATGCAAAGAAAACAAAAAAAAAATCAATCACAAATTATGATTTACACTGTTCTGTAACGCCAAAAAAGGGAGAAATCAAAGTACATATACACCTGCCCTTACGGCGGGCTTTGCGCACATCCTTGCAACCGTGCACTGTCGCACACACAAACACTACCCACGCCCAATTAAGCTGCAGGATCGGCATCGGACTCCGACTCCATGGGCAGCACGGCTAGCTTCCTGGTGCTGCGTTTAAGCATCCCTCCAGCAGTCTGGATAGTATCCACTCGAACCTCTTTATCAGGGCCGGGATGGAGCTCGATAACCCGACCTAATTTCGCATCAAAAATGAGAACCGTACATCGTGGTATTACTTGAGAATCATCTGATTCTTGCCATTTTGTCCACCTCTACATTTCCACCAGCGCCTCCAGTTGTCACCGCTTCCAAACGATTATCTGGAACCTGTTATAGGTTTGGCTCCACAGAAGCCACAAGCGGCTCTCCAATTAGAAAATAACCCGGAGTGAGAACTTGCTGGTCATTGGAATCATTGCTGAGAGGGGAAAGAGGACAGGACTGTAGTGATGGGCGCACTCGAGTGAAATAATCGAAAGTACTCGATTATTAAAATGTCTCGAGTGATCATGTCAAATAACTCGAGACATTTCGAGTTTTGCGCACGTACACTGCGCACCTGAAATATTTTACGCATACCTTTCAGCTCGAGTATCCGAGATCTCGAGATCTCGAGATCTCGTATCTCGGATGCCCGTATCTCGTATCTCGTATCTCGGATGCTCGTATCTCGTATCTCGTATATCGGATGCTCGTATCTCGTAACTCGTATCTCGTAACTCGATCTCGTAACTCGTATCTCGTTACTCGTATCTCGTTACTCGAATGAATTAAGAACTCGAATCTGGAGAATTCGAATACTCGTTCTCGTCACTCAGATCTCGTTTCCAGTTCCAATCTCGTATCTCGGTACTTGTCTAATCATCACTCGTCTCGTCTACTCATAACTCGCTTTCATCACTCGAACTTCGTAAGGAAACTTAACGAGTTTTCAATATCTGGCAGAGGAGCGGGACAATTATTATTAGAAACGACAGGTAGTTTTTTTGTTTTTATAACAAAGTCACAATGAAAGTCATGATGTATTTAATAGCTATTTAAGTTTAAGTTTAACAATTTGTATATTTTACGAGTTACAAATAACGTTTGGATCCCGAGATAGAGTCAATGTCGCGTCGCAAATATATTTTAAGAGAAGGAAAAAGGAAAATTTGTTTAATTGAAGCGCTTACTCGGAACCTAGTAATATAGTAATAGAAAACAAATTTCATTTTTTGAAAATAATTATGATTTTTGTTATGATCATCTTGAAAAAATATTAAGTTGATTGACTTAGTGCTTAGTGTAATAATAAAAATACACAAACAAAGTTAAATTTAATTAAATAAAATCATTTAATAATAATAACAAATTTAATAGAATAAGTAAAATCAAAAATAAAAGTAAAAAAATTTAATAATGAAAATCAAATATAACAATAAATAAGAAAAACTTAAGAAGAAAAAATAAAAAATAATAGTAATAAACAAGAACAACCTAATAAAGTAAAAAATATACAAAAAATATATACAAAATATATCCAAATATATACAAAAAAAATTGAATTTTAGAGAACATAAACTGCGCATGCGCTGCGAGCAGTACCTCATGTCTTGAATGGACAATTCGAGTAAATACAGAACGCGCATGCGCTTACTCATGTCCTAATCGGATCACTCGAGTATTCGAGTGATTACTCGATTATTTGAACCATTCGAGTACTTATAATCGATTCTGACAATCACTCGATTATGCCCATCACTAGACAGGAGTCTATGATAATTCTAACCCACAGTGTGGTAATTTCTTCAAAACTTAAAGTATTACCTAAAACGTCATTTAGCACGTGGCTTGCCTTCCACGTTCATAGTACGCTTGAAGCTTGCTGAACACTTGGAAACAAAATTTTAACTAATTTAAGGAAAATTGATTCGCTTCGTTTGACATTAATCGAACTTTATGTAATAAACCGAAAATTAATTGGCTGTTTTATTATGAATTTTTGAAAATTTGTTATAGGTAAGATATTAAACTTACACCATGAACTCCCGGAAATTGGAGTTTCTTCTGCAATTATGCAATAATTAAGAAATAATATCAAATCTTGTTACATAAATTTGACTAAACTCTAACGTGACCAGTTAGTTCAGAGAACATTATCAAAGTTTTCCAATTTCAACTACTGCGCATGATCCGCAAGAACCATACGAAAGCTATCAAATATTGGAAATTAAAACTGTTCTTGGTAGCAGTTTAAATTCAAAAAATAATTTTCTATTCGAATTTTCCTTTCGCTGTAATTTAAGTAACAGTTTCTGGTAGAAGCGTTGCTCGCAAAGCCGTGTCGTAAAAAATATTTATTTATACGTAAAATGTCGAAAGGAATTGAAAAATTTATTTGAAATTGAAACCGTATTGTGATTGTTCTGACGTCACACTTTGCTCCTCTCCATTTACGTCTGGAGCGCGGTTGTGTCAAGCTGTTAGCATATGTACGATTAAGTATTACTAACAAAATCAAAGGTAAAGAGATAAATGTCACCAAAAAATCAAAGTTTTAAATTAAATAATTTATTGAAATACTAAAATGACCCTATAACCTTAACAAACCAAATAGATAAAAAAATCATACAAAACATATAAATTGAAGCAAAATTACGTTTGAACAAATTGTTCTACTTTGTACTTATCCCTACAAAAAAAACTTCAAGGAAGACCTCTAGGTACGTGGTCTACCATAAGTTGAACAATTGTAAGCGTTTTTTATCAGAACGAAACGGCCCAAGCTTTCTTCGTGGTTATGGTATGCTCTCAACTTGTTTATGCTGATTCTTTGAACTTCTATTCGCTCTAGCAGCATCGTGTGTTGGGCAAGAAGCGCCTCCGTGGAAAGCTCCGGAGTCTGCGAAGGGCGCTTCGCTGGTGGAGAAGTTATCTCAGTTCCCGGCACTGAAATAACGGAATATATGAAGATTTCAGAAGAAAACATTTTTATTAGGTTTTTAGAACACAATCTATCCGATACTTACAGTTATCAACATTAGAGACGGAATCTTCAGTTCCAGGTTGTGCGGCCATCTTCAGAATATTTCTGTTCAAACACGTCTTGTTAGTTTAAAGTTAGTTTACAATCTGATTTGGAGACAAGTAACTAAAGCACTTATATAGGAAGAGGGTGGGTACGTTTTCTTTAGAAAGTGCATACCTTCAAGGAACCCTTACTAGTAGTTAACCATTGGCAGGTAAATAAGAATAAACATTTTTTCAGTTCACAATGAAAATTACTGCACTGTTTTATTTAAGAAAATTGCTAAAGACGCAATGACTTTAACAAAATGTTTATTCTATTGCCGATAGACTTTGCAAAACTGTACCAATACAGAAGAATCGTATTCTTTTAATAAATGATCGCATTATTTTAATTTTTGTAATGCATAAACAAGAATAAATTTGGAATTCATGTTCAAACACTTTTACCTCAACGGAAACTTATATAGACAGAGCCACGTGGACCTAATGGTGTTCTACCTGCCTCATAGTAAGACTGGAACTGGGTAATAAATCCATTCAAAAGTAACAAAGTGAATTAACTTTTCTCATATTAAATAAAACAATGCGCCAAAAAAATTAAGTTAAATTTTGCATTGTAATGTTTTGCACGAAAAAATTCGCTGATACACAAAGCTCTCAAATAAACTGGAAAATCTATTTGAATTCGAAATTGTGATTGGTGTGACATGTCAGTTAGCACGTGGCTTGCCTTCCACGTTCATAGTACGCTTGAAGCTTGCTGAACACTTGGAAACAAAATTTTAACTAATTTAAGGAAAATTGATTCGCTTCGTTTGACATTAATCGAACTTTATGTAATAAACCGCAAATTAATTGGCTGTTTCATTATGAATTTTTGAAAATTTGTTATAGGTAAGATATTAAACTTATACCATGAACTCCCGGAAATTGGAGTTTCTTCTGCAATTATGCAATAATTAAGAAATAATATCAAATCTTGTTACATAAATTTGACTAAACTCTAACGTGACCAGTTAGTTCAGAGAACATTATCAAAGTATTCCAATTTCAACTACTGCGCATGATCCGCAAGAACCATACGAAAGCTATCAAATATTGGAAATTAAAACTGTTCTTGGTAGCAGTTTAAATTCAAAAAATAATTTTCTATTCGAATTTTCCTTTCGCTGTAATTTAAGTAACAGTTTCTGGTAGAAGCGTTGCTCGCAAAGCCGTGTCGTAAAAAAATATTTATTTATACGTAAAATGTCGAAAGGAATTGAAAAATTTATTTGAAATTGAAACCGTATTGTGATTGTTCTGACGTCACACTTTGCTCCTCTCCATTTACGTCCGGAGCGCGGTTGTGTCAAGCTGTTAGCATATGTACGATTAAGTATTACTAATAAAATCAAAGGTAAAGAGATAAATGTCACCAAAAAATCAAAGTTTTAAATTAAATAATTTATTGAAATACTAAAATGACCCTATAACCTTAACAAACCAAATAGATAAAAAAATCATACAAAACATATAAATTGAAGCAAAATTACGTTTGATTACAAATTGTTCTACTTTGTACTTTTCCCTACAAAAAAAAAACTTCAAGGAAGACCTCTAGGTACGTGGTCTACCATAAGTTGAACAATAATAAGCGTTTTTTATCAGAACGAAACGGCCCAAGCTTTCTTCGTGGTTCTGGTATGCTCTCAACTTGTTTATGCTGACTCTTTGAACTTCTATTCGCTCTAGCAGCATCGTGTGTTGGGCAAGAAGCGCCTCATTGGAAAGCTCCGGAGTCTGCGAAGGGCACTTCGCTGGTGGAGAAGTTTTCTCAGTTCCCGGCACTGAAATAACGGAATATATGAAGATTTCAGAAGAAAACATTTTTATTAGGTTTTTAGAACACAATCTATCCGATACTTACAGTTATCAACATTAGAGACGGAATCTTCAGTTCCAGGTTGTGCGGCCATCTTCAGAATATTTCTGTTCAAACACGTCTTGTTAGTGTAAAGTTAGTTTACAATCTGGTCTGGAGACAAGTAACTAAAGCATTTATATAGGAAGAGGGTGGGTACGTTTTCTTTAGAAAGTGCATACCTTTAAGGAATCCTTACTAGTAGTTAACCATTGGCAGGTAAATAAGAATAAACATTTTTTTCAGTTCACAATGAAAATTACTGCACTGATTTATTTAAGAAAATTGCTAAAGACTTTAACAAAATGTTTATTCTATTGCCGATAGACTTTGCAAAACTGTACCAATACAGAAGAATCGTATTCTTTTTAATAAATGATCGCATTATTTTAATTTTTGTAATGCAAAACAAGAATAAATTTGGAATTCATGTTCAAACACTTTTACCTCAACGGAAACTTATACAGGCAGAGCCACGTGGACCTAATGGTGTTCTACCTGCCTCATAGTAAGATATAGTTTGCCTGCCTTTTCGCCGAAATTTTGTGAAAACTCAACTCGACTTAAATGCTGGTGGTTAACATTGTTAACAATAGAACGTGGCAATTTATGTAAACTTCGACTACATATGGATCGAGATTTTTGTTACGCTTGCAAATATTGGGAACCATCATAATAATAGTGATACTTATAGGTACTAAAAATCGATGTGTATCATAATTTCGGTATCAATTTATTCAAACCAGCTGTATTGACCAACAAGATATTCACCACGTCGCCAAATTTTGAAAAAAATTCTACTGCGATTTTCTGTAAAACTTTTACCAACAACGTTGCAAAATCCGATAAGATAGAAACTACTTTACAACCCCTGTTTGCGAGACATAATCTGTAGCCCGAAGTAGCTAAATAATTTGGTACCTATCACCATTAGATGATGGATTTTCCGTCGACCTAACCAGACGCAGATTTAGTCCACGAAAAAAAAATAATTTTTAGAAAGCGGTAATCTGTCGTAACAGAAGAATGGTGTTGGTGACCATTAAGTCCAGATGGGCATATTGTGAGGTGAACACCATGTATGCGGGAGGTGGGCAGTATTGCTTCGCCTGCAAGCTTCCTTTTTGGTTTTATTCATCAGCTTTCGGTTAATGAGCAAGTATTATGCGAAAACTTTTTTGGCCCTTTTATCCATCCGCCAAGAGGTCTCTAACAGTTCAGAAGAGGAATATAAAGTAAACTGTAGTGTTTTGCTTAATGGAAATCTTAGAAGTTAAAAAAATCGAAGTGCAATTTTTGGCGGTCAAATATTTGAATGCAAATGGTGCATTGTTGATCGCAAAAATGAGCGAAAGTGACGAGAGCCTTACATCGCCGTGTAGAGGATTTCCACGTGCAGTCATGGAAGAAACCAAAACCCAGAACACGTAAACACAGTGGTCCTACTTATTCAAGAATTGTTGAGTTAAAAAGTGCAACGGAAAATACAAAAAAAATTTCAGTTAATCCCACGCCGACAACTTATTGCGTAATGCCAGATATGAGCAAGTCGCTAAAAGATTTCAATGGCTGGAAGCTTTTTAACAATATCTAAACTTTTTACCATAACTTATTAAAGAATGAGAATGTTGAAAGTACAGGGTGTACAAGTAAACGTTTCAAAAATTTTCAAAATACGTAAAGGATCTCGTAAAATTTATGTATCAGGTAAGGGTCTATTCTATACAATGGTCAACAGCCGTTAGTACCTATCTATTACAAATTTACGATAATTACTTATTTATGGGTAGCGATCATGTCCATTGTTAGAACTAATACTTTAAGTGTATGACTCTGAAGACCCGGCACGCTTGTTTTTTTCACATGTAAAACTGAATGTTAGATAGATCGGTAGTTCCTAATTATTACACTTTCTTGACCAACAAATTCGGCACTTAAGTTTAAGATGATTTAAAAAAATGGTCGAAAATTCTCGTGTTATGTTGTTATTTTGGTTTTATTAATAAATATTATCACTGATTCTCACTATTATTTTTTTATTGTTAACGCAATTAAATTAGTTAAACGACTGATTATGATCTAAATAATAAATATAACAAAATATTAGTATAGAAATATGTAAAAAACTTTTATTTTAACAAAATTTTGTACAAGCTGTTTTCTTTACAAAATACAGAAGCAATTTATGGACCAAAGCCGCCCAAGAATTAGCTTTTGCCCAACATTAGTTTCTGGGAATTCCCAGTCCTACAAGTAGTTATAAGATTAGAAAGGTCTACCAGTAGTTTATGGCCGGCAGTTTTGGCAGGATTTCCGATATCCATGACGATTTACACACTTATAGTTTGAGTCCTTCATTATGGTTGCAGTTCTTAAAATGTCACAAGAAGAATGTGCAGCAATTGTAGTAATATTTACCTCACAGGTACCAAACTCGTTGTATCTGATTCTCGAAGCTCTCGTATAAGGTCCATGTGAGATAACGTCCTGCGTCTTTGTAACTATTAAAACAATTAAAGAAGATGATGCAATATCACAACAACGGTGTATACACCTTATCTGCAGAACAGCCGCTTCTCTTTGATTGCTTAATATTCTTTAGTTTTTTTTGAAAAGCACTTCTCATATTGTTCATTTGATTCTTCATTGGATGGCTTTATATAGTTGTAGTAACTCCACGTACGTCTACTAAATTACGTAAGACGGACAAAATAATTTTAAACGGAACTAAAATGAAGCCTTCAGTTTGTTAACGTCCAATTGTCGCCGGAGATGCTACACACGTTGAGTTTTTACCACTTGCGGCCGGACGATCTGTCGTCAAACTGAACGTGTGTGCCGTGAATTGCCGGCCGGCAAAAATCGGCCGGCGAACTTACGTGAATGTACTTTAGATGTTTACAGGGTGTCTCGTTTGTCGGATACGTTTATTGAGGGTCTTAAGATGACACTACGGGTGGTCCGGAGTTTATCTTGAGATGGTCCGATTAATTATCGACTGTCGATAGTCCAGGACTTATTTATAATTAATAAACAAATCAAAATTTGAACCTCAATACAATATTGTTTTGGTATAGAAAATAAAAAACTAAAGCTGCCAGGTTTATTTAGACTTTTTGGCTCTAATATGGTAATAACAGAAACACACTTTGATACCATAAAATGTTCGTCCAAATTTGTAAAAGTTATAAGTCATAAGAATCGTGTAATTTTTTAGACTCTGCGATCAGAACTAATTCTTTATATTCAAGTGTGGTGGTGTTACTGGTTGTGGTCAATCTCCACGTGCAGATATTGAGCACTAAAATTATTTACAGTTCATGCAACGACAGTTTTTTTATTTTCAAATTGGAGAATTAATTTTTGGTTAATTTTCTAAATACCTTGTCGGTTATCAAGAAGAGTATGAAAGAAACCGCCAGGTTTTCGAACAAGGAGTCATCAATAGCAATGGGTACAAAAATAAATTACTTTTGATTGACTTATTAACTTCATACTGACACTGATAACAGAACGCTTCCTTCCATTTGATTAGGTTTGCAAATTAAAATTTGAAATAAAAATTTTAAAAATTATGTTTTGTTCCTTTGTGCAACCTACACCCTATAAAACTCCCGCGCCCCACTGCCCATCTCTAAAATGCTTGTTTTCTTCTTTCCGTTTGAAGCTACGTTTGTAATAAAATTAACTTAGTTCAATTATCTTTTGGAAATAATTTTGATTTCCGAAAATAAAAACACATAGGGAAAAATTCCTGATCTTATTATCTGTTAAAACATATCAATAGGTGAAAGTTTTGACAAGTCATAAAGCCATAGTAGAATATGACCCAATGGCGTGTTTGGTACGTTCACCAGCCAAACTAATTCGTTATGGGGGCGCTAGTAGTAACCATCAGAGCATTTTGAGAGAATGTTCTTCCCTACCCGGTTGAGCTACCACCTGCACTCCAACTTCTATTTGAAGCTAGCTGCCCAACTCGCCCGAAAGCAACCAAATTTATTTAGGACTAAAGCAAAGCTCCCATTTATGAAATTACTCGCCCTTGCCGTCCACAACACATGTCTTGTTGAAAAAGTTGTTCGACTTGAGAGCGAGCAACCAACAATACAGTAAATATTATTTGAATTGACCACCCTAATGCCAGTTAATTGGAATCTTTTAGTGACATTGCCAAAGTGTCTTCCGTATCATTATTTGGATCCCTAATTTTTAAACCTTGTGGTAACCGAGCATCTATTAGTTCAGAAAGAATGCAGTTCAAGTAAAATGAATTTAGCTTCGGAAACATTTCATTTTCCCATCAAACTGAATTTTTGTAAATTTGCTCTACTGAAAAGTCGCTATTAGTGTAAATAATGAAGTCGCAGTAAATTCTTCCACTGATGTTGAGCTGGCGTTGAATTTGAAAGTCATAATTATGGTTTTATTTCAAACTAAAAGATGATAATTATTAATTGAGTTGCAAACATTTATCTGAAAATTATCCAGTCAATCCATTTGTTATTTTACAGCATACCGTCTTTTGACTAACGTCTTTTAGTGGCCTGATAGTGGCGGTAGATATTTCACCTTCACTCCCCCTTACATTGATATCAAACCATTTTGCCAGTAGTACATTTGATGGAATGCAAGACAAGTTTAGGATATTGTTTCAGTACGTATCCTAAATCCACTATTCGCCTTCCAGACAATAAATCTTTACTATCTATTGGTGGCTCTACTTTCTCAATACATAAAAAATTTAAGAAACTGCTAAAAGAAAAGTTGAAATGCATAATCCTATTACATATTTTTCCTACCTATGTTTGCATGTCGTATTCATAATTGGATGCTGGCAAAATTTGGCCTGATGATGTGATGATGTGGAAGCTTTTGCTAGATTTAAATCTACCACAAAATCAATATAAATTTTGTTTTACTTATGTTCCACCATTTGTTTCACTTTTAAGAATTGAATATGAAAATAAAATCAAAAGTTGGCTGTTGCACGTTCAAGTGCCAGATGTAAGAAGCAAGTGCCTAAATTATCAAAACAACACAAATATATTTTTGGTTCCGTGGAAAAGACCCTTTGTTGGTTGGAGTATCTTTATGGTCGCAATTACCAACACAAGAGAAGCTTCTGTAAACATGTATCTTCCCAGTTTTACCACAAAATACGAGTACAAGATCGCTTCCCCTACAATTGTCACGACCACTACGTATTTTTACTTGGCGGGGGAAAATAGAAAAAGTGAGCGAAGTAAGAACAGAAAATAATTTGACGGCGCTTTGCTTATGCGAACACGACTTTGCTATCACTAATGCGATTTTCAAAATGACAGAAGGATAAGTAACAAGAAACTATAGGCCATGCAGTGGAGATAATTTCATTTCAATAGCTGCCAGTTAAATGCACTAAATTAATGATTCTTTGCTACACGAAATTTCAGTAATTTTTTCGAAAAGCAAATAATTAATTATGATGGTGTTACTTATCGGAGGGCAATAAAATATATGTCACTGCAAAGTACATTAAAGAAGCTTTAATTTCATGAAAAAATAATCAACCATTGAATAAATAGGTCTTTAGCGGTGTTCGAAATAAGATTAAATTGTGTTATTGTTTTATCTGTCTAAACAATGCATTTTAATTTTTTTTGTTTCAACTAAATGTTATGATATTCTATACTCTAAGGATTTATTTTACAAAAACTGAAAAAATAAAATAAAATTTGAACCTACTATACGCCCTTAATCCTATTTTCACCAGAACTGATTCGTCTGAGTACCGGTTACCTGAGAAGCCCTTAACAGTTTAATTTCTCTTTCAGTTTATTTCTATTCATTCTATATCTCATTTTTCTTCTGCATTTAACCTTCATATTCCTCTTCTTCGCATCAACAGTACATCAAAGGAAGGTAAGAAAAGTCGTGGTATTTTTCAGGTACTTTATTGCATTACCTGAAATTTTGATAATGCCTAATGTACATACAATACAATAATAATTCATATGATAAGAGTAATAATATTTATACAAGAGTGGTAAGTCTGCGGTAACGTTATTGTTTTAGTAATGAACAAAACAAAATTTTACCAAAATTTCCGCTGTACGTTTTGTGGGTGTCACCAAGAAGACAAAAGGTACGGCGGTTAATGCCATTAAAAAATAAATATCGTCTAGCTAAATAATTCGTTTAGATAATAATAACATAACGAAACATATGATTCATAAATAAACTAACAAAAAGGAGATAAAATAGTTATGTACATGTACCTTTACGTACAAATTGCAACATAAAACGGCAAAAAAAAATATGGCGAAGCCCAAAACGCTAAAACGAATACAAAAATTCAATGACAATATACAAAAAAAAGTTACGGTCTCTGGACCGTGGGGGAAAGCATCGGCTACGTGAAAAATACGTTTTACTTTGGCAGGTATAAAAAATTCAAAAATCTTATCAAAAATTCTTGTTTTAGTTTTTTTTTTCAAAAATATTTCTCTAATTTGCTGTTGATATGATGGATCTGGAAAAACGGGGACAATATCGCTATTAAAGCCACAAAGACACGAAGTTTCTTTAAATGCTTCTACAAGTGCCGGGAAATTGTAACGAGTCTGATGGCCAACACCAACAAACTTTTTCAATCTACAAGCAACTTACAAGTAACTCTTTCTAGTCTATGTTATCATACAGGCTTTAAAATTGATCTAACCTTTAACACGTTTGCTTTAATCGTAATATCACAGATATTTCACCGCTCTCAGCGCCGAAAATTACGTCTTTTTTTATTTTGATGAACTGGACGTTGCGACGTAATGGTCCGGTGAGCTAGAGAGCTAAAAAGCATTGTAACTTCATTGAAAAATGATTTATTTACGTTGGGACTATGAACATAGAAAAGTCGAGGTAAATACGATAATAAAGGCAGACAAGTTAAGTAAACCATTCATACTATCACATAAATAATCGCGTAGGTATCCAAATCGTTGCCTAAGTCCTGTAGGAGTGGTGCTACGTTTCCAGGGAAGCTATTAGATTGTGATAAACGTTACTCTGTAGTTCGTTAAACATGGACGCGTGTCCACAACTGTACGAGTTCGAGTCCGTTTCAGCTTGGCCGCCGTACCTCAACCGCGATTCAGCTGACGGTATGTTGTTATTGATAAAACTATTAACACTAAACTCTTCAGTTTTATCACACACGCTTAGTTTATCCGCGTTCGATGAAGTCTCACTAATTTTACTATTAGGCTCGAAACTATCGAGAGTTTCGTCGAGTTTCACCCTCTTAGTCGAGGGAGCCTCACCGACGTTCACCTCTTCGTCATCGTCAATACACGTTAACATCCGAGGAGTTGGTGGCATGTAAAACTGCGAAAGCACGTCCTGCACATCGCAATCTTCCATATCCTCGAACGAACGTTTCTTCGAAAACCTTTCATTGTCAACATTTTCGGGCACAATGGCGTTACCTCCGAAACTCTCCAAAGCACTTTCCAGTCCGTTGAACACTTCCATATTTTTCGCTGTCACCGTATTAATTTCTTCTGCTAATTTGGCGTCGAAATCGTTTTCGACAACGAAATCAACTTTATTGAAATCTTGAGGTTCTTCGAAACTCGTCTTGTTCTCGTTTTTCATATATTCATTTTTGATGTTGAGAATGTTATCGTTGTCGTAACAGCGGGGGTAGTTGAGTTGTTGTTTTTGCACTTTTTCGTCGCGAGCTTCCTTCTGCAACCTCTTCATGGTGTTGTTGATCAAAACGGAACGGCACAAACTCGCTTCGGGGTCTTCGATTTTCTTCAGTTTATTTATGCTGATTTTCAGCACTTTCCTGCGCTCTTCTTTTTGGCGATATTTCGCCGAAATCATTGAAGGCCGGTTCTTCGGTGGGCTGTATCCAGTCGGATAAGTGCGTGGAGGACCGAAGATATCGTCGCAATCGTCACTCATCGCCGGTGGGGATTTCATCGTGCTTTTGGCGCTGAAACAACAAAATACGTTAAAATTTTGAAAATTTCAGAATAATAACTGAAAATAATTGTCGAAATAAAATGCCGACGTATGCAACAAAACTTCATCTACCTATGTTTTGCCGTCGTTATTGTAAGGGAAAAACTGGAGAGGTGATAGTGGTGTTGCTGGTAAGGAAGACTGAAGAGGTACTGAACGAAAATTCAACAATAGTTCAAGTGAAACTGTCAAGTTTCCAAAGATTACTCAAAGTCCCCAAATGGTAAACTTGTCTTTTGTTGAATTTGTCTAAAACGTACAACGTGGTTTTACGAAGAAAACAATTTCCTGTTTACAAAATGCGCCTTGATCTAATTGTGTACGATTTACTCATGCATAACCCACGTTTTCGGTGTTGACTTGAAGCAAGTGGCAGCTTTGTTTAGAGCATAATTGCACTTAATGACGTGTTGCGTGTCTAAATTCGGGCAATAACTCTTCATTTATACAAATAGACAACTGCAACGTTCTGTTAGATCCCAATCAAAGCTTCACACTTTAACTAAATTAGGTCATTACAATAATTTTTCGCTACAGCAAAACGTAACGTGGTTATTGACCACGCATTGTTAATTTTAAAATAGAGTTTTGAGGTGGGGACAGAGAGGCGAGAAAATTCCAAAATTCGTGAATTAACTGGAGCATTTTGAGAGTTCTTTTCATGTAGGAAAACTTTTTAAATCAGTCGTGCGTATTTTCTGAATCACAATATTGAATCTGATTGGAAATTACTGATTAAAATTTCACCTTGGATTAATTAATTTTATTCAATGGGAAATACCTGTCAAGTTAATTGCATTCTTTCCACTCGTGAGTAGAGGATAACAAGAAACAATTTGAAAGTGGTAACTAATTTCGGAAGTTCTGTCTTTTATTTTTCGAAATAAATTCCAGTTAAATCTTCCAATTCTTGTTCAGAATTCAAATAAAATCTTCGAAAAATCTGAAGAGAAGTTGCTTGTTAATTACGTTACCTAGTTATTTTTAAATAAGACTCTGAGTACAAAGAATCTTTGTGAATGCAGAGATTACTTGTATAACTGTATTGTTACGTTAAACCTTATTGTAATTGCTACTAATCCAAGCCCAAGTGTTGTAACTATAAAAGTATTAATAGGGCTGCTCTCAGTGTACGGAAGTTATGGAATTGAATGGAAACGCCGGAGTTAATTACCTAATAATTTACTTTTTAATTATCCGGCGGTTGGTATGTACTTTACTGATCTTTTATGAAAATCCTGAAACTAGTTTAGGAGTAAACACCGAGTTCTGGGAAGAATTAAGGGAAATACCAGCAGCACACTGCCACAAATCGCGAAAAGTTTCCCACTTTTAAAACAACGAATGGATATTATTAATAGATACCAAAATATTACAAAAAAAAAAAAAAACAATTGGCCTTATGGCATTCACAAAACCAAAGATTGGCGCAACTTCCTCCTAAGTCTAGACTAGATTTTTGTTTTCTTATTTTAAAAAATAGTTGCGGTTAAAAAAATGTTACGAATGAATAATTAGAAACACAGTTTTGCTTTGGAAACTTGTAAAGACCAGTTCCTCAAAAGTAGTAAAAAAATTGCAAATATTTCAAGGACTTCTTTAATCCTCTTTCTCTATTTTCCTAGAAGCGGTTTCTAGAAATTTCTTTTATGACCTCTGCTGTTGTAATTCGACAGAAATTCTACCTAGACGTACTTAGTGTGCTATAAACACAGCGTGGTCTGAGTTTAGGGTTACAAAATCAATAAAATAATATTTTGGCGATTTCTATAAAGCAAGACACACATCAACATACTAGAAGTTCTTTGTTTTCAATTTAAATCTTGTAACTCGGTGTTCGATTTGACGTGAGTTCTGCAACCAAGAATACACAGGTATGATTATTGGAAAAACTGTAACTGCAATAATTCGTTCTACAAAGCGACACATTTTATTTGATTATGTAACTTAGGATCTGTCGATATCATTAATAACTTAAAGTCGTTTTAAAAATCGGACACATTTATGAATTAAAAATTTGGACCACTTTCAGGCTAGAAATCAATTTTGAAACATGAGGTCTGAAATGGATTAATTCGAATTCGTTTTGAATAATTGAAGATGGAAAAGAAAATTATTAATGTTGTTGAAAATTTGTTCGTTCTAAAATTTCCGCTTGACCTTTGTACTAGGTTCGATGCATTCATCCGAAAGAGCGGGGTTTGTCCTGAAACGTCTAATAACCGCTTAGTTATTCATCTCTGCCGTTTGTTTAACTTGTTCTGATATTGTTTGACATTGTGACCCCCTGGCCGTACCTGTTGGCACCTCCACGTTCGTTTCCCGTTTCGTCCTGAAACCGGCGGCGACCGTAAGGACATAAATCCGGCGAGCCGCATGCATGTTAATTTATTCATAGAATATTCCGTCCGTGAACTTGCGGACAATTTAAAAATCAGATATGTATCACACAAAACTGCATTAACATAATTCCGGACCGGGCTCGACTTGTCACTCGATTTTACCCGTGTAATTTAATAATGCGTGATAAAATCGGCCCCGTCCATTACCCTCAAAAACTCAGGTCAATTATTGAGGAGTCGCGCCATCGATTCCGGTCCCCTAACCGGAACACTCTTCCTGTTTCCTCCGGTTTCACTCCGAATCCGTCAAGACTTTATCTTCGAAACGGATTAATTTGCTGCAGCAATGCAGGAGAGCAATGACGAAATCACGTGAATTAAGTTCGGTACTACTTCTGCACAATGCAAGGCCGCGCCGCCAGCTTCCACCCACAATTTTCCGTGTTTATCGCGGAATTTCGCAATAAAACCCGCCAGAACCGTACCGTTAAAAAGCCATCGATTTAATCGAGGCCGCGTAACACTTGTGTAACTACTTTCGTTTCGTACACTTTGATTTTTTATCGTGTCGACAATGAGAAGGAATTTGGCAGTAGTGTCCGTTGAATGTCTTCGAAATTCCCACTTTCGCTCGATTCCCTTTTCGTTTAACACGGGAGGAACCAAAAGCGACGCTAATTAACGCGAAAATAATATTTTAATCAATCGCAGGGCGATTGTGTGGCCACAAAAGGTTATCGAGTGTGTGTGTGTGTGCGCGGAGATAAAATCGTGTGTGTGAAAACGAAAATCGTTACGACCGCACGATGAGAGAGGAGGGTCGGGTTCTTCCTCAACCCCCACAACGGGGGATACCCATAAAACTCGCGATTTACGCGTTTTTATGTTTGTTAATTTCGGAAGGAACCTTTAACGCCGCCAACTTGTTTGGATTAATTTACTAACAGCCCAGCTATTTTCGGATCCAGCATCTCATAATCTCATAATTGCTCTGCGTTAAATTAATGTTACATTATAGACTAATAATCGTGTGCGCCACTAGTTTCGGATTCGACGTTTCAACGGTAAAAAGAACGCGTTTCTATTTACGTAAATTTGCGAGAAAGTTATACGGACATAAAAGATGATGCTACATCACAAAAACGACCAAAAAAGAAAGCAGAAAAAATTAAATCAAAGATAAAAAAAAAGGAATCCAATCAAAGTTCACTCATCCTTCGAGGGACTGTTGGTACCCGAAAATAATGCACCCCTAAATTTTGTTAATTAAATTAAAAATTCTCAGGAATTGCAACAAATATAAAAGATTTAAGTGCATTTATTTGAATGTTTCAACACGTCGCATTAGTCCCAGTTGTTTCAAGATGTCGCAACACAATGCAATATCGGAACCGGAATAGACACACGGTTGCGTTGTTACGTTGTTACGAACTGTCAACGATGCTAAAACTATTCGCCTAACTAAACCCCATAGTTAATTACTTTCAAAGATTTTCTGTCTATTTTTTAATTTAAAAAACTAAAACTGTTTAGGATTTAAGATTAAATTATACAGAAAGAGCATTCAAATTTTAGTTGAAAGTATCGAAATTCTAATAATTAAAAACTATTGAAAATTTCATTAAGTTTTGCTTTTTCTAATTTCTTTCAATGTTAATATTAAGTCCAAAAATAATTTTTCCTGATCTTGGAGTAAAATTCTGACGTACGTATGAGTTGTAGTTCAAGAGTAATCCGTATGATGGAGCCACGTATCACGGTGACCGCATTTACCGGCCGCCAATGTTGCCGGTGCTAGCAATTTATCATCACATTTTCAACCAGTTGATGAGACAACATCTGCAAATTTCAAGATTCTACAAACACGAAAAAATTGAGCAGAATAGAAAGAGATTCCAGAATAATATTTGTACACTGAACCACTATTTTACCGCCAATTTCCTGTTTCAATATAGCGGATATTGTCTCAAACCACGTCATCCTGTAATCGGCCAATAACGTGAACCCTACCGTATCAGTTCAACATAGGGATAGACACGCAAGATTTATGCCTCATTGTTTTTGTTTATGAGCAATATTTTACAAAAATTTCTGGAGGACAACTTAATTGATTCTGCTGAAGAAAAAATTAGTGCAATTCGGTCACAACGTTACGGATTTATTTGTACGTTTGGATCCGAGCTTTATTTGACCATTGCACATGGAAGACGAGATAAAATATTGAAGAAACTTTAACAGACCTCCACATTCACCAACATGAGCTGGTAAGGTTTCAAGTAAGTTATTGTAGTAAATCCTTACAAATACATGTAAGTTCATAAAGTGTGTCATCACACCAATTTTGTGGTTCTTCCGGTTCTTATAAATAGCGCAGTCTTTCTTGAATTTATTTGATCGGTAAACACGTGCTTTTGCTTTTGAAACCCCAAAATATACACGCAGGTGCTGGGGGTGCTTTGTTGTCCGCAACCAACAATGCAGACGTGCATTTACAACAACATACCAATATCCTATTAGAAAAGGTGAATACAAAAATTATTTGGTGTACAAATTGGCAAATTTATTAGATAACGTAACTGCAATATTTAAAATCACTCTCTAGTTAAATTAGGGAGCTCCATCGATTTACCGAACAACGGAAACGAATTCACCAATCAAGTGGTAAACTAACTTAAGGGAGCAATGGCCCACGGTAAAAATCATTCATGGTAAGTTGCGCCACTCGCAGACCTAGGAAAGCGTCAAGAGTAAATCGAGGAACGGAAAATATGATTTCTACTTGAATGCAATGGAAAAGAAATCGCAAGTGGAATGGCGGATTACGATTCCTTCGACTAATAAAGAAAAGGTAGCCGCAAGAAGTTTTTTACGTCCAAAGTTTTTTACTTGCAAAGGATTCTCACAACATCCTCCTACTTCGTGTTACTGCAAGCACAAAACGGGGAAGATTTGGAGAAATAATAGAAAACGTAAATCCAATACCGGAAAGAGCAATACTGTACTTCAAAGGGCCTTCAACCCCCGTTCAAAAAACACCACTAATGAGGATTAATCAAAGTACCCTTAAATGATAAACGTGAGGTAATAAAACGTTATGAGATTAGGGTTTCGTACATTTGCTTCAATATAAAGAAAGTTGTGGAAGGAAAAAAAGAAGCAAAATTTTTTTGCAAGTTTCTGACTTCGACAAAATTTGAGCAAAATTTCGGCAGTTGTTGTAAGGATGATAGAAGAAAGTTTTTTCTACTTCTAATCCTTTGAAAGTTCAACCTGAAACACTTCTATGCAAAAACACAGGTAAGAATAAGCTAACAAAGGGCAAGGTGTGAGTTCAGCACGTTACTAATCCTGAAATAGCGTTCAGGTGCTCCTTCTCAATCCACAGGAAGCAATCGAGGATTTTTACAGTATATGTCCAAGATTAAGTGCTAAAATATTAAATAATTTGTTGCCAAAAAAGAAATTGTTGTGTGTGATTCAAAAATCTTGTTGCAACAAATTATTTATAGAAATAAGTAGTCATATCAAAAAGTAGAAAACCTACACTTTGGTTCTCCACTAAAATTTCATTACTGGCGGTAGCGCAAAATCGGGGCCGATGCGTAACGAAAATTGAAACGCTTCATTGGGTGAAGCGCGCGATACTTCTGGGAGTTCCTGCTGTCGCCCCAACAATCTTGATGTTGCTACTGATTGAAAATTCAAATGAAAAAAATCTTTTAGCAAATTGCAGTTTTAAATGCAAAGCGGTCGTCGATGAAGAGTAATTTTCGAAAATTGTTGGTTAACCTTTCGAAATTAGAAAAATTTATTTAAACAAATAAGTGATTTGTAAAATTACCATCGTCAAGGTGATTGCGTGGAAGGTGTTCCGAATGGTCTTCCATGTAAACCCGGACACCCACACCTAAACTCCATCCGGCGCTATTGATTCTCGCATTGGTAATGAAATAATTAAGGTGTCAGTTGCGTTTGAGTTATTACGAGGCCAAACAATGCGTAATTGATCACTTCATCCAGCCCCAAGTCGATAATTCCCGGAGTTAAAGGAAAGACGCAACTATACTAAATGACTTTCGTGACGTTTTGTTTATCAATAAAATTATTATCGTCATGATGAAGAGAGAGAGAAAGATACGATTTTGTTGTTGATCTACAAACAGAGAGTTTTGTGCGGAGAACCTTGGTAGCGGAATAGAACAGAAAATACAAATGCGCCAACAGTCAAGGTTAATAAGGCTAGACATGCGTGATAATAATAATAATTAATGATGTACTTATTAGATCCGTATCGAAACAAAGGCTTCATCCGAAATCAGGTTAAATAAACGCAAAGAAAGAAGTGAAACCCTTGAAAATCGGTTTCAATTGAAACGCAACAGGGCTAAGGGGGAGCCACGTAATTTGGTATCGTCAGTATTTTTTTGAAGGTTCAAACGGCGTTTGTTGCGCATAACTTCTTGTGACACTAGTTATATCAGTAATTGTGTAATTAATTAGGATCTAGCGCCGCGGCTGCACGTACAAAAGAGACGTTCTTTTGCACTTTCTCTCGCTTGACTTTCACCCTTGAACGGCCCGATTACAAAATGAGTGAATGTAAGTAAGTCATCGGTTGTTTAGGCAAAATTCGTTATTGCTCGCTTGCGATACAAAAAAAAACTTGCAGCAAAGTACTAGCGGTCTCACGTTTGTTACAAAAACTAACGTCAAGAAGTTTTGCTCGAAAATTTCCAAAATACTTTCGATTTAGCTTCTAAACATTAATTTAGAAATTTTTGTTAGTACTTATTACTTTTACCCTCACCAAGTCTTGGGTGAAAGAGGGCACTACCAGTTTTTGGTGAGTTCTCGAAATGTTCACTTGGGGGCCAGGCCGCCAGCAAAAACTGAACAAAAACCTTTTGTGCCGAGAATTGCAAACAAAGCTTGCTAAAAGTTTCCATAAAGATAGCGAATTTGTAGTTTAAACTGTAAATGCTTTCAACGAAAAATCTCAAGGGCGATCGTCAAGTACAAATCGTAACCTCTGCCAGATCGTTGGTTAAAAATTATTAACTACTTAATATAGTTAAAATGCATATTTATTTATTTAATTTCACGAACGCAACAAACGGAACTTGGTTCTCTGGTTTACAACCGGAAATAACTGTAATCTGGGGCTGGGACACCTATGACGTTAATTTTTATTTTTTTTATTTTACACGGTGTTTATAGATTTTCTTTATATAGATAACTATTCAAATCAATGTGAAACGAAAGTATCTCCAGTTTCAAGATTTATGCAGATTTCATGGACGAGGATCTAGAAGAAACTATAGAAGCGGTTTGTCGGTTGGAATGTCGAAAAAATTGTAGCCAAAAATTAAATACTTCGTACAACTGCTGGGAAATTTTTTGAAAGAAGACAATCAGTTGGACATTAATTTCTCCAACAATATCAATGATGTGGAAAATTTGTTGATATATAACTGCAATACCACTGAGGTCATCTTCCTACCTACTGATTTTCGATAATTAGAAAACAAACAGAGAGATTTCGATTCCAATTTTGTTTTAGGGAAACAGCGGGATACTTAAAAGTTTTATTTAAATCTAAAGTTATGCAATCGAGGCTTTTTCTTCTTGTTTTGAACCCGAGAATAAACAAGCAGGGGTTGAAGTTCTTTGGTTTCTGCAACCAGTAATACAAACGTGTTATGAGAATCACATAACTTACTTCGAAAAGTGAAAATTAAATAACGGCCCAACTCGCTCCGAAGGGTCAATTACGTCACTTTATTCGTTTAGAGATCACCCTAATTGTTGAATTATTAATAAAAAATATTTTTTAGTTCTTGATTAGTTTCAACGTAATTGTTGAAGAGTTTCTCTAAAATTCTTTTACTTCAATTAAAATTGATTATTCTCCCCGCTATTAAAGCCTTTGTAGATATTTTGAATTAGCTCGGGATAAATAGTAAAAGATGTTTTCATCGACGTTTTTTAAAGGTGAACAACTATCCCAATTCCAAGTCAATTTAATCACAAGTTTCTCCTCCAAAATTTGTAGCAACGTTTCGGCATATTGTTGGCAAACATTTTTGAGGTAATTCTCGATCAATTCCCAAATAGACGAGCTACTTTAAAATTAGTTATCAATTGACTGTTTCGAAATTAAAATTTTTGGGTCGCCTCAAACGATTTCGACGCTTCTTCAGGTTGGTCGGGTAAAAATCGAAAGGAAGCGCAAGCAAAAAATTACTTAAATCTGAGTCAATGTTAAATTTAAACAAAAACAACGGGAATACCGAGGCGGACAAGAAAATTGGTGCTATTTATATTCATTCCTGAACGCGCCTCACTAAATCATGTGCACTATCAATATTTACTCGGTACTTACTTCAACTTAATTATTATCTAAGAGTTTTATGTGCTGCCCGATATCGGAGAGAATCTTATCAGGAATTTTCAAAACATCATTCGATTGCTGCTAAACTGTTTGTTTTCAGAGCCTCATTAATAATCGTTTAAAATAGAATTAAAAAACGAGTAACAATTAATTTTTTTCCCGTCTTTTTGTTAATTCAAATTTTCAACGATATGCTGCCAGGTCCGGATGTTTGCGCCACATTTTTATTGTTTATTCTAATTATTTCCGGTAAACGCTAATTGTCAAAGGTGGAATGGGAATCACTATCCGAATTATTATAGTTTAGTAGAACCGTTAAATATCCGTGTTAGTAACAAATTGTATATAATAGCGAAGACAACGCTGTTATTATTGACGTCGCGAATTGTAACCGTTGGATTGCCATTGTTAATTTTCGATGAAATCGGGGCGATGAACGAAAGTTTTTAATAACGCACAACCGGAAACGATAACGACCTGATCATCTTCAACTCAACTGTATGTAATTATATTCCCGAAGATAAGAATTGTTTTCTATCGATAATTCCGGCTTGCCGGTAGTCGGGAAAACTTTTCGGACAACGAACGTCGATCTTGCGAGATAAGGATCGACGGGAGTCGCAACTGGTAGCGCGAGCGCGTTCCCTCTTCACGACCGACTCAAAATTCTTCACATTGCTCGGCTATTTCAGTCCCTCGACGAAACCGAGTCAAGTTGATGTTACACATGTGGTTATGTAAGTGTCGGTGCTACAGCCAATGATTTATACATCGAGCCTCAGTAATTGATTGCTATGCGGGTGGCACCGGGAAAACTTTCCTTTGTGCCGGAGGTTGCACAAATATGAATGGAAAAGCGGGACGGACGATAACGCGCCAAGGATGATCCAGTTCGCGCATCCCGACAACGTTAACAAGTGTGTCACGACTTTTTCAGCGTACTAAACCGCAGGAATTACTACTCACGGAAATCTACACAACAGGATAACAACGAGCCGACACTAACAATAGTCGAAAACGACTGGTTCGGATCGGTTTTGCGTTATCGTCTGATAACGTTCGAGAACGGTAGTTGGACCAATTAAGACAATGAGAAACGAAAATTTTACCGTGAACGCGCGATTTTGTAATTTCGTGGCTTGAGATCGAGTTTTTTCTTCATCGACAATCTCGACTGTCTTTCCAATCTCAAGAGATCTTGAAAGAAATCTCTTTGAGCGGACACACTAACCTCGCCATTATCTGTCTCAAGAGATTGGAAAGAGAGATGGACGTTTTTCTTTTCAATGCCTATCTTCACTCTTTCTAATCTCATCGTAAAGAAAGTAAAAATTAAGATTGAGCACTATAGGACGGATTTTGCGTTATCTCTGAAGGCTGCTCAGGCAGACTTTTCGGAGTCTGAAAGTTCCTCAAACTCATTTTTCAAAAGTTTCAAATCTGTTCAGCTGAAATTCAACCGGCCACAAAATGTCGAAAATTCTCAGATGAAATGGTCCTTTTCGGAACTAAAATTGGGAAAGAAGAAGGTGCGGTATCTTGTGAAAGCTCCTCTGAGAAACATTTTTTGAATGCCAATTTTTATCCGCATTTCATGAAGAAACTAAGAGGGTGTCGCGACATCTCTAAAAGCTGCTCAGATAGATATTTTCGAATTTGAAATTTCTTCCAAATTTCCTCATAATCTGAACGCTCTCGCCCAGAAAGCTGCAAATGGAAGTTCAGTCGAAATTGAATCTGACATGAAAAAAAAAATCTCCTATTAACGGCAGAAAAAAATTTTCGGAGTTTAAAATTGAGGCTGGGAAAGAATTAAAAACTGTTGCGCACGCAGACAATTAGCAGTAATTTAACAACAGAAAGCACGGAGCTTCTGCAACAGATACATCCGCTAACCTGAACGTTATCCATGGGCAATTTGCCAAAATCTGCATTAAAAGTTCGGAATCTCTCGGCAGAGTCGTTTTTTTTGCAATATCAATTTCTACTTCTTTTCCAGTCTCAAGTGATTAGAAAATAATTAAAGACTAGTATTGACCACTGTAGAAAGGGTGGTGCGGCAGGGGTGATAGCTGTTCAGAGAAACATTTAGGAATCTGAAAGTTGGTCAGACTGATGTTTCGGAATTTGACATTTGTCCTCCCTTTGAAAATTCTGGCCAAATCGAGTCTGATTTAGAAAAATATAGAAATCTCTTGCCAAAAAGCTCTCTTTTCTAGCCAAAAATCTGGCCTGAAAAACAATTCGAATCTTGCCCGTTATCCAATTAATGGGAGGTTTTTCCAAATTAGCGTCAAAAATTGGCAATCTCTTGGGATTGGGAAAGGAGTTTTGTTTCAACCTCCATTTCAACTCTCTTTCCAATCTCAAAAAGTAGCATTGGCCCCTGGTATTTCTGAAAACTGCTGAGGAAGACATCTAAGAATCTCAAATTAAAATCGCAGATAATTTTTTCTAAATCCGAATCTCGAGAACTTTTTCTACAATTGCAAACGATTCAAAGCAGAGTGAAGACTGGCGTTGACTACTGCAGAAACCGTACTTTTGAAAGCTTCACATCTCGATTTGAAAATTCGGTCGAGAGATCAAGAAAAGTCGAAAATTCTCGTATCGGCCGTTTCGGAGCCAAAAATCGAGCATGAAAAAGTGGAAACTGCTCGGCACGCAGTAAGTTAACAACAAAAAGCGTGGAGCTTTTTCAACGAATACATCCGTTATCCGATTTAACCCGGATCACGGCTGAAAAATAATTAGTAGACGTTACGTACAAAATGACCCAATTCGGTTTAGCGAAAAATTGTTTTTTTTCGCGAAATTACATTACGCAATCCCTGAAGGTCGCCGAAATCGGGTTATTGGAACGATTTTCAATATTGGCGTTTCATCAATCTTATTGCAATCTAGCGATGTTATCTATTGTTTGTTTGGTTTCGTTTGTAGTTTATTTTTATTGCACTTTACTAATCGACATAAAATCTTTAGAAAAGTTTTCGGTTTTGTTACGGTTTAACGTAACGAATGCGTCAAGTTATACAGGGTGGCACACTTAACTGATCGAACGGAACTAATTTGCGAAAGAAAGCAGGAAAAACGCATTAGTTGGATAGTTCGGAAATAAAGTGGTCAGTCTCAAAACCTGGTAATTGCCATTTTATTACTTTTCGGTATCACTTGGGTCAAGTTGAAAATTCTTCAAACTTCACCGTTTAGAGGTATAAGTAAAAGATCTAACTGTTTTTAAGAACGACACTATTTTAGAATTAATTATTATTATTATTCTAATGATAATTAAAATTGTTAATATAATTCACGATAGTAGATAACGGTATGTAATTATAAACTCATTACTGAGGAACGTAAGTATCAGTCCCAACCACATTGTAGGAATAACATAAATTATTTATTTATTGTTGACACAATCATGTCATGCCCCACTAGCAAGATAACAGTCGTCTAAACATAAATTTCCAGAAAATAACAAGAAGCTCGCTACTTCAAATTGAAATAAGAAAAATAAAAATTACCACGTACAAAAAGATTTGTAAGACATTTAATTTGGCCTTTCTTTGTATCCTCCTTCCACTTGAAATTAGTTGTAGAAAATGTCTGACCTTTTTAACGTAGAAATGTCAAGTGATTTATCAAAATCATTTGAGTGTGAGAAGTGGCCAACTGTTATTTCCAAAACCAATTCTATTCTTTCTAATCACGAATTCGTTACGGTAAAAGAGCAAAGAAAGAAGAGTTACGTAAGTTGATTGGAAATAATTTCGCAAAATTATCGGGGATGAATGAGAAAAAAAATTGAACTGTAAGAAAAGAACAGAAAGAAAAACAACCAAAAATTAAAAGTATTTTCGGAGAAAAAGAAAATGCTGCATTGCTGAGTTGCATCGAACACTGTTAGATGGCGCTGTACTGATAGTCTTGTATCTAAACAGAAAACTGTTCTCACGCATTGATAACATACACGCAATTTAATTTAAAACCACCCTGTAATTTGAACATTTCATTGAAATCTTATACTAAGTGGTGAATTTGCATTTCAATTTGCAGCTAATGTGCTATTGTTTGTCCTCAATGAAGTCAATGTTGATACAATAGTGTCGGCGCAACAAAAAACTAAAAAATGACATCAACACGAGATTTAATTTACGAAAAGTACACTAAAATATATTTTTTTTCTTTTTGATTTCTAAATTTCCCGAAACGCAAACTATTTTTTGGGGAAGACCCTACCAACCGAATTAACTCGAATTCAACTCAAATGCAAAAAAAGATGTTTATGGGGCAAAAGTGGCTTATTTGCAAGAAATGGCATAAAACTAAGATTTAGGGGGGCACATTATCGCTTTTTCGGGATTCTTGACCCGCACAAAATTTTGCTATTATGTAACTGATTCAGGCCATTAAAAGTTCATAATTTTAAAACATTCCTTACGATTGCCCGTTGAACATCTGGACTGAGTTTATTTTTCGCACTGCACTGATGGTTTTAGTCTTGCTACAAGAGTATAATCCATTGCACTAAGAAAATTATAGTTCTCCTTTCATTCCCGCTGCGCTTACTCAACTGCAAATCGATTGTTGGGAAACTTAAACAAGTTGCAACAATTTTCCCAGAGGCTTCTGCCAGTTCTCTACCCTTCTATTCTCTCCAACACCAACTTGAAACCTTCATTACCGATATAGCGTGATTTTTAAAAAATTTGAAGGTACCATGTGGGTTTTAAAATTTGGAGACTCGACAACCAATATCGAAATTAGACAATTTAGACAAATTACAAGAAACTTTTTATTCGCTGGATAGTTGGAGTCGAACACCTGATATTCACAGTTATTGGTGGAAAAGCCACCGTTTCAAGTTGAGCGGTGCAGTTTGGCATGTTGCGCTCCCCACCCGTCTTGGATCTTTCAATTTTGGTCGAGTTTTTACCGAAAATTACCAACCCAACCCGTTAAATTTCGCCAAGGGAAAAGGTTTTAACCGAGTGAAAATCGT
This sequence comes from Pyrochroa serraticornis, assembly GCA_905333025.2. Lineage (NCBI taxonomy): Eukaryota > Metazoa > Arthropoda > Insecta > Coleoptera > Pyrochroidae > Pyrochroa > Pyrochroa serraticornis. The sequence continues at coordinate 5,351,592 of HG995157.1, read as the reverse complement.
TAATTGTAGAGGTGTGTTCGTGACGTCGTCAGGACCCATTTTCGATGCAAAATGTCAAACATCCCAAGGTTGCGCACTCATCCAATGATTCCGCATGACCATGACGAGTAGAATTGAACAAATTCAAATTATCTTCACGTCTCAAATAAATAAATCGAAATTGACGGTAAGTTTTCTTCGAAAACCCCACATAAATAACGCTACACCATCCCCAATAAAATAAAATTAAAAAAAATCTTTTTAAGAGAAACTATGGAAGAAGCAACAAAGAAATATGACGCAGGTTCGGCGGTTGCCTAATCGCTTGTTATTAACCGAAACAATTGCGCGATAAATTTAACCGCAATTGTTGTAAATATTGTCTGTTATTGTGGATTTGTAGGTGAAAGGAAGCTGGTGATAAACACGCGAAATTGTTGGGAGACCCGACCGAAGGCCGGAACTCTGAGATCATTCCGAAGAGGGGGACGAAACGACCTTAGATGTGCGGAAGGTCAGGGTGAATTTTCGCGTAGACAACTCCCATCGCCGAGAGCTCCATGACGTATCCAACACTTTCACTACGTAGCCGACAATGATGTGTGGCGAAACCTTGCAGACTCTCACAACAATCGAATGGAACGCCACAAAACAAAAAATCTATTGTTTCAGTGAAACGAAGATTCCGCAACAACCGTCCCTTCCGTGGAACGTAACGAAACCCTCTTGTGGACGAATTAACGGAATTGACTTTGAGTGTATTAAATTTTCATGATAACCCGAGGAAGACTGCGGTAGGATCGCGTGTCGCAACTCCCGGTCACGATACGTTTTTGATTGTCAACATTATTTCAAAGTTTTCTCGTGTAAATAGATGGTAATCTTTCAAAGTAGTCGGCGATTTATGGATAAGGCTCGAACCGAGCATCCGGGACACTTGTTACTATATATCGCATCCCCTGAGACGCGATCCCTCGGAAGGGTGCGGAACACCCGAAATGGTAACGTCAACGCTACGTTTTCCTGCGTTAAACCGTCTTGATTGCGTTATAACTCCAAGATCCGTGATGCTTTTTCGAGGCCGTGAAAACCGGCAAAATGCCCGTTTCCTGTATAGACTGAGTATAGTTTCGTTGTGTGCACGTCACACGATTCCGAAGCGAATCTGGGTCAGTGGGACGACGTTAGGCAATTTTATTAGAAGACACATGTCCAAAGCCAAGTGAAAACCGTACGTACTTGTACTCGCGCCGAATTTTGCTTAAAATCCGAAAGGTGATGAGGCAACACAACTAAAAAGCACCGTTACGACAAAGCACGTAACCAATCTGGTCGCTACAATACCAACAACTTCCGTTATTGTTGATTGTCTCCGCCGCAACACTTTGTAGGTAGTTATGCACACTACGTTACAGTTCTTGCAAATTGCACTGTCAAGGCTAATGAGTGGCAATTTCGGCAAAAGGTCACTTGACTTGGTCACTTTCGAACGTTTCCAGCTGGAGGCGCATCCAAAAGCTTAAGTAGATTGTGTAATTCGTTCCACGCGCAACGCGTGAAGAGGAAACAATAGACCAATTGAGTGTGACCAAGTTACCATCAGCGCTCAATACGTGATTGGGGGCCCTAAAACAACCAATTTTAATTTTTTTCGACGACAATCATCTACAAATCTCGATTGGTCCCGTACTTATGAATAAATTTCATCCGGGATTAATCCCGGTTCTTCCAATGGCCGACGCGTGATTGCACTCTTTATTATTGCGGACGCTATAACGGCGATTCCTGTTTCTCGACGCTCACCGACCGTAGCTAATGGCGCAATTCATTTCGTTATTTGACACAAATCAGTTATGTGCCTCTTATTGAAGCATTCGGGTTATGGGAAGCTTATAAATTTCGTCCCGTTTGTGTTAATCATCGCTTCTTCTTCACACCAACTTCGTCCGTCCTTCAGGAGTTCGATATTAAAGTTTCGTCCCCTCTACAGCACTGTTCGAAAGTCTACACAATAAAACTAGTTTCTTGAGGACGTGGCCGTTGCGCAACTCTAACGAACGTTACCATCTTGAGCTTGAAGCTTCAAAAATTAAATTCGGAAACTGACTGACCGCGAGGTCGTTGCCGAACCAGAGTTCCCTCAAATTTTAGAGGCGAAGGGCCAAAGGTTAAAAAAATTACTTCTCGACTATTGAAAGAAAAATTTGTTTGGTGTAGATAACTGAGCGAGATGGTGGAAATATAAATAATTGGATTAGCAGTTTTGGAGTTTATTTTCGTGACAAAAATTACAAAATCGAAAATTAATTGAGACAATTTGTGTAATTTTAATCCGCGAAATTTGGCACTAGCCGAAAGTTACGTTTCGTTGACCCGTTCGGAGGGAAATTTTGCGGGCGACGCGGCGTCCTCTAAATCTGTTATTAATTAAATATTTTGTTGCGGTTTCCCGGTCCCCCAAACAAACCGGGATAAATTCCAAATATGTTCAAACACCTGAACACAATAAAACGCCGGTGGCGGGGTTTCCGTGGCGTGGAAAATTTGCATTTTCCCCCGGCGTCAATCCAACTTACTTTAATGTATGTAGAAGAGGGTAAAGTGTGACGTTACCGCCGGATTCCCCGTTAAAATATTCCTTTCTCCGTGTTCGAAATGAATTTATCCGTTTCGGGCAGAAGCTCAGAATTAAAAGTGGCCGTAACGGCAAAAATTGTTAGTAACGCGACGTGGAGGGTAGCGTCGTATCGACGTTTTTTTTCATCCCCCGGTAACCGCAACAATGTGCTTCGGGGACTTTTAACTAAACAAACCGGGACAGGCGGGATTTATCGGGTGGCGCTCAAATTCCTGCTTGACCGTATCTGTGACGCTAATTCAGAAATTCAACAAGATAGCATTATCTAACGAGGAAGTTTCTTAAATTAGTGAACGTTTTGACGATTCGAAACTTAACTTAGTGTGTTGTTAGGGTTGCACGAAAGGGTGCAAAAAGGGTTTTAAAGCACAAACTCACTCGGCGCCTCCGCCATCTGTTATGTTTCACTAGTACTCTCGCGATAAAGTGAACACGCGCTGATCTGAACAATTCAATAATGTGAACAGAAGTTATTTTATTTGGACTATATAGCAATATAGAGACTTTATTTATATAGCGCATAGCGTGATACGGAAATATTGTGCTCAATTTATTTCCGCAACCATCAATGCAGGCGTGTAATGCCAGGCAAATAACTTATCACGAAAAGCTTAATTGACAACTATACAAAGCGGCACATTTAATTTAATTTGCTTTTAGAATCACCCGATAGCTTCACCTATTTATTAAAAAATTGGGGGGTTATAAGATACATGGATCACCGTGTCTGTGCACAAAACTTATTCCTTCTTAAATAAGTGAAATCTAATACATAATGGGCAAAGTTAAAGAAGAATGCTTTAATAATGTAAGAAAGCAAAAGAAAAATTCAAAACATCAAAATGAAGTTTGATTTACCAAAAATACAAAGAAAAAATTATTCAAGGTATCAACGTATTGAACCCAAGTAAAGAATTCATCCGGGAAAAGCTTTTAAAATTTACAGATGGTCCTTCTGACAACAAAGACTCTTTCTTCAACAAGAGACGTTGAGCCTCAGTATGAAGGTAAAATTAACAATTTTAACACCGGATTTTTGAAAATTGATAGACTCTAATACCCACCTAAACTTGTAAAATCAAACAAAATATTGAAGAATTTAACTAAATCAAGGATGTCGTTAGCTACAATAGGGCCACTTTTTGACAATCATTCAAAAAAAAATTCAGAAAAGACTGGAAACGATGCTTAAAATAAAAGCGCTACCAAAAGTCAAAGCTGCCCTTAAGCTATTCAAGAATTGCATTAATTAATTAATGGTACAAGTAAACCGACTTACAATTATTGAAATTAAAACTCTGCAGAACTTAAAGACAAAAGTAACGGTAAATATAATTTTTTTAAATTGCAGTTAGTCCCCATTTTTATTTGTTGAGTAAATTGTGCCGTTGAAATGGTTGTGCGAAATTATATTTTAATACATATATACAACGTATAACTATATAAATATCTTTTATTCATCAAGTGCCATTAACTTAGTGAATGATGGAGTCTGGGGAGCTTTTAAGAGTTGCGACAATTCTGCATGAGGTCTCTAGCTCATGCGAAAAAAGCGTGGATGCTTTCCTACCCATAATGGACCTTTAAACTTGTGATGTAAATAGAATGGGAGGCGTTTCACTTTTCGTTACGCGTTATTATATGTCAATTTTACCGTTTTAGTTAAAAGCCTTCTAATAGCTTTTCGTTTATTCCCATAAATTTGGGTGATTCCATCAAATTTCGTGAGGTTCGTTCAAAATTATTGTCAGTTGAGTTAGAGATTTCGTCGTGAATATGATAATTTTTCGATTTCCGCGATAAATTTCAATTGACAAACCTCACTTTTGGGTATCTCAAAAAACAAACAAAAAATTACCGCAATCTAAATCTCCCACTTTCCCGATAAACTAGATGAGCTCTTTGTTTTCAATGAATCTCCCTCGAATCCCAAATTTGGAAAGTTTTTGTTCTCTTTGTGATAAACTGGCAAATTTTACAAAAACAAGCTCCACGATTGAGAGCCGATCTCTTCGCCGGTAAAAGCTGAATATTCAATGATTATCACGTCAGAAATGATTCTAGTTAATTACGTGAGCCTGTTTAAAAAACGACATTGCAATTCTGTCATCACCTTGGCTGCTTTGGACCATACACTAAAACAGACGTTTGATTTTTTACGAGAAGGTTGACCCAAGGTACTCATTAAAACCGATTAGTTGAGGTAGCAGCCGAATTCGGTTTTTTTCAACAGTTTGGTAGCCGCCGCCTTTTCGCATCTTCGACAAACAACACGATGGGAAATTTCACGCTTTAATTGCAAAAAACCTCGCGTTAACCTCGAGGGTTTCTAGTGTTAATAATTGAGTGAAATGATTTTGTTGAAATTTCAATATATACAATTGCGGAGAAGAAGCCGCAATGATAATTGTGACAAGTCGTTAATGTGGCGTTATCGACCTCAAAATAGCTTCAAATAGCGATTATCAGTAGCGATATCGCCGATTAGCCATTTGCCTCTCAATAATCCCAACAGCGAGTTAACACGATTGCCGTTGAAGCGTCTAAATTTACAGCGAAAATGTTTCGTGTTGAAGTAACCAGTTGAGGAATGAGCCCCTTCTCGTTAATTTATGAGGTCGTTTAATAACGAACGAGGTTCCGACGACTCGTCGATAAACCGCGACAAAAACCGTCTCCAGCTGTTTTTCGTTTATAACCCCGAACGTGATTGTAGGAAAAACCGAATTCGTCTATTAAATAGTTGAAGGAAATTGGAATCCACCTCGTGTGCGGCCACAAGTACCCAGATCTAAATCGCGTAATTGCTGGGCGTCACCCAACGATAATTAGTTACATATTCGGACGATTAAAGCTCTTTAACAAACCGGAACCGGCTTTCTCTCTTGACGTCTCAATTCGGAAAAAAGGTATCTAGAACGTTTCCCGAATCCAGTCCCTTTGTCTTCCGATCGCATAATTAATTGTCCGGAAACCAGGCGAAACTTGGATGAAGCAACCTCCAGGTGGAGAAGGGGAACGAAAAGAACAATCAAAGCCGACCTCCCGGAATGTTGCTGCTAAAAAGTGAATGATCGCGAACGGTTGTTTCGGAGGCCCGTTCCGTCCTCAAGTTTGCGACCCCGTTAGCAGAAGCGAAGTGGGACGCCGCTGGGCGCTTGCGCTAACAGTGAAAGTCGTCGAGATTAGCTAACGTGCTAACAGCACCGCACTGGTTCTTGGTTATGATTATATAAACATGTTATGGATACCTGTTCTCGAAAAGCTACACCTACAACTAAAACAAATCCAGACACTTATCAAAAAAATTTACAAAAAATTTTCAAAAATTAACCGTTCCAGTGGTAATTAGAAGTTTTGTTTCGAATCGAAGCCGGAGGCTGTTGGTCTCTCCGATTACGTCGTCCAACCTTTTGTTATATGTAACAAGGCGATGGCATTTAATCACCGTCGGCCTTGTGGAGTTGATCGCGACCCGGTGTGTACACAGTTCGACGTAATTGCACTTAAAAGGAACGAAATTGAGAAAGAGGGCGCCGTCGCGACGCTACAACTATTTTGGAGTAAACAGTTATTTTTAAAACGCACAATCAGCGGACACGACTGATAAGTAAAACCGCAAATTCTGACAGAAAACAACAACCGATGACGTTTCGGAAAATTTGGTTCATCGAACGATGGAAATTTCGACTTACCTAGAAAAATTCGTCAACTTTAAACTTTTATTCGGGCGTCATCCCGAATTATTTCAGGATTTCAGGAACTCGAAGCAACAATGTTTAGCGAATCTTGATATACGCGGAACTGTTTTTTCCAGAATTTCGGGAAGAACAGGAGACGCAACAATATTTGGCGAGTGTTGAGTTGTGATGTACACGGAAAACTGACCGTTCTTTCCCAAGTTATCTTATCTTCACAGATAACGATTTGTGACGTAAACATGTAAACGACCCATTGTTTGGGGGAGTCATTAACCCAACGCCGAAATTTCAAACAAATAAGTCGCCACCCTGTTTTTAAAAATTATTATAAGGCGACGTTAAAAAAAAAATGGGTTCAAATGTCGCATTTCCATATTCCAGCCTCGTTCACGATAAATAAATCTGGACAAACGAGTGGCTCTGTCCCTCTGAATCTAGATGCGTTGCGATAACGTTGAGTCATAAAGGCAGCAACAAAGAGAACCATAAAGCATACCTTAACCGTGCGTAACCCCTTTAGGTTGAAATTTCGAGGTTGATGGGCGTTTTGGAAATTATTAGTGCCGTTTGGGATCGATGATGCGACGACAAGTAATTAATTACGAGAAGAGACTGTTCGGGTGTTTCCAGACCCTCGGTTCGTTTGATGCAAGTCGAAATTTCCCGCCACTTGGCCTTCGACTAACCATAATTTACATTTTATTGTCCAACTCGACCCACTCGCAACAGAAATTAATGCGCCTCCCTAATAGGAATTAACTTACTATCGGAGACGGGTGTTGTTATCGGATTTATCCAAATAATAAGTGTCATACACTTGATAAGCATATCATTGTTAAATTTAGCATTTTTAGGTATATATCGCGTTACGCAACTGCTTTTACCACAAATCTAACGCCACCAAATTTCCCAACAATCACCAGTAAAGATCCCAACTCTATTTTCGTCCGATTTAAGTGTTAACAAGACAAACAAAACGAAATCGAAAACAAGTGATAGCGAGTATTTAAAACACAAAGTTATTAAGTGACGTAACGGGTAACTTCGCGTTAACTGCCATTCTTTGATAACACTTGAGCGCCGTTAATCAACGACATTAAAATGCGCGTGTCGTTAATTGAATCCAATTGGAAATTAACGCCAAACAGGAATATCCACCGTTAAGCAGTGGCGTCTAGGGCTGATATTGCAAAAGGTTTGATTTGATAATTCACACCAAACAGGAGTATCAACCATTTAGTGGCGTTTAGAACAAAGAACTTTTCGCTAATATTGCGAGGGGTTTCGTTATTTGAATTTAATTTGATAATTAACACCAAATAAGAATATTCACCGTTAAGCAATGACGTTTAGGGTACCTTGATATTGCGGGGGGTTTCGTTAAATGAATTATATTTGATGATTAACGCCAAACAGGAATATCCACCTAGTGGCAGTTAGAGTGAAATTTTTTTTGATGATTTTGCGAGGTTTTCGTTAAATGAATTCAATTTGATAATTAACGCAAAGAGTATCCACCATTTAGTGGCGTTTAAGGCGAAGAGCTTTTTGCTGATTTCGCGCGATTTCGTTAATTGAATTTAATTTGATAATTAACACCAAACAGGAGTATCCACCGTTAAGTAGTGACGTTTAGAGTATGTTAATATTGCGGAGAACTTCGTTAAATGAACTCAATTTGATGATTAACACCAAACAGGAGTATCCATCTAGTGGCGTTTAGGGTAAAGAATTTTTTGATGATTTTGCGAGGGGTTCGTTAAATGAATCCAATTTGATAATTAACGCCTGGAGTATCCACCATTTAGTGGCGTTTAGGGCGAAGAACTTTTTGCTGATATGCGGGGGATTTCGTTAATTGAATTTAATTTGATAATTAACACCAAACAGGAGTATCCACCGTTAAGTAGTGACGTTTAGGGTAAGTTAATAAATATTGCGGAGAGCTTCGTTAAATAAACTCAATTTGATGATTAACACCAAACAGGAGTATCCATCTAGTGGCGTTTAGGGTAAAGAATTTTTTGATGATTTTGCGAGGAGTTCGTTAAATGAATCCAATTTGATAATTAACGTCTGGAGTATCCACCATTTAGTGGCGTTTAGGGCGAAGAACTTTTTGCTGATATGCGGGGGATTTCGTTAATTGAATTTAATTTGATAATTAACACCAAACAGGAGTATCCACCGTTAAGTAGTGACGTTTAGGGTAAGTTAATAAATATTGCGGAGAGCTTCGTTAAATGAGCTCAATTTGATGATTAACACCAAACAGGAGTATCCATCTAGTGGCGTTTAGGGTAAAGAATTTTTTGATGATTTTGCGAGGGGTTTCGTTAAATGAATTCAATTTGATAATTAACGCCTGGAGTATCCACCATTTAGTGGCGTTTAGGACGAAGAACTTTTTGCTGATATGCGGGGTATTTCGTTAATTGAATTTAATTTGATAATTAACACCAAACAGGAGTATCCACCGTTAAGTAGTGACATTTAGGGTATGTTAATATTACGGCCGGTTCGTTAAATAAATTCAATTTGATGATTAACGTCAAACAGGAGTATCCACCTAGTGGCGTTTAGGGCGAAAAACTTTTTGATGATTTTGCGAGAGGTTTCGTTAAATGAATTCAATTCGACAATTAACGCCCGCGGTATGACCCATTTAGTGGTGTTTAGGGTGAAGAACTTTTTGCTGATATGCAGGGGATTTCGTTAATTGAATTTAATTTGATAATTAACATCAAACAGAAGTATCCACCGTTAAGTAGTGACATTTAGGGTATGTTGATATTACGGGGGGTTCGTTAAATAAATTCAAAATTTGATGATTAACGCCAAACAGGAGTATCCATCTAGTGGCGTTTAGGGTAAAGAATTTTTTGATGATTTTGCGAGGGGTTTCGTTAAATGAATCCAATTTGATAATTAACGCCTGGAGTATCCACCATTTAGTGGCGTTTAGGGCGAAGAACTTTTTGCTGATATGCGGGGGATTTCGTTAATTGAATTTAATTTGATAATTAACACCAAACAGGAGTATCCACCGTTAAGTAGTGACGTTTAGGGTATGTTAATATTGCGGAGAGCTTCGTTAAATGAATTCAATTTGATTATCAACACCAAACAGAAGTATCCATCTAGTGGCGTTTAGGGTAAAAAAATTTTTGATGATTTTGCGAGGGGTTTCGTTAAATGAATCCAATTTGATAATTAACGCCTGGAGTATCCACCATTTAGTGGCGTTTAGGGCGAAGAACTTTTTGCTGATATGCGGGGGATTTCGTTAATTGAATTTAATTTGATAATTAACACCAAACAGCAGTATCCACCGTTAAGTAGTGACGTTTAGGGTATGTTAATATTGCGGAGAGCTTCGTTAAATGAATTCAATTTGATTATCAACACCAAACAGAAGTATCCATCTAGTGGCGTTTAGGGTAAAAAAATTTTTGATGATTTTGCGAGGGGTTTCGTTAAATGAATCCAATTTAATAATTAACGCAAAGAATATTCACCATTTAGTGGCGTTTAGGGCGAAGAGCTTTTTGCTGATTTCGCGTGATTTCGTTAATTGAATTTAATTTGATAATTAACACCAAACAGAAGTATCCACCGTTAAGTAGTGACGTTTAGGGTATGTTAATATTGCGGAGAGCTTCGTTAAATGAACTCAATTTGATGATTAACACCAAACAGGAGTATCCATCTAGTGGCGTTTAGGGTAAAGAATTTCTTGATGATTTTGAGAGGGGTTTCGTTAAATGAATTCAATTTGATAATTAACGCCTGGAGTATCCACCATTTAGTGGCGTTTAGGGCGAAGATCTTTTTGCTGATATGCGGAAGATTTCGTTAATTGAATTTAATTTGATAATTAACATCAAACAGGAGTATCCACCGTTAAGTAGTGACGTTTAGGGTATGTTGATATTGCGGGGGTTTAGTTAAATGAATCTAATTTGATGATTAACGCCAAACAGAAGTATCTACCTAGTAGCGTTTACGGCGAAGAACTTTTTGATGATTTTGGGAGAAGTTTCGTTAAATGAATTCAATCTGATAATTAACGCCAGGAGTTTAGGGTGAGGATTTTGTCTTGATATGGCGAGGGTTTTGTTGATTGAATTCGATTTGATAATTGAGGCAAAACTGAAGTATCGAGTGGTGGCGTTTAGGGATTTGGTTGATTGTTGAGGAATTTTTGGTTGGGCCGGCACCCGCCTTTGTACCCATGCGATTCGATTAGACCGCAAAACTCGGTAATCTGTAATCCGAAACGCATGAAACCGGTATCCGGTGTCTCGGCGGCTCGTGGAGGATAAAAACTTTATTTTATGCTTATCTCGGGAGTGTCTTAAAACGTGAAACAACCAAAACTTTATGTCATATATGTAAACACGTGTGCTCGAGAACGAAGAGGGAACGTCATTTGAGACGGGGGGGCCCTGAGGTTCAATGGTCTGGCTTGGGGGAATCCGAACCAAACTTTTATACCCTCAGCTTAGGTAGAGTTTAAGGGCGCGATCACTATATTGATCCCGTTTTTGTTCCGTAAGTTTCGCTTTTGATTAGACGAACTAAACTTTTCAAACAGTTATTCGTTAATTTTTACAGTTATTTCGGCACGTTTGCGAATATCCTAACGAGCTCATTTATTAAAACGTCGGCTTGATCCTGGCGAATTTATATTTAATGGAGCTTCCATTCCAATTTTTTTCCTCCTTTCGACCACTTTTAAATTTTAGCCCAACTTTCGTAAAACCATCACGAATTAATCAAAGGTTATCGGGTGTTTAATTAATATTTGCATTGTTACTAATTAATTGCGCCAGAACGTTTTCGATCCTGAAAGGAAATGACGTGGCAAAAGAGCGATCGAAATGCGAGAATTGTCCGATAACAATGCAAAATCGCGGCGGTATCAGTCAGCTTGGAGACGAGCAGTTATCGTCCGTTTATTGAACAACGATAAGAACGTTTATAAACAATAAACGGCCGCAATTATTGCCGTTTTACCATTGTCAAAAAAACTCTTCAGGTTGCAATTGAAACCGCCAGCTTGCGCCAATAATTTCGGTTGACACTTCCAAGAGAAACTCTTCGAACAAGTTTCGCCGCAACCAATTGGAAGTAACACGTTCAACTGACTTGAATAATTTGCGTAACTTGGATTTTCTTTACTTTTGCACAATTACAGAGAATTGCTCTATTGAACAAACCGGCAGAAGAGTAAATAAGACAAAACTCGTGTCTGATATGGCGGTTTTTCAAAAGTCTAGACTGCTTGCGATAAATGGAGAAGTTTCTGGGCGGATTTAAATTATCTGTAATTGATTGTCAACAAGTTTCTAATTATTACTATCAACTAATTGCGGCTATTAAACTTACACAGTTACACCAATTGCTGTTCTAGATGTACGAGAACTGGTCTGAAAGTGTGGAAATATCTTCATTGTCCCAAAAGTTTCTTTAAAGACCCTAAAAACGTGTCTCTTGTCGTATTTACGGTTATTGTTGTGAAGTAGAACGATTTGATGTAACCTACCGGAAATCTCGAGAGGTGTTACGGGCCGGAAGTAAAATAGATGCTTCATATTTTTTAAACCAATAGATGATGGAATCTTGAGTGGCTACACAACCCAATCACCATTTCCAGTTAATTGAGTTCCAGCATCCATGGCGTGGAAGTATACTCAATTAATACTAAACAGCTGATTGGTTATTGCGGACCTCAGCGCAGTTAATATGCGACGCTTACTTAATGAGACATGTAATTTTGTTTTTGCTTCCATAATTAAAACTGAGCATAAAACCAATCAACCGATAGATCGTTTCACCTTATTCGGGCGGATCGTTTTCAAAATTTCAAAAAATTGATGATGGTGGAATTGAAGAATAAAAGTGAAACTGGGCAAGAAATTGCCAATAATGACGAATTTGAAGAGTTGAAACAGGATGGAAGAAAGACGTCAAAACGAAGTTAGAAAATATTGTTGTTGATGAACAGAAAACCATGTAAAGGTGGCAAAATTGATTGTAATGCCTGGTAATTTGTTTTCGTTCAACACATGGCATCAAGTCATCATCAAAAAAAATTGACATAAATTAGCAATTTACTGACGACATTATTAACACAAATTAAGAGAACTGGACGAAATTGCTCGCTTTTCGCATATATATACAATTTAGAAGAAAATTTAGAAAATAACACAGCGGGGGTTTGCAAGAAAAAACTGTCCATCAAACGGTTTAATTTTGTGGTGCTTACGTTTTAACAGCTATGAAACCAAGAAGATAACCATTAGATAAATTTGCACCAATTATGACGATCTTTGATGCATTCTTTCTAAATTGCAAACAGTTCTTCAAGTAATTAGCAATTAGTAACATTTCGTGACAATGGTTAACTTCGTCAATGTATATCGAGGAATGATGAGGTAGATACCGTTTAGTTTTTTACTGTCAAAATATCTTGCAGCAAACAATGTTGGGTTTTCAAAAACAAATGACAATGTTACCATTGAAAAGACAAGATTGTGGTCTATCATTATTGACAAAATAAACAATAAACAAGTTTGAAATTGCCAATAATCGAACCAAAAGAGACGTCGATATGGTAGATAAGATTCCAGTTACTTACATTTTGAAAACTAAAATTGGGCGTTAGACAATTTTACTCAATTCTCAACATTGGAGAACAAAAACTATAGAAATCAAAAGAATTTAAAAATAGAAAAATACATTCACTAACTAAAAGGTTTCACCTAACCGTGGCTGGTGCTTCGAACAATACAGAAAAAGGGCAAAAAAATTGTCCTAGTAATTGTTATAACAATAAAACCTAAAGAGAATCACTCTTTTGATTTAAACAAAAATTTGTAGGAATCTTTTAAAGTGGCGTTAGACATTAAATATATTGCCCTTCTGGAGCTTTGGGGGCTTTAAGGCCTCAGTACATTAATATTGCTCGTTTAAATTACCACACTTCCGGATGGTTAATATCCAAAGTTTAGCAATTCCCTAATACATGGCGTCAACCCTATTTGAACAAGAAACAGCTCAATCCCAAGAATTGTGCCTGAACAATCGAATGATTAAATCTACCGATTTTGGTGAATTATTTTTTAACTTTAATTGTGTTTCATGTCAATTTTCAAGTAAAATTTTAAAGATGATCGGTATACTGTCAGATGGTACGAAGATGCAAACGCTATTCTAACTGACGAAGATTCTGACCGTGAAGAACATTGAATAACTTATCAGGTGGTCAACTTCACTCCCACGTTTAGTCATGGACAAAGACGTTTCTTGAGTCGCCCGTTCATCGATACAGGAATAACTTGGCGAGTCTGACGATAATTTGTAACTAGAAAACGTAAGGTAGAAAAAACTTTGTATCGATACTACAAAATTTGGACCAAAAAAATTTTGTTTCAAATATTTTTAAACTTTAACCCTTAATTGATCGAAATAACTGGAGATTGATGATTGTTTTTTCTGCGGACGACACAGCTGTTAGCAATTTATAAGAAGAGAGGCCGTAACATAGGGGTCAGTTCTGGACGCCACCACGCACTATGTAAATTAATTATGGAAACTAAGGGGTTGCTTATAGTGTCATACTGCAACATGCAAGTAGTCCGCAGAGTTTTTGAGACGATTATCATTTCATCAAGTTTCTAGATTTCGGTTTTGGGAAAATGTAGTAGAGGTAAAAATGGTACTTTTCTCTCATCTGGCATCACCAAAATTTTTCTTCCACAATCAATAAGAAAAACTGGAACACTTTTAATTGCCATTACTTTATTAGAAACGTACAGTGTTAAAGTAAAGCAGGCTCGATTAATTTTTTAAAACTACCTTTAACAAGAAATTAAGTCATGGTGCGATATGGTGGATGAATAAAAAAAGTTTTTCTCCTTGCAGCGATCGAAAATTTCGAGAAGCAATTGCCAAAAAAATTGTGTTGCTAATTACCGACTTGTCACCTTTTCACGAAAATGGTGAAGTGAAAAGAAACTGTTGCATGAACAAGGGAGGTTTCTAAAAAATTCAGTTAAGCCCATAATTACTCAAGATTTACCATTTGGTCATATACCAAGAGAAACCAAGTCAGTGAGTTATTGTTATAAGAAGTTGATCTACCCCTAAAAATGTTTCGAACTATTCCTTAACAAATCAATATGTTGATTAGGTATTGCTCCTTTTACTGTTCTAAGTTTTGGATAAATTTTGAAGATGTTGGTCCAATTAATAGTTGGATAACTCAAGAAAAGTTTATTTTTGACCTAAAAATTGTATTTGTTTCATACCCTCAAAGTTGATTTACAATATTTGTTATTTAGAAAAATCACTTCAGTAATACGACTAATAAAGTTTTTCATACAACAACCTCTTTCATCCTTTGAGTGTTCCTTCTGCGTCGTACATTTATTAATTTTATTTAAAAAAAACGACGACACTTCAATCAGATGCCGTCCATTGTTAACTTCGAAACGAACACCTCGAAGCCGCTGAAAAGGTTTTGTTGCTATAATCCTTTAACAATACGCCATGTGAATTTTACGTTGTTAATATGAACAACTTTCTTAGTCAGTGGCAACGTTACACCAAATTTTCTGCCACTCTAGATTCTACTTTCTCGTATCTCATTATTGTGTAGTGTTAAATAATAACAAAAAAGTCTAAAATGGTTCATTCAGATGAACGAAGCGTCTATAATTAAAAAATATTTAACGTAAAAATAAACTCGATTGTTACTGAAAAATATTTCAGAAAACTTGACGCAAAACCCCAAATTTTTAGCGACGGCAAATTATTCGAGTCCACCGGATTTGAGTAGCGGTAATTCTGTTGAATAACCGTAGTGTTCAGACAAACTGAAATTTTCGTTTCAGTAATTTATTCCAAAAGAAATTTCTGTCTAAACGTTCCGTATTCGTCTGTACGTAACGTTAGGCAGTTACAAAAAATTGTTTTCGAATTAAAATTCGAACACTTGCATTACCGATTCGCAATAAAAGTGATGCAACGATAATTGTTGCATTTTGTGACGGTACCGCCCGATAGTAGAAAAGGGTTGCTGGCTAGTCGAACGAAGGCCAGAGGGGCCCTCGCATTCACCCCGAATTGTATGGAGAATTCGTCTGTCTACCTGAAAATTTCAAGCGAGCTTTGTCCAAAATGCCTTTCAGCGAGTTATAAAATTAATGCCGCGACTTTCTGGCAGAAGCTTTGAATGGTTCTGCGTTAATAAACGGATCGCTCCTATCTTTAATTAAGTCGAAGAAAACGTTCTGCAGGTGTAATTTTTTTTTTTTGCTTTACTTCAGTTACGTTTTGTGTAAGTGTCGCGGATTTTTATTGTTAAATGGATTACCGGAGTTCTTGGAGACGTCGCGTCCATAAACTAACACACTGTTATTACAACAACAACCAACCGTTGTAAATTATGAAGCTGGCGTGTTTAGTTAGGAATCGCCGGGCTAATAAGAGCGGAGAAGGAAGTTGTAGCATTAAACACCAACAGTTGTTTTATCGTCGATTTAAAGGCGAGCTTATTATTAGACATACCCGATGAACGGCCGACGTAAATTACGTTCTTTTCCAAATTAAAACGGGGTTCGTTGACGCCGGTCCTGGTTCAATCAGCGATTTTGATGGAAAAAAAATTACGGAAATACTCCCCGAAATCCGATTGATTGACGATTTGGGACTAAAATAAGGTTTAAGCAAAAGTACCCAAGAACAAGTCCTACATTATTAAACGCGATTCGTTAACCTGCCATTTAGAACAAGGATACTTCGAGAGGAGGAATCTCGGGTCTTTCAGGACAATGGTGCGCATTTCCTGATAACCATTTTAATGATTGGGCGATTTCTGCGCTACCAATTAAAATTTTCTGCTTGGAGACGCAAACGACGCCAAAACTAGCAATTTCGGTTGCCATGATCGTCGGCAACTCCTTTCAGGTAATTCAAAATTTCGAAAATTCCCAGTCAAATGACGGAAATCCCATAATGCGGACAACTGTTGTAGATTACCTTAAATTCTGCCATGAAGTGCAATGACCATTCGGGCAGCTCGACGGTCGTAAATTTTGAAAGGACTCTCGTGTCGATGGTCGGTCTCGCTATAAACAGCGTCGGCCCTCTCGCACCCCCTTTATTATGTAAAAAGGGCCGAAGAAACGGGAACGAGCGCCACAACAGACAAAAATCTCAATTCCGCCGAGAACTTTCTGCATATTTAAAGAGGAGAAAACCCACTAATTTGTTCTGCATGAAAGTTGAACTTCTGCCTGACATTATTGCCTTGGAACGCTGCCAACTTAACGAAATTAAAACAATAGCTCACACACATTAGTCAGAGAGCATTCTTATCGACTGAATTACTGTTTACAAATAACGCCACTCGCATAACTCTCCGTTCCAACAAAAGTTACCAACAGACACGTCAATTTTCCCCAAGACTTTAGATTTGATGTGGTTGAAACGCGATTTCTACCCTCCCATCGTTTCGAAAAATTCGAAAGGAATTTTCTTCAAACCTAAAACTACTGGTTGGGTACTTTACGTTCTAAACGGAACTTGTTGGAGGTCAGTGCAATTATTCACTTAACGCTTAACGGCGTCGCTCAGCTGTTTGGCGCTGTTGCATCCGTTCGTGAAAAACCAAATCGACCATCGAGGATCGGAAGGGTGCAATTGCGATTAATATTCCCCTTATTCGACTATACAGGGGCGGGCCACAGGTGTGCGGACCCCGTGCGAACTTGTCTTTGACAAGTTCCACATCTCAGGTGACCCTTGCCAGTTTAGCTAGTTACATGCAAATCGCGGAGAAAGTTGGGCGATTTCAACCTCAACTGCGCGCAAACCAAGGCGACGGGTACCTTGATGGTGACGTCACACGAAAAAATTTATAACAATTCGTCAAAAATTACGTTTTTGGCGCTTCGATGGACGTTGAACTTCGAAAGGCACGTGCTGTTTGTGGAAACGGTGCAACCTCGACGTGAGTTCCCGAAGGTTGTGCTATGCCAATAACCCGCGAAATTTAAACAAAACGTCTTCGTTTCCAACAAGTTTTCGTGTTTAATTAGAAGAGTCGTTAGTTGCACATCGCTTGTTCACGTGACCGTCTACTGACCTATATGTCCCGTTGTGTACGGCGATAACAATTACAAGTATTTTCGCTGGATGTTGTGTTTAAATAAATAATTCATTAAGAACTTGATTGACTAGTGATCGCGATCGTTGTTAGTGGGATGAGGCGGTTGGCCAATATACCGATTTTGTTGTGATAACGAGCGAAAGTAAATAAGGAATTAATCGGGGACGATTTCGTCAACGGTGTCGGAAGGGACCATCCGGCCGATTTACATTTACCCCTGTTTAGGGTCGGCCTAATGTATTTGGGCCGATTTGAATTCATTACAGGACCGAGTGGTTCAAATAAAAGTTAAATCGGTTCCGCGGCGGCCATCGAAACGGCTATTCGCGATGATAAGCCGCAACAGTTTCGCACAATTGTTAAATCTAACGGATGCGCAATCCAAAAATCGCTACAAAATTTTCTAACCGCTAATTCACTTCCGGATCTTTCCTACCTATTCTTTCCTGCCATCGCGATCAGCGGAATCTCCAAACTTTTAATTAATTAATTGTTCCAAGTCGATTTGCTTACAGTCCACTTTCTGCGTTTCTCCCTCAGACTATCCTCATTTAAGTTAATAACGATTGGCTACATTTAAAAAGTTTCAAGACACACCGACTCTAATTAATAGATATCACAAAGTCGATATTTTTGTAGATAACGGCTCATCCTCCTTTAATTTAAAGATTCTTCTAAAATATGGCTACCAACAAATTAGACTTTGCAACGAAAGTCTTGAAATTTTTTGAAATCTTGAAATTTTTATTTACTATACAATTACATACGCCACAAAAATTGTTTTTACTTTACGAAAAAAATGTTAATTCAGACCCACTACGTGTCTCTTTAAAAATATTCCACTTTGAAAATGGGGCTTCTTCACTTTCCGGAAGCCCCGTCGCATTTTGTTTAATTTCCTCCACACCCTCAGTTCACTTTCATTCCTTAAGAGCGATTTTAATGTTGGAATCAGGCAAAAGTTGTCGGGAACATATCGAGGGGGAGAACTAACTGTCATATTATACAGCGTTAAGCCAAAAAATCCTCGAAATAAATAAAATTGCAATTGAGACGTGCCTCACCACTGCTCACCAATGTGAACAAACGAGCTCCAAACGACGGCAAATGGTCAAAAAAAAATTACCGAATATGAGATGTCAGTCGGATTTGTCGGTCTTCTTATATCGAAAAATGTATTACCAAATTGAGTGGCGCTACAGCATTTTGTCATCGCTACCTTTTGGTTCTCCTCTTTACTAAATGACTAGAATTTAATTTGGGAGAGAGGGAGAACAGAAATCGAACAGATTGTTGCGAATAGAAGTAAAATAATACATCGAGGACCAGAAAACGGATAACTAAGGAATTTTGAAGCATTATAAGTGGATGAAACAAAGTCAGGATGATAGTGGCAAAAAATCCAGTTGAATACAAAAATTCCTGAAAGAAATTAAAAGGTCCAGAAAAGGTGGAGGAGAAGAATAGTGGATAGTGGGGAACTTCGTAAATTGGGCATAAAAAGTTTTGAGGCAGGAAAAATGGTGTTAGGTACCTTGGTATGAGGTAAAAGGGAAATCATAGAAGCCAATCAACAAGAAATAATATGGCGGTAATTTATTGTAATAATAATTGTTGCGGCGCCCTTCCATTCTTCTACTGAAACCACGTTGCCTCCTTATTTTTCTCATTATTAAACGAATGAAAGATAATTTGAAAGGGTTTGAAAGAACAGTATATGGTTGCAAATAGGAGAAACTACACAACAATTACTTTCGAGTACGGGGATCAAGAAACGAATAACTAAAGAGTTTTGAAGAAGAGTAAATGGAAGGGAAAAAGCTCGGATTACAGCATAGAAATCAAAAAAGCGTTTAGAATTAAAAGTAGATATAAAATCTTTTTGAAGAATTATACGACAGTATCAAAGAAGTTGACTGAAGCTTTTTGAAGACAAAATTGAGAACGTGAAAAAGAATAAAAAAATGGCATCGAAGATTTTAAATTAGGCATAAAAATTGAGGGTGATGCAAAAATAAATTTGGGTCACTCTGGAACAAAGATGGGACTAAAATGAGAGAATAATAAATAGCCAACTACCTAATGAGAGAAAGAAATTCAAAATAAAACGTGCAATTATGTACGAAACAAGAAAAGATGTGAAAAGGGAATGTTCCTATTTTTTTCGTATCACTATATGGAATTGAATTTTTATTAGAATGTTAAAACAAGAAAATCAAAGTTCAGAAATTTACTGTAAAAGTATAGAAAGTTGGCCTATTGGCAGGAATAAACTTATAATGGTAAATACACCCTTTGAGGAAGAATTGGATGAATGAGAAAATTCACAAGATTTCCAGGAGAACAGACATAAAAAAGAGGATGCCAATAGACCAAGATGGCCAAACTGAGGAACAAGTGACAAGGGAGTAACGGTGGAATTAATTAAAAAGGGGAGAAAAAGCTGGATCTTAAGAATAGAAGTTGGTGAGGGAAGCTTTCCGCTCTCAAGCATGAAAATTAGAACCGGAATCTCCGGAAGAACACGAAAAAACTAGAAAGTAAAAGAAATTTTTTTGACCAAATATCAATGTGGTTTGGAGGAAAGAAATGTGGGCGAGTCAAGCAAATTTAACCAAACACAAACAGAAAGCTCTTCGCTTACGTTATTTATTGGGAAACCACAGCTACTAACGGCGCTTTATTCTGAAATAAACATCCTGAAATGGGAACTTCAGTGTGTTAGCCTATTTTCTAAAATAATCGCAATTTGTTGTTTATTGCACCTAGTAAGACATCACAATTTGGCCGGTGTTAAAAAAAAATATTTAACACCTTTCTTGCATTGGATTGGTTAAAAAAATTGCGTGCTAAACGAATTCACTGCCGAAACAAATTCGCACATTTCTGCGGAATTCTTTCAAATTGCAACTGGTAAAAATTTCTATTAAAAAGCGAAAGGTTATTTATTTAAATTAGTGGCGATTGTTCTCATGGGCAAAAATGATCTAATACTTGCCTTCTAGCTCAAGTAGCGTCAGTCAAACTAACAATGAACGTCACCAGTGACGTGCACATCGTCCCATCCACACCAAGTTGTTTTGACATTGAGTCGACGTTCAAAAAAAAAAAATACTTCAGGGATGAAACTGAAATCGCGATTACGAAAATATTTTCATTTGTTTGTTTATCATCCTTGGCACAGTTTACAAAATAAGGTTTTTTCGATTTTTCGAAAAGCATTGACGTCCCGTTTCGAAAGAAAATCTGCGATTGGTACCGAACAACAAAGCAGTAAACAATTACATCCAGCAGCTGTCTCCGCACGGCCATCATCGGTAATTCGAAATTAAACCGCAAATAGTCCGTTAACTGTACAGGTCCGTTGTTAAAGAGAATTCGGGTAATGTTGGAAAAAAATTGGTGATGACGTCGCAAATTTCAAATTATGTACCGAGAATATGGCAAAAATGACGCAAGTTGGGATTTTCCGTAGAAAAGATGGAAAACGTCGTATTTTCGCGCGGGCCACAAACAAAAGCCATTAAAGAAATCAGTTTTCGAATAGAATGTAAACGACCTTGTTATCTGTAATCGACATATCGAATCGCGTTTCACACACATACACACAAAGAAATACATATTTGCTTACGCAACAGAAGTGAGGAGAATTAATAAAGCGAGTAAAGAGACGAAGTTGCGCTACTTTATCGCTTTGCGTCCGGATTATTTATTTAAATAGCGAAATTGTTACCGTTAGGAAAGCGGCAAGGATCGCCGCATTGTGAACGATTATAATGGACGGTTCTGAAAGAGTTAATTATAGCAGGAGTACAAACGGCAATTAAGTCGGAATTAATTTACACAGTTTTATTATCGGTTTTTTCGTGTCGTATTGGCGTTTAGTTCGATAGCGCAATTACCTTGGAATTGATTCCTTTTTAAATTGCGGTATCCAGGTTAAGGGTCCGTTAATGTCCGCACACACTTGTTATTTAACCAAGTACCATTGCGAAACTTTCTACATTTGTTTTGGGCCACAGCGAAAACAACACTTTTACGCAATTTTGTGGAAATGAAAAAGAATGAAAAAAAAATTTCAAAAAAACTTTTCTTGCACTACATTAAAATGTCAAGGTGTCCGTCCGCACTAATTCCAAACGATTGACACTCATGGGTTGGACGCACTAAAGGTGTACGCGTTGCGATGTCCCACCGCCAGCAACTTGTGTAGCACTGCCTTGCGCGCACCATTCCAATAGCTTTGGAGCTTCAAACGGAACGCAGTATAGATGCGAACTTAATATTCAATATCCGAAAGCCCCTGCACAAAAGTTTGTTGTTATCAAACCTACGTTCCGCGGAGCGACGTGTGGTGGAAAGCAACTTCGAGCACTAATTTCTGGGCACGTGGATATTCCTAAAGGCTCCCACCGATCTCGAATCAATCTTTTCCTCCTTTTCAGCAGTATTAAGTGGAAAACTCGGCATTTGAGACAGATTTTTGTACAGATTATTATGTTTCAACTGGAGTTTGTTTTTGTACGTACGCACCATCTCCGGCTAATCGTTTCTGGGTTATTTTTACGAGCGGCGCCGCGACGCCCCGCGCGCGAACCCTTATCGATGCCCTTCGACGGATCTGTTGTCGTAATCGTAAAAAGATCCATGTGTGCACGTCTAATTAACCCGCTTGCCTTTTATGCGTTATTTTCTGGATTTAAATCCTGGTTGCTTGCTGCTACGAACACATACACAATTAAGGCCAGAAACACGCATGAATGTTTTCATTAAACCGGACACGGGGTCGCCCTTATTAAAATTTCGTAACGATCACACGACTGACTGCCGGAGTTTCACATACTGCCACCA
The DNA here is from genome assembly GCA_905333025.2 of Pyrochroa serraticornis. Taxonomy (NCBI): domain Eukaryota; kingdom Metazoa; phylum Arthropoda; class Insecta; order Coleoptera; family Pyrochroidae; genus Pyrochroa; species Pyrochroa serraticornis. The sequence continues at coordinate 5,329,244 of HG995157.1, read as the reverse complement.
AACTGCCACGCAATGACAATTCTCGGTCTGACAGCACCTGAATTCCGCCGCACAACAAATTCCGGAGGTATCCACTTACGTTTATGCGTTAGCACGATCGTTAAAATCTCCCATAAGTCATAAAAGACGTTGCTGCCCGCCGTCATCACCATAATTTCTTCCAGAACACAATCCTGCTCGACTTTCATTGTCCATCAAGCGACAACAGCAGAAACGATCCCAGATATAAATCAACAACTTCCAGACCAATTAATTAATAAAAACACAACAACGTATTCTCGATTCAGTTTCCAAGCTTGCGACGGGCATCCTGCGCAATATTATCAATAAATAGAATTAAGTGGGAGACGCATGCAACAAAAAATTGTTCTATAATTAACAATATTGATGTCATTTTCACTCACTGATTTAATAACAAAGCACGTAGCAAGTTATGAAAGAATTTTAGTAGATCACAAAATGACACTTTTTGGCTTCGCTGCTATATAATCTTTATGCTATGGTAAAAGCACGGTGAAAAACATTGTGTTTCTGTTAGATGTACTCGTAATCGTAACGCCCTTTCAACCTTTCTTTTTACTCAACACCAGGTTTTATTATTGCACTTAATCCATCACGTAAACCTCTAAACGGTTCCAACTTCATCCACTTTCCGTCTCTATTTTCTCAGATCAGACACTTACTATTCTTCTAACTCTACTTTTCTTGAATTAATATTATTGCGAATTATTGGACTATATCTAGAACATTTGAAGAAAATTTTTGAATTAATCTAATGCTCAGTTGCACAAAGCGTGATCTCTTGTCAAAATTTTAATCTTTGATTACAGAGTCAGCCGCTGCATTTTAAGAATTTGAAAGAAAGCAAAGTTAATGTCATTCTGTATCTACAGAATGCAACAAACATCTAATGTCCAGTTAATATAATAAAAATTTAAGAGAAGCGCTAATGGCTTGTTAAACTCTTGTCATTGTTGTGCAACTGGAGCTTAGTGTGATAGGAACGTTTTAAAACTATTTACAGAGTAGAAATTTATATAGAATGCGTTCAGAATAACAATGTGAAGCTTATTTGAAGAGTTTTTTCAAATTACAAAAAAATTGGATAACATTTGCCATTTTACTTGACACTAAATAAAAATCGAAAAATTTTGTTTTCGATTTTATTACCGAAATAGTTTCTCTGGTGAGAATATTACCATAAAATTGCACATTTTTCAAAAGCAACTCAAGTATGCTAACCAAATTTTTGTACACCTTCAATGTGTCCAGAATAAGAAAGTTAAGCATGCAAATCTCCCTAATTTGAGGAGTTGAATCTTTAGTCAAATTGTTCAACAATTTGATAATAACATTTCCCATCGTTTATTTGATTAAATAAAAAACAAAAATTTTTGATTTGAGTTTTTATTAGATACCTAAACAAAATTGCACATTATTAGGACGCTTTTCAAGAGCAACTGAGGCATGGTGCCCAAATCTTTGTATGCCTTCAGAATAGCACGAGGATCTCGTTATTGAAGCAGTTGAAACTTTGGTCGAATTAAAAGAAAATTACACCAATTAACTTTGCATTTTCTTATAGATTACGAAAAAAAAATTTCACGGTTGGCCAAGATAATTATTTTTCAATGATTCTGAAGTACAGTACCTTTCTCTATTACAGTCTATCCTCAATATGTTTTTAAAAGTCTTTTATATCCATATCGTCTCTTACTTGTTCCCTCACCTATTTTTGGGTGTCTTTTTCAAGCTATTGCCTTCTAGTCTGCATTCTGTGATTCACCTTACTTATTATCTTCTTTCGTCCCTATATGCTTTTATCTTAGTCCAATTTTAGTATGTTCTTTTTATAAAATGTATTGAGTAGAGTAATCCCATTACAATTCTCCCATCTCACTGAGTCCCTTTTTCAGTATTGTTATGATCATTCGACATTTCCATTCATTTGGTTCTATTTTCTGTTTCTGCTATAAGTTTTTACATCTTGTGTTAGCGGTTTTCTTCCATATTGACGATATTGCGTCTTACTTTTTTGATTCGCGATAATTTTGGTAACGTTTAAAGTTCCTTTTGTTTTCTTCTTTCCATGAATATATTTTCACAATCTTTTGTGAGTAGATTTTTGGCTTCTAATTTTGGTTTCTAATACACTCGTATAATTTTCTGTTGTTCTTGTTGTTTCTTTCTAGTCAATCCTTCGTCAAGGCATCTTATTGGCTTTTTATTTATCCATTTTGCGCACCTTCTTCTACTGCTTTTTATTTTAATCTGGATTTGGTCTATAATACTCTAATTGTTAATATTTTTGCAAACACGTTTTTAATATAATGGAGATATGTACAAAATGCGCCTTGCTTCAAGAGTACCTTCTTCATTTAGATATCGTTTGAATAGTTTCCCGACCGTATCGTATCAATTTCGGAGATATTTCGCCCGAACTATACGCTTTATGTAGTTTTCTTGTCAAAACACGTGGAATAACTTAAAAAAGCTATAGCCGTTTTACCTTTGCAATACCGCACAAATACAAGTGCCTGATAATAACCTTTACCAACACCATTACCTAACGCATTAGGAATGCCACAATTTCGTACACAATTACACATTTAGGAAATATCTGGCATATAATTTTAGAATTAAAATAACTATGCCAACTCATGTACATTTTCCTTATTACGAATATAGCCTCGAGTTACAACACTTTGTAAAGATTTGTTGCCAGCCTCCCTTGTGTATGTAGGTCGGTCTGGGTTTTTGTAAACCGTCGATGAAGTGCTGCGAAAAATCCAGCATACCACAAAACAGGTATAGCACCATTGGGTTATAACTAGTTTTGCAACTTTTGGCAGAAACACAAAGTTTTCATGTTTTCGTTCAATTTTAAAAATATTAATTTGTAATAAGAATAAACGTGTCGCTACAAGGATTCTCAGCATTTTTTTACACGAAAGCTCGAAGAACTAAAGACGATTAAAAATATTTTTATCACTTTACATTATTGAGTAACTGCGTAACAATTTTAAGTGTTAAAAATATTTTTTTTAGTTTAAGAAACTAGACCAATTCTGAAAATGAAAATATCAGTTTAGCAGTTATTGTTTTTAAATTCTGTAAATTGACATAATGTACAATTAATACAAAATTATATTTATAAAAATTGATTAAATATTAAGGGATGGGCAAAGCAAAATTGCAAATTTTTTGACCGAATTAAAAAGCAATGATAAAGTGGAAAATAAAATACCAATCTTTTTCATATGTCCAAAAAAATCGTATTTACCTTAATTTTGAGCAAATATGAAAGGATGACGTAAACTAAATAGCGAAGAAGTAATATATAATACTGGTAATAATAGAGAGTAAAAGGACACAGTAATAAAAATATTTAACGGAAATGGAAAACTGTAAGACACAAGAAAATAGATCTAATGATAGGAAATGAGGATAACAAAAATACGATTACGTAAAAAGAGAGAAGAAACAGTGTAGAAAAAATTTGTATGCTCATCTTTTTATTTATACAACAGAAACATTTTTTTTTATTATTTCAAATATTCAGCTAACTTGATTTCTTCATTTTTATATCTTTTCACATTTCTGATTTTAAGTTTCTTGATTCAAAACTTATGTATCTTCAGATTTAATTTATGTGAAATTAATTTTTTAACTTTTTTTTCTCAAAAAAATGTAAAAAAAGATTTCCATCGAGTTTTAAAAATTTAACTTAAATATAATTTTCTACTTATTATTTTTAAAGTATTCCGTTGCTTGTAAGTGGCGTCCATTAATTGATGGAGTGCCTCCACCATTTCATCAGTTTGATTACAAATCCGTTTTGCTCTGTATAACCGTATCACACTCAAAAAAGTGTTAAATGCAACTGAAACCGGAAAAAGTAGAAGCACAAATAACAGTCTAGAGATAAAAGCAGAAACAATTAAATATATAAATAATAGAAAGGGTAGATAAAAGGAAATAGATCAAAAAATGGACCATAAACAACTAAAATTATTGAATCGGACTTTTTAAAACGTGACGTGGAGAAAGAGAGTGGCTAAATGAAGAAAGTGGTAGATATCAAATGCAAGAGAAAAAAAGGTTTTTCCATCGAGCTTTTTGAAAGTTTTAAAAATTTAACTTAAATATAATTGTTTACTTATTATTCTTAGAATATCCCGTTACTTGTAAGTGGCGTTCATTAATTGACCGGGCGCCTCCACCATTTCGTCACTTTGATTACAAATCCGTTTTGCTCCGTATAACCGTATCACACTCAAAAAAGTGATAAATGCAACTAAAGTCGTGAAAAGTAGAAGCATAAAAGACAGTCTAGAGATAAATGAAAACACAATAAAATATATAAATAAGAGAAAGGGCAGATAAAAGAAAATAGGTCAAAAAGCGGACCATGAACAACTAAAATTATTGAATGGAACTTTGTAAAACGTGACGGGGCTAAATGAAGAAAGTAGGTAGATATCAAATGCAAGAGAGAAGAAGAAGAAAAATGGGCCAAAAGATAAAATTTAGTTTCGTGGTACATAATGTGAGTGATTGAGTCAAAAAAAAAAATTACGACAAAGTTTAGAAAGCCTCAATGATAAATAAAATATTAAAATAAAAAAAACTCTTTACTTATCTTAAATAAATTAGTGCCCTAAGAGCGCTTGCCATAATTTTTCCTGTACATTATACAGAATTTTTATATCGGCCAGCTCGGCTACCTACCCAACCATTTCTACGAGTTGTTTCTTGTTCAAACTTCCGTTTCTCGTTTCCAAATTTTGCCCTCGTCAACGATCTTCAGACACAGTTGACAGAAAAATATTGACATCTTATCTGCGATAATCTGAGAATTTTTCTTTGCTCTGTGACAAATTTTATTTTTCAACTAATTGCTTCGTATTCTTTATATTGATTTCTAGATTATTGTTCTGGAATTTTACCATATTTTGAATTTTCCAGATACCCCCGCCCTTCATTTTTAAATCGATTTATTACAATTAGAGCCATCACGTTTTCTTTTAATTTTTCTAGGTCTTAGACCGATTTATCACCTCTGACGAAAAAAAATTGGCCGACCCGATCGTGCTTATTTTCTTAAAATTAGTTCACCAGATACGTCGCAACCTTGTACCAATTTCCAATTACCTAATAAACTTTTCAAGAAAACCTAAATATCGCCAATCACGATTTGAGATGCTGAAACCATCAAGTACAAGTGGCAGTTTTTCATGTTAATGTACAGGTACGGTTCATGGATACAATGAACAATAAAAGATAATTACAGTTTTCAGAAAGCAGTGGCGCGCGATCAACATTAATTAGAAAGCGCAATCAAATCTGCCGGTTTATACAGAGATGCCGCGCTTTATTTTATTTTTTTTCTCGTTCTTATCGAATGAACACGAAGCACCATTGGCACCGAGCCAAAATGATTATTAACCGAATTTGTTTTTTCGACCATCAAGGTTATTTATAAATTAATATTTCATGTTAGCTCGTTGTGTTTTTATCTAATTGCCGGCTATTTGTATTCAAATGAAACTGAAGAAACCTCCGGCTTTTACAAATCCGCACCCATTATTAACACGATACAGCTGCAATAGAAATCGTTTACAAACAAAACCCTCTGAATCGTTAGCAAGAAATAATTTGTAAAGCTTAATTAAAAATGGAACTCTACTTCAACTTCAGGTACATAACAGTTGGAAGCTCAAGTCACGTGTGCATACTTGCAACCCTAATTTTGAGGCTGCGCACGAAATTAGGTGACAACACAAAACACAAGTGAAAATATCATTTCAGCCACCCAAATCGTTCCTAACAAATCTGTCTAATTTCAAGAAATTCAAGAAATTTCAAAAAATACCGAACATGGAGGTCTCCTTGCACGCTTTCGTTAGGGTCCTATTGACAGCTTCTTTGTGGGTTTATGAGAACTTGAATAGTCGTCGCTATTTTTCTATAATTCTTTGTAAACTGGAACTAGAAGTTTTCGGTCCTTTTAACGACCAGGTGGCGGCAAGAAGAGGGTGGAAGACGAACCCAGAAGCTGAAGTTCGTCCGGCTGCAGGTAATCGAGCTTGGTGTTATTTTTGCGTTCTTATAGCTACCGACTAGTAGTTCGGCAGCTAATAGAGCAAATCAGGGACTTAATTAAAAGCAGACAATCTGACGGTGATTATAAATGAAATTGCCAATAATCAATTTCAACTTTAGCGTAAAACAGGGGCCAAGTTATCACGAGCGATCTTCTGCATTCACATAACGGTGAGGTTCCAACAACTCGCAAGTTTACTACCACTGGTCGTTTCCGTCCAACTTGCAGCTTTCTCGTTTCGTCCTCTACTAAAGCAATATCTGGCGTACTTTTCTCTATCTCGCTCTTCCTCGACGTTGAAACGCCGTCTCTTCGTCGCGCCGCCACGCAGAATGTCTCCTCTAAAGCCCCCAACATAGGAGTCGGTATTGCGTGCCCACTTTATCTCTGTAGGCCGATAATTTGTAATGTCAGATCTGTTGTTAGGTGGCTCGTTTTTAGTTTATCAGCGAATTCTTGAATCGTAAGATAAATAGAATGGTTCATATTGAAAATCATCTGTTGACTCTCGCGCGCTCTCTCTTTCTTGTCGACCTTAACTGTGTCACAATTAATTAAGCTTCATTAAACGTTGCGGTTTATTAATTTAATTAATTGTCCTCACAACTTGTCCTGCACGATAATTCGGGAATTGTTGCAACGTTATCCATCAATCGAATTACGGGATGAACGAACAACAGGAATTGAGATTCAACACCTCGTTCCGATCACAATGGACAATAAAAAAGTTTCGTTGATCCGAAAACATTGCCATCGCTCATTCAAAACACTTTTTCCGTTCCGTTGCCGGTAAAACCGCGAGTTACCACAACACAACTAATTACAAATCAAATATTTGCGAAATTTAAAAGGAAATTAGACGCGCATCAATGGCAACGCCGATTTCCGGGAAGGACGTTTTTCCAAATTTTACCACACCACATGAGACCGTTGGTGAAGTTTCGGGATTGTTCGCCAAATTTATGGCAAACTGTCACAATCATCTTCAATTGTGGTGATAACTGGCGCTAATTGGTATTGGACGTCAGGGTCAAAACGCAAAGCCAAATTCGAAAAAACAAATTTTATTCTTTGTATTATTGTGGAGACTACCTACAGCTGTTTTCTTCATTCGACCAATTTACGTGTCTCTAGAAGTTTTTAATCGTTGGAGAAATTTGCATTTTGAATAGCCGCCCAGGTAACAATTTGATGGTTATTCCTCTTCGCACAGTAACTGTCGTTTCCTATGTAATTATGCTGCACATACCTCCATTTATGATTAAGAAATTGGCTCGGTGCGGTTGAGATTGTTGGTCTATCTTTTGCTTTCATGATCGTGCGCTGAAAGACAGCAATGAAATGTGGACAGGTAACTATTATGGATAGAGTACGCCGAATTACGTCAACAATGGAAGCGTATTATGACATTAAAAAAAACGAGAAACATGCTACTCTGAAGTAGGCAACAGCTGCTCGTATTATGAGAAAGTTATGGATTTAAGGACTTCTCGAACTTTGCGATTATTGCAAACATTAAATGAGTCGAGTCGAGACGAAAACTAATCAAAACCAGAATTATTTTGAATTCTAGTGCAAAACTGTTTATTGTTACCTGCAACTTCGTGATTATTATTATTTGGCGTTTACTTAATTATTCCATGAAACTTTATAGCAAATTATATGGACAGATAAAACGTTATGTCCAACCAACTTTTTTATGGTTGTTGAAAATGTCTTCTGCTCGTACTTCAAAAAAATTAAATACTTGAAACATTAACTCCGATATCTAAATGACCTGTTGGGGTCATGAACGGTGGAAGCGCTGACGGTTCTACGCAGTAGTTTGGGAATTCTGTACGAATGCTCTCGACACCTTCGACAACACATGGTGGAAGTTAAGATTTTTGAAAATGAGTGTTTTGAATCATTTTGGTTGAAGAAATACAAAAATTAACAATTTGAAGATTAGTTTTTAATAGAAGAAAAGTTTTTAGATATCTTGAGTTCTACCTTAAATTTTGCAAGCTTTTGATTATTAACTGAACTAAAAGTTTACAGACAAAATGTCAAAAAAGTGGAAAGAACGAGAATGAGAAATAAAAGAAATTACAAAGATGGAGAAATGTAAGAGAGATGCAAGACGATTATATGACATTACAGAATTCTACAATTAAAAATGTAAGACCAATAAAAAAAACACAAGTCTAAGTTAGAAGATGAGAAAAAAGAAGTCAAGAAGGCTTCTGGCAGAGACAAAAATAGAAAGAAAATTATTAACTAAAATATTGCAGGATTTTGAAATATTAACTAAAATCGAACATGGATACTTTAAAGGTTACTGAGGTGTCTAAAATAGAGATAAGAAATATTCGTTAATGGAAAAAAGGTAATTTGGTATCAGACTAACTGGTAAATTAAGAAACGTGAGAGTGGTAATGAGAGTTAAGGTAAGATTAGGTTAGACTACTAACTACCAACCGCTGAAAATAAAATTAAAATGGAAAGACTAGCGGAGAGCAAAAATAGTACCGACAAGAGGACAATATTTTAATTTCGATATATCATATAACTTAAAATAAATAAAAAATCAAAATAGAAGAATTGACCAGTACAGTGAATGAAGTAACAAACAAAAAAAAACGTAGCAAAAGAAAGGAAAAGTAATCCAAGAAATAAATGATGAGGTAAAGAATGTATATAAGAAGAGAAATTAATGGAATTAAGAAAGAAGATGCAAGAAAAACATATGGCAATGCAGAATTCAAATAGACAAAAAGAAAAACAACAAGCACGTGTACATGTTAGAAAATGGCAGAAAAAAAGAAGTGAAGAAGCGAAATTAAGGCATAAATGCAGAAAAAAGTTAGTAGAAAGGAGGCTCCAAACATTAATGAATAAAATGTGAAAGAAAAGAAACTTTTGGGATAGATAAATAAAAAATTCACCTAAGTTTCACTAAGGAGACAAAGCCATAAACGTTAATTATCATGGCATAGCTTCAGTAAAAATCTGGAGCTAGACGAGGCAGAAAGATTGGAAGGAGCTAGAGAAAATAGTTTACATAGGCATTAGGAGAGAAAACCTGTGTGGATTATGGGTAGAACAAAAAGTAAAAAAGTGGAGAAGAAAAACAAGAAGCATAATTTATAAATTTTCTGGAAAAAAGAGCAAACAAAAAAATCTAGCAAAAGAAAGGAAAAGTAATCCAAGAAATAAATGATGAGGTGAAGAATGTATATGAAGAGACAAATTAATGGAATTAAGAAAGAAATTGTAGGACAAATATATAGCGATGCACAATTCAAATAGACAAAAAGAAAAACAAGAACGTGTACATGTTAGAAGATGGCAGAAGAAAGAAGTGAAGAAGCGAAATTAAGGCATAAATGCAGAATTCAGTTGGTAGGAAGGAGGCTGCAAACATTAATGAATAAGATGTGAAAGGAAAGAAACTTTTGGGATAGATAAATAAGAAATTCACACAAGTTTCACTAAGGAGACAAAGCTATAAACGTTAATTATCATGACATAACTTCAGTAAAAATCTGGAGCTAGACGAGGCAGAAAGATTGGAAGAGTCTAGAGAAAATATTTTACATAGGCATTAGGAGAGAAAACCTTTGTGGATTAGGGGTAGGACAAGAAGTAAAAAGGTGGAGAAGAAAAACAAGAAGCATAATTTATAAATTTTCTGGAAAAAAGAACAAGCAAAAAAAACGTAGCAAAAGAAAGGAAAAATAATCCAAGAAATAAATGGTGAATTAAGGAATGTATATGAAGAGAGAAATTAACGGAATTAAGAAAGAATATGTAAGACAAATATACGGCAATGCAGAATTCAAATAGGCAAAAAGAAAAACGACAAGAGCGTGTACATGTTAGGAGATGGCAGCAAAAGAAGTGAAGAAGCAAAATTAAGACATAAATGCAGAATAAAGTTAGTAGGAAGGAGGCTGCAAACATTAATGAATAAGATGTGAAAGGAAAAAAACTTTCGGGATAGATAAATAAAAAACTCGCCCAAGTTTTACTAAGGGGACAAAGCCATAAACGTTAATTACCATGGCATAGCTTCAGTAAAAATCTGGAGCTAGAGAAAATATTTTACATAGGTATTGGGAGAGAAAACCTCTGTGGATTATGAATAGGACAAAAAGTAAAAAGGTGGAGAAGAACAAGAAACATAATTTGTAAATTTTCTGGAAAAAAGACAATGAAAGAGCCAAAAAAATGATGAAGAACAGGAAAATTGGTAGAGTAAAATAAGACTACACAGAAGCAAGAGAGACAAATCTCTTGACAAGTTCTTAGACTTCTTTCAACGTGAAATTTTTTAGTTTATTTGCGAAGTAATTATCTGTTATGCTTACTTCTATTTCTTTTTATTTTCAGTCTATTATCAGTATCTTCGTAAAGATGATTTTATTAGAAATAAAATGCTTTACAAGAGTGTAGTAAAGAGTATGTAGTAAAGTTGTGTGAACCAAACGACTGGAGATAGAAGTAACAGAGAAAGGAAAACAGTAAAATTGGGAAAAGAGTTGGTAGAGTGAATAGATTTTTTTACAAGAAAAAGTACTTTTGCTGTCTAAATATTTTAAGTAATTTACATAAATAAAGAAGCAAGAGAAGCAATTTTTTGAGAAGATTCCGCAATTTGTCTCGGATTAATTTTTTAAATTTTTAAATTAATGCTTCGAAATGTTCGATAACCCAATAGTCGTTACTCTTTCTACAAACGAGAAATTTTTCTTAGAACGAAACTAATTCTGTTTGCACTGTTTGATGCCTCGAAAACTTCAATCGATCTTGCCGATTCCGCTATCAATTTTTCAATGATTTGTGTCAAGTTGAAACGGGGAGATCCTTAGGGGCGAGATTAATTTTCCGGGAATTCAGAACCTCTCTGGACCGAACCTATGCAAACAAACAAGTTGTACACTTGTATAACGGCTTTTCAGAAAAATTACCCTCATAAACCAAAAATTTTTCCCTACTTTTACACAACTTTCTCACAGCTTGAACTAGTTTAATAAGAAATTAATTTTTGATATTAAAATCATTGATAGCAATTAGAAAAAAATGTGGATAATTGCTTCAGCTTCCTTTGAAGAAATATCTATTTGAAAAAAATATTTAAATACTGAATTGTGAGCGATTATCCAGTACAATGTTGTTTATTGGGGTAACTATTAACAATGAAGTTTTAAAATCCCCTAAGAGCACGAACCACTTACTTGCTTATTTACCTGGTGGCCAACTGAGCCAATAATTTTACATTTCCGTTGTCAAGGGACTAGCAAGCAGTCCATTGTCAGCGAAGCTTTTAGTTAAAGAACTTTCTGCGCATATTTTACTTGACACTTGCTCAACTGACCTTTAACGTTAAACAGTTTGAATTTCGATGTCGAAAATTGGTTGCAGTTCGTTGAAAAAATCGAAAGTATCGTTATCCTTGCTGGCGACGCTACCAAATAAAGGTTAAAACATTTCGATTTAAATTGCGTATAAATATTTCATTACGTGCTTGTTCTGCATGTAAATCTCGTTACCGTAATCCCACAATAATAATAATTTAGGTTTGACGGTGGAACGGCGATAAGCCGATTAAAAATTTCCGATAACATGTTGGAATCCGTTCGACTGTCACTCAGACAAACGTTTATCGATCACCAACTTTGACTTCAAACTTTTTAGTTACCAATCCAAGTTTCTATTGCAAGAGAAATTAGGTGCACACAAGTACGTTAATTCAAAAGCGGAGTCACGGAAGCGAACTTGCGAATAAACATTAACTTTCATTTAGGTTTTACACAAAGGGACGGGAGCGTTTTTTTTTTTTTTTTTTTGTTACGAAAGCTCGCTTGAAAGCTCCAGTTCGGCTCCTCGTCAACAATCGATGAAACTGATTAACCTCGAAAATTCGCTCTTGATTCAATCCATGGATGTGTCTAGAGGCGAGTTATTGATAACGGCAAGTTCTAGAAGTATTGATTCGGCCCATATGGATTCTGTTAATAGACCAATGAAAGTCGCCCCCTGTTTAGGGTGAACGGCTCGGGAGTACAGTGTAACGTTACTGCGTCAAGGGAAACCAAATTAACTTGAGGGTTGTCATCTGACCGATCTATATACTCAACTTCAACTTGTCCACAGGATTAGATGTTTACTCACAATTGTTTGAATTAAAATCAAACTTCTCTTTGTTACGTTTTTTTCGTTCGTCTAGACGATTTATTCGGTTTCATTCCATAAAATAGTAATCATCCCTGCGGGCTTGATTTTCGAGATAATTCGTGATCGAACGGATTTTGATTTTGTGGCAGTCAGGACGAATCCGCAGTTCCCGAGGGAACAAGTGAAAAATTCCTACTGTCACCGAGCACCGGTGAATGCGGACCCCTCAGAGAAAACCAGATGTTTCCACTAAGAAGTGCATTGTGTTTATACGCCCTGTGGTTACGTCGATTGTTGCCTAAATTAAGAAACATTCAGACGCCGTCTTCCTCTCGTTTCAAAACTTGAATGAATGAACTCTAAAAACAGCGCCCGCTTTTTGTGGATCAACACCACTAAATTAGAGAAGCAACCATTTCGGTTTTGTTGCTTCTGAATTATTATTGAAGCAATTTATTATTTTAAGTACCTAATCGAAGTTTTAAATCGGAATTGTAACTGGCAATGTGAACATGGCGAAGCGTGTCTGTGTTGTTGGACCAGGTAAACGATCTAGAAGAATGAGACAGATAGTTGATCGTTCAGGAAAAGGTACGACCCACACGAAGCCAGTACCTGCTGCTCAGTGACAACGTGAAATGCCGACCGACACAAATCAGCTGATGTCTTAAGCGGTTAGAAACTCAACAACAAGACGGTTTTATTCAAATGGGAGTCGAAAGCTTGTTGACTCTAATCCTACAAATCTTGGGAGACTTCGAGAAGCCGCTATCAACTCTTCACCCTTCAGGCACGATTTCAAGAAAACAACGAATTTGAGATAAACTTTCTTCAGTTTTAGAACAATTAGCAAGACTTACTTAACATAATAAAGTTGTTTACATTCCTTTATACCAAAAGTACACTCCTAATTATCTAGTTTTGAGTCACGAAATTCGAGTCAAGGAAATTAAGGAAAACTGTACCAACAGGCTAGATACTAACGGTCATGTTTCTATTGTTTGAAATTGTTAAATATTGGGTTGCACATTGCAGCTACGTGAAATACAAAAAAAGAACAAAAAAATTTTTTTTTAAAATAATAATAATAGCAAACTGCAATTGGAAGCAACACCAACATTGTCTGCTATTATCAAGTTTTGTGAATTTGTCAGGTTTTGCTATTAGCATTAAAAATTAGGTACTTCCTGGATAAGACCTGTTAAACTATTAAAAGAAATCTAAAAAATACATAGCCAAAAATTACCATGTGCAAGAAGAGTTTCTTTTATTCTCTAAGTACCTAACATAATCTTTAAAGCACTTTTCACTCTTTTCTTTAACTTAGAAAGCCTACGGTTATAAAGACTCATAATTAGAAGTGAAACATCTACTTGACTTCCCTTGGTAATAATTTTTTCGGTTAATTGTGCCTTCTGGAAGGTGCATATATGTTGTCGGAGTAAAGAGAGCATTTCATAACAATACTCTAAATATTTTAAACAGTTTTTACTATTCTTTTGATTTGTAGTTATAGATTCTCATTATTAGAAATGAGATTTCCATATGACTTTATTTTGCCTCAAATTTTATCGCTTATCTTCTTTATGGTATACATTTGCATAAAACGGTCCTAAAAGATATGTCGGGCAAAAATATCGGCATCTACATACAATAACGTCAATATGAAATTTGTGGGTCTCATAATTTTTTTCACATTAATTAAATTTATATAAAACTGAAGTATTTGTGTTCGAACACGCTGACGCTGTGACTGAAGAATTGAGAGAACAAAAAGTTAGAAAATAACGCGCTTACTTTTAAGAATCTTCAAACGAACAGGGGTCGTAAATAAAGAGTTGTGAGAAAATTTTGAAAAGGAGTAAGAAAGCAACCTTAGTTTTTGTGACAGATAGAGAAATAAGTAGTAGACAAAGACAATGCTGCAGTCCCTCATTTTATCTCTTTTTTTAAGAGTGATGAGGAAGCCTTACAAAAAGCTGCCACCGGATCAGCGAAGAGTGCCAAACTTCTTCCACCTGATATTTTACATATTACAGATATATTTCTCTACTATGAAATTATCTACACATGGTATACAGGTGAGTCCAGCGTCTTTTTTTTTGTATAATTTTTTATTTTGGACTTCTTTCCAGGTTTTTAGAGTGCGATTATTCTTCTGTCATGTCTTCTTCACATATGAGTGTGCATAGATGCATAGATTATATTTTCACATTGTGAAGACATCTTTTTACATATGGTATACAGGAAAGTCCAGCATGCTTAGCGATATCTCTTTCTTTAATTTCTATAATTTTTATTTTGAGCTTCTTTCCAGGTTTCTTCTGGTGCGATTAGTTTTTCTATCATCTCTTCCTCACACATGAGTAAGCATAGATGGTTAGATTATATTTTTCTACTGCAAAGGCCTTCTTCTACACATAGTATATAGGTTAATCTAACATGTTATGCTACCTTCTTTCTTATTTCAACAATTTTCTTTTGTAAGATTTTTTCCAAGTTTTTCAAGACGCGATTAATATTTCCAACATGTATTTTTAAGGCATCAGTGTCATGGAAGCATAAATTAGATTTTTCCGCTATGCAGGCATCTTACACATGGTATACAGGTAAGTATTTTAACTTAGAAAGCCTACGGTTATAAAGGCTCATAATTAGAAGTGAGACATCTACCTGACTTCCCTTGGTAATAATCTTTTCGGTTAATTGTGCCTTCTGGAAGGTGCATATATGTTGTCGGAGTAAAGAGAACATTTCATAACAATACTCTAAATATTTTAAACAGTTTTTACTATTCTTTTGATTTTTAGTTATAGATTCTCATTATTAGAAATGATATTTCCATATGACTTTATTTCGCCTCAAATTTTATCGCTTATCTTCTTAAATCTTCTGTGGCGTGTATCTTGTTTCTAAATTCTTGTGTCTGTGCGAATTAAAAAAAGCACATACCACAGACACCTGTAGAGAAGTTGTCAGGGCTCGAGTATGGCGGAAGAGGAACAAGAAACTAACAAATGGTTCTAACACAAAATAATTTAGTCATGTAAAAAGATTTTACTGAAGAAAGCTCGGATGAAAGAAATTACTGCGAGGAAATTTTTGGCAAATATAGGAAATGAAAAAATATTTTTATTTCCAAGAGAATGTAAACAGTTGAATTTATTTAATGTCTGACATTTGACAAACGCGTTAAATAAAATACATTTGAGGACCTGACTTCAACTTGAGATCTCATTCTGAGAGAGACATGCAACTAAATTTCTCGTCAGGTCTTCGCCAGAAGGAGATTTTAGTTTCACTTCAGTTTCTTCATTAGTCAACTCAATTTGTGAACGGATCCTTGGTGAACAACGCCTTGTCATAGGTCAAAGTTACCATTTTAGTAGTTTTCTTAGTGAGCAGCACGTTCTGATAGTTTAAAATTACCATTCTTGTAGTTTCTAATTAATTTTTTACAAACAACAATTTAATTTCCCAAAGTCTTTTAATTTCTTCAATTAGTTGATCCTTTTCCATCTTTGCTCTTCTCTTGTTTGAGTGCCATACTCCCTTGAGTGTCGGCGACCTTTACACGTATCTGTGCACCTTTATTAGTTTGCATAAACACGTGGGGCCTACAGCAGTTAAGGTCGGACCCGGACGACCGCAGGAATTTATTACAGAAACAGAGTATCACTTGGTGGTTTGCCATTGGCTTTCGAGGGGAAGCGACTGAACAAAAAACCTCAAGATTTAACCGAAAATTGACTCAATTAATCACGATCTTGACTTTATAGAATAAATATAACAAACATAACCGGAGGCTGAATATGTTAAACTTCTAACACATTTGCCACAAATAGTTTCAGTTGTGTTAAATTCCTTGTCAGTTTCGCGTTTCAAGGTGTAAATGCTCCTGATTAAATATTTGTAATGCTCAATCGATTTTAAAATTAATTAATAGTTTAATGAAGTTGAAACTTTTTTAGGGAGCAAAATTTAACGCCGTCATTTATTAAAATGCTAGTCAGGGACTGTGAAACTGTCAAACAAAAGCGATTGTTCGTTAAAAACGGAGTGGGAAATCCGAAGGCTAATGTAAAATGATTTTTTAACTAAAAATATGCAAGAAGATATGGTCAATTTTGTCGAGGAGTGTATTACGTTTCCGGCAAGCACTTCAATAGTGGTACCCAGTACCTAGATGGCTATCTTTACGTCTCTCATTACGGATTAAATGACCCCTACGGGTGCAATTATGACGTTCTAAGGCTATCGGTTGCAACAGAAAAGTGGATGCGTGCCTAAAAAGGCCAGATCTAGAATCATCTGTACCACGCAATTATTTATGATTGTGTATCAGGATTACGATGGTAAATTTGGACATCGTCCATCAATGACAATGGCAATTGACTGGTTTAAGAACCGGAAATATTGACGAAATTCGCAGGATTATCAATTCGGTTGCGCAAGTCGGTTTATGTCTGTTTTGATTTCATAGAACATTTAGAATTGTAAAATGAAACTTTTATTAACTGGGATAGAAAGGTTAAACTTGGTTTTAGGTGTCGCGCGTAAATACTTCCACGCGACGTTTTTCTTAGTTATTCCATTTTATCTTAAACAAGCACGAGAGTGGTTCGGAACGGCCGTCACCCCCTTGTTCGCTGTAAACAAATAAAATGACTTTTTCGTTGGATGCACGACATCGATTTGTCCCTTTGGAGCGCGAACGAGGGCAAAAAAGCCTCTAAAAAGCAGTAAACGTAAAGCCATAACGTTCATGAATATGTATGGTAATCTCAAAGAGGTAAATGCATGCTTTGCTTTCCTTTGAGCTTCGTAATGAGTTTCCACCTTGATATTTAAACCCGATTTTGACATGTGTGGGGTTATCCTATCCGCATGTATGCAGTTGCCATGCACTGGGTTAATTATTGAGGAAAAAATGCCATACGGGTCATAGTCCCGACGCGGGACAACAGCTGTCCTCTTTGACTACCTGTAAGATGTCGGCGTACGGGAGAGATCGTAACCGCACCATGCAGATGTGTCAGAAATAAGCTTTCAGAAGAAGTTGAACACGTGCCAACTATCAAATAGGCGTCATGTTTGCGCGAACGACCAAATTAAAGACTCTTTGAACACGCCGGACTTCGCTCAAAACAGAGACGTTCCGAAACTCATCCGTGTAATTACTCCACCGTCTTCATTACAATATCGCCAACACTCCAGTCGTTAATCTGATCTTTAGAAAACACATCCGCTACATAATTGGCCAAGTGAACTGGGGAATTGTCGAGCTTTTTAGTCGTCCGGTTATTCTACGATTTCTGTGGGAAATTCGAGTCGAGTAAATTGGTCAAGTGGCAAGGTTTTTATTGGGGAACTGGGGATTTGGAAAAAATTATGAGAAGCAAATATTTTAAATCGACTTTCGCGTCGTCCCCTCTATAAATCCTTCGTCGATTTTTCTATCGCATTTACTTTCACGGGTCGAGACTAGGGGGCCTTAAATTCTTGCGTCTCCAACTTCCAACACCAAGTCCTTATGCAAATTTCACACTTCTTTTAGGGATTCTTTTGACCCCGTCAAGTGATTTATGCCGTGTGGCTACTTAGGTGCGCATTTTCGGAAATGACATGTTAGCCGATTTCATTTCTAAAGCCGGTCAATCAATTCCCACCTTTCAAAATTTGGCAAAGTTTCAAACTCGATGCTTAGTAAATAAATAAATTTCCGACAAAGTTATTATTTTATCTATTCTCTTTCCCTTTATCTTTTCTGGATATTTACCCGATTTGGTTTTTAAAGTCAGACAATCAATAACTTTTACCTTCCAAAATTTGGCAAAGTTTCGATACTAAGTAAATAAACAAACACATAATAAAGTTATTTTTTATCTTTTCCTTTATCTTTCCTATTTTTCAAATTTTTATTGCTGCAATTCCATCGTTTGCCTATGTTCTACTGATTTATGCACCACCGTTCTTTCCACTAAATTTAGATACGTAGTTGTTTGTCTTAATTTAAAATAGTTGAGCTGTTGCTAACTCTAATTGATCTATTTCTAGCCTTTAAAACTAAGTAACCGGAATTTAATATCCCTCAAAACGTAAATTACTTTATTACTCTAGCGTCTGAGTCGTTTCCTAAAATGTTTAAACTTTAGCAAATCCATTATTATTTAACTTTTATCATTACTGCGTTTTAAATGGAAATTTATCCCTCTTAACGATAAAATAGAGTGATAATTGATTGATAGCTGATTAGATAAAAGGAGCAATGACTTTAGTAGTGTAGAAAACAAAACAAAAATTTTTAAAAACGTTATGTAACAGTTAAAATTTTTTTTTATTGACAACAAGGTTTCTCAATTTTTTTTACTATATTTATATATTTTTTAGAAACATGTTGGCTCTCTAGTTATTTGGCTTAAAGTTTTAGGAGCAGCTGGTAATTTTTTATAGTAAGTTGGAGAAATCTTTTATTTTATACTTGTGTCTTATCAACAGAATCTGCAGCAGTTGCAAAAAATTCGTTTAACAGTTGGGAAGATATTTTAAAGTTTACTACATAAATACGTTACGCTTTCTATTTCATCGACATCTCAGTTGATGGAAGTGAAAGTAATTGGTAAGATGCTCGGATTGCCAGTGGAGTTTAGTTTAATTTATTAAAATGGAGATCTACAAAAAATTATAAAACTATTTGTTGGTCTATTGCGGAAATCTTCAAGCGGCGTTGTTCTGAGACTATTTAGTCGGCATCTACATACAATAACGTCTCATATGAAATTTGTGGGTCTCATAATTTTTTTCACAGTAATTAAATTTATATAAAACTGAAGTATTTGTGTTCGAACACGCTGACGCTGTGACTGAAGAATTGAGAGAACAAAAAGTTAGAAAATAACGCGCTTACGTTTAAGAATTTTCAAACGAACAGGGGTCGTAAATAAAGAGTTGTGAGAAAATTTTGAAAAGGAGTAAGAAAGCAACCTTAGTTTTTGTGACAGATAGAGAAATAAGTAGTAGACGAAGACAATGCTGCAGTCCCTCATTTTATCTCTTTTTTTAAGAGTGATGAGGAAGCCTTACAAAAAAGTGCCACCGGATCAGCGAAGAGTGCCAAACTTCTTCCACCTGATATTTTACATATTACAGATATATTTCTCCACTATGAAATTATCTACACATGGTATACAAGTGAGTCCAGTGTCTTTTTTTTTGTATAATTTTTTATTTTGGACTTTTTAGAGTGCGATTATTCTTCCGTCATGTCTTCTTCACATATGAGTGTGCATAGATGCATAGATTATATTTTTACATTGTGAAGACATCTTTTTACATATGGTATACAGGAAAGTCCAGCATGCTTAGCGATATCTCTTTCTTTAATTTCTATAATTTTTATTTTGAGCTTCTTTCCAGGTTTCTTCTGGTGCGATTAGTTTTTCTATCATCTTTTCCTCACACATGAGTAAGCATAGATGGTTAGATTATATTTTTCTACTGCAAAGGCCTTCTTCTACACATAGTATATAGGCTAATCCAACATGTTATGCTACCTTCTTTCTTATTTCAACAATTCTATTTTGTAAGATTTTTTCCAAGTTTTTCAAGACGCGATTAATATTTCCAACATGTATTTTTAAGGCATCAGTGTCATGGAAGCATAGATTAGATTTTTCCGCTTTGCAGGCATCTTACACATGGTATACAGGTAAGTCCAGCATGTATATTTTGATTTGTATAAATTTTTATTGTGGATTTCTTTCCAGGATTTTATGGTACGATTAGTCTTTTCATCATGTCTTCTTTACACATAAGTGTATACACGCATAAATTAAATTTCTCCATTGTGAAGGCATCATTTTACATATAGTATACAGATGTATACTATAAAATGACTCATCTGAGTCCAGCATCTCTATTTTGATTCGTATAATTTTTAATTGTGAGCTTCTTTCCAGATTTCTCTTGGTGCAATTAGTCTTTCTATCATGTCCTCTTCACACATGAGTGTGCATAGATGCATAGATTATATTTCTCCATTGTAAAGGCATCTCTCTACATATGGTATATAGATGAGCTCAGCATCTTTATTTTGATTCGTATGATTTTTAATTGTGAGCTTGTTTCCAGATTTCTCTTGATGCGATTAGTCTTTCTATCATGTCCTCTTCACACATGAGTGTGCATAGATGCATAGATTATATTTCTCCACTGTAAAGGCATCTCTCTACATATGGTATATAGATGAGTTCAGCATCTTTATTTTGATTCGTATAATTTTTAATTGTAAGCTTGTTTCCAGATTTTCCTTGGTACGATTAGTCTTTCTATCATGTCCTCTTCACACATGAGTGTGCATAGATGCATAGATTATATTTCTCCGTTGTAAAGACATTTCTCTACATATTGTATACAGATGAGTTCAGCATCTTTATTTTGATTCGTATAATTTTTAATTGTGAGCTTGTTTCCAGATTTTCCTTGGTGCGATTAGTCTTTCTATCATGTCCTCTTCACACATGAGTGTGCATAGATGCATAGATTATATTTCTACATTGTGAAGGCATTTCTCTACATATGGTATACAGATGAGTCCAGCATCTTTATTTTGATTCGTATAATTTTTTATTGTGAGTTTCCTTCTAGCTCTTTTTTGATGCGATTAGTCTTCTATCATGTCTTCTTCACACATGAGTGTGCATAGATGCATAGATTACATTTCTTTATTATGAAGGCATTTTTCTACATATGGTATACATATGAGTCTAGCATTTTTATTTTTATTCGTATAATTTTTTTTTGTAAGCTTCTTTCCAGCTGTTCTTTGGTGCGATTAGTCTTTCTATCATATCTTCTTTCCATATAAGTGTGGATGGATGCATATATTATATTTTTCTGCTGCACATGGTAATAAGTGAATCCAACATGTTGTGCTATCTTTATTTTATTACTGCAATTCTTTATTGTAGAATTTCTTCCAGGTTTTTTATGACGCAATTAGTATTTTTGACATGTATTTTTCAGGCATAAACGTCATTTCTCCACTGTGAAGGCATCCAGCAAGTTTCCTTTCCTTTTATTTAATTTCTATAATTTTCTATTGTAGGGTTCTTTTCAGGTTTTCTTTGTCGCGATTATTTTTTCCTTAACTTAAAGATAATGGATGTACAGATAATAGCTGTCCACTAGAAAGCCATCTTTCCATTCTACATATGATTTATAAGTGAGTCTAGAAAATACGCTATCTTCTCCTCTGAATTCTACAATTTATAATTGCAAATTCTTTTCCAGTCTTTCTTTGACGCAATTAGCTTTTCTGTTATGCCCTTCAAGTATAAATGCCATATATGCATAATCAAATATGATAACTTTTAAGAAAACCATCATGAGTTGTAACTGGAACTGGTACACCAAAAGTTTTAGAAGCGTACTTGCAAATTGATTGCCAATTTTTTTTAACAAAATATTTTAAGGATCCTTCTAAGGCCACATTTGTAACGCAATTTCTAGTATATAGTTGCAGATATCAAGCGTGACGTAAATGTGAAAAACCAGGAAAAAATAGATTTTGAAAAAACTTGAACCCTAGAGTTGTGGTAACGTAAACATAAAAATACAGTCCAGGATTTTTTGCAATTGCCACAATTTATTTTTAAAACTACATAAAATGTTCTAATATAGTCCGTTTAAACTTGCTCCAAAGTCAAAAACTCCTTACTAACAATAACTTATTACCACCAACGCGTTCTGGCTCTTGAAAGATCTTCACTAGAATTTTTTGTGTTCTTCCGGCTTTGTTTTGTTTCGTGCTCTTTATATTTTTTGCCGTTTTAGCGGAGGCATTTGACAATTCTAACTGGAGTAGTTTTATTCAATTTCCAAAAGACAAATTTTGTACAATCTAAGTTTGTCAAATGACGCAACTTTCTACAACTTAGAGATGTACCAGAAAAGACGAAACTGAGTTGTGAAGGAAATTAACTAAAATGCTACTACACAGTTTCAAGTTATTCCAGAAGCATTTTACAATGAAAACCAAAGATAGTAGGCGCAATAGGTATATAAGAAAATCGAAAATCTTGTATAAAAAATTAAAAAAAAAATTACAGTGAAATGTGTTCGATGAGTATGGAAGTTTATATCACGAGAGCAACAACTCCATGCGAGGCCATTTTAGGTTCGACTGACAATGGAGTTGGGGTGGTGTAAACCTAAAAAACTACAGTCCACATATTTTTAAAATTGCCGTTAGTTTTTTCTAAATTGTGTTATTATGTCTAAATTTATGTTACATTGTATGTTTTCTGAAGTTGCTCAAAGGACAAAGACTGCCAATAATAACTTCTAACCGGCTAAGTCGAGCGATGTCTGGACAACAGAGTTTAAAAGATCCGTTTATCAAGTTCTGGTCGTAAAAGTAATTCGCTTTGATATTTAGTATTTTTCGTCCTTTTCCCTTTGTTTCGTGGGGCGTTTTGATTTTTTTTGTTGTTGTTTTGGCGGGTGCATTCGGCGATCCTAATAAGTTAAATGTAGCCGGTGCATGGGATTTGACAACTGTGATTTCCCGCTCCGGGAAATTACGTGCAGTGCTCGAATGACTGAATGAATAAATTAATTCGGTCATATTTTCCAGCTGGAAACAGGTTCGTAAATTCATAAACCGATCCGATACGGATTGGCCGTCGAAACCACCACTATTATTACGTTTTAAGCCGCCCTAAATAAACAATAGTTGAACCGGCTCATCTGTTTATTAAATCGCTTTAAAACGCACTCCATTGCAACAACCACAAACAACCAACACGCATTTGGTCCAACAACCAAAACGACTTTCACTGTTTTTTCTATTTGGTAGATCCACGAAATAAGAGGAGAACACGTCAAATACTTAAAGTAAATGCAGAGCGGCGGAACGGTGATCTGAGGGTGGTGTGGATGTGTTGTAAAAAGGACAATAACCGAGGGGTGCATGAACCGGCCGACCCCCAGCTTTCACCTGTGGTCTCCGGTAAATACACGAAGCAACAGCTGTCGTCTGCGTTTTTATTTTCGTTTTAACATAATCTAATGCCTCCACATGTTAACTGGAGTGAAGTATCGTCGGCTCTTCGGTTATTATATTGTTTTCAATATGCCAGTCGAGGACGCCCCGAGGGCGCTATCGATTCGCTTAGTTATTAAATCGTTAACGTAATCACCTTGCAATTAACTCGTGTTTGTCCAACATTTCTCGCTGCAATCCGAAATGGGAACACCAGCCAGAAAGGTGGATGCAAAATTTAAAAAAAATTTTTTGTTATTGTTGTCTAAATACAAATTCCCGGCATTGCCGACAGTCGCGCCAGTCGTTATCAACAATACCTAACTCTAATGTTTCGACATGAGGTTCAATTGACCTATCTTTATCTAAAACAACGCTTTGCTGTTGTTTTCTTGAGTGTTGTCAAACAAAACGACTTCCGTAAATCAGGTTGGGTTTGATTGTTATCATTTAAGCAGTTTTTCAACTAACCACAGGTCCCCCAAAACAAGATTTTGTAAAACATCCTTGAAGAACTATAGAATTAAAAGAAAAAATATTTTTGTGATCTCTTCAGTGTCACAGCTCAATAACGATTTTAATTCTTTAAAGAAATTTTTGTTTCTTCAAAATTTTCAGAAATTGGCAGCGTCAACTCATCAAGGTGCAGAAAATAATAATGGAGAGCACAAAATTATAATTATAATTATTTTCTAAGAGTACCTAGCATTAAAAACCATTTAAAGTAAATTCAACTATTTTTTGAAGGTGCTTTTAGTACTGGTAAGTCGCTGTGTTGCTGTAAAATTATAAGAGTCCTGTTGGTGTAACTAAAACCTTCTGGAACTACTGTATTTTTGCGATTTAAAAAAAATTGTAATTTCTGTGGTTGAACTACTAAAATAACAAAAAATTTAATTTGCATTAACATAAAGAAATATTGTTATAATATGCTCTGTAATATAGTTCTGGGCACTACAATTAATTTTTCTTTTTGTTAGGGGATTACCATTGATGCAGTAGCTAAATTATTTCTTCTACTTGTATCTATTCATTCACATAACTGAACGTTCTCCACGCTATGATTGTCTTTTATTATTATACGGTTGCAAATAGTACATTTACTTTGCCCTCTCACCAACTCACTATATCGAATGAATAGAATAACGGCATCTTGCTCATAAAGCATCTTTTGTTAAAGAAGAATTGGCCGATGCGGAAGAGTTAATTAATCGGTTAAATATAATTAATTTATTACAATGCCAACGAGTTACTAAAATTTGAATGCTTGATGAATAGTAGCAAACAATATCTTTAAGAGTTAGACAGATTTATCGTATGTGATTATGGAACAGCATTAGTCTTGAAACTGGGAACTTCTTTAACAATTCAACTCAATTTGTCACTTCTTCTTTTTGATAGACCTTCAATATAATTTTATGCGTGCCATACAATAAGTTTGCCTTCCTCTTGACGCAACATATGCGGGAACGTAGAGGATGCATAAAGGGGTCATAATTGTTCTGAAGAAATCTGTCGATAATTGATGGCCAATGTGGCTTTAAAAGGCAACGTTGCTTTGTTTTTGTCTTATTAAAGACTAAATATAAGTTTTTCATCTTTAAACAGTTTCTTCTAGAAGACTTTCTAAAATATTAACAATAGAATCAGAATTAGAAGTTAATCTGATTTTGTTGATGGGGCCAATAAGAATTTTTTGCAATAAATTTTCTTTATTTTGAAGAAAGAATATTTTTTCTGTGAATGGTAAGGTGTCACAATTAAATAAGATGTGTCCACCAATTACAAAAGTAATTTAAAGACTTGACACAATGCGGACAAAATTTCCACAATTACACATTTCTGCAGTAAACCCTCTCGTATGCAACTAAGGAGCTGCTCTTGGTGATTCTTTGTTTATTATTGTATGTTAACACAACACTAAAAACCAAAAATTTATTTACCCTACGCGTACTTTCCAGTAATAATTCCCGCGAAAATTTCGAAGTATTTTGCAATTACCGCAAATAAAGTTTGATGGCAATTTCCAAGAAATGAAAAAAATATAAATTCAATTTTTGAAGGGTTCCTGAAGGACTCATGTTAAATACATCCCTGCTCTGTTTTGCTGCAGGTACTCAAAGTACTTTTATACTTTCTTTTTTCCACTGTAACACTTATTACAGCGATTCTGTAATGTTTGTTAACTAAATTAAAAGTCTTGAACATTCTATATCTACTATTGGGGCTTTGCTAAAAAAAATTTGGTAAACTATTTTTCATTTGAGAAAAAAAATAGGCAAAGCTAGTAAATTCAAGCAATTTTAACAATTTTTTTAAATTTTTTAATGATTTTTGTGTAAAGCTAATTTATGCCAAAATTAAGTATGGCACATAAGATTGCTCAGCTTCATCTTGTTCATCAGTTATCAACAGTTAATGATAATTACTCCACGATAATTTAGAAAATTGAGAAACAAACTTTTTCAGCAGATTCAGAAATGAAATTTCTGCCAAAATGCTTTCATCAAAGAGTAGCTCTCAATCTGCCAATTGTTGTTTCTCTTCCAGGAGACAGAAGGATATTATAACTGCCCGAAAGAAATGAGCAACAGTCTTAATATGAGTACAGATAAACCATAGTATTGATAAATCTTTAAGTAGATACTTGAAAATTAGTTTTAAAGATTAAAAAAAATTAATTGTAGTCTGCTTCTCCTGGGGGTTACTTCTACTTTTGGGATACTGAGTACTACCAGTCTCTCTATCACTTTTCTAGTCGTCCTGATGATCAAGGATATGGTAGATTGATTTTATTTTTTGAGTTTTTGTACAATAAATCGTTGGAAAATCGACGATTCGTTAAAACAAAAAGATTAAAATGCAATATTTATGCAGATAGAACAATAACAAAAATTTAATTTAATTTCTAACACCGCTAAGGATCTTCTCAGTTAATGTATTTTTCTTTTATGAAAGCGAAGTTTTCTTCAATTTACTTTGCCACCACAAAATTTTTATTACTACCCGACAAGTAACATCATCATTATTAATTATTTACCTCACAAATTCTATATAACAAAGAATTATTAATTTAGTGCATTAAACCGGCAGCTATTGAAATGAGATGACTTAATAACATAATCTATAGTTTGTTGTTAATTTTCTTGTTTTTATTTTGAAAATCGCATCACTGATAGCAAAGTGGTGTTAGTATTACGAAAACGCCATCACTTGCCATTTGAGGGATACCAGACTCAAAATCTCTACCCAACAGTTTTTAGTATTTTTTTTTCTGATGGGTTAATGTGTTTTATTTGTTTAGTACCTGCCACTATTTAAATTCTATTCCCACTCTCAAAATGACTAAGGCGAGATTCTCCCTTTAGAGAACAAAAGAATCTGCCTATGTCTCTTGGACACTATTTTGGTTAAAATATTTTTAACTTTAAATTATTGCCACTCTATGAATTCAGAAAGCTTTATAAAGTCCTTTCTCTCAAGCTTTTTAACTCTTCAGTTTGCTGAGCTTAAAAGTTTACATCAGGATTAAAATTAATTTTTAGAAAATTTATTTCGACGCCAAATTATAATTACTGGTCCTCTGCAATATTAAATACTTTCATAATTAAAAAAAAATTAAGAGTACAACATCTAGTCAAATACTTAAAAGTTAATTTATCTTTCAAAATTACCACACAGGAATTAGTCAAGATCTAAATGGAAAAAAAAAATCTCCACAAAGAAGATAGTGAGAAGAGAAACACCAACTGTTCTTGCAATTTTTTCCGTTCTTATACTTTTTAATTAATTTTTTAATTAATATTAAAATAAAACTTTAAATATATTCAAAGTCCAAATATCAAGAAAGACAAAATGTAAATTAATATAAAGAAAACCTTTATAAAGATGTAGATGAAAGAGAAAAGCAAAAGTACAGATAGGAAAAAATAGATATAGAAATAAAAATTATTGACATAAGTTTCTGGAGAAGTTTAGATAAAAAAAAGAACTTGTTTAAAATAATTTTGAACTATTACTTGAACAGAAATTAAGAAAAGATGAGCTGCAACAAGAAAAAGTTATTAAAAATTATGGACATCAAAAGTTATGTCAAATTTTCAACTGCTTAATCAAAATAAAGTTGTTGCTCCATCTTAATTTAAGGTGTGGACTTTAAAACCTAATGTTATTGATGTAGAAGCTCTCAAGCTAAAGACGCTTCTCATGAATGGACAAAGTGGCAAACAAAGAGTTATTACAAATCTTAAATAAAGAGCGCCAAATTACTATCAAAAAATGAGTATCTGAACCGTATTATGAGGAAAGAAGAATAATTGCTATTGACGAACAAAGAACGAGTAACACAGATAAAAAAAAGAGTTACAAAACCTACGCCTTGAATAATTTGGTTGTGTCTTTTATTTGATGTAGATATACCTAGCTTTGTCTTTTTTTGTTGCCAAAAGTTTTCAATATTTTCAGTTTCTTGTTGTTCTCTATTCCCCTTTCCATTGTTTTACTCTTGAATGTTCTAATAACTTGTTCCAATTAGATTATTTTATTGATTTACTTAATTTTTAGGCAGTTGCTACCACTTTCCATTCTATTTCCCAATTCATTTATGTTCACATTAGTTAGTTTTTTGGTCTTTGTTGATTGCTTATATTCAAAATACAGAGGATTTTATAAATTAAATCACGTATGGCAAAAGCTAAGCAAATTAGAGCAGGTTAGAACAGAGTAAATCAGAGTAGAGGAAAGTAGAGCAGAGTAAAGCAGAATTTAGCAGATTGGACCAGAGTAGAGTAAATTAGAGAAGATTATAGTAGAGTAGAGCAAACTAGAATGGAGTTAAGCAGATTAGAGCCAGTTAAAACAGAGTAGATTAGAAAAGAGCAGTCTAGAACTGATTAGAGCAGAGTTAAGCAGATTAGAGCAAGTTAGAACACAGTAAAGCAGAGTAGAGTAGAGTAACAAAGAGTAGAGCAGAATAAATGAGATTAGAGCAGAGTAAAGGCGAGCAGAGCAGACTAGAACAGAGTTAAGCAGATTAGAGCAGGTTAGAACAGATTAGAGCCGACTATATCATATAGAGCAAAGTAAAGCAGAGTTAAGTAGATTAGAACAGAGTAGAACAGAGAGTAGAGCAAAGTAGTGCAAATTGATTCGGAGTAGACTTGTCTCACTTCGGCTCTAAGTTTATCTCTAATTATTTTGTTTCTATTTTTGTTGTTTTCGAGTTCTATGCTCAAAAATTAAACGCCTCTATTAATAAAATTTTAATATGTACTGATGACAATTTCATCAGTAGCGCAACAAAGCACTTGACTGAATGGTGAAAATAACTGCCGTTAGGAGATTAAACCAGTTGAATTAAGTGTACCGCACTTTAACTCGATTAAAACAAAAAGGATGCAGCGTTATACTGTAACTGCTAACTGGGCATTTATAAAAGAGAGTTGAAGATTTTTTCAGTTATTGGAACGGGCAAAACTTTGCGCAAATATTTGCTTGATTTCCATAACATAGGAAAAAATTTAGTTATGCGTAACGTTCTTTGCGTTTTTGCAATAAACGCTTTTAGCCGTTCGTAATTTAATACTACGCGTGGCTAAAAGGGGCCGCAACCTACGCAACAACAGACGTCACGTTTGCAAGGCGTAGTGACATTGTAAAAATTTCGAAAGAGGTTGATTTTAATTAAAACAAGTAGAAAAATGGCGGTTCTTCATAGCGGGTCCAGTGGAATTGTCCCCGCTACTCCCAGGAGATGCTGGTTCGTTTTCTGTTATTAAAGGGTTGATTGTTGGTTGTTCGCATTCTATTAGGCCATATTTAAAATCAATTTCACGGTTTAATTCTAGATGATAATCCGCAAACGTAATTACTTATTCACGAGCTCGCTTCGGTGAACAGCTAGCGATTCGTAGCCGCTTCCACTTCGGACATTTCGCTTATAAAATAACCAGTACCGGTTTGTGGGGAGTTGTTGAATTTTAATATAACAATTTATAATAGAAAGATATGATGCTGGTAGCGGCACGGAAAAACGTTTGTTGTACATGGAAGGCCCGTGTGGGAACCGCGACAATTACTTCGAATGTTGGGTCAATTGACTTTGTAAATTCCAACCTCTTAATGCTATGATATCGTCAAAAATCCGTGCCGCCGGAATAACAATAGGCGTTTAGTGTGCCGGCAAAGAGAAAGAAGAAGTGTCGTCTCACTCCCACCCTATTTGCTCAATTCTCGCTTATATACACAGGAGCAACCCCAATTTCGGCGAGTTTCTCTCGTTGTTGGAGAAAAGCTATAGGCTGTGCAGTAGGGTCGACTTGTCACATTCTCCGTTCCGGTTGAAGCACTAAGCACGCGACTGTACTTACCGACCGCTAGCTTCCTCATACGTTCCACCTCTAACCCACTTTGCGCAATATTCGCCAATATTAACTCCAAGGGAGGCCGAAGAGAAATTTTAATCGTCCTCCACCCACACTTTCGTAAACCCAAATCGTAATCCTCAACTCTATTTCATCTAATAAGTAATTATTATCAACTCACCTACTTATCTGTTCAACAACTAACCCCCCTAAAGTTGGAACAACAGATGGCTATCTCCCCATCGATTCGGGGTAAACGCAATCGATAAATATGCAAACTTTCTGGTTAGATGCAGCTCTATAGTCGTGACGTTGTTGTAAGTCCGCAGGACCGTACCAAATCGCAATGGAACCTCTCCCCGGATCAATGTAACAGTTATATTACGTTCGCCGCCCCCTTCATCCACCGGCTTCTAGGTTTACAACGTTATACAGTCGGCTGGATAGCTGGCAGATTCCTGGAGAGATCAATGATAATGAGAATACTTTATCTCGGTTGTAAATAGAGAGCAGCTTGTTCTTGCAAATCGAGAATTGTTATTGCAGGAGTTAATTAATGGCGGCGAGAAAAGCGCAACGATTCTCAAGACGGTAATTTGTTGAAAGGTGGGTTTAAAAAATTTGAAAGCTAATTAAAAGGAACCCTTGAAAGCTCTCGGTCTTTGTTCCACGACTAACAGCTGGGGGCTCCGACATGTAAATTGCGGTAGGTATGCAAAATTGTTTCTAATTTTATTAAAAATCTCCACTACTACTATAAAGAATTTACATCGCTATTTCTTTAAGTAAACAAATTGACGCCTCAAGAAAAATTATAATTGGAATTGTAAATATTGTTGCATTTTAGTTATAGATTAAATCAAACAGGTAAATAAGTTTAAAAATTTTGGTATTTTCCATTATTTGCTTTCCCTCACTTAAATTCACATTAAAATGGAATGTAATCTGGTGATAGGTGAAGTCACTTAAACTTCTTCAGTAGTGGGCGACCTTTCTAGTCAACTTATCAATGGTAATATATAAGATAAAATTTTGTTTCTAAGGCTAGTTAAATTAGTTTAGTTCAGTTCAGTTCTTCGATTAAAGCCATTTGAGTTCAAAGAGTTCTAAGAAGAATTTTACCTTCCAAATAAAAACTCATTACTCTAACTTGTACCCATTGTAATTTACAGAAGGAATTTGCAGAGGGAAGAGATTTGAAGATGACCAAAATTCAAAGAGGCTCAGTGTCAATCAAAATAATGATATCTAGTTCTGTTGTCATCGTAATTAAAAATCTTTAATTTCAAAATTAAAGTTTTGCATTTTAACAAAATTTCAAAAAAACATCAACCAAAATTAATTCATTAATTTTATTATCAAGCAATGATTCTGTTTTAATTGTTGCAATTTCAGCATTATCAATAAAATTATTACCATTTTCAGCAAGAACAACAATAAAACATTTGCCTTTTTGTGGCCTTCTTGTTCTTCATTTTTAAAGCCTGACTGACGGCTTGTTTTACCCATTTTTTCCTGTCAATCTATTGTCCACAGGATACTAAGCTTCAGCTGTCTTTACATCGGGTTGACGGTCGTCCTGGTGGTCTATCTTTGTCCATTCTAGATATCTACGTGTTCATTTCAGAATTTTCTGCAACCCTTCTCTTTACCTTTACAAAATATTTTAAATATGTGAATCTACTCTCAAATCTTTTTTCAAAATTTTATTTATGTTAAAAAATTCAAAAGACATTACGTAAGCTGACCGAACTGGCTTCAGCACTTTACGTCACTACTTACAAGACGTGTTGATCTGAGTATTAGCAGATTGCGAACGGACCAACTCGAATCAACCAAAAAATAACAAATTTTTAGTTAGATCTGAAGTTTTACTCATTGATTTAAGAGACACTTTGATCGGTAAACTCCCTAAATTTATCTGTAGCCCAAAAATTCGAGCATAGATTTCAGCACTATCAATAAAATCGTTAGCAGTTCCAGCAGAAACCACAATAAATCATTTGCCTTCTTGTGGTCTTCTTCTTCTTAATTTTTAAAGCCTGACTGATGGCTGGGTTTACCTATTTTTCCCTCTCAATCTCTTGTTCATAGGGTACCAAACTTCAGCTGTCTTTACATCGGGTTGACGGTCGTCCTGGTGGTTTATCTTTGTCCATTTTAGATACCTACGTGTTCATTTTAGAATTTTCTTCAACCCTTCTCTTTACCTTTACAAAATATTTTAAATATGTGAATCTACTCTCAAATCTTTTCTCAAAACTTTATTTATGTTTAAAAAAATTCAAAAGACATTACGTAAGCTGACCAAACTGGCTTCAGCACTTTACGTCACTACTTACAAGACGTGTTAATCTGAGCATTAGCAGATTGCGAACGGACCAACTCGAATCAACCAATAAATAACAAATTTTTAGTTAGATCTGAAGTTTCACTGATTGATTCAAGAGACACTTTGATCGGTAAATTCCCTAAATTTATCTGTAGCCCGAAAATTCCAGCATAGATTTCAGCACTATCAATAAAATCGTTAGCAGTTCCAGCAAAAACAACAATAAATCATTTGCCTTCTTGTGGTCTTCTTCTTCTTAATTTTTAAAGCCTGACAGATGGCTGGGTTTACCCATTTTTCTTTCTCAATCCCTTATTCATAGGATACCAAACTTCAGCTGTCTTTACATCGCTTCGACGGTTGTCCTGGTGGTCTAACTTTGTCCATTTTAGATACCTACGTGTTTATTCGAAAATTTTCTCCAACCCTTCTCTTTAATTTTAACCCGAAAGTTGGATCAGTTAAAGTTTTGCAGTTTAACAAATTTTCAAAAAAGCATTGACCGAAATTTAGAAAATTCATTAATATTATTATTAGGCAATGATTCTATTTCAACTGTTGCTATTTCAGCACTATCACTAAAATAATTAGCACTTTCAGCAGGAACCACAATAAAACATTTGCCTTCTTGTGGTTTTCTTCTTCTTCATTTTTTAAACCGGACTGACGCCATGTTTTACCCATTTTTCCCTCTCAATCTCTTGTTCATAGGTACCAAACTTCAGCTGTCTTTACATCGCTTTGACTGTCGTCCTGGTGGTCTATCTTTGTCCATTGTAGATACCTACGTATTTATTCCAGAATTTTCTCTAACTCTTCTCTTTAATTTCAACCCGAAAGTTGGATCAGTTAAAGTTTTGCAGTTTAACAAATTTTCAAAAAAGCATTGACCGAAATTTAGAAAATTCATTAATATTATTATCAGGCAATGATTTTATTTCAATTGTTGCTATTTCAGAACTATCGATAAAATCATTAGCACTTTTAGCAGTAACCACAATAAAACATTTGCCTTCTTGTGGTCTTCTTCTTCTTTATTTTTAAAGACTGACTAATGATTAGTTTTACCCATTTTTCCCTCTCAATCTCTTGTTCATAGGATACCAAACTTCAGCTGTTTTTACATCGCTTTGAAGGTCATCCTGGTGGTCTATCTTTGTCCATTCTAGATACCTACGTATTTATTCCAGAATTTTCTCTAACTCTTCTCTTTAATTTCAACCCGAAAGTTGGATCAGTTAAAGTTTTGCAGTTTAACAATTTTTCAAAATAGCAATGACCGAAATTTACAAAATTCATTAATATTATTATCAGACAATGATTCTATTTCAATTGTTGCTATTTCAGCACCATCACTAAAATCATTAGCACCTTCAGCAGTAACCACAATAAAGCATTTGCCTTCTTGTGGTCTTCTTCTTCTTTATTTTTAAAGACTGACTAATGATTAGTTTTACCCATTTTCCCCTCTCAATCTCTTGTTCATAGGATACCAAACTTCAGCTGTCTTTACATCGCTTTGACGGTCATCCTGGTGGTCTATCTTTGTCCATTCTAGATACCTACGTGTTTATTCTGGAATTTTCTCTAACCCTTCTCTTTAATTTCAACCCGAAAGTTGGATCAGTTAAAGTTTTGCAGTTTAACAAAATTTCAAAAAAGCATTGACTGAAATTTAGAAAATTCATTAATATTATTATCAGGCAATGATTCTATTTCAATTGTTGCTATTTCAGCACTATCGATAAAATCATTAGCACTTTCGGCAGGAACCACAATAAAACATTTGCCTTCTTGTGGTCTTCTTCTTCTTTATTTTTAAAGACTGACTAATGATTAGTTTTACCCATTTTTCCCTCTCAATCTCTTGTTCATAGGATACCAAACTTCAGCTGTCTTTACATCGCTTTGAAGGTCATCCTGGTGGTCTATCTTTGTCCATTCTAGATACCTACGTATTTATTCCAGAATTTTCTCTAACTCTTCTCTTTAATTTCAACCCGAAAGTTGGATCAGTTAAAGTTTTGCAATTTAACAATTTTTCAAAAAAGCAATGACCGAAATTTACAAAATTCATTAATATTATTATGAGACAATGATTCTATTTCAATTGTTGCTATTTCAGCACCATCACTAAAATCATTAGCACTTTCAGCAGTAACCACAATAAAGCATTTGCCTTCTTGTGGTCTTCTTCTTCTTTATTTTTAAAGACTGACTAATGATTAGTTTTACCCATTTTTTCTTCTCAATCTCTTGTTCATAGGATACCAAACTTCAGCTGTCTTTTTATCGCCTTGAAGGTCGTCCTGGTGGTCTATCTTAGTCCATTGTAGATTCCTACGTGTTTATTCCAGAATTTTCTCCAACCCTTCTCTTTAATTTCAACCCGAAAGTTGGATCAATTAAAGTATTGCAGTTTAACAAATTTTCAAAAAAGCATTGACCGAAGTTTAGAAAATTCATTAATATTATTATCAGGCAATGATTATATTTCAATTGTTGCTATTTCAGCACTATCACTAAAATCATTAGCACTTTTAGCAGGAACCACAATAAAACATTTGCCTTCTTGTAATCTTCTTCTTCTTTATTTTTAAAGACTGACTAATGATTAGTTTTACCCATTTTTCCCTCTCAATCTCTTGTTCATAGGATACCAAACTTCAGCTGTCTTTGCATCGCTTTGACGGTCGTCCTGGTGGTCTATCTTAGTCCATTGTAGATTCCTACGTGTTTATTCCAGAATTTTCTCCAACCCTTCTCTTTAATTTCAACCCGAAAGTTGGATCAATTAAAGTATTGCAGTTTAACAAATTTTCAAAAAAGCATTGACCGAAGTTTAGAAAATTCATTAATATTATTAGCAGGCAATGATTATATTTCAATTGTTGCTATTTCAGCACTATCACTAAAATCATTAGCACTTTTAGCAGGAACCACAATAAAACATTTGCCTTCTTGTGATCTTCTTCTTCTTTATTTTTAAAGACTGACTAATGATTAGTTTTACCCATTTTTCCCTCTCAATCTCTTGTTCATAGGATACCAAACTTCAGCTGTCTTTGCATCGCTTTGACGGTCGTCCTGGTGGTCTATCTTAGTCCATTGTAGATTCCTACGTGTTTATTCCAGAATTTTCTCCAACCCTTCTCTTTAATTTCAACCCGAAAGTTGGATCAATTAAAGTATTGCAGTTTAACAAATTTTCAAAAAAGCATTGACCGAAATTTAGAAAATTCATTAATATTATTATCAGGCAATGATTCTATTTCAATTGTTGCTATTTCAGCACTATCAATAAAATCATTAGCACTTTCAGCAGGAAACACAATAAATCATTTGCCTCCTTGTGGTCTTCTTCTTCTTTATTTTTAAAGACTAACTAATGATTAGTTTTACCCATTTCTCCCTCTCAATCTCTTGTTCATAGGATACCAAACTTCAGCTGTCTTTGCATCGCTTTGACGGTCGTCCTGGTGGTCTATCTTAGTCCATTGTAGATTCCTACGTGTTTATTCCAGCATTTTCTCCAACCCTTCTCTTTAATTTCAACCCGATAGTTGTATCAGTTAAAGTTTTACAGTTTAACAATTTTTCAAAAAAGCATTGACCGAAATTTAGAAAATTCATTAATATTATTATCAGGCAATGATTCTATTTCAATTGTTGCTATTTCAGCACTATCACTAAAATCATTAGCACTTTCAGCAGGAACCACAATAAAACATTTGCCTTCTTGTGATCTTCTTCTTCTTTATTTTTAAAGACATACTAATGATTAGTTTTACCTATTTTTTCCTCTCAATCTCTTGTTCATAGGATACCAAACTTCAGCTGCCTTTACATCGTTTTGGCGGTCGTCCTGGTGGTCTATCTTTGTCCATTGTAGATTCCTACGTGTTTATTCCAGAATTTTCTCTAACCCTTCTCTTTAATTTTAACCCGAAAGTTGGATCAGTTAAAGTTTTGCACTTTAACAAATTTTCAAAAAAACATTGACCGAAATTTAGAAAATTCATTAATATTATTATCAGGCAATGATTCTATTTCAATTGTTGCTATTTCAGCACTATCAATAAAATCATTAACACTTTCAGCAGGAACCACAATAAAACATTTGCCTTCTTGTGGTCTTCTTCTTCTTCTTTATTTTTAAAGACTGACTAATGATTAGTTTTATCCATTTTTCCCTCTGAATCTCTTGTTCATAGGATACCAAACTTCAGCTGTCTTCGCATCGCTTTGACGGTCGTCCTGGTGGTCTATCTTTGTCCATTGTAGATACCTACGTGTTTATTCCAAAATTTTCTCCAACCCTTCTCTTTAATTCTACATCGGCGGGTTACTCAATCTATCTAGAAATGTCACATGCGGATTTTTAGAGAATTTTGAGTCAAAGTATTTAAAAAATTTGAATCTACTGTTAATTTTTTTTCTAAACTTTATTTAAGTTTAAAAAAGATTAAAAGACATTACGTAAATCGATCGAACCGGCTTCAGCAGTTTACGTCACTACTTACAAGACGTGTTAATCTGAGTATTAACAGATCGCGAGCGGACCAACTCGAATCAACCAATAAATAATAACAAATTTTGGTGTTACTTAACAGTCGTTGTAAAGTCCGGAAGTTATCTGGTTTTTTCTTTCCATTGGTTGATATCAAATGTTCAATTTCCGTCTCAAACCAAATTTATTTTCTATTATAGATACATACAGTATAAGTGCTGCTGCAGTTATCGGTTATCTTTTGTGAATATAGAACTTCTTTAGATTGACCCAAAACTCCCCCACCTTAAATCTGCCAAAAGAACTTCCTATCACCCACAATACCGAATTGCGTGTCAATACAGATCGCAATAAAATCGATTTAAAATTTTCAGTTTGATCGAAGTTTCCTGAAATTTCACTGATTGATTTAAGGGGCATTCAGATCGGTAAATCCCCTGAATTTATTTGTAACCCGAAAATTGAAGCTTTTAATTGTTCTTTGAACGAGTTCCGATTAAAACCAACACGACACGTTTAACCGCTATTCGTTGAGTTTCCGGCGACGAAATCATTTTTGTCACACGCATACGGCTCTTAATTGCCAGATTAAGATCGTAATCTGTTGATGATGACTTTCGAGTTTTTGCTCGACGTTTCGATTCATTAATCGACTTTCGCTTAATCGCTGATTCCACTTTAAACTAAGTACGAAAGGAATCTCGCGCTTGATTTATTTGTTGCTTTTGGGAGTAAAACGTAATTCCATAACTAGAATTTCAGGCATGATAATAAGAGCGTTGATGAGGCAAACTAGCGACATAATTTACCGCCGGCATCGATCTGTTGGGTGTGAATTAATTCGGACGACTGCTTCGTTCAGAAAGCTCTAAATCAGTGTCTAAATATTGGTGGACGCGCACGATGATAAGTTATAATCAAGCAGCTGTTTCCTGTTGTGACGTCACTTCCGAGTTACACGGCGTTACACTTGCTAACTTTAGGTGGGAGTGTGTATTAACATTGGCTCTGTTGTTAATGAAAGACACTCGAGTATTAGTCAAATTATGAATTATAACGATAATAATGGCGTCGCCTGCGAAATTTACACCGTGACATTTCAATTAATTAACCCGCCTTCGTTCCACTTATCGATCCCGATTTAACGTCGCACAAACACTCTGTATTTTTATGACGTCCGAAAAGAAAATGGGAATGCCGCACACGTAATCCAATCAATTTCTCTATCGATCCCGAAATTCATATTCAAAGAACGGGAATTTGTTTCTGGCTAAAGTTAAAAAAGTTTTTATGGAGATTGAAATTAAATACGTCGTCGTCGGCTGAGAAGGAAATGTCGTCTGCCGTTTAATAAATATGTTTAATAGAACACGAAATGTAATAATATGAAACGAATCATAAAGAGGAACGTAAAAGCATCGTAAAATAAATCAAGACGCGGGGATCTTTGGAACTCGCATGAACCCGGGACCGGAAGGGGCCTGTCGGCGAGGAGGGCCCGCGGATAACCTCTGACGTATTGATCTGATCGCGGCATGCAAATCGACTACCACCCGAAAGAACTTTACGAAAAATCTACGACATTTGCCACGTTGCTAAACCCCAAAGGGTTCCAGCTTCTACTATTTTGGACACAATGCGGTGAGAAAGGACAACAAGAAGAGGGCAGAAACAAAGGGAAATTGAAATCGGTCCATTAATTATTAAGAATTGAAAGAACAAATAAAAGAAGAGAAAAATTACAAATAAATAAATATCTGAAAAAACTAAAGAAATCGATTGACAGCGGATAAAATCTTCCAATTAAGAAGAGGCTTTACAAGTCAAGTGGAAAAATATGTAAAACTTATAATTTTTCTGCCTTGTAGTTGATGCTTCCAACTGGGTATGTTTTCGACTAAAATTCTGCATTACCTTCACTTTCATCATTTTGAGATATTTATTCGAAGTACAGTGGCATCTTCAGCTCTCAGCTCATTGCTGTTCAGTTTACGCAATTTATTTGAATGCTTTTGCAGTAAATCTGAGTGCTATTTATGTTAATATTTTGTACTATTGTATCCTATTCTGCATGTCGGTTGGGGTCCTATAAGAACTGTTCTTTTGTCCTCTTTGGACCGCATTGTTGTCTAAATTATCCAGGCGTTCTCTCTGTTTTACCCGTATGGTGTTGTACCGTACCTAAAAGTAGACAACTTATGTAAATTTTTACTTTTTGGTTGTACTTGCCATAGCCACTAGAAGTCTTTTTTAAGTTTAATACCATATCTCTCTCTCTAAGATTTACTTGAGTGTTAGCAATAAGAGAATCATAACTTCTGTCAATTTAAAACCTCCATACTATTTCCTATGTACAAATTTCTAGAAATTTCTAGATATTTCAACTCTGTTAGAGTTGAATGTTTCAAGATCCTTGCTCTTTTACTTGTTTTCCTTTTTATTCTTCTCCATCGAGCATATTTATCTAGCAATCTGTTCTTTACAATATGCTACAAATACTTACGTATTAAATCCAGAATTTCATATTTTATTTTGATCATTAGGATCGCTGAGTAACCATGACAGAGCTATTAGTGTGTTTCCTGTTGAGGCATTTAATTAGTCCTGAGTATAATTTTCGGATAAATCTGGAGAATTTTTCTTCGGCCGCTAGCCCTTGGAAGGCAAAAGCAAACCACCTCGTTGTATGCCGCCTAGAAAATTCTCTTCTCTAAATTTCTTGCACGTGCGAACTAATAAAGAAGCTTAGCAGAGCTGCCTGCAAATTCTGAACCTGCTTGTCAAAATTCTTTAAGATACGAGAAGGTAATTTTTTTTTAAAACAGAAGGAGATTGCCCTATAAAAATCTTTAACAAATTTTTATTGCTTCTAATTGTTATGGCACACTGGTGTGTTATTTAAATACAACCTCATAGAGACATTCAGTTCTTTTGTAACATTTTTAGTTTTCCAGAGTTTCTTTAAAATTCGAGGTGCTGTTGCATTTGAAGGATAATCTTTTGTCTCTGAATCTGAAATCTTAATATGGAAAATATCCGATTCTGCCCAACACTAGTTTTAACAATGTCAACAGTCCATCCATCACCAAACACTATAAAAGAAGCGATACAATCTTTAAATGATTCGTACAATTTCTAAATCCTAATTTTAATGTAAACTCAATCTTCTTGTTCTTCTAAATTGCGTTATTTTGTTATTGACTAAAGGACTCCGCCTTTCATCAGTAGTCTGCTATCAAAATCAAAAGAGGTGTTGTCAAATGCTTGAAAATATCCCCTTCTGTGTCCATTGCTTCCTTTATTTTGTGAATTTAGAATTTGATAAAATTTCCTCGATTCCTTTTGGTGTAAGATTGGATTCTCGTAAAATTGTGCAGGAAAGAAAATTATGTTAAGGTACGAAAAAGCAACTATGACCATAAGAGCCAATCTCTAGTCTTGGTCTAAATATTAGTTTTATGTTTTACCACTTTTGTGGTACATATCTCAGTATTAAACAAATCCTTAATTTCTTTTTATTCTTTTTTGACATCCCTCTTACCACCAATTTATGTTATGGAAAGTTTATCTATTAGTAAGTTTATGAACTTCTCTGAATCAGCCTGTTGTGCTAACAATATTTTGATCTTTTCATGTCTCCCTCTAGCCTGGCAAGTGTTTTTGGAGTCTACCAAGCCCGGAAATATTCTCTATCTCTTAGCAGTCCTTTTTGTACGATTTGCTCTTTGCATCACAAATGGCCAGTAGATATTTTAAGCGAGCAGCCTCCTATTTCTACCATCTACTGATCCATCCTATCTAAAAATTGTTACTCGTTTTGAGGTAACACCGTGGTTTCATAAATCCTTCCTATTTTTCCTATTATTATATTATTAAAATCACTCAATTCTGCCTGATTGGGTTAAAAACAGACAATAGACAATCAACAACAAGACACTATATTAATGGTCAAAAATTATTTTTTTAAATATTTCTTAAGGTGATGCAAGAAATTAGCACCGTTGGTACTTGTGATCGCCGTTTGCTTCCAATTGAGTATCACGGCCAGGGCTCGATTTTCGGCCAGTGCGACTAGTTTGCTATAAATTTTTCTTAGAGTGCCTGAGAATTTTGTAGCTCATCAACATGTCTAGCTAAATATTTTCTAAAACGAGGAGGCCTATGGCAGCAGTGGAGTAACAACCCGAATCTTGAGTCTTCTTCTTTTACTTTTTATTTTACTATTACATTGGTAAAGTAAATAAAAAAAAAATAAGAGACAATAGAAAGCTTATAAACATTTATTACAATTACATACTTCAAAATTTTTTGATGTAATCAAACAAGTTTTAGAAACCAATACTTATTCCAGAAAATTTACTAAGTTCTTCAGCAAGAAAGGTAATTCAGTACTCCTTTGATGCAAATAAAGCGACCAAGTGCAGCTATGGTCTTGACTCTGAGTAACTTAATTGCAAATTGATACCACAAGCATCTAATACCCTTACGAAACAATTTTAGTCTTAGAGTAGACTCATCATAAAAATTTATACAGTAACGTATCTTCGATTCAGTTTCCAAGCTTGCATGGAGCATCTTGGGCAACATTCTAGGATGTAAAATTGATAGTGAATGATAGGCAACCGCTGCAGCACCAAAGATATATTTAGGAAAAAATTTCCATTCCATTCATTAACAATATTTTTCTTTAAATATAAATATTAGAAACAAAGTTAATATGCAAAATCGCTTGCAAATTAATATTAATTACAAGACAAGTAGTAAGTTGCTAAAAGTTCGTAGCCCGGGCTTCCCTGCTGTATTGGATTTCGACGTCAGAAAATCTCACTTTTCGAAATCAAATGTTGCCGTACAAGTCTCGCTGTTGTATACGATCTTATGCTGTGCTAGAAATCTTATTGCTACATTTGCCAATTTGGGCCGATAATGGATAATCGATAGCAGCTTGGGCTCGAAGTGGTTTTAAAAATAATAAACCAAAATTCTAATTCAGGATCACCTGTAAAAAAATTGACTGAACATATATCTTAATTTTCTTGATTGGGTGGGTGCTATCCGTTATGTACGTGGAGCAAATTGAAAGTATTAGTTAAAGCAATTGCGGGGAAGATTTATGGGGAAGGAAGATATTATGCAACTAGTTGGCTAGAAAGTTATAATCAATAAAATCGGAAGCAGGGGACGCAATGCGCTAAAAATCCGTTGTGATTTCTATAAGATTAGATCTCAATGATAAATTCTATTCAACTTCACTCAATGTCTATTTTTCACAAATCGTGCAATTGAACCGGCAACTTGGGAGCCTAAGTTTCAGCATTTGACAGCTTACCAGAGGGTTGCATGATGGAGTTAGAAATATTTTGCGGTTCGCATTTTGTTGACGTTTTCCGGCAGGTGGACATCGCCCACACATCCGTCTTGTGTCGGCGTTGCGACGTCTGCACGCGTCCCAAAGTGCCATCTCAAATAAGCGGCCGGGCGCTTCCCCTTATTAAATTTTATAAATCACCCGTAATCTGTTTTGTTTCAGTCGCCCCCGTTCAGAATTCCGGTTGGCAATATTGAAAAATCTCGAACCACCAGCGCGTTTAGAGCGCCATAAATATGTGTTTTATTGTGTACTTTATGCCGTATTTACAAAAACCAGTTTTCTTTTCATCACGAGAGATAATAAATTCGATGCGGGGCCGTGTCGGAGGGTTTCATCCCTGGCGCGGCAAATCACAGGGAACGACCGGCGGAAAGGGGCCGTCGGTATCGAACTCCAAGGAGTATCTTACCGTCTGATCTCTCTCTGTCTGTTCTATGCAAAACGAACATTTGTAAAATTCCACTTCTCGATGCCACATCGCGGATGGTATTTGTTAAATTGGATTATTTGTCGTTGTTCGCTGAATGCGAAATGGGGAAGTTACACGAGCAAAGTCGCAAACGGGAGACACCTCCAGCATTCATCCGAATTAACAAGTTTCCTTTTTTTTACTCTTCAACTCGTTAATAACTGTAAGTAATGGAGTCGGTAAAGCGCAACTGCAACTACTATCAAGTCATCATGGATAATCTGAAAAGTTTCCAACTACCATTCGTTGGTTCGATAAGCGCTATATTAAAGCTGATGATGTCTCCCTAACTGCTGTAAAGTTGCCTCGACTGATGTTTACCTGGAGGCCGCTGAAGCGAGTCCCTTGTCACCTTCCTGAACTTGGAACACCTGTATGTCGAACACCCAAATCCCTTTCGCATCGATCGGTAAGGGGCGCAACAACTCTAATTGCAGATGTAAATCAGGGGCCAATCGAAGCGTCGTTGTTTGATGTTTATTTCTCCGGTCAGGACATTAAGAATATTCCCCAGTTTCTCAAAGTTTGATACGGTCGAAATAGGGCGGCAAAGAGCAAGACAACGAAACCAACAAACGTGTTGGAAAGAGAAAAAGAAACTCTCCAGTATTGGAACCGTGCGTGTTCAAAACAGCTGCACCGACCTGATAAAGAAATTCGCTTTGCGGACCAAACATGTGGATTATTTTTCTAGCCACGTACCACGTTTTATTAAAAATGGAACTTTTCATAACTTTCTTTGTGCATTTGTCGCGGCTAATATTTCAGGGTTAGGACGAAATTGCCGAAGAGGGTAGCGCACCCTTACAATCGAACGCACAACAAGTATAACCCTTCACAAACAAATCAATAAAATTTAAATTCTAATCTAATCGTTCTCCAACAATTAAAACCCTTTCAGCTTCACCGACCGATAACGTAACTATTTTCAGTAATTTTTCCACGTGTTGTGACCTTTCTATCGAAGACCGTTGCTGCTTATTTGGTGAGTTTGAAGAAGCTTTGTTGAAGAAACTCGTGATTCATGATGATAATAGTCCTGAAATTTCCCTTAAGCTGATCGTGTAATCCCGAGTGTTGTGCAGATTGATGGACAGGTTCTTTGTGATATCACACTCCATAATGAAATGTCCCTAAACTCCCCCAAGTTCTGAACCGGTAGCAAATAGCTGATGAGAGGGAAGCTTTTTACGTCAAACCCTTACAATATCCGGGTTTCACTTCGTAATTCGTTACGTGCGATTTTTGAAACGTTTTTCACGTAATGAACGTCATTAAATCTAATTATGATCAATCGACCACCAAGAGAAATGAAGAATGGACACGTCCCGTGCAACCGATTTGATATAAGGGTTCATAAAAGGTTAGGTTAGTGCTTAATTGACGAGTTTGCTCTAAACTTCAAACTATGGAAATTTGGTGAGGTTCGTCAAGGTGGGTAACATTTTATCCATTGAATTCCTCCTACTTTTCATCTAATTTGTCAACTTTTGTTAGGATTAATTGACTAATAATAGGACGGGACAGGTCTAAATTAGAAAAAGAATCAATAAAGTTTAATTTAGAAAGAAGAAGATTAGTTGGCAATTTATTGGCTGTTAAGAACAAGTAAAATGAAGAATGAACACGTCCCTTGCAACCGATTTGATATAAGGGTCGTAAAGGGTTAGGTCAGTGCTTGATTGACAAATTTTCTCTACACTTAAATCTAAGGAAATTTGGTGAGGTTCGTCAAGGTGGGTAACATTTTATCCATTGAATTCCTCCTACTTTTCATCTAATTTGTCAACTTTTGTTAGGATTAATTGACTAATAATAGGACGGGACAGGTCTAAATTAGAAAAAGAATCAATAAAGTTTAATTTAGAAAGAAGAAGATTAGTTGGCAATTTATTGGCTGTTAAGAACAAGTAAAATGAAGAATGAACACGTCAATTGCAACCGACTTGATATAAGGGTCGTAAAGGGTTAGGTCAGTGCTTGATTGACAAATTTTCTCTACAATTAAATCTAAGGAAATTTGGTGAGGTCCGTCAAGGTTGATAACATTTTATTTATTGAATTCCTTCTACTTTTCATCTAATTTGTTAACCTGTCTTTGGGTTAATTGACATCTCTTCAAATAATAGGACGGGGCAAGTCTGAGTTAGAAGAAAAATCCATAAAGTTTAATTTAGAAAGAGAAAGATTAGTTGGCAATTTATTGGCTGTTAAGAACAAGTAAAATGAAGAATGAACACGTCAATTGCAACCGACTTGATATAAGGGTCGTAAAGGGTTAGGTCAGTGCTTGATTGACAAATTTTCTCTACATCTAAATCTAAGGAAATTTGGTGAGGTCCGTCAAGGTTGATAACATTTTATTAATTGAATTCCTTCTACTTTTCATCTAATTTGTTAACCTGTCTTTGGGTTAATTGACATCTCTTCAAATAATAGGACGGGGCAAGTCTG
This sequence comes from Pyrochroa serraticornis, assembly GCA_905333025.2. Taxonomy (NCBI): domain Eukaryota; kingdom Metazoa; phylum Arthropoda; class Insecta; order Coleoptera; family Pyrochroidae; genus Pyrochroa; species Pyrochroa serraticornis. Next base: position 5,284,437 of record HG995157.1, on the reverse strand, counting down.
AGTTAGAAGAAAAATCCATAAAGTTTAATTTAGAAAGAGAAAGATTAGTTGGCAATTTATTGGCTGTTAAGAACAAGTAAAATGAAGAATGAACACGTCCCTTGCAACCGATTTGATATAAGGGTCGTAGAGGGTTAGGTTACTGCTTGATTGACAAATTTGCTCTATATTTAAAACTAAGGAAATTTGGTGGGGTCCGTGAAGGTGGACAACAATTTATTTGTTGAATTCCTTCTACTTTTCATCTAATTTGTTAACTTGTCTTAAGGTTAATTGACATCTCTTTAAATAATAGGACGGGGCAAGTCTGACTTAGAAAAAAAATCCATAAAGTTTAATTTAGAAAGAGGATGATTAGTTGGCAATTTATTGGCTGTTAAGAACAAGTCAAATGAAGAATGAACACGTCCCTTGCAACCAATTTGATATAAGGGTCGTAAAGGGTTAAGTCAGTGCTTGATTGACAAATTTGCTCTACACTTAAAACTAAGGAAATTTGGTGGGGTCCGTCAAGATTGATCACATTTTATTCATTGAATTCCTTCTACTTTTCATCTAATTTGTTAACCTGTCCTCGGGTTAAGTAACACCTCTTCAAATAATTGGACGGGGCAGGTCTGAATTAGAAAAAGAATCCATAAAGTTTAATTTAGAAAGAAGAAGATTAGTTGGCAATTTATCGGCTGTTAAGAACAAGTAAAATGAAGAATGAACACATCTCTTGCAACCGACTTGATATAAGGGTCGTAAAGGGTTAGGTCAGTGCTTGATTGACAAATTTTCTCTACACTTAAATCTAAGGAAATTTGGTGGGGTCCGTCAAGATTGATCACATTTTATTCATTGAATTCCTTCTACTTTTCATCTAATTTGTTAACCTGTCCTCGGGTTAAGTAACACCTCTTCAAATAATTGGACGGGGCAAGTCTGAATTAGAAAAAGAATCCATAAAGTTTAATTTAGAAAGAAGAAGATTAGTTGGCAATTTATCGGCTGTTAAGAACAAGTCAAATGAAGAATGAACACGTCCCTTGCAACCGATTTGATATAAGGGTCGTAAAGGGTTAGGTCAGTGCTTGATTGACAAATTTTCTCTACACTTAAAACTAAGGAAATTTGGTGGGGTCCGTGAAGATGGACAACAATTTATTTGTTGAATTCCTTCTACTATTCATCTAATTTGTTAACTTGTCTTTGGGTTAATTGACACCTCTTCAAATAATAGGACGGGGCAAGTCTGAGTTAGAAAAAAAATCCATAAAGTTTAATTTAGAAAGAGGAAGATTAGTTGGCAATTTATTGGCTGTTAAGAACAAGTTAAATGAAGAATGAACACGTCCCTTGCAACCGATTTAATATAAGGGTTGTAAAAGGTTAGGTTAGTGCTTGATTGACAAATTTTCTCTACACTTAAAACTAAGGAAATATGGTGAGGTCCGTCAAGGTTGATAACATTTTATTTATTGAATTCCTTCTACTTTTCATCTAATTTGTTAACCTGTCTTTGGGTTAATTGACATCTCTTCAAATAATAGGACGGGGCAGGTCTGAGTTAGAAGAAAAATCCATAAAGTTTAATTTAGAAAGAGAAAGATTAGTTGGCAATTTATTGGCTGTTAAGAACAAGTAAAATGAAGAATGAACACGTCAATTGCAACCGACTTGATATAAGGGTCGTAAAGGGTTAGGTCAGTGCTTGATTGACAAATTTTCTCTACATCTAAATCTAAGGAAATTTGGTGAGGTCCGTCAAGGTTGATAACATTTTATTAATTGAATTCCTTCTACTTTTCATCTAATTTGTTAACCTGTCTTTGGGTTAATTGACATCTCTTCAAATAATAGGACGGGGCAAGTCTGAGTTAGAAGAAAAATCCATAAAGTTTAATTTAGAAAGAGAAAGATTAGTTGGCAATTTATTGGCTGTTAAGAACAAGTAAAATGAAGAATGAACACGTCCCTTGCAACCGATTTGATATAAGGGTCGTAGAGGGTTAGGTTACTGCTTGATTGACAAATTTGCTCTATATTTAAAACTAAGGAAATTTGGTGGGGTCCGTGAAGGTGGACAACAATTTATTTGTTGAATTCCTTCTACTTTTCATCTAATTTGTTAACTTGTCTTAAGGTTAATTGACATCTCTTTAAATAATAGGACGGGGCAAGTCTGACTTAGAAAAAAAATCCATAAAGTTTAATTTAGAAAGAGGATGATTAGTTGGCAATTTATTGGCTGTTAAGAACAAGTCAAATGAAGAATGAACACGTCCCTTGCAACCAATTTGATATAAGGGTCGTAAAGGGTTAAGTCAGTGCTTGATTGACAAATTTGCTCTACACTTAAAACTAAGGAAATTTGGTGGGGTCCGTCAAGATTGATCACATTTTATTCATTGAATTCCTTCTACTTTTCATCTAATTTGTTAACCTGTCCTCGGGTTAAGTAACACCTCTTCAAATAATTGGACGGGGCAGGTCTGAATTAGAAAAAGAATCCATAAAGTTTAATTTAGAAAGAAGAAGATTAGTTGGCAATTTATCGGCTGTTAAGAACAAGTAAAATGAAGAATGAACACATCTCTTGCAACCGACTTGATATAAGGGTCGTAAAGGGTTAGGTCAGTGCTTGATTGACAAATTTTCTCTACACTTAAATCTAAGGAAATTTGGTGGGGTCCGTCAAGATTGATCACATTTTATTCATTGAATTCCTTCTACTTTTCATCTAATTTGTTAACCTGTCCTCGGGTTAAGTAACACCTCTTCAAATAATTGGACGGGGCAAGTCTGAATTAGAAAAAGAATCCATAAAGTTTAATTTAGAAAGAAGAAGATTAGTTGGCAATTTATCGGCTGTTAAGAACAAGTCAAATGAAGAATGAACACGTCCCTTGCAACCGATTTGATATAAGGGTCGTAAAGGGTTAGGTCAGTGCTTGATTGACAAATTTTCTCTACACTTAAAACTAAGGAAATTTGGTGGGGTCCGTGAAGATGGACAACAATTTATTTGTTGAATTCCTTCTACTATTCATCTAATTTGTTAACTTGTCTTTGGGTTAATTGACACCTCTTCAAATAATAGGACGGGGCAAGTCTGAGTTAGAAAAAAAATCCATAAAGTTTAATTTAGAAAGAGGAAGATTAGTTGGCAATTTATTGGCTGTTAAGAACAAGTTAAATGAAGAATGAACACGTCCCTTGCAACCGATTTAATATAAGGGTTGTAAAAGGTTAGGTTAGTGCTTGATTGACAAATTTTCTCTACACTTAAAACTAAGGAAATATGGTGAGGTCCGTCAAGGTTGATAACATTTTATTTATTGAATTCCTTCTACTTTTCATCTAATTTGTTAACCTGTCTTAGGGTTAATTAACGCCTCTTCAAATAATTGGACGGGGCAGGTCTAAATTAGGAAAAAAATCCATAAAGTTTAATTTAGAAAGAAGAAGATTAGTTGGCAATTTATTGGCTGTTAAGAACAAGTAAAATGAAGAATGAACACGTGTCTTGCAACCGACTTGATATAAGGGTCGTAAAGGGTTAGGTCAGTGCTTGATTGACAAATTTGCTCTACACTTAAAACTAAAGAAATTTGGTGAGGTCCGTGAAGGTGGACAACAATTTATTCGTGGAATTCCTTCTACTATTCATCTAATTTGTTAACTTGTCTTAGGGTTAATTGACACCTCTTCAAATAATTGGACGGGGCAGGTCTGAATTAGAAAAAGAATCCATAAAGTTTAATTTAGAAAGAAGAAGATCAATTGGCAATTTATTGGCTGTTAAAAATAAGTAAAATGAAGAATGAATACGTCCCTTGCAACCGATTTGATATAAGGGTCGTAAAGGGTTAGGTCAGTGCTTGATTGACAAATTTGCTCTACACTTAAAACTAAAAAAATTTGGTGGGGTCCGTGAAGGTAGACAACAATTTATTCGTTGAATTCCTTCTACTTTTCATCTAATTTGTTAACTTGTCTTAGGGTTAATTGACGCCTCTTCAAATAATTGGACGGGGCAGGTCTGAATTAGAAAAAAGAATCCATAAAGTTTAATTTAGAAAGAAGAAGATCAATTGGCAATTTATTGGCTGTTAAAAATAAGTAAAATGAAGAATGAACACGTCCCTTGCAACCGATTTGATATAAGGGTCGTAGAGGGTTAGGTTACTGCTTGATTGACAAATTTGCTCTACACTTAAAACTAAGGAAATTTGGTGGGGTCCGTGAAGGTGTACAACAATTTATTCGTTGAATTCCTTCTACTTTTCATCTAATTTGTTAACTTGTCTTAGGGTTAATTGACGCCTCTTCAAATAATTGGACGGGGCAGGTCTGAATTAGAAAAAAAAATCCATAAAGTTTAATGTAGAAAGAAGAAGATTAGTTGGCAATTTATTGGCTGTTAAGAACAAGTAAAATGAAGAATGAACACGTCCCTTGCAACCGATTTAATATAAGGGTTGTAAAAGGTTAGGTTAGTGCTTGATTGACAAATTTTCTCTACACTTAAAACTAAGGAAATATGGTGAGGTCCGTCAAGGTTGATAACATTTTATTTATTGAATTCCTTCTACTTTTCATCTAATTTGTTAACCTGTCTTAGGGTTAATTAACGCCTCTTCAAATAATTGGACGGGGCAGGTCTAAATTAGGAAAAAAATCCATAAAGTTTAATTTAGAAAGAAGAAGATTAGTTGGCAATTTATTGGCTGTTAAGAACAAGTAAAATGAAGAATGAACACGTCCCTTGCAACCGATTTAATATAAGGGTTGTAAAAGGTTAGGTTAGTGCTTGATTGACAAATTTTCTCTACACTTAAAACTAAGGAAATATGGTGAGGTCCGTCAAGGTTGATAACATTTTATTTATTGAATTCCTTCTACTTTTCATCTAATTTGTTAACCTGTCTTAGGGTTAATTAACGCCTCTTCAAATAATTGGACGGGGCAGGTCTAAATTAGGAAAAAAATCCATAAAGTTTAATTTAGAAAGAAGAAGATTAGTTGGCAATTTATTGGCTGTTAAGAACAAGTAAAATGAAGAATGAACACGTCCCTTGCAACCGATTTAATATAAGGGTTGTAAAAGGTTAGGTTAGTGCTTGATTGACAAATTTTCTCTACACTTAAAACTAAGGAAATATGGTGAGGTCCGTCAAGGTTGATAACATTTTATTTATTGAATTCCTTCTACTTTTCATCTAATTTGTTAACCTGTCTTAGGGTTAATTAACGCCTCTTCAAATAATTGGACGGGGCAGGTCTAAATTAGGAAAAAAATCCATAAAGTTTAATTTAGAAAGAAGAAGATTAGTTGGCAATTTATTGGCTGTTAAGAACAAGTAAAATGAAGAATGAACACGTGTCTTGCAACCGACTTGATATAAGGGTCGTAAAGGGTTAGGTCAGTGCTTGATTGACAAATTTGCTCTACACTTAAAACTAAAGAAATTTGGTGAGGTCCGTGAAGGTGGACAACAATTTATTCGTGGAATTCCTTCTACTATTCATCTAATTTGTTAACTTGTCTTAGGGTTAATTGACACCTCTTCAAATAATTGGACGGGGCAGGTCTGAATTAGAAAAAGAATCCATAAAGTTTAATTTAGAAAGAAGATCAATTGGCAATTTATTGGCTGTTAAAAATAAGTAAAATGAAGAATGAATACGTCCCTTGCAACCGATTTGATATAAGGGTCGTAAAGGGTTAGGTCAGTGCTTGATTGACAAATTTGCTCTACACTTAAAACTAAAAAAATTTGGTGGGGTCCGTGAAGGTAGACAACAATTTATTCGTTGAATTCCTTCTACTTTTCATCTAATTTGTTAACTTGTCTTAGGGTTAATTGACGCCTCTTCAAATAATTGGACGGGGCAGGTCTGAATTAGAAAAAAGAATCCATAAAGTTTAATTTAGAAAGAAGAAGATCAATTGGCAATTTATTGGCTGTTAAAAATAAGTAAAATGAAGAATGAACACGTCCCTTGCAACCGATTTGATATAAGGGTCGTAGAGGGTTAGGTTACTGCTTGATTGACAAATTTGCTCTACACTTAAAACTAAGGAAATTTGGTGGGGTCCGTGAAGGTGTACAACAATTTATTCGTTGAATTCCTTCTACTTTTCATCTAATTTGTTAACTTGTCTTAGGGTTAATTGACGCCTCTTCAAATAATTGGACGGGGCAGGTCTGAATTAGAAAAAAAAATCCATAAAGTTTAATGTAGAAAGAAGAAGATTAGTTGGCAATTTATTGGCTGTTAAGAACAAGTAAAATGAAGAATGAACACGTCCCTTGCAACCGATTTAATATAAGGGTTGTAAAAGGTTAGGTTAGTGCTTGATTGACAAATTTTCTCTACACTTAAAACTAAGGAAATATGGTGAGGTCCGTCAAGGTTGATAACATTTTATTTATTGAATTCCTTCTACTTTTCATCTAATTTGTTAACCTGTCTTAGGGTTAATTAACGCCTCTTCAAATAATTGGACGGGGCAGGTCTAAATTAGGAAAAAAATCCATAAAGTTTAATTTAGAAAGAAGAAGATTAGTTGGCAATTTATTGGCTGTTAAGAACAAGTAAAATGAAGAATGAACACGTCCCTTGCAACCGATTTAATATAAGGGTCGTAAAAGGTTAGGTTAGTGCTTGATTGACAAATTTTCTCTACACTTAAAACTAAGGAAATTTGGTGGGGTCCGTGAAGATGGACAACAATTTATTCGTTGAATTCCTTCTACTTTTCATCTAATTTGTTAACTTGTCTTAGGGTTAATTGACACCTCTTCAAATAATAGGACGGAGCAATTCTGAGTTAGAAAAAAAATCCATAAGGTTTAATTTAGAAAGAAGAAGATTAGTTGGCAATTTATTGGCTGTTACGAACAAGTCAAATGAAGAATGAACACGTCCCTTGCAACCGATTTGATATAAGGGTCGTAAAGGGTTAGGTTACTGCTTGATCGACAAATTTGCTCTACACTTAAAACTAAGGAAATTTGGTGGGGTCCGTGAAGGTGGACAACAATTTATTCATTAAATTCCTTGTACTTTTTATCTAATTTGTTAACTTGTCTTAGAGGTCTGAATTAGAAAAAAATATTCTTAAAGATTAATTTAGAAACAAAAAAATTAGTTGGCAATTTATTGGCCGTTAAGAAGAATTTTAGAAGGTTGGAGGGGAATAAAGTAACACAAGTGCTTTAGAAATTATTAAATACCAAATGCAGAAAGCTAAAGTGAATTGAAGCAAAGGAACCCTTAATTGCAATTCAAGTAACAGAAACTTAAATTTGTGATTGAGAGACATTTACTGAAAGATAAATGAGCTGGAATTGTAATAATGATAATTAAGAAAAGGCAAGCACAACACAAATTTCTAGAGCAAAAAATTTACAAATAAGGTCTTTGCCGAAGAGAGAAGAAATAGAACTTGAATTAAGAATTTAAAGAAACCAAATCGGTATGATAATCAGTTTGTAAAAACATTCAAAGTGAATGTCACTATTTTTTTTTATTTAATTCGCTGTATTATTTTAGACTATTTTCCACATTTGACCATTTCTTATGTGCCATTGTTTCCTCGATTTCTATAGAAAAAATTGAACTAATGTGCATATATTTTTGAAGCCTGTGTACATTTTGAAAATTTAATTACGGTCCATGTGACATTCCCTGAAGTTCTAAAATTACATTACAAACCTAAAAAATAGAGAAAATATGAAATTTTTAACATTCACCATAGGTACAGTGCATCGATTCCTAAACTGTGGTCATTTATTTAGTGATACACGAACCAGCACCATGCCAGAATTTAAATCGAGTCATAAAAGAACAATTCTTTTGGTTTGCTTTTCCTCGTAATGCAGGAGCAAACTGCATCGAGTTCGTTGCAGACGTGAGAAGTTCACACAATTTCTCAACCTTTCTTCTGCAATTCCCTTCTCAATCTATAAATACTCAGATTCAAAGAAAATCTCAATAATCCACAAAACGAAAAAGATTATTTACAAACACTCGAAATTCTTTCCTAATTCTTAACGTAAAGTCCTAAAACCGAAATCTGTTGTTTGCATGCACTCACGACTCGTTAACGAGACGACGAATTTGACTCGCCACAAGTTCGAAACCGACATGGCAACATGTGCACTACATACCGACAGACCATATGGACAGATGGTATTGAGGGGGGGAGGCAATTGAATGGATGCTGGCAAGACCCGTCGAAATGGACTCACGAAAACGCGCGATTCTTTTCATAATTCAATTCGTTCGTCTCGGCTTACTCAATTACAAAGAGATAAAGTACAAAGCGGAAAACGGAAAAAGGTAAGTGAAAGTAATCGCCGATAAATCATTGAGGGGCACGGAATTGGCGAATAATCCGCGTGCCACGCGAAAAAGTCGTTTGACAGGCCGTAAATTTTTCGCTGAAATTAGATAAAAACAACAATTTCAGGGGACATTTCGAATTTGGCAACCTTATCGCACCCTACTTATCTCACCCTCAGACCCACAATTGTTAGGGCACCTCTCTTTTTTGCCTCAGTTGCCCGGTTAGTTGGTTTCCACTTTTCTAATCCAGTCCCTCAACGAGACCAGAAAAGCGAAACCCTTAGCTAATTTATTATTTTATTTTAAATTTTTAAGTGCTAAATTTTGTCTTTTATCATCACTTCGAGACACATCAAAAGTGGCCGTTGGTTAGAATTGTCCACTGCTGCCTCTATTTGACCCTTATTTACCTACCTGCAGTAAAAATTGTTGCGTACATGAATACATCAAATCAAGTAAACCTAAAAAAAGTTATGTAACTAAGTATGGCGCATTCCTTAATAAATAATTTACCTGGCATTACAGGTCTGTATTACTGGTTGTCTAGGACTAGTAAACGTATTCTGCGGCTAAAGCGCATTTTGCTGCCTAATTTCAAATGCTTTATAAATTTATAAATATATTTCAAGATTTCTGTGTGTATTGTCAATGTTATGCAAGGTAACGTGTCGATATTTTCAAGAACTCAATAGATGTTTGACGTTTAATTATGGCGAAAATCGAGAATGTTTAGGAAATTTATTTTGGGCCAAAAGCGTTCACGTGAGGGCCCGAATAATTCTGTTGGAGGTTGAAGCTTAAATTGTCCCCGAGATCGAGCTTTCAGCCAATATCGCTACTTTTGTGTAGTTCGGGCAGGCACATATCGGCCCCTTTATCTGCTTCGGTCGGGCGGAGGGGTAGAACGTTTCGACCGTCAAGATATTATTCCTATTCCGCCCTTAACGCGTTGTTTATCAATATGTCGTTGAAAACGGCGAGTTGTCGCCAAATCGTCCGTGAACAATTTATTTAAATTCCATAAAACTTTTCCGCTAAACTTGTCCCTTATCTGAAATTTCCGAAAATAGGGCGATAACGACGCGTTTTCTTCGTGTGTTGTTGGGAGAGCAACAACGTTTTCGGTTGGGTAACGGACCCTGTGTAGCTTTCCGGTTGGGGCATGTTAATTAACTGTTGACTTAACCGAGTGGGTAATTCGATTCGCTTGTATTTAAACCGGAGCTCCGTAAATGATATCCATAAACACGCATCTAAACAGATGTCCAAACAGTTTTATCGTGCGATAAGGCTATTGATTGGACGGGGGATGTATCTGGGAGTAACTGACCGTTTTCCTGGATAAATTCAAATATGTGCAGGTCGAGTCCGGGTGTATCTGCGGGAGAAAAAGGAACAACATTTTATCGCTGACATATCTATCTAAACTCTCTTATCCCTGTCATAAAGCGATGTGGAATTGTGGACGGAACAGGGAGGGTGGAAAATGAAATAACCTGATCCTGCTTGTCGAATAAGGGGAAAACTGCTTTGCGCCGAGTACGCATGGCAGCCAGGTTGAGTTCGGTGAATAAGTTTAAAGTTTATGTTCGCAATTACTTCTTGAGGGTTGTATAAATATCAAGCGAATTTAATGGTGGAACATTAACCCTACAAAGTAACGCGTAATGCGAATTATGCGCGGCATTATCCCGGCTATTTTAATATCCGAGCCTTTTCACCGGGATCATCCCGTTGATAATTATTGTGAAAAACATTTTTTCAACCACCCCTACGTTATCGATAAATATTAACACGGTCAAGCCGTGATTTATTAACAGAACCGCCGTTTTGTCGACTATTAACATTAACGTGGGGGCGCTTTATTGTTTTTATGTTGTAATTAAATAACGTAAATCAACTTTCCGGCATAAAACAACCAGAAATTCGGCCTGTTTGCGATGACAGTATCGCGTTATGTGCGATTCACGAATTCGTTCGCCACTCCGTTGTTGTGTTCACTGTTTCACTACTCAAAGTAATTGGAAAGATGGAAATACAGGATATAAATTTAGCGCTTTATGAGTTCGGGTATAACAGAAGCTATGCATTGGTGCCGGTCATAGAGATACAAAAATCTAGAGCGACGCAAGCTTTACTGCCTGTTTCAGGACTTGAATAAAGTTAGAGGCACTTCATTATGTTACTGGCACCGGATGCGCAAAAGCGCCGCTAGAAGCACCTGTAGGATCCAAAAAGTAAATCCTGAAAACATTAACCATAACTATAAAATCAGAACGAAGAATTTCAAATAAAAACTTGGGGTAGAAAATTTTATCTTTCAGGAGTAGTCAAATTTTTTTTTAATTTTTATTATTTACCCTCATTTTCTCATAACATTTAGATGATATTTCTTACTTAAAAAGTGTTTTTCCTCAACCATCTCTGCGCTCAAGTCAAATGCTTCTGATTTATTAGTTGGTTTAATTTCTTCTGAAGTCTTGGAGAAACGACATAAAAATTCAATCCACGTTGGGGGAGTTGCCAGCCACACAGGGCCTTATTACACCTGTTGGTGGTGGAAAACTCTCAGAGGAGCTGAAAACTATTCAAATGACGTGGTGGATGAATGGTGAACTCAAGAAAGTTTATGTATCGGTGAACATTTAGAAGAAGAAAAAAGTTTCAAAACCTTAAGAAATTATATTTGTAGAGTGAACAATGACTAGCTTCAAAACTCATCCAGAAAAAATACCATTAACTTCACGTTGTCGTTGTTGGTCTGCAGAATAAGTGAGAGGAGCTTTTCAACGTGGTGAATGAATGGTCCACTTAAGAAAGTTAACGTATCGGTGAACATTTAGAAGAAGAAAAAAGTTTCAAAACCTTAAGAAATTATATTTGTGGAGTGAACAATGACTGGCTTTAAAACTCATCCAGAGAAAATACCATCAACTTCATGTTATCGTTGTTGGTCTGCAGAATGAGTGAGTAGAGTTTTCAACGTGGTGGATGAATGGTCCACTCAAGAAAGTTTACGTATCGGTGAACATTTAGAAGAAGAAAAAAGTTTCAAAATCTTAAGAAAGGAGTGAACAATGATTGGCTTCAAAACTCATCCAGAAAAATACCAACAACTTCACGTTGTCTTTGTTGGTCTGCAGAATGAGTACGAAGAGCATTCAACGTGGTGGATGAATGGTGCACTCAAGAAAGTTTATGTATCGGTGAACATTTAGAAGAAGAAAAAAAATTCAAAACCTTAAGAAAGGAGTGAATAATGACTGGCTTTGAAACTCATCCAGAGAAAATACCACCAACTTCACGTTGTCGTTGTTGGTCTGCAGAATAGATAAGAGGAGCTTTCAACGTGGTGGATGAATGGTGCATTCAAGAAAGGTTATGTTTCGGTGAACACTTAGAAGAAAAAAAAAGTTTCAAAACCTTAAGAAAGGAGTGAACAATGATTGGCTTCAAAGCTCATCCAGAGAAGATACCATCAACTTCACCACGTTGTCGTTGTTGATCTACAGAATGAGGGAGAGCGGCTTGGAAACTAAAACCAAGAACGGTGCATTTGCTGTACAGAACGGTTGTGGTGGCCTGAAGCTGGTAAGGTAGAAAGATTTAGAAAACTGTGCAAGCTTCAAAAGGAAGCAATGACAGCTATAGAGGTCTATCTGTCTGCGTCCGATGCACGTGGGGGTGAAATGGAAAATGAGGAATTGATGGCGGCCTACTGTTCAGAAAGCAGCAGCAAATAGAAAAGAAAATTCGACGTCATATCCCATGTCAGTGGGCTTCTTTCACACTTTATTTTTCACAGTAACGTATTATAGCAAAAACCTGAAAAGCTGTGGATTTCTGTTGCTTACACTGCCATGTAAAAATTAAATTCTTAAGTATTAACCACAACGAAGATTATCCTCAAATAGATTCTAACAAAGAGGAGAAGAATAAAAAAATTAAAATCAAAGGGGGCAAATTTCTTTGGACTTTAGAAGCAAAATTGATTTAATAAGTCTCTGTCTGTTGTTTTTTGAAAACATTATCAGGATACAGCAGCAAATAGAAAAGAAATTGCGACGTCTTATCCCATGTCAGTGGCCTTCTTTCAGACTTTACTTTTCGCAGTAACATATTATAGCAAAAACCTGGAAAGCTGTGGATTTCTTTTGCTTACTCTGCCATGTAAAAATTAAATTCGTAAGTATTAACCACAACGAAGATTATCCTCAAATAGATTCTAACAAAGAGAAGAATGATAAAAAAACTGAAATCAAAGGGGGCAAATTTCTTTGGACTTTAGAAGCAAAATTGATTTAACGAGTGTCTGTTTCTTGTCTTTTGAAAACATTATCAGGATACAGCAGCAAATAGAAAAAAAATTGCGACGTCTTATCCCATTTCAGTGGCCTTCTTTCACACTTTATTTTTCGCAGTAACGTATTATAGCATAAAACCTGAAAAGCTGTGGATTTCTTTTGCTTACTCTGCCATGTGAAAATTAAATTCTTAAGTATTAACCACAACGAAGATTATCCTCAAATAGATTCTAAGAAAGAGAAGAATGATAAAAAAACTGAAATCAAAGGGGGCAAATTTCTTTGGACTTTAGAAGCAAAATTGATTTAATAAGTCTCTGTCTGTTTTTTTTTGAAAACATTATCAGGATACAGCAGCAAATAGAAAAGAAATTGCGACGTCTTATCCCATGTCAGTGGCCTTCTTTCACACTTTACTTTTCGCAGTAACATATTATAGCAAAAACCTGGAAAGCTGGTGGATTTCTTTTGCTTACTCTGCCATGTAAAAATTAAATTCGTAAGTATTAACCACAACGAAGATTATCCTCAAATAGATTCTAACAAAGAGAAGAATGATGAAAAAACTAAAATCAAAGGGGGCAAATTTTTTTGAACTTTAAAAGAAAAATTGATTTAATGAGTCTCTGTCTCTCGTCTTGTAAAAACATTATCAGGATACAGCAGCAAATAGAAAAGAAATTGCGACGTCTTATCCCATTTCAGTGGCCTTCTTTCACACTTTACTTTTCGCAGTAACGTATTATAGCAAAAACCTGAAAAGCTGTGGATTTTTTTTTTTCTTACTCTGCCATGTGAAAATTAAATTCATAAGTATTAACCACAACGAAGATTATCCTCAAATAGATTCTAAGAAAGAGAAGAATGATAAAAAAACTTAAATCAAAGGGGGCAAATTTCTTTGGACTATAGATGCAAAATTGATTTAATGAGTATCTCATTTTTAGACGTCTGTTTTTCTCATATCTCTTGATTTTTGAAAACGTTATGTAAAGCATCTTATAAAGAAAAATGTAAGAAGGTAGTTTTATAATTTTGCTATTAAACAATTTTTCTACCACAAATTGCCAATTGTCTTAATCACAGATTTGAAAGTATATTTCAGAAAAGAAACATTTTTAAATTATAACTTTGATCTTCTCGTCAACTTACATCTTAGATAATTTTTTGTTGGTTATTTCTTCTAATAAATCCCGCATTTATCACGATTGAAATATGAAAAAATCTACCAGAAATACAAATACAACTTGATTGTTGGAAGTTATGAATTGTAACAATTTAAACAATTTCATGAAACAAAGTTAAAAAACACACAACCAAATATTTGAAGAAAGGACGTAAATTTCTGTGAGATTTGCCGGCGAGGAAGTGAAATTCATTAGTAAGAAATGCCGCAGAGAACCCCTGTAAAGTGCATAGGAAATTATGCGTTGTAGAATGGGATCGAAGGGTGGAGGACTGGAGGAGATAGTAAAGTAATTCATTAGACCCACAATCCACTAACTTGGATGCCTCTGCTGGTTGAACACTAGGAATTTTCTTAATCAGAACAATTTACGTTAAATTCAATTATAATTTCAGTAAATTTAAAAAAAATCTTTTGTAACCCTAAGGCTTTTGTACTGTTAATTTTATTTCTAGGCAAAAATGTTGTTAAAAAAAGGAAAAAGTTCTGTACACGCAACTACTAATTAATGATTTAAATATTTTCATAGTCATTAGAGAATTACTATAGATATGGCCTTCAAAAACCGACTTAATTTCATGCTATGCTATGCTATAATGAGAATGAGACTACTTAGATCTAAAATTTATAAATGATAAAAAATTATCAGCTTTTTAGCTAAACAAAAATATTTTTTCAAAAAATTCAAAAGCCGTAGAAGGCATTCCTTTGCATCTACCTGATAAACTATTGAGGATCTAAACTTCTATTCCTACGATAGAACAAAATTGCTATTGTTAGCTAATGGTCTAACCAAAACATAAAACTATATCCACTACAAGACTTTTAACTTGCAAAATATTTCAAAGAAATGGCCATATTATGAATCCCTTGAATCTTGAGTCTTTAAAAAGCGATTTCTTTGTAAATGTAACCAAAAATGTTGTGATTAATCGAATATAACATTAAACAAAGATTTTTCTTAGAAAAAAAAATTCTAAAAAGGTATTCAAAGTTATGGTTTTAGAACTAAAAATATTTCATGGACTTGCTTTTTGGCAGCAACGTCATTCCTCTTCAAATAGTGATTTTGAAATAACAGCATTATAGGATTTCAAAGATCTAGAACAAAGTTTTTGATGTTAATAGTTACAAAATAGAAAGTCGCAGTTGAGGATGCAATAATAAGAATAAAACTTACAAAAGCAAATTTTTTGCACGCATCTAAAAGGCAAAAAAAAAATATAATCCTTACCATATTATAACTAAAAGAAAAATATTTTACAGCCTTTGCCTTTATTGCTACTGGAAGTCAGGAGCTATTAGAAGACTTCTGTTTCTGACTGTTAAATTCCGGTTTTAAATTTTAAACTCAAAAAATTTGATGCTACAGAAACTTAGAAAAATTTCTATCACACAAAAGCACAAGAAGCAAGTAACTTAAGAAATATAGTAAATTAATGTTTCTGGGGCAGAGCTCCTCAACATTTTTCTGATTTTTATTTTCGTAAATTTCTTTTAAACATTTTTAGATAATTCTATTAATCGAGGGGTGTAATTTGTTTCTTGTTCTCCCCAACATTTTGTTGACTCTTACTCTTGTAAGTTTCTCGAAACATTTTTAGATAATTCCATTAATCGAGGGCTTGAATTTTTTTCTGTTCTACAATTTTTTTTAATTCACGGGATGCAGTAGCAGTTGGTTACAGTTAGTAATAAACTAGTCAAGTTAATTTTATTTTTTTCAAGCTTTAGCAATAAATTTTAATCACAACAAATGCCCCTCAAAAATACACCTGAAGTCGTCCGTTCCAATTGAAATTTCGCAAAATTGACGTACAAATAATCCGGTAACATTTGAAAAGGTACACCACCGCATTAAAAGCATCAACAAAACAGATTAGCTCTCCAGTCGAGCGGCATTCCAATAACACAATTTCTTTACAAACGTTACGTCCAATTTGTTAGTGGGGTTGGAGGGTGCCAACCATTCGACTAGCGGAGAGAATGAATAACGTGAATATATAGTTAGTTGTCACGTATAGGGGAGAATCGGATGAATTAGAAAGTGACTAAACCATAAAAAATTTCAAAAATCTTCTCCATTCCGATACGGGTTCCATTTCGAGAATCCCTCAAACGGTGCTAATCAACGAGTTAGTTACTCGATAGTGTTATCCAATAGTTTGAAGAACTATCAAGCATCGTTGTCGAGAGTGGATCCCTCAACTGATTGAGGATGAAATGAATTGCGACGTTATCACCGCATACTAGGGATCAAGTTTCATGGTTCCATGCGTCTTTTGGGGTAATAAAAGCGAGGTTTGCGTCACGACGGAACCCGGCCGGTTCGAAGTGGTGTCGCGGATGGCAGAACGGCTAATTCCCCAATAAAAGCGCCTATTAAAAGATTACAACGGCAGTGATTGTTTCGTGTTAGCTCTGTAGTCTAAACAGAATGTTAGCGTTCAGTCATCGAAATCGATTAGGTTCGGAGTGGAATGGAGTTTGAAAGAGGCAAGAAAGAGACGGAACAAACATGGAAGGAGATGCCGTCTAAATCTGCCGGTTCTACAACACTTCCACTACACTGCAGCTGGATGTCACACTTTGCTATTATGAAAATAAATATATGTACAGGGGGTAATCTATGCTGTTTTTGTGTACGTTTTCGAGTTGGTTCAGAACGCTTTCCATAGGGAAGCCAATCAAAGCGCGGCGGCGCTTCATTAAATAAATTGGTTTCGAAATGCGTTTACCTGCGAGATTTTTATTGGATTTAAAGCCGACGCGCTTCCGGCCATGGCAGATTTAAAAATAATAAGCGAGAGATAGCGGAATCGGCGAGTGCTACCGGAAAATTTATTAATTATCGGTAAAACAGCGTTTTTGACGCCGATAATAGCGGAAATTTATGATAAACACAACAATTTAAGGTGCTAATATGGGAAATCAACAATAATTTACGTTCTCACCACTACAATTCAGATGAAAAAGTAGATCTTTACCTAAAAAAAATTTAGAAATTTTCTAAAAATTACTCCTAGCCGAAAGAAGAATACGATGTGCTGACTAAAACGTCACGTTATAATTTTTATATAGTTATCTACTTTCACAATTTTATATTTTACTTTAGGTTTTAGCTATTACTATCTTCAACCTGATCCACACTAGACCATCTATGTAGCATCAAAGGTGCACGAAAGAGAATGACTAACAAAAGGTAGTGACTAGTTGGAGTAACACAGAGCGGGTTCAAGAAGAGTAGAAGTACCAATTACCGCTTCTTTACAATAAATCAATCCCTACAGAAATTTAAGGAAACAAACTCCAAGCTAAATTTTTATTGAGCTTGAAAAAGCTTTTGACAGTAGTAAATTTTTTCGATTAAGGCATCTTTTTTGTAGCCCAAAGCAATGTAGTAGTCGTGGTCGGTACCGAAGATACGACCCCAGAAGAAGATGTTGCGAAAATGATTTTTATTTTGGAGGATGAGGAGGGAATTGTTTAAAATTATACCTTCTTCGACGCTGAGGACGTGGCCGAAATGGTTTGGAAGTCTTCAAAGTGTACATCTAGTACATCTAGATTAACTAATCAGGGTACAAACAAGAAAACTAAAGGAAAAAAATGCAAATCATTAAAATGAAGATTCTAATTGTGACTTTCTAAAATGGAAGTCACAAAAAATATTAGAGAACGATTGGGAGTGGAATCAATAATGCAGAAAATAAATGAGAACCAGATAAGATGATATGGGGATTTAATTTAAAGATATAGGAAGCAAGAGAATTATGTAGAAAACAAAAAGGTAAACCAGTAACGTGGAACAAAACTATTAAAAAAATACTAGAACGAAGAGGAATCGATTATGAAAAAACAAAATGCAAGAATTTGTATATGAGGAAGGATTAGTATTGGACCATCACTAGTTAATCTCTAAATGTTTCACAGATTTTACTTCTGCATCGTCACGTCGAAAACCTTTTGCTCTTGAGATACGGAGTAAGTACTAGCTGTCTTTCCAGCGTTTTGGAGGTTGTTCTGGTAGATATTTAGATTTCAATTTTTTCCTTTTAGCAATCAACACTATTTTACCTCTTTCCATTCTAGATATGTCTTTATTTTAAAATCTTATCTTTATTAGAAATTTTTCACAAATCTCTTAATATTTTTATTTTGTTTGTGTGCATCATTCTTTTAGCCTGTTACAGGTCTGTCGCAGATTTTATATGTTTTGATTTTGCATGCAGTCAATATGCAGTTATTTTCCATAAAACTGTTGCTATTCTGATTGGCCTGTTCACATGACTTCTCACTCTACTCCTCAGATTCATATATGATGCAAGAGTTGTTCCCAACTAATTAAGTGAGAGCACTTGTTCTATTAGATTGTTGTTCAACTCAAGTTTACATGTAAATTCCCTAGCCATTACCATACCTTTGGTTTTAGTGGCTATCATTTCCATATCAATCTTTTCGGTCTTTTTGTTAATGGGTTTGATAGCTCTTGCAAACACCATCTTCTGATTGTCAACATTTAGTAAAATTGCTTAGTGCAAATGTCACATTTTAATGGTGGCATCAACTTTTTTATTGTGCTAGGACGCACCCTCAATCCAAAACTGAGTGAATCTTTACAGCAAAGTATAAGATTAAAAAAGTTTAAATACGGTTTTTCCATTTATTTAAAAACAAGCGGCTTGAACTTTGCTTTTCTACTTTGTTTCCAATAAGGGGCAAATATTTGTCTGTTGATTCTTCTTTCCTGCACCTTAGTAGTAGCTGATTTTTCTTCTCAATTTTCCTGTCATCATTTACGTCGACAATGTTGAGACAGTTCTCTTCCGAGGCCAAAAAAAATAATAATTTTTTCAATTCATTTTAGTACAAATTTGAAACGACAAAAGCAGATTTGCATGAAGAAAAATTACTTCTATGCAGAAAGTTAAAATACTTTTTGGAGACAACTAGAATTCGAGTACTAAGTTTTTCTTAAAGTAGCTTTTGACAGTACATCTAGACTAACTAATCTGGATACTAACAAGAAAACTAAGAGAAAAAATGCAAATAATTAAAATGAAGATTCTAATTGTTACTCTCTAAAATGGAAGTCACAAAAAATATTAGAGAAAGATTGGGAGTGGAATCAATAATGCAGAAAATAAAAGGGAACCAGTTAAGATGATATGGGGATTTAATTTAAAGATATAGGAAGCAAGAAAATTATGTAGAAAACAAAAAGGTAAACCAGTAACGTGGAAGAAAACTATTAAAAAAATACTATTACAAATGGGAATCGATTCAGAAAGAACAAAATGCAAAAATTTGTATATGAGGAAGGATTACTATAACTAATTGGACCATTAACCTCTACATCTTTCACAGATTTTACTTCTGCATCGTCACATTGAAAACCTTTTGCTCTTGAAATACTGAGTAAGTACTAGCTGTCTTTCCAGCGTTTTGGAGGTTGTTCTGGTAGATATTTAGATTTCAATTTTTTCCTTTTAGCAATCAACACTATTTTACCTCTTTCCATTCTAGATATGTCTTTATTTTAAAATCTTATCTTTATTAGAAATTTTTCACAAATCTCTTAATATTTTTATTTTGTTTGTGTGCATCATTCTTTTAGCCTGTTACAGGTCTGTCGCAGATTTTATATGTTTTGATTTTGCATGCAGTCAATATGCAGTTATTTTCCATAAAACTGTTGCTATTCTGATTGGCCTGTTCACATGACTTCTCACTCTACTCCTCAGATTCATATATGATGCAAGAGTTGTTCCCAACTAATTAAGTGAGAGCGCTTGTTCTATTAGATTGTTGTTTAACTCAAGTTTACATGTGAATTCCCTAGCCATTACCATACCTTTGGTTTTAGTGGCTATCATTTCCATATCAATCTTTTCGGTCTTTTTGTTAATGGGTTTGATAGCTCTTGCAAACATCATCTTCTGATTGTCAACATTTAGTAAAATTGCTTAGTGCAAATGTCACATTTTAATGGTGGCATCAACTTTTTTATTGTGCTAGGACGCACCCTCAATCCAAAACTGAGTGAATCTTTACAGCAAAGTATAAGATTAAAAAAGTTTAAATACGGTTTTTCCATTTATTTAAAAACAAGCGGCTTGAACTTTGCTTTTCTACTTTGTTTCCAATAAGGGGCAAATATTTGTCTGTTGATTCTTCTTTCCTGCACCTTAGTAGTAGCTGATTTTTCTTCTTAATTTTCCTGTCATCATTTACGTCGACAATGTTGAGACAGTTCTCTTCCGAGGCCAAAAAAAAAAATAATTTTTTCAATTCATTTTAGTACAAATTTGAAACGACAAAAGCAGATTTGCATGAAGAAAAATTACTTCTATGCAGAAAGTTAAAATACTTTTTGGAGACAACTAGAATTCGAGTACTAAGTTTTTCTTAAAATAGCTTTTGACAGTACATCTAGACTAACTAATCTGGATATCAACAAGAAAACTAAAGGAAAAAAGTCAAAATAATTAAAATGAAGATTCTAATTATGACTTTCTAAAATCGAAGTCACAAAAAATAGTAGAGAATGATTGGGAGTAGAATCAATAATGCAGAAAATAAAAGGGAACCAGTTAAGATGATATGGGCATTTAATTTAAAGATATAGGAAGCAAGAAAATTATGTAGAAGACAAGAAGGTAGACCAGTAACATGGAACAAAACTATTAAAAAAATACTAGAACAAATGGGAATCGATTGAGGAAAAACAAAATGCAAAAATTTGTATATGAGGAAGGATTACTATTGGACCATTACTAGTTAACCTCTACATGTTTCACAGATTTTACTTCTGCATCGTCACATTGAAAACCTTTTGCTCTTGAGATACTGAGTAAGTACTAGCTGTCTTTCCAGCGTTTTGGAGGTCGTTCTGGTAGATATTTAGATTTCAATTTTTTCCTTCTAGCAATCGACACTATTTTACCTCTTTTAATTCTAGATATGTCTTTATTTTAAAATCTTATCTTTATTAGAAATTTTTCACAAATCTCTTAATATTTTTATTTTGTTTGTGTGCATCATTCTTTTAGCCTGTTACAGGTCTGACGCAGATTTTATATCTTTTGACTTTGCATACTACTACTACTCCTCAGATTCATATATGATGCAAGAGTTGTTCCCAACTAATTAAGTGAGAGCACTTGTTCTATTAGATTGTTGTTCAACTCAAGTTTACATGTAAATTCCCTAGCCATTACCATACTTTTGGTTTTAGCGGCTATCATTTCCATATCAATCTTTTCAGCCTTTTTGTTAATGCGTTTGATAGCTCTTGCAAACCGTCTTCTAATTGTCAACATTTAGTAAAATTGCTTAGTGCAAATGTCATATTTTAATGGTGGCATCTACTTTTGTATTGTGCTAGAATGCACCCCCAAGCTAAAACTGAGTGAATCTTTATAGCAAAGTTTAAGATTAAAAGAGCTTAAATACGGTTTTTCCATTTATTTAAAAACAAGCGGCTTGAGCTTTGCTTCTCTACTTTGTTTTGATAAGGGGCAAATATTTGTCTGTTGATTCTTCTTTCTTGCACCCTAGTAGCAGCTGATTTTTCTTCTCAATTTTCCTGTCATCATTTACGTCGTCAATGTTGAGACAGTCCTCTTCTGAGGCCGAGAAAACAATAATTTTTTCAATTAATATAATTACAAATTTGAAACGACAAAGGCAGATTTGCATGAAGAAAAATTACTTCTATGCAGAAAGTTAAAATACTTTTTGTAGACAACTAGAATTTGAACACTAAGGTTTTCTTAAAATAGCTTTTGGCAGTACATCTGGACTAACTAATCTGGATACTAACAAGAAAACTAAAGGAAAAAAATGAAAATAATTAAAATGAAGATTCTAATTATGACTTTCTAAAATGGAAGTCACAAAAAATATTAGAGAAAGATTGGGAGTGGAATCAATAATGCAGAAAATAAAGGAAAACCAGTTAAGATAATATGGGCATTTAATTTAAAGATATAGGAAGCAAAAAGATTTTGTAGAAGACAAAAAGGTAGACCAGTAACGTGGAATAAAAAGTAAATAAAAAATTAAAAAAATTTCTTCTGTATCTTATAGACTTTCTAGTTCAAGTGAAATCGATAAAAAGTATGGAAAGGGTTTAATTGTGGTAACCTAAGTTGTTATTTTAGAAAAGCATTTTTCTATTCTTCTGACCATGATGATACTACTTATGAGTATAGTTTTTAAGATTAATTATAAAATGCGGAAAACTTTGCATCACATTTATCTTACTTATTTTTCAAGGGATTGCTCTCAAAAGATAAGTCAAAATATTAAGTGTTGATCTAAATTAATTCAAATTACAGGTTGAAGATGGTACTGGTGCAACAGTTTCAGTTACTGCGATATGGATTTTTTAATTAATAAATTTTATCTCTAAACATCGTGTGTTTACTTTAAGGTTTTAGTTTCTTGTTAGCAGAAGTTCTTCATCTGCAACAGCAACTTTAATGTATCGCTGGCACTCGGGGAAACCTGTTTCAAAAGTTTAACGGTTCTATGTTTAGCTTTCTAGCGTTTTCACCCAAAATTTAATTGGAATTTCCCAAAACAAATAAAATGTTCATTGCTTCACTTTTTTGAAAATTGAACTTATAACAAAAAGTATGAAAACAATAAAACTAGAACTAAACTGAACTGGATATGTAATATGGACGTTCCTGAAGTTTCTCTCCACTTGGGAAATGTTAGGGCCAAAGGAAATTAATTACTTGATACTATCAAATTATTACAAAGTTGTTCCAAAATCACTAGTTTAGTGTATTTTATAATTCGAAATTTAATAACAAAGAGCTATTAAAATTTTCTAAAAAGTTTCTCGTGTAAAGCTAGAAAGTTATAAAATGTATAGAGTGACCCTAAAAGTTTGCAAAATTATAATAAAAAAATTATTGAATAAGTTAATTTACAAAATGCCCTTCTTATATTTCCAAATAAAAAATTCCTTTGGAACGTTACCAAAACAATCTGCCAATCCCGACATTATTTTATTTTTATTTTTTCAAAGATAAACCTAAACCAGATAAACGCAGACCAGAAAATACAAAAAGCCTTGTTAATCGCGTAATAGTAGTCAAACCAAAGAGGCGATAATCAATTTGCAGCAGCCAGTTTAAAAAACCGTCGCAGATTGTCAACTACATTTGTTCTGAATCGTGACTGAAATTCACTTTCATTGGCTAATAGTCAAAGTGCCATTTTAAAAAGAATAAGCAACGTACGAGAATTTTTGAATAAAACGTCCACTAATTCCGGAATAATCGCTGAATGAAATAATAACGCTAAACGTATGTACGAGAAGCTGCGCACGCACCTATCCAGTTTAAAGAGACTTAGAGGTCATGGAATTTATTTGTATTTTTTTTAGTTCAATGCAGCGCTATTTTTATTTAATGTAACAATTAAAATAGAATCACGCATAAATTAATAAGCAACATATAAGGTTCTTCCTAGCAATCTCATTGACCGACAATAATCATGGATGAAAATTTGCGTCTGCTACAATTGTTAATCTCACTGAACTAACGCAATAATCACCGTAACAGAATGAACTAAGGTTATTGATTTACAATGTAATCTCCAACAGTATTGTACCGTAACTAATTTGACTAATTTAGCTGGTCGACTCGGAGTTCCGGACCCTCAACAAGCTGGTCAATCGTCCATCGGCGAACCCTCGATGGTTTCTATCGAAATTCCTCCCTTCCAAACACAAACAATTAGCTAATGGGCAATTTTTGGGGACGACAACGAGAAAAGCCTTGCGGGATATGGACGATGGTCTGACGATGCTGACAATAAAGGAAATGGAGGGATTCGCAATAATCCACCGAACATTGTCGGTTAATGACGTCGCGAACTCTTCCGTAATCTGCCACCGAAACGACGGCCCTTATACCGAACTAAATTTCAACAGTTTTCTATTTCCAAAGAAATTTAGTTCGAAATAGTCAAATGGATTCTTGCACCAATGAGTTATTTTGCAGGGAAAATTGGTGATGTTTGTGGTTTTGATTCGGATTTAATTGTTTCGTAATGGTTTGATCAAATTGCGGTGTTGTTGTAAGTTCCGGATTTTGTCGCCTTTACTCCGTAGTTATCGTCTAATTAATCATGAAAAATTCAATGGATGGCCGTGGTGTATCAGGAACCCGAAGCAAGTCCCGACTGGAGTTCAAAGGGATCGCTTCGTATGAAAACATAATAATCCGGGAAATTTCGTCGGGAAAGAGAGAAGAGCCGACTAACGTCGGCATAAAAACTGACAGCGGCTCTATGGTAATGCATGTTTTAACAGTTCACCATGAAATATGGACTACCAGTTGCCAGTGATTAATTGATTGTGTAATTTAAGTGCAAATTGTGAGTTAGTTGCTGCCGCCGCCGCCAGAGAACGGACCACTCGATAAAACATTAAATTATCTCCGGAATCCGGAACAAAGCCCTGGGCCGCTCTGCAGCAGACGTCGCAGGGGCTGCGTCACGACCACCGGAAATTTAACAGTGTCCATAAAATTTTTGACCATCCGCACTCAACGGCCAAATACCAAAATCAACTCCGAGTCCAACAAAATTATTTGCAGAATCTCTTAAATTATAAAAAAACAGGAAGACTCTTTGAGCCTCCTTCGATTAATTTATATTAATTAATTAAGGTCCAAGAAAAAATAGAAACAAAGAGAAGGTTTGAAACGAGGGAAAAAATTGAAGCAAATATTGGCGACTTCACATTGGTAGCAGTAGGCAATGTAGCCTAAGCGATTTTAAATTTCAGCGTATCTATTTTATATTATGCAGGGGAGGGAGCAGAATTAATTAAGGTAAAAAGGGGCCCAAAATAATTGATTTGTAATTTCCTGAAATTTCTTCTCCAGGTTTAGCGTTATTATTATTACTTGAATCGCTGTTCAGCGGTTTAAATTCTGCCACGGGATCATTCTATTTGTTAAGTTTCTTTCCTCGCAGCCGGTGAGCTTGGCTCCTGGCTAAAATTATCGATTAGAGCCACTTCAGTTCTTTGAGACGGGCCGAAAACGTGTGAGATATTATGATGGAAGCCGGTGCGACGGGCCGCTTCATTTACGTTCCACTGCATCAAGGCTCTAATCCATAAAACCTTCGTTTACACTTTATTAATTTGCGAGTAAATCCCCCCCAGTTTGCCCTGTAATATATCGTGTCAAGTTGCCTCAACGCTTTATCCACTCATAATTCGTAAAAGGTTTATTTATTTATAATTAATTCATAACGTAAATTTTCTACTTCATAATTAATCTTAACGTTACGTCCGCTAACTTTTGCCGTAAATCAAGACGAGACAAAAAATCAGAGCAAATTACTAAGTTATCTAAGAGAAGCGGAAAGCACTATTATGGCTTTTAGTTAATCTGGAATTTATTTACGGCGCCGCCACACAACTTTGCTAGTGGATATCTCTACTTTTATTGGTTGAGGAAATGTTGAAAAGTTCGCTAAGTATCTTAAAACAGACTGCGAGCTGTTGCAACTCAATTCATCCAATAAGGCTGGGCCAAAGTTTCCGATTTAAACGCCCAAATTTATTTAAAATAGTTAAATTATTTGAAATTTTTTAAGCTAATTTAGTTGTAGCTTGATTGTTTTGTTAATAAAATACGGACCCTTGTTCAAAATTATTTGTTTTTATTTTCATAGATTTCTCCAACTTTCATTAAAACAAAAAAAATTTATAGAACCATTTTTTCATTTCCACAATGAAACTACGTTTATAACACGGCCATAAAACGAGTTTATAAGCTGTTTTCATCGACTTCTTCACAGGTGATCAAAAATTGGTCGCTTAATTGGCAACTTGACAACAATATCTGGAAAGTAAATCAGTGGCGGACGCACTTTGTGTTTTTCTTATTTTTACGAAGGGCTATGTTGAAAAATCGAAATTGCTACCAGTTGTTAAGCTTGAGGAATTATCGTTAAGTGTTTGTATTGAGCTTTTTCATAATTAGGTAATTATAATTGCAAAGTAGAATTTTCTTGACGTAAATTTCGTCGTTTTAATTGGGAGAAATGATTAAAGTTACTTTTAGACATCCGTGAACGGTCAATCGAAGCGAAACGAAGAGTTTTTTTGGTGGTAAGTAACTAGGGTTCAATCTACTCTACTCTTTGGTTCAATCACGGTAATCTAAAGTTTTTAACGCCTGTTGCCGTGGTAAATAGTTTAATCTTAATCTTAAGGATCAACAAATTATTCTTTTATTAATTATTAAGACTAGTCAGATACTTATCTTTTTGAGTCTATTAAACAATGTTGTTGGCTTTTCTAATTAGTAATGCTATGTACAATGTGTCCAGAATAAGAATGTTGAACTGAAGCTAAATTTCTAACGAAAGGAATTATGGTATAATAATTTTTTAAATTAAATTTTTGATTTTTTTTGGTAAATGTCATCTTGTTTGCAAAGTTTGCAAGATTTTTCAGGAATGTTTAGGACCAACCATCTAAATATTACTATTGGAATCAATCGGACTATTAAAGCGAATCCAAAAGCTCTTATTTATGAGGATTTGATCTTGAAATTTGAGCTATTAACTTTAATTTGAGTTTCATGCTTTCTTAAATTCATAAGGATCTCAAAAGGGGGGTTTTGGTGTAAAAGAAACGAACATTTTTTTAAAAGGGCAATGATAGTTTCGGCGGTCGTTTTCAAATTTAATTATCCACAAGAATCAACAATTTCGATTTTTCCGTCACTTAGCTAAGACAGAAAAGAAAAATTCGATATACGTTTCGTCATACGGAATTTGAATTTGGAAGTAAAAGTTCTAAAAATAGAAAAAAGTAAATACTTGATAAGCGCTGGATGTCGCGTTATCTTTAAGAGATAACGCTTTTAAAAAGAACAAGTTAGATGTGTTAGTATCTATTTGGAGTCCCTTCAATCAGCATATAAAAATTTAGAACAATATTGGATTTGATAATGTGCTTTCAGAACGCTATCTATCTATTGAAATTTCTTTTTTTTACTTTTAAGAAATACAGGAAAACATTTGAGTAACATTTAAGAACGCTCCAAAAAATGTAAACTCTTGATGAGTGCTTGGTGTAATATTATTACCACCTTCTATAAAGCAATAGGAAAGATCTCTTTTCGCATTTCCAGAGTATCCTGTATCCATTTAATTTTTCTTCTTGTACTTCTAAAAGAATAATTTCACAATAGCAAAGATTTGATGATAAACCATGAAAATATTATCTATCTATTTTATTTCTTTTCTTGTTAATTTCTAAAGAAATACCAAAAAGCATTTCTAAAATTTTGGACCTAAATATTTGAGTGAGATCGTAAGATTCGTAAGAATGGTCTAAATATGGAAATTCTTCGCAAGAGCTCCTGTAATATTATTAATCCCATCACTATGAAAAAAAAAAATGAAAGATTTGATGATGTGCATTCAGGAAGCTATCTATCTATTAAAATTTCTTTTTTTTACTTTTTAAGAAGTGCAGGAAAACATTTGACTAAAATTTAAAGAGGCTTCAAATACATGTAAATTCTTGACAAATGCTCCGTGAAATATTATTAACACTTCTTCTAAAACAATATGCTCACAAGAGAAAATATTTCTTTTTGCATTTAGAGAGTATTGTTTATGTATTTATATTTTCTTATTGTATTTCTAATGTATTTCTAATGTATTTCTATGCTCCGTGAAATATTATTAACATTTCTTCTAAAACAATATGCTCACAAGAGAAAATATTTCTTTTTGCATTTAGAGAGTATTGTTTATGTATTTATATTTTCTTATTGTATTTCTAAGAGAATAAGTTCACAAGAGCAAAGATTTGATAATGCACTATCAAAACATAATCCATCAATTTTAATTTTTTTTTGTTTATTTTTTAAGAAACACCAGGAAGCATTTCTAGAATTTTGGACCTTAATATTTGAGTAAAATCTCAAGCTTGAGCTAAATATGAAAATTCTTGGCAAGCGCTTGCTGTTATATTATTAATCCCATCTTCATGAGATTACAACAGAAAGGATTTGATAATGTGCTTTCAGAAAGCTCTATTGAAATTCCTTCTTTTCTACTTTTTGAGAAATACAGGAAAACATTTGAGCAAAATTTAAAGACGCTCTAAAAATGTAACTTCTAGACAAATGCTCCTGTAATATTATTAACACTTCTTCTAAAGTAATATGCTCATAAGAGGAAATATTTCTTTTTACATTTCAAGACTATTGTTTATTATTTAACTTTTTTTCTTGTTTTTCTAAGAAAATAGGTTCACAAGAGATAATACACTATCAAAACATCATCGATCTATTTTAATTATTTTCTTGTTTATTTTTTAACAAATACCAGAAAACATTTCTAAAATTTTGGACCTTAATATTTGGGTAAGATCTTAAGCATGACCTAAATATGGAAATTTTGGGCAAGCGCTTGCTCTAATATTATTAATCCTTTCTCCATGAAATTACAACAGAAAGGATTTGATGATGAGCTTTCAGAACGCTATTTATCTATTAAAATTCCTTATTTATTACTTTTCAAGAAATACAAAGAACTATTTGAGTAAAACTTAAAGATGCTCCAAAAAATGTAATCTCTTGATGAGTGCTCAGTGTAATAATATTAACACTTCTTCTAAAGCAATATGCTTACAAGAGGAAATATATTTTTTTTGATTTCGAGAGTATGGTTTGTTTATTTATTTAACTTTTCTTATTGTATTTCTAAGAGAATAAGTTCACAAAAGCAAAGATTTGATGATGCACTATCAAAACATCATCCATCAATTTTAATTTTTTTCTTGTTTATTTTTTAAGAAACACCAGGAAGCATTTCTAAAATTTTGAACCTTAATATTTGAGTAAAATCTCAAGTATGAGCTAAATATGAAAATTCTTGGCAAGCACTTGCTGTAATATTATTAATCCCATCTTCATGAGATTACAACAGAAAGGATTTGATGATGTGTTCTCAAAAACCTCTATTGAAATTCTTTCTTTTCTACTTTTTGAGAAATACAGGAAAATATTTGAGCAAAATTTAAAGACGCTCTAAAAATGTAACTTTTTGACGAATGCTCCTGTAATATTATTAACACTTCTTCTAAAGTAATATGCTCATAAGAGGAAATATTTCTTTTTACATTTCGAGAGTATTGTTTATTATTTAACTTTTTTTCTTGTTTTTCTAAGAAAATAGATTCACAAGAGATAATACACTATCAAAACATCATCGATCTATTTTAATTATTTTCTTGTTTATTTTTTAACAAATACCAGGAAACATTTCTAAAATTTTGGACCTTAATATTTGGATAAGATCTTAAGCATGACCTAAATATGGAAATTTTGGGCAAGCGCTTGCTCTAATATTATTAATCCTTTCTCCATGAGATTACAACAGAAAGGATTTGATGATAAGCTTTTAGAACGCTATTTATCTATTAAAATTCCTTATTTATTACTTTTCAAGAAATACAAAGAACTATTTGAGTAAAACTTAAAGATGCTCCAAAAAATGTAATCTCTTGATGAGTGCTCAGTGTAATAATATTAACACTTCTTCTAAAGCAATATGCTTACAAGAGAAAATATATTTTTTTTGATTTCGAGAGTATGGTTTGTTTATTTATTTAACTTTTCTTATTGTATTTCTAAGAGAATAAGCTCACAAGAGCAAAGATTTGATGATGCACTATCAAAACATCATCCATCAATTTTAATTTTTTTCTTGTTTATTTTTTAAGAAAGACCAGGAAGCATTTCTAAAATTTTGAACCTTAATATTTGAGTAAAATCTCAAGTATGAGCTAAATATGAAAATTCTTGGCAAGCGCTTGCTGTAATATTATTAATCCCATCTTTATGAGATTACAACAGAAAGGATTAGATGATGTGTTCTCAAAAACCTCTATTGAAATTCTTTCTTTTCTACTTTTTGAGAAATACAGGAAAACATTTGAGCAAAATTTAAAAACGCTCTAAAAATGTAACTTTTTGACGAATGCTCCTGTAATATTATTAACACTTCTTCTAAAGTAATATGCTCACAAGAGGAAATATTTCTTTTTACATTTCGAGAGTATTGTTTATTATTTAACGTTTTTTCTTGTTTTTCTAAGAAAATAGATTCACAAGAGATGATGCACTATCAAAACATCATTGATCTATTTTAATTTTTTTCTTGTTTATTTTTTAACAAATACCAGGAAACATTTCTTGGACCTTAATATTTGGGTAAGATCTTAAGCATGACCTAAATATGGAAATTTTGGGCAAGCGCTTGCTCTAATATTATTAATCCTTTCTCCATGAAATTACAACAGAAAGGATTTGATGATGAGCTTTCAGAACGCTATTTATCTATTAAAATTCCTTATTTATTACTTTTTAAGAAATACAGAGAAATTTGAGTAAAATTTAAAGACGCCCCAAAAAATGTAATCTCTTGATGAGTGCTTGTTGTAATATTATTAGCACCTTCTATAAAGCAATATGTTCACAATAGGAAAGATCTCTTTTCGCATTTCCAGAGTATCCTGTATCGATTTAATTTTTCTTCTCGTACTTCTAAAAGAATAGGTTTACAAGAGCAAAGATTTGGTAATGCACTATCAAAACATCATCTATCTATTTTAATTCTTTTCTTCTTAATTTTTTAAAAAATACCAAGAAGCATTTCTAAAATTTTAGATATAAATATTTTAGAAAAATCGTAAGCATGATCTAAATATGATAATTATTGGCAAGCGTTTGCTAGAATTTTATTAATTCTATCTCTGTGAGAATACAGCAGAAAGGATTTGATGATGTGATTTCAGAACGCTCTCTATCTATTAAAACTCCTTCTTTTTTACTTTTTAAGAAATACAAGAAAACATTTGAGTAAAATTTAAAGACGCTCCAAAAAATGTAAACTCTTGATGAGTGCTCGGTGTATAATATTAACACTTTCTCTAAAATAGTATGCTCACAAGAGGACATATTTCTTTTTGCATTTCCAGAATATCGTTTATCTATTTAAGTTTTCTTCTTGTATTTCTAAGAGAACAGGTTCCCAAAAGCAAAGATTTGATGGTGAACTCTGAAAATATCATCTATCTATTTTAATTATTTTATTGTTTATTTTTTAAGAAATTCCAAGAAGTATTTCCAAAATTTTGGACTTAAATATTTGAGTGAGATCTTAAGAATGACCAAATATGGAAATTATTGGCAAGCGCTGCTCTAATATTATTAATCATATCTCTATTAAAATATATATATCTATTAAAATCTTATTTTTTTACTTTTTATGAAGTGCAGGAAAACATTTGAGTAACATTTAAAAACACCCCAAAAAATGTAAATTCCTGATAGTGCTCGTGTAATATAATTAACACTTCCTCTAAAACATATTGCTAACAAGAGAAAAGATTTCTTTTTGCATTTCCAAAGTATCGTTTATCTATTTAACTTTTCTTCTGGTATTTCTAAGAGAATGCACTACAAAACATCATCGATCTATTTTAATTTTTTTCTTGTTAATTTTTTAAGAAATATCAGGAATAATTTTTAAAATTATGGACCTAAATATTTTAGTAAAATTGCAAGCATGGTCTAAATATGGTAATTCTTGACAAGCGTTTGCTAGAATATTATTAATCCTATCTCTATGAGAATACAACCGGAAGGATTTGATGATGCGCTTTCAGAGCGCTATCTATTTATTGAAACTCCTTTTGTTTTACTTTTTAAGAAATTCAGGAAAACATCACACGTAAAATTCACGACAGAACACTTTGATCAGTTAAATGTGAAAATCGTCACCTTATAACTCTAATGCTAAAGGTTTATTATCTGAAAGCAAACAATCGATGCAACATATGAATTTCTCTCAAAAGCCTCAACAGATTCTGAATAATGAGAAGCTAAGATGGTGGCTCCTTCTGCTATAAAAATATTCGACTACTACCGTTTAGGTGAACTGAAGTCGAACTCCTCGACACGAAATCGTAGGGTTCAAGCTTTGATCCCTATCCTTAAACTTTTGCCTAGTGTTATACTTGTGCTCCACTGCTCTCTGGATTTAGTGCAGAAAGCTCTTTGATTTAACAATTATGTATTTTAGTATTGACACTACCTGCAACCAATTTTTTCCAGAATAAAATTATAATTATGGTAGAAGCCAGCTAAAGCAAACTTCTCTCTCTTTAGACGTGGCATAACGTACTCCTAAGTTGAGGATTATAACTGGTAATGTAGCTCTTAGTGCATTTCCTAATGGGATCAGACTGGATATGCAGGTGTTTATCTCTTCTGATCTAGCGAAAATTAATGACGGTCTTAATTAAAATTACCGGAAACTGTACCGCCGCCTCTGTTCATGCGATTAATAACAACATCGGTGTTGACCAATTAATTGTGAACGATCAAGAATCAACGACCACATTTGTTAACAAACTCACCGGCGCTAGTAACGGTGAAAAAGCAATTCTAAATCGAAACGGAATAAACGAAAACCTGGAGCTATTATGTGATCTTTCCGAGTGCTTTGATAAGTTGTCTTTCACAAGTTAACAATCTGCCAAGTCGGGAGAGACCGCTCAATGGCCTCGACAACAGGGTCGGACTGGCATGAAAGTTTCCGTCGGCGAGACGGACGGGCGACGTCAAAACTCGATAAAAATCTTTCAGGACGATTTAGAAACGAAACCGAAGGTCGGTATTTCCGGTGGTTCTAACCCAACGATGACGTTTGCGGAGAACAACTTTGTTCCGGATTGCCGACATAATTTTGTTTTATCGGCAACGGCAGCCATGACCAAGAACCACGGTTGGAGGTCGGGTAGGTCCCGAACCGTATGGTCGGTTCTTTCGAACCGAACACATGAAACTATCAAAAATTACTGGCAACCAAGAAAATTAACACTTGTGGAACCTTCCTAACTGTACAATAATCCTTGAGTCGAGCGTGGAACTGCAGTGAATAATCTTTTGTGTTAATTGTTAATTTTGTAAAGTTGAAAAATGGGCAAAAAGCCGAATTGGCTTCGGTTTCTAGTAGTAAAGCGCGGCAGACTGGACTCGATCGCTATGGTGGCCGCAATAAACCAATTTGATTAGTAACTTTTTGCATTCTTGGCATTTGGCTCAAAAATAACGGAACGATAATGGCGTAATGTTGGCGTGCGTTTCGCACATCTCAAAGTCAAAGACCCGGGGATTGTCTGAACCGCCCCGATTGAGGGATGAATTGTTAATTCGGACAGCGGCGCCACCTCGCGGTCGATCCGGTTTTCGCATGGGATCTAACCGTGATTAGAGTTTTGAAGGTGTGGGCCTTTTATGCGACCAGGTTTGAGGAAAGCGAAGATCAAGATAATTCACCTAATAAAACGATTACCGCACAGCCGAAAGGCAATGAACGACCTTCGCGATTTTTATGCGTCGGTCGAAAACCCCGCTCTGGTTCAACGCTCAGATGTAGACCGTGTAAAGAGACGAGGAGGAGCGCGCACCAGTAGAGAAGATAAAATAATTCGTCCGACGAACTCGACGGTTGCTATTATTACGGCCTGTTTGCCTGTTTAGACACTTTCAGTTTGAATCCGGATGGTCTTCTGCGAGATTGAGACGCGCGAAGAATTACAAGGGTCAATTAGGAATAATGAAGATGGGAAAGTGCAGTGGTGATGAAAAACAGATCGATAACGGCCCCAAGGCTTCATCTCCGTTAGATTTCATCGGCGAATCAGTTAAAACCGTGCCACCATGGAGGCATAATAATTATGCTAGTCTAGACAAGGTTACTTGACGCAGGCCCCGTTTAGAGGCGACGAGCTCCTAGTTTCAGCACGTGCAACCAAATCCTTTCGATATCTGACTGCCGACAACTACAAGGCTGAATTGCAAGATTTCGAGGTTCACCCAGCCTTAGGCTTTTGTCTTATATCCGAAAAAATGTATGGTGTCATTTTATTGCAGCAAAATAAAGCTAAACGCTATAGAATAAAAAGTTCTTTGTTCTTTCCCTCCCCAAATCGATACCATCCCGGAATTTTGCCACAACTAAGAAAACCAGCCAAAATTAATTCTATAGATACTTAGAACATCGACCCGAACTAAAAATAAGGGCAATTGTGTTGAAAATATTTTTCCATCATTGTAAATTTTAAATTCAACAGTTGCAAATGTTGCAAAATCAGTTTTGGTAGGTCAGAATATTAAGCTGGACCAGGTATACTTAAATCTTATTATCTTGTCGCGGTAAAAAAAGGCACTCAAAAGTTTTTTTGAAATTAGTCTTTCATAACGATGTACGAAACTGGTCGTCGAGACTTTGTCGGTTTTTTGATTACGTTAATTTTTTCACTAATTGTTCGCGTTTGCTTTATGTTATAATTACTGAGTGTCTTTAAGGATGCTGTTTAGTCGTTGTCGCGTTCTCTGCCAGAGAGGGCGTTACAGACACGACAATTTATGTTGCGTTATCACGACGCTAAAATTGGAGAGAATTTCTTTCACTTTAAAGAATTTGGAGACATCAGTTTTGGATTTAAAATAAATTTTAAGTCGATCTGTCAAGTACTTGTACTTGTGCACAACTACACAAAGAATATTGGATTTACTGGTCAGGAGTAGACGCGAGAGTTAGTTTAATCTTAGGAGAAAATAAGATCAAATCAGTAACACGAATGAACCAAATCAATAACAAAATAATGTCAATAGAAATTGAAGAAGAAAAATCATACACACTAATAGTGGCTTACGCACCAAATGAGGGCAAAAAAAAATAAAAGAAATAAATTTTATGATGAACAAGAAATAGATAAAAGAAATTACAAAATAATTATTTATAATTGTCAGTCTAAATGGAAGAGTTTGACATCAGACGCAATGAGTAGAATGATGCTTTGAAGAATTTGGAGAAATATCAAGAAATATCAGCGGAGAAAAAATATTAGACTTAGGTCTAGGAAATAAAGTTAAAATAGAAAAGGTACTCAATTTATGAAAAAAAAATATTGAGAGAAATGCAAAGCAGAAACTAAAATTCTATAACAGACCATTTCTTAATAGATAAATAAATATGGCCAAAAGTAGGAGACATCATAATACAGCGAGGACCAAAAATAGTAGGCAACTACTACTTAATGTTAATAACAACAAGAAGGAGGCAAAAAGTAAGTAAAAGAAAAAATATTCAACTACAAAATAAAATATTACAAAGTTAAGAACACAGAAACAATACCAACATTTCAAAAACTTAAGAGAGAAGCTTCGAAGATACAAAGGTAACATCAAATATAGAAAAACTATGGGAAGCGTTGAAGACTGCAATCTTATTAGCAGCAGAAAGATTATTTGAAAGAATATAACTAATAAACAGAAACAATGATAAATTTTCTGGTGGAGGAATAAGTAAAACACGTAGAAAATGTAGATACAGAAATTAAAGCACGAACATCAGTAGCATGAAATTTATTCAAAAACATAATCAAGACAAAAGCTAAAAAACACAAACACAAAATCATTATAATGATAATGAGATACCAAACCAAGTTAAATATAAATAATATTGAAACATCCAGAAGTAATCTAATTATAAAACCGATAAGCCACATAGTAAACAAAAAACAAAATTGCAATCTGCGTTAAGAGAAAGATTGACACGACAATAGCAAGGAAAGCCTACCGAGCAAAGACAAACAAGAAGAGAGAAAGACAAACGCAACGCGAAACCTGGTAAGATAAAATAAAGAACACAGCTGAACGAGGAAGAATAAAAAAAGAAAAAAAAAACAGAAAATAATTAGAACAAGATGGAAAAAACTAGAGAAAATTTAAAAAAGGAGGGCACCATAAGATGACTCAACTCTCAACCTTCGCGTTACATACCACATGAGTGGATATGTATAAAGAATACGATAGAGGGAAGAAAAATACATTAGGTGACATTATAATTATTTTTTATGTACAATAAAGGAATCTTTAAGATTCATTGCATCTTTAGAATGTGTATAACGAGAGAATGCATTTTCATGCGTGCAACAGAAAACACAAACATATTTACAGGTTCCAAATTTTATTTGAAACAGTTTTATATGTAGGGGAGACCGGGAATGAAAGTATCACGGGTAGATTGTAACAGTGCCCAAAGTTTCCAAAATTCTCGTAAGATGGCGTTCAAAGTAGGTGTGCAATCTTTACTATTGTCTCCTTTCATACCCACATTGCCGTCTTGTAGCTGCTATTGAGATAACGAGTTTTCCAAAAAGTCTGACTGTTTTTAGCGCAAAAGTAAATTCCGTGTGTCTCGTATTGAGTGACTTTATATCCATCTATCAAACGCAAACCAAAAGGTGAGTACGCTGTTATGTTCTTGATTATCTTGACTATCTATAGGGGTAAAACAATTTGATCTTGAAACTGTCGTTAATTTAGGATTATTTTCAATTTGTTTTTTGTGCTCTTGGGTCAGAAGTAACAAAGTGACAAATCTTAATCACATTTTCTATCTGCAAATATAACCACAAATCTCACCAATTGTTTTCCTCGTAGATGAGAACCTACACAAGAAAGACAAATCGAGGGACTGTTTCTTTAGATGTAATAAAAAGGGCAATATCCTTGATGATCGGCGACAATAGGCCAATCAGGGCAGTAGCAAGGGAGTTAAATATTTGTCATGTGACTCTAAGTCGTTATGTAAAACAAAGGAAGGAAAGTGGAAGCAATCCTGAAACAATTGGATATATACCCAACAGGCAAATTTTCCACAATGAAGAGGAATTAGTCTTATGTGCATATTTGAAGACATCTGCAAGTATTTATTTTGGACTTACACCAGCTGATTTTTGAAAGCTGACCCACAAGTGTGCTTTTCATCACAACGTGAAAGTTCCTCTAACGTGGGCTGCAAACAAAAAGTCTGGAACCGAATTGCTATCTACGTTTCTGAAAAAACCTCCACTTTATCGAACCGATTGCCAAAAGCTACAAGTTTGAGCAGAGCAACTTCTTTCAACAAAAGCAATGTCAAGAAATTCTTTGATCAGCTGGAAACGGTGTTAAAGAAGGACAAATTTAGTTCCTCGCAGATATGGATGTGGATGAAACCGGAGTGGCCACGGTGCAGAAGCCCAGGAAGACTGTTGCAACCAAAGGAACTCTTACATCCGGGGAACGAGGGGTTTTGGTCACTTGTTACGTTCTTATTTTGACTTTGGTTTATTTTGACACTTTACAGCCTCCTGCCTTAAGAAAGTTATCTCTCCTTTGGTTTTTTCGTTAGTGTGCAAGATGAGAAAATGTTTATGTTCTGTTTCTGTTAAATGTTCGTATTTCAAGTCTCGCGCTAATCGCGCCCTCTTTAGCTTTTTTTATTTCGATTTCTTGTATAGCGATATCGGATGGCACATAATAAGTTTTCTTTAAAAAGACGCCATTGTGGATTTGTAGTTATCGGGATTTGTTCGTGTGCGCTATTAATTTTTATAATTAACCCACGTATTGGGAATTTTGTGCCGAACAAGTAGGACAATCATTGCTATCCTGAATTTAATTAGGAGCTCTGAGTTTTTGCTTATTGGCGACATTTAACCGATATCTCACAATTTTGGTGCGACGCCCTCTTTTTTTAGAGGGCTCTTCTCTTCTCTTCTCTTCTCTGCTCTTCTCTTCTCTCCTCTTATTC
Organism: Pyrochroa serraticornis; assembly: GCA_905333025.2. Lineage (NCBI taxonomy): Eukaryota > Metazoa > Arthropoda > Insecta > Coleoptera > Pyrochroidae > Pyrochroa > Pyrochroa serraticornis. The sequence goes on along the minus strand of HG995157.1, from coordinate 5,246,889 downwards.
TTCATCTTCTCTGGGACCGTCTCTAGAAGCACTTCTTTTCCGTCCTTGATACGTCTGTACCCTCTTGGATTGGGTCTACCACCCCTTGTTCATTTGCTGCCTGCTGCCATATTTTATTTGTTGATTTTCGACAGAACGGAATCAAAGTAGAGCAGGGTACGTAGCACACTCTTGTTGCGTGCGTGCAGGAAGTTCTACAAAGAGTATTTTGTAAAAGATGATCCTATAGGTTGTACTGACACTGCAAACCATTCAGGATGGATGATTGGTACTGATTTTCTCTTTTTATTACACATTTTAGTAAATCTGTGAGACCCAGCGTTAAATACCCAGCTTTGCTTCTACTGGATAATCACTCTCATCTTGATATTAAGATCTCAAATTTAGCTAAAGAGAACCACGTCATCATGTTGTCATTTCCACCACATTGCTCTCACTGCCTTCAACCTTTGGATGTTGATGTTTATGCCCATTCAAAACTTATCTTGTCACATATCAAAATGCGTAGATGCATAACAATCCTGGAAAGGTGCAACAACGCCAGTCAATATAACAAAAGGTTTTGCAAAGAATAGAATATGTTCGTTGGACAGAGAGGTTTTCTAGGATAGTGATTTTGCTGCAGTTTTTGTGACAGATCGACCATTACTAGAGGAATCTCGAAGCCGACCATGATGCTGTCGGAAAAAAGGTGTGAGGCCATCACCGAATAGCGAAGACAATGATAAAACTGCGGAAATATTCCTTGAGCCAAAATCATTTACCGACTTCTCCCCGGAAGTTGTTAAGTCCTCCCCAAAAGCTCCACGACGAAAGCAAACGACTTGAGGGCGTAAACGTCGCGAGACTGCAGTGTTAACCGATACCCTAGAAGTGGAAGAATTGAAAGAAGAACAAGCAAAGAAGAAAAATAAAGTGGTGAGCAAGGGAAAAAAAGCGACAAAGAAGCTATTTCTGGATGACAATAGAATTGATGGCAATGGAGAAGAAGATGGAAATAAAGAAGAGAAAACGTTTTCTCTTACGTGTTGTGAGCCATATTCAAGCAGTCTAGCTGAGGCCCAATGGGTTCAGTGTCTCCGATGCAGGTTGTGGGCTCATGTAAAATCTGGAATAGGAAAATGTATTTTTGAAAAAACTGCGATACGGACCATGATATTTTGTCAAATTAATATTTTTTCCTCACTTTGTTATTAATTTGATAAGTTTCACTTAGTGATTTGTGGGACCAAAGATTTCTTGCTTCAATTTTTCTATGTAAGGTTTATTATGGAATGAATTAATTTTGTTAAATTTTACCAATATATATATATAATATACCTTCTACATAGTATATGTGAATTACCTACGTTTACATTACAACCTACCCCAAGCACTGTTACTTTTTGCCCCAACGTTAGGGCAAAAAGTAACAGCTTTCTTGTTCCATATAAAACACTAAAATTCACATTCATTAAGTATGATAAATAAATATTTTGCAAGAAAGTCGAATCTCCACTTTATCATGGAAATAGGTTGGAATAAAAAAAATGTTACAGTTTGTGTAGAAAGAAATAAAAATTAAAAATTTTTACTTTCATCCTCGGTCTCCCCTACAATTTAAAAACGGTTTCTGCATAATTTCTTGGCCTTTACATGTTTATTACAATAATAGAAATAATTGAAACATTTATATAAAAATATGGATATATGAGAAAAAAACATGCACGACTTTTATGGTTCTAGCAGGAGAAAACTGAAACCATGGAGTAATATGAGAGAAACCTATACTCGTAACTGGGTAGAAGGAGGATTATAAACATGGAATAGAAGAAGTCTCTGAAATAATTGATTCATCCTGAAATTGAGCTGAAAGTTTGTTTCTTAAATTTCTAGACCCAACAGTTATCGATATTGCAATCTTCACTTAAAATACTTGAATACTTGACCCAGGTATACTCAGATTTAAAGTTAGGTGCACTTATTATAGTAATTTTTGAAAAGCTGATCGCAAGAAGCAGCTACAGATTTCTAACGGTTCACTTGACGTGCCGCCACTGTTTCTAATTTATTACAGGCTTTACCTAGTCTAGACAACAGTTGTTTTCACCTGCGACGCCCATTGGGTCCAATCTGTGAAGTTAACTAAATTCATTTAGTAACAAAATAATTGGTTTTGCGATTTTGAAGCAAGTTAACGGAAAACTTTTCTTATGTTGTCATTATTATAGATTTTTAGTCATTGTAGAGGGGTTCCGGGACGCCCGCCATGGTGTCGTGCGTCCTTTACGAAGGAGAGAACGAGTCCGGTTCAGCCAACAAGTTGTCCGGATAATGATAGCGTTAAGCAGGAGTAACAGGCGGCGTTCCTCTTCTGCCCTATTGGCGTCTCCTGCAAGAACTTTATCGACGCTATTAAATGACATATACCTATAAATAGTAGATATTTTAATCTAATAAATGTGTATGTATTAGTGTTCAATAACAGTCATTTAGTCGGCCGGTGGCAGCAAGTCGCCGTCCCTCTCGCTCGCATGCCATATTGGAGTGCCGCTATCGATTATCCCCTTTCTTTTTCCCTCTTGCACCGCCGGTGTGTTCTTCTCACTTATCGGCATCCCGCTGCTCAAATATTTTTTCTTTCAAAACAAAACTGTTATCTCGGGAACGAACGGGCTATTTTATATTTTATTTTACAGCGGCTTATCTGATGTAGGTGGATATTGCGTTGTGGAGAGTTATCGCAACGTTAACGTTTTAACATAAACGATTAAGGAGGACGCGTTACGTGACGAGACAACTGCATCTGTCTTGTCTGTCCGCATTACTTAACGCGCCAATCGATGCTTCTTGTACTCTTAGTTGCAATTATCGCGACATCCAGCTGTGCTGTTACGGCCTTAATCAAATCAATCAACACCGCTAATATTATCAGTTGATGGACGAGACATTTCGCGTTTCACGATCCTCACCTTCGCACAAACGAAACAAGATAACAAAAGGAAGATGAGGAATTTTCTTGTGGAATTGTCCCCGCAATTTTCCGAATATCAACGTTAAGGGAACATAATGTAAACCCGACTTCGTTTCCACAGATTACATCGGAAAGTGTTCCCTTTAAATTCACTTTAACACTAGCGAAACGGATTTATAACAACGAGAATTACTAATTATTTTAGAAAAATGTTTTTTAGATTTGTCACTCGGAATGGCAATTAGTTTTAAACAATTAAATTTTTGGTCAGACATTCGAAATTGGGGATTTCCAATTAAATCCGGTTATCTAATAAATCATAAATGAACAAATAACGAGGTTATCATTCCTTCCTCACCCCATTAAGCGAGACAGATACTGAATAACGAAATTATTAAGCATTTTTATGAGAAATTTACCGAGATTTTGCAATTACACCCCTAAAACCAATTTAGGTGAAGCGAAAAGGTGGAAGGTTAAAAACTTTATTAAACGAGGAATATGGTAGCAAATTTTAGTCAAAAGATTACGACGATTGCAATTTTTATATTATTATGAAATGCAAAAATAATAAATAGAAACTCAGTAAGAAGACAGAAAGATAAGAAAAAGAATTAATTTTTCTGTTCGCTATCCACTAAAGTTATATGGTGGAAACGGCAACTCATTTCGAAAATGGGTCACAATTAAAGTAAAATTTTGCAGTCCCTAACCAGATGTGGAAAGCTTTTGTTCAAAGAGCGCACTAATTAGCAAATATTTATCCAAATTTCTACTTAAAAGTGGCGAAATTAGCGTTTTGAATGTAATTCATAAAAATTAATTTGCTTACAAGTCGTTAAAAATTTGACAACTAAAGCGACTTACCAAAGTTGTTGAACTAGTAAAATTTCGCGTGTTCCAGTCAAAATTTAATGGCGAAAGCAACTGGTTGTAAAATGGATGAAAATGGAAAGATTCTTCGACAACATCAATGAAGAGATAGCAGAAAATTCATGATTGTGGTACAAGAAAACTAACTAAAAAGTAAAATAATTGCAATTTATGTAATATTAAAAAAGCTCCATAATTCATATATTTGGGAGTTCATTATGCTAAAACAATATTTTTAAATATTATTGGCTGAATTCAAATGCGGCACTATTTCAGAATTTTGTTATTAAAAATTGAGAGTTAAACATGGAAAACTAAGAATTGTTGAAGTGGTTCACTTTTGTATTCAATTGGGGATACGTTTCTTCCTTTTTTCCCGATTATTTGCATTAACGACATTAAAGTTTCTAAACTAATTGTTAGAGTTTGCTACATTAGTTACATATCACCTTCAAAAAACTTTAATTGACAGTATCTGCTTGCTTACAAAAAATTCTACGTTTTATGTCCCAGTTAGTTGTTATTAGTTGGTAATGACTCAACTGTCAAAAAAAAGTACAAAACTGCACAACACCTAAATAAAGAATCCAAAATAAATTCGGTTTTAAAATTTTTATTTACTTTGAACCGCACTTGGAGTAAAATCCGCTGTTGTTACTTACTTAATTTCTTTAGTAAATTAATTTTGAAGTAATAATTAAATAGTTCATAATCTTGGGTCCGTCTCTTAGCTCAAAAACATAATGATATCGAGGTCCTAGAATGAACTAAATTTTTGAAATTAATTAACTTAAATCTTCGAAAATATTAGAGTTTTTATATTATTTTAAAAACATAAATATTCTTTTATCGACGTTTCAAGGGCTTTGTAAGGAACCTAAAACCAAAATTTTAGCTTTGAAAATAAAAAAATTCAATTTTTCAAAATTGAGGCAAATTTTGCACAAGAAATTCAAATTTTCATAACTTCTAAATTAAGATTCCAATTCAAAAACTACTAACTGTTTTCTATAAGGCACACTTAACATTATAAAATGAAACTAGCAAACAGGCCTATAAAAATTTTAAAAATTTTCTACAAAAAAATTTGCCACATATTCAGATGATAAAATTTTTCCAAAAATGCCAAAATAATTTTGAGCCAACAAAAATATTATTTTATTATGTAAATTATGACGAAGATCTCGATTTTTTTCACCGTTTGTCCATCTAAGCGACAAATTTGTAGTGGTTTACAGAAGAGCTCAAAAATTAAATTTTTACAATATTTAGACCCCCATAACTTCTAGAGTCATTAAGGTATTGCGAACACAAAAACATGCCTGAAATCGACATTTAAAGAGCTTTCTAATAATTTTAAACAAAAGTCATGGCTTTGGTTCTCATTTTTCACCGTTGATAAGAATTTAGGTCCAGAAATTCCAATTCACATTGGTGCGTTGGGTTCAGTAAACTCAAGAGTATAAAATAAAACAATAAAAAGTACCTTAAATTTTTTTAATATTTTCTATTTTTTTTCTATCTCAATCGATGAAAATAAATTTTCAAAAATGCTAAAATTTACACCAATTGTTCTGAGACGTCGAGAACAGAATTTTCTGACGCAACTTGACTTTCTGAACCTATTTTCGTACTGGGTTGGTTAATTTATGGGATGAATTTTCGACATTTTGAAAAAGAACAAAAAATACAATTTTTTTGTAATTCAAACACCGATAACTACCATAATTTCCAATTTATTTAAAATGCAAGTGTATCTTTTTTTTGACATTTACGGGGTTTTCTAACACGCCCAGAAAGATAGATTTGCAGCTGCAATTAAGAAACCAGAATTTTTCAATTTTGACCGAGTTTCAGTAACTCGAATTTTCTGTTTTCATCCCAATCAATAATTAGTTTTTTCTGAGCCAAGGAAGAAAAGCTTTTGTGGTATAAGTGGTGCCGCTGATCTCGATTTTAAACTCAAATCTTTCCTTTGAGTTATGGATTTCGATTATTTTACAAAAAGAAACAAAGACTAAAATGTTTACGCAATTTAAACCACCGCAACTAGTAGAACTTTTAAATTATTATGAATAAACACACATAATTTTTATCGACAATCCAAGAGCTTTGTAAAAAACTTAAATCCAAAATTTTAGCTTCGTAAATAAAAAAGTTTAATTTTTCAAAATTGAAGAAAATTTTGCACAAAAAATTCAAATTTTTATAACCTCTGAATTAATAGTCCAATTCCAAAACTAGCGACTGCTTTTTATTAGGCGAACTTAATATTATAAAATAAAACCATAAAAGAGCCCTCAAAAATATAAAAAAATTCTACAAAACATTTGACAGATGTTCAGTTCGTAAAATTTTCTAAAATTTCCAAAATTATTTTGAACCAACAAAAATTACATTTTATTATGTAATTTTTGTTGCAGATCTCGATTTTGTGCACCGTTTGTTCATCTAAGTAATAAATTTTTAGTGATTTAGAAAACACTACAAAAACGAAAATTTCTACAATAGTCAGAGTCAGACCACTATAACTTCTAGAGTTTTTAAGATATTGCAAACGCAAAGTCTTGCCTAAAATTGACATTTAAAGGGCTTTCTAATAATTCATCGCCTTGTAAATAAAAGGCTCACCTTTTGACCGTTGATAAAAATTTAGGTCCAGAAATTCCAATTGTCATAACTTCGAAAATTGAGGTCCAAATTAAAAAGTAGCGAGGGCGTTGCGTTCAGTAAATTCGATTATAAAATAAAACCATAAAAAGTGTCTGAAGAATTTTCAATATTTTTGATTTTTTTTCTATCTCAATCGATAACATTTTTGAAAAATGCTGAAGTTGCTGAATTGACAAATAAAATTCGGCGTGTTCTAGTAAAAATTTAATGACAAAAGCAACTAGTTGTAAAGTGGATTAATACGGAAAAATTCTTCTACATCAATGAAGAGATACTAGAAAATTAACGATTGCGGAGCGTTAAAGTATGAAGAAAGTAAAATAACTCCATAACTCGGATATCTGGGAGTTTATTATACAAATGCAATATTTTCGAATATTATCGGCTGAAGTCAAATGTGACTATATTTTAGAATTTTATTATTAAAAATTTAAAGTTAAACAAGTAAAGCTAAGAATTTTTTGAAGTGGAACACTTTTGGATTCAATGAGGGATGCATTTTTTTCGTTTTTCTCACTAATTTGCATTAACAACATTAAAGTTTCTAAATTATTTGTAAATAAAGAAGTCAAACTAATTTTGATTTTAAAAATAATATTTACTTCGAACCGTACTTGGAGTTTAATCCGCTGTTTTTACTTACTGGTTTTCTTCAGTAAATTACTTCTGAAGTAATAATTAAACAGTTCTTAACTTTTGGTCCAGCCCTTAACTCAAAAACACAATAATATCGAGGTCCTAAAACTAACTAAATATTTAGGACTTAATTTGTTGAAGCTTCCATAATTATTTTTCTATTAGCTGCTCTGTAGTGTCACATAATTTTCCAAAAAATTAACTTGTTTCTCTATCAATTGTAGAATTAGTTGGTAAATTTTTTGAAAAATTAACTTTTCCCGTATGTTTTTATTTAATTTTATCGCGTATTGTTCCGTTAATTTGATCGGCCGTCGTCCGAATCGAAGCGGTAATCACCCGGCGCCTCCGCCAAAAGTGACCGTCAAGTATCCCGAATCCATTAAACATTCAAATCGTCCGCGAATCGACCCGCCTCCAACTGATTTGCTCTTTAACTGAATTTTATTGTTCCATTTGGTAAAGTGGTCGCAACAGTAAACGTTAATTGAGCATCCCCAACAATGGATCGAACATAACGTAACACCGCCAGCGAATTACATGCAAACCTTGAATTCGCAACGTTAATTACTCATTAATCGTGATGTCGACGAAATAAACCGGAAATTTTAATTTTTCTATTCCTAAAATCGTCCAATTTTCGGGGTAAAAAGTGATTTCTGTTAATGGGGTTGTTTTCGATGAAAACAGCTGCATGAAGTGCAACCTAAAACTTTTCGGTCGATAACAATTTAGTTGGGTGTTGGAAAAACTTTACTGCCACCATCACTGATGGGTGTTGACCACTGCCTGAAAATATATTGTTATTACTGAATCGCAAACACAATCTCAAACCGGCTTATGTGAGATAAACTGTCGAGCAATAGTGTATCACTATAACCAGCCCGTGTTACACACACGTAAAGACATTAATGGTAATTAGCTGATGAATAATGAGCCGCATATTGGGTTGTTCGACCAATTCGGCCCCTCTATTAACTTCGGCAATATTAATTTGTTTACGGTACCATAACTTGCAAACCCAAATAACCGAATGTGAAGTCGCACATTTGTAGGTATTCAATGTAAAATTTGTTCAAAATTTCTAAAATAGATGTTTGTAAGAATTTGTGGTATTGTCTTCAAAATAGGGTCATCTGAAGCGTAGAATCCTTTGTTCAAGCCAAATTTGGCAAATAATAAATAGCTTTTATTCTTCATTCTTGTACCTTAAACATATTGATTTGCTGGAGTAGCTTCAAGATATCCCGAACAAGTGCAGAAGACGCTAAAATCGCTACCATCCGATTAAGAAATATTTGGAGGTTTTGTTAAGAATTTTGAAAAAATTTCATTATTTATTTTAATTCTTTTCCATGTTATATTATGCAGGAAAAGCACAGAATTATTTAAAGTAAGAAGGGGGTAAAAATAGATGGGAGGCGCCGTAATGATTACAGTTGAGTTACATCTTTGACATTCATCCCCATTATACAAACACGTGGCTAATGAATGTTAAAAATAGTTAACAAAGCCAAAGATTGCAACTACACGTTCTGCAGGGGTGCTCATAGAACTAATTGTTTTGAGTGCCCCCAATGGTTTCTGGATCGTAATTCTGTGGATTCTTTGTTGATACGGCAAGGAGATTTCCGGTGTGCGGTCATTTTGGTATCGACTGCGTTAGCCGTTGGTCATTTGAATCTCGAGTGATCAAATGGTCAAAAGTGCAACAGGTCCTGGTGTTGGGAGGCGATATTTAACGTCGCGCATAATTAATTTTTCTAATAGGCAGGACGACCGAGGTCGGCCCTGGCGGGGTTCATTTATTAGGCCCGTTAAAGTTGGCGATCCCCCGTATCGTATTAAACATGTATGTGGATATCCATTAGTAATTCCATCCCCGCTAACTTGGTGCTAACATACTGAGCTCTGTTTGTGTAGCAATATCTACTGCAATGGCCCCTCGCGTTATTGCTCCTCCGCTCTTTGTGTCGTTCTCTCTGCCATCCAGTATCGAGCTGGACGGGAACACGAGCAGCATTTGCCTACTAACAGGTTATGCCGAGTGGACCAGATGGGGGTTGTAGCCCGACCGCCACCAGCACGCCACTGGCCGATTGCGGATAAGCAAAGCCGATTTGAACAGCGGTTTTGTGGATTTAAAGTGTTTTAAATGTTAATTATGTTTACACGTGTTTTGTTCTCGACTCCTCCCGGAACGATATCCCGGTCATCCGGCGATTTATCGAAAGGGGATGGTGCCGGAACGGGGTCGCGGGAATGAATAGAGGACGCCCATTTACGATGTAGAACACCAACTTGCCAGGTCGAACACGGTTTATTGACGAAGAGATGCCCGTTTGCTTGGAGTTTATTGTTTGCGGTGCTGCATTATACGATGAAATAACTTTATTACCTGGACGGAGACTGCAAGAACAGGACTTCGACACAAACATTCACGCCAAGATTTTCCTCAACTGGTCAACTTCAAGTCATATTTCAAGATAAAGACCGTTCAATTGTGTTCAGTGACGCGCTAGTTGTTCAATGACATTTAGAAATATCTTTGTAAACCCCATTATATTTTGTAACACCATGGGATAAATAGCGTCCTTAAAAACTTGACAGTTGAATAATTCCAGTCTTTTAATAGAACCCTACGATTTCCAGTTTTTTCGCCACCAGCTACTTTCAACTCATTAACAAACTTAAAATATCCAACCCCAAGTCTAAATGAAAAAGCTCAAAAAGTTGTTCGATTCGAACAACCTTTGAACATTTTTTACCGAAAATCTAGATAGAGACTCTTATTGGCTGCTGCAGAATTTTTCAAACGATTTCTTTATTCACTGTGAAAATGGTCCTGTGTTAATCCACAAAAATCACAGGTGATTAGTTTTTGCCGAAATGGGTTTCAACACTAAGGAAAATTAGAGAAGTAATAGAAGAATTTTACTTGGAAGTATTGGAGAAAACTTCTACACAAAATCTGACAATAATAACAATAAACCAACAATAATAGTACAAATTTACTAATAAGTAGCAGCGGGGTGTAAAGGTGAAGTTACGTATCGATATGGCTAAAAGCACAAGCGTGGAAATTTGAAAGTCACTTAGAGACCCAATTAAAAATATTACCAGAAACCAGAGTGGATGCATCTTAGTGAAAATAGATACTAAAGCAACTGCGTTTTAGACAACAAAATTTCAAGAAATAATTATTTTGATGTTAATTGGCCCTTGTAAAGCAAATTTTAGACCAGAAACATAGTTGAAAGTTCTAATTTGGATATTGTGTGTATTGAAGACAAAGAATTTGAAAATAAAACGATATGTGACGAATCAACTTTTTAACACTTTGCGCTTGAGGTGATCAACTCACGAAAGAACTTGCTAACATTGCAGTATTTTTCGATTTGGACAATCTTTCCACGTAATTTTGGAAAAAAACTCTTACTAACTGCCACTTAACTCAAGTTTTTGAGAAATTTGCTTCGACCATTTTTTTGGTGTTTTGATTTCAATTCAATTTTTCAATAATTTAAATTTTGAGAACCAGTCAATTATTTGGAAATAACTCAATTACTTCTTGCTTACGCTAGTAATAAGTAATGGCAAATAAACAAATAATTCGTCCACCACTGAGAATATCGAAGAAATTCCGTTACCTTACCTCGTTTTATAGCAATGTAATCGCAATAATTTCGTGTGGCGTCCCGCAACTTTGGCACGTAAAAGTGGTAAAACTCAAGGTATCATTGATATGCCGACAGGGGCAAGAGACTGAACGATCTTTCTGAGAAATTCGGTCATTATCTGAGCCAATTTAGTTTCTAGATGTGTACCGTCGTCTTTCATTAAATTTAAAAACGAAACTTGGACTTATGACGGGAATATTATTTTTACAAGATTCCGGCCACCAAACCTGTTTGACAGTATTTTTTAAGATCATTAACTAAAGAATATATAAGCAGGGTAAAGAGCAAATATTACCTACATTGTTTGGTTGCAGAAAAACAGTTGGTAAAAATGATATTTCTGTGACAGAATTCAAAATCAGAGGGTAGTAGAAGAATTAAAATAATTTGGATTTGTTGAAAATAGTGTGACAACTATTGAAAATTTATATTAGAACTTTTCTGATTTGTGGAAAATAAAAAAATAAAATTATTTAACGTAAATCTACTGCTAGGCAGTACCGTTTTAAACCAATTTTGCGCCCAAAATCCAAAGAGAATGAGTACTTTGCTTAATAAAATTTAAAAATCAAGAATTTAAATTTTAAATGACAAAATAAGTGAAAAAACAATCCCAAAAACTTTCTCCGGAAGCTTAGGTTTCTTAGGCTTCCGCTATAATACGCCACTACAGTGGATAAAAAAATAAAAAATACAAATTTATACAAAAATTAAATTCTCTAAACTTTTAACGTCACTTAGAATACAAAAGCAACGTTTTAATTAATTTTCTAATAAACGAAAATTTAATTCTTGGGGTGATAGATAAAAAACTCAATTTTCTACCGGTGATCAGAGTGAAATTCAACTTGTCATAATTTTAAAATTAAGAGTCAATTTAAAAACTGGTGGCTGCGTTGCTTTGGGCGAACTCAATAAAATAAAATGAGACCATAAAAGTGCCTCAAAAAAATTTGAACATTTTTGACAAAAATTTGCCACATATTTAGTCGATGAACATTTGCTAAAAATGCCAAAATTATTTCGCTCCAACAAAAATACCATTGTTTAATGAAAATCGTGTCGCAGACTTCGAATTGGCATACCGTTTGGCCATTGAAGCAATGAATTTTGATAAATTATAATTTACACAATATTTAGACCTCAATAACTTCTAGAGCTTTTGAGGTATTGAAAATGCAATGACTTGCTCTTAATCAAAATTTAAAGGGCTTTCAAATAATTTGAAACTCAAAGTCATAGCTTTGTAAATAAAAAAGCTCACTTTTTCACCGTTGATAAGAATTTAAAACAAAAAACTCAAATTGCCATAACTTCAAAAATAGAAGTTCAAATTAGAAAGTAGCTAGTGAGTTGCGTTCAATAAACTCAAAAGTATAAAAAGAAAACATAAAAAGTATTTTAAAAAAATTCAATATTTTCTATTCTTTTTATATCTCAATCGATGAAAATAAATTTTCAAAAATGCTAGAATTTACACCAATTGTTCTGAGACGTCGAGAACAGGATTTTCTGACGCAACTTGCCTTTCTGAACCTATTTTCGTACTGGGTTGGTTAATTTATGTAATGAATTTTCGACATTTTGAAACAGAACACAAAAATACAATTTTTTTGTAATTCAAACACCGATGACTACCATAACTTCCAATTTATTTAAAATGCAAGTGTATCTTTTTTTTCGACATTTACGGGGCTTTCTAACAAGCCCAGAAAGTTAGATCTGCGACTGCAAATAAGAAAGCAGAATTTTTCAATTTTGACCAAGTTTCAGTAACTCGAATTTTATGTTTCCATCCCAATCAATAATTTGTTTTTTTTTGAACTAAGGAAGAAAAGCTTTTGTGGTATAATTGGTGCTGATCTTGATTTTATACTCAAATTTTTCCTTTGAGTTATGGTTTTCGATTATTTTACAAAAAGACACAAAAACTGAAATTTTTACGCAATTTAAACCACCGCAACTAGTAGAACTTTTAAATTATTTTAAATAGACACACACCATTTTTATCGACAATCCAAGAGCTTTGTAAAGAACCGAAAACCAAAATTTTAGCTTTGTAAATGAAAAAGATCAATTTTTCAAAATTGAAGAAAATTTTGTACAAGAAATTTAAATTTCTATAACTTCTGAATTAATAGTCCAATTACAAAACTAGCGACTGCTTTTTATTAGGCGAACTTAATATTATAAAATAAGGCCATAAAAGAGCTCAGAAAGAAATTTGAAAATTTTCTACAAAAAATTTGACACATATTCAGTTCATAAAATTTCCTAAAAGTTCCAAAATAATTTTGATCCAACGAAAATTACATTTTATTATGTAACTCGTATCACAGATCTCGATTTTATGCACCGCTCGTTCATCTAAGTAATAAATTTTGAGTGACTTACAGAACAGTACAAAAACTAGAATTTCTACAATATTCAGTCAGACTACCATATCTTCTAGAGTTTTTAAGATATTTCGAACGCAAAGCTTTTTAATAATTTGGAAGTCATCGCTTTGTAAATAAAAAAGCTCACCTTTTGACCGTTGATAAAAATTTAGGTCCAGAAACTCCAATTGTCATAACTTCGAAAATCGAGGTCCAAATTAAAAAGTTGTAAATTTAAGAGTATAAAATGGAACCATTAAAAGTGCCTCGAAATTTTTCAATACTTTCTATTTTCTTTTTCTTTTCAATCGATAAACATTTTCAAAAATGCTAAAATCTACACTAATTGTTTCGAGGCGCCATTTTCTAACGCAACTTGCCTTTCTGAACTTATTGTCGTACTGGATTCATTCATTTATGGGGTGAATTTTTGACATTTCGGAAAAGAACACAAAAATATAATTTTTTTTAGAATTTAAACACCGATAACTACCACAATTTCTAACTTGTTTTAAATCCAAGTATATTATTTTATTCGACATTCAATGGGGCTTTCGAAGAAGACCAGAAAGATAGATTTGCGACTGTAAATAAGAAAGTAGAATTTTTCAATTTTGACCAAAATGTAAATAACTCGAATTTTCTGTTTCCATCCCAATCCATAAAATTTTTCAAAAAAGCTAAAATGAAGAAAAGTTGTTCTGAGCCAAGGAAAAGAAGCTTTTGTGATATAATTCGTGTCGCCAATCTCGATTTTATACTCAAATTTTCCATTTGAGTTGTAGATTTCGATTAATTTGCAAAAATACACATAAATTAAAGTTATTACGAAATTAAAACCTCCGTAACAATTAACGTTGCAAGGGCTTTATAAGGAACTAAAAACCAGAATTTTAGTTTTGTAAATAAAAAAGTTCAATTTTTCAAAATTGAACAAAATGTTGCACAATATATTCAAATTTTCATAGCTCCTAAATTAACACTCCAATTCAAAAACTATCGACTGCCTTTTATTAAACGAATTCAATATTATAAAGTGAAACCATAACAGAACCCTAACATTTTTTTTTAAATTTTTGACAAAAAAATTTGGCACTGAATTGATGTAAATTTGCTAAAATGGCAAAAAATTTTTGATTCAACAAAAATAGCATTTCTGTATGTAATTTGTGTGCGATAAACGTCGAGTGGTTTACAAAAGAGCACAAAAATTAAAATTTCTACAATATTCAGACCTCCATAACTTCTAGAGTTTTGAAGCTATAGCGAGTACAAGGACATTTTCGTAATAAATATTTAAAGGACTTTTTAAATCAAAAGGGTCTAGAGCAAATTGTGAGTATAAACATTGAGTAAGATTTCCAAGAATTTGAAAAAGCATATCTATTAAAAATATGGCGTAAGAGTAGGTTTCTATCAAAAAAATAAATACCAATTTAAAAATCATAGTTAAAGAGGCGTAGATGATACGTTAACTCCGCTGTGTGTCTTATATCTTCTCTAGCCGCATAGAAAAATATTTTTTTATCAGATAATAAGCAAAAAATTTAAGTATTTGGGATGTAACATTATCGTCCAGTTTTGAGGGTGTCAGAGATAGATTGCTAACATTCTTCAGAAAATTCTAGCACAACGACCACATTGTGAGAAATAAAATCGAATTTTGTCAATTGCAGATTCTATTACTAAGAAAAGTAGCAGAAATGAAGAAAAGAATTTCGCTACAATGCAGTCGAAACTCTTTTGGACAGCGGTCAATAAAATAATTATAACCCAGATAGTTAACAACATCCGGAGCCGATAGAAGTTAAATTTCAACGTTATAGTGCCAGAACTATCAAAGCTAGAACAGTTATAGTTGCCCCATCTTTTTAATTGGTGTTTAAATAATCAAGTAAAAAGTACGGAGAAGAATTGCCGTCATCCATCACTGAACGTCGTATTTCCATCATAATTTTTACGTAACTTCGGTTTCCGTTCGATCGGATAAAATCAGTTGAGAAATTGAATCTAACCTACTAGGAAAACTTGATTGGAAATTCCTCCATAACAATCGACGCGCCAACACTGCAAGAGCAAAATTAAACTTTCCTTATTAGACAGTCTATGATAGTTTTTTTCCTTCATCATCAAACACCGGCCTTGCATTCAACTAAAGGCTGTCTGAACCTGATGCAGCTACTAATTGATAGAACAAGAAAACCAGATAGTGTTCCTGATTAGCGAACCGGGACCATTTAATTAACGCTATCGATTTCATTATCAACTCACAAAAAAAACGCATCAATCTCAAATTCTGGTCGTTACAACAATGTCCCATGAAAAATTGCACGTCGCCCCAATAACTTTCTTTATATGAAGAATTCCGAATGTAAATCATGTTCGTTCTCGTAAACAAGCGACTTGTCTTTGTTGCTTTCGGTGGCATTTTTTCGTTTCAACCCACGCGCTTGTTGGAAATTCAGAAGCTTCCCGATGAAAGTTGGAAATAAATCGGATTATTGGAGTAAAACGTAAATTTTGGTTTTAACTGAAATATTTCGGATTAATTGGTGGTAAAAGTGTTTATCGATGGCGTCAATAATGGGTATCGGGGATTTATTGCGGTAGCGATAAGGCGCTTTGAAAAATGGGCAGAATTTACGAAATGAAGAAAAGAATCATATAAGGGTGGGTGCGAGGGTGCCGAGAAAGGGACGCCCTCTGTTACGGCCTAATCCTCCCTTCACCATCGCCACATCACGGTTATGTCATTAGTTAAGGCCGCGCTGACGAGGTTTCTCCTATTTTAATCCACTTCTCTATTTCCGAAGTTTACCAGTTAATTTTTACGTCGCTGTTTCCGTGTTCTCTTGATTAATGGTCGAGTATCCCGACTTTTTTTTCGTTTCAGGGGCGCGTTACATAAACCACTATTATTTCGGTTTTTCCGTAAGTAATGACTGTTGTTTGATCATTTTTCTTGATCTCGCGGCGGTAATGCGATTTCGACCTAAATAAGCGAGGGAACGCGCCAAGTTTATGATTACCTCCAACCTCTTCCTCCTCCAGCATCTTGATACATGAAAGGTGTGTAATATATTTGAAAACGGCATCCACACGGAGAGCTCAGGGGATTTCCTGCTAGCTCGCGTTTGTCTGTGTCATCGCGTAATTAGCTTCGCTTCTTCTCACTCATTGCCGCATTATTCAGCCGTAATAAGCATATCCACCCCCAAAAAGGATCGAGTTTGACGACGGGATCGGTTACTTCGCTATTTCCGGCGGCCGCGAAGACCATTCATCCGAGAAGCTGGTTTAATGTCGCCGTAAAAAAAAACACAATATTTTCCTAAGCCACTAAAAACGTATTACGGTTTATATATGAAACGGCATAAAGACAAGCAACTGTTTAAGACTTGTAAAAATTTGATGAAGTCGAAACGTCGCTTGTGGATCATCACCGGCGACGGTTGGAGTTTTATGACGCTTCTTACGCCCACGCACTTCTCCGATCATAATCAAACGGAAGGAAATCGCGTCGACGGGCTTTCTGCGCAATTTTCTATAACATTAATATTAATCAACGGAAACACGGGGTTATTACGGCGTTATCCATTACCGACCGCAATTTGTTTATGTTTTTGCTCACTCAACATCGCTAACTTCCAGAGACGATCCAGCGATCCTGTTAGAGCATTACCATTCTTTATAAGGCTATTAGCCTTGAAACATTTGTTGCAGACTTTTTCTTCATCCTCATGCGTAGTGTTTCGCGAGAGCGAGATCGAGAACGAGAAGCGGGTGCTCTCGTTCTCGCTCTCAGAAATCTACGAAAACCTTTTCTCGATCTCGCTCTCGATTACGAGAGCGAGGACGAGAGTCTGCTATTTCTCGGGCTCGTTCTCGGTTTGCTCTCGTTCTCGTTGATCGCCGGATCTTTTACTCTATGCGCAGCAGAAATCGGTGGCAGTTTGTTGTGTTGTGACCAGTGTCATCTTACCAATACTAAAAATAGCATCCGCCAGTTCAGTTTATGAATTTGGTTGCTGTTAATGTTGTTGCTATACATCGTGCTGCGAATATTTACCAAACGAAAATTAATAATACCGTACCTTTCAATATGAAACGCTTTCTGAGTGGTGTACAAAGCGGGGAAAAGCGCAAGTCAACTACAGAAAAAGCAGTAGAAAGTGAAAGTGATAGCAATCAGACTTTTTCAAATTCATCACAATCCAAAGAAATGATAGATCTGGATGCGAGCATGGAGCATTATTGTACAGCGAAATCCTTGCCCGGTATACCATCTACATCTACCACTACTCCCCTCACCACATCTGCTTCAATTGAAGGTAGCAAAAGGAAGAACAAGTTTTCGAGGTATTTTGATATTGATAAAGATGGAGCAGATTCGTCCGAAAAATCGGCGAAGTGCCTACTTTGCAAGGAAAGCAGGAATATTGATAAAACAATAAAAATGGCTTTGCATAATACAAGTGGTTTGAAAAGGCATTTACAATTCATGCATCGTAAAGAATATACAGTTGTATTTGGCGAGAACTCTACAACTGATAGAAGAGGAAAAGGAAAAGATGGATTAAACCAGCAAACACTGATGAAGTATAACATGACTACGGCCGAGGTATAAGTTATTAAATATTTGTCAGTTTGTAGTTGTACCTGAAATTAATTTAAATTAACTAAATTTTTGCAATTTTCGGGAACGGAAACTATGCAATTAGTTTTTTGGGTGTCTACTAGCGCTGGGCGAAAACATAGATTAATCGATAAAAATAATCGATTAATCGATGTTTGAACAGTATTAAGAAATAATCGACTAATCGAATTATGATCAAGTAATCAAATAATCAATTAATCGCATTATCGATTTTTATATCCCAGTCCCTTTTACCCTACCGTCCCCTTCGTATGAAATCAATGCCAAGGTCAACTTTTATTTAAGAATTTGACGGTTAATCGATTACTTGATTCTGTAATTATTCGATCAATGAAATATTTGATTAATCAATCATTTAATTAATTGATAAAATTGATTGTTTGAGGACTCGATTAATCGATTCTGAAAATTCATAATTGCCCAGCCTTACTATACCTACTACATATTATTTGCATGATTTTTATGGTATATAAGTGAATTTATTGAATTCATTTTAGAACTTGTCGACAAACTTGGATCAGAAGATCGTAAAGTGGTTAGCTTTCAAGAATCTGCCGTTTAATTTTTTCGACGATGATGCTACTCAAGATTTTTTTCGAGCTATTAAAACTTTGACTACTACATCAATGCCGAAAAAGGATGTTATGAAAAGAAAAGTGTTTGAAGAATACGCAAAAATTGAGTTGAATGTGAAACAAATTTTAAGAGAGAATGTCTCAAATTTTTCCTTTACAATTGATGGCTGGACGTCAATTTCCGGAAGGTCGTATTACGGAATTACTACACATTTTATAGACAACAACTTCAACTTACAATCTTTGGCTTTGGATTTTATACCAGCAAAAGGGAAACACTCGGGACAGGACATTGCCCAAGCATTTATAAAAAGTTTACGGTCATACGAGATATTGAATAAAGTACAAGGAATCACAGTTGATAACGTGTCGTCGAATACTACTTTTATGGAGGAACTGAAGATTCTGATTAATGAAGCGGGAATTGAATTTGATTAAAAAAATCAGCATTTCAAGTGTTTTGCACACATATTAAACCTTGCCGTACAAGATATGTTGCAATTGCTCAAAAGTCGGAAAGAAGATTCCAGCGACGAGGAAGGCGAAAATAATTCTGATGGAGAAAACCTCGAAGTAGACTTAGAAGAGAACGCGACCAATTGCGAAGACGAAGTTGAAGATAGTGAAGGTACCATTGCTTCTTCTACAGTAATCACTAAGGTAAGAAAAACCTTTATCAAAATAAGAAAATCAGAGCAACTGCAGATCAAACTGAAAAATTGCTGTGATACACTGGAAGTGCCTTATGTAAAACCAGCTTTAGATATCAAAACCAGATGGAACAGTACTCATGACATGTTGGAAGTCGCACTTGGCTTAAAAGAATCATTAAAACTGTTATATAATAATGCAGAGTCAGTGGAAAAATTCAAAATGTGGCCTGAAAGACCAAATTTGGGTTTAAAAAGTAATATTATTTTTAACCGTTTTATTTTTAATCAAGTACTAGTTTTATTTTTCTTTTAATAAAAACGTATTTCAAACTAGGTATTTTATTGACATATTGCATTTTTTAAAACCGAGAACAAGAGCGAGAATTACGTCGAGATTCTCGGTCTCGGTCACCCTCCTTCTCGCTCTTGCTCTCGGGTTAGTATCCCGCTCTCGGTATCGGTCTCGATCTCGTTCTCGCTACGAGAGCGAGTGCGAGAACGAGAAAACTCTCGTTTCTCGCGAAACACTACCATGCGACACGATAATCGATGCCGAAGTGCGGAACTCGAATAATAATTTTGCTGTCAACCAAATCTTAAAATATCTTTCCGAGTACAATTAAAAACTTTTCTTCTTCCGTCTTTTTAGTAGGCAAAGTTTTTTTTTATTAAGACGTCTTTACCCCTTCGTTTTCTTGATTTTCCTCATTACTGAAGTTACACTTCTTTAGACGCGTTATGAAAAAATGTTGAGAATGAAATTTTACGATGCGCACGCACGATGCAACAGAAATCGACAGAATGAAGTTGCTCACCAGTGTTGCCACAAGCAGGTAGTAAGATTGAGGCGCGAGCTTTCAAAAATTATTAGAATTTATATGAAATTATGTTAAATTTCAAAGTTAGAACTCTTTAGGCGCGTTATGAAAAAATTATGAAAGTGAAACTTTACTATGCGCGCGCACAATGCAACAAAATTCGACAGAATAAAGTTGGTCACAAGTGTTGCCACAAGCAGGTGGTAAGATTGTGGCGCGAGCTTTTAAAAATTATCAAATTTTAAATAAAATTATGTTAAATTTTGAAGTAATTTTTTGTTAGACGCGTTATGAAAAAATGATTATAGTGAAAATTTAGGGTGGGCGCTAACGATGCAACAAAAATCAACATAATAAAGTTGCTCACCAGTGTTGCCACAAGCAGGTACTAAGATTCTAGCGCAAGCTTTAAACAATGATCAAATTTTACATGAAATTATGTTAAAAATTGAAGTTCTAATTCTTTAGATGCGTTATGAGAAAATGACGAGGGTGAAACTTTACGATGCGCGCTCACGATGCAACAGAAATTGACAGAATGAAGTTGCACACCAGTGTTGCCACAAGCAGGTAGTAAGATTAAGGCGCAAGCTTTCAAAAATTATTAGAATTTATATAAAATTATGTTAAATTTCAAACTTAGAACTCTTTAGGCGCGTTATGAAAAAATTATGAAAGTGAAACTTTACTATGCGCGCGCACGATGCAACAAAAATCGACAGAATAAAGTTGGTCACCAGTGTTGCCACAAGCAGTTGGTAAGATTGTGGCGCAAGCTTTTAAAAATTATCAAATTTTAAATAAAATTATGTTAAATTTTAAAGTAATTTTTTGTTAGACGCGTTATGAAAAAATGATTATAGTGAAAATTTAGGATGGACGCTAACGATGCAACAAAAATCAACATAATGAAGTTGCTCACCAGTGTTGCCACAAGCAGGTAGTAAGATTCTAGCGCAAGCTTTAAAAAATGATCAAATTTTACATGAAATTATGTTAAATTTGGAAGTTCTAATTCTTTAGACGCGTTATAAAGAAATGATGAGAGTGAACTTTTACGATGCGCGCTCACGATGCAACAGAAATCGACAGAATGAAGTTGCTCACCAGTGTTGCCACAAGCAGATAGTAAGATTGAGGCGCAAGCTTTCAAAAATTATTAGAATTTATATAAAATTATGTTAAATTTCAAAGTTAGAACTCTTTAGGCGCGTTATAAAAAAACTATGAAAGTGAAACTTTACTATGCGCGCGCACGATGCAACAAAAATCGACAGAATAAAGTTGGTCACCAGTATTGCCACAAGCAGGTGGTAAGATTGTGGCGCGAGCTTTTAAAAATTATCAAATTTTAAATAAAATTATGTTAAATTTTGAAGTAATTTTTTGTTAGACGCGTTATGAAAAAATGATTATAGTGAAAATTTAGGATGGACGCTAACGATGCAACAAAAATCAACATAATGAAGTTGCTCACCAGTGTTGCCACAAGCAGGTAGTAAGATTCTAGCGCAAGCTTTAAAAAATGATCAAATTTTACATGAAATTATGTTAAATTTTGAAGTTCTAATTTTTTAAACGCGTTATAAAGAAATGATGAGAGTGAAATTTTACGATGCGCGCTCACGATGCAACAGAAATCGACAGAATGAAGTTGCTCACCAGTGTTGCCACAAGCATATAGTAAGATTGAGGCGCAAGCTTTCAAAAATTATTAGAATTTATATAAAATTATGTTAAATTTCAAAGTTAGAACTCTTTAGGCGCGTTATGAAAAAATTATGAAAGTGAAACTTTACTATGCGCGCTCACGATGCAACAGAAATCGACAGAATGAAGTTGCTCACCAGTGTTGCCACAAGCAGATAGTAAGATTGAGGCGCAAGCTTTCAAAAATTATTAGAATTTATATAAAATTATGTTAAATTTCAAAGTTAGAACTCTTTAGGCGCGTTATGAAAAAATTATGAAAGTGAAACTTTACTATGCGCGCTCACGATGCAACAGAAATCGACAGAATGAAGTTGCTCACCAGTGTTGCCACAAGCAGATAGTAAGATTGAGGCGCAAGCTTTCAAAAATTATTAGAATTTATATAAAATTATGTTAAATTTCAAAGTTAGAACTCTTTAGGCGCGTTATGAAAAAATTATGAAAGTGAAACTTTACTATGCGCGCTCACGATGCAACAGAAATCGACAGAATGAAGTTGCTCACCAGTGTTGCCACAAGCAGATAGTAAGATTGAGGCGCAAGCTTTCAAAAATTATTAGAATTTATATAAAATTATGTTAAATTTCAAAGTTAGAACTCTTTAGGCGCGTTATGAAAAAATTATGAAAGTGAAACTTTACTATGCGCGCTCACGATGCAACAGAAATCGACAGAATGAAGTTGCTCACCAGTGTTGCCACAAGCAGATAGTAAGATTGAGGCGCAAGCTTTCAAAAATTATTAGAATTTATATAAAATTATGTTAAATTTTAAAGTTAGAACTCTTTAGGCGCGTTATGAAAAAATTATGAAAGTGAAACTTTACTATGCGCGCGCACGATGCAACAAAAATCGACAGAATAAAGTTGGTCACCAGTATTGCCACAAGCAGGTGGTAAGATTGTGGCGCGAGCTTTTAAAACTTATCAAATTTTAAATAAAATTATGTTAAATTTTGAAGTAATTTTTTGTTAGACGCGCTATGAAAAAATGATTATAGTGAAAATTTAGGATGGACGCTAACGATGCAACAAAAATCAACATAATGAAGTTGCTCACCAGTGTTGCCACAAGCAGCGCAAGCTTTAAAAAATGATCAAATTTTACATGAAATTATGTTAAATTTTGAAGTTCTAATTCTTTAGACGCGTTATGAGAAAATTATGAGGGTAAAACTTTACCGTGCGCGCTCACGATGCAACAGAAATTGACAGAATAAAGTTGCACACCAGTGTTACCACAAGCAAGTAGTAAAATTGTGGCACAAGCTTTTAAAGATTATCAAATTTTAAATGAAATTATGTTAAATTTTGAAGTTATAATTCTTTTTTGAATGATGAGAGTGAAATTTTACGATGCAACAAAAATCGACAGAATAAAGTTGGTCACTAGTGTTGCCACAAGCAGGTAGTACGATTGTGGTGCGAGCTTTCAAAAATTATCAAGTTTTACATAAAATTATGTTAAATTTTGAATTTATAATTCTTTGGGCGCGTTATGAAGAAATTATGAGAGTGACATTTTACGATATGTGCCCATAATGCAACAGAAATCGATAGAATGAAGTTGCTCACCAGTGTTGTCACAAGCAGGTAGTAAGATTGTGACGCAAGCTCTCAAAAATTATCAAATTTGACATGAATTTATGTTAAATTTTGAAGTTATAATTGCTTAGGCGCGTTATGTAAAAATGATGAGAGTGAGATTTTACGATGCGTGCCCACAATGCAACAGAAATCGACAGAATAAAGTTGGTCACTAGTGTTGCCACAAGCACGCAGTAAGATGGTGGTGCAAGCTCTCAAAAATTATCAAATTTTACATGAAATTATGTTAAATTTTGAAGTAATTTATCGTTACACGCGTTATGAAAAAATAATGAGTGAAATTTTACGATGCGCGCGCACGATGCAACAAGAATCGACAGAATAAAGTTGCTCACCAGTGTTGCCACAAGCAGGTAGTAAGATTGCGGGGCAAGCTTTCAAAAATTATTAAAACTTATATAAAATTATGTTAAATTTCGAAGTTATAATTCTTTAGGCACGTTATGAAAAAATTATAAAAGTTAAATTTTACGATACGTGCACACGATGCAACAAAATTCCACAAGATGAAGTTGCTCACCAGTGTTGCCATGGCTTAAAATTGTGACGCGAGCTTTAAAAAATTATCAGATTTTACATAAAATAAGCACTGCATCTCTACATTACTGCCCTTTTTTGTTCTTCTTCTTCGATGAGTTTCACTCTCTCCCTAATTTTCTGTATTTTACTTTTTTTTGTTAGTTTTAGTGTTATATTTCATAAATTAATTCATCTATAAATGTTACAATCTGCTTTCTGGCCTTTTTTGGGCATCCGCATCGTTACTTCTCTTCCCTATTCTTCTAATCTTTTACTTTGTCTAATGGTGTTAAATCACTTCTTTCTCACAATATTCAAACAATTTTTTTCTTATGTGTTCTTCTCCTGATGACTTTCTAGTTATTAGTTTGTCAAGTACTTTCTTTGCATTTTCTTCTATTATCGATGCATCACCTTTCTCGGTTATATCTGTTGTTTCTTGAAGCTAATTTTTAGTATTCAAGTTTATTACAAATGGCACCCACGTCTTTCTTAATTTTTGTATACTCTATTAACTCCCTCATTTAATTTTTTGTTGTATAATAAATTTTAAAGTTTATTTCTATTATCCTTGGTCAAATTTTATTTTTCTCCTAAACCTTTTTTTCATCTTTTCACCTTCTTACTAGTCCATAGTATTTTGGTCTCATCTTCTTTTTGACAACCCTTCATGTAGATTTAAGCTTTCTTCTCCTCTTGAAATTTTTCCTTTTTTATTTCACATTAAAAACTATCAGTGGATCTCATTTTGAGAGGCTGCCAAATGTTGGTATCCCGTAAATGTAATTTTTCATCTGATACAGAAAACCAAGCTTCTCCTACCTAAACTATTAAGCTTAAAAATGTTGTGAAATGACTAATTTAAGGCCGTATTAACCTTAGATCTTGCTCTAAAGCTCTAAGCTCCAACTAGTTTAGGGTTGGATAAGTATTCTAGCATTAAAAACAGTCAACAACACCATAAGAATTTTTCACTAAATGACACATTCTAATGCTGTTGTCAACTGTTTATTAATCAAAAGCTGGAAGAAACTTTATAGCAAAGTCTAAGCGTGAATTTTCTTAAATTAGTTACTTGACAGGCGTTTATGTATTAAATATGCAATGTGAAAGCAAAATAAGATAACAAGAGAACATATAGGGAACAGATGAATATAGAAATATAAGTTAATCCAGAGTCCAAAAAAGAAAGTAATAAAGATAAAGTTCAACTTTCTTAAATGAAGAAAAAAAGTGCAACAAGACGAAGATGGAATGTGGAAGCAATACAAGATAACAAAAAACATATAGGAGAGAGATTAATATAGAAATATAAGTTAATTCAGAGAATGAAGGCACTGAGGGCAGGTCGAGCTGCATAAAGTTGAGTGCAGATAAACTAAATAAAGTTAACCGAAAAAGAGTAAACAAGAAATGTTTGATGACGAATGTGAAAGACCTATAAATGAAAAGAAACGAGCTGAAGTAAGTCCGATAAGAACAAAGAAAAATGATGATTATGAAGAATATAAAGAGACCAAGAAAGTCAGCCCAAATTAGTGAAAAAAAAGAATATGTTGGGTTGACAAACTAATGAACAGACTAACGAAAGATAACAGGAACAACAAAACGATACTAAAACAGGAAAGATCAAAGAACAGCTATAAAGACCAAGGAAGGTAATATATTCTAAACATGAAAATAAAAGGCTGATGGAAGCAGATCTAAGGTAAACAGAGTTGAAAAGCAATAGTGGAGATGGCAAAAATTTAAACTTCTTCGATTTCCCTCCACAGGTTTCTGATTGTAGTTTTATTTGTGATTCGACCCCTTTCCGACAATATCACCCAAGCTGCTCTGTTTATGTAATTGATTTGTGTTGCTCGCTTTTGATAATTCTCCAATTCGGTGGATCCCCTTCTCAGTTTAAAGTGGGTGCCAAAAATCGATTGGTGAGGTAGCAGGAAGCGCTCGACTTCCCGTCCATAAAACTGCACGGTTCAGTTTTATTGTCTCTATCGAAGGCCGGCGTCCATAGATCAGGCCGAAGACCCAATAGGTGAGGCATCAGAGTGCAGTATTGGAGCCAGTACAGTTGATAACGGTGTGCTGTAAATTATTGTTAAAGGGATCATCATGTCAAAACCTCGGATCGCATTACAGCACCAGTTGTTGGGATCGATAAATTGCGGTGTAATACCCGCTACCCAATTCCACTCGCTGTTTTAGACACTGATATACACGCTCCCAATAAAATTATAACAATTATCTTGATAGCCGCGTTATCCGACTTGAAATAATCCCCTCAACCCCGATGTTTAACTTCATAAAACAAACTCGCTACCAAGCCTGGATCGGACGCGTTAGATTCTCGCGCACCGTCGAGGGTTAATTAATTAAGTTAAGCTTAGTGTTCACGAAATTCGACGCGTCCGATCGCGAGAAAAACGTCGAAATTGTTAACGTTTATCGTTGTAATAATTGTCCACGAAATTTTAATTAAAACTAACGTTACGCGCCGACGAGCACTTAGTGAAAGTAGGTTGAGTTGCTATAGCGGTTTGAAATTGGTCAGAGACATACGTGACGTCGCCAACAAACTGCATGTTTATTTCCTATTATCCTGAATCTCACGAAAATTACGTCGAATCTCATCTCACTTTCCAACTGACAACCAATTAAAAATTACACTTAACATGTGAAAATTATATGTTAGTTTCGTTAAAAAAAAAATTAATTGTAAGACGTGTTAATTTAATTCTGTGGAAATTTTGTTGCATTAACGTTACCAAAGTGGGCAATTATCAGTCGTGTAAGTGATCGAAGTTGAATTACCCCAAGCGCCACTTCGACAATAATTTTGGCGTGTCGAAATTGCTCGAGAACGGCTGTTATGAAGCTGTAAAACGCTACGGCTGTTAATCAATGATTCCGAATTCATATCATTACGTTATTATAATCATGATCGTAAATCATTCACTGAACGGGATTGTGGGGAACTCAAGCTGAACGAGTCTTGATAATGTAGCGACATCTGCAATGCGGAGGTTCTATTAACTCCAACCGTTCGCCACTGCTCGAGTATTCTGCAAATCAGTTTCTGTAATTTTCAAAACCCTTTCATTTTCTATGCGACTTTTTTCAGTATTGTCATATAATTGTAATAATTTTACCAATAATATTTATTAACAACAAATATTTTTGCAAAATATAAATTATATGAGAGTAATATCAGTTAGGAACTTTGGAGGAACTGTAATGTACCCCCAAAAGCTTGTGGTTGAATTTTGGAAATTAAAAAACAGTTTTTGGAAACTAAAAATCGAAAAAATTTGTCAAAACTCGACCATACCACAATTAGATTTTTAAGAATTTAACAAGTAAACAACAAAAATATATTGCCCTGGTTTTCAGCAACTGTACAGTTGAAATGGACCTATATACAGCATGAACGACACTTCCAGTAGCTAAAGCACAAGTCAATTGTTTTCATTCTTCGTTTAATTGTGCCTGTTGTTTTAATAATTTGTGTTTAGTGTTTAATTTTTTTTATTCACATTGCTTTTCTAATTTCCAGGTGTAGATGCTATTTTTTTTAATTCGGAATAGTGTTCCATGGGCTAATTTGCTGGTTATAAGCTGCAAGGTTCAATGTAGACCTATCAGCTGGCCAGTTCCGTTTGAGGCTTCTCTCGTTTTGAAGCTCCAGCAGTAGATGGAGTAAATTTTGTGTGAAGTTCTTGTTTGATGTTATGTTTCGTGCTTCTCTCTTGTATGACACTTTTGAATGTTGACATAGGAGATTTTTAGGTCCTCGTATAACGTTTGGTTACTTACATACGAGGGAGCTTCTGCTACCATCCAAAGTATCTTTAATTGACTTCTCTGCATTATTGCTGTTGGATTTACTTGCGCAGTCTCAAAAACTTTATATAATAAAATGTTATTTTTTCATCGATATAGAAGATGTCCTTACCCTTAGGGTTGCTCAAGCAAAAAATTAAATTTTGAAATACTTACATAACACATAAAGGGCCACAATTTTTATTCACGTTGTAAACATGTGGGGCTATTACGCATCGCAAACCTTTTCATTAACAATTATATTTTTGTTAAAAGAAGCTAATGCCATCTTCTATTCGGTTAGAGTTTTTATAGATTTTTAGAACTATTCCAAAACCACCCCAAGTAGTCATTGGTACATTATGGGTTATATATAAATTTTATTTATGGACTTAATTAGACTTGTAGTCAAGTTAGTTTCTTGTAAATGACATGATAATTTTATTTATTCTAACTGTACAGTAATTTTATTATTTTTGTGGAAAATAAGTAGTGAAGCGCCAATTAATGGAGATAACAAGAAAACTTTGCGAGACGTTTAATAAGGAAATAAAGAATAATGAAAATCATTTAAAAAAAATTAGAGCATTAAAAAGAGAAGAAAATGCAGATAAGTAACATCTCGGCAGAAAAATGGATCATTTACTTTCGAGGTTCAACTGTTAATGAGAACGTCCTAACAGACGGAGAGCAGTCTAAAGAAACGCTATAGAAGATCACGTAAGTGTAAAAATAAAGCAGAAGACAAAGGTAAAACTCCAAGTACGAACTACTAAAGGGTGGTAGGCGCAAGAGAGAATCTCCTTAAAAAACTATCTAAGTTGCACAAAAAAATAATAATTGGAGAACACGATAATACCAGAAGACTGGAAAAGCCCCAAGAAGAGCATACCATGTGTACGTATTATTACCTTTCAATCTTTAGGTATATAGCTAAAATGTATATACAAGTTAAAAGAAACTCATACAGCTCCTCACTAAAATTGTGAACATTTAAGAGAGAACACCAAAAGATTTATTTAGGATATTATTATGCGGAAGTACTTCAAAGCGTAAGCACCAACTAGCAAGTAGTGAAGAAAAGTAGAACACAGAAAGCAGACTTACATCCAGATATGGATACGAGAAGGTAAAACAATAATTTAGCCCCTGAGTTATTAAACGTTGGTAGTCTACATAAATGTTATGTGACATGTGAAACTTCAGACCAAAAGCAAGTGGATGAATAAATTTTAGTAGATATCGTAATTAATAAAATAATTCTATTATCATGTGAAGCCTTGTTCGCACACCACTATTGACATATAAGCACAGAGTATAAACATGTCGGTAGGCAACTTAGCTTACAGTCAAAGAGTAGAACAACGCAACTGATTTGACGACAGAGGTGCAACATTCATACCTGATTAAAAGTCCGTACGAAAGCGTGGTCAAAATATGGTCGGACATACAAGGCTGGTCTATATAAATTTTTAGTGGCATGTGAAATATTAGATCAATGATAATTAGATGAATAAAGTTTTAATTAATGAAATAGTTCCATCATCATTATTTGAAACCTTGTTGGTTTACCATTACTAACATATAGACAAAGCAATAAGGCTTTGGTCAGTTCTTCTATCTTTTTGAAACCAAATCCTGTAACTTTGTACATGCTAGTTATTTATGGATTCAGTTGACGTTTGCCATCAGCAAATGAGAGCGCGTTTTTTCATGATTCAGAACTAATGTGGTTGGTTTTGATATTTCGACAGCCAAATCATTTACTTTGCCTGACTGTGGCCTCTCTTTTTGGCATAACCCTCCTATCAGCCTGTCAGTAGGCAACTTAGTTTACAGTCAAAAAGTAAAAAGATTATAAAAAGGCGAGGGTGGAACAAGGCAACTGATTGGGAAACAGGGATGCAACATTCATACCTTACGAAAACGTGGCAGAATCCCGGTGGGGCAAAAGTTACGAAAACCGTTGCCTCTTTATAGTTCTCTACTGTTAGCTACAGATGGACCTACAATATGACGTAAGTTCCAAACCACGGAAGAAATTAATTTCTTTGGACCAGAGCAAGTTTTTAAACATTCCCTAGTGAGATCTCGAGGTAAGTAAAGTTGTAAAAAAATTTCTGGGGTTCGAAACTCACGATTTTAGCGTTAGCAATCTTAGACCTAGACCACTGAGTCACTTACTCCATTTTGGTTATTAAGTACCAAACTTCAACTCATTAAGGACTTAATTGTGCAATTGCAGTCCAACTGATATGTGAAAAAAAGAGATTAATTTGTATCTTCTTTTATGGCTGAGATAAAGTTAATATATATTGTCGTATTTTTGTTACCATTCTCTTGTCTCTTATCATAAACTTGAGCTGCACTTTTTACAGAGAATTTATGAATAAAGACACAATACTTTGTTGCCGAAAATTTTGAAGTGTGTTGTTTGGTTTATCTTCAATTCCCCAATCATTATCACAGGGTTTATTAGTTTTTAGAGTATAGCTTGGTTGATGATTTAAGCACTTTAAAGTTGCCACAAAAGTTTACAGTAAGTTTACACTTAAGTATCTTCAGTAGAAATAATTGCAATATCTTGATGTGCTATAGAAAAAGAATTAACTGGTAGCATAGTCACTATTGTGTCTGCAAGTACTTTGTACTTCATCATTATTATTGTTCATCATGTTGTAAGCTTCAAAAATAGCAATTTCAATGCTCATATATTTTTCCCAACATAAAATTTTTCTTTAAAGCTTTTCTTCTGCTGAATTCCAATAAAAAAATATCGTTTTTGCCTTCCATATTTTTGTGTTGGTGGGAAATATAAAACTTTGTTTCTTTTTAATCGTCTTTATTGCTTTAACAGTACAATAAAAATTTATTATAAATAATTAATGTTCCCGCTGCGATACGTTCGAAAGCATAATAAATAACAATTTCAATAGGTGTAAGTTCCAAATTCCAATATGAGCGTATAAAAACTCTTGACAACTTGTAAAATGTTGAACCAGGCGTGACGATTCTGAACCCAATATATGCCAACAATCAGGTTCATGAAACTTGACG
This sequence comes from Pyrochroa serraticornis, assembly GCA_905333025.2. Lineage (NCBI taxonomy): Eukaryota > Metazoa > Arthropoda > Insecta > Coleoptera > Pyrochroidae > Pyrochroa > Pyrochroa serraticornis. The sequence goes on along the minus strand of HG995157.1, from coordinate 5,216,275 downwards.
TTTTACAAAAGCGTTGTAGAAAACTAAAAAATTAGACAGTTTCAGGGAGGTGCCGGTAAGTCTCTTGAAAAAGGGTCGCGAGACCCACCGGAGCCGCACATGACTACCTAAGAAGAATTGACAAGTTAAGGTATAACAAATTGCTTTAGACTGTATTGTTGGACAGTTGAGTAATTACCTAATGTTTCTATCGAAATGTACATTATTTTACTTGGTATTGCTATGAATACATTATCAGCAACAAATCAATACTGTGCAATCCTTGGTCCTGAATCAAGTAAGTTCTAGGTATATTCGTTGTTTTCAGTACTTATTGTTGTTTTGAAACATTGAAAAGTTACCTAGTTGGTCGCTTCAGCGACCGCCCCCGATATCAAATTAAACTTAAAAATTGCGGAAAGTAACAGTAAAGTTGCTGATAACTCTAATTTCTGTACAATAGGTTTTTGAAATTTCTGAATTTACAATTGCTAAAGTTCGAGGACAGTCACACCATCCTCAGTAATTAAACTTTTGGTGTTTTTATAAATATAGAGCGCTAGTAGCGTGAGGTTACGAACTACTTAAAGCTCTGAGTTATAGAGCACAAGGCAAGTGTGGCCAGAGAATCATTGTAAAGACCATTAACTTACTGCTAGTGAATGTTACGGCCGTTGTATCAATCTAAAGCTATCGTATGTTATTTACATAATTAACAAGTTAGAAAATGTTACATTTGCCCAAAAACTGTACGAAAGCTAGAATGAAATTTAGTGATATAGTAGTTTGTACAATAGTCCGGTACGTTAGGACAGTTTTTGCTACAACCGTGTAATTGGGCATGCAAACCGCACAAATCTCTTTGAAAATTTGCTAAATAGTGGCAGGCTCTAACTATCCTAAAAGTCGCTAAAGAAAATCCTTTGGTTTTCTCGAGGACGGGGTTGAAGTCTCTTCAAGCATCTTCGTAGTTTCTGTTGGACTCGTCGCCGAACTTTCCGGAGAAGTAACTTTACCACTCGTAGGAGTCGGAATTTGAGGCGCTGTCCCTTTAATTCTACTTTTCGATCGTCTCTTCCTTAATATAATCGGTCCTAATCCTGTTCCTTCCGACGTACCAGGTCTCGTTAATAAATCCGTTGGTCTTTCAGGACCAGACCCGGAACTGGAAGACTTTTGTTTAGGTTCAACATCAGCCGGAGAACTCGAACAACTTTCTGGATTTATCCTTTTTACTAATTCAGAAAGTAACTCTTCCATTCGATTCATTTTTTGATTGAGGCCTTGAATCTCTAATTTAACATCAACTTTAAAATCCATTATATTAGTCATCAGTTCTTTATATTCAGGAGGTGCGATAGGGTCAGGAAGGACAGTTGTTGTTTGATACATCGAAGCAGTTGAAGGATCTCTCAATCCGCAATCGTAACTTTGCATTTTTCTCAATGATAAATTTCGAGTATGTGGAGGTTCTATTTCGACCATTTCTTCAATCGTGTCTTGTCGCGTGATACCAGGAGTTGAATTCGTTGAAACTTTTTGGAGTTTCGGAAAAACTTTATTTCCAGAACCAGGTGTTGGTTGACTTCCCGAACTACCTGAAGATGAGGAACTAGGTCTTTCTTTTACAGTATCTTTAGCACTTAAACTTCTCGTAAACGATTGAGGTGCTTGATTCGAAGTTTCTGATCCCGAATCTAAACTAGCGGAACCTAAAAGACGTCCCCATTTACTTCCACGAGCTGAAGGGGTTCTCGCAACAGTTGTTTTGACTCCTCCACCACTACTATCATCTTTCTCGGCAACTGATGATAATTTTGTTGTTGAAACGACTCGAGCTATAGTTTTATCGCTGTTTTCATCCCCCTTTTCAACGTCTGATGATTGTTGTGATTGTGGAGGTGGATTTTGAGGGGTTCGATCACGTCGAAATTTCGAAAATATTTTTCTGACTAAATGGTCTTGGTTTTGGTCTAATTGTGGTTCATTTTTCCGCCTTTCCGCTAATTCTTTTTCTCTTTTAACGTCTGCTACTTTTCTGAAAATTAATCTATGTCGTAGGTTATAGGTTAATATTAAATTTCTCGCGAAGCTATTAGCGAAAGCTTGATAAAAGTCCAACACTTCCAAAAGTTTATCTCTTTTGATCGTATGTAAATCACAATAAGTTAAAGCACGGACGTTCGCTGCTGATTGTCCGACAGCGTTGTCCTTCCAGAAGGAATCACCGAAAACGTCGCCTTTTCCTGAAAATTTTTGGTTTTTGATTGCTTATTGGCGACTTGAAACTTACCTAAAATGGCGACGACTTCATCGTCCTGGATCACTTCGAGAGATCCCGTAACGATGAAACAAAGAGAATCTATTGACTCCCCGGTGTGGTAGAGGAGGTCACCTGGAGCCGAATGCGACATAGTGAAGTGCATTGCTAAAGCGCGAAGACAACCGTCGGACGCCAGTCGAAAAGCGGGGTGCTCATTGAACACTTTGCGATTCAAATGGACGCAAATGTCAGCTTTCATATCTTTGGGGCAGAAATTCAGGACCTGCCGACAAATCACATCCAAGATTTATTGCCACTAAAAGACAATTTTATTCGACTCTCAGGTATTGAGATCCGGGACCTTTATCATCCTGATCGTTTCAAAGGAATAAAATCTTTAAAGAGTAGCCCGCTACTCGTCATACAATGAGCAAATAATTTTCTTTCTATGAAGAGAAAACTCTTGCAGGGTTTCCCCAAACAATTGTTTTTAAAGGACCAATAAATTTCAAAAAGCTTTGTCGAGTTTAATTGCATTGAAATTTGAATGTTTGTTGACGCAAACTGCCGTCGCGACGTCAACAGCCCCGTCTGTGACAGCGTCCAAATTGATTCGGAACAGGTAAAATATTCTTTTCCGCCCGACTATCTTTTTTTATAAGATAAAACCTCGTCGTCTCCCTGAAAATATTTGTCCTGAATGCTAATAAACTCGCTCCGCTTTTCAATCAATCCATCACAAACAGGATCGGAAGCACCGGAACGGAATATTACCTTGTCCTGGTCCAAGCCTTTAGTCATGGCCCACGTCGACACAACGTAATCCATTACCCGTTCTGACAATGCCTTGGGGACCTCGTGGAGTTTCATAAACTCCCTCACGTTGTTCAGCATGTCGTGGTATTTGGCAGTAGCCGAAGTCATCTGTTGAATTATGGTTGTGACGTGGCCGAAAATCGTAGCGTACAGAAGAGCTAGAAGCAATAGGAGAGATAATTGCAGGAATTGGAACCATCCTTACAAATTAGCCAACAATTAATTGAGAATAGTTGGAAGAGGTTATGACGTTCAAGAAACTCGAAGCAAACTAGCGGGGGCGCCGTCATTAGTTACACCTTTGATGGAGTGGACAGCAAATAGTTGCGGAATATCCCCCACCTTAAGCTTTCAGGAATTTGTGGCGTCATCCCTCAATTGCACCAACAACAAAGGATTTCAAGTATGTCTTAACATTAATGTTGCTCAATTTTCCGAAAAGTACTCTTCTGATCCGCTCTTCACGTTCTAGTTTTGGGAGTCAAAGACTGAATATTGAAATTAAAGAACACTTGGGGATTTGTTAATTGTCCAAATGACGCCGCTGACTTTACAAATTAGATTTTGTGTCGGGATTGGAATTATCGCTTACCTGCTATGATCATCATGCAGATGGTGAATATCCTCTCGTTGTCGGTTTCTGCGGCTACATTTCCGAATCCCACTGAGGTCATGCACGTCATGGTGAAATAAAGGGCAGTAACGTACATGGTTTTTCTCGAGGGTCCATTTATCAGTTCTGGCGTGCTCGAATCGTTCGGCCATACATACGAATAGGGACTTTGCGTGATATTAGCTAATTTCCAGAGCCAGCTGTATTGGACCCCGTTGTCAGCATCTGAACGTCCTATCGAATACCAAATACACGCCAACCAATGGGCAACCAACATGTAGAAGCATAATAGAAGAATCAACATAGCAGCACCATATTCGAGATAACGATCGAGTTTTCGAACGACTCTTCCTAAACGTAACAATCGCACTACTTTAAGGGCGCTGAAGAGACTTCCGATACCCTGGAATCAAGTTATTGTTAAAACGTCGATTGAGAGATGAATGGGTGGTTGTTACGTCTTCGTCGTGGTCGAAGGCGTTAAAAACGTCGTAAGGCAGACAACTGAGCAGATCGATGATGAACCAACTTTTCAAATAATTCATCCTGATCACTTTGGGATCGGAAACGACTTCGCCTCCCGGTCCAACAAAAGTCGTATGAAAGTTGAGAACTATATCGATGAAGAATATCACATCAACAATGGAGTCGACGACCAGTAGCGACACGTCTTCGGAAGTTTTGTTCTTGAACGCAACGTTATAAGGAACCATGATGGCGGTGTAGAAGGTGAGACATAAGATGATCCAATCCCAAATGGCTTTGAAAGCGCAATAATGAAGTAGAATATGTGGGGGTGTTTTCGGGGCTTCCTGTCGGTATTGGGGCATAATATCGGCGCTCAAACTCATCATCTGCTACCAGAAAAAAACAAGAAAATTCCAAGCAGCGTGTAAAAAAGTTCTCTAAGTTAATCCACGTTTTCTTGGGTTATTTTGAACAGACTTGCGCTAGATGGGACTGTTTCGTGGTGTCCTTCAAATTGGGGAGATGGGACGAGAATTGGGAGACCAATACCGATCGGCTCCTGGTCACCGAACGTGCTAACTTGGCGAATTTTGATAATCCTAAAAAAATTTGTTAGTCAAATTTCGATCTTTTTCCAAAATTTACCTCCTTTCGCGTCGTCTGTTTCTATTGGTTGTTTCAGGGCGGTGATATCCCTGAACGTCAGCAGGAACAATACGACCAAATCCCGCTCGTTTTTTATCGGTGATATCTGCAGGAGCAGCCATAGCGGGGTTTCTAAAACAGACATAAACGGAATGAAACGTCGACATGATTAGTGCCGAATTCGAGTCATCTCGTTCAAGCTGGCAAACTAGAGAAGCTGTAAGTACTAAGTACTACTTTTTTAAACTACCAACTATTGAACTAGTGTGGCTCGTGCTGTGTAATTTGTGGTTTTATTAACAGTCCACAATTAGCGCGATCGAAAACTCATTAAAGATTTTTCTAAACTGCGAATTCAACTAAAAACTCAACACTTTAATCAGTTTTTAACTCAAAACGGGTGAAATATTGTACAAAATAATTTTAATAAATCTAACAATAAATAAAAAGAGTTTAATAAAATTGAATGGTGTCGTGGTGTTAGTTTAGTGAATTTTAGTCCGTCACTGAAATTTCCGGAGAAACTTGCGGTTCGGGAGATAATTTAAGCAAGTTTGATATTAATTGGACAAATTTATGGCTGAAGGAACCAAATTTGTTAATGTACAACTACAACGTTGGCAGAATTTTGCATAATTTTGTTACCGTTTCGAATTGTAATGATGAAGTGAATTTTCAAGCGAGTTTCGAACGTTTCGGTTAAGTGTCATGAGAGGGACACGAATTACGTCACGTTTAGACGTAATTTCGAGAAATCTTGAGAATAATTCAGCAAATTAGGCAATAATTTGTTAGAAAATATATTTGAATAACACGTAGCGCGTAACATTTTTAAGAATATAAAATAAAATCCATAACGTGAAAGAAAATTTGAAGCACGGAACTTTGCCAAATAATTGCAACTATTTAAAATAAAAAAAAAACTTGGGTTAGATGGAACGTTTTGCTCAGTTCTATATTTTTAAACCAGAAGCAGCAATTGTAAGAAATTTTGCATGGCCAAAAATAATTTACAACGGTATCAGTTCCTAGTAAAAATTTTGTTTGCATTTTTTTCAAAGAGAACAATAAATTTTTTTACTTTAAAAAAATATTGTAAAGAATTAAGGACAAGGTTGAGATATGCTAAAAAATGTAGAAATATGTACTTCAAGTATTTTGGCACCACGATCAAAATTAAACTTCTTTTTCTCTTCTGTTTAGTGTTTGTATCCAAAAATTCTACAGCGATTAACCGAGAATGCTTTTTTCTAATTTTATATTTTTTGTTATGAGTCAAAAAAATCTAAAATAGCACGAATTTTCTTTTAATAGTAAGAGTTGTCTGTATTTAAATTATATGGCAAGAGTTTCAAAAAAACAAGGAAATTCTTAAACACCATTGGATTTTTTTTACCAATTCTTGAACTAAGAAAAGGTTTTTAGATGTTAAGATTTTAAAATTATGCATCCAACAGTGCAGAACTAGAATTTCTATTCTTTATCATTCGTAACTTTTATGATTGGCTCAATCCAAGACACGTCATCACGTAATCGACCAATAACGTACATTCTAAACTTAGCTCAGCTCACTAGACAAATTGACAAATTTTATAACCCCACTTGACTGGATATACGCATTATTATTACCATGACAAGCTTTGTATTATTTCAGAAACAATTAAAATTAACTAGAAATATTTTTTATTTTTATTATTATTTTGAGACAAAAATAATTAAACAAATTGGAATGCTGTAGAACTTAAGCTATAAAACCTTGAACGTTATTGGTCGGTTACTAAACACGCCCATTAACCAATGGCTCTTCAATATATTTTAAATTTAGTCAAATAATTTCCATTATTAAGAGTAAATACAAGTTTATAATTTATGAAAAAACTTGTCAAGAGCTTTTAGGTGCAAAAATTGGCTAAGGACTCTATTTAATTTTTTTTAACCATTTTGTTACATTTTATAAAATATAGAAAAGTTTTTTATTTAAAAGAAGAGAACCAGCAATAATTTTCTGTACACTGAGTTAACCTTAATTGAGTTCCTTTAACGTATTAGACTTGTATTTGATTTTATATAAAACTTTATAAAGCTAAACATAGAAGGTTAAAAAAATTCCAAGTTGCTTCAAACACAGTTCTTGCAACTAGTCTTAATAAGTTCTTTCAGCTGTTATCTATTTCTTTAAACATTGTCAATGTCTGCATCTGACTAAAAAATCAATTACTTAAAAAAACAAGTAACGCTGAGGAAGAAAATTTCACTTAAATTCAGAAAACATAACTTAAAGAAGAAAAATGAGAACCCCAGCTACAGTTTGCTTGCTATAATGGCATATTTAATGTTGATCGCCATGAATTTCCGTTTTATCCACAAGATACCTTTTATCTTGTGTAAAGTTAACGTTACTAATTTATTTCTTGTCTTGCAGGAGCAAAAATTTAATAGCTCAAGAAATAAGGAATTGGAAGAGTTATAATAAAATTACTTGTTCTGAAGAGCAGTTTTGATGTAAACGGTGAAAGGAACCACAAAGGATGGTTGAAGGGCAAGAATCAACAAATCTATCGAATATTAACAAAATATTGTAATAAATTGTAACTAAAAAAAATTTGAAAACTGCTCAAGGTGTAAAAAAATTAATTCATATAAGGAAAACTAGGAAAAAATATGAAATAATGAAAATAACAAATAATATCCAATAGCAAAATAAGTAAATCAGAAATATTGTAAGGAAAGAATATTGGGGTCAGTACAGTGAAATAAAATGTTGAGAGAAAAACTAATAAAAAATATAAAAATAAAAGAAAGTGGAGAAGATTTCTCCGAATCTTGAAGGGAATGTACCCAAGACATTTTTACTTATTTCTTTACTACCACATAGGCACTTCTGTTGTGAAGATAAAATTGAAGAGGCGGTTATTGTTTAAATTAATTATCGTCCACCACAATTTTTTTAACAAATTAAAAAAGAATTTTTACAAAAGCTGGACCTCTAACTCGAAAAGTTTCAGCAGTTCAGAATGAGCTCATAAATTATAAACAGTAGGGACTCTGTCCTTCGGGAACGTAATAAAAGTGTCATCGGTTCAGGACTCGACTTGACCATTTTTAGAATCCATATAATATCGACTGACCTTAAAAGAAAGAAACTGGCAGAATTTGCATAATCTTGTTGTCGCCTAAGTAACTGAGTTTTTAGTCCGGTTCTTGGAGCCTTTTGAATGCTTCCTGTTGTGCTTTCCACGACACGATACATTAAAGGACAAATCGATAAAATTTCAGAGGATTCCGTTCCGTCAGAAAGTATTACAAGAAATATGAAAACGCGCTAATTTAACCCAACCCTATAACCCATAGCGTCAACTTTTGTGCCTGAAAACGCCGGTTTCAGGGCAAATTTAAAATTTTATCCAACACTTATTCGAACATAAATACGGTAACGTTACTAAATTAATAAAATCCAATCGATTCGATGAGACGCTAATTATAATCTTGACATGAAATAAAATTGCTGGTCGTTAAGGATTAATTTTATTCAAATGACCATAAAACATATTGTCAAGCACTGGCGATCGATCTAAAATGTTTACCGCGTCTGTTGGACTAGTTGTAAATAAAAATAACGAAAATTGAACTAAGCCACTTTGTCGATCAAACCCGGATTGGCAAAGCTAGAACAGTTAGAACCACTTAGGCAGGACAACAGCTGTGGTGGCACCAATACGTAAACCACTTCAGGAAATTAAAACTGGGTTTAATCAATTATGTTAGCGGCCCCATTTACGCTATAAAGGGTGTAAACATAAAAAATAGTATGACATTTCCACGAGATCAAAGTGATATTTTTGAGAAAAGTATAATGTTTATAAAGCATAATGTTTATTTCAATTTATTATTTATCGACAGAATTGGAAGCGTTTCACTTTTCGTTACGTTAGCTTTGAAATTGAAAAAATTCTCTCCAGCAATTAACAGAAATTTAGTGAATACTTAGTGACTTCTTTGAGCTTTTCTCTAAAAGTTTCTTGATGTTAAAGATAATAAAACGCAAGTTCACTCAATATTACAGTTAAAAATTTTTTTTCTTAATTTTTGGTATAGTGACGCTTTGTTATGTTAACCATTTTGGTAGTCGCTGGTACTTTTGATGCGTAGAGTTGGATCTGACTGTTAGTTATGTTAGCAGATCTGATGTTGGTCCCGCAATCAATCAGGCAATTTCTTAGTTCCGTGTAGCAGCGTCGCTAATAAAACAGTTTCTAGAAGAATGGGTAATGTGCGTGAATCACGCAATGCGCACTATGACGCAATTTTCAACCCTCAATCTCCAACTGCACCGGGGTGCACCCTTTTACTAATTCATACCACCCTCAGAACTGTATAGCAACCAAATAAGACCAGATGTAAAAATAAGCAAATTGCCTGTTTGATTATGCTTTGCGCGTCGGCGAGATGAAAAAATTAGATTCCGACGAGGGCGGATAGAGTCCCGAGGGAATTGTGAGTTGAGTAAAACCGGGAAAAGTCCCGAACTTGACTGGGGTTCACGATAAATTTTAAATGGTGTTTTAATTTCGACCAGTTGAATATTTTATATTGGTCGTTTGTAGTTCTTGTTATTGGACTAGAAAGTTGGTTTTTAGTAAAGTCGTGTTTTAGCGTTCGAATTTAGTGACTACAAGCCAAAATAGCTATATTTACAACATGCTCGCTGACAACTGACGACAAAGTTCCGGTCCGGCCAAGTCTCAGAGGAGCGCTGCCATGCGGAGGGGGCTACCCACCAACCAAACCAGAAAGATGGTGACGTTTCTTGAGTTACTTCTAACTTTGTTCCGATGTAACCAACACTCTTAATTGAATCGTAACATAAAGTTACGAGATAATCATCTGCCACCATAGTGACATGTTCTCTTGTTACCGAGAACATCAACACTTTGAACTGTCTTAGAAGAGTTTTCTTTAAATCCCGAATAGCAAGAAATATTAACCGCTTAAAGCCCATCTTTAGAAATCCAAGTGGGACTTTTTTGCAAGAAGAAGTGATAATCGCCAAAAGAACAAGTGGTATAGTGAAAACATTAGAAAAGCTAACGAGTACCTTTTCCAATACATTTACAATAAAAACGGCAAATCTGTTTCAATTCTTAATGCCAACAAGATAAAATTCACATTTCTATATAAAGTGTTTTTTTGAATTGTAAAAGTATTTGTTTTTAATTAGAAAAATATAAAACTTTGTCAATTCTCTTTCCGAAGAAGATATCAGTTACAAGATCTGTGTTCTCAGTTACATGTGGATTCCTTACCTTACATGTAAGTATCAGTTTTATGAGATTGTCTACCTAGTTACATATTTTCTTAAAGAGAATGGTCATCTAGTAAACTATCACTATCTTTGATCACTTGAAAAATCTGCGAAATTATTTATTTTCTACCTCCTTTTGAGACAAAGTATAATTGGTTGCCTAACTTTAGTACGACAAAATAAAGATATCAATAATTAACGTGATCATTAATAACCCTTATTTTTGGAAGGCGATTTAGGGATCATCTTTATTGCTAATAAGCTTATTAGTTGTATCAAATGTCTATTTGTCCCTATAAAAAGATCTGAAATTGCACTTTGTTCGGTTGTATAGAATTTACTCACTAGGAGGTATATCACGAGAGATTCCAGCAAAGTCGACCAAATGTCTTCCAAATCATTCATTTCTCTTCCTTTGTTATAGTTCGTTGTATATGCGCTGTTTAACAAAAGAGCACCAATTTAACTGGCAGTCACATCACTATATGGTTTGTGAAAACCTTTTTATTGCTTTGTTAGCCTGTCGGAATATTAAATATGCCAGTTTCGTTGTTGAAGAGTCCTCGGCAATTAATTAAAATACTTTGAAGTGTCAAGTTTTTACTTTTGACTCTATCATCTTTAATGGATAACATAAAATGTTTTATTTCGCTAAAGAGTGTGTTTATACAAATTTCCCTTCATAATTTGTTCGCAATATCAAAACCCGGTTAGAATGGGATTTACTATTTTGTCGTTAGATGTTTGGTTGGTGGACCGCTCCCGAGGAGTTCTACAGCGTGTATCATTCAAGATTTCTCTTTAAAATCGTCGAGCAAACTTGTTTAAGATCGCACCGCAATCGGACAATCACTGCAAAAAAGCGGTGTGAGTCTCGTCGCAAAGACAAACAACAAGTAGAAAGAGTAAAAATCAAGTTCAAACTCTACAAAAGCGTACTGTACAGGGTTAGAATGATCCGAAAGAAGTGAGAAATTACTAGAACTACATACCTTCCGGGGTGCCTGTAGGAGAAATAAAATAACCTTTAATCAGTGCTCCAAGAGAGACAAGAATACAGAAAGAAAATCCAAAAGTAAGAAAGCTTACTTTTAAATTCAACATTAATTGGGCAACGGGACTGTTTGTGACTTATCGAAAATTTACGAAGCGTCACTTGAACAAACACCGGCGAAACGTTGTTTTGCAACTTTAAAAACCTTCTTAACGCTGCAAGAACGCGTCAAACAATTTATTGGAAATTCGCCAACTTTATGAAATATTGACGCAAACGTTGCAGGTTCTGATCGAAAAATCGTTTTAAATAATCGCAATTAATTTCAGCGATTTCGGCGTAGTTTTACCGATGTTAACAATTCTGCAATTGTTGCTTTGGACAACGCGGTTTCATCGAAAAATTTGCGGCGTAACGTGGTTATTATTGTTGCAAACGCTCATCAAGCGTTATGGTTTGCGTTACGGTAAAATAACACGACCCTGCTTTTATCTGGGAATAATAAAAGTTACGAGCTTGAACCGTTGTAAATAAAAACGAAATAGAGCGGGGCGCTGAAAGGATCGCGACGCAACAGCGAGTTTTCAATTTCCTGAAATTTCGAGCAATCTTTAAAAATTTAACATCGAATCCCGTCCGAAAGGTGTTCCATGCAAACGTGTCGTTTTTTGTAAGCAACTAGTCACTAGACATGACAACAATCAGCCAATCACAAACACTGATGCGATCCTATTCGATTTAATTCGACTTAAGTCTGAAAGCTACATACCTTTGTTTTCTATACAGAACATGCGCGGTGCAGGAGAACGGACCGAGGCAAACACACAGGTTGTTAAGTACAAATGTTAATTTAGGTAAAATATTTAAAGCTACATCATTAAGCTAATCAGGAGCATACTAACTGAGCGCTTCCCAAACGAAAGAGTTTCGCCGCCGTTTGGGAAGCGCCGTTCGCAACATAGCTTTCCATTGATTGCGATAAGAAATTTGATCGAGTCGATTGGTGTTTGGGGAGTCTCTTGCTTATTGTTTCCACGTCCACTTAGTTAAAATTTCTTGTGTGCAACAGAAAACAAACATTAGTCGAAGAGGATATCTTAAGTCGAACCGGGGACGTAAAATCGATCAGTAGTCCCAATGCCCGCGTTATTAGCGCAACCATATTGCACCATAATTTTGTACCATTTTGTATCATTCCTTTATTAAACATCGTAAAAGTAGCGATTCGGTTTTAACGTTTAATTAAACAGCGCCACCTATCGGTTTCAGCGATACTTACTATTTTTCTTGTAGAGAAGAATCTCGAATTGGTCGTGCAATTGATGTTCGAGCACGTGATCTACTCTACTGATTGTCTCCTTGTCGGTCAGCTCGCCGAACATAAAGGCACACCTGCAGGACTTCTGCATGACTTCTGCTCTATTGTAGCCGGAAATCTTGCAGAATGATTCGTTGCAATACACTATCGGGTAGTCGACGATCTGTGCGTTGGCCAATAAGAAGCTGCTATCCGCTGAAAACAAGACAACGATTGATGAAATTATGAGAGAAGGATCTCGCACGGATTACAATTAGGATTGATGATGTTCGAGATAAATCACTATATTGATGTTGTTCATCCTTGAAGGGTTATTGTTAAATTGATCGTGAGGCCTCGTGCTTTCACTAGAATTCCCATTATTATTGTATTTATGACGAATGTTAAGTGGCGGGTTTCGTGCACGGACCTGTCACGCATTTTTTGGTCAAGGGTACAAACGAAATTTACATAATTGCATTTTTCATTCGGGTAGCGACTTGGTTATGGGGATAGCAACCTAAATCCGGAGCTTTCAGCCGAAATAGCGTGAGCAGTAAAAATTTTCAGCGTTCGATAAAATCGACTAAGCAGTCACACTTTTGCAGAATTTTAGGGAAATTGTTCGAGGAAATCGCGTTTTGTTTCACGTTTATTACAAAGAAATTAAAAAATATATTGAAAATTGGTGGATGCGCCGGGAGAATCTGGTTGTGAATTCTTCCTGGAACTAATCCAATAGGAGTGGCAGGCCGCCAGGTTTTGTTTAGAAAATATGCAAAAAAATTAACTTTTCATTATTTTATCTGAAGAAATTATTGAAGGAGAACAGGTAGAACTTTTATTTATATTTGTAGGAAATCAATTTGAAATTCGATATTTTCTTGTTTTCCATTTATCCTAAAAGCTTTTGAAATCAGTTTCAGAAGCTAATAATAGCGATTGCCAAAATTTTAAATTTTGTCCCCAATTTCTTATATTCGATAAGTTAGTTGCATGAAAATTTCCACTAAGTTTCTGAAATGGATCTGACTTAGAGCTAACTGGCATTAATTGCTAAATTATATTCACAATATGGTAGCAAGATCGGAATTTTAGATTGCGATTTGGCCAACAAGTTAAACAAGAAAAAAATCATTTCAACTGTTGTAGAACTAACTTTGACATGTATGTCAGAATTCTGGCAGTTATCCTTAAGAAACAATAGGAAGATTAACGTAATGGAAATAATTTCTTTAAAAAAATAGGAAACATCATGACTGGAACACATAAAAGCTCAGAAGAGGTATTAGAAGCATATACATAACTAGATATAATGGAGACAAGACTATTAACTAATATGGCATAGTCACGTGAAAGAAGATTGGTGGCCAAAAGGTGTTTATTCCAAATAACAGAAAAAAAGCAGAAAACCTTCATTATCACATAAAAATTCTATACAGTCAACAATGAGAGATTGAATTTCTTAAAAGGTAAGAAATAAGGAAATCAGAGGACGTACAAAGAGATTGCAAACAACTGTTGATAGAATGAAGACCAGACCACTGATATGCTTTGGCCATGTTATGGCAAGGGAAAAAAATTGGTGGCGACAAAAAACAATTAACTATAAAGCAAATAAAAGTAAAAGAAGGTAAAGTATTTCATTATTATGGAAGGATGAGATACCAGTCAACAATGAAAGATAATGCTATTGAAGAAATAGACTAAAGAAACTGAAGAGAAATTATTGACAATTAAATTGGGGACGTAACAAAAGCTGTAGAAGTCCCGTTAAAACTTTACAGTATGTCCGGGATACAAATTTTTGATAGGAGCAATTCAAAGATGTTACGCAAACTTTTGTGCACCTTCAATTTTTTGCGGAAACAATACGAACTTAGGTTTTTCTTATAGATGATGATAAGTTTTTTAATGAATTTCAAAAGCATTTTTTTTCTCTACACAGGTATTTAATTTTTTTTGCTTCATTAAACCTTTTGATTCTCCACAGTGAGCTGCGGAATTAAATTTTCATACAGCGATGAAACTGATCCAGGAAATGTTTCAATTGGTTCGGGAAATATTGTATAAAATTCCTTAAGTTGTTCACTACGCTCTCTGGGCCACTTTTACAGAATAAACAAGTACTTCAAATAACTTTCCACATAAAAACTCTCATGAGCTTCAGATATAATTGACGGTCAGTCCTGAAGATCAGTGTTGATCATCAGCGTACAATCCTTTCACAAGTTGCAAACTTTCATATCCAAGGAAAGATAATAATAATAAATAAAAAAATTGTGAGTGAATGCTGTTGTAATGGTTTTGCTAAGTATAGGTGTCAACTAAAGTCTAAAAGAAACTAAATGAAATTATTTTTGAATCCTTTTAGATCCACTTTAGAAAATAAATTCTTGTATTGCTCAGTTGAAAAATTCCAAATGGGCTTTGTAGTTATAAAATTTTTTTTATTGCAATGTAGATCCTTCTTACTTATGTTTATATTCTCGTTAATCGTCAGCTCGGGTTCAGGTGACGTCCAACGTACGAAACCTTACGGACCGATCATCCGCAACACGTTTGAAATGCTTTAATTAAGATAATAGACTTAGTCGTCAGCGCATACCGTCAATTATATCTGAAACCGGCCTCAAGCTTATAATTTTCAATACAACCATAAGTACGTTATGTTTAAAGCTCAAACAAATTAACAAAAAAATTGTAAAAGAACCTGTGTCTCCCTTCCGATGTTGTAAATAACTATATCAAATTCTTAAATTTTTTTTAAAGTTTTTTTTCTTCATGTTCCAATTATATTGTTGAGTATTTGATTGTTTGTCTAGCTGCGCATGTATTAAACCACAAAGGTCTTTCCGGTTTAGAAAGCTGACCGTCCGCCATGCCCTCACTGTATCGTTTCCTTGTCGTGCAAACACGGTGACAACATTTTGTATATGACACTTAATAAAGTGTTTTTAAATTTTTCTAACAAATGTATTTGGGACAATACTCCAATTTAACACCTACAAAAGGAAAATTATGGAATTTCTAAAATCTGCACTGTTTCTGTGAGTAATTTATTTTAGCTTCAAAATGATATGATTGATTTTGTTTTCCAATCTCAACATAATGTCCACAAGATTGAGTTCCTTGCCCTCTCATAATTTCATCTAGATTTGGCCATTTTATCATGTGATTGTGTTCCCAGATCTTATAACTCGATTTTCTTTCCATTTTAACGTTGCTGTAAGAAGATTAGTTGTGGGATTTTAAACTTCATCACTGTCAAGAATTTGATTTTTTCAATTATCTTGAAGTTATATATCACAATCCTTAGTTTTAGACAAGAAGCTTTTTAGTGCTTGAAAAAATCTCGATACTTTGTATAGAAGCAATAAGCTTTCTGAAATGCTGAGGGCGTGTTCCTGAAGCCAATCTCATTAATGTTAAAAATATTTGTATTAATTAATTACGTAATTTCATTTTTTTACGATCCTCATATAGTTACGCCATAACAATACGTTTCATTGTTTACCAAGTAATTTATCATTATCATCCCAATGGGAATCGCTAGTAGAAGAAATAAAAGATCCAAGATTAACACGACAAAAATATTTTCTCTACAAATTGAGGCAGACGATTCTGTAGTTGCATTAAGTTTATCTACAAACAATAGATGCAGAGAGTAGAAGACAGCAGAGAAGAAAAAATTACAAAAAAGCAAAGAAGATAAAAAATGATATTGACATAAACTATCTCTAGTTAGCAAGTTAATGTTCAACCCTTAGATAAAAAACCACCACGTAATGAAATGTGAAAAATATGAAATAAAAAACAAAGGAAACAATAGGACAAGTGCCAAAATATTTTTTTTTAAGAATATCCGGGTCCAGATATAAACTTTGAAGATGAAGGAAGTTAAACACAATTAACAATTTTTTTTTTATTTTGGTTGACTGAACCGTGAACAAAATTGCAAAAATACTTCCAAAATTCTAGTAATTAATTAAATCACAAAATGTTTACAAAGTAAATAAAAATGTTGTTTTATTGCTGTAAAAGCTGAATGTACGCTATGAATTTTCTACAAATTGTCATACACAGTAAACATAAAAAAACATAAATTCAAGACACTTTTTCAATTTTAGTTTTTATTTTAAAATAAATTGAGCCAATCCTTCGAAACTTCAAATATCATGAATTAATCAAACCTGTAGCTCAATTAGTCATTGCCAGACAGCATTGTTAAAAAATCAATAACCAGAACAACGTAACCCCATGATGCGTGCACTCATAAAAAATATTCGATAATATTTTTAATTGCATCAGAATGGAAAGAAAGTAGAAACAAAGCTGCGCTTGAAATAGTCAATCGAGTAGCTCAGTTTCTATGCATGTCAGTCCAAAGCTCAGAAAAAGGAGAAGGGTTGAGAGGTTATGTTAACCCTCTGCCGAAGATAAAACGTCTTTGTGGCTCACAGAAACAAAGATAAAGCTTCGAATAATGGAGGAACTCACCGATAACACCCTGCGCGATAATGAGGACTAAAGTAAAACCTGGCAAGCCAGAATAAAATAGATCTGCGGGTTTTAAAGAAGGGATAAAAATAAGTGAAAATAATTAATAATTTTTGCTTTTAAAATAAAAAAATTGATGAAGAGATTTTGCCAAAATAACGATAGTAGGTAGATGATATAAAAAAATAGAGAAAAATTGAGAAACTGAAGCAAATTGGGGCACAAATTACTGTACTGGGAAAAACAATTTTTCGATAAATTTCTTTTGACTTTTTACAAAACTAATTTGGTGCCGTTTCATTCTCGATTCATTTCCAAACCTCAATTAGTTCATGTCCAATCCAGCACCAACTGCTGGCCAGTAACTTTTCCAATTATAACTCAAATAATTTCAAGTATTTCCGTACTTTGTCTTATTGAAAAAATTGAATTTTTCATTTAGATACAAATTTTCACCTGCAACACAACGCAAGTTGATACATCCAAGATTTATGACATAAATAAAATTTTATTGAAGTTATTCACGACGACGATCCATGTTCGCGGTACAGGGGTTCCATCTCTAGGGACTTGTCACAAAAATAACAACCCACACCAGTTTTAATTAAACTGCGGCTATTTCTCGGTCAATTTATTTAGAGTTTTCAACGAAACGTCATGGTCAACAAACATAGAAACACCCAACGGCGTCGTTCTAGAAAGGTCACCGAAATAAGAAACAAATCAGGACAAATAGGCGACGACGGTCCTATCGTTCTTATAATTTTATTGTTACAGTTTTATCTTGTTGAGAACGGACGAACAGTAAGTTGATGACGTTTTGTGACGGGGTTACAAAGGCGTATCAAATTCGATTTAGACGACGTTTGATCTTGGCTTTTAACAGTTTTAGTTGGTGAAGTCTACAAAGGAGTCGTGCAGCAAATTGTGATTCGATACAACCAAAGAGTGTCGTAACAGCTGTTATTTTGTGGGGAAAAAAAAACGATTCTGTTACAATGAGGATTTTAGCAGGACGAAATTGAAATTAAGTAGAGAGCCGTCTATTGAAAGATTAATGAATCTGAAATAGGGTTTGGTCGAATTATTGATGTTGCTAAAATGAAGAGCTGCTAAAAATTCGACCGGCGCATCCGCCACTTTTACAATGAAACCGATGACCTTTCTACTGAATATCAGGGCGAAGTAATTATTTTAGGGAAATTTAACGTCCCCAAGTAGTGGGCTTTTTCGTAATTAAGATGAATGACGGGGTTAGAATTGGAAGAAAATTGCTTAAAAACGATCTCTGAGTGAATTTAAAGGTAATTGCTCGTTGAGAAAAAATATAGGGGAGGGTCCCGAACGCCAACGCTCCAATACCGAGATGAATTACTGTATTCGTATCAGAGAGTATTTCACAAAAATAAATATAAAATTTAAGATTATTGGTTTTCGTTTTTGATCGGCCATAGGGCACTTTCTGTGGTTTCTCTAGGTGTTAATTGTTCAATGATAATTATGAGACTTTAATTTCCGCCAAAGAGTATCACAAGTGGTGCTAATAGAAAGTGATTTAAAGAAATAGTTTTTAATCCAAAAATTTTGAAGTCAAAAGTCAAAATAATTTTTAGATTGTCTCTAATATAATTTGATGGTGCAAAATATTAAAAGTAGTTAACAAAGTATTGATTGTCAACAGGAAACAAATGTTTGCAAAAAGGAATTACACCTGTATCATAGTCAGACCAACAATGACATAGGCCTTGAGGCGCTGGAGTCACGTGCCCAATTACAGTCTACTTGGGCTTCAAGTCATTCAGCGCAAAGTTTGCCGTTTTGTGGTAAATGAAACGAACAACAGTGGCAAATTAACCTGCCAACAATCTACAAATTTATTCGAAAAATGTTCGTTCGAATTTTTGTCAATTTTGAGATTTTCGTAAGTTGCTGTTGATTCTAGTGCAAAATGGTTTTCCTGCCCATTTTCTAAACCAACACTGGGTATGAGATTTTGTAATTCTTTTCGTAGATTTCGATTTTGGTTAAATTTTATTAATCATAAAAGTCAATCAAGGAGTCCCCAAAAGCGGACTTTGGAATCTATGACTAATTGCTAGGCCCAATGATCAAATTAACAAAATTTTCAGTTAAAATTTTTTCCTAGTATCTACAAATATGTTTGTATAAAAGTAACGTATGATTTTCAGAATTTGTGTAAATGGCATAAACTATGAAAAAAATTACAATAGCTAGGATTTTTGAAAAGGTTTCACAAAATGTTAACATTTATTTTAGGCTGCTTGCTAGCATTTGTTGTTGTTTGGCAAGTGGATTTACTTAACTTCAACATCTAAGTTACTGCCGAAATTTTCTGGAAATTATTCGCATTTTGGTTCTAATTTTTCAGACACCCTTTTGCAAATTATTCCGCTTCCTTCTCTCATCAACTATAAAGAGCTAAATTGTTATCAAAATTTTGTCAAATTTGCATATAAAAATTAAAATCATAACTATATTATACAATAATTTCAGAAAAAATATTTTTTAAATTTTTTGAAAACCGTCAAAATTTTTAAAAATGCATTTTTTGTAAATTTCCGTTCCCCTAACTGACTCGGTTGTTCCGTTAAAAAGCTAACACACTCCGATCATATTAAAAAAGCATCAAACGGCCGAAAGCCCGCTTTTAATGAAATCCTAACCGCTTTTTGTCCCCGATCTTTTATTTGGTTACCGGTGCGTATTTGGCGGATGCGCCGGGCGAATTAAACCGTCACACAGACCGGGCGCGGCCCCTCTAATTACATATCAAATATGAACCAACTGGACGAGGAAATC
Organism: Pyrochroa serraticornis; assembly: GCA_905333025.2. Taxonomy (NCBI): domain Eukaryota; kingdom Metazoa; phylum Arthropoda; class Insecta; order Coleoptera; family Pyrochroidae; genus Pyrochroa; species Pyrochroa serraticornis. Next base: position 5,196,578 of record HG995157.1, on the reverse strand, counting down.
TGCAATAACGAATTCCATCATCAACGTTCCTCCATTTCAACAATAAATAATTATTTTTGCATGCGTGTCACAAGAATTGGAACAAAACCTAAAAATAGACGGTAAATCCGTGCACGGGGGCCGCCGAACCGGCCGGGGTAGCACGAAAGAGGTCGTTCACAGACCACCTGTTCCAAAAATAGAACACCAGGTCTATTTATATAAACTGTTCCAGGTGCAAGCAGGGTGCAATATCTCTTGGTCGTGGAAGGGTTGCGCTATATTGAAAGCAGTGCGTCTGGGAGAGCGCGCCTGGTTTTGGCGACGAGGCGGGGATAAAGTAGCGCACGGGGTTGATGATCCTCTTGTTAGTTGTGTCAGTGGTGCATTAGGGACAGAATGACGCCGATTGATTATCGAACAGTTTGCGTAATGCAAGTTTAACTTTCTAGGGCAACGCCGACCGCTGTCATTAACAATTCCAGAGTCGCGACCTTTTCGTTAGTGAAGTGGCGTTTGAAGGAGTCAACAAATGACTGAATAGCAATAAATTGAAATGGAAATTCTAGCTAGATAATATTTTTTGATTTACAATAAGGGGTGGGATTCTGAAGTAGAGCAGATGTAGATTACTCCAGGAAACGGATAGAGATAAGTTTGACGCTATTTTACAACTCAAACATTGAAATTGTAGGATCTAATTATTCATCAGTGGCGGATTGTGCAGAATTTCGGGAATTTCAAGGCAAATAATTTGAGTAAAAGAATTGCAGTACTGAAGTGTCTCTTAATTTACCTCCTCCATTGTGGGCAATCCTTGACACAACTCAACATACGTCGGTGTTTCTGTGTAAACATTTAGTAATTAAATTCATTTCCTTGTTATCTCTGCGTTGCCGCTATCTCTATAGATGCTACATTCAAATTTTTATCTTATTTAAATATAGATACTCCACACTTAGCTAGTTGAGATTATTTATTGTTTCGTTATTTTAATTTTTCTAATAATTATTTGTTTTAAGCAAAAATTATTTTCTAAACATTAGTTGTGGCAGTAGGTTTTTAAATTGGAAAAGCTCACAAATTCCAATGTTGTAACAACAATTGAAGAACGTGGTTTTTCACAGACACGTTTCCTGGGATGCGTTGAAAGGCTAGAACAAACAATGTCGAGCTATTTCCGCTTTCCACATGAGAGAAACGCAAGCAATAAGAATACTTTACCAAGGACAAGAGAAAATATTGATAAATTACAGCAAATCTAACCGATTTGGTCTCTTTATTTGGTATATCTTGTCTTGAGAAGAAATTATTTTTTTGTATGTTTTACCAATTTAATTTATGTCTGATACGAAAGAAAACTTCGCCAGTCTAATTGCTCAAATTTTGTGACCAGCCAGGAGATCACAAGCGATTTTATATTTTTGTAGGTTGCCAAATTATCGAAATGGATTTTCAAAACAGCTTCTGGAAGCTTTTCTACAATTCACTGCAGACTCCACAAAGCTGGCTGATTTTCTAGAATCCGTTGACCTAATATTTGGCCAATTCAGTGAGCATCATGGCCAAATCAATAATTTTTATTTATCATCAAGCAAAAATAAGTTAACCAATAAAACAAAGAAAATTGTCGGAGTCAGAGAAAAATTAAAAACTAACAGTAGGTTAGTGTGTAATAAAATTTCGCCTATCAACGAGACAAAAATTGCCGGCTATACGATCTGTGAAAGAAGAAAATAAAACTTTGCAACAATATTGTTTTTCTTGCCAAGACATGAAAAATTTACTTTTATTTTGTTTGGCGTACAGTGAAACTAAAACGGGTTGGAAATGTTAAAATTATTATTTACGACAATTTTACTTTAACAATATTTTTTATTGGACTCATGCGATCTATAATTAAATTAGGAACGACATGAGAGATCGCTTTTGTTTGAGTTATAAAAATAATGATCTTTTGAGAAATTGCAGCAATCACCTGTAAATTTAATATTGAAAGCAAAAGCAATAATTTGTATGACATCTTAAGGTGAAACAAGCATGATTCTCGACTCAATCAACTTTCAAAATTTTATTTAAAACTAATTGTAATTTACAATGAAAATCACAATTCAATTAATTTAATTCAGAAAGTGGCGTTATTAGACCAGAATTTTCAAACACAACTAAAGTGCAATAATTTGAAATTTTTAAGAAATCTATGGGGAAAAATAGAGCCGATTTCTTTTGCTTTACTTTAGTTGCAAGGGTTGTAAATAATTTAACTGTTAATTAAAACTGTAATTGTAGAGATAATAATTATAAATGTTTTAATAGATTTCCATTGATTAAAAAAATTAAAAACCAAAAAATTTTTAAATAAACAATGAGAGGTCCCATTTCTTGTCAACATAAATTTTTTCGAGGAATTTGAATGCGCTCAATTACATTACCACAAAAATTAGAACAAATTTTTCGAATGTTAGTAACGTCAATCATCTTCAAAAAGGAAATTAAAGAAATTTCAAAATAGAAATTATTACGACATTAATCAATAGCTAACTCAACTTAAAATTATGTTAACCTACAGTGATATTTCTAGTAAAATCCGACAAATGCTGACAAAAAAGATTTAGTAATAAAAAAGTTACGCATTATAAAACCAAATGAGAATGTAAAAATATATTTTATAGTAAATAAATATCTTTTATGTTGAGACAATAATTAATCTTCCCACCTCTGCAAAGTGCCATCATTACCTTCAATACACCAAGAGAAAAGGAGAGAGTTTTAAAATAAATCAAAAAATATTGGAAGGTGGAATCTTGTAACCTCCAACATCTCGTTTGAGTTTGCCATTGGGGTACTGTTAAAAAAATTGACGTTTTTCGAGGAAGTCCTAATAGATAGGAGCTGAATAAAGAAACATTTAACAAAAAATAATATTTTTTTCTATATAACATTTTAACTATATATGAATCCATAAACACTGGCAAAAGGTTTTAAGATTTGACAATAAAAAATTTGCAAATTTTGAATATGACCGTGGGTACAAGGAAGAATATAATATATATTTTTTTGTAAATAAATCTCTGTTATGTTAAGGCAATAATTAATCTTACCACCTCTACAAAATGCTATCATTACCTTCAATACACCAAGAGAAAGAGAGAGGGTTTTAAAATAAATGAAACAATATTAGAAGGTGTAACCTTGCAACTTTCAACATCTTCTTGGAGTTTACCATTGGGATACTATTAAAAAAATTGACGTTTTTCGAGGAAGTCCTCATAGATAGCAGCTGAATGAAGAAATATTCTTTTAATTCCATATCACATTTTAACGATCTGACAATCCATAAACATTGGCAAACAATTTTAAGATTTGACAATAAAAATTTTGAAAAATTTTGAATATGACCATGAAAGCAAAGAAAAATGCAAAATATACTTTTGTAAATTAATCTCTTTTATGTTGAGACAATAGTTAATCTTCCCACCTCTGCAAAGTGCTTTCATTACCTTCAATACACCAAGAAAAAGAGAGAAAGTTTTAAAATAAATCAAAAATATTAGAAGGTAGAATCTTGCAACCTTCAACATCTCCTTACAGTTTACCATAGGGATACTATTAAAAAAATTGACGTTTTTTGAGGAAGTCCTAATAGATAGAAGCTGAACGAAGAAACATTTAACAAAAAATACCTTCCACTTCTATATCACATTTTAACTATTTAAGAATCCATAAAATCTGGCAAAAAGTTTTAAGATTTGACAATAAAAAATTTGCAAAATTTTGAATATAACCGTCAGTACAACGCAGAATATAAAATATACATTTTGTAAATACATCTCTTTTATGTTAAGACAATAATTAATTTTTACAACTCTACAAAGTGCTATCATTATCTTCAATACACCAAGAATAAAAGAGAGAGTTTTAAAATAAATCAGAAAATATTAGAAGGTAGAATCTTCCAACCTTCAACATCTTTTTAGAGTTTGCCATAGGGGTACTATTAAAAAAATTGATGTTTTTTAAGGAAGGCCTAATAGATAGGAGCTGAATAAAAAATATTTAACAAAAAATACCTTCCCCTTCTATATCACATTTTAACTATTTGAAAATCCATAAACAATGACAAAAGGTTTTAAGATTTGGGAAATAAAAAATTTGCACAATTTTGAATATCACCTTGAGTACAAAGAAGAATATAAATATAATTTTTGTAAAAATAAATCTCTTTTATGTTCCCACTTCTGCAAAGTGCTATCATTACCTTCAATACACCAAGAAAAAGAGAGAAAGTTTTAAAATAAATCAAAAATATTAGAAGGTAGAATCTTGCAACCTTCAACATCTCCTTACAGTTTACCATAGGGATATATTAAAGAAATTGACGTTTTTTGAGGAAGTCCTAATAGATAGAAGCTGAACGAAGAAACATTTAACAAAAAATACCTTCCACTTCTATATCACATTTTAACTATCGGAAAATCCATAAAAACTGGCAAAATGTTTTAAGATTTGGCAATAAAGAATTTTCAAAATTTTTAATATGACCGTGAGTACAACACAGAATATAAAATATACCTTTTGTAAATAAATATTTTTTATGTTAAGGCAATAATTAATCTTACCACCTCTACAAAATGCTATCATTACCTTCAATACACCAAGAGAAAAAGAGAGAGAGAATTCTAAAATAAATGAAACAATATTAGAAGGTGGAACCTTGTAACTTTCAACATCTTCTTGGAGTTTACCATTGGGGCACTATTAAAAAGATTGACGTTTTTCGAGGAAGCCTTCATAGATAGCAGCTGAACGAGGAAATATTCATTTAATTCACATTTTACCGATCTGAAAATCCATAAACATTGGCAAAGAATTTTAAGATTTGACAATGAAAGTTTTGCAAAATTTTGAATATAAATATTTTTTGTAAATAATTTTTTTTTATGCTGAGACAATAATTGATTTTTCCACCTCTGCATAGTGCTTTCATTACCTTCAATACACCAAGAGAAAAAGAGAGAGAGTTTTAAAATAAATGAAACAATATTATAAGATGGAACCTTGCAACTTTCAACATCTTCTTGGAGTTTACCATTGGGGTACTATTAAAAAAATCGACGTTTTTCGAGGAAGTCCTCATAGATAGCAGCTGAACGATAAAATATTCTTTTAATTCCATGTCACATTTTAACGATCTGAAAGTCCATCAACATTGGCCAGGAATTTTAAGATTTGACAATAAAAGTTTTACAAAATTTTGAATATGACCATGAAAGCAAAGAAGAATGTAAAATATACTTTTTGTAAATAAATCTTTTTTATGTTGAGACAATAATTATTCTTCCCACCTCTGCAAACTGCTTTTATTACCTTCAATACACCAAGAAAAAGAGAGAGAGTTTTAAAATAAATTAAAAAATATTAAAAGGTAGAATCTTGGAACCTTCAACATCTCCTTAGAGTTTGCCATAGGGGTACTATTAAAAAAATTGACGTTTTTTGAAGAAGTCCTAATAAATAGGAGCTGAACAAAGGAACATTTAACAAAAAATACCTTCCACTTCTATATCACATTTTAACTATTTAACAATCCATAAAAACTGGCAAAAAGTTTTAAGATTTGACAATAGAAAATTTGCAAAATTTTGAATATGGCCGTGAGTACAACGCAGAATATAAAATATACTTTTTGTAAATAAATCTCTTTTATGTTAAGACGATAATTAATTTGCCCACATCTGCAAAGTGCTATCATTACCTTCAATACACCAAGAAAAAGAGAGAGAGTTTTAAAATAAAACAAAAAGTATTAGAAGGTAGAATCTTGCAACCTTCAACATCTCCTTAGAGTTTGCCATAGGGGTATTATTAAAAAAATGACATTTTATGAAGAATTCCTAATAGATAAGAGCTGAAAAAAGAAACATTTAACAAAAAATACCTTCCACTTCTATATAACATTTTAACTATTTGAAAATCCATAAAAACTGGCAAAAGGTTTTAAGATTTGACAATAAAAAATTTACAAAGTTTTAAATATGACCGTGAGTACAACGCAGAATATAAAATATATTTTTTGTAAATAAATCTTTTCTATGTTCAGACAATAATTAATTTTCCCGCCTCTACAAAAGTGCTATCATTACCCCCAATACACCAAGAGAAAAAGAGAGAGAGAGTTTTAAAATAAATCAAAAGATATTAGAAGGTGGAATCTTTCAACCTTCAACATCTCCTTGGAGTTTACCATTCGGTTACTATCCAAAAAAATTGACGTTTTTCGAGGAAGTCTTAATAAATAGGAGCTGAACGAGGAAAATACCTTTTTGTTCTATATCACATTTTAACGATCTAAAAACCCATAAACATTGGCAAAGAATTTTAAGACTTGACAATGAAAAATTTGCAAAATTTTGAATATGACTATGAAAGCAAAGAAAAATGTAAAATATACTTTTTGTAAATAAATTTTATTAAGGGTTAGAAAATAGAAATGCATTAAATTCAAAGCATAATTAATCTTCCCACCTTTACAAAGTCTTACCATTCCTGTCAAATAGACCAGTTGAGAAATGGGGAGAGGAATTGAGAAACATATCAAAAATGTTAGAAAACACAATCGTTCAATTTTTACATCCCCTTGGAGTATATCAGTTTGAGCTGCAACCTCTTACTTTAGAAATGTGCAAAAATTTGAAATATTACCTAAGATTAAAATAACTGATTTTAGCATGAAATAAGTAGAAAGTAAATATAGAACCATGCCCATTGTAATAATGTAATTATTTTTTAATATTGCTACGAGAACTTTTGAAAAATTACGGTGCTTTCGCCATATTGTTATACTACAAAAAGTCAAACCAAACTTTGTAAAAATTATTACAGACGTCATTAATCTGAATACGATGTAAAATAAATTTTAGTGGAAGCATTTGCATTGCTTGGCTTTTATAATTAATATTTTTTAAATAATTAAAAATTCTTGACTCATTAATGTTCTTACTTAGTTTTTTAAAATTTTAAATATTTTTATAATTTTAGCAATCGAATAACGTTTCTAAGCGATCCATTCTGGAAAGCTCGACGCCAACGCCGAGTTATTTCCGCTTCCGACATGCAAGAAAATGAAACAAGAAAAACCTCACCAAAGACAAAACAAAATATTGGTGGAAACAACAAATACAGAGCGATTTGGTAAACTTTATTTAAGGTATCTATAGAAAAAATACAAAATTTTTTTGTTCATTTTAATGTCAGTGCTGAATCTAATTTTAACTTTTTGAAGAATCCAATTTAGGTCGAAAATCTAAGAAACCTTACTCAGTTTAATTGATAAAATTTTATTAGATAGAGGGAATCTCCAAAATTAGCTTTTGCAATATTAACCCTATTTAGATCGAAATGGTTTTTTAAAGCAATTACGCAATTAAAAGGATGCCCTGTAGAAGAATCAATATTTAGGATTTTGTGTTTTTCTTATTAGATGCAGTGTAACAAGAATTGCTGCACGTAGTGCCTCAGACCAATATACTAATCCCAATAATGTCTTAAATTTTTTGTAATATCTTAATGAGTAGCTGCTAAGTAAAGTTGCTCCTCTATGTAAAAATTTTGAAAATATAAATAAATTAATCAATTTTTTTTAAAATTGTGTAAGAAATCTTAACAACTTGAAAATTATTTACAACTTGTGTGGGGCAAATTTATGATTTACTTCATTCTATTTCATCTTAAATATTTTTGTACTATGTACCATCGTTTCTTGAATTAAAAAACAACTTACAAAATTATTGTCCCACTTTAGATAATGCAATACCGTAATATGTATCTCTTAGTTTCTTGCAACGCGTTGCTCCAATATTTCCAAGTTTCCCTTAAATTGTCAACTGAGTACCTGAATAGCTTTCAGGATTAATGATTCGGCAATCAACTCTCCACTTTGCTTAATAAATATTAATATCGCCATCGATATCCTTTAGCATCCAACAAACCGACTCGAGGATTACTTTCGTTATACTCCTCCCTTCTTGTTAACATTTAGAATATATTCTCAGATTTAGTGGATACGTGCTTGGAAGCTCAGAGAACTCGTTTGAATATTAAATTTTTGTCAGAGACGCGGTAAATTTATTTAATTTAATCCTTGTCAATATTTCTCTTTGCCTCCGAGCAAAGTCGAGATTTTTTCACTGGGTTAAAGCAAAAAACTGCAAGCGCACATCTCTAATTCTTTCCATACACTTAAATCTATAAACGCATTGTTATTATTATTAAAGCACAGAAGAAAGATTATTACAAATCCACTTTAGTTAACACAAATTTAAACGAGTTAGCGCAGGGAGAGTGTCACTTTAAATAAAATTAACAGGAATAAAATTGAAAATGCAAGAAGTTTTGTTAACTTTAATTGCTTAGCGTACCTATACAAATTAATTTTGTATATTTTAGAACTTTCTAAATTAAAAGCTTCTGTCAGCAAACTTGATGAATACCAAATGGTAATATTTTTTAATTACCACAGTCCCTTTAATTTAAAACATAATCGATTTGTTGACCTCAACCTTTAATTTTCGTCGTTGCCTTGATTGTTTATTTTCAAAACTTTGATCAAATTCATTTCAATTTTAGCATCGCAACCACGATACGTAGTAACAGTTGTTTTCCTTCTGGACCAAATTCAAGTAAAGTTGGCTGTTGGTACTTCCGTTCCGGTTTGCCAAGAAAACAAATCGGCGAATAACCGAATCTAGTTTATCCCACCCTAAACCCGTCACGTTCTATTTGTCTGCACTCTAGTTCAAACAATTTCAAAAAACGTCCTACCAGTTTAAAACACACGCTACGTCAATTTTTTTTTATAATATTACAGTTTTGTTGCTGATTTTAACCAAAATTTTCTTTCGTAAACCTCTTGTAAACCCTTTACTGCACAATTCTCAAGGTGCAATGTAGTCTTGTCGTGATCTAGGAATTTTGCCATATACAGCTCACAACACCTATCATTAAGCCCATTTGTGTTGCAAGTATCGATTTCATGATGACGATAGTGGTGGCGGCGAACCGATATGACTTCCTTGCCAGAGACGGCGCACCCTAAGTTAGTTAACGTTTAGTTGTTTAATTGGTCGGAGTCAACGTTGCACTTATGGAAAACGTGCAGAGAATTTTAATGGAACTGAAGACAGGATAGATGTTTAACTATTATCGCGTCTGGAGTTTAATGAATTATTGCGGTTTAACGATTCAAGAGCCAGAAAGATTTATCTAAGTAAACTTTACCACTTTTCCTCGAAACATTTCAAGAAAATTAGTTAATAAATGTGGCAAACTACCACCCCAACACAGTAATTATTGTGTATCTTACATTATCAAAACTTTGGGTTTTTCGGAATAAATTAAAGAGTTTGCACGAAACTTGTCAGGACGTCAGAATATTGACTTGGGTACCAATTTTGAGAGTGAAACTAAATAAATTTTACTCACATTGTTTAGAAGTAAAATCATATTGGGAGGCTGTTCAACTGTAAACGTTACAAGTTCGCAAGGAATACAAATGAAACTCGAAATGTGTTTGGAAGAATATTGTTGAAAGTCGTTGCGTTGAGGGCGTTAACTTCTCGAACTTAGTTTTGGAGTAAATTGCGATCCAAAATTAATTTTGATGTAGTCACGGAATTGTTTGTCAAAAGCTCACGTGTGGTTTTAAAAATTGTGAATTAGAAACAAAATCATTTTTATACCGGAGACATAGTTAAAGATTTTCTAGAAAAAGTACGGTCTGACAGCACAATCAACACTTAAAATTATTTAGATCCAGTTTCTTCAGATTTGTGAGAAACACAGTTCTATTTGCATACGATAAAGCAGTTGAAGAGATTTGTAAGTGGTAAACTCGACAGTGAACACGAAAGGGACATAAGGAGAAATTTATAAGGAAGACAAATTAGAATTTCGTTGCGAAAATCGAACTATTCTTCCTTTTCTTGTTTCTTTGAATAGCGACATCTAAATTGTTCAACAATATTATATGCAAGGTAAATACAGAATAGCTGTAAAGTAAACTTGCTCAGAATTAATTTGAGCTATGTGTGAAAGGTTCAAAAGTTTACAAACCTTTTGTGAGGAAAAATCTGCATCATATGTTTGAGATTGACAGAGAAATTTTTGCTTGAGTTTTCATCAAAATGTTATGTTAATAACAAAAATTGTAACGTGACTAATTATATAAAAATAAGGAACAAGATGCTTCAATTTTTCAGCACTTGCCTTCAAAATTTAAATTTAAAGTTAGATTTTGACTCAACCAAGAGCTTAGCACATAGTTTCGTAAATCTGCTTAACTTTTAAACCTTCAAATCTCAGTTCTTCACTTCTTGACGGTGCTGATCCTTTTCAACAAATGTTGTGGAATAAGTAAATATTTTGGCACATATAAGAAACTTTTGAAGTAAATTTATCGCTCTGGGCTATTTAAATAAATATCAAGATTCTCTTTTAGAATTTTTTCAATCTTTCGAGACTAAAACTTTGTTTACGTTGTTATTAATATTCTCTTGACTATCAATATTTAATGTCAAAGTACTGAAACAACAATACTATAACGCAAAGTGTTGGAGTTGTTTTATAAAAAATGTTTTATAGTCTGATTAGTGAGTAGCAGCTTTAGTCGTAAGAAAATTGAACTGGTAATCAAACGATATCAGGTATTTACACTCATATCGATGAAATTACTCTTAAAAATATTTACAAAAAGTTTCTATTGCTATATTTAAGTAGCAGTAAATTTTAGTCAATTTTGTGGACCAAAAACTACGTTAATTTGCTTTAATTTGAGCGCCTGATTCGCCAGAGGATAGGGTCGCATAAATGGCGGAGGCGCCGGGCGAATCGCTGGTAAAAACACGTAATTGAATCATATTTAATCCCGCAAATCCCCAGTTGAAGTATCTAAGTCAAGTAACAACGGTAAATCTAAAGATATTAGCTTATTGCTTTAATCACCCTTCACATCAACAGATAGCGAGCTTTTGCCACAACGAACGGAAGCCACGTTCTAAAGATAACCGCAAAGCTCGCCTACCGACCTTGCCTACCTCACGTAAGGTCAATTGCCATAGCGAAACGTCATTACTCGACTTTCCCGCCCAATTCCCACAATTACGTGGTTTTTCCCACATAAAAAAAATTGACGGATTTCAAGTGTTGTTACAATCGATCCGAGTAAACTTCACGTTCGGATTGATTGTCACAATGTAATGTTTTAGGTGGTCGTAAAATCGGATTGTTGGTTTTATTGGAGGGCACCCGTGTCATTAATAACTCCTAATGGCGGCTTTTATTTGGTAAAAGTTGCGGGTTTACCGAGCAAATATCGAACTGCTTCCGATCGAGAGAAAACTACCGAAAATCCTCGTCGTTCATTCATTTATTCATTGCTAACGCATCGTTTTATAACGTGAATTTTAACGTTACGTTAAAGCTCGAGTTCTAACAGTTAAAGTTTAGTAGCGCAACTTTACCGGTTCTCTTTTCAAGCTTTTGGAATCTTTAGAAATTTCCCTGTTTGCTATGAACCATTGTTCGTTTTATGAAAAGATGGTGTATTATATTAAATTGGATGCACCCTATTAAATTTATCACGGAACTTTTTTCGAGTGAATTCACCGTATGATGGAGGGTTAATCTGAATTACAACGATAATACCAAAACTGTTGCTTATAAGGAGGGTCGTTATGGCGTGATTAATAATCGCATCGGCTTTGACACTGAGCTATCAGTAAATGTTTGTTTTATAAGGGAAACTTGGTGAAGACTTTAAGCTTTTGGCGATGCGACGACAAACTCGTCAACTATGCAACTTCTCAACGGATCACACCAAAGAAAAAGTAAATTCCCGTTTTTAACCGCCCTAATTTTATTTAAAAGTTTTTATTTCTTGATTCCACAAATAGAATTGAAATTGTTAGAAGGTACGTAACCAACATTACAAACATGTTCTTTTAATGTAGAAAGAGATGCTATTTTTACTACCTATGTGAAAGGGGGCGGAATCTTGTGATTTCAACCCTACAAGGATTCTCGTAGGACGTGTTTTACTGTTCAATTTGGTGGATGTATAGCCGACCTGGGGACTGACACGTGCAATTTTGTTCCGGCGCCAATTGTTGGTTTTGCAATTCTTATCTAGGAGACTTTAGGGAGAATGGCAAGGCGTTTCGGCAACATTTCGGGGTAACTAAGCTAGGCTTTCAACAAATATCAAGCAACCTCTAGAAAGAGGTTAACTACTATTAGTTAAATAAACAACCATAGACTGCAACAATAACAAAATAAAGTAGGAAGTCCTCGAATTAAAATGTTTCAATAAACGTAACAAATTTCACCATATGGTAGTAGCTAAACGTTGTCACTAAATTAATGTAATTCTAAAATAACTAGCTGAACCCCTTTAATACTTAAGTGTTTAATAAAAAAAAAAATCTGAAATTAGTTGGATGGGTAGTAGACTGGACTCTAACTGTCCTACTATCTTTAGAGTAAAGTAATTTAAGGAAATTGAGATGTTTCGGTATCTGTCGTCAATGTTTGGGTAAACCAATTTATAATACGCCGCGACTGTGCCACATCGGCAAATAAAGTCAATGTAGCCGAATCTAAAATAATATGAAAATTTTAGAACAGCTGCTGCTAGAAACTTTTTCATTGCTTACAGTATTCATCAGAAAACAGAAATATTTTTCTAAAGAACGATATAAGAGAATTAGTGATTAATGAGCAAGAAAAAGTAAAAGTGTTACTCCTTTATCTAAAGAAAAGAGATTGAGGACAGATAGAGCCACTAATACTAATAGAAGAAACATCAAGGGGCATCACGATCAACACGTTTTCTTGTTCTCCACGTCAGTATTGAAGAAGCAATGCATTAAAAAAATATTTAAAAAAATCCTTATGTTAAGAGAAGATTGCTGATGTTAACATAGCGTACTGCAGATAAGATAAAAGCTTTTAGAAAAAGAAAAATAATTTTATTATCAAGAAGGAGAAGACAGGCAACACATAATACATTTCGGTAATTTTCTTTTTACCCTTTCGTAACGTTTCGACCGCTTTTCTGTTCCGCACTTGTTTGGCTCTACCCTTGTGTTGGACGTGTAAGTTTATACGTCAATCTCTCAGATCTACCCTTCGCCGAGAAAATAAGCGATGCGTGGTGTACCCAATATTGAACAAATACAGATTTTCAGAAATTACCGCTAAAATTACCTCCTAAAATATGAATAATATATTGAAAACAATTAAAATAATGTAAAAAGAAGAATTACTACAACAATTTGGTTCAATTTATTTATCAAATTTGTAGATTCTAAACTATGGTTTGGTGCATCAAAGTCAGGTATGGTGTAGTTTTTCAAAAAGTGCGCCTCACTTTTTTACCAAAAATTTTTAATCTTACGTTTGGCCAGTAAATGTATCAAAATACAAAAATACATACAAAATTGCGCATATTAGAAGCTTTTTAAATTTGTTTTTAATGAATTTGAATAAACACAATGCAAATTAATATTTATCTTCTAAATTACAATATAGGAATTGCAAGCAGCTGTAAAACAAATAGCAAGTGAAAAGTCATTGAAATTTGTCTTGAAATGTTTGAATGAGAACAAAATTGCATCGATAATACGGGTAACGATAAGTTTTTTGCTTCAGATGTATGGACGACCAAACCTACCAGCATAATTTTTGATTTAATTATTTTATCATATTTCTAAAAAATCTTTTTAGTTACAAATCTCCAAAAAAAATACAAATACACACATCACTTCATTCGAAAATCTGAGGAGTGCATAGCAGCATTTGAATTTAGCAAAATTTCTTATATAAATAAATTCTTTAAGAACAAGGATTGATGATCTTAAAGTAGTTGCATCATGCAGTTATGCTCTAAAATAATTCAATGATATATTTCTCAAAATTGAAGTTAAATCTGCAAAACGAAAAAATAATTGCAGTGACGTAGAAGAAATGTCAAGTTTCTTGGCCTGCATACTATCATGAGTTGCAATAAAATTCCAGAAAATAGAATTTAAAATCGTAATTCCTATTAGTTACAGTATCAATTTGTAATATTTTATTGGTCGCAAGTAAACTTTTATGTTACTGTCAATTTTGCTATCTCTGATATAAACTAAGAAAGAGACAGATTATGGACGAGCTTCGATATTGATGAACAAATTATTCAGTTTCTAGAACGATGTTCTGTTCGCCAAAATCTGCCCATAAAATGAGAGCAGTTAACTAAAAACTTTGTTATAACTTCATATCTAACTCGAAATACGCTACAAAAAACTAAAGTTTAGATTAAGGCCTTAGTTATCATCCGACCATGCTATACTCTAGTCTGAATATATAAATTGACTGTAATAAAGAAAAATAAATTTCTAATTGTTGTGAGTAATGCAATAAAAACACAATGAGAAACAAAAAAGTGTTAACATTAATTTTGAACGACAATAAAAATTTGTAATGGTGTCAATAACGTTCGCAATTGAGCAAAAAGTGTTAATGAGGTGCCATAAAGTCCAGAAACTTGTGTAGAAGCGTCTCAACTTAAGGTACTTGAAATTTACAATGAGTGAACAAAGGGACTTTTAAAATATTATAGCACCTACGTAAAGAGAGAAGTTAAATACAGAAGAAAATATAAAAAAATATAAAAACCTAAATATTTTTCATTAAATTTGACAAACAATTAACTTCCCAAAAGTGTTTCAGAAATAAAAATGAATAGAAAAACAAAAATTACCACAGAGAATTTTACAATAAATCAATTCTGTTACGAAATCAACTGGATGACGGACTTCAGCACTTGCTACTAATAATAACAAAAATTTCGTGTCTTACAGAATGGGAAAATGTGGCAGCAATCCTCGACTTTAGTTTCGTCTTTAACTTTACTTCAAAATTGTATTTACAATTATTTCAAAACAATTTTGTTTGTCTTAGAATCTTATGAGCGTTCTTGGTAAAATCCTGCAAAGTGTTTCTTGGATGTGTCCTCGAGTAAAAGCACAATAATGTATCAAGTTTTCAAGTTACTTACTTACAAAATGTTTGCACTCAAGTACCCTTATGGGTGTAGGTTGTTAAAAAGATAAACAACTGAGGAAACAAAGAAACGTTCTGTATCAACTTTTATTAAGCGTTGTTAAGAATCTAAAGCTACAAAATAATACAATTTTTTTAAAAATCTGAATTGATGAAACATTTTGAGGAAATATTGTAAATTTCCACTCGAATCAACCGATAGAGTAGAAAATTAATAATCGGAGGCTGTAGAAGTTCAAATAAGCGTAGAAGGTTTGCGCCATTACCGTTTCATTTTTAAAGAAACCCTACGGAGGTAATGCCGGAATTGTCACACTATGATATAGTCACACCGTAATAGCATTGTATATAGATTAATAATAATAATGATAATTAATAAATAATCATACAACGGTAATAGTAATAGTCTCACTGCGAAACTAATTTTTATGACTAAGGTTAGGCAACCAACTATTGTCTGTTTATTAGGTCTATCGCAAGAACGATACAGTTATTTTCGAAAAGAGTAAGGATAATTTGCAAGTATTAAGCAACACTTATGTGGAATTAGATGCGAAATTGAAAAAACACTTTTCTCATCAGAAACAAAAATCAGATGGATTTTTAGTTTGCTGCTTTCTCAATTTTACAGTATGGCATAAAATAATTTTATCCGAAATTGATAGTAAGAAATTGCAAATTATTAAAAAATTTCTGAACTAATCAAATGATTGAAAAGGAAATTTGAGAGAACATAAGAAAGACAAGGTAAAAGAAAGTGGGCGATCGTGGCTCAGTACTTAGTGCACCTATCGTTGAGTCCCGGAAGATTTTTGTTCGGTCGCTTCCTTTTGGAAAGCAAACCACCGAAATATCCTGTCTAGAGAAACATTTTCACTAAATTCCTGGAGTTGTTACGATTCGACTGTAAGTCCCAAGTGTCTGTATGAACTAAGAAAAGTGCATTTCACAACTTGTGCAGAAAGGTCCCCGACACTCGTTAACGAGTACGGCACTCAAAGAAGAAATAGAAAAAGAAAGGTTGAGTACGTAGACAAATTCTATTGAAGCGAATGCTAATACAACCCTTAGACTTTTTAAAACTGCTGTCAAGAAGATAATTTTAGCAGCTATGGTAATCACTGAAATTCCCCAGAAATTGATCAAAACCGAATTCTTTAATAATTGACCGCTCCTCAACAAATATTGGCAGAAATTTACAGCTTGCTCAAAAACTTGAACGATTGAATTTATTAATGTCTCTTTATGTGATTAATGTTTCCAAACAAAGCACAAAATCGCATATTTAATTTATTACTTTGCATTTGCCCCTGAACCAAGTTCAACTGGGGTCATACTCGATTGCGGTGCCTTGATAAGCCCTCGATTACGTTAGATATTACTAAACTTTCATCCAATCACATTTTTAACCTCAGCACTGCACGAACGACATTATATTAAGAAAAGAAAAAAATTAATAGCAATTTTCTACTTAATTTGCTTGCAATAGTTTTCAGAAACTCCAGCAATTCTGTCTGAAATTGAAATAGAATCCTTGCAATTGAACGAGTCGTTTCCGGGAGGTTACCCCAAAACAAGAAAATTATTCACTTGCAATATAAATAAATTAAAATTTTAATTGAAATAAATAAGTTAGTGAAACGAAGCAATTAATTTCATCCACTTAATAAGAATTTGAAACCTTTCAAATAATTAGTCAATGAAGAACAGGTCTCTACCAAAACGGTAGGTGATAAAATGTTTTTAGTGGCCGACTTTTTATTGGAAACAGCTTCTATAGAGATTCCACACAGAACTTGGTTTTAGCAACAATAAGGGTGCTCGTCTTCGTACTTGATGGGGCTATAATTTCAAATTCGACTTCGTAATTTCAGTTTTTTTTTAATAATAAATTTGTTTAAACTGTAGACATTTTCCAAAATTATAGTTTGATTAAGGGTAGATGATACATTTTTACTTCACATTAACTAATCATTATATGACCTGCTTTGAGGATTGGACCGTTCTTAATCAGCCAAAGTTTCCGAGGGGATAAAAAAATGTTTCCCTACTTATATTTTAGGTAAGCACTTGAAACCTTTGAACCAACACGAAACTATAAGTGGGGTCAACTTAGGGGGCTAAAATCGTATAACACCACGCACGGCGACATCCCGGCTTTTTGCATACGCGCAACCACAACAGCTGGCATTAAGAAATAAACCGATAACATCAAAGAAATAAACGATGAAGGACAATCAATACTGGAGATCAACTGATTCGAAAATAGAGTTCAATAAATTCAAAATTTTCCACAAACAATTTATTATTAAAAAAACTAACTAATCATTATTTTTGACAAATCTAATGTTGTCGACAATGTTGTGGTTAAGGCTCGAAACAAATTAGAGGGGTGGTTTCTCTTTGGTATTGTGTGAGTTAAGTTCAAAGTTCACGCGAGTCATTTGTTTGAATTTGGCGGAGGCGGCGTTTACGTGAATAAATTATTGGGATGGTCTTACGTTGTGAATTTGATCTTCTGATGATATTCTCAAGGAAAGTGTTTTGTGGGGCGACGAGCCCCCGTCGTCCCCCCGGCATTTCTTTGTGTCGTCTTCGTTTCACACCAGGACTCGCCTGTCACCTCGTCTGCCCCTTCGACATCGTTTCTGTTGTTTTTGATTGTGACGAAGTCTTTTTATATTCATTTAAACAATACCATCACCTTAACCGGAGTCTATATGTTGTAATTTTCTCTCCATAATCGAGTTAACGTAAAGCGGCACCACAAAAAAATTCGCACGTGACGCATCTTAAGGACGCCACTGGTATCACAATACATATTCCCATAGCATCTAAAAATTACGGACAACACTCCGATTTTCCGGGTAATTTTTTTTTATTTAGGGCGATAATAAGAGTTGCGACGGGGTTGACGGACGCGACATATTTAGACGATATGTTGCAGGACACTGGTGGTATAAACACGATGCCGGCAGTGGATGGTGGAAAATCGAAAACGACGACAGCGCCGGCCGTCGGGACGCAACGGCGTCTTTACGTACCAACTCGATCGGATTTTGAAGTAAGACGGCGAATGACAACCAATTGCCGCTTCACTGGAGCCTCTTCAGGACCAAGAAAGACAAGGGGAAGAAACTTCAAATTTAGAGACACGAGTAAGGAAGTTCTAAACTTCAGAGCCACCAAGCAAATCAGGAATTTTGAAAAGTTTACAGGTTTTGTAAGCGAATTGAAAAGTTGACCGCAAAGTAGAAGTTTAGAAATATGAACGCAGTGAAGAGCAGACGAGTTTATGAAAATAGAAACATTCAAATTTGAAATAGAAAGTTTCAGATATCTAAGTATAATAAATCTTTCAAAGAATACAAGTAAGATACAGGACGTCCTATAAATACAACAAAAAAATATGTAGAGGAATATGGGATCTACAAGAGAATGATTAGAGCAATGATAATCTATGCTGCAAAAACTGTGATCCTTAAAAATAGAAACGAGGAGCAACTAATTAAGAAGACCGGAGAAAAAAATTATTGCAAAAACTTACAGTTCGAAGAAAATAGAAGAAAAATGCTAAAGTCTCATGAACCCTGAAAGAGATAAAATCTCAAAAGAAGATTTAGTAAGGATCATGGAAGTATAGCGAATAAGATAGAACACGTATATAGGAAGGATAAAGAGGATCAAAGAGCAAGAGAGGAATTGAAGAATGGAAACTGGAAGGAATTGATTAAAGTAGAGATCAAAGAACAGGTGAGAAGACTAAGTAAGACAATATACTCTAAAAATAGGCATAAAAAGCTAGTTGAAAAAGATTCAAGATAGAAGGAAACAAAGAAAGATAGTGGAGATGGCAAAAACTCACACCACTAGATGAGGCAGGATTCCCAAGACGGGGGCTGGAGTTCTTTGGGAACCATACACTGTTAGTAACTATTTCTTGACATATTGAAGAGTTTACTTTTAATACAAGGGGGTCACTACAGAAGAAATGCAATCTGACTACTCCAGAGAGTAAGTGTTCTCGTAATTAATAGCAAAAAAAATTATTATTACAAGACAATTACAGAGTGCAAAAGACAAATAAATTTCAATAGATGATTGTGGTTTATACTTCTACTTTAAGATCCTGACCTATCACCAGCAAACTTCTTTGTATTCATAAACTTAAGAAAGCACTGTAAAGTAAAACGTTTGCCTTCATTCAAAAATTCTGAAATTGAAAATTTTGCAACGATTTTTTTTAAGATGTGCCATAGTATTTGAAAAAGCAAGGAATGGAAGAGAGTTATGCAGAACAATGCAGGGTTGTTAATGTAATATTAGCGAGGTGACTTACAAGAGAATATGCCTTCGTGAACGAAAGTATTGATTTAACATCCTAAACTTTAGCAGCTCTAAAATCAATAAGTCGTTAATAAATTATGATTCCATCTAAATAATGTCGGATCGCTAACAGACAAAACAAAATTAAAAAAAAAATTTAATCCAAGATTTGTAGAGTAACTTTTCAGTTCTTCAATCTCTTTGATTCAGAGCCGTTCTAACCATAGGTCTATACTTAGAAGTTGGGTATATTTTAGATGTCTTATAACCTCCTCAACTATTTTGTTTTAGTTACAAGTTGTAGATTTTTTACTTTAGGGCCTTTAGAAAATATATTTGTTGTACCCAGGAGCTCTAACTCGCCATCCTGAGATTAGAAGTCTTTGCTCCATAAATTGAGGTACTGGATACTAGTTTTCGGAAACCTCAACGTTCTTGTATATAACTTTTGCAGTGAATTTCTTTAAACAGGGTGGACAGCTAATTTGAATTTGAATTTGTCTTAATCCAAGTGATTAGTTTTGAAAAAAATACAAAAAGTAGATTGCATAAGTAAGATAAGAGATAAAATAGCAAAATAAAGATAAGAAAAATATTTTGAAGATTAGAAGTATGTTCTCACATGACGCTGGTTTAAGTAAAACACAAAATATTGAAATAACTAATTTAAAAAAAAAATAAACTCACACTCTTGTTAAATTACTGAAAAAGTGATTGGTATTTTGTTCCTCCTTGCGAGAAGAAAAACCTCGAAAAGATTGGTGAGAATTGAGCAATTTTAAATGTTTTATAGGAACAAATCCACATTAATGTACAAACTCGTACGTTTCCTAAGTCCCCTTAAGAGAAATAAGAGTTACTAATGGTTGTCTTAATCAGTGAAATATTCTGTTCGCTACCTTAACTATTTACTTTAAAAATTATCAAAACCGTTTGCTTCTATAAACGTGTTTGGTCCAATAAAAGAGCAGTCATCTCATTATTACCTTAGTTAAGATTTAACACAATTACAATCTTAAACCATCATAAAGAAACGACTTAAATATAATTTTTAATTGTTATCAGTATCCAACGGTCAAAGCATTAAGTGGGAGATATAATGAAATAATTTCTACTATCAGAAAGGTCACATAACTGGTATCATTCAAATACTTAAAATGTTAATCTTTCGGCGTGTAATTTTAGCAAACAGAATTTTTCAAAGACAAAAAGTTAGAAATTACAGCAAAGAAATTAATGTAATTAGATCAAAAGCCAAACCTGTAATATTACCAAATATTCCAGTTTACGAATTTGTGTGGAAAAATCTAGACAAATGGCCAGACAGAATTGCAACGGTAAGACCACCGATAATTAATTTTTGTAAGTAATCATTTTCTTCTAGATCTGTATCGAAACTCAAAGAAGTTACACTTACACAGATTTGTACAAAAAAAGTTTAGCACTTACAAAGTTTTTTCGAGACCAATTAAAATTAAATAGAAGCGACACTGTCGCTGTGGTACTACCCAATTTACCCGAATACCCCTTAGTGCTGCTCGGCGCGTTACAGGCTGGCCTCAAAGTAACCACTTGCAACCCCAACTACACCCCAGGTACTACCTTTAATTAATTGCGTTTTTCATTATAGTAAAGAAACCTTGGAACATCGTAAAGACAGAGATTTTGTTATAATATTCAGTTAGTGGTAACAATTTTTTTATTTAAAAAATTTCAGATGAACTCAAGAAGCAATTTATGGATGCCGAAGCTAAAGTAGTGATTACCTCCAATGGTTTGCTACCAATTATCCAAAAAACAGTGGCGAATATTCAACAAAACATACCGATAATTGCCATAAATGAACACGTAAGATTGTTTTGTTGTTAACAATAATATATTTAGAAAATTCTAGAATCGTGACGTAATTAACGGAGTTATTAACTTTGAAGAAATCGCTTCCGGTGAAACTTGCAACCCCGTGGACGTTAAAGATGATGAAACAGCTTTTTTACCATATTCCAGTGGTACTACTGGATTACCCAAAGGAGTCGAGTTGACCCACGCCAATATTGTCGCAAATTTAGTACAATCGGCTGCGCCAGAATTCAATTTACTCCTAGAAACTACAGGTGGGCTACCAATTTTTGATTCTCAAATTTTAGTTGTAGCGTAAAATTGCTTGCGCTCCCCATCTGTCTACAGCGAAATCCTGGAGATTGAGTGAGGAAAGTTACCATAGTAGTAGCCGGCGAGATACTTCTAACTCACACTAATGCATTGTTAGAAGTTTTTTTTTTATTTACAGCCAATCACCAAGACGTCGTTCCAGCATTTTTACCCCTCTTCCACATATATGGATTAATATTCGTAATGTTTAACCTAATTTCTCAAGGGGGTAAATTAGTTACAATTCCAAAATTTGGTTCCGAAATTTTTATTAAACTCTTGAAAGAACACAAAACAACTGTAGTGCATGGTGTTCCAAATTCAGGTGTTTATAATTATTAATAACTATTTCATTTAACTGTTCAAAATTATAGTTCATATGTCTATCAATAATCCCCATATCACCCCCGAAGATTTAAGTTGCATCAGAACCATGATATCTGGAGCAGCTCCTCTAAGTGGTAGTGACGTTGAAAGGTTTCGCAAAAAAACTATGAACAAAGTCAATCTTTATCAAGCATACGGAATGACTGAAACTTCCCCCGTAACTTTGATGCAAACAAAATTGTTGGATAACGGTCTTGTGACTGGCGGAAGTGGATTATTAATTCCCAACACCGAAGCCAAAATTATCCGAATAGATGGCGCTTCAACTGTTGGACTACCCTCTCAACAAAGTGGTGAACTCCTCTTCAAAGGGCCTCAAGTAAATATTTTTTTAATCAAAATTGTTTTTATTTCAAAATTTTAAGGTAATGAAAGGTTACTTTAATAATCCTAAAGCAACTGAAGAAGTTTTCACTGAAGACGGGTGGTTCAAAACTGGCGATATTGGTTATTACGATGAAAACGAACATTTTTTTATTACTGATCGTCTCAAAGAGTTGATTAAAGTTAAAGGGTTTCAAGTGGCTCCAGCTGAACTCGAAGCGATTTTGAGAAATCATCCCGCAGTTGAAGATGTGGCTGTTATAGGGGTTCCGCATCCTTTGTCGGGAGAAGCTCCCAAAGCGTTCGTAGTTACTAGGAAAAAAGTTTCTCCAGAAGAACTGCAACAGTTTGTAGCAGATAAAGTTGCTAAATATAAGCAACTGGAAGGAGGTACCGTTTTCGTTGACAGCATACCCAAAAATGCTTCAGGAAAAATTCTTAGGAAGGTGCTAAAAAATATGTAGAGAATTAAAAAAAATGGGGGTTACTGGAAAGTAACGGTGCTAATTCCGTGACTTATGAGCTACTTTCACTTATGAAGGTCGAAAACATTTTTATTTTTTTAATGTTGACTGTATGCTGAAACAGCGGTCCTGTATTTAAGAGCTTATGAAAAGTAAAGTAGCCATATTTAATTATTGAATGTTTATTCTAATATAGTTACAAATAACAATATTTTTACATGTAATTGTAAAGTTTTCATTCAAATGTCTAACTCATTCTTCGCTTGAAGGCGCTGTAATCGTAACAATAAATTTCAGCCCTTAATCTTTCCATCATGTAAAATGTGTAATTTAAATTTGGTGTGGGTTGGAGATAAAGCAGTCCCGCTGGTTGGTGGCGTCTAGAGTAGATATTTGAGGAGTCCCCAAATCGTGCGTTCTGCTCAATCTCTCTAAGTTTGTGATGTAGATAGAGTAGGGAGCGTTTCACTTTACGTTACGCATACTTCTACATTGAGCGAGTTTACGCTCCTAAAGCTAAAAAAGTTTTACTTCAATAAAGAGTTTTGGTTTACTGAGTTCCGCCCAGTTTTGGAGTTTGTCTAATTTTTATTTTTTAAATTATTTTATTAAGTTCCCTCTAGGCTCAAATGGGAATCGGCAGTTAAGTTCTCCATTTGACCATGATACATGACATCCTTAACTATCCTTTCGGCAACCGTTCTTTGGTCTGAAGTCATGTTCCTTAGTTTATGTGCAACATTTTTAGCGATTGTGTCGAAAATATCGTCGTTCTCCTCTAGTTGATCTTGTGAGGAATTGAGAAGCATCTGTTGACTACTGGAATCGGGCGAAATACACCCATCAGATTCTTTTTTGATGTCCTAAAACAACTCAATCGTCAAAAACCCATAGAATTGAGAAAAAAATTACCATATCATCATCACCAGATTCTTCAGAAGTGCTTCTCTGCCGCCTCATTTTCTTCCTCTAATATTTGCATCAATAAAAACACATCACGAATCAACAACTTACCAAATCCATGGAAGAACCTTCCGACTCATTCTTCCATTTTCTCTTATCATCGCAGTATTGATCTTTTAAGAAACTCAACATTTCATAACACCACAAAGAGGGTTGATATATCTCTCCCATTGCTTCGCCTTTTTTAACTTTTTTATATTCATGCAAAAACTGGCCTCGTATCATAGAAATTTTTTTGCGCACATCATCAACTTGAAAATATTTACCAGTAGCTTCTATCAAACTGTTAGTAATTTTTCTAACGGCTTCTTTCCGGCGCCGCTTACTCCGTCCATGCGGATGTGACGCACTGTACAAACACGGATGAATTTTATATAAATCAATCATAATCGCGGAATACTCCCGATTCCAGAAAGCTATTTTCTAAAAAAAGAAAAAAATATTTTGTTAACAAACGAAACCAATTACCGCTAAACTTCCATCTTCGTTGTTTTGATTTCTTGTTTCATCTTTACTCGTGTTTTCATCAGTTTCGTTAGCAACAAACAGAAGCAAATCGTAGTACCACAAAGAAGGTTTATGCACTTCTTCAGGACTAGCTGCAATTTCTTTCGAACGCACAACTTTTCTATGCTCTTTGCGAAACGTGGACCGCATCGAATCTATTTTCATTCTAGCAAAATCCTCATCTGCGTCAGGGTAGTATTCTCTGCATTTCTTTACTAAAACCTCATACGCTTCGCTTCTTTCAGCCCTATTTCGGTAGTGAGGGTGTTTTTGGCACCACAAAACCGCGTTTTGTTTGTATAAAGCTATAAACTCTCTCATGAACATCTCGTGTTCGCTTAAAACGTACACAGATTTGTCGGTTTCGGGAAAAATATCCATTAATTATCTCACAACAAATAACTTGTTGTTATTGTTGATTTTTAGGTTAGAAAACTACTTGTCAAAAGTCACGTGACAATGACAGCTGCCATTATGGATTTTTAACTGGGGGTGAGGGGGCCAAAATTTAAAAATTACAAAAACTTAATTTATTTTAAATAATTATAATAACAATGTCACAATATTATGGAACGTAATTGTACTTGCGCGAACAATATGTTTGTTGAGAAGAAAAACTATTTAACTATTATCAACCGGACGATTCCGTCTTAAGCTTATTGTACCCCATTTCTTCAAACTGGCGCGTGTAGAATCCATTAAAATCCAATCTGAAAGCAAGTTGAAGTTAGGTGGCTCCCGATTTCGCTATAAATTTCTCACGGCGTCAAGGAAAATGGGAAAATCTGGGAGGGCGGAAACTATTGGAAAATGGTTGGGTAGAATCGGTTTTGTTAACAAAGGGGTTTGAATCAAATCGTTTTACCTGTACAACAGATTGAATAAGCGGTCGTGTTCGCTGCTGTCTCGATTGAGGCCATTAATTAGGTCCAAGAGCGTCATCAACGCTGACGAAAACTCAACGTTAAACATGGCAATGTTCTCGTCGAAACTCGGCACGGAATCCACGGAATTTTGCAAACCACCTTCTTGAAACTGCTTTTCATTCTATCAAAATAATTAATGTTAACAAATTGAATGTGAGTGGAAAAATTAACGAATATGGCTGCTAGGTTGTGAAGGAAAACATTACTCACATCACAATGCGGCAAATAATAACAAAAATGTGAAACAACGCAAAATTAAACAACAAAAAAAGGAAAAACGTGCATGCTTTAAGGATCACGTTTTAAGCTTAAGCCGATGAGGTGTTTGTTGTGCGCAAATACCTGGTTGAACGACTCATAACATGAGTTTGGTAATGAACCGAGCTCGGCTTCCACAAAGTATTGCTGCGTCCGCTATTGGGGAGTGAGCGAAAACATAAATTATCGACAACACTTACTACAATCAATCACCTAAGTCGTCGCAACAAAAGCGGTGATTTTGTTGGTAAAATTTTGTACAAATTACAGCACTAAAATGTGCAATTTCAGCAATTAAAGCTGCCAGCATAATAATCAGCAAAACTCAGAAAAAAGTTGGAGATTCAGACAAAGTTTACCTGCATGAATTTGCAAAAATTAACGCATATGGCGAGAAGTTTCATGATGGTACTCAAAATGGGGGGAATCGTCAACATGCAGTCCTTCAAACAGCTGTCCAGGAAGTCGCAATGGCACGCCAGTATTTCGTCAACGTTGTTTACCTGAAAGTTGAATTATTTAAATAAAAGCAAAACTTTTTGGCCCCTATAGCACAAAATGACTAGGACCATGAATGAAATGAAAGCAACAAGTTCGAGTGGAACTAGGAAACATTTCGTCTACAGTCCGGCAAGTTAGAGATTAAGTCCCCCAATGATCCAGATACTTTTCAAAATATAAACGTTCCGTCTTTATTAGTTACGTCTTAATGCAAGCGATCTCTCCAAATCAGTCTCGTTGTTATGAAGATTTTCTTTACATTAAGTACCTTGGAAATTTTTTGTAAGAAGAAACACCAGTGAGGTTCGATCACCTCCACCATCATGTGGTACTCCAGATTTTGAACGCAGTGTAGCATCCTCTGTCTCAAAGCGAAGGCGCTCCTGTAGTGTTGAGCGTCGTCGGAATTGAATTTCTTCGCCACTTTATTGGCTCTCCATACCTGACACACCATCCTCTCAACGTATTTGCAATAAAACAAATGACGAAAAATCATTTGGTAACAAGCCAACGATTTCCGATTCAAAATAAGCGACAACGGCCAATGAACCGCGTAACTGAATGAAAAAGAGTCGATAACTTGCAGCTTCTTAAGTTCACAACTCGACCAAAATTCTAGAAGAAAAAAATTGATTCAAATTTTCGTTATTCAAAAAACCGAAAAATACCTTGTTCGGCGTTGGTTTGAATGCTGAGTATTTTAAACATTTGAAACTGTAAATCGTACGGTAAAAGTTCAATTCTTAAATCTTCCTTGTAAGGATCGTTAGTAGCGCTTGATAACCGCAAAGCTAAATCCATCAATGATTCGATTCTACCTTGAATAACATCGGCAACGTCTTTACGCAATTCCTTTTCGCACAACGTCAAGAATGTTACAATAAAATCGCCCTGATCCAACAACAAATAGTGTTTAACCGATCTAAGTCTCCCGATAAGATCTTCTTCTTTCACCACCAAATCCAGGAGGGTTTGGCTCGCGAACTTGTAAGCGTTTTCGATAGCTTCTATGTGATGTTTTCCTTGAATCTTGTAGAAAATTGGATGAACCTTATTTTTAACAGGTTTACCTATAGCATTTTTCAAAATTACTCGTAAATCTCGACCAGTAAAAGAAACCTACCGCATTGTCTTATCACGTTTAAATATTTTCCGGCTTTAAGAATAATGTCGGAGACGGAATCCAGAAATTTCGGCACCCTTTCCCGCCGGATCGAGTATTTTTTATCCCAGTAATCAGCGGAATAGTCGAGAGGCATATCTTCTTTCTGGATCACTTCGTTATCTTCCACCAGAAACTAGAAGGAAACGCAGATTTGTAAGTAAAACGTGACTCAGTTTTGCAGTTAGCTGGTCAAGCCAGGACGAGATCGAAGCGATAGAACAAACGTTTTGGCGACTATTGTTTGCTTAGTTCGGATTTCCGGATTGAATCTTAATTCTCTATAAGGAAAGTCGGGATGTGATGACGAAAAACGTTAAGATGTTGTCAAGGAAATTACGCGGATTTATCCCGAAAATTCTCCCAAGCGATTTTAGAGTTCCAATAATTTCAATTTCAACAAATTGCCTTTTTTTAACCAAACTTGAGGTTTTGGACACCCTTAATTTTTGTTCTAAAACTACATTTACTACAATATTACAAAATTATTGTTGTTATAAAACACTTGATGGTGGTAAAAACAATTTACTTCACTTATGGGATCTGAAATGATCCCTCTGTATATCCACATGCCCAACATTTTCATGTAGGGAACGCAGGCGGCTTCCATTAGGTTCAAACACATTTTCTGAATTTTTTCATCACCAATTGACCCCGTTATCTCGTCGTGTAAGAGACTCAAGACTTTCCCTCCTTTAGCATCCGACTAGAACAAAAGAAAATTAGGAATAATTTTTTTTTTAAAACAACAAACTCACCTTACTGATTGTAGATGCTATTCCGGCTGTAATTGCTAATGTCGGTAGACGTTTATGGACAAAGAACCACAATTTTTGTAGCGTTAAGTTTCCGGCATTAAATTCGTCTTCCAATTGTGTGATAAAAATCTAAATTTTGGTTTATTATTATTAATATTGCGCCTCGACCCCACAACTCACCATATGTTCTTTGAGAATAGTTCGCATAACTTCAGCAAGAGCATTATTGACCTGTCCGAACTCAAACCTCATCTTCTCCTCTGTAAATCTTTGAATAATCGAGTAATGGCTAGCTATAGGCAAGATTTTTTTTACTAGTTCTTTAAGTGGCAAAGGAACGTTGTCGTTAATTTTAAACAACCTGGGCCCATAAACATCGTGGAGACCCTCAGGTTCAATGTAACAACCCGGAAGCCCCATTAAAACATTCATTAAATCTTCAATAAGCATATTTTCATGAGAAATCGCTGGAACAGCGGGCCATAAATTATTGGAACTTCCCAAAGAAAAATCCCATGACATATTGGGGCGACGTTGCACCCATGATGATAATGATGGAGTACTGGCAACAGGAAGACTGGACGCGTTCAATAAACTACATTGAGATTCATCTCCATGCGTTTTCGTTGAAACCGCTTTTTTCAACCGGTTCTTAACTTGAGGCAAATCGTCTTTAGTTAACGCAGATCCATAATCACCCATCTTAGACCTTGCCGCGGTTTTATGCAACAATGACTTGACTCGAGGATCCTGACCGATTAATTGTAACAACTGGATGTAGGGGCCCATAGAATCAACACTGTCGACAATATTTTGTAATTAAAAAAGGTAAAATTATTGGTGGCTACCGACTTTTTCTGTTTGAGGTCTTCGAATTTAGATTGGAACACTTCAGGGTTTTTTAGATCTTCAACAATTCGTTGCACGTAAGTCTGGAGTGGCATTTGTGCTCCGGAACAACCTTGCCCGCTACTGTTGCTGATGCTCTTCTGCAGAGTCTCCACGAGTTTGTCAGGAGGACTCTTCCCCCTAAATTTTAAAATTAATAACAACATAACCTCAAGATTTTGCCTCACCCTAAAGAGTCTAGCAACACGGCAACAAGATGTTGCAGCTTAAATTCGCCCATTTTGGTGCAGAGTAATGCGGATAATTGTGATGATTGTTTAAATAATAGCAACGAATTTGAATAAATTACACAAAAATTAAATTTAAACAACTGTCAGTTTTGACAGTTCTAAAGAGATTGCGCATGCGCTTCGCACGTGTGTTGACAAGTGACATGTGTCAAAATTACGTGGGAAATCAAATTTTATAACCCAACTTTTTGTTTGTAATTTTAATCTTAAGTTTTATAAACTGTGTAGAATGTGTGATACTGAGGAAGATTACAAAAAAGATTCTCGAATTCCGTGTCGTTACGGTGCTAAGTGTTACCAAAAAAATTCGGCGCACCACAACAAATACAAGCACCCCCCCAAGAAGCCTTTGAAAGAGGTAATTAGCGTATTTTGTTAAGTTTCGATTATAGCGAAATTTCTAATAGGAAAACGATGACCAAGGTCCGTCTAAGAAGCGAAAATTAGACAATGTCACTCTAAAAAAACCTGAAGTTGGATCGAATTCAGAATCGCCGAAGCTAGAGATTATTTCAGAATCTGACTATGAGTCAGATGAAATAACTACAGATACTAGCCCCAAACCCACCGGAAATAGCAACGCAAGTCTCAAAGAGTTAATTTCGGAATCAAGCAGCGAAACAGAACTTGACCATGATCAAAAAATTGAAACAAATGACAACGCAACAAAACTTGAAATCAACTCAGATTTGGATCCAAAAGATTTTATTAAATCCAAATTTCTGGTTGAAATGCCGCCTGATTTTTACAACTTTTGGGATTATTGCAAAGAACTGAAACCGAATAACCCAACAGAAGCGTTGAAAGACGTCAATTTAAAACTAGTAGGACCCTATGACGTACTTGCTGGCAAATTCAAGGGAGTTACTAGAACTGACGAAGAATTTTTGAGACATTGGCGTTATTATTATGACCCTCCCGAATTTCAAACAGTCTTGAAAGGCGATGACAAAACTGGCTACCACATTGGATATTTTCGTGATTCCCCAGATGAACAGCCAGTATTGGTTGCTGGAAACCACGGTGTTAAAGATGGAACTTTTGACAAAATGGGTGATAATATTTTTTCTGCAGTCCAGTAAGTTGGATTGTTAACAAAAATTGTTTAAATATTAATTTTTTTCTTAGCATTTATTTAGAAGAATTAACGAAAACTGCTGATCCCTTCAAGAAAATGCACGTAAAAAAGTATTTGGCGTCTATCAAAGAAAAATCAAAAACATTATTACTAAATGTGACCAGACGTAGTGACAAGATAAGGAAACGAGAAATTAAAGTAGTTGCAACTACTTGTAATCGTATTGGATTAGTTGTGCCTTATAACAAAAAGTAGTGCAAAATTTTTTAGTTGAATTTTTTATTAGTTTTTTTATTTCAGGACTCAGTTGGGATACCGAGAACTTGCTATGGCAGACAAAGATATTGCTACAATAATGCGAAAACTTAAAGACGCAGCTCCTGAACAGAAAACCAAATATTTGTCTGATTTACAGCCGGTTCTGACATACGCCAATATTGCTTTGGATGAATGTGATTTTGGAACAGGAATCAAATTGGGTTGGGATATATTGTATCATGGTGTTGATACTTTGAATTTAACTGTCTCTAGGTTCCTTTCTAATTCATATAAACTTTTAAACAAGAATGCTTTTGCTCAAATAGCCAAAGCACATATGAAGAACAGAAAGAAAGGATGTGATTTAAGCATTTTGTAGTATTTTTGTCATTTTACTAAATATCAGTTAATTTTTCGTTTTTTTCATTACACATTGCATTATATTTTGAAATACTATTAACTAGTCATTTCACAACCCATTCCTAACAAGAGAAACACAGGAGTGTTAGTGCAAGTATTAACGCCGCATAAAAATTTGGGAAAATTTTCTCAACAATTTTAACAAAACGCTCAGAAAGCTCTTCTGATCTCTTTGGGTGTTGTTTATTCTTCAAAGTTCAAATGCCACCTAGCTACCAAAGCTGGGCATTTACATAAGATGTGTTGTGGAGTTTTGTTCTCTCTCCCGTCTCTCGCCCTTATGGTTTTTATTTAGCGTTTAGTATCCCATTAGAATCTCTACTGTACGCCTTAGCTGCTTTCTGTTCAGCTTTAGCCATTCGTTGGTCTTTGTTTTGGTTGGTTCCGCAGAAAATGAGTGTGCTTCCCTCATTTCTTATTCATCTATAGAGATGGGTCATTCGAAGAAATAGCAGCAGAGGAACCGTCCTAACTGATTGATGAGTCTGCATGGGGTGCAATAAGCTTTGGTGCAACCAACTTTCAGAGCCTACAGGCCATGAAGAAAACAACATACGTGATCAGTAGTGTTTGAAGCATTTTTAAAGATATTTTAGAACTTAATTGCTAATTGATAAGAAATTAGTTTTGAAAGTAATTTATTGTTCCTGAGTTAAGTAGTCTCAAAGTTATTTGCGCTGTGTAAAATGGGTTTCATGTGGGGCGTAACCTTAACACCTATAATGAAAGTGGCTAATGCCACAATACCTGTCAAATTTTTAACAAAGGTGGGATGTGTCAAAACAACTTGTCGATTCTGACACTTCAATCATCAACAAAATGATGAATTTACCAAAACATCGCTTAAACATATCTTAATTGTACAACATCAAACGCCCCATCGACCATAGAACAAGCTCCCATCGGTATCTACCGATTTTTAAGTGATATCCCCCATTTTTCCCATATGTACCTGTATGACGTAATTCTTCCTTTTAGATGTGACCAGAATGCGAAGTTGTCTTCGCGTCTTCCTTAACAACTTGCCTGAATGATGGACGATTACAAATTCTTGTTCAAAGTGGTGCTAGTCGGCAATGCCGGCGTAGGCAAAACTTGCCTAGTAAGACGGTTCACTCAAGGCCTCTTTCCACCAGGACAAGGTGCCACTATTGGAGTCGATTTCATGATCAAAACAGTAGATGTCGACAACGAGAAAGTCAAAGTATTTTTACTATAACAATTTCAATTAGAATTCTATTTTGTTATTGCAGTTACAAATTTGGGATACTGCAGGACAAGAACGGTTTCGATCCATCACTCAAAGCTACTACAGGTCAGCACACGCTCTTATACTAGTTTACGACATTTCTTGCCAGCCCACGTTTGACTGCCTGCCCGATTGGCTAAGAGAAATTGAGGAGTATGCCAGCAGCAAAGTACTCAGAGTGCTGGTTGGTAAGTTTCCAAACCGCTCCACTAACGGTTTTATCTCCGCATAATAAACTGATTGCTGAGGCTAGTTAAGTACGTTAAACGTTTTTTGCTATGACACAGGGTCATTTGGCGGTTTTTGGGGTTTTGTTTCTATTTTGAGGTTAAATCGGCGCATGAGATGGACGTGTGGCGGGGATTATCAGTGTACTCTGATAGTTTAGCGGTCAGAGCAACCAACCGGCAATGGGGAGACCCGGGTCGTTGAGTGAATAATATAAAGAGTTGTCGATCCCATGTAATTTTGCGAACAAGAAAAAGTATTCCAGCCACCAGGCGGCGCTCTGCCTGGAATACTTCAAGGCCATATTTTAGCGACCGCACAAACGATCGCTCCAAAACTGTTATAAATTCCCTGTTACTGCTTTTACTCCATAGGTGTCACTAAGTTTTTAAGTATCATGAGTGCGAGAGAGACGTAACGTTCATTCTATTCAACAAGCAGCGAGCTCAGATTGTTTATTGTTTTGACGGAACTCGATATTCATGTTGATTGTCATGCCGTACAACCGAAATGGGAACAGAAACGTTTTTAATATAACTTGGCACTTCACCGCACAATTTTCTTGATGGTGTAGTAAACCACATTTGTCAACTTTCGTTGCAATTGCACATTTTACAAATAATATGTGTCATTTTTTGCTGGAAATGCTTTGTATAAATTTTTCACATGACAAGTATCGTAAAAACTGTCTAATACATTTGAGATGAGTGAGATGGTACTAAAAATATGAGTGAAAATAATAATAAAAAGCCAGAAAATTAAAAACAAATTCGATGGATGACTTGAACGCCAGTCTCAAATTATTTTTCATTTTCTTACAATATTTTTGGTTCATTCAATTATGCTGGTTTTGTGCTCAATTGTGCTGACATTTATTTCAATTGTGCTCATCTAGTCTAGTGCAGTAATCTTGCAATGGATCATTTCGGGGGTCGGAAATCGTATGCGTGGTAGTTGTAAACATCTGGTTAGACTTTGAACTTTATGAGTCGAGGGTGGCCGTTGGCGTTAGATCAGGTAAAAGATCTAATAGTAGAGTGCGAAGCGGCTCGAATTGTGACTTGTGTGGGCACTTTAAAATGAAAATATATGAACTAGCCAGATTTGTTGCTTGTGTCCTGTGGATTTTAGATCCATAAGTCGTACGAAGATCGTACAGTGCGTGCGGACACAAAATGCAAAATTCAAACTAATGGTATCATGAGAAAGCTACAATATTGCAGTATAAGATGCCAAAAATCAAAATTAAAGTTTGAGACACTTCAAATTTCTTTGATCATGTGAGTCAAAATATAGAGATAGGAACTCAAAGAATAGTAGTAGATGAATTAACTGTTGTGACAATACAGGAGCAGTTTTATAGATTCAACGTATTTAACCGTCATGATGACAATCTAATATGCATACAAATGAAGTATTTGATAAGAATTTTGAAAAGTCCGTAAAATGCATTAGCAATAGGAGAAGAAGCACTTAATAGTTTAATTAATATAATCGATACAACTGATTTCTATAAGCCAATAAAAAAAACAGAAATTGAAAAAGTTGGACATTTTAATGCCTGAGGTAAAAAAATATGAGAACGTTAAGGAATCACAAGGAGGGCAAAAATTTCTGCAACAAATATTGGCAGCAAAAGAAATGGGGCGAGATATATAAATCATAGCAGAATTTTTAAATACTCCTTCAAATAAAAGCATACTTGGAAATATAATACAAACAGTTTGTGCTCCTGTAAACATTTTATCACAATCATCTTCTCATATCTGTCAAATTTTTTATGCCATGTCTGTCGTACAGAGTTTAGAAAAGCTTGCAAAAGCTTAAACTTTTACAGAATACCTTAACATATTCGATAAAATTATGTTTAGAAACAGGTACATTTCACAGAGGATAGATGTAGTTTTTGATCATTACTTAGAAAACTATTAAGAATTCCACGCCCATTAAAAGGGGCTCCGGAAGGGCTATTAACCACTCCCACAAAAATTTCACTTGTTCATCAATTCTATTTTTAATAAAAAATAGTTGACAAATTTTTTGTCTAAGCATCTATTTGAATATTCGAAATCCGCTAACTTGGAGCGTGTTACAAGTGGGGGATTCTAACATATTCTTGAATATAAAAGTAATTTTTAACTCGTAGAGAAATTATTGAATTTTGATTATGAAAAGGCAGATATAAGAATGTTGTTACACATATTATTTGCAAAGAGAGCTGGATACACTAGATGCATTATAGACTGCAATGCACTGATGTCTTAGTTTTTTCTTGTCTACTTTAAAGATCAATTAACAGAAGAAGTTTAGATGAAAACTAGCTCACAAAATGGTCTCAAATTTGTTACCGTTCACGAGATTACTATGGATATTTGCCTTTTGAAAAATTTACCTGCATTTTATGCTTTCATCGGATGTGACACCACTAGTCAATTTAATGGACTAAGAAAGAAACTGTGCTGGAAGATTTATGTACGGTATTACAAATTAC
The DNA here is from genome assembly GCA_905333025.2 of Pyrochroa serraticornis. Taxonomy (NCBI): domain Eukaryota; kingdom Metazoa; phylum Arthropoda; class Insecta; order Coleoptera; family Pyrochroidae; genus Pyrochroa; species Pyrochroa serraticornis. The sequence goes on along the minus strand of HG995157.1, from coordinate 5,161,910 downwards.
TTGATGGAGTTGGTATTATAGAATTTGGTGATAAATTATTTAATAAAATGCACAATTTTGTCCTTAAATTATACACAAATAATAGCGATGTTGTATCTGTGAATGATCTAAGATCAATACTCGCAGTCTCAAACACCATAGATAAGTTACCTCCTACAGAAAGCAGTTTAAAGCAAAGCTGTTTGAGGGCATATTACCAAACAAAAGTGTCGATAAATAGCTAAGAATCAAAACCCAAATTGCCAAATATACTTGAGTATGAGTGGATGTATAATTTTTTTGATACCGAACTGAGAAAACGTCGTTTTAAAATCTCCTCCAAAAAAAAGTCAACGGCGTTTCAATGTTAGCTTCAAAACAGTGTCTCAAACTTATAATTTTAAAAATAGAACGTCTACAGAGAATAATTTGATTTTTGGACACCTTATACTACAATATTGTGGATTTCTCGTAATACCATTAGTTTGAATTTTGCATTTTGTGTCCGCACGCACTGTACGATTTTCGTACGACTTATGGATCTAAAATCCACACGACATAAGCTAGTTCATATATTTTTATTTTGAAATGCCCACAGAATCGCTTAAAACGCTTCTTTTCTCAGCGCGAGTACTCTACTATAAAGGGTAAAATTGGTTGAGATCGCCGTTTCGAACTAGAATACAGTGAAAATCAAAATCATTGTCATTACTATTTTGAAATTCTCTGAAGAAGCACGAGGTTTCTTCATTGCTATCATCATGTTGTATGGCAAGAAAAGAAACGTGTACAAGTGTTAATTCGATTTTTTATCTTCTTTGGAATATAGAATTATTAATCATAATTAATCACAATAATCCAAATTTGCATTTTTTTTGGATTCCAGAATGTGATTCATTACTAATGGTATGGCTTTCGAATATTGGAAATCCTGCTCTTTTTCGTTCAGAAAAAGAGCAACTTGTTTCAAGCCGTGTGTGCAGTGAGCATTTTAATAAAGACTACTTCTTTTGAAACATGTACAATAACATATTTAGCAGGCTATATTGTTTATAAAAATTCCAAAAAATTTTACTACACGTTTTGTAGAGCTGCAATGATAAAAGAGGACATATGGAAAAATTCTTATCCAATACTTCATTTGTATGCATATTAGATTGTCATCATGACGGTTAAATACGTTGAATCTATGAAACTGCTCCTGTAATGTCACAACAGATTGTTCATCTGCTACTATTCTTTGAGTTCCTATCTCTATATTTTGACTCACATGATCAAAAAAATTTGAATTTTGTGTGTTAACTTATGGGCCCTTACGGCTTTATTCCAAGACAAACGAGACAAACTATAAACATGAACAGATAATAATAATAATAATAATAACTGATAGGGCCCAAATATTCCCTTGGCCGATGTGAAAAATAAACATCTTTGAGAATTTTGGTGGCAACACCACATGCTGGTTTCAGAAGTAAGAAACATCAACATGGTAAATCCTCATGTCAATAACGGTGTTCATGAGCCCGCTGAGGAAATTTGATATTTATTGCTTTGTTTTGAAAACTTGGCTTATCTGAAATGCCGGGTAACGTCCTTCAGATATTTTTTCCTTGCAAACGGATATCTACTTAACTGGGTTCTAACTCCGAATACAAATAAAACGTGTTTTAGCTCTTGGTCAAAGTGTGGCAGCACTCAACAGCGACATTTGCCGGACTTTTGTTATTGTACAAAATTCCCTATGCGTTGACACCTCTTTATATTATTCACTCAACGCCCGGGTTCAAATCCCGGTTAAGGAACACGCTTTTATCCCTGCTATACTGAAATTTCATTAATGCGAATCCCTACATTGGTACCCCAACGTGATCTGAACACGCAACAAAAACAACGTACAACACTCCACTACCAGACTCCCCGTCCTATCTGTTGCCCTATTGCTCCCCTAATCCATGGTATCGAGACGAACGACGTCTTTAGAGGGGGAGTACTGTAGCGGGGCATGAGATGGAAGTGTGGCAGGGATTATCAGTGTATCTTGATAGGTTATCGATCAGAGCCCGAGTTCAAATCCCGGTTAAGGAGCGCACTTTTATTCTCGCTACACTGAAATGCCATTAATGCGAATCCCTACAAGGTTAACGTGACGTAAGTAAGACTCGATTTTGTTACAATTTTAGGTAACAAGATCGACAGGGAGGATAGGGAGATCCCCACTCATGTCGGCGAAGAATTCGCCGAAAGGCACAACATGTACTACTTGGAAACTTCAGCGAAAGAAGCTGAAAACGTAGAGAAACTCTTCATGCAAATCGCCGAAGATTTGATGAAAGTAAGTAACACGGGGCTCGAAGTGAAATAAAGTTTCAAGTAGTTAAAATTGTCGAAATTTGTTGTTGATTTGAGCGATTTCTAGCAGGCCAGGAGCAGAGATTTGCCAAGATACGAATCGAACACGACCAGCATCAACGGGCGGACGTCAACAGTGAGCGATTCGAGTTGTTGCAGTAAATTGCAATAGACCATCTTTAATTTTTACCTCAGGTCTTTTCGTACTTAATTTTTGTTAATTAATTATACTTAAATCGGACGAAAATCACTTATTCCCAAATGGTTGTGAGTTTTCTGTGCTCAATTTTTTTTTACTTTTTTTTCTTGCAATAATTAACTCAGAGAGCGAATTGATTGGAACGCATAAATCTGTGCCAAGGAATTATTTATCAGTAACCTTCAACACTAGCTTTATTAGCGACGACGTGACGTCACTCAATTTGGTGATGTTGTGACGTCACTTGAAGTGGTGATGTGTCGCCACTTGACGTGGTGATGTGTCGCGACTTGACGTTGTAATGTGTCGCCACTTGACGTGATGGGTTGCCACTGACGTGGTGATGTGACGTCACGTGTGTAGCTGCTCACGCGAAATTTAGTGTTAATTAGCTAATGCGTTTCACTCATTGATTGATGTCTAGTGGAGTAGTGCAATAATCTGGATATTTTCAGAGAGTCTTCTGTTGTTTGCAATTAAATATTTAATATTGTTGTACAAAACGCTTTAGCGGCTTTCGGTTTCAAGCATCACGACGCTGAAGCAACAAATCGCATTAATAATCGTACTGATTTTGTTCTAGAGCTAGCACGTAAATATTTTTTTTAATTCACGTTTGTAACGATGGTGTAGGTGACTTAACAGTTAAGATTTTTATTGTTTAAAGTTAATGTTTATTTAATGTTACATAAGCCAAAGAGTAACCATGTAAAACCACGAACACAATTAAAATTATACACTTTTACTCGTCTGGACTTTGGGTTGGTTCCTATCAGTCGGCTTGCCCGAAATTCTCGATTTCCAGCAGTTTTTTGGTAAAATTAAATAGTTTTTCTTGCAGCTCCTCGGATTTGGCGTTTTGACTCGTCGAAAATATCTTGCAATTGTGGATGTAAGTCCCCCCTTTCCCTTCGAGTTTCGGCGATAAACACGCGTGGACGACCGGAATCGCGCCTTGTTCGGGCGTCTGAAACAATCAATATTTAACCAATTATTGCGCAATTTTACAATTAACAACTTTAAACATCAACGCTGGCATCCACGGTGCTAAATTCTTCAAATAAGTTCCATCAAACAGTTCGGTGTTGACTAAACCAGGATGCACCGAATGAGTTTGGATTGGCAACTTTTCCTTCTCGAACATACTTTCCAGATAATTAGTGAAGAGGATTTGGGCAAGTTTCGATTGGGCGTAAGCCTCAGCGGGAATATATTGATTTCTGTAACGCTTCGTCTTTAATTATATTAAACAAACAAATTTTATCACCTATTGTTGATGTCGTCGAATTTAATTACGCCAACCATGTGGGCGCAAGAAGACACGTTGATTATGCGTGATTTCGAAATTTCGTCACCTGCTGCTTTGAGTTGGGGGAGAAGAAGATGCGTTAACAAGAAATGGCCTAAATAATTCGTGGAGAATTGGGCCTCAAATCCGTCACGACTCTCGATGTAAGGCCCGAACATTATGCCGGCTATAACTGAATTTGTTACATTGATTTCAAAGAGTTTAAACGTAACTACCGTTGTTGATCAAATAATTGATTTTTGGATGACTAGCTGCTACGGTTTTTGCAAATGTTTTAACCGAATCTCGGGAACTTATGTCTAACTTGTGGACGGTGATGTCACCGGTGGTGATACCTTCCTCGCGAAGACGCGTTAAAATCTGCTCTCCTGCTGCAGCGTTCCTGCACCCTAAAAGTTAAATTATCAAACTGTACCGGGCATCCATTTAATCCAAAGAAGATATTTTAGGAGTGGCACCATCGCAAAATTCAAGAAAGTATTTGATGTTACCAAATTATTCGTCATTGAAGAAATTTAAATGAACAGGTTTTTTGGATTTCGAAACTTCCGAAATCGTACAGTAAGAATTTTATTTTCTCCTAAAACTTTCCTTCTCGGAATTATCTAGTTGAAAACTTGCTAATTTTTAATTTTGTACTTGTTGAACACCATTTAAGTCCTAAAATCACCTTTTGTTATCATTTTAATGATTCAACAGACGTTTTTAGTAAATAATGTGCAAGTACGGCCCTTTAGGGTTGTTTTCTAGGATGCAATAAGAGAAAAGCCGGTAACTCCCGCAACACTCTTAGTGTCGCCAATTAGAAAAATCCTTGCCACCTGCTAGAGAAAACTTGACAACAAAAAGTAATCGCGCTGGGTGTTGAGTCTTGACCAACACGACTAATAAGAACAACAAAAGCAACAATCGTTTCTGTTTTCTACACATTACATGGAACTAGTTACTCGTTCTAGATAATTTGTATAAAAACCAAATTCATATTAAAAAAATTAATTATTCGCCCCCTTGTGGCGTCTTTACCTATGATAACGTGTATATCGCATTTGAGCAGCATTTTGACAACGTCGGCGCCGATGCCTCTGGAGCCTCCCGTGATGACGGCGACGGTACCCTTTAGCGGTGTTAATTCTGGAAACGGAGGTTGAAGGATGTGGCGCCAAAAACGTGAGACTCACCTGTTTTATTTTTGTTGCGCATCAATATATCTTGGAGTAGGGCTCGCGATCCCATCGCGTTATACAATAATTCGTATTTGGCTTCGGTCATAATTTGTTTAAGTGGTTTTTTCGATCGCATTATGGCCACGATAGTAACAAAAACGATTATTAGAAAACCGATTATCAGAATCATCTCGAAAATGGACGGGAAACATTAATTTTTACGTTGCGCTCGAACTCACTGTTCAAGTATTACTGACTTATAAGAACTTTCTCGTCACTTAACTTTCTACTCATGAAACATGTAGATTGTTTGTAACAGACGCGCTGGACAACTAGGAGGCGATTGTGTAATATTGAAATGCGTATCCGCTGGTTCTTCGATTGAAAAAATGTTAATAATTTCAATTATAGAAAAAAAAAATCAAAAGAAACGGAATCTGGTGATCTAGAAATTTTTTAAATATTTAAATTAAAATTAATGAGTTACTCTCAAAATTTTAGTTAATGTTGTGAAAGCTATCACTGGGAGCAACGTGTTCCAGTAGCCATGAACCACATATCAGCAATTTAGACGAGATAATAATAATAGATTAATGAAACGGTGGTGGCCTCTATCGGCAGTCAACCGCACTCAAGTGTTCCATATTTTATCACTGCACTCTTTTTATAAATTAATGTTTCTGCTGCTTTTAGTCGAAATACTACAAGAGAAGTGACTGCAATGTTTATTCTGGGCCTCTAGATCTCCACGAATTGTATGACAGCAAGTTTCTCATTGTCAGTGGCGTAACAAGGATTGATATCTGGATTTCAACTTCAATCCAACAGAATTTAGACCCTTTCAAGAGGTGCTGGAGCTAATTTTATATTTAATTGATGAAAAAAGAACAGGAAATTACTCACATTTAACGCTTTAAAACTTTAAAGGGTCGGAAAATATTTATTCAACTTATTTGTAAACATTTTAGCTTAACAGGAAATTGTCCAGCAACTTAAGTTGCGTCACCAAACATTGTTGCAGCCAGATTTGAAAAAAGCTGTGGAGGAAGAGTAAAATATTTTGAAGGTGTCAGATAGTTGTGTAGGGTAGTTGTTATATTTCTCCCCTAGCGCTTGACAATTATGCAATTGTTTAGGGGTATTTTATTTATAATTGTTGAAAACACAACAAAATTAATGGATGCTTTTTAACTCGTGGTTTTAGACCTGAGTTTTTGTTCAAGTGAAGGGTATCGCCTCAAAGAGATTTTAAAATTGTTGTAACAAATCTTTGGGGCTCTCTCGTCAAGATACGGGTATCTTTTGAACTGGCTTGTTGAAGAGAATTCTTTTGTTACTTTTAAATAGCGGCGAAAACAGAAACGATATGATAGTACAAAAGTAGGTCACCAAAACTTAGTTTAGAGTGAATTAATTTTTCAGAAAAATTATAGCTACAATTTAATGAAACACTGAAGACATATTGAACCGTGCTATAGAATATTTCCAGGTTTTTGCATCGAAAGAAAAAGATACTTTTTGGAAAATTTAAAATTATTAGCGTATTAGCCACCACATTAAAGTTGACACAATTTTTTCTTGACCGTCCTTCCACTCGTTAACGTTTAATAATAATAATAATAATATAAAAATTATAATAATAGTAATAATAACCACTTATACGAAATATAAATATTCGTAGAGTGAAGTTATTGCTTCTCACCTTTACACCAACAAATTAATTATAATTTGTCTTGATTCAAGGGTACAACCTTAACCTGTACGTCAAGCGGAAATTGTATAATCAAAATATAAACCAAATTATTCTGTAAATAACAAATAAAAACAGTTTCATTAATTATATTCAAAAATTTAAATTATTCAATTTGAGAAGTAAATTTTAAATTAAATAATTAGAAATTACAAACTATACTTTTTAATTTTATAGATCTAAGTTTTTGCAGAGCTCTATTCGCTTGGCGAATGATAAAAAATTATTTTTTCTCATTGCAGATGGCTTTGATGCAGACAAGGGGGTTTCAGAACTATTTAGCCTAATCAATTTTCAATAAAGAAAGCAAGTACGTGTACCAGCTGGACCTGACTTCTAAATAGAATACTCTTGATGAATAATTCTAAAAACCGGAAATTCTCAATACATTTTCGTAGTTTCTGGAATTTGCAATGGAAAGAAGGTTCAAAGAAACAGTAAGTCGACTTCTTTAAAGTTGCATGACTTCCAAACGCCAGTCCTTTTAAACTGGGAGGGTCTGCACATCGAATATTAGTCAATCAGAGCGCGATTTCTTCACGATTCAAAAAATGTGGTGGATAATAGACGAGAGAGTTTTAAATTGGTTGGTTTTGACATCTTTGTCCCTAAATTATTTGACTGTCGTCGTCGTTTCTTGATATTTCCTTTACTCTTTGGAATAAATGTTCCAAATTTTTCGCGGAAAAAAGTTCTAATTCCATCTCTAATTATTGCTTAAGATTCTTTTTAACAGCAAAAATAAGTTTTAGTGAACACAATTAATGTTATAAAATAAAATTATCTAGAGGCGCCTATGGTGGACACGTGACCTTCGCGCTATTGGCGCATGAAATGACGGAATCTGAGCCACCACCACAATTTCTGAAACGTCAAATTCTGAGCAAATGTCAGATTTTATTATCGCGTGTTTATCGTAAAGCAAAACACGCAAATCAGCATCAAACTATTAAAAGTCGAAGAAAAATCACGTTCACGTCGCCACGTCAATTCCAGTTTCGGCTTGTGTGCGTTCTTGTTGGAATTACTTTTCCGTTTCGTTTCCGGGTCATCCAGTGATACCCGTGTCTTAGTTTCAACAAAAATTCCAGTTTGTATCCAGTAAAAATGAGTGACGGTGCGGGTTCATCGGGCCAACAAAGACAACGCGGTCTTAACTTGGATGCCCTCAAGTTACACGTCATCAATCACAAAATCGATTGTGGTTTATGGGCAGTCAGGATTTTGACCATCATTTTTACTTTAGGATATTTCCTACCGGTTTTCGGGTAAGTTTCTTCGTTGTTGGAATCTACACACTTGTCAACCTTGGCTGTATGATAATTGCGCGAACAACCTGATAATCAACCGGTTACTCTTGAAAATACACATTTATTTTTTCAACTCTATCAGACTGTTATTCATTTAATTAACAAGGTCGGACGTTTTTAGATAATAACCCGGCGAACATGAACCCTAATTATTTAGTCGCGTAATTCGCCCCAATAAATCCAATTGATCCATCAATTTGGCGGTAATTAACCTAATTTGTCGCGTCAACGCAGAAATCTCACCAACAATTTTTTTTTGGTCAAACAAACAAGTTCTACGCTTCTTAAAGTAGCACGCATCATCACTTTCTTTTTCGTTGACGCTTTCTCTAAATGTAAACTTTGTACTGTTGCAGGAGTTCCCAAAACGCATACTACAAAGCACTTGTGGCAAATGCCGCCATCAATGCGTTACGGTTACACCAGAGACTCGGCCGGGTCCGACTCAGCAGGGAGTTTCTCGCCGAGCTCCTCATCGAAGATAGCTGTCACTACCTCTTTTACTCCATGATATTCATTTACGTGGCCCCAGTAACCCGTATCCTTTGTAACAAAACAGCGATTCCAAAATGTCGCCGGTTTTGGCAATTTGATTTTTTGACAGTTCTTAAATTGAAGTCGAAAATTTGTCCACTAGAGGCGCCACCGCCGGCGTAACCATAGTAAAGGAAACAAAGGTGAATTGCGATAATCGCAAGGTTGCTGTGGAAATCCCCACAAATCAAATGGTAGACGCATCTATTTGCGAAGTTGTCATAGCAATCCAAAATGGCGACTCTCACAACTGGGGTTGGTATGGAAATCTTGCATGGGGAAAGCACTTTTGAAATTGTGGCCTAAATGTAAAGCGAAATTATTAAGGCGATTGGGTTCAGAAAAGACAACTTAAAAATGCAATATGGCACTCATAAGAGAAATTCAAGTTAGATGTTGTAATTTTTCTGTCCAGGGGGCAATGGAAGTTCTAATGGGAGTTTTAGATTTCTTGTGATAAAGAGCCTTCACAATGTTATAGTTAGAATCGAATAAGTTTTCGATGGTTTTTGCTTAAAAAATTAAAAACTAAAAACTAAATTTCATTTTTATTGAGATTATTTAAACACTAAATATGATAGGTCAAGTTTTTTTTCAGATTATTGATCAGCATAAAGATGCGCAACTTGCTGTAATTTAAGCGACTTTGCATCTCAAGGTAGGCGCTCAAAGAATGGGCATCCTGTCTTATTTCTAAGGGTTTGTAGCTAGTGGCTTAAGGGTGCGGAACAAAGCTTAAATGCTAGGATGACGTCATAGCAGTCAATTGTTAAATCTTAACTTCAATTCACAAACTTTTAGTAGAATATTCTCATAATAGGTGGCACCTCTATAATTAATAATTTGTGATTATTGTTAATTTGAGCATGAATCCATCTTAAACAGCGTAATATTTGAATTTTAAACGTTGACCTTATGAGACGAATACAAGTGGTTTGGCTGCGTGGTTGAAAACTAGTACCAGAATGATCCAGGTGGAGTGTCTTCAATGAATTCGTCCTTTATTTACCACTTGTAAGGGAAATGAACCAGAGACCAAAAATGCAAAGGTTGCGGACCAGATAAAGTTCTAGGAACGCAATTTATTCCAAATAAACCCATAAATGTTGTTTTCAAATTTGGTGGTCGTTCAAGAAATGTGGTCCGTTATTTTTCCCACGAAAATTAAAAGTAACAAAAACTACGAATTGAACTGGTACTAAAATCTGTTAGACTTTTGTGAAAAATTCCGACGTTACTTCGCTTGTTTGCTTTTAAATAATAAATTAATAGAGGTGAACCTACGACGTCAGTGTTTCCAAAGTGTTTCAGTTTACTGTAAAACCGACCTAGTGGTCGAGCAGATATCACTTCAATTTTTTTTAAAAGAGAAAGATATTTTGCAGAGCGCAGCCTACAGCAAATAATTCTGTTTTTGTGCAATTTCCTTAACAGTTTGCAGTGGTCCTGCTACCGGTTGTACTCTTCTCGATTCTGCATTCCGCCAGCTATTCCCTCACGCTTCTAGACGTAACATTGATGAATTAACCAGTAATTCTTTTGTTAACCCGAATTTTGCAGACTATGGGCCAAAACTCGTGGTGGGGCGCTCGCTTGCTGATTTCGCTAGTCGAGTTCCAGTCCCTCAACATTTTGAGACTCATCGCTTTTACCGAAATAATTCTGATGCCGTTCACTGTTGTACTAGTGCTAATGTAACTATCTAGTTTAGTGTTAAAATTCGTTGATTTTCGTTTTTTTTTTTAGGGGTAGAGCTAGTTTATTGACGCCTTTCATCTACTATCATTTCCTGACGCAAAGGTACACGTCGCGACGCAATCCGTACAACAGAAACATGTTCTACGAATTGAGGATTTTGATGGAGAGAACGGCGGAAAAACCCAGCATGCCCGGTTTTGTCAAAGCAGCTATTTTAGGGGTGGTTAATTTTACTCTTAAATTGGCCCCGCCTCAAGCAGCGCCACAAACTCAACAACAGCAAGAACAATGAATGTTTGACTGATTGATGTGATTCAGATTCGTGCACTTGTTTGGCTCAATACAGTTTGCTGTGTACTAATCAAATCGCACTGGTAAATGGATTTTTTTCTTCTTTATATTGATTTTATTTTTACAAGATGGAATAGCGACCAATGTTACGTTAGTTGTGGTTAAATGCGGTTATGTTATCTTGTTGCGTATTTGTAATTTTCATAATAAATATTCAATGAAATTTGGAACTGGCAGCATTAGGTGTCTACTCTTAATGAGTTACGTACATTTTTGTAACTTTGTCATTTTACATGTAAATTGCATGTAAATAAAGATATAATTGTGTAAACAGTGTACAAGTTTGTTAACAGAATTGGCTTTCAAAGGTTGCACGGAAATAATTGGTCACAAGTGCATTATCAAAATTAATTACCTGTTTAAATTTTATATTTTTTGATAACTGTTTAACACACATCGTCGATTTTCAAGTTCCTAAACATAAGTAGCGTAGTAATTAATTTTAAGAATCACGCAAATTCTATTCTATTAATTGAAATTAAAGTTTCTAATCGCTTCTCAGTTGTTGTCAAGTACATTTTACGATTTATGAGCGAATTTCGTTTGGTTGGTCAAGAAGGGAAGGCAATTGACAATAAATTCTTTAAGGCACAAAAATCAAAAGTTCGCTCATTCTTGCCGCTTCCTCTCATGCGCAAATTTTACCAACTAAAAGAGGATAAATGGACGTAAAAAGTTTTATGTGATCGTGTAATATGTAGATAAGTTAAAAATATTTACAATTTAATTGTCTATAACTTTGATTTCTTCTTGAATATCAAAAACATGATTTTCGTACCTCAATAATAATGTGAGAATTTCTATTTGAGCTTCTTTGTGAGTCAAAAAATGTCCAATAGGTGGATATGGGCCTCGTTCTTCAAGTGCTAAACATTCTCAATCCTTTTTAAATGTCTTTATTCTTCTTGGAACCTTTTAATTAGTAAGATAGTAGTCAGAACTAAATTAAAAAATGAAAGTGACAAAAATCATGTAAGAAGTGGATAGTGGGAGGAATTACAGTGGTGAAGATGAGGGTAGTAATGAAAGAATTAGAGAAAATACGACTGAGAAAAAATGTTGCAAATTAAAGGAAATAAAGTAGATGAAGAAAAATTAAACGTCAAGAGGAAACAGACTGGAGAAGAACCAATAGTAAAAGCTAAGAGATAAAGATAAAATAATTAAGAACTTAAGTAGACATTTCTAATAACACATTAACATAGAATAGAACCTTCATGTGTAGTTTGTTAATAGTGATGAACCACAAAGGCACTCTGGCTTTGTTGTTATTCCAAACTATAAAACTTTGAAAGGAAAGAAATTTTCATATTATAACATAAATAGGAAATTGAATTTAAACAAAAACCAGCGAAGTTCAATTTTCCAAACTTTTATTTATTGAAAATTACACTTAAACACCCTAAGCTACAGAGATGGGCATTGGAGGTACTGCATCAGGCTTAATGGGTTTGATCTCACTGCTGGGGAACAATGGGAGAACTTCTTCTTTTGGTTCCGCAACTGAAACATTGTCAGGAAGTGGCTTCTTAGGTCCAGTTTTGCCACTGGGATCCCAAGGCAACATGATCTTAACCTGTAATTAACAACAATAAGAAACACGTCAATTCAACAAACACAAATCTTACCTTAATTCCCAAAACTCCTTGCCTCAACAAAACGTGACGTGTTGCTGTGTCAACATAATCATTGCATGGATCTCCAGAGTGAATCATCAAACCATCGACGAATTTCATCGATTTTGCTCTCTGACCACGAAGTTTGCCTGAGACAACAACTTCACATCCTATAAATAAAAAAAAATATAAGAAATTGTTTCTCTTTTTGACAATATTTAACCTTTAGCTCCACATTCCATGATGTATCTCAAAACACCGTAACAGGCACGACGTACAGCTAATCCTCCAATCAATTTGAAGCGGAGCGATTCGGCTTGAGCAATAGCACACAAACCTCTGTTGGCAACTTTCTCTCCATATAAAACAACGGAATTTTCAGGGAAATTGAATCGTTTTTGAACAACCGAAGTTAATTCACGAATACGTCGGTTTTTCTCTCCTAAGACGCGGTCGGTACGTGTGGCCATGATGATGATTTCGGTACGGGTTGGGGTAACTCGCACCTCAACACCTGAGTAACCATCTTCAGATAATTCCCGAGTTAAAAACTCGTTTAATTCAGCTTTGAAAACACCATCGCCAACGAACTGTAAGAAATTAGAAAAGTTCAAACAACGAACATGTGGCAAGGAAAGTGGGGTTATGTTGATTATGTCAAAAAAGTTGTTGAAACTTAGAAACTGCGATTAGTTTTTATGGTAATTTAGGGAAGAAATTGGCGATTTCGGAGATTTTTAATGTGGTTTGAGAGTTATTAATCACTTACCTTGCGTTTTTTAGAAATTGGAGTCGCCATTTTGCAGCGTTCACGAAACGAAAGGCTGTAGCCGACGGAAATGGGTAAAATGACAGATAACTAGACGTGGTTAAGGTTGCAAATAATGGTAGTCACCAGTACCAACCTGCAATATTTCGTATACTGATTCCCCTAAAATTGTTTAAAGTTTTGAAAAAAGTGAAAAAAGCGGAAAATTAATAGAAAAATTGAAGGAATCTAATAAAGTTACTAACTAATTTAAATTTGTGTTTAATCAAGAAATTGTTGGTCAATGTTTCGTAATTGCTGTTTTATCAAAGGTTATCAATAATTGACCCTTTCGGTCAAACCGCGTCAAAAATGTTTTGTGCGTACTTTTTGCTTATTTTTGTAGCAAATTTTGTGAAAACTTGTGTGATTCCTACTTTTCACAACACTTCAGTAACAGTTACAGGTGTTAGAGGTGTTGCAGTTATAAATGGTTGTTTTTCCCCTGAAAAGAACTTTGAAAAAATCTCTCTAATCCAGATAATAAATCAAACTGTTCCAGTATTGTACGAAGATGCTGTTAATAATTTAAACGTAATCGACATAATTCTGGAACGTGACGGAATCGAAGAAATACGACCAGGAGCTTTCCGAAATTTACCAAAATTATACCTAATTAGACTGAAATACAACAATTTTAAGCTAATTAGAAATGGAGTTTTTAACAATCTTACTCTTTCAGAATTGGTTTTAACAGACAACGCAATTGAAGTAATCACACCAGGAGCTTTTGATAATTTGCCTAACTTGAGTATAATTTTATTGGGCAATAACAGAATAAAAATTTGGGAAAGCGTCTGGTTTCGGGGAAGCCCTCAAATTACCACACTTAATTTCGAAAACAACATAATCGAAACTCTCCCTAAAAAAGCTTTCCAGAACATTGTAGGAGTGCATGTTGTTAATAAACTAAACGTGTCCACCAGCGTCCATTTAAATAACAACAAAATCAAAGAAATCTGTCAGGGCGCTTTCGACGGCATCGAAAGTTTAGGATGGCTGTTTTTGCAACGAAATCAAATAGAAGAAATCAATTTGGATTCGTTAGGAAGTTTGAAGCAATTGGACTGGATGCGATTGGATTTCAACAAATTGAAGTGTATTCCTGAGAAATTAACGGAAATTGCACCCAATGTCAAATATTACCTCAACGGAAATCCTCTAAGTGAAGACTGCGTCAATAAACTACAAATCAAAACCAGGGGACACCTAAATAAATTTCACATTATTATTAATTAATTATTTAAAGAAACCGCTTTTTGGTTGATAGTAGTGGGTGTTTAGCCACAGCCGGATGTTTAGTAACTTTGTGTCATTAGTAATTTTGATTTGGTTGTGTCAATAATTGACGTTTGACGTTTCTTCTTGTTGTTTAACCTAAAATTTTTCTCGGTTTTTAACTTTACAATTAATGCTTAATGTTAATAAATAGTTGTAAATAATAAACGAAATGTGGTTTTTCGTCAAATAGTTCCTTTTTGGAATATTAGTGGATAACTACAATCATGTTTGATGATACGTGATAACGAAATTTGATAACGTCACAATGGCTTCTTGGAGTACATATTTACAAATTTTCGCTCATGTCGCCTTATTATTCTTCATTATTCCCATAAAAATCGATGGCCCAACCGAAATTGAGACTCAATTCACCGAATACTTGACGAAATTCAACAAAACCTACAATGATTCTCACATATACCAAAGTAGATTCGAGGCCTTCAAGGTGAGTTTTCCCAAATACCAATTACTTTCTAATTAAAAATTTCAGCAATCATTAATCGTAATTGAAGCACTCAACAATAACCGCACTAATCATTCAGCACATTACGGTCTAACAAACTTTTCGGACATGCGACCTGAAGAGTTCCTACATACTCATTTACAAATCAATTTAAGCCAAAGAATTTTCTCAAAAGACTTAAGTGACAGAAACCATAAACGAAACAAACGTCAAGTTTTAAATCTACCGAAAAAGGTCGATTGGCGGCAAAAAAACGCTGTGACTAAAGTTAGAAATCAAAAAGATTGCGGGGCATGTTGGGCTTTTTCCGCAATACAAACTATTGAATCGATGTACGCTATTAAAACGGGAAAATTAGAAAGTTTTAGCGTTCAAGAAATGATCGATTGTGCTGGTTACACAAATAACGGTTGTGAAGGTGGTGATATTTGTACTCTACTTGCTTGGATGAAAGACAATAACGTTAAAGTACAACGCGAAGCGGATTATCCTTTATTGTGGAAAACTAAACAGTGCCAGAGTAACGCTTCAGTATCTGGGGTGCAAATAGCTGATTTCGCTTGTGAAAGGTTTTTTGATTAATTATCCCTGGTTGGTTAATAATTATTTTTTTTAGTTTCGTGGGTTCTGAAGAATTTATGATGGAACTTCTGGCGAGGAATGGACCGGTGGCTGTGGCTATTAACGCTAAGACTTGGCAAAATTATATTGGGGGAGTTATTCAGTATCATTGTGATGGTGATCTGTTGCAACTAAATCATGCTGTTCAGATCGTTGGCTATGATTTGACTGCTAAGATTCCGCATTACATTGTTAGAAACAGTTGGGGGGAGGATTTTGGAGATCAAGGGTACCTCTACATCGCCATAAAGAAAAATATATGCGGACTAGCTAATGAAGTTTCGGCTTTAACAGTACTGTGATTATTACGAGTCGCTTTTGTTGGCGTTTTTTAAACATTGTTGAAATTTTACAGAAAACTACGTATCTTGTTAATTTTTTTATTATTTTTGGTGCCTCTATGGTTCAATTTTTATAAAACCAACGTTACATTTTGTAGATTATAGTATTTATACTCAAATAGTTTTGTATTAACTGTAACCAATTTTTATATTAAGTAAAAATTTGTAAAACAGTTTGAGACAATTTTTCTTCTTCTGTGTGGTAAGACACTGGGTTATGTTACTCAAATAAGAAGAATATTTGATCTATTTGCGTTGTTAAAAATACTTTTAAAAATGTTGTTACTTAGAAAAAAGGAAAAACCGAAAAGCTTTGTTTTCTTAATTTTTGTATTTTAGCAATTGTCTACTTTTAAATCTAATCTCATTTTTAGTTACTTCTACCAAGGAACTTGCACAATTTTTCCTAGTTTTTCTATTTTAATAATTCCCAATTATTAAATTATAATAATATAATAAAATTCTATGATGTTTCAACATTTTAGATTTACGCATTTATGGTTGAAAAAAGAGAATTTGAATTCCACTGTCAATTTTCTGCTTCAATATGATTGGTCTGCTTTGAACGCGTCATCTCGTAATCAACCAATGACGTGACTCTTGAAATGCCAGCATACTAGAGAGGTTGACAGCTCAGACTCGGTCGCTTTTGTAACCCTACTTTCTTCTTTGTCGTACCCACTAATTAGAAAATAAATGCTTTACAAAAATTACAACTGTTGTACAGTGTTCCAAGATGAAAGGCTGCTACGAAATTCCACGCCTCAAGTAATAATACACAAATATAATATAAATCGATGGGACTATAAATTTTCAGTTACTTTAGAAAATATTAGGATTCCATGATATAAATAGCCAGCTAGATGTGCTGGTTTTTGCATTATAATATTTTTCTTTGCACAAATAGAAGTTACGTAAACCTAAATTTTGCTACACTGTACAACTTGAAATATTGCACGTGATTGGTTTATTACTAAACACGCCCATTAAAGAGCGGGCTTCCAACAGATTTAAAATTGACTGCAGTAAATTACTGCGTTAAATTCTATGCCAGAAATTGTGATTACCGCAAAGTGCGGGTGGCGCAATTTTTCAATACATCGGCTAAAAATTCTATTGAGTTTTGGTATTATAAGTTTTATTAGAAGTGGCAATTTGTAGAGTCCTTGGGACTTGGAAGTTACAGCGAATCAGTTTTAAATTTAACTTGATTCGATGGGGATGCTGAAAAGTCTGCATCAAAACCAATTACGTCTGTCGGCTGAAAACTTCTTCCAACTTCTGTTTATCCCAAAATAAAACCGCAATTATAACAGCAAGAAATTAATTTAAAATTTTATACTCAACAACAAATTAAATCCAGTTGCGGATAAACCAACCCTAATCTTTCGAGCACACGCCGATGTAAAACTTGGTACTTGAACAACTAATTAAGAACATAACTCCGAACAAGTTGTAGCAGTGTCAACAAGACTTAAATTATTTCGCCTCTAGGGCTCATCGCAAAGTGAAACAGAACAGTTCTTAATACGTTACAAAACCAGATAACAAACACTTACCTTTCCAACCTCAACATTCACGATTTTCCTGCAATAAAACATTCGCTGGGGCCTCATAAGAATTGATACTCCACTACTGGTGATTAGTGTTTTTTTTAATAAAAGTTTCACTAGACATTTCTCAAAAAAATCTACACAACTTTTCTTCACAAAATCACAACTGAACTGACATGATCAATTTTAAATTTAAAAAAAGTTTAATACCCCAATCTTGATGTTACGCACTCGAAATAAGCTTTAAAATATTGCATTTTATGAAACTACCCCTAATTAACATTTCCATTAATGAGTCTTATTTTTGTAAGCCACCATCATTTAGCAATGTAAGCATTTTAGTGAAATGCTGCAAAATCTCGTATTCTTGACCTATTCTTGAGGTAGAATTCAAGAAAAACACTTTAAAATCTTGAATTTAGAAATAAACTTGACTAAGTTAGTGGCTGCGCTTACTATGAAAATATTTAACTAATACGTTGTGGATTAAAACTTAGATTCAAGAATTGACCCTTACAAAATCGTGGCGTTTAAACGCACCCTTTGGATTATAAGAGTCCTTAAGCGCTGAAAACACTTTAAATTTCCGAATTAACTTGAAACTAAGTTAGTGGCTGCACCTACTATGGAAATATTCACCTAATGCGTTGTGTATTGAGTCTTACAATCAACAATTGGCTGCTACGAAATCGTGGCGTTCAATCGCATCCTTTAGGCTAAAACTGTTCTTAAGCGCTGAAAACACTTTAAGAACTTTAATTTTAGAATAAACTTTGATCTAAGTTAGTGGCTGCACCTACTATTAAAACATTTGACTAATATATTGTAGATAGAGATATAGATTCAAGAATTGACCGCTACAAAGTCGTGGCGTCTAAGTGCACCTTTAGACTGAAACGCTTCTTGGGCATTAAAAACTCTTTAAACTTTAATTTGAAAATAAACTTGAACCTAAGTTAGTTGCTCCATCTACTATGAAAATATTTAACTAACACGTTGTAGATTGAGATTTAAATTCAAGAATTGACAGCTACGAAACTGTGGCGTTCACCAGCACCCTTTAGGCTAAAGCGGTTCTTAGGCGCTGAAAACACTTTAAGAACTTTAACTTGAGTATAAACTTAGATCTAAGTTAATGGTTGCACCTACTATAAAAATATTGAACTAATACGTTATGAAATAGTGAGGTCCAATCGAATCATTGAGGCCGAAACCGTTCATAAGCACTGCAAATACTTTGAATTTGAGAATAAATTTGCATCTAAGTTAGTGGCTGCACCTACTATGAAAACATTTAACTAATATATTGTAGATAGAGATATAGATTCAAGAATTGATCTACGAAGTCGTGGCGTCTAAGTGCACTTTTAGACTGAAACGCTTCTGGGGCATTAAAAACTTTTTAAACTTGAACTTGACAATAAACTTGAAGCCAAGTTGGTTGCTCCATCTACTATGAAAATATTTAACTAACACGTTGTAGATTGAGATTTAAATTCAAGAATTGACAGCTACGAAATTGTGGCGTTCACCCTCACCCTTTGGGCTAAAGCGGTTCTTAGGCGCTGAAAACACATTAAGAACTTTAACTTGAGTATAAACTTAGATCTAAGTTAATGGTTGCACCTACTATGAAAATATTGAACTAATACGTTATGAAATAGTGAGGTCCAATCGAATCATTGAGGCCGAAACCGTTCATAAGTACTGCAAATACTTTGAATTTGAGAATAAATTTGCATCTAAGTTAGTGGCTGCACCTACTATGAAAACATTTAACTAATATATTGTAGATAGAGATATAGATTCAAGAATTGATCTACGAAGTCGTGGCGTCTAAGTGCACTTTTAGACTGAAACGCTTCTGGGGCATTAAAAACTTTTTAAACTTGAACTTGACAATAAACTTGAAGCCAAGTTGGTTGCTCCATCTACTATGAAAATATTTAACTAACACGTTGTAGATTGAGATTTAAATTCAAGAATTGACAGCTACGAAACTGTGGCGTTCACCAGCACCCTTTAGGCTAAAGCGGTTCTTAGGCGCTGAAAACACTTTAAGAACTTTAACTTGAGTATAAACTTAGATCTAAGTTAATGGTTGCACCTACTATAAAAATATTGAACTAATACGTTATGAAATAGTGAGGTCCAATCGAATCATTGAGGCCGAAACCGTTCATAAGCACTGCAAATACTTTGAATTTGAGAATAAATTTGCATCTAAGTTAGTGGCTGCACCTACTATGAAAACATTTAACTAATATATTGTAGATAGAGATATAGATTCAAGAATTGATCTACGAAGTCGTGGCGTCTAAGTGCACTTTTAGACTGAAACGCTTCTGGGGCATTAAAAACTTTTTAAACTTGAACTTGACAATAAACTTGAAGCCAAGTTGGTTGCTCCATCTACTATGAAAATATTTAACTAACACGTTGTAGATTGAGATTTAAATTCAAGAATTGACAGCTACGAAATTGTGGCGTTCACCCTCACCCTTTGGGCTAAAGCGGTTCTTAGGCGCTGAAAACACATTAAGAACTTTAACTTGAGTATAAACTTAGATCTAAGTTAATGGTTGCACCTACTATGAAAATATTGAACTAATACGTTATGAAATAGTGAGGTCCAATCGAATCATTGAGGCCGAAACCGTTCATAAGTACTGCAAATACTTTGAATTTGAGAATAAATTTGCATCTAAGTTAGTGACTGCACCTACTATGAAAACATTTAACTAATATATTGTAGATAGAGATATAGATTCAAGAAGTGACCGCTACGAAGTCGTGGCGTCAAAGTGCATCTTTAGACTGAAACGCTTCTGGGGCATTAAAAACTTTTTAAACTTGAACTTGACAATAAACTTGAAGCCAAGTTGGTTGCTCCATCTACTATGAAAATATTTAACTAACACGTTGTAGATTGAGATTTAAATTCAAGAATTGACAGCTACGAAATTGTGGCGTTCACCCTCACCCTTTGGGCTAAAGCGGTTCTTAGGCGCTGAAAACACATTAAGAACTTTAACTTGAGTATAAACTTAGATCTAAGTTAATGGTTGCACCTACTATGAAAATATTGAACTAATACGTTATGAAATAGTGAGGTCCAATCGAATCATTGAGGCCGAAACCGTTCATAAGTACTGCAAATACTTTGAATTTGAGAATAAATTTGCATCTAAGTTAGTGGCTGCACCTACTATGAAAACATTTAACTAATATATTGTAGATAGAGATATAGATTCAAGAAGTGACCGCTACGAAGTCGTGGCGTCAAAGTGCATCTTTAGACTGAAACGCTTCTGGGGCATTAAAAACTTTTTAAACTTGAACTTGACAATAAACTTGAAGCCAAGTTAGTTGCTCCATCTACTATGAAAATATTTAACTAACACGTTGTAGATTGAGATTTAAATTCAAGAATTGACAGCTACGAAACTGTGGCGTTCACCCGCACCCTTTGGGCTAAAGCGGTTCTTAGGCGCTGAAAACACTTTAAGAACTTTAACTTGAGTATAAACTTAGATCTAAGTTAATGGTTGCACCTACTATGAAAATATTGCACTAATACGTTATAAATAGTGAGGTCCAATCGCATCATTGAGGCCGAAACAGTTCATAAGCGCTGCAAACACTTTGAATTGAAGAATAAATTTGCATCTAAGTTAGTGGCTGCACCTACTATGAAAACATTTAACTAATATATTGTAGATAGAGATATAGATTCAAGAAGTGACCGCTACGAAGTCGTGGCGTCAAAGTGCATCTTTAGACTGAAACGCTTCTGGGGCATTAAAAACTTTTTAAACTTGAACTTGACAATAAACTTGAAGCCAAGTTGGTTGCTCCATCTACTATGAAAATATTTAACTAACACGTTGTAGATTGAGATTTAAATTCAAGAATTGACAGCTACGAAATTGTGGCGTTCACCCTCACCCTTTGGGCTAAAGCGGTTCTTAGGCGCTGAAAACACATTAAGAACTTTAACTTGAGTATAAACTTAGATCTAAGTTAATGGTTGCACCTACTATGAAAATATTGAACTAATACGTTATGAAATAGTGAGGTCCAATCGAATCATTGAGGCCGAAACCGTTCATAAGTACTGCAAATACTTTGAATTTGAGAATAAATTTGCATCTAAGTTAGTGGCTGCACCTACTATGAAAACATTTAACTAATATATTGTAGATAGAGATATAGATTCAAGAATTGATCTACGAAGTCGTGGCGTCTAAGTGCACTTTTAGACTGAAACGCTTCTGGGGCATTAAAAACTTTTTAAACTTGAACTTGACAATAAACTTGAAGCCAAGTTGGTTGCTCCATCTACTATGAAAATATTTAACTAACACGTTGTAGATTGAGATTTAAATTCAAGAATTGACAGCTACGAAACTGTGGCGTTCACCAGCACCCTTTAGGCTAAAGCGGTTCTTAGGCGCTGAAAACACTTTAAGAACTTTAACTTGAGTATAAACTTAGATCTAAGTTAATGGTTGCACCTACTATAAAAATATTGAACTAATACGTTATGAAATAGTGAGGTCCAATCGAATCATTGAGGCCGAAACCGTTCATAAGCACTGCAAATACTTTGAATTTGAGAATAAATTTGCATCTAAGTTAGTGGCTGCACCTACTATGAAAACATTTAACTAATATATTGTAGATAGAGATATAGATTCAAGAATTGATCTACGAAGTCGTGGCGTCTAAGTGCACTTTTAGACTGAAACGCTTCTGGGGCATTAAAAACTTTTTAAACTTGAACTTGACAATAAACTTGAAGCCAAGTTGGTTGCTCCATCTACTATGAAAATATTTAACTAACACGTTGTAGATTGAGATTTAAATTCAAGAATTGACAGCTACGAAATTGTGGCGTTCACCCTCACCCTTTGGGCTAAAGCGGTTCTTAGGCGCTGAAAACACATTAAGAACTTTAACTTGAGTATAAACTTAGATCTAAGTTAATGGTTGCACCTACTATGAAAATATTGAACTAATACGTTATGAAATAGTGAGGTCCAATCGAATCATTGAGGCCGAAACCGTTCATAAGTACTGCAAATACTTTGAATTTGAGAATAAATTTGCATCTAAGTTAGTGACTGCACCTACTATGAAAACATTTAACTAATATATTGTAGATAGAGATATAGATTCAAGAAGTGACCGCTACGAAGTCGTGGCGTCAAAGTGCATCTTTAGACTGAAACGCTTCTGGGGCATTAAAAACTTTTTAAACTTGAACTTGACAATAAACTTGAAGCCAAGTTGGTTGCTCCATCTACTATGAAAATATTTAACTAACACGTTGTAGATTGAGATTTAAATTCAAGAATTGACAGCTACGAAATTGTGGCGTTCACCCTCACCCTTTGGGCTAAAGCGGTTCTTAGGCGCTGAAAACACATTAAGAACTTTAACTTGAGTATAAACTTAGATCTAAGTTAATGGTTGCACCTACTATGAAAATATTGAACTAATACGTTATGAAATAGTGAGGTCCAATCGAATCATTGAGGCCGAAACCGTTCATAAGTACTGCAAATACTTTGAATTTGAGAATAAATTTGCATCTAAGTTAGTGGCTGCACCTACTATGAAAACATTTAACTAATATATTGTAGATAGAGATATAGATTCAAGAAGTGACCGCTACGAAGTCGTGGCGTCAAAGTGCATCTTTAGACTGAAACGCTTCTGGGGCATTAAAAACTTTTTAAACTTGAACTTGACAATAAACTTGAAGCCAAGTTAGTTGCTCCATCTACTATGAAAATATTTAACTAACACGTTGTAGATTGAGATTTAAATTCAAGAATTGACAGCTACGAAACTGTGGCGTTCACCCGCACCCTTTGGGCTAAAGCGGTTCTTAGGCGCTGAAAACACTTTAAGAACTTTAACTTGAGTATAAACTTAGATCTAAGTTAATGGTTGCACCTACTATGAAAATATTGCACTAATACGTTATAAATAGTGAGGTCCAATCGCATCATTGAGGCCGAAACAGTTCATAAGCGCTGCAAACACTTTGAATTGAAGAATAAATTTGCATCTAAGTTAGTGGCTGCACCTACTATGAAAACATTTAACTAATATATTGTAGATAGAGATATAGATTCAAGAAGTGACCGCTACGAAGTCGTGGCGTCAAAGTGCATCTTTAGACTGAAACGCTTCTGGGGCATTAAAAACTTTTTAAACTTGAACTTGACAATAAACTTGAAGCCAAGTTGGTTGCTCCATCTACTATGAAAATATTTAACTAACACGTTGTAGATTGAGATTTAAATTCAAGAATTGACAGCTACGAAATTGTGGCGTTCACCCTCACCCTTTGGGCTAAAGCGGTTCTTAGGCGCTGAAAACACATTAAGAACTTTAACTTGAGTATAAACTTAGATCTAAGTTAATGGTTGCACCTACTATGAAAATATTGAACTAATACGTTATGAAATAGTGAGGTCCAATCGAATCATTGAGGCCGAAACCGTTCATAAGTACTGCAAATACTTTGAATTTGAGAATAAATTTGCATCTAAGTTAGTGGCTGCACCTACTATGAAAACATTTAACTAATATATTGTAGATAGAGATATAGATTCAAGAAGTGACCGCTACGAAGTCGTGGCGTCAAAGTGCAGCTTTAGACTGAAACGCTTCTGGGGCATTAAAAACTTTTTAAACTTGAACTTGACAATAAACTTGAAGCCAAGTTAGTTGCTCCATCTACTATGAAAATATTTAACTAACACGTTGTAGATTGAGACTTAAATTCAAGAATTGACAGCTACGAAATTGTGGCGCTCACCTGCACCCTTTAGGCTAAAGCGGTTCTTAGGCGCTGAAAACACTTTAAAAACTTTAACTTGAGTATAAACTTAGATCTAAGTTAATGGTTGCACCTACTATGAAAATATTGAACTAATACGTTATGAAATAGTGAGGTCCAATCGAATCATTGAGGCCGAAACCGTTCATAAGCACTGCAAATACTTTGAATTTAAGAATAAATTTGCATCTAAGTTAGTGGCTGCACCTACTGTGAAAACATTTAACTAATATATTGTAGATAGAGATATAGATTCAAGAAGTGACCGCTACGAAGTCGTGGCGTCAAAGTGCACCTTTAGACTGAAACGCTCTTTGGGCGTTAAAAACACGTTAAGAACTTTAATTTGAGAATAAACTTGAAGCTAAGTTAGTAGCTCCATCTACTATAAAAATATTTAACTAACACGTTGTAGATTGAGACTTAAATTCAAGAATTGACAGCTACGAAATTGTGGCGCTCACCTGCACCCTTTAGGCTAAAGCGGTTCTTAGGCGCTGAAAACACTTTAAGAACTTTAACTTGAGTATAAACTTAGATCTAAGTTAATGGTTGCACCTACTATGAAAATATTGAACTAATACGTTATGAAATAGTGAGGTCCAATCGAATCATTGAGGCCGAAACCGTTCATAAGCACTGCAAATACTTTGAATTTAAGAATAAATTTGCATCTAAGTTAGTGGCTGCACCTACTGTGAAAACATTTAACTAATATATTGTAGATAGAGATATAGATTCAAGAAGTGACCGCTACGAAGTCGTGGCGTCAAAGTGCATCTTTAGACTGAAACGCTTCTGAGGCATTAAAAACTTTTTAAACTTGAACTTGACAATAAACTTGAAGCCAAGTTGGTTGCTCCATCTACTATGAAAATATTTAACTAACACGTTGTAGATTGAGACTTCAATTCAAGAATTGACAGCTACGAAATTGTGGCGTTCACCCGCACCCTTTGGGCTAAAGCGGTTCTTAGGCGCTGAAAACACTTTAAGAACTTTAACTTGAGTATAAACTTAGATCTAAGTTAATGGTTGCACCTACTATGAAAATATTGCACTAATACGTTATAAATAGTGAGGTCCAATCGCATCATTGAGGCCGAAACAGTTCATAAGCGCTGCAAACACTTTGAATTGAAGAATAAATTTGCATCTAAGTTAGTGGCTGCACCTACTATGAAAACATTTAACTAATATATTGTAGATAGAGATATAGATTCAAGAAGTGACCGCTACGAAGTCGTGGCGTCAAAGTGCATCTTTAGACTGAAACGCTTCTGGGGCATTAAAAACTTTTTAAACTTGAACTTGACAATAAACTTGAAGCCAAGTTGGTTGCTCCATCTACTATGAAAATATTTAACTAACACGTTGTAGATTGAGATTTAAATTCAAGAATTGACAGCTACGAAATTGTGGCGTTCACCCGCACCCTTTGGACTAAAGCGGTTCTTAGGCGCTGAAAACACTTTAAGAACGTTAACTTGAGTATAAACTTAGATCTAAGTTAATCGTTGCACTTACCATGAAAATATTGAACTAATACGTTATGAAATCGCATCATTGTGGCCGAAACAGTTCATAAGCACGCAAACACTTTGAATTTAAGAATTGGCCGCTAGGAAATCGTGGCGTTCAACCTCGCCCTTTGGGTTCAAACAGTGCTTAGAGACGCTGTTAATTGTTTGTGAACAAATGAAAACTTAATATTAATAATTTTTTACAGTTGAGGAACTACTTACTAAAGTGCAGATTAACAAAGTTAAAAGTTATCAAATTAGTGTTAGTGTTAGTCGGATTGGGTAGTTAAAATTGATGTTATAAACTGCATTTGTATTCCTCTCCGTTTTGTTTCTGTAACGGTTTGAGTCAGGTGCGTCGACTGGAGGTTGAACATTTCAAAAACTCTGCAAGTTAGAATCGAAAGGAACAAGGATTTGCGGGATATACTGTGTTTCCTGGGCAACTTGTGAAGTGAATTTTGTTTGCGTTAGATTGTTTGGTCGATATATAGGCAGTATAGAAAAAGTTTTTTTTTGGGCGGTGGCGGCGGAACGGTCTACGTCTACTAAATAAGGTAGTAACGGTTCAAGCAAACGAAATGCTTTATTAGATACACCACTGCAATAAATACACGCTTGTAACAAACTGATATGACTTAATCATCAAATGTTGTACCTACTCGGTGAAGAGTAGTCTGGCTAAAAATAATAATAAATAAGTATAAAATTGATAACGACGAGGCTGAACATGCGTCGGGACGGTGGTTGAATTGCAGACGGTAACTGGAAAAAGCCGTCGGCAAAACATCACCGTCCCTCACAAACATTTTGTTGTTCGGTTTCCAGTTGTTATAACATTTAGCACGCGTTTTGTTGCGCTTGCGCTATAGCAACGTATCGAAAGAAACAACTTCTCAATTTCTTAATAATATCGATGGAACTGCACAACATTTTTGTTTGTTATTTTTTTTTAATATTAATTACTTCGTAAAATTGACCTGAACTCTATTGACTAGGCACACTTAGTTTATATAATAACAAGAAACTGTTCTATGAAAAATAGAAACTTCCGACAATAAAAGGAAACAGACAAATAATTAAATAATCGGCCCGACACCGGACGGTGTCGGTCTCACAACGGTTTCATTTTTTTCGATTTTTTAAAAATACTTTATCATTACAACATATAAATTATCAAGATATTCTTGTAACAGGACCAACAGTGTATACATGTAATGCTTTAGCCAGATAATGTGCTCCATAATAATCGAGTGACACTCACACACTAATATTGTTAATATAACGATCATATACAAAATAAACCATCTGTTCGGAATGTTCGAGTTCCAAAGAAAACTTGAACCGAGAAGAACACCTTAATTTTATCATCGTAACATTTTGATTTAACAACTTTGAAAATACTTTGGAATAGAGTAAGTTGCCAACAAGTGGAGTAAAACGTTATTGTCCACTGCCGCAATAAACGAGTGAGGTGCACTTGGTGTGGGGGTGCGAGGGCGCATGCACAGACTAGGCCAAGCGACGGTAGAGGCCACTACTGCAGCGTCAACGAACACGCTCAATTATTTTTTTATTATTTTTTTTTAATGGTTTTTTGGCTAATTTAACACCCGCTCGTCGAGTTGATTGATCATGTACGTAACAAACATAGCTCAAAAATATATATTACTCACAATATATATTGCCTTGATTCAATTTTGCAAATATAAAGTACCTACTACAACGCATCAGTCTTACAGTTGAGAGAAGAGCAAAAGCTTAGGCGCGGACAGCTCGCGGCTACTAAAATCTACGAAATCTACTGAAAAGCAGTAAACAACAACAACAACAAACACACATGACACGGACTATTATAAACGGATTTTTTAATAATTTTTTTTTAATGGCGGCAAACATCACGAGAAGCATCAAGCGACGAAGGCGAAGAAGAAGCACATTATCGGGAATGGGGGGGCAGCACGGTGGCGCGATATGTGTCACGTGGCCAAAAACACACTAGACATAAAACACGCACTATTGCTATCAAATATAGAATCTGCGATTTGTCTGCGCGACCTATGGCAGGAACGATGATGACGGACAAAGCGGCTAATGCTATCTCAGTGGCGGCGTCCTGGGCACCCGCGAGACTCTCGGGGGCGGCAGCGAAACGACGCGTCCCGAGAGCCGCAACAAGCGCGGGCGCCATGGAATTTGCGGCCTCACAACAAGAAAACACTCAATATAATACTCGTATTTAATTACAATAACCTTATGTAATGTTGATAAACTCGGTCAGCCCTAACAAATACCTACATTACTACCTTATTATCAAAGAAACGCGGCGGAATCGTCGCGCAATGCCTTTCAATAAATACAACCATAAGGACGTACAAAGCACATAAAAATACAATATTATCATGTTTTCATTTTTATTTTTTTGATATCAAATGACTAGACTAGATACGACGTAAGCTTCAGCTACAGCTACTTAAACTCTTGGTCGGTCCGCGCGAGCTTTGGTCCGCGGGTTCCAGCCAACAAGCAAGGAGAATTGGTGTGATCAGTACAGTCAGTACAATAAGTTTACAGTACAACACGTACATACCTAAATGCTTTGGTGTTCGTACTTTACGAAGAGGTGTGGTGGAAGAGCATACTTGACTTACGGCCTTTCAATTAGTGACTCCGGGGAGTCGTCTGATTCGAAACTGTTCACCGGGCAGGTGGAGTGCAAGGTGATAACATCGGGGTAGTTGGGGAAGGCATTTCCGATAATCACAGTCTGTTAAGAGGTTCTGTTCGAGCGCAATACCGGGAATTAGGTGCTCGGAAGTGTGGACTCTGCGGCGTGGCTCATTATTAATTAACAGTGCACAACAACAATCATCTACAACATGAGCAAAATGTATAAAAATTTATAATCTGGAACAACTCATGCAGCGAATAACAAGAAGATTGTGCGACGGGAATGTGGGTGCGATTACGATCCTTGTAACCAAGAAGGACCGCAACTAACAACAGTTTGGACATGTAACATACATATCGGCGGTGACTGTGAAGAAGAAGTATCTCAAGCAAAGGACGTGCTAATTTGAGGAAACGACACTACATATGTACACACTCCACGTGGATAAAATAGAGTAATGTTCCCTAGAGTAATTGACATGAAGGTAAACGCAACATATTTAAGTGACGGCGTCGCGACGGCCGGACAACGATGAACCGGTTGTGCGTCGTCTTGCATGGGAGAAAGTACAATCGTCGTCCGGCCTCTCGATCACCATTGCATCTGCGTATCACTAAGTTCGTTACCAGAAGAAATGTGTTGTTGAATCAGTCTTACCGAAAATGCTTTTTTCTCTTTTTTTACTTTAATAAAACATCGTTTTACGGCTAAAGTCATAGCGCTAGTCTCTTCGCAGAGACTGCCTATACAAACAATCCTTCAAACTACGTTGCTATTAAGTAATCTAACGACTATGATACGAAAAAATCACACATGCCTATATATCTATACCTATATAGGATTTGCTTAGTTGGGCCCAGGAAGATTGTTCAATATCAATAGTTTATATATCATAATTAACGTTACACAAGCTGCTCCCGCAGGAATTACAGTATAGTAAGTAATAATCACACTTACGTTCTAAGTATAAAAGTTACAGTACAGTAGTAGTAGTACTAGAGAGATGGAGCTGCGTAATCAACAGTTGTGCCGTGCTCGAGAAGCGGTGGCCGCTTGTGATGAAGGGACGTGATGATGCTGTTTTTTGAAAGGGTGGAAGGCAGGGAGTGGTAAGAGGATGGGAAAGTGTGGCAATTCCAATACAACACGAAGATAGTAGAGTAAGGTATGAAAGAAGAGAGAAAAATTAAATAATAAAAAATAACTGAAAACTGCGAGAATTGGTATTATTAATTAAAAAGCATGTACAACAAAAAATCAAAAGAAAACAAAACAATGTACATTTAATTTAAGAACAATTTTACCATTAAAATTAAGATAATAATAACAACAGTTTAAAAAATGTAGCAATAACCGGACGCCGGTCCTGGTCCGGGTCGTCGCGCCGCCAGTCTCGCGACACCCCCCCGAGGCACGTCTGAGGAACAATAGAAAAAATAGAGCGTACTCTGAACAAGACAGTAAAAACAACATATAACACTTGTCGGTGGGGCGTCGTGAGATAAGGACCGACGTCTGAGCGACCCGTCGAAAGACGGCGCGACGTCCGTCACGGGACTGTTGGGTGTATGGGATTGAGATCGCTCAGTCTCCGTGTTTTGCGATCATCGCCTCCGGTTTTTCAAAAGAAAAAAAAAACAACAATCATATAATATAAATAATAATACGAGAGAAAAAACGGAGACGGGCGGGCGGGGCGTTAAATTTGTTTAAATTAACATCGCCGCCCCCCCGTCTCAACCATCTAACTAAAAAAAAGAGAGGAAACCCTAGCTACTAAGTAAATAGTCTTCGTGTAGGGGGCGCTGTTGCGGCGTCCGCGAAACGCGGACGCACGCTTGCTCCGTGCGGCCCGCACTATCTTAAACTTGGCAGCATCAACAAACAAACAAAAATATATATCAACTACTACTACAACTAATTAATTGGAGAGGGAAAGACGATTGAGAGGTTGGGTGTGAAAAAGTATTGCATGCACCACACGGAGTTGCAACTCTTGACTAACTTAAAAAATAAATGATAATAACTATGAATAATAATAACAAAACTAAAAATAAACAACGCCCGAGCGACTGGAAGTTGGGGGGAGGGCGGGGGGCACGGCACGCGACGGTGGTGTCGAACAAGCGCGATAATAAAAAAAATCGTAAAAAAATAATAAGGGAAAACAGACAAAAATCGGGAATAATAATGGTCAATAATAATAAGAACTACTACAAGTACAGTTCAGGGGTGACTAGGGTCGCTAACAACGCGGCATCCCGCAAACAACAACGCGCTATTACTAAAGGACATACACAACATCATACACGCATATTAAAATAGATCATCATATCATTGGAAACTGATGCTCGACTTAAATACAACAATGGCCCAGGCACCGCTATGCTGCTTGGTTATTTCTCTTGTTTTCTTTAACATCGCTAATGTGAATTATAATATCCCTGTTTTAAATAGTGATAGAATTGGTCATTCAACACGGGTGACGGGCCGCGCTCCCGTTTTAGGAGCAGGCAGGCTTCCTGTCTCAAACGCATCGTCAATATCGTACATACTATCAATAAAAAATATCAACACTTGTGAAGTACAATACAAAACTATGACGACGATTCAACATCGTTACAATTTTGGACAACTCTAATGATAAATACAGTTAATAACAGACCAGCAATCCGACCACTTCGTTCAAAAATGCATCAACAAAAAGTGTTGGGAACGGCTGCTGGAGACCCTGTCTCGTGGAGCGGCCCCGATCTTTACATGCCTAAAGGTGGCACCTGTACGTAACGATAGATGTACAAACGATAATCCTTGCTGGCCAAAACCACCGATCCGTCGTCCATTAGAGCAACATCGAAACATTGAGCGTGTTTCACTTTGCTTTCGAGCGCCGACACCAATTGGCCTTCTTGCGTGAAAATGGTCAAATTGAAATTGTTGTGGTTATCGGCGATCAGAATTTCCCCGGTAGCATTGATACCGACGCCGATCGGATAATTTGTGATGCCTTCGCCGCCGATTTGCCGTAAATACGCTCCTTCATAACTGAAAACTTTGACGCAATGAGCTCGATTGTCGCTGATGAAGATCTCTTGTTTGTCGTTGACCACGACGCCGTTGGGGAACTCGAGATGTTTCGAACAGCCGAATTTTTGTAATACCGAACCGGTTTGATCGAAAATTATCACGCGCATCACTTTACATTCGACCACGACGATGCGACCCTTATGATCGACGGTAACACCGCGGGGATGTTGGAGAATGTTGGCGCCGAACTTGCGGACGAACTGTCCGTATTGGTTGTAGATCTGGATCTGGTGCGTCGGCGATCGTTCGGTTACGATGATATCGCCGGAAGTGCGAACGACAGCGACACGATTAGGATACAACAATTGGCCGTCGCGTTTTCCGCATTCGCCGAATTGAAACTTGAAACGGCCTTCTTTGTCGAAAATTTGGATTCTGTGATTGTTGGTGTCCGCCACTATGATGTCGTTTTGGGCGTTCACCGCCACACCGCTGGGTTCCGTGAATTGTCCTTCCATCACTCCGAACTCGCCGAATTTGCAATGGTAGATCATTTTCTGGCGTTTAATTTGAGATTTTGGCGGAAAAATTGCGGTCGACATCAGTTTCGATGTGAGATCCATCATGGGGTCGTGCTGACTCACGTTGGTCAGCGAATAGGGATCGGTGGACCCATCGCGGAAAATAGTGTCGGTGCCACCACCGTTGGACCACTTTTCGTACGGATTGATGCCGTTGAGATTCAGATCTCCGATTGTCGTGGAGAACGGCCCTAAACTGTTGGCACTACTGAACCGTTTGCTGATGATATTAGATTCGAATGGAGACGTCGATTGAC
Source organism: Pyrochroa serraticornis (assembly GCA_905333025.2). Classification (NCBI taxonomy): domain Eukaryota; kingdom Metazoa; phylum Arthropoda; class Insecta; order Coleoptera; family Pyrochroidae; genus Pyrochroa; species Pyrochroa serraticornis. The sequence goes on along the minus strand of HG995157.1, from coordinate 5,129,670 downwards.
TCGAACCTGTTATTGTGAAGGGGCAATGGATGCCTCCGTTGAGACTTCCCGAACTGCCGTTTACGCTGCTACCACTCGAACTGGAACCTCCTGTTGGTCTCGCGATCGGTGGTTGCTTGCTCGGTCCCACAACTGCTTCTGAGTTGGAGCGAACGTAACCGAAAGTGTTGCGAACGCCAACCTGAATCGCCTGGTAATTGGAAACGAACTCCAATTCGCAAGCGGATTGCACGCTTTGGTCCATGTTGTAGCTGAGCAGGCCTTGTAATTTCTGGTCTAACAATTTCCTAATCATTAAAATTTCAACAATTGTCGCGCATTTATTAAGTTTCTCGACAAACTCGCAAGTTTTGTAGATTTGCTCGACGGTTTCTTGGCCTTTTTGCGTGGCTACACCAAGCGAAATCTGTTTGGCCGAAAACACGCTTTCGAGCTCCTTCAACAGTTCTTGCTTACGCTCTTCCAACATCGATCGATAAAACTGGAACGTGTCATTAATTTCGTTTTGGGCCTTGTGGTATTGCACCTGAAGCCGACTTGACACGTGCTCGACGTTCTTCAATACGTTTCTTATGTCGGTGGCTTTAGTTTTCGCTTCTTGAACGGCGATCTGGATCGCTTCGACTTGCTTGGGAGCAGCGTCGCTGATATGTTCGTATTCGTGGATACCTGCAGGATGTTCCATGTTTAAACATTCTTTGCAAATGGGAATGCCACAAGTGCGACAGAAATATTTCAACTGTTCACTTTTGTGTCGGAGACAGTTGACGTTTTTGTTTTCGCCACTGGAGACGATACCGTTGGAGATGAGGCCGTTCTTAGGTTCATCCTTGATTTCGCTCAAGTTGACAACCCTGTGGCCTTCGAAACAGTGCATGAATTGATGAGCCATGACGCAATTCGAACAAAGGTAATTGGCACAATCGACACAGCGAGCGACCGCGTCTAATTTCTTAGTTTTACAACCCGTACAACGGAGTGTGGGATTGAAGGGTTCGTTGGTCGTGTCCGGACTGAACAGGAGACTGTTGAGAAAACCTTCGATGGATTCGGAGTTGCAACGGGGACACACCAATTTGTTTTTTTCCAGACAAGGTGTGCAAAACGTGTGAAAACAAGCCAAAAGTTTGGGATCCACCACCGGATCACGGCACTGCTGACAATTCAATTCCGAAGGGTCACTGTCTCGATCAACGGAATCGCTAACTGGAGGCGAAGATCCACTCACTGACACGGGGGAGTCCGCTAAGGGGGACAGGGACAAATAATCGGCTTGGTCACCAAACGATCCAATTGAGCTTGCTCTTGGTAATGATTCTATGGAAGGAGTCGGAGATGCCATCTTCAATTACCCGTCATCCCTGCAACAACAAAACAACCATCAGACGATTGCAACAAGAAAAAAATTAGAACAAAACAACGCGCGCTTTCGAGTTTCCCGCTAAAACACCGACGCAACAAGGGCGCTATTTCGCAACTAATGACGCAGCTGCACGATATTTCAAAATTGACTAAAACGAATTTTGAAAGATTCGACTGTTTCACCCCCAAGTCTGTCATTTCTTGTCTCATCGATAAACAGCGTTCGCGGCGTGGAAGAGGGCATCGAACGCGACGGCGGCGTCGTCGTCATTTATTCAGCGTCGTCCGATAAATCAACGGCGTCGGTCGACCGGGTGCATCCTAGGGCTGTCAATTGGCGTGGGGGCGAAGTGTTCAGACGAGTCTGGCGCGGCAAGAGGAGGCGGCATACGATCGATGTGCCGACCGAGGGGACTAATGCTGTTGCCACGGTAACGCTGCGAGGGCTGCAACCCCGACTTGAATTATTACTGCAACAAGGTGGCCCCGCCGCCGTTTGCCTCCGTCTCTCTACATACACACACCGAATCGGCGGCGGTGTTTATACAATTGATGCGTTTCTATTTCGAAATGGCGATAACTGTGCAGAGGAGGCGTACCGGCAATGCAGTCGCGTCGTTGATGCCGCCGCCGCCACCACCGTTCGATATCGCTTGGCGGCGAATACTCCCACCTCCCTTCCAAGAACGTGCGAGTGTTTTGTTGCTGTGCCGCTACAACACACTGCGTCACTCACTAACCTGTTGCCAGGGGTCCTAAGCAAATGAATGGACGAACGGACGGGCAAAACTTTCCGTCTTGGTCCGGTTCGCAACACTCCGCGTACTCGAAATGGCGAAGGGAGGGAAAAAAAAAATTGTTCGATCGACAACCGGGAAAACAGTCGTCGTCTCTGTTGATTTCGGGGCAGGTTTACGCCACGGTAAGAAAAAATCGCCGAAAGGGGTTGGAACGGAATCAAAAAATAACTTCAACAATAATTGTCAATAAGTTTTGGGAGAAGACAGGAAGAAAAGGAACGAAAAACGTTTTTGGCTGTGTGAAAATTTGTGAGAAAATGTTATCGATATTATCGTCCCTACGCTTCTGCAACGTTCAGCGTTTTCACCCTCGTCACTTCTTTTTATAGTTATCTTGCGAAATCAGGTTCCAACTTCACCTGCGCAGAGTCTTAGAAGCCATTTTCTAGTTGATGCAATAAGCTCCAACATAATCAGCAACGAAATATTTTATCTACATAAAAAAAATTGGGGTAATTGAAAATTGCAAAAATTCAAATTAATCTAGAAAAATCTTAATGATGTTACTACTTGTATAATTCAAAATATACAAAAGTTTATAATTACGTTTAATTTCACGTTGGCAACACGTGGATAATTAAATTATAATGAAACACTCTCGTTTTCAGGTAAATTTAAATATCGTGCTGCTTTTTCTAACGCTAACCACGTGATCTCACTGTTAACATGATAATTTTCACTGCATCAAGTTAAATGACCATTAACACCACCACTACCTGGTATTTTTGAATTTAACAAACCGTTAAGGGTTTAAAATTCTTTTACCTAAGCCGTGTTCACCTTCAAATACCACAACGAAGGGTAATGGACAAATTCATGCAGAGAAACGAACGTAAACAATCACCGACGAACTGTTCGTTTAACTAAATTCACGTGGTAATGGTGAAATTTTGGATTCGACTTTCAACTATTTAAGATTTGGAAATTTTCGCAAAAGACCGCAAATATTTGTGGACCCCATGCGGACAGTTCTTAAAATTTTTCACGAAATGGCAAACAAATTCGACCAAATTGATTTGTTACGCTTCATTCTTTGTATGCGAGCTTTGAGGTTTGGTGAGAGCAGCCATTACAATATTGGCAAAAGTTGACAAGTCCTTTGTCGATGCCCAGACATATTTATTACCCTTCGACCAGTTAAAATTTTCAAGGAATTGAAGCAGAGACTACCCCACCCTTTGAGGGCGTCGTCTAGACAAATCACCCACACAAGAAATACTTTTAATTTTTATTGCAGACCCATCAGTAATTTAACTCACCGAACGAAATTAATTTTATTAAGATTATCGAAAACAAAAAAAATTGCGATTTTAAGAAATTGCTTTTTGAAAAAAATATTTTTCGTAATGGAAAATTTATTTCTAGCTATCCCGACAACCAATTTTTTGCGAATTATAAAAATAATTCTCGCAAATGCAGCGGTTTCTCTTTATAGACGCTAGATGGCGGCGGTGAGTCACAAAAAGCTCTCTGTATTCTCCTGTTAGATGTGAAAATGACAATAATCTACGTGAGAGCAATAAAATTTTCTGCTTCTATTATAAGTAAACTAGATGTTTGTTTTTAGAAACAATTACGTTGTTTTTTGCCACAATTGTTCGACAAATAATTTATAAAAACGAATTGATCAATTTGAACAAGCAAAACGTTCACCATCAATCATTGTCCCAATAACAAAAGCGGTCTTTGTTGCAAGGTCAGAAGCAGTGAAAATCTCGAATTTTATTCCTTCCCTTCGAGAAACTGCGCAATTTATAGAAAATAAAAAAATTGAGAAAACTCTTGTACGAAGCAATTTAAATAATTTTGGCGCCCTAAAAAAAACGTTACAAACAGATACTTACAACAAGTAGAAAAGAAAATGCACGTATGTCCAATTTTCGTTGTCATAATAAAAAAACAAAACAAACGCAGCACTTCAGATATAAAACAATAACAACAATAAAAAACTACACGTCTGTCTTTACCGCACAATTTTCACGTACTGTGTGAGGCCTGTGCACGAAACGTCGTTCGTTCGGACCTCCTGCTTACCAAACGGGCAGATGTTAAATAAAATAAGAACTCCAACCGAGGGGATAGAAGCGGGTATATTTCATCCCTCCCCTTACCCGACTTGCCTCGAAAACTCATAGGGCTTTCCACCCTTTTCGACGTCAGGTAATACGTGCCGCTAATATCAAAACGAAATGACCAACTTTCCTGCCGCTGAAACACACAATTAAACGTTAACTTGTTATTCAGCGGCTTTCCCGCTCAAATCATCGCGCCATTTTCACGCCGGACGTTACGGACCGTTGCCGCACAATCCACGAATGCGGCCCTGAAGAAAATTATACAACGCCAAAAAAAAATTTTTATACAAAAAAGAGTACGTCGCCACCATGACAGATGGCGTTCTAATTACGCTGTGCGAACATGACGTAATTGGTCGCAAATTGCTCCTTAGTGGTGCATTGCAGTGATTCCTTGACCACGTGGTCGAAAGCTTTAGCGTGACGTGTTGCACGTTTTCCCGACTGAATCACCGAGAACAAAAAAAAAAAACGGTTCCGTTGTAAATTTTTGTTGGTTGAAAAGAAATTAACGTTTCGCGACCGAAACCATTAAAACCGTCACGTGTGAATTTTCGAAATTACAAAAGTTTCGTTCTTCTCGGTGGTTCGAGCTCGAATTATTTGTAGTCCGTTTCAATAACGTAAACTGAGTTGGTTATAAATAAAATGTTTATGTAAGAATAACCGAAAATAATATCAATATTTTTGTTGGATTTATCAAGGGATCCGGACGGTTTCGGCATCCGGATGGCGACCTAAATTTCATTTTCGAGAAAGCGCCAGCGGACAAAGGGCCGGAGACGAAACAGCGGGGCGCGAGAACGAGGGAGCAACAAAAAATTTCGCTTGTTTTAACCGAATTTCGTGATTTCCGTCAAGTTTGTTATTTTGAAATTATTTTTCGACGCAACTGTACGAAAAAAAAAATATCCGTGAGTCAGCTGTTGATTCAATCGACACGGAATTGCCGGGCCGGTCGGGTTCTACCGTCACGCTAATTTCAAAAAATGGCGGGATCAGTTTCAACTTGGAAAGTCAAAGAAATAAATTTCGCGTTAGACGTGGGAGGAGTCTCCAGAAACCGATGGAGTTTCTATCGGAATTTATCCCCCGAACTCGAGAATTGTTTTCGAGTGTCCGGAAGGGTGAACTATTAGATACTCCACGAAGGAAACTGATTGTGGTTGAAGGAACTAACACTAATAACAACTATGCAAATGGGCGATTGTGTTCGCAGGCTTCGTCTAACCGGATCAGGTCTCAAAGGGGCCAGGTTCTTGGTTTCCAGGATACGTTCGGTAAGTGGTTTACGTAAGAGCTGGTCTAATGGGCGTGCTCGCGTTTTATGCTCCCCCGCCGTTCCATATATTACCATTATTGTAGCGCTCAACAAGATTGAAATAGAAGTCGCTTCCGGATAATAAGCAGCACACTATAGGTGATGGTGGCGCATCAACGGTCCAACAACAATTTTAAATCTCCACCAAACCGATGTTTTCGGAAATTTCCACAACTTGCTGGAATTTTTCCCCAAGAACCCTAAATCGTTGAATTCCTCAGCGGTTTCTACCTGTGCAGCTTTAATATTTCTGAGATGCGCCGGGGCGGAGGAAGGGATCTTTAGAAAAAATCGGGCAGGTAGACGAATTCCCGCAAGATTACTTTACGTTCCTTTTTCGAAAAGATGTCTCTCGACCATTGATGGTGACCGTCCAGGTGATTTGAACAAACAGCAATATCGGCCTGTAAATTTTACGACTCGTCCTTCAGGAAGTCGAAACGGCAAGATTTTTACGGTGGTACATTAACAACCCCTAGAACTCGGGACAAAGTTAAGTGGTCGTAATTGTGTGCAAGTTTGCGCCCTTTCCGTTTTCCGCACGGCCGACCACGAGGTGCAGCGTCGACAGGCCACAAAGACCCGAGAGGGGCCTGTGAGAAAATATTTTTTCCTCACCCATTGTGGCGGTGAGACTAATTATTTCCATCCTACCTGTGCAATCACCATCACGGAGATGTTGGGGATTTTTTGTTTGTTTTTACCTAACCTAAAGCGTTTCGATGTTTTATTGACTTGTCGAAAATGCGCCGGAAATGCCTGAAAGCTTTTCGTCACGACCAACATCGATGACTGTTGGGAAGTTTCAGCGAACGGTTCGCTGATCCGTAAGGCCCTAAAAGCTAATTTCGAATTTTTTTTTCACGTTATTCCCGGCCTTTCAGCGTTATCCGGCCGAATTAATCAAAATTGAACGCCGCCAAAACTTTAACTGCTTTGTTATTCGACAGGTTGAGAAAAAAGCGGCGCTGGGGGTTGACATCCGTCGATGTATTGAAAATTGGAAATTTTCACAAAATACTTTCGAATTTTGTTTCAATTTAAACACTCGCTCCAACGGTTCTCCCGAGAAGCGAGAGTGCACCAAATTCTTCAAATCCATACAAAGAAGCCCTCATGCTATTCTATTATATTTAGTTCTATACCTTATCAACAATTTTTATTTAAAAAAACGTCATAGAACGGTTAATAGTAGAAACACTATTTTCGAGTAATTTATGAGGATATTCAAAGTCAGGGAGAAGAAATGACGTTTCATATGTGCAGTAGTCAAAATGTCTTCTTTGACTAAATAAAAATTACATCAAAACGCTAAAAAGGGGCTAAAAGTAATTTTTTTTTAGAGAAAAAATTAGTAGTCAAAATCTTTTAGTGACACAGTGGCGTCCGACGAAATTTTTCGAAATGTTGCTTTGGCGATTGCGGCCATCGCGCCTTGCTCCAGAAATGGATATCGGTGACTCAACTCGCTAGTGGCAAATGTGACGCCAGATGTGGAATTCGTCGCGAAATTGTGCGCTTCGAGGCCGCTGACGACTTTTACCATCGCCTTAGCGAACAACCGGCAAGGTTCTTCTTTTCTAAGCAAAAATCCGGCGCGTTTATTCGCCAGATAAACGAACCACATCATCATCGACTAACGACATTAGCCTTGTGTCATTTTTAAAATGGCAATCGGAGTATCCAAGACGATTCCTTATTAAGACCGTCGTTGTTTGTAGATAGATAGATACCTGAACCGACGTTTGATCGATCGTCGTTTTCATTAAGAATTTCATTAGGGTTAATTGAGGGTAGATAAATAATTGAATTTTGATGTTGACATTTAATCATTGCGTCGTTTTAATAGAATCAATTCGTTATTTCGCGGTTAGGCACCCAATTCCGACGTTTTTGTTCGATAACGTTCTGAATCGCGGCGATTAACCCCCGGTCCGCGTTTACCCCCGCGAAAACTGAATATTTTACGTTTCAATTCCGCGAGGGAGTTGCGGGAAACGTTAATGTTTTCATTAGCGGAAGATCCCGTCGAAGCGTCATTTTTCATCGTTAGTCCCGGGGAGTTCGCACTCGAAAAGCCACCCAGCGACAACACGTAATTTCCGGTATGGAACCAGGTGTAGGCGATGGCAATAATTCGCGCCAAACGGCCTTAGAAGAGGGTCGAAACCCCGCACCATTGTTCATTACGCCCTGCCTCGTAATTAATTCGATGCCTGGCGTCTTCCCGAAAAAGACAAATAACCCCACTCGAAGCGGGCGCTTTCTTTCGCGATCTCGCCCGCCTTCTTCCCCCATATTAAATTCGCTCTCGACCCCGTCGAACATCCATTTTCGTCAAAATAACGGAATCCACCAGCCCCGATCCCCGCAAACCGGAAATCTGCCCGCATAATTTCCCAGATTCAAGAAGTTTAGATAATTGGCGACATCAAGAGACCGCATTTTATGTCATCTCACCAAATTTTAAACCGAAGAGCATGATTTAGGCTCGAAAAAGGTTTCTGAGCGAAGAATTCCCAGATTGCTAACACGTGCACGAAGAGGATTTAGGAAAAAAAATAGGAGAGCCGCCAAATCTTTGGGAACCTTTCACTAAACAGAAAACGCAGCACAAGGTTAAACACATTTTTCTGGTAAATAGACGACAGTCATCGTGAAGAGTTGCCACAATTTCGAAATTTTAAAATAGCTCAAAAATGTTATTGAAAAAATTCTTGCTTCTGATGACGTTGCTGTTGAATATTTTGTAGAATTTTTGGAGCAATATTTCAAAGTATCCCTCGTCCAAAGAGATAGTAAAACTTATTGTTGGGTTATAAATTACAAGAGAATTCCGCTCTACACTTCGCAGCTGCACGCACGTACGTAAGCCAAAACTCTTCAGTAGAGTGCAAAGTTGTTTCTTCAAGTAAAAAGCAAAATATTTTGATAATGGTGGTGGTTAAGTGAAATTATTACTATTCAAAGTCAATATTTTAAAAATTACGCGCCGCCACTGATTATGCGGTCACATCTTCGCGCATCGACAACCAAGTGCCGTCCGTTTCTCCAACTTTCCGGTCTCTACCATGTCGAAATTATTTGTCTAAGTAATTTTTAATTCCGCCACTTGCTGGGGTTGAATGTTTGAAGGGGGCAAAACCGTTGGCGGAAGCGTGAAAGGGTGCAGGTCTCATCTCCGGTCGTGGCGTGGGTGGCCAGTCGCCGCTCCCATCGCCGACCTTCAACTTGACTTTTCAAGACGGAACAATGCGATAAATGTTGGATTTGTTAAATAATATTCGACCACAGAAAATAAACTCGTAAATATGTAAAGTTAAGAGGCATATCTAATTTCATTTTAGGGGTTCGTCGCCGCCCAAACAAAACTGTGAAATCACATTTCCTGACGTTTAACCACCTGCACGTGTGTGCACATTTCTTTAGTTTTGAAATATTTTAAGTTAGTTGTTCATTAACATTCGTGGTGTGAAGACCTAACAAATTAATAAAATATAACAGTGGATTAACTAAAGGACTTTTATTTAAAGCTAGTTAATCTCTATAACCTTTTAGGTTATGGGCCCAGACCCGTGCAATAAATATTGATAGGACAATTTGTTTTCTGTGCGTTAACAACAATCCAGTAGTATTAAGTGTTCGTAATTTTTATTTCTTGTGAAAATGGAAAACAAGCATACCAAACGAAACATTCAACCATTTACCGGTGAACGTTACAGTGTGTGGAAGTTCCGTGTAAAAGCTCTTTTGGCTGAACTGGACGTTCTCAGTGTTATTGAGGAAGAAACGCCGGATATGCCGGACAATGAGTGGATGAAACGAGAAAGTGTTGCAAAAAGTGTCATCATCGAATATTTGAGTGATTCTTTTCTTGGATTCGCACAAGAATCAGAAACCGCCAAACAAATATTCAAAAGATTCGACGAATTGTACGAACGCCGAAGTCTAGCAACACAATTAGCTTTAAGAAAAAGACTTCTAAATCTAAAGCTGCAAGGTGACGTGTCATTATTAAAACATTTCACCACATTTGAAGAAATCATTGCTGAATTAATCACCGCTGGTGGTAAAATGGATGAAATGGATAAGGTATCGCATTTATTAATCACTTTACCAGCGTCATACGAAGGTGTAATAACGGCACTAGAAACGTTGTCGGAAGACAACATTACGCTAGCTTTTGTCAAAACGCGTTTGCTAGATCACGAAGTAAAATTAAAAAATGAGAACACAACAAGTTCAAAAGTTCTGCAAGCAAGTTTCAACGAAAAAGGCAGTTTTCAGCGTACCAATTCGAACCGAAAATACTGGAAAAACAATTTTCGTCAAAATTACAAGACCAAAACCTATCAGAGCAAAAACAAAAATCAAGGCGGGTCTCACCACAAATCGGATGTAAAATGTCATCATTGTGGACGACGCAACCACGTAAAAGCCGATTGTTTTTATTATAAAAGGACGAACAACAAAAGTCAAACGAACGACCGAGATCGCAACAGAACTCTCCAAACAGTGCAAACCACTTCAAGTTCTCAGGGATTTGCATTTATGGCTGGAATAAATGATCATCACGTAGATGAATCAAGTCAATTACATTTTATTCTGGATTCTGGCGCCACCGATCATCTGGTCAACCGATTGGACGTGTTTACCTCTTCCACCGAATTAGACGTTCCGATCAAAATATCAGTAGCAAAGGAGGGTGCTTCAATTTTGGCCATCAAGAAAGGGAAAATCAACGTGATGTCAACACTAGGTTTTTCCGGTGTATTGGAAAACGTTCTCTATGCACCTGAGGTCCCTTATAACCTGTTATCTGTCCGTCGAATTCAAGAAGCAGGAATGGCTGTCATTTTCGAAGAAACTGGTAATGTTAAAATAACGAGAGAAAATAAAGTCATCATAAAAGGTAAGCCCTTAAATGACTTGTTATATGTAGTATTCAATTTAAATAAGGATACAAAATCTCAAGCTAACACAACAAACAATAATGGAAATGATTACAAAATTTGGCATGCACGATTAGGCCATATTGGTAAAGATAAATTTTTACAAATTAAAAATTATGAAATGGCTGATGATGTAAATAAAATTAAACAAATTTTTCCCACAAATGATATTTGTGAAGCGTGTATTTTTGGTAAACAATCAAAGCTACCTTTTAGAAAAGCCAAAGATAAAAGTCATATCAAAAGGCCCTTATTCATAATTCATTCTGATGTATGTGGGCCAATAACACCAACAACAATAGATAGCAAAAATTATTTTGTTACATTTATTGATGAATTTACTCATTACACTGTTACTTATCTTCTTGCATATAAGTCTGAAGTTCTTCAAATTTTTAAAGATTTTGCGGCAAAAAGCGAAGCACATTTTAATTTAAGAATAGCTAATTTATATTGTGATAATGGGGGTGAATATCTCTCAAATGAATTTAAAGACTATTGTGTTCAAAAAGGCATAAGTTATCACTTGACTGTACCACATACACCTCAACAAAATGGAGTTGCTGAGCGTATGAACAGGTCAATTACCGAAAAAGCCCGTGCAATGGTAAACGGAGCATCCCTCGGTAAATCTTTTTGGGGAGAAGCGGTTCTAACTGCTACTTACCTGATTAATTTAACACCAACCAAAGCTCTTAAACAATGCAAAACACCATTTGAACTGTGGCATAATAAGAAGCCCAGATTAAACCATCTAAAGGTTTTTGGTTCTATATTCATAATAAAACCAGAAAAACTAAATTTGATGAAAAATCATTTAAAGGTATACTGGTTGGGTATGAACCAAATGGCTATAAGGTGTTAAATTCCGAAACTGAAAAATTCATTACAGTACGTGATGTTATTGTTGATGAAGTAAATTTCAGAATATCCAGGTCTACAAGCATTGAAGGAGTTGATATTGACAACTCTATTAAAGTTCCTAGAACTGAGGTAAAATTGGTGGAAATGCCTATTACTAGCAATAATAATAAATCTGATGAAAACTCAGATAAATCAGGAATCAAACCTGATAAATCTGTACCAGAAACAGATACTGAACACAATAACGAGAATTTATCAAATGAAGTTACTGAAATTAAGGTAAACAAACTTAGACAAAGTAACAGGATAAAAAATCTTCCAGCTGTATCTTATAATGAGGATGATATCGATTTTCAAAACTACCTCATGTGTGCGAAATCGCTAAGTCACAAAATTCCAAAAAAGTTTTCATGACATAAATAATATGGAAGATAAAATTCAGTGGGAGCAAGCAATAAAAGATGAAATTAATTCTCTTGAAATAAATAAAACATGGTCATTGGTTCCTAAACCATCAAATAAAAACATTGTTGATTGCAAATGGGTGTTTACATTAAAAAATGATGCACTTGGAAACCCATCTAAATATAAAGCTCGATTAGTTGCAAGGGGTTTTAGTCAAGAATATTTATTTGATTATGATGAAACATTTGCCCCAGTTGCACGCATATCGACATTTAGATTTCTCATTGCGTTCGCAAACCAATATGAATTGTTACTCCATCAAATGGACGTAAAGACTGCTTTCTTAAATGGAATTTTAAAGGAAGAATATTACATGAAAATTCCTGAAGGGGTTAAAGCTAAAGATGATCAAGTTTGTAAACTGCATAAATCATTATATGGCTTAAAACAATCAGCAAGGTGCTGGTTTGAACGATTTGATGAAGTATTAAAAGACTATAATTTCAAAAACTCTTCAGTTGACCATTGTCTATATTTCCTAAACAGAGGTCATATAAATAAAAATATATATGTTATTCTTTATGTAGATGATCTTTTAATAGCTACACATGATAAAACTACAATGACCAAATTTAAACAGTATTTAATGAATCAGTTTAATATGGTAGATTTGCATGAGATTTCACATTTTTTGGGTATCAAAGTTGAAAGATGTGAAAATCAAATCACAATTGATCAGAGTGGATTTCTAAAAACCATACTCACAAAATTCAAAATGACTGATTGTAATACTGTGAGTACTCCTTTACCGAATAAATTGAACTATAATTCATTGAACTCAAGCGAGCACTATGACGCTCCTTGTAAAAATCTTATTGGGTGTTTAATGTATGCCATGTTATGCACTCGTCCTGACTTATGCAATGCTGTAAATATACTTAGCAGATATCAAAATAAAAACAATAAAGAACTGTGGCAGCATTTGAAAAGAGTTTTGAGATACATTAAAGGTTCTATAAATCTAAAATTAGTATATCAAAAGAACGAATTTAATGATATTTTAATAGGGTATGTGGACTCTGATTGGGGTAGCGATGAAACCGATCGAAAAAGCACGACGGGATATATTTTTAAATTATTTAATAATTGTACTATAAGCTGGAATACAAAACGTCAAAATTCAGTAGCAGCTTCATCAACCGAAGCTGAATATATGGCATTATTTGAAGCAGTTAGGGAAGCCTTATGGCTAAAATTGCTATTAACCAGTATTAATTTTAATCAATCAGAGCCAATTACTATTTTTGAAGATAATAATGGTTGCATAAGTATTGCAAATAACCCTACTTTCCATAAAAGATCAAAGCATATTGATATAAAATATCATTTTTCGAGGGAACAAATTGAAAAGAAAACAATTATACTAAAATATGTTCCTACAGGTCAGCAATTGGCGGACGTATTCACCAAACCGCTACCGTCACCAAAATTCCTGGAGTTTCGCTCTCTTATGGGATTGAGCGAGTAACCGGAACGAAGAAAAGAAGAAGCGAATAAATTTTAAATACTAAATTAAAATTATAATCTTCTGTTGGTCTGATTGGGTTTTTAATTGGGGTTTTTCCCAATCCATTTGCAACAAATGTTGGACCAAATCTTAAAAAATTACCACCCCTGATAAACACTGTTGATCATCACACTAAATACAAATATGTAATATTACTAAGTTTAATTTATGCTAACTATATACTTATTAATTTAAAAATTTAAAAGGCTAAAGTAAATATAATTAAGTAACGATTTATTTTCTTTGAGTGGGAGTGTTGGATTTGTTAAATAATATTCGACCACAGAAAATAAACTCGTAAATATGTAAAGTTAAGAGGCATATCTAATTTCATTTTAGGGGTTCGTCGCCGCCCAAACAAAACTGTGAAATCACATTTCCTGACGTTTAACCACCTGCACGTGTGTGCACATTTCTTTAGTTTTGAAATATTTTAAGTTAGTTGTTCATTAACATTCGTGGTGTGAAGACCTAACAAATTAATAAAATATAACAGTGGATTAACTAAAGGACTTTTATTTAAAGCTAGTTAATCTCTATAACCTTTTAATAAATCTCCGGATTCGGGTGCTTCATAGACCGGTCACGTCCACATCGACTTCGTCGCGAGATAATAAGAAACGACCCGACGAACCGTTCTCGTCCATCGGATTTTCTCGGAACCGTTCCATCAACGAATAATACTCACCCATCATCATGGAAGTCTTTCACAAATTAGAACCGAAAAGGCCGGACTCAAAAACGATAACGCGACCGTGAATTAAATAAATTACGGTGACGCTCCAACTGGTAATTTTGTCGGTTCATATGCGGGTCATTAATTTTTTTTTTGTTCTTTTAAATTTTGAGTTCACGGCCGCCCGCACCACGGTCATTGTCGTTATTTAGTAAACTCTTTCGTGGAGAAGTTGGAATTTTCCGGAAACCCGTCCGGTGATCGAACCGAAGCGAGGAACTTGTTGCGATTGGGCGGCGACGGCCGGATTCCTCGTCCCATTCATGCAAGTCAGACTGGATAATTGCGAGAAGAAGCATAGCAATTAGGCGCTCATCGATCCCGAAACCGGCGGACACAAAAGCCGCTTGTCCATTTCGTGAAATTCGTCGCTATTTGAAACGTTTCAGGTGAACTTAGAAATTTCTAGAAACTTCCAGAGTGACAAGAACCTGCCCTGTTGAAGATATTCTTTTCTTGAAACCAAAATAAAGATTACTATCCGATTGTTATTCGTTGAATAGGATTTAAAAGGGTTTTTCTATAACAAAGAACTGGCATAAAACCTGTCAATGGTAGAGTTGGCCTCCCACTTTGGGAGGATTATGAGTTGGAAATGCAAATTGCAACGTTTTGAAAAACACCTTCGAATAATGTCCAACTATAACCAACAAGGTTTTAAGAGGTTGAATATGTAACAATTAATTAATTAATCAATTAGTAGTCTTCAAGTTCGAAAATTATTGGTTGTTTGCAGCAAAGGCCAACTTCGCGCCACAATTAGCGGCGATTTGCCTATTTAATAAAATCCACCTTCAAACAATAATTTCTAAGACTGGTTCAGCTACAGGGGTGGCCCAATTAATTAATAAATTTTCTAAACTCCGCACAAAAAAGTAACGAAGTGCAAGTGGCAAGATCGATTTTCTCCAGTTGATTACGACGTTGCAATTGCATTATTTGTCGGAATGACGTCGGTCGGTTCTCTTGAAGAGCGGCGTCGGGTCGTTGGAGCGGATCAAAGTGTGCATTAACATAAACATGAAACCCGAGCGAAGTTTCGTCGACGTGTTGACTCGCCTTAAGCGCCCATAAATTTATAAAAATGTTGCAACGTTCCGGAACATCACAACCATCAAAATGTTGTTAACTCGACGTGCTACTAACAACAATCCGTTTCGCGTCGAGTTACTAGGATCAATTATCAACAAACTAAACGCGGACCAATTTCCATATTTACATAACTACGAAGATAAAATACGAGCCGCCCCCGGCGCGGGTGTGCCTCTCACTAAAGTGAAAGCGCCTCCGTAAACCTGAAACTGTAACACGAAGATTTTGCCGGTATAGCGCTCCCAATTTACACGAACTTTCGTAACTAAAGAACGTACCACCCCCACACATGGCGCCGCAATCCACCGAACCAATTATTGACGAAACCGCAATAACTCGAAAAATTAGTTTCGTAATTGTTTAATAGTTGGCATAACGATTTTTGCGAAAATCCGTCCGTTACTGTCCGGTAGTAATTTATTCCGGCAACGTTCCGTACGAACACGCCCCGACATCTGCTCGAGAGTGCGGAGTGCGTTAAAGTCAGGCCGGAAATCAAGTGTCCGACTTCCGGTGACCGTTCCTGCCGCACAACTGACAAAGAACCACGCTCGGTTGCGTCCACTCACCGGGATAAGGCCCGTTTTAGCGCCCTTAAAACGCGTTCGCAATAATTACGACCAAAACAAAAAAAAAACACAAAGAAAGGTCGCGGTTTGGCGGCAGTTTCTAATTTCGTTCGTTACAAGAAATTAATTTCGTTAATAACGGACGAGAGGTGGCGCGGACGACCTTCCCCGCGAATTTCGGAAATTGACCGAAAAACCGGCGAAAATTGCGATAGTTTAGCGCAATAATTTTACGAGTTAATTGCGTTACGCCATAACAATTGCCGTAAAATATTAAGTTGAAGGTAAGATTTTGTTGGAATGATTATGGTGTGCTTTATCGGTCTCGTTGCTTCATTAGTCGTTTTGCTAACAAGGGCGAATGCAGTTTGGGATGATGTTTGGAACTTAATTACGAAACTCGTCTCTCGCTTCATTGTTTCGAACAACGAACGCATTTTGTACATTACCTCCGGCATTAACATGCTCTGAAAGCGTAATCAACTAATAATTTGACGGTGCAAAAAGGTCAAATGAGGGGATGGCAGCGCGAAACAATTCTCAACGTTTATTTGCGAACATGGATAGGTGCGATAGTGGTAAAACCGCAAATTAGGAGAAAGGTCGCAAATGGCGGAAGCGCCGGGTGAACATTCACGATTGAAGCACTGGCGTTGTCTTAGAAACTTTAAGTTAGCGGTAAAGCGAAAATTTTCCCAAAATGTACTGCTAACACTCAGAGATCAATTTTTGAAACTGTCGAAAATTTCTGTACCAAGAATTTTGCCGCAACGTCAAATTACAGATCGTTCGAAAAAAATTATAAAAAATCGCTAAATTTTTTTAATTATTGTTCAATATAAAATATTAAAAAAATTAAAATTTTCAATTTTCTTTGTAATAATTAAAACTAAAAAGTTAATTTTTTTCAAATTATTGATCTCAGTGAAAATGCGCAAGTTACCACTAATTCAACCGGATTAGTGTCTCTCAAGAAGCGAGATCCCCATGGTGGCGATAGAAAAACGAACACCCTGTATATCATCTGATTATCATGAAATTACAGGTACCTACTGATGTTACTTTAGAACAAAACTTGATGAATCAACATTTGAAGATGTTTAAAATGTAACTTTTGAGGCAGGTCGCAAAAAAACGACCGAAACGTCAAATGCAATAGAATTCAGCAAATTACGTGCCATACCGCCCGAAAGTTTGATTTAAAAAAATTACGAAATGTCAAATTACGTGATAATAAACATTTTTATTTGCCTTTCAGATTGCCTTCAAGATATTGGCTGAAATGAGTAAAAATAAAAATCGTGCGGTCTCGCCGTAATTCCTATAACTCCGAAGCTCGTCCGCCATTTGCTCTCGTGTTAGTCCACCCCCGTTGTGTCGTTTTTTCTCCACAAACTCATCGTGGAGTGTGTTACGTTGTTGTTTCTGAACGAACTGTAGGCGCCAGCTTTTCGCTTCGACAAAAATCGCCGAATCATACAGTCCACTTACTTTCGTCTTTCTTCTCGTAAAACCGATGCACAATCAAAGAAAATCAGCCGCCCCGTGGCTACTCAAACACCGAAAACAGTAAGCGAGTTGCGGCCGGAATATATTTACAAAGAGGATTTTTAATGCGAATTTGTTGCAAATGAAAACGTATAAAGTACTTTTCACGAAAACACAGTTTTGTTTATGCCATCCGTTTAAGAGTAGAAATTTCGAGAATAGCAAATAAGTAAACACGACCGCTTTATCGCGATTGGCATAGTTGAAAACAAACAAATTGAAGGAATTGAAGGGCAAGGTCGTTTTCGAATAAATATTTTGTAACAAGGGATACAATTGCAGTGAGAACGAGATAAATCGATATGTCGAAAATATTCTCGATTTAGTTGATGCGCGACACTACGAACACAGCGCCATCTAACCATTTTTTATATAATTTTCGATTCGAAAAGTTTTCGAGTATTTTAGTAATTTTCCAAAAAATTGGTCAAAATCTAATTTCGTTATTTTCCCTCATCCTCGATTGGTGTAGTTATCCAAATAAAGCGCCACCCCGTAATTAAATCCACTAAAAGATACAGAGTGTTCCTAATTATACCCTTTAGCTGATAGCGGAAGTATTCGCGTTAAAAAAAGAACAATCTAGAGTGGTTAGTAATCTACTTTTAATTGGTGCCAATTTATTGTTTAGCTTGTAATTTTTAAATGGAAATTCCTATTTTTAGTTCCTACTCTATGGCATTTTCCTTGATTATAGCAATATAAGTGGAGTATCACAAGAAAAAGTTTTTAATAATCAGCCTATAGCTATCATTGTTTCACACTACGAAACATTAGTGGGCACTGTACTATTTAGTGAAGTACTGGCCTAGCGATAACGCTTCCCCATGCCGTTCAGATTTCGGGTTCAATTTCCAAGACCACAAATTTTTTCAAGGGGTTTTTCGAGGCGCCGACTAACTCAACACTAGCATTCTTCCTAATCTCAACCATCCTGCCATCTCGTCAGTTGTGGTTAAAAAAGAACTCGACAAAACATTTTCTACCTTTACACAAATTCATAATTAAAAAAAACTTAAACAGTTTAAACAACTGATTCAGTTCGGATTACCGCGATTGTACTGTATTTAGTAGCATTTCGTTCGACGTTGAATTAAATAATTTCCACATAAATCAACGACAACGTGATAATGGTCAATCGTCTTGCGACAAGTTAATCAACAAATTGTTAAATTTGTAGAGTGGGCGTTTCAATCGTAGATCTTTAACGCATCTTCAATCGCAAAATAATTATCGGACGTACCGTAACGCCCACTCCATGTTTACATAACATTGCGATTTTGCGGCAAACTTAACAATAAAGTTTATTTACGTTAAACGGTAGCCACAAATATTTACGAACAAAATCAAGTGACGCCAACAACCGAAAGAACGCCACGCAAAAAAATGGAAATATTAGCCGCAAAATTGCCTGTAGCCAAGGTAGCCTAACCTTAATTTTCCGGAGTTATTGTAAAAAAAGCTTTTTTTGGAAATGACTGTAAGTCCTGTAACTGCCGCCTTGTCGCTTTTTGTAAGTTCATGGTAAATACAGAAATCGTTCTAGAGTTAACTATTTGAAGATAACTTAAATTGTCAATATTGAGTCACGTTTCGAACCAAACTTCCAGAACACCTCGTTGTTGTTGGATTTTCGGAAATTTTTCACGTCAGCGTTACAGTTAGGTGTTAAGTCCAAAGTACATTGAGTACTGTTAAGTGTGACTAATTTTTCTTTTGATGCGTAAAACAAAATTGGAATTAGTCTTTGAATTTGAATGGGATGTTGGATAGTCGACATGCCGGATGCGCCTTCTTACTTTGTTTCAACACGTGGCTTTCAACGTTGAGTGTTTCCAAACGTGACCAATCACAAGAAACCGTCAGTGATGCACGTGGAACGCATAGTTTTCGGTTTGTTGCCGTACGCACCATATGGTCTTCATCTTCATCAACACGCCGGTAATGTGAGAAGATTCCGGTCCAATTTCTCGTTAAGACATCAAAGCGTTCATCTGAGGCTTCTTCTCAATTTAGATTTTTATAACCCACATCAACCGACTAGACAATTGCCCATTTAATAATAAGTAACAACACGAGAGTTAGTGGTGGTGCTATCGGAATAGATAAATTTCCCAAGACAGCACTCTCAAAGTGCAGGCCACTTATCTCCCGAGGAAAGATAAAGCGTTATTAAAGAAAAACACGTTTTTATACACAAATTTATTAATAAACGCGATTGTTTATTTTTAATGATCTATAAATATCGTTTTGTTTTCGCCGCGCTATTTTAGATTCGTAATTTATTAACCCCGACCGAAAACGTCCCGGAACCTAACCTAACTTAACATCGACGCGGACAACAATCGAATTAACCGAACAAGTTGACGGTTAACTACGTAATCCGCCCCCATGAGAGATCGCTTATTTATTAATTAAGAAATTAGCAAAATTGGGCCGGGAGCACGGAAGCCCCGCTCACAGCAGGGCGAAAAACTTGACAAAACACCGAAATTGACGCGTCTTGTTCACAATTCTTGAGAAAATATCGGGGACGTAACCCCACTTTCAACCGATGTTTTGCGTATTTACCCCGAATACTCGAACGCATTTACCCGAAAGTCGAAATTACAATAGGGCGAATACTCGGAACGCATTTGCCCAAAAGTCGGGTTTACAATAGGGCGTCAACTTGAACGTATTTACCCAAAAGTTGGGTTTACAATAGGGCGACTATTCGAATGTATTTTCCTAAAAGTGAGGTTTACAATAGGGCGAAAACTCGAACGTATTTACCCGTTGGAGTTGACCCACAGCACTTCACGTAGCAACCTACGAAGATACTGGTAACATAACCTCATTTCATCAAACTTAAAAATTCGACACATTTACTAGAAAGTCCGCTGCACGACGGGGCAAAAATCGAGACGACATAACCTCACTTCGTTGATTTTTTTTTTGTTTTTTTGTTTCGGGCCCAACCCAGTTAGTTCGCCAAAATCCGTAAGGTCGCCGCGTTACTACCTCACAATTTTACGCAAATTACCTTCGTTCGGATATCCAGACGCACTCGGTCCACGTTACAAAGACACGTCCAGACGCCACACTTTCTATTCGAAACACTCAAGACGAGATGCCGAAACGCGCCACGACGAGATCTGCGTATTGTTTCCGTTGGATTACGCAAGACTCGCGCATAACTCGCTAGTGAAAGTACATCTACCTTGATTTGTGCTGTTGCATAAATCCGTCGACCAGAAGAGACATTTCTCTCGGCCTCTATAGAAACGCGGCCGGCATACGAGACAACTAAGTTCGAACTGAACGTACGTACATTAACGTGTGTGTAGTCAGTCACGAAAAACGCCACCTTGCGTCAGAAAAATTCGAGAGTTGTGTGAACCCGGCTTCGAGCTGTCATTGAAATGACGAAAAAAATTCGACAATTTCCAGTTTTTTTTTTTAATTTTTGGAACGGGCAGAGATGGTTGTCATCACGCTCGACCAACGACCTAGACGAAGAAGAAAAGGCCGTTGCCAAACGGCGGCCTTGATCGCTTTCGGATCTCCGTGCAATATCGCGGTTGACCACTGGACCAATGAGCGCGGCCTACTTTGACGTTATTACGCAATAATTGCGTCAAATGCCAACCGGATAGTTCGAACGGGCGCGCGCGCGCCCCCACGGACGTCGCGTAATTTTCGCCCTCTAGTGAACACAGCAGAACAGGAAATTCGGCCGCAATTCCGATAACGTTATCATGGATCGATAATCCCCGTCTCCGACAATGGGCGTAAGGTCGATTGTGAAATAATTTCAGTTCAATACCTGGCATTTTTTCGACCGGTATCAATTCGGAACCTGGCAGCTACCGTACCTGCAAAAAGAAAAAACAATTGTTAAAAAACAATTTGAAACGAACAAAAAGAAAGTGTGCGTGACGTAAGTGGCTGGAATTAATTGCGGAATCTTTGTGGAGCACATTAAAAATTTTTAACGGTCTTTTCCCCCGGTTAAAAGCGCTATTCAAATTCGTTTCGTAACGTGATTCTTCAATTTGAGGAACACAGGATCGGGTGAGGATTGATTATCCTGGTCGATTTAAGTGGAAAATTTGATTGGACGATCAAGCGTTTTGTTCCCGGTAATTATTAATAATTTATGGCCACGTTACGAGAGAAACTTAAAAAATTTGAATGCGACGAAAAAAATTGCGTGGGGGGTCCCGAACGGCTGAAGGTAAACCGCGCGCCCGTGGTGGTGTCGGCCCTGAAACTCCTCGCTTTCTTTTCCTGGGTACCCGCGAATCGTCCCAATCTGGACGCGGAAAATTCCGTTCCCAACAACCGACAATGCCCACCTGTTGAAAAACGAGAACAAAAAATAACCTTCCTGCCAGAGTCAACGTCCCAGGTAATGGGTTGAATGTTAACAACGTTCTTTTTTGCAAAATCATTCCGCAAACAATCCTCAACGAGTAGAACACGACAAATTCCAATCACGAATTTAAAAAAAATCCCAAAAACTAATTATTAGTCTTTCGTTATAGAAGTGACACTCGTAAGTGTTGCGTAACGACCTTCACCTTTGTCCGCCATGTTTAAAACTAGTGTCGACCCCATCGAATCTGTCCGACTTTCGATGGTTTTTCCTCCCACTGACAAATGACGATCTGTTTCCTGGTTATGATTAAAAAATTCGCGCGTTCGTTATCATTTCGTCCATTCCACCCCCTCTTTCTGTTTGGTTAATAATTTACCTTTATTACTCTCGAGGGGATCTCCGCAAAAAAAAACACAATACGGTAATAGGTCGACGTAATGCATCCGTCATGGCAATACATTATCGATTTTTCGGCGTGTGTGTTTTAGAGGTGATATGGGGCGACGCCGGAGCCGAGGCGCTCTTTATGTAAATCAAAATCGACGGCGGCGTCTGTTGGGAAGACGTCCGTCGAGTGTATTCGGCAGAACATCAATTACGGCCGCTGCGACGTCCTAGGCTCGTAAATAACGCGTTTAGCTCGGAGGTAACGGAATTCATAAAAATGCATCGAATTTCGATCGTATCCCTAACGCGGAGGTCCCCAGGAGAACCGGCAAAATTTGCGACGCCCGCCACTGGAACGAATCGGCATCATCCAACTGCGTATCTATCCGCAATTTTACGTTTGTGATAGACCGACGGAATCTTTTTGTGCTATAAATTAGAAATCGGATTATTCGCTCACACACGTCCAATTTCTTATCACAGAACTGGATTCAATCTGCTGATGAAGCGTTTTTAGGTCAATTTTAACAAAGCGGTTGGAGGGTTGAATTTTTGCATTATTCCCGGTACTATTATCTTTAGATTTTTTGGCGAATTCCCAATAAATGACCCCACAAAAAATCAACAGAATTACATCGGTTGCAAGAAGTCCAATAGTTGTTACCCTTCAATATTATTTAAAGAAAACACGAAAAAAAATTGCCCAAAAAATTTAAGCAGACAATATATGCAAAAATGTAAACTCGATTTGACTACATTGGCTACCGCTGCCGCTGTATTGAAGCGCGTCTTCGAGTTGAGAATTTTAAGGAGGGGTCACGAGCATGCGGAAAAGTTAATTCCAATAAAACTCGCTTATTTAGTTGCAATATTCAAAAATCCCGATTCAAGAAATCTTCAACTTCAGGATAACGCAAATATATTTGATCCGAGTAAAAGTCGACGATTTTTTAGAAAAATACAGTCATGAAATAAGTTGGAGAACTGCTGTGAGATGTTTCCCGCAATGTGTGCATTTATGCAAAATTGCCCGCCGGAAGAAGGGTGTGTTAAAGACAATGGAGGTTCATGTAGAAAACTTGAACATTAATTTATGTAAATATTTTTTCGCACAAGAATCGTGTGACTGAAACTGAAACACTTGAAAGTACACCCACCGGCAATCGCTACAAGAAGAACAACTCAACTTGAAGTGGTGCAAAAAAATCAAAATTTAAGAATCGAAAGTCTCAGTACCAGTAAGTATTGAATTGTATTTACTATTGTACTATTGTGCAGTTCAGAATTTAAATGTCTTTTTTTTCTATGCATTCCCGTCCTGTCTTTTCCACCACTTTTTCTATAGGTGTTACCTTCAACTCTTCTTAATACTGGCGCTTCTCATTTTGGTTCTTCTAGTAACCCTTTTAATTTTTTTTAAACTTCAACCGCTGCGAGTATTTTTTCTACTTTTACTACACTCACCGCCATAGGATTTTAGGACTGTTTTTGTTTAGTCAAAAATCTACTTCTAAAAAAATTGTTCCTACTTGTCTACATTTTTATTGTATTTTAACCCTGTGAACAAGTAATTAAAACTTTTAAATCGGTTCCACTGCCCCTCCAATTATTTCAATCTTACAGATCTTTTCATTATTAGCCATTACATTTCCATTAACTTTAGTTCCCTTTACTATTAGAGCTATAATATTGTAAATGATGAAATCACGAAATCTCCCTCACTACGTAGGTAGATATTGGATTCGGAAAAAACTGTGCAGGGATTTTTTTACTCTACTTCTCGTTTAAAAAAAAAGCAAAAGTATCGCACTTAACCTTAACACGTTTAAAAGTAACGTAATTGCACAAATAGTTTTCAACTTATGGTCTTCAAACAATAATCATGATTCTATACTTTAAGACCACCGGTATACAGGGTTAATCAAAAGTACTGAGCCATATTTGTTTTGCATAAACAATTAAAATTGAAGAGAATCTTCTAACTATTTATCAAAGATTTACTTTTTTACGAAATGGCGTCAGCCATTTTTTCCGTATTTTTTTCTGTTAAGGGAAGACACCTGACGCACATAATTATTCTTCACACAAGCGTAAAAGTTTCTTTTTCTACGTCAAACTGTTTATTTTTAAATAATAATAAAAAAAATAATTTGTCACCCAGTCTGGGCTACCTTCAAAATGGGGGTGTATCTCGATACAATAGATGCCAACACCATTAGAATTGATCATTGAAGTGATACTGTTCCTTCAAATGTGACTCCAATGGTGTTGTCGTCTGTGTATTGTATTCGTATACACCCTTCAAAATGTTAATAGGAAAATCGCAAATTTGCTTTATTTATTTAAAAATATGCGGTTCGTTGGAGGAAAAAATGACACGCTTGTGTGGATAATAATTCTCTACGTCAAACTAAATGGAAATATTAGTACGTTGCCATTTAAGAAAAAAATCGCCGCAAGCAAAAATGGTCGACGCTCTATGATGACCATAAGTTAGTTATTTGAAAAGTAATTTTTTGTTTAAGTCCAACAGTCTAGACATCAAAAGAATACTCTCGGCGAACCCTGTACATCCAAAAAACTTCGATTGCTACGTTTCACGATTTCTCTCAGAATTTTTTTACTCTCGATACTATCTTAAAATATTTTAACGTCTCTAAATGAGGTTATCTCTGTACGGATAGTAGAAAAAGAGATAGTGACCTGTAAATCAAATCTATGCTGGTTAGTAACTACAAATTTCTCGAGAAAAGTTGTTCTTTAAAATTTGAGACAAAAATCATATGCGTAGTTTTTTGTTGACGTCACACAGAATTGGGCGTGCTTTCCTGTAAGGACGAACGAGACGAATAATAACACAAAAAGCAAATATTTTTCACTAACTGTTGTGTAAATATATTTAAAAAAATATTTGGTTCGTATTTTTTCGCTCCCTACCCTTAGAAAAATTCCAGAGATTCTCGCAATTAGCTGATTAAAATAGAAAAAAATTTCATTGGATGTCAAAAAGTAATTCTCGAACTGGAGAAGTGATGGATTAGGAAGAGTAAACTGGAAGGTCGCCAGGTTAACGTAATTAGGCAAAAAGCTGTTTGTTGTTCTAATACCGGGTAGTACGGCTGGCGGGGGTGATTGATGTCCGTCATCGGCGGCGCGACCTCTCAAAATCTCATTTTCGCCCCCGTTTTTATCGAACGTCGTAGATCCTTGAAACAAAACCCGAAAACAACAACGATGACAAAAAAACAAGTTTTCGTTATCGTTCTACAAAACGAATTCTTCTACAACATTACTTTTCAATAAGTCGCGTCGCCCCCGAACAAATATTATGTCAAATCGTTATTTAATGTCCCCACTAGCGACAACAAAACTTTATTAAAATCGAATCTTAACCCAACCCGCATCGTTACCATCGAACCCCCATCGTCCAATTTAAAAATCACCAGTTCCACTTAGTTTCAATTCCTCCAATAACCTCGAATAAACGCAAGTTTTTTTTCCCCCTAAATTTCGGTTGGTTGAAACTTTTTCTCGACCCTTATCGCTAGTGTTAAGGAAAATAACGAAAGTTTGTTTTCGATATGAGGGTTGGACGCGAAACTTCCAGATGTCCGTTCGTTTGGAAATTACTTTTCGATTGTTTCTTGCCTTTGGCGGCGTCGCAACCCCCCGTGTTGAAGGAGGGTTGGCGGTTGTTTTAACGTTGCGTAACGTGTCGACCGGACGGAACTCGAGTTACAACAGTGCGAACGAAGAAAGTAGCGGAGCGACGGCTTTTACTTTCAGCGATTAACGAAATCGAAAGTGGATTCGCTTCTCGCTGAATAATTTACGGTGGTATCGGTTATGGCGGTAAAAACGCAAGTGAGTGTTGTTGTTGCTGTTGGCGTATGTGGGCAAAGATATTAGTTATGGCGGCCAATTCCGGTCGATTCCGCCAAGATACCGTAACGACCCGGAGTTAGGCCGGAATCTGATCGCGGTGGCACGCGACAATTTTGCTCGAAAGTATCGAGATTTGCAAAATCGGAAATTTAATTTATTTTTATTTGTTGCTTCAACGTAACACTCGGTGTTTGTTGATGAGGTGATTTGATGGAAGATTTTGAATCGCCACCGACTTTGCTCGAAAGTATCGAGATTTGAAAAATCCGAAATTTTATTTTTTTTATTTGTCGCTTCAGCGTAACACTCGGTGTTTGTTGATGAGGTGATTTGATGATCGGGGGGAGACGCTGTTGCCAAAATTGTTTTTATTTGTTGCTTCAGGGCTTCAGGGTAACACTTGGTGGAAGATTTTGAATCGCCACCAACGCGGGCGGGGTCACCGGAAAATTCCGTTGATAATCGCGATGTTCTTGCATGGGGCGGAAAATCACGTAATCAATTTCTGTCGATTTTCATTTCCATTAAAATCGATCAGACCTCCATCGCCTGTTGGTTATTTGGTTCCGTGTTGTGACGACGAGATAACATCGGATTATCATGGTAGAAGAGGCGGAACGTAAATCAGTTTTGATATCGTATTCATAACGTGAATCTTCTCCGGAAAACAAATTAACCGTTTCTCGAAATTCCTGAAATTCGACGAAAACCGAACGAAATAGCAACAATAAAGAATTTAATCGAGTTGGCTCCGCAATTTCCCAACGAATAAAACGTTTTGAGGCGCAATTAAATTTTTCCGCAACCGATAACAAAATCGGTAATTAAGACAACTATTAGTTAACTCGACAAAATTGCGAAAGTCGTTTGAAGGTGGTGCTGCGCCCGTTGGGAGGAAAGGCGCCGAATTCGTTGCGAAACTTGTCGAAATCCCCGAGAGGAAACATTTCGAGTTTTCGCACAGTTGACATCGATTTGACCGGCCTTAATTGAAGAGCCTCCCCTTCTGCTAATAAAACGGAGAGATAAAAAGACGATCCGGTAATTTCCTGCAGATGTCGTCGATCATTGAACAGTTTTCTTATTGCTCCATGGTGTCGGGGAAATTTTTCATTGCAACGTGCCGCGATTACCCTTAATTTGTTTGTTTCGTGTCTCGTTCCGATTCACGGGAAATAATTAATCGGGGGCCGTGCACTACCCCCGGATTTGGCCGGTATTTTTAGCATCCCGACACAAAACAAGACCGCATGATCAATAAATGTACGCATTTAGAAATCTCGGGCGTGAGATGAACGAGTCACGAAGTGCACCGCTGCTGATCCTTCCAATTAGAAAATTACAGAAATATTGTCAAAGCTGCCTCTTCGAAACCATCGAAATTTTTGGGCAATAGTTAAAATTCGCGGCCATTATTCACCTTGAGAATCCTTAATTTTTGTTTTAACCAAAATACTAGAAGTTCATGCAAGAAAGTTCCATCCAAATTCTATACGAGGTTTCAAAATTTTATTATCACAGAGCTTTTGCGTTTTACGTGAAAAATCAACAATTTTGACATTAAATGTGAATGTGGGAAGAGTGTACTGCTAATTTTATAATTTTAGTAAAAATTACTAACTTTTAGTGCCCAATTATGGTCCTCAAAAGTTTTATTAGTTCGCACAGACAGGGGATCTGCAATTTTAGGTCGAACCTCCAAAACTTCTCTAAACCAAATACTACTCGGTGGTTTGCCATTGTCTTTCGAGGGGAAGCGACCGAAAAAAATCGTCTAGCTAATTTTGAATTTATCATATACAAGTAAATGTGATGTGCGACCTCTTTACCAGCAACACTCTGGAATCTGGGCCGAGTTTGCTTCTTCCCCGAGGGTGAAACCGACTTAACAGCAAACGCTTTTACATTTAAATTGTAGTTTGGAGTCTACTTTTGTTCCTTGCTAATTTATTTTGTTTATTTTAACGCTATAATTGGTTGTTTTCAGTTGGGTAACAAAGCTATTATTATTAGAAATGCGTTACAAGACAATTTTTCATAGTAACAATCAGTAAAGGGTCAGCAATTTGTTTAATTTTAATAATTTAACAAAAAGCTAAATTTGGTAAAAATTATTTGGTAGCAAAATTTTAGTTTTGGTTGAACTTGTGGATTTTAAAAGTAACGCAATCGAGACGTGCCGCAAGTTGAAAAGCAATTTATTTATTAACTCCGCGAGATATTTTAGCAATTTTATTATTAGCGTTAATGTTCTATGGCCGAATAGTTCTCTAGACCAACTACGCAATTTTGCAGCACGTAAAATTTCGAAATTCCATGACGCATTTATATTATAGTTCAAAATCATTTGGGGGGCATAAAAATCGTTGTAATTATCTACCAAGGCAGCTAAATTATAATTAAAAAGGGTAGTTGGATGTTATGAATCAAACCGCGCGTGAGTTCGGTTATAACGCCATAAATATAAACGTGTCCGTGGCGGAGGTCAATGAACCGTAATTAATTCGCACCCCGAGATTCAAACTTTTCACAATTTCAGCCGACAATTACACAGAAGCGCAATTGCAATAGTTAATCTTTGACATCGCCAGCATTCCGGTAGAGTTAACGACTATTTTATAACTTTAGGGTTGAGTCGGCAATGAACTTGCAAGAAAATTTTCCAAAATTTTCGTAATTTTAAAAATTTCGAATTTGATGTCGCCATTATTCGATTTAAAACTTTAAATGACCGTTGCGTCGGCAATTTCGAAAAAATCGTCAAAATATCAACGACCTCAGCTTAAATTGGAAGTTTAGTTGAAGAATTTTTCGTTGTTTCCAAAGCAATAGGAGAGAAGGCAAAATTGTTTGCCATGTTGAATTTTTACTCGTTCACAGTGCTCGTTAAAATGCAAGTCCTCTGAACTAGTTGGTGTAACGCTGTAAAAGCACGACACTGGCACAGGAAATTGCCAACGCCAGTGAAACGAAAAAATACCAGGAAATCATTGGCTCAATTTACGACGTACACTTAAAATACACCCTGTATAAAATAGATCGAAAAAATTCACGTTTATAACTCGAATTTTACGTCACGTTTTGTCGCTCGTGATACCAGAAAAACCAACAACAAAAATGTTAATTTCGGACATTAAATTCGAATTCTACCAATTACAAAAATTATTTGAAGTACTGTTCTTAGCGTTACAGCCACATTTTTAACTTTATGCCGTTTGTTAACCCAAGTGTTACATTGCTACATTTTTTTTAGATATAATTTACCAAGATATTAACAATTAATTACAAATTAGACGTTCCTTTATTTAAAAGTGAAATTCACCCGGCGCATCCACCATTTCGACACCAAAAAATTACAAGTTAGGCTTCTGAAAAATTATTTGAAGTACTGTTCTTAGCGTTACAGCCACATTTTTAACTTTGTGCCGTTTGTTACCGCAAGTGTTACATTGCAATTTTTTTAAAGTATATATTACCAAGATATTAAAAATTAATTACAAATTAAAAGCTCCTACATTTAAAAGTAAAATTCACCCGGCGCATCCACCATTTCGACACCTTAAAATTTCAAGTTAAGCTTCTGAAAAATTATTTGGAGTATTGTTCTAAGTGTTACAGTCACATTTTTAACTTTGTGCCGTTTGTTAACGCAAGTGTTACATTGCTAAATTTTTTTTAGATATAATTTACCAATATATTAAAAATTAATTACAAATTAGACGCCCCTGCATTTAAAAGTGAAATTCACCCGGCGCATCCACCATTTCGATACTTTAAAATTTCAAGTTAAAACTTCTGAAAAATTATTTGAAATGTTGTTCTTAGTGTTACAGCCACATTTTTACCTTTGTGCCGTTTGTTAACGCAAGTGTTACATTGCTAAATTTTTTTTAGATATAATTTACCAAGATATTAAAAATTAATTACAAATTAGACGCCCCTGCATTTAAAAGTGAAATTCACCCGGCGCATCCACCATTTCGACACCTTAAAATTTCAAGTTAAGCTTCTGAAAAATTATTTGAAGTGTTGTTAGTGTTACAGCCACATTTTTGAATTTTGTGCCGTTTGTTAACGCAAGTGTTACATTGCTAAATTTTTTTTAGGTATAATTTACCAAGATATTAAACTTTAATTATAAATTAGACGCTCCTGCATTTAAAAGTGAAATTCACCCGGCGCATCCACCATTTCGACACCTAAAAATTTCAAGTTAAACTTCTGAATCTCGAAAATGCCCGAAAGGCCGCCTTTCTAAGTTTCAAAACCTAATTAGCATTTTGTCTCCGAATCAAGGTCCGGATTAAATCACTAAATAAAATTAATTAATGTTAAATAAATTAAAACAAGTTGCTACTTCATATTTTAATTATTGATAACATAATTCCGGGTAGCTAAGTCAGGCAAAAAAAAAACAAATCGACGACACGAGATGCTAGAATCATCCAGTTTACAAGTTTATCGTGAATTGTCGACTCCATTCGTTCTGAATCGTAAACGAAAGGTGTTCTCATTGGTTGATAGTCAAAAACTCAACCCAAGGACAAAAACTGAATATGTGCACGCGCACCCGCCCAGTTTAAAGGAACTGACAGTTGCAGGTTACAAAATTTGATTTTAAAACTCCAAAAATGTGTTTGCCTCGTTAAATGTTTTTAAATCTTTCATAATACACGAGTATAAAGTTCTACGTCAGCAGGTGCCTTAAATGTCGTACTAAAGTCCTCATTATTGCTGTCATAAAATTGTTATGAGCCATTTCGGGTCTTATTTTTATAATTTAATAAAAATTAAAATTTGTTACTTTAAATGGCAATTTGTGGCATTATCTCAGAGTACGACGATGACAAATAGTTTTAAAATTCAAAATTAAATTTTCGGTTAAAATCGTTAACTTCTATTGTAAAATCTTTTGAATTAAAATTTTATTCTTAGAACAAAAAGACATTTCCTTCCTTTTTATTCAAGCAAATTTTCTTTTATTTTCTAAATCTAAACTTTGGTTTCTATGACTATTGTCTTCCCCGAAAGATATATCAAAAGTGGAGGGCCGGATGTAATCAATAGCTTCGGCCGATGCAGACGTTTCTTTGAAAAATTGCAGAGTCGCAAAGTAAGAAATTTACATGGCACGCCGTGGAGAAATTGGTAAAAGTGAAAGACGCCAAAAGATTTGGAAGGAAGATAAAACCGATAGACATCAACAAACATAAAACGTTAGCTCCTAGAAAGATTCGAATTTTGGCAGAAAATTGGAAATCTAAACGAAACGGAACACTAAACAGCGACTTTATTGTTGGTAACAGCCGTTTCTAGTCTTCGGTTTCGTCAAATCCATTTTGATCACGCGATCAGTTGGTGCAACGGACCAAGTTGCGCCAAACCCGGAGCGCTGCATCGAGCTTTCTCCGGAACGCCGGATTCATGCATAATTTGCTGCATCAACAAAACGAACCTTGCCGCATAGAATATGAAGCGGCTTTTGTTCCATGAAACACACACACATTGAGGGTGGATGGATGTTCACTATTTTACAAGTCGCTTTGTCAACGTTCCTTCAAACGTTTTGAAGTCAAACATCGAAATTCCGTCGGACGTAAATTCTTAAATTAATTCGACCAGCACGAAACCACTTGATGCTCTTCTCCGTCCGACGGGTTTCCGTGCCGAGCCATCGCAAATCCCCGGATTAAACGAGAAGAAGACGGAGAAAATCGATGTGGGTTTTCTGC
Source organism: Pyrochroa serraticornis (assembly GCA_905333025.2). Classification (NCBI taxonomy): domain Eukaryota; kingdom Metazoa; phylum Arthropoda; class Insecta; order Coleoptera; family Pyrochroidae; genus Pyrochroa; species Pyrochroa serraticornis. The sequence goes on along the minus strand of HG995157.1, from coordinate 5,098,012 downwards.
CGTTAAATCTCGCTTTTACACTTTTTACCGGCAAGGTACGTTGAGGCTTGTTTCGTTCTAATGTTCCGTCGAGTCTTTTGTGGGAATCATCCGCGTTTTGCCTAGTAAATGTCTTCGGTGGAGAAAGCCATTATTTTCCTTCCTTTGTGGCAGTTTTACGCTCCGGTTGCGGCAATCTGGACCGAACTTTATGAATTAATGCCGAATTAAGACAGAAAACGATCACGACGCGAAAATATCAATAATTCATGCGGATTCCGTTAACGCTACACGGGTACGCACTCAATTTTACGGCGGCCCAATAAAATCGAGAAAGAGGGGGAAGCGAAAAAAGTTTTGCGAATTTTTTCTGCGCCCAAATTAACCCGAAATTACGCAGAAATCGACCGACGTTTATTACTAACGATAAAAAGCTCGTCTGCGAAAGCTCTCATATCTTTTAACCGGGTTTCTTGCGACGATGCGCCGCCATTCCCTCACCTACGTGACCCTTTTGCAAATTAACCGTATTGGAAAAAGCAATTTATTCACGTCCTTCACTCTCCCAATTTGTATTTGTCGCCGCCTCTACCGTTATACAACCATATTGTATCATTCCGCTGGCAGAGTTGTTAATATTAATAATTCTTTTAAATCGACCAAAAGGCCACCATGTTTATTTATCCGTTTCGTTATTGAATTTTTTATTTATGCCATACATCGAAAATCCACCACCACCGGTTTCGTAACGTAACAGCAAAGGACCGACATTAGAACTCGCCGGGGAAGTTATCCCAGTCCGGATCTATTCAGTCAATTCACCACAACTGACGCGTTTCGACCGTAATAATAGCGACAGGGACGGCGGAGACGAGGGGCCGTGCTCGTGAATCAATGTAATTGCTTCACTTGTAATTGTCTCTGCGATAACACTGTAACCGACGGAAGCAGTTTAAACAACAGACCCCATCATCGCCCCAGACGTATTACCAGCATTGTCCGATTTTTCCAACCAACGGCCTACTTTCCCGCAGTGTGGGAGGAAGAGTTGCATCAGAGTTCAAACGAATATCGTGCACTTTTGCAACGGATCTTCCTTTCACTATGCACGCTTAGAAAGCGATTTTTTGACACAACGCGCAAAATGAAGCCACCGATCGGCAAATATTGCAAATACCTAAACAGAGGAAGTCGATTTGACAGAAAATCCCGGTGGCCCAAAAGACATTGATGGAGACGGCGATAGCGCCGCAGATAAAAGAAACAGCGGTTGAAGTCGTTACTGTGAAGTTTTTCTGGAGAGATTGATAATGAAGAAGTTCTGTAATCGTCTCGTTTTCGATAATCGGAGGTTATTTAGAAAAATGTGGCACCATTAGCAATAACAACGCTTCTTCTCATTAGTGGAAAGCACAAAGTAAAGTGAGACGTAACAGTCTTGATGGCAGAAAGGTGGCAAAAACTCATCAAAGCGAGGATAATGATGGAGTAATAAAAAATCTTGTAAAGCAATAAGAGTCGAAGGTTTGAAAATTTGTTTTAAACACCCATCGTTTGGCCCCCAAACGATAACGAAACGGCCGCAATTACAAAAGCGAAAATTAAGGCCTCAAGTAAGGACGTCAGGTAAATACGCCTACGTCCGGCAAAAGGTACGAACAAAATTAAAACGACTCAATCCTCCAAGACCAATTATTGACCTTCGATCGAAACCGTAACAAGTTTTAAAAAGAAAACAACTCGAACGGTTTTCTGGAGACGAAAACACGATTCGCTGTGTATATGTGAAAACTGAAAAAGTGACGAAACGAAAACGAGATCAGTTTCTCTTCGACGAGACTGACGACGGAACGAAATCAGCGAGCGGCAAATAAGAAATTACGTGTCTCTTGGAATTATTTGCTCATCCGATCAAAGATACACGGACGTGCCGGAAACAGAATCCCGTCGATTTTGCGCAATTCTTTCGAGTTCCGACCCTGGACATCGTCGCGTTTACCAACAACGGATCGCTGTTTCGAGTGGTTTTTTTTGGAACGGAAGTGTTTCCTTTTAAATTTACAAACATGAGTTTCGCGGCATCTTACCGCCATATCAAAGGGCAAGTTGCGACAAAACGACCGTAATCTCTTAAAGAAAGTTGCCCGACTCCGGAACACTTGACGAGTTTGTTTTTATTTTAGAGATTTGTGTTATTAAAGACATTTTGTGGAAATTGACCAGTCGCCCTCGGGATTATTTATTATTTTATCGTATCGTCCAGGGACGCCGCTGCAACTGCGAACACTTTACGAATTTTTGTTCGCCATTTTTAAACTTTTTTACTATTGCTACTCAGATTTAATTATTATTTACGCAATTCAATTTTATGTTGCGCATTAGATTTAAATTCGTTGGAAAATATACAGGGTAATTCAAGTTCAGTTTTGAAGATTTTAATAAAATATTCCCCCTGTCGTTGTGATTCAGAAAAATATTGTTTCGTACTAAAGATTGGTGTCAAAGCTTTCCAAAGAAGCAATTTTTTATCATTTTGAAGTAATTTTTGTAAATTCGACACAGGAAACGAGTCACGGCTGCGAAGAAATCTTTTTGACAAAACGTTTGAGCTCGCTCACTCGGTAAACAGCAAATTGTCCTTCAATAATTTGATTTTTAAGGAGAAAAGTTTTAAGTAAACTGTGGACCAAAATTGAACACTACAACGTTACTTCCAGTTTAATTTTTCCAAAAATTAAAGTTGTTGAAAAGGTAATAGAAGTTAAATAAAAAATTCGCAGCATGTCAACATTTTTCTAAATTGCTTCAATTTGTTTTTATTTTAGAGATTTGTGTTAGCCAATCGACGGCCAACTATTTGTGTAAATTGTTAAACCGCGCTCTGGTCTATTTATTATTAAATATCAGAGCTCAGGGACGCCGTTGCAACTACAAACATTATACAAATTATCGTTCTCCATCATCTTTAATTTATTATCGTTAACTCCTGGTAGCCTCTGTTGAAACCCTTTTTCGATAACAAATTCCCTCCCTCAATGTTTTTCAGAAAAAAATAAAATATCTGTCGCTTAGTAAGAAAACTTGGTGTTAGAATTTAGAAAAAAAAAATTTCCTAAAAAAACTCTGCAAATGTAAGCTTCGACACTTTTTGGAAGCAAATCATGTTTTTGATATTTTTAAGTTTTAAAATTTGACTTGCTCAATCATTACGTTCGAACAATATCAACTCGAACGCAATTACTAGAGAAATCGCCCACAAGGAAAAGTTAAAATGATTATAGACACCGTGAATACCAAATATGAAAGATTTACGTTATGAATCATTTTAGGATAGCGTTAAATAACACACTTAACATTATACAATTGCATAAAAGAAAAAGGTGTCGATTGACGTTAATTTTTTATTTAGTAGAGAGCCACGTTTTTAGGCGCTGATTTTAGCATCAACATCGAGGATGATTTTAGCTCTCGGATGGTAACCTTTACCTAGTAGATTAATTTTGTCACCGAGAAGATCGCAGATGAAGCTCGATACGACATTTATTGCGTTATCTCTACGTGAAGAGACGTTAAGCCCTCGCAACTTTCCGCATTTCGCCCCCAAGTCTAGCAAAGTAATTAAATTAGACGCGCAGTACCAGAGACCTAAACATGCAGCTTTACACTTAATAAAGTGCGGTAGCTGATGTGTACATATGGCCGTTCATGAATAGTTTACGACGTCTTAAAGACCTTAAAACCACCCGCTTTCGGTTGTTAACGCTTTAATCAAGCGCTGAAAAAATATTTTCGAAAATTTCACATTTCTTTTACCAACCAAAATTTTCTTGCTTTTTTTCTGTAATTATTTCGATACTGCCCTGTTAAAATATTTTTGGAAATTTCACATTTTTTTTACCAACCAAAATTTTCTTGTTTTTTTCTGTAATTATTTCGATACTGCCCTGTTAAAATATTTTCAGAAATTTCGCAATTTTTTTTCCTAACTAAAAATTTCGAGCTTTCTTTCTGCAATTATTTCAAAACTGCCCCTTTGAAATATTTTCAGAAACTTCACAATTATCTTTCCCTACTAAAAATTTCGAGCTATCTTTCTGCAATTATTTAGAAACTGTCCTGAAATATTTTAAGAAATTTCGCAATTTTCTTTAACCAACTAAAAATTTCGAGCTTTCTTTCCGCAATTATTTCGAAACCGCCTTGTTAAAATATTTTCAGAAATTTTACAACTTTTTTCCTAACCAAAAATTTCGAGCTTTCTTTTTCCAATTATTTCGAAAGTGCCCCGTTGAAATAATTTCAGAAACTTCACAATTTTCTTTAACCAACTAAAAATTTCGAACTTTCTTTGTGCAATTATTTCGAAACTGTCCTGAAATATTTTCAGAAATTTCACAATTTTCTTTAACCAACTAAAAATTTCGAACTTTCTTTCTGCAATTATTTCGAAACTGCCCCGTTAAAATATTTTCAGAAACTTCACAATTTTTTCCCAGTTGAATTGAGAAGTTTCCGGTTCACTTCCTGTAATTTCTCGAAACTACCCCGTTAAAATTAGTGACTCGAACGTAACTCAGCAACGTTATCTATGTTTACGTTACATAGCGTTAATGTATATTTTATTATTCAGGGGGGCAGCCGTTTTAAATATGTACAACACTAACAAACATAGAAAACCTCCTCAAAGTTTATTATTCTGCACATTAACGCGGTGCAGCTGGTGATATAAACGGCTGCGATTCGACGTATTCCGTTGTTGGTTTCACGCATGAAACAATCAACGTCACGGATGCAGCTGATGGTCGTTTCGACAATTACCAACGGCCGATTCGAAAAATCGAAACCAAATTTCGTTTTTTTTTTGGCATCAGTGACGTGTCTTTTGTTTACCAACTCATCGGCACGAATCGCCGCCGTTAATTGGATTATATCAATTGAAAACCGGCACTCACCAATGAGGTCGACAAACTCGTTGCTGTGCTGGTGTTACATCCAAATTTATCAGACATCACTATTCTCAACCACATCCCGAAGACGACTAAAACGTTGCGAAAAGTGAAAGAACGATATTGATGCGCGTTCGCGTTATGCAATGTCAATCGTGATCAAAAATTGCGGGGATAGACAGACGAAATCGCTATATGAGAAGGAAAAAAAACGAAAGCAACGGTTAGTAGAGCAACAAAACTGGAATTGCTAATAGCGTTTTAATGTAAAGGTTACATAAAGAATCGATTCGATCTTTGAGGGGGCACGAACGGACATGGGTGAAAAACACACTAAAATCTCAAATAGCTTGATTATTATTTTACGACCGCATTTACGGACGTCGCCCGATTTTATTGACGATGTGCAAGTTTGCGAACGTTTCCTGCAAAACTGCGAGTAAAAGCGGACACGGGAATTATGCGCCCCGGACTGTGCAGAGTTAACGGAAAGGTTACGACAGTTCGCGCTCGGGATCGCCACAAAGGTCGACGCACTCGCATTGTTGCAATTAAAGCAGTGCGAGTCCAACTAGAGCGAATTGCGACACCACCAGGCGATTTCAGACCGAAATCGGACCTGACCGCGTCTGACTCCGCAAAATTCGGGGACACCAACGCCGACTTTCCGATTTTGCCCAAACTTGACAGTCAGCCACTGCCGGTAAAATCAACGCCAATTCGGATCCCTAAACTGCCTCCCGTCCATTAATCCCGTTTGCACAAAAGAGTGGAAGGGACTCTCAATTGTCAAATTAAACTGGAAATTGACACTTTATTCTGCCAATTGACAGATTATTATGAAAACTAACAGACTACTCTGACAATTGACAAATAATTCTGGCAATTGACCTGACCATTCATTTTGACAATTGACACTTCAAAAGAGATATGAGTAAACAAATATTTATCTAGTAATTGACAGATTATTCTGGCAATTGCGAGGTTTTCGAAAAAAATCGGAGCGGTAAGAGATTTACCAGTTTTTATATAAATTATCAATTGCCAGAATAAATTGTCAATTGTTAAAATAAAATGTGAATTGCCTGTCAGAATAAAGTGTCCATTGCCAAAATAATCTGTCAATTGTCAGAATAAAGTGTCAATTGATAAAATAATCTGTCAATTGCCAAATACGTTGTCAATGGCCACAATAAATGGTCAATTGCCAGAATAAAATGCGAATTGTCTGTCAGAAAAAAGTGTCAATTGCCAGAATAATCTGTCAATTGTCAGAGCAAAGTGCTAATTGATAAAATAATCCATCAATTGCCAAATATGTTGTCAATGGCTAGAATAAATTGTCAATTGCTAGAATAAAATGTGAATTGCCTGTCAGAATAAAGTGTCAATTGCCAGAATAATCTGTCAATTGTCAGAGTAAAGTGTCAATTAATAAAATAATCCATCAATTGCCGAATATGTTGTTAATGGCTAGAATAAATTGTCAATTGCCAGAGCAAAATGTTAATTGCCAGTCAAAATAAAGTGTCAATTGCCAGAATAATCTGTCAATTGTCAGAGTGAAGTGTCAATTGATAAAATAATCCATCAATTGCCGAATTTGTTGTCAATGGCTAGAATATAATGTGAATTGCCTGTCAGAATAAAGTGTCAATTGCCAGAATAATCGGTCAATTGTCAGAGTAAAGTGTCAATTGATAAAATAATCCATCAATTGCCGAATATGTTGTTAATGGCTAGAATAAATTGTCAATTGCCAGAGCAAAATGTTAATTGCCAGTCAAAATAAAGTGTCAATTGCCAGAATAATCTGTCAATTGTCAGAGTGAAGTGTCAATTGATAAAATAATCTATCAATTGCCAAATACGTTGTCAATGGCCAGAATAAATGGTCAATTACCAGAGTAAAATGTTAATTTCCTGTCAGAATAAAGTGTCAATTGCCAGAGAAAAGTGTCAATTGATAAAATAATCTATCAATTGCCAAATATGTTGTCAATGGCTAGAATAAAATGTGAATTGCCTGTCAGAATAAAGTGTCAATTGCCAGAATAATCGGTCAATTGCCAGAATAATCGGTCAATTGTCAGAGTAAAGTGTCAATTGATAAAATAATCCATCAATTGCCGAATATGTTGTTAATGGCTAGAATAAATTGTCAATTGCCAGGGTAAAATGTTAATTGCCAGTCAAAATAAAGTGTCGATTGCCAGAATAATCTGTCAATTGTCAGAATAAAGTGTCAATTGATAAAATAATCCATCAATTGCCGAATATGTTGTTAATGGCTAGAATAAATTGTCAATTGCCAGGGTAAAATGTTAATTGCCAGTCAAAATAAAGTGTCGATTGCCAGAATAATCTGTCAATTGTCAGAATAAAGTGTCAATTGATAAAATAATCTGTCAATTGCCAAATACGTTGTCAATGGCCACAATAAATGGTCAATTGCCAGAATAAAATGCGAATTGTCTGTCAGAAAAAAGTGTCAATTGCCAGAATAATCTGTCAATTGTCAGAGCAAAGTGCTAATTGATAAAATAATCCATCAATTGCCAAATATGTTGTCAATGGCTAGAATAAATTGTCAATTGCTAGAATAAAATGTGAATTGCTTGTCAGAATAAAGTGTCAATTGCCAGAATAATCTGTCAATTGTCAGAGTAAAGTGTCAATTAATAAAATAATCCATCAATTGCCGAATATGTTGTTAATGGCTAGAATAAATTGTCAATTGCCAGAGCAAAATGTTAATTGCCAGTCAAAATAAAGTGTCAATTGCCAGAATAATCTGTCAATTGTCAGAGTGAAGTGTCAATTGATAAAATAATCCATCAATTGCCGAATTTGTTGTCAATGGCTAGAATATAATGTGAATTGCCTGTCAGAATAAAGTGTCAATTGCCAGAATAATCGGTCAATTGTCAGAGTAAAGTGTCAATTAATAAAATAATCCATCAATTGCCGAATATGTTGTTAATGGCTAGAATAAATTGTCAATTGCCAGAGCAAAATGTTAATTGCCAGTCAAAATCAAGTGTCGATTGCCAGAATAATCTGTCAATTGTCAGAGTAAAGTGTTAATTGATAAAATAATCTATCAATTGCCAAATACGTTGTCAATGGCCAGAATAAATGGTCAATTACCAGAGCAAAATGTTAATTTCCTGTCAGAATAAACTGTCAATTGCCAGAATAATCAGTCAATTGTCAGAGTAAAGTGTCAATTGATAAAATAATCTATCAATTGCCAAATATGTTGTCAATGGCTCGAATAAATTGTCAATGGCCAGAGTCAAATGTTAATTGCCCGTCAAAATAAAGTGTCAATTGTCAGAATAATCTATCAATTGCTAAATACATTGTCAATGGCCAGAATAAATTGTCAATGGTCAGAGTCAAATGTTAATTGCCTGTCAGAATAAAGTGTCAATTGCCAGAAAAATCAGTCAATTGTCAAAACAATCTGTCAAATCCCAGAATAAATTGTCAATTGCTAGAACAAAGTGTGAATAAACAAAATAGTGTCAATTACCAGAATAATCTGTCAATTGCCAAAAAAAGTCTTCCAATTGCCAGAATAAATTGTCAATTGCCAGATTAAAATGTCAATTGCTAGATAATTTTTTTTCTCATATAACTTCTACGCTTTCGTACGTTTGTCTTCAGAGTCGATTGAACAAAAAGTGGGCACCGATGGCGCTTTAGAACTCTTAACAAATCTGCGATTTATTTCAACAACCCCCCGTTACGGGGTCAACGTCGTATTCCGCAAGCGGCCATCATTGCGGAGAGAACGTGAAAGTGAAAGGTTCCTCTCTCGAATTATTTCATCAATTTGATGGATAACGTGTGAATTTCGCGGTTGTCGGGACGATAGAACATCGTCAACAAAGGAGAGGTCTCTCTTCAAATGACAATCTACTAAAAGACGGGGCCCGACACGTAACATAATTATGTACATAATTCTGCCGTCGTAAAATAAATTAGAGCGAGTGGTTCGGTCTATTTCCGGCAAAACGTCTCCTCCTACCCCCACCATTGCCGATACCGGTCGTTCCGACATCCTGGCATTCGTCAAATCGTCCAAGAGACGACGGGAACTCGGCCACAACCACTCAGAACTGAAGGATCGACATGTTTAACCGACGGCGCACCCACATATCAAACCTAATGAAGGAGCGTTCCCACCGGAACTACCCGTATAGTTGTTTACGTCTCGTTAAGGCCCCCGCAACCAAACAAACAAGCAACGAAATCCCTTCGTCTAATGACGTTTCTGAAAAATTTTGACGCGATAGTGAGAAACGTTTCTGGGGGCGGCGAATTTTACCGATCCAGTTTGAGTGACGCAATTCGTCCGAGTTGCAACTTTTACTTTCGCGTTAAGTAAGAGTTAACGTTAATTGTTCAATAAATGTTTTGTTCAAGATTCGCTTTTCGAGTTAGTGGAGCAACCGTGATGAATATTCATTGCGATGCATTATTTATCATTAATAAACAATTTGCTTTGCGAATAGTTAAATCGGGCGGCGACAAACGGTATTTCCAAAGTGGCGGCGAAGAATGGATACAATGACTAATTGGCGGCGAAGTGGTCGTTTACCAACTTGTAATGAATCTAATGAATATTTTGGGGCCGTTCCAAAAATTTCAAACAACCGAAACGTAAATAAACACGTCCCCACGACACAATAGAACCGATCAGAAAGCGACAATGTATCGAAATTTTAGCGTGTGGTATTTTCGCCATTTTTTTTTTTTTTTGGGTGGGCACTGACGTAAATTCCGCCATCTTGAAAATATTATCGCGAGAAGGAAAAAATCCCGTAACATACACACGAAAATGTTTATGTTCCCTTTTCACATGTTCTAAAAAAAGCGGACCGTTGAAAACATGAGGCGCATATGCTTCCAAATTTACCGTCTGAAAACGCTCCTGTCGCCGAGTGTTTTCCAAATATAATCCCGTAACGGCCTTGAACTTGTCCAACAGGAGCAACAAACCCGAATGGCCGTCACCGATCCTGCAACTCAATACAGGACACTCAATAGCGTTTTAATTATCGCGAAGAACCGAATTTAGCAGCCGCGTTCGGGGTCACCAGTTCCAGAAATTCCCATTTATAAATAACGGGATGCATCTGAGTGTTTGACACCGATTTGTCGCAGTTTCGGTTTCTCGGGGTTAATCGGGACGATTTTTGACGCCGCTTTTGTTCAACAACACAGTTAACCCCTCCTCGTTCCATTAAGCAATTTCCTGCGATTTCTGCGAGTAATAAGTAAAATTGCAGCCGTTCTAAATTTAGCAGACGATGTATACAGCATCAAGCACGCAAATTTGAACGTAAATAAATCAGTTGAATATTCTGTGCCAACCGTTTTTCTTTCGCAGACACACACACACGCGCTAGAACCGATCCTGTTCGTAATCGAACGACGCACCTTCTCGTCGACGATTTCGCCGGGAAAACTGGACAAAGAACCCAATCCCGTCTGTCCGAAACACGTGTAAGAGTAAACAAAAGAACGGATTCGAGCACGTGCACGACATGCCCGTGTTATGAACTCGCAGAAGGGAAACAATGGGAACACGGCGGAACGCACTCGGCGACGAGGAATTACCAGCCGACTCCCACGTGATTGGAAATCGGGGTGGGGCCCGTTGACACAAAGACCACCGAATCCATTTCGGGGGGTTGCCACGAATTCCAGAAAAATATTCGCCACATTTCGCAAGATTCTTTAAAAAAAATCGCGCCCTCTGTCGAGTCATTAAAGAATTAAAACGTCGCATTACGTAGTTATCTGTTTATTTAAATTTAACGGAAATTGGAGAAAAACGTGGCAGGTCGAAGAAAAATTGGTTGTTATCGAAGTAATCCGGGGGATTACCGGTCGGATTACAGATGAATTTTCCCAAGGATGACGCAAACAAAGGACGCTTTTCCTGTTGCTTGAAGATGTTACGGACGATTTCGACGCAACATCGTGATCGTTTCGAGATTACGCTAGCATAATGGAAAACGGACCACTTCAATGTTGCATCCAGAGGCGCAACGATTTCGTTCATATTTCCAACAATGGCGCCGATATAAAAGCAAATTGTTCCTTCCATAATTAATGGTCGTTCAACTCGTTTAAATCCCTCGCTCGGGAGCAGAACGTTTCCCGTGGAAAATTCGCAATTAAAAAGAAAAAAAAGGCGCAACGCAACGTTTGCAGGGTCCCAACCCAACCAAAGACCGAACTCTGGCAATTGCCAAAATATCTGTCAATTGACGGAATAAAGTGTCAATTGTCAAAATGTTCTGTCAATTGTCAAAATAAAGTGTCAATTGTCAAAATAATCTGTCGATTGTCAGAAAAATGGTCAATTGCCAGAATAATCTGTCGATTGTCAGAAAAATGGTCAATTGCCAGAATAACCCGTCAATTGCCGAAACTCCATCCGATTGTTGGGGGCTGCAAAAAGGGGGATGAAAACGTTTTTGGCACCGGCCGATCTGTTGAGGTGAAGGTTTCATCCGTGACAAACTGCGCCTTCGCGGCGCCGGTGGTTGGACGAACTCTTCTCCGGAGGCGAACCTCTCGGACCCCGCGCACCGTTTCCGGCTGTCGCAGAGTTCATCGAGAGTTCTTTGTTGGGTTCGCGTACGTTCTCAAGGTCAACGGCGCGCAAACAAATGAGTATCGCACGACGGCAGCAAGCAGCAGCACCAACGGTTTCACCTTCAACTCTGGAGCAACTCGGGGACGGGTTAACGTCCCCGAGCGTATCATTGGCGGCGCAATCTGCCAATTACGGGCGGCATTAATTTGTGTTATTAGATTTCATTAGCGTGTTTATTTATAAGTCCGTCGAAACCAGCAGAAATCGACACGTTTTCCGAGAGAGTTAATGATTTAATTCGTGGAGAAGAAAACCGAAACGTCCGCGGTTCTTCCAGTACCAGCAAATAACAAGCCAAGATGTTGCCATGTCAATTTTTCCGCTGCGAAAATGACGCAAATATGGGCGGCGGAACGGAGTGTTGTTAACTTCCAACGATTTTATGAACGTTTCCAAGTTAAACAGAAATTTTAGGGGCCTGAGTAAACAACTCGAGTTATTAAGCGAAGTCGCAAACTAACTACACTCAACAGTTTCCGTTTCAGTCCATAGTTACTCTCGATTTTTTTTAATTTACCCCAAAAAATCTAAATTCGAGGGGCCCGACCTAATTGCGAAACACATCGCGACGCGGCCAGTCGTCGTATTTGCGGCAATGACGTTCCGACAACGCGTAAATCGGTTCAGCGGTGAATTATTTAACAAGCGTTTGGGAGTTTAAAATATTTACTCGTCCTTTGCGAAATTTAAACTTAACGCAATTAGCGCCGGATTAGGTGGAAAACTCCCTTGAATTTTCGGGCATCTGGAGATGGCCGCGTGCGGTTTATTTCAAGGTTCGCCTCCGCAAATATCGGAACCCTCACGTTTTTTTCTGCGTTTACGTGGTGCAAATAGAACTCGCTACATCCGACGATCCTTTGTTTGAACGTTGACTCCTCCGGTGCCGCGGGATTCTCATGCTCCACGTTCCACTTGAGCGACCATCGCGGATCCGAGGACGCCTTCCAAGTTAATACACCTCCAAGTCGTTTGAACCCGGTAAACGGTCACCGACGACGGTTCGCAAACCGCAATTTACTCAACAACAACAACAACGCGATTGTTAATCACATTAATTTGTCGCATCGCGTCTTGTAACCGTGAAGTGAACACCATCATCGATCCCCGTGGTGTTTCTAGGTATCTACGAAATGAAAGTTTCTGTTATGCGAAATATTTAAATTACGGGCGAGGTCGGGCGAACGCCGACCGCCGTTCCTTGCGTTTTTCGAATCGAATCAATCGACGATAAAAACGTTTTTATCCTGTCCAGGAGCGCAATTTATTTGATTAGGCATCAAAGCACCACTTCAGTCGTAAAACGGCGAAACTCCGGCTTTCGAGTGGATTCGGAATTTGAATTTGCAAAATCTGAACAATTTAATTTTCCAAGATCCGGTTGTTCGTGAATTAGTTGCGCGACAAGAACTCGTTCGGTCCGCTGGTTTCCTCCAATACAGTCCACTCCATCGGTTTGAACCGGAATTCGCAACTCGAAAATAATTTGCACTCTCAAGTTGGTGCACCGCTTCAATTTTGTCTTCTTTTTCGAAGCCGTCACGCGATTTCACCGAAATACTTGTTTTAAATTATTGTGGGAAAATACAGCCATAAAACCAAGTCCGGAACAAGTAATTAGTCCTTTTAATTTACTTCCGTTCGGTAATTTGTTGACCGGTTTTGAGGAAAGGTAAAAATCGATCCGGGCTCACATTGTTACAATTGCGGCCCTTTCTTATTGAAATAATTCTCGTTGCCATATTTTTTTTCAGTTGAAGTTAATTTTTAGTCTGGGGTAGAATTACGTTGAGGAGAAAATGAACTAAAGTCAATTACACAAATTGATGCTACGTTGGGTTTCAATTAAAATTCGGCAAGAAAATATCTCAGGTTACTGTCAATGCTAAAGATAGAAGAATCAATGTGGTTAACAAAAATACTGAATTGGGTAGAGATTCTTTAGAAGGTTAAAGTATTCTAATTTCAATTATTAGGTCGAATTCATGGAAAAATTTTAAAAAAACAAAAGATTCGAAAAAGTTGCAAGAAATTGTGGAACATGGTTTAAAGTGAGTACTTGGACAAATCGCAAGTTATTTAAATTGAATTAATTACCAAAAATCTTAATAATAGGTTTATTGTTGAGAACCGCTCTTCATAGCCTAGAAGATTGCATTTGGATACAATGCCCGACACTTGATGACTCTCACAGTCACTGGTGAAATTTGGTTCAAAGTTTTGAGTCATAAAACCACTATTCAGTTAGATTCTTTTTATCAACTTGACCAAAAATTAACTTAACTCTGGTCATTTTTCGCTAGCTAGAAGTTCAATTCCGGTGCCATTTTTAAATCGCAGTCACCTCAAATCCCAGCAAAATCCTCATAAGCGTTCTTGTATTATCCCACTTCGTTCTCGAAAAAATAAATTTCATGACCTCAAAATCCAATCCAGCAGCGAGGCCCGAACTACAAACTTTTAGTAACTTACTATGTATGGTGATTAATATTAATTTACGAAAGATTTTAAAAATTCATTGCGATTTTAATATTTACCATCAGTGTTAACTATAAACCGAGAACAATTTTCCTTAATACGTCTCTGCTTTGGTGCCGCAGTGGTTCCACGCGTCCCTCACTCAATGTTGCCTACTGAGAATATTGCGCAGGATGGCCGACTGACTCTAAGCAACGTTGCTGTAGATTTTTATGCCATGTCGAGGATTATACAATAAATGAAAACTATTTGGGTCCCGATTCAACTCGAGGACAAGTCGGGCTAGAAATTTTGGAGGAAAAAGTATTTGAACTTGAGTCGGAGGCAAGTTAATAATATTGCCGCATTGTTTGCAGTTCATGCAGCACGAATAGTCGGAACATGGTTGAACGACAATAATATTGAACTTCTAGAATAGCCCCCCTATTTAATTATTATAGACAAAATAAGTTTAGGGGGAGAAAGTCAATAGTTGAAAAAACTGATTGTAGGCAGAAAAGCCACCTCCAATAATTTTGTTAAATAATTTATTTAGTTCATTGCCTCATCGGTTGATGGCGTTATTAACAAGCAAAGAGGATGTCTCGATTTAAAAAAAATATTTCTTACATTTTCACCTTTGCGGCCTTTATTTATTGTGAGAGTAATTAAACGTCACTTTGGAAATCACCATCAAATACAAAAAAAAAAATTCAGAAGTTACTTTTTGAATTTTTTGAACCGCACTGTTGCCGAAATTTGGTAAAATCCCCCAATTCTACTAATTTGCTAGTCCTTTTAATCTAAACACTGGTTTTTCCACTTAGCGAACTTAGTTGTGGGTTAGAGTAATCAACAGAATTTTTTGCTTGTGTAAAAATTTCAAATTAGCAAAAAATGTATTGTAAACCTAAAGATGTGCCAAAATTTTTGCAATAGGCAATCCGACACAACAAAAAAAAAATAATTACGCGGTGGTGTTAACGTGAAACTGTGGCCATTATATTCACAAATATGGCGTTAGTTATAGTGAATCAAAATAGATACTCTGATGGACTTTTTATACCTTTGTGTGTTTTAGTGGTTTTTACTTATTATTATTTATGAGTATAGCATCCATTGTGAGTCCCTGTTTGCTGCATCGAACGGAAACGTTGGTTTAGTTGTCTCGTAAAACTACATTAACTTTTACGACTTCGAGGTCTAAATTGTCCCACCCACAAACAAAACAGTAAATAAAATGCCCAACAAAATTTCGAAAAATTTCCCTAAATTCTTGTTGCAATTTCTACTGTCGATCTAAAATCGAATTAATCATGTCACGTTCGGGTGCTAAACAATATTTTGCAAGAAACTGAAACAGCCCGAAATTCTCCGGAGTATTTTTTAGCTTATTTTCCGACATGTCGCTTCTCGTGGTAATCAGGCGAAATTCGCACCAAACACCGATTTCCTTCCGGAATCCGCGCCAAAATCCGGCTTCGCGTTTCGCCTCTGGCCCAAATTAAAGGTAACAAAACGAGCGGCGAACAACGTCGGGGATGATCCGTCGACAAATTGAATATCGGAACAATCTTCCCAATAAGCGGCGGATGTCGCCGTCGTTTATATTCATAAACGGATCCTTTTCGCGGCACGTAGGGTAAAGCCTCGCCTCGCGAGGGGATTACATCATTGTCGCGCGCGCCGTCGAAAATTAAACTTGCCACGTCAATTAAGGGGAAACGCGAAGAATCAACCCCTCTCGCAACCTCGACTGAAACAAAAACATCCAGAATTAACCCGACGCAACCGGGAAACGATGATGGAACGGGAACTAATTGGGTCTTAGTCGAGATTCAGGGATTGTTCGGATGGTCATCGATCGATGAAGCTCCCTTTTGCATAACGATCACGTTACGTAATTGAGGCTTTCACGTTTTAACTCGCTTTAGGTAGAGTAAATCTTTGCAATAACGTGATTCCCTCTTTGTATGATCGATTCGTTAACGAGATTAGTGGTTCTAGTTCGAGATTCCGTGATGGACTAATTATAGGTAAATGAATCGTGACCGCGCATAGAAATCGTCCTGAAAACCGCCAAGTTGCGATCGAGTCCTGCGATCAGTTTCCATGGGATCGGATACCCCCCTGCGTCTTGGCTAGCAAAACTTTGTGGTATGTGCAGGTAGAGCAGGTTCGCGTTCACAAGGCCGACCTTGAGCCGCTACCGAGAACAATAATCACGGGACATTTACCCGGCTTTGGCACATTGATCCGCATTTATGTTGTGGTGGTGACCGGTGAGCCGGCTTTTTGCCATCATCCTGCATGCCGGCAAACTCGATGAACCAAACGCAACGACAGTCGAAAGTGTCTTCACTTTCGTTCCTTCATCTTGGTCGCGAAACGCGCATCTGGCGGACCGACGAAAAGTTCAGTTTCGTTAACCTTTCGGCCCCATGAGATCATGAACGCGAGTTTATCTAATGACGACGGATAGCGAAAAAAAATTAGAACTGGAGAAGACACTGGCAGCGGTCCGGGAGGTCGGGCACCAGAAGCGGAGTACGTACCTGCAACAAAACGCTAATCTTAGAAACAATATTTGCTTAATGGCGAAAACTCGAAAGCGCTCAACTACAACAAAGCGCTTTCCTTAAGAGGTACAAGACAATAAATATTTGCTCGAACAACAATAATGAAAATGTTGTGGAAACGCGGTCTTATCTCGAAGATAGCGAGCAGTTGGTTAACGCGGAAAAATTGTAACTCTATCTAGTTGACCACTTCAAACTTACCGATTTCGACAAAATACCAAATTAAAAGAATCAAACAATTTAAATTTAAAATATTTTCCCAACACTTCTCCACAAGTTTTTTTCAAAAAAATGCCCCCAAAATCAGGATAAAATGTAGCTTCATAACGGGCACGATCAAGCAAAAACTTGACTCAAGGTGGTTTGAACGCAAAATTTTCCAAAAACAAAAAAAAATCCAAAATTTTCCCAATTATTAACTATTAACTCTATTGAGTGTAAAGTGCTGCCTCTAGTGGATTATATGAAAATCACTCATCTGGTAGCTAAACTACCTAGAATCTTGTGGGAAACGACGTGAACACGCTTGAACACTTTTTAATTCCATAAAGATTTCGCTCTCACAACTGCTGCTGTCAGTTGTAGAACTTTCCGTTTCGTTCAATCCTAAATTTTCCTCAAAAAAATTGTAAAGTGGTAACGGGAGTAGATAATCCAGATGAAGATTGGCCTGTTTATGGTAGAGACGTTTGAAAAGGTAATGGAGCTAACCGAACCCGGTCGTTATCGGAGTTGACCTGTTATATGACCAAACCATATTAACCGTAGACCATTGACGTAGAGGAAAGATTCGAAAGGAAGTGTCAACCGCAGGTATGACGAAATTCGGTTTAAAGTCAATCCCCGAATCCCAAACGCTACAAGCAACTTATGGTTTCCGTTCAATCACCAGAAGACACACCTTGTAGGCAAACTATTATGATAGACTCAACACTGATTGTTTAGCATTCGCCGAAGTTCTCATGCTACGTGTTGCATTTTTCTGCAGTTGACGACGCGAAACCACGACACTTAGACTCTTTATTCGTTTCAAAGATTGCAACAATATGCGGAAATGGCAAACTGACGAGGAGCACATGTGCAACAAAAACGACCGTCATCCAGATAATTCATGATCACATATTTAACTAAAATAAAAAATTGTTTGTACAGTGATAGCGTTACTCAATAATTCCTTTCATTCTGTCCAACCCAAATAGATGTCCTGTGTTTTGCGATTTTTCAGCAACCGCAAAATTCGTGGCGTTGCGTTTTAATAAATATTTCTCGAATCTCGTCTGGCGTTTAGGTAAACTTTCGACGGTTTAGACGTAAAGTTGTGAATTTGCGATTTGGGCCCACTCTTTGGCATCTGCCGCTTTCTCGGCATCATCGAAACCGATCGATAGCGCCTGGTGACCGGATTTTTCGTCTGCACCTCGCCGTGTGGGTGGTAATTTGCATAAACGCGACGGATCGTGTAAAATTAGACGTTTTATTTTTTCCAGGTCCACCGGCCGAAGGTTAATTCAGCGATAACGAAAGTGTAATTGAATTGGGGCCAAACCGCGCCAATTGTGGTGAATTTCGCAATTCCCGAGACGGAGTTTGTTTATCGCGCCACCAAACTCCTGGTGGCGGCCCCCTAATCGCCCGTAATTCATGCGAGATCACGTCCTGGCCGAAGTGTTCTTGATGTAATCGATGTTAAATCCGGTGAAGGACCCCTGTTTATTCCTATCTTAATCCCGGTTTAAAACACATGGCTCGTTCATGTTTTAAACGAGTATTTATCATATGGCGCGGCGGCCCCTCGAGGCGTCGCTTGGCCAATAGTTCAACTTTCACTTTCGAGGAGACTTGCAGGAAGAAAGGTTTTGCGGCCTTCGTGCGTGTGTTTGAGGGAACCTAATTATTTTGTGGCGCGCGGGGAAACGCAGACTTTCTGCACGAGTTGCGCGACTCTATTAACCCGGGGGGTGTTAATTAAACGAACTAATTCGCCGTCGTAAAAGCGAATTTATGCCCGGTTTATTGTGGTCGAGGTCCGATAAGACGCGACCTTTATTGTTGTTCGGCCAGTTTTAATACCGGGTCGATTTTATAATTTTATTGGTTAATAAAGAAGAGATCGGGCGGAACCCGGACAGATTCCCAGCCTTGAAGTGTCGACGACACCGCAGAAAAATTCAAAGTCACTTTTCCAGATCTCAATTCTAACTTATAATGGCGCCGATCGGAAAGAACGATTTCAATTGCCAGATGGCGCCACTCAATACCTCATCTCGTTGCAGATAGAGCAGGTCAGTTGCAAGTTGTAGCTTTTTCGACTATTCTTTTTCTCCTCTGATTGTATTTGGCAAGTGTGTGTCATTTAAACACAAATTCATAGAGACATTCAGTTCCTCTGTAGCAATATTAATCTTCCAGAAATATTCCATTATGTGGTCAACATGAAAATGTCGAAACTTCCGCCATGAACTTCCATACCATAATAACCACCAACTTTTTAAAATTCCCAGTAATTTTTAGCAACCGACTGTAATTCTCGGTTTCTTATGAAATTATGAACACGCATGTCAAGTTTCTTTAATATCCGAGGAGGTAAATTTTTTCCAATTTTTGAAAAAAAAAACAGAAGAGGTCCTTATGAAAATTTTCGATAATTTTTTTCTCCTCATTGTTATAAAATTTGCCACGCAGGTGTGTTATTTAAATACGAACTCATGGAGGTACTTAGTTCCTCTGTAACATTTTTAATTTTCCAGAAATCTTCCATTATGTGGTCAACATGAAAATGTCGAAACTTTAGCCATAATATCGCCCAAGTCTCCAAGTAGAATTCCCAGTAATTTTGAGCAACCGACGATAATTTGCGATTGCTTATGAAGTTATGAAGATGCCCGTCAAATTTCTTTAAAATCCAAGAAGGTAAATTTTCTTCCACTTTTTGAAAAAAAAAAGAAAATTTTTGACAATTAGTTTTCTTCTGATTGTTATAAAATTTGGAACACATGTGTGTGTTATTTAAATACAAACTCATAAAGGTATTCAGTTCCTCTGTAGCATTCTTAGTTTTCCAACAATACTCCATTATGTGGTCAACATAAAAATGTCGAAATTTCCGTCAACAACTCCAATAACAACTTGGAACTTTTCAGAATCTCCAGTAATTTTAGCAACCGACTGTAATTTTCGATTTCTTATGAAATTATGAACGCACCTGTCAAATTTCTTTAAAATCAGAGGAAGTAAATTTGCTTCCAATTTTTGAAAAAAAAATCAGAAGAAAATTTTCGCCAATTTTCTTTCTTCTGATTGTTATGAAATTTGGCAAGCGGGTGTGTTATTTAAATACGAAGTCATCGTCTATTATCTGGTCAACATGAAAATTTCAAAAATTCAGCTAACAACCCCCATAAGAACGTATTTTTTTCTAAACTACCAGTAGTTATTAACAACCGAACGTAATTTTCAAATTCTTACAAAATTTTTACACAATTTCTTTAAAATCAGAAGTGTGGGTGCAGCTGGGGACCATGCGCATTCGAATAATGATTCCCAGTTCATGCAGGTACAAAAAACGGATTCTGCTCAATACTAGTTGCAAGAGCTTTTCGCAAAATCGACCTGTCCCAGGATCACGCTAATTAAAAACATGCACGATGCAATTTAAATCAAAATTTAGGGTTGGAAGGCACTCGTAGCTCCGTTTAAGCGCATTTACGCTTCAAATTGACACGAAAGGACGTCCGGTGATTGTGGTAACGAACCGATAACGTCAGATAAACCATCCGCTGTTAGTTTCCAGAAAAAAATTACAGAAAATATCACTAACGAGGATAAATTCAGCAGTTGAACATTAAGGGTGCCGTTTAGTCGTCGTTGCGTTTTCTGTTGCACGCACGAAACAATAATAAACACGACAATAAATTTTGTCGTACTAAACTCCAAAACTAAAACAAGTTTCTTGTTTTTTTTCTTCCTAAGAACCAGTTTTGAATCGGATTTGTCACTAAAATATTATCTCTGCGTTCATTTTTTTAAGGAGATTCGAAACATCATCTTTCATGTACATCGGTCAAGTACTTTTAAAAATACAGTTGACTGAGTTGTTCCTAAAATTATCACCAACATTTTATCTACTTTATTTTTTTCTGAGACCGTCGCAAACAAAATCATTATAAAAAACACATTAGGTCCGAGACATCATCATTATCTTTCATGGACTATTTTTTTTTCTGAAAAATCGCTATAGTTTTAGAGTGGTGTAGAACAACAGAATACATTGTCGCGCCTATAAAGTTTGATGCGTGCGACAAGGGACGCAAACAAACTAAACCGCAATTTCAACTTATTAAATTAAGAGCTATTAAGAGCCTGCATGGCTTGATGGTTAGTTAAGTTTGCTAGTAGATTCACTGCCAAAAATGTGGAGTGAACTTCAAAACGCAGTACGCACATTTTTCAAGTACTGTTCGCATACGAAATAGTCCAATCAATAATCACAAATTAGGAAATATATGCGATAGTTCTTAGGAATCTGGACTAGACCTGTTGCAAGATTTCTATTTTTAAAACACTGACAATGTTCTATAGTTGGATTTGTAGACTTTCTAGAAAAAGCGACGATCTTAGCCCAATAAACCAATAGAGATTCGAGTACTGGAGTTCAAGCCGTTTCTTCCTCATAACGATGTATTTTCCCTATACAAGCAGATCTCTAAATATCTGGCGCTACCCTCAAGGATCAACTCGTCACCTAAGTAGAATTTGATTATCTACTTCCTCAACTATATCTATATGCGGCTTAGTAACATATGAAGGTTATGCGATGCAATATCAAGATTTTTGCTTGTCGAGACTAGCACTATGTTATAAATAAAAGTGTCAGGGGTAGCAGGAGTTGACGTTGATATATCAGAAATATTTGGTGAGGCACTGGTCCAAGGACGCTGCCTTGGGGTACACCAACTTATGCCGTTATTACTTGCTTTTAGTAAAAGATGTGGCTGAAATACTTTAACAAGACATTCAACAAAAAATTTCGCTTTTTTCTTATCATCTTGAACCTTCTTAACCTTCTTGGTAGAAAAAAAATTGCAATAGTTGGATTCATGATTATTCTCGAGGCCTCCAGACAGGATTATGTGGCACCTGGTGTTGTCAAGTTTTCCAGATATTCCCGAATGGTTTGGTTCTTCTCATTTAGGATTAGCCCTTTCAGATTTCTTCCAATTTCGTTCTGTAAAGCCATTCCTTGAGAACGTTTTGGTCTTCATTCAGGTTCTTCGGTTCTTTTTCAGAGATCAATTCTTTAATAGTGTTGCTGCAACCTTGATATTCCATTTGTATAGTGCGTGCCAGATTTTCAATGGCAACGATCAGTTTCGCTTGCGGTTTGCAATAGTTTGGGCAAAGCTTCCCTGCCAAAATTGACATCTTACTCATCAATCAATTAAACAAAAAGAATTTGCTTCGGAATGGGACGTTGAGAATACGTCAAAACTCCAATGCAAATAGTCAGGGTCAGAATTGGGCCTTTAGATTCCTAACTAGCAGGTGTTTGCCGATTTCGATTTATGACCTCTGACTCCCCCCAGAAGCAGCAGGTTATCCTTTAACTTACGTGCTGGTCTTGTTTGGTCTAAATAGCGATAAAGTCGTGTCGGACCGGTCCATTTTCGTCGAATTTCCCTAATTGGACGTGCGCCTGTTGCGACCAACAATTTTATCGCCTCTATCCGGACGTCGTTTTCGACCGAATCGCAATAATTGCGAAAAGCTAATCCTATTTGATGTATTTGTCGGAAACAACTCCATTAAATCGACGCGCAATCAGCGAGTTTTATTCCAAGTTCAAAGAGCGCCGTTGGGTGTATATGTATACGAGCTTTTCGCTCTTCTCCCCAACATTTATTTCACCCATCTCCGGGAAAGCGCTTAATCATATTATCGTTTTCTGCTTTGTTTGGACGAAACGTCGAGATTGCCGACTGTTTCCTGGTTATTCGTGTCGTGTTTATGTTTGACGGGCGTCGCGCCCTCGCCTGATTAAAACATAATTTAATTACGCGCCCCCACGCGGGAAAATTTCAACTTCACCACCCGCCAATGTTGTTCATTTCCACAGGAACGGGCCAAAAAGCAAAATTACCCGCATTACATCAACGTGAAAAGAAACGTGTCAAACACCATCAGCGACATTGACATTACCCCCCCACACACACACAAACACCTCGAGTTCACCGGGCGACAAAATTCGAGTTGTTGCCGTCTTTCAAAATTTCGTTTGAGATCATCGAAACAAAAGAGGGGCAATCGAGTGCACGCAAATGCCTCAATTAACCGATAAATTGGTTTCTTGTTTGTTTTATCGCGACGCGATTTTACATCATCAATCGTGGGTGGTCGCGCTATAGATTGCCGGGAGAAGTTTATAGGTCGAAGCGAATTTCTTAATTATTATTTCCCATTACGATTATGGCCGGACGATATCGACAGCATTTCCCAAAATATAATCCCGGACACACTTTGAGCGTAAACGCGAATGAGGCAAGACGAGACCGAACGGAAGGCCGCGCGGCGCGGCACGCGGTACAATTCTCATTCCCCTCGGATCAGGCCAAGGACGAAATTCGAACGCCCATGCCGCGTCGGTTTGTTGCATTCGTGCTCAAGTGTGTGTCTAGCCTAAGGGGTAAATAATTGACGTTGGGGACGTTTAAAACGTTACGGTGTTTGCCACGTTAATTGGTGGCGAAGCCCTTCGCAAGTCCTAAGATCGCCAAAACCAAATTTAAGGTACAATCATTTTCAAAAACAAAAATTGTTTGTTTTTCAATGTAAACCGAGCTGTCAAGTGATTGTACTATTCTTCACATAAACTAGGGAACGATTTTGTTTTCAATATGAACAACCCTCACAGCTAATTGACGAGTCTGCAAAAATTAGGGGTAACGATTTCCCGCGTAAACATTAATTGTCGTTGTTTTCGGGAAACTTGCAAACAAAACGAAATCATCGAATTCGGTGGCGGTCCATGTCGGTCTGTTGGCAGGATCTTTTGTTGGTTTTGATATTGGTCCGCCATATTTCCCAATCATTTCATCAATCACCGTCTGTTCCCGCCACGTGATGGGGATAAGAGGCAGAACTTCCGGCAGATGGAGACCCGGTCGAGCCGAGATTTTGGCCGGAAACCATCCCTCAAACGCCCACCGCATCGATCCTCCCGTTACCCAAAAACGTCATTTCGAAATTTTCGATAAAACTGCAATTGTTTTCGTCGATTCGAACCCCGACCTTCCTCTATTTAATGTAAAAATATTTCAACAAGTCCCTCTCGTGTCGAGAGTGCTAAACGATAGGCGTCGTTTCCGGGGAAAATTCGGCAAATAATTGGACCAGTCGTTTCGAAAACAACCAAAGAGAAGTAAGTTTCAGCTGTACGATACAGGACCGGAGTGGCGACGCGAGGAATTCAAAGAGAACGGGTCCGAAGTAAAGGCCGTCGTCGTTGCGTGTAACGTATTCGTTATAAAAACCACTTTCACTTTCAAAAACTCCATTAGAGCCAAGTCATGACATCACCCAACTCTCATCACCGTTTTTCGCCGGTTATCACATCGAACCGCTATGCAATTTTTCGACAATTACGCCATCTCGTTAAAAATACAACAATTGGGGGGGAAAAATGAGGCAATTTCCAATATTGCACACGTTAAAGTTGAATAGCGAGAAAAAGGCGCGCCCCCCGCTTTACAACGAGGTCAGTTATTGCAAAAATTTGAGGTCGCTCCATCACCGAATCAATTGCGCAGACGGAAGAAAAGCCAGGAAGTTTACCAACAACGGCAACGATAAGAAAGAGAACGCGCCCTGTTGCTATCGTGCGACCACGCAGGCGGATGTGAAGTTTTCAAATAGAAAAAAAAATGGAAAAGGTCGAGTATACGCAAACGAATCTGTAATCGCGCGCTATTTACTCCCAGATAAGAGGCGAGTGTATGAGAAAATTGAAGACCTAAATTTTATATCTCTGTTTATAAGACCGTAAGCCATAACCATAACAATGCGCGATTAAGCCTTAAAACGATAACGACTATTAAGTCAAGTCGCACGAAACAAAATGGGGATGGCGAAGGAGCATTGCGGGAATCCCCGTCGGTGTGGTCCGCCTACCGTATCGTAAAGTGAAACGATAAGAAAGGTATGTCAATGGATTCCTCTATTTCCTGTTAAATTTTATGCGAATGCCCCCGATAACTCGAGTTTGTTTTTGTGCACCGACACTGAATGAATCAGTGATAACCTATCTGCTGACAAAAAATGACAACAAAGACAGTGAGGTTCGTGAAAAGATTTTTTTTAAACAGTTACAGTGTCGTCCGATTTATTGAAACCTTCCACTATTTCGATTTAAAAACCAGAAATAAATTGTGAGTGATCCAGAATGATTCAAAATGACTTTAGTCAAGGGTGAAAACTTTTTCCTCTTACACACATTTGATAAGTTAGTGACGTTCAAAATATTTAATATCGACAAAAAAGTTGGGCACATTCAGATTTTCTGAGTGACCTGACCGGTCAAAGATTTTAGTGGACTTAGCAAAAATAAAGAAAACGCAAAATAAGAATCGAAGTATTCGATATCGAAGTATTCGATATGTAAGAAAAAAATTGAGACCGGTCCAAAAAAGACCCAATACCAACATGATAACGGGAGGAAACGTAAACTCAGTAGATAAAAAAATTGAAGAACTATAACAAATAATTACCGAAGAAGAGGGCAAAAGTGGCAAATTTTCGGGAAATAGTGAATTTTGGTTTGCTCGAAATCGAGTAATGTGGTCAAATTGGCCTTAAATATTGGAGTAGGTTCAAGCCACAAACTCCCGTAATTGTCGACTTGTAATAATTGAAGTAATCGCGGTTCGATATGGATGAAAACTTTCTCGTTACAAATTTTTATGGATCATTGTTTGAGAAGTTGCACAAGTTTTAAGCGGAAAGAGCTAAAATTTCGTCACTTCATCTTGACGTGCTACTTTTTAATGTCAATGCGGGTCAATTGAATGTTGTATTTGCAAAATATCGAAATAAAATTTGCATGTTAATTTCTGTTAAAACTTCATCTGTTTTGAAAGCAACTGAATTAGATTCGGAATTGAATCATCGTCGAACAATCGTTTTGTCGAAGGCATAAAGTCGAATTTTTATTGCTAAATAATTTAAATTAATTCGATTGGCTAGAAAGTCAGAATTCTGGTAATTAATAATTGTTGACTTAGTAATATGTTCTTGTTTCCTTTCGAATATTTTGAAATAAATGACTAGTTTTGTTGGGGAAGGTCGCGATATGACAACTCAAATGTCAACCGAACCAAAAACGGAACGACCGAAAATTAAATGGCACCAAATTTTTTATTAGTGTCTAAAATAATTTACTTTGCTCTATTCGTGTGTGAAATTCGTAAATATTAATTTCCAATCAAACACTTTCAGTATTTGCAAAACTTTCGTTAATATTATGACAGCACTTATTACTATTAATTACTCTGAAAAATTCTTCCTTGTTTCACTATTTTTATATTTTACTTTCAAGATTAACTTGATAATTAAAAAAACTGTTGCGCACATCCATAACAGAAATGTCTTCGAGTAACAAATTATTTTAATTACATTAACAGTTTTGCACATTTTGCGATGCGTTATAATTTCTGTAAAAGACTTCTGCTGAAACTTTAAGAACCATAAAGAAATAAAATTATTTAATTTTACTGAGTGATCTGATTAAAATTTCCACTTCAGCTTGAAACTGCTCTCTTGACCACATTTCCACTAACGTGGCTGACTAAAAGGTGCACCTAACCATCTAGTTAATAAAAAAAATTATTTTTGTGATTCTGTGAATTCTGAGGATACTATCAGCACTGGAATTTCTTCAAGTTAATTTTGAAAAATTTCTGAAAGTATCTGCAAAAAATTTGAAGATTAAGAAAATCCTTTTCGCAAATAAAGTTATAAATATTAACCTTAAAAAATGAGAATGTAAGTTTTATGCAAATATTTAATCATTTGATTAATGGTTGCCGGTTAAATTTTTTTTTATTATAATTTTAAATTTATTGTTGTCTCTATAAGGTGCTCGTTTATATTCCTAATAAAAGTAAGCAACTGCTTCATAAAAAAAATCTTTAGCCTGTTTTTCTGGATAGTAAACATATTTATTGTCCAAAGTGTAACTAGTAGGACTTCCAGCAGGTTGACGAACCTAAAGGTAAAAAAAATTAAAGAAATTATTTCAATGAATCATGCTAAATATTCTGCGACTAAGATAAATTTGTTTGCAGATTGTATGATTTTTTAGCCCTAGAAGCTTAAAAAAATTTGAACTTTATTCTGATACTCAAATTACTTCTACTTCTAAAAAAAATGTAAAATTAAAATTTTTCTTTCAGTAAATCATCAAAGATCATCAACAGTTCGAGACTGTAAGAGTGTATATTTTTGAATTTGTTAAAGAAGGTTAAAACATTTAAATACATGGTTTCAGGTTATCACCACTTTGTGGTAAATTTAAATATATGTTTGCAAATTATAATACAATTAGTAGAACTTCTTCTAGTTGGTTGTCATTTTCTGACGATATAACCATAGAAGAAAATTTAAAAATTAGATAATTTTCCTCAGTATCATCAAAAATTGTAAGAATTCTAAAAATCGAAAATAGTTTGTAAGTGTAGAATTTTTTAATTGTTAAGGAAGCATGAAAAATGAAAATACTTTGGCTCGGGTTAAGAAGTTATTTCTATATATTCACTTCATTACTGACCATAAGTTAATATAAAAAGTTGGTTTTAACCGTCAATATGCATTTTTGCGTGTGCAAAAAGTAATTACAATTAATAATTTTAGTTAGTAATAAATTTTTTAAAGTACCTGCAAAAAAAATTGGAAATTCAAAAAATTCCTCAGTGAGTTCTCAAAAATCACAACCATATGTTGAGACTAAAAACAGTCTCTAAGGGATAGCATTTTGTAACTATTAAAGAGTGAAAATACAATTGTTTCCGTTTAAGAATTTTTTTTGTTATCAATTTGTGGCAAACTGTCAGTTGATAAAAAATTATCTTTTTTATGGTGAATATACATAAAAGTGTTTAAGTATATCATAATTAGTGCGACTTCCTTTTAGTTAACTGTAGCGATTTTCTGAACGCAAAACTAAGAAGAAAATTTGAAAATTAAGAAATTTTCTTCAGTATAACGTCAAAATTCATAAGGATCCTAAGACTAGGTCCTAGCCTGTAAAGTTTAAAATTTTGTAATTAATAAAAAAGCTTCGAGTTAAAAAATGTTTATCTTCACTTTATGGCCGAGTATAGATAGATAAAAAAACACATGTCTTGAATCGTGAAAGTACATAATTGTGTCTCTAAAGTATAGTGATTCTTCTAGTTAAGAGACACGATTTTCTGAAATTATGACCAAACAAAATTTGAAAATAAAAAAAATTCTTCAGTAGTGGTGAATAATAATAAATATTCTGAAGCCAGGCTACAGTCTGCAAAGTATAAAATTTTGTAATTGTTAAAAAAAATTAAAAACTAAATAAAATTCTTTCCTGTTAACAAGAAATTTCTTATCTTCACTTTGAGGTGACATTAAGTCATAAAAATCTATTTCACTGTATCGCCAAAAATATATTGGGAGCTTTTCTGGTCAATTGTCATGATTTTATGAAAATATGTCCAAAGAAGAAATTTTAAGAATTCAAAGTTTTCTTCAGTTAGTCTTTAAAAACTATAAGTAAATATTCTGTGACAAAAATTCAGTTTGTAAGATATAGAATTTTATAATTGCTAAGAAATTTAAAAAAAGAAATATTTTTCTTATCTTGACTTTGTAGCTGATTATTCTTCATAAATATAGACATTTGGGTATCCAAACTGCGTTATAATTAGTAGAGCTTTTTTAAATTATTTTCACGATTTTCTAAACGTATGCCAAAAGGAAGAAATTTGGAAAATTCTAAAAATTTCTTCAGTTAAAATCATAAGTTGTATTCTGAGATTAAAGCACAGTCTGTAAGGTATAAAATTTCGTAATTGGTAAGAAAATTTAGAAAAATATAAATAAAATTGCTTCCGACAAAGAAATGTTTTTGCGTATCTTCATTTTGTAGCTGCCTATTCTTCATGAAAAATATTGTTGTTAATCATAACCTGGGTCTCCAAACTACGTTATAATTAGTAAAGCTTTTTCTAATTAATTTCACGATTTTTGCACGTATGCCAAAGAGAAGAAATTCGGAAAATTAAATAAATTTCTTAGGTTAAAAATCCTAACTTGGATTCTGAAACTAAAGCAGCCTGTAAAATATAAAATTTTATAACTGCTAAAAAAATTTAAACAAATATAAATAAAATGGCTTCCGGCAAAGAAATGATTTTGCTTATCTTCAGATTGTAGCTAACTATTCTTCATAAAAATATTGTTGTTAATCATGTTTTGGATCTCCAAACTACGTTATATTTAGTGAAACTTTTTCTAATTAATTTCACGATTTTTGAACGTATGCCAAAAAGAAGAAATTCGGAAAATTAAATAAATCTTCAGTTAAAAATCATAACTTGGATTCTGAGACTAAAGCACAGTCTGTAAGGTATAAAATTTTGTAATTACTAAGAAAATTTAAAAAAATATAAATAAATGGCGTTCGGAGAAGAAACGTTTTTGCTTATCTTCACTTTGTAACTGCATATTCTTGATAAAA
The DNA here is from genome assembly GCA_905333025.2 of Pyrochroa serraticornis. NCBI lineage: Eukaryota > Metazoa > Arthropoda > Insecta > Coleoptera > Pyrochroidae > Pyrochroa > Pyrochroa serraticornis. Next base: position 5,068,612 of record HG995157.1, on the reverse strand, counting down.
AATAGTTCTTAATTATAAATATACACATCTGAGCCTCAAAATTAGTGAAACTTTTTCTAACTAATTTCACAATTCTCTGAACTTATGTAAAAGAAATTTGGAAGAAAAATTCTTCAGTTACTCGTGAAAAAAGTATGGATTCTCAGACTAAGGCATAGTGTGTAAGATAAGTTTTTGTAATTCTTAAAGAAATTTATAAAAACCAAAATTAAATTGTTGCCAGTTAAGAAATTCTCTTCTGTCTTCACTTTGTGCCCCCCTATAAGTTCATAGAGAAATATTTTTAGACACATTTGTGCCTCAATAATTAGTGGACCTTCTTCTAGTTAATTCTCGCAATTTTCTCAACGTGTGACCAAAAAAAAATCGAAAAATTAAGGCGTAGATATTTGAATGCTAGTCAAGAAAATTAATTATTATGTAGAACGACTTTTGCTTTAGAAGTATTTTGTTATCTTCAATTGCTGACTGAAACTTAATAGAAAAAAAATCTGCGCTCGTGCAAATTTTTCTAGAATATAAAGACTTTACAAGAATTGAAATTTCTAGTTAGTAGAGATTTTCAGAAAATGACGACCACACAAGAAAATTTGAAAACTAAAAAAGTTACGTTATTTCGAATTTGTCTAGAAGTAGGTAAAGAATCATTTTGATGATTTTTGCCCAGAAATTCTGCAAACAGTATCCGAATTTCAATCGTGCAATAAATTTACTAAAGAGACGAAGTCAATGAAGAAAGTTTTACGAACTTGACCAACATTTGGGTTGTTGGAGCAACTCAGTCTACGACTGTAAATAATTCGATTATTTTTAGAAGGCAACTAAATGACAATGCTGTTTAACGGTTTTTTCCGAAAGTGACTTTATAGTTTCAATACACTTCGATAGTTCTCCTCCATTCCGTTGACATTAGAGAATAATTATTGAAACGGACAACTCGATTAATTTCGCTTTAATAATCACAATTTCAATTGATTCCGCGTCCAGACCGCAACATCCATTGACGTTTCTACAGATAAAACAGTCAGTTTCGGGGGAGGGGAAGGGGAGGTGGGGGGATCGATGCTGCCACTTCCCACAATAGCTCCAGTCACACTTATCGTCGAATTTTACTTTCAACAAAAACAAAACAATATTGCCAAACAATTTTTTCACCACCCCTTTGTCTCCGCCACTTTTTTCCAGCTTTTCAACGCAACCAGGTTGAAACTTTGCCAAACTACGTGTGTTTACTGCAATATTTTTATTTTTGCGGGTTCATCCTCGAAATCTGTTATTGGGACGTGGAGTTGGGGACAAAGAAGTCGACGAGGACGCGACGACGACCGGGAAATTTCTGTGATGATAGTTTCGCGATTCGTGTGTCATGTTTGCATAATTCGTTGAAACGGAACGAGATAAAAATTATCATCGACACTTGGGTTAGGTTAAAAAAATGACGCCCCGATTTGAGATTTTCTCCAAGTTCGAAGGGGTGATTCCGGTTTGAGACACATGTCACGTTGTTCATTGATATAAATAACCTAACCCATCGTCTGTGCATCGTCCTTGAGTGATCGCGTACCGTTGAAACAACAAGAATCGAGAAGGACAAGTGCCCCCCACGTCCGTGTCTTTGTTTTAACGTCAAAAAGGTTTCGTTACGATGGGGCGTAATCAAGTGAGGTAAACACTCGAGTTGCACACAAAGGCAGGGGTTGGCGGCGTCGCGGGGTTAACCACCCCGATGGCGTCGCGACGGCGCTCACCTTGAAGTCGCCATGCGATCCAGGGAAATCTTGATGCAGCTTTAGTCCTGTTGGTGTTGTTGCACAATTAACTTCTATTCGACAAAAACAACTTTTTGAGACACAACAACAAACTTTTGGGTCGACGGGCGATACTAACTCGTCTGCGGTTCGCGTTACAATGAGCTGGTTGGCGCGGGAATCGGTGATGCCGGCTGAGGCTGGAGGGGAGGCGGCACCACGTGGGGACTGCGCGAAGGGGGCCCCGGGCCCGTATTGACGCAGCACCCCCTACCCCGTGTTGTGATCACATGGATAATTATACCTGGTCAATGACGGCGGCGGCGGCGATATTTTACCATCGCGACGCCGATGCGCCCCCTCGCCCGGCGATTGACCCCCAGATTCTTCAACAAGTGACCCGACAAGACGGCCTCCATCCTTCATTAAAGAAACGAAATTGCCGGCCAAACCCGGCCAGTTCCGACAATATTATCGTTTTGATTTTTCTCAAAAATTACCCCTAATTCGGCCCGCCCCTATCCATTTTTAACTTCGCATCAAATTCTGGAAATGTTTGTTAAAACAACGAAATCGCGGGTAAAGTTAAATCGAAAAAAAACACGTGAACTTAACCTACCTTTTTGTGGAAATTTTTTTGACATTCAGCGATTCTCACGATGTTTGTCCGATGAATGACGAGTTTCTGGCAGGTTTAACAATAACAATTAGTTTCTGGGGAATGAATAACGACGAAATACCGCGAAATAAGTTAAAATTGTTTATTCGTTGTTCAAAAACCGGCAACTGTCACTTTACCGGCCGGTACCGCAGGTAGCTGTTTTGCGGTCGATTGATCAGAATTTGATGATCGGAGATGAGATTGAAGAAAGGCAGTGGCGGAGAGTTTCGCGGGCTCACACATCTAATACCAAAATTTTGGTTGTTTCCAATTTCGTCGAACAATTCAACTCGAAACGAAAGTGTTGTTTTAAATAATAGTAAACACGCCAAATTTCTTTTTACGATTATTGAAAAGATTGAAAAAAGATAGTTAAAAAACTTTCAAATTTGAACAATTTCACCCTTTATGTTATAGTTTGAAATCACCCACGGTTGACCTATTATCTTATAATGTCTTGGGTAACAAAATCTTAATTGAAAGTAAAATAATATCTCTCCTAATTTTTAATTACATTAAAAGGACATTAGTTCGTTTATGGATTTAGTAGATGTTTGCAATTTTTTAAATTCTAATTAAAAAGTTTTGCAAGTCGCTAGAAACAAAATTTAGTTTTAAAATTGCTCAAATAATTTGCGGCACCAAATGCTTTCGGGTATCCAAAAGAATAGTAGATTAAGATTACAGTGAAGAATTTTTTGCTACATATAGGTACTAAAGAATTGTGGTACATACCAAGCTATGCTATGCTAAGCTTCTCTAAAGCTAAAAAAAAATAGCTATCGTGCAGTAAACAAATTTTATAACCTTAGGGGGGCAAAACTGAGAGCCTCTACAGTTATGGAGGAGCTGCATTTAGTATTAAAAAACTACTTGATGGTTAACAATAAATAAATGTGAGATCATTTCAACATACAGTCAAGAGTACCCGTCACTCCTGTATAGTTAGTAAAACATTCAGGCTTAGCCACCAAAACAGAATAAAATCAACAACAGAAATGTAAATTTTGCATCAATTGTGGTGTCAATAGTTAGTCTGCACCTAAGCCACATGCAACACATTAACGTTTTTGGGAACGGTTTATTGGGGTTCAGTCATTTAGTGATAATGACACTTAAGCTATTTCTTTAGGAAATAATTATAACATCGATAACAAAGTCAAAGAGGGACAAAAATAGTTCTGATACTCAAAGATTCAACAGTTGTTAGATTAAAATTTAAAAATTGTGGAAGAAAAATAAGATGAAAAGCACAAATGTAAATTGTGGTGTCAGTTAGTAATAGTCCGGACCTGAAAGACCGTACCATCTGCGAGACGTTAACGTTTTGGGGAACGGTTTATTGGTGTTCAGTCAGATAATAATTCTTCAAGTCATTTCATTGTATTTTCAAAAAAATTATAACGTCGGTAATAAGGTCAAATGGATTCCAAAAATAGTTTTGTTACTAAATTCAAAAATTTTAAAAAGTTAATAAAAAACATTAAAGAAGAATAACATCAAAACAGAAATGCGGTGTAAGTGGGTAATTTGAGAGACCCTACCATCTGTGATACCATAATGTTATTGGGAACGGTTTATTGGGGTTCGGTCCTATAATAATAATAACTCTAAAGTCATTGCTTTATATTTTGAAAATAATTACAACAGCTGTAACAAAGTCAAAAAGGTCCCATAATAGCTTTGATACCATATTCAAAGACTTAGAAGTTGTCAAAATGGAACTTAACAATGGTCGATTGGGTTCAAAAGTTTTAGAAAAGTGAACAAGCTTTTAGTAGATATTTTTAAAAAATGAAGTGGCCAAATTAGACTGGTAATTGATGGTCAGTGGACATGAAGACTTTTTAACAACTAAAAAATTCTACCAATTTTTGTTATCAAAAATTCTTTACCTAAAAGTATGTTTATGTATTGTTAAAAACATTAGTGACTAGTCAAATATTTTAAAGCTTAAGATGCTGAAGAAAGTGTTAGAACTTTAAAGAAAATTTGAATTCTAAAAAAAAATTAAAAATATAAATTCTGGTGGCGGAAATGTGTAATATTCTGTACTTGAAAAGAAGGTCTAATTATAGTCATTTAAGTTAAAATCTAAAATCGACAGTTTCAAGAAGAAGTCGCTGATTGTCTAAGTAAGGTAAGGTAGTACACAAAAGAAACAAGTTCTAAGTACCTAACAAATTGTCAACTTGGTTCTAACTCTTTTCAAAACTGCACTTTAAGATACAAAGAAGGAAAAAGGACGTTGATCACTAATAAGTTATCAGGGTGGCGAAAATTAGTTAAAAATGAAGAAAGCAGCGCTAAACATTATCAACAATATTGAAAGAAAGGACCATCAGTTGTTTCTTCTTCTCTTGCCATATTCTCAACACCTCTCTACATGTGCTTGTGATTAGCTTGCATTAGTTTGCACATAGTTTGGAAGCACCAAAAATTTAGGGAAAAGAGAGTATACTACTCATCGTTTAGCACAGCCTTTCGAGGGGGAGCGACTAAACAAAAACATTTTAATTTTGACCAGAACTGCCGGTGGTTAAAAATCAAGAAAAGCTAATTAACGAGGGTTGACAACGTTTGTAATTTTTTCTAATTTTTATACGTATACGTCGTGAGTCTTTATTCTAAATGACCAAGAATTTGGAGGAGACACTTTCTTAGCCAGGGGACTACTTGGTGGTTTGCCAATACTTTTCGCGGGAAAGCGACCGAAGAAAAATTCTTTAGATTTAACAGAGAATTTCCAGTTTTTAGAAGGCAAAGAAGACAAAAAAAGATAGAAAAATATGACCAACACAGAATGCTTCATAGTTAATTTCAAGAGCGGACAAGCACATAAAGCCATTTCTGGTTCGATAGATGAAATTCGGAATTTTTTGATAATTAAGATTAAGCAAATGCAGACAAAAAAAAACCCAAAGAATAACAAAGTAATAGTAAATATAGAAAACTGCTATTGATATGAGGAAAAAAAAATACCCTTTTAAGAAGTAGTCAAAAGATCGAAACTCATAAAAAGAGGAAACTAAACATAAAAAAAGCAAAAATCTCAAGAAATGGACAAAATAAAACAAAGAAATCAGAAAAAATACTAAGAGCAGTACCAAGAGTCTCTCAATAGAATTTCCAGTAGAATAATGAAAAGGTACGCCAGATGAAGAAATTTCAAGCAAAGGAAACTTTATAGAGCAAGGAGAAGAGTGACGGTGTAAAACCAACCTGTTCTTGAGTTTATGAGTTATGGCAGTACCATCTGCACCATTGCTGCAAGTACACGTACCATAAAGATATTGAAAATATCCCTTTTGACTTATGTCCAAACGCAGTTTAAAGTTCACCGCAGTTGTTTTCGAAATTTTTTCAATAACTTGATTTGGTTTCGGTCAACCGGCTTCCCGTCTGGGTCGTTTTAGTATCGCCATTGGAGATCTCGAATTTCTGGGTGGCGCGGCCGTACCCATGCCATGTGGTGTCTACCTTCTTCTAACCAACCGGCCTTTCCTATGGCGACGACACCACGACGCAATCGATCCGTCTGCTGTTCCGTTATTGTGCGGGAGGGCCTTTCTTTTTCGATCTTTAAACGTCGGCAATCATGGTGTTGTCAGTGGTAGTGAATCGAGAGGCGTCGTTGCCAGTTTCATTGATTTCAGAGAAACGCTGCGTACAGTTGAACCAGACAAAGGAAAATTATTCCGTCAGTCCTCCTCCGGCCGTACCCTTTTATTTCTCTCTTATCCGTCTCCAGACCGGCATTCTAATCTTCGTCGATGTTCATTCCGCGGACCCAAAGTCCCGAGAGACCTAAACTGAATCAAAATCGTCATCCAAGTTATTATATCCGGCGATTTCGACACCGGTTAAAGAGCTCTCATAACTCAATTTTGCCACAACCGCTCTTTACAAAGAGTTGACGGTAATAGCGTCGCGACGCCACCTGAGTACTCAAAGAAGCGAGGGAAATTATGATTTGTCTATTTCTTGAAGCTAATTGTTTTTGGAATGTCGAAAAACAAAGTCGTGATTAGCTGGACGTAATGATGATTAACGTAACGTGTCCGGACCGGAATCGCTCCGCGCGTTCTGTTTAGCGGTAATTAACCCCGAACGGGGGCAAATAAATCCGGAATTATTATTAATCGGAAAACGCAAACATGTTAATTTGTTGATCGGTTCCTCGTGGCGTTTCGCTCTTCGCTAACTTGATCACCGCAAGTTTCGGCTCGGTTCAGACCCAAATATGTTTCAATTACGCGCTGTTAATATTTACCAGAGACTCTGCAAATATTATATTAATGCAAACATTGCTTTAACTTTCATTCGTTCTAATAACAAGTCTCGTCGTTACATCATTATTTGTAAATTTTCGACAACCAATTAAGTTCTTCCTATCTATTTTCCCGCAACATTCAACTGAATTGTGATCGATGAAACGTGAAACGACTCAGTTTATGGGTTTTCAACAAATGACAGTATGGCGAGCTGTTGAACTGGCTGGCGTTTATTTAGGGAGGTTCCGGCTGGCCGTTGTGAGATCAAACTAGAAAAACTCGAATAGAACTCGCGCTATTGTCAGTAGGGCCGACTTTTTATTTCATTTACATAACTAGCGGCGGTATCGAAAAAATTGTTCGGTTTTTTGCCCCTACGTCGTTTTTATGGTAAATGGGAACGGCAGGGGAGCTAATAATCTTGTCAGGCTGGATACCTACTGCAGAACCAGATTCGGGAAATTCAATCATTTCTACCTGGACCGCTTCACATATTTCCAAGTGGCTCAGTGGCAGTTGGTGAGAAAAATCGCGTTTTTGCCAAATTTAAAATTTTTCACGTTATCAATAATTTGCGTTACACAATAAATCCAACTTCTTTGTAATAGCTGAACTGAGTTGATTTACCACGGTATTTCAAACTACATTTAAACTTTTTTAACAATAGAAGCTCACAAAGTTTTATTACCGACTTCCTAGACAGTCTAACATTTAATTTTCTACATATATTTAACGCCAATCATCCGTTGACTCTAAAAAAATATTGTTGCAACTTTTTTGTGAGCAACTCTACTAATCATTTTTTTTATTATGAGAATAACTAGACAAACTTTTACTGGAGACGTTTCCATTTGGGTTACTTTCCTGTTATTAAAAGCTCAATTTGGTTGTTATCATAATTTGTGTATTTGGTAAAACTTGTCAAGAAGGATTAAGTTCGAATTTATTGTCACAAAAAAAAATTAAAGTAATGAAGAGAAAAGAGTGTAGAGAATAATCAATAGAAATTATTTCAATTTTTTTAGTATTTAACTGAAATTAATAGATTACAAAAAAAATTGATGCTGTTCAAAAATTTTAGGTCGATTAAGCAAATGTTGAGATGGAAAATAAAAAAAGAATTACAAGATGAGCTTCCCTGAACATCAACTGATGTAATCACAAAAGTTAAAAGTCAGCTGCTGGATTTTTAGGGGTTTCTAAAGATTGAACTACTTTTGGGCCCGCATATGGCTTCGTGCAGACAAGAGAGAAAAATTTAAAGAAAAAATCATTAAAAAAATTTGTAACTTTTTGAGAATTATTAACTTTATTTGTTTGCACTACCAATTTTTTTTTAAATTTATGTGCTGTTACTAAAATAAGAAACACCCAATTTGCCTCTGTGAGCTACTTTGATTTAAATTGCAAGTCTAGGAAAATTGTTACTGGAGTTGCTATTTGGATTAGTTTTCAGCAGTATGATCAAAAAATAATAAATTTAATTACCAACATTTCTATATTTTATAACAATTATCAGTAAAGTACGGACGCGTCACTAAAAGGAGAGAAAAAGAAATTAGGGTCTTGAAGAAAAATTGTGAAACAAATTTTTAGAAAACTTTTTCCTTATCATAATTTATTATAAAATTTGTTTACGTTTTCCGGACAACACAACATAAATACCTACTAAAAATAAAAAACTGCTAGTGCCTAATTAGTCAATTGATAATTAAATAATAATAAATAATTAAATAAATGGAATCAAAATAAAACATTAAGGTTAATATTAGAAGGTAAGTTTTCTTAACTTCAACTCCTCTGTACAAATGTTAAAATTTAGCTTCCGGGTCTTTAGGGGCTTCTATAGATTGAACTATTTTTTATAAAGAAAAAGAAATGTTAAATTGAGGAAAAACGGAAGTTATAACAATTTATGATTAGAAAAAAATTTCTTGCATTATTAGCTAATTATTTCTTAACACCACGTTAAGCTGTGTTACTCCAGTAATAATTAAATAACACTAAAGTATCTCCAATAGCTGATAAAAGCCACTTATACCCACATTAGAAAAAATTAACAATATTTTTCTCTATTTAAATATTTTGTAACAATTATTAAGAAAAAGCATCCATTAGGTCAAACAAATTTTTTTTTAATTGATGTACCTACTGATTTTAAGATAGAAATGTTAACTAAAATATTTAAAACTTTAGTGGAAATAATTCAAATAATATTAAAAAAAAATTACAACAATTTAAAGTTCTTTAAAGCACTTTATAATAAGAACACTACTTGAAGTTCTTTAAGCACTTTTTCTAATATTATTTGAAGTATTTGAACTAGTTATCTGAAGATACTTCAAATGCCAACTAAAATAACTAAAACTTCAGAAAACTTCAGTTTAAAAATTTTAAGTACTTAGTAGATTAAAGTATACAAACTAAAATATGGTACGAGACCTTTAAAATATTTTACACATCACTGAAATATGTGCAGTACCCATCTGAAATTTTTTGAATTTTAATTAAAATGTCTGAAGCTACAGTTAATGTAGTTTAATTAATATTAATCAAATAATTTAGAATTATTGCAGTTATTAATTATTTGTTTGAAATTGACGCTTAAATACTAAAACTCAATTTCTGAGACTTGAAGTTGACCTGAAGTCAATAAAATTTGTGATCAACTGAAAGTATTTGATGTTTCAACTGAAATTGATTCAAATAGCACTTTTGAATTAAGCATTTGAAGCATTAAAACTTCAATTATTATGCAGTTGGTTCAATTATAGTTTTTAAAGAGAGCTTCGGTTTTTCATCTCCATCCTATTTTTGATTAAATTAATTTGGTACCTAGCTAATTTTCTACTTGAGAGAAATTTCCTTACATTCTTTATGCAACAATAGCATTAAACAGCGATTTTCATTCTCTAAGTAAGCGTTAAAGCGCAACCTGTAATTACACATGTACACGTTGCAATTGGATGCATAACGATGCTTTGATCCTCTTGCGGTATGAAAATTTCAAATTAATTATTTCCTATACGAATCCACACCTATTATTAAAATGAGACTTTCTCCAAGACCTTGAACAATAAACAATTCTTATTGTCGACCTAGTTTACAACCGCAAGAGACACTTTTGGGGTTTGTTTGGTCATTACCGGAGCAAATATTTGATTTGGCGGTGTTTAGGCGCGGAAGAGTTGCTTGCGTGCATATTGCCCGAGTTGCCGTCAACGGTTCCAACAAACATCTACCTGGATTACAACCGACACCTTTCTACGTCTTTATGACATCGTAAATAAATTTGTAACCAGTTCCAACTAAATACATGATCGTGTAATTGTACCGGAAGTTATTGTTGAAATGCGGGTACTTTAAGTTAAAGCGAAAGGAAGAATGCTCGACTGCACAAAGTTACATCACTTCATTTATTTAAACTATTTATTTTTAAAATTCGCTTCTTTAATAAAGAAAACGAAAGTTTCAAGTTAATTGGGGGTTTGGTCGGGAAAATTCGAGGAATTTTTTGCAGAAATTCTGTTGATTTTGTTGAACCGGAAACAAAGGGTGGAAAGATTTTTGTTTGCGCTGAAATGTTTCGGGGAAGAAACAAATTTTTGATAATTTTAAAATTGCGAAATAAGGGTGGTCGATGTGAAAATAATTGGATTATAGAATAAATTTGTAACGGACGAGACATCGTTAATTCGCTGATGGCGGTTTTGATTTGTTGGAATCCGGACTGGAGTGACGTCCCCAATTCGGTTTGAATTTACTGGATTAAGGGCATAAATCTTGCTAGCGAGAATTGACAATGGTATTACGTTAGGTGGGTGCCGGATGATAATCTTCACGCAAAATTAGTGCAATCAAAGCTTGGTTGAGATTAAAGAGACACGTGACAAGGTAGCATGTCAGTATTGTTCACCCTTAAAATTGTTTGCTATATATAACTTTATTTGCAGGCACGTTATGTTTACTTGTCGCAAACATTAAATAAAAGGGATTTTAGAAGCTTTTTTATGGAATGTTAGATCAATTCTCTCGCAAGTCTTAGTCTGTCATCAATTATCAAATTGGTTGTCGTTTTTAAACTAGCGTTTGTAAAGTTAATGAAAGATAACGAAGATCTAGAGAACTTTTCTAGTTCCTCCAAAAAGTGTTTTTGAAACATTCTGAACTTTAGAACAAAATTTAGAGTATTTTTATGACAAAAAAATTGACTAAACAGTAATTTGGAAAAATATTTACTTGTGAATTTAGTAATTTTCAAATTTACCGCGTTTTTATCGTGAAAATCTAACTTGTTACAACTTGCTTACTTGCTATGATTTTACTAAATATTCCTTAAAATTTGTAACATAAATGTAAAAAGTAGAAGAAATTCTGGTAGGTTGAAGCTCTAAAAAATACAAACATTTTTTTAGAGCTTCAACCTACCAGAACTCTAATTTGCCCAAATATCGAAAGACGTAAGTAGAGAAGGTGAACTGGCAGAGGATTGAAATTAATTTCGCAAGTGGGAAATATTTTGGCTACTCACTTATTAAAATGTAATTATGAGGTAAAATTGTGATTCTTAAAATTTATTAATAAACATGCACATTATCGCATGGAATAATGATTAACTCAATTTTTTAGACGAAAAATTAAAGAAATTAGGAAGATCTATAAGCAAAAGAGAGTTAAATTTAATTATCATTTAGAAGATGTAAATAAATTTCTGTGAATGTTAGAAAATGATTCTCTAAAACATTTTGGAATTAAGAATGCATTTGCTTTGGCCTTGTCACCTTTTACTGCCAATTTTATTAGCGTTGTAGATAGAAGAGACCTAAAGGCGATAGCGCTGGATATTTTATGGCCTCATCATTTCCTGGAACGCTTGAAGCTTAGAGCTTCAACAGAAGAAAATCCGTGTGTCGTATAAACTATAGCAGTAAATTTTTGGACATAGAAAGATTGAGAGATATTGTTTGTGCTATTTTCTCTTGATTAATAAAACATTTCAGAAAGTGACTATGTGACAATAGAATCTTTTACAATTAAAATTTAATAAAAAATTCAAACATAACTTTAGAAACTAAAAAACACAGTGAAATTAAAACTGGAGAACCAAATATAAAAATAAGATTGATAAAAGGTGGTCACAGTTATTTAAATAAATAATTAATATGTACAGAGGGATAAAACCGTAAAAATAGTTGAGAGGCATATAATTTAATAACTCTTGAGGGTGGAAAGTGTAAATGACTGTTTATTAAAATGCATGGAAAAAATATAGGAGAAGTAAGAACAAAAAAAAAAAAAGATGGATTTAAGAAAAGGTTGTCTCACCTATTCCAGTTATGGACGAAATTCTAAGATGGGGGTAGGTAAACTGAGTAACAGACACATAAAAAAGATATGATTTTTGACTGTATTGGAGTGATAGAGTTTTGTACTTGAACATGATATAGAAATAAAAAAAACAATGATGAAAATTACAAAAAAATTTTGGAACATAAATGCAATTGTAGCAAAATAGATAAATAAAGGAAATGTGTGGAGGATATATGTGATAAGGAAAATCAGATAAAGTGGAATGCGGCTTGCAAGCTCGGTAAAGTGTGTATGAAGTATGCATGAAGCAAAATTATAGAGATTGAAGTGGCTCAGACAAGGATTTTTAGATGGGTCTTAGGGGAACACAGAAAAGCTTTGGTAAATATTGTTAAAAGAAAACAAAAGGAGGCAAAGTGAGAGTGGAAACAGGAAGGAGGACGCCAAAATATAAAGGGTAGATAGTAAAAGAACAAAAGTGTTTAAAATAAATTAAACATTAAGGAGATGAATATTATAAAAATATGAAATGGCTTAAAAATCTACAAAAGTTAAAACTTTAAACTACATCAAGAAAAGATAAATAGACAGTTAAAAGCAAAAAAATAATAAAAAAGCGAGGTGCGTAAAATTATATGAAGTAAAATTATACAAATGGAAGTAACAAAATTAATTGGAAAAAATGCAGATAGAAATTTGTTGATGGGTCTTAGGGGAAAAAAGAAAAGCTCTAGAAATAACTTTATATAAAAAAATAAAAAAAGGCAAAGTGAGAGTAGAGGCGGGAAGGAGGACGCCAAAATATGAAGGGTAGATGGTATAAAACCAAAATGTTCAAACTAAATTAAACATCAAGGAGAGGAATATTATGAAAAAATGAAATGGCTTGAAAAACTACAAAAGCTAAAACTTAAAACTGCATCAAGAAAAGATAAATAAAGAGTTGAAAGCAAACAAAAAAGGGGGGTGCGTAATGTTATATGAAGCAAAATTATAGAGATGGAAGTAACAGAATAAATTGAAAAAAGTGCAGACAAATTTTTTTAGATGGGTCTTGGGGGAAAACAGAAAAGTTCTAGAAATAACTTTATAAAAAAGCCAAAAGAGGCAAAGTGAGAGTAGAGGCGGGAAAAAGGGCGCCAAAATATAAAGGCTAGACGGTAAAAGTAGAAAAATATTTAAACTAAATTGAACATCAAGGAGAAGAAGAATTATGAGAAGATGCAATGGCCTAAAAAATACAAAAGCTAAAACAACATGAAGAAGAGATGAAATGAAAGTTGGAAGAACAAGTTACAAATCTATGGAAGCAAAAAATGAAAACGAGGGGGTGTGTAATGTTATATGAAGCAAAATTATAGAGATGGAAGTAAGAGGATAAATTGGAAGTGACGCAGACAAGAATTTATATATGGGTCTTAGAAGAAAACAGCAAAGCTTTAGTAAATACCTTTATAAAAGGAAGCAAAAAGAGACAAAGTTGGAGCAGAGGCAGGAAGCAGGGCATCAAATATAAATGGTAGATGGTGAAAGAACAAAAGTGTTCAAAATAAATTAAGCATTAAGCAGAGGAAAATAACGAGAAAATGCAATAACTTGAAGAAATATAAAACTAAAAGAATAGCAATAAAAAATGAGAAGAGAGTTGACAGAACAAGATACAAATTTGTGAAAGCAAAAAAGGAAGATTTGTAAAGTTATAAGAAGCAAAATTATAGAGATGAAAGTAGCAGAATAAATTGGAAGATGTGAAGACAAGAAATTTTAGATATGTTTTAAGGGAAAACAGTAAAGCTCTAAAAATTACTTTATATATAAAAAAGAAGCAAACTGAAAGCAGAGACAGGAAGGAGGGCAAAAGTAATCAAAATAAGTTAAACATCAAGCAGAGGAAAATGACGAGAAGATGCAATGTCATGAAGAAATATAAAAGCCGAAACAATATCAAGAAAAGATGAGAAGAGAGTTAAAAGAACAAGATAAAAATCTGTGGAAGCAAGAAAGGAAGGTCTGTAATATTATTGTAATTATATATGAAGCAAAAGTATAGAGATGGAAGTAACAGGAAAAATGGGAAGTGGTGCAGGCAAGAATTTTGATATTAATTTTAGGGGAAAACAGGAAAGCTCTAGTAAATACCTATATAGAGAAAGCAAATGGAAGCAAAGTAAGAGTGGGGGCAGGAAAGAAGGCGCCAAAATATGAAGGGTGGATGGTGAAAAAGCAAATGTGTTCTAAGTAAATAAAACCGCAAGGAGATGAGAAATTTAAAATTACTAGAAGATCCAATGGTTTGAAAAAATACAAAAGCTAAAACAACACGAAAGAAGATAAAAAGAGAGTTGAAACAACAAAATATAAATATGTGAAAACAAAAAAAAAAGAACAAAGAACTCAATATATGAATCGGGTAGAGAGATAAAAGTGGAAGTTGCAACATAAGGGCAAAAAAACTAAAAGCATTGAATGCACAAAATCTGTTTTTCTTTAATATGTGGGAAAGCAGTAAAATTGTAAAATATGCGATAAAAATGTGCATGGAGATAAGAGAAACAAAGGTAGAAGGAAAAAATTGACCAAACCTTAACAGAAATTTGAAATGTGTAAAAAATTAAAAGAAAATAACTAAAAATGTCTTTTCAGTTTGTTGGGCTAAAGATTTATATTTTCCGGACTAAACATCGACCTACCAAATGGTAAAAAGTAACTTGTTTTAAAGAATTTGTTTAATTGCATTAAAAAAAATGTGGCAATTAATTTTCAAAGCATACAAAACTATTTGTAAGTTTTCATTAAATTTGTTTCAAAATTATTTGATTATGAAGAGACGCCATAACAGTTTTTGTAGATTTAAAGAGAAGATGGACAAGATTTCTTCAAAATTGATAAACTTGTTTATTTTTTAAGGAAAATTCAAGTTGCATTCTATTCGAAAGAAAGCAGGAATTCAGTAATTAATTTGAAATTAATTTTTGGAACCTCTTTGTTGGAAATATATTACAATATCCAGGATTGGGAAAACTTTTAAGTAAACGCTTTCTAGTTCTGTGTACCCGCAGGTCAAACATTAACAGTACTTGAGAAACTAAATTTCTTACGTTTTTATTTGAGTTATTTTACGCTTTGATTCACCCGGCGCATCCACCATTTCGCGATACTCGCGAATTTTTTTGCGGTCTTGCCATAATAACCTCATTTATTTAACATGATTTCTAATGCATTATCGGTAAGTTACTCGAGTTTTTTGGCAAAAGAAGTAAGCAAAAATTTATCATTATAATCACAAATTAAGTGAATTATAATTTTTGCGCAAAGAAATTAATAACGGAGAAAGTTTACAATTGCCATAATTTTAACAATGTTATAGTAGTAATAATGATTATTCTTAGAAAAGTGACTCTCACAAGGTTAGTAGCAAATATAAAATTTGTAGAAAAAAAATTGAATTAGGATTGTTATATAAATCTGCAACATGATGTTTGCGAGACTACGACTATACCTGGGCAGCTCTTTTGAGTAGAAAATCATTAATTATCCAACTGCGGCCCTGACAGAAGCTTATCTCCCTCTTCCATAACAGTTGTCTGAAAATTGTAGTGTTTGCCAGTACCGGCAACAATGGATGGCCGTTGCCCCCATGCCAGTGATTGATGATTTTACTCAATTACCCAAATATCCTGAACGTTGCTTCGGTATCAACCAGGAGCCGGTTAATCAGTTTGATATCTCACAAAGCCATCTGCGACATTTTCCCTCCCAAAAACGTTACGATCAAACCGTTATAGACACCTAAAAATATTACGAGCTTCCGCCGTTTTAACGTTATTTATTTAGATCTGACTATTACCAAATTTAGCATCAACAAAGAAATAAAAAAATGATGTTAGTTATTAACAAAATTATCGCCCACACGTAATCGCTAATCTATAAGTAATAAATTTTATATCGTCAAGTGGGCGTTATTAAAACGACAGATGCCATTTTCGAGAATGATCGAAAATTTCTGGAGCGTTCTCCCTCTGAAAAGAAACAGTGCCGGAACTTGCTGCACATCGAAACGAGACGAGGCGTCGTCGGCAGATCAATACAGGAAACGCCATGGGACGGAGTGACATTGGCGTGTCCAGAGATTCTCGTCATGGTTTTGGACTTTTCGTCATGTTGTTGAAATAATTTTTGTTGTTTGTTGGTATAGTCCTGTGGCCGCCATCGCCGCCCCCTACGTATTTTTATCCACCTGCCTCGTTTGTTTACTTTAGGATAACGTATACAAGGTGGTTCACAGACTGCTGGGTCTCGGGCCCGATAACGAAATTAATAGCGTTCGATGAATTGCGACGCAATTTTCAACGAAAAACGCGACGCTGATTAATTCGGTTACAAATTGGAAAAATCGACGGCAAAAAATTCCCTTGTCGACACAATTTAGGGCATGCGATAATTGAGAATTGAGTCTCTCACCTTGAACGAGAGAATTCTATACAGCGAGTTCGATTTTTTTGAAAATTTCAAGTAGTTGGGCGATTTCGAAAAATTGGCCGCGAAGCGGCAAAAAAGCGTCGCTCTAACGAAAAGATTCTTTGTTGTTTGATCACACCCTGTTAGGGCGAGTCTGAGATAAAAAATAGCAGGTATGAAAAATCCGAATTCCGGCCCTCCAAATCTCGCCTTGTCATCTCGTCTTTCACGCCGGTTGAGGTCGTTTCTTCACCTGAAATTAACCGATTGCGTCGTTAGTTCGGAATCGTTTAAAAATTGACGGAGGCGTCGTGTCCGGGTTGGCGCCGATTTCGGGCGCTGAATGAACCGGCTCACTTTCCCCCTTGCTGGGGTTTTTCGTCGCATAACTGCGAGATCGATATAGCGAGGAGGGTTGTTCGATGCGTAGGACGATGCCATCCATGGCCTACCATAACTCCCGGGCCAAACAAACCCCCTGCCGCCCACCCCAAGTCGGCGGCGTTGCTATGGGGGGGACCAACTAGCAACCGTCTCCCCTTCTTCAATGCAACTACATTTTCGAATGCGTCCGTATCGATCCTCCGGATACGATTACCGCACGGCGTATGCACGTAATTCCGAGTCTGGTGCTTCTGGAATAGAGGTTTCGTCCCCGGAGGGGCGGCGGGCACAATCGATTTTTCGCACCAGGCGGCTGGCCGAGACAATGTGATGTTTTTCTTTTGTTTAGGGACTCCGGATCGATGGGTGTAAGCAGAAACAAGTAATTAAGCGCCACGAAGGGCGCCGCCACTCCGGCACTCCGGGTTCAGGCTTCGCAGTCCACGACACGCATCTTCACTCATATTTGTTTTACGATTGATGGCAATTAAATACTTTTGTCTTAGCTTTACCACCAGTTGGTGGCGGGGTGCATCCCAATTTCCTACGTATATTGAAGACCGCGGCGAAGCCGCTTCCGTTGTAGCTCCAGTCGGTTTAGACCGTAAATTTTCAAAGCTCGGACGTGCCCTAGGTCGGCACTAAATGGTCTTGATTTACAATAATAATATTTACCTTTTGGATTATTACTTACCATTGTTGGGTTAAATTTGTTTTATAAAAATTATTACTAATTACCGAATTTTTTAAAGCATTTTCTCTCTTGCACTTAAAAAGTTTGAGGTTCATTCATTTAAGCGAGAGCTGAAATTGATCTTCTCTACTACAACGCCCTCTTTCATAATTTCTTTGTTAACATCATCAAAGAAAACTTAAAAATGACACAACTTGACTTTGACGGTCTTCAGAATTCAAGGTCTGCTTGTTGCATCCGTCAGAAATATTTGACATATCTTTTAGGACTCGTAGAACCGAAGAGATGGACAGTTGTATATCTTTAGTTTTAGCTAAACTATTTCTACAAGTATCGGGATTAGAAGAAAAATTTGTTGGTTCTCAAAACGGGTCTTCATAAGTAGTTTGTTGACTAAAAGCGAAAATCAGGAGTCCCTTTAGGAGTTGACCCAACTAAATTTTCTTGCCGTCTTCACAATTTCCCCGTTTTTGTTGGAATCGCCGGAACAAAGGTGGATGGCGTTCTAGAAGATTCTGGCCTTGGCAGTGGAGCATGGGTCCCCTGCCTGCGCAGCCGCATGCCTTCACGGCCAGTGACACTTTCACAGGCCCGGCTTTGCCCCCGAAAATTTCTTGCTGAAATAAAAATAATTGTTTCGTTCTGCAACAATCTGGCTAGTCTCGTAATTGTGGAGTAATGAGCAATTTTTTAATCAACCATTTTGTGTGTTTAAAAAGAAGGCAAGGGGATGTTGATGTGTTGGGATGGAAGTATATTTTTGTAGTTTTTCCTTTTTGGGAGTTCATGAATCTTGTACGAGTTCTCTTTGTCACTTGGCTAAGCAATTTATGGCCGTTCGCGCCCGATAGCGGAAAAGCTTTTATTACGGCCCCGACTGCGACTCCCGTGTACATACTGAAGCAGAACGATCGTTGATATTTCATGAACTGGTGCTCTTTGTTTGTGCACGTTAACCGTGACCTACACAACGTGATGACAAAGGGGAAACCGCCATGTTGGCCCTTGTTGCGGCCCCCACTGACCACGCCACGCAGTGCCCATCCAAACTTTGTTGATCTTTCCAGCTGGGCTTCGGTTTAGTTTGGTTTTTCTCGTTAGATAAATTTGCTAGAAACTAGGGAAGGTTTTGTGGATGAATTTTAAAATTAAATAGAATTTTCTGGGGGCCGTAAATAACCATTTTGGGAACTCCACTTTTCTACAGTTATTAACCAACTAAATTCCGGTTTCGCACAATCTGATAGCGCAAATAATGGAAGTTTAGAACTTGAAAGTTGTTTCTACCACGAACCTGGCTTTCAGCTGTTTACTAACCAAGCAAACATACGTTTTATTTATTGTATTGTTTAAACCTTAAATATCTCCCTTTGGGTTCAGGCGCTCGTTATTAGAAAACCCTAAAATTTTTTAACAGAAATTTCCAAACAAAAATTTTTTTTCAGTAACAACATTTCAGAAAAATATTTTTTTATTTTGATGCAAATACTCTGAAATTGCTGCCGTAACTTGCTCGATTCAGTAACAATTTTAGCACTTCAGAAAAATAGTTTTGGAATTTTCAGGTAAATGGAACAAAATTTCTGTAAAAACTTTCAGACAACTTTTTCATCAAAGGAATTTTCTAAAGTTACGAAATAAAATGTAACCAAATCGGGCCAGTTTTGTATTATAAAAAAAACTCGAATTTTTAAAACAAAATTAGAACTTACTAGGTGTAACTTTTTGTCTTCAGTAAATCTCCATTACTTACCACATAATCGCGTTACATTTTTGCGTTATTCAAAAAAGTTAAACGATAAATTTTCGACTCGCGTTTTCACAACCAATTCCTCTTAGTGTAGCCAACAATTTACACCCATTAACACATTATTTGCAATTATTGGCACATTTGCATGTGTGCCGCAAATACTTAATAACACGTATATACACTCAAACCTTTCACTGAAATCAGCGGTACCGAAACTTTTGTCATCCAGTATTTTAGCTTCCTGCTTTTTCCCCACTAGTCCAATTTTGTCATAATATTTTTTTTTTAAATTCTCCGTTAGTAACAACATTTATTTGACTAGTAACCGAAATGTTTAGAATTTATAGTGATCATCTGCTGTATTTCGAAATCTCTTTCCGAACACACCTGCTGGTGTGATAACTAAATCTATGTCTTCAATATTGACATGGGGGAGTTTGACGATGGGGGTTTGCGGCAAAACAACCCACTTTTCGCTGAATCCGACTAATTAAAGGACGAGCTTTATGGAGGCGCCAACAAATAGATTAATTATTAACAACACCTGCGCGCTAACATTGACTGGTAATTGTCATTCATAATGAAGGGAATTTTATGGAAATTGCTCATTTGCATATGGCATCGGATATGGCGATGAAATTTATTCGAGCTGTAATTGTTACAAGCGTTTTTGCATAATTGTTAACAACTGAAAAAGTTGGTTTTTGCTCAGGATTCTACAATCAAGTTATAGAATAAATAAAATAAATATCTAGAAGCGCCGATTCGTGTTGTTAACGTTGTTGGGAGGTGTTTTTAATTCGTTTTAACGCGCTTTTGCCAGGTGGTGTTTTGTTCGAGACTTAGCCACATCATTAAATTTACATTTTTCAGTGCTTGCCCAGGCATGTCATGAAATTTTGGGGCCTCAAGCGCCACTCAATTTGCATCCTTCAAAATGTTGAATATATGAGTAATCTTGATAAGTAAATAAAATATTCATAATCTCCAGTAAGCGCGTAAATGTTGGAATAAGTTTGATTAATGCACTCAAATTAGCAATTAATTAAGTCATCAACTAAAAGCCGTCTTTAATTAAACGATAATAAATTTTCAGTAGTAATATAGTAAAGGAGAGTGCATTTATGTCAACATTTAATCCATTTACCCAACATTATCGCTAACATTGTAAAGTTGAGTAAATGGGTCACGAGTGCTTGATGCTTCAATAATTAATAATGGAAAAAACTCGAGTGATCCATTACTCAATATTCTCTATTAATTTAGGATTTAAGAAAATCCAACAATTGTAAATAAAATTAGAGAAATTTGAAAATTTGTTGATTTATTTTGGATGATTTCTAGTATCTAAGTTAGACAATTAACTAAATTATTTCTTTTAAAACAAAATTTTGAATTGGCGTTAATTTATAGAGTGAAGCGAATGGCGAAAATTGAGAAACAAAGGACACAATTAGAATTCTGCTAGACTGGGAATAGGAGAAAATAAAATGCGGACTAAAAGGAAAAAGTTGTTAAGTTGCTATCGAATGTCACGATAAAGTACGTGCAAAAGCTTTACAAGTTGAATATTGCGTTTAGCCGATTTTACACAAATTAAGAAAATTTTAAGTAAGGGAAAAGGTTAAAGCTTAGTTTAGTATTTATTGTTATTCTCAAAATGTTTATATTCAGGAACAGAAAACTTTGAAAGACTTTAATTTCTCAATCACTACTTGCGGGGGTAAAACAATAAATTATTGAATTACCACTTCTTCAAGCTTAAAATTTTATTTGTCGACAATTCTTGCAGTGCAGCGAAAAGAGAAAATTTGGATGGAAAAGTTGATTTAAAAAATCGTTAGAATTCTACAGGACTGGAGAGATAATGTAAAAATAAAACCTAAATGATAAACGAGTAATTACAAAAATTGAGTTTTTAAAGCTGCTAAGAAATGCCACCCTTAGACAAGTGCAATAACTTTACAAATATAAGTTTGATATTGAATTCAGTCGATTTTGACACAATCCTCATGGAGGTTTCTCATTAAGTGTCTGAATTTTTTTAAGGACGTATGGTGGATTCAATTTTTTTTTTAAGTTCTTGCAAAATAAATCGTATAGAATATCATGGCAATTAGTTAAAAAAAATGCATTGTTTAGACAAATGGAACAATAACAAAATTTAATCTTCTTTCGAACACCGCTAAGGACCCATTCATTCAATGGTTGATTTTTTTTCATGAACATGACAAATATCAATGGGAGCTTAGTTTGGCACCCTTCTCATTGATGAAATGAGAAAAATTATTATGTTGCGGATAAAGAAGCATCGGAAAGGTTAAAAGAAAATGCAACTAGCAAGTATTAAGTTTGTGAATTTCTTCAAGCTTGAAAGTGACAAATAACAATCTCTGATCTTACAATCTCAAAGAAAGAATAGAAAATTTTATTTTTTGACTAACAATAAATTCTAAGTAGAAACAGCTAAATCGCAACATATTCTAGTAATGTAAAAATTTGTACAAAAAATATTTAACTACGTTTGTTTATAGATTCTAAATATAAAATGTTTATGAAAAAATAAATAATTTTGTCTACTTCACAAATTTTTCAAAGTTAGACACGGAGGATGCTTGTGTAGGGTTGAGTTGTACAGAAAATTGTAGCTCGCTTGTGGCTTTTTTACTTTATTTCCAGCTCTCCTCAATTATTAATTTCAAGCTCTTGCAGGCCTTATAACAATATTTTTTTCACCTACCCACCCTACTCTTTTACACTTGTAGGATCGTCATTAATTAGAACTGATCTCAAAGATTAATAATTAATTTTCCTATAAATTCTTAAAACTAGATACTTTTTTTCAAACTCCATTCAACAATGTCCTCAATTTTCTTGACAGTGTAGCTATCAATTTATATGTTCTTTAAACAAAACATTACACAAATTTACGTGGTTTGTTCCTTTTCACTATTCGGATGTGCTTCTCGTTATTCAGTAGCTAACAAAATTTTGCATTAACATGGAGGTGAACTCAGTTTTTGCGTTTTTTTGCAAACATTTTGATTTCTTTCTTTGTAGTTAACATTCCAAAATCTATAAATCTTTTTATTTCTTTTATAAGCTGAACAATTTATCCTAGCACATAAAGTCAGCGTCAAATAGCTAAATAGCGAACCTCGAATAATTGCTATTTGGCTTATACTTAGTAGTGTGGATAGAAAATTTGTTCCAAACAAAGGTATTCGCCAAGCACTTAATATTTTCCATTCAATGTAACACGTAAAGTAACACGAGTCAAAGGAGACAAATGCCTGGTCATAGGGATTACAACAAATATACGCATATGTAGAGAGAAGTGCTTGTATTATGACGAGCTGCTCGGCAAATAGTTCGCCGAATGCACGAATGATTGCTATTCGGCGTTTGGCGCATATGTGGTGCCACCTTATTTGGTTCGGGATGATCTCTATAATCTTGAACTACTTTTGGTGCATCGCCTTAATTAAATCTCATCATTGAAGAGCAGGAATTTCAAAAAAACACACAAAGTAAACTAATTCCTACTTAGGTCATAGGTACAAAAAAATAATAAAAAAGTAAATACATTTGCCTTTTATTTGCAGTTATTGCACTGGATGTGGGTGCATTGGTAAAGAGAAATTGTTATGGTATCAGATTCATAAATATTGGGGTTTCTTATTAATTTCTCTCTCCGATTTAGTTCTTTCCTGGTTGACAAACTTCATTGTGTATTATGTGGAATTTCCTCAATATTTAGAAGCACATTTTCAGCAACTGGGTGGGTGAGATTGAAGCATTTTTTTATTATTACAGGTTTAGTGTGATTGGCAGTTTTCTTGCTCAAAACGCTTTTGAAATAATTTAATTTCACGTATTACTTGCTTGACATATATTTTTGAGGTAGGTCATAATAGAAGTTAATAGCTTCTATCTAAGAATTGATCAATAAAATATAATTTATAAATAAAACAACATATTATTTATAATAAAATGCTAAGTGAGAATAGCTGACCACATAATAATAAAATAAAATTTTTGATGGTGCAGATATTTGCATCTAAACCGCTGCAACTAAATTAATTTTTTGATGAAAGATAAATATTTCTAATCACTAATGATTTTACCTGATTCGACTTCTTCAGTATGTCAACTGTTTTGTCTATCTTTACGTAGCAAAAAAATATGTTGGCACATATTTAATTTAATTGCCGAGTCAATACAAAGACAAAAATAAATTCTACCACAAACAGTGTAAATGAGTTGACATTACCCACAAGTTAACGTCTTGAATAAATGATAATTTTTGAATATTTGCAATTATTACAGTTCAAAGTCACTTTCTGCATTAATTATTAAATTTGATTTAAATTTTAGGATAATTTTGTGACTTGACGGGATATTACAGATTTTACTAACAAATTTTTCTTTATTCAAAACAATAATCTGCCTTGAACAAAGAATGCTTTTGTTTAACCCTTTTAACTTTTTGCCATTTAGGTAAATATATTTGATTACTTAATGGATGCATCGATGTTTATTTTGATGTTTTAACATATTTTAATCTTCAGTAATATATTCAATACTAACAAATTTTCTGTAATTGTCTTTAAAATAACACGCAAACTGCTTTTAGATTATTGCATTCTCTCTAAAATTTTTGATCGCCGTGTTTCAAAACAGTTTTAACTCAAGAACTTCGATTTTTAATAACAAAACTAAATAAGAAATTAAAAATATTTCTGTTAGCATTGATTTTTTAAAATTTTAAACATTGTCACTGACATCCTTAGATGGTTGAAAAATATATAAAAAATACAGACTCAGATTTTCGATACTAAAAATTGCTGAAAGTCGTATTCTACACAAATTTTAAAATAATTTCTACACTAAATTTTCAACAAACATTTGTAATCACTACAAACCTGACAAGTTAATTTTGTTAACAGCTTTCTGACAATCATCGTTCGTACATTAATCTGCAGAATATCATTCAAACTTTACTTTTGCTCGTAATGGACTTATACTGTTTACATGTAACTGTCAAAAACTTTGCACAAATCCTGCTCTCGAAATTCGAAATCAAAAATATGTGTTCACGTCTGCCAGTGTTCACAAAATTTTGACAAACAATACGTCTCTTTCGGATTATTCCAAATAAAAATTATGGTTCACAACGCTTTTTTTACAGTTTAAAATAAATTCTTGTTTCTTTGAGATACATAGCAATAAAACAAATTTATTCAACAAGTTACTTGTTAAAAATTTGTTCTATTTCTGCATTTTATTAGTTTGCCACTGCCAAAAGGTTGAATAAAAATAATAAACAAAAATTACAGACGTCAATTAGAAAGGCCAAATAATTTTGCGACAGAGATAAAGAAGGTCCATCGTGCGCGTTTTCGACGAGATTCGTTTTGAATCGTAATGACATCGCGTTCTGATTGGTTCCCACTAAACGCATAGAAAAGAGATGCATCCCCTCGCTCAGTTTGAAAGACTGGTGACGGGACGTCACAAGATTTGGTTTCAAAGCTTCAAAGAAACCGACCGAAACGTCGCCTCTTTACAAATTCTCTACTCCCTAGTTAAAATACGTTGCTACTTGCAAGTTTTTCCTTTAAGTAAATTAAAGTTTTTATACTTTCATTAACAGAAAAAAATCTTATTAAAACAGAATGACGGCTAACACTATAAAGAATTTTCCAAACACAAGTTGTCGGTTTTGTGAGATTCATTAATTTTTTTGAACGTAATTGACTCAAAAGTAAGAATTTTTTGGAAAATTTTATGGAGTAATTTGTAACGTCAAACACTCTCTTAAATTCTCAGGCATGCGCGCCACTGATTCGAGATTGCGTCGCTCTTTTAATTGGGGTCTGCTTTTGACTGGTAAAAAGAAATTTTCTCTCGCAATTAATTGCGTTTTTTGGTTAAACGGGAGAAAGCCGAGTCGTTTTTTGATATGATGCAAATTTTATCAGAGATTTCATAATACGACGTTATTGTGCTGCGGCATAAAGCAATTTCCTTTCTAACATATGTCGGTTGAGCAATCAAATTACTTGTTCACTTTAACAGTGGTGGATGCGCTCGACTTCTAAAACTAAATAGACAAAGAATTACAACGATAAATACTTGCAATTAAAATTGTTGCAAATATCGATCGACAAAACAGGAACAAAAATGACATGTGGAGGCGGCTTCAAGGGTGGCCCCGTTCCTTTTGCAGCGTAGGTGGTCTTAGTCCAGAATCACATTATCTCTTTTATCGCTTCCGGCTCTCAATGCTACGAGAAACGTCAGAAATTTTCTCAATTACGAAAAATGTTGACTCCTGGAAAAGGAGTGCAATAAAGTTTTATATGGCGAAATTAATGAGTCGTAATGATGATTTATAATTGAGGTGAGTGGCTCTTAAATGTGTTGGAAACGAATTTATTATTGATTTGGGAAGGTTGCGCAAATGCAGACTTAATAAAATAACAAGAGAACCTGGACGAGGAATATAAAGAGCGAAAAAAGCGGCGCGGACCAATACTTTGAATGGCCATAAATAAATTAGGGGAATCCCGAGGGATTGAGGAGAAACAACAGTGGCGGGTTCAATTCACCCGTCACGGGTGTGCGGCACATTGTGGTTGAGTTGATTAAATTTAGGCTTCCCTTAATCCATTCTATCGTAAACTGTTGTTGCATATTCAGACTTTGTTTTCGAAAGTGCACTAATTTTAGCACAAAACTATCACAAAGAACTTGACCAAAATGTCAAAGAATCAATAACCATCAGCCTTCAATAAAATATTATTGTACACTTTTTACTTTAACTCGCTTTTTCTTTGTGTGATTGCTTACATTTTATATCCTCATTCAGCAGGTACTCTATTTTTTATTGTTCCTAATTTTGAGACAATCGTCTCTAAATTAGCATAATTTGCTACTTTTATTCAACAGATAAACGTTTTTACGTTATTCTCAGTAGTTCAAATTTTCTTTGACCTTAGACCTTAATTGGTGAAAATTTATCAGATTTGAAAAGTAAATTTTTGTGTTATTGGGAATTCAAAATCTCAGAATTTCAACAATCAGAATCTTTGTTGAGAATTTTACAATTTTTTTCCGTTCAAATTTTAATTAATTTGTTATGTAATTTGGATCGAAATACTAAAATTTAAAATTTTCTAAAGTTAAATCTAGAATTATATCCCAAATTCAAGTGAAAGACATTTTAACGTTATGTTAGAACATTTATAGAAAAAAACTAGAAGTTTTGTTGTTAATCTCAATTGTTAAAAATTGAAGATCCAACAATAACTAATTTTACTTTCTAAAAATTTGTTTAATTGAATTCAAATTTTAGAGAGCACATAATTGTTTGTAAACTTGCAAAAACCTCAAAATTAGAAAACTTAAACTCGTAAAACTATTCAAATAGCAGAAATAATTTTGCTATTATAAGTTGCCGCTACTCTCTTCAGGAGAAATTAAATTATATAACAGACAAATAATACCAATTAAGGTGCAAATTTATACATCATCATGAACGTAACAGATTGATAAATATTTTCAACAATTTGAAATTGGTCAATTAATTATGCACAATATTTTAAACACCCAAATATTAAGCAAAAATTTTTTTGTTGCAGATAATCAATTTATAAGCAAATTTACTGCTATAGCTTTTGTTGAAATTGTTCTCTTTCAAGTGTTTTGCTTTTGAAACGATATCTGAAGTTGACACATTTTGTTGGATTATGAGAAACTGGATTACATCTTATTTTAGAAGCAATTTGGCTATCAAGGTAAACTACTGATGGGTTTATCTCTTGAATTCCAATTGTGATAAAACATAAACTGATAGAAGACAGATATATCACTTCCTTGATTTCGTCAGTTAAAAAAATGGCAAAACCGTTAAATTTATAAGATTTTTCGTACATTTTTTACCACATTTGTCATAAATCATGACGAGAACGTCATAACTAACACATCAATTAATCACGTAGATAAGTGATTCAGTATGTCTACACCTCCCACTCAGTTTAAAGGTACTGACGTTTGGAGGTCGCTTAATGGATTTTTAAACTGAAAAATCCGACCGGAGCTTTTAAACTTTTCAATCTTTCGTAAAAGCCACATACTGAGTCAATTGAGGGCTGTTTTTGAAAATTTCCATCTGACTACTGGACCACAAATCCAGTTCGGTCTTTTTTCACTTTTTTTAAATTCAGTTTGAAGCCTCCTGTTCTCTTAGATAACTTGGTTACCGCATAATGTTTTGGTTGATGCTCATTGGCCTCATTAGCACCCTAATAAGTTATCAACCAGTAATTTATCTTCTAGCATAAAGATTTCCATAATTTTCACTTACTGACGTTTGTTTTGGAGCTTAATAATTTTAACCTTGAGTAATCCATACAATCAAAATGCTATGGCATATCTAGTAACGATTCAAAAAGCGTTACATGACTAATTCATTGAATTTCTTCTGCAGAATTATTTTTACGGTCTGATTGTTTCAATCTTGTCAATAAAAGTTGTTTACAAACAGGTTGAGTAATTGTTGTGCTTGCACGGTGTCTAAATAGTCACTGATTAAAGTGGTCAAACAAACTGGTCCAACTCTAAATAATTTACTATCAATACACGTTTTAATGTCAGAAATTTCTTATAATTTGTTGAAATAACGAGTGAGAAAAAGGAAAGAAACTTAAAGAAGAACGTTCTATTACATATTTTCTTTTAGAAATTTTTAGTTTGGAATTTACTTGTTCTAACTCTAAGCTTCAGTTTTCTGCAAAAAAAAAGTGCGTTTCACATGTCTGATAGTGTTAAAAAATTCTGCAATTGGCCAACTTTCTTTGACGATTATTTTTATGGAGAGCTTTTTTGCTGTATAATTTCTATAATAGGACAAAAAGTTTAAAAGTTTTTTAGGTTGAATATCCGAGAAGTAAATTATTTTTATTCTTTACAAAAACGTGAACTTATAAATAATTTAACATTAAGAAATATTTTTCAGTAAAATTCAAATAGTTTACACTAACGTGTTATGAAGAATCAAAAAATTTTCGATTCAGTTGGCGAAATAGCAAGTAAGAAAAAAAGAGGAAAAAACACAAAGTAGATTATTGGCAGATTGTGCTACAAAATATTTTTCTTTAGAAGAATTTATTTGATTTAAACTGAGTGTTTGATTTGATTCAATTTTGAATTAATTTTCCTCAATAACTTTATATGTATTGGAATTTTATGTTAACAACGATTAAAAATAAAAAATTTGCTTTATAAATTAATTTATTAGAAAGCTTTGGGTTTGAGCAAAAATTCTGAAAACTGAAAACTTTCAGCAATCCTCGTTTGAGTCCGGCAAATTTATTTCTAATTACGGATTCTTTTATAAACAAGCCGTTGGGCGATAAAATTGTGGGGAAACAGGGGCGGTTCTTGAAGCCACCCTTCACACGACCTTCTCCTTTTTTCATTAAATTACGTCAAGAAGCGGTCATGTTAATTCTACCCATGCACCTTTTCCGGCGGTATTTCTTCAACCGCAGCCAAATTCGGGGATTAAGTCAAAATCGTAAATAATGCAACAATGCGGACTAAACAAATTAGACGGTCCCTATTATCGCCTTGACTTGTTATATTACCTGCCGTTTTATTGTTAACGTCGGTGGCTCGTTTTATAGCACCCTTCCTAGGCAGGGCCGGCGCGACCCAATGTGCAAACAGTGCATTTGCACAGGGCGGCAAATTTTTAGGGCGGCAAATACCTGAAGCAAAAAAATTCTGGGACGGCAAATCATTGGCTTGATACAGAAGAAGAAATATTTAAAATTGTTACTTTATGGATTTCAAACTATGGACCAGTATTTATTTTTAGAAGATTGGCGTTACCTAGCATTCGACACGACATGGGTGCGTTAATGCTTTACTTTTATGGGTTTCTTTATTATTTTTGTAGCAAACTTGACGACCATTTATGAGTTTTTAATGGAGTTTTTGACTAAATGAAATTATTTATTTTTTACTCATTCGGCTATTGACAGGGTGTTCGTGTTCAGCAGGAGAAGCATTTAGTCAGTTTCTTGCAAACAGCCTTTCAGAGCTTATCTATTCGCATACGGTTCCTGAATTAAACTTAATCCAATTTTTTATTCATAAATATTTGATTAGTATGTGAAAAATTTTCATTCTGTTGAAAGATAATCGTAAGCAGTCAGGTGCCGAATATCGTAAAATAAAGGCGGCAAAATAGTCGAAACTAAAAATGTAAAGCAACTCTTCAGATATTTTCTTTAGAACTGCCAACAATAACATTCCTAGTGCAAGTGTTAGGGGTGGCACGGAATCTGCAATGCCATCGACTTCTACTTGTAAAAACAATAAATTGTAAAGTGTAGTGTCAGATGATGGTGGCGCATCATCAATAACAGATAATGAGAAAACCAACGAAACTATACCAATTTCAGATTTCAACACGGAAATTTCTTCTGATCCTGCAAAATTGACACTCGTCATTACTGATGATAAAAGGTTACTCATAATTAGAAAAATCCCTATACGTAAAAGAGAAACGGAAAGGAAATTTCTGAAAGATAATTGTGAACGTTGTTTCACGAAGTCTTATTATCAAAGACGTATATGCAATGGAGAAATGATTTCAAGAACATGGCTCGTGTACTGAAAAATCAACAATGCGGTATTTGGTATTTATTGTAAATTTTTTACAACTACACAAAACGCTATAACTTCGGGAGGTTGCAACGATTGCACTCATATCATAGAAATACTCAGCTTACACGATACGGTAAATTGAATATAACTGCACATAAACAATGAACTGATTTAGCATTAAGGGTAAGACTAATAAAACAAACTATCCGACCACGGCGACAGAAATGACAATTTGATTATGAATAAGAAAATCAGCAATACAAGATCCAACAATGAAATTTAACGTCGACTTTTTTCTCCAAACATTAGATGTGGCAATGAATTATAAAAAAGAACTGCAAATCTACAGCACATATTTCTCCCTTCTTTACAGCATAAATGCCATACAAGATATGTCAGCAACTACACTATTAGAAAAATGCAAAAATGTGGAGAATATTTTGACTTTTGAAGATCCAAAGAACATTGATGCTCTGTAGTCTGATGAGTTGAGGCTTTCCATTTAGAAGAATACCTTACCTTTGAATATCTTAAAACGAATGGGTACAATTGGAATTGACTGCTACCCCAACGTTGTAATTGTTCTTCGAATATTACTTACACCTCCAATTAGTGTAGCCAATGGCGAGAGAAGGTTTTCTGAATTAAAATTAATTAAAACCTATTTAGGGTCCACAATAACCGAAATGCGTTTTGTGGACTTGGCAATCATTTCGACTGAACACTAAAGTTGATGAAAGTGTAAGTTTGGAATACAAAAACCTTGTTTGTGAGTTTACTGCAATCAAAGCTTGTAAAGTCAATTTCTGTTGACTGGAAGGTGATAAAATGATCAAATTTACCAGGTATGTGAATTATGGAAGATAATGGTTATACTATACTGATTAATAAAATACAATAAAAAATTACGAACACATTATGTGGAAGTGTCTATTCCACCAACAGTAGGTCAATGTCAGCTGTTTTAAAATGATGGGGCGGTACAACTAAAATTTGCACGGGGCGGCAAACTGGGTGGCGCCGGCCCTGTTCCTAGGTCCTGCCTTGTAAATCCATGTTTTGTTCCTCCACAACAAAATGTACCTACTACAGGTCGTAAAGTTGGGAATTAATTGGATAACGGAAAAACTTGGCGATAGTTTATCAGTCCATTCGACTTTATTGGTTGTCCTAGGTCGTTGTTTCTATGAACAGTTCTTGTGCAGGCAATTATTGGCATTTGCGGCAAGTGGCATTCACGCTCGTTTGCATTAGCCTACATTGAAAAATAATGTGGAAATTAATTCAAGGCTCCACGAAGAGTTTCATGATTATTTGCATCATAAATGCATGCAATTCTGGCGGAATCATTTCGAGGCTAAATTCCCGTCGTCAAATTTACCGGTTGATTCGGCCTGGATAAACACGGATACTCAAATAAATCTCGAGATGAAAGCGGGAAGATGAAAGAAAACTCGAAGTACCAACGAAAATTATAATTAGTTAATTTCGGTTAAATGTAAAATTTCGAAATCAAAGAAAATTTGATAAGGTAACAAGAGGCCACGCAAACAGTTAGGACATTCACACCCTGCCGGATGGACGTATAACTTTCCCAATCTACCGACGTCGGTTCACGCAATCCAACTAAGTAAACTTTCCACATTTCCTGCCCCCGAAATCCGGAAACTTTAATGAAATACCGTTATACAACATCATCCCGTGTTGTCCGTGATGAAGCGGGGATTGCAGCGAGATTCATACGACGCCACTTGGAGCTTTACGACTGCAATTTATCTAAAGCCCTTTTGAAACAAATCGCCCTGATTATGGACGACGCAATTGCGTATATATACCGATTTAATTAAAACCGGATCTTCAACGTGGATTCCGGAGAGGCTTGAGATTTTACCTTGCCGAGACAGGTTTGGAATTCTTTTGTGAGATTCGATGACTGGCGCATTTTTAGACCCCTTAA
This sequence comes from Pyrochroa serraticornis, assembly GCA_905333025.2. NCBI lineage: Eukaryota > Metazoa > Arthropoda > Insecta > Coleoptera > Pyrochroidae > Pyrochroa > Pyrochroa serraticornis. Next base: position 5,036,696 of record HG995157.1, on the reverse strand, counting down.
GTAATTAATTATTTTATTTATTGGAAAGAACGAACGGTCGTGTCGTCGTATTGCAGAGACTTAACCGGATTGCCACTCCAATTCTTTCGAAACGGACGCAATGGAACAAGTGTCAAGGGACGTAACCTCTTAGGCGAGAAAAACAAAGAGACTCAAATCAACGAACTGTTTAGCTACATGATGCTTCCATTTCAACTCAGACTTCTAATGGAATATGAAACCGAACATGTAAGCTTCGATGTTCTCGGTAACTGCACAAAGAAAAGAAAACTCTTGCACAACTGCTGTTATCGCAGTCTGAGTCTTCAAAAGGAATTTTTCAATGTAACGCAATATTTGGCGCAGGTGCTTGGTTCTTTGGCCATTACGATTATCGACATTTGTCAGGCGAGTTGAAGGGACGAGATGACCAAACAATCCTTTACAACTGGGATGGGGCGACAATTTTTTTCAGAGCCCTATCAGTTACGCACATTGGTCTTCATCTGATTGATATAATTTTGTCAGTGCCGCTCAGAAAAACTACTAGTCACTTCAAGTTCAAGTAGAGAGAGTATCTAGCACCATGTAACTTTTGTACCCAGAAGCAAGGTTTCTTCGTTTGAAGATGGTACCCTTGAAAGAAAATGTCGATTATGTATCATTTAGTACTTTCACTACCAAAGTTACTCAATTGTTACATTCTAAGAGTGTTGTCAACTGTGAATTGAGTTGAGATACCTTTTCTGTATTCTAGGTAGACCAAAGTGGACATTTAAAAGAGTTGAAACGCAATTTTTTCTAATGATTAAAAATAAACCTTTTGATTCAAGAAAAAATTATTCTACGTCTATGTGGAAAAAAATTCTCTACATCAGGCTGAATTAAAATGTTGGTATGTTGCTTTAGGCAAAGCTGGTTGAAGACATTTTGCAAAAAAAATGCTCCAAATTAGCCATTTAACAATTATCACTTTTTCTTTACTTCAAGACACAGAAGAAGCTTGATTCTGGAGACACAGTAGAAACGCAAGCAAACAGTTCAAACTAGAAGAATAAAATGAAAGTTTTGTTAGCGATAACAGGAAACACTTTAAAAGCTAATGATACCAACCATCTAGAAACATCAAGTTTGGAGTCATTTTGCAAATTGAGGCTGAAAATCAGACAAAATTGCAGCCAAAGACCTCTTTTCATTTCATAATGTTAAATATAAAAAGTGGTTGTTAATTGAACTATTAATAAATAAATTTCCAGGACATCAAGAAACTGCAGGCCTTTCTGCAAAATTTCGAAATTTTCTCATGTTGTCAGACAAGTTATAGATTAGGTTACCACCTGGTTCCGTTCCAGTTTGTTCCAGTAGTCTTATATTTTGTGATCTTTAGCTAAAATATTGGAGAAGGAGATGGTCAAATGAGCGAAGTTATTGATGATTTAGTAGCAATATTCAAAAAATTTGATACGCCACTGACGATAAGGCCACACCTAGAGCGGCAGCAAGCGCTTCTATTCTCTAACTTGCCAGACTCTAGAATCTAACAGTTAGAGCAATGGCAACCAAATTTTGAACATAATTGATGAATGAAAAAATTTGTTCAAAACAGTCCAGTAACGCAGATATTGGCGATTTTTTTTCCTTTTCCTTCAAACTTCGACATTATTCGAAATTAATCGTAAATGTTTAGAAACATGGAAGTTATTAAAAAATAATTTCAGAAAAGTGTTGGAAAAATATTTTTCTTGCAATTTTTGCGTAAAAAATTGACCGTTACATCAGCGGAATTGCAAGACCCAACCCTTTCTAAAAAATCGTTTGCAATTGGCACGTCGAGGGGTGAAATCTGGGTCGACCCAGTGATTGTTGGTGTTTGAAGTTGAGTTATGTGTGGGTTTAATTGAAATTTATCTAATACGTTGTCGCTTTTACGCGTGGAAAGACCGTGGGGCGCGTCCTCAAGACGCATCGGATTCCTCAACGAGGAATTGTGATAAATGACCCGTCGAAACAGGTTTGGGCCAAGAAAGAGGTTTATTGTGTCTGTGGGTAGATTGTTTGATGGTCCTGGGGTCAAGGTAGCGTCTACCTGCCCCACAAAAATGCTAGCAGGACCCAACAAAACTTTTTCTTGTTCGACTGGAATGATTAAAAGCGAGCTTTTTACCGACCAAATTGGATTGAATGTTAAGACGCGAACGAGGGTGGTTTCGCAACACGTTTGCAAGTCTAATTCATGCTTTTAAGATTTATTACAATCCTCCCCGCTATATAAAGTTATATTAAAACCGAGAAAGTGTTTTAAGGAAACGGATAATTCGTCCAACGAGAGAATATCGAAGCGCGATAATTTTTCTTAAAAGGACGATTTTACGGAAAAAGAACGTTTCGAGAATTCTCGTAACAATAAGACGCCCCCGACCTACAATGACTAAGAGGGATTATAACAACACAAAAACATTTCAAGCTACATCCATCCACTCCCTTGAAAGTTTCGTCCCACAATCTCAGACGTTTAAAAAAAATGATGTCTATTGTGTTTGACAGTGATCCTCTGGAGCCCTTTTTGGTGATATTATAATTGATATTCGCGGAATGAAAGAGATTATTTAAACCACAAAACGACATGGCTTCGCACTTTTCCTTCAGACAAGTTTCTCGTGTCGTTTCGTTGGCAAATAATTAGTTTCGCAGACACAAAGTGTACGTTGATGAAAAGCACTCGTTTTCCGGAAATTGATCTTGTGATCCGAGTCGAAGTTTCCGGTATCGTCTGACGGGGTTGCGTTGGTATCGTATGTTGACGATGAGGGCTTCTTTCCGCGGAATGCAACTTGCACCAGATAACGGCGGAAGAGGACCGACCTAAAGTGCAAAAACGAATCGAACGGAAACTACTTTAGCAACCCAATATTTCCGCAGAATTCCGACACCCCAACAAAGATATTAAAAAAAAGAAACGTTACAATAAATTTGTCAATAACAAAAATAAAAATGATTAAAGCGCAAAAAATTATTATAGACAATTATGGAATGGCTAACTTAGACACTTTAAAACTATTTTTGACTTGATCAATTTTTCTTCTTCTAAAGTGTTCTTTAATTTTACTTGATGGAGCTAACATTTAATTGAAATTTTGCAAAATTACAAAAATTGCAGATCCTACGAAAATTTCATAGACAAGAATTTTAAATAAATGTGGATTAACGATATGCAATTGGAATGTCAAAAAAAAATTATAAAAGATAATTTAGAAAGTTTCTTGAAAAAATTTATGGGTCAGGTGGTGATCCAAGAGTTCTTTCTACCAAAGAGAAAGCGACTGACTATTGCTTAGAAATATTTTGTGGCAAATTGTTTTTTTTTAATTAGGTTAAATGTCAGGACTTACTTCTTATGAACAATTACTAGAATTTTTTGCGTTATAAAATTATTTTTTTTAACAATAGGATGTGTACAGTTTAAGTATAACCAAAAGTGTTCAAGGTAGATCAAAAATTAAAACCTATCCATCATCTATCAAAAAGAAGATTTCTAGAATTTTTTTCTAGAATTTGAAATGATATATCAGAGAAACTTCCTCTTCCTGCTTCTTGTTTGTAGGCAAAGTAATAAGTCTTTTTATTAATTAGCTTCTCATTCAAATTTCGTGACTTGAAATAGTGTGGCGATATTTTCTATTAGATGATTTATCTCTTGCGATTTTCAGTATTCTATTGTCTGTTCTACTTTTCACATTGCTATTCCATTCTCTTCTTCTCTTTTGTAACTACACAATTATGCTACCTACCTGACATGATTCACTATTACTCAGGAATTTAATTATTTTCTATAATGCATCTTTCAGATTTTTTAATTACAATTTTTATTTTTGTGATTACGAGTTCACAATTCTGTAAGTTTGTTAAATCTTCTAGAGAAACTTAAAGTATGCGTTCGGAATAATTTTTGTTAGCAAACAAGTATTGAACAGTTTGTGCAGAACTCAAATCACTATGTCTCCACTATCTTGAAATCTTCCAGTTTATTGTCGCCAAGTATTTTATTATTTATCATCAAGACTACGAGTGCAGTTTCTATTTTGCTTTCTATTATTTCGAGTCTCTTACACATGAGTAAAGTAACCACTTTCAACGATTTTCTCTGTTTACGAGTGCTCCATTAAAATCTTCCACCATCTATAGAACTTCTGCATTGTATGTTCGAATTTTATTGGTCAGCTCACAGTAGAGCAATTTTCTTATTGTTAAAAATTTAGGACTTTATATCGGGATAGTTTTTACAGTTTTCCTTCAGGTTTCTTTGTTGCGCCTTCAGATTTTTGGTAGTGTAACTAATTTCCTTGCAATATTTCAGACTCGTCTCAAACTTTTCTTCTGCTATTTTTTTAGTACGTCAACAATTTGCCTCTCTATATCACCACTTTTTACTTTTTTTGTTCATAGATTTTCAGATTAGGTACATTTGTATTTAAATAGTTTTAATAAGGTTCGACATATTTTTATGGAAGTTCTTGCGTAAAGTTCTTTATTAAAATAAGTATTCAGCCATTTAAGGAATCTCTTCTCTTTCTATTTTAATTATACCTTCCTGCTATTGCTTATTTGTTTTCTACTCAGAAATTTATTTAGCTTTTTTAATTTTTATTACTTTTGATATATTGCTGATGTTATATCTATAAATTTCCTTCCTAATGGTGTTGGAAATTTACTTACTAAACTGTGTTAACTTCATATGGAGACGACCTCTAAAATATTCCTTCAAGTTCCTGCATTTCGACATCTAATCTTTGGTAGTGACACTATTTTTTTGTAATTTAAGGTAACAAACAAGGAACAACAGAAAACCCAATACGGAACCCTAAGGCACACCGCTTGAGACGGATAGCCTGGTCGAGAAGAAATTATCTACTCTAACCTGAAACTGTCTATCGGACAAAAAGTCGCCCATCCATAGTGGTAGAGATCCTCTAACACTGATGTGTTTGAATTTGTTTATGAGACATGAAGGGAACTCCAACTAGAGCACATCAACAGGCTCCTCGTTGTCCATTGATGTGGTCCAGTTGTTGACGCACTGCAGCAGATTAGTCAGCACATGTTGATGGGGTGTTATTATGTTTTCATCCAGGAAAAACTGTTTCACGCAAATAATGGTCTCCTTTAGCTTGCAATATTGATGATAACCTGATCATAATTTCAATAATTTGCATTTACTTGTAAAAACTTTGAGTTTGTACTCTATCATCCCCATTTTTCGGACCTACTTCTATCAGGATTTTATCTATTAGAGAATCAGTTAGGAAAATAATAACATTTGTCGATTAAGGAAGAAAGTATTCTCAATTTTGCTCTGTCAGATAATATTGAAGATTGATTACATGTTTGGGTAGAGTTACAAAAATGACTTTAGCAAAAGAATATAAAACTACAATTATTAAAAATAATTCTCTAGTTTTTTTGGATACATCATGAGACACGAGAGGAAGTAGAAGTTATTATCCATCAATCCAAGACAAGAGAAGATTTTGTAAGAAGAGGACATCCTGGCTGGCGAATTTTTGAGAGTGGTATGCAGAAGTGCTACTTTATTATGTAGATCTGCATCATTCATACTGCAATTGACTCTAATAGTAGCTAACCTGAAATAGAAGAAACAACGAAAGGCGAGAGAGGAAGAAATTTTTGGAAACCAGCACCACAAATTTACAGATTTTTAGAAAATTATAAGAAAATTGATTAACGATTTCCTCCTTCTTAAAATGTAGTGTTAGTTTCTCAAATGAAGACACTACTTGACGCGGGAAAATTGTGATAAACCTCAAATTGATTTATCTCATGCGATCTTCAGTATTCTATTGTCTGTTCCTTTTTTTGCATTGCTATTCCATTCTCTTCTTCTCTTTTGCAACTACACAATTATACTATCTACCTGACATGATTCACTATTACTCAGGAATTTAATTAATTTCCATTATGCATCTTTCAGATTTTTTGATTACAATTTTAATTTTTATGACTACGAGTCCACAATTCTGTAAGTTTGTTAGATAAATTAAATTCCAGTTATTAAGAAGTTAAATCTTCTTGAGAAGCTTAAAGTATGCGTTCGAAATAATTCTTGTTAGCAAACAAGTATTGAACAGTTTGTGCAGAATTCAAATCACCGTGTTTCCACCTATCTTGAAACCTTCCAGTTTATAGTCGCCAAGTATTTTATTATTTATCATCAAAACTACAAGTGCAGTTTCTATTTTGCTTTCTGTTATTTTGAGTCTCTTACACATGAGTAAAGTAACCACTTTCAACAATTTTCTCTGTTTACGAGTGCTCCATTAAAATTTTCCACCATCTATAGAACTTCTGCATTGTATGTTCGAATTTTATTGGTCAGCTCACAATAGAGCAATTTTCTTGTAGTTAAAAATTTAGAACTTTATATCGAGATAGTTTTTACAGTTTTTCTTCAGGTTTCTTTGTTGCGCCTTCAGATTTCTGGTGGTGTCACTATTTTCCTTGTAATATTTCAGACTCGTTTCAAACTTTTTCTCTGCTATTTTAGCACGTCAACAATTTGCCTCTCTATATCACTACTTTTTACTGTTTCTGTTGATGGCTTTTCAGATTAGGTACATTTGTATTTAAATAGTTTTAATAAGGTTCGACATATTTTTATGGAAGTCCTGGCGGAAAGTTCTTTATTAAAATAAGTATTCAGGCATCTTAAAGATCTCTTCTCTTTCTATTTTAATTATACTTCCTTGCTATTGCTCATTTGTTATCTACTCAAAAATTTATTTTCTTTTTTAAATTTTTATTACTTTTGATATATTGCTGGTGGTATATCTGTAAATTTCCTTCCTAATGGTGTTGCAAATTTACTTACTAAACTGTGTTAACTTCATATGGAGATGACCTCTAAAATATTACTTCAAATTCCTGCATTTAGACATCTAATCTTTGGTAGTGACACTATTTTTTTGTAATTTAAGGTAACAAACAAGGAACAACAGAAAACCCAATATGGAACCCTAAGGCACACCGCTTGAGAAGGATAGCCTGGTCGAGAAGAAATTATCTACTCTAACCTGAAACTGTCTATCGGACAAAGAGTCGCCCATCCATAGTGGTAGAAAATCTCTAACACTGATGTGTTTGAGTTTGTTCGTGAGACATGAAGGGAACTCCAAGTAGAGCACATCAACAGGCTCCTCGTTGTCCATTGATGTCGTCTAGTTGTTGACGCACTGCAACAGATTAGTCAACACATGTTGATGGGGTGTTATTATGTTTTCATCTAGGAAAAACTGTTTCACACAAATAATGGTCTCCTTTAACTTACAATATTGATGATAACCTGATCATAATTTCAATAATTTGCATTTACTTGTAAAAACTATGAGTTTGTACTCTATCATCCCCATTTTTCGGACCTACTTCTATCAGGATTTTATCTATTAGAGAATCAGTTAGGAAAATAATAACATTTGTCGATTAAGGAAAAAAGTATTCTCAATTTTGCTCTGTCAGATAATATTGAAGATTGTTTGCATGTTTGGGTAGAGTTACAAAAATGACTTCAGCAAAAGAATAAAGAACTACAATTATTAATAATAATTTTCTAGTTTTCTTGGATATATCATGAGACACGAGAGGTAGTAGAAGTTATTATCCAACAATCTAAGACAAGAGAAGATTGGGTAAGAAGAGGACATCCTGGCTGACGAATTTTTGAAAGTGTTCTGCAGAAGTGCTACTCTATTATTTAGATCTGCATCATTCGTACGGCAAATGACTCTAATAGTAGCTAACCTGCAATAGAAGAAACAATGAAAGGGGAAAAAGGAAGACATTTTTGGAAACCAACACCACAAATTTACAGATTTTTAGAAAATTATAAGAAAATTGATTAACGAAATTGATTAACGATTCCCTCCTCCTTAAAATGTAGAGTTAGTTTCTCAAATAAAGACACTTCTTGACGCGGGAAAATTGTGATAAACCTCAAACTAATTTATCTGATGCGATTTTCAGTATTCTATAGTCCGTTCCTCTTTTCACATTGCTATTCCATTCTCTTCTTCTTTTTTGTAACTACACAATTATACTATCTACCTGACATGATTCACTATTACTCAGGAATTTTCCTTAATGCATCTTCCAGATTTCTTAATTACAATTTTAATTTTTATGACTACAAGTCCACAATTCTGTAAGTTTGTTAGATAAATTAGATTCCAGTTATTAAGTAGGTAAATCTTCTTGAAAAGCTTAAAGTATGCGTTCGAAATAATTCTTGTTAGCAAACAAGTATTGAACAGTTTGTGCAGAACTTAAATCACCGTGTTTCCACCTATCTTGAAACCTTCCAGTTTATGGTCGCCAAGTATTTTATTATTTATCATCAAAACTACGAGTGCAGTTTCTATTTTGCTTTCTGTTATTTTGAGTCTCTTACACATGAGTAAAGTAACCACTTTCAACGATTTTCTCTGTTTACGAGTGCTCCATTAAAATCTTCCACCATCTGTAGAACCTCTTCATTGTATGTTCGAATTTTATTGGTCAGCTCACAGTAGAGCAATTTTCTTGTAGTTAAAAATTTAAAACTTTATATCGAGATAGTTTTTACAGATTTCCTTCAGGTTTCTCTGTTGCGCCTTCAGATTTTTGGTAGTGTAAGTAATTTCCTTATAATATTTCAGACTCGTCTCAAACTTTTCCTCTACTACGTATTTTAGTACGTCAACAATTTGCCACTCTATATCACCACTTTTTACTTTTTTTGTTCATGGCTTTTCAGGTTAGGTACATTTGTATTTAAATAATTTTGATAGGGTTCGACATATTTTTATGGAAGTTCTTGCGTAAAGTTCTTTATTAAAATAAGTATTCAGCCATTTTAGGAATCTCTTCTTTTTCTATTTTAATTATACTTTCTTGCTATTGCTTATTTGTTTTCTACTCAGAAATTTATTTAATTTTTTTAATTTTTATTACTTTTGATATATTGCTGATGTTATATCTATAAATTTCCTTCCTAATGGTGTTGGAAATTTACTTACTAAACTGTGTTAACTTCATATGGAGATGACCTCTAAAATATTACTTCAAATTCCTGCATTTAGACATCTAATCTTTGGTAGTGACACTAATTTTTTGTAATTTAAGGTAACAAACAAGGAACAACAGAAAACCCAATATGGAGCCCTAAGGAACACCGCTTGAGATAGGGTGGTCGAGAAGAAATTATCTACTCTAACCTGAAACTGTCTATCGGACAAAAAGTCGCCTATCCATAGTGGTAGAGAATCTCTAACACTAATGTGTTTGAGTTTGTTCATGAGACATGAAGGGAACTCCAAGTAGAGCACATCAACAGGCTCCTCGTTGTCCATTGATGTGGTCCAGTTGTTGACGCACTGCAACAGATTAGTCAACACATGTTGATGGGGTGTTATTATGTTTTTATCCAGGAAAAACTGTTTCACGCAAATAATGGTCTCCTTTAGCTTGCAATATTGATGATAATCTGATCAAAATTTTAATAATTTGCATTTACTTGTAAAAACTTTGAGTTTGTACTCTATCATCCCCATTTTTCGGACCTATTTCTATCAGGACTTTATCTATTAGAGAATCAGTTAGGAAAATAATACCATTTGTCGACTAAGGAAGAAAGTATTCTCAATTTTGCTCTGTCAGATAATATTGAAGATTGATTACATGTTTGGGTAGAGTTACGAAAATGACTTCAGCAAAAGAATAAAGAACTACAATTAATAAAAATAATTCTCTAGTTTTTTTGGATACATCATGAGACACGAGAGGAAGTAGAAGTTATTATCCATCAATCCAAGACAAGTGAAGATTGGGTAAGAAGAGGACATCCTGGCTGACGAATTTTTGAAAGTGGTATGCAGAAGTGCTACTCTATTATTTAGATCTGCATCATTCATACTGCAAATGACTCTAATAGTAGCTAACCTGCAATAGAAGAAACAACGAAAGGGGAAAAGGGAAGACATTTTTGGAAACCAACACCACAAATTTACAGATTTTTAGAAAATTATAAGAAAATTGATTAACGAAATTGATTAACGATTCCCTCCTCCTTAAAATGTAGAGTTGGTTTCTCAAATAAAGACACTTCTTGACGCGGGAAAATTGTGATAAACCTCAAATTAATTTATCTCATGCGATTTTCAGTATTCTATAGTCCGTTCCTCTTTTCACATTGCTATTTCATTCTCTTCTTCTTTTTTGTAACTACACAATTATACTATCTACCTGACATGATTCACTATTACTCAAGAATTTTCCATAATGCATCTTTCAGATTTTTTAATTACAATTTTAATTCTTATGACTACGAGTCCAAAATTCTGTAAGTTTGTTAGATAAATTAAATTCCAGTTATTAAGTAGTTAAATCTTCTAGAAAAGCTTAAAGTATGCGTTCGAAATAATTCTTGTTAGCAAACAAATATTGAACAGTTTGTGCAGAACTCAAATCACCGTGTTTCCACCTATCTTGAAACCTTCCAGTTTATAGTCACCAAGTATTTTATTATTTATCATCAAAACTACGAGGGCAGTTTCTATTTTGCTTTCTGATATTTTGAGTCTCTTACACATGAGTAAAGTAACCACTTTCAACGATTTTCTCTGTTTACGAGTGCTCCATTAAAATCTTCCACCATCTGTAGAACTTCTGCATTGTATGTTCGAATTTTATTGGTTAGCTCACAGTAGAGCAATTTTCTTGTAGTTAAAAATTTAAAACTTTATATCGAGATAGTTTTTACAGATTTCCTTCAGGTTTCTTTGTTGCGCCTTCAGATTTCTGGTAGTGTCACTAATTTCCTTGTAATATTTTAGACTCGTTTCAAACTTTTCCTCTGCTATTTTAGTACGTCAACAATTTGCCTCTCAATATCACCACTTTTTACTTTTTTGGTTCATGGCTTTTCAGATTAGGTACATTTGTATTTAAATAATTTTGATAAGGTTCGACATATTTTTATGGAAGTTCTTGCATAAAGTTCTTTATTAAAATAAGTATTCAGCCATTTTAGGAATCTCTTCTCTTTCTATTTTAATTATACTTTCTTGCTATTTCTTATTTGTTTTCTACTCAGAAATTTATTTAATTTTTTTAATTTTTATTACTTTTGATATATTGCTGATGTTATATCTATAAATTTCCTTCCTAATGGTGTTGGAAATTTGCTTACTAAACTGTGTTAACTTCATATGGAGATGACCTCTAAAATATTACTTCAAATTCCTGCATTTAGACATCTAATCTTTGGTAGTGACACTAATTTTTTGTAATTTAAGGTAACAAACAAGGAACAACAGAAAACCCAATATGGAACCCTAAGGCACACCGCTTGAGAAGGATAGCCTGGTCGAGAAGAAATTATCTACTCTAACCTGAAACTGTCTATCGGACAAAAAGCCGCCTATCCATAGTGGTAGAGAATCTCTAACACTGATGTGTTTGAGTTTGTTCATGAGACATGAAGGGAACTCCAAGTAGAGCACATCAACAGGCTCTTCGTTGTCCATTGATGTGGTCCAGTTGTTGACGCACTGCAACAGATTAGTCAACACATGTTAATGGGGTGTTATTATGTTTTCATCCAGGATAAACTTTTTCCATCAATTCAAGACAAGAGAAGATTGGGTAAGAAGAGGACATCCTGGCTGACGAATTTTTGAAAGTGGTATGCAGAAGTGCTACTCTATTATTTAGATCTGCATCATTCATACTGCAATTGACTCTAATAGTAGCTAACTTGCAATAGAAGAAACAACGAAAGGAGAAAGAGGAAGAAACTTTTGGAACCCAGCACTACAAATTTATAGATTTTTAGAAAATTATAAGAAAATTGATTAACGATTTCCTCCTCCTTAAAATGTAGAGTTAGTTTCTCAAATAAAGACACTTCTTGACGCGGGAAAATCGTGATAAACTTCAAATTGGTTTTTCTCAACGATCACCCGGATGGTTGCAAACTTATAATTTCCGGTAATGAGTAGAAACCGTTGCAAGTAGCTCTTTGTATTCTCGACATGTTCAAGGTTGTTGATAAAAATTATTCAAATTAATTAATCCGGACTTCCATAGCGAAACAATTAATCGAATTACGTCGTAGCTGTAATCAGCTTCGCAGCAGGACAGCTCCTGCAAAACCCGATTACGTCCCTGTATGCGTGCAGTTATGCCCAACCCTTCTCGCCTAACAATTCCACTATATGTCACATCTCAACTGTTGAAATGTCGAACTAGGTTACGATTTGAATTTACGTCGAAACCGAAGTTTTTTTCTCTTTCACGTTGTGCAACCATTATCTGTCGTAAATAACACCGTACATGAAGGATAAACGAGGTAAATATCGATTTCCTAGATGTGACGAAATCTGCACGAACATGTAGAGTGGGTTTTGTTAAATGACGTCATAAACTAATTATTATTGTTTTTAGTATGGTAGAAACACTTGATGATTGTTCCGTACCCAATTTGTGCCGGAAATGTGGATTAATTAAGGGCCCTGCAGCGATGTGGGTTAATTGAGCCCTCTTCTATCCACGGATAAGTTTTAACCTCAAGTGGGGACGCTATTAGGGTCACTAACTCGCTTAAGTTGATGGTTGGTTAATTTTATTTCTGTCGCCGAAGAGGGCTGGTTGGCCTGTCGAGTATGTTAATTGGGAGGCAATTCTTCCTTTCCCAAGACTTCACACAATTGCTGCCTAAAAAGGCGGCGACAACTTGTGTGACCATACGGGAACTTGTTGACATAACGCCCTAATATGTAACCCACTAGGTTATGTCAGCAGCTATCATCTTACAGTTTTTGCTGTTCTCAAAATGGATGAAAGTGCAAGTTTGGAAAAGTTTGCCAAAATTGTGGAAATTCAATTTTTCCTCACAACCTGTGGGGCCTCTCCCCTTATTCTCTCTCTTTATTCGATTTAACTCGTAGATTTTGTGAAATTTCGAAAAATTTCAAGATGACGTCCAAATTTGGGGTCAGTAAGTGAGAGTCAAAGATAAGAATTTTTGCAATTACAACAGGAATTTACTACCGGTTTTTGGCAAACATAACCGGAAAATTTCTAACTGTTATAAATAAATAAGTAAATCAGCAAAGTTATTACGTTACGGCTTGCAAGTATCTTAATTAATCGGAGCGGAATATGGCAGCTCGCCTCAACAATATTTATCCCTATTAATTGACATTAATTAACTTCAATTATGCAGCACAAGCCCCTCTTCTAATCACTGTATGCACAGTTTTTTTCCAATTTCCTCCACTCTTGTTTGTTTCTGTATACGCAAATAGATATTCCGTCCGCTTTGTGCTCCCATTCCGGCCGATGAAATTGCGTCTTTGAAATTGAAATTCTGCCGCAACCGCAAAGAATCGTCTCCGGCCTCAAAGTTTAGCGTATGGAATAACTCTTAACATATTTAGTTGGGACCGGGACCCTATCACAAAGCCTTCTTTGTTTCATCGCTCTTCCGTCGAGTTATAGTACCTTCCAACTCTCTTTGTCGACAGAACGTCCCCGAAATTTGTTTAAAAACTCCCCATCTCTTTGTCTTCGTTCCGGCTAATTAATCCAAACTGATCCAGCTGTCCTTCACCACCTCCGCAGCGGTAAACCGGGAGATAATGATAAGGCCGCCAAATTGGACAATTGTTGAAGTTAAAATTGCTACATGTGTTGCTCCCTCATGATTAATGGTTCGATCGCTGAATTTTCTGAAAAATATCGCTGAAGAAGAGGAAGAAGTTGATGGTAAATGTAGCGTCGATTCAAGCGCGTTGTTCTCGATGGAATGCGGTTCAGTCGAGTGAGAGTGGTAGACGGGTCAAGGGATGGGTCAGGGAGGAGGGAGCGGTCACTGGCCCCGGTCTTTGTCTCGCCACCCCCGTTAGACCGGGTCATCCGGTCTTTAATAGCAAAAAATCAAAAACGACAACAACACGGAAATTCGTGTCTTGGAAATGATAAAAATTCTGTTACAAAGTTGGGAGCGAGTGAGGATTTTTAACGTAATAACAACTATCGATTACGCCAACATTGTTCGAGTGAGTAAGCCATCTAAGAATGCGAGCGATTTGTAGTATCTACTGAGTCAGAAAACGCAGCGGTGCATCTGATGGTTGCTAACGCAATGACAATGATGAGAGAATGTCCAATGTTGTTGCACATAAGTTTTTGAGACTTAGAATTAATTGAAGGCAAAATTTCAGACGTCGCCACCTTAGAAGAGCATCAAAAGTTAGAAAGTTCCTCACCAGATGGTGGTGACGTTAAAACTTCAGTTCTTAATAACATAATTGAATTGTATAGAAAATAAATAATAAAATAAAATAAATAAATCATTTTTTTCAGATAACGTAAATTTTTTTATTATTACTCGAAAGATACTCCTACAAAATGATAAGTTTGACTTGTATATGTTTTGTTACACGAAGTTTTCTGACATCTAATTTTTTTGATGGATCATTGATATGCGAGTTAGGAAAATCAATTTAAACTTTTCATATCTATCATATTTTTAACAAGATTATGTACCGGTATGTAAATTTGTATAAAAGTTATTTATATATACAGCGTTGATGCTCTGAAATGCCTGAACGAGGCAGCACAAATCAAAGAACACTAACTGCCACAAAGGCCTTTGTGGAACAGGATCTTGCAGACAATCTGGTTCCAAATTCACCTGTCATAAAGTTACCGAGTAACCTTTTACTATTGTTGTATAAATTTACATTTGTCATGTGTGTGTGGAACTCAGCGAAAACTCTTTCTTTAGCAAATTTACTTCCATTACCTGTGTTGATATTTCCAACTAGAAAATAATTCTTTTAACAGAGTTTTATCCAATTCGTAAAATTGTTGATACTGCAAATTCAGTTTATTGTTTAAATTTCAAATTATTGCCAAATATGTTTTTTATTCCATAATTACAATTTTAATCTTAGAACTTCTGTTTATCTACAAATTATTTTTTAGGCACTTTTCTGTTTTTGTGATAAAATTTGTCTGCTGTACCTATAGATTTTTGTGGTTTACTTTATTTCTTATTCTTGAAGCTTCTACAATTAGTTATTTTTGTATATCTCTATGTTAAATTTAATTTTTCAATATATTAATTACACTTCTTGCTTCTAGGTTTTCTTTCTTGCTGATTGTTTGTTTCTTGACGCTATGGTTTTTTATGCTCTTGTAAAGTTAGTTGTAAGTTCTATTTATTGATTTTCAATAATAACTCTTAATTTTTCTACTTATAGAAGCTTCTTTTTCTGATTTAACTTTTGGGTACATTAGATAAATTTACCGATTGTAGAATTTCCATTCTAGTTTGTTCGTACTTATTCCTTGTCTTCATTTTTTATCTCAATTGCTTTCTTTCAAACTTTTACTCTTTATTTACTATCTCATTTTTAATTTTCTGAAAGTAACTTAATTTTATTTAATCCCTTAGCATCTTTCTATATTTTCTTTATCCACTTTTAACCTCACATTGTAAAATTTGGGCTTTTGATGTTGTAATGAAATAAATGTGAAAACTCTTTAACCAATTTCGAAAGATTCTTTACTACCGTTTTTCTATTTACAACTTGTTTGCTTTATTGTGTCCTGTGTATGGTGTCTGTCAAAATTTTTGAATAAACACCATAGAGGTGAAAGGCAATCCCAACAACAGGATATTTGGTAATATTTGGAGAAGAAGACAAAGCTCTTTACCACGTGTTATGTGAATGCCCAATTTTAGTAGCGTTGAGGCATTCACACTTCAGAAGATCAAATCCCACACCGAAAGAAATAAACTTAGGATTTAGTGCGCCAGGTCTTTGAATTCGTAAAGATAAAATTGTGGAGATAATAATGATGATTTTTTTTCCCTGGTAGTCCTTGGATGTAAAATTCAAAGACACACGACAAAAATGTAGACAATCATCAACATTATAAACCTATTTCTTTTAATAATTAGTTTCTTAATATTTGAAGCTAACAGGTTTCAATGTTGCTTAAAATAACAAAATTGTAATATTATTAAATATGTCAACTAATTATTACATTAATTTTAAACTATTAATGAGCAATTAGCTTTATAACACATAAGAAAATCTTTGCCTTTGCTTGTCTCTTGCTAGTCGTCCCTGTCTCTACTGACAAAGACTAGTAAATATCATTAGTAGCAGACAATCGACATTGAAGCGACCGCCAAAGTAATGGAAAGACAGCTGGTGCTTAACATCCCAAAAGCAAGAGATTGGGTGAAGTAAAATGAATAACACTTTCAAAACGAAGAAGAACATGTTCAGTTGAAAGACAGCTGGTAGAGGATGTGATATCTAGAATAGACAAACACTAGTGAAGATCGTTGGAAAAACACCTGGTGCTTAGTATTGCAAGAGATTGAGTAAGGTTAAATGGGTTAGACTTCTGGAATAAAGAAGAAAAATATTTAGTTGAAAAACAGTCGGTTGAGGATTTGATAGAATGGACAAATTCTGGTGAAGATCGTTACTAGCATACAACCGACATGTAAACAACCACCAAAGTAATTTAAAGATAGCTTGTGCTTAGTATTCCAACAGCAAAATATTGGATGAAGTAAAATAAATTAGATTTTTGAAATGAAGAAGAAACATGTTAAATTGGAAGGCAGCTGTTAGAGGATGTAATATCTAGAATGGAGGAACACTAGTAAAGATCTTTGAAAAGACAGTTGGTGCTTAGTATCCCAAGAACAAGAGATCGGGTACTGTTAAATGGGTTCGATTTTCAAAATAAAGAAGAAAATATCTAGTTGAGTTGGTTGAGAATTTGATAGAATAGATAAATACTGGTGAAGATTGTTAGTAGCAGTTAAGCGACATGTAGACGACCACCAAAGTAATTTATAGACAGCTTGCGCTTAGTACTCCAAGAGCAAAAGATTGGATGAGGTAAAATAAATTGAACTTTCGAAATAAAGAAGAACATGTTAAGTTAAGACAGCTGGTAGAGGATGTAATAAATAGAATGGACAAACACTAGTAAAGATTATTGGAAAGACAATTGATGCTCAGTATCCCATAAAGAAGAGATTGAGTGAGTTTAAGTGGGTTACACTGTCAAAATAAAGAAGAAAATATTTAGTTTAATGACAGCTGGTTGAGGATTTGATAGAATGGACAAATACTGATGAATATCGTTAGTATCATACAATTGACGTCTTAACGACCACCAAAGTGATTTATAGACAGTTGGTGTTTAGTGGAAATTAGATGAGGTTAAATGAATTAGACTTTAGAAATGAAGCAGAAAGACAGTTAGTGAAGGATGTGATATCTAGAATAAATACAAACTAGTAAATATTGTTAGTAGCGGACCACCAAGACCACCATTAAAAGTGATAAAAAGATAGTTGGTACTCAGCA
Source organism: Pyrochroa serraticornis (assembly GCA_905333025.2). NCBI lineage: Eukaryota > Metazoa > Arthropoda > Insecta > Coleoptera > Pyrochroidae > Pyrochroa > Pyrochroa serraticornis. The sequence goes on along the minus strand of HG995157.1, from coordinate 5,019,264 downwards.
TCGCAAAAGCAAAAGATTAAATGAGGTAAAATGGGCTAAACTTTCAAAATAAAGAAGAGCATGTTAAGTTGAAAGACAGTTGGTTGAATATGTGATATCTAGAATAGACAAACACTAGTGTAGATTGTTTGAAAAACAGCTGGTGCTTAGTATTCCAAGAACAAGAGATTGGGTAAGGTTAAATGGGTTAGACATTCGAAATAAAGAAGAAAATATTTAGTTGAAAGACAGTTGGTTGAAGATTTGATAGAATGGACAAGTACTGGTAAAGATCGTTAGTAGCAGACAACCGACATTTAAGCGACCACTAAAATGATGGAAAGGCAGCTGGTGCTTAGTATTCCCAAACAAGCAATTAGTTGAGGTAACATGGGTTACACTTTCGAAATAAAGAAGCATATGCTCAGTTAAAAGACAGTTGATGGAGGATGTGATTTCTAGAAGAAAAGAATACTGGTGAAGATCGTTAACGGTGGTCAACCGACATCTAAGCGACTACCATAACGATCACCAAAACGATAAAAAGACAGTTGGTGGTCAGTATCCTAAGAGCTAGAAATTGAGTGAGGTTAAATGGGTTAAACCTTTGAAATAAAAAAGAATGTGTTAAGTTGAAAGAGAGCTGGCAGATAATGTGATATCTAGAATAGACAATTACTAGTGAAAATTGTTAGTAGCGGATAATCGTCTTTGAATCGACCGCCAAAAGGACCGCCAAAGTGCTCAGTATTTTATCAGGGTGGTTGAATGGGTTAGATTTTGGGAATGAAAAAAATATGTTTAATTGGAAGAGAGTTGGTGGAAGATCTGATACCTAGAATGAGCAAATACTGGTGAAGATTGCTAATAGTGGTCAACCCACATCTAAATCAGCACCAAGATAATCGCCAAAGTGATGGAAAAACAGCTGGTGCTTAGTATCCCAAGAACAAGCAATTAGTTGAGATAAAATGGGTTAGATTTTTAAAATAAAAAACAATATTTTAAGTTGAAAGACAGCTAATCGAGGATGTGATACCTAGGATGGACTAGTAAAGATCGTTAGTAGCGGACAATCGACATCGAAGAGACCGCCAAGAAAACCACCGAAGTGATGGCGGTCCCAAGAGCAAGAGATTTAGTGAGGTAAAATGGGTTAGAATTTCGAAATGAAGAAAAACATGTTAAGTTGAAAGACAGCTGGTAGAGGATTTGATATCTAGAATGGACAAACACTAGTAAAATTTTTGGATAGACAGATGATGCTCAGTATCCCAAGAACATGAGATTAGGTAAGGTTAAATAGGTTAGACTTTCGAAATAAAGAAGAAAATATTTAGTTGAAAGACAATTGGTTGAGGAATTGATAGAATGAACGAATACTGGTGAAGATTGTTAGTAGCATACAACCTACGTCTTAACGACTACCAAAGTGATTTAAAGACAGTTGGTGCTTAGTATTCCAAAAGCAAGAAATTGAATGAGGTAAAATAGGTTAGACTTTAGAAATGAAGAAGAAAGACAGTTAGTAAAGGATGTGATATCTAGAATAAACAAATACTAGTGAAGATCGTTAGAAGCGGACCACCAAGACCATCACCAAAGTCATGAAAAGTCAGCTGGTACTCAATATCCCAAAAACCAAAGATTGGGTGAAGTTAAATAGATTACATTTCGAAATAAAGAAGATTTAGTCGCATTTTTTCTTGATTTCTGTTTTATCCAATATTTTGTCTCAATTTTTACCGGAAGCTCGTTCTAAAGTATGTTTCCAGTCGAGTTTCAAAGTACTAAAATATTGTTGATTTCGTCACCGTGGTCGAGTGAATAACAACACAAGGGGTTAATGGTGCTGGATATTCCAATGTTTCGAACACAATGATTACAGAACCGGCTGCGGTGTTAGCAGACCCATTGTTCACCTGCCCGTTAAGGCGTTGGGATTTTTGCGATAACTGACCGAGATTTATTTTTAATTTAAGCCGCAACTATAGTCGACGATTACCACCGTTTTTGGCAATGGTCGCCGTCTTTGTGCTCAATAGATCAAAACAATAAAATACCAACAAAAACCGCGGTACGTGCAGAAATTAACAACAATACCACTTAAACAGTTTAATAAAAAAATTGTTGGAAAACGAGTTGGAAGTTGCTAACGAAATTTGAAGAGTTTGAGGGTGGAATCTTGTAACTTGTTGTGGTGTAAATTTAGAAAAATCATGTCCACTATTATTGGCGTCAACTCGGTCAATTGAGAAACGCTAATTGTATAGGTGGTTGCGTTGCATTGCGTTTAGATGATGGAATTTTTTTGCGCAATTATAAACTCTCGAATCCGGAATTATTTTATTAAAACTTCGAGGTTATCGTGTTTACTCTAACGAAAATTGCCGCTTGTAAAATACATTTTCCACTCTAAGTCGCGCGTAAACTGGGATTTTATTGCTGGTTACATTTCCCGCAAGACGTGGAGCGACATTAAACAACCTGAGTGCCGTTTTTTAAGGTGATGGAAACCTTTAATTTCACGGCGCCGTTAACGTTATTAAACCCAACTAACAAAGTTTCAATATTTACACTTCCAATCCTAATGTAGTCCGCGTTCATCCTTCAACAAATCGTTCATTGTGCTCACTACTTAAACGTTAGATACTTAAGTTTTACGGACCACTAAGAATTGTCCATTTTTATGTTGTATCTTTAACCGACATAATTTAAAAGAGCGTGTTTTTATCCGGAGGGCAACATTTACGTTTGGTTTTATGACCGTCTGACAAATTGAACTTCAAACAGCTAAATATCTAAAATGGGGGGACATCTGGAAGTCGACTTAAGCCTCGAATTACGAGGCCAATCTGGAGACTGGGTGATTCATGAATGGTGTTTTTGTGCTCCCCGCCAGAGAATGAATAAACAGGCATGATTTTCAGAACACCCGCCACGCAATTCCCGTTTTTTTCCCTCCAAACTAGAACGTTTAAATAAAGAAACGAAAACGGGATCAAGTCTTTTGATACAATCACCAACCAAATATGGTCGAGTTAATCCCGGATGATGACTCCAACCAAGATTTGCCTTATTTGACTGGAAACCAGTTGATTATGTTGTAAATCTGGTATCTAGTGCCACTTGCTGCAATATTAAGAAAATAGCTGGTTGGTCGCTTCAACTGGTGATGGATGCAGTAATGGCGGCGTGGAGATGAGCTTGAACGTAAATAAACACTAGTGCATTCCGCTACCAGAAGGCATATGTTCTCACGAAGCCAGGAACCTTGCCGGATGGGAATCGGGCATGTGTTTTCTTTAAAATGATTACAAACAAGGCAGACTCCCGTTCTTTCAAAAATTACTGGTAGTACCGCACGCGGCTCTGCTCTATAGTTGCGTCAATTCCAGTAGGAACTTTCACGCCACTTTCGCTAAAGTCGTTGCCGATTTTGTTATCAATCGAACGGATAAGATTATATAAATTATGGTGAAAGTGAGCAATTCCGGCAGCAAAAGATCCATTGTCAGATTCTGCATCTGCAGAGTATCCCGTCCACTAATCAAGGTTTCGTGTAATTAACCTGTTTCGAAATTAAGTCACTTAATATATGTCAAAAAATTTAGAAACTTATCATTACCTTCGTTTTAATGTTTCATATTATTCCTTTTACATTGTTTTTGACTATCAAATTTTTTTCTATTATTTTTAACCTTTTCTACCACCATCCAGCGTAATTTATAACTCAACGGTTTCTCACCATCTATTTCAATTGGTTCTAAGATTGAAACAGTAATTTATAAAGTAAAAATTTCAATAAAAAAATTCTTTACGTTGCATTTTTCTAAATTGCTACTGTTATATGACCAAAAAAACAAATAAAAACGCGACAGTTAGACTAGATAGATGATTGAGCGAGAGAGAAGCTAAAACCATCCAGTTTAAAGATCTGTCGTGCAATATCGACCACGTTCGTCCAAAATAGTGAGATAATGCGCCCTGATTGGCCGATAGTCTAAGGGCCAACTGAACGCATAGTAAAATAATCCGCAGAGTTTTGAAAGAGACTCCCTTTTACGGTCAGAGGTTTTGTTTAATTTATTTATATATCAACAAGCTTTGGTTAGGTAGAATTAAATATCAAAACTACTTAAAATTATATGTGCTTAAGTAATTCAGAATTGCAGCTAAATATGCAAGGGAATTTCTGATGTTACAACTGTCATTGCAGGGCGCTTGTCTTTTATAGGAGTTGATTTAGTTTTAAATTTTTTGAATTATTGTGCTTGAGTGTAATTTTATTCGCAGTCTATAAATGGGTTTGATAGTAGTTTTCATTGTTCTGTCTTACATAGTTTTAGTCTACCCTTCAATAAATTTCGCTGTTATATTTAATCCAAAATTTCTTAATAAGGGGGCATTTCTCTGTCACATGCATCAGGCGTTATAGTGAGTTTTTAAAATATACGATTCATGATGTCTTGTACATAATGTAATTTTTATAATAAGTGAAAGCTTAAAAAAAATTCAGATTTTTGTGATAAATTTTGGGGAAAATTCTGTCAAAAAAAAATTAAATTTGTTCTAGAGTTTCTTCACGGAGCTGTGAGAGTGCGTCAAGACAAACAAATTTGAGTGATCAGGTCGTGATCATGACGTGGCGCGCTTGCATTGGTCGATCTGCAACACTCGGTCCGACACCTACTTCACACGTTAGCGCTTTACAGTACAGCATTGCCTTTGTAGTTTAGGGGTTACATAAATTACTAGATTCTGTTGTGAACCACCATTTAGGTCAAGCTTGATTTTCCCAAATTTTATCTAAACTGTATTTCTTGATAATTTTTGATTTACTGCGTTCTGTGTACCAAGAGCTCCACTATTTTCTTGGACTACGCGTTTAATTGTACAGACTATAATTTTGGAGTCTGATGATAAAATACATTGCAGCGCCTATAAAGCTCCGTGCATGCGAGAGAGAAGGCAACAACGACTAAACCGCATCTGCACAATTTCTTAGATACATTTAATTGAAAAATTCTATCAACTAGTTACCAACATGATACAGTAAAATTGTTGCATTTCCAACCGATAGTGGTAAAACTGCAGGCACGCCAACTTAATTGGAATATGAAAATTTCTACCGCAGTTAAAACTATTTTTAATTTTATTTATTTTCTGTCAAATAGTTTTACTTACCATTAACATTTAAATTTACGATTATTATTTTTTAAAACGCCTTTAGCACTGTTCTTTTAGGGTACAAGGCTGGAGAGTTTGTCTTGTTATTTACAATGTATTGTAAAGTAATCAATCGATTTTTAATTTACGAATGCTTTCGTTGAAAGCAAAAGTCAAGGGAAAATATTGACATTAGTGTCTGGTTGGAGGTTATATCTAATTTTATTAAATACGCAAATGTGTCTCTGTTATTAACATTTGTTTTCTAAAGATAAGTGAGATTTTCTTCTAAAAAGTCAATACAATTCTTTAAATCTAAGACCAATTTGTGTCCTTTTTTGATATATGAATCGTCCAGGTGAGTTTGTAGCCAAAGTGTAGCCCCAGATATCTAATTGTTCTAAATTCAAGAATTATTTTGTTGTTAATAGTAATTCGAAGACAACTATTTAAGGTAAGAGTTAATTGCATGATCTTTAATTTGTTTATTGTTATCTTCTATTCTTTTATCCAGATCTGTAGTAGGTTTAAGTGGTCATGCAGGTGGTAAGAAGCTGGCTTGTAATTATTTCCATATCGTCGCCGAAGATACTGGTTACTGTATTGGGTGTTGTTGGTAGATCTGATGTATACAGGAGGTAAAGTTCTGAGCTCAATACACTGATTTGAGGGACTTCAGATTTAATTGGAAAGAAGGTTGATGTTTCCTTTTTAATCCTGTTTCTAAATTGGCGGTCCTTTAGATGGGATTTAAATAGCTTGAAAACTGATGGAATCAAATGTTTAACTTTGTAAAGGAGGTCATCAGGCCAAACCTTGTCGAAGACTTGGGTTATGTCGAGAAATACTGGGGGGCAATATTTTCTGTCTTCTAAAGATTGGTTTACTACGTTAATTATTCTGTGGTATTGCTGGATGGTGGAATGTGACTGACAAAAGCCAAATTGTTGGCTAGCACTGATTCTTTGCAAAGGAACTTTCAAGAAGTTTCGAAATGGTAGATCGGATACAAATTAGTCTATAAGAAGACACATGATTAGGATTTTAACGTGACTTGAGCACTAAAATAATTTCAGCAATTTCAAAATGTTTTGGCCAATATTGAAGCCTGAGAATAGCGTTGAAGATATATGTTAGCATAACAATGCCATTTGGGAGTTATTTTAGAAGTTGTTTGGTCAAATCCAGGTGACTTTTAGTTGTTTATTTCGGAAATTTCTTGTTTAATTTCTTTTGAAGTGATTGGTTTTCTTGGTTTAATTGGTGCTAGAACACTATCTAGAAAGTCTCTAATATTATCGTTAGTACAGCTTGTTCTGGTTGATACCTTCATTAAAATCACCAATTACCAAAAATTTAAACTACTAAACATAATTAATATTCACTGCCTTGCAATTTTTTTTAGAAAATATTGTGTGTTGTAATTCCAAAATCTTCTATTTTTACTTACTTCCTGAAATTAAAATGCGGAGTGCAACCAAGCGGTAAATGAAATTTTCTCTTCTTTGCTGAATCTGACTCACTCTTTACCCAAATTTATGCACACGTGTCATACACAAAAGTTCTGCCATTTATTAAATTTAACTTGGTGTCATAGAAGCTTTAGCAACCGTTCCCCTATACGTTTCGGTATCACCAGTGTAGCAAAATTTAATTGAAGTTAGAAGAGCGATTAGTTTCATTGTTATCAGACTAGAAAAGTGTTGAAACAACTTAATAATTGGTTATTAAAAAATATTAGTTTTATCATCGCATTAGATCTAAAATATATTATCAAGATAAGATTAATTATTGTTTTGTTGTAGGGTTAAAATCAAGGGTTTCGTTAACTACATTAATTTCGTTAACAAAAAGCGTGTCTGTGACACAAATTTTTTGAAATCAACGTGACTAATTATAGCAAGCAGCGAAACTTGCATCAGTGCGTGTCAAGGCTGCATAAGCTAGAAATCGAGAGTAGCTGCATCTTTCTGACCTACACCAACCCGATTTTGCGCTTGAAATCATCACTAAAACCCATCAATTCGATGAGTCACACAGGAACCCTCCGGCTCCCGTTGACTCATTCCGGATTAATCCCCGAACAAAGACGGATTTTAATTTGGACCTGTTAATCTCGATGACTGAATTTCAGCCGGTAATCCCGCGTTTTCATCGTTTAACCGACGACACTAATTAAAACGTCTAATCGATCTCACAAAACGCCCTTCAGTCTTGCAAAGGAACAAAGAAAATACAATGAACCCCTATACGAGACCCCCAGCCTCTCCAAACAGCGATGTGGGTATTGAGAAAAAAACAGCGGGTCCATACAATTAGTACCTACCTATGCGTACCTTAAATCACAAGAGAAGTTCGCCAATTTTAGTTAATTTTAATTAGTGGCTTGAATGGAAAAATTACTAATTTTGAAAATAAAATTGCGTCTCCAATTTTCAAATTTATAACTGCGGTTTTTGTTTTTTTCTCAACGGACACTCACTTCGAAGAGAGGTGTCCAGAAATAGGAACTGTAATTGCGCCTGAGGTTACAAAATGTTTCTCTAATTCCGCTTCGCCGAATTTCGAGCCACAATTGCGTCCAGAAACGCAATTACGCCTCCAACTCCCATATTCCGGGTTTCCAGGCGACTAACTCGATTTAGCTGGGTCCGGTCCTGCGTCCTCATAATTTCGCTATTGATCGAAATACATTAGTTAAACGGGAGGCATTAATCACGGACTCGGCGCGTGACATCGCCTTCGATGCCATTAATTCACTCGTTTTAAAGTGATTTCCACTTTAAAAAAAAAATTCCTGAAGATGAAAGCTTTAAAGCGAGTTGCGGTTGTGTAATTTTCGATCTAATTAAACAATGTTGGCAAAGGGTAGTTTCGATTGTGCGGCTTCTACTTTGAAACGAATTAATTTCGATGAATGCAATCGTAACGAATTGAAGGGTGTGAAATATGTTGCAAACAACACTAAAGATGGTATCTTTAAGAATACAAACATTTGATGTGTTGTGTAAAGAAACCTGGTTAGTGAATGCTCTTTCAATGTGCCATCAGAGTTCTGGGGAAGTTCGAAATGCAATTACTCGACGCGCATCCGCCATGTTTTCATGAGTTCGGGTTTACACGACAAAGTAATTTGCAACAAAGAAAGCCGATTACAATATTGATGTAACAAAAACGTCGCGTGCAACGTTATAAATTAATTGACTTGTTTTTCGCTAACAACAAAAAACTAATAAACTTCCATCGTGATAAATTAACGAAAAAAACTTTTTTATTTGTCACCACATTTGCAACCGCTAAGTTTCGTTTTCAACTTGATTTTAAGGTTAACAATTAACGAAGCAATTTTTCTTCTTTATTCTCCGGCTAGCTTCGAAACAGATCGATCAAGGTACACAGTTGAAACACTCTACCAAATTGCGTAGCCTTGATTTCTTGTCTCTTCCGACGTGGCGTCTGTTCAACATCTGCTCTGGGATGATCAGTTGCAACGGTTTTAACTTTTTCTACAAATTTCTAATAAAGTAAAATTTAAAAATTTTCTGCGAGATATAAACGCCAGTTTCTTTGATTTAACGTGTGTTTTCTGGTAAATAAGCAGAAAGCAGAAATAGAGAAAATATTTTGGACAGTATCACAATGTTTTCTTTGCAACGTCATCTTAAAATAAGGACCAAAACCAGTCGAAGAAGTTTTTGAAAAAGCTATAAAAAGTGATTTGGAGAAATAGAAAAGTTGTACAAACGAAATACTTTGCTTTCTGCGTCTGAAATAACCCTCAACAATTTTCGTTTTGTCGTAACGCCCCAGTATTTTCGATATTAACTAAAATACTTATAGAACTGAAATATCTACTGAAACACTACCATCAACTCTTCAAATAGTAGATAAAGTAATTACCATGGTATTTGAAATATTTGAAACTTCTTATTCGTTCTTCCATTTGGTGGTAATTTTAAATACTTTGCAGAAATCACCAAATATCTAATATTGACAATAATTTGACCAATACGCCTTTAATCTGGTTATACAGCAAAAATAATTTTCTTTTCTACTAATCTTTATATTCAATTAATTATTTATAAAATTCTCGTATGTGGCCAACTTCAAATTTCGCTAAAATTAAATTACAAAATTGCCATTAAAATTAGGACGTCCTCGGCCGCGTTTTTTGTACCTTATCTGCTTTCATTGTTAATTGTCAATTGAGATGTGATCAAGTTGTAATTTGAAATCAATTCGGAATTGATGTTTAGTTAGATTAACAGCGTGAATAGGATTCAAGATAGGCCACCAGCTTAACGATAACGTCTTCAAGATTGACGCGTTCACAAACACTTTCTACCCACATTTTACTTGATAGTTTTAAGGGTTGCTTAAAAATAAAATTGTAATATAGCACAAATTACTTAATCCAAATAATATTAAATTTACTCAAAATTCTGATAACTAACGCACAATTATTACCTCAAATTAAATTCCCGTCTTATAATTAATTTAGGGCTAGAGAGAATTTGTGCTAATTAGTCTGAGATTGTCAAAGAACATTAATATTCTTTGACAAATATATACGTTCAGTTGTGCCTCAAGGTGGTTGCTATAATAACGTAGACGATTTTGGCGAGCTTTGAGTTTCCGATCAAAGCCATGCTTGGAAATTGGAAACGTTCTATCTTTTGAGTCGTACTTGATTATGGTGGCATTAAGTTGAATTTACATAAATATATTAGAAGGAGTTTCACTTTACAATTAATTTTAGACCATTTCTAGAAACAACAAAACTACTCGGTTTGTAACTAATAATCAATGACTACTTGTGAAAATTGGGAAAACAAAACATTTTCCACTAAATTTACTTGTCTTTTTTTAGTGCAGTATAGAAAAGTGCCAAACTCTTCTACATATTTTACACAAAGATAAATTGTAAATGCTATTTGAGAGTAATCAAGGGTTGTAACTAATATTTTCAATTTTCTCAGCGGATGTTGTTGGAAAAAGAAAAGTTTTGTGTTATTGTACCAAATTGAGTGGGTCCGATCAATAATTACTTAATATGATGTTAGACTAGTAACGTAGAACTAATACCTGCAAATTAGATGTGGCGAGTGAACCCGGGATATAGAATTAGTGAAGAAATTACTGCTAATTAGGTTGCAGCTATACAATTACCATAATTATTAGACATGTGTTTTTTCTACTTTTGCAACTTATTTAAGTGAAATTAATTTAAAGAATTGGAACCTGTCTCGCCTATTTAGTCGTCATAAAAATTTGCAAGTTGCTCTGATTCGTAAATAATTTTATCATCTCCTCTATTTACAAATCCTGACAGTTTGTTTGATCTATTTAGCCCCACTCAACGTAATTGTAATTATAGGATTGATAGGTAACAAGAAAGAGTTTTTTTTAAAGATAGTCAAGAGATATAGTTGATGAGGAAGCACCAGAAAAAACGCAGAAAAAAAGTTTGAAATGTGGAATTTGAATATTATTAAAAGAAAAATATAGAAATTTTATATAGAGAGAAAGAAGGAGAAATCTGGGTGTAACAGTAAAATTAGAGAGTGTGAAAAAACTAAAAAAAAATGTGGCTAGTTAAACTTGACAATAAGGGAGATAAAAGCATAGTCGTGAATAATAAAAGGTAACTACAAATCTATGAAGAGGAAAGTCTACATAAGTAATAATCTGACATGAGAGGAAATAGGTTCAAGCAAAAATCATAAAATTAACAAAAAAAAGGAAGAGTTAAAGAATTAAAGAAAGAAATAAGATGACTATCAAGGACAAGAAAGACTAAAGAGAATGATATCGAGGAATCTTCTGAATCTCTTGTGTACATGAAAGCCAATAACAATGTTTTTGAGTATCCTGTATGTATGAGAGACCTTGCAACATAGGAATTAGATGCTGAGTCGTCCTTTTTAAATTGAAACCCATCATTTAATATATTTTTATAGTAATTCTACACAAAATTTTGAAAATTACTATGTTTATATAGTTAAATTTTGTTTTAGTATTATTGGAAATTTTGGTTAATAGTTGAAACGATATGTTGTCGTTTCTATGTAAAATCTAAATTAGAGGGTAACAAACTTTTTTGTCCCGTAGATTACTTGCAGTTTTTTCTGCTTTGAGTAGATTCCCTATTTTTCTAATATTAATTTTTTTTTGATTCGTCAATTTTAAACTTGTTTTCATCCTGTTTTCGAAGCTGACACAGAGCTACTGACTTTGCTGCAATACGCAGTACATGCGACATACGACCCATAAGTATAGGAACACCCCACATGGTTAGATATATAATTTAATTCTAATAATAACTTTATTTAAAAAATTGATTTTTTAGGGTTCTCTAAAAGTACAGCAGTTCCAGCATATTTTCGTTCTCTACTAGAATTTCCAAATTTAATTTCCGCAGCTTTATGTCCTTGACGCTGTGAAAGTTTCAATGTTATCAATTTTCTTTTTTACAATTTTTTTGCTCAAGCTGAATTTTTTATGTTTATAAGAGAAAATATTTTTTCTCTCAAAAATATTGCAACATTGAGGCGGAATTGTTTTCACAGACTCATACTATAATTCAATGGGCATTCCAGAAATTAAAAAAAATTGAGGATGGTTTATTTAAACTACGGAAGCTGGGATTAAGTTCTAGTAATAGCAGCTGTGTCATTATTTTTAAAATATTTTTGCATTCTGTATAAAATTTCAGAATTGTATCTTCTTTGTTTCTTTAGTTTCCTCTATTGGAATATGAAGAACCACCCTGCATAGACATTACCTGTATTAGGTAGATTATTTACATTTACAGGAAATCACAATTTTTTTTAAAAGCTTGCTAAAATGAGATCTAATCTTTTGGATCCTCACGTAGATTTCATGCAGCCCCATGCAACTCTTTAAAAATCACTTATTTCCTTGCTATTTTTCTAATTTTTAAAATAAACAAAATTAATAACAAACTTAGACTATGACGCACATAATTTTATTTAACTCAGCTACTGGTATTACGTACTAAATTAATTATTTCTCGCCAGACGTTATTTTCTATTATTTGCTCGAACTGAATTTTTTATGATTGTAACAAAAATTTTTTTTCTCCCATCAATGTTACAATATTGAGGCGTAATCGTATTTACAGACTCAAAATTAAATTCAATGGGCACTCCAGAAATTTAGAAAAAGTCTAATAATAGCGGCTGTGCCAACATTTGTAAAATATTTTTGATTTCTGTACAAAATTTCAGAATTGTATCTTCTTTATTTTTTTAGTTTCTTCTAATTGGATATAAACAAGAACCATCCTATATGAGAACTACCTGCATTAGGTGGATTATTTACATTTACAGAAATCCAAATTTTTTTTGAAGGCTTGTCAAAATGGGATCCACTTTCTTGGATCCCCATTTGCATCTCATGTACCCCCAATTTTTTTTTCACTGACATAAACGACTTGAAGATTACTTTGGAATTGACCTATCTGAATCCAAATAAAATGTTAACAGAAGTATATTAAAAAAAATTTAAACACAACTTTGGTAGACAATGAAGATCAACAAATAAATTGGCTTAAGTGTTTATTTCCTAGCTATTTGTCTAATTTTCAAAATAAAAAAATTAATAACAAACTTAGACTATGACGAACATAATTTTATTTAATTTAACTATCGGTATTACGTACTAAATTAATTATTCCTCGCCAGACGTTATTTGCTATTTTTTTGCTCAAACCGGATTTTTCATGATTCTAAGAGAAAATAATTTTTCTCTCAAAAATGTTGCAATATTGAGGCGTAATCGTATTCACAGACTCATACTAAAATTTAATGGGCATTCCAGAAATTTAACAAAATTGAGGATGTTCTATTTAAAATCCAAAAGTTGAAATCATTTCCAGTAATAGCAGCTGTGCCAACATTTGTAAAATATTTTTGATTTCTGTACAAAATTTCACAATTGCATTTTTTCTGTTTCTCTAGTTTCTTCTAATGGGACATGAACAAGAAACATCCTGTATGAGAACTACCTAAATTAGGAGGATTATTTACATTTACAGAAAGCCAAAATTTTTTTGAAGGCTTGCCAAAATGAGGTCTACTCTCTACCCATTTGTATTTCATGCACCCCCAATTTTTTTTTACTAACATAGATCCCATGAAGATCGCTTGACTGATCTGAATACATGTAAAATGTTAATAGAAATATATTTAAAAAAAATTAAACACAACTTTGGCAGACAATGGAGATCAACAAATAAATTGGCTTGAATGGTTATTTCCTAGCTATCTCTCTAATTTTCAAAATAAAAAAATTAATAATAAACTTAGACTATGACGCACATAATTTTATTTAATTTAGCTACCGGTATTACGTACTAAATTAATTATTTCTCGCCAGACGTTATTTGCAGCAATTTCTCGGGGACGTAAAAAATTAATCAAATTGCGCCTCAGACCGCTATAGTAATTATATTACGCCAAAGGAGATAGAAAAAGCTTCCGTTTTAGTGGTAAGAAGTCAAATATCAAAAACAGGAGTCGTTAGAAACTTGTTTTGCTTGCATAAACATTGCATTTTAATTTGTTTGTTAAATGATGTAATTTTCTGGAATTTAATTATTTATTTTACAAAAGTTCAAAAGAATGATTTGAACCTATTTACGCTACTGATTATGTTGAAAGTAGTTTTCTTTAAATTAAATTTTTTTATCGGAGATTTGAACTACTTGTACTTGTAACAATATTTGTGGATATTGTGAGAAAATTATTAACAGAGAATATAAAGGATTTAATAAAAAATTTCCATAATTTTACCTATAAATAGAAGGGAGTTTTTGTATAAGTAATTATTTTATATTCAAGCACGTTAAAATCAAATTGTTAAAAATAATGTTTTCCTAATTGACTTCACGTTTCAAAATAATGTTCAAATTTTTTGTTGTAAACGAATTATTTGCTGTCAACATTTTTGTTTTACTTTAAGTTTTATAAAATTTTCAATGTTTCTCTTTTTTACACATTTTGTAATTCCGCATTGTGAGATCTGGTAAATAAAAGTTAATTTAATAAAACTTACACAAATCTTTTATTGTAGCTTTTTGATCATAACTGAAATAATTCTCAAAATTTCAAAACCCACCCATTTTCATCCTCGTCCCGGAATAAAATTTTCGATGTATGCTTATAACGTAATGTTTCGGTTTCGTAACAAAAAAAATTACTTTACCAATTTAATTCTATTGGCTTTTTATCGCCTACTCACTGTTCGTAATCTTGTTATTACTTACACTTCCGCCTAACTTTAATTAACACTTTTTCGCTTTATGACTGAGTTTGATTTATTATTTCTATAATTGTTTTCGTCTTTCAAGAAATTGTTTCGAATTAATTCCGCTACTCTTACCTTCAATGCGTTTCGAGCTTTATTACCGTTTTTGTTACAAATTTTTCCCGACATGCCCCGTCAATTTTAACCCTCAATTACGAGGCGCCATTGATTGTAACAGAATCGTTTCTGATTAAACCAACTGCGGTCTATAAACCAAAATTGAATTTATAACGCCCTTAGGGAAGGCTGACGTTGAATTACGCTCGTGTGTATAAATAAAGCGATTTCGTTGAATAAAAGCTCTAATCAGAGCACATCGATCGATTTTGGCGTTTTGGCAGAGCTTTTAAGCCGCGCATTAAACTTGACTACGACTTAATCTTCGCGCCGTCAGCGCCTCGTCCCGCCACCCTTCGTCCCGGCTTACGATATCAAACGGCTGCCGAGAGGAATTGATAGTGGAATTTCCAAAAAGATGATCCGACATGACAGTGCTCCCGGTTATAGGACGATTGTGCCAGTTAATGGAGCTTTTATTAAAAAAAATCGTAAAGAATTAGACTGGATTTGCAGCGACTCCGCTTCTATTCCTCTTCTTTCTTATTCAGAGGCAGTTTTCCCGCTTCGCCACCCCAATTTCCCGAAAACTCATGGCGGCCCAGTATTGTTCTCAACACTCTGTCAAATCCAGCCTTGCTCCTTCAACCTTACATTACCTAAAATAGAGCCAATTGCAACTGCATTCATGTACCCAGTAGAGTATAATAGAAGAAGCTTCGAAGGCTGTTGCAGAAGATTTTTCCAACTTGCTTTGTTAGAAATTTGGAGATCGCATTGGTTAAATCATTTTTTTTTTAAATTTTCGAATGTTAACATCACTAAGTGTAAACTTGACCAACCAGATCTCCAATGCAGTTGCAGTTGCAGTTGATTTGACGAGCTACTATAAATGCAAATAAATATTTTATGTAAGGTTAAGTGTCCATACCCAAAATTTCGTTATTGCCATCAAAATTCCTGAAAGGTATCAACTAAAAATTACTTTACATTCCATAATTACGTTCGTGTAAGTACTTTCACTCTGAAGACTTAAGAATTTGGTTGTTGGAGTAAAATTGTCTCTCCTCTCGAGTTCCTGGGATGACAGCAGTTTTATTAACGCCGGCAGGCCCGAAAAACAGCGACACCTCCGCATATTCCTCTTCCTTCCCCTACATTCCTTTCCGATTGTAATTTGTAGCTCAACATACCATACCGTAACATTGTCACACACGTTCGCTATAAGGGAGGGTAACGTCGAAAACGCGCATCAAGTAAATTTGATTAAGTTACAAAAAGTTAATTTAAAAAACATCAATCAGTTTGAATTCATTTTTCCACTAACTAACTGCTTCATTAACGTTGTCGCAAATCTCTTTTATGTTGATAATTCATTAATCACGTCAGAAGTTCCTTTAAATTTAGGAACTACAATAATATTGCCGGGTTCTTCCACAAGTTGTTGTCGACGTCACCGCGATGGATGTTACGCACTAAAGCGGGCCGCTTTCAACCCCGGGCTTATCGCATGCATGATTCATGAAGAGGTTCGATTCGAATAGGGATGGTGGAGGCGATGGAAAAAGTCGAGATTCCCCGGGGCGGCAACGACGCCATATGCAACGGATCCATGAACTCGCCGACTTTAAATGTTAACACTTGAATAACATGGTTTTCGCTTCAGAAAAATCTCCTTCACTCCCTTTGACGCAAGAGGGTTGGTCGCGTCATCTTTCGTTACCAAATGATGTCACCACTAGTGATTAGTTGACACAAATTTGTGGGACTGCGATATCCTTCTTATCATCGCACATTTCCATCAATTCAAGCTTTTCCAAACAAATTTTGTATTTCTTGTAGAAAAATTCACTCGCTGTTTTAAGTTTTGACTACCATGTTTTAGATATTGTAATAAAAAACTTTTGGATTATTTTAGAAATTAACTAAGGAAAACGGAGGCAAATTTCCTCAAAAAGCCTACTTTGGCCTACCTAAAAAAGTGGACGTACCCCAATGCTCAGTCGACAACACCAATAGAATGATAGTTACTGTCATCCAAATGACACATTTTCATATTGTTGTCGGTGTGAATTGTGTTGGGGTACGTCCACTTTTTCTAGGTAGAACAAAGTAGGCATTTTGAGGAAATGAAAAGAACATTTTATTTATTTAAAAATAAACAACTTGATGCAGGAGAATAGTAGTTTGAAGAAGAATCCTCCACGTTGAGTTGAATAAAAATATTAGTCAGTTGCATTTATTAAAAAAATTACCCCTAGCAAATATGGGTGGCGCCATACAAAATATGCTCCCATATGGCCCCAAATTTTTTATTTGACTAACAATTATCATTTTTTCTTTCAGTCTAATAGTTTAGAACTTTGAGTCCTTACTTTTGACTAACCCTGAGAAGTATATAAAACAGGAACAATAAAGGAGAGAGGAAAAGCAAGACCAAGGAGCAAATGATAAAATTAAATAGAGAAAGTAGCAAAATGAAAAGAAGTAAAAGTTGAGGACATGGAAAAGTGCCACAAACTGGAACAAACTGGAGGTACGCATAAGGAAATGTGAAATAAAAATAAGAACCAAAGTATCTTGGCAATTTGTTACGTTGTTTCTGTGTTTTGGTGAAGCGGGAAAACTTAGAATAATGGCGACAAACAATTAAGATGGCAAACCATCGACTTGACTTCATTTATGGACTTCCAATGTTTCTCTTCTGTTTGCAGTTAAATCATACGTTTCGCTGAATGCGACGTTCCGGGCTTTAAATTATCTACCGGCAAGTATCTCGACTCAAGTTATTTTCTTGATGGATGAGATAGTTGCGGAGCACTCTATTGATTCTGCATTTTCGGTCTTCTGAAGGGCTTCACGAAACTTTCAGTACCTCTCTTGGATTCGAGTAACGTAATATTGTAGTTATGAAAGTTGCTGTCTACTTAGATAATTGCTAATTGTTGAAGCAGTTACTTGTTTACTTACGCGAGTAGATTCGAGTAATTATGATTTCTTCACGAGTTAAGAATTTTAACGTCATTTCATTGCTATGCAGAATAATTTATCAATAAGGAGCGCTGAAAGTCGGGAGAACTTTACAAAAAAAAGGCGATTTTTGATAAGTTTTAATTAAAATTCTTTAATATTTTCCGTCGAGTTAATTGGGTTAGTTACAAGTCTCTTTGTGCCGTCTTTAATGAAAATTTCGGTTGATTAAATTGAAAGGTCGAATTTGTCCCGAACGCGGCAAACGAATAATTGGACGCCCTCGCGACGGGATTTTTCCCAAGACACGTAATTACCGTGAAAATGATGTATTCGAGCTGTATGAGTAACAATTCTACCTCGTTAGTTCCTGCGAGTCCTGCTGGAGTAAAATAAGAAATTTACAGGAAACGCAAAATTTAATTTGTTTAATTCTTAATTTTTCTATTCACCAAACTCCCGTCTCGATTGCCCTAAACCATAAAAAATTGAGTCACTAAGATAAACTGCAACAGTGCCGATTTTAAAGTTGCAAGCTCACGATTTTCCTATTCACCAAACTCTCATCTCGATTGCCCTTAACCTGCAAAAAATTGAGTAACTAAGGTAAACTCAAGCGGTGGCGATTTTAAAGTTACAAGTCTCCTTGCTGAAAACTATTTTTGCAATCCGGTTCCCTCTAATTTTAATTTTTATAAAAAAGTCTTTCCTGAAAATTTTAATTGACAATTCTGACCACTTGAGACCGAAATTGGTTTCTGAAAATATTTTCCCCTTTTTTAATAATTAATTCAACACGCTACTACTTCCCCAACAAAACGCTTTATTAAGGCCTCTATTTGCAAACAGATTTCGCTTCGTTGGCGGCACGTATTGCGTTCCTCCCTCAAATGGGGGAACGGCAATTGTCTCCTAACAACTCCTAAGCCGCCAAAGTGTAAAGTTGGTGAAGCTCCCGGTTTCCTGAAAGTTAACCGTCTAACGGAAACTACGAGTGTGTCAATGTTGCTTTATTACAATTGTTCCAGATTTTGTTCAGTTAATTAGATTTGAGTCAAACTCTTCTAAAACGATATTATCATCATCTTTGTCGAAACATGAATGATTAATATTAACTTTACCCATACTCTATGTCGGCAAACTAGTTACTTGCTGGAATTGGCCGTTAAGAGCTTTCGGAACGATTTTTGATGTTAACGTATTCATAAAGGCTAACAACTTGGCTTAACTTCCTGTTGCCTCAAATATCGTTAATATTCATGCGATTGGCCCTGTTGGGAACGGCAAGTTTCCGAACTAATTAGGTCGGCCTTGATCTTGCCCGCCCTAAGGACACTTCGAAAAATCTGAAGAAACCACAACTGAAAAGCGGATAAAGCTTCAGAAGTAGAGCGAGTTTAATTTGATAGGTTTTCGAGTACGTAAGTTTAAGAAATAAAGTTTGAAGCAATATTAAAATGTAGTGGAAAGCTGTTTGAGTTGAAATAGTTTTTTAATTGAGCTAGCGCTATCAACATGAAACGTTTCGATTTAGCAAGAAATTTTAGAGAAACGTTGCGGCAAAATTGAATTGGGGTAAAGCGGAAGTACGGAATATTTCAGATCTGTAGTTAAGCAAGAGACGCAACCCAGTTATTTATGTAAACCATTTGAATTAATTTATTGATAATTTGAATAATTAGAAACTTCGTAATTTCAATGTTGGTGAAACTTTTCAATGATTGCGGGGAATTCACTTTATTGGTTTTCCCGTTCTGTTTGCCGGCCACGCGTTTCGTTTTCTTGACGTTTTAATCTCAATAATTTCATAAAATGGTGAACACTCTAAGATTACATTTTCGAACGTAAAGATACTTATTCTAATTGTGGTAGCTACATTTTGGCACAATTTTTTTTAGTTAAGTATCTAGGTTTTGGAAATTTTAAAAAAATTTGCAAATTTTTTTGATAGGCAGAAACAATTTAAAAATGCCACTTTGAAGCTGTTTTTTCGTTATTTTTTAAAACTATTATAATTGATATTATTGCCATTTATTTAAATAATATTAGGTGTGCCTGAAACAAATTGTGGCCTTAAACAATTTGCGAAGATGTCGCTTAAATCTTTAAAGTGGATGGAAGCTGAAGCGAGAATAGCCTGGAGAAACGTTGAAACTACAATAATAAAATAATTCCATGGTCTGTTTTTTGGCATCATAAAAGTAAACGCGAGATAAATTCAAAGATTGCTCAAATTGTCCTTTTAGGGTAATCCTAACATTCAACTCGCATCATCACAAAGAAAGGTTTAGAATACATTTAGAAGATACAAATAGTATTCTGGAGAGAATTGTTAAAATGTTTAAACTTTAGATGAACACTTTAAACTAAAGTTTAAACAGTCAATACCGTGATAACGAAATTTGAGTGGCTTCGTCAACTATTTCCTAAAACATTGAAGTCAAATTGCATAAATTTACAAGTAAAAAAATGGACAGAGTTTAGTTCAATTTTGTTTAAATTTTTATACTTTTTTACCTATTCCTTATTCCATGTCATTTTTTTTCTGTGTGTGGTCATTTTTTTTCCAATTTCTGACTTTAATTATTTTTATATCCGCTGTTTATCCATATTTTCCTTGGTCTTCCCGTACTTTAGCAATCTGCCTCTAGCCAATCTTTCTACATATTCCAGTAATCTTAATGTCTGTGCTTTGATACAATTCTTCTAATCTCTGAATGATGCTTATTTTCTATCCTTACCCGGATTTTGTTCTTCCATATTTTACTTTTCCAACTTTTTATTTTTTATTATTTTTCTTATTCTCACGTCTTACAAGTACATGTGGTTTCAAGTCTAAGAACTATTTTATATATTCTCTCTTCTGACTTTCTTAATTTCCCTTCTCAAGTTTATTTTGGTAATTCTGGCTATATTTTATAATACTTCCCAATTTTTAATTGACTTTTATGTTTATTTTCTTTTGCAATTGCTGCCAAATATACGAAATTATTCACTTTTCTAAAGATGTTCCTTAATATTTTTTGTTATCAAGGACTGGTCTTTACTCTTCTGCAAATCTTGTGTTTGCCCCATCACCAGGCTTAATTTATTTGCTCCATGTTCTATTCTTTTTGTGACCCTCATCAGAAATTTTTTTATTTTTACTATGATTGCCTGCAAATTGAATAATATTAATATTTAGCATTTGTGTTTGTGTAGAAAATGTAGTGTCTCTCTGAACAAAAGAAAGGGAGAGTCAATTTAAATTGGTTCTGATTTTACCCTTAGCTACAACAGCTTATTACAAGTTATGTTAAAAGTTTTGCAACAATTGTCTTTTTTTTATTAATAAATTAAACAGTAATCAAAATATCACATCTATAAGCTACTTTTTTGACGGAAAGACTATTCCTAATAAGTCTTACTACTGTTCTGGTAAAACTTCTTCATCGTGAATGCTTCTTTTTCACCTTATTTTACTTCCGCTAGATGTTGTGCAAATAAATCTGCCTTCTCTCGACTATTCCTTGCCCATGTAGATGTATTTCCATCTACTCGTAATGGAAAAGAATTTGTTACGGGTTTTCTCGATGATATAATTGGTGCCCAAATGGAGTTATCATAGTGGTTAAGGTTTGTTATAAATTGTGAGAAGTTATTGTCCCTCACATCTTTCAACTTTGCTCTTAGAGTATTACTTATTCAATTGTAAGCTGTTTTGTCACTTAAAATTTGTGATTTGTGCCACTTCACTATTGCTCTTCTTTTCTCTGCTATAAGTTTCTTCATCACTACCGGAATATTGAGTTTTTGCGCATGAGGTTCTAAATGAGATGTTGCTTGTTTGGCGACGTTTTGAATGATTTTGATAAATGTGATTGTTGCTTCTTCTACTTCCTCGAAAGTTTTCAGCTTAATATTAAAATTTACCTTATAATTAATTTCATTTTTAAAATGTTCTCACTTTGTTTTTGCGTTATTCAATTTAAGTGTCTTCTTGAAATGTATGACTGAGGTGCGGAAAGTTGCAATAATCAGCGTATGATTTAAATATATGTCATAACTGGGGACTTCATTGGTGTAGCTTGAAGCTATACCCTAGCCTCAAAGAAATCCAACAAGTCTGGCTGTTTGTTAGAGCCACTTGGGTAATAAGTCGGGGTGCCAGTAGACAAAAATAAGTAATTTCTTTCTTGTAATAGATTTAATAGCTCTCTACCTTTAGTTGTGATGATTCTGGAGCTCACAGTGAATGTTTGTTGTTGTAGTCTCTTCCTGCTATAAATTTCTATCCTAGTGTTTGGAAGAAATCTTGGAAATCTTCTTTTTTCAATGTATGTCGCGGAGGACTAAACACAGCGGAGACTGTTAGATCATATTACTTTAACTTTCATGGAGGTAGCCTGGAGTTTATTTTCTTCATACTTTTGTACTTCATAATGCTTGATCGTTCATTTCATTATTATTGCTGCTTCGGCATAAGCAGTATTATCTGGGTGATTCTTATGATACAGGGTATAGTAGGGTATTTTAAAGTATGATTTACTTGTGAAGTAAGTTTTACTTATTAATAGAATATCAATTTGGTTTTGATTCAAAAATACTTTTATTTCTTCTCTATGTTGAGCTATTCTATTGGCATTCTATTGCGCTATCCTGAGAAACTTAGACATTACTTTAGTTAAGATATTACAATAGTCAGTATATTCAAGACCATGCTATTTTGTTGAATGATTTGGTTAAATATTGATTTGAATTCCTTAAGAAATTTACTTAACATGTTGCTGATATTTTCTCCATTTTGTGTTGTCTGATTTTCAACGTTTCTTACTGCATTTGGATAACTGTAAGAAGGATGTACAGTCAATATTTGACTTGGTTGGATAACGTTTTGTATTTGTTTTATTTGTGGCGATTGTATGTTCGATTTATTTCTGTAATTTTTATGATAGTTATAATAGTTATAACATCCTCTCTAATTAGCAGGATGTGGACCTCCACATAAAGCACATGTTGCAGGCGGTTCTCTGCTTTTTTTGCAGGATCTGGATTCGTGTGATTCTCCACATTTCACACACAAGGAAGGTCGTTTGCAATTTGTCTAATCATACACTTGACATCTCATACACTGTGCAATATTATTGCCTTTTCTAGGTGGTTCAACTTCTACAACTCTGTTCTGCTGTCCTTTTATTTGGTATACTTTTTTGTTTTTATTCGCCGATTCCAGATCCACAAAGAACATGTTTAATGGTTCTTTGGTATTTCTTTGTCTTGTATTGGTTATATCTCGAATTTGATGTCTTTTATTTTGTAGTTCCTTTTGATTTTCTCTGTATCTCAACTGTGGTGTAAGTGCTTAATTACTACTCTGTAGGCCCTTTAAGCTTTTGATTGATAAGTATGGTGCATTATATTTTCTTCTCTCATGAATTCTAGTAATTTTCTAGAATTATCTGGGGAAGTGGTGTTGATTTTTATATTATTGTCGACTAAGGTTTCGGTAGCGTATTGCTCTGTTTCTAGTACTTCACTTATTTTAGTAATCATGTTTCTATAATCTGCCACCCCTTGTACGAAAATTGGTGGTGACTTCATTATCTTTTCATTATTTTTGTCTTTACTAGTTGAGGTTTCTGACTCTAGATGTGTCAAGGCGCTATACCTATTGCTTGTAGCTATGTCTCTATCAATGGTCGATTTTTTTCTTTTAACACTTCTCACTACTTGCTGCCAGGGATTATCTTTCTTTGTGTTATCGAGCTCGTCATCACTAGTAGATATCATTCTTACAATTGGCTCATGATTTTCTTGTTGTTGATGCATTAGCTTTTTTGATTATACTGTTTTTGATTTAGTTGAACAGAGGCCTGTTCATACATGGTAGACTGTATAGGCTGGCTAGGAAATATTTGCATTTGTAACATTTTCATACTTGAAGTTTGCAAATACTGTGTAAAATTTGGTTGAGATAGGGTTATATTCATTTGTGGAATTTGGCTGTCCATTATCGGGACACCCTGTATGATATTGTCCTGTTGATGGGTCGATTGTCCGTTTGTTTTAAAACCGATAGCGTTCCCCGAAGGGAACATATTTATATTTTAGTTCTAACACTTTTTTCTTTTCCACCTTATCTTCAATGACCAGTTGTTATCGAGTTTTCTTATCTATTATTTATCGAAAACACTATCCAAAGCACGACTATGTCCGGCTAAAGTTCGCTATCAACTAACAATTGTCTTTGATTTTTTTTTAAAAGGTTGACGCCTTAATTCTTTAGATCCTACGGCAGTTGGGTTGCACATTCAAATTCTTCAATAGGTAAATTTCTTGTTAAAAAGATTTTATTTAGGTATTGAAATGCTTTAAATTGTGATTTTTGTCTGTAAATGGAGACTTCCTTCATACATCACACTTTTTTCTCTAAAATAAGAAAGCTTACCAGTAGGAAGCATATTAATAAAAATTAAGAAATTAAATCCATAGCGTTATTCTTTCAAAGAGAAAAAGAAAGTCTAAGATTGAAATTTTAAGAGCTAATGCAATTCCACTTTTAACCTCAAGAGTGGATTGAGTAGCTCAAGTCCAAATAAAAGAGAAGGGTTGGTCAGCACTCTATTTTCTGTGAAAAAGATTACTTACTCAAAGCACTCAAAGCTTCAAAATACTATCAATTTAATAAAAACGACACATGCAAGGACATGGTTAAATATTTGGAGAAGACAAAATTACTCTTAGTTATCTGAAGCATGAGATCATCAAGGAAACGAGGCCAAGAAATGGAGAATAATAACAATAATGAAAGTATAGAAAATTGTATTGTGCTACAGTAAAATCCAGAAAAGTCAACGAGTGAAGAAGATGAAACATTGATGACTCAAAAAAACTTTAGAAAACAAACAAATGAGTGCCTATGTTTTAATAGAGAATGATAGAAGTTAAAACAAGTTTACAAAAAATATATAAGAGAAAGAGAATTGTAAACTCTTGGGAAATGTAAGCCACCGATAAGAGAAGACTTTTATGGTAAACTTTTAGATGTAATCGATAAAGTACCAAACGCTGGATTACCAACACTGCCGTACCAGATCATTATCAAAAATAGTGATAAACTTCTTCCTTGTCAACAAATTGAACATAAGCAATTTACTGCTTTATCCACAAAAAAAAAATATAAATTTATCTTTGAAAATGCAAAAGGAAGTAAGTCCACAATAGATTACAATCTAACTAATATAGAATACAAAATTACCATGGTTTACAAGAGATGTTAAAAGAAATTTGCAAGAAAAGATGAACGTCTTGGTAAGAACACTTAAAGGATATGAGGCCTAGCAAAAGAAAAGATCAAAATGTCATAAACTAATAAGAAGAACAGAATCGACGACTAGAAGAAATGCATACATCTACCATTTACCATATGTAACAAACTGGTATAGACGAAATGCTCTATTAGGAACAAAATATGTAACCAAACCTGATAATACATCGATAAGAGAAAAAATCACTAGGCAAATTTAAGAATGAGAAATCAGCAGGACAAAAAGCATTAGCAGGTCAATTTATTAAATGTGGTGGACAGAAAATTTTGGACAGTGTTAACATATAATCGAGGAAATCATTAGACACAGTAAAATACAAAATGATGAAAAAGAGAAAAATATCGAAGAAGATGGCTAAAAAGGTGGAAAAGTTAATTAGAACAACGACTGAGGAATCAATTTATTAATACTAAAACTAACAACTAAAATAATAACGTGAGAATACAATTCAAAGAAAACAGAAATTATAGAGAAAATGGCCGAAGTTGAATATCTGAGAATAATGATCCCAAGTATTGGAAAAATAGCAAAGCGCCAAATGAGCTAAACTAGTAGTAGCAGGATGCTTTAAAAATATTATAAGGAAGAACAAACCCCTAGCAGAAGATACCAAGGGCAGAATTTAATAGAACACAGACATACTAATAACTGCATATACAGCTAAAACGAAACTGGGGACAACAGTGACCTAAAAAATATTAAAAGTTTAGAAACAAATATATTAAAAAAGATAACAAATAATTTTCTGAAGGAAAAACCAAGATTCAAAGATATTAGACAGTTATGTGAGGTAGATAACATAAATGCAAGGATGTGAAAAAAAAACAATAGAACAGCATTATAGTGAGATTGGCAGACACGAGAGTAACAAAAAGAAACCAATTACCTAATGAAAGCAAATAAAGAAAAATAAAAAAAAAACGAGATGGTGGAACAATATCTGAATAAAAGCTAAGAAATCGAAGAAACCAAAAGCAACTTTACCTGGTTAAAAAAGAAGAAATATAGATAGCACCATAATTTATTAATAGCTCTGGGTGCTTTTTAAGTTTAAAAAAAAGTATTTGGCACAATTTTGTGAGTTGCTTTAAACCGTTTTTTAATAAGGCCAAAAGTACTAATTTCTTCACTAAAACCAATGTGTTTGCCACCTATATTTAACTTTAAATGAAGTAAGTGTACCATTGTTAATAAATTATTTCTAACTTCAAACATTGCAGCTGCGGTTTTAACAAATTAGTTTTTAATTGTTTTTTATGACCCGTTTATCAACGTAGTTTAAAACCTTAAAAATATTCTTATACGCCTCGTCAATCTGGTTCAATGCATTCCACGCCCAGAGGATCTCACTAGTCTCCAGAGATGCGTTTATTATCTCACACAACTCGCTTATGTACACGGTAGACTGAGTTTGAGCACATAAGTCGTGATTCCATCCAACCTTTCCACGATTGATTTATATTTTTAAATATTTTTTTAATAATATTTTGATTTACCACTACTCCTTTTGTAACGTAAAGGTATTGTAGGTCAGAAAAATCTCTCAAATGAACTAATTATTAAATACCTCAATAGTAAGTTATAACGATAAATGATAGTCCTTCAGTAAGAAGGTTGTGAGATGTGATATCTCCTAGGTAGCCCCGAGTGGGTGGACTGTAATTGCACAATTCCAACTTTAAGAAATGAAACGCAAATTATTCATTCAAAAATAAACAGTTTGATGTTAAAAAAACTTTATTTACAATTTATATTATGTGGAGAATAATTATCTACATCAATAGTTCTTTGCCACTAAAAAAAATTTATTAGTGAAGACAGCCAAATCTTAGTTTCACACTTTTGACTAATTCTGCATACTTCTAAAAATTTGGACAAATAGTTTTCGACGAAAATATACTGCAGTAGCACAATAAACTTTCAACAAGCGCATGCATCAAGGATCAAAAGCATATTTTCGTAAATCTTTGAAAGGTAGTTAATTGACTTCAGTGTATTATTAACTCCAGTCTCAAATTTTATTACGAGGAACTTCTTGAAATAAAATTTTGATGCAGAATTCCATTGCCATTGCTGATTACTACCTGTGGCCATATTAAAAAAAATCTTTTGTGCAGCAGGTAATCAATACTTCCTCTAACTAAGCTCATATTAATAGTTGAGTTAGTGGCAAAATATTTTCGAATGCGGACCTGTACAAATTGATAATTTTATTTTTGACTCTATCCTTGGCCGCCACGTTACTTTACTCAGTCTACCATTGGGAGATATTTTTGTGGAACCATTGTAAGAAATTTTTTGTATCGATCCACCAAAAACAAACATCCTTGGGTCTTTCGTTCCAGAAATAACCATCAGAAACTCGTTACAGTCACCATGATTGTTTCAATTGCTATTTGAAGCCATAATAGCCGACCTTCCGCACCCATCTGATTAACCCATACACAATTAAAATCCACATCGTTCAATATTTCATCCATACACATAAATATGGCGTGTTTGTTGCTGGGTTGGTTGAAATTTCCGCAGGCGTCCTACAATTCAGAAATTTTCAACGCCTGCCGGGCCCCATCGAGTTCTGTTTGACGAACCGTGCACGCGCCCGGGGGGTGCGTTTCTCAGCCCCTTAGGCCATCTGTCGCTTACATGTGACGTCACACTTTCATTAGCCGTACGTGTATTGTAACAATACCGCCGACAATGGCCTCCGGAATACATTTGGCGTTGTGACAAGGGTTGGGGCCCAGACGGCTCGTTATCAAATACATCATGCGGCGCGAAATAGATTTATATCGCTCATTTGATGATGGGTTCCCGAAGTCCCACCGGGATCGACACCGCCATCATCAACGGAAATCGACGGTTGCAATTTTTAATTGTGAGAGATGTTTCCGGTGGAACGAGGGTTCTACCGGATTCATTATGCAGAGTCTCATTTACAGACCGACCCGCTGTTGCTGCATTTATGTTCGATTATTCATTCGCTTGTTGGGGTTTTGTTGATTTTCGACAAAGTGCGGGGTGGACGATTTTAATTGCGCTTTTGCACTAAATTTATTTGTAGGTGTTTGTGGAAAATTGTTATAGTTATAAATTATTTTTGTTTGCATTGTAACGAGAGAATTTCGGGAGTAACATGTTTCTGGTATTGGCATCGCGTTTCATGTTATACATTTTCTAACAAAGACGTTTTAGGGAAATAAGAATGTTGTTTACTTTCTTGTTAGATTCGTACTCATCCGTTTCGCGAAGCTTCGGGTTGAAACTGTTTTATTTTTTTCGTTTCGGATGGGAAAATGCGGGTTTCGACACAAAGACCGAGAAAGCTCGATTGTTAAACGCCCACGCGGATAGGTTGCAGTTCATTTTCTTGAAGCTTTGAAAAGTTAAATAAATTTAACCAGAGACTGTAGCAACTATACGAGATTGTTAAAGCTTTAAAACTATTGAAAAAAAATTATCTACTAATAATTAATATTTTTGATAAATATTTTGTTTAACTCATTCTAGCTAGTTTACAATAATTAAACTTTGCTACTCAATTTTTTTAGCACACCACCCGTAGATGTAGATTATACATAAATTTGCGCCATTGTTTTTTGTTCTGCAGCATTTTTTTTGTTTTACACTATAATTTTTCTTTCTTGCCCAAGATATTTGCTGTGACCTATTGTCATGATTCTCTTGATCTTTCTCTTCTTTCATTGCTTGTATTTTCGCTTTCCACGTTATCTTTACTTGTCTTCCCAACTCAGTAGTCTAGATTCTATAAATTTTAAAATAAAATCAATTTCCGATTTATTCCTAATTCTTTCCTTTCTTTACTCTTCTTATAAATTTTATTACAACCCCTTATTGAAATTTATGACTTGCATCCAAATATCAAGATGGTCCTCTATACTGTACGATCTACTAATTTTTTTGAGACGTCTTTGTGAAAAAAATCTGGTTGTTAGGGTAGAAAGTTGTAACTTTATCTATCTTGTGAGTTTTTGTTTCTTGGTGTTCTGAATTTTTTTGTTCTATTTTTTGCAGTCACTTTCTAAGTTACTTGTTTCTTGTTTCTATCCTTTATGTTTATTATTTTGATACTATGCGATTCCTTTTTATTTCATTTTTCCTAGTACTTTTTTTACAGTTCCATATTCGTGTTTAGATTTATTTCACTGTCACCATCTGATATCTCGATTCTTTGTAAATTTGTGTAATCTACAAATAGCGCTTCTTACATGCATTTGTCAATTATGTTACGTATGAATATTGTAAACAGTGTTAAGATCATATTTCCTATTTATCTTAATCCATTAAGTAAGAAGTCTGATTTTATATTGTTTATTATCAAATAAGATTGTCCAGCAAAGAGGTAAGCAGCTAATGTTTTTTCTTAGCTTGTTATCTGCTTTTCTTTTCTCTTTCTCGAAACTTTCTTTTTAGGTACTTTGTCAAGAGTTTGTTAGGAGGAGCATAGATGCAAACTTGTTTTCTCTCTTTCCAATAGTGATTTAGTTATATTCTCAATAATCTTGAAACTTCTGCCATTTCTTTGCACTCTTTGCACTCATATGGCAGTTACCTATTATTCTTGTTAGCTTCTATATTAGTACCACTCTCTACAATTTTAGTGCTTTAATAAGAAATATTATTTCCCTGTTATTATTGCATTTTTTATTATCTCCTTTCTAAAACATAGTTAAGATCATAACAATATTCCAGTCGTTCGCTATTAACTCTTCTGTTCATGTCTTGTTTGTAATTTCTAAAAGTGTTTCTTTGTGTCCCACCTTTTTTAGCATTTTGTTTGTTACTCTGTCATCACCTAAATTTTCTATTTTTGAGTTTCTTTAATTTTGGTTTTAGTTCCTCTATTGTTATAACTTTTTCTTGCATTTCGATGTTGGGTATTATTCCTTTGTTAGTTCTCTTCGTGGTGTAGGTTTAGTAATTTTTTAAAGTACCATTCTTTCTATCTTGTTTGTTAGTATATTTTCTGCTTTACCATTAATTATTATTATTTATCAGTCTGATCTTAAGGTTTTCAGTATTTTATAAAATAATTTCTAATTTTTCTTGCTATCTGACTACATTTTAACCAAATTCTTTCCAAAAATACTGTTTTGCTTTTGTAATAAAATCTTTAGGTTCCCTTCTCTGCTTCTTGTATTTTCTGTAATTTTCTCTTAGATAAATTGTACCTTCCGTATCTTTTCATTGTTTTTATTTTTGGACTCACACACTCCACATTCTTTTTTAGCTGAAACGATAGTAACTTATTTGTACTATTACCATAACTCTTCACTATCTAATACTTCAAATTTTATTTGTTTTCTAGTTTCTTATTCATAGTGTCTTTGTATTTTCTCTTAGTATTTTTATCTACAAATTTATACAAACTTAGGGTTTTAAATGGTTTTTTCTTGTGTGTTTGCTCTTGTGTGTGATTTCTTCCATCCTGAAGCCTTGCGCTGATTCAATTTACAAGTAAGTAGTGATTGGTATTTAGTTTTAGGCTTTTCTGCATTTTCGTATCTACAACTGAGGCTACTGACACTTGGTTCCTGTTTGGTGCATTAGTAGATGTCTTTATGTTGCAATATTAAAACTTTTATTTCGTTTTTAGTTTCTTATTCATAGTGTCTTTGTATTTTTCTTAGTATTTTTATCTACAAATTTATACAAACTTAGGATTTCAAATCGCTTTTTCTTCTGTATTTGTTTGTGTGTGTAGTTTCTTTCATCCTGAAATCTTGCGCTGATTCAATTTACAAGTAAGTACTGATTGCTGTTTACTTTTAGAGTTCTCTGCATTTTCGTATCTACAACTAAGCCTATTGACACTTGGTTCCTGTTTGGTGCATTGGTAGATGTCTTTATGTTACAATATTAAATTTTTTATTTTTTTTCTAGTTTCTTATTCATAGTGTCTTTGTATCTTTTCTTAATATTTTTATCTACAAATTTATACAAACTTAAGCTTTTTAATGGTTTTCTCTTTTGTATCTGCTTTTGTGTGTGATTTCTTTTATCCTTAAGTCCTTTGTTGATTCAATTTACAAGTAAGTAGTGATTGCTGTTTACTTTTAGGCTTCTCTGCATTTTTGTATCTACAACTAAGGCTATTGACACTTGGTTCCTGTTTGGTGCATTAGTCTTTATGTTACAATTTATAATTTTTATTTTTTTTTTGTAGTTTCTTATTCATAGTGTCTTTGTATGTTTTCTTAATATTTTTATCTACAAATTTATACAAACTTAAGATTTTTAAGATTTTAAGGCTATTGACACTTGGTTCCTGTTTGGTGCATTAGTCTTTATGTTACAATTTATAATTTTTATTTTTTTTTTTTAGTTTCTTATTCATAGTGTCTTTGTATGTTTTCTTAATATTTTTATCTACAAATTTATACAAACTTAAGATTTTTAAGATTTTAAGGCTATTGACACTTGGTTCCTGTTTGGTGCATTAGTCTTTATGTTACATTATTATAATTTTTATTTCTTTTCTAGTTTCTTATTCATAGTGTCTTTTTCATAGTGTCTTTGTATGTTTTCTTAATATTTTTATCTACAAATTTATACAAACCTAAGATTTTTAATGGTTTTTTCTTTTGTATTTGCTTTTGTGTGTGATTTCTTTCATCCTGAAGTCCTTTGCTGATTCAATTTACAAGTACGTAGTGATTGCTGCTTACTTTTAGGCTTCTCTGCTGTTTTGTATCTACAACTAAGGCTATTGACACTTGCTTCCTGTTTGGTACATTGGTAGATGTCTTTATGTTACAATATTAAATTTTTCATTTCTTTTTTAGTTTCTTATTCATAGTGTCTTAGTATTTTTTCTTAGTTTTTCTATCTACAAATTTATACAAACTTAAGGTTTCAAATCGTTTTTCCTTTTGTATCTGTTCTTGTGTGTAGTTTCTTTCATCCTGAAGTCCTGCGCTGATTCAATTTACAAGTACTGATTGCTGTTTATTTTTAGAGTTTTCTGCATTTTCGTATCTACAACTAAGACTAATGGCACTTGGTTCCTGTTTGGTACATTGGTAGATGTCTTTATGTTACAATTATAATTTTTATTTCTTTTCTAGTTTCTTATTCATAGTGTCTTTGTACTTTTTCTTAATATTTATACAAACTTAGGGCTTATAATGGTTTTTTTTTGTATCTGCTTTTGTGTGTGATTCTTTTTATCCTGAAGTCCTTTGTTGATTCAATTTACAAGTAAGTAGTGATTGCTGCTTACTTTTAGGCTTCTCTGCTGTTTTGTATCTACAACTAAGGCTATTGACACTTGCTTCCTGTTTGGTACATTGGTAGATGTCTTTATGTTACAATATTAAATTTTTCATTTCTTTTTTAGTTTCTTATTCATAGTGTCTTAGTATTTTTTCTTAGTTTTTCTATCTACAAATTTATACAAACTTAAGGTTTCAAATCGTTTTTCCTTTTGTATCTGTTCTTGTGTGTAGTTTCTTTCATCCTGAAGTCCTGCGCTGATTCAATTTACAAGTACTGATTGCTGTTTATTTTTAGAGTTTTCTGCATTTTCGTATCTACAACTAAGACTAATGGCACTTGGTTCCTGTTTGGTACATTGGTAGATGTCTTTATGTTACAATTATAATTTTTATTTCTTTTCTAGTTTCTTATTCATAGTGTCTTTGTACTTTTTCTTAATATTTATACAAACTTAGGGCTTATAATGGTTTTTTTTTGTATCTGCTTTTGTGTGTGATTCTTTTTATCCTGAAGTCCTTTGTTGATTCAATTTACAAGTAAGTAGTGATTTCTGTTTACTTTTAGGCTT
Source organism: Pyrochroa serraticornis (assembly GCA_905333025.2). NCBI lineage: Eukaryota > Metazoa > Arthropoda > Insecta > Coleoptera > Pyrochroidae > Pyrochroa > Pyrochroa serraticornis. The sequence goes on along the minus strand of HG995157.1, from coordinate 4,986,645 downwards.
TTCTGCATTTTTGTATCTACAACTAAGGCTATTGACACTTGGTTCCTGTTTGGTGCATTAGTCTTTATGTTACAATATTATAATTTTTATCTCTTTTCTAGTTTCTTATTCATAGTGTTTTTGTATGTTTTCTTAATATTTTTATCTACAAATTTATACAAACTTAAGATTTTTAATGGTTTTTTCTTTTGTATCTGCTTTTGTGTGTGATTTCTTTCATCCTGAAGTCCTTCGCTGATTCAATTTACAAGTAAGTAGTGATTGCTGTTTACTTTTAGGCTTCTCTGCATTTCCGTATCTACCACTGAGGCTATTGACACTTGGTTCTTGTTTGGTGTATTGGTAGATGTCTTTATGTTAAAATATTAAAAATTTTATATAACAGTATTTCATTAACATTTTACCATAATTCTGTTCTCGTAATTCTTCCATGTGATTTATTTTTGCGTTTTATATATTATCTTCTTTTATCCACCCTGCTCTCAAAGTTCTCTGTTATATAATTTCTTCCTTTACTTTTTTCAGTTATTCTTCTTAAGCTATCCAAAAATATTTTCTTTATATCCGTTATTTCACCCTCTTCAGGTCCGTGTACTATAATTATTATTAATCTACTTTTGCTTTCCTTCTCCATTTCTGTGTGTTTCCCATTTATAAATTTTATGCCATACCCTCGCATGTTACTCCAGCTGCCGCTCTTCCATTATTTTTTACTCCATCATCCCTTGTCTCTTTATTTCTTTTGAATTTTGCTAATATATCCAACTTTTCTTCACTATTAATTCTATTTCTTTCCACATTATGCTCTTTATGTTTCAAGTTCCTTCTTCTACAAGGTCTCGTTTTAGTAATTTTGGTTTCTATTTTTAATTAATTTTTTCCTTTGTTAAGTCGTTACATATTTTGTATATTTTCTCCTTGTTTACTACATTTATTTATTTCATCATTTACAATTAATTTTGAAATTCAACTTTAACAGTTTTTCTATTTCCTCTATATTTTTTTCTTTAAACTTTAATATTTTTTTATATCTCACATTCCTCCTCTTCTTAGTACCTTGCATGTATTTTAATTTGTTTTTATTAATTTTAACTATATCATTGTCCATACTACTTTCCATCTCCAGAAAACATGGTCATATCAATTTCAGACAGCAGTAATTAAAAGTTTTGCATAACTTTTAAAGCAACTACCAACGTAGAGCTATATACCAAAACGTTGTATTATAAATAAGAGAACAAATAGCTTGTTGTTCTACTTTATGACTAGAGGACACAATAGAAATTCGGTCCCATTCCTGTCTAATTGATCCTGTTGCTGAAAATTTGAATATCGGTTGAGGGGAAAGTTCAGTTTGTGATGGGGGTGTAGTTGTAGATTGTATATCGCCGGGTAATTGCTCTAGGCTCAAGAGCTTGATGAATATAAAATTGTTAATATGAAAATAATTTATACACGGATTACAGTCGTTGGCTTTTGTCAGTTGTATGATAATAAAACCGTAATTTATTATTTACTTGGGCAAAACGATTACTGCTTTTATGGGAGAATTATTTTTTTCACGATACAAAAGACTGAGATACATCAAACCTTAATTCATTTTAACGCATTTACAAATGATGAAAGTTTGTTTTGAGTGGCAGCTCTGTCGATAGTGCGATTGCTATAAAGCTTTGCCAAACTGTCAGGATAATGTAAAAATAAATCTACAGTTTTCAGTCTTCACTCTTTAGTACTCAGTCATCAGTTTTTAATCTGCAGTCTTCAGTCTTCAGTTTTCAGTCTATAATCTTTAGTCTTTAGTCTTTAGTCTTTAGTCTTTAGTCTTTAGTCTTTAGTCTTTAGTCTTTAGTCTTTAGTCTTTAGTCTTTAGTCTTTAGTCTTTAGTCTTTAGTCTTTAGTCTTTAGTCTTTAGTCTTTAGTCTTTAGTCTTTAGTCTTTAGTCTTTAGTCTTTAGTCTTTAGTCTTTAGTCTTTAGTCTTTAGTCTTTAGTCTTTAGTCTTTAGTCTTTAAGTCTTGAGTGTTGAGTCTTGAGTCTTTAGTTTTTAGTCTTCAGTCTTTAGACTTAAATGTTTAGTCTTTAGTGTTACATTTATATCTCTTCCCTTTTAAGTCTTTAGTCTTTAGTAGTTCAGTTCTCCTGGGACAAATTACATAGATCCAATGATAGTCAACCAAGTCGTAAAACATGTAACAAAAATGGACAATTTTTTTCTCATTGTAAGTTTATTGACTTCGACCTTAATCAATCCTGTGAAAACTGAAGCTGACGCCAAGAAATCTGAGAGAAAATTTTTGTTGCCGTAACTGTCTATGTAAAGGGCTTTAATTGGGAAGCTGTTGCCTCTGCTACAGCGTGTAATGAACGATGAAAAACTGAAAGTTAACGAGACTGCTACGTCTTTAACAACACCACTTTGATGTCGTGATGCTTCCTGAAAACGCCATTGTATCTCCGCTTTCAACATTGAAGCTTGATTACAAAAAAAAAATCTAATCAAGCTACTTGTGCAAGCTCGGAACGTTAGAAATTTCTCCGATTTTGCCCTTTAAGTAATCCGAATTAAGTCGGCAAGTTGGCGGTCTCCGACCTCAACTCTCTCATAAATTTAGTTTTTGTTGAAAATCCGGGCTCTGTCCTCGACCGCGACATTGTCTGCGCTCCATAAACAAAACCTTATTAACATCGTACGGAGGGTGGTCCCGAAATGCGAGAGAAGTGTCGTAAAGGGGTAGTTTACAAGCAAACTCGGCATCAGACGTTTACGGCATCATAACTCCCATCTAGCCGGTTGGAATTCGGTTAAATTACGACCCTCACACATGCAATTTCCACTTAACATCGACTAATAATTAATGACAAAATATCGATTTTGAAACAGTAGATCACGAAGGTTCGACGGCCTTTGTTAATAGCTGACCAGTTGCACAGTTGCAGTCCAAATCGCTAAATTATTCAGAAACTACCTGCGGCTACTCCTGAAAAAGCCACTAGAAACCTCCCTCTAGTCCGCCGGCCTCGCAAGTCTAGAAAGCTTCTTCCGGTCAAACCCGAAAAAAGGAAACATCTAATGACGGCATCAGAAGACAAAAGTGATGTAGTTTGTGGTCTGTACCAAATTCTTCCATGACTATTAATCAAAATTTCAAAAACTCCTAAAACAACTTATTTCGCTGGACATTTTTGCTGATGGGTTGTTTCGTGTCGGTTGAATATCTGTCGATGGTGTTTGGCGAACTGGCCGTCGGCAGCTGGGTTCTCTCGATTCAATTTTTAATTACCACCTAAACCGCGGGCCCGTCCTTGCCATCAGCCGGATAAATTAGTTTTGGCCGTAGTGGCGGCAGGGTGTGAAGGCAGCTGAAGTTGTTTGCTGTCTGCTCCGACACATGTTGGCAACACGCGTTTCGGAGTCGAAGAGTACTTTACCGGTTAAAACGTCAGCTGGTCCTGATCACACCGCCAGCTGATGAGGAGACCAACTGAGCGCAGACGTTCAAAGAGGGAAGTTTATTAAATTCTGCGGGACCGCTCCTGTCGTTCACCTTGACACGTATCGGGTACACGCCCCGGAAAAACTCGCATGACTCACCGGAAAACTCCCAGGCGTGTGTCATCGGAAAAGCAAGGAAATAAAAAACAATTCCATCTACTTTATACCTGAGCTTTCGCCAACGGTTTTCTTTAAATTAATGACATTTTTGAGAAATTATTTCATTTTTGTGCCAGAGATGTTGATAACGATAAGATCGAACAAAATTAGATCCTAAACTTCACTAACTGAAATTAAAAAAATTTAGATGAAGCTGAAAGTAATTTATGATTTTGTTAATAAGGTCTAAGAGTAATTCCTTTGAATTGATATTCTTTCTATGGCATTTTGTTTATTGATTTACCTGTAGCCAGAGATTCCAAAAGCTCACACTTTAGAATTGTGATTTTAATTTTTTTTAATTACTAAATAATTAGTTTTAAATTAAATTAATTTCCTGCACCAAAAAATTGCGATAGTTTGCAGAATTTAATTTTTATAGTAAATTAAAGGCAACAGTTTGAACAAAATAATTGTGTTTTTAATACAGTAGCGGCAATTTGATAAATCAGAAAAATGATTGGGTAATAAAAGACATTGTTCGACCACCTATCATTTGTTACAACACGTGTCCTTAATTGCGCAAGTTGTAGCTCGTGACATGCCATGAGTCCGTTGTTGATTGGGCTTATTCTATTTCCCCGAGATAGCTTTTATAGATATTGACAATCAACTTTTCAAAACTCGTCGTCTAAGTAAATGAATATCGTTTCAGTCCCATGTCGACCATTCAGTTCTTTGTAATCTCTTTTCAATTACGACTCTTCTTTCATGAAAAACTAAAATTACCTGAATGATTAATCAACCCGTTTCGATGACTATCGTCCAAGCGAATCAATTTCAAACCTTTTCAGCATTACATCCTGCCATGTCCCAGTTGCCGGTGCCTCAATTTTTCCTGAAACTATTAAACGTTTTTGCGCTCCCTCTAAAACCACCTGAAAATACCTTCAATAAATTGCAACCATTTGTAGTGATAACGTTTCTTGTATTTTTAATAACTGTTTCGACGATAGCCAAAAGTAGAAGCGAATTAACCGGCCGCAACGACATTCATTCCTTTTTGGACGCAACTGTCTATATTTTGATTAATATCCTCAACATTGCCTGCATCTTGTTGGATAATTACGGAAAACGTGAAAAAATCAAAAAACTTTTAGCAAATTTGGACAAAATCGTGTTAATTTTGGACGGTAAAACAAACCGAGAGTTGCAATTAAAAACGCTGAAAAAGCTGAAAACCAATTTTTACATCATCAATGGAATCGTTGCAGTTTGGGCAATATTCATGCTAGTTTCGGCTCTAGTTTTGCTTCGATTTGTGGATTTTTGCACTGTTGGCTTCTACTATTTTAACCACTACATAACGGCGTTGGAAGTTATCAAAATTTCAAATTTATTACAAACTCTTCGATATGGAATTAAAGAAACTAACCGTCTCATGTTCGTTGCTTTAAATTCGAGGAGTCGATTTTTAGTGGAAGATCTGAAACTGTTTGCGAAAAATTACGATAAACTTCTCGATTCTACAAAATTATTCAGACAAGCTTTCGGGTTGCAAATTTTTGGAAGTCTTTCTTTGATTCCTTTGATTCTGACTCACGTACTTTTCTTTTATTTAACTCAACGTGTGAGTGTGGATCAACTGGATTTGATGGTAATTTTACTTTCGGTTAGTGTAACAAGATCTTTGATTTTTTTGGTAAGATTATTGGTTGAAATAATTGTGTGTTTAGTTTTGGTTTTAGTTTTTGACCACTTTGATTGCGATACCATCCAGTGGAATTGTGAAGGAGTTCAAAGAAGTTTCCCACGTTTGTAACGGTTTCAGGAAAATCTCCATGAACCAAAAACATTTTCAAAATCGACAAGTGCAGGAAATTTTAAAATTGATAGACTTACAGATGAAAAACAGAAAAACTGCCATTTCCGCCGCTGGATTTTTTGAAGTCGATTTGGGAGTCATCCTGCAAATAGTCGGATCTACTTTTAGTTATGTGATTGTCTTCTTACAAATTAATGCAAAGTACCATTTGAGTGAACATTTTTAAATTTAGAAAATAATTCCAAATATTGCTTTTGCCAAAAATTTTTCTAGAGGCACATAATAGTGCACGAAAATGTTCAAAAAAACCCAAATCATTCCCACCCAAAGAAAATATCCTTTTGCGACGTAATTTTTGTCGCTGAACACGTTTTCGTAATTGGTTTCCCCATTTAAACGATAAATTTCAAGTGCTTCACAAAAATTGATAAGAATTCAAACTTTAACAATGTTTGCATCTCGATAACTTCTAGAGTTTATGAGGTACTGCGAATGGAAAGACATCTCTGCATTGGAAATTAAAAGGGCTTTTCAAAAAGCCTAATATAAAATTCACGCAAGGCACTCAATTTTCAAGATTACACTTAAGACATTAATTAATTATTTTAAATTTTACAAATAATATTCAAGATGAGACTTTAATATCTCTAGAATTGTTGAACGTAAAAAAATTTATTGCTCTTCTGTAATTATTTTAGTCGCAAAAATTGAACACACATCTTGTCAATTTTTTTTCTTAGAATACCAACAATTCCACTATTATGTATTTTTGCAAGAAGCGAAGTAACTCACTGATACGTTTGCTTATTGATGAATGTTCCACGGATCATCAAGAAACTGCTAAAAATTTCTTGTGAGCTTTGAAAACCTTTTTGATTCTTTATGGTTGAGGGTTAATTTGCGTACAAATTTTGTAGCTTTTCATCAATATGCGATCTTAATATTTGTGCGGCAGATCATCAAGAGAATGTGTTAAAAAAATTTACATAAAGTTCATAAGTCTTTCTGTGGCTCTAAAATTCCTTAGTCAAGTGAAGCAGCTTTAAAATTTTATGTCACTTTGGTATAATTTTTTTTCGATCTCTTGAGCTCTTTACCAAGATTTAAGTAGTCTGCTGTGTTGATAAAAATATATTCCAAAATTTTCTTGTTTAAAAAATTCAATTTTTAATTGTCATTATTTAGAATGAGGAGAGTTTTCACAAAAGTTGACAAAAATTCGAACTTTCACAAAGTTTGAACCTCGATAACTTTTAGAGTTTTTGAGTTGCTGCGAATACAAAGACATCCTCGCAATGGAAATTCAAAGGGCTTTCTGAGAAGTCTCAAATGAAGTCCGTGGGATGGTGAATAAAAAAGCACCATTTTTCACCTCAGTTGGAGTGAAATTCAAACAGCCATAACTTGAAAATTAAGAGTCCAAATTAAAAACTAGAGACAGCGTTGCACTAGACGAGCTCAACAGTATGAATTGAGGCCATTAAGCGACCTCAAAAAATTTCATTTTTTTTCTATCTTAATCGATATTTTTTTTAAATGCTAATATCGACACCAACCGTTCTTGGAGTTTACAAATGAGATTTTCTGACATAACGTGTCATCCCTATCTCATTTCCTTAAGTGTAGTTTGTCCACATGAGTGATACACTTTCAACATTACAAATTTTTACCAAGTTTACACCTTGATAACTACCAGATCAAATATAAAAACATCCTTTAAATGCGCCTATAAGGAGCTTTCCAACAAATCTATAAGGGGTTTTCTACCATCGCAAATAAAAAACTTTAATTTTTTTATTTAGACCAAAATTTTGTTTAAAAAATAAAAATTGTTATAGCTCTGAAAACTAATTTTTTAAATTAGAAACTATATTAGAATGGTTTTGTTCAGGGAGCCGTCTTTTATGAAATGAGACCATAAAAAGTTTCTGGAAAATTTTGTAAATTCTCGACCTAGAACAAGGTACATAACAGTGCAGGAAAATGCTCAAAAAACTCAAAATTATTCCCACCCCAAAATGTCTTTTCTCAACATAACTTTTGTCGCTTTCGTACTCGGTTACCCCATTTAGGCGTTGAATTTTGAGGGCATCACAAAAATTGACAAGAATTTAAATTTTCACAATGTTTACAGCTTCATAACTTCTAAAGTTTTTGAGCTCCTGCAAATGCAAAGACATCACTGTATTGGACATTCAAAGAGCTTTCCAAAAATTCTAAAATAAATTTTGTGGCATGCTAAATAAAAAAGCGCAATTTTTCACCAAAGTTGGAGTGAAACTCAAACTGCCATAACTTGAAAAGTATTAGCCAGAATTAGAAAACAGCTACAGCGTTTTGTTCAGCGAACTGTCTATTATGAAATGAGACCTTACAAAGTTCCTTGAAAATTTTGAAAATTTTCGACTAAAAACAAGGCTCATAATAGTGCACGAAGATGCTCAAAAAATCCAAACCCAAAGGATTTCTCTTCCCGACATAATTTTGTCGCTGAACACGTTTCCGTACTCGGTTACTCCATTTAAGCAATGAATTTTGAGTGCATCACAAAAATGGATAAAAATTCAAATTTTTACAATGTTTGCACCTCGATAACTTCTAGAGTTTTAGAGCTACTGCGAATACAAAGGATTGGAAATTCAAGGAATTTTCCAAAAATTCTAAAACAAATTTTGTGGCATGGGAAATCAAAAAACACAATTTTTTACCAAACTTGATGTGAAATTCAAACTGCCATAACTTGGAGATTAAGAGTCCAAATTAAAAACTAGCGATAGCTTTGCGCTAGTCAAGCTCAACGGTATCAAAAATAGGCTAAAATTGACACCAACCATTCTTGCAGTTTAGAAATAAGATTTTCTGACGTAACGTGTCACTCTTATCTCATATTCGTACCTGGTTCAGTCACTTCAGTGATAGACTTTCAACATTTCACAATAGAACACAAAATTACAAATTTGTACAAAGTTTACACCTCGATAACTACCAGAACTTTTAAGACATTTTAAATATGAAAACATACTTTTAATGCGTCTTTACAGGACTTTCCAACAAGCTTATAACGGATTTTCTACCACCGCAAATAAAAATCACAATTTTTTAATTTATACCAAAATTTTGCTCAAAAAATACAAATTGTCATAGCTCTGAAAATTAAGAGTCCGAATTAAGAAGTAGCAGCATGGTTTTGTTCAGGGAACTGTCTCTTATGAAATGAGATCACAAAAAGTTGCTTGGAAATTTTGAAAATTTTTGACAGAACAAAAGAACAAAAAGAAAGAACAAAACGCACGAAAATACTCAAAGAACTCAAAATTATTCCCACCCAAAGAAAATATTTTTTCCCGATGTAATTGTTATCGCTAAACACGTTTTCGTACTCGGTTACTCCATTTAAGCCATGAATTTCGAGTGCTTCCCAAAAGTTGACTCAAAAACTCGAATTTTGACAAAGTTTGAACCTCGATAACTTTTAGAGATTTTGAGCTACTGCAATACAAAGATATTCTTGCAATAGTGTTGAGTCTACATCGTTTATAACTTTTAATTTAAAAAAAAACTAAAGTAGCAAAATACTTCCAATAATTGAAAAACCAAACTTACTAGTCAGGAAAAAGCTCTCTGACATCTTTAAGGCTGTGACTCAATTTCTTCAATTTAGCAGTAAGCACTGCACTAAATGAAGATTTTCACAAACTTAACTTGAAGAATATTTTTAATTTATGAGAATACATTTTTTAATTGTTTGTGTATAAAGTATCTGTTTCATCTCCAACAAAACTCTTTGTGACTTGGACTAATTGGTTTTTAAATTACATAATTACAGCAAATCTAAGTAAATGAAAAATGATTTTTCTGTCTCTTAGCTTATAGTTAAATGCTCATTACCACCCCATGTTTAATTCTGCCTCATCCCCTATAAAAATATTTTGGCGGCACCACTGTCATCCAAGATTTGTGCTGACTAGAAAATACTGTACCGTTTAAAAATAAAATAAAATAAATTGGTTGATCCAAATTTTTGAACTAATAGTTGTAGGCAAATACACAAAATTTGATGTTAGAAAATTTTCAGTGAGACGCATATCTCAAGAATTGGCCACCAATGATTGTTAATCAGAAATAAACTTTTGGAATTTTGTCGTTCGAGGTTCTAACTACTTTTTCTTCGCGACTAATTCGGTGAATAATTTCGAATTTCCTAAATTACACTTTGTATATTGAAACGTCAATTTCCACAAAGAATAAATTCAGCTGAAACAACTTTGAACAAGAGCGCAATTAATTCTACGACTTTTATTCAAAAACTTCGAAACACCTAAAAATTAGTTGAGCCCTCATAATAATTTCATTTAAAAAGTTTGAAGTAATAAAACGTAGAAGAAAACATCCAAATTTCGGTAACGCTTGTATTTCCGTCCCTGACCTTTTAACAATTTTAACGGTACAGCTAGAGTAAATAACCACCCCTGCTTTAAACGCGCGCCATTGTTGCTCCCCAATTTAATCAGAATTCGGGGTGAATTTTTTTCCTGAAAAAGTTCCGACAATAAAATTACGCAATTCATCTACGTTTCAATGCAGCTTTATTAGGATTAATCTGCTAGTTTTGATGGTACAATGGCGGGAAATCGCGCACGTGCTGGAGTGGACCAGTTCAGCACATCTGCTGCCGCCAGCTGTACGCACGCGACACACTGCCCCACAAGGGTGCAAGAATAAATAAAGGGTTCACGACCCCCCTGACGACCGCATTATCGGCAGATATCGCAAACTGAATAAATAATTACAGGGGGCGACAATGTGAAACATAACGCTGGCGCTTTGTTAGACGAAACGCGCTCGGATCTCATCATTACGGATCTGGTTTATCTCCAGCTTTCAGGCACGCCCCTGCTGGATTTTGAAGAAGTAGAGGTAAAAGCTTAATTTCGGTACGAAATTGGCGTTTTGTTACGCCAGATGTGGATTATGTGGGGTGTTGCTGAAAAGTGGACATGTAGAATAATCATTTTAGGGTGAAATAACGCGATTTAAAATGATTTTGTCGAAAAAGTGCTTCATTGTGGAAACACAAACTTCAAAACTGCTGGAATGGTATATTGTAATACAAGAGAGGAAAGTTTTGCCGCATGAGATGCAAAATTGCAACATGCAATCCAAGCAAAAAGCAACTGCTACAATCACAAGAGTGTGGCAACAACACTACAAGTTATTTCTTCTGCAACCCCTATTCGAAAGGCTTAACTATGCCATTCTAATAATAACTTTTCAATTTCAACTACCGTAAGTTAAATTAAGGAAATTATTGTTGTTTCTAGAAGACACGAACGCTGATTTTATTTTTTAGATTATTTGCAGCCTCCGTTTCAAAGGTTCAAAATTTAATCATTGATAACAAAAAAAAAACAATACCAAAATAGCAAAATTTCCTTAAATAATTTTGCAATTAAAACAATATTATCCTCTTGTTTTTCCATATCTTTAGAGGGACTTTTAGGCATTCTTCTCTATTTTTTAAAATTAAATTATCAACTTTTTTCTACCGCTCCTCGTGCATATTTATATTCCTTAGTCTTCTTTAGTTAATTAATCACTTTCTAGGGTGTTATTTTTTTATTTATTTGCATTATAGAGGTACATTATTACATTATTTACTTCTGCTACGTTTTTTGGTAAGTTTCTGACCTCCCACAACTGCTTTCCGTAATAGGTTTCCAATATTGATGTTTCTTATCCCCGAACTTTTGTTGCAGGTTTGTCTACTGTGCTTACCAAAACTCATTCAAAGAGTAAAGAACTTATAAAGAAACGGCGCATTGATAGGCAATTTGCCAGTTTAACAACTAAATTTTCTGATCTTCAAACATCAGTTTCTTTAAACTGGGTGGGTGCGTTTATTGGAGCGTTTAGTTGACAGCTTGGTTATTAGACAATCAGTGCGTGGATTCTCTTTATGGTTTAGAATAAATGTGATCGACGATGCGCGAAAAACCTTTAAACTGGTCGGTTTTGGCATCTCTCTCTCTACCAAAATTATTTGCCTTATCTCACAGTTACCTGTCTAACGTTTCCTACTTTATGGATTAATTGCAATGTACTCATTGCTGCAATTCAGAGATAAAAAAGGATCGGGCTGATCAAATTTCCTCTAGTTCTGCAAAAGATCTTTTATAAGCAAAAGGATTAGTTATCAAATTTTTAAAAAGTGAGAAGGTTTATTAAACTAAAAAAAATATTTTTTGCAGTTACCCTTTTTTATTTTGTAAACATCCGGCAGTAATCAGGTGATAACGTCCATTGCTGTCATTACTGTGTTACTGTGTGAAATTGGGAGAGTGATCGCTAAGCTTTATCCTGTCATTTTAGATATTAATATAATTAATTAATTTTGGAAGCGCCTTACTTAGATAGAACACAAGAAAATGCAATATAGCAATCGGTTAAGCAAAGGCAACGTAATTTATGGAAAAGACACAGCAACGCCTGTTCTTCTAGATGCTCATTGCTAAGAAATATTAATGTAATATAAAGTTCAAAATTTTTCTCTATATAGAATAAAAAATTTAAAAAATGCGATGCGTGTTCTTATTGCAGTGTTAATAAAGTAAAGTCAAACGTGCATTTTTTCTGTCCATTGTTAAGAAATAGCTGTTGTGTGCGTTTTTTCCTCATCAGCTGACTCAATGGAGTGCGTTCCTTTCCCACAGTGACGTCATAAATAAACAAAGAAATTACAACTATTCCGGTATGGTTTGCATGCTAAATTTCCAACCATAAAGAAATAAAAAAAATTGTACTAATGCGCATTCAGTTCTCTTCAGTACGCTTGTTAAGAGTTTAAGTATTGATGTGCATTTAGTTCCCTTCAGTGCGATTGTTCAAAGTTCAAAAACTAATGTGCGTTCCGTTCCCTTCAGTACGATTGCTAAGAGTTTAGGTACTGTTTCTTTCAGTATCGTTAGAATACTGATGCACGTTTAGTTTTCTTGACTGAGATTGTTAAAAGTTCAAATACACATGTGCCTTCAATTACCTTCAGTACAATTGTTAAGAGTTTGGACGACACTGATAGCATTTAGCTTTTTTCAATGAAGTTTGTAAGAGTCTGAGTACTAATGTGCTTTCAGATTTCTTCATTACGATTGTTAACAGTTTGAATACTGATGTGCGTTCAGTTTCCTTCAGTGCAATTGTTAAAAGTTCAAGTGCTAATATGCGTTTAGTTCCCTAAAGTACGATTGTTAAGAGTTTTGGTACTGATGTGCGTGTAGCTCTATTCAGTACGTTTGTTAAAAGTTTAGATACTGATGTGCATTTAGCTCTTTTCAATGTAGTTTCTAAAAGTCTGAGTACTGATGTGCGTTTAGTTCTCTTCAGTGAGATTGTTAAAAGTTCGAATACTAATGTGCGTTCAATTCCCTTCAGTACGATTTTTAAGAATTTAGGTACTGATGTGCATTTAGCTTCTTTCAATGTAATTGCTAAGAGTCTGAGTACTAATGTGCATTTAATTCAGTTTAGTCCGCTTTTTTAAGAGTTTAGGTACTGATGTGCATCAAGCTCTTTTCAATGTAGTTTCAAAGAGTCTGAGTACTAATGTGCGTTCAGCTTCCTTCATTACGGTTGTTAATAGTTTGAATGCTGATGTGCGTTTAATTCCCTTCGCGGCAATAGTTAAGAATTCAAGTACTAATATGCGTTCAGTTCCCTTCAGTACGATTGTTAAGAGTTTGGGTAGTGTTGTGCGTTTAGCTCTTTTTAGTAGGTTTGTTAAGAGTTTAGGTACTGATGTGCATTTAGTTCTTTTCAATGTAGTTTCTAAGAGTTTGAGTACTAATGTGCGTTTAGTTCTCTTCAGTGAGATTGTTGAAAGTTCGAATACAAAAGTGCATTCAATTCCCTTTAGTACAATTTTTAAGAATTTATGTACTGATGTGCATTTAGCTTTTTTCAATGTAACTTCTAAGAGTCTGAGTACTGAAGTGCGTTAAATTAAGTTGAATATGCTTGTTAAGTAATTAGATAGTGATGTGCATTAGCTCCTTTCAATTAAATTCCTAATAATCTGAGTACTGAAGAGCGTTTAATTCAGTTCTGTACGCTTGTTAAGAGTTTAGGTACTGAGGTGCATTTAGCTCTATTCAATGTAGTTTCTAAGCGTCTGACTGCTTATGTGCGTTTAGTTTTCTTGAATACGGATGATAAGAGTTCAAATACTGATGTGCGTTCAGTTCCTTTCAGTTTTAACTGTTAAGAGTTTAAGTTTCCTTGAGTACGATTGTTAAGAGTTTACATAATGATGTGCATTTCGTTCTATTCAATGTAGCTTCTAAGAGTCTGAAAACTGATGTGTATTCAGTTTCTATCAAAAGAGTTTTTAATGGTTTGAATACTGATGTGCGTTTAGTTCTCTTCAGTAAGATTGCTAAAAGTTTGAATACTAATGTGCGTTCAATTCCGTTTATTACGATTGTTAAGACATTAGGTACTAACTAATGTACATTTAGATTTATTCAATGTAGTTTCTAAGAGTCTGAGTACTGATGTGCGTTTAGTTCGTTTCAGTAAGATCGTTAAAAGGTCAAATACTAATGTGCGTTCAATTCCCTTCAGTACAATTTTCAAAGATTTAGGTACTGATTTGCATTTAGCTCCTTTCAATAAAATTTCTAAGAGTCTAAGTACTAATGTACGTTCAGCTATTTTCAGTATGGTTGTTAAGAGTTTCGGTACTGACGTGCATTTAGCTTAACTTAATGTAGTTTTCAAGCGTCTGACTGCTAATGTGCGTTCAGATTTTCTCAGTGCGGTTGCTAAGAATTTGAATACTGATGTGCATTTAGTTCTCTTCAGTGAGATTGTTAAAAGTTTGAATACCAATGTCCGTTCAATTTTCTTCAGTTCGTATGTTAAGAATTTAGATACTGATGTGCATTTAGCTCTTTTTAATGGAATTTCTAAGAGTCTGAGTATTGATGTGCGTTCAATTCAGTTCAGTACAATTGTTAAGACTTTAGGTACTGATGTGCATTTAACTCTTTTCAATGTAGTTTCTAAGAGTTTAAGTACTAATATGCCCTTAGTTCTCTTCAGTGGGATTGTTAAAAGTTCGAATACAAATGTGCATTCAATTCCCTATAGTACAATTTTTAAGAATTTAGGTACAGATGTGCATTTAGCTTTTTTCAATATAACTTCTAAGAGTCTGAGTACTGATGTGCGTTCAATTAAGTTCAATACGCTTGTTAAGTATTTAGATAGTGATGTGCATTTAGCTCTTTTCAATTAAATTCCTAATAGTCTGAATACTCAAGAGCGTTTAATTCAGTTCAGTACGCTTGTTAAGAGTTTAGGTACTGAGGTGTATTTAGCTCTATTCAATATAGTTTCTAAGCATCTGACTGCTAATGTGCGTTCAGCTTTTTTGAATACGGTTGATAAGAGTTTGAATACTGATGTGCGTTTAGTTCCTTTCAGTTTTAACTGTTAAGAGTTTAAGTTTCCTTGAGTACAATTGTTAAGAGTTTACATAATGATGTGCATTTCGTTCTTTTCAATGTAGTCTCTAAGAGTCTGAGAACTGATATGTATTCAGTTTCTATCAAAAGAGTTTTTAATGGTTTGAATACTGATGTGCGTTTAGTTCTCTTCAGTAAGATTGCTAAAAGTTTGAATACTAATGTGCGTTCAATTCCGTTTATTACGATTGTACTAACTAATGTACATTTAGATTTATTTAATGTAGTTTCTAAGAGTCTGAGTACTGATGCGCGTTTAGTTCTTTTCAGTGAGATCGATAAAAGGTCAAATACCAATGTACGTTCAATTTCCTTCAGTTCGATTGTTAAGAATTTAGATACTGATGAGCATTTAGCTCATTTTAATGTAATTTTTAAGAGTCTGAGTATTGATGTGCATTCAATTCAGTTCAGTACGATTGCTAAGAGTTTAGGTACTGATGTGCATTTAGCTCCTTTCAATAAAATTTCTAAGAGTCTGAGTACTAACGTACGTTCAGCTATTTTCAGTACGGTTGTTAAGAGTTTAGGTACTGACGTGCATTTAGCTCTATTTAATGTAGTTTTCAAGCGTCTGACTGCTAATGTGTGTTCAGTTTTCTTCAGTACGGTCGTTAAGAATTTGAGTTCTGATGTGAGTTTAGTTCTCTTCAGTGAGATTGTTAAAAATTCGAGTACCAATGTACGTTCAATTTTCATCACTTCGATTGTTAAGAATTTGGATAGTGATGTGCATTTAGCTTTTTTTAAAGTAATTTCTAAAAGTCTGAGTATTGATGTGCGTTTAGTTCTCCTCAGTGAAATTGTTGGAAGTTTGAATAATAATGTGCATTCAGTTCCCTTCAGTACAATTTTAAAAAGTTTAGGCATAGATGTGCTTTCAGTTCCTTGCAATGCAGTTTTTGAAATTATGAGTACAAATGTGCGTTTAGTTATCTTCACTGAAATTTGAATATTTGAAGTTTGAATATTAATGTGCGTTTAATTCCCTTTAGTACAATTGTTAAG
Organism: Pyrochroa serraticornis; assembly: GCA_905333025.2. Taxonomy (NCBI): domain Eukaryota; kingdom Metazoa; phylum Arthropoda; class Insecta; order Coleoptera; family Pyrochroidae; genus Pyrochroa; species Pyrochroa serraticornis. The sequence continues at coordinate 4,970,698 of HG995157.1, read as the reverse complement.
AATTTAGGTACTGATGTGCGTTTAGCTCTTTTCAGTACGGTTGTTAAAAGTTTAAGTACTGATGTGCATTTAGTTTTTTTCAATATAGTTTCTATGAGTCTGTGTACTGATGTGCGTTTAGTTCTCTTCAGTGAGATTGCTAAAAGTTTGAATACTAATGTGCGTTCAATTCCGTTTAATTCAATTGTTAAGAGTTTAGATACTGATGTGCATTTAGCTCCTTTCAATGTAATTCCTAAGAGGCTGAGTAGTACTGAGTACTGATGTGCGTTCAGCTCTTTTCAGTACAGTGATTAAAAGTTTGAGTACTGAAGTGCGTTCATTTCCTTTCAGTGTGATTGTTAAGAGTTTGAGTACTAATGTGCGCTAAGTTTCCTTCAGTATGGTTGTTAAGAGTTTAAGTACTGATTTGCTTTCAGTTTCTTTTACTGCATTTATTTTTAAAGTTTGAATACTAATCTCCATTTAATTTCCCGTCAGTACGGTTGTCAAGAGTGTTAGTACTAATATCCGTTTAGTTACTTTCAGTATATTTTCTAAAAGTTTGAGTACTGACGTGTGTTCGGCTATTAATTAAGCGAAGCGTCTTTTTCCTTAGTACTAAATTGCTTGGTAAACGTTTTCTTTATAATTAAATGTACCAGCACTAATATGTCAAAATAACTTTAAAGAAATAAAAAATTCCTACCCATCTTACAATATGTGAAGACCTTTACCCTTTTGGTATTGATGCTGGTCGGTGATGTCAATTTTTACCAGGGTAGAAAACGCAACCAATACGGCCCTGTTGCCAACTCCAATTTCTACCACTCATTAAAAGATAGGGTTCGAAGACTTTAATAAACGATTGTTGCTGTAAGTCCCAAAGGTGGAACTTAGAGGAATTTAGTTCAAATGATTTTTTTGTTGTGAAAATGCGCAACCCTCTTTTATCGTTTTTTTCTTTGTGAAACGATATGTTGCTATTTAAATTAAATTACGCGTTGGTTCGGCTCCGACACGTTTCGTTGAAATGTGATTTAATATCGAAAATCGGTTACCTTGTCACAATAACAATTTTGTTAAACACATTTTGCAACAACGCTTTAAAAAAATTGAATTGTCCGGTTTTAAAATTTGCTGCTGCAAACTCAATTACTTCTCCTTTGAAAATTTGATGTTTTAGCGTCCCGCAACGCAAATAACCGCCACTGATGGGCAAAAGTTAATTACCGGAACCGTGAAAAACCGTTCAATCAACAGGAAGAACAACAAAAATTTCCCTCCAATCTTTTGATTTGGTCGAAAATAAACGAGTAGGAGGACCCGTTAGACGCCAAAAATGATGAATAGAGTCGATGGCATTTTAGTGAAACCCCCGGGAAATTCTAGTAAAATCTCCACATCGCCAGTTCTCAACAAAATGTCGCGCCTAAAACACTCGTTAAAGCCGTTAATTCGCCTCAATAAAGCAATGGGGGTCGCTCTTCAACCCCCAATAACTCGCTGTTACAGAATTTACATCGGCACCCTAACCGCCGCCACTCTCGTTTCAATTGTAATCATTTTTCAACTGACTTCAACTCAAGCCGATTTTCCGTTAAGTTCCCGAATCTTGAGCTGTTCCGCGTACTTAGTTAAATCTTTTGCGATTATCGCTGCGAGTTTTAACGGTAATTTGGGGAAAATTATGCCGGTTTTGGAAGAAATTGAAACAATTTTACCCCAATCATTAAATTTTTTTATTTACATCGACATAATCGCAATTTCGTTGTTTTGTGGCAGTTACGCAATTTTTCACTTTTTCACTTTCAAATCTTTCTACGAACTTCTTTATTTTGGTTTGGAGGACCTCGCTCTATTTCGATTGTTCATAGCGGTTCTAACACCTGTAAAACTTTTAACAACAATTTCCAAACTTTTTCAAGCAAGTAATAATTATTTAAAAAAAAGTTGTAGCGCAACTTTTTTTCTTGACAATCAAATCGCTATTACCACCATCAACCGCTTGTACAGGAAGCTACAGGAGGCGATAACTCTTTGGGATCGAGTTTACGGAAAATTATTGTTGCGGTTTTTCGTGTTTATTTTCATCGTTAAAATTCATAACGTCACAATAATTATTAGAAAATTTCAAAAACGGGGTGGTTTTAGTTGGGATTTCGTCCAACCTTTAGAGAATTTAATCGTTTACTTGGTAAGTTTTTAGAAAGTTTCCAATAAAAAATTAACAAATTTTTCAGGTAATTTCCTTAATGATTGCAAAAACTGGCCATGACGTAATCGAGAAAACTAGAGAAGCTTCCAGGATAATTCTAGATAATATTAACAAACTATTTTCTGACCCTGAAAACTCGTCCAAGAAACTTTTGCGAGAAGAACTAAATTTGTTGCTGGTGAAAATAGGATATTGCGACAATTCCGTGACAGTTGCTGATTATTTCGTTTTAAACTACTCCTTCTTTTTGTCTTTACTCTCGTCTGTTGTTAGCTGCATAGTAGTGTTGCTGCAAATTGAATAAATAAATCCCTTGTGTTTGTAGTTGCAATTGCTGATTCCGCAGGTGTTTGCATTATATGATAAATGGCGCCTCGACGGAGGTGTAGAGAATCATTAATCTTAATACAGTTGTGCAACGTCCTCCCGTGTAATAATGTAAAATTCATTTTCTTCACCCGGACTCGTGTTGTACTTTTGACAGTTGAAGCGTAATTACTTAAGTTTTGATTTATTGGGGAAGCTTCATTACCTGGAATAAGAACATCAATACGAAGCTGTAGCGTGAATTTGGAAGGTGTGTTGGTTTTAGTTATCCATAACTGACCCTAAGGCGCTCTAATTTAAAATAATCGTTTCCTAAAGTGAGGTCACTTCAAGTCCATTATTCTGGGGTTGAACCAAAGCTGGAAATATGATTTCTGGATTTGATCTATAATCAATAACAACCCAAAATACAGCAGCGTACGGCGGGTCGCATTCTTTTAACACAATCTAAAAATTGTTTAAATCGACGAATAATGAACGGAATTTTGCTTTTTATTTTCTTAGGAACTTGACATTCCTTAAAAACGTCTTAGCTTTATAATTTCTGATATTGTGAGATTCCTCCAGGACCAATTTGTATATTTATATTTTTTAATAGATTGAAATTTTTAAAGCGCTCTATAGTTTCTGAAATTTGAATATCCCTCTAGAACAAATTTGTATATTTAACTTATTTAATATTTTTTAGAAATTCCGGCCTCTCACCGGCAGTTTGTGCACCGTTCCACTAGGAGTCCGGGTCTGGTTAGTGAAAAATTAGCATTGCTATGCTGGATACTAAATTGTCTTTGGGTCCCTCGGCGGTGATTCCCTTCAACTTTTTCTCTCAACGCATAAAAATGAATGCTAAATATAAAGCGTCGTAACACGCGGAATACGAGCGTTGATAATGGGCGCGAGTTAAGATAAGGCGTCGCGACGCCTCTTGCCACGTCCCGACACCCCTAACAAAGCTAATTAGACTCTTTTGTGAAGCAAGACGTTTAGTCGCTTTTTGCAATAAATTTAATCAAGCCACCGCCTCTTTCTTCCTTTGGTCCCGTCGAATCCCTCGAAATTAACTGTAACGCGCACATTCGGAATCATGCGTGGGATAATATTAAACGCAACCTAGGTGATAGATGAAAGGCTTCATCACCCCAACTCCTGCACACACGAACATGGTCGTAATTTCCTGCCAGACGCAATTATTTCGCTAATTCGGCACAAATTCTGTTAGAAACTACATGTAGCGTTATGGACTTGTAGCTGTCAAAGGTAATTGGGAAACTTGCCATCATCGCGGATTCGCCTCCTTCCGTTCGCCATGCAAAAATTCATCGCAATTGATTGATCGACAAGGGTGCGCAACCATCAATTTATTAGAGGAATACCTGGTTTTCGGACGTTGTTTACTTTCCATTTCGCTACGTAACTTCTGAATTAACACAAACGCTCCAAGTTAATTTCGGCAAAGTGGAAAGGCGAGAAACTATCAGACAATAAGGGAAAGCACTCAAAAATAACGAACCTCTCCTTGTTTCGTTGTTAGTTATAAGGAGACGAAATTTTAATTGAATTTACGTAATTTTGCTAGGAGGGTTGTTTTCTTCTTTGCAACTGTTGGAGAAAAGGTGGTGATTTCGGGTTGTAAGCTTTGAAATTCAAGCGCAATTAATTTTGAATTAATAATTTACTTAGTCGACACTCTTGACGAGAACAAGGATTTTCACTGAAATGCAGCGAAGCGGGATTTAATTTGCAATTTAGATATGATCCTCGCAATGGCAACGAGAAAATTACGTTTTATTTTAAGTATTGTGATGAAATTCTAGAGCTTTATTGAAAAAATATTCGTGACGGTGTTTGCATTTACAACACAAATACTTCATTATCAACGCCGGGCCGGTTTTACGTTAAAAAGCTCAAACGTCAATAATTCGCCGCTTTAAAGTTCAACTCCTGCAAAAAGCTTTTATCGGATCAACGACAAAATTCGATCCGTGAATTTATTGTAATCCATGATGATACATCGACGATTAAATTGAATAAAAAATATCGCCCCGATACTTATGAATTGTTAAGTATTTTTAATTCAATTTTATTAAGAGCTTCGCTACAGCGGTTTCGTTTTTATTAAAAATTTACATTTTCATTTGAACGCGGTAAGGTAAAAGCTCCCAAAGTAAACGATAACGAAAAGCGAAATGCTCTCTCCACAACTGGCAAAGGCAACCCTTTCTAATTTTGAAACCAAATTATGTCTAAATTAAATTCCTTTCCACCCGCAAGTGTAGGTATGTATGCGCGTTTATGTATTTTATATAAATTTGCGCTATTATTTCCAGTTCTGTTTCTTTCGCTTCACACTAGCATTTTCCTTTTTTCTCCAACAACCTTGCTATCACCTTTTTCCATGTCTCTTTTTCTATTTTCCTCCTTGTTTGTATTCCTGCTTTCCACACTCTCTTTACTTGGATTCTTGTGTTCCTCCTCTGTACATATCTCCATCAACTCGGCGTTCTAATTTCTTTGAATTTCAAGACAGAATCTATTTAAAATTTATTTCTAATTCTATTCTTTCCTGTTAAACTTTTCACTCATTTTTGAAATTTTATTTTAGCCATTTGCATTTTTTTTGTTGCTATTTTGGCTTGCTGCTAATATCCTTTACAACTATCCAAAATGGGTCTGAGATGGTTATGAAAGAAGCAACGAAAACTCGACCTTTACCTCTCGAGTATCTTCAAGTGACGAAATAAAATTAATTAATTGCTTAAAAGTTCAAACTTTGATAAACTTTGCCCATTTTTTTAGTTCTATAATTTAATCATTCTTAACTAAAATGGCCACCTTACGGTTTAAGAAACCTTCACCGTACAAAAATCCTTTACCTGCAGCACCTCAGGAAGATTTAAAATACAAAAAGTGAGTAGTGATTTTTTGAAAAATGTTTTAAAGAAAATTGCAGATACGAAGAAGATTTGGAATCGAAATCAACTTCAGTTTTTCCACGGTTTGGGTTTGCCCTTTTTGGAGTAGGACGTGCAGGCACTATACATCTCGATTTTTTAATTCGAGAACCCAAAATCGAATTACTGTATATAGTGGATGATGACAAATCAAAATGGGAGAAGTTAAAGAGCTACTGGAATCTACAATCCGTCAAGTTTTTGACCAGTACTGACGCCATTGCCGTCTACAAAGATCCAAAGTAACGTCAAATTTTGTGAGAGCTAATTATAGAAATTTAATTGTGTGGCAAAGTTATAAGTGCAAATTTTTGTTAATGAATTTCTTGCTGTCTACAAGAACCTAAAGTTACGTAAAATTTTGTAAAATTAATTAATAGGAAATTAATTAGCAAGACAAATTTACAAGTGCAATTTTTTTGCCATCTACAAAGACCCAAAATAACGTGAAATTTTGTCAGATTTAATTAATAGAAAATTTATTAAAGAAACAAAATTAGAAATGCGAATTTGTTTCTATTGACAAATATTCTGTTGACTTTTCGTTGGTGGGCAAAAGAAATTTTAGGTTAGCGCAAAGAGATAAAAATTTAATTTATTTTCAATTTTTGTAGTAAAAACTTTTAAAAAAAATTCTGCAAATTAAGAAGAATTTTGTGAAATTGTCTAAAAAAAGCTTTGAAAAGCCCGTAGGAAATATTTGGTAGCAATGATTGAATTCGCTTTTATTCTCTCAAAAAAACGTCTTTAGGTTGTTTCAATTTCAGGGTGCGAGCTATTGTAGTGGCATCCCCAACTTTCACTCACGAAGCCATAGTAAAATCGGCTCTCGACCACAAGAAAGCCGTGTTTTGCGAAAAACCCATTTCCCAAACTATCGATCAAGCGAAAGCTTGCTACGAGAAAGCAGCAACGATGCAGCAGCCTCTTTTTAGCGCTTTCAACAGGTTCGGTTGGATAAAATCGCGATTTCTCTTAATTCCAAAATTCCAGACGTTTCGACCCCTCTTACGCCTCTTTAAGAAATCGGGTGCGAAAAGGGGAAATCGGGCAAGTATTGACAGTCAAAGTTTGCAGCCGTGACTCGCCATTGCCCTCAATTGAATATTTGAAGACTTCCGGCGGGATTTTCCACGATTGCGCCGTCCACGACATCGACATGATCTTGAACGTTCTCGGAGAATATCCCGCCAATGTGGCGGTGATAGCAAAAGCTAATATCCCGGAAATCGCCGCCATCGACGATTACGATACTGTTGGCATTTTGATGTCTTTCAACAGCGGAGCAGTGGGCATCATCGACCTCAGCAGGCACTCCACGTACGGGTACGACCAAAGATTAGAGGTAAATGATTCTTTAAAACAATTCAAAATTGATTACGGTCTCACAGTTTGCCTCAAAAATTGTCTTTAGAATAGCTTTTCCCCCCCTGAAACTTGGTGGGTAATGGCCGAACCATTAGGATTCGCAAATGGTGTTTGTTTAGTCACAATGACGCGTCGCCCTACACATAAACCTTTTAACGGCGAATTTGCGCTTAATTTATGAATGGAAGACGGCTTGATGGCTCATTAATGAAATGTTTGCCGCAGTTAATTAAGGATTTTAATTACAAAAGGGCGTCTGTATTAGCGAGTAGATAGCCTTGGCTCGCACCAACAACCCCTACATCGTTTCAGGTATTCGGCCAAAACGGCATGATCAAAGCTGAGAACCAGCAACCTGTTAACAATTTGGAAACTTACGTCGCCAACTCGTTGAGGAAGGCCCCGATTTTCTTTTCGTTTCCGTCCCGTTACTCGGAAGCGTACAAGCTGGAGATGCGGCATTTCTTGGACGTTCTCGAAGGTAATTGGATGGAATTAGATCTTAATTAAGTTGAGATCGTTTGTCGTTAAAACAGGCAAAACGGAGGTTAGTGTCGACAGCAAGGACACTTTGGCTGTGAGTCGAATCGCGTCGGCTTGTGAAGAGGCTGCAAGGACCGGGAAGGTTATCGAGATAAAGTGGGCTAAAGAGGATCTGCCATCGACTCAAGCATCAACATCGTCTCATTAACACAAACTGTTACTTTGTATCGATGAGATACGGGAATAAACTCTCGAATTTTGTTTCTTTTTTTTAATTCCGTTTTCATCCCTGGAGAGCCAATTTCGTGGCGCAATACCGTTTTAATTACAATTCACTATTTATGCGGGTAGTTTTGTGGATAGCAAAATTTTGCATTTTTAAAATTGCCGGTTTCAGAAAACATATGTAGATTCGAGGTGCGATAAAAGAGTTTTTTGCTGTTACATTGTTTTATTATCGAACGGTTAACATGAATGTTTGGTTGCTGTCGCCGAGGCGTCAAATGGAGATCTGCATGTTTTCAGGATGATTGAATCCTCGTTTGCTGACGAAAACTCATTAAAAAACTTGTTTCGAAGCGCATGTAGCGAGAGTTACCCCGCAATATGAATTTGTATTGGGTTATTGCAGGGGGCAACCCCCACAATTTAACCGCGTCATGGTAACAACGTTTAGACTAAATGAGTAGAACCGACAATTTCACTGACGTTAGTACAAATTTCAAGAAAACGTGCTGAAATTAAGAATTCTGTGTTTTTGTTCAAGACATGAATCTTGCCACGTCCAAACAACTAATTTCGACCAAATATTTGTCGCAACACCCTTATTGCGTCTATTAAAACGTCAGCGATAGTGAACTAATCTAACCCTAACAAGGGGGTTAGCTAATTAGATAACGGCATTGAGTTGTAAGGAAGTCTCGATATTGATATCAATATGAAGGTGCAATAAAGGAAAAGTTTGTGTCAAGTCAAATTGTAAAAATATTTTTAAAGTGTAAGTTTTGAGGTCAATACTTCTAGGTAACGGATTGGTCGCTCTGATAGTTTCTAAACTTGGTAGTTTAGCAGATTGTAATAAATTTTAGTCTTTTCCTCACAAATTGTACACCATTTTCTTTATTTGGAGATCATGAAGAGTAAAGTGAGACCATGTCAACAGCGAAGATAAGAAGTGAATCCCTAAGAATCACTATATGAAGAAATAATTACATGTCAAGCAATAGCAGAAAACACCTTAAGAGATCATAGAAGGAGCGCAGAAATTCGTGGGGAAGATGTGGTGAGATGGATTCGTGCCCGCAGAAGATTCTGAAATAAACATGAATCTAGAATAGATAAACATAGACTGCCAGACTCCCAGAAATCGTCATCTAACTGACCACAAAGACGACCTCCAAAGCGATGGAGACGTGCATACTACCAGAACACATGTTAAATGGCTAAACACCGAATTTAGTAATAAATGGATAGGAATTTAGTGGCCCGCGCGTTCGCCCGATCTTACTCTACTTGATTTTCTGTTTTGGTAATATTTACAATATCGCGTGCTGTGTCCATTCTTCGGGTAGTATTTTATTGTTTGTTTGCTCCTCCAAACATTCATTGCATTATACTAGCAATTTTATTGCTTTGTACTTAATAAGTTGTAAGGTTTATATCTCCAAGTCTAAGTAATTTGTTATTATGTAAATTAAAAAAAATCACTTCCTTTAATATGGCATCTATGGGCTGGTCAGTTGTTTCTTGAAATATATGGTTGTGTTCTCTTGATGTCTTCAAAAATATTGGTCAATCTTTACTTAACAATTCTTGATAACAATCTTGTTTCCCTGATTTTGCTGATTGTAAGTTGTACAAAGTAGTTCTTTGTTATTTTGTTCAATTGCTTTAATATTTTTTAATCTTCTGTATTAGCGTTTCTTCTATCTATGATTCTGTATCTTTAGTTATTAGTCTTTTGCTTTTTCTATTTTTCTTCTAATGTTTTAGTAATTAACCATTTCTTTTGCAATTCCCTCGTTTTCTCTTTATCTGTCTTTGTCTTCTACGTCAGATTATTGAAGTGTTCATTTGTCATTATCCATTACCTATACCCTTGAACGGACTTATATATATGTATAGATATTTTTTAAGGTTTCTGCCAAACACCGTAAGGATAATGTCCCACCCTCGCTCCTTTCTCGGGCGTGTTTAAGAACGGCTACTGGTTACCTAAATAGCCTTAAAAAAATGATTGCTCTCTCCTTTCAGTAGTTCTATCCTATGCTTGTATGTACACAGTTCATTCATAACTCAGTCAGTATTCACTTTTAGTCCATGTAGCACTCGTTCTGATCCTTCAACAATTCCTACAAGAGTTCATATTTATTAAATACTCTATTTACTCTATTTAACCTAAAATACAATCCACTCAATGACAAAACAGTTTTATACGTAAACTCTTTGAGTTTTTGCTTGAGTTGCCATTAAAATAATTCTATAAATCTTGAAGTCGATGTATTTCCATGTGTCATTTAACTCTCACATTTAATTTTAGTAGTGGTTTTTTTTACTATGAACAATCTGTTTAAGATTTTAATTACTTTATTGGTCTAATCTAAATATATCTACATTTGGATGTTCTTGTGTATGCAAACTTCGTTGGTAATTCTAAGATTATTTACTTCACATGTTTGTATTATTCTTTCTCGATTTTCATCTTATTGCCAAAGCATCCGACAACCTACTCTTTCATACAGTCTTCACCAATAATATATTTTTGTTCATTTGTAAATTTCTTTATTTTATGGTGTAATCTTTCTATAAATTCTTCTTTTTTTAAAATCAAGCTGTCCTCATTTTTTTCAAATCATTTTTAACTTGATAGTTTTGTCATTGATAGACTCCCAATCTTGTGTAGATTGTATCCACTTTTTCTTTATCTGGAGCCGCTTCTTGCTTTTTTTTAACCTTTCTTCAACAGTGCAGGATTGCAGTTATAGTTTTTATTTAAATACTTTTTCCTTAGTTTACTTATTAACAATATCTCAGCCTTGAAGTTCTGAAATATATTTATAACCTCACTAGTACTTGTCCTCCATCTCTGCATGTCCCATGTTCCATATATAATTATTTTGAGTTATATTTTTTTATTGTTTTGTTTGTAGGGTTCAGAAGTAAGTCCAAGTTTCGGTTTATATTAGCAGAACTCCATTTTTGGGAAGATTCTTCTACCCGCCACCTAAAGAGACGCCCAAAAGAAGACTGGTAAAACTTAATTTCTGGGGAGATTCTTTTACCCGCCACCTAAAGAGACACCCTGTAGAAGACTATCAGCCCTCTGCAATAATTCTGATAGTAAATAATGTATAGTCGACGCCAATTAAAAAAATTTTTTGCCCTGGATATTAATTACTAAATAAATAATATCAACAATTAAGCAAATATTTATACGTGACCTAGAACGCGCTGTGATTGGACATGACTTCTGACGTCACCCAGTCAATCACCTCTTTGAGACTGTTGCAGTCGGCTACTTATAGGCGATTTATTTTCCCAGCGAATTACATTATTTCTCACAATTTTTTCTTAGCAACTAAACGCGCATTGTAGTTTACCAAAGTGCAAAATGAGAGACGAAGGAATTGTGACGGTCCAGTTGGATAATAATTTTACAGTGCAAATATTATCAAAGTTTGAACTACAACGTGTCATAGACGAGGGTGATGAAAAAGTAGTTGATGTTTTGTGTCATAATTCTGCAGCATCTTCAGATTGATGTAAACATGCAATTTTTGAAGTTTAATTGTAGGAACATAATAGCGGTTTTCTAGAGTTTTTTCTACAGCATGACACAATACAACTGGAAACCGTCGTATTCTTATTATTGTCACTCATATTTATCAATATAAACAAAACAAATTGACAGCACTAGAAATAAATCAGAACCAACCGACTTGTTCAGTACCGTGAATTAATTTTAAGTAGACCATGGTGAGAAATGTGACGTCACATGTCAGGATTCGAACGGCCATGACAGTTCACGGCATTTTGGCGCAAATATTTTCAATCTGATAATAAATATTTAATTACGTGAAAAAAAATATCGCTATGAAAAAAAATTACTGGCATGTCAAAAGAGCATTTTTACTCAAAAAATAACGTGCAAGACCCCATTGGCCTAGTAACTAGATTTTTATAATCTATAAAGATTATTTTATTTTTGGTGCTTGGTCTAGGTGTTTACAACATAAAAGTTTGGAAATAATTTGTTAAATTGTTATGGCCGTTTAACGATAATTCGTTGACCTGCAAACGCCATTGACTTTAACGAATCCAGAAGAGCAATCTACTTGGATGATCCTCTTCTTGTTAGTGAAGTTTTTGTTACACATCTGGAACAAAGTGGTGGTCATAACTATGAGATTAGCTGTAAAATTCTAATAATGTTCTACCCCCTTTTGCAACAAGATGGCAATTGCCAGAATAACCAACACAATTACGTTTCTTAGTAACATGTTTAAAAGCGGTTCAATCTCAACTGAGAGGGTTATCGAAACGTTTTAAGATAAGAGCGATTTGGCTCGCCAAAACAGCAATTTAATTATCCTAATTTTTGTACTCGTCAAAATTTATATTAATAACAACTCTAACAACAAATAATAAATTGGTAAAAAACAAAGAAGTAAAAGTCTCTAAGTGCGGAGAAACTTTATCCTGAAAGATTACTGCAAAAATTGAGGTGCGATAACAGCTCTAGACGACATTTTAAAATCGATGCGGTTTTTGAAACAAAATTTACACACATAAAAAATACTGAAAACTAGTTGAAAATGTTTATCAAAAAAACCCTTCAAGATTTACTTATATAAAAAATTTGTTAAATCAAGAATTTTGTTATTCTGTAATCATTTTTTAAAGTAATTTGGAAATTTTCCCTACTGACGTCAAAAATAATTTGATTTTGCGGCGAAGGATTGGAAGGAATTTATGGTTTTCACTGGCTTAGGTTGATTCAATATATAGTAGGTACGCCTGAAATTTTCTTATATTTTCTCATTATCGAATTTTCATCCGTCAAATTAGTTACGTGAAATTTGCTTGAAATTCTTTTGAGTTATCAAGAAATATTTCAACTGGAGCTTCAATTTTTCAGACAACTATCAACAATATTGCTTTGTAAATTTAATAACGTCGTAAATTGTTAACAATTCCAGAATGAAAAAGCTCAAAACGAAACTTGATAACGTAAGCTTAACTGACTTTTCATCAAAGTTATATGTGAAGCTCTTGAGTTTTATTGGAGCTTTACTTTTTATTTTCCCCCATTAAGTCGTAACTTTAATAACAAATATTGATTGGAACCAAATAATGACAAAACTTACTATTAATTGTAATTCTCCTTGCAAACTCCATTAACTTTGAGATAATTTGATTGACAACCGGGATTAACTACAACCCCCGTGTGACTACTATGAATTTTACCGAAATGTACATGAGTCCCGTGATTACGCCCCTCGTCTCGTTGTCCTTTGATGCACTAAAATAGCCAAATAATAACTTCAAAAATTTAATTTTTTTGCACCCACTGTCAACTCCCTAGAAATAACTAGAACAAAAGCAAGAAATAAAAATAAAGTGCTGGCTGACATTATTTGGATGTGGTATGAGTGTCGATAAAAGTCTTCGATAAATAATCGCATAACCAAATCACGTGTGTAATTAATGATTACTTAGTAATATTGATAATTGTTAATAACAATTTTTTTTTATTAACCACAAAACTCTTTAGCTTGACGAGATTCTCTATTTATTTGATAATTTTCAATAATAACAAAAATTATTTTTTGTAAATTTCCCTACATTCTCTGCCAACTTGCACAAAACCAGGTTGACAACCGGGGTTGACCACTGTAGAAGGTCTCGGTGCCCTTGTTGTAGTTGCTGTTGAAATTACGGTGATATTAGCACACTAAAAAATAAAAAGTTGTAATCTACACATTGGTAATTGTTATTAACACCTACCATCACTTCTTTAGTAACCGAAACTAAAAACAACAGCAAAACTAACGTATTGGCTGACATAATTGAAGTGTTAAGAGATTCGATGTTAATAAATTATGTTTAGATCACGTGAAGCCTTGATAAATTTTTTTCGAGATAAAAATTTCCGTAAATACTGTTCGCTAATTGAAGTTGGAATAAGTTCGATAAAACCATAAAAAGATTTTTGTGGAAAAGGATTTTTTGTCGACTTTTTCTATAATTAATTTTTATATTTTGAAATTAAACAAAAAAAAAATTGGAGTCTCGGATTTTTACTTCAATTTTAACTAACCGTCATTCAAATGTCTTTTTGCCACTAGTTCCGATTGAAGTTTGAGTTACAGAAGTGGGCTAATTGCTTTTACTTTAAAGTTAATTAGTTTATTTAATCCACAACAAAATGCAGCGATCTATCGGCATAAGTGATTTTTTTAAACTTTTTTTTTGTCACAAAAATTAAATTTAAAATTAAGTTTTTTGCAATGTTTCCACAATTATTTAGCTGTGTGGCATTTGGTGGAACTTATCATGAATCGACTTCATTTATTTCAACAATATTATGTACCAGAGGATATTTTTTATATTAATACGGACACAATATTCAGCAAATTTTTCGATAAAAAAATCACTTGAAGGCAAGCGTACGGCTTATTATCACACTTAAATTATTTGACCAACAAAATATTTTAAACTGTTAAAGCCAATGGTTAACTGCTGTTTTTTGTTACAGAAGTTTAGTCGGAACTAAGTTCTGAAAATTTTGATGCATTTTGATCAGAATTGTTTGAATATTTATTCACTTATTCACTCATTCAAAATTAAAAATTTATTTATCTCTCAATTAAACAACAGAAAGTCATCTGGATTGATCAAATACTAAAGGAACTCCCAAGAAAATGTATTGTTATGCTAACATATATCTTCAACGCTATTCTGAGGCTTCAATATTGGCCAAAACATTTTAAAATTCTCTTATTCACTCATTCACTCATTCACTCATTCACTTATTCACTCATTTACTCATTCTTTCATTCACTTATTCACTCATTCACTCATTTATTCATTCATTTGCTCATTCTTTCATTCGCTTATTCACTCATTCACTCATTTATTCATTCATTCATTGACTCATTTACATATCTACTTATTCATTTATTTGCTGATTAACTCATTCACTCATCAAAAATTTAAAATTTATTTATCTCTCGATTTAACAACAGAAAGTCATCTGGATTCGATTAAATGTTAAAGGAACTTCTAAGCAAATGCATGGTTATGCTAACATATATCTTCAACGCTATTCTGAGGATTTAATATTGGCCATAACATTTTAAAATTCTCTTATTCACTCATTCACTTATTCACTCATTTATTTATTCACTCATTTACTCATTTATTCATTCACTTATTTACTCATTCACTCATTTATTCATTCATTTACTCATTCTTTCATTTACTTATTCACTCATTCACTCATTTATTCATTCATTCATTGATTCATTTACATATCTACTTATTCATTTATTTGCTGATTAACTCATTCACTCATCAAAAATTTAAAATTTATTTATCTCTCGATTTAACAATAGAAAGTCATCTGGATTCGATTAAATGTTAAAGGAACTCCTAAGCAAATGCATTGTTATGCTAACATATATCTACAACGCTATTCTGAGGATTTAATATTGGCCATAACATTTTAAAATTCTCTTATTCACTCATTCACTTATTCACTCATTTATTTATTCACTCATTTACTCATTTATTCATTCACTTATTTACTCATTCACTCATTTATTCATTCATTTACTCATTCTTTCATTCACTTATTAACTCATTCACTCATTTATTCATTCATTCATTGATTCATTTACATATCTACTTATTCATTTATTTGCTGATTAACTCATTCACTCATCAAAAATTTAAAATTTATTTATCTCTCGATATAACAATAGAAAGTCATCTGGATTCAATTAAATGTTAAAGGAACTCCTAAGCAAATGCATTGTTATGCTAACATATATCTTCAACGCTATTCTGAGGATTTAATATTGGCCATAACATTTTAAAATTCTCTTATTCACTCATTCACTTATTCACTCATTTATTTATTCACTCATTTACTCATTTATTCATTCACTTATTTACTCATTCACTCATTTATTCATTCATTTACTCATTCTTTCATTCACTTATTAACTCATTCACTCATTTATTCATTCATTCATTGATTCATTTACATATCTACTTATTCATTTATTTGCTGATTAACTCATTCACTCATCAAAAATTTAAAATTTATTTATCTCTCGATATAACAATAGAAAGTCATCTGGATTCAATTAAATGTTAAAGGAACTCCTAAGCAAATGCATTGTTATGCTAACATATATCTTCAACGCTATTCTGAGGATTTAATATTGGCCATAACATTTTAAAATTCTCTTATTCACTCATTTACTCATTTATTCATTCACTTATTTACTCATTCACTCATTTATTCATTCATTTACTCATTCTTTCATTCACTTATTTACTCATTCACTCATTTATTCATTCATTTGCTCATTCTTTCATTCACTTATTCACTCATTCACTCATTTATTCATTTATTCATTGATTCATTTACATATCTACTTATTCATTTATTTGCTGATTAACTCATTCACTCATCAAAAATTTAAAATTTATTTATCTCTCGATTTAACAATAGAAAGTCATCTGGATTCGATTAAATGTTAAAGGAACTCCTAAGCAAATGCATTGTTATGCTAACATATATCTTCAACGCTATTCTGAGGATTCAATATTGGCCATAACATTTTAAAATTCTCTTATTCACTCATTCACTTATTCACTCATTTATTTATTCACTCATTTACTCATTTATTCATTCACTTATTTACTCATTCACTCATTTATTCATTCATTTACTCATTCTTTCATTCACTTATTAACTCATTCACTCATTTATTCATTCATTCATTGATTCATTTACATATCTACTTATTCATTTATTTGCTGATTAACTCATTCACTCATCAAAAATTTAAAATTTATTTATCTCTCGATATAACAATAGAAAGTCATCTGGATTCAATTAAATGTTAAAGGAACTCCTAAGCAAATGCATTGTTATGCTAACATATATCTTCAACGCTATTCTGAGGATTTAATATTGGCCATAACATTTTAAAATTCTCTTATTCACTCATTTACTCATTTATTCATTCACTTATTTACTCATTCACTCATTTATTCATTCATTTACTCATTCTTTCATTCACTTATTTACTCATTCACTCATTTATTCATTCATTTGCTCATTCTTTCATTCACTTATTCACTCATTCACTCATTTATTCATTTATTCATTGATTCATTTACATATCTACTTATTCATTTATTTGCTGATTAACTCATTCACTCATCAAAAATTTAAAATTTATTTATCTCTCGATTTAACAATAGAAAGTCATCTGGATTCGATTAAATGTTAAAGGAACTCCTAAGCAAATGCATTGTTATGCTAACATATATCTTCAACGCTATTCTGAGGATTCAATATTGGCCATAACATTTTAAAATTCTCTTATTCACTCATTCACTTATTCACTCATTTATTTATTCACTCATTTACTCATTTATTCATTCACTTATTTACTCATTCACTCATTTATTCATTCATTTACTCATTCTTTCATTCACTTATTAACTCATTCACTCATTTATTCATTCATTCATTGATTCATTTACATATCTACTTATTCATTTATTTGCTGATTAACTCATTCACTCATCAAAAATTTAAAATTTATTTATCTCTCGATATAACAATAGAAAGTCATCTGGATTCAATTAAATGTTAAAGGAACTCCTAAGCAAATGCATTGTTATGCTAACATATATCTTCAACGCTATTCTGAGGATTTAATATTGGCCATAACATTTTAAAATTCTCTTATTCACTCATTTACTCATTTATTCATTCACTTATTTACTCATTCACTCATTTATTCATTCATTTACTCATTCTTTCATTCACTTATTTACTCATTCACTCATTTATTCATTCATTTGCTCATTCTTTCATTCACTTATTCACTCATTCACTCATTTATTCATTTATTCATTGATTCATTTACATATCTACTTATTCATTTATTTGCTGATTAACTCATTCACTCATCAAAAATTTAAAATTTATTTATCTCTCGATTTAACAATAGAAAGTCATCTGGATTCGATTAAATGTTAAAGGAACTCCTAAGCAAATGCATTGTTATGCTAACATATATCTTCAACGCTATTCTGAGGATTCAATATTGGCCATAACATTTTAAAATTCTCTTATTAACTCATTCACTCATGTACTCATTTACTCATTCAGTCATCTACTTATTCATTTATTCGCTGATTCATTCATTTACTCACTCATTAACTTATTCACTCATCAAAAATTTAAAATTTATTTATCTCTCGATTTAACAATAGAAAGTCATCTGGATTCGATTAAATGTTAAAGGAACTCCTAAGCAAATGCATTGTTATGCTAACACATATCGTCAACGCTATTCAGAGGCTTCAATATAAGCCAAAAAATTTACAATTCTTTTATTAACTTATTCACTCATTCATTCATTCACTAATTCACCCATTTACTCAATCATTCATTTACTTATTCACTCATTCACTCATTCACTAATTCACTAATTTCCTCATTTACTCATTTACTTATTCATTTATTTACTGATTCATTCATTCACTCACTCATT
The DNA here is from genome assembly GCA_905333025.2 of Pyrochroa serraticornis. NCBI lineage: Eukaryota > Metazoa > Arthropoda > Insecta > Coleoptera > Pyrochroidae > Pyrochroa > Pyrochroa serraticornis. Next base: position 4,952,567 of record HG995157.1, on the reverse strand, counting down.
AAACTCATCCAAAATTTAAAATTTATTTATCACCCGATGAATCAACAGATGGTCATCTGAATTCGATCAAATGCTGAAGGAACTCCCAAGAAAATTCATTGTTATGCATATATCTTCAACGCTATTCTGAGGCTACAATATTGGCCAAAACATTTTACAATTCTTTTATTAACTTATTAACTTATTCACTTATTCGCTTATTCACTCATTTCGTCTATTATTCATTCACTTATTTACTTATTCACTGATTTACTCATTCACTCAGTCAAAATTTAAACTTATATTTATCTACCGATTAAATAACAGAAAGTCATATGTATTCGATCAAATAAGTTCTAAAATGCCAAAGAAATTCCTAAGAAATTGCATAGTTATTCTAACATCTATCTTCAATGCTACTCTAAGGCATTAATATTGACCAAATCATTTTAAAATTACTGAAATTATCTTAGTGCCTAAGCCAGAAAAATATCCTAATCATGTGTCCTCTTATAAAACAATTAGTTTCCTATCTGCCATTTCGAAACATCTTGAAAAGCTACTATTGCGAAGAATCACTCCACTCCTTAATGAAATTCCTGATCATCAATTTGGTTTTCGTCAGTCTTATTCAACCATCTAGCAATGCACAAAATAATTAAAATAGTAAACCAATCTTAAGAAAACAAAAAATATTGCTCTTTAGTATTTCTCGACATAAGCCAGGCCTTCGACAAGATTTGGTATGATAACGTTCCATTTCATCAGTTTTCAGTCTACTTAAATCCTATCTAAAGGAAACATCAACCTTCCTTCCAACTAAATCTGGAGTCGCTTAGGGTAGTGTATTGGGCTCAAAACTTTACATTCTGTATGCATCAGATCTACCAACAACACCCAATGCAGTAACTAGTATCTTCGGCAATGATACAGGAATCATTGCAAGCCACGAAAACCCACACACAGCATCTTACCACCTGCATCACCACTTAAACCTACTACAGCACCGAGTAAAGGTGTGGAAGATAACAATAAACAAATTAAAGATTATGCAAATAACTTTTACCCTAAAAAGGTAGTTGTCCTCTAGTTACTATTAACAACAAAATTATTCCAGAATCTATAACAATTGGAGATCTAAATAGCAAACTCACCTAGAAGGATTAAATATCAAGAAATAGATACAAACTGATCTTAGATTTGAAGAATTGTACTGGCTTCTTAGAAGAATATCTTAAATATTTTTGGAAAACAAACTTTTAGCTGCAATAAAATCAATTTTGACTTATGGAATTAAACTCTGCGGACGTGCCAGTAAGGCAAACACTGCTATCCTCCAAAGAGTTAAATATAAAATCCTGAGAACAGTCACAGACGCACCATAGTAAGTATCAAATGATATATTTCACGATGACGTCAACATACCATACATTACCAACGTAATAGGCAATAAGCATCAACAAAGCCTACATAAACATCCAAACCCACTCTTACAACCACTCCTGCATCAACCAATGAGCAGAAGAAAATTGACAATTGATTGTAAAGTACCGGAGGTCTCTTTGGTGGAAGCGCCCTCATCATGCTAATTTCTAGACTAATACAATGCTACTTTAGTCTATTGTTAGCAAATTACTTTATAAAATTGTATTATTTTGATGGTTGATTAAAATATAATTAAAAAAAACTTATCCACTTCTTTAAATCTGAAATACTGTACAATTATTATATGAAAAGTATTTTTATGATTGCACGAAAAAAAAAATTTTAATTCGAAATTCTACTCTTAATTTTTCACGAATTTATAATTTTCTAGTGACGGTTTGTGTTACATCCTTTGTAAATATTTTTGGGATCCATTAAAACGCGTTTGAGCAAGTCATCTCTTCTCCCTTAGCTACAGTATGTAAAACTTTAATAAATTTTTGATGTGGTTAAAGAAACAATTACCAAAGTTGATAAGGGAACATTTTCAAAAGTGATGCCATTTATGAGACTCTCTTGGTATTGGTTTTTATTATTTTCTAAGCAAAGTCTTGTAGGTTTGGGTGTTTATTGCTTTCAAAAATTCTTTCGGATGTACGTTACATTTTTGCACTTTTTAGAACTTAATGGTTTTAGGGTGAATAACTACCTAATTTTTATATTTATTATTATTTATTATTTACAACGAAATGTTATTTAAGTTAAATTGTTGGAAATCCAATTATGTAGTAGAAATTATTTAATAAGTAAATTCTTAGATTTGAGTTAATAGATGGAATGGTTATGAATTATGTATTGATAGATAAATATTACTTCAACTAAATAAACTGAAAGTTAAGAACATCAAGTGCTTAAAGATTAAAATTATTTCTCGAATTACCACCACCTGCTAATATGAAAAACGTAAATAATTTGTAAACAGTTCTAAACTTAAAATAAATTATTTAAGGGTTTTGGAGTCTCCTTTACAAAATTGGAATTATCTGAGCAATCAACTTTTGAAGTTGAGTATTCTTCGATTTGCGTCCTAGAATCTTCAATCTGTTCAAACGGATCCTGTAAAAAACAACAAACTTAAAGTATTTTGTTACAATTATAACATCAAATTTTTCAAAAATTAGTCAAGGAACTCTTTACTTTTTCTTCGCGTCCTTCTTCGTAATCAATGTTGTAGAGTTCCTTACATCCTGAAGGTGTTGCAACGTAACCGGGATTACAAATACCTGAAATCACAACACCGGTTCTTTGAGGAACTCCACGTTTAGATAGGTACTGAAACAGAATTTGTTGCAAACTTGAACTGGAAATTTACTTCCTACTTTAGCTTCAGAATAATAAAGAAGTAGAAAGACGATCATAAACGTTCTGCAAATGGCCATGATTAAAACTTGAATGCGAGTTTTGAATTACTGAGGTTATCTAATTGATAACAACTCTCTAGTTTGATTTAATTCAACAACAACAAAATTTCGGATTTTAAAACCAAATATCGAGCAAAGTTTAGTGACGCAAGACCATTTGCCATCTAGTTTAACATCAGTGGAACTTATCAAATTATTATGCGTTTTACCGGAAGAAAGGAAATATTTTAGAAAAACAAAATACTAAGTTTTTTGTCGTGATAGGAATCAGAACGTTAGAAAGTTTATAAACTTAAAAGAGAGATTAATTAACAATGTACAATATTTAAAGAAAATTTAATTGTTTAGAAAATAAATTATAGCAATTAATGCAAATATATTGAAAATGAGGGGTGGTATTTAAATCTATTTATACTTTGTCTCAGTTCTACCCCTTGTGGGTAACAAAAATAATATTGCCTCTCCTGCACCTTCTATTAAAATTTTCAGACTATTTTTTGTTTTGTTTTTGTAGTTACAATCAATATAGAAAAAAATTGTTTTTGAAATTTATTGTTTCTAAAATTAATATCTTTATTATCTCAGCTTCTCAGTTTATTGTTTAAGAAGTTGCGTAAAGAGCGAAAATGACGCTAAAAGTAAATATTTGTTTTCACCCACAAAGCTTTATAAAATCCTCCACGGAATTTATTTGCTAAGAGTCTTCTAGTACAGGTGATAAAATTTGATCAATAAAAACTTTTGCGAAATGAAACTCTCCAACTTTGCCAAGTTCCTTGCACCCTCCATTAATTTCAACGTAACCCGACACCCGCGATTTCCGACGCTTTACGCAACTTTGGCACTTGCTAAACCTCCATTAATTCAGGCAAGTTAATAAAAATAACAAGAAGATCAAAAGCAATCTAAATTGACGAGATGAAGAGCACCGTCTCAACTTAACTTCAAAGACCACCATAAACGACAAACTTGCACCATGGAAATTAAACTCGAACCCCACCAAAAAAAAAAACGCCAAAATTTCTACTTTATTACTATGTTGGTGGTTGTTTTTGGGCGGATAGTGCAGAATTTACGTATGTCCAGAGGCCATTCGTTACCAGTCTGCCGGATTTCGTCCGTTCCGCGGACAAAGATAATTAAATTCGAGCTTACCGAGTTCGTTCTGCACCAGATCCGCACCAACAAAAAATAATCCCCTTTTTGCAGTCGAGCTTCTGGAAATTAATCGCAAACGTCACAAGCGACGTGGTTCGACCTGGAAATCGAATGAAGCAACCAAATCGATTCGACACCAAATCTAAGGGATGCACTTTGAAACTTGCACCCTTTAGATTTTAGTCATTTTTCAAATATTTGCGAGCATGATAGAATTTAATTGATAATCCAACAATTTACTGCAACAATTTGAAGGGGAGTGTGAAGAATTAATTTGTTTGTTTTATTTTACGTTGTTTAATCTAAATTTGGAAGTGACGCAATCAAGGTCGAAACAAAGTAAGGAAGAAATTGTTTTCGTTTTTGAGAAAATTGAAACAATCTCGGAGAGTTACCTAAACGTATCTTCACCGACCGGACTATCGAACCAATCAAATATTAAAAGCTCCCCCAAAGCGCCGCACGACTCGTGAGAACTGCTGCCAATTTCCAGTCTTTCGTTCGCCCTCCTTCCAGTCGCTTTTTATTGCTTTTGATGGAGCGGCCGTAACTCCTTCGCCCTTATCGCAGCCTCTTCATTATCGTCGCTTCAATAGCCTCCGACTGCATTATCCGGCCGACCGTTTGAAATATCGACCAATCCCCAAAGAAAATGCAACAAATTCATCCAAGAAAAATCACCCGTCATCAAAATTGAATTGCAGATGGGAACCAACAGGATGACGCACTATGAATCATTTGCTTGATCGACCCGAACTTGGGCCGTTCCGTGATTAGATAGGCCACGTGTATAGAAACAATTGACACGCGCCAGGACGTGATCCAGAATTCCAGTAAGGGGCGGCACCGAGAACAACGCAATCGCACCCAACCGAACAAATTAGGAAAGCAATGCGAAAACCTTGACGCGACCTTCCGCAATTTCCATAAATATGCGAAGCGCTAAATTGATTAAAAGAACTATTTCGATAATGGTGAGTGTTGGTTGAGGTTTTTTTTGTAAATATTTTTTTTTTAGAGAGGGGTTGTGATTCTAGTGTTACTCATCGCTTTGGAGTTGGGTGATTCAAAATCTATCGGTGGGACGGCCGAAATCAATAACGCTAAAGCAGCCTCCCCAAAATCCTTGTCCAAACGAATTACACGCAATATCCAGAGCACAATCCCCGCAAATTATGTGGATCCCTTTGGAGAAAGCAGGCAAATCCGCAAGAAACGAGCTACGAGACGGAAGTTTAAGCCTCTGCCGGTATTCTGCGGATAAATTTGCTAATCGCAAAGGGACTGCAACGTTGTTTTATTTTTACAACTTTATAGAAGGTTTTCTGCAGAATGACGCAGAATTAATTTTGTAATAGAAAAGCTCGACGTTTAAAATTGTTTGTATGTAGCGTTGTATTAATTAAACAATTATAGTGAGAAGCTGGTAATTAATTGAAAATAAAGCCAGCCACAATTAATTCGACCAGTTGTTACTAAGCGCTTCACGCCGAAAGCTCCAAATTTCAACAACGGACCACACGTAAAGAAAATAGGGCCTAAAGCCCTAATCCCCGTAATTCCCGAAGACTCGACCACCATTGCGAGAATATAACGAGTATACACAGTCGACATTTAATTCAATGAGTAACGCGTATAAAGAGACGCAGCCGAATTTGCAATTTTAACTATCTCTCTTTATTGATACCGCCTTAAGTTTTGAAATTGGGTTGCAAAAAAATTCAAAAAATTGTTTCTAAGAAAATGGGAAGAAAAAATTTACCTCCTCATCTAATCTCTAGGAATACTGGGCACCAGCTGCTTTTCCATCGCTTTGGTGGCCGTTAAGATGACGATTTTTGCTTGTAGTAATCTTCACCAGTCTAGATCCGTGTTAATTTCAAAATCCTCTATACTCATAAATCTATTTAACCATCGACTTTTCTTACAAATTTCTGTGCTTCTTTATAAAGGCCATCAGATATATTACTTTCTTCTATTTTAAGTTTCCGGCTTCCAAACTGAAGGCTGCGCCCTGTGAGCTAGCTTGGCGTTGCCCCCCGTGCTTTGCCAGATTGCGTGAAACTTGGCATATGCTATCCTTATTTTCCCAGGCAATTATACATCGAGAGTGCTTTAAAAAACGCTAACAACAGCGTTGAGGAGGGGCCAGAATCATTTTGCCTAAGCCAATAGAGTAACTTGTTAAACCCGAACCTCGAACGTTCTCGCACTTTGCCGTTGTTTCAAACAGTTCGGCAACGACAATCTGCTTATAAACTAAATACAATGCTTGCAAGTGTGGTGTAGTATGGCGTATTAGCGATTTATCCAGCTGTGAAATAATCTCGTTGCTCTACCGTTCTAGTTTCTTGTTTTTACTGAGATTCAGCAATTGTTGGGTGATTTCGTGTTTTAATTGAAGCAATGAATACCGTCTAAGCAATTATCGCCGCAGGATTGAGGGGATTAAGTTTTGAGGATCGTAAGAAAATAATAGAGTTGGGTCCATTTCGGTCTTATCTTCAGATCCTAAAACAACATGTGGTGAAGGGCAAAATTTTGGTAAGATCATTCAATGCAGGTATGTACCAAAATGCAGATTGGCTATGTGGTTGCGATGTCAGCAATTCATTTTATTGCTTTGTGTGTTTATTGATGGGGTCCGACGATTGTGATCCCGCTTGGGCCTGCACAGGCATTACTGATGTGAAGCACTTGGGTGTAAAAATAAAAAAGCATTCAATATGTCAAAGTCATTTGTTTTATTCTCTTTAATTTGGAACTTTAGGCCATGTTGACCTACGAAATCAGTTAAGTAACGCTTATCGGATTGAAGTGCTAAAGCATAATGAAAAAGTAAAAGAAAACCGTTATATTCTAGATAAACTTATTGACTGCATTAAATTTTGTGGTGTTTTTGAATTAGCATTGCGAGGACATGACGAAACATTGAATAGCGAAAACCAATTAAGAAAAGAAGCAAGCACTTTCAAAACGCGGCTGAATTTGGCTCCCTTCTGGTCTATCCCTACTTTGTTGTGACGTACTTACGCGGCAAAAAAGGGCAAAAATACTAATAAATGAGCATAGGTGAGAGGACGTTAGAAATTGATGTCTGAACTTGTTTACGTTTGCTCGAAGTTTGGCGTAGCTATTTGATAGATTCAAGCGATCCCCTGTGTAAGCCAATAGCAAGGCGCCCCCCATGGTTACGTCAGAATTAAAATCAGATTATTAAATTATTTTTTGTAGTAGGTAAATCAATCAATAAAAATTCGGATTTTAATTTTATATTTACTTTTGATTTTTGACAAGAAAAAAAAATTATATATATATATTAAAAAATTTAGTTATTTGTTAACAAAACTTGAATACAATTTAACGAAACAAAGCAACACTTCTCAAGAAGCCATATATTTAAAAAGAAAAATTGCCGCCTGTTTAATTCTATATTTTGAGAATGTTTAACTAATTTTCTAATTTTGCAACTTATTTCTAGTAACTAATTAGAAATATTTCAAGTTCATTTTATGTTACCTGACTGACCTAAAAAAAGCAAACAGTTTAGAACTATCAAAGTTAATTAGTTCTAGATCTGTCAGAAATACTTACGGTCATTTTGATATTCAGCGAATAATGTGGTGATGCTGCATTTCTATTAATTTTAAATTTGTATCTTAATAAAAAAATTGTATGCATGCAAGTACATGCCGTGCATGTCCAATAAATTAATTAAAGTATGGGAGTAAAAAATACTTGTTTGCTTTCATTATTGAAATTCTCAACGAGTTTTATTTCGTTGTTGTAAGGTTGTAAGGACATAATGTTAATTATGTCATGAATTCAACGCACTAGAAAGCGATTTCTTCACAAATAGTTGTCTTGGGGCCCCATCAAAATTTTCCAATACGTACGAAAGTTACTTACGAGAGCGCTTTAGAGGGCACCACTTCCTAATGACAAAATCACGTAATGTAAGTGTAACGGAGAAAAGTGTTTACTCGGACACCACTGACAATTTTAACTTTTTTCTTTCTGATTCGTAACAAGGAAAGATGAAACTATGTTTTTATAGAGCTAGATTTTTCACAATAAATTTTATTTCCTTTTAAACATGACCCAAATTATGATATTATATACCGATATAAACTAAATAAAATCTTACACTGTGATGGCAATTTAGAAAAAGTAATCCTATACAAACACCTTTTGACATCTTGTCAATGTGCTAAAAAAAGTTTCAATTTGAAATATTAAAAATCAAACCCGCAGTTAATTTTCTACGAAAACCTTACATTTCTCTAATACGCTCAGCCGTAAGATCAGCCTTAATAAATTTTATGAGCAAAATTAATTTACTTCTCAAATCATATATAAAGCAATCGAAAAATGCTGTATTTTCTGGTTTATCAAAGACAATTCAAAATAATTTATTAGATTTTATATTAGCAGTAACTCTGAATTTAATAAACAATGAAATTGCAGAAAGTAAGTACATTAAAATTCAAGCTGACGAAACCACTGATAATGCGAACATATCCCAATTAGTCTTTACAGTATGTTATGTTAAAGAAGCTATAGAGTATATGAACGTTTTATGGGATACTTAATACCGCTTAGTCATGGCGCAGAAGACATAAGTAACGTAATTTTTGCTGAATTAGAGAAAATTAATATAAACAAATCTCCTGAAAAGCTAATAGCTCCAAGTTATGATGGGGCTGCTGTTATGAGTGACCGAAATAATGGAGTACAAGCCAGAGTCAGTTCAGTTTACAAGAGAGCCATTTTCATTCATTGTTATGCTCATCAATTAAATTTAATTCTAGAAAGAGCAGCCACTCAAGTAAGTATTTTTTGCAAATGTTTCTGGCTTTTCAACATTTTTTTCTAGATCACCCCAACGAACACAAATTCTTGATAATATAGTTATATCACGCAGATTAAATACTCGTTGGAATTTTAACTCCAGAATTGTTTGTACTCTTTTAAAATAAGCAAGAACTCCTTGAATGCTTTGAATTAATTGTTGATAATGAAAATGATAAACTAACTATTCAGCAATCAACCGGCTTAATACATTATTTGAAAGATGAGGAATTCAATTTTTGGTTATATTTCTTTAATAAAATCTTACCACACAATGATATTCTCTATAAACAATTACAACTACGCCAGTTAGATAGTGTCAAAATTCAAAAATACAATTCCGATTTTAAGAATGCGATGCAGAATATCAGAAATGAGGTTGATCATGATTATTATAATGCAGATGATAAATCAAAACCCGTGATGTTATTATAACAAATATCACAGATAGATTTTGTGTTAATAATCATTTGGAAGCTTCTTTACTCTTTGAAGCAAGCTATTTTAAAGATTTTGCTGTAATCTTCCCAGAGCACTTTTTTAGTAGTGCATCTACATTTTTTAAGTTAGATTCTTTTTCATTAAAGCAAGAATTAATAAACATATATAGCAGGGAATATTTTCGTCAAGCCAATGGAGCTCTTCACATTCTGCAATTTCTTTTAGACAATAACCTTCAAAATGTTTTCCGTGAATCTGTCAAATTGTTAAGAATTATTTGTACAATCCCTATGACAACAGCTAAAAGCGAACGTTGCTTTTCATCTTTAAAAAGAATTAAGACTTTTTCCCGAAATACCATGGGCCAAGATACGCTTTGCTTTGCACGCTATCTACATGCTCTATTAAACGTGAACTTATTACGTCCACAGACGATTTTAATAATTTGGTTATTAATAATTTTTTAGCTCAAATAAATAGACAAATAGACTTTATCTATAAGATTTTTAAGTAAATATCTATTTTGGATCAAAAATTCTGTCTTTCAAAGAAATCTTGCTTTTATGTTTTAATTTTACGTTAATAGGGTTAATTTAATGTAAGAATTATTTTAAAGTTTTTTGTTGGAAATAGGGCTACTGGCGAGACCTTCTTTATAGGTCAACGGGTTGATAGTAGTACCTCAAAGGTGATCTGGAAACTTACTAAAATTAATTGTAAAATATAAATTATTAAGTATCAAATCAGTCCACTAGGGTATCAATTGTTATTAGATACTTATAAGTTTGTCCTAGAGGTTGCCTCTCATCTAATTTATCCACGAACCGCCACTGGCTTCTTCTATGACGTCCAAGCTGCTTCCTGCTATTGCTCTCAAAATTTCTATTTCTTTGTGCACATAATTTTTTTGATTTCTGTGTTTGTTGTGCAAATTATCACGGAACTGACAGACTTTATCAATTGGGGCTTTAAATGAGGCTGATGTGCAGTTATTTCTTCTCATTAAAGCTCCTGCCATCTTAGCGGATCTATTGACATGGTTCCTTACAACACTCACAGTTTTCATCTGCATATTATGGACCAGTCGTTCCCAATAGTTATTTTAAATCATTTGTTCTATTAGTTTGTGGTTCAACTGATGTGTAGTTGATAATTGCAGATCAACTTTTAGCCTCAGCAAAGATGCTGTCAAGATTCTCAGCAATTTTGAATCTCTTTCCTATTTGTTGTCGAACATAAAATTGCCTAATCATTCTCCATTTTCTTCTTGCCTTTTGAGAAGCTACAACTAAAATGGTATGACAAGTGTGTGTGGTTGTATTGATGCTATCATATCTCCTCATCTGCATGTTCAGCACAACGTTGCATAATTATTAATTTTCCACTCTGATTTCGTGACTTTATTTTTTGTTATGTAGTCGATTATAGACAGAATTTATTATTGGAAGAACTAATAACTAAGAGATACGTTAGAACAAAATATTTTAATAAAAATAAATACTACAAAATATTAATTCCTCCACTAAAATTTAAACCTCTGTTGCAGTCAGAAATAATCAGTCAGACTTTTGAAATGTTAACAATAAATTGTTTAAATGTCAAGAGCACTTGCCAGTGTTTTTTATATAATTATGATGCGTTTAAGAATAAAATAAAAAATCTTTGATCCTTCGAGAAAAAGTTTTAAGTGCTAAAGCTAACAACCTCGAAGAAATTAAAACTCAAGAAACTCTCAGAGTATGTACAGTTTTTATAGTGGCACCAATTTATTTTATGCAGAAAGTTACAATGCAGGCGTCGCAGTTTTCTAGTTACAATTCTAACTGTTTAATTTTTTTATTTAGAAACGACTCAAAGAAATTCGCCAACAATTTATTTCCATATTAAACTAACAAAGTGGTTGTCTCAAGAATTAACTCACTGGGGTCCTTTTATTATTAACCCTCTTTTTACGTGTTAATAAGTTACTTTTACTTTCGTTTCACTACGCCTTTTTACACTTGTTCAAGTTTTCAGATGCTCCAACTGGCGAATAGAAATTTTTTGTTCCAAAATGTTGGGGAATTTCCGAGATTCCCTTCCAGAGTTTCCTACCGAGCAATCTAAAAACAATTAAAATTAAAAAAGTTTGCCCCTTTCCTCGCATCTTATTATGTTAATCGCCTGTTTCTAAATCGTTTTTAATTTCTCTTCCTCCCGAATCCTGTTTAACTTTTTCTCGACTCTTCCCCGATGTTCTACGACCCTCTTCGATTTGCATAAAAGATTCAAAAATCGAATTACGCAATTGTTTTCGCACTTCTTATTCTTTTAGATTTCCTAATGAATATTAATGAAACCGAAGACGGGATTTGTGAATACGTTATAGATGGTGATGGGATTTGGTGTTAGGAGTATATATTTGGAACGCGTCAGAGATTTTACGAATAACAATCAAAAGTGAATGGAAAGGTGATGACGAGAGAAGCTGGAAATAAACGATTTTGTTTGTCGGTGAAGAAAAATCAATTGAACGACAGCTAGAACGCGTGTGGCTCAAATTGCGTTTTATTTTACAATTCTGGATGGGAAATTCAATATTGAGCGTGGAAATTGTCCAGAATAACGTCGCCAGTTTCCCGGGCAAGTGCTGGATTTTTCCACGGCCCTCGCATAAAGCAACGACACGACATTCAACACACGAAAGTCTCCAAATTTAACTTTCGAAACCGTCCCAAAGTTCTTTGTGTGTCTCGAAATATTTTTGACAGAAGCGTTTTGTCACTCAATCATTTCGTAATTCCCTGTATATTATTACCAACCCTGTATATTGCGTGGAAATAATTCGAAATTTTCTGAGAACTAAAAAAATTTTATTGGTCAGTAATAGTTATTTGGGGTTGTCGTTGCATTTACTCCCCGTCCATTTACCGCGAATCGATCAGTTGATCAAGCCGCTACGGTAAACAAGTATCTCTGTGAAATTTTCTTAAGTGACTAATGAAAAATTACATGAACTGGGTCTAATAACTAAGTTTGGGTACGAAACGCAAATTTTCTAGCATTTTCGTGATTAGTAGCACCAGCTTCCGTATCCGGCCGAATTTAGGAAAAGTGCCCCGCCATTAATTTGCAGGTAGTGATTTATCGAACCGTCCAATTGCTACAATTTGCTGCGACTCATTGAGTCGAACCCTCCGCTTTTCTTCATGCTTCTGTAATTTTCAAACGTCTCGCTTATTAAAACTTCGAGTTTCATTGGCAAACATAAAGTAGTTGTACGTGTTCTTAAAACTTCCAACAACTACCTCGTAATTTTTGATCGTTGCAATAACGAAACTGCTTAAATCTCTTCAGCAGTTTCGCTGTAAAGTTTCACTTTTAGTAAGGAACAAAAAAAATAAAATAACGACACTACAAGTCTCGTTGTATCCTCGGGTCGGATGTGAACGTCGACGTACTATAAAGCTATGTCGACTTTTCTCATTGTTTTCCGCTTCCTCGATTGTTGTTTTGTTTCCCTGGGGCTCGGTTAACGTTCCAAACAACCATTTTGTATATCGCACTTACTTACAACTACTTATAGAGATTTCGAGCTTGGAAAAGCTCCTAAGGATTGGCGATCTTTCATCAAACTTGCCGGATGTTCTAAAGAGTCGAGTCGTAGCCCTTAAGCCGGAAAAGGACACCGATTCAATGGGGGGCTTTCGAGCCAACAACCCGACGTCAAGCAATTTTTCAGTTACTTTTGTTTCTTTTTTGGTGGAGCCAGCAAATGGCATTTCGTTAAACCCTCGATTGGCTCGTTACCCCGCTTTTTTTTGTTTTTTTACACTATTCATAATTTCAATTAGAGCCGCGGCATATTAGACCCATATCGGTGGGCGGAGCTAGTGCGTAAGCTGTATGTTGTAAATTTCCAGTGCCGCATACTTTTTATTTGTTAAAAACGCAATAAAATGACTAGCAAGTACCGAATATTATTAATAAATTATCTGAAGTTGCTTTCAACCCCTAATTAATTATTAAATCTATTAATTAATTGTATTAATTCGATTAGAGTAATAAAATAATTGTTTTAGCATAATTTGTTTAAAAATATTCAAAAAATGTTTCCATTAAGCTAGTGCAATGATTTTGAGACCCCCTGTGCCAGAAGATAGAAATCTGTGATTGATCTACTTTCAAGTTCAAGAGCACTCGTGGATTGTTTTGGTTTCAAATCGGAATTTGCGCCCCATTCCAGAAATGTCAATTAGTTTAAGGATATCGGCAACAGTTTATTGCCGATCCTTGTGCGTTGCTCCCTGTGAAAAATCGTTTTGCGTGTAATTTCGGGGGTAAAAGCAGGGGCGTGGGTCATTGTAGCGTGACTCACCGCCGTCCTCCGGGACTTGTGATCTTCCTGGGAACTGAACAGGCCGCACGTATCTCCATTTTGGACCAAAATTACTTACCTTGAGGTCGCTGAAGTAATGGATCATCATGGCGACGGGTCGTTTCCTTCTACACTACAAACCAATCTCGACTGTTCGCAAATTTGACCCACTTCCTTGCCACCTCACTTTGACGAGATGGCCTGCGGCACTAATTACGACTTTCTCAGCAAACAAGAGGAGCTTTTCTTCATAGTTGGAAATGTAAAATTTTTACTCGTTTTGGTTTGTGTTGTGGAAACAACGAGTTTTCGGTGGCGGAATAGGGAAATTTTGTCTAATTAATTAATGAAGAAAAATTTTCAACCTTCGGGGCAGTTTCTGAAGAGTTCGGTCAAATATTGGAAAAGTTAATAAAGCTTGGGAAAAATCAAAAAGTTTAAGGAACATTAAAGTTGCGTTGAAAGCGCAGCGAGAATTATTTTGGTTTCAAATTTACAACAAGGGGAGAAAACTACAAAGGGTGGAACTTTTAATTGTGAATTTTGTTTCAGAAATTTAATGTGCATATTCTAATTATGGCAATAATAATTAGTTTAAATTGCGGGTTTTTAGTCAAAGTTCTCGACTGAATTCCCTTAAGGCTTCAAAGGATCGCGTCAAAGCTTCGTAATTTTTCAAAAGAGGCGACAGTCTCGGCGTGTTTACGAGATCAAGACGGTGCCTGTAAGATTGTTGTAACGTAACGATGTTCTCGGAACGAGGAAAAATTGATTAAATGCCCCGAATGTCGTCAACTTTTCAATTTACTAATTTCACTTTGGGACTTGTTCTGGTTAAAACGCTTTAAAAGTCGCCGGAAATCGATTTGTGCAGTCAGAGAATATCGGATTTGCTTGAGTGGCAAGTTGGGGAACAACAGGGAGATTTTGGACAACCACTGTTTATCACGACGCCTCAGGGTACATTATGCATTAAATGTTAAGATGTTCTTGGGGATTACTACTCCGACTTACTAAGTAGGTAATGTAAATAAAAACAGATTTATGGTCGAAACGCGTTTTAGCTTTGCAAAGGAGCTGCGAAGAAGCGTCTGGGTAATTCGGGGCCATTTTTTCAAAAATACGCAATTTTCCAACAATGATGAATCATCATCGCCATATAAATAAAAGGATAAAACCGGCATAACGCATCATCTCTACAATTTTATACCCTTCAACTCTCTCTTCAATCTCAATATTTCCAATATTAACTTTCTAGAGCCGGCCATCTCATCTTTCAAATATTTTGATATTTTGAAAAACTAACAAACCTCAAACATGTTGTAAAGGCTGATATATTGCAATAAGCAAGACAAATGCAGAATTGTCTTTTACTTTCTAAATTGTTTCTTCTAATAGTTTCTTGAAAATAATTTCAAACTTAACAAATTTAGTTTGCAAAATTATTTTGGCTCAAATATGATCTGCAATAATAGAAACTTTTCGGAATTAACTTTCTTATCTCTTTAATAAAAATTAAAAAGATAAAAAAAATTAGTAAACACCCTTACGTTTTTACCTTAATATAAGGAACAATTCTTGACAACAAATCGTAACCCCAATTTTTTTTGGAAATTCATCAAATGGAGATCCGCTAAATTTTATTGTTAGTTTTAGAAATAATATCTGCAGTATCTTTATCACTATCACAAAATTATTTATTTGCGAGACGAAGTGAATGGCTGGCAGGAAAATATTTTCATTTTTGTTTTGACGGTTTTATTTTATTATTTAAATAATTCCCAAACGTAGCTCAATGCAATCAAGAATGCCATTTCGATTTTCGGTTTTTCATGAATATTTTAGGGTATAATGAATTGGAATTTTTGTTTACAATAATTATTGAATGAACATCGATGTGCAGCAAATGACTTTATGGCAAACTCAGCGGTTGCAAAACTATTTGTAGCTTAAATCACATTCTAAATCACCGGTAGGGCGGCGGCCACTGAAAAAGAAATATTTTATAATTTTTTTTATAGTGTCAATCTCAACGTCATTTTTGGCATTGCATTTAATTGGTTAGTGCCTCTTAATTAGGAAAATTCAATAATATTTTTGCTTGTAAATCATCAAGATGCTCAAGATATTCATGACAAACAACAATGACTAGCAAAAGTATGTAAAACCTTTTGTCTGTTTATTGGAAGTTGGAATTAAATTTTTCTAATTTAGCAAAATCTTAATTTTTGGTTTTCAGAAATTTTTAATTTCTTCTATTAAATTTTTGTAAAAACTTTACTTTTACTTTTGTTTAATGATCGAAGAGTGGAGACTGCACAAGTTACCTACGGGCATAGTGTTTAAAACCTCTGGTCAAACTTGTCATTTGGGTGCAAAAACTGGAAGCTCTAAGTAATTGCGATAGATTTTGTTCCATCTCATGTCCAAAATAGTAGCAAAGATGTAACCGACGTATTTTACACTTAAATTTTAAATGATGGATTTTAACAAAAAAAAAAACATTCTTGGCAATACGGCAGCCAACAAATTTAAAGCAAAAACATAATAAAACAAAAATGCAATAAACGTGGCAAAACTTTATAAAATCATTAAAAATTAAGTATTTTGTAGAAAAATTCAGGGTTTCTTATCAGGAAGGCAATAAGTTATTAAAAAGTGACAAAGTGCTGCGATTTTTGAAATATGTTCAACAAAAATAGACAACCAGAACAGTAGCAGACCCATTTTTAAAATTAAATTGTTTTTAATCGATGTTTCTACTTGGTGGAATTTTTTTTTCAACACCATGAACGTTGTATAAAAATGTATCTAATGATGAGGTAAAAATGTTAATTGATGCAAAATAAACTTCATCAAAGAAAGCATTGAATATTTGTTAAAATGTTAGAGATTTTGTCTTGAGACTCAATATGTTAATAAAAAAATTACAAAAACTTTGCAATAACTGGAGAACAGATTCAATACTAATAAATAAAATATTTTGTTTTCTAAACTTTTAATAGTAAAATATTAAGAGATTTCCATTGCCATAAGTTTAGATTGGTTTTAATTATTGACGCTCTCGTTCTTTGGTCGACGAGGTTTATCTCTTTTGTTTTCCACGAGAATTTCACTGATGCATTCTTTTGGACCATCGATCTTCAGGTAAAACGACCAAACTACTTCAAGTTTTTTCTTAATCCTGCAAGTCCCTTTTGCTTTCATGTTCTCCTTACCTCCTCGTTGACTTTTCTCTTTAACCTAAAGATGTTTGTCTTTCTTATTTATCGTAAATCTTCTCTTTACTGTTCACATTTTTGACCCTAAGATTCTGACTCCACCATGATTTGATCTTTTTTTCCTTGATCATTAAGTATTTAAATATTTTTGTTTTATCTTTACGTCCTAGTTAATTAAAACCTCAATTTTACCTCCAATTTGAGTACCAAGTATTCTGTTTTTTCTAAACTGACATGAACTTTTCATATTCTGGGTATGAAGTCGTCGAATAATAAATTTCTAACCAAACGAATCTTGGTCCAGCATCGGTGAAGCTTAATATGAAGAAAATATTGATTGGTATTGATATTTTATTACTTTTTATTTTCCATATCCTAAGTACTCTCTACATATAAGTGGAACAAGAATAGTGACATTTTATGACCCTGCCTCAATTATTTTGTTCTGATAGATCTTTAGCGATTTTAATCTGATCATAATTTTCCTTCAATCCTATTTTCAACAAATGTTAACCCATCTCCATTCTTTGTAACGATACTCACAGCTTGAATTGTAGTGCCATGTTATGGGTTTTTTCCAAGTTTACGAAAACTATGAAGACTTCTGCACCGATATCTACTCTTGTCTGTACATGATTTACTAGAGCTAAATTTACTTTCGTCTTCTTGAAAAATATGTCCAACATTATTTATTACTTCATTAAGAATAATTTGAAAGAATTTTTCTTTCTAGAAACTAACACCAAAGAAGAGTTTTTAATTTCAATAGAATTTTCTTGTTACTCATAAGATTTTTATTTTCTAAACTAAATAGTTTCTTTCATTTTCTTAATAATATATAAATGTTACCTAGACGTCAACATCTTCTATATTTTGTCCTGAACAGAGCAGAGATGATATTTTTTGTAGATCCTCCAGCTATATTCCTCTATAGAATTAATTTATTTTTTACTAATAGCTGTTGATTGTGATCTTCTGCTATTTCCATTAGAATTATGTTACTAATTGATTGTATTGTTCTTTTTCACTTTCATTATTAGTCTTCACACTTTTTCGTGTTAAACTTTTTACTTGTGTACACTTTTGCTTCCAAGATTAATTTTTTTCTTCTTGAGTTTCTTGTCTCAGTTCCATGTAATATTTTTGATTCTGTTCTTTGTTCTAAATTGTTCCAACCATCTTTTGTATCTATACTTATTACATTTTTTTTTGATTATCTCTTTTATATCTTCCTTTAACCAAAATACAGATTCCGAACACTTCTTCTGCCATTTTCTTGATTATGCATTTAGAATTTCTATATTCCTTTTTAATGACTTCTTTCAATGTTGATCAACTTATTTCATCTTTTGTTTTTCTTTGGACTAAATCTCTAATATTGTCTGGATGGAGTAAGTAAAGTTTACATTGCTTTTCAGTCATTTCTTTTTTGGGGGCATTTTTCCTATAATTTTTTTTATATTGTTTTTAGTTTTTGTGAAAGAGAAATATAATTTTTTTTTACTATCAAGCCCTAGCTTTTCTTCAGAGTTCCCTGACAGATAAATGCTGGTCTTTGTCTAGGTATACAGTAATCTATAATTTTCTGTTTTATTATTGATTTTTTTATGTACATCTGTGAATCTCCTTATGGAGAATGTGTGTTACATATTTAGGATTGTCCTGTTTGCAGAGTTTTTTTAATTCGCATGATCTATTTATTACATTTTCTTCAAGCTTTCTAACAACTTTGTCATTCCTATTCTTAACTTATTCAACACATTTAAAAGTTCTCTATAGAATTGACCTTCTTTGTTTGAGGCATAAAATCCAATTATATTCATTTCTATACCATACAAAGTGGTGATAAACCTTTAATAAATGTTGTTAACCATAAGAAAATTCCCAATTTAGTATGCTGACGTATACCTACACCTGGCCAAAAAAGTATATTTTCTATGCTATCTTCGTTGCCTTGACCTTTGCTCTTTCTTTCCAGAGTACTCGATATCTACTTTAAATCTTGTGATTCTAAGCATACATCTCTGTGGCTTTGTGGGCCATGGCTTGAATCTTCCAATTTCTAAGTCTTATCATTGTTTTGTAGCTAATTGTCTTTGTAGATTTCCATTTATTTCACAGGACTCGAAATGAGCAGTAAAGGATTCTTATGGATAATGAAGTTTCAACCTTTCTGCTTGAAGAAAAAAAATTGTTTTGTAGAAAGTTTTTCTTTTAAGCAATATTCTTTAAATACTAAAGACTCGTTCTTCCACCCTTCCATTTGCTACATACGGTATATCCATTGAACGCGCTGAATTGCACAGGATCCACACGACTCATGTCTTCGAGGAAAATTTTCAAGGTTTTGACGCTATGCAGATACCGTCAGTCTACATAGCCCTCGAGGACCCATAGAAACTTTTGGATCTATATTTGCTCATCAAATCCTAGCAAAACTTAACTTCTTTAATTTCCTTTATGAGATAAATTTTACAAACTACTTGGTCATTAAGAAAATTGAATTGAAAACTAAGAACCTTTCTTAAAATTAGTTGCCTCCAATTGTTTACTTCTATGGCTATCTATTTAATGATTTTTTGGACTGTTAATTTATCTTCATTTTAGGGCTTCCTAGTTTTTTTACCTATCTAGTTCAAGCTACAGATGGTCACACAAAACAATGCGGAGGGTTTTAAAGAAATAAAATTATTTTGCTCTTTCTAACTGAACTAAAATTTCTAAAATCATTATTCAAACAAAATTTGAAGGAAAATCTGTCTTACACTCTCAACAATTGGCTATTTCTTTGCTATAACACCATAAATCACTGGTCCACAGTATAAATATCCCGGTGTCCAATATTGTCAACTAAAATTTACACGTACGATTAAAATTTATCGTTGTCGTGTGTGATTGCGGCCATGTTATAATTTAAAGCCGGACAGTGACAAATTTATGCCCGATCAATACAGTCACGGCGGCCACTCTGTAATGATGACGAATAGAACTGTCCTGTAGGACTACATAGACACGTCTCCCATTCCTGGGATTTCCCCGGTAAACCCTAAACATGAGCGGTGACACACACTTAACCGATCAGTTAACTCCCCCCGTTTCAATTGTTTTAATTTAAATTTGTCGCCTCGAATAGTAAAATCCAACTTAACAACCCCAACCGTTAGCATGATAAGAATTAATAAAGAGTCCCGCGAGATTGTTAACGTTCGCGATATTCCTATAGAGATTCATAAATCAAGAAGTGAGTTATCCGTCTGCATCGGGGAGCGCTTTTAAATTGCAAAATTAAGCGACTTTGTTGCAGAATCGTCGGAACATTTACACCACGAAATGATGTACGAGGAATTATTGCACTAAACTTTAATGCTTTCAGTCATTTCGTTTGGTTCAAGCAATAAAACAACGAATTTTGCCCAGAAACAACGAAATTATCAACTAGGCAAGTTGGTGGGTTTTTAAATTATCTTCCAAACTACCACCGAAATGATTTGCGGTAGGGAAAAGCGGTCGTGTATCAGAAGAGTCAGGAAATAATAGCGGAAACAGAGCCATTTGGACGCGTTTACGGCCGCAGGGGAGGAAGTCCACTTTTCACCCGAAATATCACCAGTGGTCGTCATTAATAATTGCCGGTGCCTCTAAAAATAATAATAGACGGTCAACATCGAATTTACGACGTCTCCAGTAAAATAGTCGACATCCACTGGTGAGGCATAGAAATTCTGGCAAGTTTGGATGTATTATGAATTTTAATCGAATGATTTGTCTGGAATTCCAAATCGATTTGGCCGGGAGCAAGTCTAGGAATAACCTTGATTTGTTCAACTTTTACCCCGAACCGTCGGTGAATCTAAAAGATTAATTGTCAGAAAGTGGCGGCGCATTGCCTTATTGGCGCGTCCTTCTGCAAACGTTGCGGTTCCTGGGGAATTGATCGATTCGTTGCAGCTCCAAGTCCAAACAACACGAATAACAACATAAGCACCAAACATTTGTCTACTTACTTAAATATTTTTGTTGAACTTCACCCCTCTCACTCCATCCCCTTGTCTCTATCATTAATTTCTAACGCCTTGCAAAATATTAATAAAATGTTTTGAAAACGAAACTATAGTGGATCTCGCTTAACCTCATAGCAAAGTATGGTAAATAAAAAAAATTCCGAAGTTGCTAATAATATCGCAAGTTGACTTTTGAAGAAACTCAGTACGTAGAGCAAGAACAGATAAAGTACTTAACGATCAAATAAGAGCCACATACAGGATAGTTGATGGCATAGAAATAAAACAATTAATCTGGTAGTACCACGTACAAAGAATTCCAAAGAATATGATACCAAAACCAGTCTTGACTAAAACACTTAAAGGAAGAAGAAGGAAAGGAAGACCAAAGAGATATTGTGGAAAGAGAATCGATAATGGGAGTCACCTATATGATAGTTAATAGCATTTGATAGATAAAACAATTAATCTGTTACTGCCACATACAAAAAATTTCTATGGGCATGATACCAAAAGGAGTTTTGGTATGAACACCTAAAGAAAAATAAAGCGAAAAAGAAGCCAAAAGGAAACTGAAAGGAGACAATCGATTATAGAATGGAAAATAAAGAAAGACTTAGAGGGAGGGAAACAGAAATAGATAAAGTTTAGGAGTAGAAAAGCAAGTTTCAAACTGATATAGGGATAGACCCACACATACCATAAAAAGTGAAAGAAGAGTCAGGCAAGAATAAAATTATTTACCTTTAGCTTAGAATATATTTTCAAAAACTGAATTGGGGGGAGTGAAAACCGTCAAACGGTCCTTAAGATTGCTCGGATTTACAGATGACATTATGATTATAAGTAACAATGTGTGGAACTGAAGGAAACGGAAGACAAAACGACATAAGTTTCCAACATTATTCACTTGTACCTTAAAAGATATCTTTAAAATCCGGAATTGAAAAAATGAAGGGTAGAAATAAACGAACGATATTTTAGTTATCTCACACTTGCAGATAACATTGTAATTATAAGTAACAATGTGTAGAACTGATGGAAGAAAAAGAGGATTTAGACAAAAACACACAAGTTTCCAACATTGTTCACCTTTACAGTCAAAGATGTCTTCAATATGTTGAATCGGAAAAAGTGAGGGATGAAAATAAACGGGCAATACTTAAAGTATCCGAAATTTGCAGATGGCATTGTAATTTTAAGTAACAATGTGTAGAATTGAAAGAAGACCTGAAGGAAGAGAGAAAGGAGTCTGACAAAAAGCACAAGTTTCCAACATGATTCAGCTTTACGTTAAAAGATATCTTAAAAATGCTTAATCGGGAAAAGCGAGGTGTGAAAATCTACGGACGATTCTTAAGTTATTTCAGATTTTCAAATTGCAACGTGATTATAGATTATAGATAACAAAAAAAATATTGAGCACCAAAGAAATCAAAGAACGTCGTCTAAGAGAAGAATCGGAAACAAACTAAGTTAATGATAGAGTGGAAATAGACCAAGACAAAAAAATTAAAGAGTACAGAAATCATTAGAAGAATCCGCGTGACCTTGAAGGAGAAGAGCAAACTTAGTTTGTTTTTATAAAACACAAAGAACTGTTCAATAGCTCTGTTCTTTAGTGATTTTTACAATACAATCAGCCAAATGACTAAGAGCAATACTAGGAATCATATTGGGAAGCTTTGAGAGAACCCATTTGAATGAGGATTTAAAAGAAGAAAAAATAGTAAAAAATGTAATTGGTAGCATCGAAAAGTAACAATGAAGTTTAGTAAGTAGGACATGTGTTGAGACCGAGCAATAGACTAAGAAGGTTGTTATATGAAGACCAAGGAAATCAACGAAATGTGAAAAGACTATTGAAGCGTTGACTAGATTATATCAAAGCTGCAGCAAAACAAAACTGCTACTAACCAAACCCTAGTAACAAGTGGAACATACAAGAGGAGATCTCGATCCAGGAGTGAATCCGATATGGTTATTGAAAGGGAAAGAATAAGAATGGAAACTTTTGCGAGGTTCTGAAACATATTCTTGTACATTATAGATGATAATGCTGAAAGACCTGACAACCATCAATAGAACCTCACTGAGGAACTAAGTTTAAAATCCAAGATTAGAAGTAAGTGCAGTTTCAAGACGTAATTAGTGGAAGAGAGAATAGAAAGCTCACATTATACGAATGGCCGATGACATCTTAGTAAAGGCAGTTAGAACCAGAAGAAGTTAGCATCGCGCAGACCACCTGCATAATCTGTTGGACATCCTTTTTCGGACTGGGTAGAGGTTACTGCTTGAGAATCTGAATTTAATCTTTCACAACAGATCTGGAGAGTCAATCTTCGAGTGCAATCATTTGTAAAGAAAAACGATGTCCGCAATACGAGATTTTGTTGCATTTTCTAAATTACTGCTCTGTGACATGCAACGGGCTCCACAACACCAAGAAGAGAAGTGGACCCAAGTTAGAGTCTTAGAGTATATATATTCACACCCATATCGATTTTTTTAAACATTCTTTATTAATCCTTGTAACCAATCTGTTGTAATATAGCAATTTACTAAATTTAAATAAATTTAGTTGCATTTTAGCTTTTTTGCGATGCTGGCATTACCAAAATTTTTATTTATATTTATTAATAATTTTCTCTTTGGAATGTAAATGAAATAATCGACTTTTATATTATTATAAACATTTTTTGTAATAACCGATAATTACTGGTTGCATACTCACTTGGTTTTTTTTTTAAGAATTAATAATCAAGATTTGTACTCCTTTACCCACCTGACAAACTGAGACCTCTAATTCTTGCTGAATAAGATTATTTATAACAATAGCAACATAAACATATTCAAAAACCTATATAAATCATTAATTATTTTGCAAATGCTATTACTATGTTGTTGGTCAATAAAGTTGTAATTTAAATATTTTTAATGAGAATAATAGAGAGAGCTGCTGTTGCAATTATCTGTTCGATCATTAATCAGTTGATTAATAATAATTATAATTTGAATAAAGTTATCAAATATGGTACAGAAATTAATTGAATTATTTTTATTTATTTGAAACGAACCCCAATATGCAAATGCGGTTTTGGATCTGAGAACTCTAATTATCTAAGGATAGGCTTTGGGTCCGGTAGTAAATCAATTACTCTCTCATGAATCATAGAACATTCAGCTCGTTCCGGTGGCCAACATTTTGAAACGCTCAACTATTTATAATTAATAAGCAAATAATATCAAATAAAAATCCCGATATTTCTACTTTTGAGTAAACTTTATAAAATAATCTCATTAGTTTCTTGTTTGAAAAAAATATTGAGATCGATGCGATTTATTTAGGTTTGTTTGGTTCTAATTAAAAAAATAATAAATTTCAAGAAAATTCGGAATTGAACATCCCTTAAACTCGGTTGAACAAACAAACGAAGCAATCGATTTCCGCTTCAAATAAATAATTGTTAAAAAATCCGGGATTTCGCAACCGTTGCTTTGCCCTAAACCGGCAAACCCTTTTGGCTCTTGAGGGTTTTCCCATTCCACTTGACCTATGGTCGAGGTCATCTTTCATTTAACTAAGAGCCTCACTCTACTACAATTTCCTTTAACATTATTATAAAAAATTACCCCTAAAGTAATTTCCATTAAAATCTAATTAACGTCGTTCAAAATTTCCAAAAAAAAACAATCAAGGAAGGTTTCAAGCAACAAATTAACGATTTTTTTTTATTTTGAATAAATGTACAAATAAATTGCTTATTTGGTGTAGAACATACATAACAGGATGAGATTACAATATTCAAATGCGTCTGTGTCTCGAATTTAACGTCGGATTCAACAGCCTCATTGATCGAAACCTTGAACCTGAAGTTTTGCAGCCACCGGCGTCGGGACGGTTCAGCCGAAAACGCCGCTACCGCCACCACGACGAGACGTTTCCTATGTAATAGTTTTTGTTGGGTTTAACGGCCGGTGGCGGAGTTTATCACCTCGATTTATGGCGGACGCGCCACCGTCTGCTCTCATATTAAAACCGATGCGCTAGCTGCAACGAATCGATGATGCGCCTGGGATTACTAGACAAACAATGTGTAGAAGAGAATCAATTTGTTAAAAAGTAACAGGTTAGATACCAGCAATTTCTGGCACAAAATCGGAAAGTAAAGATGACTACGTAATTCACTAGACCTTCCGGTTTCCTCTAGAAATTCCCAACTGACCCACCCAAGATAAAAGTATATGGAACAGTCGCAATTGGACTACGAAGTGTTTTTTAAATAAATTAGTTGCTTTAACGCAATGTCATTTATTTAAAAAAAATTTTTTAAAAACTTTGAATTTGAGAATATTGACATTGTAACTTCAATGCTATAAATTTATTATCTCAATAAAGACAGTCGATGCAATATCAAAATTTTTCACGAAAGTCTCAACCAATTTAAACAATTTGTAGCAAGATTTTTTAATCAATACGACGACGAGCGCAGTTTTCTATCAAAGTAGTTTGACAATAATCCGGTAGATGGTACGAAACTTTGTTAAATATTTATAATTTAAATACTACACTCGATAAGGTGCTCAAATTTACAATAGAAACTAAGTATACATTCATGAATAACCTGCAAGGGTAGTGTCGCTTTTAAATAATTGGAGACTACGTTAGTGGCTAGGAAGCTGACTCCCTAGCACCCAAGTGAGCATTTCGGGAACTAACGAACTTACAGGAAGGCGCAACTTGAGGAGATGCCGCCCTCTTCTAGTCAATAGACGTATTCCTCGTGTAGATAAAGCTGATGCGGTCGTTATTCCAATGCTTTGAACCCCCAAAGCATGTCGTTATTGTTACAAAACCAACCCTTTGGTGAATGGGAGAGACGATTTACAACAAAAGCAATTATTTGTTGGGGAGTTTAGGGCTTCTACGCTATAAGCGACAAGTTTCAGTTTCCACTTGTTTGTCGCCCTGTTAAAATTACCACGTGACTTCTCACATGTTTGAAATTTATATAATAAGACTGTTATATTCTGTTATATTTTAGAAATAACTTCTAACGTGATGTTATACGCCCAAAAGAATTTATAAAGAGGCAATAGTTAGACAATATATCAAATTGAGCAACAGAGAGGCCAAAATCACCCAGTTTAAAGATCTATCGTGAATTATCGACCACGTTTGTTAAGATAAAGCTCTCTAATTGGCTGAACGCATCGAAAAATGCACGACTAGGTGCACAAAGACCCACCCAATTTTAAGGAACTAACCTCTGGAGATAACAGGACTTTTGAAACCAAAACGTCGGTTCTTTATAAGAACTTTACAAAAATAAGAGAAAGTAAAAATAGGACTAACAAAAACTTGCAAGGAATGATAAGGTCAATGAATAAATTTCAATAAACGGACAAGATAAAAATGTTTATTAACCCATACAACTGTAATTCAGCAATCACGTAAATTATCAAAGTTTTTAACAATTGTTTACTTTCGACGATGATTGCTGGTCAACATAACAATAAAAAGTTGTCACGGAATTGAAGATTGTTGACTCAAACGTATGAATTGATTATTCAAATAAACAATTCACAAATGAAAAAACTTTAACTTTAAAAATAAAGAACGTTTTGTTAAAATTGACATAAATACTAGAAATTAGAATGATATAAAAATAATGAATTTTGATTTAGACTTTTTAATTTAGTTTAGAAAAGAATGAATGAACTTTTCCCTGATAAATACACATGCGAGAGTGAGGAACTGTGGAAACCAACCATCAAAATTGTCGATATGAACGAAAAATATAATCCAGAAGAACTGAGAGATACTATAATTCAACAAAATTCGCTCGATGAGCTAGAAGAAAGCGAGTTAAAAATCACGTATATAAAACACATACGCACGAAGAACACATACACAGCATTCATGGAAACAAGCGCAAGAATATATGCCAAACTCATGCCAAAGAAAAGAATATATATAGGCCTTCAGACGTGTAGAGTTTATAATCAGCTGAACACAAAGAGATGCCCCAAATGCCAGGGGTATGGCCACTCTGTCCTGAAATGCGTGCGAATAGCATGTAATTACTGCGCAAAATACCACCTTTCTGAACATTGCACAGAAAAACAAACCAAATTATGCACAAATTGCATAAACGCGAACGAAAAATACAAAACCACACGAAACACGATGCACACAGCATCTGATGAAAATGAATGCGAAACTTTTAAAGAGAGAAAAAGATATGTAATCTCCAAAACCGATTTCCCTGGTGGAAAAATTATTGAATGATATAGAGATGTTCGATTTCCCGAGCTTTGAAAATTTCGAAACTCTTGAAACTAAAAAAACTGATAGTTTAGAAGATTGCAAAAACATTTTAAAAACAGGAGAAAAAGGCTTGATAATTATACACTTGAACATTTGCAGTATTGACAAACATTTTGAGGAACTCCTGATAATGGTACAGCAGCTTGAAGAACTTCCAGACGTAATAGTCTGTACGGAGACAAGAAAAATAGACGAAAATATGTACAAAATCCCTGGATACTCGAGCCATTATAATAAAGGAATATTAAATCAAAACGATGGGGTAATAACCTACATCAAAGAAGAGTTTTCTGAAAGCCATACAATTGATCACATTGGGCAAATAGCAATAAATACTAACAGAGTAAAGAAGCAAAACTTTGAATATGAAATATACTCAATATACAAGTCACCAACGGTTAGAAACTCCGATTTCATCGAAAATCTGGAAACCTTCCTGAACAACCAAAACATGGAATCAAACGCTGAAAAAATTCTCATCGGAGATCTAAACATTGATCTCATGGACCGTTCACTGGCTACAACCAGCTATCTGAATCTCTTAGCGTCGCACGGTTTCATCCCGGCAATAAAAATACCAACAAGAAACACCGATTCCACTTCAACCTGTATAGATCACTGCTTTGTTAAAACTAACAGAGCAACTGATAACTGGATTGCAGTTGTGATAGAAACACACATTACTGACCATTTTCCAATTGCCATAAAAATTCCAACCAAGGCTACAAAAAACGAATCGTATAAACCACAAACAAAAAAGATCACAAACTACAATAAATTAAGGAATATAATGCTACAAAAAGACCTAACTCATATTTACGAAAGCCAGGACGTCGACTACTGTGCTGAACTCCTTACAAACGCAATACAGGAGGCTTTCAAAGATAGCCAATCGGAAAGGAAAATATGTACATCAAACAAGCAACCCTGGATCACCTCCACAATCATAAGAGCAATAAACAAAAGAAATAAATTATATCAAACTGCAACCAGAACAAAAAACCCTGCTGACAAGGAAGTATTTCGGAAATTTCGGAATAAAGTAACAACTGACATTAAAAAAGCAAGATACGAGTACTACCAAAGAAGAATAGACAGGAATAAAATCGATCAAAAAAACTTGTGGGGAGTTGTAAATGAATACATGCAAAGAAATAACTCAAAAAAACATGCAAACGCGGAACTTATAAAAGAAGATGGCACAAAAACACTCAACGATCAAGACCGGGCAAACTATTTTAATAACTTTTTCACAAACATTGGTAAAAATCTGGCCAGTAAAATAAAAAATAGACACCGTCGAACCAACCAAATAGAAAGAACTATGGACACTCTCTACCTACAACCAACAAATGAACGAGAAATATACCAAGAAATAATGAACCTCAAAGACGGGAAGTCTCCAGGCTATGATAACCTAACATCAAAGTGTCTGAAATCCATTGCGGAAATAATCACTCAACCGTTGACCCACATAATAAATACGATATTTGGCACAGGAACATTTCCCAGAATCTACAAGAAGGCTATAGTTAAAGCAATATACAAGACGGGAAAAAAAGAAAATGTAGGAAATTATAGGCCGATCTCTCTAATCTCAAACCTTGCCAAAATAATTGAAAAATGTTTATATAGAAGAATCATGCAATTTGTTGATGAACATAACTTGCTCAACAAAAACCAGTTCGGCTTTAGGCACATGAAATCCACCGAAGACGCTCTCGTAGAATTTTCCAAAACAATATACAACAACATTGACAATAAGAAACCAACACTGTCAATTTTCATAGACTTGGCAAAAGCCTTCGACACACTAGAACACAAAACGTTACTCAAAAAACTAGAGTTAATGGGCATAAGAGGATTACCCCTCTCGCTAATACGCAGTTACCTTGAACAAAGAGAACAGAACGTGAAAATCGGCGATTCTACTAGCGCTACTACAATTTTGGAATACGGCGTTCCCCAAGGAACAATACTTGGACCTCTTTTATTCATATTATACATCAACGATCTATATAGTCTCAAAACGATGGGCAAAATACTTTCTTTTGCTGATGATACAGCAATCATTTTTGAAGAGGAAACCTGGGACAAACTCCAAGCACTGCTCTCAGAAGAAATTCCAATTATCTATGAGTGGTTTTCAACAAACTCATTAACCATTAACGCGGAGAAGTCGAATATACTATTACATGGATCGCAGAAAACATCAATTCCTGAATGGGAAACCATCAGTTTTAAATACAATGAAGCAAACATCGAGATAAAAACAACAAGCCAATGCAAATACCTTGGAATAATAGTGGATAGTCATCTTCGATGGGACGGGCACATTAACTGGCTGTGCAAAAAATTAAGATACCTACCATACGTTTTCAAGAAACTGAAACACATCATACAAGAAAAGATCCTCGCAACATCACTATACAATGCACTATTTTATTCAATCCTGAGATATGGAATACTGATCTGGGGTGGAGCGAATAAAACCATCATCAAAGAAATAGAAACCATCCAAAAAAGAGTATTGAAAGTAATTTACAACAAGCCCTTCATGTACCCCTCAGAACTGCTATTCAAAGAAACGAAACAGTTAAACATAAAAGAAACCTTTGGATTAAAAGCTATAACAACCGTATGCAGCGAAGGATCAACAACCATAAACCACCATGCACCGCTAAAGACAACTAGGCAAACAGAAAGATATCTTATACAAATTCCAATTAAAAAAAACGTATTGGACAAAGAAGCTTCGAATATACTGGGATTAAACTAATCAATAACATGCCAACAATATTGAGGAAAAGACTGCTATTCAACCACGAAAACAGCGAGAAAAAAAAGAAAATGAATGAAATAATACAGTGGCTAAAAACAATTAACATAGAAGAAGTGCTGAAAATCGAACAATGATAAATATATACCAAATTAAGAAAATTATACTTGTTAAATCAATATTTGAATAGGTATCAAAATTTGTTATTATTTTTGCTTTGTATTATATTGTTATTATTTGCTATTTTGTATATATATATATTATATTTTTTTATTAATTTTACATTCAGCTGCCTACGAGGATTAAATTCCTCACGCAGGAAATCACTGTAAATTGTGTAGTTTGAGTTTTAAATATCCCGCTGTTTCAAACAATGTTCCTACGCGAGTACATCGATTATAGTTTGATTGTTGTCAAATCGCATAAGTGACAGAGATAGCATGTTTGCGTCAGTGAACCAATTGTTTGTTTTCTGAACGCGTCTACTCGAAACGTCAGTTAAACGTCAACAAAATGTCAAAGCGTGGATTTAGTTATCACGAGACAGGTTCTCAAAGTTCCAAAAGGCGTATCGCTGAAACCAAACATTCCCTCGATTCAGATGAAGAAGACAAATACGATGAAGCAGCAGAACGATTGGACGCTGACGACATCGAAGGCGAAGAAGAGGGTAAATCGCGTCAAGACGACGGGGTGAGAATGACCGCTTTCAACATGAAAGAAGAGCTAGAAGAGGGCCATTTCGACAAACAAGGCCATTTCATATGGAAGAACGAACAAGAAATTCGAGATAATTGGCTAGATAACGTGGAATGGCATAAAATCAGCGACGATGACAAATACAATCTTGACCCCACCGACAAAGGCTTAGCTGAAAGCGATTCCGAATCAAACGATGAAGAATTCAACGAAATTGAAGTTTATCAATCGATGTTAAAGTTTATGAAACCAAAAGAAACTGTTAATAAAACAATCAGACGGTTAGGTGGCGACCAGAAACTTTCAAGTGTTGAACGGTTAAAACGTAAGAAAGCTGGTACTCTGAATAACAGTCAAGACGTAATCAACATGACGGAATACGCCAATAAAATTCTAAATAAAACAGGCAATATGGATATTTATCAAGAAACTTTCGAAGAAATTTCCAAAAAAATCGATGATAAAACCAAACCGAAATTAGAACCTGTTCTGGATATGTACTCAGACGATTTTGAAATGAAAGAAAAGGAGAAGCAAGGTTCATCAACCGAAACCAAACCTGAATTGATGTGGGAGTTCAAATGGGACCAAGAAAAAGGCGATGTTGAAGGACCTTATGATACCAGACAAATGGTGAAATGGGCGAATGAAGGCCATTTCAAAACTGGGGTTTGGGTTCGAAAGTGCGGAGAACAATCGAACTTTTATTCCTCCAACCGAATCGATTTTGAGCTATACGAATGACTAACCTTAATACCTGCATACGTTACCAAGTTGTTAAAATACTTTTATTAATATTACAGTAAAAAATGTAACAACAATTACGAGACAATCCTTTCAATTCTTCCACAAGGCACTTATTTAAAGATTATCGTACTCAGTAAATAATAACAAATTACGTGGTAAACTATTTACATTAAACAATCGATTTTGTTTTAAAACCTAATATTAACAAAAATTTACATGCCGTTGTAAGCGGGGCCGCCGCCACCTTCAGGCACTACCCAATTGATGTTCTGGCTAGGGTCTTTAATATCGCAAGTTTTGCAATGAATACAGTTTTGGGCGTTAATTTGCAGTCGCTGTCCAGTTCCGTTTTCTAGAGGCACAAATTCGTACACTCCTAAAAAACAAATTGCCGTTAATAAAAGATTTAGAAAGTGGTTAGAATGCGTTACCTGCGGGACAAAAGCGTCCTTCAGGTCCATCATAGACCGCTAGATTTAGTTTAACGGGTACAGTGTCGTCTTTGAGGGTTAAATGAGGTGGTTGGTCGCCTTCGTGATTGGTTCCTGTGAGAGCCACGGACGATAGTAAATCGAAACTAATTTTGCCATCAGGTTTGGGATAATCGATCGGTTTCGAGTCTTTGGCCGGTTTCAATCTTTTATAATCGGGATCTCCGTGACTTAAAGTCCACGGTTCTCTACCACCCATCGCGATTGAAAATCCACTATAAGCCAAACCTCCGTACATTCCGAAACGGTTATGGAAACTGGGTCTAATGTTTCGAACCGCTTTCAATTCTTTCCAAACCCAACTATTTTGGATTTTATCCGTATAAGTTTTAGGTTCGAAACCAACAGTCGTTTGTTTTTCGGCGTTGATTGTTTCGTAAACGCTTTCAGCCGCTAACATTGCGCTTTTCATCGCGTTGTGAATCCCTTTAATTTTCGGTACATTCAAAAATCCCGCAGAACAACCCACGAGACAGCCGCCAGGGAATGTTAGTTTTGGGATACTTTGGAAACCGCCCTCGTTTAAAGCTCGAGCACCGTAAGCTATCCGGTTGCCGTTTTCAAAATAATGTTTAACGCTAGGATGGTGTTTCCATCTTTGCAACTCTTTGAACGGACTCAAATATGGATTAGTGTAGTCTAAAGCGACGACGAAACCGACTGCGATAATCGGAGTCGGTTCGTTTAAATGATACAAAAACGAACCGCCGTAAGTAAATTTATCTAACGGCCAACCGACTGAATGTTCGATACGGCCGGGGCTATGGTGTTCTGGGTTAATTTCCCAAACTTCTTTTACTCCGATTCCGTAAGTTTGCGGTTCGCCTGTTCGTAAATTAAATTTGTTGATGATTTGTTTGGAAAGATGACCGTGGCAGCCTTCCGCGAAAATTGTGCATTTTGCGTGTAATTCCATGCCGCGTTCGAAATTTGGTTTGGGGCTGCCGTCTTTAGCGATGCCGACGTCGTTGGTGGCGACACCTTTGACACTACCGTCGGGGTGGTAGAGGACCTCAGAAGCGGCGTAGCCGGCGTACACTTCCACTCCAAGAGCTTCTGCTTGCTCCCCCAGCCATTGGACCACGTGGCCCAGCCTCACTATGTAATTACCGTGGTTGGACAAGGGAGTACCTGAGGAAATTAAGAAATGTCACTTAAACATTTTTATTACTTCTATGGGATTCGGTTTTAAAACCCTAAAAAAGTCTACCAAAGAGGCGCCTTTTCGTAAGTTCTCGACTAGGTGTTAAAATCGCAAATTAACTGAACCAAACTCAGTAGAGTAAAAGATACTGAAAATTTTGACCCAATAGTCGCTTTTTAAGTTCTCTACTACTTGTTAAAATCTCAAACTAACTGAATCGAACTCAGTAGAGTAGAAGTGAAAATTTTGGTGCAAAAGCCATAAAGTTAAAAAAGTGTTTTTTGCGACTGCTTTTGGGAACAAATCCTTTTAAAACTTAAAAAGAAATTGATTTCAAGGTAACATTAACAACTGTTATGTAAATGATAACGACAATAAACAACGTTATCGCAAGTAATCCTAGAATAATATTTAAAGATCGGAAAAAGATATAATGGTTTGAATGCACCACCTGGAATTATCGGCACTGGAATCCTGCCCTTTTCTGTCAAAATCCCGAAAGTGTCCTTAGTCACGGGCGTTTTCAGAGGCGCCCCTTTCTCCGCCCAATCTGGAATAAGTTCATTGAGCGCAGTCGGCTGCAAGCACGCTCCTGAAAGGATGTGGCCTCCAATTTGTGAAGCTTTTTCCACTAAAGTCACTTTTAATTCCTTTCCTTCTTTCTCTGCCAACTGTTTGGCTCTTATAGCTGCACTCATTCCAGCTGGACCACCCCCTACGATCAAAATATCGGTTTCGTCGGCAAACCTCTCCATGTTGGCGTCTGAAAAAAATTGCTTTTGAAATGGAAAATTAGAAACCAAACCACTCACCTTTCCATCTTGGGTCGCTTTCTCGAGGCACTACGGTGTAATGAGTGGTGATTTTTGGAAACTGTTCCGAGTAGTATCTCGCAAAAACCTTCAAGCCATGGGCTGTAAATTATTTTTTTGATTTATTACTAAGTTGGGCCAGAATCACAACAGGTACAAAGGTCAATGTACAATTTTGATTTTCAGGCAAATTTGGGGAAATTATAGGGAAACAACTGCACTAATGTTGAGACAAATACACATAAAAACTGGACCTTGCTTGCATTAATTAAATTTTAATTAATTCACGAAATTTCAGTAAATATGGTGGAAAAAATAATTTAACAACAAATAATTATATAACTACCAAGCCCCAAGTTTAATGGTTATTGTCGCATTTGGCCTAAATACGTGATAATAAGTAAACTTACTTAATTTTAAATTACCAAAATTGATTAACATGTTGATTTCAGTTCGAAAAACTTTGACAACACAGCTGACAATGTTTTGACTTATGATTGCTACCCTTTAATTCTTAATTGCGTCTCTTGAGGGCGCTGCCACAACCATGAATATTAATGCAGGTAGTATCATTGTTATTTGATTACACAACTAGAGATTTAGTTAAATAATTTTATTGCTTGCTATTATTAGCGAAATTTTAAATTAAATGTTTAAAATTGAACTATTAGCATCAACGATTGTTGTATAGTTTGGAGAATTAATTTACCTTATTTAGATTTGATTGTTGTAGGAAGGTTGCCGGTAAATTAGACACCTTTCCTGACATAATTTAATGTGTCAAATTTTTCGTCGACCTGTCAGTTTTGACCGATAATTCTTGTTTGTTTAAATTTTGCAATTGTTATTAAGTGTCATGATGTTTAAAACGTTGTAGATCTTCCAAGAAATGTGTTATCGTTGCAAACTAGAAATTTTTTAAATCTCCAATGGAACTTGACGCCCACGGAGCTCCTCTTTTACCACCCCCAACCAACCCCAAAGGCAGCTACTATTCCGTGTTTGTACCAGGAGAAAACAAACCGAAAGGTCTGGAATTATGCAAATACATATTCAACGATAGATTATCGGCATTGGCATTCACCAAGGAAAGCAAAAAGGCTCGATTCAGACAATTCGAACATTACAACGATGCTCTGAATTTCGCCACTTACGGATTAATCGAACAGCGAAGACGCACCAATATCAGGAACGGATCAATTATTAAGAAAGAAACTGGTATTTTCTCAAGTTTGGGCGAGAAATCAAGCCCGTTTAAAGGTCCAAAACCCCAAGATTTGGTTAAGTTAAGGAAATCAATTGAAATTGGTGACTATGATTACGTCAAAAACACGGTGTGGCAAAACCCACGATATTTAGTTAGCAGTGGAGATACTCCTTCAATACTTCAGGTGTGTCACTAAAAAAATTATTCTGGCAATTTTTAATCGCTATTTTTAGGAAGGATTTCGATATAACGCCCTCCACGTAGCAGCTAAAGCAAAAACCGGACCTATAGCGGAACTAATTTTAAGCACAATTTCGGATGATCGATTTATTAGACTTATGTATGGTGATGATGTTTATGATAACATTGAAAACCGAATCCAAACACTACTCGATTTGTATTTAAATACTCCTGATAAGGGTTTGAACGAAACTCCTCTGCATTTTGCTGTTAAATTTGGAGCTGTTGACGTTGTCGAAGTGTTGGTGTCTTTTCCACAATGCGACAAAACCCTCAAGAACAAATACGCGCAAACTGCGGACATGGTGAGTCAATTTTGTGTCACAAATGGAGCTAATTTAAATATTTTTTTAGATTGTGTGCAGCAGATGCGACAAAAGCGAAAATGTTTCAAGTCTTAAGCGTCAGATTGAGCTGCTACTTAAGAATAATTATTACGTGCCTGTTTTGCGCGACGCAGACTGCAGCATGCCTGCCGCTATCGGTGAACCCTTTAAGTCTGGACACTCTCCTGTAAGTCATTTCAAAATTGCTTGTAAATTTTGTCATTTTAATTGCCGTTATATGTGTAGGTAGCTTCTCGCTACCATTTCAATAAGTGCATAGTTGATATATTAAATAAATCAAAAACATTAGAAAAACGGACGTCAGAATTGTGCAATAGATTTTCACTACAGGAAACTGCTTTACCGGCCTCGACTTGCAACACCTGAAACAAGGAAATGTAGCGGTGCATGATATAGACGTGCAGCGGGGATGATCAGTGTACCTTGATAGCTTACCGGTTAGAGCAACTAACCGGCAATTGGAAGGCCCGGGTTCGAATCCCGGTTAAGGAACGCACTGTTATCCTTGCTGCATTGAATTAATGCAAATCGCTACAGGAAGGTTGTGTGTTGGGGCCGATAAAATAATTTCCTGTAATGTTCGTTTGCAGATAGTTAGTAGGGACCCGCTGAGCCCGCGGTTGGAGATCCACGCGTACGCCGGTCCCATGGTTAAGGAGGAGGCGGAGAAATTCAGGAAAGTGTGGAAAACGCCCCCTCGCACCAGCACCCCGATTCGAAAGAACCTCGACTCGTCTCTGGATTCGTTAATTTCATTACGTTACAAGGACCACACTAAAGGGTTGGAGCGTTTAGGGCAAAAATTGGCGGATCAATTCGATGTTAGTTGGAAAGAGTATTGGCCGTTTCTCGACAGTTTTGTCAATATTGCCTCGAAAGAGGGTTTGAATTTATTCGAGAATTACTTGAAAGGTCGCGTCGCAATTTTGGACAAATCCTCGATATCTCAACCGGTTGTTGAAGAGCGGCAAAAAAAACACAGCGGAATATCGGAATTGTGTCAAGCCTTACAGGCGTGCAAACTCGACGATTCATCTCAAGATGACGTCCAACTTGACGATTTCGAACCATTTCTTTGCATTGAAAGGGCTTGTAACGTGTTCGCCAACCGTATCGCCTGTGATATTACCCAACGAATGACGAAAGAGTTTCATGCTTCAGTTGCTGTTATTGAAAATCAAGTAAAACAAGTCGAAGTGTTGGTTACTAGTTACATGGAGGATTCCCGATTCAAACGCGTTAATTTAAAATTATTGCATTCGAGATTGGGCGAGTTGACTGCATACAAATTAAGTTATATCATCAATGACGATGAACGGGCTGCCAAAATTGAGAAACTCGAAGATTTCGTGTTGGAAGCGACGAAAACTTTCGATTATTCCTCATCAGATGACGAAAGAAACTCTCAACAACCCACTTCAATAAAGAAACAAATGATTTGTTTGGTGCGTCACGTTTTGGACAGTTTCGTGGAGAGAACTGCCGGAGGGGCTCAGTTACATGAAGAACATGATTGCGCGGCCGCATGGTCCAAAGCTAAAGAGTGCGGGTGCGTCTTCCACGTCAAGAAATCGAGAAAAGGACTATCGAGGAATAATAGTTTTAAAAAGTTTCCAGTCAAGACTGATTTGAAAAATGTTTCGAGGAATTTGTTCAATTGTAAGTTTTCCTACATAAGAAAACAAATTAATCCCACTTTTGATTGCAGTGAGAGTGAACGCTTCAGAAACGCCACAAGAAGAGAGTGATGATTCAGATGAGTTCTTCACTCCCCCTTCTTCTCCCAGTGAATTACGAGATTCAGATGATGAAGAATTTAACGAAACTCAATTGCTTTGCGAACTCTTCATTGAAGGCGAAAACCCGACCAAAACTGATTGTGCAGTTTTTAACGCTCTCCGCTATTCAGAATGTCAGATAGATGCCAAAGAATATCCCAACGTGTATAGATGGCGCCACACTGTGGGACTTTACTCGGAACCGGAACGAGAAAGGTTTGGATTTTTTTTTCGTGTATTTGTTGTAAAATTTTGATTGTAGGTGGCCTCGTGTTCGGAATTCGAAAAATCAAAACTGCGATCAGTTGTCGACGCCTAATCTGCTTAATTCCCCGCCTCTTAGTACTCACCTTTCTAAATCGTGGTTGCGCATAACTGGCGCCAATTCTCCAAGAGCGACGCGAATTAGCTCCCCTAAAAACTAAGCGAATTCGTAGTTTGGATAGGTGATAATTTCCTCAAAATGTGTTCTGTTTGTCGAATTTTTACTCGAAGCGGTTGTGCCTAATCTTGGGGTGTCAATTTATAGTTTTACTACAAACATTTATATTTTGTTAAGCGCGAGGTATTGAATAAATATTTTTTACGAATTTCTTTGATTCATTGACGTCGAAATTTAAAAGAAATATCCCGTCACTTCTCAGTTGATGTCAACTAAAGCCGTGACGTCACAATTAACTACAGTCAAAAAGAAATGTTTCGTTTGATTGCTTTGAAACTTGGCACGCAGGTGAGTTATCTAAATCAGAACTCGTTAACAAAATCGTTTCTCTGTGGCATTCTAAGTTTTCGAAAAATCGGCCCTCATGTGTAACACGTCGTTGACTAAACTTCCACGAACAACGTCCCTCTGTTTCCCAAAATACCAGTAATTTCTAATCGACTGTCTTTCGATTCTATCGCGATCACGCGATACTCGAATTTGGAATAACTGACAAAAAAAAGAAGCACGCTACTGTTACGGGACGTCACAAGGAATAAAGTAAACTACAGAATTTACATCACATCATAGATTTGTAAGAGAATAAATTAATTTAAGAGATATTTATAAATTATGACGCGGGTAAACCACGACAAAATTTCAATAAAGCCTCTTCAACATTTGCGAGTAGTTTAGAATGAACCCCGCTCGACAAAGTTGGACTTACATGAAGAGTAAACGTACTGAACTTAACCGACCAACAATTGGCTGACTGCAACTACAATCAGCTAATTGCGTCATTAATACACAGAAATTACACAAGTTGAGACTCAATTGGGGGCGACAGCCAATAATTGAGCTGTCATTACACATAGAATAAGGTTCAATACACATATTCGAATAAAACAGCCACATAATTTTGAGGCACAATCACACTGAGAAGTAGATAAGTTGCACCCCCAAATTCTGCAAGTAAAAGCTTTCATAAACGAAGCATTTCACTTATTGTTTGGTGATATTTCTAAACTCGCAGTAATGTTTTACTGTGGTTAGAAATTTTGCAATTATTAAACAACTATTTTACATTGCATATGAATGATACATTTAAATGTGGATAGTTTAGCAATTATTGACAAGTTCCTACTTGACCCACAAAACCTGAGCAAGTTTCGGGTCATACTTTGCAAGCACTTGATCTTATCTTTGATTTTAATTTCAATTACTGATTGTTAGTATTGGAACTGTCGCTTCATGCGCTTGGGGGTCACATTACTAATTACAAGGAAACTAACATTGAGATTTTTAACACAAATTTGAGGAAAGAACTTAACAAAATGTTCAACTAAACCTAATGGTTCATCATTCATTAGTATAAACTGGTTTTCTTCATGATTCTTAAAAATTCATCTTCATTAATTTCCCCATCTCCATCCCGATCAGCTTCATCAATCATTTCTTGCAGTTCTTCATCAGTAAGGTTCTCACCTAGTTCTTTGGCAACTCTTTTCAAGTTCTTAAAACTAATCTTCCCAGTTTCGTCATCATCAAACAACCGAAACGCTTTCATAATTTCTTCTTTTGAGTCTTTTTCAGCCATTTTCATTGACATTAACTGCAAGAAATCATCATAGGATATCTTCCCAGAAGTGTTTGCATCGATATCCGCAACCATTTTCTTAATTTCTTCTTTTTTCGGTTCGAATCCCAAAGCGCGAATTGCCACTTTGAGGTCTTTGATATCGATTTTTCCCACCCCTTCGTTGTCAAACATATCAAACGCTTCTTTGATGTCTTTCTTCTGTTCTTCATTTAAATCGAATTTGGTGCTGGTTTTTCTGCGGCCGCTATTGCCGGTTTTCTTGAACAGCACAGAGGGTGAACTAACGACAGACTGAATTCGGGGTGAATTTTTGTTTTATGGGTTAAAGAGTTGACTTACCATGTTTTTGGTGATTTATCGATATTGTAACGATAGGGATAACAAAATAAATAAACAAAATAAAATTTTTAAGAAACCATCGATCTGCCCCACCCCAAACCCACTCGACTCTGATAAAACCCCACCCTAAATTTGACAGGCAAGAGTACCAACCGCCAAATAAGGGTAGTTTTTGATCTGTTTTATACGAATTAATGCGAGATTTGCAAAAATTAAATTTGATTGCTCCAGATTGATGATTATTGAGCAACTCCCGGGTTTTAATAAAAAAAAAATGAGAATTTTACCGAGTTTTGCGTCCCCATCTAGACGTCAACATTCAAATTAAAGTGACAAAATTGACAAATGACAGTTTGGTATAAAAAGAGGAAAAGTCTCGTAGTTTCCCGCCTGTTATGCGTCGTTATTTGTTGTTAAATTGTTTCTAAGCGGTTTTACACTTTCGGCATTAGCAAAACTGTCTCTAAACTCTTCACATTCCAAAATTAAGAAAGCATGTCGAAGCCAGAAGAGGCCACCGAAGCGGTGGATCCTGGCGAAAATTCGGTAACATCATAACCTTTGTTAAGAGTTCATTGGCTTCATTAAATCATCGTTTTTCTCCAGAATGCCTCGTCCTCCGACACTTTGTCTTCGCGGGGCAAAGGCGAAGATTTTGAAGCAAAACTGGAAACTGATCGCGGTCGCCGTTTCGAGTATTTACTCAAACAAACCGAAATCTTCTCGCATTTCATGAACCAAGTGAAAACCCCTTCCAAACCCAAAACCGGACGCCCAAAGAAAACTAAAGAAGAAGCAGCAGCCGAGTACGTCACTTAACAACAATTTTGCGTTATTATTAATTCTAATTTGTAGTCACCGCCACCGGAAAACCGAACAAGAAGAAGATGAGGAATTACTGGCGGAAAGCAACACTAAACCTAAACCAACAACTCGATTCGACGCCTCACCTTTTTTCATTAAAAACGGCGAGATGCGGGATTATCAAGTGAGAGGCCTCAACTGGATGATTTCGTTATATGAAAACGGAATTAACGGCATTTTAGCCGATGAAATGGGTTTAGGAAAAACTTTACAAACAATTTCTCTCCTTGGTTTCATGAAACATTACAAAAACACTCCATCACCTCACATTGTAATCGTTCCCAAATCCACCCTCGCCAATTGGATGAATGAATTCAAGAAATGGTGCCCCAGTATCCGCGCTGTTTGTTTAATTGGAGATCAAGAAGCTAGGGTTAGTATCGCAATTATCGCTTTATTTAAATTTACGTTTGAACCGTTTTAGAGTCGTTTTATTCGAGAAGTAATGATGCCGGGTGAATGGGACGTTTGCGTCACTTCTTATGAAATGTGCATCAGAGAGAAGAGCGTTTTCAAAAAATTCAACTGGCGCTACATGGTGATTGACGAAGCGCATCGAATTAAAAACGAAAAATCGAAACTATCAGAAATTTTGCGAGAATTTAAAACTACGAATCGTCTCCTTTTGACCGGTACTCCACTTCAAAATAATCTCCACGAACTGTGGGCTCTCCTCAATTTCTTGTTGCCCGACGTGTTTAATTCAGCTGAAGATTTTGATTCTTGGTTCAACACTAATCAATGTTTAGGCGATAACCAGTTGGTAGAGCGTCTTCATGCTGTTTTAAAACCGTTTTTGTTACGTCGTCTCAAATCTGAAGTAGAAAAAAAATTGAAACCAAAAAAGGAAGTGAAAGTTTATGTGGGTTTAAGCAAAATGCAGCGAGAATGGTACACAAAAATTCTACTAAAAGACATCGATATTGTCAATGGGGCGGGTAAAGTCGAAAAAATGAGGTTGCAAAATATTTTGATGCAACTGCGCAAGTGCACTAATCATCCGTATTTGTTTGATGGCGCTGAACCCGGCCCGCCCTACACTACCGACACTCATTTAGTTTATAATTGCGGGAAAATGGTGCTTTTGGATAAGTTGCTGCCTAGATTGCAGGAACAAGGGTCGCGTGTTCTTATTTTCTCTCAAATGACCAGAATGTTGGATATTTTAGAAGATTATTGCCACTGGAAGGCGTTCCACTACTGTCGGCTGGATGGACAGACCTCGCATGAAGACCGGCAACGGCAGATCAACGAATTCAACGATACCGATAGTCTTAAATTTATTTTCATGTTGTCGACGAGAGCGGGCGGTTTGGGCATCAATTTAGCCACAGCCGATGTGGTTATAATTTTTGATTCCGACTGGAATCCCCAGATGGATCTGCAAGCCATGGATCGCGCTCACAGAATCGGGCAAAAGAAGCAAGTCCGAGTATTCAGGTTGGTATCAATACATTTTTAGATTAAATTATTGTAAAATTGCTTCGCTTAATGTAAAACTATGCATAACGAAAAGTGAAACACGCACCAATCTGTCGCACAACCCAGGAGATTGAGTGGGGCGCATGATAATTTATGCCTACTCTTTACGTGAGTAGGAAACGTCATGCCGAGCGTATTGCTTTACGGGAACACTGCGGCGACTTCTCTAGTTACTCTAAACTTCATCGCGTGACGTTCTATGGTTATCGTCACTGTTCGTTTTTATTGTATAAATTTACTTTTATGTATGATTAAGCATTTGGTGCCCTCTTAAATTTTCTTTCGTAAGAACCAAATTTTGTATTTTATAAAAAAAATTCAGGTTTATCACTGAAAATACGGTGGAAGAGAAGATTGTTGAAAGGGCGGAAGTGAAACTGAGACTCGACAAGTTGGTCATACAGCAGGGTCGTCTCGCTGACTCGAAAGCCTCGTCTCTCAACAAAGACGAAATGTTGAACATGATTCGTCACGGAGCCAATCACGTTTTTGCCAGTAAGGATTCTGAAATAACCGAAGAAGACATTGACACCATTTTGCAAAAAGGAGAAGCAAAGGTAAATCGATGATTTTCCACATTTTTCGGGTTTTATCGAATAATCGCCCAAATTATATAGACGTAACGAAAAGTGAAACGCTTCCTCCCACTCTAATCGAGTGATTCGTCTGATATCGTATGCGTGGGAAGTATCCCTATTCTTCGTACGGATATTACGTCATGTTAGATGCACACGTTTTCTTTATGGTAACATTGTGGGACTTCTCCAATGTTTACGTCCAAAGCTATAAAGTGACACGGCAGTTTTTTAACTTTTGTTATGTACTACACCCCTGACGAAGATAATTATTGCCTACAAAATCATGACTTTTTTTCCTACATTAAGTCCGCCCAGTCTGGGCTACCTGGAAGATGGGGTGTATCTCAATGCAATACAGTCGCCACACCTTTACGCTGTGACTTGTAAAGTGGCAGTGACACAATTTGAATGGTGTTGTTGACTGTGTATTGTATTGGGATACACCCTCATGTTCCAGGTAGCCAATATTTTTTATGTATTTGCAAAAACTAAATTAATTTTTAACATATGTTTCTAAGTGACAGAAAGTAGTGGCTTAAAAAAAATCGAATAGCTCAAAAATAAAAATAAAAAAGGCGCATATGAGAAGAAGTTGAAGGAGATTGTTTCGTCTTTTTTCACGTCGTTTTCTGTTCCTCAGACCGCCGAGTTGGCCCAAAAATTGGAAGTCCTGGGCGAATCGTCGTTGAGGAACTTCACCGTCGACGCTCCCGCCGAATCAACTTCGCTTTACAATTTTGAAGGTGAAGATTACCGCGAGAAGCAAAAGAACTTGGGTGGTATATCGACGTGGATCGAACCTCCAAAACGTGAACGTAAAGCCAACTATGCCGTCGACGCTTATTTCCGCGAAGCGTTGCGCGTTTCCGAACCGAAAGCACCGAAAGCTCCCCGCCCACCAAAACAACCGATCGTGCAAGATTTCCAATTTTTTCCCCCGAGACTATTCGAACTTTTGGACCAAGAAATTTACCATTACAGAAAAACGTTGGGGTATAAAGTTCCGAAAAATATTGAACTAGGACCGGAAGCGACAAAAATCCAAAAAGAAGAACAAAGAAAAATCGACGATTCCGAAACTT
Organism: Pyrochroa serraticornis; assembly: GCA_905333025.2. Taxonomy (NCBI): domain Eukaryota; kingdom Metazoa; phylum Arthropoda; class Insecta; order Coleoptera; family Pyrochroidae; genus Pyrochroa; species Pyrochroa serraticornis. Next base: position 4,908,769 of record HG995157.1, on the reverse strand, counting down.
TAACCGAAGAAGAACAACAAGAAAAAGAAACTTTATTAACACAAGGATTTACGAATTGGAGCAAACGCGATTTCAATCAGTTTATTAAAGCAAACGAAAAGTATGGTAGAGACGATATCGAAAACATCGCCAAAGAAGTCGAAGGGAAATCTCCTGAAGAAGTAATGGAGTACTCGGCTGTATTCTGGGAGCGTTGTCACGAATTACAGGATATCGACAGGATTATGGCCCAAATTGAAAGAGGTGAAGCTAAAATTCAACGCCGCGCCAGTATTAAGAGAGCTCTTGACGCGAAAATGGCTCGGTATCGCGCTCCCTTCCACCAATTAAGAATCGCTTACGGCACAAATAAAGGTAAAAACTACATGGAAGATGAAGACAGGTTCTTGGTTTGTATGTTACATCGACTGGGTTTCGATCGTGAGAACGTATATGAAGAATTACGAGCAGCTGTTAGGGGATCGCCTCAATTTCGATTCGATTGGTTCTTAAAATCGCGTACCGCAATGGAATTGCAGAGACGTTGTAATACTTTAATTACTTTAATTGAAAGGGAAAACGCGGAATTGGAGGAGAGAGAACGGAACGAACGGAAAAGAAAGGTGACTAAGGCGAGTAATGCAAGTACAGCACCAACTCAGGTTTCAACCAAAGGATCGCAAAAGCGGAAGAATGACAGCACTGGTGGCGCAAGCGAAAAGAAGAAGAAGAAGAAATGAGAGTTGCTCTACTTTTAAGTTGATTATTCTCATTTTCGGGTTCACTCCTGCTCGCATGAACTATCATGTGTATCCTGTTTCCAATATTTATTACTTGGTGTATTCACAACAAATCCTCAATAAATTGTATTAGATATAAATTTATTTTGATTCCGTAGTGTTCCTTAGTTAAGTATTAAATCACAACAAGCACATCACATCGTCCGGAACGACCGCGAGGTAGAGGCGGTAATAGTTAAAGAAAATGCTAAAGGGCTCGACATTATTTAAAATTGAAGAAGTCAACAAGTTTTATTAAAATTGATTTTAGTGACTCATTTCACTTTAATGTTACGTGTCAAAATTTGAGACCCAAACTTCCTAGTGGTCAATTTTTTAAAATTATTTTAGTTCACTAGTCAAATATTCTCAAAATAGGTGGAGCTACTAGCGTAGCTTCCAGTTATTCAAAACCGACTTTGCATCGATTGATCTGAATCTGACACATATTGGATGACACAGAGGTTCCAATACTAAACCCTGCGGTACCTCGCTCCCAATACCTCTTTTCCAACAGTCTCAACAATCTTTACATAAAATCTTTCGAGCAATAAGCAGGGAGAGATGCAAGATACTCCACACTTATGAAACAGTTTAGGTTTTGGAACCTTGTCAAAGGCTCTACTGAACGACGAAATTGATTTTGCGGAGCAATCCCGACCTGAATTCGTTTCACCCCTTTTGGTTGAAGATGAATGTTCATCGTGGAGGTACTGAGGATAACTGGAGATTTCCAGATAGTAACGTTACTATTTGGTTGTATCAACAGTTGCCGTCGATTAGTTTCTGTTTAGTTTCTTTGTCGCACGCACTGGACGTTATAGTCACGACAATGCATTCTGTCGTACCCCACTCCAAAACTATAGTAAATCCTTAAAAAAAATGTGCATAAAGGAGAGAGATAATGTTTCGACTCTAATGTTTATAATGATTTCATATGCCACGACTTCAGAAAAAACGAAAGTAGAGATAAAACTTTGATATTAAATTTTAGACAAAATTGTATTTTTAAAAGCACTTCACCGATCAACTTAGAATTTATTTAATTGTGGAGAAAATCAACAAATTTGCTCTAGTTTTGGGGTGGCGCACAACGCGGGATGCATTATCGGCAATAACGCCCCGTGAGTGCGACAGAGAATGCAACAATAAAATTGAAGCAAATTGGTTTTAATACCAGGTTATCATTTTAAATCACCACACTGGATTAATTTATTATTAATGGTATTAGCTACTATGATACAATCTAAAATCAATAACCGAGATAAAATGAACAATTAGTTGCTAAATTCAGCACTGCAGTTATAACTTTTGCTGTACAAACTTGGACAGTTATTAATTAGATGTTTGGTCAAAAATGTACAGACATTGTCCGATAATTACCGCTTGTGTTGGCCTCTTTATTTTGTTGTGTGGTGTTATTTGTTCCCTACATATAATTCCTTTAATCGAGAATCATTTTTTCGAATCAGTAAGATCAGCCAAAAAAGTACAAATTTTGAACTAACTTAGGTCGGTTTTAGCCTCTTGGGTTAAGAAACGGAACTCTTGATTATGAACATTTCAGAAAATCACGATGGCCTGGAAAGTTTAGCGTCTATCTTTTCCATGTTAGAAATCCAGAAGAATTCTGCAATGGCGCAAAACCTGTTCTAAAAGAAATGGGACCTTATGTTTACGAGTAAGAGAATCGATTACTAAGTTATTGCTACAAGCACTGGCTAAATTTTATTTTTATGTAAAATTGTGTTCAGAAAAGTTTTAAAATTAATTCTAGCAAATACGAATACAAAGAAATCATATCAATTGACGAAGAAAGTGACACTATTGAATATTTGAGAAAGCAACTCTACCATTTTAACTCTAGTGATTCTGGATGCAGAACTGAAGAAGATGAGGTTATCGTAATTAATCCCATTCTTATGGTGAGAAACACTTTGACTCTTTCTTCAGCATTCTTGCTGAATTGAGACGCATTGAAATTACAACAAAAGTACCCCAATGCTAATCTGCATATATTTTATTTATTCGTTCTTTCATTCGTTGGCTTAGTTCATTCATTCTCTCACTCATTCATTCATTTACTTCCTTACTAACTCACTCACTCATTCCTTCGTTCTTTCATTGATTCATTCATCTATCCACCCAATGCCTAATTATTTATTGAAGTTTTAATAACTCGACGAAATAATGAAACTTTAGGCCGGCTGTCTTGAGATGAAAGCCTCAGATCCGCAAAATATGCCACTGTTGGGTGAAATGCTTCCTCCTGAGGTCAATCGAGTTTTCCTCAAAGTGAAAGTAAAAGATTTTCTCTTTTCCGGCATAAAATTTGAGATTCCGGAAAACTACAGTAAGTTCCTTTCTAATATTTGAAATCCATTTGTTGTTATTAACAATTTGCAGCATCTATTTGTGACTTTATGAGTTTTATGCCAAAATTTCTTGAGATTGATGAAAACTGTACAACTTTCACATTCTCCATGTTAAATTACGTAAGCGTTTCTGCACTGATTTTTCCGTTACGTTAACAACAATTTCAGATAAATGGTACAAATCTTGGCCCCTTCAAGATAACTCGTGGTATAACAGTAGGTAACAAAGGCAGTTATGTTTCGTACAAAATGAACAAAACCAATATCTGGTCAGGAAGATATTGCAATATGATTAACGGTACTGATTTGAGACTATTTGACATCAAAATGTTTCGACATATTCCTAATCGTATTTATACGTTTATCGCAAGTTTTTGCAGGTAAAATGTTTGGATATTCAACTGTTTGTAATAATTTGAATTTTTAGATCTGTTTTCTTGGTTTTTGAAGGGGAGAAAACTATTTTTGGAGTGGATACTTTTAAATATTCAATAAGTAAAGAACTTTTAGAGTCTAGTGAAACAACTAAGTGCTTTTGCGCGTCCATAGTTGGAGATTCTCGACCCATTTGTCCTCTCAGCGGCACCATGAACCTAGTGAAATGTCTTAATGTTAATTTTCTCTATTCACACCCTCACTTCTATTTGGCTAGCCCAACGTTACTTAATTACGCCAATGGTCTTAATCCAAGTAAAAAACTACATTCGAGTTTTATCCACATAGAAAAAGTAAAATTTTTGATAATGGAAACAATTTTTTAATTCTATTTTCAGCATGCCCCGCTAGCAATTCATACACAATTCAGATATCAATTAAATTTAGAAGTGAAACCATTTGAAGGTGTTGATGTTTTAAATAACGTTAGAGAAGGTATTTTTCCAATTCTATGGACGCAAGATGTAATTATTTAAATTTCCCACACTTATGCTTTTGTAATCTCTAAAATTTTTAGCAACAAAGGCTCCCAGCTTTGTATATTGCGAAATTCAATAATATATATTACAACATATTTTTGCTTTCTATTGGAAAGTATTGTGTGATAACGTGTGGATTGTTGTTGATGTTTTCTTCCGCTTTACTTTTGATGGCCAGAGACAAACTGATATGCTTTGAAAAACACAAGAAGGTTAACAAAGAATCAAATACTTTATTAATGGTAGCAATGGCCAGTGGGGATCAACTTAAAAGCACAAACGATCACTGTAATCTGTATCCTCAGTTGAAGAATAAGAATTTGTATTTCGGAGTCATAAAGCGCAGAAATTTGAAAAAAGTTAACAACAATAGACAGAATTAAGAGGTAAAAACTTTAAAGTTAAACTTTTTATATTCTCCAACGTATTCTTTATTTGTAGTCAATTTAATATTTTTTTAATATTATTACAGGTGATCTGCCAAGGACCTCGCAAGCTGCAATTGGTTTTAACTAATAGGAAGTTCCGCAATTCTGCTCTAAGTTTGTATCCTGAAAAACTTGTTTTATCTTCTAGTGTCAACTCGTGCTAGAAATACTTTTTAGATTCTTAAATCTATATTCTTCTAGCTTTTACTTCTATCTGCAAACCATTGTAGTTTTTCTTAAATATAATTCTTTCTTAGTTGTAATTGTCGGCGTACAAAAAAATTTTAGCATTTGCTTAGACTTTCACATTTTAAAGGCGTTTTTTTTTTTTACTTTATCTGGGATACAAACTGCCGCCAATATTACTTTATTCTTAGTTACTTATACAGAAGATCATGTAAAGGAAAAAGCCTCAAAACATGATATTTTGGAATGTTGTAAGTGGAGAAAAAAAAAGAATTTTAAGACTACTTAGAACAGACCTTGTTTGAATTAAGGAAGAATAGAATATAGAGGGCGTTTAAATGGAGAAACCAGTGGAGGAACAAAGTGAAGCATAGAAATAAGAAAAGAAATTCAGTGTATTAAAAGAAAATCAATGAGAGGAACGGAAGGGAAATTGGAGAAAAGAGTAGAACAGTATGTGGCAAGTCCACGGAAAAGTAGATCAACAAAGTTGCAAGAGAAGCAGATCAGAAAAGATCGGGTCTCTGGAGAACTTTAACATAAGAATCTATGAAAATGTGTAAAAGAAACTGAGTAATAAAGGTAAATACAGGCGACAAAAGATGTAGTGGAAAACGTAAGGGTGGAAATATTTTATGTAGCGATGAATAAAAGGAGTAAGGGAGAGGGGATCAAAGAATTCACATATCATATGGGTCCAAAGAACAACAGAACAATATATTACGTGGTAGTAAACGAGGAAGTATGCATTGAGGTAAAAGGTTTTAGAGCCGCAGCTAGAATTGATTCAGACCACCAACCATTGTAATTGAATTGCAGTAGAAAATGTACAAGTAGGAGAAGGATTGTAACTATATAGACTGTAGAAGAAAATATTAAGAACTGTAAATATCTACAAAATGTATAATAGTAGGCAAAGAAAAATTATAACAATAAAAAGCAATTAAATAAAACAACTAAGAGTAGGTAGATGAACAAAAAGCGAAATGGAAGCCAGAACTTTTAGTAAAGTATGGTAGTAGAATAAAGATTGCAAAAAAGTGAAGAAAGAACTGGGGAAAAGGGCAGCTAAGAATAGAAATATTATATCAAACAGAAACAGTACAAGCCAGAAGGGCTTTTGAAAATAGATAAATGAATAAAAAAAATTAGTTACCTATAATAGAATAAAAATTAGAGATTGAGAAGAATATTGCACGGAAATATTGAGAGTAGAAGAGAAAGAAGTGAAAGCAATATGAGGTGATACAAGAGAGGCTAAGAGAAGAATATTCTGTTAGATGTAAATGTAAGACTAAGAAAAAGAAGGAGCAGTGTGAACAGAGTATACCAGTTTAACTAAATAATTAAAAAACAACAATTAAGTAACGAGAGAAGCTGTATGCAGTGTTCAACAACTTGACAGCAGCGTTTGGTACGGCTTAAGGGAAGAAGGGGAGAAATGTGTAAGGTGTAGAGAGTGGACGAGGACTCAATAATATGAATATATAAGCGGACTAGAAATAAAATACAGCTAAACGATGCTATAGAGAAACTTTAAACAAAGAAAAGTTGGAAATGAGCTACTCCATTTTCACCATTTATTAAAGATATGGAAGGGATTCTAGGACGATTGCAGTTACGTGGAATAGTGAGGTTTAGCAAAATTCTTGTTATATTCCATTATATTGTTGACAGCAGATAAGTATAAAAGATCTTTTGACAATACGAAAAAACACTTGGTTCGTCAAAGATGGAGGAAGAATGTAATTAAACCAAAAGTTTCAGTATTCAGAAGAGAAAATAAATGAGAAAAACTAAAGTGGAAGTAGAAAAATGAAGCGATAGAAGTATAAAAGTGTAAATGCCTAGGTTATGGATTTATCTGAAAGTAGACATAATAGAGAACTAGCAATAAAAGAATATGGAGATAAAACAAATGAATAAAGTGTTTTGTTATTAGTTTATAGGAAGTGGAATGTTATCGGAGAAGCTGATATAGTATGGCGTGGAAGTATAGAATTGAAATGAGAAATAGAAAGAATGAGTAGCTGTATAGTATCAAAATGAAGGAAATAAGAAGAAAGAAAATAGATGCGGGATAGAATAAATATTTTTTTTAACAATCTTTCTTTTAATGAAAAGAAAAGAAGAGTCGAAAATGGAGAAAGGGAGATGAAGCAGTATACTGCGATTTACAGTGGAAGTAGCTGAGGGAACAGGGGAGAAAATGAGAGGGAAACTAGTAAAGCTGCCTAAGAGATATGACGGAGACTGAAAGAGTAAGGAATGGAGGTTTGGTAAACATGTGAAATTTTAAGAGAAGTAGAGCATAGCTATTGGATGAATAAAAGAGATAGAATGTGTAAACTATGTGGGAAGACAGTGGAAATGATGGAAAGGTCTAAGACATAGAAATATCGAAGAATTGATGAACGAGAATAGGAGGGAACTAAGCGAAATAGAAAAAGCAAAAAAGAGACTCGAAGAAAAAAAATTGCAAATTTTTTAAATAGAACAAGAGAAGAGAATGCTTTAGATATTTTTGAAAGTTATAATTTAGTTAGTAATAATTACCTTGAATTACCTTTTTTATGCCATCCTTTCAGATGCTTCTAAATTTTCTTGATTTTTTAATTTGACATCAAAATTTCTTACTGCACTTCTCTTCACTAATCTTAGAATTTTTTTATTTGTTTGTGGAACTATTTTATCTCATTTTTGTTGGTTGTAGGTGCAAAATTCTGCATACTAATACTTGTAATAGCCAAAAGATTTTTTTTTATTGCTATAACAATTTAATTTTTGTCTTAAGTTTATCGTATCCTAATGTATTACTTACATAATTACTAATAATATTTAGATATTGAGAGCTACATTTGTCTAGATAGTAACCATATCGACTAACGATTTGATTGTGGAGATAATCTTGAAAAACATTTATCATAAATAGCTTCAACCACAGCTCGGTGTTACTTTAAATAATCAAATAATTTCCCAAATGTCCCTCATGAGAATTATCATCATTCTGGTCAATAACTATAATCAAACAATTTATCTCACTAATTTCTACCATTGCTTCAACCACAATGCACCCTAACGCACCTATTTACGTGGCAGTTGCGGGTCTTTTAGCCCTAATTTTAGGAGTAGTTTTGTCCAGTTTAGTTTTTCCTAGAGTACAAGATTATTTAATAAAAAAGGTAAAAAATTTAAAATAAAAACTCATTTGATACAAATATTAAAGGAAACGGCTCTAGAAGAAGAAACTAAAGCATTCGAAATGTGGAAAAAACCACCATTTCCCTTCAAATTCAAAATTTACCTATACAACGTCACTAACCCTGAAGAAATCCAGGAAGGAACAAATCCAATCCTCAAAGAAATGGGACCTTATATCTATGAGTATTAATTTAACAACAAAAACTTTTTTTATTTTAAATTTCTAGCGAGTTTCGCGTTAGAGAAGTTTTAAATATTAACGAAGAGAATGATACTATAAAGTATAACCAGAAGAAATTTTATTATTTCAACCAAGAAGAGTCTGGATGTCGCAGCGAAAATGATAAAATCACAATCCTTAACATTGCAGTAGCGGTAATTAGTTAATTTTGACTCAATTACAGTAAATAAAAAAAATTCTAGACTACAGCCATTAAAGTGAAAAAAATAGCTCCAATGGCACTTCCTTTGCTCAATTCAGGACTACCCTATTTGTTTCCTGGAATAAAAAACGTTTTTATCACAGCAACAGTCCAAGACATTCTTTTCAACGGTATGAAGATGTCCTGCGAATCCGAAGAAGTTGGTAAGATTCTCAGTTAACAACTATCAACTTTTGCTACTCCTTTTTGTTACAGAAACAATGTGCGAAGCTATCAAAGGAAGATTGCCAAATACAGTAAGATTAGCCGAAAACAGACGCGATTACCTCACCTCCTTATTCCACCACGTAAATATCTTAATTTCAGTGATTATCAAGATAACGTTATGGTTTCAGTTAAACGGCACTGTTGAGGGTCCTTACGAAATTGAGAGAGGTACTAAAACGTCTAAAGGTAAAATAATCGGTTTTAGGGACGCGAAAGAGTTAACACAATGGGGAGGGGACTATTGCAATAGGTTTAAAGGCACTGATTTGACCATTAACCCTTCTCTTCATGCTCCACCCCCGAAAATTGAAGTTTTCTCGCCTGATATTTGCAGGTACAGTCTGTTCCACCGATTTAGCTCTGTAAGGTCCGATGTTGCAGTCGTGGATTAACTTTAAACCTTCGTTAAACGTCACGTTACAACAATTATTTCTATGGTTATTAACTGCAGTTTAAAGTTAATTCAAGGTTAACTAGTTGTTACTGAAGTTTAAAGTTAACTATAGAAATAATTGTAGCAATGGTAACAATGACTTTTAATTCATGTTCTCTAAGATTCTACGCCACCAGAAAAAATTAATGGAGTTTAAAACCTAACTGGGATCATTTTCCAAATCTTTCTAAATTGCAATTTATGAAGGATAACTGCAATTTCAAAAGCGGTTGCTATAGAAAATAATCCAAGTTAAGTTTAAACTCGATTAATTTTTTCTAGTGGGATAAGTGGTAAGTCCTACTGAGGGGGTGAAACACAATGGTTAAAACCTCCCTAATTGCAAGTGAAAGCATTACCATTGGGTAACATTTCAATTTTCAACCCGTTTTGAGACGAAATTTTAGTTCTATTGTGGTAATACCAAAGAGTAGAGAGCCTATAAGTTCTTTACTCTTTGGTAATACTACGTAGAGGTCAAAATCGGTGGATTACGCAATATTTAATAAGTTTCAACACATAACTTTCTTAACAAGACATTTCTAGGTCTTTGTCTGCAGAGTTTGAGAAAATCATGGATTTTTCAGGCCTTGAAACGTATAGTTTTAAAAGCAAATATACTTTCGGGGAACTAAAGGAAGACGATTGTTTTTGTGCTAAAGATATCGAGGTGAACTCCAATCTTCCCCTATGTAGTCCATTAGGTACTATGAACCTTGAACCCTGTGTGGAAGCTCCGATTTTAATTTCGCAACCTCACTTTCTTAATGGCGAAAAAACTTTACTAAATTACGTCAAAGGGTTGAAACCGGAAAGGAAGAAACACGAAACTCTCGTCATCATGGAACCGGTGACTGTTTAATTTCAGGTTAATAACAAATTAATGAGTGGATTTTAGAAAACTGGTTTAGCTTTAGTAGTGAAAGTTCGGATCCAAATGAACATTTTTCTGGAAAAAATTGAGGAAATTGACGTCCTCCAAAATGTTAGTGAAGGAATTTTTCCGTTTGTTTGGATGGAGGAGGTTTGTTAAAATTTTGAAGTTTCATTAATTTGACTCGATTTTAGGGTAGCGAAATTCCCCAACAAATTATTGAAGTTTTACGCAATAATTTCAATAAATTTATTATTTTTGTTATTGTTAAATATCTCTTGATTGTTGGGGGCGTCATCTTGCTGGCAGTTGCCTTAATTTTGGCAATGATGAAGGATAAAGTCGCTTGTTTCAACGACAAAGTTTCAAGCGGAAACCGGATTTTGCGTCACGATAGAATTTCCGCCAGCGAAATTAAATATCCAACACTCTATCCTCAATTGAACAACATTAATATTTCCGGAGGAATAATTCGCAGAAACAGCGCCAAGGAGGCCTGGAGACTGGACTGAATTCAGGGGAATTTGTTGGAGAAAAAATTTTTGTTTCATATTTCAGCAGCTTTTGTCCAAAAAAGCTCCGACATTATAATCTAAAACTTCATATAAAGTACACAAACTTACTAACAACGTATCACAAATAACAACATTCTTAAACTACAATACTTTTTAGTGTTGTTAGAACAGCTTTGCTTCTTATTTCATAAATACATAATTTTGGAGAGCCTCCATTCTTGTGTTAACATAAGGAGTTTTAATGTTTTTTGTTTTTTTTATTTATTAATATTACCTATAAGAAGCTTTAACAAGATATTGTAGTGCACCTCTTCTCGAGACACACTTTAAAGTTTATTCAAAGAGTAAATAATTTATGAAGAAGCGACGATTTTTGCAATTTTGAAACCAATCCTGTCACCTCTAAATTACAATCCCTTTAAATTGGGTGGATAAGCCTGCAACTACTCGGCCATTAATTGGCCTTTATGATCCAGAACGAATATGGTCGACATTGCACGACAGAAACTGTCGCGAATTATTTGCCTTGTCTTACTGTCGCTTTTCTACAAATTTTTTACTTTTTGGTTTTTGGCCGTTTCGCAACTTCTAACAGTAACAAAATTCCTTAAGAACTAATCAATCAAATAGTGCTAAATTTTGGACAATATGTACAACACGAACCATTTTCTCTAAGTTTTCCACGCAAATTTCTGAGAGGCAGCGAGGTCTTGGGAATTATCAGAGTACTAAGTAAAATTTGATAATTACCCAACTCGTCGGAATTCGGATTAAGGAACTTATTTCTTTGTTTCAAATAAATAAAAACCCTGATTACAGTCACTTTTAACCACACTGTGATAGATAACCGCTTTATCACGGTAAGTTCAACTGTTTAAATGTTTAAACAAATACGTTAGAGGTGTTGTTAGTTAATTTACACAATCACTTTAACTTGCACCAGTTTCTCAATAAAACAAACAACTTTTGTCTAGAATTATGTCGACAATCACGCTTTAGTAATATCACTGTAAAACTTTATAAATTTACACTAGGACGTCTTAATTTTTTTTAACTATTACCCCTATCTATTAATAAGTAATTCGGGGTTGTTTTTTCTCTACGCATGATCGATCATATCTTTGATAGCGTAATAACACCCTGAGAATAACGCGAATAACGCTAAAACTACAATAAAAATGTCTTTAACTAATTTCCATTTCATGAATCCGAAATCACTTTCGGTCCTCAAAACAATATCAATAACGGCAGGAATTAATAAACCTAAAGTCGAAAAACACAACGACCCTACCAAAGCGATGATTAAGTCTAATTTTGGCACAGCTGCTGCTATTGCAACAACAAAACACACCAATAAAGTCCTCATAATAATTTGGGCGATATTGTGATTTTTTTCCGCAATTCTCGGCGAAATTTTCCTCCAAGTGATATCAACAGGTACATAGAATTGAAGCATGAAAGTGAAGAAAACAGCCATCGAAATACAAGCTTTTGCCACTTGTGCTGCCCTAAAACAAACTAATTAATTATTGTTCAAAGTTAAAGAAAAAATTACATTTCACTTTCAGGTAGATCTGAAATGATATTGGTATGGACGGTATCGCCAAATCTGACATAACCGAAAAGTCCAATAATTGTGTAGAGACTTGTAACGAAAGCCATTGCTATGTTTAATACACCGGGACATCCCAAGAATTGTGGTCGAGTCATGGAATTCTCTATGGGTAACATAGTACCGATACCTTCCATTGCGAAAATTACTGTACTGAAGAAGAGAGGAAGACCGCTAATGTCGGCGAAAAGTTTTCTATCGTCCATTTTAATGTCGGCAATTCCGGAAAACATGTAATAGAGGGTTATGCCGAATGCTATTACCATTGTAGTGTTGGCTATGAAGGAAAATGGTACTAAATGTCGCAGTTCTCGGACTTGACAACATATTATTAAAGGTATTAAAAGCATCAACATGTAGTAGCGCAAATCCCAATCTTCCGTTGATGGTTGATGGAATGATACGAGCTGTAAATAAGAGATTTTATTTGTTGTTGGGGGTGGGTTGGAGGTTTTACTTCTTGAATTGAGCCGCAAATAAAGACAACGTATACAGCATTTCCGGCGTAGTAAGTCAGCAACAAGGAACCGTCCACGAAGTTTCTGAAAAATATTTATTTAAATCATTATGTGATCGTTTTTAGAAGACTTAGAATTAATTAACACTTGGAAATCAACACGTACCTAGTTGACGTAGTGAGATTGGAATTATGTGAAATTAAAGTTCTAAATTAAAATTTTTAAAATTTGCTAGACTCTATTTTGAGATTTTAAACTCAATTTAGAACAAAACTAGATATTTGAAATTCAACGTGTGATTGCAAGCTTTGGCCAAACAGGTTAAGTGAGAGTTATTGGACAAAACAGCTATCCTGGTACCAGAGTTTAAACAACACATATGACTTGATTTTGTATTCAACACAACAAATATGTACTTAGGTTATGTATGTTATTTTATGTACTTATATAACATCGGGTGGTCCTAAAAGAATGAAGTTGTGTAATCAAATTAACTATTATGCTCTTTATTTGCTTTTTGCAATTTGTTTAGTATTACACTCCTGTATTGTTGGTTACGGAAAACAGTGCGTAAAATATCTTCAATTTATGATTTATAGAGAACAACAAAAGCATTTTTTTATTGATAACATAACTTCAAGCTAAAGAGTGCAGATCAAAGTTTGAGCGCTACGACTTATGTTGTAGCATTGTTTATAGATATTAATATCTATAAACAATGGTTGTAGTTCCTATAAATTGTATTAGTTGCATATTTTCATTGTAGATGGAGCCAGCAGCGCAGTTCTCAATTATTCAAAACTAACACTAACTCAAATTTGTAAGCAAGCTATTAATAAATTAATACTTTATCGCTATTGTTAATTTGAATAGGAGTTCTTAAGTAGAGTAATATTTGAATTTCAAATGTTGAGTCAGGTTGCAAATTTTAGTTATGTCATCTATCTAATTGTTGTTAAACTATTTTGGTGGGAAACTGTGCTCCCACAAACATGCCACTGAAATCTTGACACAAATTACTCAAATCGGTTGAAGGTTTTGTGACAAATTTAATTTATTATTTGGTTCGAAGAAGTGAGTTAAATGATGCTTCCTAAATCACCTTACAAGAAACAAGACTTATTAATGACCATGTTAATTGGAGGTAACCTCACAGAAAAACTACTTCAATATTCAAAATTTTGAGAAAGAAGGAATTTAGTTTTTTGAAAACTTATTGCCCTGACTGTATGGGGAAGAAAAAAATTTTTTTTTAATATCAAACTAAGGTGAAATCGTAATGTAACAATCCTTAAACTTGGCTTTTCACGAAACAGAACTTGAGGGACATCTACAGGCTATTTTGGGTCCTCTAACTTTGATATAAACATTTTTTTTATTGTGTGTTTTGAATAGAAATTCCTGCCAGATCAATGACTAAACTCATTCACCGCACCTTCACTATACCTAGAACTGAGGTAAACCCATGTAAAACCCATTGTTGCGTACCATTTGTAAGGTCATGACGGATTCAACAGTGGGTGAAGGTTGATAATGTTTATTGCGGCAGAAGTTGCAGGAATTTTAATGACGCTGACCTCTCCCATTTGTAACTAAGTATCACATTTTAAAACAATTTTTCCATAATCCCCGAGTCTTCACGTCATCAACAATAAGGAAGGACTGAAACCTTTCACTAAACACATAAACATAAATAATAACACTATTTACAACAGAATCACCGTAGAATTATTTTACTATATCGGAAGAGCAAACCTTGGAGCACTCCTTGATCCTTACCAAGAAAAGAAGCGGCGAAAAGCCGGTTTTGGTTATCAGCCTTGACATGCGGAAAAAATTAGATCCCGTTTCCTAATTTATTGTCGAAATTTCGAATAAAGCAGAAAACTGACGATGGATAAAAAAATGTAATACGAAAGTTTCAATAGACACTTTGCTGGATCAAAAAATTTTTATACTTCTTTTTGAAAAAAGAAACTTCAAAAAATTGGTGTTGAGCCAAAAAAGTTATAGTTGATAAAATGAGGAAATTGACGCCGGGAAAAATTTATATCAAAATTTGAATTGGTTTTGGTTGGTTGTTCCAAAATTTGGCGCGACTTTCAGGCGGAAATCGGCCCCTAACGTGAAACAAGTGGGTCTGCTTTGAAGACAGGCAGTCTACTGCGTAGTAGGTTGATTTTCTTTTTTGCACTAAACGTAATTTTCTCCGTCATCTTCCGACGAGTTGCTGGAGGCATTCGAAAATTGCAGACCAGGTCAGCAGTTTGAACGAAATAAAACCAACAAGATTGATGACTGTAAATGGTTCGACCAGTGGAAAATTTACAGAGATCGCCTGATATTTAATAGCCAAATGAGGTGGCCCCTGTATCTTCGAGGATTCTGGGAGCAAGAAAGAGACTGTCGAAAAACACAACTTTCAGCTATTGCACATCGCGATTACATAAAAGTACAGCAAACTGTTTTTCTTAATATAATTTCAACACAATGTAGCAAAAGTAAAATTATTTTTTTATGGGTAAAAACTTCTAAAATTCCGTTGACGTCATCAATTTTTTTAATACATGGGAGAAATTACTTCAACAATAGAATAAAAACTTTTACTGCAAATTGGATAAGTCTTAAATAAGTTTTTTCTATATAAGGCTTGATGATGGTAACTTGCTAATTGCTAAAACATATCCGGAAGTAGTTTTAAGATTCCAGACAAAGAGGCAAAACAGTGAAAAATTACAAGGACTCATGAGCTGTTCTGCTATGAATTGAATCCATTTTACGCTAAAACCCCGACAGTAGTTTGTTGAATTTTCAAATATTAACAGTTCGTTTCTGTTTTGAGAATCTTCTGCATTTTGCGTTATGACGACCAAAACAGCAACAAATTTAAATAATTGTTTACTTGTAGAGCATAATTATTTTCGCTATCAACTTATAATTTTCTGTTTATCTAGGAAAATGGTGTTCAATGCTAAAATTAATTGTCGACAAACACCGTACCATGAAGGCGAACCAGTAGGATCCCTGACCCCAAAGTAGCAAAGAACCCAAACGAAACAGTTTTTTTTCGATCAATAATTAATGCAAACGTGCTAACAATTACTGAAGATAGCACGTGTTGTTTTCAATTGAAACAATGTTGACTTACTTGGCGAAAGTGGCCATGGGTCGAATTTTGGGAGGTCCATATTTGAAAACTGCTTCGGCTGTTTCTGAAAATCCTAACATCGGCTTTTTGGCCTTCTTGCACATTTCTTGGGATGCGGCCACCTATAACAAATAATTTCGTTAACAACCAGTTAGTTGATTCCAAACGAGTTTTTTGCCATTTTGCTCGTTCGTCACCGGTTCTCGAGCGGAATCAACAATTTCGAGGGTTCTCCCCGAGGACCTGTTATTATTATTTGTTGAATTAGTCGTTGGTAGCGACTGGTCGAAGCCTAAAGAGCTCAGGAAATTTCCCACATAAATACGCAGATTTTACGTTGAATCGAATTCTTAATGACGGTCTTAAAATGAGGAGGACAATTTATTATTTTGATTTTTTTGTGAAATTATTTTAGTTTCTTGAAATTACAAAAACACTATTTTTGCGCTAAAAATCAATGTATTTTAGCAATTCAATAATAATAATTTCACAAACAAGAAATGTTTTATTTTAACCTTTTGATTAACTTGGAATTTGCTGCAAGATGTGGTTAAGGATCTGAAAGTCACGAGTTCTGCGTTAATTTAAAAGTTATTGATCAAGGACTAAATTTTATTTTATTCTTTTCTTCTTGTTGTTGAGGTAATTAAATCTAATTATTTAAAAATTGCTTGCATTCATTACTTATTTAACTGGTTTTGCCTTCAAGAAAATCAACACTTAAAATTATAAGCTGCCCTTAGTTAATATTTTCCTAAGTAAGGCGTTGAGTCAAGTTTTTCTTCTATTTTATCGAACAATAATTAGTATTTTTCATCACGTGTCCAAAATTTAAATTTAACAGATTTCGAGGCTGCTGTTTGTCTGTTTATAAATTGCAGCACTTGGTTTGTAACTCTGTCAGTCCGAGTATTTTCAAAAATCTTCAGTAAGTTGAGATTGCTGATGGTTTACGTTCTTACCGATAGTTTCAGTGATTGTAAATACTTTGACACTGCAAAATAGAATATCAACAATAGAATTAAAGAGTTAGGAACAAATAAACTCATTTTTATTTTTCCGACATACAGTTAGGGGTTGATTGAATGATTGTTTCTAAAATTTTATGTTTTATCGTAAATTCTGTAATTTTTGTCTTCTAAGATTATTATGTCATTAAGAAATTTTTAATATAAACATGAAAATGTGCAAATTAGAGACGTAAACTGTGTTTCTTTGGCATTTAGCTCATTTGTTTATCTCTCAAGCGAAAACTCTTGTGTTCTTCCACTGTTGTTATAAAGCTTTAATTGAGGAGTTGTAAATTATTCATAAACAGAAATTTCCATAAGTTTTTCAAACGACGAATTATTTAGTAGCCTCGTTGCTTTCAAATTCTCTTTTAACACTTATAAATTTAACAATTTGCCAAAATTATCAAATTGCTTTTTTATAAAAATCATTCTTGTGTTTGGTCAATTAAAAAGCTCTGCATAAGCAGTGGCAAACTCAAAGTGTCCTTTGTATAAACTGAGAGGTAAAAAACCAAAGAAAGAAAGAGTTTTGTACCGAAAATTTGGGAAATGTTGAAACTTTTTGGTTTTGGTTCGGTAAATTTGGTTGAATGACCCTAAGCGGAGTCAATGGTAGCGAACACTTGTGGTCAAAATTAAACATTTCTCACACTAACAAAAATAATAAAAACTTTATAGTTATGCCAAAATAAAAATAATCTGCAATATTTCACTGTTGTTCTAGAATTTTAATGACAAATTTTAATAATAAAATATAAATAGATTTTACAAGGTTAACAAATTTCTTAACAGTTTTTAAATATTTTTGTTTTAATTCGCTGTTGGTACATTTACAATTTTATTTGACGATTATGAATTTTCTCTGCTTCACAAATGTTAAGATATTTACTCTGGTTAATTCAAAAATATTTTTTGGCAGCCTTCAATGATTGCAAAACCTATAAACATTATAAACATAACTCCATTATGGATAATGACCAAATTTTGTCGTTTTTACTAATTGAATGATGACGACACAAAAGTGGCAGAAATGTGAAAGGTGCGCAGAGTGTTGGAACTTTTTGAAATCATTTTATAAGATTTTTCTTTTGCTAAAAGATATTTTTTGTTCCTCATCAAATATCCAAAATTTTTGCTGTTTTTCGAAATCACTCTCCATTTGCTAACTATTGCAATACCACGTTTTAACTCGTATTTTCAGATGTTTTTGGTGAGGGCAAATGCCTCGACCCCGGAAAAAAAATATCGAACGCATCTAAAAATTCTCAATATTTTCTGTATTTTTTCTAAAAAACTTTTCAAAATTTTTGTAAAATGTCATGTTCTGAATGTTTCCTACCAATTCTTGCTAGCAATTTGTTCATTTTTGACAAATAGATGCTGTAGCTTAATTGATTTTTTATTACTGAAAACATTCTACAACAAATCTCACAATTATCTCTATTTTCATCATTGTCCCCATCCAATAATTTTTCAATATATAAATGAATAACTTGCAAATCAAAGAATTTTTTTTTGGTTTAACATAATTCTACAATCAAAAGTTGTCTTAGTATTACACCCATCTGTTTATTTACAAGACAAAATTTACAACAATTTTTGTCGTTTTATTACTTCAATTGCAGAATTGTAAATTCTTTTAACAAGAAACTTTACAGTAGATTTATAGTTGTTGCTTTAAAATTTTGTTCAGACTTACAAAACTTTTTCAACTTTTTCGGTTTTACTTATTTTCGTTGTTCACTCTTTTTTATCATTGAGCAATCTGTGGTTGTAACAAAAATAATTTCTTTGTCAAGTTCAAATGATTTATAAACTCGTTATAGATAGTAGCAGATTGAAAAGTAACGAAACAAGAAAGACGCACTGTAACATTTTTCTTCAGTAAAAAGAACATGAAAAGTTAAAGAATTTAAAATTCTTTTTGTTTTACCTTTGTCAATTTTTGTTTCATCAAATCTGATTCCCTAAAAAGAAGAGAACACTCTTTATGGGAGTTCTAGATATCTTTCCAGCTATCATTGGTGATCTTCCAAAACGCGAATGCCTTCTGACTACCAGAACTGAGCATTCATATAAAATGTGTCGAGGAGAGAAGTTTTATTCTCTTGACCACACATCCGACAATTTGGATGTTCTCTCATCCTTAAGGTATTTAGATGCTGTCTGCTCAGCAGTTTTGAATGACCCTCCAAAAAATGTTTGTTTCCCTTGTCTCCAATATCTCGATCAAGTTTTACCCTCAATACATCCTTTACTGATCTTCTTGGGGCACTGTATGTTATCCCACAGGTCGTTTTGGATCCTTTTAAGATTTTCCTTACACTTCTTAGCGAGCATGTCTGCATTTCCGTCATTTCTTTTGCTTTGGTATTTTCTAATGCACTCCAGTTACGAATCTGATTTAGTTAACCCTATTGCGCCACCACTATGCAAAAACACGCTCTGTGGGAATTTTGTGTATCTCTTAATCTATCATTGTGATTTTTCCAAAGCGTGAATGTCTTCTGGCTACCAGAGCTTGAGGACATTTATATAAAATGTGGTGAGGAGAGAAGCTTAATTCTCTTGACCACACATCCTACAGCTTGGATGTTCTCTTATCCTTAAAGTGTTTACGTGCTGTCTGCTGAGCAGTTTTGGATGGTCTTCAGAAAATGCTTGCTTGCCTCATCTCCAGTGTCTTGATCATGTTTTCTTTTCACTACATTCTTTACTGATCTTTTTGGGGCACTGTATGTTATCCCACAGATTGTTTCAGGTCTTTTTAAGGTTTTCCTTATGTCTTTTGGCGAGCATGTTTGCTTTTCTCTTGCTTTTGTTGTTTTGGTGTTTTCTGATGTATTTCAGCTACGAATTTGGTTTAATTAGCCTCATTCCGCCACCACTGTCCAAAAATATACTCTATAGGAGTTTTATCTCTTCAGCTATCATTGCAAATCTTCCAAAGCGTGAATGTCTTGTGGCTACCAGAGCTGGGCATTCATATAAAATGAGGTGAGGGGAAAAGTTTCACTCTCTTGACTACACATCCTACAGTGTGGATGTTCTCTCATCCTTAGGGTGTTTCCCTGCTGTCTCCCTGCTCAGCAGTTTTGAATCACTCTCTAAAAAATGTTTGTTTCCCTTGTTTGCAGTATCTCGATCAAGTTTTACTCTCAATACTTCATTTACTGATCATTTTGGAGCACTGTATGTTATCCCAAAGGTCCTTTCGGGTCATTTTAAGATTTTCCTTACACCTCTTAGCGAGCATGTCTGCATTTCTGCTGCTTCTTTTGCTTTGATATTTTCTAATGCACTCCAGCTAAGAATTTGGTTTAGTTAACCTCATTCCGCCACCACTATACTAGAACACCCTCTGGGGGAGTTCTGGGTATCTCTTGAACTATCATTGTAAATCTTCCAAAGCTTGAATGTCTTCTGGCTACCAGAGCTGGGCATTCATATAAAATGTGGTGAGGAGAAAAGTTTTATTCTCTTGACCACACATCCCATAGTCTGGATCTTCTCTCCTCCTTAGGGTGTTTCGGGGTTGTCTGCTCAGCAGTTTTGAATAACCCTTCAGAAAATGTTTGCTTGCCTCATCTCCAGTGTCACGATCATGTTTTCTTTTCAATAAATCCTTTACTGATCTTTTTGGGGCTCTGTATGTTATCCCACAGATCGTTTTGGGTCTTTTTAAGGTTTTCCTTACGCTTTTTTTTAGCAAGCATGTCTGCTTTTTCTTGTTTTTGTTGTTCTGGTGTTTTTGATGCACTCCAGCTACGAATTTGGTTTAGTTAACCCCATTCCCCCACCACTGTCTAAGAACACGCTCTATGGGAATTTTGGGTATTTCTTTAGCTATCATTGTAAATCTTCCAAAGGGTGATTGTTATCTAGCTACCAAAGCTGGACATTCATATAAAATGTGGTGAGGAGAGGAGCTTCATCCTCTTAACCATACATTCTACAGACTGGATGTTCTCTCATCTTTAGGGTATTCAGGTACTGTCTGCTCAACAGTTTTGAATGGCCCTCCAGAAAATGTTTGCTTTCTTTATCTACAGTGTCTGGATCAAGTTTTATTCTCAATACTTCCTTTAGTGATCATTTTGGGGCACTGTATGTTATTCCACAGGTCGTTTCGGATTTTTTTAAGGTTTTCTTACGCCTTTTGGCGATCATGTCTGCTGCTCCGTTGCTTTTGCTGCTCTGGTGTTTTCTGATGCACTCCAGGTACAAATTTGGTTTAGTTAACCCCTTTCCGCCACCACTGTCTAAAAATAAACAACAGATTTTGGCATTTAGCAGAAATCATAAAAACTTTATGACTCTGCCATAGCATAGCTGCTAAAATTTTGTTATCGAGCCATGTAATTGCGAATATATTTTTATGGTAAATCCCCCAAGGCGACATTTCTGTTGTGTTTCTGGGGCAAATTTCACGTGTCACGCATGGCAGTTTTATTGAATCTTTCTCCATCACAATCGCAAATATCTTATCAAGCAAGATTCGGTCTCAGGATAATCAGGACAATCGTCGACGTTCTACACTCAGATCCATTCAATTACTCAAGTGGTCCTTGCTGCACACATGTAATACTTGTAGAAATTAAAAAAAATACGCTATTAAGTAATCGGTAATAATAATAATTGCGTCCTGCAGCTATCCAATTCAGGACACTATCAACAGAATTGTGCAATTACTCAGGAATTTCTCTGTGTAACCAAAATTTTTAAATTTAAGTCTTTTGTTACTTTAATTTTTGAAAGTTTGACATGATTATGTTATCGTAAATTATCAGTTAAGTATCGCAAATCTGTTGTCCTTTCTTTTTTTAAAGTGAAAGAATGCACTTGCAAGTGGCACGCTAAAATTTCGATCGTTTTGCAACCGAGTCCTTGAGTGATTGCTTTCAAACCCGTTACTATTTGAATAATTTATTAAACAGAAATAAATAGGTTAATAAGCGACTACGAGGCGGTTGTTTACGTTATTTGAATTTTTTTAGTAAACCTCCGACATTTGGCAACTAATTGTTAAATATCGATAGAAACTTTCTACTGTCGCTTATTTACTAGTTTAAAAACGTGATTTTGCAATTGAGGTTATCGACACTTTGTGCGGACTTCAAGTTGTGATTTTCAAATTTCAATTAATTCCCCTCAAGTGGATAAATTATCCTTAAACAAACATCCTGCAATAAACATTACAATACACCCGTCAATTACGTCTTTAGGAATTGTCGTGATTATTATTAACTCTTATCCGACGTTATCAGATTATTAAAAGCTTCTGCGAGTTCGCGGTTGTAAACAACCAAATGTGTGGGAATTTGCTGGGAAATTAGCAGGTCGACGCTACTGGACTTGTTATGGGGTTTCCCCCTGAGGTCGCGGGACTTACCAACAAATGTATAGTGTGGGTACACAAAATTCCAGTTAAAATAGTTCCTATTAATCCCACAACGATTCCGGCACTACTAAACGCACTAGGAATCGCCAAAATTCCAGTCCCCAAAGAACTCTTCAACAAGTGGATCAAAGCCCCAGAAAACCTACAATTAATTTTTATTTTATTGTTTAAAAAAATTGTAACGCTTACGTATTGGGGTGTTCCACGTTTCTGTGTTCGAAAGGGTCATAACCCTTTTCGGTGATAGTTTCAACACTTCCCACAGGTATTTTGTATTCATGGTCCGCTAATTTAGCGCTGGAAATAACAAAAATCAATTATTTCGAAAATTGATTATATGGAAATTATATAGATAAAGTAGACACGTGTTGTGATTAATGCGAAAAACTTACGTTGAGCTAAAATTCTGAAGAGTGAAGGTTGATGAGTATTTTTCCTTTTTATCGTCTGTCATGTTGTCTGCGAACAAAAGATTAAATGGGTCAAATACGAATTTTCTAACTCTGAATCGAACGGAACCGATCTTGAATGATAATTATGTCATGCTGCAAGTGAAAGCGCTTGTTTGTAGTTTACCAAAACAATTACAAAATCGTAATAAAAACGACAATAGGGAGAGATAGTAAAGAACCGTGCCAAATTTCCAACAATTTCTTTTTTTTGGGAACTTTCAAAAAATGTCCAAAAAAAAAATCGAAACAACTCACCTGCTTTTAGAAACAAAATACTTTTAAATTAATTTAAACACTTCCACTATTTTGCGCTAAACACATTACACCGAACCACCTGTATATCGGACAAGACCGCGATCACACTAAGTAAATTATAGCACCTGTGATGGTTATATATTAGTCGAGGTCTATACGCCGTCTGTTAAACAACGCACCGTTGTCCTTGCTGATGACGGACAAGAGAGGAAACTTGCACTTGAAATTTTTGATAAAATTTTAAGTTCTCACAAGAAGAAACTCCTCAAATATTGGCACTACGATATCAAATCCATTATTACTAACAATATGTTGTTAATAACTCTACAAGTTGTTTAGGAAAGGACAAGTCCACTGACGTTGAGTTCAGTTATTTGTAACTCGAAATTTTATCGTTTCTCGTCATCCTGCGAGCTTAGGGGGGACTCAGAGATAAGCCCAGTATTTAAGAAACAACTGATTTTATCAGATTTTGCACGTTTTATGAAATTAACTAAGTAGATAGTTAAGACAATAGTTTCTCGATTAGTTAAGCACTGAAGTGGATGAATTATTTTCAATTAGGATTAAGCACTTGGCACTGTCAACGATTCTTATTTTCGTATCTAGAAAAAAATAGTTGCTGCTTGCTACCAAAAAATTCTTGATTAGACTTTTTTCTACGGTTAATAACAGTGGCGATTTCTGCAAAAGTATTGCTGTTATAAAGATAACTTTAGATTAGAAACTTCTTAATTCTTGGATCTATTTGCATAACTAACAATACCTTGCTCCAGTAATTAAATTACTTATAAAAATGACAGTCATTGCCATTATCAAACACACTTGAGGAGAAGTTCGGCATACTTAGATACTTGAGACTAAGAAATTATCTTTCATATCTAAATTTAACGGTAATTGACTTTCTGTTGTTCAGCTCACCTGTCTTCATTTATACGAGAAAGATTCTATAATAACAATTACCTTTTAAATCGCCTAATGTGTTGTAACGAAAAATGAAACGTTTCCCTCTCTTTACAGATCAATCTAAAAATTGAGTGGTGCGCATGACACTGTATGGAAATGGAGAGGGAAATTACTTTTTTGAGACAAGTAGAGACGTTATTCGTTTGCACTTACTTGTTTTGCGGAAACACCTCAAATAACCTCAGACGCCATCGAAAGCGTGACTGTTCCCACTTCAACCTACATTAATGCTCCATTACACGCATTGTTCAGAAATTTAACATTTATCGCACGAGTTTGCCACACTATTTTTTTTTTAATTAAGAGTTTTACGACAAAAGATTAAGGAAAATTTTCTGCGATACGTAAAATATTTAAATGAGGCACTAAGTACTTTTAATTTCTATTTTTAGGGACAAGGGCTAGCGAAATTGGTCAATGGTGCAGTCGTTTATTGGTGTAGTACTTTTATTTAGAACGATTTTCTCCAACTTATTGCTTTTCTGGGCAGAGTAGTTTCTGGAGCTTTTTGGTGTGTTGAAATTATAAAGAACCAGTCCATTGAAACATTTGGTTTTAGGTTGGATTCGCGGTTAAGTCTATAGGATTTTCTTCAAACGCTCCCCCTCGGAATGTAATCTTATTTAGTAAAGTGATAGTAAAACCAAACAATTCCTTCAATGCTCGATTGTTCCTGTACTTGCTTAAAGTACTTAACTATACATTAGAAAAAAAAATCTTGCTCACAATATTTTAAATTCATTTGTAGACTAATTTGATATTGTTTATAATAATTTAATTTGTGCAAGATGATAATACTGAGATCTTCCTTGTTTTTGCTGTATCAGATATAATGTTAAAGAAAGAGTATTAGTAAAATAAAGAAATTATTAAATTCCAGCATATTTGCTAAATAATGATTTTTCAGAGTCCACCCCTTTGATATTTAACTTATTGCTATAAGAGAAATCATTTCACTACAACGTCAGTTGTGTAGTTACAACGTTACAGCGCACAGAGATGATAGACAGTACTGTTAGACTCCTTTTTTGATTTTGTTGAATGTATAATCGGAGCTGAATAGAAAAAGACTGCCAACCAGAAGAAAATCAGAAATAGCAAACAAAAATATTAAATCAATTTTAACTATACAACTGAAACAACTAATAAGCGACAAAATAGCTAGCATCGAAAAAAGGTTCCTTCAAAAAATAAAAAGTAAAGCAAAATAAAAAATTGTTACAAAAATTGTTATGGTAGCAACACCAGTCTCTGATTACGACATGTAACGAGGATAGAGGGGGAAAATTAGTAAAGGAACTTGAATGCAAAAAAATCTGGAAGGATAAGGCACATACAGATGCAGAACAAATAAAAATAAAATGGAAAAAAGTTTAAAAACTAGCAGAAGACGGCTGTAGTTGGATCCAGGGGGTTCAAATAGGGGGGTCTCCTACATATAGACACGTTGAGTGTATGTAAAGTGTGAATTGATTTATTGAGTGAAGTACCTTTTTCTGTTCTTATCAGAGGAAACAGCAATTTGTACTCTATTTGACTCTTTGTCAGATTGATAGAACCAATTACCGGATTAATTCGGCGTTCAATAAATTATGCAAATCGTTTTGGTAAATCTTTGAATTTAATTCAATGAAAAAATAAAATTTCTATTATTACACAGCGACAACCAAAAATCTAACTACATGCACCTTGAAATTTTGGTGTTTATAAAGTAATGGATTTTTTTTATCATATTACGTTATAGTTTGACCTCTAGTAAATTATTACTGGTAACATGGTTTTTCGTAACTTTTCCATCTTTTAACATTACACGACATAGCTTGTAATTTAGAGACGGTTATTGTGAAAACGCGAAATCAGTGTAGTTGGTCAAGCGAAACGCAATGTTGGATAGCAAAATTGAGTTTCAATCTCCTGTTGGTTTGAAGCGTCAAGGGTCGTCATATGTCGATTACGAGATGACGTTTTCCAAACAACCAATCATACTGAATCAAAAGATTGGCGCCAAAATTACGAATTAAACTCTTATGTTTATAAAAACATAATTTCAAAATCTAAACAAAATTTTTCAGTGTTTTAATTTAAGAAATAAGCAAAAAAACTATTTTCCTATAGTATCAAAAATTCCTATTTATCTATTAACCAACCCAAAACATCATTTCGTCGCAAATTTGTTGATTATCTTCTAACTTTATTAGGTATTGGTCGATTTAGTGACTACCTTCTGAACATAATCAAACAAGCAAAAGTTTGTTTTCTATCGTTAAGTTAGTTATTAAAAATATCGTTTGATACACCAAGTTATAGTTTGCTATTATTAATGTTTATTTACTAAAAATTGGTTACTTAACAAACTAAATTTAAATAGTTAAATATTCAGGAAACTAAGAACCGCTTTCCAAGCGTAATCGATATTACTTTTTACCGGAAATAACAGCAAAGTCAATAAAAATATGAGCAGCGACTCCTTAAAAGTGACGCAATTTTATTTACATAGCAAACAACGTTATTTCGTTTTCATTAATTATCTGTTTTTGATATCTAATTTTCGTGATTATTTATTACTAGCATTTACCAAAGTTTAGGTTTAAAGCTGCAGTTAATCCTTTAGTTTTTATTAATTGAGGTAAGAAAAATATTTTTTCAGGTCAGTTAGCTTAAGATTATTAATCCAAGCAAATCTATAAAGTTAGAAATAGAACTAGGGCGAGAATGTATGTTAGTGGTAGTGTTTAATTTTGAAAACAATATTAAATTTGATAGTTCTCAGGTAATAACATCATTAATCGTTAAAATATTATTAATCGATTAAATAGGTGATATCAAAATTCTTAAAAACATTTTCGGGTTATGATAAATTCGTATTGTTAGGTCGAGTAACAATATCTATTAGATAAAAGCTATCTCAATATCTCACTAATTATTATTCGGGTGATTAAAGAGCATCCACTTATTAAAAAGTGTAATAGAGTTTTTTAAACACGAAAACTTGTGAGCACGTTTCATCAGGAACGTTCCGAATTTAGTTCTAAAATAAATATTCAATAGCCTTGCATCTTATTTTGTGATTGATAACTCCTTGGGTCCATCCTTAAATGCTCCTTACTTTCAAATAATATTATTAGCAAACTCATCTGCTACAAGTCAATTCAGCTTCTAGTCCTACCATTGGACCATTTTAGGTAAGAGCCTCCAAATCAAAATATATCATCTTTTTTTATATTTAGGTGTGCGGGTAAATGCAAAAGTTTTGTTGTAGTGGTTTATTTGGTTATGTTCTTAATATGATAATTTAGTTCCTCTTCTTATTCTTTCTCTTACTATACTCGTTTTTTCGACTCGTATTTGTGATATGTGCTTTTTCTGCATAGACAGAGGACCTACAGTTTGGATCCTAAGACCAAGAATTTAGGGAAAACCTTTTTCTTGGGGGTTTGCAGTTCCCTTCCAAGAGGGGAGCAACCGACAGAACATTCGCATTTTAACTCGAGATTTTTATTTTTAGAGAGATAGCCACCAATATGGTAAGAGATGAAATACCAAGTAACGTTTTTGTGCTTAATTTACAAATGCCCTCAATGGAGCATCCTACAGAGGCAATTTTATTGCCTGTACATAGGAAAATAGTAGAAAACTTATGACTAAACTTATATTAAGAAATTTTCTACTGAATTTACACTTGTCCACAATTTCAATAACGCAAGTGTTGAAATAGTACATAGCATGTTATAGTATTATTATTTTTGGCATCACTTAACAACTTCAGCTCTAATTTTATTTATACAATATAATTCCTCAATTTTTGCTTTAAACTATATGTATTTCCTGTCAGAGTTTTTATGTCTTTCGGAAGATCATTGAAGATTTTAATTGCTGTATAAAGACTATTTTTAGTAGCTATTGTCTTCGACATTTTCGGCATTTGTATACTTTTATGTTTCGTTTTACTTGGATTGTCCAGATAATTTTCTCTTAATCGTTTGTAGTGGTACAATATTGATTGGAGATAGTATAATTGTCGTATATTTAGAGGATAATTCTGTTTTGGAAAATTGTTTTTATAAATTAATTTCATAATCTTATTTTTTATTCCTTGTATCAAGGTAAGGCAAGTGCCATATGCTCCACCCCATGCAATTATCCCATAATTTACAATACTTTGAAAAAATGCATAATAGATAATTAGTAAGGTTTCGTATTTATTATGTTTTTAAGTTTGGCAAATATGAAAATTAAGTATCTAGTTTTTTTATTAATGTATTCGATATGCTTATCCATTTTCTTATTATAGTCAAAAATAAGACCTAAATATTTACGAGACTCAACTCTTTGCAATATTTTATCTTCTAACTTAATATTTACATTACTTGGCACACTGTTACTGTAATTTCCGTATCTCATAAAAACAGTCTTTGTTATATTTAAAGATAATTTATTTACCGCAAGCCATTTGGACACGATATTTAGATAATTATTTAACCTTTCCTCTGCCTCTGTCAACGTATCGTCACTCGAGATGACGATGGTGTCATCAGCATAGGATACGATTTTGGCATATCTCTTTTGGCATATCTCTCAGTAGATCATTGGCTTAAATTATGAACAATAAAGGTCCTAGTATGATTCCTTGAGAAACACCAGTTACCAATTCCTTGTCGTCGCTTACACAGTCATTTATTCTTACTCTTTGTTTTCTACCAGTGAGATAGCTAGTTAACAAAGTAAGGGCTTTCCCTCTTATTCCACATATCTCCAATTTTTTTAGTAGAATTTCATGATTTGAGGTATCAAATGTTTTCGATAGATCAAGAAAAGCAGTTTTTAGTATCTAG
Source organism: Pyrochroa serraticornis (assembly GCA_905333025.2). Taxonomy (NCBI): domain Eukaryota; kingdom Metazoa; phylum Arthropoda; class Insecta; order Coleoptera; family Pyrochroidae; genus Pyrochroa; species Pyrochroa serraticornis. The sequence goes on along the minus strand of HG995157.1, from coordinate 4,880,298 downwards.
TATCTAGATTTTTATAAATAATATCTGTTATGTATTGCAAGCAGTCATTTGTGCCCTTATTTTTTACAAAACCAAATTGTCTATCCGATATTATTTTATGTTTCTCCAAAAAATTGTATAACCTGTTAAAGATAATTCTTTCGAGAATCTTGGCTAGACTTGAAACAAGGGAGATCGGCCTGTAATTAGTCATACAGGCTCTTACATCAGCCTTTTTGAATGCTAAAGGCCAAATTGATTTTTTGATACATAAATTGAATATGTTTTAATGGTACTGTTATATACTGAGCTAACTTTTGTATTGTGTCTACATTTATGTTATCAACTCCCCCAGCTTTTTTTTTCATAGAACTTTTTCATAGACTAAAAAAAATGTTTTTTTGTCACTATCTGGCAGCTTCAATACCGTGTCTTTGGTATTTTTTATTTGCTCGCTTAATTTTATTCCTACTGTACAAAAGTAATTATTCATGGCATCAGCTATATCACATTTGTCTACAAGGTTTGCGTTTGTTGTATTGATGCATTCAATCGTATCTTTTTTTTTGTACAGTATTTTTGCCTAATTTAAATTTAATTGTTTCCCATAGTTTTTTTGGATTGTGGCTGTTGCTCTTTATTAATTCCCCTTCATATTTTATCTTAGCCTCTTTGATTACTTTATTTAAGACTTACTGATAGTTATTATATTCTGGTTTCAAAATTTGACATGTAGTGTTATTTTTCATTAGATTGTACATATTTAATGATAAGCAACAATAATATTTTGTCCCCAGCATTAATAATAATAAGTTTTAATAATAAAGGCCTAATTGCAGAGTTCATCAACGTCCATCAAAATTATCACAAACCATTGAGTAGCTATCAATCACTTTTTAGTAATCAAACATCAGGTAAATATCTAGGTTTTTGAAATAACTAGCAAGAGAAATAAACGTTTATTGTTGATTTAAAGTTATAACAATTTCAACGGTCTTTATTGAGTTTAATTAGTTCTGTGCAACCGGAAGCCCAGACTTGGGTCTATTGTACGCCTTGAAGTCAGGCAACATAGTTTACACCTTGCGCATTGTCGCTAGAAAATCTAGATATCGCTGGCTGCTGGCTATGGGTTAATCTTTCCCTCCCCCTGAAAACTGTCAAAATCGTCACTTTTTAAAGTTGAAAAATCTCCAAGAATTAGTGATGAAAGCGGTTAAAAGCCCGCAAACCAGTCAAAAACGCAATATTTTAATGAATTCCGAGAGATTTTAGTGTTGCAACGCGTAATTATCGAAAAAATAGTTTCTTGTCAATTTCTAGGTTATGTACAACTGTCAAACATTCCGCATTTGAACAAAATTTTGCTTTAATTGTTCAATAATCGCAATTAAACGCCTAACAATGTTACCAAGGTGTTTTTTATTAGCTAGGCATGTATGCCGGAACCCCCCTGCATTATACTGCAGAATCAATTGTTCTTTAACTCCTGGTAAGTTTTTAGATGAAGAAAAAGTTACCACATTTTTTTTACTTTAGACGTAGCAGTTAGACAGTTTTGTTCTTTGCACAAGAATACCCATCATGTTTTGTGGAAACAAGCGACTCCTTCGAAAAGGACTTACATGTGGAACCGTGTGCTCATGCAAACGAAAAAACCGGATACTGACATTGCCAAGAAAAGCGAAATACTTAACTGTAACGATAAAGACGAAGATGTACCATCTGAAAAAGCGCCACTAAAAGTGGATAGTTGCGAAAAAACTGCAGGTACTGCGAAAGATGACGTTAATTTAAACAACGTAGTTGAACAAAGTCTAGAAATTGAACAAGATTCGAAATCTTCAGAAACAAAACCGCCTATTAAGGTATTAAAAGAAAAGATAATTGGCCTGAAGGAGGCGGATAAAGATAAAGAAACGAAATCGCCTGAACCAGGTACTTTTATTGATTGAAATTATTTTTTTAATAAAGTTTTTGTAGCTAAACCTGCTGTGAAACGGCGAAAACGCGTAGATTTAACAGCGCAATCGCTAGAAAGGAATTTTATTACACCAGTTCGTGCTATGGCAGACTTTTTATTAAAACCATCCGACTTGGAACCTTTACCAAAAACAAAAAGGCGGTCACCATACGAAAATGAACCACCTATCACCGTGTATTGGCGGAGAGATGTTCAGGCTAAAGCTCTAACTGTTTGGGGATCCAAAGAGAAATTACAAGAAGAAGTGGTCAAGAGGAACATCGAGAAAAGAAAATACCAGCAAAGTCAGTTTTTATAATTTTGCGATAAAATAATTAATTTTGTTTGTCTAGACATTTTTACGATGAAACGGAGATTGAGGGATTATAGACGTGAATTGGGTAGATCAAGTGATATGGAAGAAGAAGGTCTTATGGGACGGTCCGGAAAAGTTGTTCTCACCGCTGTAGGAATGTAAATGGTTAATAATTAACAAAAAAATTAAATTAATTGCGTGATTTTAGCAACGCAGCTAACTGTTTATTTAAGTTATTTGGTTGGTTGTACACGGGCTCGCATAGCATGTTTTCAGAATGCATCCATTCGTTGGCTGACACAATCAACCAGTTGATCTTGGCGTTCGGCATCCACAAATCGGTGCAGGTAAGCGCTATTTTGTCCAATGATGTAAGCAAAAATTTGTTACGTAATAAAAATTATATTGTAAACATTTTGGTTCGGTTACGCAAAGGTTCGTTAAACTATCATCAAAATTTTGATTGGCGATTAGAGAGGCATCCGCTGTTTTTTTTAAGAATTTGGAAGAGAGCAAAGTTAATGTTTGTTAAATTTCTACGGAATTTAACAAACGGCTAATGTCCAGTTGATGTAATAAAAATTTTAGAAATCCGCTAATGGCTTGTTAAAGTCTCATCACGTTTGTGCAACCTAAACAATAGAATTTGGTTGTTCCATCTTGACTGCTTCAATAATTTAACGCCAGTTTGTAGTGACTGGGAAATTTAAAATTTCTTTTTGAACGTCTCCATATTTATAAATGTTAACTAAAAGTTTAAGTAGTGTCACATGTCCAGGAATGAGTGATAATGTTTAAACCAAAAATTTTTCCAAAGATTGCCGACTCGTACCATCCTTACGGCTACACCAACATGAAGTACGTCGCCTCATTGATTTCCGGTGTGGGAATATTCTGCGTGGGGACTGGACTGTCCTTTTACCACGGTATTTCAGGCTTGATGAACCCGCAACCAATTGAAGACTTCTTTTGGGTATTTTTATTTTAAATTAACCGTAACACTTAACAGTTGCTAATGGTTAATTTTAGGCGTATTTAATCCTCGCGGGTTCTTTAGTTTCGGAAGGCGCTACCTGGCTCATCGCCTTCTATTCCATACAAAATGGCGCCAAAACTATCAACATGTCTGTGAAAGATTACAGTAAGTCGTCTGTTGTACTTCTTACTCAGTTCTTAGTAAAATTTACATGGGATTGCCCAAATAGTTTTGCAACTAAACTTGAATCATTTGGTTTCACTGATCATTGTTTATGTTTTATACCCAAATATGTATTTCTTGTAGTTCAAGGTTTAAGACGGGCGTTTTGTAGTGTATGGTGGGGGAAAAAACAATATTGAGCTCTGTGCCGTAGTCGCTGGGTGGTCAATGCTGGACAGTGCAATCTGACGTTTCCATTTTAGGGAAAATTAAACTTTTACAAATCTAGACACATCAATTATAGAGCGGAGAAATCTTAAGTCGATCGGTTAAGTACTTTTACTGAGTTTTGCCTAAAATTTACACAATATCCAATCGAGTCTATTTTTAAAAGTACTTAACCTTTTCAGAGACGAAAAATATTTTGAAAATCTAAATTTCAGAATACTCACTCTGTAGTTCTAACATTACAGATTTATTATCTGAAAGTAAACAATGCAACGAAAGCCTCAACCGTTTTTAGCAAATTGAACCAAGATTTCAGCGTTTTTACGCCGGTGAGTACAGTTTCCCACTAAAATAGTTCGACCACAATCGGGTAGATGGCGCGACTAAAATTTCCAATCTGGATCTACCGCGTATAACTTTGAACTAATGCCAATGGCCCCACCTATTATGAGAATTTATTAATAGCAGATAGAAGTGTAGATTCAAGAATTGATTGTTACGAAGTTTGTATCTCAAAGTGACACGCTCTACTAAACGTAAATCAACTCTTCTTTTTTCCTTTTGCCTGCACTACCAGTGCTGTCGTTCTTCCGATTCTAGTTTGGTTGAAACCTGAGTTGGTGCTGTACTTGCATTACTCGCCTTAGTCACCTTTCTTTTCCTTTCATTCCGTTCTTTCTCCCCCAATTCCGCGTTTTTCCTTTCAATTAAAGTATTACAACGTTTTTGCAATTCCATTGCGGTACGCGATTTTAAGAACCAATCGAATCGAAATTGAGGAGATCCCCTAACAGCTGCTCGTAATTCCTCATATACGTTCTCACAATCGAAACCCAGTCGATGTAACATACAAACCAAGAACCTGTCTTCATCTTCCATGTAGTTTTTACCTTTATTTGTGCCGTAAGCGATTCTTAATTGGTGGAAGGGAGCGCGATACCGAGCCATTTTCGCGTCAAGAGCTCTCTTAATACTGGCGCGGCGTTGGATTTTGGCTTCACCTCTTTCAATTTGGGCCATAATCCTGTCGATATCCTGTAATTCGTGACAACGCTCCCAGAATACAGCCGAGTACTCCATTACTTCTTCAGGAGATTTCCCTTCGACTTCTTTGGCGATGTTTTCGATATCGTCTCTACCATACTTTTCGTTTGCTTTAATAAACTGATTGAAATCGCGTTTGCTCCAATTCGTAAAACCTTGTGTTAATAAAGTTTCTTTTTCTTGTTGTTCTTCTTCGGTTAAAGTTTCGGAATCGTCGATTTTTCTTTGTTCTTCTTTTTGGATTTTTGTGGCTTCCGGTCCTAGTTCAATATTTTTCGGAACTTTATACCCCAACGTTTTTCTGTAATGGTAAATTTCTTGGTCCAAAAGTTCGAATAGTCTCGGGGGGAAAAATTGGAAATCTTGCACGATCGTCTGTTTTGGTGGGCGGGGAGCTTTCGGTGCTTTCGGTTCGGAAACGTGCAACGCTTCGCGGAAATATGCGTCGACGGCACAGTTGGCTTTACATTCACGTTTTGGAGGTTCGATCCACTTCGATATACCACCCAAGTTCTTTTGTTTCTCGCGGAAATCTTCACCTTCAAAATTGTAAAGTGACGTTGATTCGACACCTACAGTTAAGTTCCTCAACGATTCGCCAAGGTCTTCCAATTTTTGGGTCATTTCGGCGGTCTAAGGCAAAGAAATCGACGTGTTTACAAGGAAAAAATTGTGGTAACTGTTTCCAGTAAACTTCTGGTATATGTCCTTTTGCATGTTTTTGAGATACCGCAGTTTTTTTATTCTATAGCCATATGTTAAGAGAAACAATAGCAAAGAGTGAAAAGCTCGATGACTTCATGATATTTGAACAGAACGGTTTTAACCGAGAGGTTTAACTTGATGTTAAAAAATTTTAGTAATGAGAGGCCAGGATCCCAGCGTTAACGTGGTTCTTATGGAAGATTTCGCCGCCGTAGTCGGCGTGATCGTGGCGGCGACGTGCATGGGACTGTCTTCCGTCACTAACAGCCCTACACCTGACTCCATTGGTTCCCTATTAGTGGGTTGTATTTTAGGAACGGTAGCTTCGTTCATTATTTACACAAACGTGGCGGCTTTAGTTGGCAGGTTTGTTTCGTTTTAATTTTTTGATCGGCCGTTTAATTCACCATTTCAGGTCGATTCCCGAAGAAAGTTTGAACAAAATCAACACTGAAATAGAAAGTGATGTTATGATAAGAGCCATCCACGACGTCAAAGGAATCGACATGGGAAGTTATTTAGTTAGGTACAAAGCAGAAATCGATTTTGACGGAGGGGAATTGAGCAGATGTTATTTAGATAAGCAAGACTTGAACGAATTACTCGAGGTAACTTTTGGGAAGATTTTGCGACGTAATTTTTTTCGGTAATTTCAGGAAGCGCGAAAATTGGAAAATATCGATCAATTGGAGGAGTTTATGGTGAAACATGGGGAAAATATTGTCGATATGATGGGAGGTGAAATCGACAGGATTGAATTAAAATTAAGAGTAAGATGAAAATTAAAAAAAAATGTTTTTAACCAATTTGTTGCAGAAAAAACACCCCGAGATCCGACATTGTGATTTGGAGATACTGTAATTCCACTTTTAACTCATTAAATCTCCTTATTAGACCGTGTGTTCTTAAATAGAAATGCAGTATTTATCAATCTTCTGAGATAATTAGGACAACAATTATTTTTTTAATTATTTATTGAATGTAGCCAACCGCAATGCTTTAACAGTTTATTTAGACTTTAACATTGTTTATCAATGCTGGTGTTAATATAATTATAACAACTATTGCGTTAGATTAGTTTTATTTTTTGACAAAAAGCGGAATTAACCTCAAAAAAATGCAGAAATTTTGTTGCCGTAAACCCTAAAAACTTTAACTTCAATATTTTCTAGTATGCCCCAAATTCTCTTAAATTAATTGAGTTAAAAACAGGGTGGTCCTGAACATTTGCGTTTCTTCACCAACCTATTGGGGCAAGGTTTGCCGCCATTTTCGGCTGGACGCTTGATCATCCTAAACCGTTCCGAAGTACCGATACCGCAAGTAGCACTGCAAGGTCCCCAAGGCGACCAGTCCGAAACCATACAGTCGACAGCAGGGGTACTAGCAGATAACACCGCGGAGGGATTTGAATTGAACTCATTTCCAACAGGTCCGCCTCCAAGCGCCTCTCTAACCACCTTACAGGCTTTCATACATTCTTGACCGGTCAAGAAATTATTGCGATTACCTCGACACCCCCCATAAATAAATGGAACACACATTTGCTTCCGCGGTTCGAAATACCATCGATTAAAATATCCAGTACAAGGTCCAGCTTCGCTTTCTTCCATACAAACAGCTGCGACAAAATTAATTTTGAATTATTGAAATAATTTTTTTATTAAAATACTTTTTGCTGTTGCCATGTCGAAAGTGCAATCAGGAGTATCCATGCAAGGTGATTGTTGCATCAATTCAACTCTAGAACTGCATTTTTGTTGTAAACCAGGTTCAACTAAAAGGAGTCTTGTCCGGAATTTAACTCCTTTACCGCAAGAAGCGCTACAAGGACTCCAATCGCTCCATTCTGTAGTCGGACACATGGGATCCGGAATTTCGGAAGGACCCCCAACGCAAGGAGGACCCATACATTTTTCTTTCTCAACTTAAAAAAACAATAATTTTGTTCCCAAATTTTTTAAATTACCTGTTGAGACGTGAGGACACTTTTTACGACCCATTCTATCAATAAAACGTCTTGTTCTCATAATAAAACCGACATCGCAAGTTGAAGAACAATCGGACCAAGATCCCCAAGGGGTTGTAGCGCAAATTCCTTCGTTTTCATTTATTGTTTCTTCGATGGAATCGTTAGTTTCGCCCCTAATTTTTAGTTTTTTTTGATATAGTTGAGTAGTTTTTGGCACTTACCCTTCGCATTCTGGGACGGCGGCTACACACATTTCTTTTGAAACTAACTGGCGGTTACATTGAAACATTGCAGCTTTTTGAGGCATCCGATATTCGCGAGTTCTCATTCGAAGACCTTTACCGCAAGTCACTGAACATTCGCTCCAATTGGTGTAGTCAGTCACGGCGCATTCGGCTAAAATTTTAAAATTAGAAAACAAAATTTTTGTTGTTAAAAACTAACGTCTGCTAACTTCTTCGGTGTTTTCGCTAACGTCCAATTGTGCGTTGAGGAAATTTTCATCGCAGTTTCTGGGTATCACTTTTTCTCTTTTTAAGTAAAGTTTTGCTAATGGTGGCATTTCTTTTTTTGTTGGATCGTAGAAAGGTGCTCTAGGATCTTCCGGATAAGTGGTGGTGATACGGTACATCCTCTCCCTTGGAGTAGTTTCCGAATTTGGCGACTAAATTTTGATTAAAACATCATCTCTTCTGCAATACTCACCATGTAACTAATTCCACTATCAGTACCAGCATCATATGGGTAAAGAGGTACTATCAAATCTTCAACCCAAGTACAGTTCTCCAAACACAAATTTAAGCCGCTAACTCCAACCACCCAATCAGGAGTAGGTCCTGAAGTATTTTTTCAATTACGTTACGTTAAATTTTTTGGAATAGTTACCAAGCATGGAAGCTAGCGAAATTAAGTGGTGTCTTCTATCGACTTTGAAATTAGCCGAAGTGTTGGTGTTAACTTTCGGATACCATAACCCAGCCGCTTTAATGATGGTTCTCATATATTTGCTTTTGGCTCTAAGTTCAGTTTCCATTAACCTAACTGAGCCCCATTCCGCTAAACTTCTGAAACCTTCAGACGCGATTTGACCTTCTCCCCAAAAACTAAAATTTCTTTCATGCGAAGCGCCAATAACGTCTGAAAAGTGAGTTAACCAAAGAGAAAACGGGAAATCTTTAGGATGCGTTTTATTCGACCAAATTCCTTCGAAAATCATCTGAAATTACCAAAATTAACAAAGCAAAATCAATTAAAACTTTTGTTACGTTATATTTAGCTTCGTCACAAGCGCAACAATCATTTTCGTCATATTTGATATCGGTATCGGTTAATTCGCAGAAAGTTTTGCTCAACCTGCCATCATCGGCGTGCCAATGTGTTGAATCTTCCAAAACCATCGCCCTAAAATTTTCGGTTATAACTGTAACCGAATCAAAATTGTTAAGAAACTTACCGGAAGGTGACGCAACCCGAACCTGGTGGAGGAGCCGCCCACATGAAAAACACTTCGGTTTTAGGAAGATCGTTAATTTCTGAAATGGTATTAACGCATTCTTCGTTGAACTTGGAAAGAGAATCGCCGAACAACTGGAAACTACCGACGCGTTGTGGGGATAGATTTCCAGCTTCGTTGCTAGCTTCCACGTTGATTGTGAACCTCTGGAAGCGTTGCAGCTTGTCAAATGTCCTCGAACCCATCAGGTACACTGTTTAAGAAAATAATGTAATGTGGCTCAATGGAGATTCTAGATTGAGGGTCAGGATATTTCAGCGTATTGCCAGTTTGTTCTCTTTGTGGGAAAATTACAGACAATTGGTGGTTATGGTACAGTTTTCTCAGATATTAAAAATACTAACCAAATGAAAGGCATCCTAACTAAAATACAAAAAAGAGGCGTTTGATTTAAAGTAGAAAGCTATTATACGTGGAATATCCAGTTTTCTAAAGTGGAAGAGATTGAAGGTAATTTTAGTGTCTATAAAGTGAAGTTGGGCGTGGGAAAGACTAAAGGGGAAGAATGTAAATAGAACCAAGATACACCTTGAGAATGCTAGACAAGAATAGTGCTGACCTCATCCAACCTGAAACTAAAAGTTTAACCACTTGCGTCCCACAGGGATCAATTTTTGGACCTCTGTTTTTAATGCATTAGAGATGATAATGTCGTTGAGCGTTGCTCAATGCAATTTCTAAGAATAATTATGGAATTTGGAAGTCGGTAGAACTTTTGCCTTTCCTATGACCACGACAGAGGTTGTCTCAACTTCTTGAAAAATCTTTTATTACGGTCAATACTATTTCTGTAAAGGCTTGACCGCATTAACATTTTTTTTAATATCCCAGTCGGTCACTTGAGCGTCAACGCTTTAATTGCCTTGATATGGGAAAGAAAAATTTCTTAAAATTGAGAAAATTCCAAAAGTTATGATAATCTCGCACTGAATAAAATACAATAAGAAAGAAGACAGAAAACGGGGCAATTGGGTTAGTTTCGAGATTCTTTCTGGAGCGCCTCAATCCGGTACTTACTGGTATAGACCTTTCCTGGAACGTACTTGTCGGGATCGCCGTCGATTTTGATTTGGAATCCGTTATCGCCGGTGATCTTCCCCACTTTGGAGTGGTAAACGCTCGGTTCCCTGGGACATCCTAAGATTTGGTTAAGACATAATAGAAAAATTATCACTTTCAGCTCCATGATGAAGCGGACAATGACTGGTTCATGTGGGAATTATCGCCTGGCCACGAGAGACGACCCGAGATAAACTATCTCGGAAGGATAAAACGGTTGTTATTAAAACGCAAAACGAAAGAACTTCAATTTATTAAAACATACATCCCAGTAATATCACAGCTCAAACCTTGCGAATTTAGGTTTGAATTGTACACAAATAATTGATTTTATCAAAATCACAGACAAAATAAATTACGTTAATAACTAATCTTTAGTACAAAAATATGGATCGGTACTAGAACGTCAGGATTGGACCCTCTCGATGATCGAGGATATCTGCAATTTTTTTATTAAAATAATTTTAATTTTTGACGTAAATTACCTTTAGCGATGCTCCACCAAGGCAACGTAACGTAGGTCAAAAACGCGTTAAGAGGCACGGATTGTGCCCGTTTGTTCTCTTTCCAGAAGTGGAAAGTTTGAGTAAAACCCCGCATCGTCCACAGTGGATTGTAAGCACCATCATCGAGTTCTACAACAAAATTTCGTTTCAACATTTCATAATGGTAGAGTTTTTCGTGCAATTTGAGCCCCTTACCATTGGGTCCCTTTTTATGCAAATCACACCAGTAATAAATATGGGTGCCATCAGGAGTAATTCTTTTCGGCGGCGTGATATGACGCAACCAATTCTTGTGATTATTGCTAATTTTCTTATTTTTAGGCAAAGTGCAATAGCTATAGATGTTTTTAATACTGAATTTGTTATAGTTGCCATCAAAATTCTTATTAAACTTGATCCTATCACTGTTATCATGGCAATTAGTGATTGCTTCAACTTGGTCAGTCTTAGGTTTGCTGGTGTTTGTTGATTCTTTTGATATATTGTCCGATATGCGATATTTCCTAATCTCTTGGGCGCAAGGCAATTCCTCTTTCCCGTTAACGTTAATATAAGGGTTTTCAGTACAAGCCGCTTCCTTCAACGAAGTGTTACTGGTGATGGAATTACGACTTGGAGGACGCTCCTCGAAAGATTCGTTGTTCAAACTGATTGCGTCATCAGCAAATTCGAATTCGGTGTAATTTGCGTTAATTTGTTGTTTATTTCTTTTAGGTCGCGATTTTGTTTCTTCTTTGCCGACTTCGTACTCGGACTGGTTCATGAAGTTGGTTATTTGGGGGGAGGGATGGCAAGAACACTTGTTATCGGGGGGTCCTAGAGGCGCCCTTTGGGCGCATTTCATCGGATCCAGACAAGTTCTATTGTACATTTCCAGAAGTGTTATTGAACCTCGTTTTCGCTTTTGGAAACAACCGCAGCAAGTTGATTTGGATGTAGAAGCAGGACCGGACCTCTCTACAAAAAACACAATCAATAACACTATTCTACGTTATGGTCGAAATTTTGTAAATTTCTAGTCCTGCTTCTTAATCCAATTAACAACAATAAAAAAAAATTACCATCTCGCAAATCTCCCGCTTCGATTTCACTAACACCATTATCGATGCAATCGAGTCCTTCGTTTTCAGATCGAGATTTCGCGTCTAATTTCGATTTCCATCCACCCCTAACGAAATTGTTGATGTTAGCACTGGGATCGCTGAGACGTCTCTGGTTTCGGTACATGTAGAAGTCGTCAGGGTCTTCGTCCCAATCGGAATCCCACATGTCGGTGGCGCAAAATCCAGGTTCGGATGTTGGGGTTTCAACTCCTGAACCTTTCGGTTTAGTTACTGCCATTTCAGCGTGTCCTTTCCCTTGCGGCCCTTTCATCCTCACGAACTCGCAACGTTGACTAGTGGAGTTTGAGAATAACCCGAAAGTCATTCTTTGGGCCATTTTGGTGCTCAAACTCGATTGCTACAAAATAATTTTAAAAAATAAATCAAAATTTTTCTTCAACTTACTCTAGCGTCGTAAACTTTTTTTAATGCGTCGTAACGGATTGAGCCTAAGAAAATGACGCCTTGTATAGTTCCGGCTCTATCCGCTGCAACCAATTCGACACAAACCATTTCACCATCGCGGACTAAAATATCGTGGAAGACTTCGTCGAAATTATCAACCATGAAGCAGATGTGAGGAAAAGTTATTTCTTCGACTTCCCCTTTAGTGTCCATTCTTCTTCGACTCGGTGACGCGTATACTTTTTGAGAATGACGTTTCAAAACTTGTAACTCTTTAGGACTTGTACGTGTACAGATGGCGAGTGTTAAAGTGTATTCGAATTGATGAATAATTAAATTGAGATAAACAGTTTCTTCCCAATCAATATCGGGATCACCGATTGGAAGTTTGCGACTGTCTTTCCGAAAAACATCTACTTCAGTCTAAAATTTCAATATTTTGGTAATTTTTTTTTAATTTTCGATATTTACCTCAAACTTCGGTAAGTATCTGGGAGACCCTTTAACGTGTTTTTTCCTAACAAAAAACAACAAGTCGTCGCAATCTATACTCGATTCGTTTTGAAACAAAAAATGTCTCACAAACAAGTCCGTCCAATATGTTGTTCCTTGCAACATGACGAAACCTGAATCTGAAAACTCGTTATTTTTGAAATTTCCCAAAATAATTACTCACCATCTTTTAGTAGTTGTCTCATTTCTTTGGTACGTTGAAAATTGATTTCTTCCAATAGTTGTTCTAGGACTGTGGGGTTTTTTAGGGCGGGATTGTTAGCGAACGCCATTTGTTCAGGATTTGTCTCGAAATGTCGACGACACCATAAATGCGGTTTATTTTGTTTGTCCAACGATAAAGACGAGCTTCTGAATTATGGAGACCTCAGTAAAACGCGTGTGACTAACGCTAGAGAACTACCCCTTCGGAATCGATTGTTCTCTGGCGCCTGCGTTTGTAAAAGTTGCGGGTGGAGGAAGGGCGTCTGATTCACAAAAAGGTCCTTGGCTTCGATTGGAACGTACGCAGTGCCGATTAGGGGGTATTTTAGGCCTTATCAGCTGGATACGCTCTGTTTACGAGAGAGCCTCCCATCCACTGATTGACAACATGCCACGTCCTTCAATGGCGAAGCTCCTGAGAAAGACCTCACACAAAATTCATTAATCACAATTTTTTTTATTTTCATTTATCTTTTATTTTAACTTAACCCAAAGTAATCTAATTCAATTAAAAAGAGTCTAGTTATTTGTAATTTTAAGACTTAACACTTAATTGCTTAAATCATGCAGCAAACAGGAGCACAATAAAAAAATTCCTTTATCCTACCCTCAAACGCAGCTTGTAGTATGTTATCGAGTGAGAACAAACTATCGTAGAGTTTGAAAATCCAAGAGGCGTGTGTATGTGTGTGAAGGGGTAGTAAAGCACTACTTCCAGATTCTCAACTGGTGTAATGCGCTTAGACTTGAAATCCACTGAGATCTTCCTTCTTACTGCTATCGAGTCGAGGGCAAGTGGTGTAAAACTCCTAGAAAATAGGTAAGAAAGCGCTTAGGATGGTCTCTAACGTCAGCAATGAAGGCTAGCTCAGGTACATTAATGAAAAGTTTGATAGGAAAATAATTCAGAACTATGGTACCAAAATTTGATGAAGATACTAACACTCAAAATAAGTTGATAAGTGTCGGTAACGAAAAATTAACGTTGTCTATTTCAACATAGCTCAAGCTTTTTTAAAATTTTGATGATGGGTGTAGGATTAGCAACCTTCTCATCGCAAGATTATTACTTTACGATTATTATTTCAAATCGCTTAAGAAAATCAAAAGAATAATAAAATTAAATAAAGTTATAACATGTGAACTGAATGCAATTGTGACGCTTTTGTGAAAATCAAAGATTAACGGAGAAAATCTATTTGTTGCTAACCTAACAAAAGGATACACAAAATTTGGAGAAAAAATATGATCTAAAATAATTCAAGATGAACGACAGGAGTAGGCCCCACCAAAAAATAATTTAAGATACTCAAGGTTTCATCAATTTTTGCCTGGAACCAGATAGCTAAACTGGATGGTGGTTGGAGGAGATTGAGCGCTACTGTCTTTCCTCATCTTTGCCCGATTTGTAAATGATATCCCCCTACCTAAAGCCATCAAGGAATCCAAAGGCACTCGAAAGCAGTGGCGGCTCGTGACTAAATTAGATGGGAGGCCAACCTCTAGGACAAACTTATAAGTCTCCAATAACAATTGACCCTAGTGAACTGATTTGATACTTATTAATTTATATTTTACAATCAATTTTAGTAAGTTTCCAGGTCACCTTTGAGGTACTACTATCAATCCGTTGACCTATAAAGGGGGTCTCGCCAGTAGCCCTACTCCCAACAAAAAACTAGAAAATGATTCTTACACTAAATTAACCCTATTAACGTAACATTGGAATATAAAAGCGAGATTTTTTTGAAAGAAAGAATTTTTGATCTAAGAAAGATATTTACTTAAAAGTCTTATAGACAAAGTCTACTCGTCTATCTTTTTGAGCTACAAAATGACTAATAACCAGATTATTAAAATCGTCTGTGGACTTAATAAGTTCACGTTTAATAGAGCAGATTCACGGAAAACATTTTGAAGGTTATTGTCTGAAGGAAATTGCAGAATGTGAAGAGCTCCATTGGCTTGACGAAAATCTTCCCTGCTATATATGGTTAGTAATTTTTGCTTTAATGAAAGAGAATCTAACTTAAAAATGTAGCTGCAGTACTAAAAAAATGCTCCGGGAAATTTATGGCAAAATCTTTAAAAGATCTTGCCTCAACGAGTAAAGAAGCTTCCAAATGATCATTAACACAAAATCTATCTGTGATATTTGTTATAATAACATCACATACTTCTTTGGCCATTTGCATGTTTCTGTCTACATATCGAGCTAGCTTTGTAGGTACGGGTTTTGATTTATCATCTCCATTATAATAGTCATGATCAACCTCTTTTCTGATATTCTGCACCGCATTCTTAAAATCGGAAATGTACTTTTGAATTTTGACACTATCTAACTGGCGTAGTTGTAATTGTTTATAGAGAATATCACTGTGTGGTAAAATTTTATTAAAGAATTATAACCACAAATTGAATTCCTCATCTTTCAAATAATTTATTAATCCGGTTGATTGCTGAATGGTTAGTTTATCATTTTCATTATCAATAATAAATTTAAGTCATTCAAGGAGTCCTTGTTTATATTTAAAAACAGTACAAACAACTCTGGAGTTAAAATTCCAACGAGTATTTGATCTGCGTGGCAGTCTTTTCATAACTATATTATCAAGAATTTGTGTTCGTTGGGGTGATCTAGAAAAAAATGTTGAAAAAGCAGAAACATTTGCAAAAAATACTTTAACTTGCTTACTTTGAGTGGCAGCTCTTTCTAGAATTAAATTTAATTGATGAGCATAACAATGAATGAAAATGGCTCTCTTGTAAACTGAATTGACCTTGGCTTGTACTACATTATTTCGGCCACTCATAACAGCAGCCCCATCATAACTTTGAGCTATTAGCTTTTCAGGAGATTTGTTTATATTCATTTTCTCTAAGTCTGCAAAAATTACGTTATTTATGTCTTCTGCGCTATGACTAGGCGGTATTAAGTATCCCATAAAACGTTCATATACTCTAGCAGCTCTAGCTTCTTTAACATAACGTACTATAAAGACTAATTGGGATATGTTCGCATTATCAGTGGTTTCGTCAGCTTGAATTGCAATGTACTTACGTTCTGCCATTTCATTTTTTATTAAATTCAGAGTGACTGCTAATATTGAATCTAATAATTCATTTTTAATTGTCTTTGATAAACCAGAAAATACAGCATTTTTCGATTGCTCTATATGTGATTTGAGAAGTAAATCAATTTCGCTCATAAAATTTATGAAGTCTCTAAAAATGCCCGGGTTGTCGCTATCCAATGTTTCGTCATGTCCTCGCAATGCTAATTCAAAAACACCACAAAATTTGATGCAGTCAATAAGTTTTTCTAGAATATGACGGTTTTCTTTTACTTTTTCATAATGCTTTAGCACTTCAATCCGATAAGCGTTACTTAACTGATTTCGTAGGTCAACATGGCCTAAAGTTGTAAATTCGAGAGAATAGAACAAATGCCTTTGACATATTGAATGCGTTTTTATTTTTACACCCAAGTGCTTCAGATCAGTAATGTCTGTGTAGCCCCAAGCGGGATCACAATCGTTGGACCCCATCAATAAACACACAAAGCAATAAAATGAATTGCTGACATCGCAACCACATAGCCAATCTGCATTTTGGTACATACCTGCATTGAATGATCTTACCACAATTTTGCCCTTCACCACATGTTATTTTAGGATCTGAAGGTTAGACCGAAATGGACCCAACTCTTTTATTTTCTTACGATCCTCCAAAACTTAATCCTCTCAATCTTGCCGCGATAATTGCTTGGACGGTATTCATTGCTTCAATTAGAACACGAAATCACCCAACAACTGCTGAATCTCAGTAAAAACAAGAAACTAAAACGGTAGAGCAACGAAATTATTTCACAGCTGGATAAACCGCTAATACGCTACGCCACACACCACACTTGCATGTATTGTATTTAGTTTATAAGCAGATTGTCGTTGCCGAAATCTTTGAAACAACGGCAAAGTTCGACAACGTTCGGGGTTCGGGTTTAACAAGTTACTTTATTGGCTTGAGCAAAATGATTCTTGCCCCTCCCCAACGCTGTTGTCAGTGATTTTTAAAGCACTCTTGATGTATAATTGCATGGGAAAATAAGGATACCATATGCCAAGTTTCACGCAATCTGGCAAAGCACGGGGGGCCAACGCCAAGCTATCTCACAGCGCGCAGCGTTCAGTTTGGAAGCGGGAAACTTAAAATAGAAGCAAGTAATATATCTGATGGCCTTTATAAATTTATCGCTTGTGCTTAATACATTCTCTATTTTTCTGGGGAGCTTTGGGAGGGCATTGCGCATTTGCCCCTCCTGCACCAGCCGCCACTGCTCGAAAGTGATTCGAGACTCTTAACCAAGGATTATAATTAACTTAACATATGGAAACAGTTAGGCACAAGATGCTTAGATTTATCTTCAAACTATGTCATCTACTCTATCGCAAGAGCTAACTATCATCAACTAACAAACTTTGTATCTACAAGTCCATAACAAAGAGTTAAAAACTCATAAAGAAGCGACGCTTTGGTCGGGTTTTTTGAAGTTTTGAAGTCAAATCCTGTAAAACAAATCATTAAATTGAAAGGGTGTGCTTCCATCTACTCATGAGTTGTCTTCTCAGTTAGCATCCCTTCAAAGCTCGTTTTCTTCATGATTCAGAACGAGCGAGGTCAATGTTGCACAACGGGCCTTTAAACTGGGTGGATTTAGCATCTCTGTCGCCAATCAAATCAATGCCAAACCACCGAATGGCTTGTCATTGACAAATTGTTTTTGTGTTTAACGGATTTTTGATTTAAAAAAAGTTTGTTTCTTCAATTGATCTTGTCCTTGACAATCTATTAATTAAAACAAGTTAAAATGACCGTTTGCAGTCTTCTAGTTGGATGTCAAACTTCCAATTTTTTACTGGCTACAAAATGGAAATTTTTCCAAAACTGCATACGATGATTCACCCTGAATTTTACCTTCAACCGCTTGCTAATTATGGGATTCTAGAAAAATTACGAAGCTACCTAAAAATAACTTTAAAAGCACCTCATCATACAGGATGACCGTGACGTTGCCGTTTCTTATTTCGACTAACATAAACATTGGTCTTAAAGCAACAAATCTTTAAAAATATCAAACCAACATCTGTGATTACGCGCATTAAACCGCGTAATAATCTCGATGAAGAAACGGTAGAAAACGCAAACACTAGCGTCAATAAATCGCTTAAAACACCATTACAGCAGCTTTGTTAGAATCAGTTCAAATAGAGTGGCGTCATGTGCAAACACATTCCGGCAGTTTTCCTGGTAATTCTTTTAACTTCTTCAGCAGCAAGCAAGAAACGAACCGGGAAATCCCCCAATTCCGAAAATGACATAATCGAAAAATCAGAAGTGACCCTAAAATTTCCTACTTACGCTCTTAAAATGCCTCCACTTATCTCCGTTAGACGGCGATCTAACGCTGCAGTTGATCCTGTTCCAGGTAATCAACAATTTTTGATTTAACATCAATAATTATTTAATTAGGTTTTGCTTTAGTGAGTTGCAGTTCTTCGAATGTAACTAAAGCTTTAAGCGAATTGAGAAAAAAGATACAGTGTGTTCCTCGAGACACTGTCGTTGATGTAGTACCACCTGAGGGTTCAACGGTATTTGATCAATTGTACCAAAAATTTTTAATAAAAAAGAATTTTTAGGTTTCTCCAAACACAGTGGTAGTGAAACGTTGTGGAGGGATGTGTTCCGGTAATAAGAAATGTGTGTCAGCCAAGAAACGACCAGTAGAGTTCTACGTTAGAGCAACAACTTCTAAATCGCAATTAGTTTTTTGTAATAGTATTGTGGTAACTGAAGATGTTGAATGTAAATGTGCTTGTGGCAAGAAAAAAAAGAAATGTTTGCAACTTCAAAAATTCGACACTAATAGTTGCAAGTGTGTTTGCACCAATAACGTGAGATTCATTCAAAATGGTTACGTTTTCAATTTACGTGGTTGGTTTTTAGATTGAATACGAGGAGTGTTTGGCGAAAACGGAATTGAATGTTAAGTGGGACCCGAAAACTTGTTCTTGTTTATGCAAACACGAGAAACAGTGCACAACCGGAACTGTTTGGTCATCCACAAAATGCAGGTTTGTGGTTTTCCGGAATTACTGATAACATTTTAAATTCTACGATTCCAGGTGTCTTAAGACGTGATCATGGGAGAGAAATTATTTATTTTTTATTTATTAACTTAATTTATTGTTGGTAATAAATTTTTAATTCAACTAGTAGCGTTTAAGAAATCTCCGAAATTTGTCCAACAATCGTTCCAATATTTGGGATTTCCTCTAGGGTCCAAAGGCATGTTACCAGGTGGTATCGCGGTTGAGTTGTAATTGTTCAAAATGCGTTCCAAATTTTCCAAAATTGCGGGAAACCTTAAAAAAATTAATATTGCACCAAAAATACTTAAAAACTCACTCTTTTGCCACGTTTCTCGTTTCACACGGGTCTTGAAGTATATTGAACAAACAAGGACTCTCCAGAGGTTTGCAAGGAATTTCGCCTCTTTTCTTGGAACAATCAATAGTGGCAGTTTGGCGTAATTTTAGAATTTCTTCGGGATCTAGATCCATGTTGATAGATTTTAGGGCCTTTCCAGCAGGACACGTCACGACCAATGTTGTGTTGTACACGTAGTCTCTTCCCGAAGGTCCATACCATGAATCCCAAGAACCACCATACGTAGTTCCTGGTAAATCCCGTCATCATTTATTACACCACCAAAAAACTTGCGTTACCTTTAACAATTTTCCAAGGCCCCACTGTCAAAGCGGCGTTTCCGTAAATGTCGTCAATGTTGTGAAGAATTTCTTTCCTTGGGGAGTCGGTGTCGTGCGATAAGGCCGACCATACATCTTTTCCGTCGATTTCTCCTAACCCACTAAAAAGTTCTGATAATTTAATGAAATTGCCTTAAAAAATTCGTTTAATTGCAAAAGCCCCATCGGCTCTTTAAGGTGACGGCTAGCTGCTGCTAGGAAACTACCACCTTTGGAGAAGTGAAAAATTTAAAAAAATCAAAAGGTGAAGTTTGCTTTATTGCTACGAAACTTTTGTTACCTTCATTTAGCATAGCCCATTAACTTCAAGTAAAAATAAAACTTTCGAAGGATTGAAAAAGTGGATAGAAAGATTGATCATTCATAGTTGTTGGTAGTGAAAAGCGAATTGAGGTGAAAAGTATAAGGTAAGTTCAAAAATGAATAATGCAGAAATTGGTACCTTAAATCGCCGCCTGAAGCGCTGAGAAGCGTCGGCAACCAATCACTTATGTGCATGGATTGTGGAGCTACTCTACCTGTGGCGTTCAGTAGCGGACTCCACAGGAGAGCCGCGCCTCGAATACCACCTTCCCATAAGGTGTTTTTAACACCTCTCAAAGGGAAATTTGAGGCTGCATTTAGATTGAATCCGGCCGCAGGTCCTCCGTTGTCTGTTGTAAAAACAATAATGCTATTCGTTAACATATTTTTTTTGTTCAAAGTTTCCACCACAACCCCAACTGAATCATCAAGTTTCGACATCATAGCTGCAATTAACATTATAACAAAGAAAAGTTGGATAAAAAGTGGAAAAACCTGCAAATCGTTTCCTTTCGTATTCCTTAATATAATCCAACTTCTTGATGGTGATATCGGGGGCACGTAGAGGTTCGTAGGGGTTCCCCGAATGCACCGCAGCGTGAGCTAAATATAGAAAAAGTGGCGAAGAAGAGTTGTGATTTTCAATCAGTGATTGCGCTTCTTTCGTGAAAACGTCGGTGGAGTATTGGCCGTGTAAATCGGTGGCAATTTTCATATCTCGTCTCATGTCTAATCCCCAACCTGGATTTTCAACAGCAGTGTGGTCAAAATAATCTTGGTGTCCAGTCCAAAATCCTAGATGTGATAAGAATCCTCGATGGAGGGGTGTATATTCTTTTTTGTAGGAACCTAAATGCCATTTACCGACGATCCTGTTGATGTAACCTAATTCTTGGAGATACTGAGGCAAAATTTTTTCGGTTAATGGTAAACCTCGAGGTTCCGCCCCGTAGAGAACTGTATGTTGCATTCCTGTGTGGATCGGATATTTTCCTGTCATCAAAGCGCTTCGTGACGGGGTGCAAATTGGGGTGACGTAATAATTGTTGAGTATTAAGCCTGAATAGGCTAATGCATCGATGTTGGGGGTTGGAATTTGGGACGAACCGTGGAAACCGACGTCGTTCCAACCCTTAAATAAATTAACTCACGACATTGGCCCAAATTGCAAACAACTTACTAGATCGTCCGCTATTATAAAAATTATATTGGGTCTTTTGGAAAGGATTGTTTCACTGATCGTGGCGGTTAATGCGTTGATTATCCATAAAATCGTCAAGTTTTTGTAAAACATTTTGCTGAAAACTTACAAAAAATTGAGGCGACTTGTAATTAAAATACCAACAAATACCTGTTGTGTTTCTTGTTTTCAACTGTAGGGAGATGATAGAAATTGTACTGGAAGGTGGAGGTGAGGACACAATCAACACGCACTGCTTCACGAATTTTGACTGGTCGTCACGTTTTCAGTTGGAAGCTTTCAGGAAAATTGATCGCACGCCTGTGCACTTTCTTTTTCTTGCCGCGGGGCCGGTGACATAAGCTATCGTTTTGTTTGTTTACAATATCGACATAAAAACCTCCTTATAATTTCATTAACCATCCTAGAACAGAGCCGGATTAGCCACTAAACGAGTAGGCTTAAGGCTAGTACCCAAACTTTGTAAGGGAATCTCAACCCTCATATAATGAACAAACAAATAATTATTTAAAGTGATTAAATTTAATTTCTAAAAATTTCTCATGATAGAAAAATCGGATTGCTGAGGGTTGAAGGCCCACATCAACGCTAATCCGTCTCTGCCTCTAAATTTTTTCTTCGAAACTAATTCACTTACTTGGTTCATTTGTTGAAGTGGAATTGAGGTCGAGAAATCAAGGCGATATGGAATTTTGCATATTTGCAAAACTCACATTTCTCTAAGTGAACTCTTTTGGCGATAACGATGTCACCATAGGTCAATGACGGTTTTCGAAGGTCGCGCTAATAAGTTGAATTGCAATGTTTCTCACCTATATATACAATGACTCAAAAACAATACATCGTAAATATTTATTGTTTAGGAATTTCAAGAACTTGTAGTACACGAACGAGTATGTAAATTTATAAATTGAAATTATTATCTTTATTGAGTCCTTAATCGTTATCAACCGACTAAAGTCGGAGCAACCAAAGTAATAACAGTTGATTTGTTTAATCATTGAAAACAATTCATTTTTATTTCATTTAAACTTATATTAGCAATAAATCAAAAAATCTACTTGCGGAAGAGATGCACAATTTACACTGCATCGAAAAGCGATTTTTTTGTCCATCGCAGTAATTTCTTCATAGGTTTAGTGGCTCACATAGATTAATTACGTATCCTATTCTACTTGATGCTGTAGCTTGTAGAGCTGAGGGAATTCCTAGTGCGGAGTTCGCCCCAATTACTCAATCACCTCTAAGCCATTCCTAGCCAAAACATCAATCCGTTCCATCCCTTGTTCTTCAAACTCCAGATTCAACGCCTGCAGAGTTCCGGAAAAATTAGTGATAAAGATACTGACAAGTCATAGGATAGGTCCGTCTGACTATTAGTAATTTTTCCTAAATCAACTTTGTGGTAGTTCTAAAATCTCAATTCTCTCCAGTCTTCAGTCAGCGTCTGATACAAGGAAGTGGCGAAGAAGGCCCCGGGCCCCTACAAATTCCGAAATGGTTCCCTTTTCAATACACAAAAAAATATTTAATTATCCAAATGGAAGATGCGAAATTACTTTGCATTGTTGGCACAAATTTCAAATCGAAGCTTTTACTGTCATTTTGGATCAACTTAGCTAAGTACTACGAAAACGTTTTATGAAGTGAGTAAACTTTTTAGATTTTTACCCCAAATTTTAACTGCTTTAACAAAATATTTCCCAAATAAATTGTTATAAATGAAAATACTTCTGAAAGATCTAAACATGACTGAAGGAGTACAAGATTAGAAGAAAACGGTGAAATTGATTCAGGACTAGGACTTGATCCAATTTATACGTTCCTTTAAAAATCTTGTTCGTTCCAGTCCAAAGAGGAAATTTGGTGTAAATTAAAATGATGAAGTTTCAAATCTGTAGCGGACTGTATCAAAAAGCAATAACAAAGGAATGCACCCGAAAATGTTTAAATATTCGAAAACACCCGTCTTGGTGGTGCAAAGAACCAAACGCGACTATCTACTAAGAATCGTAAGGATTCGGTCTTTTGCTGACTTTACTCGCCCGAGTCAAAATAAGGAAGCAAATGGACAATTAACCAATACTCAATTTTTTCGTTATATTTTTATCGGAATAATTGAAACCTACAGGCTATCTTTTCCGAAAATTTTCCATAGTAGTTGGTATTTTCTTTCGCTGTAAATGTTCAAGAAAGTTCTGAATCTTTTCATTTCTTTGGCATTTAATTGTTTCTTTTAGTTGATTTTTTTTATCTTTAGGGAATTGTTTTCTGCTATCTTTTCTTCAGTTTTTCCTCGTATAAAATTTTTAGGCGCTTCACTGTTAGGAATTACACACCAACTCGGTTCTTGAATTTATTTGGTTAACATTTCAAGCGCTTCATCGATGTCTTGTTTAGTTTTTAATGTCACACCTAATTTCATAATTTTCAATGTTTAAGATATCCTTGAATATCTTTTAATTCGGATATATATTAAACAATCACGACTGTTGCATTCTGAATACCGGTTGAGCTATTGATATTACATTAAAGCAGTTGCTTGCTCTTGCATGACTCTTTGATAGAGAACTTAAGTTATTTACTTTTCAGTCTTTCTAAATAAAACCAACAAACAGACTAGCGCCATTGACCAGTCCAAATTACTCATTTTAGTAATTTTCGACAACGTAAAGTATTCGGCTGTAAGAATCACTTGTCTTCGCTAAATTGCACTACCGTAGTGGGTAAAACTGAAGTTTTCGTCCAAGTTCGAGGTTGGTTATGATATGCCTCAGAGAATTATATTGAGTCCAAATTTATTTCCCGTCTTTGCTTTGATATGCCATCACTTCTTACTGGTGAATGATTCTTTAATCTGAATGCAGACAACCGTGTTCACCTCGACTTGATACAGATAACGTAAATTTGTTGGCCAAAGAAACTATCTTGCTGAAAGAATAGCGAAAGTAAGCCAGTAACGCACGCAATGGAAAATTATTAAAATTAAAGAATTGCTACAGCGGAGTGGCAGTGAATTGGACAGTCCAGCTGAGTAACAAAACGCTGAACGAGGATGAAGACCAATCCGAAATTTAGTATGTGAATTACTTGATAAGTAGGGCATACATACTTCGGGAGGCCAACTGCGACATCCGGAAAGATCTACATAGCTCCTATCGAGTGTATGCTCGCTTTCTAAGAGAAATTGGTTTAATAGAGTCGTGTATGGGGTCAAGAAGCTTAAGTTTTAGTACAGAATGTCTTTAGAAATGACAATCAGTGAAGAATAAACGTCCTAACGTTAAGTCAAGGTGGATATATGAGAATTAAGACGATAGATGGCGCAACTCCACATTATCTCAGTCTATATGTGACTTAAAGCGGAAAAGAAAATTGGGGTAACAAATGAATGAACATCTTTAATACGAGAATAAAAACTGTAATATATATTTTGATAATAAGAAACAATTTTGTACAAATTTAATAACTCTTTACACACATTGTGAAAAAGCGTCGCTCAGCGACGTGTCTGACGAGAACACAATCCAGTTTAAGTTAACCTTACAACTTACAGCCATTTACACAAAAGTTTACAAACTCATCAGTTTAATAAATTGAGTCGCCAATGGTTTAACAAATTAAAATAAATTGTTAGACTTCCAAAAAAACCAATGAATGATGGAGGCAATTAAAACCATAAAAATGTGATGTGTGTGAATATAACAAATGGTTTTGCAAGAAAAGATTTAATTAAATAAATCGTGGGACTCTAGTTTACGGAAAAAAGTTGCTCAAATTGCATAATTTCTCACAGAAACTGCAGTCCCACCAGTAGCTGTCAATTGTTTTCATTAAGTAACTACTTAGGGTCTCTACAGTTTTTACTAGGTTTCCAAAAGAAAATTAAGGAAAATGTATTTAAAGTACATATTTGTTGATTTATTTGTGAACAATAGAGCAAAGTTTATCTTGCAGAATGTGATCAATGTTGTTTAATATTTTAGGGGGCCCCATTTAACAAAGTTTTAGCTACTGGTGCAAACTTGTATAAAACATTAGAAATTAGGGGTAAAGCGGTGATAAATAGTAGCAACAAAATTAAAAATACTTAAAGCTATCTTAGATAAGGTGAACTAGTATATGGGGAGAACTGTACCGGCGCTGCGCATTCTTTAAACATGCCACCTTATTACGGCGCATGCTCAATCCGAATTTCAGTAGTGCCAGTGCGGCTCTCAAGGATAACCGCTGAATAGATACAAGTACAAGAGTAAAATTAATATCACATTTTTGAAATTTTTAGGTACAAAGGAGTCCTTAAGCTAATGTTGCAAATACTGTGAATCCCTAAGTTAAGTTCTCAAACCGCTACTGGATTTCATTAACATATATTAACCTAAACTATAGTAGTTATGGTAAATAATTAAATAATTGCTTAACTCCGTATTAATGTCAGACTTATAAAAACTAACGCTACAGTACGCTAAAATTCGTTAAGACACTTGGGCGTTGCTCAACACACAATTTTCTCTTTCACATTTTCGTTCTGAACTAAAATCCGCACTTCAAATTGACTGTTTTTACTTTCACTTTGTTCCACATCTTTGTTGCTGTAATCGATTCTACTTGGTATATTTCTTCTATGTACGTTCTTTTCATGCTTTTTCAGCACACTTTTATTCACGAATCTTTGTTCGCAAAATTTACAAAGAACAGAATTGTTAACGTGCACTTGCCAATGCTTCAATAAATCAAATTCGTTGTGATAACGTCGGTGGCAGACGTCGCAAGTAAAAACTTCTTCATACAGCTCCTTATGACTCCGCTTGTGAACATCTAGGTCATCCCTAAAAGTCGATTTGTTAGCATCTAAACTGCTAATACGCCGAAGTTTCAGCGTAACTTGTTTATAAAGTTATACAGAAAAAATGCTGCCACTAAACAAAGAATTTGTGGCAAATTCAGAAATTTTTATTTCCACAACAAAATTTTGACAAATTTGGTAAAAAGAAAGTGATTTGAAGTAAATTGTGAGAATGGTTTCTCTTCTTAACAACTTCATTTTCTGTGGGGTCGACCAAATAGCGCCACTTTTGTGGCAAAATTTTAAACTAAAATGAGAAAAACTTCCCAATTCGTTTGTGATTTTTTGGCCTTGCAAGTGCATCATATTTTATTAATTAAATTCAAATTATGTGGAACGCATATTGAGCTAGGATAGTAGTCAAAATAAAAAAATACCTTGTGGTGTACTTCTTCCCGCAATTGCACCAAAATAGGTCAAATTGTCCATGTTTTCCGATTTTATGCTTCGCCATTAGATCAATGTCTTCGCAAAAAAACGAACAACCACGTTCTGAGCACTGGTGCAACACCCGAACATCATCTTCTTTCTCTCTGGAAAGCGCGCGAATTTTGTTATTTGTTATAGTAAACG
Source organism: Pyrochroa serraticornis (assembly GCA_905333025.2). Classification (NCBI taxonomy): domain Eukaryota; kingdom Metazoa; phylum Arthropoda; class Insecta; order Coleoptera; family Pyrochroidae; genus Pyrochroa; species Pyrochroa serraticornis. The sequence continues at coordinate 4,853,897 of HG995157.1, read as the reverse complement.
TCATTGGCGTTCCCATATCCACTGGTACATCAAAAGTGGGTGCCTCAAAAGTTTCGTATGAATCCGTACTTAAAACACTATTAGATCTAGTTCTCGAACTTTTCCTACTTTGAGATCTAGAAGAATACGAAGATCTAGTGCTCATTTGAGAATAACGACCTTTTTTTACGCGTGTCCACTTATTGCCTCTTCGTTTTCTCTTTCCGTTCTTATGAGTAAATAATTTAGTTATTTCACTATCCGCTTCGGATCTTGTGTAACTGACAGCGCTACCTCGGCCTAAAAAAAAGTGAGGTTATGTAATTGTTGTAGTTACCGCGATAATTTTTTACTTAAACTGCGATGTCTTTCGATTTCCGCTATTTCCAATTCACGTCGACTATCGTAAGGAACGACACGATTGCACGTTAATAAATTGCTAGGTGTAGGGGTTCTTGATCGCAAACAGAAATCTGTATCGTCTTCAAAACTTTGCGATGCAAAAACGTCCCATTTTCGGCCTAATTTTAACGGTTTTCGATCTTCGACATACCATGGTTCAGAACGTATTATCATCGGCAGAAAGCGACGTTTCAATTTCGCGAAACTATCCATTATGTTCATGCATAAATTGCATATTGAATCGTCGTCCCTCAAGTGTCCCTCTATCTGGAATTACATAAATAAGTTAAAATACGATTTACGTTTGGTTTTGTCTTTATTGAATACTTGAGGTTTGAATGCAAAGTTTAAAGGCAATATTTGGATTTACCTGATGACCGAAAACTTCAAACAAATCATCTTTGACTGTGTGGCTGTTGTTGCCGTAATCGCTGTGAATGTTGAAAATTCTGGTATTTGCGCAAAATAAACACGTTTTCATGTTGGATTTTTCGAAATTTCGGAAAACAAGCGGGGCCACATAAGCCAAACTTTGAGGTTGAAGGCAAACTCATAAACATAAAGCTTCCATAGAGCATGCACCATACAGTAGGCCAAATGCATAGATTGGCGCTAGTAACTTCAAGGCAGACAACATCATGTTGGTAGAGCTGCCTCAAAAAGAAACAGTTCAACGAGGTTTAAATAATGGAGCCAAGCGCAAACTTGCTCAAAAAAAATGTTATAAGTGAATTATTCTAATCGATTTAAATATATAGCAGAAAATACATACTAACATCGGTGTTAGAATAATCCAGTCTGATATTTTAAGTTTACAGTTATGACTTTAGTAAAAATATGCTTTAACCCCAGAATACGCACGCAAATGCTGTGCTCACTTTGCTCTTATGACAACTTTTTCCGTTCTAAGTACATTTCAACCATTTTTTCTATATATATTGTTATCCTTTATTAAATTAGTATTTTTCGACATCTATTGAAGTGTCACGCAATGTAAGTTTAAATTTTTCAAAATTTCTTGATGTCTCTAGGTCTTTCGGCTACACTACACCACTGGATTCATAACGTGTCACTACTGTCACTGTTGGTATGGTAACGATCAGGCGCATTATACATAATATCAGAAACGCAATTTGACTGGTTGTCTGAGACACGTGGTCATTTTCAGAAGGAAAGTGAACTGTCAAAGGAAAAGTGTGGTTATGTTGATGAATTTTGAAATTGATATTTCGAGATTCTCCAAAAAAGCGACAATATGGTAAAAATAAGCCTACAAATAAAAGTAACTCTTGAACACATCGATGAACTTTATACTAACCACCCAAACTACACGTTTATGCTGAAACTGAAATGTCTCAATTGTGGGGAAACTTCGGATAAATGGCACGGAATTACCGAATCCGAGACGTTTCCAACCAAAACAGGCAAATCAGAGACGCATTATTTAGCCAAATGCAAATTGTGCGGACGAGAAAACAGTTTGGACATCATCGAAGGCAGTAATGGTAAAATATTTTTTTTTGGTTTTTTGATCAAGATTTATTGCAAATTGTCTTAGGTGTATACACTGGGGAAGACAATGAAAGGTTTAAAAGTATTGTAACTTTTGATTGCCGTGGGATAGAACCTGTCGAGTTTTCACCTGGAGAAGGTTGGATTGCAAAAGTGGAGGAGAGCGGCAAAATTTTTAATGATATCGATTTAAGCGAAAAGGAATGGGTGGATTATGATGATAAAAGTAAGGAGTCTGTTGGAATTTACGAGTTACAATCACAATTTATTAAAATAAAATAATTTTATTTATTACCTTTGCATTAATTTTTGTTACAGTGGAAAATAAAAGAAGTTTCCATCTAAGAATTGTATTATTTGCTCTTAAAATACATTCAGGTGAAACAACTATCGCTAAAATTTATACACAGTTCTACACAATTTTTGTAAGCTTCCTCCCCTGAGGAAATAAAATAGATAAAATCAACACACAATAAAATGCGATTCAACAAATAAATAACTAAAAAATTTACAATAATTAACGATAAAAAAGGAATGGACCTTGAGAATATCTATCAATTTGATTAATCACATTCAGTAAAGTGAGACAAATCCAGCAGCTAGTCAAACACGTGAAGCTTAATAAAAAAATAAAAGTCTCTCTTGATGACTCGCTGACAACATGTGCCATCCTCGCTTTATACTTAAGTACTGCAGGATTGCACGAATACAAATTATCAGACCTATAAAACAAATAAGTAAAAAACATAACTAAAACCCAAATACTCACCAAAAGTCATAATCAACCACCACAGCCAGCTATTGTCTTTGGACGCCAAATCTGTTGAGTGTTGGACAATAAAAGTCCACTTAGCCAAAGAAAGTCCAAATCCAGACAAAGCCCCATACCTCGAAGCGATTGTATGGCAGAAACACATCAATAACAAAAACCCTATCCAGTTGAAAATGAAGGCAACTAAAAATTTTTGTTATTAACCGGTTACAGCAATTTTTTGAGTTACCAAAGAACGCTATGTAAAACATGAAATCAGTTCCTAGCAAACTTGTATCGACTTCTTCATTGGATTCAGGTTCAATTATAATTCTTTGTGTACCTGCAGATCTGTATTGAGGGAGCTAAAACAATTTTAATAATTTGAAGGTCAAACTCACTCCAAAACTTACTCTCGCCGTAGTTATATTAGTTATAGGAACATTTTGTTCCTCGAGATGTTTCTCTCGTTGCACTTCCTCATATGTAGGAAGTTTAGTTGTTTTGGTGACAACTTCATATGGGGGTGGTGCGTAAAAGTCTGCCTTTGGTGGCGGAATGTCATCACTGGACGAGCTTGTTGGCACGAAACCGACGTGCGGAATAGGTTGCTGTTGTGGTGGCGGCGTCGCTAAATGGATGCTGCTATCCACCACGATTTCTGGTGGGTTCGTCTGGAAAATATGTTATGGTTGGGTGTTGCTTTGTCAGTTGGAATTATTGATTATTTACCATTTCGGTGTGATTGTTAAGTTCGGGCGGAGTTTGTTCCATCTTTACCTCGGCCATTGAGCTCGATATCACAAAGTTTTACGAAAATTTTCTACGTTTAAAAGAAAAACCGCAAAACAGCGTCCATTTTGAAAGTTTACTATGGTAAAAGCATAGCGAAACGTCAAAACAATAAAACCGTAACGTACGTCACGAGATTCATGCGCACGACAGAAGGAATGGCGGCGTCGGTACAGGACCGTATTCGATCATTTTAGCCGGACATTTTGCCAAGAACTTTCAGAATTTTTCTGTTTTATGTTTTATGCGCAACGTTACTAAGTAAAAAGTATTTGGCTAATACATAACTTGCACCAGAACAATGCTGTCAAATTATGTAAAAAACAGACTACAGGTCATGTAGGGCTATGCCTTGGGACAATTTTCCATACTTCTATATTTCCTCTATTTTTATTAATAACCTCCTGTCTATCCACGGCCGTCTTCCTCCAGTCTTCCACCCTTCTCAGTTTTAAGTCTATTGTAACGCTGTCTATGGGCCTTTATGAGGTATACCCCCAATTTCTTAAATACGTCGTATATCTGCTCTTTGTCACATTTCGGATTTTTTTTAAACGATTTAATTTTGGGGGGAATTTCTTGAAGCCCGGTTCTGTCGCCTAAATCAATTTCAGCGCTATTGAAATCTGTTGGGGCGCTTAAAACTCACGTATCGTTCAATAATCACGTAATAATTCACGCTTTAAGCAACTGGTGATAACAACCAGTTCATTGGTGATAAGAGAAAAATACATTTTGAACGTGATTGACAGATCCAGATTGCGTCCTGGCTGCAGCGTGTCGGTTTCTGGTGTTTTACGGTGGGAGCGCTGCCGTCGGTTTACAATTTTTTTTGTGGCAAAACGCAACAGTTGACAGTTCGCTTCGGTGGGTGAATGTGCGCTGCATGGTATTTTTAACGCGTGGTACGTTGTTTGTTTGTATTTGCACAATAATAAAATGTCGATGCACAATTTGTTACTACAATCTAATGATTGGGTGAACGTTTTTTGATTTAGTGTTGGTCAGTTGAACATCAAAACTTCGAGATACCGGATAGTTTAAAACTTTGTTGTGATCTACTACTTGGAAAAGTACGTGTTGATACGGATTAAAACTTGCCTGGACCACTTATGAGGTTGAAAAGGTGAGTTTTCGTTAAAATCTCGAAATGATTTCCAATTTTTTTATAATGCGACTTGATTGTTTTTAGATTTGTTCAAATATTTAAAAGTATTTTAGCTGTTTCACGTTAATTACAATTTCTATTAATGTGCTCTGTTGGGTTCTTTGCTCTGCTAACCATTCTATTCTCATTACTACGAAACCAGCTGCCCATATCATAATATTCATCGCACCTGTTTAACAAACTTCCGTACCTACTGAAATACTTGGGAAAAGTTTACGTTAATTGTTTCTGAAATTTAAGAAAATTTTGGAAATTTTCATGGTTTTTGGTTGCCAAAGTGGTAACGGTACACTAATGGAAATTGCCACTGTTTACAAAATTGCAGTTCGCCAACTTACCACGCCGATCCTAACACACGATATCACAACTACTAAGTATTTCACTAAGTAGAAAATACTCAAATAACATTTTTGAGAGTTCCTCCATAAAACAAAACACCATCAAGTTTTCAAGTAGACGATGTAAAATTTAACTTTGCCATCAAAGTAAAATTAATTACTACGGGCAGTTAATGTTGTCGTTCCTCAACATACCAATAATTACAATTGTTGCAATTGCTGTTACTGAAGACGTGAAACTAGTTGAACGCACATTTTTAAACTCTTAAAAGTCAAAAGTGACAGTTGTCAAATTTGAAGTTTTGCACTGATTTACAGTGTTGCCATATTGACAGTTATTGTTTTAAATCTACTCTAGAACATTAATCAAATGGAACTCTTTTTCCTAAACGGACTCCTTTACTTACAAATATCAATCAATCAGAAAGTTTAGTTTTTGAATATTGAATTAGTAATACAAACCAAACACGTCTAGGGCCGTAGTTTTTTTTCGAAATTTTGGGATATTGGCTATGCATTGATTTACAGGTTGCCATATTGACAATTACAGTTTTCTGTAAATCCTCAAGTGTGACTGTAAACCAATTAGAGAGTTTAGTTTTTGAAAATTGTATTTGCAGAACAACAGAGATAGATCTAGGGCTGTAAACATAGCTCTCTCTCCTGGAACCGTACGTTTAAAAATAGTGCAAATAATAATAAAAATTCGATTTTTTTAATACCAATAAAACGTATTTTGATTTAACTGACCATATTAAAATGAATGTAAACTTTGTGAAAATAAATATTAAGAACTGGAAATTCCCCAAAGCGATGCTGCGTCATACTGTCGTGGGTAGTTTCTACTCAATTAATGGTCAGATCAGGAACAACAATTATTTGTCAACGGAACTAGCCGTTTCGTTTACTTATCACTAACATACAAAATGAGTTAGGTAATTGAAGTAATGACTAAAATGTTGTAAAAATTGTTTCTGACGACGTGATAATTGCCTACGTTGCTTGGTATACTCTGAAAGAAGTTGACGTAAAGGACAAGAAATGTCGAAAAAATATTGCTATAGCCCTACGTAACGTCAGTTGAAAATTCCACGAGCTCTAATATTTTTTACAAATTTAAATTAAAAACTAATTAGCTGAGTATCGATTATATTGTTATCCGACTAGTATAGGGGTGATGATAGGTACCTCCAAACACTAATTGGCCTCCCACTGAAGTAGAGACAAATCACTCTCTTTGGACGAAAGGGTTGAGTCAGATGGGCGACTGAAAGGAGGGTTTGGGGATTATTCCACTAGTCAGATTATAACACCTCATCCTTTCCTGACAAGGCAGCCGTCCTCCTCTCAGCGTAGACTTTTCCAAAATAATTTTCCAATTTGTGAAGAAGTTTGAGAAATTTTCTTGAAATGCAGTGGATCAGCATTTGTGCTTCAACGTAACGTGCTAGAACCCCGGATATAACCTCTTCAGATTTTTTCTTAGGAATATCCGAAACAAATAATTTTTTCAATAAATTTAAACTCGAGTAACTCTAGGTGTTTCTAAAGTATTCAAAATTTTATTTTCAAGTACCTTGTTGCATTTTAAATTTTCATTTTATTAGTGAAAGAACTTAAAAAAAATGGAATGAGCAAATCAAAACTTTTGTTATTTTTGGAGGAAAGTGTAACTCTAAAGCTGATATTTTATCTACCAACAGTTTGTTGATTTACAAATCACTTTTGAATAATGCCAGGATTTTTAATTGTTGGATCTGCGTGAAGTATAAATATTAAATTAAAGAGCTGCTATAGCCGCATTTCTTTAACGAATCCACTTAACATTAACGACGTTATTATAGAAGTAAAATTTCAGAATTGGGAGTCGCCTCATCAAATAGCTGCCGCCAATGGTAGGTACAAATTTAAATGATCGTCTACTAAAACAATGGACTATTAAAGTCACATCATTCATTAGTCAAGTCGTGTTCGGTATTTTGATTAAACAAGAAGATGATTAAAATGTTGAAGAGAAAAGTTTTGCTGCCACGTTTTCATTATTTTCTTTAATTTTTGTCTCGAAGCGTAAAGAACCTTCACCCTTTCCCAACACACGACGTGATTTTTAATGTTGTTTCTAAATCAAGTTCGAGAAACGTAAGGGGGTGGTTTAGTTGTCGTACGTGCTTTGTCGTACGCATAATGTTCGTTGTACTAGACTCGAAATTAGAGCAAATTTCTTGATTTTTTTTACTTTTAATTATTAAGACACGTCATTTAAGGAATTAACACAATTAAGTCGATCGGTCAAGTATTTTTAAAAGCACGGTCAATTGAGTTTTGTTTAAAAATTATCACCAAAATTTTAACTCTACTTTATTTTTTCCTGAAGACGTCACGTACAAGATTATTATTAAGAACATATTAAACCCCATATATCGTCATTGTTTTTCATGTACAACGAAAAAAATCTCAAGATTTGCTGTAGTTTTTGAGTTTCGTACAACGGCAGAATACGCTGTCGTGTCTATAATGGTGCGCGGATGCGACAGAGAACACGACACACTAAACCGAAACCTTAACGTACGTTTAGTTGTTATCTCAACTATCTACTAACACGTACAGAGCTTTGCTGCCCCGTTTCTTGAGAACACCAGAGAGTTGTTTGCACTTGAATTTAAAAACGTATAACAAATTAAATTCAGGATGAAACTGTCAGTTTTGATGCAGTTTTTACAAAAAAATGTTTTTATTCTGCCCTATCTTGATTTTCCTTGTTAATTTTTCCAGTTCCATTGTTCTAAAAGGTGAAGATAATTATTTAGAAAAGTTCAAGTAGTAAAAATAACTAAAGAACTTTTACACAAAAAATATTCACACACAATGAAATGTTGCGGTCACCAATCAGCGCCACTGCTAACTTTGGTTTGTGGTGTAAGTGAAAAATTGCATTGAGGTTATGCAGTTGCACTTCGGATCAATGTTAATTTTAGCTTGATATTTAAAATTTAAATATTGAGACAGACTGCGAAATTTAGTTGTCCTCGCCGGCGTAACGCTAGAAATTTTGGTACAAATTACCAAAATCGGTTGAGACTTCCCTGAAAAATTCTGAGGTCGAATCGATTGTTGTTTTCAGATAATTAATCTGTAGCATTGGGGCTACAACTTGAGTATTCTCAAATTCAATTTTTCCATTAAAAAATCCGTAAATTTCTCAATTTTTATTGGAACAAATAAAAATTTTGCAATAAATCTAACAGTCTTACATTGATAAATGATGCTTTCTAAGTCGCTGTACAAAAAATAAGAGTCGTTAATGGCCACGTTAATTAAAGACAGTCTCACAGAAAAGCCGCGTTTTTATGTTTAATGTTAAACAACCAATTACGGCGCGTCCGCTAATTTAAACTAAAAACTGAGTATGCTGTAGTATTTTTCATTAATTAATTGAATGCTGTGTGTCTTAGAATGAGTATACACCAGACTTACGTGAAAGCTAACATTAGTGTTGTAGAGAGTAATTAGCAGTCACTTCTATCGGTTAAGACCTCAAGTAGTAAATTCCCTTCTGAATGAATAGATAGAATTTTTCTTTCTTCTAAATCCAAATGATGTATCTTCGAGTTTCTTTTGTAGTTTTTGTCATATTTTTCTTTCTAGGATTTTTGCGTTATTGCTTATGGTAATTGCTCTTCAGTTGTGACAGTTCAGGTTATTACCTCTACGCCTGTTGATCATTCTTCTGTTTTTGTCCCCCTATTTGTTCTTCATTTGTCTTATTATTTCTAACGGAAATTTTTATAGTTCTCGTATTATTTCGTTTGTAAGGCTGTCATATCCGCCTCAATTACGCCTTCCATTTTTCGTCCGCTTTTCTATTTCCGAAGTTACAGTTTCTGATATTTCTCTTTCTTCTAATAGGTCCTTAAAATATTCTTTGCATCTTTTCATGATTTTATCTTCCTCTCTTCTAACTTTTCCCTTTTTACTATTTAAAGTTTTTAATCTTTTGTAATGTTGGTTCCTTCATGTTTCTTAAAGTTCCTTAGAATATTTTCTGGAGAGCTGCGAAGTTGTTTCTAAATTTTTTCCAGAATTCTACGATTTGTCTTCTTTTATTATTCTCTTTTTTTTATTTTTCTCTTTACGGTTCATACTAATTTTGTCCTTTTTTTGTAGCTATGTCTTCCATTTCCGTTTCTTCTCGTCAACTGCGTTTTCAATTTTGTTTGCCCACCAGTAAATTCTTTTATTGTTCCTCTTTATTAGTTTTGTTCTCTCGCAACTTTTTTCTGGTGTTGATAGCACTACAATCAGGCCTTCAAATTTTCGATAGTTTCTCTGTATTGGATATTGAGTTTGTATCTTTTTTTGTTTCTTTATTTTTTTACTTTTTTGTATTTTTATTGCCATTAACTGTATTTAGCCTCATCAATAAAATTTCGAAATTCACTACACTTGTTTTGGTTATAAATTATTGTTATAAATTTGTTTGGGGCCTCAAAACTTTTCTGTTGCCGTCTTTGCGTTTCATGTGGGGGAAAACTTATTCATTAAACCCTCACATTTTTAATAGTTTCTTAAAATATTCTTTGCATCTTTCCATGATTTTATCTTCCTCTCTTCTAACTTTTCCCTTTTTACTATTTAAAGTTTTTAATCTTTTGTAATGTTGGTTCCTTCATGTTTCTTAAAGTTCCTTAGAGTATTTTCTGGAGAGCTGCGAAGTTGTTTCTAAATTTTTTCCAGAATTCTACGATTTGTCTTCTTATATTATTCTCATTTTTTTTATTTTTCTCTTTACGGTTCATACTAATTTTGTCCTTTTTTTGTAGCTATGTCTTCCATTTCCTTTTCTTCTCGTCAACTGCGTTTTCAATTTTGTCAGCCCACCAGTAAATTCATTTATTGTTCCTCTTTATTAGTTTTGTTCTCTCGCAACTTTTTTCTGGTGTTGATAGGACTACAATCAGGCCTCCAAATTTTCGATAGTTTTTCTGTATTGGATATTGAGTTCGTATCTTTTTTTGTTTCTTTATTTTTTTACTTTTTTGTATTTCTATTGCCATTAACTGTATTTAGCCTCATCAATAGAATTTCGAAATTCACTACACTTGTTTTGGTTATAAATTATTGTTATAAATTTGTTTGGGGCCTCAAAACTTTTCTGTTGCCCCCTTTGCGTTTCATGTGGGGGAAAACTTATTCATTAAACCCTCACATTTTTAATAGTTCCTTAAAATATTCTTTGCATCTTTCCATGATTTTATCTTCTTCTCTTCTAACTTTTCCCTTTTTACTATTTAAAGTTTTTAATCTTTTGTAATGTTGGTTCCTTCATGTTTCTTAAAGTTCCTTAGAGTATTTTCTGGAGAGCTGCGAAGTTGTTTCTAAATTTTTTCCAGAATTCTACGATTTGTCTTCTTTTATTATTCTCATTTTTTTTATTTTTCTCTTTACGGTTCATACTAATTTTGTCCTTTTTTTGTAGCTATGTCTTCCATTTCCTTTTCTTCTCGTCAACTGCGTTTTCAATTTTGTCAGCCCACCAGTAAATTCATTTATTGTTCCTCTTTATTAGTTTTGTTCTCTCGCAACTTTTTTCTGGTGTTGATAGGACTACAATCAGGCCTCCAAATTTTCGATAGTTTTTCTGTATTGGATATTGAGTTCGTATCTTTTTTTGTTTCTTTATTTTTTTACTTTTTTGTATTTCTATTGCCATTAACTGTATTTAGCCTCATCAATAGAATTTCGAAATTCACTACACTTGTTTTGGTTATAAATTATTGTTATAAATTTGTTTGGGGCCTCAAAACTTTTCTGTTACCCCCTTTGCGTTTCATGTGGGGGAAAACTTATTCATTAAACCCTCACATTTTTAATAGTTCCTTAAAATATTCTTTGCATCTTTCCATGATTTTATCTTCGTCTCTTCTAACTTTTCCCTTTTTACTATTTAAAGTTTTTAATCTTTTGTAATGTTGGTTCCTTCATGTTTCTTAAAGTTCCTTGGAATATTTTCTGGAGAGCTGCGAAGTTGTCTCTAAATTTTTTCCAGAATTCTACGATTTGTCTTCTTTTATTATTCTCTTTACGGTTTGAAGTCTTCATACTAATTTTGTCTTTTTTTTTTAGCTATGTCTTCCATTTCCTTTTCTTGTCGTCAACTGCGTTTTCAATTTTGTTTGCCCACCAGTAAATTCTTTTATTGTTCCTCTTTATTAGTTTTGTTCTCTCGCAACTTTTTTCTGGTGTTGATAGGACTACAATCAGGCCTCCAAATTTTCGATAGTTTTTCTGTATTGGATATTGAGTTCGTATCTTTTTTTTGTTTCTTAATTTTTTACTTTTTTGTATTTCTATTGCCATTAACTGTATTTAGCCTCATCAATAAAATTTCGAAATTCACTACACTTGTTTTGGTTATAAATTATTGTTATAAATTTGTTTGGGGCCTCAAAACTTTTCTGTTGCCCCCTTTGCGTTTCATGTGGGGGAAAACTTATTCATTAAACCCTCACATTTTTTTATGCACCCCCGTATTTTGTAAACACCCTTATAGGGTTCCTAAAAACTAACGTGATGCGGGAAAGGTAAAGGATTTCGAAATTCTGAAACTTTGTCGGGGTCCAGTGGTAGTGGCTCGATCCGCCTCCGTTGTGTTCTCAAAGGTTGACGAGATGCAGAGATGAGTCAAAGGGAAGATTGAAGTGGAGAATCATTCAATGCGTGACTCACTTATTATGAATGAAAATAGACGGACGCCGTTTCGATTGTTGAGATAATTTCGTAATTTTTCCACCCTCAATCCGGTTGGAATTTTTCAAAGACAAACCCCGGCCATTCCGAAGAACGTTGTATCAATTTTCCGCTGTCACTTAACTTAAAAATAGACGCTTTTACGTCGAAAATAACTCCTCATCATCCCTTGCAACATTGGAGTCTTCTAATAGACGAAGCGTGACGTTCTAAAAATGTTTCACGACTACTTGAATTCGGAGAGAATTGATTGAAGAAAATTTAATTGTTAAATTTTCGATCGAATAAACCGGCCATTAGTTCAGCTCTGATAAGCGATGATTAACAGTGATTGCGGCAATAATGAATTTTACGGCGAAAACTAAAACTGTTGATTTTTTTTGACAGTCACCGTCCATGTAACTCGTTGACAATCATTTTTCCATTACACACAACGCGTGGGTGATTGTAAAATTTTTGAAATTACTCAATGGCAAAATTTTAACACAACTCCACGATACAAGTTGAATGTTAGTGGATTTGTATTTTTCAGATGGTTCACGGGTTGAAAGTGTCTTTGGTTGCGTAAGTTGAATCTTTGACTAATTCGGGTTTTTTAATCTTTTAAAGTTTAGCAGCAATGACTAATCTGTTTTGTTAACTGTTTTTCACGGTGGTTGACGCTAAATGTCACCGATCGGCATCTTCGAGATAGCGCAATCGATTAGCATCTGGCTTGCTCATTTTTGATGGTTTTTGCAACAGCAAAACCGCACCGAGAAATCCAAGAATGCGACGGATTAAGTTTTTGCGAGCACCAGAGGCCAAAATCGGATGTCAAATCTTCAAAATATAATGATAAAAAAATTGGCCGTTGATCAGTTGTAGTGAGGAACCATGGAATGCGAAAATTTTAAAATTGCCCAATTATTAAAAAAAAAAAATGTCGGTTGATGTTAAGGGGGGCATCGACGCGTTTGAAGTGGTCACGGATTGATTATTACCTAATTCACCGATGTTACGGTAAGTAGATAACTGTTTCAAGTCGTGTTCAACTTCTCCACACATGTTCTGCGCCTTTGTCGATGTTTGCAACGGATTGACGTCTATTTGTTTATTTAATTTCGAGATTGAACGCGAATTTGAAGACCAAATTCAGGTCGAGCAACAATTCCGAGTAATTTCGGGACAACGGTCTAGAAGGGACGAACGAGAAAAAAGGAAATTTTGCATTCAATTAAAAGGAATCTCAATAAGTTGCCTTTCATCTCTTTAAAATGCCCACTTTTGCCTACCCGAAAAAAAGATGAGGTTCTGCGTCTTTGTCGATATTTGCAACCGATTTGACGCCAATTTGCTTATTTAATTTCGAGATTGAACGTGAATTTGAAGACCAAATTCGAATTGCCCAACAATTCCGATTAATTTCTGGACAACAGTCCAATGCTAGAAGGAACAAACGAAAAAAGGGAAATTTTACATTCAATTGAAATTTTTAATTTTGGTACTCGCCTAGCCAGAGGTTTTTAACACTACGCAAATTATCAAGGGAGGTATCGGCATTTTTAATTTTAGCGGAACAGGGATCTCAATAAGTTGCCTTTTATCTCTTTAAGACGCCCACTTTAGCCTACCTGGAAAAAAGATGAGGTTCTGCGTCTTTGTCGATATTTGCAACCGATTTGACGTCAATTTGTTTATCTAATTTCGAGATTGAACTTGAATTTGAAGATCAAATTCAGGTCGTCCAACAATTTCGAGTAATTTCGGGACAACAGTCTAGAAGGGATGAACGAGAAAAAAGGAAATTTTGCATTGAATTGAAATTTTTAATTTTGGTAGTCGCCTAGTCAGAGGTTCTCAACTCTAAGCAAGTTATCAAGGGAGCATGGACATTTTTAATTTAACTAAAACAAGAATCTCAATAAGTTGCTTTTTATCTCCTTAAAACGCCCACTTTAGCCTACCTGGAAAAAAGATGAGGTTCTGCGTCTTTGTCGATATTTGCAACCGACGGGAATTTGTTTATTTAATTTCGAGATTGAACGTGAATTTGAAGACCAAATTTGAGTCGCCCAACAATTCCGAGTAATTTCTGGACAACAGTCCAATGCTAGAAGGAACAAAGGAGAAAAATAGAAAAAAGGAAATTTTGATTTAATTGAAATTTTAAATTTTGGTAGTCGCTTAGTCAGAGGTTCTCAACTCTACGCAAATTATCAAGGGAAGCATGGGCATTTTTAATTTAACTGGAACAGGAATCTCAATTAGTTGTTTGTCATCTCTTTAAAACGGCCACTTTAGCCTACCTGGAAAAAGGAGGGGCTGCGTCTTTGTCGATATTTGCAACCGATTTGACGCCAATTTGTTTATCTAATTTCGAGATTGAACGTGAATTTGAAGACCAAATTCAGGTCACGCAACAATTCCGAGGAACTTCTGGACAACAGTTCAATGCTAGAAGGAACGAACGAAAAAAATGAAATTTTGCATTCAATTGAAATTTTTAATTTGGGTAGTCACCTAGTCAGAGGTTCTGAACCCTATGCAAATTATCAAGGGAGGCATGGACATTTTTAATTTAACTGGAATCGAAATCTCCATTAGTTGCTTTTCATCTCTTTAAAACGCCCACTTTAGCCTACCTGGAAAAAGGATGGGCTGCGTCTTTGTCGATATTTGCAACCGATTTGACGCCAATTTGTTTATCTAATTTCGAGATTGAACATGAATTTGAAGACCAAATTCAGGTCGCCCAACAATTCCGAGTAATTTTGGGACAACAGTCTAGAAGGGACGAACGAGAAAAAAGGAAATTTCGCATTCAATTGAAATTTTTAATTTTGGTAGTCGCCTAGTCAGAGGTTGTTAACTTTACGCAAATTGTCAAGGGAGGCATGGACGTTTTTAATTTAACTGGAACAAAAATCTAAATACGTTGCCTTTCATCTCCTTAAAACGAACATTTTAGCCTACCTGGAAAAAAGATGAGGCGTGCCAACACAATTTACAATCCACATTAATATTTTAATTTCATGTTGTATCACATTCCAATGGTGTTGTCAACTGTGTTTATATTGGGATAAGTTCCATTTTTCCAGGTAGGTAAAATTGGACGTTTTAAAGAAATGAATCGCATTTTTTAAATTTATTTAATAATAAACAGCTTGCTGCAGAAAGAAATAATTTCATGTCTGCATGGAGAATAATTCTTTACTTTAGACTGAATCGAAACATTAATACATTGCCCTTATAAATAAAAATTGCTTTAGGGAAAAGTGGCTGATGTCATCTTCTACAAAAATATAATGTAGCTCTAAATTAGTCCGTTCACAAACCGTGATATTTTTTCTCAAATCGTTTGTTTTTAAATAAATCACGAAAATTTGGGTTTTGCTCTTTAAAACGGCCACTTTAGCCTACCTGAAAAAAAGATATCCCAACACAATTCACAGTCGAGAGTAATATTAGAATGTGACATTTAGGTGACAGTTACTGTGTAACATTCTAATGGTGTTGTTGACTGTGTATTGTGTTGGGATACGTTCTCTTTTTGCAGGCAGGTAAAATAGGACGTTTTACAGAGATGAACCGCTTAAATGCGACACTTTTCTTTTCTTTTAAAATTCTTTCGCATACGTATTCAAATCAATTGTTCTCTACTTATTTATATATTTAACTATTAAAAAAAAACAAAAAAATTTTTTTAGCATACTGACAACTCTCGAGTCTTTACAAACAAATAACAGTTCCACACATTGCTGTATTTTGGTTTGAATTACTTGAACATCGGTTCCATTTACCAGAAATGGCTCGCTTGAATTATTTTCTTTCAAGCAAAAAAGTTTTTTGAAAAGTCGAAAAAGTTATAAAAGTTACTAAGAGCTGCAAATTGGGTTAAAAATCACAACATTAAAGGGGGAAAATGTTGAACAATAAAATATTTTGATTTTCGCATTTATCACCTGTAGAAAATTTATCTTGATTAGCAGACAGCCCTCGTACAATAAGTGCGACCAAAATCGCTCTTTCGGGTCTCGTGCCATAAATTAATAACAATAACAGTGCTAACAAAGTAACAAGAGTCAACACTTGCTCTGATGGTATAATTACGTTGGTTGGTGTCGAATTTGCTTTAACATTTCGTAACAGCCGCCAGTATCCAACAATCAAGGATGTTTTAACCACAATAAAAATGATTATGGCAGGTTTGTTCTTTCGGTATGAGTGTGCGTTTATTTTGGTTTTGTTTATCCAGTGACTAAAGCTTTATCGCAAGTACAATTTGGAAAACTACAAGGTTTCAATCAAAAATAAACATTACCGTCCCATCTCGCAGGAAACACCCACAATAATTGTGGGTGTCGTCGCAATTTTTTTTTTCTTTCGAAACGCTACCACTAGAAAGTTGAGATTTAGCGACACGACACTCGGTCGATTAGGTTAAAGGTTAGGTAGTTCCTAGAAGAATTAACCTACTTCCATTCCCTAAGACACTATCGATTCTGAAGCTGGTTTATTAGCGCGCCTCGGTGCTATTTTCGACCGTTTTCATGGCGTGACATTCAATTAGTTAAACTGCCATGACTTAAAGAAGGGGTTGGTTTGTTATTTTTTTTAGATGTTTAAAACAAAGTGAATTTTAGCTATTACCAGCATCAGGTGTTCTAACAAAGTTGTAACCTCCAGAGAAAGGAAAGTGCTGAATGCACACGCAATTTAACTAATTTAGGAGGTTGGGTGATACAGATTTTGGCAGATAATTAAATGGATTTAACAGGTCCCCAAAAGCGTCGTTGAACGACTTTCTAACGGAACTCGCAGAAAATAATAAAAAAAACATTTTCAACCATCTGTTTTAGTACAGTTACAATAGTCAAGGTTTGTCAGGAAAAACGCAGGAGACGTAAATGGAGAGTAATTGCTAACGTCGTTTATTAGAGGCAACTGCAAAAAGACTGAAAAATCTTTTTTTTAATAATAGTGAGCTGCAATTTTCGGGTAAATCTGGGGGATTTTTTTTTGGTCGATCCCCCTCGGAAGACAACGGCAAACCCAGAAAAGATTTTTCCCTAAATTTTTGTTTGCTTGAAATTCCAATCTACGAACCAAAGACGACACTCGATATATTTTTAAGAAAGAAATTTTTCAGGAACTCCCTATATAACTAATTACTGATTGTTATAAACGTTAAAAAGCGTTAATTTGGTTTAGTTTACCATCTCTAAATGTAATTCGAAAATAGACTTAAGTGTCCAATTCAGATTTTGGTATTAAAATTTTGTATTAAATTTGATTAAGAAATAAATAATTTCAATTATTATTAATAAATCGAAATCGAGCGCTGCGCTGTAAAGGGCAGAACGGGGAAAGTGTCGGGCGGCATTTTGGGGACTAGTCGCAAAAGGTCGATGATTAACTGGGCCGGATCGAGGCGCGTCTGGCCCACTGGCCCGCAACAGAGTTTCGCTCGTGGACCATTTATGCTCGAAACCGAGGCAATTAATTTGAGTGCGTAAAATAATTGCAGAGGTAGTTTCGAACAATGGTAACGATAATGGGAGAATTTTCAAACAATAGTACCTAGCCAAAACACACAACACGTATCTCGAAGAGAAACCGTTCCCGCCACAAACGTCGAGTTTGATAATTCATCCATAAATCCCGAAGGATACCGTGCGAAATTTCCATCGAAATTCTAATAGAGCAAAATAATTTGAGATCGGCGTCCAGAAACATCGGTCTAGTTACGGTCCTAAAAATTACGTGGGTCTCTTGATGAAGCCCACGTGGAATCGTTCAATCAGTCAACAACGTACAATTAAGAAACGCATCTGTGGCTGATTTTCATTGTTTCCGCGAGATACCATCGGAGGAGGTCTAACGAGCAATGTTGTTACTTAAACAATAACTGGCTTGCGCATTCATTAGTTGGGGCAATTATTTTGAAATTTTGGTTTCGAATATTGTGTTAAAGCTTTAACCTACTTTTTGTCGTCAGACAATCGTTCGTGTGTGTGTGTGAAATCGCGAATTATGATTTAAAAAAAAATTGTTGCCATTCTGTCCAAGTTGACTTTCCATTGTGGTCGAATTGCTGGACGGATTACGTTATGAGTTCGCACTTTCGATTTCGATCAAAACCATTGATGGCGTTTTGGCCGGAAACCGGTAGTTGGGATTACCAACAATGTTAAATAATAATTAGAAAGTTGTAACTTTTTGGGTTATTACCGAAAAAAATTATTGTTTTCGAGCTGTCTTAATTGTTAATATTAACATATACAGGATGAGTGATTTTCGATTTTTATTTTACGAATTGAGGAAATTATGGCGAGAAACGCCGTCAAAGGGGAACGTTGAGTAGAGTTATTAAGCGAAAAAATTGAAAAAAATTAGCGAATGCCAAAGAGTTGCATTTTGCACTCCGCTTCTTTGTGGCTGTATCATCTTTTAACAGTTTTCTAATATTCGACCAGAAAGTCTGTTAAAAAATTTCACATCTAGAGGTTCGCCCTTTTCCACTTTTGGGGGACTAAATAATTTTTTAGTACCAATTTGTATTAATTTGGCGGTACTCATTTTTTATGTTTTTCATTTTTTTAGGCGATTTATGTCTTTATCATCAACTCTACTTCTCTTCTTCTGTTGAAATTTTTTCTTTTTTGAATTGTGTCCGATTCGTTGTAAGCAACTCCTTACAGTAGTCTTCCGGTTCAGTTGCTGGGATTATTTGATTACCTACCTGACTTTATATTATTGATAAATTTGATATTTATTATTTATTTTGATAAGTCACAAATCAAAATTTTGCAACAAAAATTTGTGGCAAATCTTGAAATCGTCACTGCCAACTAGAAGGGAAAGAGCAACGGTCCCAAGTTCGATCCCTGAGGCACACCAGACCAGAAGCAACTATCGTAGGGCGTGATGAAACTTTTATAGGAGTTGAAGTAAAGAAAAACGACTTGTAACAGAAATTTTGAGCTCCAACGAGACTAATAGTAATAATTTTTGGTATTTCGTCAACCGAAAGGGGCAGGTAACGTTGTTAAACAGTCGAAACGCCAAAATCGGGAAGACAGTAATTTCTGTGTCGGGCCACAATTTCTCGAAATAACAATTTTGAAGGACCCCAGCGATCCACCACTTCAATACCTACAGTGCTACCGGTCTTGGGTCTTCACTGTCATGTAAATTTATTTAATGACACTTAACGGTAAGCCCCGAGCACCACCAATAAACTTGTCTCCGTTACCGCGTTCCTATACAACAGAACCAGGTAGAACTCTTCGGGTTGTCAGAAAATATCAACATTTTTAGACCCACCCAAAATGTTAGGCGATAACCCAAATTCTTCTGGTAACCGTTCGTTTGAGCGAGAAACAAAAAATTTAAAGGTTAATCGCTTAATTTACGCCGCATCTGTTGGTTTTTGGTCTCAATTCCGAAGAACGGTTTCGAGGATAACATCCGAGGCCCTGCAGAGGTCTCGGTTTATTGTTGTTTTTGGGAGTCCGTTTTATCGACGTTGAAATGACCGGGAGCTAACTGGGATTTCTGGGTGAATCATAAGCGATTAGGACTTTCGCCTCAAAAACAATTGTTAAACTTTAGTTTATTCTTGTAAATTTGGAGCAAAACCGATATTTGGGGGGAATTGACTAATATTTCTATAGGGTTAAAAGTTTGAAATCCCTTTATAGTTTCCCAAACAAGAATTTCTATTTTAATTTGCAAGACTTGTCTGATTTCCTAAATAAAGAAACTATGGCTTGTGGTAACTAAATCCAAGCAAATGACGTCGCCAGTATCGATCAAGAAATTAATGCGCTACCCCAGCGTTTGGTTTAGGGTCCTGTTGTTCATTTTCTTGGTCATCGTTTTTTCAAATAGGGTCCGATCCACTAAAAATTCCCCAAGGACCGTGTCACTTACGGATCCCGTGCAGGTGTCTCCAAATTTCTATTTACACTAAACGAGAGCAGGTATCGCGCTATCAGTTCGTTGCTTCTCGCCGAAGTGTGTTGTAGTGTTTGCTTTAGGTAGTAAGTAAATTAAAAAAAATCTCCGATTAAATGTTTATCGGTTGGTTCCAGGCACGTCCGGAATTTCCATTTTCGTTTCGTTCGTTTACTCCGTTAGTTTAGCTATAAACTGTACGGCTTTTTGTCTATTGCCCCCATACCTGACTCATATTCCGCCAACACTCCAATTTGAATTGGGATGGTGCTTGTTAGGAGATTATGGCAACAATAACAAATTTATAGCGTAAATACCTTGAAATTCCAACCCATCACACCACGTTCCCATCATGAATCTATGATCGAATCGAAGATTCAAAGCCATAATTTGTTACTAATGATCAAAACTGTATGAGGAAAATAAGAAAGTGATGATATTGTTAATTTTTTTGCAGGTTCCACAATGGATTCTAAGGCGTGTGAAAAATAGTAAAAGTGCCATCGAGGTAAGAATGCCGACTGAAAACGTTCTTTTTATAGAATTAAGTGTCTCGATTTATCCTGGAGAGGCGTTGTAAATGAACAGAAGTGACATTTCTGATTAATTTTTGGGGGTTTCACCGGATTTGTTCGTAAATTAGAAATGTTGAAATTTTATTAGTAGTTTTAAACAATGCACTGCCGTTATTACTGTTATCGAAACTACATGGAACTGGTAACTGGATAACGCTCGAAGTTAACGCTATCTTCGCTTTGTTTGTGGAAATCGTTTAAAAACATTGTTAACTTTGTCTACATTGCTGGTAACTAGCAACAAATTTGGGCATTGATTCAATTGTTACAAATTGTTAATTGAGTTATTTACATAGAAAAGCGTCTTCGATTCAGTTGCCAAGCTTGCGCCGAGCATCCTGCGCAACATTCTTAGGATGCAAAATTGAGCTAGAGTCGCATGCAACCGTTTTGATACCAGAGATGTATTCAGGAAAATTTGTCTGGTAATCAACAATATTTATCAATTCTCTAATTCTTTAAGTATAAATTTTAAAATCGCTAGCAAATTAATTTTAATAACAAAGCATATAGTAAGTTACGAAAAATTTCTAATCCGGGCCTCGCTGCTGCTGTTAAGACGTTTTATGGTCTCTGTATGGTTAATTTGGAAGTTTCTTTTCGCGGGAAAATTTAAAAACTAAATTTATTGACCGACTGTCAACTTAGGATAACTTTTATGGGATTGTCGATAGGTAAAATTTCTTGGACCTTTTCGGCGTCTGCGCCCCAAAACCCTTCTGGTCCTCAACTTTTTCTTTCATGGTCTCTAGTATTTTTTCCTCCCTTCTTTTCGAATTCATTTCCTTAAGAAC
This sequence comes from Pyrochroa serraticornis, assembly GCA_905333025.2. Taxonomy (NCBI): domain Eukaryota; kingdom Metazoa; phylum Arthropoda; class Insecta; order Coleoptera; family Pyrochroidae; genus Pyrochroa; species Pyrochroa serraticornis. Next base: position 4,832,898 of record HG995157.1, on the reverse strand, counting down.
TGTGCATCGAGCAACACCTCTTCGTCAGTTAAGTGTGTACCGCGATAGAAACAACTAAAAGTTTCACTAAAAAGTTTCGTGCTTCTATCTGGATCTTTCTACTGCTTCTGTTTCACGCAGTTATTTACCAATATATCGTTTGAAAGGTAAGTTGTGGAACTGATAGTCTTATAAAATGTTTTAGAAGCGCTTTTATGTTGAGTTTCTGGAATTTCCGCTATAAACGCGATAACTATCAGCCCGAGAATCTAAAAATGTTTTCCCTCCAACCTGACACTGTTGGGGATCTAAACGTGGAGGCGTTTACGCGGGAAATTTAAACAAAACTGACTAGTTCTGCGCTGCATTCTTTCTCTCTTGTTTGGTATGATTGCTTCTGTGTTCTTTTTTTATCTCTCTTAATACGATTTTTACCGAAACTCTCATAAATATTGCTCCTTTGATGATGATCTCTCTTGCTATCTTGAAATCTTAAAAAATTGATTTGTATCATGGCGACAATAAATAAATTGTTGGTAGTGGTTTTTACGATTAATTTGAACTAAATCGAAGGTTACTTCAAATATTTCTGTTTTTTTTATTTTTTAAATTTATGCGAAATTTTTCTAATTTGGAAAAAATTGCCGCACACCAAAAATTTTGATTTACTTCCAGAGGATACGCTTCGGTCATTGAAAAATTTTCATAAACATTTTTTTTGTTGTTATTTTCATCATTTCATACAATGAATTTTTTATTTTTCGTAATTTTGTGGTACCTTTCCAATTTTTTTTTTAATTTCTGTTTTCTGTTTTAATTTTTTTTTTACACTAGAGATAGTTGTAGCTAAATTAAGAAACTAAAAATCTAAACTGTACCGTTATGACAGATATGTTAACAAAATGTCCAAAAAAAAATTGTTGAAGCGCCAAAATTTTCGAACCTTTTTTCCTACTTATTCGAGACGACATTAATTTAGTGAAAAGAATTATTTTAATGGATGGAACAACAAACTGTGCAACTACCGAACGTTATTTTCAGCAACAATTTATTAATGTGCGAAAAAACTTATAAACAATCAATTATAATCCCGTTATGACCACAAAGACTTACCGGTAAAGCCTGTTCACGTTTTTTCCGAAATGTACCTGCTTATTACCAGGTTTCTCGGTAAATTACTGATTGTCTAGTAAATAAGGTACTTACATGCACGACGGAGCTCCTTCGCATTTTACAATCGATGTGGGAACGGGAACCCACCTTCATAGCCCCCTGTAGGTACATAAGTAGAAGATATAGCGCTTCAGTTGATTTCTGTCTAAAAACATTAGTTTTTTCAATACGAGGGTTATTTGACTCATAGTGGTGACGGCAGAGGCTGCAAGTTGACAACAAAATTTTACAACAACCAAAGAATGTTAGTAGCGAATCTTTCTAATTTAAAAAAAGCAGGGCGGTCTTCAACTACTAAAAATTTGTCGTGTTTCACCTTCTGATGGTAATTGTTAAATGACTTAAGCAATATTCAAGGTCATAAAACACAACAAAAGTACGTTTTGTTTATTTACACTTCAGCGCAATTGAAGCGTTTATACAGTAAAAAAAATATTTATTCAGGAAAACTTTTGGAGCTCGATATTTTTACAGCTAAGGATTTATACAGCAACGCAAGTTGTACGGCGACACTTTGATCTCTAAACGTTAGTTTTAGTGGTCCAAAAATCCAATTCGGGTAGCAGGCCGTTACTAAAAAATTTTAGTAATTTAATGTAACCTTGCAAACTATTCCACATATTAACTTCCATTTATACTTAAAGGTGGTGCCACAGTGGTTGCAAGCGTCTCCCACTCAATCTTAAATCTTGAAAATATTGCGCAGGATGCTCGACGCGAGCGTGCAATTTGCCCAGAACTTGTTTTGCTGCATCTTTATGTTGTGATATTATCTTGGATCTTTGGATACAGATAAATGCTGTTCCACCTGCAATTCAGTATCTTGCAACTGTAATTAACGGCTCCATTTTCGTGGGGCGTAATTTTAGAATTGGCCGCAACAGTAATTTTACTTTTCAATGCTCAACTGCGAGTTCTTCAATTATCATGTGTGCCACAATTACATCTAATATGATTATTGTTGTCAATTAGCGCCTGGCGTCCTGTGAAAGTTCCTTATTAAAGTCGACGATATCCAATTTTTCGCCTATCGTTTTCCAAATAAGTGTTCCACTTACTTGTTTCGCTGCCAGTCGGGGTTAATTGCCCCCTTTTTTCCGCCGCACACACCGGTTCAGTCACGCCGAATTAATGCCAGGGACGGCGAAACTCACCAAACCGTACATATTATGCATATCGATCAAGTACGCACGTTAAAGTGTGTCTTAGCGGGACCTCCACCACACACACCATCGGTTTGTTGCTTTTTTTTAAAGTTCGTTGCGCTGTCGGGATGCTGATAGTTGTGCTTGATGCTGCCTCTCAATCGATGCACGACGACCTCGACCATGAAGCCGTGACCCGACCTTCCTGTCGTCGCCGAGTTCCGGACGGATTTTCCTAGATAATTTCGGAAGGGTTTTTGAAAAAAAAACGCGTTGATACTTTTATTGTGAATTGTGAGAGAGTTGTCGAGTCGGATGCAGGTTTAGGTGCAGGTGACACTTGTTTTAAAAGTCAGGGCCGTGGCGAGGTTGTCCACGATTTTTACTGTATTTGCAAAAAGTCGACGGTTTCGAGGTCGAAACAGGCGGCGTTGATATATCAGCACATGTAGGGTGCGAGGATAAAATCTTTGATGATTTTTGACGATACAGTAATGAATTTGGCGAGTTATCGAACCACACGAACGTTTTGTCCCACTTCTGGACGTTTCCTTACGTGTCGATAGGTGGCCTTAATTTGCAGAACTCGCCTTGAATTTTGCAGTAGACATTCAAGTTGGGCACCAATTTATGATTCGAATTTACTTCAGGTAACAAAAAAGTGATTCTTCTCAATGGCGCGAATGGTGGCTGACAGCATGACACTTACTAAGCGATATGTCACTACTTCTTGGAACTGCCAAATTCTCTATTGTGCAACGAAAATTGTAAATACAATTAAATGTTCATCACCAATTAGGAATCGCTTAATTATTTTTCTATAATGATCTTGTATGCAACGCCTTCAGAAAAAAAATTGGAGAGAAAATTTTGGTGTTAAAAATTCAATCGACTGGATTTGAATGTAGATCAATTTGTAATCCATTTTAAATCTGAGATTAATGTGTTTAAGAACTTTGCTTATTTTTAAAATCTAAATACAACAAGAAAACACATTCTGGTGCCAATAACGTCCCGTGAGAGCGACAGAAAACAACGACGTCTAAACCGCACTCTTAACACAAAAATTGTAAATTGTGAAAGGGAAGAGGACATTTACACCTGAAAGATCAGCTCTACAGCTTTTGTCGTTCATAGTGCTGAACTGAAATTTTATAACAGTGGGGAGTCGAGATTCTTTGCTTCTTGCACTTTTCATAACAAAATAAGAAAATAAATAAGGAAATAAATAGAAAAGAAAAAGAAGAGGCCTTAAATGAAACTAAAAAACATGAATCAATATTGAAAAAATAGGAAAAGTCGAAACCAAAATTCCGTATGGTACGCGAAGTCTCGCTAGGTTCAGTTCGAACGGTTTTGCGTGGGCTTCCATTTATCTGGAAAATTTGTGAATGGTTTTTGGTTCGGCCTGGACATCAGATACCAGGAAAAGTATCGGAGCGAGACTCTTAGCAAACTGAAAAACCCTAAAAACAATAATTGGGTACCTAGCATTGAAGTTATAATATCCACATTTTAGAAAGGGTTCAAAAGTTTGATTCGCTACGTTGGTAATTGTGTTTGAAACTTGTACAATTCCTGAAGTCTATGGCTGCAAAATAGCGAAATAGAATTGAAACTGGGCATTTGGACGAATGGGTTCTAGCAGCTCAGCTCTGGTACGATTAAATCACAAAATGGCCGATAGAAATCAACAGTGTCAAGTCCAGCACCTTTCCAACATTGCCTTATAGAGAAGAACTGCTCGAGGTTTATCGTACTGATAGCAAAAATTCTAACTATACCTCTCCAACAGTTGTTTGATTATGAAGCGTAACACATCTTGCAGCCGAGAACAGTTTGAACCGACATTGATAGTGTGGTGTATTTTGAGATCTTCAGCGACACGGTATCGAGGAAAAAAAGAGTAGCGGACCCAAGTTCGATCCCTGGGGCGCACCGGTCCGAAAGCGGGCATGATGTGTAATTATTATCGATTCGCCAATTAAATCGACAGAATGTAACAAGGACTTACTGAATACCGGCGAGAACATTTTAAGGAGGAAGGTTAGATGATGGCACCAACACTGTACTTTTACTATATTGAATTTATATTCAGTGGACAAGAATAATTTGTAACCATGCAACGTTTCTCCATAAAAGCGTGTTGCTTTGGCGCAATTAAATTTACTTGTGATTTTACCTCGACGTCTCAACTATCGGAACGCAATTTGGAAGTGTCGGGATAATGGACTTGCCTCATATAATATTTAGAAAATGTAGACGATTTTATTAGACCCGTATTTTGCAATTTTTTTCTAGGGGTAATATTACGTCCAGAATTAATTTTTGAAGTGGGGGATTTGTGACGTATTTGTCCCGCATGCGGTGTAGTTCAAAATGAAACCGTATGATGGCGCCATTCAAAAACATGAAATGGCCGGTAGCTGGCATCAGGCAACGGCGACCACTGACAGTTGCGATCAGACGGGAAGCTTTCTTACAGTCTAATATGGTTTTATCTAATACACTCAGAGCACACGACAGCCTTTTATCTATTTATAAATCGAATTTCATTCCGGTTTACATATGCGCGCCCTCTACTGGCAGTGTAGCATAGTAACTAGTGAGAATGCATTCAATATAGGTGTGAATCTGGGATATGAGACTACGTACGTCATCAATATTAACTATTGCAAATATTTACGAAAATACAAAATAGAAAAATGGGAAAAAATATGTAAGTCTCTTTCAGGTTTTTGCATACATCTAGAGATTAAAAATAGCAAAAATTTTTTTAGACAAGTACCCCATTGGTGGTATTCGAACAATAACAAATTGATGATGACCGAAAGATTTTTCACCAAAACACTTACTCCATCTATGATGGTAACTTAGTATGGTCATTGGTTAAAAACGCGATCGACATGCCGAATTGGAAACTGTTGTGGATTCGGTCCGCATCAAAAGAAACTGATCCGAAAAGAGACGCAAAAGCGATCCGTTCCGCGCAAATTTCATTGTTGTACCAATTGCTCGGTTTCCTTTTTTATTTAATTAATGGCTGAGTTACTGTGAATTAATTATTTCTAATTGAACTGGATCGTCTCTCCAAGTGGTTCTGCGGGACACAAAAACTTGTGCAAAAAAATTGAAACTAACAGAACGATTCCTTCACGAATGCGATAATTGTTAGTGTCGTGAAGGAATGTTCGTCGAACATTTTTCTGGTGAATGACTCGAAATGGCAAGCAATTGCGGTAAAATTGGTAAATGATGGCGCTTCTTCACTCTACCAAATAATTCTTATTCACCTACAGTTTCAAAGGGGAATTGAGGTTGAGGTCTTCATTTCTTTAGAACCTTTAAAATAGGAGATTTGAGATTTTGTGTTAGATACCGGCAGAACTTTTAAATTTTGTCTTTTGATAGATCGTCACACCACTGCAGGTTATCGAAGAGAGAAGCTTGCAAAAACTGTTCCACCCAGAATTAACGTTAAGTCAACAATTGCGCAAGAATGGGCGGTCGACGCAAATATTTCGCTGTCTTCTGCTGTTTTGTAACTTTAATTTTCGTGAAATTCAACGGATTAAGAAATTAAAAAAAGGATATTAACTAAATTTATGATTAGAAAAACCAAAATCAGTAAATTTGTTTGCTTTGATTAGCGACCAGAAAATAGAGAAATATTAAGAGGCGAAAGTCAGGTAAAGCATCATATTGCGCGAGAGAGAAGCGAAAATCGCCAGTTTAAAGGTCTGTCGAGCATGTTCGTTCTAAACCGTAAAAGGAACCGAAAATTGGGAGACCCGGGTTCGAATCCTGGTTAAGGAATTATTTGGAGTGCCAATTGAAGAAAATCATAATTTAACGTGAAACACTTTAGTTCGGTCAAAAATATTTTAGAAAATTAACTCGATTTTCGAATTTTTTTTAAAAAGAATTGATGCGTTATTAACAATTACTTCACATCAGAGCGTAGGAAGCGCAACTTTTAATTTTATGTGGAATTTTTCCAGGCCAACGTGAGTTCAAGTGCTAACGTCAGAACAACTCTTCGATATGAATCGTTATCGAAACAATATTTCGCGTACCGTCGAGTGCTACACGATTTTCATTTTAATTAATTGGTGCGTTAACCTCCGGTTGACACTGTTTTCTGCTAAAATCACGGTCGTTATAAAACTGGTCCATTTACAAAAATTTAACGGTACAGCGGGCGAAATTGCGAATTTCTCGTCAACTCGACGGGAACAATAGCCGAGAGTTGCTAACGTGAAAGGATTCTTCGCGACAAAGAAATTATCTAACAATTAACGATAAGATTTGATGTTATGCAATTAACTGCTGTTTGCGATTAAATCCAGAACTGTTCGTGCGATTATTGATAATAATTGTGCGACCGCATCAATGGAAGAATAGATGACTCGAAACGGTGTTTCTTCGACTTTGTTTACAATTACCAGCACGCAATGTTGTTCCCGTAATTATTGAAGACAACGGGAAAAATTGTGTTCGTTTTCTCGTTATTGTCAAAAAGTCGAGAACTTCTACTTTTCGGTATTCTTTTCGAACTGGCAGACGATTAGTCGCGCCAATTTTCTGTGAACATGAATTTGTCGCGGCTTCGCGACCAAGAAATCGTCGACAACTTTTAATTGGGGGGAAGGTCCTTTTGATTCTTCGGTCAATTTCATGCGAATTTCGTGAAGTTGAATCAATCGATTATCGATCGTGTTTGAAAATTTACCTCACTCAGGGTTATTGCCGTTTTAGGAAAAGTTCTTGAAATTGCCAATTTCAACCGGTGCTCCTCGTGCTGTTTTTTTTACAGATTTTATGCCTTCGTGCGTCAAACCGGACGAATCTCTCCATAAATCTGTTGGTATGCACTTGTGATGGAATTATAAACACTTTCTTAACGTCGAGTAAAAGTTCATTTACTTGGGTGTTTATATCACGTCGGATATCATGTAAAACCTAATCGTTCTAATTGAAAATGACGGCAACGCGTCCTTTGTCGGCGCTTTCGGAATTCAAGTTCGTTTTTGTTTCAATTAGAACAAATTAAATGAAGCTGCGAGAAAAACAAATTTTTAAGGCGACAAACTAGCGTGATAAATGTTCCTCCGTACAGACTATTTCAGCGGATTAAATTTTAGACACATATCGGTGGGCGGGGATTAACCAAAATTGCTCTTCTGCATGTATTTTATATTTTGAAATGCCACGTGTTTTTTCCACAAATTAAAACGATTTCTGATCTTTAAAAAGAATACTCCTGATGGATAACATGTCTCAAATCCAAGCTGAAAGTTCAAACAATTACTAGCCCACTTTTGGTCAATCCCTCTAAATTCTTTACAGTCAAACACATGTACTAGTGGTCAGTATTATAGCTTTTATGGAAATAGAAGCGAGAAATATACGCCACTAAAGATTTTTAGCCCCCGCAGTAGCTCCGCCCACCGGTATGGATCTAATATGTTGCAGACTCAAAGTCCAATTCTTCTAAACTAGCGTTTCATGCGAATATTATGACTTTTTTGTAAAAAGAAACGAAAAGTATACGCTGTTAGAAATTTACACCTCATGCAGTAGCTCCGCCCATCGATATGGATCTAATATGCTGCAAATTCAAAGTCCAATTCTTATAAACTAACGTTTCATGTCAGTATTATGATAGAAAGAGCGAAAAGTATACACTACTGGAGATTCATACCTTACACATAGTGGTTCCACCCATCGATTTGGGTCTAATATGCTGCGGACTCAAAGTCCAATTCTTCTAAACTAGCGTTTCATGCCAATATTATGACTTTTTTGCAAAAAGAAGCGAAAAGTATACGCTGCCAGAGATTTTCACTTCATGCTGTAGCTCGGCCCATCGATATGGATCTAATATGCTGCAAATTCAAAGTCCAATTCTTATAAACTAACGTTTCATGTCAGTATTATGACTTTTATGATAAAAGGAGCGAAAAGTATACGCTACTGGAGATTTATACCCTACTCAGAGTGGCTCTACCCACGATTTGGGTTTAATATGCTGCGGACTCAAAGTCCAATTCTTCTAAACTAGCGTTTCATGCCAATATTATGACTTTTTTGTAAAAGGAAGCGAAAAGTATACGCTGTTAGAAATTTACACCTTATGCAGTAGCTCCGCCCATCGATATGGATCTAATATGCTGCGAATTCAAAGTCCAATTTTTATAAATTAATCTTTCATGTCAGTATTATGACTTTTATGAAAAAAGGGGCAAAAACTATACGCTACTGGAGATTTATATCCTACACAGAGTGGCTCCACTCACGATTTGGGTTTAATATGCTACGGACTCAAAGTCCAATTCTTGTAAACTAACGTTTCATGTCAGTATTATGACTTTTATGATAAAAGGAGCGAAAAGTATACGCTGTTAGAAATTTACACCTCATGCAGTAGCTCCGCCCATCGATATGGATCTAATATGCTGCGAATTCAAAGTCCAATTTTTATAAATTAATCTTTCATGTCAGTATTATGACTTTTATGAAAGAAAGGACAAAAACTATACGCCACTCAAGATTTATATCCTACACAGAGTGGCTCCACTCACGATTTGGGTTTAATATGTTGCGGACTCAAAGTCCAATTCTTCTAAACTAACGTTTCATGTCAATGTTGTGGCTTTGAGGTAAAAAAAAGCGAAAAGTATACGCTACTGGAGATTTACACCCCACGCAGTAGCTCCGCCCATCGATATGGGTCTAATTTGTCGCGAACTGTAAGTTTGAAAACAATTTTGTTAGACTAACGGTACAGATTGATGCTGAAAATCTTGAACCTGAAGAATATAATTGTCGTTCGCTTTTATATTCATAACGACAACAAAGGGAGTGCGAAAGAGCGTGCGACGAGGTTTTGTTCGCGTCGCTAAGGGATGTGTGCGAAGAGCTGTTTTAATATTTAAGAGCTAGGCAATATGCTAGAACGGCAATCAAAATTTATTTTGAATTAAATTTTTCTCTTTTTAGCCAAAGTTTTAATTGTAATTTTTTATGTCAAAGTAGCTACTGCAGATGTTTTATTGTCTCGATTTTTTTATTAATTTGATTTAGGAAAAACTTGCTGTTTACAAGATCACACTTAACGACCTGTCGGTATTATCGTTTCGGTTGAAAAAGTGAAGTTTCAAGCCACTTAAATAAGCATTGGATAAGACGAAGTAATCCCGTTGACAGATGGCGTCTTGTGGCAGTCATCAATTTCATACGAGGTGTTTGCATTATAGAGAGATTATCCCAGAGACCTCCTTTATAGTCGATCTGGCAAGTCGTAAACGAGGAGATTAACTCGTAACTTGTCGGTACAACAATTTTCACTTTCTAATTTTTCCAAACAAAAACGCCAAATTAATCCCGAAAGGGGAAAAAAATTGGAATTGCAACGATAAATTGCTTTTCCAACTGGAAAATTATGGATGTTCGTCGGTTGTAAAACGCGATTTGTTTCGATTGCCGGAAAGGTATTTTCCGTGACGCAACCTCAACTCCTTATAAGATCAACCACCGATGAAGATTTAATGTTTGTGAAAGTTTTACGACCTCTGATAGATTAGCACTAGTTGATTGAATCCGACCAAGAACAATTGCTGTTATGTAGAAATCTTACGTAATGACGTTCTTTATTATCGTTTAAATGAGATAATAACTGGGGGAGTCGCGTTTTATCCCCTCAATTAACTGACGTACCTATTTATCTCATCAAAAATCATCTCGTTGTCCTCTTGAGACTCGACTCGATTTAATGATTGAATTTTTCGTAGACGACGAAGCCCTACCAACTCCCCAGAGAAACCCGATTTCGTTCAAACCTCACTCGGATAGAGAATCAAACCGACTCTATGTCGTAGTAGTCGCAATTGATTTTAATTTGCTCTTTTTCAATTACAGATGTCATCGGCGGCTGTTGGGACGCATCATTCGGGGGCCGGACCCCTCAGTTTGATGTCCTGCGTCCGCGAATCGTCGCCTCTGCAAGACTACGAGCTGGATGGCGAGAAAAGCGGTGAGTAGTGCATCCAGATTTATGGACGGTTTCCAAATTCTATTTTCATTTCGACCACCGGAATGTCGAGAGACGATTTCGCGTTGACCCTGTGGATTAGTTCCTGGAACGTTGGACTCTACGTGTTTTGAGTTTGCGGATTTGCGTTGGCGAAATTTTTGACGGGTATCAATTTTTTTTTTTGGGAAAGTTGCCCACAATTAACCTAAATTTGAACTGTTGTGGTAACAACAACAACCGACCAGTAACGACCAGTCGTTATGTTTTATTGTAAGCGTTTGTTTGGTAAGCTTCCGTAACAATTACTTTGTTTTATTGTCGAATCGTTCGAGCTTTCCAGGACATCGGAATTACTGTTTAATGTTATTATAAAAGTGAAAAATGATTCAGCTCAATTGTAATCGTTCCTTTTGTTCCAATGGTTGAGAGTCCAACGTTGCATTTAAATATAGGAAATTATTTCAAACTTACAGGAAAGTGGGAGTTTTGAGGAATTTGGTGTCTAACGTTACAATTAAATGATCCCAAATCTCAAAATCTACAAAAAATGTGAAAGTTAAAAGATCTCAAAAGCGCTTCATTGTAATTGTTTCTCTTGTCCAAGTAGTTAAAGAATTTTGGTATCTAACGTTGCAATTAACTGATCCCAAATCTCAAAATCTACAAAAAATGTGAGAGTTAAAAGATCTTAAAACCGCTTCATTGTAACTGTTTCTCTTGTTCAAGTAGTTGGAGGATCTTGGTGTCTTATGTTGCAATTAAATGATTTTAAATCTCAAAATCTGCAAAAAAATGTGAGAACTCAAAGATCTCAAAAGCTCTTCATTATAATTATTTTTCTTGTCCAAGTAGTTAGAGGATCTTGCTGTCTAACGTTGCAATTAAATGATCTCAAATCTCAAAATCTACAAAAAATGTGAAGAGTTCAAAGATCTCAAAAGCGCTTTTTTGTTATTGTTTTTCTTGTTCAAGTAGTTGGAGGATTTTGGTGTCTAACGTTGCAATTAAATGATCCCAAATCTCAAAATCTACAAAAAATGTGAAAGTTAAAAGATCTCAAAAGCGCTTCATTGTAATTGTTTCTCTTGTCCAAGTAGTTAAAGAATTTTGGTATCTAACGTTGCAATTAACTGATCCCAAATCTCAAAATCTACAAAAAATGTGAGAGTTAAAAGATCTTAAAACCGCTTCATTGTAACTGTTTCTCTTGTTCAAGTAGTTGGAGGATCTTGGTGTCTTATGTTGCAATTAAATGATTTTAAATCTCAAAATCTGCAAAAAAAATGTGAGAACTCAAAGATCTCAAAAGCTCTTCATTATAATTATTTTTCTTGTCCAAGTAGTTAGAGGATCTTGCTGTCTAACGTTGCAATTAAATGATCTCAAATCTCAAAATCTACAAAAAATGTGAAGAGTTCAAAGATCTCAAAAGCGCTTTTTTGTTATTGTTTTTCTTGTTCAAGTAGTTGGAGGATTTTGGTGTCTAACGTTGCAATTAAATGATTTCAAATCGCAAAATCTGCAAAAAAATGTGAGAACTCAAAAATCTCAAAAGCGATCTCAACAGCTCTTCATTATAATTATTTTTCTTGTCCAAGCATTTAGAGGATCTTGCTGTCTAACGTTGCAATTACATGATCCCAAATCTCAAAATCTACAAAAAATGTGAAAGTTAAAAGATCTCAAAAGCGCTTCATTGTAATTGTTTTTCTTGTTCAAGTAGTTGGAGGATCTTGTTGTCTTATGTTGCAATTAAATGATTTTAAATCTCAAAATCTGCAAAAAAATGTGAGAACTCAAAGATCTCAAAAGCTCTTCGTTATAATTATTTTTCTTGTCCAAATAGTTAGCGGATCTTGCTGTCTAACGTTGCAATTAAATGATTCCAAATCTCAAAATCTGCAAAAAAATGTGAAGAGTTCAAAGATCTCAAAAAAGCCTTTTTGTAATTGTTTTTCTTGTTCAAGTAGTTGGAGGATCTTACTGTCTAACGTTGCAATTAAATGATTTCAAATCGCAAAATCTGCAAAAAAATGTGAGAACTCAAAAATCTCAAAAGCGATCTCAACAGCTCTTCATTATAATTATTTTTCTTGTTCAAGCATTTAGAGGATCTTGCTGTCTAACGTTGCAATTACATGATCCCAAATCTCAAAATCTACAAAAAATGTGAAAGATAAAAGATCTCAAAAGCGCTTCATTGTAATTGTTTCTCTTGTTCAAGTAGTTGGAGGATCTTGGTGTCTTATGTTGCAATTAAATGATTTTAAACGTCAAAATCTGCAAAAGAATGTGAGAACTCAAAGATCTCAAAAGCTCTTCGTTATAATTATTTTTCTTGTCCAAATAGTTAGCGGATCTTGCTGTCTAACGTTGCAATTAAATGATTCCAAATCTCAAAATCTGCAAAAGAATGTGAAGAGTTCAAAGATCTCAAAAGCGCTTTTTTGTAATTGTTTTTTTTGTTCAAGTAGTTGGAGGATTTTGGTGTCTAACGCTGAAAATAAATTATCCCAAATCTCAAAATCTACAAAAAAATGTGAAAGTTAAAAAATCTCAAAAAGCGCTTTATTGTAATTGTTTCTCTTGTCTAAGTAGTTGGAGGATCTTGCTGTCTATCGAAAAATTAAATGATTCCAAATCTCAAAATCTGCAAAAAAATGTGAAAGTTAAAAGATCTCAAAAGCGCTTCATTGTCATTGTTTCTCTTATCCAGTGATTTCGAGGATGCTGGTGTCTAAGGATCTCAAAAGCGCTTCATTGTAATTGTGTTTCTTGTTCAAGTAGTTGGAGGATTTTGGTGTCTAACGTTGCAATTAAATGATCCCAAATCTCAAAATCTACAAAAAATGTGAAAGTTAAAAGATCTCAAAAGCGCTTCATTGTAATTGTTTCTCTTGTTCAAGTAGTTGGAGGATCTTGGTGTCTTATGTTGCAATTAAATGATTTTAAACGTCAAAATCTGCAAAAGAATGTGAAGAGTTCAAAGATCTCAAAAGCGCTTTTTGTAATTGTTTTTCTTGTTCTAGTAGTTGGAGGATTTTGGTGTCTAACGCTGAAAATAAATTATCCCAAATCTCAAAATCTACAAAAAAATGTGAAAGTTAAAAAATCTCAAAAAGCACTTTATTGTAATTGTTTCTCTTGTCTAAGTAGTTGGAGGATCTTGCTGTCTAACTAAAAATTAAATGATTCCAAATCTCAAAATCTGCAAAAAAAATGTGAAAGTTAAAAGATCTCAAAAGCGCTTCATTGTCATTGTTTCTCTTATCCAGTGATTTCGAGGATGTTGGTGTCTAAGGATCTCAAAAGCGCTTCATTGTAATTGTGTTTCTTGTTCAAGTAGTTGGAGAATCTTTGTGTCTAACGTTGCAATTAAATGATCCCAAATCTCAAAATCTGCAAAAAATGTGAGAGTTCTAAGATCTCAAAACGCCTTATTGTAATTTTTTCTCTTGTTCAAGTAGTTGGAGGATTTTGGTGTCTAACGTTGCAAATAAATGATCCCAAATCTCAAAATCTACAAGAAATGTGAAAGTTAAAAGATCTCAAAAGCGCTTCATTGTAATTGTTTTTCTTGTTCAAGTAGTTGGAGGATCTTTGTGTCTAACGTTGCAATTAAATGAAGGAAATTATTCCAAATCTGCAAAAAATGGGAGTTAAGTTGTCGTTTATTAATTTGGCAAAAATCAGGTTTGTGACTTTAAAAATCTGCATGATAGAGATTGGATTAAAATAAGGAAGAACTTGGTTGAGGGTTCTAAATTATTTTTGATTGTTAATTCAAAAGTTTCGCAATTCTTGTTAGGAAAGGGTAGCTTCAACTTGTGACTCGTTAACCTTATGGGGTTGAACGAAAGGGAAGACCAACCTTTAAAGAGGCGGCAGTCAGAAAAGGGAAATAGTTTCACGACAGAGATGCCAGAACTGATCAATTAAAGGTCTTTCACACATTGTCGGCCACATTCGTTGTGAATCGTGAAAGAAACGCGCTTTGATTGGTTAATGGGCATAGCGCTAACGGAACTTACAAACGTCTGCACGCGCACTCACCCAGTTTAAATGGACTGACATTTAGAGGTCACAAGATTTTGTTTTAAAAAATCCTATCGAAGCGTCGTTTCTTTAGCGGTACGCTCTCTAGAATTCCGGTCGCAGAGAAAATAATTTCAGGTATCAGCAGGAACGGCACTATTCCTGCTGCTTTCCAATTTTCCGTCTTTCTTCCAACTGTTAACGTATCACTTTTTTTTCTATAAACACGTTGCGGAGTGTTATGTCAACCGCTGGTGCTAGCTCTTCCCTCCAGCTGCTTACAGCAAATTTTATTCTTAAAATCCCTCTTTCAATTTGCCACATAATACAGTCCACTCACAAGTTTCTTCTTCCTCTCTCTTATATTAGGATTTCTCAGCACTCTTCTGCTACAATATTGAGTACTATTGGAATTAGTTTAAACATCCTTCAGGCAGTTGTCTCTTAAAAAATCATTTTTATTCAAAAAACAACTTTGAAAAACAATTTCCTTGGTTTTGAACCAGCGAGCGCCCCATACACAAAAAAATATTTGAAATCTACTGTATCAAGAAAGAATTTGTATGGCTGGAAGTGCTGTTGTAACAGAAAAGCCAGTAAACAGCTTTTCTTCGAAATGTGTCTAGAAATTGCCTGATCTGGAGCTATAGCTGCATACCAGAATCTGCTAGTGCCCAGGGATTAATTTTTGAATGGGAAAAGGAGTTGTGGGAATTTTTTGCAAAAACCGGAAAAGAAAAAGCGACCGGAACATCAAGCAAGTTGCAAAAGTTAAGTATATTGCGTTTCCCAACCTACATTGGTAGTGGAGAATAAGACAAGTTGAAGACAAGCCGATATGGAATTACTTCAAGAAAAAGATACCGAAATATGTCAGACAAAATTTATTTTTGAACTAAAAATAACTATGACAAGTTTCTGGTAAACAAAGCAGTATTAAGAGGTAAAACACATTGGAGATAAAATAGAAAAAGAAATACCTAAAGATAGGAATAATAAATTCGAAGAATAGTTTCTATCTCTTTAAGCGACTGTTGTTCGTAAATATTTTTTCTGATCTAAATTTGGGTTTCCTTCTCTTATCCTGTAATTATCCCCTAATGCTGCTATTAACGAAATCATTATTATTGATGTCCACCTGTTTTTGACTACAGATATGAAGGGCTTGATTAAACGAAGTGCTTGCAACTCCGGCTAGTAGGCCGCTTCATAAATAATCCCTCAGTATTTATAAATAAGAAGCACGTAAGAACTCGCAGGAATTTATTACGGTAGGACCCTTCCACATAAGCCCTGCAGGGACCAATTTTTTACAAGTTACAATCCCCGAATTCCAGCAAAAGACCCTTACCGAAATAATTCAAGCACTTCCCAGTATGAAGCTAAAATAACAGTTAGGTAAAGTTCTTGTGGTAGCTTCCGGAGGACTGGTGGTGGTAATCAACCCAATTACGCCCTCCGTAATTTCTCAATTAATTCAAATACGTGCCATTGATGTGGAACAAATCGATTCGGTTCTTAACGACATGATGCACGACTCTCCCGATGGAGATGGGTCAAGAAGGTAATATGCAAACACCCACACATATCACGTTTACAGTTAGTGGCACAGAATACAGCGCGATATGTACCGTTTGATGCTCTAGGAAAAGATCATGACAACATTGTTTATCGTTGATTGGCGTCTACTTGTTTAGTTATATACCTTTCGGTTGTTGGACACGTAAGAATATGATGGCGAAAAAGAAGGTCAAGTCACGTCTAATGACATTAAAAAACTAGGTCTCACTTTATTGGTTCTATCGAGTTGATGGGGCATGAAGACGACACCTGCGATATGTAGCGGACACGCGACGCGACCTTTCGCTATCGTAATCTCTTGTCGATGGGGTTATTTACGACATCCAAGAACAATTTGATGTCGTCTTGCCACAAGAAAATGTAACTTTTGTCGAATGGAAAAGTTTTACGTCCCGGAACACAAACTTTTACGAATCCACCATCAAAATTTATAGAGCAACGAATTATCGAATCGAGCTCGCATCGGGCATGTCAGGATGCAAAATTAAGTGGGAGTCGCATGCAACTCCAAAACTAGAGTAAATTTTTAGGGATTTGTTGTACTTGAAAGTCGCGGGCCTAAATTATTTTTAATAACAATCTAGGATGCAACGGTTTCAGAAAAAAATTTGGTGTTAAATACTCAGTGGACTGTATTTTTAAAAGTACTTACCGATTGATTCGGAATTTGTTTTAATTCCTTAACGGATGTGTTTCGATTCGTAGGAGTGAAAGAAAATCAGGAAATTATTCTAGTTTTGGAGATTCTTACAACGGCCGAACGCATTTTCGGGCCTATACCGCCCCGTGCGTGCGACAGAGAACGCCTCATTAGATTTAGGCAATGATTCGTCCCCCTTAAGTACAATATTAAATTTTTTCGCAAATTAATGTTAATTACGAAGCACTAGTAAGTTGCTAAAAGTTTATAGTCGGGACCTCACTGCTAGATTGGATTTCGAGGTCATAAAATTAAAGTGGCTCTGCTCTGTTGTATAGATCTTTACGTTGTACTATCGCTGTACATAATAGAAACAAAAATATTTTTGGGCAGGAATTATTACCAATAATTGAATTTCTGACTACGGATTTGGTTGCAAAATTGTGGAAAAGAATATTTTTCTTAGTTTGCCGAGGAAATCGTTGTCGGTTTTCCTGAATAACAGCGATAGTGTTCAGACAAATTTACGACAGTAAATTACAGTTTCTCGCCTTCTGGAACCCAATAATTTATTGAAGCTAAACCAAACCAATCTTATTGCGCTATAGAACACAATTTTTTGGAAGACCAATAGGGGGAGCGGTACGGAAACTCATGGAATGAAAGAGAAGGATGTTAAATTTAATAACGTAATGTTTTAAAAGAAAATATTTGAAAATTGCTTTAGTTAGGAAAAATTAAGTCATACTAGAGTCCAAGAGTAATGGCAAATGGTAAAAATAATTATTTAGAATTTATAAGGAACGACGAAGCGAAACGTTTGTGTGAGTTTAACAGTAGATAGTTGACACACCAACTAAACGTGCATTAAGGCTGCGGTTTAGTTTCCGTTCTCAATGCATTCTATCGTTATACGTCACTTTAAAACTGTAATAGTCAATCTTCAGGATTTTTTTGTTGTACATGAAAGACATTGATGATATCGCGGACCTCATATGTTTTTTATAACGATCTAACATGTGACGGCTTCAGATAAAAATAAAGTGGAGATAATTTTGGTGACACATTTTGAGGAAAATTCAATCGACTATTTTTAAAAGTACTTGAACGACGACGTCAAATTTGTTTAAGTCCGAAACTGGTGTGTCTGGCTTCTTAAAAATGAAAAAATCTCAAGAAATTTGTCTAGTTTTGGTATCATAAGTCGAATCGTTTTGCGTTCTCTGTCGCACACACGTCAATGCCTTCGTACTTCATTCCCAGTGGCGTCAAATTTATTGCAATTCCTATAACGCTGCGTGCGTGCGACAGAGAACGCAACTATAACTAAACTGCAGCCTCAAGGGTAATCGCATCAAATTATCGCGGTTTTCTTCCGATTTTTTTATTCATTGAAAAAGTTTTTGCTCTTATCTATGAATTTTTTTCTCCCACGACGAATCCGACTACTTTACTAAGATAGATTAGGGCCGGAAGAAATGAAGTAGAGGGCCGGATCCAGATGTTCAAATGTGCATATTCACACGTGATTATAATTTATTATTTGGGGATTGACACTAAAGAGTGGTCGAGGTAAAAAATTGGAATTCGTATATCGGGTCGTGTTCACGTTTTGGGATGCTACTGTACACGATAAGTAGAGTAAATGTGTCACGTGTGAATCTCGACGTTCAAGAAATTGAATCGCAGGATACACCCCCGCCACCGGGGATTAGTGATTCTGCGAAACTTGTAATATTCAGGGCCGCCAAAGGTAACCGGCTGTTATCACTCGAATCATTAATCTATAATCGCGCGTGTTTTTCGAGATAAAACCAGATAATGTCGTTTACATTCATTTATTCGCCATTTGGCAACTGTTTTAGTTAACTTATCGATATGGATGCGTTTCGAAAATTGGGCAGAGCCCTCAGCGTTGATAGCTATGAACGTGAGTAAATTTTAAATTTTTTTTAAAATCTTCCCCAATCATAAATTATAAGAAAAATTTGAAAATGAAACAACCTCCATCTGGTTATTGTGGTAGAAAACCGCCAACGGGCAAGGTGCCCACTGTTTTTTCGCAATCTCTTGCGGTTTTCCAAAACAATGTTCACGCCGATTCGACTCAACGGTGCAACAAGTTTAGCGTTCGGCCGCAACGAAATTCTTTCCAACGGTTGTTAATTTTTTTATTTTTATTTTTCGATGCGGTAAAAGTCGAGAAAACAGCTCCGGAACCCGAACGAGTTTCGAATTATTTACCGGGATTCACGTCGAGTAATGGCGGGGCTCAGGTGGGGAATAACGGCGGACCTAATTACCGGAAGGCGGTTTCGGCGCTTACCAACAGAATTATTGTCGTGTCTGTATGAATTATTGATGAATTTGAAAAATGGTTTGCAGAAACAATTGAAACTTCCCCTCTTTGACCAGTTTCATGCAAGCTAAAAATATCGAAGTTTAGTAAAGTGCTAACTTGAGGTGTCAACGCTCTTCGCTGAAGCGTTCAAAAATTAAATCGTCATACGCGCAACTTATTCAATTTTTATGGATGGAAAAGGTCGTTTTTAGGGTACGTACGAATAGAAAGTTAGAATTGGCACTAAACAGGAAATTGGGCGACTTTCACTTTTTTCTTAAACTTAACTGCAATTGTGATGGCATTGCTAGCTTTTGTTAACTTATGGATTTGGTTTGGCGTAACTGATAAGATATTATATCAAATTGCTATCGAACCATTGTTTCTATAATCCCCAATAACTTGCTTGACTGCCGTACGGGGATTTTTTTTTTGATCGATCCATCTACAATTTGAGATCAACTTTCAAAAATCAAAGATTTGAACTCAACACTGGAATTCTCGCTCCATCGTTTTCGTGGAACTTCGTCTTCTATTTTCTTCTCTTCTCACTTGCATTATCTTCTGTGGAAGTCCTTCCTCTATTTTTTTCTCTGTTTTGAATAATTTTTACTAACGGTTCTACGTATAGTTCCTCTCTCCTTTCGAACGCAACACAAAGCGCGTTGTAAGTCGTGACGTCAGCCGCGATTTTGTGAAGTCGTTCCAGCCGCTTTTTTGCTCACCTTTTGTTTGCCAAATTTTTTTTACTCTTATACCCTACGCTGTGGGGTGCTCTGATATTCTCTCTTGTTGATATTATCCATCGTTTTCGTGGAACTTCGTCTTCTATTCCTTAGTCTTCTCACTTGTATTGTTATCTGTGGAAGTTCCTTTTCCTCCATTCTTTTTGTGTCTGTTTTGAATAATTTTTACTAAAGGTTCTACGTATAGTTCCTCTCTCCTTTCGAACGCAACACAATACGCGTTGTAAGTCGTGACGTCAGCCGCGATTTTGTGAAGCCGTTCCAGCCGTTTTTTTGCTCACCTTTTTTTGCCAAATCTCTTTTACTCCTATACCCTACGCTGTGGGGTGCTCTGATATTCTTTCTTGTTGATATTATACATCGTTTTCGTGGAACTTCGTCTTCTATTCCTTTCTCTCTCACTTGTATTGTCATCTTTGGAAATTCCTTTTCCTCCATTCTTTTTCTGTCTGTTTTGAATAATTTCTACTAATTGTTCTACGTATAGTTCTTGTTTCTGCACCTACGATTCTTCATAGGTATCCCTTTAGCTGTAATTTCACTCTTGTGTTTATTTTGCAATGACCTACTTTCTGATATTTATATATTAAAGTTGATACATCGAAGCTGTGCTTACAGCTTCGTTTCCTTTCAGAGTTCTTTTTTATTAATCTAATGGTACACTTTTTGGCTTTTGCTATTCTGCTTCTTATTTCTTTTTCTATAGTTCCATCGTTGCTTATCATGACTCCTAAGTATTGGTAGAAGTTTACCACCTTTACTTTGATTTGTTCACATATTTACGTAGTCTCCATCATTGGTCTGTTTACTAATTTTCATTACTCTTTTGTTTGGTTTCATTTTTTTTTGGCCCCTTGTATATTATTGTTCTATTTGTTAACTGCGATCAAGACTTTGGAAGCTTCTTTCTTTCATTTTCGAGAGTTTTAATTTTGTTTTCTCTGACGTTGTCGCCTTTTTCGGAATTTAGTTCATGACTACCAAAAATAGTAAATGACTAATTGAACCCATTTTTTTGTCCATATCGAAACTTTTCGACGATTCCTATTGTTAGACACGAGAGACTTACAGTTTTAGATCGGATAGAACCAACGTGAACCACTTGGTGGTGTGCCGTTGCCTTCCGAGGGGGAGCGATTAGATTTTAACCGCTACGCTACGAATCTAGCTCTTCGCTTATATCGCATTTTTACATAGTCAATGAAGACATGTGGCTGGTGTTAATTTACTCGAAGATGGTAATTTAATTATCAAAGATCACAGAAGCTCGTGTAGAAAAAGTGTTAAACGAATTGCTTTTTGAATATTGCCAATCAGAAAAAAATTTTACTCTCTTACTTCGAATTCTGTCACACTGGAGGGTTTGAAGTCACTAGTGAAACTTTGTACGAAGATTACGGAAACTTAACCTGCTTAGTATCCCACCTTCACTGTAATTCGACAACTCGTTAAGAACTAATCAGGTGCTGGAGCTGCTCGTTAACTTAATTTCATACGAATTTGGAAGCTGGCGGGGAACTGTTATAGATTCTAACCACCTATGAAGTCCTCGGGTAGCTATTTGAATTTAATTTCTCTTCTGGAAAAAAAAATTTCCCCCGGGGAAAAACTGACTTATCATCAACGCTGCTTGAGGGACATTTAGTTTTAAAGAGATTTTATTTTATTTGCTCAGTTTTCTTGAGAGTTAGTGTTAGTGCTAGTAATTTGACGTCACAATACTAAGAGAGAAATAATTTAACAAATTTAATAAAATGTGGCTGTGTGAAATTTTTGCGACCATTAATTTCGATTTACAAAAGTCCATTGCCACAAACTTTTACCTAAGTACCTTTTTAATTTTTTTATTTAAGAAATACCCAAAAAATAATGAAATAGCCGGTAGAGGAGGGACGAAGAAAATTGCTACTTTTTGATGATTTGGTGACACTAAAAAACTTTGCTTATGTTCTGAATACTGCCCTGGGCGGAAAAGGATCTGTATGGTGGTTTCCATGTTATCCTCTCATTTAAATAGAAATGCTGAAGCATTGAAATCAAGTTCTTGGAAGACAAACCTAGTCACATGGAATGCAAGTTAATGCACGTCACTGTTGAAACGACTTAAAGAATGTAAAAAGTATGATGTCGTTCGATTGGTTCACCGTTATAACTTTGGCAAGACAGAAAAGTGAATCTTTAAAGTTTCATAAACAGAAGTGCCAAATTGCGATATTGCTAGCACTAGCAATTGGAAGAACCTCTCGATATTTAGCCCCACATGGCAAATTGAACGTAAAAAAAAATAAAGATTTTTATTAAAATCATTAGCTGAGTAGCTAATCGAAACTTTTAAAGAGATAAGATCAATCTTCTGGTGGTGATGCTATCATTTGTTGATATTTTGTGTTTTTTATACAACTTGATGTGCTCCCTTTGTTTTCTGCAACCATCAATACAGACGTGTATTGGCAATCACCTAAAAATATTTAATAGCAAAACTTCTTTTAGGATTATCCGATTTTCAAGTTTAACTTTCTTGTTCATAACGCCTATATAAATTTGTTTTTTCACTTCAAGTACTTGAGTGTTAAAAAATTGTTTACTGATATGAAAAAGTGATTAAGTTGCGTATTTGGACTCGTTAAAACTTTATTAGAACCTGAAACAACTTGGTACTGTAACTCCTCCATCCACAAAAACCAATAAAAGTAAAAACTATTCAGTTTCTAAACTATCCGGAAATTTACGAGAATGCTTAAGAAAGTTATTTGCATCTACATATGAACTGAAAGCGTCAGTCAATGGATTGATTTTAGTTTTTTTTTTTATATTGTCGAAACCACATTAAAACTTTTTTGAGAAACTTGTAACGAACTCGTCCCTTTTTCGTTTGTTATTCATGAAAAAAAATCTACTCCCAATTTTCTTACTTCGAAATTGACTCGACTACAATTGGGACGCTCCTTGCGCAAATGAATCATCTCAGACAATTCAAGCCAATTTGCATCGTTCGAATTTCTTTGTAACTTCACCCAAGTGCAATTTGTTCGTACGAAGAACCATCAGCGTTATGAAAGTCAAGTTCAATTTAAACGCGAAATAAACGATGATTAATGGTATTTTTAAGGTTTCAAGTTTAAGGAACTCGAAACCTTAGTTAATTAGTTAATAGTCTATAAACGGATAGTGGCGTTTCGTAAGGAATCTTCAACTAAACGTTGATCGAGATGGTTGCATTTTTATTCCTGACATAAAAAATTTTTTTTAACTTTCAAACAGTTTCAAAAAATACTTTATATTGCAATAAAAAAATCAAAAACTTGTTAGCTCGAAATTTACTCGTGTAATTGGAATATTGATTTTGGGGAAACTTCGGTTTATCGAAATTGGAACAACTTAAATGACTTGAAACACTTTGGTATTGACTGATTTCGTCATTTTACGTAAAGGGGACGAAGAGGATTGAAGCGATGGCCCAGCGGTAACGCTTTCACACGCCATCAGTTTTTTCAAACGAACCCATTATCACATTTTGTCAAATGTACTCGAAAAGGACCTGGACGTCTTATAGGCAGGATTCAAGTGTTGGACAAGTCCAACGAAAGAATATTTGCGAAATAAAACGGGAATTCAAAAGGGATTTTTCGAAATTACTATGGCGATTCGTGTCAGCTTGTTCGAAGTTCTCGCCAATGTGGCGTATTGAGTTCCATACCTTCTATGGTCATTGTCAACAGTTTCGAGGTCCATCAACCTTCCACAGATGCATTGAATAATTGAAAACTAATTAATAAAATCAATACGAAGTCTATTTATGTAACGTAACTTTTTCAAGCTTGATGACACTTCTAAATTGTAAGTGTAAGGCTTTCGCTATCATTTTTGCCATATTTGTAAATTTAAATTACATTGTGTATTAGTTTAAGAAATAGTTCTAAACCAATTTGAGCCTTCAGACTCTGGCCTAATTATATTTGCGGGTTCATAGATAACTAATGTAAATGCAAAAATATTCCATCTCTAGTCCAAAATTTTGGTTTCATGTTCCTAAAATTAAAAAAAATAATTTTGGCAATTACCTGTAATCATTTTCAGTTTCTATCGTTTTTTCTATTGAATGGCTTTGAATTGATTTTTTCTTCAGAGAACACTTGACCGCAGAACTGCCAAAGGAAGTGTCGTAACAATTCCTCGTTTTTCGCTGATCCTCGTTTGCGTTGATGATAACGCTTTTGTTGTCGTTTTCGTTTAGACTGCGTATGTTTGAAAAGTCAGCTAGCTCTAGAAATGAGTCATACCATCATCCAATCAGTGTCACATTTTCGTTCACAATTAACAATTGACCATTCTGACCCCTCCAGTCCGATCAAATCACTCGACGTTGTAACGCCGCTGTTTTTACACTTGACCCTCCTAACCCAAAAATGAACAATGTCAAAGGGAAATACGCTCTCGGTAAATTAATCGTTTAGTAACGCTCGTTTCCGTTTTTTTTTTTTGTTTTTTTTAACCCGTTAATTTACTTATCGTTGTTGTAGTGGCGACGAAAAAGAAGTTCTGGAATCCGAAAAAGTGGTTCAAGAGGAAAAACAAGGAAGCTGAACATGTGGTTCCGGTTGAAAGCAACGATAAGGATGTCCTCCGCAGCAGATCAACTAGTGAACTATCCATAACGGACGAGCAAACGAGAAGGAGGTTGGTTTTTGAGTTTGAATTGTTGTCGAGATTGTTAATTTTGGAATTTCAGGAGTGGATCCTCAATGCATCCCGGATTGAGCGTATCTCACGACAGCGTCTTCCATTCGCCCAATTCAGAGTCCGACATCGAGCTGGACCAAGCGCAAAGCTCGTCCTCTCTTACGATCTCCCAACCGCAAACAGACCTGCGATTACAGGTAAGAAAATACTTTTAGAGACTAACTGTAGATTTCTTTAGTTCAGAAGAGAATAACAGCGTCATATGAATAAAATTATGGTATGGATCTTCTATGGTGGGGAACCTGATGATTTCGTGGTCCTTCATAGGCCCGACCCTGCGCGGTCTACTGGTGGTTTGTTTTGCAATTCGGGGTGAATACGTTTAAAAGTTTTGAAAACAGAAGCGGTCATAGCGTCACGCATAAAAATCCTTGGTAAAAGTAGTTCTGGTCTTGTTTATCTAATCGTTGACTCATTATTACCACATTCCATATAAGTCCTTTAAAAACCGCCAGCACAATAGGTGCGCAGCTATTGGCGTCGAGAAATTAAATGGCTTATGAGAAAACAATTTGATGGCACGATCCTTTGTGCATGTTGCTCTCATTTTACGCGTCCGTCATGCTGCTCTGACATTTCCACAATTCCAAACCCGTCAATAGACCAGGCGCGGCATAATAATATCCAACCTCTCCCGAGATATTTATATAAATGCAGGAAATACAGGGAATTTCGGTCGTACAATAATAAACGACCCCAGCAACTCGATCCAGCAGGAATATGGCACAGACTTCCTTTAACGTCGTTCCGTTATCACAGGATGAGCCTTGATAACGCGAAATTACAATCACGTGTCCTTGCGGCACTTGGAGATTGTCGACTTCGTCACGTACCTCCTCGAGTTCGCTTCTTTACTTGATGTCAATTCAAGTGGGAAAACTCGACTCAACTTTCACTGTTGTGCACCAGTCAAAATCGCAAATTCACCAACGACCATGGAAATTCGATTCGACATCTAGCGTTTCGTCAACATTAGCCGAAGGCCATATTGGATTTTCCTTGTTCTTGGGTTGCAGGCCTCATGGCGAGTTCAACGAACAATTACCGTGGCGGCCTTGATGCACGCTTTTTCTGCCATCGCCTAGCAGAGGAGACGTGTGCGTCTACGAGTTCCTCTAATTTCGTTCCGGTCTCGTGGATTTTTAACGGCAGGAACTAACCTACCTTCAGGAAAAGCGACGTCGTTTTACGTAGACGACGCTCAACCAAACTCACGTGTTTACATTTCACGAAACTATCGCCCGAGAATCTTATCGATCTGACCTTTACGACAGATAAAGAGTTTTTATGTCGACAAATGACCGAGACGCCGCCAATCCGACCCGCAACCCCCATTTCAAATAAACCACCCACATGTTTCATCTTCTGGCCCGTATCCACCTGTATTGGCAATTTTTTATTTTCGACCATCTATTTCGACGAACTGAAATCACTTCGGAAAAGTAGATTAGCTCTAATCTCCCCAAAAACACAATTAGGGGTTGTCTCCCAATTGAAGGGCGTTTGAAAAAATTAAGCGACGCCCCAAAAAACACAATTAGCGGTTCTCTTCCATTGAAGTGTTAACGAAGGGGTTGGAAAAAGATTGACCCGTAGGTTTAATTACTGTAAAAAATTCAATTATCGCCCAAGAGGTTCTCTCCAATGAGAGTTGAAGTCTTAACGAAGGGATTCGAAAAAAATTGACCCAAAAAACACAATTAGTGGTTCTCTCCCATTTTAAGTGATAACAAAGGGGTTCGAAAAAAATTGACCCGTAAAACTAATCTGCCCATAAAGCTGAATTAGGGGCCGAGGGGTTGTCTTCAATGAGGGTGGAAGTCTTGACAAAGGGTTCGAAATCGACATCGTCCGGTGGCCTAGGTGTCTAGAACCAGTTTCGTGCCGTAGCATACGGAGTTGGGAGAGGAATTCGTCGGGGCTTCCTCCACTAACTATCCGTCTAATTCGGAGAGTATAAATAAACATCGGATGATCCCAATAAAAACCGCAGTTCCTCGACTACGGGCCGAGAAGTAAAACTTTAACGAACTTAATTAATGGTTGGCGACGGAAACCTCATCGTAATTAAGAATCTTTGTCGTCCATGTGAACCCGTCGATCTGGATCCGATGACGCAAGATAATTACGTAAACGTCCATCGGATATGGAGGGAGCGGTTTTGGCAGATGAAAAAGAAACGATTGGTAGCGCGTCCACGTTTCAGGTGACTAATGCAGTCCGATTGTTGGACCATGGGCTCGTCGGTGCCGTTACCTCCGATGAGGTCGAGGAGAAGTTGCCAGACGGGTTTCGAACGTCGTTTCTTACCAACCACCAGGTCCCAGTGGTCGACGGTGCGCACACGAATGCGATGGTATCTGAAACCGGCGGTTTCCTCGTGCTAACCGAACTTCCTTCTCAGTGGTGGTGATGCGACTTCCTCCACCGGAGTTCGGTTCAGTCGTGATGTGGACGTTGGTGTTATGAAAGTGTGGAATAGAACGAAATGTTGGGGAAGGACTGTTGTTGAACAAGCCCCTGCCAGGACTATGTTCTGCAGGATTTGGGTGAGTCGTGACCGGAATTATTTATGGATAAGAGGTCGCCGTCATCATCGCTCTTCTCGACGACGCCGGTCCCTCTACGTTATTAATCAATTTTAAATATGTAATGGTCTGGCTGGCTTTGTTTTTCACCGTGAAATGCGTCGATTCTGTTGTTGAATTGGGGCAGGTAACCCGGCAAATTTGTTGTTTTAATTGTAACAACGGTAACAACATGCATCGCTTTCGGTATGGACCGGCCTGAAGTAAATTGGTAAGATTACGAGTGTTACATCATCACCAGCCAATCGGCGAATAAATTTAGCGATCATTCACTAACCGCGGAGTTAATGAGGTTAGTCATGGAAATTCTTTAAATTTCAAATAAAATCCACCTGTTCGTTCACGTCATTATTTTGACTAATCGCATAGGCGTTTTGTGTTGGATTAAGATTTTAGGTCTCTAGGGCCGTTATAACCCTCCTAAACTAACGAGAATTTTAGTAATGCTATGCAACCCAAATTACTTTCAATAAACGTTGCGCTTCTCAACAGGAGTTTCTACGAAGACGTGAAATTTCAACCAATTATAATTACGACATCACTTCTTGTTTTAACAACCACTAACGGTGAAGCAACAAGGATAATCTAGAACAACTTGAACCATTAAAATTGTTCTAACAACAAAACTGCAGGTCATCTTACTGAATTCAGCTGAATTCTCGTACGTTGATATACTGAACTACTTATAGGTCGTGCAGTATTTTTTAAAATATTCTTTCTTTTGCTGTTAACTTTGTGATTGTTCTCAAATTACCAGAACATCGTCACTTATTATTTTCGTAGTTCTCAAAGGTTCCGGATGGCTATTGTAGGTCAAGTTCTAGTATGTGATGGAGCTATTTTAGAGCAAAATTGTTTCTTCAACCAATTGACTTTCTTCGAGTCACAAGAATTACGTCGCCAATTCTTGTTCAAGGCAACTTATTATGAGTATCTTTACTTTGTTGGGCGTTTTCAGAACAAATCAATTCGAAGCAAATTTTGGGATACTTTTCTGTTCTATGCCCTTTTCCCAATACTCTTTCTTTAATATCTAGAAGAAGGAATCATCATTGAAGTACTAGGAATTATCTTGTAACCTAATCTTAATTATCAATAGAAGCACCAAGCACCTGTCTTACATCTCATCAGATGTTTTTATTGTCTGCTTACGTTTTTTCTTTCGACTTTTTAAAATTGTTATCAACTTTTGATATTAAATTTGCCTGGACGCTCTCCGTTAATCGACAATGCAGCCGGTCATAAGACTCCAACCTTCTTGTCGTTATAAGGTTTAAAATTGGGGACTTAACATAATTGGTTGCCTAACTTTAAGCCTAAAATTGTGGGTTTTCTGCGAGGGTCACTAAAGAGCGCGTTTTATTTTTTAGGAAGCACCATTTAGTAATGTAAGCTTCTTCGTTCTGTCCTATGACTTCCAAGGGTCAGTTAGTTCTTAAAACATGCAATTTTCTTAGATGTGATTCTTTAATTGCAAGTCCATGCAGCTTTTGATGATTATTTAGAAATATATCGACGATTTTGTGTTAAAAATTGTATTGCTACATTTAATTCTGATTTTATCTTCATGCGATCAACCTCTTAGCTACCAGCCAATCGGAGCTCTTTCCTTTCGCGATTCAGAGCGAATGTTGTCGACAGTGCGCGACGTACCTTTAAACGGGTTGGTTCTGGCGTCTCTTTTGTCAATCATTTTTTTTATCTAACCGTCGCCTCTTAATAAGTTGTATACTC
Organism: Pyrochroa serraticornis; assembly: GCA_905333025.2. Lineage (NCBI taxonomy): Eukaryota > Metazoa > Arthropoda > Insecta > Coleoptera > Pyrochroidae > Pyrochroa > Pyrochroa serraticornis. The sequence continues at coordinate 4,804,161 of HG995157.1, read as the reverse complement.
ATTGTGGGGACTTCGAACGTCCTCTGGCTATCGAAACAATGACGCCAAAGGTGTCGGTTGATACGAAATCATAATTCGACCACTAATGTCAAGTTTTCAAAAAAAAATTACAATATCAACATGGGAGCGGAGACCAAAACAACATTCAGCGGCTATGGAACAGTTCAACCACTTTCTGCTAAATTTGCCACATTATCTTTTTGGCCCGATTTCGAAATAATTCTTCGAGTAAAACACAGAAACGACGATATGTCAATTTTAATAACAATAAAAAATCGCCAAACAAAAACTCGTTTGGTTCAGAAAAGTTTCTTTTACCTTCATACTTCCATACATTTGTCACTTTACGAGTTCAATGTTTAATTCAGCGATTGGAATGGTCTTACGTAAGTACCAACTTGTTAATGAGATTGTTCTAATTGAACTACTTTCGTGGGATATTTCTCGATGCTTGTAAATTATAGAAAGGACGAAAACGAACGAAATTTCAACGCTAACAAAACTAGATAAACACCTCGTCTCGGTTTCGTTAATTCCACGCTATCACTGTTGCGGTGTTTTACAACAGTTCTTCCGACGACTCGCGAATTTAAATGTTACTAATGGTAGTGCGTGACGTGAAATCTCTCGATACGAGACACTTTTTAATTAGATTTGGCTCGTGTTTCTTTCATAAGTAATTTAATCGTTTTGTATTGACTTTATTGATTGTTTCAGACGGAGCTAAGTGAGAGGCTGCGACTGAGGCGAGGCCGTGGTGATACCAGCGAAGACGATGAAGGTCTTCCACGTAGCCCGTGCAACTCACCTACCACCAACGATGCACCCCACGACAAGACTGCAAACAAAGTACGTCCGAATTATTTCGTAAATTATCCCAAAGTGATGGGTTCGATTTTTTTCGCAACAACACGTGGTACGGACGAATTCGTTTAACTAACTGTTCTGTTAACCATATGTTGTGTTAATGTGAAGAGGAGGTTCTCGATGATGATGATACGACGTTTTGTTGTTGGAGGCGGAAATTTTAATTTGCGTATAACGGTCTCGTATCGAAACGTGTTTATGTTGTCGTTTCAATTTGTGTGCACACGATTTCAGGAACAATAAGATGTAAAATTATTTACGTTGATTAACAAGTTGATATGGCGGGGTATGTCAAATTTGGGTGACGTAACTGTTTGTAAAACTCACGATTCTGTTGAGTTTTGTTGTTTTTTATTCAATACAACACAACCCGTTTTTCATGGCGAGTTAATTAAGCTGCAGCATTTCCAAGTTTTTGGTGAAAAGTTCTAATGAAATTACATAGGTGCACATTGTCCAAATTCCTAAATCAACAAAAGTTGGAACGAAGTTTGAACTTTCGGATAATACCGAAGTTTTTATATTGATCTTATTTGGGCAAATACTTTTTATTGGACTGGAAGTTTTTTAACGATACTCAAGTTGATGCCCGTATTGGGGCACTAAATTGTTAAATTCAAGTCGAACCCTTGAAAGTGGAAATTATCTTCGCCGAAACCGACAGAAGGTGGCTGACGAGTTTCGTGACTTTTTGAAACTATGTATAGTTACTTAATTACTCCTCTAATTTTGGTTATAATTTAGAAGAAACATTGCTAATGTTTTGAAAATTCCATATATTCATCTCCACAAGGCCGTCTTAGAAATGAAAATCGACTCCAACTCCAATTTCATTATAATCTCTCAAGGTTGAGGATTGTAGGTGGTTGTCTCACATCTTTTTTCATCATTTGTACGATTTGTAATTTTAACTTTATTTTCAAGTGAACCCCACACTTGTTCAGCGCCATCTGTCGTTTTTGTAAACAAACCAAATTTATGCCAGTATCTAGGGGCAATTTAGCCGAACTGGCGCTCATGCAAGAATTACTGTACTTTGTATATTGGACAGGGCAAAATAAGGAGTTATTTTCGAAAAAAAGAAAGTATGAAGCTCTACTGGCGGTATCATATAATCTAATTTCGATTTGGCGTTTGTGGTGGTCGTGAAGCTAATTTTTTTGTCAAGGATTCTAACAATTTTTAACTGGTGTAGCAAATAATTCCAAACAGTGATATACTTTCTGATTTTTGTGGTTTATTAATAAAGTTGCAGGAAAGGTTACACCTAGTCCGCAAGGGTGGGTACGGTCTTCTGGGGGCTCTCACACTTCCAGAAACGCTAGCAAGCTCGTCCTCTAAAGTTTCACTTTTCTACCTTATTGTGTAACTATTAACAAGATCAGTTTCTAAAAGCTTTTATTTACATAATCGAAGGGGAAAAGGAAAAAGGTGTCGTAAAAGAGCAATTACAATCTTCTGTGATTATAATTACTTTTAAACAATCGATTAAGCGATAAACGTGTTGCTGTGCATTTTATTGATGAAGACGCAACAAATTGCAGGAGTATAATTGGTTGCCTACTTTGGTAACGTGCAAACTACAATATAGACCAACGATTTCTAAAGCTTCAATCCATAACAATTAATGAAGATTGACTATACATTTTTACAGCGCTTATCAGGAAATGGAATTAATTGAGATTCAGATGACTGGAGGAAATGATGTTTTGATACTAATGAACATTGCATGAACAGATGCACATATTAAGAATACTGCTCAGATTCAGTGGAGAGCAGCAGCAGTTTTCCTGATCGTTATGGTGCATGGGTAATAAATTATGTATCAATTTCTTTTAAAAATTAGTCCCGTGCAAAGGAACTCCAATACAAGTACTGCAACAGGACATGGCGGCGAAAAAACTGGAAAGTGTTGTCAAAATACTTACAAGTGTATGTGAGATAGAAGAAAGGCTGAGAATAACTGTTTAAGACTCTAAGAGTATCCTTAAGGTCGCTGACACCAATATAACGTGCAGTCCCTTCGATTTTCAAAATTTTCCAGCATTTTTTACGAAAATGAGAACTTGCTTCATGTTTATAAAATTAATCGTTTTTACGACAAATGCATTTAGCGAAAGAGTTAGCGATTTCTATTCCCACAATTATTACCAACGTTAATGGTAATAAATAAACAAGAGTTTGCCAATTATGTATAAAGCAAATGCACACTAAATATCTGTCGAATTATCAAATAATTACAAGAAAGTTGATTGCTTAAGATATTAGAAAAGTTATTATTAGGTTAATTGAGTTTTAATTTCATAATTAATCTACTGGAATGCGAATCACAGTAACTAGAAATATGCGGACATGACGGGTTGACATATTGCAAAGAGATTAACCGACAGCTGTATTTTTGATCGCAGAACCTTTGATCTTCTTGATAATTGATTGAGAGAAAGAAATCATTCGAATTAAAATTTTTGGAAAGAAGTCAGGTTCGAAATGCCGGTCCCTTTAAACTGGGTACGCGTCTTCGCTACCATCCAATCAGAGCACGTTTCTTCCACGATCCAGAACGGATGTGGTCGATACGGAACGAAACCTTTAACGTAGTTGGTTTGAGCATCTCTTTCGCTAAATCATTTGCCTTGTCTGACTATCACCTTTTCAGAAGTTTTCTAGTTTTTGGAGAATTATTATTAAACATCCATTTTAACACTTAACTTTAGAGGAGAGAATAATTTTATAAAATTAATACCAAGATATTTTTCTCAAGGATTGCTACGTAATATTCGCTAGATCTACAAGAGATTGTCAACCGTTTTGGGGCTACCCTCGATAACTCGCGATTTGATTGCAAGAAGAGAAAACTGTTTTTTCTGTTTCACCATGAAATTAATGTCTTTCTTAATAGCGAAAAAAAATTTCAGAGCTGTGAAAGTGTGAGGATTAGCGAATACAGATAACTGCCCAGATCAGAAAAATTACCCTGAGAATTAAAGGGAGAAAAGCGTTTCTTTCCCCTTATAAGGGAAAATGTTTGTTACGTTTGGTTATAGACAATTGACAACGCTTTGAAAGCAGGGGAATATTAAGAGGATTAGGGAGTACTTGCCATATGATATTTGCAAGTGGGTGCTTTTGAGGAACAACATTCTCTTTAAAGGTCTTTTGTCGTGGAAGAGACAACGCTTGGAGAGCGTGGAAACGGTGGCAGGAGGATGAGTGGGTAGTTGTGATATGATCAAGGCACATTCTCTTGAACACTCTTGTCTGATTTTAACAAAGATTTTCTCTACATTTAAGCTACAGCACATTCGGTTGAGCAATGCGAAATTATCCAAATTAACACTTTCGTAACTGAAATCAGATTTGATCCAACTGACACGTAATTAATCAATAAAACGCGGCGCCACGTCTACTTATGTTTCTTGTATAGTTGTAGTAAGAAAAGTCAATAAGGCCTGTCCCATTTTTTCGATTGTCCCCCGCGGTCGTAACGGTCATGAATAATAGATGGCCACCTCAAAACACCCAAATCGCTCTCGTCAATAATTAATTGAACCGTTTTGCATAATGGTTCGGTGCTCTCGTGCTGCCATCATCGAATTTCTTTGTCGACTGAAAAACTTTGCGAAAGCGACCCTGACACTTTTCGATCGTACTGCGGAAAACTTGTGCGTAACGAAAAAATCGAGATCATTGCAGTAGACACGAAATTTATAATACGAATTGCCTTAATAAATTTCCATATTTATGGTCGGCAAGAATCCCGGCAACAAGTCGTCGAAAATTATAATTTCCAACTCTCCGCCCTTTAACCGTTGGGATTTCCCTTGAGTAATTTCCCGAAAGTCCAATATCGACTGGTGTCTTAACATTTTAATTTATCATTTTGTAGAACGTCCGCGTGTTTGGTGGGAATTGCCCAATAGTTCTTTTTAAAAGCGAGTAATTTTGCATGTCTAATTAGGGCTTAAGTAACGTGGTGGCGTTATTGTTGCGTGAGAAAACGATAAAATTGGCCAAGTGCGGAAGCTGGTAAAAGTGAAAAATCGCGCCGTTTCAGCAACATAAATAAAATCGGATTAATTAGTGCAAAACTGGTCGGTTTCTGTCGATTACGTTCAAAATTTCGGGGTATCCGGACCCGGTGTTCGGGATACGTTGGCCGATTATTAACGGGGACGAGGAAATGGGAACTGATGCGAGTCCGTCGAGCTGAAAGCAACGTGTTACATAATAGAGGCTCTCATAATAAATTGCAATCGCTACTATATGGAGGGATTTCAAACGTTTAGTTTACATTGTTTACCTGCTAGAAAGTCGACGGTTCGTTGTAACGTCAGTTCCGAGTTTGGCGTTCTATTGAATGTAACAGTTGTTGGTGAGATATGTAGTCGGTTCGGCTGGAAAAATGTTTTGTTCCGCCAAACAGTGCTTCGACACTACTTTGCCTTGGATTAGCGGTATTTTTCTGCCCTACGACGCGATTCAGGTACGGATACACCCCAAAGTCCTTTTTTAACACCATCTTGAGGTACAGCTGCGGTCAGCACCCTCTATATTTAATAAATTCATTATCACAAATATATTGAGCAATTAAATTGATGTCAACAAGATTTACACAATAACAAGGAAGCGTGGAGGATCCTGGAAAACCAATTAAGTTTAAGGTCAAAGAGTAGTCGAAATAGAGCGAAGATATAGAAGAACTGGAAATCAGTTAATAGTCATTAACAGGATGAAGCAAACGCCAATTTCAAAACAGAAGCAGTACGATGCTATTGAGTGAACACCACAACAAAAACACTAAAGAGAAGAGTGAGTCAGTGGTAGAAACGTAGGGCATAAACTATAAAGGATCTGATGTAGAATATAATGCCCACGAGGTAGAACCGAGAAAAAATGCTACAAATTCATCCTCATGAAAATTTTATTATAATTGATTACACCTTGATTACATATAAAACATTTACAGGTGTCTCAGGAGCATTGCTTTGCGAAGTCTTTCTATTTCTTTCTTCCTGTTTTTTGCTAACAATCTTCAATTCATGAATTTTTTTGTTTACAAATATTCTCCAAAACGGCCGCTCTCCACTTCCTCCTCGGCCTGAAAGTAAAACTCTATAAATACAATGAAGTGGATTTGATAGAAAAAAATTGGCTGTAGCATTAGATTAAGTTTCTTTGCATTGCACTCCCAAATTGGAGATCAGAATAACCAAAGAGCACAACTGCAAAAACTTGGATGACTCTCTGTGACAAATGATGGTAAAGCGTACTTAAGGTCTTTGACTGGCGGAAAGAAAAATTTTATATCGACGTAAATATTAAGTAAACTTTTTACTGTTTTAATGCCCTCGTTGTTGAAATTAATTATAATAAATAAGTTGTTACGTAATATTGCTTGAATAGTATGTAGATTTCTTCGAATTTAGTTAATAATAATTGCACCATCACATATTATATAAAAGAACATGTGGATGAAAGTGTTCGACTTAATTAAGACCACGGTAGTGACCCTTCAGATTATTTTTTTTCAATTTAACGATATAAATTCTACAAGCTAAGGTGCTCCTTGCTTTAAATTCTTTATGCTAAAGCAATTGAGGAGAGCTTTTAAAACAATTGAACGTTTTACAGGATCTCCCCCCGAAATCCCACAGCACCTGCAGTGATGGATCGCTCCTCAGTATGGGCAGTTCCGAAATGGATGAGGTAAATAAGCGCCACTTAAATCTGATCAACACCACTTAACCCCCGTTGTTTCAGGAGTCCTTCAGTCAACAATCTAGACATTCATCGAAGTTATCGCTACACGAAAAGAAAACCTCCGATCAAGGTAGAAACCAAAACCGCAAATATTTCCGATATTTTAACCGATTTTTTTAGATTCAGACCTTGAACTAGAAGCAAACTCAACAGCACCTTTAAATCACAGCGCCGCACACCACAGGGTTTCCGTAAGACCCAAGAGGCGAGCACCACACAGAAAACGAGGCTCTCATCAAGTAAGTTTCGGTAATGAGTTTTTAAAGTTTTGGTGTAACGATTGTTTTTAGTTGGCAACGGCGCTTCCTGCAACTCCTGAAGTCAACGAAGACTCGTCGGTTAGAAGCGCGACCCCCGAAGTCGCTTCCAAAGGTTAGTTTTTTGCTTAAGCGACTCTAACTCTGCCCATATGCTCTTTTTTTTTTTTGTCTTGTCTAAACGAAGCGAGTAATTTCGTCGTTGTTATTCCTGTAACTTGTTACTAAATTTTTTGTTTTTTTTTGTGAATGATTTGAATACGCGATTAAAAGGACACTTGGTGTCTCGTTGAACGCCCCAGCTGATGCATGGCTTGTTTTTTGCAGAAACTGTTAGCGAGCTTTGCAGCATGAGCACGAGAACAACATTGACCGAGACTCAACTAAAATGTTCTTCTCTCCCTCCCGGTTTAGTCGCCCCTGGAAGCGATAACAGTAAACTAAACAGGAGCCGTTCGAACGCCGGAAGCAAATCGCAAGATCACTTCTCAACATTAGAAGAGGACGTAGAAAAGGAAGAAAAAAGCGACAAATCCTTTTTCGATCGAATATTTCCGCGTCGCAGCGCCAAAAAACGCAAATCAAAAGAAGAAAAACCCAACAAAGACGAAAAAACGATCATCGCCGCAATCGAGAGAGTTACGCGTGAAGAGAAAATCGTCGAAAGAATCACTAAAGACGAAAAATCGTCGGTTAGCGCCGTCAACAGTGCCGTTTTCGTCAGGGAAAAACGCGACGTGAAACCGGTGGCGGCGCCGAGAACGGGCGCCGCCTCCAGGCAAAGAATCCAACCCATCGACTTGCCGTTGGCATCCCCCGAAACGATGAAACGGGAATTCGATTCGGGTGTCTCACCGGGAGCGTCGCCTCTTCAAGCGGAACTCGAGAGTCGCTTCAAATTGAGACAATCGCCGAAAATTGCGGAAACCCCCCCTCAATCACCGAAATCGCCCAGAAATTTCGGCACGTCTGTGATAAAATCGGAATTTGTTAGTAAACATTCGGAAATTAAAAGGGAATTCCGAAGCGATGAGATTCGAGTCAAAATTCCGGGATTGTCTTCGTTGCAACAGAGGGTTTTGTCGCTTAACGACGACCCCGATAACGGGTTTAAGTCATTGAGTGACTTACCTGTTAAAGTTGCGAAACCTGTTGCTAAGTCACATAGTTTTAAGTCAACGAAACCAAGTGGGGTTGAAGCGGTGGCGACAACCGACGTCAAAACGGATGATTGTGATAACTATGTAGCGAAAGCTGCGTCGCTCGATAGTGTTAAGCATTTGGATGAACCTAAATCGTTTATTGAAATTGAAAGAGAGCGAGAAATTAAAAATGATACGGTGGAAACTAAAAATGAATCGAAAGAGTATTTTTCTGAAATTAAAAAAGATTTTAACGAGACGAAACACGATGATAGCGTCGCTTCTTTCGGGGATTTCAACGAAATGAATAGCATTACGATTTCGGGCCCGAGTCATACGGCTGTTGTTAACGTATCCAGTAATACTGTGGACTCTTACGTTGCGAAATCGAAGGTCGAACACGAATCGGGAAAAGAAGTTACCACGAACGAGTCGGTTTCGATAACGAAAATCCAGTTGAAACGCGAATCGACTCAAATCACCCAAAGCACAGTCACAGTTCCTAAAGACTCTGTGCCAGAGTTCCTGAATAGACAATTAAATAAAGTCGAAAGTAGATCCGCGAGCAACGTGGTGTTTTCGATGAATTCCCCCCGAATCATCGACGAACAAAGCAGACCGAAAACCGTTTTCGGTATAGCGGAACCTCTCAAAGTTCATCCCCGGAAATTTAGCCAAGAAGATATAGAAATCGTCGAAAAACCCGAAGAGGAAACGCCGAAATCTCCTTTAGTTACCATAACGTCGATGACGCCAACGCAACAACCTTCGAGGTTCAAGAAAAACGAACGCGTCAAAAAAACTTCGGTAACGTCAGTAACTCCAGAATCGCCTAAACGAGAAAAACCGTTCCTAAGAAGTAGGTCTGTGAGTCTGGATTCGTTGAAAGGTGACAACGAAAGTTGCGACAAATCTTCTCAAGATAGTTTGGATAAATTAGATGAGGAAACCGAAGAGATTCGTAAAGTTACGTCAGTAGCGGAAAGTGTTGTTTTGCGAAAAAAATCGTTAATCAAACAACGAAACGATGAAGAACCTGAATTGATGAAAGTGTTCGCGAGACGTTCTTTGAAATTAAAAGACAGCGACAGCGAGACTATCACACAACAAGTCAATTCGATGATAAGCGACGATTCGATCGATAACAAAACTAGAGATAGCGATAAAGAGAATCAAGCCGATTCGCCGAAAGAAGAAAGGAAAAATTCCAGAAAAGAAGAAATCGAAACTAAACCTAGAGAACCTCTAGTTGAAACGGTTGAAACTGAACCTAAATACATCGAAACAACTGAAGTTACATTGAGAAAACCAGTCAATAATATCTTTGCTTATCAACGAACTGTTAGTATGATTCCGCCGAAAACCGTCGAACCGGTCGAGTTGAAAATGAAGAAACAGATGAGCTTCAATGATCGAAGAAAAACCGAGAATTTGATCAGAAATGTTGACCCTGATTTCGAAAGGAAAATTTCGCAGGACGAAATTATCACGGGGATTTTGCCGAAAAGCGATCTCATTAACGAAGAGTTTATTACCGAAAGCAAGAACTTCAACCAGAGGAAAGCAGAGTGGGAGAAAAGGGCGCGGGAGGCGCAAAAGAAGTCCGTACCATAATGATGTAAGTATGAATGGCGTGATTTTGCTGTTGCCATTTTAATGTTTTCATCTTCCAATAAATTTTTACTGAAATCACGTGTAACTTCGAGAATGCTTTCAGAAGTTTTACTAACTTATACATATTTGGCTTTGGCATTTTTTTTCATTGCTTCTGAAAAGAATTGTTTGCTTGTTTGTTACTTCTTTTTATGTTTAATGGTGTAATCGAATTTTCTAACTGTGTGGGTTTCAGGGGCGGCAGCCATGACCAGCTTGAGGTGGAGGATCGTCAGGCTTGGCAAAACTTGTAAAAAATTTAGTCAAAAACTTAAGTAGAGTGCTCGCGTCGGTGTAAATATGTCTGTGTTAATGTGCATAACATCACGAGGTGTTTGTATTGTTTTATTGAGTTGGTGCCATGTGATGATACCGGCATTAATTAAAATAATCGTATTGTACATTTTATACTGTAGATAGTTAAGTGCCTTTTAAAACTTTTTTAATATGTTTATGCAGAATGTGATGTTACTTTTTTGATTGTTGACCAATGAAAGAAGCCTTGAGAGATGCGGTGCTTGAAAGATTATAATAAAAAATAGAAATTGTATGTATACTTCAAATAAATGTACGTTACACAGTATGGGATTATGTATAAGTGATATTAATGTTGAACTGCAATAAAATATTTATACAAACCTACGAATCGCTGATCCTTTAACCCCATCTACCTGATTCCCATTTCACCAAGCCCTTAGAGTCAAAAATCAAATATGTACGTACTCGCTTTATATAGTTAGTTATATAACAGAATACATTTCACTTTACAATATTTTGGTAAATATGCACTAATAAGAAAAATTATAATTTTACGAGTTGATACAATTTTGTCATTCAGTCATTTCCATAATAATTAAATAGTAATAAATTGTGCTAACTAAAAATCCACTAATTGTCCGGCAATTCACTGTTATCCACTTCCGTTGATATGTAGGTGGGATAATCCCAACCTCCCCACCACATAGGTAACATTGAGTTGCTAAATAAACTAAAATTACTATCATAAATACATTTTCTTGAACACATTATGTATCCTGCCCAATCTCATCCTTTACAACTTACCTATAAAAAAATACCTGTATTTATACAATTCTTCACCACTTATGTACAATTTTGATTCAACTTAAACTAGGAATTAATTATGGCGTGTCATCGATTACAGTCATGGATAGTATAGACACTACGTATTGAGCTCTAACACAAATATTTGGTTAAAATAACAACCTTTCCATCATCAACTTAATGATCGCTTCTACCGTTTGACGTATCATCTAACTCGACAACTATAAATAAAAAATATTTCCACCATTACTAGTGTCGTGATAAATTCATGTGCAAACGGTTTTTTAATACTTAAGCAGGCTTCACAAAACTAGCAGGAAATAGACCGGTCCTTCCCGTACGTTGCAACGTGCCCTTATACCATCCATCTTCACGTTTTTTATGGACGTAAATTAAATCGTCTTTTTGCAACTCCAATTCGTATTCGCTGTTCGGCGGGTACGGTATCTCGCACCTGAACATCTCGTGTACCGTCTGCACTCCAGTTTTCGAGCGGTTTCCAGCGTCTAAAGAGTTCGATTTTCGGTGGTGGTGGACGTCGGGGCTTAGGCTTGAAGCGGTGGGATTGTCTGCACTCCTAAAATGCCAGTATACTTTCATTTATTATTATTTAAAAAAAAATTAAGAAACCAAGTGCAAATTAGAGGAAATGATTAAACAAACAATAAAACACTTAAAGATGATGAAAAAAAAAACGAAAACAAGCAAGCGGAAAAATTATAAGGTTAATAAATTACGTGCGGACACACCTTAAGTTGTGCGTGAGTACACTGGGACGTTCTTTATGTTTAAGCCGTTGTGACGTCGAACCGAAGAGACGGTGATGTTCGACAGGCTGGATTTGCAAGAGCTGGCTGGGGCATGATCCGGACCTAAAGGTAAACACTCACTTACATGCACAAGCACATGGTTTACATGCCCAAGGCTGGTTCACACAGAATTATTTACAGTGCGGGGACTCCTACAATCAAGCGACGTTCCTCGCGGGACGAAGCAACTGTATTCCATTGGTTTAGACTTCTAAGTCGTAAATTTCTGAATTGATGTATTCGAACTGTACATTTCTACCAACTTTTCTCAATCTTTGCACACTTTACTAGGTCAATTTTGATGCAATGGCTTTTTCAACGGCTCTTAATAGAGAATTAAGAATGAGTAGAGAACTAAGTTGCAAGAATTTATGTACAGACTTCAATATACAACGAAGAAACTACTTTTTCCGACTAATGCTTAGAATGAAGAAAAAATGTTGGCTGACAATGTTCAATGACAATGAGCAAAGGTACCTACTAACTACTGCGGCTTAGCCAGCATTTTTATTAATTCAATTTTGACTAATTTGTCATTTCTTGATTCACATCGGTAGTGAAGTCTCTACAAATCATCTCCCCACAAAGAAAGGACATAAATACGCCCCACACCCTTTTCCAACTGTCTTGTTGGCGTCAAAGACCAAAAACATTCGAATGAAACGTTAGTGTATGCGTCTGCCGTAACTACATTAGTTGGTTTTACGATTTACAAGTGTAAACCAATGGAATGGACTGCAACTGTTCTTTTTATTTTTGCAATGCGAAATTAATAATATACCTCCGCTACAGGGTGTTCTTTGTGAATTTGGTCCAACTCAAGTCATTCTATACATGGTAATTGCGACAATACTTCAATAATTTGAATTTTTGTAATAATTTAGAAACACTTTCTTGACAATTGGTAAAATCCAAAGCCATTGAAATAAAATTGTACAGAACGAAATCAGATGTGGAAATCCACAAGTTGACTAGTATGTAGAACAGTCCGCGGCATTTAGACCCATATCGATGGACGAAGCTACTGCGTGGCTTTAAATTTCGAAGAAAATCCATAATATTGGCAACTAGTTGGTCCAGTTTTTCAAGAGGTCCTAGAACTGCTCAAAGAGGGGTACGACCAATTATCCATCAGGAATATTCCATTTAGAGGTTAAATGCATTTAAAATGGGGGATTTTCTTGCGTGGATAATATAGCAAATGAATAAATAAATGGCTCGATAAAATTATAAACTCTTTGTATAATTATTTTAGGGAAACAACACGTGACTTTTCAAAATATCAAATAAACGCAAAGGAGCATCCCTGCAACTGGCGTAATGGACCGGTCCGACGAGTTTTGGTTAATACTAAGCCCGCCCACCAATATGGGTCTAATGTCCGGTGGTATACCGTATTGCTACAGTAATAAAATATCTAGTAGACTCACTAGACGTACCTCTAGTTGCCTAATAAGTCAGAGATTTTAAATTCCTGGTTTTACGATTCATTCTATCACCACAATTTTTTTTAAATTGCTTCGAATCTACATTTAAAGTGATGACAATAAAAATTAAAATCTTACTAAGAAAAGTTCAAGCGTTGGAATTCATTTGGTGGCGTATTCGACATCATAAAATGGCAACTCGTGATTCGATTTACATGGCACATGGAAGGTTAACTCGTAACACAAGCACACATGTTCGGCATGCAACAATGATCTGTATTAATAAATACCTGACGTGTACAGGATGAGCTGTTGCAACATTAACAGTGTCCTCAAAGACTGGATTGTCCATTGAGTATGATGATGGTGGTGGGGACTTGGAACGTTTGATGCTAGTGAGTCTACGCATTAAACCGACTGTACCCTTCTCTTTACGATCCTTGCACTGCCAGACATGACGAACATTAACTCAATCATATTTCCACCAACAAAATCACGTCAACTGTTAAACCAACTGAAGCCACAAAGAACATTCATACTATAAAATTCGATTATGAATATGATACAGTTGTACGATATGGACCTGACTTGACTGAAAAAAAGTGAAAGAACGGATGTGGTTTCGGCTATTTCAGCAGTAAACGTACAGTAACAATTAAAGAAGCGTAATAGCTACAAGAGTAACGCAAGATTTATTAGTAGAAAACACAAACTCGACGTTGCTTTATTGTTAGGAACTTTTACAAAACTAAAGAATACAGCAAGCTTCATCGATAACAAAACAACAAACAGTTAGACAAACAACAAAAAAACAAACCTTATCTGTAGCTTTTGCAACAGTCACGCTGCCCAAATTCGTGGACATAATAGCGCTACTACTTCGTCCGAGCGGCACACAAGCACTGTCCTGCTGTCCATGCCAACTCGACGAAATAGTATTGGTAGCAGTGGCGGGGCTAACAGAACGCGGTGGCAACTCAGGGGGTAAATTGTTATAAGGTTGACGGGATGCGGACACACTTTTACCACTCCTGATGTAACTTACTGGTAATTTCGCATCGGCCGAAGACGATTGTACTGCTGTGCCCCCTTTTACGTACGCCACGTAATTTCCGGGAAACACGCCGCATTTTTGGGTACGGTTCGACGTGCCTTTGAACCACCCATCCTGACAACGTTCGCTCACCATATAAATTCCGCCTTTTCTCAATTCCAACTCGTCCGATTTCTGAGGCTTGTACGGATATAGAGCGACGTAAGCCGCCGGTAACTTGATGTCGTCAAGGTTACTACTACTGCCGCCTCGTTTGCTACGTTCTGAAGCATGAGAGTGGCTTTGGGATTGCGCCTCGCCCGGTACGATTTCGGCGGAATGGCGGTGGCTAGTTTTGTTATAGCTCGCCGGGACGGAACCCGTGAAACTGTGACGTTTCTCCTTGTTGTGCTGATGGGAGGAGCGGGGTTCGGGATGGTTATTGGGAGAGCGCCGAGGGGTCGAGTTCAAAAGAATGTCTGGCTTCCTGCAAACAAAACATTATTTACCGAATTATCACGATGTTAATGGTCAAATTACGCTCCCTCAGTGAAACGGTAATGCAGAAATCTGCGTGCACACCATTTTAAAGCATTACCAATGGTGTCTTTAAACAAGCTCACAATAAAGGTTAAGAGACGTAGTTATAAACCTCAAACAAAATTATTTACCGAATAATCAGAATGTCAATGGTAAAATTACGCTTACTCAATTTGCCGGTAATACAGAAATCTGCGGGAAACCGATTTATATCTTACCACAACACGATATTGCCAATGTTGTCTTTAAACAGATTCACAATAAACGTTAGAACACAATTATAAGCCCCAGACAAAATTATTTACAGATTAATAGCAATGTCAATGGTAATATTACGTTTACTCAGTTTGCCGGTAATACAGAAATCTGCGTGCAAATCATTTTAAATCCTGTCACAACCCGACAAAGGTGAGAACCCATAGTTAGAAGCCCTAAAGAATTATTTTATTATTATCTGTCTTTTCCCTCTTTGAGGCATTTTTTTATGAGTGCCGGGTCTGTATACTAGAGTTTCGCGGACCGAAGTACTTACTGGGCTTGGTTCCTGGGGGCTGGTTGGGTTCGGGGAGGCGGTGACGCTGGCGAAGAGGGCGCCGTGCTCGAGTTAGAGGAAGTATTGCTAGATGACACGATGGGGGTCGTGGTGGAGGAACTCCCCGAACTCACGGTGGAACTCGAATCGGAAGTGACTAAAGCTTGATGAGGCGTCGTTTGTTGTACCAGAAGTCCTGGTTGATGGTTTGGTTGCGCTACTACAACTCTCGAATGATCGGTTGGTATCAAAGGAGTACTATCTTCTGTTGTCGGTGTTGGTGGCGCCACCCTCGACGGTCCCGGTTGTGCGCTGAAACACCAATCAATTTTAGCAACTTGAAAAAAATCCAAACGCAGCCGTCTATTTATAACCGAAGTTTACTCAACAAACTTAATTTAGAGCATGAATTGAAACAACAATCAAGAACACTAACTTCGTCGACAGTTTCATTAGGGAACGGGCCAAGTTATTCAGTTCGACAAAAGTCAAGGGGAAGATGCCGATGCGGCCGTCTAGTTTCCCTTCCGCCCAATTCTCGTCGACGCGGCGTATAACGTTGATGATGTCGCCTTCTTTGAACACTAAACAGCCTTCTTCTTCGTGTTTGTCGGTTTGGAAGTCGTAGAGAGCTTTACATTGGGGTAGGTGACTCGGCAGTGGAGTAATTATCTGAAAATTGGTTGTAGAATCGGGGATTTCGACGGAATTTTACGAGAATACCTGAACGTAAGTGAGGGGAAAGAGACCTTGTTTGCCCCCGCATTCTCCCTGGAACCAGTTGCCGTCGATTCGCTTCTTGAGGAAAATCACGTCGTCGCGCTTAAAGCCCAAATCTCTGAAAAAATCGAAAATTTCACGTAAATTAAAACCTACCACAATTTGTTGGGAGGGCAAAAGTTAAAATAATGAAAACCGGAACACGCAACAGGGGAATTTTACACAAAAAGGTGAAATTTCGTCTCTTAATTTTGACAGAGTTCATCTTTACCGGCACTAAACGCCCCAATCAGTTTCTGTAGTTGACCGGCACCAACCTAAAAGTCCATTGTGGCCTCCGTTATTATATCAGTTAGGGGTTGCGTTGTTACAAATAAAGTAAGAGCTGTTAACTAAATTACGGACGAGTGTTTAAAGTTTTGAAATAAAATTTAAGTTATTTTCGGGTAGCGCAACTGTCAAAAAGGCGTTGAACGTAGCGCCTAGGGGTAAAATTCAACTTATAATCTTTCTGAAACAGTTTGCAGTACCAAAACAATGTGATTTCATTGACAAAAGCCATAAAAATTCTAATCAAACCGGACATAATTATTTTAGTATTTCAGGCTGTTTTATACATCAAGTTTATAGCGCGCCATTACCAACATGATTACTACAAAATCCGATTATTACGACAATAAGGGTTAATTAAAATTGTAGCAAATTTTGTTGCTCCCTTGTTAATAAAGAAAAAATCCAATTGAAGTTCTCTGAAATTCAGTTAGATATCAAACACTTCCGGTTTAACTGGAACTTCCTACACTATGCGAGATTATTTAGAGAAATAAATTTAGAAGGAAAATAAAGTTAGAGCAACGTAATTTCGATTACGCAACGAAATTTGGCAGTGCACCAAACTGCATTTATATACCACCATAGTTTTTTGGCTCAGGCTACAAAATTTCCTGTTTTCAACCTCGAACCCATAAACAATTCAAGGAAAGTTATTCGTCTACTAAAGGTTGATTTGAGTAATTTTGTTTAAAAAGGGCAAAATTGGTAGCGCTTTGATCCAATTAATTTCACAACACTAACAAATGAAGCTCTCGCAATTAGCGATTAGCGAAAAAATGTGGGGTCCCCCTTTATTATCAATGCAGTTATTTGGTTATTCATTGGTTTCCTGTTCTGGTGTTAACAAGTTCCTGGAATTCTAAGTTAGACATAAGGGGAATCGAGAACCTGCTTTCAAACTAGTTAATTAATGGTGATGAATCACACATACTCTGGCTCCCTGGGTTCATAATCATACAACGCTTTGGCGTAGGGTAGATGGGCCATGAGATGGGGCGAATTTTGTTTGACAGAACTGATTTTTCTATCTGGAGTGCTGTGATGTATTGGAGGGGCTTGGTGGACGGCCGTGGGTACTTGACTGTTGCCCCGAACACTCCTCTGTTGTTTTTTCGGTACCGAATTCCTCATTCCTTCAAGAATCCTCATTAGGAGAACGTTGGGAGGTAATTCATCCACTTTAACAGTAATTAAAACCCTGCATTCGGGACAGCGGAGTTCTTTGTGTTTCTGGACGATCTCTTGGAGGCACTTCCGGCAAAAGGTGTGCTGGCATGGTAGCACTTTGCTGGAGGTGTCCAAACGGTCTAAACACACGGAACATTCCAATAAATCGTTTAAAGTTCCTTCGTCCATTCTTGGAAGAGGACTGTACAGGAAAGAAAAAAATTGAATAAAAACGTTTGTTATCTGAATTGAAAAGATAACGGTGGCACAGGTAGATAGGACGATTTTAGAACACTAAAAATATCACTTCTAGAACGGATCGACGACATAAGTTGGAGGCTAGGATGAGTCTTTGCATATTTATCAAGTTTTCCACCACTTCCGGTTTCAAAACACACACTCAGTCATCAACGGTGGCGGCAGTGTAGGGCGCGGTGACGGCCGACGAACTCTATGCGGTTCAAGCTACAACATGCATTCTTCTTTCTCGCGGTCTTGCGCATCCGCTTCACTGAATGGCACCTGTATCGGATTGGGCGGCCTACGCGTTGTCAAAGTGTCAAGTTGAACCCATTCAATTCTGCTAAACTAGTCACTCTGCTAAATCAGACAAATACTCCCTTCTCCTTTTTATTGGGAAACAAGTGCACCAATGTAATTCCGTCGAATTCCCTAAATATGCAACCAATCGGACGCCTTCGCGCTGTGTGTGGCCTCTTTGTTGAACTCAGAGCCGGATTACACGCTTTTCCAAGTAACCCCCACACTCTGTAGGGGAGCCTCAACTCTACGATGCGATTCAAAAATAATTTTTTAAATTTATTTTTTTCCTCTTTATAAATGTAAAATAGATTTTTTTTTAACCAGCTTAGTACCAACAATAACGTTAATTCTTCTATGTTTCTACTAAAAAAAAAATTTATTTACTAATTAATTCAAAAACAAAACTGTAAAGGGAGCGCCATCATGCGGTAATAATCTAACCACCACTTTCTCTGACGTTAGAAGTGTTTATATTAAATTTGCCGTTTTATAGTTTCAATTATTATTGTCATTTTATTCATTCCATCAATTTGTGGCTTATGATTTATACGGAGCGGCAAAGTACATTTTTACTAATTAATTAATTAATTGCAAACTAAAAAGATAACGCGTATCCAAAGTTGTAATAAAATAGTCGAATTTTGACATAAAAACGGAAATCAAAAAATATTTGATGTCGAGGCCGGTGGTCCCGTGGTTTATTGGAGGGCGAGTCCGCTTGTTTATTGAGGGCTTGCCCAGCCAGTAATTGGCGGCTGGACCAGGAGACAATTTTGGTGGTGTTAGAACCGGATGTATTATTGTAAATATAGTTGAGTATTGAGCTTTCAATTCAAGTTAGTCGCCAAGAGGTGTTAGAAGAGGTAACATCTCGCACAATGCACAATTCTCAACTTAAAAATTAAGTCAAAGGTGAGATTAAACCATTAAAGTAGATTGTATCAGTTTATGAACATTTATCATGGTAGGCTCATGACTTTGAAAGATGGTTAGTTTTGCAAAATGGTAAAATTACGAAAGCGCAAACTTAAGAAATTTACTTTCCCATTTTGGAGTAACACAGTTTAAAGGATATATCTTATATTTTAATTATGCATAACCCAGCGATAAACTATCGAAAACTCATCAATACTAATGGTAAATAGTTTAAATTGTCAAGTGTGTATGTTACGTGATGCGTAACATAATTTTAATTGAATTACGTTTCACCAATGGTGCAAGTCTGAAGTGGTAAATGTAACATTTGAAACATGTATAATCTACCATTTAATTATTTTAATCCATTTTTAGAACGCTACCGCCGCCACTGGAATCGTATAATCTCCATATAGTTCAACATACATACCCTCTTATTTTTCTTCACAATGTTAACAATTTTACCGTAATTTTAACACTGCCAGTATTAGTGAAGTTGTATTAATTTTCTAAATAAATTTTACACCACATGAATTAATGACGTTGCTTCTATTACGCAATTTCATTTAATACATTTGAAATTATGGATTATGGCGGGTTTGTGGGCATCTCTCGGTGACTTCTCGAACTATTATCTCTTAGCAAATGAGAAGTTCTCTCGTTCTGCGCAGGCGCGTCATTGGGTATTTTGACCAGAGAGAACGTGAGAGTATCAACTTGCATTGAAAATTATTCCCATCTTTTTTCTTTGTCTGACATGAAGTGCGTCCATAAGTCTTATTCTATATTTAGTTCAGGGGGGCATTGATAGATGGTGCTATAATTGTCGGTAAGTTGCCAAATTAACTACTTGTTTCACAATTAATCAGGATGATGGCGCTAGTAAATGCCGCAAGTTATTGCGTAAATTTGGAAATTTTTAGAAAATTTAGTTGGCTGGATTTGCCATTGTCATTTTCGTTTGACATTAATTTTCTGGCTGACATTTTTATTAATTGCTTTAATTGATTCAATATTTAATTAATATGCCGTGCGAAAAGTGTATCGTGTGTGGTAATAATGTTGCGGAGCAGAAATTTCATTATTTTCCCAGAAATCCAGAAAAGTAAGTACAATATATATATGAAGTATAAAATACTACGTTTTTCACTCAGATTTTTCAGCTTGGGCTTTTTAACTTAATATTTAAGTGTTTTTATGTTACTTTAAAAAAATTAAAACGGAGTTACTACAATTAGTAACTGTTTATATAATAAAATTAAATAATATTTTTCTGCTTAAAATATATAAATTTTTTCTGTAGATCCAAAATATGGGGGCAGTCTATGGGCATATACTCCACATGGTCTTCAATTACGAGGTATAATATAATTTGCGGAAAACATTTTACTGCCGATTGCTATGCCACCGTTAATCAAGATCAGCTCAACAAAAATGCCGTACCCACCATGTACCCCTGTCTACCCATCATTGTTCCTGTAGATTCCTTTCCTCATTATGTACTCGTTGATTTCTCAAGGTAATATATCATTCTATATTTGTTTTTTATAATTAAACAGTTTGAAACTAATGTATAATGTTTTCAGGTAATCTGCCTCAAAAAGCCATTGGAACGTCGACTTTCGTACACCTGGTTGACCAATTGTTTGACAGCTTTAATGGTGGCAGTAGCATTTGTACTAACAACTTGCGATCGGCCATCACGGGCAAATCTACTCATCATGAATTTTGGACAGAGTGTCTAAACACCATCCCACGGTGGGAATTTGTAGGGGCAACCAGGAAACCACCATCGCAAATGGGGTGGCAAATCACAATAGCGGCATTTCAAGGAGTTTGGCAGGAGCTATCTGAGGAAAGGAACCTCCCTCTGCTTAGGCCACGCTCCTTCAATCAGGATGCTCTGGAAAATTTGTTTGGTGCCATTCGTTCAGGATGTGGTAATAATGTAAACCCAACACAAACACAATTCGTGAGTTCCTTAAAAACTCAAATCATCAATGGTCTCGCCATACAGGGGTTGCAAGGGACCAACTGTGAAGATGATGATGTGAGCCTTTTAAGCGACTTACGAAGTTTTTTTGATGTAAACCAGGTGTGTGAAACAATTACGTCAAACAGTATCAACTAAAATCACTAATAAAAGTTATAGCGAAAAACTTTCAAATATCGCCAATGAAATTGCACAAGCTGTTCGCATTGGCGATGCAGGAATCCTTTCTGTAGCTTATGTTAGTGGCTTTATTGTTAAGAAGGTCTTCAAGGAACACAACTGTGATTTGTGTCAAAAAGTCTTGACTTCTGACTCCACACTGCCATGTAATCAGTTTATTTCTTTTAAAGAGTTCTCAGATGATTCCAGTCGATTATGTTATCCATCAGAACCATTGGTAGTTGCTGTGGGTCATGGGATAACTCTTTTGGAAAATATATTACCAGACATATTGTCTGCAGTGGGGATACGGAAGAAAGCTGCAGTTTGTGTGATTGAAGAAATAGACTTTTCTTGGATTAATTGCGTCACACATTTTGAATATATCAAGGATTGTATTGTTACGGCAATATGTTATATAGGTATTCCTTGGTACTGTAAACGCTTCGTCCGTGAACGAAGGGCCCAAACCAATTTCCGGAGTAAAAAACGCAAACTGAATATATTAAATCATCAATGATTTTTTTCTCATTGATGAATTACTACATTAGTTTCGTTTAAATAAAATAAGTTAAATAGGATAAACATTTAAGATTTTATTTAATTCTCTTCTCTCTATTATATTTCTGTTGTGTGAAATGTAATGTTTGAAAAAGTGGCTCCTCGTACTTATTTGATCAAGTTGACCTATTTGCATTTAATACATAAAATAGTTTTACAAGTGTCTAAACATAAGATAAATAGATACTCTTCTAATCGTCAATTTATGTGTTAAAAGTAATAATTTACAACTTGATCTAAAAATAATATTTTAAGTCTCACTTCTCTGTTATATATCTGTTATGTGAAATGCTTAAAAGCGTCACTACTCGTGCTTTTTCTTTGTTAAATTGCCTATTTTGCATTTAATAAATAAAATAGTTGTGCAAATGTCCAAACGTAAAATGAATAGATACTCATCTAATTGTCAATTTATGTGTTAAAGTAATAATTATATTTCCGTGATGTGAAATGTTTAAAACCGAGGTTGCTTTTATTTATTTATTATTTATTCATTTATTTAGGTCAAAATACTACTTTTGCTTTATAAAATCCTTAATAATATTTTGCATGTGACCAAACGTAAAGTAAATGGGTGTTGTTTTAAACCCTAACATACCTACTTGTTATAGAATTAATTATTAATTTTACAACTAATAATAATAATTTGAGCTTTGAAAAATGTATTTGAACTCTTCTTGTTCTTTTATATTTTATTAGGTACGTAGAATATTTAGAGTTGCTGTTCATAATCTTAGCTTTTAACAATATAATTATGTTTCTTATTTTCTTCTTTTATTATTTTTTCATTTTGTATTAACAAGAATGCTCAAACTTGTTAATTTTACAATGCACATGATTATGCATTGTAAAATTAATTTGTTTGATGAAAAAAGTTTTTTTCTTTTTTTGTGCAAAAGCGCTCCACAAAAGACGAATTTAAATTTCCCGCCAAGTCGACCGAAGCGCCTCTACAAATGCCTGCGTAAAAGTGCGACAAGGATAAAATTATCATGCTATCTCTAGATCCAAAACAGCTTATAGGAGTCGGCACTCTCACGTTCTCTCTGATTTTGACGCTAGCGCGGCACAACAAAATCAGATTGAGTTTGACGTTGCAAGTGTGAAGTGTTATTGATGGAGCGCGAAATTGCTATTGGAGATCTAGTGTGGTAAGCGCCTTTAATTTTTTTCATTATTACAATAACATTGTTGGTGATTGTTTGTGAAAGTAAAGTGATTTTTAAAATTTTTAGGGCGAGAATGAAGGGATATTCTCCATGGCCCGCCCGTGTAAGTATCCGATATTCAACCCAACCGTTATTCCCTCTCCGATTTGCGCGCGTCGCTTTCGGCCGGTCTAACCTAACTTTCGTTCAATTTGTTTAATTTTACGTTTTCTTCTACAGGTTGTGAAGCCAGGAGCTAACGCCAAAAAGCAAAGCAAAAAGGGCTGTCACTGGATTTATTTCTTCGGTTCTAACAATTAGTAAGTACTGGCAACTCTTTGTTTGTTTGTTTGTCCATGCAATGCCGCCTACTTTGTTTGGTTATCTTCACTTTGTGACTATTGACAACTTCACAGCTTTAGTTTAGTTTTTGGAACTTCTACATAGAATTAATCTAAATGTTTGTCCACTTTTTCTACATATAAACACCTTGTCACCGTTAGTTTGTAGAATCATGAAACTTACAATTTGGTGTTCTTATTGAATTTTTGTTATAGCGCCTGGATCGAGGATCCACAGATCAAGCCCTACAGCCAATTCAAGGAACAGTTTACCCCTTTGTGTAAAACTGCTCAGTTCAAGGAGGCCATTAACGACATTGAGGACTATATTGCTAAGACCAAAGTAAGTTACTCCGTTTACTGATTTGCTATCATTTTTTGAAAATTCTGAAGTCGTAACAGCTTACACCAAAATACAAGAGTGTGGCGGTGCAGAAACTATGAGGCGATGTACAATCCAAATATTTTAGTTGTGAATTGGCTCTCTCACCTCTGCAGGCAGATGGCCTCAAGTGGTTGAAAATTGAACTAAATTTTCTAGAAAAACCCTACTGGATGTTGTGCTACTGATTGAATCCGGAATTACCTTTAACGTAACGTTGAGATACTTCCCCTTAATGCTTAGCGATATAAGTTGACTATTTAACGCATTACTAAAAACTACCAAAACAATTTTACTGTGGTAAGGTGGAGGGCATGAATCAATTTTATTGTTTCTTATTTTTTTTTTAACAATTACTTACTCTTTGTTACCTTAGCGTTGCACTTCCATGCATGTAATATATAAAATTGGAAAGAAAAAAGGAGAAACTGAAGGGTCAGAAAAAAAAATTAATAAAAACTAATACTGAAATCTTGTACCTGCAATCAACACTAATAGGTGTTTGTTAATAGTTGAGAAATTATCTCCTGTTTCTAATGCGGAGATTGCTTCTAAGAAATTGACTTTGACGTTGTCCCTTAGGGTGCCTTAACCAAAAGCTGCGGATCAATCTCCAGTGTCTAAGGTTTGAGTTTCATAGTCAGTAGGCCAAGATTTTAATTTTGTATGAATCGGTTGGTAACGGTTTTGTAAAATGCGCTTGCGCAGATGACAGTACAGCGTGCTCTTAGCTGGTTTTTAAGACTACGTGCTAAAAGTAGCAGTTGACATGAGGGTTTGTTGCTGGAACGAGAACATGTGCGGCTTGATACTGAAATCGAGAAGAAACAATTAAATGTTACGTAGTTTTGTTATAATATATGTCGTTAGAGGTGTTATAGCTATTTGTAAGTTGAGGGCTTCAAGCTAAAGTTGCATTTGGAAGTACTCGAACTAGTCAATTAATTTTTCATATTGATGGTAATCGTTTGAAATGCAAAATAAGCGTTCCCCATCCGATTTCGGCGAAACGGTGATACCAGCGCCACACTACGGTTAGCACGGATACTACTCTGAAGTTGTGGATCTGTCTGCTGCTCAAAATAATTATAATTTTCAAGCTAAGGTTACTTCACATCGTTAGTCGGCTCTTTCAGTTTGAGGAAATTTTGATGTTTGATACAGCAGAGTATCTATACAGTGAACCAATTTGGCTTTGTCACTCTATTGAGGTTGTTCACTGTTTAGAGTGCTAGTAAAAATACACAACAGTGCTACTTACAGTGTGTTTATTACATTAAGCACTAAATATTTAAAACTACAAAGTATCTACAAACAGAATAATAAAATTAGAATATTTTTTTTTTAATTTATACTTTATAGAAAACAAAAATTTAGCTATTAAACTCTAAAAATCTTAATTTGACTTGCTTTGTAGGCTTATTATGGATTTTTTGAAGCAACTTAGGTCTTAGGTCTTGAAGAACAACTACAGTGAGTATGTTCACTATATCGAGACGCTACTGTATTTCCGTTATTATTATTTTGCCAAAAAATCAGCGATTACAAACGACAATATTTAAAAATATGAAGGTTTAGGTTGAAGGCAGTTTTTTCACTTCCAAATTCTGAGTAATTTTAGTCAGTTTGTAAATTTGACATTTCGTTTTTGAAAAGATATTGCTTGCAGACTTTAATGTTAACTTAGTAGAATGGTAGTGCATTTTGTCAATAAGAAAAAAGCGTTTAAGAAATGCGAGCCACTTATTTCTTCCTGCTACTGACGACGGGTTGTGGAAATAATGTCTTATGTACTAAAATGACAGCGCTCAACCGAACGTCACAAAGACACAAGTGCCACTAAGGTATAAAAGTATAGAAGCTCTCGATTATACAAAATTGACCGTGGCTGGTTCATTACTATGAAATAAAAATTTCTACGATAAGTTTCATTTGTTGGTTTTCTGATTGTGAAAAAATTGTTTTAATGGTCTCTTGATGAATATTTCTTCTATATCAAGTATCATCTAGGGGTATCAAAAACTTTTAAGTAAAATGAAACAAGTGGATTTTGCTTCAAAATTAGTGTTGCATCCTTGTGTAACCTGTTTAAATGTCTTGTTGCGCACGCGCACTATTTTTAAAAGTTTTGTGTACCTTTCTTACCTCTTTACCGATTTATTTCTTAATTATGTTAAAATATTACAATAGGAAAAGCTATTTTTTGGCTAAAATGAAGTTCTGGATGTATTGCAAATTTTCCCTGCACAACAATTTTGGGGATATTTAGTGCATGGTATGCTAAAGTTTGAGAAACTTGCAAAAAAACTTAGATTGGTAAGATTCAATGTTTGCGAACTTTAATCGAAAAAATCTTTATACTGCAAATAGGCAACGAGAATGTGATGGATTTTAAAAATATTTCTAAGATTGACAACAATAGTTAATTGATGTCATAAATTAGAGCCGGCATATATGTTGGGAGCAATCAATATTTATTATTATTTCCTTTTTTGTGTGGTAAAAGGCTCATTAAAAATTAAAACCTGTTTAACGTTTATCCAACATTAACAATCGTTAATTATTGTATCGGATTTGCTTGATGCTGATGAGAATTTCAAATGTTCTTATTGCGAAAATTTTGTGTTTTTTTATTTAAAAATGTAGCAGGCAACGTTGATAAAAAGTTTGCACTTGTTAACTTTGAAAAATTTCATATTTATATTCCAAAAAATAATTGGGCATTCAGGAAATTTCAAAATTAATCCTTACCTTTCATTTTTCAAGGCAATTTGTCTTAACAAAAATACAGTTAATTAAAAAATATTAAAACCGTAAACCTCTGGCGATGCATCTAATTCGAGTAAATTGTTATAAATATTAAACAAACAATCTGAAGTAAACACGTAACTTGCATATTTGGCACTAATCTGACACTTTAGTGTCAATCTTAGCTCCCTTAACAACCTGTCACAGTAACCTTTCTAACCGACAATTAATAAATAAATAGCATAACAAGAATTGTAGACTTTTCAATAATCAGTTGACGACTTTAAGCAGCTTCCTTACCAAGGCAATTTATTTAAAAATCAATTGGTTCATAGCCCTGCACAAATAAAATTTCGCATTGGTTAATGTATTACGCACTTTAATTGACGGTGGTGGTAAGTTCGCGCGGGCAAATGTACCTTCAGGTTGTTGGAATACCAGGCGTGTTGGTGGAAGATGTTAAAATTTGATTCCGCCGTCCTTCCACTTTTCGCGAATTAACTAGCGTCGAATTGTACTGTAACAATGTTAGTGAATTGATTACTGTAAAATGGAAACTGATTGTACGATTTTCTTTTAGGAAGATTCCAGCTACAATGCGGTGTTTGAGAGTTTGCTACCAAGTGATATTGAAGTTCCCAAAACGCCGCAATCGGTTACTCCCAAGAAACCCAAGAAGGTTAATATCTGAATTTGACGATTTTATGTTTGTTTTCTATTTACTCATTTCAATTTATTTCAGAGTATCAGCGCTAAGCGTCAATCTTCTGACACATCCTCCCGCAATTCTAGCAAGAAGCCCAGATCGCAGTCGCCTTCTTCAAAATACGATGAAAACGGTGCCTCTGAAGAACCGTATGAAGAACCCATCCTTAAACTGCCGCCAATTCTTAACAAACCGGTAAGTTAGGTACTCATTAACGGATAACGATTTTGTTCTATGCATTTTTAACTCCTCAGGTGTTAATAGTTATTTTATAGCTGTAAACTGTCCAGTAATATATTAGCCTGTAACGTCTTCTTAATGCATCCGTTATTGAAATGTAGTAGCAAGTTAATGTCAGTTGAAAAAAAAACATATTTAAGTATAAAGAAGACGTGAGTAACGATATTGCATCTCCACGTTTGTTGGGATGAAGAAATAAAGAGTGCATCGTTTAACTCGTAATGTTAGAAACTCTTATTTTATAACGTTTAATAAACTCAATCCAATGTTGTTTTTTGAAAAATAATTATTTAAAAGTTGTTCGTTGAAGATGAAATTATTAACGCGCAGGTGTAATTTAAATTTATGGCGGTAAAATAAAGTTGCGTTTAGCCCGTCTCAACTGCATAATATATTTGGGTTGACAGTCAATTATTTCCATCCAATCTCTGGCAAGTGACTTACGAGAAGCGTACGTTGACTAACAACGGATAGCATGGAAAGTCACGTAGGTTATTAACTCTATTAGGGAGAAATGGTATTAAGGCCATTTAAACGCGGATGCTTCTCTATTTACGTGACTATTGTGGTGCATATTTATTAAAATTTATCATGCGAGTTTAAGAATGCTGGACAGAGCATGAGATAAAGACGGGCGTCGTAGATAGTAGAATATGATGTGCAACACAGCTTCCTCCCTCCCAAAAAATATTATAGAATTTTTACTGTGGTGATTTCGTCAATTATGGTGGATAGAAAACCGGATGAATTGGAAATACGTGCAGATTTATAACAATAGACAATTTTTTTTGAGGGGTTAGTACAATGTTCTTCTTAATGGAAAACATAGCTAGCAGTTCTTTAGTAAAAGAACTTATATCTTGATTCTAATAAATTTTCGAATCCAACTAATTAAAGATATTTTTTGGAGTTTATGGGACAAGTTTAGCCAGTGTCGTCAAAAAGGCATAAACCGATCACCACCAAAAACCTTTGGAAATGTTTTCCACTTCAAAGTTTTTTTTTTTTAGCAATCGAGAAAATTGTTAAATTTAAATTTGTTCAAATATCTATAAAATTTTGAATTTTGGAAATGTTATACTTAGTTAACCGAGTTTTTAATGAAATTAATATCGAATGGTTAAAGACAGAAATGTCTAACTTGATATAAGAAAGTTCTGTTGCACTACTAATCTACGTGCACTATTTTAATAAAATCTCGCTGGCGCTGGCGAAGTTGGCGAAACCTGAAAGAGTTTGACTGCAAGCGTTTGCGGAAATCCTTTTCAGTTGAGACTGTACAGTTAGTTTCTAGCATTTTTTACAAATTGTAGACTTTACAAGTGAACCGAAAAATCTGCGGCGTGTGCTTTCAATTTCAACTAGAGGTGGTACCTGAATGAATATTTTTGTTTCTAACTTAATAGCATCAACTACAATGGCATGACGTTAATTTTATTTCTTTATGCCCCTTAAAACCAAATCTTTTTACCTTCACTTTTTCTCTATTTCTCAAAAAACACCCAATAAGAACATAAGTTTCTGCTCTGAATTTGATTCTAATAAAACTACTCCTGTTATTCAGTCGCGCTTACTAACTGAAGTGGTTGCTAATCGAGTTGTCTTCATTTCTCGGTTTTGTTAATTTCAATTTCTCGTCACGTCTGATACCAAATTATTGAACATGCAACGGTATGATGCTACAGAGGAAGGGACTTGCAGAGTTTTTTCAGCAGTCACGCTCACACGAGATCGAATGTCGGAAACTATCTAGAGCCCCCTGAAAATTACCAAAATTTTAATTGGAGGTTCTGCAGCAAACTCAGCCCCCACACTGCAGGGAGGGTACTGCACGAACAACATTATTCCTACTTACAGAAACTACAAGTGCAGGTACTTGGAGATTTTGAATAATAGTCCGCATCCGTGCCCGACTTTTCTTTACCCTCGTAACAGCCATATCTATACCTTCAAAAATCTCCACAGGAAGTGATAAGTAGTCACTAAACGGTTCTTTGTCAACATCTGGAACTCTTGACCATTATTAACCGTACCGCCCATTTTTCTGGTGCGATCCAATTGCTAAAATTTCCCGAAAAACCGTTCCTTCTAAAGTTATTATAACAAGATAGCGCTTCGTTACATTTTTCGTTCAAATTTGGGTTCAATTACATTCAAACGGACGGATTTTGGATGGTGGTGCGGTAATTTGGTCTCCACGATCTCCGAACCAGAACCTCTCTGACGAGGAAATTTAGGAGTAGTGGTAGCTGATTAGGAAAAAATTTTGTCGTAATTTGAATAATTTTCAAAAAAATTCTGACTTGGTGGTTAGAAAAAACTTGTAAACTTGCAAGTGCAACAGAAATTCTGTTGGTCTGAAATTAATTTTTGGCCGTTCAAGTTTTCTTGCCTACCGTAAACTGTGGCGCTACGGGTTACATTTTCTTGAAATTTTGCTTCTACATTACTAGTGTGTAGAAACTTTCTTGCGCCAAGTTTGAAGTTTTTATCTTCCTATGGATTTTGGGCAAATTAATTTAGAACTCAATTTAGTTTCTATCAGTTTGCGGCAAAAAATGTTAGGAAGTATTTTAGGAAAAACTAGAGTCACTTGAAGTCTGCGCAACCTCACTGAAACGTGCCAATATGAAACGACATTAAAAGGGCGCATATGACATTCCGCATAAATAGGTTAAAAATTAAAAGTACATGTAATAGTACTTACGCGATATCATCGATGCCATCAGAGTGAAATTCATCGCTGTTATCTTCACCAATATTATAAATTAACGATTCTACAGAAATATCGATTGTTACGTCAAGGTCTCACGTCTTCTACTCTTGTTTTCCGACTGTGCTTGCGCTATTGTTTTTTTCCCAACTTGAAGACTAATTTTTTTATACCTGTTTTTTTTTTATTTGAGCTCATGTTAACTTAATTGGACAACCCTTTGCAATGGTAGAGTGGCGGTGAGAACTGTTACGTCTCGTTGGCTGGCTAATTTATCTGCTGTGTATTTGCAGTACCTACTTGGTGGCACATAAGCGATACGTTCAATTAAGGGTTGTCCTCACTTTTTCGTTAGAACTAATTAAAAGTTCTTCAAAAACCTTGCCAAAATTTGGAAACTATTTCTCATTCAGCCAGATATGTTACATTTATACCTTTAGATTTGATACATGATTGGTGTAGGTTCGGAGCATTTGCTGAAATCGAACACAAAAAATGACCCTTGTGGACGTAACTACTTCGTAGAGTTTTGAACAGGAAGAAACCGATCGCGAGAGCTTGCCAATCATTAAGTAGAGTAAAAGGTGAAGGGGTTGGGTGCAGTAAATGAAGCATATGTGATGAACATACTACATAAAATTTCAACATTTTTTAATGTTTATGAACACTGGCTCGACATTAAGTATCGGACTGTAACGACTTGAAGTGATTACATAAATGTTTGATACTGGCCTATCTGTTTACCTGTGAGACCCAAATGAGATAAACATTTTCAACAAAAGAGAATATCATAGTAAAGGCTGATTTTCACATATAGGACTGTGCACCGACCGTGCTGTGACCGTCGTTGGTCGAGGATATTTTCACATATAGGACTAGACTACGGTCATGCTAGAGTCGTGTCGTGCCAGCGTATATAACGTGGTGATGCACTAACGACACGACTTTAGTTAGTGCATCACTACGTTATATACGCTGGCACTTTAGTCATGAAGTTGCAAATGAAGTAAAAATGATTATACAACTTCCTACTCCGGTAGAAAATAAAAAAATTGAATATTAAATATGTATATGATATAATAAAAATATAAAATTAAAATAAATGAAAATAAAATAATTAAGAATAATTTAAATTAAAAAGTAACTAGTTAATATTCAAATTTCCACAAATTTCATTTTTTGCCCCTTAGAGATGAGCACAATTGAGCACAAAACCATTTTCATGGCAGTCGTTCTGTGTTACGACCGGGCTAGGACCGTGCTGTGACCGTCGAAAATCGGTTTCGAAACGACCTAGCATGACACGACCGCTACATGGTCGTAGCCCGGTCCATCATGTGAAAATCGAAAACTGCTCTTCATAGGGTTTCAAATGGTTCCTACAGATTTTCCATCGGCAACGAAACGACACGGTCCGCGCAGTCTCAGCGCGGTCGGTGCACAGTTCTATATGTGAAAGTCAGCCTTAAGCTAGTCGTGCCGGCCGGGAATCGAACCCCGGGTTGTACGTTCCGTGTGCACCAGCCTCTTACGCCACTTGGCCGGGTGCATACTAAGCAGCAGTGATTGTAGATTTTTTTTTCTAGCTCCAGTTCTCGTTTACCTGAAGATCATAAAATTCGACCCAAAAACGGTCACTGGGCAATAAAATGAAGTCAAAACGGCCCACCCGCCTTTTACAATATTTATTGCATTTCATCTTTTTGCTCTTAAAACTCATCGCCTATCTAACCAGCACAGCACTCTTCCTGCTTTTGTGGTTCTTCCTTTGCATTCTTTGTGTTTGAAATTTCTCTTGTGTTTCCAAGTATTTTTTTGTGTTTATACACTAAAATTTTCTTCTCTCTGATTGGAGTCTGCACCAATACATATATTTTTTTAATTCTTTGCTTGATTTTTTTCGTCATATTTTACAGTACATTTTCTTTTTTAGTTGCTCATCGTGCTTACATACGGATGTACGGATACTTTTTCTTCAAAACACTACGCACATTTGAAAAAAGCATTGAAGTGCAAGAGTAATTATGTTAACCTCTTTGAAAATAATTATAATGTTAGAATATTTTATTCTGATAATGAAAAAATTTACCACCACCTAGTAAAATACACACAACTGACACTGTTTAGTTAGTCCATTAGTTCTTTGATATATCACGAGTGTTAACTGTAACATGAGGGTATCGGCGGGAAATATGTTGCTAACAGTGTTGCCAGATGAATAATTCTCCGCACGGTAGGATCGGACATAAAATAATAATAATAATAATAGATGGCAGCATAAGTGCGGTAGAATAAAAACAATTTAATTACTTTTAATCGACTTTCTAGTCCGGAATCTCTTCGTTTTTTGGACATGTAAAATAATAAATGCCATCTTGAAGACAGGCCCACATTAAAAAATCAAGTGGTGTAAAGTCGGGCAAACTTGCAATCTCGTCATATGTTCCACTTATTAAATTTAGCGTTAACTAATTAACATAGTTAATAAGTATCCACAATTCTGCAATAGGCAGTTAAAAAAACCATCTAAAAACCAAAGTGCGGTGGGTGGTGGTACTTCTTGATCCAACTTCCACTAAGTAGAATTGTTCAGTCGATTACTCAAATCCTCAATATCTGTCATTATTCCTTTTAAAAATATAATTTCCGACCAATGTTGGAAAAAGATTACTTTTTGAGAAACTTATAATTTGAAGTAATGTTTTGGGTTCGCGCTGACTGTTTACAATTTTCCCTATAAAAATTGTTGTGGACTAAAAAGAATTTAATTCTATATTTCTCAAAAATTCCATCGCTGAGGTTTTTTGAACCTTAATGGTTGCAGTTTGGAAAGCGATTTTTATTGCACTCGAAATAGTCTTGCAACACGTCGGTCACCTTATTCTTGTCCACAAATTACTTACTTTACAAGAAATTGTAAATTAGAACGACGAAAAGTAAAATTATAAAGAAAGTATAACACTGACTCATGCATGGAATTTATCGCTTTGTATTTTGATTCCTTTCCACGGCACACATTAAAATTATTTAAGACTCCCACATTAATGTCAATTTTTTTCGAATGAATGAACGAGTTTTACATCAAAGCGAATTTTTTTTACATTAAATGAGTTGCGGGCAGAAATTTAAATTAGGACTTGTCCGGATTGTTTGTTGAATCGAACAATAAATAATCTTTATTTTGAAGATCGGATAATAATTTCCTTCCCCAATGTATGAGGCTTGTCTTTTCATCAGCAGCAACCGTTGGGTTCAAAATATTTCATCCAAGCATTTTTTAGACGCGCTGTGGTTTTTGAGCGAATATGCGCAGTTTTAGATCCTTCCAACACTCAGTTTTGTCGTGCTAAGATTGCTATGCAGAATTCTCGAAACGGGATCCTTCAACCATTTCTGCAAGACTTCAAATTGTGTCGTGTCGCCTTCCACTTTCACTGCCAATTTTTCCACTTCTGCAGCGTTGCTGTAGGATATAGTGCGGCTGGTACAGGAGGTCCTTGAGAATAAAAATTCTTTTCCAGAACCTTAAGCCTGCAGTTATCCCTTGCACAATTAATTATCTGACAATTTTCTTGCTTACAAGGAACTTTGTGACAGTTTTTTCAAATTTGATACGTTTGACGTTTTAGTTACTTTTTTTAAATAAGAAATTGCTATATTATTAAGAAACGATTAATAACTAATTAGTTTTTGCCTTTCTCCGTCATTTCTACTAAAATTATTTCAACAATCTTTTGATATTTATGTTAAATAGCAGACTCGAAATAACTTGATCTAAGTAGTTTGAAAAATATGTTGACTTGACCGACTTTCAGAAATTACATTTATTGCAACTGGTTTCAGGATTCGCCCTTGATCGACTTGAACAAGGTTTCAGAAGATCTCAAAAATAAAAATATCTCAGCTTCTACCATGGCGTTCGGTTTCATGGGACTTGGCAACATGGGTTCCAGCGTGGTGAAGAACCTCATCAATTCCGGTCACAGAGTCAATTTGTGGAACAGATCTTCGCAAAAGGTAGGTGATATCCCTAGTCCAGTTGTTTATTATTATTACAAGTCGATGAATGCGCAAGCGAAAGAGGATTTTTTGGAAAGAAAATGAATAGTTATCTGACAATATTTTATTAATATAAGTATAGCAAATACATGCCGACTCTTACGTAACACTTAATGAAATCACAATTAACAAGATATTTTCGATAATAAAAATAGTTGCATCTTAGTTGGTACCCGCTTATAAAAAAAACGTTCCCTATACCAGTGTAGAACTCATTCAGTAGGTGTGGTTAAACATTGTCTAGGACTCAAAACACCGAATTTTTTCCTTAACTATATAGTAACTCGCTATGTATATCTATGAAAACGTTACATAATTATATGACCCTTAATTAGAAATTCACAGCTAAAGAAACCGATTACACAGTGCTACATGAGAAAACCTATATTAAACACTTTTTGAGGTGTTACTAGACCTGGAAGCTGTTTTTGAAATCATTTGACTTATCGTATCTCGTTAATTAATGAAGCGGAAAGCAATTGTCTTGGAAAATAACGTTTGATGCAAGGATGTGGAGAATTCAGTCTTAAAATCCTATGACTAGTTACTTAGCTCTTCGGTATACTGAGTCTAGCGCCTTTTTCCAGCGACAAATATTCTCCATGATTCGTTAGTGTGAATATGATGACGTGAAGAAAACAACATGTCGAGGTTGTTGGTTGGAAATCTATATTAACAAGTAGGTTTGTTTTGGCAGCAATTACGATTTAACATTCGAAATGAAAGAAAGAAAAAAATGTTCGCTGCTAGATTGGCACTAATGGAGCGGACTCTACACTGTGATAGCGTACTTACTTTATCACAGCAGTTGATTATAGCTAGACGACGAACCTACAAGGCTGTTTCGTGTCGCGCGTTCTCTTTTAAATTTCCTCCCGCATCCAGGATATGTTGTTCGCCTTTAGGCAACTCTGGTAGGCTCGTACTTGGATGGATATCACAAACAGAAGACGCGTTGCTCTGCAATTCATCAGTACTATGCGAAGTTTTCAAACTACTTCGATTAGTGCCATTGGAGATGACGGTCTCGTGAGAAGTCGACGGTCCATCCCAAACCGGCAAACCCCTCGGATAATAACCTCTCGGTGCGTTCTCGATCATGTTGATATAGATGGTCGAAGACGGTTCACCCGTTGATAACAGTCTCGAACCCAACGACCTTTCCGTAGGGGTGTAGTAGAGCGACAGGCGACTTTGCGTCACGTCAGTGCTGTCCTCTTCTAAATCGGGAAGTTTCTCGAGTTCTGCCAATTTTTCGATTTTAGCCTTCAAATAAGTGTCGATGCTCTCTACATCGTTGCAATCAAAAACAAGAGATTCCGCCCTCCCACAAGTACCGGCGCGACAATTCTCGAAGTAGAGACTCGGCAAATTTTCCAATACCTTATTCAAAGTTTGTTGTTGGTATTTGTAAGTTTCACGCAATTGCAACACTTTATGGGCGCTGAACTTCCTGATTTTGTTGCGTTGAAACACGTAGTTCTCTCGCACCCAGTTCAATTGTGTCGTCGAATAATCCCGCACTTTTTTAACCTGGACAGAACAATTTTCAAAAATCAATTGCGAACATTTCGAAATTTTGACAACTCACCTGATCGCAGTATTGACCTCGCAACGTCGACAGGTGCTGCGTGCCGATGTCGCGGAAATCTTTCAAATGTTTGGCTTGCGACTGGTAACTGTTCTGAATCCATTCCATCTGTTGGGCGCAGTTATCCTTGATCCTGTTCACCTATTGTAATTTTTGAGTGAAAGCTCGCGATTTTAAAAATTGCAGTGGCGCAGCATCGGCGCGACCCAACACTACTTTAAAAAACAACCATCTGGAGCTAAATTTTGAATTGAAATTTTAAGCGCCGTTGCTGATACCACTATAGTGACCAAACTTTAACCCCAATTATGACTATTTACCTGTTGTGTGTAGTTTTCCCGCAACCTTTCCAGCTGTTGTGACTTGTATTGCTCGATGTTGTCGAGCATTGCGTAAATTTGGCGTGCTCGGGGTGACACGCGGTCGCGTTTGCAAAAGCTGCAAAAGTTGTTTAGAATGCCGAACCTGAAAATAGACGTGCATTACTTTGAAAATATTCGCAACTATTGCGTTCTAGTTTTACCGGTTGATCAGGTAGCGGATGAACTGGATAACTAGGGTGATTGCGAGAAAAATCGCGGCACATTGGAGTCCGACGAAAAGACTCAAAATCCGGACGTGGTTCCAATCGGCGGGGTCGATGTGGAGCAGGACGTTTTCGGTCAAGTTCGCTAT
Organism: Pyrochroa serraticornis; assembly: GCA_905333025.2. NCBI lineage: Eukaryota > Metazoa > Arthropoda > Insecta > Coleoptera > Pyrochroidae > Pyrochroa > Pyrochroa serraticornis. The sequence goes on along the minus strand of HG995157.1, from coordinate 4,768,085 downwards.
GGGGTTGCTGGCGTAACAAGTGTAACGTCCGCAATCTTCTCTGGTGACGTTTTTGATTAGAAGGGTGCCGTTGTCGAGAACTTGAATTCGTGGCGGGATCACTCTGATCGGTGTAAACATTTGATCGTGGGCGTGGGGGTGTTTAACGAAAACGTCCGGAATTAGCGAGTCCGGATTCCAATGAAACACTTCGCGAGTTGGAGTGACCCAGGTAATCGAGGGTGGTGGATTGGCGGAATGACGGCATTCCAATAAAGCGTCGGATTTCAACCGATATTGTTTTGTTGGGGTTTTGTAAACGATCCTGGGTCCGGTACAGTTCAAGTGGTGTAAAGTTGGTAACATGTCGTTGGGGTACGCGTAAGGTCCGCAACTCAGATCTGACAAAATCACTTTATTTTTTCGTTTTTCGGCCGCCCACCGAGCGAACCAAAACATCCGACAATCGCAAGCCCATGGGTTATCGGAAATGTTCAACTTTCTCAATTTGGTTAAATTGGCCAAAGAAATCGGGAGGAAAGTGAGGGCGTTTCCGCTCAAATCCAACTCGCGTAAGTTGGGAGTATCCGACAAGACGTAACTCTCGATTTCCCTCAACATTTTGTTGTTTCTTATGTTTAACGTTTGAAGATTTGAAATTCCGAGGAGTTCGCTGTTGTGGAGTTCTTCGATGTGGGTGTCGTCGATTGTTAGTGAGTTGAGTTGCGGGCTAAAATGGAGCAATCCGAAAGTAAAGTGGAGGAGTTTGTTGCCGCTCAAATTTAATTCTTTGAGTTGGACCAATCCCCGAAACATTCCGCTCGGGACGTTAATGATGGGATTGTAAGCCAAATTTAAGTACTCCAAATTACTAAGTGAATCGAACAGTCCTTTGGCGAAGAACTTCAACGAGTTTTGTGATAAATCGAGTGTTTTGAGATCAATCAAATCGGCTAGAGCGTTCGAAGTTAATTTAACGATTTTGTTGTTGTTTAACAGCAACACTTCGATGTATCGGTTGAACTTAAAAAAGTGGTCCAGGATTGTCACTAATTGGTTGAAGGACATGTCCAAGAATGTGAGACGATGCATCGGGGCGAATACTTGAAACGGAATCGCGTGCAACGAATTATAAGACAAACATAACTTCTCCAGGGTTTGATTGACGAAAACGTATCGAGGAAGATCATCGATTAAATTGCGACTCAAGTTCATTTCTTTCAATCGACTAAACTGTTGGAACTGGTAATCTTGAAGTTTCGTAATGTTGTTATTGGTGACGTCGAGGGTAATAAGTGATTGGGGATTGACGATGGCTTTCTTGATATCGATGATGTTGCTGTTGGTCCATCTCAAGTGGTAAATGTTTGTTGCGTCGATGAACCCACCGGTGACGTTGTCGAAGTCCAACCAAGTGGCGGAGCCGAATTGGACACCTTTCAGTTCCCTGTCTTGACATTTCAATGTCGTGGAATTGAATGAGCAACCTGAAGCGACCCTTAACAAAGAACCGTCGCCGTGACGGGTATGACCGGTCACCACTGAAGAAAACTCTTGCACCACCAAAATGATAGCAAGAAGTTTACCGGCAGCATTCAGCCGGTTATTGTTTTCCATATTCCACAAGGCATTGTCCTCTTTTCTGAACGCCTTCTACCTGCAAGAAACGACCGTTTTTAGTATCCCGAAAGATAACCACCTTGAATGGAAATCATCGATTGCCTCAAACCACCTACAAATTCCAACTTTCACGCCTTCAAACGGCGGAACAAAAGAAAACAAGAACCCAACAAAACTAGTGACGTTGTTGGTTGCATCAACATTTACGATAACGCTATTTTGATAGCGGACTTATCACGAATTAACGAAACACTTACCAGTCCATACGAGCGTCGTAGATGTCCAATTGTTATCAATCACAACCTTCACTTGGTACTTTTTCACCACTGAAACGCTGAAATTCCAAAAGACAACCGCAGTCACGACGTGGATAATTGTCAATGAAATTTCGAAATTTTCGTAATGCCTCTGCCTCCTTTCGTGGCGGCAGACTGTTTGTTCGCCGCCCGTCACCAACGACGGTTCCAGCTGCGCTCTAGTGGGGAACTCAACGGACGAATCCACTTATCCAAGTCGTAGAGGTGAGGTCGGTAGCAACGGCCGGTTTCATAATGCTAATATTCGTAATGTAACAGTAGTTGAACTATAAGGAGTTTTAATGGCTTTCCTCTGCTTCTGCTGTTATTACATGAAGTGTAAAATAAAAGTCGTCGATTACGTTAGAATTATTTTCGAACGTTACCCGGCAACAGGAAGTTTCCGGGCGACGTCGCCCATAATTCGATTACCACCATCGAAATTTTCCCAGATCTCATTAATAAATATTACAAAGACGTTGAACGGCTTCTTTCGCTGGTTGTTGGAGAATCGTCGGTTGTATCGTTTTTTAATGGCGGAAAGGTCGGGATCGATAACGTTCAGATACCGAACGAACGCCAACCCGCATGTCCGCGATATCGGTTTTTTCTTTCAATGAATTTTACGCAACTCTCGAAAATTGCCAGTGATAGTTATCGCAAGCCGATCATGGTTGGGACGGAATTTATCGAAAGACGTGGGGTTCGGGGGAGATGGCTATATTTAGACGTTCAAAGGGTCTCTCCCACGCTGCGTTATTATTTCCACCCGAAACCCGAAATAATTTCGTATGTCTTGACTTTACAACTAACAAAAGGTGTTGGTTCACCAGTGTGTTTCTTGTGTGGAAGAGGACTACTTGGTTGGTTTTCACTGAATGACGACATTGCTATGCGATAATAAAAGTGAATTCCGTCGACCGGAAAACGAATAGCAAAATTAGTCAGGCTCATGCAGAAAGCGAAAGGAGAACGAAGGAAGAGTTGGAAAAAAATTGGCGGTCCCAAGTATTCAAAGAACAATGCGTAATCGATTGTAACGATGAAAAAGTGGGAGGAACGGGTGAAACACAGATAATGACGAAATCGCTAACTTCCGCATTACTTGTCTCTTTCTGAAAAATTTCGTGATTTAGGGCCTGTAAAGTGTAACAGGTAAATTTACGGGCTACGGTATTTTCATCATATCTATAGCTTGTAGAGAAACTTCGGTAAAAAGAGGGAAGTTAGGGAGAGGTGGCTGGAGCAACTGGAGTCGGGGAAAAATTCTCGTTTCGGTTTTTACACTGTTCTCAGAGCGGAACAGAACGAACGCATGTGAGTTAGCAAGCTCTCGCTCATTTACCGGCCGCTTTCAATATTTTTAAATTAGAACGCCAAATTTGATTTTATCAACAAAATTATTATAACAATCAATAACTATTGAAGAAATAAACGAACATTAATTTTCCATATTTAAGTACATTAACGTACGCTAATTACTTTTATGATAACAACGACATTGATAAGGAAAGACAACAAATAATGGAAAATTAAGCTAGAACCATTATTGAAGAAACAATTGCAAATATTTACTTTAAATAAATTTTTGATTTCAAATAATTTTCAATTATATTTTAAAATTGCAGTAAATAGTAACTAAACTTTTAATGCAGCTAGTCTGATAAAAAAATATAAAACCTGTTGGTTTCTAGCTAAGGTTCAAGGCTTTTAGCAGCATGCAATTTTCATTATTTTTTTGCAATCTCGACAACAAAATTGGCATTTGGACTAATCAATACTATTTATCATTTTTTTGTTATTGCTGACAGTCTGGTATTTTTTTTAAATTCTATCTATTTGAATCATTTTTATAATTTGAAATAATTGAATCATTACCCATAATTGCATTTGAATAAACACTTAGAAAAAGACTTTTAATCTACAAAAATATTGTGCATCTGTCCAGTTTTCTATTATATTTTTCTTTATCATTGTAACAAAGTCATATTTAGCAGATTCTTCGAACTCTGAGAGCGCATCAAAACAAATATTTGAGTGATCACGTGTCATGACGTGGCACGCTTGCATTGGTCGATCTTAACAGTCTGCAAATCGGTCCAACACCTGCTTTACACGTTAGCGCCTTGCAATACGGCCTTGCTTTTGTAGCCCCCTTTACATAAATTACTAAATTCTGTTTTTAACCACCCCTAGCATTTAGTTTACTATTCAACAGTTTTTATTCATTGCGTTCTGACTGTTTTACGCTAAAACGGTTCTTGTGTACTAAGCATTCCACTGTTCACGTGGACTTGGAGTGTAATTGTTTTGACGCGTTCCCAGAGCAGCTTGAACAGACTTTAGTACTGTCGTTTTTTTTTAAGTACAGTTTTTACAACTTTGATGACACATGCAGTAGTTTTCCTCATTCAGCAAATCGTGCAAAGATTAGATAGATGCAAACACTCAGATCGTGCCTGCCTCTATTTTTTGTTATCACCTTGCAATCTCGTCTTTTTCTCGAATTACTTAGGTACCTTTGTTGCTTGATTTTTGTAATTATTTTTTATGTTAAATACGGTTGGCTTCATATCTGGAAGTAGTTCTACCTCGATGCCTCGATCACTGGAACAACAGCATTTGACCTATGATCTGTATTTATTAATCCATTTGCTATTATATTGTTCTTAATATTGAACAATGATTTTTTACATTAACTGTCAAACGTTGAATAACTGGAATATCTCCATATAAACAAAAATTCCTTTCTAATATTTTTTTGACCAGAACAGTCTTTTAATTTAGACATTTGAAGAATTATTTAAAAAAAATGTAAGTGTTCCCATTTTTAAACAAAAACTGTTCTGCCAAAGAAAATGCAACGAACGAAATTAATACCTAATTAATAAAAAAGAAAAGAAAAACCGATTTAGCTCGACTCGGACAAGATTCACTGTAGCACACGAGGAAGCGTATATGGATATAGGTTGCCACAACAAAATACCTTCCGCATTTGCCGCGTGGTGGCGCTTTTCCTAAGGCTTGGGACACACTACGCGTTTAACGGGACCGGTTAACCGGGAAGACCATTTAAATCAATTTGTAGCAACGGGTATCCAAATATCTTATGGTTTTGTTACTTTTAAATTTTTTTATGTTTTTTGTAATGTTTAAAACTTATACATCTTTTTCTCGCACAAATATTAAGTATTAAAGGAAAAACTTTGGTACTGTTTGATAAATATATAAATTAGAACAAAAAATTTTTAGACACGAAAACGACAACGGTTGTAAAAAAGACGAACGCACTCTGAATCTACTTTTTGGTACCTAAGCGAACAACGTTTCTAGAGTGGAAGTATTGTAGCGACGCATGAGGTGGACTGACTACCGGAAATTGGGAGGCCCGGGTTCGATCCAGGTTAAGAAACAACATAGCTATTCGAACACTGTAGTTTCGTTTTGTTCCGGTTTTGGTTTGCATAATACATATTGATAAATGTGTTTTCCACTATTTACTTCTTAAGGCTTAAGGAAGACGAGATTCATTCCCATTTAAATTTCCACACAATTTTTACCAAAATTCGGATTATAAATTTTGTTCTCCTTATTTTTTTCCCAATTTACAAAAAACAGATTTTCATTGAGCTTCATAATTAGAAACAAATCTACTGCTAATTTAAAAAAATTCTTTTGGCGTAAGCATGGTACGTAATAGGAATGAAACCATTAGAATGTTTGTGAAATTTTCTTCTGTTTGTTTTTTTAATTTATTTTGACAATTTCTAGATGAATTTCTACGCCAAAATCCATGCTACTAAATTCCAACATTGCTCGATCAAGCGAATAGTTCCAGCTGAATTCCACACATTATTTCCCTGATTTACTTGAAAATATTTGCAAATGAGCAGTCGCTCGTGGTTCGTAGATTTTCTGGATACACTACGATCTGAGTTAATTGAAAGTAACACAACATGTGTATAACACACGCTGACGTCATCAGCGCGCACATCGAAGCATCATTCCTATCCAAGAATGCTGACCCCATCTACAAGCAGTGTCATTCATGCAACTTTTACACATTTATTTAAAACAATGTAATATTGTGTTGCTTCGCAATTAGGGTCATTTGCCGCTTACCTTAAGCCTCATGAAGATTTTACAACCCCGTGAATTGCTACGTTCTGTAGCTAGCTTTCCACACTAATTTAACATTGCGACGACACTTTTCAGAGGAGAAAGCGGGTCTATCGAGTTCTTTGAAATTTCGAAATCAAGTCCTGTCGAAACGCCGGTCTCTTTAAACTGGGTGCGTCTGTCGTTACTTTTGCGTCCTGGCTCTCAGCCAATCAGAGTGCGTTCCCTTCCGATTCCCAACGAATGTCGCCGACGATACATGAAATACCTTTAAATTGGGTAGTTTTGGCATCAATCGGGAAGTTATATGCCTAGTTTGACTGTAGTCTCTTTAAAGTTCTCTACTCTTTAGTAAGACATTACGTCATTATTTCGAATAATTTTTTTCTTTGCAAAATGCAGATAGTTACAATATAAAAATCAGTAAACATTTTGTTGTGAATTAATTTATGAAAAATTATTGTTATAGTTTGAAAGCACCAAAAAGTCGCGCTAATCGGTGGTCGGATTTAGCAACCCTGTGTGAATAGCGTGAGCATGCGACAATGTGCCCGCACATGGCAAACTTCAAACGAGGATAGAAGTAATTGAAAGTGTAGAGAGGGGTTGAGTGTTGGGCAGCTCGCAATTATGACCTGGTGGCGTGCGTAACCACAACTTTAGCTGCGATGCGTAACGAAAAGTGAAACGGTACGCTCTTTTTCTACAGCACATAACTGGGGATTGAGGGGGGCGTACGTTACCGAGATGCCTCCCTACTCTTTCTTTAATGAATTTACGTTGAGTGTACGCGCGTGCTTGCTTTACGCCAACGGGTAGCACTTCTAAGTTTTCTTATTTCATTTAATTTTAATAAATGCCCAAGTAAAGCTCTACGTTGCCAAGTGTTTTGAATGCTATGTCAAAGTCCTGATTGTTGTCATATATCGCGTCTGGAGGCTCTACTAGACTTTGAAATTACAACTCAGGTTGTTAAACACCCACATAGTTTGTATAACTGACCACATTTGTGGTAAAAGAAAGTATTACAGACATTGAAGTAATGAATCACATTCATAGTTTGAAGTTATTTGCATTTTCTTTTTCGAACCTCAGTCCGTTGTAGAATTTGCAATATTAGACATACGGTGGTAAGCAACGTGTAGAAATGCATTCTTAGCTGATTACATTGTGAATCAGTACGTCTCTAACTGTGGGTGACTGCAAACTACCACACAAAGTACAATTAGTTCACAATGTCGATAAAACGGTGTCGTTTATTTAATTGGCGCCAAGAAAATATTTGAAATTTTTATGACGTCATTATGGAATTCTTATTTGTAAATACCTGCGCCAGAATGACAAAACATTTTTTGCAAAAAATTCAGCAAGTACATTGGTGGCTTCAAACTTGATCAATATTAAATTAAACAGTATAAAGTTCACTGACTAAAGACAAGACAATGCTCATAATATTTAGTACAAAGTTCAAAGTTGTTGGAAAAGTTGGTTGTAACTCCTGATCGATTTAATATGTTAAATTATGGTACTTTCTTGTACAATTTCTCGTGTGGAAGCGAATTTGATGTGGCACCTAGTAGCTTTTTCCAATATTTTAACTGAATCATAATAAACTGGACACGTGCCAAAAGTTCCCTAAATATCCTTCCGGTCACGTGACTACTCCTAGTCCAATTCCAAATAGTTGAAGGAACTTTGTTGGAGTATTTACTGGTAGTTTATCTCCTCGTAATTGTCTTGATATTTAATAAAGGGGAAAGAAGAGGTTGAATGCCGCCCCAATAAAACGAACTTAATTTAATTTGCCTATGTAGGTCGGTCGGGTTTGTTTCGACAAGGACCTCGGGAATCGACCCAATTCAGCTCGATGTATAATAGAGTGCTAATCGTTGAGGGAATCGACTTCAACAATGAATAATGAAACGTAGCAATTTGCGTAATGAGATGACGGTCGAATATTCCAATGATTTATTTATTAATATTCGCTTAAGTGTCTCTAAAAGTTAAGTAAACGAAACCTGAACATGTGACGAACACAAATAGAGACATAACAAGTTTTCATTGCTTTTAAATTAGTCCTTGTCTATACAATGTCCTTAACTTTTTTATTTGTATAAGTTTTGACAATAATTACAATCAATTTTAACCTCCCTTAATCGTTTTTATCCGCACAACAGTTGATAACGACCAATTATTTACGACATTATCAACCGTTTAACGAAAACATTAAAAAACATGGCTTAATGCTCGCATGACCTCGACTCTAATCACACCAATTGCGTGATAACGTCGGATCTTACAACTTAACACTTTCGTAAATTAAGATGGTGCCATAGAAAAAAATCTACGAAAGGGAGATATTTGGAAAAACAAGTAGAAAATCCGGTGTTTTTAGAATTTGTCTGCAAGCTGTTTTTTTTACTGTTGATGTTTTTGTTTTGCTTGCGCTCACTTACGAAATTCCGCAGAACGCAGAAAAATGTAGTGTCAAGGCTGTTGACTCAAGAAGTTATTTACAGTTTTTGCCGCTAGTTCTCCGATTTCAAGATGTCAAATCTCTGGCAATGCTGGGAAGTTCTGTTGAATTAAGTACAAAGTGTTTTTCATAAATTCAAATGGTAATTGCGAAGGATGGTTAACTTGAAAAAGGCGACTCTGGAAACAAAATTCTGTGACCGCAAACTGTCATCCCTTTAAATTGGGTGGGTACGCTTTGAGGTACTCGTGAATTTGTTTAGTTGAAGTCTTGGTTGTGCCAATCAGAACGCGTTTTGCTCACGGTTCGGAACGAACTTGATCGAGAATGCGCAACGGACCTTTAAACTGGAAGTTTTGACATTTCTATCGTATGACTGTCGCCACTTTATAAGTTTGCTAATAAAGCATAACTTTGTAATTTTGTAACGAAAGCATTTAAAAGAAATCCTTTATCCAATAGTTCAGCCACCTATTGATTCATTGGATAATCTTTTAAATTTTATAGATCAGTGGCTAAAAAGCTATTCAAATATTTAAATATTTTCTCAAATTTAGCTGCGGTTTTTTCAAAATTTGTGAAAATTTTTCCCAAAATTATTTTTATCTTGGAACTTTCTAACAAAAAATGGGATTGCCAGTCTTAACGTCTTGGTGGGGTGAAATTTATGGACATGCAAAAGTTTTCCATGTACCTGGCACAACTTATGGAAATATCATTGGAAAGTTGATCAAGAGGCGGCGCTTATTGATCGTTCCACAGGCGCCGTGTTGGAGAATTTTGAGGTTGATTAAAATAGTTTTACTATTCTACTAAGTAACAAATTTTAAGAACAACCATTGAGCGATGAACACATTAAAAATAAAAAGGTTGGAGTCCAGAACATCACCAAAATTTAATTTTAATATCATAAAACTAATAACTCGGCTGAAAAACGGAGAGTAAACAATAATCATGCGATAAAACTGTTATAACGGACGTGATAACAGAACCATCCAGCTGATTAGCAAATGGAGGCGACCGAGAACGGTGACGTAATTTATCAGTAGAATATAAAATTTAAATTGCTCCAGTACGAGAAAAACAAAGGAATTTTTCCAGGCGGTTTCGCTGAAACGTCCCCAGAGTAGTTTTTCAATTAATTTTGTTTAATTTTTGAAATTAATGCCGTCATTTTTGTTACAGTGCGACGAGATCAAGGCTCAAGCCGACGCCAACCAGTTAGGTTTAGTTCAAACGTACCAAACCCCCTGCGACGTAGTACAAAATTCGGACGTAATCTTCAGTTGTTTAGCCGATCCCCGTTCAGCGAAAGAGGTGACGAGACAAAAAGCTCTAATCGCGTTTTTGATGGTTGATTCTATTTTTCAGGTGGTGTTCGGTAATTGCGGTGTGATCCACCAAGCGGACAGTTGCACTGCTTTGGCCAGCAAAGGTTACGTGGAGATGACTTCAATAGATCCGGACACCTCCAAGGACATCTGCAACATCATCGAAAGTAAAGGCGGTAGATACTTGGAAGCTCAGATGCAAGGCAGCAAAAAGCAAGCGGAAGACGGCAGCTTGATAGTGTTGGCGGCCGGTGATAAAACCCTTTTTGATGATTGTCAAACATGCTTTAAGGCAATGGGTAAAACGGCGTTCTTTTTGGGAAACGTAGGTTCTGCTACGAAAATGAACTTGTGCATAAACATGGCTTTGGGGGTTAGCCTAGCGGGTTTTGCAGAAAGTATGGTGTTGGCGGAAAAGTGCGGTCTTTCGTCAAAAGATTTCATGGAAATCTTCAATTTGTCGGAAGGGGCTTCGAATTATTTGTCGAACAAAGGAAATTTGATTATTAACAGAGGGTTTTCGTCAGTGGAACAAGCCCTGGAATACATGCAGAAAGATTTGAAGTTATGTTTGGACATATCTAACGATATCAAACAGAATTTGTCCGTTACTGCTGCTGCTAACGAAGCGTATAAAGCGGCCAGAAGGTCGGGATATGATGAACATGACGTTTCTATTGTTTACAGGAAAATGAGACATTAATTTTTTTGTTTTGTTATTAAAGTAACTCATATTTGTTTTATTTACAAACAACTACATCTTTTGACAGTTTAGACGTTTCATTATCATGACGAATTTTGTGTGAGACACTTCACTGTGCCTGTTTCATTTAAACATAGTAAGTATAATATTTAGGTATCATAGACGTATCATTTTTGCCAGTTTTCTTTTCTGAAGAGTTGTTCCGTTCTTCACAATATTTAGTTCTGGATGTACTTTTTTTTTGTTTATTTTAGATGTTCTGTAAGATTTTTTAATGCCCAATTAAAAGTTTATTCAATAAAATCATAAACATTGTACAGTAGCAAAATGTTTTTTCTTGTTATCCAATGCCTCCTGTTGTGTAACTTTTAAGGTTCATGAATTATTAGTTATGATTTATATACAGGGCGACCCCATTTGTTCATGAACCAATTTCTTGTTCTGTGGTTCAATAATTTTTTTTCGACTTAACTAACCCAGCATCTTCATCACTAACCTTTAATTAGAAATGTAAATTTGTTATGTTTGCCCATTCATTAACTATCCTGATATGTTCATTTATACACAACAATCAATTTATGTGCACCTGAAAAGTTCTTTAATATTTGACGAGTAAATTCACTTTTTAAGGACTTTCGAAATTAACACGCATCCAGTTGTTATCAGTTTGTCTATAGTTTGGAGATGACTGCTAACACTTGCAGATAGCCTGATAGCTATCAACTAAACAAACACAACAACAAATATCAGAAATGACATTACTTCAGTTTAGATTGTAATTGTTAAAAATTGATCCTCGAGTCGAAAAAAATAATTAAAATTATATACTGTTAATATTAATCAGGTTTATAAGTTATGTTTTTTAGTTGCACAAAGATAATTACTGTTATGCTTTATTGAAGAATAGCGAAATTTTTAAGCCTCTACCTTGCTTGCTTTTGTATATCTCTAAAAAATTTGGTGATTTGTTGTAACTTCTACAACCACATTGGTTGGTTGCGTCTAGATACTCGAACTATGTAAAATATCTATTTTTGATTTGAACCCTTATATTTTAGGGTACATTAAATAAACTGTTTTTTTTATAAGTCAATTTCTCTAAATTATGGTTTCTCCTTAATAAGATGGTCAGAATTAGTTATCAACCTCCAACTAATTTGTGTTATCACTGCAGTTGAACCTTATTACAATTTTTGTTATTTCATGAAAGTTGCACTATCCGTATCGAGTATTTGTTTTCGATTTTTTTAACTCTTGTTTGAGTAATTTATTTTACCAAATGCAGAATTGCCAAGTACTTCTGATCCGTTTAAACTGACATTGATGTATTGCCTTGATTACTTCCCCATTTGACAATATCAAACTATTCGTTCCACCTGAACACTCGGACGTGAAAAACTGATTTATTGACTGTTTTAACACCAACAAACTAACTCCCTTACGTGGGAAGCTTTCCAAACTTTGATGACATTTCATTGTAATTGGGTCGTCCATCGCAAATTTCTGGAACGCTAACTTTGCAGCAAAAAGGTCAACAATTCCTAACAGCGGTGTTTACAATTTAGTTTATTGATTGAAGAGTTTTGCAATTTTAGCATTTTTAAGTTTATGGTGAGTTACTAAATACAATATTTTGAGTGCTTTGCGACACTACTTTATAGAGGTTGAAGAGAATATTTTGGTGTGGGTTTTTGCAGCAGTTAAAATAAGGTAAATACGGCCACTGATCTGCAGTTATTTCTAAAAAAAATGCTATAATTTAGAAACTCTTTTCTAAAAAAATATTTGTGAGTGAAGAGGTTTTGTATCCTCCATAACTATCGAGGAAACTGGGCACTTTTCTATCTGAAAACTGCATGAGGCGAAAAGGTAGCTGGACTTGGTGCAGAAAATTTCTTAATATCAAAGAAATTTTATTTCTTTCTCTTTTTAAAATATCCTTTCTTTACGAAACTTTTTATTTGAAGAAGTTGGCGACCTTTAACTATTTTGTATCTAACGATAAATCATTGGGAGACTTAGTTGTTCTCAATGGTTATAGAAAAAGGAATAAGAAATTAGTTATTGCGAAACTATGTGTGTGTCAAAACAAAATTAAGAATCTGCACCATAGAAAAAGTAGAAGGACTTGATGCAGAAAATTTCTTGTTACAAAAATAATTTAATTCTCTCTTTTTCAATGTTCTGCCCCTACGAAAAAGAAATTTCTCACTTGAAGCTGTATGCGAACATTAGCTACTTTGTATCTAATGATAAACCACTAAGTTTGTCCTCAATGATGGTAAAGGAAGGAATAAAGAAAATGATTTATTGTAAAACAATATGTCGCTCAAGCCAGTATTAAGAACTTGCACCATGGAAAAAGTAGAAGGATTTTGTGCAGAAAATTTCTTGTAATCAGGGAAATTTTGATTCTTTTTTTAATGTTCTCCCTCTACGAAATAGAAGCTTTTCACTTTAAAAAGTATGCAAGCCTCTACTACTTTGTTAATTTTAATTAATTTCTTCTCAATGGAAGGAAAATTAGTTATTGCAGAACAATATATTGCTCTGTACTGTATTAAAAATCTGCATCACTGAAAAAGTAGAAGGTCTTGGCGCAAAAAATTTCCTTGTCTTGCCCTCACAAAACAGAAGCTTTTCACTTCAAGAAGTTTGCGAGCCTCAACTGCTTAGTTAATTTTAATAAATTTTTCTTCAATGGTTGTAGAGGAAGGAATAAGGAAAATTAGTTCTTGCAGAACAATGTATCGCCCTGTACTGTGTTAAAAATATGCAACATGGAAAAAGTAGAACGTCTTGGTGCAAAAAATTTCCTTATCTTGCCCCCACAAAACAGAAGCTTTTCACTTCAGGAAGTTTGCGAGCCTCAACTGCTTAGTTAATTTTAATAAATTTTTCCTCAATGGTTGTAGAGGAAGGAATAAGGAAAATTAGTTCTTGCAGAACAATGTATCGCCCTATACTGTGTTAAAAATATGCAACATGGAAAAAGTAGAACGTCTTGGTGCAAAAAATTTCCTTGTCTTGCCCCCACAAAACAGAAGCTTTTCACTTCAGGAAGTTTGCGAGCCTCAACTGCTTAGTTAATTTTAATAAATTTTTCTTCAATGGTTGTAGAGGAAGGAATAAGGAAAATTAGTTCTTGCAGAACAATGTATCGCCCTGTACTGTGTTAAAAATATGCAACATGGAAAAAGTAGAACGTCTTGGTGCAAAAAATTTCCCTGTCTTGCCCCCACAAAACAGAAGCTTTTCACTTCAGGAAGTTTACGAGCCTCAACTGCTTAGTTAATTTTAATAAATTTTTCCTCAATGGTTGTAAAGGAAGGAATAAGGAAAATTAGTTCTTGCAGAACAATGTATTGCCCTGTACTGTATTAAAAATATGCATCATGGAAAAAGTAGAAGGACTTGGTGCAAAAAATTTCCTTGTCTTGCCTTCACAAAACAGAAGCTTCTCACTTTAGGAAGTTTGCGAGCCTCAACTACTTAGTTAATTTTAATAAATTTTTCCTTAATGGTTATAGAGGAAGGAATAAGGAAAATTAGTTCTTGCAGAACTATGTATCGCCCTGTACTGTATTAAAAATATGCACCATGGAAAAAGTAGAAGGACTTGGGGCAGAAATTTTTTTTGTCTTGTTTACACAAAACAGAAGCTTCTGACTTCAAGAAGTATGCGAGCCTCAACTACTTCGTTAATTTTAATAAATTTTCCCTGGATAGTTGTAGAGAAAGGAATAAGGAAAATTAGTTCTTGCAGAACAATGTATCGCCCTGTACTGTATTAAAAATCTGTACCATGGAAAAAGTAAAAAGACTTGGTGCAAGAAATTTCCTTGTCTTCCCCCCACGAAACAGAAGCTTCTCATCACTTCAGGAAGTATGCGAGCCTCAACTGCTTAGTTAGTTTTAATAAATTTCTCCTCGATGGTTGTAGAGGAAGGAATAAGGAAAATTAATTCTTACAGAACAATATATCGCTTTGTACAGAAAAGTAGAAGAACTTGGTGCAGAAATTTCAATTATTTTTTTAATGTTGTGCTCCTACAAGCCGGAAGTTTCTTACTTGAAGATGTATACAAGCCCCAACTACTTTGTATCTAATGGTAAATCACTTAACTAGCCACTAAATTCATGTTCAAAGGCTGTAGGGGGAAGAATAAGGTAATTACTTAGTAGCCCAAGCATGTACCCCATGATCGCTCAAAATTTCTAGGACATTGAAAGAAATTCTTTGTTTGTTAAAATTATTATCCAAACACTTGTGGCAATGTGAACAGTAATAATTAGAAAACTCGTTTATTGAAGGCTTAGAAACTGTTTGTAATGAGTTGCATGTAACGCAGAAGTTGTTCAATGGCTCAACTTAGACAAAAAAAAATTATGAACAATTTTTGAAAAAAGAAAGAAAAATTGTCGATTGCTTTACTAAATTCCCATTGTTTTGTAGGGCGAGGCCGGCCCTGTCGCAATTTGCGAATTCGGGCCCGCTCCCGTAAAAACGTCAGGAAAACTCTGGAGTTAATCTCGTAGAAATGAATTTGTCATCTCGCAGTCAACACTCGGTCTCTATTCTCTTGTTTTTGCGCATCTTGATCAGTGTCCTCGTGTCGACTCAGGCGCACGATGCTCTCTTGTCGTTCGCCCCGCCTACTCTTCATTCTCAACAAACACCCCGTCGTGTTGATTGTGTCTCGTGCGTACCGATATATTTTTTAAAACAAAAAGAAAACAATTCCGTCAACACGGAACGAAATTGAAAGACTTCAACGGTTGTTCGTGTTATCGGAATGTAATAGTGATTGGTCGATTTCGTAGGTGGAGTGTACGTGTTGTGATCTATTAATACACCGAAAATGTGTGATTTTTACCGGTGGTGATCCCTTTTTAGTTGCATAATGGACAATTGGGTCACTTGATAGTTCCCAGTTTCACTCCCTGTCGCAGCTGGAGGAACAATAACCGCTTCAACAAACCATCGGGATTCCCACGCTGCAAACAAAACAACCCGAGAATGGGATAATACGGATATAATGGAAGCTCTCAGGCATTTCCCGATCGAAAGGTGAGTCAATTACGATCAATTTATTAACTGGAATTATGCGAAAATCTAAATGGCCGTGATGACACTTCCATGGGTAACTGCAATTCTTTTTTAATTGTCAAAAGTTTTGCGTCAATCACTGTGGCTGAAGTTACGGTATCACGACTTCTATACGCCATTCGTTATCGAAAACAATCACAGTAAAGTAATTGGAACATTAATGTCTTTGATTAATTGAAAGGTTTCGTAAATCTAATTTTAAACTACGCACCGCGTCTTGTACGTCGTACCTGTCTTTCATTAATTTTTAATAACGTAACCCGACAATCAAACCTAATTGATCCAATACCTCGAGTGATACGGTATCGAATTATACGCGATACTATCCAAATCAGACATGTCAATGTGGAACCGCGTACAGTTACCCCAAAGTTAGATAGAAACAAAAATTTTCATCTCTGAACAGTTGCAGGGGGCTCTGGAGTGATTGAAGGTCACCTGTCACGTGACAAGTACCCCACAAATTCAATGTTGATCTCACCTGAATTGCTCAAATGCTGGTTCAATAGGCTACTAGCATACTTTTAATTTTCTTTTTTAATAATATGGCCAAGAAAAATCCCCAAAATTAGAGTTTTCAGACGCTTACTTGCAATTAGATATAAGCGGAACCAGTTAAAAGTATTTTTCTCAATTTTTGTGACGTCATATACTTGCTACCACGCACGCTACGCAACCTGTACAGCAACGTATTTTCCCTTCCCTTTCACATGCAATTTACTAAGAAAGCTACACCTTCTTGAAGTACTCTTGTAGAACCTCAAGGTAGATAAAAACAAAAACTTTTATCTATGAACAGTTGTAGAGGACGCTGGAGTGGTTGAAGGTCACCTGTCACGTGACCAGACCAGTACTCTACAAATCAACGTATTTTCCCTTCCCTTTCACATGCAATTCACTAAGAACCTACATACTCTTGTGGAACCACGTAGGGTTACCCCAAAGTTAGATAAAAACAAAAACTTTCTTTTCTGAACAGTTGTAGTTGAACGTCTTTAGAAAATGACACCTTTGACACCTAAAGTAAGACCTGATATCAACGCCATCTCACACTAAGAGTCGCAATAGTTAAGCCACGTTTTCTGATCAATTTTATTTCGCTAACAGCGCCATCTGGCAGTTGAAATTATAAGTAATTGGATTATGTGATCACCCTCATTTAGCTTGAATAGGTATAAAGATGAGTGGTCTCTGACACCAAAAGTAAGATAGTAAATTGCGTCATCAGAGCCATCTCCCAGTTGGTATCGCAAGTAATTGGGTCACGTGATCGCTAACAACAGTTTTATTTAACTTGAAAGTTCATAAAAAGTGAGTAGCTTATGACACCTAACCAAGATAGTCGGGCATCAACGCCATCTCACAGTAAAAATCACAAGTAATTAAGTGACGTGATTGATTTCTGGTCAGCTTTATTCCTCTATTAGCGCCATTTGACAGTTGAAATTAGATTATTTGATTGGTCACTAATTACCCTCATTTAGATGGAACGGCCAGAAATGATTGGTTTGTGATACCAAGAGTAAAATTGCATCATCAGAGTCATCTCAAAGTTGGAATCGCAAGTAAATGCGTCATGTGAGTTCTATTTAACTTGAACATCTACAGAAAGTGAGTGGTTTGTGATACCAAAAATAATATAGTAAGATCGGCACTTAACGCCATCTCACGGTAGGAATTGCAAGTAATTAAGTCACGTGATTGTTTTCGGGCCAGTTTCATTCCTCTATCAGCGCCATCTGACAATTGAAATTATAAGTAATTAGATTATGTGATTGATCGATCACCCTCTATAGTTTGAGCGGCTATAGAAATTAGTGGTTTGTGACACCAAGACTAGGATTGCATCATCAAAGCCATCTCACAGTTGGAATCGCTAGTAATTAGGTCAAGCGATTGGTTACATAACAATTTCATTTAACCTGAACGTCTTTAGAAAGTGAATGATTTGTGACACCTAAAGCAATATAGTAAGAACGGCCATCAACGCCATCTCACAATAGGAATCGCAATCAATTAAGTCACGTGATTGTTTCCTGTCAACGCTATCAACGCCATCTGACAGTTGAATCTATAAGTAATTAGATTATGTGATTGGATACTGATCACCCATACTTAGCTCGAACGTGTATAAAAATGCTTTGTGGCGCTAAGAGTAATATAGCGCAATCAGCGCCATCTCACTATTGGAATTGCAAGTAACTGGGTCATGTGATTGGTTACTGCGCAGTTTCAGTTCCACTTATATAGAAGCTGATGTGCTACGGATTTTTTATAGACAATTTAGATAACTGAGGAGTTTGAGGGAACCTTGAAGCATTAAAATAATGATTTCTATTAAGGGTGAAGTTTGTGAGGCAACTCATAATCGCAAATTTTTACAAATAATAAAGCTAATGTGTAAAGTGTTATTTGATAACGTAACAACGCCATCTATCGGGATTACTTTGGACTTAGATTTAAAAAAGCATAGTTTCTCGGATAATAAGAGGGAAAGTTTGCTTGATAGATGTGTCGTTTTGAGGAGGACGAACAAAATTTTTACGGTTTAACTTCAGTTTTTCTAACCTCGCTGGTAACAATGAGAATTTTATAAATATGAGAACATGACGTAAACTTTGGGAAGGTGGAAAGAGGGTGAGATAATGTTAGGGTTTGTTTGCACGAACGATCGAAAATCAAAATGCCGTAACCACCGACCGTAAACGGCACAACAACGAGATCGCCTTTTTTGGTGTTGAAACCGGCGTGACGGGAAACAAAACGTTTTGTGCATCTGAAACCACTACTGACCTTCCTCCATGGATGTTCATGTGGAATCGAAACTGGCGACAAGATGATTCCAACACTTTCGCGCATTGCATGAAACAGGAAGTTTCTCAATATTCAACTTTCCAGTAAAAAATATTTGTAAATCTAGAAAATATTGTCACCAGTTTCTAGAAAATTCCCTGCACTAGCAAAAGCAAAGAGAGAAAATACAATTTAGGCAAGATATCATGGGATTAAATGAAATAGCTAGAATCCTAACTTGATTTGCCTCAACACCGAGGCTGGAAAACGCAGTGGATCACATTATAACATTCTCCCCATACCAAAAAACTAGTTGACACCATTTTTACAATTTCGAGTTTGGCGTACTTTGTATGCGATTACTTACCGCCGCTACTCCACGAGTGAAGTACTTTGTTTAGTTTGTATTTGGTTTCAATTTTTGTAAATCCACCCGTACTTCTCAGGGGTTAGTTGTGGTAATCCACATGTCGGGTTTGGCCCATTAAATGTAGACAGTTTCTAAATCTTACTGTTGGTGACCACTGAACACTTTGCGGTGGCAGTTGAAATAACTAAGAATCCAAGAAGGTAACAAAGTGTTATGGTTTGCAACCGCAAACTTATAACCTTCAATAATTGCAAAAAAAAAGTTTCTATATTTTATGCATGCCATGACCAGGAGTATCAATCATTTTATTTTAAAGGTGCGCTAAGAGTTTGTAGCGGTCAATTGAATCTATCAGTAGACAAACTGTATCAGTTGATTATTCCAATAGTAGGTGGAGCCACTATCATTGTTTACAATTATTCAAATTGAACGCTAGACCTAGGCTATTAAGGAATGAATATTGGGTGACTGTTGAAATTTAAACATAAATCCATTTCTAATTGTGCCATCTACTAGATTATTGTCAAACTATTTTGGTAGGAAAGTGTGTTCACCGGCGTAATAGAGCTGAAGTTTTGGTTAAAATTATTAAAATCGGTTGAGGGTCTCGTCAGAAATCCTAAGGTTGCAATGCTTCTTAAGTCTTAGTTCTAGCTCAATTAGGAATAAACCGTCAAAGGATTTGAGACTACATCATGTTAAATAAATACCAGAGAGAAACTACAGAGAAGAAGCTTAGAAATGTTTCTTAAGTCTTAGTCTCAGTCTTAGCTTAATAAGGAATAGAAAGTCAAAATATTTGAGACTAAATCATGTTGAATACAAAAACAGATACTATATAGAAGAAGCTTAGAACTGCTTCTGAAGTCTTAGTTCTAGCTCAATTAGGAATAAACAGTCGAAAGATTTGAGACTACATTATGTTAAATACAAGAGAGAAAGCAGAGATAAAAAGCTTTAGAAATATTTTTCTAGTTTTAGTTTCAGTCCTAGATTAATAAGAATACAAAATTGAAAGGCTTAAGACTACACCATATTGAATACAATAGAGAAAGTAGAGAGAAGAAGCTTTAGAAAAGTTTTTTAAGTCTTAGTTCTAGCTCAATGAGGTATAAACAGTCGAAAGATCTGAGACTACATCATGTCGAATACGAAAGAGTAACTACAGAAAAGAAACTTAGAAATGTTTCCTAAGTCTTAGTCTCAGTTCTAGCTAAATAGGAAATAGATAGTCAAAATATTTACATCATGTTGAATACAACAGAGATGCTATAGAGAACAAGTTTTAGAAATGTTTCTTAAGTCTTAGTCCTAGCGCAATTAGGAATAAATAGTCGAAAGATTTAAGACTACAATATGTTGAATATAAGAGAGAAACCAGAGGTAAGAAGCATTAGTCTCAGTACTAGATTAATAAGGATAAGAAGCTTTAGAAATGTTTTTCTAGTTTTAGTTTCAGTCCTAGATTAATAAGAATACAAAATTGAAAAGCTTAAGACTACACCATATTGAATACAATAGAGGGAGTAGAGAGAAGAAGCTTTAGAAATGTTTTTAAAGTCTTAGTTTTAACTCAATGAGGTATAAACAGTCGAAAGATCTGAGACTACATCATGTCAAATACGAAAGAGTAACTACAGAAAAGAAACTTAGAAATGTTTCTTAAGTCTTACTCTCAGTTCTAGCTAAATAGGAAATAGATAGTCAAAATATCTACATCATGTTGAATACAAAAGAGATGCTATAGAGAAGAAGCTTTAGAAATGTTCCTTAAGTCTTAATCCTAGCTCAATGAGGTATAAACAGTCGAAAGGTCTGAGACTACATCATGTCGAATACGAAAGAGAAACTACAGAAAAGAAACTTAGAAATGTTTCTTAAGTCTTAGTCTCAGTTCTAGCTAAATAAGAAATAGATAGTCGAAATATTTTTTATTTTTTTTATTTACTTTTTTTACTTTCTTTTTTTATTTACTTTCATATAATAAATCTTTAGAACTCTACTTACAACATGAGTATTCTCATATTAAAGTTTTTAATGTGTTTCCACTTCTGAAAAATCGGTCAAAGATGAGCATTTTCAGATTTTTCTTTTGGGACAAATACACTTGATTCAATAAAATTCATACTCTTACATTGTTATCTTCAATTGCGGTACAAAAAGTGAGTCGTATGAATGGCGGTGTTAATAAGTGATAATCTCACAGAGAAAAACCATTTTTGCACACATAGTATCGCATCGATGGTTTATAATTTGGAATACTTCTTCAGTTTTAGCTAAGCAGACGATATTGTCTTCCCAATTTGTTGAAAGAGTCCGTGAAAATTGTAGCTGCTGGCAGAATTTTGCGCCTTTTGTTGGTGTACGTTGTTGCATGAATACCACTACGAAGTTGTACAAAGTTTTGTCAACTCTATACACGATTCCCATCACTTATTGACTCGCCCATTTACCACACTTGACTTCATTATTCTGCTACATCTATATAGCTGTACTGCTAGCCATAATTACGATTTATTGGTCATTTTCACCTTTGCTAGGGCTATACATTTCTGGTCCTTCTGGCGGAGGAAGGGTTTATCGTTTTACTACTCCTGCTAGTTTTCACATAAAGAGAAGTTTGCAATTGTTCTCGTGAGTAAAAGTGAGTAAAGGTTGAAGTGCGGTGTAATTGGACTGGATTTACAACCTAGCCGTAAGGGCTTTCAATGTCCAAATCTGAAATGTTATAAAACATGGAGCACAACAACTTAAACGGCTTAATTTAAGATTAATGTTGGTACTCAACTGACTGACTTTTTTCGTCAAAACAGATCTTAAAATTACTGCAAAGTGTTTCTAGAAGCAAAATTTTTGAGAAATTACTTGCAAATCACCTTAAAATTATCGTCACCATATATTTCATAAACGTGTTTTGGTTATGTTATTAGTTAAAAATTAAATGTCACTAAATTGCTATCAATTGGATCAATTGGATTAATTAGTATTTGTAAATAAATCTAGAGCACATTTTGCTCCTCCTCGGAGGGCAATGGCAAACCAGCAAGTGGTCGCCTGCATAGAAGACGAGAGAAGAGCTGTTGAAACCAGGCCGAGCAGGAAAACGTGGCAACCTTTTTTCTTCAGGAAGTCGATACCCTGTGGTAGGACAGGCAGCGCCATCTCTTCTGCTACAGTTTCATCTATTTCACTACAGCGCCATCTCTACTTCTTTCGGGAGTCCGCCGGATTTGAATCTACATTCTGGTGCTAATAACAAAATTTTTTTTATGGTATCAAAAAATTAGAAAGACTTTTAACTGACCCAAACGTGGTATGCGAATGCTTTTTTTAGAGTCCAGTGAAGAAGAAAAAAATTATACATCAGCTGACTAACAAAGACGGAAATAGAAATCCGTCTTGAGTAGAACGAAAAAACAAAGTGATGCCTGATTTGAGGAGGATATACCGAAATTTCTTTTCAGGTACCAAGAAATTAGAAAGAGTTTTAGCTAATCTAAGCGTGATATGCGGAAACTTTTTCTACAGTCCAGCGAGGAAGAAAAAAATTATATGTCAGCTGACTAATAATTATAGATATCGAAATCGGTCTTAAGTGGAACAAGAAAACAGAGTGATGCCTAATTTGAAGAGGATATACCGAAATTATTTTTAAGGTATCAAGAAAATAGAAAAACTTTTAGCGGACCTAAGCTTGATATGCTCTTTCTATAGTCCAGTGATTTTTTAAGGTATCAAGAAAATAGAAAAAAAACTTTTAACTGACCTAAACATGTTATGTGGACACTATTTCTATAGCCCAGTGAGGAAGAAAAAAAATACTTGGCGACTTGTTCCTGACCTAAGAGAGATATGTGCAAATTATTCTTAGAGAAAGATGAAGATAAAGAATATGTGGAAATTCTTGGACTGGAATGAAAAAGAGAAACTGATACCCGGCCAGAGTCAGATAGTTTTAAATCAAAAATTTAGTTTCATTGCCTTGGTATTGGGTTAATACCGTCATTATAGAAACGGTACTTGTACTAAAACGTGTCGGTCATCCACAACTAATGAAGTTACCTTTCCCATTACGCCACATTTTCAACGTTTAATTCGTGAATTTTATGGAGAAATTCGTAAAATGTTCATTCGACCTTGTCTACGATTAATGCTTTGTTTATAGATCGTAACATTCAGAAGTGTTGTAGAGGGAGCAAGTTAATCGTAGAACATCAGAACTACGTTATGTAATCTCAATGTAAATATGCATAATTTGAAATCGTTTAGCACGATCTCTTTGCAGAATATATTGAGCTTCTAGATTTCTAGAACCATCAAACTGGTCCTCCCAAAACAATTTAATTGAAACCAATAGTTTGTCGCATATTCCTAATTATCTCCTAACTTAATAATTGTAGAAACTGCAAAAGTAAAAATCAAAATCTTAGGTGTAGAGTGAAAGTTTTTCTCGAATTTAAGTACTTTAGTGTTGAAAGAAAGTTGCACTTTAGACCCAACATCTACGTCACAATAACTAGCCGATACCATTTAGTAATCAACGAAATATTTGAAAAGAATGAATATTTGAGCTTCTGAAAAATTCATTTGGACAAATTCCCTGGAGGGTCGACCCATCGCGTGGATTGGCGCAAATTAAAGACGGTGCAATTTCATGGAACTCGGAGGGGAAGTAATCAGGAAACAATGAAGGGCTCCCGAGATAATTAGGGAGTTTATGTTGCACTCCTATTGATTTACGTCGGATATCGGAAATCAACAGTTGCAACTCGTCACGCTAGATAACGTCCAATCGATACGTCACTGGACAAAGACCATTGCATCTCATTCATATTTCATGTAAAACAAATTAATTCCGCAGTTGGTACTGCAGCGATTCTTGCATACACGTAAAACATACCAATTAAAATAATTACAAACAACACAAGATTAATTATTATGCTAATTTCGTAACGGCATCACCGGACGGCACTGGATGACGCCATATTGTCTTTTTATTTCCAAGTGGTTTCTTGACTTGATATCGTCACTTGCCATAACGTTTTTTTAACTGTTTGCTCAAAGTTTGTTTGCTACCAGCAGCTTCAAGCATATTGGCATTGTATCTGGATTGACGACATGTTTAGTTCCTGTACAAAAGATGGCGTTGGTCCTTTCAAGATCGCTGGGTTTAAAATTTTGCTTATTACCCCCACTACGATTCCGTTTTATTTTGAAATTCTGAACAATTAGAGCATAGACCAGCGTATCGCGTTACAACTGCGGTACACGTACTTGCGTTCTCTGTCGCACGCATGGAGCGTCATAGATGCGACAAAGCATTCTGTCGTTGTATGAAACTCCAGAACTATTGTAAATTTTCCGGATTTTTTCTTTGCACATGAAGGCCAATGATATTGTCTTGGACCTAATTTGTTTTTAATAATAATCTAGAATTTGTTCGTTAAATGAGAATACATATTAATCACGACTCTCTAATCAATATTATCAACGTAACAAGTGTGACAAAAAAAATTCAGCATTTGTTGCCTTATGCTGGAATGTCTGAGTAATCCTTTTGCTTTTTTCTAACTTTACTTGGTTTATGTTAACATTGCTGACAAGCAACCCATGAGGTCTAGAAACGTTTACCTTGTTACCCACAAGATTTCGGGTAGTTTATCTTGGACTTGTACCAGATGGATGGTTTACATATAATCTACTAGAGGCATCTTTATACTCAGTAGTGTTGGCCTACAAGAAATGATCATACAACGATATCAACAGAAGATAAAAAGTGTGAAAATTACGCGACGTCAAGCTTTTTGCTGCGGTTGACCAATGAGGTGATATCCATACTATATAGGAAAAATAAAAATGTGGTTACAGTTTAGTTACTGTGTCCTGTTTTGACGCAAAATAACCTCTTGTGATCACCTAGAAATATCCTTCAAAAATATTTTTAGTAGTCGTCGAGGGTCAGGTCTGGACCATAAAAGAGATGATTCGGTTTTTGACGAGACAAACCGCATAGTTTTCTTGGAAAGTTCTTCGTTTAGGCACCAGGGTCAAGAGTGGCGTTACTGTCATAATGAACCTCTAACAATAAGGATATTGTTGCGTAACAAAAGGGATGGCTCGATTATCCGGTGTTTATGCAAACAAACATGGCTATTCCCGACCGATGTGTCGAGATAAGCCGCAAGAAGTGAAGTGTTTCCTTGACCTAGGTGATGTTGTTATATTGTGTAGTTTTGCGTGCTACGCAATTTTATTATGTGAAGGTCGTTAAATTTGCCGTACTTTAGAAAAAGCTCGTTTGCACGTGTTCGGTGGGAGAAAATGGAAGCAATTTCCCTAAATCATACGATTGTAGAGTGGAAAATCATGAACGACTAACGTTTTCAGAGTCCGTTTACCACTGACAGGCAGTTTATCAGTTGTTTCCAGCATGTTTGCGTGTCGAAAAATTGAAGTCTTCCCATCATTTCCTGCAATTTTCATTGGATCGCACGAAACTGTAATTTTACCTCACTAACTCATGGAATGCAATGAAAGTTGTATTAATTGCAACTACTGCCGTCGCTTGGGAATTTCTTAAGGGTTAGAATTAATTTTTCATTGTGCAGTAATATTTCTTGTTGTATCGGAGACATCCCCATTTTCAAAGTCAATAATTCAGTTTAGCCGAATTACAGATTCAAGCACCGTTGAAGAAGAGAAGTGGAAAAATTGACAACGTTTCACCAGGAAGAATTGATTATTGCACTACAATTGAATCCAACAACACCAAAGAAGAGGATAAAATATACTTAACCGAAGAAGAATCCAAGGGAAGGGAAGAAATGGAACACAAAGAAAAATCATTGTAAAAACTGTGAAGCCACTAGTTTGAGCTGCTTATCAGGAGCATTGATTTT
Organism: Pyrochroa serraticornis; assembly: GCA_905333025.2. Taxonomy (NCBI): domain Eukaryota; kingdom Metazoa; phylum Arthropoda; class Insecta; order Coleoptera; family Pyrochroidae; genus Pyrochroa; species Pyrochroa serraticornis. Next base: position 4,742,389 of record HG995157.1, on the reverse strand, counting down.
AACCAATGGGACACACTAAAAGATGTTAGCAAAAATATTAAAGTGGAAGACCAAGAGTTAAATTGACTTGAAGAAGAACTTTAAGGGCATGGAGGAAGTGATTGAAAAAATAAAAACTGCTCAGCGAAATTGGGACCATTAAAGATTAAAGATGCACTTTGGCAAAGTTGAGTTATAGGTTTTAGCAATGTGAGGGAAAATACCTAGGAAGAGGTTTCGAGAAATTGAGCAGTACAGTGATTCGAGTAATTTTAGAGCAAATTTCAGATAAGTGAAGCTTCAGCTGTTCAAAATTTTTGAATTACCAGTAAAATTGATTGCCACCAATGCGGTAAACTATAAAATATGACCACAAGATATACCATAGGATAAACTGGCCGGAAGAAGAACTAAAGATCTTAGAGAAAGGAAGAGGTGGAAGGCAAATCATAGTCAATGTCAAAACTGTGAACATAAAATTTAAAAAATCAATAACATGTCCACTACTTGGTGAAAACACTTTAATACAATTAGAGATTCGAGTAACGTTAGAACCAATACAATGGATGATAACTTGAGAAGATTAAGTTGTAGAATATTTTTCTGTTACCAGGAAAATTGGTTGCAACTAACGCAGTAGACTATAAAGTAAGAGGAAGATTATGAGATAAACGTAACTGGAAGAGGAACTTACGAGAAGGGAAGAGGTGATTGGCAAAAAGGATTGTTAGCGTGAAAACAGCTAACAGTGAAATGGAACTATTGAAGATTCAACATGCAATGTGCTGAAGTTGAGTTAGAGGTTCTAACAATGTGAGGGATGATACCTGGGACGAGGTTTAGAGAAATTGAGCAGTACAGTAAACAGTGATTTGAGCAATGCTAGAGAGCAAATTTCAGATAATTAAGGAAGTTTGAGCTGTAAAATATTCCTTAATTTTCAGGAAAATTGATTGCAACCAATGCGGTAGATTATAAGATATGACCACAAAATATGCGCCAGAATAAACTGGCCAAAAGAAACACAATACAATTGAAAATAACTGGAGATAATTAAGGTGTAGAATATTTATTTGTTATCAGGTAAATTGGTTGCAACCAATGCAGCAGACTATAAGATGAGAGGAAGACCATGAGATAAACGTAACTGGGAGAAGAACTTACGGGAAGGGAAGAGGTGATTGGCAAAAAAGATTGTTAGCGTGAAAACAGCTAACAGTGAAATGGAACTATTGAAGATTCAACAAGAAGCTGAGTTAGAGGTTCTAGAAATGTGAGGAAAATTACCTAGAAAGAGGTTTCGAGAAATTGAGAACTACAGTATACAGTGATTCGAGCAATGTTAGAGAAAATTTCAGATAAGTGAAAAAGTTTGAGCTGTGAAATATTCCTTAATTATCAAAAAAGTTGATGAAGAGGTGGAAGGCAAAACACAGTCAATGTCAAAACTGTGAACATAAAAATTGAAAAATCATTGACATGTCCACTACTTGATGGAAGCACTTTAATATAATTAGAGATTCGAGTAACGTTAGAACAAGTACGATGGAAGATAACTGGAGAAGATTAAGTTGTAGAATATTTTTTTGTTACTAGGAAAATTGGTTGCAACCAATGAAGTAAACTATAAGATAAAAGGAAGATCATGAGATAAACGTAACTGGAAGAGGAACTTACGAGAAGGGAAGAGGTGAGTGACAAAAAGGATTGTTAGTGTGAAAACTAATAACAGTGCAATTGAACTAACTATTGAAGATTCAATGTTGAGTTAGAGGTTCAAGTGGTATGAGAAAAGATAAGTGTAGTGAGGCCTGCATATTATGAAATTGACAGCATAAAGATTACAGAGGAAGACAATAGAGTGGAGGAACGCAAACAGCAAAGTACAAGAACAGATGGAAAACCAAAAGGATACTTTATACGAAATTTGAGAAAAGCATAATAGGAAGATTGATAACATGACTACAAAAACGATACATGGGAGGGGACCTGGAAAATGGAACAATATATTATGTCTACATTACCAGAGAAATTCTCAATATATACTACCGAGAGCGACCATCGAGTGAAACAATTAGATGAAGAACTAAGACAAAGTAAGAAGGGGATGAAAGGAAGAAGTTAGTGTAAAAGCTGCTAGTAGCTAAATTACAAGTTTTGAACATTAAAGATACACTTTGGTAGAACTCAGTTAGAGGTTCAACCAACATGGGAAGAGGTACATCAATACAGTATTGGGTCTTTAGAAGGGAGGAACATTGGTTAAGCAGATTATCAAATTGGTAGCATAAAAATATTACAAAGACAGACGTTACAATAGGCGAATAGAAGAAGAGAAAGGTTATAACACAAAAAAGGGGAGTTTGTCTAAAATCTGAAAAAGAGACAAAATTGGAAGATTGAAGACGTTGGAAGAATTGAAAGATTGAAGACTGATTGGTGTAAACGATTTTTATAAAAAGAGATTTCAGCAGCATTCGAGAAGATATATGATAGGAAGCCTGGAAAAATAGAACAGAAAAACTTAATTATTTGCACCCATGAAAAGTAATGAAACCGAAGAGAGCGTTGAACATTTCAGGAGGTGTAAAAGCAATTTGGTTATGAGAAGGATACAGAATTTTTCTGAAAGGTGTGGACATGGACCAATAACCAGTTCATTGAGTAACAGTAAGACATGTAACCTAACCAAAGTACCTTCATTAAAGCAGCATCAAGCTTCGAAAGAGGTCGAAAAAAGATCTAGTAATTCCCAAACGTCTAAGCAATTTGATTCAAATTAGATACAAAATGCAGACTAACATGTGATTTTTTGAAATTCCAATGTTGGCTATGTCACCTTGCAACTGCTACTGCAAGGTAAAATGGTATTTTTCGTAGTTGCCAACTTTGTTGTAAGAAACGAAGAACGATATGGTGGTCAAAGGGAGATAATTGGAGAAGGAAAGAGGGGGGTCGTTGGGTAGTGGCTCGTTTAGTGACAGTTTTGTTGTGATCGTGACCCTCCGGGCCTCTTTGGAGTCGCGTGTTATGTCATCGGTCCGGCCCTGTGGCAAGGCAGACATGTTCGCGGAACGTGCCGGTCCTGTCCGTCGAGCCCCCGTCTTACCGTCGCCGAGTTCTTCGTCGTCATCGTCAGCGGTGCGATCGACCAGTCGCAGACGTCGTCGTTGTTCGTGGGTCCACCACCTATCCGAAAGAGACTCCAGAAACTAGGTGAGCAAGTCGAGAACGTCCGCTAGCGGGGCCGTCCGCTCGATGGTTCACTTGCTATCAAGGGCAGATGCGGACTGCACCGGTTTCCGCGCAGCCGCGCAACTGGAGGGGCAGACACCTGTTTGGCACTCGTGCTGTCAAACTGATAGTGAGTGAACTGTTTACAGTGATTAGTGCCTTGATTAATGTTTTTACACGTGCCCTACGACCGCCTGGGAACCCGTTGTCCCACCTCCCACCCACGTCCCTGTGCTACCACTAGTGACATGACGACGACGACCAGTGTTTGTTACAGTGTTTTTGGTTTTGGCATGATAGTGATTGATAGTGACGGCCAACGGAACTTGCCTCGGGATTAACACTTCTTCGGGCAATATGATCGGAGGCTACTATGACAGGAATCCGCTACTCAAAGGCACCCTAACAAGGTAAGGACCGGACCGGCCCGTTTTTCGCAAATTCCGCAGGAATTAATTGTTGGCCAAGACAACATGGCGGTGTTATTGCGAACACTTTCACCGCCAGCAGGATTTCTAATCTCGACTCCCTCGCCCTCGAGGTTGCCATTCTCTTTTGCTGCTTCACACGTACAAGTGACGTCACGTCGCATCCATTGTTTATAACCTATAAAACGATCAAAACAGTTGCTCGACAACGGAAAATTCGAAACATTCGGAAGAACCAATAACTATCACTGCCATTATCGCAGTTTCTGCAGAGAAAGTTCACATCGATACTATTTATTAATACTTTCAATATCTAATCCCGCACATAACCTTTTTTTACAATAGCTCCAATCACAATTCTCCTCATTAATGGGATCAATCGCGCAACATGTGCTCGCTTTATCGTTGTTCTTCTATAAATTTGCAGGATTTGCAAGTGAACACACTTTTCTGTAACTGATAAGGTTTGGAATAAAACATGGGAAAAAACAATTAAACAATCCACGAGGTATCGTGTAACGACTTTGTCGACTAGCCGGTTATCGTTGCCATTAAATTTAATTACCGAAACAAATTTTAATATTGGTGCAATTTGAAACAATGGAAGTTGTCATCGTAGGTAGTTAATTCAATGATATTTCCTGCTCTATTCCTTCACCTACCAATATCAGGGCTATCCGGTTATCTACTTCTAGTTAGTGGCTATTTCCGGGTGTCATTTTATTTACGTTGCACCGTACCGAAACTTGTGCAACTGAGCCTTGTTGATTGTTGCAATTCTACACCAAGGTTGCTGCAATTGCAGCCAAAATTTTTACCTGTGCAAAACGGGAACAAATTCCGTGTTACGTTCATTAGAAGTATTCTTGTTCTTCATCTTGACTACAATTCGAAAACAATATTTTAACCAATGGAGTATCACATAATTTATTATTGAAACCGGTTTTGAACCAATGATGTATAATGCAAAAAAAAATTTTCAAAAATTTTTGTTACCTAAAATTTATTCATTTGATTTTTTTTAAGCTACAAGGATCGAAATTACAATTTTTGTTAATTAAGTTTCAAATAAGTAGAAAATACCTATAAATTATACGTTACGTTTATTGCGTTCTCTGTCGCACGCATGGGGCGTCATAGGCACTACAATGTATGCTACCGTTGCAGGAGGTTCCGAAACTATAGTAAATTTTCTGGAATTTTTTGTTCTACATGAAAACCAATGATGATGTCTCGAGCTTAATCGGGTTTTAATAATGATCTAATATGCGACAGCTTCAGAAGAAAATTAATTGGAGCTAAAATTTTTGTGACAAGTTCTAAGCGATCTACTCAGCTTTTTACTCTTTTTTCTGTAATAGCATTCTTTCTATTAATTAGAATTCTAAGCAAAGAACATTGTTTTTTGTCCTTGTAGGATATATCTTCAACAGATTGATACTAGCTCAAACCAAGTGTCAACTTGATATGTGGTCAAATTGTTTTTCTTTTTCCACTTGTTGTGGTGTTGTAATTTAAAATTTGTATCCACCGTCCAGAAGTTCTAATTTTACAATTAAACACTATCAGTCATGTTCAACTTTTCTACCACTGAATTGCCATCATGGCCGATCATCAGGTAAAGTGTGTTAATATCTTTTAATTTTGCAAGCAAATTCTTTTTTGTTGAATTAAGATTTTTTTATCTTAATCTTCATCGTCTAATCCACTCAGGTTTTATCTTTTTTTGCGTCAAAATCTAAGCAAGGAGCATTATATGTTTTACTTTGGTAGCTTCCTTCTTCTCAATTTTTGTCAGTTGATATTATCTGAAACCAAGTATTCATCTGATATCTGATCAAATATTTATCTCTTTTTCTTTTTGTATGTTAAAGTGACTTGTGGTGTTGTAGAAGATTTACCAAAAAATTAATACCGAAACCAAGATTTTTTAATATTAATGCGTGATTTTATCGCAGTAAACGAATCAAATGTTCTTATTATAGTATTGTTCAGTGAGTCACAAAATAAACGTTATCAGGTAGTTAATAATCATAATTTAGCAATGGAAATGAATAATTTATTATGATTGAATACTCAGTTCTTTTGACAGGTCAATAACTTTATTTCAATTTGTTTAAACCACTTAATTTTCTTTTATATCAACAAATCAAAAAACTATTGGCTGAAATCTTTTAGGATAATTTAATAAATAGTTTAGAAACAAAAAATGACATAAAAATTATAAATCACACAAGTTAAAACTTACACCTTGCAGAGAACGAGAATTTAGGAAAAATCCATGACGCTATTCCTTTATTGCTCGATTACTACCAAGCAACGTCGCTTTGGACTCGTTTGGTCGACAATGGTGCGCAGTAACGAGACGTGAGTTATAGTTTGCGCCAAGTGATTTTTTAAGTCACAGGACGAGTCAAAAATTTGGAACTAACTGGCCAATTTGTGGAGGTTGGGTGTGCGGCGGTTGATTAAGTACCTAGGCGAAATAAATGGTTTTAAACCTATCTATAGTTCAAGTATGGTCAAAATGCAATCAATAAAAGAATTTTTAGTCCAACCAAGAACTAAAAGAGCTTTAAAATTGTTTTCATTGAAACTTGCTATGTGTACCGTTTTTCTAAATTATTAAAGATTCGTTTCATAGAAAATCGTTTCAAGTTTTGACGGCAGTTCTAGAAGAAGGGCTAGAAGATACTTACCTAACTTGTTTTTTGCTATTTATTACAAGCCAAATGAATTTAGACAAATTTGTTTCACAAATATTATTTAACTACCAATTAATTAATAAACTGGAACGTCACGAGCTTTGTGGATATTCCCCTGACGTGAAGGACCCTGTTTTATCGACATTGACCTTGTTGAGAAATAATAGCCGGCAAACCTTACAATTGTGGTGTCGTTAAAAATGAAACTGCATGTATCAACATGTCATTAACACTTTGAAAATGGAATTCGTAATTCATTACATACGCGCAACACTGTAAGTACAGCGCCATCTAACTTTAGTTGCTACCACCAATTCAAGAAACTTATCATCGATCGGTTTTTTGCGGGCAAAATTATTTTTTAGAAATAAAAAACGTTTTTTTATTTGCTTGACGCAATTGCTCAAAACGAAGCAAGTCAAGGCCCGGTTGTTCCATCGAATGAGCACGATGTATGGTAATCTCAAGTCTATTTTAAGCCAGGTTTTTTGTTATTCTTTTAACTTTATGCGTAATTTTGTAGATTTCACACACTAGTATTGGAACAAAAAAGGGCAACTTTACACAGCTACCACTTTAAAAGTAACACGTAAAGTTTATTTACAGTTTTTATTTTTGTCCAACAATTTTTTATAACCTCACAAAAGAAGTGATAAGAGAAACACAAGGATTCCTGTGGCCCTCATTCAAACCCGATTAGATTACACTATTCGAGTAGTGAGGGTAAAAATCATGGGGGTCATGAGTTGCCTTTTAGAGATTATAAAATAAATTAAAGTTTTTTTTAAAACTAATTTTGGGTAGAGGGTTGTAACTTTTATTTTTTCTAATAACAAAATGATCTAAAAAAAATTATTTCAAGTATCTAGACTTAGTTCCGATTACGATAAGCTTAACTTAGATTTAATCCTGAGCAGTAGCGACTCGTTACGAAAGGCTTGTACTAAAAAGAAAATATATTAATCAGAGTTCTGTAACAGTAAAACATTAATTACAAACTATTTACTCTACAACATGCATTTGTAGTTCAAGTTTCAATTTGCCAACATATAATTGAAACTTCAAAGCCAAAAAAAAATCAATTTATTATTCTGTAACTGCGTTTCCTTAAAAAAATGCGCTGGTTCTTTTACTTGAATCAAATATATTTTTATCATTTCCCTGGTTGACAATTAAGTTTTTTCATATGTCTACTAACTAGGTGAGGTTTATTAGAAATCTCTTGCCGCATGCTTGTGACCCTTCCGGCCGAAAATCGCTATCTTTTCTAATTTGATTTAATTTTAGTCTGTAGCGTTTTTATTTTTTTCTTTACTTGCAGAAAGTAAGTCAACTCCCTGGGAGTTATTCAAGATAGACATAGAATTTCGAGAACCGCTGGTGAAATATTTTCTAATTTCTATGTTCAACCAAAATTAATTCTTTTTTCTTCTGATTTATTCTATTATGGGAAAATTGCATAATAGCAAACAAAAAACTTGACAAGTTCTACAATAATTCTTACCTAGGAAGCATTTGCAAATTGTCTACTGCAGTCCTTACATAGAGAAATGTTTAACTGAACAATTGGTAATAAGAAGAGATTAAGTTAGAAGTCTTTTCTAGCTCTTTTTAATGATGCGAAAATTTTTAGGCAATAATTAATGTCAAAATTGATGCTGGAAAACATTCGAAATTTTACCTCAGGAATTTTGTAGAGTTGCAAATTTTGCCGGGAAGTTTATTTAAAAAAATTGCAACAATTAAATTTTGGCAGTTTTAAATTGATACAATTTTTGGATTCCATCACTATGATTGTTCAAATAAAAAAGTTGCGGTTTAGTTTGTTTGCGTCTCTGTCGCACACACGACAATGGATTTTGGCGTTGTATACCACTTTAAAAACTAAATTGAACTTTCAAAATTTTTTTGTTGTGCATCATAGACAATGATGATATTTTAGACCTAACGTGTTTTTAGTATAATCGGCTTCAGAGAAAAATAAAAATAAAATTCTGGTGTAAAATTTTAGAAGAAAAATTCAGTTGACTGTATTTCTGAAAGTACCTAACCGATCGACTTGAAATTTATTTTAATTCCGAAATTGAAGTGCCTAAATTCTCAATAGTGAAATAAAAATTTGTCTACTTTCGGAGACCAAATACAACGACAAAATGTATAGTGGCATCTATATCACGCCGTGCGTGCGAGAGAGAGAGCACTAAACCGTATCGAGATTTGAGCAAATTCATGTTGCTATAAACATTCCCCAAAAGCGTAGCACTCTTTCGATTTGATATTAACTTTTTTAGAAGAATTTCTGAAGGATATTGAATATTTTTTGCATACCTACCACTTTTTTGTTTCCATATTTTGGGGTGATCCTCAGCGAAACTTTGGGGACCGCTACTGATTGCAACTACAACACTAAAGTTTTATACAATTTTTTTAATAATTTAGAAAGGTTTCAAATCTTGATGGACGTTTGCAAAACTGTTTCCTACCAATTGGTTGCTTTAATTTCGTATTACAACTTTTGTATTGAGCGACTCACAGATTTTCGTGGCTGTCATCGCCGATCACCTAAATCACTGTGAGAAGCTTGGAGCGTTCGATAACAAATTGATGCAATAAAAATCGAATTTGGCTGGGAACGTCGTTGCTTGTTTATTAACCGAATTGTTTTCGGTCTCATATCTTGCAAGTTTTCAAATATAAATAGATACAGCTTGTTATCACTTTGTACATGTAAATTTTGATTTTAACAGCAGGAAACCGTGCCGCGATAACAATCCGGTGCTTGTTTACAGTGCAGTGACATATGGACGGTACTTTACTTCTCACCCCTATCGGATCCAGAACTGTAGCAATCAGGTAATTAAACGAACAAAAAACTAATTTTGAAACAATAAAAATTTTAATTGTTGTCGTTTTTTGTCCAATGTTACTAGTAAATTCCGTTAGAACATGACAAATAACCGCGAAATCGCCGGGTATTTTGGAAACTGCAAAAACTGTTGTCAGTTACCAATATTCAGGTCATTGCTGTTCGAACAAACAATTACAACATTAATAAATGATGGCGGACGTTGTTGTTACTGTGGATATACGTCGAGTGCCCCGGGGTACAGTAGAGAGCAAACCTCTTGTTCTGGAGCAACTAACTTTTCGATTTGGAATTGTTATCTGTTAATAGACCGAAATGCACGAGATGGGTTGATGGTTGACATTTGAACTATTATTACGTAACGGATCGACAAATGAAAGTGGTGATTATGAGCGATGGTGGTTTTTGTCTTCGAACTGGTAGAAAGGCTGTCGTTACGTGTGCGCTGTTACCGAAACAATTCAACAATTTCACCGTGTCTCTTATTAAAATATGCGAGTCTAGGTCTAATCGAGGTCGTTTCGTGTCCATTGTGGAATCGCTCATGTGTTTATTGTTTGTTACATTTTTCTTTCTTTCTTTTGTTGGAATCTTTCACTGCCACAATTGCGGATAATATCACTCCACAAACGTATTTCCGACCTATATTGTTGACGGGGAGTGCAGGTTGAAATTGAACACCTTAATCTGGTTTGGCAGGAATTCCGTCATCGATCGCAGAAACTAGACTCGAATTTGTCTTTGACACAGAAACCAACAGCTGCTGACGCGTTTTACTCAATTTCTTTCAGTTCGTGAGGAGCTTTGAGAAATTCCTCAATGAATTTTTTATTTTTTATATGGTTATGTACTTGATCAAAATTAGTGAAGAACAAATTGAAGGTACAAGAATTAATTTCGTCAGTCATTATAAGTGAAATACGGAAATTTGCTCTTTACGGTTCCGATACGGTGGGGCCAATGGTCGAAACGGACTTCCACGAACTATTTCCGCTAGATTTAACTCTTTTATTACAAATTCCCAGTTGTAAAGTCACTTAAATCTGGAACAAGTTTCGAATTCGAAAATTTAAATTTATATTTCGATTTTTACTTCTAGTTGTACACGCATCTCTAAGAATATCTTTTCCAGAGGTCAAATGGTAATTTTGCGTTCTAAATCCAGTTTGGCGTGGTTCTCTTGTGCCCTCAAATGTCATGTTGGTTGTATATTCGTTGCAGGTGGGCTCTGATTTTTTTTTCTTTACCATGTCAACTCCCACTTCTGAACTGGCGCTTCTTTCCTCCATTGCCATGTTATAACCGGAAAAGTTTATTTCGAGCCAACGATATCGTGAAAATATTACACTTTCTCTTTATCCTCTGTAGTCTTATCAGCCTTTTGATCCTCTATTAGTCAGATTATAATAGTTCGGTTCTTTCTGACACAGCAGACCTCCTCGACTGACCTCAAAGAAAGTCAATTCCCATGGAAACAACAATTTGATGCCCACACGTTGTCTATCCCACTTCTGATTTTGTGATACCCGAGAAAAGTTTACCTCGAACTGGACTAAATCACTTTACACTCTTCCACTGATTTCTTCTTTGGTGACTACTTGAATCTTTTGCAACTCAACTAGTTAGGTTATAAAACATATCTGAAGATTTAATGTCTCCACTCTGTATTTTTTGAGACAATCTGTTTTTCTTTTCCTGAACTAGACAACTATAGTTTTGCTCAATTAATATCATTTTTTGATATTTGTCGCCACTGAATTTTGACAGCGCAATTTACCTCGTCAGTGACTCCGTAATTTTCAAATCTCATAGTGTCTCTTAACCTAATTTTTGTCTTTGCTTATTCAATGAGTCACAGCGAAGAGCACTAAGAAATGAAATTAGAAATTTTATCAAATCGTAGGAGATCACAAGAAAAATGAGTTTAGATTCTTCTAGATGTAGGGAAGGGCGGATGGTAGAACAGCAAGGAAGATTGGATAGACAGGCAACACTTTGGCAAGTTGTTGGATGACATCAACTGTGAAAGATGATAAGTAATGCTGTCAGGACGAGAAATACAAGAGGAATTAAAGGAACTAAAAAATGTGGAACTGGAAATGTAATAGTGGTTGAACTTCTAGAAATAGCTGGAACTGGATTGCAGCAGTGGATTGGCAAGTTAATTAGGACGATATGAACAAAAGAATAGTTACTTGGTCAACGGTGCAATGCCATTATGTGTCTAGTATATAAGAAGGGGGACAGGGCGGATTGTAGGAAAAACAAGGCACTAGCAAGAATAATTTGAAATAGACTTAGAAATATTCAACAAGAACGAGAAACAGCAGACCAAATCAACACTGAGCAAAATGGTATAAGATAATTGATACAAAAAGAACCTTGGACTACTCTCCTACTATTTATAGATTTTTGACAGGTAAAAATCTCAAATAGGGGTCTTGCAAAAATTACCAACGCCGATAAGATTAGCCCCAAGAAAGACAATATTGAAAGTGCTAGTAGAAGGAAACTGTCACTTCACCTCCAAAAGGAAACTCCTTATCCACTGTTCTGTTTAAATTTGGTTGGGGATGAATTATAGAAGAAAGCAGATGCTGATGACGTTACTTTGATATCTACATCAAGGAAAATGCTGCAACGGGTCTTCAGTAAACTGAAAAAGTGGCAAAGGTAAATGCCGAGAAAAGCAAATATATGGAAATGAGAGAGAATTTTAGGGTAGAAAAAATTTAGACCTCTAATAACGAAATATTTGTAAAAATGAATGGGTAGAGCCAGCGAATAGGCTAGCAAAGGAATTCTAAAAGCTCTCATACCAAAGAGAATTTTAAGAAATGTGGTAATAAGCTAATTTAGAAGGATAGTTAGAGTAATAGTGTTCTATTGTGGTGAATGTTGACACAAAAGAATGCGAATAAGATTGAGATATGAAAAAATAAGCTACTTAAGAAGATACTGGTAAGTACAAATATTGAAGAAGCAACTGATATATGGTATCGAACATGCTGTACCACATAGAACTTGATGAATTGGATATGTCAGCACAATGGCAAGAACCCCAGGTAAAGTCATATTTGAAGGAAACTGAGGAGGTGGAAGACTGAAGGAAGGCGGCTGAGGATATACGAAGTTGAAGACTTAGTAAAAGCGATAAAGGAAAAATAAGAGTACATACATGAACTAAGACCCCACAGGGCCTGTAGTTCTGATTTATCTGTAAACTGGTAATTGTTTCTCAATTTTCTATGTTACAGTCAGTTTCAAGCGTGTCACGAGTTGTAATTTTGTCTGGTCTAATAAATTTGGTCTTTTGAAGATCAAGTTTCAAGTTTGCAGTTATATAACTTTGCGGCATATCAACCAGAAATATATTTTTGTCTGTACCGCAATCATGTTTAATAGGAGAATTAATAGGAGACTCCCTATTAGCACTAACGACCAAGCAACGGAATGAAGGAAATAATTCGATGATGCCTCAACCAATCTTGGGGTGATATGGCCAATTATCTCAACTGTGACTGTACCTTAAGAGGATATTACGAAATTTTTCTTACAATACACGAGAAATCAACAACGAACACTTGACCTAATTTGAGGATACCTATGGCAAAATTTCTCCCAGAGTATAAAGCATTCCAATGTTAAATCTTCTTGGTAAAATAAAGAAGATAAGAGTTGCCTGAAAAGAATACGTAGACAGTCTTCTTAGACTAAAAATAAATTAAGGAAAGGTCTGACTAAAACTTATGATAGTATAAGGAAATTATTAGAGTAAAGCTGGTGACATATGTGAAGAGAGCTTCAAAATCTTGGGGACAAAAAATATTGTCCGCCCAATGTTAAAGGATTTTCAAAATAAGGGACAAGTTACTTATAGAAACTTTGTCATGCAAAAAGCTACTTTGATAGTTTGCCCAAAATTTGGGCCAACGCAACCAACACTTTATTGAGCTTGACTCATACTTGGCAACTTAATGTTTAAAATCAAAATTGCTAATCGTATCGGAATCTTCGTCTAGTTCTAGAAATAAAAGTACGAAATTACTGATTCTAAATCTCTTCGAGCCGCACGTCAAAATTTTATGAAAAACACTTTTTTGAATTTGTTAAAGAATTAAAGAAAATTGTTTTTGCAAACTATTTAGAACTTGAATTGTTAATAACAGTTCGATTTCGATGGCGATTATCAAGAGTTAGTTGATTAGTGGAAATTTCCGCGTCCTTGACAGCGATTTGGGGGGCAAAGGGGGATTCGTTGCAAACCCAGAGAAAAACACGATTGTGTCATTGCACAACAATAGTTAGAAAGTATAGCGGCAAAACCGAAGAAAATACCGTAAATCTCGCAATGTTGTCACGCGTGGCCGGAGCTCGTCAAAAATTTTGATTTCGTCAATAAAACAACAAATCTTCGACCAACTCGTAAACAGGATACCATTAGCGTGTTGACTTAAACAACAAGACAAAATTTAAATATGCCCTCCCCTAATTTATTTCTACACTATTTTAATAATATCACGACTCTGTTTTAATTGTCGAAACTTTCTAACTTTGTTATTGGACAATCAGCTCGAAAAAGTTTTGTCAAATGAAGAATCTCCAATGAATTGGAAAACGTCCATTTCCGTTGCGTTGCGCAATTTCTAATTGAAATTAATGTCGATCTCTTCATTGTTTATGGGAAATTCCTCAATGGAAAGCTAGATATCGGTTTGAGGGTGTTTGAGGCGTTACCGCTGCTTCATGCAGCGATGCAGTCGGAAGCCTCAATTAGTTGAACGAACTCGTTCCAACTGCGGCACTGACGGGGGGGACCCTCTCGCATTTCCTCTTGCGCAAATTTTGCGATTCGAAAAGAAATCGCAACCGATTCCGCCATTATCAGTCGTTCTGTACCTAGTGTACAGAAGGTCCATTATTAATTAATTCCTTCTTGTAATTTACGACCGTGTAAATTTCCTTTGCCGGTATTTATTATCGTCGCGTATTAAATGTATCACTTCCAGCAATAAATTTGCGAGTTGCTAATTACGTTGGGAACGACGTCCATCTTGGATTCCGGTGTCGCGGCGGGTCAGGGGCGGCAAGACTGATGACCTTTCGTTTTCCGGGGGTTGCAATAAAATTTGCATTTGTGCAACGATACGGTCTGGTTTTGAATTTTTTACGATGGCATCGGGTGAATATCTGCATCGCGCGCATCTTTGTTATTATTAGCCACTCACTGTTGGTATTTGGTGACCCACATTCTTGGGACGTCCGTTTTGGAACCGCCGCAATGGAACAGCATGGAAAAGTAACTTTGAAGTTTTCCACTGGCTCTAATCACGGCCAATGCACGAAGTGTGACGTCAAGGGTGGCAGAATTGTAACATTGAAATTGACCCTTCTAACGTATCGACTCGATAGCAAATTAGAAAGTCAAAATTGTCACTCCCATCTATTTCGGTAGTCAATCGAGAAACTTCTTCAACAAAAATTCCAGTAACACTTTCGATTACCGTCTTTTGACCGGATTTTCTTTCGAGTTCGCAGTAATGAGAAATCAATTCAAAAATTATCGACTGTTACGAGTTAAGAACGGTTTTGGGGTTTCCTATATGCTAACTGTTATTGCCCACGTACTTCTATTGTCATAATACGTTAGACCTTGTACACACATGCATAATAAACTAGACCCTGGACTCGCCATTATTCCCCGTAGACGTGTTTACATGGACCTCGCCCCACTTTGGTCTTCCTATGTCGGTGGATGCAATTTTTGCCCAATTTTTCTACGTTTCAAATATTTTTGCCAAATTACACTTATGCTTCACACGCGAAACGTAAGAGTTTAAAAGGTTGGTCAACTTTGTTTTTTAGGCGTTACACTTTAAGGCTGCGGTTCGTTCTTTGAAATTTATGGTCGAACTTGAGCAAATTTCGTGATTTTTTTCACTTTTAAGAAATGAAACAAACCAGTTAAGGGATTAAGGCGAATTTGAAGTCGATGTGTATTATTTTGGGATACACCCTCAACTCCAAATTGGGTGGAGTTTTGTAACAAAGTCCAAAATTAAGTGAGTTGAAACGCGATTTTTTTTATTTACTTTAGAAGGAATTAGTTTGGTTCCATACTTCTGACTAAATTATGATTCCCTCACTCTATTTCCACCTCAAATTAGTTTCGCTCTTGATTTTTTCATCTCAACGTAGAATTTTTATTTTATTGTGTTTTACTAAAGTAGCGGGTCGCAAACTGGGGAGACGGGAGAAGACGTCAGAAATATTTTTTATGTTCTTTTAATGAAAGCATTAGTGGTTAATGTCCATTGCAGTTTCGCATATGTTATGTTTCAAGGTCTAATTCAGAGGGCGCTGTTTTTCTCATTTGTCGCTACTAGAAGACTTTCAATCAGTGACGTCATTTCTTGAAAAACTTGTCTGTATACGCGCAATTTTCAATGAATGGTGATTGGTAAATATTTCTATTTGTTTTGTCGTTAACAAGAATATTGTTGAAACGCGAATCTTCGTTGTTTTGCCAATAAAATCTACCGGAGGAAACTTTTTCCAACCAAACGCCATCACCGAAACGGTAACATTCTTATCGTCAACTGCGCAAACCTGAAAATTTCCCATTTTTCATCAATTTCTTACTCGCGTCACATTGCCGCGCGATAACACCACACAATAGAGACCCCATCATCACCTCTCCCCCATTCCGTGATCCTCGTTTTCCACAGCGATGCCGTTGTTGTTAACTTGTCTTCCGTTTTCAAACAAAATTAATTCTATTTTTCTTCTTTCCAATCTGAACTGCAATCCGGTCCGACGAGCCCTAAGGTTGAAAGTCTAGACTTTGCACATCGATCAAACCGCCAGGATCGTCCTGATTTTCACACGGATTTGGTCAAATTCGGATCGCAAAAAAAAAACACCGCCGCCAATTTATGAATAATGACAAGCAAGTGGCGGCGGGAGCCGACAACCGCCCCCGCGCTAATAAGACGAGACAGAGCAGGTGATTAAAGTGGCGAGACTCGAAAGAAGGAGATTTTGAGGAATTTACACTTTCGCTCAATACAATTGTTAATGTAATTTTTTTCTACAAACATTGCCAATTTTTGGGTGTATTTTTTTAATCTACACTGGTTTCTGAGTACTTTGGAGAAACTGTCAAAGACTTTTTAAAATAATTAATATCAAGGGGTAGAGAGAAAAACAACCAGTTTAAAGGTCTCTCGTCCATTATCGAGCGCATTCGTTTTGAGTCGTGAGTCGAAGTGCTAAGCGAAACACGTAGGCCAACATACGACCACGTGCATCCATTAACATTCAGTTTAAAGGGACTGGCGTTTGGAGGTCACAAAATTCATAATTAGAATGAAATCGAAGCAATAAGAAATTTTTGATATAGAACTTTGTAGAACTTTAGCGAAAATAAAATGCTTTTTGGACAAAAGTGTATAAGTGGGATAAAAAAGAATCTTTTAACGATTGCACTATTTGGATAAACAATTTTTAATCGTAACTCTTTATTCCAAGTAATAAAAATTTTTAAGCGTCTCTCAGCTTCGTTACTATCTTGAAATAATGTGCTTGTGATCCTCGGTGACGTCAGTTATGAAGCCGGTAAGTTTTAGAACGTTAAATTAACTTCATCGTTTATCTTTGTTTGGAACGAGGAAATATCACAAAAGTCTTGTTGCTATAACTCGTAGATCTTCTGTTAGAGATTTATGCTGAGAGCCTTAAGGTATTTTTCGTTTGGTCTTTTTTGAATTTTGCTATTTTTTTCTTTGCTTCGATTTTTGTTTTAGCTTTATTTCACTTTCCAATTTCTCTTCTCTTTTGTGTTTTTTATTTAAATTTTTAATTTTGCCATAACAATGCTTGGACGATTACAATAAACCGAAACGACTCTCAAGTGAGCAGTTTAATTGTTGACATGGCAGCGACAGGAATGTCGCTTTTCCAAATGGCCGAAGATGTTAACTTGTTTCTAATTGCTTTAAGTCATTTATTTTCTAGATAATTGTTATCAAGAAACACTCCGTTTTAAAATTTCCAAAAATTCTTTTTTTTTATTTTTAAATCCTCCAAAAACGAGCTAAGAAAAATTTAAAATGTATTCATAATTAAAATTCTCCTCTACTTAAATGTATACGAATATTTATTTCTTTTTTTAAACAAAGTTTCTGTGCCAAAGACTAATACCAAAAATCACGATTTTGTCAGTTATTGACTTCACTAACACTTTTTTATTGGTAATTGTGGCGTGTTTACCAGTCCTAATATCATGATGATCTAAAAAAACGTAAAGTACACTGTTTATTGACATTGTTAAATAATAACACGTGAACATTGAATTACAAAATTATGGGCGACCATAATTTAAAAAGTTGCGGCTGCAGTGTGGTTTCCAATAAAACTGCATTTAGCAACATGCACGTGATAATTTTTATCAATTTAGCAGCAACACGCAACACTTTGAACGCAGCGCCATCTAACCATTTTTGATCCACTTATCGATTCTTATGACGTCACGAATATTTTATGAATTTTTTACGCGCAACTTGCGGAACAAATTTTTTTTGTGCAGTTACCCTAAATTGCCCATTTGGTTGACCAATTATCACAAGGATTGCCGATAAAGAAATCTATCAATTCGCGATTTTCCCGGCCGTTTGATGTTGCGGCCACGCCCCTGGATCGAATGACATAGAAACTTTTTTTTTGTTTTGTTTTTCCTTAACAGCGGGCGTGCTCGGGAATAGCGGAAGTCCGGACATCACGCAATAAATAATCGAGGAGGAACTCTTGGAAATTTCGGATCGGTTACGTCTCGTATGACATAAACTTTTCAACAACAACCTTGTAACAATGAAATGTCGAACAGAATTTTTTGTTGAAAAAACACAACTTCTTGAAGAGTGAAACATTAGCCATTCATTCCTGTTTTTGTTTGTTGTTTTGCTACACTATATCGATAAACATTGATAAAGTGCATGTGTAAAACATTGAAAATTAGTGTTGTCCTTGGGTCAGGTAGCGACAACTTGTTAAAAATAAATAAATAAATAAATAACCGCGTTTGAAAAGTGACGAAACACTTGAAAAGATGTCTTAGAAGCCGCCATCTAACGGAATTTTTACGAACTGTTAATTGTGAGTAATAGCAACAAAAATGTCGTCGCTATCCGAAATATTTGAGCAACGCGGAGGAGTGGAAAATGGTGACTAGTTTTGCAAGTAGGGCACCATTGATTTTTTTCAATAATCGACCAAAATTGCGAGAAGTAAACGCTTCGAGATTGTTGTCGGTTATATCTTTTTCAGCCGTTGTCCTTTAATTGGTGATTTTTGAAATTGCCAACCTTGACACGGTAATACAGTACCTGGGCCTACGTATGTTCCTGACAATGGCCCCGTTACCGCAAGACCGCGTTCGGGGATTCAATTAAAATTAGAAAAGTCCAATTATCGATCATGTTTTATCGGTTTAGAGGTCGCATCGACCGATGATAACACCAATGATCTTTCCCAGAAATAATTCGTTAATTATCATGGGAGAAACATTGAAATTATTGGAGCTTGCAGAAAAATTTACTTTCTCTTCAACGAGGAAGCTGCATCGAATCGGCCTTCATCTGAATCTGGGATGAACCAACAACCGCTTTTTATCCCGTCCCGGACCTGTCACGATATGGAAATTTCTTTATTTGCCATAAACACGCGTCGTTCAACTCGAAAATAACACTCTTCGGTCCTGGGGGCGACCGGGATTCTTTCGAAAATTGGGGATTTCGGTCTGTCAATTTTCAACAAGATGATGGTTTCAATTTTGTTTGTCGACGTGAACGTGACCCAGCCTCCGGACCAGTTCGCTAAATTAGACAGTGTCGAATAACTGTAGAAAAATGAAAGTTTCATGCAAATAGAAGTTTTGTTTAACTGATGGCGATTGAAAGTACGATTCGGGATATCGGATTTTGTCGAATTGATGGAAGTGTCGCTTCGGCGGTTCTGAGGCTGGGAAAGGACCGGAAGTAGGCGTCGAGGAAGCCGTTGGCATTGGTGCTTTTATTAAACGACAACGGACAGGAAGTGCGGAAAACGTCGCGAGAAACTTGCAACAGGACAGGAACGTTTGTAAGTCAATCTCCTTCAGTTCGACCTTTGTGGACACCCTTTGAACGACGACGTAAGGCCCTAAGCGGTACACATGTTGATATTACTCGTTTTACACCGAGGAAATATCGGCAGGCTAAACAAATATCTAACCGCCAAATTTTTGGCTTTCTTTTGCAGTTTCGATTTCTGAAAAAAGACAATGAAAATAATTATTGAAACATTTTTGTAACATATTTTTCAAAATCATTAACATGTACATTTCTATGCGCAGGGGTGCATTGTGAAAAGTCTTAGGCTACTACTGGAATATACGGTAAATAAACGCTTTCCAAATAACATAAAGAAAGTCATACCCATGAGTAGATATCGGACCACAAACCCATAGCAGCTGAAATGAAAGTGACAGCTGAAATGAAAGTGACACTTAAAGCTGTGAAAAAAATCTGCCTATGGGAGAATTGACACCGCAAGATTTTAGATCGCCCATATCAGGAAAATTGTTACCAGAGGTCTTAACAATAAATTTATTAAGGTCATGCCGAACCATCACGATTTGAATGCTCTGTGGTGCTGTTTTATAGAGGCTTAGTACTTAGTGTTAGATACAACCGTAAGTAATAAATTCTGAAAATCCGATTAAATTCTGGCTCTTATGAAGAAAAGACGAAGAAGAAAGGAAACTGCCCGAAAATCAGAGCCATAAAACAGGGCTAGATACCAGAGAAATGCGAAAAGTTGACTTGAAGCACTACTTGTCAAATATATTTACTGTTAAGTGAAGGAGATGACTGGAATGTTTGAGAATCGAGCCCCAATAGCTATATGAGATTAATAAAAGAAGAAAATATTAGTTAGGAACACCTGACCAAAGTCTACATCGACACTTTTTAAACAGGAGATACTGAGAATCTCCCGGTAATTCTGCAAGGTTCTGAAATACTTGAACTAGAAGCATATGAAGCCATTTCGAGTACTAAGAACACAAAAGCTGCTGGTCCAGATGAAAACTGGTGGAGATGATTAGGCTTGTACATGAAGATTTACACCTCGGGAGTTGTTCCCGAACAAACAGTGCTCTAAAAGATATTTTGACTATCAAATAATTGGTCTCATGAGTCAGGTTTAAGACATTCCTCCGCATCTAAATGTGAACTGAATTTGGAATGCATTTGGAGCACCTAATGTCATGCAAAAGTGTTATGGTCACTATAAGGATCTGTTTGCCTGTTTTGTGGACTTTTTAAAGATGTTTGACTGAGTTGAACCTGGTGGTCTTATCGAAGTTCTTAGTGAAGCCTGGTTGGAAGGAAGAGAAGTTTGAATTATCAAAAATCACTAAAGGGATTAGGAGGAAGCTCCAAAACATCAGATTGCATGCTTCTTCTTTCTGTTCATCATATATTCTGACATCTTCGAAGAGGCTGTAGATGAACAAAGCGTCAATATGAGAGTAAATGGAGTCCGAATCAGCACGTAAAGTACTCCGATGACAGCGTCATTATGGCAAAAAACTTAGAAGACTTCCAATTGCTTTTGGGTAAAATAATCGAAGCTGGAAGAAGAATATAAGCACTCGCAGTTGGGCTCTGTTTCAATGGTGAACAAATTGATCGTGTTACCTACTTTAGATACTTTAGGTGTATAGTAACAGAAGACCTAGACGCATAGGAGCTGCTGGTGCCATTTTTAACAATCTGAGACTACAATCCTGGATTAAGAAGCACAATGCTTAGTTGTCTGATCTGATCTCTTTTATAGACTTGCATGGATTCTCGAGATTAACACAAAAATTGACTGGAAGTCTTCGAACAGCATCTCGAACACTGAGGTCATAAGAAGAGGCGATTATTAACTGCCATCAAAAGTTGGAAGATTGAATATTTGGACCACGTTTTGATTTTCGTGAATCATATAGTTAGGGGAAAAATTGAGGGTCGTTGCGGTATTGGCGGAAAACGACCCTTCTGGTTTAGAAACATTAGGACCTGGACCGGTATCAAGATAGGAGAAGGGTGGAAAAGCTTTCGCAGCAAATGTGTCTCAAATTTTTTTGCAGTTGAACCCAGAAGATTTTTATGGCAATATAATAATTTTTAGGGTCATACTCAAACGATAGGATAAAGAAAATTTGTTGAAGAAATTAGTATTCTAGCACCCGATAGCGTTTAAGAACCACGTGACCTTCCTTTTGGAGAGGATTCTCAACTTTCAGAAATATCTGAACTGCACACCTTGATAGATTCTTTGAACTTAAACATAAATGGGGAAATATACAAGTTCTCCCTAATAGACTTTTTAATATAGAACGGAGGTCGCCTTCTTCTCTCGTGGACGATGATTTCTGTAAAATAAACGTCATAGAGGGCAAAGACCAATGTTTGACGATTTGAGAATTTTAATTGTGGCTACTCCGGCTAGTGAACTCAATGAAATAAAAATTAATAAAACCTTTGCGATCGTCGCCCACATATACATGTTTACATATTTACAAGATTTTGTGTAATCATCGCTGATTATGAGTTTCATAAATTTCAATATTTTGTAGTGCATCGTTTTCCACCAAGTTGCCATATTTGTGGATATTACACAAACACTACAAATCTCTGTCCAAACTAGAACGGCGAATCTCTTTGTGTTTGCACTAAAAACCGATAGTCGATAGATCGCCGCCGCCCGAACAGTGCAATGCGAACTATAACATGTAATTCTTGTCCACACAGGTTGAATTGTATATTGCAGCTCTAGTGCACACTCGGTTTTGCAAAACATACAAGAATCGACAGTTTATTGGATAATGTCTACATTCTAATCCAACAGTCCCAATCATCCATTATAGGTCCAGAACTCTAAACTATTATTATATACCTCGTGAAAAAGACAGGGCCATTGATGAAAAGATAACATCTAAATACACAATCTAACAATACAATCTTAAGGCTACGGTTTAGTCTGTTTGCGGTCCTTATCGAGCACACGGGGGGCGTACTGTCTCCAAAACTATAGTGAATCTTCAGAATAATATCTCGGACCTAATATGTTTTTAATAATATTCGTGTATGCGACGACTTCAGAAAAAGTTACTTAGAGGAAAAAATTTTGGTGATAAACTTTAGGCGAGATTCAATCGACCGTATTTTTAAAAATACTTGACCCGACTCTAAATTCGTTTTAAACGCAAAATTAATATGTGCAGAGCTTAAAAGTAAAAAGAAACCCAGAAATTTGCTCTAGTTCTGGAGTGGTGCACGACGAAAAAATGCATTGTCGTTCCTATAACGCCCCGTGCGTGGGACAGAGAACGCAACAGTAACTAACTGTACCCTTAGAGATAATCACATGGAATTTCTAAAGTTTTGGTTTGTTATCCTTTTCAAATTTCTTATCAAGAATTGAGTGATATTTAGTTGCAATTTTGCTGTTTTTTTTTCTTTATTTTTTTCCAGATTTAAAGAATAGTAGCAATGTTATGGTATAAATTGACTTTAGAGAAGCTGTTCTCAAATTGTGGGACACTCAGCTACAGGGGCTTCAAAAATCAGCTGGCAAAATTAGTGGCTCTGCAACTGCACATACATTCTTGCATTTGTTCGGTTTATAACGATATCAATAAAGCTCTTCATTTACGGTGAGAGCTTTGTGGATATTCGACTTTTATTTCGCAAAACAGTTTCATTATCAAATGATCACGTGGTTTTGGACATCAATATAAATTTAGTTAGTATGAGGACTGTAACCCTGTAACCCAGTGACAAGCGCTTTCCATTCGAAACCTAACTACTTCCAGATCGCGTGATAATGCGGCGCGGCGGCAGCGGTAGCCAACGTAGTGTTATATTATACAGTTGGGCGCAGAATTATGCAAGATATTGAGCACCGCTGAGTTAGGGTGATAATTTTAATTAACACTTTTAACTGCTAATTGGAGGGCTGTAACTTAACAAATATACAATGATGAAATGAAGATATGGACGAGATGTAACAGATCGGTGAATGCCTCAAAAGCTTAAATAATTATGTTACTTGAAAGTTGTTGAAGATACAGCTACTCCCACAGCTTTGAAGTAACTCCGTTAAATGATCGGATTAAACGAACCCCGCCAGCTTTAAGGATCTCGTTCCGTAAACAATCTAAATAAATCATTAAATTCAAACCCTTAATGTTGGAACCCAGAATTCGCTCAATTAAAAATTCATAAAAATTACCAGCAAACGCATAAATATTAATACCAACCAACAGGTGGCCGTATTGATATGGACGGGATTAATCTTTTAAAATTCCAGTCGAAATAATTCAAAGGATTCCCTTCAAATCGACTAGAGACTTGCTGAGGCAGCATCGACCCGTTCGACTCCTCCAATGGATTTTGAAACCGAGATTAAGTGGTTTGCGATGTTTACTAATGTCCAAACGGCCATCGATCCGACACTAATTCCCGAAGAACTCGCAGGAAATCAAATCAAATTCCCAATAATTTCCGAGTGGCAACTCGCTGATATGTGGTTAAGGACGCTTTGGGGGCGCCGTTGTGTTTATTATCGTTTTCTCTCGCTGCAATTAGGCACTGTCGATATTTTCGAGAAAACTTCCTTGAATTTGAGAATGGGGCCGAAATTTTTTCAAGTAAATCGGGTTAGTTACGCGAATCTCTTGTTTTTCCTGTCTTTTCCATGGAAGAATTATGGAGGTAATTGGAAACTTACCCAAGATAACTCCGGAAGTTTTATAAAATCTTGTCGAAGTTACTGCGAGCATAAGCATTCGTAATAGATTAATAAATCTTTTCTTGTAGAAGCGGAACGATATTGTCGAAATTTTATAACGTTTCAGTGGGATAGGGATGAAAAATACACAATCGAAATACTGATAAATGGTTGAATAAGAGTAAATACGTTTAGCCGTCACGACGCTTCTTACGAAAGCGATCAATAACTTCACAATCTTGGAAACGTCTCGAATGTAGCTTTATCCCGAATTAAAGCGTCTTATTGGTTAAAGTTGAGTCATCTTAAGTGTTGCATTTTTAACTAACCGGGGTCGAATGAAACGTGACTGAAAACATGAATCACGTCAGGGTCGTCTAGTTGTGGCATTTTTCGAGTTAATTGGGCAATAACCGTTAATATTAAGGAACTCACAATTGGATGTGGAAATTAAGAGGATTTTTGCGCCGGAAATGTTGCTGGATTTCCGGTCATCATATTGAGGCTTTTTAAAATTCTTAATTTGGCGCTGCTAAAAAAGACAAAATTGCCAAAAAAGTTTTTAATGTAGGAAAATGTGTTAGAAAAATTTGGGTGAAGTTTTGATTTTTTTTTTAAATTATAAACTTTCCAATTGAACGTAATTTGGGGTTGCTAAAAAAGAGACATTTCGAACAACACGAAAACAACACCAAAAATATGTTTTTAATGTAGAAAATGGGATTTAAAAAATTTAGACAAATTTTGAAATGATAAAGTTTCGAATTTTGAACGTAATTAGCGCTGCTAAATGAAAGACACTTAGAGCAACACGAAAACGCTGTTTTTGCAACAAAAATAAATTTTTAATATAGGAATATGTATCAAAAATTTTAATTGAAATTTTGGATTTTATTTTTTTAAATTAATAAAATATTTATACGTCCATTAGTACGTTATCAGCGTGGCCTCCTCTAACGCATGGGACTAACGGCTTAACGTGATTTCTGAATCACGGAGATGTTTGACGCTAGCCAGTAAATTCACCTATCGGATGCACGTAAAATGCCCAAATCACAAAACATTTTATGACGAGCTAGTCGCACCGGCCGGCAATCAAACCCCCACTTGCTTGAGTGACACAACTGTGAAGTGGCGCGATACTTTTATAGTCGTGTAATTTTAATCAAAAAATTCGGGGTAATGCGGCGCGACTGGACTACATCAACAGCGGTAGCCAACGTAGCCAAATAAATCAAATTTAAATTTCTGCGTTTCCAGTTATTCTCACCCCATTTTTCAACGTAAATAGAGGGGATTGCGACAGGAAAGTTTAAGAACCACTGCTTTAGATTATTACTCAGCTGGGACATGTTTGCAAGCAACGGTGCAACAACGTCAACGTTTTGTCCGTGTAAATTGCTCGATGAACTCGAAAAAAGCAGGAAATGCCCCAGATTTATGGAACCACTTTCGTCGCGTTGGGAAAACCCCACGCAACTTTGGGGTGTTTACGTTCGGGGACGTTACAGATACGACGAGAGGGTTAATTGAAATGTGTCCTGAAACGGGACAGCCCAAAAACAATAGAAATATCGACGACATCCGGCTGTGGCCTCCGTTCGAATTCCCAGCAAGGTTGTTCGATTGCTGTTACTTTGATCCCGTTACGATCGGCCATTGAACGAACGCGTGAAAGTCATGGGCTTCTGGTTCTGGCATCACATCGAAATTCGCTTAAATGATGTAAATGTATATACAGAGCAGTGGCGGCTCGTGCCCTTCAGAGTTGGTACGGCCAGGTGGCAGGCAGCAAGCAGACAATAATAATAAAGATAATACTCCGTTTCTCTAGTTTGTCAACTAAATTTTTCTAGAGAAAATTTCAGTTGTCCGACAAGGACCAACGTCCAACGGGGTGGTTTAGAGTTTTCTTGCCAGGATAGGAAGAGGAAGGTTTCAGTTTTAGTAGGTGTGGTATTAGTATACAGTAAAATAAAAACTAAAATAAAAAATAAAGATAAACTCATAAAGATATTAACAAAGATAAAATTCTAAAATCATTGAATTTAAAAATTCTAAAAAACGAAGATAGCAGATACTACCTATTCGGCCTTAAAAATGAGATCAACTCTTCGTTTTTTCGCAAGGGCAAAGTCGGTGATGATGTTTTCGTAAAAAATCTCGTTTTTTGCTAAATCTTTGACAAGTCCGCGTTCTATAGCTATAGTTGATAAATTATCTAAACGAGATTAACTAATTGAGATTCTAGAATATATTTTGATTCATTTGAGAACTGAAAAACTTCTCTCCATAGAAGCGGATGTGGGAGGAAGACACAAAAATAGCGATAGAAGTTTATAAATTTTGGGAATAGCATTTTTAACGCCATTTTTGTAAATGAATTGCAACATATCGTCAAGTTTTGAAGAAGGGCCAAAAATGTTAGGATCCGAGTATAAAACTTCAAGTTCCCCTTGCAGATTTTACTTTTAAAAAAATGTGGGGTAATGATTTAATAATATTTGTAGCAACTCTCGAGGGAAATTACGCTTATAAATTTCGAATTTTGAATGATTCAAAAGTTCTAGAAACTGCAGTGCAGAAATGTTTTTGAATCGAAGTTGAATTTGATTAATGAATAAGTCCAAAATCTTATAGTATAATCGTTTGTAAGGGAGAGTCTCATCATCTGCTTCTGCGTGATCAGTTTTTCGTCGTTTGGCTACCGGGGGTAAAATATTCGTTATCCTGGGAACAATCTTGAATACATTTTGAAAATAACACTTTTCCGATCTGAATCTTTCTAAAGTGGCTATAAGTGCTTTAATTCTATTATTGCAATAACTAACGTCAGACAACCGATTCTGAAGAATATCGAAGACTACGTCAGTCTGAGTAAAAATGGCATTGAATACGAATAGAAAATATAAAAATTGAAAATCCATCAAACAAAATGTAAGTCCCTGTGCTTTCCAAATTGAAATATCATCCCATTCATTAGGATATTCTAAAATGTGATCAAAGACTTCAAGCAAACTGTCTCTATAATCGTATAATATATGAATAATGCGAGATTTGAAATTCCAACGAGTTTCGCAATTAGAAGGTAATCGTTTTTTACAAATTGTATCTAAAAGATGAGTTCTTTTTGACGATTTCGAAAAAAAAAGCTGAGAATCCATTGATATTTGAAAAATATAATCTTCATTCTTTCATTTGTCTTGATGCCTCTTGCAAAACTAAATTTAATTCATCCGCGTAACAATGTGTGAAAAGAGCTTGAGGAGCAACAGTTTTTATTTTAGCTTGTAGACCATTGAGTTCTCCGGACATCACAGAAGCACCATCATAAGCACCATCATAAGACATTGGTAATAAGCACGTAATATCGGTGGTTTTGTCGACCTCCCATGAAAAACACTCGGCTTGATTAATTTCCCAATGAATCTTATTTTTAATAATTTTGGTTATTGAATCAATTAAGTCGTTTTGAAATGTTTTTGAAAACCCGTTAAAAACCGTTGAAATTGTTGGATCGATGAATTTATTAAAATGTGGATCGACAGTGGCTGCAAAATTCGCGACCTTTTTAAAATTTCCTTCAGTGTCGGATTCAAAATGTTCGTCATGACCGCGGAATGTCATTTCTTGTTTTGCCAAGAATATTGTCATATTAATTAAGTGTTTAATCATTTTTCTATTATCACGAACCGTATTGTTATATTTTTAATAGCCACCTGACGAGGTGTCGATCGAATTAATAATGTTACTTTTTCCAAATAATTTGAATTTTAAGGCTGAGTGAGTGTGTTCTTCATAATGTTGATGTTTTTGTATTCTTCGTGCAATGTCTTTTAAGTTATTAAATCCCTAAGTGGACCATGGACTTTGAGAATTTTCAGAAAAAAAGATGCAGTACCAACAAAAAAGTTTTTTGCGCATTTCACTTCCCGTAAGCCAAATTATTTTACCATACCACGATGTGGTAAAAGCTCTATTATGACCGGTTACTGATTGAATCAAGTCTTTCAAGGGAGGTCGAGGTATTGCGAGATTTTTAACGAATAATTTATCCTCGTAATTAAACGAATTAAATTTATTTGTAATAACAAAATCGACAACATCGTAATTATTACTTACAGCTTCCCTGACGCTCGTCATCATCCAATAATTGCACTAAATAAAAAAATTAAAATACAAAAGATCGGTACTACCTGCAGAATTATGAATGGACTGATGCCTAATGACCTCGCACCAATAACAGAATTTGTCACGATTTGTCTGCACGCTATATGCAATAATGCAATCTTGCAAAACGCACTATGTTACACACTGACCAATCCTAAGAGTTGCGCCAAATTCAAGCGAGAGACGGCTGGCCGTACCTAGTACTCTTGACTTCGCATATATTTTCTAAATAAATTTACTCCAGAAATTAATCATTGTTTTAAAATGCTGGAGTGCCCCTTTGAAATCCTCTTTGATAAAAACTTAATTTTATTCACTTTTATCACATATAAATTCGATTATTACGAAAATAATGGAAAAAATCCGGAAATAAATAAATAAATTGAATAGTGAAAAAGTTTTTTAAATTATAATTAATAGTTAATCATTAAATCTCAAATCCTACTTAAGTATCAGTATCCGTTGTGGTCGTCGGGCAATCTTGATAAAATTTGTAATAGGTATTTATTGTGCCAAAATTAAAAAAAATACATTTTAATTATAAACAAACTAAAACAAAGCAATTGGCAGCTGTAAAATAAAACTCTCGAATGCATACTAATTTTGGGTGAACTTCGATGCAGTTAAAATTCTGTTATAGATTTATTTTGACGTTAAAATCGTGCGTTAAAATCGCACTGAAAATTGCTAGGTGCGGCCAAGACCGCGTTGGCCGACCCCCGTAACTACACTACGACGCACGTGATAGTGAAAAACACGGAGCTGATTCAAAGACTTACGCGATTTCTTGATACGCACGCTCAATCCTTGCATACGGCAAGTGCGGCCGAAACGCTCCGAAAATCAACCGGATTATTCCGAATTTTGACGAATTCATACCTTGGAGGACGCAGACCTTCAATTTTCCAAATATTACAATTTTAACGCCCAAATTAAACAAAAATACAATTTTTTTCTCTCAATTATCCGGTACGGCTGGGCCGTACCTGCCGCCCCTGACCAGCCGCCACTGATACAGAGTGTTTTGTTGATGGAGAAATTTTATATAATATACAGCGGTAAAGGTCGGAAATTTGGGTTAACTGGGGGCGTTGCAAAAATGTTGGAAAGTAAATAAGTAAAGTTCGATAACGACACGATTCTCCTGAAATAGACTTGTGTCTCGGTGATTTCCGGAAGTCTCGCCTCAGTTGGTAGACGTTTTTAGAAGCGATTTTAAAATTATTTTTTCCACCTAATCTATCGTTTTGGCACTACTCGCAATTTATCGGAGAACCCTCGTATTCGGGATAAACAATTTGGACTCGGTATGAATTTTTTGTTTGGTTATTTATCCTTTTTCCGGAAATTCAAAGCATTTCGAAGGAATAATAAATCGGTAACAGCTGCAGAAGGGGAACGTCATTGAAACGGAATCGCCAAAATCGGGCCTGAATTTTTGAACCTCGTTGACTCTTTTCTATAATTAGTGGTTTAAAAATAGAGATCAGGTGACGACTGATGGAGCGTCCCATAATAATTAACACTTTCACCGTGTCAGGGTTGTTGAGTACAATTTTCTAGAAGACATAACAAAGAAGTGCACGTGTGACCCAGTTCATAAAAAAAATCGTTCATTGTTTTCACTTTTCTACAATTGCACAAGTGCGCTAATCGCGACTGATTTACCTTTATCGTTAGTGTCATAAAAGGAGCGATCTATCTAAGCAATAGATTTCGAAAATTTTACAAAAGGACATAAAAATTAAAATTTTTGCAAAATTTAAAGCTCGAATATAAGAATTTCCTTATAATTGACATTCAAATGGCTTTCTAACGAGCTTAAAATGAGTCATGGGGCGATAAAAAAGCTCAATTTTTTAGCGTTGGGCAAAGTGAAGTTTGAATGCCATAACTTCGAAAATGGAAGTCCAAATTAAAAATTAGTGACTGCTGTGTCAAACGAACTGAAAATTATTAAATGAGATTATAAAAAGACCTTGGAAATTTTTGAAAATTTTTGATGGAAAAATTAGGCACTTTACTGAATGGATTAAAATTTTCAAAAGTGCCAAAATTATTTTGTGTCGATGAAAATGGTAATTTCTTATGTAATTGGTGTCGTTAATCACGATTCTGTACTTGGTGTGTCTATTTAAGCAATAGATTGCCAGTAATAATTTTATTAAAGACTGCAAAATACAAAATTTTGCAAAATTTAAATCTCCACCACTTCCAGAGTTTTTAAGTTACACCGAACACAAGGGCATCATATTAATTGACATTTAAGGGACTTTTTAATGAACCTAAAATAAAAGTCTTGGGGCTATAAATACAAAAGCTCAATTTTTTATCGTCGGTCAGAGTGAAGATTGAAGTGCCATAACTAGAAGTAGAAGCAGAAGTACAAATTAAAAATCAGGAACAGTTTTGCGCTAAGTCAACCCAACAGTATTAGATGCAACTATAAAGTCCTTAGAAAAATTTCAATATTTTCAACTTTTTTTTCTACCTCAATCGATAAAAATTTCCAAAATTGCTAGAATGGAATCCTATCGCGCTGAGCCAATCTAAAAGGCTATTTCTAATGTAGTTTACGGCCCCGATTTTAATTTGACACTCGGTTAGTTAATTGTCGGGGCAGATTTCCAGCATTTTCAGACTCTACAAAATTTTAATTTTTTCAAATTTCAAACACTCACATTTACTTAAACTTGTACAATTGATCAAATGTAAATATGTCAATATAATCGACTTTTTGATAGCTTTTATATGGTGAAAAAATTCAAGTCCTAAGTGTGAAAATAAAATAGTTGAAATTTTCAGTTTTGGTGGAAATTTGTGACGATTTTGGTAACTTTTTCATTAATGAATTGCTCAGATAGAAATCAATCGTTCTGAGCCGGCCAAAAAATTATTTTCTGATATATCTGATTCTGTTCTTCTTGATTTCGGACGTGGTGTGTCAAATTTTAGCATAGTTTTGCAGTATTTTGGAATGGACCACAAAAATATTTCTTTTTGCAAAATTTAAACCACGACAACTTCTAGAATTTTTAACTCACGCCGAATACAAGGCACCATAGTAGTTGGCTTTTAAAGGGCTTTCAAATAAGCCTAAAATAAAAGTCTTGGGGCGATAAATAAAAAAGCTCAATTTTTTACTATTGGTCAGAGTGAAGTTGAAGTCCAAATTAAAAAGCAAGAACAATGTTGCCCTAAGCGAACTTAACAGTATCAGGGTGAACCATAAAACCGACTAAGAAATCTTCAATATTGTCAACTTTTTTTTTCTATTTCAATCTAGGAAAATTTTCAGGAATACTAAAATTGACAACGATCATTCTGCGCTATCAAAAACAATATTTTCTGACGTAACTGGTTTTGATAATCGTATTTTTGTACATACTTGGTTTGTATATTCGAGTGATAAGTTTTCAACATTTCATAAAAGAACTCAAAAATACAATTTTTTTTTGACAATTTTCTGAAGTATTTTGTCGCGCTCTTTTCGTTTTTGGACTTAATTTGTCAAATTTCAACACAGGTTTGAAATTTTTCGAAAAAGTCTGTAAAATTTCAAATTTTTGCTAAATTCAAACGTTGATAACTACGAGGGTTTTTAATTTATTTTGCATGCAAAAACATCATTTTAATTGACATGTAAAGAGCTTTCTAATAAGCCCAAAATGGAGGAGCTGCGACTGGAAATAAGAAATTAGAAATTAGGAATTTTCAATTTTGACCAAAATTTTGCTTGAAATTATTGTTGCTACCTCAATCGATGAAAATTTTCAAAAATGTCAAAATGAAAATCGGCTGCTCTGAGCTAACGAAGAGAAGGTTTATGTACTCGAAGTCTCCATTTAAGTGATATTTTTCTAGTATTTTACAAAAGACCACAAAAATTCAAATTTTTACAAAATTTAAACCTCAATAACTACCAGAACTTTCTAAGCAATTTGAATACAAAAACTCCCTTTTAATCAACATTCAAGGGAGAACCGAAAACAAAGGTTTTAGATTTTCAAATAACAAGCATATTTTTTTAAATCGACCAAATTTTTGTCTAAAAAATTCAAATTGTCGTAAATTTAAAATTAAGAGTCAAATTTGTCAACTGACAATAGCTTTGCATTAGGCAAACCGGTTATTATAAAATGACACCATAAAAGATCACTTAGAAAATTTAAAAAAAATTTACCAAAAAATTTCCCACATATTCAGTCAACTAAAATTTACAGAAATGGCAAAATTATTTCAGTTTTCAATTTTGATCACAATTTCGGTCAAAATTTTTGTTTCTACCTCAATCGATGAAATGTTCAAAAATGTTAAAATGAAAATTGGTCGCTCTGAGCTAACGAAAAGAAGATTTTCTGGTGTAATACGCGCCTCCAATCTTGATTCTGTACTCGGACTGTTCATTTAATTGTTGGATTTTAAGTATTTTACAAAAGAACAGAAAAATTTTAATTTTTACAAATTTTAAACCTCGATAAATACTAAGACTTTCTAGGCAATTTGAATAGAAAAAATTCGTATTAATTGACATTTCAAAGGGCTTTCTAACCGACTGAAAACGAACGTTTTAGCTTTGTACATAACAATTCGATTTTTTTTTAAATTGATCAAATTTTTGCTAAAAGAATTCGAGTTGTAAATTCAAAATTAATATTCCAATTTGAAAATTGCCAGCTGTGTTGCATTAGGCAAACTGGTTATTATGAAACGAGACCATAAAAGAGCCCTTGATAAATTTAAAAAAATTTGACGAAAAGCTAGCCAGTTAACTAAAATTCACGGAAATGGCAAAATCATTTTTAGCCAAGAAAAATGGCGTTTTGTAATGTAATTTGTCTCGCTTATTCGATTTTGTACACGGTTTGTCTGTCTAAATGATGGATTTTGAGTAATTGAGCAAATAAGACAAAAATTTAATTTTTTTTCAATATTCAAACTTTGATAACTTTTAGAGTTATTATTGGTAATATAAAACTATGCCTTTAGTCGACATTCAAAGCGCTTTCTAATAAGCGTAAACTGAAAATCTTAGCTTTGTAAATAAAAAAGGTCAATTTCTTACCTTTGAAAAAAAATATTTGCAAAAATTCAAATTATCGTAACGTCGAAAATCAAAATCAAAATTGAAAACTAGCGACTGCCTTGCGAACTGACTAGTATAAAGTACGACGTTACAAAGGTGTCGAAAAAATTTGAAGTTTTTTGACAATAAAAATCGGGCACATACTCAATCGAATAAAGTTTTCAAAAATACCAAAACTATTTCCTCCAACGAAAATATCGCATATAATTCTTGTCGCTTATCACGTTTTTGCACTCGGCTTCTCCATTTAAGACATGGACTTACGAGTGTTTCACACAAAATGACAACATTTAAATTTTTGTAATTTCAAGCGTGAAACAGAGAACGCAGCGATGACTAAACGGCACCCTTAGAGATAGTCCCATAGAATTTCAGAAGTTTTTGACTGATTTTTTCCGATTTTTTATGCTTGCGGGAATTCAAGAATTAAATAATATTTAGTTGTGATTCTGATGTTTTTTCTTTTATTATTTCTTGTTCTGCGGATTTAAAGAACAATAGGGATGTTGTTGTTTAAATTGCCTTTAGGCCAGCGGTTCTCAAATTGTTGGAGGCTCTCGTTCGGGAGGCTTTCAAAATGTAATTGTCAAAAAATAATTAAAACTAAAATTAAAACAAATTAATTCTAACTAAGGCAAGGACAATGACTATTATGTACCTTCATAAAAAGAAGTCGCTCACTGTTTTCACTTTTCTACCATTACCCAAGTGCGCTAATCGCGACTGATTTACCTTTATCGTCGGGGCAATAAAACGAGCAAAGCTCCAAATAAAAGGGACTTTTAATTCATGCCATCCATTTCGTAGGTAAATTGATGGGAATTTTGTTTGATGACCTAGTAAATCACGGCATTGTCAGTGATCACGATAATCCCTAACCGGGAAATTGTTTATAAATATCCCCTGTCCCAGGTTACAATTTATTCATTAGAGTTGCATGTCGAGAAAATCGAATCAATTTCTTTCCCGGTACCGGGACGAAATGTTGACACACGAATCAAATTTCCATCTAAATAATCGAGACAACGCCCACGCAACGCCTGAAAATGATGGTACGTTACAATCTATTTACAGCTAACTACAGGCGAGGTCAGTGCAAATAGGTTAAAAATCAAACACAACTTCTAGTGTTAGATGAAAATTTAAATGGATCGTCATAATTATAGCGACATTATTGGGGTTGATTAACCGGAAATTAGATTTATCAACAATCCGATATTAATTAGGGATTGCGATTCTGCAAATCGCGAAATTGATGGACGTATTGACCGAAAACCTTGCGGCGTTCGGTTATGAATTAGTAAATGTGGGGATTTGGAATTCTGCCAAAACATGGGATTCGCCCCTTGTGTGATGGACACAACCGGCGGCAGAATTCCAACGAACCAACAATTGTTTACTGAAGTACTTCCAAGTATTTGCCAGTACGGACGAGTCTTATCTTTTGCCATAATGCAACTGACACAATAACTTGTACGATGGCAGACTTTACTAAGAAAATAAATGTTAAAGAATTGCTGAAAAATCGGTTGGTGGCCAAATTTTCCGGTGGTTTATCGGCATAGAAGAAAACTGGAATGTAAAGCGTGAGTTACAAAGTTAAATTTTGTTGCCACCTTGAAACGTTTTTGTTAGGTTTGACGTTCTATTTAACATTACAATACAACAGAATCTGGATGTGATTCTGCGGTTTCCGGCCGACGGCTTCCCGTGATCGATCCTAACAGCGAGGCTCTAGGAGAGCAACTACATGTCTTTCTTCAGCCCTGCTAACTCAGCCGGCATTCGCGTTTCGGAGCTAATAATTATACCGTCACCCCTCTAAGTTCCTACTTTAGTCCCTTTTTTATAACTTAACTCCTTTTAATGGGATTTCCAACTCGAACGGTCGCGCTTCTTCCAACTTGAACTCTCCGATATACCTCGATACTTATGGAGTTTTTAAGTTATTGCTGATACAAGGACATATCCTTAATCGACATCCAAATTGCTTTATAATAAGCCTAAAATGAAAGTTTTGGCTTTGTAAATTAAAAAGGACACTTCTTTACCTTAATAAAAATTTATTTCCAGAAATTCAAATCCTCATAACTTCGAAAATGGAAATCCAAATTTAAAATTACCGACTCTGTTGCGTTAAACAAATTTAGTATTATAAAATGAGATCATTAAAAGACTCTGGAAAAATTTGAAAATTTTCGATGAAAAAGTTAGACACTTACTCAATGGATTAAAATTTTCAAAAATGTTAAAATTATTTTGTGTTGATGAAACTGGAAATTTCCAATGTAATTGGTGTCGTTAATCACGAATCTATACGCGGCTTGTCTATTAAAGCAATAGATATCCAATATTTTTTAAATTTCAAAAATTACAAAATTTTGGAAATTTTAAACCTCGATAACTTCTAGAATTTTCAAGTTACGCCGAATACAAAGTCATCATATTAATCGACTTTTAAAGGGCTTTCAAAAAAGTTTTAAATAAAAGTCTTTCGGCGATAAATAAAAAAGGTCAATTTTTTTACCATTGGTTAGAGTGAAGTGTGAAGTGCCATAACTTTGAAGGTAGAAGTTTAAATTAAAAACCAGGAACAGTGTTGCCTTAAGCGAACTTAACAGTATCAGGGTGAACTATAAAATCGCCTAAGATAATTTTAATATTTTCACCTCAATCGATCAAAACTTTCAAAAATACTAAAATCGACACCAATCATTTGGAGTCATTAAAAATAATATTTTCTGACGTAACTTGCCTCAATATTCGCATTTTTGTGCTTGGCTCGTATATTCGAGTGATAGTTTTCAACATTTCATAAAATAGCACAAAATTTCAATTTTTCTGAGGTTCAAACGTTGATAACTCTTGTTTTTAATTTATTTCGAATGCAAGAACATAATTTTAATCGACATTTAGAGAGCTTTCTAATAAGCTCAAAGTGGAAGAGCTGCGACTGTAGATAAGAAAGTAGAAATTTTCAATTTTGAGCAAAATTTTGGTTGAAATTTTCGATTATACCTGATCGATAAAAATTTAAAAAAATGCTCAAATGAAAATCGAGTTCTCCGAGCTAACGAGAAAAAGATTTTCTGGGGTAATACGTGCCTTCGATCTCGATACTCGTACCGTCTTTTTAAGTGTTGGATTTCCAGTATTTTACAAAACAACACAAAAATCTTAAATTTTGCAAAATTTAAACCTCGATAACTAGTAAAACTTTTCAGGCAATTCGAGTACAAAAACTTTCTTTTAATCGACATTCAAAGGCCTTTCTAAGGGACTTTCAAACCGAAAACGAACGATTTAGCTTTGTAAATAAAAAGTTTGAATTTTTTAAAATTGATCAAATTAGTGCTCAGACACTTCAAATGTTGTAAATTCAAAATTAAGAGTCCAATTTGGAAATTGGCAACTGCATTGCATTAGACAAACTCGTTATTATCAAATTAGGTTATAAAAGAGCCCTTGAAAAATTTAAATTTTTTTGACAATAACTTTGCCACATATTCAGTTAACTAAAATTTCCAAAAATGCCAAAAACGAAAATGCAAATTTCTAATGCAGTTGGTGTTAATGATCACGAATTTGGACCGAGTTTGTCCATTTATGCCATAGATTTCCAATATTTCATAAAAGTCTACAAAATACAAAACTTTTCAAAATTTAAACCTCGCTAACTTCCAGAGTTTTTAAGTCACATCAAATACAAAGGTACCATAGTAATCGAGTTTTAAAGGGCTTTCAAATAAGCTCATTGGTCAGAGTGAAGTTTGAAGTGTCATAACTTTGAAAGTAGAAAAAAATTCAATATTTTTAACTTTTTCAATCGATAAAAATTTTCAAAATTGTTAAAATGGACGCCAATAATTCTGAGCCATTAAAAATAATATTTTCTGACGTAACTAGTCTCGATGATCGCATTTTTGTACTTGACTTGTATATTCAAGCGATAGATTTTCAACATTTTATAAAAGAACACAAAAATACAAATTTTTCTGAAATTCTGAAATTGATAACTACGAGAGTTTTTAGTTTATTTTGAATGCAAAAACATCATTTTAGTTGACATTTAAAGAGCTTTCTAATAAGCCCAAAATGGAAGAACTGCGATTGAAAATAAGAAATTAGGAATTTTTAATTTTGACCAAAATTTTGCTTGAAATTATTGTTGCTACCTCAATCGGTGAAAATTTTCAAAAATGTCAAAATGACAATCGGCTGCTTTGAGCTAACGAAGAGAAGGTTTTCTGGTGTAATACATGGCTGCGATCTTGATTATGTACTCGGAGCCTTCATAGTTTTCTAGTATTTTACAAAAGACCACAAAAATTCAAATTTTTACAAAATTTAAACCTCGATAACTACCAGAACTTTCTAAGCAATTTCAATACAAAAGCTCCCTTTTAATCAACATTCAAGGGGCTTTCTAACAAACCGAAAATAAAAGTTTTAGATTTTAAAATAACAATTCGTTTTTTTAAATTGACCAAATTTTTGCCCAAAAAATTCAAATTGTAAATTTAAAATTAAGAGTCAAATTTGACAACTGACAACAGCTTTGCATTAAGCAAACTGGTTATTATAAAATGACACCGTAAAAGAGCACTTGAAAAATTAAAAAAATTTAGACCAAAAAATTTGCCACTTACGGAAATGGCAAAATCATTTCGAGCCAACGAAGATGGCATTTTCTAATGTAATTCGTGTCGCTAATCTCGATTTTGTACAACGTTTGCCCATTTGAACCATGGGTGACGAATATTTCATAAAAGAGCACAAAGAAGAAATCTTTTTTCAATTTTCAGGCCTCGTTAACTTCTAGAATTCTTACGTTATTAGGAATACAATAACATGCTCTTAACCGAAATCCAAAGGGCTTTCTTATAATCCTAAAATGAAAGTCTTTGCGTTGTAAATAAAAAATCTCGCATTTTACCTTAATAAAAATTTATTTCCAGAAATTTAAATTGTCATAACTTCGAAAATGGAAGTTCAAATAAAAAATTTGTGACTGCGTTGCGTCAAACGAACTGAGAATTATAAAATGAGATCATAAAGAGACCAGGGAAAAATTTGAAAATTTTTGATGAAAGAATTAGGCACATACTCAATGGATTAAAATTTCCGAAAATGCCAAAATCATTTTTTGTCGGCGAAAATGCAAATTGCAGTTGGTGTAGTTAATCACGAATTTGGACTTTGTTCATTTAAGCAAAATATTTTCAGCATTTCATAAAATCTTGAGATGATAATTTTGGTACAAACGTTGCATCGATCGTTTACTCTCAGATAATAATCTGCAGCTTTAAAGTTATAAGGTGAGTTTACAATTTCATCTGTGAAAACTTGTCCAAAAGTGGGCAATTTCACAAATTTTTATTGGGACTAATATACATAACTGATCAAAACTCATAGTCTTACATTGGTAAATGGCGCTTCCCAAATCCTATTACAAAGAAATAAGACTTATTACTGCCGCTGTTAATTAAGGGTAGCCTCACAGAAAAACCGCGTTTTAATGCTTAAAGTTAGGGAACCAATTAAATTTCGTAGGCGACTTTAAAAAAAGCGAGGTTGGTTTGAAGGTACTTGAACTAAGATACTCTTGTACATTTTCTCTTGTTCGCTAACCCGAACAGATTTAAAAACGAGATTATTAAAAACTTTCCGGCTGAAAATGTTCTCTTTGAGTAAAGTCTATAAATCAGTTACGCTTCGGCATTAAACCTGCAATTGCGACCGAGAATCCTCGAGAACTGTAAGTAATTGATTACAGATCGGTCGAATGGTAGAAAAACCTCAATTACCGATTTTGTCGACAAACTTACGTCCAATTAGCCAAATGAAACTCTGTGTTAATACCCGGCAAAAGAGGAGCGACTTCATATTTAATGGAATGTTTTCCGTCGCCCCTTCGGCAACGAATCGATATTTTATTAACGCGAAATGGCTTTCCTTGTTGAGAAAACGCACTTGAGTGCCGGAAGCGGCGCGTATTTCACTGAACTCGGGTTAAACGTCTCTTTTCGCCGTCCCCGTTTCGTCTTCCACCACCATCACATTTCGCACAGAGATAACAATTACTAAGATCATTTACGGTGTTATCGCGACAACCAGATTTCGGTGCATTTACTGACCGGAATTTCGGCTGTTGCTCGCTCGCTCGCAGTTTTCATATTCATTTATTCAAAAAGCAGGAGAAGTTCGCTATTAATATTCAGGGGAAAGTGAAATTCAGATCGGAATTTAAAAATTTACACCGACGCGTAGACGGCGTAAAGGCGGCGCGTGCACAATTTTAGTCGTGGCGATTTATCAAAAATTTTTCGTTCCTAAATCTGGTTAATTTCAATTATTTTTTTTGTTTCAGGTAAGAAGGTCGCCGATTCCCGCAGGATCTAACGTGTGGTATGAAAATTTTAATTAAGCGCGTAAGTTGGCTCCCGAGCGCAATTTTCGCTCACTCCTAATTGGCCCGAGTAAGGCTAAAAGGAAAAATAATGCAGAAATATCGGTGGGGCCTCAATGGCGGCGTCAAGTTTATTTCGCCGCGTTTCCATTTATTTTCCTTAAATTTCGGCCGCCTTCCTCATCACCACCCGGCCATGGAAACCGAATTTCTCTCTACTTGAATCGGGTTTACAATTCCAAATTTTTTACAGTAAAACGCGATAATGCGAACGGAATAGTTTTCAGAATTAACGAAATCGATGGTAATGCCAACAATTGATAACGGAAACGATTTTTTCTGCGAAAATTACCACGTCTTATTGTAGAAATACTTGGAGGATTTGATTTCTGGCCAGAGATGGCAAAACCATCCAGTTTAAAGGTTTGTCGCGCGTTTTCGACAACATTCGCTCTAAATCGGGAAAGGAACGAGCTCTGATTGGGTGATGGCCAAACCGTCAACTAAACACAAGGACAAATGCACGCGCATTCGCTTTTAAAGGGACTGGCGTTTATAAGTCAAATAATTTTAAATTTTAAAGAAACTTCTTTTGAAAGTTTTTTATTTGATTAAACAGCATATAGACAGCATAGGACAAGAGCGGTTTCAAAATGTTTAGTTCTAGTACAAGAAGTTTAGATGGCGTTGCTGCTATCAAGCGCTCAGTTGAAAACTTTGCTTATCATTATTTTGAAATTCTGAACAATCGGAGCAGAGACTAGAGCAACACGTTACAACTGCGGTTTACGTTTTCTGAGTTCTCTGTCGCA
Organism: Pyrochroa serraticornis; assembly: GCA_905333025.2. Taxonomy (NCBI): domain Eukaryota; kingdom Metazoa; phylum Arthropoda; class Insecta; order Coleoptera; family Pyrochroidae; genus Pyrochroa; species Pyrochroa serraticornis. Next base: position 4,701,880 of record HG995157.1, on the reverse strand, counting down.
CCCACGGGACCTTATGCCAGAATTTCTGAATAATCCGATCTTTTTGATTTTCTACAATTTTACTCTTTGTATGTAAACATTGCGAACTAACATCCCATTTTTAACGAGGACGTTGACGTTGTTACCCACAAGATTCCAGGTAGTTTAGCCCGGATTTCTACCAGATGGATGGTTCTCATTTAACTCATTAGAGGCAGCACTTTACACTCATTAGCGTTGGACTACTAGAAATGATCATACAACGATTAAAGGTTTTAGTGGGCAATATGTTTATAAACCATTACCACTACAAAGTAGTTTCTTTCCTTCTGCGTTCTGTTAATTGTTTCTGCCCCAACATTTTCATATAAAATCCTAGAAAGCTGAATGCCCAACACTTTTCTGCCGACTAAGTGGCTCAAAGATTTATGAGACGTTGTGGCCTTGTTGTGTCTACGTATCGGCTTCTGTTTGACTACTTGTCTCAAGTGATGAACCCAAGTTACACCTCCTCTGACATTACGGTTGAGAAGACGATCCACATCTTGACTGAATAATTTTTTCAAGATAATCTTTTAGGATTTTCCAACTATTTCTGTAAACTGTTTCGTCTTCAGAATGAATTGTCACTTGTAGGTAGTAATTTTCTAAAAACTGCAGACTTTAATTGTGCTAGATTTTCTTTGTTTTATGAGGAACTTTATGACAGCTGTGAACGCGATTTTCAGTACATTAACTAAACGACAGCACTTAACCCAAAGGGCTCTCGTAACTCACATGACTCTCGTACACAAGTGGCGGACTCCCCAAGATCACTTATTTCAATCAGTGCGCTTTAGTTTTTCTTCATTAAACTCCTAGCGTTAGCAGAAGTGGTAACTGCAATAATTCGTTTTTAATCCCATAAACTTCGGATTAATGTGCAATTTCTCAATAAAACTGTCTTTTGGTGGTAAGTTGAAAAATCACGATATCCTCTTCACACTTCGACTGACACGAAGAATTCTCTCTTGTTGTCGATGATTTATCAACGAAATTCCTCGATACATCATCCTTCTCTATCGGACTAAACGGTGTACGAATATCGATTGTTCGATACAGTTTTCACGACATGCAATTTCGTCTGCACAGTCTGTTGCACGTTCACCAAAACTGCAACAGTCGTCGTTTCATTGTTATTGGTTACGATTTGCGCGACGAACTCTTTTACGATGGTTGCACAGAGGAAGAACTGGCCCCAGTCAACAACCCAGTCTGGGGGGATGGCCACTATCCAATCAATACAAATAAACTGTTTTCGTCGGCAAGAAACCAGTTTTTGCAACACTTTATATTGCTACGCGTCGGCCATAACAAAATTAACCAAGCAATCGTCCAATAATTCGGCACAAGTAGATACGTAGCCAATCGTTCTAAAACGATTTCATTAGTGGCTTCCGCTGAAGATAACTCAGAAGTGGGATTATGAATTATTTATTTATGTAAACCGGATTGTGTGTTCACTTAACTCGAATCAAAAGCAGTGAACGTCAACAAGTGTCAAAAAACGTAACCAGTAACAAATTCGGAATTTATGGGAAATTTAGAGGTAACTGCCCCCAATTGCGCAGAATCGCGTCTCTTACTTAAAGACAATTATTCATAATTTCTAGTTTGCATAGCTGACACTCAAATTGAAAGCGACAAGGAAATTTCTTGTAGCAAAAAATATCGAGTCCTGGGCGATAACTTCATATTCTTTCGTCCACCTACTGACGGTGTCAACGATATCAAATTTCTAGTTTTCCTGACAAATATTAAGGATAAAGAGACAAACTTAAGGATGCTTCTTCCGGATTGGATTTCGATTTTCGAAATGACGGTTTTGAAAAAATGTACAGTGACGTCCGCACCGTGAACGTGACGTTTAAATCAATAAAACAAATGCTCCCACGCCGTTCGTAACGTGGGTGCATCCCATTTCGGGTTGGAGGAAATCCGAAAAAGGACGAACCGGGATAATGAAAGAACGTGTGACGTAGATGGTTGCGTCGTCGGACGATTACGTCACGTGCGGGAACGTAGTTGAATCAGGTTAGGTCGTCATCCCACTGGTTCGTCCCGTATAAAATCAACGACCGGGCTCGGGCGCTTTGTTGGTTGGCACCGGCTATTTAGGAACTTTGCACGAATCCGCCGCCGTGTTTGTGTTGTTAAAACTGTATTTGCGGCGAAGGTTGGGGAAAAAAAAGGAAACAATGGACGACAGGATTCCCTGCGGGGACGGCGGCTATTATTAAATTTATATTGTCGGCGGGATGCTGCCGAAGTCATCAAATTACCTTTTTTCAAATGCGGGTATAGTGATGGACAAACAAAAGTGTTTAGGTTAGGTAGGTCGTTTATTAACTTCTCTCCGCCTCTTATTGTACAACAATTTAACAAAAGCTCTTAAAGTTAGTTTACGCTTTAACTTTTAATTTCGACTTGATCACCTGAATAAAAACATTAATTTCGAAAAAGGATAGAAAAATACTAAGATGCGCTATAATGCAAGTGTTTTTCTATAAGTAACTCAATGAAATTTTCATATTTGGAGACCTACGAAAGGATGAAGACAAAAAAACAAGAATTTACTTTTAAAGTTTGAAAGAAGAGCATGAAAAGGATTAATGTCTGTACGATAAGATTTTTTTTTTTGTATTGAACATAGTGAATTATTTAACAGTGAAGATAGGAAAACGAGAATAGAATTTGGGAATTTACATGATAAATAAAATAATTAAGGGCGCCTAAGTTTCAGTTTCAAAATGTTTTTTAAAAGAAGAGGCAATAACTGCAAGAGGTTTAAAGGTGAGAGGACAGTAAGGAAAACGACCGGAGATGGTAGCGCAAATTAGGAAAAATAATTAAGGAAAGAAATGTGAGCAAGCAACAAGAAAAGAGATTATGAAAGAATGAACGAAGCAGGGTGAAAGGATTTACGTAGTGGTCGAAGTAAACTTTTCTATGTTCCAATAAGAAATTAAAAATTATAAATGTTCGCAAAATGATAAAAAATATTTATACCAAATATGTGACAACATGAAAAAGAAAATAAAGGAAACGATAAAAATTTGAAAAGTGGGGAAGAAACTCATGAACCAGCCACTTTGCTTTCCAGGGGAAGAAGATGAAAGGACAATAGCTGCAAGAGATACGAAGGTGTAAAATTGTAAAAAAATATCAGAACGACAGTGGATAATAGTAGAAAGAAGAGTAAAAAAGAGAAACAAAAAAAATAATTAAGTGAAGAAATTTGAGCAATAGAAAATAAAAGAGAATGTGGAAAAGTAAAGTAGTGAGATGAAGATATTTACGTATTGATCGAAATATATTTTTTAAGTTCTGTGAAGAACTTATAAGCAATGAACATACGTATAATGATGAGGAATGTTATGTAGGACAACATTGAAGAGAAGAAGTAAGAGGAGACAAAAATTTGGGAACTGGGGAAGCGAAGTGGTAAAGGAAGTGATTAAGATGGGTGTGTATCTTTCCGTTTTACTTTGATTTTCAGAAGAAGATGTTGAATAAACAATAGCTACAAGAGGTGTAAGGGTGTAAAAAAACAAAAAATAAGTGACAGGCGATAGTAGTAGAAAGGGGGCAAAATAAGGAAAAATAAGTAAGCAAGTAAATGTTCACCAGAAGAAATAAAGGAGAATGTGAAAAAATAGGGAAGTGAAGTAAAAAGATTTAGGTTGTGATCGAAGTAAACTTTCCTATGTTTGGTGAACCTAAGAAAGATGAAGATAAGTAAAATGATAAGAAATGTTTATATCAAGTATAGGGCAACATTGAAAAAAAATTAAAGGACTACAAAAATTTTGGATGTGGGAAAAACAAGTGATGAAATATCTAAGGTGCGTGTGGACTTTTCAGTTTTATTTTGATTTCCAGAAGAAAATGAGGTATAAGCTATAGCTGCAAGAGGTGTAAAGGTGTAAAGAGAATAAAAAAAATATGTAAACGAGTAGTAGAAAGAGGGCAAAACAATGGAATATAATTAAGCAAAGACATGTGAACCAAAAAAATAATAATAATAATAATGTGAAAAAATAAGGAAATGAAATGAAGAAATTTACGTTGTGATCGAAATAAACTTTTCTATATTTGGTGAACTTAAAATAGATGAGGATAAGTAAAATGATAAGAAATGTTTTTATTAAATATAGGGCAACATTGAAAAAAATAAAAGGAGTCTACAAAAATCCTGCATGTGAGGAAGAGACGTGTTAAAAGAAATAATTAAGATGGGTGTGCACCTTTCAGTTTTACTTTGATTTCCAGAGGAAGAGGGTGAATAAACTATAGCTACAAGAGGTGTAAGGGTATAAAATAATAAAAACAATAAGTAAACTACAGGCGATAGTAGTAGAAAGAGGATAAAACAAGCAAAAATAATTAAGCAACGAAATGTGAATCAGAAAAAAAAGAAGAGAATGTGAAAAAATAAGAAAGTGAAATGAACAGATTTACGTTGTGATCGAAATAAACTTTTCTATGTTTGGTCAACTTAAAAAGGATGAAGATAAGTAAAATGATAAAAAATGTTTATATCAAGTATAGGGCAACATTGAAAAAATTAAAGGACCTTACAAAAATTTTAGATGTGGAAAAGATAGGTGATAAGGGAAATAATTACGATGGGAGATTTCAGTTGCACTGCAGAAGAAAAGTGTGAATAGACAAAATAGCTACAAGAAGTGTATAATAATTAAGCTTGAAATGTGAAATAGAGGAAATAAAAAAATATTTAAAAAGTAACGAAGCGAGGTGGTAAATTCTATGAAAAACTTAAAAACAATGGACATAAGTAAAATAGTAATAAATGTTTATATCAAATATAAGCCAGGATTGCAAAGAAATTGAAGGAAGCTACAAGTGGGAAAGAGAACAAATTGAGTTCGGTGTGTAAATCTGAGTTCTACTATGTTTAAAAAAAAAGAATAGACAATAGCTACAAGAGGTGTAAAGAAGTAAAAGGTAAAAGGAAAAAACGACAATGGACAGCAGTGCAAACAAACAGAAACAGGGAAAAATTTTTGAACCAGAAAAAGCAAAATAAAAGAGAAAAAGAGTTTGAAGAAATTGATGAAAGAAGATGGTCAAAATAAATTTATTTATGTCAAAAGAACTTTAAAAGGACTGAACCTGCGTTCATATGAAGTGTTTATATTAAATGTACAATAACATTGAAAGGAACAGAAAAAAGATAAAAATTAGGAAGGTGGTACGGAGAGACGATAAAGGAAATTGTGTGGATCTTACTTCTAAACTCTAAAACGATAAGAGGTAGAAGACGTGAACAAGTAAGCCTGAAAATAAGAAGATATAGTGGTGTAAATTACATTAAATAAGTAAAGACATTTATACGTTAACGAAAAGAATTCTTCAAATAGGTGAAAAAGTGTATGAGGGGCGATTGAAAAAAAGAGAAAAAGAACTACGTACGCTGATAAGAAATGAAGGAACATATGGAGGAGAAAACAACAACAAAGTTATCAATCTTGTGGTAATTATTATAGTTCAACTTGTCTTACCATAAGTTGAGTATGAAGAATTATATCGAAAAGAAGTGTTAAAGGCCATAGAAGAGGTGAGGAAGTGGAAACAGTAAAACATGAAAGTGGCAGGAGATAAATGGCACAACACGAAGTAGAAAAATTTAAACGTCTTTCAATAGAAATAAAGAAGAAAGTAATAAAATGCAGGAGGGTCTCACAATACAAGCCACCAAATGTAAAACTTTCCAAGTGCTCCAGATGTTTCAGGACAGTGGCATTGATATGTATTCGCTCTAGGGTGGTCATATTTTACAGGTGTCATTGTAGAATATTTACAATTTAGTTACAAAACTTTACATAAACGCAAATGGAATAATCATTATAAAGGCAATAGGGATGGTAGAAATAGTAAGCAATACTTGGTGAATATTGTAAATATTTTAACATTTGTCAAGGTTCTGCCCTTCGGTTCTGGTTTAAAGATACCTGTGGGTCTTGCCCCTTGAAGACATATCGTTTCCAGCAATTGCACGTTACAAGGACGAGAGTGCAAATCCACCGACCCTGTCGCTTCAACGTGACTTTGCAAGCTGTCACAACGCAACAGAAATTTTCGTAAAAAATTGTCATGTTGTGGAATTTCGCGTTTTAGGAACGAAAATTGTAAATCGAGTTCATGATATTTTACCTCATTGGATTTCTTTCTGTTAAAAAACTATTGGAAGTTTTCGAAAAAGTGACACTTCTTATTGAAAAATTTAAACGTCACTTTCTTCTGGACCACTCTGTGTATGAGTCGCAGTGTAAATCATTATCGGATTTATTTTTGTTGAAAATAAATTGGAACTATTGAAAAATTAAAATGTCGTCCCCTTCTGGATCACCCTTTGTGTGAGTCATATTGTAAATATGGGGTGACTATTAGTTGCAAAATTGAGGCACTGGAATTTAGCTCAGTTAGTTGGGCTTTTCGAAACTCTACGTCAAAAATGGAGGTCACTTTCCATTTGAAATGGCGTTTTGTCACCTCCACAATTGACTAAATAATAATTTCTGGTGTGCGTCAAAAGTCAGTTAATCAGCATGGAATTGGTCCTTGGTCCATTATCTGACCCCTCTTAACCGAAGTCATCTACACTAACTAAATTGAAAAGTGAGCAGCAAAACGGGGTTTCGGGTCCGTGCTCCCGATCCATTGTCATAATTGCCGCTTTAGCGCCAGTATCGATCCAGGATTTGGCGTGTAACTGGTGTAAAAAATATGCAAATATCCCGTGACAAAGCCGTCCCGACAGATTATTAGCAGAGCACCCCGTTATCCCGGGATAGATACGGTCGTATAATGGGGCGCGACACGTCCCGACCATCCCGGTCCTCACGATCGCCAAATAAATTACAGTTGACTCGATCCGGGCGAGAAACTGTGTTGCGGTCCGGGTTGAATATTCGGGCCATATTCCCGGTGGAGGTCGACAGGGGGTAAAACACACACATACACACACACACACACATCATTGATTTAACCGCGCTGACACATTGAAGGGTAACGTCCTGGCTAGCAGACGGGTTTCGCGACGCCGCCCCCGACGTCGTCGGGCATTCAGACGCCGCCTCCCGTCGACGGACCAACTGCCACCCCCCTACGCTAAACAGCCACCGGCCACTCGACGCGTTAATATGGTAATTGGCGGGGGTGGAGAGGCAGTAAATAGGTCGATCTACCGACCTAGAAAAAGGAAACAACGCCCGGCGTTTTCGCACCCAATACACCACGGAAGGATCGTTGTGACGTCAATCGCTGAAACCGGTCTAGTGCCACAAACCTTGAGCGCAATGTATGTACCTGACTCATTTTTAAATGTAGTTTCGTCTTACATGAAACCGCCCCACTATTTCTTTAAGTTTTGGAAATTAATGCAAATTGTTTGGAGCCAAATCAGGTGAATAAGGCAATTTCTCAAATCAGAAGATCGCTTCTTTCGAATTTTTTGCAACAATGAAGGTAATTCAATGAAAATCCCGGATATTTTCGTGTATGATCCAGAATTTTTCTATGTTCGTTGTTTGGACAGTTTCTTGGTTTTGGGAGTGTATGACGGATTAGGTTTCATCGGATTACTCAATATAAGCAATCGCGGCACCCCCAGTGAAGAATATTTTTTTATTTACTTCTGTTTACTGTAATTTTTAATTCAATAATTCCTCAATATTGTGGAGTTAGTCAATTAAATTGGAGGAAGAAACGTCTGGAAGTCCATCGGAGGCTTCATTGTTTTATTTACACGATTAGAGTCGGCAACACAGTTTTTAACTATTGAAAGCGAAAGAGCGGACTGCAGCAGTGTCGAAGTTAATTTTACTTTTATTTCGGCTGATGTTAAACCTTTCAAATGAAAGTCTTTTTTATCACTTCTCGCAATTCAAGTTTCTCCATTGTTTAGAAAATCAATTTAGACATTCACTTCGACGTTCTGCCAAACATAGACTGATGGATCGTTCTTCACTGTCAAAAATAACACTAAAAATGGCGGTAACTTTATTTTTGAGGAAACTTGTACAAATCATGTTGATGGCAGAGGCTGCGGCGGAGCCAGGACATAACGCAGCCATTTTGCAAAAATTGCTAAAAGTGTTAACATTTTACATGGAACTCAGATCAAAAAGTTCAGTTTTTATTTAAAAACAGTGGCGCAAGCAATTTTTGGGGTATTTAAGAAAATTATCCTGGATATAAGTAAAGAACCTGGAATTAATTGGGTTTCACACCTGTAAATGTAATTTATTGGGTGCAGCTCAATGAATCTTGAGAATAATATTTCAATTATAAGCAGACAAAAATATCAGTAAAAGGACAGTTACCCAAAAAAGAAGAACTCAAGAAGTGGAAATGATAAATTTAAACTTCAGCAGATCTGAAGAAATCACTTCCGGGTATTAAAAACAAAACTATTCAAGATTACTTAGACTCTCTAACCCTGACTGAGGCTGCATGCAGACTATTCTCTTTGGAAGACGACAAGGAAAGGCATAAAACAACAAAGAGAAGGCAACGCCCTTTGCTGATTATTTAGTAAGAATATTTGAACCAAATGAAGTAGACCTCATTACAGATACGAAGAGATTAGCGATTATCTAGTGGACTTGCCGTTAAAATGTTTGCTGTTTCAGAAGTCAAAAATACAATCATGAACACCATTTAGCTCAAAAGAGCACCAGAATAAGATCGTGTAACTGGTAACAAAAAGAATATTCAATTACAGGATTCAAAGCTTAGCATCAGATCTTTGATGCTGTTCTAGAAGTAAGTCACTATTCCAGCGAATGGAAAGTAGCAAATTGTTATGATGCCAAAAAGTGGAAAAAGCCTGAAGAATTATCTTCCTATAGACCAATAAGTTTGCTATCAATAATCTTCAATGGATTCGAAAAGATTTTCTTGATAACTTATTTCAAACCAACAGTTCGAATTAAGAGTAAAAGATGTCACCATTAAACAGGTTCATCAAATTGTTCAAAAAGCTTCTCTGGATTTTTTTTCTCAACGACATTTCTCGATATTAGTCAGGCATTCGATAAAATTTGATAAGAGTCTACTTAACTTAAGGAGACAACTACTGCATTGGTTTTTGAACCTTATAAAGTCCTACTTAATAAACAGATTTTCTGGGCACTATATCCCATTGAACCATGCGCGCCAAGGGAAGTGTATTAGGGCCAATTCTTTTTCTACTGTAGATCTTCTTTACAGTCGAAACCTTTGCGGATGACATTTAGTTCTGTCTCTACATTCAAACTCTTCGAAAACATCAGAAAATCTTGAAGACAATTACAATAAAATAGAAATATGGCTAGAGAAATGGAGAATCAAAGAGGATTGAAGTCAATCAGAAAATCTTGAAGACAATTACAATAAAATAGAAATATGCCTAGAGAAATGGAGAATCAAAGAGGATTGAAGTCAATCAGTGCATGTAACTTTGATAATAAAGGGATAAGAATGTTCAGCAATCACCCTTAACGAAACACAGGTATACCAAGCAAATACCACAAAATATCTAGACATAAATTTTGATAGACGAATAACTTGGTAAATAATTAGAAAGAAGAAACAACCTGGAATTAAATTTAGGTGAATCGATTGGTTAACTGGCAGAAACTTCCAGCTAACACTCGAAAAGAAGCTGCTCGTCTAAGGCAATCCTCAAGCTGGTATGGACCTATGTGATCCAATTGTGAAGAACAATTCCAGGAATTTCAACATTCTACAACGTTTCCAAAACAAGAATCTGAGATCCATGGTTAACGCCTCGTGATATGTTACGTCATCATCGATAGCAAAGGACCTTGGAGTACTGTCGAGCAAATTAAAGATGTAAAATACACCCCAATATACTTAGACAACGTTTTAGACCATACAATTTGAAGGACCAATTTGAGTGATATTTAACATAGTCATCGTAATATTACCAGTCTATTAGCGCTGAATGTTTCTTTATTGGAAGATACTCCTGCGAGCCTATTTTAAGATATTGCAGTTATTTTATAGGAGTGAAAAATATAAAGAATCCTTCTTCGGTTGCTCCCCCTCGGAAGGCAATGGCAAAGCAACGATGGGGATCTTAGTCAAGCTTATTGAATCCGACTGGTCCTCCCACGTGTCTGCGAGCTAACAAAAAGGTGCATACCGTAGACACTTGTAGGAAGGTCGCTGACATTTGTAAGGATTGTGACACTTGAAGAAGAGGAGGATCTTTAATTTTTACTGTTTTACGCAATGAAGAAAATTATAAGGAAAACAATGTTAGTTATTGAAGGGATCGTAAAAACGCTGCACTGGTGGTCAATTTAGTGTTAACTTGGAAATTGAAAACAAAACTATTTAAGATTACTTAGACTCTCTAACCCTGACTGAGGCTATAGGCAGACCATTCTCTTTGGAAGACGACAAAGAAATTTAAAAGATCACAACAGTTCTATCCCTCTATGCGAGATATTTCCGGAAAATGGGCATAAATCAACAAAGAGAAGGCAACGCCCTTTGCTGATTATTTAGTAAAAATATTTGAACCAAATGAAGTAGACTTCATTACAGATACGAAGAGATTAGCGATTATCTAGTGGACTTACTGATAAAATGTTTGCTGTTTCAGAAGTCAAAAATACGATCATGAACACCATATAGCTCAAAAGAGCACCAGAATAAGATCGTGTAACTGGTAACAACAAGAATATTCAATTACAGGATTCAAAGCTTAGCAGCATATCTTTGATGCTATTCTAGAAGTAAGTCACTATTCCAGCTAATGGAAAGTAGCAAATTGTTATGATGCCAAAAGATGGAAAAAGCCTGAAGAATTATCATCCTATAGACCAATAAGTTTGCTATCAATAATCTTCAATGGATTCGAAAAGATTTTCTTGATAACTTATTTCAAACCAACAGTTCGAATTAAGAGTAAAAGATGTCACCATTGAACAGGTTCATCAAATTGTTCAAAAAGCTTCTCTGGATTTTTTTTTCTCAACGACCTTTCTCGATATTAGTCAGGCATTCGATAAAATTTGATAAGAGTCTACTTAACTTAAGGAGACAACTACTGCATTGGTTTTTGAACCTTATAAAGTCCTACTTAATAAACAGATTTTCTGGGCACTATATCCCATTGAACCATGCGCGCCAAGGGGAGTGTATTAGGGCCAATTCTTTTTCTACTGTAGATCTTCTTTACAGTCGAAACCTTTGCGGATGACATTTAGTTCTGTCTCTACATTCAAACTCTTCGAAAACATCAGAAAATCTTGAAGACAATTACAATAAAATAGAAATATGCCTAGAGAAATGGAGAATCAAAGAGGATTGAAGTCAATCAGTGCATGTAACTTTGATAATAAAGGGATAAGAATGTTCAGCAATCACCCTTAACGAAACACAGGTATACCAAGCAAATACCACAAAATATCTAGACATAAATTTTGATAGACGAATAACTTGGTAAATAATTAGAAAGAAGAAACAACCTGGAATTAAATTTAGGTGAATCGACTGGTTAACTGGCAGAAACTTCCAGCTAACACTCGAAAAGAAGCTGCTCGTCTAAGGCAATCCTCAAGCTGGTATGGACCTATGTGATCCAATTGTGAAGAACAATTCCACGAATTTCAACATTCTACAACGTTTCCAAAACAAGAATCTGAGATCCATGGTTAACGCCTCGTGATATGTTACGTCATCATCGATAGCAAAGGACCTTGGAGTACTGTCGAGCAAATTAAACATGTAAAATACACCCCAATATACTTAGACAACGTTTTAGACCATACAATTTGAAGGACCAATTTGAGTGATATTTAACATAGTCATCGTAATATTACCAGTCTATTAGCGCTGAATGTTTCTTTATTGGAAGATACTCCCGCGAGCCTATTTTAAGATATTGCAGTTATTTTATAGGAGTGAAAAATATAAAGAATCCTTCTTCGGTTGCTCCCCCTCGGAAGGCAATGGCAAAGCAACGATGGGGATCTTAGTCAAGCTTATTGAATCCGACTGGTCCTCCCGCGTGTCTGCGAGCTAACAAAAAGGTGCATACCGTAGACACTTGTAGGAAGGTCGCTGACATTTGTAAGGATTGTGACACTTGAAGAAGAGGAGGATCTTTAATTTTTACTGTTTTACGCAATGAAGAAAATTATAAGGAAAACAATGTTAGTTATTGAAGGGATCGTAAAAACGCTGCACTGGTGGTCAATTTAGTGTTAACTTGGAAATTGAAAACAAAACTATTTAAGATTACTTAGACTCTTTAACCCTGACTGAGGCTATAGGCAGACCATTCTCTTTGGAAGACGACAAAGAAATTTAAAAGATCACAACAGTTCTATCTCTCTATGCGAGATATTTCCGGAAAATGGGCATAAATCAACAAAGAGAAGGCAACGCCCTTTGCTGATTATTTAGTAAAAATATTTGAACCAAATGAAGTAGACTTCATTACAGATACGAAGAGATTAGCGATTATCTAGTGGACTTACTGATAAAATGTTTGCTGTTTCAGAAGTCAAAAATACGATCATGAACACCATATAGCTCAAAAGAGCACCAGAATAAGATCGTGTAACTGGTAACAACAAGAATATTCAATTACAGGATTCAAAGCTTAGCAGCATATCTTTGATGCTATTCTAGAAGTAAGTCACTATTCCAGCTAATGGAAAGTAGCAAATTGTTATGATGCCAAAAGATGGAAAAAGCCTGAAGAATTATCATCCTATAGACCAATAAGTTTGCTATCAATATTCTTCAATGGATTCGAAAAGATTTTCTTGATAACTTATTCCAAACCAACAGTTCGGATTAAGAGTAAAAGATGTCACCATTGAACAGGTTCATCAAATTGTTCAAAAAGCTTCTCTGGATTTTTTTTCCTCAACGACCTTTCTCGATATTAGTCAAGCATTCGATAAAATTTGATAAGAGTCTACTTAACTTAAGGAGACAACTACTGCATTGGTTTTTGAACCTTATAAAGTCCTACTTAATAAACAGATTTTCTGGGCACTATATCCCATTGAAGCATGCGCGCCAAGGGAAGTGTATTAGGGCCAATTCTTTTTCTACTGTAGATCTTCTTTACAGTCGAAACCTTTGCGGATGACATTTAGTTCTGTCTCTACATTCAAACTCTTCGAAAACATCAGAAAATCTTGAAGACAATTACAATAAAATAGAAATATGCCTAGAGAAATGGAGAATCAAAGAGGATTGAAGTCAATCAGTGCATGTAACTTTGATAATAAAGGGATAAGAATGTTCAGCAATCACCCTTAACGAAACACAGGTATACCAAGCAAATACCACAAAATATCTAGACATAAATTTTGATAGACGACTAACTTGGTAAATAATTAGAAAGAAGAAACAACCTGGAATTAAATTTAGGTAAATCGACTGGTTAACTGGCAGAAACTTCCAGCTAACACTCGAAAAGAAGCTGCTCGTCTAAGGCAATCCTCAAGCTGGTATGGACCTATGTGATCCAATTGTGAGGAACAATTCCAGGAATTTCAACATTCTACAACGTTTTCAAAACAAGAATCTGAGATCCATGGTTAACGCCTCGTGATATGTTACGTCATCATCGATAGCAAAGGACCTTCGAATACTGTCGAGCAAATTGAAGATGTAAAATACACCCCAATATACTTAGACAACGTTTTAGACTATACAATTTGATGGACCAATTTGAGTGATATTTAACCAGTCTATTAGCGCTAAATATTTCTTTATTAGAAGATACTCCTGCGAGCCTATTTTAAGATATTGCAGTTATTTTATAGGAGTGAAAAATATAAAGAATCCTTTGGTTGCTCCCCCTCGGAAGGCAATGGCAAAGCAACTAGTGGGATCTTAGTCAAGCCTATTGAATCCGACTGGTGCTCCCACGTGTCTGCGAACTAACAAAAAGGTGCATACCGTAGACACTTGTAGGAAGGTCGCTGACATTTGTAAGGATTATGGCACTTGAAGAGGAGATCTTTTAATTTTTACTGTTTTACGCAATGAAGGAAATTATAAGGTAAACAATGTTAGTTATTGAAGGGATCGTAAAAACGTTGCACTGGTGGTCAATTTAGTGTTAAGGTAGAAATTAAAAATAAAGCGAAATGGAAGCGATATCTTCAATGCCTTGGAAATAAATTTTATTGCTGGTGGTGCAGTACAAATCTTCCCAGTTGTGAAATGGGGCATGCTTAGAATTGCTTCTTCAAACGCAAGCCACGTTTCCTCGGATTTGTTGCTAGTTTCTGGTGCTTCGATCGTGATAAGAGGCAATAAGCAAAAATCTGCGTTTGGTCAATAGTTTAAACACAAAGCTTCACTTAAATAACCTTGACGATTGACCGGCGGAACCAGTTCCAAAAAACCCAAATAATTAATTTTCGACGTGGAACGCTTCCAACATCACCGATTTGATTTGATTAGTACACACCGATGTGTTCGGAAAACCGCCTCTTAACCCGATTTCCCGCCGTAATGGGACCGATGAGGATTTATCGTGGCGAAATCCGCAAAAAGAACAAAAACTCGAATTAATCCCATCTCGACCGCCAAGTATTTAATTATAAGAAAGTTTTCGCATTATTTATCCCAAAGAAGAAGTCGTCAGTTATTTGTACGGGAATAAACTGGGAGAGAGAGCTTCATCCAGTGAGAAACCAATTTTCGCGTTGGTATTTTATCGTCTCATTTCGGCCTCTTCGTCTCCTATTCTTCTTCAGTTTTATCCGATTTTTTTCAATTCGAGGTTAAAGTTCAACCGACCAGACTCGGGGAGGCGGCGCGACCACTCCACCAACAACTTTTTTATGGAGCCATAATAATTTTGTTCTCAACTAAAGGATCGCACGGTGCAGGTAATTGGGTGGAGGCGGCGTAATTAAATAAGTTTCCAGAAGTCGACGGGATTTTTAATTTAAAAACGATCAAGCGGCACCCCAACGCCAACAGGTACGGACGAAACGAACCTTTCAACTACCAACATGCAAGGACAATTTTTAATATTAAAAGTACCTTTTTGGTTGGTTTGACGTCATTCATCTCAGTATTGATTTAGTGTTTTATACGCGTTAAGAGTTTAGGACCGTCTTTTGTTAGGTAAACACGGGAATCCCATAAATTAATTTATCAGTTTTGTCGGGAACGGCGAAATCTTCAACGGAAATTAAGCGAAGACGCGACGGAGATACAAAATGACAACAACAGGGACGGATTGGGGGTTACTTGAAAACTGGGAAAAAGGATGTTTACGTAGGGAACTAACTGGGGGTTTTTGCAACGAGAAGACTCTTGTGCACGATACGTGGATTACGAGGTCAAAGCGGTTTCGTACTTGTGGAGTAGTCTTCGGAACTGTAGTCAAAGGAGATGCATCTCCACGAGCTACTAGTTAAATCGTGGATGCCTCTTAAAGTTAAGGGTGGTCTACCTTTTCGAAACGTTTCGCTTTGAGGATCGCCGCCATTTCTCGAAGAATCGTTGTTGCGATTAATTACAAAAAGTTTGACAGCCGTACAAGTCCTAAATTCACGTGTTCTTCTCCATCCTAGGCAGTAATGTGTTTTCTGATTCACGAAGAATTTGCTAAGAAAAGATATGAAGTGGAAACTACCCTTTAGTATATTTTAAATAAATTTCGAAAATGGTTTAACAACCAATAAAATTTTAAATAAAATATTTATCGCTCTTCTACTACACAATTTCTTTTGTCAATTTTGAGGATGTAATTTCGTAGTGGTAGCTGCCATTTACCAAATAGTGTGCTGCTGTATCGTTAGCTGGAGATTTTATTTCTACTTTAGAATCGTCGCAAACATCAACAGCTGATGCGTCCATGACCGCAATTTTTTTTTAAATGATCGCACCTGTTGTTATATTTTTAATATTTCGCTGCCCTCTGTAGCCAAAAGATTTCTGTTTCTGGCTGTAGCAACTTTCGTAAAACTCGCTAGAAGCGCGCCATCTCTGGTTTTGTACCGTACTACTCAGAAGTAAAAACATGATACAGAGGCCAAATTCCGTGACTTTAAAACGCCAGTCTCTTTAAACTGGATGGATGAACGTGCGCGTCCTTGACGTTTCGATTGTTGACCCAATCCAAGTGTACTCTCGTCACGACTGTGTTCGACAGTTCAAGAGAAATCTTAAATTGGCCGATTTTTGCTTCCTTGTTGCAAAATTATTTGTCTAATTATTGCAATCTTATAAGTTTTCTACTCTTTCACACTTCATACAATTTAAACGCAGTTTGTAGTCAAATTCATCTCATGACACATTGTCACTTAATATTTGAAAAAACGTCCTACGTTCCTTGTTCTCAACAAATTAAAAAAAAAATAGAACACCTCACCAACGAGCTTTATACGGTTTAGTAAAGTACTTGGGTTTGTCTACTTTCAATTATTACTTCATAAAAAAATTGCGGGTTTTGGCTTTTTAAATAAATTCCAAACTTTTAATCATTTCAAACTTTAATGACCCACGAAATTTGGAAAGGAGGGACTTTTGCAATAATTTTCTACTTCTGTGGGTGACATATCTTCACTTCTTTAAGGGCACCAGATAACAAATGAAACTACAAACTTGCAACCATCCAAAATTGTTTACTGTAAGTGCTTTATTGACTTCAAATCTAATTATAGTTCAATTGTGATAGTGGCCCCTTTTTCAACAATTTGTAAATAATCAATTTAATTTTTGCCCCTAACTTGCCTCAAACTTGTTTTACATTGCACACTGAAAGGTTTGAGTTTAGTGAAGTACCGAAGCAAAATTTTAATAATAAAAATGAGATAATTAGTCCAAATAAAAAAATGATATTATTTTAGAGACTTGCCAATTTTCCGAAATTACCAAAAAAATTTTCAGCGTTGCAGCAGACTTTAAAGAGTCAAGTTTCGGACGATTATTGGACTAAACCATTCATTGAGTCTTTACTTTGAAATGATAACAAGAACTTGTATCAAGGTAATTCGTAGAGCGGCAAAATTTGAAAGCAATGGATTTGCTATCTGTAAAACAAGTAGTTTCAAATTGACTCGTCACAATGTAACCGACCAATCACATAACTTTCTTTGTGACGTAGTATTAGTAAATTACGTGTTTTAACTCCATTATTAAGTAATTTGGGAACAATTATTGTTGATAAAAGTGGCTGGACTTATAACTGAATTTAAGAGCAATCCCTACAGACTTGTAGCTTCGGTCAATACCCTTTGTGGCAAACAAACATCGACGAAGGGTTGCCAGTTTGGAGTTGCTCCCCGTTATTTCGATAGAACTTATTTAAATACCGTCAAACGGGAGTTGAGTTAAATTCGACACCCGCGCAACGTTTTTTCTGATCCATTCCCACATTATCCAGACAGACGGGTTGCGTACGTGCCTTATAGTTGATTCGTTTTAAGTTCTGGCCAAGTCCGCTAGACGGCACCACTTAACCGTGTGCATCGCCATCGTCTCCTCCGGTTGATTCCCCTCTTAGCGCCGCCACAAAGCAATGGCTGAAATGACAATCGCAACATGGCTTCCGCTCGGCTTCCGATACGGATAAGTGGGAGTTAAATACTTGCAACATTGCGTCGAATAACATTTAAGACAATATGGCGGGAGGGGTCGTTTAATTATTTTTAATATTACGTTAAAAAACGAAATACACAACTAGGGTTAGGAGAGAAATTGATGTTTTTGGCAAGCGCAACGTTAATTTTGATTGGAGATTAACAGGATAACGACGTGTTGCCGAACGCGCTCGCTCGTCCGGATATTGATGCGCGCTCCATTATCCTGATCCATGTGTTTTTTGTTTATGTTTGCTAAAAGATAATTTTGGTGTTTTTATCTTTTGGCATTCGCTACCTACGCAATACAACAAGCAGTGAGGCATGAAATATGAAACTGAACAAGGCTGTTGCGATTAGCTTTAATGATTATTAGTTTTTGGGTAAATTCCTGCTTTAATAGGTTATACAATACAGGGTCGTTTAGGAGGTTTCATCAACATGCCGTTTACCCCATATCGGTTCCCAATTATTATTTTTTTTTGCCTTTGGGTACTCTAATCAGAGTAAAGAACTTATAAGGACGCGGCGCTAAACACCAGTATTTTGAAACGAGGTGGGTGCGGGTGCACTCAATTTAAACGCTCAGTTAGTTGGCTATTGGCCAATCAAACCCTGTTTTTCTCACGATTCAGAACGAGTGTGGTCGACAATACACGACGTTTTTTTTAAATTGGGTGGTTTTGTTAGCAATTTATTTATTTTATCTGACTATCTTTGCTGTAATTTGTACTATTATCAGTGGCGTAACATAAATCTGGGCTGTTAGAAAACTTCGAAATTGAAAATATTTATTGAATAACTTGTTTCGGATAAAACAAATTGGTTGAAAGTTGTTTGCTTGAGTCGGGGAAGTAATTAAGGCACTAATACTTGCTTAGTACAGCACTGTATAAGGTTTGACATTCTACATCATAATAATGGACAAGTGCTAAAGACTTGAAAAGGGGTCGACTACGGAAATTTAGTTAGTGATAATGAGTTATGGGTAAGAATTACGTAACGCATCATTGGGGTGGGGGCACATATTTGAGAACACTTTTTTCTTCATTAAAACATACAAGCGGACTGATTTTAAATGTGATAGGATATGACAAGCAGTTGTTGTTTTTCTTCATAAAAATATTTATTCTCTACAGTTTACTTATACTGCAGTTTGTTTCATATCTACTAGATTTTGATTAAAAAATAATTCTATTTTCTTGTTCTAAATTGTTTATATTCAGTAATTATATTTAATTTTACAATAAATTTGCAAACTAAAGTTTTCAATTGACAGTTAAGTATAGAATGATTAATAAAAAGTAGTGACGAATAAAAACTGCAAAATCGATATATTGTGATTGATCGATTTTTAAATATTTTTTATATTTTTTAAATCGTTATTTTGTGTATCGCTATCGATAGAGATTCTCTTTGAGTCTTGGTGAATAATTAGGAACCATGGCGAACAGTTCAACGAGATTTCATACCAACCTATGCGAATCTTACTAGATTGCCAATATCGCTAGATTGCCCTGTTGTCGCATTGTGCAAGACTTAGGTAATTTTAAGTGATTCTTAAGTTAAGTGATTTACAAATTAATCTCTGGAATAGTTTTTTTGCGGTAAAAATCCTCCGGAATAGATATCTCATTATTTATCCGATTTTTGTAAACCTAGCCTGAACTGTTGGTACCATTGGGTTACTGTCCGCCAGACTGATAACGTCAAATTTCTGCTGAAAATGGCTGCATTCTTATCTTTTTAAGTGCGCGATACACTGGGGAAATCGTCGAGTTTTTTGGTGGCCATTGTTTGCAATTATTTAAAATTCGATTAATTTTTCTTGGTTGTTTAATTGATCGAAAAACCGGCGTCGAGTAGCTGAATTCGCGGGTTGTCGGCACTGGCCGTGCCGCGAATCTATCTGGTTACGGCGCTGTCATCGTAACCGTAACCCCCCTCGTTCATTTACGTGTTACGTGCATAGCTGTCCGGTCTTTCCGCGCCGCAGTTTGGCGGATTGAGCGCGATGCGCCGCGTCAAATCAAACGGCCGGTATGTGTATGTATGTGTGTGTGTTTGTGAGAGAGAAACCTGTAGCCCGATCGGTGGCGCCGTCAAAACGGAGCACGGAGTCGCGAACAACATACGGTAACGTCCACTTTGAAAGGGGAAGACGGTTGTAAAGTGAAATCTTTAATGTGTAAGCAATGTGAGTGCTCCGTTCGTTGCGCTGTTTGGTTATCAGTCCGGGCGGGTTTGTTGTGTATTTTGTGGCCGTTTTCTCGGCTAAATTCTACGTTATAATAATGACAGCCGTGTCGGTTAACAGTGATAATGTGCTAAATCGCAGTTGACGCTGTTACCATTAGAAACAATAATTAACAACAAGTGGTCGGCGATCCCGATGTGTTCCGTGTGCAAAACAAAAACATCGGTGTCGTTAGCGATGCGCTCTGGATTAATAAACATAAACCAGCTGGGATTTAAATGAAGAAACCACCTCGGTAAGTTGGCTTAGAAGAAAAATAGTCAAAACTGCATAAACAAAACAAAATTAGCTATTAACCCCGCAACGGTTACCGTTAATCATCCGGCCAATTACTGGGAAACCAACTAAAGTTTCCTCAATTAAAACCGTGATATTAAAATTAATGCGAGTAATTACATTTCGCAAAAATACGTTAACCTAGAGAGACCACCGGAATGACGTTTGTTTGACAGTTGCGATGTTGTCAATTTTTTTTTTTTACTTGATTAACAAGTAACGGCGATGTTGCCGCGGTGATTTTGTTAAATCTACCCCCCCGTGATCTTAGGTGGGCGAACACGGCAATAACCTAATTTTAGGGTAATGACGTTGGGGCGTCGTTATACCGTCCTGGTCTTTGTTTCAACGGGAAATACAACGTTTAATCATAATAATTGACCACTGACGTACGTAACGTGCTTATCCCCCCATCCGCCCGCGTTTCTCTCTCATCTGAATTATTAACCTTTTTGCGGTGTAACATGTTAAAATGGTTAAATTGATAATTGTTACGTAACAGAGATAGGAGTCCTTTTGCGATGGGAACGATAATTGGGATCGTTTTTAATCTCTTGAGAGAATTGTCCAAAACATCATTAGAGCGGAGCAGCGATAGGCGTTTTATCTTAATTACCAGATCCGATTTCGATAACTTTACTGTTACAACTTATTTGTACAACAATTGCGGCAATAAAATTTTTTTCTTCCAAGAAATTACAAATCTAGAATGCAACTGTCACCGGAACCTTTTCCACCTTTTAAAAGAAATCTTTTTTACCATTACATGCCGTTTAGTCTGTTTTTATCCCGTCGCACGCACGGGGCGCTATAGGCACGACAATGTATTTTTTCATACAAAACTTCAAAATTTTAAGTTTTTTTTTTGTTGTTGTATACGGCGGTTTCACACAAAAATAAAGAATTTTTAAATAGCACTCTGCCGATTGTTAAAAGTGAATAAAAATTTAATAATTGCCCTCGCAGGATTTTTATGTGGCAGAAAATATTATTAACTGATTGGGAGGTTTCATAATTTTAACAGCATCCAGAAGTAAGTTATAAGTTGAATGCGTCAATTTTTACTTTTTTAGAATATTTTGCATCTTATCTACTGAACGAGGTGAGGTATGAAACCTCACGTCTCTTTAAACTATTAGATCTAGAGGGAAGATATTTCTATTTACCTTTTTAAATAAATAATGAAAATTTGCGTTCTTCCCGTTCAACTCGTGCTACCTGGAAGATGGGGGTGTATTCCAATACACCCGACAACAGCATTAGAATATGATTTGAGTGGCCGTATGACTTCAAATGCCAAATTTTAATTGTGTTGTCGACTGTATATTGTGCTACTATACACCTCCATCTTCCAGGTAGCCCTGCCTGGGCATCTAATTGTGAAAATCGTCAATTTTCTCAATTGAATTTAATTTGAGAAACAGTTATCATTTCTTCTCTAATAGTTTATGCAGGAGAAGCTAAGTTCCATACTCTTATCATTTATCCAAAAAAAATCATCAAGTATATTTACTTGATGATTTTTTATATCTATTGATATAAATTCGTGTTCTTGTCGTTCAGTCCGGGCTACCTGGAAGATGGGGGTGTGTCCCGATACGGTCAACAATATCATTAGAATGTGATTTGAGTGGCATTGTGACTTTAAATGTCAAATTTTATAGTGTTGCCGACTGTGTATTGTGTTGCTACACACCCCCATTTTTGAGGTAACCCAAACTGGGCGCATAAACATGAAAATCGACAATTTTCTCAATTTAGTAATTTCACAAACAGTTTAATTTCTTTTCCAAATCTATAGTTAATGAAGGACAAGCCTGGTTCCTCACTTTTGACTAGCTCTCTTTGTTATATACTTTTCTCTTTGATTCAAAGGAATTTATCAAGTAAATAAATCTAAATTCGCGTCTTTGCCGTTCAACCCGTGCTACCTGGGAGAAGGGGGTGTGTCCCGATATCGTCAACAACACTATTAAAATGCGATTTGAGTGGCATAGTGATT
Organism: Pyrochroa serraticornis; assembly: GCA_905333025.2. Lineage (NCBI taxonomy): Eukaryota > Metazoa > Arthropoda > Insecta > Coleoptera > Pyrochroidae > Pyrochroa > Pyrochroa serraticornis. The sequence goes on along the minus strand of HG995157.1, from coordinate 4,679,721 downwards.
TCTAATGTCAAATTTTAATGGTTTGGTCGAATCTGTATTGTGTTGCAATACACCCCTATCTTCCAGGTAGTCCAGATTCGGCGTTTAAATATGAAAATCGCCAATTTTCTCAAATCAATGTCACTTAAGAAACAGTTGTCATTTCTTCTCTAATAGTTTATACAGGAAAAGCGTTGTTCCAATCGAATTTATAAAATAAATAGATATAAATTCGTTTTCTTGCTACCTGGAAGATGAGGGTGTGTCCAATGCGGACGATAACACCATTAGAATGTGATTTGAGTGGTTTTGTGACTTCAAATGCCAAATTTCAAAGTGTTTCCGACTGTGTATTGTGTTGCTACACACCCCCATTTTTGAGGTAACCCAAACTGGGCGCATAAACATGAAAATCGCCAATTTTCTCAATTTAGTAATTTGACAAACAGTTTAACTTCTTTTCCAAATCTATAGTTAATGAAGAAGAAGCCTGGTTCCCCACTTTTGACTAACTCTCTTTGTTATATACTTTTCTCTTTTATTCAAACGAATTTATCATGTAAATAAATCTAAATTCGCGTTTTTGCCGTTCAACCCGTGCTACCTGGAAGAAGGGGGTGTGTCCCGATACGGTCAACAACACCATTAGAATGCGATTTGAGTGGCATAGTGATTTCTAATGTCAAATTTTAATGGTTTTGTCGAATCTGTATTGTGTTGCAATACACCCCTATCTTCCAGGTAGTCCAGATTCGGCGTTTAAATATGAAAATCGCCAATTTTCTCAAATCAATGTCACTTAAGAAACAGTTGTCATTTCTTCTCTAATAGTTTATGCAGGAGAAGTTTTGTTCCAATCGAATTTATTAAGTAAATAGATATAAATTTGTTTTCTTGCTACCTGGAAGATGAGGGTGTGTCCAATGCGGCCGATAACACCATTAGAATGTGATTTGAGTGGTTTTGTGACTTCAAATGCCAAATTTCAAAGTGTTGCCGACTGTGTATTGTGTTGCTATACACCTCCATCTTCCAGGTAGCCCAAACTGGGCTACTGGGGATATGAAAATCGCCAATGTTCTCGATTTAGCAATTTCACAAACTGTTTCATTTCTCCTCTAAGTCTAATAGTTAATGCAGGAGAAGCTTGCCCTACTTCTGACTAATCTTATTTATTATATACTTTTGTTTTTTATTCAATAGAATTTATCAAGTAAATAAAAGTAATTACGCGTTCGACCCGTTCTACTTGAAATATGGGGGTGTATTCCAATACAGTTGACAACATCATTAGAATGTCGTTTCAGTGGCACTGTGACTTTAAATGTCAAATTTTAATGGTCTTATCAATTGTATATTGTGCTCTTATACACCCCCATCTTCCAGGTAGCCCAGTCTAGGCGCTTAAATACCAATTTTCTCGGACAGTTATCATTTCTTTTCTAAGTCTAATAGTTTATGGAGGTTCTATATTTTTGTCTAACCCTGTTTATCGGATTTATCAAGTAAATAAACCTTAAGTTTGTGCTTCTTAAGGAACTCTTTGTTATTTCTGTTGTTATCGTGACAAAACTAACACCAGTTTAAATATCGTTTTTCTTATCTGGTAGTAAAATAAGTAATTCTGATAAAACTAATGTAAAAGTTAATTAGTGAGTAATAATCTTGCATTGGCTTCGTGTTTCGTTCAACACATTGCGTCGAATAGTCGCATATTGTTTCTATTAAACGTGTGTATCGATACGTTGTACTTGTACTATCGAGGCTTGTAAATTTTTTCGAAAAATTTTGATTTGTTGGTTTTTCATCTTTCCTCCTATTTTGCTGTGAATTAACTTACTTTTCTGTCTCTATTTCAGTTTTGATCCGAGTTAAGATTTCTTTTTTACCCAAAAAAGTTGTATAAAGTTTCTAAATGTTCTTCATTTATTTTCTACAGCTGTTTTAATTATTAATTCTTAGTAGTCTTTTCATTTTTTTACTACGACATCTAGCACGAAGTTGCAAAGAATAGTTAAATACATACAGACTTTCTTCTATAGTGTGCAATTTTTTTTGTTAGAGTTTCTACAGTCTTCCCCTGAATTTTTTTATCGGCGCTCCAAAGTAACGTTTCTATAGTTAGAACATTTTTAGTATCTTCTTTTAGTGTATAAATAAAAATTTGCCTTCGGCACAAAATTTATTTATTACAATTCTTGCCCAAAATTATTAATAAGTGGTTAAACAGCGAGTGCGGCTTGAATCAATTGATTGTGGAGAACCTGTAGAATTTTTCTTTGGTCGTTCCACCTTGAAAAACACCACCGGGTGGCAGCAAGGAGGTGCGAACTTCTCGCGGCTCCTTTGAAGTTTCGAAACCAAATTCTATGACATTGAAACGGCAGTACCTTTAAATAGGTTTAAACGATAAGCTCATTCTCGCACTTACGATGATCGCATGCCGGATTTTATTGGCAATAATCGCTACAAATTAACCAAATGTCGTAAACACCACACCGAACAGCATGGTAATAAAAATGTGTCTCGAGTTTCTGTATCTCTTCGTGTGTTTCTCTGTGGACTCGGCGCCTTATCTGTGCTAATCTGACCGCGTTTCGAATTGTCTATTTGTATTTTGTATTTGTATCGAATTGTATCTCTGTCACATACGACCGTCGCTTCATATAAGCTCGCTACTCTTTAGTGGTAAAGGTCTAAAAAAGTCGAAACGTTTTACTTTGTAAAGGACTCAAGGTCGTTCATTGGCATAGAAAAGGACCGAACGACAGCTGTCGAAATTTTTGTCCTTCCTGGAAAACCAATGGACATTAACTCAATTATGGACACCTGGGTGCTAGTTGTTTGCGAAGAAATTCAGAAGTACTTACTTATGAGCATTAAGCCTTTGAATTATTATGAGTCATTTATCAATGTTTGGAACTCCACTGGCAGGTGAAAGTAGAGGCCATAAACCGTCTTGTTTATGGAAGATATTATTTGGTATTTTCTCTCTTCTGGATTGCGGTAAAGCCCTTAATGTAGGTACCCTAAGGTACAAAAAGACTAACGTAAAAGATTTACAGGTAGGTCTGCCCTATTTTTTTTTACAAAATTTTGGGATTAAAAAATTGCTGATTAGGACCGGTAGGTCCTTGTTTGAAGGGTGGCATGTTGTTGAGGTGGAGGAATCGACTTGAACTTCAGCTGACATTGTGGTTGGTTTGGCGACGTTGCCGGTTCTAGAATCGGAAGGTCAGGTCAGGTCAACTTCGTCTCTCTTATTTACTTTTTTTTCATATCTGATCACGTGATTTATGCATCAGGAAAACCGTGATTCAGTTGCTCTTCCACGGTTGTCACGTGTCAATTCAGTTGGTGTTCTCGTCAACTATTGTTCCACAAACAAACAGAAGTGGTGAATTAAGCTGCGAAGAGAGACGGAGATAACGATGCGGAAGACAAACAATCGATAGGTAATTGATACCGTCGTCTTTCTCCCTATAAATCGTTTTCTGATATTCTCCCTCTAAGATACAAACGTCGTATTAACGCCCACTCTTTTCGAACTAACAACGCAACTTGCCATTCGATAATTTGTGAAATTGTGTAGTTGAATCTCCATCATAACTTTGTCGTTAACAATTTTTTTTTAATATAAACCAATTGGAAGGGGCGTAAAAGCACTTGTTTTACGATCAATTTTCTCGACGTATTTTTGGCTTTGTATCGTTTGTTCCACTTCCAATAAGGACCCCGCAATCGTGTGTTTAGTGTTGGAAGGGTCGGTCTCAACCCCGGTCGTCCCCTGACCATAATTTTAATTAATGGCACACACAGTTCAGCCTTTTGATATCAAGTTCTACGCGTAAATTTGATCGATTCATCCCTCTAAACATTTAACCCTCGCTACTTAAATATTTAACTCTTATCGTTTTGTTCGGTTAGTTTCTGCAAGTCAACCCTCCAGATTGTTTCGTCACTTCCAATCATGACTCAAGTAGCCAGCAAAAAAAATAATTTTAATAATTTTATTGCTTAAATTTAATTTGTTGAAATATTTAGATTGTTTAGTTGAACAAAAGATGAGGAATTTTCTGAAATTTAATGCAATTTAAAGGTAACAGAAGTGTTAAGTGGGTTTAAAAAAATGCTGTCTTAAGTTTTCCAAAAAAAAATTGTTGCTAAAGTCAGGAAAATTGTTTCTCAAAGTCAAAATAGTTTTTTTTTTTCTAACAGAGTTTGACTAGGCTCAATTTGTTAGTAAATGAATTTTTGAGTGGATGGGGGACATTAAAAAATAAAACAAGATTATGTCTAAGTATAAATAAATTAAAGGAGAGTTCAAAATCAGTAAGAAAAGATTTAGATGCATAGAGAAGTAATGACAAAGAAAATGTGAAAAATTTGAAAAAGTTTGTAATTCAATTGCAAAATTTCAAGTGAAGACCCAAATTAGTAAAAGTAAAGGATCAAAAATAAATGTTTCTATCGAAATCACGACGAATTTGATGATAAAAATATTTATATAAAATAAAGACAAAGAATAGAAGGACAGACACTACAAAGAAATGGACGAAGAAAATAATTGGAAAAAAATTACAGCAAAAAAATCCATTGGCTGTTTGCTTTCTTTTTTTTTCTTTGAAAATGAATTAAGAATTCTACGACAGAAATTCAGTTGTAAGCAAATCGAAGTCTTAACATTAAACAATAGGGGGATGTTAAGAAAAAACACTGAAACAAACTGGAAAAAATGAGTAGGAAATAGTTTTTTTAAATAGAAGAATACGAAAAAAATTGGTAGAGGTTAGGAAGTAAATGAAATCTTTTAAATGAACTGCAAAATAGAGATAACAGATAGGTTAAAGGGATTCTAAATCAAGAAATGACAGTTGTGGAAAATGCATCCTCAAGATTGCCGAAATATGTGAAAAATTAAGTAACATCAAATGCATCTCAGAAGAACAATAAATACAAAGAATTTTGAGGTGCAATAAAATAATAGTAAATAGAAAGAGAGAGAGAGTGCAAACAAAAGACGAAGAAAATAGTTTAAAGAATTTTTTTAAGAAATCTCAACCAAAAAAAATCCCAATTGTTTACACGTGCAAAAAATAGAAAGTAAATGGAGAACTTTAAAAAGTGACAAAACGATAAAGTGAGGTCGTATCAAAAAAATAAAACGCTTCCCTTAAAACTAAATAGTGGGACAAAACCTGGAAAGCAGGATGCTAATGAAAAAAAAATTATGCAAATGTCCGGAGTTAAATTGCAAACAATAAAGAAATAAAAGCAAAAAGATTTGATCGAAAATTTTTGACGACAGTCGCTTAGTTGCCAAATTTCAATTTTTTCCAGAAAAGTTCTTGCGCATCTGGGCAACAATGTGGCAACACCTGAGTGGAGAAGGGGTGGTTTGGCACTAGTTACAAGTGTCCCGTGTTCTTTTCACCCATCAGTCTTGTAAAGTTTACGGAACGTGTCGGTTCACAGTTGTGATCCTGTTGAATTTAAAATCTTTTTTGGTTTTATTTTTGTGACAATTTCGCATCCCCCGCAGTACGTTTAGTTAACAGTTTCAAAGTGTCGAACGAGTAGTGAAAATTATGGATATTCCCAGAATCATCGCATGAATACCGACCCCTTTGCAGGCTACTGCCGAGAAGGCTTTCGGATTCGGTATGTTACACACCTTTAAGTAGATATCTCCCTCTTTATCGACCGCCACGCTTTTGAATAGTTCTGTCACACTCCAAATTGATATTTTTTTTCCAAAATCTTTGAAAAAAATATTGAAAAATATTTATTAATTTTCCCGCCGCCACTCGCTGTTGTTATCGTCGGGGGCAACAAGTTGTTTCTTTGAACTGGTAATACAAGCACAAATTTTTCCATGAATCATCCGAACGCTTCGTCTAATAGCCGAATTCCACTCCTGTTTACACCATTAGAAATGAGATAACAGAACGTCAGGGGAAACCGGACGAAAGGAGAAAAGAAAACGAAGAAATCGCAGCGCGGCAAATGGCCGATTTTTAACATGAGTGGCGTGATTTGTGTTAATAAAAATTCAAAAGGCCGCGTCGGTAAATGATCATTTAGCTTATCGAGAAATTGCGTTCCGCGCCCCAACCCCTGTCGCCCCTATGCAATTCTAATTTTAACCGGAAGCTATTTTTACAACCAGTTCTTTAACAACAGGGGGGAAACGTCGGAAGTGTTTTGGAATCGCGGCGGCCGGGCGGCGGTAATCCTCGTGCCCATGAATTCCACAATAGCTTTCTGCCGAAAATAACGGGATGGTTTTCTTTTTACCTGATGCCGACGAAATTTGTGTTTTTAATGTTTGAAGGTTTTGTTCTGGGTTAATAAAACTGTTGTCCGTGATTCATGTTGATTGGTAAATAGTGTCGAATTGTAAAAAATGAGGTCAAACGTCGACTAAATACGTAAATTGTTGTTGTCAAGCTTAACTAATTTGTTAATAGAAATAAATGTTTTTATTTGCGAAAATACCGAATTTTTCCAATCGCTAATTAATTTAATGAAGAGAGACAATTTGTTCAAAATTTTAAGAGTCATGGAATTTTTACAACAGGTGCGACATCCGTTTATTCACAATAAAGCTGCATCGATCATTCTCGTGATGCAAAATTGAGTGGGAATCGCATGCAACCGCTGACGGATACCCGGCAAATTTTTCTATCACTGATCCACTGGCTCCATTCTCACTCTCTGATGGTATTTTTTACGTATAAATATTGAAATTGATAAGATTTTGCGAAAAAATCGTCAGAAACAAGTGACAACGTGGAACACCCGGTATACAATAAATTTAGTTAAATCGAAGTTAATATGTAAATTAATATTAATTACAAGCACACAGTAAGTTACTAAAAGTTCGCGGTTCGGGCTTCACTGCTGAATTAGTCTTCAAGGTCATCAAATATTACTTTTTGAGATCAAACTGCCGCCGCTTATGCAGCTGTTGAGTGATGCCTTAACGTTTTGTTATCTATTCATTTAGGCAGGTACCTGGAATTTTGAAATTTGCCGACTTTCTCGTGAATGTTTTATTGGGGTTCTTGGGCACTTGCACTTAACTACCCAACTTGCCATTTAACGTCTTCAGTTAGATAAATTGTCAAGTACTTACCTGACGATAATCCTTCCTTTGTGCGTCGTTTCTAGGTTTGCAATAAACTAATATCCTTTTTTAAATTGTGGGAAAATTCTTAGATGGAATAATTTTAGAGTGTACCTGTTCAGTCAACTATGCAACGTTCAATTGCTTTGTTTAAAAAAAACTGGTAACATTTTTAATTTCAAAATTTCCCTTAAAATTCAAACTAAACACTTTCAGTGAAGACCGAAATTTCTTGGTTTAGCTTGGTTGGGGATTTTTTAAATTTTATAAATTCCAGAAAAAAATTAGCTGCTCAAGACATTTTTTCAAATTCATTTCGGAAGAGATCAAGTAGAAGAAATTGCCGGTTCATCTTCAATCTATAAGTAAAAATTAATTTTTGCAAAACTTCTTTTTTTAACTTTTTTTTTCGTACATCTTTGTGGTTGGTAGTCAAAATTGCGTGATTTTTTTTTGTTTTTAGCTTCTTGTTCAGATTTTGTCGCACCAATCTCATTCTTGGTACTTGTTGATTCCATCATTTTTCTCTTGCGATTTTTACCGTTCCCTCTTATAATTTTTTTCTATCGGGCTGTTCGAGTCTCTTTTTTTACCTACGCATTAATTCTATTTACCTTACATTTTTTTCTAATTTATTGTTCCTAGTTCTGTCTCGTAGAATTTAATTTGTTATCATCTCTAATTTTTTTTTCGAATTTTCTCGTCATTGTTGCTTCCGGTCTTATTTCAACTTTGTATATGAATATTAGTCTGACTAGGTGTTTGTTCTTCCATATAATTTTTTTGAGCATCCTGCTTCCCTTATTTGATGTTCAACTTCCTGCTTAATTTTTTTCGTCACTCGAGATTTTTATTTCAATAAACGTCACCTCCGCCACTTGCTTCATTATTTTGTTGTTAATTACTAGCTATCTTATCGGATCCTTGACTGCATATTACTAATGTTTTTGTTTTTGCTTTGCTATCAGAAACATCAGAAAAAAATATATTTGCTCAAGACAGTTTGTTTTAGCTCATTTCGATGACATTTCGAAGAGGTCGAAAAACAAATTGATTGCTAATTTTCTTTTTAAAAATGTACCGGGCTCACCTTTCGCGATTAGTAAAAAAACTTTTTTAATAATTCGGTAAAATCTGGGAAGTTTGCCCTTGATTTTGTTTTGTAAAATTTAATTTCAAATTTTGTTCGCGAGGTTTAAAGCACTAACGTAAAATGGACGTTGAGAGTTGGCAATCTAAGCAAAATTTTATTTAAATTTGAAACTGCCCTGAAAATTCGAGTTTCTTCGAAATTATGGGATTCCCACTTAAAAAATTGTTTTCTACTGAAATAAAAATTTTGTTTAATTAATTTTGTCTCAAATTTGTTGATCTGTCGCTTTTTCAGTTTCAGTTGTTAAAATTTCAGCTTTACTCTCAACTATTGCTCTAATTGTATAGTGATGGTCATGCGTCAGCGGAAATTTCTTGATTATGTGCTTTCCCACAGTTCGTTTTCTCTTTTTGTGTTAAAACAAATTTATTTCTGTTTTCACTTGAAACTGAAATTAGTTGCGAGTTCTAGTTCTTGGTCCAAATTTTTAATCGATTTTCTACAACGATATATAATTTTCGTAAAGTCAGCCTATTCCACCAAAACCTGAATTGGTCTTCACCAATTTTTTTTAACACTAGCAATTATAAGTTGAATTTTTTTACATGCCGACCTACACTTTTGGGGGTTCTGTTTGTTATAAAAATATCGAAATTTCAAGAAATACAAAAAATAACAATTTTGATTTTTTTAATAAATGAAATATTTTGAAAAATTTCGGCTCTTAGAAAAATCTAAAAATTTTAATGTTATAAATATTTTTTACGCAACGAAAGTAGTTTTTTTACAGGACGGATCACGTGACGTCACGTTTATGCGCGCATTGTTTTAACCACGCGGTATTTTCCAATGTAAATTTTTGCCAGTAACCTCATTGCCCTACAAACATCAAAGAGATATGGAGATTGGTAACATGCTGTAAGCCTCTGATTAAAATAGAAGCCGTTACTGATAGGCTTACGATTCTGTAGAGGTTTTTGTATATTTAATCCCTCTCGATCTTCACAGGACATCTTTTCACTAAAACGTAAATGTCAAAGGTAACATATTGTTCGGGAATGAAGTCTGACACCCTTTGTCATCCTCAATTTCTTTGCAATTAGACCGGATTGTGTTACGCGGCTCAAATTGTGATCGCCCGTGTAAATACAATTTAACTGAATGAGAGAAGAGTTTTTAAATAAAAAAATATTTCGAAATTTAAAAAAATTAAATTGTGTTTTCTAGCATTTTTTTCAAAATTTTTATTTTACCAAATCAAAAAAAAACATTTTTTTATTCTTTACTTCCGAATTTCTTTTCTCACAAAAAAAAATTTTTCCCTGCGTAAAAATTTTTATTTCGAAAATTAAGCTTTCTTTTATGGACACAAGATCACCAGTGACACAACTAGATAAGTCGACATCTAGCGTCAAAAAAGAAAGTTTAGTTTTAGAAATAAATATTTTAAGCAGGGTGCAATAATTTCTTTGCGAAAAAAAATTGGGGGTAGGAATTTTTTTTCAGAAATATTGTTTTACCTCTCTGATATTATTTAATTCCTGAAATAAAATTTTTGTTATTAAAGTAATTCTGGAAACACCTTTTTATTTTGTTATTTCTAAAAAAAAATATTTTTGGCCCGAACCGCGCTTCACCATTTTTCTTCAGCTTTTAGAATTATATCTTTGCTCACATAAATTCTGCCACCAACAGTTGTTCAAAATGTAGATTTTGCCAATAAATCAAGAAATTTTGAAAAACTAAACGCAGTGATTGTGGTGCACTAAAGTAGAATTTTTTCTTTGTTTGGCACTTGCCGAAGAAGTTGCGGACTTTCCGGTGACTTTACGGAGGCGATTTGTCCGATCCCCCACGATCGTTATCAAGTCTTGAAGTGTTAACCGTTTTATGTCCACTTCCCTTTCGACCTTTTTCCCTACTATTAGTCGGTAATCCGTCTTTTTCCGGAAACTCGATTGAAAGAAATGTTAAACTTACTCGTTGTCGTACTGTTAAAAATCGTTTGACGTTGATAAAACTCCATGAAATCGTCCGAACATCAGCCGGAAAACGAACCCATCCATATACAACAATTTCGTGACCTCCAAATCGAAATAATTGACTTCGGAATAATTTTACATAGTGATGATGATGCGCAAAGTTTGACTGCGTTTACGGTACCAAAACAATCGAGGTGTGCGCGTGTTATGTTGTAACTTGCTCGTTTTCGTGCATTTACGACGTTTTGTTTATGTGTTGGATAATAGGCGAGAGAGTAGGTGTGTGTTGTGTGTGTGTGTGCTGCATAAACAGGAATTGCTGCACGGGCGGGCGCGATTGTTTTGTGGTGAGGGCGGGTAACACACCGGCACTCCAACAAGTTTGGCAGACAGTTGTCAACCCTCGAAACTGTGCCGCCAAACACCGAAAACTACGAGCCAAATCATTCCAACCGTTATCAAAATTATTCAATTTTTTATGTACCTTAATAACAACTCAACGTGTTAAACTTAACGTATTTGTAGTATGCATGTGTAATTAAATGATAAAATTAATGTTTGCAGGTAGCCCAAACTGGGCGGACTTCCAAGTAAATAGCCTCAAACGCTTTTTTTATTGAAAAACAAACGGCTTGATATAGGGAAATGAATTACGCTTGTGTGGAGTCGTTCTAAATAGAATTATTGGTAGGCTGCTACCGAAGAAAAAAGTCGCTGCAGGCAAAAGCGGCCTTCAGCAACTTTTCCTCTAATATGGCTTTAAATTAGTTAATTTGATAAACAGTCTAGAAACGTTTCTGGATGAACTAGCCAGATGTGTTGTTTTATGAATTCGAAATCCGCAAGTCGTTCAAAAATCGTCGAATCCACATGAACGAAAGGTTCAAAAGTGATTGTCTTACGATACAACTGCACTTTAAATTCAAAGCATTTTTTCTAAACGTTCGATTTGAAAAATATTTAAGTTTGAGGTACTGTTTTCAAGTTACCGCTTTCCACGATGTTATTGCGGTTGCGGAAATTTCGTTTTAACGAAATATGGGGAATTCTATGTGGATAGAGATGGTTTTGGGATCAGATTTTTTTGCTATTTAACAAGATCGTCGTCCAAATGTAGAGTTGTGTCAAAATTGCCGGCCGTGCGTACTCAACATCTCGTTGTAAGTTTCAGGCGTTCCCTCTCCTACATCCATCTCGTAAACGAACAAACTTCTCTAGATGAACTGTGTTACAACAAATTTTGTATCGGTTTAGAATAAAAAAATATTTTTATGATCAAAACGGCGTCTCTTCTGAAAAAAATTATTCATTGGCAGAATCTTTTTCCTGATTTTTGAGTTTTTCTGATCAAATTCTGTTGTACTTGCATTATGATTTTTGTAGTATTTAAATATTATTTCTCTCCTGAATTGAAGCAACTGTACCATGCAAATCAGAATGTTCCTGTTCCTGAAAATTTTCTGGCAATTTTTTGGATTCAAGAAGTGTCGAAAATGATCATCAAAAGTCATTTTCTTTCTGAAGCTTAATATTTGATATGAGCTTGTACCACTATTACACTTACCTGAAGAAACGATAGAATTTTATTAATAAAAATAATAAATAAAAAATAACGGATCAATTCAGTAGTGCGGACCTGAACAAAGGCGCCACCTGTAAAACCTCAAATCTGTAAAATCGGTTTATTGCGATTCAATTTCGGGCGTGTAACTGTAACGAAACGTCAGTTGAAAGTGTTGTGAACTGCAACGTAAAGGTCATTTTGAAAATTTCAAGTGTAATTAAGGTGTCTGAGGGAATTTTTTTGGTGAATTTAAAAATTATAACGTACCTGTGTCGGTAACCGCGATTTGTGGCTCTCTTAATTAAGCGGCTTCGTCGAGGGGTTGAACCTCACCTGTCCTCGACAACCCGCGATGATGACGACGGTCATGGTGAAACCGCTCGTCTTCGTTATATCCGTTGAGGTCGTTTAATGTTGTCGAGTTTCGATTTCTCTCTGTTGCACATTGACAACAACATTCGTTTTATGGAGGCTGAATGATGGACCTGTTGAATGGGTTTTGACGACCGTAAAGTCGGAGAGAACGCCCACAAGAGGTGTTAATATGATAAAACCGCCATCAAAAACGTTAAAGGCAATAACCGGAATTCTTGGTGATGATAAAAAAAATTAAAAGCAACCTCCCCATTATGTGTTGTGTCGACAACAATGGTGCATAGTGTCGTAGTTTTATCAGTAGATAATTGACGATAAAATTGATAAAATTTAGTTGGAAGTTGTGTCGTGTTCACGTTGCACATGTGAGTTGTGGTTGCGGGCAAAAAGTGAAATCTTAAAGAACCTGGGACGTGTTCAAAAATAGAATCGAAATTTTGCGGGAACTTCGCCAAGATTTTTATTTTTGTGGAACCGCCTCGAAAATCGAATCCACAAACAACCCTGGAAGCGAAACAAAAACTTTTACACACCCTCTCCTTTCGCCGTCCGCAAAATTGATTATTCATGTCTGGAACTTGATTAATAACCAACCGTTATCAACTAGGTCGCTTTTAAGGCAGGTAGTTTGTTTAATGGTGACTCGAATTGTCATCGTTTTGTCTTATGATTTTCGCCCTTCATCGATCTTCGTTAAATTTTTACGCACAATTTCCTCCCCGATTCGGCGGATTTAATGATCGGTTGCAAGTGTGACCTTGTTTGGGGTTTTTATATCGTCGTTTCGGGTCCGGTGTGACGGTCTCGACGTCTAATTTTTCCTCCACGTAAAGTTCGGGGGAGGGTTTCAGGAAATTTGCATGTGAAAGGTTCGAAACGTCCTTTGTGTCGAGAGCGGAGGATTCTCGATTCTAATCAGAATTATCGAAGGTTTTACGACTAATAAAATAGTTATCCCAACTGATGCGCTCCGAGCAGATCAAAGGAGCGCGAGGAGGTCCTCAGCAGTGATTAAAATCATCACCGGAAATCACGAAACTCCCTTTATTTTTACCAAACCCTAAATTGCAGCAGTAACCAGTTTCATCAAAAGGTAGAGGCAAAAATCATTTTGAGACAGATTTTGAAACTACCCGATTTAAAGGTCTCTCGTTGATAGTCGTTCTGAATCGTGAAGGTAACGTGCTTGGCTGATAACCGAAACACCGAACTCGACGCGTGAACAAAGGCACCCAGTTTAAAGGGACTGGAGTTTGGAGGTTTTCTACACTTTAGTTCTATATAAACGCATTTAACTTTTCTTTACTACACAGTTTAAAGGGACTTGAGTTTGGAGGTCACTCTTTAGAAGTTTTCTACTTTTTAGTTTCATGCTGAGGCGTTTAACTTTCCTTAATCACCCAGTTTAAAGGGATAGCAGTTTGGTGGTCACTCTTTAAAAGTTTTCTGTCCTTTAGTTTTATATTAACGCGTTTAACTTTTTTTAACCACCCGGTTTAAAGGAACTGGTGTTTGGAGGTCACTCTTTAGTAATTTTCTACTTTTTAGTTTTAAATTGACGCGTTTAACTTTTCTTAATTACCTAGTTTAAAGAGACAACAGTTTGATGGTCACTCTTTAGAAGTTTTCTGCTCTTTAGTTTTATATTAACGCGTTCAACTTTTTTTAACCATCCAATTTAAAGGTTCTGGTGTTTGGAGGTCACTCTTTAGTAGTTTTCTACTCTTTAGTTTTAAATTGACGCATTTAACTTTTCTTGACCATCCAGTTTAAAGGGACTAAAGTTTAGAAGGCACTCTTTAGAAGTTTTCTATTTTTGAGTTTCATATTGACTCGTTTAACTTTTCTAATCACCCAGTTTAAAGAGACAACAGTTTGATGGTCACTCTTTAGAAGTTTTCTGCTCTTTAGTTTTATATTAACGCGTTCAACTTTTTTTAACCATCTAATTTAAAGGTTCTGGTGTTTGGAGGTCATTCTTTAGTAGTTTTCTACTCTTTAGTTTTAAATTGACGCATTTAACTTTTCTTGGTCATCCAGTTTAAAGGGACTAAAGTTTAGAAGGCACTCTTTAGAAGTTTTCTATTTTTGAGTTTCATATTGACTCGTTTAACTTTTCTAATCACCCAGTTTAAAGAGACAACAGTTTGATGGTCACTCTTTAGAAGTTTTCTGCTCTTTAGTTTTATATTAACGCGTTCAACTTTTTTTAACCATCTAATTTAAAGGTTCTGGTGTTTGGAGGTCACTCTTTAGTAGTTTTCTACTCTTTAGTTTTAAATTGACGCATTTAACTTTTCTTGACCATTCAGTTTAAAGGGACTAAAGTTTAGAAGGCACTCTTTAGAAGTTTTCTATTTTTGAGTTTCATATTGACTCGTTTAACTTTTCTAATCACCCAGTTTAAAGAGACAACAGTTTGATGGTCACTCTTTAGAAGTTTTCTGCTCTTTAGTTTTATATTAACGCGTTCAACTTTTTTTAACCATCTAATTTAAAGGTTCTGGTGTTTGGAGGTCACTCTTTAGTAGTTTTCTACTCTTTAGTTTTAAATTGACGCATTTAACTTTTCTTGACCATCCAGTTTAAAGGGACTAAAGTTTAGAAGGCACTCTTTAGAAGTTTTCTACTTTTTAGTTTCATATTGACTCGTTTAACTTTTCTAATCACCCAGTTTAAAGAGACAACAGTTTGATGGTCACTCTTTAGAAGTTTTCTGCTCTTTAGTTTTATATTAACGCATTTAACTTTTTTTAACCATCCGGTTTAAAGGTTTTACAGTTTGGAGGTCACTCTTTAGTAGTTTTCTGCTCTTTAGTTTTAAATTGACGCATTTAACTTTTCTTAACCATCCAGTTGAAAGGGACTGAAATTTGGAAGTCATTCTTTCGAAATTTTCGGCCCTTCAGTTTAAAGGGACTGGAGTATGGCGGTCACTCTTTTACAAGTTGTAATTTGATGCGGCAAACTCTTTTTAACACAAATTTTCTATTTGGAAACTGAAAATTATTGCGCCCGCCAATTCTTCGTGGCGGTTCGAGTTCCGTGTTGGTAAATTGTAGTTTAACTTGCAGGTATTCTGCATTTTATGTACCATTCGTGCTTTGTCTCAGGAACTGGTGCTGGTCATTGCCTACGAATTAAACCGCGACCGATTTGGTTTCGTAAGTTACAGCTCACGCCCAGATTACAGTGAACGATAGGAATAAAACAAAATCGGACTGTCGAGTGCAAACTAAAATTGTTAATAGGTGTAATAAAATCCTGCTATATGAGGATAGCCAAGCTTCGTGTATAACATCATTCTTATGACTACTAATATCAGATGTCGGCGAAATGACTATTTATAATAATTATGCAACAACCTTTGCGGATCTCAAGAATTTTAGCCTGAACTGAGCAATCACGGCCAATACTGCACACTTTTTTGATTTTGTTTGAAATTCTTGGATATAACGGGTAATTTGGTTTTCAAGCAGCAGGGCGTTCCTAAAGTAGACCACGTGATAATGCGAAGCGACGCCACCATATCGGCAGCGGTAGCCAATGTAGTCAAATAAAGTTTAAATCTTGACGTAAAATTATTTTAAGGTATCGCAAAAGACGCGAAATTTTCTGGTGACGTGGCGATTAAATGGAGTGTTTTGATTGGATTTTTTGTTTGTAGATTATTACCCAACAATTATCTCGTAATCTAGATTATAAGACATCTTGGTCCTACTTTTCCATAAATGACAATGACAAAGATATTCAATTAAAAAAATTTCAACTTGAGATCGCTTCATTGCGAATAAGGAGGAAAGGAAACGAGGTCGGATAGTAACGGGTAATTACAGAATTTGATTTCAATTAGAAACAAAAACCTATTAACTTATGAATTGAGTATCTGAAAGATTTCCCGATTCACCTTTTATTGAGAAATTGAAATTTTCCGCAGTTCTATCAAACAATTAACGTCCAGTTCGATTTCTGAAGATGAGACATTTTTTAACGTCAAAATTTTTGTTTATATTTATAGACCGTTTTGTTGTTTTATTTATCACAGTAAGTTCAAAAAATGCTAATCAACGAGCGACATCTGTCGTCCAGAAGGCGAATTATTTCGTTTGGTTCCGCGATTTGCACTTCTGGTTACCATTAAAAAAAATCTTTATGGCAGTTGTTCTGACTTAAGTAGATGTGAACCTTATTCTTTTTCCTTATTGCAGCTTTAAGGTAAAAATTCTATTCTCTTATATATTTTTATAGTTTTTTCTAATTTTTAGTGGAACTCTTATTTTTAATATTTACTGAATGATTTTTCTGCCCCATCTGCTGGTCAAATTGTATAGCCAAAATCGTATAATTTTAGAAGGAATCAAGGTCCATTTAGAAGTAGGATCGGTGCGTAAATCCAAAATGCTTTCAACAGAGCAACCATCAACAGTTCGATGAATTAGTGTCGACAATTATTATCCAACTGGAGTTTATGGTTGGTAATAAAAATCATCCAAAGACAGTAAAGTTAATATCTAGCATCAAGAAGTGATCTTGGTCTCAAGATCTTTGAGATGACCCTCTGTTCTAAAATCTAGGAGAAGAGCTTGTGATGTATTTTTCTCTTAATTTAAATTTGCCCAAAATTTTGGGACAATTTTAATCTGAATGCTGCAATAACTTTTAATTCACTCTAAAAATAATTTAATTTTATTGGGGACTGAAACAATTGGTATGAAAGAACATTTATTGAGATTTATATTAGACAAAAATCACTCCAGCCTGTTTGTCATGAAAGGGTTAAGTTTTCTTTGTACTTAATTGAAATGAAATTCTTTAGTCTTTAAAAACTCCCAAAAGAGAAACTTTAAGCAACGCCAAATCGTTGCGACTCTTCTTGATTTAAAAAATAATTTTTCAGTGTTAATCAGTAACATTTTGGTCTGTTGTTATTTCTGGGACACCTGTACATGCATAAATTTGTGTATCTCCAACAGAACACTTGAGACCTTCCGTGGGGTGTACGCCACGTTCAGTTTTAACCTGCGGTCATTTCGATAAATTTCCTTGAACAGCCCCCTCCGGGCTTCATCGGGATTACAGCGTTAATCCTGTGGAGATGGTTAATATGGGTCGGTGAGTCTGCCGTTACAGATTTCATCGGCCTGCCAACTCAGTAAAAACAAAAGGGGTTCGGATTTAATCATGGAGAGTAGGTCCTTAACAACTGGCGGCTCGCATGTGCCCAACAGATGTTCTTACGAACGCTAGCACACCTGCTGCCAAACGTCTCGTTCGACCCCAAAGACATTACAGGTCACCCAATTCCCGAATTTCACCCCCAAAGTGGCGTCTGGAAACTTCTATAACCCAAAACAGTTCTGCTATCATTTCGATTTTCTCGACTATTCATCAATTCTCCAATTACTTCATCGTCTTAAACTTGCGGTGTCTCCGGTAAGTCCCAAGGAGCGTTACGTGAATTATGCTCCTCGTCGCGTCATTGGGAAATTATTCCGGTTATGGTTGTTGGTCCATTGCCCGAAGATTTATCCACGCTACTACTGGGACCCGCCCGATTTTTAATTTTTTAATTTCGTGATGGACACGGTAACGTAAACATAACAACGTTATCGGGAAAAGTGACGAGAAGCGGTATCACGCGGCCGTCGTATGCGTGGGTCCCGACAACTCGCACTACTTCCATCACCCGGTGCACACCTCCTTCCTCTCGTTAGTTAGAATGTGACGTCGTGCTAGCGTCACGGCTCCAAGTCTGACACACAAAGCTATTTGGCACGGAGTCTCGTCGAAATAACAGGCGGATTTAAGTGTGATTCGGGCTAAAAATCAACCCTTTTCGTTTACGTGCGCCATGTTCGGAAGGTGATAGCGCAGGTACGGACCTGCGTTCCCTCCTGTTTCGGTGTTTTATTGCACTTGTTGAGTGTTTTGTTTCTTGTTGCAGCGTGGAGAGAGACCGCCTGCGCGAGCGGGAGAGGCAGGCCCGGGCCCAGATGTCTTCGCAAGTCGACGAACAGGAGAGCTGCCTTTTCGGAGCACCCGTCAGGGTAAGTTTTTATTTTATAAGCATTCATCGACGTTTTTGTGGGAATTTAGCGGCTACGAACGAAAGAAACTGGCTACGGCTCATTAGTCACACACACCGTGTCTATTATGGTTATTTATTTATTTGTTTATTGTTTTCCGGTCAATTAACGGACTGTTGAAACTGGAGCCGGGGCCGTTAACGACGGCTAATTTGTTACACTTTTCACACGGTGCATATTAAAATTACAAACCGATATGTTTGTTCGACGATTTTCGGGTCTAACCTAACTAATACACGCGCAATTTTGTGACGCAATTTGACCGCGGATTCACAACAATGGGACGCGATTTGACTAAATCTCAATCGATAACGTCGTGTTGTTGTAATGGCACAATTAGCAATTAAATTAATAACAAAATAGGAAGTGAAAGCACCAACAATCACTTCGTTTTCTTGCGGTTTCTATTTATTTATTTATATTTATCATCATGACATTGATACTGATGATCACTGGTAATAACGAGATGTTTAAAGTCTTTGCGATAACATTTTATTCGTTTTGTGGCCTTCATCCCATTTTTCTTGGGGTTGCTTTTCCCCTGTCGCCACTTGAAGTAATCGACGCTTGACGTTGTTGCAGAAAAATTATTGCCACTTCTTAATTCATCACCCATAAAGCGCCAGTAGAAAATAAAGTTTTACCAAATCAACCTCAAAAGTGTAGACAAAACACTTTTGCGATATCCTGGAGGCGATTTTAATGACAGACACATTGCGAATTATTGTCACCTTTCAATTCATTACCCACAAAGCCCAGGGGAAATTTAAAGTTTTACCAAGGCAACCGCAAAAGTGTAGAAAAAATACTTCTGTAACTCCTTGAAGGCGATTTTAATGGCAAAAATATTGGGAATTATTGTCACCTTTTAATTCATCACCCACAAAGCGGCAGTAGAAATTTAGTTTTACCAAGACACAATCTCAAAAGTGTAGCTGCAGCACTTTGGAGACGATTTTAATGGTAGAAACATTGGGAATATTGTCCCCTTTGATGCACACAAAGAGACAGAAGAAATTTTAAGTTTCATCAAAAGACAATCTACGAAGTGTAGACAAAAATCTTCTGCAACTTCCTGGAGACGATCTTAATGCTAGAAACATTGAGAATTATTGTCAGTTTTTAAATTATTACCCACAAGGTTCCAAGAGAAATTTAAAGCTTCTCCAAGACACAACCTCAAAAGTGTAGACAAAAGACTTCTGGAGACACCCTGGAGGCGATTGTAGTGGCGGAAATAATGGAAGTTTTTATCAGTTTTTAATTCAATACTCACAAAGTGCCAAGAGAAATTTAAAGCTTCGTCAAGACACAACCTAAAAAGTGTAAACAAAATATTTCTCCAACACCCTGGAGGCGATTGTAATGGCAGAAACATTGGGACTTATTGTCACCTTTTAATTCATCTCCCAGAGAGGGGCAGAAGAAATTTAAAGTTTCACCAAAACACAATCTCAGAAGTGTAGACAAAAGAC
The DNA here is from genome assembly GCA_905333025.2 of Pyrochroa serraticornis. Lineage (NCBI taxonomy): Eukaryota > Metazoa > Arthropoda > Insecta > Coleoptera > Pyrochroidae > Pyrochroa > Pyrochroa serraticornis. The sequence continues at coordinate 4,660,038 of HG995157.1, read as the reverse complement.
TTCTGTAATTTTCTGGAGGCGATCTAAATGCTAGAAACATTGAGAATTGTTGTCAGTTTTTAATTTATTACCCACAAGGTTCCAAGAGAAATTTAAAGCTTCTCCAAGACACAACCTCAAAAGTGTAGACAAAAGACTTCTGGAGACACCCTGGAGGCGATTCTAGTGGCAGAAATAATGGAAGTTTTTGTCAGTTTTTAATTCAATACTCACAAGGTGCAAGAGAAATTTAAAGCTTCTCCAAGACACAACCTCAAAAGTGTAGACAAAAGACTTCTGGAGACACCCTGGAGGCGATTCTAGTGGCAGAAATAATGGAAGTTTTTGTCAGTTTTTAATTCAATACTCACAAGGTGCCAAGAGAAATTTAAAGCTTTGTCAAGACATAACCTCAAAAGTGTAAGCAAAATATTTCTCCAACACCCTGGAGGCCATTTTAGTGACAGAAATAATGGAAATTTTTGTCAGTTTTTAATTCAATACTCGCAAGGCGCCAAGAGAAATTTAAAGCTTCATCAAGACACAACCTCAAAATTGTAGACAAAATATTTCTCCAGCACTCTGGAGGCGATTTTAGTGGCAGAAATAATGGAAATTTTTGTCAGTTTTTAATTCAATACTCGCAAGGCGCCAAGAGAAATTTAAAGCTTCATCAAGACACAACCTCAAGAGTGTAGACAAAATATTTCTCCACACCCTGGAGGCGACTTTATTGGCAGAAAGTATCACCAAACTTAATTGAAATAGAAGAAAAATTTTGTGTCGGTTTTGATCCCTATAGACGGTGAAAGATAATAAAATGAACAATAAAACTACGGATTGGAAAGGTTTTAGAATAAGTTTGCGAGAGGAAGTCAATGTAAACATTAAATTAAGAGCAGCAGAACATCTAGAAGCAGAAACTGGAAATTTTGTTAGGTTCATAGAGAGGACAAGCAGCCTTCGAAAATTTGTAAGAAATTACAAAATGTTCTAACCATCTCATTAAGCTGATCAAAGAAATCTAAACTACCAAATCACCCATAATATTGAAAAATATCGTCTGAAGAATCAGTAAAAACTTATTTAGAAAGCTTGTTATCAGAAGAAAATACTGTTGACTCGATAAGAAAAATTTAAAGACCCATATGGTCAGTTCCTTCTAGTAGAGAAGATCAAGGAGATGAGGCGAGAGAAAATTGTCAGAAAGGTAGAAATTTAGTTGAAGCATCACAACTAAACCAATGCAAACTAATAAAATACTAGAAGCAACGAGAAACATTCCCCATGTTACATTAAAAGAAGTTGCACAAGAAATAGGAATTAGTCTGAATCCAATGAATTCGATTTGATCACCGGAAAAATACGGAATAACTTGCCCCGAAAAGAAATGTTATGCTTACTTAAAGCAGCGATCAGATTTAAACATGTACCTACTGCTCAGCTGGAGAATACCTGAAGTGATTATACTACCAAAACTAGGGAAGACCCATCACGATGTTGAATCATGTAGGTCAATCTCGGGTCTACCAATTATTTCAAAAAAATTATTAAAGAGATTAAAACATCGAAAGAACTAGAATAATCCTAAATTACCAATTTGGGTTCAGACAAGAACCTTCCATAATTGATCAGCTGCATCGCATTCTAGATGTAATTAAACAAGCCCTAGATAGCAAATCTGTGTGTACAGTTCTATTCTTCGATGTGGCTTCAAGAATTAATTTATAAATTAAACATTAACTTCATGTAGATAGGGTTATTCGAAATAAAACAATAAGACGAATATCTACAAAAAACTCAGGCGGGAGTACCACAGGGAATAGTTCTCGGACCTATCCTCACCTATTGGACACTTATTTTATATTGGAGCTCTTACTGAGCGACTCCCGTCGCTTTTTTATTGTGAATACTCCAAAGACTTTTTGGAATTGCAATAATGATGAAGGGTTTTTTCAAGGTTACTCTACGGACTTTTGGACTATTATAAATGTTATTTTCAAGAAGTTTGAAATATGTGTTTACAAATACGTACTGAGGATTAATCGAGTCACTGGTTTTAATCCTCTTATTTCTGGTAATATTTAACGAGTAGGAAGAGGTGTGCAAAACAAAGCTTTGGGGTAAATCACTTTAGGCAGTGGTTCTGACAAGGGTGTGACCGACAACAAAATCAAAAGCGATATATTGAGGACCGGTTTTTGAGGAAACCATGTGGTGGCAAATCTGTTTTTGGGAACTTACCTGGAAATAAAAAGACCGGGCTTGCAAGTAGGTCGCCTCGTCTCCGGGGACATAAAATTTCTTTCAACTCGTTACAGTTAGGTACCGAATTGTACGAATCGCAAAAGTTGCTATGACCGAACACTGTTCCGACACCAGTCGAGTTCGTGTTAATAACGTTAAAAAGACAATTACGTCGTAGATTTATTGTCGAGAACGTGGCCGAAGTCGTGAATCGATTCAGTTTCGCGGCCATCATCGCATCATGAATAAACCACAGCGCCCTTTGTTCCGTTCGTCGACTGAAATACTGAAATAAAACGAGGACGTTGTCGTAAACCGCATCCTCCACGGACACTTCCAGAAGTGTCGTCGGGATTATGTAGTTGTAGCGATAGTTGTCGGAATTAGAATTTGATAAAGGGAAAAGTTCGATTTCGCCCAGTCGTTTTGTTGAAGAGGAAGAAACGATCCGTATTGTGGACCGTTTTGTGGGGGCGGTTCGACCGCGTGCGGGAAGCAACGTGCGAAGACTTTCTGTATTGATTCTGGTTGGAAATGGGGGTAGCGGGGACGGCGGGAGACACTGTTTATTCTCCCCCTCATTCGGCTTTTTTCTAACGAAATTGGCACAACCTTAATTCCGGGGGTTAACGGACTAATTGTGGCGCGTGACGCCTTTGTCTCAATGGAAAAAAATCGACGCGCTTTTAGGTTAAGGTTCAAGATGAGTCACCGTTGCGACGTGGTCGTATACTGATTAAATCAATAATTTAAATAACTTTATTCGAGATGGCAATGTGTTTTTCAACCTTTTGGGTAATTCTGGTTTACCGCGGATCTCAAATAATTTTTTTGCAAAAGACAAAATCCGGAATGTCAAAGGAAGAATTTTTGTGGACTCGCGCAAATTGCCTCCATTAACTTGTACATCAAGATATTTAGGTTGGACGAACAAAAGTGAAAGAGGAGCAACACTAGAAGACAGGTGCAAACAAATAAAAATAAGTTCATTGGTGACGAATGGCAGTTGCGAGCAAATATTGTTGTTGATTCAATGGGGTCGATTTTCGTTCTGATCGTTCTTTAGTCCAAGTTTGCCAAAACAAGAAATTTTAAATTAAATATTGGCACCATCTGTAAGTACCTGGTTCCTTCTTGCAGGACTTGATCCGTTGTTGTCGCATTTGTACCTTGTGTTTTCTCTCATTTCCGAGACACGTTCACTATAAAAGAAACCTAAAGAGTAGAAGAAATGGAACGTTTAATTTAAAAAAAATGTTTTTATTTTGCTTCATTTTTCTTTTTATTACCTTCTATATACTATTTTAAAGACTCGCTTCGTCGTCATTTTTCACACAATTAAATATTTCTTCTTGTGGTTGAGGACTCGTTTCTCTTGAATTTTGCTCTATCGAGCCAAAATGGTGGTTGCGGCGTCCTTGGGTGCGAAAGCGTCGGTTGGTGTGGGCCACCCCTGCACCGAGGTGTGCCCTAATCTTAATCCGGCGGGGTCAATGCCGCGACCCCGAGTTGCCTCTGCATAATCGACGTGATCGATCGATTTCGCTGAATTTTCCAATAGGCACCGGAGAAAAGGGCAGACGACACGCCACCCTTCGCATTCGTCGTCCCGCACGCGAGCCGGCGTCGCGACGTTGTTGCAATAAATCGAGAATGCCTGCCATGAAATTAAGCAAGTCGGACGGAAAACGAGCAAGAGAACCCGTCGTCGTCGTCGGTCTTTCATTAAAGAAACTTGGCAAAGAAAACTCTCGCGGTTATTAAGAACGTTAAGTAGGTGAGGAAACGATTTTAATAAATCCACCCGGTGCGGATGGAGGTGAGGCACGTGACTGCGATTTTTGATGGCGCGCAATTACAATGCTGCAATCGCGTCGATATTGAATAATGCATCGAACGTTTATCAAGGTTGTGCAGCCGCGAGCTGCACTTTCCAACGAAAATCGAATCGGTGCAGAATTATGACACGAGCTAAAATTAAATAATTTTCCCCCGTTCCTTTTTTTTGTAAACGCGTCGTAATAGTAAACATGTTTACGCAAAAAAGTTTGAAGTTGAGCAAAATTTTTGTTGGAATTAATCGGGAATTCGGGCTTTACCGGAAATTCCTGCAACCAAAATTCTTGTCGTTACTCGTTTTTTTTTTTTTCCTAAACTGGCCGCGATTGCGGTCGAAATTCGAATTTGGAGGCGGGATGCGCGGGAAATTGGATGATCCCCTTCGATTTACGGGTGTCACTTGAAAGCCCTTTGCTTCCAGACTGGCGGCGGTCGAAATTCGATTTGAACTGGGAACACTCCGGGCCCAGACGGGGTCACTTGACGCTAAATCACGTTTTATCGAGTTACCGGCAAAATTAAGAGGGACCTCCGTACGTAAATCGCGTCGGTTTTTCCCCGATGTTTAACTAGAGGAAAAAGGGCTCTGAACCTGTCTGGAGAAATTCGATTACGTTCAACCGAACACACAATCTAAGCCGAAATTCAATTGGAATCGCGTTAAAACAATTGATACTTGCCCTTGTTTTTTATGTTAACGTGTCGAATTGTTTGAAACAATTACGGCTGATTGTAACGTAAATTTTCCAGTATTTGAGGAAATTAACAAAATTTAATTGCAGTCGAAAGAAAAGTTGGATCTCGAAAGACTCGATTTTTTTCATTATGACAACAGATTTAGAATAAATTATTTGTCACTTGTTTGTCCACTTAATCACAGAAACAGATGCGGCACCGTTTGGGCCATAAATAAAAAAGTATTTTCTAGAATTTTTCTTTTCATAATAAAATTTTTATTTAAAAAATTAATTATTAGAAAGAAAAATATTAATTGAGGAAATAAAAAATTTTTCAATAATTTTGTTTTTAAGAACTTTATGTTCATTTTCCACTTCCGAAAAAAAATTATGGAAAAGAAGAAAAAAACCTAAAGCTTAGTCGCGAAAATTATTTTTTGGACTAAGCGAGATTTTTTTGTAACTGGAAACAAAAATTATGCTAAACGAAATTTTTATTTCTTCAATATAATAATATAAAAAAAAGGTTTTAGAAAATATTTTTTTAATTTCCTTAAATTTCTAAATATATTTTTCCATTGATGGCCCAAACCGCGCCTCAGAAACACAAAGAGACGAAACAGTAGAAGCAGAAATTAAGGATTCCTCCGATTTTTTTGGATGATCTCACCATTTCTCTTGGTTTTCCTCGTTGCAGCGTCTGCGGTTACAGATTTCATAATTGAGTGGAAATCGATTTTTAGTTGTTTTTCCCGCTGGAAACTCCAACCCAGTTTCCGCGTATTGGATGCGTTTCGGTGTGCGCCGCCGTCGGTGCGGAGTGGGTAGCTTGTTTATTTGCCACTGACCGACGAGACTGTTGGAGTCCACATGCGGATCGTAAACGCCGATTTTAGTTGTTGCATCGCAAAAACGTCCATAAATAATGGATAAAATGATCGCCGAGGAAATTACCGCCATCGAATTCGTTCGGTGCAACCTTCGCGTTGGCCGCTCCGTTTGTTTGCTAGTTTCGCAAATTGAAGGCCGTTTATTTTTACAACATTAAACGGTCGAGTGTGCAGCCAGATAAATAGATAGATTCTACGTGCTAAATTGTTGTGCAGGCGTCTAATTAAAATCGAGGGTTAAAAACCGGTCTTGAGGTTGCGACGATATGGGTTTTAGGTGGAAATGGCACGTTGCGCTACCCTCTCGATTATACATGTGATGCTTTTGTAATTTCATTAAAAGTTTTGTGTGCGGTGGCTAAATTATAATTCTCGGATATTTCCCAGGTGGATCGTCGATCGATTCATCAAAAAGGGCCCGTGTTTGTTGCTCGGTGTGTATGTACTCCTTGCGATCCGCCATCGTCATCCGTTATCGGGAATAGCGCTATTTATCCGCGCATGACGCAAATTCACACGTAGAGAAACAATGCGATAACGTTGCAATTGCGGACGGGATAAATTTATACCATGCTCCTCCCATCAATGGAGTACGTCATTTATTTATTTCAGCTACCACCAAACCAACGCCTGATTAGAGCGATCTGTCAGTTAGTCGTTTTGATTGTAGGCTTTCCCGAATTAATTGCCATGTTGTTGTAGAATTTGTCTCGCGTTAGAGGACGACATAAAAGGGACTTAATCGAACGATGAACCGGTTCACGAAGGCCGAATCGTTTTCCAAAAAGACTGCAATTTGGCGACGTTTTACAATTTTAAGAGGGAAAAGTTTTTTTTAACACAAATACCATCCACCAGTACTTGTTTTTTTTTTTTTTTTGCTTTCAATAGTTCAGTGTATTGAACATTTATAACTCGAATTAGTTGGTTTAATATGTTAAATACCGCAAATTTGGATCAGAGAAATTTTTTGAGAGGTCCAAGATGCCAGAGAGAATTTTTTAATTAATTGTTAGCCTCAAGGCTTTGGAGGTTGGCGGTCATCATAAGAATTTTTAATTTTGATACCGCTTAACAAATCAGCGGTATCTAATGAGAAACTGTTCGAATATCAAAAATGACAAATTTTACGACAAAATTCTACACAATTCTACGAAAAATTGTATAAAGTAATCCAGTTCGTACCTTCCGGTAGGTTTTGAGAGCTTAGGACCCGTGAAGCCTGCAGCGAAATCGTGGGGACGCACGGCCGACAATTTTGACGTAACTCTACATTTAAATGGTAATCGCGTTAAATACTTTCCGAAAAATTTGGTTCCTAAACTATCGCCATTCAGAAAAGATTTACCATATTCTATTAAAATGTTTTTTTTATTTCTGCAACCCCAACTGAAATAACATCGTGGAAAGCGAAAAGTGTGATGAAAATAATTCTTAGACGATAACAAATTTCTTGCGAAATAAAGTCAACGGCGCTTCAATAGTAACTGCAAAACAGTGCTGAAACTTAAATATTAAAATAGAAAGTCTACAGAGAATATTTTGATTTTTTGCCACCTTATTCTGAACTGTTGCAGCTTTATCATGGAACCATAAGTTATAATTTTGATTTTGTATCGGCATGGTCTCGATTTTTTTGGAGGACTTGCGGATTTTGAATCGTTAAGGCATAGACTAGTTCACAGATTTCTATTTTGGAATTTGTGATGAAATTTTCTGATTATATCCAAATCATGTGAGCCACCATTGATTTTCTAAAGATGCAATTCATACTCCACCACTCACCAGGAGTTCGTTTGGTGTCTCCAGTAAGATGCTGAAAACTTTAAATTTGAATCGGGGATGTATTTTGAAGAAAATCTCTCGCAAATCTTGTAACGCAATCTTGACGAAGATGAAACTTTTTAAAGACAACATTCCGAGCAGGTTTCTCCTTTCAGCAATTACAGTTTAATCATTTAATTGACGGTATGGATTCAGTTAGTCACAGGTAGAGGATAACCGATGACAGGCATGTCATTAATTGAGGTTGTTGTGCGTGCGTACAATAGTAACAAGTATTGATCTCGCACATCGAAACTGATAATCTGCGATTGCTTTGCGGGATCAAAACACTCCCATAGATAAAGAACGTCAGGTATTTGCAAAAAATAACGTAACGATGATGCGTTTGAAGTTTTCAAGGAAATACGCGATACTGAAAACATGTTTAATCACAGACTAGAAGAGAGGTTTCCAGGCGTTTTGATGGGTGTAGTTACTTCTGTCATAATTAACGTATCGATTCCTGACCTCCCACCAAGACCTTGATCGTTCAACTGAACAATTTCATTTTTTCCAATTAAATCCAAATTAACTCAAAAGCCACCAAAACCAAAGCCAGTTTTTTAAATTTTATTAATCATCGAGCAATTGTGGTTTTTAACAGTGCAGTTCCCATTTTTTTTTATTTTTGCTAAATATTTCAACTAAAGACGTAATTTAAAAAAAGTTACTTTATTAACATTGTTGAATATTTCTTACTAATTTTGAAACAAAAAAAAATTAATAATAGGGAAAGATATGTTTGTAAACGGCATCATACGTTGCGAACACTTAAAGGGTCGTCGTTTGACCTTTTCCCAGTTTCGAGGGGGCGGTTCTGCAAGTTACGTGCCTCGGCAATAGCGCGTAACTATCAAGACCCAATTTGCGTGGGTTGTGTTCCGAGTTTCCTTTTCTCTCGATCAGGAAGTTTGTGTCTTGGGGTGTTTTTGTCCATATTACCGACGTCGTGACATCACGATTTTGCATGTTCGGTGGCGGTTTCGTGGCCGTCGATTCTGCGCTGCAAATTTCACAACAACAGAAGAGACGATTAGCGATTCGTTTACGTAACGTTGTCGAAAATTAACGGGCATGTATAATAATGGCTCTATTACGACGGTGGAACGTTGTCGTGATCAAGATCTAGATTGCGTTGCGACGCCCTTTTCAGGTATACAGAATCGTTTTGGCGGCACCCTCTCTCTCAAATCCTCTTTTCAAATTACGTGTTGAACGAAACTTAAGTTCGGTTAATTTAAGAGGTTATTGCGTACTCGAAGAACCGAGTGTAGGGCATTGACGCTTCAATTATCTGCAGTAATCAAAATGTTCGGCCGCCAACGAATGCTGAAAATTTATTGCGCATTTGACACAGGTTTTCAACTTCTTAACCGTCGCTACTGCTTCTAATAAAAATTAATTTACAAGAAAAACTTTTGATCGATTTTTTACAACTAAACTATCTTTGCACAATCTTCAATCGGTATACAATGGTGTAGGAAAACGGCGGTTTCGAAATTTTTAGTTCCGGTACTAGAAGGATAGATGGCGTTGGTCCTTCAAGATCGCCCGGTTTAAAACTTTGCTTATCACTTCCCCAGTACGATTCTATTTGATTTCGAAATTCTGAGCAATCGGACCAGAAACCAGTCACAATTGTGGTTTAGGTTTTTTGTGTTCTCTGTCGCACGCACGGGGCGTCATAGGCACGACAATTCATTTTGTCGTAGGAAACTCCATAATTGTTGTAAATTTTCAGGATTTTTTTCGCACATGAAAGCCAATGATAATTTGAACGATTTAAACAATAAAACTTTGCTCTGGCTGATAATTTGCATGGAATTTCGTTCAAAAAAAACATTAAGTTTAACAACCGGCAGACGTTTTTGTCGTTACCGACAAGAGTCCACACTTTACACTCAGTAGCGTTGGCCTACTGGAAAAGAAATGAACATAGAACGGTAATACCAAGAAGCAACGTTTATTTGTTGACAGCTTCTGGAGTAGCGGTTTAAAGCGCTTAGTTGATTGGGTTAATTGGTCTGCAATTGTCGGAGGCGGCGGTACTTGTGCTATTTTTGTGGCGGGCGCCGTTCGTTTTTTCGCAAAATCTAATCGCGATTACCGGCCGATCCGGTGGGGTCGGGACGCCGAAGCTCAAACACCGGACGTGCTCGGAATCACGTTCTTCCGTTCGCTCCATTGTTACATTTTCCACTTTGTATGCGTTGCTACATGCAGTTTATACAACGTTTTCGCTCGTGTTTTGTCGTTCAATAAAATGAAATTTCGTGAACCGATCGCCGCCGCCACCCGCCGCTGTTAGTAGTACTCGATAATAGCAGAATCCCATCGCCGCCTATAAATAAAACCAATGAGTAAGTGAGCCGCTCCACGAAAGCTGAATCATTCCGGGGGCCCTCTCTCTCTCCGGCCATCCTGCAATTCACCTCGTAATTTGCCATAATTCATGACCGCAGTCATGTTAATGGACGACGGATTGAACGGTTGCGGGAATGCGACATACGCGAATCTCCAACGTTAATTAGTTCTCGTGACCCCGCAAAAGTCGAGTAATAATCACGTTGACATTACGAACGTTCATTATTTATATTCTGCAACGATTTGATTAGGTGGGAAAACGGACAGTTTGTTGGAAGTTCTCGTTTCCAACACCGGGCGGCGTAAACAACCGAAACTGTTTTTGTCGCGGTTACGAGGCGAGACCGTTGAGTAGAACAGGCGTCCCTCTACCCCACCACGTAATTATCGGAAGTTGGTCGTTGAAGTTACGATCGTGTTGAGACTTTGATTCATTTGAGAAGGTGGATAATTTCGCAAACATCGTGAGCGGTCGTAATTATGCTAATCGTAACTAGCGGTCTTCCAGCTAGAACGTTTTTGATACCACTATCAATGAATTTTGTTACTTCGAGACTTATTTTTAGTTACGACTTCAGTTGCAACGTAGCAAATGCGTTCTGACGCTTCCTCGAAGGCGCTAATAATTCTTGTTTATGGAGGAATTTGCGTTGAATTTTTAATAGGGATTGGGACGCTCCCTCGCCCCTGAAGTGGAACTATCGCGTTTTCTCGAGTTTATTAGACAAGAGTTTTTCGCGCCGGCCTTTTAATTAATCATTGTAATTAGTGCGCGTTGTCGTGCCGGCGGTGTGGAGGAGGCGCGATAACACCGTGCACCGCCACTGTTTAGCATTAATTTAAATCCCGTCTATCTGTGAGCCATAGAGCCGTAGCCATAACCTAAACGTTCGCAATAGAAACCCGACATCGTGCACAGAATTCTGATGAAGGTCGTTGTCTTCAGGTGAACCCGTCCTCCGTAGACCCCGTCACGCAGCAGATCCAGAGCAAGTTAGGAAATTTTCAAAAGCTCAAGTACTTCCTTGACCAGAAGGAACTGATCGGGGTTGATGGTGTACCGCCCAGTCCGGGGGTGCCGTCGTCCAGACAGCATCATCCATTCCCCAACTTATCAGGGCCGTCCTCCAGGTATATATATATATATTTTTTTTGTGAACAATATTTAATTGAATTCTCCTTACAGGCTGCAGCCGTCGACAGAATCTCGTCCGGAATTCAAGAAACCTCACCATCAAAATATCCATCCGCACCAAAGAGGCGGCTACGTGAAGCCGGCCGATGGGAAGCCACCTTACGAGGGTAGAGGCGGCTATCCCGGACAACCGGTGAAACATGGGAGCGGTATCACGAATCACAGGTCCAATGGGATACTACCCGCCAAGGGACCACCTCAATCTTCGCCCGGTTCCGCGTCCAATCTGCAATCATCGAGCTCTTCAGGACGGGTGCACGGTAGCGGCACGTCACGCAATCCTCGCATTCCCTATGACCAGGTGGGTCTCCAGCCCCCCGTTAGGAAACGTATTGCCCATGTTAAGAAACTGGTAAAAAAAATTACTAAAGTTGGTCCAATTCGTTATAAAGCTGAAACCAAACGCGTTTTTCTCTATATATATATATATATATAAACTGACGTCATTTGACTCTGTATGAACGGTGGCGCCGCGTTTAAAATCACGAAAATTTGCAAAACGCGTAATGAAGGCTTGGTCGGTATTGTAGAAATCTGGAACTGCAAACGAAATTTCTTCAGCCGTATTGTTTCATTTTTATGTGACTTGTCATTTCTTGAAAGCCCCACATATCTAAATTTTAAGTGCACTATCTGGTCAGTTAACTTTAGCAATGGCTACCAGTATTTTAAGTTCCGTTATTTGGGGATTAACTGAAAGTGAACACTTCTTTGACTTTGCTTTGATAGTTAATCAAATGGAACAAAAATTAGTTTTGTTTCATGTCATTAGTAATAAATGAAGTCGATTGAGTGACTCCGGCGTGAAAAGCTCGCATTTTTTGCTTGTAAAATTGCAAGTTTTCACAGTACTTTCTTCTTCAGTACTGAAGAAATTTGAGGATCCCAATCAAGCAAAAAGTCGTTTTGGGCAAACCTAGTTTACAATAGTTTTATGGGGGTTACGATCGGTCACGCTTGCATAATAACAAGAACCGTCTCCGACTTCTGTACGGTTGCCAACCGAGAATGAAATTTTGACTGCTTTAGGACGGCCGTAAAACCAGATAAACAGTTAAACACCCAATAAATTTGTGGCGGCCGTTTCAGCATTTGGCCTTTCACAAAAACTACTTTCGGACTTCGTTGATGTCATTTGAAATTTGCAAAGAGACAGATGGAAATTTTCCCCCTTTCGACGCGACGAAATGTGTTGTGAAGATGGCTTCGCTTCTCTGGATGTTATTATCGGAATCAATTAGGCGATTGCGACCCGACCGTGAAACTCCCGCGTGTGTTAATAGCAGGTTGTAAATCTTCATTGGACGGTTTGCTGGAAGGAAACGGGGTGGAAAATTGACAATTTACATTATCTTTTTCGCGTTTTGGCGTGGGGTCCGGGCTGTTTCGTCTGCTAACGGCCGTCGTGATAAGAGCGGAAGTGGCCGGGTCGAATTTGACGCGAGTTAACATTTACTTATGGACTTTTTCGGAAAACGCCTCGACCACGGCGCACACTAAACTGGAAATTTATCGGTTTATGGGGGCCGAACCGGCGATTTATTGCAGTTTCTCGCCGGACGGTCCGCCCCAAATTGGTTGTTCACATTCAGTCAATTTGCCGTTCAATAAAATAAAATATTGACCCCGCCACCGCCTGTACATCGAACCAACCATATCTAGGAAAAAGTCACAATCGCCATAAATTATTCAAGCGGATTTTATGACACGGTCGAGAATTTTTCGTCTCTCCTTCATCGACCCGTCAACAACACGGAAAGTAATGAATGATATAACGGCTTCTCTTTTGCAGACCCAAGGACCTACGGCCGGCCCAAGGGAACCCATGCCTTCCGCCACTCCTAATCCCGACATGGAGAACATTTTCAAGGTAAGCACCCACTTGACGCGACACGCGCAAGGGTCGACTACTAGGAATCAAATTGCAAGGTTGTACAACTAAACGAATTAAGTAATTCACAGGAAACGTTAATCGCAAGCTTATCTGCATTAATTTTTTTTAAAATTGCAAGTTGACGCCATTTTAATCGTTTCGAATACATCCTTGCAGTTAGTTTTTCGAAACTGGCGCACCCTGCGCGTTGTTATTAAGGCTCCTAAAAATTTGTTGGTCAACACAATTAGTAACAAGAGTTGATGGAAATTATAGAATGGACCGAACGTAATTTGTGCTTTTGAAGACACTTGTTCTCAGTACAGTCAGCAACAAAATGAATGCCAATCTGCACGTTGTAAGTTTAACTTTATTTTGCAACAACCAAGTGAATCGTATATGAAACTATTGCCGTTATTTACTTTTATGTTTCTGTTTTATCGATAATTGAGAGAGACCGGACAAGAAAAGATGAAATGAAAGTAGCAAATCGAAGAAATAAACTAAGAAAAATGGAATAAATAGAACGCACAGCACCGACGCGTGTATTGTGTTGTTCAGGGTTTATAGAGAGCGGCCGCACATTAGAAGCAACCCGTCAAACTGGAACGTCGCAAGGGTCGCGGAACCGATCTTGGCGTGTGTCTCACTGAATGTTGTGAACTTCATCTGAGTACTCGTAAAGATCAAAGACCGCGTCCCTCGGGTTTTGCGTGTTCAATCCCCGGTCGGTGTTTGTTGCCTCTTGACCGACCGGAGTCGGTGGGGTACAGTCCGGATGGAATTATGCGCATAATCGATTCATTAATTCCTTTTGACAATCCGATCGAGTGTTTGAATCGGTTTCCATTGTGCGATGCGTTGTTTAGTTCTCTGACTTAACTGTCCGCCTATTTTATGGCGTTTTAACAAAACCCATTATTCGCTTTATGATCATGGAGTTGCTTCACATACCTGTTTACAACACGACGAAAAACGTTACTGTTCCAAGATTGTCAGTCCGAATTATTAAAATTACGCCAGCAGTACCGTTGGATAATAATTTCGATTGTATCCAAACAAACCAACGGCACATGGGGCAACTACTGTTGAACCCTAATAGATGTTGTGATTTTTTTTGCGGATATTATCCTTTCAGTGGTAGCTAATTATTTTTTTTTTCTACCATAAGTGGGCAACGAAAAAGTGAAACTTTTTTAATTTAACGTTTTCTAACGATAATTATTTAATGGTGATGCGTGATAGGTGGTCAGCAATCACAGGAACATTGCACCTGTTACCGTTTCAATCACAGAATCATTACCAACTGTTACCTAGGTTAACTAACTATTCCTTACCACCAACTTGCCTACGCACAATAAAATTTCTGTAGAAGCAATTACCCACTAATAAGTTTCCATACGTTGATAAGTGTAAATGACTAGATATACTGCAGATTGGTATAGGAAGAAATTTGGAAAGAACGTTTTCCGATGCAATGCAATTTGAGCCTCGAATTATATTTCTATTGCATTGGAATGGCTCCTCGAGTTGTTAGGTTCGTCCGTTTTGCAATTTACGTCCACGAACACAATCGTCGTAATTCTCGCATCGACGACGGAACGAATGTTGCAAATATTGTTGCCGACAACTTTTAATTATCCCCCCATCCCGACGTTCATTTTCTGATCGTGTGTTGTTTTTCGCAGGAAATGATTGAAGTACGAATGCCTCTCACCGCCATCGCAGCTACTCCCAGGATAGAACAAGATAATAAGTTCACCTTCAATCCTGTTCTCGCCAAGGTAATTATAACCAGAAGTATCGCACTACCAAATGTGAGGTCAGAGTGAGCGGGGAGGAAGACTAGTTTAATTGGTTATTGTAGGGTCGCCACTAATTATCCTTCTGAGTAAGATCCGGGGGATTTCGTGCCGTGTAAATCGAACAATTAGAAACGGCTAGATTGCGGACGTTTTCGCCCCCGTTCCGGAACGATAAGTTCAGGGCTGAAATTGCTAACATGCTATATTTACCTACGAACACCATCGGTGTTAACTACCTGTTGAGAGGTTCGGTACGATTTTTTCCAACCAAACAAAAAGATTTCGTCTTATCTTATTGTAAACTTGTGACGTAATTGCTTTATTATTGGAACTTTTGCCTCGTAGTTTCTGGAACCGAGTCGTTTTTCAGGAGAGATCACTTTTTTCTTGGTAACTTCGCGCTGTAGCTTCTGGAACCCCGAGTCAGGGAAACTCAGTTTTTTCTTATTAAAAATTTCAGAAAAATAAACAGTAATCACGCTTAAGCCCAGCGGTACTGTAATCAATTTTTTTAGTTCCGAGTGCAGTTCTGCGTTTTCAAGTGAAACTTTTTAAATTCGATTAACGTCAAAGCATACGTAACGAAATGTGAAACGCTCCTCCTACCTGCATGCAACTAGAAATTTAACGGAACTCAGGCCTGGCGTTGAGAGTGACGGGGTAATCTCTCACGGGCCCGAATTTTTTGGGGGGCCCAAGGATAGAGTTTCCTTTTTTTCATTGTTTCCAACTTTATTTTTGTAAATCCTCCTTCGTAGACAACATCTGTAAAAAAATCAGTAGACAATTGATACGGTACCGGACCTAAAATCACTCGAGCGATCGTAATGGTATTTAAAACTTTGCTAAAATTTAATTTGCAAATTTAATCACTTCAATGTTTGAAGGTACTCAACTAATTTCTACAATTTTTTGTCAATAAAGAGGATTTTTTCTATGGTTTTTGCGAAAAAATTAAGCAAAATTTTCAACTTTTTCCAACACGTTTACGGTTTATGGTCGAAATTTACGAGGTGCACTTAAATTACCCCCTGCGTAGCGGGTTTATAAATCAATCTCAACTTTAGCTTGATAACATAATATGGAATCACCATAAACGTTTTATTGAGATTCTTGTGTTTCGAAGCCGGATATTTGTCGGGATCCATCAATTAATTATGTAAGCAAGTTTTACAAGATCTAACGACGGTAGTTTGCAAAACAAATTAGGCGTATCTCAAGGCGATATGTGTTATTGTTGTTACTATGATAGTTTGCGGGGTTAGCCGGTCGACGTGACGTGTTCAATGACGATTTCGATAACTGGGGTTACCGCCAGTCACACAAGGTGCCGAAACTTGCCTGGAAGACCGCGTTCATAGGTTTTGACTGGCAGATGTTTCTTATGCCCCCGTGTGAAAGTCTTCCGGTTCTCTTTCTAGAATTCGCTTTTTAAACGCGACAACTATTAACACGTCGCAATTACTCGAGGATTTAATCAGCTCGGTACCGTATCGATCTGTTGTTATTAATAAATGAAGTAGCGTGATAGTAATTTTTTTTGTGTGTTGTGTTGCAGTTGACCGAATCGACACCGGAGGCGCCGTCTACGAACACGCCAAAGAGTAAGTACCTTACTTCGTTTACATATTTTTTCACAAATTCAAGTTGCGTAGTGTTTCATTCCCATCGAACTGACGACAACTAACCTTGATTCGTTCGTCGTCATTAATTCCTTCCATAAATAAGTAACGTCGCCTTGCTCGTTTATTGCGACTTGATGGTGCAGTTGGCGGGTTCCGACAGTATCTTCGTTTGCCGTTTTTCCGGTGATGTGTGATGGTGGCCTAATTCACGACGCGTGCTGCGTTGTAGTCATAGAAACCAGCCCCCCGCCGGTGGGGTGGCGGCCCGTTTCTCGAAGGGGCCCGAGGGGTGCGCCATCAATGCAACCGAATGCACACTCACGTAAGCGAGTGCAGTTCGCGGACAGTCCACGGCACCGACAGACGTGCCCGTCGGGTCTTACGTAATGGTGGTCGCTACTCGCGCCATCCATCAGACGGGTTTCAGTGGCGCTTAAGAAACTTACGGAGATAGTCGTGTTTGTTGATTTCTTCGACGACGTTAAGGGTGTGCTACGCCGACAAAAAAAAAACGCGCAATTTCTCGCGTGTGGTTAGTGTTTACTGCATGTTCTTTGTGTGGCAAGTCCGAGAACATGTGGTTGCGCATTGGAATGGAGCGCATCGAAGCGGCAGTACTTCTTCTCCTTGGGTGAGTTCCGAGGAGTACCGAGTTTTCGAAACGGTCCTACGGTATCGGCCTTTGTTTCCGTTCCTTCCGCTGCCGCCGGGTTGTTGACACAATGCGGCGGTACGGCGGCGACAGCTGGAGGTACTCTGTCCGATAGGTAGTACTCGAACTAATTGGCCGCTTCGATGGTGATGGCCGTCTTCGGTTGGTGCGGCATGCCGAAATAAAAGTCGCGGAGTTAGGGTTAACGTACGCTCTGATCTCGCGGTTTACAACGCCAATGGTCTTTTGTTATGGTGCTATCCTTCGTAGTTTACTGGTACCATCTGATGTGTATTTTGTCGAAAGCACGAGGTTTACCATACAGTATCTAACACCCAGAATCACTTCAACCCCCGAAATTGGCTTTCAATATTAGATCTTAAAAAGTCAGAAAGGCTGAGTGAGAAGCTATATTCGAACTTCTTTACATTTGTTGCTGCGAATCGATTCTCAGGACTCGAGACTATTCCGGATCTTCTCCATCACCAGTAGCTATACTAAATAATTGATATTTTCTTGCGTCCCCACTGTACTTTTGTTCTCGTTATGGGTTTCTCTACCCCGTTTGCTACAAGTTTCTTTAGATGTTCAAAAACCTATTCTGTAGTCACGTCTGTACCGGCACTCTTCTTACCGAAATAATACCATCATCGCGTTGTTGATTTTTTGATATTTTTCTCCAATGCGGTGATATATTTCTGACCATGCCAAAAAAAATTTCTTCTAGCATCAATAATTTCCTGCCAATCTTCAAGTATCTGAAAACCGTTGTGTCACTTGAGCTTTTTGACATTTTCTATATATAGATTTTTAGACATTTTTCTTGTTGGTCACTCCAAAGAGTTCAACGCACGAATAACTTTTTTACTTGGCTCAGTTTATTACATTAAGATAGACCTTGGATTTTAGATAACCCCACCCGAAATCTGAAGGGGTTACACGAAGGTAACTTAGGTCACTCTCTCAGCCTTTTAGTTGAATTGTCTGTCTTGTCTACCCATCTGTCTGGTAGGTAAAATATCGAAATTATCGAGTGCTTGCCAATTGGGATTGTCATTCTTATGTCGTTCAAACTGATTGATTCGTAACTGAATGCAGTTAGGGACGAGAACAACTTCTGTCGCGTCCGTGACGTATTTGTTGTGTTTGTTTATAAATTGGGTGCATTTACTGGAAATCACCGCCAACAGAAAAATAATATGAAATTCAAATCTCTTTCAGCTTCGTTATGTCATTCAAATCCAATTATTCATGCCGCTGTGCGAAACGTACAACACAAAAACGGTTTTGCCTTTGAGTCTAACTGTATCGGCGTCGTTTTCCAAATACAATTTTTTCCCCGACGGTTCACTCGGCACTGCTTTTGTACAGTTTAACGCGTTTGTTTTGTGATGCACGCGGGCTTAGGACCGGATTGCAAAATTCGATTAAAATTCCTTCCGCTAGCGGGTCATTAATCTGACCAACAACTATTTATCAGTTTGATTTTTATTCGTTTGCAAAAACTCACCTGCAAGTTAGCACTCAATTTTACGATTCTGCGCCAATTAAGCCGACATCATTAAAACTTCGTTGACCTAGGCCAAAGGTCAATCGTTGCCTGAGCATCAATAGATCTTGACGATAGTTAAAACTTCATTTTCGCTCCATTTTTAAAATGATCGAAACTACTTGCAACATTTCAAAAACCGACCAACAGAATGGCGCGAAATTCGATACGTTTATGGGTGTTGACGAGAATTGCCACTATGCCAAATTTCGTAACGTTGCGACAGTTTTGAACTTTTCACTGGTACTACGCCGGAATTGCCGCAAGTGGCCAACTAAGAATTGGGTAAATTTCGATTCCTTGCCGCGTTTTTAGCTAACAAATTTTTAGTGGAATTTCGCTAGACCGGAAGTGGTCTAATTCGAAGCGTGTTAGTTTGAGGACAGGCCAATACGGCACCGGCTTTTCACCATATACGGTTCGCTTCCAAAACAACCGCAAGTTCCGCGTCTTTTGAAATGTTAATCCGGGGACCGTCCCATTCGTCGCTTCGAACGTAGCCGATAGTCTTCTAATCGACCGTTGAAACCTCCCGGAATTTGAATGTCGATGGGCGGCAAAGACGATAAAACACAAATGCGGAACAGGTTCATTTCACGCAACATGTTTCACTTGCGTTTTTGTTACATTGACGTTCCTCGAAACGTGTTTCCATTGATGTCCCGCACCATCACCATCACCTTCGTTATTATTAACGTGAGAAACGGCGTGTTTTTGTTTATCCGGAACAGCAGTTTCCTGAAAATTATTTATTTTCGGGTTTGTTTTCTCGACACGATTCCGGTAACGATTCTTTAGAACCGAGAGGTTCTTTGTTTGGTGTCGCGCCATTCTTTGACGCACACACGGTAATAAACGAGAACCGTCCTATTTGCGTCGCCCGCTGCTGAATCACCTGCCCGCAGGTGTTCCAGTCCTGCTAACAGGTGGCCCGTCGTGGCTACCGCAACCGCCATCCCAAGAAATTTTCTAAAGTGAGTGTTTTTGTTACAGAACGCGAGAAGGTGCCAGCCGCGAGGCCGCCAACGTAAGTACAAGTCTTGTTAGAAAGAGAATCTTTTAATTATTGACCTGACAGCTGACGAAGAAATCGGACGAAGACGCGCCAGAAGCTTCCCGTACACCTCCACCAGTTTTTATCGCTCCACCTCTTTAGTTCTTTATTTTTCTTCAATTTTTCAACACCGGACTTCTAATCAAACTGTAAAATCAACCTGGTCTCTTTCAATTCGTTTTCGTGTAGGTGCGAAAGTGTTCTCTCGATTCACAATTCTATTTGCCATTAGTTTGGGCGTTAATAAGTCAAAAAGATTTTTTTAATTTATTAAAAATCTCATCAGTAACTTCCCTTCTCCACTAAATCACAGTAAAGTTCTTAACACTTCCAATTTTTCATATTAACCCGTACGAATCCCGGAACCTTTTGTTCCCGTTTTCTGGCGTATCGTCGCTGGTTGGTTTTATTGGTTCACCGGCGGGAAAATCGCGGTTCGTCTCGATCACCCGTCATAGAAACTAAACAATTAAGCAATTATCGGGCTCATTGGCGGCCGTTAATTGGTTTATTAAAAAGTGCAGGTCGATTGGGCTCGTGGAGGCCGGTCAAGTTTATTGATCGCCTCCGTCAGGTAATTCGACCCGTACCTTTTCATTACGGTTGCACATACGAAATTGAACGAAGAGTATCCAACAGATCGCGTGCGACATGTGGGTGGCCGGAACGACTGAACATACGAGATAAGAAACCGTAAAAATACACGGTGAGATAACATCGCCATAGTCGAGACTTTAAACACTCAATTCCCTCCGGGGACTAGTTCATCCTGTTAATTACGCGTTTTTCCTCCGATTTTTAGTAGCAAATTAATTCGGTTTTGTGTGCCACTTCCGCACAGTTTTATTTATTTATTTTTTTTTGCAAACCGCCACGTGAATTTTTCGAGTTTCTACGTGTGATTGGTTGGACAGCGATTTTCCGTCGAGTGTTGCCGCTCCCCTGCGTTGGAGAGACCTTGATATTTGAAAATTGTCGACCGTTCTAATTGTGTTTGTGTGATTGCAGTGACTTAAGAGATGATCTCAATTTATCGGATGACAGCGATGACGAAAAGCGAGAATCTCTACACTCTTCCAAGTTACCAGTAGAAAAGTAAGTTGTTGGGTATCGCCAGGTAATTTGGACTGGCCTGGAGTTATTAGTTTATCTATGGCCCTTGGCTGGTCGGGATACGCTCTAAATTTAGAGTTTCCAACTCGTCTTCGAGTAGTTTCCAGTTTGGGTCCGGAGAGTTCCTGAGGGACTCTGGAAAACGTTACTAACTCAATGGCCATGTTATAAGCTCCACACATCAAATAGGTCCAACTAAACGTATGGACGTGCTTGTCCCATTTTAAGCTACTACATCAATCGAATTGTCACGAAAAGAAAATTCTCCTTTTCAAAAATAATATTTAATTACATTACTTTTTGACAAGCCGTAAGATGGCGCTGTACTTATAACGATAGGCGTCTGCACTAAATTTGCCAAGTGTCCCGCTTGATGATAACTAGTTGATAGAAGCCGCTTAATTTATAACCACATTGCAATCGCAATTCTTGTCTCAAACTGCTCTATGCAAAGGGTTTTCGATACCAATGTCGATAAAACAGTGTCCTTTAAGTAATTGGCGCTCCGGGGCCAAGGTATTTGCTTTTATTGGGACCCTAAAGAAGATATATATTTTTGTTGTTTTCATATCTTATTTGCTTCTGTCACTTCTAGGGTGTGGGGCGCGCAATAAAGCATTGTGGCTAATTGAGTTTTAAAAAAAATTATAATGGTGACGTTGTGGTGGAAGTGTCTCTTTCATGATACTGCCACATATCCGAGTTTATGGGTTAGAAATTGACTTGGAGATCTAAATTAGTTGAATGGACAGTATTAAATTAATAAGAAAGTTACTGCTGCATATAAATTAGTAATTCAGTTGGAGCGAACTAAACAAGGACTTTCAGGTACCAGTCAGGTTATCGAACAGGTGAAACCAGTTGCGTATAATTAAACTCCTGTAGTTATTTAAGGACGGCAATAGGGGCTCTGTACCTGAATTGGAGCAATAAGTTTTTAACGTAATCTTATGTTGTTTATGAAAATTTTAATAGACTTGCCCTCTACATAAAATTATGAAGAGGTTTCCTATTTAATCAGTTCAGTTTTTGACTAATCGCGTTGTTTGGCAGGATGGTGTCTCCGTTGGCAGCGACCCCGGCGGTCAGCTTGTACCCCAAGATGGATTACCCGCCAGAGCCGGCTCCGGCCGCCAGTTCCTCCAGCGATTCCTGTTCGGATTCGGGCTCCGAAAGTGATTCGAGCAGCGAGGATTCTATGGACGAGAACGTGTCGTCGTCTAACGCAACGAAACCAATTGTACCTGCAGAAACGGTTCCGGCATCGCCTCAACCCGAAGAAAAAGACAAGAAACGTTGGAACCTCGGCTCGTACCTCGGCCTCGACCAGAACAACGTCAAAGCGGATTCGGTACAATCGCCGAAAGTACAATCCTCACCTTTAACTTCCAGCATGTTGCCTTTGGCCGATTTCAAAAACAAACGGACTACTGAAGAATCGGACGCCAGCGACTCAACAAAGGATTTGGAAAGTGCTTTAGCTGAAGCGATGACAACTAAGTCAATGGCGTTGTTGTCGAGTTTTTCGGATTCGGACGATAGCGAGAACGAAAAGCGTGCTAAGAGACGTAAAAAGACCATCCAACCACCAGTTACCAAAAAATTTGATAGTGAAAGTGATGATGGACGGACGAGTAAAGTATCGAAACCAGTGAGTCGAGTGAGCCCGCGGACAAAATCTGTGGATTCCTTTAGTGAATCGGAAACGGATATGACATTTAATAGTAAAATCAGTGCCAAACCCCCCAAGAGATTGTTATCGCCTTTACCTAGTAAAACTCCCGAGAAAGTAGTGAAACCGAAAGCCAGTAGAGGACGTCCTAGAAAAATCAAACCGGCACCGGCTAGCGGTTCAGACACCGAAGTTCGGGTCGGTGCGAAAAAACGAGGGAGACCACCTTTAGCGAAAAACCGACGATCGGCTAGCGGTTCCGACGTTGAGGTGACGACACCAGTCAAAAAACGCGGCAGACCCCCGAAACCGCGACCATCCCCACCCAGCAGTTCGGACGAGGAAGAAACTTTCGAGAAACCACCTTCTAGACGAAGAACAATTTCGAAAGTGGACGGCAGTAGCAGTTCCGATTCGGATTCGAGTCCTCGCTTCAAAAATGATATCAAAGACAAGTATAGCAGCACAGCGAAAAAAAGCCATAAGCACAAATCCGAGGATAAAATCAAAAAGACCAAAAACGATTCCGACGAGGAATGGGGCAAACCGAAAAATCGAAAGAACCGTCTCGAATCGCCACGCAAATTGGATTCGCCGAAAAAGAAGGAGACTACAGCTCCTTACCGACGTAAAGGTCGGACGTCTACGCAACAATTAAGCGCTGCCATAGTGCCAACTTCCGATTCTAGCGATAGCGAGGTAGACGCGAAGAAAAATAAAGTGAAGGGGCACAAAAAGAGAAGTCCAAGTTCGGAAAGTGATTCGCATGTAGCGAGAAGAAGTCGCTCTTCTGACAGCGATAACTTACGAAGGGTTAAATCGACGGATGGCCTCAACAAAGGCGACACCGCGATCAAGGTTGACGAAAGCAAGTCGATACAAGACAAAAAGAAGAGCGACACGTTACGGAAGCTGTTCACGCCAAAGAGGGATTCCGAAGGGGGAAAGGGAGGCGGCAAAGGCGGAGGCAAAGGTGGAAAAGGTGGTAAAGGTGAGTCGACAAAACATTACTTTTACGAAATCGCTATCTATGTAATTATTGCACGGTAAATGGAGCAGCAAATAAGTTCTTGTTGGTTTTGATTCTTTGTTGTTATTTAATTGTGTAAAGTTACAAGTCTCAAACTTATTCGATGTTAATGTCTTCAATAAGGCACGAGTGAGGTCCTGTCTTCGAAATTCGGGTTTCGGTTCTAATAATAATCAATTTTCTTGCAGGTAAAGGAGGTGTCGATGTGATTTTCGTGGACGGCGGCTACGAGCGCAGCAGTTCTTCAGTGGAAGACGATGCGATACCGAGCATATCAAATCCTACTCTGTTGTCCCCGATACCAAATAAAGAAATCAAAAAGGACCCGCCACGATTACCGGTATCGTCATGCACGGAACCAATCAAACTCTCTAAGACTGATATTTCCGATAAGGAAAACTCTAAAAAACCGACAACGATTGCGCCACCCGTCGAAAAGCGTTCATTTAAACTAAATATCGGTTTAAACCGCATCGACATCAACCGCGTACCGAATTTGAAATCGAAAATGGAATCCATACGTCATCCCTATTTGCGTGAATCGGAAAAAATGAAAGCACCCAACAGGACGAGTTCGGAAAAGGTGCCGGAATCGAGAGATTCGAAACCGTTTAAAGAAAGCGACGAGAACAAAAAATCGTGGAAGAGCAGCGATAAAGACGCTGCAGCGGCGACGGCGCCCCCTGAAGTCGTCGAGGTGAAGCACAAGTCGAAGAAGCGGAAGAGACGTAACAGTGCCAGTTCGATATCCTCATTGTCGACTGTCAGCAATTTGTCTCACGGTAGCAAAAAAGCGGAAAGGAAGAAAGACCGGGACAATCATAAATCGAAAAGGCGGAAAGACGAATCCGAAGTAACCGCCAGATCTCAAAGTGACCATATGAATTTGGCCAACGCGCCCCCGACCAATCACGACCGGGAAGCTAAAACACACTCGTCCGTAGACAAGAACGCCGCGGTCAAACAGCAGAATCCTAGGGAGTATTTTTCGTACTTCGAAAAACCCGACGAGACCCTCGAGTGCGAAGAAAGGTGGGTGTTTTTAATTTTACTAGCGCCATCTATGAATAGTTTCGGAAACGAAATTGAAATTTTTCAAAATGGACGTTTTTTTTTCTTGTATAATTTGATTGATGATTGTGTTTTTAGGGCTCAAAGTCAGTACCTGAACGATGCGACGAGACTAAAGCATTTGGCCGACAAAGAGACTGATACCACTAAACAGTGCATGCTCTATTTGGAGGCTGTACTCTACTTTTTACTAACCGGCAACGCTATGGAAAACACTCGAGTCACCGAAAATTCCTGCTTTACCATGTACAAAGACACCCTTGCGTTAATAAGGTAATTAGAGAGACATTTTTGTGTGGTTCAAATAGTAATTTTGATTTATCGCAGGTATATTACCTCAAAGTTCCGAAGTCAACACGACGCATCCCCGAAACAAAACAAACTAGCCGTGTTGAGGTAATTGATTAATTGTCCCCGTTACCGGATTCGTTTTTTAATTGTTTGTTTTTTAACAGTTACCGGTGCCAAGCCCTTCTCTATTACAAGCTGTTCAAAATGAGGAAACACGATTCGAAAGACAACCAAAAACAGATCAACGATTTCTTCACTAATAGAGTAAGTTGTGATAAGTAGGTCCATGACGGTTTGTCTGACCGTATCGTTTTGCAGGCTGCAGCCATGCCGCAGGATCAGCAACCCCAACAGGGCCAAGGAACGCCTTCTCCATTGTCGCCTACTCCTTCCCCGGCCGGTTCAGTGGGTTCGGTAGGGAGTCAATCTTCGGGTTACAGTAGCGGAGAGTTGGCTGCGAGAGGGAACGCGCCTGTGCCTGCACCCGCGACGCATGCACCGAGTACGGGGGGTCACATATGGATACCGATTACCGTTTACAATGCCGTCTACAAGCAGAACCAGAATTTCACATATCTGCTCTCCAGTCAGGATCTGTGGGACACAGCTGATTCCCTTGTTATGAGAGGCAAACACACAGGTTGGTTTTTGGGTTGATGGAGAGAATTTTTGTGATTGATTATTTTTGTTTTTTCTCGTTAGACTTTTTTATCGAGCTGGACAGGACCTGCAAACCTCTAACGATGCACAGTTCACTAATCGACTTGGTGAGGTACATTCGGGAAGGTATCAAGCGTCTGAACGAGAGTTAGAATTGACCAATAAAGTTTGTATATAAGATAAATGTATGCCAAAGAAGCACGGAGTCAATTTTAATGTCAATGGTACCAGCTTGTTACTTGGACAGAATATACACGTTTTTACCTATTTATCTAGAGTATAGCTGACTTATTTAATCATTTACTTAGGGCATATTTGCCGTTTTAGATTGGTTTAATGTTGACTAGAGCAATTGAGTGATCCTATATATATATATATACATACATATATTATGACTTTTGATGTCGTTTCTAGTTAACTGACTTAGGGTGCAGTACTATAACAATATTTTTACAAAAATAGTAAATTCCACGTACATAGTGTATATTTTTTTGTAAATACTGTATGCTAAAGTTATATATATTTACTACATCTGCTATATTTGTACAACGCTAATATCTAGAGGCCTAGTGAATCAAACTATTACATCTCACGTGGTTGTGGATGTCGATTAATAAATATTAGTCATTGTTATTTTTGCATATATATTGTAGAGTAAGTGTGCATATGTAACATTGTATGTAAATCTTGTATCATATTTTATAAATTTTAAATTATTTAATTTCTATTTCTAAGTATTTTCATTAAGGCCATCTACAAAGCAAAAAAGGAAATCAAATTGATATGTATAATTTTGTACCTATATTTGTTGTTGCATTAATTCTACGCTGGCAGAAAATCTCGGATCTCGTTTTCTTCCAGAGTAAACTGCGGATAAAGCACTCATCACGGCGAGTAAAATTTCACTATGATCTTGATCTTTTCAAATTATTACTCAAATCGGGGTTTTTGACCGCAACCGTCAGCTGATCTCATCACATGTTAAAGTTTGCCGAATTGTAGTGGAAATTTACTTGAATGTGCAGAACAAGGTTTGGTTACAAACTTTACCTCTACTATATTGCGCATTACTGTCGATTAATGTGGTGCTATAAGTTATTATTGCTATTTTATTTTTTATTTATCGCCTTGCATTGTTTTGCCTTATTCATTATGGTCAGAAATGAAATAACGGGCTGTTTGGGACCAACGGAAAAATCTCTGAATGTGTATACGATTGGCGTAATGAAAAAATTGTTGTTTATTAAATTATTGATATTATTGCAATCTCACTGGATCTGCAAGAGGCCTTATAAATTGCATTCAGTTGATTTTTATTGCGGCTTAGTTGATTGTTTTTCAAAACTTTTGCGGTTCATGTTTTTATTGTATTTTTTACTAGTTAATTTATTGAAAATCGGGCTTAAATTGCCTTGCATTTCTTCCTACAACTTTAGATGTGTAATCAATCTGACATATCGACTGACAAAATGATGTTTGTTTTCTCTTTTTTTGTTTGAAATATATTAATTTATTTTATATTTATTTTCGTTGTTTTTGTTGTCCTCGCATTTTGAATTGTAACCAAACTTATGTCTGTTACCGGAACAATATAATTAACTCATAGAACTCCAAAGTAAACTTAAAGTGACCTTGTCTAGATCATAAATAATGAAATGAATACATCAGTACCTTGTACATATTTATACATAAAATTTAACATCAGTTATACTTTTGAGGTGATTTGTAACAAGAGGACCCAAGTTTTTTTTCAAATATATTATTACAGCATAACCATCAACCCTCTTTCTACCTTGACGCCAACCTTTCCATCTTCGGCTCAGTTTACAATCGACGATAGTAGCGCTACGCCTCGCACGATATAGTATACCATAGACAAAGGTAACCGCGTACCTTTTCGCTCTTAATGTTATCCTGATGTAAAACGACAGGTTGGGAGTTTCAGCAAAATTTCCTGTCGGCAACTGTGTGTCTTCGCCTTTTTTGTAATCTTGATAGCAATACCATTACGATAACGGATTTTATTGTAAATTTAACCAAAGATTTTGACGCAATTTTTGCTTGTGGTAACAGGATCACATAAAGGCGAGAAGGTCGTCGTTGGTGCTAGAGAAACTCAGTGGTGCCAACCGACGGGATTAGATTTTAGTGACGCTCGTGGTAACTTGAAACGTTCTGATTCTTCTAGAAGCCTGATAGAAAGAAAGCCGATCCGTTTCTTCAGAAATTTTGCTAATGCCAGATAATGATTAGGATCACATAAACGCGAGTGAGTCTTTGATGTAGGAGAAACTCAGTGGTACCAACCGACGAGATTAGATTTTGGTGACGCTCGCGGTAACCCGAAACCTTCTGGTTCTTCTAGAAGCCTGATAGAAAGGAAAACTGATCTGTTCCTTCAAATTTTGAGGGAATCTTAGTAATGACAGATAATGATGAGGATCACATAAACGTGAGCAGGTCATTGATGTTGGAGAAACTCAGTGGTGCCAACCGACGGTATTAAATTTTAGTGACGCGCCTGGTAACGCGAAAGCTTCTGGTTCTTATAGAAGCATGATGAAAGAAAAACGATACGTTTCTTTAAATTTCGAGGAAATTTTAGTAATGACAGATAATGATTAGGATCACATAAACGCGAGTGGATCGTTGATGTTGGAGAAACTCAGTGGTGCCAACCGACAGGATTAGATTTTAGTGACGCTCGTTGTAACCCAACACCTTCTGGTTCTTCTAGAAGCCTGATAGAAAAGAAAACCCATCCGTTTCTTCAAATTTCGAGAAAATTTTAGTAATGACAGATAATGATGAGGATCACATAAACGCGAGAAGGTCGTTGATGTTAGAGAAACTCAGTGGTGCCAACACACGGGATTAGATTTGACTAATGCCATATAATGATACTCCGAGGGTGCGTGACTATAGTCACCCTCGGAAGAAATGAAACTTTTTCAAGTTTTAATTTAAATCTAATTTTGAAAATGTGTTCCTTTTATATTTGTGTTATTGTTTTTTAATCGATTTGTAAATTTTCACATAATGGAAGTCACCCTGCTAGCAGATACTTAATGGATGCTTCCTTGTCTTTGTTGACGCGAAGGGATCAGTGACGACGATATAAATTACCAAATTTCTGACTGAAAATAATCCCTTCACAAGTTAGAAATTTATTAGACTGCATTATGATTACCCACATACAGCCCTCTATTACTTTTCCTCTAC
Source organism: Pyrochroa serraticornis (assembly GCA_905333025.2). NCBI lineage: Eukaryota > Metazoa > Arthropoda > Insecta > Coleoptera > Pyrochroidae > Pyrochroa > Pyrochroa serraticornis. The sequence continues at coordinate 4,631,406 of HG995157.1, read as the reverse complement.
AATGGTCACGACTCACGATACTGATGACCCGAGGTCACGTTTCATAGGCACCAAACAAATTCAATGCCATGTGAGAAAGCTTCTGGTTCTTAAAATTTAATGCTTGAATTTCCATAAAATAAAACACCTAATTTGAATACTTGTATCATTGACTTCTTAGAAATAATTAATCAATGCTTGTATGTACTATTGTTGTTTCTGCCTGATGTTTTTTCCACTATCAACGTATTCGACTTCTATTGTTATTGATTCGCAATAATTGTTGCATATACAAATAAAAAGCGTGAATAATAAACAATAGAGTCTCTTTATTTACAAAACCAAGTAGAAATTAAAATTGCGCAACGCCCGAATCACAGTTCGGTTAAGGTCGAGTTTCTGTCTTGCTCTCGTCCCCGTCTTCTCTCTCGTCCTTTTTCTTCCATTTGCCACCACCATAAGGCGCATGACGTCTCTTCAAATTCGAATTACCATCAGGTTCAACTTCAAATTCCATATTTAAGTCATCACGAATAATTTTAAGCAATGTCGTCCTAGGTAATCCCAAGAGTTTCGATCTTTCCCTCAAGGACAACTCAGGTGCCTCCTTCAAAGATGCTCGCACATAAGGAACGTGCATTAATCTTGACAACGGCCTTCCACACTTTTCCTTATCCTCAACATTACCAATACTAAAAAGCTTCCTTTCCCAACTCAAAAACGTCGTTCTATTCGGCGGTGGAGATCTAAATCTTGCCAAAAAGTTCGAGTTAATATCTTTCCAAGTTTGACTATTGTAGTCCTTTTCATGAACCCAAACCGCAGCCACTATTTTTTGTTCGTGAGTGTACTTGCAATTGTCTGATGTTTCGGAGGCGCTTTCTTCATCGTCGCTCATTTTAGGGACAGATGGACCACATATTTTCAGAACAGCTGTAGATACGTAATGGTGGCCTGATTACTTTCACACTTGCGCAGTAATTTACAAAATTATGTATTTAGAACGTTATAGTTATTGTTTTAATTTTGAATACCGTGAGGTGCTATCTAGACAGTGACAACTCGTACTAATAAATGCGCCAAATTTAAAGTTGGTGCTTCAAACAAGTTTTAATTTCAAACCCTACCGCTTTATTTAAAACTAATCAAAAATAGCCGCAGTGGTTGCAATATTTTAATTTACAAATACTTCTGCGTTAATAACGTTGATCTTGACGAATTGTTTAAGAATTGATTTTATGTTTCTTGTTACTATAGATGGCGGCGTCATCTAGCGGTGAGGGAAACTATTAGACAACGCTAATTCGTTTCTTTGAAGTTTAAAGTTGTCCTGCGCTATAACAACAGGCAGTGGGATTCTATTCTGAATGGTTCAGAGTCTTGCGGGTACCTAAATATTTACGTGACGTTTTGCTAATGTAACAATAAATTTTTTATGATAATTTCTAGAAACTACAGAAATGGTTTTAGGGTAATATGGCAATTGCGGGTCCTGAAATGAGGAAAGATTTGATGATACGACCATAGAAAATACTCTCGATGATACGACTCGAGTTCTTGAGAATACCTTTCTCTGAATATGCGCAAGCGCGGTTTATGGGAGATGGACGTTGCTCGCTCTCAGGGCCCGGTAACTCTTATGCTCAAGGTCGTCGATTCTGTTGAGAGCTTCAAATATCACCCACAATGGAAGAGCCACGTTCGAAGCTGGTATTACAGATCGCTTTAATGCTGACAGTTAATTGAATAAGTCAGTAGCGGCGAAATGATAACATAGAAATGGTAACAAAATTATAAATTACGACTTTTAAGTCAATTTCACATTTTGTTTTATAATGTATTACAACCACGAAATAATGTATCAATATTTTGCTATAGTTTTAAGCTCTATATTAATATGTTAGTTTAATTATAATCAGAATCATTTCTCTGCACGCCACTGTTGGGCGTGTCCTAGTGTGATTTTAATTCGTGTATGGAAAGTTCCCAGAAATTCGTTTACAACCATTTAGCTTTTTTGGCCGTTGCGGAATATTTTAATATATTAAAATGGGTAACAGTGAAAAACTATTGACTATTAAGTGTTGGGACTTTTAGAATTGCATCACTTCGTAGGTAAAGGTAAGCGATAATAAATATATTTCATTTGTTGAAACTATTAAACAACAAGTTGGCAATATCGTAGTTAATAGTGTACATTTGCATGTGAATAAAAATTAGGAAGCATTAGGTTCTACTAACAAGTAGATACAACTAAAGTTGTCGAAGTTAATTGTTAATTTTTTTCCAACAGTTTCTATATGGCGACATTAAGAAAACTCATTCTTGTGCCGCTTTGGGTTGTGAACCGCAGGCCACGGTATTTCATTTTTCGAACCCTGATTGGAACTTGGATTCATATGCAAGAAACATTTTGTGGAAAGCGATTTTGTAAATGCATCTGGCTCCAGTTGTCGAAGCTTGTCTGCTTCGGCTATACATTTTTGAATTAACCTGCAGGTAATGCATAAGTTATCTCGTTATTTTTCCTACATATTATGTTTATTTTATTTTTCTTGAGGGACAAGAGAGTCTACCCAGTTAGATATGCAAACAGCAATAATTGCAGAGCAACATTTACTGCCACAGCAGGCCTTTACAACTCCACACAAGGATGAAGGAGTTGGGTGTCGATTATCTAAAAGAACGTCTACTTTGTACAGGTAATTTCCTTTTTTTTTGATAATACACATATTTATATAGATTTCAAAATTCCAGAATTATTGCGGCAGGCATCTATACTGAAGAAGCGAAAATACCATAAGATACTGGTGGTAGTAGATTCTCTTTGCTTCCTATCAACATTCCTTACACTGTGACTTTTACGTGTATGTACTTCTGTTACCATATAGGTAATTAGCAAAGCCCTCAGTTTCTGGAAATTATTTTGGTAGTAGGATAAATATTGCCTGCTCGTAATTACAATGTTGTATGTTGGAAATTTGTAAAGGGCAATTGTTATACACTAAGCTCTGGTTGCACAAAGCGTGAGTAAACTCTCATCAAAATTGTGATTGGTGATTGCTGAGCCATTTGCTGGTTGTTTAAGAATTCAAAAGAAAGCAAAGTTAACATCTGTTAAATTCTTGCAGAATGTAACAAACGCCTAATATCCAGTTAATGTAATACATTTTTTAGAGTGCCGCTTGCTAAACTCTTATCACAGTGCAACTTGGGCTGTATCTAAATAACTTCATTTTTACAGTTTCACATTTCTTTCCAAAGTTTTCTATATTTATAACATATTACATCTTAGAATTGTAAGGTGTGGATAGTGTGATTAGTTAACAGATATGTGTAAGACAAGACATGCTATAATGTTATGTTGGAACTAATCTTACCACCAATAATGTTTAATTTATAAAAGTAGAATGTTAATTGGTAGAGTTAAATTTTCATTGGATATATTTTTTAATTTTTGGATATATTATTGAAGACGTCTACCATATTAATCTTAATTAATAACTACCTGCTGTATTATTAGTAGTATACTTAGTAGCATTTTATTCCAATATATGATTAACAATATACACATTTTGATGTAAAATTGATTGTAATTCTTTTCAAAGCATTAAATATTGTTTCATAAGACGCAATATCCTAATATTGTATTTTATGATACAATATCTTTGCTTACAATACCTTACAATTATTATATAAAAAAATATATAATTAACATTTCAAATTTGCCGCGCTTTTGGTGGATTAGTTATACATATCATTACAGAGATGGCGCCACTAAATCAACCAAATTAATTCCATTGAGTTGGTGTTTTAGAGAGTATTTTCTATGGTTCTCTCTCCTCTCACATCTCACATGGCTCTCACGTTCTCTCTGGGTAAGAAGCTTGTATTGACGGCCATTTCAATTTCCATTCGATAACTGACAGTGTCAGGAGAAAGATATCTAAACGTAAGTGCTTTTGAAATTTAATAATTTTAAACAAATTTGAAGGTGTTCTGGTTCGGAATTCATTTTTAAAATGATTTTTCGTAATTAGAAATAGCATATTTTTTACAATTATTGCTGTTGTACGGGTTTAACAACTTTTTTCCACGTGGTTTCCGCCATTTTGTATTGAAATTTTAACGTTTTAGGGTTATCTACAGAATGGCGGACGCAGCTCCAGCCGGAGGCCGAGGAGGTTTCCGGGGCGGTTTTGGCGGCGGTGGTCGCGGAGGTCGCGGTGGCCCACGTGGTCGAGGACGTGGACGCGGTAGAGGACGTGGTCGTGGTAAGGAAGACCAGAAGGAATGGGTTCCTGTAACCAAACTGGGCCGTTTGGTCCGTGACGGCAAAATACGCTCACTGGAAGAAATTTATTTGAATTCTCTTCCCATCAAAGAGTTTGAAATCGTCGATTTTTTCATCGGACCCTCTCTGAAAGATGAGGTGAGTTTTAACAAATCAACCACGCATCTTCCATGCCTGTATCTAGGAGCAAATCTCCAAATTAAGAGCCCGATTTCAAGTTGCAAGCAACCAAACTTTGCGCCCAATTTAAATTTTCGCCATTTGCAATTATTGAAGGTTTTTTCAATCTTCTCCAGATGGCGCAAGTGTGGAATGCAAAATAAACTTAAAATCGGGCCTTCAATCCCAAAATGATGAATCTCTTATTAATTCTTTTGTGGTTCAACCTGACTTCTCACTGATGTTAGAAAATCTGATTTATTCCACATAAATATTTCCCGTCCTCAATCAAATTTTCAATGTCTCATGAGAAATATTTCTAGGTCCTTAAAATTATGCCGGTTCAAAAACAGACTCGTGCAGGTCAACGCACGAGATTCAAGGCATTTGTTGCAATAGGTGACTCTGACGGCCACATTGGTTTGGGCGTCAAATGTAGCAAAGAAGTTGCCACTGCAATTCGTGGGGCAATCATCCTTGCCAAACTGTCAGTCATCCCAGTTCGTCGTGGCTACTGGGGGAATAAAATCGGGAAGCCACACACAGTTCCCTGTAAGGTAAGCAACATCAATTTCACTACAAAATTCACTTATTTTAACATGATGCTATTTTATTCTTTTGCGGTTTCTACCGGAGAACGTAGTTCGATGAAGGCTAAAGAATTCTGATTTAATTCATTATTGGCAACTTAAATAGTTTTAATTGCAATATCACTAATTGTTCCTCAATTACAGGTAACTGGAAAATGCGGGTCGGTAACTGTGCGTCTAATTCCGGCTCCTCGTGGTACTGGAATCGTTTCAGCTCCTGTCCCCAAGAAATTGTTGCAAATGGCCGGCATTGAAGATTGCTATACATCAGCCCGCGGTTCAACATGCACGCTTGGCAATTTCGCCAAAGCTACTTACGCCGCTATTGCTAAAACCTACGCCTACTTGACCCCGGATTTATGGAAGGAAATGCCATTGAGCAAGCCTCCCTACCAAGAATTTGCGGACTACTTGGCCAAGAATCATCGCCCTGTTACTGGACAGAGGCCAGCGGAAGATAGCTAATTCTTTATTGTTCAAGATTTTTGCTTTTTATTTGTAAAAAACAGACTTGCTACTAATTTTTAGTTGTTTTATTTTAATCTTTATAGTTAATTTGTACTGCACTACTTTCATTGGGGGTCGTGTCAGATATTTAAAATCTTATTGTAGCCCCACTCTCTGAGAGCCGTCCAAAACTTTAGTGAAACTCATTTACCTTATCTTTTGCGATTGTTTGGTCCTACTTGTCTTGAGAGTGCAGCTGTCGCTATGAGGTTTAAAATCTCAAGTCTACAATTTTTTGTGTACAATCAAGAACTAGATTTCTAAAGCAATTTGTAATTCAGGAGAATTCAAAGTATTAATTGTAGTTCCTGAAATGAAAATGTCCTTTCAAATTCCACCTAAAAGAAAACTAATTTAAATTAGTTTCAGTTTGAGGCATCTCAGGCGTTTTTAATTGCAAATGTCGAATGTTTGCGATTTCGGAATGGACATTTTAAGAGTTTCAAATTGCCTGCTACTTAAATGTACCTGTGATCAAAAACATTTTGTTCAATGAAATGGTTATGGCTTCCGCTTCTAACCGTCTACGTATCAAAACTACTGATATGACAGTCCAAATTAGAGATGGTACAAAAGAACTGCACCTGTTCTTTCGGAACAGGTATGAACTGACTGTTCCGCGGAACAGTTCCAAGAGTCCAAAAATAACAGGTCCGTTCGGAACAACAAGATCTAGTCCAACGCCAAACCGTTCCAATACTCCGACTCTGAACTACATCACAAATCCGATCCGCCACGCATGCACATTATGTTGAATTTATTTCAAATTTTAGCGCCGCCACTGCGAGTTTCTATTTTAATATTTATCTACATATATATTATTAAATTTTAAATAAAAAAAGTTCTTTCTTCTGCCAAATTTGATAAGAATAATTTATATAGTTAAAATTTATCTCAATAAATTACTTCTATTATAATATCTTCTTATTAATTTGCAACATTTGAACGTATCTCTTATATTTTTGTACAAAATGCCACTCTGTATTCGCGGTACATTTTTGGAACGTATCACCTGCGAATAAGGAGCTTTTAATGCAAGCGCTCTTATCATCTGATCACTGATCTCCTTCAATAGAACAGTGGTCATGCGTTCCGTTCTCCGTTCCGTGCGGAACAAAGTAGGAACCGGAACCGGAACAGATATTTGGAACAGGTACTGGGTTGCACCTGGAACAGGTCGGAACAGTTCCGAAAAAAGAACGCTCAGTACCATCTCTAGTCCAAATGAACCACATCCCAGTACACAAAGAGTCTATTAAATTTACGTCTTTTGTAGTGCCTTTTGAGCAATACGTGTTTTCCCAAATGCCATTTGGACTTACTCCGTCCGTATTTCAAAGACACATTAACAACATTTTTGCCGACGAATTGAGGAATGGAAACGCACAAATTTATATGGACGAATTGTCACCAATACAGAATACAGTGGAAGAACATCTAGAAATTTTGGACCGCGTTATGGACCAAGTCGCAAAATAGGATTTGAAATTAAGACTAGACAAATGCAAATTTATGATGTCGCAAATTGAATATTTGGGATATCGCATTAGTGAAGACTGCTTAAGATCTGGCGTAGAAAAGACGAACGCCATTCGTGCTTTTCCACTGCCAAAATCAACCCGAGATGTGCGAAGGTTTCTAGGATTGACGGGATATTTCCGCCGATTCATTCAGAAATCCTTTTTAACACCAAAACCCTTATCTGATTTATTAAGAAAAGACAATCCCTTTATTATTTTTTATTATTCTATGTATTTTTTTTAAAATTTGAATCACCTGAAAACCATTCCTTTCTTTGCTCTATATAGCTCTTTGACTGAGGTGTATTACTACTTCGCCCTCTTGTGTTTAATAAATAGCAAAAATGTAGAATAAGAATCTTTATACCGGCTCTTGCAAGAAGGCGGTAAATCCTCGAGTGGGAATTATTTGAATGTTCTCTTCAAAATTCTGTAATTCCCCTTTTTTGCCTTATACAAATGTCTGCTACTGAGGCTACAACACTATACAATGAAATTATTGCAAAGTTCAATAAATTTAAAATTCCATACAAAAAAACATTTAATCGGATTTGTCTCAGATGACGCTAATGTAATGATGGGGGTACATCATTTATTGATAATTACTATATGTAATAATAGTAGTTACCTACCGATTTTTACTTTCACTGGTTTGGCAGCACTGCCGGAAATTGACGTTAGCCAGAGCCAGAGAGTATTTCCTATGACCATTCGTTAACTGGCCGTGTCAGGAGAAGGATATCTAAACGTAAGTGCTCTTGAAATTTAATAATTTTAAACAAATTTGAAGGTGTTCTGGTTCGGAATTCATTTTTAAAATGATTTTCCGTAATTAGAAATAAATAATTTTTCAATTAATGCTGTTATACGGGTTTAACAACGTTTTTCCACGTGGATTCCGCCATTTTGTATTAAAATTTTAATGTTTCACGGTTATCTACAGAATGGCGGACGCAGCTCCAGCCGGTGGTCGAGGAGGTTTCCGGGGCGGTTTTGGCGGTGGTGGTCGCGGAGGTCGCGGTGGCCCCCGTGGTCGAGGACGTGGACGCGGTAGAGGACGTGGTCGTGGTAAGGAAGACCAGAAGGAATGGGTCCCTGTAACCAAACTGGGCCGTTTGGTCCGTGATGGCAAAATACGCTCACTGGAAGAAATTTATTTGAATTCTCTTCCCATCAAAGAGTTTGAAATCGTCGATTTTTTCATCGGACCCTCTCTGAAAGATGAGGTGAGTTTCAACAAATCAACCACGCATCTTCCATGCATGTATCTAGGAGCAAATCTCTAAATTAAGAGCCCGATTTCAAGTTGTGTCCAATTTAAATTTTCGCCTTTACAATTATTGAAGGTTTCTTCAATCTCCTTCAGATGGAGCAAGTGAGGGTTGCAAAATAAACTTAAAATCGGGATTTCAATCCCAAAATGATGAATCTCTTATTAATTCTTTTGCGGTTCAACCTGACTTCTCACTGATGTTAGAATTTCTGATTTATTCCACATAAATATTTCCCGTCCTCAATCAAATTTTCAGTGTCTTATGAGAAATCTTTCTAGGTCCTTAAAATTATGCCTGTACAAAAACAAACTCGTGCAGGTCAACGTACGCGTTTTAAGGCATTTGTCGCCATTGGTGACAGCGACGGCCATATTGGTTTGGGCGTCAAATGCAGCAAAGAAGTTGCTACTGCAATCCGCGGGGCAATCATCCTTGCTAAACTGTCGGTCGTACCCGTTCGTCGTGGCTACTGGGGAAATAAAATTGGGAAACCACACACAGTTCCCTGTAAGGTAAGCACCATCAATTTCACTACAAAATTCACTTATTTTAACATGATGCTATTTTATTCTTTTGCGGTTTCTACCGGAGAACGTAGTTCGATGAAGGCTAAAGAATTCTGATTTAATTAATTACTGGCAACTTAAATCGTTTTAATTGCAATATCACTGATTGTTCCTCAATTACAGGTAACTGGAAAATGCGGGTCGGTAACTGTGCGTTTAATTCCGGCTCCTCGTGGTACTGGAATCGTTTCAGCTCCTGTCCCCAAGAAATTGTTGCAAATGGCTGGCATTGAAGATTGCTATACATCAGCCCGCGGTTCAACAGGTACGCTTGGGAATTTCGCCAAAGCCACTTACGCCGCTATTGCTAAAACCTACGCCTACTTGACCCCGGATCTATGGAAGGAAATGCCATTGAACAAGGCTCCCTACCAAGAATTTGCGGACTATTTGGCCAAGAATCATCGCCCTGTTACTGGACAGAGGCCAGCGGAAGCTACCTAAATCTTCATTGTTTAAGATTTTTTGATTTTTATTTGGAAAAAACACAGACTTGCTACTAATTTTTAGTTGTTTGATTTTAACCTTGATAGTTAATTTGTACTACTTTCATTTGGGGCCGTTTCAGATATTTAAAATTTTATTGTAGCCTCACTCTTGGAGAGACGTTCTAAACTTTTTAGTGAAACTCATTTACCTTATGTTTTGCGCTTATTTTGTCCTACTTGTATTGAGAGTGGAGCTGGCATTATGACGTTTAAAATCTCAATTCTCTACAATTTTTGGTGTACAATCAAGAACTGGATTTCTAAGGCAATTTGTAATTCAAAATTTTAATTGTAGTTCCTGAAATGAAAATAGTCCTTACAAATTTCAAATTCCTCAAAGGACCTAAAACACTTATACAAAACGAATATAAATTAGTTGCAGTTTGAGGTCATGTCAGGCGTCTTTAATTGCAAATTTCGAATTTTTTAGGTTTCTGAATGGACATTTTGAGAATTTGAAATGTGCCTGCTACCGTTGAGTGAATAATATAAAGAGGTGTCAACGCATAGGGAATTTTGTACAATAACAAAAGTCCAGCAAATGTCGCTGTTGAGTGCTGCCACACCTTGACCAAGAGCTAAAACAAGTTTTATTTGTATTCGGAGTTAGAACCCACTTAAGGGGGAATGCTCGGGTTCGTAGGAGTTTATTCAATTTTGTGTGTTTATTTTTTGATATATTTTTAAACACCTTGCATCAAAAATTTTCAAATAATAATCCGCTTGCGACTGTTACGTCATTTTTTAAAAATTATTATTAGGGCCTTATTAAAATATTAAACAAAAAAGAAAAGAAAATTAGCTGTTGTAGTCCTAATTTGCGTTATTTTATAAAACTATTAGCAACAGTCACTACTATATAGAAAAATTTAAATAAACTAAAAAAACTGTAAATAAATTCGTAAAATTAAAGGGACCGCTACGGAATTTCAACTTGAGACGTGGTACACCGTGAGCCAGCTAGACCCGCCCTCGACCAACGTTGACAGGGAAATTCGAGCCGCTGATTACTTTGTTTATTGCATGATGAATGTTTCCGCTCCTTCGTTTAAAAACGGATACCGCTCTCCCAAACGCGTAACTCCCGACGCAAATTTTGCATTTTACTTAGAAGCTATTGACAGCTTCAGAGACATCATTTATTTATTTAATTTATTATGAAAAGTGCCAGTCTCGGGCTTTTGGGGTGTTGACTTCTATGAAAAGCATCACGATGGAAAGTCATACATGACCAGAGTTGGTTTGTAACTAGACGTGTCGACGTATCTGTATTAGCTTTTATTATCCGTAATTATTCGAGTTATTTTAAACCATTGAAAACTTTTATTTACTATAATTATTTATTAGTAAATTTATTGCGGTTGTTGTGCTGTGATATTTCAGTTTGTTAATATTTGCTCGGACATTATCTACATATTGTGAAAATGTGTGACAAGACTGGAAGACCGTATAGGACCTCAAGTATGCGACAAAGAATGAAGAGGAAAAGGTAATAAGAAAATTTCAATTAATTTCAAAGATTTTTGACATATATGATTATTTTTTACTGTTATTAAAAATGTATTTCCTTCCCGTTATTGCTTTTAATTAATCATATGCACTAATTTTTCTTGTCTTCTCTCCAAATGTGCCTATATCAACGAAACATCATTGATTTCAAATTACTTATTCAGATCTTTAAGAAAAGCAGTTGGCGGTTTGCAGCAAGTTGAAGATTCTTCCTTACAACAGAATATTGGGTAAACTAAATCGAGATGCACTTATTTAGCGGTGCTAATACTTCTCAATTTTTTAGATCGGAATTAACTTCCGCGCAGAGCATTTTACCACCAAGTGAAGATTTGTTGACTCAGCAGGAAAAGTAATTTATTGAAACATTCGAAATTATGTGCCTACCTAACGTATTCCATTAATTTTTAGTATTTCAAGAAATTCGGATTGTGATTTATTTGAAACTGAACATGTTTCTACAAGCGTACAGAATAAAAAAATTGATCAAATTTGTGGTAGAAGAATTTTTGACGTACAGCATTTTTTTAAATGTATACGGGAAGCTAACGATCATTCTCCATTTGATTGTAACATAAGTCATATGGACTTAGTGTCAGAATCCAGCAAGGGTTTGATAAGCACTTTCAAAATGAAATGTAGAATGTGTTTGATTGAAAGAGTAGTTACAACTGAGATGGAATGTAGCGACACATTGAATGTAAATTCTTCAACTGTGCTTGGCACACTCTCTATTGGCACCGGTTTTACTCAAACAAATCAGTTTTTGAGCATATTGAACATTCCACAACTTTCCAGAGGGCAATTCGATAAAAATTTTGACAAAGTTTCTGATGCAATTTTAGCCACTTCGTGGGCAACAATGGAGGAAGCAGGTATTGAAGAGGCTCGTTTGGCACGTGAAATTGGTGACGTAGACAAAGACGGTTATCCTTTGATTACAGTAATTGCCGATGGAGCTTGGTCCAAGCGGTCCTATAAAACCAAATATGATGCTTCATCTGGAGTGGCATGCATTGTTGGTGCAAGAACCGGCAAAATATTATATGTTGCTGTTAGAAATAAGTACTGCCCAATGTGTGAAAGAGCAAGAGCCAAAAATATTACAGTTGGAGAACATCGGTGCTTTAAAAACTGGTCAGGCACGTCCACCGCGATGGAATCCGATATCATCTTAGAAGGATTTAAACGGAGTGTATCTTTGCATGGTTTGAAATTTATCAAACTGGTTGGAGATGGAGACAGCAGCGTCTACCAGAAGCTATGCAAGGAGAAACCCTATGGCAACGGCATTGTTATTGAAAAGGTGGAGTGCAAGAATCATCTCTTGAGGAACTTTTGCACAAAACTGCGGGACTTGACCACAAAAAATGTGAGCTCTTCAATAAAAACGGTAAGCCCTAGATTGAGGAGTCTCCTAAAATCTAATATACAGCGACTTCGGAAAGGAATCAGTACAGCTGTAACATATAGACGGAAGGAAGAAAAGTCGATAACAGAACAGGTGAATGCTTTAAAAAATGATATTACCAACTCTCCAAAACATGTGTTTGGTGATCACTCCGATTGTGACCGCTATTTTTGCACCGGGCCTAAAAATAATGAGATAAATGAAGTACCGAGTTTAAAAGAATGTGGATTATTTGACGATATTATTGCATGCTGCAATCGTTTGACTCACAATGCGCATAGTTTGCTGCTAAACATGAGTAATAACGCTGCAGAAGCATACAATGCTGTTGTCGCAAAATTCGTCGGTGGGAAGAGAGTTAACTTTGCCATGAAGAGCAGCTATGAAGTAAGGTGTCATGCGGCATGTATTTCTTACAACGAAAAAGAAGAATATCATCGAGTTCTCCATAAAAAAATGACACAGAGAAGCCCAGGGAAACATAGCAAGCTATTCATGGCAAAGTTGCAAAAAAGGCGGCAATATCGTCAAAGTCGAACACAGCTATTTACTGTACGAGCCAAAAGAAGGATAGCAGGGGGAGAAGCTGATAAGGATTACGGATTGATGGAAGATATTTTGCCTATAGAAGAACTTGAAGAAAAAAAAAATTCCCTTATGAAATACTTAAACAGAAGTCAAGAAGACTTAGTTTCTTTAGAAAGAAATACTGTTGGACAAAGTACCAATACAATGTGGAAGAAGGAGCGAGGTTTGCGGTTAACTGCATCAAATTTTGGTTGTGTCTGCAAGAAACGTCAAACAACAGATAGTAAGAAAGTGGCGCAAAGACTAATTTGTTCAAATTTTTCGGGAAGCTTAGCCACAAATTGGGGTCAAGATCATGAACAGATCGCAGCAGACCAATTCTCAAAAGAATTTGGTCTCAAAGTTGTAAGCTGCGGTCTGTTTGTGTCTTCTGAATATCCATATCTTGGAGCTAGTCCCGATGGAATAGTTGGGGAGGATGCCATAATTGAAATAAAGTGTCCATTCAAAATGGCAAAATTGAAATTACATCCGAAAGAAGCGACACAAAAAAAACTTGTACCATATTTATTACTGCAAGGAAATGAGGTTAAGTTAAAGAGGACTCACGACTACTTTTACCAAATTCAAGGACAATTGGCGCTAACAGGAAGAACAACTTGCTATTTTGTTGTTTGGACTCCTCTGGGAATGACATGTGAACAGGTAAATTTTACCTTCATTCTGCTATGATTAATTTCAATAGAAATATCTATTTTCTAAATTCTTACCTTAATAATTTTAAACATTATCATGATGCATGTAATAACTACTAATGTTGTCATAACAATTTTTTTATATTTTAGATAGAAAGAGACGACAATTTTTGGAACACCATGAAGCCAAAATTGATTGATTTTTATATAAGTTACATGTTACCTTTATTAGCATTGAAAGAAATGTAGTATTTCAATTGTAAGCTGTTTTAATTAAATTCTACTTTTTATTCTTACATTTTGTTTTTAGATTTGACAAAGTGTTCTTCTTACATCGCGCTATATATCTAAGGCGTTCTTTCTAGCAAAATATAGGGGGAAAAAAACAGATTTAGCTTTTTCTACTTTTGCGAAGGAAGCAGTGTTCTGCTACAAAACCTGCATTTATTAGATACTAATCCAAGTTCGAAGAGCGCTGGGTGAACGGGTGAGCCCATCACATGGTCGGATGTGCCAAACCGCCCATCTGTTTTACTTTCGTGCGGTGTTTTGTCAACACCCGTGTGCACAGGACAATGCATCCCACGTTACAGGTCACTTTTTTTTGCCATTGTTAACGCCTAAATCTGTCGCTGTCTTACATATGAACATTGCTCGTAATAAATTATAAGCATCTTTCTTTCTTTCTATATACATTTGTTTCTATATTGTCGGACGTAAAGTATTATTAAAATAGTAAAAGCAAAAAAAAAACACCCCCTTCCTTGATATTATCATTAATTAATTTTATTCATATGTGAAACATAATTTCTTATAAATCAGCAAGAACTTGCTTTCCTTCTTCAAGCGGTCAGAAACCTGATATGTTATGATGTGATCCTATTTAGTCCACGTTGACTTGAATGACATATGTCAGAAAAAAATCGTTGCCACGTTCAACCAATTAGGAAAGCTGCAGTACCAATCACAACCATAATAACCTCATAAATTATATTGGAAGAAACACCAACTCCACGAATGCGTTTGTCCTTTTCCACATCACACTACTTTTAAATAACATGCGTGTGTGTAGGTACCAGCCTTTCAAAACAGTGACCGCCCAACAAAAATTTCAGTTTTGTGAAACCGAGCAACAAGCCTTAAGTAGATATCCGTTTGCAAGGAAAAAATATCTGAAGGACGTTACCCGGCATTTCAGATAAGCCAAGTTTTCAAAACAAAGCAATAAATATCAAATTTCCTCAGCGGGCTCATGAACACCGTTATTGACATGAGGGTTTACCATGTTGATGTTTCTTACTTCTGAAAGCAGTATGTGGTGCTGCCACCGAAATTCTCAAAGATGTTTATTTTTCACATCGGCCAAGGGAATTTTCGGGCCCTATCAGTTATTATTATCATTATCTGTTTATGTTTATAGTTTGTCTTGGAATAAAGCCGTAAGGGCCTATAAGTTAACACACAAAATTCAAATTTTTTTGATCATGTGAGTCAAAATATAGAGATAGGAACTCAAAGAATAGTAGTAGATGAACAATCTGTTAAGACATTACAGGAGCAGTTTCATAGATCCAACGTATTTAACCGTCATGATGACAATCTAATATGCATACAAATGAAGTATTGGATAAGAATTTTTCCACTGGCAATATCTCCTCTTTTATCATTGCAGCTCTACAAAACGTGCAGTTAAACTTTTTTGAATTTTTATAAACAATATAGCCTGCTAAATATGTTATTGCACATGTTTCAAAAGAAGTAGTCTTTATTATAATCCTCACTGCACACACGGCTTGAAACAAGTTGCTCTTTTTCTAAACGAAAAAGAGCAGGATTTCCAATATTCGAAAGCCATACCATTCGTAATGAATCACATTGTGGAATCCAAAAGGAATGCAAATTTGGATTATTGTGATTAATTATGATTAATAATTCTATATTTCAAAGAAGATAAAAAATCGAATTAACACTTGTACACGTTTCTTTTCGTGCCATACAGTATGATGATAGCAATGAAGAAACTTTGTGCTTCTTCAGAGAATTTCAAAATAGTAATGACAATGATTTTGATTTTCACTGTATGCTAGTTCGAAACGGCGATCTCGACCAATGTTACCCTTTATAGTAGAGTGCTCGCGCTGAAAAAAGAAGCGATTCTGTGGACACTTCAATATGAAAATATATGAACTAGCCAGATTTGTTGCTTATGTCCTGTGGATTTTAGATCCATAAGTCGTACGAAAATCGTACAGTGCGTGCGGACATAAAATGCAAAATTCAAACTAATGGTATTACGAGAAAGCCACAATATTGTAGTATAAGGTGTCCAAAAATCAAAATATTCTCTGTAGACATTGAAACGCCGTTGACTTTTTTTCGGAAAAGATTTTAAAACGCCGTTTTCTCAGTTCGATATCGAAAAAATATATCAAAAATTTGATATTTTCGGTCCACTTTTTGCTCTATACGCTGATATCTCAGTTCCCATTGCGCGAAGCAAAAAATTTCATTTTGATAAAATATGAAGAATTCAATCTGGATCACGATGGTTTTTTAATCAGATTTTTTGGGGACATATTTAACAAGATATTAATATAAATGTAGAGTAACATTAAAATGGCCCGAGCATGATTTCATCCTTTTCATTATACATCCACTCATACTTAAGTATATTTGGCAATTTGGGTTTTGGTTCTTAGCTATTTATTCACACTTTTGTTTGGTAATATGCCCTCAAACAGTGTTGCTTTAAATTGTTTTCTGTAGGAAGTAACTTATCTATGATGTTTGAGATTGCGAGTATTGATCTTAGATCATTCACAGATACAACATTGCTATTATTTGTGTATAATTTAAAGACAAAATTGTGCATTTTATTAAATAATTTATCACCAAATTCTATAATACCAACTCCATCAAATAATTTGTAATACCGTACATAAATCTTCCAGCCCAGTTTCTTTCTTAGTCCATTAAATTGACTAGTGGTGTCACATCCAATTAAAGCATAAAATGCAGCTCTCTTTGCAAATAATATGTGTAACAACATTCTTATATCTGCTTTGTCATAATCAAAATTTAATAATTTCCCTACAAGTTAAAAATTACTTTTATATTCAAGAATATGTTAGAATCCCCCACTTGTAACAAGCTCCAAGTTATCGGATTTCGAATATTCAAATAGATGCTTAGACAAAAAATTTGTCAACTATTTTTTATTAAAAATAGAATTGATGAACAAGTGAAATTTTTATAGGAGTGGTTAATAGCCCTTCCGGAGCCTCTTTTAATGCGTGTGGAATTCTTAATAGAGTTTTCTAAGTAATGATCAAAAACTACATCTATCCTCTGTGAAATGTACCTGTTTCTAAATATAATTTTACTGACTATGTTAAGGTATTCTGCAAAAGTTTAAGCTTTTGCAAGCTTTCCTAAACTCTGTACGACAGACATGGCATCAAAAATATGACAGATATGAGAAGATGATTGTGATAAAATGTTTGCAGGAGCACAAACTGTTTGTATTATATTTCCAAGTACGCTTTTATTTGAAGGAGTATTTAAAAATTCTGCTATGATTTATATATCTCTCCCCATTTCTTTTGCTGACAATATTTGTTGCAGAAATTTTTGCCCTCCTTGTGATTCCTTAACGTTCTTATATTTTTTTACTGTAGGCATTAAAATATCCAACGATTTCAATTTCCGTTCTTTTATTGATTTATAGAAATCAGTTGTATCGATTATATTAATTAAACTATTAAGTGCTTCTTCTCCTATTGCTAATTCATTTAATACGGACTTTTCAAAATTCTTATCAAATACTTTATTTGTATGCACATTAGATTGTCATCATGCTGATGTATTAAACATAAATCCTACACAAGGAATACACAAACAAACAGAAAAAGTACCGGCTCTAATCATCAAACCGAGAAATGAACAAAATATTAAACAAACCCTACTGGATATCAATGCAACAGTTAAAAACCTAAAAATAGGAGTAAACAAGACCTCAAAAACCAAAGAGGGCGCAATGAAAATGAAATGTAGAAAAAAAATCGAAAACGACGAAATTAAAAAAAGAATGAATGAACTTTTCCCTGATAAATACACATGCGAGAGTGAGGAACTGTGGAAACCAACCATCAAAATTGTCGATATGAACGAAAAATATAATCCAGAAGAACTGAGAGATACTATAATTCAACAAAATTCGCTCGATGAGCTAGAAGAAAGCGAGTTAAAAATCACGTATATAAAACACATACGCACGAAGAACACATACACAGCATTCATGGAAACAAGCGCAAGAATATATGCCGAACTCATGCCAAAGAAAAGAATATATATAGGCCTTCAGACGTGTAGAGTTTATAATCAGCTGAACACAAAGAGATGCCCCAAATGCCAGGGGTATGGCCACTCTGTCCTGAAATGCGTGCGAATAGCATGTAATTACTGCGCAAAATACCACCTTTCTGAACATTGCACAGAAAAACAAACCAAACTATGCACAAATTGCATAAACGCGAACGAAAAATACAAAACCACACGAAACACGATGCACACAGCATCTGATGAAAATGAATGCGAAACTTTTAAAGAGAGAAAAAGATATGTAATCTCCAAAACCGATTTCCCTGGTGGAAAAATTATTGAATGATATAGAGATGTTCGATTTCCCGAGCTTTGAAAATTTCGAAACTCTTGAAACTAAAAAAACTGATAGTTTAGAAGATTGCAAAAACATTTTAAAAACAGGAGAAAAAGGCTTGATAATTATACACTTGAATATTTGCAGTATTGACAAACATTTTGAGGAACTCCTGATAATGGTACAGCAGCTTGAAGAACTTCCAGACGTAATAGTCTGTACGGAGACAAGAAAAATAGACGAAAATATGTACAAAATCCCTGGATACTCGAGCCATTATAATAAAGGAATATTAAATCAAAACGATGGGGTAATAACCTACATCAAAGAAGAGTTTTCTGAAAGCCATACAATTGACCACATTGGGCAAATAGCAATAAATACTAACAGAGTAAAGAAGCAAAACTTTGAATATGAAATATACTCAATATACAAGTCACCAACGGTTAGAAACTCCGATTTCATCGAAAATCTGGAAACCTTCCTGAACAACCAGAACATGGAATCAAACGCTGAAAAAATTCTCATCGGAGATCTAAACATTGATCTCATGGACCGTTCACTGGCTACAACCAGCTATCTGAATCTCTTAGCGTCGCACGGTTTCATCCCGGCAATAAAAATACCAACAAGAAACACCGATTCCACTTCAACCTGTATAGATCACTGCTTTGTTAAAACTAACAGAGCAACTGATAACTGGATTGCAGTTGTGATAGAAACACACATTACTGACCATTTTCCAATTGCCATAAAAATTCCAACCAAGGCTAAAAAAAACGAATCGTATAAACCACAAACAAAAAAGATCACAAACTACAATAAATTAAGGAATATAATGCTACAAAAAGACCTAACTCATATTTACGAAAGCCAGGACGTCGACTACTGTGCTGAACTCCTTACAAACGCAATACAGGACGCTTTCAAAGATAGCCAATCGGAAAGGAAAATATGTACATCAAACAAGCAACCCTGGATCACCTCCACAATCATAAGAGCAATAAACAAAAGAAATAAATTATATCAAACTGCAACCAGAACAAAAAACCCTGCTGACAAGGAAGTATTTCGGAAATTTCGGAATAAAGTAACAACTGACATTAAAAAAGCAAGATACGAGTACTACCAAAGAAGAATAGACAGGAATAAAATCGATCAAAAAAACTTGTGGGGAGTTGTAAATGAATACATGCAAAGAAATAACTCAAAAAAACATGCAAACGCGGAACTTATAAAAGAAGATGGCACAAAAACACTCAACGATCAAGACCGGGCAAACTATTTTAATAACTTTTTCACAAACATTGGTAAAAATCTGGCCAGTAAAATAAAAAATAGACACCGTCGAACCAACCAAATAGAAAGAACTATGGACACTCTCTACCTACAACCAACAAATGAACGAGAAATATACCAAGAAATAATGAACCTCAAAGACGGGAAGTCTCCAGGCTATGATAACCTAACATCAAAGTGTCTGAAATCCATTGCGGAAATAATCACTCAACCGTTGACCCACATAATAAATACGATATTTGGCACAGGAACATTTCCCAGAATCTACAAGAAGGCTATAGTTAAAGCAATATACAAGACGGGAAAAAAAGAAAATGTAGGAAATTATAGGCCGATCTCTCTAATCTCAAACCTTGCCAAAATAATTGAAAAATGTTTATATAGAAGAATCATGCAATTTGTTGATGAACATAACTTGCTCAACAAAAACCAGTTCGGGTTTAGGCACATGAAATCCACCGAAGACGCTCTTGTAGAATTTTCCAAAACAATATACAACAACATTGACAATAAGAAACCAACACTGTTAATTTTCATAGACTTGGCAAAAGCCTTCGACACACTAGAACACAAAACGTTACTCAAAAAACTAGAGTTAATGGGCATAAGAGGATTACCCCTCTCGCTAATACGCAGTTACCTTGAACAAAGAGAACAGAACGTGAAAATCGGCGATTCTACTAGCGCTACTACAATTTTGGAATACGGCGTTCCCCAAGGAACAATACTTGGACCTCTTTTATTCATATTATACATCAACGATCTATATAGTCTCAAAACGATGGGCAAAATACTTTCTTTTGCTGATGATACAGCAATCATTTTTGAAGAGGAAACCTGGGACAAACTCCAAGCACTGCTCTCAGAAGAAATTCCAATTATCTATGAGTGGTTTTCAACAAACTCATTAACCATCAACGCGGAGAAATCGAATATACTATTACATGGATCGCAGAAAACATCAATTCCTGAATGGGAAACCATCAGTTTTAAATACAATGAAGCAAACATCGAGATAAAAACAACAAGCCAATGCAAATACCTTGGAATAATAGTGGATAGTCATCTTCGATGGGACGGGCACATTAACTGGCTGTGCAAAAAATTAAGATACTTACCATACGTTTTCAAGAAACTGAAACACATCATACAAGAGAAGATCCTAGCAACATCACTATACAATGCACTATTTTATTCAATCCTGAGATATGGAATACTGATCTGGGGTGGAGCGAATAAAACCATCATCAAAGAAATAGAAACCATCCAAAAAAGAGTATTGAAAGTAATTTACAACAAGCCCTTCATGTACCCCTCAGAACTGCTATTCAAAGAAACGAAACAGTTAAACATAAAAGAAACCTTTGGATTAAAAGCTATAACAACCGTATGCAGCGAAGGATCAACAACCATAAACCACCATGCACCGCTAAAGACAACTAGGCAAACAGAAAGATATCTTATACAAATTCCAATTAAAAAAAAACGTATTGGACAAAGAAGCTTCGAATATACTGGGATTAAACTAATCAATAACATGCCAACAATATTGAGGAAAAGACTGCTATTCAACCACGAAAACAGCGAGAAAAAAAAGAAAATGAATGAAATAATACAGTGGCTAAAAACAATTAACATAGAAGAAGTGCTGAAAATCGAACAATGATAAATATATACCAAATTAAGAAAATTATACTTGTTAAATCAATATTTGAATAGGTATCAAAATTTGTTATTACTTTTGCTTTGTATTATATTGTTATTATTTGCTATTTTATATATATATATTATATTTTCCTATTAATTTTACATTCAGCTGCCTACGAGGATTAAATTCCTCACGCAGGAAATCACTGTAAATTGTGTACTTTCTTGCTGAATAAAATTTCAATTTCAATTTCAATCATAAATGCTATAAATGCTATAAAACTGCTCCTGCATTGTCACAACAGATTGTTCATCTACTATTATTCTTTGAGTTCCTATCTCTATATTTTGACTCACATGATCAAAGAAATTTGAATTTCGTGTGTTAACCTATGGGCCCTTACGGCTTTATTCCAGATCAAACGAGTCAAACTATAAACATGAACAAATAATAATAATAATAATAATAATAACTGATAGGGCCCGAAATTCCCTTGGCCGATGTGAAAAATAAACATCTTTGGGAATTTTGGTGGCAGCACTACAGGCCGCTCTGAGAAGTATTGGATCTTAAGGGGGAAGTGGGGATCTGCGGAGACGATGGGTCGAAGTGGGGACGCGACAGCTGTACAGCGCGAGGATGCAGGGTAGTGATGGGCATAATCGAGTGATTGTCAGAATCGATTATAAGTACTCGAATGGTTTAAATAATCGAGTAATCACTCGAATACTCGAGTGATCCGATTAGAACTTGAGTAAGCGCATGCGCGTTCTGTATTTACTCGAATTGTCCATTCAAGACATGAGGTACTGCTCGCAGCGCATGCGCAGCTTATGTTCTCTAAAATTCATTTTTTTTTTGTATATATTTGTATATATTCTGTATATATTTTTTGTATATTTTTTACTTTATTAAGTTGTTCTTGTTTATTATTATTATTTTGTTTTTTTTTCTTAAGTTTTTCTTATTTATTGTTATATTTGATTTTCATTATTAAATTTTTTTACTTTTATTTTTGATTTTACTTATTCTATTAAATTTGTTATTATTATTAAATAATTTTATTTAATTAAATTTAACTTTGCTTGTGTATTTTTATTATTACACTAAGCACTAAGTCAATCAACTTAATATTTTTTCAACATGATCATAACAAAAATCATAATTATTTTCAAAAAATGAAATTTGTTTTCTATTGCTATTATACACTAGGTTCCGAGTAAGCGCTTCAATTAAACAAATTTTTCTTTTTCCTTCTCTTAAAATATATTTGCGACGCGACATTGACTTTATCTCGGGATCCAAACGTTATTTGTAACTCGTAAAATATACAAATTGTTAAACTTAAACTTAAATAGCTATTAAATACATCATGACTTTCATTGTGACTTTGTTATAAAAACAAAAAACTACCTGTCGTTTCTAATAATAATTGTCCCGCTCCTCTGCCAGATATTGAAAACTCGTTAAGTTTTCTTACGAAGTTCGAGTGATGAAAGCGAGTTATGAGTAGACGAGACGAGTGATGATTAGACAAGTACCGAGATACGAGATTGGAACTGGAAACGAGATCTGAGTGACGAGAACGAGTATTCGAATTCTCCAGATTCGAGTTCTTAATTCATTCGAGTAACGAGATACGAGTAACGAGATACGAGTTACGAGATACGAGCATCCGAGATACGAGATACGAGCATCCGAGATACGAGATATGAGATACGGGCATCCGAGATATGAGATCTAGAGATGAGTCGGTCGCGAACGAGTCGGCTAAGTGAACCGGCTCTTTACATTTACGTCAAGAGCCGGTTCAGCAGTAGAGATGAGTCGGTCGCGAACGAGTCGGCTCAGTGAACCGGCTCTTTACATTTACGTCAAGAGCCGGTTCAGCAGCGACGTCAAGAACCGACTCTCGGCTCTTTGCCCCGGCTCTCTGCGTCTGCGCACTGCGCACTGAGCCGAACCGTTCGCGACCGATTCATCTCTCACGGCTCTTTTAAAAAAAATTGTTTGGTTCTCACATTCTCACTAGGATCGGAAGTTTTTCGAACACATCATTTTTACAGAAATAAAGAGTTGTCATTTTGTCTAATGATAAGTTGTTGTGAGGTGAACTGTTTCTGATGTCAGTAACTCCATTTTGCAATTTTTGTTAGTTAGGCCACTTCGTATCAACAGCGACGAATTGACTCAGTTCAGTTCAATTTAATTTTTGTATTCGGTTCTTTGCCGAGACTCAGTTCAATGTTCTGTTCAGTTATGTTGAGAGCCGAAAGTTGACACATAGAATTTTTAGTTGCAAAAATCAAAAATGAAAAGAGAGAAAAGAAAAAAAAACTAAAAATTAGAAGTTTACGAAATGATTGCCGAATCTTAAACTGTTTGAAATTGTAGTTTTAATCGAATCGGTTCACTTGACCACGACCATATGGTAACAATCTTTTATCAAATTTATTTATCTTGGTAACAAACAAAATTAAAACCACCCAAAAATTTGAAAAAGTAGGTAATATCAATTAGTTGCCAAAAAAACTTTTGTTAAAACAAAGAATTTTTTTGCTACAATTATGGCCCACATAATACATCAATACTTTTCAGAATATACAGTGCTATACTAGTGTAGATTATATCTGATTATCGATAATTACCCACAAATTAATATCAGATATAATTTTAATAATAACCTACGAGTGTAAAGAGCTACGCTTCAAAATTTGTCTTGGACTTTCTTTGCAATAGCATAGGTCCGAAATTGTTAAAATATTTATTTATTGGAATGAGTGCTGGCAGGTAATTTTTGCTTAAACAAAGGATCCGTTAAACTGTTTACTAACTCAACCAATGTCAACATAATACACAATGACAATGGCGCTGTATGCATGAGTCATAACAAAGATTTGAGCATGCAATGCAGCAGTACGGATCTTCAGCTTCGGTACTTTTTGTTTGGGTCTTTTTGAATCGGTTCACGAAAGAGTCGGTTCGCCAAAGAGCCGGTTCGAAGATCCGAATCTTTGAAGTGATCCAGATTCACTGAACCGGTTCAGCGAAAAGAGCCGTTTTGCCCACCTCTAATGAGATCTCGAGATCTCGAGATCTCGGATACTCGAGCTGAAAGGTATGCGTAAAATATTTCAGGTGCGCAGTGTACGTGCGCAAAACTCGAAATGTCTCGAGTTATTTGACATGATCACTCGAGACATCTCGAGACATTTCAATAATCGAGTACTTTCGATTATTTCACTCGAGTGCGCCCATCACTATTTCCTTGTTCGCAAAATTACATGGGATCGACAACTCTTTATATTATTCACTCAACGCTGCTACTTAATTGTATGTGTGGTCAAAAACATTTTGTTCAATGAAACGGTTACAGCTTCTAATCGTCTCCTCACACCTAAACGACTGATATGACAGTCCAAATGAACACGTTCATAGGCATTTAGTGTTCAAACTGTGAAGTGGCTTATTTAAAATTGGTTTTGGGTAAAGCATTTGACGGTTGCAGAAATTTCTTAGTTGAACTTCAGACATTTTGCCTATGAACAGGTTAAAATGTTTAAAAATAATAATTGTAATAAAAATAATCAAATAAAAAGCTTTCAACGAAATAAAATTCATAATTTCTACATTAGTTGTACTTCCAGATTTGCTAAATTGCTCACAAAATATGGTGAGGCTCATATTTTGAGCGCAGTAATTTTTTTAATTCCCAGCGTAGTGCGCATACGGGGGCAAACCTATACGGCTGGCTCTTTAGTTAAAAATTCGAGGTTCAAAATCTGACGTACAAGAATGCGATGATCTATAATTGAATGTTCGAATTTTGCCCCTCAAGAATTCGATGTTTAAAAATTCGACGTTTGACAATTGAAAATTTGATGTTCGAAAATCTGATGTTTCAGATTTGACGTTCAAAAATTCTATACTTTACATATAGAACAGCATCGCCTATTACCCAGTACCAGTAAAAAATAATTTGCTACTTCCAGCCTTTTCTGTGGTGAAAGCAAGAAAAACATTGGTGAAAGGAATATTTTCGATAGTACCACGCCACTGGATTTGTAAATAATGACAGCTGGTAATGCAGAGCCCTGCTCCAAATGACAAATGACACTTTCAAACTGACGTGACGTGTTCTACTTGAAAATCATTTCCATCAAACATGTTGGATTTATTTACAATATTTAGTAAAGGAGGCATCGTTTTGTGGTGCTTCCAAAGTACTAGCCAAGCGTTCACGTCTCCAGTTAATGCCCTAATTCGTAACGTCATCCTCCAAGTAAGTAAACCTTTAATAAATTAAATCATATGTTGAGGTCTCTTCCTGTTAGGAACGCACAGGAGTCAAAAACTACGACCACGATGGTCTCACGTTGCAATACAAACTCGACAACGAGTTCGATTTAGTCTTCGTAGTAGCCTATCAAAAAATCCTTCAACTTTCCTATGTGGATAAGTTCCTCAATGATATCCATTTGGAGTTTCGAGACAAGTACAAAAACGATTTAGCTGACGGCAAATACTTCCAAGAATTCAACTTTATCGACAGATATAAGACAACGTTAAAATTAGCTGAGCAATGGGCGAAGGATGTGGCAAACGCACCCAAAAACATGCGTTCCTTCGAAGAATCAGGAAAATCGAAAAAAACAGTCGCGTCAATGATTGAAAGAAAAGGCGAGGAGAAAAAGCAAGTGAAGAAAAAGGAGGTGAATTTCGTTGAGGAACCAAAAGTGCAGGCACCTCCATCTCCTAAGTCAGATGTAGTTAATGAAGATGATGTTATTGCCGCCAACAGGGCCAAGTTTGCGCAAAAAATGGTGAAGAAAAAAGTTGAGATTAAGTAAGGTGGTTGTTTGATTCGGCAGGGTTTAATCGATATTTGTAGGAAAAGTCCTAAACCTGTTGTGGAAAAGGCCGGGAAAAAACCAAGGATCTGGGATTTGGGAGGCACTAATAAGGATTTGGGAAATTTGGAGAGAACTGTTGATAAGCCAGAGGATATGAAGAGCCACTACACTCCTGATACTGAAGTAATTTTCTGAATTTTATTGCATTTTCATGATTTTGTACCAAATTTGCATAATTTACAAGGTAAAATATGAACCGGATCAGTAGGTCAAGGCAAACAGTTGCAATCCGGCTTAAGGTGGGGCAAATGTAATCTAACTCAACCACTTTCTTGTTTTGCTAAATTATGCAAATTGTGGGAAATTACAATTAATTCAAGAAATTGCGTAGCGACGCATGATATCGACGTGTAGCGGGGATGATCAGTGTATCTTGAAAGCTTAGCGGTTAGACCAATCAACCGGAAATTGAGAGGCCCGGGTTCGAATCCCGGTTATAAGGAACGCACTTTTGTCCTTGCTGCAGTTAAATGCCATTAATGCAAATCCTTACAGCGCCACTCTCTCACATCATAAAAGTATAAACGTGAACACTTAACTGCTTAACGGTGGGAGGGGTAACTACTGCAGGAAGCGCCATAGTTGTTTCAGTAAAATAAGCGCGTACACTTGTTATTCATTAAACGAAGCGTTGAGACAACCTTCTCTCTTCTCACGAGATTGTTTGCTCCACTCGAATCACTCAACTTGTGCTAAAAATGGAGTGACGAGCGTTTCATTTTTCGTTACGCATATGCCATTTCTCTTATAGATCCAAGTAACTAACATTAATTTTTGGTTAGATGGTGGGTCAAATGAAGGGCGTCATCAAAGACTTGGAAGTGGACTCTTCTTCTGACGACGATTACGATGATGAAGAGGACGTGTCGAGATCGAAAACTGCCTCGAAAGGCGGTATGTTTTCGATTTTTAAAGGTCTCGTCGGTTCCAAAAATTTAACCGCTGCCGATATGCAGCCGGTTTTGGAAAAAATGCGCGACCACTTGATCGGCAAGAACGTAGCGGCCGATATCGCCGGAAAACTATGCGATTCCGTTGCTGAAAAACTCGAAGGCAAAGTGTTGGGAACGTTCGAAAGCGTCGCATCGACAGTTAAATCTACATTGACCGATTCTTTGGTTCAAATTTTGAGTCCGAAACGCCGCGTCGATATCTTGCGAGATTGCATGGAGTCTCAACGTCAAGGTCGACCTTACATTATGACTTTTTGCGGAGTGAACGGTGTCGGCAAATCGACGAATCTCGCTAAAATTTGTTTCTGGTTAATCGAGAACAACATGAGAGTTTTGATTGCGGCTTGTGATACTTTTAGAGCTGGAGCTGTCGAACAATTGAGGACGCATATGAAACATTTGAATGCGTTACATCCTGCTATTAAACATAGCGATCGGTTGATGGTACAACTCTATGAGAAAGGGTATGGGAAAGATGCTGCGGGAATTGCCATGGAGGCTATTAAATATGCGAATGATTCGAAGTTTGATGTTGTTTTAATCGATACTGCAGGTCGAATGCAGGATAATGAGCCTCTGATGAGAGCGCTTACTAAGTTGATTAAAGTGAACGAACCCGATTTGGTTTTGTTCGTCGGCGAAGCGCTGGTCGGGAACGAAGCGGTGGACCAACTCGTCAAGTTTAATCAAGCCCTCGCCGATTACTCTTCCAATGCCAATCCGCACATCATCGATGGCATCGTGTTAACCAAATTTGACACCATCGATGATAAGGTAATAAAAATCTTTAATAAAATCATCAATACAAACTTTTCTAAATTCATAATTAGCTGAATACTATGTTGACGATTAGTTCAACACAGCGCGACCTTCAGAGGATACAACCGTGAAAACCCAAATAACAGCGAAAAATTTGGAAATCAAATTGTTCCTTTTGAGGAAAAACATTCATTTTTGACATGCGTCAGTTAACAATTATAAAGTCGATTTTACGCAACTTTTTTAATTTCAGGTGGGAGCTGCCATATCAATGACTTACATAACGGGGCAACCCATCGTTTTTGTGGGTACTGGTCAGACGTACACAGACTTGAAGGCGTTGAACGCCAAAGCCGTCGTCCACTCTCTTATGAAATGATGCCGCTTCCCCTAACCGAATTTGTAAATATGTAATCTGTTGTATATTTATTTTTAATTAAGATTACAATTTGTTTTTGATTCAACCAGGTGAAAGTTAATAAACCTTTCGTTATACAGCGTACCTTTATTTGTTTTTAACAATACAAAAATAATTTAATGAGTAACGATTTGTACTAAGGGCTCCTTTTGAGCGATTTGCGGATAATTGTCCAATCTTCAAGAATATCTTGTGGTTTAAGCATGTAAACAATGTATGGTCCAGAAACAGTGACAGCTTTTCTGCGTGATCTCGCCCTAGATCTTGAACCCCATTCCCCTCCTTCACCCCATGTAATCTCGCTATTGTGTCTATCTTCTTCTAATTTTCGAATTGTATCCATTAATTCACTATAATAATAATCACACGCTAAACTTTTTTCACTTTCAAAGTTTTGTAACGCAGCTTGCTTTTCAGCTTCATATTGATTAGTGATGTTATCTAAACGAAGTTTACGAAGGATTCCTGCAACTTCTGTTCGAATTCTCATATTCTCTTGCAGTTCTTGTAAAGGTCCTAAATAATCAGAAGAACGTCCAGCTTTGACTTCAGTCAATTGATTTTCCACCTACAAGTTGAAACGTAAATCACCATACAAAACATAAAACAACAAAAAGTACTTGAGCCATTCGTTCTCGAAAAAGTTGTTCCCTCAAATGACTAAATTGGTTCTCTAAATCTTGAACGTGTTGCAACAATTCGTTACGGCGGTTTTCACATTCTCCTTCGTCCATTTCGGAACTATCTTCTGAATCGGCTTCATCTTCACTAGAATCACGAGCGGGATCATTTTCGCGGCTGGTGTTCGAATGTTCGGATTCCACCCCGGACACGTTACCATCACTAACTTCGCCTCCAGTGCTATTTTGCAACTTTATTGGCGGCATTTTCGATTTGAAAACACAAACATCCAATAAACCGGGAAACTTCTAGATTTTCACCATAGAATAGATTTCACATAAATGCAAGAAGTAGGGTTACGTCATTACGTGTAGTGCCAACATTTTAATACAAAAATTCTCTTTAGTTGCTTGGGTCCCGTACAATTGGATATTTAGGAAATTTTGGGATATTAGGTTGGAGACTGAGCCGCGGTTGTCATTTTGACGTTTTACGTCAAATTTGGCATTTTCATCATACCTCTCGGTATATCCGTGTTTTCTTAATTAAATTCGTAATGTGAGAGGGGCGTAAGCCCGGATTCGTTGTGTTTTCGTGTGCGGAAACAGAAGCGGAAAATGCGCCCCTTTTTCCGCCACCGAACAGTATCGTGACATTGGAAAAATTCCGTAATAATGGACGATAGCGACGCTGATAATCATCTCTGGTGTTCGTTTTTCTAAATTTCTCAGTGAATTCAGTGGAATTCGGATTAATTGCCGCAATTCGCGACCCACCAGTCGATTGTGTTGGGGTATAAATTGCAGTTTTCCCTTTGCGTGATCGCTAATTTATTTATTTAATTAATTGGCGTGCTAGTGATATCGATTTATTTATCTTCCTATAGTAACTTTAGCCGGGCACTCTATTAGTTTCGCTTTGTACTTCCAACCGGACAGCTATTGGAATGAAACGAAGATAGTCCAAAGAAAGGACGATGGATACCTTGCGTCATTTAGCGCGGTAAGTGGGCATTCTATTTTTTCTTATGAAGTCACACGATCATTTTTCATCGTTATTATTGCATAATTCGATTAGGAGGGGATCTACCTACACTCCTACACTCATCATCACCTGGTGATATCGACTGGTGCAGCCAGCTGGCAACATAACCCCACTTTTCGTGCTTGCGACGCGTTGTTAGCTTAGATGGTAAACAAGGCGACAAAAGATTCACCAATTAATAACAAACAGCCGGAAATGACTGTTCACGCTTCCACTTTTTTGGTGCTCCGCACGCGACTCCAACAACCCCGCCAAAAGGGGCGATCCTTTCAAAAAATCGTTAGAAATCTTATGCCGGATGCAGTAAAAGTGCGATGACTTGGATAAAAACTTGACGAAATTGTTTCGTCTTCCTTTATCTAAATGACCCCAAAATAGTCGCAAGAACCTTGATCTCGACCAAATGCCATTGCTCGTCTTTTGTGGGGAGAATCTAAAATCTCTACAATTTGCAGCAATTTAATCTTTGTAAATAAACACAATTATTGCCGTGTCTAAAGTTTACTGAGATAATGGCAAGATTGATATGACTCATTTCTACTTAGCGATGCATTCAAAAGTGGAATTCGTTACAATTTAGAAAATTACGTAAAAAACCGACAACTTTCCCACGTGGTGGATTTAAATTTTTTTCACTGTAATCGTACCTCCGAACAGGCGATGGCAATGGTTTTTGTTAGCTAAGTATTTGTTTTTCTGTAATAATTACTCTATATGCACGATATGTCCTCAGTTTGTTTTTCTTAAGACAATAAAGGCAATTGTTTGTTTAGTCAAGAAAAAATTGTTTTCGGGGTTTAAAGAGTTGTCAACATGAGATAATAAAAGCGAAACTCTACCTTGAACATTAATTAATTTTCATGTTTAATTGTTTTTAACAATAATAGGTGAATGTCAGGTAACTGATTGTAATATTAAATTATGATAATTAAGGATACCAATACGAACTGAAAAGCGTCAATTCGTTGAAACAAGCTACAGTACGTACCAAGATAGTGATACTGGTATGTTAAGAAAAAGCACGGAAATTTCTACCTAATTTGACGTAATTGTTTCAGTACTGCATGTTTTAGAAATTGTTTTGGAAACTGATGTTATTCAATTAAGTTTACAACACGTAACTACCATAAAACGGTGGAAATAAAAAAAGTCATTTTAGTATTTGGGGGTTATCAGAAGTTGATAGTGGACGGACAAACATAAGGAAAAATAAAAGCAACAAACACTAAAACGGATTGTTGGCGGAATACGGATCGAAATGGGAGATAAAGAGACAAATTTGTACAAGATACAAGCCCGATTGCAAAATCGTGATGAGAGTTTAACAAGCCGTTAGCGGAACTCTAAAATTTTTATTATATTAACTGAACATTAGCAGTTTCTTACAACTGTAGGAATTTTACAGACATTAACTTTGCTTTGTTTAAAATTTAAAAAAACAGCGGATGGCTTCTGTGATCACCAATCAAAATTTTGATGAGAGTTTAATCACGATTTGTGCAACCGGAGCACAGTCATATATAAAAGAAACAAAAATGAAACTATAAAATTTGGAATCTGAAACATCAAGACCTTGAATGGGAAAGAAAAATAATTAATAGAGAAGATCTGAAAACCTGAGCATCTATTAAATAACAAAAACAGAAAGAGAGAAAAGAGGCAAAAAAATGCACAATCACCCAAATGATAGTGGGTTTACTGGTCAGGAGTATACGAAGAAGATAATGCTAAGGCGGGAGTTGGATTAATCTTAAAAGGAAATAAGACACAGTCAGTAACAAGAATGAACTAAATCAATGGAAGAATATTGTCAATAGAGATTACACATAAATAGTTCGCACCAAGTTGGAACGAAAGAAGAAAAGAAAAGGATGAAATTTACGTTGAACGACAACAAGAGATAGATTAAAACAAAGAGTAGGAAATCGGAAATAAAAGCATGGAGACATGTCAAGAAATACATAAAATAACCAGAGAAATGCAAGGTAGAAATAAAAAATCTGTAAATCTGTAACAGATAAGCAAATATGATCAAAAATAAGGAATTTGGCAGTAAAACGAGGATTAGAAATAGGAAGCGACCACTATGTTAATGACAATAAGAGCAAGAAAGAAGTAAGAGAAAAATATCCAGCTACAAAATAGATTGCCACTAATTTCGAAACAAGACAAACATTTCAAAAACTAATAGAGAAAGTAAGATACAAACTTAATATTTAACGTAGACTAACTGTGGCAAATATTTAAGATTCTAGTCCTTTCATTGGCAGAGAAAAGTTGTGGAGAACCAAACTAATAAAGAGGAATAATAAAAGAACTTGCTGGTGGACAGAAAAAGTTTAACAATCGGTGGACAAGACGAAAAAGTAATGGAAGGTACTTACAAAGAACAAAAACGCAAGAATAGCGCCGTAAAGAAAGTTGACAAAGAAGGAAAGAAAAAATTGTGGAATAAATTCGAGAAAAATGATAAACAACTTCAGATAAAGACAAAAAATATTCTACGCAACTTTAAGAAACACGAAGAAACCGAAACACAAAGCATTGAAAGCCAGAAAAGATAAAGGATAAGTTATAAGGGAAGAAGAGAAAGACTGAAAGAATATTTTAAGAAACTATTGGAAGGAAGAGACAACAGAAATCAAAGCGTAGATTATATAATTATAACTTCCGACATGTAAATTAGAGAAAAAGTCTCAGTACCTATCCTCACATACTCACCAGTATTATGGACAAGAACAAAAAAAAATCGAGGGCAACACCAGGTTGGATAAGATTAAAAATAAAACATTCAGAAATAATTCGAAAATGAAATCCATAAGCCAGATTGTAGAGCAACACCAACTGCGATGGATAAGACACATGAACAGAATAAAGGAGACGAAAATAGTACGCGAGCCGAGGACAATTAGGAAAAGGAAAGATTTTCACAAGATTGAAAGAACTGTGGAGAAACCTGGAAAAGAAGCCTGCCATAAAACGATCTACCACCTTTCCACCCATTTTCGTGGTCATAATTTGATTCTTATGAATTAGCAGTTACACCAAAATTGACAGCGAGCACGAAATTTTCATAATTTTTTCTTTAAACATTTCATATTCATAATATAAACGTAATGAACAATTTTGCTGCAGCTCTCGAATCATAAATTTTTAATGTAAACTTCCGAATGAGACAAATATTTTTAGTTTAGTAATTTTTTTTTATACATCTTGTTTTACTTTCCTAAATTGAGTAAAATTGAACATGCAGGAGCGACTTCTCCCGACAATTGTAAAATTCT
The DNA here is from genome assembly GCA_905333025.2 of Pyrochroa serraticornis. Lineage (NCBI taxonomy): Eukaryota > Metazoa > Arthropoda > Insecta > Coleoptera > Pyrochroidae > Pyrochroa > Pyrochroa serraticornis. The sequence goes on along the minus strand of HG995157.1, from coordinate 4,598,290 downwards.
GAGTTCGACTTTGAAGATTAGAATTAAAGTATTTTTTGCATGAGAACCAGACTACAATGTCTTATTTACACATTTTGAATGGAAGCGATTTTACGATCACTTATTTACTTAAGTGAAGATAATTATCAAACTCTCAGTTTCAAGTGTATGAAGATATTTTAATCAAACTACTTGAAGGTTCTTTTCGCATTAGCCGAACAATTAAATGAAAGCCAAAATTGATTATTGTTGGATTACGTAACATTAGTACGTCTTGGCAGGTATATCCAACGAGTTTGTTCTAATAAATTAAGCCCAAGGTGAGGTAATTTTCTTGTAATTAAGCCGAAATTGTAACTCTTGAAATTCTTATGAGTAACATTTTGCTTTTAACACGTTATACAATCTAAACCATTGTGAAACTCTTTGTCAAAAATTTTGAAGAATATTCTGTGGCCAACGAATGACTATTTATAATAAAAAATCACAAATACTTGAAAGAATTTTTTTTTGACTAAATATTTTACTAATTTTGTTGTTTTGTTTTAGGAACTGGTGCATGGTACCAAGGGCGATATTCAGGCTGTGTTTTATTCTAGTGAACAATGTGTATTGTATTCCTACATATGTGGTGTGGATGGTACTCCTGTCGCCGCTTCGAAAAGTAAATCCAGATGTTTATTGGCGAATAGAAGGCTATTTCTTCCATTGGCTGTTAGCAATGGTCTCCATGTGGAGCTGGTCAGCCGGATATGATAGTAAATATTTTTCTTTATTCTTTTTTATGTAAAATGTTTATGTAGAATCAAAATTGACCCGTTTATCTGGACTATTAAATTTGCCATATCTAATCAACACGAGCTAGCTGTAGCAAAAAGTGGTGACGCAACAACAAATAAAGAAATTAGAACCATTTAGAATCGCCAATTTCGATTATTATAAAATTCTCCGGATTTCAAAATATAAACTAATTTTTAACTGAAGTATACGGTTTTTAGAGGTAAATTTAAATATAAAGCAGGACAACAAATTTTGGCGTAAAGGTAAAGTGTTTGTACCTAATAAAGAAAATTTTTTGGTGTCTATTTCTTTTAATATAATAAGCGAGTCTTCTAAAACTCCATTTCTTCTAATTAAGTTGTTGCTTCCATTTTGCGTTTGTCTTTTTTTTTCTCTATTTGTCTGATCCCCATTCTGGCAATTGTCTTTTTCCTCTAATTACTTCCTTTAGTTAATTGTCATTGCATTAACTTTAATTTGTACCTATATTTCATAGTTTTTGAAAACCGGAGCAAAGTTATTTTCATCTTTTGTGCATTTCCTTTAAATAAAGTCAAAATTGTAGAAATCTGTAAATTTCGAAAATTTTAAAATAATTTCTTCAACAGTCGTGGAAGTCGGTGACGACATAACAAAATGCATCGACGACCGTACGTTGGTAATAGCCAACCACCAATCTACCGGTGACGTGCCTCTCCTCATGGCAACTTTCAACCCTCGCAAACAAATTCTTCCCAATATCATGTGGATCATGGACAGTCTCTTCAAATACACGAATTTCGGCATTGTCAGTGTCCTTCATCAAGACTTCTTCATAATGTCTGTAAGTTTTTTCAATTTCTTCAAACTTTTCGATTCAACACAAAATTTTAGGGTAAAACTAAACGTGAAAAATCACTTCAAGCCCTAGTTCATCATCTATTTGAATCGTACATTCCTCGGAATCGAAAATGGATGGTCTTATTCCCCGAAGGCGGTTTCTTAAGGAAACGGAAAGCGGTGTCGCAAAGGTACGCGGAGAAAAACGGACTTCCGTTATTACACAACGTTTCGTTACCAAGAGTTGGAGCGATGCACGCCGTTATGGAAACATTGGGGCCCAAAGCCGTAGCTAACAACAATTCGTTTCACAATACACAAGGTAGGTCGCTATTGTTAAGACTAAACCTTGACCCAAAAAAACAGTTAAAAACTGAAAGTTTTAGTAGAGAAAATTAGCAACAATTACAATGTTTTGTGTAAAGAATTAATTTTTGTTTGTTTTTCTAGAACGGTCCAGCAAAAGCTCGACTCTGCAGTGGATTTTGGATATAACTATAGCGTACCCGAAAGGCGAACCGATTGATTTAGCAACAATAGTATTTGGTCATCGTCCGGCCTGCAAAACGACTTTGTTGTACAGGTTGTACCCGTGCAAAACCGTGCCGCAAGACCCCGAAAGTCTCACCAATTGGCTGTTCGAAAGGTGGCAAGAAAAAGAAAAAATATTGGAAATGTTTTATCGTACCGGAACGTTTCCGGTTCCTCCCCGAGACTCTCCCACTGTTTATCAAACTGTCGAACAAGACTATCTTCGTTACGTTATCCTCCATTTGTTCTTCATATTTTCGACGTACATCCACGTGCAGATGTTTTCAGCGGCTTACCATTATTGCAGCTGTTTTATTTACTAGCGGTCCGTTATCGCATATCTGATCTGTCTAGTTAGGTTGTACCTGTGACGGGTTAGGGATTGCGATTAGTCTTTTTTGTACATTGTTGTTATTATCGTAATAGAAATTTTGACCAAATATCGACGCAATTTGTGAATTTTACTGATTTGTACATGGAATGTACTTGGTCGAATTTAATTGGAGGAGTTGCTAACGGAACGACGACTGTGATTGCTTTTCTACAATAAAGTTGTTAAATTTGACCAAGCGGACTACTGAAGTCGTGGGGTTGTGTCAGTGGCAGGTGCTCACGTGAAAGTTTCTTGAAAATGTACTTACACAACTGACATGCCGGCAATTTTCAGTCGAGATTCGGTATTTTAAATCTTGCCTTGTATGTTTGGTTGTTTGCCCAGTTGTCGATGACGTACTCATACAGTAACAGTAGATTTTGTACAGTAGTTTAGGACCAATGTGCATTTTGTATATTTTCTGTGTTTTCCTCTCATAGACAGTGCAGTTCACCAGTGGTATTGGAAGAGGCTCAATATCGTTGACGTCCATTTTTTATGAAATTTAACACGTTTATATTTTTTTAGCGCTATACGCATTCTATAATCTTTTTCCGTCAATTTTGATTTGCGCTTCTTGTTTTTAATTCTTGCGGGTTAAGTTATTATGATGTATTTTTGTAAAGTTACGAAGTTTCTTTATAATAAAAGATGAGATTGATCCAATCCCCGTCTTTCAACAAAAACCCACATAAGAATCATTCAAGAAATTCTGAAGATTCACTAGTTTTGAAGTGGTGTAAGACGTTGTTGTAAGACATTGTTGTCCCATAACGACTAGTGCGTGCGAGAGAGAACGTCAATAGACTAAACCATAACCTCAACACTTAAGAAGTAAACAATATAAATGTGTAAAATTTTATTAACAAACCCAACTTGTAGTAAGTCCCGCTATATACTTTTTGGCAGTAATAGGATATTTTAATAACCAAATTTAATGACTAGAGAAAGTAAAAAATGTCAACAAATTTACAATGGAGTAGTTGACAATACTGACAAGGTGTAAATACAACCAGCGCACCCTAACAAGAGAGTAACAATAGAAACTAAGGGATAATCATCTAGAGCTCCAACTGGCACTAAAAGTTCTACTTGATCAAACAACGTTTGATATTTAACATTCTTCCACCCGCACTTGGCTAAGTTTCTAGGATCACAAGGTGCTTCAATTTCCGTTTTCCCGCAAACATTAGGGCAAATTGTTAGAACACTGGGTCTGTTAACAGGAACTTTCCCAAAACCTCCAGTAATAGCAGCGCGTTGATATCTCAAATGAACCGGAAGTTTAATTGCAACTTTCTCGCTGTCATTGAGGTAAATATAAACAGTATGGGGTGTTGATAAATGCGCAATTGTTTCTACGTCCACGTCGCCATCAATGTAACCTGCCAAAACTCCCAATCGGTTTAGTTCAGTAACTTCGTCGGGATTCACGTACATTTCCTTGGAAACATCAAATTTAAGAGCAAGTTTACACACATTGGGGTCCCATCGGGGGTCCTGATTACGTTCCAATAGCCAACGCAACTCTCGATGAAAACCTTCGTTTTCAATTTTTTGCGTCAAAGATATTTCAGGATTAAAGCAGTCCGAGGTGCATCGAACCAAATCCAACAAAAATATTTGGAAAACGAAGAAAAATTCGTGCTTTAAACGCATTTTGTTGCTAAAAATTAAAGTGAGGTTACGTCGGGAAAAACTTGCTTAAAACACCTCATAAACGGTTGATCGTTGCAATTCAGTAATTCGCACCTGAACTCTTGTTATCACTATTGTAAGTTGCTATCTGTTTATCTATTTACAAACATTTTATGTAATTAAATGGATTTTGAATTTTGGTGGCTGCGGTTACGTCACTTGTCATCTATCGATCACGCGAAGGTCGTGGCCTTTGTGGTTATAGTTACAAACAACAGCTAGAGTAGGCAACCAAATATACACCTCGTTGCACAAAATAATTTATTAGTGATTCTTCAACAAAAAGTTAATTGACCAGAAATTGCGCAACTGTTAACATTTGTGTCTTAAAATTATTATTGAAAGTTAGATATTGCGCAAAAATTTGAATTATTTGTTATTAGGCAAATCTGAATGTTTGGAAAAAGAGAGATTGGAAGTTTTTGTGATTGTCTTGGGAGAAACTAATAGGAAAGAAATTCTATTAATTACACTGTAAAATTTTTTGCAATTTGTTAACAAGATTTAAAATTAAAAAATGACCGCAAGTATCCAAAGAAAGTCACTGAAGGTTTTAACGCTTCCACAATTTTTCTTGGTTGTTTTTAAAAATCTTTCACTTTATTGTTGATGTAAACGGTCTCAATAACGTGGAGATATTTGTTTTTCTACCTTGATAATCCGTTGTTTTCGCCAACTGTTGACTCTGATGCAAATCTCGCAAGTTTTCTCCAATAAAAATAACAGCGGGTCCACAAGCCTCACTAATTCGGCTTCAACACGTGATATTTCAACCGATCAGATGGTACCTGTTCAAGGGAGCCCTATTTCCAATAAATATTTGACGACAGAAGAGCTTCAGTTGAGTAAGTAAATATTTTACAACGTGTCGATATTCAAGCGGTCTATTAGGGAAATTGCGATTGCTTTTTGATACGGTATCCGCTCGATTAGATCCTTTTCAGCACAGAAACTAGGAGACTTTTATTAAAAAGTTTATATTTTCACTTGATACAACGTCGAATTTTCCCGACAACAAACAATAACGGTACGAATTTGACAACTAACAATCAGTTGCACAAAATTAATTAGTTTTTGATTGATTGGTTCAATTCTTAGTTGTTAGACGTCAAGTTTTTAAAAAAATCGAATTTTATAACAATTAATCTTGCAAAATCCTCAACTGATTTAAAATAAAGTCAAAATTCAACGCAACAATTATAAATTACTAACTTAAACTTTATCACAGATGTAGACCTACACGTACAAAAAGCGACAGTAAAATTGTTAAACCATCGCACCATTAATTTAATTTGAGTAAAATCCAGTAACGAGCTACTTGCCGCACATTCCACAAGTGATTACGTTGAGACAACTCCTAAAAAAAAATATAATTTCCAAAATTACCTATAAAAATATTTACCTTCTGTTTTCCTTTTCAGGGGGTACTTCGACTACTTTCGGAGTAGCGGTCTTTTTAGTTTGTTTCTTCTTGCGGTCCTCCTAAAATTTGAATTTACATAAAAAATTTCGTGTAATATTTCGGCGTTTTGGTCTGTTTGGGCTACATTTCAACGAAATTGTTTAACAAATCAACGAGTTTTGGCGAGTTTTATTACCCATGTTGAATATTCAATGGGATGATTAAAATGGCGGAGGCGCCGGGATTTATCGTGGGCGTATGGCGGTCGGACGGAGTAGAGCATTAGGGTAATGTTGAAGTTACATTGTTTTACTTTGTATTATCGGTCATAACGTCATTAATCTAAGACAAGATACCAAACTATTTCCTTCAATTGATTTTATCAGATTTATTGAAAAGTTTTTGCTTTTTATTTGTCAACGTTCGGATGTGTTTACTGTTATTTTTTTTGAAGCGAGCTAATTTGGTTCAATTGATGTTTGTCAAAACATCAGACGCACTTTGTAAATAATAATTTCTTTTAACAAATATGTTTTGTTAGTATTCTTCTTCAATTGTAATTAGTGTTGCATAATTATGTCAACATGCAACCGCTTAAAAGCTGCTGAAGGAAAATTGAAATTGATATTTCAATTTCTGCATGTTTACACCAATCAGTGGCTTCCGTCTAAATATCAACGTTTGAATATATCGATATAACATTTCGATGTAAACACATCAACGGTTCTAAATATTAATTAAGCATTTTCAATATTGTCCCCCGGGGAGGTATTCAAAATTTTTTGCTTCTGTCACCAACAATGTGAACAAAATATTAAAAATGTATCAACTTTTTGAAAAACACTAATAAAACCAAAATAAGTTTTGCCAAATTATTAATATCTTTGGGTTTCAATTTATGTGGATTTTCTCAATGTCAAGAATTTGATAGAAGATTTTGAAAACACCCACCTCCGTTACTTCGCCTATTTTATATTGTTTCAGGTCCTTTTTGGCATCACCGGAATGGCCGAATTCGTCAAAAGCTTTAGTGCCGTCCTTTCCTGCCCATTCTGTAATTAACTCGCCGCCTCCAGGGTGCTAAAAAAATGCATAAATTAATCCTCGAAGCGAGAAAAATTAAATAAATTCAATAAGCAATTGAATTACTTGATTGGCATAAATCAAATCGAACTACAAATTCTCTCCAGAAACTATCCAACCTACGCTTTTGTTTTCGTCAAAAACACTTTTCTTCCAGAATTATTCCATCTTAATTTTGGAGCTATTTTCAACTCAATTTTCGAAATAGTTGCAAGATTAATTTCCTCTAGAGCAGAAGTAGCTAGTCAATTCGAGTTTAAATTCCTGCGTGTTTATCTGATTTTTTTTAAATCTATAACAAGGGTGGCTCAAAATTATCCACGATAAAATAGGGCTCAAATATAAAAATTTGAGGACGGTTGAAAAATTTTGGCAATTTTTACAAAAAATCAATTTAAAAAAAAGAGGTGTTTACACAATTAAGATTCAAGTTACTGCGTACCAATATCGACTAACTGGGACCTGTTTGGCGTGAAAGTTTTGAAGGGTCCGTCCCCAACGTGACAAAATTCAAGTTTATTACCGTAAATGGGATAATTTTTGGACAAGTCTCGTATTTCCGCAATTCAGGTAAAATACTTCAGTCAATTATTATCAAGAAAAATTTATCTTATTTTTGACGTTATCTTGATAGTTAATAGGAATTAAAAAACGCGCACTTAATAAAAATTCCAATATTTTTGTGGAATAACTTTTTAGATTCTACTAGAGTGTGTTTTGGAGGAACAATTTGACGTCAGCAATTATAACAATAAATGGAATATTTCTAAAAATATGTTCAATTAACATAAATTTTTGGAAAAAAGGTTCTATTGCCCCATTAATCTCTTGCGGAATGGGGAAACACAAAAAAATTGCCCCAAGGTTCTTATTGATCAACTATAACAATTTAACCAGCTCGCGATTTCTTAGAAACAAATCACGTCTCTTTCTCTGTTATTGCCAAACACTGGACGGGGAATTCCCAAGCTTGAAGCGGCCTGTACTTCACATTCTCCCAACATCATCACTGAATGTATAAAATTAAAAAATTACTTACTTCCTCCAAATAATCCGTAACGTCGTACACGTTATCTTTGATAATAACCCAAGTTTTAGTGCCATTTTGGCCATTATTTTTGGCAATTTCTTCTAAACTGTAATACTTTGTTTCCATTTTAACACAACCACTGATTCAACACCTCGACGTCCACTAAGGTAAATTGTGATGAACGACGTCGACTACGACGGTTTGATACGAAATAAAAGTATCAGCGACTTATCGTAACGCTTTATACGTTTGACCTTATCTCAAACTGGAATGAATGCGATTTTTAATTAGTTTTCGAAAAACCCCCTGTAATCGCTACGTGATCATCTCGCATAATTCCGATTGGTAATTAAATTAATAGAATAGAAGTGTAGCAGTGATTTTTATCGTTATCATTTCCATGTGACTTCCTGATCGATATGTGATTGTAAAGATTCTTTTGTGTTATAGAATAAATTTAGGATAAAAATAAAAATTATTTCTATCGAAAAAAAATTGAGGGTATATACGATTTTTTTTTATTAAACGCAACTAATCGCGATTAATCCCCCAAAGTTTTGGGTCAAGTGACTATTTATCGGATGGGAAGATTAACGATTTTAAGGAGGCTCGACGCCTAAATTTGCTAATCTGCGGCAAATAGACGAGAGATTAAGCCGCGTTCAGGTTAAAATTTGCCTGGATTTGAAATTTTAGCACCCACTCTCACGACCCTAACAATTAACATTTTCCTCAATTAAAGAGAATAGCGGACAAAAAAATTATGAACGCAAGAGGCCAATAATTGGAATTTAAACCAAACAATTTTTCTTGCAACGCTTGGAATTTTTTTTTTAATTTTTTGAAAATTTTAATATTTTTTAACACAGATGCGAGTGTTGTAAAATTGCCAAAAATAAATTTCGCTTCCTGTTTAAAAAGATTAAAGTAAACTGCATTTTTTTTATCTTCTGCTTGTATTACGGAGACGTGATAATTGATTACAAAAATTTTGAGGGGTCAATTAATTGCTTAATGGAATCGAAAAAACTTTGCTCTTGCTAATTTTTTTTGATAGTCCCAAGGCTATAGTCCTAAAACAATACCGTCGACTTACAATTCACCTCAACTGCTACTTGTCTATATATAAAATTACAAGCTTTTGATATGCTATCAACGCTTCACAAGTGCCCACTTTTCCATAAATGACTACCATAACGCGCAAGTGTATTTTAAGGAGTTTCGTGAGAAATTCCAAGACGATTCTTTTATTCCCTCGTTCTCGAACACCTCCAGCGAACAGCTCGTATTTCATTGAACAATTCGTGCGCCTTCCCCGTTTCGCTTGTCAATCATCCCTTTATGGATTCCCCCACAAATCCGACAGACGAAAAGTGCAAAGGATTACGTGAAATTCGTTCATTCGTCCGTAACTTGCTTCTTTTTCAAGCAGTTCGTATCATGACGGATGAAATACTTTGATTTTACGAAATTACTACTATGTTATGTCTGGTTTTGGCAGGATTGAAGGGGGTGGTAATAATCGACGCGACATGAGGGCTTTTACTGAGTCAATTATCACGTCGATGGCTCGACAGGATAACAGCGGGAAACAATGCAACGTACTCGGATGAACATAAATCGAAAGAAAAAGGAACGATCTAACTGTGGCGATTGAAGATAAAGTGTTGAGATGTTCGATTATCTGCATTTGAAAGGGTGGAGTACGTTAAATCGACCCTTATTGATTTATGACGTGATTTTATCAAACATCCCGCAGGCTTCCATTCTAGTTTGGCAATGAAGTGGAGAAGTTAATAGCTGCTAGTTTTGAACTCACGGAATAACCACAAAAACAAGTGAAAAGTGTATTAATAAATATTGGATACTTTAAAATAAGCAGTGTCAAAGTTGCGGCCCCTCTACTTGGCAAGTTCAGGGGAATATCAAATTTTTATCTAAGCAGAAAACTTCAGCAAATTATTTCTTAAGCACAAAGTTGCCTTAATAGTAATTTCTTTAATTATTAGCTTCAATGTCAAACAATGCTTATAATTCTTTTTAATAGAAATGTAATTTTCTTGTAGTTTTATTTGAAGGACAATATTTTTCTAAATTCAGTGATGTTTAATAGTTGACTTTGGTCAATAAAATAATTAAAATGACAAAATGTCTATCAAAAATGTTACATTTCTCTTAAAATTTTCAAGTGTGCCGTAAGAAACAAAAACGATAAAGGTCAGCTATCCGTCGGTGTCGCTGTTGATATCGTACTGTAACAATTTTTGGGTTTCAAACTTATTTTTTTGTAAAGAAATAAATAAATAATGGATAACAATCAACTGGCCGACATGTTGCAAGTTTACTTCGAATACAACAAAAAATGTGGTCAAGCAGTGAAAATTTACAAAAATCGCTTTGCAAACAGAAAACTTGTAGAACATTGTAAGTTTATAAGACTCGAAGAAAATTTGAGAAACTTTAGAACTTCTAAGAATCCAACCAAAAGGAACAATAATTTGGCAGAAATTTTATATTATATGTCCTTCTGAGTGTAAACAAAACTCTGAAAGCCTGTATTCGGAAATGTTTAATAACATAGGTGCTTCAACCTAAACCTCAAAAACTGCAGATATTGAAGGAAAATGATCGAAGTTAGAAGGAGAAATTTGATATTTTGATTATTTGGATACGATTTAAACAAATAGAATTTTAAAAAGAAATTATTTGATCAGCTGAAAATACTTTTAGTAATGGCCTTTTCAATAAAAACAAACACCGATATTGGCACCAAGAAAATCCCAGAAAAATTTTTGAAAATAATTTTCAACAAAGATTTAATGTTAATGTGTGGTGCGTAATTTTCAATGCTCAAGGGGTAACTCATCCAAATTTCTTGAATAAGTTGCCCCTTGCAGAACTTAATCGAGTTTACTTTCAATAAGATGGGGCTCCGGCTCAAAGCCAGAATACATATTAATTTGCTAACCATTGAATTTTGTAACAGGTGGGAAGTATGGACCAATTCAGTGGCTTGCACGTTCGCCCGATCTTACGCCATTTGATTTTTGATTTTGGGATCATAACTGACGATATGAACTACATATTTGGTTGAGTTTTTCTTGATTTGCTCATTATGCTCCTGGAAGTAAGTCAATTGAATGTTTTAATATAAAAAAAATCTGCAAAATCTGGAGAAAAATTGAGAAAAACGTATTTAAGCTTAAATTAAAATAAAATTACAACTTTTAATATTTTTTTAATGCTTGCAGTGGCTATTGTAGGTAAAGTTTATTTTAAAAGTTGATATTGTACAAGAAGAGAAAGTTCTGGTTAAGTTTCTCTGTTTCTATCTAGTAGCGGTTTGATACCTGAAGGGAAATTACTATAAAAATAGCATTTCAATACCAGTAACTATGAAAGTGTTTCTTGAATAAATAAAAAAATTATTCTTGCTCCAATCATATTAAAATCTCGATTGAACACAAAATGCGATATTTTGAAAAAAGTGTAAATTTTTTTTATGCTAAAAATTCTTTTTTATCTTATTTTTTAATTTTATTTATTTCTGATAAACAGAATTCTGTTTCGAACGTTTTGCAACTGACACATTATTTTTTGTTTTGATATTGATTAAATAATTTTCACAAAACACAATTTGTCTTTAACACTTTTATACTTATCTCTAGGAATTTTATTGTTTTTATTAAAAATACGTAATAGTCGAGATGTTGGCAGTATGTTGCAAGCCTACCTCTCAAAAAGTTTAATCTCATCCCTTATACATATTCTAGTGCTATGTTATATTTCTTCAAATTCAGTTCCACTTTATCGCAAAAACAGTTTTAGGTGAAAGTTTTCTTAAAAAACCTTTTCCAATTTTTTGAATTTACGATTTTATTTCACCAGAACCTTCTCTCAAGATTCTAGATCTATCAAAGAGCAAAATCTCTCGATGTAGATGAGAAAAGCGGAACAATCTCATAAAGTTAGGTGCTAGATGTTTCCATTTTCTTTCAGTTGAAAATTAGTTGAATATGAATTTTTTTGTCTGGAATGGTCAATGACGCAAAAATAATTGTTTGCACGAAATATGACGTCATTAAATACTAGATTATATATATTATTACTGTTATCAGATAAGATAATTTTTGAGTACAAAAAACTAAAACACGTCTCGTGTTTTAGCTGTGATCATATTAAATTTTCCAGTATCACAGGAACTATTTTATTAATTGATGGCTGTAAATACCAATATCCTGCAATTAAGCTTAAACCGTTTTTACTGTTTGTTTTTATATGATCTTTGAACATGATTTCCACTACCTCAGTTCTTAGTCACCCACATTAAAAGTTTAAAAAATATTCTTTTTGCCTTTCACCTATTTCAGCGCATATTTTTCATTTTTTCTTATGATATTTGTTACTTAACGCAACTCGCTTTCTAGCTTCATGCCACCGTAAATTATTGCTGGTACTACAACTCTTTGATAGAGTCAGTACCATTATTGGCTGTAGTCCTCAAGTCTTTCTCGCTATTTTTCTGAAAATCTATAAAGCCTTTGTGGCTTCAGTGGAAGAGTTTTGAAACCAACTTTAACCTTTAGTACAACTATCATTGTTCATCTGTAATTATTTGCTCCAAAGATGTAGTTTTTCCTTCGTTCAAATATGTTTTCTTCTTGGAAATATCACCACGACAAAGTTATTTCTGTTTACTTCTGCGAGTTTCTTGCATCACTTCTGTTGTAATGTTCTCGTATTCTCTTATGACTGGAAACGTCGTCCTTTTTACTATCCATTTTGTTACGACCCCACCAGAAGTTCTTTCATCATCAACACTACAACAGGAGCACTTTTCCCAACTTGGATCTCAGTGTAGATTAATTTTGTGATCTACAGCTTGTTCCAGCATTTCGCCACTACTCTTGACAGAGTCCAACAACGTGTTGTCAAAAACTTTCTCATAACATTTTTTTTTATTATCTATGATCCTTTCCCTTCAGTCAGTTAGTTTTTGTTTGGATATCTTACACCATTTCTCTGAATGATAGAGAATCTGGTTCCGATGTAGAGGTTTTCCATGAAATCATTTTAAATCAACTTCAAAGTCTTTAGACTAATAAATCGGAAAGATATGTGATGGCAACAGGCCTTTTACATTACTTTCACCTTCCACCAGCTTGTTGACACTTTTTTAGATCTAAGCTAGCTCTGCACAGTGCTACAGGGATGTTACAAGTTTGATCACTCCTTACTTTAATATCCCATTTGCATTCTATGACTTTAAACAGGTTGTTTTATTGTTACTATTTTATTTGCTATTTTATAGTCTCTCTTGGACACTCTTTGTAGTGTTAAATTTTTAGTTGGATCGATTCCGATTGAAAAATGTTTTTATCAGCAAGTTTAAAGACTCCTTCCTGACCGGTATTGGTGTACACATCTTTTTGTTTGCTTCCTCCACAATTTACTTTTTGCGTCTGTAGTGACACTCTTGTATTTTAGTTAGGCGGTTTTCTCTTTATTCTATGTACCAATAAGCTACTTATATTATAGTGCAAGTAGTAATAAATAGTAAATAATGTATAGTGACGCCAATTTGAAACAAAAAATCAGTTTTCATGCCCTGGAGATTAATAAATAAATAAATAAATAAATAAATAAATAAATAAATAAATAAATAAATGAATGAATGAATGAATGAATGAATAAATGAATGAATGAATGAATGAATGAATAAATGAATGAATGAATGAATGAATGAATGAATGAATGAATGAATGAATGAATGAATGAATGAATGAATGAATGAATGAATGAATGAATGAATGAATGAATGAATGAATGAATGAATGAATGAATGAATGAATGAATGAATGAATGAATGAATGAATGAATGAATGAATGAATGAATGAATGAATGAATGAATGAATGAATGAATGAATGAATGAATGAATGAATGAATGAATGAATGAATGAATGAATGAATGAATGAATGAATGAATGAATGAATGAATGAATGAATGAATGAATGAATGAATGAATGAATGAATGAATGAATGAATGAATGAATGAATGAATGAATGAATGAATGAATGAATGAATGAATGAATGAATGAATGAATGAATGAATGAATGAATGAATGAATGAATAAATAAATAAATAAATAAATAAATAAATAAATAAATAAATAAATAAATAAATAAATAAATAAATAAATAAATAAATAAATAAATAAATAAATAAATAAATAAATAAATAAACTCAACAATTATTTGAATATATTCACGTAACCCAAGGACGTGACGAATGACGTCACCCAGCCAATCACCTCTCCGAGTCGTGTATAGTATACGCGATTTACTCTTTCAGCAAATTACATTGCTTTTCAAGGATTTCTCCATTCAGCAAGTAATTGAAAATGCATTCTGATTTTCCAAAGTTTTCAACACATGTTATTTAATCATTTATCTATATTTTTCATTTATTTACTCTGAAATAATTTTATTTTCGTGTATTGTCTCTTTGATATTGAATATAAATATGTAGCTTTAATACTTTTCTCATAGTTCCTTTTCTATTATTTTTTTTCTGATAGCGGTGGAAATAATTTTCCACATTTGTTACTCCTTTATAATTAGACCCTTGTCTACAATTTTACAATTTTAGGTGTATTGTCTCATTTATATATTTTTGTATTGATCATATCTTTAAACAATGACAATGAATTTCTATTAAACGATCTTACGTGAAGTACCATCGCCACTTATAAAACTAAGAAGTTGATAAATCGATTTTTTATTAAAAAAACTATTTTCAAAAAATTAAATGATTTGAAGAATAATTTTGGGACATAGAGTAGTTTCCGATTTTCTGACACTTTTTATTTTTGAACTTTGTTTGCATAGAATTGTTGCAGACTAACGGCTGAATCTAGAAAATCTTTTTTAAGGGCTTCCCCTAGAAAGACAATACCTATCGAGTAATACTTTCCTTAGAAAATTTTCTCCTTTAAATTTTTGTGGTCGTTTGGAATTGAACTTAGGTCCCACGTGCTTCTAACTAATAAAGGAAAGTCGGATACCACAAATACGCTTAGAGAAATCTTAGACACTCGCTAAAGTTGGCGGACAAAACGGGATCAAAGAGCAAATGCCGCTTGTAAAAATAATGGATATGCAGTCCATCTTAACAACAATGCAATGCAAGTTCTATATGGCTATTCGATTCCAAAATCTCGCATCAGGTCGTTAATTATACCAAATGAAATTCACAACTGTATACAGTAAACAGTATCCGATACGATACGATGTAATTTTCAAGTTGCTTTAGTTAGCACACAACGGCTCCAAAACCTACGAAATATTTGCCTGCACCACCGAATACCATAACGCCTAATTACAATGAAGAGTTACAATAAATTTGATTATTGTTAATATCTCTTACCAAAATGGACAGATTTGCACTTAATGTTGTAATTTAAAAAAATTGTTTTTAAGCTTTAATGCAAAACTAAAATATCTTTTTTCCAACCCTATAAATACAACAAACTGAAAAAGTTATTTTTTTACCTAAGCGAAAAGACTGTTCGTCAGTCGAAGTCAACATGATCAATTATAACAAAAAGACTCGTGCTTTATTAGATTTTTTTTGTAATGTTATTTAATTATTAATGGGGGTGTGAGATTTGAGGGCATAACCATAACAATTATCGCCCCATTTTGATTTTTTAATTTCTTCTGTGGAGAATGAAATGAAGCAACGGCTTTTTGAGGAGGGTCTTGTTTTCGCAAAAATTGTTTAATCTAAATACTTGAAATAAGATTTACACTACAGAAACAATAATTCTTAGGTTCTGTTTACCTTCGAAACAAAATGTAGAATTTTTTTTTTCAAAATCTTTCTAGCTACGTACGCTTCTTTGATGGTACTGCAAGTTATACCCTTATGGTTACCTCGAAGACAGCTCGAGCAATGTGAGATATATTCGAATTATTGTATTGTTCGAGGTATAATGGGTTGCCTAAATCGGGCGTATTTTGTGATTGCTTCGACATTTCATGCCCAACTCGAAAATTATTGCAAATAGCAAAATTCTAATGGCAGTGACATGTTGTCAACTAAATTGTCGATGAGCACTCACCGTCAAAGTTTCAAATTTTGTTGTTTATTTGCTTAGAATACCCATCGCAATTTGGGTAATTTTTGAAGAGAATGGAGTCAATTATTACAAATTAACTTGAATACAAGCTGAAAATCTTGACTCTTTTATTTTTCTACTTCACAACAATTTTTTTGTTTTCCGTTGTATATTAACATAATTGCATATGAAATACGAAGACTGGTTTCCACCTAATTTTTAACGTTTTGTCCGAAATACGTAACAAGTACCGGTCGGTAGAACTAGAAAGACTGAAGTAAAGCAGAGACAGAGATTGGGTAAAATTTATTTTTGATAACTTTCGCTACATCATCTTAAAGCTTTATTTTTATCTGAGAGTTTCCTGCATGATAAAAAATTCCAAAATACTTCAATCGAATAGAGTCTTTGACTAAACGCTTTCGAGCTCTTCTAATCTACATCAAATTTTTGAACATAATGGCTCGCATGATTTTTGTAGTGGTTCTTATCGAAATCCATAAATGTCGGTAAAACGCGATGTTGAATCGCAAGATTCTTTGAACGCATCAATTTCAAAGCTACGTTGAGCTACGAAGGACACTTAGGGTGTCACCACTTGTTATAATACTTCGTATTAGAGAAACGTCGCTGCAAACTTCTACTCGAACCAAACTAATCCTTGTAACGGTATAGCTTATAACAGTTATAATTTTTAAAACCTCTTAACCTTCAAATGACTTAAAGTGTTGCCCTAATTATATTTCGAAGTAATCACAACCACCTGCTTAACTCATCCCTCTTTTCCTATCCCAGCAAATGCGATTTAAGTACCAACTCTACATCCTACCACCCCCGAGAGTTATAATCGTCGTTTACAAGTCGTCGAGGGATTACGCGTTAAATTTAAATACCATATTCTCCGATGATCCGTTGATCCGTCCCATTTGAGGCAATTACCCTCATATCTCCAAACAAACTGTAGAGTGCGGTCGCGAATTAATATTGATGCGTGAGAATTTCGTAAGAAGAAATCTTTTTCTAAAATTCAATTTCTTTAACACGTTTTTGATAGTAACTGTCATTGTAATCCGGACTTGTCGAATTATCGAATGAAATAGTGATTTGGGAAAAACTCGACCACCTGTCGGGTTTTATACGAAAATTTATTAACGTCAACGTAACGCGTCGATAATAATTTCCAATTGTGTAGAAATGGAACTCGTTGTAATTGTTGTTTATAATTTTAATAACAACAACTGGAATTAATAATAACTATCAATTTCCCATTAGGTCGTGGCTATATTAATTTGCTGATTAATTTATCGGATATCAGTGATGGGGCAAAAATCAATGAAAGCCAATCCTTCACTTTGTGATTAGAGACGTGAGGGAACTTCAAAGCGTTCGGTATCAGTTGAGTAATAAACTAATTGAGCCCTCAACTTCTATTGTTATAGTAATAAATTATACAACGTTGTTCGATGCTTAGTCACTTCCGTCCTTCACCAATTTATTGTCATATTAATTTGGGATAATTTTTTGTCGGTAGTTGCATTTTTACGATTTATTTTATTATGCGCATTTTTCTTTGTTTAAAGAGCGCAAATTGCATTAATAAAACTATAACAACTCTGGATTATATCTTTTGTAACAACAAAGAGTTTTATGACTGTTATCTCTTATATGCAACCAAATAAACAAATTTTATTTGTTTCAAGATGGTTCGTTTGAAATTGGATGAACGTGCTGTAAACAAAGGGATGAGAATTAAAATGCGAGTCGTTCACTCCGATTTACTTAATAAACAAACTATTTTCACAAATGCAAAGAAATAATTCTATTTACAATAAATTTTATTGCGGTGTCCTAAGCGGCTAGGACGTTAGAACGTGACGGATTGGATGCAATGAGAAAGTGCTATTGTTGTTTATTGCTCGTTTTATATTTACGACGTAATGATTGTTTCCTCTTAACTTTGCGTCGAATCTAATTCTGATTGAAAATCATTAAGTTTGCTATTAGGAGTAATCAGTACGAACTACCATATGAAGCTAATGTAATGAAAAAAAAAAAAAAAAGAATGGTGCACGCAAAAGTGGCTCTATCGATTTTTTTTAAATCTAAGAAATTCGTTCTAGGCCTTTCAACATAATTACGAACTTTTGGTTTTCAGCCACTTCACTTTCTGATTTACACTGATTTGGTATTATAAAGGTTGACAATATATATCAACTTCTTAACTTTCCAGAAGTTAGCAAGAAACATTAGGTACATAGTGTTCCAATATAAAATTGCCACAATTTTTTCTATAACATTTTTTTTAATTTCAGTTATCTTCTTAGTTAGCAAAAGTCCTTTTTGTGTGTCTTTGGTTTGGAGATTTCCTGGGATTTACAAGTCCAATGGTAAATTCAGGTTTAGTTAATAATTGTAGAGTTATTCAGAAAGTTCTTTGAAACGGGCTGTCTACCACAAAATCACTCTATCCTACCAATACTATCAAATTTAATAATACAAGAAGCACTTTCTTGTTCAACAGAATACTATTACAAATTTAGCTACAGTGACGCCATCTCTGTGTTAAATTACTTATATTTCGAACTATCCTTGTAGCATTTTGTGAAATAGAAGATCAAATGTATAGAATCTTGTAGAAGAATTTATATCTATTTCTATTAATTATTGACAGTAAAGTAAAGCATTTTTTAGTTCCTTTAATCTTCCTCAATATTGTACAAAAAGGCGGTTCTATTTTTCAAAAATTTCAAAACATTACTTTCGGGCTTTTCAACATAACTTTAGACTTTTGTCTTTAGCCATTTCACTTTCTGATCCATAATGATTTGGTATTAAAAGGGTCGACAATAAATTTCAACTTCCTACCTTTCCAGAAATCAGCAAAAATCATTAGGTACCTAGTGGTCCAAATTAGAATTGCCGTAATTTTTTCTATAACTTTTTTACTATTAACTTCTTAAGTAGCAGAAATCTTTTGTGTGTATTTGGTTTAGAGTTTTCCTGGGATTTACAAGTCTAATGGTAAATCCAGGTTTGATTAATAATTGTAGAATTATTCAGAAAGTTCTTTAAAACGGACTGCCTACCACAAAATCAGTTTATCCTACCAATACTATCAAACTTCCTAATACAAGAAGCACTTTCTTGTTTAACAGAATACTATTACAGATTTAGCTAAAGTGGCGCCATCTCTGTGCTAAATTACGAATGTTTCGAACTATCTTTGTAGCATTCTGGGAAATAAAGGGTCAACTGTATAAAATCTTTTAGAAGAATTTATATCTATTTCACTATTTCTAACAATTATTGACGGTAAAGTAGAAAAATTTTTTTAGTTTCTTTATTCTTCCTCAATATTGTTTGAAAAAGCGGTTCTATTTTTCAAAAATTTCAAAACATTACTTTCGGGCTTTTCAACATAACTTCAGACTTTTGTCTTTAGCCATTTCAATTTCTGATTCATAATAATTTGGTATTAAAAAGATCGACAATAAATTTCAACTTCCTAGCTTTCCAGAAACCAGCAAAAATCATTAGGTACCTAGTGGTCTAAATTAGAATTGCCATAATTTTTTCTATAACTTTTTCACTATTAACTTCTTAAGTAGCAGAAATCTTTTGTGTGTCTTTGGTTTGGAGTTTTCCTGGGATTTACAAGTCTAATGGTAAATCCAGGTTTGATTAATAATTGAAGAATTATTCAGAAAGTTCTCTCAAATGAACTGTCTACCACAAAATTACTTTATCCTACCAATACTATCAAACTTCCTAATACAAGAAGCACTTTATTGTTTAACAGAATACTATTACAAATTTAGCTAAAGTGGCGCCATCTCTGTTATAAATTACGAATTTTTCGAACTATCTTTGTAGCATTCTGGGAAATAAAGGGTCAACTGTATAAAATCTTGTAGAAGAATTTATATCTATTTCACTATTTCCAGCAATTATTGACGGTAAAGTAGAAAAATTCTTTTAGTATCTATATTCTTCCTCAATATTGTTCGAAAAAGCTGTTCCATTTTTCAAAAATTTCAAAACATTACTTTCCGGCTTTTGAACATAAGTTCAGACTTTTGTCTTTAGCCATTTCACTTTCTGATTCATAATAATTTGGTATTAAAAAGATCGACAATAAATTTCAACTTCCTAGCTTTCCAGAAACCAGCAAAAATCATTAGGTATCTAGTGGTCCAAATTAGAATTGCCATAATTTTTTCTATAACTTTTTTATTATTAACTTCTTAAGTAGCAGAAATCTTTTGTGTGTCTTTGGTTTGGAGTTTTCCTGGGATTTACAAGTCTAATGGTAAATCCAGGTTTGATTAATAATTGAAGAATTATTCAGAAAGTTCTCTCAAATGAACTGTCTACCACAAAATTACTTTATCCTACCAATACTATCAAACTTCTTAATACAAGAAGCACTTTATTGTTTAACAGAATACTATTACAAATTTAGCTAAAGTGGCGCCATCTCTGTGCTAAATTACGTATTCTACGAACTATCCTTGTAGCATTCTGGGAAATAAATGGTCAACTGTATAGAATCTTGTAAAAGAATTTATATTTATTTCACTATTTCTGACAATTATTCACGGTAAAGTAGAAAAATTCTTTTAGTTACTTTGTTCTTCCTCAATATTGTACGAAAAAGCGGTTCTATTTTTCAAAAATTTCAAAACATTACTTTCGGGCTTTTCAACATAACTTCAGACTTTTGTCTTTAGCCATTTCAATTTCTGATTCATAATAATTTGGTATTAAAAAGATCGACAATAAATTTCAACTTCCTAGCTTTCCAGAAACCAGCAAAAATCATTAGGTACCTAGTGGTCCAAATTAGAATTGCCATAATTTTTTCTATAACTTTTTTATTATTAACTTCTTAAGTAGCAGAAATCTTTTGTGTGTCTTTGGTTTGGAGTTTTCCTGGGATTTACAAGTCTAATGGTAAATCCAGGTTTGATTAATAATTGAAGAATTATTCAGAAAGTTCTCTCAAATGAACTGTCTACCACAAAATTACTTTATCCTACCAATACTATCAAACTTCTTAATACAAGAAGCACTTTATTGTTTAACAGAATACTATTACAAATTTAGCTAAAGTGGCGCCATCTCTGTGCTAAATTACGTATTCTACGAACTATCCTTGTAGCATTCTGGGAAATAAATGGTCAACTGTATAGAATCTTGTAAAAGAATTTATATTTATTTCACTATTTCTGACAATTATTCACGGTAAAGTAGAAAAATTCTTTTAGTTACTTTGTTCTTCCTCAATATTGTACGAAAAAGCGGTTTTATTTTTCAAAAATTTCAAAAAATTTGTTTCGGGCTTTTTGACATAACTTCAGACTTTTATTTTTAGCTATTTCACTTTCTGATTTATACTGATTTGGTATTAAAAAGGTCGATAATATATATCAACTTCCTAACTTTCCAGAAGTCAGCAAATTAGAATTGCCATAACTTATTCTATAACTTTTTTTCTATTTCTATTACATTCTTAGGTAACAAAAATCTTTTGTGTCTCTTTGGTTTGAAGTTCTTTTGAGCTTTACAAGTCCAATGGTAAATCCAGGTTTGATTAATAATTGTAGAGACTGTCTACCACAAAATCACTCTACTCTACCAATACTAATAAACTCCATAACACAAGAAGCACTTTCTTTTTCAACACAATACTATTACAAATTTAGCTAGAGTGGCGCCATCTCTGTGTCAAACTACGTATATTTTGAACTATCCTCGTAGCATTCTGCGTAATAAAAGAAGGTCGATTGTACAGAACCTTGAGAACAATTTGTATCTATTTCCAGCAATTTTTGAAGGTAAAGTTTCTCTACTAAAAGATAGTGAAGAGATAGAAAGTATAGAACAATAATACGCATGAGCTACAGAAATACAAGCTCAACTATTGTTTTAATGCTTTTGAAAATAATAAAATAATTTATTAACATATCCTGTTCTTTTTTTAATTCATGTTCTTCCTTTAGCACGAATTGGGTTGCAAATCAGATTCTAGCATCTATTAACAGGTACTGAACTCGAATTTATACTGTCAAATGGGGGAATGATGCGTGGGATGCACACCATTACCCTGATATTGCGCGTCATTCCTCAACATTAAATTTAATTTGTGCGATTTCTTAGTTTAGAAATTTCAGAATATGCACTGTAATCCCTTTTTTTCACGATGCCAAACAAGTATACAAGAATACCAATGTTTCAAGGACGTAACAAAGTTTATTAAATAAAGCAACTGAGTCGAGTGGAATCAAAGAAAATTTAAGAGCATTTGTAATTCCTGAATTCGCGCTGCAAAGTTAGATATCTTTTATTTTTAATTTGCATCTACATAAGTATTACTACCCATATTTTAAGTTAGCCAGACTGTTCGAGAGACTTACTTGAATTTGAATAGGTACGTCGAAACAAATGGAATAAATCATGACTTCAATAAAATTCATAGAAAGATGGTTGTAATTATTATTAAAAAGAACCCCGACAATGGCAGATGAATTAACAAGTTAAATTGAATTAGAGCTTTCAGGAATCCGAAAATATAAATTTGCAGTAAGGAAAATGTTTAGTGTGGTTGGTACTGAAATATGAAAAAGTTCGCTAAACAATTAAAATAAAAATCATTTTAAAAAAATGATAGAAAGTTATTTAGATAATTTGAGCAACAATTACCACAAATATTTTTCTACAGAGAAAAATAGGAATTGAGTGAACAAATCTGTCAAAAATACACCTACTGACCTACGCTACAAGAACAATTAGTAGATCTTTCTAATAGCGTAGAAAAATAAAAATTTGATATCAAGTCAAATCTGTTAAGTTTTGTAATTATTTTCCTACTAGAGTCCGACTAGTCCAACTACAATTCTGTAGTTGCAGAAAAGTACAGTGGCGTTACAAGGCAAAGTGGGGGTCTGATATATTTAAATACTAAAAATTATGCTAGAGTAATGCTTATAGATTCTTTGGACACCATAACACGGGGAAAAGGGGGGAGCACTAACGATAAACAAAACTAACAAATTGTTAAAGAAACATAAAATTCAAAAATCCCTTTCCAGTATTTTTTCTAAAGCGGGCCGGAATTTAAAGCAAAATTGTTTCGGACACTGCTATCCATTCCAATTTTTTACTTTAAGACTACTGGTTTTTCTGCTGTAGTTGCCTTAGAGTCTTGATATAAAAAAACTATAATTAAAAAAAACTGCGAGTATTGATCTCAAATATAAAACCAAATCTGGATAGACTGTGAACTTCAAATTAGGAATAAAAATTGATCAGTCTTAGCCTTAGTTAAAAATTTCTATTTTAGTTTCAATGCTTTTGTTTTATTTGAAAAAAAAATCTCTTGATTGCTGGTTTTATTCATTTATTAGCGCTTCCCTGTAACGCTCAAATATTTTCCAAATTTTGGAAACAGCTGGCCCAGAATAAAAAAAATCTTTTTGAGCTTTCGGAAAAAGCTGCAATTTTGGTTTCATTTTCTATTATCGCAGTGTATTCAACTTATTTCGTTTAACACGTCAAGGATTATTCGTTAGTTTTGTATTTATTTATTTATTTATTTATTTATTTATTTATTATTGCATTAACAGAAAATATTAATTTTTTCTGGTTATATAAGCGGATAATTCCCCGACATAATGCAGACCGTTATCTTCCAGAGAGGTAAATAATGTGCGAAATATATTTTTTGATTGTTATTCCCCTTCCAAAATGTACTGATTATGGCCTGATTTTCGCATAACTATTTTTAAAATAACTAAAAAAAATAATTAATTTTCATTTAAGCCACTTCGCTTACGTTCGCAACATTATTTTTTTCAAATGACAAAAATTGAAGGAGTCAAATATTCAAATTATTGATGTTTGAAAACAGCTTGCGATAAGAAATATTTTTTTTTGTTAGTTCAAAAGGCGTAATTTAGAGAACAAATTTAAAATAGTTGAACTAAATGTGAGATTCTTTTTAAAAATAATCGAGAGAAAAATAAAAAGCTCCAACAATAAAAATTCTGCTTAAGATATCAGTTGACAGATCCAGAAACCGACATACACTGAAATAAAACTACGAAAATTGCTGCATTACCATAAATTTCGCCAACAAAACAATAAACGTTTCCAATTAAACTTTTTTCAATTCGTCTGTTAACTCGCAAATTTTACGTAATTTCCTCAAACTTCCACCCTCAATACAGAAATAATTTAACAAAGTACTGGCGCTTCCAAAAAAAAAAGTTGCCAGTTAAAGTTTTAACTCTCTTTAAAAATAGCGATCACATAACGAATGTTAACAGCTACAACTCTAATCCCGTTAAACTTGTCTCGTTGTTATCCGCAATCGAATTATCCACCTGACGGTTGGCGGTCGCGCCTCCACCATATTGCGGGTTATCTGCATTTTCGTTGAACACGACTGGTTTCTATCTGCACTTGATTAAAACTTGCATTTCGACCGGAAACTCAACCGCCAACCCTAAATTATGATTCCACCAACTGGGGCTTAATTAGAAATCTGCAACGAATATTTACGTCAGCACAAGGGCGGTTTATTCGTGACGTCTTGACCGCAGAAATAGATTGCACATCGCGGTTAATAGCAGATTAACGATTTTTGAAACAACCAACCGGGCCATAATTTCGAATTAACATTATTTCCGAATGGTTGGAGTTTAGGTTAACGATATGGATGTTATTGCGTTATTTTAGTCCATTTAAGATACTGGGAGATCGTTGAACTTTCAAGACATTAATTGTTAGATTTCAGATACTTAAGGGGAGAATTTCTGTTTGTTAGTGTCTCGTTAAATTATTTTGAGCATTAAAATTATGGTTTGTTTCAATTTTGGAAACAAAATAAAGTTTGTTGTAGATGCCCCGAAAAGTCTCTTTAACGGCCTTAAATAAAAAATCGCTCCATCGGCACAAATTTGAACTGGGGAAACCAGTGTTGCGGTCATATCTGAGGAGGTTATCGTCCTTTCGTGGCGTCTCCAAGGGACCCGTCAAATAAGTACAAATTTTCGAATTTTCCGTTACCGACACGTTAATAGTCAAAGTAAATTACTTTTACAGCAAAACTTTACGCCACATTTCGTGGTCAGTCCAGCCAAAATATTTTTCATTTGCGTTTCAATCCATTAATAGATTTCTACTTGCATGGTTGCTTTATGGAAATATTTGAAATTAATGCCGAATCACCGTTAAAAGTGCGTCTACTAGTTGACAACATTCCATAAATTTGCAATTGTAAACCGGCAAATATTTAGTGATAATCTGCTTCGATGTCCTGAACTTAACGCTTCAATGACGTCAATAAAGTGACGGGCATTGCGGAAAACACCCTGTGTGACAAGTTAATTCTTCTGTAATCTGCAACGAGATTTTATCGCTGCATTTAAATTGTTCCGACTCAAATTATTGTCTTTTTGTTTTTAATTCGAGTTTGAAGCGCTCTGAAATTAATTGGAATATGTGAAATTAAACTTTAACAAACTAAATTAAACTTGGTGATGCGAAAATTTTATTTCTTCATTTTCCTTCTATACACGATTGATTGTAATGCCAATAGCGATTATTCCAAGGGTTTGTGGTTTGTTCAACGGACCCGTTCGATGTTTATGGAGAGATTGTGTGTAGGAGAAGAGGCGTCATTAAAGTATTTACTCAAGAAAATTGCGTCCATTAGAGGAAAATTATTTTTAGAGATCACAAATATTTGAACTGCAAGCGAAAATTCTTAAGCAAGGATTCTGGAGATGTTGGGATTTCACCTCGATAATACCGAATTTATTTAGATTAATGAAAATTATTTATTTGGTGGGGGAGTTAATTAACGAGGCCGGTAAGTCAATAAATTACTTCGTTTTCTGCAAATATATTTTACATTAATCAGCATATTACTATTGATAAGCGGATTTGCAAGAATTATTTCCAGTAACAAAACACTAGAGATCCTCACCTGTACGAGAAAAGCGAGTTAATTGCAATTGATTTTTTCCAACTACTATACCACAAGATTCTCGTTATTAACATATTTCTATATAGAAATTTACGTTTCTTTACTAAATTTGATGGCAATATGAGAATCGCAAAAATATTTAATTATTACTTATGACCGGTAATTAAAATAAATTCTGGCAATTACTGCAATTCTAGCGGTAATAAAAAGGTAAATAATTACTTTCATTTCCATCAATAGCAATGATCAATATTTTAATATTTTTTTCTTAACGTAAGTAATTGCTTACTAGAAATGCAATATCACTAATCTACTATTTCAATTCGAAAAAACCAGAGGTCATCACTGTGTCAGTGAACGACACGTCCATAGCTTCCTCTGGGACTGGCGAATCCCCAGCTTTAACTCTTTCAAACTAATAGCAGTGAAGTTATGTCTCATGAGTAAAAATCAATCTTTCCATACATTTTTTCCAGTTGAACACTACGAAAACTCGAAAACAACAACCGATAGGTATAGCAATACCTTATATGGTTAGAAACAGAATTTAATTCTCTTTCGCCTAGAACTATGAAAACTTTGTGATTTCATTCGAAAAAATTGACTTTTTACAGGATTCTTAACATACAAACATTTTACTCCATATTTCCATTTTTTATTAGAATTTTGAAATTTTATTTATGCAGCTTTATGCCCCATAATAGTATCTTGACGCTTTAAAAATTTCAATGTTATTAATTTTTTTGTTTAGAAGTTACCATATTTTTTCTCAAAGATTCTTCTTGTTTATAAAAAAAGTTTTTTTTCAAAAATTTTGCAATATCGATACATGGTCGCATTTACAGACTCATACTAAAAATTCAATGGGCTTTAATGTTTTTCACTAATTTTAGTAAATGATCTGCTGGTTCTTAAGTTTAAGAGTTCTTTCTAATAAAATATCATTCAGAGCAAAATTCTATTGAATAAAATTGTTTGAAATTCTTCAAAATTCATGAAAATAATATCATCCTGACAATCTTTCATTGTTACATAAATTCCTGAAGATACAATATTTTAGCTTTAAGGGGGACGACTCATTGCTTAAATTCAATGTTAAGTTCTCTGTCGCAGGCACGGTGCATTATAGGCACAAGAATGCATTCGTTTGTTGTACAAGATTTTAAAATCAGAGCAGATTTCTCGTTTTTTTAAGAGTTTACACATCAGTTAAGAGACTAAAACAAATTCGATTGAATATCTCCACAATTTTAGCTCTAATTTTTATTATTAAAAACAAATTAAGCCAGAAAAAAAATCTTAAAATTTACAATAGTTATGGAGTTTCTTACGACAGAATTTGTTATCGTGCCTATGTGGCTGCATGCGTGTGACAGAGAACGCAAAAGACGTAAATCTTGCTTTGGTCTCTTCTGCGGTTGTTTAGATTGTCTAAATGAAACGAAATCGTAGTGGGGGTGACGGACATTTTCTGTTATTGAGGAATTGTCAGCAAAGGTAAATTTTTATAATTGTGGCATAATGACTAAAATTTTTCATATTGGTACTTCAATTTCTTAGTTCTATTCTGATTTTTTTTCTTAGTATGGACACTCCCTCTGCTACGTAAATACTTACAGGGATCCTACTGTGTATGTGTAAGTATTTACTATACTGTTCTACTCTGCATTCCTTTCTTCTTGTTTCTGTTGTTTTTGTTCGAACAATGCAATGAAAGTATAACCTTTCAGTTTTTAAAAAGTATCTCTCATTTTCTACTTGCATCCCTGTCTGGGTATTCCAAACCATACTCTGAGGTCTATTTCGGGAATTTTTTGCTTTTGTAAATTTTTACTACTGATGGACTGCAAACCTTTTGCTTAAATCCTCAGTCATTTAGGA
Organism: Pyrochroa serraticornis; assembly: GCA_905333025.2. Lineage (NCBI taxonomy): Eukaryota > Metazoa > Arthropoda > Insecta > Coleoptera > Pyrochroidae > Pyrochroa > Pyrochroa serraticornis. The sequence goes on along the minus strand of HG995157.1, from coordinate 4,570,599 downwards.
CTTGCGGTGAATTGTTATCGGGAAATCCTTCCTTTAGTCTCCAATAAAGAGACATCAAGACATTGAGATTGCAAGACAAGACTTTTGTCATATCCTGGCAGGAGTCCCTACTACTATCATCCAGACCCTGCCTTTTTCCAAACATGTAACTGCTACTCCTCACCTTTCTAAACCTTTGAGTAAAACTGACTTCAACGGGATTCACTCGTTGAATTGCCAATTTTTACCACTACATGTACATCAAACCTCACAGTCCACTGCTGATCGCAAAATTATTCGTCTGCAGAAATCATTTTTATTTAGTAACTGACCTGACTTAACTTCCATCATAATAGACTTCAAATTTAGGTGTAATTACCTAGTTCTTTCGATTTTACGACACCTTTTAGAGTTTAATTCAGTTGCTTTATCAGACTCGAAAGAAGGTTTTGTAGGTTCTCGAAGTATTTCGAGAAACAGTTCCAAACTTAAATGTCGATATATCTGTATAGGCGATTTAATAAATCGATGCGTTATAATAGAACAGTGTAAGCTCAGTTCAATCCGGGCTTGTAAGTTTCGGTTGAAAACGACAAAACGATAGGCGAGGCTGGTTGGTGAAACTTTCCCGAAAGCTTTCGATACCCATCACGCCTCTCGAGTACCCATCACCGGTTTTGCGTGAAACTTGTATGAAGGTCCCGCATTACCATTCGATTAGAGGGTGAACCACCCACGCCAGATTCACCTTCCATCTGAAGCATCACCATCGGCATGCAACAATATGGAATGGTGGTGGTGGTGGTGATGAACGCCCTCTCGAAGACGTCTCCGTGTGGCGGGGACTGTCCCTATATAACCGTCGTCGGGACGCGCACAGTCGCAATCCTGATACAGGGTGCTGCCGGTCGACACCCCACAACTACAGTGTGACGCTCAACGTCGACGTTCTATCACATTAACGTGCTCTTAGTTCGAGTGCACGCGCCAAACTTGAACAGAATATAAGCGACTTCACACCGGTTGCGTCAGAGAATTTCTTAGAGGTGAGTTCGATGATTGGGGAAGAGAATTTTGAGGTTTTGACAGGTTTGGGGAAAATATAACTTTTTACGCCAGTTTTACTTAATTTTTTAAAATTTATTTTTGTTTTTTTATTACCATTTCATTAGAATCCTACAATTTTTTTAATAACAAATTGTATTAAATTGTATTAAAAGGTAGTTGAATTAGTATACGTGTCCAAAAATAAAATTTATGTGCAACATAATTTATATCTGATATAAAACGTTATAGCCTTTAAATGTTCAGCTAAATTTGTTAGCTTCAACGGGTGTAAACCAGAGGGTTGGCCCTTCGTAAATCCATAAATTCTTTGACTGGTTACAGTGAAAGAATCTGCAATTTTGTATTTTATTGGACTTTTTAATAATTTAAATTTTTTTGTAATTTTTTCAGATTTTCAAAAGATACTTGTTTATTGCTAAAAACTGGAGTTTATTGAAATTAATAGTAACAACGCAACTTCTTGCTACTAGTGATTCCAAAAAGTTTTAGAAAATGTTCGTCAATCAGTTTTGTTTTATTCAAGAAATTTTCTCTTTTGAATTTTTGGTTTAATCATCAAAATGCTTTTTTCCTATTTTGAATAGGTCTCAATTATTATTATTAAATATATGAAGTAGATCAGGTTAATATAAAAGTATTCAAAAATTTATTGTGTTAAACAAAATAAGAAAAAAATTATGATAAGTCCAATACTGAATCGTTTTCGGAATTCAAATTAAAGTTGTTAATGTTTTAAATATTTCAATTTAAAGGGAATCATTTTGTTATTAGAATACGCTAAACGTTAAAAAATACCAACTAGAGGAACCCAAATTTTATTTCAAAAATTAAGAATTAAGTCTTTCACTATGTAGGAACTTTTCTTTCTCCTTTGCTAATTATATTGTGTCAATCAAAGCAATGGCGTCACGTGGTTTTCCATAATTTTCAGTAAATACTTTAATCATTAGTAATTAAAAATCAATGAAAAAGGCGAGAGAAAGTTTAAGAATATAAAAATTGTATTTCTTGATATGGTCAAAAATTAATAAGGGTTGAAAAATTCATCCATACCAAAAAACTATCGGTGAGTGCTGGCAGACTTCAGATTAGAGAGCTAAATAAATTGAATAAAATGATTAGCAGTGTCACATGTAAAATTTCATTTCAGCAGTTCCAGACATTTTGATCAATAACACTTAAAAAACGAGTTCCAATTTTTTAGTTAATTTTTTAATGAATAAATAGAATTTCTCAAAATAAATTTAAACCACCACGTATGTGGAAAAATATATTTTTTGAAGAGAAAAACACAATTTCAAGGTTTTTGTATCTGAATCGAACTGAACTTGGACGTATGTTTATATTAATTTCTTTCAAAATTTTTAATAGCCAAGTACAATTTTCCAAAATTATTCTAAACCACCACGTTTGTGGAAAATTACATTTTTTGAAGGAAAAACACAATTTCCACATTTTCGTGTTTAATTCGAACTTTTTTTGGACTTATGTGTATATTAAGTTTTTTTATGAATTATTAATAAATCATTAAAATTTTTCAAAATAATTCTAAACCACCAGATATGAAAAATATATTTAAAAAAAAAAACACAATTCCAACGTTTTCGTGTCTGAATTGAACCCATATTGGACATATGTTTATATTAATTTTTCTCATTAATTTTTAAAGAAAAAGTAAGATTTTTCAAAATAATTCTAAACCACCAGGTATAAGGAAAAATAAATTTTTTCAAAAAACACAATTCCAACATTTTTGTGTTTTAATCGAAACGATTGTGGACATATGTTTACAATAATTTATTTAATTAGTTTTTGAATGAACAAATAAAATTTTCCAAAATTATTCTAAACTACACCACGTATGTGGAAAAATATTTCTTTTTAAAGAAAACAAAAAATTTCAAAGTTTCCGTGTTTGAATTAAACTAATTTGGTACATATGTTTATATTAATTTTTATTATAATTTTTCTAATAAACAAATACAATTTTCCAATACAATTCTAAACCACCAGGTATATGGAAAAATATTTTTTTTTCCAAAAAAGAATCACAACTCTAACATTTCCGTGTTTCAGTCGAAACGATTTTGGACATATGTTTACATTAATTGCTTTCATTATTTTTTTAATAAACAAATAAAATTTTCCAAAATTATTCTAAACCACCACGTATGTGGAACAATAAATTTTTTCAAAGAAAACGAACAATTTCAAATTTTTCGTTTCTGAATCGAACTAATTTTGGACATATGTTTGTATTCACTTTCTTCATTATTTTGTTAATAGAAAAATAAAATTTTCCAAAATAATTCTTAACCATCACGTATAAATAAAGATAAATTTTTTCAAAGAAAATAGCAATTCCAACGTTTTTGTGTTCAAATTGAACCAATTTTTGACATATGTCTTGTATTAATTTACTTCATTATTTTTTTAATAAACAAATAAACTTTTCGAAATAATTGTCAACCACAACGTATGTGAAAAATAGTTTAAAAAAATCACAATCCCTACGTTTTCGTGTTTGCATCAAACTGATTTTGGACATCTGTGTGTACTAATTTCCTTCAATAATTTTTTAATGAACAAATAAAATTTTTCAAAATAATCGTTTGAAGAAAAAACGCAATTCCAACATTTCCGTGTCTGCATTGAACCAATTTTAAACATGAATATATATTAATTTCTTTTATAATTTTTAAGGAAGTAAAATTCTTCAAAATAATTCTAAACCACTAGGTATATGGGAAAATATATTGTTTAAGAAAAAAACACAATTCCACTATTTCTGTGTTTTAATCAAAACAATTTTAGATATATGTTTACATTAATTTCTTTCAATATTTTTTTAATAAACAAGTAAAATTTTCCAAAAGTATTCTAACTCACCACATATGTAAAAAAAAATTTTTCTTTAAAGAAAGCACACAATTCCAAAATTTCTGTGGCTGAATCAAACCAATGTTGGACATGTGTTTGTATTAATTTCCTTCATTATTTTTTTAATAAACAAATAAAATTCTTGAAATAATTCTAAACCACCACGTATGTAAAAATTGTTTTCTTTTGAAAAAAAAAAACACAATTCCAACGTCTTCGTGTTTGCATCGAACTGATTTTGGACGACATAAGTTTGTATTAATTCTCTTCAATAATTTTTATTTTAGACATAAATATATATTAATTTTTTTCATAATTTTTAAGGAACAAGTAAAATTCTTCAAAATAATTCTAAACCACTAGGTATATGGGAAAATATATTGTTTAAGAAAAAACACAATTCCAATATTTCTGTGTTTTAATCAAAACAATTTTAGACATATGTTTACATTAATTTCTTTTAATAATCTTTTAATGAACAAGTAAGATTTTCCAAAAGTATTCTAACCCACCACATGTGTAGAAAAAATATTTTTTTTAAAGAAAGCACACAATTCCAAAATTTCTGTGGCTGAATCAAACCAATGTTGGACATATGTTTGTATTAATTTCCTTCATTATTTTTTTAATAAACAAATAAAATTCTTGAAATAATTCTAAACCACCACGTATGTAAAAATTGTTTTCTTTTGAAAAAAAAAAACACAATTCCAACGTCTTCGTGTTTGCATCGAACTGATTTTGGACGACATAAGTTTGTATTAATTCTCTTCAATAATTTTTATTTTAGACATAAATATATATTAATTTTTTTCATAATTTTTAAGGAACAAGTAAAATTCTTCAAAATAATTCTAAACCACTAGGTATATGGGAAAATATATTGTTTAAGAAAAAACACAATTCCAATATTTCTGTGTTTTAATCAAAACAATTTTAGACATATGTTTACATTAATTTCTTTTAATAATTTTTTAATGAACAAGTAAGATTTTCCAAAAGTATTCTAACCCACCACATGTGTAGAAAAAATATTTTTTTTAAAGAAAGCACACAATTCCAAAATTTCTGTGGCTGAATCAAACCAATGTTGGACATATGTTTGTATTAATTTCCTTCATTATTTTTTTAATAAACAAATAAAATTTTTAAAATCATTCTAAACCACCACGTACGTAAAAATTGTTTTTAAAAAAAAAACACAATTCCAACATTTTCGTGTTTGCATCAAACTGATTTTGGACATATGTTTGTATTAATTCTCTTCAATAATTTTTTAAAAAAAGCTTTAAATTTTTCAAATTAATTTCTTAACCACCACGTATGCGGAAAAATAAATTTCTTCATACAAAATGTTCCCTTTTTCTAAAACTTAAAACACGAGGCAAAGGAGATAGATTTTTGGAAAATGATAAACAAAATTCAAGCGTTTTTAAATTTTTATTGTTTTATTATTACTTTCTATCTGCCCTAAATTCTTTGTTATTACACTAAAAATATTTCTGTTTTTTAATAAAATTTTAGGGCAGCTTTGTCTAATTTTCACAGAAGTAAAAACGCAGAAAACGACAATTATTTGCGGTTTTACCTTCGCTAAACTATGTGGCATTTTTATTGTAACCACGCGAAAATTTATTAAAATATTTCAATTACGATTCTCAAGTTGAAGAGCTCACGTTTGATGCAATATTAAAATTTCAGCAACAATTTCTCCTAAAATTCCCTAACGCGCTGTAACATATTTTCAGCACCATCTGTGGTTCTTTCTCTCCCACCCTAAATTATTCAACTTTTTTTAGCATCTTCCGTAATTTTGCAATTAATCAAAATAATGTCTGTCGCAGGTTCGGTTACTTCACTTATTAAGTGCGGATAGTTTCTCAAGTATTCTCTCAGGTGTAATCGTCTTCGTTTAGTGTGAATATATTTACGTAAAAACGACACTAACCAAACTTCCGCTAGCAATAAAACAACACTTTGCTTGAACTTCATGGCACATCCGGTAAACTTCCAACAGCGACCAATACCAATCGATGAGTAATATCGGAGGAAATAGTTTCAATTTTAGTCATGTAATCACAAAAAAATATCCAAAGTATAATTCCTGGTTACTCTAATAATTTTAGTGCGAATTATTGTGGTCTTCAATTATCAGCAATATTGTTACAAAAATTGTTAAAATTTAATGAAACGTGACTTTTTTTATATATTTGTTTTGGAAGCTTTTGCTGTTAATTAAGCTGAAAATGTTGGAATTCTAAATCGCAACGTTATTATTTACTAATATTTGTCAAGTGCTGAAAATAATTATCGGCGGTTAATTAAAAATTCTATTCAATTTTTTGCTATAAAATTAATTGTGCTAAATTAAGGGAAAATGAGTCTGTGACGTAATTAGAGGTCCGAAAAATTTGCATCATAGAGAGGCGTCACATGGCAAACATTCCATATAGTTCTTCGCAAACGTGCCATGTGCGGGATCCTATTAAACCCACAATGGCGGTATTAACAGGCCATATATTCATTAAAATGAAGTTACCTTCTGTCAATATTTTGATACGTTATGATAGAGCCGAAAGCGTGTACTGGTCTAATAATATGCCGATAATTCTTATCAGTGGCGGAGATAATCAGGATTAAGCTCTATTTTTCCAAATTTCCCACTCATGTCTGTACTTATTAATTAAAAACTACTCCGCCACAAGCTTTCAGTTCCGTCCACATCACATGACGCAATTATAAATAACAATAAGCAACAACTAATTATGCGAGCTTTCAGTGGCTACACTTTAATGCACATTATGAAAAATTTACCACTTCTTAGGCAAAAGCGTAATTAAATTTCTAGGTTGAATGCGATTTTCTAAAAATTCCAACAAAATTAAATTTTAACGTTGAAACATGCAATCAAACGACACTAACTCAATTGCGACGATCTCTGAAACGAGCCTCAACCGTTTCAGTTCATCGCTATAAGTCAATCAACAGGTCGGCGGCACTTTCGCAATTTTTGTGGAAAGATAAATTGATTTTCAAAATTAGAATTAATAGTTGCGTCGATTTACGAGCCACAATTTTAATTCATCTCTTTCGCAAATTACAAAATCACAAATTTATTTTTCATAATTCACTTCATCCGACTTCGTCCAGACGTAATTATTTTCGTTAGCAAAATTGCAAGTTTGACGTTAACTGCGCAGTTTTTTTTAGAAAGGTTCTGAAGCAAATAAATTTTTTAGTGTTACGTCTTTATGACAACTGCCGAATCGATTGCGGCTGTACCGGAAATTAATTTTTGCGTTTTGATTTGTGGCAATTTTAAAACTCTACAATAAAACTTCTTTGATCGAGAGATTTCGCGATAATTTTTAGCGATATAATTTCCATTTTAATGACGCTTCTAATAAAAACGCATAGTGTGAAAATTTCGAAGTTTCCCCCTAAAACGCAGCTACATTCAGCAAACAAATGCTGAAATTTGCATAGAAATACCGACGCACACTTGGAATCGCGCTAATTATTTCGAAATGGTGTCGGCAATAAGATTTTTAATAAACGTCATCTGTTAAGGTTGTAAATTGGGGGGGTTGAATTTCGGTTGTAACTTAGACGGAATCGGGTTTGAGTGCGTTATAGAACGCAGCGCAGGCGGTTATTTGCACAACTCGAGAGGACCGTAATCAGTAATTATTCCCATATGTACATCGCCTTAGGGGAAGAGAGACTCGTGATTTTTTTCGAGCACCTACCAACGTGTACCTAGTTTCGGTTTTAAGCGGGATTATCCCAACGCCCACGTTGTCGAGAGTTACTAGCAAACATTTTAACGGGAAACAAAGAGCAGTTTGGAATTTATACCAATTGTCGTCCAATTTGGCGTTAACTACACATTGTAGAATTAAAACCCAACTCCCCCGTAATCCCATATAAATTTGATGAAATTTTGTCAAGAAACTTTCAACATCATTTATGGGTATTCTCAATTGTAATCACTTTTTGCAAGAGTTCCTTTTAATCAGTTTACGCCAATTCAACTTTAAAGTGCCTCTTAAAGTTAAACTATTGCTCCTCAGGAAGACGTTTCCATGCCAATTCCTCCTGGCAACGTTTTCCATATACACCCCTAATTAGTGCTCCTCGATTTAACATCAGGTTGGTACCTAAACTTATCAATGAAACTATTACTTGAGTCTAAAGAGCTCCAATTATCGTTGCGTAGCCAATCTTGAAAGATTATTCCTCCATGTCAAACTCTTCAGTTTCAGTTACGTAATTCAGAGTTTCCAAGGAAAGGCCTAATTCGCCCAAAGCCCGATTTGGTTTAATAGAAAATGACCGGTGGGCGTCACTAAACTTAGTCAAACATCGAGAATTTCCTCAATTTTTTTTCCAGCTTACCTCTCTACGAAATTCTTCTAATGTTTGTTTAAATTAAAAATTGCTGCAGTAATGCCAACTGTTATTTTGCCCGGAAGCCCGATTTGGTTTAATAGAAAATGACCGGTGGGCGTCATTGAACTTAGTCAAACATCGAAAATTTCTTCAATTTTCTTATTAAACCTGTCGACAAATGTTTTTTATTGTTGGTTTAAATTGAAAATCGCTGCAGTATGGCCAATTGTTAATTCGCCCGAAAGCCCGATTTGGTTCAATAGAAAGTGATCGGTGGGCGTCCCTGAATTTTAGTCAAACATCTAAAATTTCCTCAATTTTCTTATTAAACCTCTCCACAAAATTTTTCTATTGTTGGTTTGAATTAAAAATTGTTCCAGTAATGCCAACTGTTAGTTTGCCCGAAAGCCCAATTGGGTTCAATAGAAAGTGATCGGTGGGCGTCCCTGAATTTTAGTCAAACATCTAAAATTTCCTTAATTTTCTTATTAAACCTCTCCACAAAATTTTTCTATTGTTGGTTTAAATTAAAAATTGTTCCAGTAATGCCAACTGTTAGTTTGCCCGAAAGCCCAATTGGGCTCAATAGAAAGTGATCGGTGGGCGTCCCTGAATTTTAGTCAAACATCTAAAATTTCCTTAATTTTCTTATTAAACCTCTCCACAAAATTTTTCTATTGTTGGTTTAAATTAAAAATTGTTCCAGTAATGCCAACTGTTAGTTTGCCCGAAAGCCCAATTGGGCTCAATAGAAAGTGATCGGTGGGCGTCCCTGAATTTTAGTCAAACATCTAAAATTTCCTTAATTTTCTTATTTAACCTCTCCACAAAATTTTTCTATTGTTTGTTTAAATTAAAAATTGTTGCAGTAATGCCAACTGTTAGTTCGCCCGAAAGCAAAATTTGGTTTAATAGAGAATGACCGGTGGGCGTCATTGAACTTTAGTTAAACATCGAAAATTCTCTCAATTTTCTTATTTAACCTCTTCAAACATATTTCTATTGCTTGTTTAAATTAAAAATCGCTTCAGTAATGCCAACTGTTAATTCGCCAGGAAGTCCGATGTGGTTTAATAGAAAATGACTGGTTGGATATCACTAAACTTTAGTTAAACATCGAGAATTTTCTCAATTTTCTTATTTAACTTTTCCACAAAGTTTTTCTATTGTATGTTTAAATTGAAAATTGTTGCAGTAATGCCAACTATTAGTTTGCTGAGAAGCCTGATTTGGTTTAATAGAAATTGACCGGTGGGCGTCATTGAACTTAGGTCAAACATCGAAAATTTCTTAAATTTTCTTATTTAACTTCTGCACAAATGTTTTTTATTGTTTGTTTAAATTGAAAATTGCAGCAATAATGCCAACTGTTAATTCGCCCGAAAGCCCAATTTGGTTCAATAGAAAGTGATCGGTGGGCGTCCCTGAATTTTAGTCAAACATCTAAAATTTCCTTAATTTTCTTATTTAACCACTCCACAAAATTTTTCCATTGTTTGTTTAAATTAAAAATCGCTGCAGTAATGCCAACTGTTAGTTCACCCGAAAGACCAATTTGGTTTAATAGAGAAAGACCGGTGGGCGTCATTGAACTTTAGTCAAACATCGAAAATTCTCTCAATTTTCTTATTTAACTTCTTCAAAATTTTTTCTATTGCTTGCTTAAATTAAAAATCGCTTCAGTAATGCCAACTGTTAATTCGCCAGGAAGTCCGATGTGGTTTAATAGAAAATGAGCGGTGGGACATCACTAAACCTTAGTTAAACATCGAGAATTTTCTCAATTTTCTTATTTAACTTTTCCACAAAGTTTTTCTATTGTTTGTTTAAATTGAAAATTGTTGCAGTAATGCCAACTATTAGTTTGCCGAGAAGCCTGACTTGGTTTAATAGAAATTGACCGGTGGGCGTCATTGAACTTAGGTCAAACATCGAAAATTTCTTAAATTTTCTTATTTAACCTCTGCACAAATGTTTTTTATTGTTTGTTTAAATTGAAAATTGCTGCAATAATGCCAACTGTTAATTCGCCCGAAAGCCCAATTTGGTTCAATAGAAAGTGATCGGTGGGCGTCCCTGAATTTTAGTCAAACATCTAAAATTTCCTTAATTTTCTTATTTAACCTCTCCACAAAATTTTTCTATTGTTTGTTTAAATTAAAAATCGCTGCAGTAATGCCAACTGTTAGTTCACCCGAAAGACCAATTTGGTTTAATAGAGAATGACCGGTGGGCGTCATTGAACTTAGTCAAACATCGAAAATTCTCTCAATTTTCTTATTTAACCTCTTCAAAAATTTTTCTATTGTTTGTTTAAATTAAAAATCGCTTCAGTAATGTCAACTGTTAATTCGCCAGGAAGCCCGATGTGGTTTAATAGAAAATGAGCGGTGGGACATCACTAAACTTTAGTTAAACATCGAGAATTTTCTCAATTTTCTTATTTAACTTTTCCACAAAGTTTTTCTATTGTTTGTTTAAATTGAAAATTGTTGCAGTAATGCCAACTATTAATTCACCCAGAATCCCAATTTGGTTTAATAGAAATTGACCGGTGGGCGTCACTAAGCTTTAGTCAAGCAACGAGAATTTCCTCAATTTTTTTATTTAATCTCTCCACAAAATTTTTCTATTGTTTGTTTACATTAATAATCGCTGCAGTAATGCCAACTGTTAATTTACCCAGAAGCCCGATTTGGTTTAATAGAAAATGACCGGTGGGCGTCACTAAACTTTAGTCAAACATAAAAAATTTCTTCAATTTTCTTATTTAACCTCCCCACTAGTTTTTTTATTCTTTGTTTAAATTGAAAATCGTTTTAGTAATGCCAACTGTTAATTTTCCCAAAAGCATGGTTTGGTTTAATAGAAAATGACCGGTGGGCATCACTAAACTTTAGTCGAACATCGAGAATTTTCTCAATTTTCTTATTTAACCTCTTCACAAAATTATTTTATTGTTTTTTTAAATTGAAAATCGCTGCAGCAATGCCAACTGTTAATTCATCCGAAAGCCCAATTTGGTTTAATAGAAAATGACCGGTGGGCGTCACTGAACTTTAGTCAAACATCAAAAATTTCCTCAATTTTCTTATTTAATTTCTCCACAAAATTTTCCTATTGCTTGTTTTATTTGAAAATCGCTGCAGTAATGCTAACTGTTAATTTGCCCGAAAGCCCGATTTGGTTTAATAGAAAATGACCGGTGGGCGTCACTAAACTTAGTCAAACATCTAAAATTTCCTCAATTTTCTTATTTAACTTCTCCACAAAATTTTTCTATTGTTTGTTTAAATTGAAAATCGCTGCAGTAATGCCAACTGTTTAAGATTGAACACGATCAGAGATTATCGTTTCATTTCTGTATTCGCAGCGAGTATTCCATTAACTCCTATTAAGAGAGTGGAGAAGTGTTGGAAAACTTGCACGGACCGTAACAAATTTTAAATTGAATTTGTTAAAGAGTCATGAATAAAAAATGAAGGGTGTTAATGTTTTTACAACTCACGTTCAACTTGATTAAAAATTAACGGACGTCAAGTGAAGTTTATTGCAATTCACTAACACTAACGAATAAATTTTTTAAATATGCCGTTTCACTTGTGGATTCAAGCAATGTCGGAAAGCTATTGGAAAACTTCACCTTTTCTCCCTTAAATCGACGTATAAATCTCGATAAAATATAGTGGCGAAAGCTTTCAATTTTTTTCTTTTAAATTTATTTGCGGCCGTGTTCGGCATAATGCTCCGTAATAATTACCAAGCCGAAGAAGCACATTTTCGCCTTGCAATCGACGCGTGACTCAATTAATTTACTTTATATTTCCTTAATTAATGTGAAGGTATTTTCGAAAAATCGCCTTGATGTTTATTTAAATTAATTAATTTTGTTAATAAATCGTGAGTTTCTATTTTGAAATTAAGACCATATTTGTGCCTCAAAAAAAATTTCTCTTCAATGGTTAATACGGGAATTTTTCAAATAGCACTCAACCATAAGGTGATTAGATGTCAAACGTAAAACTACAAGTTCTAGAACACCACAAGTTTAAATTACACTCAAAATGTCAATGCAGGTGCTAGTAGTTGGGGCAGTAACGAAAGTTTACAATTGCCATTACCTAAATTAGTTAAATAGATCACGAGTTTCAGGAAGTTTAGTTTAGCCAAAATTTTAATTGTCTCTAATAGATAATCTTTAACAAACATAAATTAAACTTTACCCGTTGCTTGCATTCATCAATCTTATTGTGACCATCAAATGTACCGTACCCTAAACTTCTTAGAAACTATTGAAGTTCCTCCAAAATCTTTGGTTCTCGTTGTTTCGAGACACAATTTCCATTTATTTTCTCTGCTATAAATTATTAAGAATTTTAAAAGTTTCAAAATTTTCTTATTATCGTTGAATTTTCCTTTTAATATTAAAATTTATTTGTTGTCTACTCTACATTTCAAATAACTACGTGATACTGCATAAATTTGAATATAATTCGGGCAACAATGGTAATGTTTCCCTTGAAGACTAGTAAATGGCTTCAAGCTTCAACTCAAATCGAGACAACCACAAAGAAAGTTTTGCTTTGAAGCTGAAACCAACATTAGAAATTATTAAATTATAAGGACTAACATTAATTATTAAGGGACGTGTGGAATTTTGTTTAACAACTACCCTACAGCTCTTGGCAAAAATTACTAAAACACCTTTTTACTGAATTTATTTTGTGATTTTGCTCGCATAATGTCACGTATGAATTATTAACAAGTTAATTGGAAGAGTATGGATCGTTTCCTCAAGACAATAATAGCGTTTCATTGAATTCAACAGATCGAAATCGACAACAAAATGTCAACGATGAACTGTGTTATTTACTGACAAATATTTTATGATAATAATCGAGCTGCTAGGTCAAATAAATTATTAAAGAATTTTCCGCAGTTGTCAAACAGAATTTTCAATCCAATACGTAGAAAGGATAGTACTGGCAATTTATCCAAAAATTTTTTTTAACAAATTATTTGGGTGATTATCCGGCCGCTAGAAGGATAATATTGTGATGGTATCGCAAAAAAGTTGACTTGTTTAAGTTTTTGTGATTTAGGTTCGCAAAAGTTATCGGGACTGTGCAGGTTTTCGTGACAATTTTTTATGCAAGTTTTGTTATCAACCAGGTGGTCGGAACGCAATTTTCATTCAGTTTAAGTTGTTCGGAACGTTTACTCATGGCGAGATAGACTTTCAAATTACAAGTTTGCAGAATTCTGTTTGGAGCTACAACGGTTTTAACGAGAAAGCCGCGCCAGCGGTTTGGGATACGGCGACAAATGGCGGAGGCGCCGGGCGAATTTGCTTTGTTCCCGTTAAATTTAAATTATAGGATCATTTCGATTTTTAGCGATTCTTTAAGTCTTTATAGTATTTAGTTGGGAAGCAAAATTGATTTATTTGAATTTTTTTGTTTGGAGAAGACCGACATTTCTATTAAAAATTAACAACAAATTTCTACCAATATGAGTTTTCTGAAACTAAAATTTTAACAAACCTATCTGCTCAAGTAGATGACTATATAACAGTTTAGACGTAAAAATAATATTAACAAATTAGATGAAATATAACCAGAAAACCACATCAAGCATCTTAGTCACTATCAATCCCTAATTTTTTTCAAAAGAATTTTATTAATAGTCGGAAATGGTCTTTCTATTTCATTAATTTGTTTCTTTGGATTACTTTAGGCTCTCATGCCTTATTATTTTAACCGCTAGAAAAAAGTTAAGGTCATCGAAAATTGCTCAAACCTGCAAGAACGGAACTTGCATGACAACCGTTGCCCCCAATTTTAGTCGATTTTGCGTTAATCATATAATAAAAAAATTCTCGAAAACTAAGAATGGTGGAGAAGAACTAAGTACACTTGCGAGTTCATAATTAAATAACTCACCTGCGTGCCAAATTTCAATCAAGTGAAAAAAAAATATTCAAAAATTTTCTTATTTATGCCAAAATTACATAAAAACTTTTTATTAAATTTTCAACCTTTAAAACTATAAAATTTTTCTAAAAGCAATACGTTTGTGACTTTATCATTTTGCTCGCAATTTTCCATATAAAACTGGCATTTCAGCTGTAATTTTGCTAATTACAACTCAACAATTTGCTAGTCCGTAAAATGCGATATGCCTTTCATTAATTACATTCACGAGTTTCTCCGGCTAATTGAAAGAAGCAGTTCTCGTAACTCTAGTTACGATAAACCGGTTGCTCGTTTTTTTTTTCTTTGGGGCAACAGCTTAGAATTACAGCCCCCAAAGCTTTTACTGGCAACCAACAGGTTCCATTTTCACTCAATAGAATAATTCCCGCAAATTTCATTAACCCGTCCCTTTAACAGCGCGATAATCCTGATTTGAAAACGCGCCCATTAAAACAACTAAACCAACGAAAAAGCTATTCGCATAATTTCCAAATAAATATTTATGCACCCATTAATTCAGCTATGATTACGTAATAAAACCATACACACGCTCTGGTTAATTTTTCTAGTTTTACTACCATACACGGTGTTTCTAAAATTTGAATGAGCAAAAAATTTTAGCAAATTATTCTTTAATTACTACAAAGGCGTTCTGATGGGGATTTTCTAAATTAACTACAATGTCAAATAATTCTCAACTTAAAAAAAATGTGTGCCGTGGAAAGCAGAAACGATAAATATCAGTAATGCGTCAGTATCGCCGCCGATATCGTATTGTAACCGTTTTCGGGTTTCAAATTTACTTTCTCGTAAAGAAATAAATAATGAATAACAATCAATTGACCGATGTGTTGCAATTATTTTTTAAATGCAACAAAAGTCGTGGTCCAACAGTGCAAATTTATAAAAACGCCGCAAAAATAGAGAAGTTTCAGAACGTCGCAAGCTTGCAAGATTTGAAAAAAATTGAGAAACTTTAAAATTTTAAAAAAGAATACCGGAATGAACGCCAATTTGTCAGAAATCTGGAACTAGATGTTTTTTGAGTGTAAGCAAAAACTCAATAGCCTCTATTGGGGAAATTTGGTGCTTCATACTGTACATGAAGTACTAAAAAACATAAGTTTAGGCCTTGCATACCTCAAAGAATGCAGGCATTAAGGAAAATAATCGAAGCCAAAGGAAGGAATTTTCAATGCCAGATTAACTGGTCAATTTTTTATTGACTGTACTCTAACTCAAGAAAAATGCAAGCAATTGCTCTCTAAGCAGATTACTGTCGTTGAGTTAGCCTTTTGCAGAACTTAATGGATTCTACTCTCAACAAGATAGGGATCCAGAGCATAATACCAGAATACAAGTTAATTGACTAAACGCTGAATTTGGTAACAGACGGATAGAAACGTATGCATGGCCTGCGCGTTTACCCGATCTTACGCCACTCGATTTTTAGTTGTGGGGATCGAAGCTGACGGTAGAAGCTACATACCTGGTCGATTTTTTTTTGATTTGTTCGTTATGCTCCCGGGATGACAATAACTCAATTGAATGGAAGATCTGGAAAAAAACTTGAAAACACATATTCCAGCCTAAACTAAAATAAAATTGCATCTGTTTTTACTTTTGTGTCATTTCGAAATTTGTCCAAAAATGTAGCAATTTTATTTCTATTTCAATTTATTTCTCCAAATGCGCAAATGTTGTTTGACA
The DNA here is from genome assembly GCA_905333025.2 of Pyrochroa serraticornis. NCBI lineage: Eukaryota > Metazoa > Arthropoda > Insecta > Coleoptera > Pyrochroidae > Pyrochroa > Pyrochroa serraticornis. The sequence continues at coordinate 4,554,595 of HG995157.1, read as the reverse complement.
ATTAATTTTCAAATTGTGAATCAATGATCACTCAGAAATATGTTTTTCTCATTTTTATTTTGTTTACACATTCCCAATATCTTTTCATAAGTTCACCAGACAATCAAAAATATTTTTTTTAAATTTGGACAGGACAACGTCTGTTGGATCAGCTAGTTTTTAATATTTTTTTCACAATGCGTGCACAATTTTTTGTAGGTAAAGATCATTTTGAAAGTTGATGTACAAGAATAGAAAGAAAGGAGGGAATGACCAATTTTTGTCGTAAAATATCTCAAAAATTTTTTGTATTTAGAAAAATATTTTGCTTCAAACAAAAACGTAAAAAAATACGCTTCCATTTGAAAAAAATAAAGTTGTGCATTATTTGGCATTAAAATTAATAATTGTAGTGCTTAGAGAGTAATTTAGTAAAGTTTTTGGGTTAATAGCAATATAATAAGATAATAATGAAATAGATACAACTTGAGACGTTTTTAGGAAACACCCTGTATGATTCATACAAAACAGTTATGGCGAGAAATTCTTAATTTTGAACGTCCGATAATTTAATTCCGACAGCGATATGTTGGTGAAAGTTGGTAGTGATTTCGGACAAGAGAGTCTTATGATGAGGGTGGGTTTGACGTTGTCCAGAATCCGGCCGGAATTCGAATGATGAGAAATGGCTTTATCAGGGTGTGTTGATGTTATATTCTCGCAAAGTCCCTTTCAATAGTTTTTGCACCCCTTATCTACTGGTATTATCATTATTTGTGCCACCAATGGAAAGCTCAAATAATTGAAACCTTAATGCAGCGTTCCCGCAGAGATTAGAAGTTCAATAAAATCAAAATAAGTTCACAATAATATTCCTTTTAAGTCTGCTGCTTCACTTCCTGTTTTGATTCAATACTTTAACAAACTTGAAACTCTAAGCTTTGCTGCCATGCAGATGTTAAAATTTAAAATCACTACATGCACGTCAAGTTCTATTTAATAAATAATTGTACTTGCAAGTTTGCGCTACAAAGTTATATCGCATTTACTGCAACTTGTATGAAAATTTGGTTTGTCAGTAACAAAGCTCGAAATTTCCCACAACTGATTATCTATTTAACGCAAGTACATCTAGTTTTCACTCAAATCTGTGCTTTGTCACTTTAACTATGCGGTTTTACTTGTAACTAAACACATTCACTAAGGAGTAAAGCGCTTAGTGCAAAATACACAGGTCACGTAACTTTAGCACACAAGACCTCGAGACGCTCTCTATCGTTTTAGCACAAATAACGTTTCATCAGATCAGTGACAACAAACAACAATTGACGTTACTGTAAAGATGATTTTTTACGTTGAAACTGTTACCACCCCAATCACTAAATTCACTAAACTTCCTAAAATAGTCCGAAATTACTTTGTTGCAATTATTTTTGTTATTAACATTGAGAAAAAAATTAAAAATTTTTGCTATTGCGATTTTTGGAAAACAAGCCAAATTTCGGTGGTCAATATTGGCGGCAACTAATACCAGAATGAGTCAAGTTGATTATTTTGTCATACGTAGGCCCGATCGTCGACAATAAGGCAAATTGCGACATTTGGCCCCGATTGTGTGTTTACAAGCGTGCCTCTTCTCGACTTCATTCATTCTATTTCGGAAGAGGCAACCTCGGGGATTTGCTTTTGTGATTTCGGCTCTTGCCGGTGGAAACCCCGCGAGATTAAACCTGTTTAAAGAAAGCTCGAGGAGCTTAATGGAATCAGATTCAATAAGGACGACGTGTATTGGCTTTGGCCATCGACTCCTGTCGCTTCGTTATCGTAAACATTCTTCTCGCTTCTCACTCTATTTGAATAGTTTAATTATATAGAACGATATTGTTACGTCTCGCTTTACCCCACACCACCTGTGGGCATTACATGATCTACCCTAATAGGCGCTACAGTAATTAACTTGGCGTCTAATTGGAACTTGCACGATTTGATTTAGGGTCAGAACCGGCAGGGAAATGTCCAAGCATTATCAGGGAATTTTCAACAAAACTACATCTGGGAGAACCTGCTGATACTAAAAAGGTTTTTTATCGAGGATCTGTTTCGCTGTCTGTTTCCCGGTCATTTTGAAGCACTTATGTCTTGTATACGATGCACAATGCGTGTTTGTGTGTCATTTTATCGTGGAAACGAAAAGGAACTTAATCACGCCCTGCACTTAGATATTTCTCAGTTATTTATCATTTCGGTTGAAGCTGGAATGAATTAATAGTTTTAGGGTAACAACAAATTTTGAAAGGTTGACGGCTTCTCTTGTGGTGGAGAGAATTTCTTGCTACTAAATTACGTAATTATGCTAAACGCGAGATTTTGTCGCAGTACTTTCAAGCTAGTCTTTAGATTGAGTGCCTCAGAGTATCATTAACCCATTTTTAAAACTAACTGAGCATTTTTGCTAAAAAATAAAATTTAGGGGTTGCTTTTTTATTACATTCACACCCCCTGAATGATCTGACACTTAATGTTTTCAAATATATTTATATGAGTTGCTAATCAATTTAATTTAAGACGTCCAGTGGAGCTGTGGGGGACAACTAAATATTTTGGAAAGTTGCACAATTTACTTTCAATCATTATCAAGATAAAAATTTAGTAACCTTTCAAAATGTTTTTTATGCTGTCTCAAAATTGTTTTTGTAAAATTTTCTAAAATTTTTGTTATTTAATAGCTCTTCATGACAACCTCCCAAAAACATTATAAATCTCGATTAGTACAACTTTTTTTTCCCGATAGTATTTTTAAATAGTTTCTTAATTTTAGAACTTAAGTCCAACTTTATCAATTTTTTTTTGAACGTATTAAAGAAAACTATAGGCAAAAATTCAACTTAATCGTAATACAACTAAATTCAAATATCTCTCAAAACTCAATACTTTGAAAAAAATAGTTTGGTGGACGAAGCATGGTCAAAGAAGAAATACTGACAATTGCGTCTGGAGGAAAAAATGTATATGCAGTCCTTCTTAACACCGATGTAATGCAAGTTGCATATGGCTATTAAATTTCAAGATCTAATACCAAATCACATTTGCCACGCTAAAAAGTTACCGATACTAAAATATCGATATTTAAATGCAAAATGAAAGTCTTGATAATTCGAGTGTTCGCAGAACCAAGTTCTTCTTATATTTGAATACTCGCCTTACCGAGTATCTACTGTACATCTATTTTTTTAATTGAGCAAAATTGGTCAAAATTTTTGTTACGACCAAAATGTGAACAAGAGAAGTATGCCATTTGTTACATAGCCTGAAACAACTAAGGAAAATCAAAAACACTACCATAATTAGTACTTTGACCAGAAAGCAATTTACGAAAGAAAACGAGTACTTGCAAAAAGATTTGGAGATGGTAATTTACAACAGTTCAACTTTCTAAATGTCACTTGGATAGACTTTATAAACTTTAGAAATGCAATTTGAACATGTACAGTTGAAACTAATGTAATATTCTTCCTACAATTTCTTATTGCTCATAAACTCATGAGAAGTTTAGGTCGCCGCATGGTCATCTCGAAGGCAATTAGAATATGGTGAGATATGTTCAAAGTATTTTATTGATCGAGGTATAATGGGTTGCCTAGATCGGGCGCATTTTTAAGTTAATCCGATTTGTAATTGCTTCGGTATTTCATGCCCAACTCAGAAATTATTGCAAATATCTAAATTCTATTGATAGTAACATGTTGCCAAATGTATTGTCGATCAGAGCTCACCCTCAAAATTTCAAACTTTGTTGTTTATTTGCATGTAATTTTGATCGCAATTTGGGTCATTTTTGAGGAGAAGTAAATTAGATTCGAAGACAACCCCTGACTCCTGATTCTTTTATCTGTCTATTTTACAACAACATAAATTTTTTGTTTTCTATTGTATGCTAACGTAATTGGGACTTTTAGCGTTTTGTCCTCCAGCAAAATCTTAAGCACCCTGCATATTAACACAGCGTTCTAGTATTTATTAAGGCATTTCGAATTTAACAAGGGAACAGTTTCTACTTAATGAATTTTCTTTCTCGATGAGATTCATGTGCTATTGATTTCTAAGTCTCGCTTACCCTAACGTTAAACTCACCGCTGCCTGTAAAATTTTAGTCTTAATTTACAATATTTGTAAGTACAATTAGCAATTACAATCAATAAATAAAATTAATTAATTTAGGGATTAATCAAATTTTTTCGACAATGTAAAATTTTAGAAAAAAATATTTTGTGTCAAAAATCCAAGCTCAAATTTTTCAGAATTATCAACCGTCATGCAAATGTGGAATAGTTTTTAAATTATTTTGGTTCCTAACATATTCCGGCATTAATCATCAAGTTGGGCTTTTAATTTCAATTTTATTCTATATTTGAAAAATTTAACTTTAAAATGAAATTGCATTCTGTGACTTGTTTTCTTTGGTAATTTCTTGACATTTTTAAATTATGACGCAGTTCGTTTGTCGCTTCCCCCGTCTGGGATATTCCGGATTCGGGCTCCGGAAGTTAAAAACAAACGCCCACGTAAACATCGCGGAGGATTAGGCCGTCTTGCGTCCATCACCGTTCCATTTAACATAAGATGTTTGTGAAAGGCGTCCCCAATCAAACATGGCAATCCCGATAGAGTTAGCAAGCAATTTGTCTCAAGCACGTGAAGCAAATATTGTGCCAAGCCCCATGTGTGTGTATCGAAATCAATTTGAATGATTGGTTGACTCATCTGGAAATCGTCCCAACTCTAGCGTCAAAGAAAACACATTTGAACAGATTCACTCAACACCACTACATGAAAACAATCAGAAAACTAAAATTTTCCACTCTCCTTTTCAACCAATTACGTTAGCTGATACATCAACGTCACAACTTGTCAACGTCAACATTGGGAAATTATTCAATTTTCTTGACGCTATTTTCTTTATTCTTGCCAAACCGTCGGTTCATTAGTTTGGCAAGATTTCGTTGGAATTGAAGGGACCAGCGGTCGCAAAAAAAAACTTCCCTTGTGTTGATTGATGCCGATAAAACGACCGGCGGTTCATAAAAAATAAACGAAATAAAAAGGAGCGGACAGAGAAAAGCTGAAAAGGTCATCAGCTGTGCGATTTAAAAATCACAATTCTGACTGACGTTTCGGATGTGGGTTGCAGATCGCGGAAGTTGACAATACGGTTAATTGCAATTTTCTTATCGACAAAGTGAAATAATTGAATCTCGAATGGTTGTAGAGGGCCGCTTTAGCGAGGATAATAGATCGCTTTGCTGAATCGACTCGAAACACTTTTGTATCGGATTTAATTCGGGATGGTGCTCTGAAAATCTCGATTCAGATACAACGATTGAACGGCACTTTTAAAATTATTTAGGGGTTGAAGGGTAATTAATTTTTTTATTAACCAATAAAATTCACGTTAAAAACTAGTTGGCCGTCTCAAATTATTTAGTACCTACTTGTAATTTGATCCAGAAGCTTACCATAAAGATTCCATTTTCTTGTTATATCCCAAGGGAATTTTAAAATGAAAACTTTAGAAAATCGCTGTAAATTTTCTACATTATCAGTTCTTCATATCTCTATTTTCAAAACCACTTATTACAGATTTCCAAAGTCCTTCTGAAAACAAGTCCGCTTCCTGAATATTTTATTTTGATGACCTAATTGCCTGTGATTTTGCTCTACTCTTCGCCACCTGTTTTCCAACTTGTCTGCCATTAATTATTCAGTTGCGGCGAGAATCTCCTTTTAAACCTCCCTTTTTCCGGACGCACTGCAGGCTAATTGCACCCCTATCCTCCACGTAAACAATACTCGAAAGCTTTTAATTGTTCACAACCTAACACGTGTTTTTTCCAGCTCCCACACCTAATTTTTGACAACTTATCAAACAAAACACTGAATCAATACCAAACCCGATCCATCCTTAATTGAATATTAATCAACCACTAAATTTCGACCGTTACAGCTGAAACTTAGCCACTGCAGAGAATTTGTAATCGTCTTAAACACTGGACAACAGTTCAATAAATTTCAGGAAATTTCAGTTTGAACTTTATGCGGCATTTGTTGGCGGAGTTTCTCGTTGAGTTTCAATAGACTTACAGGTGAAAGAAAAATAATTAAGCAAAATTTCATGAAAAGCGGAACACTAATGAATTTCTTTGGCCTTTGGTTGTAGCAGAAATATTTAAAAAACTAATTACGCGTATCATTTTCACGAAGCCAACGGTGAACTAGACAAACTGATGGACGTATCGCACCAATTAATTGTCAGCGGTTTCGCGAAGAAGCATAAATTGCTGTATCCGTTTAATTAAAACGCTTAACTATCAAAAGCGGAAACGGGACCGTTGTTTGGGTGGAAACGACGTCAATAGCTTGAAAACGGGTCCCCGCAGCTTTATAACTTCATAATCACCGACCTTTCGGGATGTATGCACATAAAGATGGGAAGGAATTGTCGATTAATTGAGAAATTAGCGAGAAGAGGTTACGTTGTTTTTCACTTATACACTTGACGGGTTTTTTTCGAAAAATGCGGGATCGTTGGAGGAAAAGTGCGTGGAGGGAATTGGGGATGTTGCGTTAATCCGGAACGAGTTTTTTTTTTTATTAAAGCGGTCATTTTCGGAAGTCAAGAGGGGACAGGATTATCGGTTTTGTGGTGGCAAATTGAAAAACTTCAAGCAAGTGTGGGTGAGATCCTCGCTGTAAGTGGAACGTAAAAAATTAGCTAGACTTATGATCACCGCAAACATTGGGAATGCCACTTCAGAAATTTTAATTAAGAAATTCTTAAGGAATCTTTGGCGGCAACTGGTTATTGACTTTACCTTTTATGCAGCTAAATGTTACAATTTTTTTTATTATTAAATTATTAAGACAAAATAGCACGAAGCCCAGTTAATTAAAAATTTAGATAATTTAAAGAAAAAAACTCATTCCTACCTGACAAAGCTTGAGATGGGTCTAAATTAATTTTCTTTTTGATGTAAATCCTTCCAAATTTTTTTGAACTTTTAAATACATCTTGAGGATTGTCCAAGTTTCCTCAATTTCCATTTCACCATATCACTAACTACACTCAGGATTAAATGTTACATTTTCCTTACCATTTACTGTTTTCATTTTTCTCTTAAATAACTGACTTTTCAGCACTTGCTTCTCAGACAGTTTTTCCAGAATTTTACTTAGATATTCGGGGATTTTTTCTTACCTTGGCAGCTCCACCCTTATTGTCCGGATATCTCTGCGAATCTATGTCTCTTATTAAATATTTACGCATCATCTGTTGATTCTCATATTATTTTCCACGATGCTATCTTCTTGAATCAGTTGGGAATTTAACCACAAAGTCAACATGAAAATTTCAACTAATCCATGAAAAGCTCGGTTTAAAAATCAACTAAATACCTTTATTAATAAATACGCAAGGAAAAGAAAAAACTCGTATTTATGCGAAGAAATTTGTTTGAGTCTCGAATCCCTTACGAGTGTTTATCCAGATAAATATTTGGCTCTTTCTTCTTGAAGAGTCTCTTTTAATTGGACTTAACCCGATTTAGAGTGCTCCTTACTCGATTACTGGAGCATCAACAGGTGCTCTTAATTTAAGTGTTTACCGACCTACTCGCCTGCCGTCATAAATATTTGAGATGATTCCATCCGAACGAGACTGAAAGCTAGCCAACTGAAGGAGTCAAAGACTAATTAATTTTTTTATTTGCGTCGAAAATTGAGAACCCGCGGGCATAACATGAAAAACGCTTACCGGAGGCGACCGGCCAATCTCGACAATTAATGAATTTCTGAAATTAAAACAACCCTTGATGAAAACTCGCAAAATATCGGGCGCCACTTTTTACTCTTCAACAGAACTTCGAAGAAGAATTGCACGCTAATTTCGTGATTAAACTAAAAATTTGTTTTTAACTAAATTACAACAATTATTGATTAAAGCTATTTTTAATTAAAAATCAAAATTTATTTTCAAAACTCCTCTAATTTTGTTATTAGCATTAAAGATTTTATTGAGACTCTTTTTCGCTACCGCGTTGCTGAAGTTTGAATTTGACTAAATGGTTGAGAAACTCGTGTCTTAGTGAAAGCGTGTTGTTTAATTTCTCCCTCGGTGTCTTTTGAGGTTTTTGTTGGCGGAACCCGTCCGTAATCCCGAAAGTCGCGTCGTTGATGTCTTTTTAACGAGAACTCTTCATTAAAACTGTTGAGTCCCATCTCGCGACTAATAACGATGAGAGTTATTAGTCTAAATGGTTCGGTAATAGTCCGTAAAAACTCTCCACCCCCTCTTAAGTACATTTACCAAAATTTATCCCCAGTACCGGCTGGAAATTAAACAGTAGTGATGGGAGAGAGGGAGGAATATTTATCTCTTAAAAAAATTACAACGCTCCAGTTGCGAGATGTGAAATTGCGTAGGGTTAAAGGACGCGGTATATTAAACGGGTCTGTTGGTGCAAGGATTTGAAAAATTTTGTAATCCCCAATAATGAGTTTGTTCGAGGAGTAATTTATCGAGGTCTTTTTAGGGGAACAGATGGTTTCGGTTAAAGCGCGATTCTGGATATGTAGTCGATATTTTATAAGAGGGTGGATTTTTTATTAATTTACGACTAGCGACATGGGAATAGGAAAATCCGAGTTGAACGAAAAGGGCGTTTTAAAAATACGACTTTGCTAATTAACGCCACCACGAGTTTCCTTTATCATGCACCTGCTGCTGCCTTTAATACGACTCAACTTTCTAGAGCTCATTTTCATCCCCTTTACTCACTCTGGTAATTATTTTATTAATTACCAAAAGTTAAAGAAACGCTACCATTTTTATTAAAATTAGCGCACCCAATAGACGTTGTTCCTTACAAATTAATTTGTTTTTACCGTTTTGTGAATTTATGGAAAGTTGTTGGAAAAATGTAAACAAAAAAATACAAAAAAAACGTAATTTTGAGTGATTGTTTGACAATCAGTCATTAAAAGACATTTGCGTATGTAGCGAAATAAATTGGAATAGAAACAAATTTAATTTAATTTTAATTTATTCGTGCATTCGATTCTCCAGATTTGTCTCCAGATCGCTCAATTTTTTTTCAATTAAAACATTCTGTTAATTTTTTTTCCGGGAGCATAACTAACAAAATAAAAAAGGAATCAACCAAATATGTCATTTCTATCATCAGTTATGATTTTTGCAGTTTGTTCGAATTTTCCGACTTTTTTTTGTAATTGTCCCAAAATATTTTTCCTGAAAGCTTTTCTAGAACCATAACGAGCAAAACAGAAATGATAATTAAGCATATTCAACGATTTAATTGTGTGTTATGGTCTTGAGCTTTTACAATAAACAAATAGAAAAAAGCACTTTCATCTTTTTTTGAATTTTCCAATTTACCGGACAACTTTTCTAAATTTTCTTTCCCTAAAAGCTTTATTCGGACTATAACAGTCATTTAAAGAAAAATTAGCCAAATTTCTATTTAGATAGATTGAGCTAACCATTCGCCCGGCGCCTCCACCAAAACGCATTACAGATATTTTGACGTTTAGGCGGTGACACTCATTTCTGCTGACACAAATCTGTTTTGATCTTTAATCGTATCAATGTTACTAAAATTACGATACTTTACAACAAACAATTTTTGAATTAGAGTCGAATTTTATTAAATTTTTCCAAAACTGCTACTTTGACACATTTTAATTTTTCTTCCAAAACGAATAGCAACATTTAATTTATTTAATTCTCTATTACATTTCATCCCTTTAGTAAATTGCGTTTATTTTCGAACCCGACATCACGTTTTACAAATAAAGTTTCAACCTTTTTTCGAATCGTTTACTTTTCAAGACAAGTTTCTACCCAACATGTCCACATCGCCGCCTTTCCCAATAACAAAATCAATGTTTGTTTAAATCCAACGACAACAAACTGTTTTGTATCGTTTTTACTTAAACGAAACTTAATCGAAACGAATTATTTCACAATATCGGTAAATCGATTGGGTATAACCGAAAATTCTGATCGATGATGGCGGTAAACTGTTGAATGTCGGCACGTGAATCTCGGTTGGCTATGACCTGCGCCACCCTCGACACGATTGCGCTATTATCGCCAGCGACGTCGCGATGCTGCAATTTTTATCAAAACGGCGGGACGTCAGCGTCCCAGCGTAGGACACCGGGAACGAGCCAATAATTACCGTGAACGATTTCGACAATTAAACGACGGGGTGGCGCAATTGAAACGGAAAATGGGCATAGTGGCTAATTAGCGAGAGGACGCGATCAAGGTCAAGGATAATGGGGGTGTTTGCCGCTGAATTGCTTTGTTGTCTCAATTGAATGAGAAGAGGGACGTAATTTAGAACCAAATTTACGAAATTGAAAGCTTGAGGTAAAACGGGAGTGTTTGCGGAATTTTGGACAAGTTGCGAAATTGCGTTTTTGCACAATGAGATATTTTGGAGTTGAATACTGGATGGTTATCGATTAGTTGCAGGCAACTTGGGTAAATCGAGCCTGTACAGATTTGGAATTGCTTCAGGTTTAGTGACAGGAAATATTTTTTGTTTGCTGGACCGATGTCCGATTTAAATATTATCATTGTTTTGTCCTACTCCAAATTGAATTTCAAATTGTGAAAGGGAATTACGGACGCAGGATCTGAGCGAATTTGTTTTTAAAGCGGTGAAATTTAGTCAATGGACGCATAACACGAGTGTCCCATTTAACTTCTTGCATTAACATATCGCGGACGAAGTTCGAGGACTTCGTTGCTGCCACTTTGGATATAGAAAATTCTACTTTTCGTTCAACACCAAAAAAAGCAACTAAAGGATCATTCACAATCTTAAAATTAAAAATGTGGCGGTTCATTTATCGTGCAAAAAGATGTTGCCAATCATCAGATGAATAAAATTTTATTCTATTTTTCTTTTATGCTCAAAAGCACCTCGCACCTAAAATTGTATCTACACAAACACCTGTGATAGCAAGAACGTGCGGCAAAACATACAAAGTGTGGTTAGGAATACCTAATTGCCTAATTCTAAAATCACGTGACACGTCTATGTTTTTCAATGGTGTCGCTAGATGGCAGCTTTTAAATCCAATAATTTTAGCCACTAATTTCATACAGTGTGAATGTCTCTTATGAGTACCTCAAATTGTAAATTACTACGCTTAATTTCAGTTGAAAATAAATTTTAAAAGTCATTTGCAACCTCGAAATTAGTAACTAAAATTAGTAATGACGCTTAACGTTGAAGTTTGTGTTCGTATATTTGGGTGATATAATTGACAACCTCAAAATCAGTGGCTCGAAATTAATAACTTGTACAAAAATATGTAAATTCCAAACTTTTTTCACTAATTTACAAGTAGCCCAAGGACAGTCCGTTTGAGCTCATGCCAGGTGTCAGTCAAAATTTTAATTCAATCGACGCTTTTGAGGTTATTACTTATGTCTTGTTTGCTAGTGTACTTATTTGGGTGTATTTGTGGCAATAAATTTTTGAAAAAGGTAACTTTTGAGAAATGCGGCGGTGCATTTATTTTACAAAAAGATGTTGCTCATCATTAGACGTATAAAGTTTTGTTCAATTTCTCTTTTCTGTTCACAAGCACTGCACACTTGGAATTATACTTAAACAAATATCTACGATAGCAAGAACGCCCGGCAAAACATACAAAGTGTGGTTGGAAATAACTAATCCCAAAGTCACGTGATACTTCTATGCTTCTTACTGGCGTCACTAGATGGCAATAGTTAAATCGACTAGTTTTAGACAATAATTTCATATATTGTGCATGCTTCTAACGAATACGTCAAATTGCAAACGGCTACGCTTAATTTCAATTGTGAATAAGCTTTTAAGAGTCATTCATAATCTCGGAATTAATGACTAAAATTAGTAGTGACACTTAGCATTGAAGTTTGGGACCATACATTTAGATGATATCGTTGACAACCTCGAAATTAGTAACTAGCACAAAAACATGCAAATTCCACACCTTTTTCATTAATTTACAAGTGGTCCAAGGGCAATCCGCTCGAGCTCGTGTCAGGTGTCAGTCAACATTTTAATTCAATCGACCCTTTTGACGTTGTTACTTATGCCTTGTTTGCTAGTGTACTTATTAGTGTAATTTCTCTTTTCTGCTTACAAGCACTGCACACTTGGAATTACACCTAAACAAACATCTGCATTATCAAAAACGCACAGCAGAACATACGAAGTGTGGTTAGGAATACCTAATCCCAAAATCAAGTGACGCTTCTATGCTTTTAATTGGTGTCGCTAGATGGCAGCAGCTTTATCTACTAATTCTAGACACTAATTTGGAGGTTGTAAATGAACTTTAATTGCTTAGAAATTGTAAGTTAAACATTTTGGCATTTTTGGGCTTACTGGAACAAAACTAAGTACTCACTACAACAGAATTTAAAGATTTGGTCTTATTTAAGATTAAAACTTTACTTTTGAAACTGGTAGTTTCCAAAATAATAAATAAAATATTTTTAATGGTATCAATTAATTTTCGAAATTATGGAAAATGTTAAAATAGTTGAATCAAATATTTTTCGAAATTTTGCAAATTTTGCATTGAGTCAATAGTTAAAATTAAAATAATAAATATCAAGATCCATCTAAAATTGTCATTTTGTTTCCTGTCTTATTGATATTTTTTATAAATGAACCTGAAAACTGTGTCTCGAAGGTTTCCGAGACAAAATAAGAGGCGGAAGAGACGCATAAAGCAGGGATAATGGTGTTATTGATATTAATATCACTCCTGCCCGCATCGAAAACAGTTATTTTTAAAAGAAAACGGAGATGCCTCAGTTGAAGCAAATCCCTCGCGAAACGTTCCAGTAAATCCCACGCGTCCTTTTTTCCTCATTTTTTTATGTACCTGCCACATCGCTGTTAATTTCATTAAACATTTTCAAAACGAATCAAAAAGTGAAAAGCCAGAGAATTTCGCCGACATTTTTCCGCTGCTATCTGAAATTGCTCAATAAAGCAGTGGGAGCGAGCCGCATGCCTTGCTGAATCCCGACAAGATGTTGATGAAGAGGAGTTGCGGAACTAAGGCAAATAAAGGGCAGATTTTTACGCTTCCCTTTATTGCGATACTAAAGAGCTTCAGCGGGGACCGGAATAAAATTTAAATGCGACCCTAATCCGCGGATTAACCAATAATCTGGAGCATGGCAAGAAACCCCAACGAAGCAACCATAAAACGCTTAACTAATTACCACCAAGATCCAAATTGGCCTAATCAGGAAAATTTGACTAGCTTCCAATTTTTATTTTTGACAATTTACTGGTCTATTTAAATACATAAATTACCTCACCAAAAATTGGTTGCACAAACGCTAATTAATTTACAAAAATTTCCAAAAATCTCCACCAATTTTTAAATAATTCCACAAACCTTTTAGAATCTAACCAAGTTAATTAATAATAATTTTTGTAAAACTTCCAACGAGCCAAATTTAATCCAAAATTTGGCGTTCACACATTGACTTAACTAATTATCTTTGTGCAACCTCCAAACAATTACACAGTCACTGTCCTGTTTTAAAAACCACTGTAAAATTCGCAACCGTTTCAAGAACGCCGGCAATTAAGTTCGGTAGAGCGCTATCGATGGCCGCGTCTCATTTCCGGTTCATTAGCGGCGCCTATAGGTAAAGAGTTTGATTTGAGAGTGTTGCCCGTCTGTTCGTTGATTCGATACGTAGTAATTAAAAGTTTTTAATTAACGTTGCGAAGTATGCTAATAGTGTTTTCCAAGTTTTGAATCCTATTAACCTGGATAACTGGCAAGAGTATCGTCTGGATTGGATTTAACACAACATTATCAATTACTTGGGAGGGTGAAAGGTGTACGGCTACTTGATTTATGCGGCGTTGTCGTAACTTCTCTGGGCTTTTAATCACGTTTTCATCAATTAAAATTCGAGCTTGCATCGAGAATTTTTGAGGGTCGGAGCGAAGGGAAATTTGATAAACTAATGGAAGTGTGGGTTGGCGACATGAATAAAATAAAAGGTTTTGAAGTTTGATACAATCAAAAAATTACGAAATGGTAATTTGTTAATTAAATTGATATTCGCTGCGACTTACGAGATTAAGATTTAATTTGCATTCAAAGAGAAAAGTTTTCAGGTACGTTTCAAGCAAATTACGAGTTGCATTCAAAACTTAATTCGCAACATTAAAATTAAAAACAAAAAATACTAGAAAAAGTTGGATTTAAGATGGAATACGTGAAATGAATGTTGCATTATTTGTTATTTTTCCGCGATGGATCTTCGTTGTCAAACTAAAAACACACGAATTCTCAATAATATGTCCGGACGTGATCAGAAAACTAAATGCAGGAACTTCGTGCAATAACAAAAATAAGCGGGAAAAATATTACGTGAAAAAAATTACAGTGAACGACCTAAATTTAAACAAAATCTTTTTACATATAAAATTGCATCGATCGCGTTATTGTTGTTTCTTGTGATGCTTTGTTGTTGCTTTTATTGGATGTTGGCGGGCCAAGTTTACGTGAATGCGGTAGAAATTGTCGGAATTTCCGACGTTCTATGAACAAAGGAAATTATTTACATATTTCTTAAATAACGAATTGTGTTAACTTTACTAACTTGACCCAGATACCGTTTTATGATTTATTGCGAATCTTCAGCTTTGATCCTGAAAAAACTGAGAGTTTAACCGAAAACCCAAAAAAACTTGAGACAGGTATCGGAGAAAGTGGACGGGTTTGTATTAAACATTGAACACTTAAAATCGCAAAAAATCAGAAAGGTTTCGGGCGCCTCCAATTGAAATAACCGCCTTGATTGTGGCAAACTGAACTATTTTGTTTAAAAAGTTGGTGTCGAGTCTTAATATTCTTGAGTGAAAAATACCGAAAGTTCATTAAAAATCCATTACGGCGACACTGTCGATTTGGGAGAGTAGCGCAATTTTTTGTGAATACTTAATTGGTTTCTAATAACTCATAAAAAATTCAAAAATCAACTAAGCAGGTGAGAGCAGGGTTGACAGGGTCGATTTATTCTGTCGAGGTTAAAAATCATAAAGTTTCTGTAATTTATAATTTTCTCATTTACGTTCATAATAAAATAATTACAGAACTAACTAAGAAATATTTTTGTATTTCACTAATTTATTAAAGAATTTTTTTTATCAACACACCCTCAGGGCAATAAATCAATAATCTAGAAATACCACAAACTTCATGTATCTAATTGATTCAGTCTATCGGGGTTAAAAATCGTGAAGTGTAATTCAACATTTTCTCATTTGCGTTCACAATTAAATAATTACAGAACTCTAAGAAATGTTTTTGTATTTTATTAATTTATTAAAGAAAATCATTTTTTTATCAACACACCCCCAGGATAATAAATCGATGATCTAGGAATTCCGCAAACTTCATGTACCTAATTATTTAGGCCTGGTTGAGTTTTTTAAAATTTTTATTTAACCAACCACAATCGGATAATTTAAACCACACAAAACTATCGGAAATTTCTTTCTTTTGTTCTATAAATGAATTTCGCATTCGGCTGAACTGCTTTCATGCATAACATCAAATGCTTGGGAAGTTTGTGTTGGAAGTAAATTACTACACGGCGTGCCTGGAAGTGTGCAATCTGGGAAGGATTAACGTCGGTGGGAAGTAAAATTTAATGCAAGTGGCTGGAACTGTTTTTAAATATTTTTTTAACCTTTTATTAATTTAATTCCAATCACGCCAATGCAGACATCTGCCTGTCTAATGACCACACATTCATTTTATTACGATTTAAACATTGCATTTTCTACAAATTAATTTATTAATTAAAAATTATTTTAAATAAATTTCTAACATAACTTAAAGTCCAGTTTCTATCAGCATTTTTGATAATAAAGAATTCTTGTCTTTCTAAATATTTTTTTAACAAAGGACTTCAATAAATTGCCCATCTAGTCACTCTGATTTTTCTTACTATTGTCAATTATAAAGAAACTTACCAAAATTAAAAAACTGGGGTGCAAAGATACAGAAAATTTGAGAAAATCTAGTTCAGTAGCTTTAGGTCGTATCCAAACTAATACAAGAGTTGAGAAATGAACTTCATAGGCACAGTATCACTCGATGGTTTGCAATTGCCTTACGAAGGGGAGGAGCTAATAAAGAATCTTTCAGATAGAATTTACCTTTTTTACCTGTTAACAAATAATTTAATATTTTTTATGATAATTGAGAAAGGAATTTAGCAACAAACACGAGAATTACTCCTATAAAATTGTTTAAAAAATTTCGTCCCAATCTATCACAAAATATTTAAAAAAAATCAAAAGGATCTCAAAATAATTTCTAAATCTCCCATTCAAAAAAATTAACATTTTTTGAGTGCCATATTTTGAAAACATATGGCGTCAAATTTGTTTAAACACAATTACGATTGGAAATATTTGCAAGACGATTCTTGGCCAATTTTACCAACTGTTAACGTACAGCGTGTTAAAAAAAACATTTGAATGCTCTAATATTCCTCATCGGTTGCATAAACCTTCATCAACGGATTGTTAAAATTTTAGTAATGCTTGTCACAGAGTTAATCGAAGTTTCCATCTATTAGAATGTTTAACAATAAATTTTACGATAAAGTGAATAACGAAATGAGTTTTGAAACTTTTGCTTTAATGTTTCGAATAAACGCGGCTAAAATTATTTCTGCTCTTTTTTTTTATTACATTATCAAAAAGGATTTAATTATGAAATTGGTAACCTAGTTCTACTTGTATAGAGTTTTTTTTATACAGAAATCTGTAAAATAGGTGGACAACTACAGCTAATTATTTGTTTCTCCTCTACTCATTTAGGAAACGTTTACATAATACAAGTTGAGTTTGTAAATTTATTTCAATATAAAGAAAATTCAAGAGATTTTCTTTCCACAGAATAATAGCAAATAAATCTTCAAGCAATTGCGGGCGACTGCAATAGAAGCAAATCAATTTCTTAAAAATTACCATATACAAGAGTCACTATTTCGATTGCTACTTACACATAATTTATTCTAAAAGCAAAAAAGCTAATAATGGGAATTGCGAAACTGAAGGAGAAGCAATTTGTAGAAACTTGAAATATGCGATGCAGCCATTCTAAAAAATAAAAAAATTGTTTGAGTTTTTATTAGTACACACAGATACGTGGGATATTCAATTTACGTAGGCTTTTTAGACAAAGTACCACCTGATGGTCTGGCATTGCCTTCTGAGGGGAAGTGATTCTAAGAAATCCTCCAGATTTGAGCGAAAAGTAAACTCGGACAGACTCAGAAACAGACTAGATCAATAAATTATTTTAAAGTGTCAAAAAGTTTTAAAAGAAATACTCTCTCATGGCGATAAAGAAGCTTTAAACCTACCTGTCATCATAAAAAAATAATTAGAGTTTAAACAGAAATCGTTAGTGCCAAAGAAAAAATATTTCAGCTACCGGTAAATTAAATTATTTCTACATATTGTCTCTAAGAGACATCAAATTCAATTTAAACTGTTTATAACAATTTGTCTTACAAACGAAACGTGATACTCTAATTTAAATTTATTCAATTAATTAACTTAGCTAAAGTAATTAATATATAAAAGTTAATTGAATTTTGTTACTCATTGAGTTTCTCTTTTGCCGCTACCAACAACAAATTGACTTGGCGTAAATTCAGGTAAAGCCTCTCTCAAAACTACGATTTTCTAAGTATTCAGTCTCTTCGACCTTTATTGGAATACTTAAATAAGGTAGGGCAGTAACATAGTAAGTATTTTCAAACTCACCCGGCGCCTCCGCCATTTGTTGCCAAACTGTAATTCTCCACAAATTCTCTTAGCAATTACTGACTAAATTACGCAATAATTAAAAGAAAGCAAAACCCAAAATAACATTTTGTCGACACAAAGTCTCAATATCTCGATTTAGAAAGAAATCCTTTTTAAGTCCCGTAATTAATCGGGAGCCCCTATCGAGGTTACCCGGTTGTCTGGAATGGCTCAATAAATACCGTTGTATTATGTCGAAAATCGCCCTTCTGACGTTAATCATTAACAATTATCTTAAAGTGGTGCTTCTGATTAATCGAGCATAATCCGGTGGAAAAACGACATGTCTGGAGAATTTTAAACCGTTCCGGATTTATGGACGACGTTAAACGGCTCGGTAGGTTCCAATTTCAATTTGCACCCTAAAGTAATTAGCCTGCAGGATCTTGACGGTGGAAAAATGTAAAATGCTGGTGCGGTTCTTAATTTCACCAACATTTAAATGGAACAGATGCAAATGAGATATCGCGCCTGGTGCAGGCAATTCGGATGATTTTATCATTTTTTACGTGCGCATTGTCGTGTAATCGCGCCATCTCTTCCATATTTATGGCCAAGTTTCCCGTTTAGAAGAAACCGGGATGAACAAGAAACTTTTTAAGTATTCTCCTTGTTCGGGTAATCGGCCTCGATCCATATTTTATTCACTAAATACACCTTAAGGTTGACGGACGAAAGAAATGCCGTCAGTTGCCCCCGGAAGAAAAATGGATATGCTGTCCATCGATGCAATACAAGTTCTAATTGACTACTGAATTTTAAGCTCTTGAGTCAGGCCGTTAATTATCAAATTTATGACTGCAAACAGTAATCGATACGACACGATGTGAGATATGTTCAAAATATTTTATTGTTGGAAGTATAATGGGTTGCCTAAATCGGGCGCATTTTAAGTTTATTCGATTTGTGATGGTTTTGGCATTTCATGCCCAACTCGACATTATTGCAAATAGCCAAATTTTAATAATAATGACATGTTGCCGACTTAATTGTCGATCAGGGCTCAATTTCAAACTTTCAAATTTTGTAGTTTATTTGTCATCAATCGCAATTTGAGGCATTTTTGAGAAGATGGGAGTAAGTTACTACAAATTCAATTTGAAAGAAGGCCTCAAGCCCTGATTCTTTTATCTTTCTTCTTTACAACCCTCCTAATAGTTTGGTTTTTGTTATTTTGTTGTTTTCTCCCCCAAACTTAAGTACAAATAAACAAGAACTAGCTATAGAACTAAATCAATGGTGCTAACTGCCAACAACAGATTGAGTATTCTACGAAAATTGAGATTATTATAGAAATCTTTTTTCGTTGTTGGTCTAAGTTTTTCCAGATTGTACCTGCGAAATTACGTAACCTTCGTCCCTAGCCATGTTATGTTATGACGGTAATTGTAGTCAAATTACGTTGAGGTAAATTGAGGCTGCCAGTTTAACGTCGTTTTCCATCCTGTTGTAACTACGTCACGTGACATCCGCCAACTTATCGCTAGCAATTACCTGACTAGAACCGCATAGCATCAATTACTTAAATCATCTCGGAATATCTCCGGAATCAAATCATAATTAAAACAAGGACAAGAGAGTATAGGTCGTGAATGATTTCGTACTACCGTCGTCTCCTCAACCGGCTTCGATTAAACTAATTCAGGGATTTACATGATGACACTGCAAATAGAATCTCACCACCGTTAGGATTCGTCCGCTTTCCAGTCTCGTAAGGACCATCGTTCCATGCTAATGAATGCAGATTGAGGATTTGTACACGTCATATAAGGACTTGATTAGACCATTTCCAGGCGGAACTTGAGTGGGGATTAAAATATATTAAGTGTTTTAATGTTGCCCGAACGGGACGCCGCCCTCGAGGATTACCGTTAAAAACCAGACGCTCCAGACAATTTCAACAAAACAAAAGAACACGCACAATCTTAATTTGCTACCATCGCTACTCTATTCCATTTTGGAGGTAACTTCGAATAAACGAATTTAAGCGGCGCGATAATTAAATAGCTGTAGTGGTGACTAAATGCAGTGATGACGGGTGGTGCAGTAATATTACTCTAGTCTTGGAGATATTCACTTTGATATCTATTGGTTGCTTCCAATTTCTTTTAACATATTTTTAGCCTAAACCTCTTGGTGGTGGTTTTGTTCGTCTGGGTGGTGGAAATTGAAGTGTAACCTGTAATTTGTTTGATGTGAGTTTCTGTTGTTTCAGCAGCAATAATGCGAGATGCATCAGTGTCGGCGGGCACAGCAAAGGTCCTGGGGGCGGCTCTTTTAGCGTGCTGTCTGCAGGCGGGTTACGTGCTGGCCCAATCTAACGAGACGCCACTGAAATCGACGAACGACAATCCACAGGTGAGTTCAACGACGCGAAGGGCTTAGGTTTTCCGGGGCGTTGCGACGGCGAATAATACGAAATGGCAAAGCTGACGTCGTTCCTTTTTGCTCTAATAACGAAATAAAGGCGAACGAGGGAATTTCGTGTCGGCCGTCCGGGGACCGTCGTCGTATCTAACGTTCTTGTTTCCGTTGATTTGTAATAAAACGAGATTTCCTGTTTACGGGCGCGGAAAGGGAAAATAATTTTTTTATCCCGTTATGGCGTGTGATATTTCGTGCTGAAATCTGCGATTTGAGAAAAAACTGGCGGTTTAGATGGGAATTTTCTGGCGGAATTGAAGGTGATGAGACGGTTACGTTAATGAAAAATGTTTGTAGAAATATCGACTGCGACAGGTGAGCAACAAATCTGTTTCATAAAATAATAAAACTCAAATCTCTTCAAAAGTCTAGGTCTAAACAGTTTTCGCTGTTTATCTTATCAATTTTTTTTGTTAATGGAGTAAAAGTCTATCACTTTACCCTTTGGTCACCTAGCCATACTATTTAGACGTTCTCTGCTATTCTAAAGATGAAGTTGTTATCTTTTCACAGAACTGATCTGCATCTCCATTGGATCTTACACTTGGTTATGCTCATTAAAACTTCTATCGCTGATATTTTCCAATTTTAAATATAATTTTGTGTGTTGATGGCTATAGTAAACGTTGATACTAGTTTTTGTAGCTTGCTCAGTTGTTTAAACGCTTTTACTCTTGTAGTTTTATGTCACCACCATCCATATCAAAGAAGCATAAATTATTGAACCATTCTTGGCTGTAGTTTCCAAAATTTTCCCACCACCTTTCTGCAGATCGATAACATTCGCTGGACTTGGGTGACTATTTTTTCAAGATGCATCTTACAACTAATCTTGATACTTAGCACAAGCTCCAAGTAGTTAATCTCATTGCTCACTTGACATCCTTTGTGACTAAAAAAAAATAATTGTCCGTTTAACTGCTAAAAGTAATTTTTTAAATCCTCTATCGCAATTTTTAAATTTTTAGAAACAATATTGAATTAGTTAACGCATAATTTACATGAGAATGCCCTGTCTTTTGAATATTACGCGGAAATAGGAAGCACCTTCACCGTTTAATATAAAAAAAGATGCTAAAAACTTAAGCAAAGTACCCTTCAGAGATGATGTGATAGATATTTGGCAACAAAATCTTTCGAGAGGTTCATCTTGAGAAAATTGCAATTCGAGTGCGTCAATTTATTCCAAGCGTCACTCCGAAACAATCAAAACCTTTGTAATTTTTAATCAAATTCAATTAATTTTATTTCGTCTTTTTTTTCACTTTAAAAAACCAAATAATTTTTTCTCTAAATCAATTGTATAGTAGAAAAGTAATTTTTATTATTTAAAAAAACAACATTCTTTTAACTAATATAAGAGACTTAACTCTGAACTATTAACCTGGTAAAAGCAAATAATTTCGTGGCTTTCAATAAACAAATTCCGGTTGACAATTTCCGCTCTTTTGTCCATTCGCACACAATTTTGACCACTCTTAATGAAACGATCGAGCGTCAATTAATTTTATTTCGTTAATTAACTAACTTAATTAATTTTTTCTCTAAACCAATTGTATAGTGGAAAAGTACTTTTTTTTATTTAAAGAGACAACAACATTTTTTTAACTAAAATGAAAGACCCAACTCTCAACTGTTGAACTGGTAAAAGCAAATAATTTCGTGACTCTTGTTCAAAAATTTCCGGTTGACAATTTCCGCTTTTATGTCCATTCGCACACAATTTTGACCACTCTTAATGAAACAATCGAGCGTCAATTAACATGTAAATGAGATCTGTCGTTGTTCTATTTCCATATACATTAGTGCAATTTACACTTGAGAAAACCGACATTTTTCATTAATTCAAGCACAATTTGAATAATTCTCAATGAAGAGTTTAATAACTGACACAATCACCATTTCAGATTGAAGACGACATGTCGAAAAGAGACTGGAACAAAGATTTGCACATTTGGGGTAAAAGGGGATGGAACAACTTACACGGAGGATGGGGGTTAAAGAGAAGCGCTCCGTCCTGGAACGACCAAACCTATTCACCACCAGACAAAAGAGCTTGGCAGAACTTGCAGGTAACACAATCAGTCACTAATGAATGTTAATTTTTATAAGAAATATTTAATTTGTGATTGCAGAGCGGTTGGGGTAAGCGTTTTGCTCCTGAAGATGAGTACGCTATAAGGCAACTGGCAGCAATGTTGGACCAGGACCAGCCGGATCAGCAATACGCTGATTACGGTCCTGAGGCCGATTTGGATGTTAACGACGACGAAAAGAGAAACTGGGGACAGTTTCATGGAGGATGGGGAAAAAGGAGCAAGTGGGATAAATTTAGAGGTAAAACCGTTTGTGGAAATGTCTGAATTAACGGGTATATGTCGTAGGTTCCTGGGGAAAACGCGAGCCGGCCTGGTCGAACCTGAAAGGGATCTGGGGGAAGCGGGCCGTTTCAGATCAAGTCGCTCAGTAAACATGGCAATCGAGCGATAGGTAATTGAGCTTAATCAACAAGTGATTTTTATTACGTTGCTCTTGTTTTGCAGGTAGATTAGATTATGCTAAGCATCCAAATACATCTTATTTATTTGAAAATTTACTGTTAATTGGGTGATATAAATATTACTTAATCATTGTACTATAATATAATGTTACTATTATTAAGATTTAAATGCGTTAAGTATTTTTGGGAACATTTGTAATTATACCTACTATTATGTATTGTAATAACGCTGTAATTATTTATGTGAGGAAAATAAATCTGTATCTAGCATGTCTGAGGACTCCCGCAATTTTTTTCCTGTTACCTTAGTCAGACAGGAGACGTAATTTACAACGCCGCATCCAACCCCGAATAAATTTTGTCTTAGAATCTCTTTCAAGTACACTTATAAATTATTCCTAAGTGAATACTTGGGATAACCAACAAATGTGTTGTTTTTTGTCAAAATGTGATTAGAAAGTAAAGTATAAATTGAAATTTGATTTAAGAAGGTTAAAAGAATTGAAGAAAATATTTTAAATATTTAAACAAATATAGAATGGAGAGCTCTCATTTTTGTAGATAAGTAGAAATCTTGAATCTTATAATTGACAAGTTAGCCTCCGAATATTTATTTCAAACCCTACATAAATTCCTAAAATATATAAGTTAATAAAGGTGCTTTCGAAGGTTACTAGCTTACTAGATACATAAAAAGAAAAAACGCAGGAAGTTTAACATCGATTTTGCCACCTACATTTTAAGTTGTTTAACAATAAGGACTTCTACCGGTGTATTAAATAAAATCGAGATAAAGACACTACTACAGTTGGTTTTGATCTCCAAAATTTGCTTATTTCCCAAATCTAATATGTAATGCCTCAATGTGCATCTAAATTTTAAATAACTTGGAGTGTAGGCAGCCAAGAATACACCATTCATATAAGTTGGGACAATATTTTTTACAGGAAAACAGATACCTTAAATACCTATATAGATAGCTTTTGTTTTTTTATACATACCATGCATTAAAAAAAAACTGTATTTGAAAAAAAGGATTATAAAAATAAATCAATCTGCTGCGTTCAGATTGAAACACGTAGCGACAAGTCGGAAAGAAGCAAAAGTAATTGTGCAGTCGAAACCTGATAAACCTTTACACAATATAAAATCATATGGGCTCATATTGCCTTAAATATCAAAGTTGTACAAAACATTATTCTTTAAAATGTTGAAAGCAGTAATTCAAAATGCAAAACTGATTTTTGATTATAAATTTGGATTCAGACCTAAACCGTCAGCGATAGATCAAGCACATTGCATTACTAATATAATACAGAAGGCATTTTAAGAAAATAAAGTTTTTGGATGTAGTAGAAGTCTTTGACTGAGAGTGGCATGACTGATTAGTCGCAAATTTAACAAAATGTTGCCTTACCAATATGTGAAAATTTTCACTTCCTACACGTTTAGTAGACTCTTTAGACTAAAACAAAGAAAACTTTATTCAGAATTGAATAAAACTCAAACAAGAGTACCTCAAGAGAATGCCCTTGGATCTTTCTTGTATGTAACCTACATCAATGATATTTCAAAATAAATCAAGTGAAGTTAACATTCTCACACGACACAGCCTTGTTGGTAACAGGTAGAACTGATATAATTTCCACCAAAAACTACAAATAGTTACTGATACCATATACAAAGAGAAAAAAGTTTAAAATAAAATTAAGTGACATGAAATCCATTCAATTTCATTTTACAAACAAAAGACATTGTTCAATCATCGTTCCAGTACTTCATAATATCTAGATATGACTCAAATTGAGGAGGGTAAAAAGGAAAGAAAAAGAATGAGATTAGAATTAAAATCACACAATACCGATGGCTTATTGGTAAATATTCCACAATTCTACAACTAAATTTTGATTTATAAACAAATTATTAGACCTGCATGTGCAAAGATTTAAAATATGCATAAGGTTCATAGTGGCCAAAATAACCAGAACTTATGTGGTAGACTAAAGAGAACCAAACCGTTTAAACTTGTTAAGTGAGTTGTGTAGAAGAAGATAAATGTGCAAGTGTCAGTGTTCTTAAGGATAACAAAAACAATTAAATTACGTCATTGGACTGATTTTAGTTAAGTAACCTTTAAGATTTAATAGATGTTGGTCTTATTTTGAGACCAGTTCGAACCCTTGGTTTTTAGACAAGAACTTGTAACCTTTACAAAAGTTAATACTTACCTTCGCAACTTTTCCTTTCCTAAGGAATCACTTCAAGAAAATTATTTTTTTGTAAGCGTAATTTCAGTAAATTATAACTTATCCTTACCAGAAATTTTATTCTACCTACTTGCGGGTTTAACCTAATATGCAGTTATGCACTATGCACTTCACAACCACTAATAAAAGTTATCAACAGTTGAAAACTCAAACAACTCACCGAGTCTTCGAATTTGAAACTGAAGACTGCTGGATTTAGGATCCTTCCCGTTTCTTTTCTATTGTAGTTGGAACTTACTGTAAAGAAAGTTTTTGCGTTAAGGTTTATATTCTTCTTTATTTAGATACCCCTAACAAGACAGTTTTCAATCAACTAACTAGTGGTGGTGTTGTCTTTTGTTTCAAATTTCTGGCACGTATTGTTAAATTTGAGTTAGTAAATAATTTTTTTGTGCCATTTATGGAACAAAAATCAACATACTTGAAGAATCATTAAAAATGTTAGTTTTTGGTTTCGGAAAATCCCTTTGTAAACGTATAACTTAAACACAGAGTTTAATTCAGAAGTACCTGTATACTTTCTAATTTTTCAAATTTTATATCAAAATATTTAACGACTTGTTTCGATTTAATGTAGTAATGCAATTCTCACCCTTAGTAACAATCTTAATCGTGGTCTCGTCTACCATAGGTCACAGTTTCAAATGTTTTACACTAACACGATTAGCACTGCACTGTATATTCTGAAACAAAAAATCAAAATTCAAATTTAAAAAATATTATAATAGTATCAAAGCGTTTTATAATAGTTAAAAACTAAATAAACTTGACTGTTTCTCACTATTATAATTCAAATGACTTAAAATAAACTTTTTTGTTGGTAAATAAATGCAGAACTGTATTCACTTACCTTCAGTTGCTTCATTATCTGCTACTGACCTGATGCTTGTTTAGATGTTCGTAGTTGCAGATATAGTTGCAGCTTCGGAAACAAATAAAAATAAATGTAATTCTTTTGTAAATTATTTTTCTTATTTTTTAAAAAGTGAAATCTTTTTGTGTCCGCACGCACTGTACGATTTTTGTACGACTTACGGATTTATAATCCATAGGACATAAGCAACACATTTGGCTAGTTTATACATTTCTATTTTAAAGTGCTCACAGAATCGCTTAAAATGCATCTTTTCTCAGCGCGAGATTTTGATAACTTAGCACTCAGTGCAATTTAAAGACCCGGGTTAGAATACCGGTTAAGAAAGGCACTGAAAAACGTACTGAAAGTACTCTCAATAGTAACTCAAATATGCATGAGTGCAAAAGGTTTTTTTATATTAAAAGATTCAGATAAAGTCAAAAAATATTATATTGCAAGGCTAATAGAACAGGGCCCCATTTAGTTTTTGGTGCTTTTTTACAAAACAACCTCTCCCCCGCTCCGAAACGTGACAATTTTTTGACAGATGGATTTTTTATTCCCAAGACTATCGAAAAATTAATCCTCAGAATTTGAGACTAATTCCAAATTGATTCAGAAACTGTCCAACAATTATACAAATGACTTTTACTTACTTGATGTTACTGAGTGATTCAACTTAAGAAAAATGAGTAAGCATTGTCGTTGAGTGAATAATATAAAGAGTTGTCGATCCCATGTAATTTTGCGAACAAGAAAAAGTATTCCAGCCACCAGGCGGCGCTCTGCCTGGAATACTTCAAGGCCATATTTTAGCGACCGCACAAACGATCGCTCCAAAACTGTTATAAATTCCCTGTTACTGCTTTTACTCCATAGGTGTCACTAAGTTTTTAAGTATCATGAGTGCGAGAGAGACGTAACGTTCATTCAATTCAACCAGCAGCGAGCTCAGATTGTTTATTGTTTTGACGGAACTCGATACTCATGTTGATTGTCATGCCGTACAACCGAAATGGGAACAGAAACATTTTTAATATGACTTGGCACTTCACCGCACAATTTTCTTGATGGTGTAGTAAACCACATTTGTCTACTTTCGTTGCAATTGCACATTTTACAAATAATATGTGCCATTTTTTGCTGGAAATGCTTTGTATAAATTTTTCACATGACAAGTATTGTAAAAACTGTCTAATACATTTGAGATGAGTGAGATGCTACTAAAAATATGAGTGAAAATAATAATAAAAAGCCAGAAAATTAAAAACAAATTCGATGGACGACTTGAACGCCAGTCTCAAATTATTTTTCATTTTCTTACAATATTTTTGGTTCATTCAATTATGCTCGTTTTGTGCTCAATTGTGCTGACATTTATTTCAATTGTGCTCATCTATAGTAGAGGGCAAACTCGCTTCAATTTTCACTTCCGCGGCCACTTTAAAGTAAAAAGTGTTTGACTACCCAAAAATATTTGTCATGTCCCACAATTTCGAAAACCGTAAGTCGTCAAAAAATCGTCCAGTGGATAAGGGCACAAATCCAAATTTTCGAGTTAGCCCCATGACGATAAACCTTGATATATCAAGTATCTGTGGTAAAAATTTTAATAAATTCTCTGTGGTCTTTCTACTTCAAAAGAAAATTTAATATTTTGGAATTCCTCTCCGGCTTATGGGCTATAAATATTTCAAACGCTCTTTACTCCGTTTGGAAGACGACAAAATCTTAATTATTTTTACGATTTTTACCGTTCCCACCAAGCCACCGTCGTAACCGTGCTTTTCTGACAAATAAACATTAAGAACAATTTATAGACTCATTCTTCCTAATTCTGACCGTGCAATTTTTATATTTTTCCAACTTCTCATTATTTCAAAAAAATTTAGATATGCCGAGATGTAAAAATCTCGGAGAGCGGATTTCGTTCCCACCGCATCTATGACTCACGCGTTCTCGCTTCATGCCCCCTACCCCGGCTGTCCCCTCGCCGACGTACTTACAGCATAAGATGTTATAATAGTAAAAATCAAAAACAAAGAATCTTCAAAATTTAATCACTATCTGTATTTGACGCTGCATCTTCAGGTGCCAAAATCTCGATCCTTTTGGTGTTGGCGTTCTTCGATGATTTTTGTCCCATGCAACTACAAGAACCAATGCAACAAATATTTTTCTTTTTGCAGTTACAGGATTTTGGAGTTAACTTCTTGGACTTTGAATAAGTAAAAATTATATTTTGGCGTATGCTTAGAACTTATAATAAACTTATAAGAACTTATAATAAATAAAGATAGATGTAGTTTTTGATCATTACTTAGAAATCTATTAAGAATTCCACGCGCATTAAAAGAGGCTCTATTTAAATATTTGAAATCCGCTAACTTGGAGCTTGTTACAAGTGGGGGATTCTAACATATTCTTGAATATAAAAGTAATTTTTAACTTGTAGAGAAATTATTCAATTTTGATTATGAGAAGGCAGATATAAGAATGTTGTTACACATATTATTTGCAAAGAGAGCTGGATACACTAGATGCATTATAGACTGCAATGCACTGATGTCTTAGTTTTTCTTGCTTACTTTAAAGATCAATTAACAGAAGAAGTTTGGATGAAAACTAGCACACAAAATTGTTTCAAATTTGTTACCGTTAACGAGATTAATATGGATATTTGCCTTTTAAAAAATTTATCTGCATTTTGTGCTTTAATTGGATGTGACAGCACTAGTCAATTTAATGGACTAAGAAAGAATCTGTGCTGGAAGATTTATGTACGGTATTACAAATTACTTGATGGAGTTGGTATTATAGAATTTGGTGATAGATTATTTAATAAAATGCACAATTTTGTCCTTAAATTATACACAAATAATAGCAATGTTGTATCTGTGAATGATCTAAGATCAATACTCGCAATCTCAAACACCATAGATAAGTTACCTCCTACAGAAAACAGTTTAAAGCAACACTGTTTGAGGGCATATTACCAAACAAAAGCTAAGAACCAAAACCCAAATTGCCAAATATACTTGAGTATGAGTGGATGTATAATGAAAAGGATGAGATCTTGCTCGGGCCATTTTGATGTTACTCTACATTTATATTAATATCTTGTTAAATATGTCCCCAAAAAATCTGATTGAAAAACCATCGTGATCCAGAGTGAATTCTTCATATTTTATTAAAATGAAATTTTTTGCTTCACGCAATGGGAATTGAGATAACAGCGTGTAAAGCAAAAAGTGGACCAAAAATATCAAATTTTTGATATATTTTTTCGATACCGAACTGAGAAAACGGCGTTTTAAAATCTCTTCCGAAAAAAGTCAACGGCGTTTCAATGTTAGCTTCAAAACAGTGACTCAAACTCAAATATTTTAAAAATAGAACGTCTACAGAGAATATTTTGATTTTTGGACACCTTATACTACAAAATTGTGGCTTTCTCGTAATACCATTAGTTTGAATTTTGCATTTTGTGTCCGCACGCACTGTACGATTTTCGTACGACTTATGGATCTAAAATCCACAGGACATAAGCAACAAATCTGGCTAGTTCATATATTTTCATTTTAAAGTGTCCACAGAATCGCTTAAAACGCATCTTTTCTCAACGCGAGCACTCTACTATAAAGGATAAAATTGGTCGAGATCGCCGTTTCGAACTAGCATACAGTAAAAATCAAAATCATTGTCATTACTATTTTGAAATTTTCTGAAGAAGCGGGAAGTTTCTTCATTGCTATCATCATGTTGTATGGTACGAAAAGAAACGTGTACAAGTGTTAATTCGATTTTTTATCTTGTTTGAAATATAGAATTATTAATCATAATTAATCACAATGATCCAAATTTGCATTTCTTTTGGATTCCACAATGTGATTCATTACGAATGGTATGGCTTTCGAATATTGGGAATCCTGCTCTTTTTCGTTTAGAAAAAAAGCAACTTGTTTCAAGCCTTGTGTGCAGTGAGCATTTTAATAAAGACTACTTCTTGTGAAACATGTGCAATAACATATTTAGCAGGCTATATTGTTTATGAAAATTCAAAAAAATTTAACTGCACGTTTTGTAGAGCTGCAATGATAAAAGAGGAGATATTGCCAATGGAAAAATTCTTATCCAATACTTCATTTGTATGCATATTAGTTTGTCATCATTACGGTTAAATACGTTGAATCTATAAAACTTCTCCTGTATTGTCACAACAGATTGTTCATCTACTATTATTCTTTGAGTTCCTATCTCTATATTTTGACTCACCTAATTAAAAAAATTTAAATTTTGTGTTAACTTATGGGCCCTTACGGCTTTATTCCAAGACAAACGAGACAAACTATAAACATGAACAGATAATAATAATAATAATAATAATAATAATAATAACTGATAGGGCCAGACAATTCCCTTGGCCGATGTGAAAAATAAATATCTTTGAGAATTTTGGTCGCAGCACCACATGTCGCTTTCAGAAGTAAGAAACATCAACATGGTAAACCCTCGAGTCAATAACGGTGTTCATGAGCCCGCTGAGGAAATTTGATATTTATTGCTTTGTTTTGAAAACTTGGCTTATCTGAAATGCCGGGTAACGTCCTTCAGATATTTTTTCCTTGCAAACGGATATCTACTTAACAGGGTTCTAACTCCGAATACAAATAAAACTTGTTTTAGCTCTTGGTCAAAGTGTGGCAGCACTCAACAGCGACATTTGCTGGACTTTTGTTATTGTACAAAATTCCCTATGCGTTGACACCTCTTTATATTATTCACTCAACGGCATTGTGTAGTATAAATCGCGATTCCACTGAAAACTTGAAAAAAGACAGTTACCTACTTGATGTTAAATACTGCACGTTTTCGAAGTTGTGGAAATCGAAGAAAATTTGCAAAATCGTTAGAATTTTATAAAACCCTGACAAAGATTGAAAAAGTGACGCGTTTAAGATTTGTCAACTTAACCAATTGTTTTTCTCAACATCGCATAAGAACATCACCTACTGTTCAAAACTTTCGCGCATCAAGTTTGAAAAAAGAAGGGTTAGGGGGCTCAAATTCGCACTTCAAGATTAAGACTTGTATTGCAACTAATTAAAAAGGTCTTCCGCGATTTTTTTTAGAACCCCAACGATTATTTTAATGAAACAAGTCGGGTTTGGGGTTAAATTGAGAAAATTGACTTACGTGCTTGATGATAACCGCATTCACTGGGAGTAAGTGCGGAAATCAACGAAAATTGGAGAAGTCAATTAAGTTTTCCAAAAGTAGTGAAAATTGCGAAAATCGAACGACGAAGCAACAAAATTGTAGAATTTTCAAGCTGTTCATTTGTTTTCGAATACGCGCAGTAGCGAGCGTCAAAGCTCGCTTTACCAATACAATTCTCGGCGGTCTTTTCAAAACAGCTCAAATCAAAAGTAAAATTATAACATTTTTGCTGAATAATAATTTTAGTTTTATTTAAGAACACACAGACCAAAAATTAATCAATTTTTACGCAAGAATTTTATGTGCCGTGTCGCTTTTAATCTCGTAGCCCAAAATATTGTTAATAATTTTACAATCAATGGCGCGAGATGGCGCTAGCTATGTTAAATTGCGCCAAATTTAATTCCTGCTGCAGTCTTCCAAGTAATTTTAAATTGCTTTCTACAAACATTAACCTTTTTGTCACTTTAAATTTAGTTTTAATTTGAGCTTTACGCAAAATTCAGCAGTAATGAGCGCCACTAAAAGAACAATCCCAAAAAATCAATGTTGACAGCAGGAATGCCAGAAATACGTGGGAGTTCTGAAGAGTACCTGTTTTCTGTCAGTTACTGGAGGTGAAACTACCCTCCAGAACAAGTCTCAACATGAAATAATGTGAAAACTAAAGCTGATTCGACCAATGTCACGTAATTATTGCTAAAAATTTAGATTTTAACCCAATAATATTGACATAACCTCACTTTCAGGTGGATAAACAAAGAGCTAAACGCTTCAATGTTCAAAATGAACAGTCTCACTATCCTTGACAACGGCGCCCTTTACGACAACGCTTTAACCCTGGAAATCGGACCCCTAGAAACCGTCCATCGATGGAGGCGGATGCCCGAATGCGATGAGTTTGTTGGGGCCAGGTAATCAAGCAGTTTTTCAAAAATTTGGCTACGCTGTCACTACAGTGGCAGTTAGTTTTTTCAGCAGTCAGAATCTCATTGCGAGAGTTGCATAACTATTTAAATATATCTGGAGGAAATTGCCCTAACATTAACTGAAAAATGAGGATTAGTATCAATTTTTGTTATAACAAATTATTTCTGAAGGCATGGAGGTCCGGATTTTTTTGCTCCAAGGCTCATTTTTCTAAAACATTACTTTTTGTTAGCTTCTAAATACTTAATCATCATTTCTAGTCAGTCTTAAAGCTGATTGGTGCTTCAAATATTACCGGCTACGTTTTATTACTCTCGTGGTCTATTTGAAAATTATGTTGGCTCTTGATTACTTTTAATTTTTAACCTTAAAAACTATTGTGTAAAAATCGGTTTCATTGATATCCTTTGGATTTCTTCAGGCGTAGCAAGCATACGGTGGTAGCTTACAAGGGCGCCATCTACGTGTTTGGAGGCGACAATGGTAAAAGCATGTTGAATGACTTGTTACGTTTTGACGTGAAAGAAAAATCGTGGGGGCGCGCTTTTGCAAACGGATGTCCCCCGGCGCCCCGCTACCATCATTCCGCTGTCGTTTACAAGAACTCCATGTTTGTTTTTGGAGGCTACACCGGCGACATTCATTCCAATTCCAACTTAACAAATAAAAACGATTTATTTGAATACAAATTCAATTCAGGCCAATGGATCGAATGGCGGTTCTTGGGGGTAACACCGGAACCTCGATCAGCTCACGGCGCCGCCGTTTACGATAACAAACTCTGGATATTTGCTGGATACGACGGAAATGCGCGACTCAACGACATGTGGACGATTTCTCTGAATGTGAGGAACTAAAAACAGCGAAGACTGATAATTTTTTTTTATTTCACAGGGTGATAGTAGGTGTTGGGTGAAAGTGGCGCAACAAGGGGAGTGTCCGCCAACTTGTTGCAATTTTCCGGTGACAGTGGCGAGGGAAAGGATGTACGTCTTCAGCGGACAAAGTGGGGCGCAAATCACCAATTCGCTCTTTCAGTTCAATTTCAGCAACCACACGTAAGGAACAAAACGTTACATAAGGACCGGCCCGGTTTCATAACACTGGCGGCTCCAAATTTCTTTTTATTTTTAATTTTGTTGGTGTTTGCAAGTCCGAAAACGCAAGAATAACGGATTTGCTTGAAGTTTCGGCCATCACATCGCCACCTTCCTTGAAAGTTAAGTTCTTTTTTAGGTTTTGTCTGAGAAAAGCGCGACAAAACGACCGAAACGTCAAGGAAAAATTAATTAAAAATTTTAATTTATTGAATAACTCGAGATAGCCTCGATATTTTCTCATTCTTTGTTAAGTTTCTGTCATCGAGACACTTGATATTGTTTTTATTTAATTCTTGAACAATTGTTAGGATTTGATTTTTTTTTATTAGTTTTGGTATTTAGAATCTGATCAAAGAGTTTCAAAATGCGATATGTTGGTAGGTGGACGCGCATAACCACCGATCACATTCTCAGGGGGGCACCGCCTCCCCCCGCGCGCCGCTACGGGCACACTATGGTAACATTCGACAGACACCTCTACGTTTTCGGTGGTTCCGCCGACAGTACTCTTTCCAACGATCTCCATTGCTTCGATTTGGACTCTCAAACGTGGTCAACGATTCTTCCCGCTTCCGAATCGTTTGTGCCATCAGGTCGTCTTTTCCATGCCGCAGCCGTTGTTGATGACGCAATGTTCGTTTTTGGTGGTACAATCGACAACATCGTGCGCAGCGGTGAAATGTACCGTTTCCAATTTTCTTGTTACCCGAAATGCACGTTACATGAAGATTTCGGTAAATTATTGGCAACTAACGAGTTTTGCGACGTCCACTTTTTGGTAGGACCTGAACAGAAGAAAATTTTTGGCCATATGGCTATTGTGGCGGCGAGATCTTCTCATTTACGAACTATACTCAAAAAAGCCAAAATTAAACGGGATAGCCATTTAGAGAAATTGTTTGGAACTGTTAACGTTCCGTTTAAAGAAGTACCTTTGGTCGAATTAGAATTTCCAGATGCTAATCCCGAAGCGTTTGAATTAGTTCTCGATTATATTTACATGGATTGTATTGATCCGACGAAAAAAGGAGACGCTGCTACCGAAAACGTTTTGAGGATGATGGATGTGTATCGGTTAGCGGTAGAATTTGGGATGGTTCGTCTTGATAATTTATGCGTTCAATATTTGAATTCTTCGATCAATACGGCGAATGTTTTAGAAGCACTGGAAACTGCACATAATTTGAAATTGAACGTTATTAAAGACCACTGTTTGAGGTTTATTATTAAAGAAACTAATTACACCGATTTAATTATGTCAGCTAAATTTGATACTTTGAGTAAAAATTTGATTCTTGAAACGATCCGGTTGAAGGAAAGCGCTGCTAATAACAAAAACACTTGCGAGAATCAAGTCGAGTTGGCAGGAACCACTCTGAAACAGGATATGGCCAGCTTTTTGGGAGGTCACGGATCTGCTTTCTATGATGTAGAACTAGTTTTGGATGGCAAAGTTATTCCGGCCCACAAATCCGTCTTAGCCGCGAGAAGCGGCTACTTCGAGGGCCTCTTCAGGTCGTTCATGCCCAGCGATTGCAAAGTTAAGGTGGGTTTTATCATGAATAAATGATTTTTGACTGTTTGATGCCCTGGCTCTACCCGCAGCAACTATCCCTATAACAGGATTTTAGTGATGCCTCCGTCCATTTTTTTCTAGTATTAGTGACTTATTGTAGGTGGTTGGTATGAATGGTTGTAGCTCTAATTGTAGTCACAATATCCAAACTACCTCAATAACCGCACTTTGGTCCGTTTTTTCTAGTTGCCTATTAACTGTTTTTGTTGTTATTGCGTCTTTGTCTCACGCACAGGGTGGCATTGGCATGATACTGCATTTTGTCGTTGTACTAGACACCAAAACCAAAACACTTTAAATTTTTTTTCACTTTTCACTATCTACACGTCTCACTTAAGGGGTTAAAACCAGTCTTACGTCCATCAGTTAATTAATTTTTAAATCAGGGTCTAATTATCACCAAAATTTTTCTTTCTTTTTTTTTGTACAGCGGTCGGATGCAAGATTATTATTAAAAACACATTAGACCGTAGACATTATAATTGTATTTTATGTATAAAAAAAAATCGTGAAAATTGACTAGCGTTTGGTGCCTATAGCGGCCCATGCGGGCGATAGAGGACGCGAGCAGTCTAAACCGCAGCCTTAAAATGATAAAAAATATGTGGATATTAATTTTGCAACGAATAACTTAAAATCTATCTTTTGGGGATTTCAGATTCAAATTGGGGAAATGATTCCCTCTCTCCAGTCATTCCACTCGCTTCTGCGCTTCATTTATTGTGGAGATGTCGACATGCCTCCTGAAGACTCTCTGTACCTCTTTTCGGCGCCTCTCTTCTACAGTTTCACCAACAATCGTTTGCAAGCTTTTTGCAAGCAGAATCTAGAAATGAACGTCTCTTTTGAGAACGTAATTCAAATTTTAGAAGCTGCTGACGGAATGCAAGCTACTGATATGAAGAAATACGCGTTGGATCTCATCGTTCACCATTTTACCAAAGTGGCGAAATTACCAAGACTGAAAATGTTAAGCAAGGAGTTGATACTTGACATTTTGTTGGCATTAGCTAATGATATGGGGGAGCCGAAACTATGTCAAGATGTTTCATCATCAGCCAGTTTTACAGCTGATAGTACTTAGGATTTTTAGACAATTACAACTTTATATTTTAGGTTGTAACAGTCATGGAAACGAGATTGTAAAGCAACGAAATAATCTCACTTATTTAAATAGTTTTATGGAATAACTTGATGTAAAGTTACAATTATAGTTAAATGTTGATTCTACAAGTTTTTTTGGCTCAACAAATACTTAATTGCATTAACATGATCACCGTTTATGCAAATTTTCCCTGAAAACTCATCCACTTGTAACCTCAGCGGTTTCGGTTTGATTAAATTAGTTAAAAAATCCCTTAATTCCGTTTCCAATTGCCAAATATTGCCCTGAATATTTTTAACTATGGTATGCCGCTTAACTCCACGTTGTTGAATTCTTAAGTATACCGGCATCATGTGATTTCTGGTTCTTGCCACGAAATAGGGGAGGTCCTCTAAATTGTTGCCTTGAGGTTTCCAACCTGAAGGATACGAAGACTTTATGGAAGGTTCAGGGACTATTGGCAGCGGCAAAACTCTCTCCACATACTGCCACTCTTCCGGCACCTTTGTTACTTGGTATTTAGTGGTTAATTCACCCACATCTTCTAAGAAAAGAGATGTGTTGTAGCTTGAATTTCTAACGACCATCAACTGAAATTTTGAGGTTAAAGAGCAATTTGCGCAACTAAAGCCTTACTTGGTTGGATTTCAAGCCTAAAAGTGCAGTTTTGTTAAAAATTTGACGCAGTTTCAGGGAAAACGAGGCCATTCTTAAGAAGAATAGCAAAGATTTGTAGAAATTATTTACATAACCTCAACTTAATGTTGGTATGGCAGGTGCCTGTTCTCTGCTTTATTTGCATCTGACAGAACCAAAACCGATCTCCAGTGACGGAACATTAAAGGGGACAAGGACAAGGGTTCTGTACTATGAGGACGAAACTTTTATTTTTTATTATAGCCAAAATCAATGTTTTAGAATTTAGTAATGATTTTTTAAATTGGCTGGTAAATATTTATAGGGGGCGCTGACGAACGATTATGCTAAGTTGCACAAAGGTTTATTATAGTATTTTTCTAAAATATCAATAAAAAAAACAATATCAGTCGCGTCAACAGTTAAACAACGTTAGCTACGTTTGGAAATACATGAATGATCATCTTTGTGCAACTAAACGCAACTTTCTGCTGTTGTTTCCTGGAAGACATTGATAGTCAATTTTAATATTTTTGTTCCTTCGTAATTTTTAAGGTTTTTGAGGGGAGAATGAAAAATCGATGTTATATCGATAACATTGTATTAAAAAAAGTATAAATACTCAACTGCACACCACATACTAAATAAAGAAGGATGCGAATACTAAAACTAATTTCACATAAATAATCTTCAAACAGTATCACTGACACGACTCGGATAATTAAGTAACAAAACTGTCTAGCGTCACGCCAATATCAACAATACCGATCACACAATTCAATCTAACAAATAAATCACTACAATCCATTTTTAACCCGTCCTCAGTCGTCTCTTCAACGTGCAGAACGCGATTACTCGAAGAAAGACAAAATTGGCGAAAAGAACGGCGACGTCAACCCAATAATTGCACTGGTCAACTCCCAGTTCCTTCAGGACAAAATCGGGGGCTTTGAGGTGGCAATATTCGACTTCTTCAGGACAGGGAAGTGGTTCTCGATTAAAACCGTAAACTGCTTGGATCAATCCGGCATGTGAATAACTGAGGAATGAGGTGAACGAGAGGTAATACATAGGAGTGTTCATGTGGTTGAAAAAGATGAGAAAACCGGCGAATAAAAGAAAAACGGCCGTTAGTATAGCTCCGAAGAAAGTGCCGTTCTAGAAAAATTAAATTAGCACAGTTTTTGATGGTCGCTAAAAATACTTACGATAGGGTTACTCGTTGTTCCTATTACCAGACCTAAACTTGACGCCACTAATGTTACTAATATTAGAACAATGAGAACCATTATGAATCTAGCAAGTTCTGCTGGTTGGTCGCTGGTGAAATATGAAGTGCTGGTGTAGGCTATTGTGAAGAGAATCTGGAAAATTTCGTTTATTAATTACTTTAGTAGAGAAATTTGTTTTTTTTTTGGTGTTCTTTTAGTTGTTGATCTTTCACCAAAATACTTATAATTCTAATCAACAAAACGCGTAATCTCTTTATGATATATTAAAGAAGTCAAAGAGGGCACGCGGTCACTATTTGCTTAGTCTCATGATAAAAACAAAACAACTATTTTATTGTTTTAAAAATTACCTGCAATGGAATATCTGAAACTATAAACGCCAAATAGTAGGTTTTCAAGCTGTACCAGTTGTTGAAACGTTCCTTCTTTAATACTGCTAATTCTGCTGGAACTAAAATTTTGTTTAATAATTTTTCAAATTTTGTTTTATAGTTTTACATTTGAGTACCGCTGGCATCAACGATGTGTAGGACAGGTAGGTGGCGCTAACAATGTAATAGCTAACGTTGGATATGGTTTTCGAACCATCATTGCCGCATTTGTAGAACGTTAGACCCAAAAAAATTCCAGTTATTAGGTGAAGAATTATTTTTAAGTGTGAAATCGTCTAAAAATCGCCATTAGCAAAAAAAATTGAGAAAATTAAATAATTAATTTACCCAATCTCTGTAGATTTGAAGAAAAGTTCTGTTCATGAGTATCCCGAATTTGAACCACTCCGAAGGGGGGTTCACTAAAATTAAACTTTTGTTGGCGTTTTTATTTTTGACGTCGTGATAATTTATTTCTTCCAGTTTTTCGTCAACTGTAACGTAAAATAAATTTTAGTTATTTATAGGAGGTTGAAAAAGTATTATAAAATATTTGTTTATAAACAAAAACTTACTTTTGAGTTTTGATGGTTCCCGCCATTGTGTTTCCATAGCCGTTTTCGATAGTATCTCAGTACAGTTGCCATATTCGCCATTTGCTACTTCCAGAACTGAAAAAATTGGCACTAAATTAAAATTGTTTGCTGCTAAAGGAGGGCAGAATCAGATTTAAAATTAATAAATCTACAACAATGTCCTTCGTTACAACAGAGAGTGGCAATCAATCAACTTAATTGAAATAATTTATTCTAATAAGAAGCAACAATATCGTAAAAGGTTCATTTTTGCATTAACTTTGACTCCCTACCATTACTTGTAGTTTTATTGTTTTGTTACGGAGACGAAATAGTTTATGACCAAGAATTACTGTTAATCTCAGAAGCAAAACAAACATTTTAAATATGCTAAGTTTTTTCTCACATAACTGATAATTAATAAAAAAAAATTTAGAGGACAAATAACTCTTCCAGTTTATGGAGGGCTATTACAAATTTATTAACGTTTAGAGTAATTATTCTTAAAAGGAAGTCCGATTTATTTAAATTTTAACCTTGCGGAAAGAACAAGTTGTTCAACATAATAGGATGCTAAGTATCAATTGAGTGATGATATATACAGAAATATTTGTAGGTCGCATTTTTATTGTTGTTCAATAAATGTTGCAACGTTATTGTTATCCGGTATTTTAATGAAATTGGATTTTGTGGTCTGGAAACCGCTACGTAGTCAATTCAAAGTAAACAGCACGTGCGTTTCCAGATAATCTGTTTTATGCAACTTGATAAGTGGATATCACAGAGTTAATCCTAATAAGAAGGATAATTATCATTACGAGTTATATATTAATAGTCTACATGTGGCATTTATGCAAAAGCAACACGATAATAATAAAAAAGGGTTTGAAAAGGATTATTCGTTACAATAAGACCCTTAAGGTTACGGCTTAGTCTGTTTGCCTTCTCTGTCGCACGCATGGGGCGTTATAGGCACAACAACGCATTTTGTCGTTGTACACCACTTCAAAACAATGGAAAATCTAAATGATTTTTTTGTTGTTTGCAACAGTGTATTCACTTTTACAAATTAAACGAAGTTAAAAAAAAATCTTGGCGCTGAAAAATCATATCAAAGCAAGGAGTTATATGTGATAGTGTGGTAGTGCTTAAAACTTGTACTAAATATCAAGTTTGACTTCAAATCATCTAAAAAATTAGCCACAGAGTTACACGGGGAAAAAAATTTGTGGGCTACAATTAAAAATAGCGCACTGGTTGTGCCAAGGAGTTGCGGTACCAACGATCACTTACGCAAACAAAAATTCAGTAAAGTACCTCGTTTAAGTAAAATCTTTGGATTGATGCTATTTCAAACATAAAGGATTATAATAATACATTCCTATTAAAAATTGAGCTATTATGTTAGTTAAGTATCAATTAAGTTATTTTATATAAATAAAAACTTTACACATTAGACTAGTGCTCGTTGGCTATTATTATTAATAAATAACAATTTCTCAGTGGTTCAATTAAGTTGTGACGATTTCCACTTACGGTAATCTGCAGGATTGTGGTATTGTGGACAATTGTATCCAGATGACGACAAATAGGTGACAGTGTTCAAACTTGCTCCTTGGTATAGGCATTTTCCTTCAGCCAACACGTAGACGTGATCGAACATTTCATAAACGGTAGCACTCGGTTGATGTATCGTGCAAACGATTGTTCTTCCGGCTTTCGCCAAATCCTTCAGCATACTAATACATTGCGATGCAGACATGCTATCCAGACCCCTAAAAACCAACCATTTCAAAATTGCGACCTTACTTTGCCATTTTTAAAAGATTATTAGCAAGGACTACAGGAAACAAATTTAACAATTTTGGGTGAAAGCTTTCAGATGAAATTTCAAGGTTTGTGGGTCGAAAAAGGATTTTTTTGTTTCAGATGTTACCTAACAAATTGGCAATTTTTTTAATTACGCATTTAGACAATATACAACTAAAATTAGAAGGTTTGTAGTCTTAAAAAATATTTTTGTTTGTTTCAAATGTTACTTAACGAACTGGTAATTTTTATTTACGTATTTAAACGAGATTGAGCTGCAATTGGAAGGTTTGTAGTCTCAATTTTTTTTCTTTGTTTTGGAAGATACTAACGAACTGGAATTTTTTTAAATACGATGGAGCTGAAATTAGAAAGTTTGTAGGCCGGAAAAAGATTTATTCCTTTCAGATGTTATCCAATGAATTGGTAATTACACGTCCATCTTAGAAAAATATCGTCGGTAATTTCAGATGCCGCAAAATACTCTTCCACTCAATTTAAAATTTCACGTTACAGAAACCGGAATCTCAACGAAATGGGAAAATGGAAGACTTGACTTACGTTGTGGGTTCATCTAGAAACATTACAGGTGGATTATCGATGAGCTCTAACGCTATAGAGAGCCTTTTCTTTTGACCTCCGGATAGTCTTAGACAGCGCGTTTGTTTGGTTCCTAACAAGCTCAAGGTGTCCAAAATGTCATCGATCTATGAAACCAAAACAGTTAAATTTGCAACTGAACGACCTTTCGCTAGTTACCAAGAGGATTTTGGATTTATCGGGTATGCTCGGTCCGAGTTTCAGATCTGCGGCCATGTGCATAATTTCTTGAACTGTGAAATACGGCGCCAATTGATCGTCTTGTAGAATATAACAAGATTCTTTTTTGTACTGTTTGGAGCCAATTTTGTCTTCTACACAACCGGTGCTCTTAATTGTACCTTGTATGCCATCCAATCTGCAAAATAAACCATGCGTTAGGTCAACAACCTTAATCTTCATATCATAAGTAAACACGTTTAAAGTGGAATTCGCTTCCTAGTTCTGATAACGATTATCACAGCTAATTTTAAAAATATTTTTAAAATTGCAACGGTAATTGACTGATAAATCTGGGAGGAAGATGATTCGATTTAGTTGCGGTAGACTTTCGAATATCCGACAATTTTTGTCCCGCACGTGCCGAGGTCTATTTAAATTAATCAATTCACGTGATGTTAATGTAACTAGTCTCGATATTGTTATTACAAAATTTTGATAAAATCGGCAAGTCGCACTATTCAGCCAGTCATAACCATAATTTAAAAATTTATATGGTAAACCAAGGTTGCTGTTTGAAAATTTCTATTCATTGATCAGGGAAACGGTAAATTTTGTGAAATACAGTCAACCTTGTTAATTATCGCTTTTTTCAAAATTAATCGATCCTAATGCTATCGGTATCTAATAAATTTGTTAACATTTCTGAGCGCATCTCGTTTTGTGCACTATTTTCACGGTTATCTCCCAATAATTGGAGAAAGGACAAAGTTCAAGTCAAAATGTGCCATTATCGGTCCTGATTTGTGATTGTAACCACGTGGAACCATTAAAACTGCACGTAATAACACAGTGGCAATTAATGAATAAGAAACGAGTAGGAATCGATGTTTTCACTTTTTCAAAAATCTCAACATCACTACCTACTAATTACCGAAGAAGTACATAATTATGAATAAAAATAACAATTCAGTAAATACTTTTTGCGTTATTGTTAATCATTACAATTGATTTTCGAGTACTATTAACCTTGGATTCACCACTAAGCTTTAAAAGTTGTCCATGTATCAAATATCTATGCCAAGATGAATGAGTCATTTTCGCAATTTTTCAGCACGTTCCACTTGATAAGGAATTTTGCACAAAAGTTGCAATAAATAAAAATAAAATAAAACAACAACTCGTTTACGTATGCGAGAAACTTACTGGAATCCCGTTAAGATGTTCAATAGCGAGGTCTTGCCAGCTCCGGAAGGCCCCATTATGGCTGTTAATTCACCGGACTTGAAGGTCCCCGAGATCCCTTTGAGAATGGTTTTTTCATCTGAAACCACAAAGAAAACCACAATCAATTGCCGTCAATCACCGATCGCTAAAAATCTGCAAAAATTCAAATAGTTGAGAACTACTTTTTGCA
Source organism: Pyrochroa serraticornis (assembly GCA_905333025.2). NCBI lineage: Eukaryota > Metazoa > Arthropoda > Insecta > Coleoptera > Pyrochroidae > Pyrochroa > Pyrochroa serraticornis. The sequence continues at coordinate 4,511,891 of HG995157.1, read as the reverse complement.
TTCCATTAACGTTGCAAGTTACTTAAAATATTTTTTTAAATACGCAATTTTTGCCCGAGGTTAATGCCACGGTCAGTACAGGTTTTCGTCATCAATTCCATAAATTAACTTGTTAATAAAACAACGTTTAATTGCGAGATGGGCCATGGGAGTTCAACAATACGAAATTACTTCAATTTTTGTACAATTTTGTTACTCAAGATGTCAGTGGGTTGGTCGTTATGTCGTCATGTAGCTACAATAGTAAAGTTATGCAACTAGGTCTAATATGATGAGGATGTCAAAAGTCAACAGCATAAATTACTGGGAGTTAGTCAGAAGTAGGAAACAGTTGAGCACAAAGACTTGCTTTGTGCGTCATTGATTGATTAAAGTCGATACTGGTGGAGGCGCCAATTTAAATAATTAAAACTATTAATTAGTAGTAACAAAATGGAAGTGCGGACTTCGGTTTGTTTCCAGATTCGATTTGGGTCATTACGTTATAGAAAAAATAATAACAGAAACCTTGACATGTCGAGAAGGGTTTAATCTAGAAAAAGTGGTGAGTCAATAAATTTGACTCGTGGTGAGGGTCGTAACCTAGAAAATAGAGATAGAGATTTTGTTCACCTTCAACTCTTCAAACTAGTTTCTGAAAACAACCATTTCTACAACGTTTTCGTGGAAACACTCACGTATGATTAGGTAAATATTTTTAATAATTTCAATTGTCGAAATTTGTGTAAACACGCGCTTTTAAGAAATTAAGAAATTTGACCTTTGACATCATAAGTTTACAATAAAGAGTCAAGGTCTTTCGAGACCCCCACATCGTTAATTGTTCAATAAAATTTTTGCAAAATCGCTAATTATCACTTGACCGCAACCAACAATACAAATTGAACCTTAACATTTTTTTAATGCATTTGGGTGCGCCCAGAAATACCATGAATTAATGTTAATCGAGTTATGCTCTGACGAACTTTGATATCTTTTTGCACTCTTATCATATAGGAAGTGTTTTAATTAATAATGCAGCAATTAATTTCAGATTACAAACATTGCAATAGCAACGTGTGACCCAAAACGAAAAAGACGAGGTCGTCGACAAAGTGAAACTAACTAAATTTTGGTTGAATTGAACATCTAATGAAATCGTGCTGTAACAAGAAAGTTAGTAACACTTTTACTTACGCGCTTACGCATGTTATTTTACACATGCGTAACATATAAAAATTACGAGGAATACTCTCACTTGAGAGTCAATTTTTGTAACCAACCAAGTGTTTGTTGGTTAAATATTAAATTAAGGTTTTTATGTAGAAATAATATTGACTAACTACTTCTGGCACCAACTTTTCTGTAGTAATAAGTGGGAATTGTTCATGACAATACCACGCTTTTTGTTAATTAATTCGAAGCTAGGAAGAAGTGCTGGTACCACTGTATGTTACTAATAAACACAATCAGGATTATTTTATATGACATTGTGTTGATAAATTCTGAACTTAACAATTTGAGAATCAAAACAGTATTGGTTTTTAATGGAGAGTTCCTTGAACTCTTCAAAAAATTAATTTTTCTGTGTTGCAAAGCAGCTACTACATTATTACCCTTTGTTAGAAAAAATTTCAAACTTTTATTTCGGAATGAAATTATTTTGCGAGGGAACCAAATCTGTTGAATAATGGGAACATTTCATTTCAACTGTATTGCAGCGCGATTTTCGTGCAAGTTCTTAGTTCTATCTAAACAAAAAACTTTTTTTTATTTTCTGCGACTATCACTTCTGGTATCAATTTTTCTGTAGTAATAAGTAGAAATTTTTCTGGACAACACTACGCATTTTTTAATTAATTTGAGGTCACGAAGACGTGCTGGGACTATTGTATGTTAAATAAACGCAATCGGCATCGTTCTATACGAAAGTGCATTGATAAATTCTGAACCTAACAATTTGAAAATCAAAATATTATTGGTTCCTAATGAAGAGTTCTTTGAACTCTTGACAATCTTTCCAAAAAATCATTTTCTTGCGCTACGAAGCGACTACTACATTATTACCGTTTGTTGAGAAAAATTACCAACTCTTATTTGGGGAAAAAATATTTTTTGAAGGAGTCAAATCTGGTGAATAATGGGAACGTTTAGGTCTTTAGATTTACATGCAGGTCCTGCTTAGACAATTTTTTTTCTGCGACCATAATGACTAATCACTTCTGGTACCAATTTTTCCGTAGTAATAAGGGAATTTTCCATGACAACACCGCGCCTTTTGTTAATTAATTCGAAGTCACGAAGAAGTGCAGGGGCCATTGTATGTTACTAATAAACACAATCAGCATTGTTTTATACGAAAGTGCATTGATAAAATTTTTTACTTAACGATTTGAAAATTAAAATTTATTTCTAATAAAGCGTTCTTTCTACTCCTGATAATCTTTCAGAAAAATAATTTTGCTGCGCTACGAAGCGGCTATTACGTTATTACTCTTTGTTAGAAAAAAAATATTTCCCGAGGGTGAATAATGGGAGCGTTTGCATCATTGCAGTGCCTAAACAAAAAATGTTTTTCCTCGATTTTCTGCGGCTTTTTGATAAAACGAATTGCAACATTTTTGGAAGTAGACACAGAAATCCAAATTTCTTCTTATCAAGAGAAATGTAATCCAATTTTTAACTGTTGCAGGAACTTGAATACTAAAATCATTAAAAATATCTCCTTATCACTTGATATTTTTAAATGTTGGCATTTAATGATTGCCCAAAGCTTTAATTTATTAATTTTTAATTTTGGCCAAAATTCGGTTCAAAATTTGATTGGTAAAGAAATTTTTTTACACAAAAGAATGACTGAGGTAAGTCAACTTCCTCTTATATGCACAAGTCGCACAAAAGGAATTACAATTCACGATTTAATGACGCAAATTGCATTTGAAGTTGCAGTAGCTAATTGAAATTACTCTTTTATTACCTGTAATAATTATTTTCAGTTTCTTTTGAAATTTCATAGAAATTAATAACAGTTAAATAGCAACAAAATCAAAGAGTAGAAGAGTCCTCCATTCTTTAGTTAAAGTCAGAGCGGTATTATTATTAATCAATTTTTAAGTTGCACCATTACAATAAAAGTTGCGAAGCTTAGTAACGTTGTTCTTGACTCATGTAAAATTTGCGATATTAAAGAAACGATAACTGATGCAACAACAAAGTTGGTGCATTTCTTATCACATATTTAAATTGATGAAAACGTTTCATTAAAAAAAACAAACAAACAATCCAGCAAATTTTATCATTGCGCTAAAAATATCTTGACATGATGATATACTGTAGAAAATCGACTGTTGAACTATAATTTCTTTTAACCCGATTTACGGTTTAATAATAACTTCATTGTCTTATCTTTCTTCGCTTAAAGTAATAAAATTATTTTTTCTTTGCAACATCTACCTCCAGAAACTTGTGTAACTACGTGCACGCGCATAGATGTGAAAAATTGCAAAATTACAACGGTTACTGATAGAAATGATTGGCGTGTTCTATTTTTTGTTTTGTTAAGAACAATTGCGGCATCGCGTGTGGAAACAATGGACTAAACAGGGAGGATGTCGAGTGATTTACTGGAATTATTATGGAAAACGTGCAATAACATTGTAGAACTGAATCAATTATTACTGTGTTTTGCTTGAATGGCGGAAAATTAACTGTTTTCTAGTTGGAAAACTAAGAAGTAAAATTGCTTCCTTAAATAGATTTAATTGTTAATGGGGCGGTTCGGATAATGGAAGAAATTGAAGGACGAGTTTTTCAAATTCGGCGACTAATAACATTTTTTACAAAAACGAATTATGTAACATCACGTCTAGGTTTTTCCATTAAATTTGAAGTTGAAATTGCCACAAGAAATTAGCGATTTTTTCAGCAGTAATTTCAGAAATTATTTCAGTTATTTCAAAATAGCATTTTTAAATTAATAATTTTGTTTGTGCTACATGACGTATCCGAGCTCTTAACGCCCTTAAATCATAAGGAGGTTCGTCAATTTACGGCTTCTTAGTCCATGTGGGCTAAGCCGAAATTAATCATCAATTGAGTCTCTGTTACGATATTTTTACATAATTCGTGTTTAGAACTGGACAACTGAATTAATTAATTTCGTCTTAATTACTTGTTGCAAATTAGTGTAGAAGACAAAATTTGGAATCTACACTACTGACTTAATTAGCATGAATGGTTATATTTGCGATTTATTCAAGGATCGTAGTTTAAAAAAAAACTAAAATTAAGCAAACCGGTCGTCATTATACAAAAACATCACACTTTAGGAATTATCCATTAATTTTGTCGATGCGAATTTCATGGGTTATCGATTTTTTTACTTACTGCAATGAATGGAGAAATTAATTTTTGGAGTTGAACGTGATAAAATGATCGAAACGTCAAAAGGAGTAAAGTTAAGCAAATAACGCATAGTGCAAATCGTAATTTTATTAAGTGAAGAGTACGTGTTGGGAATATTTGGACAAATTTTTTACTTACAGCAATGTATGGAGAAATTAATTTTTGGAGTTGAACGTGATAAAATAGTAGAAACGTCAAAAAGAGTGCAAATTAGCGAATTACACCGGGTGAAAATTGAAATTTTATTAAGTGAAAAGTACGTGTTGCGAATATTTGGACAAATTTTTTACTTACAGCATTGTATGGAGAAATTAATTTTTGGAGTTGTTTGGGATAAAATAGTAGAAACGTCAAAAAGAGTGCAATTAAGCGAATTACATAGGGTGGAAATTAAAATTATATTAGGTGAAGAGTACGTGTTGGGAGTATTTAGACGATTTTTTTTACTTACATCAATAGATGGAGAAGTTAATTTTTAGAGTTAGTTGCGATAAAATGGTTGAAACGTCAAAAAGACTGCAATTAAGTGAATTACACAGGGTGTAAATTGAAATTTTATTATGTGAAGAGTAAGTTTTGGGTATATTTGGATGATTTTTTTTACTTATCGTTACGAATGGAGAAATTAATTCGTAGAGTTGGTCGCGATAAAATGGTCGAAACGTCAAAAAATGTGTAATTTAGCAAATTACACCGGGTGAAAATTGAAATATTATTAAGTACATGTTGCGAATTTTTGGACAAATTTTTTACTTATAGCATTGTATGGAGAAATTAATTTTTGGAGTTGTTTGGAATAAAATAGTAGAAACGTCAAAAAGAGTGCAATTAAGCGAATTACACAGGGTGGAAGTTGAAATTTTATTAACTAACGAGTACGTGTTAGTAATATTTGGACGAATTTTTCAACGTACAGCAATGAATAGAGAAATTATTTTTGGAAGTTTGTCACAATAAAATAGTCAAAACTTCAAAAAAGTGCAATTAAGCGAATTACACAGGGTGGATATTGAAAGTTTATTCAGTAACGAATGCGTGTTGGTAATATTTGGACGAATTTTTCAACTTACAGCAATGAATAGAGAAATTATTTTTGGAAGTTTGTCACAATAAAATAGTCAAAACTTCAAAAAAGTGCAATTAAGCTAATTACACAGGGTGGAAATTGAAAGTTTATTCACTAACGAATGCGTATTGGTAATATTTGGATGAATTTTTCTACTTACAGCAATGAATGGAGAAATTAACTTTTGAAGTTTGTCATAATAAAATAGTTAAAACTTCAAAAAAGTGCAATTAAGCAAATTACACAGGGTGAAAAATGAAATTTTATTAACTAACGAGTACGTGTTAGTAATATTTGGACGAATTTTTCGACTTACAGTAATGAATAGAGAAATTCATTTTGCAAGTTTGTCACAATAAAATAGTCAAAACTACAAAAAGTTGCAATTAAGTGAATTACACAGAGTGGATATTGAAATTTTATTCAGTAACGAGTGCGTGTTGGTAATATTCGGACAAATTTTTCGACTTACAGCTATGAATGGAGAAATTAATTTCCGAAGTTTATCACAATAAAATAGTCAAAACTGCAAAAAGTTGCAATTAAGCGAATTACATAGGGTGGAAATTGAAATTTTATTAGGTAACAAGTACGTGCTGGAAATATTTGGAGGAGTTTTTTTAATTACAATAAAGAAATTAATTTTTGGAGTTGGTCGCGATAAAATGGTCGAAACGTCAAAAAGAGTGCAATTAAGCGAATTACATAGGGTGGAAATTGAAAGTTTATTCAGTAACGAATGCGTGTTGGTAACATTTGGACGAATTTTTCGACTTACAGCAATGAATGGAGAAATAAACTTTTAAAGTTCGTCACAATAAAATGGTTAAAACTTCAAAAAAGTGCAATTAAGCGAATTACACAGGGTGGAAATTGAAAGTTTATTCAGTAACGAATGCGTGTTGGTAACATTTGGACGAATTTTTCGACGTACAGCAATGAATGGAGAAATAAACTTTTAAAGTTCGTCACAATAAAATGGTTAAAACTTCAAAAAAGTGCAATTAAGCGAATTACACAGAGTGAAAATTGAAATTTTATTAACTAACGAGTACATGTTAGTAATATTTGGATGAATTTTTCGAGTTACAGCAATGCATAGAGAAATCAATTTTGGAAGTTTGTCACAATAAAATAGTCAAAACTAGAAAAAGTTGCAATTAAGCGAATTACACAGGTTGGAAATTGAAATTTTATAAGGTAACGAGTACGCGCTGGAAATATTTGGAGGAATTTTTTTACTTACAATAAAGAAATTAATTTTTGGAGTTGGTCGCGATAAAATGGTCGAAACGTCAAAAAATGTGTAATTAAGCCAATTACACAGGGTGGAAATTGAAATTTCTTTCAGTAACAAGTGCGTGTTGGAAATATTTAGAATCAGTTGATGCAAATTAACACGTGCTAACATACCAATAATTTAATTTAAGTGGTTGAGGAACGGATAGCAGATGTAAAATAAATATTTATTATTATTCATGAGATATGTCAAAAGACATTTTACTTGGTGCATGATAAAGGAACCGCTTTGTTAATATTTTTTCTTATGAAATTTTTCAACAAAATCTTGAATAAATAAAGTAGCAATTTTAAATAAAATAATCAACAAAAGAGTTATTTTATTCAGTAAACCTGTTGCTGGTTTCATTGAACATTGATTTTGTGTTTTTTTGTCATAATTTTTATCTTGAAATGCATGTTAATTCAATAATTAGATTGTTGAAAAAAATTCTGACGTAACCAGGTCAAACTTCTTAAATCTAAACACTCAATTTTTGAGACTCAATAAATTTTTGTGTTTTATTTGGAGAATACAGCAAATTTCTTGTGGTTTATGTTTGTTTACATGTTTCTACCTCCACATTCCCTTGCAAAAGAAGAAGAAGCACGAGCTTTTTCAATATTACTTCAATATTCTTCCACATTTTTTATTAGTTGTCTTCTAAGTCTGATAGACTAACCATTAATTTTAATCTCATACTTCTCAAAACTATATACTTTGCCAAAATTTTAACTCAATTTTTTTTAGCTGGTACAAACAAAAATCGAAATAAACATCATGATTGTCTTTCATGTACAAGAAAAAAATTCTAAAGAGTCACTAAAATTGGAGACTCCTGTAACAATATTGCCGTGCGTATGCCGCTCCATGCGTACGACAGAGCACGCAAAACCACGTAACCCCAGCATTAATTAATAACTGACACACTGGCACCATGCGCTTGATTATCAGGGTGTACTATACATTATGCTATTACAAAAAATAAATTTAAAGTCCAACATTTTTAATTCAATTAACTGTTTTATTTTCTCATAGTTAGTTAGAAACTGTCAAATTGCTAGAAGTATATTGACTTGTTTAAGACCCTTCACCTTCAATTATTTGAATTTTTATTCATCCATAAATGTAAATTTTTAATAAAATGGGAAGTTGTTTGCAAGACTACTCATGGATAATGGAACAGCTATTGCAACAACCGGCTGTAATGAAATTTAACTTGTTTTAATGTTTTAAACAAAAACGAATAGCAAGACGCCAGAAGCGGTTAAGTGCAGTCATTACATTCGTTTTTTTTAAATAACAAGATTGCAAGCTGAAAACAATTTTTATCAAAATTTCTAAATAACCTTCATAGAAGGTTTAAATTGAAAAATATATTAAAATTAAAATTTTAAATTTACGTTTCAGGAAATTAAATTAATTTAATAATATTGACTGTAAAATTATTAACGAGAGGTACAAAAGTCAATGGAATTGCTTTTTATTTGCTAACGAGTCAAATAAGGTACTTAGTGCTTATTAAGTTTAATGGCATGATAAGAAATTAATTTTAAATAAATAAATTACTACAATACACAAATCAATATTGCAAACAAACAACTGAAGCAAGTTTTTGTTGTCAAACAGTCCATAGATCATTTTGGAGTAGCGTTTGGTATGTCGAAAAACACTTGAAAAAATTACTCTTTTAAGCAATACCACATTGTTCAAGTTAATTATCATTCTGTAATCCAGAGGAAAGCAACAACAATAATTTACAGATTTAGTAACTCATGTATAGAAAATTTTAAAAAGAAAACGACACAACTTGAAAGGTCGATAATTGGACTGACGAGCCGTCATTCAGTTCCAATCAAAAGGCAACCATATTTATGTGTAAAATCCTTGTGGTCGCCTTTCAAATTGTTCAAAATTGGACTACAAGAAGTAAATTTGCTGTTGATTAGAAGGCACTTGGAATTTCTGTATCTGCTTCCGAAAATATTGACGTAGTTCACGACTTAAATCAACCACATAAAAGATTTCGATGGCTTCATTACATAGTTCTTTTCAATTTGAAGATAGAACCAATGTCCACACTTAATGGGCTTATTTTGAAAACTACGTTGAATTTCCTAAATTTTGCTGCATCGTGAATAAAATTTAAGTACATTCCTTTGACGGTAAAAAATGAAGAAGTTTTGTTTTCAAAAATCTAATTTCTTGAACAATTTTTGGGTTTGTAATGAAATAATTATCACCGACTCTCTGGATTTTTATTAATTATCCTAGTCGTGGAAATATCCAAGAAATCAACCAAAATTGTTTTTGGAAAATTTTTGTTTCCAAAAATGTCGAATCAGGCTCCCCCGTCAATTGGAAAAAAGTTGCGACATTTTTCCTTGCGCAGTTCGTAATTTTTGTTATAGGTTAGTCGAGATTTCCTAAGAATTGTATAAAATTTCAAATGTTTAGAATTATAAAAGTTGCTACTAGAATTTGTTACCATGATTGGCGTTTTGTTAAAAAATTAGGTCCAAGGTGCTTTTAAAATTGCTTAGATAAATTTCACTCGATTTACCACGGTTTGCTGAATTAAAACGGCTTCAGGCACAACGGGTGTACAAGCAGGTTTCGCCATCTTTCTCAAGAGCAGGATTGGCGCAACATTTATAAGTTTGCAGAAGTTCATTACCGTGCGAACTGGACGTGCGCAAAAATTCAAGGTAATACAAGAGAGTATTAGGGATAAAAAAATACTAAATTTCGATAATTTCTAATTGCATCCCAAAACTTGAAGATTTCCCTCTATCTGACCTCATAAACCGCCGCTGAATGAACGGTGATTGATCCCGAAAGCGCAGCGATTCCTCACTTTTACAAAATTCCGCAACTGGAGTTTCCTAAACATTTTGGTAAATGGGAAAAAGCTGATAACCACTATCTAATCGTGCGAGTTGTTTTATTGTGGCATATTTAAGCGATACCACGCCAATTATCTTTTTCTAGTTGCACAAAATTATAATTAATTTGTAAAAGTTTGATGGCGCTGTAACCTTCCATTTTTATATTACAGCAAAAGTTTTATTAGTGTTATGCCATTGAGGAAATTGGACGGGATTTGAAACTAACCACGCAAAAATTGAAGGTTTTCGAGAAAATTCAATTTTTTTGTTATTGCAACTCTAAAAATAGTGCAGTATTCTATTTTTATTAGTTTTAAGTCGCAACTAGTTCAAGGTTAATCGAGAATACAGTCCAATTTGGACACAAACTTCAAACGAGGAAGCAACTACGTGAGAAAATAATCAAAAGAACAATTTTCAAAAGTAAACAGCGGCATGATGAGACAAAAGAAAGTAAAGAAATTAATCAGTTTTGCCGGGAGGTTTCGAAAACGCGGCAACCCACAACAAAAGATAACAATTACAATTGTTTGAACAATTGTTTGTTTAAACTTCTGGGTCATCGAATTATAAATTCATATTTATTTTGTGTATTGTGAATTATTGTTTCTACGTAAATAAAAAATGACGACAATTCCTAATTTAAACAACAACCATTTCGATTGTTAATAGGGGAAAATTTTTGGGGGTTCATTTGAGGCATTTTTTAAATTGACTAACCTTTGCGGCCGCTGTTGGCTGTGAACACGATATTGTTGAATTCGATGTCGATGGGCTTACTGCTGGGCATATCCAGGAAAATCGCCCTTTGTGTCATTGTTGTGGAAATCAACCAAATAAATAAAACAAAATAGCAAAGCCGCGCACTTCACTGCTCCCACGTGTTAACACTGTACTGCTTCGAAATCAACTGAAGCATTTGGCGGATGCTGGTGCACTGTTAAGAATTTTTTGTCGGAAGATAGCGACTCGGACTGATGGTACGAGAACAGCTGACTGAAACCGCAGGACGGATCAGTCATACTTGCCCCAGGAACCGCTCCTTCCTGGTAATATTGGAAGTTTGGAAGCACGTGACCCGATTATACCAACCCAAAGTACGCAGGAGGTGTACGTGCATTTTATTATCTATAAAGAATCTCAAGACAATTCTGAAATTTGGGAAAATTTGAAACAAATATATCGAAAATTGTTAGTTTTAAACTTTATAGTTCTTAGTAACTTTGGTGAATTAATTAAGATTTTTATGTAAATTCCAAGAAAGTTTCCAACTAAATCAACATTTTTCGATTGGTAAACTAGTTGCCTAAAAATATACCAAAAACTTTTGGAGATTTTTCAAAAATTCTTGCTTTTCTTGTATTTAATGCCATAAAAATGAATGTCGAGTGATTTTTGAATCGTTCTGTGCTTCCATTCCGAAATTTCTTTAATATTTGATTTGACTGTTGTTTCCTTTTCACAAAAATTTTGTCAACTTTTGTTTTTTAGTTCCATTGCAAAATTCACTAAACTTTGGAAAATTTTACAATTATTGATTAATTTCTAAGTTCTTAATACCACAAAGATCTCGTCAAATTTTTTTTTTGATAGTAGCAAAGGTGACGCAATTTACCAAAATTACTACTTAATTGACTTGAAAAATAAAAAAAAATTGCACAATTATTATTAACGGACAAGCGATCTAAAGGAGTTTTTGCTCGTTTGCGTGACAAAAAATTGAAGGTTAAAAATTGCTAATTTCAACATTGACTTTTGTGGGGATAACATATGTGTAGTTATCTCATCAATTTTTGCAAAGGCCATTTCCCTAAAGGAAATTGAAGAGATAAAAATTGTTGGATTTCTGGATGAGGCGTCGAAATTTTCTCAATTTTTCCAACTGATTGGGAAAAATCAATAATTAAAAAATTCTAGGGGTGCCAACCCGACTTTTGGTCGGGTTAAACGGATTGTTGCGTTTTTACTTGCAAAATAATTATCGACTAACGTCCATTTGATTCCAAAATTAAAACGAAATTACTGAAAAAAGTTTAGAATAAAAATAACTTTTTTGATCATTATGGCAACTCGTAATTTTAAAACTTGTTAAGCCACTTTTTGTGGGTTACATTTTTGATACTTACCTGGTTCAGTAAATTCAGCCTCAACAATGAAATTATTCGCTATTAACTATTCGTAAAAAAAAATCCAAAATCGACGCGAAAATGTACCATCAATTTTTTTTATAATATTATTGGTGTCTCGATTCTTTTTCTCTATCGAGGTAACTTGGTGAAATGATTAGGTGAGATGTGAGATTTTTCCGAAGAAACCGCTATCGGGTTTTAACCTTGTACGCAAAAATTCCCGAGTCTCTACAATAATTTGAGTAGTTTCGCCTACTCGTTCTATAAAAAAAGGCAGCTGGTCAAGAGTAAAAACGCGATAAAACCCGGTTCTCGAATTAACGACAGGTAATACTTGTTGCAGCTTTCTCGGTTTAATCATTTTTTAAGACACAAAATTGGAATATAATTATTAAGGACAATAACTGTTTTGGTTTAAGGGTTTGGAGTCCAAACCCCTAAACTAAACATAATCGACATCAATTAGCTTGTCAATAAGTGATATGACGCATAAATCGGGCAATGTCCTAAATTTTCTTGTATATATCAATTAGTAGTTGGAAGCTTTTTCGAAAATTTTGGTTATTCGAATTTAATAAATTTTGAATCGTAGCTTCTCCGTGTTTGCTATACTCGGAATTTGAGCAAAACTTGCATAAATTTATCAATTATTTGATTAGAATGTCGGAACAATAAAAAAGTACGAAAACAAAACATATTCGACAATGATTACTGTTGTTGATGAATAATTTAACACACATGCAAAATAATCATTCACTACTCCAATGTTGATAGTGGTTTTGGAATAATATCTTAAAGTGTCTAAAGTACAGGAATGTTTTCATTTCATGTCTAAGACTAGAAGAACGATATCCAAGAGAAGTTGAACGTCATACTGATAAGTGTGACGCGATTTAGAATTTTGTGCTGAAGTTCGATTTCTAAACCAAAATCTTTATCTACCATTGGTTGATAGTAATTTGATTTATTTCATTGTCCATTCTACACGTGTTTGTAGCTATTTGTTGGGGTTTTCTTCTTTTTGATCGAAAAACACACGAAATTATTTTTTCATAACTTTCTTCTGTAGAAATTGAAACAAATTAAATTAACGTTCCTACTAACGTCAAGGTTTTCGAGTTGACACGTTTTAATATTAATAAGCAAATGTGGTGATTAATAAAATAACTGCTGAATAAATTTTGTAGAAAATATTTGCAAAGTGTTTTTCTCAATGGTAAATTATCATTAAACTAAGTAAAATGTTAGTAATGAAAATCGTGGTCGATTTTGGATGTTTTGTTTTATTTTTTACGAGAAAAAGTACTTAAGTTTTGATTTTCCCAATTGTTAGTTATTCTACTGTATTTCCTTGGTGCATTCCATGACGTTGGTCTAGTCAAAAAAACGGAATTTATAGACTTATTGATTTCAGAACGACGTCAATGATCGACATAGTTTGATTTCGAAATTTGCGTAGGAGTCGCCATGATAATTTTATATCAGTCATTAATCAAAAAACTAAAAGACGCTTTGGAAAAATACAGAGGCATTTTTCTAAAATCCCAAAAAAATTGATAAAGGTTCCCTAAAATGCCATTGGTATTGAACCTGACCTGCGGATGATCGTCCGAAAGATCATTCGAATGCATATGGTCTGCAACTTTACGTGCACCTCGGATTTTGAAGAAACTTGACCGGCATATGCAAAATTTCAAAAGAAATCGAAAATCATACTGGTGGTTTAGAAAAAAGGGCGTCGTGATGGGGGTTGTTAGGGGAATTTTTGGCATTTTTATATTGGCCATGTTACGGAAAATTTCTGGAAAATTAAGAATGTTTCAGAAGAAGTCAATGCTTGTACGATTTCATATTTAAATGATACACTTGCGTGTCAAATTTCATTGCAATCAGAAGAAGAAGAATCTATCAAAATTTTTCTGATTTTTTCAAAAATTAGAAGAATCTTCACCTCCTTTTTAAGAAAACTTGACAGGCGTGTTCAAAATTTTATAAGGAATCAAAAATCACTGCTTGTTGTTAAACATTGCTGATGGTTTAGAAAACAGATGCGTTTTTATGGGAGTTGTTAACAGATTTTTTGGCAATTTTATGTTACTACATAACGAAAGATTTTCGGAAAACTAAGAATGCTGCAGATGAACTGAATGCCTTTAGAAGTTTGGATATAAATGACACACCTGCCTGTCAAATTTTATAGCAATTAGAATTAAAGAGAATTTGGCGATTTTTCCTTTAACATATAATGGAATTTTTTTTCAAAACTAAAAATGCCTCAGAAGAACTTAATGATTTTATAAGTAAGTATTTAAATGACACGCCTGCGTGCTAAATTTCATATAAATTACAAAAAAAAAATTGTCGCATTTTTTTATAAAAGTAACCCCTTTGGTTTTTTTTTAAATTGGAAGAAAATTCAACCACTCGGATTTTAAAGAAACTTGACAGTGTTGTTCAAAATTTCATAAGAAATCGAAAATTGTACTCAGTTGTCAAAAATTACTGGCGGTTTAGAAAAAAGAGGTTTTGTTTTGTTTTGTCGGTAAATTTTTCGGCATTTTTGTATTAACTACATAATGGAAGATTTTTTGAAAACTAAGAATGAACTGAAAGCTTCTATGCGTTCGTATTTAAATAACACACGTGCGTGCCAAATTTCCTAGCAATCAGAAGAAAAGAAAATTTGTGGAAATTTTTCATAAGTTTACAATATTGAAATAGCTGTGATAAGCCCAAAGAGTCGATGATCTTTGTGAAGAATGGACTAAATGAGTAAATACGTAATATAACATCAGGACTTCCCAATGACGAATATAAAAATTATCCTGTCAAAATATTTACAATATTACTTACTCTGTCTAGTCTATTAAATTATTAACTAATTATTGGGATTAAAGGATTTTGTAGATGTAGAGGACCAATGGGGGTAGGACATATTGCGGACCTAGTAACTAATCATTTACTATTATTTCACAAGAAACTTTACATAAATCTTTTGATATTTTTCGAAAATATCAATGGTTAATATCCAGAAATTAATAACAAAATAACTGATTTTTTGTTTACATTTTTCTTTATATGGAAGTTGGACCTCTTCAGTAGTTTCTGTAGATTTTTTTTGAGAAAAATGGTGCATATATCTATTAATTAGCTATTGACATTTAATCAATGTTAAGTGATGTTAACACAATTTAAAAAAATATTTATTATGCTGGTGTGAAGAATCGACATTAAGATGACGGTGCTGTTGTTTATGACTATGAGCAACAAACCTTTAAATATTAAGAAATATGGAAATATGTTTGTTTAAAGTATTAATTCTCTAAATAATTGTGCAAATTCTGAAATTAAAATTTCACAATATTAACATCGTACAACTAAAATAAAATTTTGCCAACAATAAGAACACAACAAGAAAATGTATAGAGCCGCGATACTTTAATTTTGAAAAGTGAGATTTTGTGATCTAGAAATCTAATTCAGCAGTGAAGCCCGGACTATGAACTTTTGGATACTTACAACGTACTTTGTAATTAAAATTAAATTGCAAGTAATTTTATTTTGCACATGGGCAACCACAGGGTGATATAATGTGTTTCCAAGATTTGGTAATAGTTGAAAATAAAATAAAAATAAAATTAGATTCAATTATTATTATTTAGTTTGAATATGAAATATATAACGTCTGCTTAATTCAACATAAGTTATAGTTTCGAAAATATCATTATCTGGTAAAATATTTGTAGAGACGTCAGTCCTTATCAATTTCTGAAATAATTGGCCTTTCCAGAAAGTGTTTGGAAAATTCTGAAGTTGCGACCTTATTATAAAATTACACTTTGTGTAGAGAATTCGCTTACTTTAATAACGTCAAACATTCAAATAAGTATACAAAAATTGAAATTATATTTCAAAGATTTGTAAAAATTTTGATATTTTATCCTCATGTGTTTTCCTTGCATAAGTCACTTTTGGTTTAGGAGATTTTTACTCTTTTTGAATAAGCAGCCGTATAACTCATGTTTTTTTTAAATCTTAACAACCTTACAAGTTATAATTATTTTATATACATCATTGTAGCTATTTCTAGAAAATTTAACACCCCTCATCTCCTAAAAAAGTTAGACTGGCGATGTCGTGCCACAAAACCTTTTCCTCATTTTTATTAAATAAAAAGTTGCTTATCTTGAGAACCTTTAAGCAGTAAAATTTATTCTAATTTAGTCCAAAATTGCAAAATTATACGTAAACAATTTTAATTTTTAGTAATATTTTACCACAAGGGGTTTAAGGAACATATTGTAAATCAAAGCAAGTAGTCACTTATTCACCATTTTTTTAAACTCAATTTTGAATGCCGAGAATATTGCGCAGGATGGTTAACGCAAGCTTGGAAACTAAATCGAAAATACGTTGCTCTATAAATCTTCCTGCTGTAGTAAGAGTGCTTTGGTGGAATATTTTCACCATTAATCTCTCCTAACAGAGAAATGAATTAATTTATTTTAAATTTGATTGTAATCTTTTTTCAAACCGTTAAAACATTGAAGTATGATTGAGGAGTTAGCATATTGAGCTATAATTAATCACCTACCCTTAAGAACCAATTGAAAGGTGAAGCAAGGTGAGCAGATTTACAAAGATATGTTTTTCTTTCTGCTAAAAATATGTAATACACTTTATGATGAAGAGTTGGTGAAGAGAAATCGAAAATCTGGATTTAGTCCAAACCAATAATGAGACATTAGAAGACGTTAGAATATTAAACAGCACAAAAACTAAAATTTTTACAAATAACAGATGCGAAGTCCTTCATATTATCCTCAGCATCCAAAAGGCTCTACTAGTAATAGTAGTAAAAATGGCTTGTGAGAAG
The DNA here is from genome assembly GCA_905333025.2 of Pyrochroa serraticornis. Taxonomy (NCBI): domain Eukaryota; kingdom Metazoa; phylum Arthropoda; class Insecta; order Coleoptera; family Pyrochroidae; genus Pyrochroa; species Pyrochroa serraticornis. The sequence goes on along the minus strand of HG995157.1, from coordinate 4,495,270 downwards.
ATGCAGAAAGACACTCAATCCACACATAAAGCTCCGCAAACCAAAAATGGAAGACTGAAGGTATTCTAGGAAGTTGCAAGAAATACAAAACAAGCATCTCGATGACATTTGTAGTAGAAAACCATTTAAATTTAAACAAAAAAAAGATTTAAAGCTGGAACATGGGCCATCTATGACCCATTGGGAAAATGGGAACGTCAACAAGGTCTTTGAATTTTGGAAGATCTACTGCAAGATATTTTACAGCGACAAACAGGTCGAAACCTCAAACACCACAGATGAGGCAAAGTTCTGAACATTCTACTATAATAGTCTCTTAGAAATCTGTCCAAAAACAAACTACTTATGACAGCTGTCGAGGTCTCGAAGACGATGGGTGAAAATGGAGTAACCGCTCGTTAGGTTTGGCCAAAAAAATAGACCACACTTATTCTCCTATATAATGTTACAATTATAGATTTATAGCATTACTAATACATGTAACCAAAGTAATAGTTCATATCTTTTAATTAACCTGCAACTTCTTGGCGTTAAACAGAACGCGTTTTTTCTTCTAATTGTTTAACTTCTATTGTGTACATATGCTGTGGTAGATGATTAGGGAGGAAGCGCTGTGGTAAACGATTAAAAAATTTCTAACCTTTGATTTGATAATCATACACTTCTCGTTGCTTGCAGTGAAGATGAATTAATAAAGCTAATAAAAAAGCTTGAGATAATTTGTTTTGAGTATGGTTTAGAAGTGAACACCCTAAAGACCAAAACAATTAGGACAACGAGAATATTCCAAACAAATCTACAATACCATGAAGTTGATCAATTCTTCAGATCCTCCAATCAACAAGAGGTGCATGAAAGCCAAGATACGCAATGTCCCAGCTTACACTGGGATGGAAGAATAAAAACTGAATGCGCAAAACCAAGATCAATTTTCCTTGTTAGGCTACACAGCGAAGACATGCACTATGTCTATACCATATCGGTGTAGAGTGGGCGTCTTCGAGATGGAGTGTTGGAGGAGAATACTGAGAGTTCTTTTTGATTTTTGACGCAGAATTATTGGTGTTAAACAAAGAGGGAGCAAAAAGTTGGAGAAGCGTTGCTCTAAAGATTCTCAAAATGTTTAAATGTTGAAAAAGAACATTGCTGCCAAGTTGTTGCTCCCAAAAATGGTACTAATTTCTTAAATGGGTAAAATTATATTTTTATTACTCAAATTCGAAAAAAATTGTTGTTGTCAAATGACTTTAGGTCTGTAAATCTAAGAACTTTAAAAATTTATTGAAAAATCTTTTGTTACGTGAAATTTTAATTGACTTACTGGGTGATTACAAGACAATTAATATATCTCATTAGTAATAATTAAATCGTAGAAAATAGTCGCGTACAATGGGTCAAAGGTGTTTTTTTTGCAGAATTGTACGCAAATCATAATCGTGACCCTGGCTTCAATTTACTTTTAGTTTTATTCACTAGATATGGCTTTCATTGACTATAATTTTTTTCTTTTTAAAGAAAGGTTGTAAATTTTTTTGTAACAAATAAATAATTGGTAAAACAAATTATAGAAACCTAATTTGCATAACATAATTTTTTATAACAAATACATTAAGAGAAAAATATTTTGAACAAATCTTAAATTATTGTTGTTTCTATAACATTCTAAGAGTTTATCACGGTTCTTACTTCTGAAATAATTTTAAGTTGCGCTAATTCTAGCGAGAAAAGATTCATCAGGTTCTTAACTGCGGAATCAGAAGAAATATTTTCAAGAATTTTTAATAATAAGGAAATACGGAAGAATTGAATTTCGTTGAAATTATTCTCAAATACATTTGAATACGTCCTTCGGAATCTTTTTGCAGTGTTATTGTTGTCAATATGCTTTGTGTTATACCGAAGAATGTAGATACAATTTTCCAGGTTTCTTCCATGGAATTTTTAAACTAAAAGAATTATTTATATTATATGTATTGTATTCTCAAGGTTTCAATAAATTTCACTTCGATTATTTTTCCTAAAAATACCCATTAACGTCAATACATTAAGACAGAGTTTTTGCTAATCGAAAATATATTTGAAGTAATTTTTCCACACTCACCTACTCCTTACACAATTAACATCTTCTCAGTTTGGACCTAGAATATGGGGGTGTATCCCAATAACATTAAAATATGAATTGTATTGGGATACACCCCATCTTCCAGGTAACTCTTTTTAAAATACGAACTTGCTTTAGTATGGCCTCAAATTTGTCACTTATTATTATCCATATAGGCTACGCTAAGAATAAATTATACTGAAAGAGAGCTACCCATTTTTGAAGTATAGAAGTAAAACTAGGCAAACTAGATGAAAAATCGAGTATAGGTGTTGGGCAAAAATTAAATGTTTTGTAGTTTTTTTTGTTAATAATTGAATTGATGTGGCAATAGCAACAAAACTAACTAAAATATTAATAAATCAAGACTCAGCGATGCTTGTCTTATCCAAAATTCACAGATGTTGCACATGCACATATCTTCATTGTCCTCGAAGTCATTTAGGCGATTGCGTGGTAGTATGGAATCAAACAAAAAGAGCAGTGCACCCAATTGACCCCAGTTCTTTTCACATTGCCTGACAATTTGCACTTTCCACAAATTTAATCTCCTCGTTCATTGTCATTTATTTGAAAATATTTTAATTTCGAAGATAAACTTTTCTTCAGAAGCGCAGCATAAAAATTTATACAGCAGCAAAAAGGAGACACTTTGATCTCGGACATTGCGGTTAATAACCTCGAAATCTCCTTCGGCAGCCAGGCCTGGGCTGTGAATTTTTAGTAACTTGCTACGTATTTAGTAACCTGAAACTGAATCTGCATACGTTGTGGAATAAATCTTTATACTGTGCTATAAGTACAAGAACTAAATGAAGACATATTCTAGGTGTCGTTTCCTAATGTTTTTTTAAACAAACACCAACAATTACCACGTGGCTATTACTTTTTCATAAATGTGATGATCCAATCGTGACAGTTAGAACTTAAAAATACTAGCTATATCATGAAATAACTTTAATTTAATTTATGAATTATTCCAAATATTGTTTGTTTACTATTTGTTTTTAAAATTCCGCAGTCACATTAAATTTGTTGCTTCTTGCAACACCCACATTCAACGTTTTGAATAATAAAGTGGCAGAGTTCTTGGGAAATCGTAAAATTGCAGGGAAATTACAACAAATCATTACCTCGAAGTTTTCACGTGATTTTTGTCGAGTACACACGCACGTTCTGATATCTCAAAATTACTTTTATTAAGGTTGCAGTTTACGCGGGAAATCTGGCCTCGGCTATCCACAGTTCGGGAGGTGGCGCCGTCAGCGGGTAATAGCGAAATGTTGATCGATATAACAGATCTCGCGGTTTAATCGAGCACGAAGCAAAATAAAGAGCGCTACACGTCAGTTGATCACCGTCGACTTTCCGCATATGCGCCGCTCACCTCCCTCTGTAACATTAATTCCAGGAAATGATCTCAGACGGTCGAACTTTGTTGCATCTATATCCTGACTGACTTGCACGGCAAGATAAAAACTGACGGATCTTTTTTTCTCTATAAAGTATGTCTTGCGAATGAAAAATAATTCCCATATTCATATTAGCGAATATTTTAGAACTTTACGATGGTATCAAGAAAAAAGGTTTTATTTTACAAGTGAATAAACAAAATATAACTTAAAAAAAAACTAATTTATATTATACGTTACTCTTTATTGCCTACTTATAGACAATTTTCGTATTTTGCAGTGACGTTACTCATATCTAAATAAAAAAATTACAGATTTTTGCGGAATATTTTCCTGTATTACATACAGTAAGTCATCCACGTTTGCAAAAACAAACATCAACCAATTTGTTGCGGATGTAATAGCAGGTGTTCACCTCTGCATTGCTAAATGAATGCAAAGCCGCTCGTCGTATCTTCAAACATAATTATGAGTAGGAGTCTCCTCAATAAGGGAATAAATAATTTCATCTTTTGGAACTTTAAGCATTATATTCTATTTCTTCTGACTGATTCTTCCTAATTATGACTGCAAATTTTATATTTTTCTAACTTTTGATTATTTCAAAAAGAATTAAAATATACGGATATAGTAGAGTACACGGCCGCCTCGAAGTGGCTTGGAAATGATTTCTGTTTGCACTTTTAGGTTAAAATAATAATAATAATAATAATAATAATAATAATAATACAGTCAAAAGTTCCGGTGATTGTTGTATGTAGTAAGCCTTGAATGCCATTGTCAACAAAAATGATTCTTGTATTTTGGAGTTTTAAATGAAGTCAACTTGTTTTTGGGCAATTTTTTACAACTCGCCTGCACAAGTTTTTTCTTTTCTAACGACCTACGCAATATTGTTTTAGAAAGGGTGACAAATAAATTAAAAAAAGGTTTTACATTTTTATGCTTGCGTGCCTAAACATGAACCGAAGCAAGTGTCAAAACTTATTATATTAGATATTGGATGTTGGGGTAGGTTGTTGAACGTTTTGCATACGGCTGGCTTAGCGCATCGACCTTGAAGAACCGAACTGAAATAATAGGTTTATACGGTGTCAGCGAACCACCAATTAGTTTAGTGAAGTGAACGAAGGATACTGGAGCAGGTGTCCAACTAGCAGTTTCTTCCTAATTTACTAATTTTGAAACATTATTATCGTCGTGACTATTATACGGGGTGTAAGTGTTAGTGTTAGTGTAAGGGTAAGTATAAGTACATTGTGTGCTGAGTGTTTTTCCGGTGTCGAGTGTTTTTTGTTTTGCCAGTTTGGTGTGTTAATCCGCTCCACAAAATAATGTAAAAGCTCATTTGAATGTTATGTTACAAAAGAGATTAGAAGTTTTTATTACAGCAAGTCGAATTATTGTGAGCTTTTTTGGTATTTTTATAATGCCAAAAGTTACTTTAAAATCACACCGTAAAAAAAACAAAAGAGCAACATCTCGAAACCAAGTTGTTCGTCGTCAACGCCAACTGATAGCTAATAAAATAGAACCAATAATTACAAATGTCATCGAGACTGTCGAGTCCCAGAATACAAATTGTTGCAAGGACATTGATGATGCTGTAAACATTGAGTGTAACGATAGCCGTCAAAATGACTATGACATTCCTTCATTTATTACTCCCGAAGTATACACTTCGTAAGTGATTCATATTAATTTTTATTCTTGTATAAATCTTTTAATACTATTGTTAGAATTGAAAATCACCAACTTTCCATAGAAGACGAAAAAAGTGTTGAAAAAGTATCTGGTTACAGAATTGTAGAAATGGATTATTTTCTGAAAACTATTCTTCCTTTACAATCTTTGCATAACCGACGCTGCACTGGTGGAAGTCTTGAATATTTATCTGAAAAGAAACAAGGTTTAGTGAGCACATTCAATTTCAAATGCAATATTTGTGATCGTGAAGAGTCAGTCAGCACTGAAAATCCTCTAGTGGAAAAATCCACAGTAGACACAGCTGTTGTATGGGGAACTCTTTCCACAGGAAGTACTTACGCTCATCTATCGGAATTCTTGTCCGTTATAAATGTACCCCCTCTAAGCAAAAATTTATTTTTCAAAATTCAAAGAGAGTTAGGGGAAGTAAGTATTATTAATAAGATTATTTCATTTCTATTGATAATATATTTTTTTATAATAACATAGCAGTACAAAGAAAGTTTGTGGGTAGAAATGGAAGCTGCAGCAAAAGAGGAGCATAGACTTGCTGTAGAAAACAATGATGTAGATCCTGATGGAATTCCATATATTACTGTTTGTTTGGATGGGGGTTGGTCAAAAAGAAGCTATGGTCATACTTATAATGCAGCTTCCGGTGTCGTAAGTTATATTTTCGTTTATATACATTCTTTTAAAAATCGCATATGCTTTTAGGCAGTTATTATAGGGCGACGAACTAGCAAAATATTGTTTATTGGTGTTAGAAACAAATATTGTTGCATTTGCGCACGGGCCGAAAACAAAGGTGTTGTCGTAGAACCACACTTATGTTTCAAGAATTTCACAGGATCCTCATCTGCTATGGAGTGGGACATTATTGTTGAAGGCTTCAATTTAAGTATATCGATGCACCATCTACGGTACAAGACTTTTATTGCTGACGGAGACTCTACCGTTTTTACTAGAATTAAACAAAAAGTATCCTACGGGTCTGAAGTAAGTTTACACATAAATCCGAGGTGTGGTAAAAGTTCTATGGCAACGATTATTGTCTCGCTTGGCATCTTTTGGAAAAATCTGTTCAAATGAAGCCAAAAATTTATCGTTACCGTTCGTTACAAAGTCATAAATTAAATTATAGTTAATAAAAAGATTGTGGGACAGAACTTTTATCATACCGCACAATTACTATAGATGATGTGTAAATGCCTACATGTATTTTTTACTTTTAGGTAGTGAAAATTGAATGTGTTAACCACTGTTTAAAAAACTACAGTAAACATTTATATCGCATAAAAAATGATACCAAAGGAATACCTCTAGCAGGAAGAAAATGGTTTCTTAGCTGCTAGTCCTGATGGTATAATTAGTGAAAATGAAATAATAGAAGTAAAATGTTCGTATAAAGTTGCTCAACTCGGTATCAGTTTGGAAGTGGCAACTGCAAATAAACAAGTAGCTTTTTTGGAAATAAACGAGTTTGGAAATGTTCAGCTGAAACGAAATCACAATTACTTCTATCAGGTAAGATTATTTCTTTTTGTGCTTTGTGTCTAAGTAAGCATTGTTTTAGGTTCAAGGTCAATTAGCAATTACACGAGCAAAGAAATGCTTCTTTGTGGTTTATAGTGGTGATAGAAATGAGTTACACGTGGAAGAAATCCAATTCAATGACGTCTTATGGCGCACTATTATGCTTCCTAAATTGAGAGATTTCTATGTGAACTGCATTGCGCCCAATATTATAGAGAATCGACCAGCACGTGGTCTCAAGTGTAAAGAGCCTGTTTCTTTCATTGAAGCGCAGAAAAAAAGGCATAAAACGTAAATTAAAAGTTTACAATTTTTGGTTGTATTGTACTGCAAATATATTCACTTGGTGGCATAGCCCATGTTTTGCTCCCAAAAATTATTAATTACAGCTGCTTCTTAGTAGTTACAACGGTGAAGGTAGTTTTAGTATTATACGGGGTTAGTCAAAAGAATGGAACCAACCTTCTCCTACCTGAATTATTACGACTTAATTTTATTTAGCCTAACAGGTGTATTTAATCATAAAATTTATTATAATTCTTGAATATAATAATAATTTTTTAAAATTTTTAGTTTTTGGTACCATTTTTTCTGTAAGTCTAAAAGTTTAGTTATCATTGTTTCGACTCGCCCGGTTTATGTATGCTAACAACAAATATGTTTTTGTTTAATTGTCAGTAGCTACCTTTCACACCATTGACTATATGTCAGCATGGGTTATAAAAATATGGGAAAGCACCTTTATGTAATAGGTACCTATGTACCAAATTTTTTTTATTTAATATCATAAATGCCATTAGTGATGCCATTACATTCTTATATTCTCCAAAAAAAATTTAATATTTCTCGTTGTAAAAGTTTTCTGTTTTCTAAGTGCTCGGGGGTGGTTGGGTGGTAAAGCGAGTGCTAACAGGCTTGTAAAGATAAAAATTCGATTTTTAAAATTTGGCGTTGCAATGTAGGTATGAGGTTAGTATCATATTACTTCCAAGAAAATTTTCCCCTTTTCCCGCTCCTCTTTCACAGATGCAGGTGCACGGTCTGTGCCGTCTGCAACAGTTTGGTCTTGCAGCTCAAACAAAAAGGTTGGTATTTATTTTTCAATAAATAAAGCAATATTTATTATGAAGCAAATTTTGTTTTGCACTTACCTACTGTTTACTGTTTTTTTTAGATGGATTTACAACGACCAACGGCGCCGGCTCCCGTTCCAACCCCGGAACATGCGCCGGTTCCAACCCCGGAACCTGCGCCGGTTCCAACCCCGGAACCTGCGCCGGTTCCAACCCCGGAACCTGCGCCGGTTCCAACCCCGGAACCTGCGCCGGTTCCAACCCCGGAACCTGCGCCGGTTCCAACCCCAGGACCTGCGCCGGCATCAGAGCGAGCCCCATCCCCCACCCCTGCCCCAGAGCAAATCACACGGGCTCAACGGTAATTTACTTATTTTCTTTTTTTTTTTTAATATATATAGATGTATTTTTCAGCCGTCAGTTCTGGTATCAGAACTACGGCCGTGGACGGGGCAGAGGTCGGGGCAGAGGTCGAGGAAGGGGTCGAGGAAGGGGTCGGGGAAGAAGTCCGGCCATAATAATAAATGTAAACCACGGGGGGGTTTTGAACTACAACCCCCCCTAATAAATAATGTATCATTACCAGCTTCTTTTATTAGTGTTTTATGGCCCGATAAGTAGATTTGCGGCGGTCGTGAGTTTTTTTTACAAAAAAATGATTTGTAAAAGTCTGAAAAGCTGAGAGAAAATCAAGCGAGTAGAGCCGATAAATTCCAAATTTCCTAATCCTCATGACATCATTTTTGATTTTTTTTATAAACAATAACAACCATTTTTTTCAACTTATTGCGGCTTAAAAATGATGAGGCTATTGGAAAGCTCAATATAAATACAACACTAACTAAAGACCAGTTTTAATCATTAAAAATAATAAATATTTACATGCAATTACTAGTTTAATGTATTGAAGTTTGGTAATTTGAAATTATAAAGTTCCCTTCGATAATTAAATACTTTTTGAAATAATGAGAAGTTGAAAAAATATAAAAATCGCAGTCAGAATTAGAAAGAATCAGTCTATAAGTTGTTTATTTGTCAGAAATGCACGGTTACGACGGTAGCTTGGTGGGAACGGTAAAAATCGTAAAAATAATTAACATTTTGTCGTCTTCCAAACGGAGTAAATAGCGTTTGAAATATTTATGGCTCATAAGCGGGCGAGGATTTCCAAAATATTAAATTTTCTTTTTGCACTCTTCTATAAAGTGTGCGCTAGCGCGTGATGAACGGTGACCTTGCCCTTATAATAACCCTGGTGGTACGGATTTAAAAATTGATTTGTAACGTTTCGATTCACTTTGTATGTATCAAACATAAACAGAAATATTGCTTACATTTTGAGCATTTAAATAAACTAACTTGTTTTTGGGGTATTTTTTGCACTTAACCACCTGCAACCCTCCCGTACAGGAGGAATTTTTGACGACCAACGGGATTCATATTTTTAAGGGTTAAAGAACTATTTAAAATGCTAAATAATTTCTAAGCGACTTCGAGGCTGCCGTGAACTTTTAATATAATCTAAAATTTAAAATTACCTTCGATAACAACTTAAAAATTTACCTCTACTTTTAACGAAAATATAAATATTACTTTGATTTTACATATGCTTATAAAATACGCTAATTATTGGTTAAATGTAGGTATGTGTGGTTTGTTTGCTTCCTGCGAGCGGCAAGGAAATAAATCCAGCGCTAAGCGGAGACGGATTGATAATCACATGACACCGAAATAAATCGAAATGCAAGGCCACCGAACAATAACAATGCATTCCATTCTCTTTCAGCAGGTGCGAAAGCGATAAGCCGAGACGCATTTGCGATCGAATACCGCGCCATCTAATGCACGGAAGCCACACTACAAAACCGGAATAATCAAGATTACTCGTGGGCGAAATAATTATTTTCACACTTTATCGTAATGCTGAGCAGATTCAAAAACTGTAGCGAAATGTCCGGATTTTTTTGCTGTACATGATAGAGAATGATGATACCTCGGACGTCTCCCCTTTTTTATGATGATCTTGTATGCGATAGCTTCAGAAAAAAATAAAATAGGCTAAAATTTTCGTAGGCGGTATTCAATCGACTGTATTTTTAAAAGTACGTAACAGATTGAGTTATAATTTAGGATAAGTCCGACACTGACGTGTCTAGATTCTTAAAATTGAAAAATAATCAAGAAATTTGCTCTAGTTTTGGAGTCTGCTCAGCACGGCGGGATGCGTGCTCGGCGCGCTCGTGAATAGGACACCCGGCGAGTGCGACAGAGAGCACTACTGCATTCTCGCCGGACCGACCTCTCAATAAACCGCACTCTTAAAGGCAATTAACGTGACTAACGTGCATGTTTCCGCCTTGCAATTGTTAAAACTTAATCTGCAAAAATTTTTACACAAACAAGCAAACAAAACTAAACATCTAATTTATATGCGGAATTTTATTGCAAAATTATTAAGAAATTTATATTGATTATCACATTTTATTAAATCGTTTAAAAATCTTAAGTACGCATATTAACATAGTAATAAAGTCGTAATTTAATACTTTTTTTAACACTAACAATGTTTGACAAGTGCAATTAACGAGTTATTCAATTAAATTACAATCAATCTTCAATGGTTTTCACACAACCGTCACAAATGGTGGAGGTGCTTAGTTATTTAATTTTTTATTAATCTTAAAGTTGCGTAATTTAACACGAAAATTACTGTAATAGTCATAAAATATTTCTATTAATAATTAGAACTATGTAATTGCAATAAATGTGACGCAGTACACTTGTTTCAAGTTACAATGAATAATAAAAACGGTTGAAAAAGACAAGGAAAAATTAATTCATGGATTGCAACTTCGACGAATCGCATCAAAACTGGTTTTTTTATTTCATCAATAGTAGTGATTGGGAATGAAGATAACAACAGTAAAGAATCGTAAAGCGAATTAGTTGAAGAGACACGTGAAGAAGTAGCACGTATTGAAAAGGTGGGGGGAGCATCCCATTTTGCAACAAAAAGAGCGTTACGTTTTTATGAAGACTTGCAAACATTTTTTGAGATGAGGTTAATTATTAGAAATTTTAGATATAATTTATTTTTAATTAGTTAGTTTTTCTTGAAGCAAATAATGTTGGAAAAGGTGAGGGGTAGCAGTAATAAAGTCGGAAAAAAAACAAATTCACCTATAGTGGATGATAGAAGGCTCTTGCTAGGATTCGGCAAAGTTGATGTATTGCAATTAGATGTTGGCTGATCAAAAGCTAGAGGAAGGAATCTGAAATAACAAATCTTCACAAGTCTTCCATATTTGGGGGTGGCGACTCATTACTAGCAAAAAATTCTAAGTTCAAGATATTTGGAATAGGGTTTGCAACATATGGAAGAGATACAATAAACGGAAAAATTTGGAACGTTCTGAGATGCAAGTAGAAGATGAAAAACATTTTTAGAGAAATGAAAAAAATTAATCTTCATTACACCATGTGGACAAAAGCAAACTGCAAGAGTTTCGGAATAGAAAAAAATGGTAAAAATCACAGATACACAGTGGAGATTCTAAGAGCACACACACAATAAGGGAATTGTCCATGCTAATAAAAAAAATTTTGAACAGAAATAAAGAATTGAATTGCTAATTAGAAGCATTTTGGTGATAAAGTCACAATTATAGGAACTTACCCTTCAATAACAGAAAATGACCATGGCACCAAGACAAATAACGGTCCGATGCTGATGGTTGGAACGCAGACCTTGAAGCGCAGAATACTTAAATCAGAGCGCATATTAGAAATGGGTATATATGAAAATACTTGAAGACAGAGCACAATATGGGAAAAACTACTAGAGGAACACGAAACATGGTGACTAATTCTAAATAAAAGACGAAGTATATAAGCGTGGGTGGCTGTAGAGAGGACCTATAACGGAACAACATATCGATTGAGGCCCTTGATGAGTATATAGTGACAAAATCACAAGTAAAGAAACATGTGAACAGTAAATCAAGGAAAGGTCCAATAAGGGAAAAAAGTAATTGAAGCATTCAGTTGTTTGATTTAGGAAAATCGCAGACGACAGAATGAAGCTTTGATACGACACTGTCCTAAAAAGTAGAATAGAGGTTTTTATTATTATTAAATAAAAATAATGGCTGAGGTCAAAGATCTATAAAATCCACAACAACATATAAAGCAAAATCAAGCAAATCCAATCACAACTAGTAAAGTGTAGTAAGCATTATAATACAGTCCTCATTCGCAGTCACCTATGCAGTCCAATCTTAAAGCCATTGACAGAGGGCACACTCACAAGCTCCTCTAGGAGGCCATCGAGCTTTGTTTAACTTCAAATATATTTTCTCATTCTAGTTTCTCTTCGCATCAGTCTGTTCTTGTAAGAGATGTTGGACTGCTTCTAGTAAATTCTGATTCCTGATGAGATCCGGGAACCAAACTGGTTCACACAACTCTAATAAAGGCCTAACGTAGGTCATATAAAGTTAAATGGAGGTGGAAAAGGAAACGCAGTCAAAGGTCTTCCGCAGCAGGAATAGTGACGTGTTAGCTCTCTTACATACCGAGGATATATGCTCCGACCAAGCAAGATTCTCCGTGATCGTAACACCAAGATTGTTATGTTTGTTGACAAATGACATACAACGATACTGTATCTTAGATGAGGGTTGTTCCTTTCGTATATGCAAAATAACACACTTGTCAATATTTAGATCCAACATCCAGTCAGAACTCCAATCACAGATTGCATGTAGATCTTCTTGTAGCTGATTGGGACAGAGCAGGTGATTGTTGTATACCTTAGTATCGTTAGCATAGAGGGAGCAGCTAGATCTCAACTTTACTGGAAGTTTACATGTATACACAAGAAACAACAGAGAACCCAGCACGGAACTCTGAGGCACCGCTTAAGACAGATAGCCTGGTCGAGATGGTATCGCTTACTTTAACCTGAAACTTCCTATCGGTCAAAAAGTCGAGCATCCATAATAGAAAGGTACCTTCAACACCGGATTGTTTGAGTTTGTGTAATAATTTTCCATGAGGCGCTCTCTTAAAAGCTTTGGAGAAGTCCAAGTAGACAACATAAACAAGCTCCTCGTTGTCCAATGGCGATCTCCCAAGAGACAGGCAAAGTATGCTGATCAAGGAAATGTGAAAGATCAATGAATAGCAAACACACGTGTAACACCTCTTCAAAAGTTTCGACGTGCCACTATCCAGTCCAAGGGATGACGGATTTGGTTTCATAATATGTTTAGCCAGATTGCTTTAATTAAAAGATATATTTTTATATGACTGGAAGTTTCCGGAAAGGCAATATTAGGGGGGTCAGAGTGAAGATCAAGTTAAAGACAAGCGAGAACAATTCAGCAAAAATTAGAGCGACCTCGGAATTCACACTGCACAAAGACCTATCAATCCCTCGAAACCGCGAAGTAGATACCTTGGCGTTTAATGAAGTGTGGACATGTCTGAAAAGTTTCCTACTGTGCCGAACCAGACCTTCTTTATCATTGCGCTTCCAAGTGACATGGTTTGAAGAACTCTGTGAGCTTCATAGTACTGATGCAAACGCGTATGTCTGAATTTCCTCCAAAGCGCTTTTCTTCTTATTACGAACCTAAAGCAAGTCACCGGCAATCCACCATTTTAGTGAATAACAGCAGGTTTGTCCCATAGTCCATCACCACTTCAGTCAAGAAAGGAACTTCTTCCACATGTCATTAGGATCGTGATTGACAAAACATTCCTCTCTCTGTCCACGTTCATCAGTGCGGCGTTTACTGTTTCATAATTAGTGTACTTGTGCAGTCTGAAAGCAATCCTTGGCGGTTTTTCTACAATTAGTTGTATTGATATATCTGATATTCCTATTGGTGACAAGTATTCTACTTGTGTTACTAGTGGTGGATCGTTGATAAGAATCGGGTCTAAAAGTTATGGTATTTGGTTTGAATGAAACCTTGTGGGCTCGGTAAAAATCTAAATCAGTTATCATTTCAGGTTGGCAGCTGAACAAAAATTAGAAAAGGAATATGTTAGCTGCTGGAATCGAAAGAGAGCAGTCAGAATCTCTCATTTGAACAAAATTAGAAACGAGAGAGTAAGAGAGAAAATGAAAGTCAGAAGTAGAATTATAGAGAAAATTTAAGAAAGATAGCTAAGTTGGTACGAGCATCCACAAATGATGTACAAAGAAAGTGTTGCAATGGGCACTCCAAGACGAAAACCAGTCAGGGAATCGAGAAAGTTGTAAGAAATTTGCAACCAGGCCAATGGAAAGATAGAAGTCAATGGTGTCTAAAAGCCGGAGGGCATTGGATGAGGCTATGAAGAACGGAAGATATATTCAGGATTGGTCAAAAATATGGAACCAAGTTTCTACTACTTAAACCGTTAGACTTAGAGAAAAATCATGAAGAATCTAACTAAACTCGTGGGGCTCATAAATTTTTATAATTGCGGATATTAATTATGAATCTTAGTAAGATTTATTGCATCATTAAGCTAATTTTTTGTAATTAAAACAAATAATAATTATTATTAGAAATAAATTTAGTAAAGTTAACACTAACATGTTTTGGCTTTTTGTTTACTCTGAGTAACTGTAACAAAAACATTGATTAGCACCAATTTAATTGTTTCTCAATTTTTAACATCTAACGTGCTACCTAAGAGCAATAATTATTGGCGCTGACGTAAACATGGACGTGCACATAGAATTTTGTCAAATTTGAGTGCATACTAAATAATTTCTTGTTAATATTCAATTTTATGCGATTTTCCACAATTACTTGTAAAACTTGGATTTTTATGCAGACTTCTTTCTATTTAAATTATAAATAAGCAAATTGTGAACAACATTAGAAGCCAACAATAAATAATTAAAGTGTTTAAAATTATTCATAGTTTAGGTCAATATTTCTCAAATCTATTTTTTTTATTATTTAATTTTGTATTAAAGAAATTTGTTGCAATAATTTTTAATTGAAATCCTAGAAGAATTTCAACAATATTTTCATTGTACTTAATTACCATAAGCCATAGATTAAATAATCTCGTAGCTTCAGTAACAATTAATCGAAATTATACAGCGGTTTTTACGCCAATTAAAGCAAAACCTTACTTTCCGCTGCAAAAATCTATAACACACCATATTCATCAAGAAATTGCACAACTGAGTTGTAATTATTATTTATTAAACAATTATTAAAAAACAAGTTCTCTATTTAAAAAAAAACACTAATGATGGGTATGCTGTGTGAAGCCCCAGTTTTTGCCACCGTCCGCACCGCCCTCTTTCGCAAATTTTGCGCCATTAACAAAATGCCCATCATGTCCTTCCGCTTTCTTATGTCCCGCATCCTCAAAATAATGTGACCCTTTCGCAAATTTTCCTTCACCACCATAATTCCCATTTAAATAAATCTTTTTGGAATGGCCCCCTTGATTGTGAGCTCCCGCACTAATTCCCTTTTTAACTTCATAACCTCCATGTTTCTCTTTATAAGCTTCATCGTTGTCTTCATCAAAAAATTCCACATCTTTCTTGTATTCGTCTAATTTATGGATGTTGTGTTTCCCTTTAGTACTGTGGCCTTTCGCGTAACTTCCATGGTCTTCGTAGTGGTGACCTTTACGGCCTTTTTCGCCTTGATGCTTTTCTGCGTAATATCCGTCTTGGTGATGGTGGCCCTGTTTGTTGGCTCCTTCTTCGGACGCGTGTTTTTGTTGGTTTTCTTTGTTGTGGTGTCCTTGCGCCCCTTTCGCTATTTGGTGATGGCCGGAATAGCCTTTATCGCCTTTTTCGCCTTGATTTGAGTAGTGGGTTAATGAAGATTCTTTGCCTCCGCCTTTTTCGAATTTTTCGTCGTGAAGTTCGGATGGGGAAAATTCTAAATCGCGTAAAGTGAAAGAGGAAACTGTTGCCAACAGGAGGGCTGATGTTAGTAGCACTTTAGTCAACATGTTGCTGGTTATTGACCGAAGAAGGAAGCTAATGTGCTTTTATATTGGCAAGATGAGGCAATTATTGAAACCAATATTGTTACTTAATGCTTGATTAGTTACAGTTATTGTCAAGGTTTAAGGGTTATTGCAAGCTGGAATTGCATTTCTTTGGAAACTTTCTCTTATTGCATGTAGCTCATGAAATTCTGAGGTTGAGGGACCTTGAAAATTAGTCCAAACACTTTCGTAGATCAAAATCTTATTAACCGGCAGAAGTTGCTCAATAAACTCTAATACAAAGGGCTCAGAGGAGAGCTCAAATTAATGTTACAATTATCTAAATGAAATACAGCTCGGTACTATTTTATTAGTAGAATTCAGCCAAAACCGAGCAGTTAAGCCCCTTTATTCTAAATAACAAAAATTTTTCTTAATATTACAATAATAAGCAAATTAATTATTATCAATTAAATTTTTTAATCCGCATCTGTAAGCGATCGATAATTTGGTTAGCTGCACTTTCATGCCAGTCCTTTACGTAAGTGCTGCTTGAACTTTGGTTTAGTTTTCGACGAAATAAGAAATAGAGCCACAAATAGAGCAATGTCAACTTAAATACCTTGAGATTGACGAACAAATTAAATGATGCAACTTTTTCGTCTTATTAACACCTAATTAACACAAGAACATGAAAATATTTTCAGTTAACGAATTGTACCAAGGATGGAAAGTGATAAACAAAATAGAAACATTGAGGTAAAATTCAATAAAGGTCAAAGTAATCCAGATAAAGCGTTTCTAGAAAGGATAAGCAGCTATGTAATCGGACCAAAGGGGTTACCGCTGGTTCAAAAATAAATTAGTGACAATAACGCTATTTACAAAATATTTTACGTTTTCTATTAACTTATCAGCAGTTGCTTGCTTTTAATTTAGAGGTTATCAATTTGTTCCTAGACTACAGAAGGAAGATCGTTATGGAATTTTGGTTATCTGTTTTAATATTAAACCAAAACTGCTCACATTTAACAATTTTGATCAACACCACGAAACGAAAAATTACAGAAAATATTTTGGCAAACTTCCTTTAGAGTGCAAATTTGTCGTTTTCACCTTGAAATTTACTTGAGTCAACTATAAAAATTACTTAATAAAAATTAATGAAGTAAATAATTAATTAAGTTAATTTTGGGTCAACGTTAAATTACTTTTTAATTTATTCCCGCATATTTTTGAGCTAACTTTCATTTGTGTATTTTTTGTTCAAGTTGGGTAATAAAATTACAATGTGCAAAAATGTTCCTACAAAAAACTTGTTTGAGTTAATGAGATGACGTGTCGGTTTTTAGGGCTATGTCGCAAAATAATTGCTAAAGTCACCTTAATGGCTAAATAAATGAAACAACTGCAATTACTAAAAAATTATAATTATTTGATTAACAAGAACACCGGAGTCAATCAATGGGGTACTTGCACGTATTTTTTTTTGTAAAATTGGTCTTTTAAATGCATATAACCATGTGCGTATTTTTTCTTCCATTTTTTTTTGCTAAAACGCCATGACGTCAATAAACGGCCAAATTTACGTAGGCGTGAAGTTAATGTAAGTATCCGACTGGGTCCTTACAAATCGTTTGTCGGTCATTTTGTACTTCGGAAAACCACAGTGCACTTTTAATTAGTTGCCAAACGGAGCCAATTGTTAGAAATTATGCGATTTGCTGGGAAAATAAAGCGCGTGTAGTAACAGACTTAAAGAAGTGATTGGTTGGGTGACGTCATTTGTCACGTCCAATCACAGCGCATTATGGGTCACGTGAAGTTTTAAATATTTGTTGATTTTATTTATTTATTAGCTAATATCCAGGGCATAGAAACTGATGTTTGTTCAAATTGTTCATTTTTAAAATTTTTAAAATGTTCTGCCAAACTAGAATAACGATTATATTAAAAAGCAGTTCGAAACACACAAAAAAAATTGTTAGTATTTGAGTAAATTCACTAGATGAGGACTTTTACGAAAATTACTTTTTTACGACGTGACTTTGCCTATCAAAAACTTTATGGAACATCAGAAAAGGAGAAAAATTAAATAATTTCAGCAAATTTTACCACGTTTATACGTTTATTATAACATTATAGCAATAGAAATATTTTTGTTTCTTAATACCTCATTAATGCAATTCTTATGAGTTCTTCTACTGAAGAAGGGAAATCGAAAAGATAAGGAAGACCTGCGGGAAAATAAGTGTAGCAAGCTGTAGAGTGCCGTCATAATTTTGTAAGAAGTTCAAAAAAGCAAACAAAGTTAGAAGAGGTTCACCTCTTCTGCACTTCAGTATAGAGATCAATTATTGAAACTTGTCGTAGAATTGGAAGTAACTCTGGTAATAAACTAAAGAACCAACTTGCCAAAATCGTTAACATGTGCTATAAGAAGAATTTAAGTAAATTTTTTTTTTGGCTAATTCACCAAACTTTGTTTTGTCTTTCTACCTCTTTTTATTTAAATTGTTATTAGTTTTTGACGGTTTGTAGGTAAAATTTGGCGGTTCTTGACAGCTGCAAATAGTCTTATGAAGAATTGTACATTTACGTTTTCATCATATATTCAACAATGCAGTGACAAACAGCAGTAAAGTAGGAGCAAATTATTTCAAAGTATTTACAAAGACTTATCTGTAATGATTACGTAATTATTATTAAAATAATTGTAATTTTCTGCGTAAACAAGAACGGTTTAATTATTCCTTGACATAGTAACGTCCGATACCATGACACCTCAACAAAGTTCTACATAAAAAGGCAGGCAGTTTATAAATATTGGGTACCGGCGACTATGTTCGTAGCCGGTAGTTGTTTGCCATTGGTCAAAATTCAGTAGGCAAGACTTCCCCGCTATCGGTAATGTTGTTAGATGTTGGGGGCTTTAATATTCTTTATCTTGACTGCTTGCTGAAAGACAAAGAATTATTGAAATATGGTTAAGTTTATAATATAAACTTAGAAGTTAGAGAAGAGACGGAACCAAAAATAATAAGAGAAAAAATTAAAACTCATGGGTGTGGAAGCAAAAGACACTCTTAGATTTGTTCAACACTATATGTAAAAGATGCAACATTAAATCGTGGATGAACACAAAAGAAGTAACATAGTAGAAGAATAACCAATCGCTAGAGAAGAAACGGAATTGAAAATAATAATAGAAGAAAGCAAAACTCATGTAGGAGGAAGTAATTATTTATTATTTTAAGCTTGATTCCGACGAAGACAGAAGAGATAACCTAATAAAAGAATATACAGACGCTGGAGTAAGGACGGGGCAGAAAGTAATAAAAGAAGAAATTGAAACTCATGGGCGAGAAAACAAAAAAATCTCTTAGATTTGCTTAGCATGATATGTAAATGGTGTAATACAAAATCAAGGACGAAGACAGAAGAAGTAACTTAATAAAAGAATATACAGACGCTAGAGAAGAGATGGGGTGAAAAGTAAACTCATGAGTAAGGAAACAAAAAATTTTCTTACACTTGTTTAGCAACATTTGTAAAAAGTGTAATACCAAATCAAGGACAAAGACAGAAGAGGTAACGTAATAAAAGAATATACAGACGCTAGCGAAGAGACGGAGCCAAAAGGAATAGAAGAAGAAATTAAAGCTCATAGGCGACAAGCCAAAAGAATTTCTTAGACTTATTCAGCATCATTTGTAGAAGATGTAATACAGAATCAGGGTCAAAGACAGAAGAAGTAACTTAGAAAAAGAATATAGAGACACCAGGGAAGAGACGGAACCAAAAGTAATAAAAGAAAAAATTGAAACTAATGAGCGAGGATTCAAAAGAATTTCTTAGACTTGTTCAGCATCGTATGTAAAAGATGTAATACCAAATCAATATCAGAGAAATTTATGGGCGAAAAAGCAAAAGATACTCTTAAACTTGTTCAACACTACATAACAAAAGGTAATATCGAATAAGGTTTTATCTGCAACCTACGCTTAGTGAATGGTTTTAAACTCAGGCAACCAGTAATACACTTAACATTGTAACGGCAGTTACATCATTGTATATGGAAATAATCATACAACGGTTGTATGGAGAAGTACCTAATATGCTCGTAGTATACTTCTTGAAAAAAAGACTTTTGCAAAAATAACTGTGATGAAATGTTTAAAAAGGCAACATACGAATAAAAACTTTACTTAAAAAATCGGACAACTTATTGTTGACCAGTGGGGAGAAATTCATTAGAATTGTAAGAGTTAATATTATTAGAATACATTTATTATATTATTTTCGTAATTTTATTTATTGGGATGTAATTATTTTTCAAATATTTTAGGGTTGGCAACCCGGTTCAACCTCCAATGCTGTAGTCATTTATCCAGGCTTGCCAACCAATTGTAACTAAACTAACCACCACATCCTACTAAACCAAGTAACCACGACCAGACCACAGACCCAGAGAGTATTTTCTATGGTTTTAAATGTGTTAAAATTTGTAGGTTAAGGCTAGGTTGCTAGATGCACCTATGATTCGCACGTGTTTTTTACTTGTTTGCTCCTGTAAAAGTGTTTAATCTATTCAAATACAATGGAGGACGAAGCCCCCATCCTCAAAGTCAACGGTACCGAAAAGCGACGTCTTTCCGTTGAGGACGGCGCAACGTCCCCGAAAAAAGCGAGGTTATTTTCGGCCCAAGACTTCCGCAAGCAACTGCATTCAATCCAAAAGGCTGCAGGTAAGTTTGTAACGACCCCAAATCGGAATAATCACAAAAGTTTTTTAGCCCTTCAAGATTTCC
Organism: Pyrochroa serraticornis; assembly: GCA_905333025.2. NCBI lineage: Eukaryota > Metazoa > Arthropoda > Insecta > Coleoptera > Pyrochroidae > Pyrochroa > Pyrochroa serraticornis. Next base: position 4,474,668 of record HG995157.1, on the reverse strand, counting down.
TCACAATCATCAAAAATGGTACTGAACCTAACTGTGTACTCACTTACCTCGAGAAAGGCGGAAGTTGTTTGGAGATTCTCCAAATCATAGAAAACGATCCTTCCGTACCTCCCACTTTAATTTTTGACATTGTCAACGAAATTTTGTTAAGAATTGGCACTAAATATCATAAGTATGAAAATTCAGCTTTTGATTCATGTCGAAATTTACTCAACAATTACTTTACTTTAATTGACAAAATGTTGAATTTAAATTCGTCACTTAACGAAAGAGTTGTAGTTCTTCAATTATTGACAACAATTGTCACTTTTTCGGCAACTTTAGCTAAAGATATTTTACTCCATCTCAATTTTGACCGGAATCATTTAAATTTATTAGCAAAAACAGCTGATAATAATAAAGATGTGAGGAATGCTTTTGTTCGTTTTGTCGTCGCTTATTTGATTAATGGTAATTATCCAACATTATCAATCTTATTGGAAAAAAAAGGACTTGTCACTAGCATCATTTCCGGTTTAAAGTTAGATCGAAGCGAAACTGTTGTTCTTGTTATGACTGCCATGAAGAATCACATTTTGGAAAATCCTCGTGTTCTAAAAACTGTTAAAATGAGAACTTTCAACACACAAGTCGTTAAAGACATCGTGAATTTATACAATTGGAAGGGGCCTTCAGCAGTTGCTTCCAACAAGAAACAGTTGGCTGTAGTTACGGTAAAAAATTGTTACTCTTAAAAATTTATTATTAATTATTGTTTTTAAGGTCGACGAAGTTGAAAGGGCTAAAGTCAACGAAGCTGTTCACGGTTTTCTCTTAGTTCTTTGCACGTCAAAGGATGGAGTAATTTTTCGAGACCCTTTACCGGGTTTGGGGAAGAAAAACCACAATTTGCTCATGTATACAGTTTTGGATAGTCTGGAGCGACCCTGGGAACACTCTTATGCTTGTGATTTAGTTACAAAAATTTGCGGAGCCTGCCCTGATTTAGCCAAAACCATGTGGAACAATCTGAAGCCCTTCCTGGAGCCGCGACTTGCAACCAAATGGGTTAGCGCCATGGAGTTTGCTGAAAAATTGGTGAAGGAGTTCAAACCCGCCTGTCTGGAGGCCTGCATCAAGGAACTCAACGTGCAGCAGGTCAGAAAACTAGAAAATAAATCAAATTTTAGATTTTCTGAAATTTTAATGGTGTTGTCGACTTGGGATACATCTCTTCTGCCAGGTAGCCCCGACTGGGCGGATCTCAATAGCAAAATTGTATCTTTAAGAAAGCTGAAACGCGAATTTTCTTCATTTATTGATGTAGAAAGAAACTAATCCACGCTTTTGTGGTGAATAATTTTCTACGTCATGCTAAATGGAAATATAGTAATATCAGTGTTTATTGAAGAACTAGTTAGAATTATTTTTAAGGCTATCATCCCGCTTTGGGATCAAACGATATCTCTCTAATTTAGTTTTGTTCTTTAGGTGATCCAAATAATTTCCAACGTGGTGATGCCTGTTTCGGTTTTGAAAACTGTCGTCCTGGCGGATAACTTGTATGAATGCCAGTCTGTTAAGTACCACGTGATTAGGTTCCTGCTTCAGATTACTGAAACTGTCCATGATTATGTGACCAAATCCAAAGATTGGGCGAATATTGACTCCAAAACGTTGAATGCGGCCCTCTCTAGTAACATTACACGAAACTTCCCTGAAGGAAAGTTAATTTTGGAAAATTGGGACCGAGAAGATGACGACTCAATAACAGAATCGACCTATCTCGAAACGGCCTTTGAACTGCTTCAAGCTTACAAAAATTTAGCCCCTCACCTCCTTGACAGTCTCTGTTTAGTTTTAAATATTCCTGAATTTTTAACGAAAATCTCCCATCTAAGCGGCAATTTACAAGTCAAAGCGGTTACGTTTTTCCTTGATTTGGAACCTGCAATTTTTGTTCCTAAAACAGAACTTTTTGGGGTGGTGATCACGTTGTCTCTTCGGCATTATCATGAAACCCGCGCGTTAGACGCGTTAACACTTTTAAATTGTTTATTAAAAAATTGCGAAATTTTTGAAGGTTTTAAAAACGAAACTAATTTTTGGATAGATGCAGTTTTGAATTTGAAGAGTTTTGATGATGAAATTTCGACTCTTTTGGTGGACAATATCAAAACTTGTGACCAGAAACTGTCCGAATATCATAAAGAACTGTTTGCGATGCAAAGTTCGAATTTTGGGCCTCTACTTTTAGCTTTTCGGGATTGTTTGAAGGGAAAAGTTGTCACTAAGAGTCTTAAAAATTATTTGAGTTTTGTCATAGTGAATTTGGTTCATTTACAGGAAGATTTGGGGTCTTTGAAAGGAGTAATTTCTGAATTTTTGCCAGAAAATTTGGAGAATTATGTGGAAAATTGGGGAAATTGCGCTGTTGGTGAGTTGAAAAAAAGTAAAAATTGTTTGGAAATTTTCCGAAAATTCGCAACAAATTTCTTTGGTGATTTTGATGAAAATTTTGAGTTAGATCTCTATCCTGACCTTAAATTAAATCTTCTGCAAGCAGCGATTTTTTATTTGACTAAATTAGTTGAGGGTGGGTCAATAGAGAAAAAACATGTTGAAAATTGCGAGAAATTTATTAAACTTTTACCTTCTGAAAGTTTTTGTGAAGATAGATTCCTGCAAACTATTTTCAACAATTCTTCCATTCTCAACAATATAACGTTATCAGTTCCAACAAGTCCTTGCACTGAGTTTGTTATTAAAATAGTTAATCACCTTAAAAGTGTACAGTGCGATTTTAGCAAATATTTAGAAAATTTCCGGTCCAAAATCTTAGCAATAATTCGAAAAATTTTGAAGAAACCCCAAAAATATTCCACAATTTCCGTCGAAATTTTGGAAGTTATGGGCCTAAATCACGAGCATTGCGTCAAAATAATTTCTGATACCGCCAGCAGTCCCGAAAGAGTTTTGTTTCATGGCGTGACGACCTATTGCTTGAACCACATAACAAAATTGTGCAGCCAAAACCCTTCGCTACTTCCTTTACCTGCTGACGTCACCTTACAACTTTCGACTCATTTCGTAACTTTAATCGAAAACCAAGTCGCTGATTTACCAAAATTTTCATCGTCTTTCCTCTCCTATTTACAAGTTTTCCCGCAAAATGCCGCTAGTTTCCAAATCGAATCCTTCACCGCACTTCTGATGTTGAAAGAATTCAACATCCACAATTTGGCGCTTTGCGAGTTTTTGCTGGAAAAGCGACCGGAATTTTTCGATAGCTTTGAAGCTAATTTGGGCGAAATTTGCGAAAAAAAAGGTTTTTTGTTGTCGCTACTTTCAGTTGTCCAGAAACAAAAACCCGACTTATGTGGCGAAATTTTTGAAAAATTTGAATCCTCTCTTTTAAAAACTTTACAAAAACCCCATAAAGCCGGACAACATTTTCATAATTATTACAAACCTCTGGGGGATTTAATAACAAGTTATATGGACCCTAAAAATTTTGGTGCTAAAATTGAAAAATTTGAAACTACAGAAATTTTTCACGTTTACTTATTGAAGAAAATTTACGATAAAGTCGAAAAAACTCCCCAAATTCTAAATAATATTATCATGACCTTTGTTCATTTATTAGTTGCGTTACTGAAACAAAAAACTGTCGCTTCAGAAAAAATTCGAGGAGTTTCTGAAATTTTTTACGATTTACTTCTCAGTTTGGAGGGTCAGGAACTGAATGCTGTCAGTAATCATGATAGTTTTAAGTTGTTTTGTAAATTGTCTTTACTTAAATATTTTGTTACTGGCGAGAACATTTTGTTAAAAATTCTTTCAAAACTGGCGCAACTGTATTTTGAAGAGGAGGTAGCGCGGCTAGTTTTAGATATGTTACTCTCTCACTCTGACTTTCTGAACTTGGTTTTGGGGGAGGGCGAAAAAGGAGCAGTAGTAGAGCTTTGGGCAGTTCTGTGCACAAAATGGCCTCAATTTATGGAATCAAACCAAGTGCCAATCCTGTTAGCAGCTTACACAGGAACACTGAAGGACGCGGACAAAACGATCATCAACCTTCTGGAAAAGTTAGTATATTCAAATTTAAGATTGTAAATACGTAAAATAATTTTTAACATTACTTACGGTCACGTTTTTGTTGGGTCGACCAATGCAATAGTTTTCTAACAGGTGGCGCTGATATCACCATTATACTCCATTTAGTTCTAAAATTGGATCAATGTATTGACTTCAGATTTTCGTTGTTTTCCAGGTACCAATCACGAGCTGAACAGACCCACTTCTACGACTTCAAGCCGTTCCTTTGGGGTCAACAAGCGGCCACTTTCTACTCGGCGCGATCCGATGTTCAGAAGGCTCTTTACCGTCAGCCGAAAATATCGGACATTCTCGACAACCTCCAAATTTCGACCATAAACACAACTATCATCCATCCTTCGTCCCCTAACGCTTACGACTTGAAATTTTTCCTTCCCCTTTTCAGCCATTTACTATCCCCAGAAAATCCTGTCAGAATCTACTTCTTCACTAGAAGCGGAGCTTTAGCGTTAACAATCACCGGTCTATGTCACGAAGATAAAATCGTGAGACAATCCTCAATTTTTGTTTTATCCCGTTTGTATACCCACCTTGAATCCAAACAATTCGGCAAAGACAACTTATTGTGGATTCGGTTCATCGAGGCAATATGCAAGGGAATATCGCAGATCAAAGATTTGAAACTCAACAGTTTTTCAACGATTTTCTTAGCAAAAACCGCTTTGGTTTTAAGCCAACCTAATCACGTTATGTACACGCCGTTAACACATTATTTATGTTCGAAAGCTACGTTGGATTTTAGTACAATTCCAGAACTCTACACTTTCCTCCATATGCCAGACGTGCATTACCGCGAATGCAGAACTTTTATTTTGGAAATTTTACGAGACGGATTGAGGACTGAAACAGACTTTCTCACTTTGATGAAAACGATGGGATTTAAATTAATTTCGGAATTGTGTTCGAGTTGTGTTTGTGATTTTGATACAAAATTTTTGATTTTAGAAGTGTTTGAGGCTTGTTGTAGTTTGTCTTTGGGGGCGAAAGTGTTGTGTGGTAATATATCGTTTTTAAGTCAAATTTTTGGAGTGGTGAAAGCCAATTTGGGGCAAGAACGCAAGGGGGTTGGGCCACTTTTAAGGAAGGTGCTAGATATTTTATTGAAAATTGTGGAAAGGGATGTAAATAAACATAGATTTTTCTTGGTTTATTTAAGTCTAAAAACACTTGTTGAGGATAATTGTTTTAGTTTATTAAGTAGTGAGAGTGTAGAAGTTTTTTATAAAATTTCAGACTTTATTGTGAAACGATTTCCAGAGTTTTCGTTGAAATAAATTTTTTATACAACAGAATTTAAAGTCTTCCTTCTGAAATATGTCCTCAGTTTGTTTTAAATGCGTTGGCTAATTAATAACTTGAGCCACGTCACATTTCCTCAATACTAACTTTTTTTCACCATATCAATTTTTGTAATTTTTTCGGATGTTTTCTATTGAAGAGTATATAGGCAACCAGTAAAACAGTTATGGTCAATGTAGCTATTTATGTAACACATAAAACTGCCCATACCGGAACATCCCAACAAATAAGTAGTAAAGGGTAAAGTATAGAAAATACATGTCAGGACTTAAGAACAAAACATGTTTGGCAAAATTATAGACCACTTTGGGTTACTTGACGGAAGTTAGAACACAGTCTGTAGTTAGGTCCGTGTCAAGAATTAGAAACTTAAAATCACAAAAAATATTTAAAAATTAATTGCAAAGACAATTTTTTCCTTATTTTTTTAGTATAAAAAAATTAAAGTGAAATAGAGGGAATTTTAGTTACAGTTCTCAGTTAGAGAACTTTCTTTCAAATTTACAAAAATGATATTACCGAAAACAAGACAACCCAAAAGATTCTTACTGTACCACAAATATTTTCCGCTTGTTTGGCGCACCTACAGAATTTATTAACGGTACCTTCTGACTCCTAACTGGGACCCGGAAAACCTCGGCATTCCCAAAGTGAAGGGTTTGTAAAAAAATCCAATCAAGATGTGAGAATTTGGGCAACGAATTCTAATAGTTTTCAAATATTATTCAGGACTAGAAAAAATAGTTGAAAAATATTTTGTTTCTATTTTTCTTAATTGCTCCGTTTTTAATTACAGATTAAAATACTTTGTTATTTTTCATGTACCAAAATAACTATTTTGAAGGTGTCTGGGTTTTTGCCGGCTATTTTTTTCCCAGCAATGATTTACAATTAATTTTGTTGATACTCTAAGGTTGTTTATTAATTTTTTAAATTATGTAACAATTTACCTTTTGACGTCAACTAATCAGCATGCTACTGAACGAATTTCCTTAATAAAAAAATAAAATCGTGTATACATATTTTGGTTGTTCAAGTGATTTTTACTCATTAAGGAAGGTCATCTTTGGCTTCACTTGTTATCGTGTGTTTTGAAAAATTCCCAGTAAAATTAGGTGTGCGATTCTTGGGTTCAAGAGAAAATCTTGACAATGAAGAAGTTACCACATACTACCTCTTCCAGGAACAAATTTGAACAACTTGGAAAAACCGAAATGTGGATCTGGCCATTGTTAGAAACAATGCATTGCACATTTTAGACGTGACATTTTTTATTTGATTAATTATGTCTTTGGTTCTTTGAAGAGCCGACTGTGGTTATGATGTCACTATTCTAGTTTTTATTATTATCCTTATATGGTCCGGTTGATTAAAATCGAGAATTTCAATCATTTAGCAAAAATATTTGTTTTAAAGTTTCTGAAGTCTTAATAGAGGTTTCCACATTCTGAAGGGATTCCATAGAAATTAATTTTGTATTTCTAACGTCTCAATTGAAAGTTTGTAATTTTTTGGCATTTTTCAGCTAAAGTGTATCATTGTTAAACAATTCTGCAGTCTCTTCCTTGTCTTACACAATTTTTTTGTAGATTTTCTAGCCTTTCTGAAAGTATATTTAGTGATTTACTTTTTTCATGTAAATAAATTAAAAATATCCAATAAATCTAATTTTTTCTCAAATAACAAGGTAAACCATCAAATAAATTATTCTTAAGAATACTTATAAGAGATTTTTGGCCTAAAAATATTGTTAAAAATCACAATTGAAAAGACAAAGAATTTAAAAATCTATTGAGTTAATAAATAAAATATAATAATTGTCTTGAATCAATTACTTAGCACCATCAATAGGTGCGAATTCTCGATAATTAGATTTGACATTATTACCTATTAAACACAATTAACATACGTTCTAGCGTAATTTGTAATTGCCAAAGTACTTTTATATGTTCTACATCTATTTCGCTATAAAACATTAATACATTTGTTGAATTACATTAATCAATTTGTGACCTTCAAAGTTTATCAGTAAATAAAAATATTGTGCAAAAGAACTAAAATTATTGATAATTGCACAGACTTTTTCGATTCAATTGCGGTATTCCAACTTTGGTTAGTTGTATTCTCATTGCAACGATAATAAAGCATATTGACTAATTTTTATCTCGGAAATTTGAGTGAATTAACCTTTATATAACATACATATGGCCTTACTCCAATAATTCGTGTTCTAATTTTGTAAGTATTAGCAATTTGCTATAAATTAATTAAATTTTATTGTTAATTTTTGGCATCATTTCATCTCTTCATCATTAGACGTAGAAAGGTTTGCAATCCGTTGAAGAACGCGTTGCAAATTTTGATGTCAGGGGTCGATACACTACTTGAATAATTGTTTCCGCAGTTGACTGGCTTCAATGGTTAGTTCAACGATGTCCACCCTCAATCCGCATAGAATTACTAGAAAACTAACACGTAACTCGATAGTTTCAATGCGCATTAAATTCTCAGATTAGTAGGGTAAAAACTCGATTTGTTCACGCATTATCATTCCATGTAATAATAAACGTCACGATATTGTCGAATGTTCATCTCAAAACTTTGGATGGTGATTCCAATTCGCTGTGGATAGATGGTTGTCCTTGGAGTTGGTGTTCAGGCCCTGTGTATGTAAATGCTGAAGGTGAAGATGAGTGGTTGTCTTTGTATTTGCGATATTTTGAATATTAATGTTGTTTATTCAAGGAGTACCCTATTGTGGAAATTGTTGTTACACACCTACTTACTGTTGATATTTATCATACATTGTTGAAAAGTGTTCTAGAATTTGCGTTATTCATCGCATTTTGTTAAACATTTCCAGCTGATATCTTGGGTTGTGGAGATTTTCTAAATTCATATTGTTGGATTTTATGGGGCCATTATAAACTTTTCCACTTATTTAATTTGTACTTGTCGACTTGAAGTTTCAAAAGCTAACTATTCTCGCTTAGTCTTGAAATGCGGATCTCACTTTAATGCCATGTAAATATCAAGTCATTGTGCTTTGAGAAATTGCAAGTGCTGTTCTAAGACCGATTGGCATTCGCTTGAATTTAAAATGTGCAGAAGATGTAGAAAATTACGTTTTATAAATGTCGGCTTCGTCCATTTTTATTTGACAGAAACCATTAGCAAGAATTAGGGCACTAAAACAATAGGAATAATCTAAGAACCAACATATATCGTCTACATTGGAAATCAAAAACTTAAACTTCACTCATTTGGCATAGTGAGTCGCTCAACGTTTTAATCATTTCTATATCTTGTTGTGAGATTTTTCCATTTCTATAATTTTTCCAATTTTTGTGTTTTGAATATTTTCCACCGGTTTCTTATTATAATTTTTTAATATCCCATTTCACTTCGTCTTACCTCGTGCTTTTTGGTATTTCATCTTAATAATTTTATTTCTGCTATTTATTTTACAATTTTACTTACTTCCTGGTGGTCTATCCTCTACTAGTATTATTAATTTGTATTTTCATTTGCTTGGTATTTCTCTTCTATTCTATACTTCTACCATTTATCACATATTTTGTAATAGTAGCTTTCCTCCATACTGTAGCAGTCTATTGACGATATGGTTTGCTCTAATGGCTTTATTATCTTTTTGGCTTGCAATCACTTTAGTCACATGTATAATTTGAGAAGTGTTTTATTCTTCTATTCTTCTATGAGCGTATTCTCGCAATTTTCTGTAGATTTTTCAAGTGATTTTTTCCATCTTTACTCCGATATTTTTCCTATTATCTTTAATGTCCTTCTCTAGTTTGCCCATTACTTCGTCGAACCAACAATTTTTTTTCTTTGGTAATTATGCACATGCGTTTCAATTTTTCTATTTTTCTTATTTTTTCTTTACTTTGGCTACATTAATCTAGCATCATTCTTATCTGCTTTTTTCTTTGTCTGAATTATCGAATTGCTTCTTAACAACCACAAGAGGAAAATTTGGCGGTCTTTTGTTAACATTTCACCAAGTTTTCTGTTAGTGAACTTTTTGGAAATTAATATTTTCATTGAAATTGATGATGGTATACATTTTGTGTCGTAAGGTACAATTCTTTTCCACTCAGTAGCGTCTTTTCTAATTCCTATACGATCCTAAGGATTAGTGTTGCCAGATTCTGATTGTAAAAATATAAAAAATGGATATTTTTGAAAATTTCAAAATTTTAATTGAAGCAAGTAATTTCAAAAAAAAATTGGACCAATATGGTTAATTCCTTTTCTATTTTGGGTGGCAGGTACTAGAAATGTAAATTAAATTATTTAAAGTTTTATTTGTAACAAGTTTACACTCCCACGATTTCCATATGATAGTTAATTTTATCTTTGAGGTTGAAATCTAATGACGGTGTTAATAGTTTGGCTATTCATATAATATTACGGAAATATTGGTTTCAGTCATTACATTAATTTTGCTACTTAGTGTTGGTTATCATGAGATAGGAGAAATTTAATTTTGAGAAAATGGTTAATGATTTGATTTAAAATTACTATCACTTATTGAATTTTGTGTATTCTTTGGTTAATGCTTCTGGAAGTTTACTTGCTACGAGTTTTTTTTGCGTTTTGAGTCAATTCTTTACCAGAAAGCCAATTATTTTCTATCAATTTGTTGACTTTTTGAGACATTTTGTTGGAGAATTTTTAATTTTTCACATTTTGGTTGAAGTTGATTAGAGATGAGGGCATAAATTTTGTATCGTCCGGCAAATGCAAGATTTTGTTAAATTGATAAGTTTCTATACAGAGGAGCATTTTTAAGTACTTTTTTTATTTCAGTAAAACCAGATTCTGAATTGAGGAAAACTAAATTTTATTTCAAGAGGTTAGAGATTTCAGGTCAAATAATCAATTTTAACATATTTGTCAATATTTTACCCGATTATGGTTCATTCTTGCTCCATTTTCGTCGACATGTACTAGAAATGCAGCTAAAAATACATCGACTCGAATTAATTACGGTGTCAATTCTCGACCTAACGACTGGAAAAACCTAAATTCTTTTAAATTTAAAGAAGACAGTATCGGTTCCAATTTCAAGACTCAACTGTTTAATTAGTGGCTTTAGAGTTTCCAAAAATTCACTACCCATAAAAAATTTTTTTTTGACTCTTAATTATTTAAATTTCTACTTGAAACTTGCAATTGTTCAAAATTAATTTTCCGACAGTTTCCATACGATGCTAATTTACCTAACGAGTATTTTATCTAAAAAAAGGCTAATGAGGTTGTTTCTGGCTTGGCTATTTTTTCTAATTACGGAAATATTTTTTAATCACTATCAGTATTCTAACTTTGATATTAGGATTTCGTCATCATGAGATAGATTTACATGGAATAAATTTAATTTTGACCAAATGGCTTTGCAGATTTGTTAATTAAATTTTGCATTTTGTTAACATCTTGCTTCTGGAAGTTCAGATGTACTTTTTTCAAGTTTTCTTGAGGATCATTGTAATTTGTTTTTTTATTTTTTAAAAATTATTTTGCAATATTTCCAAATTAGATATCTTTGCTTTTCGCAATAATGTCAAAATCTAATGTTTTGCTTTTACATATAAATTGAATTAGTATTTGTATGCATCTAAACTCCTCGCGTGAAAATTATTTTGCCAATATTTTTCCGTATAACCTTTCTATTTGCAAAAACAAACCAACACCTCAATGTTAGAGAGTTTAGGCTTTTGAGCGAGAAGATTTTTTCGATAAGCGGAACTTTACATAACGTGTTGTTAATTATTTCCAGACGACTTCCACGTAACCTCTTTGAAAGTTTCTGGATTCAGTGTAGTGTGAATATTTGTAGCAATTCTACCAGGATTTTTGTTAATATTTTGGAGCTGTTGCATACAACAACTTTTGACGAATTTAAAGTAAATAAAAGAATTTATGGCTTGGCCCTATATCATAAAATTTAATTTGAATTGTGCTTGTGCTTGAGGAATTTAGATTTTGTAAAACTGACTTAATTTGGTAAATTCGATTTTGATTGAGAAACCTTAATTCTAGTTCTACTACACTGAAATTTTGATTTTGTAAAATGGGATGTCCGATGCAAATCTTTTTTTTTAAGCTTTACCTCAAATTGTGAGGCTTGCAGGAGCTTTACAGGCGAGGCCTGAAATCACTACCACTATAAAAATACTTTGACTACAACTCATTTGGCCAATTGACAGAATGCGTTCATTTAGAACACTTGCGTCATCGATTCCAATTTTCTGAATGCAACGCACCCCGTTTCTGTTCTACGCACCCTCTTACCTACGCATTACGCGGCTGGGGGGTTCCGAAATTACGTCAAGTTGCTTTACTTTTGAGCAATTATAAAAAGAAATTACTGTTTTTGTTTCATTACTTCCCATCAATTTTTTAAATGTTGCTAAATAATTTTTTCAAACGTAAAAATATTTTTTTTCAACAAAACGATTTGGAGCAAAAATTCTGAATAGTCAAGTAAAACGTTAGGCGGTGATTTATGCGAATAAGACAAAGGCAGCATTTCTAGAAAGAATTACCACAGATTTATTGTCATTGTCCTAAATGTTATGCCTTTATCGAGTAATACAAGTTTGATGCTCAAAATCGATTTCAATCAATCTTTATTGCTTCAGGGGATACCCATAAGTGAAATTCAAGGTGTCATTTCGAAGTCTTTCAACATTGTGAATCCAGCTGTTTCTTCACAATTTATCCTCAATACCTTGATTTTTTAAATTAATTTAAATTAATTCAAATCTTATCAACAAAAGAATTGCAAGAAATTTTGTTCAAAAATTACTTCAAATATTCTGAAAAAGTTTTGGACAAAATTGTGATTATTGGATAAACATCGAACAATAATCACAGAATTATTAAAACTTTTGGAAAAGCCCTCGTGTTAAAATTAAAAGAAACGTTTCCAGTGTTTCAGGTTTTTATATTTTGTGAGCCCCATTTTAAATTAAATAATTTTTGATTTCCATGCCCAAACAGAATGGGTTGATTGATTAGGTAGTTTATCTGAATTTGTGGAATTCCCTTTAGAATCATTAAAACTTTTGGGAAATCCCTCGTTTCAAAATTTGAAAAAATATTTCCAGTGTTTCAGGGTTTTATATTTTATGGGCCCCAATTTTAAATTAAATAATTTTTGATTTCCATGCCGAAACAGATTTCTTTGATTAATTAGCTAGTTTATCTGAATTTGTGGAGTTTCCTCCAGAATTATTAAAACTTTTGTGAAATCCCTCGTGTCAACATTAGAAAAGTCCTTTCTATTGTTTCAAGTTTTCATATTTGGTGAGCCATAATTTTAAATTGAATAATTTCTGATTTCCATTTCTAAACATATTCGATTAGCTATTTTATCTGAATTTGCGGAGTTTCCTCGGCGAGTCCCCCACTCGCTGATCTGAGGTGATATTCCGCGATAATGAAAGTCTCCTCCTTTAGCGGATACCGCATCATCACAGTAGATTTTCGTCGAGTGAAAGTTAGCGAATCGGGCCAATCGGGTTCTGTACACTACAATCATAACTTAACCATCGTTGGGGATCTAGCACTAGTTCAACAGCACACGCGCCGCGGGTCACAACCGCAATTACCATTGACAGTTTTTTCGTTGAACCGAAACCATGAACGACATTGATACGTTGACCAGTGATAATGACACAACAGTGCCCTTAAATGAGAAACCCTTAAAACAACTCAACAGGATAGCCAGACGATCACCTTTGGATATCGAATTTCAGGACCTCGTCTATTCAGTACGGGATAGTGACACTAAAGGAGGTAAGATCTCAGTGCAATATTTACAAATTACAAAAACACTAAACTCGTTCAAGTGTCTCTAGTTGTGGTTAAACTTTAAAATTGATGTCAGAGCAGGAATGTCGAATAATCAAAATTGAAAAATTATCAGGGCTAAAGTAGTTTTGGAAATCCCAAGACACTTTTTACTGCAAAAATTCATAAATTTCTTTCAAATGTCTCTAATTGTGTTCAAACTTTAAAAATATTCTCAAAGTAGAAATGTGGAATAATCTAATTTGAAAACTAAGGCGCTAAAATACCTAAGAATTTTATAAATTTCAAGGTACTTTTTATTGCAAGAAATTATTAACATTCTTTCAAGTGTCTAGCTGTGTTTCAACTTTTAAAGTACTACCAGACCAGGAATTGAAATTAACCAAATTTGAAAATTATAGGGACTAAGGTAAATAATTTTGGAAATCCCAAGATACTTTTTATTGTAAGAAATTATTAAAATTGTTTATAGTGTATCTAATTGTTTTCGAACTATAAAAATATTGTCAAAGCAGAAAAGTGGAATAATCAAATTTGAAAATTTTAAGGGCTAAAGTACCTAAGAATTTCGAAAATCTCATAATCTCATTGCAAGAAATTATTAAAATTCTTTCAATTGTCTAATTGTGTTCAAAATTTTAAATACTATTAGACCAGGAATGTAAAATAACCAAATTTGGAAATTATAAGGGCAAAGTTAAATAATTTTGGAAATGCGAAGATATTTTTATTGCAAAAAATTATTAAAATTGTTTCAGGTGCCTTTCTGTGTTCAAACATTTAAAATACTACCAGACCAAAAATGTAAAATAACCAAATCTGAAAATTATAAAGGCCAAAGTAAATAATTTCAAAAATTCCAAAATACTTCTTATTGCAAGAAATTATTAAAATTGTTTCAAGTGTATCTAATTGCATTTAAACTTTAAAATTACTGTCGAATAAAAAATGTGGAATAATCAAATTTGAGAATTATAAGGACTATAGCAAGTAATTTTGAAAATCCCAATAAACTTTTTAATCGCAAGAAAATATTTTGAAACTGTTTGAATAATTTTATTAGACTGCTTAAACAAAAATTTGGTTAAGTGGTTTCTCGAAATTAGTTGTTAGTTGCTTAAATAATTTAAAGGCACGAAACTTCCTCGAGGAATTTTTTATGAATAGAAATATTAACAACTAAAAATGATTAGAGGAAAATTTTCTAATTAAGTTGTTATTATCAATAAAATACCATAATGTGAATTTATTTCGAAATTAATTATTAGTAGGGGGTAATTGTTGTGTATTCAAGGACGCTCTCCGTATCGAAATCAATTGATGTGCGTAATTGTTCAAATATCCGTTGAACAAATAAACTTTAATCAACAGTAAGGTACTCCAAATTTCAACATTGTTGTTATTTTAAAAATATTTATCTCAATCAGAAAATTGTCCTACATACAAAGTAATTGTGATACAACCTCAAAATTTTATTGTAAAGACTTTCGGCATTTTGGATGTAAAGTTGATTCATCAGTCTTGTTGGAGGAAATAAATTAGTAAAACCCTTGGTAAAACCATTAAGAGAATTGGAGAAATAATTTTAAATTACCAAAAGAAAATAATTTTTTTAGATTGTGCTGCTTCTTTTCGTATTCCCTCCTTCTCATGTATTTTCTTCTAATTACTAACGTTTTACTTCCTCCTTTAATAATTTTGCTACAAAAACATTTCTTCTAAATCCGGTTGCGTTATCTTCAAAAAATCAAAATTATGCTACTTGATATCAGAACTCGCGAAGCTTTGTTGCAAAATGGAAGTCGCCGCGGGCAAAGATAAACAATTAGATAATCCTGACCCCAGAATCCAATTATAATTTTTATTGGTACATTTTTTAAAATTCTTAAAGTTCAATAAGCAATAACTTTATCAACTTTATTATGTTTGATTTTTACCTCTATCAATTTTTATCTTTCTTAGGTAATTACTTTGGGTGTCCCAGAAATTTTATGTGAAGATTAAAAAATATTTTCCTCAACTTAAGTTATTATCGACTCAGAAATAAATTGCAAACTTAATTTATTACACAAATTTGGCGATAAAAGTTGAACCCGATCAGTTACTTTCAATTAAATTAACAATTTTTCGCACATATTGTACATAAGTTAGGAGACCGAAATTATCGGCTATTTTAGCCGGACTTTGAACTTTCTTCTGCTTCGTGCAACAATTAAATTGCTGCAAGCAGTTTGTTAGTTTTTTTTTTTATAACAAACTGTTGATGATGCACCCAAAAATTGTGAAAATTTCTATTTTTATTTCCTGATTTTTTACTAAACCGAACAAAGAGTTGCGGTTGTTTCACCGAAAACGTCACAAAACAATCGGAGAAAGCGTGAATTACCAATAAAGTGAAACTGCAAGTTGTTTCGCAACATAGCGCGTTGACCGCCGATGCTACCTTCTAAATAGTAAAGTCAATATTTAAGGTCATTAATTTACCGGATAATTTTCAGGCCTTTTACCAAATAACTCCCATTAAGTAATTAAAGTAAAACATTTTTTCTTAAAACTGGGAATTTTTAAGCCAATTATTAATTACTTTTTAAGCACTTTAAAATGTACATTGGAAATTCACCCGGCGCCTTCACCATTATGACGCCACCACCCAAAGGCGCGAAAATTTTCCCACAACTTAATAGGAAAAAACTATTCAGATTTTGGTCAAATTATAAACAGTTGGCAAGTTTTTTTGCCAAATTTATTTCTAAAATTCTTGACACGTTTAATTAATTAATCATTGTCGTCGTGTATCTACAAAGGTTATCGACGTACTTACATGTTACGGTTGTGTATTGACTATTAAACATTAGTCAGCGAAATAAGTGCCGCGTGTCGAAGACACCTGTTGATAGTAGCGATTTGTTAAATAGAATTTACAAAGTATCAACAAAAATAGATAACAAATAATTGCAGGATTTCTTGTAAGCGTGCAAACATCAGCAATTTTTTTTTAAGATAGACTACTAATGACCTAGAGTTACTTTAGGAAGTTGACGATCACTAAAAAACATGTTAAGAGTTGCATTAAATTCCGCATCAACTATTGCTAAATTTTCGAAACTATTTTGTTAGCGATGATATAATTTTAGCCACTCTGCATTTTAATTACGAAATTAAGTGTTTTGACTATGAGTTTGTTTACCGCTTTCGGGCAAAACAGAAGAAAAGTTTGTTTATTATATTCAGTTAATTCATTTTCCCTACTACTTTACTAGGGATTCCCTTAAAATTGTCATCAGTTTTTCTTCTTGTCTTTTCAATTTATAACTTCGCCCATTACGCACTCTTCATTGCATCAATTTCGCTACTTCTCCAAATTCTGCTGCAATTTCTTCGTCCTTCACTACTTTTGGAACAATTTTATTTTTTTTCGTCCAAATCTACTTGCAACAAAAGTTGCGCAAACGTCTCTCATTTCTCTCCGAGTTTCTGAAAACTTGACGACTTAACTGGCTTTAATTAATTTTTTATTAGTCATTATCAAAGAACCAAGCAGATAAGAATTTGTCATTTTTTGAGTTGTCGCCTGATTTCCCACATCCGTTAAGAGATATCAGCTGTAACTTAATAATTAAAAATTAAGCTTTAATAATCGCGAAATTTACTTAAAATTTTCCATTCTGTAACATAATTTACTTTATCAAATTCAAGGACAACGTTCTAGTTATCCATCCAAGTACCTTTTAAATTGTTATTATAGTTTTTCTTTTATGACAGTGGAATCTAATTTTAGAACGTTAATAACACGTAATCAGACAATTGTTGCTAGTTACTTATTTTATAGAAAACTCCTAACTTTCTAATTAATAGCCGAGTTCGTTCGCTGAACAATTTTCGGTTATTTTCGGTTCTGGTTCGACGCATAATTTTCAGTTTAGCAACATTTGGTTTCAGTTAAAGTTTCAAAACGATTCGGTAATTTTCAAGGTTATTGACTAGGTCTTCGACCAGATTATTGCATATTTAATTGATAACAAAACCTATTTTAAAATAAAAGCGTTGAGAACTGGTGTTTATACTAATAAACAATTAATTAAGGTTGCAGAACTTTACGGAATTGTTAGACTTAGAGTTAGACAAAACGAAATTTAATTGAAAAGGACTGGAGGATTTATTAACAAAATATTTGTGAGCAACTGGTGTCGTTGTCCTGTTAGATTCTTTGATAATTTTTACTTCTCAATATTTTATTGCCCAAAATCTTTCGTGTCTAGGAATTAGCAATGGGCGTGGAGCAGAACTGTTAAAATTGAATTAACACATTTTTTTGGTTTGATTAATTGTAAATGAATTCTGTTCCACATCTCCATAGTTAAGGTCAACCAGAAAATCGATACATCCGTCTATATTGAAAAATCAAGGCTTTATCGCAAATTTTGTTGCAATCTGCTGATTAAAAGTAAATAATTTTTTTCAGGATGGCGTCAGATATTGAAATCTGTGAATGGCACGTTCAGATCAGGGGAATTGACTGCGATTTTGGGGCCCAGCGGAGCTGGCAAAAGTACCTTGTTGAACATACTCGCCGGATACGTGTAAGTACTCATCAGGTAATTAACTTCAATGTTCACATCATAATTAATAAGTACGCATGACGAACTTGCATAATAAGTAGCTTTTGTTGTTGATTCACTATTAATTGTGGGAAGAATTTTAGTTAATTGACAAAGCTGGTTCGAATTTATTAAACGATAAATTCGCTGTTATTGGTTAAGTGCCATCATTAGTTATATGGCATTTATTGTAATAAAGCGACTTTTCAACGTGATTAAGTGATTTTTTGAAAAAAGTGACAGCATGATTACTTCGATATTCAAAGAACTATAAGTGGAAAATTATCCAAGTATCACTGCATGTTTATTGCCATTAGGAGACAAAAACTTTTTGTAAACTAGAATTTACAAGAAACTTGTGGCCGACCTTGTTAACGAAAATAACAAACGCTCCGTTAAGTCTGTTTTGCAGTTAACAATTTTTTTGATCCTCTAGTCACACTTGGGTTAAATAGTGTTTTTCTTCGGATTTTCCACTCAATAACGTTTGTAAAAGTTGTAAAATTTTTGAGAAATACTTGTAAAGCTATTTCAGTCGAGTATTGTTGTTATTAGTGGGTAAATAAATGGAATTTTTAAATTCAATAAGTCCATACTTAAATATTTTTAAAAATTTGAATCAATAAAAAAACTGCAGTGTCAAATTTCTATATGCTTAAGTGATTGATATCTGATGGTTTATTACGTAAATTTTGTTTATTTTGACAAAATTCTGGGTTGCGTAAATAAAAGAATCGTTGGTTCAATAATCTTCAAAACCGCTCCTATATTTGTTGATGTTAAGCGATGAGTCTTCCGTTGTTGAAGGATGTTTATCAAGTTTTTTTACGGGAAGAACTTGTTATTAAAAAAATGTTATATCCTACTTTGAATATTATTTTCCGATGTGTGAATTTTTTTTATGTTAATTAGTTTGGTTTTAAATCAAACTGGTTGTGTTTCGGCAAGAATCTTGTAATTGAAAATTAAAATTTAGCACCTTGAAAAAGTCAAAAAATTTATTGCTATAAATTGTTTAATAATGGCAATAAAAGATTTTATGTTGTTTCGTCATCGTAGAAAATTTTAACAACACTTGAGTGAAAAGTTTTTTGCGAAAGCGAAATTACATAAAACTCTTCAGGGGGAACTGACAACAGAAAGTTACGAGAAACGTTTACAATTTTGGTAAATTATTTATTACACGTAAAATGTCGAGAATTTGCTCTAAATAATAAAATTTTAAACGTGAGGAAGATTAGATGTAAAATTCAAAATTTTTTTAATCCAAAGAGTGTATTTTGTAAGTGTTGCTATATCACATCTACATATAAAAATAAAAATTTGAAAACGAAACAAATAGACACCAAATACACCAAAAGTACAATTTGCAACACTTAAAGTTTTCTAAAATTAATAAAAAGTACAAGGGTGAGGAAAAACTTTAAAGGACAACAAATAAAAATTAATAAATTCTAACCAAAAAATATTGAGGCCATAACAATGTCAGTTAAAAAGATCTGACTGCTTACAAGACAGGAAAAAAAAACTTTAGTGAATAAAAAGTGTAGAGATTGGATAAACGAGAAAGAAGTATTAACTTAGAAACTTTTACAATATGGCAGAGTTTGGAGAAGTATACCCAGAATAGAGGAAGAAGTGGAAAAATTATGTTGGGACCCTTGAGAGGATGGATGGTAGCAGAACCATTAAAAGGAGATTTTAACATTGAAAAAAAGAAAACTTTGATAGAAATGGAAAGAGACTGATATGGAAAATTTAAATCAAAAGAAAGTACAAAACTGAAGAATGAGAGCCAAGACTTAAAGTGTCATAAAGTGAATAAAAAATATAAACAAGACAGTAAAAAAAACTAACAATGGCAACTAATGAAATGATATACAGATTAAATAAGAAGGTACAGAAGTACCAATATTAAGACAGACATTTTTACACTCTAGCAGAGAACTGGATTAGAAGAGATACCTAGAATTGAAGAAATAATTATGTTGGAGAGAATGTATACTAAGAGAAGCTTTAAAGAGTGAAAGGTTCCCGCATTTAAGAAAGAAAGAGATACTTAGAGAGATGAAAAAGTTGGACATCTAATACGAATATGGAAAAGTATAGCTAAGCTATAATGTTTAAAAATTATTCAAAAAAAACTGAGGAGATTCTATATTTAAGAACTACCACAAAACTTTCAGAGTAGCTAATTTAATTGGTAGGTTTGGAAAGAACCAACTGTAGTAAACTGTAGGGGTGAAAAATATTCTACTACGACTTAAAGCTACAAAAAGAAAATGAAACGTTTGAATTAATTGAACCATCAGTTGATTGCAGAGATTTTTAGACATTCGAAATTTTTGAAACTAAAATTTGAAAATTATTAATAATAGTTTTGAAAGTTTTTTAAAATTCTTCTGTAAAACGACTGAAGAGATTTGATATTTTAGAGCTACCACAAAAATCCGAAGGAACGTAATTTAATTGCAAATTGTCGAAAGAACTAACTCTAGTGAACTGTGTGGATGAAAAATATTTTACTACGACTTTGAGCTGAAAAAAATAAGTTATAAAACATTTAAATTAATTGAACCATCAGTTGATTTAAGCGATTTTTGGACGTTCAAAATTTTTCTATCAAAAATTTAAAATCTATGACCAAAAATTTCGAAGGTGTTTGAAAATTCTGCTAAAAAGTGACTGAACAGATTTTACATTTTATAATTACCACGAAAATTCGCAAGAAACTAGTTTAATTGCCAGTTGCTGAAAAAACTAATTCTACTGAACTGTGTGGGTAAAAATTATTCTACTACAACGTTGAGCTAAGAAAAAAAAATATGAAACATTTGAATTAATTGTACCATCAGTTAATCGAAGCAATTTTTGGACTTTCAAAAATTTGAAATTTATTACCAATAAGTTTCAAAGTGTTCAAAATTCTTCTAAAAGAAGACTGAAAAGATTAGATATTTTAGAGCTACCACAAAAATTCGAAGGAAGCTAATTTAATATTGTCAGTTGTCAAAAGAACCAACTGCAGTGAACTGTGTGGGTAAAAAATATTCTACTACAAGTTAGAGTTAAGAAAAAATAAATAAAACGGTTGAATTAATTGAACCATCAGTAGATTGAAGCGATCTTTGGATATTCGAAATTTTTATATCAAAAATTTAAAATTTATTACCAATAATTTTGAAGGTGTTTGAAAATTCTTCTAAAGAAAGACTGGAAAGATTTGATATTTTAAATTTACCACAGAATTTCGAAGGAAGCTAATTTAATTGCCAGTTGTCAAAGGAACTAACTCTAGTGAACTGTGTGGGTAAAAATTGTTCTACTGCGAATTTGAGCTAAAGAAAAAATTTATGACACTTTTGAATTAATTGGATCGAAGCGATTTTTAGTTTCGAAATTTTTTTATCGAAAATTTGAAATTTATTACCAATAATTTTTGAAGGTGTTTGAATTTTTTTCTAAAAAACGACTGAAGAGATTTGATATTTTAGAGATACCATAAAAATTTGAAATAAACTAATTTAATTGCAAATTGTCGAAAGAACTGTCTCTAGTGAACTGTGCAGGTGCAAACTATTCTACTACCACTTTCAGCTAAAAAAAAATGAAACGTTTAGATTAATTGAACCATCAGTTGATCGAAGCAATTTCTTGACATTCAAAATTTTTGCTATCAAAAATTTAAAATTTATTATCAATAATTTTGAAGGTGTTTGAAAATTCTTCTAAACGAAGACTGAAGGTATTTGATATTTTAGAGCTATCATAAAAATTCGAGAAAAGCTAATTTAATTACCAGTTGTCGAATGAACTAACTCTAGGATACTGCGTGGGTGAGAAATATTCTACTATAACGTAGGGCTAAGAAAAAAATTAAATATTTGAATTAAATGAACCATTAGTTGATCGAAAGGATCTTTGGACATTCGAAATCTTTGCAATCAAAAATTTGAAATTTATTACCAATAATATTGAAGATATTTGAAAGATTTTCTAAAAAACGACTGAAGAGATTTGATATTTTAGAACTACCACAAAAATTCTCAAGAAGCTAATTTAATTACAAGTTCTCGAAAGAACTGACTTTAGTAAACTGTGTGGGTAAAAAATATTCTACTACGACTTTGAGCTAAGAGAAAAAAATGAAACATTTAAATTATTGAACTATCAGTTGATCTAAGCGATTTTTGGACTTTCGAAATTTCTATCAAAAATTTGAAATTTAATATTAATAATTTCGAAGGTGTTTGAAAATTTTTCTAAGAAAGGACGGAAGAGATTTTATAGTTTAGAACTACCACAAAAATTCGAAAGGAGCTAATTTAATTGTCAGTTGTCGAAAGAACTAACTCAAGTGAACTGTGTGGGTGACTATGACTTTGAGCTAGGAAAAAAAGTAAGAAAAATCTGAATTAACAAAACCATCAGTTGATCCAAGCGACTTTTTGGACATTTGAGATGTTTGTAATCAAAAATTTGTTAATTACACAATCGATTTGTTATCCAAATAATCCGATGATTTATTATTGATACTGATAATTAGTTTTTCAAAATAAATAAAGTTATCTAACAATCTTAAGGAACATCAATTTTTATGAGGTGTAGCGAGTAGTGCTAAAATTTTAATAAATAAACAATTATCTAATATCCTTAAAATAGTTTTATTGTTATAGCTGCAAAAAATGCTACCGGTTTCCTTCAAATAGTGTCAAATATAACTAATGGAGAAAATAATTAATTAAGTGAGCAATTTACTGAGTCATTCACTAAATCATCAAAAATTTGAATTAACTGATGCCTTGCAATTAATAGAATCAATCATCTAATTAATGGATAGTGAAAGTTAAAAATTAAATCAAAGAGAATTTGACGTGTAAACTTATTGATCTACAGGACTTGATCAATAAGGATTTAAAATGCAAGGATGTCAAAAACCACACAACTTGTTTACCCAATTTAACTCCATTATGCCGTTATTGAAAGATTCAGCCAATAATCGGACTAATTATAAAACTACTATAACGAATAATTGAATAAATTAAATCCAAGCCGATAGACTCTACTTAAAATATATTCAGAGCCAGCAGTTTTCCATTATAAAGAGGTCAAAGAAGAGAATTTTTAATACTTTAACAAGTAATTTACATTTTTGTGTCATAAATTTGCTTCATACATCCGGCGAAATGTTAAACAATGCAACTTCTTTATTTAATTTTTGCTCGTTATTTACGTTATTTGTCATTAATTGAGCAACTGGGGCAAAAATCTTGACGTGAAAACCCTTCTAGTTTTCTATTGTAATATGCAAATAATTTATTAACTAGAAAAACACTTCTCACATAAATAATTAGTTTTAATTTCTGCCCGACGTCAAGGGGAACAGCAGATTAAAATTTATGCAAATAAATTCGTTTTAAGCTCTTATTTTGGTATTTTCTACACAAACAACGAACCACTTTGCGTGAGTTCCTTGAGCAATTGTGAATTTCAAACAAACAAAAATAATTACTAACGAGGTAGAGAAACTATAATAAATAGTCGAATAACTCGAAGGTTAATTAGATAATGAGTCACTAAATAAACAGAAAAAAAACAATAACATGTTATTAGGAGCAATTGCGGTTCGTTAATGGACGCCTCGAAATGGTTTTCATCTTGGTCCGAACCGAAGCGAGTACTTCAAACAATTTCAGACTTTAAGGTTATCAATGAGGTTAATTGCTAATTATTAGCTACAATCGTAAAGGTTTTATTTATCGGATTAAACCTTAATTTAACCGAAATCTAATCGAAATATCTGAAGCTGCCGATCCATTGTTTTTAAAAAAATTATTAATAAACGCGAATTTTATTATCGCAAGGATGGTCAAGACTTACGTAGTTTGGGTGAGTTTTATAATTTTTAATTGCACAAAAAAGTGTGAAGTCACGGAATCCTTAGGGCGAACCCAGAATAAGTTTTGATTGTTACCAAAACATTTTGTTTATTAACTCGTACCTATGGGTTTTAAACGATAAAAAATGAACAAATTAAGTAACAGTTTGTAGGCCTTCAATTGCTTGAATTAAATTTCCGGGTTCTAGCCCGCGTAATTCACTGAATTGTATTTTTCCTTACCGTTTCGGTTGCTATGTCGCGACCTTTCCTATAAAACACGTTTTCTGAGGCATTAAGGAAATAGGAAATGAAGCAAGATTTTAATTTTGAGTACCGAGTGGTGAATTGGCAACTATTTCCTGCAAACTGCTTCGTACACAATTGTTTTTGAAGTAGCAGCAATAATTATAAAAAACAGATTTAATTTAATTATAATAATGCGGATATTAAGAAATTTTTTAAATATTTTGTTGTCCCATTAAAATGGCAATTGACTTTTTAGTTCTGAAGAAAGTAGAATCTTCTCACCTTAACCTGGAAACTTTTGCATTTTTGTCGAATTCCGCAATACGACATTTTTTTTTATCAAAATTTTGCAATTTTAACCTAATAAAGGAAGCACGCACCGTTAATAATTGGCTCGGTTATTTCCAGGACTGCTGGCGTGAAAGGAAGTATCAAGGTGAACGACCGTCCTAGAGAAATGAAAATATTCCACAAACTATCGTCTTACATTATCCAAGAGGACATTGTGCAACCTCGTTTAACAGTCCGGGAATCGATGATATTCGCCGCAAGAGTCAAACTGGGGCCCAACATCAAACACGAAGAGAAGCTGGCAGTGGTAAGTTTAAATTAGCTTCAAGTTCGTGTCAATTAAAATAAATTTCTAGGTCGATGAAGTAATCAATTTATTAGGTTTAGAGAAATGCTCGCATACTAAAACTGATTATTTGTCCGGAGGACAAAGAAAAAGGTTAGCGATTAGTCTTGAACTTGTCAATAATCCGCCCGTGATCTTCCTTGATGAACCCACGACGTAAGTTCAAGATTTTTCGAGAATTTCGCTATAATTTCGAAGATTTTAAGGGGACTCGACAACTTCGCCATCAAACAATGCATAGATTTACTGCAGAAAATCAGCAAACTAGGAAGGACCGTCATTTGCACCATCCACCAACCGCCCGCGTCTCTATTCCAAACGTTCGATCAGGTCGGTATCCAAAGAGGAAAAACTATTTTTGTTTCCGTTCGGCATTAACCTTCATCCTGCCATTTTACTTCAGAACAACAATATTTTCAAGTTGCAAGTGCGCTCCAATGACAAAGTTTTATTGAGGATCTAAACGTTACCAGTTTTTTAAGCAAAAACTTTGATTTATTATTAATAAAAACATAATTGTTCCTGTACGACGTTCTAACAGAAATTAAGTGTTAGGTGCATTTAGTGCTCCCCCTCAGAGGGAAATGGCAAGTTACCAAGTCGTTCGGATTTGACCTAAAATTGTCCTTATGCCAACTAGTAAATGCGCGTCCAGACACTCGCGCTCGTAAACCTGTCGAACTCGTCCACGTTTATGGGGCTCGCAGAGGTTACATTCACACTGCTTTGGTTGGTTTGCTGAGAAGCACCGGCTTGCGAGGATCACTTTGACTTTCCATTATTTACCGAGTCGATGGTTCGGACGGGATGATAGCTAAGGAGGCTCGACAATGTGGCCATCAAACAGTGCATAGATTTACTGCAGAAAAACAGTAAAATAGGAAGAATTGTCATTTGCACAATCCACCAACCGCCCGCGTTTCTATTCCAAAAGTTTGATCAGGTCGGTTAAATAACAAAAAACAATTTTTCTTTCCGTTCAACCTTAACCTTCATCCTGCAATTTTCCTTCAGAACAACAATATTTTCAAGTTGCAAGTGCGCTCCAATGACAGAGTTTTTATTGAGGATCTAAAGGTTATCAGTTTTTGCAAAACTTTGATTTATTATTTAATAAAAAACATAATTGTTCTTGTACGACGTTTTAACAGAAATCAAATGTTAGGTGCGTTTAGTGCTTCCCTTGGAAGGAAATGGCAAACCAACGAGTAAGTCGTTTTGATTCGACCTTTATGTCAACTACTAAAGGCGCGTCCAGACGCTCGTTAGCTCGTCAAACTCGTCCAGACTTATGACGCTTGCAGAGGTTAACATCCACACTGCCTCGGTAGATTTGTTGAGAAGCAGGGTCTTGTGAGGATCTCTTTAACTTTTCGTTGTTTACCGAGTCAATGGCTCGGATAGCTCGCGTGATTTCTGTTGGAGGGTGCCGTCCACACACAGAACGAGTTACTAGAACGAGTGTCTAGACGTGGCTTTAGAGACACTTGTAGAGAGGTCGCCGACATTCGTTAACGAGTATAGCACTTAAAAAGTGTTGATCAAAACAAAAAAAATATTAAAGCATTGCCAAATTATGTTAATGGCGCATAAAAGAATCTGCGTAGCGAATTATTTTAATAACATGATTAACTTTTAGTTGAACTATAAAATTGAGTTGCTGAATAGTTTCTGAATTATTATATAAGATACGGAATGAATGAGCGTTTTTATAACTTTACTCTGCAATTTACGCTACGTTCTAAGTTTGTTACTGAAAGAACTTGTAGAATTGATCGGAATCCATTAGCTATTGACTGTCAGTTTCACCACATTCGTTGTGTGCTTAATGTTAATGACATAACATCTGATTCAACATCGTTCTACTATTCAACGAAACGACCTTGCCACTATATAGAGTAAATTAGTAATTGGCCAATCATCGCTACTAGATTTGTTTTCTGCGTTTATGGGCATTTAACTCGAGGCCGATAGAAGAACCAGGACAATAATCTAGAAACGTAATAGAAAACAAAAACAGGAAAATTCTGAAGGAAACTGTCGATAAAATAAAATTAAATGCAACAAATTACGACCATGTTTTCTTTAACCAACAATAGTTTAAATAATTGTCGGCGCTGCCAATCTTTGGTCTTGAACCTGAATCGTGTTGATGCTCAACTCGATCATTAATCAAACGTTGCTATCTACAGAAATCAAATTTGGCCAACTTCGTCAATCACTCTTAAATGCAATTTTTCCGCAATTAAAAACCGGCTTTTTGACGTCACTATTAAATTTTTGTTGATACCAATTTAATTAATTTGTTACAGGTGTACATTTTGGCTAACGGAAATTGCGTGTATAATGGAAATCCGTCACAATTGGTCCCTTTTTTGGCCCTTGCGGACTGTCCGTGTCCTCCGTTCAACACCCCTGCCGATTACAGTAAGTTGTGTAATTCCAACAATTTTTTCTAATAATAATTTTACAGTTATGGAAATCGTACATTGGAACCCTTCTAGTATCATCGGTCTCACCAATTTGACACAAAATGGCAAAAATAACAGACGGCAAATTGTTAAAGAAACTTCATCAACTTCAAATTGTGAAAATATTGAAGAAATTTATATGCCCACAACTCAATGTGGTATTCAAGAAAAAGATATTGATTTCGCAACGGGATACTGGATGCAATTGTTCTTGTTGTTGCAAAGAATGTTTTTGCAAATGAGGAGAAATAGTACGATGTTGTATATACAATTCTTTCATCATCTACTTTCGGGATTTTTGATTGGAGGAATTTTTTATGGAACCGGAAATAATGCTTCACAAACAGCATCAGTTTTCAAGTATTGTGTAACTTGTAACGTTTTTTTCATGTATACTCATGTAATGTCGCCGGTTTTGTTGTGTAATTTTCTCAATTTTTTTTAGAATTTTGGTTAATTAATTAATTTTAGTTCCCCTTGAAATGGAAATGATGAGAAGAGAATACTTCAATAGATGGTACAGCTTGAAAGCCTTCTATACGGCGTTAACAATTTCCACCATACCCCTATTGGTAATTTTTGAAAACCACCCAACAAATAATTAAAAAAAAATTTTTAGTGCATCCTAGGAGTCATGTTTTGCACAATAGTTTACTTCATGACCGACCAACCCATGGAAATTGACAGGTTTATAGGCTTTTGCCTAATGGGACTAACGGTGGGGATGTGTTCTCAAGGTCTTGGTTACGCTATAGGTTCTATATTTTCAATAACTGTAAGTTTTTTAATCATTAATAGAAAAAACTAATGAATTTTTTCAGGGTGGATCAGTCGTAGGTCCTTCAGTTTTAGCACCTCTTCTCGCTCTAGCTGTTTACGGCATGGGTTATCGCGACTCAATCGAACCATTCATGAAATTTCTCATGTCTTTATCGTACCTCAGATTTGGAGTTGCCGGTTTTTGCAACACAATTTTTTTCAATCGTGAACCAATGGAATGTACTGACGAACTTTATTGCCATTACAGTAATCCAAAACTGCTATTAGATGATATGGGTATCATCCCGACTGATTACAAGTATCAACTGGGAGCGGTCGCCATTTTTATGATTGTATTCAGGGTTATAGGGTACCTCTCCCTTAAGTGTAGACTCAATTCGGAATTGTCCAACAAAATTGTCTATTTTGCCAATAAAGTCATTAAGCACAAACACTAGTTAGGAAATTGTTGCTCTTAGTCTCTTAAATTTAATCTATTTATTATTGTTTAGGCGAATTTCTGCTATTTCGTGGTTAGGAAAAAATTGTTTGTAGTTTTAGTTATTTTAGGTAGTGCAGAATGTGATAATTAATTAATTAAAAATTACATTTTTTAGTTTTGTTATTTTCAATTAATTAGATTTGGGGGGTAGGTGGTGTTCACGTCTCCTGCCTTCTAGACAGAAAGAAAAAAAAAATCTCAGGGATAAATTTATTTGGTACAAGGTCAACTGACTAAAAATTATTAATTTTGGGACACAATATCATAATCACAGTTTATTAAAATAAGTTTAGGAATTTCCTAAATAATATAAATTATTGCTATTAATACAGTCATTATTACTAAATAGCTACAAGAAAGTTATGGAATTATCTATGGAAGCAATCACAGTTTTGATTTATGCCGAAATTTAACCACCAGCGCCTCAACAGTCCACATAAGGGCGGTAATTATGGTGATACAATTTATTATAACAACGCAAGCAGTGTAGGTTCCGGTAAAGTCTCTAACCACCCCCATAACAGTGCCTCCGATAAGAATCCCGAACCCTTCGACCATCATCACGATGCCCACAGCTAGACCCAGTTTTTCCAGCGGAACATAGTCGGGAAGAATTAATCCCATGTACACTTTCCTCACCCCTTTAGCTGCTCCGAGACTTAACGCTACTGCCAACATCACATAAAAGTCTTTTGATACAAGAATTGCTGAAATTTGAAAATTATTAAAGTAATTGAAGCCAGATCTACTTACAAAATCTCGTGGCTACGATTAGAACCAAATTGTAAGTGTACAGGACTCGTGAGGTGTTCTGGAAAAAATTCCCAATATAGGGGGCGAGTAGCCGGAAAATGATATCGGTCAATCCTACAGTTGATAGAAAATTTGCGATTTCTTGAGTCGTCAAACCAAGATCGTCCAAGATAAAGGGAGTAAGAAGCGTGAAATTGATTTCAGCAAAAAATTCGAAAGCTAAACCTAGAACTATGTTAACAAAAACGGGATCTTCGAGAAGATCGAGACCAAAAAATTTCGACACTTTAACCCAACAATTATAAATTCTTCCACCTGAATACTCAGATTCTAATGGTTGCTGGTTTTTTAATGTTTTTACACAATTTTCTTCTTCAAATTCTAAAACTAATTTAATACTGGATTCCGCCTCTTCTGCTGTCTCGCTGATATCTGTAATTTTAACAGTTATTTTCGGTTAAATTTAATTTTAACTTTACCAAATTTCTCCTTCATATGCCACTCAACTGGTTGAAGAAGAGCAGCGGCTACGAAAAGATTACCGCAAATTGCTCCACAAATCAAAATTACATCTTCAACACAATATTTTTCTAAAAGCCATTTGATGAGTTGTGGTGCTAAAATCGCTCCAAATCCTGGAATTGTAACAGCTAACGACATTGCTTTGTTTCTTTTTTCTTTGAAATAACTGTTAAGCGCCACAATTAGTGCCGAAAAATTAATTCCCATTCCTAAAGCTGAGAAAATAATTTAAATTTGACGTTATTATTAAATTACCGACAAGTAATCAGTCCATAGGCCACGATGAAGTGAAGGAAATTTGTCGAAAAACCAGTCAAAACCATTCCAAAAACCACCAAAAACGCTGATAATATTGCAATTTTGCGATAACCGTAAACTTTGAGAAGAACTCCTCCAAGGGGACCTGTGATCATCCCAAAAGCGCCATTTAAGTTCAAAATTAAAGAACCTTGCGTTGCTGAAAGGTCCAATTTTAAACAAATGTCTTTGAAGAGGAGGCCGAAAATTTGGGTTAAGGAAACAACTATAAACTAAAAAAATATTTCACTTACAAAAATACAACAATTTGATTATGTACTTACACTGGTTAGGGCACTGGAAAACACTATGACCCATCCGTATCCGCCGTCGGGCGGTACGATGAGAGTGTTTGCCATGTTTTGACGAAACTGTCAATTCTGGAACGGTTGAAGTGCAACTAGTGAATTAGAAAATTCCATTGTCTGCATTTATCGTACAAATTACAGTTTAATTCATAATTTATTTAAGATAAAGAACGAGGTCGTCAATCCTGAACCCATTTCTAGTGACACGGAGACTATTTCGAGCACTATCAGAAGATTAGATCTAGTTCGCAAATGAAAGTTCAGCTGCATAGTAGACTTTGGGTTTCAGAAATATTTTTGGTGAAACAAAAGAGTTTTTGTGAAAGTTTTACAACAGTTGATCCTGAACCTACACTTGCAACACCAGTTTTATTGTATTAAATTTCTTTATTTCTTTCTAAAACAGAAAAAAATAATTTTGCGAGTTTTCTTCAAGAAAATCGTGGGCTTACACTTTCACTTTCACAGTTTGGTCAGACTGCTGTCAACGTATTTTTTTACTTCCCGAAACGTGCCGACATAGTTGAATAAATAGAAATTATCCAAGGATTAAAGTATTTACTCAAACAATTCATGGTAAATTTCGATATTTGTGAAGCGAGAACGTGGATCATTTTGTTTAATTGTTATTTTACGCTGGAAGGTAGTTAATGGTCATTTTTATATCTGCCTCAACATCATGCATATTAATTAAAGGTAAAATAAGGACAATGGTTTTTGACTAAAATATGCAGGATAATGCTGGAGGATGAAAAGAAACGAAATCGTAATGGATACGAACTGTCAGTTATTTATCACGAAACAATGCAAAGGTTGCGACTGAAAAGACGAGATTTTGAATGAGAATTATTTAAAGGATTGTAATTTGGCAAAAGAGCGTTTTGATTCTTTTATGTTTTAGAAAAATGATTGATGAATTACTCCAGACAACTTTTCAACGCCTTAACTGACTTTCTAGAACTGTTTTGTTGTTAAGGAAAACTAGAAAAACAGCTAGCGATTTAGTAAAATGTTTTACTAATGTTTCACGTCGCAAGCACTCAATTAAGTGTCATTTTCAAAGAAAATGATTGAGGAGAATGGGAAAAAATATTTTAGAAATTAAATAATAAAAACGCTAATCTATTAAAAATTTGCACAAAAACTAAGTGAAATATTTTAAATAATTTTAAAACATTGAAAATTTGTTTATAAGAAAACAATAGGCAAAAATGATATAAAATCTGTATAAACTGAAAGTATATCAACTGAAATTTGTATAATTTTGTCTTCTGGAACGCATTTAAAAAATTTGAAAGAAAGTAACCAAGAAATTAAATTATTAAATTTTAATTAAAAATTTATTAAGAAGGAGAATAACACTTAAAGCATAATTGTAAGTTGCGCAATTCGTTGTGTACAGTTGTCGAACTGTTGTGAGGGAGGAACTATCAGACAAAAATAAACAATAAAAACTGCTGGTGCGTGACATTTAATTTTAGTGTTTTTTAATTATTCGATAAACATCAACGTTTTCTTCTCCAATACTAATACATCAAAGCATAATCTAGACGAGGGCGCAATTTACCTATTGATACTCCACTTCGACATTTTTAGTTCCAGTAATTGTTAATTATTATTTTATCCCAACGTTATTACTTCAGACAATGACCTCTGATTATTAAATAAATTTGGTCATATCTGAACTAAAACTAGAAAGTAAATATTATGATTGTGACTTTCCACTGTCTGTGGGAATAGAGTTACTGGTTAAATCAACATTTTGTTGACATTTTCTTTAGCATAAATTCCCAGTCTCAGTTATGTTATTATTTTTGAAAATATGTTTTGACTTTTAAACCTAATTTTCTCTTTAAAGCTCCTCACATCAAATGCGTCGGTTATCTGGAGGGGTTAGATAAACGCGGTCTTGAAAATATCTCCACAACCAAAATTCACGCGGCCTAAGATCGGGCGAACGCGCAGGCCACTGAAATGGTTCATACGTTCCTATCTATCTGTTACCAAATTCAATGTTTAATCAAATAACATTTATTCTGGAATTTTGCCTGCATTTTTGAGGTATGTATGCTTAAACTTATGTACAGTTCGGTTTGCAGCACCAATGTTATTAGAAATTTCTCGTATAGAGGTTCTCGAGCTTTCGTTTACATTCAAGAAAACATCTAACTCAAAATACTTGCCAAATTGTCATTTCTTTCGGTTGGGATTTTTAAAAGTTCTAAAGTTTCTCAAATTTTCTTGGAGTCTTGCGAACTAACGACTTTCTGCAACTTTTTTGTTTGAAAAGCGATTGTTGTAAATTTGCGCTCCTTGAAATAAAGTTGGGATATATCGGTCAGTTGATTGTTATCCATTATTTATTTATTTCTCTACAAGAAGGTAATTTTGAAACCCAAAAATGGTTAAAATACGATATTAACGGCGACACTGATGGATTACTGACAATTAAAGCTTTAGTTTTGCACGACACACAATTTTCAGAAAAATTTAACAATCTTGATGAACATTTTAAGTCACCTGTTCAGACATCATTGTACTAAAAAATACGTTTCTATTTGACAGAAATCAAGCAACAATTGAATTCGAAATTGATAATTAAAAAATTACTATTAGGGTCACTTTGTGGAGGTTAAAATATATTTTGTTAAACTTTTCTATTTATTCAAACTTTTTTCAAGCTTTTAGGAAACACCGTGTATATTTTGATCACTACAGTTGCACCTATTCTCCACATAAATTTCTTCATCATTTACAATTATTTATGAATACCTCAGAATTTTTTATGCTTTATTAAAGATAGTGGAAATAACTTTTAAGAATTATTGATCGACACTTGTAAAAAGAATTCCTTTGGCTTCAGTTTAAAGTAAAAAGACAGATGTTGAAGACTTTTCAGGCTAATGGATAATCGGGTTTTGGGTATATAGATATCCAAAAATTATTTTTAGCTGATGGACAATTTTTTCAACGGTCTTGATAAAAATTTTAAAAAAATCTTCTTTTCGATTTATGTTGAAGTAAATTTATTTCTAAAAACTTTTTTTGAGTTACCCAAAGAGTCGTTCACCCGATCTAAATCCGTCAAAATCAGCATTCATAACTGCTGTTTTCGTGTTTTTTTTTTCAATCGTAATCCTTTTGAACGAGAACTGATTGAACACTTGATCCTCTTCATCGCCGCAGTTTCCAGTATACGTGATTTTTTATACCACCCTCGCCTTCCTATGTCCAGTTCTGAAACGTGCCGTTGCAGTTAAACAAATAACAATTGCCCCATGGTTAAATGGTCCATTTAGATCGTGTGATCCTGGTGTTTATTCTAACAACCAATATTAAAATCCGATATTTGTCAACGTGAACGCGAGAAGGATTAAAGTGTTTAATTACTGTTTCACATTGAAAAGGATCCAATTTAAATGTTAACTTTCATGTCTGACTCGACGTCGGATATCAATTAAAGCAAAAACAAGAACAATAAGCCTCGACTAAAATATGCCGAGTGATGCTGGAGGGTGAAGAAATCGTAATGGATGCCAAGTGTCACTTATTTATTAGGCAACAACGTACAGATTACAACTGCAAAGAAAGAGGTCCGCAGGGAAAACGGGAATTATTTAAGGGATGGAAAGCGGCGAAAATGACGTTTTGCTTCTTTAATGTCTAAGAAAAGAATTATGTTGAAGTTATTTCGGAGAAATGACCATTCAAAAGTTTCAAGATAAACCAGGAACAAAATATGGTAATGTTGTATATAATTTATAAACTAGAGGCGGTTGCATAGAGTTAGAATCAACGTAATTTTAGCAAAATTTGAAGAAAGATATAGTAGGGAGTCAAATAGAAGTGAGATAATTGATTTATTAAAAAATTGTAAAAATTTTAAAACAACCAAAAAGAAAAAATAATAAAAGGAAAAAAAATATAAAAATGAGTAATCAAATAAGAAACTTTAAACATTTTTGATTTCGTCCATAACAAACAAAACATGAACAAACAAACAAAAATTAATAATATTTTTTCTTTATAAAAAGAAGTAATAAAAAGAAACTTTTGAGATTTTTGCCTTCCTCTTAGTCTTTTCAAAAAATTTTGGAAGAACCGCCTCAAAGTTAAAAACGATTCCCCTTAATTAAAAGTTGTTGCTAAATCTAATCAATCGCGTAATGGGCGGGTTTGTTAGGTAATATCAAAATGTAAACGACCCCTTTATGATTAAATTTCGTGGAACAAGTTTCGAGTCGGTTCTGGTTGAGCCACGGGCAACGTGAAGTCGTAAGTGAAAAGTTTCTAGTGGTCCCTGTGCCGATAGCTAGAATTCGAACAAAGCATCCCCTATTTTTGCTTTTCTTTCCAGTAACCCCTTTGATCGGCCATCAATGGCCATTGTTAAATCGTCCACGTCCCGTCGCTTTATCCACATCGAAACGTCGCCGCCTCCAGTCAAATCATGCGGTGCTTTTTCAAAATTAGCTATCCACGGGTTCCGCGAACAAATTACACCTCAGGAATCACTTTATATCACTTTACATATAAATCAATTTCGAAACACCGTCGATTGTGTAACGGATTCCTCTTGGAAACGCGTCAGTAATTGGGGAAATTACTTAATTTAAGGGCAATTTCTTGGGAGAAGGCGATTTGATGAGGTCCACGGCCCCGGGCCTTATTAGCGCCGTTCCACCTGATGATTGTTTTGCATTTTGAGGGTGGCGCGTGACGTAAATAGGTGGCGAGGAGGGTGCGCGATCAACGACGCCCTGGGAACCGCGCGATATAAAAAGATCAAGCTTAGCCCTGTCGCAGTCACCTGTGATTTGGTGGAATCACGATCTGGCTGAGGATTGTCACTGTTAACATAGTTTAGGATGAAGACTTTTGGTGTTTGCTGTGTGCAATTGTGCTTGCTGGTGTACTTCGTTACTCATTCTGGAGGCGGTAAGTAGAAGTCTTACAAACAATTTGAACAACGTTCAAAATTGTTTCAACTCTATTCGAATTATCAAAAACTTTTCAAACTTCACAACGTACTAAATGTAATTGTTAAAACTCTAAAGTACAGCAGGAACAATTGCCTAAAGCCCAAAAATATTTCTGATCCATTTTTTTTGCCGACTGCTTTAATATTTCTTGTTACTGCAAAATTCAAAATGTTGTTTGAGGAAAAATATTCTTGTAAGTCTCAAAATGGTAAATTGGGACTTTCAAGCTTTAATTTCATCCTCTACCATAAAAGCATTTTAGATTGCTATGCAGCAAATTTTCTCGAGCCGATGGCTCAAATTTCTTGTGAATTACATGAAAACTAAATTTACTAAGAACGTTGTCATCATGAAAAAAATTTCACCAAAAATGGAAAAAATAGAAAAACCTATTTTTTTCGATTTTTGGTACTTTCTGTTTTAATTTTTAATTTTTACTCAGTTTCCCAAATATGTGGCACATACTTATTTACATCATTAGAATTTCCTTAGGGATAGCTAGCTTTGAGTGTCCTCTATCCTATGAGATTTATTGAGCGCATTTTCAAAAGCGTTGATATTATAAATATAATTTGCTCCAATCTAATGAAAATTTTCTATCAGATTCATTGACACCCCCATTTTTTTACTATGGAGCAACAATTTTCTTCTGCACTGTATACACTCAAAATGCCCTAAAAGATTTTTAAAATTTGCCTTTAACAGTATCAAAAGTCTGTTGATTTATTAGCAATTGAACGTTAATCACAAAACTTTTCAGCTTTTTTTTATTTTGATACTTTGTAAATATTTTGAATTGAGTTTTCCAAAATCGTTGTAGCAAAAATTTTCGAATTTAGCCAAATATATTTTTGTTATGAAGAATTTGATTATCTTTGTCTTGCTTGCTTTCAAAAAGTAGGAGGATTCTACTAATTCTTATTTGCTCAAATTGAGGAAAGTGAATTAAAGGAACCATAGAAAAAATCATTGAATAATTGGTTCCGTGACCTTTTCTTTTGTTCATCTAAATAACCAAAATGTCACATAAAATATTTAAAAAATTGTTTCTTCTGCTTTTAACACAAAAATTGCGAAATTTTCTCAGTTTTTCTGTTTTATATACAAAACCATTACCTATGTCCTCCAGCTTAATTGTTAAAACTCTAAAGTACAGCAGGAACAATCGCCTAAAGCCCAAAAATATTTCTGATCCATTTTTTTTGCCGACTGCTTTAATATTTTTTGTTACTACAAAATTCAAAATGTTGTTTGAGAAAAAATATTTTTGTAAGTCTCAAAATGGTAAATTGGGACTTTCAAGCTTTAATTTCATCCTCTACCACAAAAGTATTTTAGATTGCCATGCAGCAAATTTTCTCGAGCCGATGGCTCAAATTTCTTGTGAATTACATGAAAACTAAATTTACTAAGAACGATGTCATCATGAAAAAAATTTCACCAAAAATGGAAAAAATGGGAAAAGCTACTTTTTTCCATATTTGGTACTTTCTGTTTTAATTTTGAATTTTTACTCAGTTTCCCAAATATGTGGCACATACTTATTTACACCATTAGAATTTCCTTAGGGATAGCTAACTTTGAGTATCCTCTATCCTATGAGATTTATTGAGCGCATTTTCAGAAAGCGTTGATATTATAAATATAATTTGTTCCAATCTAATGAAAATTTTCTATCAGATTCATTGACACCCCCCTTTTTTACTATGGAGCAACAATTTTCTTCTGCACTGTATATACTCAGAATGCCCTAAAAGATTTTTAAAATTTACCTTTAACAGTATCAAAAGTCTGTTGATTTATTAGCAATTGAACGTTAATCACAAAACTTTTCAGCTTTTTTTTATTTTGATACTTTGTAAATATTTTGAATTGAGTTTTCCAAAATCGTTGTAGCAAAAATTTTCGAATTTAGCCAAATATATTTTTGTTATGAAGAATTTGATTATCTTTGTCTTGCTTGCTTTCAAAAAGTAGGAGGATTCTACTAATTCTTATTTGCTCAAATTGAAGAAAGTGAATTAAAGGAACCATAGAAAAAATTATTGAACAATTGGTTACGTGACCTTTTCTTTTGTTCATCTAAATAACCAAAATGTCACATAAAATATTTCAAAAATTGTTTCTTTTGCTTTTAACACAAAAATTGCGAAATTTTCTCAGTTTTTCTGCTTTATAGACAAAACCATTACCTATGTCCTCCAGCTTAATTGTTAAAACTCTAAAGTACAGCAGGAACAATCGCTTAAAGCCCAAAAATATTTCTGGTCCATTTTTTTTTTGCCGGCTGCTTTAATATTTTTTGTTACTACAAAATTCAAAATGTTGTTTGAGAAAAAATATTTTTGTAAGTCTCAAAATGGTAAATTGGGACTTTCAAGCTTTAATTTCATCCTCTACCATAAAAGCATTTTAGATTGCTATGCAGCAAATTTTCTCGAGCCGATGGCTCAAATTTCTTGTGAATTACATGAAAACTAAATTTACTAAGAACGTTGTCATCATGAAAAAAATTTCACCAAAAATGGAAAAAATAGAAAAACCTATTTTTTTCCATTTTTGGTACTTGTTGTTTTAATTTTGAATTTTTACTCAGTTTCCCAAATATGTGACACATACTTATTTACATCATTAGAATTTATGAGATTTATTGAGCGCATTTTCAAAAAGCGTTGAAATTATAAATATAATTTGCTCCAATCTAATGAAAATTTTCTATCAGATTCATTAACACCCCCCTTTTTTTACTATAGAGCAACAATTTTCTTCTGCACTGTTTACACTCAGAATGCCCTAAAAGATTTTTAAAATTTACCTTTAACAGTATCAAAAGTCTGTTGATTTATTAGCAATTGAACGTTAATCACAAAACTCTTCAGTTTTTTTTATTTTGATACTTTGTAAATATTTTGAATTGAGTTTTCCAAAATCATTGTAGCAAAAATTTCCTAATTTAGCAAAATATAGTTTTGTCCGAAGTATCTCTTCGTAAAAAATTTCAGCAAGTGTCAGTTAATTTTTTCCAGTTATTTTCAAAGAGTAGCAAAATTGCAGTTTTGCGTAAAAACAAAGTTACTTCAGTTAGCTTAAAAAATATCGCAAGCTAATTACTTTAAACATTATTTTTAAGGGAAGTAAAAGTCATTCTACCCCCGCTATACACAGAAAATTATCCAAAATTTTTAATTTTTTTTTCTACAACTCAATAGTTTGACTTCTTTCATTTTCTTATTATTTTTGGGCAATACTCTAAAATTTTATTATTTAATTTGTTGCTCTTCATTTAGTTAAGTTCTGATAAATTATTGTCTGATTCTTGCTAAGTTTAAATATAATTTTGAATTATGACAAATGAGATTAAGTCACAATTATGAAATTAAAAATAAATAATATTAATTGACAATAATTTTGCATTTATTATAAATCTTTTCACGTTAAAAAGTTTACAGTGAAAATGGAGAAAAGAAATAATTTAGCTGCAAAAATTTTTTTTTTAATTGTTGTAGTTCTAAAATTGTTTGAAATAGAATAATAACAATGCCAAAACTGGCATCAGTTTGTTTTTAAAATTATTTCTAATTATTTTCTGGTTCTTATAGACAAAACTTATTTTCCAAATTATTTTCTGCTATAATTTAATTTATTACTCTACTTTGAGTTTAGGGTAACTGCATTATGCAACAATGATCAAGGTAGAAAATGGTGGCCAAAACATCACAATGCAGGTGCTATTGAAACCACAATAATCCAATAACGGAAGTAGTATCACGTTTCCCTTTATTTTGTAGCAAATACCTAACCCCCACATTAGTTGATTGGCGATTCTTCAATATCACTAAAAAATTGTTTTTACTTTCTTTACTACACAAAAAGTCCAATTAAATCTAAACAAATTTGATTTTAGCACCATCAGACAAGGAACCAAAACGCTCTAGAATGATTTCTTACGCTCTAACCCCATCGCTGCGAGTGGGCCGTCGTTCCGAGGGCACTTGGGACCGAAACACAGGTAAATTTGCAAAAACCCATCAAAACCCTAACAATTATTTTCGCAGACGTGAAGCGAAAAATGGAAAAAATCATGTCATTCATGCGAACCGGCAGAGGTGGTTCAAATGGTTTCGACGATTTCGAAATTTCGAAACGTAGCGGCTCCAACAACGGGATGTGGTTCGGTCCTCGTCTTGGTAGAGTCCAAAAACGGGCAATTTCCGACGATTACACCCCTTGGACTTACATAATTTTCAACGGTGAAGGTCCTGTTAACCGTCAAGTCCATTACACGCCCCGATTAGGTCGTGAATCTGAAGAAATAGTCGACGAAGACCCCACCAATATATTAACAACGGCTTAATTATAATTTTTAAATTTCTCCCACCGAAATCAGCATTATAGTGATTGGCTGGACATTATAATTGCACTTCTCGCTGTGAAAATAAAAAAATTGATTGAATAAAAATTATTTGTATTTTTATCGACGAGTTTTATTTAGTTTTTGTGATTACAACGTATCTATCTTGACCGCTGAAATCCTTGAAGGACCCCTCGTAATTTGCACTTAAGCCGGTCGCGATGAGCCATTTGCGCAATAGGAGTGGTTGCGAAGGATAAACTTCGAGGAACAATTTGCCGCCGGCGTTCAACACGTCGGATGATAAGACGATTTTTGTCACTAATTTAACTACGTCTAAGCCGTCGTCACCACCGTCCACGGCGCGAATGTCCTCGAATCTGCGGAAAGGGCGATAATTGCTAAGGGAAAACAAAACAAGATGGGGAGCTTTCGGGGCGAAATTAAAAACAACACTTTAATCAAGATCGGATAAGTGCTCCCACTTCACCGTAGAATTTTCAATTTAAGGCCCAAATAAAGGGTGAAGTAAGGACCTCGATATGCAAAAAGTAAAATAGCCTAAAGTTATAGGTTGCGTCCTGGATAATTTCTTCGTAGATAAAATTAAAAACAAAAAATTAATTAGAATACAGTCACTGGCATGGCTAGTTATAGGGGAGGAAACAATAAAAGAATCCGGATAGGTAGGTACTTAAAAATAAAAATTTGACGCAAAATTAATGGGGCAGTTAAATAGGAGAAAGAGTAAATTTTCAATCAAAAAATAACGGAGGAAATTAATAGAAATCCTACCAAATTTTGCAAGCAGCAAGTAACCGTAATAGAATGACGAAAGTAATTTCAAAATTAGATTTAAAGATAACGTCCAAAACTCTAACATCTGGACAAAGAGTTGAAACGTTTTATGGATGATATGAATACGGAGAAGTGCGGAGCATAGAGTCAAAATGAAAAATAATAATAAAAAACTACGTACGGTTGAGTCCTCGGCTCTATGACTGGTATGACCGACGTGGGGACATACGGCGCGTTGCTCACTATAACATCGAACTTGTCCCCCACCGGAAATGGGGTATCCAGGGCCAGTTTCTTGTTGATGATCGTGATCCTGTCTTGGAGATTGTTGCTTATCGCGTTTTCCTTCGTAAGAGCGCAAGCCAGATCCGATTGGTCAACGGCGGTTGCTCTCAGCTAAAACCAGAAATAAATTCGAAAAATTTCACATTTTTCCAAAACCTGCGGTCGTTCTTGGATCAAAGCTAACGATATGGCGCCACTTCCGCAACATAAATCCAGGACGTGGCTGCAATTCTTTTTGTCTATTTCCTCAAGAACTAAGTCGATGAGTCCTTGGGTTTCTGTCCA
Source organism: Pyrochroa serraticornis (assembly GCA_905333025.2). Classification (NCBI taxonomy): domain Eukaryota; kingdom Metazoa; phylum Arthropoda; class Insecta; order Coleoptera; family Pyrochroidae; genus Pyrochroa; species Pyrochroa serraticornis. The sequence goes on along the minus strand of HG995157.1, from coordinate 4,433,760 downwards.
TGGAATGAAAACAGGAGGCGTCATTTTTAGGTTTAAATTCCGAAATTTCCATTCTCCCAAAATGTAAGGAATCGGGACGCTGCGGAAGCCACAATTGAGTAATTGTTGTTAAAGTTAAGTAGGTTACCCTTTCAAGCGTTCGTTGCATAACGATGTAATTTGGAAAATTTCTTGTTCAGAAACAATTCGGTTTTTAAATTTATATAAATCTGAAATCTAAAAAAAAATTAAAATGAAATCGAAATACCTTTAAGTTACGCTGCTAAATTGAAGAGAGTGAGCCAAAATGTTTTGGATTGAGTCTCTAGGGTCTTTCACCATATTGACTTGGAATTTTTTTGTCCATTCTTCAAGCAAGTCATCGACACACTTTGTGGGGTTTCTTTGGATAGTGGCCATTGCAGGATTAACGAAGATGTGTTAATTTTACTTTATATAGGTAATTTTTTCAACGGCTTTGACCGGCTTAACGATAATCTTTAACCTCTAATCTTTGATAGGTACTAAGCTGTCATAATATTTTCAATAACTGTGATTAGTAAATATATTTTTCAATATAGGTGCTGTGAGATTTTTGTGAAGAATTTTGCTGAATTACACTAGAACAAATTATTTATAAAATAACTCATGAACGCAATTCTCTAAATAATGTGGTTTAGTATTTCTACACCAATTTTGCGAAAAAATGTCAAAGAATATTCTAAATTACATAACGCTTTAAAGCAGTAATGTTAAGATTAAATATTTAGAAATTATAAATAATGTGTAGATAAAAGTTACTAAATTTTTTAAACAATCTACCAATAACGAACCAAAATAGCAATAGTTAACACATATTTAGATCATTTTAGTTCTTGAGCTGTATAGTGTATATACATAAAACAGCACTTAAAGCCTTAAAGGTTTATGGCTTTGTCTAATTCAAATTGTTCCTCCCCTCTTTAATCCGTTTTACTAGTTGTATACCAATATTTTGTTTTTTTCTCCCATCCTCTGATGCTAAACTTCTTCAAGTCATCGACTACCTCATTTAACCATTTTCTCCTGAACATTCTTCCTTCCTCTCCTTCAAATCGCTTCCATCATGCGTGTCTATTATCATTACCTGACATTCCTAATAGACCCATGCATCCAACTCTCTGCGCTCTTACTTCTTGGGTTACACAATATTTACCATATATTTCCTTCATCTCCTTATTTGTTTAGATTTTCCACTATTTATATTCTCCATTCTCGCTACAATTTTTTTTAAAATTTCTTTTTCCATTCTTTTTGTCCCTAGAGCTTTACTATTATATATTATCCAAACTCTCATTACTTCCTGTAACTTCAAAATTTCTTCCAACTTATTGGTAAACATTAATTATTTTAGTCTTCACACAGTTGTTTTTAATATCTTTTATTTTATCTGCCCTGTATTCCTGTTTGTTCCTTCTATAGATTCAGTCAGCAATTTTGCTTTATTTCTGTATTTTACCTTGTTCTCTATTAAGTTTCTCTAAGTTGTGTTGTAATTTATCTTTGTATGCTCAACACTCTCTTACTACTTTCATCGAAACTGCTTTTATCCTTATTCCTTCTTTTGTTCTTCAAAAATGATTTTGAGATATTTATCATTGCCATTTTGATTCTTCTCCACTCAATTTTTACATCTTTTGCCGTTACTTGATCGTTTAACTATTTTTCTATCTCTATTAACACCCTTCTCTATTTTTTCATCTTCCATGTTCTTCATTTTGTGTTATTTTCTCATATTTAGTTTCTCCCTTGATATGCTGAGTATTCCCTAAGATGTTTTCTAGTCTAAATCGTTTCTTTTTCATCAAGTGCTTTCATCACTTAATCAAAGCTTTTTGAACATTCTCAACTAGGCCTGGACGCCTTGAAAATGATTGGAGTAGGAATTTCAGATTTGGTACCATTATCCATTACTGGAGAAATCAGTTGAGGCAAATAGACGTCTCTTTCAAACAAATTTCAGAGACAATATAAAAAAATCTCTTTAAAACTATTCCGGATTTTTTGTAGCAGCATTCATGGCAGCTATTTTTCACATGCTGGTACAAAAAAAAATCTGGACGCATTTTTTGTTTGTTGTTTTCTTAAATTAAAGATAACTAACATATAGAAGATATTCTATTCTTATTATTGAAAGTCTAAATCATGTTTTCCAGAATATTACCAAAGTCTTCTATTGGGTATTGCCGCACTTTGCAGAACTTCTTATTATTCTTAACAAATTTTTTCGTCTTTAAAGCGTTTGTTGCTAATGTTTTTTGCGCAGTTTAATGATTAATTTGCTAAGAATTTTTATGAAGAAATTAAGTTCGCATTTCAAATAAATAATCAACTGGTAAACGAAAAATTTATTTATGCACAAACTGATATCCTTCTATGGTGAAAGATGCTTCAGAAGCGCATCACTATTTGTTAAAAATGAAAGGATTTCTAGAGTAATTTTATTGGTTGTTTTAAAACTATTTTAGAGAAAAAACACAAAACGCACAAATTTTCTGGAGCTTTTATAACAAATTTTAATTGTAAAAGTTAAAAAAAGCAATCTTGGGAGAAGTTTTAATTTTATTACGTTTTAACGACCTCTACATATCTATTTTTGCCGCAAAAGTCTTTGTAGGTGTTCTCATAAGCTGCCTTTAGGCCACTTTTTTTTATCCACTCCTTCAACAATTCAGGATGAGAATTGTCGACTTCTAAAAATAATTTGCCACCTTTATTCAGGATCTGTGACGACGCCAACATTTCCACAATTAATTTGATCAAGTCTAAGCCTTCTTTACCTCCGTCTAAAGCATTTAAATCCTCGTATCTAAACACAAAATGGTATTAATAAAATATGAAAACACTTTATAGTTGGTATTTACAACAAAATTTCAGGTTGAAGATCCACCATCGCTGCAGTGGGAACGTAGGGAGGATTGCTGACAACAATATCGAAGGTTTCAGTTACTGGAATTGAACACTTCTGGTTTAAATCAAATTGGATAATTTTTAAACGTTCCATTAAGTTGAGATTTTCCGCGTTTTCACGGATTAGCTGACAAGCTTGTGCTGATTGGTCCAATGCCGTCACCTTTAACTGAAAATAAAATTATTTTGGTTTTTCCATTTTCAGACAAAACTTTTTGACACAAAAGCAAAGAAGCAATGTTCTGTTGTTATATTTGGCTGTGGCCCTTGCAGAAAAATTCGTAAGGGCCTCAGGAATTTTTTTAAGACTTTTAGACAATTGTGGCAATAAAGCATTTTATTTCTCTACCGAAATATCAGTTTTTCTATTATAGAAAAGTGCCAAAAAGTGCCTCAACTAAATTTTGTGCCCGAATTTCAAACAAATTTGCGTCCTCATAGAAAATAAATAGTTAAAAAATTAATTTCTAACTAATAAAGAAAGTGAAAAAGAATTCTGAAACTTATGGGTTTTTTTAAAACTTTGCACCGGAAGCCTAAACTTCTTAGGCTTCTACTGTAATATGCTCCTGATTTTCGTCATGGATGTTTTAGTTAGTTATTAAAAATTATTTCCTTTACTATAGGGAGTGTCTACAAAGAAAATCGCGATTCCAAGTACCTGGTCTCGTTCTTGCAATAACGATAGAGCTATAGCGCCGCTTCCACAGCATAATTCTAAAACTTGTTTGCAGTCCCTTTTGTCGATTTCAGCCAAAACTAAATCTACCAGCGTTTCCGTTTCCGGCCTTGGAATGAAAACTGGCGGCGACATTTTTAGTTGGAGATTTCGAAATTGCCATTCGCCTATAACGTACTGGATAGGCATCCTGGAAAAAATAAGAATATTAGAACTAATTTTATCTCAAAGTATATGGTTTAGATAAAAGTTAAAAGTAGAAATTGATGTCATTCCTATAATAAAATAAATAATAAAAATATAGATTTTCTCTCAATTAGAGTCTAAATTTTCAATAACAAACAACAAGCTTGCCGACACGTACTTTATCATCCGTTTCTCACATAAGGCTGCAATCTTCATGATATCCAGGTCAGACAATATTTGATTTCGAAATTCGTAAACATCTGAAAGCTGCAATTTAAAATTAAAACAAAATATAGCCAATAAAAACTTACCTTTGACGTCCCCAAACAATGCGCTAAAATATTCTCAATAGATTCCTTAGGTTCTGAAATTGAATTTCGTTCAAACTCAATCTTCCATTTTTCGAATAAATCGCCAACACTACGTTCGAATTTCCCGCGATCGTTGCCAACCACGCCGCGATAACTGTCACTAAAACGCCGCCACTGACAACTGCTTAACCTAACAAATTTCACATTGTTTAAGTGTTTTTTTAAAGTGTTAGCAGAGTTTTTGAAAAACCACGACATGAGTGGGGTAAGTGTATAGATACTAGGGCCAGATTTCGTTTTTTTTTTAAATTATCACTTAATTTAAGTCGCTGTAATTTTGTTAACAATCACCACAGAGCTAAACTTAAATAGCGAAAAGCGAAGGCACAGAGGTGGAAACTTGCGGAGATTGCGTTTTGCGGAATTTTGATTTCCAAATAAGGTCTCAACTTACGCGTCTGTTTATCAAAATTCTATGGAAAATATTGCGATAAACGTATGTCTGTGAGCAGCTGGTGGTGTCAAGAAAGTTCCCTTTTCTGGCACTTTATATGTTTAAGATATTTCTATTTTTTTTAAAAGAAACTTTATAGGTACAGAAACTATTCGTTTATTTTGTCAATTTTTTAAGCTAACGGTGCTGTTGGATAACGTAATTATATACAAAATGTACAGTGAGCTTAAAATAATATCACTAGTAATACTTAATTGAATGATTTTGCTACTTTAGGAGACCGTTAACTTGGTCGCTTAATTCGACTGGATCCTCTCGTCTTTTCCTATATCTAACTATAATCGCTTCTACTGTCCACATCACTATAGTGGTGAAAGTGACGCAATTCATAATAAATATGCACATGGTGTAGCTTCCAGTTACGTCCCTAACAATCCCCAATATGGGACCACCTATCAAAATACAGATTCCATTTACCATCATTTGAATCCCAGCAGCTGAAGCGAGTTTCTCTATGGGGACGTAAGTAGGGATAACCAAAGACATATAAACTGTCCTCACCCCTTTTGCAATACCCAACCCCAAAGCCACCCCCAATAAAATGATGTAGTTATCAGAAGCCAAGAGCACTAAAAAAAATATTATTGATATTGCTTTTGTTGTTAATAATAACTTACGAAATCTCGTAGTAATTAACATTAATAAAGTTAAAACATACATGGGTCTGACTGGTTTATTCAACCAATTCCCGATGTAAGGGGCGAAAAACCTAAAAATAATGTCGGCAATCCCCAGTACCGACATGAAAGTGGCGCTTTGGTCCGTACTCAACCCTATATCGGCCAAAATAAAAGCAGTAAGAACCGAAAAGTTGAGTTCGGCAAAAACTGCCAAAGACATCCCCAACATTATGTTGACGTAGATGGGGTCTTTGAGTAGGTCGAGGTCGAAAAAATGGGCGATGTTCAACCAAACTCGTTTTAGTAGCGTTTTTTTCTTTTTCGGTTTAGTCATTTCAGGATTGTAAACGCTGTCTCTTTGTTGCTCTTGAATTTTCGAAATTTCCAAACTAAGATTGGAGTTTTTCCAAGTTCTTGACGCCACAGATTGTCTTCGTTGCGGTAAAACTAATTGAAAATTTTAGTTGTAATTTTTACTAATTTTAATAAATTACTTGAATGGAGAGAAAGGACGCTGCCACTTAAAGCAGAATCCATTCCGTAAATAGCGGCTGATTCTTGATCGTAATTGATTGACAATATCGAACCCATATTGGAATCTTTTCGGGTCCTGCAACGGACACCATCTTCGACTAATGAAGCTGCAAATAATTCAATAATTAAATTATTTGAAACTCAAAAATTAAAATTGTTACTAGTTCGAAGAAATTTTGTTTTGTTATCAGCTTGTGGCGTTTCTTCGTTTTCTTCTTGAATATTCTCGTTTTCTTCTTGAATATCTTCGAGTTTTTCTTCGGTTTTTTGTTTAATTAAGTGCCACTTAATCGGTTGTAACAAACTGGCTGCGACGAAGGAATGAGCGGAAATAGCGCCCAAAATTAAAGTGACACCTTGAATTGTATGAACTTTCATCAAAGCTGTAATAATTTGGGGCATTATTATGGGCCCAAGTCCGGTGATGGTCATAGCGTAACCCACCGCTTTGCTCTTCTTTTTCCTAAAGTAACTGTTGAGAGCTAAACTATAAGCCGACATACTCATTCCCATACCAAGAGCTGAAGTAAAAAAGATAATAGTTTTAAGTAACAAAATGAAACTACTAACATGTCACCAATCCGTAGGCGACCATGAAGTGGGTGAAGGTTGTCGAAAATGCTGTTAAAATAATTCCAATGGTAACCAGGAAGGCGCCAATGAAGGCGATTTTGCGGTAACCGAAAATTTTGAGGAGGACTCCATTGACGAGACCTACTAACATCCCGAAGGCTGAGTTGAGGTTGATGATGAGAGATCCTTCAGTGGCTGAGAGGCCTAGTGTAATAAAAGTGTCCTTGAAGATAAGCCCAAAACTTTGCATCATTGGAATAATCACAACCTGAAACGTTATTTTAGTTTTATTGATGATTTCGATTACTGTGATTTTTTTATCTCGCTTATCAGTCATGATATGTGTAATAATACTTGGAATGCGTGTAATAGCAAAATATTTTTTAAATTGCGAAATTACAAAATTTTTGACCTACTCGTAAAGCTATTCAAGCTTCATCCATTATAATAGAAAATTTTGGTGAGTCTTCCATTAAATAATAAAATCATTTTTCATGCAAGTGATTGTTGTTTTATTTACCGTTGTGCAGTAATCGCAATGTCAAAGATAATTGAATTTGTAATTTCCAACTTACATTGCATAGGGCATTGGCGAAAACAATAACCCATCCGTAGCCCCCGTCTGGGGGCACTTTTCCTGTTGCCGTCATTTCGGTTTGGAAAATTGCCCCAGTTTATTTAGCTATCATACTAAGCTTTTATAATAATTTTTTATCACTGACACTGTCGCAATTTATTGATAACTGAACTGCTAACCTCTAATAACTTGTATTAAGTGTACGAGGAGCGCCAAATTTAGTGATACTAGATATCAAGTGAGTTTTTAGGACTTCTCATTCAACGATGACACAGCGCTAACAAATGATTGGTTTGTTTTTCAAATTATGTAATGGATTAATTGATAGTTGCAGTCGCAAAATTAATTGAAGTGTACTTAAGTAGAAGGTAACAGATCTGCGCGTTTAGCACACTTTCGTCATTCTCATAATTAACGAAACTTGACACGGTCCTGCGCTAATAAAACTCGGCCAATTTTTTCCGCAAGGTTCTTCTGTCTTTAACATGTACAATCTACTTATTTACAAAACTCTAGACGATCAATCTCCTACTCTTTGGCATTTTATTTCTTTTTAGATTTTAAGTTCTACTTCTCATTGGAAGCTTTTTCTAGGAAAGGCACGTGTTACTTAGTTGTGGTGGTAACTTACTTATTTCAAGGTTGAAAATTACTTGTTTGTTTATGTATAAAAAAATACTCAGGTATTATCCACTCAGGCAAAGTAGAAGTGTGAAATTATTAGAAAAAACTTCAAGCAGGTTTGAACCGTGATACTGCTTCAGTTCAAAGTATTTTATACATCTACAAGTAAATTGGGTCAAAGCTTTATGTTGAGATTGAGGTTATGTCTAAAATTTTCAGGAACACACTGTATATTAAGTGATTTTTTTTTATTAATGAACATTAGCTACAATTAATCATATTTTATGTTCAAATTTATCTTCTTTGACTTTTTTGAAAGGTCAGATATTTTGGCTGGAAAACTAAGGATTGAACTGAAAAATTATTGTTAATTGGTATTAAGGGGTCTTTCAAGTATAAGTCAAAATCGTTTTCCAAAATTTTCGAAATTTTTTTCTTCCCCAGTTAATGAGTATTTTCAAAATACGAAACCAATCGCTCTGAGTCAATGAAAAGAGTATTTTCAAATGCAATTTATCTCGTTGAAGTCGTTTTTCTACTTGTGTTGTCTATTTGACTGATAGGCTTGGTGTAAATCGGTGAAATCGCAAAAATCTGTTTTTCTGCAAAATTTCAAGCTTCTTAGCTATTACAGTTTCTAAGATATTTTGATTGCAGTTGAATCTAGTAAATCTCCATTCAAAGAGGTTTTAAATAATATGAACGTTCTACGAAATTGTAAATAAAGAATTGAAATTTTCAACAAGTGGCCAAAGTTTTGGTCAAAGCTTTGGCCACTTGCGTCCAAATTAAAAAAATCTTTCGTCGTTGTGTTTGATGTCTCAGAGGATTTAAAATGATTTTGAAAGGTCCATTGAAATTAATAATATTTTGGAAATTTTCTTTCTACCTCACTCGATGAAAATTTTCAAAATTTCCGAAATGGGAAACTAATCGCTGCGACTCAACGAAAGTTGCAAAGTATAATGCAATTCGCCTCGTTGATGTCGTTGCTCAATCGTTTTGTCAATTTTATGAAAGATTTTGCGCAAATTCCAAAAATTTACAAAAATATTTTTTCCTTTAAAGTTTCAACTACGATAGCTCTTAAAGTTTTGAAAATATTTCGAATGCAGTTACATCGGATTATTTTTCATTTAAAGGGCTTTTTAATACTTTTTATATGAGCACTCTACGATTGCAAATATAATGTCAGATTTTTAACGAGTGACCAAAATTTGGCCTAAAAACATTAAAATTGTTATATCTTCAAAATTAAGCGTCAAATTGAAAAATTCTGCCAGCGTTGTGTTAGGTTGTATTAGCTCTAGGATATTAGAATTGTGTCATTCAAGGCTGATTGAAATTTTCAATATTTTCGTTTTTTTTTTCTAGCTCAATCATTGAAAATTTTCAAAGTGGCTAAAATGTAAACTAATCGCTGCAATTCAACGAAAGTTGCAAGATCTAATGCAATTCGCCACGTTTATGTAGATTTTTCATTCATTTTGTCCATTTTATTGAAAGATTTTGCGTAGGTCCCAAATACCTACAAAAATTATTTTTTCTCCAAAGTTTCAACCTCGATAGCTCTTAAAGTTTTGAAAATATTTTGAATACAGTTACATCGGATTGATTTTTATTTAAAGGGCTTTTTAATAGTTTCAATATGAACACTCCACGATTGCAAATAGAATGTCAGATTTTCAACGAGTGGCCAAAATTTGGCCCAAAAACAATAAAATTGCTATATCTTCAAAATTAAGCGTCAAATTCAAAAATTCTTTCAGCGTTGTGTTAGGTTGTATTTTAGCTCTAGAAGATTAGAATGATGTCATTGAAGGCTCATTAAAATTTTCAATATTTTTGTTTTATTTTCTATCTCAATCGTTGAACATTTTCAAAAATTGTAAAATAAAAACTAATCTTCGCGATTCCACGAAAAGTCGCAATTTCTAATGCGATTCGCCTCGTTGATGTCGTTTTTTTATTTGGTTTGTCAATTTTAATGATAAATTTTGCGTAAATTGCAAATATCCACAGAAATTCATTAATTTTGTTCAAAATATTTTTTACCAGAGTTTTAACTTTGATAGCTCTTAAAGTTTTGAAGATATTTCGAATGCAGTTGATTCGGATTAATCTCCATTTAAGGGGCTTTTTAATTATTTTAATATGAACGATCTACAATTGTCAATAAAAAAGTCAAATTTTTGACGAGTGGCCAAAATTGTTTCCAAAAACCTTTAAATTGCTTCGAAGTTAAACGTCTAAAGTGAAATATTCTTCCGCTGTTGTGTTAGGTTGTGCTAGCTCTACGAGATAAGAATGACGTCATAGTTGGTCCATGAAAATTTTAAATATTTTCGAATTTTTTTACTACCTCAGTCGATGATAATTTTCAAAAATGTGAAAATGGAAAGTATTTGCTGCAATTCAACGAAAGTTGTAATTTCTAATGGAATTTGCCTCGTTGATGTTGGTTTTTCATTAATTTTGTGCAGAAACATTTTTTCTCCAGAGTTTCAACCTCGATAGCTTCTAAAGTTTTGAAGATATTTCGAATGCAGTTGGTTCGGATTAACTTTCATTTAATGTACTTTTTAATCATTTTAATATGAACGATCTACGACTGTAAATAAAAAGTTAAATTTTTAATGAGTGGCCAAAATTCTTTTCAAAAACGTTTAAATTGCTTCGAAGTTAAACGTCCAAATTGAAATATTTTTCCGGTCTTGTGTTACCTTTGTGCTACCTCTAAGAGATTAGAATGACGTCATAAATAGCCTATAAAATTTTTAAATATTTTCAAATTTTTGTACTACCTCAATCATTAAAAAATTTAAGAAAGGCCAAAATGGAAACTAATCGCTGCAATTCAACGAAAGTTGCAATGTCTAATGCAATTTGCCTTCTTGATGTTGATTTTTCATTAATTTTGTCCAAAAATATTTCTTGTTAGAGTTTCAATCACGGTAGCTCCTAAAGTTTTAAAGTTATTTCGAATGCAGGTGATTTGAATTAATTTTCATTTAAGGGACGGGACTTTTTAATAATTTTAATATAAACGATGTATGATTTTAAATAAAAAAATCAAATTTTTAACGAGTGGCCAAATTTTTTTCTAAAAACATTCAAATTGCTTTGAAGTTAATCGTCCAAATTGAAATATTCTTCCGGTCTTGTGTTAGGTTGTGCTACTTCTAAGAGATTAGAATGACGTCATAAATAGCCTATAAATTTTTTAAATATTTTCAATTTTTTTTACTACCTCAATCATTAAAAAATTTAAGAAAGGCCAAAATGGAAACTAATCTCTGCAATTCAACGAAAGTTGCAATGTCTAATGCAATTTGCCTTCTTGATGTTGATTTTTCATTAATTTTGTCCAAAAATATTTTTTTTAGAGTTTCAACCACGGTAGCTCCTAAAGTTTTGAAGTTATTTCGAATGCAGTTGATTTGAATTAATTTTCATTTAAGGGAAGGGACTTTTTAATAATTTTAATATAAACGATGTATGATTTTAAATAAAAAAATCAAATTTTTAACGAGTGGCCAAATTTTTTTCTAAAAACATTCAAATTGCTTTGAAGTTAATCGTCCAAATTGAAATATTCTTCCGGTCTTGTGTTAGGTTGTGCTACTTCTAAGAGATTAGAATGACGTCATAAATAGCCTATAAAATTTTTAAATATTTTCAAATTTTTGTACTACCTCAATCATTAAAAAATTTAAGAAAGGCCAAAATGGAAACTAATCGCTGCAATTCAACGAAAGTTGCAATGTCTAATGCAATTTGCCTTCTTGATGTTGATTTTTCATTAATTTTGTCCAAAAATATTTCTTGTTAGAGTTTCAATCACGGTAGCTCCTAAAGTTTTAAAGTTATTTCGAATGCAGGTGATTTGAATTAATTTTCATTTAAGGGACGGGACTTTTTAATAATTTTAATATAAACGATGTATGATTTTAAATAAAAAAATCAAATTTTTAACGAGTGGCCAAATTTTTTTCTAAAAACATTCAAATTGCTTTGAAGTTAATCGTCCAAATTGAAATATTCTTCCGGTCTTGTGTTAGGTTGTGCTACTTCTAAGAGATTAGAATGACGTCATAAATAGCCTATAAATTTTTTAAATATTTTCAATTTTTTTTACTACCTCAATCATTAAAAAATTTAAGAAAGGCCAAAATGGAAACTAATCTCTGCAATTCAACGAAAGTTGCAATGTCTAATGCAATTTGCCTTCTTGATGTTGATTTTTCATTAATTTTGTCCAAAAATATTTTTTTTAGAGTTTCAACCACGGTAGCTCCTAAAGTTTTGAAGTTATTTCGAATGCAGTTGATTTGAATTAATTTTCATTTAAGGGAAGGGACTTTTTAATAATTTTAATATAAACGATGTATGATTTTAAATAAAAAAATCAAATTTTTAACGAGTGGCCAAATTTTTTTCTAAAAACATTCAAATTGCTTTGAAGTTAATCGTCCAAATTGAAATATTCTTCCGGTCTTGTGTTAGGTTGTGCTACTTCTAAGAGATTAGAATGACGTCATAAATAGCCTATAAAATTTTTAAATATTTTAAATTTTTTTACTACCTCAATCATTAAAAAATTTAAGAAAGGCCAAAATGGAAACTAATCACTGCAATTCAACGGAAGTTGCAATGTATAATGCAATTTGCCTCGTTGATGTTGTTTTTTCATTAATTTTGTCCAAAAATATTTTTTTTTACAGAGTTTCAATCACAGTAGCTCCTAAAGTTTTGAAGTTATTTCAAATGCAGTTGATTTGAATTAATTTCCATTTAAGGGAGTTTTTAATCATTTTAATATAAACGATGTACGATTTTAAATGAAAAATTCAAATTTTTAACGAGTGGCCAAAATTTTTTCCAAAAACATTCAAATTGCTTCGAAGTTAACGTCCAAATTGAAATATTCTTTCGGTCTTATGTTAGGATGTGCTAGCTTTAAGAGATTAGAATGACGTCATAAATAGCCCTTGGAAATTTTAAATATTTTCGAACTTTTTTACTACCTCAATCGATGAAAATTTTCAAAAAAAAAAACAAAATGGAAACTAATCGCTGGAATTCAACAAAAGTTGGAATGTCCAACGCAACTTGCCTCGTTGATGTTGTTTTGTTATTAATTTTGCCCAAAAATATTTTCTTGCAGTTTCAACTTCGATAGCTCCTACAATGAACTTATTTCGAATGCAGTTACATCGGAGAATTCTTCATTTAAATGGCTTTCTAATAATCTTAATATGAATGCTCGACGATTTCAAATAAACAAGTCAGTTTTTTAATAACTTGCCAAAATTTTGCTCAAAGATATTCGAATTGCTGTATCTTCGGAATTCCCTAATTTTGTCTGAAAATCCCCATTGCCATGTTGTATCTACAAACTTGAGTCTCTTATTGACTCACTGCATTGCTGTGCTTTCTTCCTGTTGCATTTCTACAAACATTAGTTAGTTTTCTAATTGTTTTACATATTAGCTTTGTGTTATCTGCATAACCAGATAACGCTATTTGTTTCATTGGCTAATGAGGGTGGATTTTGCAAAAGAAATCTCTTACACCGTTCTACCACTAAATGCCAAATACGTTTCCAAACCATTGTATGGGTTAGAATAATGGGAAATGCTGCACCACCCACTTTAGATTAACATTTCGAGAGCTCAAAAAAAAATTTAATTTAACATCTGAATCCTGACTAAATATCAAAGAGCACATAAGACAAAAAGGCTATAGGGCTTTGCATTAATGACGGGGATTCGAATCCGGACCGGTTGGTTGTTCTGACCGCTACACTTCTATCTTATGCGCTGTTGTAAGAATAAGGAGTTTTTTATGGTACGATATTTGTTATAATGTTAGCAGGAGCTTTCCAAAATTATTAAATATCTAATAATTTACTTGATAAATTTTCGTGTATCACAACATATTAACCTATTAATCAATACATCATTAAAACCTAACACAACTTTAACAAAAATAGTCTTAAGTACTTTAGTCTATTATCAACAGCCTTGTTCAAGGTACTTAATTAAAATTATTCTAAGATGGCCTAGATTCACTGGACCATGGTGGCTTTTCCACCATTCTGTTCTGTGTTTATCTTCTTTCGATTCGAAATAATTCTTTCTATAGTCCATGACACTGCCGTAATGTACGTCATGATGTTCAAAATGTGTAGAGTGACCACGTAGTTATCCACAACATCTCTGACCCACCCTGTAAATTATTGTTAGCATCCTCGAAATTTTTTGATAACTCAAAACTTACCTACGGCAGGTCCCATTACTAGAAAGAGTAATCCACTGGTAGCTAATTGTAGTCCCAATGCCGCTGGTAATCTCTCCAAAGAAACATGACTGGGTATAACTAACGCCATAAAAATAGTTCTTAACCCTTTACCAGCACCAATAATAACAGCAACTACTAAACCCATAACGTAAGTTTGAGTGTGGACTAGAACTGAAATTCAAAAATTATTTAAGTGTTAACAAAAAATTGGTTTCGTACTGATGCGGCCGAAAGCCATACTCAAAACTCCAACGAGGAAAAACGTTTTGTTTTCCCACCCGATTTTTCCTGCTATAAAAGGCACGAAGAATCTCGAAAGAATATCAGTAGCCCCCAACAACGACATGAAAGTAGCGATTTGGTATTTTCCAAAATTGAATTCTTGAAGCACCATTGGAGTCAAAATAGAAAAGTTGATTTCGGCAAAATTCGCTATGGTTATTCCCAACATTAAGTTAACGTAAATCGGATCTTTAAACAAATCAAAATCGAAAAATATCGAAACTTTTTGCCAACAACTCAATTGTTTTTCTTCACCTTCATCATGTTCGTGTTCTTGTCTATACACTTCCAATTTACGTGCAGCTGTTTTCAAAACATCTTTTTCATTAGGATACTCAACCGGTACGATTAAAGTATTCAAAGCGCGAGTTTTATCTTCATGATCTTCCACTTCTTCTTGTATCGAAGGTTTATTTTGCGAAACTTTCCTATCACGTCTCCTCTCTTTACCATCTTGAACCAAATTAACTGAAGAATTTTTCTTCGATTTCGCTTCGTTCAAATTATTGTACGACGGCAATTTAGAAACTGATAAAGAATTACCACCTGAAGCAATCCGTGATGGTCCTTTGGATTGTTTTGTTTTATTGGACGCTAACGAAATTCTCGATCCAGCTAACGATCGCGGTTGTGAATACCAACCATCGTTAGCACTTACTAACATTGTAGTTCCTGAAGCTGGATCAACTATTTGGAAACTTGGTTCCGCTACCGAATCGTCTTCATTAAAAAAATATTGACTCGACAAAAGACTTCTCGATTTATTAATTTTATTTAATTTGCTTTCAAAGTATCCCGATTCCGGATCGTTTTCCATTAAGGGTTTTGATTCTGTTGCTGTTACTTCTTCGTTTTCACGAAACTTTGTGTGCCACTCAACTGGTTGTAGAAGAAGCGAACAGAGGAAAGCGTGCCAAGCAAAAGCTGCGAAAATTAGAAGAGTCCCTTCCATTCCGTAAATTTCGATAAGTGCTGTGATTATGTAGGGCCAAACAATAGGACCCAGAGCTGTGGTGCTCCACGATAACCCTGTCGCTATCCTCCTTTTGTCTTTGAAATATGTGTTGAGGGCCAAAGCGTTCGATGATTGTGTTATACCAATTCCGGAACCTACAAAAAAAAAATGATTGTTGACGAAATTTTTTTTTAGTTACTACCGTAGCACATGGCGTAGAACACGAGGTAACTCCAGAAGGACTGGCAGAAAGTTGAGACGAGTAGAGAAGTTGCTACTAGAGATGACCCGAACATCGCTACTTGTCTATAGGAAAAAGTCCTGAAGAGTGGACCGTTGAGGAGGCCTGAAATTGTTTTATTTTTTGAAAAATTAGCGGAAATTGATTGAAGGGTTCACGCACCCACCCACACATGCGTTGAAGGCGGAATTTAGATTGATCACAGTTGTGGTTTGAGTGTTGGTGATTCCCAAGTACTCGAATTTTTCTCTGAAGACAAGTCCAAATTGTTGGAACATCGGGAAAGTACTCAACTGTAATTTTGATATAAACAAAATTTTTTAGGGGGATTTTTGATAACTTACGTTGCTGAAACCGCATGCGAAAATTACTAACCATCCCCATCCTCCATCTGGTGGGGCAAAATCGGGATCGCCCACTCTGAGTCTTCTTCGTTTTTGTTTTTGGTCGATTCTGACTATTTTTTCTTTATTTTTGAGATCCATGTTTACCATTTGAGTGGGAAAACGAAAATTTTCTGAAAAAACAAAAGTATTAGTTGAACTTTGCGTAATCTCGTTTAGTTCGCGGCCGAACGATGACATTACTTGATAACACTTTAGTTTGTAAACAAATTCCAATATTGTTCAAGTGATAAAGAATGCAAATTTTGAGTCATCACGTGAAAACGTCTATAAATCTACTTTCTTCCACCTTGCTCGCCCACAGAACGCAATTTTGTCAAACGCATTCCTGCAATGAGGATATGCAATAAAATTACAGTTGGAGCCACAGTCTTAATTGTCTTCCTAGATAATTTATAAGAAGGAAGTTTTCCATAAAAGTACAACACTAATCACTATTTACTTGGAAGTTATTGCTGCTCTTGGGACAGTTGATTGATACGTCCGTGGTTTGATGTAAATTTCATATCAATTTTACATAATGCCCGACTGGGTCGTTCAGATATGACGAAAGTGCAAGGATGATAACGGTTAATGTCTGATCTTTCTGGTGGTTACTCACGTTAATAATCAGTATTGCACTCATTCCAGTCAATTCAGTTATGTCATTACCGTTTAGGTCAACAATAAAAAACTTTAACAGTAATTTGAAGCAATTTTCCCTTTGTCACTACTTAGAAAAACCGCTGATTGTCAATGAATAGCTTTCCTCATTTACTTTAACCACATTGCACCATTGTATTTAATTTGTTATTTGTGCAAATTAACTTTAAACATGTTGATTGCGGTTTACGTTTTTTTTTGCGTTCTCTCTCGCACGCACGGGACCTCATAAACAATGTGTCGTACGATACTCCAAATTATTTTCAGGATTTTTTGTTGTACATGAAAGCTAAAGATGATGTTTCTTGGTTATTGCGATTTTAATAACGCTCTAGTATGTGGCGGCTTCAGAAAAAAAAATATTTGAGCTAAAATTTTTGTGCTAAATTTTTGGCGATATTTAAAGTACTCTTGTAACTGATGTGTCTAGCTTGTTAAAAGAAAAAAAAAATCAAGAAAGTTGCTGTAGTTTTCTAGTATCCTGCGACGACCGAATTCATTGTCGTGTCTATACCGCTCCACGCGTGCGACAGAGAACGCAATATTAGATTTAGATGCTGCGTCGCCCCCCACTAATAGTTGTTTTAACTGTCAGGCCAAGTTGTGGTATTTTATTAGATAAGGGATACATTTGTTATCACTTATATGTGTATACTATGAACTTACCTACATTACAACAATTATAATTTTTTGTAAATAGTTAAAGTGAAGAATATTTACGGCGCGTTGGCGGTAGCAGGTAAGTCCCGCCTACTGGATTTTGGCCAATGACACGCAATTGCCGGCTACGAACATAGTTGCCGGTACCGACTACGCATCCACTGCCTTAAAACAATAGTTATCGCTGATCTTTTATTATATCTAAACGCTTTAGGCTTTATCCAGTTCAATGATCCAATATCTAGATCGTTTCATACATTTAACGTAATTGAAAAGATTTTTTTTTCTGCTCTTGAAATTTTTTGTCAAGTTAGTAACTCTTAAATTATGGGGCGCGGCAGCTTTGCAATAACAAATAATCAACGAACAATACGTTAGAAATATTATTTTGCTATTTTATCTCAATTTTTAATTTGCAAACATTTAAGAAACGGAGGCACTACAACTGCAATTAAAATGAGAAATTTCTAACTAAGACAAAGACAAAAAGTAACTAGGAATTTCACTACAGAATTTATTATTAGATAACTACATTTTCTTATAAAAGTCCCAAATGTATTTGTATAAGAGATTGAGTGGATTAAGTTTTTCGAATTTGTCTACTAAGGTGCGCTTCATTATAAATTGAATTCTGCCGCATGCTCGTGACCCTCCTTGCTCAATAATGTCCCTGCTTCACTTCTCAGTTTGAGGACGCTTTTCAACATTTTACCACACATCTCAAATCGTTACTAAAGCAGCGAAAATCTTTTAGTTATCCCAGGGTTTTGATGCTAAAGTTTCATCTATTTTAAATTATGCAAAGGATGCAAAATAAAAAAGTTTGAGAACCGCTGAGGTAAGTCAGTGATTTTTAATTGAAAAATTTTGGTTAGGATAAATTTCTCATGGCGAAATTAAAATTATAACTTCAAGATTGAAGATAAAGCTCAACATTTTTAGTAAAATTCGCAAAATTTTGTAAACTTAGCGTTTTAGCAACTAATCTAAAAATACCTAAGTATCACTTCCGTTCTATTTTTTAATCCAGCAATTAGTAAATTGCAAAGATTGCGGATAAATGCCAATTATTGAAAAATGACCTATTTCCTTCTTTGTTAACTAATTTTAACATCCAGAACATTAACAATAATTAAGCAACTTTATTTGCTCCACTGAACTTACAATTATTTATTGCATTAATTTTTCTTGGCATAATTTCAAAGTTTTGTGGCAATGTTTTCTAAATACATAAAAACAATGAAAATAAATGGTTTTGCTTTCGTCGTTGAAAATCACTAGAATAGGAACAACTTTGTTTTCTACTTTTCAAAATGTCAGTAATAAAAAATAAGATAATCACATACATAATTGTAATGTGTAATCTGATTTTTTTAATCAGAATTCCAGACGATGTTGCAATAATTCCAAGATTTCTTGCAAACAATAATTGCGGAAACTTTTCCAATAATAGAAATAAAAATGAATTGTTTCGTTAAAGTTTTTATCGCGGAATCTAAGGTGTGTTAACCCAAATGTTTTTAACTAATTAATTGTTGAGTGGTCTATTTTAGCAAAACATCAACAAAATTTGTGATTCAAAAATTTGGTCCCAACGCGAAAGCAAATTACCCTAACTTTAACCAGATCCTTTTTGTTTGAAACAATTTTTCCAACTATTTAATAGTTGAGAGTTTTACTTTAAAAATTAGCCACCAAAGTCGTCTCAACTTTAACTCAAGTTTCACCTTTCTAGAGGCTGCTCGTAACAAGTTAGTCGTAGGTACTGAAACTTATCCTGAAGTACTCTTTTCGCTAAAGTAAAAAAATTTCCTCAAAATTTCCCAATGTGCTGAGCTTCACTCTTCTAAAAGCTACTCGAAACAAGTTAGTCGCGGGTACCCAAACTTATCCTCAATTTTTTTTTAACAAGTTGAAGATACTTCCTGAATAATTTTCTTTTCTCTTTAATATAGACCTGAAAATATCTGAAACTCTCAATTGTCATAGCGGTTGAAATATTTCGAAAGTAGCAAAAGAACCGGAATTCTGTCAGAAGAATGACTATTGTCCCAAAATTTTGTTTAGAAACTAACTGTAATAGTTATATTGCTCTACATATTTTTCTTACGCCTTAAAAATATTATTTTGGAATATTTTTCAACCTCTTGATTTCTAATTAGAAAAATATTCAGATATCAAAGTTAAAAATAGAAGCAAATTTTTTCTTAATTGTATCAAAGTAATTATTTTCTCATTGAGAACTGAATCATAGTTATGTTCTTTGTCTATGAAAAAAAGATTCTTTGTTGTTGAACCACTCCGCTTACTCACCTTTAGGAAAACTGTTGGAGATATCCAAAAAAGTCAGTCAAAGATCAGAAGACAGGACCAACTGCATCACCATAACAATGGTCGTTTAAACTTGAACTATTTCCTTTAACATAAAGGACTATTTCTGACACGACTGCTTTCCGCGGACGCTAAATGAATACTGGGTGATGATCAAAGAATCCTGATAACAACATGTCGTTCATTTCATGATGGGGATTGAGCGATGGATTATGAAATCTCCATTTGGGAAATTATGGCCAGATTAGGACTTTATTGTAAAACAAACTCCCGTTTACGCGAGGGGTTTATTTAATGGCGGCATTGTCTAAATTTATATTTTTATTGGGTCTTTATCGCTTCGCCGGTATTGCAATAAAATTCTGTGACGCGAAATTGACGGAAAAAAAATAGTTTTAATTTTCCTGGTGGCTTCGAGAAATTATCAAATCTACAAATAGTTGTTAATTTTGAAGGGAATTATTTGAAAAATCCCACTTTATGTCCCAAATTTTCTGGACACTTCGAGAATTTTTTCTCTACTTTTCAAGAATCGCAATAATTTATGTAAAACATTAGACATATCTTATTGTTGAATCGAACAATACAAGATTAATTGTTGGTATAATCCCCAAGTGACACAATTATCAAAAACTACGTCTACGTCTGTTTTTCAGATTTCGATTTCCTCTTTGTTACGTTTTTGGTCCAGAGTTCATTTAAAATTATTTTTGGCCCATATCCAAAACTAAGCCAACATTTTCTACACGTGAAACGTACTCATTGACTTCTGACTGTTTACCAGTTATTTTTAACAAACGGTCCTTGGGTTCCAACACGTGTTCAAAACGTGGCAACCTATTCAATTATTGCAGGTATTTGCTTTAAGACCTGCAATTACACGAAATTATCAAAAGTATTAAGATCATAATTACCACGTGGAAGTGTTGATTTGGAAGTGAGTTTCAATTTTGGAAGAAATTTCAGCAATAATCGAGCTTTTGCAGTTCAATTTTAGCCATGTGGGGTTCTTGTAACCTTTGTCTTAAACCCGGGATTAGGAAAGAGTTAACTATTTTTAATCGCACCACTCCAACTATTTTTTAAATCATAAACACTTAATTACTTTCAATAAATTTGTTGTTTTTGTAGTAATCGCACTGGCTTATAGTTCAGTGCAAGATTAAATCATTTTACTTTTAAAAGTACTCAAATTTTGCGTTAATCAATCTAGACACCAACTACGTTTTCTATTTGAGCTTTTAGATTTTTTGTTAAAGTTGTGTTAAGAAAATTTTGAAAATTGCCACTAATGTTCTCTCGAATTTGGTCGTAAAAATTTTGGTTAATCCCTTTTGTAAAATTTCATATTAATTTGTGTACTCATTTGGATGGATGTTACAATATTTGCTAAGATAAGATAATGCGTATTGTTAGACCAAGGGACTTTATTAAAATGTTAACAGCCACAACATCAATACTAGAATTGATTGGTTTGAAGAAAAATGAGCGAATCGATTCGAGGTAATGGTAAACACGTAAAAAAATGTAATAAAGATCCAACTAAATAAAAGGAAGTGTGAACACGCTTTTTTTTTATTAACTCGCGTGATTTGAATCAACAATATCACGTTTGCCACAGCACAGTTTTATCGATAAGCGCGTGGTGAAGCAAGTAAATTTTTTTTACATGGCCAATTTAGTGCAGGAAATAACATTTAAGAGGTAACTCAGAGAAACGATATTTTAGTCCATTTGAACCGAGTTTACTTTCATTATATTTGAGGGTTTGTCCTTTCAAGAATTTTCTATCCCACACAAAGCATTTGCTCTAACCTTTTGTCATTCTTTTAATCCTCATCTCATTTTCTATCTTGTATTCAGATTGTCAATTTTTCTCTCTCCTTTACGTTTCAATATACTTTCGATTCTCCCCAATATCTGCTTCCCTAAACTCTTTTTTGCCTGTTCATTATTGTTTCTTCACTTCTTCCTTGTTTTTTGACGCGAGTCCTCACCTTTTGACGTTATAGAGAACGTAATGCTTTAGCTACTGGAGTCTTAGGTAAGAACCTCTCGACCCTAAAAATTTCTATTTAAACAAAATGAAGTAATAACAAAAACACTCAGTTCTAGCAAAGTTTCAATTTATTCAAATCTAATTGATCAGGTAATTTCGGCATTTCCTTGCCTAGTCTTGGTTTTCTCTGCCACAAAATAGTGGATGGTCCATAACCCAACGCAGGACATGGATAGCAGCGAACCCGCATGTAAAGCGTACACATACGAGTTGGTTTTATCGTGGATCAGGCCTTTGTAAACGAAATGTTACTGATAGGGCAAGTATCACTAAATTACTTACCAATAATAGGCCCAATAATCAGCGATAAGGCACCTGTGAGCAACATGTTAAGTCCATTGGCGGCTGGAAGTTTCTCTAAACTCACATATCTCGGAATTATAACGGATTGGTAGACAGCTTTAGTGCCTTTTGCCAACCCCAGAAGAGCTGCGCAAGAAAATATCGTCGGTCTCGAACTGTAGAAAATCGCCATCACTAAAAAAATTATTGTAGTCCAAAATCAATCATTTTCGAATTCAGTTTTGTGACAAATTGTACACGACACTTGTGCTGCTTAACATTTCTTTGGTTGAATATTTTAGGTTGGCGATACTGTACCTGTTCGGCCCACTGTCGATGTTATTAGGGAACTTGCGTACATAACTTTCGGGGAAATCGTTAAGAAATGGCCCAGATAAGGTACAATCAGTCTTCCAGTAATATCAGCTACTGATTGCACAGACATGGCTGTAGCAACATCAGCAGGGGTAAATTCCGCTAATTCCGGCAAAACGAAGGGTATCATCAAAACGATGTTGAGTTCAGAAGCAAAAGAAATAGACATTCCGATAATAGCGACCACATAAGTTTTTTCTTTCAACAATTCCAAGTTGAAGAGGTCATGGATTTTTGACAAAACACTCTTTTTCTTAACTGGTAAAGTAGTTTCTTTGTAAACTACATTCCCGTTAGTGTTCAACATTTCAAATTCCTCCTAAAACAAAAATTGAACTACAAACAAAAAAATCACAACTTTACCTTATTTTCGACTCTGTCTGGAAGTTCTGGTGGGTCGTTTAAAATAATTTCTCCCATTTCTCTTTTGACCGGTTTCAAGAGAAAACAACAAAAAATTGCGACAGTGGAAATTGCTGAAAGCACCAAAACAGTTGTTGTTCTTCCGAAATTACTTAAGAGTTTTTGGCAAAGTTGCGGCATGAAAATCGATGATATACTAGCTCCCGTTACCGAAAACGAAATAGCCAGAGTAAGTCTTTTTTTGAAATAAGTATTGGTAGCGAGGTAAGTGGCCGGTAACAATATTCCTTGTCCCACACCTGAAAGTTACAAAAAAAATTGCGAAATTTCCAAAATTTTGATTTACCAATTAATATCGAAACGGTGAAGATGAAAACTCCGTAAGATTTAGCGAAACTGCTTGAAAAAATTCCGGTACACATGAGGAGAGTTCCGAGAAGCGCCACAATTCTGAAACTGTATTTCTTCAGCAAAGGACTTGCCAGTAAACCTGAAAAATTTTACTGAATTATTTAATTACGATTTAACGAAAATTTTACTTAAACTGCACCAAACAGCGGTGTGCAAGTGCAGAAGAAACGAAGTTTCGGCCGCGGTTATCCCCATTGATTTGAATTCTTTTTGGAAAATGATGCCGAAACATTGCACCAGAGGAAGCAGAGACACCTGCAACAAAATTTTCTATTGCTAACTTTCTTTGAATTATCACATGAATTTATTGAAAACTTTGAACAACAAAAGTGAAATCGCTTTACTTACATTGATTAAGGTCGTGGCTAGGATGATGACCCATCCGTAACCGCCGTCTGGAGGGATAAAACTTCCTTTGTTTCGGTCCATTTCAGGAATTGGTCGGAGTTTTCGTCATCTCGTAACTGAACTGTCTCGTTCCTTGTTGGAACTGAATTAATGAACAGATGCTGATGTTAACAATAAGTGAGGACTGATCAAATACTAGCCAAAGATATGATAAGGAACGCAAATAAAAAAATAAACGACAGACAATAAGTTTTAATCGTTGTCACTGCATAAATAGTTCAAATTAAATTTAAAAAATGTATAAAAAAATAATACTTCAATGAAAGTGTTTCGTACTTGATTGAATTGAAATATTAACGTAGTTTAAGCTTGGCGCTTACAACTAACTTTATTGACGGCTTCTGCCATCTGTGAGCGGAGCTACGAAGCAGATAAAGTAGGTGAAAGAATTACTTTCTGTATTTACTTGATTGATAACAAATGTTGTGGGAAACTAATAAAAATGTTGAGGACGAATTGATTCGTGCTAATAATGATATAAAACCGAAAGGGTTGCAGATTTTTCTCGTAAAGAAACTAAATATTCCAATTAGGAACTAAAATTAAAAGTTTGGCACTCACCGCAATTTTAGGAATTTTCTTGGATTTATTCAAAAATTAAATCCGAGAATGTTTCTTCGAAACATTGAATGAGATGTAAGAGTCGGAGACCTTTTCGTTCCGTTGTCAGAAAAGTTAGGTTAGTTGTAGACAATAACTAAACTGGTTATCAGTAAAAGGGACAACTGGTTTGATAATAGCGTTCTGAGCTTAATGATGTTATGCGTTTGTACGTTGAATAACAATTTCTTAAAGTGACGTCACATACATGGTTAAAAGTCCAATAATTACCAGTAATTAAAGCTGAATTAATAAATTCGGCATGAAATTTGAATATCTAACACAGAAACGTGACAATGGTAACGTAAATAAAGATAAATATAAACAAGAGCGGAATAAATTTCGTCATCAACTGATGGGTAGGCAACCAGTAAAACAATTGTGTCTGAAATTTCTGCACTAGAATTAGAATTAATTTTATGGAAAACAGTTTAAAAACGCATAGTTCTAAATCAAAGCTGTCTTGTAATTGTATTCAAGTTTGGTGTTTTTACTTAGAAAAAAAACTGCAAATTTTGTAGAAGATTTGAAACAAAAGATTTTGTAGTTAGAAGTGTAAGTTTGCAGAAAATATTTGTAAAATAGTAGCTAGTAGGTGTGTGTTAGTAAAAGGGTCAGGAAAATGGTAAATATTCCTAATAATGCAACAGCAAATTTCATAGAAAGAAAAGAATACCATTTGTAAATTATAGCAATACAAACAAAATATCTGGAGATGTTCGAAAGTTACACAAAAGAGGAAATAAATTTTTTTTTCGAATGGGTGGAAAACTATTAGGCAATTTGGGGGAAAATACAGTGCCTAAAAAAATAAGAACAGGCAACAATATGTCGAGGTTTGTAAAAGACTCGGACATCGATCATCGGGCTTTCTTATTAGATGACTAAACAATTTTAAACTTTTTTTCTAATGCACGATCTCCTTTGCTTTCATCGTAAGTTCATTTGTTCATTGATCTTTATTTCAAACGTTGAGATCTTTCCATTCCTTCTAAAATAGTCCATCTCGATTGCGGTAATTAATTCCGTCTTCAATGTCTAGACGTCTGAACCAGACGTTAGGACTGACTCCACCATGGATTTGACCTGTTCCTTTTTTGTTTTTGTCATTAATGTTTCAATCCCAATGTAAGGAGTTTAAGCAATTTATTATCTTCTCTAAAATTTCTTCAATTTTCCACTAATCGCTGTCGATAGTCATTTTTCGTTGTTTCCATTGGAATAATCTTATTTATAGCTTTGCTCGAACAGTTTTTTTTTTCGTATACGTTATTAGTCTCCAACTTCTGTTGTTTGTGTCCCTTCTATTGAATTTTCTACTGTTCTACACTTTTCCTCTTATTCTTTATTTTTGATTTTTCTTTATTCTGAATTATTCTTTTATTCAACTACTTTTTATTTGCCATATTCTTCTTTTGGATCATCTCTTTTACATATTTCTTTGACTTCCTAACACTTTCACCGATAATTTCTTAATTATTCATTGAAGATTTTCATATTCTCCTTCAATGTCCTCTTTCAACTCCAACAATTTCTTCAGTTTTATGAAAGATCTTCTGCCAGAATAATTTCTTAATATTTTTTTATTTTATCCAGCATATTCAAAAGTTCTCTATAGAACTTATCTTTGAATTCTTCTGCGTTATCTCCGTTTCGAGCATACGCTTCGTTTCTGAAAAAATATTAAGATTAGGATAGTGGAAAGGAAGTAAAATTACATAGAATACTTTGTGAAGAAGAATATTGAGAAGCAATAAACAGAAAACGAACAAGAAAATATACAAGACGAAAGACATTAACATTTTCAAGTAAGCAAACAATTAGGTTCGAAAATTTTCTAACAAAGGACAACTTTATAAAAAACATAATAGGATAACGATATTTTATAGTAAATCTCAGGAAAGTGACAAAAAAGGATTGGAAGCTTCACAAGGGAGTGCAGTTATGAACAATTTTTTCAAAGAAAGTACTAAAACACAAAGTAGTTCACAGAGGTTAGTGAAAAATGCAGCGTATGAAATATAATAAAAACACAATAGTTAATGAAAAGGTAAGCGAAATTATCAGGAAAATTTAAAGCAATACATAAGAATAATTAATGATGACAATAACAGAAATTTGACATGCCAGAAACTGTTGAAAACCTAAATTTTTGCAATATCTCCAAAACCGAACGTTTCTGAAAAAGAAACAAAAGGTGCATGTCCCCCTCTTTCTCGTCGTCTCTACTGTGTGTTTTAGTTCTTCTAAAATATTTATTTGAATTAAGAAACATTTGTTGCTCGCTTGCTAAAATCGTTAACAACTTGATTAAGTTTAAAATAGAAAAGTAAAATAGACAGTAAACCGCAGCCTTAATAACGATAAGGTGTAAAACATAAATATTTATACAGTATCGGTACGGCGTCACTTTGATCTCGAAAAGTGAGATTTTGTGACTTCGACCATGTGTGAACGATTTTAATCTTTATATTGATACAACAATTTTCCTGAATAAATTTCTGGTCCTACAACGGTTGCATCCGTTTTCCACGTAATTTTGCATTCTAAGAATATAGCGCAGGATGCTTGAGACGAGCAAGAAATTTGCGGTGCTCTATAAATTTTTATGCTGCGGTAACAATGACCGCAACGTTAACAATAAAATATAAAAATTAATAATAAAATCGACAAATTTACCAATATTACGCAACTATAAGTCAGTTGTTGCAATTTTATTATTTTTCGTTATTTTCTAACCTCCAAGAAACTGCAACAATTCACTTTTTCCAATAACACGTTTCGTCCTGGATTTATTGCCATTGCCCCGACACCTTGCGAACCACAAATCAAACAAATTAAATCAAATTATATCTAATACAATAATTAATGTTGAGAAAAGCAACAAACAATTCAATGACGTTTTTGTTGCTTGTGATACCTTTTTATTGCCCGGAGGGTCAATAATAGATGCGATAATTGCTAATGCAATTGGTGAGGAATTGCGGAAAACTCGAGTGTGATTAGCGATAATTTACCACTTAAATAACCTACTTGGAAGTTTATAGGTGTTGAGTTACTATAGTAACTTTATTTGCATAATTTTTTTGCAATTTACTTATCAATTAAGGAATTTGATTTATTTAATAAATCGTTTAGTGAGCAGTGACGCGCGAGTACTGAAAAATAGCGACAATAATAATTGCAAATTTGTGTTAATTTATCTGTTTATAGAATCGTGGAGGAGCCGAAGAGTCTGGTACAACAACTGAAAACAGGAAATTCATATATAGATAAAAGGAATATTCGTTTAATGTAAGATTTATGATAATTTTGACGTAATCGTCGCGACTACATTCCAGTGGATAAAGAATGTGTAAAACAAGTTTAAAGGTTTCAAGAAATTTTTATCGTGGTAAATCACGCATTTTTTTAATTAAACATTGTTTTTGGTGGTAAATTAATAAAAATTACTCCAACTTTTTGTCGCAATTTTTTAAAAAATAATTTTTTTTATTTTGACACGAGGCCGCCACGCGTTCCACTACCACTACATTTTCACGACTGCTGACATTTATGGTTCATAAAAGCGTAAACAATAGTGGGACCGCTCGTAGTGCTTGCTAGACTTGGTGGAGCGTGAACCATGCTCTGGAGCAAGATGTTACCAGAGTGTTATCGACAATAGTTGACGAAAACTCATCAGTTCTTTCTCTAATTTCCACCGATTTATTCACCATTAGGTAAGAAATTTATTACAGTTAACGGAACTTGAATTGACATTCTAACAGTTTATCGATAAACATTGTCAAGCATTAAGCGCACTGCATAATTTTCCAATTTCTAATCTTTATTGTGTTTGTTATGAAGTTTTGTAGTTTTTATTATATTTTTACTATCGATAAATAAAAAAAAATCAACAACGTATTTTAGCGTCACCGAGTGGGTGTTGTTTATTGTTCAATACGTTCTCGAAATGTTCGCTTATCAATTCAAATG
Organism: Pyrochroa serraticornis; assembly: GCA_905333025.2. Taxonomy (NCBI): domain Eukaryota; kingdom Metazoa; phylum Arthropoda; class Insecta; order Coleoptera; family Pyrochroidae; genus Pyrochroa; species Pyrochroa serraticornis. Next base: position 4,405,920 of record HG995157.1, on the reverse strand, counting down.
GCAAAAATAATCAGCGATATTGACGCATCCAATATTTGCTAACCCACTTTACCGGGCGAGGACGATAAAAGAACTTCACAATTACTTCCAACGCACGTGTTTAGTTTTTGCAATTTCGACAAAATCTGAGCAAAACTTAATTCTTTCTTAAATACGCTAATTGCAGAAAAAGCGAACCTTGACTTAAATGCGGATATAATTCTAATAACAGCAATAAGTCCAAATAATGTAAATATTTCAGTATTTCGTTCCTTTTTTTGTTATACCCATCAACTCTTTGAGTGTTAAATTCGTGAAATTTTTTCAAAATATTAGAACTATCGGGTTACGTCCTAGCAAAGGGTTCGATACGATAATTAACCAAAATTTTGCGAGGACAACCCCACCATTATTATTTTTCCCAAATTTTAAATTAGCGATTGATACAATTTTTTTTCAAACAAACTGTTGTTGGTTCAAATATCAATAAATTTTAAGAATTAAAAAATAAGTCCGCAAGTATCTCCTGAAAATGGATTATTTTTCAATTTTCAATTAACTTGTTGCTAGCATTACTATTAAATCTAAACATTAATTAATAAGTTTTCTTGCAAGAATGCAGCACTCCTAAACAGGTGTCAACACATGCAGCAACAAAGAAATTATAGTAATAATTTCAACTTAAGTTAAATCACGATTTGAAAAATTTAGTTACTCTTCTGAAACTTAATTTTCATCGTCCCTCTCGAATCCCGTTGGATAATATTGCATCATTCGTGACGTAGTTGATGTTCTCGAAAAAAGCTTACCTCTTTGTGTCGCCCCCGTCCCAATGGGTTGCACTGGCAGCTTTTCAAGGTCATCGATCTAGCGGTTGACATACGCAACGTCGTCATGATGCTTCACAAATTCGAGCTTTTTCCTTTGTCAACTACCAATGGATTAGGGTCTTCAGTCAGCTGACTGGTTGAACACGTGGTGTGCGCGTGAACAACACACGTCACGTGACGTCTTCAGCTGGATCGATGATGGAATTTCGTAAGGCACCGCCAGCCACGGCCATAGTCACAGTCCCATCATCGACGTGTGGTTATAGCGGTTGTTGTTGAAACGACGACAAGTTACAGTGCCCTCACGTGAGATGTGTATGTATAACTTGATTTCTTTATTGGTACTAAACTGAAGGAAAAAGTTGCAAAATTTGACACAATTTCAGCGGTTAAGGGATGAACAAATTTCGTGTCATTGTCCTGAGCTTTTTGGGTTTCGGAATGCGCTATGCGAATTGGGTGATTCCGGCCGATTTTGTTGGTTTCTTCAAAGATTCTTCTCGAGCACAAAGAATTTTCTATTTCTTTCGATGGAGCTTTTACAAAAATTTCAGTAATTAAATAAATGCTCGATTTACCTACATTATTGTGAAATTTATTGTTGCAACATTTATCTCTTATCATTTACGTTGGAAACTATTTGTCTAAAATTTTGCGCTAAGTGACGCTCAATTGTTACTTTGTATCTAATTAGGTTGAATTCCATAAACAGTTCCAGCAAACTTTTACTGAATTAATTCAGCGCTAACTGCACCTAGTTAATGATTAATTCCGCCTGTTTTCTCTAGTGATTTCAAGCTTCTAGGAGCTTTTTCGAAAATTGTAAATTTTCCTCAATTCTGGTTTGTTTCAAGTTTTTAGAAACTGCATCTAATTGGAGTTTCAATTCCACCTATTTTCTAGCGATTCAAGCAAGAACTTTGGGAGCTTTTTAAATAATCGCGATTTTTTTTCAATTAGGTGGTTATTTTAAGTTTTAGAAACTCAAATGATTGAGGTATAATTCCACCAGTTTTCTGGCGATTCAAGCGAGAGCTTTAGGAGCTTTTTCGAAAATCGCGAATCTTCCTCAATCAGGTGATTGCTTCAAGCTTTTAGAAACTCAGCTCATTGAGGTTTAATCCCACCAGTTTTTTAGCGATTCAAGCAAGAGCTTTAGGAGCTTTTTCGAAAATTGCGAATTTTCCTCAATTAGTTGATTGCTTCAGGTTTTTAGGAACTCAGCTCATTAAGCTTTAATTCCACCTGTTTTCTAGTGATTCAAGCCAGAGCTTTAGGAGCTTTTTCAAAATCCCGAATTATCCCCAGTTAGGTGGTTGCTCCAAACTTCCAGAAACTCAACTAATTGAGGCTGAATTCCAGCTGATTTTTAATTACTCAAGCAAGAGCTTTAGGAGCTTTTTCGAAAATCGCGAATTTTCCTCAATTAGTTGATTGCTTCAGGTTTTTAGGAACTCAGCTCATTAAGCTTTAATTCCACCTGTTTTCTAGCGATTTAAGCCAGAGCTTTAGGAGCTTTTTCAAAATCGCGAATTATCCCCTGTTAGGTGGTTGTTCCAAACTTCCAGAAACTCAACAAATTGAGGCTGAATTCTACCTGTTTTTTTAATTATTCAGGCAAGAGCTTTAGGAGCTTTTTCGAAAATCGCGAGTTTTCCTCAATTCGGGGATTGCTCAAGCTTTTAGAACCTGCAACTAATTTTTAATTACACTAGCGATTCAAGCAAGAGCTTTAGGAGTTTTATTTTTATTCGTAGGTGGTTTCAAGTTTTTCAAGAAATCTTTTCCAGTTGCTTTTCATTAAAACTCGACAATTTTCCATTTCGTGACGTTCATTGGCCTTTCGGGTTTTCCCTAACTCATTTATGCGCGACTCCTGAACCCTTTTATTTTTCTGAAAATCATCGCGGAAATTTCCACTCGTGCAACATCGATCCGCCTTGGTTTTCCTCATTTCGGTAGCTTTCCACGCTGGACTGTAGCCAACCCCGCACCAAGCAACGACCCCATTTTATTAATTTTGCATCCCCCCGGAACGTTTCGTTTTAATTTCGTGATAACCGCGTCTCCTCCAGATAACTAACCCTGACCTTGTATCGTCAGATCGAAGTAGAGCTATTTCTGGGCCCATTCATACGTTGGGCCTGCGTGATTTCAATCTCCATGCAATGGTTCATTGTTCATAATTTTGTCGCGTAATTTTTTATTGCTATCAAATTGTAGCATGTTACCGGAATGAAGTCAAAATACGCAGAATTTTCAGGAATTTTCCCGAATTTCTCGAAAGCTCTCACTTGTGACCAGTTATTGATTAACCTCCAGCAACATGGAAAGCTAGTTGTCCGAGGATTTCGCAGCGTATCCTACTAATCTACTCCAATTACTTTAATTCACATGGAGCTGGAAAAAAATTAAAAAGACAAATTTAATGGCGAAATTGCAGCAATTACGTCACTGTTTGCTGGAGGTGTGGGAAAAACCTGGAAGTAGCTAGAAAATGTGCGTGTTTTCGCTGGACTCGTTTCCATTAACTAGGTCTGACAATGATTGATTTATATTTCATAGAATCGGAGACAATTTTTATTATCGTGCTTGACTTTAACTATCAAGATTGATCGCCGTAGAAGCTGCTGATTCATTAGTCGTTACGTCACTCGAGGAACAAAGTCCGGGCGTTGCATTGTTTGAACGCAACTCTCAATTATGTAAGCAAATTAATAAATCAGGCTCGCGGGGAGTTTCCTAATTAACAATTTGTGTCCCTGAAAATTTTTTTCAACAACGGAGGATTTTGTAGGTTGTGCAAAAAGTCGCGTGGTAGTTCAACTCGAAATTGGGAGTTCCTTAATTAACAATTTGTGTCCTTGAATTTTTTTTTCAAACCGGAGGGTTTTGTAGGTTGTACAAAAAGTCACGTGGTAGTTCAACTTGAAATTGGTGAGTTTTCTAATTAACAATTTCGTTCCCTTGAATTTTTCTTCAACAACGGAGGGTTTCGTAGGTGTTGCAACTCGAAAGATCAACTCGAAATTCTTCTTCCTTGCGATTTAGCACCTCAAATTTGGATATTTTTAGTAAATGTTGTTTTGCTTCAACACATGTTGTTTTGACATCAATTAGCGCTTCAACCAAAAATAGTTTCATATGATGTCCATTAATTTGATATTAAGTATCGAAACCTCTTCACCCCTCAAGAAATTCACGCTGTTTCCACGCGTCGACCGCGTGAATTTTAATTTTTTTCGTACTATAAACAATGCAATAAGTGTCGGAATCACACAAACATGTCTTGTAAAATGATGACACGCGAAGAACAGCTGGACTGTAGTTTTTTTTTTTTTTTGATAATAATTTCTGAAATTGCGCAATTGTCCGCAACAATTCTTGTCAATCCAAGAGGAATTTGGGTCAGAATCAGTTTTGATCATTTCAGTTTTGTGCACGCCACAAGCGAATGAAGCGGCAATAACTCAGATCAATAACGCGTTACGACCTTCAGGATCTTGTTGATGGAACGAAGTGACAAGCGAAAATAAGGAGGCGACGATACGGAAAGGACCCTCTACGGGTATAAACTTGGAATTAATTGTGAATAGCGATAAAACACTTGAATTAAACATTTCAGTTTTCTTCCGGTCCGTTTTCATCTTTTTTTTATGTGATTTCCTGAGTAGTCCAAAAATAGAATTTCGTTAGCATCGATTGGCGATAAAACTCGTTATCATTGATTGATCGTCTTGCTAAAGTCTATCAAAACGTACTACTAGACCTTTCATGACCTCTAAAATTCGTGCAGAAGCAACAAAATTCTGATGATAATTTCAAATTACCTGAAAAAGAGTGAAATTTTATTTTAACTCCAACAGTGGTTCTTAATAATTTATTTTAATTGCAGGTTGGCGAGCAACATGTTTGTGGAACGAAACAAGATGGTCCCTCCAGATGGCGGATGGGGGTGGGTGGTCGTCATAGGAGTCAGCGTTGTAAATGTGAGCAATTTTATCGAACTGGATGAAACTATGGAACAACCAATGTTCTTCTTTTGCTAGTTAATTGTTATTAAAACAAAAGCGTATCATGCGGATGTTGTTATTGAGGAATTCTGCAAAATAAGTAGCGTTTGCTCGATGTACTTAAATTTGACCTTTATTTACTGCAACTCAGGTGTTTTCTTTTCTCTATTTACATTGTTGATTTTACGGTCACCTTTCAGATAACGTCGTAATACTTTTTCTTACGATTGTTGACAATAACAACTTAGAAATAAAGGTGAAGAAGGTATTGACCTAAACATGGATATCTAAAATTTGGTGACTTACATAGATAGTAGATAGCATAATGACTACGAGACCTCACACTCTCTGTCGAACGCTCTGCAAGTAGAATAAAAAAAAACATTTTACTTTATGGTTTTACGAATTTCAGAAAACTTATCTTGTGAGAAAGGTTGCAACACAATTACGAGCTTTTTTGTATATCTATAATTAAAGTGGCAGCGTTGCAAAATGAAAAATTAAAATTATTTAAAAAAAACAATAATAAGTGATATTTGGATTGTTTTGCACTATTTCTAGTTATCTGAGAAACGTAAGAAAATAGCCAAAATGGAGGAAAGAGATTCGTAGAAAAAAATATTTTTTAGTATCTTCTGGTCATTATTACTTTTTTAATATTAGAAGGGGATTTCAGGAATTTCAGTGTCACTTCAATGTGGTTCTTTTTGAAACAGAAAGTGTCTTCCACCATTGTCCTTGCTTAGTGAGTAATTTTCTAACAACTCTGAACTTTATTTTCTGTCCATTGAGACGATTGTAATAAATGCAGTTACTCTTTACCCAATGAGGAGCAGAAAATTGTTTAGGAAAACCAAAAATTTGGAATAACAAAGGAGAACGTAAAAGAGATGGCGATAGAATAAAGATGAAAGAATCCGACCTGAATCAAGAAAAAGTAAGAAATACTTCAAAAAAATTAAATTGATGAGTTTTAAGAAGTTGTTGGTAAAGTGGAAAGTTACACATTTCAAATCGGATAGGGGGGTGTGGAAATGTGAAAATAGAGTTGGAAGGAAGAGAAAATTATCCTGAAATGGCTGTAATTATTAGTTATTAATTTGGGTTTCTTGTTGCAGCTATGCACGAGGTCAATCGAGCCTTCCTTCGGCTTGCTCTTCGGCGACCTTCTGACGGAACTGAATGTTGAAACCACGGGAGCAGCTCTGATAATGAGCACCTTGGACGCCCTCATCAACTTTTCTGGCCTTTTCGTGGGTCCCCTAATCCGTGCCTTCTCATATCGTAAAGTTTCCTTGGTCGGGGCCGCCCTTTGCGCCCTCGGCCTTATCCTCACTTATCCAGCCAAAAGCATGGCGCACATCCTCGGAACTTACAGTATTATTAACGGTAATAACTCAAATTTAATAAAAAATTTTTAATAATTTTAATCAAATTTCAGGTTTAGGAGTAGGTTTAACTGCATCTTCAACATTCGTAGCACTCAACAACTATTTCGTAAAACGGCGCGGACAAGCCGTCGGTTTTTCTTTAGCTGGCACAGCTTTCGGGATGATGCTGATGCCTCAAGCCGTTAAGTTTTTATTGGAATGGTACAATTTTCGAGGTGCCATTTTGGTTTTAGGGGCGTTCGCTCTCAATGGTATTGCGGGATCAGCGCTTTTACAACCAGCCAAATGGCATTTCATTCCAGAAGCCAAAGACGAAGAAGAAGGATACCATCAGGTGAGATTCTTATAATCAATTAATTAATTAATAACTGTGCTGACGTAGTTAATCAATGTTTTTCTCCTTATTGCTGCAGAGAATTTCGTTCTTCTTTGCATCCAATGAGGTAAAGAAGGTTAATCGCTTAAGTCTTTGCTTGTATCTAGAATAGACGAAATTTGGAATTACTTCAATTTTTTCGAAATTTTGAAAATTGTGATTAATTTTGGTTTTTAACAGGAAATGGAAACTATCAAGGAAACTGATGATGAAGATAGCGATTTACACGAAGCTCAAACTTTGATTAACAATAAAGTAATGTCGGAATTGGCCGTGAAAACTTTAGAGGAACTCGCCAAACAACCGGGACTTGCCAGAAAATCGACTTTTCCGCGAAACTTCTCCACTTTAAGTTTCGTTGGTAACAAGAAGAGGAAAACTTCGACTGAATCGATAATTTCGAGTTATTCGCGGTTAGATTTCACCGGATCCAGTCTCGGACTTCATTTAGAAGTAAGTTTTATTTTTAATTACAACAATTTTGTTAATAGTTTTTTGTTTAGACAGGCGAAACGGAACCGAGACCTTCCAATAACACCCACCTCCGCCGCAACATGAGTTATCCCGGGGTCCAATTGAACGGACATAACAAAATCCTAGCCGATTTCCCTCGAGAACATTTCAAGTTGCAGCAGGAGAAAAAAACTGAAACAATGTGGCGAAAAATTGTTGTTTTCATGGATTTCGACTTGCTCAAAGATCCAATCTACTTGAATTTAGTCTTTGGACTTTCAATATTCTACGTGGCCGAACAAAATTTCAAGATGGTGACGCCGTTCTTTTTCAGTCATATCGGTTACGACAAATCCGACATCGCTCTCTTCTTGTCCGTCCAAGCCTTCACCGATATATTAGCCAGGCTAATTCTACCGCCAATTTGCGATCGCTTGACCATCTCCAAGCGGACGCTTTTCATGATCGGCATTTTTATTTTGGGTATCTGCAGATCAGGTAAATATCATAATTTTGATTTGTTAGTTGAACCAGAACCGGATTGAGTCGAGTTTTCAGAATGTAACCAAAAACAATCCGTTTCTGTTCTACTGAAAATCTGATTTCTCCTTGCAATGATTAGGTACAGGCCAAGCCCCTTTGCAGTTATTTTTGTTATTTTTATTGACAGTTTCCAACAATGACATTAGTTTTTTCTTTCGTTATTCTTTAGTTGATTCAACGCGTTTCGCGCGAACGTTAAGTTGGTCACATGTATTAAGTGCAATACCAGGAATAGGATTAGGATTGAACCAAAGAAACTGCAGCAACACAAGTGGAGTTCTACAGAATTTTTAGGAAAGGACGCGTCATCCAGAAAGGACCCCAGAACAATTTAATAATTATCTTTAGTTAGATTCAAAGCGAGTATCATCTATTTGTACCTAAAGAGATGGTCAATTAGGTTGATTGTAGGTAGAGTCTAGGAGGAATTTGGTTTTTGGACCCGCTTAGTACATGTGACTGCGGCCGGAACACAGACCGCCATGATGGAGTCGTATCGTTTGTTATGATTTCGTCCTCTGATTCTAGCTCTAAATCTTCTGCTTCTCTCCATGAACATGTGTCTAATATTCTTATGACTTTTTTTGTTGGCAGCGGAAGGAGCCAAAGAATAGGTAACCCCCAAAAACATAGAAATGTAAGCTTTAAAAAAAGTTACTTTAAGGCATATTATTTCACATTCATTTTGAGTTAAATTGCAGGAGTTGTCAAATAATAATTTCATTTTACTATTGCTTATGGACGATTTACTTTCATTTCCTTTAATTTTCGCACAGAGTCATTTTTGATACCTCCGATCTCTTCTGATTGATTTCTCTATTTCTTCCAGTACTCGCCGAACAGACCGACTGGACGTGGATTATGGTTTGGCTAGTAATTTGCGGGTTCTTCCGAGGTGCGGCTCTCATCAATTTCACCATCACGATATCTGAATATTCGTCCCTGGAAAAACTACCGGCAGCTTTCGGGCTACACATGGTCGGAAAAGGACTTTTCGTAGTAGCTATCGGCCCGATTCTAGGTAACTCTCTTTTTTTTTGTAATTAAAATTAATTTAATCGTTGCAGGAGTTATCAGGGATAGTTCGAAAAGCTATCCGATCTGCCTCCATTCGCAAACTTTCCTTATCATGCTATGTTGCGTGGCTTGGTGCATCGAATACGCCATCAAGTTCTTCCGCACGAGGAGCGCCGAATCGGACACCGATACCACGACCACATGACAAACGGATGACTGTTAGATAACAGTCAAGTATTAATAACAACCCTAATTTTGCTTTATTGTTGTTGTTTTTTATTATTATTATTTTTATATTTTTGAGGCCAGTTTTGTAATCGGCAATTTTTAGTATTTTTGATGCCGATGTGCGGCTGTTATCGACGCCTTCATTATTGACATCCTCCGTGTGATATGATTAGGTTTAATGAGACTGAATCTGTGAGTTTATAGTGTTCCATGATAACTGCTAAGATACTACCGTTAAATGTAATCTACTTTTGCGTAGACCAATTTGTACATAGTTCTACTTGATATTAGTAATTTTAGTAAGAGTCCAAATGTATTATGTACTTTTAAATCAATGGTTTTATAAAACATGCGTTTTTTTCACGAAGCTGATGGTTCCTACATATTTAAAATAAGTCACCCTAAAATTGCAAAATTAGAAAAACTTTAGTTTGCTCATTTGCCTTAATTATTTATTAATTTTAATTCTGTTAGTGCGTCACCCTAATACGTTTAAATTAATTTAATTAATTTTGAATAAGCAACAAGGGTCTCTAAATTTAGGCGAACATTGTTTCACATTAAAAAAACATTTTGCATCATCCAATCGACAAGCGCACATTGTTTACTGTGCACTGCATTTGTTGTAGACAGACAACAATGTGTTAAAGTAACAGTTTTATGTGGTTAAGATATTTAGGTGTTCAGACAAGAGAGATTAGTAGCGAACAGATATGGCGTTAAGTAAACTTGTAAGAACCTATTTTTATATCAACAACCACTTTCTGTATTTCTTGTAAAATAACTTGAATCAACGACTTTAAAGTTCCTTGCAGCAACAATTAACGTTCAAAAATGCCCACGAAACCACAATAATTCTTTAATTACTCAATAGTTTGTTTAAATTTGTTGTTCATTCCTGAAATCCGTAAAATAGTAGTCACTCTTATAATCCGAGTGTTACGAAAGCGTGTTTACAAGAACAAGATAACAAGCTTCTTCCTAGATACAAATTCATATTAATTGAAGTCTTCGTAGCTCCTCTTTAGCACCTAAAATGTAACAATACTTCTCCAGTTTCGTTGAATCAGTGAAACTAATTAATTGTGTTCGTTGACCCTCTTGTAGAGGGTTATTTTGTTGCTAATTTCCGAATCTGGTCTTGTTATAAGTTTTTTTCAATCTATCTCACTTGAGGACTTTGGATGTTGTATCAAAACAATAACTTTTTAATAACTCGAGGTATCTGCGTTAGTTTACTTTTAGTTTGTGTAATCGCGGAAAGATTTGCTACCATATTTTTATCGAGCATAATGTCTTAAGCTCGAATCAACATTTGTTCCAAAAATCAAACGTTTAGTTAGCCACAAAACTGTCTAAATTTTAGGAATTCACAAGATATTCAAAGCAACTTATTTAAAGAGTACTTAAAATGTTAACAACGTATGTTTGACTACCCAAAATTACGTAACGTTTAGTTGCATCTCTTCGCAAACAATGAGAGATAGTACCTAACTTTTACTAAAAATAAAATCAATTAACTTAATCCGTTACTTTTAATCAATTAAACTTAAAAATAGCAATGCCAATAAAACTATTAATGATAACACCAACTCGCGATTATAATATTGATTTACGACCTAATTGTTATTCTAATTATTGACTTTTCCTTAAGAATAAGTAAATGAGATAACGCGAAACAGTAGAAGGGACTTAACTCTTTGACCACGATTTATCACTTCACTAGCTACTGATGGCTCGAAATGTCTCGTAACAAAAACGAAAATGACGCAGTTAAATACGAATTACAACCCCCGGACGGGGGTTGGGGATATATAGTGACAATCGCTCTAGCCCTAGCTTTTGTGAGTATTTTTAAATAATTTACATGAATTAATTGGATTCTTCAGAACGTAACTGTTGTACCTATGGCAGCTTTTGGTTTAATTTATGGGCAATTTTTGGCCAATATTGGCGACGAAACTACTGGAACAACATTGGCTAACGGAATTTTCAATACTGTTTTTAATTTCACGGGTAATTAACGAAATTATAACTTAAATCGCTAATTAATTGAAACCAGGTTTGGCTGCGAATAATTTATTGCAGAGGTACAGCTACAGGTTCGTTGGTCTAGCGGGAGCCTGTTTCTTTTTTACTGGAAGTTTCTCCCTGATTTTCGTTGGAAACTTATGGCAAATGATAGTCTCTTTCGGAATTATCCAAGGTAAAAAAATTAATATAAACAATTGATATAATTAAAAGTTTTGGTAGTACTTGCATATTTATGATCGAAACTAATTTGTTGCAGGAATTGGAATGGGATTGATGTTTCCGGCCTTTTTCACGGCTCTTAATACTTATTTCAACAATAAGTTGAATCTTATGAACGGAATTGCCCAAACTTTCATGGTAATTGCCACTATGCTATATCCGGCAGTAGCTCAATTTCTTATGGACAAATACGGTTTTCGAGGAACTGTCGCTATAATAGCAGCGACAAGTCTTAATACGATTGTGGCAGCACTTGTTTTGCAACCAGTGAAATGGCATATGAAAAAAGTTTCGATTCTGGATGATCCCAGTAAGGTTTTCGAATTTAAATTAAATTGAATTAAACATCAATTGTAGCATCAAAAGAAGAATTCCAACTAAAATCGCTTTTAAATCTAAAACTTGAGGAAGGTGAAGGAGTAACGTATGTAATGCCGCGACCAAGATCCTCGATTATCAGCATAGGTGATAGAGCAATATCAGTCACTACCATCAACCATTTGGGAAAAACTAGAAACAAGAGAGGGTTATGGAATTCGTTAGTCAAATCACTGGATTTGGGAATGTTTAAAGATTTGCGTTACGTCAATATTTCCATAGGATTATCACTCTCCTACACCTCAGATGTCGCCTTCATTTCGATTATTCCTCTAATCCTCATCAATGCAGGTTTCGATAGTTCCCAAACAACTCTTTTGATGACAATTTATTTTGGCGCTGACGTAGTCGCAAGAGTTTTGTTATCAGTCATGAGCGCTTTATGGAAACTTAAAAATCGATATTTACTTCTTGGTGGAGTTTTCGTATCAGCAATTTTTAGAACTGGTAATATTGATAATAACCAAAAACAACAATAACAAATACTTACAGCTTTCGTCATGGGTTCCTCGTTTCAATGGAAACTCTCCAATCTTTGCGTTTTAGGATTTTTGAGAGCTTTCATCCAAACACCTTTACCATTAGTAATTTCCGACGAATATTCCGAAAATTTCTCAACAGCCTTCTCACTCTATATGGTAGTGTGTGGAATTGTCAGTTTAATTTTTGGACCTTTAATGAGTAATTAATTAATTAATTAACACAAATTTGATAAAAAATTATAATTGCAGGTCTTGTGAAATCTTTTACCCAAAACGACGTGATGGTGGTCCATTTGCTAACTCTCGCCTATTTAATTTGTAGCGTAACCTGGATAATAGAATTAATAACGTGTAAAAGGAAGAAATTACCGAAAAAGTGACGAAACATCAACAATATTGATGGCAGTGTTAACAAATAGTTTCATTAAAGTGAATCTTGGCGTAAATCGGCGTTACTGTTGTTAATTTTTGATTCGACGAGAGAAATAGAGGAATGTTGTTGTGGTTATGGTGGTTTTTCTACCCTTCTGTGGGGGGAGGTTTTTTATTTTCGTTAATTTATCTCGGCATCGATGACAGTAGCGTCGGTAGCTGGGCCTACAATTTAGCTCCTGCTTCGATGCTATTACTGATAAGTAAATATATAATTGTGTAATTATAAAGTGGACCGGCTGGAACACTCGCTTCAACACATCAAATTTCCCATTAGATCCGAACCTGATTAAAATCGATTTAATTAACAGCGGCGTGAGAGCTTAATATCGAAATATTTAATGCAGGTCAAACAATGATTTTTGACTTTGCGTGCAGCATTAGCGAATGGCGTCTTTTAAGTTACCGAAGGGCATCTTGTGTCATTACGTGGTCGGTAATTGTGTACCAATTAACTTAATATACACGTCGAGGTATAGTATTTAAATAAACTTTGGTTTAGCGGGGCGGTTTTTAAAAAATAGACGTGTTTGTTACTGGTTGATTTTTGCTTTGGAAATAAACACCCAGCTCAACCCAATAATCTTTAGAAACTGGTACGTTTTAATTATTTACAAGGACTCGAGGGAGCTTTCTTGACGGCATGTATGAAGATAGACGGCAGCGAAGCTCTGTGAAGGTAATGCACGCCGGATGTGTGCCAATTTACTTTAATTACCGTTTTGCCATCTAGTTACTTAAAGGGAATTAGTACCTGGAGTGTTGCAAATTGAGCTCAGCTTTGTTCGAATTGGTACTAAATTTATAGCCAACTTCAGGACTGGCCTGTAATATATTATTGTTTGCTTCCATTCTTCCTTATTCTTGTTTTATAACCTGTCCAGGCTTGTTTCAACGATTCAATGTCTTCACCTCTATTCTATTAATTTTTTTTCAATCCTCATGTTTCTGTCACCTCCCTGTCGCAACTTTCTTGCGTTTTCTTTCCATCTTTATGTCTTTATAGCTTTATAGTTTCCGAATACATTTTCAACACTTTATTGCATTTTCCTAACTTGTTCCTATTTTTAATCGGATTTCATCGCCTTATTTTTCAAGATCTTGTTCTACTTTTCCACATTTTTTGCAAGTGTTTTTATATAATAAGTTTAACTGAAAAAAATTAAATTTACGCAAGTCTAGTAGAAAATTAAGTTATTCTTCAACTTATTACGTATCGTGTCTTCAAATAAATTTTCTAAAACTTATTTTGTTTTTAAAACATTTTTTCCTAGGGCCTTTTAAATTCAGCGGTTTTCTTTGTTCTTCACCCTTTTTTATTGCTCTATAATATTATTCCACTCTTCATTTTGCACATATTTTTGCAAATTAATAAGTTTTTTCGAAAAGAATTATTTAACACAAAATTAAGTTACACCTCAGTAGCTTGTAGTAAATTTATTATAAATCGCTTAAATGAATAGTTATTTGCTTAATTGGCTTTGACAGAAGATATCAGTACAATGGCTTGCTTCCCAATTTTTTACTCCCATTGGAAGAAGGTTGTTGCTCCAAACCTATTACGTTTGGTAGATCTGATACGAAAAGTTCGCATGCACCATTTTTCAAACTCTCAACTGACAAGGTTCAATGTAATAGAGCTTAGCTATTTAAAATTAATTTCCAAAACTTTTTTTGGTAACTTATTAAATAATTTTAGGATCGTTAGACGTGAATAATAATTATATGCAAGAATCACTTTGAGGCCCCATAAAAGGCCGTAATAAGCGGATTTCAATTAGACCTCGCCTCAAGCTCTTTTCACATTACTGGAAAAATTAACAATCGAGATTTTCGATCTGAAGACACGAAACACAATTATTTCAATATAATTAAAACTGTACTTTTGAGTTGATTAACGCTTTAGTTTCGATGATTAAAAACTTGTACTTTTAGATTTATTTCCTGGTTTCTTATTTTGTTTAATTTGGTTAAGATTTGTTGCTGATAATACAAGTTAATCGATGATTTTGGGCACGTAGCACCAATTTTGGTTGATCTCCATATGCGGAATTGAGCAATTTGGCAAAGTTGCCGTAACAAACTCGTGATTGATGGCGCCGTCCCCGATACGCCGACCCCGTATTTACAAGAGTGTGAAACGCGCTTTATGACAAATGATGACCGATTACTAATTAGTCCAAAGCCAGCGGCGGTATCGTTATGCCTGATTTCGTTATTAATCAGGAAAAATTACCGAGACTCATAATTTGAAACCAGCATGGCACTGGTCTTCAAATTTAACGTAATTTGTTCACGTCCAGCATTTGGAAATTACTCGAATAAGACAGAATTCGAAAGCTCTACCAAAAAATGTTGAAGCTTGACACTTTCACTCTTCTAATAATTTTTTTACAATTTATTGTGCTACTATGTTTTGAACACTGAGATTTGCTAAACTACAATTTTGAGAGTAATGCTCTTTTAATATTTTTTTTTTGCAAATTTCTTTGCTATGATTCTATTTTTAGAATTGCAATTTTTAAAATTATAGTTGTGAGAGTTATCCTAAGAGTACTTTTTATCACATTGGACTCTATTAGTATCTAACTTTTTTCCAAATTTTATTATCCTTCAATATCTTTAAAATTAAATTCTCAAAATTGTAATTGTGAAATTGGTCTTCCTGGTAGCAATGTTTTTATCATCACATTATTTTGGTCAAGGCGTTGCTTTTTCAGATAATTATTTTAAATTTAATAATGGTTCTATATCTTCACAAATATTATTGTAAAAATTAGAAATGTGGGAATAACTTTTCAATTAAAAGTATTTTTCTTAATAAATTATTTTGGTCAAGGTATTTCTCTTATAATGGTGGCATGCCTCTAGCACTAATATTCTCAAAAGAATAATGATGAGGATAATCTTTTAAGAAAAATATTTTGTTATGTCATTATTTTCAATAAAGCTTCACTCTCTTAGTTAGATCTTCTTGCAATTTTATTATGCTCCTGTACCTTCAAAAAAATTATGAAGGTAGTTTTTTCTTATCACATTATTTTCATTAAACTGTTATTCCTTCAGTTTTTTTTAAAATTTTATTATGCTTCTGCCTATAACATCAAAATTATTAAAATTTTCAAATTCTGAGAGTAATCTTTCAAGTAAAAGTATTCTTTGTGACATTATTCTAGTTGAAGTGTTACACAGTAAATTAATTTTATTTAATTATGTTTCTACATTTTAAAACAAAAATTTAAAAAATTGTAATTGTGAAATTGGTCTTCCTGGTAGCAATGTTTTTGTCATCAGATTATTTTGGTCAAGGCGTTGCTCTTTCAGATAATTTTTTTAAATTTTATTATGATTGTATGTTTTCAGAAATATTATTGTAAAAATTAGAAATGTGGGAATGATTCTTCAATTAAAAATATTTTTCTTAATAAATTATTATGATCAAAGTATTCCTTTTATAATAATGGCATGCTTTTATTACTAATATACTCAAAACTATAATAATGAGGATAGTTTTTTAAGTAAGAATATTTTATTATGTCATTATTTCCACTAAAGCCTTACTCCTTTAGTTAGATTTTTTTTTTAAATTTCATTATGATACTCTACTTTCAAAAAAATTTTGAACGTAGATTTCTCCTTATCACATTATTTTGATTAAATGGTTACTCCTTCAATAATTCTTTTTTGACTTAATTATGCTTCTGCCTTTAGCATCAAAATTATCAAAATTTGTAATTTTGAGAGTAGTGCTTCAAGTTGAAGTATGTTTTGTGACATTATTTTGTTTTAACCGTTACTCCTTTAGTAATTGTTTTTCTTAAAATTGTATTATGTATCTATGTGAGTAGTCTTTTAACTAAAAGTTCTCTTCTTATTACATTACTTTGGTTAAAGCGTTGCTCAGTAAATTAATTTTATTTAATTATGTTTCTACATCTTAAAACAAAAATTCAAAAAATTGAAATTGTGAAATTTGTCTTCTTGGTAGCAATGCTTTTATAATCATATTATTTTGGTCAAGGCGTTGCTCTTTCAGAATCTTTTAAATTATATTATAGTTCTATGTTTTCAGAAATATTATTGAAAAAATTAGAAATGTGGAAATTACTTTTCAATTAAAAGTATTTTTCTTAATAAATTATTATGATCAAAATGTTCTTCCTATAATGGTGGCATGCGCTTATTACTAATATACTCAAAACTATAATGCTGAAGATAATCTCTTAAGTAACTATATTTTGTTATGTCATTATTTTCATTAAAGCTTTACTCTCTTAGATAGATCTTCTTAAATTTCATTATAATACTGTACCTTCAGAAAAATTGTGAACGTAGATTTCCCCTTATCACATTATTTTGATTAAATGGTTACTCCTTCAATATTTTTTTTTTATTATGCTTCTTCTTTTAGCATCAAAATGATCAAAATTTGTAATTCTGATAGTAGTTTTTCAAGTTGAAGTATGCTTTGTGACATTATTTTGTTTAAACCATTACTCCTTTTTATAATTGTTTTTCTTAAAATTGTATTATGTATCTATGTGAGTAGTCTTTTGACTAAAAGTTCTTTTCTTATTACATTACTTTAGTTAAAGCGTTGCTCAGTACAATAATTCGATTAAATTATGTTTCTACATCTTAAAACAAAAATTCAAAAAATTGTAATTGTGAAATTGATCTTCCTGGTAGCAATGTTTTTATTATCACATTATTTTAATCAGGGTCAGATTTCTTTTAAAATTTTATTATAGTTCTGTTTTCAGAAATAATATTGTAAAAATTAGAAATGTGAGAATGACTTTTCAATTAAAAGTATTTTTCTTAATAAATTATTATGGTCAAAGTATTCCTACTAAAACGGTAGCATGCTTTTAGTACTAATATACTCAAAACTATAATGATGAAGATAATCTCTTAAGTAAGAAATATTTTGTTATGTCATTATTTTCATTAAAGCTTTACTCTCTTAGTTAGATCTCCTTAAATTTCATTATAATACTGTACCTTCAAAAAAATTGTGAACGTAGATTTCCCCTTATCACATTATTTTGATTAAATGGTTACTCCTTCAATATTTTTTTTTATTATGCTTCTTCTTTTACCATCAAAATGATCAAAATTTGTAATTCGAGAGTAGTTCTTCAAGTTGAAGTATGTTTTGTGACATTATTTTGTTTAAACCGTTACTCCTTTAGTAATTGTTTTTCTTAAAATTTTATTATGTATCTATGTGAGTAGTTTTTTGACTAAAAATTCTTTTCTTATTACATTACTTTGATTAAAGCGTTACTCAGTAAATTAATTTTATTTAATTATGTTTCTACATTTTAAAACAAAAATTTAAAAAATTGTAATTGTAAAATTGATCTTCCTGGGAGCGATGTTTTTATCATCACATTATTTTGGTCAAGGCGTTGTTTTCTCAGATAATTATTTTAAATTTGATAATGGTTCTATATCTTTACAAATATTATTGTAAAAATTAGAAATGTGGGAATAACTTTTCAATTAAAAGTATTTTTCTTAATAAATTATTATGATCAAAGTGTTCCTCCTATAATGGTGGCATGCTTTTATTACTAATATACTCAAAACTATAATGATGAGGATAATCTCTTAAGTAAAAATATTTTGATATGTCATTATTTCCATTAAAGTTTTACTCTCTTAGTTAGGTCTTCTTCTTCAGTTTCATTATGATACTGTACTTTCAAATAAATTGTGAACGTAGATTTCTCCTTATCACATTATTTTCATTAAATTGTTACTCCTTCAGTATTTTTTTAAATTTTATTATGCTTCTGCCTTTAGCATTTTGAGAGTAGTCTTTTAAGTAAAAGTATGTTTTGTGACATTATGTTGTTTAAGCATTATTCCTTTAGTAATTGTTTTTCTTAAATTTTTATTATGTATCTATGTGAGTAGTTTTCTGACTAAAAATTCTTTTCTTATTACATTACTTTGATTAAAGCGTTACTCAGTAAATTAATTTCATTTAATTATGTTTCTACATCTTAAAACAAAAATTAAAAAAATTGTAATTGTGAAATTGATCTTCCTTATAGCAATGTTTTTATCATCACATTATTTTGGTCAAGGCGTTGTTTTTTCAGATAATTATTTTAAATATAATAATGGTTCTATATCTTCACAAATATTATTGTAAAAATTAGAAATGTGGGAATAACTTCTCAATTAAAAGTATTTTTCTTAATGAATTATTATGATCAAAGTGTTCCTCCTATAATGGTGGCATGCTTTTATTACTAATGTACTCAAAACTATAATGATGAGAATAATCTCTTAAGTAAAAATATTTTGTTATGTTATTATTTCCATTAAAGCTTTACTTTCTTAATTAGATCTTCTTCTCCAATTTTATTACAATACTGTACCTTCAAAAAAATGGTAAACGTAGATTTCTCCTTATTACATTATTTTCATTAAATTGTTACTCCTTCAGTATTTTTTTAAATTTTATTATGCTTCTGCCTTTAGCATTTTGAGAGTAGTCTTTAAGTAAAAGTATGTTTTGTGACATTATGTTGTTTAAGCATTATTCCTTTAGTAATTGTTTTTCTTAAAATTTTATTTTGTATCTATGTGAGTAGTTTTTTGACTAAAAATTGTTTTCTTATTACATTATTTTGATTAAAGCGTTACTCAGTAAATTAATTTTGTTTAATTATGTTTCTACATCTTAAAACAAAAATTTAAAAAATTGTAATTGTGAAATTGATCTTCTTGGTAGCAATGTTTTTATCATCACATTATTATGGTCAAGGCGTTGTTTTTTCAAATAATTATTTTAAATTTGATAATGGTTCTATATCTTCACAAATATTATTGTAAAAATCAGAAATGTGGGAATAACTTTTCAATTAAAAGTATTTTTCTTAATAAATTATTATGATCAAAGTGTTCCTCCTATAATGGTGGCATGCTTTTGGTACTAATATACTCAAAACTATAATGATGAGGATAATCTCTTAAGTAAAAATAATTTGTTATGTCATTGTTTCCATTAAAGCTTTACTCTCTTAGTTAGATCTTCTTCTCTAGTTTCATTATGATACTGTACCTTCAAAAAAATGGTAAACGTAGATTTTTCCTCATCACATTATTTTCATTAAATTGTTACTCCTTCAGTATTTTTTTAAATTTTATTATGCTTCTGCTTTAGCATCAAAATTTGTAATTCTTAGAGTAGTCTTTAAGTAAAAGTATGTTTTGTGACATTAACTTGTTTAAACCATTACTCCTTTAGTAATTGTTTTTTTTTACTTTATTATGTCTCTAAGTGAGTAGTCTTTTGACTAAAAGTTCTTTTCTTATCACATTATTTTGGTTAAAGAGTTACTGAGTAAATTAATTTCATTTAATTATGTTTCCACATCTCAAAACTAAAATTCAAAAAATTGTAATTGTGAAAGTGGTTTCTGAAGCAACAGCATTTTTCTTATCAGATTATTTGGGAAATCGGCGCGTCAATCTCCTTTTTCGTCGAGCCTTACGGGTAATTTCGACAATTACAGGCTCATGTCTTACCAGTCTCGAATTATGTTTTGGCCACCGCCTTGACAAAAATGATTAATAGCAAATTCGGTTTTGATTGAAGCTCCCGCCACATTTTGCACCTCCACCACTTTTTCAATTAAACACTTTTAATTGCAAATTACAGTTTTAATTGCGAATAAGTGAACGTGTTTTCCCTCATCCATTATCCGACCACCTTTTGTTCTTGTTTTTGAGAAATTGAAGCATCAAAAGCTCGCAATCTTGTAACATTCAAATCCATCATCGCGCATGGTCAATTCTTCTGGAAATAACCAACGAAAGTTGTTAGTGCCGTTAATACACGACTCAATGATTAATATTGCGACCACACAGTGTGCCAACAATCGAAACTGAAGTTTAAGCAGAATTTTATTATCGACCATCATGTTATTATAAGTCGGTAGAGCTTTGATTACAGTTGGGCTTAATTGCAATTACTTATAAACGAAAACAAACCGGACAGTAATTATGTGCTTGTGCGCGATTTTGTTTTTTACCCGGAATTTCGAGGTTCGTTACAATTATCATTAAATCCCGTTTTGAAATCACTTAACAAATGTTTAATAGCTGGCGAGAAGTTAGCGGAACCAAGTTGCGCATGTTAAACAACCAATTTGAAAGACCGCAATTTCGGGGGGCAGCAACTCGCAATCTGCAAATTTTATCAGGGGCAAAAGAAAAATTTGAAGCAATTATAAGCAGCAATTTCGTGCATGGCAGCGGATTCTGGACGGGATTGTCAGACGTTTCAGTTTACGTCACATCTCTGTCACGGACCTCAAAAGTAAAACAGAAAAAATTAACAGTTCAATTCCACGAAAATAAATCATAAACGTCACCAGAAAATATTCAACTACCTTAACTGGACGCTCAATAAAAATAATTTCAAGACTCTAAATAATAAAATTAAAAAACGGAAATCATATTCGGTACAAAGGGAATTGCGGGAGAAATTGGGGAAATTGTTTGTGGCAGCAACTTGGCTCGCTTTGATCGTGATCTTAAAATGGCCAGAAGCTTTTAAATTCTTGGCCGCTGTAATGATCGACTATTTTGTCAAGGATTGGAGAGGTAAATGGGTTAGACGGGAAACCTCCTGAAATAATTCGCTAACAATATAGAGGCTTGCAGAATTTTTTGATTGGATTTGCGCCTGGTATGCAAGGTGCTGGGATTTTTCTGGTTTTCTCCCTGAACTCAGCTGGCACACGCGGTCAGGGCCGCCACTGGACGGCAACTCGACACGACTACCCTTCAGCTACCGCAATTTTCTTAAATATACACGATATTCTAGATAACTCATCAACAATTACTGTAAATAATTGCCTCGCTAACAATAACTGTGTGAGATTTGGCAAGCACTAAAGATGGAAAAATGACAACCACCAATTACCCTTTTAATCTAAACATACACTTGGGTTTGGGGACGGCATCGATTATTACCTTGTTATAGCTTCCATTGAGGTGCTGACGAAAAATCGGCAATTCGCTGAATTGGATGTCCTTAGGGTGCGTCCGCGTAATTTGGGGTTTATTCCTGTGAATTTCGTCGCGGTGCGATCTGAAGAATTAATGTAGTCGTAAATAACAAAGCGGTGTCCGATAATACCGAAAAAAGACAAGAAAAGCCGTTGGCGGCGTATTTAACTGAATTTCTCTTACGACGTCTAAAGTACCCATAGGGGCCCATTCCCGTAATCACGGAGTCTCACAAAACGACGCCCTTTTGAAGAAGCTTTTGCGCTGTCAATTAAAGCAACAAAATTTATTAAAATAATTTTTATAACCTCAACTTTGGTTTCTCAATAATTCAATTGAAACGGCTATAATAGCGAAAATAATTTTGTGTGAAGCAGATGCTGTAAGAAATTTTTTTAATTAATTTTTTTGAGAAGCCCCACGTGCTATTATAATGTCATTAAAATGCCTTTTAACCGTAATCTATTAGAGTGCTTCAAAAAAATGGCGGTCTTATTTTGTAGATCGCCCGCAATAGCAGAACACATAATTACACGTCAATTCAAAAACTGAAGAGTACGGACCTGTCCAATTCGATATTTAAATTTCCCCAATAAAGTGTGATTTTTCTGTTTTGCGGCCCGAGATTCCGCGCTGTAATTAATTTAAACGCCACCGCCGCCCCGTCGGCGCCCAAAAAAGGTGTGAACATCCCCCCCGAAGCGCCGATATGCTCGGCCTAAATAGAAGCCTGAATGAATTAAAGACATCAATAATAACACAAAACGGTTATTTATCGCGCCCCCAAAGTGTTGATAAGTGGCTTTAGGTGCGATATCTCCTTGAATATCGTAATAAGAAGAGGGCCCACCATTTAGATGGCGTCTGATAAGGGCCGCATTCGATAAATCTCGACCCAACTAGGTGTGAATTAAACCACGGCGATTTTAATTAGATTCTCAAAGTATCATTGCTCTTTCGTTGTATTATCGTTATTAAAAGGCGATTTGGAGTGTTCTTCGGGAGTATGCAAATCGCCGTTGGGGGGCCCGCGGCCGCAATTAAGTTTTTGTTACTCCTGAAAACTCGTAATTAGATCTGAAGTCACTTGGGTTAGTTGGTGAACTCGCGATGTTAATTTGGTCGATGCTGGATGGGCAGGGAGGTAATCAAGAAGTAAGAAGAAAGAAGTAGCGCAGTTAATTAAGAAATATTGATGGTGGCCGGTAATAATTGAGAGTTATTGGGTTTGATTGGTGCCGCTTCATTAGCAGAAATTATTTGCTATGGTTGAACAAAGTTCAATTATGAGATAATGGAGATGTGTCGCGGTCGTCTGGCTAGAATTTCCATCAATTTCTTGAAACTGAAAGTCAATTATTTTTTGTACTTTCTCTACGCTTCTTTTGTCAAATGAAAAGTAAAACTTGAAAAGAATTTACTCGTAGATTTCGACTCCTCAGTATTTTCCAAATTTAAAAAAAAATTGAATTTATTTCTCACAAATTCTTTATTCTATTTTGTGCTTTTTCATCTTTTTACAATTGTGCTGAAAAAAAATTAATAATAAAGCTAAATAACAAGGAACAGCTACCAAAATTTGAATTTTAATTGTATTTTTCGATATTAATTTTGAAGCTTTAAGCTCGTTATTGAATTTAATTTTTTGCTTGTTAGCATCTCTAATAAAACCTCAAAGATCCAAATTATTAACGAAATTCTATCTCTTTAATTTTTCTTACTAAATTTAAATTTTTAGATTTTCGAAAATAAATTTGCAAATTAAAAACAATTCTCTAAGTGGCGTTAATTGGCATAAAAAGCTAAAAAGGTTAAAAATTGAAAACTTTCATATTTTCGAAACTGGATTTAAATTAATAACGAGTTTCTAGATTGTACTTATTGAATTAAAAAACTTAAAACGTGACAAAAAATGATATACACACAAAAGACTAAAGAAAAAAATTGTCTTAACCGGGTTTGATTTTAGATTTCTTAAAAATGAACATGAATTTTGCTGAAGTAACATAAACAAAATATTCTAATAAAATCGACGCTTCTAAATTTGTGGTCAAGTTTTTAGTAAAACGGAAAGCTTTTCAGCATTTTTGAAAAATACTTTAAAAATTATAATTTAAACAAAATTTTAGATCCTACTTCGGTCAGTTGTTGCAAATTCTTATTCAGCAGAGAAATAAGTATTTTAATAATTTCTAATTAAGCTAAAAAATATTTTTATGCTCACAATAATATTAAAAGAATTTGGAAACTTTTATGTTTTTAAAAAGTCTTCAAAAATTCAAATTTCTAACAAAATTGTAATCTTCATCGCCGCGAGTATTTAAGTTATTTAAGAAAAATATCATTAGACATTTGGGTCGCTTCGTTAACTTAAAATGGTTTGAAACTTCTTGAAAAGTTCAAGCTTAGCTTCTCCCTTACTCTAATTATCCTTAATTTTCAAATTGCAGTTCTTCTCAATGTTTATTTCAAATTACTATTGTCAAAATAACTAAACAATGGGCGAAATTGATAAAAAATGCAAATTTCGAGGATTTGTTTTTCAATTAACTCTGTTAACCACCTGACGTTTCCTGAAAAACTCAAATCGCCGAAAGCCTAGTTCTGCAACATAATGCCACACACTTGAGGTCTCGGCATAAATAAACATAAGTTCATTAACGCGTGGTATTAATCTTCTCGATAATAATTTGCAGCTGCCTTTTTGCCTCTTTCAGGGACTTTTATTGCGCTGTAAATTGCGTCATTCGACTTTATATCGAAACTCAGCTCGCCTACAAACGGCACTTTCGGGCAAGGACAACACGAATTGCACTCCTTTTCCTACATCGACGTCCGGGATACCTCAACAATTTGGGTCTTAGTGTCGACGGTAATCTATTTCAGTCCACCTGGTGATTATACACGTTCTCATCGGCAGGTGGATTCACCTGTTCGGCACGGGTTGGCCACGCGGCGACGGACGTTGACCACCTCGAGCTGCTGCTGCATCCTTTCCTTTTCGGATTTGGCACGGACCAAACCAGATCTGGGTTTCAGCTGGTTTCAGGAATCGCGCAAAAAAGTTTAAAATCCGCCACAACAAATCTCTCCTTTGGGTCACCAAATAGACCCAACCTGGATCCAGCAGGACGCGCCAAACAAAGAAGTCCTTGATATTATCCATTTCCGGTCTTTCCGGGAATTTCACGACGTGGTAGAATATTTTAAGCTATTAATAGTTTCAAGTATTTTGGGAACCGGACGATGTGGTGGAGCATTCAAAACCGTAATGAATGTCTGAAAAATATAGGGGTAGTTTCGGAAATTGACGGAGTAATAAAAAATTTAAACCGTAATACGAAAAAATTGTTGCAAGTTTTTTCGAAAACTGGACAACGTGGTGGAAAGTTTCGAAACGTAATATGTTCCTGAAAAAATGGAGGTCTTTCCGGAAACGGGACGACGTGGTAGAAGATTTTAAAGGATAATACGTTCCTGAAAAAAATTTTGAAGGTTTTGCAGAAAACCGAATGACTTTGTTGAAAATTTCAAAGGAATTTTAGGTCCTGAAAAAATTGTGACAATCTTTTCGGAAACCGGACAACGTGGTAAAAAAATTTAAAGCGCAATAAGTTCCTGAAAAAGTTGTTTCAGATTTTTCCAAAAGTTAGAAAACCATAGTAAAAAATTTTAAGGAGTCATAAGTTCCCGAGAAAATTACTGCGGGTTTTTCCAAAAACTGGACGATGATGTGGAGGATTTCAAACCGTTATAAGTTTCTGAATTCTTTTTTAAAAATTTTCCAGAAGCCAGACGACGTAATGGAATAGTTCAAAATGTAACCAGTTAATAAAAATATTTATCTGTTTCTTGTGGAATTTTGTTATGTAAAGAATTTTGGGAAACCGTTTTAGACGTGCAAGAAATTGGTTTTAGTGTATCTCGCCGAAAATTGTGGGCTTGTTAGAGAAAAAATTGGACCACCAAGAATCTCGAAACTAGATTAATTGAATAATAATAATCTCTGCCAGCTAAATGTTTGAGCGTCTAATGTACAATTTTGACGTGATTCGTTTAGGAATTTATACTGCCATTACCTAAATGGTTAAAAAAGTGGACTGGTAATCACGTCTTATTTTCCACGATTTGACAGGTCTCAATCGTGGATTACGTCAAGTTTTTGCCGGTGTTCTCATCGTTTAAGTCGTGCCATTAAAAGACGAAAACGACCCTTTGTTGCGCAAAATCGGGCCTGGAGTCCGTTGTTATTGCTTTATTTACGAGGTGAAAGTAAAAAGGAAAAAATCACCCCGTCCGTCCGCCACTCTTATTAATTAAATTAATATCCATTTTAATTGCTCGGATTACTTGCTGGTGCCGTCCATTTTTTCGCTCTCTTGATTAAAACCGAGTTGGGCTATATATTTCAAAATGACGCGACCAATGAAGCAGCTCGATTTTGGGCAGCTGGACGAAGAACACAACCATTTCCGGATGGCTGGTAAAACGTGTGTGTGTCTTGTAAAAAAATGACGGCTTTTTGTCCAGACACGATGTGCTAAATGGATAGGTAGCGAAATTTAATTATGTTGCGATGATCTAATTTTTATTGCTTTTGATAGCTGATAGTTTTTTCCTTAAGAGTTGGACTGAAATTACTTTATCGGGCTCTTTTGATCATTTTTATAACCGCGTTTATTTAGTTGTCATATAGGCTTGGTCCAATTAATGAGCGCGTTCTCAAGGAGATAAAGAAACAAAAATGTCACCACGATTCTTGCCATTATTTCCAGGTCATTCACTAACGGGTATTTATAGCTATGATAACAAGGCTCGAGGAGCAGATAACATCCAAGATAATCCAAGGCGATTCTAAAAACTGCTGTAAATGTTATGAAGACATTCTAAAATCTTCGCTTTTGCAGCGATAGCAAACTTTAGAACGCAGATAACATGCCAGTAAATGCTTTTTTTAAAGAACAGGCACTAAAATCAACAGCTAATCCTCTAAAAGAAACCTAAAATATATACTTTCGGTTTTTCTGTTATCGACCTCATCTTTGTCCAGAATTAACTAACGAGGTTCAAAACTGAAGAGCAAAGAAAAAAATAAAAATTTCTCTCACACTTGGTCGGTCGAGGAGATGAGATAATAAACTGAAATTGTAATCAAAATATTTCAATTGAAAGAACAATTCAAAATTTTAACCATTTCAGCAGTTGCTTACAAATTTTTAATAGCGTTTTGAGAGCTGAGTGAGGTTCAAAAATTTCTACAGCGGTTCAAAATTGCACCCTTTAAAATTTTCTTTGATTTTTTTTTTAAATTGTATCATCCGAAAACAAAGAAATCTAAAGTAATGACTAGAGAATATTTTTACCGTTGTGAATCCCGGATTCGCTTGATACATTACGCATGTAAATTAGTTCCTGGGAATCTTCGCCATTAGATTAACAAAAGAACAATAGAATAGTCCAAATTTTAATTGACCTCGCCACTTTTTTACAAAAGATGCACGCGAACATTTGTCATTAGCGTCGCTCTATTGAATTAATGAGGAACCCCTTAATTTGCCTCAACCACGGATTAATCATCCTCGTCTATTTTTAAAATTGTTTTTTCCTAAAAACATTTTGGAATATCCAACAATTGAATTTTTCTCAATTTTAACAGTTATAAAACTTATTTCCATAAAATGGCAAGGCCGATCCGTTAAACCATAAAACATTGTCACTATATCACAAAAGTAAACAACGCGATTTCCGCTTGTCATTCAGAATTTGACGCTTGGATTAAATCGAGAGTAATGGTTGAAGATTATACGGCTTTTTGCGTGTTCCTGAAAAAAACAAGTTTTGAAATTCGATCAGACTAGTTCTTTGAATAATTTATAGCGAAACAGTAAAACTCCGCCATTGTTACGATTTTTCATTTTAGAATTCAGGTGGGTCATTTATAATTGTTGGATCTCACCAGATAATTGGAAGTCAAAATATTTATCGGAGGTCGATACATTATCTATAATTATAATTAGTCTCTATCGTTTCGATCGTTACAACCGAATTAATATTGTCGGCGACGCTTTGAACGAGATGATTTACGCGATAATTTTTAGATGTCAGGGATTGTCGTTACCTAATTTATTGCGTCCAAGTAAATATTTGGACCAACTAAAGCGTTGTGGAGAAGTAATATGTGTAATTATGGCCGGTAGTCCAAAATTTCACTGTTGAGTTATTACTTATTTGCGTAATTACACAAAATGACACAACAACGAGTACGAAAGTGAAATTTCCAAATTGAACTTAATTACTTATGTACGAAAATTATTGCGTTCCGCGGTTGTTCAATTTTAAGGTAGATTATTGTTCTAAAGCTGCCCGGCAATTAATTTATAATAATTCCAGGGCACATTTCGGGTTCATCTTTATACTAGTCGTTAATTCTATACATTTAAGTTATTATGGGGAATTATAAGGTAGTCGATCAATGAGGGAGTTTAGTTGAAATTAAAAACAGCGGGGCATTAGCTATTGGAAATGGATTTTATAAATTGCCTATTTCGGATACCGGCTTAGAAGCAATTTGACGAATTGACCGGGACGTTGAGGAATTCGTCTAGTCTTAAGAAGATACTGAATATTAATTTTTTAATGAGACAAGCAAATTTCAAACCATTTCGGGGCCGCGCGGGTTCGTCGCTTGACCCACCACTCCACCAGAGTCTCCGCGTTTCCGCAACCATTTCCACGTAAATAACAACTTTATTTTCAAATTTTACTACCTCACATAAAAATGCCCTATTCACACTTAAACTTTGAGGGTTATTTCATATTTGATTCTACTATTTAATTTTTTAATTAAATTAATTATCGATCCAACATTTTCAAATTGTGAATTTTTTTCCTTAATTTGCAACTAAATTAGTTGCAGCTAATTCCAATTTAGTTTTACAAATTGCGGGTTTTTGTCTTATTGGATATCAGCAAATTTGTGTTTTGGGGTAGCGGTGGCGCGAATGCGTGCGTTAGATCAGGGACGTACGTGCACCTGCTGATATAAATATCGGACCGCACACTTAATTGTAAATATATGAGGTTGAATGGTCCAATTTGATATTCCGACCTGTCCTTCTGCTTCTTCCTGAAGCAGGTGCCAAGTCCTCGGCCTTACGCATCACACTTATTCTCTCGCTCGCTCCCGTATAAACCGGCACCCATTAATTAAGTTTTTTTTCGGAATTTGCACAAAAACTCATCGAAATTTAGTTCTAGATTCAAATGATATCGAATATGAGCTTTGTCGATGTGTTTACTGAAATATTTCGGTTATCAGCGGCGAGTTTCTCGAAATTCTTACCAATTTATTGATAATTGAACTTGTAATTAGGTAAATGGAAGCAAAAGTAGGATTAAGTTTGTCTTTTTGTCACTTCTGCTTTCACGTTATTTATTATTTCCCTTACAAATGTAGAACACTTTAATAAGTTGTGGACTGACAACGTCTGAATTATTGATCATTTAATTGCAGTTTCGAACGGTAATTGAGCCAATTGCAATACTTAAAATCAGGTTACTTAAACAGTTTTTAGGTAGTTATCCTGTCCATAAAGTTCTAGTTGATGAGCAATTTTATTCCAGTTTTGCAACTCTCAAATCACTCAAATGGTGTTGGGTAGTTGGAAGCTCGTTATCTCGGATTTTATGAAAAATGATCCTCTATGACCGTTATTTTGACTCAAACAAAGATTCCGAAGATGTAGAGGCTCATTGTGGTTGTTCAATAAACTTAACTACTTGCGAAATTGCTGAATTAATGAGATAAAGAAAAGCTCCGAAGACAAACATGGCCCTCATTTCTGCTCGAGGAAGATTACTCAAACACAATTAACTAGAACTTCGAGAGTATTTTAAACGCACTGTAGTTATTTGAAAGCTAATTTGTTATGTTTTAAAAAATTGCCTTAACCTTGCCAATAAGAATTTTTAGTTTAAAATTAAAATGATGAATTTATAGTCCTAAAGCTGCTTTAGTATAGAGCATACCTTCAGAATTACTTCAATAATTAATAAATAAATACTTTAAAAAGAAAATGAAGAATTTATAGTCCTAGAGTCACTTTGGCTTAAAATATACTTTTTAAATGAATTAAAAATAAAGAGCTTTGACAGTACGTGACCTATAGTTTCAGAGATTGACGCTTTAATTAATTGAATATAATCCTGCATGAAGGCTTGCGGTTTCTTAAAAAATTTTTTTGGTCTTGAAACACTCATGGAATCTAAAATTGGCATTTTCTGTTGTTTTTGAATTTTTTGAAAAAATTTTGGAATCACAGTTGGGGAAGCCGAAGCTGGGAATATTTGAAGTTAATGGCGGTACTGAGAAACGTTTATTATAGAGGCACCCTCAGAGGTGGCTAACGCAACACTTTCTTCTTCTTTTTCTTGGTACCTTAATGTGAAAATAATATTATCAAAGCGTAATTGCGCCGCACCAGACTTGAAAAATAGACTAAAAACGTTGCAATGTTTCTACCTAATTGTGATGAACAATTTAACTTTACTTAACCCTCAAATTATGATAATTTCGCAGTAATTTACATCGCGAATTTACACCGGTTTTCTTTGTAGTACAACGTATAATTTTTAAGTCAAAGTAGAAGAGATTAATAATTAGCAAGTAAAAAAATTGAGCTCCTGAAACTATGCAACTATTGTTGCATCGGGTTGAGCGAGGTCTAAGTCTCAGGCGTTCTTCATACCGTGCAAGGTCAAACTGTTGTTTCTATAACTTTGTAGTTTCTCTTTTTTATTATTATTTTGTAGCCTGCAACTCTTGATGGGTTGTCATCACGCTTCTGCAACAGCAAAAAAGCGCCTGAAAGAGACGTGAGATGATCTGCGGTTGTACTTAACGAATATTTACTGCCATAAGATATCTATGCAAATTAAGAACTACCTAGTAAATTGTATGGCATTACAAGAGCGATTTTAGCATACTTTATATGGCAAAAAAATTTACCCTTAAGCTATGTTTACTTTAGCGCATTCTAGATTACCGCGTGCATTTGTAAATTATAAGGGTCTGTAATCGTCTAAATATATGGCAAGAATAAATGATGGCAGTGTTCGACAACTGTACAACGGCACTATTAACACAGTGTTGATGAAGAGTTGTGATAGAATGAATTCGAACACGTTTTCTCATTTAAATAGAAACGGTGTATAATGATATGACAAATTGGTTTTAAATAATGGATTTAGGCGGCCGGAATTGGGAGTGTATCGATCGGACGACATCTTAGGTTTCGGTGTTTTCTTAAACTTGGCAAATTCTAACGCCCACGAGGGCCGACAATATTTATTCAAATGTGAGCAGACAAAACGACAACAAGATGTCGATAGTTGAAAGAATGACAGAAATATGACTCCAGAAAAGAAAACAAAACTTAACATGGAAACTAAGAAGTAGATATCACATCTCAAAAGAGTATTGAAGATAATCTGTCATAGAAAAAAATAAAGATTGTCAATAGTAATCTTAATCACCTGCATAAGTTCTTCTATTTTCAAACGTTTTTTGCAGTTTTCATTACTTTTATCAGTCATCATCACTCTATTTCTGGATTGTTCTCCGCTGTAAAAGGAATTTTTCTATCTAGTTGCCACAATTTTTTTTTAAACCATGCAACTCTCTCAGTTTCGTCGCCAATTTGTTTCTTGTCTCTCCTGCTGTTGTGTTTATTTGGTGATTAATTTATAATTACGTCCAGAAATTTTGTTTTAATTTTCGAATTTCTCACGCTTCTGTTGCTTGAATCTGGTGACTCCCATGAATCAGTTTTCGGTTAAATATTGTCGCAAGTTCAATAATTCATCCAATATGCTGTCACTCCCGTGACGTTTTACAAATGTCGGCATTAATTCGCCATTGAAAATTTATAACTGAAATAAACCATAAGCGCACAGTGCGATGTTCTTCGCGACATCTATTAGTATTATAAGAACGATTTGTAGTTGACCACGGTCGTGTGAAAGAAACAACCGACTTTCGATAATTTATATTTCACAATGCAAGAACCAGCAGTACTAAATCTTTACAAATTACGCCACCGACAGTAATATATTCATTTCCCATTGTTGTCGTTCTTAATTTATACTTTTCTCCGGTTCTCGAGTTTAGTTCGAAACTTAATTGATGGAGTGATGATAAAGCTCGACGAAACCAAAAACGGTTTCGATTTTTTAACCCGAGTTGGTCATCGAACAATTTAATTTGTCGATAGTAGAGTTGCCACCTAAATATTCATCGAGCTAATGGCTTTAGAATTACAGGCGGGATCATCAATCGTAATGAAGAAGTAAATGGGATGTTTGACATATCTCGAACTTAATGCGTTCTTAATGCAGCACTCGAGTAATTAAACGGCTAAGAGATCGAGCACTTACAGCCCTAAAAAACGCCATTCTTTTGCTAACAGCCAAAAACAACTTTTAATGATAACTTGAGAATTGACCTGAAACTTGTTAATTTGAGAAATCGTAATAAAATTCGATTGATTACATTGCCATAATTAAATTAGCGATTATCGCGTTTTAACCACCATTATCACGTAATTTATAGCCAGTAATTTAAAGTACCGTTCCTGTTATTGCGTTGAAGATTTTCAGTTGCGTTTTTTCGTCATTTTGTGACAAATTTTACAACTTTCGGATTAAGTGCGGTCGAATTTTTAAGAAACAAAAAATACCACCCACTTGCGTGGGACGTTTCTAGATTTTTTGGGACAGGAAGTGTTTAAAAAGAAATTATAGTTAATGGTGGCACATTACAACAATGATAGCTTTACCTATTTTTTTCGTTATTAAGAGTAAAGCAAACAGGGATCGCGTGATAACTGCAACACTAATAACTCAATTAGGACGGTGATTTATTTTATGTGGGCGACACGTCATTTTTCAGTTTTATCTGAAAAAGCTCGCGTAATTTCCTTGAAACTTTCGGATTTAATCGCGGCAAACTTCTGGTTTTGACCGTTTCTTCAACGAGATTCATTAACATTTTAAGAGGACGTGAAGACTTGGGTTAGACTGCGGATTCTCGATGGAAGGCTTAATTTGCGCGATAGCTCGAATTTCGACGACTCTTTTCACTTAAACTCGCTCTAATGGGCCGGTCCTAACACGTAAAGATTAGATATTGCCAATACGACTTAATTAATAGGGGCTCCAGTTTAGATACAGACTCCTATATTAAGATATCGACTGTCGAAAAGAACTGATAAAAGGTGTCTGCGAGCCGTTGTAGGTGGTTTCCTGTATTAGAAGGTTATCACTTTCTCACTGGCTGTCGTGTGAACGTAATGGAAAATTAAGATTGTGTCGTGTTCAAGCGGTTAAAAACGTATTCAGTTCGGTACGTATCGCCTCCAAGACCATTTTTCTTCGTATAGTTGATAGCGACAGAGGAGTCGCTGTTTATTGGTCGGGCAATAAAATCGAAAGGTACCAAAATATTTAATAGAAATTAAAAAAAGGTTCTCTCCGAGCTTTTTCATCAGAATTTGGCTACCTGAAATTTAGAAGTTAGAAAATACCGACACGTGAGAAGTCGGAAGCCTTCCAAAAAAAAAACAATAACGTTGATAGTGTATCATTATAGTGCAAATAAATAAAAATCGAATACCCTAGAGAGTAGAATACAAAGTAACTAAGTGACTAGATAAGACTAAACAACATGAGTACAGAAGGCGAAAAGTGGACAGTAATGATTATATATTGGAAAAAGAGAAGTGGAAAATAGAAGAAAATCTAATGAATTTATTCTAGAGAAATAGGAAAATGCCTAGAACTTTGATGAGGGATGTGAAAAGAGAAGAAGATAAAATCGATTCATTGAATAAGATTACCAAGAAATTAAACATCAGAAGAATCGTAGAAAACGATTGAAGAACAGAACAAGCAGAGAATCAACAACAATATTTTTGTCTATGAATCGACACAAATGAGAGAGAAAATAGAAAAATTTTTATTTGAGAAAAACTAGGAACAGGAATATATATAAAGAATGCTCACAAATTGAGGTTGAAAATCTGCAAGATAAAAATTTACAAGAAGGTAATTAAAAATAAATTAAGAAAATAATCTAATCAAAGAACTTATAAAAAAGGACAAAAATTCAAAATGAAAGAATCAAAACAGCGGAATAGCGAAGGAACAAAAAAATAGGAATAAGATTGACATCAAAAATTGTTAGTGGACGAGCTAGTGGAGACATGAGACATAAGAAAAAACTAACTAAACCTAAACCCAAAAAACAAATGGATATACGGAATTGTGAACCGGAACAGGAGCGAGTCATAGATATGGTTAAGAAAATTTGTAACAAAAACACACTTGAAAAGGTCAATTATATTTTAAAAAAATAACAATTTAAAAAGAGCGAAACAAACAATAGAATATGAAATTTGAAATCTTGAGATCCTAAACAGGAAAGAAAAAGACAAGCGGGAGAAAGTATTACAAACTGAAAATATCAATACTTCAGAAAAGATTAAAAGAGAATGCACAACTGCTCAAGAAATACTCAATTTACTGATCAAAATTAAACAAAGAAGATAAAACAAAATCCATAACATAATGAACCAAATCAATAGAAAACTAAATCAATAGAAATTGAAGAAAGAAAATAAAACCCTGTAATAGTAGTCTAAGAACTAAACGAGAATGAAAAGGAAGAGGCAAGGAGTAAATTTTATGGTAAACTGCAACAGGTAATAAAGATAAGCAAACAAAAAATAATAATTAATAAGCATAAACAAAAGAATGGGAGGCCAAAATTGAGGAATAGAATTGTGCTTAAAGGACCATTTACAGGTGTTAAGAAAGACAAACTTAGATCTAGAAAATGAATTAAAAATAGGAAATATCAACAAGCGCATAAAATAGTGAAAGGAGTGCAAAATTAATAATAAATTATTTCCAAATAGATAAGTCAACATGGCTAAACCGTAAAGAACATCAAAGTAAGAGTAACACTAGAAAGAGGAAAGTAACTAACAGCGAAATGAAGAAATGATACAAACTTGAAGAAAAATATTTTAGAAATTAATAAGGAAAGCTCTGAAAATACGAATATGATGTCCAACATAGTAAAGCTATGGAAAATATTTAATATTCTGATTTTGTTAGTAAGAGAAGAAAGTTGAGGGAGAACGAAACTAGTAAGCAGCAATAATAAAGAAAATTACTGGTGGAAAGATAAAGTTCAAAAAGAAAATTAAAATATTCTTACCAAAAGCAAAAAGAAATATGAAGAGCATGAAGAAAATAATAAAATTTAACAAAGAAAAAATTAAATGTTGCAATATGGTTAGAGAAAACTTAAAAGTTTTTAACCAATTTCTGCTTTAGAACAAACAGAAAATGAGAGAAAAATGATTTCATGTTAATCAATAATTATTAATTAACTAAGTTAAACATTACACCTAATTTGCTTCACACAATTGCTAAACAATTGCCAAACAATTGCTAACTTCGATAAAACTTAATCCGATCTTCGATATTTTTCCATGCAGATGTTATCTAGAAATAAATTGCTTAGCTACCAACATTTCAAGTACGTTAATTCTTCGTTTCAAGACCTTTCTAAGACGTGTTCGGCCACGCGCCGTCCAATCAAGGGGTGGCCGTCCGTCTCGGGGGGAAGCAACGGGGGCTGATCACCGTACAGGTGTAAGTGTATGTCGGCGGGTACAGGTGCATCTCAAGGTCGCACCCCACGGCCTAATCAAGTTTGAAAAAGAAGAAGAGAATTCTTCCAACGATCGTCCCTTGAATAATCCTCAATGGGGCGAACAATAATTTCGAAACGACCGTGGACACAAGAAAAGATGTTAATAGAGCCGTCGTAAACCATCGCAGTTGATTGCGGCCGAATCCCTCAAAAACGCAACAGTCATTTGAGCCGGCGGGCAATCTTAGCCCTAATTAACATAAATCAGAATCTCACACCAGAAGAATCGAATCGGGAATAATGGAAAATCAAAATCATTTCAGGGATAGAAAGTTCAACAAAATTATTTAGGATATTTCCAGTTGCAGTCTAAATTAAAAATAGGTGGAGGAATTTATAGTTTTGCCTTTACTATTTTACTTTTAAATAAATTGATAATTAATTTAGGTTTTGCAGGTGGAAGGAGAAGGTAACTTAAAGAGTTGGTAGCTTCTTCTGAACCAAAATTATTCAAATTTTATTGAGGGTTAATTATACGAGTTGCAGTCGCAAACGGAAGGCAAGTAGAGTGATTGTAGCTTTTCTTGACAATATTTTGAAAATTTTATTGAGGGTAAGTTCCACGAGTTGTAGTCAAAAATGAAAACTAAGGTGAGGGGTGGCTTGTTTTTTCCAAACATTATTTTTTTGATTCAGACTAACTGTTCGAGTCGCAATTGAAATTGGGGTAAAGAATTGCATTTTTAAAGCAATTCTTAGGGTTAATTGTACGAAAATCGAAAGTGAGTTGATGGGTCTCTCACCACCCAACCATGAGATAAATTACGTTGCAGTTCTATCAATTAAGTCTTGTTAACAATCATAGTTGGTCAAGGTCTGTCAGTCCCGCCTGGAATTCTCGATAAAGAGACGCCTCGGCCACCGAGGAAGACAGCGAAACCCCATTAGCAATGCTCAATTCGCAGATAACCGTCGATGCTGTCGTTATTGCGGAAACACAGCAATGGTTTCATGGTTTTACCAACGATACCATCTTTAAGTTGCATACGTGAAAACTGGGTCGTTTTTAATGAGCGAGGGTGGTTGACGCCTTCGGCGGCCACTAACGAGGGGTTGAAAGCGGCTATTAAAGCAGCGCGGGGGTGGCGACACCGCCACATTTCCATAATCAAAAGCCGCCAAAAATTGTGATTAATGCCACAATTGCCCACAACTCCGCCTTTATGTGTCCATATTTCGTGGAACTTGACGTGACTCGTCTTGAGGCTACGAAAAATTTCTTTGCTATCATTGATGGATGGCTAATGTAAGGGTTGCGGTGGTTATTAAAATCTAGCCTTTAGCGGCGCGGTTGTGATATATTGGGGTGAAATTTTGGGGTAACCAATTTGAATACCACCTACGTTACTAAATTTGTGAAGACTTCAACAAAATTTTCTTTTGATTATAATTTTATCTACACAAAAATATCAATGACACTAATTGCTAATTAAAAATTGGAGTCGTCCAATGGATAATTATTGAAGAGTTGGTCGAGTTTAATTCGGTTTGATTAAAAATGTTATTAAGGTCAAAGCAAAAAGGGACGAGTTTTTGTTGAAATTGCTGCAAAACAAGGTTTCATTAAGTACTTGCGGTTACGCTTTATTATGTTTTTACAAGCCGCTAAGTCGTCAAAGCGTAATTTGTCCGTCGTTACGGTGTGAACAGGGCTTAATCACGTGCTCAATCAATATTGCTGCCAGTTTTTAACATCGACCTGGCGGACCTTCCAGCTATTCTCCCAGAAACAAAAAATAAGTTAGTACAAGTTTTTTTTTATTTATTTATCAAGATTCTAATTCGGTATATCTCTCAGTTTTTCCTTCATTGCAGTAACAAGTTTTCAGACAGATTTCCTTTCTTCTCTCTTCTGACTTCTGAGATACGCTAGAAGAAATGATCGCAGCTAAGTATAAAAATTTGTAAATTTATTAAGCAAGGTATAAATTTAATAAAAATATAGAAAGAGCTTCATTACAAACAAAAGTTATAGGAAATGTTGGCGGATTTTCTAAATTTTGTAAAAACAATTTTTTCAGATTTAATTTAATATTTTTTTTTGTTGATTGTTATGGATTAAGTCGTATCCTTTTGTTCTAGATTAATGGTAAAATTCCAGTAAATAAATTTGCGTTCTATTATTTAATCCCAGGACAATTTTATCACTAGAAATTTTAATCTTTTTGCAATTTGTTTTGTAATTTATTATTAATTGGTATACTCAATCAAAACTTCTACTTTAAACTTACACTTAAGCTATTCAACATTTTTTATGATATAATTCTGCTAAAGAAAAAAATTTAAGTTTTCTAAAAATATTTTGCGCTACATCAAAATGTGCCATCGCGAGCTTTCAAAGCGACTGAAAACTGTTGGTTAAAATAATTTTATGTAAAAATTCAAAGTATTGCCAATGACATAAATTTTTAACATGAGCCGAAATCTACTCCAAGACCACACCACACCTCCACATGGACAAATGAATGAAAGTAAAGCGATTTTTTGTTCAAAAGCGGCCGCGAAGGGTGAAAGCTCGCCGAAAGCCGCTTTGATTACGGATTCCCGAACACTTCATTGATTCATAGGAATTGGCACGTTTCATTCTTAAAAAGGAGGAGTCCTTCGACGACTTACACAAATTACCGAATTACATCCCTGTCACAGTGCCAAATTGGGCGCGAAATTTCAAGTGCCATTATTAACACCCCTTAATACCTTTGGTCAGAAACGCCGCCACGTAAGCCGACAAAAACGACAGCATTGGGTGGTCCTCCAACTCCCGCAGACACAACCTCTCCTATTAATAAATTAATAATTAAAACGGTAATTACAACGAAATCAGGCGATTAACATTTCATGTTTTTCAATTCTCCACAGTCGTGTTTTTCCTTAGATTTTTTCCTCTCTTCTCAAATTTCGTCCAACAAAAACCCTTAGAAATAATATGCGAAAAATAATCCAACTGACCACATGTTGGCCTGTCGATTTTACGGCTTTCAACTGAAACCATTGAAATCGGCGTGTGCTTGGGTCAGAACGTGCTCGGATTAACACAAAAAAAGATTCAAGTTTCAAGATAATTGAGTTAAAACCAGACTTGTCTACAACAAACAAGCTAACAATAAAAGCTTAAAATCCGTCAATTAGAATGAAATTCCACGTGACAATTGTCCGTTCGATTCCAAATCCCAATTCTTCAACAGATTAAAATCTACAATCGAAAGGGTGAAGGATGCCAATTAAATCGAGCGATTTCATCCGACACGCGATACTAAGACTGGTCGAACACAAAAACAAGTGTTAAGTCCTTTAGAAAACAACGAAATCGACCATTGATGCGTTGTTTCGTCTTGAAAAGACACAGATTCGAATTTGTCACTTCCTCAACACTTTCGGTGTAACTTAATATTTTTTGGTTTATCTTCCTTTTTTTTTGGCGATTTTTGTCGGTTGAACAAGTAACCGTCGCTATTGCACATCAAACGCGAACCACTCGAGATTGTGAGGATACCCGAAACAGATAGAGTATCCATTTCAACTCGTGTGTTATTGTGGGGTTCAAGTACATGCGGGACATCTGCTCCAACCACTCCACTGAAACCGCCACTTGTTAATTATGTTGATATGGGGCGAGTGTGTAAACAGGCATTATAACCACTTGTGGCTGAAAATCTATCCGTTGGAATTGTTTCGCGTGGTTACAGGGATTCGCAGGGTTTCAAAATACGAAAATTGATTATTTTGACTAAATGCGACAATTACATTTTTGAAAATTTTACCAAAACTAAAGTCCTACATTTCTGGTCTGTAGTTTTTCTTAGAAAGTGGTTCTCGTAATAATTTTGTTAAATCTTCTGATTTTTTGCTAAAATCGATGTCCAACGAAAGATTTTATACCTGGACTCCAAGTCTCACAGTTCACGATTTCTGTCATTTTACTTCTAAAAGTTTGAACAAAACCCGGAGCAAGGTGTACATTTTTAACCTGACAGGATCTCTAAAATTTTAATTTTAAATTAAGTATCTCATACTTGAAGCAAGAAATTAAAACTTTATGTAACAGAACTCTTTGCTTGAACTTGACGTAATTTGTACAGGATTTCTGAGATTTTATTTCTGAAAATTGAGACAACACTTTGATCAAAATACAAATTGTTCGACTGGTGATTTTTTGAAAAATTAATTTGTAGTGTTTTTTTCGAACATTTTGCTTTTTGCTGAAATCGATTTTGAACAACAAATTCCATACTTGGTTTGGATATTATTTTTACAGTTCTGTCATTTTACTGCTAAGAATTCGAACAAAACTCGAATGAAGGTTTTAATATTCTGCCTGAAAGATTCTCTATAAATAAATTCAATGACAATTCTTCTAATACGTGCATCTCTTAATATTTTGCAGAAGTTAATTTCAAATAAAATATTTGTCACTTGGATCAAAGAATGGAAATTTTACATATCAAATCTTTAGTCTGTGATTAAACTTGACGGAATGTTATTCTTTATAATTTTAATTTTCTTTTTTGAGAATTTGTACAAAACCTTGATCAAATTATAAAATCTTCAATCGGAAATTTTTCTAAAAAATAAGTTTTCTGTTCGTTTCTTTGCAAATTTTGTTCTATCTTTTAATTTTTTGCTAAAATCAATGTCTAATGACAAATTTGATACTTGGATTCGAAATAATTGTTACCACAGTTCACGATTTCTTTATTTTTATTTCTTAAAGTTTGCACACGGCCCAAAACGAGGTGTAAATATTTAGCCTCACAAGATCTCTGAAATAAAAATTCCATAACAATTTTTCATTTTTTTTTAAATTAATTTTAATCTAAATATCTCGGAGCAAATAATTGAAATTGTATGCACCAGAACTCTACTTTTCGCTTGAACTTGACGTAATTTTGTACAGGATTTCTGAGATTATAATTCTGAAAATGCGAACAATTCTTTGAGCAAAGGACAAATTTTTGTACAAGTAATTTAAAAAAAAATTAATTTGTAGTGGGTCTCTCAAATGTTCTGCTTTTTGCTGAAATCGATTTTGAACAACAAATTTGATAGTTGGATTGTATATTATTCTTACAGTTCTGTCATTTTACTGCTAAAAATTTGAACAAAACCCGAGTTAAGGTTTTAATATTCTGCCTAAAAGTTTCTTTAATTTTTTGCAGGAATTAATTTCAAACACAATATTTGCTATTTGAATCAAACAATGGAAATGTTAAATATCAAATCTTTATTCTGTGATTAAACTTAACCTAATCTTATTGTTTATAATTTCTAATTTTATTACTAAAAAATTGGACAAAACTTTGTTCAAAGTATAAAGATTTCAATTAGTAATTTTTCTGAAAAATAAAATTTCTAGTCGTTTTTTTTTGCAAATTTTGTTGTATTTTTAATTTTTTTGCTAAAATCAATGTCTAACGACAAATTTGATACCTGGATTCGAAATAATTCTCACAATTCACTATTTCTGCTATTTTATTTCTAAAAGTTTGAACAAAACCTTGGCCCAGTTGTAAATCTTCGGCCTGACTGGATTTCTAAAAAATAAATTTAGCAGCAATTTTTTTAATGTTTTTCTTGAAATTAATTTCAATCTTAGTATCTCATACTTGGAGCAAATAATTGAAATTTTACGTAACATAACTCTACTCTTCACTTGAACTTGACGTAATTTTGAATGATTTCTAAGATTTTATTTCTGAAAATTCAGGCAACTCTCTGATCAAAGTATAAATTTCTCGACTACTGATTTGTCTGAAAAATAAATTCCTAGTGGTTCTTGCGTAAAATTTGCAGTCTGCCTTGTGTTTTGCTAAAATTGATATCAAATGACAAATTTCTTAGATTTGATACAATTCTTAAAGTACACAATTTCGGTCAATTCCCTTCTAAAAACTCGAACGAAAGAATGTATTAATATTTTGCCTGGCAGTTTCTCTAGAAAAAAATTCAGAGGTACTTCTTCTAATAGCTGCATCTTCTGCATCAACAATTTTTTTAACTTTTGAACGCGCAGGAACAAATTGATTTAAATTATTTACCAAAATTGGTCGGGTTGAGGAGAAGCGTTCTGTGACTTCATCTCCCCTTAGACGCTTCCGGTCTTTTACTCGAATCTCCTTGATTAAGGTTTAATGACTGAAGAGGAGTGCCTTGCCAATTTGGCTTTCAGCGGTTGGCGATCCAGTGAAGTCTAATTCTCGCCCCCAACCGGTCGTCTCCCCTAAAATTATCGGTCTCATAAAAATGATTACCCCGTTTTGGTCAAAAATCCGTTTTCCGCGACTTGAACGCAACCCACAAATTACAGGTTAAGACGGCTCGTTTGTCGGGCGCCTTGTCTAGTTAACGCCTGATTTATGGTTAACACTGACAAGGTTAGAGGTGAGTTCATTGAAAATCTCTCAACCAAATCGCTACTTTAAACAAAATTTCCAACCACCCCTCGAATCGTCTTTTTAATATTAAAATATTTCTGCGTTTTACGACTTTTTTTTCTTCAAGGGTTCTTTGTGGGAAACTTTTGGCAATGCGAACCGGATAGTGCCACCTTTGGGAATCTCTTGGTTACCAGGTGTAAACCAGTTACTAATCAGCCGTCTTTGACGGTAGCAAAGTACCCTATATTCACACCAAAAATATATATCACACCGAAATTACACTCTAATTCACCACTTTCGCCGGTAATAACGTACTCTAGTTAAAATAAATCAGACCCTTCACTCTACGTAACAACCCCTCTTTAACGGGTCAAATTGGTCACGAACCTTGAGAAAATAAAAAATTAACATCACTTTAATAAATGGCCTCACAAAAACAATTTCTGCCTAATTCCTCCGAAGATGAATCTTTAATGTGCTTCCCATAGCGCGACTGTCTGTCTAAACCTTAAAGCTCGTTTCGTAATTAAAAATCGTCGCAATTAAGTCTGGGAAGAATCCAAATTCACAGTTTGATCCTGTTAATTTGGTAGGTTTCGATATTGGCTCGGCATGCGGTCGTTTCTTCACCCTTCCTTGGAGCCGCCGTCTCAAGCACCTTCTTGTTTACAATGTCCTTTCAACATAAAAGCTCTTTTTGACAATGCATTTGGCAAAATTTACACTTGACTGGGAACGGCTTCAGAAGGAGCCGAAATCAACAGACCGTGACAACCCTTGCGCAAAATTCACGTGGGAGGGGCGTTACGGTCAAGCGATTTGGGGTGCTTTATGGAAATCTGTTGTTGGAGAATTTCGAATTTTTACACGCTACT
This sequence comes from Pyrochroa serraticornis, assembly GCA_905333025.2. Classification (NCBI taxonomy): domain Eukaryota; kingdom Metazoa; phylum Arthropoda; class Insecta; order Coleoptera; family Pyrochroidae; genus Pyrochroa; species Pyrochroa serraticornis. The sequence goes on along the minus strand of HG995157.1, from coordinate 4,363,480 downwards.
AGGCAAAAGTTGAGAATTGCCACGCATGAGGCAGATTTTTCGGTTATTTTGGACGCGATATCGTTTTTTATTTGACGTGGAGATGTATAATTATTACGCTGCGATCTTTCTATTCGAATTATTAAAGGATGGAATTAATTACGGATAAACTGATGTATGTAACGCATTGCTGGTATCTATATCGTGTAATTATTGTTTTTTATTATGAAAGTACTATAATTATAAGCTTTACGGTGCGTATTTCAAACATGTACCGGCAATATATCGTTGCGGCATGTGTGTCTGAGAGTCTGGATTTCGCAGGTCAGAGGCTTGTATTAGGTCCATTTTGAAATATTTGCTGGGTCGGGATATTTTAGTTAATGGTCCAAAGGCTGAACTTCTTGTTTTAAATTCATGTTAATTTTTATTATTTTTGAACTATAGGTTGGAATGTAAAAAAACAGGATAATTTTGTGAAGACACATTTGTTTTCATTAATTTGCTCTTAGAAGTTTTTCTCATATTTGCAACTCCAATTGCAACTCAATTCACCCAATATTTTGTAAAACAGTCGAGAAGCAACAGATATTTTGCAAAATTGGCTTCGTTTTTTGATTTTGAGCTTTTTTTTAAAGAAATTGTTAAAAGAATTTATTACACCTGCAATGAGTGATATTCGCATTAAATTATCTAAAGACATCCGGAAATTTATACCTTTATTCCAAAAATAATTATTCTTGAATTGCTATTCACGCTATTAAATTGAATTATGCAATGTAGAATCGAGTCAAACTTTACACCTTATTCTAGAAAGCGTATTTACAAATTTTTATTACTTTACTAAGAAGAAGACTTTTATTTAGCAAAATTTATTCTTATGAAACTATCGGTTAGTAGAAATTTAAAATAATCAAGTGATAATCACTAATTATTTACTTAAGTATCTGTCTAAGTGGGTAAAAATTATAGGTGTTTCTCCTTCAGAGATTGTAGAAATTCTTCAACAAATTGGATGTCAAGTTCGTATAGTTGCTTTTCATTAAATAATTAAAATTTAATCTCTTTCCTGTTGATTACTAAAATAATTGATGAGTTTGAAACTTGAGGATTGGGGTAGCTAAAGTTTAGGTCTTAATTCCCCAATTTTTGTAGCACTATTGTAGTCCTTATAAACTGAGAAATTTTGTTGCATCATTTACTTTAAACAAATTCTTGTCTGAAAGTAAATGGCAGCTTCGATTCTCCAAATCTTTTTAAAAAACTAAAATTACTTAGAACTTTAGTTGAATAAGCAAATTATAATAGTGGCCAATATTTTTATTTATTATATCTACTGAGTGCTGAAAAGATCGCTTTCTTAGATCTCTGTTGGTTATTGATTCAATTATTATGCAAATTGAAAAGAGATTTATGTCCCTGAATGAGGTGATAAATGACTTTAGATTCCTAAACAGGCTTATTATCGTGACAACCGATGTGGACGAATTGAAAAAAGTTGCAGATCTTGAACGTCTACAAAAATATAAAATTAAATTGTAAACTAAACACTCACAAAAATTTTATTGAAGAGAAATTTTGTAAAACATCCTTTGGTGTTAAAAGTATTTTGATAAAATTTCTAAGCCTCTATATAAAAACTGTTGCGTTGATCTTGAGGATAATAACAATTAGCAAATCTGTGTATCTATGTAATTGAAAAATCAACTACAGATAGTTTGAATTTTGATAAAATGACAGACATATTTGCAGCGCACAAATTCAAAAAGATGAAATTTTGAGCTCTTAATTTTTTAAATATGATTTATAAATATAAAAAAGTGTCAATTTGAAAAACTAAGCACCCTGATTGCAATTTTTCTAAACTTTGAAGCGTAAATATCTCCCACGCGACTGTTTGGCTTTAAATTTTGTAGTAGCAAAGTATTTTTGAAATTGAAACAAAATTGAAGACTTAAATATCGAAAAGTATTGATAATTCTCCAGGTAGTTGCATCTATTTTAGAATTATTTTTGAGAAACTTTAGATTATGTGCATTGCGAGGAAAACATTTTTAGATTTTATTTGAGCTGTCTAAATTTTCGTTATTATTACACGATTCTGTCGTGTTTCCTGAAGAATGTCTCCTTTAGCATCGCTGCTCCATTGCCTTTTAACCAAATTTTTTTTTAAATCAATATTGATCCTAATTGATTTAATTCTTTGCTTAAATTTCCATTTTATTCCCCAAGAACAAACGCGATTAAGTAATTTGAAATGATAGAAAAAAGATGGCTCGCCCATTTCTATTTTTTCTCTAGCATTGTCATCGTTAAAATTTGCGCTTTTTTCTTTTCAATACGTCTAAATTTTCCCATCTCAATAGTACCGCCATGAAACCAGTTTTTACAATAATAACTCGCCTTATTAAGTATTTACGAAAAATACCATTTCTGGAAAAAAGCGAGCGCGTGTATTCGCTTCAGAAAATTTCACGCAGCCTTCAATATTGTTGACCACGCATGTTCATTTCATATTACCACACTAATATCAATTTTCTCGCAATTATCGTACCTACAATACTAAACGTCAAAATTCCGTCGTAATTACACATTTTTTAGCGATCCCAATTTCGGACTAGCACCTGAAAAAAATTTCTAGTCTCTCTCAACCTGCGTGCATATCAATACTAGCTAATTAGTCGGGGCAAAAGGATAATTATACGCAATCTAAGAGTAATCAAGTTGTCTGCGCCTAAAGCGAGCCGCATACACTCTAGTTAGTGTTTTAATAGAGATAATAACTAAGGAAAAAATCGAAAAGTTGAAAGGGTTACAAAAAAATCACGTTAGAAAGAAGATCGGGAAACGTCGACTTGTTCTTTAGCGATAATTATTTAAATGGTATGGGAAAACTTTAATATTAGTGGTAGATTTGGAGGTTGGAAACGGCGGGATAGCGCCCCCTAGTGGCGGCAAGTTTTAGATGAGGTATCACGTGGACTCTAACAATGACCACTGTGTATATTGTGATCTGTTTTAAATGTGTACAAAGACGCGCGCCTCGACGGGGGACACCGGATTGCTGACTACCTGATGTATAACTTAATTTGCTCTGACGGAATGATTGTTGTTAATATGGGTGTCGCTCTTTTCGAACTCCGCGGGGGCGACTGCGGTATTTGACCATCATTTCTCAAAGTTACCATCTAAGAAACGCAGCAAGTAAATCGAAGAAAACTTTCCCACCAACCTCATGTAAAATTAACAAGTCTCTGAAGCAATTTTTATGGCAAATGACCATTAGTGTTAGTCTCATAGCAAATGATCTACAGAAAAAATCACGCCAAAAATCTCATTGAATTTTTTGCTCTAAATACTTGAGAGGTGTATGGAGCGGTAATCAAAGTTAAGAATTTTCCCAAATTTCACCAAAATATTGCTCACCAGTTAGAGGCTGAATCCTCTTCATCCAGCAATAGAAAATTATGTTCCAAACTATTTGCTTCTTTAATTTAACTTTCCTACTGTAAATACTTCCGAAATAGAGACTGAAGAGTTCAAGGTGTTGTCTGAGTACCTGGTTTATGGAAGAGAGAAATGTGGCAACATAAACACCCTGTAGATTTTTAGTTATAGACATTAAAAAATTATCGATGTTCTTGAAATACATTCGAATATCGTTCACTTTCTATAAGGTGTTAATAGCTGGACGGTCTGCACTGGAAGAGACCGCGTCTAATTATGTTTTCTGCTGCGTTCGACGGGTCAGATCTGATTTACCGACTGAACACTTAACGTACGTTGTAACTAATAACACTTAATGAGTACATGTGGTCTTAAGAACACTGTTTAGGAGTTCTGTTCTACCGTATGGGCGAAAGTGATGAAATAGCTCTCAAGCAGAGGTACTCAAAATGAATCAAAGTACAACACAAAAAGCCTCGTATCGAAAAAGAAGTCGAAAAAAATGTGAGTTTTGTATTAATTGAAGATTTTGGAGACTAAGTGAGACCAATTTATTTTAATTGTTTATTGATAGTTAACCAACTAGGAAGGCGAATTAATTTTAGTTGAATCGATTTTGTCGGGAATGGGCGGCGTTTCTTGATAGGAAAGCTACTTCGCGGCGGGCGTGTTTGGGACTTCTGGTCGTGTCCGGACACTTCATTGATTTACAACTGGCTGCTTATTATCTGGTAAAGCACCGCATTGTATTTTGACCAACCCACTACAGGCGTGATATTAAATATTACACGGACATTTTAATATTTCGGTCCTGAGGGCAGATGGGCGCATGTGTGTCAGAGGTGTTGATGTGTGATCCGATGTTACAACGCTGTTATTAGCCCGTTTTTCTCAAACGAATAATAATCACTTACGGACCTCATCGTAATAACACCTCAAAATATTTAACCTTAAACGGCCACGTGTCAATCAAACTTTCAAAGAAGAAATTACAACGACAGGTCAAACGACTAACCCGGAGCTTTAGTTAAAAATGGGCACGAGAACAGAGGGATATAAATTATATTAATATTAAACGTTTCCGGGAGAGATGCAAGTCCATGAGAATTTAAAAAAAAAGCCAACTGCGGGTCAAGCGAGAAGCGAGAAACCAAAAGCTTTAACTGAAAAACGCGCAAATTGGAAAGCGAAATCGACCAATCATTTTAAATGTCGTATGTTTCTAGAAAAAAGGTTAAAAAAATTAATTCAGAGACTACAACAGATTATGGGAGTAATCCAAAGCTTTAACTGAAAAATGCGCAAATATGGAAGCGCAAAAAAAGTGTAACAAAAATTAAAAAAAGGAAACTACAACGATGGGTCAAGCTTGTACTCTAAAATAGTTTTAACTGAAAAAATAACTGAAAAGTACTTAAGCACAATTATATCGATGTTCATTGATGACTTTCAAAAATGCTACTTTGATCAATGAGCACTGTGGCGAGTTTTACCTTAAAAATTGGTGTAAAATTGTTGGAATATGAGACTTAGTGGGAAGCACCGGAAATCAAGTCACGGAACTCGATACTGCCCCCATTAAGTAGTTCTTTGGCAAATGTTTGTGTTTCAATTAAGGAGGTGAAGTGCCCCAGTTTTTCAACGTCAACATACTTAGGTTCCGTTCAAATAAACGAGGGCGGTTTTGAGGCAAACTTAAGAACAATTTTGATAAAGACAGCAGCTTCTGGCAGTAATTGCAAACGACGGGGTGCAAATCGAGTTGGAATCGCCACAATTTACGCTGCAATCAGCAACAGCGAACTTAATTTAATTTGACGCCAAAATTACCAATGAAAAACGGGACCACCCTAAAGCTGAAAACTGAAGCAATTTGGGTCAAGAAACTTTCAGTTGCATTGTCCGATTTTCGTTTTATTTTTTTTGTAATCCATACAATTCCACCCCTTAACTAACTATTATTTCTTTTCAAATCAAACGTTCTTTGTTTCCGTTTTTTATGGTAGCACAAAACTGAATGGTCAGTGGCGCATTGACCATCACCCTATCAGATTTCAGTTTTGTTCGTTGCCGTTGCTATTCGATATTTTAGCAATGCTCGTGTTTTCATTTAAATAGTGCAATGAAAATTTTTGAGGTTTTTTACTTGGATGTTGGTCCACTTCCAGTCGCCAATTAACTGAAACAATAAAAAAATAACTTAGATCGTTAAAAAGCAATAGAGTTTACTTTCTCGATGGAACATCTGCCCGCCACCAATTTACTCTTTCTTGTTATTTACCTCGAATTTCGTTACAACTGGTGGTCGTTTTATTATGGGAGATGTGAAGGTGAAAAATAAAAAGCGTACATTACTGTAGAAAGGATGAGGGGGTTCAGCTGTTTGTGGGGGGGACTGACACCCGCTGCCTGATCCGGGCACATGCCAATGGGAAATCTGCAATTTTTCTATCTGTTTGTAAATAAAGGGGTTGACGCTTTGAAGGCAACGGGGAACCTCACCGGATATTAGTTAGTCCCGAATTTGACACCTGAACGGGAAGGAAAGGTTGCTGAATCCTGAATGTTTAGAGAGAAATTGATTCATTTCTTTAATTTTCTTATCAACAGTTCTTTTGGCAATTTATGGAACAATTGGAGTAGTAGCAACTAATGATTATTTGTATTTTATCGCATTATTAAATGCCTTAAAAATAACAAGGAATTAGATAAACTGAAGAGAGTTGCCGGAGCAACAAAATTAAAAAAAATCGATTTGTACGCAATAATTATTTAAAAGAATTTAAAAAAATTTGTATCTTAACTTTCACATTGCAATGTATCCAGTTCTCTTTATATTGCAGCAAAAATATAATTTTGAAACACAATTCTATGCGCAAATAGAAAGAATTTTTTTTGTAAATTCTAGTAAATTCTAGTAAATTTTTCAGTTTTTTTAATGGTAATAAGAATCACAAATCACACAATCTGACACTTTTCAGTTTTGATAATATTGTAGAATAATAACAAAATCTATATAAAAACAATATCTAAACAGGTATTCCGAGTTTTCTCATAGATTTGTAATTTTTTTTAACGAATAATTTTTTTCCTTAGTTTTTTTCTAATAAATTCCTGAAAATTATTGAGAAAAAATATGAACTAATTTTAGTGTACCCAGCGATAATTATAATTCTGCGTATTGTTGCTATTTTTTTAAAATTGAAGCCCAGAAAAAATGATCAAATATGTCTACATAAAGCGCAGTCTTTTTTAATTTTGAAAGTAGAGTTACTGAAATTTTTGCTATCAGAAAAATTTGTCTAAGTAAATGGTTCAAGCCTGAATTTTAAAAATAATTTTCCACATAATAATTCAACTGCTGCTCGGTCTTTATTGTGTGATGCTTGTTGTTAGCACAAACAACTCTTCCTTTCCTTTGAGTCCGAATTACCCTTCCTGTTTGCACAGTGACCCGAGAAACAGTACCAAAAATGGGAACAACCGCTCCATACACTCCCGCAGCTTGCATCATCCCGTGCCAACATCATATAATGGCACAAGTGTGGCATCAGTCATCCACCCACGCACCTTATCAGTGTTTGAAGGGTCGGCCTATGTTGGAGGTAAACACCAACGAACAGATGCAAAGTGGTCTCGTCATCAATAAACCATGCCGTAGTCGAAATGAAAGAATCGCTATATTTTTGGTCAAAATACAGATGTTGAGCCAGGTAACCAAAGGGGTGTTAGTTACCTTAAGCAGATGCGTCCAACTCGATATGTTCAGATAAAGAAATTGATGGCGGGCGGTGGCGGCTGCGGATGCGAGCTTTCGGGCTTTCAGCGGAAAAACGATGCAATTCCCGAATGATTTACTGGAAGACCAAATGATTATTGCGAACACGCCTCCGACGCTTCGGGCGCCGCCGACCGTTAAAAACAAACATCACTGTTGTTACTTGTTATTTTAATATCTTGTTTCTTGAATCGCCCCTGGTCACCCTTTTGCAGTGATGGTAGTGAATAATGGGTGTTTTATCTACGCGTTGGTCGGTTCGCGTTTTATCTACCATTCAATTCTGTATATGCCGTCTCTTCCTAAAGAAGCTAAAGCCCGGGAACGCGAAAGAGATGGCAAAAATTCAACTGTGTTATTAATGGCGCTTGGTTGGCATAAGCCGCTCGATTAAGAAATTAATTTTTTTGTTGGTCTTTTAGGTGCAGTATCGAAAATGTTACTTGTTTGTTTTAGGTCACGGATTTAGTTTCGTTTTCTGGCCCACGGCGCCATTATATTTATTAGAAGAACGATTCGATAAACGAGGAACGTTCGACGTTATCACGGAACTTTTTATCTTACAGCGTCTGATCACGCTTACCGCCCAAAAAATAAAAAATTACATTCACAATAATTCCAAAAAATATTTATTTAGCGCTAAAATAATTTTTGACTAGTTAAATAATTTCGATGAGTAATCGGTTAACAGTCTTTATCCGTTTCCGCCCGCGCATCTGCGTAGAGAAATTATTTTCAGTGCAATCACCCGTCAATTATCAGTGATGGGGTTGATGCGTGAGAGTGACGCAATGTGTCCCTAATTATCTAGGGAGATTCAAATTTACTGACGTTTATTGAGGGTAAATCCAGTAATTATATCAACAAACAAATTGTTTCCGAACGAAACAACCCCTACTAAGTGAGTGTCTGTCATAACTACAATTATGTTTTGAATTCTTTGCTGTTATAAATTTTTTGTGTTGCCAGGAATTATTAATAAAGGTCGTCCGGTTATCTTTTGATCAATTCAGTGATTATGCGACAATTTTTGAATTTTTTTAAAGAAAAGTGTCGGGAACGTGGCTGCGATAAATAATTTCTGGAAGTATTATTGTGGTAACGTTTTTATTCTTATATATCACCCATCTTAATTAACATTATGGTCATAAAAATGTGATTTATGAAAGTTGCTTGTGGTCTAAGAAGCCATCTGCATAATTTCATCGTGCACAACACCCATTTTCAATAATTGTCGACGATTTTGTTGAAAATTTATTGATTACGTGTTTTACGTAAAATTTGTTGGGGCTCCTATGCTCTTCGCCATTCCACCAACTTTTTATTACTTAGAATTATCAATCGATTTCACTCTCCTTAATTTTCTATTTGGCCAACATAATTTTTCTATTAACATCTCTTTCCTTCTTACACTTCTTCAATTGAGTTATTATTATGGGCTTTTATTTACTTTTTTTTCTACCTTTAATTTTGCCAGTACTGTACATAAATCTAAAACTCCCTTTAATTTTTGTGAAGATTTTTTTCTTTTTTTACGAATGGTGATAAGACCCTTAAGGCCTGAGTTTTTTTGCTTCAAATATAAATTGAAGAAAAATTAAAAATAAGCAACCAAAGAAGCTTTTAAAAAATTTAATTATAATAATTGGGGCACCTTAAATTCTTATTTCAAAGTGTTAAAAATTCTTAATATTATCATTATTGAGATTTACAAAATTTTGTCAAATGCGGGACAAACTTTGTGATTGTTGCGATCCAAATTTCGAAAAGTGGTGCCAAAGCGATAAATCGGTTGTGTCGTAACGACAAAAAATGAGCGGAAGAAATATGGCGGATTACCGCAGGACGTAAGGACGGCGGTAAGCTCCTTATTCTGTACCTGTCGAGCAACAATGGTCAAATATTAGTTGTATCACGAAATTAATATCAAAGTCTCGACATAATCCCCTTAAGGCCGTCCGGAATCGAGGCGATTGGAACTGAATTTGATACATTTCAGTCAGATTAAGAAGCAGCAATTTGAACCGTATCTCTCGTGAATTAAGGTGGGTCTCGCGATTGATTTGTGCGTTCTTCGACCCAGAAATTTGAATAATTCCGCCAGAAATATAAATAACCCGACTGAATCTCCGAAAAAATAAAAATTTACGTAACATCGCCAATAAATAACATTGGAGAATTTTTATAAACAAGGTTACATGTTGAATCAATGATAAATTCGTGCCTGGAGTTATAAAAATCGCCATTAATATCAAGTTTCCTCATCTTCCAGTGAAAATGTTTTACTGGTAGCGCTCAGCAAGAGGGCCCACCGATGGGAATTTACACTGTACAGTACCGGGATTCACGCAGATTTATGTGCGGTATTAATAATGAGATCTGACAACGACGCGGCCTTATTAAACACTCTCCTCAAATTTTACAAGCAACAAATTTGTATTTTATTCATGATCCTTTCTGATAGGTTTTTGATACGAACAGTGAGCCTCCAGGGGGCGACCTACACAACACAACTTACAAACAAAGCAGATGACTCCCGGAAATTTATTAATCGCGCTTCTACACTGGAAAAGGACCGAACTCAAACCAAAAGACACATTTTCACATAGAAAACCTCGGAAACAGTGTAAGCTTTCACTTTAAAAAGGTGAGAAGTAGGATGGTATTGTGTGAATGCAAGTCTATTTGTCACTAGTATCTCGATCTGAAATTTGATGTGTTTATCGCAGAGGAGCGGCCGACTTTCTGTAACTGCACCAATAAATTACTTGCTCATTTTCATATCGAATACATCAACTACTTGCTTCACACGCAACCAAAAATTAATTACGTAAAAACATGAATTATTACAAATTTACTCGAAACAGGTGTCAAGTTTCGTCGTAGCGACAAGCGGTAGTCATTTACCGAAATCCTACAACTCCATTACTTATGACGGACGGCTATATAAGAAAAATCCGACTGTTAACAGACGTCAATTTCTAAACAAAGTCATAATTTAACATTACGCGAGCGAGCAACAAAAATCGCGCCGCTAACAACAGAAAATTTTTGGAGACCCAGCGCGGTCAAGACACGAACCCGATTAAAATATTTTTTTAGAGGTCAAACCAATAGGCGTTTCAAATAATTTTGAATCGTAAATTAAAGAAATTGTTGGGGCTAAAATTTTAGTTAAAAATTAGCAATTTTTCGATTGTTTAATTAAAATTGCTCGAAAACGCAGCGTGATTCAGGAGCGAGTTCAAAATCGTTTATTTTCTAAATCTGCCTACGATTAGTTGTTTGTTTAAAACACTTAATTACGGTCCTTATTTGGTTGCAAAATTACAATGGAAGAGATAGAAATCAATTTTAAGGCCGTAGAATCATTAATTTTCTACTAACAACGGTTTAGTGTCATCAACCATTTTTTGTTGGCAATCTTCGACTACCAGAGGCACCGCGTAATTAAAATCCAACAATTTCGCGTTTTTTTGATTCATCACGGTGAACTCCAGCGATCGAGCAATCAAACTTCATTTGTTGCAGGCGGCAATTTAAGTGTATTTACTAATATAATTAACCGGATTTGAATTTTCTCGACGACAATAATATGTAAACATTGTTTTTATGGCTTTAAAATCGCTTACGTGTTAATTTTGGGAGTGTGTGGTCGCGTTTTAACACATTAATTTTTTAATAACGTCTGGGGGCGCAATCACTAGAGGAGGTGCGGTGAATGGACGCGAATACCTTAAGCCCATTTAGTTACAATGGTGATCTCGAGATGCCGTTCCTCAACTAATCTCTTACATAAATACCTGCTCATGTTCAAGCCGCAAAGTAAACCGCAATTTTAGAGGATTTCGCCTGAATAGGTTTGTTTTGTCACGAAATGAGATTTAGCTAAGAACCGGGCTTCCAGCTACAATTCCTGATGTTGCGGAGAATGCAGTTTAATTAAAGTCAAGTTTTCAAGAAAAACAACTGTTTTGTGAATAGATTTTGGGATCCAAACGCAATTATAAAGCTCGCCGGCATCCTTAAACGTCCAAGTTTCAAAGCGATGTTATCGGACCAATCGTCCGGAATCGAGGATCGAAGTAACAATTTCAACAGATCAGATTACAACTAAGTACCGAACACATGTATACCGTCAAATTATTTACGTTTCGCAATTTTCTCGGATAATTTCACCCATTGGCATAGACGAGGCGAGTTTTGTTTGGACAACGCGAATTGGAGAAAAATTATTGTTGTTTACGAGCTAAAGCGAATTTATTGTACGAGTTTTCGCGACTTTTATACAATTGATGATCCATATCTCTACAATTCATCTGACCTATTTGGCGGGGCCATCTGCGCCCCACTTTGCCTCACTTATTAAAGTATTACGTTGCATCACCTGCTTATCTATAACCCAAAGTGCGCCAAATTCTGAAACGCGTGCCTACTATTTGCGAGCTTCTAGAAAAAATCGCTGTTGAATCTCAAATTTGTTTATTCAATAATTCAACGGTGATTCCAGCCACCCTTTTAGGGCCGAATATAAATTGCAAACAAACCCGGATGTGTTTGCTGAACCGCATTTTAATGAAACTAATAATTAATGCAAGGTTAGGGAATTGTTTGGCGAAAAAATGGATCAGAGCCCGACTATTGTGTAGAAACTGGGCCACTCCATTACCATGAAAAAGAAAGCTAACTTAGCGAACCCGGCCGCGTAGTCGAACAATGTGGGTCGGCTTAGAGAAAAAACTAATAAATAATAGTGTCTAGATGACGGGGTGTAGTAATAAGGACCGGCTTACGAGGGTTGAATGAAATCTAGACCGGTCTAGGAGCATCATTAATAATTCGAATTAAGTTTTGGGACTCGTTGCGTCGTTTTGGCTGAATTTGTGTTTCACTAATGCTTGGATTATGCTTAAAAACTTAGATGCAGAAGAGAACCAGGGTCGGAGGTTTGTCGAGCAGAGAGCGCCCTTGAGGTCGTGGCAGGTAAGGCTAGTTGCTTTTTATTCATGCTCTTACCCCTAAGACTGGTGAATATTTTAATTTTTTTTCCTAACGCTCTCAAGTGTTCCCTTATACTTCTATACACTCGGGTTATGGTTGCATAAATTGTAACATTGAATAGGGATGAGGGCACTAATGGTTATTAAATTTGCATCATTCAGTTGCTCAAATATTAAATAGAGGCGAACAATTTGTACGCCAGGTATTAGCATACGGTACTAAAGAATTTTGGTTTAAAAAATTACCATTCTCAATCGGAACACTTAAACTTTTAGGTTCTTACCGACCTGAAATTTTAGGAAATTTTTTAAAATCAAGTTTGACATTTAATTTACCAATAATCCTTTTTATTCAACCATAAAATTTGTCTGCGTTTTAGAACCAAGTACCGTTCTAGTGAGGAAGAAAAGAATCCTGTAAATATGCAAACATTTTTTAAAAGCATTCAAATGGAGAAATTGAGGAAAAAATGTTTATTAGCAAAAATGCCCACATGAATAGAACAAGAACCTGTTGAAAATTTTTATTTGTGACGAGTTGAATTCTGTTTTTACTTTTTTGTATTAAAATTCTTAAAATTAAAGCTAATTATTATTGAAATTAAAATTTCAAATTAATTGGCTTGAAGTTAGATATCTACCGACTAATGAAATGTAAAATTAATATTAAGATCGGAACACTGAAAACTTCAGGTTTTTATAAACCTGAAGCTTTAAACAATTTTTAAAAATGAAGTTTGACATTTAATTTGCCAATAATTCCTTTTATTCAACCATGAAAATTGTTTGCGTTTTAGAACTAAGTACCGTTCTCATGAGGAAGAAAAAAATCCTGTAAATATGCAAACATTTTTTAGAAGCATTCAAATGGAGAAATTAGGGAAAAAATGTTTATTAGCAAAAATGCCCACATGAATAGAACAAGAACCTGTTGGAAATTTTTATTTGTGACATAGTTAAACTTTGTTTTTACTTTTTTGCATTAAAATTCTTGAAATTAAAGCAAAATAATTGTTAAGATTGAGACTTCAAAATAATAGGCTAAAAGTTGAATATCTATCTACTAATATAATGCGAAATTAAAATTAAGATTGAAAATCGTATTATTGGAAAAAAATTTCTAACTGAATTTGTAAAGTTTTATTAACACGATAACATCTCGTATCAGGTTTCTCAAGTTCTGTGCTTCTATTTGTAATTTAAATTACAAGATTTTTCCATTATGCAGAAATTTTTCATTGACAGATGGCGTGCAGTAAAAAAATACGACAACGATCGTAAAAATTTGACGCTTGCACAAAAATCGCGTAGAGACCCAGCGTGGTCAAGACACGAACCTGAAAATTCGATTTTCGAAAATTCTGTCTGAAATTAATTAAATTTTGTGTTTTGGTGAATTAACACTTTGAATTTACAAGAACCGAATTCAAGCCAGCACATTCGAGTATATACATTTGCCATATAGTTGAGATTAGAGGTTCCGGACTGAAAAAAATATGGTGGTGCTAAAAGTGGTGAGTAGCAGGCAAAATTGTGAATTTGATATGAAAGCGAATGCTTCTCCATATTTTGGTTATTGTACCCCTTGCTGGCGGAAATCGGCGATTATCTGTCTAAAAATATAAAGGTATATTAGTCAAATTTCAATGACATTTCCACAAACCCGCGTTTGAATGGCAGGGTCGCTCCTACTATTAGTCGATCGAACAAAGCAAGTGACCGCAACAATGGCGAGATGTCATTTTGGTCCACGTTCTCAAGCCATCAAAGGGTTGAAATATCGAAAGAATAATATCACGACACGACATGAAAAGATCTTCATAGAACTTTCTTCAGTCCCACAAACAACTCATGCGAATTTAATCTCTTCATCTAGGAAAGAGTGAAACCTCCCCAGGTTTCGAGGTTAGTTTGCAATGTCACAGCACAAATGATACGTAAATCGATATTTTCATCCCAGATTTACGAGATAATAATATGAATAGGACGTAATTATTCCCAATGATTTCTTTCATAAATTTAACTGAACTTTATGGGAGTTAAGTTAATTGGATCTAGTGGAATCTACGCCGCTGACTACTTAAGTAAACGGTCCGTTTAATTAAAAGGGCAATTTTCGGAAACAGCGGTGGTTGTCTATTAATAAAAATAATGGCGGTGGAGAAAGCGGAAAGGCATCCGCGCAACGAAACCATAGAGTTCGGTTATTACAAGAATCCGGGTCAATGATGCTTTTAATAAGCTATAAAAATATTTTTGGAAAATTCTTGGACGTTAGGGGCGTAAATCAAGAAATAATCTCATTCTTCGCCGTGTTTGCTGGTACTTGAAAACGCCGGATTATCGGAACCGGAAAAAGGGTTTCGAAGATTCTCGACGCAAATCCCTCAACAATAGAGCTTTGTTTGGGAATTAAAGAATAAGTCCCGATTTCTATAGCCAATTTTCATATTTCTTCCACGATAGGTAATTTTTTGTATCGAGACGTCTGACTGGAAGAAAATAAATTTTAAGATTAAGCCGACGCAAAGAGTGAAGCAAAATTAATTGAAAATTGAAACAATTAACGAAATCCATTATTTATCCCAATTTATCTGTTGCCGTTAATAAAATCGATACAAAGAGCGATAAAATCGATCGCCGAAAGCGGTATCATTGTATGCATGACCGTTTAAAAGAGATCGGACTCAAGAATATACGTGGGCGCTTACGAAATGAGTTATCTGCAGATCTGACAAGTGGACAGACGGATAGATTCCAGCAATACGCAAGCCACAACATACGTTATGCTTTGTAGTAACACATTGCGGCCGTGTGCATTATTTGACTTGCAAATGCGTCCAACAGGTGAAAAGCGAGGGTGGACCCGACCACCGCGGGCACAGTTATACGACCACAACGAAAAAAACAATGGAGGATAAAACAGAGTCGAAATTTTCGGGAAGCGGGTGGATTTTAATGCGACAAAAAGTCATCAGTCAAGTGGTTAAAGAAGAGAGGGTGCACCGTCGTTCAGTAGTTCAACAAAGAAGAGCGGCGTGGGAGACTCAACCCCAGGTCTTCGACCATCGTGGGATTCAGTACCTCAAATTCATTCACTAAAGATATTTCAGCACTATCACGTTAAATAATAATTTCGAGCAGTTTAATAAATTTTGCGTGAGTGTCCCAAAAACTAAAAATATCTTCAAGCAATTACAGCGTTCAAGCTACTTACCTTTATTGCGACTCATTAGATTGCCGTCTTGGTTGAGGCAGGTGTAAGATCAATTTACACGCAAACATGTGGGATAAGCAATAAGTAAAAGAGACTTCTGCATTACCGATTTTTTTCCCGTTTAACGAGTATTCCAGGACTCCAGACCGACCCGCAGACGCAACAACATAGTAACCTAGTGCAGGCGTTGGAGACGGCATAAAACCTAGTTCTGATTATAGCTCGCGATCATGAGGGTACCTGCCCGTACCGAGCAGATGTACTTGGACTTCACCTTGCGCACCAGCGGCGGCGACAACATAATTCACACCTAAGATGGTCAACATTTCACAGCCCGCAATAAATTTAAATTTTGGGTAACGTTTTTTGAATTGTGGGACATTTTAGGAGATTTTTGTTGAAATCGTGGGGGGTTTGATTCGAGATTCACGAGTCGCTGATGCGGGTGTCGTCAAGGTTGCGACACCCTTTATACCGGCGTCTTGATCTATCTAACGTCTTAGGTGGACTCGTGCTGTTAAATTCTTGAAGCTGGTGGACGACAACGATGATGCGGGCGCCCCTACCTACTGTACAATCGGAATTCTAGGCACGAGACGCTATTAGCGGCTATTCCAACGTTCGATTATCGGTAAAATTACGACTGGCTAAGCAATTAGAACATTATTGCCGTAATACACAAAAAAATGTTTAATGGCAGCGGAATTGTGGAGAAATTAAATGAAAACAATGGAGACCCACGCGGTCAAGACACGAACCCGACTGCAACTTTGTCGAATATCTCGAGTATTCGAACCGATACTCAATTTAATTTTTTTGCGCACAATCAAGTCACCAATTTTTATTTAGTTATAATAAATTGTTAGTAACAATTAGCTACGGTTTGCAATAAAAAAAATTTAAATAATCAAAAATTAACGAATCTTGTTTCGTAGCGACATTAGAAAGAGGACCTAAAATCAATTTTATGAGTTGAGAAATTTGAATCAAGATTGAATAAATTGATGAACAAAAATTAGTTTTTAATTTAAAATTTCGTAAGAGCAAATTTAGCCTGTGGCACTTTGACCTATTTCGGTTTGGTATAGTGCTGAAGGTGATGCACAAAAATGCTGACAGTCCCGATGGGCGTTTTGAGTTTTATGAATATTTCAATCAGCTCGCGCCTGAAATTAACAAACCCGCTGAATAATAAGCCGAAACCCCCGAGTCACGTTATCTATTAGTCTCGCGTCCTCATAAGTATTCCATCTAAATTGATTAAATTATAATCCCGTATAGGTGAAAATAATAGCTAAAGCAAACACTTTTTCTCCAAAGCCGCCGCCGGTGCCCCTTCCGAAATTAATTCCGGTAACCGCTAGTTAAGCGATGTTTGTTTATGTGAAAATAATAAAAGTTGTTGAATTATGATAAATTACTCCGACGTTTGATGTGTTATTAAACGTAATTAATTCCGAGTGTGTTGGCGTTGTGTATAAATACCGTAGACCGGGTATTACTGTGCGAGAGCTGTTCGAGCTAATGGGGAGTAATTTATCAAGTCGAAGCTAGATTATTTATTAAAATTAAGAAATATTGCCCTCTTTGATACTTCTGAATTAATTTGAGCGATGTCGATTTGTCTCATCTTTACGATTTTTTCGTGATTATTTACAAAAAAACCAATCGAACCGATCGGGTAATTACAGAAATTGTGGTTTAAATTACTGGACAGACTACCGCGCCATAAATCAGTCGATATTAATAAAATATCAAAATTAAATAATAAAATATTTCTTAATCAGAAGATACTGTTATGTCTCTGTAAATGGAGCCGGATAATGATGGCACATGACAGCATTCACTGCCTTTTTGCGTTGGCCCGGCAAGATATGAAACTTAAAAGCGACCCAATTAACAAATGCTTTGAGCATTGTAAAAGTATGTACGAGACTTAAAGAAATTACCAATTAATGGTTACAGGTGGTTTTTTGAAGCTAGAGCACGACGGCGCCCTTGCTAGTGGGATTCCAAGTAACTCCCGTCTTGATCAAGTAATAAGAAAATTGAATAAAAATTTCTAAAATTTCTTGATTACTTGATATTCTGGAAACAACTTTCTCGGTTCTCAGAAAACGCAAACGGGTCCAATATTTTTTGCAACTCACAGAGAATGAAGAAATTACATCTACCGCTAGTCAAAAGCATAACCAGTCGAAACCAACTGGGTGCTCAAAAAAAAGCTCTAAATTTGTATACGCGGTCAGTTGTCCGAATCGCCAGTTTTATCAAGTGAGTTAAAAAAATATGTAAATTTTTCTAACGTAATTCTGATGACTCTTTTTACGTTTCGTCGGTATTAATTCTATTTATTTTAATTAAGGATAATAAAAAGAATTAATATCCCGTTTAATTTGACTCACATTATACCACCCAATGAAAGAATCGCAGTTAGCAAAAACTGCGGTCAACTTTTCATCTTTTAAGCCATCACCCTGCAAATAAAATAAATAGAAAATAGAAACTTTTCTAAAATTAATTTTAATACTTTTCCATTATTGGGTAACGTTACTAAAATTGATAACTGAAACTTTTTACTCAACTGTCACAATTTCAACTAAACTCGGACATCCTGTGAATGCAATAATTGAATTCTCACGCTTATAGTAATATTCCACACCTAATTTTGTCACCACGAGCTATTAACTTTTCACAACACTTCCAGTGTAAATTCTGGGGAACTAGGGAATCGGAGGGGTGTCAAACAAAAGCCATACAGCACCTTTACATACCTAATGACATTTCGGGCCATCACCTGTCTTGGTCATCGTAATTGCCAGGAAGTATCAACCCGAATCCATGGGAGCGTTGCAAATAGATTCGTCGAATGATATTGATGGATCTTGTGGGAAATCCTGTTCTGTTATCATAACTTTTTAATTGTTTGACTCCAATTAAAAGGTTGTCATTCTTGTTAACATTGACGTATCACCAGTATTGTTATTGATTGAAAATAGTTGTTTTAATCGTTGCAAAGTAGAGTTGAAATTATCATTTCCGCCACCCACTCACGTTTTGAAATCATCAGAAAAAAGCGAGACTAGTGTTAGATTGATACAAACTACCAAGAGGCGTTGGGTACGTGATGTTAATAACGCTAGTGTATCTGATTTCTCATTAAAAACAGACTGCTCTTTACTTCTCGAGATGTTGGATATAATGAATGAAACACGGGTGTATCTTTTTACAGGAGAACTACCTAATGCTTCTGTCCGAGATATTTAGACACGCTTGTCACTCCGATTTCAAACTTGCCGTGATGGTTGTTTAGATTTACTACCGTGGATTGATGAGGTTGGTTTGATTACGATTCCGGTCATTTTTTTTAGAAGCTTCGCTAAAGAAGGGCCGGGGGGAATCTCGGTAACACCCACTATTAATTACGTGGAAATTGTGAAATGAGTTCATTAATGTAAAGCGTGAGAAAGTTAGATAAGCAATAGAGTGGGTTTAACAAATTGAAATTTGTTATGTGTCGAGTTATTTTTTAATAGAAATGTAAGTTTGAATTTCTTCGTCTAGACAATTCCGGACCTATCTCAAACAATTTCGGATCGTTCCATGTAAGAAATTTTGATACATCAGCACCCGAAAGCTCCAACAATGACCTCTTTTCAATCGCTCGATCTGATATCGTCTTGGCCGTTCTCGTGTGGGAGTTGAATTGTTGCCATATTTAATTTTTACGTCAGCCGTGAAAGGGGTAATATTTATCTCGATCTTTGCTTCTTTGTGCCGTAAGAATGAAGCCGTGGTCCGTCTGCGATAGTTTTTCGTTTATTTATATAGAAAAATTCGATGGTCTACGAACGATAACAACTCGATCCAGTTTCGATCCGATCCAACGTTATCTGTTCAATGGTTGTAACGTGCGAAGCATATGGCACGATTTACTGTGGGAACTCGAAGTGGATTCCTGTTTCTCCATTCATGTTAACCTACGCTTTTTGGCTTTGGGCGCAATTTCGTTATCGGATCGTGACTCGAGTTCTCGAGCTTTAGTATTAATATTATTACTGCAGCTTCTACGGGATGCGAGTTGATGTAAAAAACATTTTTTTTATTCAGTTCAGGCGTATTTCTGTTTTGTTTTCATGAAAGTCTTAACGTGCGGGTTGCGTGTTGCGAGGGTGGCACGCAATCCGAATTAAACCAGTGATCATGTACCTGTACGTGCTTATACATTGATTGACCGTTACAATTCACGTATGGCACACATGCCACCCGCTTAGGGCCTAGGGTGACGCACATTATCTAACCGTTATTTCCTCTCCCGGCCCCTCTATCAAGCCAACATATGTTGCACCCAACAAGTAAATATGACCCAAATTTCAGATTTAGTGGTGCCATAAACAGGGGAGAGACTTTTCAGCGATCTCCTATCTTCACCGACAAGTGAACACAACAGATTTTTGCCACAACACAATCACGAAGTTCCGTATACAGTAAAATAAAGAACAAAATATCATGCTAAAAAAGCATCGTTATCATTGTTGCCGACCAGTCAACACCGATGATGGTCGAAGGCTTGGCCTGGAAAATTATACAAATTTATTGCAATTTATCGCAACAAAAAAAAGATTAATTGTCAATGAAAGAACAAATATTGGTAAAGCTCTGAAAAGTTCGTTTAATTTTTAAAAATTGAAACTTTCTAACAGGAAATTTTTGGTGTAAGTAAAAATAATTTTAAAGCGCGTTCCGGAATAATTTCAAATTTCTAACTAATAATTAACTAGGCCAAGCATCTGTAAATGCTAATTTTTAATCTTAAGGAAATTTAAAAAAAGGAAACCAAGTGGCTTGCTTTTTTTTGCAATTGATGGCCGACAACCTATCAACAAGTTGCGAAGATTAATCAAACGATCGGGATTGCAGCTTCAAAGACCACACTACAAAGCAAAAACAACAAATAAATCAATTACCAACAGAGATGCGCTTAGAATTACCAAGTTTTTACATGAAGAACTGCAAATCAAGTCCACTTAACTCATTGCACTTTACTTGATCAAGTACAAGAGACAAAAATTTTTTACATTTTTATCAAAATATTATTGATCGGAACACCTTCATCGTTACCTCCACAAATTGCGTTAATTACACATTTTTCGCTCTTTAACCACCAGAGACGACTACAAACATGACAGCAGATACAAAGTTGATCTCCTCGCCTATTCCACTCATAATTACAGGACATGTGTTGGAACGTTTTCTACCAGAATTTATGTCTTAATTGTTGACAAGCAAATCGATCGTGAAGCAATTTAGACGCGTCTATAAAGCGTGGGTAATCGACTGACCTTGACAAAATGATACGGGTCCATATTTGCATCATTAGAGTTATCGACGATCGATAATTAGCATTGGAGGAGCACGAAACTGGGAAGAAACACAACAAAACGTTGTTGGGAGATGCGATAAGAAAGGCAGATGGCGATTACAAATTAGTGATCGACACGAAACTGATGCACTTGTATTATTCGCAAAGGTAATTGGTTGAAGGAAGGTGTGCCGCAAGGTTCGAGTTAAGGACCTTTCCGTCTCACCTTGTCGACAAATCGTCACAAATAAATGTAAGTTGTATGTGTCTCGCAAAGTTTATTTTGAAACCCTCTTCTATTTTGAAGAAAAATATTTTTCTATAATCCGTTACTTAAGTGCTAAAACAAATTGATTTGGGAAAATTTTCAATCGCTCCTCAGGAGATGACATAAGTTTGGAATTGTTCCCTACTTTTAAATTATTGAGCAATGACCTTTCAAAAATCAATGATCATTGATGGATGTTGAAAGTCCGTCGAAATTATTTTGCAATTAGAGTAAAAAGAGAAGAATACGTTACAAATATTTATGTGAGGACGTGGCTAATTTTTGTGCATCAAAGGAACAAAAAGCTATGTGAATACGATTTCTATTCTTCTAGTAATTTTCGGGTAGTTAGAAAAAATTTTTCAAGGATTGGATGGCATCTTTGTTTCTCTGAAAAACTTCTTCAATTTAGAACTAACTTAGAAATTAACTTTTGATGACCAGTGATTTACGATCTTACTATCAATTAAGTTTGACGTAAAAAAATTGAATCGGACGTAGACACTTATTTGAAAAATTACTCAACGAGATGGCCAATGTCTAACTATTTTCCTTAAATTTTTGTAGATTGTATGCCCAATAATCTTCCACTATTTTTTAAGTATTCATAAAACAATTATCAGTGAATAAGAGTAACACTCGCATTGCGCAAGGGTCAACTAGGAATTTCTTCTGTTTTGAACTAACTTAGGGACCTCTTCACTTAACGAAGATTTATGAGATATAAGCACCTGTAGAGGTTTCGGCTAATTTTAGCTCCCGAAGGGTCGCTTCGGGGCCCCTTCTCATTCGAGCTAGTTTAGAGGAGATGCTGGTTCCTTGTCGTTTCCTTCAGGACTTCTGTAGTGGTCTGTGTGAATTCGTGGCAAGTCTCAGTCTTGCATTCCTCATTAGCCGGCCGATTAAGTTCGTCCTCGTCGTTTTTGGTCCGGTAATTAAAAATGCGCTCGTAAAACCACATCGTCTCGATTAACCGCTGTTACCATTAAACGGCGTGGCGAATACCCGCTCCTCGACGTACATCACCGATCCGTTCCACTCCCGTAGCAGCAAACGGTGTACCGCATCAGTCACTCAAACTCTCGTTGTTTATGTTTAAATTAATCCCACGCCTCCATGAAAAAAATCCATCTGCTGATGGGCATGTGGGTGGGTGTGCGTTTGCGGGCCTCTTTCCACGTGGTCGTTCCGTCAAAAGTTCTTTTGTCGGGGATGGGAGAGGTGAAGGGGGGAAAAGGAAGAATTGCAAGTTTCAAAGATGCCGTCCTCCCACATCACTTAGCCGAGAGCGCAACTGTGAAAAGTCGGCAGAATTGCGATCGCTAATTGCGGTGTGCGATTAAATGCGAGCAGAACAAATTGGATTTTAAACACTCTGGTGGCTTACTGAGAGGCAATCAAAGAAGCTGCAGATTAGAGCAGCTACAAAAACTGGTCCAATCGAAATGTATTTTGGGATTGGACTCTAAATCCTTTGGGAATATTTTGGATAATTTTGAAGTAATTTTTGGGTTTTTAGGCCTTTGCTTTAATTTACTTAATTTTGGTATCTCGCAAATTGATACTTTTCAGGTTCAATGGGAAAAAATTGAAAAAAAATAAACTACCACTAGGAGAGGAAGAAAATTTAAATATTAATTCTAATAGTCATTTCTTTTTTTAGTGTATGCATGAATTTTGGGAAACTATGGAAGAAACAAAATTTTGAATCGAAGGGTAGCAACGATATTAGAATAGCGAGATAAAACATTTTAAATTATGGGAAAAATGTTAAATTGTTAAATGTTAAAATTATTAATAACCTAAAAGTTTAAAAGCACAAAAGCTTAGAGAACTTAAATTTTTTTTTACATAGCATCATTAAATTTCAATTAATTAATTTAATTAATTTTAATATAAAAAAATCTTTGTTTATTCAAAATTATTTATTCTAAAACTTAAAATTTTGTAATTAATTTATTGCGAATATGATTACGTTAATAATTTTTTCTCTTATCCAACTTTCTTTACTTTTGCATTTATTTTTATTTTTTGTTTCACTATTTGATAAAGAAATTTGCCAGTTTGCCAGTTAATATTTTTTAAATTTGCATCAAGAAAAGAAATTTTGTTTAAATATAATTTAAAGGAATTTAGGATAAAACTTCATTTCCCCCTTCAGCTCTAGCTATAGATATAAAGAGGAAGAGACCGAAAAACGCAACTAAAATTTCCAGTTCTTGCAGTCACGAACTTAAATTGTTAAAAATTCGTTCTTCGTTTGAGAAAAATTTTTAAATGCAAAGATTTTTATAAGATGTACAAGCCTTAATATAGAGAAGCGAATAAAATTCCTTTTGAGGTGGAGAAACTTGTCTTTACAAACCTGTAGGTTAATTTTTATCAAGTGCCTTGGCGAGGACTGTAAAAGGAAGTGATCATCAGTGATATTAAAATTTCGAGTCATAACATAAGCAACCAGTAACGTGTTATTAGCTTCTTCCAATTAATTTGGGTTATGGAGAAGATTTTATTTATTCCGAAGTAATTAGCTTGCAAATATGGAAATTTCGACATTCAACGTTCCCGAAATGGTGTTCAATGTCTTAATTTCGATTTGTAGAGACGGAATTGCGCTCGATTTTTGCAAAATTTTGTAGCTTTGAACAGAGGTCGAAACTAACCGAAATGATTGTAAAGAAACTTCGAGTTTGAAGATGTCAACTTTTCCTGGCCGGAATCTCTTCCAATTAAGTACTGTTAACTTCATCATAAAGCAAAAATACGAGTCTTCTGATTTATAAATTGTGTAATTATGCTCTCGCATGTCGTCGTCGAAAATAAACATTGAAATATGTAAATTTTAGCGTAAACCCGTTTTCGAAATAACATCCTCGAGAAGTTTGTTCTGAATCGATCGATTCTGTTGGTCGTTTTCGTGAGTCCGGCGAAAACATTTCACTGTTTCAGGCTAAAAACCGTCATTAGAGTCTCGACCATTTCCGATTACTAGAATGACTTTGGGTTTCCAGCGAATTCCTTCCAACCCTATTTTTACACTTTCATGAAACTTAATAAAAGTGGGAAATTTCGTTAATGTCACGGTCTAATTTCATTACGATCCATTATTTTTAATAGAAACCCCCGAGAAAAAATAATAGATTTTCGAATCATAACTCGGCGGGAGTGTGGAAAATTAATATTGATTTTTTGAGAAGGCCACAGATACAAAAAAAGGACCGAAAATAAGAAATCGCCAGTCTGCATACGATTATACGTGTCCTCTAATTATCGCATATTTCGATGAAAAGGACTATGCATAACGACGTACATGGAATTTTTAAGAGTTTTTACGCGTTTAGCGCGTGTGTTGGTACAGGTGATCGCGACTACAGGTACCGTTAATTGGTCCACCTGCCGCCGCTTGTGCAAAAAACCCCACCCGTGCTCGACACGGCCCAAAAACCATATGAATATTTCCAACGGGGCCCATAAAAACAAACGCAAAAACACAGCGGTCAAATTTGACCAATGGACCTGCGATAATTAAAACTAATCGAGATAAGCCAGTTTGGACATTTGACGTTACCTCTCCGATCTATTCAAAACTTCTCAACCGATCGATTGTTTCGACGTTACGAACAATAAAAACGACTCTGTTAATCTGCTGAAATTAATTTCAGATCGAATTAAGACATTACGTAATTTATTTTTAAGACTTATCTCTGCTAATACGCCAGTTGGCGACGTCTTGCTGAAAAAATGACTTCAGGAATTTCGCCCAGAAAGGTTAAGCGAAAACGTGAGCCCAATCTTCCTCAACTGATACTTAGCAAAGCGGTTTTTTCTGCGAGTTTCCTTTCTGAACGTGTTTTGAAGCAATAGCTTACGTCGTTTGGACCCTTCGAACCTAATCTGAATTTTTGAAAAAATTTACAGTTTACCCAAAAATTTGTGCTTCATCGAGAAATAATATTTTTTTAAATTTTTAGTCATATCGCAATTGAGTATTTTTTAACCACTTAAGTAAAAAATTAATTTAGAACTACAGGGTGGATCATATAAAAAGTTAAAATATATTCTTTAAGCTATTTGGATAACGTAAGAAATGTGTGTAAAAAGTTCCTTGTCCTGATAAGTTTTCTCTATTGAGAAGACCTCTTGTACCTTAATTCAGGTCTATTGGCCACACCTTTTTCAATCTATTGATTCTTGCCATAGCGGTTGAAGGAGAGGGTTGCCATTTTGTGGTGTCAATTGCTTCTTTTTGAGATTACATCTTGAACGGTTATAATATGAAGATCTTGGTGTATCATTTGGTTTCTGACATATCAAAAGGTATCGGTTATTGCTTGGAAAATCTTTGATTGTACCCGTTAAATAATAAAAATGCTAGATTTACTGGAACAGCCCCATAGTTCTATTTCATATGGTGATGTAGGTATAATTACGAATTTATCTATTAGGATTCTTTTTTCAATTACCATCTTTGAGCTTGCTTCTAGTAACCAGTACAGTTCTCTTATTTTTTGATTAATTTGTTTTCGATTTGTTATTAATATTCTCTCAAGATCAACTTGCTATTGAAATGCATTCCCAAGTACTTCACCCATGGTGCTCTCAAAATTTCAACGTTATTTATAAAATTGGCCGACACTGTTCTTTTTTTGTGGTGAAAGTAATGTGTTGAGATTTTGCCTCGTTAATTTGGATTTAACACTATTTAACCCATCTTTCTACATAGATGTTCTACTGAGATAGATGTTCCTTAAGGGCGTATGGTAGGTTCAAATTTTATTTTATTTTTTAAGTTTTTGTAAAATAAATCGTTAGAGTATAGAATATAACGACATTTAGTTGAAAAAAAATGCATTGTTTAGACAGATAAAACAATAACAAAATTTAATCTTATTTCAAACACCGTTAATGACCCATTTATTTTATGACTGATTTTTTTTCATGAAATTAAAGCTTCTTTACCATCATAATTCATGATTTGATTTTCGAAAAAATTACTGATATTAGGTATAACAAAGAATTAATTTAGTGAATTTAACCGGCAGCTATTGAAATGAAGTTATCTCTACTGCATAGTCTATAGTTTCTTGTTACTTATCCTTCTTTTATTTTGAAGATCGCAGTAGTGATAGCAAAGTCGTGTTCGTATAAGCAAAACGCCGTCAAATTATTTTCTGTTCTTATTTCGCTCACCCTTTCTATTTTCCCCCGCCAAGCAAGAATACGCAATTGTCATCACAATTGTAGGGGAAGTGATCTTGTATTTGTATTTTGTAGTAAAACTTGAAAAGTACATGCTTACAAATGCTTCTCGTGTGTTAGTAATTGCGACCATAAAGATAGTCCAATCAACACAGGATCGCTTCGACCGAACCAAAAATATATTTGTGTTGTTTTGATAATTTAGGCACTTGCTTCTTACATCTGGCACTATAACGTGCCAAATTTTAATTTGATTTTCATATTCAATTCTTAAAAGTGAATCAAACGGTGAAACATAAATGAAACAAAATTTATATTGCTTTTATTAAGAAGAATTTATAGACTAATTCTTCTTAATTATGACCTAGATATGTGTGATACGTCGGCATTTTTTGTATAGAGTCAAAGTTCCTTATTCGCGGTTTCTATATTTGTGACCACTTCCCGTATTCACGGGTATTCTGTGTCCGCAAATCAAAAAGAAAATTGCAGGTATTGAAAATTTAAGAAAAATTAGAATTTACTCATACGGTTACAAAAATATTCTTTCGGTTTAGAAAAAGTAAGGAAGTGGTCAAATTAAATCGAGCAATAGCTTCCACATCATCAGGCCAAATATTGCCAGCAGCCTATTAAGAATGCGACATGCAAACAGATAGGTAGGAAAAATTTGTAATAGGATTATGCACTTTAATTTTTCTTTTAGCACTTTTTAAATTCTTTATGTGCTGAGAAAGTAGATTCACCAATAGATAGAAAAGATTAATTTTTTGAAAGGAGAATAGTGGATTTAGGATATGTACTGAAACAATATCTTAAAGTTGTCTTGCATTCGATCAAATGTACTACTGGCAAAAGGGTTTGAAATTGTCACTACAGGATCTTTATAAATTGCTTGGAGGGCCGTGTCATCTGCAAAAGTTGCTGTTGTAGTATAATCAGTAACTGAAAGATCAGATATGTAGATTAGTTACAATATTGATCCTAAAACACTTTTCTGTGGGACGCCAAATTTAATGAGGTGAAATTCAGACGTTTGTCCATTTTATTTTATTCTGTTAAGGTAAAGAGTCGGTAAACGCTGTCTTGTATAGCAATTTATTCTACCGGACCTTGTCAAATGCTTGACTTACATCTAAAAAGACTGCTCAATAACATTTTTCTGTATGCATGGCTAAATTGTTTTTATTAAACGATGGCACTGCTGAATGGTTGAGTGCTGTGGGTGAAATCCAAACTGATGTTCTGGGATTATTCGTATATGATCATTAATGCGACCCAATAGTAATTTCTCTAATATTTTTGAAACTGTCAATAATAAACTTATAGGCATATGAAGCAGCGTTAGTTAATGGTTTTCCAGACTTTGAAATGAGAATTATTTCGGTTACTTTAAATTGTTTAGGCGAATATTGAAGCCTTGCTATGCCATTTTGGATGTATTTTTGGCAACTATTTCAACATTTTGATAGTTATCTGATCTATATCCGCAGTTTTAAGTTTAAGTTTAAGTTTAAAAGCTCAGTGTTTTTTCCTTAACTTCCTTAGGAGTAAAACGTTTTATGTTTGATGTTGGTGCATTATTTGGGTTGTGGCTCTGTGTGTAGTCTAAGATATCCTGATCTGGATTTTCGTTAAATAGACGTGACGTAAAGGTTGAGCAAATAGATTGGTCTTTTCTTGAATACTTTCAGCCCATGTTCTTATAAAGAAAAATAAATTAAATAGTTGTAAAATTCGTCCTGACGATAACAAACAGTGGGAATTGTTTAAAGTTTAATTTTTTCATAATAACAAATGGCATTGCTTGAAAGAAAATTAATGTTTAACAGAGAAACTTTTGTTATTTTTATTTTTGATAATTTCTAAATTTGCATCTTAATACTTTGATCTAAAAGGAGGCATCAAAAAGCATTTCAACTTTTCTTTAAGCAGTTTGTTAAATTCTTTATATGTTGAGAAAGTAGGGCCACCAATAGATAGTAAAGATTTAGTTTTTGAAAGGCGAATAGTGGATTTAGGATATGTACTGAAACAATTTCCTAAACTTGTCTTGCATTCGATCAAATGTACTACTGGCAAAATGGTTTAAAATTACTACTGCAGGATCTTCATAAATTGCTTGGAGAGCCGTGCCATCTGCAAAAGTGCCTGTTGTAGTATAATCAGTGACTGAAAGATCAGATATGTAGATTAGTTACAATATTGGTCCTAAAACACTTTTCTGTGGGACGCCAGATTTAATGAGGTGAAACTCAGACTTTTGTTCATTTTATTTTATTCTGTTAAAAGAGTCGGTAAAGAGGCGGTAAACAACAAAAAACCAGACCTTGTCAAATGCTTGACTTACATCTAAAAAGACTGCTCAATAACATTTTTCTGTATCAATGGCTAAATTGTTTTTATTAAACGATAGCACTACTGAATGGTTGAGTGCTGAGGGTAAAATCCAAACTGATGTTCTGGAGTTATTCGTATAATCATTTATGCAACCCAATAGTAATTTCTCTAATATTTTTTAAACTGTCGGTAATAAACTTATGGGCATATGAAGCAGCGTTAGTTAATAGTTTTCCAGATTTTGGAATGAGAATTATTTCGGATATTTTAAATTGTTTAGGCTAATATTGAAGCCTTGCTATGCCATTTTAGATGTATCTTTGGCAACTCTTTCAATATTTTGGTAGTTATCTGATCTATATCCGTAGTTTTAAGTTTAAGTTCAAGTTTAAGTTTAAAAGCTCAGTGTTTTTTCCCTAACTTCCTTAGGAGTAAAACGTTTTATGTTTGATGTTGGTGCGTTATTTGGGTTGTTGCTCTGTCTGTAGTCTAAGATATCCTGATTTGGACTATCGTTAAATAGACGTGACGTAAAAGTTGAGCAAATAGATTTGTATTTTTGTATTTTTTCTTGGTTACTTTCAGCCCATGTTCTTATAAAGAAAAATAAATTGAATAGTTGTAAAATTTGCTCTGATGATAACAAACAGTGGAAACTGTCTAAAGTTTATTTTTTTCATAATAACAAATGGCATTGCTTGAAAAAAAATCAATGTTTAACAGAGAAACATTTATTATTTTTATTTTTGATAATTTCTAAATTTGCATCTTAATACTTTGATCTAAAAGGAAGACATCACAGAGCAGTTCAAATTTTGAACATAGTCCTAACTTTACCAAAATATTTTCAGGTAAAGCTTCTTTGGGCCCGGTAAGGTAAGTCAAATGCTAGGAGCGTCAGCGGTCACGAAAAAGTGAAACGCTGGAAGAGGAATGAGTGGAAGGAGCACGGGCTCCCCCACTCCTCATACCCACACGGTGGTAGGAGGAGAATCTTTCTCAGACAATGTGCCGCCTTATGAGAAAATGTGGAATTACGTCAGAAGTGGGGAAGGTTCAGTTGGCGTGTTAGTTGTTAACCGTAACTATATAGCAGTAATCTTTATCCTGCATTTCTTATGTTTATTTTAAATTATCAATGAAAAATTTAATTTAAAAATCAATAATGATCCATCAGTACCAACAAAAGCAGGAACAACAATTGCTGCTGTGTTTGCCAGATATTTAGACCAATCAAAATCAACTGTGTACATATCGTATTTCAGTTCCCATAAGCCAATTCTATCATTTTCAAATTCTATTGAAAATAAATAAATTACAATTTTTACTTTGTCTTAATATATGTACCACAATTTTCCAAGAAAAATCCTTAATCAATAGACCTAAATTTATATGAGATTCGATTACATTTCAAACTAGGGAAGTTTCACTTCTGTTATGTGTAGTTCTTACGCACAGGATTATTTTTTTTAACTGAGATTTAGACCTCGAGCTCAAAATAAAGGAAAATGACGTACTGAAGAATTTAAACCGTACTTCCAACTTGTCAAAAAAAAAACAGTTAGGTTTGAATATTATAGAAATTATTTAATTTCCTTTCCTTTGACGATTAAAATTTTGTTGCAATTTTAATAGAACAATTCTTGCAAATTGTTTCCTCAAATTTCAACTCTGAGCAGATCTAAAACGTAGTGTTGAAATAATTCAGTGTATGGATTCCTGAAAGAGCAATATCTTATCGTTTTGGTGGTGATGACTGTGGCTTTACCGGTCGGTAGCAGTGTTCCATCAACACCCGCCGTATTAAAATAATGCCGAAGCAAGGTGATTCGGTGGAACGTGCTGGCCTGTTGAGCATAGGCGCTTATTCAGCCATCATAAAGCTGGGTACAAGTGTCGCGATTTCAATGGCAAATCTGCCACGCGTTAGAGGCAGGTGCTTAGGACCACCTGGACTAAAACTTCTGCACCCATATGCCACACTGTACCGCTATTCGGCTACCAGTCGAACCCGCATGAAATCCCGAAATCCTCGTTCCTATTAAACCATTTTGCGCTGCCCTCCCGTA
The DNA here is from genome assembly GCA_905333025.2 of Pyrochroa serraticornis. Lineage (NCBI taxonomy): Eukaryota > Metazoa > Arthropoda > Insecta > Coleoptera > Pyrochroidae > Pyrochroa > Pyrochroa serraticornis. Next base: position 4,332,821 of record HG995157.1, on the reverse strand, counting down.
GCCTGTTGACACACCCAATTAATGCTTCTAACAAAAATTGCCGCCGTTGTCGCGAATAAATATCCATCGGGTCGTTTGGGGCGCCGCCAAAAAGACCATGGCTCACAGACAGTTATGAATGGCCATCTACACGTCTTAAATTGCGTATTCCACGAACGTTCGCCCCTCTAACAATGTGTTTTTGACCGGGCCATTTGAATAATATCAAGTGCTCCTGTATAAATTGGTTTTAATGGTTCGAAAAAATCGCAACATAACGCTACCTCGTTCATAACTGGGTCGAAAAAATTTTGCTTTAATTAAAAATGTTTTTTCTGCAACCATTCCATTCAATTAACTGCCGCCTGAAGAACTTATTGTAGCATAAGCTTCGATACTGTTGCTGATATTGGGGAAATTTACAACGTAGGGTGCAATTAGCGCAATTGTAATTAATGACGCATTCAATTGAAGAAGCGTTTATGGTGCGATAACGTATCGGAATCGAGTACGATAAACTGCAAAAGACGTCTGAATCTAGATCACTTTCTTCGTGTCGTAAATGATGAGTTAGTTGATGAAGAGGCGCGGCCACCTGAGGCGAGAATTGATCATTTTGAAGCGGCTGCGGTCAAGCAACGATTATTTGTCGCAAAATTAAAAAATTTAAAACATCCCCTTTAGTTTTTTAAATGAATTCGAAACACGTGATGACTGTAAATTAGTGTGTAATAAATCGATTGCGTTCATTCTTCATGGTATTACAATCATATCTAATTTTAATATTAAACGACTACTTACTTGGTAAAGCTTCGATTGCCTTCAGGGTTAATTGCGTCCGAGAAGTTGAGCCATGCAGCTGGTAAAATTGAATTACTTACAAAAAAACTTGACTAGCATTATAACAAATTACGAACTGAGAGTCAGTCGAATTTTTTGCGAGCGGCTGGTTTTCAGATACTTTAACCTACTAACTATTAGTTTACTAACTCCACTTAGTCAAACAAGATAGATTTTTAATTAAAAGGCGGCAATTAAATTAAATTTCGGCCATAATTTACTTTTTGATATTATAACAAACTTTTAGTTATTTATTTAGATGCGAGAAATTTCCGTATTTAAAAGATAGAATTGACTTCTTTTTCTGGAGATAGTTTTCTGATTTCTAAAATTTAAAAAAATGCGGGAAAAACAAATCAAATCGGACAAGAAGATTCAGGTTAAGGCATACAATTTTCACACAATAAATGATTCAGATTCAGAATTTCCAGGAAAGGGACAAATCAAAATTCTTGGATTATGCTGGTAAAGCCATTTAATTGGATAAATACGCCAGTCACAGAAATAAAAATTTACCAAAATGGAGTAAAAACTAATTTATTGTATTTTTTGAAAGCAATTCTAAAAATTCTATCAGGCCTCCATGTTTTCTAAAAGCAATTAAATAATAGAATTAAAGTGTGTTTACAATATATGTTTAAAGTTAAATCGTTCAAATATAAATATTTGCTAAGAGAATTTGAAATTTTAAAAGCTCGTTCTAAAGCTCAAAATTTTTAAATTAATTGCCAGTAATAATAATTAAATAGAAAACTTTGTTCTTACATTCGTCACATGAATTTTTTTGAGTTGTCCATAAGCCAGCGATTTTTAAACTCGGTTGCTTCCACGGACGCGGTAGCTTCACGAAAGAGGAAAACTTTCGATTAAATAAATAAGAAATCAGCAAAATCAAATTTTAAAATAATTTTGGCTGACCTCAAGCGCACTTCAAATTTAATTTACCTCCAAATCTTTCTCATTAAATTACTTTTACTTTATCAGTGTGGCAAACTGTAGCTCAGCGTATCTTCTGAATTACGGAAAAAGTAACAAAGGATGCTCTTATTTTAGTAGGGTAATTTTAATCAATTCTTATTGCAACCTGCCACCAACAAGAGCGGTAGTCAATGTAGCCGAATCGATTTAAAATTTCAATTCTTATTGCAATCTGCCACCAACAAAAGCGGTAGTCAATGTAGCCGAATCGATTTAAAATTTCTGTGTATTAAAATAATTTTATCTATTTTTGAATTATGTAAAAGCGGCTTCAAGGTATCTAAATGTTTGCGAACCGCTGCTGAAAATGATTTCGAACCACTTGAACGTAGCGGTTTTTTGTTTTAAAATTGAGTTATTTTTGGTAAAGATTACGAGTAGTTAGATCGGAATTGAAGCTTATCACGTTATGTAGTAAAGTGGAGAAACTAGTAGAAGCAACTTAACTTCGCATAACTTTGAGATAACGCAAAGCTGACTAAGTCTAATTTGGCAAATTTAAGTGTTGCCACCACCATTTTCGAATTTGAAAAAAAAGTAGCGATGTGACCCATATTTTGTTTTTTGCTGGCACAAATTGAAAATCTCGTCGAGTTCACGAAGTTTCAATTTAAAATAAATTGGGTGGCGGGCATTCGTTGGGATAATTGGCGCGTTCCATCATTGCTGAATTAAATTTTGGGCAGAAACAGGGTCCGGCGTACCAAATCGGTTGATTTGACACTTTTCTTCTTAACGAGATATTATGGTGGTGATCGGTGGCGGTGTTGATTGTAAAAGAGCAACGTCCGGTCATTCCTGATTGTCTCTTTCTCGATCTAATTTCGCTAGTGAAGTGATGCTTTCGATTTGGTGGCGGGCACACTTCTTAGCCGGATCGCTCGCAGGGAAACGGCATTTTATAGCGTTATTGCTGTAATTAATTCGATACCAAAATATACGTTGCGTATGAATACGTTGGTCTCGTGTCAACGAACCAATGGGAGACCCGAACGGGGCGCCTGGTGCTAGCTTTCGGAATCACCTGCCGTCGATGGCCTCCACCACCTTCCAGAACTGCGGTCAAATTTTCCACGGAAAGAAGGGGTAGTGATTCGAATTTAACACTGATATTCCACTAAAAATATTTTAAACAACAAATAGAAGCAGAGAACCAGTAGATTCATCCTCTAAGACAATACCAAACAACAATTTGTTATCTTTTCGGCTATAAGTCAATCTAAAAACAAACATCGCAAGCAATCGTCCGTTGTAAATTAGATAAGAGTTGAAGATAGAGTTTTTGTGGTTCGAGTACCGAAAGTTGGCGAGCGGACACGTCTATCAACATTTGAATAAAGTACGGCAGAGAGGTCGAGACGGAGGCTGTTTTGCATGCGGTTGGATGCGGCTGCCGAAAATCTCCCACGTCGTCGATGCAAATGCTGGAAATCCTCAACCGGAGACATTGAAACGTCAAAGGGTAACGTATGCAGAAGACCTGGCGACAACTTGACGAACAACCGAAACGAGGAATGCAAAACGGCAATGTAGTGCGAGATGTCGAACGTACGTCTTCAGGAGCTACGAGGGAGGTCGGCTGGGAGTTATGTGGGAATTGACCAGATTAAGGTTGCCGGCCCCGCCACACCCTGAAGAGCCATTTCCAGAACCATTTCACCATCAACTCATCTAAAAATAATAATAAATTTGGTTTTACGAAATGCAAGTCAGTACACGTAATACTTTGTTTTTATCTAAATTTTGTCCATGACCTAAAGATTTTTTAAAAACTCTTTACAATTCTTCGTTCTGCTCATTTTTTGATATTATCGGCATATCTTGATTTTGAGTCTAACTTACAGTCTCTATGAAAACTCGCCACAGTTTCAGGTACTATAAAAATTATCTCATTACAATTTGCTATTTTCGATATTTGGTCGATTCTGCAGCGGGTTTCGCGTCTGACCGCGCAGGGTCTCCAGCAAAATTAATCGCAGTTCTTCGTATTTCGATAATTATTCTGTTATTGTTTCATTATTGGCAATGTCGTAACTGATTGAGGCGTCGTTGGAATTTATTGCAAGTTTTAGTTGTTATTGATGTTTTTTAACAAATTTTAGTGGCTTGACGTGATTTCTGTGATTGTAACGAGAATTGCTGGTTTCGAGTTCGTTTGTGGCTCATTAACTTGAAGAAAAACAACAAAAAATTTAAACCAACAAGTAGCAGTAACTACCAACAGTCCTTGTCGGTAGTTAATAGCGATTTAATACTTGTGGTGCGTGTTGCAATTAGTAGCCACCGAAATTTTGGAACGCAACAAACAGTAATTACGTTAGTCTTCATGTTCAGGTTTTATTGCTTCAATTTTTATAAAATAAAAAGTCGAAAAAATTTATTTATTTAATTAAATAGAGTAGCGTTTCATAAATCTCTTTATGAGTAAATTTTGCTTTTATTGGTCGCGTTTTAAATTTTATTAGCGGTTGTAAATTTATATAGATAACAAATCGCGTTGACCGCATATTTTTTAAAAGGACGGTGAAAACTGGTAATAAGGCGATGTTAACTTAAAATACTTTAGTTATTAGCATACCGTTCAACAACAAACGACGCCGACCTTTTTGCGTTCCGTAATTAACAAGGGGGCGAATTTGAAGTATATCATCGTTAAAATTCAATTTACAACGAGATAAATGGAGAGTACCTACTCTTAATTTAAATCGACAAGAGGTAACCCAACTATCAAGTTAATAATAAAGAAACATTCTTGTGGCAGTGGTAGTTTTTTTAATTAAAGCAAATATCGAACACAAGGCTGTAAAATTCTGAATTACACAACGTAATGTCAGGATTGTTCTGTAAGTTTGCTATCTAATAAATTAAATCTGTCGCCGAGTTCTTCATTGTTAAAAAACAACCCCGGTCTATAAATAATTCAGAATTTGTGGCGTCGTAAAAGCGCCTTCATAATAAGCTGCCTTAAAATAGAACCTAATTACTTCTGTTCGGTATCTTCAACCAGCACTTATAGTGTCATAATGTTTTAATACCAATAATAATTTTGTGTTGGTCTTCATTTAAACAACTGCGTAAGTTGCTGTTGGTTAATCAATTACTTCAGTAGATTTCAAGAAATTTCTAGTTTTATTTATTTCTGGGAGATTGCATGCAAAAATTTTCCAAATTTAACTTTAGGTTAATTTTTGGCAAGTCAAATTATTTCAGTCAAATTTTTTAAAATTATTATTACAAAAGTGATAATAAATAGCTAAATTTTGTTTCTTTTAAAGCTTTTGTGGGCTTTGGTTAACCACAAATGAGAAACGGTTGAAATATACAAACGGAGTATGTTTCGACAATAACAAATTACACTTTACGCCGGATCTGTAGTGGCAAGTGTAGTCGCGGTATTATCAATGTTGCTCATTCGAGGGCTACGCGTTTATTTATGTGGTCTGTGATGAGATTTTCGAAAAGGGAATGTTCTGGAAGTTGGAAGATTTCGAGAACGGTTGGAAACGGCTAGAATCTTCGAGATAGCTGATATAGCGCGGCGTTAGCGTATAGACTCAAATGGTAGCTTTAATTAATTTCAGTGTCGCTACACTTTTATGCAGAAATTTTCCAATTTAATTTCTGGTCATTTTGGGCCCAATTATTTCAGTTATTTAAAAATTTTGGTTACCGTTTCTGCGAGATCGATAATGGATAGCAGAATTTTGTCGTTTCGGCACGTTAACCGCCTCGATCGCCAATTAAAATCGATAATTATTGCTGCCGAATTTCGTTTAGCTGTTGACCTCTGGCGTTACTTAAGTGGCGATGTGTCGTGCCAAAACTTATAACCTCTAGCGCTAGATTGATTTGGCAAATTACCATTTTGCCAGAAGCTCCGTCTAGTGACCTCGGACTTCTGTGATTACGCACCGACTCTCTGAAATAGCAGAAATTTTCAGTAGTGAAAATTCGGCATGGAATCTCGCTACTGTAATCAAAGAAAGACGTGTGTTACTCATTCGTCTCGGCAACTCTGTATGTATTGCTTTAATGACGATGTAGTAGCGTATGTAAGCGCCAGCTGCTCGAATAAAAGATGTGTCTAACGTCCGGCATTCAACAGACAGATATACAAACACGTGCCGTCTCATTAGGTACAGTCTGGCACGTCGGCTAGACCGTCTTGCTGTATTTGTAACCAACCTCTTTTTACCTCTATCCCTTTTCCATCGACCTATTGATGGATGGAAGAGATTAAAACACTTTTACCTTCCATGAATCCCCGCCTCTCCGCACGCAGGAAGAAGTCGTTAATTACGGTACGAAGCAAAGACGAAGCTGACTCCCATTAAGGAATATGGATACTTAAGATGCAGCACGTACAATACTCAATCAAACATTACTCATTGACTTGCTGATCTTATAGATAAATACGTTGAACTTAATAAAAATAAAATCTTTTTGTGGAAACTCTAAGGTGGATCAAGGCAAAAACCCTGAAATGATCCAGTGCTAATTAATTTTTATAACAATATTTATTATCAATCTGAATAAATGGTTTAAGCCAATAGTTTCAGAGTTAGTAAAAGTGATAACAAAAATTTATAGAAAAAGAGAACAAAAAGGTAGAGACTGTAAGGTGGGTCAAGACAGAAACCCTAAAATGGTCGAATGTTAATTAATTCTTATAACTGTAACAATTTAATTTTTAAATCAATTTAAATAAATACATTAAACTAATAGCTCCAGAATTACTGAAAATTATTTAAAGAAAGTTGAAAATAAAATCAAATAGTGGAGACTCTAAGGTGGGTCAAGACGAAAACCCGACAAACTCCAATTAATTTCTTTGTAAATCTAATAATTGTTATTTAATTTTTGTTTGAATTTAATAAATTTTAAAATACAAAGTTTTAACGAGTAACTAATTTTTTATATGCTCAAGTAAAAAGAAGTTTTTAAATATGATATGAAACAGAGAAAGAATCAACTTCCCTTCATAGACATAGAAACTTAAGTTTTAACAAGAACAAATAGGCAATAAAAATTTAATTACTAACTTAGAAATTTTCTAGATAAAAATATTAAATCTGCTAGATAAAAATTTTTGCTTATGTAAACTCTAAGGTGAATCAATGCAGAAATACTGAAATGGTCGAGTGTTAATTAATTTATAACAGTAACAAATTTACGTTTTTGGTCAATTTGAATATATAGTTTAATCAAACAGTTTCAAAATTTTTAAATATGATAAGAAAAAATTGTAATTAAAATAAAATAGTGGAGACTCTAAGGTAGATCAAGATGAAAACCCGACAAAATTATATTAATTTCTTCATATTTCTAATAATTGTTGTTTAATTTTTGTTTTAACTTAAAAAGAAAATATAAAGTTTAAATGAACAACTAATTTTCTACATGCTCAAGCAGAAAGAAGTTCTTATATATGATATAAAATAGAGATAGAGCCAAATTTCCTTAACAGACATAAATTCTTCAGCTTTAACAACAACAAATTGGCAATAGAAATTTGATTACTAACTTGAAAATTTTCTAGATAAGAATATTGAACCTACTAGATAAATATTTTTGCGTATTTAGACTCTAAGATGAGTCAAAGCAGAAATAATGAATTGGGCGATTGCTAATTAACACTTATAACTGTAACAAATTTAATTTTTAGGTCAATTTGAATAAATGGTTTAAACAAACAGTTTCAAAATTTCTGAATATGATAAGAAAAAATTAAGAATGAAATAAAATAGTGGAGACTCTAAGGTAGGTCAAGATGAAAACCCGACAAAATCCAATTAATTTCTTTATATATCTAACAATTGTTGTTTAATTTTCGTTATCACTTAAAAAAAATTAAAATATAAAGTTTATATAAACAATTAATTTTCAACATGCTCAAGCAGAAAGAAGTTCTTATATATGATATAAAGAAAAGATAGTACCGAATTTCTTCAACAGACATAGAGACTTCAGTTTCGACAACAACAAATTGGCAATAAAAATTTAATTACTAACTTGAAAATTTGTTAGATAAGAATATTGAATCTACTAGACAAACATTCTTGCGTCTTTAGACTCTAAAGTGAGTCAAAGCAGAAATAATAAATTGGTCGAGTGCTAATTAACATTTATAACTGTAACAAATTTAATTTTTTGGTCAATTTGAAAAAGAGGTTTAAGCAAACAGTTTCAAAATTACTCATTATGATAAGAAAAAATGGCAAAATAGAATAAAATAGTAGAGACTCTAAGGTGGGTCAAGATGGAAACCCGACAAAATCCAATTAATTTCTTTATATTTCTAATAATTGTTGTTTAATTTTTGTTTTAACTTAAAAAAATATAAAGTTTAAATGAACAACTAATTTTCTACATGCTCAAGCAGAAAGAAGTTCTTATATATGATATAAAATAGATATAGAGCCAAATTTCCTTAACAGACATAAATTCTTCAGCTTTAACAACAACAAATTGGCAATAGAAATTTAATTACTAACTTTAAAATTTTCTAGATAAGAATATTGAATCTACTAGACAAATATTCTTGCTTATTTAGACTCTAAGATGAGTCAAAGCAGAAATAATGAATTGGTCGATTGCTAATTAACATTTATAACTTTAACAAATTTAATTTTTTGGTCAATTTGAATAAGAGGTTTAAACAAACAGTTTCAAAATTACTGATTATGATAAGAAAAAATAGCAAAATAGAATAAAATAGTGGAGACTCTAAGGTGGGTCAAGACGGAAACCCGATAAAATCCAGTTAATTTCCTTATATCTCTCATAATTGCTGTTTAATTTTTGTTTTAACATGAAAAAGTTAGATTATAAAGTTTTAATGAACTAGTAACTTTTTACATGTTCAAGCAGAAAGAAGTTCTTCTATATAATAGAAAACAGAGATAGAACAGAATTTCCTTAACAGACATAGAGACTTCAGTTTTAGTAAGAACAAATTGGCAATAAAAATTTAATTGCTAACTTGAAAATTTTCTAGATAAAAATATTGAATGTACTAGACAAACATTCTTGCGTCTTTAGACTTCAAGATGAGTCAAAGCAGAAATAATGAATTGGTCGAGTGCTAATTAACATTTATAACTGTAACAAATTTAATTTTTTGGTCAATTTGAATAAGAGCAACTAATATTTTACATTATCAAGTAGAAAAAAATTCTTAAAATTAGTATGAAAAAGAAAGAGCCGAATTTCTTTAATAGACAAAGAAACTTAAGCTTTATTAACAATTACAAATAGTCAATAAAAACTTAATTACTAACTTGAAAGTTTTCTACATAAGAATATTGAATCTGCTAGACCAACATTTTTGCTTATGTAAACTCTCAGGTGAATCAAGGCAGAAATACTAAAATGGTCGAGTGTTAAATAATTTTTAACTGTAACAAATTTAATCTTTTCGTCAATTTGAATAAGTGGCTTAGAGAGTTTCAGAATTACTGAATAAGAAATTACTAATAAGAAAAAATGAAAATGAAATAAAATAGTGGCACCTCTAAGGTGGGTCAAGACTTAAACCTGACAAAATTAAATTAACTTTCTTGTAGCTCTAATATTTACTGTTTAATTTTTGTTTTAACTTAATAAACTTTAAAATACGAAATTTTAATGAGTAATTATTTTTTACATGCTCACTCATAAAGAAATTCTTAAATGTGGTACAAAACAGAGATAGATCCGAATTTCTTTAATAGACATAAAAACTAAAGTTTATCAAGTACAAATAGGCAATAAGAATTTAAATACTAACTTGAAATTTTTTTAAATAAGAATATTGAATCTGCTAGATAGTTTTGCTTATGAAAACTTTAAGGTGAATCAAGGCAGAAATACTGAAATGGTCGAGTGTTAATTAACATTTATAACTGTAACAAATTAATTTTTTGGTCAATTTGAATAAGTGGTTTAAACAATCAGTTTCAAATTTTTTGAATATGATAACAAAAAATTGAAAATGAAATAAAATAGTGGCGACTCTAAAGTGGGTCAAGACGGAATCCGACAATATTAAAATAATTTCTTTGTATCTCAGATAATTGTTGTTTAATTCTCGTTTTAAATTAATAAATTTTAAAATATGAAATCTTAACGAATAACTAATTTTTTGTATGCTCAAGCTGGAAAAAGTTGTTTAATACGGTATGAAACAGAGAAAGGGTGAAATTCCTTTAATAGACAAAGAGACTTAAGCTTTAACAAGTAGAAATGGGCAATAAAAATTTAATTATTAACTTGAATTTTCTTTAGATAAGATTGTTGAATCTGCTAGAGAAATATTTTTGCTTATAAAAAGTTTTAGGTGGGTCAAGACAAGAACTTCACTAATTTACTTAAAAATAGAATATTAAAAGGTTTAAAAAATTGGCAATAATGTAATAAAATCATGAGAATTTCTTGAAATTACTTTTTTTTTGAGGAGAAGTAGTCTTACTAAAAAATAAAAACTTTGGCCTCTATTTTTGATACCGTAAAATTTTAATAGAAAAATAAGATTCTCAACTTTTTAGAAAAAGAAAGTGATTAGTAAAGACTCTAAGTAGATCAAGCCGGAAATCTGACTAACGATATCCAAACCAATAGTTAGATGTATTTTGTACTACAATAAATTCTTCAACGTCGCCGATAATACTCTGAAGCTTAAATTTTTTGCAAGTACTGCAAGATTTTGATTTATTAAAATTTTCAAAAAAGTCCTTTAAGTGCAAAATTATATTTTTAATTATTTTTATTAAAAAGTAAAAATCTGTTCGAGGTCGTTAAAATTTCATTAATTTTGACACTATCGTAATTATGATTTTGCCAAAATAAATAATTTAAATCTCAGTTTGGAATTATTTCTACCTTCTTACGCGTTACCAGTCCGCTCGGGGTAAAAAAACCGAGGCAGCAGCTACAGATTGAAAAGAATTTGTTGCATCAAAAATTGGGCATTAGGGTAGTTAATTGTTATTGTGATTTTCGTGGGAGATCGGCTAACAAAATCTAATACCGCCACAATTCAAGGAATGTAAATATAATTTCGAAGATAACGACATAAGAAGGCAATTTAAATTAGACCTCCACGATCTAGCATAGCAATACGATAAATTCCACCCTTTCCCCCATCACTAAAAGGCCCTTTATTAGTCCCCATAATCATTCTTTCGTGAGACGACGAAATTGATTGTAGGGACCACCAAAGAGGTTCTTGTTATCTCAACCATACGTGGACATTAGAGTCGACAAAATGATATGTAATTAGAGACGTTTTATTAAATTAATCAACTCTAATATCGTATCTAGTCCGATACGTGGATATGGTTAATAAAGAAGATCGATCTACCCAACGCATCGACTTAATTACTTCATTCCAAGAGAAGATTTTTTATAACAATCTGATTAGAAGAGAAATATTTGATTTACATGCTAGAACGGGGGTTGGATGGAAGGAGGTAATTATAATTGCCTCGTTTGCTATCTTCTCATTTATCAGAAGATGGGAGACATAGAAAATGATGGATTTTATGGGAAAACGCGGTGTGACTCAAGATATGTATCAGGAATGATGAACGGGGTGCGATCGAGGTGTTAAACTTAACAGATTTGTTGGCGGTTGGTTTTACGCGTCGCCGGAGTCAACTTAACAAATTGGTTCCGGCAGATACAAGACACCCGCAACAACAATGTCCCAGACTCGGCGACAATCTAACTCTCAACTTAATTGAATCCTCAGACCTCAAAGAACTGACCCGACCCAATAATATCCAACGACACTCCGAAGCGGGTCAAGACACAAAACAGAAATTATCCACAAAGTTCTTAAAGATAACGCTCAATTAAAGTGGGATGGAAGAGTAGTTAGTAGTTTAGAAACTTGCTGAAATAATTAAAAAAATTGATTTGTAGCATGCATCGCCACGTTAAGGAACAAATAATAATATGGAAGAATTTTGCTGAGATAATTAGCAAGATTTGAATTATTTAAGTAACGTTAAAATGTATGAAAATTCCGGGCCGTCAGAAATTTATGGGATAAGAAGCGAATTAATAATTCATACGCTTTAATAATGGAGACTCTAAGGTGAGTCAAGACAGGAACCTGGCTAAGATACGCAAGGACGAGGCGTCGCTGTGATTAATTTTGGTGTCTGCGTTAGCTCTTGTTTAATTCATGTTTTCTGGTTAGAGATTCTGGAGGTAGGTCAAGATAATGGAAGCTTTGAAAAGAAACTCGAATTAATAGGTCAAAAGCTGTAAATTTCAATTATTCACTCTTTTTTAGCACGAAACTTGATTGTAGTTCAACTGGATGTAAGCGTCAGAATTCAAGGACTAAAAAATGAAGCTTTCAAAAACTGATTGCAATTAGTGACAACTGCATCCGCTTGATAATCGGTTTATCTTAAAACATTGTTGCATCATTACGTTGCAACTTGCACTTTTTAACAAGTTTGAAATCAGAAAAAGTGTTAAAGGATTCGTTCCAGACGTATTAGTTGCTTTTTACGTCTTCTCGTTATTAACTTCCGATTTTAGTCATAACGACATCCGTTGCTTGACAAAATTAATTGTGTCAATTACTCCCCAATGTGGTAATTATCAAAATGCTTAAGTGTACACCATTTTGACATTAACCGGGTTAAAAATAGTGTTTCTGCGTTAATTCTCGTCGATTTACATACTGGTTAGAAGAGTAGACGGGCAAAAAGTTGTTGTCTTCTACAAAAACCTGCTGCATCAACTAAAAGCATCCGATTCACTCCAGTTGCATTCAGACGCAAGCTCCATTCACCGGACCGAAACTCGACAATAAAAAGACGAAAACGTCCTGACTCGTAGTAAAATACGATGACGAATAAAATAGTAAAATAGCTGGAAGCTCGCTAAAGTTGTTGCACTCGTTTTTTTTTTTTCGTTCCAACGATTAAATCATTGGTTTTAATTACAACGATGGATGCTTGTCGAAGCAATTTTCTTTGATTAATAGCGGCAATATATCAGAAGCTATCAATGTTGTTCGAAGTTGCGGCTTCAGAACGCTTAAGATATACCACCGACTGATCACTACAATTACATCAGGTAGGTGTTAAAATTTCGATCGAGCTTTAGTCGAAACAGGTTCGTAATTATTAATGATTGTGCAATTTTCAGAAGGTGAAATTTTCCGTTTGCTGAAACAGTTTTGGATTAAGCGATAAACGGAATCGGAGATGTAAAACGGGAATTAACTGGGCGGTTGACGGTTTCACGAGGGCTATCCGTAACGGTTCCGGTAATAATTTTTATGTTTTACACAGTAATCGTAAGCGTAAAATTGAAATCAACTTGCCAATGTAAATTCTGAAGAAGTGTATGCTAATTTCAGTGGCATTCAAGTGCGAACCCGATTCCGATGTCATGTAAAGCCCCACTGTGGCTTCATTAGCATATAGATTTGTGTATGTCGCCAGTCTGGCTTTGATTACGAGCTTTTCACCGATACCGCATAAGGGCAATTTTAATTTGATTACAGGGGAGCAGCAGTCACCCGTCATTTAGAATTCTTTATGTTTACCTACTGCAATTTTTCTAATAATTACAAACCAATTTGTTGGCAAGAATCAAAAACATTCTCAGAGGCGGCACCATAAAATTGTAATTTTTATTTCAGCTATAAACACAAGATAGTGTTTCCTATTCATCTATTACTTTTAATGAATGAACTCCGCCCGCGCCATTTCGTTTAATTCTTTAGTTAAGTGGTGCCCGACGTTTACGATTGCGCTAAATTGTTTGATCATACAACTTTACGAACCTCTGCAATGACAGCAGCGAGTCGCTGGCAAATTGACAATAGACAAGAAAATAACCAAAACTGCATTGAAAACCAACTCACTTTTTCTAAACATCAATTTGTTAAAATTCTGAAAAATCTAAACCAAAAAATTCAATTTTTTCCTCCAATTTTGAACCTACTTTAGCTCTTTCTTGAAACTCTTACCACTCCGCTAACATAGGAACAAAAATAGAGCTTTTTTTAAAATTGTGTGGTTTTCTTTTAAATCTTTCAATTCCTGTTACCGTTTTCTAATTTAGTTATTTCTTTAAGCTCTTGCTTTTGCGCTGCAATAAGCTTTTTGACATTTTATGAAAATTTCTTGGGGGCCCTGCTACGTTATTTATTTTAATTAGTTTTGTCATTAAGTGGTACCAACTTTGGGACTAAATGCAAATTGGTCCGGAGCCGGTAGCTTGGGGGTCGGGCGTGATTCCCCTTCGGAATGGCTTTAGTCGGAGGTCTCGTGGACCTCCTCGACTGTTTTCGAAGACGGTGGCCCCAAGTGTCTGTCTTGAATGAAAAAATAGGTAAAAAATCAAGAGTCGAAGCTCGTGCGTGTTATCGTTCTAAGAACGTGCGTGCAATTGGAGCTTACCCTGGTATTTTAATAGTCCAACACTTAAACGAGTCGTTGAAAAATAACTAATGCAAGATTAGAAGTGCAAATTAAAAAAATTTACAAAAAAATGCATTATAATTCCACATAATTTTTAGATTAGCAAGATGGTATTTAAATGTTAACGAAGTTTCAAAAAAATTATTAAATTAACATAAGCACTGGACACGTGCTATCGCACGCACGGGTGCTTTGCACTTATTAAATTAAGCTCACAATCAATTAAATTTGCATGGTTGTGTAATAATAAAAGTTTGCATGGATTAATTGTGGCTCTTCAGATGATTTATTTATTTAAATTGACTTTAATTTAAATACAGCCTCTTCGTCCAATGACCCTCAACTCGTTTCGCACTTCCAATACCAAATTTGATTAAAACAAAGAAAAAAATTAAAATCGCGTGATTTCACAACCCCAATTCTCGTAATTACATCGATTTTGTGAAAATTGGTTGTGGAGGGTGGTTGTTGATTCCCCAAGAGAAGCTCAAATTTCAACACTATCGCAGCTTCCCGGGGAGTATTATAACCAATTTTAGCACCGTTCATCACGAGATCTCCTATCTTTGATGTATTAAGGAAAGGTGTTAAACGTTTTTGCCGAATTAATGGCCGATAGACCGCATATAATTCGCTCGTCGATGGTGGCCTAATCGGCACAATCACGAAAACTAATGTTTAAATTATAGCGCCAATTATATTAAATTGCAGTGGTGATTTACGGATTAGGGGCGCTAGATCTCAATCGAGACCGAACCGTTAGAGGGATTGCGTGCGGAAATAATAATTCAACCAATTTCGCCCCCAAAAAACAACGCTAATGCTACACAAGAAATATCGATCATATCTTTCGAAATTTTTCAAACTTTTGGTAATGCGGGTTTCTGTCTTGATCGCGCACAAGGGTCTCCAAAGAATTTTGCCGATTCTGGCGTTTTGGTGACGCAATTTTAACTTTTTCAAAGAAAAACTTTATCTCTTGATGTAGATTTACCCTTGCATAGAAATATTAAAAACTTATTTAGCCCATTTTGATTATTCTTGATATAAAGTCTGTGCAAAATATAAAAATTACATTCCTGTAAGCACAAAAGATTTCCAAAAAAAAAATTATAAAGTTTATTTAAAACTAGCATCCTTCAGAGACAATTAGCTAATAATTTCGAAAATTTTCTTTGAAACTTTAAAATAATTAAAAGAGTTTAAATTGAAATTTTTTTAATATTAATTTGCAAAGTTAATAATTTGTAATTAGCTTAATCTGCCAACATTTGTTCAACTTAAAAAAAAATGTTTAAATACAAAGACTATTTGAAAAAAAAACTGTAACACTTTTATGGACTTTTGTAAAGCTCAACTTCTGGCTTTAGAGATCAAATGGTAATTAAAATCGAGTCAAAGCTCTAAGTTTTGGCAAGCCCGCGTTGTCTTGGACCAGTTGCATTGTCCGGGAGGCCTTGTGGTCAGCTGGTTCCAGTTTCTGCTAGAAACCCGACTTCCCGGTGTGTTTTTTGCGATTTGTAGGTGGGCCTATTAAGCCGCCACCCGGCGTCCAGCACTAAAACAAAATCATTGGACTAAAGCATACATCAGCATATTTTATTATTAACAAGTTGCACAGCTAATTATAGCTCGTGCTAATTGACGTCCAGTTCGCCAGCTTGACTCTTATCTGCCCCATCGCCCAGATCTGCATTCCGGATTGTTATTTAACGCAATCAACTGATTGACGCTTCCAAAACACGTGACGAACTCTGGCCAAATCTTTGTAGCTCTCCAGTTGTTCAGAAATATTTAAATTTTTTTTTGTTACACATGGGCGTCGTTGGGACTACTATTGTGGCAGTGGCGTGGACTTCACACCCAAAAGGTGAGCTGTTAACCTCATGGCTAATTACCCATCGTGTGATGGCAGTCAATTTGTTGGCGGCATGGCTTGAGCATGGCCACGTCGTGATTGATATTCTTGTTGGTTCGGGCGACTCTTGCTCTTATTTGCGAAATTGCCCGTAAAATATTCGGAGCTTCTTCCTTGAGTTACGGTTACTTTTAAATATATTCTGATAACGAGACATCAGGACACTGTAATTACCAGTTGCCGTTTCACCGGCGATTATGATGATTTCGTTGCAGCACAAAAACGGCGGCCGACGAAAATTCAGGCGATTTTCATAATTTAATCTTCAGCGTTTCTCCGAGATGCATCAAACACTTATAACACTTTGGGACCAAAAATTACAGTCTTAACGCAAAAAATCGAATTATTAAAAGTTAAAGTTAAGAAAAAAATTGAACACGTCAAGTATGTTAGAACCAAAACTTCTCACAGATAGGATTGGTAGGAAATTCTTAGGGTTTACGTAACAAAAAAATCAAATAAAATTCTGCCCCAAAAATTTACTTTTACAATGAAAATTATTTATTACAAGAATAATGAAGAATTTTTAGCTTTTAAATGAAAAACTTGCAATGGTTTTCATTTAAGTTTTTCAGCTGAAGAAAATTGTTAAATTGTGATTCAGTTTCAGTTAAAAATCAGTTAAATCAGTTAAAAATCCAGACTACACTCATATTAAGAACTATCAATAAAATTAAAATATTTGGGGGTTATAAGTCACGGTGGAGTGCGCCCGAGTCGCTGCACTTTACGTTACAATGATTCAAATCTGAACGTACACCACTGAGCAAAAAAACTTTTTCTTCAAAAGCGTTGAATTGAGGAAATCTCGATCTGTTTAGAGAGAACTTTGGGGTCGATGCTGTCTGAAAGAAAGTTTGTCGATTTCCTTAATTACTTTTATTTTTTAAAACTATCGCTAACGTGACGTAAATCAAGCCCATACAATGTGGGAACAATAACAACCTTAGCGCCCATAACTTCCCGAGATGCCGTAAAAAATGACGGCAGCCCCTGGCCGTTTCCTGCTCGTCTGAAAAAGACGCAATAATTTTTCAGCCGTACTCAACACAACTACCGATCGTCAAGCCGGACATTAATCAAAGGAATCCGTCTATATCAAACAAAACGTTTGTGGCTACCGCCGTTATTAAATCAACCTATGGAGTAAAAAAAAAAATTAATCTTTGTGTCGTAATTACCGCTTTTCGGTAGTGAGCTTTAGGGTTTGGACGCGCATTTTTTCTCACCTCTACCCTTTATAATTAGGTAAATGATAGCACGCCTTCGCTAATTATGGTTCAAAGCAAACGTAGCCCGCCGACACCCCGTCATTTCGGGGGGCACCGTAGAGAACGCGGCTTGAAATTTATTTTAGATAGGGCCTTTGATGGGGCTAATTAACCGTGCTAGTAGCCAATTTGCTATTTTTTACTGATGTTGCATGAGTGTTTTTTGGACGTTTCAAGGACTCGGGGTGTTTTATCGGGAATTAGTCCGAAGAACCGCGTCCGATTTCCTTGTATTTCGCTTACGGGTCGTAATGAATTCAAATGAACTACCGAGTCTCGATAATGACCGACTGTCGATGTTTTATTTATGACATTTAACCATGCACGTGTAATTTCACAAGCATTAATGGTGAGTGTGCATATTCACAAAGTTAAATATCGTGAGGGGCTTTGTAATTTTGTAGAAAGTTGGGAATTATGGCGGATTCCTGAAAAACGTCGGCTAAAGGACGCGGGAAATTATAGAGCGCCACCTCGCTTTTAATGAGACGACAAATGTTTAGAGTAATAATCGGTTGGGCAACCCAAGAATCTCCATTTTAATTGGACGTTAAACGCCTTCGAATATTTTACTTTATCGCTTGATTCCAGCGGTTCTTGGTAATAATCGAATTCAAGGATTGTTTTTAACACCTTTCCCATTAATGCGTCTGGCACCTGAAAGCGCGACCAAAATACGTGATTTTTCGGTGCGATTTTTGAGTAAAATGCTGAATTTCAAATCAACCCGCTGCGTGCTCCAACTAATAACACAGTCCAGACAAAAAAATTTATAGCGAGCTTCGTGTCTAACAAGGCGCCGTTGTCCTTTTTTGTAGTCACATTCGGGCTTTCGCCCTTTCATTAAAATGTTTGTTATACCAAATTCGCGTTTTGTGACACAATTTTTTTAGAGCTATTTTATGAGAGTTTCTGATGTGATTATAGAGAAAATTGGGGTTTGATTGAATACAATGGGAGACAGGAATTCGACGAGCGGTTCAAAAAATGTTGGGATCTCGTCTGCGAAGACTGACTCTACTTTGATATGCGGTAGTCGTACAGCTACGTGACTGATTGACAATCGGTAGAGCATTGTCGCTTTGTGATGTATGATGGCGTTTTGATGGAGATCGCTACATCGATCATACGAGGCTGTATATGAAAGTTATTGTTCATTAGAGCGAGTTTTAATTGGACCCAACCGCATAGTTACCTGCAAAAACTTCTCGTAAATTAAAATCTTACCCATAGAATCAACAAAATCGTAACTTTTGTATCAGATGAAACAATTACAAAAAAATAACAAAATTGCAGTCAAAAAGGTTTAAAACTTTCAAGAAATATAAATAGTTTTTAAGGAAAGGCAACCACAAATTTAAAAAAAAATTAATTAAAAAGTAGGAGCACAAATTCAAAAAATGTAGTGTTAGAAATAACTGCTCGCAAAAAAATTTACTGCGTCTCTCTGCAATAAAAATATTGGCATCAATTAATTCCTTTGGTAAAACTAAAAAGTCGGCCTTCAAAAATAATATGAGTTGAAACATTGCTGGAATTACACACAAAATAGAAAAAACATTTCAATAATTTACAAACTGCATCTCTTAAATGTTACAAATTTTTTAAATTTTTCAAACAGTCCATAGAAATTCTAAAGCTGAGTGCTCATTGTAGTATTTTTGTTTTTTCAATTTGGCAGATTTTGCTACAGGAGCAGTAAAAAAAAATTTTAAATTATTTTTTACAGTGAAAAACATTTGTAAGTAACTTACGATTTTCGAAAAAAATTACGAAGCGTTTTAGTCAATATTGAAGAACTGCAAGATTGCTGTAGATGCCACTGGTTCATTTTGTCGTGTAATTGGGTCCAACAATTTGGTCCATTGATGGCCCAGACAGGCCCCATAATTCTTGTAACCGCAGCAATTTGCATCCGTCCACTTTCCAAATCGAAATTAAGTTATCATATCAAGAAAATTTCGTACCGCCGTTGACATATTTCATATCTTTACTACCTTTGCATTTAATAATTTTCCATTTTTAATTAACCCATAACAGGACAAATCTCGCGTCATTGATCGTCCACTTTTATTTACAGACCCCATCATCATGTTTGTCCTTGATTGCTTTATTTAATCTTCATTTTATTATAACCAGTAAATCGATGCCAAGAACACCCGTCATACAAAGAAGGTATGCACTGGTAAATTGCGATCACTTGTCGTTGCAGCTCATCGGTTTACTGCCCCCTTATTTATGGAGCTTTTATCCGGGTTTATATGACGCAAGATAATGGGCCTTACGCGATTTATAACGGCCAATATTTCTTGCCAATCTTCTTGAATTATTAGCGGTCAAATTTCCAAAATAACCGGAATCTCCAAATTAAAACCGTTAATAAGCGACCACCTGAGAGCTTAATTAACTCTTTAATTCTATCTTTTTTCTTGTCTAATTTAGTTCGATGCAGAGCGAAATTTACTAAAATTGCAATACGTTACAACCCTTGTTATTGACGCAAAATTGGGGTATTACCATCTGAATTGTCTCAACAGCCGTATAAAATCGCGACTTAACGTGGGTGTCGCTTTTTTAGCGTGGAATTTACACGTTTGCCTTATGGGGAAATTATTGGGGATTTTAGAGCAGTGCTTAATGAAATCGGTTCGATATCGAGCGTGGGTTGGTTTTATTAGAGAAATAAACGTCGCAAACTCGACGATGACGATTAATTAATACAGAAAATAAAGAGAGTTCCAGTTCCGAGCGCGTTGTTATCGAAATTTTGCGATAACGTCGAGATTATGGTAATCCATGCGATCCACCGGTCACTTTTTATCGTGAATTAAGAATTTTTTTTATTTGGACAAGTGTCGGCGGTCATGACCGTGCAACTTGTCAATTTTAGATTGCCGGAGGTTTTACCAAAATGTCGACTTTAATTTCGGTTTCAATCCAACATTCGTCAGTTAAGCGATAATGAGTTGATAACTGCTTTAAGGCGGAGATTGAAAAAGACATGATACCATGTCCAGCAGTACTTTCTTTGATTACTCTTTTTTAGTGCAAATTTCTTAATTCAGTTGCTTATTTGGAGCCACTTTCTATAATTGTTCTAACTTTAATATCATATTTTAGTTTCTTCAATATAATATTTTCTAAGTTTCTAAATTTGTCTCTTTTTCTTAGTGGCATATTATAACAGAAGCCTAAGCAACTTAAAAAAATTCCACATGGTTTTCCATTTTAAAATTAAGATTAGACATCGCATTGGTCAAAAAGAAATGCAAAATTTAACTATTCATTTCTTAGCGCATCGGTCGCTCATAGATTACAATAAGAGTTTTTCAAATTACGTTCAGTTCGAGTTTGGCAAAAATAAAAAGTAAAATTAAGGGGTGCAAATTATTTAGGGCTTTGAGCTTAAAATTGACTTAGCTACTGTTTCCAAGCGATATCGAATTCAAGTATATCAATCATATTAATCGATTCTTGAAAGACTTTTTAACAAGGGGAAAATGAGAGTCTGGACGTAAATATGAAAGTATAATGTCTAAAACAAGCAATTTCAAAATGGTCATATCTTTGGGATTAAGTTTTTAAATTAAATTTGATTGCTCAATTGTATTCTACATATTTATAAAATAACAATAAGATTATAAAAAGCCTATCAAATTTTTTAAATAATTCGATCCAAAATGTGGGCATCTTAAAATTTCAGCTTTTATTTAAATTGATTGCTCATATAAAAATTAATCGTTTTCATCAAAGTAAAAGGCTATTTTCTAATGTGCATGGTGTTGCTTATTTTGCTATAGAACTTGATTTGTTGAATTTCACCACAGAATCGTAGTATTTTGAAGAAGACTAGAAAAATACAAATTTTTGTAAAATTCAAACCTTGACAGCTACTAGAGTCTTTACGTTAAATCGAATACAAGTACGTCATTTTAATCGATTTTTAAAGAGCTTTCTAACGGGGGTAACAGTAAAATCCGGACGCAGTAAATAAAAAAGCGCGTTTTTTTGCCAAAGATAAAAATTTAGGATTTGCAAACGTTAAACTGTCATAACTTGAAAATTAAGCCTTCGAATTAAAATCTGATTGCACCGTTCTGTTGCGAAAATCTAAAATATTAAAATGACGTCATAAAATGCTCCTCAAAAATTTCAAAATTTTCAACTTTTTTTTCTACCTCAATTGATTAGAATTTAGAAAAAATTTTTAAATGGAAACCAATTGCGCTAAACCTACTAAAAAATATTTTTCTAATGTAATTCGACGCTCTGATCTTATTTTCAGATTCAGTTAGACATTTGCCGGGATAAATTTTCAGGATTTAGAATAAGTCTTCAAAAGTTTACATTTTTACAAATTAAAATAAGCCGATTTCTTCTACTTTTTGAAAGCTTTTATATAGTTATAAAATTTAAATCCTAAATGTGTAAATAAAAATGTAGAAATTTTAATTTTGCCAAAAATTTGTGAAAATTACGCAACCTTTTCATTCGTTGATTATTTAGAAGGAGATTTGAGTTGACGAAAAGATCAGTTTCTGTTGTATTTTATTTAGCTCTGCATGTTTTTGGCCTTGGCTTGTCGAATTTCAGCATAGATTTACAGTTTACAAAAATTCAAATTTTTGTAGAATTGAAATCTCGACAGCTACTTGAGTTTTTACGCTAAATCGAATTCAAGTACATCATTTTAATCGTTTTCTAAAAAGCTTTTCAACGAGGGAATAATGACAATCTGGACGCTATGAATATAAAAGTGCCCTTATTTCCAAAGGTAAAATTTAAGCTTTTAGAATTTTTAAAGTGTCGTATTTTTGAAATTAAGCTTGCGAATTAAAATCTCATTGTGCCGTCGTGTTGCACGTATCTAAAAGCTTAAAATAAAATAATAAAATGTCGCTTAAAAATTACAAATTTTTCAACTTTTTTCTACCACAATTGATTAAAATTTTCAAAAAATGCTAAAATGAAAACCCATGGCGCTGAGGAAAACAAAATATATTTTTCCAATGTAATTTGACGATCTGATCTTACTTTTACACTCGGTTAGCCACTTGTCGGGATACATTTTCAGTATTTAAAAAAAGTTTTCAAGCATTTAAATTTTTACAAATTTCAAACGCCCACATCTGGTTGAGTTTGCACAATTTATCAAGTGTAAATATCCCAATTTAATCGAGTCTTTGATAGCTTTCGTTTCATGGTAAAATTCCATTTCTACGTGTGTTAATAAGAAAGTTTTAATTTTCAGTTTTGACAAATTACTTGTGAAAATTTTTGGAACTCCTTTCATTAATCGATTGCTCAGATAAAATTCAATCATTATCAGCCGACGAAAAGATCATTTTCTTGTGTATTTTTTTGGTCTTGGTGATTTCAAACCCGGTTTTGTCAAATTTCAATATAATTTTGCAGTATTTTGAAAGAGACTTCAAAAATACAAGTTCAAAGTGTGGTAGCTACTAGAGTTTCCACGCTACATCTAATGAAAATAGATCATTTTAGTCCACTTCCTAAGGGGTTCCTACAGCAAGAGTCCGGATGTTGTAATTAAAAGGCTCCATTTTCACCGTTTAAGTCAGAGAATATCCAAAAGATTTAGATAAAGTTATGAAGGGCATATCAATTTTTCTTAATTCTTAGAACCAAAATGTAAACATATCGATATTTCCATGTTTGCCTAAATCAATTGATCAAATGGAAGTGAAGCGTGTTGTGCCAACAAGTGCATTTTGTTTTGCCTCTTTCATTGTCTGACTTGGTTCATTGTTTTCAGCACATATTGCAACTATTTTGAAAAGGAAAGCAAAACCAGAATTTTTTGCAAAATTCAACCTTTGATAGTTACTGCAGTTTTTAAGTCTCGTTTTTCTAAAATTGCTGTCACTGAGGATTTAGAGTTTA
The DNA here is from genome assembly GCA_905333025.2 of Pyrochroa serraticornis. Taxonomy (NCBI): domain Eukaryota; kingdom Metazoa; phylum Arthropoda; class Insecta; order Coleoptera; family Pyrochroidae; genus Pyrochroa; species Pyrochroa serraticornis. The sequence continues at coordinate 4,309,500 of HG995157.1, read as the reverse complement.
GCATAGTGCCAGAAAATTAGTTTGCTCTCATTTTTTTTTAATTAGTGTTGTAAGTTAGGACGTCTGCGTTAAAATTTCCAGAAGCTCTCTTGCGGCTACTAGATCCTTGTTTGCACAAGCCAGATTCACAGTCGCGATAAGATAAGTGTGAATTGATTACGAATAGTTTATCAAAGCGTGACCGCCTGCCCGAATCGTAAATTTTATAGAAGCTTTCGTCGGCGACTGCGACTCTTTCCAATCGGTAATCGCATTCAATACCAAATCTAACAATAGAAGATATGATCCCAAGAAGCCGCTACTTCATCATCTACCCATCGATATGCCAGCCAACTAATTTAACTATTCAGTCATATACAATCCATTAGACGGTATTGTCATTCCATCACCGCGTTACATCGCGTTTCTTTGATCATAATGGATCGTGGAATTAGACGGAGAGCCGCTGAGTTACCACTACCGGACAATTGGGCCTGCAGACACGTGATTGATGGTAATTGTGGGACGCAACCGGCAATGAACAGCCGTTCGCGTGAGGAGTTTTGCTTAATGGCGATTTATTGTGTTGCGCAATTTTTATCGGATCACTGTGTTATTTACACTTTTAGTCACCGGTTTAATAACACGAAATGAAAGGGTTAACATATGTTAATTTATCTTGAACGTGCATTCGATTAAAATTTATATTTTAAATATGCTAATCAATCAGCAGTACCATCACTTTGCGGCGACGCAACCATACATTGCGGCTTACACCCAGAAAGCCTCAATCAAGGCCAACAAGTAGTCCAAAATTATTCGAGACTCGAAAAGCAATGATTCGCAATTTGCAAGCTCTTCGCTCCGCTTCCTATTCGTATTACTCGCAATTCGGGCGAATAGCAATAAAGTTACAGAACGAATCTCCAGATTTTACTCCATGCGATTTTTATTTCTATGTAAAAAATTAGTTAATCAAATGCGCTTAATTCTCGAATTTTTGAAAGTTTCACCATCATAAAAAATTGAGGGGCAAATAAACCGAATTTTATTTGCTCGAAGCTTTTTGGTGTCTACAAGATAATTTGAGGTTGGTAGAAGGACATTTCAGAATATTTCATGTAGCAAAAACTTGAAATTTTAAAATAAATAAAATAATTTTGCACAAGAGCCTAAGTTACTAAATTTTAAATATTCTAATCAAACTAATAACTAGCCTAAAGTGGAAGTCAAATTTTTCCGAAAGGAGAAATTTTCAATAAAAGTTTTTTATTATTTTAGCTGTTGCCCGCAATTTTAACAAAATAAATTTTGAGATCTCATTTTAAGTAAATCGCTCTAAAAATCGATGAATTACTGTAACTATGCGGTTGCCGACCCCTTCGTGTTAACTGCCCAAACATAAATTCTACATTTATGTAGAAGCAAGAAATCGTTTTGGTATTGTTGCAGAAGGGTTCAATGAAGAACAAAAATTAAATGGTTGGACCTGAAAAAATATGAGTTTGGTCTAGAAGACCAAAATTTTTTTTTGTAATTCTGAACCGTAATAATGCCGTTTCTGGGCGGCTTCGAGGTCACGAATATCGCTCCTCTTCCGTCAATAATTCCTCAAGAAACTCACGTTTGTTATGGGTAGCGTCGAGACCAGGTACGCGGTTTCAGCCCGGGGCCGTGGAAGGGTTGTTTATAGTACAAACGACCCGTCCTGAAATAGCTGGAATTTTTGTTTCCCTCCAATTAATGTTTGTTTATTTTTATATTTCTAATAATTAGGCCAATAGAGACTTACAAATTTATAGCGACTTGCCGGGATTTTAACGAGATTTTGTTAATTTTACGGTGGTAAAGTTTTTATTGCGTTCACCATTTTAACGGCATAGCGTCGCTTTTAATTCGCTTCTTCTTCACAAATCACAATCACTATAACCGAAGTTTCTGTGTTGGGATGACGGGCGTGATTTCAATTGGCAATTAATCACGCCGATGCTAATTTAATTAAGGTATTACTCGCAATTTCTAGAACTACGACTTAATCAGAGTTGGCAAACCCGATTATATCAGCGCCTTGACTGACAATTTCATTAATTTGATGTCGAGTCCAGCCGCAAAGTTCGCCTCGAACATGGACGGATTTTAATTAAGCCTCTTTTTGATCTCGCTTTGATTGCATCAGTGGCGGTTTTGTTTTTCGCTGCTGGATTTAATAGTTTTCGAACCTGAAAAGAGTTCAGAGCGAAAACCGTTCTAGCCGACAAGAGCACGAAACATTTAAGAGCTCTCAGCTGGATGGCGAATTTGCAAATGTTTGGAAAAAATTCTTTTAACGTAATTTGGGTGAATGATTCATTGTCAAGTACTTAGGCCAAAAAACACACTTTGGAGCAATTCACGTAAACAACAAAGTTTAACTACTTGAATCGAAGGATAAATTTCAAGATACTTAAAGTGAAAAATTAAATTAAACTCAAAGATTCACATTTTAAAGCACTTCAAGTAAGTAAAAATTGTTCAAATATTTGACTCAAAGAAAAATTGTAACGTACCTTAAGTGGAAGGTAAATTTTCAAATGTTTAAATTAAGATCAAAATTTTAAGACACTTTAAGCAAGTAGAAATTTTGGAACACGAGTCAAAAAACAGATTTTAACCTACTTCAGATGGAAGAAATATTTTGAAATGTCTCAATCAATATACACGTTTAAGGCACTTCAGGTAAGTAAAAGTTATTAAACACTTGAGTCCAAAATCAGATATAGCGTACTTCAGGTGGAAGAGAAATTTCCAAATTTCTGAATAAAGAAAAAATATTTTAAGGCACTTCAGACAAGTAACAAATTTTGCCAAATATTTGCCTCAAAGTACAAAATGTAACGTACTTCAGGTGGAGGAGAATTTTTCAATTATCCGAATCATGATCCACATTTTAAGGTACTTCAGGTGAGGAAAATGTTTTAAGCACCTGTGTCAAAAAACAAATTTTAACATACTTTAGGTAGAAGAAAAATTTTCTAATTCCCGAATCAAAAATAATATTTTAAGGTACTTCAGGCAAGTAACAATTCAAATTTTTAATTTGAAGAACAAATTGTAAAGCAATTCAGATGGAAGAATATTTTTCAAATGTCTGAATCCAAATACACATATAAGGCACTTCAAGTAAGTAAAAATTTTCAAACACTTGAGTCGAAAAATAGATATTAACGTACTTCAGGTGGAAGAAATATTTCCAAATTTCTGAATAAAAAATAATATTTTATTGCACTTCAGGAAAGTAGAAATTTTCCAAATATTTTACTCGAAGAACAAATTGTAACATACTTCAGATAGAAGAGAATTTTTCAAATATCTGAATCAAGAATTACATTTTAAGGCACTGCAGGTAAGTAAAAATGTTCAAGCACTTGTGTCAAAAAACAAATTTTAACGTACTTTAGGTAGAAGACAAATTTCCAAATTCCTCAATCAAAAATAATATTTTAGGGCACTTCAATCAAGGAAAAACTTTTCAAATATTTGACTCGAAGAACAAATTATAACGTACTTTAGATGGAAAAATATATTTCAAGCAGGAGTCAAAAAACAAATTTTAACGTGCTTTAGGTGAAAGAAACATTTTAAAATTTTTGAACCAAAAATAATATTTTAAAGCACTTCAGGCAAGTAACAATTTTTTTAATATTCTACCTAAAAAGCAAATTGCAACGTCCTGCTTTAGGTGAAAGAGAATTTTTCAAATGTTGGAATCAGGATTTACATTTTAAGATACTTCAGGTAAATAAAAATTTTAAAAAAAGTCAGAAAATAGATTCTAACGTACTTTAGGTAGAAGAGAAATTTCCAAATTCCGGAATCAAAAATAATATTTTAAGGCACTTCAAGCAAGTAACAATTCAAATATTTGATTTGAAGAACAAATTGTAAGGTAATTCAGATGGAATTTTTTTTTTCAAATGTCTGAATAGAAATACACATTTAAGGCACTTCAGGTAAGTAAAAATTTTCAAACACTTCAGTCAAAAAATAGATATTAACGTACTTCATTTGGAAGAAATATTTCCAAATTTCTGAATCAAAAATAATATTTTAATGCACTTCAGGAACGTAGCAATTTTCCAAATATTTGACTCGAAGAACAAATTGTAACATACTTCAGATAGAAGAGAATTTTTCAAATATCTGAATCAAGATCTACATTTTAAAGCACTGCAGGTAAGTAAAAATGTTCAAGCACTTGTGTTAAAAAACAAATTTTAACGTACTTTAGGTAGAAGAGAAATTTCCAAATTCATGAATCAAAAATAATATTTTAGGGCACTTTAATCAAGGAACAATTTTTCAAATATTTGACTCAAAGAACAAATTGTAACGTACTTTAAGTGGCAAAATATATTTTAACTATGAGTCAAAAAACAGATTTTAACGTAGGTTAGGTGGAAGAAATATTTCCAAATTCCCGAATCAAAAATAATATTTTAGGGCACTTCAGGCAAGTAACAATTCAAATATTTAACTTGAAGAACAAATTGTAACGTAATTCAGATGGATTTTTTTTTCAAATGTCTGAATCCAAATACTCATTTAACGCACTTCAGGTAAGTAAAAATTTTTAAACACTTGAGTCGAAAAATAGATATTAACGTACTTTAGGTGGAAGAAATATTTGCAAATTTCTGAAACAAAAGTAATATTTTAAAGCATTTCAGGCAAATAGCAATTTTCCAAATATTTGACTCAAAAAAGAAATTGTAACGTACTTCAGATGGAAGAGAATTTTTCAAATATCTGAATCAAGATCTACATTTTAAGGCATTGCAGGTTAGTAAAAATGTTCAAGCACTTGTATCAAGAAACAAATTTTAACGTACTTTAGGTAGACGAGAAATTTCCAAATTTCTGAATCAAAAATAATATTTTAGGGCACTTCAATCAAGGAACAATTTTTCAAATATTTGACTCGGAGAACAAATTGTAACGTACTTTAGGTGGCAAAGTATATTTCAACTACGAGTCAAAAAACAGATTTTTAACGTACGTTAGACGGAAGAAATATTTATAAATGCCCGAATCAAAAATAACATTTTAAGGCACTTCAGGCAAGTAACAAATTTTCTAATATTTGACTCAAAGAACAAATTGTAACGTACTTTAGGAGAAAAAATATATTTCAACCACCAGTCAAAAAACAGATTTTAACGTATTTCAGGTGGAAGAGAAATTTCGAAATTCCTGAATCAAAAATAATATTTAAAGGCACTTCAGGCAAGTAACAATTCCAATATTTGATTCGAAGAACAAATTGTAACGCACTTCAGATAAAAGAAAAATTTTCAAATGTCTGAAACAAGATCCACATTTTAAGGCACTTCAAGTAAACAAAAATTCTTAAGCACTTGTGTCAAAAAACAGATTTTAACGTCCTTTAGGTAGAAAAGAAATTTTCAAATTCCTGAATCAAAAATAATATTTTAGGACACTTCAGTCAAGGAACAGTTTTTCAAATATTTGACTCAAAGAACAAATTGTAACGTACTTTAAGCGGAAAAATATATTTCAAGCAGGAGTCAAAAAACAGATTTTAACATACTTTAGGTGAAAGAAACATTTGAAAATTTTTGAATCAAAAATAATATTTTAAAGCACTTCAGGCAAGTAACAACTTTTATAATATTCTACCTAAAAAGCAAATTGCAACGTCCTACTTTAAATGAAGGAGAATTTTTCAAATGTTGGAATCAGGATTTACATTTCAAGACACTTCAGGTAAATAAAAAATTTCAAAAACAAGTCAAAAAACTGATTTTTAACGTACTTTAGGTGGAAGAGAAATTTTCAAAAGCTCGAATCAAAAACCATATTTTAAGTCATTTCAGGCAATAAAAAATTTCAAATCCTTCAATATTTTTGTCTAATTCTGGCGATTTTCTGGCTGGTTGCGGTCTTTCTAGTTAGACTAAGGTTAAACACAACACATCGTTTGTGCTGAAGCAGGTTGCTAACGAGTCGATCATTAATATCTCGCATTAAACCGTGGTCTATTGTGCCTCCATAGACCTTATTGTCATGGGTCTTGTATCAGTGTCTTACGAAAAAAATCGAAGAATAGGGGGAACGAATGAGTGATGTTCGTGGTGCGTTCATTCATCAGCGCGCCTATTTTACGCTTTCATCCGATTTATCCTTTGATCCTTGCTATCGCGTTTTCGAAAATCAACGATAATCGACATCGTCTGGTTTGAGTGACCTGTAACAGTTCAGACGCATGTTTTTTGAGATTAATCAGCGTGATAAGATCGACGAAATCGTACAGCCCGACCCTTATTTCCAATTAAACTGACCTACCTCTTTGTTGTTCGCGGGATCTGATCAAGATTGCCTTATTTATAGGGCGATCGGCGGAGATATTGACGAAAAGTTTCTAAACACCCAACAAGAAAGAAAACGTTACAAAAATATTTGTTGAAGTATTTTTTTGTTTTTTGCAACTTTAGTTATTTTTCGCTTTTATCGCGGGATATGCCAGAAATTTCATACAATTAAAGCAAATTACGCAAAATTTGCTTTATTTTTCCTCATTACACCACAATAAAAAGGAGATTAGTCAGCTTCGCGGCTGCAATTAATAATGCGGACGAGAAATGCGGTTCAACAACTCAGCGGGATTAAAATAAGATCTTCGTGATCGGACGCGATAATCAGTTTACGGGAAGCTCCAAGTGGTTCACTGGCAAATTTTAATTGCACAAGTCGATTTATAGGTAGGAGCGGCTCAAATGAGAAAAAAACACTTAAAGACCAAAAAAAATTATTAAAAGTTTTACCTATATTTCAACACCACTGTTGGTTGAAATTCTGCAAAATTATTCATTAAAAAAAATTACAGGATAAACAGGCTGGTTCAATATGAAAGCTGCTTAAGTTGTCTCGTGTTCAGAAGCGCCGATAACACGCCATAAACGGCTTTTTTTGCTTTTTTTGGTTTCTACTTCCTTAAAACAAATTAGGGCAGAATCTGATTTATTTATTTATTTATTTATTTATTATAGCTTTTGATGCGTGGTAGTTGCTACTAAAATACTTGAATAACCTACAAAAAGTTTCACAAAATTTTGAATCCTCCATTGAAATTATCTATTTTTGTTTTCACCGTATAACATTTTTAAAAACGCATTTAACTACGCGACTACTTTGAAAATAGAAGTCACTGGACTTGAGGCTGGATAATTCAAAAATTAAGTTTAAAAAATTGTTTATTAATTTTGTGGCAGACTATTTGTGTGCATTTTTTTTAAATTATTTTTTACCTTGAAAGAACAGTTACCTGAAAAAACTGTCCTTTCTAATTTTTTTTTATTGGTCGAATATTATGCAAAAAATATTTTAATTTTCTGAATAACGGAATTTAATTTGAAAGACACTAATTAAAAAAATTCTTAAAAGTCCGCGATAACGGATCGCTTTTTACCATTTGAAACAAACCGTCTTAATTGGCTGGTTGAAAAATGTTGGCTCAACTAGTGGCGGGTCGAGTTTTTCACCCCTCAAATTTCACCCTACTTCCCACGCAATTGCGTGTCCAGTACCTAAACAGTCCTGCAAATACCTTCATAACTTCCCCCTCTGGTTAAATTTTCACCGTTTTATTTGTCCTTTTATTGTCATGTAACTGTACAACCCTCCTGCCGTACCCATCATTAAGCTTAATTGTTCGAAAAATAACAACACCTAGCGTGCAGACTCACAATTAAACCAGCAATGTCGGTGGCGGTTTCAACAAGAACCTCATTATTCGCCTAATTATTATCAAATCGAATTTTTCAGATCCACCATCTCTTTCATATAGTGACTTGGTAGGTGGGTTTCTCACAAACGAGCCGTCTCTTATTGATACTCAAGACTTAACGTTGTTAAGTCCGACTTTAAGTCGCGGATCAACCATCAATTTTCCACTCATCACTGTCCGCGGCGTGAGCTTAAGAGCCTCTCCCATTCAGGATGGGAACGATATGATTGATAACATCAAATGCAGATGTAAATGAGCGGCGTGCCGCTGTCACTTTTGAAACATAATTTGTTTATATCGCGACAATGCGGACGTCGTTCGTGTTTTGAGATGTTGTAAAAACCCTTTCAAATGGAAATTGATTCAAGTTACGCAACAATAAAAACAGAAAACGAGACGGGGTGCGCATCCGGCAATTTTGGGACGGCAAATTGCCAAAATTGCCACCATTGAAATTCGGGCCAGTAACTGAGATCAGTCAACTCGAGCTTGAGCAACCTTCAAACTCAAAATCTTCGATGTTTATTTTTGGTTTAGAAATTCATGAAAAATTGACATGAAAGCTAGAAACCAAAACGATTTTGAAAATAACGAAATGACGACTTTGGTTATTAAACTATGGCAGTTTAGAGTTTCAAGTTTCTTTGATCAAAAAATTTTTAGTTGAGTTCCCTACATATATAAATATTTTGGACAAGTAAAAAGCTTTAACTTCTGAGAGAGAGACGAAAGAAGTGGGAGGGCACTTGGTACCATCACAACTCCTTCATAAGGGGGATAGCGGTTACCAATTTGAATATTTACCCGCAAACCTTTTGGTAGACGGTGAGTCCCGCCTACTGGATTTAGACCAATGACAATCAACTACCGGCTACGAATATAGTCACCGGTACCGGCTACGCATACACTGACTTATTTCATCATGCCAAATAAATTAATTAATGAGAAAACTTCCTAAAGGGGCAGACTACAATGCGAATATAATATTAGAAAAGCAATAAAAATCAATGCTAGAAGATTGAAAATTCTACAAGAGCTGCTAGACTTTAAAGAAATATGAAGAGAGGGCGTCAAAACGAGATAAAATTATTACAATACACCATCAGGTTACTAAAATACTATAAGGAAATCCTTAGACCGACTTTTCGGGTAGTGGTTGGGAATAGATAAAATATTTTGATTAAAACAGAAACTCCGCAAATTTTCAATATTTTTTACACACTATGTAAGGCTAGCTAAACTTCAGCATTTATCAGAGCAAGGTGGTCAAAAAGCAAAAGTTTCTATAACAGTTAGTTTGACATTATTTTCCATAAAATTTCTTGATAATATGAAAAAAGTCAGATAAATCTTGTGAGAGCCATAAGCAAGGTAACTCACAGCATCGTCATTCTAGTAATAGGAAAGTAAGAGTACATTGAATCACAACTGAGGTAAAAAGCTCTCAATTTGGTGTATCCAAGAAAGTTTATGGATGAACACGCAAAGTCACGGTGGTGACATTCACAAAAATTATACTCAAAAATTCACGTAAGCAACAGCATATTTAGAGTAAGAAGTTACAAATGATCAATGACGGTTTTGGAGTTCTGGTAAATACCAAGGTTGACTTTGGAATTTATCAAAAGAAAATGACCACACGTGAACGTTGTAAACTTGGAGCAGGATAATAGGAGGAACTTGAAAACTACAACCGGACAATAGTGTCCGCACCTTCTAAGCTGATTCTGCTTTGTACTTAGCATTAAAATTTGATTTTAATTTTTTGCGCTCTATGAACCTTTTTTATTGTCTCCCTTTTTAAAGATTTCAACTTCTTTTCCTTTCTTTTTGTTTAAATTGTAGTTTTCTCTCCAAGTATCACAGTTGAACTTGTAGCTGCCTTGCAGATCTTCAAGTGGATATCATGGAAAAATTCAAAAAGATTCTGTGAGAGTCAGAAGCGCGCTACTTGTAACTTTATCATTCCAGTCATAAGAGAACGTTAATTCACACCTGATGAAAAATCCCCCCAAGATCGTGTATTCAAGAAAGTTTAAGGATGAACTGGAGGAAGATTACGGTGGTGACATTCGCAAAAAACAAGTTCAAAAATTCGGGAAAGCAACAAATTTTGAGCTAGAAGTTACAGGTGAGCAATGAGGTTGAGTTTTAGGTATTTCTGGAAAATACCAAAATTGACACCATTAAAATTCGGGCTGCTGCCACGTGTTAACCGGCTAGTAGCTGCGATCAATTGACTCGAACCGGAGCAACCTACATACTCAAGATATTCGATTTCTATCTTTGGTCTAGAAATTCGTAAAAAATTGATAAGAAAGCTCGAATCTAAGTAAATTTTTAAAATGCCAAATAACGATTTTAGTTATTAAGCTATGGTGGTTTTACAGGTTTAAGCTTCTTGGTTCAATAAAATTTTTAATTGATTTTTCTAAATATAGAAATATTTTGGACGAGGGGCAAGCTTTAACTTCTGAGAGAGAGACGAGAGAAGTGGGAGGGCACTTAGTACCATCACAACTCCTTCATAAGGGGGATAGAGGTTGCCAGTTTGAATATTTACCCACAAACATTTTGGACAACGGTAAGTCCCGCCTACTGGATTTGGACCAATGACAATCAACTACCGGCTACGAATATAGTCACCGGTACCGGCTGCGCATACACTGCCTCATTTTATCACACCAAATAAATTAGTTAATGAGAAAACTACCAAAAGGGGTAGTGTACAATGCGAATATAATGTTAAAAAGCAATAAAAATCAATGCTAGAAGATTGAAAAGTCTACCAAAGCTGCTAGACTTTAAAGAATTATGAAGAGAGGGCGTCAAAAAATGATAAGATTATTACAATACACCATCGGGTTATTAAAATACTATAAGGAAATCTTTAGACCGACTTTCCGGGTAGTGGTTGGGAATAGATGAAATATTTTGATTAAAACAGAAACTCAGCAAATGTTCAACATTTTTTATACACTATGTAAGGCTAGCTAAACTTCAGCATTTATCAGAGCAACGTGGTTAAAAAGCAAAAGTTTCTAGAACAGTTAGTTTGACATTATTTTCCATACAATTTCTTGATATTATGAAAAAAGTTAGATAAATCTTGTGAGAGCCATAAGGAAGGTAACAGCATTGTCATTCTAGTAATAGGAAAGTAAGAGGACATTGAATCACAACTGACGTAAAATGCTCTCAATTTGGTGTATCCAAGAAAGTTTATGGATGAACAGGCAAAAAGCCACGGTGGTGACATTAACAAAAATCATACTCAAAAGTTCACGAAATATTTAGAGTAAGAAATTACAAATGATCAATGAAGGTTTTGGAGTTTGGTAAATACCAAGGTTGACTTTGGAATTTATCTAAAGAAAATGACCACACGTGAACGTTGTAAACTTGGAGCAAGATAATAGGAGGAACTTGAAAACTACGACCGGACAATAGTGTCCGCACCTTCTAAGCTGATTCTTCTTTGTTCTTAACATTAAAATTCGATTTTAACTTTTTGCGCTCTATAAACTATTTTTATTATCTCCCTTTTTAAAGATTTCAACTTCTTATCCTCTTTTTTTGTTAAAATTGTAGTTTTCTCCCCAAATATCACAGTTGAACTTGTATCTGCCTCGCAGATTTTCAAGTGGATATCATGGAAAAATTCCGAAAAATTCTGTGAGAGTCAGAAGCGCGCTAACTTATAACTTTACAATTCCAGTCATAAGAGAACATTAATTTACACCTGATGAAAAATACCCCCAAGATCGTGTATCCAAGAAAGTTTAAGGATGAACTGGAGAAAGATCACGGTGGTGACATTCGCAAAAAGCAAGCTCAAAAATTCGAGAAAGCAACAAATTTAGACCAAGAAGTTACAGGTGAGCAATGAGGTTGAGCTTTGGGTAGTTCTGGGAAGTACCAAAATTGACACTATTAAAATTCGGGCTGTTGCCACGTGTTAGCCGGCCAGTAGCTGCGATCAATCGACTCGAACCGGAGCAACCTTAAAACTTACAATTTTCGATTTTTATCTTTGGTCTAGAAATTCGTAAAAAATTGATAAGAAAGCTCGAATCTAAATAGATTTTCAAAATGACGAAATAACGATTTTAGTTATTAAGCTATGGCGGTTTTACAATTTTAAGCTTTTTGGTTCAATAAAATTTTTAATTGATTTTTCTACATATAGAAATATTTTGGACGAGGGGCAAGTTTTAACTTCTGAGAGAGAGCCGATAGAAGTGGGAGGGCACCTGGTACCATCACAACTCTTTCATAAGGGGGATAGAGGTTAGCAATTTGAATATTTACCCACAAACATTTTGGACGACGGTAAGTCCCGCCTACTGGATTTGGACCAATGACAATCAACTACCGGCTACGAATATAGTCACCGGTACCGGCTGCGCATACACTGCCTCTAAAGTCTAAAGTCTAAGTTGATTTTTTTTTTGTTCTTATTATGTCCTCTTATTTTAATATTTGTTACATTTCAGCACTAAAGTTCGTTGTTATTTTCTGCACTTTATGAAACTTCTTTTTAAAGAATTCAATTTCTTATCCTTTCTTTCTGTTGAAATTGTAGTTTTGGCTCCAAATATGACTGTTGAACTTGTAGCCGCCTCTCAGATTTTCAAGTAAATATTATGGAAAAATTAAAAAAAATTCTGTGAGAATCAAAATCGCCCTAACTTACAGCTTTGTCATTCTAGTCATAAAAGGACGGTGAATCACAACTGATAAAAGATAATATTGTATATTTAAGAAAATTTAAGAATGAACTTAAGAAAGATCACGGTGGTAAAATTTACAAAAAAACAAGCTGAAGAATGGAAAAGCAACAAATTTAAAACAAGAAGTTACAGGTAAGAAAGAAATAAGGTTAAGCATTGGGGAGTTATAGTAGAAACCAAAGTTGACTTTGAAATTCATCTAGAGAAGTGGCACGTAAACGTTGTAGACTTGGAGAAGGATAATGGCAGGAGCTTGAAAACTATGACCAAGAATGGTGCCCTCAACGCTTAAGCTGAATTTTTTTCTTTTATTTTTATGGCATGTACTCCATCAAATTTTTTTGTTATTTCCCTTTTTAAAAACTTCAATTTTCTCTGTTTTTGCTGAAAATGTAATTTTTGCTCTAGATATCACTGTTAATCTTGTAGTTGTCTCACATGTTCTACTTTTCTTCTAATTTTTCTCTTCGTTTAATTTCTATGATTTGATTGCATATTTAAATTTATTTTATCAATTTAATCTGATCTAAGATTCTCAATAAATTTCGCGCACCTCCTAAAAAAGTTTCGATTTTAGAGCATTTCCCATTTCACACTTTATTATTTTCTTTACAGATTTTTATTTCTTGTGTTATGTCTTAGGTGTTTTCGTAAATATTTATTTTTAATATGGCTTACGCTTAAAATTTTTCTGCGCTTCAAGTTCTGAATTTTAGATCCATTCCACCTAAACCTCTCACTTTAAGCTCGCTGCTTCAAAGTTTTAACAATGGTAAATACGCTTTTGTGGGGCCTTATTCTGCCAATAGAAGTTTTTAATATATTGGTTTACACTATCTTTCCTCATATAACAAGTACATCTACTGCTTTTAGTTTTTACTGCATGTTTCTGCACGTTTTCCTCTTCTCTACTGTTATTCCTACATTTTACCTTCATTATTAAGTAGTAATCGCTACCACACTCCTCTGCGTTCGTAAATCTTGGATTTTTCTTTTGGTACTTTACCACTCCTTTTGGTCAAAATTGAAATTGTTGAATTTCTTTGGTCTTACCTCTTGCGTATGACTTTTTGTGTTTTCTCCTACTTTTTTCGCTTCTAGTTCAGTCTTTGTTATTAATTCTTTCAACGTTCTTATATCTCTTTTACTTATCCTGCAGTTCCTTATCACTTCATCCATTGTGATGTTAGATAATGTCGATTACACTTTAGTATTATTCCTAAATTTGCTTCTGATTCCTTGGTTGCTGTGCTTTCTTACTTTAGTTAGGCTATTTTTAACCACTTCATCAACTGCACTACTCTCTTCTTTCGCTCTATCAAACACTTGTTTTAAGTCCATTGTAAAAAGTTTCCCAACTATTTTATTAAACTTTTGAACAATTAGTTCTGAGTCGTTCCTTTATTAACCTAAATACCAATAAAAACACACAACTAGTTTAATCTTCAAATAACAATTTGTCGCGGACGCCTTGGAATGAGTTGATTTCCGAATTGCGCCTTAAGAGTTATTGCAACGTGTGTTTATTACAGGATTTGTAACGTAAGCTTCTTATAGGATTGTTTGACGTTAATCCTAACGAGTCCAAGTTTTATGGACGAATTCCAAGTTGTGTAAAAATATTTGGTAATTAGAAAATAAAATTTCCAATCAACACCAATATTTTCTCGATCCACACCCATTTCCGACAGTTACTCGAAATTTTCTGATATCCTTGTGATATGAAACGTTTAAGATAAAAGTCTAAAATATGTATCGCAGACGTTGCAGCTTTATAAAATGACCCATTATTTAATCTTATCGAGTTGTTCGTATAAATTTCAGAATTTGGACCATCAATAAATTATTTATGCAAATTAAATTTTGAAGCAAAATCGGTGTTTATTGTCGCAATATCCATCAATCTCAACATTTATGTTAATAAAAATTTAAATCGCTCCATAAATTCGCCAATACCGATAATCCCAATGTAACGAAATTAACCATTAAGTTTGAGTTACATAAATTTTAATTAATTGGAAGTTTTCTTTATCGTTTTCAAGTACGCGTCAATTTCTTTACTTAATCGCTTCTTCATGAAAGTAAAAAAAATCGAAATAAATTATTTTTAACGCATTATCGACGATAACAAACTGACTTTCCACTATTTATTGCTGAATAATTGGGTCTTGACAACAACAAACGTCTCAATCACAACATAATTGCTTCGTACGCGAACAATGTATTCAGAACTTGATGCACGCGCACTAAAACGTTTCTTCATTGAAACATTTATGGTGCATGTCGATACTTTTGGTCAAAAGCCATACAAATCCTTATAAGTTTTATTACTGACTCGATTGGCGTGACTGTTTTAATTCGGATTGGAGCTTCGAATATTTGATAACGTTTCCAGAATTATCAACACTGGTTGGTTTCAGTTAATTATTCCAACTTAATGACACCGTTATTTACATTACAAAATATTGAAAATAATTGGATGAGGACTGGAATATTTAATTGAGGCGGCGGCAAATTGGAAGAAGCTTACGTAACACGCTTATTTTTACATCTCTACATCTTTTAATAATAATCGCGATTGGCACACCTGTCGCTCCAATATTCAGAAATACTAGCAGATGCAACGAGGAACGATATTAGTGTCGGAGTGGAATTTCCGGCTTCGCGCCCGCTACCGGCGACGATTATGCCCGGTTCAGGCGCAGGAAACGTTTCAGCCAAACCATTTTCAGCAGCCACAAGCAAGAACTAAAAAACATCCAAAAATTGCTCCTTTCATAAAATCATCACTTTCAGTCGAATTTCTCGCCTGATCTACCATCGACGTCTCTTTGCATTTCCAATAGTTGAAGCTAATTTAGGGGAATTTTCGAACTATTCTCTTACAGCCATACTTGTTAACGAGTGTCGGCGACCTACACGTGGCTGTGGTATGCGTCTTTATTAGTTTGCAGGCACGTGGAGGCTACAATTTCAGGTCGCATCAAAATTGCCAGAAAATTTGAGAAAAACTTTCTAAATAAAAAGCTACCCGATGGCTTGCCTTTGCCTTTCTAGGGAAGCAAAAGAAAAAATATTCCAAATTATAGAGATTTTTATTTTTAGTAACAGTAAAAGTTTTTCAGTTAAAATTTTTTATTTTTGATTGTTTGCTAGCGGTTTCACTTGACTTGTAGAAACGCCATTTAAAAAAAACTGATATCACATAAAGTTAACTAAGGTTACACAATGCATTACAAAGAATCGTTTTGAGACTGCAATAAAGTTGGAAGAGTTTACAGTGAAAATTTTGGGACTAAAAACAGTCAAAAATTGTGGTAGTGGTTGAAAACTTTTCTTTTCTTATTGATATCACCATATCGTCTTCACTCTTCCATTTATTCTCCAAAATTGTTATTATTAACAATGGTGCTGTAGCAAAGAAACCCAATCGACCCAAAGTAACTTTTGAAGATACAACAAACTCTTCCTTCTTTTTGGGTAATTCTCGTAAACTTTTTAATGAAAAGAACTACCAGTTGGTAATTTTCGATTTCGGTATAATTTTTTAATAGAAAAGATCCAAGTTGGACCAAAAGTTAAAATTGACTTTCGCTCTTCTTTTGCTTGCTTGGGGATCAGATTGCTGCGGTTCGGCCTCCTTGGGGTTCTGCAGCGGGTCCAGTGACTTTGTAGTTGATTTGGCACGAGATCAGACTTGGTCGCGTAATTTTCGTCGTAATTGCGTGGCCGCCAGAGGGCAGTCCGACATTCCGCCTAACAAGTGCTCCGTAATTACACTCATCGACGACATCGGTAAAATTGGTAGAAACTTGAAGTTCCTTCGGCTGGCAGCGTTGGAAAAACTGGGCCAATTGACACTTTTTTTTTCAACTCTCACCATCGTTTCGGCCAGTTTCGTCAAAAAATTTACATACAGGGCACCAATTAGGTTTGAATCAGTATTCCGGTCGAGCAACGTGCGCCAAAAGCGACATCGACCTTCCATCACCCGACCGATGCCGACAAAGTATTTAAGAAGACCAAAAATGTGTTAATTTTGAGGGAACAAAATACAAGAAAAAATAATTTGGCTGCTTTTGTCTTATTGTTTTCACTATTGGGTTTTAATTTAAATTCTTAATTCCAAAAAGTCTTTGTCGTGGTGATGCATTTTTTACTTTACCATAAATTGAATTAGGTGCTTGACGTCGATTGTTTAGGATTCCTGGCAATTAAAGCTCGAGTTTCGCTAATAATTCCGGGCTTAAATCAAAAACATTTGTATAATATCGAAATATAATATCGAAATTATGGGTGGTAGTAAAACAGTTCTGAATAGCTTGTACACACCGTTTGCAACCTTGACAACTTCATCACGTAACTGAAAATTAATAACGACCTAACAAGCTTTCTGCCATGAATTTTGAGAGGTACCTCGATCATTTTTGTTATAAACTGTTAGTGTAATTTTATTGATGTATTCATGCCATTACTGTGCAAAAGCGAGCGGGCAATTACGCCCTGTATAATTAGCAACGAAATCTCGCTACTAACAAAAACGTTAATAATAATAAAAAAATTGAATTGCTTGACGTAGATCAAAGGAAAATTTTTATAAAATTTCTCAAAATTACTCCTGCTGAACCAGTTGCTGTTAGATTAATGACAGCGCAAAAGCTATGAAGAAATTGAATTACCAACATACAAAATCAAAGGTTGTTGAAGGATAAATAGAAAAATAAGAGTAATCTATTAGGGCAATATTGTTGAGTTCAAGGAAATTAATCCAAGACCAGAAAAAAGTTTTCCATCAACATCGAAAGGTTTTAGTACTTTTGTAAGGAAAAATTATTTTGTTTCTTATAAGAACCCACGAACATTTAAAGGATAAAGATTTTTACTCTGGTTTAGAAAAGTATTTAATTTATTACGATTTTCTTAAATGTATTTGAAGTTTTCAACAAAATTCTTGGTAGAAAAAGCAAAAGACTTTATTAGAAAATGAAAAAAGAGCTAATAGAATTATCACCAATAAAGGAAGAAACTGTTGAGAGGAAACAAACATTATGGAGAAGATTGATTCAGGACCAGAAACAAATATTCTAAGAAACAAACGTTTAATGGGCGTTGCAAGCAAAAGTCATCTTATTTTTCATAACAACTCAAGAGTAGTTACAGGAAGAAGAATATTTTTTGGATTTAGAGGAACCCATTTAATTTATTTCGATATTTTAAACTTTATAGAAAAACTTAGCTGAGACATTAAAAACTTTGCTAAAAATTAATTTTGAAAATTTCCTTAAGCGATAGTTTTGTAATTGATTAAAAAATTATGTAGACACAACAGAAACTTGTTAAAAATTTTAGAAAACTCTTCCTCCAAAAAGCTCCTTCTTATAACTTACTATCGTCACAAAACTAAGACTTTTAGTATAAAATAAATAGAAGAAAACAATTAAACTTATTCAAAAACTACCTTTAGATACAAGATGTAGCAAAATGAGAGCTTAAAAAGCTTTAAAAAATTTCTTTTTTATTTATAGAAAATTTTGGTTCAAGACTAATTTTGAAAATTTACTGGAGCGACAATTTTGTAAATAATAGAAAAATTAGTAGCAATAGAAACTTCTTAATAATTTTAGAAAACCTTTGCAGAAGCTCCTCGTTATGACTTTTACTCTCGTGATTATTACCCAATGTGACTCCATCTAGCGATGTTTGGAGAAACGTCGGAAGGTCGTCCAGGTAAAATTCGACAACGCGTTGGGTGCTTTTACACTTCGATCATTAAGGATCGATTGAGAAAGAGACAAAAAGTTACATAACAAACAGCATTCTTGGGTGATTATAGGGCTTTGTCGGCGACAATTTCGGAGTTTTCAGGAAACGCAAAAATCCAATCCAAACCGAGCAATTAAAACAAAAATAATCGTAATCCTCAAATTGTAAAAAATTTCAAAGCACCACTCTTCAGCTGAAAACTCTCATTCACCAACTAAGAGTCGCAAGAAGGCCCGAAAAATTTTTAGAAGCGAGAAACTTTAGGAAAACTCATATGGATTTTTGTGACAGTTTTAGAGTGTTAACATTTCCTGATGGTAAAGATATTTAATTTGCTGTTACTTGATTTAGTGAAAATCGTTTTTGAGTTAGGAACTTGAAAAATTCTCTTGTTGGTTTCAGGAGAATGTGGCTGGATGTTCCCGAGGTCGGTGTTGAAAGTACGGTATGTTTGATAAATTTGGTTAAAACTGCTTGTAAAAAACGAAACTGAGTGTAAAAATTAATGAAAAACATTTGACCACCGTTAGTTTCGGAGGATGCAGCCTTGCAGATGGCGAATAGGCTACCTATTTAGGCAGTCTCGATACTTTATATGTAATTAAAGCTGACAGCAGATATTTGCAATAATTTATCCGCGAGCTTTTTTACGAATATCAAGAAAAAACTTGACGCATTAACCAAGCGCCCCTTTTACGCACTCATCTCTCGCACCTGCCTTGTTACGGTATCGCTGAAGCAGAGGAAGACGTATAATTCATAAATTTTTTTGGCCACGAAGGCGTTACCGTCTCGGCGATTTGAATGCGTCGTCGGAAAGCTCGTCTCTGGCGGTGATCTCGCCAAGACTGCTGTTCCTGCAGCTTCCGGGCCTGGTGGGCCAGTGTACCTACCAGACCCGAGCCGGCTCGCTTTGCCATGCGCCTCTTGTCTCACGGCACGCGCTCAACCCTGAGCGCGCGCACCCTAGTGGTGGGGAAGCTCGCACCGATACAAAGAGCTTGTACAGCTTGTAAGTTCACCATTCGGGGAGTAGCTTCCGTAACGCTCGCAGCTTAAACCCACGCGATTTCGAACCCGTTCAAGTGCGTCAACCAGTTTTCACATGGCTGTTGTCCAAACCCCTTACGCGATGACTCTCGGCCAACAAAATAAAATTTATAACGTGCTCCAGCAACACTCGCCTCAGCACCAAACAAATTACGTGATTGTCTCTGGAACCGGCACCCAAACCAAAACAACCGTAATCCAGAGCAAAAGGCCTTTAGCTCCAGCCCCTGAACGCAACTCAGTTTTGGTTAATAACAACAACAACAATTCAGATTTGAGGTGCAAAAGAAAAATCCAATTTGTGCCTTATGGTGGTCCTCAACAACAACCCGCTTCAGTCGCAAGAAGAAACGCGAGAGAACGTAATCGCGTCAAACAAGTCAATAATGGTTTCGCAACACTTCGACAACATATTCCTCCAAGTGTCGCAGCAGCTTTTGCACCACAAGGTCCCGCTACTGGTAGAGGGGCGAGTAAAAAATTGAGTAAAGTAGAAACACTTCGACTAGCAGTTGAATATATTAGAAGTCTAAAACAAATGATCGACGACCACGAAGGAGACATGTCAACTTCAATCAACGGCGATAATTCCCTTCAAGAAAACGCCCGATTTTACAGCAACAGTCCCGACCAATACTCGTCGTATCCAATTTTACTTCCAACCCCAACGTGTTCGGAAGCATCAGTATCTCCAACCCCTTCACATAGTTCCGAAGGGTCGTTCTCAGCAGCGTCAGGTTACACGAGCGCGCTTTACCATCAAGAAAATTTCGACAAGTACGACCCTAAAAGTCCAGAAGACGAAGAACTGTTAGATGCGATATTTTCCTGGCAACAAACCGAGTAACCCCGAGGTCAGTACCAATTAATTAATTTGTCTCAATTGATGCAATTTAGAGTTGTTGGAATTGTTGACGCGTTGCCATACGAAATCGATGGGGTTTCAGTCGATTGACGGGTATTCGACAAGGTCGCTGAAAACGAAACCATTTGCTACAAGTACCGCTAAAATCCGCATAGATCAACTCATTTATTGCTCTAGATCGCAAAAAGTTGGCGAGCTATCGAAAGAAGAACGCGCAAGATTCACTTTCAATCTCGCGACTTCTTGCGGTACCACCGTAATTACTTCGAGAATTTCATTTCTACGGTCCGAGTTGATTTTATTATTTGTTTACCGGCACCAACAAATTCCGAAATTATCACCGGTACTGCTGATAACCCCCAATTTTTCCCCAACCGATAAGCGTTTAATTGAAAGTTAAAAAAATTGAAAATTTCAAAATAATGCAAATCGTTCAAAGCTCCCGGTGATTATCTAGAAATTTCTAAAATTCGTTCCTGAGACCCGAAAGTTGCCGGTGGTTGGTGTCGCGGAGCTTTGCACGTGCTAATCGCATTTCCGGGGGTCGGTTCCCGATTTTTTCCCACCTCCTTGCACGTGTTTCCGTTTGGATTTTCCGGTGTTTCGGGGTTTGAAAATCTGGCTGGACCTCGCGGAGGCGATTAATTTTCGATAAGGTACCGATAAGACGTCGTTTCCTGGCGTCGACGCGACAACGCCGTCTTTGTGTTTAATACCGCCGCGGTATTTACTTGTCGTTCGCGATAAGGTTGACGAAACCTGCTTTACCTGCCCGAGATTCCTCCGTTTCCTTTGATTTCTCCCTTGAAAAGAGCCGGGGTGACGGGGCTGCGCGGGTTCGCCCATTCAAAATCACAATACCGTCTGCGAAATTGTATAAGAAAAAGAACCTGATGCATTATGCTAGGAATTTGGGATTTTGTGTTTTTAACGGTTCTGTTTTTTTTGTTGTTGCAGATCTAAGGCTAGGCCTGATCAAACCGAACGAGTGCCTTCGTCCAGAAGAGTGATAATCGAAGTTTCGACCAGTTTTTTACAATTTTATCATAGTTTATTGTTGTTCTAGTCATTGTTGTTGTAAATATTGTTAGATAAGCCCAAAACAAATCGCTACATTCCTTATTATCGAAGACTAATTGTCTTCGAGAGCGACTTTTCTCAACTTTACTGTAGTTCTTAAGTATATTTGTTAAGTTCCCAGTTCCATGACCTAAGTTAAGTTGCTAGAGTATTTTTGAATCTTTTTTATACAAGAGTTTGTACTGATGATCGAATAAATTACGATCGAATTCTCGAAGCTCACTTTTATTTACCCAAAAAAGCTCCAATGGAGTAGATGCAAGGTGTTGTCGCCTGGCGCGTGCTCTAAGAATACACCTGCTTCAAAAACACATGTTGATATGCTAATGTGATAGGTAGAAAAAAAAGTCGTGGTCTTCCCCGCAGCCGGTTATTTTATTATTGTTTTAATCACTACTGGTATTTAATTAACTAAACAAAAAAAATTAAACCAACTAATTTAACTTTTCGTCACCAAAGGGTTGAAAGAACTTTCTCTTCATCATCAAATCGCCTAGAGTCAAATTGTTATTATCACGTAATTTTACACCAACGACATTAACACTTAATTTGAAAATTAATAAATTCCTAGTATCGAGATAACCATCAAAAAAATTTTGTCTTAATAATTGTAACCCGATGCTAGTGATTTTTCTGAAATATTAGCGATTCTTCTAGAAAATCTTAATCATGCAGATTAGATTTGGAGTTTTTCCCGGAATATGGAATAAATTTAATTAGCGTTAGATGAAATCGTGATTAACAAAATGTTGTTAACCATAACTTTCGGTAAATTAAAATAACATCAAGGTCTATCTTATGTAGGCTACCTGCGTATTTTTTCAGTGGAGGGTCGATGGCTCACAAAATAACAATGGACCACAAAGCTCCCAAGGGGTCCGCGAGGTGGCGCTTAACTGCATCTAGAATTAACGGTAACGCAAAATTGAAGCAATTTAAAATTTCAAGGCTCTCAGCATCGTTATTTTCTAAACCCTAAATTTACAGTTGTAAATTGTTCTTTTGTAGGTGTCGTGGGCAAACGGCTAAACTCATTTTTTCCATGCAGTAAACAAGACCGAAAAGATTCCAAAAGGTGTTGTTTTTCCATCACTTTCCTATTTGTGATGCTGACAAAGATCGTGGCCGGATGCTGACTATGAAGTTAATTTGCACTTCGGCTGCTACGCCTGCAAAAATAAATGAAAAAACAAAATTATAAAAAGCTACAAATAAAAAAATTATTTTTTAGAATTTTTTTTAATTAAGTCTTTATAGTTTTTTAAGGACTTGGAATTTCAAAAATGCAATTTCCATTTATTGCCTTTATTGTCCCTTTTAACATTAACCAAATGTGTAGACACATTTTTGAAAAAAATTATACAAATTTAATTTTTTATCTGGAGAGTTTACACTTTCAACAATTTCCAAATTTTGCTTACTAAACAATTTTTCTGTATTTCTACGTCTGACTTAATTTTGAAAATATTTTTTCTTTACTGTTTTTGATGAATTTTCCGTCTCCTTTTTATACTGAGCTATTTAAGTTGAATCTAAACAAATTTGGAAATTTTATTTTTTACAAGATTTTTTTGACTCAAATTTTTGTGGTTTTTTGTTCATCTTGGCAACGCAATTTTCTTTTCAAAATCCTTAACATTTTTATTTTTTGGTTTTTAGATTTTTTTTTTATAATTTTTATTAAATTTTTTTTTATTTCTGAGGTAATTGTGATTTTTAATTTTTTATCTTTTTTATTCAAATTTTTGTATAATTTTCTTTCAATTTCTGTTTTTTTACCCAAATTTACGCCTCCAATTTTTAAATCTTAAATTAAGATTTTAACATTACCCAAAGTTGTTTGCGGTGCCAATAATTGTTTTCCTACAAAATTCTTTTAACACAAATTTTGGACGGTTTCTTAAAAAATCGAAAAATCTTAATTTTCTGACAATTCCCTTGTAACTTCTAGTTCTTGGTACCCAAACTTCTACTTATAAAACTTATTTTGAACCCTCAGTATCAGTTCTAAAAACTTAGTAGTCTAAATTTCCTGAAAAATTTTTAAAGCTCCAAATCCGTTTTAATTTTAAAACCAATTCATTTATCTTGAAACCCTGCGTTTCGATTGAAGCTATTTTGAGTCCAATCTATAGAGATTGAAGAATCTCCTCGAATCTGGCTCACTTTTGAATAATTGCCTAGCTCTTCCCGACGTCATTTCGGTACTTGCCGGTCCACCACTGTAATTACAGAGTTCCGATTTATCGATCGCGTTAAAGCATGCACGCGATCAATCGATTTGCATGCGTCCGTGCAATATTAAATTGCTACTTTATTTAAAAATTATTCACGTAAAAACCGGCCGGCCGATCATTTTTATAGTTATAGGCGAGAGAAACATTTTTCTTTTTTCAAAGTCACCCTTGAATGCACAAAGAACAAGACGATCGCCGCTGAACCATGAAATTTCCCAAAGTTAAGGGATGCGGAAAGGCACCATCGAAATGGGTGCCGTGACTACAGTGTGTGTATGTGACCCGAATCTCGGTCCATAAATATGCAAAAGGCACCTCTACTCGGGCCTCGCCTGCCCTTCAGTACAGTCGGTTGCATTTTTGACGTGATTTATCTCGGGATTAGTAGCGCAAGGGCGCTGCGCTACACAGAGGTACCAACGAAGTCCCCAACAAAAATCGAGGCTAATTTTAGACAATTTTGCTACCACAAAATTTCTGCCATAATTTTCTTAGTAATTGAGTATACTCAAGAGTTTCCTAAATGAAGAGTTCAAACTATTTGGTAATTCGGTAATTTAGTTAGAAGCTCAAGCTTCTCCTGAAATCTGAGGAAAGTAACACTTGGATTTTTTGCTGCTTTGCTGGAATTAGACCTGAACCCTCGACTCTTCATTAGTCGAAAAACTGTTATCAGTTGGCTGCGATTCCGAAAATTCTTGCAGGGCGGCAGCCGAAAGCTCTAAATATCTTCTAAGTGCTACCGGTCGATTTCGAGGTGTCTTATCTCAACGACTACCGAAAACTTGTTAGTCGGTGATTGTTTCGCGTTGTACCTTTCTACGCCAATTAGACCCAGTAGCGGACCTGAACTTAGGTGGTCGAAGCTCGACGATTTCACCGGCCAAAGCACTTGAGAATTATTCGACTCGATCAACCGTACCGATCGATTTGTCGAAAGTCGCTCTTGTATAACAGTTAACGTCCTGAAAAATTCCGACTTTTCATGTATTTACAGTTGAACATAAATCACACGTGAATTGTTGAATGGGAGACTTTAATTATAGTACAGACAAAGGTGACGCAATCACAATAGGACCCCGGGTGCCTCTACAGGGCACGCGAACAGAGGAAATGGGAGGAGATGTGGAAAGCGCGCCACTTTAGATACGTTTCCTTGGATAAAATTATTGCGTTATTATTATTGTCGCGTTTGTGTGCGCCAGCTATTAGCATAGCAAGTAATGTGAAACCGGTATCGCGTGCAAGTAATCAAATCCGGATCAAACGGCCCCAGTCCCGCCCTGTTCGCTTTGTCACAAAAGGACCCGATCCGATCCTTTCAACGTGCTAACGGCGGACGGACCGGAAATTCGCGGATTCGGAGACTGCAACGCCCGACTTTTGAAGGTAAGTAAAAGCTAGTTCTTTGGAGGGTTTTGGTGACGATCGACACCCATAATTAGGCAAATTTAGCTGAAGGGTGTTCGAGTCGAACGGGTCTGGCGGAGCTAAGCTCCGGGAGTTGACTGACAGCATCGGGTGGTTGCGACCTTTTCTCCCCTCTCGATAGCTTTGTAGACTTTCTAACCAAATAATAAAGCGGAGTTTGGCAAGAATTAACTACACCAAGAAATCTACTCGAATCCCAATTGAACATTTTCTAAAAAGGATTTTGCCTATTTTTAGTTTCTCTAATGGACGCCTGTCTAAGTTACCTGAAAATCAGGTTAAAAAAATATTAAAGGGAAGGACAAAACTTTTTTTTAGGAATTCCAGTGCCTGGAAGCACTTTCCAAGGGTGAATAAGGTGTAAATATTTTTCTTAAAACTCTTTTTGGTTTCGATAATAAATCTGCCTCAGGTTGTCGGAAAGGAGCGTTAAGAAATTTTAGGGGTGGGACGTAACAATTTTGTTAAGAATCAAGATTTGCCTAGAAGCATTCTCCAAGGGTGCAGAAAAATATCTTTTATAAAAAAAGTTTCATTATTATTAAAAAAATTCTAGAAAAATATGTAAAAAACATTATGAAATCTATTACAAAATATATAAAAAATATTAATGTACCCACTTATAAATAATTTTTTAATTTTGAATAAGTTACAAGAAAATTAATTAACAAGAAACACTTTGAAAAAAAACATAAATGCGCAGCGACATCCAAAGTAAAAAAATATAAAAAAAATTGTAAGTGTTTGCAAGAATTATCATATTATGATATTGAAGAAAATTGCTTTTGTTAATAACTCTCTGCAGAAATACCTACACCTTCTATTTTTTTAAATATTAAAAAAATTATTGGGTAATGAAAAATATTTTTCAAAAATCTAGAGTAGAAAACCTGACACTTTGAGTTTGGATTTCTTCTAGATAAATTGGGGTCAAAGTCCTCTTCAAAGAATTGAATATTCGGACCGGGTTTGGCCGCTAGTGTTGCGTTGAAGTCACTTTTCCTGTAAGGGTCGCGATTCTACCGTTCGAATTGGAACCGACGGCTTGTTGGAAACAAATTGACAACGGTCTTAATTGGACGGGAAAAGTGTATTATTTACGTCTTCTGCCGTCGATCGTTGATTGTCGAAAAAGGTCAATCTAGGAATGTTGGAAAATACGCAGGGAATGCCCAAATTAGACCAGCCATCGGAACCTTTTTTATCACGCGCGGCCCCTTCAAAGCGATCGATTATTTGTAGTAGTTGGTCGATTTTTTTAAGACAGCTACAGGGCCTAATTTTCAAAAGACACGATGTAATTAGATCAAGAATTGACTGGTGATTTTTCAATAGTCGCACTAACAATCTTCATCGTAATTAGTGACAATCCGTCAGGAGATCGGATTTTATTTATGTTTAGCAATAAATAAATCTACTTACAAAATTCGATTTTAATTTAAACCAAAAAAAATTGAATAATTAACACGAATCTTGATAAAACTTAACTTGATCAGCTGTCGCGTTTTTTAACATTGCTACCATGTTCGGGCGCAATTAATTTGCAACAAGTTGAAGAGTTTGAGTGTTTAAATTGCCTTTAGCTAATTCCTAATTAAACATTATTAAGAGTGCATAGACTTTTTCTCTTCGTCCAATAAACTGTGGAATGTCATTTTTTCGCCTCTAGGTGCCGTCCACTAACTATCACCATCATAAAAGATACTTCGCTTCTACCGCTCCCTCAGGATCTTGATCCTGCTCAAAACTACTTAATTTTTAATTTCATCTGATATTTTCTATACAAATAAAAATTGTTTTCTGTAAATTGAACCGTTTACTTTTAAATAAATAAAAAAATTGCATTGAAGTCTTCTTAACTTTGAATTCTGCTATAACACTCCTCCCAGTTTAGGATTTGGGGACGATCCCAACACAATACACAGTGGACAACACCATTCGAATGTGATGTTTGGTGAAAGTGCGCAATACAAATGCCTCATTCCAATAGTGTTCTTGACTGTGCATTGTGGATACTCCCCAAACCTCTAAGTGGGTGGAGCATTATCGCAAAGTCTAGGGTTAAAATATCCTAAACGTGCATTTCTGTTATTTATTAAAAAATAAATAGCTTGACATAGAAAACAATTACACGCTTGTATTGATAATTCTATATGTCAGGCTAAAGGGAAATATTAGTATATAGTTTTGCAGAAATCCTCAGCGCCAAAAATTACTTTTTAATGGACTTAAGTTAGTCATTTCACTAACAGTTATAATTTTTTCTAAGTTTAATAGTTTAGATAGGAAAAGCTTAGTTCCATAATTTTGACTAACCCTGTAGAAAAACCTTGAAACTTGGAAATTTTTTGGGAAGTTTCTTTCTAACATTTTATATCTTTATTTATGTACGTTTTTAATAATTTCTGGAAAAGATTCAAATCTTTGATGCTTTATAGTCTCCGAAATTTTAATTGTATTTTGCTTAAAGCGCCGCATTTGCAAGTGTAAAAGCTTGAGCTTGAAATTTCTTTGAGAAATTCTTTTTTAACATTTTACATCTTTATTATTGTACGTTTTTGATACCTTTTCCTGAAAATCGATTTCTTCGATGATTTATGGCCTTCAAAATTTCTTAGTTTTCTACATTAGTTGCTTTAGATGCTAATTATGCATCTGATTTTTGCACACTTCTAACTACAAACACTGTAGATTTTTCCAAAAACATTTTCTAAGTTCTTCTCATTCTTCATGAAGTTGCAATTAATAGAATTGGTTTCAGGCCAAACTTTTAATCATATTTTGGCTTAAAGCGCCACATTTGCAAGTGTGATAGCTTAAGCTTGAAATTTTTTTGAGAAGTAATTCTTTAACATTTTACATCTTCATTATTGCACGTTTCTGATACCTTTTGCTAAAAATCGATTTTTTCTATGCTTTATGGGCTCCAAAATTTCTTAGTTTTCTACATTTGTTGCTTTAGATGCTAATTATGCATCTAATTCTTACACCTTCTAATTACAAACACTGTAGATTTTTCCAAAAATATTTTCTAAGTTCCTCTTATTCTTCATGAAGTTGCAATTAATAAAATCGGTTTCAGGGCAAACGCTCAATCCTATTTTGGCTTAAAGCGCCACATTTACAAGTGTGAAAGCTTAAACTTGATTTTTTTTAAGAAATAGCTCTTTAACATTTTATATCTTCATTATTGTACGTCTATAATGGTTTCTGGAAAAGATCGATTTCTTCGATGCTTTATGGACTCCAAAATTTCTTAATCTTCTACGTTAGTTTTACTTGCCACTTTGCCATCTAATTTTCACACAATTCTACAAAGGCTGTAGAATTTTCTAAAAAACATTTTTTAATTTCTTCTTATTCTTTTTAAAGTAGCAACTCATAGAATCGGTTACAGGCTACACTTTTAATTGTACTTTGGTTTAAAACGCCTAATTTGCCAATGTGAAAGCTTAAACGTAAATATTGTTTAAAAAATTTGTTTTTAACATTTTATATCTTCATTATTGTACGTTTATGATAGACTCTGAAGAAAATAGAATTCTTTGGTGCTTTATGAACTGCAAAGTTTCTTAGTTTTCTACATTAGTTGTACATGCCACATAGGCATGCAATTTTAACATACTTCTAACTATAGAAACTGTAGAATTTTCTAAAAAAAAATTCCTAATTTCTACTTATTCCTCGTAAAGTTGCAATCGATGGAATTGGTTTTAGGCCAAAATTGCAATCATATTTTGGCTTAAAGCGCAGCATTTGCAAAATTGAAAGTTTGAAAGTGGAAATTTTTTCTAAGGTTTTTCCTCAACATTTTATATGTTCATTATTGTACGTTTCTAATGGTTTCTGGGTTTCTGGTGAAGATCGATTTCTTCGATATTCTACGGTCTTCAAAATTTTTTTGTTTCCTACATTAGTTGCATTAAATAGATTCCAACTAAGCATCTAATTTTTACATACTTCTAACTACAAAGATTGTAGAATTTTCTAAGCAACATTTTCCAAGATCCTCTCTTTCTTCATAAAGTTGTATTGATAAAATCGATTTGAGACAAAAATTTCAATCGTGTTTCGGCTTAAAGCGCCGCATTTGCAAGTGTGAAAGCTTAAACTGTAAATTTTTTTGAGAAGTTTTTCTTTAAATTTTATATCTTCATTATTAGGTTTCTGATGGTTTCTGGAAAAGATCGATTTCTTCAATTTCGTATGAACTCCAAAATTTTCTAATTTTTGCATTAATTTTAATTGCCACCTTTGCTTCTGATTTTTACACACTTTTACAGAGACTGTAGAATTTTCTAAAAAACATTCTCTAATTTTATTTCATTCTTCATAAAGTTACAATTGATAGAATTGGTTACAGGCCAAAGTTTCAATCATATCTTAGTTTGCGAATGAGAAAGCTTAAGGGTAAATATTTTTTGAAATATTTGCTTTTACCATTGTATATCTTCATTATAGTACGTTTCTAATGGTATCTGGAGAAGATAGAATTCTTTGATGCTTTATGGTCTGCAAAGTTTCTTAGTTTTGTACACTAGTTGTACTTTCAAATAGGCATGTAATTTTTACACACTTCTAACGACAGAAAATGTAGAGTTTTCTAAAAAAAGATTTCCTAATTTCTTCCTATTCCTCGTAAAGATGCAATTGATAGAATCGGTTTTAGACCAAAACTGCAATCGTATTTTGATTTAAAGCGCAGCATTTGCAAGTGTGAAAGCTTGAAAGTGGAATTTTGTTCTAAGGTCCTTCTTTAACATTTTATATCGTCATTATTTTACGTTCCTGATCATTTCTGGGTTTTTGGTGAAGATCGGTTTCTTCGATGATTTATGGTCTTCAAAAATTTTTAGTTTTCTACATTAGTTGCATTAGATTCCAACTAAACATCTAATTTTTACACAGTTCTAACTACAAAGACTGTAGAATTTTCTAAGGAACATTTTCTAAGTTCCTCTTATTCTTCATAAAGTTGCATTGATAAAATCAATTTCAGGGATAAATTATAACAGTATTTGAAAGCTTAAACTTGAATTTTTTTTAAGAAATTCTTTTTTAACATTTTATATCTTCATTATTGTAGGTTTCTGATGACTTCTGGAAAAGATCGATTGCTTCAATGCCGTATGGACTCCAAAATTTCTCAATCTTCTGCATTAGTTTAAATTGTCACCTTGCCGTCTAATTTTTACGCACTCTTACAGAGACTGTAAAATTTTCTAAAAAACATTTTCTAATTTCCTCTCATTCTTGATAAAGTAACAATTGATAAAATGGGTTACAGCCCATAGTTTTAATCGTATCTTGGCTTAAACCGCAGCATTATTGTACTTTTCTGATGGTTTCTGGAGAAAATTGAATTGATAAAATTGGCTTCATGCCAAAATTTTGATTGTATTTTGGCTTAAAATACCGCATTTGCAAATATGAAAGCTTGAGCATAGAATTTAAAAGAAAATGTCTTTTCTAACATTTTATATGTTTGGTATTGTACGTTTGTGACAGCTTCTGGTGAAGATCAAAATCCTCGAAGTTTTATAATCATCAATTTTTTTATTTTCTATAATAGTTCTAATTGTCAGCTAATCAACTAATTTTTATACATCTGTAGCCATAGAGACTGTAGAACTTTTTAAAAAGCATGTTTGTTCATTTCTTCTCATTCTCCCTAATGTTGCAATCGATAAAATCTGTTTCAGGCCAAAACTGCAATCGTGTTTTGGCTTAAAGCGCCGCATTTGCAAGCTGAAAGCTTGAACGTGGAAATTCTTCTTCAACATTTTATATCTTCAATATTGTACGTTTCTGATAGTTTCTGGAAAAGATCGAATTCTTCCAAATTTTTGCACACCGCTAACGACAGTGACTACAGAATTTTCTAAAAATCATTTTCTTATTTACTCTCATTCTTTATAACACTGCAATTGATAGAATCGACTTCAGGTCAAAATTTCAATCATATTTTGTCTGAAAGCGCCGCATTGGCAAGTGTGAAAGCTTGATGACCCGTGCAGTATTACCGACAATGACCCAGATCAGACCCGGCGTAAAACGAAAAAAATCGGAGCACCCATCACGCCCCTACATAAATCTTGATTTCCTGTAATAGTTACACCTTCACGGATAAGAAAAAAAGAAATTCGCTACACCATTCATCGTTATACCAAACCACAAAGCATTTGAAACTTTACAGCATGAATGCTTCGAAAATTTTGAATAGACTTGAATATTCGGGCATAATAAAATATCTATCAAAAAACCATTGGGTCTTCCGTGACATTTCACACGATTCTCAACCGTAAATCGCTCTACTTAAGGAGGTCCAGTAGCAAATACTCAGAGACTCTTTAGTGACGCCACACAATACCCTGAATGTATACAAATAGTGCAATAATGACCGAGGTAAACAGAGACTTTGTGGACAGTGCGGCTTGTCTTGTCTTCGGTGGTCCCTTCGACCAGCAGTTCCCAAAAGATCCAGTAATAAAGCGACATAATTAAAGCCATTCCTAGAGACTATATAGTGTCAGTCCGTAATTTTTAGCCGGAGATTAGAGCCAGTAGCGTAAATCTCTTGAATAATTTACGGCCCAATATAAATTATAGAAACTTGCCGCAATAAAAATGACGATACTGCCTTGTTTTAATTATAGAATTTCGTGTAACTTCTGTTTCTCACAGATTAGATCACTTCAAAACTTTTATGGAGTTGGGATATTAAATTTTATTCCTCCATCCCTCTAGGAGAGATTAAAATAATTTTGGACCCACTATTGCAATTAGGGGGTTAACACCTGGACATCGCGCCACCCCCAATGGTTTATTGGATCGCGCCGGGCGGCGGACATGTTGTGGCAAATCTCATTGTGTCTCATTGCGTGTGTTCCATTTCGATCTAGAGATAGTCCAGTTTTATTGTCAATCCACAATTACTGTTTTGTCCATTTGGGACAGTTGACGTCTCATTTCGCTATGTGGGTGGCACCAGCGGTTGCCAAAATTTCTTTCGCTACTTATCTAAACAAAAGACGCTAACGATTGCGGTTTTGTTTCCGTTAAAGAGCGGCTTCTTTTTGATTTTAATTTTTTGTAATTAATCAGCGTCTGGTGGGACAATATCAAATGTCTTGATAAATTAAACGCAACGGTAGTGGTTTTTCTTATCGAGTTATCTGGGATGCTGCGCGCTTTAGGGGCATTTTTATGCAAAATTCGACCCTATAAATCACGGCAGGACCCGAAATTTATCGCTGCACAGCGTCCTTAACACAATTTTCACGGTATCAAAGTTGATTTAGGACGCGCTTCCATGCATATTTATTAAATTTTAATTTCATTCAGTGTTTGTTTTAGTGACTGAATTATTTATGTTTTTGATATCAATGTACGGTAAAAGGGATGAAGTTTTCCACCTGCATCCACCCGCACTTTGGCTTACCCACAATAAATCCTTCCTGCTTAATTCAGCTTTCATCGCTTCTCCCAAATTTATAACATTTTTCTTGTCATTGTTTCCTGCGATAGTTAAGAGGCTTTTAATCATTGTCTCCGTCCTTTCGGAGGGTTTAACTTGAAAAGGGTTGAAGGGATTATTTTTGGGAATACTCCCATGATCGTTACAGGGAATGAGATATGGCGGCGATAGCGTTGGAATCATTATACAGGATGATACACAATAAGGCACTGGATAGGTACCGGTCGTTTCTTTGAAACGCCGACACAATATTGCCCATCATCCCATTACACGTCGATTACGGGATCCGTTTTAATTGAAACATATATCATTATTACTCCAGATCACACGAGAACTCTCGCCTCTGAAGCTGTACCCCCTAATTGGGGCCAGTTCCACTTGATGACCGAATTTTCGAAATCAATTTTGGAGGTTTCATGGACCGCTTGAGCGACATCGAAATCAATCAGAGAAGTTTACGGTCCATCTCGCTGCGATCTGCCATCGGACCGTGATAAGAGATTATTTATTAAGCGAAGTTATCTGGAATATTACGCAATTCTGTAGACCGATGGACTGAAAAATTTGATTGTAAATTTTATAATGCCAATTAAATTCAGCGTATGCACGTCTTCATCCTGTTATTATTTATGACTCCAATAAACCCCGCATATCTTTAGATGGAATTAATGACGTCATTTTAAATAATACAGAGTGTTGTCGGGCAGTTCCATAAAATTTATGATCAGTGGTCGCGGTATCGCGCCATTACCCACATACACGCATCATCTTCAGCAGTACCTGCATGCAGTTTCTTCGGTTGAACAATTACAGTCAGTGCTGTAAGGGTAAGAAGTTGAAACTAAACAGTCGGTCTTCACGAAATTTTTACTTCTACCAAAAAGATTTCTTTTAACAAAAACAAAATTAACATTCAAGTGGTTAATTCGCAATATACAAGAATTACAAGTTTGGAAAAAATTAATTTTATTCTGGAACTGTTTTCGAATTGATGTAGACACCAGTCAGGAATGGTTAGATTCATTTTGCAACCGCTTTGAATAATTATTGTCACCACTTTTACTATTCAAATTAAAAAGTTTTATTGTTTACAATTTGAAATATGTGAACATGTTTTACTCTCGTTCTCCGATCACTTCAAATGCTTCTACAGAAAGTTCTGGAAGACGTTCAGCAACCTCTTTAATCCCAATCAGAATCGTAAGGTTTCAGGATTTCTTGGCTGAAATTCTCGCAAAAAGTTCGTTGGTCGAATAATTAGTTTTAAACATCCGGTCTGACTCAAGTAGGTGGTCAAGGATCGTCTTCCTTGAATGGTTCCTATCGAAACACTCCCGTTTCGGTCACGTCCGGAGGTGTCGATATAATGTAAAGGCGGTGAACCTGCGGCACGCGTACTTTTGTGGTATTTCCTGACGATGGTTGCGACCGCAATCACTGCTCGCCGACCAAGACAAGTTGCTTCTTCATCTTCAACCAACACGCGACCTTGTCGGTCACGCTTCTCCCAACAACCTCTCTTCTGTTTGTTTTTGTCAGCAACTACCGTCTCTCACGCTCTTCCAATTCAAATCTACCTGGTAGCTATTTCCGATCGATTATTAAGGAATCGCCCAAGATTTTATTTACAAAAAATCGATCTACGTCTTCGGGGGCGGTGTTGCGGTTCGATTGTTAGCGATAATTTTCGATCGGCGTCACGTCCGAAATTAAAGTTTTGACGCCGAATATATTTCACAGACCGGTAGGTCGAGAACCGTTTATCTTAAGTGTTTGAGAGCGTCTTTGTAGATTGAGGAAAGCGCCGGCTGCGTATCTGATGAGATGACGAGATGATGCGACAAAAACGCCGAATTATCGATATCATTGGTACACAAACAAGGGGCTTAACCAAGAGGTCTCGACGGCAACAAAAAGCGGCCTCCACCTCAGTTTTCTTCGAAAAATTACGATAAGTTTGTTGGAGTTTAGTGGCCGAGTCACCGAGTGATTTATTCAAAATTACCATAAATCAAAATCGAGGATTCTTCACTAATGCGATTAAAATCTGTGCTAAAAGTCAGTCAAAATATTTTCAAAGTAAACCAAAAATCGAAATTTCTTGCAAAATCTGAAATAATTTTTGATATAGTGAGGAAGAAATTGTACCATTTCTATAATTAATTTAACAATAATGAAAATTGCCTTATTTCAGTTTACATCCTTCGAGATATTTTAGCGTTTTTTTTTTATATATTCGGAACGTTGTTGGCGGCACCTTTTGGCCGAAGATTGAGTTACTGTTTTGTTTTGGTGTGAAAAGAGCGCCGCTTGCGCATTTTCCGAATTCTGGCTAAATTTGCGTTTTCGCGTAATCTGCGATCTTTCCCGCATCATGAGATGTTTGAAAATTCCAGCGTTCTGTCCGATCCGATCCTATAAATACAATCGAACTGGCGACCTTGCTGATGATCCGATTAATGTATGCGCATTCAAGCCACTTTTTTACAGTGCAAAAATTCCGACAATTTGCCAGATAACAATCGCACCACGTCCCAATATCACCGAATCAGCAATCAGCAGGTCGTCGAACCAAAAATTTGACAATACCACCCCGGTCCACCAACACAAAAGCGTCACTCAACTGATTCTCAAAATCCTGAAACCGTTCCAAAATACGTAGCGATAAGGGTGAGATTTGGTTTGAAGAAGCACCCAGCGGGACGCGATAGCTCGTTGTTAATTTATTGGCGTCTTTACGGCTCTTCCCGGTTTTGGTTGGAGAATTTCTAATTTCGGTTGATTGAATTCTAGTAAAATTGTGAGTTATTGGGTTTCCATGACCTGTCGGCAAAAAATCTCTTGATTTGCATTTAAATGTATTTAGCTTCGGTTTTATAGCTTGATTCTATTAAAAATGTTGGACTGTTGCAATTAGATGTGCCGAATGATAAACGATATCGCATAATGTACAAGAAGATAACGAAACGTATAAATAACAAATAAATTTTGGATAAAAGACGAGATCGGTATCAAAATCGAAATTACGTAAGACTATGAACTGATGTTGGTTGGTTTATATGGTGTTCAGAAATTGATTAAATTTGAATATATAAAGACTAACTGCTTGTTCTAATTGTCAATTTGTTTATCTAATAGTCAGTTTCGGGATATACAAGAATTTTAATTGAAAACTTATCAGGGCTCTACGATTGAGGAGCGGTATTTCGAGGATTTAATTAAATGGAGCGTCAATGATCGGCTTAGGCTGCAACCGCGCACAAAAAGTCGCAAAGCCAGTTTTTTAAGGGACTGAAGAGTAAAAATTGGAATTTGTCAGCAATTCGCCCATTTGGTTCACGTATGCCGAAACAACTAATTTTAATTTCCCCATAATCTAATCTAATCACCAAAAATTTATAACAAAAACTAAGTTTCTTGTAGCGTCAGGAAGAAGTCAATTATAGAAATTCAAAAAATGTATCAACAACGACAACAAAAATTAGAAATTAAAGTGAAATTAAAAAGATTATTAAAGAATTGTAGAAAAGCTATAAAAGCTCTTTGATTATTTTTTGATCTTTTTTAGTATTTGGTCTCCTGCCATTTCCCCAGGTCATCAAAATCTTGGAAGCCATTTTTTCAGCTACGTCCCCGTCACATATTGCAGCCATCTAAGTATTGTTTCTAAATCCTCTGATTTATTTGTGGTCTCATTTATTTTTGTTTGTTATCCTCCACCACATATCGCCCTCACTCTGCTTAAAATACCTTTCTTAATATTTTTTCCCACCTCCATACTTTTGTCTTCTGTAGCTTATTCTAACTTAATTTTCTATCTCTTGTAGTGGTAGCTTCGTTATTCCTCTTAATTTGTTATTTAAATTTAGCTCTGATAGAGCTTTATTGTTATTGTCCTACACTTGTTGAAAATCAATTAAATTAACATAAATTAGCAATGTCTGCTTTTTGTCTTCAAAGCTTTTTGATTGGCTTTTTTAAATGTGAATATTGTACTGTGAGTATTGTATTTGTGTTTTTTCAAATTTACATTGACACTCCTTAATTTTAATTTCCGTCCCTTTATTAGTTTTTCTCTTATATTGGTAGCTACATATAATAAAGCTAATGTTTCTTTTTCATGTATGGAACACTTCATTGCTTGCTTCCAGTTTTTTAGTTCTTTCTTCCCCCATATGCCTCTTAGAAATTTCTTCACGTGTTCAATTAACTTTAGTTCTCCGCATTTAAATAGCTCCACGTTGAAATAATCGCTTTTTGAAAACATATTATTCTTTACTTTTCGGATAGTCTCTCAAATTTGTTCATTAATTAGAGAAAACTGTTGCTATTGTGTTGCTCTTATGTTTTTTCTGCTTGACTTCGATTTCTTTTTCTCTTTTTACCAGCTAAAAAAAAATTTCTGTTGCACATTCAATATATGCCCTTCAAATCTTTACCACTTTTTTACCCTTGAAGTAAACTGTTTTGACGTTTGATAATCAAATTCTGAATTTGGTCATCATTCGAGGAGAGGGAATGGCACAAATACAAACAAGTGAACTAAAGATGGCAAATGCAATTTTGCTAAAACGTGGTCAGGTTTGTTCCAGGACCAACCATTAACAACGCGAACAAACACCCGGAATTCAACGAATTCATATATTTTTTTATATTTCTTCTTATTGTTTTCTATTTCTTCCTCTTCTTTTAACAACTGTTAAAAATATACTTTTCATCTATTCAATATCTGTTATCAACTGTGAGCTTCCACCATATCTTATCTTTGCAGTAAACTGCTTTGACTTGGTAATTATTAATCTTTACCTTTTGGAAAGTCTCTCAAATTTCTTTGCTTTTAGAAAAAACTGCTTACGATTGTGTTGTTTTATATATTTTTTATATTTTTTCTTCTGATAACCTAATACTGCATTCGGTCATCAGTTGACGAGAGCAAACGGCACCAATACAAACAAGCGACCAGAAAATGGCAAATGTAATTTTGCCAAAACGTCGTCAGGTTCTTTCCAGAACCAACCACTAACAACGCAGAATTCAACAAATTCATTATGTTATTTTATATATTCTTTCTTATGGTTTTCTACTTCTTCTTTAATTTTTAGCTGGTGTTAAAATATACTCTTCATTTATTCAATATCTGCTCTCAACTGTTAGTTTCCACCATTCTTTATCTTTGCAGTAAACTGCTTTGACTTGGTAATTATTAATCTTTACCTTTTGGAAAGTATCTCTAATTTCTTTGTTATTTAGGAAAAACTGCTTACGATTGTGTTGTTTTATATATTTTGTATATTTTTCTTATGGTTGTATATTTTTTCTTCTTTTTTTAGCAAGTGTTAAAATATACTTCACATCTATTCAATTTCTGTTGTCAACTGTGAATTTCCACCATTATTTATCTTTGCAGTAAACTGCTTTGACTTGTTAATTATTAACCTTTACCTTTTGGAAAGTCTCTCAAATTTCTTCGTTATTTAGAAAAAACTGCTTACGATTGTGTTGTTTTATATATTTTTTATATTTTTTCTTTTTTTTTTAACAAGTGTTAAAAATATACTTTTCATCTATTCAATATCTGTTATCAACTGTGACCTTCCACTATTCTCTATCTTTGCAGTAAACTGCTTGGACTTGATAATTATTAATCTTTACCTTTTGGACAGTCTCTCAAATTTCTTTGCTATTTAGAAAAAACTGCTTACGATTGTGTTGTTTTATATATTTTTTATATTTTTTCTTCTGATAACCTAATACTGCATTCGGTCATCAGTTGACGAGAGCAAACGGCACCAATACAAACAAGCGACCAGAAAATGGCAAATGTAATTTTGACAAAACCTAGTCAGGTTCTTTCCAGAACCAACCACTAACAACGCAGAATTCAACAAATTCATTATGTTATTTTATATATTCTTTCTTATGGTTTTCTATTTCTCCTTTATTTTTTAGCTGGTGTTAAAAATATACTATTCATTTACTCAATATCTGCTCTCAACTGTTAGTTTCCACCATTCTTTATCTTTGCAGTAAACTGCTTTGACTTGGTAATTATTAATCTTTACCTTTTGGAAAGTATTTCTAATTTCTTTGTTATTTAGAAAATAACTGCTTACGATTGTCTTGTTTTATATATTTTTTATATTTTTTCTTATGGTTGTCTATTTTTTTTCTTTTTTTAGCAAGTGTTAAAAATATACTTTTCATCTATTCAATATCTGTTGTCAACTGTGAGCTTCCACCATTCTTTATCTTTGCAGTCAACTGCTTTGACTTGGTAATTATTAATCTTTACCTTTTGGAAAGTTTCTCAAATTTCTTTGTTATTTAGGAAAAACAGCTTACGATTGTGTTGTTTTATATATTTTTTATATTTTTTCTTGATTTTTTAGCAAGTGTTAAAAATATACTCTTCATTTATTCAATATCTGCTCTCAACTGTTAGTTTCCACCATTCTTTATCTTTGCAGTAAACTGCTTTGACTTGGTAATTATTAATCTTTACCTTTTGGAAAGTATTTCTAATTTCTTTGTTATTTAGAAAATAACTGCTTACGATTGTGTTGTTTTATATATTTTTTATATTTTTTCTTATGGTTGTCTATTTTTTTTTCTTTTTTTAGCAAGTGTTAAAAATATACTTTTCATCTATTCAATATCTGTTGTCAACTGTGAGCTTCCACCATTCTTTATTTTTGCAGTCAACTGCTTTGACTTGGTAATTATTAACCTTTACCTTTTGGAAAGTCTCTCAAATTTCTTTGTTATTTAGGAAAAACTGCTTACGATTGTGTTGTTTTATATATTTTTTATATTTTTTCTTGATTATTTAGCAAGTGTTAAAAATATACTTTTCATCTATTCAATATCTGTTATCAACTGTGAGCTTCCACCATACTTTATCTTTGCAGTAAAAGCTGCTTTGACTTGGTAATTATTAATCTTTACCTTTTGGAAAGTCTCTCAAATTTCTTTGCTATTTATAAAAAACTGCTTACGATTGTGTTGTTTTATATATTTTTTATATTTCTTCTTCTGATAACCTAATACTGCATTCGGCCATCAGTTGACGAGAGCAAACGGCACCAATACAAACAGGCGACCAGAAAATGGCAAATGTAATTTTGCCAAAACGTCGTCAGGTCCTTTCCAGAACCAACCATTAACAACGCAGAATTCAACAAATTAATTATGTTATTTTATATATTCTTTCTTAAGGTTTTCTATTTCTTCTTTATTTTTTAGCTGGTGTTAAAAATATACGCTTCATTTATTCAATATCTGCTCTCAAGTGTTAGTTTCCACCATTCTTTATCTTTGCAGTAAACTGCTTTGACTTGGTAATTATTAATCTTTACCTTTTGGAAAGTCTCTCAAATTTCTTCATTATTTAGGAAAAACTGCTTACGATTGTGTTGTTTTATATATTTTGTATATTTTTTCTTCTTCTTTTAGCATGTGTTAAAAATATACTTGTCATCTATTCAATATATGTTATCAACTGTGAGCTTCCACCATTCTCTATCTTTGCAGTAAACTGCTTGGACTTGGTAATTATTAATCTTTACCTTTTGAAAATTCTCTCAAATTTCTTTGCTATTTAGAAAAAACTACTTACGATTGTGTTGTATTATATATTTTTTTATATTTTTTTATGGTTTTCTATTTTTTCTTCTTTTTTAGCAAGTGTTAAAAATATACTCTTCATTCATTTAATATTTGCTTTTTAACTGTGAGCTTCCACCACTCTTTACCAATGCAGTAAACTGTTTTGACTAGGTAATTATTTATCCTTAACTTGTGGATATTTGCTGGAATTTTTCCCCTAAATTATGAGGAGATTGTTTATGGAAGAAATTTGCTTTAAGAACTAATATACGAAATAATAAATGAAGTTAGTGTTAAATACAATTGTTCTTTTTTTTATTGATATTGGATCTTTCTTTAAAGTGATCAACTTTTCTAATGTGCCGTTACATAACGCTAACGATCCGTTTACGAGTCAATAACGCCTCTTTAAGTTTTTATTATCTTAAGTGGACATGAGTTCTTTGTTGAGTTCTGTAGGTGTTTGGCAAGTACCAACATTGCAACCTTTAAAATCCTCAAGTAAGAGTGGATTACCTTGCAATTTTTCATCAAAATTTTAACGATCTTTTAATGATATTTTCTGCAATTCGACGTTAGTTTTTATTCACTTAATGCTGTTTGCACAAGTTCTTAATGGTAATAGCACAACAACTGGGGGTTCTATTTTTTGTGTACTACTACGGTGACAGCTCGTGAATTTTTAGCATCTCCGGCATACGCCAAACATTGCACTAGAACACCATTGAGTATGCAAAGATCGTACTGTTATCTTGCAAGAGGGCGAATCTCTTCATATTGTAAATTTGCGAAGTTAATATTTAATTTTTAGTCTGGAAAAGCCATTTTGTTTTTTAAACCAGCCATATTTTGCTTATTTGTGTTATGTTTAATACTTTTTAGAACTATCAATAAAATTGAAATAGAATGATTGGGTAGTAAACTTTTTTATGTTGAAATACCGATTACGTAAAATCGTGCTATTGTCGTGGAAAAAGATTAATCTCCTTAAGTAAAAGAGTTTGTTTACGGACTTCATTGGTAACTTCTAATTTTAGAGTGTGCTAAATCGGTTTTGGCTCTAAACGCCCTTAAATATGCGCTGAATTCACGT
This sequence comes from Pyrochroa serraticornis, assembly GCA_905333025.2. Classification (NCBI taxonomy): domain Eukaryota; kingdom Metazoa; phylum Arthropoda; class Insecta; order Coleoptera; family Pyrochroidae; genus Pyrochroa; species Pyrochroa serraticornis. Next base: position 4,268,404 of record HG995157.1, on the reverse strand, counting down.
AAAAATTTGAGTTTTTGGCGAAGGTTAGAAGCATGAGACTTTTCTTGGGTTGTCGTTTTGATTGTGGCGTAATTGCCGGTCCCTTTCCCTTATAAATCAAGGGCTAATGGTAGATTAAGAATTTATGCTTATTCTTGGAACTCCGCTTGATAACTCTTTTGCGGCTTCAACCCCAAAAAATACGACCCCAATAACATTAAAATCACAAAAGAATGGAAAATTACATGATTAAGCCGGTCTAATAAAGCCATAAAATCCATCATTACCCTATCTAAACTGGCCAAAACAACATAAACAAGAATCTTTACAACTACACCATCGCGACTGAACTTTGCGTCAGCTCGCTGGTCCTGGATGTAGCGCGCATTAGTAATCAAAAGTGCCGCGCCCACAACTGGTAATGAAGAGATCAAAAGAAGTCCTGACAGGTTTTAAAGTATTGTAGCACCCTGCAATATTATGAATAAACATGAAGCTTATTAGAGGAGCAGAACCTTAAGTGGCATAAAATAGGGCCGTTACTAACGAGCCTTCGACAATAATTTAGTTGGCTATTAGAAACTGAAAGTAGCGAGTTGTCGGTAGGTTTCTATCAACGGCCACCGCGATTGCGGTTTTCTCAAATTAGACCATCAAAAATGAGAAACGCGTTTCAAAACGTTTAGAGACCTATTAAAAATCCGTTACGGGTCAGAATCCAGGCAAAAAAAAAATCACAAATATCCACGCAATATTTTCTATAGCAAAAATATGGAAATTATAACGCAATCATTAGGAATTCTTCTTCTTCTGTTGGTTTTTCTAACTAGTCCAAATGACGTTGTGGTTTTTGATTGCTTCGACAATGTAGTGACCATTAATTCTGAATGGTCGGTGCGGTCGGGTGCAATTGTTAAAAATCCATCAGGAGCCAGGTGCGTACTTTTCGGGTTTCTGGAAACTTGTGCAGATCTCATGTGAGATTGGCTCGAGGGGCCACGTGGTCATCAGATTATATCGATGTTGCGGGTTGGACGTTTGTTTTTCTTGTCAGACGAGAAGGGTTGCCAAATGTCGAGTGGATTGAGCCACCAGCGGGTTTCTCTTATGTAAATAATCTGCGAGATGTCAGGATGGCAACGCGCTCGTGTTTCACACGTCAGCCAATCTTGAAAGTCTTGATTCATTTCATCTACAACAGCAATTGTCCAAACACTCTCAACATCTCATAACTAAATAGAAATTATCTTAAGTAGACCACTTTTTCTCGTTATCAAAAAGTGAAAATCGTTTTTCAGTTTCAGTTGCTGAACCCATTTCTTCTGGCAGTAAAAACGTAGGACTTCACAAAAAAATCTGAAAATTGGTGGTTTTTACAGCTGCAGTTACTGAACTATTTTTTTAGATAGTAAAAATATGGCATTTTCAAAAAATTCCGAAAATTGATAGTTTTTGCAATTTAAGTTACTGAATCCTTTTCCTAGGAATTCGAGAAACAACATTTTTCCAAAATTTTCCCAAAAATTCATGATCATTCTCTAGACCATGTTTTTCAGTAGTGAAAGTTTTTTAAAAAATTTCACAAAATTGGTAGTTTTTATAGTTTCAATTGCGGAAATTTTTTTTAGTTATTCTGAACCTCTTTTTAATTATTGAAAACACGGGATCTGTCAGAATTTTTGCAAGAATTGATAGTTTTTACAGTTTTAGTTACTGAACTATTTTTGTAGATATTGAAAACACTGAGAATATTAAGAAATTTTCAAAAATTTGCAGTTTTTTCAGTTAAGTTACTGAAATATTTTCCTAGGTATTAGAGGCGCGACAGTTTTTAAAAGTTTTCCAGAAATTTGCAGCTATTTTATTTTAAGTTACTCTACCATGTTTTTTAGTAGAAAAAGCGCAAAGTTTTACAGAAAATTCCAGAAAATTGGTAGTTTTCATAGTTTCAACTGCCAAACCATTTTTTTTTAATATTCAAACGCGAAATATTTTATTAAAGATTTCCATAAAATTTATAGTTTTTTAGTTTGAGTTACTAAAGTTACTTTAAATATTAAAAACACTTGATTTGTCATAATTTTTGCGAGAATTGGTAGTTTTTACAATTTAAGTTATTTAATTATTTTTCTAGATACTAAAAAGACTGAGAACTTTACGAAACATTAAAAAATTGGTAGTTCTTTCAGTACTGAACCATTTTCCTATATGTTAAAGAGCGAAGCTTTTAAAAAATTTTCCCAAAAATTTGAAGCTACTTTTGGTTTTCAACCAAATTTTTTCAGTAGTTAAAGCGCAAAGTTTTTCAAAAATATTCCGATAATTTATAGTTTTTACAGTTTCCGGTAGAGAATTCTTTTTCCTCTTGAAAAAGTGCAGGCCCTTTCAAAAATCCTTCCACAATTAGAAGTATTTCCAGTTTCTGTTACTGAAACATTTTTTTCAGCATAAAAGTGTAGGGCAGTTCAAAAATTTCCTAAAATTAGCAGTTACGATTTTGCCACACTGACGGGTTGCTGGTAATTAAGTGAACCAGTTTCCTAAATGTTAGAAGAGCAAAGCTTTTCAAAAATTTTCCCAAAAATTTCAAGCTAGTTTTGGTTTTAAACCAAATTTTTTCAGTAGTTAAAGCGCAAAGTTTTTCAAAGATTTCCAGAAAATTGGTAGTTCAGTTACTGAATCATTTTTAGATATTATAGCACAAAATCATTCAAAAATATTCCGATAATTTGTAGTTTTTACAGTTTCCGTTAGAGAATTCTTTTTCCTCTTGAAAAAGTGCAGGCCCTTTCAAAATTCCTTCCACAATTGGAAGTATTTCCAGTTTCTGTTACTAAAACATTCTTTTCAGCATAAAAGTGTAGGGCAGTTCAAAAACTTCATAAAATTAGCAGTTACGATTTTGCCACACTGACAGGTTGCTGTTAATTAAGTGAACCATTTCCCTAAATGTTAGAAGAGCTAAGCTTTTCAAAAATTTTCCCAAAAATTTGAAGCTAGTTTTGGTTTTAATCCAAATTTTTTCAGTAATTAAAGCGCAAAGTTTTTCAAAAATTTCCAGGAAATTGGTAGTTCAGTTACTAAATCATTTTTAGATATTATAGCACAAAATCATTAAAAAATATACCGATAATTTGTAGTTTTTACAGTTTCCGTTAGAAAAATTTTTTTCCTCCCGCAAATGTGTAGGCCCTTTTAAAATTCTTTCCAAAATTGGAAGTATTTCCAGTTTCTGTTACTGAAACATTCTATTCAGCATAAAAGTGTAGGGCAGTTTAAAAATTCCTAAAATTAGCAGTTACGATTTTGCCACACTGACGGGTTGCTGGTAATTAAGTGAACCATTTTCCTAAATGTTAGAAGAGCAAAGCTTTTCAAAAATTTTTCCAAAAATTTGAAGCTAGTTTTGGTTTTAATCCAAATTTTTTCAGTAATTAAAGCGCAAAGTTTTTCAAAAATTTCCAGAAAATTGGTAGTTTAGTTACTAAATCATTTTTGATATTATAGCACAAAATCATTAAAAAATATACCGATAATTTGTAGTTTTTACAGTTTCCGTTAGAAATTTTTTTTCCTCCTGCAAAAGTGTAGGCCCCTTCAAAATTCCTTCCAAAATTGGAAGTATTTTCAGCTTCTGTTACTCAAGCATCCTTTTCAGCATAAAAGTGTAGGGCATTTCAAAAATTTCCTAAAATTAGCAGTTACGATTTTGCCACACTGACGGGTTGCTGTTAATTAAGTGAACCATTTTCCTAAATGTTAGAAGAGCGAAGCTTTTCAAAAATTTTCCCAAAAACTTGAAGCTAGTTTTGGTTTTAATCCAAATCTTTTCAGTAATTAAAGCGCAAAGTTTTTCAAAAATTTCCAGGAAATTAGTAGTTCAGTAACTAAATAATTTTTAGATATTATAGCACAAAGTCATTAAGAAATATTCCGATAATTTGTAGTTTTTACAGTTTCCGTTAGAAATTTTTTTCCTCCTGCAAAAGTGTAGGCCCCTTCAAAATTCCTTCCAAAATTGGAAGTATTTTCAGTTTCTGTTACTCAAGCATTCTTTTCAGCATAAAAGTGTAGGGCATTTCAAAAATTTCCTAAAATTAGCAGTTACGATTTTGCCACACTGACGGGTTGCTGTTAATTAAGTGAACCATTTTCCTAAATGTTAGAAGAGCGAAGCTTTTCAAAAATTTTCCCAAAAACTTAAAGCTACTTTTGGTTTTAATCCAAATCTTTTCAGTAATTAAAGCGCAAAGTTTTTCAAAAATTTCCAGGAAATTAGTAGTTCCGTAACTAAATCATTTTTAGATATTATAGCACAAGATCATTAAAAGATATTCCGATAATTTGTAGTTTTTACAGTTTTCGCTAGAGAATTTTTTTTCCTCCTGCAAAAGTGCAGGCCCTTTCAAAATTTATTCCAAAATTGGTAGTATTTCCAGTTTCTGTTACTGAAGCATTCATTTCCGCATAAAAGTGTTTTAAAGTTTTTAAAAATTTTCCCAAAAATTTGAAGCGAGTTTTGGTTTTAAACCAAATTTCTTCAGTAACTAAAGCGCAAAGTTTTTCAAAAATTTCCAGAAGATTGGTGGTTTTTTTAGTTTCAGTTACTGAATCTTTTTTAGATATTTAAAGCACAAAATCATTTAAAAATTTTCCAATAATTTGTAGTTTTTACAGTTTCCGTTAGTAAATTATTAGTTCTTCTCCTGCAAAAATGCAGGCCCTTTCAAAATTTATGCCAAAATCGGTAGTTTTTCCAGTTTCTGTTACTGAAACATTTTTTTCCGAATAAAAGTGTGGGGCAGTTTAAAAATTTCCTAAAATTAGCAGTTACGATTTCGCCACACTGACACGGTTGCTGGTAATTAAGCCGACATCGGAATTAATTAATTAATTAACGGTCGTCTTTGTGCTCTCGTAAAGAATTTAACTTTAGCATTTTTGCTGTCGCTCCACGCAATGTTACAAAATTTAAGTGCCGCGAGAAATAATCTCAAATGTTCCCGTAGAAACCAATGAAATGCCGAAGAAGTATTCCGCTGAAATTTTAATTAAATCGTAACGTAATTTGATAGTCCGTGGAAGAGACGAAGTATTTTTCATCTAATCACCGGCGCTGTCGTATGCAAATCCCGGTAATTAAAATCGAGAAATATTCATGTGTAAAACTTTAATAACGCACTAATTAAACCGATTTTATAAGAGCCCAGCGGCGTCCCAAACGACCATTCAAGTGTTAATTTCAAAGATCGAATCGATCAGATTCCTCGCCTCGATCCAATCGCAATAAAAAAAAATCACAAACTTTTCAAAAATTATTGAACATCGTCCCGATTTTATCGTTAAATTTTCCAATAAATTTTTAAAAAATTATTGAACATCGTCCCGATCCTATCGTTAAAATTTCCAATAAACTTTGGTGTGAACATCACTCGAGACGTAAAGTGGCATGAAAGCTCGCCCAAGAATGCCCCTTAATTGCATTCATTGAAGGCGAGGCGTGAGGTTCCATTGTCGAAATTCGTCCCCAAAAACGAATAGAGAATTGCCATTATGACACCTTGTTGCCATTGAAGAGGAACAAAACGGCCAACAAATCAGTGCCGAAATTTCAGTTGTTGCGGCCGAATTCGGAGGTTACACGCCGCGTTAAGACATGTGGCCGAAAGCTTTTCAGCGCGAAATCGAGAAAGGCGCCGAAGCTCGCCACGGATTCGTCTCGTCCAAATTCCGTCGACAATTTTTGACCCAACCAACAAAAATTGTTACGTTAATTTACGATAATCGCGTTATTGTTCACTTGCTGGATTATCGTTATAAATTTCTACCAGAAAGCGTTAGCCCGGATCTGGATGAGTTTACACCTCAATCTTGTGTAAATGAAGCAATTGAGTCGAGTTTTTCGTGCGTTGTCAGCCCGAGATTGCTATAAACACGTTGTTAATAGGCGCCGGAGTAAATTAAAACGTTAAAGAAGTCCGGTAACGTTTCTAAATCTTATTTAAAATCTATTCGGTTCGTTAATACCCAATAAATTACGGACAAACGAGAACGCTGTTAAGCCGATTATAAATATTCAGGGGGTGTTTTAATTGAGAAAAGCGGACTTCTTCGGGGTTTGCCGCCATTAATTTTGATTTATTTGATGGCGGTTGTGCAGAAATTGACGCGTCATCAATCCCCCGCCGAAGGGTTGCCGTTTCCTCATTTCCAGTGGCGACGATAAATCAACCAAAAAGCGAAACTAAAGCGGTTCAATTAAAAAAATTTCCAATACACCCGACATTTGCATTTCGCTACGTCATATTAAGTTGATTGCCCCGGGTCTTATCGCAACTTTCAAGGCTAAATGCGCCACTTATTTGTCGACTTTTTCTCTTTCATTACCAACTAATGATACTAATAACGCTACACGTAACGAATTCGGTAGTTTCGATGTGAAATTCTCAGATGTAGGTCTCAAGAATTGTAGCGGAAGCACAAAGGAGGCTGTCCACTTTTCTTCTTTCAAAGGGTTGTTATTCTCTCGCCTCATATGCGATTGATGGACAGTTCCACAATAAACGCACCCTCCGCTTAAAGGTGATTGCTCTCATGAGAAAATCGGGTGAGATTTCAGATCTGCGACAATAACGGAATCGAGCCACACCTGAAATCGAAACTTTTCCCACAAACCCAACGATTTTTAACACCGCCAGCATGACAAGTCATTTGCATTTGTTATCCCAAATAACTGTTTTCAGTTAAGCTAAGTTGCTTGTTAGAGACTTTGAGTGTGTGTAATTTCGACAAATGATCAATAAAATGGGCGCTTAATGACGGTTTTCGGACCAAACGCTACAAATATTCCAAACAAATTATCAAAATTCGACCCAATTTCGATAATCGATGATGGTGCCGGTGCCGAGATTAAATCTTCTTTTTTTGGCCATTCTTCTTCTTGACGTTTCACCAAATTGAAAGTCATTGTCCGTAAAGGGTTATGCAGAGGTGGCCGCAGGGTCCGAATGCCAGATATTGAAACGTTTCAGTTTTGACAGGTGGACTCATGTTCAATTCGGAATGTTTTCAGTAGTGTCACGAAATTCGTGATATTACGCTTACTTGGGGGCGGCGGGCCGGAAAATTGGGTTATTTTCTTTGGAAAAGGGCCACAATTAATCCCCAGTCCAGTACAGGATTATGGAGGATGTGTCAAAATATTGAAGGAATGAATAACGTTTCGGCACAAACACAACCGGATGGAAATAAGGTTCAAAGCTCAAAAATAAAATTTTGAATCAGTTTGAGGGTAGACCAGAGGAAAAAATACTCGTAAAAATTGAAGTAAATATTTTGAAAATAAATCTTGTGGGAAATTATTTAAGTTGACACTTGCAAACTTAATGGAATTTTACGACTACTTACAAGCTGCTAGCCTGAGAACAAAATATTTTGATTCTGCGACGTTAACTCGAGATTAGTTTTTATTTTATTTTATAGGAAATAAGACAGAAAATTCCACAATTAAAAGTTTTTTAAATTACTAAAATTTAATTGTGTGGTCCTCATCAATTTCACTCCTACTTTTGAAAAAAAACGTAGACATTTGTCTTCAAATTAAAATTATTTCACATCAGATTTTCCTCTCACACCTATTTAAAAAATTGGAGAGATGCTCCAATAAACGTGAAATTCCAAGATTAAAATATGCAATTTTGGGAAATTTATTTATTAAATTTATTTAAGAGTTAAAAATAATTTCTTTATTTATCAAACCGAGTTTAGAACAAATTTAGTTGTTCTCAGAATTGTGGAATTAATTAAAAAAAAATGTCTTTAAGTTACTTTCAAAATATTTTAGAATTTTTGAGAAATTTAAAATTTAACTTGACTAACGATTTCCTCAAAGAAATTTTAAAAATTAAAATACAAGCATTTTAAATTCTAAGCTAATTTGCGTCTGAATTAACATTTGATGCCAGAATTACTCCTTTGGGTAAAAGAAATTTAAGAAAAAATTAAAAACCATATTTTATCAAATTGTTTAAAAGTAAACTTCGAGTCTCGGGTTCTGGGACAAAAAATTTAAATAAATTTCAAATTAAGTCAAATTAAATTTTTACGTTGAATTTTCGAAAACTAGATCTCGATCAAAATGATTTTGACCCGCCCAAGAGCCCCAAACGAGCTGGGAAGCTGGGAAGCTATCTGCCATCAGAAAGGTGTGAAGTGGCCCCATAAAACGCCACCAGTTCATTTCAAAATCGATCGTCGTATCTCTAAAAAAAAATCGATAACTAAATGCAGGAAGCTTAATTGTTTTATAGGGCCCCTCTACGGTTTTATAACAAAGCCCACCACGGCTCCATTACCATAAGAATCGTCGAGATGGAATCTTCACACCTTCTAATAATGTCTACCTCTCTGGGAATAATCGTAATTTTAGCGTTGAACGGCCGTTAATTAAACCGCTGATGGGGTTTTAGGTTTTTGGCGATGCGATTCGGAATTTGGCCTGTGCGATATGGTGGTCCATTCTTATCGCTAGACGATCAGAACCCCTGGAGGTGTTGCAGGGAGGTAAATTGGACTAGAGAAAATTCAAATTCAAGCCTTATTGGGGCAAGATTGTATCGACTAAACGCTTAATTACATCTATTCTGTTGATAATAGCTAGTCGAATGAATATTTAGGGCCGCAAGTTACCTCCAGACGCAACCATCAGCTATAATATCGACTAAAAAATTTTGAAAATTTTTGATAACGTTTCAAAATTCTTGATTGTTCTAGTTAAGTGCTTGTTCTTCTAAATGAGATTCTGGACCATATATCATAAAGCAATTACAAGTTTTGTTTGTTTTGGCGGTGCAGCAAGTGCGATATGGCACTTTGTTATTGGAAGGGGCAGGTGGCGCGTCTTGGCGTACTTCAAGTACCAATGCAGCTTGGCCACTCACCCGCAAGAGACGATTGTGACCGCATCTGACCACGATTCCGCTTACTGGACCACAATCGGACCCTCCAGCCACTGGCCCGTGCTCGGACCAACTCGAAACATCGTTCTCGTAAAATAAAAAAATTCACACGTTGAATTGTCAATAAACAATTTTTTTGGGTAACAACATAAAATTATATAACTCCAACAGATGGAAAGGTTATCAAGACTTTTTTGAGTTTAGAGTGAATCGTTCTAACAAAAATATTGCCGACATCGAAACTTAATTTTAATCGCCGCCATAAACGTTGTTGCATCCAATTTTTTTTGGCGTAGGCGCGACATTAAGGCTAATTTATTGACGAAACGACCACACGCTTTTAATTTATTCTATGTTAGAGAAAGGCTTTAATCTATTCAAAGACACGAGTTTATCGCCAAATCTGACGCACTTTACTGAAGCCCTAGAGCTCCAACGGAATTCCTGTAAATTTACAAGAATCGCTGTTATCATTTTTTGCATATCTTCGCAAATTTAACGCCTACTGATGAGACATCCTCCAAATGTCACGGCTCGTGCCAACGCTCCAATAAAAAATCTGCAGGACATAGACTTCGTTATTGGTCATTTAAAGCAGCTCCACGACATTCCGCTCGTAATTCGAACTCTAAAAGAAATGAAACTGAAATCTACCCGGTCAGTTCCTATAAAAAGAATCACCCGATCGCTTGGGAATTAATTAATTGAATTTTAGCTTTTAACCTTATTGCTGTCTGAAATCGTGAGGAAAGTGGAGTTTGTGGAGAATCAAAGGACCCCAAAAATTTTCTTGAGTTACCTGTATTTCTTCAATCGACTACTGCTAATTACTTTAATTGTTTCTGATGCATAAAATGGGGCCTCAATTATCTGTTGCTAATTCTAGAAATTCTACAATTTTTTTTAGCTGGAGGAGCAGCTGGAAGATCATTATTATAGCAGAAACTGTTGGGCGCAAATTTTTCAAAGAACGCAGAATTTTTTTCTAGTTCACATAATCTTTGCATAATCTACAAAAAATTTTTAAATTACGGTAGAAAAAAATTAGTTTAATAAAAAAATCAAAAGGCCCAAATTTCTTTAGATGAAAATAGTACAAAGTACAATTAAATAAAGAAAAAAATTGAAACCAATAAAAATTAATAAATTAATAAGGCGAGAACTGGAGGTTGAGAAAAATTTTAATTTTGAAAACCCGAAAATGTATTTGGTGTAATATTTATAAACGAAACAATTTGGGGTTCAATAACTTCTTTAGAGCTTTGCTTTGCGTCGAGAACCAGGACTCTACTTCCTACCATGAATTTGCGCCACTCTATAAAATATCGCGATCTTCATTGGTGACGCTTCATTGTTTATCGCTTCAATAATTTTTTTTATTACCTCACTCTCGAATTACATTGTAAGTAAGATAATGATAGTGATAAGCGAAATTAAGTTCAACTGTATATACTAGCAGACGCGTTAACCGACTCGCTTAATGATGACCCGAGTAAGTGAGGGGCATTAAAAAATTTTATTCCCTTCCAGTTATCACCGCTTTCTTGCATTTTATCGAGATAAAGAGATTTGCTGACTTCTTATAAGATCATAAATTCGATATCGTGCTGTTTTTATTTACTGAAGCGGTACACATCGTATTTTTGATGAGGTTTATTATCATCATTAAATTTAAATACTGACAAATAGGACCGCCACTTGCGAGAACAAGAAATTAAAATGTTGCTAATTGTTTGGCGAGGTGGGCCAATATAATTTACGACTGACAGATCTGGAGCTGCAGCTTTCAAGTGAAACTTTACTCACCACCTTTCAGTCAGCAAAAAGTTTTCACATCCAACTAAAGTTATTTGTCGCTTAAGGGTTTAAGTTTACGCAACACTTAAATTTAACGTCAGTCGCAAAAGAATTATTTTATAGAGAGCAGTTACATTATCAAGTTTTCATGAAATTAAAGTTTTGTAATTCTAGAATCTCTCATATGAAGCGATAGCAGGAAACAGCTTGGCGGAAGCTTCAAAGTGTCAATTTGTTTAAGCTTTTAGCTTTTACTATTCCGGAAAATTATGTGAAGTTTTTCTGTACTTCCAAATATTTGAAATAAAAAATGTTTTGGTCAGATTCTGTATTTTTGTATTTTTTTCCTAAATACTGGAAATCTGTGCCAAAGATCAAAAACCAAATAAGAAAAAAAAATTAGAGGAACTAAATTCATCACAAAATGATTTTTGGTTCTTCTATTTGAGCAACCACTTATAGTAAAATTTTTCTAGATGTTCAAATTTGAGACATCCACATACTTAGAGCTTCAAGCTTATCTGCGTAAGATAGCTATTGAAAATTTGATAAGTCGTACAAACTCGAGTAGGTAGGAAAGTTTAAAATTGAAAAAAATAACTTTTGTACTTTTTTTACAAAAATTCTTCTAAAAAATCCGGACATTAATTTCAAAAATAAGAACAACAAGATTAATAACGACAGAAAATGTCATTTTCGTTGATTTTTTTTTGCATTCTTGAAAATTTTAATTGATTGAGGTAGAAATAAATTTTTTAAGAACTTCAAACTTTGCTGAAAAATGAAAGTTTAAACATTTTTATTTACACTGCAACAAAGCCATTTAGAAGTCAATTAAATTGACGCATTTATATTTGAAATGTCTTACAAACTCAAGTAGATAGAGGGATCAAAATTTCCAAAAAATTATTTTTGTTCTCTCCTTCGAGATACTGAAAATCCTTACTCGAAGATGAGATCACCGAGACTAATTATTTCAGGAATTGATATTTTTGTTGACTCTACATAATTAGTTTAGATTTTAGCATTTTTTTAAATTTAAAATTTAAAAATCGATTTAGGTAAAAACTTTTTTCGAAAATATCCAAAATTATTGAAGCACTTCTTCTGACCATATTCTAAACTTTAGGATCCGTAATGTGAGCAATTTTTTTTATTAATAACTTTGATTAGTTAATTTACTGGTAACTTGGGATCTAGAAAAGCTGCAAAAATAATAAAAGTTGGTAACCCAGTCAAGGTTGTGAGCCATATTTTTGTCGATAGTAGAGAAACACGTGTTAACTTTGTTTCTTTTTGTTGACTTCCGCTTTTTCAATGTTTCGTCACAATATCCTGAAGTTCGATTATTCTACTTTGAAGAGGAATAGTGCAGCTTTCAATTGAGAGTTGGAGCTTTATCCGTAATCGTAGAATTTTAGAATGTAGACATTGTGTCTCTACACGAGTATTGTGTTTAATTTAGAGAATCACGCCCGCTTTGACGTCACATGCTCTCCAAACCTCCGCCTTCGAAGTAAATCACAAGAACAGTAACTCCATTCTTCGGGATAACACTGCAAACGTTGCGCTTCTAAAGCAATTGTTAGCACAGGAAGCCCGTTAAACACCTTTACCGGCAACCATCAACAGCACAATTAAAATTGTGTTACCGTGTTGGTGACACACAAAGTTAAAGCTGTGAAATATTGTCCATTGTGGGGGCGTCACGCCATTTATTTTGCACAATTTCCAGGAATGCAACCCGATGATTTTCTTGGCTTCAACTGAAGAGGGTGCCGAAGTAATGGTAAAAAGAACAAGTCCAGTCAATGAAGCTACCTTTCATAATGACTAATGATCAAAATTTGGGTACGAAAAAATTATTAATTACGAACCGTTAAATAGCCGATAACCGCCACTAATAATGGTGGTGGTGTTAGTAAAAAATCGGGTGAGACTTAATTAAGCTCGTTTCATTATGACGGAGCGGCGATTGATCTTTTATCCGAACTAAATTTAATAAAGGATTGTGCTGGGTTTTAATAAATAGTTTTATGGGTAGTATTGGAACAACCCTTAGGTGCCCGATTGTTCGATTAAATGAGGAAGGTCATTGGTCTAATTTAAAATCGAAACCAAACACAGCTGAACATACCGTCACACGTGTTGTAGGGATAGACGATAAAACCCGGGGATTTGTTGACGTGAGATCGAGGAATTTACTGAACTAACACCCGAAACTCGCAAATTTTCCATTAATTAAAAAATTGTTACTACCGCCACTTTGGTTTATTAGCAGTTTTATCGATAGACGCAATTAATTGCTTAATTAACTCGAAAATTTTAATATTAATTGATGTTTCTATTATAATTTAGAAAAGTGACAAATAATTTGTTAATTTCTCGCTTGGGCGAGAATTTTATTATTCAAATTACGTCCTGGTCCCTAATCCTTCAAGATAAAAACCACTTCGCTGACTGAATCTTATTAAATTAATAACTTGGTACGGTTTTTTCTTGAACGTTACAATGTAAACGTGGCAGTAAAGTCGTTGTAATTTCTTGTCTTAACGGGTCATTTACCGACTTTAACGTTCGTTAATTACTTATGGTAATTATAATGCCGGCGCAAATCTAGAGCGCTTCGGCCCCACAGGACTAAATATACACTCGGGTAATTGCATCGCGATTTTGATGCTTTAATGAGAACTAATAACAATTTACTTCATTGTTATATAGGTCTTAAATTGCAATCAGCGGCAAGTTCACTCATCGATCACTAGCAATGTTGAGTCTGCAAGTAAGAGAAGTGAAGATAAAATTATGACAAAGTGAGCAAATTATTAAAAGGTGTCGTATCTGATGATTCGTGTATAAAGTTTTTGCCCCTAAAGGTTTTAAGAGCAACCGCCTTACTTATTTTTTTTTTTAAATATTACACTTTCATGCATTTGGAGTAAGAACGAAAAATATTTCTGTCAATTTCTACTAAAGCTTGTTTTCTATTCTTCTTCAATCAACTTTACTATACCAACTTCTACTGTTAAATCTATAAAGTATTTAATAAGAAATTTTGAGCTTTAACAAATTAATAAAATCGGAGAATCGAGTTACATTTTGTAAAAAAATTAAATTTTATCCTTGAATTTGATGATTTCTTTTTTATAAACTATTTTCAAAAATGTTTAAATTATTGAACTCCAAAACTTTGATTTGCAGCCTTAAGTTAATGATAGACCTAAACATAAAAAATGTGGACACTAAAAGCTTGCCAAGTCAACCCCGGTCGTAGAACTAAATATTTGGTAAGGTACAAAATACAAGCAAAAATAACAAACAGAACTAAAATATTTTTGTTATGAGGCAGTAGTTCAGTTGGATTTTAGTATTGATTTATGGAAAAAGTGCTACAAATTGAAAATAAAATATATCAAAGAGAAAATGTATGTCAGACGGCTATCTGTTCTTTAATTTAATAAGAGCTTAGATTTGCTAAAAATCTTCCATTATGTGGTCAACATAAGATTGTCAAAAATTTTGCTAACAACCCCCATAACAACGCCACATTTTTTTAAATCTTCAGCAATTTACAACAACCAAGAATAATTTTTGGCTCCTTGTAAAATTTCAAACATGCCTGTCAAGTTTCTGTAAAATCTGAGGAGGTGATTTTTTTTCAATTTTAGAAGAAAATGGAAGGAATTCCATCATTAAAATTTTTCTCTATTTGTTTTCTTGTGATTGCTATAAAATCTAGCACGCAGATGAGTTATATCATTACGAACTCATAGATGTACTTAGCTCTTCTGCACCATTCTTAATTTTTAAAAGAATTTCTATGGTCGACATTAAATCAGCTAAAATTCTTCTAACAACTCCTATAACAATCTTCAACTTTCCAAAACCGTCAGTTATTTTCAACAACCAACTGTAATGTTTGATTCCTTCTAAAATTTTGAACACGACCGTCGAGTTTCTTTAAAATCCGAGGAGTTAAATTTTCTATCAATTTTGGAAGGAAAATGTTTGGCTGAATGTTTCTTTACTGCTTGATACAAAATTTGGCACGCTGGTGAGTTATTTAAATACGATCTTGTAGAAATACTCAATTCTTATATAGCATTCTTAGTTTTTCGAAAATCTTCCATTTTGTGATCAACATAAAATTGACAAAACTTCCACTAACAACACCCACTGGTACTTTTAACAACCGAGTGTAATTTTTGATTTCTTATAAAATTTTGAACACGCCTCTCAATTCTTCAAAATTTTTCAATTCTTCAATTCTTTAATTCTTTGAAAACCGAGGTGCAATTGCGGTTGCAAACCATGTGCATTCAAATGTATTTTGTCAACACAACTAGCAATTGCATAAATTCTAACAGAACACCAATCAACGGCAACCAAATCAAAACTAAAATTTTTTTGTCATTGAAGAAGTAATTAAATGAGTTTCAGTGTGGACTAAAGTTGAAAGAAATACACAAATTGAAAGGGAACATAAAGGATTATTATTAATAGCAACAATTACTTTTTCTTTGATTGAAAACAATTATCCACGTTATTATTTTGAAATAACATCAAATTTACAAAGAGAACACAAGGACAATTTTAATAAGCAATTTAAATTTTCTCGCAGGTTGGCTATAAAAATTTAAATTTTTCTTAAGTCTAACTCTACCAGAAAAAATTAAACAATGCTAAATTTACCACTTCAAGAACGTTTAATAATTAAATTCAACCTTTATCATTAAGATTTTTAGCTACTAAAACTCGTATCACAGTCTAATTTTTATAATTAAATTATCTGGATAGTTTATACCAAATCGCATCAGACGTCATAAAATTTTAGCACAGAGAATCAAAAATTTCCATGCCTTCTATTTTCATATATTCCCAATTTTGATAAATTTTTTTGTGCTCTTTTCTCTATGTTTTTGTCAAAATTCTTATTTTGTTCTAGATTTATTGATATTTCTTTTTTCTCAACCTTCAAAAATATTTAAAAATCTAACATAACTATTTAGATCCAAAACCCCACACTGCTAATTAATCTGAGGAGGGGAGAAATAAACTATAAGACGGATTAAATTTTAAACCAAAAAGAATGCAGGTAATTTAAAAATTTTCGTGATCTTAGGTTTACACCAAATGACCACAATATTCAAAACAGGAAATTTTTATTTCAAATAAAACACAAAAATACAAACTGAAAGTGAAACAAGATGTGTATAAATTGCAAAAGAAATAGGTAAACAATTAAAAAAAAAAGAAACACGTAGAAGAAACAGCTTAGAACAAAAATCAACTTTTAATTCTTTTAATTAAAATTTTAATTAATTTTTTTAAATGCTTTTATTAAATTTATTTGATTTGATGTCAAGAAACATTTTTCTAAAATGCTTAGAAATACAAATTAAATTAAAACAAAAACATTTAAATGCCTCCAAGTTATTACTAAACCTCGTATTACAGTCTAATTTTTATAATTAAATTATATGGATAGTCTATACCAAATCGCATCAGACGTCATAAGATTTTTGCACAGAGAATCAAAAATTTCCATGCCTTCTATTTTCATATATTCCCAATTTTGATAAATTTCTTTTGTGCTCTTTTCCCTATGTTTTTGTCAAAATTCTTATTCTGTTCTAGATTTATTGATATTTCTTTTTTCTCTACCTTCAAAAATGTTTAAAAACGTAACATAACTATTTAGATCCAAAACCCCACACTGCTAATTAATCTGAGGAGGGGAGAAATAAACTATTAGAGGGATTAAATTTTAAACCAAGAAGAATGTAGGTAATTTAAGAATCTCCATAATCTTAGGTTTATACCAAATGACCACAATATTCAAAACAGGAAATTTTCATTTGAAATAAAACACAAAAATACAAACTGAAAGTGAAACAAGATGTGTATAAATTGCAAAAGAAATGGGTAAACAATTGCAAAAAAAGAAACATTTTTTTTAAATGCTTAGAAATTCAAATTAAATTAAAACGAGAACATTTAAGTGCCTTCAAGTTATTGATCAGGCCAAACACATAAGAGGTAAGGCAATTTTAAGTTTTTTAAGTGGAGATTATTTGAACTTGAATAGCAAATTAAAAAAATACTGCAACAATTTTCCTCGACGGTAGTTTATTTATTCTGAATGGGGCGCTGAAAACTATTTTTCCAAGTTTCTTAGAAATTGATATTAAATTAAGAAATAATAAAATTAATTTAAGGATAATTGGAATCAAACTTTCAACTTCTTACACTTTAGGTTTTGGTTGTAGAGAATTTTTGAAATGCTGCTACGTGCATTTACTGCACAATAACGGATTTCATTGTAATAAATAAAATTAATTGTTGGAAATTTCTATTCGCACAAACACGTTGATAGAAGATAATTTTTTCTATTTACTTTTAACTTTTTGTTGTCACACCGTAATTGATAAGAAAGATAACGTACCAACAGTCAATGCATCACTCTCAATAACTTGAAACTGTAGTACCTACATACTCCATAAATCTTGAATTTGTGCTTAAAGTGCTATTCCGTTATAGCTAATAATTTCTTAAATTGAGTTAAATAAACTTTTCTCAAAGTTTTTAATTTTTTTCTAATACTAAATTGTCAATCAAATTATAGAATCAGTTGATTAACAAATGCGAGAAGTTCGAACAAGTTTCTTATAATTCTACACCAGACACATCACAGATATTATCGTCAATAATTCTTCCATTACCTCTGTCGATATCAAATAAATTTCGAAGTACTGTTAACATCAATATCGTTATCGAATTTCTTTCATCTCGTCCATCATTTCTTGCACCATTAATAATTTCTGACTACTTCCTGAAACCTAAACCATTCATCAGTAACGTAATTGTAACTCATTAATAACACATCTAAAAATATTAACAAGGCCGTTTAAAAGGAGAAACTACAATAATTTCTCTTTTAAATAGCTTCAATGATTGTAAATAACAGCTACTTGTTCTGTTGACGCATCATTTAAAAGCTCAGATAGCACCAAGTCCGTGTAAAACCCATTAGAGTAAGTTATGAATAGTCGTAATTTCAATACTCTCCACTTTCCACGCCTCATCCACAATTGAGTTATGTTTTTCGATTGTAATCGCACTTTAATTTGAATAAATCCCCGGAATACTCTTCATGAGTAATGCAGCAATTATCTCGCCAACAACCTGATAATTCATTTGACAATCCAACTAGTTAAATTGCATGAATTTTTTTAATGAAACGCACCTAATTTCGAAATAATTTCCGGTGGTATTGCTTGGGGCTGTTATCGGAAAAATTCTTGGGGTTCGGGGGCGTTTTCGTGCAATTATCCAATGGTGGCTAACAAAAACAAAAGTGACCGCGTCTCCACGCGTCACCCATTTTTACCCTTCATCCGTCGAAATGGTTCCGTAATTGCAGGTGCGAATCCATCTAATATCCTGGACGGATTGTTTCTTTAATTAAATGTCGTTTTTCTTGCCAAACCTTGTGTTGGGATTGCCATTATCTGTTTGGGGGCGGTTCGGGGTCATAATGACGCAACACACAAAAAAAGTGATTCGTATATTCTTTGCGTTTATCTAGACAGATGCAATGTTTTTTCTTTGGTATGTCAATAGAAGGGGTGAGACATTGCGCGAACTCTTTCAGGCGACAGGTCCGCCCACGCGCTCCTGTAAACAGTGTCGTGTGCCACCCTGTTTTTTAGTTGGATGTGTCAACAAGGTTATCGTGAATGGGTGCCTTGTGTTAGCATGGAATTTGTCCAAGGATAAGGTCTTTTTTGGTACGGATCTAATCTGGGTACATATTTGATGTGGACATGGTGCTACGACTTGTTTGTTTGAGATCGTACCAGGAAATTCGGCAGTGAATGAAGCGCACAAACCAGCCCTCGGGTGCTTCATCAACGAAACTAACAATATTTAACTCTAAATCACTAAACTCTGAAGGTAAATGCTAAAAACGTTTTGGTAATTATTAAGTAGAGATTCTGACTGAGATGGACTTGTTACGTCCCCTTTTACCTACAATTTTACGTGGAGTTGAAAAATTACTTAAAGTTTGCTCAATTTTAATTTCTTGCTTCTAACGTACTTTTTCTTCCCTTAAATTAAAAAAACTAACCAACCTAAACTGAAAGCTGAAAGTTCTATCGGAAAAGGCCTAATAGCCCGACAAGAAGAAAGCCAACGCTGAAAAAATTTACTAATTACTTGAACAAAAAAATTTCATCTAAATAGGAGCTTTTTCAATATTTTTGGTTCCCGCCACCAAATTTTAAAAAAACGTAGAATTTTTTTTCCACTTAGTTTGTCATTTAAAAATTTAATTTGAATATTGCATCAGCTGAATCAAAAAGAAATTTCAACTTTCTATCTACTAGCAGAGTACTTGCCCATAAGCCGCAAAAATGATTTTTTAAATTTTGTTCAGAGTCAAGCAAAGTTTGATAAAAAAAATGAGATAAGGGACCGCAAATTTCTTTAGACTTTGGCCGCAAAATTGCCTTAATGCGAAACTGCTTTTTGGAAAATCGCAAGCAGCTTCTCTTCTTTCCATTGCAACTTCATTAGAATGTCTCTCTTGGATAATAGTAGACGTCACGTGACGAGACTTTGCTTTATTCCACAGACGTCCGGTGTTCAGCCAATGTTAGCACCAAAACAATATAATTTCGTCCAACGTGTGTGTGTGCAAACGGCCGGGGCGCACGTGTAGGCACTTTATAATTACGTAGACCACGTCAATAAGAAGAAAAAAAATCAAATCAACTCGCACCGAGCGTTGTTGTGCACTCTATACACGTGCCTCAGCAATGGGTGCGTGCCTGAAAAAATTGAATTTGATTCTTATTGCTCGAAACAAGACGCCAGCTACTTTATCCCGACATCAAACAGAAATTTTTGCCACCTAGAACTTCAACAGTGAATTATCCTTTTGTTTGGTTTCAGTTTTATTTTCATTTATTTTCTAACATCAAAATTTTTAGAAGTCACCTATTTAACATTTTTCTTCAGATTTGCTTCAGGAACGATTCACCAATTAAAAGTGCAAGCTTTTCTGCGCCGCGGTGGGTTGATGATTGGTGGTGGTGGCGTCTCCGGGGGCGGTCCGGCCGCCGTTCGGTAATTTCTTTTCGGAATTGGCAAGTCGTGTACGTGCTGAAACGCAAGTGCCAGAATCGGTTTCAACAATCAAATTCAAGTAGTACATGTTTAGGTACTGACCATGCATAACGTATAACTCTCATAATTAAACCTAAAGGGCATATCGACCTACATAACGAGCCGGCAACCCGACGCCGCCCGCAATAACACAGAACGTGTACAATTTTTACTACGTTCTTGTCTTCATGCATTTCAATATTTTTTTTCAGTTCGACCAGAAACGCGTGCAAAACGTGACGTACAGCCGGGTGTTGCTGGTTACAGTAAACCTCTTCTACTTAGCAGTTATTGGTAACACAAACGGTAAAGTGATTTATTCCCGTTTAACGAGATTGTCAAAAGGAATTGGATGGCGGTCTCTGGGTGAACTTGCAAATTTGTCGCGAGTAATTGAAATTAAAAACTAAAAAGCACGTATTGTTCGAAGTAGATGCCACTTCTATGGTGGCTTCCGATAGACATCGGTAATTATATGGTACCGATGTTGCAGACACTGCGAGTGCCGCCGATGGGGAGACCAGTTTTGATGCCGGTGATGAGCGAGATCTTTAAAACAAGAACGAAATCTCATCAAAACTCGAGCAAGTTGCGTGCCTCTGTGCTTCAATTTTGATGGAAGAGACGCCGCAAACCGGGTTTTCACGCAAAAGTCCCGCGACATGAACCAAGAACCACCGCCGGCTCCATATGGCCTTCAGCGCACCCCGGGGGTCAACGAAAGATAAGATTGCGCACCAAAGAAATTTCAGGCATATGGGTGAGAAAAAATTTCCTTCAATTACCCTTATGGTGTAGTAGCAAAAAACTTGCATGATATAATTCCATAAGTTGTCTACTTTCAGTAGTAGCGTATTGCCTCAAGTGTCGCTTTCCGTCCCTTTTCTTTTGCGTTTCGATTTATGTATTTTGCATAAATCATGAGTCGGTTTCTTGTTGACGTTGGGTGTTTTTTTTTAGATTGGAGATGAATGAACGTGTTTTGTCGGATGGTCGTACGTGATTAACGCCAACGACAAGCGCGGTCTCGGCGAGATCTCGTTGTTGAAAATGTAAGAAATGGACGATTTACGATGCCGTGCCGGTTTACAATCGAATAACCACGCCACGGACGCCGTGAGTACAAATCGCCTCATTTTAATTGTTCCATCTGAGATCGATCGATTATGAATCGACAGGGTTTTTCAAAAACATCCAACAGTAAATTATCGAGAACGAAGACCTTCGCCTCGGCCTGCCATTCCCACAGATTCCTAGCAGTTTTTTGTACCACCAACAGATTTATCTCCAACTGCAACTTTAAATCCAACCTTACACGCCTTGAGATAGGCAACCTCAAATGCGAGAAAAGATGCAACGTGGCGAGACACTTTTAGTTACGAATCCTATTTCTTGATTGAAAATTCGAAAATAATGCTGGAAACTCGTTAATATTAATTTGCAATTAACAAATAGAAATTTATAGAAATTCTATTTCTTTGTTGAAGATTAGTTCGTTGATAATTGTTGTGGTAATTGAACTTTTCTTCAAATTGTATGCGTGGATTTGTATTAAAATCTAGTCCAGCTTTAGGTGCCAAAGTGATAAAAATATTTTAAAATTTTTAAAGAGAACTGAACCTTGAATAACAAATTGACACTTAAGCCCTATATTAGTAAAACGCAAATTTTTGAGATGAATAAGATAAAAACTTTATAACGCCATTTTGGTAAGAGTTTAAACAATTGACACGTTTATTGAAAATTACAACTTTTTGATAATGAAAAAATTGACGTTCAAACTAAATGAAACAATAAATTCTGTGATAATTCTAGATTGAGAATACTTTGCCTCCTGCGGCCAAATATTAGTTGCTTGTAGGCAGTCAAGTCAGAAGCAAATAAAAGCTAATTAATATCGTAAAAAGCGTCGGAATACCTTGAGGATCCTCCGCCTGATAGTGGCCCGCATGAAACAACCATAAGCGCACCTTTAACCGGAACGTTCATCACTAATAATCACCCACCTATCTGTGATCTATTAGTTTTAGAATATGAGACCATTAATTACCAATCGAAATTAAATTAAATCGTCAGTCTCGTTACCGAACATGTGGAGCGTGTATTAATTTTAAGTATAGTGGGCGGTATAGACACGTTATCGCTGCCCATACACAAGTGAACCTCCCAATCGTTAAGTAGAAGCGATTTATGGCGTCAATCCAACTACAACGTACATTACAACAACCTCGAAAGTTATAAAACAAAAATGACGCCATCAATTCAAATTACGCGGACTGGAAACTAAACTGATTTTCAAGGTCGTCGCATGGAGGATGCGCCGTTTCTACCTAATTATTAAAGAATTTTTGTGACGAGTTTTTGAAAACACACAAACCGCCTCAAAATTGAATTGAGCTGGTCATCATTAGTGGTTGTTATTTTTTTTTTTCAGACAATTACCTTCTGACCGTTTATTAGGTCTGAAGGGTTAAACACGTAAGTTTCGGGCCGGTAACGTAATTTAATAACATTGTAAGACGGAGCCAACCCCTTAAGTTGGCTGCCACACGTCCATTCCAGTAGGGCGTGGATGGACAACCGCGAGTTGCATTAGAGCTCCGAGATGAATTAAGCCGATATCCATCTAAGAATATTATACATTAGAGCGGCGGGGTAAACCGCTTTTGTGATGGATTATACGCCGCAGTGCCGCCGATATGGGGGTTGAAGGGTTTGTTTGCTGTGATCGAGTTCGACGCGATTGCCTTGAAGCTCACGGACGGACGGCCAGTCGACCAGATTATATTAATTATAATGGAGAAGACGACTACTGATGGACAGCCGAGAAGTCGGCTGCTCATCCAACAAATTCTGGATAAACACGAGAGTTTTCGTTTACTAATATTGTAACCCTAAACCATAGTTGCAAATTTAATTTTTTAACTTATGTTTATAGAACGTGTACGCTTGTTTGTTGCTAAATTTTGCTAAAGACGCTAAAGCACACCTCAATAGTAACAAAATTTGATTAATTTAGTAATAATTATTAACGAGGGTTCTTTTCCAAAAATGCGTCATCGAAAATTGGCGATTTAGTTGGAGACTCCGCGGTCAAGCAACGAACCCGTTTCTAAAAAAATTCGCTGCAACGATCCCACAAAGCGGTGATAATTATTGGTAGCAAAATTTGGATAAATCACCAAATCCTCGACGTTGTAATAAAAGTTTGTGTTGACTCTTCTAAAATTTCCAAAAGTTACTTTCCTAAATCTCTCTGTATCTTTCTGACCGCAACTTTGTATTTTAAACGTATTTTACGGGTCCCTATCCTAGTTGCAAATTTAATTTTCTTACTCATTCAACTAAAATAAATCAATTAATAAAATAATTTTGCTAATTTTTGCCAAGAAGGCAAAAATACTCCTGGATTGTAATGAAATTTGATCAATTTAGCTATAATTATTAACGAGGGTCTTTTTCGAACAGATCAGCATCGGAAATTTGCGATTTTGTTGGAGACTTCGCGGTCAAGCAAGAAACCCGTCTCTAAAAAAATTGCTGCAACGATCCGACAAACCGGTGATAACTATTGGTAGCAAAATTTGGATAAATCACCGAATCCTTGACGTTGTAATAAAAGTTTGTGTTGATTCTTCCAAAATCTTCAAAAGTTACTTTCCTAGATCTTTTTGCATCTCTTTGATCGAAATTTTGTACTTTAAACGTATTTTACGGGTTCCTGTCCTAGTTGCAAATTTAATTTTCTTACTCACTCGAATAAAATAAATCAATTAATAAAATAATTTTGCTAATTTTTGCCAAAAAGACAAAAATATTCTTGGATAGTAATAAAATTTGATCAATTCAGCAATAATTATTAACGAGGGTCTTTTTCGAGAAGAGCAGCGTCGGAAATTTGCGATTTTGTTGGAGACTCCGCGGTCAAGCAACAAACCCGTCTCTAAAAAAATTTGCTGCAAGGATCCCACAAAGCGGTGATAATTATTGGTAGCAAAATTCGAATAAATCGCCGAATCCTCGACGTTGTAATAAAAGTTTGTGTTGACTCTTCTAAAAGTTCCAAAAGTTACTTTCCTAGATCTTTTTGCATCTTTTTGATCGCAATTTTGTACTTTATTTTGTACTTTAAACGCATTTTACGGGTCCCTGTCCTAGTTGCAAATTTAATTTTCTTACTCATTTGAATAAAATAAATCAATTAATAAAATAATTTTGCTAATTTTTGCCAAAAAGACAAAAATATTCTTGGATAGTAATAAAATTTGATCAATTTAGCAATAATTATTAATGAGGGTCTTTTTCGAGTAGCGCAACGTCGAAAATTTGCGATTTTGTTGGAGACTCTGCGGTCAAGCGACGAACCCGTTTCTAAAAAAAATAGCTCTAACGATCCACCAAAGAAGTAATAATTATTGGTAGTAAATTATCAATCAATCACCAAATTTTCAACGTTGTAACAAAAGTTGGGTTGACTCTTCCAAAATTTCCAAAAGTTATTCTCATCAATTTCTTGATAACTTTCTGATCCCAATTTCGGAGTTTAAGCATCGTATTTGACGTTAACGCATCTTTTTTAGGAGCCACTTTACTCTCTGTTGTTAAGTTCGATTTCGCTATTTCCATTGTAAATTAGTTGTTGCGTCATTATGTAGGTAGCAGTTCTTATAGCGTCTCTAGCACCCATTAGCGGATATGTTAATGTTCGTGTTCTTTATGGCGCAATAAAAATCGGTATCGAGGATTGAATAGATATAATTCTAATGTCCCCAAACAGCGTTCAAGTTGAACACGCGAGTGGCGAATTGAGTAATATTACTTCAACGAGTTCTTTCCAATTTTTAGTGCCACGTTCCGGCCACAAACAACATAATTACCATCAATAGTTGTTCATCTTGCATCGTATTTGAATTCTTACGTTCTCGGTGCGTCGTATAACCGCTAACTTCAATTAATTACACTGAAAATGGCCGAGAGTCTTTTCGCGGCCCAACTTTCTGGAAGACATTAATCGTCGACCGTTTCACTCGTATTTATATTCACTGTCAGAACAGAGAGGTAATCAGCAACAACAAGTTAATTTAGTCGAAGCTATAAATAAGGCCATCGCAAGTTCATGTTGCGGTTGTTTCTGTGAGTGAATACAATTCAATAAATACTGGAAGAAAAGAGATCACACACGGAGACGGCGGTCATTAAGACTACTGAGGCGGCCGAATCGATGGTGGTACCCAGATAAATTGCCCGGTACCGCTTTCATGGCGAT
This sequence comes from Pyrochroa serraticornis, assembly GCA_905333025.2. Taxonomy (NCBI): domain Eukaryota; kingdom Metazoa; phylum Arthropoda; class Insecta; order Coleoptera; family Pyrochroidae; genus Pyrochroa; species Pyrochroa serraticornis. The sequence goes on along the minus strand of HG995157.1, from coordinate 4,243,234 downwards.
TATTAAATGTTAGCAAGAGTTGGAGATCAAGAAGCAAACTCGATCGTATTAAGTTTCAGTAAAAGACCTACAACTTTATGGCGTAAAAAAACTGTGGAAACGGAGAACTAATTGCGTTATTTCGGTACTTAGGCAAAATTTGCGCATGGATCAAGATAAACAGCAAATTATTGTAAAATTAATGCTTCTAAGAGCCTAATAGCTCCAAAATTGCACAGTACCATTTCTAGTGGCGCAGAGTGCAAAATTTTATAAATTTTAGGTTTTGACCATTAGAGTGGTACCACCTGCAAAGTCAAGCCAAATCAAAAACTTTAAAAAAGCTTTTAAGCTTTAAGGAGGATAATAGAAACAGGACCAATGGAAGAGAAGTTTTAAACTATTAAACTACAAGAAAAAATAATATTTCAGTACTCTTAGGGATTGAAATCGAATTATATTAAAGAGAAGAGCGAGGAAATAATTTTTATTTCCTAGAGGTCCTTGGTGCCAATTTGTTGTTGCTGGCCCGTCGCAATCCTGGCGTCCCAACTCGGCAGTCGGTTATTAAATAAAGAACCATCCATGCCACTCTGCATCCGTACAAGAACATTAATTAAACAGCACTCATTTATCTAATCTAAGATCCCAATCGCAAATTTTAATCGAGCAGTCCGACCGAGGCCTTATTACAGGTATCGCAAGAGTATTCCACTGTTACGGTTGCTCTGGGTCGAACAATGATATATTTTATTGTATCCCGGAGACGCCCGATATGTAATTACAATTAAAACACAATTTATTTCTTAATTAAAGCCCGAAACCAGATCGAAAACTACACGTTATCGCGCATCGTCCATCTTCTCATATCCGTAACAAAAGTAAGAGTTCCTCACGACGGAAGGTCGTTTGTTTTTAACGCCCCCAACCAAGTGAAACTTATGAATAAGAAGCGTGCGTTACTGTCACGTCAATCAAATATGTAAGCAGATTCTGAAACGCGAGAACCTCCCATCGACACCTTTCAAACTATAAATTTTTAAATTAATTTTCAATTAAATTAAATTTATTTTAATTTAACAATAAAATTGGTCCTAATTTTGTTTCTTGCGGCAAACTGTATGTAACAAATTCCTTTAATTTGGTTAGTGATGATTTATCCTCCCTCTAGTCACGCGATGTTGTGTTTCCGGGGCATTATGCAAATTTGCTCAGCCATAAGGTCCATGGTGGAATTATGCAGATGGGGCGCCTCAGGTTGACTCGGATCTGTCTTCGTTTCGTTTCGATGGATTCGAAACGTTTAATTGAATTGTCTTGGACCACCTACATGTCGCATCCGGATCAAGTATTTATTCCCTAATCAAGAAAGGCATTGTTTATGTCCAATCACGACTGTTTTACGTCGCGGTTCGGCATCCAGTATCTGATTTGAATTGCATCAAGACCGGACATAAATCCGTTAAACATTGGCATTTATTTAAAGTGGTGGAGGGTTATTTATCGAATATCGGCAAACGAACTGTGGCGGCGCGACGGGGGCGAATAATTGACCCGGTTCTTCTAAGCCCCACCACGGCAACTTCCAAGAAAAAACAAGCCCCAAGGAAGGTCTGGACGTAACGGGATGCTGAAGTCACTTATGCAGTCCCAAATTCACTTCGCGGACCACTGTCACTGACCCAGGTTAACTTCTAGCTTTTCTGATTGACTTCTAACAGTGAATACAGACTTCTATACAAAAGGTGTTTAGAAGAAATAATCGAAATTTCCCAAAGGCAAGTCGAGGATATTTAAAAAGATATCACTATCACCATTGAGAACTTCAAAAAACTATGAACGATGTTGTGGCAGAGTTAAGATCAAAAATCGAATCGTTCCTTAATTGCAAAAAATTGGGCAATGGCGGTCTACAAATAAAATTAGCACCTTCAGAAATTGGCAAAAGCGCATCTCAAGCGGAAAGCAAGCCAAAAATATTCAAAAAAATATCACAATTCTCAAGAAAAGTTGTACTATTTGTCTTGAAAAAATTTTAGTTATTCTAGAGACAAGTCTGAAAAAATTGGTAACTATCTAAAAACATGTGCAAGTGTTTATAATAATTATTATTTTAACAAATTTACTAAGAATTGATTAGGAAGAATTTTTTGTAAATAATTTTTTTGTGAATCTGGTTAGTACTGTTGAGAATGCAATTAACTGAAAAATTCACAATAATTTTGATTGCGGTTTTAAATTCCAATTGTAATTTGACGTCCTTAGTCTTCAAATCGACGCGAATTTGGAGGTTTTCCAACTCACTTTGTATCGGGTTCAAAAACAAGAAATAAGTGCCAAATCCAGTTACAGTTTGTTTTAATTTAAGAATTTTGCTCCTAATTTCTGTTAAATGAGTAAAATTGGTAGTGGAGTTGCAATTAATTAGAGAGTTAGAAACAATTTTGGATAATTCAATATTTAGGTTAGCAATACAATGTTGTACTGGAAGAGGCAACGATTTTGCTTCAATTCTTGCTTGAGCCAGAAAATTTCTAGTTATAGGAATTGATAATTGGTTAAATTTCGGAAATCAGCAATGGTTTTCAGGAATAAAATTGGAGTGAAAACCTTAGTACCAAGTATATAGATTTATTAGCGTGCCTCCTACCATTTTTCTTGATTTTAGAAAATTTTGAAAAAGTTCAAAATTAATTAAAATTCTTGCTCTGTCCTATAATCTTCAAATAGAAGAGAAACAAAAAAATTTTTTTTTCATTAAACTGATGCAAAAATTTCTTTATCTAAATCTCCTAGATGTTTACTTTGTAGAGTGGCAACGATAATTGAGAACTGATCGTCAAGCCAAAATGGGAGAGTGATGGAGAAGGTCGAGGGAGAACGTTATACAAACATCGGTCGTTAATTTGTGTTCTCTGGAAATTTACGACTTATTCAAACGAACATTGGATATGATTATTAAAGCGGACAACAGACAAGTCGCTACCATAAAACTCGAGAGCTCTATCCATCAGCCCTTCGTGTTCCTGAATTTATATCTTCTCACGCAGAGAACTGAAAGAGTTAACGATTTTTATGTTACATTCTCGGAATAGTCTCGGGACTCGGGAGGACGGCGCTAAGATCCTCAATAAAACGAAAACGACTACACGTTTGAATGATGATTCTCAACTGACCGATTGACAGTCGGTTAACTGAAAGTGATCATTTAACTACTGCCTTTTCTCACACACATGCACCCTTTGATTTATGTGGTCGGTTTAATAGATTTTTTTCTTTTAAAAGACGCAATATTTTTTAATTGCAGCTTGATTCGTTAATGTATTCTCTCCTAGTGGCGGGTCATTAATTGTGGTTCTCCACTCAACCGGCATTGTTAATTCGAAATTGATTACATGTAAGACATTTTGAAACAATTCTCAAACAATTTCGTTATCGCTATATCGATTTGGCGATACTAAGAAATTTTCAAAATAATCTATTGCCGTCAAGATTTAACGGTTTTCGGTAGTCCGAAAGTAAATCTTGATCTTAACACAACCGATGACTTACGAAAATACATATATCACTTCCACTACCCTCCTCTCGGATAATAAAGAATCTACTAACAAAAGTTGCTTCGCGACTAAATCCGGCAATAATAAAAGAAACTGACCATTGAGTCCTGACCGCATTCCCGTAAACATTCAGATTCGGGCCCCGATTCCGGATCGCCATCAAAAATCTTTTTGTTGAAATTGTGAATAGGGAGCGTTTCTATTATTGTTATGAAGAATTTCTAGTTAACGCCAGGACTGGACTTGGCTTATCTTACATCGCGTGGTCGTATTTCATTTTGGTATGTTATTTAGGGAATTGCTGCGGGTCGCTAATTGGTGGCGGCGGTGGCGGCGTGATTTATAACCTCGTAGAGCGAATATATTTTTTGACGCTATCATCTGTGTGGAATTGTTAAATGTGTGGCATTATATTTGAATAATATTTGTATTTTGTCTATGTCTATGCAAATTATTTGAGATCATTAAAGATAGATTAAAATGGTGAAGAGACTCTGGCAAGGTATCGGGAGGAGTTGGGGGTTGGGTAAAATGGTCGTTATTTTGGTGATTGCCACGGAGGTAGCGCATTAGTGGATGATATAATATAAGAAAATGATATAGCCGTAAGGTGGATGAAGATGTTATCGCAAGACTGACAATGTTGCTTAAATAATTGAGTTTTGAGATCCTCATTGTATAATTGAAGATCTTTTTCATATAATTCTTAAAGTTAATTTAATTTGTATTTAGCATAAAGCAGCAACATTTTACGTTTGGGCATCTATGAGCAAGATAACAAGCTTTTAAAAAAAAGAAAAAAACTCAAAGTTTTCAGTTTTGTCTAACGTCTAACGTTCAGTCATCAAATTTTTTTCCTTTTTTTAAACTTTACATTTAAGTAATTATTATATTGTAACAACATAATATTGAGGAAATAATTTTAGAGTGTTATTAGAAGTTATAAATATTTACAATATGTTTTGAAAAAATTTATCGTCTATACAATTTATCATTGTTTGCAATTGCGTGCTCTGATAAACCAATCATATTACGGTTAACTAGTTACTAATTGATCAAATTCCTTTACTATCTACATCTGCAATAATATGCATTGAATTTTCTACATTTCCACCAAATATCACTGATATTATTTGATTTTTCTTGTCTTCATAGCCATTTACTTCTTAAAAAATAAAATTCTTTGGTTAAGTAATCAATACTTTGTTTTCTAAAATTTTTTGCCGTGTTTTTTGGATATTTTATTAATGTTTAAATTTTTACAATATTTTAACTATTTTTTAATATGCTGTTTGGCTCAATGAATTTCTCTTCTATCGCATCAGTTTAGAAAATTGCAAAAACTGCTTTGCAATTGTTATACACAATATTTCTTGCTCTGTTATAAATGTGTAACTTATCCTATTATCATCACCTTAGCCTATTTAATTCACACATTTTTTTCCCTATTTATATCACTATTCCACTATTTTTATTCACTATTCCACGGTACTTGGAATCTCTCACACGTTAGCATTTTTTTATAATTGATAAAATATACTTCTTTATTTAAGGCCATCTTCTCCTTTCTTTTATCTATGTTGATTGCTTTTCTACCATATTTGAAAAATACCTTACTATAGTTCTTTTGTTATTTGAATTTGCCACTCAAATTATCATTTTGACTCTTTCAAAAAATTCTAAATTTTGCAGCTTTAGATAAACGTGTCCATTTTGAAAAAATAATTTTTCCGAAGTAGTTTGAAACCTTGTAAGACAATAAAGTTTTTGACTAGTAGATCAAAAATATTTTCTGTACTTCATTAATTGGTTCTTCGTCGATTTCGTTTATATTATTTGGTATTCCGGCATATTTAAACTGTTTTTTACTTTGGTTGTCTATATTTCTTTTTTGACAAATCTCCTTAAATTTTGCTACTTCTGACAAAAAAATATGATACCGATTTCTTAAAAAAATCAAAAATTTTGTAGAAATAAACCATCCTCCAGTATATCTAATTGACTCATTTTCCCTATTTTATACAAAATACCCTCTGCTGTTAAAAATATTCTCCTTCACGTAGTCTGCAACCTCTCAAAACATTAACGTTTTCTGCTAATTGAAAAAATATATTTTTCCTTTTATGTTGCCATCTTCTTCTTTGATTTTTCTATCTTGATTGTTCTTCTACCATATTTGAAATGCTTTTAATTTTAGTTTTCTTTGTTTGTTTTTAGAATTTTAATGACTCTCAATGCCACTCAAGTTATCATTCTGATCCCTTTAAAAATGTTAATCTTTTGCAATAAATATCATAGTCTAAGTACATCTAATTAACATCATTCTTCTTTCCCTAAGCACATTACCTTGTGTTTCCAAACATATTTTTCCCAACTTTTTCAAGTAGTTTGCAACCAATTAAGAGATTAAAACTTTTTGGCTAGCAAATTCAAAATATTTTCTCTACTTCATTGTTTTCTTCTTCGTCGATGCCGTTTGACTTATTTAGTCTTCCGGTATATCTGAACTGTTTTTCAATTTGGTTTTCTATATTTCTTTTTCATCATTCTAACGCCAAATCTCCCTTAATTTTGCCACTTTTGACAAGAAAATTCTGGCACTGATTCCTTCAACAAGTGATAAACTTTGTAGAAATAAACCATTTTCTAGTATATCTAATTAACTCCCTTATTCTTTTTTTATGCGCAACACCTTCTGCTATTAAAAGTATTATTTCATTTTGCTAAAATTATTTTCCTTCACGTAGTCTGCAACCTCTCAAAACATTAACGTTTTCTGCTAATTAAAAAAATATATTTTTCCTTTTATGTTGCCATCTTCTTCTTTGATTTTTCTCTCTTGATTGTTCTTCTACCATATTTGAAATGCTCTTAATTTTAGTTTTCTTTGTTTGTTTTTAGAATTTTAATGACTCTCAATGCCACTCAAGTTATCATTCTGATCCTTTTAAAAAATGTTAATCTTTTGCAATAAATATCATAGTCTAAGTACATCTAATTGACATCATTCTTCTTTCCCTAAGCACATTACCTTGTGTTTCTAAACATATTTTTCCCAACTTTTTTAAGTAGTTTGCAACCAATTAAGAGATTAAAACTTTTTGGCTAGCAAATTCAAAATATTTTCTCTACTTCATTGTTTTCTTCTTCGTCGATGTCGTTTAACTTATTTGGTCTTCCGGTATATCTGAACTGTTTTTCAATTTGGTTTCCTATATTTCTTCTTCATCATTCTAACGCCAAATCTCCCTTAATTTTGTAACTTTTGAAAAGAAAATTGTGGCACTGATTCCTTCAACAAGTGATAAACTTTGTGAAAATAAACCATCTTCTAATATATCTAGTTAACTCCCTTATTCTTTTTTTATGCGCAACACTTTCTGCTATTAAAAGTATTATTTCATTTTGTTAAATTTATTTTTCTTTACGTAGTCTGCAACCTCTCAAACATTAACGTTTTCTGTTAATTGAAGAAATATATTTTCCCTTTTCTGTTGCCATCTTTTTCTTTGATTTTTCTATCTTGATTGTTCTTCTACCATATTTGAAATTTTTTTAATTTTAGTTTTCTTTGTTTGTTTTTAGGATTTTAATGCCTCTCAATGCCACTCAAGTTATCATTCTGTTCCTTTACACATTACCTTGTGTCTTCAAGCATATTTTTCCCATCTTTTCAAGTAGATTGAAACCATTTAAGAGATTAAAAGTTTTTGGCTAGCAAATTCAAAACATTTTCTCTACTGCATTGTTTTCTTTTTCGTCGATGTTGTTTAACTTATTTAGTCTTCCGGTATATCTGAACTGTTTTTCAATTTGGTTTCCTATATTTCTTCTTCATCATTCTAACGCCAAATCTCCTTTAATTTTGCCACTTTTGACAAGAAAATTGTGACACTGATTCCTTCAGCAAGTGATAAACTTTGTAGAAATAAACCATCTTCTAGTATATCTAATTAACTCCTTTTTTCTATTATATGCACAACACCTTCTGCTATTAAAAATATTCTTTTATTTTGTTAAAATTATTTCTTTACACGTAATTTGCAACCTCTCAAATCAATTAACGTTTTCTTCTAAAAGAAAAAATATATTTTCCCTTTGTTGTTGCCATCTTCTTCTTTGATTTTTGTATCTGGATTGTTTTGCTACCATATTTGAAATGTTCTTCACTTTAGTTCTCTATGTTTTCTTTCAGTATTTTCATTAGTCAATTTTTTAAATTTTGAGACTCAAGTTATTATTCTGATTCTTCTAATTCTTCTCTCGCTAAACATATTACTTTCTGCTTTCAGGCATATCCTTTCTCATTTTAGTAAAGTTATTGTTTCCAAGTAGTTTACAACCCTTCAAGGCATTACATTTTTTGGCTAGAAAAACAAAAATATTTTCTCTATTTCATTGATATCTTCTTCGTCAATTTCGTTTATGTTATTTGATCTGCCAGCATATTTGAAATGATTTTCACTTTAGTTTTCTATATTTCTTTTTCAGCATTCTTATGCCAAATTTCTTTAAAGTTTGCCACTTTTGACACAAAATGGTGACACTGATCACTTCAAAGACTCATAAATTTTGTAGAAATAAACCATCCCCTAGTATATCTAATTGATCCTTTCAGCTATTAAGAGTATCCTTTCATTTTGCTAAAATTATATTCTTCCAAATAGTTCTCAACATCTAAAGGCATAAAAGTTTTACACTATATGATTAACCATTCTTTTCTGCGTTATTGCCATCTTATTTCATTTTTCTGTGACATACTCTTTCAATACATTTGGACTGCTCTTTACTTTGGTTTCACAAAATCTTTTTTGTGTTTATAATTTAGTATACACTTTTAAGCCACCAAAAATTCTTGATCAATAATCAACATTATTGTTCTCCTACATTTTTAGATTTTTCTACATCAATTCTTCTTCTACCATATTGCGTCTTATTTTTTCTCCTTATTTTTTAAATTTTTTTTTAAATCTCTTGATACCAGTGATAATCGTCTAATTCCCTTCAACTATTGTCAGATTGTATATTAATTAGAGAAATTGTTTTTATGTCTTCAATACTTTATTTTTTTAAATTACGCCTTTCCTTATTCCTTGCAGTTTTGTATTCTTGCATAATTTTTATAAGTTTATTACGAGTAATTAATTCTCTTTCCTTTTCTCTGGGAATCACATAGTTTTTAACCTCAAACAAATTATTATCTTAACATCCTCATGCTTTCGTTTGTTTTGTACATTTATCTTTGTAACCCCTTGAAACATCTTCGTTATTGAATTCATAACCAACGTATCGTTCTTTACTTTGTTGCTATCTTTGTTACAGATTTCTTACTACGTTTACTATTTTACAATGTTTTATTAGTCCATTAATTTGTTACTCTCTTTTGATATTTCTTATTCCTGCAATTTTTTATTAAAATTTTCTGGCAGATATGACAACCTTTACATTTACATTTTTTACATTTTTACATTACATTTACATTTTACATTTTTTCATTCTGTTGGTGATTATTATTAACGTACACCTCCAACATTTTATTTCAATGTTCGAATCCTCATGTAATTCAATAGATTTTTTAGATAATTATTTAAATACTTTTTTGTTATTAAAAATCGAAATATAACTTCTTCCAATTTTTTTGTTATTACAAACACGAGTCTTAAGAGGCCGCATAAACTTTTATTTGACCGACAAATAAAATTTTCCAATTATTTGAATTAGAATTTCCTCGTCCTTGTATCATTTGCCAAATACGTAAAACTACAACAACAAGAGATAATCTGATAAACTTGTTTGTCACTATTTTATTATAATTATAAGCCAACAATGAACCAATTTTTTGATCTTTATTGACTCTATGCATCACGTTATTTACCCAAGTCTTGAGCAATTTCTCGAAAAATATTTGTAACCCACTTTAGTTTCTCATCATATGTTTTCAAGTAAATTTCCACAACAAAAATTTCTATCTTCACTATCGGATTATCGTTCTTAAAAATTAATTTGTTTACCCGTAAAATCACTATAAAACAGATCGAACACACCACTATCATCATCAGTTCAGTTCAAGATTAAACCTAAAATTGTTAACAACCAATCAAAAATGTATTCAAAAATTTTCGCAACATTAACAATTTGCGCTTTGATCCAGGTAATTTATTTAAAAAATTCTACAATTATTATCAATTTTTTTTCAGGGATCTTGCGGTGAAACTATCGACGATGTTATCGCAGAGGTTCGACCAAAAATCGAATCGCTACGTTCCCAAATTGGCGAAAAAATTGACAATGGCGGTCTACAAATTAAATTGGCACGTTCAGAAATCGGCAAAGCCGCATCTCAAGCGGAAAGCACCTTAGGAATTAAACGAAGCGAATTAGGGGCGCTAGTGGAACAAGTCAAAATTGAGGCAGCTACTCAAGGAAAAAATATCCAAAATTGTTTAGATGCTTACAACACGGCCATACGACAAGTCAACTTTAGAGGTTTGCAAGAGTGTAGAACTAACCCCGATTTGGACCTCGTTGGGATCAAGTTAGGTCGTTTGGGAGAAATTAAGGATATTTTATCGAAAAGTATCGATTTGTGTGTTGCAACAAACCCTGACGCCGCAGGCGTTAGAGGGTGTATAGAAAAAATAATTGAAATTTCCGAAACGCAAGCCGAAAATATTCAAAAGGATATCACCACCACCATTGAGAGTGCTAAGAAAAGTTGTACTACTTGTCTCGAAGAAACTTTAGCTAGTTTAGAGGCAAGTTTGGAAAAAATTGGTAACGATTTAAAAACATGTGCAAGTGCCTAGAATATTAATTATTTTTAACAAATTTACTAGGAATTAATTAGGAACAAATTTATTGTAAATAAATAAAGAATTGCAAATTTTATCATCTTCGTCTCCAATGCGATTTCACGTCTTTACAATTTTTGACAGCACCTAGAACGCTTCCGATTCTTTCATGAACCTGGTTAGTGTAGTTGAGAATGCAATTAACTGAAAAATTCACAATATCCTTGATTGCGGTTTCAAATTCCCTTTCTACCAGAACCAGTTGTAATTTGACATCTTTAATCTTTAAATCGACGCAAATTTGGAGGTTTTCCAATTCACTTTGTAGCGGGTTTAAAAACAAACAATAAGTTCCAAGTCCAGTTACAGTTTGTTCTAATTTAAGAATTTTGCTCCGAATTCCTGTTAATTGAGTAAAATTAGTAATGGGGTTGCAACTAATTAAAGAGTTAGGAACAATTTTGGTTAATTCAACATTTTGGTTAGCAATACAATGTTGTACTGAAAGAGGAGACGATTTCGCTTCAATTCTCGCTTGAGCCAGAAGATTTCTGGTTAATACCAATTGGTGATTGGTTAAATTTCGGGAATCAGCAATGTTTTTCAGGATTAAACTTCGAGTGAAGGCCTGACGTTCACCTGTTGATCTATATAGTGTCGTTATTTTATTTTTGAGTTCAACGATTGAAGACTGGAAGTGGTCCATAATATCTTTCGAAGAGCGGCAAAGGATTCCCTGCAATAAATTTTTTTATTAATTTAACCATCAAAAATTTTAATTAAAAAAATTGATGCCAATTTTAATTATTTTCAATCAAGTAAAAATATTTATGACATTATTGCTTAATATTAATTTTTAAATAAACAAATACCGGAAAATTATTTTAAGAATTAGTAACAAATTTTTATTTTGTTCGTTATTTTTATTGGTGTCGTAAAATAAAATAAATTAATTGCGACCATTATATAAACACAAAATATTTATTGCTAGTAACTACATTTTAGTTATGCAGTCCAAAACTCTTTTTGTGCTATTGCTAGGCTTGACTACAATTGTGAGTTTTATTTTTTAATAATTCTTTGTACTTAACTTTTTTTCAGGTCTGTTCTGCCAATAGAACAGCAATTATCAACAATTACAAAAAACAACTCGATAATTACAAAAATATTTTTAATAACACTTTGGCTGAAGTTCAAGCTGGACATGAAATTCTCGATACTCATCTTAAAAATCACCTATCGGAACATTTTCAACAAGTTATGGTTCAAATTAACATCACGAGAGAGGCCATATTGAGAACCAAAACCGAGTCTTCAAATGATCGATGTTTCAAATGTCTTTTAAATGAAGTTTCGTCGCTTTCTCCTAATGTTTTAAATGAGTGTCTTGCCTTACATACCATTGACAAAAGCACGAAAAAAGATTTGTTAAAATTAGGACAGGTTGCACACGAAGCTGTAATGTATTGCGATAAATTGAATCCGCTTGATACTCAACATGCAGAATTCGAAAAGTGCTTGCATAAGACAGCTTCAGATTTGGAAAGTCAAGTCGATGAGTTCAACAATAAATTTCAAGAAGAAAGTGTTTTGTTTTTGAAAAGTGTTCTGGAGTGCATTAATACCATCGTTACTGATATCTACGTAAAAACTGGAATTATCAGTTACAAAGGGGACTTATGTGCTTTGGTTCAATAAAGTATTCAATCAATGTCTTCCAACAGTAATGCTTTGAAAAAAAGATTAATTTTTGCAGTTGCTACTTTAGTAAATAATTTTCTCTTTAATAACAATTTTTTTAATTTTTGATATAGAAAACGCGCTGTTCTCCCTTTATTGGATATACCATACTACTATAACCTTTAGCACAAGTCTAAATAAAATTGTCGAGACATTTTTTAAATGGAAATTAAAATTAAAATAAGGAAATGTTTTAATTAATACTTTTCTATTGCAACAAATTCTCCAAAACTTGACTAACGAGTAAAAAAGTGCTTGGCCAAGAAAAAAAATTAAAACTGAAAAATAATTTAAAAAAATGTTAGGATAGTAACAAAATTGTTGGTTGCATTACTTAGTAACATTTTAACCATTGCAAGATTTCACTAAAGAAACGACTTGAGTAGCATTTGCGTAAACTTCCCCAATTACATTTTTCGTACAAATTTCGTTATCACCGAAAATGCGATTTTTTAACAATCCGAACTTTCTTCCAACTTCGTGCATTTGGTGGCTTAAATCGCTAATTTTCTCTGAAACACATTTTTCAAAACTCTTTTCTTGACTTTCAAGAGGATTCAATTTTCTGCAATATTCCAAAGTACAGCCCGCAACATCACTCAAAATTTGATAACGTAACGTCAAGTTCCACAATTCTTGCAGGTTTTTTTCGAAATAACATTTGCGTAAAGAATTGTTAATTAGGAGTTCGAAATTAATTTCTCGAAAACACTTGATGGGTATAGTTCTTGTTATCCAATGGGTTATAGTTTTATTGGCAGTTTCAATATTTTTTTGCATATAATTCCAGAGATCTAAAAAATTGAATTGACTTTGATCAACTTTAAAGGTCAATGCAGCTTTTAAACTTTCTAGGGAATATTGATACGAATTAATTGAACTAAGAGGAAAACCAATTACCTAAAAAATTATAATTAATTAGGGAATGTTTTTTAAAACTTCTTACCGTGGCAGAAATAATTATGAGAAAAATTTGAAATATGTTAATCATTTTTAGTGGCGTATCGCACAAGTGTTGAAATTGTTGCAACGTTTGATAGCGCAATTCTTAAAATTCTAGCGAAGCAAATTTTGATACGGACACACACGTAAATAATTATTTACGTAAATTACGTAAATAATTATTTACGTTTGTAAAGAAACTTTTGATTTGGTGGTAAATTTGGGGTACGTACCGTTACTTTCCCTGGAGAACAATTTTCGCCCTTAACTTCGACGAAAATAGCAAAAATTACACAAAATTTCAAAAACCGCATCGTTGTTTAATTGGCAGACCCAAAAAGATTCTAGATTGAAGACTGTCAGGAGAAACTAAATATATTGTGCTCAAGCACGTCTTAATCAAACGAGACCTGTTGTTTATTAAATATCAGTGGACAATAGTAACGTGACGTATCTCGTAAACGCAATCACATTAAAAAAATTTACACAACTTAATACAAGAGATTAACAATACATTTTTTTAAAACATGCGCAATTTTTGTGATTTTCAAATCCAATTCCTTCAAAGTTATCTCGATGCAAGCATCCGAAATTTTTTTACTATTTTCAAATTCTTCAGCAATTTCCTCTTGAATTTCCCCAATTTCCTCGAAACAATCTTGGTAGTTACATCGCTTATTTTCTTGAAATTTCCTCAATTGCGTCAATTTTTCCTCAATTGAATAAAAATTCTCCAAATTGCGACACTCTGCAAATCCTTCCAAATTTCGTTTCAGTTGAGATAAGATTTCGAATTTTTTTTTAACACAAATTTCGATGCTTTTATTTTCAGATTTTGCCTGCGTTTTAGCCTCTTCCACGATTTTATCGAGGTGTTCAATTTGGTAGAGTAAGCCGCGGTGTTGGGCCGATACGGTCCTGTGGATTTCGTCACGCAATCCGTCGAATTTGAGAGTAGTTTCGTCGATAATTCCGTCCAACCAAATTTGAAAATCTAATTGAATTGAATTATCAAGAATATCACCACCCTGTAACATTTAGTTTAGAAAAAATAATTATTGGTCACTTACCACCTGGATGAGGCAAAATGTAGAAAATGTTAAAAATTTGAAGAGCAGCATTGTCGTAAATTTGCTCCAGAATATTAATTATTTTAACTTCTCGGTGTCAACAGATAACTATGTAAACAAATCTTAAAGCGATAACAGAGATAACAAAATTTTGCAACAACTTGTATGCATTTCTCTCAAGTTTCTAGCAAAAAAATAAAAAATTACCACCGTCAAAATTGTTGGTAACTAGTTGAATGTTGACGTGAGGCTTTTTTGATTAGTTAGACAATTTTCGGCAAGGTCGACCAAGCGTGCGGGACTTATCGCTCAATTTCTAACGTTTTCTTCATCTGTTCTTCGCGTTTACAAAGCGTTTCGTTATTAGCGTTTTCCCTCCAGCTTTTCGATAATGTAAGCAAATTAGTGACTTTTTGGTCGTTATGAATAATTCAAGGATTAAACCAACATGAGTAATGGGATATTAAAAGATATTAAAAGATATTTAATAGCTTAATTCATGCTATGTAAATGCAATAGCGAAAGCGATAATTGGTCGAAGCTCTGTAATTATACAAATGGGATCACTTAATGCGTCAATACTGAAAGATTTATAATAGTAGGGTGATGGAGCCGACATTTTGGTCCTTAGGGTGGTTAAATCTTAACGGAATACCGCAAGGTGTAATTAGCACGCACTAATTGCTCTGTGCGCTTACACTTAAGAAATTTATTTCAAGAAAATTCCAATTTCGTAAAAAGCTTTACAAGTACCCTGAAAAAGAGCATTAACTTGTTATAATTTTTTTAAACTTCACTCATACTTCAAATTTGCATTAATTTATCCTTTGAGTAGCGCCATCATTAATCGGGCCAAGTTTCATTAATTATTGTAATGCTTATGCAATTTTCTCTGGATGCCTCAATAAAAGTTGGAGAAAATTTAAAGTCAACAATTTCAGTGCCTTACTACAATTTATAGAAATTTTATTATAACGGAAAAATTATTGGATCCTCGACTAAAATTTATTTGCGCATATGCCGAACAGCAATAGACCTACCGGTTGAATTGCTGGCCATCGGCCAACGCTCCCTTCAGATTCCAGAAGGACTTGTGTCTATGCAACGACGACAACATTGTTTCTTTGGCATGCTAATAATACATCTTTTGTGTTTCAAAAATTTTGTTAATAAAGTGTTGTTACGTATTTCAAAATTTTATTTTTTGGTCGCAAATTTATTAGGAACATCAGTGCAATTAATCAAAATTAACACATTAAATTAATTTTCTGTTGGATTTAACCTTGTTGAAGAAGTCTGATTCAATAGTGAATTTTGGAGTTTAAAACCAGTTGGTGTAGCAAACCGTAATTCGTATTAAAAAAAAAACTTAATCTATTGCTGAAAGATGAGGTTAGAAGAAAAATATAAAATATTTTTTTTTAATATCCAAATTATTACTTTGAGTACATTTATTATTTATTTATTAATAAACTAAAAATCTGAATTTCTTTTTTTGGCGAGTAGTGAATGAGAAGGATTTTACAAAATTTTTGTTGCTTTTGCAAACTTTCTCTCGGTTTTCCGGTGCCATTAGCGGTGTCATAGGAATTCGCAATCCGGGGGCGCGCGGTTAATCGAGGGGGTTGATGGTTGGAACGTGCCGCCAGTCCTTCGCGTCGTTGCATGTGTGTTTCTAGTTATACTTGTTGGATTAGGGGTGGTTTGGACGCTTTGTCGTTTCACGTGCGCAGTGCCGGCTCTATTGTACATTAAATCCATTGTTACTCGCATTTATAATGATAGTATTCTTTATTTCAATAGAGCCAACACTAAAAAAGCGTTAGATTAAAACAGCACCCCTCGTCAACGTTTTCATCCACCCAACAATAACAACCCAGAAAAAATTCAACCATCATCAACAATTTAAATTAGCAACGACGCAACGTAATTTCAGGAAAGTGAACCAAAAGAAATTAAGCGTCATCAACAATTTAAATTTATAACAACGCGAAATAATTTTAGAAAAAAGTGAAATAGTTAAAATCTAAAAAGAAGGAAACAAGCATCTAAAAAAAATTGGCAATCTTCAATAATTTAAATTAGTAACGACGCGAAATAATTTCGAGGAGGAGGTGAAGTAATTTTGTAAATTAGAACGGTAAACACACCTAATTTTCAATTTGTTTGAACCCCATAATTATTCAACAAGGGAGGTGGACAGGAACTGGTACCTCCCATGTTGCTAGTAATTTTTCATAAAAATTTTGACAAGTTCTATTTGTTTTTTCTTGAAACTTAGTTCGAGTTATATTTTAATAACTCTTCGTTGGCGTTTTGGTAAATTCGTGTCATTAAATTTGTCTTTGTGAACACTGGATTTTCATCAAAAATTAATCATTAGTAGTTCTCGGGTCAAGGGACAAAAAATTAATGAGCCTTGATAGTTACCTACACGCAAGCGAGTTTCTTAATTAGCATGCCGAAAAATGCAGATCAGTCTTACAGCTCGCTATACACAGTTTAACAGAATTTCGATGCAGAAATTTACAAAGAAATGGTAATTTATAAAGGCCAAAATTTTGGTTGAAACTGACTAAACAGTTGAATTGTAAATAGAAAAAGACGAAAAGAATTTGCGGGATAATTAAGACAACATGAGTTTTTATTGAAACTCATTAATCATTAAATGGAAGAATCGAGTTGTGGATATCAAAAAAATTGCGACTCTAAGTCTCAAGGTTTTGCTATCACTTTTGCGTTGGTTGTTAACCTTTTTGGGAATTCATAATTTTGCTTGGTTTCAATTTTCCAACTATAGCGTCACCGAAAAGTAGCAACATCGCTAAAAGGGACCGAAAATTGCTAATTGATAAAACAAAAATTGAGGATCATCAGGGAGAAAGTACAAAATTAACTGGAAGATGATTAACAACATAAGAAAAAATTTTAACAATTTAGAAGAAAGAGAAAACGCGAAGAGGTACAAAAAAAATTGAAGCCCTAATATTGAGCTTCATTGAGTTGTTAATGGGACAGCACAAATATTATTAACAAATTAACTGATTAGAAATTAAAAAAAATGTATAAAGTCAAGCTACAAAATAGCGAAGAAATAAATTTGTCGTCCTGCTAAAAGAATTATTTAATTGGTTTCAGTAAACGAAAAACTATATTTGGGTTCGTGATTTTTGTCCAAAAGCAAAGAAATTTTTTTGAAGGGCGCCGCCAACGTGGAAGCTCTAATTAGCCCAAAAACTTGTAGGTTAATACCTTGTACAGTAGTGATTTTGAAATTTATGTCCGCATGTTAATATTTAAGAGTCCTTCTTTAAATTATTTTATAGCTGAGATGAAGTAAAATAATCGAGATAAAAACCGATTTTTAATCAATCTTTAGGACAGTTCTCTTTACCGACGCGATATCAAACCTCGTAAACTCGTTTTGAAGCTTTTCTCGTTATTTAAATAAACGTCAGTTCACCTGAATACAATTTGCATAATACCCATAAAGACCACTACTCAGTACCAGTTACCAAATTTCCCAACAACATTTGATTTACGAGAACACCACCACTTAATTTAGTAATGTTTTCTATTTTTTTATCGATTCCGCATAAATTAAAACAATTAATTTATTGTCCACCTAAAAATGTTATGTTTACACATGGCTACCAGTCTGTAAACTTTATATCAAGTGTCATTGAATCAAGTCCAGCAGGCCTCGCGCCACCATCAGGGGGTAATACAGCTCCAGGTGTCAGCAGCTGTTCAACCCCCTCTCCCCGTTTCACGTCTCACCTACCTTTAACCACCCCCTTAACGCGCGTAATTAATTCAGTCGGGATTTGCGCCCTAATTAGGCACGTGATAGAAATGCTTCGACTGGTTTTATGAATAGGTGAATGTTGTTGTTGTTAAATTATTTAAATAAAATCGTTTCGGGGTGGTGGTGGTGATCAGGTTTTCGGGATGCATGTGTCTACCCACACCCTTTTACATACATGTGCAACGGGGTGTTGAATTGAACAACCACCCCACGCTCGATTATTATTCATGCAAAGCAATGCAAAGTCATTTGGAAATCACCGGGGGTGAACCATGCGGATCGTGTGTGCACGTGTACGCGTGCCACCCTGCCAAAACTACCACTATAGGATTGTAACAGGGTGGAGATGGCTATCGGAATTGACCGGGTGGAAGCGGTTCATGAAACAGATATTTAAAGCGGGAACTAGTTCGATTTTTTGATGGACGAGGGGTGGAACAATAGGATGAGAGGCAAGCAAAAACGTAACTAATGTTACTGCAACAAAATACTGGATCGAACAAGTAAACAAAAACGTTGGAGGGTAAAAAGTAATTAAATTAAGGAAAATTGAATGAAATTACAAGGAAATTTGTAATTAATTAGAATTTAGTGTGGTAAATATTCAAATAAAAGACTTGCGCTATGAAACTCCAGTTATTTATTTTCTTAATATTTGAGATAGAACGCAACCAATAATGCACCTCTGCTCTACCCTGAGAGCGTAAAATTTAGGGGTTGAATTTTTAAAATTTTGTAAAAATGTTCCAAATTTTATAAAAATTCCAATTCCGGTTTGCAATTAAGTTAACTACGTTGCCTCTCGTTTGATATTAAATATTAATTTTTTTTTAGATAATTTTGACTATTAATTAAATCTCCAAGAGTTTAATTGTGCTTATACGCCACTTAAATTTTTATAAAATACTTAAGATTGAAGCAGCTATTTTTGACCAAAAAAGCTCAAAATAAAATGTTGTGATTTGGGTAGTAAAAAATATTTTGCTAAAACTGCAATATTTTTTCAGCTTCTTACTAAGACCCAAATTATTCGAAAAATATATTTTGTTTGCAAAATATTTTTTCTCAACTGCTCCTTCGTTAGTAGGGCACGTGAAAGACTAAATTTGGTTTTATTTCTCTTGTTACCAGTGGAGTAATCTGCTGGAAGTATCTTGAAGAGCGTTATTGGATCGGTAGCCAGTTTGAAAATAATCTTGTCCGGGTGTCAATAACACTTAATAAAACGTAATATCAGAACTTGACTATCAATCATTTTAACACGTCGTACAGTAATAACGCTATCACCCATCAAAACTCCTGTACCATCCCGTCTGTTTCTTGACCATTAACCCACTGGACCATTGTTTTCTTAATTTCCATATTCGGATTGTACTTATTAGTCTATCTATTGATCGATATGCAGTACCTAGATTGATGGCGCGTTTATTGAGTATGTTTAAGTGTAGCCGCCCATCTTCAATCCATCTAATTTCAACGTTAAAACCTCGTCGATTCCTTCATGGAAACCATGAAACGCTTTGATGAGGATTGACCGTTTTTAATTAAGGATGGGCGGGGTGGGTGGCGGATTACCATCCAAATTGAATCAAATCATCGATACGTTATCAAAAAAAATTATAAAATATTTAAAATTATATTTACGAGCAGCGGCATTCTTGTACATGGTCAGTGGAAGAATTTGTCACCGTTTTGCCTAAAATCCTGAAAATGCGATAGAATCAGTTGCATATTTCTGGCAAATTTATGTGACTTTTTCGTACGTGATCGGCCTCAAAGGTGGTCTGATCTTGAATGATGGCTTGTCCGAGTGTTTAAAGTCAATGTTTTACAATGTTTGGACCCGGTCTCGTTAGTAAAACGGTCCAAAAACTAGTCGTGCGGATTCCCCGCGACGATAAGAACTTTCGGGAAAACGAAAACAGAAATATGCCCTAATTGGCTCAAAACCGCATAAATTTCAAATAATACTTTCCAAAATTTTTCGAAAACCAACTCCCGACCAACCGATGGGCAAAGATAACGTTATCGCAAAATCACCAATTCGTGATTCAACAAAATCTCGTGTTCTCAACTTAATAAATATTCTAACAAGCCCTTTCGGCTCTCCCTAGCTCCTGACAGCTGTCGTCACTTTTTCATCGATAAATGGAAATTTTGGATGATCGAACGCGATTTTTTTAATGTTAGCACCTTTTGGTGATTGGCACACTTTTATCTTGAACAAAGCGTTGAATGTCTGGAGATTTTTTGCCCCATTGTCTATTAGGATTGAACGGGTTGATCGGCTCCCTTTGATCCGGAAATATGCCAAGATTGCATGAAATTTAAATTGCGGCCACTTTACAACGTCGGATGACGACTTCTTCGTTTCGATTTAATGGGAATTCCGGTCCGTCACTTGCAATTGGTTATTGTTGAAATGATTAATCGGGTCTTCGATAGGAGATATCGGGAATTTTCGAAAGTGTGGACACTTTTAATTAAGACGTCATCTAATTAGACGAGGTCGTTGTCGGCAAGGGACTGTTACGAGCCAGATTATTGGAGTTAGTTACTTGGTTTTAATTAATTAGCGTGCAATTACGAGGTCGGTAAAATTCCTTAAGAGGACCACAGGTGGAGTGTCACGTGTCGACCAAATTGCGTCACATCCTTCGGGCCTTGACTCCATATTTTTCAGTGATTGCTTGAAAGCTTTCAGTTTTGCAACCGTTTTCATCCACTCAGTCGAAACTTTTATTTTTTGTTATTGACGAAAACTTCGTTAATGATAATAAATTTAACATAAAAAATGTATTGTCAGGAAAAGCACATTTTCTGTTTTCCGTCACTACACTTAAAAATTTTCACTAACGGTAAATACAAATTACACTTTGTCATCATTTCTTCTACAAACTTACTTATTGCCAATTGGAATTTACTTTTTTTTAATGAGAAATTCGTGTACAATAATTGTGCGGTAGTTGAGAAAATTGTTGAAACATTAATTTAAAATTTACGATATTCTATTGGACAAAAAATTTAAAATAAAATTTTGTCATGAATTATGATAAAAGATGTCAGATTGAAAACTTAGAGCCTAAAAATGTAGAATCCAAGGCGTAAAAAAGTAAATTACACAGTTAGGCACTACAAAGTTAGAAGAAACAGATCCGAATTGTCATAAAATGTACAACGACCACAACTATATCAGACGCTATAAAAAATTATCAAGTAAGTTAAGTTTCAAATAAAATGCGGACAAAGAATATCCGACCCGGAAAATATTTTTTGATTATTTTATATCTAAAAAATTAAATTCTAACTTTAAGAACGCATCTATAAAATAAGAAAACCACAAAAATTACAAAAGTTAACGAAATAATTGTGGAATAAACATACAGAAGATTTCTTGCTGTTATCAAAATTTTTTTTGAACAACAATTTTGGAGAGTTGTCAAAAAGGAAAATTTTGCAATTTCGAGCTTTTCCGGAATAAATTTGTAAGTAGCTAATTTAAAATCTCACGCATAAATTTGAATTCTAGTCTACTTCTAAACAAAAAGAAACTGTTGAAGCTAATTTAACGATCAGCACTGAGAAAATTTTTAGAGCAGAGCAACTTTCTAAAATTATCGTGTAATAAATTCAAAAAAAGCAATTTGTCGTCACGACTTTTAATTAATTTTAATGCTTGCTTCAAGTTTTATTTAAATAATTTGCTTCTAGTACAAATTGAACTAAAATTTTATTTTAGAGTCGAGAATCTTAGTACAATTTGTTATCAAGAAAGTTTGTCAATAAATATTTATTTATTACCACCCGAGAAAATTAATAATTTATAAAAATAACAAAGTTAATTTTAAATCTCACCCATAGAATTAAAAGCTAGTTTAATTCTAAACAACACGAAGCTGTTATAAAGTTATTTTATGGAGCAGCTCCAAGAAAAGCATTAAAACCAACCAACTTCCTGAAGTTATCGTTTAATAAATTTTAAAAAAGCAATTTGTCGTCACCACTTTTAATTAATTTTTATTGTTGTTTTATTATTTATTTAATTAGTTTGTAACTTGCACCAAGTGTATGATGAACCAAAAATTTATTTCAACATCAAGAATTTTAGTTGGAAAACTAATTAAAAAAAGATTTCATGTAAAATTTTCAGAGAAAAAAATAAAATTTTTATTTATTATTTCAAATTAGATCAAATTCTCTTTAGGTACAAAGATTACAAAACAGTTATATATTGCCACTAGTAATCTAGTGATGCTCTCAATATTTACAGTTTCAAAGAAACAGAATAAAAAATTAAACATGGTAATTGGTGAATTAAACTTCGAGACCGATATATTTACAACTAAAAGCTCAAAACCTTCTTGCAGCAATGCTTTTCTGTTAGTCGGTTCTTTAGAAAAAAATTGAAAAGTAGCAAAAAGCAAAGAATAAAATTTTGAAACTTTAAGCTTTTGGCCACATACTTCGAACCAGTTATTTGAAATTTTCCCTTAGATTTGATATCTACTTTATCTCCACATAAGAGGAAGCTATTATGAATGTAATTTATGGAGCAGCAATTAGAACAAACCAAATTTTTAAAGTATCTTTGTAAATTCAAAAGAAGCAAATGGTCGTCGTGACCTTTAATTAATTTTAATTCTTGATTTCAGATTTACTTCATTCATTTATAGCATGTATCAAGTGCACATGGAGACAAAAACTTATTTCAGCAGCACAAATTTTTGTAGGAAACTAATTATAAAAAAAATTCTGGCAACATTTTCAGGAAAGAATTTTTCTATTAATTTAATTTCGGTCTAATTTCTTCTAGGCAATAAGAGATTACAAAAAATTACTATTTCATAGACTGAAAACTTCAACTTCACGAGGACGTAATATATTGTGAAACAATCAAAATATTAAGATTAAGAAAGGAAATATTACTACAATATATTTAAAGCTCAAAACTCAAAATTTCCTTGCAACGATATTTTTTATATTTTTTCAGTTGCTGTTTTTTAGTAAAAATTTTAGATTTAACAAAAGGCAAAAAATAGAATTTTGTAACTTTGAGCTTTTTGGCCACACACTTGGACGCAGTTAATTTGAAGTTTTTCCATAGATTTGAAATCTACTATATCTCTACACAAGAAGAAGCTGTTATGAAGGTGATTTATGAAGCAGCACCAAGAACGACATTAATTAGAACCGACGAAATTTCTAAAGTATCGTTTGTTAATTAAAAGAAAATGGTTGTCATAACCTTTAATTGATTTTAATTCATTTTCTAAGATTTATTTAATTAATTTGTAACATGTTTTAAGTGCATATGAAACCAAAAATTTGTTTTAACAACAAACATTTTAGTAGGAAACTAATAATATAAAAGATTTTATGTTAGAATTTTCAGAAAAAAATTTTGAATTTTTTTATTAATTTAATTTTGGTCGAATTTCTTCTAAGTATTTAGAGACTACAAAAAATTACTTAAAGTCACTAGTAATCTAGTGTGGCGCTCAAAAATTACAACTCCATAGACTAATAAAGCTTCAACTTTAGGAGGACGTAATATATTGTGAAACAAACAAAGTAATAAGATTAAAGCAGGAAATTGGGGAATAAAACTACGAGACCAATATATTTGAAGCTTAAAGCTCAAAATTTCCTTGCAACAATATTTTTCATATTTTTCAGTTATTGTTTTTAGTAAAAAGTTAAGAAAAAGCAAAAAATAAAATTTTGTAACTTTGAGCTTTAAGCCATACATTTGAAAGCAGTTAGTTTGAAATCTCTTCCATAGATTTAACATTTACTCTACGTATCTCTACGGTAGAAAAAGCTGTTACAAATTCAGCAGCACCAAGAACAACTAGAACCGGCCAACATTTTGAAGCATCTCTTATAAATTCAAAAATGTAATTTGAGCTTTAATTGCTTTTAGAGCTGGCAATTACAAGATTTATTCAATTAATTTGTGACATCCTTTAAGTTGTAAATTGAACTAAAAATTTATGTTAGTATCGAGTATCAAAGAAAAATGATTTTCAGCAGAGTTTCATAAATTGTCGTAAGTAATTCTACCACACTTCAGTTTTCTTCTTGTTTCTCGCTATTATATGCTAGTTTAGTGTCGGTCGAGGAATTTCTCAACCTATTTAGCGACCACAATAAAAAAATTACTTATTGCCACCAACAGTTCAGTGTTGTTCATCATTTAATTAAGAGATACAATCAGGAGACGCCGTCAACGTCATAGAAGCCAAGGAGGAGTTTTCACAACAGGGGTCGAACCTTGAACGTTTTTAATTTATTAGAATCGACGCCATACATAATGCAGAACGAACTAATATAGAAGAATTTTATTATATGGTTAATTAGGCGTCTAAAAAATTAAACTAGTGGTCGCAATTAATTGATATTTATGATTTAACGATAACCATCAGCGATTTGCACCGACAACAAAAATAATTTACGACACTTTTTGCCAGCGAGATGCTCGATAACTCTAAATTTTTTTTCGGTATCGTTTTACTAATTTATCGACCCGAAATCAATCTCCGATAAATTTTAGGGCTTCTGTTAAAAATGCCCCCGAATCCCAACTTGCAATTGGATCCCGAATCAGTAGCTCTTGCGGTCTCTTCACCGATTAAGTCGTGGTTTAACCATCCTTAATTAAAATTCCCGATTTACGTCGTCGCAATTTTAATGAAACGGTGTTATATAGTAAATTGCAATCAAAACGATAATAAAAACTAAAGTAATCGTAAAACCACCGAAAATGACGACAGTTTTCATTAGTAGTGGCGCGTTTTAAAATGCCACACACAGAGTCGTCTGCATTGAATCGTGAAATATTTTATTGTCGAAAGGGTAAATTTTGAACGGGGTGTTTAGTGCCGCTGTCCCGGTGGTTATTGTAATAAACGCTATGGAACGTAATTGCTGTCTTGGACGGAATTTTATTTAATTATGGACAAAGTGGGGTTGGTGGTTGGGGGGCCTACCTGGAACGGCGGGACTCCTCGGGGTGTCGCAGGACCGTTGGAGCCAACTATTAAGCAATTTGAATAAAATTGAAGCTAATCAAATTTATGAAAATATTTATCCAATTAGATGAAGCGAGCGAAACTATTTTCAATATTAACAAAAACTTTCAATACTTTTCTATGTAGAGAAAGAAAGAAATTTCTGGTTGACTGCTTGTTAACCCCCTTGAATGACCCGATTTTCTTAAATAAATAATTTCAAGACGCTCGGAAATCATTTTGATTTTATCAGATAAATCGGTTCGATAAATAACAATCTGTCTGACTGTCATATTTATTGCGATTGCAGTGCCAATTGCCACAAACGCATTTCCAGCTTGTTAAAATGATGGCACTTTTATTTTCAGGTAGATCTTTGACCTTTACGAGCTTAATAATCGAGGCGGAAGAAAATGAGGGCTTAATCGCCAGGACCATATCTCACGTACTCGGATAGCTGATGAGTCTCGCGTGCAATTTCGAAAAAGAAGCAATTTAATTAAATTCTTCGCAAATTGATCGCAGATAGCGAGTTCTTTTTTGATATATTTTTAGATACGATTTCGCTTAATTGAAAATTTTTAGCCCCAAAAAATTTTGGTTATAGAAATTTCTTAGCGACGATTTAAATTTTATTCAGTCTATTGCCAATTTTTATTTTCTGTTTGTCGAGTGCGATTTTTTATTATTTTTTTGGGGTTTATTTCAGGAATATAATTAATATACAAAAATTCCGTCGTCCAATTTTTTCTAAATGTAAATGTGGGACCGTACTCTATTAAAGAGACAAATATATCGGTCATAAATAACGCAAATCGGAAAAATATACAAATATGTCGGTTGGGCCGTCCATTGGGTGCGCGATGGAGTTGTGAACGTCTTAATGAGTCCAAGCTTGGGGACAATCAAGCGACCGCTGCACGTCAAATAACAACAATTAAGTAAACAAAAAAAAATTGAGTCAATTCCCATATTTTTGGCACGGATTATAAATATAAATGGCCCAATAAATATCAGAATGCATCTGTTGTTTTCGGTATTGGGCCTTGTTGAAATCGATGTAACCTTGATAGCGTTTGACCGGTAAAGGTCGGCATTTGCACAAGATTCTACTTAAATTTATACTAATTACAGCAAAATGATGATAATGTTGTTGGATTTTTGACCGACAATAATAAGGAAAATTTCTCAAATGTTATCGTCTGGATTTAAAAAGAATTGTACCACAAACAGTAGACAGATTAGCGCAGATTTTAGGACAAATTTAAATAATTTTCAAAATTTCAATGTAAATGACGTTTTTAAAATAAAAAACTATTAATTCAACCTTATTTTATTACAAAAAGAAATAAGTCTTTGGCAACATTTTCTTCATATTTTAACATTAATGATTTTATTAGTTGGCACAGAAATAAGTGAGTTTTATAGGACAAAAACGAAAACTCAAATTTGTGAGGTTCAAATTTCTTTTGCGGGTATTTTTTAAATTTTTCTATAAAGCATTTCTCAAAAAATGCTACATATATAATTTTACGCTTTCAAATTTTAGTTTTAAATTTGATTTGCTGTCTTTTTTTTAATAAAAACCGATAAAATACCATGAAATTCAAATATTTAAGTAAAAAATATCATTTAAATAAAATTTATAATAAATCGAAAGAATTGTCCTAAAATAAATAGAAAACAAAATTGTTTGTCAGAAGAGAAAGAATGAAAGTATTTAAATGTTTTCTTATCACAAAAGTAGAAAATATAACATATGGAGTCTTGTGGTACTTGATAGATCAATGGTACCCATTGTTGTTCTGGAATTAAAATATTTAGCATAATATCGCATGTACCTAAAAGTATTCTGAAAATGAAAAAGCTTTCATAAACGTGAAAAAAAATCACAAAAATAAAAAAAGTAATTTCTGGAGAAATCTGAAAACCAACAAAAGCTTCTAAATATCCGAAACTATTAATTTTCTTGACAAGATCCTTAAAATACTTGATGGTTTCTTCGTGTTTATTGCTGTTATTTAACTAAAAATTTTAAAATAGGTCAAGCAAAAATATTCTGAAAGAAATGAAAAACAAATGAAAATTGTTTATTAAATTCAATTAGATTTATTATAAAAGCAATGACAAAACACATATGATATAATATTTATTTGGCACTGTAGCACATAATTTTTCCAAAAAACAAATAAAAAGAATTAAATTCGGCGAGTTGAGCTTTCCTGAAAATATCATTCAGTAACACTTTTTTACCTTCCTGCTGAAAATTTAATTTCGGAACTAATGTTTTCTAAAAATTTCAAAAATTAAAATTTTGGTTTCTTCTGGAAACATAGAAAAACATTATCTAAAAGAGAGAAAAAAATTAAAATTGTTTCAAAGATCAAAATGTGCAATTAATTAAAAAAATTAGAACTGCAATAGCCGAACATAACTGCATACATAAACACAAGGAATCGGAAGTTCCGTAGATACTAAAATTAGTTTATAAAATAACATTTTTTTAGTTACTCTCTGGAAACATAAAAAAAGATTATTTCAAAAAAAATTGCATCAAAAATCACAATGTGCTAATAAATAAAAAAATTATTAATGCAATAACCGAACATAACTGCATACATAGACATAAGAAATCGGAAGTCCCGTAGATACTAAAATTAGTTTCCAAAATTACATTTTTTGGTTATTCTCAGATAACAAGAAAAGAAATTATCCTAAAAGAAGAAAAAGAAAAAATTGTCTCGTAGACCGAAATGTGCAAAGAAATAGAAAAATTAGAACTGCAATATCCGAACATAACTACATACATAGACACAAGGAACTGGAAGTCCCGTAGATACTAAAATTGGTTTCTAAAATTAAATTTTTTGTTTACTCTCAGGAAACATAAAAATAATTCATCTGAAAAGAAAAAACCATAAAATTGTCTCATAGACCAAAATGTGCAAATAATTAAAAAAACTTAAAACTCCAATAGCCAAACATAACTGCATACCTAGACACAAGGAATTGGAAGTCCTGTAGATACTAAAATTAGTTTTTAAAATTACATTTTTTGGTTACTCTCAGATAACATGAAAAGAAATTATCTGAAAAGAAGGAAAAGAAAAAATTGTCTCGTAGGCCGAAATGGGCAAAGAAATAGAAAAATTAGAACTGCAATAGCCGAACATAACTGCATACATAGACACAAGGAACTGGAAGTCCCGTAGATACTAAAATTGGTTTCTAAAATTAAATTTTTTGTTTACTCTCAGGAAACATAAAAAGAATTCATCTGAAAAGAAGAAAACATAAAATTGTCTCATAGACCAAAATGTGCAAATAATTAAAAAAACTTAAAACTCCAATAGCCAAACATAACTGCATACCTAGACACAAGGAATTGGAAGTCCTGTAGATACTAAAATTAGTTTTTAAAATTACATTTTTTGGTTACTCTCAGATAACATGAAAAGAAATTATCGGAAAAGAAGAAAAAGAAAAAATTGTCTCGTAGACCGAAATGTGCAAAGAAATAGAAAAATTAGAACTGCAATAGCCGAACATAACTGCATACATAGACACAAGAAACTGGAAGTCCCGTAGATACTAAAATTGGCTTCTAAAATTAAATTTTTTGTTTACTCTCAGGAAACATAAAAAGAATTCATCTGAAAAGAAGAAAACATAAAATTGTCTCATAGACCAAAATGTGCAAATAATTAAAAAAACTTAAAACTCCAATAGCCAAACATAACTGCATACCTAGACACAAGGAATTTGAAGTCCTGTAGATACTAAAATTAGTTTTTAAAATTACATTTTTTGGTTACTCTCAGATAACATGAAAAGAAATTATCGGAAAAGAAGAAAAAGAAAAAATTGTCTCGTAGACCGAAATGTGCAAAGAAATAGAAAAATTAGAACTGCAATAGCCGAACATAACTGCATACATAGACACAAGAAACTGGAAGTCCCGTAGATACTAAAATTGGCTTCTAAAATTAAATTTTTTGTTTACTCTCAGGAAACATAAAAAGAATTCATCTGAAAAGAAGAAAACATAAAATTGTCTCATAGACCAAAATGTGCAAATAATTAAAAAAACTTAAAACTCCAATATCCAAACATAACTGCATATCCAGACAGAAGGACTTGAAAGTCCCGTAAATACTAAAATTAGTTTTTAAAATTACATTTCTTGGTTACTATCAGGAAACACAAAGAGATTATCCAAAAAAAAAAAGATTGTCTCATAGACCAACATGTGCAAATAAATAAAAAATTAGAACTGCAATAGCCAAACATAACTGCATACATATACATAAGATCGAAATGTGCAACTAAACAAAAAAATCAAAACTGCAATAGACGAACATAACCGCATACATAGACACAAGGAAGTGCAAGTCCCATAGATACTAAAATTAGTTTCTAAGATTACATTTTTTGGTTATTTTCAGGAAACATGAAGAGAAATTATCTGAAAAGAAAAAAGAAAAAATTGTCTCAAAGACCAAAATGTGCTAATAAATAATAAAATTAGAACTGCAATAGCCGAACATAACTGCATACATAAACACAAGGAATCGGAAGTTCCGTAGATACTAAAATTACTTTATAAAATAACATTTTTTTGGTTACTCTCTGGAAACATAAAAAGAGATTACTTCAAAAAAATTGTATCAAAAATCACAATGTGCTAATAAATAAAAAAATTAAAACTGCAATAGACGAACTTAACCGCATACATAGACACAAGGAATCGCAAGTCCCATAGATACTAAAATTAGTTTCTAAAATTACATTTTTTGGTTATTCTCAGGAAACATAAAAAGAAATTATCTGAAAACAAAAAAAGAAAAAATTGTCTCAAACACCGAAATGTGCAAATAAATAAAAAAATTGAAACTGCAGTAGTTGAACATAGTTGCATACATAGACACAGGAAATCGGAAGTATCGTAGATACTAAACCATAATATTTGAGGAGTATCAAACTTTATCGAAATAAAATTGGTTCTATAAAGACAAGATGGAAGCGTTCTTAGCGACTCGTTGTCGTTGGTCCCAGGTTCCATTACTGGAAAAACAAAATTCTTTGCTTTTTAATGAATCCTTTGCGTTGTTATTCAACTAAAAAATTTAAAATAATATTAAATGTAAATTTTATTTTAAAATAATGCTGTTTCAGTGAAATAGTTACTCCTGAAAAAAATTAAGAAATTTAGAGAACTTTTTATTAAACATCATTTATTTTAAAAGAGGTAATCAAGCCAAATTATAAAAATAAAAATAAAACGCTAAAAGGTTTGTGGTTCTTATTGGATATAGTCCCTATTTTTGTCATAAAACTAAAATTTTCAGCTAATATCGTATGTAAAATAATTTCAAAATGAAATAAATATTAAAATATAAGAAATATAAAAAAATTAAAAAAAGGTATTGAAGGAAAAAATATGGTCTCCTAAATTTGGAAAATTATTAGCTTTTCCCAGAAAGCTTTATGGGTTCTTAATTTTCTTTGAGAAATTTAGAATAATATTAAATGCAAATTGTTTTCTAAATTATAATTCGAGCCAAGCAAAGAAATCCTGAAAAAGTGGAGGTTTAGAAGACTTTGATTTATTTGGATTAAGTTTACTATAAAAGTAATAACAATTATGTAACATGATTTTTACGTTCAAATTAACAAGACGATTAATTTTTCAAAAAATAAAAATAGCAAGAATTTTAATCGGGCACTAAAATCTAAAGTATAAAATCACAAGTATTCAAACCAATTTTCTCGTGTAAAAAATTATAAGAGATAAATTTTTTTTGAGATTATTCAAGTGGTTTCTCAATACCGATTTTTTGGATTTATTGGAAACAGGACAACAATACTGAAAAAAAGAATACAAATTTTCTGATGCGTATTTAGAAAATTCAATATACATACACCAATAAAATTGTCTACACCACCCTACCCCACCCCGGGTTTCAGGCGGTTGCTGGCGTTGATCTTTCTTGCTTTCGCAAGCCTTCAGGTTAAATTTGCTACCAAAGTTGTACGTTTATGCCTAAATTATGACCAAAACTAAAAAATTGTATATTTTTGTTTAAATTGCGATAGCTGACCGTAGTTTTCTTTCAATGCCTCAGTCTGCCCACGATGTCGGTTAAATTCAATAAAGGTATCCATTTTTTTTGTAGTGTTTTTCGATAATCTGAAGTGACCCGATAAAATTTTAATTGTCGGCAATAAAAACGCAACTTGAACACGTCGCCTTGTGCCGGGAATAAATTAGATTTACAGTATGAAAATACGGCCGTAAACCATCTAATTGTGGTCCAACTTTGTCCAAAGTTTATCAGAACCGGCATCGTCATTATAATTGCAAACAACTGTGTTAAATCAAGCGCGTGTGTATTTGGTAATATTTGGCGGCGTGTTTCGAAAAGGCAGGTGTTTGAAAGAGAAGATGCAGAGTCCATACGTAATTTATCGCGGTCGGAAGGATTAAGTCGCAGCACCGGTGCAATTTCGAAAGTCGACAAATCAGACGTTTCACCAACAAAAATTTTGTACAAAAATTTTTACAACTCGAAACGATTTTTATCGTCAAATGCTCAATACTAATGGTTGATGTTTGTTTCGATTTTTGTTATTTCGATTATTTGCTAATTTACATTTTTCCCACCTGCCTCCTCGAACTTTCCCGCTATTACTTAGGCACTAAATTTTTTCTTTTCCTGCTTTGTAGTTTTAATTATTTTTTCTTCCGTTATTTTTTGCCACTGAAAATTACTGAAGCTTTCAATTTTTTAAGAAAAACACTTTTTCTAATGATGATTGGAGATTTTGCCGTTAGCCGGTCAATTCGCAGGAAATTGAAGACGTTTCGTGGCACCTGCGACCTCCCTTCATGAATATGCATGCAAGAAAGTTCCTCGTTGCCCAAATAATACACATCCTTATCTCGGGCCGTGTGTTTGCAATTTCGACAGGTGCTCGATCGCCGTCTTAATTCCCATCCGCCATTTATCGTTCCTTTCGCCTTCTCGCGTTATTACGCCAACTCGAAAATTCATTCTCCATCACCATTAACTTTTTTTCGCCCAACTTATCTCGTTCATCTCACATTTCTGTTTTTTGACACCCCTTTTAATTCGTAACGATGGAATGTTTCTTGGTTACCTTAATTATTGTAAAGTTGACCGAAACCCGCTACCGAACACCTTATCGGTATTCGGTATCGGTAAAATGCTATCTAATTTAGCCCAAATTATTGTGAAGAAGCCGCGATATTCGAAGAACGCAGTTTCGTTGGGGATTCCTCGAAAACGTTGCATTACTAGAGCAACAATAACCGAAATCCCAGATGGATATCGCACTGTGAAACGATTTCGAGAAGAATTTTATAAAAAATTGGGAAGCAGCCAATTATAAAATTATAGCATAGATTTTGAATCGAAACTATCGATGGTTGATGAGATTAAGTTTTGCGATTGTTGGTCGTGACTGATGGCGGTCCATTATTTTACTGTTTAATAAAATAAGCTAATAAAGCATAAATATTCCCGTTGCTGGTATGGTTCGGGATGGTCGTATACAACGATACCCATCTCTTCGCAGCGGGTAGCACCTCATCACCTCCGACCGGCGGCTTCTCGGCCACCTCCCAAACGACTTCTGAACTCACCGGGGATAATTCACTAGAGACCCGAAATACTAAAACAAGACGATCGGTGCACATCACATAAATTTACAATAAGTGCAACACGCGTGGCTTATCTGATCCCGACCTAGGATGGACGCAGGAACAACTTCGACAACTGTCAATCTGTAACAGAAAAGATATAAATTAATATAATAAATATTTAAAAAATTGAAAATATAAAGATTTAATTTTTTTTTATCTTTTCCCATTATTCGACAAGCACAACTCTAAATTTAAAAATTCTTAGAAGAAAAATTTAAAAAATACTAACCAGAAAATTTTAAAATGACAGCAGCTGTTGTTGAGTCAGTTAGGTGTGTAGGGTAAAGAGATGATTTTTAAAATTAAATTAAAAAAGAAAATTTTTCTACATTAGCCTCTAATGCTATTATAATTTTGCAGAAAGAATTACACTAGAGACTTAATCCTAAAAAGAAATATAAAAAAACGTTGGTAATTTCCGTGATTTGTTGTTACTGAAAGTTTTTTCAAAACACTAAAGAATACTTAGAAAATATCACAGAAAAGTTTGTGTTGCAAAATTATTTAAAAAAGTCTAAGCCTGATTTGAAAAAAATTAAAACTACAGCAATTCGATCTTTCGTCACTGAAGTTTTTGAAGTAAAAAGGTGATCTTGAAAATAAAATTTATATAAATAAAAATTGTCTACATTGGCCTCCAATGACATTATGATTTTGCAGAATACCAAAAATTAATAATTCTTAGCAAGTATCGCAAAAAATTTAGTGCTGCAGCTAAAATGTTTAGCAAAAAATATTTTTAAAAAAATTCTTAACAAAATTAAAAAGATTTAAAATTACAGTAACTCGTTCTTGGGTCACTTAGATCTATGGAGTAAAGAGGTAATTCTTAAAATACAATTTATAGGAAAAAGGACTCTCTACATTGATTTCTCGTATTATTATAATTTTGTAGATAAAGTTACACTAGAAACAAAATCCTAGAAAAAAATTAAATAGAAATTTAGTAATTTCCTTGATCTGTAGTTACTGAAAGTTCTCTCATAGCATTAGAAATGAAGACGACTTAGAAAGTATAATAGAAAATGTGGTGTTGCAGCCAAAATAATTAGGAGGAAATTATTTTAAAAAATCTTAACCAAATTCGACAAATTTTAAAACTACAGAAGTTTGATCATTGGTCACTTAATTCTCTGAAGTAAAGAGGGGACTCTTAAAATAAAATTTATATAAATAAGAATTTCTTACATTAGCCTCTAATGTTATTAAAACTTTGCCAAAAAGAATTTTGACTCAAAGCAAAATTCTTAAAAGAAATACAAAAAAAATTTGCTAATTTCAGTGATTTGTAGTTACTGAAAGTCATATCAGAACAACAAAAATTAATTCTTTGAAAGTATCACAAAGAAATTTGTTCTGCAGCTATAATGTTTTAACAAAAAAATTTCTAAAAATTCTTAACAAGATTAGAAAATTATAAAACTACAGTAGCTCGTTGTTGGGTTACTTATATCTGTGGAGTAAAGAGATAATTTTTAAAATAAAATTTATAGAAAGAAGGACTCTATACATTGACCTCTCATCCTATTAGAATTTTGCAAAAAAAGTCACATTAGAAACAAAATTGCAAATAAGAATAGAAAAGAGATTTTGGAATTTTCTTGATTTATAGTTCCTAAAAGTTCTCTCACAGTACCAAAAATAAAGAATATTTAGAAAGTGTTATAGAAAATTTGGTGTTGCAGCCAAAATAAAGTTATTTAAAAAATTCCTAACCAGATTCAAAAATTTCTAAAACTACAGAAGTTTGATCCTTGGTCACTTGAGTCTCTGGAGAGAAGAGATAATTCTTAAAATAAAGTTTATATAAATAGGAACTTTCTTTACTGGCCTTAAATGTGATTATAATTTTGCAGAAAGAAAATCAGATTCGAGTCAAAATTTCAAGAAAAAATAGAAAAGAAATTTGGTAATTTCATTTGTTTGTAGTTACTGAAAGTTATATCAGAACACCGCAAATAAATTATTCTTAGAAAGTGTCTTAAAAATTTTTGTGCTGTAGCTATAATGTTGTAGCAGAAAATATTTAAAAAAATTCTAACAAGATTAAAAAATTTTAAAATTACAGTAGGTCGTTGTTGGGTCACTTAGATCTGTGGAGTAACAAGGTAGTTTTTAAGACAAAATTTATAAAAAAAAGAATTTTCTGCATTAGCCCCTGATGCTATTATAACTTTGCAAAAAAATCACATTAAAGACAATATCCCAAAAAGAAAGAAAAATGAAATTGGATATGTTCCTTGATCTGTAGCTATTGAAAGTTTTCTTATAACATCAAAATTGAAGGATACTTGGCAAGTATTATAAAAAAATTAATGTTGACACCAAAATAATTTAAAAAAATATTTAAAAGAGTCTTTACCAAATTAAACAAATTTTAAAATTAAAGAAGTTTGATCATTGATCTCTTAAGTCTCAGAAATAAAGAGGTGACTCCTAATATAAAATTTATATAAATAACAATTTTTTACACTAGCCTCCAATATTATTATAACTTTGCAGAAAAAAATTTTTACTCGAAGCAAAATGCTTAAAAGAAATAGAAAAGGTATTTGCTAATTTCAGTGATTTGTAGTTACTGAAAGTCTATCAGAACAACAAAAATTAATAATTCTTTAAAAGTATCGCAAAGAATTTTGTTCTGCAGCTATAATGTTTTAGCAAAAATTATTCTAAAAATTCTTAACAAGATTAGAAAATTATAAAACTACAGTAGCTCGTTGTGGGGTTACTTGGATCTGTGGAGTAAAGAGGTAATTTTTAAAATAAAATTTATAGAAAGGACTCTCTACATTGACCTTTCATGCTATTAGAATTTTGCAGAAAAGTCACATTAGAAACAAAATCCCAAATAGGA
Source organism: Pyrochroa serraticornis (assembly GCA_905333025.2). NCBI lineage: Eukaryota > Metazoa > Arthropoda > Insecta > Coleoptera > Pyrochroidae > Pyrochroa > Pyrochroa serraticornis. Next base: position 4,207,754 of record HG995157.1, on the reverse strand, counting down.
ATAGAAAAGAAATTTTGTAATTTCCTTGATTTATAGTTCCTAAATGTTCTCTCAGAGTAACAAAAATAAAGAATACTTAGAAAGAATTATAGGAAATTTGGTGTTGCAGCCAAAATTATTAAAAGGAAGTTATTTAAAAAATTCCTAACCAGATTCAAAAATTTCTATAACTTCAGAAGTTCGATCCTTGGTCACTTGAGTCTCTGGAGTGAAGAGGTAATTCTTAAAATAAATTTTATATAAATAGGAATTTACCACACTGGTTTTAAATGTGAATTTAATTTTGCAGAAAGAAAATCAGATTCGAATCAAAATTTCAAGAGAAAATAGAAAAGAAATTTGGAAATTTTATTTATTTGTAGTTACTGAAAGTTATATCAGAACACCGAAAATAAATCATTATTAGAAAGTGTCTTAAAAAATTTTGTGCTGTAGCTATAATGTTGTAGCAGAAAATATTAAAAAAAATTTTAACAAGATTAGAAAATTTTAAAACTACAGTAGGTCGTTTGGGTCACTTAGATCTGTGGAGTAACAAGGTACTTTTTAAGACAGAATTTATAAAAAGAAGAATTTCCTGCATTAGCTTCTAATGCTACTATAACTTTGCAAAAAAAATCACATTAAAGACAATATTCCAAAAAGAAAGAAAAATTAAATTTAATATGTTCCTTGATTTGTAGTTACTGAAAGATATCTTATAACACCAATATTGAAGAATACTTATCAAGTATTATAAAAGATTGTATCTTCCCACCAAAATAGTTATAAATTTTTTTTTTTTAAAAGTCTTGACCAAATTCGACAAATTTTAAAATTACAGAAGTTTGATCATTAGTCTCTTAAGTCTCTGAAGTAAAGCGGTGACTCTTAAAATAAAATTTATATAAATAACAATTTTCTACATTGGCCTCCAATATCAATATGGCTTTGCAGAAAGAAAATCAGACTCGAAACAAAATGCTTGAAGGAAATAAAAAAGAAATTTGCTAATTTCAGTGATTTGTAGTTACTGAAAGTCATATCAGAACAACAAAAATTAATAATTTTTAGAAGGTATCGCAGAAAATCTTTTCTGCAGCTATAATGTTTTAACAGAAAACATTAAAAAAAATTTAACAAGATTAGAAAATTTTGCAGTAGCTCGTTGTTTGGTCACTTAAATCTGTGGAGTAAAGAAGTAATTTTTGAAATAAAATTGATAGAAAAAAGACTTTCTACATTGACCTCTCATGCTATTATAATTTTGTTGAAAATGTGACATTAAAAACAAAATCCAAAAAGAAATAGAAAAAAAATTTTGTAATTTCCTTGATTTGTAGTTCCTACTCAGAGCACCGAAATTTAAAAATACGTCGAAAGTATTATAGAAAATTTTGTGTTGCAGCCAAAATAATTTAGAATAAATTACTAAAAACTATAACAGTTGGATTCTTGATCACTTAGGTCTCTGGACTAACTTCTAGTGTTGTTATACTTTTGCAGAAGAAAATCACAAAAAAGTAAAAATTATAAGAGCAAATATAAAAAAAAATTTGGTAATTTCAATAACGTAGAATTTATTGAAAACTGTTTTATAGCTTTTGAAAAATATAACAGAAAAATTTTGTACACTAAACAAAATAATTATGGAAAAAATTATTAGAAAGTTTTAAATAATATTGAAAATTATGGAACTGACGCAATATCTTTGGCGTAACTCAGATTAGAAAATTACAAATTACGCAAAACAAATTAAAGTGAGATTCAATTATATAGAAATTTCTTAGTAGCACTAATTATGTGTTTGCAAAAAGTTAATATCAGGAAGCATTAAAAAATATGACAGGACAATTTCATACTGGTGTCAAAATATTTTGGAGGAATCTATCTAAAAAAAAATAAGAGAATTAAAATGTTCGAAAAATACTGAAAGGTGCTGTAATATTATAAAAATAAAAATAGTCAATAAATAACAATAATTAACTTGAGATAAATGCGTAAAAATGAGAAAGTAAAATAAAGAACAATCAAAATAAATGTGAAAGTAACAAAAGGAACAAAATCTTAAAGTTTGAACAATCTAAAGAAAGACACCAACTAACGAAATGATCAGTCATGAAAGTTAACAAAAGCTGAAATCCACGTATTGCAAAAATTACAGAATTTCTTTTGTTACCTACCATTAACTTTGTAATTTCAACAGGTTGTAAAACTTTTTAAGTTTATTTATTATTACGTTCTAAGTTAATGGCAAATTTTTTGTTAACTTTATAACATACATACGATTGGACAATTTTCGTGGTAATGGCCATGATTTTTAATCAATACAGAATTTTCATTGGTAATTAGTCCGGGGCCAAGAAGTCGGAAGACAGGTGTAAAAGACCGGTCAGCTAAAAGACCAGTTGTGGGTACCTGTAAATTGTGATGTGGTGCGAGAACCGATGCTTGATATACTGAGTGAATTAATTAGCGACTTGGTGTCGGCCGACCAGCACGCGATAAATTTCAAAAGTACCGCACGAGACCAATTAATTGTTAGAAAATATCAATAACAACACACAACGTTCAAATTTTCTGCAACTCTGAAACCAAAAACTTCCCTTACTCAAAATCCTGAAAAATTTAATACTTTTCCAGCAAACAACGGCATTCTTTCGGTAGACTAATTTAAAATTTATTTTCATCAAAGTTTAATTGCAAAAAAAATATTTTGAGTTCCCCGGCAAGAAGAGATTTTGAAAAAAAATTCTTTAAAAAATAGGATTAAACCTGAACAAGCTGTTAAGTTCGACAGATAAGCGACAAACCGGTATGGACTCGCAATGCAGATTCAGAATCTTGAAATGAAATTGAAAAACCTGCAATTACTTTCAAAAAAATTGTTGGCAGGTTGCTTCGACTACAGCGACAGACTCACCTTGCTTTACGACCTTCGAAACCATAAAACGTTTAAAACTCGAATTGAAATTAATAAATTCGAAAATTCCTCTTGCGACAGTCTTAATTCGCTTTGACATAATGCCCCAAAAGATTTATGGCTGTGACGGTCTCGGGAGCCCCTAATTAAGACTACGCCATCGACCCCCGCCGCCACTGGATCCCATTGAATCCAACTATTATGTTTAATCCGTTAATTACTCGCAATCAACGTTTGTTCGGCACCCAGCCATGTTTATTAGTTTTCCACGCGGTCACATTTGATATTATGTAAATGAAATCCAGCACGCCACGTGCTTGGAATCGAAATAAAATGTTAATTTTCTAATAAATGACCCAAGTCAGAGACATTTAACAGAAGAAACGCAGCAGAAATGAATGATTTATGATTATTATGGTGGAGTTGCAATTTTTTTAAGTTGTCGAGTAAAATGTTGTAATTAACAATTGCTTGATATTTTGCCTTAAGGCCGTTATTGAAGTACCTACGTGCTTCTGTTTAAGTGGAAATACTGGGCGGTAGCTGGATCGTTTTTCAAAACGAATAGCCGATAGCCAGTAAATTTTCGGAATATTTCGATAATTTACGTAAAAAATTGGTTTGACCGCAGAAACGACAGCCGAATTAATTACGTTACCGCTGTTATGTAATTCAGACGGAATTTCCCGCTAAATTTAAAAAAAATCGATGATGTTCTGCCTCGATAGATTTATAACATCAATTTTCGGTGAATATTAATTATATTGGTGTTTGGGATGTTTGAAACTGGACATGACAGAAGAGGCGTGAGAAAATTTCGAGAACCTCACCGAGAATATCAATAAAAAAATTATCTCAAAAACAATTTCCTGATGATAAATCTACAAATTTGCAGCGATTTTGGTTAACATGTTTTTAAGGCGATTACTCGTGTTAACTTGGGGTTTAAATTACGTAAGATAACCGTAAAATCTGGATGATCTTCAGGAAACATTCATCAAGGTCGATAAAACTGAATCTGCACCATAATCTCCAAGAAACTATCGCTTTAACGTCTACGATCTCCGGATGTTTAACAACCTATAAATACTTCAATAAACTACTAGAAGCTGCCTTGGACACTTACACGCGAAGAGAATCTCGCACCCTCCCTCGCATATCCTTGAAATTATCATCACTTTTTAACAACCAACCAAACATTTTATTCACACAATTTTGTTGAAAATCAACCAGTAATTTTTTGGTTGTTTTGTTGTTCAACAGGTTGTAAACACGTAAGCTTCTAGACTTGAAGAAGGGGGATTGAATTCGTCTCCGACAACGCCTAATAACCCTTGGTAAATAACTGGCAACAGGAGCCATAAAATTTGTTGGACAACCCGAGAATGTTGCGGGTACAGTATTGGATTTATTAGATACGAGAAGAAGCTGGAAGGGTGGAATTGATAACGAAAAAGGGTAGCCAGATCAGGTTACTAATAGATTTTACGATCGAAAAAATTTAATAAAATTTATTTACTGAAAAGAGATTTATTGAAAAGTCTCATTCAAGAACTTGTCGATGTTGGAGATAAAAATATTGAAAACAACTAAACAATAATTTGAAAGTACATCAGTAATAGGAGTTTTTACCTTTTATATAGAAATTGAAGGATGAAGGTTTCAAATCAAAAATTTTCTAGCTAGTGGCCTCAAAAAAAATATTGAGAAAACGAAACAGGATAGTAACTCTGAGTAAAGAGTGGAATCTTTCGATCAAAAATTCTCCGGTTTGCAGAGTTCAAAAAATTTATAGATAGTAGGAAGTTTAGGCTTAGCGTAAATGTTGAAGGGTGAAAGCTACAAATCAAAAATTTGATAATTTGCTGAGATGAAACAATGTAGTGGTTTTAAATTTTCTTTAGATACCAAAGAATTAGACCTCCTTATCAAAAATTTAGTCATTTTCACAGTACAAAAATTAATGAAAAAATGATAACAGGGCAAACTTTAAATAATCCAAAAACTATTACAATATGATAACAAGGAATTAACTTTAAGATTTTTATAGATACCAGTGCATAGGAACTCCCGAGCAAGAGTTTTCTGATTTCTTAAACTCAAGATATTGAGAGGATGATAACAAGGTAATAACTTAAATCTCTGTACAGATTGAGGTTTGAGAGTTTAATGTCAAAAATTCTCTGATTCAATTATTCTGCAGAATTAATAAAATAATAACAACAAAGAATCCGCTTTAAAATTTAAGTAAATTTCAGAGGTCTTGAACAAAATTGATTTGATTTCCAAAGTGCAATAAATTTGGGCGAAGATGATACCGGTGCAATAGCTTTAAATTCTGTGTATTAAAAAATTAAATTTCCCGATTAAGCAATAAAGCAACGAAAAAATGTTAACACGGCAATAGCTTAAGATTCGAATAGAAATTGGATATTGAAAGCTTCAGATCAAAATATTTTTGGTTTGTGGGGTCTAAAAAGTAAACAAAAGAATCATATAAAGTAATTAGTTTTAAGAATTTTCAAGATTTTGAAGAATGAAAGTTACTAATTTGGAATTTTCTGATTTTTAAAATGCAAGTTACTAAAAGGACAATAACAGGTTAATAACTGAAATATTTTAGAGACTGAAACTTGAAAGCTTAAAATCAAGAATTTTCAGGTTCGATTAGTATAAAAAATTAATTAGATAATGATAACAAGGAACTGCATTTAGTGTTTCTATAGATCTAGTAGAATAAATACTCCTGATTAAGAATTTTCGAACTTGTACAGTTTAAAAAATTAATAAAGAGATCATAACTAGTAGCAACTTTAAGATTTTTGTGAAGATTGGGGGGTAAAAGCTACAAATCAAGATTTCTGCGGTCTGTGGTGTATATGAAAAACTGTTAAAAGAATTATAACAAGAAATAAGCTTTAAGATTTGTGGGGATATCGAAGAGAAACAGTTTCTTTTCAACAGTTTTCTGATCTGCAGAATACAATAAATTACTGAAAGAATGATAACTGAATAATAACGTCAGTATCTGTAGAGATTGAAACTTGAAACCTTAAAATTAAAAATTCTCTAGTTTGGTTACTATAAAAAATTAGTTAGATAATGATGATCAAGAATTATCTTTAATGTTTTTATATATCTCGGAGAATAACGACTCCCAATTAATAACTTTTATATTTGCACAGTTTATAAAATTAATTAAAAAATTATAAATTTCTGTGAGACTGGAGGCTAAAAGCTACAAATCAAAATTCTTTATATCTGTAAAACCTAAAAAATTAATAAAAAAATTATATCAATAAACTAACTCTAAAATTTGTGTAGATATAAAAGAGAAAATTCCGTTTCAAGAGATCTCTGATCTGCAGATTGCACTAAATTACTAAAAAAATGATAACGGGGTAATAACTTTAGTATCTGTAAAGATTGAAGTTTGAGAGCTCAAAATTACAAATTTTCTAGTTTGATTAGTATAAAAAATAATTAGACAATAATAAACCAGGAATTATTTTTAAAGGTTCTATAGATCTTGGAGAATATAGACTCCTGATAAAAAAAATTGAATTTCTACAGTTTAGAAAATTAATAAAGAAATTATGAAACGTAGTTACTTTAAGATTCTTGTAAAGAATCGAGGATGAAAACTACAAATCGATTTTTTTTAGATTTGTATAATCTAAATAGTATAAAAAAAATAACAAAGAATTAGCTTTAAGATTTATGTAGATATCAAAGAGAGAGAATTTCTTTTCAAGAGTGTTCTAATCTGCAGAATGCAATAAAGTACTGAAAGAATGATAACTGGGTAATAACTGCAGTATTTGTAGAGATTGAAGCTTGAAAGCTCAAAATTAAGAATTTTACAGTTTGATTAGCATAAAAAATTAATTAGACAATGATGATTAGGAATTGTCTTTAATGTTTTTATAGATCTCGGAGAATAACGACTCCTGATTAAAAAAAATTGTATTTGCACAGTCTATAAAATTAATAAAAAAATTATAACAGATAGGAACTTCAAAATTTCTGTAGAGATTGGTGGCTAAAAGCTACAAAACAAACTTCTTTAGATCTATAAAATCTAAAAATTTAATAAAAAAATATAGCAAGAAATTATCTCTAAAATTTGTGTAGATATCAAAGAGAAAGAATTTTTTTTCTAGAGATTTCTGATTTGCAGAATTCAATAAATTACTGGAAGAATGATAACTGGGTAATAACATTAGTATTTGTAAAGATTAAAGCTTGAAAGCAAAAAATTAAGAATTTTTTAGTTTGGTTAGTATAAAAAAATAGTTAGACAATGATAACCAGGAATTACTTTTAATATGTCTATAGATTTCGGAAAATGAGGACTCCTGATTAAAGAAATTTATATTTGTACAGTTAAAAAAATTATTAAAAAAATCATAAATGGTAGTTACTTTAAGAATTCTGTAAAGATTTGAGGGTGAAAGCTACAAATCGAAATTTTTCATATCCATATAACCTAAAAAGTTAATAAGAAAATGATAATAAAGAATTAGCTATAAGATTTGAGTGGATATCAAAGAGAAAGAGTTTTTTTTCAAAAGCTTTTAGATCTGCAAAATGAAAAAAAAAATACTGCTAGCATGATAACTGGGTAATAACTTTAATATCTGTAGAGGTTGAAGCTTGAAAGCTTAAAATCAAGAATTTTTTGGGCAGGTGTGTATAAAAAAATAATTACACAATGATAACCAGGAATTACTTTTAATGTTTCTATAGATCTCAGAATAACAACTCCTGATTAGGAATTTTTATATTTGCAGTTTATAAAATTAATAAGAAAATTATAACAAGGAGAATCTTGTAAATTTCTGTGAAGACTGGATTCTGAAAGCTACAAATCAAAATTTTCTAGATTTGTAAATTTTAAAAAATTAATCAAAAATTATAACAAAGAATTAGCTTTAAGATTTGTGTAGACATCAAAGAGAAATAATTCCTTTTCAAAAAATTTCTGAACTGCAGAATGCACTAAATTACTGAAAGAATAATAACTGGGTAAAAACTTTAATATTTATAGAGATTGAAACTTAAAAGCAAGAAATTAAGAATTTTTTAGTTTGGTCAGTACAAAAAATTAATTAGACAATAATATCTAGAAATTACTTTTAATGTTTCTATTGCTCTTGGAAAATAAGGACTCATGATTAAGAATTTTTGTATTTGCACAGTTTAGAAAATTATTAAAGAAACCATAAAAGGTAGCTACTTTAAAATTTCTGTGCAGATTTGAGGGTGAAAACTACAAATCAAAATTTTTTATAATCGTATGATCTAAAAAGTTAATAAAAAAATTATAACAAAGAATTAGCTTTAAGATTTGTGTAGATATCAAAGAGAAAGAGTTTCTTGTCAAGAGATTTTTGATCTGCAAAATGTAATCAATTATTAAAAGAATAATAACTGGGTAATAACTTTAATATCTCTAGAAATTAAAGCTTGGAAGCTCAAAATCAATAATTTTCTGGTTTAGTTAGTATAAAAAAAATTAGACAATGGTAGCCAGGAAATGCATTTATTGTTTTTATAGATCTCAAAGAATAAGGACTGCTCATTAAGACTTTTGATATTTACACAGTTTATAAAAATAATAAGAAAATCATAACAGGTAGTAATTTCCTTATTTCTGTGGAGATTGGAGGCTGAAAGCTACAAATCAAGACTTTTCATATCTGCAATATTTAAAAAGTTAATAAAAAAATTATAACAAGAAACTAGCTCTAGGATTTCTGTAGATATCGAAAAGTCAAAGTTTTGCTTCAAGCGTCTTCTGATCTGCAAAATACAATAAATTACTAAAAAATTGATAACTGGGTAATAACTTTAAAATATGTACTGATTAAAGCACGAAAGCTTAAAATCAAGTATTTTCTAGTTTGGTTAGTATAGGAAAATTATTAAATATCGACAGCAAAAAGTTATATTAATTATTTGTGAAGATTTTGGTGAATGAAAGCTTCTGATTAGAATTTTCTTATTTTTAGAATGTAATCATTTAATAAAACAACGATAATAAGATAGTAGCTCTTGGTCAAGTATTTCTGGGTTTTGCAAAATCTAAAAATTAATAAACAAATAGCAGCAAAAAACTAAATATAAGTTGGAAGTGCAGAAATTGCACATTGAAAGCTTCTAGTCAAGAATTCTCTGATTTGCAAAATTTTAAAAACTAATAAAAAAATAATATTTGCGTAGTAGCTCTCTATGTGGAGATTGAATACTAAAAGCTGCACAACAAGATTTTTTTCATTTGCTTTGTCTATGAAATTAATGCAAAAAGGATAATAAGAAATTATCTTCTCCAAATAGCTTTAATGCAGCTTTGCGATTTTTATTAAATTGATATTAAATAAAGTCTTGTTCTAGATTTTGCAAAAAACTTGAGCGTCTAAGATTAAGTTTTATTCTATTAAATGGAGACGTGGTGCTGGTTGGTTCTTAAACATTAATACCTCGGTTAAGAATAATGAAAAACAAACTGGAATCATTGGAATGGATAAAGCTTCGCACGCGGCGGGATCGCAATTTGCCGGTATTGCAGGTAAGCTCGATGAAGAGATAAATTGTAATTCCTTTCTCTCATTGGGCTGTAATTGCAAAATTTAATAGTAATAAAACTGGATGTTAACCGGACAGAAATCTAGCGGCTGCTAACCAATTTATCGTTTAACCGCTCTTTTTTTATGGTAACATAAACAACTTTTTACGCGAGCTCATTAGCTTTTTCAATCATTTTAGAGGAACTGGAAACCGACGACGATGTTGTATTTGAGTTATGTGCCGATAAATCACCGCTACTTGTACAACTCGTCCGAAATTCGGTTCTCTAATTATTATTCAAATAAGTCGATCGTGGATAGTGATTAGATATCCATCATTAACGCAGAATTGAGCCGACTAACAGGTGGTCCGCGAAGACAAATTATTCCGGTGATTGCCGGACAGAAGCTCATATCGGCAACAAGCCAAAAGGATAAGACCACTCACAATAAATTCAGACCCGATACTTTTACTTTCAACACTTGAAGATTCTACATTTTTAACAATTTTGAAAACGTTTCATTCATTTTTAACTTAAGTGTAGTCTTATTTTTTTTAAAGCAAAAATAAAAAAAATACCACATGCAAACTTTATTTCTTGTCATTCAGTTACAATTAACACAATTAACTTTACAAATAATTCTATTTTTTACTGAAATAGTTGCACATTGAAGTTTTTAAAACTTACAATAATTGACAACAATAATTAAAAGAGTGACAAAGGAATTACAAAATTTTGAGCACACGTTAATATTCGAGAAACTAACCAGAGTTACGTTGTGATTCTTGGCCCATAATTTCAGTTTCTTCCTAGTATCTCCAGATAACGGATAAAAGTCCACGTACAACGTAGCAATTTCAAAACTTCCGTTGAAAAAATTTTCAGTAAAAGTCGCGATATCGTTTCTTTGTAAATATAAAATTTTTAATGTTCCATTACCTAGAGCTTCTCCTGGAAATTGTTGTAATCCATTTTGAGTCAAATCTACAGTCGATGAATGGCCAACATTTTTGAAACTTTCAGAACCAATTGTTTCAATATTATTAAAGCCTAAATTTATTAAGTTGGTTTCGGAATCACTCATAAAACTAAAAGAATTTGATTCTAGATGAGTTAACTGGTTATGATCTATGGTAAAATCAGTTAATTTATTTGTTAACAAGAACCACAACGGTTCAATTTTTTTAATTTTGTTGTTATGTACCCTTAATTTTTTCAAATTATAAAGATTGAAAAAAGTTTCTTTTTCAATTGCGGAAATTTTATTGTTGTCCAGATCAATATTAATCACTGATAAATTAACGAAAGTATGTTTCTTCAGTGTTACAATTCTATTTAAATCCAAACGAATCGAAGTTAAATTATTCATATTAACAAATGCTTGCGGTTGCAAAAATTTTATGGAGTTGTTAAATAACCCAATGTGGGCTAAATTATTGTTTTTGAAGGTCTTCTTGTAAATCTTCTCGATATTGTTGTTGGTAATATGAAGATAACGGAAATAATTGAAAGGAAACTCTAATTCTATTTCCTCCAACTTGCAATTATATATTTCTAGCGTTGCACAATTGTGTTGGATATCGAAAAATTTTCTGGATAATTTTGGTAATATTTGCTTCGTCACAACAAGATTCAATAAGTCACAATTTGTAGTCACTTTTGCCTGTCTCCGTGTTATTCGCGATTTATTTAAATAGTATTGAGAGTACTCAATTGAATACTCAGAACTAGACAGGGTTGTATCCAGAATAGATCCGATACCAATCAAAAAAATTAGAATTTTAGTTGCTGGCATCGCAGCTGAATGTTAGAACGCTATTGAACAACTCTTTTATTCACCAACAATTATATGAATCATATATTATTCAGTGATATCCTATAACCATTATTTTTAATGGAATGTGTTGAAGTTCTGAGAACATTGTTGGACATAAATTTAATTCGTTACTCAATACAAAAAGTTATCGATTATTACGTAGAAGGAAGAAAAATTAGGTTTCAACTTATTCTCATTTTTATTTATTTCTTAAAAAACTGTATTAATTGATTTCAAAAACCCACTTTCACTGACATCAAACCGTCTTAGCATTCATAAATAATGTTTTCTAACGTAAGGTGTCACCCTGATCACATCTCCGTACCTAGCTTGTCTATTTAGTTGATAGACTTTCAACATTTCACAAGAAAAACAAAATTATATATTTTTTTTAATTCACACCTTCATAACTACCAGAGTTCTTGAGGTATTTCTAATATCAAAGCGTCTCTTTAATGGGCCTTTAAAGGGCTTTCTAACAAGCCTAAACCGGATTTGTTACCACCGTAAATAAAAAAGTTCAATTTTCCTATTTTGACCAAAATTTTGCTCTAAAAATTCAAATTTTCACAGTTTTGAAAATTAAGACTGCAAATTAAAAACTAGCGGCAGCGTTTCGTTCAGCGAGCTGTCTATTATGAATTGAGACCATAAAAAGTTGCTGGAAAGTTTTAAAAATTTTCGACCATAAACAGAGCACAAAATCCAAAAAAACCCTAAATTATTCCCACATAACAAAAATAACTTTTCCCGACGTATTTTTGTCACTTAACGCGTTTTTGTACTTGATTTCTCTATTTAAGCGATGAATTTCGGGTGTTTTACAAAAGTTGACTAAAACTCAAATTTTCGCAAAGTTTGAATCTCGACAATTTTTAGAGTTTCTAAATTACTGCGAATACAAGGACATCCCACAATGGAAATTCAAAGAGCTTTCCTAAAAGTTTAAAATGAAGATCGTGGGATGGTAAATAAAAAACCACGATTTTTCACCAAAGTTGGAGTGAGATTTAAAGGCCATAACTTGGAAAGTATGAGTCCGAATAATAAACTAGCGACAGCGTTTAGTTCATCGAGTTGTCAATTATGAATTGAGACCATAAAGGCTCCTTGAAAATTTTGAAAAATTTTGACCAAAAGCATGAAAATGCTCAAAAAAAATCCAAAGAACCCAAAATCATTCCCACATAAAGAAAATTACTTTTTCCGACGTATTTCTTGTCGCTTAATGCTTTTTACTTGGGTTCCCCTTTTAAGCGATAAATTTCGAGTGTTTTACAAAAGTTGACTAAAACGCAAATTTTTCCAAAGTTTGAACCTTGATAACTTTTAGGGTTTTTCAGCTACTGCGAATACAAAAACATTCCCGGCAATGAAAATTTAAAGGGCTTTCCGAAAAGCCTAAAGTGAAGTCAGTGACATGGTAAATAAAAACCACGATTTTTCAACACAGTTGGAATAATATTCAAACAGCCATAACTTGAAAAATATGAGTCTGAATCATAAACTAGCGGCAGCGTTGCATTAAGCTCATTAACTCAACAGTATAATATGAAGCCATACGACCTGGAAGATTTTCAAAATTTTTAAATTTTTTTGAGCTATTTTGAATATCAAAGCATCCCTTTAATGGGTCTGTAAATGGCTTTCTAATAAGACTAAAACGGATTTTCTACCGCCGTAAATAAAAAAGTTAATTTTTTTAATTTTGACCAAAGTTTTGCCCAAAAAATTCAAATTGTCATAGTTTTTAAAATTAAGACTCCAAATTAAGACTGACGTTCAGCGAGCCGTCTATTATAAATTGAGATTATAAAAAGTGCTCGAAAATTTTTAAAAAATTTGAACAAATGTGAGGCACATATTAGTGCATGAAAATACTTAAAAAACGGACTGCAGAATTTTCAAAATTTTCAAATCAATACCAATAACTCTTAGCATTCAGAAACATTGTGAATCAAACTTAAGTTATTTAGTTCCATTTGTAGTTCTTTGTAATAAATATATTAACGACCGCACATGTTTCCATCTATTGCAACATTTAAATGGGTTCATTAAGTAAGTATTAATATCAAAAGGATGAAGTTTTCCTAAAGTGGCTTTAAGTAAATAAATAAGAAACTCACTGGATGTTGAGGCAAAAACTGAAGTACTCATCATATTAGCATTTTTTGCATGTTATTACTTTCTTCAAAGTTACCTTTTTGTGTGATCAAGAAAATCTGCAAATATTTTATACCGAACAGACGCAAAATAAAATCCTAAATGTAATAACACATTTCAGGAAAAAAACTTCTGTCAAAGCATAGCAATTATGGACCAGTATAGAAATTTTAGACCAACGAATCTGTGAACTAACTGAAGCAGTTTAGTTCCATCCTAAAATTGGAAGCTCTCAACATCGCTAAATGTTTTCTAGAAAACATTCAACCCAATTTCTTTAACAGAATTTTAATTAAACAAATTTGTATACTAATAAACCTTTTTTGAAAATTATTAAAAAATGTATTTAAAATTTTAAGTGTTACATATAGTACAGTTTTGATTTTAAACGGTATTTCGTCAATTGAAGAAAGTTTTTTTTTGTAAATTTACCAATGTTGGAGTCTGTGTCGTTAATCGATAACCACATTATGGATTTGAATATTCCTTGGTTTGACAACACACCTGTAGTGGCAATTATGAATCTGGATTCAAACCGAGTTGAAATTTTGAAAAACAATTTTTTTATCTTCATCCAATGTTTTTGTTGCTCCGTAATTATTTCACTTTATCACAATAATATTAAGCAAGTTGACAATTTTTACACACGTTCTCTTGTACTTCAAATTGAAAATAAAAGCCGAAGTTTGGGTCAAAATAGCCACAATTTGCTTGTTTTAGACATTCAAAGTAATAGTATCTCGTTACTTTCGGATAATATATATAAAAAAAATTAAAACTAAATTGGTAGGAGATCCATTAACTGATAAAACCTTGAAGCGATTGACAAATTGGGCCCAAGAAAATCAGGTCAAATTGCTTGTTTTACTTGAAAGCAATTACCCTCACAATTATCTTTGGTAATGTTGTTTTTATTAATAATATTTTTTTTGACCATAGTAACAGTTTTTTCCAAATATCGAAACAATTTTAAGATAACACCTGAATCGTTAATATCGTGAATGAATTGTTTTATGTTTTTAGACGTTTAACGAGATGTGATGTTTTCTGTCAGATATGTAATAATTTAAATTTAACAAATTTGTTGTATTAAATTTTAATAATTAGTGTTTAAACAAAACTGCAGAAATTAATATAAAATTAAAAAATTACCTCATTCGCTTGAGTGCTTCTAACACTGAAAATTTAATTTTTGGTATATCACAATTATTATTTAAACTTTTGGATGTAAATTATTTAGTCCCATTTGTACTATTTTTAAATAAATATCTTAATGGCAGCAGCAATTGTTATTGTGAAAGCATTAAGTGCCGACATAGAAAGTCAAAGTTTCCTCAAGTGGCTTGCAGCAAGTTTGTCCAAATTTGCTTGATTTTCAGTTAAGAAACATTCACCATGACATTAAGTGGCTTCTGCATTATATTTGCTTGCTTCAAAGTTGTTTGTTGTTACCAAACGAATCAAACAATAATTTATACTGAAGAGATACTGCTGAAAAACCTGATAGCAACGGATATTAACTTCCGCAATGAATTTCCAGTTAAAACGCAACTATTGTTGAGCCACTTGAAGATTTCAAACCAAAAACTCTGTATGCTATCTCAAGAAATGTTTAATATTTCACTAAAATTGACATCTCTGAATATCGTTAATTGCAGTTTAGAGAAAATTGAATCAGATTTTCTAAATCAAGCTTTAATTTCAGACATTTTCATAACAAAGAACTTCAAGTTAAAAGTTATTAAAAAATACACTTTTAAAGATTTAAGGGAAACTTCTGGCATATTCCTGAACTCAAATAGAATTTCCACTATTGAGGAGAGTTCTTTTATTAATTTGGAAAAACTACAAACTGTAACCTTGATTGATAACAACATTGCAGATTTAAACGTCCCTTGGTTTACCAACACACCTGTAGTGTTAGAGATAAATTTGGACGCAAACCAAGTTGAAATTTTAAAAAACGATTCTTTCATTTTTACCCGTTATTTTTATAACGAAATTATCATATCTCTTGCCAACAACAATATACGGGAAATTGAAGATTTTTATATACGTCCGCAAAGGAATAAATTGGTTTTGGAGCTACAAAATAACGAAATTTCGACTTTTCCGGATAATTTCTATAAGAAGCAAATTAAAATTTCTAAAATTAATTTGATTGGAAATCCGTTAACAGAAGATACTATGGAGAACCTAACAAATTGGGCGGCAGAAAATCACGTTAAATTA
The DNA here is from genome assembly GCA_905333025.2 of Pyrochroa serraticornis. Lineage (NCBI taxonomy): Eukaryota > Metazoa > Arthropoda > Insecta > Coleoptera > Pyrochroidae > Pyrochroa > Pyrochroa serraticornis. Next base: position 4,192,070 of record HG995157.1, on the reverse strand, counting down.
CTTCCTTTGGTTGAAAAGACTTATTTCTACCTTGATCTCCATTTTATAATTTTTTTTCTAGTAGCAATAAATTTTGCTATTATAGTCGCTATATTCTGGAAAATTTTGCAAAATTGTTTTAGGATTACCCCTGAAGCAACTACATGGTAAGCAATTCTAACTATTTATTTTAGAAACTTGCAATAAAAAATTTTATGAAAGCTTCAGCACTAGGAAAACTAAAATAATTGAAATCAACCAATTTTTTGGATATCTGAAATTTTTGAAATTCCCACTAATTAGGTATTTTCATGCAATTTGTCATGTGCCTATATTTTTTATATTTTTTTACGTAATTATATTTTAATTTTCAAATTGGAAATGTTTGCGTTAAAACGCAGTGATCTCTCATAGCCATTCGAATATGACGCGTGACATCATAAACAGCCTTATTTACGTAGACGTAACGTCTACGTTGTAATTATTCGACTGGGCCCTTACAAATTCTTCGTCTGTCATTTTGCACTTCGAAGAATCTCAATATACTTTTAATTAGTTGCAAGACGGAGAAAATTGAGAGAAATAAAGTAATTTGGAAATGGAGAATGAATCTCATGTAAGTAACTGACTGTGACAGACTCAAAGAGATAATTGGCTGCGTGACGTCATTTGTCACGTCCAATCACAGCGCGTTTAGGGTCACGTGAACATAATCAAACAGCTTTTGATTTTATTTATTTAATAATTGATAACCAGAGCTTGGAGATTGTCTTTTTCAATTTAGCGTCGCATATACGTCATTTAGTATTAATATTATGTAACTTCTGTGTTATTCAAAACTTAGTGCAAGTAGCTTATTGTATTAGAAAGAATTCAAGGCAGAACCAAAATTGTTACCATTTCAGCAAAAATATGAACTTCAAGTGTGATATAAATCTGTTGATTATTATTTGGACGCTGAGTCTCCTCAGGGGATTACTGGAAGTTTTCCAAGGAAATAACTGAAACGTCCTCAATCACTTTTGTAACAAAAATGATAATTATTGTTTTAGGTTTGAACCAAACTTTGTGTTACCTACATATTTTAATAAATATATCAATCCCTTATCAATTTCCTTAAGCACTCTTTTGTAACCCTTGCGACCTTCAAGTGTTGACACTTTAGTACTTTAGAGAATTGAAACACAAAAATTGCCTTATTTCATTTGATTCTAAAACAAGAACCATGCTATTACGCATATTGTATGTGATTCTTTTCTCCATTGAAATTACTTTTACATGTGATTATGAAGAAAATAAAAAAATACCTTATATTGAGCAGACGCTAGGAAATGGCGAAAGTGTGATAAATTACTACGGTGAGAGTTTTCCAGTTAAATCTACTCAATTATCGAGCAACATGGAAATTTCAAACCAGCAATTATGTAAACTAACTGGAAAAATGTTTAATTTATTACTACAACTGGAATCTTTCAATGTTGTTAATTGCAGCGTTAAAGAAATTGAACCACAATTCCTAAACCAAGCATTAATTAGAAATATTTTTGTATTAAGAAATCCCGAATTGAAAGTAATTAAAAAATTTACTTTTAAAAACTTAAACGCAACTTTCACTATTAATCTGGACTCGAATGGCATTTCGACAATTGAGGAAAATTCTTTTGTGAATTTACCAACACTCAAAACTGTGTCGTTAATTGATAACAATATTGTGGATTTAAACGTTCCCTGGTTTACCAACACACCTGTTTTGTTGGAAATAAAACTGAGCTCCAATCAAGTTGAAATTTTGAAAAATGGTTCTTTAATTTTTATCCGTTCCTTGTTGTACGGAATATCTATTTTTCTTAACGAAAACAAAATTAGGCGAATTGAGGATTTTTACGCACGTCCACTGTTGCCGCAAGATGTAGAGAAAGGGAGAAATTTTTTGAATGATTCCAAAATTAGGAGTAGCAAATTTGAAATTCTGAATTTGCAAAATAACAATATTTCAACTTTTCCGGAAAACTTTTATGCAAAAAAAATTGTAATTTCTAAACTAAATCTGCTTGGAAATCCGCTAACTGGCGACACTGTTGAAAAATTGACAAAGTGGGCGGAAAAAAATAATGTTGAACTTTCTCTTTCAGTTAAAGTAACTTATTTATACGGTGGTTTTCCTGTTTTAATTTTATGTTTATTGCTAATTTTAGTTGTACGACTTTTAAAATTTTTTTCAAAATATTTCAAAATTGCACCTGAAACGACCAGATCATGAATCACCTTCAAGGATTGTTTGTAATAGTTCGAAACGTTTAAGGGTTGTAAATAAATTAATTAATGAGAAAAAAATTATTCTTAATCTTTATTTAACATATTTGTATATTAAGAGGTCCCCAATTAAAATTCATCAAAAATTACTTTCAAAGATTTAAAAGCTCAAAATAAATCTGTTCAAATGGCACTTCGATAATTCAAGTTTTTTTTGTAAATTTATTGATCCTCAACCTAAACTTTATTTTCAAAATTTTTTCAAAATTTTTTGTAATAGCACATGAACCAAATTGATGGCAAATTTTAATCATTTTTGAGAAACATAATAGCTAGAAACCTTTAAAAGACTGTAAATAAATAATTTAATGACAAGGAACTTTGACTGTAATATTTAATTATTTTAAAAATTTGATATTGAAAATAATAATTTAAAAAAAATTGCAAACTAACCTAAAACTATCAAAATTTCTTCATTTTTTAAAATTTTGTTAACACGTGAAACAAAAACTGTTAGTCATCTCAAAAAAATTTTGAGGCACTAGGAAACTAAAGACAAGTAATTCAAGTATAATTTTACAAATTGGTGTTTTTAAATAAATAAACAAATTGACGAAACCATTTAATCTCTTGTAATTATTACAAATATTTTAAATTCCGAAACACTTTGCAGATCAATTAGCTAAATATAATTTCAAGCAATAATGGAATCTATTTAGGTCTCTTTGACATTAGCACAGGATCCACTGCATGTAATATTGGAATTTTTTTTAAATGTTTTAAAAAAAAGACCAATTCCCCCTATTAAAATCGTTATGAGGAGAACGGGGATTATTATAACGAAGGCATTTATTGACGTATCTTTTCTGTTTGATGATATTTGAAGAGTTACATTAGTTTTGTCAGCCCAATTTCTCAATAATTTCATAATATTTATAGTTAATGGATTTTTTCTTATAAATAGTACAGTAAACCAACATTTTTGGTTATAGAAATGTTCAGGAAAATTTTCAATGTTATTATAGTCCAAATTCAATAAACCAGATGTCTCCGCCCTTTTTTGCTGATTTTTCGACAATGAAGCGCATCCAAATATTGCCTCAATTTTAGTAATCTTATTGAGATTAAGGTTAACCGGTATATGTTTTTTAGAAAAGCTCATAAACATTAAGGAATCGTTCTTTAAAACGCTGACTTCATTCGAATCCAGGTACAGCCATGTCAAATTTTCTACGTCGATAAACCATTGAATGCTTAATTCCACAATTTTATTGTGCTTTAAGTTTACGGTATTTAATATTGGGAGATGCGTAAAAGCTCTTTTTTCAATTAATTCAATCCCATTTGAGTATAGATTTATTGTACACGTTACGTTTAAGTTTTGAAAAGTATTTTCTTTAATTATTTTTAACTGACGATTTTTAATTATAGAGATGTACCTTATTGTAAATCCATTTAGGAATTTTGGTTCGATTTCCTCTAACTGACAGTTAATGAAAAATTGAATAGTGCACGTGATAATTTGCAAATAATTTGACCAGAAACTTCAAAAGTCAAGTTACTTTTAGTTGCTGAAATAGTTGATATATTTGCAGATTTCATGTCCCATTTTTCTTCTCCATAAGACACTATTAATTGTTTTTGAGAAATGCAAGAATTAGTTAATTCAATTAAACCCAACAACCAATAAAAACTCCTTACTCTGAGCAATAACATAAGGGCGAAATAGTGTTTCTCTTCAACGTAACTTACGACAACAATTGATATTACCATAAAATTATGCTTTTAACGCTTTTAGTTGCGTCAATTTCTTGCAATGTAATTAGACCAAAATTGAGCTCTTAAGCAATAGTTGGGTGTAGATAATAGATGCGCAAGAACTGTATTTAGCTCAATAAAAAAACTTTTAGATTTTAAGTGTACGCAGCATAATTTCTGTATAAGAAAATTTAAGTTCTCGTAAATTTTGAACAGCTTTCTATTAAATATTTTTTTTTGAAACCAGAAACTTCAGCCATCGATATTTTAAATACTTGCAACTTAAATTACAAAAACTGAAAAAAGAGGATCTGATAGGCACACGATTTTTGTTGACCAAATTTTTTTCTTGTAATTTTCGAGCTTTTGATGATTTTATTTGTCATCACACTATTTAATCAAGTTGTAGTTTCTCAAAAAAAGTTCTATGGCCGTAATTAACATAAAAAATTGTTTAGCAAATATGTAGTTGCAGCTATGTAGCTTCCAAAATTTTTCCAGTTGTTTAAATAATTATTGTCTAGTGGCAATACAATTTTTTCTTTGTAACATATAAAAATGCTATTGTGGCAAGAGATCGGTTTCTTTTTTATATTTCAATAAAGTAAACATTGGATTAGATTCGCCAAATTACCTATTAAAGTTTCAGTAGTTTTATCGCGACATTTTTCAAAAAGAATTCTCAGATGATTCTAATCGCTCTATGTGATAAATAGTGTTCCATAATCGCATTTCTCATACCTGACAGGCTTAACAGGCGTGTTCAGAATTTCATAAGGAATTGAAAATTACACTCGGTGGTTAAAAATTACCGATGGTTTAAAAAAAGGGGCTTTGTTATTTGAGTTGTTAGCGGAATTTTTGACATTTTTATGTTAACCACATAATGAAAGATTTTTGGAGAACTAAGAATGTTACAGAGGAACTCAATGTCTCTATAAGTTTGTACTAAGATGACACATTTACATGCCAAATTTTATTGCAATAAAAAATGGTTAAAATTTTCATATCCCCTTGTTTCTTTTCAAAATTGAAAAAAAATACCGTCTCGGATTTTGAAGAAATTTGACAAGCGTGTTCAGAATTTCATAAGGAATCGAAAATTTCAGTCGGTTGTTAAAAGTTACTGGAGGTCTTGAGAAGTGGAGTTTGCTATGGTTGTTAACGAAAACTCTCAAAAATTTCCCTACGTGTATATGGAATTATTTTATTAAAATTAGAGATACTAAATTTGTTTTCTTGAGAATTCCCTTCATTCAATCGAACGCTGTAACAATAATGCACCCGCCACTTAAATACACATAATCCAGTTAGCAAGCAAATTATAAATTGTGAAAATTGCGAAAAACATTTCAACTAACTCAGCGTTGTCACATTTTTTCTATCAATAAATTGCTGTATAAACAAATTGTTAAGTTGAATGTTTTTTACCAAAAAATTGTCGCAATTTGGACCAAAACTTTATTTAGAAAATTCTTGTAACACAAGAAGTTTCAGCCGTGTTGCAGAGAAACGATGTTGCCGTCATTGTATTAGAAATTAAGCGATTTGTCGATGTTCAGCTTTCTAACAGGAAGGTTATAAATAATTTTTTTAGATAATTTTGTAGAAATTGTAGAAATACAGGTAGTAGTTTTACTCTAGAATTTTAAAGTTTAATTTTCAAAATTCTTATAAATAAAAAAAGTCATTAAAGAAATTATTTTGAAATTTCATATATGTTACAAATATTTTGACAACTATTACACTTCTGTTAAAAAAGATTACACAACACAGTTTCCTTATAAATATGCTAAATATAATTCTAGCAAGTAAAATTGAACTTATTTAAGTCTTTTTGATATAGTTTGCTATTCCACAAGTTCTGCTGTAGCAATTTGCGAATTTTTCTTAAATATTTTTAAAATAATTCCAAACAACCCCATTAAAATCGATATGAACAAAACGGGCGTTATTATAATGGCAGCATTAATCGACGTTTCTCTTCTGTTCGATGATAGTAGGATTTTAACATGAGTTTCCTTAGCCCAATTTGTCAATAATTTTATAGTTTCTAGAGTTAAGGGATTGTCTCTTAATTTTAGATTTGAAAACCAACATTCTTTTTTATAAAAATGTTCAGGAAAATTTCCGATACTATTATTGTCCAAATTCAATAAACAAAATGTTTTTTTTACTTCCATCTGTTGTTGATTTTGAGCTATTAAAGTGCATCCAAAAATGTCTTCAATTATGCTAATTTTATTATTATTAAGATCAATCGATATTTGTCCACTCTTAAACGCGCTGATAAAAATTAATGAATCATTTTTTAAAATTTTAACTTCATTCGAATATAGTGACAACAATGTCAATTTTACTACGTCACTAAACCATTGAGTACTCAAATCAACAATTTTATTGTAAATTAAATTTACGTGTTCTAATTTCGGCAAATGCATAAAAGCTCCTGCTTCAATTGATGTAATATTATTTGAGGATAAATTAATTACCTTTGTCGCGTTTAAATACTGAAAAGTATATTTTTTAATTATTTTCAACCGAGGATTTTTCAGTATGGAGATAATCTGTATTGAGTATCCGTTTAAAAATTTTGGTTCGATTTCTTCCACCTGACAATTAATAATACCCAAATTAATCACAAGTACTGAAAAATCAAACAATTTACGTGACAATTTGCAAATAGTTTGATCAAGAATTTCAATATGCAAATTGTCGTTAGGTGCTGAAATAACTGAGATTTTTTTGAACACCACATCAGTTTCTTCCTTCCGATAAGAGACCCTTAATGTTTTTTGAGGAGTACAAGAACTATTTGAGTCAATTAAACTCAACCAACAACAAAAACTCCATACTCTAAACAACAACATGGAGACAAAATAACTTTTCTGCGTCAACAATTGAAATAATACCCGCCAAAAAACAGCTAGAGTACTTTCAACGCTTTTAGTTGTGTCAATGATTTGTAATATAGGTAAAGTAAAATGGAGCTTTTAGGAAATAGTTGAGAGTGTATACATTAAAATTGTTAGAGAAAAATTGTATTTGTTAGCTCAATGGAAAATAGTTAAAGTGCTTCGGATTAGATTAATGTTGCATAATTTCTATAAAATAATGAAAGTATAAAATCAAATGATAGAAAAACAAATTTTATTATTTTTAACTGCATTTTTTACAAGTTAATTAAAAAATAAAAAATTTGAAACATCACAAGGTGAATACCCAAGCATGGGTGCCGAGTTCAGTTGAAAATTTCTTTCCAGACTAAAATTCCCAATACTTTTACACACTTTCAGGTAGTTGAAGAAGTAGTCTTGTCGCGAGAGGAGACTACGTTGAGCATTAAAGCTTATAACCATTAAGTAAGCCCATGGAACATTGTTCGGATTGCTAATAAAAATAATAATATAAGAAATACTTAAAACAATGTTGAGAAAAAAAACTATTATTTTTAACAGCATTTTCTACTAGTTAATTGAAAAATAGAAATTGTAAAACATTATCACAAGGTGACTACCAAAACATGGGAGTCGAGTTTAGTTGAAAATTCAACTCTTACTAGAAGCTTGGATACTTTTACACACTTTCAGGTAGTTAATAAAGATGTCTTGTTGCAGGAGGAGACTTCATTACGTCTACATTGAACATTAAAGCTTATAACCTTAAGTAAGCCCATGGAGCATTATTCCGATTGCTAGCAAAAAAAATAATAATAATAACAATATAAGAAATACTTAAAACAGTGTTGAAAAAGAATTTTTGTTTTTTTAACAGCATTCTTTACGAATTAATTAAAAAATGGAAATTGTAAAACATTATCACAAAGTAACTACCAGAACATGGTAGTTGAGTTCAGTAGAAAATTCATCTTTAGAATAAAACATTGGATAATGTAATTCACTTTCACGAAGTTGAAGAAGATGTGTTGTCGCAAGAGGAGACTTCATTGCGTCTAAATTGAGCATTAAAGCTTATAACCGGTAAGTAAGTCCATGAAACACTATTCCGATTGCTAATAAAAAAAATAACAATAACAGTATAAGAAATATTTAAAACAATGTTGAAGAAGAGCTTTTATTAATTTTAACAGCATTCTTAATGAGTTAATTAAAAAATAAAAATTGTAAAACATTATCACAAAGTAACTACCAGAACATGGTAGTTGAGTTCAGTAGAAAATTCATCTCTAGAATAAAACATTGGATAATTTTATTCACTTTCACGAAGTTGAAGAAGATGTGTTGTCGCAAGAGGAGACTTCATTGCGTCTAAATTGAGCATTAAAGCTTATAACCGGTAAGTAAGTCCATGAAACACTATTCCGATTGCTAATAAAAAAATAACAATAACAGTATAAGAAATATTTAAAACAATGTTGAAGAAGAGCTTTTATTAATTTTAACAGCATTCTTAATGAGTTAATTAAAAAATAAAAATTGTAAAATATTATCACAAGGTGACTACCAAAACATGGGAGACGAGTTTAGTTGAAAATTCAACTCTTGACTAGAAGCTTGGATACTTTTACACACTTTCAGGTAGTTAATAAAGATGTCTTGTTGCAGGAGGAGACTTCATTACGTCTACATTGAACATTAAAGCTTATAACCTTAAGTAAGCCCATGGAACATTATTCTGATTGCTAGCAAAAAAATAATAATAATAACAATATAAGAAATACTTAAAACAGTGTTGAAAAAGAATTTTTATTTTTTTAACAGCATTCTTTACGAATTAATTAAAAAATGGAAATTGTAAAACATTATCACAAAGTAACTATCAGAACATGGTAGTTGAGTTCAGTAGAAAATTCATCTCTAGAATAAAACATTGGATAATTTTATACACTTTCAGGTAGGTGAAAAAGAGGTGTTGTCGCAAGAGGAGACTTCATTAGGTCTAAATTGAGCATTAAAGCTTATAACCGGTAAGTAAGTCCATGAAACACTATTCCGATTGCTAATAAAAAAATAATTATAACAGTATAAGAAATACTTAAAACGATGTTGAAAAAAGTTTTTATTAATTTTAACAGCATTCTTAACGAGTTAGTTAAAAAATAAAAATTGTAAAATATTATCACAAGGTGACTACCAAAACATGGGAGTCGAGTTTAGTTGAGAATTCATCTCTAGACTAGAAGCTTGGATACTTTTACACACTTTCAGATAGTTAATAAGGATGTCTTGTTGCAGGAGGAGACTTCATTACGTCTACATTGAACATTAAAGCTTAAAACCATAAGTAAGCCCATGGAACATTATTCCGATTGTTAGAAAAAAAATAATAATAATAACAATATAAGAAATACTTAAAACAGTGTTAAAAAAGAATTTTTATTTTTTTAACAGCATTCTTTACGAATTAATTAAAAAATGGAAATTGTAAAACATTATCACAAAGTAACCACCAGAACATGGTAGTGGAGTTCAGTAGAAAATTTATCTTTAGAATAAAGCATTGGATAATTTTACACACATTCAGGTAGTTGAAGAAGAGGTCTTGTCGCTCGAGGAGACTTCATCACGTCTACATTGAACATGAGATACATTGGATACTTTTACACACTATCAGGTAGTTAAAGAAGAGTTCTTGTCACTGAAAGAAATTTCATCACGTTTACATTAAGCATTAGAGCTTATAACCAATAAGTAATCCCATGGAACACTATTACCATTACTAATAGAAAATAATAATAATGGCCCAATAAGAAATACTTGACACAATGTTAAAAATAATTTTGATTATTTTTAACAGCATTCTTTACGAGTTAGTTGAAAAAAAATGTAAAACATTATCACAAGTTGACTACCAAAACATGAAAGCCGAGTTCAGTCAAAAGTTCATCTCTAGTCCAGAAGCTTGGATACTTTCACACACTTTTAGGTAGTTGAATAAGAGGTCTTGTTGCAGGAGGAGACTTCATTACGTCTAGATTGAGCATTAAAGCTTATAACCATTAAGTAAGCCAATGGAATACTATTCCGATTGCTAATAAGGAAATAATAATCACAGTATAAGAAATATATAAACAATGTTAAAAAACAACTTTAATTAATCTTAACAGCATTCTTTACTAGTTAATTAAAAAATAAATATTTTAAAGCATTATCATAAGATGACTACCAAAACATAGGAGTCGAGTGCAATTGAAAAAATATGTCTAGACTAAAAGTTTGGATAATTTTACATTTTTAAGTAGATGAAGAAGAAGTCTTGTCGCAGGAGGAGACTTCATCACGTCTACATCAAGCATTAAAGCTTATAACCATTAAGTAAGCCCATGGATTACTATTGCGATTGATAACAAAAAAAAAAAATAATGAAAGTATAAGAAATACTTAAAACAATGTTGAAGTTTCTTTTCATTATTTTTAACATTCTTCACGATTTAATTAAAAAGTAAGAATTATGAAGCATTATCACAAATCAACTATCAAAACATGGGAGCCAATTTCAGTTGAAAATTCATTTCCATACTAAAAATTGAATAGTTTTACACACTTTCAAGTAGTTGAAGAGGAATTCTTGTCATTGGTGGAGACTTCATCACGTCTACATTGAGCATTAAAGCTTATAAGCATTAAGTGAGCCCATGGAACACTATTCCGATTGCTAATAAAAAAAGATATTATTGAAAGTACAAGAAATACTTAAAACAATGTTGAAGAGATTTTTTTTTTATTTTTTAATAGCATTTTCTAGGAATTGATGGAAACCTAAAAACGGCAAAAATTACAAAGTGATTAATCTTCAAACTTCTAACTAACAAAGTATGCGCTTCATAAAGTTTAGCAACAACTAAAAGCTGGATACTTTAAAACAGTGGCAGGTAAATTTTAAAAAAATGTACCAACTAGTGAAGGTTTACTGGAAATTTTAAAACATTTTTTTTGTACAATAAATTTTACATAGTCGCAAACAGTTTCTGGACAAATAATATAATTAGTTGAATTAGAAAAAATATTTCTAAAAGCTTGTCAGTGCCGGTTACCAAACAAATAACCGGCAGTGGCGTCAATCTTGCAGTTAGCCAGATTCGGTGGCAAAAGCACTTCCTAAAAACTAATCATCAAAATCAAGGTTTAAGAAAAAGAGGCCATCAAAATACTTTTATTTCTTGCAATAAAATGTTACGTACCAAAATTTTACTAACTACTCAATAAATATAATGTTAGAACTTATTTAAACCGCTTTGAAACATTTTTTAATACCGTAGAATCTGTTGGAGTAATTTTCAAATTTCTGTTAACCGTTTTCAAAAAAAAAACAATCCCACCCATTAGAGTCGATATGACAAAAACGGGCGTAATTATAGCGGCAGCATTAATTGACGTATCTTTTCTATTCGACGATAGTAGGAGACTAACATGAATTTCGTTAGCCCAATTTGTCAATAACTTCATAGTTTCTATAGTTAGTGGATTTTCTCTTACCCTTAACTCAGTAAACCAACAATCTTGCGCATAGAAATGTTCGGGAAAATCTTCGATACTGTTATTGTCCAAACTCAATACACTAGAAATTTTTGTATTTTTATTTTGTTGATTTTGAGTTATTGAAATGCATCCAAAAATTTCTTCAATTTTGCTAATCTTGTTGTTGTTGAGGTCAATTGATATAGAGCCACTTTTGAACGCAGTGATAAAAATTAATGAATCATTTTTTAAAATTTTAACTTTATTAGAATACAGTGATAAAAATTTTATTTTTCCTACGTCAATAAGCCATTGAATGTTTAAATTTACAATTTTATTAGAATCCAAATTTATTTCGTTTAATTTTGGCAAATGCATAAAAGCTCCATTTTCAATTGACGTGATACCATTTGAGAATAAATGTATTGCGTACGTAACGTTTAAGTATTGAAAAGTATTTTTTTTAATTGTAATTAACTGTGGATTTTGTGTTATAAAAATATATTCAATTAAAAATCCATTTAAAAATTTTGGTTTGATTTCCTCCACTTGACAATTGCTAATATTCAACTGATTCACGCTTAGTGGAAAACGGAATAATTCACGTGACAATATGCAAATATTTTGACCGAAAACTGTAATTTGCATATTTTCGTTAGGTGCTGAAATAACTGACATTTTTGTCAACATCACTTGTGTTCTTTTTTTCAAATAAGATACATTCAGTTATTTTTGAGGAGTACAAGAATTATTTGTTGCAATTATACCCAACCACCAATAAAACCTCCATACTTTAAGCAACAACATGGGAACGAAATTCTTTTTGTGCTTAATTCAACTTTCTACTACAGCAATTGAAATATTACTAGTCGTATTACCACAAAATTATTTCAATGCTTTCAACGGTTTTAGTTGTGTCAATAAATTACAATTTAGGTGAAACAAAATGAAGCTTTTAGACAATTGTTGGTTGCACATACAATGAAAAAAGTACTTAAAGCTTTTCAAAATTTTTAAGCAAATAATTTGGAAATTGCAGAAATTGAAAAAATATTTCTCTCGTCAAATTTTTTTACATCTTGCAATAAATAAATTACTGCGTAAGTAAACAGTAAATGCGACATTCTTTTAGGAAGTTTGAAGCAAATTTAAAGCAATCCTGTACATTCCAAATTAATAAAAAACTATTCAGGACAACAAATTACAAAAATTCCAGGTCCATATGTCATTTTCAAAACAACTCAAACTTTTTCCGTGGCTTTAAAAAAACACGAATTTTTATGAAATTCCCTTCAAAACAAAATCACCAAATATTTACCAATTTTTACAAAAATTAATATATTTCAGTTTGCATACGCCGGACTATTGCAATAATAGTAAGCAAACCTTCCAAAGTCTTTTAATTTAAATTCTGGACAATTCAAATTAATAAATAACTATTCAAAACAACAAATAAAATTATAAACCTTAAGGTCCTTATGCAATTCTCAAGACAACTCATCCTATTCTAAGTATTCCAACATTTAATTAGGACGAAAACTTTATCGGTGGCTTTAAGAAAACTTACAACTTTTTCTGAAATTTTCTTCAAAACAAAATCACCGAGTATCCACCAATTTTTACAAAAATTAATAATTTTCAGTGCGCACATGCCAGTCTATCGCAATAATAGTAAGAAAACCTTCCAAACTCCTCTAATTTAAATTCTAGATATTCCAAATTGATAGAAAACTATTCAAAACAACAAATAAAATTAGAAAACTTCCGGTCCTTATGCAATTTTGAAAACAATTTATTATTTTCTAAATATTTCAACATTTATTGAAAATTGAAAACTTTCTACATAGCTTTAAAAAAATGTACGAATTTTCCTGAAATTTCCTTCAAAACAAAATTACCGAGTATTCACCAAGTTTTACAAAAATTAATAATGTTCAGTTTGCACACGCCGGTCTATTTAAATAATCGTATAAAATCTTTCCAAAGTCCTTAAGTTAAATTCTGGACATTCCAAATTGATAAAAGGCTATTCAAGACAACAAACAAAATTAGAAAATTTAAGGTTCTTATACAATTTTTAAAACAATTTATTATTTTCTAAACATTTCAACATTTAATGAGAAATAATAATTTTCTATTTAGCTTTAAAAAAATGAACAAATTTTCCTAAAATTTCCTTCAAAACAAAATCACCGAGTATTCACCAAGTTTCACAAAAATTAATAATTTTCAATTTGCACACGCTGGTCTATTGAAATAATAATATAAAAACCTTCCAAAGTCCTTTAATTTAAACTCTAGACAATCCAAATTGATAAAAAACTGTTCAGAACAACAAATAAAATTAGAAAACTTCTGGTTCTCATGCAGTTTTTAAAACAATTTATTATTTTCTAAATATTTCAACATTTATTGAGAATTGAAAACTTTCTCCGTAGCTTTAAAAAAATGTAAGAATTTTTCTGAAATATTCTTCAAACAAAATTACCGAGTATTCACCAAGTTTCGCAAAAATTAATAATTTTCAGTTTGCACACGCCGGTCTATTTAAATAATCGAATGAAAACTTTCCAAAGTCCTTAATTTAAATTCTGGACATTCCAAATTGATAAAAGGCTATTCAAGACAACAAATAAAATTAGAAATCTTCCGGTCCTCATGCAATTTTTAAAACAATTTATTATTTTCTAAATATTTCAACATTTATTGAAAATTGAAAACTTTCTCCGTAGCTTTAAAAAAATGTAAGAATTTTCCTGAAATATTATTCAAACAAAATTACCGAGTATTCACCAAGTTTCGCAAAAATTAATAATTTTCAGTTTGCACACGCCGGTCTATTTAAATAATCGAATGAAAACTTTCCAAAGTCCTTAATTTAAATTCTGGACATTCCAAATTGATAAAAGGCTATTCAAGACAACAAATAAAATTAGAAATCTTCCGGTCCTTATGCAATTTTGAAAACAATTTATTATTTTCTAAATATTTCAACATTTATTGAGAATTAAAAACTTTCTCCGTAGTTTTAAAAAAATGTAAGAATTTTTCTGAAATATTCTTCAAACAAAATTACCGAGTATTCACCAAGTTTCGCAAAAATTAATAATTTTCAGTTTGCATACGCCGGTCTATTTAAATAATCGTATGAAAACTTTCCAAAGTCCTTAATTTAAATTCTGGACATTCCAAATTGATAAAAGGCTATTCAAGACAACAAATAAAATTAGAAATCTTCCGGTCCTCATGCAATTTTTAAAACAATTTATTATTTTCAAAATATTTTAACTTTTATTGAGAATTGAAAACTTTCTCCGTGGCTTTAACAAAATGTACGAATTTTCCTGAAATATTATTCAAACAAAATTACCGAGTATTCACCAAGTTTCACAAAAATTAATAATTTTCAGTTTGCACACGCTGGTCTATTAGAATAATAGTATAAAAACCTTCCAAAGTCCTTTAATTTAAACTCTGGACAATCCAAATTGATAAAAAACTGTTCAGAACAACAAATAAAATTAGAAAACTTCTGGTTCTCATGCAGTTTTTAAAACAATTTATTATTTTCTAAATATTTCAACATTTATTGAGAATTGAAAACTTTCTCCGTAGCTTTAAAAAAATGTAAGAATTTTTCTGAAATATTCTTCAAACAAAATTACCGAGTATTCACCAAGTTTCGCAAAAATTAATAATTTTCAGTTTGCACACGCCGGTCTATTTAAATAATCGAATGAAAATTTTCCAAAGTCCTTAATTTAAATTTTGGACATTCGAAATTGATAAAAGGCTATTCAAGACAACAAATAAAATTAGAAAATTTTTGGTTCTTATATAATTTTCAAAAGAATTTATTATTTTCTAAACATTTCAACATTTAATGAGAAATAATAACTTTCTATTTAGCTTTAAAAAAATGAACGAATTTTCCTGAAATTTCCTTCAAAACAAAATCACCGAGTATTCACCTAGTTTCACAAAAATTAATAATTTTCAGTTTGCACACGCTGGTCTATTGAAATAATAATATAAAAACCTTCCAAAGTCCTTTAATTTAAACTCTGGACAATGCAAATTGATAAAAAACTATTCAGAACAACAAATAAAATTAGAAATCTTACGGTCCTTATGCAATTTTGAAAACAATTTATTATTTTCTAAACATTTCAGCATTTAATGAGAAATAATAACTTTCTATTTAGGTTTAAAAAAATGAACGAATTTTCCTGAAATTTCCTTCAAAACAAAATCACCGAGTATTCACCTAGTTTCACAAAAATTAATAATTTTCAGTTTGCACACGCTGGTCTATTGAAATAATAGTATAAAAACCTTCCAAAGTCCTTTAATTTAAACTCTGGACAATCCAAATTGATAAAAAACTATTCAGAACAACAAATAAAATTAGAAATTTTTCGGTCCTCATGCAATTTTTAAAACAATTTATTATTTTCTAAATATTTCAACATTTATTGAGAATTGAAAACTTTCTGCGTAGCTTTAAAAAAATGTACGAATTTTCCTGAAATTTTGTTCAAAACAGAATTAATAAGTATTCGACAAGTTTTACAATAATTAATAATTTTCAGTTTGCACACGCCGATCTATTGCAATAATAGTGAGAAAACCTTCCGAAGTCTTTTAACTTAAATTCTGGACATTCCAAATTAATAAAAAACTATTTAAGACAACAAATAAAATTAAAGAATTTCCGGTTTTAATGCAATTTTTAAAACAATTTATTCTTCTTTATATATTTCAACATTTAATGAAAAATGAAAGCTTTCTCTGTAGCTTTAAAAAAATTTACGAATTTTTGCTAAAGTTTCTTTCAAAACAAAATTACCAAGTATTCACCAAGTTTCACAAAAATTAATAATTTTCAGTTTGCACACGCCGGTCTATTGGAATAATAGTATAAAAACCTTCCAAAATCCTTAATTTAAATTCTAGACATTTCAAATTGATAAAAAGCTATTCAGGATAACAAATAAAATTAGAAAATCTCCGGTCTTTATACAATTTTCAAAACAATTTATTATTTTCTAAATCTTTCAACATTTAATGAGAAAGGAAAGCTTTCTCTGTAGTTTTAAGAAAGTATAGGAATTTTCCTGAAATTTCCTTCTGAACAAATTCACCAAACTTCACAAAAATTAATAATTTTCAGTTTGCACACGCCGGTCTATTGGAATAATAGTATGAAAACCTTCCAAAGTCCTTAATTTAGATTCTGGACATTCCAAATTGATAAAACGCTATTCAAGACAACAAATAAGATTAGAAGACTTCGGGTTTTGATGCAGTTTATCATTATTTTCTTAATATTTAACACTTATTCAATATTTAAAAAATAATTGGAACTTAAATCTACAATTTTATTAGAATCCAAATTTATTTCGTCAAATTTAGAAAATTGCATAAAAGATCCATTTTCAATTGACGTAATAAAGTACAAGCTTACCTTATAACGACGAAAATCACCAAATTTTCACCACCTTTCACAAAAATTAATAGTTGTCAGTTAGCAAGAACCTGTCTATCACCACAAGAAGCTAACGAAGTAAACTTAATTAGAAAAAGCATGCGCCGCATCATCACCTCGAAACAGTTTTTGCCTTTTCCACAAAGTTGCAACTTTTTGCTTGTTAGCAAAATGTGTTTACACTTTTTATGTTAGACAGCGCCACAAGAAGAAACAATCGATTACGGAACCAGAGAAGTTATTTAGAAACCAAACAAATAGTGCGGGTTTAGTTCATCGCAATTTTAACAATTATCGAAAATAGAAATTATTTTTAAAATACGTGCTATTTAGAACATTTTAATTAAATAAACTTTTGATGCAAGTTATGCTTTTTTATTATTTGTTGTTAGATAAACATTGTTAATAGACTGTGCGCGTTTAAAAATTTTGCAACCTGCTACTGAAGACCTAAGGAAGCTTGAAGAAGAAATAGAGCTGTAAGTGTTTTTGAAAACTTCCTCGCATCTCATTTAACCAAATAATCGATTAATTAAATTTTACACAATTGGTGATGGCGATATTTTTAATTTGTACAAAAAGAGATAGACGAACAAATAATTCCTGCAAATAATTGACACATTTCAAGAACTCTCCGCATGTATTTAAAATTAATAAAAATACTTATTAGAGTTCAAAAAATTTTAAATCAAAAAGGATTTTAAGAAAATGTAAGTGGCCATCTCTTGACCATCTGTTTTAAGCTCTTTGCATGTTAACCGAAGTGTTCCGTCTCTAGTAGTCCTTGAGGTTCAAATAAATGGGTCGAGTAGAAATTCTATCGATACTTGTGGACGAGTTAAACATAAATCATAATACGCTAAGTAATCTCCTACTGGGTTTTTGTGAATTTCGTAATTATCGTCCCTTATGCCCGCATGGCTTTTACGCAGTGTGGGGTTAATCGACTCGAAACCGGGGTGGGCCTTCCAGTTATTTCGTTGATTCGAGTCATCTCTTCATCGCCCCATTTACAAACATTTTAATCAACGTCTCAAGAGACCCCATTCGACACGCCGCTACGCAAACATTTTGCAACATTTTAACCACCGGAAAATAACAAAAAAATAAGGCAGAAGAATGATTTGTTTAATTAACGTATGAAGGATCCTTTTGGGCAATTGGAGATTTGCGTCTACAGTGATTGGGGGTACAAACTTCTGTGACCTACTATCGATAAATTATTGTGTAGGGTTGACTCCCGGTAGGGAGTCGGTTGTGAGCAATTGCGTTATATTTTTAAAAATCTTTTCTATTCCTCTCAATAGAAAATTTTCTATGAGTTTAAAGCTTAAAGCTTGCGGATGAATAAAATCACCTGCTTTGCGCGTTTTTATAACCTTTCAATTACAGCCCCTGCGCGCTTAAAAAAATCGAAATAATTGTCGATGACCAAACAAATTATTTAGGGTTGAAGCTTCATCACTCAACGCGACCAAATCAAATCGCTGAAAGGGCTTAAATATCCACAATAAGTCCACACGTCCAGCAACTCCACAGCTCAATTTACCCACGTCGCCCCTTAATTTCCATGTCTTTATGCGAAGGACGGCGCGTACAAAACCCAATTCCACCGAAACCGGGCCCTAATCATTCAACAATTTTCAAAAACTCCACACGACCTCGCATCCCTTTCATCCGAACACATAGTCACGATTGCAGTTGAAATTTCTAGTTAACAACCACCGAAATGAAGAAGCGAATTAAAGCGCGAAATTTCGATGTTACCGCCAGTTTTGTTGCGTTTCTTGGAAGCTCGCAACTTAAAATTCAAGAATTTGTTTTCGTTTCGCTTGGGGTTGAGGTGATTACCGGAAGATGGCGGTGGCGTCGAAAGCTCGTTTAAGATTGTAATTTGGTAGTTTTTTGTGATTAGTAACAAAATTATTCGTCAATTGGTCCGGATCATAAGTCATTGCGATTGAGACAACCCGCAGACATGAACTGCGGCTTTACGTCTCTTTTCAATGAGTAACGAGGTCAATGCTGCAACGAAACCCCACTAATTACGCGATAAAGTGGTACCAACAATATAAATTAATTAATGTCGTTTCCCGTTTCGAGCGGTTGATAATAAGAAATTCCAAATAAGTTATGTCACGATGTTTAGAATTAGTGCAAATGTTAATTGCAGGACCGGACTGGCTGACGATTCAACAACGGTTGTTCGACTGGATCGAAGGGGAATCATTCGGTTGGAAGAGCCATTAAACAAAATAATTAGCTGTCGGAAATTTTATTGCTTTTTAAAGTGTTTCGCTTTAAAAAGTTAACACGACGCAATAACGTAAATTTTCATTTGGCAATTTTAAATACTTTCGACCGCGTTTCTTTCGGGAGTTGCTCCCATTTTTATTGGCCGCGGTTAAGGAGATAATGGCCTTATTAGACGCGAAACTTTATCACCGGAGCGGCCGCCGTTTTATGGGAACCGCATTTTTCCGGATCGTCAACATCAATCCCCTTGTCTATCCAAATTCGCCAAAAAACGCAAACATTCCCACTTCAGGGATCTCGCCAACTTCAGCTACCCCAACACCCAATTAGGCGACTGGTGAAAGAAAACTAACGAAACGTCGTCAAAAGAAAATGAAAAAATTCATTAAAATTTATTAATTAAATTATTTTCCAGAAAAAGCTCACGTGAAAACTTTAATTTGTAGTCGTTTAGACTTGCGTAAAATTGTCCCGGTTGAGAAATTATTTTCTAGAAAAGATTTGCAAAAAAGCTCACCTGAAAGCTTCGGTTTTTATTTATTTAGATTTGCGTAAAATGGTCCCGGTTGAGAAATTATTTTCTAGAAAAGATTTGCAAAAAGCTCACCTGAAAGCTTCGGTTTTTATTTATTTAGATTCGCGTAAAATGGTCCCGGTTGAGATTTCCGTTATTTTAGGGCTTTTGGGAGTTAGCGAGGTGTTTAAATTTCATCTCGACCCAAATTCTTTGGGTAAAAAGCTCGTTTGTGTCTCTGAAATTCTTTAGAAACCCCCCTCGCGTGTTACCTGCGACATCGCTGAATAATCCCGGCCCCTTTTTTACGATGCAAACATAACAGTAGCGTTCGATAAAAAACTACCCTTAAACAACAAACGAAATTTCGGAAACCGTTACTATTCGAGTCATAACCGGAAGCGAAAATAATGTTTTTTAAGGATATTCCACCGGAAAACCGACATATGTGCAACCGCGAGACTCATCCAAAAAATAGGGGGGAACGTTATGATTTTCAGATTGAAATAGCGATATTGTTCACGAACTCTCATGTTCTGGAACGCCCGAAATTCTAACCCTTCATTACAACGATAGAGGGGTGGAGATTTCAATGCTAGAACGGCACACGACGCCACCCCTAAGAATAGTCGTGATTATATCGTAAATTCGCGTTGTAACAGGGAGCTTTTGTGTTGATTCTTAATTAAAAACTTATAAAAGATTATGGAATAACCTGAAATCGATTCCCAATAAATAATTTTTGTTTCGATCATCACCCTTAATTTTTTTGTAATTTTCAGCTAATTGTTTGTTAAAACTTCGCTCATATCGCGATCTGGTCGCGGTTATTAATCCTGCGAGTTCGAGTTTTAGCCTTGACATTGACATAACAAAAAGATTTTTAAATGTGCACTTGAAGGGCCGAATCAAACACACGGTCGGGGGGTCGCCGGGTGGTTGAGGGGTTGGAGGGGATTTGACCAGATGTTCACCTTTTGTGCTCATATGTGATTTGGCGTCTTTCTCTTTTGGTTTTGGTTGTTTTCGGGATGAAAAGAGAGGATATTAGAGGAGTACCTGGATGGTATGGGGGATGTCTAGCGGACACGCTTCTTGCCACGCGACTGTTGAATTCAGATTTGCACAACAATTGCTGGGATTTTCTATTCTTTCGAGTAACTGCCAGTGGCCCCTTGTACCCCCTATATCGTTCGCCTACCGGAATCTGAAATAAATCAGTACAGTGTAAAAAAAGAATTATGTTCGGGGATATGTGGGGGAATGCAGAGTTGCGCAACTTCACGCGGCTCGTGGCTAATTGGTTAGTGCCGGTACTGTTGGGGTGGTTTTCAGCAACAGAAAGAAATTTTGCTTATTCAACTCGGGTTTCTTGCGATATTTAAAAGTTGATGCCGATATTTTAAAATCTTTAAAGTATTGAGCTTCTGCACTTTGGTTAGCTACCAAGATTATCGTAAAAATTCGTTTATTTGGTAATTTATTTTAATCACAAATCTATGTAGTAAAGAAATTTAATAATAAAAGTGGGAAGCTTAAAACTATTTTTAAGCTCTTTCCACTACTTACTAATACAGTAAAATGCTTTTGTATTCATATTATTTGATTTAAAAAATAATTTCAAATGGGTTCTTGAATAAATGACTGCTCACATTTTTTTTTTAATCCTAAAATTGTTGGCACATGAGCAGACCAAAATACTGGGAGACATAATTCTTCCATATGGAACGTTTTTCTGCCAAACAGGCCATGGGGACCTAACGAGAAATTTTAGGAACTGTAATTTCCAGTTCGACGCTACCATTTATTGGAAGAATTTTAATACCATCTGGTAGAGGAAGTTTTTCCGCATACGTTATGGTCTGCCACATGGGTTAAATTTAATAAATACTTAATTTTTTTCCTCGATACACACATGTCTACTTATAGTTAGTAAACTAAAGCGCAGTTAGTACAATAGGGTTGGTATTCGCATAATTAGAGGTTAGGTTTGCAATTATCTAACTGAAGAATCAATTTTAGTTTCTTCGATCAACTAATTTTATTTTATTTCTTTCAAATTTTTTAAAATATTGTAAGGTAAACGAGAAAAGAAAGAAAACAGTTTTCAAGTATTTTGAAAAAGAAATATTAAATTGCAGGAAGAAATTGAAGAATTCTAACTGAAAATGATTCCGCTAAAAAATCTTTGTAGAAATCAAAGTATATGGCCAAAAACTTCCTATTAAAAATTTTGAATTTAAAATAAATTTGGTGGTCACATGATGAATTGCATTAATTGTAAACGCTTACAGATTTGTCCAAAATGTTCACACAGTCATCCAAAGCTGTTTAATTTAAAAACTTATGAAAAGATGCAAATTTCATGGATTACTGACCTAAATTTGATATTCAAAAAGTGATTGATTTTAATTGCATGAAAACAATTGATAGGGACACTTCTAGGACAGGTATCAAAAAATTCTTAAAATCAACTAAAAAATTCATCTACTGTAGAATTTTTGTTAAAGAATTTTACAAAGTATCAGGATATCAAAAACTTTAGATTCTAAATCTAAAATAAATTTGTTAAAATTTGAGATTTTTCAGATTTTTTTATTTTCAGAATGGATTAACATTTATTTTTATTCAAAACTAAATTTGAATTATGGAATGGAGTGTAGGAATGGCCATAAATCAATGGGAACCAAACTTTAGAATTATTGCCTCAATAGTAAAAAAATTATTTAGCTTTATCGAATTAGTTTTTCAGAAATGAATGAAACTATTTGAGTAATAGCGCTCCAAAATTATGTTAATTTTTTTAATTAGAGTAATGAAATGGTTTTTCGATCTTATAATTAAAATAGTAAAAAAGGATTGGAAGCTTAGTTGGTTTAAAGAAAGAGTTTCTATATAATGAAAATTTATTTACAGTCGTAGAAATATAGTAACAAAGTTGAGATCCCAAATTTAAGCTATTGGCATTAATATTAACATAGCAAATAAATAATTTTACAAAATATAAACAGATTTTGCATAATATAAAAGGGTTGATAAACAGAAATCGAAATTGCTTTCGAAATTTTGTTTTTTTACAATTTACAATAAAAAGCAAAACTTCGTTAAGAGTTCAATTACTGTTTGCCAACTAAGGCAAGGCGCATACTAACAATTGTCTAATCAATTTATTGTATGAAGTTTCGAAAATACTACCTGTTGTCAAAACATTATTTACATACAATTCAAAGGCACTTAATTTCGAAATCACATCATTCTATTGTAGTACATAACTTAAGTCTAGTTCTCCTAAGAAATTTACAGTCTTTTAAAATAAGTAATCCTGCTTATCGTTGTAAATAAATTAAGATAGAGCGCGATAAATATTTGTTTTGCAATAAAAAACATTATTAAAAATTATTTGTAAAATACCAACAAAAATAGTTGCGGAATCGTTTCGAATTTCACTAGAATCACATCGAAGTCTACTGGCACTTAGAAGGTGGTCGCAGGACCTGAAACAAGCAAAAAATCAGTTATTTTTAGCCAAATAACGACAAACACATGGTAGATTCCATCAAGGGTCGTAAGTGGATTTCCAGACGTTTCCACGCCCCTTTCGACAAGTAAACACAATTAAAATTATCGATAACAAACCCTTCAGGGATAAATTCGATTTAATTGTAACGAAAAAAAATTAAATTTTTCGAATATCTTTTGATTAACTAGAAAACCGGCCATAACGACTATATTATCACGGGTTTAATTAAGCGGCGGTCTAGAGACCAATTTTTTGTTATTATTGGACGTGTTTAACGACAAGGCGGTAGTTGTCTTCATTTGTGTTGATTGAAGACGGACCCTCTGGAAGATCAACAATTAGGGTGGCATTTTTCTTTCGATGTTATTGGAAATTTAAAACAGTGGCTGAATTAACAAGTGTTGGGGCTGAAGGAAAGAAGTGTGCCAGATGTCAGTTGGCACTGGCAATATACTACCGACGTGCACGTATGTGTGTCTGATCGCACATATGGCCGCCTTCCTCTGCGGAAGTACCTAACTAATGGGTATCCACCTCTTTATCGCCAAGTGTCTTCCACCTTGAGATAGCGAGGAGAGTGGAGCGTTTCGGAATTTATTTGACGCAAGTGGGAGACGGCACAACATAAGGTGGTGTTTGGGGCCTTCCGACACTTGTTGAACGAAACGCTGCAGACGTAATTAACTAGGTACTCAACCAAGTTTGAAGTACTTTCTATAAGTCTATAATTTAAAAAATTATCACTGTAATTCGGCGACATACCAAATTTTTCCTTCGGAACTATGCTTGACGTACATTTCGATTCCGTCTATGCAAATAATTCGAGTCAAGTTATCGCCGTAATTTAGCGGTAGAAGAAGTTACTCACAATTTTGCTCACTTGCAAATTGTTGCAAAAATAATTCAAAAAATTATCGCTGCAATTCAGCGTTAGAACAAATCAACGATGATTCAATTTAGAAGGAGGGCATTTCGACCTTTATGTAATTATATAATTTAGAAAAATTGTGGCAGTAATTTGACATAATTTTTATTTTTAGAAAAATTACGTTTCAGTTCCCTATCAAATAAATAATTCGAGAAAAATTATTGCTGTAATTTAGCGCTACACCGAATTATTTCTTCTTAAATCTACGATTTCGTATATGCAAATGATTCAAATTAAGTTATCGCTATAATTTAACGATAGAAAAAATTGTTACTAACAATTTAGCATAACTTCAATTTGTTGTAAAAAATCATTCGAAAAAATTATTGCTGTAATTTAGCCCTAGAGTGAATGAACGATGATTTAATTTAGAAATAGAGGATTTCGATCTTTATGCAATTAAATAATTTGGGAAAATTGTCGCAGTAATTTAACACAAAATTTTGTTTTTTGAAGAATCACTTTTCAATTTCCAATCAAGTAAATAATTCCAGAAAAATTATTGCTGTAATTTAACCGTAGAAAAAATTGTTACAAACAATTTAGCATACTTGCAATTTGTCTTAAAAATAATTCGAAAAATTATTGCTGTAATTCCGCCCTAAAGTGAATGAACGATGATTTAATTTAGAAATAGAGGATTTCGATATTTATGCAATTAAATAATTTGGGAAAATTGTCGCAGTAATTTAACTCAAAATTTTGTTTTTTGAAGGATTATTTTTCAATTTCCAATCAAGTAAATAATTAAAGAAAAATTATTGCTGTAATGTAACCGTAGAGAAAATTGTTACTAACGATTTAGCATACTTGCAATTTGTTGTAAAAAATAATTCGAAAAAATTATTGCTGTAATTCAGCTCTACAGCGAATCGGCGATAATTCAATTTAGAAGTAGATCATTTCGATCTTTATGTAATTAAATAATTTGGGAAAATTGTCGCAGTAATTTAACTCAAAATTTTGTTTTTTGAAGGATCATTTTTCAATTTCCAATCAAGTAAATAATTAAAGAAAAATTATTGCTGTAATGTAACCGTAGAGAAAATTGTTACTAACGATTTAGCATACTTGCAATTTGTTGTAAAAAATAATTCGAAAAAATTATTGCTGTAATTCAGCTCTACAGCGAATCGGCGATAATTCAATTTAGAAGTAGATCATTTCGATCTTTATGTAATTAAATAATTCAGGAAAATTGTCGCAGTAATTTAACACTCAATTTTGTTTTTTGAAGGATCACGTTTCAATTTCCAATCAAGTAGATAATTCGAAAAAAATTATCGATGTAATTTAGGGGTACACCAAATTCTTTCTCCTTGGAACTATGCTCGAAGTGCTAAATTTCGATTTCGTTTATGCAAATAATTGGAGTTAAGTTATCGCTGTAATTTAACCGTAGAGACTTACTAACAATTTTGCATGCATGCGATTTGTTGTAAAAAATAATTCAAAAATGTTATCGCTCTAATTCAGCGCTAGAGCGCATCGCCGATGATTCAATTTAGAAGTAGATCATTTCGATCTTTATGTAATTAAATAATTCAGGAAAATTGTCGCAGTAATTTAACACTAAAATTTGTCCATTGAAGGATCAGGTTTCGATATCCGATGAAGTAATCAGAAAAAAATGACCCTTGTAATTTAGCCCACTGATAATTCCTGCTCTTGGCTCCTGTAATTGTGAGTCGCGACTGAAATTGGACACTGCTTGTTGAGGATTCTCGAATTCTGCCTTTCGGCCGCCGCCACTAATGAAACCGACAAATCGCCGCATAAATCCGCGTCGTGAATGGGTTCGGACGGCCGTCCCTAATCCCTTTAATAAAGTCGTTTTTTGGTAGAAACCCGATCTGGGGGCGCACATATCAAATTTATAACCCCCCAAATACCGTCGGTTCATCCATAATTCAGTCGTTCGCCCATTCTAGCACTTCAAGTCAAGAATTCGGTAAGTTAAGTTATCAAATATGTAAACCCTTTCATTGCAACGTTAAGTCTGATGCATGGCCCAAAATGTTATGACAAGGATTGCAAAGGTGACGTTAAGAAGTTGAAGTATGGTCCTTTCATTGACATCACCTACACTGATTTGAATATCAAAAGCTCCATATAAACCATAATTTCGGCCAAATGGGATTAGTCGCAGTCGAGTAACTGTCCCACGATTGGGGATAAATTGGGGAGAAATTTGGCAGTTCTTGGTGAAAATTTGGATGGTAACGGTTTTTCTGTTGGAAATGAAGCGATTTTGGGGTGCGAGAACCTGCTTGCTCCCGGCTATAATGGAGAGACAGTTTATTTATTCACTGGCGGCCCGTATGGGGATATGTTCCCACGTTTTATTCAGATGCCCAAGAGAACTTGTTTTTCGTTTAACAGGTAAAAACGGCCCTTCGACTGAACGCTCTATTTTTCTCTTGATGAATGCTAAAGTTAACGGCCGGACGGGTCCGGTTCTACTTTTATTATTATCAGCGAGATTATGGGACCATATTGACGTTCAGGAGTTAATTTTGATGCGGCTTCCATGATGGATCGCCACCGTTTTTAACGACAGTGACGGTTGAGACAACATTCGGGCCAAAAAGGAAAGTAAAGAAACTTTTGACAACTGGCAGCTCAAATAAACATCAGGAATTTTGTGTAACATTTTATTTCGGCCCAAAGCTCCCAGATCTAACGAAAGTAGTCAACAGAAATTTTGGGGTATTGTCCATGAAGCAAACTTTTTTAATTAAATAGACAAATTTGCCCTTTTCACAATCAACAATCATAAGAAGGGTTTCAATAACTGAAAGTAGCAAGTAATAAGCTTTTTCTAATTTTTATAATTATTTTAGCTTAGTCTAAAAATTTATAGAAATAACTTTTTTCCAAAAAGAGTTTCAGACAGAGTAAATATTTACTTAAGGACTTTTCGGGTGCAATAAAGATCTTTCAGGAGATTTTCAAATTTTAAGTTTATTTAAGTAAAATCTTAGAGACAAACTTGAGAAAAAGCTTCAAACAATTAATTTCAGTCTAGTTAACTCCTTTTTATACATTTTTATCATTATTCCCCGACATATTTTTTTGCCAGCCTCGAGCTACAAAACCGTTTCTTTGAACGTATCAGGGGCTAACTTTCGGTTTGATGCATTTTGCAATCACCCTGTGTTCCGCATGCACCGTTGCATAAACAGGTTATAAGTCTTCGTGCTTAACCTACCCTTGTAACTCGATCTTTTGCTCGCAACCCCCGAAATCGATTTCGTTCGATCAAGACTGCATGAATTCCGTTCCGAACAAACCCCATCTTTCAATTCCTATCCAGACGAGCGTGCAAACTAAACGGAACCAGCCCCTAATAAATCAATTATTTGTTTGATGAAATCGAAAGGGGTGGCCTTATTTAAAACGTTTCAAAAAACACCCCTTGTAAAAATCGCAGGTATACGAGCTGGGCTAATATAAATTGGGATCATCTCCGTGTGGGAAGACTGAATCTTATGGTAATTTTCATGACATAGGTACCCTTCCATATCAGCTAAAACAATCCGGAAGACCAAAAAAAAGCCAAACCACTAACGGTCACAACTAACGGAAACTAAAGTTAAAAGCGCGTGTCTCCGGTATTTTCCATGCGAATAAAAAAAAATCTGGTTCGATGTTTCTCTTTCCTTCCGGATTGTTCGATGGCCTCGGCCGGTCTCAAGTCCGTCTGGGTTATGAAAGGATTACGAGTCGGTTCTGGGATGTGAATGAAGCTTTTCAATATTAAGGTCGCAGACTTGGGTTCAATGTCACGGCGAGCGATCACATGGAGCTTCTATTATTGCAGAGAAGCTGAGTAGAAGCGGGGCAAGCTTTGATAATGAGGCAACGACAGGAGGGGGGCAAAACAGGTAATTTTTTTGCGGACAAGCAAAGTTAGGAGCCGGAATAATGAATAAAGGGACCTAATTAAAAATTACCGCAACCAACGAACTCGGCCCTTCAGGACCGCCGAACCTCGCGCTTCCAACCTCAACTGTGCGAAGAGAGCTTCAAGTAACCGAAATTTCTTATCTCGCGATTTTTATATTGGATTATACCTTCAACAGCCGATTGTTTAAAGAATTTAAAAAAAATTGTTGAGTTAAAAATAATATTTTGTCGAAACACAAAACTTGAAAGAATTTTACAAAAAAAATTGATTTACCATAAAAAAATTATTCCTTCTGAGTTATAGTAGTTTGCAATGTTTATTCAACATTTAGAAAGTTATTTTGAAGCAATCACGAGGAAATCTCTAACTTGCTTAGAAAAATTGTTTTTTTAATTGCTCCCTTGAGTTGACCCATGCCTGGTTCGGTGGTTGAGAGGTTGCCTCGGCTGACTCGTTCCGATGAAGAGTGAGTCCGGCATAAATCATTTCACTTAAAAAATTTGAATAATTCGCCTCGTGATTCGTACCAGAAAATTATTTGTGGCAGTTGACGTGAAGGTACGATTTCGAGATATATGACCCAACACATGTACCCATGCCCGAAATAAAGAAAAGGCCCTACCGGCAACATATTAGATAATGTGTAAATTATGTAAATTCTTCGACAGTCGCAATGAATCACCATCTCTGTAAAATTTTTTTGAAACCTCGCAGTTCTTTGATTGTACCCGGATTAAAATTCGAGCTTTGCACGTGTGTAACCCCCGACCTCGATAAACCTAATCAAACAACCCCGCAAGTTTTGTCAATTCAAATATTTACTTCCTGGCTGCCGGGATTTATTTGTTGGGAACCTTTTGTTTCCCATCGTAACCCCGGAGGACAGTCGAGCTTTTTACTTCAACCATTGCCGCACAATGTAAATAATAATCGGACGCGACGACATGATTTAAGACGTTTCAAAATTTATTACAGCATCGCTTCAGTTTCTTCAGCAAATCAAGTTTTGCCAGATAAATTTTCATTAACAGGAGATTTATCGATGGTGTGGAACAGTTATGTTGTTTCTTTAAAGTAGCTGCGGTTTTCAGGATCGTTCATCATTTTCAATGGAATTTTTGCACAAAAATCGGGTGGGGTGCAAATCTCGTTATGGAGGTGTAATTGAATTCGGATTTCCTTCGGCGGGTCGGCAATAAATTATGCGAAACAAAAAAACTACGCCAGTTTTACGGTGACGAGTTAAACTGTACTTGCAAAGAGCGCTTTCGTATCTTGAAGTAGCTTATTAGACTGGGCGAGTCCGTGGAAGTCTTTAAGCAAACTTTATGGCCATTTTGAGTCGTTTTGGGGTTTTATGGGGGCGTTTATGGATCAATCTTGTTAAAGCCTCTCTTAAATTCGGTCAATGAGTGCGACGAACTAAAAACTGTTACTTCAAACTTTTGATTTTAAACATTTCCGGGATTTAACGAGGTTTCAGCCTCACCAGAAGCAGAATTTTCCTCAATTTTCACTAAAATTGCCGATAATTGTTTTGATAATAAAAAAACTAAAACTGAATCACTTCCTAAAATTTCCTGAAAAATTTCGAAAAATTCAGAAACCAACTTCAACTAACTGAAAACTAGACTCTGGATAACCGGCAGCCTTGGCTTCTTAGCTTTCAGCACCTCTACTGTTTGGACATCTCTTTGCAATTCTAAAAAAAATTCAGAAACCAATTTCAACTAACTGAAAGCTAGACTGGATAAGTGGCAGCGTTGGCTTCTTGGTCTTCAGCATCTTTCTGCTCCGTTTGGACAACTCTTCGCAATTCTACAAAACAAACCGTCACTTTCCGTAACGTATTGCGTTATGGCCGATATAACCGTACACATAACATCGATCATTGTCCTTAAGTGGAGCGCTCAAATCCTGCGATATTTCCAATTTCTTTCTCTCTCACACCCTCGCGATTAATTAACAACGTAAAGCGGTGAACTTTTATTAATTATTCGGCACGCAACAAATCAGATCGTTATTAAACATATCCAGGACGTATCTGGGATACATTAATTACGTTCCTGATTTATTGCCAACCAACGCTAAATCGGTTTTGGTACTTCTGTCTGGGCGTCAAGACGACGCCAGCGACATCTTTCATCCACGCGTTGACTGTTCCAATGTGTAAGTATGCAAATGGGAATTGTTATTCGACATTGCGAAGAGTTGCAGCCTAATCTGATCAAGGGTAATTAAGCCGTTGATGTGTACAAGATTATCAGTTATACGGTATATTATGGTAATTTCAAGTTATCATACCATCAAGGACCCTCCTTGCCTGATGGTACTGGTACTACAGACAGGTGCGCTAATTTTTATAAATAAAATTGGAGTTATTTAAAAAATAACGAAACTATTTCTGATTAGACCTTGAGAACGAAGAAAAGAAGAAAACCTCTTCGATTGGTCGTTAGATAAACTTTAAAATTATTATCCGCAACGTGAGGCTATGCTGTTGGTTGTTTGAAAAATAAATAGTAAATTATGGGGATACTTCAACAATTTTCGTTCATTAACTGAATCGTTCGATCTGAGTCGCTCGTTCACTCGTTCCTTCAAGATCTTTTACGTTAAAATCGGAAATTGCACGCGGTTTGAACAAATAAATTTGCGTTTAGTTAAATTTATTAAATAAAAATAGTGGAAATAAAATCAGAAATTCAATTCTATAACTGTGCAGACACTGATTAATTGATTCGTTCGGTAAGTATCGTTCGGATTCGAGCGAACTGAAGGATCACTCCCTCTCTCTCGATCAAGAACCGTTCAAACAAGATACTCCCATTACCAAGTCGTTTATTTACCAACTACCATTACTTAAAGAGCATATTAGCTTCAATTGGTAGCGGAGGTAAGTGATGATTTAGACACCACATTGAAGCAATCCTTACCATTGTTTTGGCCTGGACTAGCTGTGATGTGGACTCTGTTGTTGTTCCCACCACTGCATTACGTCTATAACATTAGTTTTGTGTTGTTGTGGCAGTTCATGTTCAGTCTTTAACGAAATCACTGGAATATCCCTACTAACATCTTCACGTTTCACTTGAACTAATTTACCACTCGCATCAAAAATCGTTCCGTAACCATCACCTTTATCCATAACACCAGGCGATAACGATTGTTCACTATACATACCAGGCGATAAAGAATTACCAGCTAACAAATCTTGACTTCCACCCCCAAATTCGAGATCCGACAAAATTTCAGCATCAAGAGGTTCTAAATTTTCGCTATCATCGTAGAGATGTGCCGGTATAATTTGATAAGTATTTGTAGTTGTGTCAATTCTTATGTATTGAGGTGGAGGAGTTGAAGTGTTATCGTCTTCATCAGCTGAAGGTGACATGATTTGATAGGGTTGAATCGAAGGTGATTGCGATAAAAATGATGAAACTGAAGAGTTATTAGAGGTGTTACCAGTTTCACTATTATCGTCCATTGCAAGAATATCTTCGAGACTTCTAATATATTCAACTGCCATTCTCAATGTTTCTACTTTACTTAATTTTTTGCTACCACCTCTTGTGCTCGATTCGAAAGCTGACGCGATAAAATTGGGGATATGTTGTCTTAAATTAGCGAAACCATTATTGACTTGTTTGACTCTATTTCGTTCTCTTGCGTTTCTTCTGGCAACTGCAACTGGTTGAGGGGCCGTTCTTAAATTGTCTTTCGTTGTTTTCTTTTTCCGATTGGTATTGGTGATTAGTATGTCTTCTTTGTTGTAGTCTTTGGGTTGGGGGAGGATGTGGGGGTTTTTTCTTAAAATAATAATTTCTCTTCTTTCACTTGAATTATTTGATTGTTGTAAAACTTTATGCGGGGATGTGTTGTAATGAACCACACTGACACTCGCCATCACTACGACTAATTACTCAAGACATAGACCGATGTTAAAGTGGATGACGCACTGTTTGTTCTATGTACCGGATGT
This sequence comes from Pyrochroa serraticornis, assembly GCA_905333025.2. Classification (NCBI taxonomy): domain Eukaryota; kingdom Metazoa; phylum Arthropoda; class Insecta; order Coleoptera; family Pyrochroidae; genus Pyrochroa; species Pyrochroa serraticornis. Next base: position 4,160,064 of record HG995157.1, on the reverse strand, counting down.
TGGACGATTAAATTGGCGCGTTTTCAATTGAAATCGCTGATGTTTGTCGCATGCACGCTTATTTCTGCTGAGGAACAAACTCGACTATTTTCAACGTAGTTTCGCACATGGCACGAGACCAGTAACCCCTCCCAGTACCAGGGGTTGGTTTTTCGATCACAGCTGTTGCGAGACGCACGGACGTAAGCCGGATAGGGGACATCGGAAGGCCGGGAACGGTGATGCGGGGCGAAGGGAACGCCAAGGAAATAGCGGGATTCCTCGGCCGAAGAGAAAGCCAAGAAGTGGCGGCGACCCCAATAAAATTGTTATCGCACCATTAACAACTTTAGATGAAATTTTGATTCAATAACACTAAGAAAATTTCGTTAAATGGCAGTCGGGATTTAAATTTTGCGTTACTACTGCAACTTTCGGTCAAGTTGGAGCTTTAAATTGGACAACTTTTAGTGTCTGCTGAAGAGCGGGAAGAGCCCGCCACTTCTTATTGCAACTTGTCGCCTTCTTTCACCAAAACGGAGTCAATAAATTGGTTTTCGTTCAACAGTTGCTAATTGCGGCTAATTAGTTTTTTCTGCCGCCGAATTAAAGTTAACTCACCGTCAATAAGCGAGTTAACTGTAAAATTAAAGAAGAAAACTAATGGCTGCGGTACTAAGTGTGATATTTAATCGAAAAGTCGAAACTATTTTCCGGTACACGCGTTGTCGTTTTGCTCGACTACCCCCAGATATGGTCGAGTTGGTGGACATTTAAATGTTTTCCGATGTGCAGGTGGTGGCGGCAATGACCATAACGTATGGGCAAGTGTTGATGGTAAAAATAATGTTAATTATTTAACAACGGATGGTTGATGTTGTTGGGAATTTATCTGGGCGATTCTTTGAAAGGACCATATGGGTTGGTGGTTTCGCTAAGGAAGTGCAGCGTTGATGGACGGCGCTCTCATGGATGCCAAATGTTGGATCGAATACAGTGCTTCGCCACATAAAAATAGATACGTTGAGTGCCACATGTGGTCGTAATTGCATGTTCGATTTAGTTCTTCTATGGGTGCGACATGTGGTCTACCTTTGTGGAGTTGCAGTATTGCTCGATCTCTTCTTGGTTAGTAATGATTAACGAAAGTAATTACAGTGACAAATGCACGAACATGCTATAGCAAGATGGTACGACTTGTTAGCGACCACTGGAAATGTCATGTGGAACATAATTACTGGAACAATGTTTCAAATTTCGTTATTGAATTTTCCAAAATTTTTAGTTAATCTGAGTCGATAAGATTCTTGCAGGCTCTATCAAAGGTGAGATTCTCAACATTCGAAAAAAACCCCATAACTGTAAACCAAAATGAAAGTAATTTTACGAAATTGAAAGTGAAACACCTTGCAGTTGGAAGTATGAAACCAAAAGGACTAAAGCACTAAAGCTGTCTATTTTTATATTAAAATTATGGTCCGAAAATATGTTAATTTTAGTCAAAAGCCCTAAATAAAATAAAATAGAATGAAATAAAGTAAAATGAAATGAAAGAAAATGAAATAAAATAAAATATTTAAAAATTTAGTTGTCTAGAAAAAGGTACAAAGAAGAGTCGAGTATACATTTCCAAGTCTATTGCAATAATTTTTTTAGAAATTTAACATTGTATATAGCCAAAACACAAACTTAACCAAATTTTGTGATGAAGAGAAACGTAAATAAAAAACTTTATGCAATAATTTTTAAAAATTTTCCAGAATTTTTTAAATTAGAAATTGACACATTTGCCAGAACGGCCTTAAAACTATTGATTAGTAATTACACATGTTTAAAGTTCTTGACACATGAGACCAATATCGGTGGGCGGGCTGCGTATTAACCGGAACTCGTTGGACCAGTCCATTACGCCAGTTGTAGGGAATCTCAATTACAATCATTTAGAAGTATCTGGCACGAATTATTATACAAACGCTTTGCAACTGAAACGAGCTTTGCGGTATTGTTATAAAAGTAAACGAAAGATTTGAAGTGCAATTGACCTCTAAATAGAATTCACTTTTGGAAAACCGAGCCAAATTCTTCACAGTCAAGCAAGTCAACTAGCTGGCAATGTTATGACTTTTATAAAGAAACAAGCAAAAGGTTTACTCAACTAAAATTTTCCACGGCATTTGAAATTAGCGCACATAGTAGGTCCACCGCTCTATCAAGTTAACCCCCCCCCTCCCCCCGAGGTGATTTTGTATTTCTTATGCTATTGCGACCTCGCACCAAGCATGCACTACCTTGCACCATATGTAGCAAAGATTGCACCCCTATGGTTGAGTCAATATTTATCTATAAATGTGGGGGGGGGCAACTTGACGGTAGCCCCCCCTCCAGTCGATAAATAACGATAAAACTGAAACCCTTGTACCACTTAACACCAACCACCATTCAGTTTGCACCACTTCTGAATAGTTACTTTTTCAGTTTATATGGTGGGGGTGGCTAACTTGAGGGTTTTGGAAATTAGCCTTATACACATGAGAGAAATTCTTAAACTATACAATAGCTTTGCACTGAGCTTGCACTACCTTGCACCACCCGTCTTGTGCCTTGCAACCCTATGGTTACTTAAATATTTAATTATAGTTGTGGGGGATATTTACCCCACAATAAGTTTTTCTCGAATCCATAAAATAAAATGAAAATAGGGCATATAGCTTTCTCTAAACTTGCACCAACTTGCACCAATGCTTTTTTATCTTGCACTCCTCTTAGTGAGTTTTTTTCCATTTTATATGTCGGTGTGAGGGAGGCTACCTTGACGCTCTTGGAAAATTAGTCTTAAATATGCGAAAGAAATTTTTAAACAATATAATGGTTTTGCACAGAGCTTGCACCACCTTGCACCACCCGTCTTGTGTTTATCTTTATTTATTTCTTAATTTTCATATTATTACAATTTTTTTTTTCATAGGTTTGATATTATTTTTCCTATCTACTTCGCATTTTACTGTTAATTTTATTTATTTTTTCATCAAAATAAATCCTAAATAAAGAAACTAATGTTAAATTTATTTTTTAAGTTTTGTTCCATTACTTTTGGACCTTCATCTTTAATTTGCAGTCAGCTATGTTCCAGATAAACGGCATCAAATGTTGTAACGCAATATTTATTTACAAATGTTTGTCATATGTTTATAAGTTTTGTGGATGTATAATATAAAAAAGAAAGTTGCCAGAAATAGTATAACGCAAAAGATTATTGGTACAATATGGTACAAGCCTACTATATTGCTTAAAAATGTCTGTCATGTGTCTATAACTAATATCCAAAGAGTGTCAAGTTAGACCCCCACACTTAGTTATAAAATGAAAAAAAAATTCACTAAGAGGGATGCAAGATGAGAAAGCATTAGTGCAAGGTGGTGCAAGTTTAGAGGAAGCCATAAGCCCTATTTTTATTTTATATAATGGATTGGAGGGAAGCTTATTGTGGAGTAAACATCCCCCATAATTATAATTAAATATTTAGGTAATCATAGGGATGCAAGGTACAAAACGTGTAGTAGAAGGTGATACAAACTTAGTGCAAGGCCATTGTATCGTTCAAAAATTTCTCTCAGGTGTATAAGGCTAATTTCCAAAAGCGTCAAATTAGTCCCTCCACCTTAAAACTGAAAAGGTGAATCTCCTGTGGTGCAAGCTGAATGGTGGTTGGTGCAAGGTAGTGCAAGGTTGGTGCAAGCTTTCTGTGACATTTTTATCGATATTTATCGACTGGGGGGGGAGGTGGCTACCGTCAAGTTAGCCCCCCCCCCCACCTTTATCGTTTAATATTAACTTAACCATAAGGGTGCAAGCTTTGCTACATATGGTGCAAGGTCACAATGGCATAAAAATAAAAAATCACCTCTTGGGAGGGCCAACTTGATGGAGCCCTCCTCCCATCGATATGGATCTAATGTGTGGCAAACACTAACAATTTAAATTTTCTTAATAGCAGATGCGCATTGTACTAATCAACATCTAACTAACGCAACTATTTTCTACAATTTTGATGCCGTATGGAACCGAAAATACAAAAACCTCCAAACTTACTCGAATTTTGTAGTGAGAAAAATGGTAATGAAAACGTCATATTTGTCCCCTAACTTTGAGGTTTGCATGATTTTACGAGGTATTTTTAGAATTAAATTAAATTATCAAATAATAATTACAAAAATCCAAAATGAGTGAACGGTACTCAATTTTTTAGTATCAAATTACGCATTTGTTCTTATTAAAAGTTTCTTAATTTTTTTTACAATTTCAATATCGTAAGGTGTTAAAAGTATGAACTTCTAGAAATTATGGTGATAAAGTTTAAAATTAAAAATGATTTAATTGTTAAACATTTAAGGTTAAAGTTAAAAGTCTTTACTAATCCGAATATGGTCCTAAAACTCTGAATTAGTAATTGAAAAACTTCAAAAAAGGACCCAATGAGTATTAACATTTCTCCCTTAAAAATACCAACCCTAAATTAATTGATTGGAACCCTCGTCATAAATGATGCTCATCGAAACTCGCATGACTGTGAATTTTGATCGTTGATGCATTGACTTCTATATAAAAGTGGTCACCTGTCAAACTATTACTTCGATAGACACGTGACGTCATAGGCACGTGTCTCCTAATAATAAAAATAATGACATGTTTCCGCCCCATTTTGGGGTGAATTTTAGATAAATTTTATTAGTTCCGCGTTACGGCTTAGTTCACACAAAATTTTCCGCAATCGCCCAGTTTTCGTTTGTTTAATAAAGCAAAATCTGAGTCTCTCCCTCGGTTTAGCTCTGTGCGTTTGCTTTTGGTCTTTAATTTGCTCCCACAATAGAAAACCGTTAGGGATAGGTATCTGATGGGAAATCGACATTTGCCGAGTCCCGACCCACCCCATCATCACAAATCTAGCAATCTAAACCGCTTATAGAGGCCAACTTGATCTCATGACCTGGGAAATTCCAAATAGACACAATACATGGATTACTGCGATGTAATACGAACGAAAAATCGTACAATAAGTTTTCGTTATGGATTAATTTATTTTTGATGTTATTTTTTCTTCGATATTTTTATGATGATTCTCTTGAGTGGTTTTTGTTCGAAAAATACGCAACTAACTCGCTCGTTGAGTCTATTAACCACGTGAAATTAGTGGGACACGTGTTCAGGATAAGGGGTGCTTTACCACCGTAAAGTTGTGACTGAAATACCGGAAACACTTAAATCAACCCGTGGCACACTTCGATTAGGGAATTTCTACCACCGGACACACTCTCAATAGCAATCAAGTAAACCGTGACGAACAAACAAATTATTTTTGTGATGTTCCGGGATCGCCAATTGTTAAAAAAACTATTTTTTTGAATTTAAATTAAAGTAAACCACGGGTTGATCGGCTCCTTTCATGTATTAAAACAATTTTAATTGTTACGGTTCTGCGAACTTAAATGAAACTTTGCGGTGTTTGCATAAATAAAAGATTAACGAGGAAATTGATTTTACACTTCGACAACTGAAAGTAGCAAAAAATGATGTGGTAATAAAACAAAAATCACAAATTTTAAAATTTGGAGAAAAACAATTATGTGTATTAGTTTTAGTTCAGGGATTAGACCCTAGAATGCAGCAGATACCAGCTAGACGACGCAGCGCCATCTCTCGAGCTATCTCGTATTTAAGCGTTACAGAAAACTTCTACGTGTGATGCTCACGAATTGAAGAATACTACTTTCGCTTTAATTATGTAAAAGCATTGTTTATAGATATCTACAAACAATGGTAAAAGAAAAATTATGTCTTGTTACAGTTTTAAACAATCTTAGGGATTTAACTGCAAGATGTTACATGAATAGAGAGATTGTTGTGGCGTCATCTCATCACGCTAATAGCTAGTTGTGCAGTAAAGAAAACTACTAATTTTGCTGTTTAAAATAAAAACGTAATAATAAGAAAATATTTATCTTTCTTATTGTAAAACAATTTCTACAAAATTAATATCTAATTAAAAAAAAATTATTAGTAAGCTGAAAATAGTTAACCATTGGAATATAAAGATTAACAAGTGCGATGGTGGTGTAATGGTCAGCATAGTTGCCTTCCAAGCAGTTGATCCGGGTTCGATTCCCGGCCATCGCATAACTCTTTTTATTTCCCTCAAAAATCTTTCAATAAATGTAACAAATTTTTTCTCTTCATAAGAGTAAAATTTTTTTACATTAGCCCGCTTGTTTTTAAATAATAAAGAAATTTCACGCTTGTACAATTAAACTCCGCCCATCTACTTGGTAGATGGGGGTGTATCCTAGCGCAATACACGTAATAATATGACATTTGACGTGATGGTGCGTTAAATAAAAAAAAAAATAAAAACTAATAAAGATTTATTTCTTAAACTAAAAATTTATTTTACATCAAAGTTTGATATTTTAACTTTCTCTTCGGTTTGGAAATTTGTGAAAAATTTCTTATTTCTGTCTTGGTTCAAGTCGAATTCTGAACCCGTCGTCTCTCTTTAAAATAATATCAGCTCTTAATCTAAAGTCTTTTTCCTCTACAACTGACTCAATTTTGAAGTTTCTCACTATAGTGGCAAGCAAAACCTTCAGTTTCAGCATTGCGTATTTTCGGCCTAAAATTTTATTTAAGACAAAATTCGAAACAAAATTTCAATAACCTCACCAACACAACTCCTAGGTCCGGCACTGAAAGGAATATAACTGTAATAGTGCCGTTTTTGACACTTTTCTGGCAAGAAATTATCAGGATTAAACTGAAGCGGATTTTCAAAATTTTCTGGATCACGATGTACAGCATAAGTACCAATTAAAATCGTCGTGTTCTTTGGTAGCAAATAATCACCGGAAACTAAAAAAAATTAAAAAAACAAATCTTTATCAATTATTAATGAAAAATTAATTACCTAATTTAAGATCTTCCCGAATAACTCTAGTTATTGCTGGTACTGGTGGGTACAACCTCAAAGTTTCTAGAATAACTCGCTCCAAATATTTCATGTTGACAGTATCGTTAAAAGTGACCATTCTATCGGAACCTTTAAAAATTTCCATCATTTCTTCATAGACTCTATTTTGAATATGTTGATGAACCCCCAACATGCAAAGAACAAAACTGGAACCTGCTGCAGTAGTGTCATGGCCTTCAAACATGATCGTGTTGACTTCTTCGCTGATTTCTAAATCGCTCAAATTATTTCCTTTAACATGACTAGCATCAATCATCAAATCCAGAAAAGCCATTCTTTTTTTTTCACCAACACTCTCATCGTTTTCGTCTAAATCATCACGAAGAGCCGTGCCAAAATTCACTTTAGAATTCTCAGCTTCAACCGCTTCTTTTTCAATTTCTTTTACAGCCTCTGTGTATAAACTTTTTTCACCTTTGCGAACTCGTTGAAAATAATCAATTTTTTTTAAACTAATTACCTGAAATAGTTAATATTATTAAGCAAGTCCCATTAGAAATATCATTACCTTATTAGTTAAATTGTGGATGATGTCGAGAAACCTCTTTTGGTCAGTAGCCATGTTGGTTAAGTTAAAAATAAAATTTGGCCGCAACCAAAATTTGCACTGACGTAAATGGAGGATGTTACACATGCTAAAAAATATGTAAATTTTCGAAAAAAAAACAATTTCTTTACTTACTCCATTACTGCTTTAGCATAAGAAATTCCAGAAGCTCTATCATCGTCTCCTCTTAGGCCCATTGCAGTTTCTAAAAGAATATCAACAGTGCTACCGCTCATGTGGTCGTGAACATCGAAAACTCTTCCATTTTCTAGTTTAAGTTTTTCAACTAATCTAATTGCGTTATCGTTGAAAATTGGAATGAAGGTTTTGAGAATTGATTGATGGAACGTTGGTACAATCATTTTACGATGCGATTTCCACTTCTCACCTTTACTAATTAATAAACCATCACCTAACCAAGGTTGGAAAAAATCGTATTCTTGACTTTTTTCCAAATGGACGTGACTTCCTAAAATCAACTAAATTTGGTTGTTTTTTTTTGAACTTATGACGCCAAAATACCTCGATATCTCTTGGGTCTAAAAGGCCAACACCCAAGCGATTTCCAAACCAAACCCTGATAACTCTTCCGCAATCTTCCGCCATTTTTACACCGGCTTGCAAAAGTTCTAAAAAAAATAATTAATTGTAATGATTATCGATTTTTAAACTTACCAAATGGAGATTTTCCTATGGCTAAATGCGCGTTTCCTATAATGGGTAAAGGGGAATATCCCGGAAGTTTGTTGCCGAGTTTCACATATCGGAGAGATTGGAACCAAAAATGGTACGCAGTCAAAATCCCAGTTATAGTTGTTAAAAAATATAGCACGTAAATCCCCAAAGATTGAGAATAATTTTGGGGCTCCTCCACGATAATCATTTCTATAAACGGAAATTGATACAATTTTTTTACACTATTGCGACTTCGGTGAATTTTTCGTCCAAATGGTGAGGTACAATTACCTTTCTGCGCATTTATAGTTCGATTTGTGTTCAAGCGGAAATAGTTTTTTTTTGACAACGCAAATTATGTTTGTAATTATGGAAATTTTTTATTCACTGAAACGTAAGGTCAAGAAAACAGAAGCAACGTTACTTTCCAATTAATTTAACTTTAAAACTAGCGGTATTTTTAATATTGGAACACCAGTCGAAAATATTGTCATATGGAAAATTTCTCGAAAATGTTTACATATGTCTGATCATTTGTTTACAAACTGACGCATATCATTTTTATCTGCATCAGCTGATTTATATTCTTAAATAGCAACGTACTGGTATTTCCGTTTAAATTGACGTAGAGAATAATTTCTCACACAATCGTGAACAGTTTTTCCTACATCAAGACGTTTATTTTTAAATAAATTAAGGAAATGCGCAATTATGGTTTCATAAAATTGGAGCTTGGCCCAATCTGGTTTACCTGAAAGATGGGAGTGTATCTCATCCCAATACAATACATAGCCAACGACACTATTAGAATGTGACGTTTGAGTAGTAATTCAATTAAAAAAAAATGTTTGGACCCATAATAATATATTTTGGACCTAAGATTGTTATTTCTAATTTCCTCTTTAGATTTTATTAAATTTGTAGAAAAATAATTTCTTCTTGATTCAAGTCGCATTCTGAGCCCGCCATCTCTCTTTTAATAATAGCACCCTCTTTTCCTCTACAACTGACTAAATATTAAAATTTTTCACAATAGTGGTAAGCAAAATTACCAGTTTCAGGATTGGGTGTTTTCGGAGTAAAACATTAGTTAAGAGAAAATATGAGACAAATTTAAATTAATTCGAGAATATTGTCTGGTGCAAAGTTTTTCACTGAAACTAATGAAAAGAAGGGAAACATGCAACCCTGAGAAGTTCGTGAATTGCATTTTATGTTTCTGTTACCTGGTAATAATAATTATCAAAATTTATTCAAATTTTTTTGTCAAAAATCTTATCTCTGGTGTGCTAAACCTCAAAATTCAGCTCTATAATCAGAGGTAGCAGCAATATTTATAACTTATTTAGTTATCTACTTTTTTTCAAAGCCAATCACAAAATTTGCAGCAACTGGTCAAATAAATTGATTTTTTTTTGCTTATTTACTGTACCCAATTTATCTTATGCTAATCAAAAAATTTTAAAAGGACAAATTACGTTACTACTTGTGAATCAAGTGGTCTTTTTTGTTACAGCCGATCTGTATTTTTTTTTAACCAAGAGATCTTCCCAATGCGATTAACTACCCCACAAAGCTTTTAGCGATAAATTTCAATCGTAACACCTCCGAAATTTTTCCACCCAAACACTTGCATAAATTCAACTTAAATTCGTCTCGGATTTTTTCGAAACACTTTCGGGCACGTAAATCATGTAACAATTTGACAACAGTAATAGGTGTGGCGATATAGTTGAAAAGTTTTGGTTGAGGAAGTTTTCCACATTTTTTAAAACTCGTGATTTTTACTGAAAAAGTTTCATGAAAAATCAGCTATTGAATTTTTTTCAACGGAGTCAAGTTCGAAAATCGCCGACGCATCCCTTAATCGGGTTTTCTTCTTTATTGGATTCCATTGAGAGACGGCTAGAGGGCGATTTCTTTGTAGATGATGACGGACAGTTCTCTCAAGAGAATATTGAGATAGCAAACAATAATCGAATCAACCTCTTTTCGTTAACAAAACATTTCAACTAATTTACCTAAAATTTTACTTATAACCAATGCCGATGACCTTTGCCGACCAACTCGAGTGCGTCAATTGTAACTGAAGACGTGTTTGGAAGGTTAATTTTTTTGTTTCGTCTGATTTTCTTTTCATCAATTAGGCAGTCTCGTTACGTTTCGGCAACGTCGCAGGACAAAAACGTTTCTAACCCGAAACCGCCTCAACGAATTCTGGACAACAAAAACTGCTGAGTTATCAAAATTTAGATTCTATGATAACAATAGTGACAAAAATATTGACGCAACATCGGCAATTTTTTAGAAATTTGGTAGCATCCGTCATAAAACCAGGAGCGACAACTGTTAAATAACTTTGCTAAATCCCCCAAAAATTATGTGCCAACTTTGCGTCAAGTTTTTTTAGTACCTACAGAAAGAATTACCGACAATAAGCTCGCAAATTTAGCTGGAGTTGTTTGGAAAATCAATAAAGAGATAAAACCGGGAGCTTAATTTTTAGCGTAAATTATTCCCAAACTTTCGAAATGAAACTTTTTAATTGCTCAACGCGAGAAAAATTAACAACAACTGTTATGAGTATCGAGTAAAATGACCGAGTTTAATAAATAATCCTGAATTCGAAATGCTTTCAGCGGATTAGAGAATGTCCATTTAAATGGCGATGGATTAAAACGTCGCATTTTAGTGCTTTTGCAAAATCTGATGGTCCTAAATGTGCTTTGGGAAGATTTACTTAAGGAGAAGCTTCATTTTTCGTAATGGTAAATTTGTAAATGCTGTGTACGGTACAATTAGCACTAATTAAAGTTACTTGAAATGCCAATTTAAAGTAACATCTGAAATATCTGAGGAACTTGGAATGGAAGCTCAAGGACTTATTAAATGGTGACTAAAATATTGCGCAGGGCGGTAGAGGCACGACAGTGCTTTGGAAAGCTTTCTCTCACTGTTAAAAATTTGAACACATCAGTACGATAATAAAATTAATTGTGAGTTTAGTTGATTCAATATTGTCTAAAAGTTACCACCAAATTACCAGCAAGTAATTTTTTGTGAAGCCATTGCATACTGGATGATTATGAAAAAAGCATTTAATTGACTTTTATGTGCAATAAAAAAATCCTGAAAATTTGCTGTAATTTTGGAGTATTTTAAAGCGACAAAATGCAAAATTACCAGCAAGTATTTTTTTGTGAAGCCATTGCATGCTGGATGATTATGAAAAAAGCATTTAATTGATTTTTATGTGCAATAAAAAAATCCTGAAAATTTGCTGTAATTTTGGAGTATTTTACAGCGACAAAATGCATTGTCTTACCTATGACGCTCCATGTGTGCGACAAAGAACGCAAGTGAAAAGAAAACGTAAAATTGGCATTAATTTTCAGTGTTTTACTAAAAAGAGTTCTACAAAAATACTTGTAACAAAAAGAGAGGTTGCAAAAAATTTTTAAGGCAGCTGAAAATATTTGAAGCTGAAACTGGGGAAGTTTCAAGGAATACAAACACGTGTTTTATTTAATTTCCCATTCTTTGGCGTTTAATGAGCTCCGCGGTTGAATCGCTCTTTCCAATGTTAAATATTCTTTGTGATTGAGTCCTCAAAATGAACTTGTTAAGTCCTGAAACGAAAGTCGGTCAAGCAGTTTCCAATATCGTGATCCGCTTAGCGTCATCCCTTTATTCCTTGCATTTGCGCCGTTTTCCTGTAGCAAGCTAATAGTAACTCAAAATTGAATAGAAGTCCTTCCTTGTGGAAGGCGTAGCTCGTCGTTGTCAAACACTTAACGTCGACTAGTTGAACAAAGTGATGCTTTCAAGTGGTGTAATTTACAGCAAATTTTAGGACCTCCTCATTATTAATAACGACTCAACTTTATTAAAGTTTATTCAGACAATAAAAGGAACATAAAAAATTGTTATAAAGTTAACTGAAAGCTCCCCTTAAATCGTTTATGATTTTTTCTCGAGGTTATTGCTGATAATTTTGTTGGCTAGCAATCAGTTTCTTCGAATCTCATATCGCTCTTCAACAATATGAAAGCGGCAATTATTGTTCTTGGCAAATTTGATTTTCCACCGCAATCGGTTCAATCATCTCAAATTTCGTCCCAACAACTTCAAACTTTCAGGAAACAACGCACTCCTCCATCCCCCGTCAACGATATGGAACACCGTAATCGCTTTCAAGTGCACTTGAAAACTTCCGAAACCGAATTAAGGTCCAACAAGACACGATCCATTTTAAAAGGAACCTTAACGCGAAATTAATGGAATTTGCTGTTTGATTGATCGCCATCCTTTTTCACGTCGTTCATCCTGAAATAATAGTAGTGGGGGAAAAGATCAGGATTTTTAGGAAATGTTATTAATTTCACGTCGATAAGTTATTTAGGATACCTCTAGAACAAACAGAGATGTTTTCATGTTTTTCAACAACTCGCTTATTTCAAGTCATTTATTCTTGTCTAATTATTTACTCGTTCGACTTTATTAAATTTGTTCTGCGTTCAAATTGGCGATCCGGAAAACTTGCAGGAGTCAAACCGGTGCTCCATCACCCACGCGTCCCGGTATCTCAAGATGACCAGTTCTGCTCCGACCGCAGAGAAACAAAATTGTAGCTCTTGGTTACAGTTTATCTCTTAAATTTAACTATTTGCTGTATTTCAACGTTACGTCAAAATAATTGGGAAAAACCGCAACTGTTGAAGATTTAGTTTTAAGTTAGACTGAAAAAATGGAATTTCAAAAAACTATTGGACCAAGAGACGACTGGGAGCAAAAATGTGAAAACTTTTCCAGACTAGCTATCGTAAAGTTAATTGCTTTCGAGGTGTCGCTCGCTCTTCAAGTCATTGTCCTCTCCCCCATCAGATACCCTTTCAGTTCGTTAATATTGAACGTAGAAAGTTCGACGTTAATTAGGCGTTGTAAAAATAATAACCGCGTCTATTAACTAAGAAACTTTAATTCTCACCCCTAGACCCTGAGTGATTAGTTTTGATGTAATTAAGTCTCTTTGAGTAAAACTTTGTTTTTGAAATTCACTTATTTAATTATCTAACTTTACGATCATAATCAATACCAATCAATTTGTTATAAGGTCAAAGAGTAACGTAATGGCAGAAGAGGAACGATGCCAGTAGCATCCTAGGTCAGGGATTGTGTTTTGGTGAATGAAAGCGTCAGCGCTGGCGTCGCGACGTCTGCCTCTAACAGCTTTCAGTTTCAGTTGGTGGTGCGAAATCGTTGGGCTACGTCAACTGTTGATTCTGAAACGCGCCGGAAGCGCACCAAAGTTTTTACAAATCAGTCAAGTGAAATTAGGGGAGGTTTCAGGATTGACAAGACTTTCGATAAAGGTAAGTCCGTCAATAAATGATCATCCAAAGAATTTGTCAGCGTTAATTAAATTAACTTAATAGCAATTAATTGTTTTGTTACAAGAATTCTTGATTTAAGTCATTTTCGAAAGTTTATTTTTGCCTCTTAATTAATTACCAATTAACTTAAACAAAATTGTAAGTCAATTAATTGTAATAAATGACTTCTTGTAATTTCTTCCAACTACAGAAAGCTTTCCAGTGTTGTCTACCACTAAAAAAAAAAGCTCAAATGTGTTCTAAATTAATAACTAGAATTTGCCCAATTCTTCAAATTATTTTGAGGACAGTTTCGTTTCATCAAATTTTTATTGTTATTAAAAATCGCTACCTTCGCTTGGATCAGTTCTTTCAGGAGGGTGAGGAAGGTCATGAGTTTCGGGCCGGCCTCTCCCTAACGTCTAACGAAATTATGGGGCCAATTACAGAGGTCCTGAAGGAAATCGCTGTATCTGCACATCTGGGGATAAATTAATTATAGCTTATGATGCAGCTCTAGTTACAATCCAGGCTCTACCTGGTTAATTCATTTCTGCAGTAATTCACAATTAAACCGTCGTTTATTAAGGGAGTCATGAGGGTTGTTCTTAGCTTCTGGTGCATGGATGATGGAAAGCCTCGTAAATCTCCGAATTTTGAGAAATCTGTTAGGGGAGGCTCTTATTAAGTCGATAAAGTTCCCAACTTAGCTGCCGGCAGTAACTCACTCCAGGAATTTGATTAATTTCAAAAATTAAATTTTTGGCGACTAATTTGATTATTAATTAATTATCAATAATATTTGGTTTTTAGTAGAATTGCTTGCATTTCTTTAGCGTTAAAATTTTTTATAAACCCAGGCAATCTTTCAAGAAAATTTCGTTTTCGAGTTTTCCTTCTTCTTTAAGTGCCACAGTTATTAACAAGTGTCGGCAACCTCTTTACATTTTTTTACCAGTTATTAAGAAATTTAAGCTGCGCGGCTTAACTTTCATTTTTGGATAATTAAATTCGATGCCGGCTTGGCAGGGATTAATTGACGCCCTTTTCCTAAATGCTAAATATTGACCTAGAATTGCCATTTCCGTCCGGAATATGGCGGAATTAGTTAATTATCGACGATCCCCTAACCCAATTCTAAATTTAGGAAGTTTGACCCATTTCTCAAATGTCATGTGGGTGTCCGGTTGCTGGCAGGACGTTCCTGCGAGAATCTTACAACGAAACGATTTTAGCGTTTCAATCAAAGTAACAAAGCCGCAAATGGAGTCGAGGATTAAGCAAAATTTACGGAACTGGGTGTGGAAAATTCGAAACATACACAAAATTTTACGAAATTTATTCAAAGTCACCCGCGATACTTTATAGAGTTAAGTGAAAAAATTCCAAAGTTTCAGGAAGAGATTTGAGAAAAGCCTAACATAATCTATTTCGGTGGAAATCTCCTCACACTTGTTGGCTAAAAAAGTTAAATAAACGTCAATTTTCAGGTGTTCTCGTGGACATGGGAAATTCACTGAATTGAGCGACGATGGAGTGGGATTTGGGTAATTTCAGCACGATTTTCGACCCCAACGCTTCAACTGAATTGACGTTGTTGGACGAAGTGACTTCCACTACACTAACTACCATCAAAACCGGAAGTTTACCACAATGGTACGAATCAGGCAGAATCATGATCCCTCTCTACGCAGTCATCTGCATGTTGGCTGTTATCGGAAACACTCTCGTGATCCTCACATTGGTAAGCACAATAGCGCAGTTACGAAATGAATAGTCAATAGAAGCTTTCGAGCTTTACGCGAGAAGATAGAAGTAAAGTGACTTGCCGTCGATTTTATTAAAGGATACTCACGTATTCAATGATTCAAATTAATAGAAATCCAAGTATTTTTCTGGTTGGAAAAATTTAACATCACTCAAGGTTTAAACGAAAATCAAATTTTACGTTCCAATTTTAAAGGTCATTCTCGCAACGACGTTAATTCTTAATAAGATTCCTTCTAATTTCATCGAGGATTATTCAAAAGGCATGGCACCGGAAAAAAATGCGATTAACTACGAAATCTCGATCGGACGATATTGAAAGCTCTAACTTGGCTAAAAGCCGCAATTAAAAGTGGAAAACTCTCATTATACGAGTTGTGAATTCAGCGGATTAGACCGCATCTGTTCTTGCAAAAGACGACCCCGGCCAATCCGTCTGAAGCGTTTCATTTAACTAAAAACGTGTTAAAGTTATAATTACGCTTTGAGGAATTTAAGTGACTTATCTTCCTCTACTGGTTATTTAAAGAAATAGGGGTGTTAACCTCTTTTACTGGAATTTAAATTTTCGAAAAATCGGGGTCGCAAACCCAACTAAGTTCTCTAATTACGCGACAATTTGAAACTATCTAGGAATTCGAGGAATACCTCAATATCGGCCCGAAAATCGTTTTAGTTTGATTTAGGCCTAAGGGAAAACGGCAGGTAGACGTCTCGAACCGATTAAGAATGCCAAACACGCAGAATTTGATATTAACGCCTTTTGCAATATTACAAATTTCTCCAACAACAAATTACGAAATCCCCAACTAGTTTACGCCTCGATTCGTCGCAGAACCTTAAATTTTCCAATAGAATTAATCGCGATCAATTAGCGACGAAAGTTTCAATAATTGCGAGTCGTCCATAATTAGAGCTAATTGAAGCGACAGATTTTAATTTTTTTTTTGTAAATTTGAACCTGTCTGTAATCGACTTAAAAACAACGCAACTCCGGTTGTACTTGATTAAAACTCCAACGTCCAAACCAAAAGAATCTCATACCGAATTCCTTTTAAAATCCAGGCCTAGACTCCAATCGGGCCTCAACTCGAAATTCAATTAAGCAAATGAAGTTTTCCGTCAGTCTCCGGGAATGGCGGAATTCCCGAAACTAATTGCGCATCCGTCATATTTTCTCTGTGTTGGATTTGTTTAATTAAACGGTTTCGCAGGTGCAGAACCAGAGGATGAGGACGATCACTAATCTGTTCCTGTTAAATCTTGCCGTGTCCGATTTGCTGTTGGGTGTGCTCTGCATGCCTTTCACTCTCATCGGGACGTTGTTGAGGAATTTCATTTTTGGAGAATTCATGTGCAAGTTGATACCGTTCCTGCAAGGTAAGTTGATGAAAATCAAAAAACGCTTCTATTATCTTTTAACTGACAAGTTTAAATTAAATTGGTGTTGGGTGTAATTAAAACGAATAAGTTTGAGGGAAAAGAGGAAAAGTTTTTTAAGTGGTGGAGGCGCCTGGAAAAATTCAAAGTAATCGCAATCGCTTAACTTTACAAAAATGTTTACTAGCTAAATTAACCCTCGGCTAATTCGCTTCAATTTACGGCTTTGAGAAAAATAATTACGGGAATTACTCAAGTTTTATTTTTTCAGGAAATTTCTCTCTTTTATTTTCGCGAAGGTGCAAGCGGTTTCAGATGAAGCTGAAAAGTTTTAACGGAATTTTATATAAATTTTGCTAAATTGTATAAATTTGAACCATAATTCCCTCGAGGCCTGACACTTTGGCTTTGAAATTTTAAGAAGCTACCAATGGCGCAGCCGGCGGAAATATTATGATTCATCAAAATTATTCCGCAATATTTTTAACAATACGCCAAATTATTTAGTACTAAACCCATTTAATTGTTGCAATTTTTTTAGCAACACTAGAAATTTTTGAAACTGAAAAGGAGGTTTTATAATTTTTTTGGTTAATAAGTTTATAAATTGCGTGAAGAATTTTATGATAATCAAATAATTTCTTTTTAATTAAATTTAGTAGCAAATTATCTTCTGAATTTACTCATTTTCAAAACTTTAGCGTAGAATTTTATTGTCGTTTTACAAAATGAAGTAAATTTTAAAAAAATTCGCCGGAGACGCAGCATTTCGGTTAACAAAAAGAAAAGTCTTGAAAAGTTGAAACTCTTTCTCACATACAGAAATAAGTCCGCAATTACTTAGCAACAAGTCAATTTCGTTTTCAATGAGCGAAAAAATTGTTAAAATAAATTACCGGTGTTTTTGCCCGGCTAGGTCTTTCAAGATTGCGGTCAATTGTTCCAAATCGGTGATGACAGTTCCAGAAATACTTTTTTCTACCACGCAAGCTTGAACCCGACCTTACTGTCACCTGTCCATTCCCACCACAAAAAAACGTAACAATAAACATTGAATCGACAAAACTCTCCCACAAATCCGTTTGATAACAAATAATTACCATTAACTAACATCACTTCAATTAATTTTCAAACAAATTTACATAGAAATTGTGGTAAACCTAAAGTGCTTAGACGTAACCTAAAGGGGTCAATTAACCTCGGTTCAATTAACCGCGAAAAACTCACCCAAACTCAACTTCAAATTAGCAGCAATAATAGTAAACCAATTAGGACCCCTGCTAAAGACGGGACGCGTCTAAATTAAAGGGATGATTACGTGTCGGAAATTTTTATGTGACTCCTTTAGTCTTGTTTTTAAGTTATGGGTCGTAAATTTTGCGAGTAAGGTGGATTTAGTTATAGCGGAGATTCTTTTTCAAAAAATTGATTGTCTCCGGAAATTGTTGGAGATTATTAAGAAAGAAACGCGATTGCTATGGAAATTATAGACCAGAATGGTTAGTTTCAAACTTGTAACAAATTCCGGAAGTTGCTGTATAATACAGCAATTTCAAATTTGAGGAGGAATTTATAGGGATGATGGAGCCTCTAACGTCGCTATTACCATAATCGCTCAAATTAATTCAAGGCTACATCGAAGTTGCCGCCACTTCAGCAAATTGACCATATCGCGATCCTGCAGGAATTACGCAGTCAAATCACCTCTTCGGAGCCCAAGGAACTTAAAACTACCTACAAAAAAAAAACTTAGGTCGAACTTTATTGAGAATTTTGAGTTCTACGGCTCTGCGTGAATTACGCAATCAAATCACTTCTTTGAAACTTAAGGAACTTTAAATTATTTGCTCAAGAAAAATTTCTTTATGTAGAAATTTATTGATGGTTCAGACAAGAGAATTTTTTCACGATCCTACAGGAATTGCACAATCAGGTTACCTCTTCAAAACTCAAGGAACTTTACATTTTCTACTCAACAAATTTATTTTAGTCAAACTTTATTGATTGTTAAAAATAGAGAATTTTGAGTTTTGCGGTTCTGCAGGATTTACGAAATCAAATCCAATCTTTGAAATTTTTATGTAAAACTTTATTGATGGTTCAGATTAGATAAATTTGAGCTTCACAATTCCGCAGGAATCACGTAATCAAACCACCTTTTCGAAACTCAAGGAACTATAAATTATCTACTCAAGAAATGTCTTCTTAAGTCGAACTTATTGATGACTCAGAGAAGAGAATTTTGAGTTTCACATTCTGCAGGGAAAACGTACTCAAAACACCTCTTTGAAACTTACGAAACTTTAAATTATCTACTCAAAAAAAAATTCTTTATGTCAAACTTTATTGATAGTTCAGAGTAGAAAATTTTAAGTTTCACAATTCTGCAGGAATTGCGTGATCAGGTTACTTCTTCGAAACACAAGAAAATTATCTACTCAAAAAAATTCTTTTTTTTAAACTTTACTGATGGTTCAAAGTAAATAATTTTGAATTTTGCGGTCTTGCAGGAATTACAAAATCAAATTTAATCTTTTAAATTTAATAAAATTTAATTGTCTAATCAAAAAAAAAAATTTCTATGTACAACTTTACTGACGGTTCAGAGTAAAAGAATTTGGGCTTCACGATTCCACAGGAATCACGTAATCAAATCACTTCTTCCAAACTCAAAAA
The DNA here is from genome assembly GCA_905333025.2 of Pyrochroa serraticornis. Lineage (NCBI taxonomy): Eukaryota > Metazoa > Arthropoda > Insecta > Coleoptera > Pyrochroidae > Pyrochroa > Pyrochroa serraticornis. Next base: position 4,140,650 of record HG995157.1, on the reverse strand, counting down.
AACTGTAAATTATCTACTGAAAATATTTCTTCTTAAGTCGAACTTATTGATGGTTCAGAGAAGAGAATTTTGAGCTTTACGATCCTGTATAAAAAACGCACTCAAATTACCTCTTTGAAACTCAAGAAACTTTAAACTATCTACTAAATAAATTTATTTTTGTCAAACTTTATTGATGGGTCAAAGTAGAGTTCTAGGTTTTGCGGTCCTGCAGGAATTATGATATCAAATTCTTTTTTTTTAATTTAAGAAAATTAAATTGTCTACTCTAAAAAAAACTTTTATGTAGAACTTTATTGACGGTTCAGAGTAGAGTACTTGGAGCTTCACAATTCTGCAGGAATCACGCGATAAAATCTCCTCTCCGAAACTCAAGGAATTATAAATTACCTTACTCAAGAATTTTTTTTTAAGTCAAACTTATTGATGGTTCAGAAAAGAGAATTTGGAGTTTCACGATCGTGCAGAAATTACACACTCTTTAAAACTCAAAAATCTTTAAATTATCTACTCAAAAAAAATTCTTTAGGTGGAACTTTAGTGACGATTCAGAGTAGAAGATTGCGCAGGAATCGCGAAATCGAACCACCTCTTCCAATCAAAAGTAACTTTAAATTATCTACCCAGGCAAAAATTTTTCATGTCGAATTTTACAGATGGTTTAGAGTAGAGAACTTTGAGTTTCACGATTTTGCAAGAATTACGCACTCAAATTACTTCTTCAAAAGCCAAAAAATTTTAAACTACTAACTCAAAATAAATTTCTTTATGCCAAACTTTATTGACGATTCAAAGTTGAGAATTTTGAGATTCACAATTTTGTAGGACTTCGAATTACCTTCTCATTTTTTTTTGTTAATATCGAATTTTATTAACAATTCAGAGTAGAGAATGTCTAGTTTTTCAATTACAGCAGCAACTCCAACATTTAATTTCCTGCCATCACTCGAAGTACGTTAATGTAAAAATTTTCGACGTTAACTTGTGGATTGCTTGAAATTGAGCTACGATTCCTTGTAATTTTTCTTCTACCAATCGAGCCTCTTATCTGATCCGCCGGAAGTGTGTTAGAGCTGAAGGGCCGAGATTTTGATGCCATTCATGACACGTTTGCGGTCATCCATCATTGCGCCTCCGGCTTCACCGCCATATTGAATTCGTTGATGTTTAGACGGTTTCAAACTCGAATTTAATTACTTCGTTGGTTGAAACGTTTTCTAGAGGGGTATGGATTTGTTATTGGTTCTGTTGTGTTTACATTATTAGGTCGTGAAATATCAAATACGAAATCAACAAGAGTGTCGCGTTAACGATCGACACGTGGTCTCTTAAGGGTCAATTAAGAGGGGTGGTTAATCACTTGAACAATAACTTGTCAAGTTCGATATTGGAGAGGGGTGATATCAAAGAAGCAACAATACGTCTATTTTCGGGAGTATTAGAGAGATTTTTGTTCAAACAAATTAATTATTCATTAAATCAACCCTTAAACAAAATTCATCAAGGTGTTAAGTTTGATATTACAGAAGAAGGATAACAAGAAATAACAAGAAGTCTATTTTAGGTTCTCTTTAGGAAACTTTCTTGCTAAGAAATTAATTTTGTTTTAATCAACCCTTAATCAGACTGTATATTAAATGAGAATGTTGTCAGCAAAATTAAAATATTTTGGTTTTGCAACATTTAAAAAAAAATTGTACTAACAAATTTTTATTTAATCAGCCCCTAATCAATATTTATTTGCTTCTGAGGTTAGATTTAGGTTATTTTGCAGAAGTTTTTAAGGCATTTATTTTCGAGGTTTGATATTAGACAGGAATGTTATAAGTAAAACTAGAAATTAACCTTTTGGTCAATTTGAGGAGAATTAACGCTCGAAAAAATTTCTTTTCGGCAAAATCAACCCTTAATCTATTTGAATCTGTTTGCAAAATTCGATATTAGAGAGAAAATATATCAGTAAAGGAAAAGTAACCAAAATTTTGCATTTTCTCGCTGCTGCTTATTTTTATTTTGTAACATTTTTAAATAACTTCTATGTAAAGAGATTTAATTTGCTAAATCAACCCTTAATTAATATACATTTACTATCGCATTTGATATTAGAGAAAGAACATACCAGTAGAGAAGTAATGATTCTGCTTCTCCTTAGGGGATCTCCATACAAAGAAATTAATTTAGTCTTAATTAACCCTTAATCGAAGGACATTTGTGTTCGAGGTTTAATTTTAACGTAGGACGTCATCAGTGAAATTATAAAATTCTTATTTTACAACATATTTAAGTAACTTATTTTCTATACCAAATTACCATTAATTAGCACTATGAGGTTTGATATTGGAAAATGAACAGATCAGTAAAGCAACAATGCCTTTAGTTCTGCTTCTCCTTAGGGAATTTCTAAACAAAGAAATTAATTTTGTATTAATTATACCTTAATCAAAGTACATTCGTCTTTGAGGTTTGATATTAACGTAAGATATTATTAGTAAAGCTACAATAATTTTATTTTGCAACATTTTTAAGAAATTTCTGTGTAGGAGAATTTTTCTTTGATAAATCAACCCTTAATTAATAAACATTTTCTATGAGGTTCAATATTAGGAGAAAATATACAAGTAATGGACCAACTAATTAATTTTAGATTATTCTAAAAAAAATTTGTTTTAAATCAACCCTTAATCAATTAAAGAGTAATATTGTTAATTAACTAGATTGTCAAAAAATCCGTTAATTTTAGATCTTTTTTACCCGATATCTAAGCAAGAAAATTAATGTGATATGGATCAACCCTTAATCTTTGAACATTTATTTGCGAAATTTGATATCAAAAAGAGATGTTATCAGTAATGCGAAAATATGTCGATCTTAAATCATTTTAATAAAAATTTTGTTCAAAAAAGTTTTTCTTTACTAAATCAACCCTTAATCGATACATTTTATTTTGTGAAGTTTGATATTATAGAAGATTATTATAAGTAAAGGAATAACAAGTTTATTTTGCGCCCTTTCTCCACAATTTTTTTTTATACTAATTCAACCCTTAACCAAGATGCATCTATATTTAAGGTTCAATATTTCAGAAAGATGTTATCAATAAGCCAAAAAACCTTCCATGTTAGGAATTCTTTATTAAATCATCCCCTAATTAAGATGCATCTGTTTCGTGGACCATTTAATTTGATGGTTCATTGCAAATCTCGAATTTCGGGTCGCCTAGTCAATTTTCGGGTAATTTCCTCCGAATTATTTTCTGCTTAGACCGCAATTCCAAATAAATAATAAATTTACATCCCGATAGGCCGATCGGATAATTGCCATATAAAATATTAAAGCTGTTTCCCTCTTTCAGCTACTGTTTTATAATTCCCCAATTTCGCACGCCAGGCGTTACCAAAGTGTAAAATATTACTTCGATTTTATCAAAATTGCCGATTTAACAAATACGGGCGGCGGCTTATCATTTGGCCTTTACCCTCCTCATTTACCCCCGTGAATTAGTTGTAGTTATTCCTGTCTTGTATTCTCCCAGTTGCTCACTTATCGTTACGTTCAACTGGTACAACTTTAAAGCTCAGTCACGATAAAAGGAGCAACCCCTAAAAGTTCAATGACACCAAAAGGCCACCGGCACTAAAATAAAATTACTTTTTTATTTTAATTATTTTAATAACTTTGCTCTTTTTGAAGTTAATTCAGTTTTAAATTAATTAAAAATTAGTAATTGAAACTCCATGAAGACTCAACGAGGAAGAATTTTTGGCGTCAATCGGACTTTATTTTTAATGGATGCAACATTTTTTATTAGTAAAATCCGCCAAGGGAGCTTATGATGTTTCTTAATTAAAATAGTGTCATGATCTTCGGTGTTCAGGTCTGATATTTTCAGCTTCAGAGCCTTCGTTTTAGGCCCCGTCGGTTCGATCGTGTCACGCATTTGAATGGCAGTGTCTGTGTTGTTGCGTTCCTCATCTTAGATGCCGCAATATTTTTGTACTCTTGTGGGTTGTTTGTAAATATTTTCTTTGCAACTTTGCAAAAGAATTACAGATGTTTGTTGCTGGCGCTATCGAGTTTCAGTTTCGAACTTACTTACAGTGTCGTTGGCGGAATCGAGATCAAACGGTTCGAAATTGTTTCAATTTTTCCACTGAAATCCGCTGAAAAACTCCAAAATTCCTTTTCCGATACTTGAGAACTCTGTTAAAAGTCCTACCTCGAAATTATTTATCACTTGTAAGCCATTAGGGCGACGTCAAATACGTCGTTTTAAACAAGGGACGTTTCACAAAATGGCTGTCAAAATGAAAAATATCAAGTTTTTTTGCCCCTCATTTTTCAGCAGATGCTGAATTTTATGATGTCGCTGCAATAATCCGGGCTTCGTCGTGAAACAATTTGTAAGGGAAATAGAAATTCTGGAAATCGACTTGAATTAGCCCATAATGACGCACTTTACGTCCTAATTGTCAAGGCAACGCAGAAATCAGCTGATTCAGCCGAATTAGGTTTATTGCTGGATCACCTCTAATTACTCTAGACTTGATTTCCTCCAGGACCGCAACCCGTGTCACAACACTTGACGCTTCAGCATGAGACACCCAATTTAGTCGAGATTCCCATTTTTGTTTTGTTAATAAAAAACAATTAGCTTTAATTTTGAACAAAGGATTCTTGAGGCAAGATCAAAAATTTAATTTAATTTTACCAAAAATTCAAAAAATAATTTTCTAAATTGCCAAAGACCTGTAACGAAATTTCGTTGAAAAACGTGTCTAATAAAGTATTTACAATTGGAGGGACTACATCTACTACTCGGAGGAAAAGTTGGGAGTAAATTAAAATATCAATCCCGTCACTCTCGTATGCAAATTCTGGACCCCAGGCAGTCGCTTTAGAGGGTTTGGTAATTGTAATTTTCGATTGATTCAACCTGACTACTGTCAATGTTTTTAATCTAAACTACTTAACTTCCAAGCTAAAAACGTTTGAAATTAAAAACTAAACCTAAGGAAGGAACAAATATGTTTCGATACGGAACATTTTTACCCCTGAGACTCGAAGTTTAGGGGATGATGTTATTTTCTCATTCGCTGCTAGTTTTAGTCAATTTTGTAGTCGAGTACCCAAAAGTTGCATAATTAGTTAGAAACACCCCCATTTTAGTCTACCTATCTTATTTCGAGTGGAAAACGTAATTATAATTAAAATTTGCTAAAAAAGTGTTTTTGGGCAACGAATTAATTATGTTGCCTATAAAATGCAAAACATCTTAACGTAGTAATTGATAAAAAAGATTAAAACCTAATGCAAGTAAATAATAGATGAGACATCGTTTCAATGGCCAATCGCTTGAACCCCATTTCACCCCGATCTGATCTCAATCCATTTCACGTATAAGGCGCTAAAAAATATTTTGTTTAAGCAAAGTATTAGCAGTGTAAGGGATGTTCATCCATTTGCATTTTTACAGCACTTTTATTTTATATTTTATTCTTTCTTGCTCACGCAATTTATGTTTTAATGTTATTTGTTTCTCATGGTTTTTGCGTATCATTTTCTTTTATAAAATCTTAGGATTTGTACAAAAATTCAATTTCTGACAGCTTTTGCTATTCTGCAAGTGTAAGTAAACCAAAAAGGAGTTTAAAAACTTTAACTGACTTCACACAAAACATCAAAAAATTATCTAATGTGCCAAACAAGCAGTAAAACTTGTTACTAAAAAGTGTTCATTTAAAAAAAATCCAAAACAATTCTAAAAAACCGAGAAAATAGTAGAAAGAATAGTGCGGCTTTGATAACTAACTGACCCAAAATTAATAATAATAAGAAAAAAATGATAGGGATAGAATTTCGAAATCAAACTTTCTAATGAAAAAGCGTTACAATTATTCAGATAAAATAATTTTGATATTTAAAATAACTAACGAATAATGCAAAAATTACTGAAATATCCTAAAGCAATGAAGGGGAATTTTTTTGTAATAGTTGATAAGAAATTACTATTTTAACAACTATTTCCAGATCTTTAAACCATTAGTTGACTGATCTACAAAAGATATCAAATTATGACTTTAAAACTGTTTTGGTTAAAAATTTGCATGCTTTGTTTTTGTGTTAGATAGTTCTATGCAATTGTTTATTAACTTATTAGCATTAAAAACAATACATGAATATTCAAATCTATTGTTACTACCATTACAGTTAATTTTGTCTTCCTGGCGTTTTACTTGCATACAATTCTACCACATTACCTCTTTTTTAGTAAAATACCTTCATTGTTGTTCGTCAAAAATTTATTGTTTTCCCACACCTGCCACTGTAAATAAACGAAATATTTTCTTCTAACTTTTCTGTGTAACACACTTTTTAATTTCGTCTATAATATTTTGGTAACTACTATGGTTTAATTGTTTTTGACTTCACCTTGTTGCTTGAAGTCTAAACAAAATTGAAAGTGCTTCGCTTTAACCAATTTTAGAAATCTCCAACTACCACTATCATCGATTTATGATTAATGTCACATAAATGACAATTATTCTATCTTCCGATTCTGGTGCATTGGTAAGTTTGCATTTTTTTGAGATTGTCAGTTATTCTATTTGCAGAAGATAAACACAATAAGTGTGATAGGAACATGACAACAGTCTTCTTGGAAAATAATATGTGGGCAAACAGTATTTCTATTTCCATAGAATTTTACTTCCTCTTTAGTTCCTTAATTTAATTGTTGGTGTAAATTTGATTTTGTTTTCCCACTGGAACATCTTTCACTAATTCTTAATTTTGTTTTTAGTCTTTGGTTACTACTATTTAAATTTTCTTCATATTCACCTCTTAGTTGATGTGCACAAGAGGAAAAGAAGATGCTTCGTTTAACCAATTTTAAAAACAGAAAAGTTGGAAACTATGAAAGAGAATCTTTGCCTTGTGTCTCTAAAACCTTTTAACCAAACGCTTCTAATTACCACTACCACTGGCGCTTGGTCAAAGTTACGTGGAGAGCAACAGTTCCTTCTTTGGTTTTTTACCCACTTCTACTAATCTATAAATATGGAAAGTAGAAACGACTCTTTGAAGGAATTTAAACTAAATTTGGCTACATTGACTACTTTCTCCAATGTCGGGCATTGTTGCATTGTCACTTGATTTACTCGAATTGAACCTTTAGAAACTGTAACTGAATTTTTCGTTTCTTTCTCAAGCACTTCCAGACCTATTGGTACGTGCAATTTCCCATGATTTTTTACTTTTTTTTTCTTAAAGTAGAAATTAGCAAATAGCAAACAAAATTTTACCAAAATTTGACACCGTAAAGTGTTTATTGCGTTCACCCACCATCTTTCACTTCTAAACTAAATAATAATATCTGGAAATAGTTCCTTTCGACAATTCAGCGTCAAATATCTGAGATACGTATTCTTATTATTCTGTGGGGGTTCAGGAACAGTACAATTTACAGCAGAAGGACCGTAATATTCATCAGAACCAATAGAATAGTTCAATTTCCTTCTCAAAGCTATTTCCAGCAAGGTTTTTGTCGCCTCAAAGCCCTTTTTACGCTCATTATTTTTTTTTGTGTAGCCTCCCGGACTATTCTCATAGCATTTCTTGTGGATGTCTTGATAGCAGCAGTTTTGCAGATTTTTGCAGAAATAATTTCCACGTTTTCCACCCACAAACTTGGCAACTATGAATTTGTACGTGAATATCCGTTGAAATATCCACCCACATGCCTGATGTTCTTAGTTTGGGAACTAAATTCTCTTCACCTCTAGACTCATTACAGAATTAACTATCACAACTTGTATGATCCTCACAGGCTTAATTTGGTCCGTTTTTTAAATGTTTTTCCAGATTTCTTACCTTCTCGTTGTTAACGTGTCTTCCTTTACTTTCATTTTACAGCATGGGATACTGCAACATACAAACTTGTTCTGTGCAGAAGGACCGTAATATTCATCAGAACCAGTAGAACAGTTCAATTTCCTGCGGAAAGCAATTTCTAGCAAAATTTTTGGTGGCTTCAAGGCCCATTTTATGCTAATAATTTTTTTTTGTGTAGCCTCCCAGACTATTCTCATAAAATTCCTTGTGGATGTCGTAAACAAAGCCTTTCTCGGTCTTTATCTTCATGGCAGCAGCTTTCCACCTGAATTTCTCAGAAAATAATTTACACGTTCTCCAGCTACAAGCTTGACAACTATGGAATTGTACGTAAATATCCGCTGTGAATATCCACTCACAGGCCTGATGTTCCTAACTTGGGGACTAAATTCTCTTCAACTCTAGACCCATTACAGAAATAATTATCACAACTTATATGATCCGCACAAAAGCAATTTGGTTCGTTTTTAATCTTTTTCAAGATTTCTTACCTTTTCTTTGTTGACGTATTTTTATTTGACTTATACTTTACAGCGTAGGATACAGCAACATACAAGCTCGTTTTGTGTTGCTTAATTAATTTTTTAAAGAATACCTAACTTGCACTTACCCATTCTACTCTTTTTTTCTCCGAGGGACCAGTTGTTAAAATGGTGAAATAAATGCTGACTCGCAGTCATCCTTTTTACCTTTCTCTTTACGACTACTCGAAACTAAGAAATATGCCCAAATAAATGCAGGAAAACTCTAGTAGCATATAAAAAATATCCAGAAGAACTAGTTCTCGAGTGGCGCTTGTTTGCGGCCAACTTCAAAGTATTATAGGAAATTTCTTTTTACTCCAAACCTTTACTGTAGCAAAAAATAAAATTTACAAATAATTATTTAAAAAATTACTAGACAAGAAAATTGGAAAATTGAATAAAAAATTTACTTTTATCAAACACATTGGTTTTCTGAACACAATTTCCTAATAACATTTTTCAATAATTTACTTAATAACGACATAAACAGCAAATTAGTATTTGTGACCTTGGCTAAGTAATGACTTATTACTTTCTGAGCTCACGGAGTTGCCACCTACTTCAGCCTAACACCAGTCCGGCCGCATAACGTGAGGGTCCGCATGAACACACCGATAAAGGGAATAATCGTAGATTTCCTCCAAAATTGTTAATTTTTCAAATTTTTTTGTGTTATTTTGTTGACACTTATAAAACTATATTTTCAATGCAGGATGTTGATAAAAAGACAACTTTGTGTCTTATACACATAAATATTTTCTTTTTTTTATTTAACAAAAGTTAGGAATCGTCCATCATTGAGAATATTTTTTTATTTTTTTTTGGTGAAAACGGCAATAAATTCTGGTTAAAATAAGAGAATTAAAAGTAATCTATGGTAGGATGCATTGGATGGCGTCTAATAATTTTTATATTCAACTCTAGTAGGGAAAAATACAGAATAGCATCAAATCACTGTGTTAGAAGAAACGATTTATGTGAATGGCTCTATATGGTGCAATACAGAGCAATATAGTTTGGGGAGAAGTAAAAGAAAATTGAAACGAATTTACTGCCTCATTTTCTTGTCTTTTATTCTGAAGAATTTACCTAAATTTCACAACCATTTCCCGAGTGGCCATAAAATCTTGGTAATGGCACAACAATCCTTAAAGTAATATAAAATTTCAGAAACAACTACGTAACACTGCTTTATCGAAAGGAAAACAACTTTGCTATTATAAAATGCAAACAATGAAACGAGATCTAATATATGGCGCACGAAATCGTCCAATTGCATTATGGAGACAAGGAACATATAAGAAGACCGCAAGCACCACAGGAGAGTCGCAGGATCAAAGAAAAACTAGTATGAGGAATTTATTGGAAAATCGGGAAATGGGCTGGAAGGGCCCCGCCCTACTCATCCCAGTAGAAAATTCGAAACCGGTCGCGTGCTAACGCGGTTAATAAAGTTTGAAACAGGAGACGCTGATAATATTGAAAAATCTCCAGTAAAAATTTTAAATCGCCCCGTTTTCTGCGCAACATCTTCGAATTGTTGAAGGAAACGCAATTCATCTTGTTAAGCGCATTAAACAGCAACTCTCGACCTACCAAGAAATTGCGACAAGAACAATAACGCGACAATATAAATGGGAAAGAGGGTTTAGTTATTTGGTGAAAAACGACAATTGTGCTGTTCCAGAAACTAATCGTCATCCATTCGACTCTGCTGGTTGAGGTAAGCTCGTGGAGCTTTATCGATGTCAGTAATTTAGTTTTGCTAATGTATGCCCTTTGCGGGATTTGTTACTATTAAAGCTTGCCAGAAGTAGTTGGGTTTGGTTGGATATTAATCGAATCAATGTCAGCAACTCAATTATCGAGGTGGAGTTTCCAACTGTTTTTGTTACCCGACTAATTTGAGAAATTAATGGCAATATTGTGGAAAGTTTTCAAAGAATCCATCAATCCTAAGAAATTAATTTCGAAAAAGCCGCTTTCGAGATATTTAACGAAAAAAGTAACCTCGCCGACATACGCCACCAACAGAAGTTTTAATGAGAAAATGAAGTCCGGACAATTGACTCACAGAAAATCAACAAGTAATTATTAAAGTTACTCCCGTTCTTGTTTCCACGTGTCGTTAAATCGAAAATCAACAACAAATTTTCACCAAAAACACGCAAGCTTAAGTTTCCCGGAAGGGTAGCAACTTGTTTGTTCATCAATGCTTCATTTGGAGCTAAATTTATTTTAAGCTTACATTTAAATCTACAAAATAGCTGAAAATTAAATTGAAAGCATTTGTTGAAACTTTTTAAACATAGTGAATTTTTGACGAAAATTGAAAAGAAAGAAATTGTTAACGCTTCTTCGGACGTTTAACCGGGCACTTTATTGCGTTCCGTCTGACTGACCCGAAAAACTTCACAAAGTTTCATTGATAAAAACCCTTTTTAAATGTCTCACAGTCTGAAACCCCAACATGTATTGTGTTTACCCCAAAAAACCATCGCACTGATGGACATTTTGACTGGTCCACTAAATTACAGCAACAAACCATCTTTCATTATCACCGACAGCTTTAATGGAGGCCGTCTTCCGGTATAACAAGCTGAAAAACTCGAAGCTCCGTTAATTAACCCCAAAAAATTCAGAGATGCTCGATCAACCTAATGATTTAAACACATCATTGCCCAACGAGCAAACAAATTAACCCTCTGAATACAAATTGCGGAATTAACCCTCCGGAAATAAACTGAGAAATTTCAAAAAAATTCCACTTTTTACTGACGACCATAACAACGTGTTTGCTGTTTTCAAAAAACGCAATTGTAGATAATCTCCGATTTATGGCGGTGGATATGGGAATTATTTGAAATTCCTCGACGAATTTATGCAAATCGACCAAAAACTCGTGTTGTACGCCCTCGAGTTATGAATTACTGTGCGGGAAACAGCTGCAACAAAAAGTAGCGACGATTTCGCAACTTTAAGCGAAAAGGTCGCAATGTCTCCCGTTAATGCGACGCAATAGTACCATCAATTATGCAGATGAAATAATGTTGAAACAATACCAACATTAAGTGGCATTGACGGGGAATTTATGCGACCCTAAATACGATGCGATTCGCGCTTGATTCTATTAAGGGTTGATTGTGTGGAAATTGGTCGAGATTGGGAAAATTTGATGATGCTCTCCGCATCAATTTACATCATCACAATACTTTCTTTAATAGTAATTTTCTTAAATGCGGAAAACTTAGAAGCGATTAATTTACTACAAGACTCAGTTTAATTTTGAAACTTCTGCAAATATCAAAATTGTAAAGCGAAGCTAAGACTGTATGTATTCAAATGATGAACGTCAATAGTTGTTTAAGTTTGGCCCAAAGGGCCGCGATTGTAAGAGCGTTGATCTTAAACGACCTCTTGTGCATATTTAGTTCGTTTCGTTACTCGTTTTCACATTTGTGATTGGTTTGTTCTTTAAATTCCAACTCAGAAATAATTACGCTTAGACACGTTTCTACTTTAAACTCCTGCTTCTTATAAATTAAATTGAAAAAAATCACTACTTGTAGTTTGCAAACTCATTTTGTTTGCAGAACGGGAAGCGCGAGAAAAGAAAAAGGAAATAGGATGAAAATGTTGCCTCAAAAATGTAAGTCTGGTGGAAAAATTGAAACAAAATTGTTGATCTTTAACATTTTTAAATTAAAACCAGAAGTAACATGTTACTTCAAGTCCTACTTAGTTTAAATAAATAATTTGATTTTTTATGTGCAGTAAATAAAGCATATTTAAAAAATTTGCGGCCTGCACAAATTGTGCGCTATTGTGCGCTCAAATTCTGTCTACTCTTTATAGGTTGAGGTCAGTTTTATGCACGGGATTAACCAGAAAACCTGCCGTTTACCTAAAATCAGTAACTAATATCTTTTACTCTTTCGGAAACAATTTAATCTGTTAAAAGGCATTCTTTGATTTATCTAGAACAAACTTTCGCAAAATTTGCATAAATATTGAGTTAAAAAATGCATAATTTCTAAACGTACGTCAAATAATTTTTTTTTTTTTGGTTGGTAAGAGTGAACTATTTATTGATCTCTACAAAAAAAAACATTGATCCAGTTTATTTTTTAAATTTTTTAAGAGTTTTTATCTGATGATATGCACCCGGCGCCTCCGCCATTTCTCTATTATTGTAAAATGTGATCAAATTGTTTCAAATTTTGTACAATTATTTTTGAAAGTTAAAATTTGCTAAATTTATGTTTTTGTTAACAATGTAAATTATTTAAGTACCATAGATGTAGCTACAATAAAAATGTTTAAATGCTTAAAAATTTGCTCAAAATTAAGATGTACATTTTTTGAAATTAAATTATAAATTTTGGACTTAATATAGAATCAAATTTTTTTAATAAGAAAATCGAACTGATAATTACTTCTAAGGAAAAGAAATCTTAATTGTCTAACTTTGTTTTTTAATTTTTTATTAATTTTCTCCTAATGACGCATCCGGCCCTCAAAGTATAAAGCATTTCATAACTTTTTTAAAATATTTTTTTGAATAAAAATTTGCTTGACATTATTTTTGCTAATAATGCAAACTACTAACTAAATTTATTTTTAATAATGATGCACAGAATTAGCAGGAACGTTGTGTTGAGAAAAAAAGCAAAGTGCGGACTAGATGTCCAACATTTTTTTAAGAATTATTACTTAAAAAAGTGCGCCGCCCTGCCTTTTACATTTGCGTTTTAAAATTGCTCAAATTTTTTTGGGAACATTATTGTAAAAATTTAGCATTCTTGAAATTCATGTCTTTGCTAATGATGCAAATTATTTTCTAAAATATTTAGGATAAGAATATTTAAATTTAAAGAAAATTTCTAAAAATTTGTAGGAACATTCTTGCAGGAAAATCTAAATTGTGAACTACGTATGGGAATAAAATAATTTGTAGCTGCCCAAAAAGCACTATTAACAACTTTCACAGTTTAAATTGATTTGTTTAATTTTTCTTCTCAATTTTTTGTAAATTATTGTTTAGCTAATTTTTAGTTCCTCCAAAATCAAATAAAATTTCTCATTTTTTTTACTAGTAATGTAGTTTTTCAATTAAATTAAAGTTTTGCAAATATGAACAAAATTTTTTACAATTACCATAAATATTGTGATAAAGAAATGATCGTGAATTTTGAACCAGATGACAGATTAAAATAATTTTTCTCCAACAAAAGAGAAACGGGTAAGGAGAAGTAAGTAATGTTCCTGCTTAGATACCGTTAAATTTACGGTTTGATATAAAAAATCTTCAGTATTCAAGTATTTTGAAGCCCGCAATACATAAGCTTGAGTACTTACTTTAACAAAGCCGAACTTTACCCTTCCAGTGGCTTTAAAAATAATTAATTATTCTCTTAAATTTTTTTCAAATCATTGTGTTCATTGTTTTCAATTTTTGCCTTCAAATGAATTCCATAAACGCGTAACACTGCTAATATTAGTATCAACTTACACACATATTTCACTTTAGTGTGCCAATAGTTTTACGGGTTCCGCTTATATTGTGGTCGATTTTGGAATTAATTTCAAGTCGTTAACCTTACAACGCCTGACGCTCCTCTATTGTTGTAAAATATTCAATTTGAATAATTTTGCAGGAGCCTCTCAGGTTGTTAAAATTTATGCGAACCCGACCCATCTGGTTCAAAAGAAATCACAATCATCCATCTCGCAGCGAAGAGAACAGTGTTTACGAAGCTTTATGCGGTCGTATATTTCAGAGTAACAACAATGCATGAGACGCCAGAAACGGGGGAACAAGGAGAGCTTTGCTCGAGTTTATCGAAAACAGCCGTCTCCAGTACATCAACCAATTCTTTTATAATACCGAAACATCGAAACTTTCAACCTCCCAAATTGTGATAGATTTTGCAAAAATCTTGCTCAACGATTTCCTAATTTTTAGCCAGTTGTCGAGGCGAGCTTTCTCAACTCCGGTAGTTGCGGCTAATTTTAGTAACAAAACAAGTTTTTTAAAAAACAGGGAGATTAGTTATGCAGACAAAGCTTAAAATTACGAATGCATCGCGACCTCGTTACGAAACGTTCTCTAGAAAGATTAATTAATAAACGAGCTTTAGTAAGCTTGTCAAATATTTTTTTACGTTATAACTTTTGATCCCGACTCAATAACGTGAGAATGGTAGGTTGTTTTAGAATGTGAGTCTCGCGAGACTTGCTTTATCCGATGCTTTCACCTAATTCTCACTTAATCCTTTGTAATACTCTTCAAGTATTTGCGAGTTTTGCGAAACTGCTGATACTGTTAAATTTATTAACCAACGATACGAATCGTTTCACAATCCGAAGCAAAACTGTTTCGGTTGCGACAAATAAATAAAAAAACCAGCGACAAAAAATGTCTGAAGAGACAATCGTTTTATATTCCTGCAAGAAACAATGCTAACGACACGCAAGTGTCGCGGGAACAGCATGGTAATGAGATGAAAAATGTCGATTTGCTACAAAATAAGCGGAAATGATGATGGGGAAGAAAAATTGAAACAACAAAACTAACGGGATTGAATCGATTCAGTTGCAGATGAGAAATGAAAGTTTTCAGGATTTCAGTGGAGGCTGCAATTATTTAAGTGTGATTAAACCGTGACAGTTACAAACTGATCGGTTCTTTGCGAAACTTTGCTTGCTATATCGGTTTTGTGAATTGATGACAATGGTTTGTGTTTTTTTTTGTTTTTAAATCGATACGGTAGAGAACTCGTTTAATTCCAACCGGTGTGAAGAAGGGGGAATACGTAAAGAAGCAATTTTTCACAACATGCACCCTCTATAGTGGAACCCACAGGAGATTGTGTGCTTTAATGCGGTTTTTTGATATGAAACTCGAGCGGTTGCGGTTTCATAAGAGTTAGTGGTTTAATAAATAACAAAATAGTTGCGCTTCCTGCACATTTATGCATTCCGAGTTTCCAACGTACACTGATGCAAAATGTTCCACACAACGCTGGAAGTTTCCAAAAATAATTACAGAACCGCGAGTGTACAAATTAATTCGCCGGTAATAAAAAAATAAATTAAAATAATTATAATTTAAAGTAATAATTTAGAAGAGTTTTAACGAGCCTCAAATGATGTTGGCCAAAACTTTCACAACAGAAGGCTCAAGTTGAAATTTACGTGAACAGCTTGGACAAGTTCTAAAGCAGTTCGAGGTAACTTTTTAGGAGTTTCGGGTTGCATTCTAGAAATTCCACAAAAGGAGTTGGCAAATATAACGAAGTACTTAAGCGGACAATGTTCGAAGCAAAAAACTTAAAGACTAAGTAGTGCCTCAATTTGTTATAAATCAAATTTAATACCAAAATAGCTTGAACCAAATTAAACAATTTAAATTGGTTTATCCAAAATCTTAAATAATCTCTTTGCGTAATTTTGTCAGAACGGGGTAGCACAAGTTTGCCTTAATTAAATAAAATAACGGTAAACAAAGAAAGTTTTAGGTGTGCTGATCTAGTTATTTCCCAGACAATAATCTAGAGAATCATTGTTTGATGTTAAGTCAGACTTGAATGAATTTACCGCAACCACTCACCTATTGTAGCACGTATCTTCGATTTGTCTAATCGTATTAGTTACAGCTTCACTGTTGAAGTGAGGTGAGCAACTTAGTATCTATAATTCATGAATACGAAGTAATTTTGGAAAATTTAACAGCAATGATAATTTTTTTATCGAAATTTTAAAGGACCGTTTTGGGAAGACTTAACTTAAACTCTTTATTGTTTCCGATGGTATCTGTTGAATTTTTGAAATGCTGCGCACGTACTTGTGACTCTTGAAGAATTAGGGACTCGAGGATATTTGTTTAGGTTTTGCACCCTCGACCAAGCGTCAAATATTCACGATTAAGGGCGACTTGGACGCTGCCGTTTCAGGATTGATAAATGGATGTTCAGGCGGGTGTTACCAGAACATGAGAAATCTGACAGGTGAAGCTAGGATTTACTTTTCAGCAGAAATTTCAGACTACAGCCGGGACAAATCTAGCAACTTATATGGCAATTTTAAAATTAATTATTTTTCTACTTTGCGAAAAATTATTTTGGAAAGAATATCAATGAAATCAATGAGTCTGTTAATAATTCATTTGCTTACTAAAGATTTTATAAAAAAATTCCTTAGTTTAATTTCTCCAAAAGTTGTAAACTAGATAACGCATTGGAATAAATAATTAAAATGAAGAATTAATTATAGTTTATAAATAAATAAATTTGCATTTTTTTAATAATTTCATTCGGCGCCTCCATAATATTATCAAAAAAGTATTAAAATCTAATTTTCAAGGTAAAAGTTTCTATAGACTATTTCCTTACAAAAAATTTATAAATAAAAATAAACAGCAAAAAAATTATAATTTTTCAGTTAAAAGTCAGATCAACATAGTTTTCAGTTAAATAAAAATAGCTAATAACAGTTACTGCAAAAAAAATCAACATGCTTTTAACTTTATTTGTCAATTAATTAGGAATTGTTTTCTACTGATATTCTCCCGGCGCCTCCGCCATTTCGTAATAATATCGCAATATCAGGAAATTTTCAAATCTCCTTACAATAATTGTTCTTAAAAATCAAAATTTATAAAAAAAATATTTTAATTAGTAGTATAAACTATTTTCTAACTATGAATGTTTTTATAACAAAAATATTGCAATTTTAATTATTCATCCGGAATTAGTAATAATATTGGGCGGCAAAAAAAATATAATTTCTGAACCGCTTGCCGCAACAAAATAATTTTTAATTCCCCAAAAAGATTAAATAACAATTTTTAGGGACACTAATTTTTGTTTCTCGAACTTTGTTTGTTAATTTTTTATGAATTATTAACTCCTACAAAATTTAGAAAAATATTGCTGGAATCGATGACGGATAAAATAGATTACACTTATCTAACAAAATTAATTTTAATTTTCCAAAAAAACTTCCACGTACTTTGTTGCATTTATTAACTGTTTACAATTTTTAATTCAAAATTTTCACCAAGCACTTCCAAAAATCTCTTTACCATTGAAGATTTCTTAAGCAAAAATTTATAAATGAAAAATAATCAAGTAGTAGGTTTCAACTGAGAATTTTACCTATTTCGTTCTTATTCTTGCAAAAAATCATACCCTTCTAACAAGAAGAGACGGTAGAATAGTTTCTAGTTGCTTTAAAATAATCTAATTGTAGGTTTCTGAACTAAAAATTTATTTTAGTTTTTCAAATTTTATTTTACCCAGTCCTCGATAGATATTTGCAAAAGCAAAGTAAAAGAAATTGTGTCTAAATTTTAACCCAATAATCCACTTTTAGTCCCGAACTGTGACATCTTTGAATTAATTCGCGTTGAGAGCTCTTTTCTCTTCGAGAAAAAATTTTCTTATCCATTTTCCATATGTGAAAAGTAACTCCGATTGTCACCTAAAAAAGGATCTTTAAATGGATACGGATTTGCCTGAGGGATAAGGGTGAATAGATTTAAGGGACTGTGTTACTACCTGAAAATATGTCACATTCCAGGGATTTGAGTTAAATCCATTTTAGTTACATTACTCTTGCATTATTGAATCAAATCCCAGTTGCTCGTGCCGGAGAATTAAAATGCTGCGCTGGATTCATAAAAACCTGAAAGCGACAAGTTGCCACAAATACGGTCAGCTTCAATGTGCACTTCCCTAAAACAATATCCCGTTTGATTACAGGATTTCCTACTAGCAGTAAAATAATGGCGTTATTTGTGCACCCATTCGCATTTTCCGATTCTATATTCCCGTTGCGTGCTTCCCGGATTTGAAACTAACACAATTTTACTAACAAACAGAATTTATTAGCGTCTTCGCTTCATTTCCGAAACTCCCTCAATTGGATTTAATAAAAACCGATCGATTTTAATAAAACAACGCAAATCGCTAGCGAGCCTTTTCCACAATGTATCTAATAGAAAAATTATTCGACTCAATGAAACGAGAAACGCAACAAACATTCCGAGAAAGAGGAGTCGCATTTCTATTCGGATAATGTTCCATTTCTTTTGCGAATCGAGAGATGTATACCAGTCGAGTTCAAGGAAACACGTCTATTGTGCACAATTGGAAAGGAGTTGGAAGGTCGCAGGTCTTTGAAGAAACGACCAAAAGTTTATTGAGTGCTTTCGTTGAGTTTTTGATGGAAATTTAATTAAACAAAGTGACAAGTTACGAGATGAATAGAGCGATCGCGCTTTAATGTCAAACAAATTTTTTTTAAACTTTCCAAAAACAGAACAAGTTTCCCTCAAGCACTACCACAAAAAATTAAACAAACCACAACTAATCCAGAGAAATTTTTACTAAAAATATTTAATTATAATTTTTTACAATATTTGGCCACAGTTGTTCAATTTAAAAAAATCGCGTTGCGTAACAAAAACTTTATTGCAACTAAAGCTGGCGTTGACATTAAGATAATTGGTTTTCGTCGCCGCTACTGCCTAGTCCCGATTTCCCGAGATTGCAGTCACTCATTGCATAAGATCCCGTGGGAGGCAAGAGCAATCTCATCTGTCGAAAAAGCGCATCAGGATTCTGGTGGCGCTTCAAGCGGATTTTTTCAACAAACTGATTGCACTTAAACTGAAATTTTCCAATAAAGCTCGAATTTAATTTATTGCTATTCGAAGAAATCGCTTGACCTGTTTCGGGGTTCGAAACGTCTTATAATGACCGCGTTTCACCCATTGCACAAGATCCTACAGGAACTGAGAGTATTCTTGTCAATCGAAAAAGCGCATCAAGATTCCGGCGGCGCTTCAGGCGGGCTGAATTTTTCTCACCCGATTGCGCTAAAACCGAAATTTTCCAATAAAACTCGAATTTAATTTATTGTCATCCAGAGAGCTCGCTTGACCTGTTTTGGGTCCCAAACGTCTTGTTTAGTTCTACGTTTTTATTGCACAAAATTCCGCGTGGGTCTAAAAATATTTTGTCTACCGAAAAGGCGCATCGGGATTCCGGAAACGTTTCAAGCGGTTTTAATTTTTTCAGGTGATTGAAGAAAGCCCGAAATTTTTCAGTGAAGTTTAAGTTTCTCTATTATCGTTCAAAAGAGATTGCTTGACCCGCTTTAGGTTGCAACGTCTTGCTAATGAACGTAAATTAATTATTGGACAAAATTCAGTTTTATCTATTGAAAAATGGTGTTGAGATTTCGACGTTTCTTCAAGGGGCTTCAATTTTTTCAGTTGATTGAAATAAAACTTAAAATTCCAGTTAAGCTCAAATTCTATTTTTTTCTGTTCAGAAGATGTCGCTTGACCTGTCTTGGGCCTAAAACGTCTTGTTAATGGACGTGAATTGTTTATTGCAGAAAATCCGGCGTGGGTCTAGAAGAATTTGTCTAACAAAGAAGAGCATCGAAGTTTCGGCGTCGCTATAAATTGCATAAATTTGTTTCATCAAATTGCTCTAAAATATTGCAAAAATCAAATTTAATTTATTGCTTTTCAATAGAGGTTTGTTGACCTATTTTGAGTCCAAAACGTCTTGTTAATGGACATAATGGACAAAATTCTGCGTGTGTCTAAGATAATTTCGTCAACTTAAAAAGCGTATCGAGCTTTTGGCGCTAGTTCAGGCAGCTTCAATTTTTTCAGATGATTGAAGTAAACTCGAAATTCTCTAATAAAACTTTAATTTCTCCATAACCGTTCAGAAGAAGTTGCTTGACTTGTTTCGGGGTTCTAAACGTTTTGTAATATCCGCGTCTCATCCATTGCACAAGATTCTGCAGGAACTGAAAGTATTCTTGTCAATCGAAAAAGCTCATCAAGATTCCGGTGTCGCCTCAGGCGGGCTGAATTTTTCTCACCCGATTGCGCTAGAACCAAAATTTTTCAATAAAACTTGAATTTAATTTATTGTTATCCGGAGGTCGCTTGACCTGTTTTGGGTCCCAAACGTCTTGTTTAGTTCTACGTTTTTATTGCACAAAATTCCGCGTGAGTCTAGAAATATTTTGTCTACCGAAAAGGTTCATCAAGATTCCGGAACTGTTTCAGGCGATCTCAATTTTTTCAGGTGATTGAAGAAAGCCCGAAATTTTTCAGTGAAGTTTAAGTTTCTTTATTATCGTTCTAAAGAGATTGCTTGACCCGCTTTAGGTCGCAACGTCTTGCTAATGGAAGTAAATTAATTATTGGACAAAATTCAGTTTTATCTATCGAATAAAGGTATCGAGATTTAGACGCCACTTCAAGGGGCTTCAATTTTTTCAGTTGATTGAAATAAGACTTAAATTTCCAGTTAAGCTCAAATTCCATTTTTTGCTGTTCAGAAGAGGTCACTTGACCTGTTTTGGGCCTGAAACGTCTTGTTAATAGACGTGAGTTGTTTGTTGCAAAAAATCCAGAAGAATTTGCCTAACAAAAAGAGCATCAAAGTTTCAGCGTTGCTATAAGTTGTCTAAATCTGTTTCACCAAATTGCTCTAAAATATTGCAAGAATCAAATTTAATTTATTGCCTTTCAATAGAGGTCCATTGATCCATTTTGAGTCCCAAACGTATTGTTAATGGACATAATGGACAAAATCCTGCGTGTGTCTAGAATAGTTTCGTCAACTGAAAAAGCGTATCGGGCTTTTGGCACTATTTCAGGCTGCTTCAATTTTCTCAGATGATTGAAGTAAACTCAAAATTTTTCAATGAAGCTTAAATTGCTCCATAACCGTTCAGAGGAAGTCGCTTGACCTCTTGGTCTCAGCGTCTTGTTAATGAACGTAAAGTATTTATTGCACAAAATTCTGCGTTAACCTACACAAGTCTTGTCTATCAAAAAGAGCTATCACGATTTTTACGCCGCTTTAGGAAGCTTCAGTTTTTTCAGGTGATTGAACTCAATCCTAAGTTTTCCAGTTAAGTTTAAATATTAGTTATTGCTGTTCAGAAGAGATTACTTGACCTGTATTGGGTTCTAAACTTCCTCTTAATACACGTGAGTTATTTGTTGCACCAAATCTGGAATAAACCTAAAAAAAATTTGCTTATCGAAAAGCGCACCAAAATTTCGGCATCACTTTAGAATTTTCAGACCCGATTGCTCAAAACTACTTCAAGATTCGAATTTAATTTATTGCCCTTCAGAAGAGGTTGCTTGACCTATTTTAGGTCCCAAACGTCTTGTTAATGGACGTACGTTATTTATTGTACAAAATCCTGCGTGAGTCTAGAATAATTTTGTTTACTGAAAAAGCGTATCGAGATTGCGGCGCTACTTCCGGCAGCTTCAATTTTTCAGATGATTGAAGTAAGATCAAAACTTTGCGATAAACCTCAAATTTTAGTTATTGCTGTTTAGGAGAGGTCGCTTGACCTGCTTTGGACGTCCGTTATTTGTTGTACAAAATTAGGGGTAGGTCCAAAAAATTCATATCTATCGAAGAGCGCATGGGGGTTTCAGCATCGCTTCAGGCCGCCTGAATTTTTCAGGTGATTGAGGTAAAGTCGAAATTTTCCAGTATAGCTCGAATTGAATTTATTGCCATTCAGACGAGGTCGCTTGACCTGTTTCAGGTTTCGCAACGTCTTGTTAATGGATGTGTTTAATCAAGTTTGTACATTCAACTGATAAAGGCCGGCGGCACGTGAAGATAGTTAGGAACTGATTGTTTCGCAACACCAATTTTATGGGATAAAATCGTTTTTGCTCCCTGGACACGGTCGAAATTGTAAACACTTAAACGTCTAAATTTAGAAGGATTTTGGGCCATTTGAGTGAAGTATGATTATCCGCAACAAAGTCGTTTTTTGTCCCCATTTCCACAACAACGATTTTGCGCGAATTAACCCCGCATTTTCCTCAAATAAAGAATTTGTTTAGTGTTGACGTACTTTCACCAAATATCCGAAAACGACGCAAAAAGGGGTGGAGAAAGCTCAATTTTATTGAAATAATCAGAGTCAGGTCCGGATTTTGCAATTGGGGTTTTGTTGCGGTAATAAAGGTCGACTCGATATCCAGTGACGTCCAGTTTTTTTTATTGGTAAGCTTAAGCGGCTTAAATCTCTCGGTTCTTCCCAGTTTCGCTTTCTCATAAACAACTGCGCTTATGGCGAGGTTGTTTCAAAGTAAATAATTGTAGGCCCCAAAATCCCAAATTGAAATGTGAACCATAAATTTATTTGGGCTTATGGTTGGGAGCCATACGCAAGTATGTTCGACGAAAAAACGTAAATAATAGCACCACAGCGAATTTGCTGCGTCACCCGAAATTGATTTACGGCAACTGTTGCTTCGTTCCCTGAAATTAGCCGATTACCTGTTGGTAACTCGTGACGTCAATGTGGGGGTGTGAAAATGAGAGATGCTTGTTTTTAAATTTTATTTACATTTACTGTAAAATCAAAGTGATTTTTAATAGTCTTGGCGCCTCCACCATTTTTATTTCTAATTTGTTGAAATTCAAATTATTTTTAAATAAATTCTTACATAGAATAAAAACAAGTTGCGGTAAAAATTTCTAACCATTTCGAGATTTTCCAAGTCATTTGCTGCTTCAGGCAATCCTCGATTCCCCGGTTTCCTTAATACTATAATTAGAACTGGCGGAATTTCAGTAATAGCCGACAAGGATAACAGGGGAATTTTAAAAAATTAGCTTTTCAAATCAAGCCAGAAATGCCATCATAAAATTTCAATCAATTTAAATTTAGATACCGGCTCGTACAAAAAGTTTTGTTGAATTTTATTTATTTTATGTAAAGCAATTTAATTTACAAATTTTTAAAATTAATGTTTGGTTCAATATTTTTGCAAAACAAAAAATTTATAGACTCTTCCGGATCAAGAGGAGAAGCTACTAAAAACTGGACAATGATCCTGTTTCTTTCGCGTTGATAAACTTGTCTGGAAACTTTGCCAATCTTGAATATAATTTTATAATTGGTTGTAAAATATACAGCGATACTGAATATTCTCATTTGTTGAATTTGGACAGCTACATTATGATTAATTGTATCCCAAGTTTGTTCAAGACATTGTTGTAATTCCTGCAGGTGTTTGGTGGCTTTTTCTTTTAACTGTAGCGGTCTCCACTTCGTAGACGCTTACTTATGTTAAACTTTAGTAACTATAAATTTAGAACTGTACCAGTCTTTCTGCATCTCGATGGAGACGTGCAATCTTTTTTCTTATGTAAACAATTGATTCATGTGTGCTTGTTACTATCGATAATTTTTTCTTCAGTAGAGTTTTCAAATCAAAGATGAATTTTGACTCACAGACAATAAATTAACTGGCTGAATTAGCTAAATAAAATCAAAATGTTACCACAGTTAACAATTCTATTAATCTAATTTTGTTACGAATGTCTTCAACCCAGTTCTCGATTTATTCTTTTTAAAAAAAAGAAATTTTGGAACATTACGTCTCCTTTTGGCAAATAATGATTTCTGAAAACTCCCATTTTGATTTTTATTCAGCGTTATTTATCTACGAAAAAATAATTTAACGAGACACCCACTTCGATGTTAATATTTAAAACTGTTTGCTAACTAAGAACTTATCTAGTAAAAAATCTTTCGGTATATTGACGAATTTAGTCATTAAACTTGGTCCATAAATCACAAGTTCTAAGTACTTCATTGAAATTGTTTCAGTTGAAAAGACTGAAAAATTTTTTTTTTCTTTTCTATTTTTTCTACCTCCATCATTTATGGATTTTATTACATTGCAAAGAAACTTTTCAAAGTGTTAATTTTTTTAAATTACATCAAAACTTTGGAGTCAAATTTAGAATTATTTTTACAATTTTGTGTGAATTACTATAATTTTCAAAATTCAATTGAAGCTTTAAAAATTTCCAAAAGTTTTTGTTAATTTTTTTATCAGCTACATTGTAATTTCAAAATATTTAAAAATTCTTGAAAATCTAAATTAACAATTTTAACAACATTAACAATATTCCTAGAGAAATCTTAAAAAAATTTGTTGTTAACAAATTTTGCAACCAAAAATAGTTTCAATTGTTTGAAAATATTTGCTGAACACAGTAAGGTGCGTTTTCATAATTTATCGCCCTTCAAATTATCGATAACTATTAGTCCCAGTTGAATAACAAATTAATTGATTTAGTGAGCAATAGTTCCAAATTTTCGAATACAAACTTCATTCAAGTCTTTGTTATGAAAACCGCTGCAACTTTTTTTTTCCTTTAAGTTTAATCAAAATAATTATCTAATTAACTATACATAAAAAAATCGTAACAATTTTTTTCGTATCTTGGATCTTTCAGTTCATTTTCTGTCTGGTTCGGATTATATTAAATATGAAGTTGAAAAGGTTTATTTTAATAATTTCGTCGAGTATGGATATTGATTCACAGAAAGCGGGATTCAAATACAAGCAAAGTGTTTCAGATTTAAATTTAAGATATTGAAAATAATGTTAAATTTTTTTCAGCTCCAGCTTCAAATATTGGAAGCTTTCATGTTTGTCGTTAAGGTATTTAGTGATTAAAAAACCTTTTTAATTAATTAATAAATAACTAATTGACTGACCCTCAACTAATACTCTTAAATATTACTAATTAATATTTATTGCTTCTTGATAATTTTATAAGTTTTCCCCAAATTATATTTTTTTGTTACAAAATATTTCTTAACATCGTTAAAAAAAATTTATAAGTAGACAATAGCAAAACTTTTAGCAACATTCAACAGATTTTTTAAGCTAACAACTGGCTATCTTTTTTTAACAGCAACCTCAAGTTCAGAGCATCTGTTACTAAAGCAATCTCCATCTTAATTCAGAATATTGTACGAAACAGATATTGAAATAAAATATTTATATGAGATTCCAAATTTAAAATAAATTACGGGAATGACAGGAATTTTTATTTAAATAAAATCCTAAGAGGTTTAGCCGCAGCAAACTCATTTATAAATCTTCGGTAATAACTTGAAAGTCCTTTAAATGATTTGATTCCTTTCCCGATTTTAGAAACGGAAAGGTTTTGTTGATCGACGAAGTTTTATCTGGATCGAGTTTAACGCAATTTTTGGTAATTATATTTCCTAAATAGGGGACGGAATTTCAAATGTATTTGGATTTAATCAAGTTTAATCCTTAAATTGGATCTTTAAAGCGCGTAGAAAATTTCAGTCTTCTTGAGATATGCACCCGAAGCAATGTTAAAAAAATATTGATACAAATTAAATTTTTCGTCAATGTAGCGGGATCATTTCTAAGGCCAAATAGCATTCTACTAAATTTGTAATTTGTGTCTCATTTATGCATTGCTTTACTACAAAGTAAAAAATGTTTACAAAATCTCCATACAAAGAAAAATTTTCAAATTTTTCCTGCTTTAATCGTTTAACATTTTTAAAAATGGAAACAATTTAAAAATTATTTTAAATTAAATGGTCTTCATTAAAAGGTAACTGGGGCATTTTCAATTCCAAGAGTTATTCTGACCCATAATACCCCTGGCATACTCAAAAATATTATGATGATTGATTAAAACCTGAAATTGTTGCAAATATTTGCCATTAATAACAATAATGAACTGTTTCAGACTTTATGAGGCATTTAGTTTTTTCAGCAGGTTTTACACAGTATGGCTAAACGGTAAGGGCTCTAAAATTTTATTGATTTTAGATTAAGTTTTACTGTTACGGGCTTCTGGGAAGCAACAATATTTAGAAAAAATTCACGCTTCGCCACTCAACGTAATCAAGTGTTCAATGTCATTTATAGGGGATGAAAAAATTTATTAGAGGGTGACAAATCGCGGCGGAAGAAATCGTAACACAATTTTTAATTATTTTTTCTATTTAAATATAACAAACGCAAATGTTGCATGTGTTCCTCCAAAAATCCATTAATTAATTTTGAAATAAACTGAGAAAATTGGGCGCTTAATCCGATAGTGTTAAGGCCTTAAACGTAGTTCTTAATTTATTTCGGCAATCGTTAAAGAATCTAGACCAACAGCTTGGATTATTTGATGAGGGAAGTATAAATAAATTATTGAAAAAAATACCACTGAGCCTCTATAACAAACTGTAGAAGTTTCACAATTCAGGTGAGATGAAAGGAGATACATAAACTTCTAGCCCGAATCATAGATCTTGGTAATAGCTCTTCAGTTTGTTTTAAAATCCCATTAAGACTTCATATTGTGCATTTTAGAGTTTAATAGGAAAACATTTGTGAGTAGTTGAAAAATAATTACGCAACTGAACAAAGAAGAGAAAATATCGGACTTAGTTCCGATTCTCCCGGCGCCTCCGCCATTATTGAAATTAATTCGAACAAGACGAGATGGGTTTGGAGTCCGGATCCAGGTTTTCCAACTAATAAATATCGCGGTTAACTGGGCGTGAGGACGATGGAAACTATAAATCGGTCAATATAAAGTCTTATCAAAAACTTTCACTCGTCCCATCCCCTTCGAAGCAAGGGTCGATAAAATTACACAATTGAAACGAGAACGAAAAATCTTTTATTGTTCATCCATATTATTTCAACTGAAAAGATTTATGATTCTTCTTTTAATGGGGTTTAATTGTACCAAAATTGCACCTGAAACGGTCGCATTTTCAGGTCGCCGCGCCCGGAAGAAACAAATTTTATAACAATCTAGAAAACGCGAGGTTCTGAAATAATTTAATTGTTGGCCTGAATTGGGACCTCTTCTCCGTCCGTGTGCACACACTTTGCCGGTCATTAATAATGACCTTTTTGAAGTTGACGTCCACTCTACACGCGCAATTTTCAGGAAACAACCCCCAAATTTTATAATTTAAAAGTAAACACAATTATTTCCACGCAAATTAGAAATTTTGGCAGAAACGTTGATTTAAAACTTCAATTTTGCCACTTTCAAGATTTAATAATTCAGCACAATTGTTTCAAGCTTTTGACAAATTAATAGCAAGTTAATTTCAATTATTGATTTTTCAAGAAATGCCGCTAATTTTTAAATTTAAATAAAAACAGATTTGACTTTACAGTTGAATTTTTATGAAAGTTTCAATTAAATCATTTTGTTTCAAATATTTTGTGAAAATTTCAATTTTACTCCCTTACTCGCAAGTTCCATTGTTATCATTGCTTTGATGTTGATATTAACGTTTTATTCATAATCAGCTCGCTGTTTCATGGCTAGCAATTATGAACCCTTAAGGAAATTGTGAATTGAGCCCGCATCTCGCTTTGTTTATAAAACCCTATCGAATTAAATCTAACAAAAACATTGACTGGATTTTTTGTTTAATTTACTGATTGCATCCAATCTCAATGCCGAATCTAAATTGTAAATCAGATGATTTGTAGGGTTCCGCCTGTTCTCAAGACGTACCAATAAATTAGGTATTCACATAATTTCGACACAGGTTGGATTTGGAAACTCGAAACTTGTTGTGTTGACAATTTCAACTTCAGACATCGAATTTCTGGAAATTGCTAAAATTCTAATTAAGTGCCTGCCCTAATTACAAGTTCTTTACGAGAAATTGTTTAATTTCAGTTGAGTTAAAACACAACTGTCATTGAGTTTATAGTGCAATTAAACGACTCCTAACTAGAACTATTAAACTTCTTGCAAAATTAATTTAGTATTACGTTCGTCTTTACGTTAACAAAATTCTATTGTAAGTGGTTCAAAATCGGTGGTGTTATCAATAAGTTAAGTGGTAAATAACGATTTGAGTAGTGGAGTGGATTGAAATCAATTCTGGATTGAGGAAGACAGCTGAAGAGGCTGGAGTTCCCAGCCCTGTTATATGGAGGCCCTGCGAGCAGCAGCCCGCTACGGGAGTTGCTAGAAGATAAATTTCACTGACATGAAAAATGTGTTTTCAGGAAATTGGAAATAATTTCTTGTTAACTACTGATAAATAATTTCTGCATCTGAGACTGCAACTTACGGAACATTGTAACAATAATTTTTATTTTTGGATTTGTAAATCTGTTAACACCTTCTGCAATTCTTTATAATTATTATTGCAAAATATAAAATATCCAAAATATCCAAAATTCTAACAATAATATAACGGGATCGATGCAAAAACAGTTGCCTTAAATACAAAATTGTGTAAAACAAAATTTAAATTTACAATTTTATTTAATTTGACAAATATTTTAATTAAAAAGATTTTTTCTTATAAAAGGTATTTTATCAATAAGTAAAAAAACCGTATTTGTTTAAAAATAGAAATTTTGGAAGAATTAATTTTGTAAATAATTCCGAAAATTCAGCTAAAGTTTTGCAAGAAAATATTTTTTTTCCCTTTAAATTTCATATTTCTGTTTCAATTTTTTTGACATTGTCTAACTCAAGGGCAATATCAACATCTTGAAAATTTCAAATTTACTTTTAGCAAATAACGAGCCCAACTAATAACTTTACGTAGCAAATAATAATTTAATTTATAATAATTTGAAAAATATTATTTAGTTACCATTGCATCTATAGTTATTATTATTTTAGGGCAATTTCGAAAAGTAAACGCAGGAAATTGTTCCACATTTTTTAACACAAAATTGTTTAAGTTCTTGCAAACCAAAATTCTGCTACTTTACAGTTTCATTCTTCAGTGCTTATTGATTGAGGTAGCTAACAATCGATGCCCCTTGTATATTAAGGTATAAAGATTTTTCCAACTCTTATAATTTATTTATAAGCTTTATCTGGTCTTAAATAAAGTTTCTTGACCGAAAATCTCTGACTACCTGAACAACACTCTTAATAAATGAAACGTTGCTGAATTATTGATACTCAACAACAGCACAAGTTTCTGATTGGTTGTAAATTATACAACGAGTTTTTATCTACCAAAATATTAAAATGCCAGTGGGCTCCGCCACTGTTGAAGCTCATTACAGTTTTTCAGATGAACGTGTAGCTTTACAGCGGAACACAAGTAAACTGCTGTAGATCTTGATCAACAACATGTTCAAAAGCACCGAGTTTGCTAGAACCATCAAAGTAATCATGACGAACGACCCTTTCTGTACCCCCCATATTTTTTCAACCCTTTTCCTGAATTTAAATGTATTCATTTGTCTGTTTCACGAACCTCGCTCTAGAGTTGCTTCAATAATAATTCTCCCGTATCTCCGAGAATCGATGTTGTGGAAAAAAATATTGACAAAATGAAAGTAGCAAAGAAATTAGCCCAACCATAAATGATCCTCAATAAATAACTTTCGTTAAAAAAATCCATTACCAAGCATAAAAGTAAAATTTTTATTCCGCAAACAAATTAATTTTTAAAACATCCCTGTGCCAATATTGAAAATGGATTCGCGTTATGATTCTCGATATACAGTTTCTCTTTCTGAATATTCCCTACCAATTACAACAAAAACCTGCAAATTTCTTATTTTATTATTAAAAATTTTAAACGAATTGTTTTTTTATTAATTGAAAATTTTACCTTTAAGACAATTACTTGGTTGAAAGATTTCAACAAGAATGTCATCAACATAATTGTAGCACCTGCAAAAGTAATCTCTTCATAAGATTTAATTGCTCTCGATGGTTGTGTAAACTCACTGAAACATGATTGAATGTGTACGAAATCCCCTTGAAATTCCATTAGCGACACTGGTCTTGTTCGATCGTGTTTGCGTCGCGACGCATCTTGCTGTGACCACGTCGTGATTATCATTGAATGTAACTTTATAATTACGAGACGCTACGACGAAAGCTGCATAAAGTAAAGAAGATTGATACGCAGTTTTATGCTTAATTAGTGTTCACGTAAAAGAGACGCCTTCGGACGTAACCAATTACCTTCCATTAATTAACCGACGGCTTAATTTTAACAAGAATAAGAAACAACTCGAAAGAAACTAAACGAGAATGATACCAATCCCGAAACGTGACCCACTCTTTCCAGACGTTGTTTGTCATTAGTAAAATATTTTTATTGCAAAAAGCTTAATCAGTTGAAGCAATGATCGACCCTACAGAAGCTCAACAAAAATTGTAATTTTGAGAACCTTTAAGTAGCCTAAAGCATTTCTTTCTTTTTTATTTATTTAATTTTAGGTGTTAGGAAAAGTCTACAAAAATTAAATTTTTACACATTTCTAACGTCCACATCTGCGTAAGTTTGTATAATTTATCAAGGGTAAATAAATTAATTTTCTTGAACTTCGATAGCTTTAATTAAAATTAAAATCTTAAGTGTGTAATTAAGAAAGTTAGAATTTACAGTTTTTATAAAAATTTGTGAAAATTTTAGCATCTTTTTCTATATCGACTGCCAGAAACAAATCAATTGTTGTGAGTCGCAATTTTGACTCTGAGTTGTCAAGTTTTAGCATAAATTTGCAAAATTTTGAAAAAATCTACAAAAATACAAATTTTTGAAAATCTCAAACTTTGATAACTACTCGAGGATCTTCGTTATATCAAATGAAAGTATGTATATTGTTTTAATCGACTTTAAAATGGCTTTCTAATAAGAGTAAAAGAAAAATCCGAGCGCAGTAAGCTTTTGCACCATAGTTAAGTTCAAGTCCTAAATGTATAAATACAAAAGTAGGAATTTTCGAATTTGAGGAAAATTTCGAGAAAATTTTGGCATCTTTTTAATTCATTGATTGATCACAATCAATTCAATTGGTGTGAGCTGACATAAGATCAATTTCTCATGTATTTTGTTTTACTTTTCTTGATTTGGCTCTTGGTTTCTACATTTTAGCATAAATTTTCAGTATTTTAAAAATATCTATAAAAATACAAAATTTTGAAAATTTTACACCTCGATAACTACTCGAGTTTCTACGCTATATCGACTGCAAGTACATCATTTTAATCGACTTTAAAATTGCTTTCCAATAAGGATAAAATGAGAATCAGGTCGCTGCAAATAAAAAAGTACCCTTTCTGGTCACTGGTAAAAATTTTTATATTAGAATCACTGAAGTGTCATATCTTTGAAATTAAGTGTTCAAATTAAAATCTGATTGCGTCGTTGTGTTATACAAAACTGACAGATTAAAAAGTAATGGCAAAACGACCATCCAAAATTTCAATATTTTCAATTTACCTTTTCTACCTCAAGCGATGAAAATTTTCAAAAATGCTTAAATGGAAGCCGATCGCTGGGAGGTAGTCCAAGTAGCTATTTCCTATGTAATTTGTTGCCATCATTTTATTTTCACACTGGGTTGGTCAATTTTCAAGATGGATTTTTAGTATTTACAAAAGGTCTACAAAAATTTAAATTTTTTCAAATTTCCAGGGCACATATTTTTTGGAGTCTGTAAATCTTATCAAATGTAAATAAAACAATTTTGTCGAAAATTCAATAGCTTTCATAAGGTAATAAAATTCAAATTTTAAGTGTGTAAATAAGAAAGATCAAATTTTTAGTTTTGGTGGAAATTTGTGAAACAATTTTTACCCTTCTCTTTTGTCGATTGCTCAGATCCAAATCAAGCGTTGTGGGTTGGCGGAAAAAACATTCTTTGGTGTATTTTGTTTTGTTTACTCTAATTTGGCTTTGTATTGTCAAATTTCAACATAGATTTACAGTTCTTCAGAAAAGTCTGGAAAAACACAAATTTTTGTAAAATTCAAACTTTCACAGCTACTAAAGTTTTTACGCTATATCGAAGCAAATTCATTCTCTTAGTCGACTTTTAAAAAGTTTTCCAATAAGGAGCGAAAAAAATCCGGATATGGTAAATAAAATTGCGCCCTATTTCGCCAAAGGTAAAATTTTTAAGTTTTAGGAATTTTAAGTTGTCATTCTTTGAAGTTAAGCGTTTAAATCCAAATCTAATTACGCTGTTGTGTTATACGAATCTAATAGATTAAAATAGAAGCACAAAACGCCCATCAAAGATTTCAATATTTTCGATTTTTTTTCTACCTCATTCGATAAAAATTTTCAAAAATGCTAACATGAAACCAATCATTCGAAGCCACCAAAAACAAAATTTTTTGACGTAATCTGTGTCCTTGATCTCATTTTTGTATTTGGTTTATCCATTCAAGTGATAGATTTTTAATATTTTATGAAGGAAGACAAAAATCCAAAAATCTTGACAACTACGAAAGTTTTTAATTTATTTCGAATGCAAGAACTTCATTTCAATTGGCATTCAAAAAGCTTTAAAATAAGTCCAGAATGAAAAAGGTGCGACTGCAAATAAAAAAGTAGATTTGTTTTAATTTGGACCAAAATTTCGCTCAATGGATAAAATTTTTCAAAAATCCTAAATTAAAAATTAATAGCATTGAACTAACAAAAGGACAATTTTCTAGTGTATTGAGTACCGCAGAACTGGTTTCCAAACTTAGATTGTCTATTTAAGTGATAGGCTTTCAGTAATTTTCAAAAAAGAACAAAATTAAAATTTTTACAAAATTTAAACCTCAATAACTACTAGAACTTATGGGTGGCTTCGAATTAAAAAACTCCCTTTTAATTGACATACAAAGGGCTTTCGAATAAATTGAAAACGAAGGTTTTTGCTTGTTAGATAAAAAAATTCAATTTTTTAAAATTCACCAAAATTTTGCTCAAAAAATTCAAATTTTCCTAACTTTAAAATTAAGAGTTTAATTTAAAAACTGATAACTGCTTTGCGTAAGGTAAATCGAAATTCATAAAAAGAGATTATTAAAGAGCCCTAAAAAAATGAAAATATTTGAACAAAGATTTTGCCACAAATTCAATCGACTAAAATTTACAGAAATACCAAAATCATTTTCAACCAGCAAACATGGCATTTTCTAATGTAATTTATGACAATAATCTCGACTTTGAAAAGTAAATTTGTTTGAACAAAAAAAAGCAAAGCTCTCCCCTAAATCACAACAAAGGTTTCTCAAATTACGTTCAGATAGAATATAGCTAAAGGAAAAAGGTTCACAGAAAAAGATTTGCGACATTTATTTACAGCAAAATTCCAGCAACAACGATATTAACAATTATTAAACACCTAGAGCTAGGTTTAAGTTGAAAAGGACCAAAGCGTATCTCGCCAGTTTTTGTTCTTGAGAGATCTAAAATGTTTATTAAAAATTCTGCTTACTGCAACTTTATTACAGACACTTTCAATACTTTTTCACTCGATGATTTTGAATAGATCCTTTCATTCAGCATGATGAATTTCGGATAGCCGGGACAAAATTGCTGCCATAGAATACATGAACCGGCCAATCTAAAAAAAATGGTTAAGTTCATGAATTTTTTATGCATATAGAAGTTATATATGATAAAATGGCGGTGTTAAAGATTTGGAGCAACTGGTAGCTCTTGACTAGTTACCTCCACAATTAAAGTATGATTTAGAGAAACTAGCCCAGATGCAGATATTGTAAGTGGTTTCATTGTGTTTATTAACAAAAACAACACGACTTTTCTATTTTTAAAATTCCAATAATACCAAGGTGAGTTATATATAGATTCATTCATGCGACCACTCTGTAAAGGAAATTTTCAATAGTGCTAAAATTATTCACAAAGCACCTCATCCACAAGTCGTTGGCCAGCTATAGTGAAAAGAAGTAACGTAATTGCTGATACTGTTGCAATACAAAAAATTCGGGGATAACTGGCTAAGGTTAACGTATTCTAAAAAATTATTTATTGAAATTTTTTTTTTTTTAATTTTATTCACTTACGGTGTAGACAAAAAACATTATGCTGGTGCCTAAAACTCCAGCTGTTGCCGAATACGCTATTAAAGGAACAAAAATAATTTTGCAAATGTGATTGTACAACCTGAGAATAAAAAATTAAAATTTGCTAATTAATTTTTCTACTTACTTTAAACATTCGCTGTGAATTTCCATGCAAAATTTGAGTCTTTTAAAAATTTCTTTTTGATAATCACTGTTGTCATATAAATTTTCCGGGTTTTCGTCGTGAAAACTTTCTGAAATATTATCGAGATATTCCATAAAATTATAAAATTGAAACACTAGATGTCCAATTAAATAAGCAATAACGAACGATTGGACAGTCATGACGTAACCTAATACAGGATAAGTTGAAAAATAAATTATATTAAGAGGAATGTAATATTGGGGAAAATATTTTTTAAAAAGGAACATGGCGAAATAAATATTTTCATAATCTTCCCCGAAAACTGGGAGGAAAAAGAACGAAGTTACTATTGCGAAACTCAATATAAAAACTGTCACGATGTTTAACTTTTTAGATTCCAATTTAATTCTTTTACTGACGGAAACGATGGAATATTGCGATGTCAGTTTTGTGATCATTTCATTGGTAATTTCAGTTATTTTGCTTTGAAAAGAGAGGCCTCCAATTATTGTGACGATTCCCTGCAAATGACGTAAACATATTTAGAACTCGGTTCGACGTTTCAAAGACACTTAAATTTAAAATTTTTGGGCCAACTCAACATTTATTATTAATTAGGTTGCTTCTAAATAATTATTAGAGTCTTCTTGAGTAACTAAATAAAGCTTTTTAATAATTAATTTCTGCAAATTGTGCAAATTTATTCCTGGACATAGGTGAGCCATTAAAAGCAGAAGAGGGCAAACCCGATTGGTGGTGGCATTCTTAGAAAGCGACACTTTTCCCTTTTTGTCAGGTTGGTACTGACTCGGGCTCTCCATATTCCAGTAATGACCGCAATTTCTTTAATGTTTTTCGTAATAAATTGACTTACATATAATGTTCCAAAAAATACAGGACCGTATTGGATGAAAAAAATCGGATTCCAGGTGAATAGTAAGTAGGCAACTTGCAGTATTGATATAACTACATGAATTAAGAGTACTCCGATGAGTGTTAATTTAATAATTTTAAAATCCAGCAACTTAACCGAGACGAGACTAATAAATTTTAAGGGATCATCTAGAAATTGTAAATGCAGTTTAAAGGGTTAAAATTCGCGATAGTACCTGTAAGAAAAAGTTTTTGCTCGAAATTGATCATTATGAACAAAAATTGTTAAAACGTAACTAAAACGACCGAACTATAGCTTGCAATTTCCCAAACTAACAAAACGAGCTACCAAAGAGTCGATTAAACGAAACTATCAATAGTTAATCAAGCTTTGTCAAGAGACATTAAAAAAAACAATTTGCATAATAGAGCAGTCGTTTTATTTTTTATTTATTCATCAAATTGATCATTGTTTAGCCCAACATTACTTACAAAGTAATATTTTGTCAATTGTAGCTTAACTTATTCGTTGTTGACAACATTCAAACGATATTAACTAATAAATACGAAATTTCTTGTGCATTAAAGCTAAATTGCGTTTCATCCAGTTACTTTGATCAATTAAATATTTTTAGTTTATCTCCTCTTGACATTGATTGATGATAGTTTAATTACTAATTAAACCACCCTTCAATAATTATTGAGTTACTCAATTTTACTTGAAAACATGATAACAATCTTCTGTTAGTTGCCTAAGGCAACCAATCGAGTAAATCATTGAAATTTCAAAGTTAATTACAGGGGTTGATTAAAATTTAAGGGTTTAATAACCGATTACACTAACAAAAGTAATTAAATTTGGATGAGGAGTTAATTTTAGCAATTTTCAAGAGTCTACATCAGCATTGTCAATTTTTAAATTTAATAGGCGAGTTTAACAACAATCGGTTACCTTTGTATAAACCAAAAATGACTTTTTATCAATAATGAAATTCAGCAACAACAATAATGACAATTGTGTTACTAATTAAAAAGCCCAGACGAGTGACCTGACCGTCCAAAAGTAATTGTGCTCATTTAAATTTTTGGTTTCCGGCAATTTGATTGTTTTTTATTGAATTCAAGGAGTTTTTGTTAGTTGTCCACAATTTCAAATTCAGTCGATAGGCCAGTAATTACAAAAATGTTACAAATTCGATGTGTAAGTGGATGGAAGGTTAAGAATTCGGTGGTATGTAGATAAATAGATTTGAATTAGAAAATTAAATAAATTTAAAAAGTTGATGTTGTCTGGTAGATCTAAGCCGATCAAGATTTGCGAGGTGAACAATCTTTAAGAGCAACCTGTTTCCAGAAAGATTTAGGAAAAATAAACGTTTCAGAAACTTTTTTCTCTCCCTTCACAAGAAGCAAATAAAATAATTAGGTCGAAATATGGTAAAACGTAGAGAAGTAGAGAATTTATTAAGAAATTTTGAAAAATTTCAAATAGCTAAATAGAATGTTGAAAGAAAGGGTTAGCAATAATGATAGGAACAAGCAACAAGCGTTAAAACCCAGTTTAATTATGAGAGAAACATACAACTAAACAAAAACAATTTAAAAGTGAGTTAAAAAAGTAGAAGAAAGCTCTAGAGATAGAAGCAAACAAAAACAATATTAAAAGTGAGTTAAGAAAGTAGAAGAGAGCACTGATCTTTAAACAAATTTTTAAAGGAAAATTTAAATTAAAGATAATTGCACCGAAAAGAAAAAATCAAAGAAAAGAGAAAAAGAATCAACTGGTAAAATATATGAATTGGTAAACATATAAGAGTAGAAATGAAGACAGTAAGCAAAAATTGAAATCATGAAAACACAAAGAAATGGTCATTATGCAACATTTGTAGCTACAGCAATAAAGAAATTAGTTAAAAAATCTAAAGTATTTGACATAAAATAAAAATAGTTGCGTTCAGGTAGAGGTATAAAGAAGATTGAAATTTTTGACAAATTTAGGTTGTTTCAAACCGCTTAACTTTCAAAAATTTTAAGATCAACAAGATCTAAAAGGACAACAGAAAAGGAACTTTTTATTAACCTCTCCCTCTGTTTCCACAAAATATAAATTTAGAAAACAAATAAAATTAAGCGAAAAGACAAATAGATTGAAATACTTATGAAAAAAGTTAAGAAGAGGCAATTTCTTAAAAAATAATTTTAATATCAAATTAAAATGTTCAAAAAAAGATTTAGCAATACTCACAGAAGCAAACAAGTTTAAAGTTGAACTGATACAAATAAAAAAAGAAAACCAAACGGTGAGTTTAAAAGTAAAAGAAAACTTTTCGAGAAATTTTTTGAAATGATTTAAAATAAAATACAAATAGTTGCATCTAAAGAAGAAAAGTGTAGAACAGGGAAAAATAATGCATAAAAATCTGATAAAAAGTACAAAGTGATAGAAGTATAAATGGAGAAATGAAGGCTTAAACGAGACTTGAAAATAATAAAAAGAAAAATAAATTGACATACTCGTAATGTAATATGGCCACAGTGACAAAGAAATTAATAATATTTTTTCAGAAATTTTTATATGAAATGTAGACAGTTGCATCCAGAAAGACAATCATAAGAAATCTTTATGACCACCTAAAGGTACAGAACAATTTTTGTCAAAAAACTAAACATTTCAGAATCCTTATCAGATCAATAATAACAGAATATCTTTTTAAAATTCTGATAAGTCACATCTCCTTTAATACCGACCATTATAAGCACCACCGAACCACCCAGAAGGACACGTGCTAATATTTTTCAATTGATGCTCGTGTTATTTGCACCTACACTTGATAATTCTTAAAAATTTTATGGGTCAGTTGTAAAAACGTGAGAATTACGCTACAACTCATGCCGTAGTAAGATGACTCGATGGTAGCAGATCTCACAACAAAAGATGAATGGTAAATTTATTAATTTAAGGTGTAAGAAATTATCCAGGAAATGTTTAGTGTTAGTAGTAAATTATTATTTTTGTCATTATTTTTTTTTTTGTAATTAAAAATTATGAAAAATTGTATTGCACTAAAAACAATTGAATAGTAAATATCTAAACAATTCTTTGTATGAATGTTTGGTAAACGAAGAGATAGGAAAAAGCCGATGTATTTGGCAGTTTTAAATCGACCCAAACTACTGAAGCACAAAACGTTCTAAGCATCCTGTCCACAAAAAATTTTAAAACTTAATTTTTCAAAAATCAAACATTTTAAGTTCTAAAAACCGGAATTAAAAAAACTTTTCAGCCAGTCAGATGACTCTTTAAAATTCTGACAAGATCGCACAGCTCCGTTAGCGCCACTCAGAGGAAGGCACGTGCTATTTTATTTTATTATAATGCTTATAGTAAATCTTATTCCTGGACATAGCGAGTGCAAGTGACAAGTAAAAAAATCAAGGAACAGCCGGTCCTTTTCGCTTCGTTGGTGAAGGGCAACATCAATATTTCGTATTATGTTGTTCCTGTCAGTTGTGACCTCCATTAGAAAGGATCGCTAGTCCACATTTTTTTTTGTTGCTCCTTTTGTTTCTCACACGTTCCTCTAGTCCAACAACCATTATAATTCTTAAGTGCTTTTCGACGCCATTATACTTGTATAACATTCCAAATTATGCATGGGACAAAGAAAATTGATTTTGAGCAAAATCCAATTATTTAACTGACAATAATAATTATTAGAAAATTATCTAATTTAAATATAGATTAAGGATTACGTCTAAGAAGTTTTCCCCAAATGAAGGGTTATAAAGAAAACTTAATACAATATTAAATCTCCAGTTGTGAGTTTTCAAAGCTAGGACTCTTAAATCTTGTTATTATTAGTCAATCAGTCGTTGTAAAAGACACTAAGAAAATATAATTTACATAATAAAGCGAAGAGGATACTTTTTACCCGCCATTAGTTTCAACACTGTTTAGACCAACATAGAAAACGCAAACTCTCTGTACAGTTGGGACATAATTAATTTATTGTTAATAATGACGAATCGTTATTCGGTAATTCCCAATTTTTGGTACATTTCTGTATTAAAACCTAATTTGTTCGTAATTCACATGAGTGATTTTTTTTACTTTTTGCTCTCAACGCTAATGGATTAATTAGTAATTACATCAATACAATAATGAG
Organism: Pyrochroa serraticornis; assembly: GCA_905333025.2. Taxonomy (NCBI): domain Eukaryota; kingdom Metazoa; phylum Arthropoda; class Insecta; order Coleoptera; family Pyrochroidae; genus Pyrochroa; species Pyrochroa serraticornis. The sequence goes on along the minus strand of HG995157.1, from coordinate 4,101,361 downwards.
TTTTTGAATTTACGTACATAAGTATAGAATTTTATTTAAATTTATTGGGGTTGTTTCTTGAAATATCTGAAAATTAATTTAAAAATTTTATTAAATAAAAAGTTGACCAATGGATTTTTACCCAAACTCACTTTAATTTTCGCAAGAATCACCAAATTTATTTAAAGTTGAGAATCATATATTTCAGGATATGGAGTTCTGATATAGTTGTCACTGATCCTCAACAACTCCGGAGGCAAAAAGAGCACTTTGCTGTTTTGATTGATTTTTTCAACAACATTCACCAGACTGTCTGAGCTTTTTTTGCTACTAGAAATACGCGGTTATTGACGTCAAAATTTGTGAAAGTCCGATTTGTCTTAAATCTTAAAGAATTGCAATTAATTAAATAATCTAATTACCAATTTTCAATTTTTACTGGGAACTTAGAAGTAAAAAAAAAAATTTCTGCTACATACTTGCTATAACGCAAAATATCGATTAGTCGAGAGCTTGTTTATCCTAGCCATTTGATCACTTATTGATATTATTTGAAAAAATAATTAAGTCAAGGCGCAATATAAAGAAATGAAATTATTTGATCCAATTAAATGAGCAGCGAATTAAATTTGCCGCTACGTGGGTGTATTGTTGGTTGCGGAAAGCAAAAGTTTTATTTTCTTATTTTACAATTTATAATTTTAAAGAGTAACTAAATTTAATTTTATTTGTCAGTTGCTAAAAATGTGGAATTATTGATTGTTATAAACGGGGTCAGGAGAATGTTGATGTTGTGCCTTTATTTGTTGATCAACATTTAAGCCTCCAAAACCCGAGACAAACAATAAATCGTGGTAATATAGGATGAAAAGCACAAAATTTTGTTTTTTTTTTATTTTTTTATTTACTTTAACTGTATTCCAATCAATCCGATTTTAGCTTCATAACATTTTGGGATTAATAAATTGTATATTTTGAAAATTATCACTGGTTGACCTAGCCTCGAGGCAATTTCTCTAATTGCAATCAATTCCCAAAGGAATCGTAATTAATTTGCGTTTCGTAATTCAAAACACTCGAGGAAAAACGACCGCACTATTTCGTCTCGATTCTGTTGCATTTCTAATTTAGAACAGCACTGAAAGCAAACAAGAAATTTGTCAAGTTGAACGAAAAACTTCAATTAATTCATCACCAATGGCGTGATACTTATTTGCTTGTTCTGTTCGACAGAAGGAAAGACAGAAATTGAAATAAAGCGAAGCGTGGAGCGTCGAAGTAAATTGAAACAGAAGAGTAAAGAACAATTTACATTTTCTCCACTGCAAATATTTAACAATTTATTTCTTAATCCCTAGCTCAACCGCCACTTATCAACGTATTAAATAACGACACACAACATCCTCGAAAAGGACACTCTTGCAAAAAACCCTTTACCTCCTTTGCCCTTTAGTAAAAAATGATTCAATATCTCACAACGCGAGGGGCAGTTCTTTCCCCTGATCGAATAAGGTCGCCTCGTATAAAACATGAAACTAATAGAATCTAGTCTAGGATTCACCAAAAAAAATGTAACTCCGTTACGTAGGTGATTGAAGTTTTTTAAGCGATATATGAAATTTGAAACTATTTGCAAATTTTGAGTTTCAACATTTTAACAAATTGTTTTTTTTGCAGCTTGTACAGTGAGTGTTGGTGTGTGGACACTCGTCGCTATTTCAGTGGAACGGTACTACGCCATCTGCCACCCTTTAAGGTCACTCCGCTGGCAAACTTTGAGTCATGCCTACAAATTGATTGTGGCCATCTGGATAGGAAGCTTGATCTGCATGGCTCCAATAGCGATACTCAGCCAGTTGAAACCCACAAATCAGGGTAGGGAATCAACTTGAAACTAACCGACAATAATTCAACAAGTATTTTGGGTTGCCTAAACACTCAAATTATCCCCAAACAAACGAACTAAAATCGTAACTTTTGATAAGTCGTCAACCCTTGAACTTTTACTTCTAAAACATAAGTCTCGTTGTATGTAGATCGATCATAGCCAGTCAACTCGTATTTTTTCAATTGAAGATTTCTACTTAATCGAATAATTTCGCGAGTATTGTTGACGGCAATCCGGACGGAAGTCCGTCACGGTTTCCGGTGACGGCTGTGGACCTTGGACGAACTTGGATAATCCGGGATAAACCGCAATTGAAAACTAGCGACGACAAAAGGACCTGCAAACACCACTGGACCCGAATCGTTAAATAATCAAAAACTTTCAAGTCTTTTGTGGAAAGTTTCACCATAGTTGCAAAAATATTATTTTATTGGAAAGTTTTTGGGTTGACGCTTCTAAGTGTTTAAATTTTGTAAATTTTAGGATTCCAGTGACAATGGAATTAAAATTGTTTGTTGGTGAAACGTAATTTTGCAACTCTTGTCGTTTTCGTTGGAACTCTTGGGAAATCTAATTTGATTCGGAAAGGGCGTGGGCGACGTTTCCGGTCCGGTCCTGGTGCCCGCTAAATCTCTTTTTTTACTACAAACGAGGTTAGAGGCTTATTAGATATGACCCTCGTAAAAACCACGTGGGCGTTTACCCCAAAAAACCGGATCGGTCTCAGACAATGGAATTATCTCAATTTTGGCCTTTATCCCCTAAATTAGTGTCTTCTTCGGGCTGTTTTACCTCGAGATTTACTATTCTTAGGTTTTTGTTGTTGGTTAAGATTAATGCAACTTGTTAATGGTACACGAATTTAAAAATCGATATGAAACGTCTATAACAGTTGAAGTTCGAGACAACGCACAACTTTACTGACATTTTTTAGATGTTTTTAATAATTCACGAAACAAACTTGGATGTTGGCATAACTCGAAAATTATTCAAAATAAAATTGGGAATGGTAAATATGGTGGCGGCAGAAACTTCCTAACCTTGAACTTAGAAAGTGATTCACCCGGCGCCTCCGCCAAAAACGCAAATTAATATCCTCACGTTTTCAATCAATTTCCTAGTGCTCGCGAACTTCAAATTAGAATCAGGTGCTTCAAAATTTGAATTACCCTTCATTTCCGCTTACTAAAAATATCAATTAAACGAAAATTGAAAACGTTTCCAATTCAATTTCGTATAATTCCGTTATTGTTGAAGGCAACCACAAATGCCGAGAAGATTGGCCGTCTCTGGACTACGAAAGAGCTTACAATCTCTTTCTAGACGTCATCCTTTTGGTCATTCCTCTTCTCGCATTGGCCGTCACTTATTCCCTCATCACTCGCACGCTCTGCAGAGGAATGAGAACCGAAAAAGCGCTAAGAGATCACAGTGGTTTGTAAAAAAATTACTGCGATAACTTAAAAAAATTAAATTTACAGCCAATGGGAGTGTGGAAGTTTACATTAATCATCAAGGTATCGCGACGACGACGCCATCGGCTAGATGGAGTTGCAAATCGTCGATTCGCCAACATCCGACTTGGCGTCAGTTACGTCAAAATTGGTCTCAAGATTCCACCAGTCCCATGGGGGGTTCCCAACGTAACCCTCCAACTGGTTTACGTCGCACCAACGCTGAACGGAGTCTTCTCAATAAGAAACGCGTTATTAAAATGTTGTTTGCGGTTGTTTTGGAATTTTTTATTTGTTGGACGCCGTTATATACTATCAATACGATAGTTTTGTTTAACCCTTCTGTTATTTATAATAATTTGGGTTACACTGCTATTACTTTTTTTCAATTATTGGCGTATTGCTCGAGTTGTTGTAATCCGATTACTTATTGTTTTATGAATTGCGGATTCAGAAAATCGTTTCTGAATCTGTTCAAGTGTTTGAAGAGGATGAAGGCTGGACAGAAACTCGGATTGAATGGAAGCGAAATCAATATGGAAGCGAAATGGCCGAATCGGTTCTCCGACAACACAGACTTTTTCAAATAATAATTGTACGTAACTGTTGATCATTTCTGTACAATGGTTTGTCATTTCTTTAATAGAGGTGATTGTTTCTTAGAAGTGAAACCTAATTCTTTCCTAAGATTTCCCACGATTGAGGACAACAAAACCGTTTAGTCTCTACGTGCAATTTAAAAAAAATCTTTGGATTCTACTACAGGCTATACGCCTGTAACTTCCATTTACTTAATCATACAACGCTGATACCATCCTCGAGCCCAAAGACACAACGACCATTGTATTGAAAAAATGTTGCAAATAAAGATTTCTCATTTATTCAGAGGAGCCAAACAATTTGAAATATTTCGCATCAGCCACTTCAAAAATAAACTTAAAGAGCAACAGAGAAAAAATAAAGATAAAAATATTCTTCAAAAATGTTTAAAAAATAAAGATAATTACTTTGTTAGAGTAAGACAATAGAAAAATTTAAAAGGTAAAAACTCGCAAAAGGCGAAATGATTCAAACTGCAATAAACCATACGAGACTATGCCACTAATGGAGGAATCAATTTAACATATTCAGCAGAAACACGTTTTGGCAGGCAGAACTCAGAGCCCTTAATTTTTTTCCAAAATTTTGAAGAAATATTTTGAATTTTCTTATTTGAAACTTTTGCTAACTGTTTTACTGCTATTTTTGTTTATTACTGTACTATAGTTAATCAGTTTATTTCACAATTTCTATTGGAAAAGCATTCGACAGCGTTACCCATACCCTCTCGGTATCCAAGGGTCATTCCACAGCCGGATACGTTGCTTTTTAATAAACCGAAGTCAGATTGTTAAAATTCATAATGTACTGTCAGACCTCTTACCAGTTCACTCGGGTGAACTACAAGGTTCAAATTTGTCGCCACTTCTCTTCCTATGTTTCATTAGTGACATTCAGAGTGCTATAACACATTGTAACACATTAGTTGCAGATGATATAAAAATATTTAAGTCCACTATTACCACTAAATATTAAGAACTGCCGCGTGGTTGGTTTTTGTAGAAACAAGACGGTGATACCCTTTGAATACACAATATAGGGCTGTTCCTTGTCCATAACTTCCTCCATCAAGGATTTAGGTGTTATATTTGACAGTAAATTGAGGTTTATCTTCCACATCCAATACATGTCGAATCGCAGTCTAGAAACTGTCTTGGCTTTATAAAACGAACGCTAGGAGATGTAGAAACTGTCTATAAAAATTATATTGCACTCTAGTCACACCCATTCTAGAATACGCCAGCGTCATTTGGAATCCCTACTGCGATGGCCACGTCAACACCTTGGCAAAAACTTTAAGAAAGTTTTTGAGATTTATTTCTCAGAAATGGCATATAGTTGAGGATTTTTATGAGGCTATCAGCGCTAGAAGACTGAAAATTTCCGATCTCTCAAAGAGACGGGAGTACCAATCTCTTGTCTTATTGAACAAGATAATTCAGAAATTGACTCATTCGATCTACTTACTCTCATTTCACTTCGTATCCCTTTCAGAGCCACTACGGCCAATGACTTCTTTATGGTAAGCTTTGGGAGAACTACGCATTGAATGACCCCATTAATAGAATGTGCCGGCTAACAAACTTATATAGGGGGAGCTAGACCCGTTTAGACACCCACCGCAAAGATTCAAAATGTACATAAAGCGATTCCTAAGTGTGTAGTAGTTTTGGAATTGAAGACGCAACATGTTGCGCTTTGTTCTTATTATTTTTAAAGAGGCTTTCCGTTAATAAAGTTATTTATTGCTAATTTTTTTATTCTTTTCGATTGTTTATTGAATTGTACCGAATCTGCAATTACAAACTTTCTGAATTGTAACTTTTTCTGTAATTTCTTATTCTGCAGTAACTTCTCGTTCTATCATAATTCTTGGTCCTCCTTCAACTTAATAAAACGACAGATCTCTAGATGGTGTAAAAATATATTAATACTTTCTTTATATCGTATCACTTGACATTATCACATTTATTCTGTATTAACAACTAACAAGAATAATTAACGAAAAGAACTTGATGCAATCCAGCTGCTCACTTTCTCGTATGCCGGTACTTCAGGTACTAACTCTTCTTCATCATCAACTTCAACATCGCCATCGTCCCAAATCGTCGAAAAATTAGCAGCTAAATCCCCCAAATTTTTTACGTTGTAAGTTTTTCCAAATTTTTTAAAAAAAGTTTCGGTGCATTTATTTGTTTCAAACTTAACCAAATTTTCTTCCAAAATTGGCTCCGACAACGTCCTATAGGCGTCGCTCAAATTCACCAATTCATTAAAACGCAACGTGGGAGGAGGTGCCGCCAATTTATTAACCCAACTGTGGAGAAGCTCAACCGATTCTTCGTCTGCAGCCTCTCCCGATATTTTCTGCCGAAATACTTCTCCAAACGAGTTCGCCGTGTACAAAAAAATACCTGAAACAGCCACACCATTGTTTGTTTTTTTAAATTTTTAGTTCTATTTGTTGCGATATTTTTTTCAATTAGTTTTCCAAATAGATTTGCTTCAAGAAAAAATTGTTGCAATTTCATCGTTTTTAATTTTTTTCTATTTTTTTTAAATTCTTTTAATAATTATTTTCATATTTTGTAGGGAAAATAAAAGTAACTTAATTTTTTTGGCAGAATACCACTTGGTGGCTTACCATTGCCTTCCCTTAATTTAAGTAGCTAGAAAGTAAGAAAACAATTTTACTTACCATTATCTTCACGTAATAACTTGATTCCTCCTGTTGAGTGCTGGAACCTCTCTCTTAATCCCACCTTGATGGATAGCCCCATTGTTAATTGACATTTCTCTAAACTATCCTCAATACTAGGCACTCCTAACGGTAAACTACCGATGGGTCTCCCTTCAAAAGCCACTTTATCGCCACTATTTTGACTAGCCAAACAAAGAAACGTATTTTCAAACCCCTCGACCATATCTATGAAACACGGCGAAGTTTTCATCAAATGCGAACAATACTCGAAATTTTTAGAATATCTAACATCAGTATATAGAAGAGCATGTCTCGAGGCAATATAAATCCAATCACCATCAACCCTAAAAGTAGTTAAAGCGTCACATTTATCCAATTTTGGTTTAAATTTTCGACAATCACATGACCTCTCATCAATAATTTTTACTGATTTTTTATTGAGAAGACCCAAAGAGTTTTCCTCAATAAAACTAAAATAATTCACAGATTTCGCGTTAAAAGACTCAAAATTAACCTTAGTTTCCCTATCAAAATCAAACAATTCAAACTTTAAATCATCAAAAACTACCCCTAAATGGTTGCGTTGAATTGACGCGTCCAAAATCGGTGTTTTAAATTTCTTCATCCATCTGACAGCCGCAATTTCGTTAATGTCATCTAAACTTAACAATTTCAGTTCATTTTTGTGCCGCACCAATAAAACGCTGCTGTTAGCTTCTTGGCTTGATCGAAGTCCCAGCACCGGTTCACTTAATTTTTCTTGTAGCTGCAACTTGATGCGTTTTCGGGGCCGCAATAAATTCATTATGCCTAAAACCAAACAATATTAACAAAACTTCAATTAATTAACAAATATTTACATAAATTGTTTTTAACGTCAGGTCTGATTAAGTAACGATTTTCGAATAATTCAAAATATTCTAAGAATCCTGATGCGTAATAAGGGTTGTAATCGCTGGGGAAAGGCGCTATGTGCTTTTTCGAATTACAAAAGTCTAGTAAACCTCGAGGAAGAGTCACGTAGGAGCTTTCATAGTTTTGATTTAGAACGCTGTAATCCAGTTCTGCAGCGTACATTGAAAAGTTCTCGCTATAAGCCGCTACGTCTCCGTGATACTTGTTGATTATGTCAAATTGAGAAGTTTTCATCGGCTTAGAAATAGGATATGGCAACTCCATACACAATTTCGTTTCGGCTGCAGAAAGAAAACCCTGCAACTGTTGTGGTTAGTATTATAAAGTGATAATCAGAGTTCCTACGGGACTAAAATTGAGGTTAAGGTAGTGGGCGCATAAGTCTTCGTCCTCCAACATAATTTTTCAAAAAGTCACTATTTTCTTTACAGTAGCAAGGCTTTTGCGTCTGAAAGTTTCTACACAGCTGCTTTCACCAAATAAGTCGAGTTTTATTAAAAGTTTCGTAAATTAACTCAATTAGGAGAAAAACGTGTTAGAGAATTCAAAAGTGTCAACAATCAGGAACACCAACATAAAGAACCAAAAGGTCCTACACTGATATTTGGGTAAATGTTGTAACGTAAAATTTTGTTTGGATTTATTACTTTATTGAAAAATTCTATATGAAAATTTATCTCCTTTTCATTAATAGGAAATTTTTATTAAAGCATAACACTAATTTAAAAATTAAATTATAGCAAAACTAGGAACTTAGTTTTCTTAATTTTCTAACCTGTTTTGCTTTGATCTTTGATCACGTGTCAGTTCGTGTCAAAACAATTAAACGTCAAAACTTTCTAAATTTTGACTATTTTTGTTAGTTACCACCAAACTTCCAAAATTGGATGAATTGGGGGCTTCCACTCAAATTCTTGACTTAATTACAATTTGGTCTTGAGTTGCCAAACGAGAAAGCGATGTTGCCTCAAAACGTTTGTAGGTTATGCTTGTCCGAGCCCCCAGTCCGTTATTCTGTTCTAGAAGAAAAAATTGCCGTAATGGTGGAATCATTGACCTCAATAAAGGTATAATTTTAGTTTTCGAAACAACTAGTAATTGAGCGGTTTCAGGTTAATTCAAACGATGGAATTTCAACAATAATTTGCGGGAAATGCCTGCTCAACCTCAAATTAGCCTTTAAAATCCAGCAAAATATGAAAAAAGCTGACGCTAGATTAAAGGAGCATCTCGCTATTAATCCCATTATCAAAAAAGAAGCTGTGATTAAACACGAATATGTTGAAATTACAGATGAAGGTGAAGTAAAAGTGGAGAATAACTCCAATTTACGGGTTGAAGAGTTAGTAAAATTGTGCAATTCTCGTTGTGTTATTTGCGCGTCGTATTTACCAGAAAATTCTATCAATAAGCACGTAAATGAACATTTTAAATCGCAACAAAAATGCGTTGATTGTCAAGAAACTTTTTGTGACATCACTGGTTACCGGGAGCACCTCAAAAGCAAACATGGAGTTAATACGGTTTACAAGTGTGGAAAATGCGAGGTTAAATTATTCTATAAGTCATTATTTGATTTACATTTAGAAAAAGTTCACCCTGCTGTATCTGAAGTTAGACCAAATATTTTCCATTTAAAGCGTCTAACTAAATTAGGGATTAATTCGAAACCGGCTATTAAATTGTTGTTAGCTCAAAAAGTGAAACAAGAATTGTACACTTGTTCAACTTGTTCTAAAGAGTTTACTTCGAAAAAAGCAATAAAAAGCCACACTCACAAAAAAGAAAAATGTCCAGTTTGTCAGAAAGAACTTTCCATTCATAACATTAGACGGCACATCGAAAAACATTCAGCTGAAACACAAACTTGCGATATGTGCGGGCTTACTTATCGCAACAAAGACAGTTTGCGACAGCACATTTTTTATAATCACAGCGAATTTCGGTATAAATGTGGAGAATGTGGAAAAGCTTTTCGAAAAAAAGTCCACAAAGACATGCACGAACGCAAAACACATACAGGTAACTAAAAAAAAAATCGATAAATTTTTCTAATAAGAAAATTTTTAGGTATTCCAACTCATATTTGTGATACTTGTGGTAAAAAATTCTACACGTTTCATTATTTGGATAAACATATTAAGATGAAACATTTGAAGTTGCGTCCTTATAAATGTAAGGTTTGTGAAAAGGCGTTTTCGAGTACTTTTGCTCTTAAAACTCATATGAGGCAACATACCAATGAAACGCCTTATAAGTGCGAAATTTGTGGAATGGGGTTCAGACAAAACGTTTCGTTGAGAGGACATAGGAAATCGAAACATAACATTATTGAACCTAAAGTTGTTGATTGCAAGGTTTGTGGAAGAGGATTCATGTCTGAACAGGCTCTGGAAGCGCACAGTAGACTTCATTAAGATTTAAAATTGTTCATTATTAAGATTTTTAACGCACAGTATTAAAGAGTTATAGGGTGCTGGTGTTTAAAGCGCTTCCAAAAATCCTAAAGTCCTAAAAAACAGGTTTCTATACTCATGGTAAACGTGACGTCACACGTCATATAGATTGCAGTCTTTTGGACTACTCATAGTTTCAAGTTATGCCAAAATGTCGATTTAAAAAGGACGTGCTGCAAAATTGATTGAAAAAAAAAATTCTATAATTTTATGTTAGAACCAGTTAATTAGAACCTTAGAAATTGTTTATTAAAAATTTACTCCCTGTCCTTCCAGATTTTCTGGCCAAGGAAAAGCAGATAAGTATTGCAAGAAAAAATCAGTAGGTTTCAAAATTATTTAGTACAATTTGCAAAATATTTTTTTTTAGTGATATCTTACAAGTAATTAAAATGGAATCTTTATTGATATCCTTAAAAAGAATTTGAATTCAACTTTGTAAAAATTTCAAGTGCCCGGCTTCAAGTATTTTCAAATACAGACAATGGTAATATTGGTTCTCAAGTACCTTATTACTGATAATATCTATTTTAGATTATATATTATACAATTGGACTACATTACGTCTGGATTTAATTCTTTCAGGATCCTGGTTAATATTTTATAAGAAAAAACTTTTGCTTCAACTTTTTTTTATTACCAATTATTGGAACTGTCTCAAATTTTGAATAATCTGAGAAATTATTTGTTTATTATTTAAAATTAAAATTCCTAGCAATACAGTGGCAATTATCAAAAATTTATTTTTGGTATTTTGACACTTCTTAGTTATCTTTCAGAATACAACAAAAATTTCCATGGTCGATAACGGTAGTCGTTGTGATCCAGAAAAATTTCAACAATATCTGTACAAATAATTTCGAGCGGTCGAAGGCGATTTCAATAACTGACGTCACGGTTGCGAGGCGCGTTTCAATTAATTTAAAAATAAATCGCTGCCACTGTTTTAGCAATTATGCGCATGCGTCTTCAAATATTGAACATGTCATTTCAAGATTATTATAAACTTCCATCAGCAATGTCAAAACAATTACAGTTCGTTTTATAATATTGACGCAATTTGTACAAAGTGCCCTAAAATTGCCCATAATGTGTGTTATAGGGAAACTGTGATAACCTCCACTAATTATAAGTAAGTGTCAATTAATTTCAAGTTCAACAGGTCAAGGTTTCTAGGTTATGTTGTGAATGAGTGATGTTGTCATTGTTGTTTTTCTAGACAAATTTCTTCACTTTCCAGCGTCAATAATCAATAACAAATTTTAATCAAATAGACCTATTAAAAGAAGCGAAGCGATAAGCAGTTGTGGTATTGAATTGAAGGCCGGAATCTTTGTACTGTCATACGTAAATTTTTAGCCAGCATTCTTGCGTTTGTATGTTCCAAAGTTGAAAACTCGAAACTAGACGACTAGAAAAATACCAAAGAATAGAAATGTACCCTTTTGGAAGCTCCAATGCGTGAATAGGGGCCATTTTCACGTTTTAATGCATGAATTTTGGCAACTCTTTGATTTTTTGAAATATTTTGATTAAATTAAAACTTGAAGTGTGAACTGAAAACGTCAAATATTAACAAGTGTTGCAGTTGTCACGGCAACACATCAACAAAAGTTGCACTTCAAAACGTATTCTTGTCACATTGTCAAAACAATTGACGATTTTTAGCCTAATTACCAATCTTGAAACTGAAAAAATACTAAAATAGGTCAAATTCAAATCCTTGACCATTAATGTACTTTATTGGAAGCTCCACTGTATGGCAAAGGGTGATTTTTACGCCTTAGTGCACAAATTTGGACTTAAATAGTTGTGTCTTTGATTTTTCGAAATATTTTGATAAGATTTAATCAAAATTTGAAGTGCTAATTGAAAATTCCAAAATTTGAAACGTCAAATATTGACAAGTGTTACTGTTGTCATGGCAACACGTCAACAAATGCTGCCACTTAAAGTTGTCTCCACTGTTGTCAGATTGTTGAAACAATATGAAATTTTATCTGTTTATCAATTTGTTGTAAAATTGTTAAAATTTTGAAATCTTAAGTCAACTTCGAGTTTCTTCACTTTATTATGCATCTACTACTGCTACCTACATGGGCGTACTTAAATAAAAGTAGAATGTATATATGTCGTAGTCTTATAGTAAAATACGCCTTTTTATAAAAAACCTAGGCTTTTCATGAAATGCCGGCGTATCATGTAACTTCATCACACTACACAATCTGCCCAGGTTTTTCCTGAAATGCCCGTCTAATTCTGTAATTTAAGGAAAGTGGTTAATAGTTTCTAAATTGTAGCAATCGATTAGGCAAATAAATATTTTCTTGAAAAGTTCAGGGAGAAAATAGAAAGCTAATTAAAAACCACTTTCCTTTATTATACAATATACGACTGTTGACAATTCGTGGTCACATTAAATTAAATTAAAAAGTAAAGCCATTTCAACGGTTGATGCCTAGAAATTAGGCAACAGACCAAATTTTTCACTTTTCAAAAACCAATTTAAATGGTCAATGATTGTTTTGAGTTCCACGTCCTAAAACCAAATTGATAATGAAAGCAAAACACGAAGCAAATGGCGTTCAGTTTCCTTAATTTCTACTTCAACCTGCACATTTTAACTTCCTGGCATTTTAGAATGGAAGCAAAACAAATCAGACGAAACTCAGTTTTATTAATTTGCACGTCAAACGTTACACATTTTGACTTCTACCTCGCCATTAGCAAGAAAAGGAAGTGTGAAGCAAATGGCATGCAGTTTCACTAATTTCCGCGCCGAATTACACGTTTTGATTCCGTCACAATTGAAGAAACACATGAAGCAAACAGTATTCATAATTTCTACGTCTACGTGGAATGAGATCGTGAAGGTCTCGGAATTTTGTTCCGTTAATTTGCACGTTTTAACTTCCTCGTTGTTAAAAGTGAAAGGGAGACGACATTTAGTTTCCTTAATTTACATGTTCACCTGCAAGTTTTGACTTCTCAATTAAATATTGAAGGGAAGCACAATGCAAGAGGTATTCAGTTTCATTCATTTACAAGTCAAACTGCACATTTTCATTGTCTCAATGTCAAGAGTGGAAAGTTGCAAACTTCCTCGCAACTAAAAGTGGAAGAAAAGCATGAGAGTGAAAGAGAAGCACCAAGCAAATGGCTTTCAATTTTATTAATTTTCACATCCAACTGCACGTTGTGACTTCCCCGCATTTCAGAATGGAAGGAAAGCATGAAGTAAACTGTGCGTCAGTTTTTGACTTATTCCCAATCAAGTGGAAAGGTAGCCTGAAGCATTGATATTTTTTTTTGGATTTTTACAGATGTTGCTTCCTCTCCGTTTTAAGTTTCCAAATCCCTCTATCACAATATATTTCTATGTTCGAGTCTCTCGCATATACAACCTCCAGGTTGTAGTCTTTCTTTCTGGCCAAGACCCTTCTAATGTTTGGTACAATTTAGGATTTCGTTGCTAGCTATTTGCAGTCTTCCAGTGGGCTTCTTGTCTACAAGAAGCGCGGTGGCGTCTGCAAATCTTGCTAAAGTAATCTATTCCCATACTGGCTATAGACGAAGAATAGGTTAAAGGACTCTACCACGGGGCGTATTTCTTTCAGGTCGAAGAGCAGCAGTTTCAGGTAGTATAATTATTGCTTGGATTTAATTGGGTATAAAGATAACAAACAGAGCGACTTTTTGTTTATTATCTTGGCCCATAGTCTCATATCTCTTCTGATTCGAAGTATCGATGTGATGAGTCTTCTAATTTTTCTGGTTGCCTTCCAACTTCTTCTACATTTGGTATTAGATTCTTTAAGTACATACGAGTCTATTAATTTTTTTGTAACTTGTAATTTTTGTACGTAGTTTTTGGGTCTTATTGGTCAAGATGGTTTCGTCGGCTGTGTCTATAGACTGTTGCCACCTGCTTCTATCTCTTCTTTTTCTTTGACAAGTTTCCTAATCTCAACTACGTATTTCAGTCGTTTGAGTAATCTCCTTGGTGCTGTTAAGTGCAACTGCCGGAATAATCCTGGTGATGCTTATAAAGCGGAGAACAACAACGAGGAGTCCATGTAGCAACGCATTGAACGTGATTACTGGCGTCCATATTTAGTAAAAAATCCACTTCTGTTGTTTATGACTAACTTGTTAGGTTTCAATAATTTTCCGTATGTCACTAAAATCACTGTAAAATTGTAACAAAATTACGAGTGAACTTCACTAATTGGAGTTAATATTGTTATCAAAATTGATTTTTTAACGAAAATTGTTCTATGGTTGCATTGGATGGTCACGATAGTAACAAAACGTTTGTTCTAAGTAACTTATCAGTGCTACAAAAGTTACGATAAAATTCGTAGCACTCTTTCAACATTTCAATTTTTACGTTTTGTACAAAAAATTTTTTTGTGTTACTGAAAATTGAGTAGAACACGTACAACGCGATAGCAAGAATAATTTTCGTGATAGAGCAGGGACCGCGAGTTAAGCGTTCAGGCAGCAACAATTAAGTCGTAAATATAATTACAACGTGCTTAGGAACCATTTTGTTTAAAACCGGGAGTATTAATGTTTTTATTCCTCGAATTCCTTCGAAAATTGCAGGAGTTATAGCTAATCAGTGGTTATTTTTACTAATAACTCTCTATCACAGTTTCGAATTTTTTAAATAATTTGAAGTGAGTATAGATATCATCGAGTGCCTTTGTTGTTATTTTTTTCATCAGGTAACTTAGCAGTTTGATTCAATCTCACTTTATTTATATGCATTTGACTGATGTTATCACCTTGCACCATCCAAAAACATCAAAAATAATTCAAGTGCTGGCCTCAATAGCTAAAGTTTTAGCACCCCTTCCACTCTAAAGCATCACTCGTTAAAAAACAAAACTATCGTTTTGAATCTGAGTTAATTGATACTGTGATTCGCTATTAATAGACACAATTAGTTGTAAACATGTTCGAGAGTAACTTTGTTTTTCTACATAGGACGATAATTATTAAGCGACACCCAGGAAAAAGTTTTGGGATTTTGCATGAAGGCAGACATTTTTTTTGGGATTTTAATTGTGGAATTGTAACAATTTTTTGGGAAATTCAGCCAAATTATTGAAAACCAGGTCAGATTGGAGAGTTGGCAGATGTTGCAACTTCAGTGCTTGCGATAATGACTTACATAAGTCATTTTGTCAGTTTTTTAATATTCTAGTAACTAGAACCATGTCCTGAGATTATTTAAAAATTATGGAAAAATTTGAAGGTAATTTTCGCTACTCAGTGGTAACTTCGATGACCACACTCCATGACTCATTCTTAATTTATTTGCAAAACTTGACACTGGTAGATTGTTAAGTGACTAACACCACTAACCGGTCAAAGTCTTGAACATGTTGAATGAAACCAGATAATGATAAAATTGATGATAACTCCAAAATGTTGAACAGTAAATACGCAGTCGTTGTGTTGCCACCAACAGTTGCAAGTGGCGTCAACTATCACAAATTTTACAACAAAATAATAACACAATCGACTTTAATGAAAACAGCACAGTAAGTCATCACTCATACATTAACGAAATCGAAGCGATAACCTGAACGTGTCCTCGTTATTTATCAAATAGTCATTTTTGTATTTTTTGAGAAAAATTCTTCAAGGCCAATAATTCAGATTTTTACCTACCTGAATTAAGTAATTGACCTCACACTTTTACTTCTTGGAATTGTGTTAGTTTTATTTAAATAATATTATTCAATTTTAATTGTTGATAAGCAACTAATGTGCTGATGACCAACGAAACCACGTAACCTCGTGACAATTTTCCGCTACCAGTTGACTGTATTGAGGAACTATTGTTTCAGAAAATGGGTTGCTGCACCCCTAAATGCCAAAAATGGACCCTTTTCTCCATTGCAAGTGTCTTCGTTCTTCTGGGTCTAGTGTTCGCTTTCGCTTGGCAGACCATCTTTGACGCCATAATAAAAAGTGTAAGTGCTTCAGTACTGAGAATTTTCATATTTCACGCCCTCCTGTTTAAACGAGAGTAACCCACGAATTTAAACTTGATTTGGCTACATAGCTACAGTACTTTATTACGTGATTCATTTGGGGAGAGCGTCCCGCAGATTCAGAAATCGCAACATTTTTCTCTTTGATTTTTGACCCTCCTCGTAGCTTTTTGTGCAGATTTTTTTTTTTTTTTTTGTTAACATCAATTGAACTATTGAGTTAATTGTTTTTTTGTCAACAGCAATTGAACGTGGGAAGTAGGAGCACCATGGAGTTCAGCATGTTTGAAGAAACTCCCATTCCCATGTACATAGAATTTTATTTGTTCAATTGGACCAACCACAAAGAAGTCCTCGAAAACAACTGGAATAAGACACTGAAAATGGACGAGTGTGGCCCTTACACTTTCTCCGAACACCACATTAGAGAAAATATAATTTTTAACGACAATAACACAATCACGTTTCAAACGAAACGAATTTGGAAATTTTTGCCAGAAAAATCCAAAGGATCGTTAGACGATCCGATCACAACTGTCAATGTTATTTTAGCGGTATTTTTCTATAATTTATTAATTATTTTATGATTGTTTCATTTTGTTTTAGTCAGTTGGATTTCTAGTTAAAAACAAACATCCGATTGTCGATATAGCTTTAGATTTTGTTTTACGCGAAAAAAAAACGAATTTTACTATAACGAAACCAGCGGGACAGTGGCTGTTTGACGGATTCGACGACCCTCTCCTGGATCTAGTCCACAAACTCAACTTGACCAGCTTCCACGTGCCTTTCAAGAAATTCGGCTGGTTCGTTGAGGTTAGCTATTAGTGTCACAATATCTTTCAATGTATCTTCCCTGTATGTGTCATCAAATGTAACATCAAACTTAAGTTGGTACTAAGCTAGACTGGTACCAACAATCGGGTGATTCTAAAAGGTCAAAAATGGGCAGTCGTGTAGGTCAAACTATTGCTATTTTTCCTCAAAAGTTGTTTGTCTGGCATTACACGTCTGTAATGTTGGTTGCGGAAAACTGCACAACATCTACGCGTATATTTTAGGAATCGTGATTTATAGAGAGCGGCAACTGAGCATTTTTATTGATTACGTAACTTCTGATTAAGGTGATCAAAGCTTATTTGGTACCATTTTCTACAGTAAATTCTCGATATGACGCCACATTTCGATTCTTCACTTACAATTTAATATCAAGAATTTACTGTATCGTTTCAATTCAAAACAATAGGAAAGTAATCTAATAATTAAATTATTTACGTCATTTTGTTGCAGCGGAACGAGTCCGTAGAGTATGATGGCACTTTCACACTGATGGATGGAACAAGTAAAATGCGAGATTTAGGAAGAATGACATTATGGAACGGTGCCCCTAGAACAAAGTTTTACGACGGTTACTGCGGAATGGTCAACGGTACAATGGGTGAACTCTTCTACCCGGTAGAAGACGATATAACTGCTTCGGTTTTCGCGTCCGACGTTTGCAGGTTGGGGCATCATTCTATTTTTTTTTCTGTACGCGCTTCCCCGAATTGAATTAGCCCCAATCAATGTGACGAAATGCGAACGTCTTCTCCACCATTTAGGCATTTTTAACGTTAAAGCGGTCCCTTGTGGACCAAATCACTTTTCAAAATTTGTCTAATTAGCAACTTGAAGACCAAATTTTGAAGATTTCTAACTGCCCGTGCTTACTAACCTAATGTTGAAAAACGGGAGAGCCAGATCCACTTCATAGACTGTCCTCAATTAAATTAAATGCCCGCGTTTACTCGAATTTCGTTGTGTAGTCAAGTCAACGTGAAGGAATTTGAGCAAACGCGCCCTAGGCCATGAATCTCATCTTTAGGTCTATATGGATAGATAGTTGGGTTTAAAGCAGACCGTTGTAACGTTTATTTTGACTATTTTGGACTTCTCGTTTGTCAACCGGTGTAACCTTCAATACTCGTTATTTAAACAAAACTACGGATTTCAATCCAATTCTGAAGATATTGTAGAAAATCTAGACCCGTTAACTCAATTACTTTCACGTAGATTGTGACGTTGGGATGAATTTTCTCCTTTCCTCCGTTTAAAGTTTTTTTTCTTGCAGTACTTTAACGTTAACAAGAGAAGGCGATGAAACTCTCCACGGTATACAGGGTAACAGATACGTGGCAACTGACCGAATTATGGATAATGGCACGAAATACCCCGAGATGGCGTGTTTTAGTCCAGGTGAATCGTCGCCAAGTGGAGTTAGAAACGTTTCGGAGTGCAAGTAAGTTACTTATTAATCTCGAATCACCTTCAAAAATTTTACAATAATCAAGCATTTAAGACTTTTTCGAGTAAGTGAGACTTTTATTTTTGCACATTTTTGGGTTGACACTTAGATTAGAAACAACACAGCTTCTCACATTTTCGCTATTACCCTCCTTAATATTTAAAACTGATTTTTATTATTTTCAGATTTGGAGCGCCCGCTTTCGTTTCGTTTCCCCACTTTTATCTAGCTGATCCCGTTTATTTGAAACATTTTGAAGGGTTACATCCTGATAAATCCCTCCACGAATTCCATATGGGGATAGAACCAAACCTCGGTATTCCACTTACAGTCCAAGCTGCCATGCAAATTAACATTAAGTTGACCAAGGTCAAACACATTAAGTAATTATTCATTTCAATTAATTTTTTGAGATTAACAATTTTTTTTTCTAGATTATTAGAGAATATCAAAGAACTTTATGTGCCGTGCATGTGGTTCAGACAAACTGCTGAATTAGATGAAGATTTAGCGAGTAAAACGAAACTACTCCTGATTCTTCCTGAAATTGGGGAATATACTGGATACGGATTGCTCGGTTTGGGGGTTATGTTGTTTTCAATAGGGGCGTACATTACGTACCGGAAAGGCTGGAAAGGTAGTGAAGGGGAAGAGTTGTTAACTCGGGAAACGCTTTAATACTCTTTTTCCAACAGCATGATCAGTTAGTAGGAAAAAACAATTTCGGCCGATTTTTCGATTACTTTTAAATAAGATGCGCTGTGATAATGTCACTTGACCATGAAGACTACGACTTAACTATTCAGTTATTTCCTGTATTGTTACTGTAAATTTTGTATTGTTTATAGTGTGAATACGTAAGTTTAATTATTAAATCGTTTGCAATATCGATCAGAAAACTGTTTCATTGCAAACTGAACGAAACTAAATAAAACTACTAAAATTCAACACTTTATAAAAAGAATTAACTAAAATTTATTAAGTTGTATTGCAACTACACATCGATAAATTAATTTACAATAATTATCTAATGAAATATGTACATCACAAACTGCACAGGGTGTAAAAATAAGTTACGGCAAACAGCCAGGATCAGTGATAAATAAATTAGTTTACGAGAACCAAACTTAAAACCGGTGGTAATCGGCAAATACATGCACTAGATCGCTTAAAATTAACTATTTACAATTATTCTGAAGACGTTATCGTCGGATCAGCTGCCTTTTCGGGAGCGCTACTAGATGGCGCTTTTACTACACCCGGACTCATAACCCTTGCAAAAACCTGCCTTCCTTGCACCCCTAAAACTCAAAACGTTACAACTTGCAATTAATTATCGAAGAAACTTACCTCGTCCTTGTCCATGTGCCTGAGCGATAGGTATCACTTTCACTCCTTGTAAAGCTTTAATATTGATGGCGGTCCCCTGAAAACCTGCAGGTAGTAAAATTTGTTGGGCCACTATCTGTCCACCTTGTCCCTGACTCGCTAACACAACTCTTTGGGTGTTCGCAGCGGTGCTGGTTTGTAATCGTACCGGATGTCCTTCCAACACTAAATGTCCTTGTTGTGTTTGTGATTGATTTGCAACAGTTGACGCACTTTTAACACTTGAACTGAACACAACTTGTTGTGGAGTTTGCATTTTTAATTGTTGTCCTAACATAACGTTTTGTTGATTAATAATGTTAATATTACCACCACTGTTCTGTTGCGTTATATTCGCGGTGGTTGTTTGTAGTGCTTTGACGGCATTTTGAAGAACTAAACCGCCACTAGTGTTCGGCTGCGTTTGTAAGATCACGTTTTGACCCTGAATGTTCTGGATAGTGCTACCTTTACTTGCTAACAAAATTGGTTTGCCTCCTATATGAGTTAAATTCAAATTCGCGGCGTTTACCATCCGAATGGTGTTGGCGTTAGCTGCTACACTTAAAGTAACGGGTTTTGAGAGCGATATGTTTTTACCGGAAGCTAATTTGACTTGGTTTTGTTGTCCCATGAAGATTTTCGGTTGGACTTGGATTTTTTGACCGTCAATGCTTTGGGTGGTTATCAATTTAGCATTGATCAACTGTTGGGCGACTTTTGGGGTAAATTTGGTTGTCATAGTTTGAGCTTTATTAAGTGTAGCGACGCGAGGAACTGATTTCACGTTAGTTGTAGACGTCACTGTTGGTACACCTGACGCTATAGCCGTAGTTTGAGAGGACGCCACTACCAGCTTAGGTTGACTAGTAATGGCGATTATGTTGTTTTGAGAGGCCACGGCGAACTGGGTGATGGAGTTCTGCTTTGAAGTGCCAGTCAGTTGGATAATGTTGGCTTGACCTCCCTTCGTACCAGACACCCGCAACGTAGTTCCTGCGAACATAGCATAGGCGTTATGAAAAACAATTACAAATTAAATTCTTTGTTTTAAATAGAAGATCAGTCCAATTGGGGCTTCCTGGAAGGATAGGGTTGTATACCAACACAATATACAGTCAACAAAATTAATTCAATTATGTTTTTCTCGTTCTCCTAAATATCTAATCAAACGTGTCACTTGAAGTGGCACGTGAAGTGCAGAGATGTCTTGTTATCTGTTAGATTTAAATATAATGAATTTCCAAGGCATAAGTGGGTAAAATGAATATCAAAATGACCACCTCAATTTAATTAACAATTAAAATGTAACTAATCTAATCGGTCTTGTTGCACTAGATGCACAAAACTAATGGTAGCTTAGTGTTTCTTCCATTTTTGGTGGCCTTAAGTTGGTGAAATCAAATTCCTAACAAACAGTTGCTGGTTTTTCCGTTAATCGAAACGATTACGAATAAATTTACGCAATTCGTCAGTTAAAAGTGTGTGAAGTCCACGAAAAGAGCAAACTGCTTTACCGACATCTAAGCTTTGGCTGACTTAGCACATTTAGACTGATTATCTTATATAGAGCCCATAGGACGAGGAGAGACAAGGGAGTGAGGGTACCCATGCAGCATGCCGTAATCTGCTGGCGGCAAACTTCATTTTAGTTCCAATTTTGTACAATGGCGAGTTTTGCAGCGCCGCCGTGTTTGCAGTTTCAATTACATGTATTTACAGTTATGGGTCTAGATACACCTCGCACTTCCTTTGTTACCAACTCTTCAGCTCTTACAGAACTTCAATTGAGGATCCGCCACTCCTTAACTTGGCGAAATCAAATTCCTTAGAAACAATTGTTGATTTGTTCCCCTAATCGAAAGATTACGAATACAGTTGCTGCAATTCATCAGTGAAAAGAGTGAGCCGCTTAAAAGAGGAAACTGTTTTACCGACATTTAAGAATTGACAGACTCAGCACATTTACACTGACCATTTATATGTAGCCCGTGTAGCGATTTATTTTAGACAAGGAGAGGTTGAGAGTACTCGTAGAAACACGTCGTAATTTGCCCCCGAAAAGCATTATTTTAGTTCCAATTCCGTACACTAGCGGATCTTGCAGCGCCATCGTGTTTATAGTTTCAATTACACGTATTTACAATTATGGGTCTAGATGCACCTCGCGTTTTCTTTTTTCCAACTTTCCAGCCCTTACAGTACTCACCTTGAGGTAGAGATCCGTGTTGCTTTTGGTGCGCCAACAAACTTTCAACCGAAATTACTTGCCCAGCTGCATTTGTGAGCACTTTAGCAACCACAGGATTCTGCGCAGAAGCCATTCCTGTTTTCGAAGCTTCTGAAACGATCGAAAATCAATTTTTAACAAAACAAAATTTTGAGAATTTAAGCAAAATATTGCCGGAAACCTACCAGTCACCATTTTGGATTGTCCCAATAACGATGCTGTCTGTTGTTGTTTTGCTTGCGTCATAGCTTTTTGTTTCAAAATGATCTGTTGCTGCTGTTGCGCTCCCAAAACAGTGGCTTGAGGCAAAATTTTCTGTTTGATAGTTTGGATGATTTGTTGTTGTTGTGCTGGCGTCAAAGTGGCTTGAGTTTTAATTTGAATTTGTTCCGGCATTTTTCCTCCTTCTTGACTCGTCAATCCTCTAACTAACGTAACATTTTTCATATTTTGCAGTTGTTGCGGGGTTATGCTCTGGATAAATTGTTGAGGTTGTGTAGTTTTCACTTCAATCTTATCACCATCTACCGATTTTTGTATAATTTGAATCGTTTGTTTTTGTTTAGCGTTAATACTTTGAAGCAACTGTTGCGTCACTACTTGTTGGTTCAATTGTTTCGTGGGGGTATTGCGGTGCTCTTGAACTTGTTTAATTATTTGAGCATTAGTGGAGGGAATTATTAGAGACTTTTGATTAGGCGAAATAATTTTAACTAAATTCTTCGGTTTTGGTGGGGGTGTCGCCACTTTAGCTGTTATCGGGCTAGAACGGTTTTGTACGATAGCTTGAAGGGCTTCGTTAATTTCTTTTTCTTCCGCACTCTGAACAACGGCGTTACTGTTTTTAATTTCTTGATTGGACAACAACAACGAATTTGTTTTGTTAACAACAGGAACACTGGTAGTAGTCGAAATCGCAGTTTCGCCAACAATTTTTGTTTTGTTGATAACTTTCGGTTTATCCCCGTCGCTTTTTGCAGGTTTACCAACTTTTTCGGGTTTAGGGACTTTCGTTTTAGCGCTACTACTCGGTTTTTTCGCGGTAGGTTTCTTATTTTTGTTAATTCCCTGATATTGTTGGTGGATCCGTTCGAAATCTTCCTCGCTGCGATTTCGATGCAAATAAATCCAAATTTTTCGTTTTGGATCGTATTTAACGCAAGGATCAAACTGAGTGTGCATCCGGTCCAAAGCACCACTCACAACTGACTGCAGAACATTATCAGGAGCCGTACTGGAAATATACTGAGAAGATTTCAATAATTCACAAATTTCCGCCCTAGTTCCTTCACCGTTCGGCAATCGAGCCGTGGCGTCTCGAACTAGCGACAAAATAGTAACAAAATTCGGTCTATCAGCGTTAAGCATAGTGTGACCACGAGCTTTAGCGCTACCCACTGAAGGATTGTAAATTCCTTTTAAAGGTCCAACAACTGATTCGTAGCCGTTACAACGATACGTGAACGATTTATGGGGATTATCATAACGTTTCCGTTCTTGCTCCCTGAATTCCTTGATTTCGTCTGCAGTTGATTTCCGTACTGTCCAGTTCGTGGGGCAACGAGGTGGCGGGGGCGTTTGGGACCTATCGCTGACTTCAATATCAACTTCTTCCTTAATATTGGCCGAACTGTTTTTACTTTCGCTGCGATGTTCAAGCCAATATTGGCAAAGAGGTGCTAACAACAAATCGGAATCGCGGCCAGCTCCAATCCATTGATACACTTCCATAACTAATTTAAATTCCATGTAAGGTACAAAATCGTCAGGTTGTTCTGGGGAATTACCACACAAAAAATTCACAGCGCTCTTGAGCAAATTAACCCAATTATCGTTAAAACTGTACCAATCGTTGAGGGGGCTAATAGGATTTTCTTGCCATGATCTCAAACGGTCCTCAAGTGTTGCCAGATTCATACGGTGTTCGTTGGTGGAGCAAATAATATCTCGAATTAGCGACAAGAAATTCGAGTGCGTTTCTTGCATCAATTCCGGTTTATTATTTAATTCCAAAATATCAATATCAGAATTGTCTAAATCAATTGGGATATTCATCATATCGATCCCTTCTAAATCCGAAATCGTTACAGGGGTTATTTTGCCATATTGCGCAAAAGTTGGAGTAATTACACTAGTTGAATTGGTTACAGTTTCTGTTTTTGGGGGTATAAAAACCTCAGGCTGAACAAGAACCTCTTTCTTAACCTCACTTTTTACTTTGGCCGGAGTTCGATTGGTTTTGTTGGGTTTACTCTTTGTTTTGGGAACTTGATTAACAGTAACTGCGTCTATAAACGAATCCGAATCAGAATCGGCATCTGAATTCGAACTGTGGCCTAAATAACTCCGACTATTAGATAAATCAGGAGATTGAACACATAACCTCACTTCTTTTTTCATCCGTTTTCTGGCGATATTCGGCTTATTTTCAAGGTGATGCTTGCTGGGGGTGCTTGGAAGATTCTTGACGTAAGGCAGCTGTGTTCTGTGAACTATATCCGATATCGTTATCCCTCGAACATTGTATTCAGGCTCATTGCCCCTTTCCAATTTTTTTCTTTTATGTTGCGAAATTAAATTCCGATACGTCTCATCGGTTATATAAAAAGGGTTTCGCACTGGAGTTACGTATTTTTCTAAATCAATTCCGTTGGATTTTGGGGCCATAGTGGAAATAAAAATTTCATTTGTCTGTGAATTCTTAAGAGTGTTTAAATGTCGTCTCTGTTTCCGTGATAGTGGCACTGGGGGGCCTTCTGGGTAATTCTCGTCGGGTGAGCAATAATTATCTTCTACTTTCGCTTGAATTGCTTCTAAAGTTTGGTAATAATGTCTTTTAGTACGGTGCACAACTAAATTGAGGTTAGGATCATCGTTTCTGTCACATTTTGGCTCAACTCCTGGAGGTAGATTGTTAATTTGCGACACTAATTTCCTTTGAGATTCTATCACATCTTGTTTGAGTTTTCCTCTAAATTTCTTATATCGGTATCCAGCTTCTTTTCGTTCAGCTCTTTTAATAATACTTCTCATATTGGCAATGTCAGGGCGAAAATAACCAGCTTTGAGGTCATCGTGGAACTTATTCAAAGGGTTGCCAAAACGAAAATTTTCGCAATTAAACAGTTTCTGGAGAGTTTTGTGCTTTTCGTCTTCATCATTGTTGGGGAAATTTGGTAGAAAGGCTTGCAGGTGTTGTCGATTGTTTTCCGAAAGCGAATTCCAGGTTTCCGTTGATAGAATGGCATTGAAAAGTTCCCTACTTTCGCACAAGCCTTGGGGCAACTGCAGTTTGGTCCCTTGAATTTCTGCTGATTCCATGCCATCGTCCTCAGAGGATTCGGTTGTGTAATCTGAGGAAGTGTCATCAGAGGTGTCTGTGTCCGAATCCATGGCTGCAATTGAAAGAAGAGTTAAAATTGTAGAAACTGGGGGTGATTGGGGGTCCATGACCTCTTTTGGTTTGAGAAAATTTCGTCAAAACCACGAAAATTTTTGGTTAGGGGCAGATCTCGGGCGAAAACGCCGCGACAGCCAAAACGGCCCGAGGAAAATTCGCGTGGAAAACGCGAAAAATCGTGAAAATCGCTGCCCTTTAGACATGACAATCGCAGCAAGCGCTGCTTGTCAATAATAAACAATCAAGTTTGAATCGGAAAAGCGCGGGGGAGAGGGGTCAAAGCCAACTAAGATTTCAACGCACCTTTGCAGTCGTTGTTAGGTTTTATCCAGAAATATCCCAAAGGAACTCTCTACAAACTGAAGTTTCGACACGCCTGCATTGCGGATATACCAAAACAACGCAGCTGAGCCAGTGGTGGGCCGCGAAACCATTTTGCTCACAGCCATCAATACTAAAAGTCTAACCGCTACCGCCCGTTTTCCACAACAATCCTCGACCACCCCCCAACAAGCCGCATATCGATCGAAACCTCAACAAATTTCCAAAGAAACGTGCGAAAACCTGACAAAAATCAAGCAATTTTCGGGAAAT
Source organism: Pyrochroa serraticornis (assembly GCA_905333025.2). Lineage (NCBI taxonomy): Eukaryota > Metazoa > Arthropoda > Insecta > Coleoptera > Pyrochroidae > Pyrochroa > Pyrochroa serraticornis. Next base: position 4,075,484 of record HG995157.1, on the reverse strand, counting down.
TATCGCGGGATTAAAACTTGGAAATTTCCGAATTTGAACCGCCAACAGAAACTTTCTCTCTTGTTAAGTTGGTAGAATCGTCTTAAACACTTGCGCAGTTGTTACCTCTACGTCACTTTAATTTTGCAAAATGGCGCTTAACCTGCAAGTTAAAGTTCACCCTGTGGTCTTATTCCAAATCGTTGACGCTTACGAAAGACGAAATGCCGAATCGCACAGGGTTATCGGAACCCTATTGGGTAAATAGTCAATTTCTTTAAAAACAACCGCAACACGTGACATAACCTCACTTCAACCTATCCAGATTTAACATTAAAAACCACAATGTTTTTCAGGAAACGTCGACAAAGGTGTTGTGGAAGTTATCAACTGTTTCTGCGTACCCCACAAAGAAACCGTAGACCAAGTAGAGGCAGAACTGAACTACGCCATGGACGTCCATGATTTGAACCGTCGAGTCAATTCAAATGAAGCCATAGTTGGTTGGTGGGCCACTGGACATGAAGTCACTAATCACAGCTCAGTTATTCATGAGTATTACGCTAGAGAATGCAATAATCCTGTTCATTTAACTTTGGATACTAGTCTTCAAGGAGGTAGAATGGGATTGAAGGCGTATGTTTGTGTTTCTTTGGGGGTTCCCAATGGGAAACAGGGTTGCATGTTCACTTCGATTCCGGTTGATGTTACTTGTTACGATCCTGAAGTTTTTGGCTTGCAATTATGTCAAAAAACTTTAGGAGCCAGTGGGGGTAGAGCAAGAAGCGTCCATCCCATGCTAGATCTAGCTCAAGTATGTATTATTAGTTAACTTTTAACTAACAAGTAATTTTAATTATGTTAACAGGTGTCTGAAGCTGGCGCCAAAATGGGGGTTTTATTAGACCAAGTTTTGGCTTATGTTGAAGATGTTTTGTCAGATAAAGTTCAGCCCAATAACGCCGTGGGACGATCTCTGCTTGATCTAATCAATTCTGTACCTCACATGAGCAACGAGCAATTCTCTGAAATGTTCAACAGCAACGTCAAGGATCTCTTGATGGTCATCACCTTGTCGCAGTTGATCAAAACGCAGTTGCAGTTAAACGAGAAACTCACCCTTCTGACGTCAATTTAAAACAAAATAATTTTTATATTTTAATTTACTATAACTGTAAGTTTTGACTCTCAATAAAATGTAAAAGCGTTAATTTTTTTTAAGTTCTGCTTTTATGATAAAAAAATTGTTTCAAATTATTAATTTTGAAGCCAACTGTACAAGTACACAATTTGAGTCTTGCAAGCTACTAACTGTTAATAGATTGCGCTTTAACTAATTTTTCAGTTCTTTCATAAATTCTGGTAAAAAATTGAAATAAAATTGAATTTTTTGAAAGATTTACTAAAAACAAATTGTTACAAAAATTTGCTACTTTTCTTCTTCAGTGGACTCTTCGTCACTGCTGTCTTCCTCATCTTCATAATCGTCATCATCATCGTCTGAGAAATTTTCATCATAATCGCCCCCGCCATAATATCCTGAAGCTCCATCTTCATCGCCATCATCATAAGAAGCTTGACCCTGTCTTCCAAACTTATGACTGCGAGCTGCAATATAATTTTTTTAACAACGAATCGCTTGATAGTTGTTATAAACTTACTGGACATGCTGAGGTCCTTAGTTTGTGACGTATCATATCCACATTTAGGGCATGGAATCGCCTTATTTTTCTCATACTTGAACCCTTTCCTACGAACATGATCTTCACAATAGCAAGTCTTGCACCTAAGACATGAGTATTGTCCTAATTTATTACAGGACTGACACTTGTAATTTTCTGATTCCAAAACTTGACAGGAAGCCTGATGTTCGAATTGGTCATCTTCACACAAAAAACTGTCGCAAAACGAACATTTAAAAAGCCTACCGCCATGGTCCCAAACTCCACGCTCACATTCAATGCAAATAGCATCTTGAAGAGGGCAAGTACAAGCGTGACTTTGTAAACATTTGCGTCCATGACACACCCAAGCTTCGCAAAAATCACAAATTGCACCCTAAAACTATATTTTAATCTAAATTTAAAAAAAAAGTCATTAACATACCACCATTCCCATTCCAGTTGTGTAAACGCCGGGATGGCGAACCACGCAATCGCCGGTTTTTAACATACATTTAATTTTGCCACATTGAGCGCAAATTGGGAGACGTTGGACGCTCTGGCAGAAGTAGCAGAAAGCGCGACTTCTTTGTTTACTGGAAATTAATGTTTAGATGATTTAGAAAAAAGGTGGATTAGGTTTTACCGATGACATTTTTCACATTCCATCGGTAAATTACTGGGGTGTTCGGCCAAAGGAACATTTTCCTTCGCTGTGCGAATCTCTTTTTGGCGCAATTTCTGCTTTTCAGCTTTCTTACGTTGTCCCGTTTTCTTTTTAGGCATTTTAGAACACTTTGCACTAACGGCGTGACATAACCTTAAATGTCAAATTGTCAAATTGCAAGCAGCGCCATCTCGAGGGAGTTCCGTAATTCAGGATTTTTTGAAAATTTTTCAATAAAATAAAGTTTTGATTAAATCTTAAATTTTGCAACACGCTAAAACTGTATAAATGCTTTTTAACAATTTAACTACATAATTTGAAGACTCTTTCAAGTAATGTAACCTTAAGGTTTAAGTAAAATCGAGGAGAGTCGACCAATTCCGAAAAATTATTAACAAGTTCTGGCGCGTTTTTTAAATAATAAAAGTACTTAACTTCAAAAGCAACTTACAAGTTAAAAGGGTTTGTTTTCAGAAATCTCAAGATTTTAAAGTGTTTTTCTGCAATTTCACCTCTGAAAGTCGGTCAAAAATGAGCTATTTCCGATTTTTTTTATTCAAACACAATATTTAACTAAATTCATAGCTTTAAGGTGCTTCTTAAATTGCCTAAGAAAAATAAGACTAATTAATGTCCAAATTAATCAGTGGCAGTCTCACAAAAACCAAAGTTTTTTTTTTTAGAATTAGCAACACTTCTATTCCGTTCATATGAGTTTGAAAAACTGCATCCATTATCCTGATCCGCCCCCGCATGACTATTTATTTTTTCCTAATAAAATTTCTAGTAAAGAAAATCAAAGCAATAAAGAGTTGAAAACAGTAGTTTCTAACTATTTAGAAGTTTTTTTTTTGGATGAAATGTTATTAAATTTAGTCATTAACGTACTGAATTCGAAGGAGAATGTTTGTAAACACATTCTTTCACTTCATTTCTCAAATTTCTGCACCTTCTCGACATAGTTAGCCGTAAATAGATAGTGTTTAGTTTTTTTGGTTTTTGAAACAATTAATTTTTTGCTGGTAACAATTTAACTGAAATTGAATGAAGCAACTTGACGGAGAAAGTGAACCGATACAGATGCAGTCTGAAAATAAACTATCTCAATATGTTAGGATCGAGTTCAATATTTTTAATGTAGGTCATCAAGTTCATCAAAAAGCCTCATACCTTAGACACTTAATTAATTTATATAATCAAGCCCAACCTTAATCGCTTATTACGTCTATATAATTACAATTATTTTAAATAAATAAAAGAGTTTTAGTAAAATCATTAGAATATCGTATCATTTACAGAGTATCGCGGAAACGTTGCAATATGCAGAAGTTATCCAACAGCAACACTTGCATAATTTATTGGAGTATTTACGAGCACTGGGGGCCTAAGAAAGTTTCGAAAGTTCTAGATTTAACATGCAGCAGCATAAAAATTAAATTAATTTTCATAAATAGTTGCTTCCCAACAGTTTCGTCAAAAATTACAATTAAACGAGACACTATAAATCAAAGAGTCGTTCCTTCACTTTTGGTCCACCCATAAAACACTTCCTATTGGTCACCAACAAGTTCCATAAGCCATTTAAATAATTTTTGTTGTGATTGTTTTTGGAGAAATAAATTTTGTTGCATAATTTTAACTGTCCTATCAATTTTAAAGTTGTTTTTTTTTTGGTTAAATGTAGTACGTTCGCGAAACTTTTATTGACCAGCAGAGTAAAAGTTACTGTATGTCTTCAGACCTTTCCCATGATGCATATTCTTCCACGCCTATCTGTATCGGCTATCTAAATCAGTTTCATTATGCGAAATTCCACAATTGAGACGTTTAAGTAAGCGGTAAAGAAGTAGTAAAGTGATGTTATTGAATTTAAAAAAAATATGGAAATGAAAAGCAATTTGCATTATATTAAGTGAGGTCTCAGGGAAAGAAAGTGAGGAAGTCGAAAATCGAAAAATTGAAGAGTCAACGAACCTTGAATTGCTCTTATCGCGTTGTTAATTGTTTATTGTTAGGACAGTCACTAGATCGTGTCTTCTGATTTGTATCTATATATTACAATTTATTGTTTTTTTTTTAAGAATTTGGCAACAATAGTTGAAAATTTTCTTCGATCAGAGAAACCATGACCAGGAATTTCTACACTTACCTTCTTGGAATGGTAGTCTGTTAGTTTTATTTGTACAATAAAAATCTTTAATTTTAAAATTATGCTTATGAAGACAAGTTATTCTTCTTCTTCATTGCAATTTTTATACTTTACTTCGTGTATTGCTTCTACTCACATATTGGAAAATCATTGATTTTCAATTTTCCTTAAACAAATTTTGCAATATTTAAAAAAATCGGTAAGAAGACCACTACTAGAAGATTGATAGGATTTCCTAAGGTCATTTTTATCTCTGATATCTCAAAATGAGGGTCATTCCTTCTGTTAATATATTAGAAAAAATTGATTTCCTACTTTTCTTGGAACAAATTTTGCAACAGTAATTAAAAGTTGTTTTGATTTGAAGATAAGCAGGTTTTCTTCCTCGTGGTAATTTTTATACTTAACATCTTGAAATGATGATCTTACTTCTATTTGCATATTCAAAAATATTGATTTCAATTTTTTTAGATAAATTTTGAAATAATAATTTTTTTTTTCCTTAAGAAGATCACTAATTGAAGACCAATCGTTCTTCTTTATGGCCATTTCTATACTCGATTTCTTGGAATGATGGTCTGTTACTTCTATATAGATACATATTTGGAAAACATTGGTTTTCTATTTTTTTTTAATCAAATATTTGAAGATATTCTTCCATGAGAAAGAGATAGGGACTTGAAGATAAGTAGTTCTCTTTCTTCATGGTCATTTTAATGTTCAAATTTTTGGAATAATAGTTAATTGCTTTTATTTATAGATATATATAAAAAAATCTTAATTATATTTTTTAAACTATTTTAGCAACAATATTAGAAAATTCTCTTCAATACGACTTGAAGATTAGAAGTTTTTCTTCTTAATAATTATTTCTCTATTTGACCTTTTACTTTTATTGATATATTAAAAATTATTGATTTTCAATTTTTTTAAATCAATTTTTCAATCGAATTTAAAAGAATTTTTGTGTAAAAAATAGTCCCGACTTGCAGATAAGTAATTTTCTTTCTTCCTAATAATAATTTCTCTATTTGACCTTTTACTTCTAATTGTATATTAAAAATTATTATTTTTTTATTTCTTTGAAACAATTTTTCAATAATATTTAAAGATTTGCTTCCTAAAGAAGGTTCGCGACTTGAAGAAAAGTAATTTTCTTCTTTCATGATCATCTTTATATTAAAATCTTTGAGATAATTGTTTATTTCTTTTATTTATATGCTAGAGAATATTAATTGTAATTTTTTAAACGATTTTAACATCAATATTTTCCAAATGTTCTTCAATACGACTTAAAAATTGGTGGGTTTTCTTCCTAATAATTATTTTTCTATTTGACTTTTTACTTCTACTTGTATATTAAAAATTATTGATTTTTTATTTCCTTAAAACAATTGTTCAATAATATTTAAAGATTTTCTTCCTAAAGAAGGTTGTCGACTTGAAGAAAAGTAATTTTCTTTCTCCATGATCATCTTCATTTTAAAGTTTTTGGGATAATAGTCCATTTCTTTGATTTATATGCTAGTGAACATTAATTATAATTTTTTAAACGATTTTAACAACAATATTTGCAAATTTTCTTCAATACAATTTGAAGATTGCTAGTTTTCCTTATTAATAATTATTTTTCTATTTGACTTTTTACTTCTACTTGTATATTAAAAATTATTGATTTTTTATTTCCTTAAAACAATTGTTCAATAATATTTAAAGATTTTCTTCCTAAAGAAGGTTTGCGACTTGAAGAAAAGTAGTTTTCTTCTTTCATGATCATCTTTATATTAAAATCTTTGAGATAATTGTTCATTTCTTTTATTTATATGCTAGAGAATATTAATTGTAATTTTTTAAACGATTTTAACATCAATATTTTCCAAATTTTCTTCAATACGACTTAAAAATTGGTGGGTTTTCTTCTTAATAATTATTTTTCTATTTGACTTTTTACTTCTACTTGTATATTAAAAATTATTAATTTTTTATTTCTTTAAAACAATTTTTCAATAATATTTAAAGATTTTCTTCCTAAAGAAGGTTGTCGACTTGAAGAAAAGTAATTCTCTTTCTCCATGATCATCTTCATTTTAAAGTTTTTTTGATAATAGTTCATTTCTTTGATTTATATGCTAGTGAACATTAATTATAATTTTTTAAACGGTTTTAACAACAATATTTGCAAATTTTCTTCAATACAATTTGAAGATTGCTAGTTTTTCTTATTAATAATTATTTTTCTATTTGGCCTTTTACTTTTATTTATATATTAAAAATTATTGATTTTCTATTTTCTTAAACCAATTTTTTAATCGAATTTAAAAAAATTTTGCCTAAAAAAAGGTCGCGACTTGAAGATAAGTAATTTTCTTTCTTCATAATCATCTTTATATTCAAGTTTTTGGGATAATAGTTCATTTCTTTGATTTATATGCTAGTGAACATTAATTATAATTTTTTAAACGATTTTAACAACAATATTTGCAAATTTTCTTCAATACAATTTGAAGATTGCTAGTTTTCCTTATTAATAATTATTTTTCTATTTGACCTTTTACTTTTATTTATATATTAAAAATTATTGATTTTCTATTTTCTTAAACCAATTTTTCAATAATATTTAAAGATTTTCTTCCTAAAAAAGATTGTCGACTTGAAGAAAAGTAATTTTCTTTCTCCATGATCATCTTTATGTTAAAGTTTTTGGGATAATAGTCATTTCTTTTATTTATATACTAGGAAACATTAATTTTAATTTTTTTAAACGATTTTAACAACAATATTTACAAGTTTCCTTTAATTCGACTTGAAGATTGGTAGGTTTTCTTCCTAATAATTATTTTTCTATTTGACCTTTTACTTCTAGTTGTATATTAAAAATTATTGATTTTTTATTTCTTTAAAACGGTTTTCCAATAATTTTCAAAGATTTTGTTCCTAAAAAAGTCGCGACTTGAAGAAAAGTAATTATTTTCTTCATGATCATATTTATGTCTAAGTCTTTGGAATAATAGTTAATTTCTTTTATTTATATATTAGAAAACATTAATTGTCATTTTTTTAAACAATTTGAACAATATTTTAAAATTTTCTTCAATACGACTTGAAGATTGGTAGATTCTCTTTCTAATAATTATTTTTTTATTTGATCTTTTAATTCTAATTATGTATTAATAATGATTGATATTTATACATTAAAAAAAAATTGCTACAATAGTTGAAAATTTTCGTCAATGTGAAGAAAATTAAGTCTTAAAGGTAAGCAACTTTTTTCTTGTTAATATTTAAACTTGACCTCTCGAAACGATGGTCTAGTCCAAAAAAGTAGGTTTATTCCAATTTGTTACTTCCATTAACTTTTAATTGAATTAATGGAATTGGAATGTTAACTTCTTGAGCCAGACACTGCATTATTTAAGTTGTTGTTAATCATTGTTGTGGAACCACCTGAAAACATTTAAATAACCCCAAACATTAAATACCGAATTAATTAACAATAAACAATTTTTCTTAACTTTACCAATAATTCCTTCAATCGTAATTTATCACAAATTCCAAACCAAGAATTTTGTTAGATTGAGGAATGCCGACTATTGCTTTATTTCCTGTTTGCAGTAATCAAAGTGTAACAATAATTAATCGCTATGCGTTTCTTTTTGTCCAACCGCAGTCTTAATGAAAATAATGACAATTGTCAACTAAAACGGTGATTAATTCCGCTAAACCACGCTACATTTGTAGACAGACACATCCCAATTTCGTGAATGTAGGTACTGGGCGTAGAATTTACCCGGTGAAAGTAATTTTGGCAAATGGGTGGCATCGCCATAGGCCCTCTCCGCCATTCACCGTATAAAAACCGCGTTACACGGGGGTTAAGCCATCAGTTCCCATCGCCTCTTGCACATCCACACACACAACATGAGGCAACTTGTGGTAAGTTATAAATTTACAATTAATTGGATAAAATTAAAATTCTTCACTTCAGGTAGCATCGTTACTGTTAGCAGTCGCATGCGTAGCTCAATGCGGCGAGGCTAACGCCAATATTAAGAAAAACGAAAAACGAGGAATATTCAATAGCGGGTTTGGAGGCGGCGGATCCCTAGGGAAAGGTTGGGACGGCAGCGTTTCTCTAGGACACGGAGGAAGCGGTTCTTTTAGTAGTGGAAATCATGGGGGCGGCGGCGGCTCTTCAGGAAGTTACGGAAGTCTCTCTCTGGCCAGTCACGGAAGCGGAGGCAGTTCATCCGGAAGTTATGGAGGTAGTCTCATTTCTTCAGGACATGGAAGCGGTGGCAGCAGCGTCTCGCTAGGCCACGGAGGTTTCAGTTCTTACGGAAACGGCGGTTCCTCAGGAAGTTATGGAGGTCATGGAGGTCTAACCTCTTACGGAAATGGAGGTTTCTCAGGAAGTTTAGGAGGCAGTCATGGCGGTATTAGTTCTTATGGAAGTGGAGGTTCTTCTGGCACTTACGGAGGCAGCAGTCTCTCTCTAGGTCATGGAGGTTCTTCTGGAAGTTTTGGAGGTAGCCATGGCGGTATTAGTTCTTATGGAAGTGGAAGTTCTTCTGGCACTTACGGAGGCGGCAGTCTCTCTCTAGGTCATGGAGGTTCTTCTGGAAGTTACGGAGGCAGCAGTCTCTCTCTAGGTCATGGAGGTTCTTCTGGAAGTTTTGGAGGTAACCATGGCGGTATTAGTTCTTACGGAAGTGGAGGTTCTTCTGGAAACTACGGAAGCAGCAGTCTCTCACTAGGTCATGGAGGGTCCTCTGGAAGTTATGGAAGTAGCCTTGATTCTTCCTCTGGAAGTTACGGAGGGAGCCTTGATCACGGAATTGGCGGTTCTTCGGGAAGTTACGGAGGCAACAGTCTCTCTCTAGGTCACGGAGGATTTTCGGGAAGTTACGGAGGTAGTCTTGGCTCTTCCTCCGGAAGCTATGGAGGCAGTCTTGAACACGGAATTGGCGGTTCTTCTGGAAGTTACGGAGACAACAGTCTCTCGCTAAATCATGGAGGTTCCTCTGGAAGTTACGGGGGTAGCCTTGGTTCTTCCTCTGGAAGCTACGGAGGCAGTCTTGAACACGGAATTGGCGGTTCTTCTGGAAGTTACGGCTCTTATGGAGGCGATTCAGGCAACAGCATCTCTCTTGCAACACATGGAGGCAGCGGCTCTTTCGAAGGTGGAAATTACGGCAGTTCCTTTTCTTTCGGTCATGGCGGCGGTGGCGGTAGCGGATTTGGTGGTGCTATTGGCGGCGGTCAAGGAGGTTCTTCCGGAAAAGGTGCCACAATCAGTACTGTAACCCATAAAGTTGCTATACCGGTACCTCAACCCTATCCAGTTACAGTCACTCGTAAAGTACCATACCCTGTACCTCAACCGTACGCAGTTTCAGTACCACGCCCTGTTCACGTTTCTGTACCAGTACCTAAACCAGTTATTGTACCTAGACCAGTACCATACACAGTAACTCGTAAAGTCCCAGTTTCAGTTCCTTATCCTGTAAAAGTAGCAGTACCACAACGCGTTGAAGTACCAGTACCTCAACCCTATCCAGTTGAAGTTCCCCAACCTTACCCAGTCAAAGTACGTCAAAACATCGTAGTACCTGTACCACAACCTATTTCTGTTGGAAGTTCAGGAGGAAGTTTTGGGGGTTCTAACGGAGGATCTGGAGGCAGTTACAGTTCAGGATCTTACAGCGGAAGCGGCCATGGTTCATTCAATGTCGGTTCTGTTGGAGGCGGACACTCTATTGAATTGAGTCAAGGTTCAATTGGGGGAGGTAGCGGAGGTTCAGGAGGTTACAGTACCATTGGTTCTGAACACAGTTTTGGAGGAGGAAACAGCTACAGTTCTGGGGGATTAGAGTCTGGACACGGATCTATTGGGGGAGGGAGCAGTTACGATTCTTCAAGTGGATACAGTTCTGGAGATTTGGGATCTAGCCATGAATCTCTTGGTTTAGGGGGAGGAAATAGTTACGGTTCTTCAGGAAAATACACCACGATTAATTTGGGAGGAGGACACAGTTCCGGTGGTTTAGATGGAGGTAGCAGTTATGGTTCATCAGAAGGACATGGTTCCATCAGTTTGGGAGGAGGAAATAGTTATAGTTTAGGGGGAGGAGGTAGTTACGGTTCTTCGGGACAAGAGGGAGGAAGTAGCTACGGTTCTGGAGGAAGCTCGAGTTTAGGAGGAGGCGGTGGATACGGACACGGTTCTTCCGGTTACGCGCAAGGCAGTCAATCCTTTAATTCCGGATCTTATGAAGGAGGCTCTTCTAAGTACTAAATTAAGTTGTCATTATTTCGTCTCATCATTTTGTCGCCCCATTTGCCCTAACTGTGATAACCCATGTTTTTGTTATCTCTGTATTGTTTAAGTGTACTGAAAAATAAAATAATTTTATTTTTTATTTGTTATTAAAGTTAACCCAACACCTTTAATTGAGTCATAAAAGGAAAGTAATATAATTATAAAAACTGGATTATTATCCTAGATTGATGGGCGTTTAAGTGCTTGAGGTAGAAAGAAGAATTTGCTTTCTCCTAATGACACTAATTTCTTATTGATTGGCCCGTAAAGTAATTTTTTATATTTAATCAAATGAAGCCAATAGTTAATCAACATTCACGTGCAAACTCTTACTTAAAAAACAAATTAAAATAATTTATTCTGAAATAGTTCAATCAACTGCAGGAACAAATTGAAACAATTTCTGATTTTTCTTCGTAAACCGTGTTAATAAATTATCATATATCACACAGAAGGCACCCAATTCAAATTGACTATAAATAAAATAATTTATCTAAACTAATATCACACTTTTAAACTACAAGTAGTTAGTATCACCAAACGTTGCATTTACTTTTTGGATTCATGTTGCTCCCAAGAGGACAGTTGAAAGCTTTAGCAAATTCAGGAGAATTTTGCAAACTTCCCACAACTCTAACACTATTGGGACAGTGCTCGTCATAAGCAATTTGGAGTTCTAAATCTTCAAGTGAAGAAGTTTCGCACCAAATCTGAAATTTTCATAAAATAAATTGAATTTTTTAATTTTTCAAAATTACGCTTCCAAAAGCAATAAAAAACAATTGGTTGCTACTGAAATTTTCAAAACCGGGCAATTTCTTTTCTGGGCCATATTTCTTGAGATAATGTTGGTAAGCTTTGAAGGCATGATTCACTCCACCGTTGTCTGCCAAATTTTCTCCCAATGTCTTCAACCCTTGCACCTAAAATAAACAAAATTTAAGAAATACTTCTGGTTAATGGTACTTCAAAGTACGACTTTTGTAGTTAAAACTTCCAAAATATAATTTTTTTTATTGCTTTACTCTTTGATAACTGATACTTTTTATTTACTTCTAATCTTGATTGACTATTACTCAAGAAGTACCTCAAGTACACTCATTGTTAAAACTGCTTAAGAGCTAATATCCTTAACTTCTACATTTCTATTCTTATAGCAATACTTGATGAGTACTGATTTACTTTATCAATAATTTACAAGTGACGAAAAGGTACTCTAAGGTAAGACACTTCATAATTGAAAGGAATCACGAGCTGATATCTTTATCATCTAAATTTGTATACTTGAAGACTGAAACCTTTTTGAATTACTTCTAATTACGATTAAAATATTACAAAAAGTACTTTCAGGTACGTTATCCAATAAATGAAACTGATCAAGATCTGGTACTATCATCAAAAATTTATTTTATCTAATGGCAGTATGTATACCTGACGATTGATTTGTGTGATTAACTTCTAACTTTGATTGTCAATTTACTAGGTGATACTCCAAGGTTTGAGGTTCTATAGTTAGAACTGCTTATGAATTGATATCTTTATCATTATGTTCTTATTGATCTTATACTTGATAGTTGGCATCCTCAATTCTTTCTTAACCATAATTTATAAATGACAAAAGGGTTCTGAAGGGTATGACATTCTATAGTTGAAATATGTTTACTAAAATACTGCAAGTTACGTCATCTCTTTCTTTAAACTACTAAATATTTGATACCGTTATCACATAAATTGTCTCTTCTTATAATTATATGATTTAAAAGTACTAGATTGTTACTCAAATTTCCGACAAACTGATAATTTATAAGTTACAAAGAAGTATTTCAAGGTACGACCTCTTCTGGTTCAAACTACTAAAGTACTACACAAATTTTTAATAACTTGCAGCCAAAATTAGTGAAGAACTGATAGTCGTATCAAATTTGATAATATCCCTTTCCAATTTACTTTGAACGATAAATTAAAAGTAACAAGGAAGTACCTTAAAAACGAGATCTCTAGGATTAAATTACTAAAGATTTGATACCTTTATCACATACATTGCCTCTTCTTATGATTATATGATTAAAAAATACTAGAGTGGTACCCAAATTTTCGACAAACTTAAGTGAAAATGATTGAGGGGCTCATATCAAATTTGATGATAGACTTTTCTGATTTATTTCTAGCGATAATTTATAAGTCACTAAAAAGTACTTTAAGGCACGACATCTCTTCGTTCAAACTACTAAGTTCTGATATCTTTATTACTTACATTGTTTTTTTATGATAGTGAATGATTTACAACTACCAAAGTACTACACAAATTTTGGACAACTTGCAGCCAAAATTACTGAAGAACTGGTACTCGCATCAAATTTAATAATATCCTTTTCTGATTTACTTTGAACGATAATTTAGAAGTAACAAGAAAGTACCTTAAAAAACGACATCTCTTGGTTTAAACTACTAAAGATTTTCTATCCATATCACATACATTGCCTCTTTTCATGATAACATGATTAAAAAACACTAGAGTGGTACCCAAATTTTCGACAAACTTAAGTGAAAATGATTGAAGGACTTATTTCAAATTTGATGATGCACTTCTCTGATTTATTTCTAGCGATAATTTATAAGTCACTGAGAAGTACTTCAAAGCACGACATCTCTTGGTTCAAACTACTAAGTTCTGATATCTTTATCACTTACATTGTTTTTTATGATAGTGAATGATTTACAACTACCGAAGTACTACACAAATTTCGGACAACCTGCAGCCGAAATTAGTGAAGAACTGGTACTTGTATCAAATTTAATAATATCCTTTTCTGATTTACTTTGAACTATAATTTAGTGATAATAATTTATAAGTCACTGAGAAGTACTTCAAAGCACGACATCTCTTGGTTCAAACTACTAAGTTCTGATATCTTTATCACTTATATTGTTTTTATGATAGTGAATGATTTACAACTACCAAAGTACTACACAAATTTCGGATAACCTGCAGCCGAAATTAGTGAAGAACTGGTACTTGTATCAAATTTAATAATATCCTTTTCTGATTTACTTTGAACTATAATTTAGAAGTAACAAGAAAGTACCTTAAAAAACGACATCTCTTAGTTTAAACTACTAAAGATTTACTATCCATATCACATACATTGCCTCTTCTTATGGTAATATGATTAAAAAATACTAGAGTGGTACCCAAATTTTCGACAAACTTAAGTGAAAATGATTGAGGGGCTTATATCAAATTTGATGATGGACTTTTCTGATTTATTTCTAGCGATAATTTATAAGTCACTAAGAAGTACTTCAAGGCACGGCATCTTTTGGTTCAAAGTACTAAGTTCTGATATCTTTATCACTTACATTGTTTTTTTTATGATAGTGAATGATTTACAACTACCAAAGTACTACACAAATTTCGGACAACTTGCAGCCAATATTAGTGAAGGACTGGTACTCGTATCAAATTTGATAACATCGCTTTCCGATTTACTTTAAAAGATAAATTAAAAGTAAAAAAGAAGTACCTTAAATAACGACATCTCCAGGTTTAAACTACTAAAAATTTGATACCTTTATCACATACATTGCTCTTCTTATATTAATGTGATTAAAAAATACTAGAGTGATACTTAAATTTTCGACAAACTGAAGCCAAATGACTGAAAAACTCATATCAAATTTGATGAACTTTTCAGATTTTTTTAACGACAATTTTTAAGTTGCAAAGAAGTACTTCAAAGTACGACATTTCTTAGTTAAAACTGCTAAGTTCTGATATCTTTATCACTTATATTGTTTTTTATGACTGTGAATGATTTACAAGTTCCAAAGTACTACACAAATTGTTGACAACTTGCAGCCAAAGTTACTGAAGAATTGGTGCTCGTATCAAATTCGATGATATCTCTTTCTGATTTACTTTGAACAATAATTTATAAGTAACAAGGAAGTACCTTAGAAAACGACATCTCTTGGTTTAAGCTTTCAAAGTTCTAATATCACTTTTCATTGATATTACTCTATCACATAAATTGTTTCTTTTCTTTATAGTATATGATTTACAAGTACTTAAATGGTACTCAAATTTTCGACAATCTGCAGTCAAACAAATTTGATGGTAGATTTTCCTGATTTACTCCTAATAATAATTTATAAGTAACAGGAAGGTACTCTAAAATATCCTCTTGGTTAAGTTCAAGCCTAAAGAGGTAAAAAAGTTTTAAAGTTCTAGTACTTGAGTTTAGGAACTGAAACAAGAACTTACGTGTTTTTCTATGCCGTCAATTGTGAAATTGTCATATTGTTTGATAAAACACTGAATTTTGTCTTCAAAAGTTTCAACTGTATCGTTAGTCCACCATTGCTTGTAATTGCCAAACTTGTCGTGTTTTCTTCCTGGAAGATTTAAAAAATTGTAATAAACGATTACAATTATTTCCTTAACTACCAATCTCATTTCTTTTAATTATTAACACAATTACCTGTGTTATCGAAGCCATGAGTCAGTTCGTGACCCAGAACCGTCCCAATAGCGCCGTAATTCAACATCCTGAAACGTGAAGAATTAAAATTTGTAAAAACTGTAGTTTCCGTCATTTACCAGTCTAATTTTTGTTTTTTAATGTCATTAGAGAGGCCAAATAAAGGAAAAAGTAAAACACGAATTAAACCAAACTAATAGAACAGGAAAACACTTTAATAAGGTACCAAGGTCAGAATCTACAAGAGCGTAGACACATAACTGAAAGTCAGAGACCAAGAAAATATTAACAGCAGAAATGAAGGTATTGAGGAAATTGACAAGTAAAACCGTTCTTAGAAAAATATGTAAAGTAGATAGCATAAGTGTGTGGGTAAGAGAAAAAGCATCAAGTGGTGTAGCCATTTAGAAAAAATGAGATACAATAGACTAGCAAAAATTAAAGAAGAAAATTACGTCATGGGAGAAGATCAACAGGAAGACCAAGAAAAGGTTAGGTGATGATATCTGAATGAGTAGGGAAAAAAAGAAAGGACAGACAACTTTGAGTACTGATAAAAGAGGAGAAAAAAAGAATACTGGAAAAGAGAAAAAGAAAAGAATGGAACAGTCATATTGAAAAAGTAAGAAACAATAGACAATTGCAAGAGACAAATCGCGTAATGGAGGAAGATTAGAAAGAAGGCCAAAAAAGTGGCGTCACGATTTTAAGGAGAACAGTTAAGTTTAATTACTAACAAGGGAGGACCTTAATTTTTATTTAGACTTAATCAAGGAATACTCACTCCAACCCTAAATTGTAGATGGGAAACGACAGAATTGCCATTGGAACATCTAAAAATTAATTGTAACAATTCTAGTTTTGGTTTCGAAAACTTACTGATAGCGTTGTCTGGAAACGAGTTAAAGGCGTTAACAGTGGTGGGATCAGTTCTCCAACTTCTTTCGTTAACATTTCGCAAATCTTCAAATTTGTTCGGCATATATTGTTTAATCATAACCATCATGTTTTCTAAATAAGTATCAGGATTCATCTCTATCTAAAAGCAAAATTAATTTTTGAATAAAAAGAAAATTAACTCACTCCTTTGTAATATAATTCCAGAGCCCCTTTTTCGAAAAGCCATTCAGGATATCCTATAAAACTAATCATTTCTTTCGCTTTATCCAAAGTAGCTTCTTTAGTGTTTTTATCCATCCAAGTGATACCATTAACATGTTCAACGAAAGCTAATTTGATATCGTAAAGCATTAGCTCAACCTAAAAAAAATTTAGTTTGTTTTTAAAAAGAATTTTAACTTACTTTAGGTTTAGTGCTGTTGAAGAAAGTGCGATCTGCAACCCCGTAACTTACTGCCATTGCCATAAAACTGTTAACTAACGAAGCGCAATCTAAAGATCTGCAAATTTTGTTGCAATTTTAGTGATTTAATTTTGTTAATTACCTGGATCTAAGTACGCTGGTTCCTGTGTAAAATGGGGCGGTTTGTTTCAAAATGTAATCGACCACGTCTGAAGAAGAATTGATGATCATTGCAAAAACCGTCACCCACCACATGTATAATTCTAAATAAACGTCAGAAGTAGAAAGAATGTAAGTTAAAACTTTTGGTAAATAATCGAATTCCACGTCTTCGATGTAGAGTAAATCTTTATCAAAATCAACTGTAACGTTAGTTTCTGCGAAGAGATTTTTGATGTAATTTTGCCAAATTTCTGGATATTCTTTGTTGATTTGGTCACGTAAAAAACTGTTGGTGGTGGTTTCCAATTTTTTAATTACGTAAGGACGAAAAGCGTAATTATCTACAACAGTGTAGTTAGTCACCAACTAAAAAAGAAAGTTAATAATTTGAATTTTGGAATAGAAAATTTACTTCATCCACAAAAAAAGTTATGTTTAGTAAAACATCAGTGGCTTCTTTCAGAAGTGAAACTTCCGGGTCGTTACCAGTCACATTCTTGATGAATGTTGCCAAAACATATTTGAAAATTTTTTCATTCGCTTCTTTTTTCAGTGTTAAGAAGTCTTTTTCGCCTTCACTTTTCTTACTAACGAATCTCTTATCGTTTTTTAAAGGGCTGCAAATTATGGGATTTAGGGCCTGTTAATTTTAGGAGTGTAACCATAATTATTGTTAACGTCAAGTCCTTTTAAATAATTAATCAATTTTTTTTTAAATTACCTAGGTAAGGGACACGTGTTTCCGGGCACTCCTATGTACATAACATTTTCAGAATTGTTGTAATTATTGGCGTCAACAGTGAAACCGATAAAAACGTCCATAGCAACAATTTTTTTGATATCAGCATCTGCTTTGAGCCAATCAAATTTAAAATTTGCTATTTCCGCGTCATTTTTCGTAAACAAACTGGGAATAACAGGAAGTCCGGTTTCTTTTAAATATTTGTAAACCACTGACAACCCCAATTTATCTATAGCTTCTAAAATTAGTTTTGTTACTAAAAATTTTAAAAATTCAATAAAATTACTAACCTACATCCATGCAAGATTTGTAAAAGTCTCTTGATTGTTTAACTGGTAACGGTTCGTTGTCTCCTGGTTCGGAATTGAGGAAATTTACAGTCGAAATTAAAATTCTCTCAGTAATTGTGGAAAATGTTGAAAATGCGGGAAACCAACCGTGATTGGGGTGTTCTTCTGACCATTTTCCGCAAGTGTATTGGTAGAAATCATCGCAAGGATCAACGTCGAGATTAAGAGAATATTTTAAATTTGTTGCTGATCGCAAACATTCGTCAGTTGTGCAAATTTTCGATTTGCTGTAACTTCTGCAATCTGTTTTTGGTTTAGTTAATTTTTGAAAAAAATTTCAAATACTTACATGCAACCACGATCGCTATTAGGGTTATTATTAAGAGAATTAGCAGAACTGTGAGGATTAAGGAGAGTCGCTGGTAGAACTTTGGCTTCTTAAAGCTGAAAATCAAAAGAATTTCGAATAAATTTAAAGTAAAGGTTTGAATGTATTTTATTTAAAAAAAAAGTTGACGTTTTCCAGAAGAAAGTAAAGCTATTGGTGAGGACGTATTTAACGCTATTATAATTATTATATTATACCAAGTTCTGGAAAGCAAATAATTGATGTTTCGTCATACAGACCAATAAACTTTTCTTAAAACTACTCGAAAAGTTAATATTGCTACGTATCTAACTTATTATCAAACCATTGGTGCCATAGAATAGCTAATGTAACTAATGAAGCCATTGAAGAAAAAAATATTGTTCGGCAGCTTTCTAGACGTGAGTCTAGCATTTGACAATGTGTGTCATGAAGATCTGTGAAGTGTGAAGTGTCTTAGGGCCAGTCTTGTACCTTATATCTTGACCTGACCTGACCTGACCTGACCTTCTTACAGCAGATTCTACCACAATAGGCATATTTGCAGATGATACTGTTATCTTAGTTATTCATGAAGGTCCGGTAATTACGTCAGCAAACCTGCAAGACCATCTCTTCCACATAGAAGAATGAACCAAAAGATGGAAGATAAAGATTGACGAAATCAAATCTCAGCTTGTAGAATTTACATTAAAAGAAGGAAAATTACCTCCCTTTTGCTATAATAATATGGAAATTCCATTATCACCTTGTGTTAAGTACTTGGGAATTCATCTCGATACTAAACTAAATTAGAAAAAACACATAAGCAAAGATCAAAAGCAAATAGACCTTAAAATGAGAGAACTGTATTGGTTGTTTGGCAAAAAAATATAAATAGCATTAGAGAATAAATTATTAACACACAAAACTGTAATTATTCCAATCTGGACCTATGGCATTGAGCTTTGAGACTGTGCAAGCAAGTCCAGCGTAGCTATAATTCAACGAACAGTCAAAATTTTTAAGAGCATTAGTCGACGTTCTATGAATGTCACAAATCAGATGCTGCATCAAGATCTCCTTATGCCAACAGTTCAAAAGACAATAGAGAAAAAAAGTCAAAAAGATCATGAGAAGATTGAAATACACTTGAACAAGATACTGCAGCCAATATTGAAATAGAGAAGCAACAGAAGATTGCAAGGAAGATGACCAGCGGACTTGAAATAAAATAAGAAGAAGTTTTCTCGAAGGAGAAATTTTAACAGACCTCACTCAAAATAGTCTCTCAATTAGCAAAAAGCTAATAGAATAGAATTTAAAAAATTATAGAAAACCTTGAAAAAATTCTAATAATTAGAAGATCATTATTAAGAAACCAAGATCGTGTCCAAAAATCACTTTCTAGCACTTCGATGTTGAAAATATAAAATGTGTACAATATTAATGGAATAAATACATAAAAATAATTTAAAACTAAATGCAACAAAATTCTGATTGCCGGAAGTTAAGTTTTTTGATGATCTGAAAATTACAGCAAATTCATTTCAGTTATTAAAAATTTTGTTATACAAAAATTAAATTCAAAATTTTTCTAGTTTTGAAAAATCTTTTTTATTTCGTCTTAGTACATTTGGGGCTAAATTTCTTCAGAACCAGCCACTTCTCTTTTGGAAAGTATCAGTAATCTTTAAATATTCTCTGTTCAAAGTGTCTTCGATTGCAACAAAATTGTTAAATATTTGCCTACTTCTTGTTATAAAAATAACAATAGAGGAGGTTTTAGTAGCGTTCAGAATGTCTTTCCATAAAATTGTTACGGTTTCTTGAAGACGTAATTACCGAATCGGCAGTCTGGCAACAATAATTATGATTTATGCGCCCACATTTTCACTACGACACCAAAAATTTGAATGATTCACTTAACGTTTCTCTTTTTCTAAATATTGTTTAAAATATTTGCTACCTTAGGGATAATATCGGCATTTCCACCACTATTGATTTCGCAATTATTACTACAATGGATAGAAATAATTTATGAAAGGAGAAGACGAGGCTATTACCTATAAATAATTAGTCCAAAAAATAATTAATTCAATTAATAAAACTTTTACGATTCTTAATTATTAACTGACATAACTTGATATTGGCAAAAGCTTTATTTATTACTAACCTTTTTTGTGAGGTCATTGCCTCCAATTGAAGATTTACAATTTAGTTAATAAACAGAAATTTTCTAAAATAACTGGAAATGCTGAGATTAAAAAAAATGGTTTATGATTTTAATGAAGAATTCAGTTGAAGAAAAACTTTGGTTAATAGAAAATTTGACGGTAAAGAAATTAATTTTCGATCAAAAGTAATAAAAAAAATTAGAAAATATTTGTAAAGTTTGCGGACTGGCAACAATAATTAAAGAAAGAACGAGATTTGTAACGAGGAGGAAGAAAAAAAATCTCGCTCTTTGTCTTCAGTATCAGGTAGAAAAGAAAATATGGTACTTTGACACTAGATAACAACATAATAATTATTATAATAATAGTTTCTTTCTAATACACATAATTTGCTATTAAATTTTTTTTTCGAAATTCAAAACGTTCAAAAATTTTTTTCTTCTTCTCATAACTTAACTGCTAATTTTATTTATAGGCTAAAAATCAAAAAACAAAACCGTCGATCTATTCCCAAATATCTTCTTTATCTTACAAATAAAAATTCAACATATTGGTCGAATATTGCCTGAAAGAAATGAGAATAATAGAAAACACTTCTAATCTACCCTTCTAGTAGTAAAAGTTAATAATTTTTTTATAAAAAATAGAAAACAAAACTATAAAATTAGGAACTATTACAAAATTTTTATTGGTTTAACTTCACATTTCTGTGTTTCAAAAAAGTTGAAAGCTAAAAACTTTTATTGCAATAAATTGCTGTAACTAATTTTTTTCAATTGACGATCCAAAATTTTTATAATGGCTAAAATCAATATATGGCTATAAAAAAAATTCTAATTGTTATTAGCTTTATAAAAAAGTTCTATCATTAAATTCTAAATATAAACCTAATTTTTTTTAGATGTAAAGTGTAATTCAATTACATAAATTAAAGACATTATTACGGTTCCTATTACAAGAGAGTAGATGAAAATTTCTTATTATTGCACTTAGCTTAATTAATTAAATTCATGCCAACACTCTATCCTTGAACGTTTTATAAATAAAACAGACGTTCAATCATCTATCACCACATCCCTTCAAAAATTAGGGTAATTAATAAAGTAGATAATAAATGTCACTGTACTCGCCAAATTCAATAAAAACCACTTAACTGTACCTAAGTTAAATAAATTAAATTGATTAACGACACTTACTACTTGGACCTGGAGTTTACCTCCACGAGATAATTATTTGGAGCTTCCCGATTCACAGAAGGAAACCCTGAAATTTTAGTCAAGATCAATGAGATTTAGAAAAATGTAAAAAAATTAATTTCTTAATAGTTTTCAGTTTTAAAATTATAATAAAATTGATTTCACTAACTAGACAGTTAATTATTATAACTTCCAGTACTTTAAGTTATTTGGCGCAAGTAAACAAAATTAAACATTTTTTTTAAATATTCTAATATTAATTTTGTTTAATAATCGCACTTACTTGAAATGGCAAAAACTTTGTCGTTTTCCGCTTCCGGTTGGTACGCAAAGTTGTCCATAGTAACTGCCGGTCTTCTGTCACTTAAGGGTGCTTCTAGTAGGGTAAATTGTCATGTTGCGCGCGTGTACCCCCGTCCAACTTGCTCGACAAACTGCTCGTCATAACATTACCACCTTATCGCCAATGAGACAAATCGATGACGCGAGAATATTGATTCGACAAACTTTTAAATTTTATAAATAATGCATCAACTAATTACTTCCTTTCTTACTTATAACAAACCATAACACATTGCCATCACGTCCGATGTGACGACGTTATTTTTACTACAACACCTAAGCGAGAACGTACCAAGGTAATTTATAAAAAAAATTTCGTTATCACTTTTTCGAAATAGATTGGGTAATTTCTTTTTGCTAAACAACTAGAGAAATTGCGATTATTTATTTACTTTTAAATTTGTTAATAATACAGTTAAGAACAAAACAAAAATTAATGGTAGCCGTGTCCTAGAGCGAGAGGAGCCGTGTAGTAGCTCTTCAAGATTGGTTGGGGGGCCAGTATCGTCTGAAAATTAATTTATTTAGGTTTCAATTTAACCAAAAATTGGGAAAATTATGGGGAAATGACCCAAATTATTGAATAAACTGAAAATTTCTATGGCGATGATAAAATCGAATGTAGACAATCACATAAACGCGATATAGCGTGACTGTCCTGTTTGCTTGTGTGTATGTTCAATATTCTCAATCGGTCGTCCTGCTAAAAAGGATTATCATCAATAATTTAACCGTGTCCCGCTTAAAGATCAATTAAGGTCCGCAATAGTGTAAGCAGAAGGTTAATTTATCTAGGCAACCTCTATGATAATTTTTATTGTTACCATATGACTGTAATCAATGGTAGACCTTAGATTTCTGATAAGGGCAGATTTCCGGAACGTTAAATGGCACATTTATTGTTATTGTTGCTTTTTTTATTATTAAAAAAAAAGTTACTAGACAAATTTGTCAAGTAAGTGGCAAGATATCTCTAAGCGCATCCACCAATTTGCACTTTTCAGTTATTAACATTAAAGGGGGCGACTCGTTGTCCAAATGTATTGTTGTGTTCTCTGTCGCACGCACAGTGCGGTATCGACACGACAATACATTCGATTTTTGTACCAGACCCCACAATTAGACCAAGCTTCTTGATATTTTTTTCTAAAAATTTGGACACATTAGTTTAGGAATGAAAACAATTTTAAGTTTACGAGTAAAATAATTTTAAAAATAAAATCGATTGAATATTACCTAAAATTTATTATTTCGAATTTATTTCGCATACTAGATTATTATTTAAAACAGATTAGGCCTGAAACATCATTGGCTTTCATGTACTAGACCAAAAAATCCTGAAAATTTGTTATAATTTTAGTGTCTTACAACGAGAGAAAACACTTTTGTGTCTATAAAGTCTCGTGCATGCGACAGAGGCCGCAAAAAACGTAACCGCAGCCTTAATATTTTTTATGGTAAATATTTGGAAGTGACTTGTAAATTAATAGCTTTCAGCAATTTTTATAACTGAAATGAAGTAACAATAGGGATGAAAAGACAGTTAAGAATTCAAGCCAGTAAGGAGATTACAATTACAAAATAATAAAATATCTAGAGAAATGTAAGAAATTTAAGACAAATAAATAAAAATCTAACCTGAATAAATAAAACAATTGTGGTAAAAGAAATACCTTAACTGTAGTAGAAATATTCAAGCAAAAATAGTTTTTTTTAAATGGAAAAGAATAAGAAAGTAGTAAAAAAATCGAAACTGAAAAGAATGGTATTTGTGAAATTGTAGGAAATTAAGTTACTTGGTAAAAGTATTTTGGAAAAAAATCAAATATATGAAGTTTAATATATTTTTGACAAAATGGAAACAATAAAGAAAATACGCAAAATTTTCACAAATTTAAATGTTTTATTAACCCGGCGCCTCCGCCATTTCGCACTTGAAAATTGCCAATTTACTTACTTAATCCAAACGGAAATCTTCAACTTACTCACCTTAATAATAGGAGCAGGATGGGCAACATGGAAGCTAGTAATGCTGGCGTAACTAGTTGGAGCTATAGTTTTGATAACAGGAGTTATCGGGGCGATAGCTTTAAAAACAGGAACGGGTGCAGGCGCCAACAAGGGAGCTTTTATCACGGGTGCGGCATAAATTGGTGACGGTAAAGCTTTAACAATTGTTGGAGAAAAAACCGGAGCTGGCAAAAATGGCCCATAACCATGAAAATCGTAGCCAGGACGAGCCATAATCGAAACCACCAAAACACTTAAAAAAAACTTTAACCCCAATTAGTACCGTAATTTAAAAACAACCAAAATACTCACCAGATTTTTCAACATAATTACCACGTTTTCTACTACTAAGAAATTTTTATCTACAATTGTAAAGCGACTGACAACAATTCCTTCAGCAATGTCCTTTTATATAAAGTTTCAAAACGATTGGCCAACGTTACTGGTACTTAACGTAAACACTGTCAACCCCATAAACATTCCAAGTGACGGATGAAGTACACGAGATAGTTGTGTAATATTCAAGACATATAGAGAATTAGATTGACTCACAAATCTGGAAGACTTGCATCAAATAGAACGGTTTAATTAAAATAGTATTAATAGGGCGTGGCTTCAATCATCTCTAGTGATGTCATGAGTTCTAATGGAAACCACGCCTTGTTTTACAAAACTAATTTTAATACAGAATTTAATTCGTAATTTGTTGTTTATCGAAAATTGTTCCAATTTCAATTAGGAATTTGACGTGTGGGATTTAGCGAGATCACTTTTCATCGTAAATTAACCTACCGCCATTCTCTCCCAAATAAACAACTTGTTGGAAGTTAGAAATCAGAGCTGGTTTCCTTTAATAACTTTCGACTGGAAGAGAAATGTATAAAAAAAGTTTTCATTGGATCAAAAGTGAATGTGATTTAAGAAAATTCGTGTTACTTCTGAAGAAGAGATTTTTCGAACGTCTCTTTGTTGTGATTTTTATTAATTTTACTTGTAATAAATCGCGAGAATGTATTAACAATAATTGTCGACTTATAGAGACGACAATTCCTTTCACCTGGTTTAGTATTTGCTTTCAAACCGTGTCTTTCATGTTGGTAATCTAGATCGTTCAATAATCGAGCAATTGCAGTTGTTACTCAAGTCCGTAGTTTACGATGGTGTTATTTTACCATTAGAAATAGCGACATGCGATTTTTAAATGAAAACAAAACGATTTAACTGTAAAGTTGTCAATAATTTAAAAAAATGCCCTAAATTAATTGTAGCAAATCGCGCTTCGTATATTTTTAACGTGTAATTCCTAAATCAATTATTTTGGGGTCAACGAAACGTACTGAATTATGGTGATTGTTATCAAAATATAGAAAATACGAAAGATAATGGAATTTTTATAGTTTTGCTTCGAAAAAATGATATCGTAAACATTATGTTATGTTTCTGGAAATTTAGGTAGATGGACTGAATCTATGATTCTTTTGTAGCCATCATTTAAATTAATTTGTTGGTTTTATTTGATTACTTAGGCATGTGATGTGTGGTGTACAAATAACAAATATTTGAGAAAATCAATAATGTTGTAGTTGGGTTCATCAAAACGTAATGCGAGTTCTGCTTCATTATTGCCATAATGGGCAGACAATCAATGTACAAAATCTAATTGCACTAAACAAAAATAATTTATTTTTCAATAATAAGTGACCGAGATTGAATAATTTTCCAAAGTTCATCAAAAATTACTTAGGAACATCCCTAATATTTCTGTCAGACGTTATACAAAAATTTAATAGTTAGTCGAAAGTTATTTGAAAGCTGTGCAACAATTTTATTTGATTAAGTGTACCTTAGGACAGCACAGTACCTCTCTTTTTAACCCAAGTTCTTGCAATTATTGTTTTTATATTTTTATGTTAAAGATACCTTGCATATCGTTCTGGAAAGATTTAATGCGGTTCTATTTATTACATATTGTTTCACTGCAATGCTATAAATTAGTAAAAATTGAAACTAACAAAGAAATGAGAATCCAAAAATTAATTTTTATCTTTTGATAAAATCCATAATTATTATTAGATTAAACCTCTAGCATATTTTGTAAAAAAATCTACACATAGCTGTAAGCTACTTATATAGAAGATCACTTAGAATGAGGTCACTCCAACTACTTTTGTGTGTTTTACTTAATTTATGTTAATTTTGTTGGAAATTTCAATAGTAATTTCAAAATCGTAAATACTTCATTCTAATTCTTGACCTTACCAGTGACCGGCGTTACGGGTAAAAGATCATTTTTTAACTTAAAATATTTTCTTATATTATTATTGAAAATGTTCCTACATATTTACTGTATGCTTAGCTTTAGTACTGATGATTCTCGGTGTAGTACCTTCTTTAACCACGTGTCACTTTCGACGTTTACCTGGCAAAACCCAAACAGTCGATTTAAAATACATTACAATTTGTGTTGGTACCATTGACCAAAATCTTCTATTGGCAACACTACCTTTGGCAGACGTCAAAATTTTGAAGTTTGTTTATTATTGCCAAATTTTAACTCGAACAACTAACAAATGGAGCTGGAAAGGTACAGACTGTTGTAGATTATAAAATTCAGAAGATTGTTCAATATTATGGTGAAGACTTTGAGTGACATATCGACTTGAAAGGAAATTTTTACATTTCAGATTTTTTCTATGTTATGTGGTGGTCTCTATATTTGATTGTATAAGTAAACTTAGCTACAATATTTTTAACTAAGATATAACTGAAGCAGTGCGACCTTTCCAGCTCCATTTGTTAGTTGTTCTTGTTAAAATTTTACAATAATACAAACTTCAAAATTTTGACCTTTATTAGCAGTGGTGTTACCAACATAGAATTAGTGTCAATGGTACCAATACAAAGTGTAATGTATTTAAATCTACAAAGTCTAAAAGATCTTATCACGTTTCTGCTATTCTAATGCTCGGACAGAAAATCAGTCTATTTCGGTTACTAACCTAAAATACTAACTAACTCAATGTCAAGAGGTAAATGATCTGGCAACACTGGGCCCAGCTATCAACCCCTGAAAATTCTAATAACATGTAAAAGCACCCTTTAGAACAATGTTACCCCAATATTGCAACAAAACGCTGAAACTAGCAGTTCCGAAGTTTATATACACGACTTTTTCGAGGTATGCCACTTTGAAATTGGTTAAATTAGAATTTAGTGAGGTTATGTTGAAGTTGTGTTTAAGCCAAAAACTTACTATTTTTGAATAACAACCAAGCAAATTTTCAGGAATTTATACGAAACGCATTACGACGTGCTAAATTTACCTACAAATTGTACAGCTCAACAAATCCGAGAGGCGTTCATCAAATTATCAAAAAAGGTGCGTTTTCCTCAATAATAATAATAAATTACACAAAAATTCTAGCACCATCCTGACTTAAATCAAGGTACGTTATCACACAATAAAATTCTTCAAGTCAATGAAGCGTATAAAGTACTGAGTAAACCTGAATCCCGAAAACTCTATGATCTTGGCCTTTCAAATCCTCAAAGTTCGCAAACATATCATGGAGAAGCTCCAGGACCAAAGTAGAAACTATTTGAAATTTCGTTTAGATACTAAAAATTAATTTTTAGTCCTTGGGACAACCCGTTATTTTGGGCAAACAGAGACCGGAGCCAGGATAAATTTTACACTGACAAAGGATATTATGGTATCAAGGGGATTAAGCGCGTTTCGAATAGCGCTATCGTGATTTCTTGTGTGATATTAACACTAATAGGAGTTACTGTGCAAGTTTTCTTGATAAAGTA
Organism: Pyrochroa serraticornis; assembly: GCA_905333025.2. Classification (NCBI taxonomy): domain Eukaryota; kingdom Metazoa; phylum Arthropoda; class Insecta; order Coleoptera; family Pyrochroidae; genus Pyrochroa; species Pyrochroa serraticornis. The sequence goes on along the minus strand of HG995157.1, from coordinate 4,047,847 downwards.
AAAGGTTTTTCGTGAAATTTTTGAAAATTAATTTTTTGTTTCTAGCAAATCTTTCACTTTTCAAAGAGAAGATTTAACGAGGAGATCGTTAGAAGCCGAAAAGTGTTTAAATGAAACCAGACAAAACGCGATAAATATCGGAAACGAAGGCCAAATAGAAATATTGAAACTCAAGTTGTTAGGGAAGGAAAAAAAATAGTTAATTGTTAAAAAGAAAATAAACATTTGGATCCACACATTTATTTCAAATTCACCTATAAGCTAACACATAACATTACCAACAGCAGAGGACTCAAAAGAGTGCAAATTTGCAGTTAAAAAAAAACTGCATAGGTGTCTAAAAACGGTTACATACTCAATACGTTAACAAAACGTAATTAGTTTGAGTTTGCAATTGAGTCCCCAAAGATAAATAATTTACAATAATAATAATAATATAATTGATTCTTAAAACCATCTACTTAGACCTCCAAGTTAAGCTGCTTTTTGTGGGGCCATAACCGTGGGAGAAGTTGCATTCGAGTTTCTTACAAAATTTACCAAATTTACAAGGTTTAGGATGATAAAACGCACAACTCAAATTTGTACAGTTGGGAAAATATTTACAAGTTTGCTTGTTTGAAGCGCTAGATGGCGTTATCCTCGCAACTACAACATCTTGATTAGTTGGAAATTTCGCCACTTATTAAAAAACTTACCAGCAACTTTACCACCTGGACTATGACTGTAACAACAATCTCTCCTCGTGCAAGAACTTCCAAATTTGCAAATGGGATGCAAAAACAGACATTTATCCCCAAACTTACAATGCGGAAACATTTCACAATTAGTAACCGGATGGACAAACTCGCATTTCTCCCCCTGACGACACGTAGGCCAATAGCGGCATTTTTCTTTGTTTTTAATCGACGACGGCGCATGTACCACAGGCAACTTATCAGGAATATTCAATTTAGTTTTAACACTAGAAGTAACTTTATCGAAAATTATGGGAGACGGGGATCTTTTCTTGTCTAATCGGGATTTTATTGAAGGTTTCGGAGGATTCTCTTCGTCTTTTAGATCCTCGAATTTCGTTTTTTCAATGCCGTCTAACGTTACGATAAATTGTTGTTTAACTTTACAGTTTTCCGACAAATTCTCTTCTGGCAAAGGAGGAGTCTTCGAGGCAAATTTTGGCGAAACCACCACGTATTCAATGTCCTCCTCTTCTTGGACGGGTTCTCGAACGGGCGGCAGAATCTTTTTAGTTTTGTTCTTTTTTTCCGGGAGTTTCCGCTCTTCTTTGAATTTTTTCGTGAATAAGGCGTCGGAGTCTTCGTGCTGCTTTTCTTTGAATTTTTCCAGGAAGAAAACGTCAGAATCTTCCTGCGCCTTTTCTTTGAATTTTTTTGTAAATAAAGCGTGGGACTCTTCTTGCGCTTTTTCTTTGAATTTTTTTGTAAATAAAGCGTGGGACTCTTCTTGCGCTTTTTCTTTGAATTTTTTCGTAAATAAAGCGTCAGAATCTTCCTGCACCTTTTCTTTGAATTTTTTCGTGAATAAAGCGTCAGAATCTTCCTGCGCCTTTTCTTTGAATTTTTTTGTAAATAAAGCGTCGGACTCTTCTTGCGCTTTTTCATTGAATTTTTTCGTGAATAAAGCGTCAGAATCTTCCTGCGCCTTTTCTTTAAATTTTTTTGTAAATAAAGCGTCGGAGTTTTCTTGGGCCTTTTCTTTGAATTTTTTCGTGAATAAAGCGTCGGAATCTTCCTGCGCCTTTTCTTTGAATTTTTTTGAGAATAAAGCGTCAGAGTCTTCCGGCGCCTTTTCTTTGTATTTTCTCGTGAATAAAGCATCGGGTTCATCCTGGATTTTCTCTTTATATTTCTTAGTGTACAAGGCGTCTAGCTGCAAAAGTAAGAAAATAATTACAAACACATTCAAGAAAACTTTTCGGCATTCAAACCACAGCAGAAGTTTTAGAAAAAAAATTGAAACTCCTGTCTTCCAATAAGGTCGCGACATGACGACCGAAAATCAAGATAACAAATTAATGATACGCATCAAAAAACGCGAAATCTGACAAACTACAGCAGCATCGTAATTAACTTCATTCAAGCCATAACAAAAATTTTAGAAGAAAAATTGAAACTTCGGTCTTTTAAACAAGATCGCGGCAGAACAACCGAAACATCAACATGACAAATTAATGACACGAATCAAGGAACGCGAAATCTGACCAACTACAACGGTAGCGTAATTAACTTCATTCAAGCCACAACAAAAAATGTAAAAATAAATTAAAACTTCGGTCTTCTAAACAAGGTCGCGACAGAACGACCAAAACATCAACATGACAAATTAATAACGCTAATCAAGAGACGCGAAATCTGACAAACTACAACAGCAGCGTAATTAACTTCATTCAAGCCATAACAAAAAAAAAAAAATTAAACATCAGGCGGCCGCGACAGAAAGACCGAAACATCAACATGACAATCAAATAACAAACAAACGCAAAATCCGATAAACTAAAATAACATTTTAAGGACACCTTGAAGTTGCTGCCAACTTTGGGGGTTTGGGCTATGCTCCTTTGGGCCTCAGCCACGGCCTTCAATAGCAGATTCTTGTTGGCTTGAGGAGCGTCATAGGGGATAACTCTTGGTTTGATTTTAACCATGCTGGCCACTTCTCGTCCTTTAACCGGTTCCTCAGGTTCTTCTAACGGTTTTTGCGGAATCGAAACTTTTGACATCACCCCCAATCTATTCAGCACGCTCTAAAACCACAAAATTTAATTACAAGAAATTTCAAAAATTACAGCAATTACTTCCTTGGTTTTATCACCATCACGCCGGTTTCTGAAATCACTTTTCTTCTCCAAAGATTTCCTATCCTTTTCCCTTGAAACCCTAGAAACATTTTCTGTTTCATCATGAAAATCCGCGACACTAATCCGGCTTTTCTTCAACCGCGCTGTCTCGTTTTGGTCTACGCTCAACCGCCTTTTCCCTAATCTTTCCAAAATTGATTTGCGTTTCACTGAAGTTTCTTCGTTGGAGAAAGTAATTTTGGTGCGCTCAGGACGTTTAGGGGGAGATTCCTCATTGATTTCGGGTCTTGAAACAGTTTCATTACCAAAATCGGTGTCTATTAATTGAATTTTTCTAGGAACTAGCTTCTTCTCGTTAGTTTTGTCGCTTTCAAAGAGTTCATCTGGAAGAATTACGTTAAAAAAAATTGATTGTTATTAGAAATAATCACCTGGTTCAGCTTTGAGATTAATGCACTCTTCTTCGTCATCACTATCAACTAATAACCCTAATCGACTCTTAACACTCTTGATCTTCCTCTCGATATCCTCCAATTCTTCTTCAGTTGACATATTGACTTCTGATAGTAGTGGAATATTGAAACTGTCTTGCATGACTTCGGTGCTATTATTCGACTGGTTCTCTTTCATTATTATAATTTTTCTTTGTTCCGCTAATTTATTAGCGTTAATAGGTAAATCGTCAGTTAGCGATTTAAAACTAGAATCTTCTCCACTCACAGGTTTTTCGTCATCAACTTTTTTTTCCAACTTCTTATCTTTCTTCTCTTTCTTAACGTTAACATTAGCGATTTCATCCGATTTTCTCTTAACCGCTTTTTTGTACACTTCTGAAATAAATTAATAAAAAAAAGTTTGACTTTTTTAAAAAATTACCAGGATTAGTTACAGTAACTTCTTTGAGTTTCTTGAGAACAATATGGAGCCAATCAACAAAACTCGTGGTTTTCGCCGCTAAAAACAACTGTAAATCTTCTTTCATTTGCGATTTCGTCCTTTTATTCGCAACCATAACCATAACGTAATCGGGGAGCTCATCATCTAAAAGCGGTTAAAATTTATTAATTTTTAATAGTTGGAATTGAAAGTACTTACCGACGTAACAGTTCAGTTCCAACAGTTTGGCTTTGATTGCGGACTGAAATTGGGGGTTTTAATAAATTGATTCGATCAGGAACAAAAACATAACCTAAAAGTTATGTCAAAATTTCAAGTCAACTTACTCGCATTTTCTGCCCGACTTCCGCCCCTATATTTGCCATAATTGCAGTTTATTATATACAGCACTTCGTCAAACTCGGCGTTTAATTAATTTTAACGTTTTTAGAGATAAATAATATCACAAACTGACGAGGCTCGGTAAAACACATGGTTACTTTACCGACGCGGAAGTTGACATTTGACGCTTTAAGGGTGTAAATAAGTGGCGCTAAATTTAAAATATTCAACCCCAAAAAATAATTTGTCACTACTAGGTTTTCAAACAATTAGCTTCATATTTAAAATCGCTTTCTATGTTTCTCGAACTTTTCAGCAAACTCTATTGCGACCAATCTTGAATTAGAATCAGAAAGGTTGCTTGGAAATAATTTTCAGTACAGTTTTAGTCGTTGGCACAGAAATTGTTTATTATTAATAATTGAAACCCATTCGATTTTGCGCTATTGTTTAAATCACCAATTTTATTGCTCAATCCAGTAATTGACCTATAAGAAATGGGGAGTGACACATATTTCTAGCAAATTATCGACAAAAAGTTATTTCTCCAATTCTAATGACTGTTCTTGACCCGAAAACAATTTCTGATCGCTTCTTACTACGCCTTTAATTTGATGGCTCCTACTTAATTTAATAACTCAAACTGTTACGCAGACGATTATTAATTTTTTGTACAGTAAATATTTTAAATCTATGTACAAGAACCTGAAATATTTTTTTAGTATTTATACGAGGAGTTTTATATCTATGTACACTCTATAACGATTTCCTGAAACCCTCCAACACTGATTTTCATTACCATGTTCAAGATTATTACGCTTCACATTACCTACTTTACATAATAAACTATATAAACACTTTTACCTAGAGAACGATTATTGAACTTGGCTTCTCTATGTGTTGCGTAAATAATTAAGTTAATTACGAGGCTGTCAAAAATTGCTGACATTGGCAATTTGGTCGGGTCGCTATATATAAAATTGCGGCATAGTTTTCTATTTTTGTAAGTACACCGTTATCAAAATGATTATGATTATAGTTTTATAAGAGCCATTGTAAGTAGTCGAACTAAAACCACATAATAGGTTTGGTTATTAATGTTTGAGGTCGGTGCTTCGATAAATTTCAAAGAAATTACTTTTAAGGTTACTTGTAGCCTGCAGCAATTTTTTTTCTTCAATTCCTCAACAAGACAGTCTGCAAGCATACCAGACTTCAATTACGTAACGACAACTAGGAAACGATTTAATTAACCTAAATTATACACCAAACATCTATTACTACTTATAGTTATAAACAAATTGAGCAATGATTTTTTTTAATTTTTTTTATTTAAAATATTTGTAGACATACTTAAGTGGTAAAGGATGAGCAATCCTTGTTGTTGAAAAGTAGTTGCGCATACCTTAAAGGTACGTCGTACTAAAACTAGGCCTAATTATGCATTCCAAAACGAATACATTTCGAAATAGTGATAATTATCCAAAATTTGATAATTATCAAAAAATTCGTCCAAAGGTTATAAAAAGGTTGAAAACCTGAAACACTTGGATAGGTACATAACGTTCAACAACTATAGGTACACGTTGCCTATATGAATAATAAATATTTTTTTTATTGTAGTCTATCGAGGAATGTTGAAAACTATTATTACGTCAAACTTAGTGACACATCGATTGAATTTGGCAAATCTTCGTAAACACTTAATTAACAACATCAAAAATCAACATTCAACCAACAAAATTTGTGCTTTAAAAAATTGTGCTTCCCCACTAAAAATGTTATATGGCACATTCAACCACTACGCTATCCTTTGGGTGTAAACAGTAACCGCGTTGTGGGGTGGTTCCGGTTTGAAAACGATTTTCCCGTCCACTTTGTAATCCTCGTACTTCAAGGAGTAAATGCAGTCGAAACCCAGCTTTTTCAAAGCTCGCGCCGTGAAGTGGCTGGTGCAATCAGCAGACATCAACCCGCAACCAAGCTCTTTCGCCATCTCCCTGCAAAAAAATTAATTGAATTATTTGTGAGAAAATCTAATAAACCATTCGAATTTATAGGAAATTTATTTGAAAATATTTCTTTAATTATTGGATGAGAGGAACTGGGGGAAGATTCGTCCTATTTATCCTTCGTCCTTGGCGATTTATTGAAATCGCGAAATTCTGGCGTGAGGTCAGGTCGTTGTTGAAGGTTCCCCCGCATTCTCCCCAAGTAATTTCGAGTTATGCTCTGAACGTTTACAACTGGTTCGTCTCCCCATTCCCGATCACTTACAGAAATGAAATGGACGATAACAAAGAGAAACGAATGAGATTGTGAGTTGTACGATCGTAGTAAGTCGAAGGGTCGGAGAGGATTGCGTGCGGAAAATTAATTTTCTTTAGGAAAACGGCGAAAAACCCCGACCTCTACCCGGAATATTTATGCGAACCTTGACCCATCTCGACCGCCCAACCGACAACAATCCGGACCTTTGCCAAACTACCGCACAACAGATAAGGAATGTCGTGTCAACGTATCTTGAAGCTAAGTACACAAGTCACGTGTTGACTCGGTTTTGTGCAAATAGGAAATCTCTATGGATATAACGAAGGAAAGTGCAAAGAAAATTCTTTAAACTGGGTGGGTGCGCGTCCCCGTACTCGAGCATTTAGTTAAGTTTTAGTTATTAGCCAATCAGAGCGCGTTTTCTTGACTATTCGAAACGAATGTTGTCGAGAATACCCGATGGACTTTAAACTGGATGGTTCTGCTATCTCTGTCGTCAAATTATTTAGTTTGTCTGACTATCGCTTCTTTAGCTTAGTAACGAGTTTTGGCGCTGCACAACATTCTCAATGCCACCCAGTCACGTGGCTTCAGCACTTCTTTGTGGCGTAGCTTTTGTTATAAATAAAAAAGGATGGAGACCTTTTTTTCATTTTAACTTTTTTTAAATTTTGTTATTGTACTCACTCTCAAAACTACCATCGTAAGTCATGGGAGCAGGTAAATGCTGAAGCCCATCTATCTAGCAAAATTTTAGCACAAACCGGATGAAGTTAAAATGTTATTATCAAATAATTGTTAAAGGGCGCTATATATAAAATTATTGGATCAAGTAGCAAAACTTTATAGAAAAATTGTAATTACCTTGTCCTGTTCATGAGGTCCTGAGCGATGCCTCTGCCTCTCCACGCCCCATCGACGGACAGTATTTTGACAATCATCGCTTTGTCGATTCCTGGAAAGTGTCCGAAAATGTCGGATTCGACAGCTACATGATCCAGTAATTTCAAAATGTTGTTAAACTTTTCATCAGGACAATCTTCTGGGACCATTTCGTCCAAATATCCACGTTTCAAAATACCATTCAAACAAAGTCCAATAATTTTTCCATTACTCATCGCTTTCAAATTGAGTCCACTTCCTAAATCCTTTATAGAATATTCTTCAAGTTCCGGACATCTCTCTTTTCCTTCCAAAAGTTTCGTACAACAATTAAGAGGTTCATCTCTAATAAAGAATCGTCTCAAGAATTGCAAAACATTCTCCTCATCTTTGCTTGAAATTATTTCGATATCGTAAGGATCAGCAGGTGGACTACAAGGGGTTGAAGGGGTTGATGGAGTAGAAACTGAATCGACTGATGACTGAAAAAAACATTAAATCAATATTTTTGATAATTTCAATTTTGTAAAGGTTTGCAGGTGGAGTACAAGAATCGACTGATGGGGGATGACTAAAAGAAATCAATATTTTTGATAATTTCAATATTGTAAGGGTTTGCAGATGAGCCACAAGAATCGACTGATGGAGGATGACTAAAAAAAATATTAAATGAATATTTTTTGATAATTTTGATATTGGGTCAGCAGGTGGCCTACAAGGATCGGCTGAAGGGGGATGTATAAAGGAAACTTTAAATCAATATTTTTAAATAATTTAATAATTATCGAGGATATTTCCATGGAAACTGTCGCTGTTGGAAGGATGAGGGGAGGGTCTTTTTGCAATATTTAACATAAAATCAATACGAAAACCGTCAAATTGTTTGTGTTGGCAACAACAAGAAGCAATTAGCGGTTTTAGAAAGGCGAAATTTTTTTTAAGCAACCAACAAATCTGATTTGTGGTCGATGTTATTTTTATTCTTAGAAACGGTTTGTTTATTTACAATTAAATTAAATAAGTTACGAAGAAGTAAACAAGTTAACGAATATTGTTGGTCAATATTTTGCTTTTACCATTACACGGAATGTATGAAGTGACTGACATTAAATTAATCAATTATCGAGCTTTTATATGTTTATTTTTTTTTTGGAAACACTAATGACATTTATAATATTTTAATTTTTTTAGCAACTAATTAATAATTATAACAACTTTTCAAATAATTTAATATTCTCAACAAGTGTAGACGTGCATTTTGCAATAACTAACAAGGTGAGAAAGAATATGTTATCAATCAATGTCACAGGTGTGTTCCATAATTTAAAAGAATGGAGACAATAAGTTCGAAAGGTAAAACGCGTGGCGACGCATACTTTGAGAATCTCTGGGTTGACTACAGCAGTATTAGTCATAAAATTTGTTTTGATACAATTAACATTTAACGCAAAAGCTTCCAACTTGCATTCAATTAGTGCTAATATTTAAAGTTCTGGAAATTGAAAAATAATTTTGAAACTCGAAGTTATAAATTTACCTAAACAAATTAACCAAAAAATTTCAGAACTTTAGAAGTAGCTTAATAAAATCAAACAACTAAATTCGAAAGGACCCCACGTTAAGAATATTTTTTGTTGTTTAGTTTTTTGTGCTCTCCATTTTTTGCTCTGAATCTTTGGATTTTTCTTGGGTTCCATCTCGAGACACAAGAAATCGTCCCTAGTTCAGTCAAAATTTCCACCCTAATTTCGACCTGGACCATTATCATATTACTTTTGTTTCAACCATTTTTGCTACAAATTGTGTCCTCTTCAGCATCTGTAAAATCTTACTGCCTGTTTTTGTCAATTTTAAACTTTTTGTTTTTCAATTTTAATCATCTAATTAACATCCTTAAGTCTAAATTACAAGCACCACGTGTCAAATAATTTAATTCTTTTTGTTGTGTAGTTTTTTTTGTTCTCCATTTTTTGCTCAAGTGTTACATTTTCTTTACTGGTTATTCTTGGATTCCATCTCGTGACACAAAAGATTATTTTTCAAGGTTCAGACAGGATTTTCACTTCAATGCCGACCTGGGCCAGGAAGTAACCATCATCGGTGTTTTTGTTGCAATTTTTTGTTACAAATTGCCTCCTACATTAATTCATTACCTTCAAATTTAAAATATCGCCCAATTTGTTGCTTTTGAACTTATAATTTTCAATTTGAAACCTAAAGGTACGACACTTATTTCATGAAGTGTCGATTTTTTTTGTTGCATACCTTTTATGTCTTAACCTTTCTTTAATCAAGTGTTACATTTTCTGAACGGGATCCCATCTCGTGTCACAAGAAATTATCTTCCAAGGTTCGAGCAAAATTTCCACCTCAATTCCAACCTGGGGTAAGAACTGTTTTGCTGCAAATTACCTTCTACATTAATTTAATTCTTTTTCAGTTCGTTTTATTTTCATGTTCAACACAGTTTTCAGCAGTTTAGTTTTTCTAACTTTAATACGTCTTCAATACAACTAATGATTGTAATTTGAGGTCACACAGTATCGTAAACTAGTTGATAGCCTTGAGCTTATCAATTATGACTATTATGGTAATCAAAATTTTTCAGTTTCGTGAAAATTAAAGAACCTCGTATTAGAAAATTATAATTTTCTTCTCAGTCTGTCTTCACTGCAGCAAGCTGACAACGAGCATTTAACATCGGCCAAAAAAGTTGTTGTGTAACAAGTTAGAGGGCACTATTATAGTAAGAAGAATGTTGAACGAATTGAAAAATGTTAAATGCAAATTAGAATTAATTGTGATGTCGATGTGAAGATGCAAATTAAATTATTAGAGCTAGAAATTTACATATTTTGTTTGAAAAATGAAAAAAGAAGAAAATCTGGAAGAGCAAAAAGGAAAATTTGTTGCAAGAGTAAATAAAACCGAAATTTAGTATAAAAAGGGATAAAAAACAGAAATAAAAGTTTTACAGATTTACAGATAGCTCTCCAGAAGCTGAAATAAAATGTAAAATTTAAGAAGTCGAAAGAGTCCTAAGTTATGAGAAAGACGAGAAATAGTAGATACAATGTTGCTATTAAAGTCAAGAATAGAGGAAATTTACGTATTTTCTGGGAATTGGAGAAAACCAGACAAAGTAATACGAGGAAAACTGGTAAAGAAACTAATTAAATGGTTGCCACTTGATGAATAAATTCTCTTTAGGACAAACGTAATTTTAACTAATGGCAATTCCTAAAAATTGTTAGTCATAGGAATGTAACAATTATCACATTATAAGTTTTAAAAATATTATTTAAAATTATTTATCAAATGAAAAACGAGAAATTCAAAAAAATTAGGAGAGGTGCTACAATGTTTTTGAGAATTTTAAGCAAAGAGGACACTCGAAAAAATCGAATAGCCAGTTTCCTAATTAATAACTAAAATTAAAGATGATGGGTAATCGTCAAAATTTGTTTAAAATTTGGGAAAAAATATTTTAGATGTTAAGTTGTTTGGTCCAATTCATTAAAAATATTTTCAGTCGAAGCTCGAAAATAGCAATTTTGGCTCAAAATGTCGCCATAAACCGGCGCGTTGAGAAGAAATGACGAATTTTGACGACCACCTCGTATATGGTAAGGTGTCTACAAAAATGGTAATTTCCATCAAATTCCGACGACCTTATGTCCTCCCGGACGCCCGTGCACCAAACAGGTTCTCAATAAATTGCGCTTTTATTTGCGATATTACGGTTTAATGACACAACAAATAATATCCCCAAGACTGTTTTCATCAACAAAATTCTTCCTTTTCGTCACAGCTAAGACGTAATTTTTTTTATTTATAATTATTATTTGACAAACTTAGCAGAGCGCGACAACCGCTTCATTAATTGGTGGAGTAAATCAATTTTCTGCGGTTAATACCGCGAATCATGTCACTCTTTCAATGAACTTTGCCGTTATTAATGTGTTTTGGCAGTTCGACTTCAGGGTTTTTCCGATATCGAAAACGATCGACAGTAAACAATCGCGTCATTAAGGGAGTTGATGGCTCTAAAAACAAAACAAACGGCGGCCTTCACCTGATTCGGGGGTTCGGACACGCCGACAACTTGCACTTCCTTCTACCAAAATTCCGAAATTAAAAAACTAGCTGCGCAAATTTCAGGAAATTCCGCAAAAATTACCCGAGATCCATCCAGTTTCAGGAGCTTTGGGTCAGCAGTCGACACTAAATTTACGGAAATTTTTGGATTTGAACCGAAATTTATTTCAGAAAAGTTGAAGGGAACCGCCAATAATTTTTAGAAAAAATTTTAGGTTTCAGGCTAAAAACGGAAAAATTATTTAATGAAGTTCAGAAAAGTTAAAGAACTCTCCAATAATTTCCAGAAAACAATTCATGGTCAAGACTCAAATTGTGTCGAGAAATTCAGTAAAATTTGGGATTCGACAATAATTTTCAGGAAAAAATTTTGGATTTCGGACTAAACACGCAAAACGTTGGAAAATTATTGCGATAGCGCTTGAAAGAACTCGACAATAGTTTCTAGAAAAAATATTTAGGCTCTGGGCTAGAAACGTGAAATTTTTGAAAATTATTTCGAAAAATTCAGCAAAAGTTAAGGGACTCGACAGATTTTCAGGAGAGAATTTTAGATTTCAGCCTAAGGTCGCAAAGTATTAGAAAGTTATTGCGATAAATTTCAGTAAAAGTTAAATGGACTCGCCAATAATTTTCAGGAAAAAGTTTTAGGCTTCAGAGTAAACGCGGAAAAATTATTTCGACAAAATTCAGTAAAAGTTAACGGACTCGACAATAGTTTTTAGAAAAAAGTTTTACGCTCAGGACTAAAACGTAAAATAAAAAGTTATTTCGAAAAATTCAGTAAAAGGTAAGGGGCTCGACAATCATTTTCAGGAAAAATTTTAGGCTTCAGACTGAACGCACTAAAATTATTTTGGTAAAGTTCAGAGAATCTAAATAATTCTGCAATACTTTCAAGATTGAAAACGTGAAATAGAAAATCATTTAGAAAAATTCAGTAAAATTATGAAGCTCGGCAGTAATATTCAAGAAAAATTTCTAGGTTTCATACTAAAAATGCGAACTGTTAAAAAAATATTGCGATAAAATTCAGTAAAAGTTAAAAGGACCCGCTAATAATTTTCAGAAAGAAATTTAAGCTTCAGACTAAACGCGAAAAAATTATTTGATAAACTTCAGAAAAGTTTCAGGAACTCTACAATAATTACCAGACATAAATTCATGTTCAAGGCTAAAATCGTGAAATAGAAATTATGTCAAAAAATTCAACAAACAATAAACGCAAAACGTTGGAGCATTATTGCGATAACGTTCAGAAAAGTTGAAAGAACTTGGCAATAGTTTCCAGAAAAAAATTAGGCTCTAGGATAAAATTGTGAAATTCACTGAAAGTTAAAAGACCAACTAACTTTCTGGAAAAAAATCTTTCAGTCTGAAATTTTAGAAAATTATTTGTTGAAATTCAGCAGAAATTAGGGCGCGTCAAAGAATTTTATGAAAGTTCTTAGGACTTGAAGCTAGAAATGTTTTTGGTGAGACGGTAAAATTAATTTAGCGAAAATTTTCAGTTTCAGGCTGAAAGCGCGTGGAAAGAGGATGTTAGGAATTGATTTGTGGAGGTTAGCGCGTAATCGCGGAAAACTTTCAGGAAGTGTTTTTCGTTTTGGGTTAAAAAGTTTAGAGGAATAAAAAATTGGTTAAAAATTTACCCCAAACTCGGTGAACTTGAGGTTTTCGAATTTTGGCAGTATAAAGTTGGGTTGAAATTGCACGGCCATGTTGCTGTTTTAACAACGCACGTCGCGGATGTTACACTACTGAAAACAACTGAAAGAATCCCTACAAGCGCACGAAAATATCCGTATAGAAACTGGCAAAGTTTCAGCGACTTCTGCTTTTACATCGCTTACTTTTATACTATATAGCCCCCAAACCCTACGGACGACGGTCGAAAAGCAGTTTTGACTTCCACGCACACTCTCTTAAGTTCTTTACTAGTATTCGTCCGATTCACGTGCACTTCACAACTTCCTCCAGTTCTCCCGATTAACAGGTGTCGAAGATCGATCCACGAACCAACTAACGAACGAATCCGTTAATATTTATTTACTTTTAATTTAACGACGACCGTTTGTTTAAGCGATTATCGCATTTTCGTTAACATTTGAGCAGACAGACTGAGTAATGAATTACACATGCTATAATGTTGTTTCGCGTCGAACGAACTGTTTGTTTATTGCCTTGGAACTTTTTGCAGTTCGAGAAACAAAACGTCGATTTTTCGAAAATAAACAACTCCACCGAGATTTCAGCAATTTTCAACCAAACGCCACGACGATGAAAGTAAATTCACTGGCTACCTTTACCAGGTCCCCCAGGCAATTAACGTAATAATTATTGCGTAACCAGTAACGGTTAATTTTATTACTTGACTATTGAAGAATTAGCGCAGAGGGATGCGCAATTCCGGGGTCATTAATAAGGAATTGTTGCAAAATCAGGAAATTGTTAACAATTTTTACTCCGATCCACGTGAAATAAACGAGTGCCAGTGATCGACATAAAAACTTAATTGAATTGAAACTCAATGGCCACTCTTCACCAGTTGCTTGTTAGTTATCGAGAAAGATTACTGGTGGTAGCCAATTTTTGTGAAAATTGAGCTGACTGCAATTATTATCATTAATTTGATTACGATCTTGAGACATTTATAATGATTGAAAGATAACTGCATAACAAACTACTGGGGAAATCCTCGCGATTTATTTATTATTCTTCTAAATAATTTGCTGAAAAAAAAATATTTTAGTCTTATGCGTACCACTTCTGCTGGGCTAAGAATTATTTTGCAACAATTTTGTTTAATTTTCTTAAAAAAAATTTTTTTTGGTCTGAATTGAACAGAATGTGGAAAATTTGGGTGTCAATGTTATCGAAAACTATTTCACGAATAAGGAGTTTTTGAGAATTTTCCTTACGATTGTCAAGGCTTTGGAATAATTTATTCTAACCAAAACAACTATAAAATTCAAAATTAGTTAGAACTACAAAAATTTTATTTACTGATAAAATTTTGATGGCTAATTAATAGACCAATCAATTGATAAAAAAATTTCGACCATAGGGACAATGCGAAAATGAAAATATTGTTAAACATTTTTTTAATTTACTTTTTACTGACTTGCACAATTTTAATTATTTTGTTATAAGATAATTGGCGGTTTTTCAAAATATTTTTTATTGGAATTAACAATTTAACAATTTACTTCACAGAAAGTCCTGTAGAAAAAAAATTAAAACTAAAATGTAGAGAATTTTAGAAAAAACTATTGCAAAACAATTTTAAGGCTAAAAATGGCAATAAAAGCTTCTTCTGGGTAAGTGGCGTCAAATGCTAACTTTTGCTGATTGCTTACTTTTTGTTATTATTTTCTCTTTTATCAATTTTTAGTAATTTTGATTAATTGTAAATTTAGCCGTTAACATCTTGAATTCTGTCATTAGGAGAAAACATTTTACAGTTCTCAACATTGTTGATGGCTGTACGACACTAATTGAATTCAAGATTTGCATTTATTTAATTAAGCCGCATTATTCGTTTTATTGTTGTATCATTCCTTTTACAAGGTTGTTGTCAAGGATAGAATTGACTGATGTATTTGGACATTAAATATAACTGTGCCATCAGTCACAGCGACTCTTTCTTTAACAATTGACATTTCCTGTAGATAAAAAGGTAACAAATAAATTTTGAATCAGGACTTTGTAGCTTTAAAAAATAAATCCAAAATTTGCTTGCGTTAAGACGCTGATTTATCAAATTACAACATTTTTGACAAAATTTTGACTTTGTATATAGAGCATTATAAGAAATAAATGCAAAATTTACTTACATTAAAACTTATTAGGTAGACATAATTAATTAAGTCACCAATTACCTTACTTTTTGAAAATTTTTGAATCTGGATTTGGAGCTTTAACAGAATAAATCAAAAAATAATAATAATTAAAACTACACCAATTTTCACTAAATTTTGTATCGACGATAATTAGGAAATCAGTTACAATATGTTGACAACATTTTGGATACCGCTTTGTAGTTTTAAAAGAATATAGCCAAAACTTGTTTGTTGTTAATCACAACATAAATTACAATTACAGCATTTTTGATAAATTTTGGCTCAAAGTTTGGAGCGTTCTATTTGTCAGTTTTTTTGGCAAATTTTGGATCCAAACTTTGTAAAGTCAAAAAAATAAATCCAAAATTTAATACAAGTAATCGAATGATTAATTAAAATATTTGAATACATTTTGGGTCTAGATCAAGGCGCCAAAAAATAATTAAATTAGTGGGAGCAAAACAATTTTTTTTAATAGAATTAATTTGTTTGTTCCTGCTTCACTTTATTTAACTATAACATTGTTGTTAAGTATGATTAATTTAATCAATTATTTAACTGGAATATCACAATAATCACTGTTTTTCCGTTGTCACCGCAAACTCGTTTGGTTTTTGCGAAATTAAGAAAATAAAACCACAAGGGCGTATACGTTTACTTATGAATAATAATTTTAGGAAAAACAAGTTCTTGCCATATATTTTACAATTTCTAGCAATCCCTAAATTTGAAAAAAAAATTACAACCTTAAAAAATAAAATAAACAGTCTCCAAATTTAATAAAATTTATTGGTTAAATTCAAACTTTCAATTGAAAAAACGACTTTTTTAGTTGAGTAGTATTAAAATATTTATGAACTAATCTCTGACGTGTAATTAACATTTGTTGTTTGACTTAAGATTTACTAATTAATAAATTCTTTCACATCGTAACATTTATTTTTGGAAATACATTGAAAATCTGCAAGTTAAACACCCTATCAACATAATAAACTCAATAGAACAAATAGACAGAACAAATATTTGCCTTCAAGATACTTCTAATTTACCTACTTACTTCGCAAACATTACATACCTTCACTATCTTAAAGTTGCACAAATTGGAGCCAAGTGAACATGGGGCAACATTTTTTTTGTGCCCTTTTATATTTAAAACTTTCTCATTGATTATAGAGACGATTCTAACAAAAGTGCTTCAGTAATTGCAAATTAGTTAAGGTAGAGTGCACTCTCGATATGTCGACCCCTCAAGAATTTAAAACTTTTATTACTCGTGTGTAGACACAATACAAAACTGTGCATCTTATTAAAAAAATATTAAATGGTTGAAAAAATTGTTGCAGTTGTTGTTAACATTGATTAAGTGACAATTTTAAATTTGATTGAGAGTAAGAAATATTTTTGACTCATGTAGAAATCGCTTTTAGTGCAGTTTTTTCAGTCACGGAGTTCTGACGTCAATTTAGTTTTTAATATTCATTAATTTATTTATTTGTGCGGAGGCATAAAATTGAACAAACAACATCCTGTGACGAAACCGCAACGTGTGTGTAACTTTGTTTGTGGTTAGAAGCGTCAAAGGTGTTTCGTATTCGGAAAAAAAATTGAAAAAAATAATTACGCAGACAAAAAATTGTGAACTACCTTACTCAACAAAATGTGAATAATTATACACAACCCCGAATTTTTCAATGAAAACCGAGAAATAATAAAGGAAGTGAAAAATGTGGAAAACCATGCAAAATTCCAAGAAAACGTGACACAGTTTCTAAAAAGTTCAAGTCAACCTCGCGTTTCCGGCATTCCACTCTTTCCAGTTATTAATTGCATGGCAGTAAATTTTTGTAGAAAAAAGTTGAAATTTTATTGTAAATAGAAACGTGATAGAATTTTTAAAGTAAGGGATGGTGATTTTTATTTCAAAGCTCTTACAGCAAATTTCTGCAAGAATCAGTTGCTACAACTATAATTAATTTTTATAACTCTATTCTTCGTCATATTGTTTTTCTACGTCATTTTAGAGAGCAATTTTTGGTTTATTTTCAAGCAATTTCAAAAAGCAAATTTGATCAATATTTTCAATTCTCTATATTATCAGGAGAACTTTAGAAGCACCTTTCTCATGTAAACGTTTTTTATAATTATTCTGAAAGTTAAAGAAGTTTTGTTGATCAAATTTAGAAATTTCGAAGCTAATAAATTGTAAAAACACTGTTGAGCCATAATTTCCTCACAAAGTTTTTCTTGCCCTAAAATATGAAAAAATAAGATTAATGGCCGCAAAGGAATTGAATTAGAGATCC
Source organism: Pyrochroa serraticornis (assembly GCA_905333025.2). NCBI lineage: Eukaryota > Metazoa > Arthropoda > Insecta > Coleoptera > Pyrochroidae > Pyrochroa > Pyrochroa serraticornis. The sequence goes on along the minus strand of HG995157.1, from coordinate 4,030,415 downwards.
TCGAAGTTTCAAATTGAAAACTGCACGTAATAGCGTTTCTAACTTGATATAACAAAAGAGGGCACTCAGCAAAATAGAATTACAGTCTCTGTGGTTTCGCTTCGCCTGTTTCCTTATCGATTACTTACCCACTTTCCTCAAGTGTTCAGGAAATTTTTCATAGTTATCTATTAAATGAGAAAGAGAAAGGTAACCAATGTCTTGTAGCAAAGTAGGCTGAGCTTGGTACTATTCAAGGGACAATTAATGACAATCGATTCTTGACACACCTACACAATTTTTGTTAAAACTGATCAATTTTTTATTAAAATCCAGTCACGTTGCTATCCAGTCACGTTACTTAGGGATAAAAATTCGTATGATTACGTTAAAATTTCGACTGTTCCAACTTTGGAACGATCATGGTTGTCGTTGCCAAAATTTTGGGTTAGGTTTCGATGGAGTTGGAATTCTGTCGTTTTAATTGTGAGTTGATTATTTAATTTAATGGTCGTGGTAAAGTTCATTGTCGGCAAAAAATAGAGACGTTAAATGTTCCTACTTAGAATGTTTCTAGTTTTCGTTTGATCCTTTCTAACGTAATTTTTTTTGTTAATGACCTAGACGACTACTGCACGCGTTGTATTTAGTTTATCTGACTCAACGCCCTCCATCAACACATTCGCTTGTGTCTCGCTTACCAACCTTGGATAAGATCAGCAACTGGAAGGTTGAATAATCCTTCAACTTAACCTGCCAGTTACGGTTCAACAATCACAGAATCTGACCACAAATTACCACGGCCTCTTCAAGCAAATTACCGTGATGACCACGAACAACTTCGTGATTTCAGGATATAAGTATCTGGAATTGTACCAATTTGTTGAATGGCTACTGGAAATTTTGATGATTGACGATAAAACTTGTTCGAACGTAATTGGGGCATTCTAAGAAGACGTCACAGAATTTTTCTAAGAGTTGATGGGATTTTTGCTAATCATCTCCGGCACCGTAGGGGTTAATTACAAACGATTTCTATCTTCAAAACTAAACACATGTAACAAAAAAACTGCTCAAATTTTTTTTCGAAATACACCTACAAGTTAGAAATTTAGAAGTGGAGTTTGAAAAAAGAAAACTCAATTAAGTTGTTGAAGGTTTAAGATAAAAGTTGGTGGAACTCAAGGAGAAGTATCCTTGCAACGTGAAAGTAAGGAGTTGAGATTAACTATTTTTATATAATTAAATGGTTGACAACAATCACTGCAGTGTTAAAAATGAAATTGAAATTCATGATACTGTAGAGAATCTTAGGGCATTAGATGATGTTCAATAAAATGACTCTCAACAAAAATGGTTAATATTTCAGGTTGAACGTCACATGCCTATATCGTTAGTAGATGGTAATGGTGATAAGGAAAAAAGGAAGGTGAATGGAATAGAGGTTCAGGAAGTTTTTGGGTCAATTCTGGTTGAAAGGCTTCAAAAGATAAAAGCAGTCGAACTAGATCAAGACCATCTGACGTTACTTTATGTCAGAAACAAGGTTGTTTTTGTTTAAAAAAAGATGTAACCTATTCACATAAAACTTCAACAAGCCAAGCTCAAAGAAGCCATTCAAGTCAGTTAGCGATAGTAGAAGTGTATTTTGTTGAAAAAATGCAAAGAATTTTAAGAACATCTATTTGAAAAGGATTCCAGAATTTTAAGAAATTTTTAACTACTACAGAGAAAATTACTTAATGATAGAGAGTGGCAAAAATTGTCTAGAAATTTTTAGCAGATTTTGAAGAGCAAGGTTTTTCTTAAACTTAGTCCAGAACTAAGACTTAGTTTCAAAAAACTATTTAGTTCTAGAAGAAGATTCTAGTATGCAGAAAATTTTTAAAACTAACTTAAACTAAATAACTCCTTAAGAGAAATGGTACTTCAAGTTAAAAATCCTAGAAGATATTTATTTTTCAGAACAACGTCAAAATTTGAAGATTATCCGCCTCTACCACACGATATCTGCATTAATGTTAAGTAGACCTTGTGGGATAATCCGTACAAGATTATCTTTTTAAAACGGAGCAAGACATGACTTAGAAAATTTACCTCATGTTAGAGATAGTAGAAGACATTTCCAGAAGACCGTCAAAATTTAAAAATTCTACACTTTCAGCATAAAGATTTATAAATATTTTTTTAGCAGACCTTGTAGTGTAATATCTGTGAGATTGAAAAATGGAGTCAGACATAAGAGAAAAACTACTTCATGTCAGAGATACTAAAATAAATTTTTAAGACTCAGTCAAAATTTAAATATTTTACATTTCCATTATAGAAATAAATTAACAATACTTTAGCAGACCTTGCAGTGTAATATCTGGGACCTTCAGGTTAAATAAATTAAAAGATATTTCTATAAGTAGGTGTAATTCTTAAAATTATACATCTCCAGCACTCAGTTATTTATAATACTTTAAGATCAAACTTGTAGTGTAATGTCTGGCAACAATTTTTTAATACGGGACATGACTTATAAATGCTATTTTATGTTAGAGATAGTAGAAGACATTATCAGAAGACAGTTAAAACTCAGGAATTCTATACCCTCAGCATAAGAATAGATAAATAATTTTCCAGCAGACCATGTAGTGTAATATCTGTGAGATTTAAGAAAATAGAGTAAGACTTAATATAGAAAAACCACTTCATGTCAGAGATACTAAAAAAAATTTTTAAACTCAGTTAAAATTTAGATATTTTACATCTCCATTATAGAAATAGATGAACAATACTTTAACAGACCTTGTAGTGTAACATCTGGAAGACTATTAGGAAAGAAAGTAAACCATAACGTGAAAATTTACTTTCAAGTTGAATAGATTAAAAAATATTTCTACAAGTCGGTGTAATTCTTAAAATTATACATCTCCAGCACTAAGTTATTTATAATACTTTAAGGTCAAACTTGTAGTGTAATGTCTGGCAACAATTTTTTAATACGTGACATGACTTATAAATGCTATTTTATGTTAGAGATAGTAGAAGACATTATCAGAAGACAGTTAAAACTCAGGAATTCTATACCCTCAGCATAAGAATAGATAAATAATTTTCCTGCAGACCTTGTAGTGTAATATCTGTGATAAGAAATTAGAGGAAGACTTAATATAGAAAAACCACTTCATGTCAGAGATACTAAATAAAATTTTTTAAACTCAGTGAAAATTTTGATATTTTACATCTCCATTATAGAAATAGATGAACAATACTTTAACAGACCTTGTAGTGTAACATCTGGAAGACTATTAGAAAAGAAAGTGAACCATAACGTGGAAATTTACTTTCAAGTTAAATAGATTAAAAGATATTTTTATAAGTCGGTTTAATTCTTAAAATTATACATTTTCAGCACTGAATTATTGATAATTCTTTTAGATCGACTTTGTAGTGTAATGTCTGTGAGAATTTTTTTAAAGCAATACGTGACATGACTTAGAAATTTTACTGTATGTTAGCGATAGGAGAGAACATTTCTAGAAAACAGTCAATTGCTTAAAAAATTTTCACCTTCAACATACAAATAGATGAGGCAATATTAGCAGGCCCTGTAGTGTAATATCTGTAAGATTTAGAAGAATAGAGCAAGACATATTAGAGAAAAACTACTTCATGTCAGAGATACTAACAGAAAGTTTTATAACTCACCCAAAATTCAAATATTTTACATCTTTATCATACAAATAGATGAACACTAGTTTAATAGATCTTCTAGTGTAATATCAGGAAAACTTTTAGGAAAGAAAGTGAACTATAGCGTAGAAGTACACCTTCAAGTTGAATAGATTAAAAAATATTTCTATAAGTTGGTGTAATTCTTAAAATTATACATCTCGAGCACTGGATCATTTATAATATCTTTAGGTCGACCTTTTAGTGTAATATCTGTAAAAAAAAATTTTAAACCATACGTGGCTTGACTTAGAAATGCTACTTTATGTTAGAGATAGTACAAAACACTTTCAGAAGACAGTCAAACCTGAAAAATTATACACCTTCAGCATACAAATTGATGAGCAATATTCAGCAAACCTTGTAGTGTAATATTTGTTAGATTTAAAAAGATAGAGCAGGACATAATAGAGAAAAACTACTTAATGTCAGAGATACTAAAAAAAATTTTTAAAACATAGCCAAAATTGAAATATCTTACATCTTCTTTATGCAAATAGATAAACAATACTTTAGCAGACCCTGTAGTGTATAATCTAGAAGATTTTTAGAAAAGAGAGTAAACCATAACGTGGAAATAGATGTTCAAGTTGAAGAGATTAGAATATATTTCTATAAGTCGGTGTAACTCTTAAAATTATACATCTCGAGCACTAAGTTATTTATAACACTTTTAGGTCGAACTTGTAGTGTAATGTCTGCGAGATTTTTTTTAAACAATACGTGACATGACTTTGAAATGCTACTCTATGTTAGAGATAGTAGAGGATATTTCCAGAAGGTAGTCAAAACTTAAGAATATTACACTTTCAGCATACAAAGAGATAAGCAATATTTTAGTAGGCCTTGTAGCGTAATGTCTGTGAGTTAAGAAAAAATAGAGCGAGACATAATATAGAAATACCACTTTACGTAAGAGATATTAAAAGATATTTTTAACACTCAGCCAAAATTTAAATATTTTACATCTCTATTTAAGAAATAGATGAACAGTACTTTAGCAGACTTTGTAGTGTAATATTTGGGAAATTTTTTGAAAAGAAAGTCAACCATAACATGGAAAACACCTTCAAGTTGAATAGATTAAAAGATATTTTTATAAGAAAGTGTAATTTTGTAAATTATACATCTCTAGCATTGAATCATTTGTAATACTTTGTTTGGATCGACCTTGTAGTGCAATGTCTTCGAGAATTAAAAAAAAATATACGTGACATGACTTAAAATGCTACTTTATGTTAGAGATAGTAGAGGACATTTCCAGAAGGCGGTCAAAACTCAAGAATTATACACTTTCAGCTTACAAATACATGATTAATATTTTAGCAGACCTTATAGTGTAATATCTGTAAGATTAAAAAAATAGAGCGAGACATAATAGAGAAGAGCTACTTCATTGCAGAGATACTAAAAGACATTTTTAAAACTCAACCAAAATTCAAATATTTTACATTTTCATCCTACAAATGAATAATACTTTAGTAGACCTTATAATGTAATATCTGAAAGACTTTAAAAAAGAAATCCTGTCATATTGTAGTATTTAAGAAATTGAGAGATATTTTCAGAAGTTGAAGTTTAAAAATTATTTCATTCTGGCACACGATTTTTGAAATTACTGTTACGTAGACCTTGTAGACATTTTTTTTAATGAAGCAAGACGTGACTTAGAAAAGCTAACTTCATGCTGAAACAATTGAGAGATATTTCTAGAATAACGTAAACCTCCACCATACGTACTTGTAAATTACCGTTGAGTAGATCTTGTTGTGTAATGTCTGCAATATTTGTAAACAGCCGAGCAAGCCATAACATAGAAAAGCTAGAAAAATTGAAAGACATTTCTATCAACTGAGTTAAAATTTGAGAATTATGCACCTCAACATATTTTTGAAACAGAACTTGTAGTGTAATATTTGCAAAAAAATTTAAAAACGAAACAAACCAACACAGATAAGCTACTGAATATTAAAAAGACATTTCAGGAAAACTCAGTTGAAGCTTGAAAAAGCTACAACATACGTACATATGAATAACTGTTGAGGAGACCTTGTAGTGGAACAGTTAGCAAATTTTTTCTGAATTTCAGAGAGTTCGAAAATGTCCTCGATAAAGTAGATAGGAAAATCTGTAAATAAAATATAAATTTAAAAATTATCAAAATCCTGACAATTTTTTACTAAAACCAATATAATTAGCAACTGAAAATAAAATTAACGGATTTCCTGCAAGAACAAAGTGGTTGAGTTAAAGAAGAATTCTACCTATGAAACAAAAATTTGGAATTTTAGAAGATAAGAAGTAGAGGAAAAATTTATAATAATATTTAGGCTAGACCACCTTGTTGGCAGTTAGAAAATTTTTAGAGAATTTTCTTTCATTTTCTTGATGTTTTTACTTCCCAGTCCAGAGGAACTCTTCCAGAAAAAGCTCAGCAAAAGCATATAGTTTAGAACTTAAGGCAACGAAAAAGTTTTGAAAGTGTTACAATTTTTTTTTATTAATTGAGGAGACCAGTTGAAGTAAATCCTAAACAAATATTGACCAAAAATAGTTGAAGACCTTTTTAACGAGATTTGAAGAGAGTTGAAGATGTTTAAAACAAACAAAAACAACTTGTCGTGTTTTGGTCGCAAATTTTTTTTACAATTTTTACAAAACGACCACTTTGTGCCAACGAATTTTTGAAATTCTCGTTGCAACTCTAGCCATATAATCAAAAATCGAAAGATCTTAAGCTTCATATCAAAAAAATTCGTTCTTCAGGCGTGGCAAAGTGTCGATTTTCAGGTGTCAGAGATCGACCTTCTTTGCTTCCAAGCACACGATATAATTACACAATAAAACCATGAAACCACATCAAAAACAAACAGTTTAATTACATAATAATCCCTCAAAACCTGAAAACGACCACGCAACCATTACCTATCGCAACACGTTGCTTTTTCGACGACTTCGTGAAAGACCTTCTCAAAACGTCCAACAACCGACTGGCAATGAACTTGGAAGAACAAGGCCGGCATCACACCACAAGTACAATCAAATTACAATCTCACTGTAACACGATTTGATTTTGAGACAAAGATTGTTGTAATTGGCTCAACAACAGGATAAGCGACGGTTTTGCGTGTGCCTTATAATTACATTATTAACGATTTCAATCAATTCGAGTTAGCAACTTCACGAAGTTGCTGAAGTTACCTTGATTTAAACATAAATGTATAGACACGTGCTAGTTCAAAATTCAACCGGTTTTTCAAAATGTAGCCTTGTCAAATTTTTAAATCACCCGCTAATAGGGCTATAAAGTTACTTCGAAACAAAATGAAGAGTTTTTAGTGGGGAACTACAGTGATTTCATGTTGAAATTCGGGAAATTTGTGAAAAGACTCGAGGTTTTTGCAGAATGCGGAAACTACGTTGTGGAGTTAACGTCACTTGTGCATGGATTTTTAAAAAGCTCGAGGCGATGGTGTAAAAACTAAAAAATGGGTGTGCTTGAGGTGTGTAATGAAAATAACGTTTTGGTACAAAAAATTAACTGCCGCTATATAATATGGTAAATAGATTGGGAAAGAGTGACGTGTTAAAATTAATCTAGAATGGGCTCGAATTGTTTTGTTATCGCAGCTGTTTAGGACCGCTGAGGTTTAAAACGCCACTTTTTCAATGTTTGGTTTCAAACAACCAGCAAACCGATTTCGCTGATTTATTGCGGTAATTAAAAAAATTCTGGACGATTACCAATTTTTTTACCCAAACATATGGTGGCAATTGAAATAAAATTAATTTTGAAATAGAACCGACTCTAGTGACATTTGTAAGTTTCAAAATTTTGCTAATAAATCAATTGAATAAAGTTATTATTTTGCTTCCTTGATTTCGCCCCTCGCTGCATCTTTTGTTGTCAAATTATGAAGTCGGAAGTGAGTAGGTGGACGATAAAATTTTATCAAAGCAACAAGAATCAAACTGACTTAATTAGACTAAAAAAATACTTAAATAGAAAAATTTAAGAAAAATTGTTTTTGTTCTCTTTCATCAATAATCTTCGTCCTTGCCGAAGTGTTAGAAACGCAGATGCGAAAATGCGCATCGTTTGCATAACACTCAGTATACTTCATCCCGCTAGATTGATGAGTCCATCTGTCATGACAGCTGTAACAGGATACAATTCGCTAGGTCATGCGACCACATGGTTCATCGAGGTCCCGGGATACCGCTCGATATCCTGTGGGAACGTTCTTGGGACCATTGAAACCGACCAGCAATGACACAGTTTTCCTTTCTAATTCCTAACATACTAAATTACAACTTGTCACGACGGCGAATGTTGAAGTTTGTGAATAGGTTGCAAGAAAAGTATAAAATTTAAAAAAAGCGTTCAAGTACATATCGTGGATTCCTTACTATAAACGCCCGTCATTTTCACCTGGTGATATATTTGATTAATTGCAAGTCTTTCCACGTCCGTTATTGTGTTACGCATTTCAATGTTAAAGACAGGATGTGTGGCTAAGATTAGAATGGGGTTAATAGTATTTAATGTTAGAACTAATCGAGATTCAACCAAGGGAAATAGTGATTGTTGATATTAATGTTATCCGGATTTGAACGCGACCCTCGTCGAAGCACCTCTTTCGTTTCGACCTAAGGTACTAAGAACCCGAACCAAAATATTTAAAAGAAAATTGATCAAAAAGTAACTTTAGTTGATCACCAAATGGCGTTTTTTGCAAATCAAAATTTTCGAAATGAGGAACCAGCTAACTCCTCCTCTTCCATTTTAATTAAATTCTACTAGTTTTGAAACTTTCAAGTGATACGTGCTTGATACATTTTTAACAGTGTCACTTTTTACAAAAATTATTTTAGAAATCCTAAACATGTTGCTCTAAAGCTGACCTTAGACGCGCGGATTCGCTTGCAGGAATGCTCGCCACGAGTCTGATCGCAGTCATTTAATTCATAATGACAAGCTTCTCTATAGTGATGCCCCCTGTGTGCGGATTAATGCAACAAAAATGGCGCGTCACTCTTTCTGCTTCTTTTCGAAACTCGAAATAAATTTCAAATGTGTGGCAAAGGAGCAAATTTATTTACAATATTTAAGTTGTGAATTGCTTGAAAATTTAATTGGTTTGTGCCATTTTGCATAAAATTTTTCTTTCATTTTATTGGACGTCTTGCTTCTAGGCGCCATAACTTTGTCTTCAGAGCTTTCAGCCCTAAAATCAAATTTTAATCGTAAACCTTACAATCTTGTCGTTAGGGGTCTAAGGTTCAAAATTCTAGAAAATATTGGTTTTAGACTTTGATAGCGCAACTTCCCCCTGGAAGTAAAACTTCCAGGGCTTCCAGAGAAACCACGCTTCTTAAATTGGTAAAGAGATTTTGTCGTTAAGGGTCTAAGGTTTGACATTCTGGAAAACATTGGTTTAGACTTTGATAGCTTTTGGAAGTGAAACGTCCAGCGCTTCCAAAAAATCTCCTACGTTTCTTAAATTGATGAAGAATGTGCCATAGTTTCTTTTTACTTTTAAAATCAAACTTAGATCTTGAAAACTTACAAAACAAGGTTTATTAATTAATATAAACTCGGTTTTGTAATTGTTGTAACAATCCGAATGTGATTTTAAAAAAGTTCTAAATTCTTTAACTTCACTTAAAGTACATTCCAAAATTTTCACATGATAACTCTTTGATGTACTCTTAAAAATGCTTTCTCACATCTTACAAAACTTATTTTAAAAATAACAAACGTGTTGCTTTAAAGTTTAGCATAGATGCGCGGATTTGCGTGCAGGAATTACAAGATAAACCAAATTTTCTACAGTTCTGCTTGGTGTGTGCAAATATATGAATTGGTGGACGCTTCTTTTAATATTTTAATTTTAAAGTTCTTGCAATAAAAAAAATTATTTTAATTTCTAAATTGCTGAAAGTTTAATTGGTTTGTGTCATCATTTTTTCCTAAACTCTTTAAGCTTTTTAATCAATAAAATTTAATTTCTTGAAAATTTTCCTCATTTCAGCTAATTAAATTATACAGCAACAACAATTTTTTACTAGTTAACGATATGCATCAAATAGAGGAAAGTGAAGGTTTTCTTGGCAATCTCGCTTTCAAACGCCTTTACTTTAATTTGGAGCTTAAATCGCGTTTGAATCTTAAGTATCTAATCATAATTTACCAAAATATTCTAAAATAACAATCATCATGTTGTTTTAAAGCTGGGCATAGACGTGCGGATTTGGATGAAGAAATGATTGCGACAAATTATTTTAAGATTTCAAACGGGGCGAGCTTTCCTTTAGCTTTGCTCGCTTATCCAGATATAAGCTTTGAAAGAGTAAAAGTGGCGCTTCAGTTCTCCTGTTTTTTTTTTCGCTTTTTTCAAAAAATTCCAAATTTATTTTGTTACTGTCATTGGTATACATCAAATAAAGGGAAGTAAAGGTTTTGCCTCTAAGCGCCGTAATTTAATTTTTGGAGCTTTTAACTCTGAAATTGCATTTAAATAAGGTGAGAACGTCGTTAAGAGTTTGGAGTTCAAAATTCTGAAAAGTTTTGATATTAAACATTGATGCAACCAAGGTGTCTTTACTTAATTTACAGAAAATATTTTTGAAATATCAAAAAACAGGGTCTTCTAAAGTTGAGCATAGACGCGCGAATTTGAGTGAAGAAATTATTGCCAAAAACTATTATTGCGACCAATTAATTCATAATGGCATTTGTAACTGGAGGATCGCATAAAAATTATTTTTTTTTCAATTAATAAAACACAATTTTTTGATTAGTTTTTAGTGCCTTATAAAAAAATTCTGTAGTTGCAATTAAATAAATCACACATTGCAAACAAAGTTTTTTATAGATAATAATACGTTATGCATCAGGTGAAGGAAGGTGAAGGTTTCTTGGAAAACTTATCACTATTAACAATTTATTTATTACTTTTGAATTTATTTTTTGCGAGAACCTCCAAGTCCAAAAAAACGTTTCCTGCCTCAAAGTAATTTAGAACAAATCATTAAAAATTCCTTCAAACTTTTTCTCTCGTATTTACCCGGACTTGAAAATTTGACTCAGAACCTGTAAATCCGGGAAGAATTCCACTTTTTAATTGGACCAATAACACTAACAATTTTTTTGAAACTTTTTCTTTCATTTTTTAGCTGTTTGCTCCACAACGCGGTTTTTTTGATGAATCAGTGAAATTTAGTTAATTTAATTCTGTACAATACATCCAGTAAACCGCACATTGACCATGAAACTACTGCAAGGTAAAGTTCGTCGTTAATATGCAAGACGTGCGAGTATTAAAAAATTGAACGTTTATGTGGGTTGACATGCATATTCACGCGCAAAATCGTGGGTCTATGTTCAACTTAAGATGGTATCTTACTATAAAATTGGTTATCTAAATATTAATCTGTTTGTGACCACAATGTTGATTTACTTCAAGTATTTTGAAGGCGTGCCTCTAATGAATCTCCATTAAGTTACTGGTAAATACTTGCCAACCATGACATTGAGTGGCATTAAAGTTATTGCATGTACACTTAAGTAGATACTGTTATCATTTATGGAAAACAAAATCATTACTTACGTTGAAACAAATTAAAGGAAACTTAGGTACGTATTTAAATTATTTTTACAACACGAGTCAGTAATAAGAGAAGTAAATACAATTATTATTAAAAATTATGTTTTTATTGTGCTTAAGTCGAAATAACCATAAATTAATTGCGAAATTTAAAAAATTTATTTAATTGTAGTACACAAAATTTTTACAAAATTAATTTTGATTTTGTACACAAGTTGATGACAATTAAGAGATTTCCCAACACTCAATTATTGTTTTCTTGCTACGTTTTAAATACCACGCGTGTCACTTAGTTTTCACAATTTTGATAAAACTTTTTCTAATAACTTCAATAACTTCACTATTTGCTTCTCGAAACCAAAATGTTAATTAACACTTGTAAAGAAACTTTTCAGGATCGTAGATAAAAAATTGTTCAAGGCCAAAGTAAACAAGATAACGAATCGAATAATCTGTCAAGCGAAAAGATTATGTAGATATAGATTAGATTATTGGGTAATTTAAATTCATGACGAAAAAAATTGCGAAAATTTTTCGAAAATAAATTTTAGTAGCAAACTTGCCATTAACAGAATTTAGTAATTCTATCAGAAGGCTTGGTCTAGTCATCTAGAGCACCAAAACTACTTCTAATGCAATTTTAGTCAAGAAATTCCACAATATTACGTCATTCAGCAATTTCTACAAGTAAATCTCAATTGATAACTTTATCAAAAGATCTTAAGTTATTGTAACAACCAATAGAAGCGAATCTCTTCCAAAGCTAGTTTACTACACTTGTCAAGTTCTTCAGTTTTGTATAATTGTAGTTCTGTGTAATAGTTTCCACTGCTACAATAAATCCCCAAGTATTAGTCACTAGAAAACTATTCCTGCTTGAGCACTCTTGTCTTGAATCTCGAAACTCCTCAACATTGAAGAATCTAATCAAGAGAAAGCTTCCAGTTGTCAAATTAAAATTTTTTGGTAATTAAAATATCTTTTCGCTGCATTTGAAAATTATTTTGGACTATTAAAGAGTTTGTATGACGAGACTTATGGCATAGGCCAATTGAAAATTTAATCAGAAGAAGATCCTTGCTTTTTTATAATTTTTAATACTTGTAAAAATCAATCGAAGCAAATCTCATCCAAAGCTTTCCCTAGTTAGTTCATGACACCTTTCAAGTTTTTCAGTTTTGTACAATTGAAATTTTGTCTAACAATTTGAACTCCTTTCAAAATTATAGCAATTTATCCCCAGTTAATAGAAAATATTTTATCACTAAAAAGTTATCTTAATAAATCTCTACTAGGGCACCTTTTTCTAGAATCCGGGGACTCCTCACTGTAGAAGCACCTAATCAAAAGAACGCTCCCAGTTTTTCAAATTGAATTCTTTTTAGTAATCACAATTACTCTTTGCTGCATCTGCAAAACATATTGCGCCATTGAGGAGTTTACACAACTAGACCTACGGGACAGGCCAATTGAAGACTTAATGAGAAAAAGATCCTCACACTCCGTATGGTCTCTAATACCTGCAACAATCAATAGAAGCAAATCTTTTCCAAAGCTTTCCCAAGTTAGCTCACGACATCCTCCAAGTTCTTCAGTTTGGTACAATTGTAATGTTGTCTAATAATTTCAACTGCTTTAAAAGTTATAGCAATTAATCTTTAATTTATAGAAAATATTTTAACACTAGAAAGTTATCTTGAAGAATCTTTACTTGGGCACTCTTGTCTAGAATCTGGAAAAGAATCTAATCAAAGAAAAGCTCCCAATTTTTTTCTTGCTACAGTTGCAAAACATATTGCGCTATTGAGGAGTCTGCACGACTAGATCTACGGCATAAGCCAATTGAAAACTTAATCAGAGAAAGTCTTCACTTTTTGTATAAAGAGAAGATTGGCAAGTAATCCAAACATTTTAATGATGCAAACTTTTAGAAGCTGCAACAATTTACAAAACTTCAATCACCAAATGAAAGAACATATTTTCTACTAAGAAAGTTGCACAACGACATAGTCCAACTGATCAGAATTTTTTTTTTAGTTTTAATGTAAATGAAACTCTATCTAGTAATCTAAACATGTCTGCGATGTATAGTTTTAGTAGTTACAACCACCTTCAACGGTTATTCTACAAGTAATTATTGAGTCACTTAAAAGATACGCAAAGCGGCTATTTCTATATCTATGTTATTAAATCGAAGGTTCTTATACAGCTCAATTTTAGATGATCAAAGACAAATTCTGATTTTTGCAAAACTTAAATCTTATCTACAACATTTTTACTCTGCAAATTTTTTTAAAGATAAAGAAACTTTCAGAAGTGAATCTTCAAGAGACAAAACATAATGTGCTATTCAGGAATTGCATAACTAATTCTACGTCGTAGGTAATTGAAGACTTAATCAGAAGATTTTTACTTTCTAAATAAATGGAACTTTATCTAATCAAACCTTTTTTAACTGCAGGCTTTTAGTTGTTTCAACAATTTATAGAACTGTAACCTTTAAGTAATAGTACATATTACACCACCAAGACAATTAATCAACTAGGTTCATTAATTAAAAGTTCAAGTAGAAGAAAGTTCTCAATAGTAATCTAAACATCTTTTCACCTTTAAAACTTATTCTGCAAGTGATAGAATATTGCGTCACTAGACAGTTTGCCCAAGTATGAACTTGTATCTTTACCTGAATCTGAGGTTTTCATTTTTAGACAACCAAAGAAAAACTATCATTTTTACAAATATTTGATTTTATCTACAAGGTAAAGCAATCTACAGAACCAAATCTCCCAAAACCAAAACTTATTAAGGAGGTTGCACAAATCGGTTCATGACATACTCAATTGAAGCTTTAATCAGAAGAACGTTCTTAATTTTTGCATATCCAGAGTTTTATTTAATAATAACCATAAAAATAAGTTGAAGAATTTAAGATTACAACTGTAATAGACAGAAATGTTGACGACCAAAAAAAATTATAGATCAGCAAAGGTGGAGAAAGAAGATAGTGAACTAAAAACAATGAGAAAGAAATACCAAAGTAAAGATAGATATAAGCAAGAAACTATAGGGCAATAAAAGACTTTTACAACTAAATACCAAAATTATTTAAATGCAACAGAAATGCAATTTTCAGGAAAAATAGAAGAAAAACTAGTAGATGTAGACTTGGGAATGAAGTTATTAGAAATAGGCTAGAAATACAGTCAATCTAGGACTGGCAAGGGCACGTGTACAGAATACCAGATGCAAGAGTTATAAAAAAGTCTACGAAACAAGAGATCAATTGAATAGAATGACCTAGAAAAATATGGCAAAAAGAAACAGAAGAATTTGTGCGACAGAAAAAAATATAATAGAGTGAAGTAAAAATTTAGAACAAAACAGAAAAGAATAGAAAAGGCTAATAAATTCCATTTTCACACCTCATGGTACAGAGGATTTAGAAATAATTTAGCCATTAAGTTTCTTTTTCAAGTTATCACTTAAGACGAGTATACGTTGTCTATGTTTATTTTAGATCTTTAATTATCTTTTATTAATTTATAGTCACTTAAATTATTTTTTTAAACAGAAAGCATAAATCTATGTTAGAATTTAGTACTAAGAAAACTGTTGGAAGAAAGTAAAAATTGAAGTGCACTCTTTCTTAGATGTAAACCACACAATTGTAACTCTGAGAAATCATCAAATGGCACGTGGAAAACAAAGAGTGCAAAGATTAAATAATTGAATCAAGTAATGAGAAATAGAAAGATTTTTATTGATTTTTTCGAGTATTTACGAATGAACTATAACCAATACTAATAATTAATAATGAAGGGATAAATCAGGAGCTGCAAGTTCTACATCAAACAGATTTAGTAAGAGAGGAAAATGAAATGGAGAATGGCGACGTGTACCAGCGAATTAACGTTTCTCATAGCAATTTGATAGTGTGCACAAGAAAGCTTTCAATCCGAGTAAATTGATGACGCTATATCCAAGACCTAATTATGTTCCTCTCGTAGTGCCATCATGAATAACAAACGTCGCAATATTGCTTTGAAAACTCTAATACAGAAATAAATCCTCTTCAATTTAAATAATTTTTCTATATGAAGTTTTAGCTATTGATATATCCAAATTTCAAAACATTTTAAATTTTTGGAGATGCGATTTTTTATTTTTTTATGTAATGCTGAAGTAGCTCCCTGAAAAAACTACACTACAAACAAAATTTATTTTTTTCTTTCATGGTCTAACCATAATTACTCGCACTTGCCATTCATTAAAATGATTAGAAATTCCTCATTAAAAAGCAATTGCGGTAGTTTATAATAACATTTAATTGTTTTCGAAGCTGAAAAAAAAATGTTTTTTTACGACTTTTGATAAATTCCAAGACTTCAGTTGATAACAATAACAGAAAACAAATTGTTTGACAGTAAATGAACAATTATTTCGAACAACAGTTCCAACGAACATTAATTAAAGATTTTCCTTATCTCACAAATGGTGGATGCGCCGGGAGAAAATCACAACGTTAGTCTTAGAATCGCAATAATTATTTCAAAGTAAACTATCGACATTTACAAGATTTTCCGAAACGAAATTTGTTTTTAATCGCAATCATTATTTCGAATTCAACATTGACGAGATTTTCTGGAACCGAATTGTGCTTTTTCACCCGATTTCGCAAACAACTTCAATATCGTCCATGTAGAATTTCCGTAATATCGACACAAATCCAAATTGCTTTTGATTGTTCATTGTTCTATTCGGAACAGTGATTATAGTGGCGTCGCGACGCCGCAATTTCACCATCATTTCTCCTCGTGACTATAGCAACGAGGATATTTATCAAATTCGAGAAAACTCGAGAAGCCCAACAAAGCTCGCATCAAACAAGATTTTAATTAAAAACAGTAACTTGCACGAAGACACAGAACAATTAAAACGTCAAAGCTCACAACTCAAATCGTTAATTAAAACCGCGTAATACCCGCAAGATCGAATAAATTTGTGTAATTCAAGCAGAATTAATATTGATTCGACCACAAATCAATCGGATTATTCAGTAGCTGGCTTTAATTACAATTTAGTACTTTACATTGTCAGTTAATGTTACTTCAATCTTTCCGAGCTTGCCAATGAAGTAGTGATTAATAAATAACTCGCTTTTTCCCGTAAATTGCTTCAAGGGTTAACGAGACTCCGTTGTTTCTAATTTAATTATTTTGAAATTGTTTTTGCTCCTCGTATGTTGTAATCGAATTTCTAATCGATTTTTTAACAACCCAACTTGTTGGAAGTTTTTGTGGAAAATTTGTTTGTTGGAGCGTGGAGGAGGCAATTTGAGAAATAGCTAAAGTTTGTAAACGTCAAGAGGCGGTCGTTAAAGTCGTGGATATGGAAATGCAGTACGAAGCGATGGTAATAAATTTTGCAAACAATTTTAATAAGTTAAACGAAGGGATTCTAACAAGGTGATCAATATTCAAACGCACGACATAAGAGTTCCTTTCACTCCTTTTGTTACAACAATGCGAGTTACGCCCAGATTCTATAAAATTATTCCATAAATTAAATTAAATAGAATAATTTACACCTTCAGCACAGGGTGAACATGAATTACGACTTTTATGCTTGAGTTATGTTCGCAAACAATTGTGACGGATAAATGCCACAATGAATCTTAAAATATATCAATTTTTAATTAATCTCACGTTTCGTAACGTATTTACAATATCTTTAACAATTAATTGAATATATTGTTGGAAACAATAGCGAGATAATAATGCTAAACGTTACAATTTGAAAGTATTTATTTCAAACAATAGCGGAAAATAGGTAAATTAATAAAAAATATTTATTCATTAAGCAGAAACACATCGACATTACTGCGAAAAAATCAATTAATCGCGTTTCAAAACAAGAAATTGCTGTAAATTAATCTACAGGGTTATTCAACAGAAAGAGACTAATTTTTTCTGTCTCTTAGACTTAAAATTTGAGGCCACCTTTAAGCATATTTTTTACAAAATTGCACGAGCTACTTTTGCCTGAAATATTTTTTTAATAGTAACAGCTTGATGTGAATTATTCTCCACGCAGACGTTAAATTATTTTCTTTTACACCAACTCGTTGATTTTTAAATAAAGAAAGAAAATTTGCATTTTTTCATTTTAAAACGCCTAAATTTGCTACCTGAAAAAATCAACGTACCCCAATACAAATCTTAGAATATACAAATTTTTAGCTAATCTCACGTTACGTAACTTATTGACGCTGTTTTTAGCAATAAATCGAATATAGTGAGAAACAATAGCAAGATAATAAACTTGAAAGTTACTCGAAAAATTTCAAAATCACTAAAAAGTTATTAAAATTTTGAAAATTTGAAACTAATTACGCCAAATAGATGTATTAATAAACGACATAGCAATTGATTCAAAATTGATAATTTTGCAAAAAGAATTAACGGTATCAATAACGTAAATTAATCGGATTTTAAGAAAGAGATTTTTAGTTTTTTTAAAATTGCTGCAAATCAAACTACAGAGTTAGTCAAAAATATGGAACCGAAATTTTCCTGCTTAAAGTGTTGGGCTTACAGAAAAAGTTATAATTATTTGTCAAGTGATTAATTTGAGGTCACATTAGGGCATACTTTTGTATAAAATGACACAAATCACTTTTGTCTGAGACTTTTTTTAATAGCAACGTATCAAATTCAGTTTGATGTAGAAAATTATTCTACACATAGGTGTCAAATTATTTGTTTGCTTCAACCCGCTCATTTTTAAATAAAGAAGGAAAATTGGTTGCGCATCCTCTTAAAATGCCCAATTTATCTACCTGGAGAAGTAGGACGTACCCCAACACAAATCTTAGAATATACAAATTTTTAACTAATCTCACGTTACGTAACGTATTGACGATACTTTTAGCAGTAAATCGAATATAGTGCAAAACAATAGCGAGATAATAAACCTGAAAATTAGTAGAAACATTTCAGGAACTCTGAGGAATTGTTAAAATTTGGAAAATTTGAAACTAATTACGTTAAATAGATGAATTAATAAAAAACGTAGCGATTGATTCGAAATTGATAACCTTGCAAGAAAAATTACGTTCACCAACGTAAATTAATTGGATTTCAAGAAAGAAACTTTTAGTTTTTTCAAAATTGCTTCAAATCAATCTACAGAGTTAGTCAAAGGTATGGAACAAAAATTTTTCTCCCTAAACTGTGGTGCTTAAAGAAAAAGTTTTAACTATTTGTGAAATAACTAATTTGAAGCCACATTAGGAAATATTTTTTACAAAATGACATAAACCACTTTTGTCTGAGACTTCTTTTTAACAGCAACGTATCAAATCCAGCCTGATGTGGAGAATTATTCTTCACGTAGACGACAAATTGTTTTTTGCCTCAACACGCTCGTTGTTAAATAAAGAAGGAAACTGGGTATCTCAATCCTTTATAATGCCCAATTTATCTACCTGGAAAAAAATAGGACGTATCCTAACAAAAATTTTTAGCTAATCTTACGTTACGCAACGTATTGACGATATTCTTAGCAATAAATCTAATATAGTGCAAGACAACAGCGAGATAATAAGCCTGAAAATTACTCGAGAAATTTCAGAACTTCTGAAAGATCGTTAAAATTTTGAAAATTTGAAACTAATTACGTCAAATAGATGAATTAATAAATAACGTAGCAATTGAATTAAAATTGACAACTTTTCAAAAAAAATTAACGATTACAAACGTAAATTAATCGGATTTGAAGAAAGAAACTTTTGGATTTTTCAAAATTGCTGCAAATCAATCTACAGAGTTAGCCAAAACTATGGAATCAAAATTCGCCTGCTTAAGGTGTTAGACTTAAAGAAAAAGTTATAACTATTAGTCAAATGACTAATTTGAGGTCATGTTAGGTCATGTTTTGTACAAAATGACACAAACCACTTTTATCTGAGACTATTTTTTATAGCAACGTATGAAATTCAGTCTGATGTAGAGAATTATTCTCCACATAGACATCAAATTTATTTTTTGTTTCAACCGGCTCATTTTTAAATCAAGAAAGAAAATTGGTATACCATTCCTTTGAAATGCTCAATTTATCTACCTGAAAAAAATAGGACGTACCCTAACACAAATTTTGGAATAGGTAACTTTTTAGTTAATATCTTACGTTACGTAACGTATTGACGATATTTTTAGCAGTAAATCGAATATAGTGCAAAACAATAGCGAGACAATAAACTAGAAAATCACTAAAAAAATTTCAGAAACTCTGAGAAATTGTTAAAATTTCGAAAATTTGAAACTATCTACGTCAAATAGATGAATTAATAAAAAACGTATCGATTGATTCGAAATTGATAACCTTGCAAAAAAATTTACGTTCACCAACGTAAATTAATTGGAGTTCAAGAAAGAAACTTTTAGTTTTTTCAAAATTGCTCCAAATCAATCTACAGAGTTAGTCAAAAGTATGGAACAAAAATTTTTCTACCTAAGTTGTGGTGCTTAAAGAAAAAGTTTTAACTATTTGCGAAATAACTAATTTGAAGCCACATTAAGGAATATTTTTTGCAAAATGACAGGAACCACTTTTGTCTGAGACTTCTTTTTAATAGCAACGTATCAAATCCAGCCTGATGTGGAGAATTATTCTCCACGTAGATGTCAAATTATTTTTTTGCCTCAACACGCTCGTTGTTAAATAAAGAAGGAAAGTTCGCATCTCAATTCTTATAATGCCCAATTTATCTACCTGAAAAAAATAAGACGTGCCCCAACACAAATTTTTAGCTAATCTCACGTTACGTAATGTATTGACAATATTCTTAGTAATAAATCCAATTTAGTGCAAAACAACAGCGAGATAATAAGCCTGAAAATTACTCGAAAAATTTCAGAACCTCTGAAAAATTGTTAAAATTTTGAAAATTTGAAACTAATTACGTCAAATAGATGAATTAATAAAAAACGTAGCAATTGATTTAAAATTGACAACTTTTCAAAAAAAATTGACGATCACAAACGTAAATTAATCGGATTTCAAGAAGAAAACTTTTTAATTTTTCAAAATTGCTGCAAATCAATCTACAGAGTTAGCCAAAACTATGGAATCAAAATTCTCCTGCTTAAGGTGTTGGACTTAAAGAAAAAGTTATAACTATTAGTCAAATGACTAATTTGAGGTCATATTAGGTCATGTTTTTGTACAAAATGACACCACTTTTGTCTGAGACTATTTTTTAATAGCCACGTATGAAATTGAGTCTGATGTGGAAAATTATTCTCCACATAGACATCAAATTTATTTTTTGTTTCAACCGGCTCATTTTTAAATAAAGAAAGAAAATTGGCATCCCATTCCTTTGAAATGCCCAATTTATCTACCTGAAAAAAATAGGACGTACCTTAACAGAAATTTTGGAATAGGTAACCTTTTAGTTAATCTTACGTTACGTAACGTATTGACGATATTCTTAGCAGTAAATCGAATATAGTGCAAAACAATAGCGAGATAGTAAACTAGAAAATTACTAGAAAAAATTCAGAAACTCTGTGAAATTGTTAAAATTTTGAAAATTTGAAACTAATTACGTCAAATAGATGAATTAATAAAAAACGTATTGATTGATTCGAAATTGATAACCTTGCAAGAAAAATTACGTTCACCAACGTAAATTAATTGGACTTCAAGAAAGATACTTTTAGTTTTTTTAAAATTGCTCCAAATCAATCTACAGAGTTAGTCAAAAGTATGGAACAAAAATCTTTCTCCCTAAACTGCGGTGCTTAAAGAAAAAGTTTTAACTATTTGTGAAATAACTAATTTGAAGCCACATTAAGGAATATTTTTTGCAAAATGACACGAACCACTTTTGTCTGAGACTTCTTTTTAATAGCAACGTATCAAATCCAGCCTGATGTGGAGAATTATTCTTCACGTAGACGTCAAATTATTTTTTTGCCTCAACACGCTCGTTGTTAAATAAAGAAGGAAAGTTGGCATCTCACCCCTTTATAATGCCCAATTTATCTTCCTGAAAAAAATAAGACGTACCCCAACACAAATTTTTAGCTAATCTCACGTTACGTAATGTATTGACGATATTCTTAGTAATAAATCTAATATAGTGCAAGACAACAGCGAGATAATAAGCCTGAAAATTACTCGAAAAATTTCAGAACTTCTGAAAGATTGTTAAAATTTTAAAAATTTGAAACTAATTACGTCAAATAGATGAATTAATAAATAACGTAGCAATTGAATTAAAATTGACAACTTTTCAAAAAAAATTAACGATCACAAACGTAAATTAATCGGATTTCAAGAAAGAAACATTTGGATTTTCCAAAATCGCTGCAAATCAATCTACAGAGTTAGCCAAAACTATGGAATCAAAATTCTCCTGCTTAAGGTGTTGGACTTAAAGAAAAAGTTATAACTATTAGTCAAATGACTAATTTGAGGTCATATTAGGTCATGTTTTTGTACAAAATGACACAAACCACTTTTGTCTGAGACTATTTTTTAATAGTCACGTATGAAATTGAGTCTGATGTGGAAAATTATTCTCCACATAGACATCAAATTTATTTTTTGTTTCAACCGGCTCATTTTTAAATAAGGAAAGAAAATTGGCATCCCATTCCTTTGAAATGCCCAATTTATCTACCTGAAAAAAATAGGACGTACCCTAACACAAATTTTGGAATAGGTAACTTTTTAGTTAATCTTACGTTACGTAACGTATTGACGATATTTTTAGCAGTAAATCGAATATAGTGCAAAACAATAGCGAGATAATAAACTAGAAAATTACTAAAAAAAATTTCATAAACTCTGAGTAATTGTTAAAATTTCGAAAATTTGAAACTAATTACGTTAAATAGATGAATTAATTAAAAAAAACGTAGCGATTGATTCGAAATTGATAACCTTGCAAAAAAATTTACGTTTACCAACGTAAATTAATTGGAGTTCAAGAAAGAAACTTTTAGTTTTTTCAAAATCGATCCAAATCAATCTACAGAGTGAGTCAATATGAAAGAAAAATTTTTCTCCCTAAACTGCGGTGCTTAAAGAAAAAGTTTTAACTATTTGTGAAATAACTAATTTAAAGCCACTTTAGGAAATATTTTTTACAAAATGACACAAACCACTTTTGTCTAAAACTTTTTTTATTAGCAGCGTATCAAATTTAGCCTGATGTAGAAAATTATTCTCCACATTTTTAAATAAAAAAAGAAAATTTACATTTCATCCCTTTAAAATGCCCAATTTATCTACCTGAAGAATATAAAACGTACCCCAACACGAATCTTAAAATATGGAAATGTTTAACTAATATCAGGTTATGTATCGTATTGGCGATATTTTTAGCAATAAATCGAATATAGTGAGAAACAATAGCGAGATAATAAATCTGAAAGTTACTCGAAAAATTTAAGGACCTTTGAAAAACAGTTGAAATTTTTAAAATTAATTAACTAAAACGGATAACTTAATAAAAAAAATTTATAATTATCAGAAACAAATTGACAACCTTGCAAAAAAAAATTACGTTTACCAACGTTAATTAATTGGGTCCAAAAAAAATTTTTTAGTTTTTTTGAAATTGCTGTAAATCAATATAGAACTCACCTGCAAGTCACTCAAATAATTTTTAATTTAATTATTCAAGTCACTATTAGTTTTAATAAAAACAAATGGAAGGATAACTGCAAGTTTTTTGAAATTATTTTCTTAATATTTAAAGAAAAATTCTAAAATTTTTAAAATAGCTGGAACTCTTACCATTTTCGCTGGCGTTAGTAGTTACAGCACAACTAAACACGTTTTATAAAATTACACAAATATAGCGCTATTTAATCTTATCAGTGGAGCACTCGCGAGTTATCACTGCGATTCAAACAGCATTTGAACTTAATAAAATTACTCGCAAAGCATAAAGAATACGTTTTAAACGACTCTATTACACCAGCATCCTGCCATAAGAGGGACGTGTTTATTTAAAAGTCCAATTCATTTTTTATACCGCACATTATATACCTACCATCACTCATATAGTTCATGTTAGTGCTCTATTTCCAGCATTTTGACTCTGGATCATTTCACGTTATCTCAACAACAATCAATTAGCAAAACCTTTCGAGTTTCTATTACATTTTATTAGAATAGCCAATAATAACTTTCAAGTACCAATTTCCTGTAGTTTTGAAAATTCTTTCTATTTTCGATTATTGAAAATGTTAAAACTTTGTAAACCTTTGGATTATCATGTGTTGGTATCCTCCTGTAAACTTCTCTCCTTTCACTTCCATACTCGAACATGTCACAATTTCCGGGATCAACTTCGTAGTCCCGGAGCTCGTTTTCGACGGTCTGTTTTCCCCGGAGATGTGCAATCCAACTGGGGAAGCTTATAGACACTTGGATACTATCTCTCTTCTCTTTTACGGCACGTTTATATGGTGAACCCTTATTTATCCATATTAGAGTTGCGCAAACTCGATACTCAGGTCTAATTGTTTATAAATTATCCAGGTCCAGATGGATGAGAATCAATTTTCCAGGATAACAAAAAATTCAATCGGTTTCAGTGAGGCGTGGCAAAATTTTCGGATGAAAATATGTGCGGATGTTTAGATGGAAAGTTGCGTGCGGGAAAGAAAATTGTTATTAATCACAGCAATATTGTGATGGGTTGAAGATAATTTCGGGCACGCTAACTCAAGTGGTTGGCATGCCTTGTTTGGTAGAGTTATGCATGCAGTTGAGGGAAATTACTAGAATTATATTGCATTGTGTTGCGCTGCTTCAAGTCATCAAATGTTACTGAGTGAATCACAAAAAAGGATTTCCAAAGGATGTTGATCTGAGAAAACAATTTTCGTCATAGTTGTAGATACTTAAGGTGGTTAAAGCGCGTCACAAAATTATTTTGTGGTTGGTGATAAGATCAATTCTTCTTGTAACCACCGATATTGTTATAAATAGGTGTCAATTTCAAATGTCAAGTTTTATTCGAGGTACTTCTAACAACAATGTTTGATTAGAATCAAGCAATTTGTTTGTTTTCTTGAAAAAATTGAATTTTTTCGACAATTATCACTATTGATGATAAAGGACTCAAGTGATAACTCGTTAAGAAGACAGCTTAGGAAATCAATTTTCTATCTAGTGATTCGTCATTTCCGGTACTATAATACTTACAATTTTTTTGACCGCATAAATGTATGAAGAATATACAATTCTAAGACTGGAAATTTTTTCTAAAATACTGTCCTCAATTTCTGTATCCGAATCGGGAATAGAAATTGTTTTTGAAACATAAGACAATGATAAACAATATTGATAATAGAATGGCTAAATTGCACAAAGGTAAAGCCCAAGTCGTAACCCAAGTTTGAATTATTTTTGTCAACAGAGCAACAGAGCGAAAGCCCAATAATGTCTTAGAATCGAAAAGAGTTGCTAGTGACATCTGTTGGTGTTAAAGATCTACTTGAGTTAGTGTACTGTACCTTCAGTTTGACGATGTATATAGAGTTGCCTAACCAACACCTTAAATTGTTACGATGTAATTACTGTATATAGATATAGCAGTTGAACCAAACAACTTCATAGTTGTATAATTATGATAAAAAAAATTGTTTTTTCTATTTCTATCACTTGAGCAAAAGCTAAAATCTATTTAAATTTTTTTAGAGAAATACCTAAAGATTATGCCGAATTGGGGGCCATTTACCTGTTTCATAAAGTGAAAACTGTTGAGCACTGTGGGTGAAGGTGTATTTGTTTACGTGCAAGCTGAACAAACAATTTATCTTAGTTAAAATATTCAGAATAATCTCTTAGATTTTTTCTTTTAAAAAGAAAGTTGGTGGTTCATAGCGTCTTCTCATACTGTTTACAGATTTTTAAATAATATAAACAACTGGAAATGAGTGAGCGAGATTATGCTATAAGAATTGTATGTAATAAAAAAATTAAAAAGTTATTAATAGAATAAGGAGAATTCTGAATTAACGGTTTTTGAATCACTGAAGTAGCAAACAAAGCTTTCTAAAAAATATATTTTGTTTGAAATATAAAAGTTTCCAATCAGTTTGTAGTTTTACTCATAAAAGCTATAAGTTGTGAAGAAATAGAAGTAAAAGCTTAATTTTACTTGTAGTTACTAGACAATTAGGAAAATTATGATAAGAAGGAAATGAGTCTCTGTTTTAAAATACAAACAGAGGGGAAATAAATAATGCAAAAGATAAGCGCTGTAAAGAAAATACTTTATACTCGTAATGCTAGTTTTGAGTTTCTGGCATTATTGTTTTAGCTTATTCGCATGATAAGACAAAAAATTATCCGAAACTGAAAGAACAATTTGCCTACAAAACCGACTAATTTATTATAAACTGATTGTTCAATCCCAACTGGTCTCTTTCAATTATTTGTTAATAATTTTTAGTATTGCGTTTTTGATTGTTCAAAATTTACAGTATAGAAGAACCAAAAAATGGAGGAAATTCTAGCTCTTACTTCTACTCTAAAAACCCGAAGGATACTGTTATTTTTATAGAAGATTTCATACTCCTCAACAGTTGGCCTGGGAACCATTTCTTGTTTTTGATTAACTACATGAGCAATGGTAACAAAAAAGTTTTTTACTTCTTTGATAAGTTGGTAGTTACAAAGTTTTTTAATACAAAAAAACGCTGCCGCCACAGCTTGGAGGTATGGAAAGAAATTATAATGAAATAAATGTAGTGATGGTTAAGAGGGAGACAAGGAGAATGAAGATTTAGATATCGCAATATAAAAAGGACCTCAATAAATAGAAATTAAAAGTAAAGGGTTAATGCTTCAACGCTATAAAAAGAAACGGATAGGTGAAGATAAAGATTATTTGAAAATATTGGAAACGATTAAATTAAGAATAGAAGGAGCAATTGTAAATCGAACTTCTTTTCACCTCACACCATGATTTTCCTTTCCCTTACAAGGTCTTTACTATCTCCTTTTTCCATCTTTTTCTCAGTCTTCTCCGTTTTGTTTGTATTCCTGCATTACACACTATTGTCATTTATCTTCTTGTGCCCTCTGTAAATCTTTCTATAATAAGCTTTTAAACTTCAAAATAAGTTATAAAGAAGAAGAGACGGTAAGAAGAAGCAAAAAGTTCTCAGAAAGTATAGTTGAATGGGAGAGAATGGAAGAAAATTCAGAAACAAATACTAAGGATAATTGAATATGGAGAAAATTATGAAAATTATTAAAGCCAAAGCCATATCTTTAAAGCTTCATGACTTGCTTTTTATATAATATTATAAAAGAGCATGAGGCTGAAGTTAAAACAACGTAAGTTGAAAAAGAAGAATTAAAAATGGTTATTAAAACGAGAAGTCAGAGATTATGACAGATATAGTTATATTCAAAAGAAGAGAAGCGAATTAAAGATAAAAATAAGAATTGTGTTCAATCTCGTGGACCAAGATGGTTAGGTATTACTGATTGCCTGCTATCTCGAACTTCCATTTTTCCATCTCATCCTATCAGAACCACCCCCGTTATATCTCGAGCATAAAAAGCGTGTTTGAGGTGTCCTTCATCATTGTTTGTTCAAAAAAGAGTCGAGGGTACACTAAAATTACATCCAATTCCTATGATACAATCGCGTTGAAGTGCACCGTGGCATCGTGCATCTAACTGAAGGTAAGTTCGAGCTGTCAGCTCATACCTTTATTGCCCCTACAGATAGGAAGAACAGAATCAAGTTCTAAAGAAATTACTCAATGCGAGAAAAAGGAAATTGAAATTATATTGCTTAAGTAAAGCCACCAAAAAAATATTTTACATAAAAGGCCAAAAATAATAGGAAACAAAAATAATAAACCAATTTTCATTAAAAGTAGAATAAAGCAACATTGTAATGTTATTTTTGAATGCTTAAATAAATAGAAAAGCAACAAATCGTTACAAAAATACTGGAAAGACAAATAGGATTAGCATTAATATGAAATTTGGAACTCAAGAACTGGAATACCATTTTGAGGAGTAATTACCTTAGTAATTTAAAAGATATATAGTTTAATAAAACACAAAAACTATGAAAAAGTAATGCCTAAAAATGAAAGTTAGAATCACAGCTAAAGTATTTTTTAATAAAATAAAAACAAGAACAACACTAAACAACATAAGTGTGTATAGTGGAGGAGATAAAGAATGAGAAGTAGAAAAAAAGGGAAAAAGCATTAAAGACTAAAGTGAAGAACGAACAAGGAGCGACTCACAATATTGGAATAAAGAAGTAAAATAAAAAATCGATATTGTAACAAATAAAGAATGGGATACTTGCCTCATTTTTGGGAATTATAGTATTTAGAAAATGTAGGCAATTTCACTTGACACGTATTTTGCAATTTTATTCTAAGGTTAATATTACGTTCAGAATTAGTTTTTTAATTCTTGAAGTGGGGGATTTGTGACGTATGTGTCTCGCATGCGGTGTAGTTCTAAAAGAAACCTTATGATGACACCACTCAAAAACTTCAAATAGCAGGTAGCTGACATCAGGCAACGGCGACCACGAACAGTTGCAATCAGACAGGAAAGCTTGCTTACAGTCTAATATAGTTTTATCTTACATACTCAGAGCACACGACAGTCTCTCATCTATCTATAAATCAAATTTCATTCCGGTTTACACATGCGCGCCCCCTATAGATGTGAATCTGGGATATGAGACTACATACGTCATCAATATCAACTTATGCAAAAATTTACGAAAATACGAAATAGAAAAATAGGAAAAAATATGTAAGCCACTTTCGGGTTTTTGCATACATCTAGAGATTAAAAATAGCAATATTTTTTTAGGCAACTGCCCCATTTTATTTGTGAACAATAGTAGGAGCAAATAACAAAGGTTGAAGATGAAAGAGAAATTACAAGTTAATTCTGAGATTTCTGATGAAGAAGAAGATTACTACAATTACTACAAG
This sequence comes from Pyrochroa serraticornis, assembly GCA_905333025.2. Taxonomy (NCBI): domain Eukaryota; kingdom Metazoa; phylum Arthropoda; class Insecta; order Coleoptera; family Pyrochroidae; genus Pyrochroa; species Pyrochroa serraticornis. Next base: position 4,002,091 of record HG995157.1, on the reverse strand, counting down.
TTAATATTGATCTATGAGATAGAACAAAAAAGGAATCTGTATAATTTTGAACTCTGTAATTTTACTCGGCTACTGTGGGAATGGTTAGAAGCTCTCGTTGACAATGTATTTGAATACCCGCTTTACTCTTAATATTTTATTTTTGCTCCATAAAAACTCTAACATACCAAAACATATACTACAACGTTTTAAGGAAATGTCTTAAAACGTCTAATGTCTAAGTTTTAGGAGTAATATAAAGCATTTTCTCGTCGTTGGTCATAAAAATTCAATTATTCCTAACCTTAGGTTTTATGAACTATCCTTTAAAGTCTCATTTAAAATTAATTCCCGTCATATAAAGTACAAAATTTGATGTACGTCGTAAATTCAAGAGAAACAAGTATCTCGAAACGTTCTTCGTAATTTACGTTTATTTCCCATGACCACTATTGTATAAATACAGTGAATGACTAAGATGATCTAATTTTATAAATTCGCAACATTATCTCTAAGAATGGGAAGTTGATAACGATGCCACCAATATAAAAATAAATCGAGAACACACCAATCAAATCCAAAAAAATTCCCCCTGGAATCTAATTTTTTTTAAATATTAATTAATCAATATTGAGTAGAGAAAATTTATTTTATTATTTAAAAAATTATTTGTTGTAAAAAACTCTGGTGATCCTTCACTTGGTTCAAATAACAAATCAACAATTTTTAATTCTGGAGCAAGGCCACTTGTCGAGATTTCTTTGCTCGAAACAAAGAAAATAGGCAACCCACTTTACTCTGTCCTACATAACGTTTCAACTTTTAACAAAAGAAAACTCCAATAAATCTAGAAAATCCCCAATTTTATCCAAAATAAAACAGCAATTGACCTCAAAACGACACCAAAAAAAATTCAAGGATGCACTTTTGAATAGGATGCGTTTTCGTCAGTGGTCTGTCTGGAGCGCGGATGTTCGGAGATGGATTTTATGTACATGAAATACTGCGCATGGGCGCGTATTGCACTTTGTAGAGATGGGTACTAAAATCAGAATTACTTTAGATTTCAGTTTAAAGGATTTGGCGAATAAAGCGACAATCGCCTCCGTTATGGGACTTATAATAAATTAAATTTTACCTGAACGTTTCATAAGCTGAAAGTTGCAATTGAAATTTTACTTAAAACCCCCTCTGTTATTGCAATATTTGTAAGAAATCTTCGACAACGGGCGTGGATTCTAACGTTCTTTTAATAAATAAATTAAAAAAAATTGAATTGTGTTGTGCACATCTGAAGATTATTTAAATTGAAATACAAGATAAGTACGTTTCGAACAAAATTTGTTGTAAACAAAAACGCAGCACGCTCTACTAAAACTCTTAATAGTTATTGAAAAGTTATTTTTTCCTAAACTAATGGTTAAGGGTCCACAATTTTGATTGATCCTGTATAACGCAAGAATCTACATAAATTGTTGAAGTTTTATTGATTCTTCAACTACTTAGTTGCGGATTGACGATTCTATTATTTGCTTTGTAACATTAGTGGGTCGCTTATTGATAACAGAATTATTGTGGTACCGAACGCGTTAAGGGTAGAACTAGTAGGAAATATTAGGGTTGTGAAATTTAGGCAGTTTTTTTTGTTATGAAACCGTAAGCTTTGAGTTTTACTGTCGAGTTGAGGCGTTTAACACTTCTTTTAGTAAAATTATAATTTTTTGACCCCTGAAAGCTTCCATGAAAAAAAGCTCGTCTCGCGCCCATCTCTCTGCGCGCCGGTGTAAAGCTCCGTTCCGTGCATGCCCGCTTTTCCGCAGTGTTGTGTTGATCGGTTAGTGAGGTGGGTGTTTCGCCATGCGGGATTTGGCCACAAAAATGGCTGAACTAAAATTTGAAGCACCATTAGCCCAATTTGAAGAATCAGACGAATGGGGTTCAACCGAATTCCAAAATGTTACCATCAAAAACGAAACTGAATTAAATAACATCAATCTCAATATGAAACTCAAAGACATCAACGATGTTCTTAATCAATTCAATGAAGATATCCTCAACAATTCAAACGCGGAAAATTTACCGCCAAAAAACCTCAAAAAAAACGGAGAAACCGCCGTGGTCACCGACAATTTCACAGAAACATTCTCCGGATCACTGGAGGATCTCGTCAACACTTTCGACGATAAAATCACGAAATGTTTCGGCAACTACGAGGAGTCGGTGGAGAAGCTGGCGCCAGTTCAAGTCAGGAGCCAGGAGGAGATCATGAACGAATGCCAGTGAGTCTCCCTCTAACAAATTAGTTTATTATCAACCCTTCTACCATTTCAAAGTTTTTATTGTCTTCTTCGCGACTAAAAACGTTAATCTTGTGGATCCTCAAGAATTTGGTCTTCGATACTAGTAAATTCCTCTAACGCGCAGTAGATAATTGAGTACGGAGGATCTAAAGATAGGTTTTCTCTAGAAAAAAACCAAGATCGGGTTGATGACCATATTCGAATTTATCACACCAAGTGCGATAACGATAAGAACAATTGTACGCTCGGAATTTCCTATTGCTAACGTACCAAGTTAACCCTTGGAAACAATTGACGACGCGGAAGTTTCAATTAAACGTAATCGCGATAGTAAATTGGCATTAACTAGAAAATATTCAATTGTGTTAAAATAGACGTGACTGAACTCGAGACTAATTTAAATGGAAGAGACCAAAAAAGATCACAGTAGGAGGAGATCACGTCATAGAAAAAATTTCAATTCAAAATTGTGGTTTAAACTTGATCCGCGATTTAATTCTTCAGTAATTGAAGTAAATTGAGGAATTCCTCCCCGATTCCAGGTAAATAATAAAAGGTCACAAAATCGACGCTTGCGTACTTCGAGGGTAACAACGGCGGTGGTTATTTGGTGGGTGAAAATCAATACCTCAACTAAGGGTGGTGTGTTTATGCTTCCCCTCTTCACCACCACCCACTCGTTACGTCAAGTTTCGTTGTTTTGATAGCAACCGAAGGGCTTTTGAAGTATCGTCAATTCTGATGGTTAATTCATGATTAATTGAACGCATTTGGTCTTGTAGGTGGGTGGATGAGAAACTGTAGATCCACCTACGGAACTTTAACCAAACGGATTTGGTTAATAAAAGATAACAAAAGACATGTAGTTGAGTCACTGGAATATCGAGACTTAACGTCGCCAGTTACTTGCGGCGTCTCGACGCCGTTTCGATGACGCAAATTGAACCAAGTTATTCAAGGGGTGAAACCAAAGTCGCTGCAAAAAATACGGGGGTGAAATAAAAAAAAGATTTGGTGGTTGAAGAAATTTGTCATACCAATTACAATTTCCGGTTAACGTGTCCCAATTTCCGTTTTATCGAAATTGCTATTCCTGTTGGATGACGTGGGTACTTGCTTTGCATATCGCTATTGTTTTTACTGATTTTGCTGTTGGTGCACAAGAACGGAAACTAGGAGAACTTCCTTCGCAACTGTGCTATCATTAGCATTTTTTAAGCAAATCAGGTTGTGACGTAATCGACGTTTTCAACTACATAGTTAATTTCCATTAGTTAAAATGGGGTCGTCATAAGAGATATTTAACATTCGACCAACATAAGTTTTTGTTATCCCATTAACGCTCCGTCAACACGTGTTATCACAATTAACCCGACCATTTATCAAAAGAAGCGACGACGTGACGTGCTTCGTATTCTTATTGCATCCGTCCAGTGACGGCTGTTAAGTACAGAAAATTTAGAACAACTGTATCAACATTTTCAGCAAAAAGTTTTATTTTTTCCTATAGCTTACAAATTATTCCAAAAATTGTAGGAAAAATTCGAAATCTTCCAAGCTTTCCACGTCTACGTTATAGCCCAAAGCTCTTGGTTACGGTGGGGGCTCTATTCAAAATTTCGAATACTTTGCAACTTTTTCAAGAAACTAAACAATCCATGTGCTGAATTTGGTGAATATCCTGTTTTTTCATGTAAAATGAGCTCCCCTTTGCTGTTCTTTTTTACTTTTACAATAGCCCAACTGGCTACACCAGGTTGATCCTTTTTATCTTGACGAAAATTTCCGTATCCTCCACGTATATTTTATATAGTAAGATTTTGTTTCTTCCATAGCTTACAATGGAGTAAAAAATTATTTCAAGAATTGTAGGAAAAATTTGATATCTTCGAAGCTTCTCACTTCTGCAGCCCAAAGCTCTTGGTTACAGTGAGGGCTCTATTCAAAATTTCGAATACGTTGCAACTTTTTCAAGAAACTAAACACTTTATGTGCTAAATTTGGTAAATATTTCGTTTTTTTCATGTAGAACGAGTTTCTCTTTGCTGTGCTTTTTTATCTTTACAATAGCCCAAATGGCTAGACCGGGTTGATCCTTTTTATCTTGTTGAAAATTTCCATATCTTCTACGTATATTTTATATAGTAAGATTTTGTTTCTTCCATAGCTTACAATGGAGTAGCAAATTATTCCAAAAATTGTAGGAAAAATTCAAAATCTTCCAAGCTTTCCACGTCTACGTTATAGCCCAAAGCTCTTGGTTACGGTGGGGGCTCTATTCAAAATTTCGAATACTTTGCAACTTTTTCAAGAAACTAAACAATCCATGTGCTGAGTTTGGTGACTATCCTGTTTTTTCATGTAAAATGAGCTCCCCTTTGCTGTATTCTTTTTTACTTTTACAATAGCCCAACTGGCTACACCAGGTTGATCCTTTTTATCTTGACGAAAATTTCCGTATCCTCGACGTATATTTTATATAGTAAGATTTTGTTTCTTCCATAGCTTACAATGGAGTAAAAAATTATTTCAAAAATTGTAGGAAAAATTTGATATCTTCGAAGCTTCTCACTTCTGCGTTATAGCCCAAAGCTCTTGGTTACAGTGGGGGCTGTATTCAAAATTTCGAATACGTTGCAACTTTTTCAAGAAACTAAACACTTTATGTGCTAAATTTGGTAAATATTTCGTTTTTTTCATGTAGAACGAGTTTCTCTTTGCTGTGCTTTTTTATCTTTACAATAGCCCAAATGGCTAGACCGGGTTGATCCTTTTTATCTTGTTGAAAATTTCCATATCTTCTACGTATATTTTATATAGTAAGATTTTGTTTCTTCCATAGCTTACAATGGAGTAGCAAATTATTCCAAAAATTGTAGGAAAAATTCAAAATCTTCCAAGCTTTCCACGTCTACGTTATAGCCCAAAGCTCTTGGTTACGGTGGGGGCTCTATTCAAAATTTCGAATACTTTGCAACTTTTTCAAGAAACTAAACAATCCATGTGCTGAATTTGGTGACTATCCTGTTTTTTCATGTAAAATGAGCTCCCCTTTGCTGTATTCTTTTTTACTTTTACAATAGCCCAACTGGCTACACCAGGTTGATCCTTTTTATCTTGACGAAAATTTCCGTATCCTCGACGTATATTTTATATAGTAAGATTTTGTTTCTTCCATAGCTTACAATGGAGTAAAAAATTATTTCAAAAATTGTAGGAAAAATTTGATATCTTCGAAGCTTCTCACTTCTGCGTTATAGCCCAAAGCTCTTGGTTACAGTGGGGGCTCTATTAAAAATTTCGAATACTTTGCAACTTTTTCAAGAAACTAAACAATCCATGTGCTGAATTTGATAACTATCCTGTTTTTTCATGTAAAATGAGCTCCTCTTTGCTGTTCTTTTTTACTTTTACAATAGCCCAACTGGCTACACCAGGTTGATCCTTTTTATCTTGACGAAAATTTCCGTATCCTCGACGTATATTTTATATAGTAAGATTTTGTTTCTTCCATAGCTTACAATGGAGTAAAAAATTATTTCAAAAATTGTAGGAAAAATTTGATATCTTCGAAGCTTCTCACTTCTGCGTTATAGCCCAAAGCTCTTGGTTACAGTGGGGGCTGTATTCAAAATTTCGAATACGTTGCAACTTTTTCAAGAAACTAAACACTTTATGTGCTGAATTTGGTAACTATCCTGTTTTTTCATGTAAAATGAGCTCCTCTTTGCTGTTCTTTTTTACTTTTACAATAGCCCAACTGGCTACACCAGGTTGATCCTTTTTATCTTGACGAAGATTTCCGTATCCTCGACGTATATTTTATATAGTAAGATTTTGTTTCTTCCATAGCTTACAATGGAGTAAAAAATTATTTCAAAAATTGTAGGAAAAATTTGATATCTTCGAAGCTTCTCACTTCTGCGTTATAGCCCAAAGCTCTTGGTTACAGTGGGGGCTGTATTCAAAATTTCGAATACGTTGCAACTTTTTCAAGAAACTAAACACTTTATGTGCTAAATTTGGTAAATATTTCGTTTTTTTCATGTAGAACGAGTTTCTCTTTGCTGTGCTTTTTTATCTTTACAATAGCCCAAATGGCTAGACCGGGTTGATCCTTTTTATCTTGTTGAAAATTTCCATATCTTCTACGTATATTTTATATAGTAAGATTTTGTTTCTTCCATAGCTTACAATGGAGTAGCAAATTATTCCAAAAATTGTAGGAAAAATTCAAAATCTTCCAAGCTTTCCACGTCTACGTTATAGCCCAAAGCTCTTGGTTACGGTGGGGGCTCTATTCAAAATTTCGAATACTTTGCAACTTTTTCAAGAAACTAAACAATCCATGTGCTGAATTTGGTGACTATCCTGTTTTTTCATGTAAAATGAGCTCCCCTTTGCTGTATTCTTTTTTACTTTTACAATAGCCCAACTGGCTACACCAGGTTGATCCTTTTTATCTTGACGAAAATTTCCGTATCCTCGACGTATATTTTATATAGTAAGATTTTGTTTCTTCCATAGCTTACAATGGAGTAAAAAATTATTTCAAAAATTGTAGGAAAAATTTGATATCTTCGAAGCTTCTCACTTCTGCGTTATAGCCCAAAGCTCTTGGTTACAGTGGGGGCTCTATTAAAAATTTCGAATACTTTGCAACTTTTTCAAGAAACTAAACAATCCATGTGCTGAATTTGGTAACTATCCTGTTTTTTCATGTAAAATGAGCTCCTCTTTGCTGTTCTTTTTTACTTTTACAATAGCCCAACTGGCTACACCAGGTTGATCCTTTTTATCTTGACGAAAATTTCCGTATCCTCGACGTATATTTTATATAGTAAGATTTTGTTTCTTCCATAGCTTACAATGGAGTAAAAAATTATTTCAAAAATTGTAGGAAAAATTTGATATCTTCGAAGCTTCTCACTTCTGCGTTATAGCCCAAAGCTCTTGGTTACAGTGGGGGCTCTATTAAAAATTTCGAATACTTTGCAACTTTTTCAAGAAACTAAACAATCCATGTGCTGAATTTGGTAACTATCCTGTTTTTTCATGTAAAATGAGCTCCTCTTTGCTGTTCTTTTTTACTTTTACAATAGCCCAACTGGCTACACCAGGTTGATCCTTTTTATCTTGACGAAAATTTCCGTATCCTCGACGTATATTTTATATAGTAAGATTTTGTTTCTTCCATAGCTTACAATGGAGTAAAAAATTATTTCAAAAATTGTAGGAAAAATTTGATATCTTCGAAGCTTCTCACTTCTGCGTTATAGCCCAAAGCTCTTGGTTACAGTGGGGGCTCTATTAAAAATTTCGAATACTTTGCAACTTTTTCAAGAAACTAAACAATCCATGTGCTGAATTTGGTAACTATCCTGTTTTTTCATGTAAAATGAGCTCCTCTTTGCTGTTCTTTTTTACTTTTACAATAGCCCAACTGGCTACACCAAGTTGATCCTTTTTATCTTGACTAAAAATTTCTGTATTCTCGACGTATATTTTATATAGTAAGATTTTGTTTCTTCCATAGCTTACAATGGAGTAAAAAATTATTTCAAAAATTGTAGGAAAAATTTGATATCTTCGAAGCTTCTCACTTCTGCGTTATAGCCCAAAGCTCTTGGTTACAGTGGGGGCTCTATTAAAAATTTCGAATACGTCGCAACTTTTTCAAGAAACTAAACACTTTATGTGCTAAATTTGGTAAATATTTCGTTTTTTTCATGTAGAACGAGTTTCTCTTTGCTGTGCTATTTTATCGTTACAATAGCCCAAATGGCTAGACCGGGTTGATCCTTTTTATCTTGTTGAAAATTTCCATATCTTCTACGTATATTTTATATAGTAAGATTTTGTTTCTTCCATAGCTTACAATGGAGTAGCAAATTATTCCAAAAATTGTAGGAAAAATTCGAAATCTTCCAAGCTTTTCACTTCTGCATTATAACCCAAAGCTCTTGGTTACAGTGAAGGCTCTATTCGAAATTTCCAATACGTTGCAACTTTTTCAAGAAACTAAACAATTCTTATACTGAATTTGGTAAATATCCTAGTTTTTCATGTAAAAGAAGTTCTTCTTTGCTGTTCTAAAACCTTTACAATAGCCGAAATGGCTTGACTCAGTTGGTCCTTATTGTCTTGTCGAAAATGTCCGTATCTTTGACGTATATTTTATATAGAAAGATTTTGTTCCTTCCATAGCTTACAATGGATTAACAAATTATTCCAAAAGTTATACGAAAAATTCGAAATCTTCGAAGCTTTTTACTTCTGCGTTATAACCTTACGCTCCTAACCACAGGGAGGCCTTATTCAAAAAGTTTAATACGTCGCAACGTCCAAGAGAGTAAACAATTCATTTGTTTTAAAAATTTGGTGAATATTCTGTTTTTGTTAGTCTCTCTTAGCTACTGTTGCACAACCGTGACGAGAGTTTAACAAGCCGTTAGCGCCTCTCTAAAAAATTTATTACATTAACTGGACATTAGATGTTTGTTGCATTCTGTAGGAATTGAACAGACATTAACTGTGTTTGCTTTCAATTCTTCAAATGCATCTGTAATCAAAGATTAAAATTTTGACGCGACCAGATCTAGCTCTACCTTCACATATTCTTGTGAAATCCTTAAACTTTGAATACTAAACTTATGAGTTGTAAAAGTTTAAATACGAAGTTATATGGAAATGTTTAATCTCTGCTTGATGAAAATTATCAGAATTTTATTACAAACTTATAGTTATATGTTGTTAAGGTCTGCTAATACTCAAAAGAAATTTTGGCCGACTAAACGACCTTTAATGCATTTTTCAAGACGCAATGTGATAAAATGTGACACAATTTTTAAAAAACGACATAAAAAATATAAAAAAGAATATTATGTGGTTACAATTATTATAATTATCCAATTTCAATTTTTTGATAGACCCAAGTTCATTTTGATTACAATATAACAAAAATATTGTAGAATTTATCCCTCTAAGGGTGTGGTTATTCGGTTCTCCAGAATCGCCCCTGAGACACCGTCAGAGCATGTGCGGTGGATGTATTAAGGGTCGTAAAATCTTTAGGTGTATGTGCAAAGAGGGAGTTTTTGTGGAAAATTTGCAAAATTTACTTATACTGTCTCCAATAATTTGGTATTAAAAAGATTACAAAAATCAAAAATTTTGGGGCCAGTTAACTCTCTTTTTTGCCCACTAAACGACTTCTAATTTATTTTTTCTCATCACGAAACGAAATAGTGCAAAATTTAATTTTAGTGTCTTTAACAATTTAATATTAAAATACTCGAAGAAGCAAAATTTTGGGGTCTTCATTGTTGAATAATAGAAATTTAACAGTCACATGCAATGAACTTGAATTTTTTTAATTGTGAATACTACACAAATGGTTTTAAGTTGTTTTAACAGCGAAATTACATGGAAACCAGTCTGATGGAAATTTTCACTCAGTTTAGATCCAAAATTTCGGAAATTTTAGAGAATTAATGCAATTAAGGTCAGCTACCTCTCATGATTTTTTTGCTGTTTAAACAACTTCTAATCAATTTTTTCTGATCACGAAACCGACGCAACATGAGAAAATTATCAAATTTTAATAAAGACAACATGAGAAATGTTCAAAAAAATTGTTATTTCGTAACTGTAACTTTTTGATGGAGCAAAGTTCGTTTTCTTAAAATGGACCAAAACCTATTTGAGAATTTAGCACCCCTAGAGAGTGGTTTCAATGGCCAACAGTCCTAATTCAGGCCTAATTCGGGGACACATTGTCAGGGCATGTCTGCAAAATCGTAAAATCTTTAGGAATGTGCGAAAGAGGCAGTAATTGTGAGAAAATTTTGATTTGGAAATTATGTATAAATTTTGGAAAAAATTGTTAGGAATTTTGGAATTACTTTGAATAAAATTCGACATTATAAAACAATTTTTTCCAGATATTATTTCGGTGGACACTCGGTTTTTTGCAGAGAAATTTTAATCACCGGTAGTGCTTCACTCGTCTTTGCCAGAAGCTGTTAAAACGTTTGAATTACCGACTCTACGTTTTCGCGTTGAAATCCCTATAATTTATGGTAATCATGGTCGCTGCAGCTTTTACACATTCACTATGTAGTTCTCGGTTACGAATATTCATATATTCTGCCTCAACTTCCGGTCGTTATAAACCGAGAGTAACACGCGAATGACTAAAGAAATGCAAGTCAACCTACCATAAAATTTTAGAATTGCTAAAGAACGAAAATTTTTTAGAAAATTGAAAAAGTATCTACGAATATAAAGCAATCGACAGTATTTTAAGAAAATTTTTGCCTGTCTTTGACACGTCCGATTTATTTTGAAAAATTTACAAATTTAACTAAAGAATTTTTTGGAAAATATCTATGATAGTGACGTATCTCATTATTTAAGAAAATAATTATTTGTCCTCATCGGCGGGCTTGGGCGTTTAACTTGTTTCATCTTCTACAGCAATTTTGACATTACTTCAGTCTTACCACAACTTTATTTATTTTTTTAAAAGTTAAAAAGCCTCATAAAATTTAGGTTTTGATATTGGAAATAGAGGGCGCAAGAGTTTAAAATTTTTTGTAACAAGACCACACAAAAGTTTTTTTGGTTTAGCCCGAAATTCAGTCATTTTGTATTTCGAGATTTGGAAATTTTGGTCACAGTTCTTTATACTATTTTGCTAAAAAAATTCGCTTTGGAATTTAAAACAATTTCTTGCAAACTTCTTTAACAAAATAATTCTTAGATTTTGTCCGGCAAAACACTCTTCTCCACTTTTTCTTTTTCTACAGAGCAAACACTGGTCGCACAGAGACCAGAGGTAGAATGACCAAAACTATTCCAACAACTTTTTTTCCGCATCACATTTCTAGCTCAAATTATTTTTGTTTACTTTCTGGTGAAATCGTTACAACTTCATTAAAAACATAAAAATTAATATTTCTAAAGCTCTCCTTTTTGACGAAAACGAGTAGCAATAATGTACCATGAAGATGTCATCTGCAACAATTATTTAATTTCAAATTGAATTTCTGACGATCTTGGGCCTCGTTTCTCCTCTAAAGCTTTGTTTTTCCGGGAAAGCTTCTAATGTGTTTTCAGTGTTCTTTCTAGTAGCACCAGGAATCTTATTTGGTCTATCTTGGCGACCTCTCATATCATTGAGAATAACTACTTTGGGGTCAAATGATCTGGTTTCTTACAGATGAGCTTTTGAAACGTTTTACTACAATTTTTTTAGAGAAATGGCATTTGGCAACTCAGCTACACCTTTTACCTAAAATTTCAACAAAATTATTGCAATAATAGGCTCGAACCAAGCTGTTATAAGTTTCCCCTCCAAGCAATTTTGTGAAAAGCTTCAAATAAATTATTCATCGTTGCCTTAAACAAGTTAGCTCTTTTCCCTCAAGTAGATTTCTTTTAACTTGTGCCTTTTACTCTTTCTAATCTTCTCCCATTTCTCTTCTGTCTTTGCGGATTTTTCTAAATTTTCTATTTATCTCAGGTACTGTTTCAATTCCTTCTTCGCATAAAACTTGCTGCTTTAATTTAGGAAAAATTATCTGGCGATTGTCGTCTCTTTAACTTATTCTAATCACATAAAATGTGCCGCATGTTCGACAATACCGACGAACCAAAAACGAACATTGCTTGTGCGTATTAATTTTATAATTACTCAGCAGAACACGTCCGCACGCTGGTGCAAAAACCTGAAATTCCAGGAGCAGTCCGATTCTTGCTAAAAATAATCACACAGCAAAAAAGTAGCAACCGTAATCAATTCCTGCAAGTTTCATTTTTGATTTTCCAAATTTATTTTTAAATCAAAGATACATCAAGAATGAGGGAGGGAGGGCGTTAGCAAAAAAAGTTTGAGAACCTCGGGTCGATAAATCCATAAAACTAGACCTTTGCAACGTTTCAAGAATCACCAATTTCCTGCAACGCCTCGACTTTTATCCCAAGAACCAAAATTGTCATGTTGGTCGATACGAGGTTTCATCTAAGGGCGGTTACCCCAGCAAGTATGTCAAGCGTTACGGGGTTAATTACATAGAAAACACGCTTTATAGAAGGGTAAAAGGAGACCACCCCAAGGAAATGGCAGCAGGAGAACAACAAAAGCTTTTACGTAGCGGACAAAGTTCAATTAAATGTTGGCAATTTTCTTTAATAACGTCATAATAGAAAATTGTAGACGTCACTCGAGCATGAAGTGAAATTCCAACTGAATCCATTGACAATCAAATTGTGGAACAAAATCTCTATCTGGAACGACGTCAACTTTTTCCTTCTTTCTACAATGCAATTTTTTCATAAATCACGCGATATTAATTAAGTGTTTTGTTTTATCTCTTAGATGGGTTTTATTGCAAAGTTCTTTGTGTTGATCCCACGTTTTCTCTACGTCATCTCTTTGTTATTCTTCCAGTTTTCTTTGTGTTATTATCTTTTTACCGGTTGAATTCTGTGAGGCGGAATTTTTATTAAAGCGATCCTGTCGGCGGTTTTCAAGAGATTTCAACATTTATACTCTGTCTAATGATTACTTAATTACTTTAGCGGCATAACTTTCACGACTTAAAATTTCGTTGGTGAAGAGTAAATATTTGCTTACTATCCATGACTTGTATTCAATAAGTCGAGTTTGAGTTTCGACTTATCTTGAAAATTAAGTAAATGTTGAGGCTTGTAAACAAATATTGTAGCAATTTACCCAAACGTTAGGCCGTACAAAAAAGAGGCCAAAGTAAACAAGTAATCTTTGTGGGAAGCGTTAGCGCAATTGAACATATTGTGGGTCAAAACCGCCATTGATTAGTAGAATTTGTAGGTTGGTAGCTCCTGAAACTACAGTTTTTAAATTTTTGAAAATTTTGTAGTTTTGCCAACTAAATTGGAATTTGCGAATAGTCACTTTGTAACTTCAACGCTATAGATTCATTATCTGAAAGCAAATAATTGATTCAACGTCACCATTGTTCTCGAAACCCTCAACGATTTTAGTAATTTCAACCAAAATTTCAGCATCGGTGAGCGCGGTTTTCCACCAAACTAGTTTGGCAATAATCAAGTAGATGGCGCAACCAAAACTCGCAGTTTGACTCAACATTAAAAATTCAAATTTCACGCTATTAAAATAGTTTTATGCCCAAATTAGCAATTAATCACGAACTATTGGTCCATTATATTACGTAGTTTTGAATAATTGGAAGCTACGATTATGGCGCCACCTACTAGAATTTTTTTTGACCAACACAGTTTATGTGAACTGGAAATTCAACAGTTGGCCGCTACGAAATCGTGGCGCTCAAACTTTGGTCCCAGCCTTAACTCCATTAACGTAAAACGATACTTTAATTACGTTACTTCATATAATAAGACAAAGGGGTGGATGAAAAATTTAGATTCAATCATAACGTTGGTTGCAGATTTCTGCCTAGCCAACATTTATTTTGATACGTTAAGAAACGAAACTGAGGCTCGGTTTTTCAATTTCTCCACTGCTGAAGAAATTTAAAAAATAATTTGCAATATTGAAGAGCATATTGTAAGGGGTAGATTTGTTTTTTCGACATTTTGTCTCCTCGATCAATTAAAATAGAAATTCCTCCACGTTGAGGTTTGATAATTCTTTTAAAAGAATCATATTTTAGGGGTTTAAGGCCGCCAACAAATCCATAACGTCCCTAAACCCGATTATTACGTTTTATCCACCATTTTACCTTTTAAATCAATATTTTAGGGGTTTAAGGCCGCCAACAAATTCAGAACCTCCATAATTACGTTATTACGTTTCATCCACAATTTCACCAATTACGAAAGCCATTTATCTCTTCTATATTGATGTTTCGTTATTGATTTGAGTAGCGGAAGACCCCAACAATACGTCATGTGAACAATTTCAGGAACTACTGGTCGTGCAGACATCGCGTGACTGGATGATTCAAAGTGGGTTGAGCGTCCTCTCCTAACCGAAACTAAATTAATTGAACCTCCAAAAGTCAATGTCAAGTTGACATCCCCTAATTTCGAAACCTCTTGAACCCAAATTTCGATGTTACTAAATGGAACCACCACCAAAAGGTGCGAGATTAGAACCACTTGGAGCTTCCAGCGAAGATTCAATTTTTGCTTCTAAATGTTGTTTGGAGGAAGAACGGGAACTGTTGCAATCATCACTTTTTGCTCTAACCACCCATTTTGCTCAAGTCCAATTGAGGTTACGACAAATAGTTAATTCAGAACCTGAAGAAAAAGAGGAATTATTGCGATCTTTGGAAGAATTTGCTTTTACTGGCGCAACTCGCTTAATTAAAAATCACGAAAACGAAAATAATTTCGTGGAGAAATTAACGATTCGAAGAAAACAACAGAGAGATTTGATTGTTAATCTTAAATCGCAATTGCGGAATTTACATGAGTTTGAGGATTGGGAAAGAGTTTGTTTTGGTCAATTTGTGAATCGACTGAAAACGAAAGAAGATTTGGAGGAACAATTGAAGACTCAAATTGAAGATCTCGAACGTTTTGTTGCGTTTTTGAAAAACAGGAAATGTTGTTGCAAAAAAACTTCAATTAAGAATTACTTCGTTGGTGTTATCTCAAAAATTTCTTCACTTTTACAATTGTTTGTTTTGGTTCAATTTCGTAATATGTCTTTGGAACGGAACTCTTTAAGTAGCAATCATTGGGGTGATTTGAGGGCGAAATTAGAACTTGCTATAATTAACGTAACTGAAGTTGTTAAGAAAAAAGAAGATGTTACACGAACTGTAAGGCAATGTTTGTGTAAATATATAAGAGATTTAATGCAACATGGGATTAAAACAAATAATTTAGTACCGTTCCTTTCTTGTTTTAACAAACAAAAAAATCTTCATTGTTGGAACATAATTTTGGAGTATTACCGCATCAAAGAGGGTGACGCTTTCAATTCTTCTACACCACAAAATCTAGCTAGAAGTTTCAATCTTGATATTGTAAAGAAGAACAATAAGAAGAATTTGCTTTGTGCTATCAACAACATAATTGCGACACATTCTCGATATAAAAGAAGCGAAGATTCACATTTCAAAGCTTTTATTTGTGCTGCTTTAAACGCAAACAGATTGGCAACGTGGCTAAATTTGATCTTTCAATGCAGTTACATAGTGGAATTGCATTATTATCCATGGAGTTACGTAGCTGCGACACGCTACAGGGACGGCTTGGAAAGTCTGGACATGCTAACTGGCTACAAATTCGATCTTCCTGTTGATTTGGACGTGCAAGAGTTTCGAAGCAACGACCTTTTTGGTTAATTTTGTTCAGTATCCATTAAAACGTAACGGAATTTGGTTTCAACTTTCCAAGTCTAGTGGAAGCTTCAACAAGTGGTGGTCTAACATTAACAACAAAATAACCTAAACATCAATATTTAACACTCTTCAGAATGGAGGAGTCGTCGCTGTATATTTTTGAAGAAATTGAAAAAACATCAAGTCAGAATCTATGGTTTTGTTGACAGCATTTCTTCCGTTTTGTGACAACCTAACCTCACGTGAATCTTCAAGGATGGTTCGAAAGTCTTGAATCCTCCCCTTGAATTGGATATACAATGTAATAGTCACATTTTTGATCAATTTTGTTCCATTGTATCATTAAAGCCGTAAGAGTTTTGCGCCATCAAGAGATGTTGAAAAATTAATTTTCCACTAAAGTGTTCTGCAAGTAGCATAATAACCAAAGCAATTATTTTAGCTTTTCGTAGTAGTCATAAATGTCTTGGGATTAGTAGAATAATTTGAAATGAAGATTAAAAAAATTCTATTATTTCCTCTTCAACTTCAAGACAACTTAACCTCACTATTGCACGTGAAACCTTTGATTTCATGCGTTAGTGTTTTTTGGAATGGCTTAGTTTCATAGCTGAAGAGTTTCTGCTCACAAGCCACAAATTCGTTCTTGTTTCTTTACAGGTGCACTAGTTTTTAAATTAATTTGAACCAGTAAACCGTAAATGAATTGCGCTAGATCTATTAATAATCCGAATTGTTGACTCCATTTGATGAAAGCGTCTAACGAAGTGGCGAAAAGAAATTAACTTTGGTCTGCGGCCAACTAAATAACCCAAATCAAACATCAATCTTTTCACGCTCTTCATATTAGAAGAATTGCGGTTACATGTCCGAAATATTTTCCAATGGGACAAGCAACTTGGTGTAAAAACGATTTGTCTCTGGGTGTATCTGTGTTTTGTTTATACCAGTTCCTCTTTAGTGTTGCCAGATCGTTTACCACCTGAGCAGTAGATCGGGTAGAAAAAAAAACAGTAGATGAACATTTAACAACAGTAGATATTTTTTATGGTATTATTTTAATAATATAATAGACTAGTACCAACTTTTGTTAAAGTAAATTACCTTCAAATGTCATCAAGACTTGTTCTCTACGTTTAAATTCACTCTCTTTAACTGAGTTTCTTCTATTAATGATAAATTAATTTTCCTTTCTTCTCATGTTTTGTGTTTGGAACATTATTATTATGAAAGTAGAATTTCTTAAATGATATCAATCGTACTACCTCAGTAAGTCCTTGTAAAGTATCTAAAATAGCTTAGTTAAAGGTATTGTGGCTAGGTCTACTTAGTAATTCAAATATAGACCCTACCACCTAACCAAGAAAAAATCTTAAATGGCAATTTTTTTTCTAAATCGACATATTACTCAAAATATTAAACATTCTTCTGAATTTTATAATCTACAACAGTCTGGACCTTTCCAGCTGCATTTCTTAGTTGTTCAAGTTAAAATTTGACAGTAATAAACAAACTTCGAAATTTTGTCGTTTATTAGTGGTGGTGTTACCAACATAGAATTATGGTCAATAGTACCAACACAAATTGTAATGTATTTGAAATGGACAAAATGTAAAAGATCTCATCACGTTGGTGCTATCCTAATGCTTGAAAAGAAAATTAGTCTATTTCGGTTTTGCCAGGCAAATGTTATGAAAAAATTTCTATGATGCACTCGAAACGAATCTAGTGCATACCTACTAGCTGCCCCCGCAATAAACCTACCTGTCCGGATATTCCCCGAACGGCAAAGTACCTGCTGACTGACAATTCCCACATTTTTTTGAAAATTACAGTAGAACAGGAGATCCGACTCAAAAACAGTAAATCTATTACTACAATAGTAGATCTAGCAACACTGTTTGGACGAAACTAACCTCACTTTTGCACGTGCAAATACGAATCAGGCGCATGCGCTGTTTTGTACATATATACTAAACTTTAATTCCAAGATTCTTGTGATAAAAGAGATGAATAGCTACCTCAATCAGTGGCGTCACCTGATACAGTTATGTCATACTTGTATAACATGGAAATTAGCAAAAGAAGCTGAACCGGCTCGTAACATGCGTGTTTCCTTATAAGGAAACGCTAATCGTTCCGTTACGTAAGAAAGGTTGTTTGTTACCGATACAACACGAAAAAATGAAAGTGTTACCTCCCAAAACGTGTTTGCCCTTTTTTGTGGACTAGGTATCGAACGAATTTTAAGAAATCTAGAAACAACGAATTGTTATCTACATGATGAGATTGGATCATTCTTTTTATTAGATACAATCCAATGTCTCTCCCAGTCGGCACTATAAATACTTTCCGTGGTTGACAGTAACAGTAACAACAAAAATAACTGGTGTGTGCGAGGTAAGCCATCAACTTTCTCCGCTTGATGGGATGCGTGATTACCTCTAAAACCCGCAATTGCACCTTTGATTTATTATGGTTGTAAATCGTGATGTTGCATTAACAAATAAGTCGTAAACTCGTCTTGGTGTTGTTTTTTTTCGTTAAAAATTTCCAAATCTGCACCTGGTACTTGCGGTGATTCAAGGGTTGCCAGTAACCCAACACCTGTCACTTTTCGACCATGTCGAAGGAAATCCATTGTTGCGTTCAATTGACGAGTTGATTTCGTTCACCTATTGATTAACTCGTGTTCTCCCTGAGGAAAGGGAGGAAACGTGTGTTGGGGCTAACAATCCGTCTTTCTATGGTTTAAATCTAAACAACTGGTTTACCTTGAAGAATTGTATTTCTAATCCCAATTAAAGTTAAAAAGGGCTTTTACGGCTTGGAAGCGATTAAGTTGGGATTTATCGATTGAATGCTTTGAGTATGCAAGGGTCATGTGAACAACTTGGAACCTGTTCCAGGTTATCTTCGTGACGTTACCTGCGTGTTGGATGTTCGTTACGTCAAATAAACTTTAGTTATTATGGATTTTCGGAGTTTATTAATAGGACTGAGATATTTGCATGAAAAGTTGAAACCGTTTGGCTTTTAGCCACGAAATTTGGAGAAAATGTTTATATTCAGGTGCTGGATTTAGAGACGAGTTCTTTGGATGATTAATTATTTAACCGACGACGTGTCGGAGGGTGCCGAAGTATCGATTCGACGACGTTGGCAACAAATTTTCATCAAACTGAAAGGAAATGTTGGCGAGGTTTCAGCTTTCTGATTACTCCAACAACTTTATTGCAACAAATGAGGAATTTTAAAAATTGATAAAGTAGAGAGTGGGGCCGAAACAGAAAAGTAACTTCTCGTCTTGTTGACCTCTGAGGCTGTGCTTAAGAACTTTTTCTATAATTGGCTCCAGTCTAACAATGTCAGTTGTTTTCCTTATCTGGTCTTCCTTTCAACTTCTTTATTAGGCTGGGCCAACGAAAATTGCTTGCGGCCAATTTCGGGAGATTGATTCACCATTTTCGACACCGAATCTTTGCCCAGTTTAAAAATTGGATATGTTATACCCCTTTTTGGCTCCCCTCCCCGTATTAATATTTTCAAGATATTTATAGCTTTTTGGGCATAATAGAGAAATTTTCCTTTAACTGGATTAAAGAAATAAAAAAATACTTCTTGGCCATTTAATTCTAATATTTTCAAAATATTTATAGCTCTCTGGTGATAATAGAAAAGTTTCCGGAAACTGAATTAACGAAATCAAATGTAACTTCTTGACAAAAAACAGTGTGAGAAGCAAACACGTGACGGTGGAAAATAAATATCGTATACATGCATATTCACGCTCTTTAAGGCGACGGTTTAGCTTGATTGGGTTCTTTGTCGCACCCACAGGACTTTATAGGGATAACAATGTATTGTGTCGTACAACACTCCAAAACTATAGTGAATCTTGCGGATTTTTTGTTTGTACGTGAAAGACAACGATGATGTCTTGAGCCTAATATGTTTTCAATAATAATTTTAAATGCGACAACTTTAGAAAAAAATTGACAAATGAAATTTGTTCTAATTTAGGAGTCTACTACAACGACAAAATGAATTGTCGTACATACCTATAGCGCCCCGTGCATGGGACAGAGAACGCAACGACTAAACGGCCCCTTAATGCGAATGTTAATCCTTACATCCTCCCTGACCCATTTAGTTAAAAAAATTACAATTTATTTGGTCTAGTTCTTGCTTATTAAGCCATCTTGTAGTGCGAGAAAATTTCTGACGTATTTCCATCTTTGTTTTAGTGGGAGTTCTGCTCCAAATTCGCTAAATTGAAGGCACAATTAGATTAAATAAAATTCCTTTCGCTTCTCGCATTTTTGCGAACACTTCCACTTTATGGTGCTGCCATATTTTAAACATCCGTTTCTAAACCCCGAGATCAAAGATTTCAAAAATATATTTGCATGAAGCTTCAAGGTATCATTTCTACATTTGTACAGTGCGAATATGTAAAAAATTTGACCTCCACACAGTTGTTAGAAAATAAAATTCAAATCGATACAGTTGCTGGCAATCTGCATTTTGGCGCACCGCTTCACTTCACCTCATAAATCCACTTGACTTTTTTGCTTTATCCTTGATTTTCTCAATTCCGCTTCCAACCAAATTTATTTAATCAACCCAACCACGCCACTCTTCTGTTGACATAACCAATTTGCTGGCGACAACGAAAGATACCATATGCCAACGCGAAGAAGCACCAAACAAAACCAATTGGGAGACGTTTATTTGTAAATTGTTAAGTGTCGAAACCTGTTTAGTTTTGATAATTTCCGCAAAACCTTTAGAATTTCCTGTTTATAAGAAGATATGTGCCACACTTTTCTAGTTTATAGATACGTGGGTTGCAACTAGCCTAAAGCAAGGCCGTATGTAAATCGTTCAATTGTTAATCGACACGATATGTTTACGTATGCAGTTTACGTTTTACCGATAATCCCGATATCTCATGCAGGTCAAGAATAACCAGTTTTCTTTTTCTTGCAGAATGTGGTGGACCATAACGGGGAACTTCGGCAACATCTTACCCATCGATTGGTCGAAATCGTACGCTAGAAAACTACACATGCCCGCATTGAATCTTAACGAAAAGGTAAAGAAAATATTAGAGAAAGCCTTTGACCACACATCACATGACGTAGATACTTAGCGGAATAATTGCGTAAACATAATCACAATATGAGTCAGAAGCCCGTTAACAACCGCGAAAATCACAATTGAAGACCAAAAAATGAGTAACACGATCCACATGTTCAAATATCAACATTTGGTCGCGTTTAATCATTAAAGAAACTTATAAGGTTGCAAGTTTAAAAAGATTACGTCACGTCATATATTTAACTGAAAAATTAATTAACGCGTTTTGCAGGAACCGGCAACTCCTGATGACGATTTAGAATTGAGTTCCGAAGATGAAGCAGTCGCCAGCGATTTAGATATGCACGCCCTCATTCTGGGAGGTCTCCATCAAGACGCTGAACCTCTCAAAACAGCCGATGAAGTTATCCAAGAAATCGACGATATGATGCAGGAAGAAACTTGTTCCATCGATGGCTCTCCCGGTTCTAGAGACTCCATTATCGAAACTAACGAAACTTTGGAAAAAGCTAAAGAGGTCCTAAGTTCGCCTCTTTATGAAGACAGTAATTTTTTTAATAATTTCAATTATTTTTACTAAAATTTTTGTTGCAGAATTGCGAGATTTGAGTTTGTCGCAATTGAATGAGTTGTTTCTGGAATTAGAAGTTTTAATTAGGGAATTTTCGGAAACATTGATTTCGGAATTAGCGTTCAGAGATGAATTGGAATATGAAAAAGAATTGAAGAATACTTTCATTTCGTTACTTCTTGCCGTACAAAATAAACGTAGACAATATCACGTGGAGAAAAAGCGGAGTTTAAAGAGTGTCGCTAAACCCTCCAATGGACTCGATCCTAAAGTAAAAACTAATCGAAGTGTTGTTTGTTTTTATTAAATAATTTTTTGCAGTATTTAACCACGGTTATTCCCTACCACTTAGATAGCGGTCCGCCTGACAACCAAACATTGCAAGTGCTGATTAAAAGTAAACGCAATCGACAATAATAACTTTTGTAATAATAAATGATAATTTTGCAGTTTTAAAAGCCATAAATGAAGATAGCCCAACTGTACCCACGCTTTTGACGGACTATATCCTTAAGGGTTTGTTTATTGGTTAATTAATTAATTAACAACTAATTAATTCTGTTGCAGTTATATGTCCCACGTAAGCGGATCTAGTGAAGCACACGAAGACGAGACAACAAAATCTAGCTTAAATACATCTAGTGTAGGCTTGAAATAGCTCAGTTTCGGTTGCAATATTAATTTATTTCTTCCTTGTTAATATTGTTCCTCTGTATATTTTTTTATCGTTAAAATTACTGTATATATTTTGCTTTGACATTCTAGTCTAATACTATGTAACGTAAGTGACAAGTTGAATGTGAACTATAATAGGTATTGTGCACATTTCGGCTGCGTTTTGTGCAATATGCACACGATAATTATTGATATTTTTTGTACAAAGTGATATTAGCTTGTATGAAGGTTATTTATTACGCTGTTTTTATTGTTCTTGCCAAATTGTGTTTGTGGAATTTTTTCGCTATTTCTCACCTTATAAGGTGAAATTAGAAGAATTTAACATTTAATGTCTTAAATGTTACCCGTTTTAAGAGTCAGCCAGTAGATCTCTAATAAGCCTCTCCCAATTCTACACACTATTTACATTGTTTCTACACTCGAAACTAAAATTTTAAATCACACTTCGCACATAACCTAGCACTTTGTGTTTTTCGCATTATTACTTCATTGTTTCTGCTCCTACAAGTAATGCACCTAAAATTTTAATCACTGAGACTATCCAAGTAGAAGTTGGTGATTGTTAGGAGGAAATATCGTTGTAATCGGGTTTAATTGGAAAACAGAAAAAGTTGGGTTATGTCCGATCTGGCTTAAACTACACAGATTCAAAATGATGTAGGTCTGTTTATGATAACTGTAATTTAGTAGCATCGATTATAAAATGCCAGTGATAAAATGTAATGAACAATATTAATGTAGATTTTGGTGAGTTGATAGATTTGACTCATCATTAATATTGGCTTTGGCCGGTGAGTTGGTAAAGCTGCAAGAAAACTTTGAAACTGATTGTAATTATGTGGCTGTTTTAATTTACAAAATCGAGAAATTTATTTTGTACATGTCAATGCATGTCTTTCAATAAAAAAATTACTTTATCTCCTAGTGTCATTTATTCCTGACTATAGGGACTATAGGGCCTTCGAAAAATGGGAGAAGAGACGTGATAAGAATGAAATTTGCTTTAAAGAAATCGAAATTTTGTGGATAAATGGGAACTAAAAGAGTGGATGGAAAATATGTTTTCTATTTATGACTACATTACAATATACCTAGACAATGGATGAATGTGATATGAAAATAGTTGAAAGTTAAGGAACTGCAGAAACTAGAAAATAAGGAACGAACAAAAACAAGAAATATATAATAAAGAGTGCATAAGTTAAAGATAGTGATGAAAATAGCAAAGAAAGACATTGCGATGTAAAACCAAACGACAGAAATTATATGAAACAATTGAAAAATTAATAGAAAACAGAAAGTTTGCAAAACTACAGATAGGAAATAAGAGGAAAACTGAGACTAAACTAGACAAGAACAGAGTGCGTAGGTTAAAGAAATGGAAAAAAAGACATGCGATGTAGAAAAAAATTTACAAGTCATATAAAAATGGCTGAAGTTTAAAAAAAACATAAAATGTAGGAAATGGGAAAAAGAGAGGAGAGTAACAGGGATCAAAATATTGTAATAAAGAGCGCGGAGGTTGAAAATAGTTAAGGAAATAGCAAAGAAAAACCTTGCGATGTAAAAAAACGCTAGAAATCATATGAAAGCAACTGAAATATGACTAGAAATCAAAAAGTTTGAAAACTACAGAAAATAGAAAATAACAAGAAAAATGAGACTAAAATATACAAGAACAGGGTGAAGAGGTTAAAGAATAGTTAATAAAATAACGAAGAAAGATTTTGTGATGTAGAAAAGTACAAGTGATATAAAAATGGCTGAACTTTACAAAAAACGCAAAATGTAATAAATGAGAAGAAGAGAAAAGAATGTTAGAGATTAAAATATTGTAAGAAAGACTGCGGAGGTTGAAAATAGTTAAGGAAATAGCAAAGAAAGACTTTGCGATGTAAAAAGCGGTCAAAATTATATGATAGCAACTGAAATATCACTAGAAATCAAAAATTTTGAAAACTACAGAAAATAAGAGAAAAATGAGACTAAAATATGCAAGAACAGGGTGAAGGGGTTAAAAAATAGTTAAGAAAATAACGAAAAAAGATCTTGTGATGTAAAAGAAGAATGCACAAGTGATATGAAAATGGCTAAACTTTTGAAAAAAACACAAAATGTAGAAAATGGGAAGAAGAGAAAAGAGTAACAGAGATCAAAATATTGTAATAAGGAGTGCGGAGGTTGAAAATAGTTAAGAAAATAGCAAGGAAAGACTTTGAGATGTAAAAAGACGATATAAATTATATGAAAGCAACTGAAAATTACTAGAAAACAAAAAACTACAGAAAGTGGGAAATAAGAGGAAAATGAGACTAAAATAGACAAGAACCGGGTGCAGAGGTTAAAGAATAGTTAAGGAAATAGCAAGAAAGACTTTGCGATATAGAAAAGAAAGTACAAGTCATATGAAAATGACTGAAAAATTACTATACAGCAAAAAGTTTAGTAACACTGCAAAAAGAGGAAAATAGAAGGAAGAGACGAGAGTTAAAGCGACAAGAAAAATATAATAAACTGTGCAGAGGTTAAGAAAAAGAAAAAAGATATTACGATGTAGATAGAAGAAACGTGTAATATGAAAATGGCTAACCTTTAGAAAAACTACAGAAAGGAAAAAATTAGAAGAAGAAAAAAGACTAAAAGAGACAAGAAGATTGTAATCAAAGGTGCAGAGGTTGAAAATAGCAAAGAAAGACATTGCGATGTAAAAAAATATAGAAATTATATGAAAGCAACTGAAAATTACTAAGAAAAGAGAAGTTTGAAAACTATAGAAAAAAAAAATAAAAGGAATAGACGAGAGTTAAAGCGACAAAAAAATATAATAAAATGTGTAGAGGTTAGAAAAATAGTTAAAGAAATAGGAAGAAAATATTACATTGCAGTTAGAAAGTTAGGAAATACGTGTTATATGAAAATCCACAGAACGGAAGAAATGAGAAAAAGGTAAGAGAGTTAAAGAGACGAGAAGATTGTAATAAAGGGTTGAAAATAGTTAAGAAAATAGGAAAAAGACATTGCGATGTAGAAAGAAATTCAAGCAATATGAAAATGGTGAAAACATTACTAGAAAACAAAAAATTAAAAAAAACAACAGAAGGAAAAAATAGGAGGACGGGAGAATAGTAAAGGAGACAAGAAAAATATATAATTCTCAATCTTTTAGCTTGTCACTCTTTTCGTTTGAATAATTTTCTAGTAAAACTGAAGTCAAAAATTCGTAAATGTTTGATGTTGAACAAACCTTTTGTGATCTAGATCTGTTTTCCTAAAGTACTCAACATTTTTTTTTAAGGGACAAAACTCAAAATACTTTACGCTAAACAAGCACTTGGTACCATATTTTTAAAATTGGGGTCGATTATGGTTTAAAACCATTTCCATATTTGACTATTGTTTGGGAATAGGCTCGAAATGCATAGAGTATATGATGCAGAATTCTGTCTTTTTAATAAAACGAGTTTTGAACAAAATATTGCTTGAAACCTTCTGGTCTGGCCCACTTCATATAATATGTAAATAGCTGAACTTTAGAAAAATCACAGAAAAGAGGAAATGATAAGAGGAGACAAGAAAAATATAATAAAGTGTGCAGATGTGTCTCAACTCTTTCTTTATCTAAAATTCCCTGTTTCTTTTATTCGTTGTTTCCTCACATTTCTTAAGTTCTTTTCTAAACCCTCATCCCCTCCCTTATTCTCATGTCCTCCCCATGAAGGTATCAAAATCTGATTTGGAACCTATGAACAACCTTTTCTGGATTTAATTAGTTTAACCTAAGTACATGTTTGAGTGTATAAGTTGGCCGCCTCTAAAACATATTGGCATATCACGTGTGGATTGCCACCTCTCTGGTTTAGACTCGGAGTCTCCGGATTTTGAAGAAATTCTCCGGGTTTTCGTTCTGAATCAATGATTTTGTAAAAGTTTTAAAATTTGTCAACAGTTCTCATATGGACAATAAAAAGCATAAAACAAATTCAAAACTGTTTCAACCAATCAACTTTTAACGAATTTGCTACCGAACAGGAGCACAAAAAGATTTTGATATTGCAGTTGCGGAGTCGCTCAAGTGTATGTACAAATTTTCTCCATGGCTACAAATAACGGAAATCGAAGATTCTTCCCCGTAGCAGTTTTTTCACCATAAAGAAGGTATCCACCCCCACCCTTCCTCTTTCTATATCGTAATTTTCCGGGTTCAGCTGGAAATGGAGCTGGCAACCCTAGTGTGAAGTCACTTTAAATTCCAATGAACCAACGCTATTCAGCATCGGCGTAATTGTTGCAGTAACTGGATATTTGGATTGCCAGGTAGACAAAAACAAGTTCAACAATGGAGGTATATTGTTATTAAAAATGTGTACACACCAAACATATTTTATTTCTTAGAAACAGAATTGTTGTTATTAAATATTACAAAAGTATAAAAATAGGTATTTTTACAGTATATTACTTAAGTTTTTATAGAAGTAGGCACTATTATGTACATATATCCGTCAATGTAATAAAATTAATGCTTTCGCCGAAACTTGATAGATCTTGATACATAGTACGGTGCCAGTCACAATTTCAAACCTTAATCAGCAAGGCGCACATTAACATACATTCCGTATTAACTAATGAACAGTTTTCCATTAAAAGTCGAATTTCGTATTAAAACCGTTAACTTCATTTTGATTATATAAGTCAAAGTCAAATTTACAAGTTTTTCTACAAGCCATTTAGTTATGAATTTTCCTAAGTGCGATTGCTTACGAACTAAAACTTAAAATAACGTGACTAGTTGAAACAGAAACAGTTCAAGATTATTAATGGCACTATACTTAGCAAAAGTTTTTGTTTGAACTTGAAAAAGAGTGCAACAATTAAACGTAATTATAAAATAAAAACGAAATCTATGCAGCTTACAGTAATGGAACTTAAGTAAACGCAACAATAAAAATTATATAAATAACAACAAAACACATTGAGAATGTGAAAATTAAACTTTCATTGAACGAAAGAAAAATAAAATACGAGGCAGGCAGGTCCGCGGTTAGAACTGTATACTCTTCTAGACAACCTCTAAGTTCTCTTCAACAACCACAATCTATACAAGTGATTGGAAAAATCGCTAGATGGTTGAAAATTAGTATCGTTGTTATAATCGGAAATCGGACTGGGTGGCGGTTGAATGAGATCACAGTCCACACTTTCACACAAATGTTCGCTCTTACGTTTTAAAAGTCGATGTTCATGGGAACTTTCGCCTCTTTCCAAGGTTTGTCTAGCCCGATAAATCGGTTCATATTCAAACAATTGCGCCATGAAACCTTCGTTAGGATGAATGCAACCACGATGCTTCTTAACACAATCGATCGCCTCTCTAAGAACAATTATTAGTAACAAATAAAAAAAAACTCAATAATTACTTGGTGGTCAGTCCATATTTCTCCATTATGTAGGCTATGACTAAAGTGGCGCTTCTCGAAATCCCGTTATTGCCATGAACTAGAACCTTGCCGTTCCTTGCTAGCGCGTCGTCAATAAATTCTTTGACTTCCGGGAAATGTTTGATGATGTTTTCTGTAGGTTTGTCGGCAATGTCTATTACTATGTATTTAAATTCGTCCATTTGGGGGCGGATATAGTGCGCTTCGATGTCTTGTCTTACGCAAATTATATGGGTAATTCCGCTATCATACAATATTTTCGAACAGGCTTTTTGGGCGGAACAAAAAGGTCCTAGAAATACCCCTGGAACGATTTCTTGCATGTTTCTTCGCATCTTATAACCCCAATCAGGACAAGTGTATATTGGCATGGAGCTACTAACAGGCGGCTTCTGAAATTCAACCAGTATTCATTAGTTACAAGTGGCGCTAGGATTATTTTTAGATTTGTAAAGAGGGAATTGGGCTTAAGTCAATGGAGAAGCAAGTTTTTTGATTAGTTGTTTTATGGGGAATTATTGGGTGTTTTGGGGAAAAATTGGGGTTTGGTGAGGGTTTTTGGGAGAAGTTACTAACCTCATCTTGTTGAAATTTGGTGGAACTGACGTCGACCATGTTGAGGGGTGGTTTTAACACTATATGCAAACTAAAACGCAAAGATTTTTACGGGTTTTTTCACTACATGTCAATAGGAATCTTTCGAATTGTTTAAAAATAAGAAAATTAACCTTATAACCACAACGACAATGGAGTTGACAGATCGACGCGCTATTAAATCCAGGGGGCGCTTGCGTCGACTAATAAAAATGGCCACTGGAATCCCGCGCTTTCTGAAAAATTTATTTAATAAATTCAGTACTTACGAATATTTAATTTAAACATCTCATTAAAGTAATTACTAACATATTAAAATATTGCTAATATAACTTCAAACAATATTATCAATTTTAGTTTTTGCTATGTCTTTGAGGTTATATTAAAAGTCGGGGTGGTACTTCAGGTGGTAGATTCAATACAGGGTCGGGTGAAAAGAGGCCATTTTTAGGTACTGTCATTCTTTATATAGCGGCTTCTACCAACCTAAACATTACAGAATAAAACTGCCTATTCGGCACTATACAACAGTTTTGATATATAAAATTATCTTTACTTGCTCTCTTGTCTTTCCTTCTATTTTCTCCTTTCTGTAGTTTTTTAAACTTATTGTTGTTTAGTAATTTTTCAATCATTTTCATTCCGTAATCCAAATCGTAACATTTTAGTTTTCTCGTTCCTTGATTATTTTTTAATCTCTAAAGGCTTCTTTATGTTTCCTGTCTTACGTCCTTTGTCTTATATCAATAATGCATAATGAGAAATGTGGCAGAGTAAAGTGACATTCTGGAGCCTATAATAAAAGAAGATTAAAAAAAATTATTCATACTTGTTATATCCAACCTGTCAGGTTGACAACACTGAACATGAGAGTACAACAAGAACAACTTCAACCGCCTCGACCCTCTTGCTTCTCCACGCCTCTGCACAACATCAACACAATAATATTCTATTCTGTTCATACTTGTTTTAACATAAAACACGATACATTTGTTCTTGGATATGTACTATTACTAATTCTACCATTACGCAGACCTTACCACAAACACACAATAATACTTAATGCAAAAGAAGAGCAACTATCAAGAGAAAGTCCAAATTGAAGCAAATAGGATCAAAAGCAGTTACTGAGAACTGATAAAGAGGAAATTTTGTGCATCGGAAACAAACATTAAAGTTCAAGCATGAGGAGCATAAGATAAAGATGCAGCAGGATTAAACTTTATTAGTCTGAAGGAATGGAAGGAGTGTTGCCAAGATTTATTAGTAAAAACCAAGAACAATATTTAAAATTTAAATGGAAATACTAGAAATATAAGAAAATCAAATAAAAGATTAAAATTGTCTCCAAAACTTTTCAACGGTTTTTTTAAATTTTATTCTGAAGGTTTTTGTTTGTCTTCAAATAATTTTCTAACCTCTGCACAGTTAATTGTATTTGTTGTCTTCTTTTCTTTGATTTATTTATCCATATTCTATTACAGAATGAACACAGAAGAGTTTCAATTAAATAAGAAAAACAAGCAATAAAGAGTTTAACTATGTTAGAATTCAAAATATTTTAACACAGATAGGAATGAAGTACATAAATATATAAAAATGATAGGAGGAACACAAAAAATACGAATAAAGAGTAACAGACTGTGCAAAGTTGGTAAAATTATTGCACGAATGCTGAAGAGAAGAAAAAATATTAAGGTGGACTGAGGAGACAAGTAGGAATAGAGGACAAATAAGGAAAACATGCACAAAAAATTCTATTAAAACAAATCTAAATAAAAACAATTGTTTATTTGAATAATTAAATTTGAGCGACACGGTGAGGTTCTTCAAACTTTCGTGTTAATTTGAAAGAAAACCTCATCTGTCACTTAAAATAAGTAGTTGAAATAAATCGTTTCAATTACGATTTTAATTTTTAACTTAGTATTTTGGCAAGGAAATAGTGTTAGTTTTGTTTTATTAACCGAATAATTCTAAAATTGGATAAAATCAGTGTCGCTATCGCTGACGTTTTGACCCCCTGATAAACAGTCAACTCAACGAATTCTTCGTAAAGTTGCGTTGAATTTAAATCAAACACCGAAGACACCTGGATACCAAAAAGGATTTGCTACGTCAATTACAGCAAATTAGTCACTCCTTTGTTAAAACCCAACAATTCAACATTAACAATAAATTGAAATAATTTAATTAATTTTCTTGTTATTGTTAAATAAATAAATGTAAATCTACGATAGTTCTGCGAAAAACAAATTTGTTTGTTTACAAGTCGCAATTCCACGTTACAGAATTAACAAAATTGACCCTTTTCGGCGTCCTCTCCTTTGAGGCCACTGACCATAATTCGATCATATGTATTTTTCTACTACTACTTCCTGTCCGTCAATTTTTGCATTGTATCGTACATACACGGCCTTAGTAGCGATACTAAGTACAAAACGTATTTGAATTAGAGATAATGACATATTTATATATCTGTAGCGTCATTGAGGTTGGATCCTCAGTTCACTAGCACTTTCAGCACTGGACAGTTCGACCAACTATATCAACATGTCCAGTAAAATTGTTGCTTTTGTATTTTTTGTTTGCTGGTTTTCGTGCAACGTCAACGGATACAGCGATTGTGGTAAGTACAATTATTATCTGGTAAAAATTGCAATTGTCTACCATTATTATCACAAGAACATAATAAACAGAAACTAGAAACTATTATTGATAGGGTGAATTCCTGAACGGTTTAGTTATGATTAGATGACAAAAGGGCACGTCTTGGTCAAAATTCAGTTTGTACGTTTTTAGTATTTTTTTGTGGTATTCCCCGAAAATGTTTGCAAATATCAGAAAATTTTGAGGATTTTGTGTTTACTTCTTTTAAGGTTCAGAGTCTGGTCGGTGGTTCTATACTTTGAAGGATAATCGCAATCATATCGAAACATTGAGAAAATTTGCTATTGGATAGATTTAAATTGTATTTATTTTTACTTATTTCGTCATTAAAAACTTTTCTTATGATCCCTCTCTTCTACCAATCTCTTCGAAGTTATTAAAAATGTTTGTAGGACTCACTATGTTGTTGTTATTAAAACATTTTTAAAGTCTCTTCGAAGACAACTCTTCTCTTTGGAGGAGACCCACTATTCGACACATTTAATTTTTGTTCATTCTTTTTCCATTATAATTTTTTTAAGGCCCTTACCTTTCCAGCATTCTTCAAAGTTATTAAAAATACTTTCATGATTTATTATTTGACACGTTTAATTTTTATTTATTCTCATTTAGTCATTAGGAATTTTTTCTCTTTAGCACACTCCTTTAACTTGTCAAATATGTTTGTCGGGCTCACTATTCGACACATTTAAATTCTCTTCATTGTGTTTCATTATTAAAATTTTTTCAATGTCTTGCCATTTACAAAATTATTAAAATGTTTCCACGACTCGATTTTCGACACATTTAACTTTTTCTTATTCTTATTTTCTCATTAAGAATTTTTAAGGTCCTTTCCCTTCTTGCAATCTCTTAAAATTTATTAAAAAAAAATTGTAGAATTTACAATTTACAATATTGAAATATTTTTCGTTCTTTTTTCATGATTAAATTTTTTAACGGCCTTTCTCTTTCAGTACTCTTTTCAAACTTATTAAAAGTGTTTATCGGACTCTCTATTCGGCACATTTAATTTTGGATTATCGTTGTTTTGTCATAAAGAATTTTCTAAGGTTCCTTCTCTTCTACCACTTTCCTCAAAGTTAAATTTTTTTTATAGTACTCAATATGTGACACATGCAATATTTGTTTGTTCAGATTTTGTGATTAATTTTTCTTTAAAGTCATTTTGAAGACTTCTAACTTATTAAAAATATTTGGAAGAGACTCACTGTTCGACACAATTTTTGTTAATTTTTCTTCCATTGTAATTTCGTTTAAGGTTCTTGCCTTTCCAGCACTCTTCAAAGTTATTAAAAATATTTTCAGGACTAGTTATTTGATACAATTAATTTTTGTTTATTTTCATTTAGTTATTAATTTTTTAAGGTCATTTCGAAAACAACTTACCTCAAACTTATTAAAAATATTTGAAAGATACTCACTGTTCAACACATTTGATTTTTGTTAATTTTCAATTAGTCATTCAGAATTTTTTAAGGTTCTTTCCCTGCTACCACTCTCCTCAAAGTTATTAAAAATGTTTGCAGGACTTAATACGTGACACATACAATTTTTCCCTATACTGTTTTTATTATTAAATTATTGTTAAGGTTATTTAGAAGACAACTCACCTCAAACTTATTAAAAATATTTGGACGAAACTCACTGTTTGACACATTTAGTTTTCATTCATTCTTCTTCTTTCAAAATTTCTTTTAAGATCTTCGCCTTTCCAACACTTTTCAAGGTCATTAAAAATATTTGTAGGACAAAATATGTGACATATGCAATTTTTCCTCATTCTGTTTTTATCATTAAATTCTTATTAAGATTATTTAGAAAACAACTTACTTCAAACTTATTAAAAATATTTGTAAAAGACTCACTATTTGACACATTTAATTTTTGTTCATTCTCATTTAGTCATTGAACAATTTTAGATTATTTCTCTTTTAGCACTTTCCTTAAACTTATTAAAAATCTTTTCCAGACTCACTATTCAACATATTTATTATTAAATTTTTTTGAAAGTGTTTTTTCCTTTTAACACTTGCTTCCAACTTTTTAAAAATATTTGTAGGGCTCACTATTTGACATATTTAATTTTTATTAATTCTTACTTAGTTATTAAGAACTTTTAAAAGGTTCTTGCCCTTCTAGCCGTCTCTTCAAACATATTGAAAATGTTTGTATTACTCACTATTCCACACATTTATTTTTGTTCCTCTGTCCTTCGTTATTTTTTTAAATCTTTGACTTCCTAGCAGTTTTCCAAAGTTTTTAAAAATATTTATAGAACTAACCACTTGACACGTTTAATTTTTGTTAATCCTCTTTTCGTTATTAAGACTTTTTTACGTCCTTGCCTTTTTGCCACTCTCTTTAAAGTTGTTATTAAAATGTTAGTAGAAGCCGCTTTTTCTAAGTGTTTAATTCTTCACATTCCTCACTCAAATCTTGCGTGTTACGAATCCTCAGAAGTGAGACAAATTGAATTAAACCAAGGCTGCCTAAATGCAGGATTACGTTTTATCTTTGCACTTGTTGTTGTTACTGGTTAACAACTGTCAGTAGATATGAAGAAAAATTCTAGCAACAATTTTCTTTCATTTACCAAGAATCAATTATAACAAAAATGTGACAATGTAACCAAAATAACAAACTTTAGCAAGTTTAAAAATTCTCACCCCATGTAAACCAAAAGTGAAAATTTTCTTTAACATTTTTTTATGTCCATTATTGTTCAAAAAGGAATTGAATGACTTGTTATGGGGTTTTAGAGTAACTGCAATTTTTATTATAAGTTTTGTGATACAATTAAATTTTAAATTTAATAAATTGGTCCTTGCTTTAAAAATTTTGTTTCTTGCTGTAACTGATGAGGAACGCTGCGAAATTAGTAGATTCCTAAGGAGCGAAGAGTTGTCTGGTATCTTCATCATAAAAACAATTAACCCCTTCAAATCTTACGTCAATATGGTGTTATCAATTTTAGTGTAACTGTCCTTAGAATAAGAGATAATTAGTCATTAACACACATTTTAATCAATTTTTAGGTTCAGAGGTCGGTTCTGTGGTATCTCTGCAAATATCCGATTGTGACAACGATCAAAAATGTATATTGAAAAGAAACACAAATGCTTCTATCAGTATAAGTTTCACAACAAGTAAGTTTACAATTTCTTTTCTAATTCATAATTTTATTCCAATTTTTAGTAAAATTCCTCTTATTTGTATTAGCGTAACAGTTTTGGTAACTAAATTTTCGAATACTGAATTACCCATATAGCGGAATTCAAAAAATATGTAATTAAACTTCAACTACGTCGAATTGTTTAATTAAATGTCTACCTCCAACTTTGAAATTTTCAATTCATTGTGACCTTGCCATTGTTGGAACGTTCAACTGAAAGAGTAGGTTTTGTTGCTATTTGTGTAACTTCACAGTTACTGTTGACAGTGTAAAAACAGCAACAAATTTAATTTTTATTTTGACAAAAAAATTTAATAATTTTCAGTTATATTTTACAATTCAGATGAAACCAAAACGGGACTCTAATGCAAAACTACATTTCCTACAAAATTGAAACAATAATTTTATAGATGCCGACACCGATGTGGTTAAAGCCGTGGTCCACGGGGTGATTTTGGGAGTGCCCATCCCCTTCAGCTTGCCCAATTCTGACGGTTGCAAAGACTGTGGCCTTTCTTGCCCTATCAGTGCAGGTCACACTTACGATTATAAAGCCACGTTACCGGTTCTTGGAAGTTACCCTAGGGTGAGTTAAAAAAATCTCTTTTGTTAATAGTAGATATATGTCCTTGTTGTTTATAATTCCCCACGTTCTCGCAGCGGAAGGATGAAACAAATTTACGTCATAATTAAAATGTGACAATGAAGCGTAAAAAATCGTGACAAGTGTAATAAAAGTGCGAATTCGACGCATAATTCCGTTCTTGCACGTCAATGTTTTTGGTGGATTTTGCACGGAACTTGAGGTCGTTGTGGTAATAATGGTCAATGTTGTTTCAGGTAACCGTGGATGTTAAATGGGAACTGCAGGATAAAGAGGGCAAGGATATTGTTTGTTTGCTGGTTCCGGCCAAGATCAAATAAAGCAAACCGATCGACTTAATTTCTATTATTTTGTTAATATAAGCGAAAAAAATGTTGCCACATAAATAATTAACGATAAGTAAGTAAATTACAAAAACTGCAATTAAAGAATTTGCTATATATTCTCGTTTTTCTTAATTATATTGCTAATATTTTATTAATAAAAAAGAAAATGTAGATAAGCGTCAAAATTGAGAACTTTTATTATAGTAACATGAAAATTTTGTATTTTTCTTTAATTTTATTTCTAAAAAATTGGGCAAAAATTGGCAATTGTAAAATGGTTGTTCCTGAATAGCCTTACAAAAAATGAGACCACTAATGCCCACGTTAAGGCTCTATTGAAGCTCTTTTAAAAGTGACGCGTGCAGGGGGTTACCTTACATTTGTGTGTATCGTTATTTTTTAAGCAAATGAGCTGAAATTTCGGTGATACATTTATGAAGGATGCGGCTAGGCGGCTAACTTTTCGGACCTACAAAACTCTCTATAGTAAACGAGATATTTAATGTTGAAATACGGTCATATTTAAAGAACAAAATAAAATATTTGCAATTAAAAATTTAACACTTTGACAGCTTAGCCGCTTTGCTGTATTCTTCATAAAGTTATTTCCAAAATTTCAGCTAATTTGGATTAAAAATAGAGGAGTAATTTACATATGCTTAACCCCCTGCACGAGCATTTTAACGAATATTTATTTGTGCCAGCCCGATCGTCCTAGGCAGCGGACGTGTTGACAAATTTCGTGGGATGGAGTAGGGAAGCCGGTAGTTGACCGTACCGTAATAAAAGACCCGAAATAATTCTAAGAAATGCGGTACTTCAAAAAAATAAAATTTTATTTTCCAGCTTACCAGCTTATTCAGCACTGACTGCATTTATTTTAGGCAAATAAGTCTTTTATCTCGTTGGTAGCAAGAACAACTCCAATTTTTACTTCCATACTTTTTTTTATTTACAGTATACTTGTGTGTAAAATTTGTGTATTTTACGAGAAGACTTATGCTTAGTACACATAGAATAAACAGAAAAAATCTCTACAATTAATTATATTTTATTATATTGCATGTTGATTCTAAATTTGTTTTATTACGAAATGTCATGATACTGATCGGGTAAACATTTAGGTAATGATGAAACGACAAGGACGTTTTGAGAGAAATTGACAAAAAAATTCCGTTCTTCCAAGGGTAACTATTTTGTTAGCATTACTATTACAATATCGGCCGGTATCCGTACAATCGGGATCGTAAAGTTCTGGTAGAATTCTAAGAAATGCGGCATTTCAAAAAAATAAAATTTTATTTTTTAGTAACTATCTTACCCAGTACTGACGGCATTTATTTTAGATGAATTAGTCGTCTGGTTAGGTCGTTGGTTGCAAGATCAACTTGAATTTTCTCTTCGATATTTTTGTTTTTATTTACAGTAATTACTTCGGTATACTTGCGTGTCAAATTTGTATATTATTCAATATGACAAAACAATTAATTATATATTATTCTATTTCATGTTGATTCTAAATTCGTTTTATTACGAAATGTCATAATACTGATCTGGTGACTATTTCAAATAAGCGACGATGGATCATCTCCAAGTAAACATTTAGGTAATGATAAAATCTTCACTTCAACTAATGGGGTACTTCCACGAAATTATTTTTTTGTCTAAAATTGGTCTACTGAAAATACTTGACTATGCAAATAAACTTTTTTCTAATATCGTTATTTGTGTATATATTTCAAAAGTAGCCTCTAAACAATGCAATACAAATTAATTTATTTAAACTAATTTGTCCGGGACCGAGTCTTGCTTCCAGATTATGACTCGGCGGGAATTTGTAAAACGACAAGGATGTTTCCAGAGATATTGACAAAAAATGCCAATCGTTCTTCGAAAGGTAACTATTCTGCTAGCCTGGCAAGCAGAATAGTTTTTTAATATTTTTGGCATTCCCAATGGTACTCGTTTTGTGCTCACTAATACCGGTGCTTTCTCCAATTGTGCCTGTTTGTAACAAATCAAAAAAAATTAAAAAGTAATTCTATGGCAACGCAGACGGCCACTAGGTAGCCCCCCTGACTTTTTTTAGAATATTTTTATCTTATTCAATTGTGCTCGTTTTGTGCTTTATGATAACGCTCTTTTTTTCAATTGTGCTCGTTTGTAACAAATCAAAAACAAAAATAAAAAGTAATTCTATGGCTACGCAGACGGCCACTAGGTAGCCCCCCTGACTTTTTTCAGAATATTTTTATCTTATTCAATTGTGCTCGTTTTGTGCTTTATGATAACGCTCTTTTTTTCAATTGTGCTCGTTTGTAACAAATCAAAAATAATTAAAAAGTAGGTATATGGCAACGCAGAACGCCACTAGGTAGCCCCCCTGACTTCTTTAGAATATTTTTAACTTTTTTAGTTGTGCTTGTTTTGTGCTCAATTGTAGCGCTGTTTTTTTCAATTGTGCTCGTTTGTAACATATAAAAAAATATATTAATCCTATGAAAACGGTGAACGCCACCAACTAACCCCCTTGACATTTTTAGAATATTTTTATCTTATTTAGTTGTGCTCGTTTTGTGCTCAATGATAACGCTGTTTCTTCAATTGAATTTAAAAGAAAAATAGCAATCACAGTATAAATTAAGCACATACAAAGTTTTACAAAAAATTGAAGAAAAAATAAGTTAACAAAATAGGGCCAATCGCTTCTACAGTCGAAGGGAAAAAATCAAGTTTGCTCTACCGCAGAAAGGCCGTCGCGCACTTTCTCAAAGCGAAGTGAGCGCCGGGGCAAATTATAAGGGCTAGCTGGTGGCGGTCTGCGTTGCCATAAGATTAGTTTCTTTTTTTTTTTTTGATTTGTAACAAAAAACACAATTAAAAAAAACAGCGATATCATTGAGCACAAAACGAGCACAACTGAATAAGCTATAAATATTCTAAAAAAGTCAGGGGGGCTATCTATTGGCGGTCTGCGTAGGTATAGACCTACTTTTTAATTGTTTTTGATTTGTTACAAACGAGCACAATTGAAAAAAACATTGCTACAATTGAGCACAAAACGAGCACAATTGAATAGGATGTAAATATTCTAAAAAAAGTCAGGGGGGCTAGCTGGTGGCGTTCACCATTTTCATAGGATTAATATATTTTTTAATGTTACAAACGAGCACAATTGAAAAAAACAGCGCTACAATTGAGCACACGATCACAATTGAATAAGATAAAAATATTCTAAAAAAGTCAGGGGGGCTAGCTGGTGGCGTTCACCGTTTTCATAGGATTAATATTTTTTTTAATGTTACAAACGAGCACAATTGAAAAAAACAGCGCTACAATTGAGCACAAAACGAGTGCTTGTACAAAACAACAAGAACTACGATGGATAGAGCACATTAATGGCCAGCTGCGCAAGTAGTGATTAAATTCTCGTCAAAACTTTAATGGGTGATCAAAGAGCCATCGATTGCTTTTTAAGAATTTGAAAAAAAAGCAAAAAGTTAACGTCAGTTAAGTCCCAACAGAATGCAACAAATTGCTAATGACCAGTTAATGTAATAAAATTAGAGATGTGGTAACGGCTTGTTAAACTCTCGTCACGGTTGTGTAACCGGGCATAAGAGAGACGAAAATGGAAAGGAAACTATATAAAGCAGATACAACAAAGAAAGAAAGAAGAAGAAAATTAAGAAAAACATGACAAAATGAAATAAAGGAAAAAGCGCGTAACAAAGTGGAATAAAATTCGCAGACAGCAAAAAACTGATTCAAAACAGTTTTTTTAAAAGAAGCTTTTAGCAAAACGGCTCAACTCCCATCCCGAGCCTTACAACTTGCATAGATAGATAAGAAATAGAATAAATACTTAAGATGAGATTTAAGTAGGGACTCTGTTATTTATAATCTTTGAGTGAAAATAAAATAATTTTGTTAAAGGTCATATTTTGTGAAAATGTATAAAGAAATGGTTTTTATTATAAATATGTTTTTTCTTATAGTTTCTATGTATTAAACAATGGTTTCTAGTATTAAGGACTATAAATAAAGATTTTAAAACATCTCTATAAGAATTTAGTGACATCTACCGGATTATGGCTTGCACTATAGTAATATATCTAATTTTTTCTAGTTTACTTTTAGTATATTGGCAATTATTTTTCATTTATAAAATTTAGGTTCAAGAAATGGTAATTTCAGCAATTACAAGTTTGGGGTCCAAATAAAGCGAAAATTAAAAAAAAATAATTGTTTTCATGTATTATAGTGGTTTTCTTTGTTAATAGTTGACACTCTGCTTTGCAATATGAAACTCAAAATTAAATTATAAAAATCAATAACGTGAAATATTTTTGAGTATTATTGTACTGTTTTTGATAAAAATTCAAGTTTTTCTATTCAATTGATTTAAAAATGGCGCTTTTTCATGGTTTGTTCGTAATTCGTAATGTCCTAAATTTTCTCGGTAAATCCCTATTCCTCTCACTAAAAAGCTTCTTAATAAATCAGCTTTCAATTATTATTTTCTTTTTTTCAATACTTTAAGTAGATTAATGATAATTTGGGGACTAAATTGATTAGTTTACGATTATTTAAACTTTCAATTCCCGCCACTCAACGAACAAACTCCTGACACGACGACACGTCACTAAATCGTGGCGTTTGTGGCTGTCGTTTTGTGTTGACGTAGTAACTTTTACTTCGTGTACGATTCTTGTGTGTACAGTTACTTCTGAAATTGAACCACAACTTTCAACACTTAAAGGTAAATTTTGAATGAATTCATCAATAAAACACTTAAATTTCAATTATTTAATCATTTATTAACTCGATTATAAAAAAATAACGAA
The DNA here is from genome assembly GCA_905333025.2 of Pyrochroa serraticornis. Lineage (NCBI taxonomy): Eukaryota > Metazoa > Arthropoda > Insecta > Coleoptera > Pyrochroidae > Pyrochroa > Pyrochroa serraticornis. The sequence continues at coordinate 3,962,487 of HG995157.1, read as the reverse complement.
ACTTATAGGTTAATTTTGGTAATTGCAGCAAAATGGATCAAATAACTAAATTCATCGAGCCTGGCCGCCAATTCACCAAGGACTCAATCAGACTGGTTAAGAGGTGCACAAAACCAGACCGAAAAGGTAAGTGGACCCAAAATCATCCAATTTCACCCAACCATATTGCCTCGAATCCCATCTGTTCCACAAGCCAGGATTCGGGGCCAAAATCCTAATATTTTATTGATAAAGTAAAACTTATTAAACTAGATTATAATGCGACAATTTGTCCAAATTTTGGCGACCCAGAATCGCCTAAATTTCCTTAAAAGTTGCTTTAAGCATTCCAACCACTTGACAGTAACAAAATGTTTCGAGATTTCGAAGTGTTAAAATGGGTCAAGTAATTCTCAAATTGAATGCGAGTACAGCTACCAAAAGCAATACTAGAATAATCGAAGAAAAGCTAGGAAATGCAATTAACTTTGACATAACTGTCGGGAATTCTGTAAAAGTTACGTTGTGTACGTCACTTGCAACTATCTGAAGTAGCACTAAAGGGAGGTTTAACGTTACTTTAATAGTTGGTTTCGTGTGTCAATGTTTAGTGTAAAATAATTTTGAAGAATTGTCAAAATCACTCAGTGTAGCTAATTTTGTTTACGTTTGAAAATTTCGCCCTGGAATCGTCCCAATTGGATCGTTCCCAATCCCGTCATTGCCCAGTAGGTAAATAAATAATAAATCACGATTGAGTTGCACATCTGAAATTGTTCTAATTGATTTCTTGTTTTGTTTCAGAATTCCAGAAGATTGCCATTGCCACGGCGATCGGTTTCGCCATCATGGGCTTTATCGGCTTCTTCGTCAAACTCATCCATATACCCATCAACAACATCATTGTTGGCTCATAAATTATTTTATTTATTTTGCAATTTCCTCCTAAACATTAAGGAATCATGGATTTTTATATAGTTGTAAATTAAATTATCATTTCTAATTAAAAGTTTTGTATTTCATCTTCATCTGTTTGTAAAACTTAGTGGAATAAATGGATTGTTACAAGCAATTCTTTCAAATCAACGTTCCACCAAGACCAACTACAAACAATTTTAGTGTCTTTAGGCGGAAATTGAGTCGAAACAAACACCCACATGAGCCGACCATTAATTACGTCGTCGCATGTAATTCCAAACTTAGTTTTTATAATTCAGATAATCATAAACTATAAGGTAATAACGTGTCAAGCTATAAAATTTCTACAAATGAAACTAATATATTGCTGGAATTGGATGCGCCAAAAACTTTGTTTGATTTCATAAAACTGAAATTTGTTTATTAAATTTTCTTGCACTGCATTTTTACCACTCCCGGCTGGTTTCCCCACCAGTTAGGTGAATTATTACCCTCAGTGACTACATTGAATAATTATTTCTAAGTAAAAAGTCAATGCTAACACCTTCAGAATTGTAAAGGAAGCCGTTTATTTGTTGCGTTCTCTGTCGCACCCACGGCACGTTATAGAAACGACAATAAATCCTGCGTTGTACAAAACTCCAAAATAAAAAAAAATCACTTTTAAGAATCTTGACACATCAGTTTCGAACTTAAACCTTGCCAAAATTTATATTCAACTGATTTGTTTTCTGAAGCCGTCATTGTCTCTTATGTACGACAAAAAATCTTGGAGATTCACCCACAGTTTTGGAGTAGCGTCTATACCGCTCTGTGGGTGTGACAGAGAGCGGAAACAGGTTGAGCTCTAGCCTTAAGGTAGCAAGTTTTAATTTTCGTTGAATTAAAAAGCGAAATTAATTTAATATCAAGATTTTATTTATGTATTCTCCAATTCACAGATTAAGGCACAGTTTAAAAAATCAATTCACCCGTTTTAATAGTACAGGTAACGTATTTGAAATTTGCACCAGTGTCTTAACTTAATAATATCAAACTTTATGCAAAAATCAGCGATTTCGGTTTATAAAAATAGACGAAACCGCGCTTCAGCATGAGCAATCACTACAGAAATGATGTTTTAGGTGTGTGGGCGATGCTAAAGCTCGGTTTCCAAAAGTTTTAACAGCATTTAGCAACAATGACTCGAATTTATTGGCATGACTGGTACAAGTGTTAAGCATTAATTTCCGAGGTACAAAAATAGTGATAGAAAAGCTGTGATGGCACATGTTCGGTTTTGAAGTAAAGATGGTACTAATATTAAATTTTAGATGGCGTAACATCTGTACAAATATCACAATTTCACTTTTAAGTTGTCTTTTTTCCAAATTTTGATAAAACACATGCCATTTTATTGTATCGAAATTCGACAATAAGGCACTGTTTAAAATTATACAAAAAAACAAAACGCTAAGGTTACAGCGCGAAGCGTGGGTTTAAAGCAATGTTCTTAAAGCGAATTTATGCAAATAAATTGCCTAAGTAACTAATTTTCAACAAAAAGTCAACGTATTTTAGAAAAAACGGTACGGTACAAACATACGTGGCTTTTGTTTGATCTACATCTAAAGAGGTAAATGGAAGTGGAAGGTACAAGAAACAGTATGAACTAAACCTAGAATAGAAAAATATCTAATAAAAACAATATTAAATATGCTCAACACGCGATAATATTAAAAGTAAAAATAGGTAAAAATTTGGCAGTAATGTACAAAAATAACATAATTAAATAATATGAAGTAAGAAATACTATTTCTATCCACTGGAATGCTAAGAAATTGTAAACCAACATTAAAATATCTTCAACAATCGTAATATATAAACTCGTTTAACATTGGTAGTTTCTCAGATCTGGTAACAAATGAGGTGGCGCTTAACAACAAGAGTATTCGCAGTTATGCTTGCCAACCCCGGCCAAAGCCGGCGCAACATAGAGAGCGGGACAGGTCAGGGGCGGTGGCGAAAATCAGGAACACTTTGCGATATTAGGGGTCGAACCGAAGTAGGATAAGGCACAAAAAAGCTGAAGCATCCCGATATTCATAAATTTCGCAAACAGCGGTCGATTTCCAACTAAAAACAAACACCGCGACTCCTCTTGCCGCGAATAGTGCCTTCGATAGTTTTCCGTCAATTGTTTTAAAGCTAATAGTATCTCTAATGAAACTACTTCATATAACATAAAAATGATTTATCGCTAATTAAGCAAATTACTAGTAGGTAGCGCTGCAAGAAAATATTGACAAGGGAGTCGTGAAGGAATTCGGCCTCTGGATGTCCAGAAACTTATGAACTATTTTAGATTATTTTTTTTGTTTTTCCAAGATTCGTCATTAAGATTAGGGAATAATTATAATACGTTTATCGCGCGAGAGTTACAGGTGGGAGTGGTTTCCCGCGCGCGAACGAACTATAGAAAAGTTACTAAGGCTACTTGGCGTGAGTTACAAACATAACTGTGACACTACAACATAGTTTGCGATTTAAAAAAAAATTCGTGGCAACCCCGATTAGGCCATACAACCGTTGTCCATCCCCGTCGCGTTATAGTTCTGGTTGCTGTTATAGTTATGACACTGACTGTTGTAGTGGTAATTGTTCAGGGGATTGTCGAGGTTGGTGAGTTGCGGCTGATAATCGCTTGGCTCCTCCACGATAATACTCGGCGGTTTCGTGTAAGTGTGACGGGGGTAGGGGGCCATCCCCGCGGACGCGGGTCGATTGTACGCCTCCAAGTTTTGCGTCCTGAAGGTGTCGACCGATGCCGGTCGGCTGTAGGAATGGTTGTCGATAACCGAACCGACTGGGGGCAGTCGATAAAGGCTGTCGCGGGTGGCCTGGGGGATGTTGTGTTGGCAATGCGGCCGATGCATGGTCAACATATCGAGGAGGGTGCGTTTCTGGTTCTGCAACTCTTGCAGTTGGCCTTTGAGGTCGACGTTTTGGGTTTCCAAAACTTCCGATTCGTTGACGAGATTGGCGGTTTTCTCGCGTTTCTTCAAACGACATTTGGTGGCGGCGATCTTGTTGCGTTCGCGACGACGGCGCCGGCGCTCCTCGTCTTCGGGGGTCAACTGCAACAAAAATTACGTTAGACGAGTGGGGGCGCAACATCCGGGATTTATGGCGGTTCCAAAAATTCATAAGCAACACCCACACCTTTCCATTTACAATGTGAAAAAAATCGAAAGTTCGGAAATTTTCTAACTTCCTTAGTCTCCCAGCTTTCCACGGCATTCCTCTACTGGATCAACATGGATAAAAAAATCCGCATCCGCCACTACCCTGTTTAACCCTGAAACCACCATAGATCTTACGGAGGAAAACTGACAGACAAACCGAATAATTTTTGAAAAACCAGTTGGAACTTTGTGATTCGTGCCCATGCATGAAGGAGTAGATGCGCAAGTCAACGACAAATTCTGACAAAACGGAATGAATGAAAAAGCCTCTGTATGCGGTTATTCGCTTAAACGGGAAAAATGTTCACTGGTTTATTCTAAGAAATGTCTGTTTCCCTTATTCATGCGCTTCTCTGGTTATTCCGTAGTTTGAACTTACTCTTGAAAAATCATCATTTTCGTACCAAGTCCAATTTTGCATCTGAAAATTGAAAAATTCAGCATTACTCATTTTCCAAGGGATGACTGAGCACCGAGGAAGGTGCGAAAGAAGACGAATCTCGAAAGTTAACGCGCCAAACAGTTCAAATGTGAGTGACATGAGAGTGATATGAAATCTTCCTACAACAGCCAAACCAAAATTTCCTGCCGCATTTGCGGCAAATTTGCTAATAAATCTTGACAAATGTCATTCCAGCAGCGGTATCAAATTTGTGCTATCAGTTCGATTCTTGAATAGCAGTTAGGCATGTTTCCTGTCTCTCGTTATCGTATCAGCAAAACAATCGTCGATAGTATCGATCAGATAAGGAATCGATTGATGGATGGGCTGTCTCCAGTACAGTTTTGTGTAGTCTAATTCAGTTCGTTTTGTTTTTTTTTCCATGCGGTTCCCGTCGAATTGAGTTAATCAACGACAGAAACGAATCAACAATAATTCCAAGAGCAATTGAAGGATTCGGCACGGAATTTGGACACAAACAACGAAAGGCGCGAAAACGACACTTTAAATGGCCGCAATTCGTTTCCATCAACTAATTGCGGAGAAACTGCAATAAAACAAAACAAGTTTTCGCAATCGACAAGGTCGAACTAATAAAAATCGACGACATCGAAAAAAAAAACAACAAGAGCCGTTTTCCCAACATGAGAGATAATAAAACGAAAAGCGTTCGAATTACCAACAGACAATGCCACAAATTGAATTACAAATAAGCTGCTAAATTATTCGACCTTTAAAGTTATCCAGCAGGAAAAACAAAAAGTGTATCCGCGAAACGAGCTCTGGACCTGGACGAAGCGCCATTTAGATTAGACGAAGAATGCAGACGGATTGTCAAAAATTTTAATGCATTGAACGATGGCGGGTTTTCTCGACGAACCCCTGCCCACGTTCCGTCAAAGGTGGGCAAAATTGATATGAAATATAACAAGGAACCACCCACCAGCGTATTTACCGAATTCTGCGGAGAGCTGCCCCAAATGTGATGCATAGTCAAAAAAACGTTCAAAATTTTTCTCTCGCTACCAATTTAGAACCAAACGACACGATGGTTACCGCTGATAGTTTTCGGGAGTGTTCAAATGATTTCAACTCTTCCTAGTATCAGTTCTGACCCAAAACCAAACTGTGATGATCGCCGATAGCTTCCTGGAGTGCCCAAAAGATTTCAACTCTTTCTGGGATCAATTCTGAGAGGAAAACCAAAGAGTGATTATCGCTTCTTGGAGTGCCAAAAGATTTGATTTTCCCCCGATATCAATTTTGAGTCAAAACCTAAATGGCGGTTATTGCTGATTTTCTTTTGAGAGTTCCCAAAGATTTCGACTCTTCCTAGTTTCAGTTCTGACCCAAAAACCAAACAGTGATGGTCGCCGATAGCTTCCTGGAGTGCCCAAAAAATCTGAAGATCTGATATAAAAAGTTTTAACCTAAATCTTCACGGTAGTTATCGCTGATTTTTTAGGGAGTCCCCAAAAAAATTAAATTTCTTCTGGTATCAGTTTTGACCTAAACCTAAGCAGTGATCATCACAGATAGTGTCTTGGAGTATTCAAAAAGTTTGAAGACCTACTGATACAAGTTTTAAACCAAAATTACCTAAATGGTTGGTTATCGCTGATAGCTTTGGGAAAACCCCAAAAGTTTTCAACTCTTGGTATCCTGACCCAAAAACCAAACAAGAACTATCGCCGGTTTTTGGAGTGCCCAAAATATTTGGAAATCTCTTGATAGAAAAAGTTTGAACCAAAATCTATCGCTTCTAACGGAAAAACCAAAAAGTGTTTGGGGTGCCCAAAAAGATTTGTACACTTCCTGATACAAATTTAGACCGCAACTCTAAACGGTTGTTATCGCCGGTTGTTTTCTGGAGTGTCTGGAAGAGGTCTTGCGAATATTAGTCATGGTGGTTCTTGAAATTTAGGTCTTCCGCCTGCGATATTTTGGAATCTAAGAGCCAGGCGCTACGACACAGTATTGTTGCATTTTTTTTATTATAAACTTGGCAAGGAACGAACGCGTCGTCTCGTATTTCTAAGGCCAAGCAACAACACAGGTTGTATTGGATCAGTTCCAAAAAGACGTTCCGTTTCATGAACGAAACCAGTTTTTACATAATTGTTGCCGTCCCACGGTTCAAATCGACGAATATAGAAAATTCGCAATGATATTTATCAAACTCGACCCGTAACGGTACAACTGGAACTAGTGTAGGTAGGGGATCGACCAAACAAATGGGGTTTATGCAGTTGGAGCTCTTCGAAAACATCCAGTCATATGAAATTGCGAATTTATTGGATACTTTCTAAATTAATTGGGCTATTGCCGGCTTGAACGGTTGGAGGTTGTAAAACGAATGGGGGCGATAAGAGGATACTTCAAGACCGATTTAGGTCGGCGTTTAACCTATTGTTTGTATTATGATACTGAACGAATTACCAATATTTAACTGTGCTACCGGAAGTGAAACAACTAGACCGATTTTGGTTAATTGGCTCTTTTGATTTGATTGGCAAAAAAATTAAGCACTGAAGATATCACAATAGACAATTAATTATAGTTGACCAGCAAAGCAAAGAGGTTCTTCATTACCAAGTGGAAATTAATTTTGTTCCAATTAGTTGCAAGTGAAGGTTTCTACCAGTTCGAATGTAAAGATAAAATAAGTAGCAGATTCTATATTAGGATTGTGATAAAAAATCTCCTACGTCAATTTTGTTGTGAAGACACCAAGAGATGAAAGACACTAAACCTGGATTTAGTTCTCATTATTTGAGATGACCTACAGCATTGTTTTCTCTCAAATTATTCGAGATGTTGTTTAAAATTCAGAAAGTCGAAAAGAGAATTCTCTAGAAAATAAAATTTGGTGGCTGACAAATCGTTCTAGTCACAGAAGGGAGATGACGAGGAAAACAAATTGGTTCCTAGATGTAGATATTTAAATGGGTTTCCTAAAATAGATTTTGAAGCAGATCAAACCATAATAAGGGTACCTTAGTGTTTGTTAAGGGATTCAACCTCGTAAATATGACAATAGGTGGTATCAAGAATTCATAGTGAAGACCGTTAGAGTTACTTTTCTACACATATTGCATCGAAAGATTCAACAATGAAGATAATCATCCTAAGATATGGTCATCATGATTTAGAAATTTTCTTCAAAAACATTGCTTCGATATATTCAAGAATGAAGAATTGACTTTTAATAAAGAACAGTGACTTACAGTTATTGTAAACGTTAACTTATAAAATTTTCTTCTAAAACATTGGTTCAAAATATTCAAGAATGAAGAAATTTACCCCAAGATACGCTTATCGTTACCTAGATGGTTCGGGATACAGCTAAGCAAGAGAACAACCCTCCCTACAGTTTCTTCGTAAGTGGAAAAAAGATTAGGATACAGTTGAACGAAGAAAATTCTTCGCTTCGTCCTAATTAGAAAAACCAACTTGACATATTTTGCTAAATCTACACAATTTAAATATATCAAATAAATGTGATAAAGAGCACACAACTTCTTGGAGCAAATCCATCAATACTAATATTCCTCTATAGTGAAGATTTTCAAAGTACATAAAACAGAGAAAATAAAAAATCTGCTTGTGAAGAAACAAGACCTGGAACTATCTTTGACCTTTAATGAAGAACAGTGACTTACAGTTATTGTAAACGTAAACTTATAAAATTTTCTTTTAAAACGTTGCTTCGAAATATTCAGGAATGAAGAAATCCACCCCAAGATACGCTTATCATTACCTAGATGGTTCGGGAAATAGTTTTTAAGAAAGAAAACAACCCTCTTTACAATTTTTTCGTAAGTGGAAGGAAGATTAGGATACAATTGAATGAAGAAAATTCTTCGCTTTGTACTAATTAGAAAAAACAACTTGACATATTTTGCTAAATCTACACAATTTAAATATAACAAATAAATGTGATAAAGAGCACACAACTTCTTGGAGCAAATCCATCAATATTAATATTCCTCTATAGTGAAGATTTTCAAAGTACATAAAACAGAGAAAATAAAAAATTTGCTTGTGAAGAAACAAGACCTGGAACTATCTTTGACCTTTAATGAAGAACAGTGACTTACAGTTATTGTAAACGTAAACTTATAAAATTTTCTTTTAAAACGTTGCTTCGAAATATTCAGGAATGAAGAAATTCACCCCAAGATACGCTTATCATTACCTAGATGGTTTGGGAAATAGTTTTTAAGAAAGAAAACAACCCTCTTTACAATTTTTTCGTAAGTGGAAGGAAGATTAGGATACAATTGAATGAAGAAAATTCTTCGCTTTGTCCTAATTAGAAAAAACAACTTGGAATATTTTGATAAATCTACAAAATTTAAATATATCGCCTAAATATGATAAAGAACACACAACTTCTTAGAGCAAACCCATCTATATTAATATTCCTCTATAGTGAAGATTTCCAAAGTACACAAAAGAGAAAATAAAAAATTTGCCTGCGAAGAAACAAGACCTGGAACTATCTTTGACCTTTAATAAAGAACAGCGACTTACAGTTATTTTAAACATAAACTTATAAAAATTTCTTCTAAAAACATTGCTTCGAAATATTCAAGAATGAAGAAAATTACTCCAAGATACGCTTATCGTTACCTAGATGGTTCGGGAAACAGTTTTCAAGCAAGAAAACAACTCTCTTTACAGTTTCTTCGTAAGTGGAAGGAAGATTAGGATACAATTGAATGAAGAAAATTCTTCGCTTCGACCTAATTAGAAAAACCAACTTGGAATATTTTGATAAATCTACAAAATTCAAATATATCGCCTAAATATGATGAAGAACACACAACTTCTTAGAGCAAACCCATCTATATTAATATTCCTCTATAGCAAAGATTTTCAAAGAACATAAAACAGAGAAAATAAAAATTTGCTAGTGAAGAAAGAAGACCTGGAACTATCTTTGACCTTGAATGAAGAACATTGACTTACAGTTGTTGCACGCATAAACTTATAAAATTTTCTTCTAAAACATTGCTTCGAAATATTTAAGAATGAAGAAAATCACCCCAAGATACGCTTATCCTTACCTAGATGAATCGGGAAACAGTTTTCAAGCAAGAAAACAACTCTCATCACAGTATCTTCGTAAGTGGAAGGAAGATTAGGATACAATTGAATGAAGAAAATTCTTCGCTTTGTCCTAATTAGAAAAAACAACTTGGAATATTTTGATAAATCTACAAAATTTAAATATATCGCCTAAATATGATAAAGAACACACAACTTCTTAGAGCAAGCCCATCTATATTAATATTCCTCTATAGTGAAGATTTCTAAAGTACACAAAAGAGAAAATAAAAAATTTGCCTGCAAAGAAACAAGACTTGGAACTATCTTTGACCTTTAATAAAGAACAGTGACTTACAGTTATTTTAAACATAAACTTATAAAAATTTCTTCTAAAAACATTGCTTCGAAAAATTCAAGAATGAAGAAAATCACTCCAAGATACGCTTATCGTTACCTAGATGGTTCGGGAAACAGTTTTCAAGCAAGAAAACAACTCTCTTTACAGTTCCTTCGTAAGTGGAAGGAAGATTAGGATACAATTGAATGAAGAAAATTCTTCGCTTCAAACTAATTAGGAAAACCAACTTGGAATATTTTGATAAATCTACAAAATTCAAATATATCGCCTAAATATGATAAAGAACACACAACTTCTTAGAGCAAACCTATCTATATTAATATTCCTCTATAGCAAAGATTTTCAAAGAACATAAAACAGAGAAAATAAAAATTTGCTAGTGAAGAAAGAAGACCTGGAACTATCTTTGACTTTGAATGAAGAACATTGACTTACAGTTGTTGCACGCATAAACTTATAAAATTTTCTTCTAAAACATTGCTTCGAAATATTTAAGAATGAAGAAAATCACCCCAAGATACGCTTATCCTTACCTAGATGGTTCGGGAAACAGTTTTCAAGCAAGAAAACAACTCTCATCACAGTTTCTTCGTAAGTGAAAGGAAGATTAGGATACAATTGAATGAAGAAAATTCTTCGCTTTGTCCTAATTAGAAAAAACAACTTGGCATATTAAGCTAAATTTACAAAATTTAAAAATGACAAAGGGCACACAACTTCTTGGAGCAAATCCATCAATATTAATATTCCTCTATAGTGAAGTTCCAAAGTACATAAAACAGAGAAAATTAAAAAATTGCTTGTGAAGAAACAAGACCTGGAACTATCTTTGACCTTTAATGAAGAACAGCGACTTACAGTTATTGTAAACATAAACTTATACAATTTTCTTCTAAAACATTGCTTCAAAATATTCAAGAATGAAGAAATTTACCCCAAGATACGTTTATCGTTACCTAGATCGTTCGGGAAACAGTTAAGCAAGAGAACAACCCTCCCTACAGTTTCTTTGTAAGTAGACGAAAGATTACGATACAGTTGAATGAAGAAAATTCTTCACTTCCTCCTAATTAGATAAACCACTTTTTCCTATTTTGCTGGCTCTAGGCAATTTAAAAGATGTGATTAAGAAGCACACAATTTCTTGGTGATGATTTTCAAAGTACATAAAACAGAACAAAAATAAAACCTGTAACTATTTTTGACCGTGAATGAAGAATAAAGTTCCATGGCTCTTGTGAACATAAACATATAAAACAGTCTTCAAGATATTTCTTTGAAATAAAAAGAAAATCACGCAAAGATGTGTTCGCCATGAGGTGGATAATTCAGAAAACAATTTTAAAGCAAAAACAACCTTCTTTACAGATTCTCAGTGTAGAAAAAACATTAGAATACTATTGAATGAAGATAAATGAGAGGAAGATTAGAATACAGTTGAACGAAAAAAGTTGCATCTTAACGACATAAACAAAATTAACAATTTGGAGGTCTTAAAGATAATTAAGCACACGTAGCGTTTGGAGCAGACCTCTACATTAATATTATTTCCTGAGTCAACTGACGCAACAAAACCTTTGACCTACAACTCTTGCACCGAGATTATTTCCTTTAAAATAATTAAAAATGGCGATTCAAGATGGTGTAAATAATAATTATCTAGATAGGATAAAACGACTCCTGAAACCCTTCGAGTGCCGAATGAATGGTGCTACGAAAATGACAGCTTACCCCATCTTGTTTGTTCCTGTCGTCCTCCGACTCGCTGCATTCGTTCTTTTTGATCCTTTTGCACTTGTCGAGGTCCAATAGTTCATCACCGTCGTTTTGATGTTTTCGTTTTTGCTCGATCGACAATTTGAGTCCAGCTTTGATAAGTTGCGAGCATGTATGTTGGACACTGGGCGGATTGTTGGTGGGCGATTCCAACTGACTGCTGCTTGAACTGTTAGAATCGCTCGACATATTCGTGGGAGGCCTAGCAGACGTCCTTTTCGTAACATTGTTATTGTTGAACGGATAATTATCCATCGGATTTGTCATGGCTATCAGCGAATTGAGGATTTCAGGAGTGCGGGGGGTAGTACAGGCGCTCTCCACCAACAAACTGTTGATGCCGTTGGCGGAGGCCGCCGCCAAGTTCACGTTTAAATTAAACATAATATCACGTTTCTTTCTTCGTTTCGTTAATAACTAGATCACAATCGTCGCGAAAGGGTTCGCACTAAATTAGTAAATTTGAAGAGTCTTTAAAAAAAAACAACGCCGGGTTAGCTTTGGGCGACGACTTCTCGCGTGTGGTTGAGGGAATCCACTCGAGTAGGTGAAGGCAATCTGGAACAAAACGGAGAGAAGTTAAGCAACGAAACATTGAAGACTACTTAGTACTCGAAAACATCCTCAAATTTCGCCAAAATCGTTAAATGTCACGCTCTCACCCAATAATTACAACGCGCTATCTATAATCGATAAGTACCTCAGTTGCGAATTGTGCAAGCGAAACGGCCTTGGAAGCAACATTAACGCACCAACAATTAATTGCAACAATAACTAATTGTACAAGCAGATAAGAGGATGTCGTAAAAGTGGAATTTTATGGTGTGTTGAGCAATATTGGCGCGATTCTGGACTCGGGAGCAAACAGCGACCTATTTTGCCGCTTTATTGTTTCAAAACCGTGTAAAATTTTAATAGCGCAATTAAAAACGAGGTCTAATAGAGTGTCTAGTAACGAATTAATGCAGCCAGAATTGTCAGGAATACCATTCGACTAACTTAATTAGCAGCATCCGGCAGGACAACCGCGCCAAGTCCGCCAAAATCGGCCAAGTCTTGAACCAAAAATTACTAACGCGTCTGGATAGGAAAGCACAAATGGAAAAGTCCGCTAGTTGAGAAATGTAAAAATTCAGCAAAAAAATACCCCTCGACACCCGACAGTTTCAGCGGACGAAAGCGCTGCACAAAACGTTACGCTTATTATATATAGTTTTATGGGCACTTCGCTGCGCTTAAGTAGCTGAGTCAGAAAAGCATTTTGTGGAAACTGGACACGTTATTAAATTAAAAAACTAAATTCTAAAAATGTTCAGTCCGATCCCATAATGAGGCTGATAATGTTGGAGCAAAAATTTGACAGGTGTTAGGCACCTAAAATCTCATAATACTAAATCAGACTTGTGAGAGTAGAAACGAGTAGAGAATTAAAAAAAAGCGATGGTCGAACAAGACAACTGGTCCGGCGACAGAAATGAAACCTTTATACCAAATTAAAGGTCCATTCAAAAACGTTACTGGAACGCGGTCTGATCAGCACAGCATAGGCAAGTCGCCGAGTGTACGATACGGAGAAGACATGTACTATGAATATAATGTCAACATTACCATTAAGAATCCCACATCGAAATAACATTTGGTCGAGAACGTGCTTATCGCTTATACCTGTTTAAAGGGACTGTCGTTTCAATGTCATAGAATTTAGTTTCAAAATTTCACGAAAACGTCGCCTCTTTACAAGTTCGTTACTCTTTAATACAGTGGCGCATTATAGCAGAAGTCTAAGAAGCTTCTTGCGTAAAGTTTTAAAACAACGCCGAAGTTTTGATTTTTCCTCGGTCTTTGACATTTAAAAATTAAATTCGGACATTGCATTGAAGAAAAAGAAATTTTCAAATTTTCATAAACTACAACAAGAGTTTTTCAAATTACGTTCAGATTTGGGTTTCGGGAGCAAAATTGAGATCCACTGTAAGACATGAGCAAAAATCTGATAGCACCAAATCAGATTTGTTAAAGGACAATTTTGATGATTCTGAATCAGAAATGTTAAAGAAACGAGAAATAAAAATGTGAAATTAACCCATGACACTGGTGACTCGACGATACACCCTTGTATAGTCCAAATCTCGAAAACCTTGCTTCCAATTAACTTCATCGGAAGGGCCATATTTCTTCCGATATTGCGCGATAGGTCAAGTAAAAAGTTGCGCAAGAAAAATTTATGCGAACCATAAATTTGCTGCAATGAATATCTTGCGGTTATGCCACTTTCTGAGTAAATAAAAAGATTAACATAAAACAATTAAAAGATAAGTTCCTGGGATAATTGCACTTTTTATTGCAGAATAAACCGGTAAATTTATTGTAGTCGCCTCGTCCATAGTGCCACTTTTTGGCACTGACACTTTTCAAATCTATTCCCGTTTCTCACCGAATTGCGCAATAATTGATGGGTTGTTTCTTCCAGAACTTAAGACAGATCCACCGCGAATGTTTGCCATTAAGTCCGCCACTGAAACACGATACACTTGAGAGAAAAGCTGCAATGCACTTTTTGCGATTCGAACGTTATTTATTTGAATAGATTTTGGAACGCGGATAAGGTCCGACGTATTTATAGTTTTATTATTGGCGCATGCAGGAACGGGATCGGGAGGATCGATAGAACTTGACACAGGAGAAAATAAAACGAGCATCTGTTTCGGAAACTTTTGCGAAATTACAATCCGGACACATATCGTGTAAACAGAACATAAAATGATTCATTAAAAAAAAACAAAAAACTGGTGGGATCCGACGGCCGTTGGAGACAATTTATGTTGGTTCGTTTGGTACCAATTCGTTACTTACTTGAACTTGGAAAGTGATGTAGGCCAAAGTGTCACGCGAAAGCTACAATTTAATTTTTATTACGATAACATGGAATAAATACGAATCGCGTAAGTTCTAAAGTTAACTGGGTGATGGAAAGGGCAGGTGCTTTTGCAATTGCGCAGGGGTCCTCCCCAATTTCTAATTGCAAAGGTGCATACGATGACATCTGTTGTTCGTATCTTATCGTCTTATCTGCATCAATTTTTTAATCTCGATTCTCACTTTCACCCTTCGTCCCTCACGGTTTCAAGATACTCCTTTTTCTTACGTATGAACCTTAAGGCAACCTCCTATCGTTCGTTCCCACTCTTTGACGGTTAAATCATTTTTCTTGTTATTGTTATATCTTCTTTTTCATTCTCTTCTATATTCTTTCTGTATCTACGTTTCATTTTTAAGTGTTATTTACGGAGTTACCTAGTACCTTTCCATTTTTGCAATTTAGTTTCTTATTGTTCCTAAAACTTCTCTTTTTCGCAAAAGTTTAACTTTCAGCAAAACTAAGTAATTTTCTCCTATACCAGGAGCAACAAATATACGCTATTTCTCTTGAATTACTCCATTGTCTAAAAGTTACCTCTTGGGCTTTCTCTACACTCAATCTCTACTCTTCTCACTCTTTGTTCTTACTTTTTTCTACTTAGCTCAATTCTTCGTCAATTAATAATAAGTGTCTAAGTTTCGCAATGCAGTTTCATATCCTTCTTATTGTGTTCTGAATTTTTCCTTTACTTTCAAAACTACTTTGTCTTTGAACCAAAGTACCTTCTCTCGTGCCAGGAGCAACAGGAGTACATTGGTAAAATTTATTCCCTTGTCTTAACTCTTACACCTATAACCGCGCTATAGCTTCTATTCCTCCCTTTTGGTTCCTTCTTTAGTACTGTAGTAACTTCTTCGTCCATATTTTATTCTTTAGTTTTCCTCACGTTCAATGGCCCTTTATGATTTTCACGCTACCTTCCATTTTGGTTATATCTCATATTTAATTGCACTTTCTTCTATATTTTTTCTCAGAAAATGACGTTTAGCGAAACTAACTAATCTTCCCCAGTAACAGAAGCGCCTAGCACATTTTACAGCTTTGGAATTGTTCCATTATCAAAATTTTACCCCTTTTAGCTTCCCTTTATAGTCCTTCCGTTCTTCCATTCTTACTTTTTACATCTAATTAATCTTTTTTTTTCTTAAACATTTACTCATATTCTATTAGATAGTTTCCTTTTTTGCAAGAATTCTTTTGCATCACAAATATGTTAAATTTTAATATTTAAGGTTTCGGGCCTTTCTACCCCATTTTCTTCTTTGATAGGCAATTTTTTGCTATGCAGTTTCAGTTTCTCCTAATTGCTCCCAAAATTTCTTCTTTTTCTTTCAAAACCAAGAAAGCTTTCCCTCTTTCATACCAGGAACAACAGAGATACCTGGTGTATATTGTACCACCTTTCTAAAAATTTTACCTTGTCCTGACATTGCACCCATAACCAAGCTATAACTTTTCCTCTCTCCGTTCAGTTCTTATTCTTTAAATTTGTAGAAATATTCGGGCTTCGCTACATCTTTTTCTTCTTAGAGACAATTTTTTGCAGTGCAGTTTCATTTTATTCTAATCTCTTCCCAAAATTCTTCTTTTACTTTCCAAACTAAGTAGCTTCCCCTCTTTTGTTCCAGAACCAACAGAGATTACCTGAATACCTTGTCCAACATTTTTCCTTGCCCTTATAATCAAGCTACAGCTTTTTTTCTTTCTTGGTTTGTCCTCTAGTACCCGAATTTTCTAGAAACTTCGTTCACATTTTATTCTTCAGTTTTTCTTTACCGTCAATTGCTCTTTAGGTTTCTGATGCTTACTTCCATTCCTTACCTCATATTCATCAGCATAATCAATCTTCAGCCTTCCAGTTTTCCCTTCTTACTTTTAACCCTTTATTTTTCTTCTTAAACATTCACCCATATTCTATTATGTAGTTTCCTTTCCTTTACAATAATCCTTTTGCATAAATTAAAATTTCTAGAAGTATCTGGGCTACACTACATCTTTTTCTTCTTCGAGAGACTATTTTTCTAGTGCAGTTTCTTTTTCTTCTAATCTCTCCTCAAAATTCTTCTATTCTTTCAAATCTAAATAGCTTCCTCTCTTTCGTACTAGAAGCAACAGAGATATCCGGTGTGTATTACCTTAACACCTTGTCCAAAATTTTTCCCTTGTGCTGACCCATGCCCTTATAAACAAGCTACAGCTTTGCTTCTTTTTTGGTTCATCCTCTAGTGCCCTAATTTTCTAGAAACTTCGTTCACATTTTATTTTTCAGTTTTCCTTTACTGTCAATTGCTCTTTATGTTTTTGATGCTTACTTCCATTCCTGTTACCTCATATTCATCAGCATAATCAATCTTCAGCCTTCCCGTTGTCCCTTCTTACTTTTAACCCTTAATTTTTCTTCTTAAACATTCACCCATATTCTATCATGTAGTTTCCTTTCCTTTACAATAATCCTTTTGTATAAATTAAAATTTCTAGAAGTATCTGAGCTACGTTACATCTTTTTTTTCTTCGAGAGACTATTTTTCCAGTGCAGTTTCTTTTTCTTCTAATCTCCTCAAAATTCTTCTATTCTTTCAAATCTAAATAGCTTCCTCTCTTTCGTAATAGAAGCAACAGAGATATCCGGTGTATATTACCTTAACACCTTGTCCAAAATTTTTCCCTTGTTCTGACGCATGCCCTATAAACAAGCTACAGCTTTTCTTCTTTTTTGGTTCGTCCTCTAGTACTCTAATTCTCTGGGAACTTCGTTCACATTTTATGATTTGGTTTTCTTTTACTGTCAATTGCTCTTTAGGTTTTCGATGTTTCCTTCCATTTTTATTACCTCATATTCATTAGCATAATCAATCTTCAGCCTCCCCGTTCTCCATTCTTACTTTTTATGCCTAATTCAGCTCTATTCTTCTTGAACATTCACCCATTTTCTATTACGTTTCTTTTTCTAGGATCATTTTGCATGATAAATGTATGCTAAATTTCAATTTTTAGGTGTTAAGGCTTTGATGCATCTTTTTCTTCTTCGGTAATTCCATTCTCTTCCAATCACTCCCCAAATTTCTTCTTTTCCTTTCAAAACTAGCTGGACATTGCACGAAACTAAGCAACCTTCTTTTGTACCAGACGCAACAATAGTACCTGACGTATAATGACTTATTCCTTCCTCTTGGTTCGCACTCCTTTGATGGGTAGTTCAGTGTTCCTTTTATTGAAACTTCAGTCACATTTTATTATTTAGTTTTTTTTATTTTGAACGTTATAGAAGCTTTCTTGCCCTCTTACTTCCTTCCCTTTTCCCAACAACTAGCTTGACCTCTAGCGGAACTTCCCTACCAGGAGGTTCGTCCTTCTTACTTTCGTATGTTCAGTTTAGCTTTTTTCTTCTTGAACGATTTTTCACAGTTATACAGTTCTTCTATCTTTTTCACCTTCAATGATCATTTTGCTTATCTTTTAAGGGGTTTTCTTCGTTAACTAATAAATTAATAATTTTACAATTTACTTTTATTTCCTGCTCATTGCTCCAGAAATTTTTCAGTAACTGTTTGACCTTCTGTATCAAGAGCACCAAGCATATTCTTTATCAATTAAATGATTTCATCGAACCAAGTTCGCCGTTTGACCTGCCTTAATGAGTAATCTTTTGCCTCCCTTTCTTTCGTTGAACTTCCATCCCTTTCACTTCTAGCTCTAAATTCGTGTTTCAAATATTTCCTTATCTTCGCTTGTGGTTCCTACCATATTTCTTCCGTATCGTTTTATTAAAGTTTCGTGATAAATTGATACGGCCCTACCTTTGTTATCAAACTAATCATTCAAATCTGGATTGAAGTCGTTAACACTTATCAGTAACCTCGACTTAGACCCCCCAAAGTCAAATAAAAAAATCATATTTTCACGAAGATAACGACCTAAATAGACCGCCACCATTCATGGGTATCGCGATTCGACAACATTTGAAGTACCCAAGAACAATAAAGATAAGTGTCGAATAATCGTGACGTATCCACACTTATCATCGTAACGTCAACGCAAATTCGATAAGAATCACTCTCGTGAGGAGCGCCCCACTTAATCGAAATTAATTTTTCAATAATACTTCCGCCGCAATTTTTTTTATCTCGTAAGTCGGACACGAAAACAACAGAAATTTGGGTTAAGCCAGGTCAGTGTTGCGTAGGTGGGATCCGTCGAAACTGCGACCTCGTCGATTTCTTAAAAAACACGAAAAACTCGACGTTTTGATCGACGTTTGGCATTGCAGGAAACGAAAGTGGCGAATCTTCTCGAATCGATCATTTAATTTTAATTCGTTTTTGACACCCACGCGCCGGATTATTAATTTTTTAATTTTTTTTTACTCAAACGTCCTCACTTAATTTACACGTGTTTTAAGGTAATTGTGAGCAAACAAGTGTTGGGAAATAATTTATTCAATCGAAAATTCCTGTCATTTTGTGTTGAAGTAAAAAACATCATTAATTATTACCGCATTTGTTTGTTGCTTATTAGCCAATTGTACCGATTTGTTTAATCGATGTTGTTAATATAGAAAAAGATTTGGCCGACTAAAAATAACCTCCATTT
Organism: Pyrochroa serraticornis; assembly: GCA_905333025.2. Taxonomy (NCBI): domain Eukaryota; kingdom Metazoa; phylum Arthropoda; class Insecta; order Coleoptera; family Pyrochroidae; genus Pyrochroa; species Pyrochroa serraticornis. The sequence continues at coordinate 3,943,225 of HG995157.1, read as the reverse complement.
ACCAAAGATATCGAATTATTTTTAGTTGCTCAAATCGAAATTATTTACTCGACTCCTGCGGGTCGTCCCCTTATCGCGTTATTGACCTAAAACAGGTGGATGTACTGTTTGAGAAAATGCCGCGTCCTTCCCCCGATTCGCGGCGTTCCGTGCCTTTTTTCCTTCAGCAATTTACAACTTTACAGCGCATCGTAAACTTATAAAATCCTGAAATATCCATACCGGCGGCACGGCGGATCCGCCATAAATTCCAAAGTTCCAGTTATAACAAATCGTCGGTGGCTGCATGTACGCGATGACCTTTCGCTCATTGACCCATTTAATGGGACTTCATCATTAATTGAATTGCACTTAAGTGGGACGGTTCTCGAGTTAACAATCGAAATTCGCAATGCGAAAAAATTTTTAGGAGTAGGAGCGGCCGAGTACAAAGTGTACAAGAAGTAATTTGCTGCGATGAGCAATAAAAATTCCAAATTTATTTTTAATTCGAAACGACTATTTTTACGGTGCGTCCTACTTTTTGGGAGGTACACAAAAATTTTATTAATCGCCCCACACGACCGGGTGTTTGCACCAGAAAATTGTTTTAATTGTGAAGGTTAGCGACCGGGATCCGGATCAAATGTCCCGAGAAATTCCAACATCAAATCCCGTACACTTTTAAAATATTTACCGTGTTATTAAGCGTAAAAATTACGACCCGAAAACGAACAAGTGTAGTTAGAGTGCTAATTTTTAACAACAAAAAAAAAAAAAGATTTACGACCGTATTTGTAAGTTACTTAAATTTATGCTTGGACCTGAAGATTATTAGGGATCTTAAAACTAACATCGGAATTTTGCGTGTTTTTATTACGCCCTTTACTGTACTCGCCGAGAGGCGCTGTTATCAACAAAGGTTAAGGCAGTTAGTGGCGCATTTGCATAATTGCTTTAGCATATTTTGAAAGTTTTTGAAAATTTATTGTTGATGTTGCGAAGATTTGCATTAATTTTGTTTTGATCAATTCGCTTAATTGGCCGCATTAAATTATTGTGCAAGTAAACGTAAATTATTATTTATTATTGGGTAATTGAAACGTTTTGGGTTATTAAAAGCGATAATTAACTGGTCGTAAAGTGGGCTTCGACTTTTGAATTAATAAGTAATGTGCTGCAATAAAAACGTGTGATATCAACCATAAAGGAGGCGAGTAGCTGAAGAGAAATGCATTTTGGTTAAACGGGTCAAGTTTCAATGAAGTGGGTGGAGAAGCGAAACTACAAGAAAATTCTTCCTAAGTGATGTCGAGGCACGGTTTTTTGTTGGGAAAGAATCGTTATCAAGAATGTCAACCGTTTCAAATTTGACCAAAATTAAAAAAATTACAACAAAATCGATGTGGGGATTTTTCCAATTTAATTTCTCCTCCGACCAAGAGAAACGCCATCTGGCTTCGCAGCGACTAAAAATGTTTTGTTCTAGAAATTAAAATTTTGCAATCAAAGAATCTAAACACATAAAAATGCCTAAAATAAAACGAATCCTGAAATTCAGTTATATTAGCGTAGGAGATTTTTCTGTCAATTTTTTTTTAAATAAATTATCTTCAGCTACTTTTCGAGATTCTTGAAAACTTATTTTTTGCTTCGTTACAAACCAAAATTAATTTTTTAAATATTTGATCAATACATTTTTGGCACATTTACAATCATAGTGGCGTTATTGCTTCTTTTACGGATTTCCTTAAATTGTTCTATTAAAATTTTTAGTTCAGATTTTCTTTTGTATATCATCTGACCTGATCTTTATTTTTACCTTTTATTCATCTTCTTCAATTAATTTAGTTATCTATGACCAATTTCCTATTTTAATTTATTCTTTCAGGTTTGAACTATTTTGTCTTTTAGTATCGATTATTGATTGTCTTTTCTCTGAGATTTCAGAATATGATTCAGATCCTACTTAATTCTATTGTTACCACGCATTTTTACCACTTCCGAATTTTTCTATGCATTCAACGTATTTTTAATCGAAATTTTACACCTAAAATTTTGATTATCACAAAAGCTCAAATTTTAATAAATATTATCCTGCAATTGTGGAAAGAAAGCATCTTAAAACAGAGAGCTGCTCCTAAGTTAAAAATTATTCAGAACATAAAATTTCTTTCAAAGTATGTCCAATTTTCTTCTTCTGTTCTTCTAAGAGTTTTCTCTTCAATCTTTTCGTGCATCTTCTCTACCTTTTTGATTTTTCACATTTCTATGTCTTCTAATATATTGTTTTTGAGCTTTAAAAATTTAAGTCGGCATTTTCGTTTATATCTTATATATAGTGATCTTAATTTTTACCTTTTCTCATTTTTCCTTATTCCTCCAGGTTGTAACTAGTTTGTATTTTAGTATCGATTACTGATTGCTTTTTTCCTGAAACTTCAGAGTATCATTCAGAATCTACTTCATTCGTTTGCTAATACGTTTCTTTACCACTTCTGAAGCTTTCTGAGCATTCAACGTATTTTTAATCAAAAATTGCACAGACAAAATTCAGAGTTTCACAAAAGCTCAAATTTTAACATTGTCCTGAAACTGTGGTGGAAAAATATTTGAGTTAAGAATTAGAAAAAGAATCAGAACACTACAATTTTCTTCCAAAAGCTCAATCTTAATTATTATTAAAATGATTGTCTGCACCTTTTTTTTTCTAAAAATACATAACAAACATTGTCTGTACATCTAAGAATTTCTACTAAAATTTTCCAAAAGACACAACAAAGAGACTACTTTTCGAAAAATATCTATCTCTCTATCGAACTAAAAACTAGTGATAAAGTTTCCGACTGTTTTTAAAAGGATTTTCACAGAGCTTTATTATTGAGATAAAATTAACGTCCAGAGTTTTTGTACTAAAACTCGATGATTAAAAAACTAACATTTTTTAAAGCACAAACTTATGAATAAAAGTTTTTGAAGAGACAGTTTTTTCACTATTTATTTTATTTTAAACGTAAATGTCAAATTTTCTCCCTCTGTTCGTCTCAATTTTTTTCTTCGGTCTTTTCGTGGATTTTCTCCACCTTTTCAATTTTCTTTCTTTTCTTATAAGTTGTTTCTGATTATTTCGAGTGATCACTATTTTACCTTTTCTTTATTTCTTCATTAATTCAGTAGTCTCCAACTACAATCAATTTCCTATTTTTCCTTATTCTTCTAGGTTGTAACTAGTATGTCTCTAAGTATCGATTACTGATTGCTTTCCCCTGAAATTTCAGAGTATCATTCAGAAGTTACTTCAACCATTTGCTAATACTGTTGTATGATTATTTAATCCATATGCAATGCTACTACGTTTTTACCATTTCTGAAGCTTTCTATGCATTCAAAGTGTTTTTATGTAATCAAAAATTGTACGATAAAATTCGGAGTATCACAAAAGCTCACATTTCATAAATATTGTCCTGAAATTTTAGAAGATAAGCATTTTGTAATTGAAGCTTCTAAACTAGAAATCGTAAAAATAATTAAAAGTACCACAAAAATCTTTTCAAATAGCTTTTAAAATTGGTGAATAATTATTAAGATAATTTAATAAAATTTCAAAAAGTATCAAAAATCGAAATAGTAAGTGAGAGTTATTCGAAAAATCTGATCTAACTGAAAGTAAAGCTGCTAGTGATGAGATTTCAGGCAATTTCAAAAATAATTTTCATAGAGCATTATTACTAAGTTGAAATGTAGGGCAATTTAAAGAATCGTTAAGGTCAACAATTCTTTAACCAAAACTCGTAGACTACGCAGACTAAGGGCAGAAACAGAGATATTTTAGACGGATTTACTTTAAATTTGGTGTGGAATTTTGTTCCTCCATTCTTCTAAGATTTTACTTGCATCCTCTCATAGGTTTTCTCCACGTTTTCGGTTTTTTGCATTTTTATATATTTCCTTAATATTGTTTCTCGTTTCATCAGGTTTCATCAAATAGTATTATCAAGAATTCCTTTATGTGGTCTCCCAAAAAGGTCAACAATTCTTTAACTAAAACTCGTAGACTAAGGGCAGAGACACATATTTTTGATGGTTTTACTTTAAATTTGTGTGTGGAATTTTCTTCCCCCGTTCTTCTAAGAATTTTCTTGAATCCTTTCGTAGGTTTTCTCGACGTTTTCGGTTTTTTGCATTTTTATATATTTTCTTAATCTTGTTTCTCCTTTCATCACGCTTCATCGACTAGTCTTATCTAGAATTCCTTTTTATGTTGTCTCCCAGGTTTTTACAATGTCACCCTTCAATAGAAGCCACTAATAATATTAAATTCTCTACTAAATTTCCTTTCTATGATGCAAAAGAAGTCGCAACTTCTTTTAGTTTTGTTGTCATAGTTTTCGACTTCTTTGGCAACTGTGCATAACTTCTGCACAAGTGCGCTATTAATTTTCTTCTGTAAGGGTTTTAACTATTTACAAATTCCTTTTCGTGGGAAAAATTTATTTTCTTACGTTATCCTACAGATAACAGAATAACCTTCCAGTGCAATAAAAAAGTCCTTTCAAATAAGTTGGAGTTTAGATAAAACAACAAACGAATTTCCTTTACAATTCAAAATGCAAATTTTTTAACAATTTTGTTTTTGTGGTTTGAAAAGTACAAACGCGGCGAACCGTGGGTAAAATTTGAATGATTGCACTATACAAAAGCCTTGCACTGACATGCAAATTTGGTCGTAAAACCATCACGTTTTAAAAGTAGAAACAATACGACTTTACGCATTATACATTTTACATCTGTTTGAAACAATATGCGCATAGAAAATGTTGAGCAACCACCAACCGGTGACATAAAATAATTAAATCGGGGACATCAATCAGAATTTTGCAACGCACAATTTTTCTTCGATATCGCCAAAGATTTTTCTCAACGAATCTCCAGCATCAAAAAGTTGCGTCTTAAATTAATTCGAACTTGGCACATCGTTAGCTCCCCCTGACAAATACAAATTATCTTTTTTCGTTCGATAATTATCGCATGTTTTATTATAAAAAAATGAACGCAGGAAAAGCGCGTCGACCAACCTTGAGATAGTTTTTTCCTCGTCTTTTTCCATCTAGTAACAACAATGCTGCAATAACGCAAGTTTGTTTATGTGGAGAATCGTGGCGTATTTGTGGCGTAAAAAAAACCGGTGCCATAAAATGCACAACCTACCTGAACGAGAGCTTATGCAGGAAGCCCAAACTGGGCCCCCTTGGTCTCTCTTTAGTTTAATGTTGTCATTTATTTGCACTAGCGCTCGCGAAACGGTTAAACTGAATAATAATCGAGTCGGAATGTTAAATCTCGCCGAACATAAATAAAACATTTCTCTAGCTGCATCCTGGCATTTCGCTATTCGACCATCTTCGAAGCGCCCAAGGCGCACTCAACAAAATTCACGCCACAAGAGTGTCAAACGGAAAGAAAGATCCTCCAGGACCTTGAAAACGGGTCTTTTATTTATTTATCGCGTTTTCCACCGTACTCCAACCGATTACAAAAGTGTTATGCGGTCAAGGTTTCGCAAAACTGAAAACCGCGATGAAGTTCCAGCTTTTCGAATCCGGATCGCCGGATGGAAAGAGTCCTGGTGGCGCAGGAATTAATCTAAACCGCGTTATCTGGCGATCATGCACGTACCGGCAATATTTCGGAATTAAAATTTTGTTATGACGGCCGGTCGCGCAGCAGGAAACCGGTCGGTTTGCAGGAAACGTCAGCAGGACACTCGCCGAATCGCCAATATCGGACCGAGACAGCTGTGGCGGTCGGTCGAAAAATCGGGCTTCACCAATAATATCATTAACTTTGGAGAAGAATCCTGCTGCGAAATAAAATTTACATAAACCTCGTGGGCGTTGTTATTTATTGTTATTCGTAGACAAAGACAACGTTATGGTTGGGGTATCGATGGGAAAGAGACGTGACGGCACTCCCACAACCTAGACGGATATTGAATCGGTAGAAAGCTACTAAAACGTTGTTTCGCGTTCCTGCCTTCGGTGCGTTACGAAAAAATTGACATATTGACATATCTTTAACACGTTATTACTTTTTAATTAGTCGCCGTTTGGTTTTAATAGCGCAAGTTTGTGTAATCGCCCGTATGCTAATTAGACAATAATAAATAACTATTTGTGACCTCTGCTTGAATATTTTGACACATGAATGTACGCCTGCATTGTTTGATTATTTCGAAACACCTCTAAAGTTAAGCAGGTGTTTCGTTTAAAAATTTTAAAATATTACCAACACAATCTGGACACGATTAACAAATTAACGAAATAATCGCTTCTTCGAATAGCGAAATACTCACAAGGACCGCAAGTTTGATAAAGCAAATGAATTGCGGTTTTACTAGGGAAATTTGGTGTGGTTACAGCTTTTAACGGCTGGAAGGAGTTGAGCACGCTTTCCATCGGGCTCACCTGCAACAAAAATTTGCAATTATTAACAATAGTCCACACCCACTTCGAGAAAGTTTTGTTTATTCACACGACATATTTTTTTTCATCGAACTAACTGACATTTTTCGTTTATTTTGGTTAATTGACAAAATTCATTAGCAATGAATAATTAAGATTTTATCACTAGTCCGATCAACGAGATATTAATGCTGGTTTTTCGAAAAAACTATGAAACATATAGAAAAAAATGTGAAAGGATTTGAGTAGTGCGAGGGCGTATTTTAATGTTTAACTTTGAAAAAAAAGAGATGACGAAACCAATTTTTGAAAAATAGTTGCAACAGTTGCGAAATTATGGTAAAATCGTCCAGAAAAATATCATCATTAAATAGAAATTCATGTAATAAGTTTGTAAGGAATTTCAGCAAAAATTCTTATCAAGAAAAAATTATTTTGGAATGTTGAAGGAGTTTTGCCTATTAATTTTAATACTAGAGGTTTTGCATATAGGTCTCTCTAGGGAGAGAAAAGACCAAATCTTCCTAGCAATTTTTTTTTCTTAAAACATCAACTTTATAGCCGCGACCTAAGTCCCTCAGATTTCGTACTGCTCAAAACCAGTGAAGGATTTGGAGTATCATCTTTTTAAATTGCGATTTTTCCCAAAAAGTATTTGAGTATTTCGGAAAAAAACTATGAAAGATATAGCAAACATGTGAAAGAATTTGAGTAGTGTGAAGACAAATTTTAATGTTTAAGTTTGAAAAGAAAAATGACGAAATCAATTTTTGAAACATAGTTGGCAGCAGTTGCAAAATCGTGCAGAAAAATACCATCTTCCCTTAAATAAAAACTCATGTAACAAGGTTGTAAAGAATTTCAGCAAGAATTATTATCAAGAAAAACTTATTTTGAAATGGTGAAAGAGTTTTGCTTATTAATTTCAATGCTAAGAGGTTTTGCATTGGTCTCCCTCTAGGGAGACAAAAATTCTGAATCTTCCGAGCATTTTTTTTTCCTTAAAACATCAACTTTATAGCCGCGACCTAAGTCCCTCAGATTTCCTTTTGCTCAAAAATGGTGAAAGATTTGAAGTATCATCTTTTTAAATTGCGATTTTTCCCAAAAAGTATTTGGGTATTTCGGAAAAAAAAATTAAACATAGAAAGAATGTGAAAGGATTCGAGTAGTGTGAGGAAGTATTTTAATGTTTAACTTTGAAAAAAAGAGATGACGAACGTAATTTTTGAAAAATAATTGGCAGCAGTTGCAAAATTGTGGTTAAATCGTGCAGACAAATATCATCTTCCCATTAAATAGAAATTCATGTTATGAGTTTGTAAAAAATTTCAGCAAGAATTCTTATCAAGAAAAAATTATTTTGAAATGGTGAAAGAGTTTTGCTTATTAATTTCAATGCTAAGAAGTCTTGCATTGGTCTCCCTCTGGAGAGAGAAAATTCAAAATCTTCCTAGCAATTTTTTTTCGTAAAACATCAACTTTACAGGCCCGACCTAATTCCCTCAGATTTCCTTTTGCTCAAAAATGGTGAAAGATTTGAAGCATCATCTTTTTAAATTGCGATTTTTCCCAAAAAGTATTTGAGTATTTCGGAAAAAAACTATGAAAGATATAGAAAACATGTGAAAGGATTCGAGTAGTGTGAGGGCGTCTTTTAATGTTTAACTTTGAAAATCAAAGAAATGACAAAACTAATTTTTGAAAAATAGTTGGCAGCAGTTGCAAAATTGTGATTAGATCGTGCAAAAAAATATTATCTGCCCATTAAATAGAAATTCCTGTAATAAGTTTGTAAGGAATTTCAGCAAGAAAGCTTATCAAGAAAAAATTATTTGGAAATCTTGCAGGAGTTTTGCCCATTAATTTCAATGCTAAGAGGTTTTGCATTGGTCTCCGTCTCGGGAGAGAAAATACTAAATCTTTCTAGCAAAGTTTTTTTCATCAGGCATCAACTTTATAGCCCCGACCTAAGTCCCTCAGAATTTGTTTTGCTCAAAAATGGTGAAGGATTTGGAGTATATTTTTTTTAAATTGCGATTTTTCCCGAAAAGTATTTGAGGTTCCTCTGAAATTAGTTGAATAACCAAAATTATGTTTTCAAAAAAATTGATGTTGAATACAGAAAATAATAAAATTACTTACAGAAGCAGGCGATAGTGCAAAAAAAATTATAAAACAATTTGAAGCTGAATTTTGGTCTAAACTGCTTCAACGGGATTGAGAATCGATCCAAATCCACCCAAATTCAAACGATAACTGAAATCTTGAAAACACTTTGGAAAAAGTTGTTACTGTAGACCGGCGTAGAAATTTCTATTACTGCCAATAGTCACAAAGGTTAATTATGAATCACTATTCAATCAATAAAAAAATGTTTACAGACTGAATTCTCTAAAAACCTACAGGTATCTGAGCAGAAGTAGTGCAGAATATTTTTTTTCTCAAATTATCGCCGAAGATGAGGCCTTGACACCTCACAGCTAAATAGCAAAACATGTAAAAAAAATTCTTTTTGTAGAAGGAATTTTGCTAATTAAATGTAAACCGAGAGAATCTAGAATTGCTCTACTAGAGGAAAAACACCCACCCACATTATTAATAGTAAAAATTGTTATTCCACAATTGCCGCGTCCATAAAGCGAATAAAGTTCAACAGATTAACGAATGCGGGTTTAGGGAGTTAAGGCGTCCACTTTATAGCCCCGACCTAGTTCCCTCCAATTTTCTTTTGGTCAAAATCGCGATCCATCATCTGATAAATAAATATTTGGGAAATTGAAGAGTTTGAAGAATTTTTTTGTAAAAATCTGGAATTTTCCGGAAAATATCAAAATGGACTGTAACAATAACGAGGAATGTCAAAGAGATTTCCATTTCAATTTGTGACTCGAATTGCATAAATCTAACACTTAACTAACACATCGCCTTAAACTCATATGTTTTAATAATTAATTACCCAATGTTGCCTCACGAAGCCACCAGTTAGTCCACGATATCTTGTAGGTTAGTGTTAATTTTCACACGCCTTTCAAATTATATTTACATAAATAAATAAAGGGATATTAAGCTTAATTTACAATGTCAAAGTTCTCTCTTCGTCCATGCGACTATAATTCAGAGACTCAAGGTTGTTAGGAAGAAAAATTTTTGCGCAACTATTTCGAAAATCGCTAATTAGAAGCGAGCACTTTAGGCCAAAAAGGGCGTAAATTCTGGCGCGCCTTAAGCGAGCAATAGATCTAAATGCGAGAACTTTCATTCCGCGATTTTTTTGCCGATTTTCCTATCAATTTTTGTTGGCACGAGTGAAAGCGCGCAAAAAAACAACGCACGTCGTCGCTTCAGGCAGCAATTGGCGTTTCTTTAATTCGAAAATAATGTTCCTAAACGGCAATTTTGGCGGACGGAGTTAACCTTCGGCAGCACACCCGACAATTTCGCCGTCGACAAAACGCGGAAGAACTATCGATCTCGGTCTGAACGGGCCCCCATAAATCCCCGAATTTGCATAATTGCTGTCGGGAAATCAAAAGAAACATGCAACAGAACGATTTTTCTTTCATTGTGAAGTTTTCGTAACCCGTCCTTGGGTGTGCAACAATAATAACATCTGGTTCGGTTTCTTGTCTTTCGTCCGTCCGGGGCTTCGGTGGTGAACATGCGATATTTCTGTCGCATGTGTAGCACTAAATCACTTATTTCAATGTAAAAAAACTAGGCGGAGATCAAAGCCAACAAGACTGCTGGGGGGGACTTGACAGGATAATAATCCCTGGGTTCGGCCCACTTAAGCGACTGTTGGCAGTAATGACCGCAATTTTCGGGAGGAACCGCGAGTTTGCGGGTCAAGTGCGAGGAAATTCGTAAATTATTAATATTTATTAGCCGGTTTATTATTTCCTGCTGCTAATAGGACGCCCGGTTCCATCCGATCGCGCGCATAAACGTCACAATTACTTTATGGACACGATCTAAGATAAACAACCGAACGCCATCAGCGCGACATTACCCAGGAATTTCAGGCAGAGTCCCGCGAACCCGCAAAATCTAACAAAAAACCAGTTTTGGGGTCAAAAACTAGTTAAACGACGAAATTAAATTTCACGAAATGGTGGAGGCGCCGGGTGAATTTTGGAAGTTTCTCTTTTCGCCCGAAACGTGATCTATCGCAAACTAATAAATGAGTCCCCAGGTCACGAATCTGATTTGAATCGAAACGGTTACCTTGAATTAAAAAAAATATTGATGGGGCTATTAAAAAAACATCTTGACCTCAGTTTCGGAAATTTGCATACAAAATTTGACTAATTCTCTCAACGAAGACACGAAATTTTTTAACGTTTTTAATCTAATGCTTTAACATTGAAAGTATTTTATTATGTAAAAATTAAATTTTGCATACCTATCGTCGAAGATTATCAAGTAAATTAAAAAATGGGAAAATTGTGTGATTATTTCAATGCAAGAAAAAATTTCTAAAGTTTTTGAAAATAACGCTTTAACTAACATTGGAAGTAATTTGAATCGATCATTTTAGTGAAAATAAAAATTCAAAATACCATTGAAGCTCATTTTTGAGCACCTAAAACGTAATAAAAATAACTGACATAACTAAACGCGTTAAAAAATCTTTTAAGTAGGCAGCTTAATTGTCACTAACTTTGTTAACAATTATTTGAACTTTCCAACTAAAAGCACATTTTTTAACAATTTCGCTGTCTTTAAAAATTTCAAGTTTTCGAACTGAACTAGCAAAAGTTTGGGAAATAGTTACAAGAATTTTTTTAATTTCCTTTAAAGGTCACCAAATTCAAGAATTATTTTAGACGCTTGTGGTTCCCTCTGCCTCCTTCACCGAATATGACACTCAAAACATTTTCTCCCTTTCTCTCAAAAATGAGACACTGAAGTAAATTTGGTTTTATTTCATTTCCTAGATAAGACACTGAAAAAGTTTTGGTTTTGGAGTTAGTGACCAAATTTTGGCTTTCCATCGCTTCATAAAAAAATCAACAAAATTTTGTTGTTCTTGGTAAATAATACATAGAAACCATCTTGGGGGTGATTTTGTCTCAAGAACGAAACTTAAGGTATTTTGGTTCCTTCTCGTCATGATTGAAATACTGACAAAATTTTGGTTATTCCTAGCTTTTGTTCTCTTTTCTTCATGAATGAAAAACTAACGCAATTTCTTTCTTTCGCTGCATTAATTGAATAGACAGACTCTAGAAAATTGTATCTTCTTTCTTTTATGGATGAAACACTAATGAATGGTGTCAAGATTAAAATCTAAACATTTCAGACTGAAAAACGCTACACCAGGGTAATATTAGTAAAAATAAAATTTAAAATGCCATAGAAGCTCACTTTTGAGTACCTAAAACGTAATAAAAATAACTAACATAACTAAAAGCGTTAAAGAATCTTTTAAGTAGACAGCTTAATTGTCACTAACTGTTAACAATTAATTAAAATTTCTAACTGAAAGCATATTTTTTAATAATTTTGCTGCCTTTAAAAATTTCAAGTTTTTTAATTGAACTAGCAAAATTTTGGGAGTCGTTGAAATAGTTACAAGAATTTTTTTAATTTCCTTTAAAGGTCACCAAATTCAAAAATTATTCTAGACGCTTTTGGTTCCCTCTGCCTCCTTCACCGAATGTGACACTCAAAACATTTTCGGTCTTTCTATCAAGAATGAGACACTGAAGAAAATTTGGTTTTATTTCATTTCGTGGATAAGACGCTGAAAAAGTTTTGGTTTTGAAGATAGTAACAAAAATTTGGCTTTCCTTCGTTTCATAAAAAATTAACAAAATTTTGTTGCCTTTTCTTGGTAAATAAAACATAGAAAGCTCTTGGGTTTGATTTTGTCTCAAGAAGACAACTGAAGGAATTACTGCCAAAATTTTGGTTATTCTTCGCTTTTGTTCTCTTTTCTTGATGAACGAAAAACTGACGCAATTTATTTCTTTCGCTGCATTAATTAAAGAGACAAACTTTAGAAAATTGTATCTTCTTTCGTTTCATGGATGATTCGCTAATAAATGGTGTCAGGATTAAAATCTAAACATTTCAAACTGAAAAACGCTGCACCAGAGACAATTTTGGTTAGGGCGAAGCCCCCATTCGCGCTAAAAAACAAGTGTTGAAGATGTTAGTTTAACTCTAGTGATCTCTAGACAACATCAAGAAACTCTTCCCAAAGTAGTGCCGCAATTCTGAAGGTTATTCGGTCCGGATGGTCCGACGATAAAATTTTCATGGTCGCACTTGATGGATCCTGCAAATATTTACAGACCACGCCGCATTTGTCGCAATAGGAAGCGGTTTGTCGAAAATTGCGTCGGTTTCCCATCATGACCTAAATTCGTCTCTTGTAACTTGCAGAACAATTCCGTAAATCATCCACAAAAACATAACTGGAATTATTCCATTTGGTTTTTTGGCAATGTTACAACTTACATTTCGACGGCACTTAATTCGCCTTAATAACTGTTAATTGACTTAACAGCAGTTAGCACGGAAAAAAGCGACCTTGCAAAAACCGTCGGGACGGGACCCCCCATTCAAGTTGCATCGCTTAATTTCATCGCAAACACACCGGGGCTTTTGTCCAGTTTAACAACGCCAAGGCTTTCGCGTTTCTAACACGTTAATTAATTGCTTTTTATTTAATTCACCGAACAACACAATTACGATCTGTGACTGCGTTGTTGATGGCAACCTCGCCAATCGGAAGCTACTTCTTGTTTTTTGGCCTTCCAGAAACGAAAACTAACTCTTGACAGATTCCATTAGCAACTGTCGTCGTCACGGGAGCTGTCATAATTCCTGCTGGCGATCGACCAAGAGTCGAACAGTTGCGATTTCTGGGTTGCATTCCGTTTACGTTTTAACGTTGTTAATCCTGATCTCGTTGTGGGGATTTTGTAATAATTTGACAACGTACGACATAAATTATAGTAAACAATTTCCTGTTGAGCAACGCTGGACCCACCCTGCAGCATTAACAAAGTTAATGATAGCTATTCATAGAGCAAGTCGCTGGTTACTAGACAGAGGCTTGTCCCGGTTTAAATAAATGGACGTCATGCTAATCGTCCTAGTTTGTTTCGGGAAAGATGCGCGAAAATATCGATAAAGTGCTACTGATGGTTCACAAACAAACCGCGCCTCTCATTGTCATCAAACATTTTTTTTTATTTAAATAAACTGATCTTATCGTTGCGGTTGTTGCTGCTCCCGTTTCTACAATAACGAAGTTATTGCGGGTGCGCTAATTAAGCCCGATTGTGAGCCGGAAGCTCGATTTCTATAGAATTTTTTACTACCAATTCGGATTTTCGAAGAGTAATTGCCACCATTCTATTTTAAATTTAGAACTAAAAATTCGAGAAAATTTTCAATTAAAGCTCCACCATTAAAAATGTTTTAAACTGAAAATTTATACTGTAAGCTCAAATTCTCAAAAAATTTTGCTAACTCTTATTTTCCCAAATTTCCAGAAGAAATTCGTATGGTTTTCTCATTGCATGCAGAATTTAAAAAAATTTAATTCAAAGCATCAACGTTAAAAGTAATTTCAGAAAATGTGTGGGCAAAATTGATATTAAGTACTAAAATAAATTTTAAAAATTCAAGATAATCGTCAAATCGTCAAAACAATTAAAAATAAGTTTTAAGGAAGCTTAGCCAAATTATTGGAGTGATGAAATGGTTGTCGCAGATTTTCTAAAAATACTCAGTTGCTTGAAAATATTGTTTTGATGAAGATTTATTGTTGGGGTAATAATCCGAAAATTGTGAAAGAATAAAAAGGAATAACTGAACAATAAAGTGTTGAAATCCCAGCGTAGCTTTTGCCAACTTTTTACTTCAATAATTTTACGAAAATTTATGCGAATTACTTCAAAAAATATTTTTTTTAATTTTCGCAAACCCACCGACTTTAAGGCGTTTCAGTTGCAGTAACTCTACAGGTGGGCTTTTGAAGTGCTGAAACTCGCAAAACACATGTTGCGAAAACTATTTTCTCGACTGAAAATAGTCCACGTCCGGTTTCAGAACTTTGCCAAATAATTACAGCACTCTACTCATTCATCTGCGAATGATCGCTTCGACATATCAATTTCGTACCGTCAATTCTGGAGAAATTTTCCGAAATTTTCAATTTCCATTATTAACCAAGATTCAGAAATAGAAGTCGTCAGGGTCAAGTGTGGCCAATAAATTTCGTCAGTAAAAGAAAAACAGATCTTTTATTGCAGTGTGGGTTTGTGTGCGTTTAGGAACGTGTCCGGCCGCCCTCTCTTTTCCGTTTGCATTAATTAGGGGTCCGGCCCTGTTTTGTTATACAAGCGGGCTATTAATTAATTAGTGGGGGAATTCACGATTAATTAACCCTCAAGCTGTGACTGGCAACAAACGAAATTAATGACCGACACCTTGTTGGCCACGCCATCCATATTAAGACAGGGGCGGCGGTTTCGACAAAAACGTTTTTACGTGTTTCCGGGTGATTTCCCGAATTCTTATCGCGACAGAATGCGGTTTTAGTGGCCCGAAGCCGACATTTGATACATCAACTTTGGACGAAACCAGACTTTTTGTTTGATTCGCTGTTGGGTATTAAAATTTATCTGCGTTAAAGCGCTATCGCGCTATTTATAAAAACACAATTTCGGTGCCAATTAACTTTTGATAAGTCGCTGACAATAAATTATGTGCTCTTTGATTAACGTGTTTTTTTTTCTCGTGGTCTCCGGCTAATTGTAGAGCAGAGAACCGCGACCGAAAATTCAATGCAGCTACACAGACAAGAGGCCACTTTTCTTCTTGACAGACCATAAAAATATCATTTTTATTCTATCTTCCTCTTTGATAAATGGAAGCACCAGAAATTTTGGTGATCTCATGAAAAAAATGGTTTTGGTTCACTTCATGAATGAGAAAATTTTGGAAATACTTTCTTGAAGAATGACACTGAAGAATTTTTGGTTTTATTTTCTTTACGTATCAAGTCCACTCAATAGAATTTGGTTTTTTTTGGCTTCATAAGACACACCCTAAATTGTGGATTTCTTTTCTTGATGGAACTTTTTTCTTTTTTTCTTCATAAAGGAGACATTGACAAAATTAAGTTTTTTTCGCTTCATAAATGAACAAAAGAAATTTAGGTTCCATTTCTTTTCATAACTTCGCTTCATGAATGAGGCAGTGAGAATATTTTGGTTCTATCTTCTTGATTAATGGTATATTGAAGAAATTTTGGTTCTATTTCTCTTCATAACGCAATCACTAAAGAGATTTTGGGTTTCTTTCACACTATAAATATAGAAACAAATTATTTTTTACTCTTCATAAAGGACATAATGAAGACACTTTAGTAGTGCTTTTTCCTTGAAGGAGACACTAAAAAAATTTCGTTCCATTTCTCTTCATAAAGAAGCCATTTACTTTTTTCTTCACGAAGGACATACTAAAGACACTTTGGTGCTATTTCTCCTCTTGGAGGTGACACCATTGACATTTTAGAGATAAATAATCAATGGTGACATTGAAGAAATTTCGTTCCATTTCTCTTCATAAAAGAGCCATTTTGTTTTATCTCTTCAGAACGTTGAGCAATTTTTGTTTCATTCTTTGATAAATGGCACAAAAAAGATATTTTCGTTCTTTTTCTCTTCATAAATGAGACATTGAAAAAAATAGGTTCCTTTCTCTCCATGTAAAAGATGAAGACAATTTGGGTTTATTTCGCTTCATTACTGAGGCATTGAGAAAATTTTGATTCTGTCTTCTAAATGAGAGAATTTTGGTTCTATTTCTCTTTACAACGCAAACACTGAAAAAATTTTGGTTTATTTTCGCTCTATAAATGAGACTTTAAAGAAATTTTGGTTTTGTTTGGTTCCATGAATGAGATCCTGCAAAAATTTTTGTTTTCCTCTCTTGAGGAATAAGACACTAAAGAAATTTTGCTTCTTTTTCCATGATGAATAACCATGAGAAGAAATTCTGGTTTACTTTCGTTCTATGAAAGATACAATGAAGTCACTTTAATCATCTTTCTCTTCACGAAAAAGAGTGAGGAAAAACGATTTGTTTTGCTTCATCAATGAAATAGTGACAACATTTTAATTCTATCTTTTCGATGAATGAGACATTGAAGAAATTTTGGTTGATGAAGAAGACATTTAAAAAAATTGATTTACTTTCGCTCCATCAAGGAGACTGAAGAAAATTAGATTCTTCTTCTCTTCGTGAAAAAAACCGAAGAAAATTTAAGCTTATTCCGCTGATTACTAAGACATAAGAAACTTTTGGTTATCTCTTTTAGATGAATGAGACAATGAAGAATTTTGGGTTCTATTTCGCTTCATAACGCAGACAATGAAGAAATTTTTGTTTTCTTTCGATTCATAAGAGAAGAAATTTTAGTTTTCTTTTCTTGAGACAGAAGACACTTAAAAAAATTTATTTACTTTCGCTCCATCAAGGAGACTGAAGAAAATTAGATTTTTGTTCTCTTCATGACAAGGACCGAAGAAAATTTGGGGTTATTCCACTTTATTACTGACACAGTGAGATAATTTTGGTCATCTCTTCCAGATGAATGCGACATTGAGAACTCTTGACTCTATTGCTCTTCATAACGCCGACACTGAAGAAATTTTTGTTCCTCTTTGATTCATAAATGAAGAAATTTTTGTTTTCCTTTCTTGAGGAAGGAAATACTTAAAAAATTGATTTGCTTTCGCTTCATCAAGGAGACTGAAGAAAATTAGATTTTTCTTCTCTTCATGACAAATACCGAAGAAAATTTGAGCTTATTCCGCTTTATTACTGAGCCAGTGAAAAAATGTTGGCTATCTCTTCTAGCTGCATGAGACATTGAAGAACTTTTGGTTCTATTTCTCTTCATAACGCAGACACTGGAGAAATTTTTGTTCTCGTTCGATTCATAAATTAAGAAATTTTAGTTTTCTTTTCTTGAGGAAGGAGATACTTAAAAAAATTGATTTACTTTCGCTTCTTCAAGGAGACTGAAGAAAATCAGATTTTTCTTCTCTTCATGACAAAGGCCGAAGAAAATTTGGGCTTCTTCCGTTCTATTACTGAGCCAGTGAGATAATTTTGGCTATCTCTTCGAGATGAATGAGACATTAAAGAACTTTTGGTTCTATTTCTCTTTATAACGCAAACACTGGAGAAATTTTTGTTCTTGTTTGATTCATAAATTAAGAAATTTTAGTTTTCCTTTCTTGAGGAAAAAAAAAGTGATTTACTTTCGCTCCATTCAGGAGACTGAAGAAAATTAGATTTTTGTTCTCTTCATGACAAGGGCCGAAGAAAATTTGGGGTTATTCCACTTTATTACTGAGACAGGGAGATGATTTTGGTTATATCTTCTAGATGAATGAGACATTGAGAACTTTTGACTCTATTGCTCTTCATAACGTCGACACTGAAGAAATTTTTGTTCCTCTTTGATTCATAAATGAAGAAATTTTTGTTTTCCTTTCTTCAGGAAGGAAATACGTAAAAAATTGATTTGCTTTCGCTTCATCAAGGAGACTGAAGAAAATTAAATTTTTCTTCTCTTCATGACAAAGACCGAAGAAAATTTGGGCTTATTCCGCTTTATTACTGAGTCAGTAAAAAAATTTTGGCTATCTCTTCCAGATGAATGAGACACTGAAGAACTTTTGGTTCTATTTCTCTTCATAACGCAGATACTGGAGAAATTTTTGTTCTCGTTCGATTCATAAATTAAGAAATTTTAGTTTTCTTTTCTTGAGGAAGGAGATACTTAAAAAAATTGATTTACTTTCGCTTCTTCAAGGAGACTGAAGAAAATCAGATTTTTCTTCTCTTCATGACAAAGGCCGAAGAAAATTTGGGCTTATTCCGTTCTATTACTGAGCCAGTGAGATAATTTTGGCTATCTCTTCGAGATGAATGAGACATTAAAGAACTTTTGGTTCTATTTCTCTTCATAACGCAGACACTGGAGAAATTTTTGTTCTTGTTTGATTCATAAATTAAGAAATTTTAGTTTTCTTTTCTTGAGAAAAAAAAAAGTGATTTACTTTCGCTCCATTCAGGAGACTGAAGAAAATTAGATTTTTGTTCTCTTCATGACAAGGGCCGAAGAAAATTTGGGGTTATTCCACTTTATTACTGAGACAGGGAGATGATTTTGGTTATATCTTCTAGATGAATGAGACATTGAGAACTTTTGACTCTATTGCTCTTCATAACGTCGACACTGAAGAAATTTTTGTTCCTCTTTGATTCATAAATGAAGAAATTTTTGTTTTCCTTTTTTCAGGAAGGAAATACGTAAAAAATTGATTTGCTTTCGCTTCATCAAGGAGACTGAAGAAAATTAGGTTTTTCTTCTCTTCATGACAAAGACCGAAGAAAATTTGGGCTTATTCCGCTTTATTACTGAGTCAGTAAAAAAATTTTGGCTATCTCTTCTAGATGAATGAGACATTGAAGAACTTTTGGTTCTATTTCTCTTCATAACGCAGATACTGGAGAAATTTTTGTTCTCGTTCGATTCATAAATTAAGAAATTTTAGTTTTCTTTTCTTGAGGAAGGAGATACTTTAAAAAAATTGATTTACTTTCGCTTCTTCAAGGAGACTGAAGAAAATCAGATTTTTCTTCTCTTCATGACAAAGGCCGAAGAAAATTTGGGCTTATTCCGTTCTATTACTGAGCCAGTGAGATAATTTTGGCTATCTCTTCGAGATGAATGAGACATTAAAGAACTTTTGGTTCTATTTCTCTTCATAACGCAGACACTGGAGAAATTTTTGTTCTTGTTTGATTCATAAATTAAGAAATTTTAGTTTTCTTTTCTTGAGGAAAAAAAAAGTGATTTACTTTCGCTCCATTCAGGAGACTGAAGAAAATTAGATTTTTGTTCTCTTCATGACAAGGGCCGAAGAAAATTTGGGGTTATTCCACTTTATTACTGAGACAAGGAGATGATTTTGGTTATATCTTCTAGATGACTGAGACATTGAGAACTTTTGACTCTATTGCTCTTCATAACGTCGACACTGAAGAAATTTTTGTTCCTCTTTGATTCATAAATGAAGAAATTTTTGTTTTCCTTTCTTCAGGAAGGAAATACGTAAAAAATTGATTTGCTTTCGCTTCATCAAGGAGACTGAAGAAAATTAGGTTTTTCTTCTCTTCATGACAAAGACCGAAGAAAATTTGGGCTTATTCCGCTTTATTACTGAGTCAGTAAAAAAATTTTGGCTATCTCTTCTAGATGAATGAGACATTGAAGAACTTTTGGTTCTATTTCTCTTCATAACGCCGACACTGACGAAATTTTTATTCTTTTTCAATTATTTTTTTTAGTTTTCTTTTCTTGAGAAAGAAGACACAAAAAAGTTGATTTACTTTCGCCCCATCAAGGAGACTAAAGGAAATTAAATTCTTCTTCTCTTACTGAAGAAGACCGAAGAAAATTTGAGTTTATTTCGCTTTATTACTGAAGCAGTAAAAAAATTTTGTTTCTCTCTTCTAGATGAGACATTGCCAAAATGATGTTTCTATTTGTCTTCATAACGCAGATATCGAAAAAATGTTGGTCCTCTTTCATGACAGTCACTTTGAAACAATATATTTTCTTTGCTTTATGAATGAGATGCAGCAAAAATTTTCGTTCTTCTTTCCTGATAAATAAGCCACGTTCAAAAAAAAATTCAACGCTACTGTTGTTGAATTTCGTATTTTTTATGGCTTTTCCACCTTTTGTTCTACGCAGCATCTAAGAATTTTTTTAAATTAACAGTCTCGACGTAGAGCTGTAAAATCAAACAAGTTTCTTATTTTTGACCCTCGTAAGATTCAAACGATTTCAGAATTTGGCACTAATGGCACAATTTGTAGAAGTGAATAGAAAAAAAAAATGTAATATTTTGAGACCACTTGAGTGTATTGAGGGGACAGGACTGAAAAACGCCAAAACCTTGATGTAACTTTCCCAACGTGGTTTGAATGCAGTTAAAAGCGTCCCCCTTAGATTGGAAAAATTCTTTTCTTTTCAATCAACACGAAGATGTTTTTACGTTCTTTTTCCGCTTCCAACGATTTAACTGGCAGAGACTTTACGATAATGAATTTGTTTACGTTGCCAGTAATTTAATTTATGTCTCCCCTATATTTAGATACGGTCAAGAATTGATCTTTGCCCGTTACACCTTTCACTTTTAATTATTACCGCCATAACTCGAAACAATAGAAAGATTAAACTTGCAAACAAACAATTGCAGAATGCTAAGTACAATGCCATGAATTAACTAGAAACGATAAGACAAAAACCATTTTTTTCCTTCCATTCTTTATCACTGCATCGTTAATTTGCAACGATCGTCCTTGGTTCGGGATAATTAATGTCAGAAATTTGTCTCCAGTTTGAATTTCGTTTCAATTTTTTTCTTGAGCGCATCTGCCAGGATAGAACCACATGGTGGAAAGAGAGTATTCGGAACTCGGTGGTTTCGTCGTAAAATTCGAAATTGCAACAGAACGATCGTAAAGTGTGGCGGAATTCGTTCAATTAACCTAAAACTCAACAATTGATCCGGTTCAGATCAAAGTCGGGCCTCCGGTCGCGTTATTTCGTACTTTGCAACGTTCCTAACGAGAATTACATAACTGGTTCGTTAATAAAACACATGCAGAGATAAAAAGTCGAACGTGTTGAACATTTCTGCCAGTCGCACAACACATGGGCCATTTCCTACTTGTAATTTCGGCCGGGCCGGGAAAAGCCTTGAGAGATTTCCTGCTGATGTTCATTATCTTGCTTCGAGCATTGTTCCCCGAATAATGCACACTCTGTTCGATAAACGTGCGAACAAGTCAAGGCCGGTTTCGGCACCCAGTCCCGACCCCCAATCCACCACGATGACCACCAAAAATTTTGAACTCTTCTGGTGGATCGGCGAAAGTTTGGTTAACGATTAGTCAACGACGATCTTGCAAGTCGTCGCTAATTGACCATTGATCCTCATGGTTGGAACCTCCGAATCGCCTTCAGAACGATTGTAGTCGCGTCAATCGAGTGTTTAAACAACATTAACATATAAATAACAAATAAATAGTTTAATAACAGGTTAGACAACATTTTCGGGATTAGTACACACATGTTATAATTTTTCAGGTGATTTATCGCGGGTGTCCTGCTACGCTTGTGTTGATTTTTTTACATTTGGACCATTTGCCAAGAAGACATCCCCATTTATCATTCGTTCAACAACATTTATTAGATCCCGTAATAGAACCGGGGACATAAACTAAACGCAACAATTAAAACCAAGAATTAATAGTTCTCCCTTTCAAAATTTCTACATAACCAACAAAACGTTCAATCATCATCAAAATGACACCACCACCAATGATGTTGGTTGATGCGGGTCCTGTCCCGTAGGGAAAACGTGTGATAAAATCTATAAATAGTTGCTCTGTAGTACGAGAGAGGATCACATGAGTAATCTCTTTCTGGGTACATGCAAGATTTCTGCATAACAATTGCGTCATCACAACACTCATTCACGATATTCTGTTTTAAAGGATATGCGTGGTCGTGGTAGCGTCAGGCGGTCTGCCAGGATATTTCCTGCTAAACCCAATGATATCACGTTTTAATTGCGATAAACGCACCTTAAGTGCATCTTCCATACAGTCCGTCTCAATGAATTATGGAAATGAACCGACAACTAGGCCACGACTTGTACATAGATAACATATCGTGTTTTGAATTGCGTATATGTATTTGCATGTGGATCACGCCCATTTTCTTTGAAGGCGAGCCGCTGGTAACGTTTTAGTTACATGCGTTGAGACGAATGTGCATAAAATTTCTATCTAATGTTTTGCTTGGAGGCCTTTAATTAACGCCGACGATTAGTAGTTGCGGGTGAAAAATTTTATGTAGAAAGAAAAATTATGTGGGATGAGGTCACATCATGCTCTATGAGTAACTAAATCGGTGCGATTTTATCCATTATGGATTAGTTCTGGAACTAGCCCCGTTCCTCGGGCGGTTCTGGGACGACACGTCAAGAATGGGCGAGGCACCCGAAACTAGAGAGATCATTAAAACGGAACCGGATCAGAACAGATAATAGGTGAATTACCCCGGAAATCATGAAGGAAGCTCTTGCGAAATTTATCAATGTACAAATTAGTTTTCCAAAGCCAATGACCCTAGAAAACGTCTTGCAAGTTTATGGGAAATAGCGCAAACATTTTTGATATTTAGTTGGCACTTTCTGAAATTTTGTCATAAAAAATGGTCTAAAAGGTTTTGGAGTTTGAAGAAAAAATTTTTGAAATATAAAATATTTAAGAATTAATTGAAGGACGAATTTGAAAAATTCTGCGAAGTTACAAAATTAATAAAAATGGTAAACACTTCTAGGAATATTTGTTGTCAGAAACTTTCCTTGTAGACAACCGTCAATTTGATGGAAGAATAAGGAAACGGAAGACTGGAAGCAACAGAGGATAGAAAATTTGATAGAAGAACATAAAAATTGAAGATTGGACGAGAAGATCAGCTAAAAAATTGGTGAAAATAGTGAGGTAGATGTGACTAAATCATATTTTCCTCTGGAAAAATTTGGAAAAAATAGATAAACAGTTAAGTAGTAGTACAGATGTAACTTGAAAATACTATTAATGACACCACTTTGTTCACAACAAGCTATTTGATAGAAGAATATAAAAAATTAAAATTGGAGGAAACTATCAATAAAAAAAACAAATAAAAATGAGTACTGCAGATGAAATCGAAAAATATTTTCCGTTTTAATTTTCCGTCCATACAACGAGAAATTTGATAGAAAAATATGGAAAATGATCTTAATTTTCTTCTATCAAATAAACAAGACGATGCACCAAAAAACAAATAGAAATACTCAGTGGTGTACATGTGCTGTTATGTTCTTCCTTCTGTATTACAGTCTCGATTTGCACATAACTGTCAATTGATAGAAGAATATGGAAGAAATAGAGGAACAGCTAACTAATAGCACAGATATAACTTAAAAATACTACCAGTGATGACACCATTTTGTTCACGTTAAGCTATTTGATAGAAGAATATAAAAAATGAAAATTGGGCAAGACCATCACTCAAAAAAAAAACAAAAAAAAAAATAATGAGTACATAGATGTGATCAAAAAATATTTTCCATCCATACAACCCAAAATTTGATAGAAGAATATAAAAAATGATCTTAATTTTCTATATTCTTCTATCAAATGGACTAAACGATGCAACAGAAAACAGATACAAATACTCATGTGACTAATCAATATTTTCCGTTATGTTCTTCCTTCTTTATTACGGTCTCGAATTGCACATATCTGTCAATTTGATAGGAGATTATGAAAGAAATGGAGGAGTATCTAAGTAATAATACAGATGTAACTTGAAAATACTATCAATGACACCACTTTGTTCACGACAAGCTATGTGATAGAAGAATATAAAAAAATATCTTCATTCTCTACATTCTTCTATCAAATGGACAAGACAATACACCAAAAATTAAATAGAAATAGTCAGTGCTGTAGATGTGACTGAAGAATATTTTCCGTTATGTTCTTTCTTTTATATTACAATCAATTGATAGAAGAATATGGAAGAAATAGAGTAACAACTAATAGCACATATGTAATTTGAAAATACTACCAGTAATGATACCATTTTGTTCACAATAAGCTATTTGATAGACAAATATAAAAAATGAAAATTGAGCGAGACTATGAGTCAAGAAAAAAAAAATTGTGAGTACTACAGATGTGATCAAAAAATATTTTCCGTTTTGCTTTTTCGTCCATACATCGAAAAATTTAATAAAAGAATATAAAAAAATTATCCTAATTTTCTACATTATTCTATCAAATGGACTAAACGTTGCGTCAGAAATCAAATACAAATACTCATTTGACTGATCAATATTTTCCGTTACGTTCTTCCTTCTATATTACGGTCTCGATTTGCACATAACTGTTAATTTGATAAAAGATTATGGAAAAAATGGAGGAACAGCTAAGTAGTAGTACAAATGTCATTTAACTTGAAAATACTATCAATGACATCACTTTGTTCACGACAAGCTAGTTGATAGAAGAATATAAAAAATTATTTCTATTCTATAAATTCTTCTATCAAATGGACAAGACGATACGCTAAAAATCAAATAAAAATAGTCAGTGCTGTAGATGTGACTGAGGAATATTTTCTGTTATGTTTTCTTTTATATTACAGTCCCTACTTGCACATTACAGTCAATTGATAGAAGAATATGGAAGAAATAGAGGAACAACTAACTAATAGCACATATGTAACTTGAAAATACTACCAGTGATGATGCCATTTTGTTCACGATAAGCTATTTGAAAGAAAAATATAAAAACTAAAAATTGGGCAAGACTATCAGTCAAGAAAAAAAAAACAAATAAAAATAATGAGTACTACAGATGTGATCAAAAAATATTTTGCATCCATACAACACAAAATTTGATAGAAGAATATAGAAAATAATCTTAATTTTCTTTGTTCTTCTATGAAATGGATGATGCGTCAGAAAACAAATACAAATGCTCAGTGATGTAGATGTGACTGATCAATATTTTCCGATATGATCCTCCTTCTATATTATGATCCCGATGTGCACATAACTGTCAATTTGATAGAAGATTATGGAAGAAATGGAGGAACAGCTAAGTAGTTGTACAGATGTAACTTGAAAATACTACCAGTGATGAATCCACTTTGCTCACGACAAGCTATTTGATAGAAGAATATAAAAAATAAACTACATTTTCTACATTCTTCTATCAAATGGACAAGACGATAAGCCAAAAATCAAATATAAATAGTCAGTGCTGTAAATGTGACTGTAATATAAAAGGAAGAACATAACGGAATAGATATTCCGTTATGTTCCGTTATTTGCACATAATTGTCAATTAATAGAAGAATATGAAAGAAATAGAGGAACAGCAAACTAATAGCACATATGTAGCTTGAAAATACTACCAGTGATGACACCATTTTGTTCACGTTAAGCTATTTGATAGAAGAATATAAAAAATGAAAATTGGGCGATACTAACCGCCAAGAAAAATAAAAAAATAAAAATAGCAAGTACTACATATGTGATCAAAAAATATTTTCTCTTTTGCCTTTCCGTTGTATGAAACGGAAAACTTAATATAAGAATGTAGAAGATGAAGATAATTTTCTTCATTCTGCAGTTCTGATTATTTCTATCGGTTTTCTTGGAGGATTATCTTGTCTGTTTGATAGAAAAATGTATAAAATGACGAGTTAGAAAGTAAAAATCATTTTCTATATTCTTCTTTCAAATGGACAAGACGATCCGCCAGAAAACAACTAGAAAAACTCAGTGCTGTAGATGTGACTGAAAACTATTTTCCGTTATGTTCGTTCTTCTATATTACGGTCCCGATTTGCACGTAACTGTCAATTTGATAAAAGAATATGGAAGAAATTGAAGAACAGTAATACAGATGTGACTTGAAAATGTTATTCTTTATGGCACTACTTTGCACACGAGAATTATCTTAATAACAGAACATAAAAAATGAAGATAGGGTCAAGCGATCAGTCAAAAAAATAAAGAGAAATAGTACTAAAAAAGTAACTAACAAATATTTTCCGCTTTTCTTTTCACATAACTGTTCCTGTTTGATAAAAAATATAAAAACGGCAAATTGGAAGAAAGACCGAGTAAAGAATTGTTTTTTGCGGCACAAATGAACAATTTACAAAATGATATGAAAATTGAAGACTAAGAAAAAACCAGTTAATATAAGGAGAGACCGTGATACAAATACAAGTAGAAAATATTTTAACTTATAATGAAAACAGAAAATTCGAGAAAATAGAAAAAATACTGGAAAACAATTTGTAGTTCCAAATTGTTTTTTTCTTCATATAAAACTTTGGTGGACAAAGAGTCCAGTTCGGTGAAATTTAAAAATTCAAGATTGGGTGTTCAAGACTACAGAAATAAAAACGAAAAATTGGAAGTGGCAGTACTACAGGTGACTTGCTTACAACTGCTAATTTGATGGGATATGAAGGGAAAAACGGGAAGTTAAAGCAATATTTTTCTTTACCCCACCCTTTTGCACTCAGCAGCCAATTTCTGTTGGTTGGAGAAAATTTGTTTAGTTAGCAGGATATCTCTAGGTTTTTTGCTCTATGGAGCAGGATAATTTCTGGAAAAAGTTTCGTCAGTCTCGACGTCGAGACTGTCGACGAGACGAATAACCTCCGCCATAACTGTATAAATGAAGTGCAAGAAAAATGTAAACACACAGTTTGCAGTGAGCAAACAAAAAAAGTGGCACGTTCATCCACCTCCTTCGAACAATTCATCGATACAAAAACATCCATAAAATTCTCAATGACTCGACACTTGCTCCAAAATTATCCGATAAGCGTTTTCATTGTGAGGCGATTAATTCAATTTAAATACACAAAAAAGTAATTTGTAGACCCAAACGTCGTTCGCACCTCCGAGTCCGATCGGCCCAACACTTGGGCGGATTAATTTCGACGATATCCGACCTACTTGAGAGATTGGATAATCGAGGGCAATGGCCAAAAAAAAAAAAATAGCTAACAAACACGTAAATTGCAAAAACAATCGTAAAACGCCAACAAGTGTTAGTTGGCAATTAGATCTAATTGAGCTCGCTGCGGAGAGTAGATTAGAAATAAAACGCCGACGGCCCGACAATCACGGTGTCCTTCCTAGAGCTTCATACCTCCTGAACACGCCTCAGGCGAACAATGGCTGGAAGATTATTCAGCGAAGATGCGCCACAGCCTTGGAATTAGATGGGAAGCCATAGATTTTCAAGTTGTTTTGTTTTACCTACATCCTTAAGGTCATCGCGTTGATAATAATTAGTTATTGTAATAATGCAAGTTCGTGTGGGTGTTGTGGGTGTTGAGTCGAGCAAGTGATCTATTGCGGTAGCCGATCCACATTTCTCTCAACTTCACAGTCAAGGGCTTGAACCAACCTCTATTTATAGTAAATTTTTTTGCTATTGCACCTTTACATTTCCACTCAATGATTAATCCACGCCTCATTCTTATTCCATCTATGACAGCATCCGAATCGAAATTAACCAAGAAAATGTTAATTTCTATCAAAAACGTGACGCATAAATTATGTTTGTTTACTTTCGATACGTTTATTTATCAGAACCTGCACAATCAACACGTGGGTCTCACACCACCCCAGTGGAACCACATGAAATACCTTGCAGGAATTAGCGTACGGCTAAAAAAATCCAGTTCTCACTGGACCAGGTTCTAATGGCGAAAGCAAATACCATGTTTAATTGTAAGAAAAAATAAACAACATCCGCGTTTCGATTTATTTGCATCAACATCTACGGTCTATTAAATCTTTGATAAAAGTCTCGGATTAATTTGGACGTTTCCTGGCCCGGCAGCTTGAGGAGTTACCGAAATGATGGATGGTCGGCGAGAGACGGCGAGAGTTATCACTTATCGAAATTCGTGGGGCCCATAAGCGATCGGTTGGCCAAAACCAAATGGTATGAAAGTGTCGGATCGTGACTTGAGTGTAATTTGTTGGGTAACGGATTGAGATATCTGCCGACCTGACCGAGGCGCCAAGAAGTGCACAGAAGCGGAACGCGACCCACCAAAACCCTCAGAAATTCAACTATCACGAAACCGGGCCTCGCTGGCCTCCAATTAATTTTTCTGTTTCTACTTCTGAAGATATCGCAACTAACAGTCTGAAACCGTAAAATCGCAGCTTGAATCGCTATTTTGTCATAAATCTTCTTCTGATAATCTTTCATGCCCAAAGCGACATGTGGAGGAAATTGCTTTAATGGGTGAGGTTAGAAAAAAGTTGGTGCTAGCGACTGTAGAAACACAATTTTTGTTGCCCACTTAGTCTCAGAATTTTGATTTTAAGAATTCTATTGCTAAATTTTTCCATCTATTCTGAAGCACTTTGAGGTTTTAAACGGTAACAGCAATTTTTTTCTCCGTACAAATTTATAACACATTAAAGGCTCATTAACCAAGAGTCTCTGTTTTGAAAATTTTTAGAAATTGCAATTAAACTGTTTACACCAAAGCGTCGATATTCTAGGATAACCTGAAGGTTTACGGTTCAGGATAGTAAAAAAACCTATCGGGTCGTTAAAAAAAATTACGCGGGCTTTATGAGTCTTCAGAATACGGAACTACAACCAACCTTCATGTACCTATGGGGTGTATCACTGGATTGGAATACTAATAATAGTCGATGCTTCTCTAATTCAGTATCACAAATGGCAAAAAGATCAGAAAGATCAAGTAAAACCGGACAAGACACTTCAGAAGATTAACCAGAAACAGATTTCTGACTGACCCTGAACAGTACCACTACCAAGCTGCATTAACACCCACAGAAGACTGTACATAAGAAATAAAATTAATATTGATAGAAGGATCTGCATCATCACGATAGCGAAGAAGGTCTAAAAGCTTTGAAGTTGATAGAAGTAAAACGGTAGAAGAGTACCAAATGTTACTGGTAAAACCAACAAAACGTTACATCATACAGCTGGAGATGATGAGGAATTAAGGTAAAACAACAACAAGAAATTGGTCTTAAAGGGCGCAGGAACGGTCTTGGTGAAAACTGAAATGTTCTTCAAAGTATCATAGAATGCCGCAAATTTGTTGAAGAACCGTTCAAACTGCAGAATTGCTAAAGCTGTAGGTATTCTAAGAAAATATCGTACTTCCAAACGATAACTTTGATAACTTTGAAGAGGGATCAGCTGTAAATGACATCCAAAGAGACATCCAAAGCTCCCATTGCTTCTATAAACGTATTTCGAAGAAGAACAGATGTAATAGAACGTATTTTTGAAAGACCTGACTTGACCTATCCGAGGCGCCAAGAAGTGCACAGAAGAGGAACATGACCCACAACAAGTTTCAACCTTGACCCAAACTAAGAAGCCTCCAAAATTCAAACCATCACGAAGAGTTTCGCTAGTCTTCAAAGGTTATTTTTCAACATTTTCAAACCGTGAAATCGCAGCTTGAATCGCTATTTCATCATAAATTCTTCTAATAATTTTTCTATGCCCAAAGCGGCATCTGGAGGAAATTGCTTTAATAGGTGACGTTAGAAAAAAAAATATGCTAGCGACTGGAAAATATTTAAATGCACCATTTCTGTTGCCCACTTAAATCGCTTCCAAAATTTTTATTTTCAAGAACTCTTGTGCCGAATTTTTCAATCTATTCCGAAGCACTTTGAGGTCTTAAAGGGTAAAAGCATTTTTTTCCATACGTTATTGTTACACTAAAGCCTCATCAACCAAGAGTCTCTGTTTTAACCATTTTTAGAAATTGCCTTCTTTAAGGCAAGTTTTCGCCTTGAACTGAAATCACATATTGTTCCAAACTTTTCAAAATTTTCATCAATTATCTTATAACCTAAGCGTAACTTGACAAAATTAAACTGTTAAAGCGTCGATATTTTACGATAACCTGAAGGTTTATGGTTCAAAATAGTAAAAAATCCTTTCGGGTCGGGAAAAAAAAAACTGAAGCTAGGCGGGCTTTATGAGTCTCCAGAATATGGAACTACAGCCAAGCATCATGTACTGGGGGCACCACAGGATTGGAATACTAATAATACCTAACGCTTCTCTATCCTAGTATCACAAACAGCAAATTGCATCGGAAAAGTCAAACAAAACCGGGCAAGATACTTCCCAAAAAGTATCACAAATAGATTTCTGACTGGCCCTGAGCTTCTGAGCAGTACCGCTACCAAGCTGCATTAACAGCCACAGAAGAGAGTACATAAACAATAATAAGAATATTAATCGAAGAATCTGCATCACCACGATAGTTAAGAAGTTCTTAAAGCTTTGAAGTTGATAGAAGTAAAGTGGTAGAAGAGTACCAAATGTTTCGGGTAAAACCAGCAGAAAACTGCATTATACAGCAGGAGAGGGAATACATAATGAGGGTAAAACAAGTAAACAAAAAATTGGTATTACAGAGCGCAAGAACGGTCTTGGTGGAAACTGAACTAATCTCCAAAGTATCATAGAGTCCAACCTGAAAAGCTGCTAAAGCAGAAGATGTTCTAACAAAACACTTTTAAACATTCGAACAAGATATGGGAAGGATGTCTGTAAAAGAGAACAAGATTCCTCATCACCTTTCATTTCAATTTCTGACTTTTATAAATTTGAAGACTCTACATTTAGGAGATCAACTGTGGATGACATCCGAAGAGATATCCAAAGCTCTAATTGCTTCTATAATCGTATTTCTAGGAGGAGCATGTACAATGGAGCTAGCTTTGCTTTGAAAGGCTGCAACTTTTGAGGAAAAAAACAGCTTTAAGTTCATAAATGCAAGCAGAAAATGTTTTCTTTTTTGTAGTAGCAATCCTTGATGTAGAAGTAACTAGGAAATAAAAAAGCAGCAGCATCTCCCAATTTTCCTTGAAAATATCCCAAAGTCATTTTTGAGAGCTTTTTTTGTTTTACGAAAAAAAAATTTGTAGATTTGAAAATGGACCAGATTTTCGAAACATTTCCGGATTCAAAGAGTATAGTCAAAAGAAACTATTACACCGCAAGTACACATGTACTTACGTTTACAAAACCGTGTACCACTTAAGTTTATCCTCTTATGACTCAGTATCTGTTCGACCTTGCAAATCCACTAATCAAAAAATTTCGCAAATAACGAAAAACGCCACAAACCCAAATAGAGGGACCATCGACAAAAGTGCAACCTGTTTCGGTCAAAAGACATTTTGGAATGACCCAAAAAAAAAAAATGATTTAACTGCGGTCCGTAAGTGTCTTTACCGGTTCCCTTTACTTTAGATAAAAAAGAAAACATACAAATTCCATCTTGAATTTCGCCTAGATAAGTGCTCGATTTTGCTTTGGAACTCACCGACATGCAAATAATGGACGGCGCGTGAAAAGACCCCCACGCAACAATGTCGGAAAAGAAGTGTTAATTATATGGCCGTGCACTTGGATTAAATTAGAAAGCTCCCGCAATGAATTTTAATTATGATAAGAGCTCGAATTGTTAATTAAAAAACAATAAAAGCGAGCATTTGTACGACCAGTTTATAAGTTCTATTAACAGTAAATCAGTTAATTTCTTTACAAATTAGTTCAATGAAGCAGATGAGTCTAGAAGAATGGACCCACAGCTATTACGGGGCTAATAACGAGGTAATTCTTAATGGAGATTGAAGTTGATGGACACGCGAACGACGTCTCGTTGTTTATTCAAAACCATAAGCGACGTTGCAAAAAAATTTGACAACGCCACAAAAAAATTTCGCACCGAACAGGTGTAATTTCGATTTGTTGAATTTTCTAAATCGAAAACTATTATAGAACTAATCGGACGTTATACGATGTTATGGTCCATTAACGCTACAGGTTTTGATTAAAAAAAAAAAAAAAAACAACTCACGAAATCAAAATTTGGAACCCATTAAGATTAGAAATTGTCCTTTCGATTAATAATCGAAATTGCACGTTGCTCGAAGCTATAATTTTCTACTTACACACCTCGCATGTGCTGTTAACAATCATGCAACTAATTCATGCCTTCAGGTGTCGTCTTAATTTTTGCAAAATTTTTCGTTAGATACTCAACGGGAGGTCCGCTTACGAAATTTTTTTCCCACAACTGCATTAACAATAATTTATTACTAACCATTGTTTAATTGTGGAATTTATTGCGTTTAGTGGTTGGTTGCGGTTTGTGATGTTTGTTTTCTTGAAGAACCAGTGTCCGTACAACGTGACGTCGTGCCATAAAACGAGATTCCCTGTATAATTATTTCAGGGATTGCAGCTGAAATTTGTGTTTTAATGACGACTTTTTATGTTCCCCACGATTGCCGTGTCATAAAAGAATACAAAGGAACACGACCTTCCCTTCCGATTTATGGACTTTAAAAAACATTTGCATGTATCGTTTTCCGTAAACAGAAATTATTCCAAACGAGCGACGGGCGCCTTTGGGGGTTGAACACCATAATATTCAACCGTAAAACAGCGGGAAATAGGGAAAGCAAAAAAATTATATTCATAGAAAGCCGCGAGGGTGCGCCAATGTTGTAGATAAACTCAATAAAGAAATCGAAAAAAATTCTTAGGCCCACAGAAATAAGTGAATGTAAATGATCGTAACTCAATTGTGTTGGTATCTCAGATTTCATTTATTTAAAGTTGGTAACAACCATTGGCGCACCGCAAAATTTCTAAAAAAATTAACACGCGTTTGTTAGCATAACCTCAAACAATTAGTTGTTAAAAATCTACTGAAAAATATAAAAGCTACAACAAATAATTGCCAGAAAAGACGTCGAGGTTTAGAGTGTTATCAACAAACTGTCAAGTTTGCAGGCTGCCAACGTAATTGACGTGCTGTCATTTAGGGACACCCGTTGCTATTATTTTGTGTAACGCAGAATTTTAGGTAAAATTGGAAATTGACAATAAAATACTAAAAATAAAAAAAATATTTCATGAAAATATGAGATGTTGCAATCTGCGCCGCCTAAAGTTGCTCAAACGGCAAAGGTGGCTCTCGGTAACTTGTTGCCAACCAGGCGTCTATTTTTATTAGTTTATGAAATTTTATTTTAAATATCCTTCAAAGTCCTGCGACCTGATTTACAAGACAGAAGATTAATTTTGTTTGACAGAAAAATTTGTTATCTAGATAACCGCCTGAGTTTGGGGGGGGGGGATGGGGGTAAATTATCACATGCAGAAGACTTTCCGTTTGAACAACTTCAAGGAAATTACATTGCAACTTTTTCATTGCAACATAATAGCTACACTTTAAAGTTTTGGCATTTGCTAAAAAAAACTTTGGGCGTCTCGCATCAAATTGCCCGCTTCGGTGTGTTCACAGCAAAAAAATTTGACAAAAATTAAATTGAAACTTCCTCCATTGCAACATAAAACAATGCGTCGATAGGCATTTGCAAAAAAAAAAAAATTTAAGTGCCTCGCATCGAAATACTCGGCTCGCTGCGTTCGTTGTAAGAAATTTCAAGAAGCTTAAATCAGAACTTATTCTATTGCGACATAGCTTCATTTAAAAAAAGTGTAAAAAAATATTTGGATGCCTCGCATCAAATTCTCTGGCTCACTGTGTTCGTTGCAAAAAATTTGAAAAGGCTTAAATTGAAACTTCTTCCATGGCGATATAGGTTGATTTAAAAACTACACATCAATTCGCCGCCAGCAAAAAAAAAATTTTGTTGCCTCGCATCGAATTGTTTGGCGCGCTGTGTTCGTTACAAAAATTTTAAAAAGGCTTAAATTGAAGCTCCCTCCATTGAGACGTAGCTTGATTTAAAAAAAATGCGTCGATAGGCGTTAACATAAATAATTTTTGGGGGCCTCGCATCGAATTGCTCGGCTCGCAGTGTTCGTTACAAAAAAATCAAGAGACTTCAATTGGAACTTTTTCCATTGCGACATGGCTGAATTTAAAAAAAACGCGTCATAAAATCTTTGGGTGCCTCGCACTGAATTTCCCGGCTCGCTGTGTTCGTTGGAAAAAAACTCCAAAGGCTTCAATTGCAACTTTTTCCATTGCAAAGCTTGATTTAGAAAACCCGTCAAATAATCTGTGGGTGCCTCGCATCAAATTGCCCGGCTCGTTCTGTTGTAATTCGGTTGATTAAAAATGACCGAAACGCGCAATTGGGACGAACCTATTGTTTTTAGATAAGAAAATTATTTATTGTGCTGCAGTTGCTGTGTCGCGTCACAATCTGTTACATCAAACATAATAACTAGATTTTCTGGGTATCGTGATAACATTTAAAGGTAAGTACCAACAAACTGATAGGGTGGGTATAATGAAAACTAATTCTAAATGAAATAATTAATTACGGTTATTTATTGCTCTGACCCAGATAGACTTAATTTCTCATCTCAAAACACAAATAATTCCGGGTTAACACACCCAATTTTTGATGTAGAGCACAATTTTACTTTTGTAATTAATTGCTTAATTAAGTCTAAAAATTGTAATTTTCTGGATGCCATTATTGCAAAATTGTAAAAAGCGCAACAAATTAATGACACGAAAAAAAAATCCGGTAGATATTTATGTCGTTGTTGCTGATCGCCAGATATGTTGAGAATTAACTAAATTTGTAAATAAATTAAATCCAAATTTTAACATCTCTTGGAGATCAAGTTACGTTTTGAAAATTCAGTCTGCTGAAGAATCTAGAAAAAATTAAATTGAACATTTAGGAACAGTAGATGCAAGCGCGGTTGTAATCAAATGCTAAAATATTAGTTTTATGGTTAAATTTCCATTATTTCGACATTCCCAGCTTTAGATAACGTTGATTTAGGTATCTGGTAATCTGGTCTTGACCTTTTTCAACATTCAAATGTTAGGTGGTCAGTTTTTATTATCTCTCGTTCCTTTGGCTTCTTTTACGACTTTCGGGATAAAATTGATCCATCCCACTGATACATTCCAAGACACTTTTAGATGATCAGTCAATTAAAAGCGGCGCTAAATAATTAAAAACTAGTCGAAAACTATAAAATATTTCGTTATAAAGTCAAAAAACTTTTTCTTTGGCCATAAACAATTTTTAATTAAAGAAAAAAAATTGCTTTATAGTTCAAAGATTCTTGAATCTGACCAACTTCTCCTTTAGGCATAAAAAATTATTAATTTTGCAGGAAGATCTTTTGATTTGTAGCTCGTTTCAAATATTTAGAGGCTAAACAACTTTTCCTTCACCATTACAAAATGAAAAAAACTAATTTTTAATTTTCGTAAAGAGCTTCGTTTGGTCCGTAAGTTCTAACTCGAAAATTTTTAAAGCTGAGCAACTTTTCTCCAGGTACAGAAATAATTTGCAAAAATATTTCGGTATCAAGATTTTTAAAGCTGCTTCAAGCTCGTGGTCAAAATTTTTTAAAGCTGAACAACTTTTTCTTTAGACGCAAAAAAAAATTGAACATTTTTTTTAATTTTCAAAACCAGATCCCTCTTCTTTGAAGCTCTTATTCGAATTTTTTTAAGCTAAACAACTTTTTCTTAGACGTAAAAAATTAAAAAAAAAAAATTAATTTACAAAAGTAGATCCCTTCGCTTTGAAGCTCTTACTCGAATTTTTTTAAAGCTGCACAACTTTTCCGCAAACTGATTTTTTTTAAATATCTGTAATTTGCAAACAGAGCTTTTGCTTTGTAGCTCTTACTCAAAGATTTTGGACATCAACAACTTTTTCTTTTTTTTATTCTGAAATAAAAAAAAATATTTGCACAAAGAGCCACTTTTGGTCCGTAGTTTTTACTCGAATTTTTTACAGCTCAGCAAATTTTCTCTAGATACAAAAAAATTTATTTGCAAAAATATTTCATTATTAAGATTTTTAAAGCTGAACAACTTTTCCTTCAGGTGTAAAAAAATTAAAAACATTTTTTTAAACTATACTAAGAGCTTCCGTCGCTCTGTAGCGCTTACTCGGACGCTAATCAACTTTTGCTTAACTATAAATAATTAAAAACAAAATTTTTAAAAGTCGCAAAACTTCTTATGGTTTTAGCTCTTACTAACATACGGAAGTATCGATGGTGTAAGCAAAATTGCTTTAACCTTAATTGGTTAAAAGTTCTCCCGGAAAGAACTTTTATATTAATTGCCAAACCAGAAAAAAGATTTATGTACAAAATTAATATTAAATAATTCAAAATTGAAGAAAACTAATTAAGGGACTTCTTGCGTCAATTAACTATAAATTTTAACAAAAATTCGTTTTAAATCAGGTTTTTCGATTTTGAAGCCGTCCTTCAAATTTGAATGTTTGCAAACCTCCATCTAAGAAATATGTTGAAGACTTTTTAGCAATTTCGTCTCTACCCAAAGATGACCATTATTATCGTTAACGTGAGTAATTTTGGTTTCAGGAATATTGAACAAAATTTCCCGTTAATTTGACTTTCCGCGTAAAGAAAATGAATTATGGCAAATAAAAGTGAAACATGTGATTAAGGGATTCATAATTACATAACAGGACGCGAATCGAAAATTTTAACTGGTTATTATCATTAGCAAATCTGTTTCTTATAACCAAGAGACAACCGAGGGTTCAAGCTGGTTGATGGTAATTATAGGGTTCGCTGGTTCTATCCGAGCTAACCGACCCGGGGTTAGATGACGACGATGAAGCCAACCAAACCTCTCTTCTCATTCAACTGTTAGATGGTCAGTGTTGTTATTGTTGCCATGCAGACAACTTATTGTGTAATTTTTAGAGTAAATTTCACGTGTCGAGACTTCGTTGATGATGTGCTAAAAGGAACTCGTGCGGGTTTTAATTAACAAAAGTTCAGCACGGCGACGGTTCCAAGACCGTCAAAATTTTAACTAACCTACAAATTGAATTTTCAGGAATTTCAGACGGTTTCTTGATTATCAACTTAATTTTCATCAGCAGTTTTCGGATTACAGAACCATTTTTGAGTTTTAACCACCAATCTTTATTACTGCATTAATCAAAATTTGAAAATCAAAATGTCAATCAACTTTTCGTCTACTTCTGTTTCCTTGATTAATTAAAATTTTCATTAACACTGCTAACTTGTAGGTTTGAAGCATCTTTCTGTCTATTTCTACTTCCTTGATTAATTGAAATTTTAACTAACACTGCTAACTTGTAGGTTTAAAACACCTTTCTGTCTACTTTTACTTCCTTGATTAAATGAAATTTTAACTAACAGCCAGCTAACTTGTAGGTTTGAAGCACCTTTCTGTCTACTTCTACTTTCTTGATTAATTGAAATTTTAATTAACACCACCAATTTTTGGATGTTAATGAACTTTTCGTCTACTTCTGCTTTCTTGATTAATTAAAATTTTAACTAACACTGTTAACTTGTAGGTTTGAAGCATCTTTCTGTCTACTTCTATTTCCTTGATTAATTAAAATTTTAATTAACACCACTAATTTTTGGATATCAATAAACTTTTCGTCTACTTCTGCTTTCTTGATTAATTAAAGTTGTAACTAACACTGCTAACTTGTAGGTTTGAAGCACGTTTCTGTCTACTTCTACTTTCTTGATTAATTAAAATTGAAACTAACACTGCTAACTTGTAGGTTTGAAGCACGTTTCTGTTTACTTCTACTTCCTTCTTTAATTAAAATTTTAATTAACACCACTAATTTTTGGATGTCAATGAACTTTTCGTCCACTTCTGCTTCCTTGATTAATTAAAATTGTAACTAACACTGCTAACTTGTAGGTTTGAAGCACCTTGCTGTCTACTTCTACTTCCTTGATTAATTAAAATTTTAATTATCACCACTAATTTCTGGATTTGAAACACCCTTCTGATTCCTTAATTATTCAAAAGTTTAATTAGCGTCGCTAATTTCTGGATCTCAAGCATCTAACTGTCTACTCTTACTTCTTGATGTTAATTAATTAATTCCATTCTACTTCTGCTTTTTTGATTAATCAAAATTTAAAGAACTACACTAATTTTTAAAATTCAAGCACCTCTCTTGGTCCTTTCTTAATTATCAAAACGTTAGCTCAACTAAATTCCGTGTAAAGTTTCTTGATGATTACTTAAGGGTTGGTATTAACTGCACTATAAAATAGACCAAAACAACTTTAAAAAGAATTTAATAAACGAAAAATAATATGTCAAGTGTGACATACAAAATGCACTTTGAAAACACGTCATTAACTCCATAATTAATTTGATAGAACATGAAAACAATAGCAATGACATCTTATCATAGTTTTCGACTGTATACCACACTTGAAATGACAATGTTCTTAACGTTTTCGTACGTTCAGAAAATAATAAAAATATTTAGCTATTGTGAAAATGATGAAGCTACATCACGGTGTAATTGTCCGATTTCTTTAAATATTCTTTCAGAATGTTGAATAAAGCATGAAAATTATACCACTTGGTCTGAAAATGAAGAGAGGACGAGCCAATCAAAGAAAAAAAATTAACTTGCTATTCTGAAAATGATGAAGTTATATCACGGTGTAGTTGCTCAATTTTTTTTAACATTCTTTGAGCATGTTAGTCATTTTGAAACAAGATAAAGTGACCGTTGAAGGAAAAAATGTGCCACTTGGCATGAAAAAGAAGAGAGGACGGGCCAATCAAAGCAAAAAAGTAACTTGCTATAAAGAAAATGATGAAGTTACATCAAGGTGTAATTACTACATTTCTTAAATATCTAAATTTCAACTGAAACTAATTTTTGAATTCCAAGCATCTCTCTTGGTCCATTACTAAAACTTTAACTAGAGTAACTAAATTCTTTGTACCAAGTTTCTTGGTGATTTCTTAATAAGAAAACTTCAACCAACACTAGTTTTTGCATCCCATACACCTTCTTGGTTCTTCCTCAATTGTCAAAATTCTAAATGAGAGGTTTCTTCGTAGTTTCTTGATAACAGAAAACTTCAACTAGCAGTAATTTTTAAATCTCAAACTTCAAGCAGTTTTCTTGGTCCTCTTAATTATCAAAATTTTAACTAGCGCAACAAAATTCTGTGTTACAGATTTCTTGGTGATTTCTTAATAACAAGAGTTTCAACTAACACATTTTTGAAATTTTAGCACCTTTCTTGGTCCTCTCCATTATCAAAATTTTTACTAGCCCCACTAAATTCAGTGATTTAGGTTTCTAAATAACAGACAACTAACAGCTAGCAGTAATTTTTGCATTTCAATCAAGCAGCTTTCTTGATGATTTCTTAAAAATCAAAATTTCAACTGACCCTAATTTTTGAATTCCAAGCTCCTCTCTTGGTCCATTACGAAAATTTTAACTACAGTAACTAAATTCTTCGTTCCAAGTTTCTTGGTGATTTCTTAATAAAATAACATCAACCAACACTAGTTTTTGCATCCCAAACACCTTCTTGGTTCTTCCTCAAATGTCAAAATTCTAACTAACGCAACTACATTGAGTGATTTAGGTTTCTTCCTAGTTTTTTAATAACAGAAAACTTCAACTAGCAGTAATTTTTGAATTTCAAACTTCAAGCAGTTTTCTTGGTTCTCTTAATTATCAAAATTTTAACTAGCGCAACAAAATTCTGTGTTACAGGTTTTTTGGTGATTTCTTAATAACAAAAATTTCAACTAACACATTTTGAATTTTTAGCACCTTTCTTGGTACTCTCCATTATCAAAATTTTAACTAGTCCAACAAAATTCAATGATTTGGGCTTCTTAATAACAGACAACTAACAGCTAACAGTAATTTTTGAATTTCAAATTTCAAGCAGCTTTCTTAATGATTTCTTAAAAATCAAAATTTCAACTGACCCTAATTTTTGAATTCCAAACTCCTCTTTCTGGTCCATAACGAAAATTTTAACTACAGTAACTCGATTCTTCGTTCCAAGCTTGTTGGTGATTTCTTAATAAGAAAACTTCAACCAACACCAGTTTTTGCAACACAAACACCTTCTTGGTTCTTCCTCAATTGTCAAAATTCTAACTAACTCAACTACATTGAGTGATTTAAGTTTCTTCCTAGTTTTTTAATAACAGAAAACTTCAACTAGCAGTAATTTTTGAATTTTAAACTTCAAGCAGTTTTCTTGGTCCTCTTAATTATCAAAATTTTAACTAGCGCAACAAAATTCTGTGTTACAGGTTTCTTGGTGATTTCCTAATAACCAAAATTTCAACTACCACAATTTTAGCACCTTTCTTGGTCCTCTCCATTATCAAAATTCTAATTGGTGCAACTAAATTCTGCGTTCATTGATCTCTCGATAATTTCTTAGAAACCAAAATTTCAACTAACACATTTTTTTGGATTTCAGCATCTTTTTTGGTCCTCTCCATTATTAAAATTTTAACTAGCGCAACCATTTCCGCGTTTCAGGTTCCATAGAATTTGAACCAACAGCAATTTTTCAGTTTCAAAAACCCTCCCTGAAACTTCCTCGATAACCAAAATTTCACCAAACCCCACAAAAAAATTTCGATACACCCCTCCATTAGTTGGTTTCTTCCCGATTTCGTTAGTAACTGCGTCGGGGTTGTCTATTTTAAAATAAATCGTAACAACTCTCATAATAATAGAGGTCATCCATCACATTTCTCGCGATTTGTCGTAGGCAGCAAGCAAGTAACAAGATGGGGGGGTTTCATCTGTAGCACATGCCACCTTAAACCAACAATTTGCAATTCAAAATTGATTCAAGAATCTCCCATGATTACAAATGAACTTTAATTCACGTGTGGGAGGAACTATACCCTCCTGAATAACAAATGTCCCCGAGATCTCCCGGAGACCCCAAACAACCGGGTCGACCGACACAAAACAACAACATAACTGTCACAACAAAAGATTTATATGCAAGTCGAATCAAAAGACTGATGATGATGATGATAGGTGGGTTTAGCGTTAAAAGTTTATTAGCGCGTGGGGGTGTGGCGCCCAATCGAGGGGCGCCCGATAACTGCGAATAGGTCGTGGTAAATGCGAGGATGCAGCAGGCGGGTGTTTTTTTTTGTTTTAGTTAATTTGATCCATGCAATCGAAGAAAGCGGTGAAATGAGATAGATGAGCGTAGGCACAGGGTAAATATAAATATTTACCTCACGTAAAACCACCTGCCACAACCGGGATTCGAACCACTAACTATCAGTTTATGTTTGTCACTATCTAACAGTCTATGGCGGCACTCGTCCACATGTTCGATGCAATAACACGATTTAATGGAATCCGTATTGTCGTGGATAATAAACATCGCATATATGCCTCTCACGAAGTTAAGTCGCCCGCGTGCTCCGCTAAACTCAAACATAATACACTCCCATGTGCGGTTTTCATTATAACCGGACTATTTTTAGACGATGATGTCAGGGGGAAGGGCGGCGATTGGTCGACGATGACGGCATGTCGACGCCGATTGGTTGGAAGCGGTGCACACAGTCACGAATTTGCGATATACGTTGCCCGCCAATGCGAGAGGATTGATCGAAAACAAATGAAGCTTTGGCGATTTTTTTCGGGACCCGTTGCTTTCGCATATTAATTCTCGATCTTAAACGGTCCCGAAACTCGTTTTCCTACGGGGCAATTGTTCCACATTTTGCCGGATCATAGAACTGGGCTCAATCGACACGGCATCGTGTGAGATTATTATCATCGGGATAGTAAAATGCACAATAAAACACATCCGGAACCGGTGCCAGTTATTTTCAAACGTTTATGTTGTTGATTAGGACTGCTGTTCAAGATTATTACTAGCGAACAAATTTATTTTTAAGAGCGTAACTTTTCTTTCGTTGCCGCCACGTTAATTATTTTAATTTTAGGGGGGACGATAGGGGCATCCCCGGACAATTCCCCTTTTCCCTCCCTCATTGTTTGCATACTTCCCGTATCTAATCAGATTGCTGCCGGATTATTAATAATTATTGGACTTCTTAACATGGAATTTTAAGTGTCTCCTTTCGCAATTTTCAATCAATCAAACCGATCTAATTTATGTATGTGCACAATTAATGTATTTTAGCAATTGGGGGCCAATTGCGCACTTAATAAGAAGAAAGCAAAAAAGTATAGAAATCTAATTTTTTTAAACTATCGGGTGCGCCTTCCCGGGGGGCTCCTAAAATTTTTCATGGGGGCGACAAAGATAATTTATCGAAATCAGAACAATTACATTACATCATAATATACAGTGTGGCCAGAATAAAAATGTTAAGTAAGGAAATCTCGTTTAGGTCGAATCGAAAAAAAATTGACCCAACTACAGTCGACTTCAATGGAATGAATATCAACATTTGACATACTTGCAATTAATTATTTGAAACTAAGAGCGCTATCCGGAGGATTCTACCATAGATCACGTCTAATTTTCTTAATTTTGAACAAAATTTAATGCGGTTTAACCAAAAAATTCGAAAATATTGTCTTGATTGGGGATGACTCCCTACTCTACATAAAAAATTGCTTCTTAAGGTCATCCTGCATTGAAAATATAATAATAAAAAGACTTTGCGGAGGAAACTGAAGTATGCGGTTTCTCTGGTGCAACTGGAGCAAAAAAATTTGAATTTTAGCCCTTTTCTGGTTCCCTCTTAATTATTAAGTAATGGAAGTAAATTTTGTGTTTCAAGTTTCTTTGCTGTTTCTTTGGTTGTGATTTTTAAATTTTATTATTAGAGGTCTAAGTAGCATTCTTTTCATTATTAGAATTTCAAGTAGTGCAACTAAAATGCTATGTTATGGGTTTCTTGGCGATTTCTTAATATCCAAAATTTCAACTAGCCCAAATTATTGGAATTCAGTATCTTTCTTAGTCCCCTTTTATCAAAATTTTAACTAGCGCAACTAAATTCTGTGTTACAGGTTTTTTGGTCATCTAATATCGAAACTAGAACTGATTTTTGGATTTCAATACCTTTTTTGGTTTATTTACAAAAAAATAATTGAACAAAATAAAAATTAGACAATTGTTCTTTGTACAGAAAAAAATCCAAAATGAAATTGGATCAGTAAATTTTAACAACAGAGTGTAATTTTCTAGTCCTTTTGAAATTCTGAACACGCATGTCAAGTTTCTTTGAAATCCGAAGAAGTAAATTTTCTTCCAATTTTTGAAAAAAAAAACAAAAAATGAAAACTTTTGACTATTTTTTTTTTCTTCTGATTGCTATAAAAGTTGGCACGGAGGTGTATTATTTAAATACGAACTCGTAGAACGGTTTAGTTCCTCTGTAGCATTCTTAGTTTTCTATAATCTTCAATTATGTGGCCAACCTAAAGTTGACAAAAATTTGGCCAACAACCCCCTTAACAATGCCACTTTCTTTCTAAACCGCCAGTAATTTTTAACAACAGAGTGCAATTTTTGATTCCTTTTGAAATTCTGAACACACATGCTAAGTCTCATTGAAATCCAAGAGGTATCTCTTCTTCCAATTTTTGGAAAAAAAATCAGAAATGGGTCCCCCTATAAAAATTTTCGACTAACTTTTTCTTCTTCTGATTACTATGAAACTTGGCACGGAGGTGCATTATTTAAATACGAACTCATAATAGCATTTAGTTCCTCTGTAGCATTCTTGGTTTTCCAAAAATCTTAAGTTATGTTGGCAACATAAAATTGACAGAAATTTGGCCAACAACCCCCTTAACAATGCCACTTTCCTTCTAAACTACCAGTAATTTTTAACAGCAGAGTGCAATTTTTGATTCCTTTTGAAATTCTGAACACACATGCCAAGTCTCATTGAAATCCAAGAGGTAAATCTTCTTCCAATTTTTGGGAAAAAAATCAGAAAAGGGTCCCCTTATAGAAATTTTCGACTAACTTTTTCTTCTTCTGATTGCTATGAAACTTGGCACACAGGTGCATTATTTAAATACGAACTCATAGAAGCATTCACTTCCTCTGTAGCATTCTTAGTTTTCCAAAAATCTTGAGTTATGTTGGCAACATAAAGTTGACAGAAATTTGGCCAACAACCCTCTTAACAATCCCACTTTCTTTCTAAACTACCAGTAGTTTTTAATAACAGAGTGCAATTTTTGATTTCTTTTGAAATTCTGAACACACATGCCAAGTCTCATTAAAATCCAAGGAGGTAAATCTTCTTCCAATTTTTGAAAAAAAAATCAGAAAAGGGTCCCCTTATAAAAATTTCCGACTAACTTTTTCTTCTTCTGATTGCTATGAAACTTGGCAAAGATGTGCATTATTTAAATACGAACTCATAGAAGCATTCAGTTCCTCTGTAGC
This sequence comes from Pyrochroa serraticornis, assembly GCA_905333025.2. Lineage (NCBI taxonomy): Eukaryota > Metazoa > Arthropoda > Insecta > Coleoptera > Pyrochroidae > Pyrochroa > Pyrochroa serraticornis. The sequence continues at coordinate 3,898,853 of HG995157.1, read as the reverse complement.
ATTCTTGGTTTTCAAAAAATCTTGAGTTATGTGGTCAACATAAAATTGACAAAAATTCTGCCAACAACCCCCTTAATGATGCCACTTTCTTTCTAAACTACCAGTAATTTTTAATAACCGAGTGTATTTTTTGATTATTTTTTGAAATTCTGAACACACATGCCAAGTTTTTTTGAAATCCGAGGAGGTAGATTTTCTTCCAATTTTTGGACAAAAAATCAGAAAAGGGTCCCCTAATGAAAATTTTTGACTAATTTCTTCTTCTTCTGATTGCTATAAAATTTGGCACGGAGGTGTATTATTATTGAAATACGAACTCATAGAAGCATTCAGTTCCTCTGTAGCATTCTTAGTTTTCCAAAATCTTCAATTATGTGGCCAACAAAAAATTGACAGAAATTCGGCCAACAACCCCCTTAACAATGCCACTTTTTTTCTAAACTACCAGCAATTTTTAACAACAGAGTGCAATTTTTGATTCCGTTTTCGAGGAAATGGCGTGCTTTATATCCCTTATCTACCCGGATACAGGTACTGAATTTCCCAAAACCCAAGTGCGTCGCGTAAGTTGAGTATAAAGACTCAAAAGTATAAAATCCGGGACGCTTCAGAAAGACCGATAAAAGCGGGGCAAACGAATTAGATCCTTTTACAACAAATTTTAGATTCTTGACTTCTAATAAGAAATTTTGGCGCCAATATTAAAATATTAATTTACATAATAAACCTCTCATAGGTTTCTCTAAGAAAGTTTTTTATAGTTGTAATAGTAATCTCAGGTAAATTCTTATTTGTGATAGTTATTGATATTTTCTGCGATAAGTAATTTATATTATTACCAATAAATATGCATTTATCATAAAATTTGACTTTCTAACATCTAATCAAGATATGTTTGTCACAAATGTTATTTTTAGAAATCAACTCAGATAATTGGATCTCAAATCTACTATGAAAATATATTTATCAAAGTATTAAATTAAACTATCAACATAAAGCGCTATCAAACTTTTTAATTTCAAGCAAATTAATTTGAATTACATAAAAAACTAACATTGCGATAGTCGGTTACTTTCGGTTTGAGGTAAATTGCTAACAATATTTTATTTAACACCAACACGAGGTTTCAAATGATTTCTCATAGAAATAATTGACGGAAATGATCAATTGCGATTTAACTGCCCACATTTAAAACTACTTTTATTTATAGAAGCATATTGTAAGGAGTTATTAAGGAATTTACAGTAGTGACAATAATAGCAAATATAAAGTAAGCATAAAGGATGGATAAAATAAAATAATTGATTAGTTCAAATCAAAACGACGTTTCCGTTGTAGCAGTAACTGTAAAAAATATTTTTTAAGGACTTCATTTTCTCTAGAATGCCATTTTAGTTATTTCTAGAATTTCCTCGGTTCTTATGGTAATATTTTTTGTTAATTTGAGATTAATTTCGCTGTTTGTTTATCTTTTAATATTTCGTTTCCATGTTTTAGTTCTTCTCGTTTCTTATCTTCTATTACATTCATTACTGATCTTCTTAATTCCTCTTTCATCCTCTTCATATAACTAGTTTCCTTTAATATTTTATTAATAATCTCTTCTACTTCTATATTTTTATTGATTTTTATGTCTCTCTTTAATCTCCTTTAGTCTTGTAAAAACTTTCTTTTTGTGTGAAAGAGTAGTCTGATTTCATTGCCTCAAATATTTCATATTTTTCATATTTCTTTGGTCTACTTTTTATTCTCTATGTTTACAATCTTTTCTCTCTAATCTTTTGTGCATGACTATGTTGGTCTTAATATTCTATGATCACTGCCGGTGTTGATGTTTTTCGAATTTGAAAGAAATTTGACAGGCGTGTCATCAGGAATCGAAAATTACACTCCGTTGTTAAAAATTATTGGCGGCTTAGAACAAAAGCGGCGTTGATATGGGGGTTGTTGGCGGAATTTTTGGCATTTTTATATTGACCACATAATGTAAGTTTTCTGGAGAACTAAGAAAGCTGCAGAGAAACTGAATGCCCCTATTTAAATGACACACTTGTATGGCAAATTTTATAAAAATTAAAAAAATTTGGTAAAATTTTTCATTAAGAAAAAATGTTTTTTCCAAAATTGAAAGAAAATTTACCTTCTCGGATTTTAAAGAAATTTGACATGCGTGTTCACAATTTCATAAGAAATAAGAAATCACAGTCGGTTGCTAAAAATTACTGGAGGTTTTGAGAACGGCGATGTTGTCATGGGGGTTGTTAGCAAAATTTTGGTGGACTTAATGTTAATCATATAATTAAAAAAAATCTGGAAAACTAAAAATGGTATAGAACAACTTAGTCCATCCAGGAATTCGTAATTAAATAACACGTCTGCGTGACAAATTTCATAGCAATCAGAAAAAAAATAGTCAAAATTTTTTATAATTTTCAAAAATTGGACGAGAATTTACCTGGTTGGATTTTAAAGAAACTTGATATGCGTATTCAGAATTTCATAAGAAATCAAAAATTACAGTCGGATGCTCAAAATTACTGGAGGTTTTGAGAAGTAGGAGCTTGCTCTCAAAAATCCTCTACGCGTGTGGAATTATTCTATTAAAATTAGAAATACGTTCAATGTCTCCTTGAGAAAAAATATTTATTCCCTTAATTCATTCAAATGCTGTAACAACAATTGGATTATGCAGGTTATTTCGATAAGGTGAAAGTGTGGCATCTGACCAGTTGAGTCACTGATAACAAGGAGATATCAAATCATAAGTTTTTTCAACACTTTACAAAAATTAGTTTAGAAGTTTAAAATTACGTCGCCTACTGCTATTGAATTTTAGAACTCTTAATCGCTTTTTTCTTCTATTGTTTAGGAAGTAATTAATTGTAATTAGTTGCCGTTTAAAATTTCATTGCGTATCGCGTCATTTATATGAGTAATGAATACTTTATCATATCAAAGTATTCCTGCAAATTTTGTAGATTGGTACGTGGCATTTCATTTATGCCATATGTTTGTTTCTATTACCATCAGATGTGTTTAATATTTACGACTAATCGCCGAAACCCCGTTGATTGTCACGAATAAATCATTATTAGCTACTAAATGAGCTTTCTAATTTTTAAGAAATATTCCTTTTCAAATTAATTTACCTATGACATTTTTCAATTTTGCTAGATATTTATTAAATATTTTTTAACGTCAAATTTAATTTCCCTTTCGAATTACCAAGATTTCAATGAAGTAATTACAGTAATTGTTTCTGCTAACAAGGTGAACCCATCGATGAAAATTAATTTATAAATAAATTACTTCTGCCGGCTCGATTTTTAATTCACCATCAACTGGAAGTAACAACAACAAAAAAATGGCGATTAGGTGTTGCAATTTTTGATTATCCTTTGGCAAATTATTCAAACAATTAGAAATGTTGCACTAACATCCGATCAATCATTTATTTGCCTTATCTAAATTCTATATTGTTTTTAGCGCGGTTTAATTCACGCCCATAAACGATTTTGAATTTTAAATCAGGACATTGTCTCGGTGTCAAAAGTCCGCCTTAAAAAATTTCAAAATATCACCAATGTTTTCGATTAACGTCCTACTTTTTAATATTTTCTTCAATACGAGACTTTGATGGACGTTAAGTTAATTACATATTAGAATGTGATGAAGCACGAATTATTAACGAAATTTCAAAATTAATCATTTTTCTCACGCCAAGAAACGACAACTACCTAAATTATTGTTATCCTTGAACAGAGAGGACGTAACACTTGGAGATAAGAAATTTTGATTTATGTCGTTGTACGAAAATAACGGATGCAAACTTTACATTTTTACACCTCATTTTTCATTTTAGATAAATTTATAAGTTTTAAAAATTCAGCGCTTGTTTGCTCTCTATTTTTAATAAAACTTTTTCATTATTTTTTACGGTTGGCGAGATCTGGAAGGTGGGCCATTAAAATAGTTACAACTTTGTATAAAACAAAACGACTCGCCATTAAACCCATTTGAGTCGTTAAATGTCATGCAAGAATTGTTTTATTGTTGATTTAAATATTTCCTCTTCATGGGCAGATTTTTAGATAATTCTACAATTTGCTCGCGTTCCTCGAAAAGGAGTGGGAAATTTCGAAATGAAACTATTTAAATTAATAAAAATTCAAAAATAATATTAGACACCAGTGTAGGTATTTCTTGTAACACTTTCAACACTCCAATTCTCCCCTTATTTCAGTTGCTCCTTTTCACATCTACGCACCCATGACTGGCGGTTACCTTCTAAGACATGTAAATAGCTATTGACTCTTGGTAGTAATCCTGAATAGAGTATGGTACGTCGAAGCGACCTTGGAACCATTGCGAGGAGCTCATCAGCACGCCTCGACACACATAATGAGATACAAAAAATTATTTGATTTTTTAGATTTACCCAGGAGATTGCGCATATTAATTACATATTTATAATCGCCTCGCCAACTCTTTAGGAGTCATCAAGACATTCCACTCTCAAGGCAGCTAACATCAATTGATTGTAAAAATTTCGAAAATAACCAACTAAATTTGCAGTTTCAACAATTTTTAGTCGAAACCAATTAACTGTTATATCAATATTTTAGATAATTCTTCCCACATATTCTTTTCGGTAGTTACCAAAGCTAAAAGAAATTATTTAAAAATTTCAATATAGGCAACCAACAATTCTTCACAATTCAATCAAGTGGAGTTGTGACGTCAACGAGCAATTGTTTATGTAGCCAAATATACACGGATTAAACTTAACCTCAAATTTGCGACGCCGAAACTGCGATTAATTTATTTTCAAAAATGCGCAAAACTCTAATGAAATTGATCGGTTCTGCAGGAATTTTCTACTGCACTTGGGAATTCGTAGGTGATCTCGTTTTGGTAGTATTAAAATATTTTTTTTAAATTACTTTATAGTTTCAATTATTTCAGTGTACGGGCCCTTCGATGGAACCGACGATATACGCTAACGACGTGCTTCTCACCGAACATATAACACCTAGATTGAGACTGATAGATCGCGGCCAAGTATTGATAGTGAGGAATCCTTCGAATCCCAAACAGTTTATTTGTAAACGCGTTAAAGGATTGCCGGGAGATCGTATTAAAACTGGATTTACTAGTTATGAAGTTGTACCGGCAGGACACGTGTGGTTGGAGGGTGATAATTTACAAAATTCGGCAGATTCGAGATATTATGGACCGGTACCTCAGGGATTAATTAAGAGTCGGGCTTTGTTCAGGGTTTGGCCGCTTAAAAATGCCAAATCTTTGATGGACTGATCGGCAATGATGGAAGTTTTATTTCTGGTGATAAGTTGAGGACTTTTCTATTTATTTATGAGTTGTGTAACAGAGGACTAAGAAATGTTGATTGTTTTTAGTTAAGCAGTAAATTATATAAATGCTATGTTTTCTCAATATTTTTTAATTATAATTGTCGCTTAGAATAACGTGGAAACCCGGTACTCATTCGCAATATCAAATAACCTGTTGATTGTGTGTGATTGTTGTAAAGTTACAATTTTTTACAAAATGCCTTTTGAAATGCGGATACAGCAAAAGCGCCATCTACAATTGCTTAGGGAAGAAATACTACTAGAGATGAAGAATTTAATAGATCTGAAGCAAATTCGGGTAGTAGAGAGTCGTTAGGGCTTCACTACTGTTGTTCCTTCTTTCAAAAAGGGTGCAGAACAATTGACAAAAAAATAACTTTCTGAGTCAATATATCTGTACAACTTGATGGTAAATGTAATATATTATTGTTATTCTCCAAACGGACGTAGATTTTTTTTCTGTTAAGTAAATCTTTATTAAGTTAATAAAATTCGGGTGTCGGCTATAAAAATCCTCCGAGTTTGGGCTATCTGGAAGATAGGGGTGTATCTCAATGTAATACGGTCGACAACACAATTAGAATGTCATTTGAGGAGCACTATCACTTCAAATATCACATTCCAATAGTGTTGTTGACTGTATTGCATTGGGATATAGCTTCATCTTCCAGGTACTCCAAATTGGGGCCTAAAATTCAAATTTTGTTTATTTATTTTAAAACAAACAGTGATATAGGGAAAAAATTCCACGTTTGTGTGGAGAATAATTCTCTACGTCAGGCTAAATAGAATTTAAAGGGGTTTAAAATAATATCGGGTTCTCCTCTTAAAGTAAAATTATGTAATCAAATTAAATGCACAGTCTTGCAAAATTAATTATTGCCACTTACATGCTTGTCAGTACACGTCTGTATAGCTGGTTGCGGAAGACAAGTTTTGCACAGTGTCTGCGGGTCTATTTCGTAATTCATGATCAATAGAGAGCGGCAAAAGCGCATTTTATTAATATGTAAATTTAAAAATTACGTTTATTGACGTGTTGAACCGCGATAAAGTAACCAAAAAAATTTACTTCAATAAGAAATTAATTTTTAACAGAAACTTTTATAACCAAACTATTGGTAATTTCAATAAATACAAACATGTGACTCTTGAAAACAAATTATTTTCTTTATCAGTAATGTAGTAGTTTATTGTAACAATAATTACAGAAACGATAACATTAATAGAGTTAAAATAAACTTAGTTATGAATTTACTGAACATTTCAACGGCATCGCTACAATAAATAAGATAACTGAGTCATTGTGTTAAGTCATGTTTAGTTCGAAACTTTCCAAATCACAATTATATTAAAAAAATCGGTAAGCATTCAATATTTTTCATTACTTTGTAACAATTTTTTTAATAGAAATGCATCTGTTTGGAATTATTGTTTTCGTTACTTGTGTATCTTGGTGTTTAACGGCCAATATTTTGGGAATTTTCCCCTTAACCACCAAAAGTCACTTCGTAATGTTTCAACGTCTTTTCATCGAGCTAGCAGAAAGAGGTCACGAAGTCGATATTGTTACCCATTTTCCCATCGAGAACCCCCCACCAAGGTACGGTTTAAATTAATTTTTCCGTCACCAACCCCAAAAAAATTTCAGATACAACCAATTGAGTATTAGGGGTAGTTTACCGATTTTTGTTAACAACGTCTCAGTGGACCTTTGGCCATCCGCCACTTATTTCGAGTTAGTTTCGCATCTTTTCACCGAATGCGGGGTGGATATCTGCAGGGGCGCTTTCAATACCCCAATTGTAAAACAACTGAAGACGACAAAGAAAAAATATGATTTAGTTATGACAGAAATTTTCGGTTCTGATTGCATGTTGGGTTTCGGACACATCTATCAAGTTCCTGTAGTTTCGTTAGTCAGTAGCGTAGCACTTCCTTGGGCCAACGATCGAATCGGAAACCCCGACAACCCTTCGTATATAGCAAATTATTTTCTCAAACACCACAACAAAATGGGATTACAGGAGAGAATTCATAATGTTTTCTACTACATTGCTTCGAAATTTCTGTAAGTCAATTTTGAATTTTAACAATTAACCAAAAGGAGTTTCAGATACAACCAATTGTCGAATGGAGATTCGAATAAACTTTCCAAAGATTTTTTCGGACCTGACCTGCCGCAATTGGAGGATTTAGCTCGAAACACTAGTTTAATTTTGGTTAATAGTCATTTTAGTATGAACCAAGCGAGACCTGTCGTTCCAAATTTTGTGGAAGTTGGAGGTCTCCACATTACCGACCCAAAACCGTTACCTCAGGTAAATCCTCGAAAAGTTTTTACAAAAATTTACCGAAATTTTAGTATCTAGAAGAAATTGTTAAAATCGATTCCCCCTACAAAGGAGTGATTTACTTAACAATGGGTTCTATGATTTTAACCGAAACTTTCCCAATCGAGAAACTTCAAGGAATGTTTGATGCTTTGCAACAATTACCCTACAAAGTTCTTTGGAAAGCAACTAAAGATAATTTTCCGAAAACCCTGAAATTTCCAGAAAACATCCATTTCGAACCGTGGATGCCCCAAATGGATATTTTATGTAAATTACTTTTTAACAATCAACTTGTTGTTATTAGAAAATTTTAGGTCATCCAAACGTAAAATTGTTTGTTTCTCACGGTGGACTGATGGGAAGTCAAGAAACAGTATATTGCGGAGTGCCTCAACTCGGAATTCCTTTGTTTTCAGACCAAGAAGGCAACATCAAAAATTCTGTAGCTAGAGGTACCGCCGTTATGGTTAACTACAAAAATATTAGCAAAGAATCGATTGTTGAAGCAGCCACGAAACTTTTAAGTGATCCAAAGTAAGAATTTTGAAAAATCCAAATTCAATAACCAAAGCAAATTTTTTTAGGTATCAACAAAACGCAGAAAAACTATCACGACTCTTCAGGGATCGTCCACTTTCTCCATTGGACACCGCCGTGTATTGGGTGGAATACGTTATAAAACATAAGGGTGCCCCGCATTTGAGATCTTTAGGGGCGGATGTGCCCTGGTATCAATACTTTTTAATCGACGTTATCCTCATTCTTCTGTCAACTAGTTACTTCGTGTTGTACTTAGTGTATTTAGCAATTAGAATTTTTTTCGTGGAAAACAAAACTGTAATTAATAAAAACAAAAGAGATTAAGTGATAATTGTCCAAAATTTGAGAGTAAATAAATTTTTCGAAGCTATTCGAAAACGCAATAGAAAATCTATTCAATTATGCCATTAATGTCGTCTACTTGTTGGTGTTAGATAATTTTGTGAAGACCCTGCAGCAGCTTTATCGTTATCGCCTGATCTTCAGGAAAATTTCAATAATTAATGTGGACACTTAAAATCGTATCAGTAATCACTACATATCGGCGTGACGTGTGACTATAATGAAAATTTAATAGATAAGCTGTACAAATAAACTAGAAAAGAGGCTGAAAATTGTTTTCGATTTAGAAATTATTTTGTGGTTAATTCAAGTACAAAGTCAAGTCTATTGCTACAGTTGTGTAATAGCAAAAAAACAAGCAATAATTGTTTAAATAATGAGGGGCGACGGAAAAGTACAGGGTCGCCTACAAATAGAAATAGTGCTAGTAACCGCCACGCTAGCGCTACTACACTCAAGAAGTTTAAATTTTCTGATTGACACATGGACATAAAAAATTCTACTTATCTATTTGTAATTTATTTCAATTCGAAATGACGGGCTGGTTGACAATTTAATTTTGGAGCGGAAACAGAAACTCAACAGAAACAATAGTTGCTAATTACATTTTCTTTAATTATAAAGAAACAAATGAAGAATCATGCAGTAAATTCGCATGTAACTTGCAAAAAAAAGAAAAGTAGAAAAAAATAAGACCGCAATGTTAACAAAACAAGAATTATAAGTTTCCACTACTGAAAGCTAGACCTAAACTGGGTATTACTGTTTGATTGTTTTTAACTTTTTAAAATTGTTTTTCACATTTTCTTAGTAGTTCTACAATGTTCTCTACTGGTAAAAATTCTGCTTTGCAGATCGGATGATTGTTGATATTTATTTTTTGTAGTAAGTTACTTGACGTGCATTACATATCTGTATTACTGGTTGCTGAAAACAAAGTGCCCACAATATTTGTTTCTGTATTATGTGGCAAGGATTTATAGAAAGCTACAGTTTTTACTAGTTACGTAACTTTAAACTTAAAAGGAAATGCTATGGTACAATAAACGCAAGCAAAAGTTTTTTCTTTGAGCAGTCATTCATTATCATATTTTGAATTAAAATATGGTGCCTTAACACTTAGAAAACTACAAAAAACTTGTGAATTTAAGTAAATTTAAAAAAAATATATTTTTTAACTATTATGTACAATCAGAGTAAAATTATTAATAAAAAAAAAACTCAGGCTCGCCATTTAAAGTACTTGAAACATGATTTTGAATACTCCTATACTAAGAAAATCTCTAAAAGTTGCTAGTTTAGTAATTAACAAAAGAAATATTCAAGTGACAGCAATAAAGAAGACTTTTTGGAGAAAAAACTCAGACCCGTTATTGTAACATCTTGAAACATGACTTTCGATATCCTTACATCAAATAAAAGAATGTTGTTAACCACGTATAATGTAAAATTTATTAAATTGATAGTGGAAACAAAGAATTCTCTGTTGTTATTATGCAGTTTTGGAAAATATCAAAAAAATCAGACTCGCTGTTGTAAAGTTTTTGGAAAATAATTTAAATACACGTACACTAAGAAAAATAAGCAACAAACTCAAAATTCATCAATGCAAAAGCAACAAAAAACATTTTTTCTTGCTATTAGGTATAGTCTAATAAAAAAAATTAGACTAGCAATTATAAGTTTTTCGAAAACGATTTTAAAACTTATTTTCTAAAATTACGTTCCACGTTTGGCAGGATTATGGGAGTTCTGCCATATTTCTTTTAGCTATTACGTACAGTCAGAGTGAAATTATTAATCAAAAAAACTCAGTCACGCCATTTTAAGTACTTGAAACATAATTTTGGATACTCCTTCATTAAAAAAACCGTAAAAGTTGGTAGTTTTGTAATTAACAAAAAAATTATCCTAGTGACAGCAGTAAAGAAGAATTTTCTGTTGTTATTATGTACTCTGGGAAAATATCCATAAAATTCAGACTCGCATTGTAAATTCTTCGAAAACGATTTGTAATATTCTCAAACATCTCCAAACAGTTGTTAATCAAGCAATTCACTTAAAATTATCAAAATGATAATATAACATTAAAGAAGAATTTTCTGTTGGTACTTTTTTATTGCTAGCCATTAGCGCATGGCATTTCGAAATTATTATTTTAATAGAACGATGAGTGCTAACCTTGACAGTGCTATTATCAAGTATTATTTAACAAGCAACAAGTAGAGAGGCAACATCGTATGATCGACCGCCTCGTTTCAAGAACGACTATTCAAAAAAGGTGATAAAATTGTGAAACGAAAGAACTTTTGAATTTCAAAAATTACAATTAACAAACTCAAATACTATAAAGAAGGATAACAAGGTAAGTAAATTGTGTGAGAACACTTGTCAATTCACCAAATGTTCTCAAGTTCACTGAACTTACCAAATAACTCATTTTAACAGTCGATTTTGTTTACAGATAAAATCATAACGTATTGCAACTCTTATCTTGTGATACTGATAACGTTAAAAATGATTTTTTCTTTTAACTTTTTTTTTGAAAAAAGTTGCTAAATAATTATTATTGGGAAAAGTTTTCGAGAACAGTTAGGTTTCTATCACTTTTCAGCGGACAATCCTCGAGTAATTAACAATTTGTTATTTGCGACTGCAATAAAAGTTAACAGTTGCTTCTAACCGGTAATAAACAAAATTGTTTAAATATTATTGTCCCAACGACCTATGCGTGATGTATTTGACTTATGGATCTAGATGACATATTGCATAACTTTCTGTAAAGTCAGTGGGGTTAGTCAATTATTAATTAAACTTTCATATTGAACACTAACAATACAGGTAACTGTAATTCAAAAAGGAGAATTAGCTCGGTAGTAAACAAAAATTCTCAACAGATACGCAGATTGTTGTTTCCAGCATCAATAACACACAATTAATATTTAAAATAGGTTTATATCAAAACAACTACCATCTACAACAAAATTTTGTATTTGCTTAAAGATTATTATTAAGACTTTGTTATTAAAGTTTTGAAACCAGATTATTATATGTTAAGAAATTGTGGAAAATTACCTAAGAAGTTTCGTATTTATTAGGTAGGCCTCTAGTAATTTTAAGGTTTTTTGAGTACTAGGTGGAAATTTGAATCAACATCTAGACCACTGCATAACAATAACCACAATCAGTGCTGAATTCTATAATTAGCACGCAGTTGTCTTTTTTCAGGATGCAGCTACCTTCGGTCCTTTGCTTTCTAGCAATATGCACCTTTCAGGTAGATTGTGCAAATATTTTGGGAATATTCCCACTCCCAGGTAAAAGCCATTTCGTGATGGCCCAGCACCTCTTCGAAGGTTTGGCAAAAAAAGGTCACAACGTCGACATAATTTCCCATTTTCCCATAGAAAATCCCCCACCCAGGTTAAAACACTTCACAACTAAATTATTAAAATCTTCTACCATCAAAATTCCAGATACAATCAAATTAGCATTAAGGGAACTCTACCAATATTAACGGACGGCATTTCTGTTGACCTATTCCCGGAAATGAACTTCTACACTTTACTTTCTTTCATGGCCCACGATATCGGCGTAAAAACTTGTGAAGCAATACTAAACACTCCAGTGCTGCAAAATCTCAAAACCACTCCAAAAAAATACGATTTGGTTATAACCGAAATTTTTGGTTCCGACTGCATGTTGGGATTCGGCCATCTCTTCAAAGTACCAGTAGTTTCCATAATCACCAGCGTAACGTTACCTTGGGGAACCGACCGTATTGGAAACCCCGACAACCCTTCCCACATAGCAAATTATTTCTTGAAATCCAGTTCCAAAATGGGACTCTACGAACGTGTTCTCAACACCCTCTACACGATTTCTTCGAAAATATTGTCAGTTTCGTCAACATAAAACCAATTAATCTCCCCATAAAATTTCTAGATACGACCAAATTTCTAACAAAGAATCCAATCGAATTTCCAAAAAGTTTTTCGGACAAGATCTCCCCGACCTCGAAGATCTCGCCTACAACACCAGTTTAATTTTAGTTAATAGCCATTTAAGTATGAACCAGGCGAGACCGGCCGTTCCTAATTTTATTGAAGTTGGTGGTCTTCACATAACAGGACCAAAACCGTTACCTAGAGCAAGTTTAATTTCGAAATTTTCGAATGTTGAATCAAAATAAAATTGTAGCATCTCGAAGAACTTCTCGCCCCAAATACTGAAAGTAAAGGTGTCATTTATTTAACTATGGGTTCGATGATAATGACCGAAACTTTCCCAGTTGAAAGGTTACAAGGGATGTTTGATGCTTTCGCGCAGTTACCTTACAAAGTTCTTTGGAAGGCGGTGAAAGAGAAATTTCCGAAAGGGTTGAAATTTCCTAAAAACATACACTTCGAACCTTGGATGCCCCAAATGGATATTTTATGTAAGAACAGAAATTACTTTATTAATTGTGCGCGATTTCTTTTCCGCAACCAGCAATACAAACGTGCAATGGGGGTCAAATATTTAAAAAATTGAAACGTTTAATAATTAATTGCTTAATCAATTATCAACAGGTCATCCGAACGTGAAACTGTTTGTTTCGCACGGGGGGTTGATGGGGAGTCAAGAAGCTGTATACTGCGGGGTTCCCCGACTTGGAATTCCTCTTTTCGCCGATCAAGAAGGCAATATTCGAAATTCTGAAGCTTCGGAAATAGCGATTAGGGTTGATTATAGAAATATTACCAAAACTTCGATTCTTGAAGCTACCACAAAATTGTTGGGCGACCCCAAGTAAGTCTTATTTGAAATTTCAGTCGAGTTAACGCATTATTGCAGGTATAAACAAAACGCGGAGAAAGTTTCGAAACAATTTAAAGACCGCCCTTTATCTGCACTGGACACAGCAATTTATTGGGTTGAATACGTTATAAGACATCAAGGTGCCCCTCAATTGAGAATTTCTGGTGCTGATCTGCCTTGGTACCAATACTATTTGCTAGATGTTGGTCTTATTCTATTGACTTTAAGTTTTGTGATATTGTATATTTCTTATTTTGTAATTACGTTATTTCTTAGAATAATTGCAACGAGTCTTTTTAAGATCAAAACCGATTGAAGCAAGAAATATGAAATTTCTAGATGTTAGTCCTAATTTTATAGAAAATTTTTGTAATGTAAGAAAACAATTTACAGGTACCAACTCAAATTGTTTTATTTTTCCTGGACCCTTAAAGGTGGTCGACAAATTCTTCGTGTCAGTTTGATACAATACAAAGTTGTTTTAACAATATTTGATCTACTTAACTGTTTCCAAGATCAAGAACTTAACCCTTCCTGAACCCTTAAAATTGGTAAACAAATCCTTCGTGTATGAAAACCCTTTATATATACTGTATCTTCCTAACTGATCAAAAGATCACGGATTTTACTCTTCCGGGTTCCTTAAGGGTGATCGAAAAATTCTTCGTGTCAGTTTGATACAATACAAAGTCGCTTTAACAATATTTTGTCTTCTTAACTGTTTAAGAAAGCAAGAATTTTGCTCTTCCTGGACCCATAAGAGTGGTAGACAAATTCTTCATATCAGTTTGATTCAATATAAAGTCCTTTTAACAATATTTTATCTTCGTTTCCAAGAACAAGAATGTTACTCTTCCTGCACCTTTAAAGGCAGTAAATAAAGTCTTTCGTGTACAAATAACCTTAAAAAATACTGTATCTTTCTAACTGATCAAAAGATCACGAATTTTACTCTTCCCGGTTCCTTAAGGGTAGTAGAAAAATTCTTCGTGTCAGTTTGGTACAATACAAAGTCGCTTTAACAATATTTTGTCTTCTTAACTGTTAAGGAGAACAAGAATTTTGTTCCTCCTGGACCCATAAGGGTGATAGATAAATTCTTCATACCAGTTTGATTCAATATAAAGTCTTTTTACCAATATCTTACCATCGTTTCCAAGATCAAGAATGTTACTCTTCCTACACCCTTAAGATTGGTAAATAAATTCTTCGTGTACAAAATTCCCTTAGAGATACTGTATCTTCCAAACTGATCAAAAGATCACGGATTCTACTCTTCCGGGTTCTTCAAGGGTGGTAAAAAAATTCTTCGTGTCAGTTTGATACAAAATAAAGTCGTTTTAACAATATTTTATCTTCTTAACTGTTTAGGAGAGCAAGAATTTTGTTCTTCCTGGACCCGTAAGAGTAGTAGACAAATTCTTCATATCAGTTTGATTCAATATAAAGTCCTTTTAACAATATTTTATCTTTGTTTCCAAGATCAAGAATGTTACTCTTCCGGGTTCCTTAAAGGTGGTAGAAAAATTCTTCGCGTTAGTTTGATACAAAATAAAGTCGTTTTAATAATATTTGATCTTCCTAACTGTTTAGGAGAGCAATAATTTTGTTTTTAATGGACCCATAAAGATATCAGAAAAATTCTTCATATCAGTTTGATTTAATATAAAGTCCTATTACTCATATTTTTTTATCTTCGTTTCCAAGATCATGAATGTTACTCTTCCTACACCCTTAAGATTGGTAAATAAATTCTTCGTGTCCAAATTTCCTTAGAGATACTGTATCTTCCTAACTGATCAAAAGATCACGGATTTTACTCTTCCGGGTTCTTCAAGGGTGGTAAAAAGATTTTTCGTGTCAGATTGATACAAAATGAAGTCGTTTTAACAATATTTTATCTTCTTAACTGTTTAAGAGAGCAAGAATTTTGTTCTTCCTGGACCCATAAGGGTGGTAGACAAATTCCTCATATCAGTTTGATTCAATATAAAGTCCTTTTGACAATATTTTATCTTTGTTTCCAAGATCAAGAATGTTACTCTTCCGGGTTCCTTAAAGGTGGTAGAAAAATTCTTCGCGTTAGTTTGATACAAAATAAAGTCGTTTTAATAATATTTGATCTTCCTAACTGTTTAGGAGAGCAATAATTTTGTTTTTAATGGACCCATAAAGATATCAGAAAAATTCTTCATATCAGTTTGATTTAATATAAAGTCCTATTACTCATATTTTTTTATCTTCGTTTCCAAGATCATGAATGTTACTCTTCCTGCACCCTTAAGATTGGTAAATAAATTCTTCGTGTACAAAATTTCCTTAGAGATACTGTATCTTCCTAACTGATCAAAAGATCACGGATTTTACTCTTCCGGGTTCTTCAAGGGTGGTAAAAAGATTTTTCGTGTCAGATTGATACAAAATGAAGTCGTTTTAACAATATTTTATCTTCTTAACTGTTTAAGAGAGCAAGAATTTTGTTCTTCCTGGACCCATAAGGGTGGTAGACAAATTCCTCATATCAGTTTGATTCAATATAAAGTCCTTTTGACAATATTTTATCTTTGTTTCCAAGATCAAGAATGTTACTCTTCCGGGTTCCTTAAAGGTGGTAGAAAAATTCTTCGTGTCAGTTTGATACAAAATAAAGTCGTTTTAACAATATTTTATCTTCTTAACTGTTTAGGAGAACAAGAATTTTGTTCTTAATAGACCCATAAGGGTGGCAGAAAAAATGTTCATATCAGTTTGATTCAATGTAAAGTCCTTTTACTCATATTTTTCTTCCTTTCCAAGATCAAGAATGTTACTCTTCCTACACCCTTAAGATTGGTAAATAAATCCTTCGTGTACAAAACCCCATTAGAGATACTGACTTTTCCTAACTGATCAAAAGATCAGAGATTTTACTCTTCCGGGTTCTTCAATGGTGGTAGAAAAATTCTTCGTGTCAGTTTGATACAATATAAAGTCGTTTAAACAATATTTTATCTTCTTAGCTGTTTAGGAGAGCAAGAATTTTGTTCTTCCTGGACCCATAAGGGTGGTAGACAAATTCTTCGTGTCAGTTTGATTCAAAACAAAGTCCATTAACGATACTTTATCTTCTTAACTGTTTCAAAAATCAAGAATTTTACTCTTCCTTGACCCTTAAGAGTGCTAGACCAATTCTTCCTGTCAATTTGATTCTGAACGAAGTTTCTTTAGGGGCCCTATATCTTCTTAACTGTTCGAAAGATCAAAAATTTTCCTTGAAAATTTTTAATTTGATAATAATGTTTGTGAACATTTCCAATTCTTTGGCTCGAATTCTTCCTCCTGCTATTAGAGAGGGTCTGCACGTTCGCTTCGAGCCTGAATATCCGTCGGCTATAAAACAGGTAGAGCCATCCAGTCTAATTGGCATTCCTGATCACGTCGCTGAAGAAACTCCCCCCACAACAAAATTGGGGAGTCTCTAAAAAAAACGCGCGTCCGAAATTTGTACACGAAACCGGTATATCTCCTTGACCCAATGGTTATGGCAAAGAAAGTGGTATAGCCAATGAATGACCAGCAGGAAGGCACAAGAAGAGGAAAGTGCAGTCGTCAACTACGTTGCGGTCAGTTTGTGTGAGTGTTGTTGTGCAGCAGGAAAAATGGCCAGAATCCTGCTAAAAACTAGACGCGTTCTATCAGTGATAAGTTTTTTGTGTTGCATCATTACCATCGGTGAGTTACGCGACACCCTCGTAAGATGCAAGAAAACAGGAAGAGTGGCGCAATTATTGTCAATTGTGAAAGTGTTCTTAAATGAGTAAATTTAACAATTTTACCGCCGTTATGTAAAGTCTCTCTTTTCCAATCAACTTCCGGCTAATTAAAGCAACATTTGAGGCAACTCTTCCTGAATTTAACTCAAGTTACTCAACGAAATCTGGTAAAAGGAATGGTGTTTAACGAAACTTCTTGATTATGGGTTTAGGATAACAACCGTAATTAAAGACAAGACAATGGCGCAAATTTTTTAAATTCCTCAACAACCGTCTATTTGTTGGTTGCACATCGTGTTTCGTCATTAATTCAGTTTTTCGGAGCCTTGAAAACTTACTTAAAGGTTATTGTTTTAGTCTCTGCAAAATCGAGGTTAAAGTAGAAAGTCACGATGGCATGTGTTTAGCTTTCGACATTTTTGCAATTTTTCCCATTTTCATCTTCCTTCGGCCCCTTCTAGAGGTTTCTCGATCGGAATCGTGAAGGTTGACTGGTTGACATTACCAGGAAATCCATTGGATACCATCAAGATTTTTGCGCAAAACTGGTTTAAATTGGAGCCTTTGCAAATCAATTAGTTCGTTATATGTCAATGTTTTTGCACTTAGTAACGAAAAAAGGCATTTCTTGCCACCAAGAGCCTTGGAATCGGTTGATTTGCTGCAGTTTCGCAACACGCTTCGGTGAAAGACCGGAGGTCTTCTGGTAATTGGCAGAAGATTTATGTTATAACCAAAATATTAACTTTCATCGACACTTTCATGTTTTTTTTCTCTTGTCATCAACATGAAACGCTAATTAGTTCCGAAGAAAATGAAAGTAAATTTTGAGAAAAATTTGTGGTTATGACAACAACTGATAGAAACTCGCAAAAACCATAACCGTGACATTGCATTATCGAAGCATCTTCACCAAGTAAAAGTGATCTTGAACTCTACGTCCGTGTCTCTTACGAAAGTTTTGGTGATGTGGTCGATCACAATAGTTTCTATTTGTGTTTTGCATTGGCGACTCTTGATACGATTGACCGCATTTTTGCCTCGTGGAAATTGTGCAGTATTAAAACAGAAGTTTTAGAAAGCCACTCGTTTATTACAATACTAAACAAAATTCCGGAAAAAATTTCTCATTTTCTCCCACAGCCGCAGCCCTCCAAATCAAACCACTAAATTTTTAACTATCGATTACTTGATCAAATATTTTCAGTCGACAGCCAAAATGAAAAAAAGGCCTCAAAAGACGACAAGAAGCACGAGGATTTCGAATGCCCTTCGGGAGTAGGCAACGGAAATTTTGCAGACCCCGCCACCTGCAGGAGATTCTACCAGGTAACCCCCATTACAATATTGCAACCCACAAGTTTATTATATTTGACTCCATGTTATACATATTATGATTTGGTTGGGGATATCGTTAATTTCCTCGTAAAAATTTTATATTTGCATATGGTTAAGTGTAAGAACCGCTTCGAGCTAAACTTCTAAATAACGTTGCCGCCTCACCTTTTAGAAAATCATTGAGGAAAAGGAAATTGAGTTACTGGTTTATTTAAGTGAGTTATATTATTAGCCTCATATTAAAAGGCTAATTACTGGCAAATTCCGCCTTTCAAATTTTGTATTGGTTGTAGATAACATTTAAATCCTCATGGATTCAAATTTAAACTAAGTAGATTAAATATTATTTCAATCTTTTATGGAAATTAACGGTAATTTCTTCTGATCAAAACATTCTCTTTGAAAAATTAATTTTCATGCTGTTGACGAAGGTTGGGGTTAGAATTACCGAAAGGTTATCAACAACATAACTAATCAGTGGCAACCTTCGCAACTGCTGATTGACATCTGGTACAATCTAAATTTCTAAAAATGCATTACACATTCTTGTCATTTCCTTATTTTCTCTTATTGCCTTGCAACTGTTTTTTTCTTACAAAATTTTTACTTCTAGTGCGTAGACGCTTTTCCCTACGTCAATAGATGTCCCTCCGGACTGTACTTCGACGATATAAGCAAATTCTGCACTTTCAAAGACGAGGCCCGTTGCGGGCCTATCGCTGCAAGTAAGCGAGCAAATTTCCACCCGAAACACGGCAATAATCAAGATTTTTCTAGCACCAGCTCCAGCCACGGAACCTCCTGTAGATTTAGCAGTGAAATGCAATCTTGCAGAATGCGAACTGCCTTACTGTTTTTGCTCCAAAGACGGTACCATAATCCCTGGAGGGTTAGAAGCTGAAGACGTAATTACTAAAAAAAATATAAAAAATTTAAAATAATTTTTTTTAAATTGTAGACACCCCAGATGATTTTGTTAACGTTCGATGGCGCTGTCAATTTAAACAATTACGACCATTACAAAAAAGTTTTCAACAAACACCGTCAAAATCCGAACGGATGCGATATTAAAGGAACTTTCTTCATTTCTCACGAATACAGCAATTATCAAATGATCCAAACCTTAGCGAGTGAACGTCACGAAATGGCAACTGAAACAATTTCGTAAGTAAATAATTTCAAAATCGACTCAATAAAACAACAAAAATTTAGTTTACAAATGGGATTGCAAGATAAAGGTTACGAAGAATGGGTGGGAGAGATGATTGGGATGCGGGAAATTCTTCGTCATTTTTCCAACATTTCCACCAGTAGCGTGGTAGGGATGCGAGCTCCTTTTTTGAAACCCGGCCGCAACACCCAATATAAAGTTCTCGAAGATTTCGGCTACATCTACGATAGTTCTATAGGTGTACCCCCATCACCGCTTCCGGTTTGGCCCTACACTCTTGATTACAAAATTCCTCACGAATGCAAGGCGGGAACTTGCCCAACCAAATCATTCCCAGGTTCGATACTTAATAAGTAACTTTTCTTTAAATTAATCAATCGAAATAGGTGTTTGGGAAATTCCTCTCAACGCCCATTACATCGAAGGGTTTGAGGGTGGTCACTGTCCCTATTTAGACCAATGCGTTTTGCACAACCACGATGCCCAAGACGTTTTCGAATGGTTGCAGGAAGATTTCAGCCGACACTACGACCAAAATCGGGCACCCTACATGATGCCGTTCCACACCAATTGGTTTTCTATTAAAGAACTTGAACAAGGGTTGCACAAATTTTTGGACTGGACCGTCACTCTGTATTTTAATTTTTTTGATAACGAATCTTTTGCTGATTTTCGGTTTCTAGACCTGATGTGTGGTTCGTGACTGCGACTCAAGCTTTAACGTGGATGACGGATCCGAAATCTATTAAAGAATTGACGAATTACGAGGGTTGGAATTGCAAGGAAAAAGACAATTTACCCCCCAAAACTTGCACGAATTCGAACAAGTGTGCTCTCAATTTCAAAACACCCGATTTAAATTTCACCGACACTAGGTATATGGAGACTTGTAACGATTGTCCTAACCAGTATCCGTGGTTGGGTGATGCTGGAGGTTCGGGAATTCCCGGCAAAGACAATTACGTTCCCGATAACGTTAGGAAATAGAAAAAGGAGCAACGAGAGAATAGCGCTGGCCCAAACCAAAACGTTTTAAATCGAAGAAATTTACCGTAATTCATTAAAAGTAAGCGCAATCGCGTATAGAAATCAAATAAGGGGGATCACAGTAAGTTTCTTTTCAAAATAACAGCTATTTATGTGTGCTATGTGAAAGTCACGTGTGAAATTTTGTATTGTTATTTTTGAAAAATAATTAATAAATTATTGTTACACAAATCTAGATTTTTATTCGACTTAGCTAATAGACCAGCAGATTTTTTTTTATGCAAACAGTGTAATAAATGAAGTTTCATCTTTATAGTTTAATTTAGTTTATCTGGTACTTTGTTTAAAATTGTATTGTTATAAAAGTAGTTATTATTATTATTACAAAAAAAACTTATTGCATTTTCAATAAAAATCACCAAATTTATTGAAAATTTCGAGTGTTGGCTACACTGATAATTGCCCAATAAAAACCCCTATCGGCGCACATGCGTAGTTAGCCGCATTCCATTGCAGCAAATTCAAAATAGTAAAGTGAGGTTATGTAGCAAAAAATGACCAATTTTCGCACTGTTTTTATAATATTTTGGATTAATTCCGTCGTCGGAGAAATGTCGGAATCGGAACTCGCCGAACAATTATGTAATTTTCGCTACCACCGCCACTTTTTACTCAATTCTAACTTTCAGACATAAAACTGTTCAAACGACAACGTGCTGAACAACTGGAGGCTATCAAGAACTTCAAACGTTTAACCAGCTACGAAAAACAGTATTCGATGATAAATTTAATGGCCGAAAAGATTTTCACTGTAGTCCAAGATAGCCGGGCGACAATTGAGGCTTCTTCCTACATTCCTGGCGTTTCAGATTTTCCTCTAGATGAGAAAATCAAAGATGCCTTATCCAACATTCTAGAAAACACGGCATTATTTTCCGAAATCATTTTACGTTTTCCCGATATAACAATTTCAGTATTAAAGACCAACAATAATTGGGAAGTGTTGTTGCAGTGGTCCATCGCTTTTTGCAACCAAGTCAGGTATCTTCTTGATAATAGCACAATCAAAGTTTTATCCCTCGTCAGTCAAGAACTGAACCATGTAGAGAGAAACTCAAATTACGTTAATCCGTATCGAAAAAGTAACGAAGCCAGCCCTGATTTCGAAACCGTGACTGTAAAGAAAAAAAAGAAAAAAAACATAAAAAAGGGACCAAGGCTCTCCAGCCATTCGGAACTATAATAACGATTAAGACTGTTTCGTCTCTCGCGTCCTTTAGCAAGTAACTATTTCGGTGAAAATTTGTGTCTTGAGTAATGTTTAAATTCAGCTTTTACTCGTAGGTTATCGAAGAAAATAGGTGCTCAAGTGAACTGATCTAGTCAATTTATCCACTTTCGCTTGAGCACTAGTAATTAGTGCTCAAAATTAATTATACGATAGTATTGAAAAAGATAATATAACTGAATAGCGGTCTATTTACATATCAATTTTGTAGGTATTGAATTTAAATAAATTTATCAAAACAAACTTTCTTTTTAACCCAATTACCGACCTTACAGATTTCTATAAATAATAAGTGACAGCCACAGCAAAGATGGCGACGGGCCCCAAACCTGCCAGAACCCCTCTCGAAGTTCTTTCTGGCGAATATCGAGAACCGCCATTATTGTCAAAGTATGGGGGTCCCATTGTTTTCGGTGCAGTGGCTTTTACCGGGGTATTAATCACGAATTGGGCTTTAAAACGTCCGATATGGAGCGGTCAGTGTCAACATAACCTCAAAATCACGTCAACTTACATAATCGGTTTTTAGGGATCCAGAGACATGTTTTGATAACGGGGGCCGCCGTCGCTGCTGGTAAATACATAGACGATTACCGGAACGATTATTTAGCGGAAAGAGACGCGGTATATCGGCACTACATCCAGTTACATCCGGAGGACTTTCCCGATTTTCGTAAGTGCGATTTTAACCATGAAAATGTGCTATTTCGGATTTTGCAGCACGAAAGAAATTCAGCGAGCTCTTGGAACCCTGGACTCCGATCCGTTAGGTTGTATATGTGCTAGATAGTGTAGTGGCTAATTTAAATAAATTAATTTTAAACCTTCTTCTTTTTTCTATTACCTCAACTCTCTTTGTCGGTGGTGTATTTATAGTGGTTTGTACATAAAATTGATGAACGCCTCTACTAGGGCTTGTTAGGACTGGTCAGGAGCGATAGAGGTGCAAATGGAGATGATGGCTTCACCTGTTAGTCTTTTTTTCTATAATCTCAATTTATCAGTGGTGTGGAGTTATAGTTGTTTGTATATAAAGATGATAATAAAATAATTTATAATTAGCAAGATAGTGCTGCAAACGCCTTTACTAGGGGTTGTTGGGCTGGTTAGGACCGATAGGGGCGGTACAAGGTTCAAAAGGAGATAATGGCTTGATTTGTGGGGTGCTTGTAAATATGAATGTATGTATGCATTTGATTTATTAATAATTGTGGGCGAAAATACAAGTATTTAACTTCTAATTGTATACATTGTAAATAATCAGAGTTACTCTAAGATGTGATGTTGTACATTGTTTATTTGTATTGAGAAAGCCTACAAAATATAACAATACTTATACGATCATTTCCAAACTTCAAAGTTAGACTTCTTATAATTCAACATTAACAAACAAAATGGAAGAATCTGATAAATTTACTTTTGGTTAGAAAAATACATGTATCAATAATACCTCTATTTCTACAAAATTACATTAATCAATAAATACATTAGTCACCCTTTAATTCATCACAGACTACAATAATTTAATTTTGCTGTGGTACTTTTTCACTTGAAAGAATTCTACAGAATAAAACGCTTACGTACTAGACCTGAATGATTATGAAAAAAAAGGTCCAACAACTTCAGAAACAGAACTCGAAAACGCAACTCGCAACTTGGAACATTTCTAACTAAAAGAATTTGGCAACTTTTCAGATTCCATTGAAGTCTTATTTTCGAATAATAATTCCAAAGAAAACAGCACCCACTTCATCAAATTTGCCCTTCGGTTTTACAATTAACCAATTTCTCGTCGAAAAATCTCATTATTCATTATTGTACCATTTCTCAGTTTCACTATGTTTTTACGTTACCGAATATAAAAATAAAATTAGCTTTTCAAGCCACTCACTAAATTTACCTTATCTCTAGACAAGAATATGATTCTATTTTTTGTTACTATCTTCTCACGATATACTTCGAGAAATTTAAGAGGTGTACTATTGCAAGCGCAAACCCAAACTGTCCCCGAATCATCCCGCGATCCGGGTCACCCTTAATCAGCAACCCACTAGTTCGGTCATTTAATCTAGACTCGATTGCACGGTTCTGCACATAAAAAATACTTGGAGAGGTAGCGGCAAATAAATAATAACCAACAACGTATCCTCGACAATCACGTGATTTTCCTGCACGTGCAAATTTGAGGTTACGTCGTCCGTTCGCTTGTAGAGAGACTTAATTAATGTAAAAAATTGCAGCAGGCTTGCGTGGTTTTTGATTAGAACGTTATAGGCGATCGTAGAATCAACTTACAAACAACACTTAATAATAAAATACACAATAAATACCACAATAAAACATTTAGATGCATAATATGCATTAACAACCGAAAAATACTAGTAAATTAGTGATCTAATCACGTGAGGAATGTTTAACAAATAAAACCTAACAACTAATCGAAGAATTAACTAACAAACGTGCGTTATTAAAAATATATAATTTTTATATATAGAAAAAAACAAGCGTTAAAGCAGGAGGGTCGGTGCAATCACATAAGTTAAAAAGGAACTTCCGCAACTTCGGCTTAGGTACCCGGAAACGTCGAAAGCAATAACGCGTAACGACTGGGTCTTCAGGTAATACCGAAATCAAGTCACGAATCGTCCCAAAAAAGGCTTTTAGTTAAAATTAACTGCAATATCTTACTCTATATCAATATTATTTCTAAATAAATTAATGAGAATTATCAGTTCTGTTTCAACGTAATACTGATATTTTTCTAATAGTAATGTGCATCTCCTACAATCCGAATTGTGACGGCAAGCTCGCAATTTTGATGATACGTCGATTACTTATTTTTTTACCAGTAATAGTTGAAGAAACCGCCACCAGGCGACGACACAATCCGATCCAATTACAAAGGACTCGATATTTTCGAAATGTAAACAACCGAAATTCCGACTCCGCAAAATAAATTATAGTCAATCATAAAAAAATGTCGTTTTTTTTCCAAAACCTGATGGACGATTTCCGCAGAAAGCCACTATGACGATATTGCATTTAGAAAAAAAAACAACTTCAATAATGCCCTGCATTACTAAGTTTAAGTACTTACTGTATAAACTTTCGCCAAGGTTGCAAAAATAATAATAATAATAAATTATAAAAAATACCTTGCGATTGCTCATTCCCGTCTGGCCCTTTTCGGTCGGACGCCGTTGCCACCGCCACCGTCGGTGTCGTTACGTCCTTTCTTTCCCACTTGCACTTGCGATTGTGCCGTCAAATGCAAACTTATGGCGTGAGTATTCAGTTTTTCGGCCAACAGAAGATCTTTCAGTTCCTTCATTTTTTGACTGTGAAGAACGATCGTCGGCCGTTTCTTCGCCGGTTCTTCCGCCTCCTCGACCATCTCCTGTTTCGGCGACACTTCCTTCGCTTTTTCCTCCGCCACCTCCTGTTTCGACGTGCCCGGCTTACCGTTTTCCTTCTCCGAGGGCGGCGCCACTTCGTCGCCACCTGAAAAAAAATATTCAAAATTCCGGATCTAAATCTCACGAAATTTTGCGATTTCTATTGATTTAGCGGGTACGTGACGTCATAGTAGAAACATTCCAACCCCAATTTTATCGAGATTCTGATATAAAAATATTGCCTTGTGAGCTTGTGCCTGAACAATACAGAGGCGCTGCCGTAGCATCTCCTATACATATGATCTAACTGGTCAACATAAGACATGTGTATAGAAAGACTTAGGTAACTAGGTGTGTAATTAACTGTGACAGTATTGTAGTTGGCAAGCAAGAGTCAAATATCATGACAGTTTGTGATAATCACCAAGACGTGTTGCTACAGGAACCTGTAGTTGCAATTATCACAGCTACAACTGTCCACAGCAACGCGTAGTTGCATTTTTTAGATTTGAGATCTCTGTGACGACATCTAGAGGTATATCAGACAGACAGAGAAGACGTCACTTAAGTAGTAGGGGTTGCATAGTTATATGTCGGGTCTCAAGCGATTAGTATCTGAAGCCTCTTGTAGCTATCAACAGTATCACCAAACCGCTTATTGTTAAATAAATAAAGAAAATTTGCGTTTCTTCCGCCCAGTGTGAACGAAGCGGGAAGGGGTGTATCCCAATTCTATTCTCAATCGACAACATTATTAGAATGTGATATTTGAGTGGCCTTGTCACTGCAATTGTCACATTCTAACGCTGTTGTCGACTGTACATTGTGTTGGGATACAGCCACATCTTCTACCTGTCCCAAACTGGGTGAACTTTTATGGCAAAAAAATTTCTTCATTAATAAAAAATAAACGGCTTGATGTAGAAAAAAAATTCCAGGCTTGTGTGGTGAATAATTAATTCTCAACGTCAACCTTTTGATGGTTTTCACGAAAATTATTATTATCACAGGATCGAGCTGTTTATTGTTAAATAAATTAAGAAAATTTGCTCTTCTGTCGTCCAGTGAAAGTGAAGTAAAAAGGGGTGTATCCCAATTCTATGCGCAATCGACTACAGTATTAGAATGTAACATTTGAGTCGTTTATTGTTAAATAAATAAAGGAAAATTTGCTCTTCTGCCGTCCAGTGTGGGCGAAGTGGAAAGGGGTGTATCCTAATTCCATGCACAATCGACAACACTATTAGAATGTGACATTTGAGTGGCCCTGTCATTGCAATTGTCACATTCTAACGGTGTTGTCGACTGTGTATTGTGTTGGGATACCTGGCCCAAACTGGGTGGTTTTAACGGCAAAAATTTTCCTTATTAATAAAAAACAAATGGTTTGATGTAGAAAATAAATCCAACTTTGTGGGGAGAATAATTTTCAACGTCAACCCTTTCATGGTTTTCATGGAAATTACTATTATCAGAGGTTTTAAAACAATTATAGAAAATACTTGCCGACAAAGGGGGATCCGTCGCCTTGCAGGAGGTACTCTGGATTGAGGATTTTCTCAGAACAGGCGGCGGTGAGAGCCTCGATACTGGGATGAAAATTCGACGTCGATTGATCTTTTTCTTTAGACGCCGCCAACGGATCTCCGTCTCCGTTGTCTTTCTCGTAATTGTTGTTGTTGTTGTGAAAATAACCGCCGTTGGAACGCTTTGAGGTGTCGTCTTCGGGACGGCCGCAAACTATGTCCACTTGAGCGCGGACGTCGGCGTCAAATTTTGAAATGGTATTAACGAGAGGTTTAGCCCAACCGATATGGAGGACCGGAGTAGCGCTACCTTCCTCCCATTGACAGATGCCGTCGTAAAACCTCAAAAGGTTAGCAAAGCATTCCGGCTTTTTTAGTATTGTATTTGCACTGAAACCTGAGCTTTCTACTTTCATTATGTGAGGTATTAGTTCGTTCGCTATCTCTAGGAACTCTTTGTATATTTCTTCATCGTCACGTGAATAATTATACCTGCCAACAAAGACCAGCAATTACCCAAAAAAGTCACCCGTTTTTTTTTTTTTTTTTTTAATACGTTGCTATGTTGTGCTATTTTATTTATAATTGTTTAGTATCAAGTGGCATGCAATTATTGTACTTGAGACTAATCATGACCTAATTACATTAAAAATTTCGCAATCTTCTGCCTTAAAGATAAACTACTGAATGCACTCAAGATTTAAAATCTTGTTGACAAGATTATTGCAAAAATTCGGGATTTGCGGACAGCATACTTACAATCTAATGACGTCGCTGGCGTTTGCCCAGCTCTCGAACGCTTCTTTGTACATCTTGTTACGGTAAAAGTAACCTCCCTGATAAGTGTAAGGATATACATGTTGATTATTATAGTAGGTACGTGCAGACGATATGGCTTGCTCAAACAAAGTGCTGCAAGGTATCCTAAAATTCGAAAATTAACAAAAATTTTGTGAAAAATCACAATTTTACCTCCCCTCTTTGGGGGCAATTTCCTCAAGATCTCCCAAATTTCCAATCGCCATTGGATACTTCTTCAAATGTCCTAAATCATACAAGAGCCACAGCAACTCCTGTTGCAGCAAAGCAACTTCAAACGCGTCATGAGTGGCGTTAAGTGATGGATTTATAGCCGAAACTAACGCAGCGACTTCCATATGCCTCGTGCAAACAACCGGTTTACTGTTAACATATAACCAAGACCTTGCTGAAACACCTTTTCCAATCTCTTGTCCCCTTTTATCTTCGTTTCCTTTTCCATGCCAGGTGACTTCAGCCGTTTCCGTTCCTCTTTCACCAAAAACAACCCACGCGTGATCTTCTGATAGCGCCAAATGAACATCAGAATAACCCAACGCTTGACAGCCTGCCACTACAGCAAAAGCCACCCCAAAACAGTCAAGTTTGCTTCCGGTTAAGTAACTGTAGAGACTTTGCAAATGCGCCCTGTCTTTGTAGTAGCTGCGCGTTAGCGAATTCCAAATTACGTCGGATACTTTCTTGACCAATTCTCGAGTGGCGTATGATTTGAAACCTTTGTTGGGATCGATGGTACTTTTGAGAACTGCGTGGAATTTGGTGTAAAGACCTTCGATTGTTGAGAATTCCAGGGCTGGTAGGCATGTCGGTTCTACTGGGCCGCAAATTTGTAAGCCCACATTTGACCGGCATGTTAACGAGTTCTCGACGGCACCGGCGACTATTGACAATAATGCCAAATCTGGCTCGCAAGCATCTTCCAGTTGGTTCTTGAATAATTGTATCACTGTGGTTATGTTTTTGATTGGAAAAAGGGCTTTGTCTATTTCACGAAAACCCGCCATGTCGATGCTTTACATTGCTGTCACTTGTCAAATTAAAAGCCAAGCGGACCAAGTACCAACATAAAAACAACTAATTATTGCGCAATATTGTTCATTTGTTCGAGAATCGACTGACCAATGGTTGACCACGATTGGAACGTGGAAAGGGATTCGGGGATACACGGAAATGGCCGAACGACACGCGGTTTAACTTCGGCGCAATTTATTCTTTAATTTGTATTAACTGGGCCAAAATATGCAAAAATCAGTCTAGTCGCCTTAGCCTTCAGTAACATTCAATTGTTTTTTTAAAAATGTCCTAATTGAGTTAGTAAATTTAAAAAAAATGGTTCATTTTGTATGTAATTTTTGTTATTTTGACGCAAAAATATTTGCCCAAACTGATAATTTCTTGAAGTGGAGTGAAGAACTTAAATTTTTATTTCTCCTCTTTACTTTCTGCCGGAACGTTTCCGGTAATCTTTGATTTAGTCCCTCACCACCAGATGGCGACTCATTTAGCAAAATAGTAAAACACAACTTCACCTAGCTGTGCTAGCTAGCTACATAACCTCCAAATTCTGACAGTTGCTAACATTGACAAATTTCCTAGTAAATAGATAAAGAATGTTTACTGCACGAAACCGCTGGCGGAAACGATAACGTATTATTCCTAGTACTAGATGCAATGCCGCTTTGAACATGTCAAGTCTCGCTTGTAGGGAATTGTTCCCTACCCGTTTAAGTTTTTTTATTTTCGTATCTTACATCCTATTGTTTGTAGGCCAAGGTAATTACGTTATTGTTTCATTTAAACAACTAATTAATTAATTGCAGGTATTCTAGTAACAGCTTCACAAAAATCCGACAACCAATATGACTACAACATTGTTACAGTTGTCCTTTTAACTGAAGTAGTCAAATTACTAACGTCATCTTTATTATACTGCAAAGAGTAAGAGATAATCAACGATTTATTAATTTTTAACAACTTTAATCTTAGCAATAGCGTCGCTTCGCTAGCTCAAGACATTATCCACAACCGGAAAGTGTTGGCGCTTTATTTTGTCCCTGCTGCTCTTTATTGTTTATACAATAACTTATCTTTCACAAACCTTTCAACTTTTGACCCAACTACCTACTATTTGTTGCTACAATTACGCGTAGTTGTCACCGGGATATTATTCCAAGTAAGTTGTTAAAAGAAAAAAAAGCGTGACACTAACATATTATTTTAGGTGATATTTAGTAAAACTTTGAGTAAGAAACAATGGATTTCCTTGCTGATTTTGACTTGTGGTTGCGTATTGAAGCAATTTAATTTTACCGAAATTAAACCCCCTGTTGAAGAATCAACAGTTAAAAAATTAGATTCAATCGATTTGGGGATAACTACAATTTTGATTTTGATTCAAATTTTTTGTTCGTGTTTAGCTGGCGTTTATAACGAGTACCTATTAAAAAAACAAGGTGCTGACGTTAATATTTTCGTGCAAAACGTTTTTATGTATTTGGATTCGATTGTTTGCAACGTTGTTTTATTAGCTTTACATGGAAATCTATTAACTGCTTTTACTTACGAAAGTTTAGTTAAAGTTTTCCATTATAAAGTGATGTTAGTTATGTTTAATAATGCCGCTATCGGTATTGTTACGAGTTTTTTCTTGAAAACTTTAAATTCCATTTTAAAAACTTTTGCGAGTGCCTTAGAATTAGTTTTAACGGCTGTGTTCAGTTATTTGTTTTTCAGTATTCCTATCTATTTGAATACAGTGCTTGCCATCGCTACTGTGATGTATGCTGTTTATTTGTATTCGCAGAATCCGGTTTCAAACCCGCCTAAACCCAGTTACCATGATAAAGCCGAAGAAACTGAGTTGATAAAATCAGAGGAAGTTTGACAACTACACTAAAAGTTTGATTTTTTGTGATAAAATTTTGTTAGTAATAGCCGCACTTTTGCTTTTAAGTACCTGCATTGTGATCAAACATGTTCCAAGTGGTCTTGGTGTTGATATTTTGGTAATCAAAAGTATTCAAATTTAGAATTACATAAATTAACGTAGAAGTAACCGATATTAGAACCAACTTTATGTACCAAATAATAAATCCAAGTCTAATTGTGTATATGATATTTATGGATGATTGCAGCAAATCGTGATTGTGATTTTTAACGCAATATTCATTACCTGCAAAACAACTGCTTAATTGTATAGGCAATATCTGTAAACACTGTTATCCACAAAGTATTTATAATTTTATTGCTATAAGAACAATAAATGTTTCTATTGATTTACTTCTTTAATGAGGTTATAAATTTTTGTTTAGTTGCGTTTTCATAACACAATACCGTGTCCTATTTTCAGAAAAGGTTATAGGTGCCACAAGACATTTAGTACCAAACGCAAGATAAAAGTTACTACTAAATTTCTGATATCTTTCATTAAACCAAAATTGAAAATTGTAATGTACGCATCTTGCCCTTCAGTTCGAAACATAAATTACGCTATCCACAGCTTTACCAAAGAATAGATAGCTTATAAGTTCTCTACTCTTTGGCTTAACTATATTCTGTCCAAAGATCGCTAGGATAATTTTTGAGTCACCCCGATTATCCATTAGACTAAAGCCTAGGACAAAAGAAATAATTTTACAAGTGGTAATAGGTAATTTTTTTAGATTATTTATTTTGTTCATAATATGAAAAAAAGACTACTTAGGGTCCACACCAAAATTAATCTGTCTCTGGTCCTGCTTCTATCTGGACGTTGTTTGCAAGTTTTTCTTGATTAATAACGTGTAACAGACATGTAGTAAAACAATAAAACTTTCTAAGTTTGATAATTTTATGACTTTCTCATCAAAGTTTCACTTTGTTTCTGTAACTGTTGCTGTAGCGCTTGGTTGGTCATTCTGTTTGTCCAAATTTTTTAAAAGCCTATAGTGGACATAAAATATATCTGTTTGATTACCCATAGTCCGTATAATGAAAAGTTACCGCGAGTCTCTAGGTGGAAGAGATTGCCCCCGAGGTGTGACTTACCTTATTTTATTCTTGTATTACAAGTCTTTGATGTTCTCCAATTTTTACAGTTACTGCAATATTTAGTTTGTTGATATTAGAGAAATTTAT
This sequence comes from Pyrochroa serraticornis, assembly GCA_905333025.2. Classification (NCBI taxonomy): domain Eukaryota; kingdom Metazoa; phylum Arthropoda; class Insecta; order Coleoptera; family Pyrochroidae; genus Pyrochroa; species Pyrochroa serraticornis. The sequence goes on along the minus strand of HG995157.1, from coordinate 3,867,071 downwards.
TTTTGCTTAAGGTTGCGGTTTAGTTGTTGCATCTCTGTCGTACGTGCTTTCTATTAAATTCTAAAACTAGAGCAAATTTCTTTTTACGACCAGACATATTACTTAAAACATTAAAACCAATTTTATGTCGATGAGTCAACTAATTAAAAAAAAAACAATCGATTGAATTGCTATCACCAAAAATTTATCCCGTTACATAATTTAAAAATACATTAGTTCCAACATATTGCCATTCACGTATAACAAAAAAATCTCGATGAACCACTAGGAGTAGTGTATAACGACAGAATGGATTATTGTGGCTATAGCGGTCAATGCGTGCGATAGAGAACGCAAATGGACATATTCATACCACGAAATAGACCAAACCGTAAAGAATAAGTAAGACGAGAATAGTAAGAAAAATATATGAAGCAAGGACAACGAGGAAGAGAGGAAGACTTATAACTAAGAAGAACAAGCCAAGATGCAATAAAGGAAGCAACATAACGAAGAAAAATAAAATTCGTAGATACTGAAAGGCTGGCAATAGATTGAAATAAATCTGAAAATAAGTCCATAGCAAAACTACTCAACTAAGCCCCCTCCTCGCGGCCTTACACCCCTAATTTTTATATTATCGTAAAATAATTGTAATTTTAACTTCCCATACAAAGGGAGGATACTGAAAATTTAAAATTTTGTAAAAAACGTGAAGATCTAAAGTAGAAATGCTGATAGATATTATTTGAACATCAACATACTTATTGGTAATTTTGATATATTTCCAATATCAAACCTCTAGGGTGTAGAGAGTAGGTACTTCATATCCAAAGACTTACTTTTTACTGTTTGCCTGTCGAAACCTATCTTAAGCCACATTAAAAAAAGTGTAAGGAGAGGCAGTAACAAGCTCGAAAAAAATTAGGGTGCATCTGGTCCGGACGCTACGACCCTGTAAGGGTTTCTGCCAGAGTACGGCAAAACTGCTATCTTGCAGTTAGATGCTAGGACTTTAAATGCTAAGAGACAATAACATAATAGAACAAACATTTAACATAATATAAGAAATCCTTATAAAATTTCCATATTGTAGGGATTAGATGAAAAGTTTCTGACTCATCACTAGCAAAAATTTACGGCTGCAAAAAATCCCAGAAATAAATCTCGCAGTATGATTTAAATCATACGAAAAAGCCCCAAATCATGAGTTTTGGAACTTGAATGCAACCAGAGGATGAAGAATATCCTTAAACGCCTTTAAGCTCTCTTAAACTTTGCTATAAGGCTTCATCCAGTTTAGGGTTGGGAATGTATCTTAATCCCAAAGTCAACAACACCATTAGAATGTGACTTTTGTGTTCGTACTTTCACCAAATATCACACTCTAATGTGTTGTCGATTGGATATTGTTAGGATCACCTCAAACCCCAAACTGGGTGGCCTTTATAGCAAAGTCCAAGGTTAAGAGTTTAAATGCAAATTTTATTTCTTTATTTAAATTAGTAATTTCACAGTTATAGTTTTTTTGTAAGTCTAATAGAAGCTCGGTTCTATACTTTTGACTGCATATTTTTGCAATAACGTACATCTGCTTCTTGAAGATTCTCAGTGGAGAAGAAATAAAGTACAAGATTCTCTCATCACAAAAATATGTAAAATTAGTGAGGTCACACCCGCCGTCACTTAATTTCTCATAAAAAATTGTTTTAGTGCGTTTTTTTTGAAAATAGTTGTGGAGTGTTATAATTTTTGTAATTGTGCGTCAGTGCTTCGTAGAACTGAATTAATGAAGAAAAGTGGTTGATTTGAAATTTGTCTATTTACTTGTAAGGGTGTCAGGTGTGATTGAAACGTCATAAACAGTTGCAGCTTTTCCCTCTTTGTCTCGTCTCGTATCTCCCCCCACGCTTTCGCTAGCACATGTTGCGGTATACAAACAAAAAGCGTAGAATTGCGCAAATCGTCAATAACGGTAGTTGGCGCATGGTGATTGCGCAGACGCGATCAACAAAGGTTCTTCCCTCCTGGTCGAGGTCAACCTGCCAGCTGTTCACAGGCTGTTCGAAGGCTCCCGTTCAGCTGATTTTTGTTTTCGGGTGGTGCATTATCCGTGACACAAATCCGCGGCCATAACCGCAACTGTATTAATAACCATACGAGTAGAGAGATTGAAGGGGCGCAGTGGGACGCGAGTTTTCGTCGGGAAATGCCAAACGCAGAGACAACATCGTCGCAACAGAAATAGCCCAATCTCGTTTCTGTGTGTAATATTGTACACACGGATAGGATCGCGTTTATGACGTAATAACCGATGAAGTGAAGAAAACGGACAAAGACGCCGTTTCGATTGGTGTCGAAGGTGGCAAGTAAGGGGGAAGAGCGTCGTTGTGCCGTTGCAAAAATAAGTCTGGCCTCTAGCAGCGAATCGTCCGGGGACGACGGTGGAGCGCCGCCTCGTAAAAAGACCCGAAAGGACCCTTCCCGTGACGGCAACAGCGACGCTATGCAGGCCAGCAACGGATGTGTGCAGAATGGAGGAGGTCCCAGTAATGGGGCTGCCGCAGAAAACGGACATGATGATCCAAGTGGAACTTTGCCACCAAGTCAACCCAACCAGGATATTGTGAGACTCATCGGACAGTATCTCAAAAATGAAGGACTCAAGTAAGTCCGTGACCTACATAACACTAATCGATCTCTCAAATCGGGGGCGAAGCCCCGTTTTCGCGTAAACAATTACACAGTCATGGCGGACATTTATAACCAACAAAAGTGACAGTTGTCCAAAAACAGCGCCTACTCAGCTGTTGTTATTGCGATTCACTTTATTTCGACTGATTTTCGGTTAATTCAACAACAATCACGAATTATGCGTCGAATATTTTTAGAAATCGGAAAAACGCATTTTGTCGAGTCATCCCAACAATTTTCTTTGTTTGGAAACAATTATCCGGCTCTAACTCGATGTTTTCTACGTTTAAAACTTTTTTCAACACTGTTGCCAAGTCGTCAAAATCGAATTTTTGCCTCATTTTCAATCACGTTCCTTCACTTTGCTTCATCCGAATTAAAACAAAGGAACCACGACATAGAAGAAACATCTTTTAACAACAACCATTTATGGTTAAATCAATATTGCATTACAAAGTGATGTTACTGGGCCAGGGTTTGTTGCACTCATTAGCTTCTTTATTGTTGGCTTAATTAAGTAGATTCCTTGTTTACGAGGTCGATGTAGGTGGGAAGTGCCAATTGTTAATTTGAAAGCTCAAGTTTAGAAAAATGATTTTCGTCAAATTCGGTGTCACGTGCCATCAACAATGCACGTGGAGCTGGCAATATGAATAGACAGAATTATTTAAAAATTAGTCATTGTCCTTGAAAGTAAATTTCCAATGTCACTACTACACTAAATATGTTTGTTTTGCTTTTTACTTCTATGCTTTAGATGACACATTTTAAAATTAAAAGACAAGTGGTCGACCTAATTATCAAATATCAAATGTTTATCTTCATTAATTAAAAATAGAAGTTGCGGTATATTATGTGTAGTTGCCACTTTATCAATAAACAACTGTGGTCCAGAAAAACAAAAGAACGAGCAGCTCAAGGAATTCTTCACATTTCAATAATGGTCAGGTGTAGGTGGTTTATGTCGTGTTTTGTTTGTTATCAATTCCAGCAGCTGCAGTGGGATTTCTGGTTTAGTGTATATTTGGTTGCCTAACTGCCCCGAAAACTCGAGTGTTTTAATTAATATTTTTAAAAAGTTTCATAGTTTTGCCTAAAATGCAATCTCAATAAGGATGCCATTTGGCTGAGTTTATCTTGAATTTTTTTAACCTTGACTTACCTACATAAACGCTTACCTACAGGTCAGATAGAAGTCTGAAGAAGTGAATGACCTTTCCACCACCGCCTTCAAAGAAGTGTCTTTTTCCTTTTGGTAATTAAGGATTCTTAAAAAGAATTGTAGATCTTTCTATTTATTTGTTCAGTCCTCAATATTTTCAGATTTTCATTCTTTTTTTTGTGATGCAGTTGATCTTTCTTAAATCAAAGTCAATATTTTTTAAAGCGGCAAAAATTTGTATTTTTATATAGGTAACTAGTAAATGTTTATTTAAAAAAAAAACTTACTCTTAGTGAATTTAAAAAAAATCATTTCGTGATAGCCCTCTTGCGGAGCATAATTCGTTGCCTAACTTGAAGTATAAAAATGTGGGTTTCTTGTGAGATTGCGACTAATTAATTATTTAATTTTTTTAAGATTGTTTAGGAAGCACTGATGGAAATTTTTCAAAAAAATTCTTTTTGTTCCAATGAAAATTTCCAAATTTTAGAGATGGAATTGAGGAAAACTTTTCTAAAATTTGAGTTTAAGAATACTCAAGTTGTAACTCATACAGCAGATTAAAGCCAATAACTGATGCAACGTCAGAATTTTACACGAAAGCCTCAACCGCTTTTCGTAATTTGTACCAAGATTTCAGCATAGTTTCTCACCAAAATAGTTCGACAATAATCCGATAGATGGCACAACCAAATTTCGCAACCTGGTTTACCATTTAAAATCCAAATGACTTGCTTTTAGCCTTTAACTAGTGCCGGTTTAAAATAATTGCGAACTACAATAATGACTCCATCTTTTTCTTTGACTGCCATACTCATAACGCGCGTCGGCGACTTGTGCACTATTCGTGGTATGTCCGCATTTAGGAGAGACGCTTTTCTAGGTAAGATAACTCAGTGGTTTGCTATTGTCTTTCGAGGGGGAGCGGCCAAAGAAAATTACTCAAAAGTTTAACTTGAAATTGTACTCGGCACCAACTGACTGAACATATTCCACTTGTACAGTTATGTGAACTGAAGTATATAATTGATCACTATAAAGTCATGGTGCTTAGAATTTGATTCGCGCTCTTAAGGACTCTTGTTTTCTACTTTTTTTTTCTAATTTCTTTTATCCATTCAAGGTCCGTTTCATTCTTCATAATTTTTTTATTGCTCTTTATCTCTCTTATCTTATGTAATCTTCGTGCACTCTTTAAATAAAATAAAAATTAAATTCTAACTTCCAATAATTTCTCAAGCGTTCTCAGTCTCTAATCGTTTCTTCTTTTTCGAATTTCTTCTTTTCAGTGCTTTTTTGACAACATCGTCTATTTGAGAAAATTATTTGTTTGTTTCTGTCCCATTTCCGGTTCTCTTGGTTGAGGACCTACCTTCTTTTTCATCGTTTGAGTTCACCAGCACCTAGTTAAAGGACCAATTCTTCCACTTGATGATAGTTCTCTTCATGTTCTTCAATTTTACGATTCAGTTCTTCAAATTTTCTATTTAAAACTTTAGAATTTCTTTGAGTTCATGTTCTATGTTTATCGACGTTTTTGATACTTTTTTTTAATGTCCGTTTTGCATTTTTCTCCAACTTTTTGAATTCTTGAACCTCAACACTCTTCATAACTTAACATTAATTTTTTTATAACTTTGTTGTTATTTATTGAATAAAATTGCTGTAGCTTGTTATTGCTATATATTTAGTTGCATCATTTATCAATAAATTCTCTAAAAAATAATTTTATTGTTTGCGAATATGTTGCTAGGACCTGTAGAAATTTCCTAACATTTTCTCTTTGCGTTTGCAGTAGGACGGCTGATTCATTGATGTCGGAATCAGGTTGTCGTCTCGACCACCCCGCTGCCGCAAAATTCCGTCAGCACGTAATGGACGGCGATTGGAACAAAGCGGATCACGATTTACAAGAACTGCGACCCTTAATCGGATCGCCCAGTAGCCTAGTGGTAACGTTTCAATCCTATCCGACGACAATGCATCTGTTCTATGTTATAGGAAATGAAGTTTTTGCTACTTGAACAAAAATATTTGGAATATCTCGAAGACGCTCGAGTTTTGGACGCTCTCCATGTATTACGTAACGAACTCACACCCCTTCAACACAACACAGCTCGAGTACACCAATTGTCAAGTTTCATGATGTGTTCCAGCACTCAAGAACTTCACGAACGCACCAATTGGTAGTTTCCTGGCGATTATTGATGTTAATTTAAAAATTTCATATTGTAGGGATGGTAAAGGTTCGAAATCTCGAAGTATTCTAATGGACAAATTACAATCGTATTTGCCACCTAGCGTTATGTTGCCCCCTAATCGCTTAAACACTCTCCTTAATCAAGCTTTAGAGTTTCAAACAGCTCGCTGCAGCCACCACAATACCACACAAGGAATCAGCTTAACTAACTCCACCTTGTTAGTAGATCATTGTTGCGCAAAAGATTCTTTCCCCACCCACACTATTCAGGTATTACTGTCAAAATGTCTTCGTTTTATTACTAAATTACGCAAAATTCAGGTGTTGAACGACCATTGCGACGAGGTGTGGTTCTGTCAGTTTTCTCCAGACGGTTTGAAATTAGCTACCGGTTCCAAAGACACTAACGTCATTATTTGGGATGTTAATCCGGAAACTTGCACTATGACTGTACGAAAAGTTCTTGAAGGACACAATTACGGTAATTTTGTTGTTGTTGTTTTTTTATTGACAACAAATCGATTATAGGTGCGTCGTACATATCCTGGAACCCCGATTCCATTCATCTTATTGCTTGCGGACCAGAGGAGAGCCCCGAAGTTTGGTTGTGGAACATAGAAACCGAAAAGTTTCTCAAAATTTCGCAATCAGGTGAAGACGCTCTTGCGTGCTGTGCTTGGCATAAAGATGGCAACAAGTTTGTGGTAAGTTTGGCGTGTACGTGTGACGTCAGCCATTGAAAGCTAGCGGGTTGTATCCCCATTTAATCTGGAAAAAACTTGAATCTAGTTTTTGAACTTTTTTTTTGACTTAACTATTGTAACAAATCTCTAGATCGATGTTAATAAAACCGTAGTCAGTTATTTAACGGAATTATATACAGGGTTAGACAAAAACATAAAAACAAGTTGCTCTTACCTAAATCATTCGGACTGGGCCAGGTGGAGGATGGGGTGTATCCCATTATAATGCACTGTCGCCAATGCCATTAGAATGTGATACTGTTACTTTAAGCGTCTCATTCTAATGGTTATGTCGACTGTATTGTTTTAATTGGAATATACCCCCATCTGCTAGATGGATTTTAAAAATTATTTGTAATTTTCAATAGGTCGGGGGCATTCGAGGACACTTCTACCAGTGTGACATGGAGGGTAACGTTCTTGATTCTTGGGAAGGCGTCAGGGTTAACGGTTTATGGTACAGAAAGGACGGAAAAACCGTGATAGCGTCCGATACTCACCACCGTATTCGAGGATACGTGTTTGAAGAGTTGGTCGATCACCCTATGTATGTTTTTCTTCTTTCGAAATCGTTTTCATTTGTTTAATAATAAATAATTAATTTAGTCTCCAAGAGGATCACGCTATCATGTCGTTCACCGTCGATAAAAACGATAGACTGGCGTTATTGAACGTGGCCACTCAAGGTGTTCATCTCTGGGACTTGAACGATAAGTGTTTAGTCAGACGGTATCAAGGGGTCACTCAGGGACATTTCACTATACATTCCACCTTTGGTGGAGCCAACCAAGACTTCATCGCCAGCGGTAGCGAAGACAATCAGGTAACTTCCCAAACTCCTTAAGGATGTTGAACCGTTATTAGGATGTTTGAAACAAAATTTCTCTTTTATTCGATGTTTGGTTTCTTTTTTGCCGTAATATCGTTCCTGGTGTTGAATTTTTGCGATAACTGTCGTTCTTGTAGTTTTTTCTGTGATATTGCAATTCTTGACAGGTCTACATCTGGCACATTAGGAACGAACAACCAATAGCTACCTTATCAGGTCACACGAGAACCGTAAACTGTGTAGCCTGGAACCCCGCGTACCCCCAAATGCTCGTATCAGTTTCCGACGATTGTACAGTGAGGATTTGGGGCCCGAAGGATAAGGTGCCTAAACCATCAGGTAAGTAGTAGGTTTGGATGTTTGGAACAATCACAGTGCCTGTTATGACATTAACAAGTTTTCGTCTGTACAATGCGATGTGGAAAACTTGTTGGAACATGTTGTAAAACCGAGACCTGTTACAGTGTCTTCGTCGAGTAGCGAGTCTAGTAACAACAGCACGTGGAACGAAATGATTTCATAGTATAAGTGACAGTTAAAAGACTGAACCAAACCGCGCCGTTGTCTCACTTGTTGTAATTTGATAAATGAATTGAGACATGTAGTTATAGGACTTAGGTCTCGAAGTGTAGCCGAAGATGTGCTCTGTTGAATTGATTTTTTTTTATATTAAAGTGGGATTATTTATCTTTATATCAATTAGACTACTTAAATTTTATTTAATTAATAAACTGGATTTATATTTGTAAGAAATTTAGTGTTTTTATACCTTTTATAAATTATTGTTGTCTTCACGAATGATGTTTTTATATATTTTAATTTAGGTCGTAAATTTATTCGGAGAAGGTGTCGAGAAATTGGGTGGTGTCTCACAACGAATATCTGCTTATTAATTGTTATCCAACTCGACATGAATGCGGTAAATTTCGTTCAAAATTCTACCGGTTTTTGCAACAATAATTTATCTTTCTTAAATTTTATTGTTTTTTTTACTAGTGTTGTTCATATTTGACGATTCACTTCTCAACATAACCCGCTGATGATGTAATGTTCAAAATACTTACTACCTGGTTTAAGTTGAGTTGGAATAGATGATGCTAACAGTCGGATTGTAAATAGCAGAAACAACATATTTTGGCAACAAATATGTGATAAAAATAACCTCAGAGACATTTCGATTTCAATGTTGTCTGTAACTGTGGCGTTGTGGATATTATAATGATAAGATGATCGATATAAATACATATATAGTTAAGTTTTTGTGTTCATACGTCAAGTGCAGTATTTATAAGATATGTTATCTAAAGTTGTGTGAAATGTAGCAATAAACTTAAGAGCGATGCAGTAACAATATTTTTAATTTAATAAATTGTTCATAAGACCGACCGCTCTTCAATTCCTAGTCATTTCAACAATTTTCCTTTATTTAAAAAATCGTCAGTTACACTTAATTGAAAAATTAACAACTTTTTCTCATAATTCAAAAATATCAAAATTACCAGTACTGAAAGCCACCCTCTTGCCACCCCCACATAACCCGCGATAGTGTTCGTTCGGTTTCAAACCGTTGGAGCACTTCGAACAAGGTTTTCCCACTTCGTAGAGAGGCGCCCCCAAATAGTTGCCGCCAGGACCATAATCGCACACCAACACTAAATGGTGCCACTTATCTCCCTTTTTTTCCGCAGGAGTCGTGTAAGTTGCGGCGGCGCAACCGATCTCGGAAGTGTCGGCCCACACCATCTGCGTGTAGTGACCCACCACCACCTCCTCCCCCCTAAAACAGGTCAGACCCATTCAAACCACCCAAAATTCCTCTCAACCACATTTCTTGATTAAATTATAATAATCTAAAATATGCTCAGAATGTTTATAAAGTTCCTTTCTAATGCTTTTTAAATTTTATTGCAAAACTATCAAATCGATTTTCAATATTTTACATTGCAGGCAACTGAAAAATCTTCCAAAAATGTTAGAAGAGTGGGTGCATCAAGAGAAATTTTTGCAATAGTGAACCTGCAGGATAGCGGAGGCCTTACCTGTCTTGGGTGTCGTTCACCCAGTGCTTCTGAAAAATGGCGACTTCGTCGTACCAGTACATTATAAGTTGTTTTAGGGCGCTGTGCAGGTTGGTGATGGGGATTGAGCTGTTGACGAACCCCAAATTTTGTCCTACATGCTCGAATTCGTCTAGAAAAAATATTATTTTAAAAATTCTTGCAAAATCTAGTGATTACCGGTCCTGCGACATACGTCGTGAATTAGCGGATTTCCGTTGCAAGTGTTGGCCCAACATTGCGCTATGAATTCGAGTTCTTTGTTGTACGTCTGTAACAATTGTAATTATCGCAAACTTGTCATTGTCAAAATGAGTACGTTTAAACTTGTAATGGTTCGTCACGGCGAATCGGAATGGAACGAAAAAAATTTATTTTGCGGCTGGTACGACGCAAACTTAACCGCTAAAGGTAAACAAGAAGCAACTACTGCGGGCCAAGTTTTGAAGAAAAATAACTACAAATTCGATATAGCGTTCACTTCAGTTTTGACAAGAGCCCAAAATACTTTAGATGCGATTTTGAAGGAAATCGGACAAGTTAAGGTGGAAATCGTCAAGAGTTGGCGATTGAACGAGCGCCATTACGGCGGGTTAACCGGACTTAATAAAACAGAAACAGCGGCTAAATACGGTGAAAAACAAGTCGAAATTTGGCGGAGGAGTTACGACGTGCCGCCGCCTCCAATGGAACCCGATCATCCCCAATTTAACGCTATAGTGAAAGATTCTAGGTATAAAGATGGACCTAAGGCTGATGAATTTCCGAAATTTGAGTCGTTAAAGTTGACAATTGAGCGAACTTTGCCGTTTTGGAACGACTCGATAGTGCCCAAAATTAAAGAAGGGAAACAGGTTTTGATTGTGGCTCACGGAAATAGTTTGAGGGGACTCGTCAAAACGTTAGATGCGATGAGTGATGAACAAATAATGAAAATTAATCTACCAACAGGAATTCCTTTTGTTTACACCCTCGATAAAAATTTGAAACCTGTTAAAGGGGGAAGTATGCAATTTTTGGGGGATGAAGAAACTGTTAAAAAAGCTATAGAATCCGTTGCGAATCAAGGAAAAGCCAAGTAAATAAAAACTTACCAAAATTTTCATGTTTGAAGCTGAGGGTTGTTTCCCTCTTGTCTCATTACCCATCGCCACTTTATTCCTTAAATAATTATGTAAATCCAGCATGTATTGCTTGTGATTGTCACTGAAATTCACTATTTTGAAATCAGATCCGCAATTGGGGGCAGGGCCACATTTCTAAAATTACAAAATTAAAAAAAAATATTTAACATTATTTTTTGAATTCACTTCGTCTTGTCTAGAGCAGACGGTATGGCTGTAAATTTGAGTACCAAAATCGCACGATAATTGGCAATATTTATTTTGGATAGTGAAGGTCGGCGTCACTAGCGAAAACAAGAAAAATGTAACTCTACTCAGATTCATGACTTGATGGTTCGAGTGGCGCGAGTAATCTAATTAAAACTAGTCGAGTGGTGCCAGTTATATGAAAATAATTGATGATCAAAATCACCGTTTAATGGCTTCTGCGTGATGACTCCTCTCCCAGGCTGACATATCGAATTAGTAAACAAATGTGTGCAGTCAAACAACAATTCGAATGTACACTGAACAGCACGAGTAGAGAAACTACACGCGCTATACTTGCTGGCATGAAATTTTACAATATTAACTACCCTATAACTGTGTTTGTGACGTCACTAGTAGACTTATTACACCCAATACGCGCTAGAGGGCGTCATAGTCATTATTTTATTATTAGATGCCCCCAACCCGCGAAATTAAGAATATTTAATTAATTTTCAATTGAACTTTAAAAATTGACCTAAATAGCCGAAATTGATCACTAGATGGCGCTATTTTTGTTGTTAGCCACCTAGCTGTTTGGTTTAAAAAATAAAAAAGTTGGGGGTGCAAAAGTGGAACGTTTTCAAAACTCTCGACGCGTTGTGCACCTCCTGCGGCGCGTAAAAAATTATACGTAACAGAACCTGTAATTTATTGTAGGGAAATATTCTCAGTTAATTGATATACCGACAATTAAATGTGTAAAACGTGATGTAACGACTATAATTGAAGAACGTTGGAAGTTTTGTGGCTACAAGGCCGCTAGTCAATGTTCCTTTCACTCTAAGAAAAAAAGCGGTACCTAGGTACTATTTCCTATTTATTTATCATAAATCTCCGCTTTGTTTGGCGAGTTTTACATTTTATCCATTATGCATGAACATCATCTCCGTCTAAAGGTTATTAAAACTGTAATGATTCGTGAGAAAAACAATTTAATTTATTTTCAAAACAAATGAAACTATACATTAAAAGTTAACTTGTTGTCTGAAGTGTTTCTGCAAAATCGCATTACCCTTAACTCCCAGTTTCATCCTCATTTTCGACTGCAGTCGTTTCAAATGATGCAAATCTTTGGCTCTCCTGAAAGCAATTAATTAGTAATTGTTGGAAAAGAAAAAATTAATTATAAACCTAGCCGCTTCTTGTTGTTGGGTGGCGGTCCAGCCTAATGCCCGGTAACCTGCCAAGACTTTATGCAATTTTTTGGTGCCTGAAGCGACGGGAACTACGCTACGAACGGTGCTCTGTTTATAATAACGCATGAGATTTCTGTGGCCGACCGTAATGCCCGAAGGTAACGTCAACTGGTAATCGGTATCCTTGAGTTCCGGAACTGTTACTTCCTCATCAACATCCACACCATTGTCTGCGTCGGGATACGATTCGGAATAATCGTAAAAATCGGTGTATTCGGCCAAAGCGGTACCTTCGAACAACATTTTGCAATGGCCCTTATCGAGCATGTGCATCATAGCGGCTTCAGCTGAATGGAAAGTGCGCCCCTTTTCGTTACACCACAAACACATGAAACCTGGAAATGCGCAAGTAAAATCAAGACTAAAATTGCTAGTAAGGGTAGAAATATAGTCGAGCAGCTCCACTCGCAGTCACTTTCGCCATCAGCCGACTATATCTAGATATCAAAATTTAATTGAAGAAATTATCTTTGAGAAGGGCCAGTGGGATATCGGAGCTTGAGGGAATCACTTGATAGCCAGATATTTAAATTTTAGCACGTCCGTTCTGATTTTGGAAAAATTTGAAAGTATGTGACGTCACCAAATTACACCAAATATTTTCTTTACGGCAGTCGTCTAATTAAGAAAAATCTTGGCAACTTCAAGCACTTTAAGAATGAACAAATTTATGAGAATAATGCTCCAAAACAATCGACATGCCAATGCGGTTTTGTTGTTGCTTCACTTTTGATATGTGGCGTTGATATCAACTAGACCCCTAATTTTTTTTAATTATAATAATTTTTAGTTTAAAGTTAAAAAAATTGTAACAATTTTAATTTAGTTACTAAAGCCGTTTTGATGACAAATTTCTCAAATATTTGGTGATTTAAATATATGGTTCACTTAAACAGTTGAACCAATGAGTAGAGAACTTGATTTCGCCAAAACCAACCAGATTAAAGGTCTGTCGTGTATTATCGACCACATTCGTTCTAAATTATAAAGGGAACGCGAGGATTGGTTTATAGCCAAAGCGCTAAACTGAACGTAAAGACAAACATACAAATATCCACCCAGTTTAAAGGTTATGGCGTTTGGAGGCCACATGATTTGTTTTAAACACTTCAAACAAACTGGCAGAAGCGTCGCTTCTTTAAAAGTTTTCTACTTTGGTTCAACTAATAGAAACGGCAGAATTTACGCTACGCTACTACTTGAATAATAATGCAATATTGATTGAATGTGCAATTTGAACAATTGTGTTGATTGTTTTTTACCTTCGGAAACTTTCTCGCCTAAATATTGAAGCAAACCTATAACATCGACACAAAATTCCACATCTGGGATAAAAAACGAATGGACAATCGTCATATGATTCAAATTCTTCATAAAATTCCGACTGTGATGCAAACAGAAGATGCAATTGTTGTTATCAAGAGGGTTTCCTGAAACTTCTTCCCACTCATCAGAATCGACTTCTTCAATCTCTTCAACATTCTCCGCTTTTGGTTCAGATTCCGCTTCTTCTTCCAAAGCAGCAAGTCGCGCTTTCTCATTCAATTGGTGCTTTTTAGAATTCATATGATTCTCGAAAGCTTTATGATTACTAATCAATTTTCGACAAGCACCGCAGTATATTTGCTTATCTTCTTTTGTTAACGTTGTAGGTTCTTGTTTCGCCACGAGAAGTTGCTCGTATTCTTTGAAATTTAAGGGGCCAAGTCCTTTGAATTTACGTTTCGAATTAACGCAATGCCAATCAGTTTGGAAGTGTTGGCGGAAAGTTTGTAGCTCGTTGAAGGAGATAACGCATGTTATGCAGGATAACCTGTAAGGTTCTCGGTCTGATGTTGTCATTTCTGAAGCCATACTGGAAGAAGGAACGAAATTAATTAAAAAAACTATAATAACCACACTGAAACACTCACTTTGCGACGTCAAATTGGAGGTTATGTCGTGTAACTGACAACAGAGGTTACTCTCACTTGCTCTCACTTCACTAGACTAGAGCATACTAGAGCATAGAAAATACTTTCTGGACTGGACCGTGGTGTGAGAATACTCCCACCACGTACTCCCACCACGGACTGGACTACAGACGTTTATGAGTCTGCTTTTCTATTGGCCAGTTGGCCACAAGTTGTTTCTAGCAGGGAATTTGTATGTACTAGGTTGGCAATAGAATGGAAATTAGGTTTGAAGTTTCGGTACTAACTTCAGACCAAACGAGCAAATAATTCAAATATGAACATTTTTTGTCGGAAATTTATGAAGCATTTTATTAAATTTTAGGGTTAACCCACAGTCAGTCAAGTCACAGATTATGAATGTCGACATTGCCAATTCCGCTTTCGAGAAAACACCAACCCAGCGATCGGCCCTCTTTGACGCCCGTGAGCAAAATTCAAATTCGTGGTCAGCCATTATTTTTAAATTAAAAAATAAATTAAATTAATTTAAAACATTAAGCGTCCAGCAATTTTATTTTGGGTACCAGATTATTTTGAAAAGTATTAGCGTTGTATGATTATTTCTAGTAGGCCAACGCTACTTAGTGGAAAGTGTTGCCTATATCGGTATTACATGCAAACCATCCATTTGGTAAAAATCCGAGCTAAGCAGACTGGAATTTCGTGCGTAACGACGTAAATGCCCTTGCTGTTTAGTAGTAGTGAAATTGGATATCCACTTAAGTCGATAAGAATGGGTTGCTAGTTCCGTTGTATGATTATTTCTAGTAGGCCAACGCTACTTAGTGGAAAGTGCTGCCTCTATCGGTATTCCATGCAAACCATCCATTTGGTAAAAATCTGAGCTAAGCAGATTGGAATCTCGTCCGTAACGACGTAAATGCCTTTGCTGTTTACACTTGACACCTTACGTGGTGAAATTGGATATCCACTTAAGTCGATAAGAATAAGTTGCTAGTTCAAAATGTTTACATACAACGAGTTGGAAATGCAAGACAATCGGTACGTTTCGAAAATGTGCCGCGAATACGGAGTGGCATTTTGTAATTTATATGGAAATATATAAAGAATTCGTTTCGTGGTTGTAAAATAATAAAAAAATATATTATAATAAAAGTAATTTGATGTATTTTAGCAAAATTAATTATTAATATCAGATGAATTTTTTTAAAGAAAACACAAAGCTTATTTGACATTCATAAACTTTCACTCAAATTTTCTAAGTTTAATGTTACATATCGGCATCACGACACTAAATTTTGTTTGTTTATAAATATTTTGATAAATCGATAGTTTTGGATCCGCGAATACAGAATTTTTTACCCGTGAAAAAAAGAACAAATAATTTACTGATGCTGCAGAATAGATATTTTGGTTGGCTTCTTTGTAGTTTTAAATTTGGCTTCACTTGACATTCTTTATAAATTAATGTCTTGATTCAAAATTCTAAAATAAAATCTTTATGTGATGCACATGTTTCCGTTTGAAGCCATTTCGGGATATTTTTAGTTCCAGTTTTTATAATAGAAACTTTTATTCGCTTTACAATATTTTTTGGCCCAATAAAACTTTAATAACCCAGTTCGGTCAAGTTAGCCTCCCATTTTCAGATTTTAATACTTTTTAATGTCCTAAATTGTGCTAATTTTGTGCTCAATTGTGCCGATATTTATTTCAATTGTATTCATCTCTAAAAAGCAAACAATTGAAAACAAATCCGGGGGCCAACTTGATTGCTAGCCGCCCATTTTTTCACTTTTTTACAATATTTTTGGCTTATTCAATTCTGCTACTTTTCTACTCTATTATGCTGATGTATATTTCAATTGAGCTTCTTATTAAAAAGCAAAATACACCTGTATCAGTAAGCACACATAAGCATAATTGAATAAAGCAAAAATATTGTAAAAAAAGCGGTACCTAGGTACTATTTCCTATTTATTTATCATAAATCTCCGCTTTGTTTGGCGAGTTTTACATTTTATCCATTATGCATGAACATCATCTCCGTCTAAAGGTTATTAAAACTGTAATGATTCGTGAGAAAAACAATTTAATTTATTTTCAAAGCAAATGAAACTATACATTAAAAGTTAACTTGTTGTCTGAAGTGTTTCTGCAAAATCGCATTACCCTTAACTCCCAGTTTCATCCTCATTTTCGACTGCAGTCGTTTCAAATGATGCAAATCTTTGGCTCTCCTGAAAGCAATTAATTAGTAATTGTTGGAAAAGAAAAAAATAATTATAAACCTAGCCGCTTCTTGTTGGGTGGCGGTCCAGCCTAAAGCCCGGTAACCTGCCAATACTTTATGCAATTTTTTGGTGCCTGAAGCGACGGGAACTACGCTGCGAACGGTGCTCTGTTTATAATAACGCATGAGATTTCTGTGGCCGACCGTAATGCCCGAAGGTAACGTCAACTGGTAATCGGTATCCTTGAGTTCCGGAACTGTTACTTCCTCATCAACATCCACACCATTGTCCGCGTCGGGATACGATTCGGAATAATCGTAAAAATCGGTGTATTCGGCCAAAGCGGTACCTTCGAACAACATTTTGCAATGACCCTTATCGAGCATGTGCATCATAGCGGCTTCAGCTGAGTGGAAAGTGCGCCCCTTTTCGTTACACCACAAACACATGAAACCTGGAAATGCGCAAGTAAAATCAAGACTAAAATTGCTAGTAAGGGTAGAAATATAGTCGAGCAGCTCAACTCGCCGTCACTTTCGCCATCAGCCGACTATATCTAGATATCAAAATTTAATTGAAGAAATTAAATTTGAGAAGGGCCAGTGGGATATCGGAGCTTGAGGGAATCACTTGATAGCCAGATATTTAAATTTTAGCACGTCCGTTCTGATTTTGGAAAAATTTGAAAGTATGTGACGTCACCAAATTACACCAAATATTTTCTTTACGGCAGTCGTCTAATTAAGAAAAATCTTGGCAACTTCAAGCACTTTAAGAATGAACAAATTTATGAAAATAATGCTCCAAAAAAATCGACATGCCAATGCGGTTTTGTTGTTGCTTCACTTTTGATATGTGGCGTTGATATCAACTAGACCCCTAATTTTTTTTAATTATAATAATTTTTAGTTTAAAGTTAAAAAAATTGTAACAATTTTAATTTAGTTACTAAATCCGTTTTGATGACAAATTTCTCAAATATTTGGTGATTTAAATATATGGTTCAATTAAACAGTTGAACCAATGAGTAGAGAACTTGATTTCGCCAAAACCAACCAGATTAAAGGTCTGTCGTGCATTATCGACCACATTCGTTCTAAATTATAAAGGGAATGCGAGGATTGGTTTATAGCCAAAGCGCTAAACTGAACGTAAAGACAAACATACAAATATCCACCCAGTTTAAAGGTTATGGCGTTTGGAGGTCACATGATTTGTTTTAAACACTTCAAACAAACTGGCAGAAGCGTCGCTTCTTTAAAAGTTTTCTACTTTGGTTCAACTAATAGAAACGGCAGAATTTACGCTACGCTACTACTTGAATAATAATGCAATATTGATTGAATGTGCAATTTGAACAATTGTGTTGATTGTTTTTTACCTTCGGAAACTTTCTCGCCTAAATATTGAAGCAAACCTATAACATCGACACAAAATTCCACATCTGGGATAAAAAACGAATGGACAATCGTCATATGATTCAAATTCTTCATAAAATTCCGACTGTGATGCAAACAGAAAATGCAATTGTTGTTATCAAGAGGATTTCCTGAAACTTCTTCCCACTCATCAGAATCGACTTCTTCAATCTCTTCAACATTCTCCGCTTTTGGTTCAGATTCCGCTTCTTCTTCCAAAGCAGCAAGTCGCGCTTTCTCATTCAATTGGTGCTTTTTAGAATTCATATGATTCTCGAAAGCTTTATGATTACTAATCAATTTTCGACAAGCACCGCAGTATATTTTCTTATCTTCTTTTGTTAACGTTGTAGGTTCTTGTTTCGCCACAAGAAGTTGCTCGTATTCTTTGAAATTTAAGGGGCCAAGTCCTTTGAATTTACGTTTCGAATTAACGCAATGCCAATCAGTTTGGAAGTGTTGGCGGAAAGTTTGTAGCTCGTTGAAGGAGATAACGCATGTTATGCAGGATAACCTGTAAGGTTCTCGGTCTGATGTTGTCATTTCTGAAGCCATACTGGAAGAAGGAACGAAATTAATTAAAAAAACTATAATAACCACACTGAAACACTCACTTTGCGACGTCAAATTGGAGGTTATGTCGTGTCACTGATAACAGAGGTTACTCTCACTTGCTCTCACTTCACTAGACTAGAGCATACTAGAGCATAGAAAATACTTTCTGGACTGGACCGTGGTGTGAGAATACTCCCACCACGTACTCCCACCACGGACTGGACTACAGACGTTTATGAGTCTGCTTTTCTATTGGCCAGTTGGCCACAAGTTGTTTCTAGCAGGGAATTTGTATGTACTAGGTTGGCAATAGAATGGAAATTAGGTTTGAAGTTTCGGTACTAACTTCAGACCAAACGAGCAAATAATTCAAATATGAACATTTTTTGTCGGCAATTTATGAAGCATTTTATTAAATTTTAGGGTTAACCCACAGTCAGTCAAGTCACAGATATGAATGTCGACATTGCCAATTCCGCTTTCGAGAAAACACCAACCCAGCGACCGGCCCTCTTTGACGCCCGTGAGCAAAATTCAAATTCGTGGTCAGCCATTATTTTTAAATTAAAAAATAAATTCAATTAATTTAAAACATTAAGCGTCCAGCAATTTTATTTTGGGTAGCAGATTATTTTGAAAAGTATTAGCGTTGTATGATTATTTCTAGTAGGCCAACGCTACTTTGTGGAAAGTGCTGCCTCTATCGGTATTCCATGCAAACCATCCATTTGGTAAAAATCTGAGCTAAGCAGACTGGAATCTCGTGCTTAACGACGTAAATGCCTTTGCTGTTTATACTTGACACGTTACGTAGTGAAATTGGATATCCACTTAAGTCGATAAGAATGGGTTGCTAGTTCCAAATGTTTACATACAACGAGTTGGAAATGCAAGGCGATCGGTACGTTTCGAAAATGTGCCGCTAATACAGAGTGGCATTTTGTCATTTGTATGGAAATATAAAGAATCCGTTTCGTGGTTGTAAAATAATAAAAAAATATATTATAATAAAAGTAATTTGATGTATTTTAGCAAAATTAATTATTAATATCACATGAATTTTTTTGAAGAAAACACAAAGCTTATTTGACATTCATAAACTTTCTCTCAAATTTTCTAAGTTTAATGTTACATATCGGCATCACGACACTAAATTTTGTTTGTTTATAAATATTTTGATAAATCGATAGTTTTGGATCCGCGAATACAGAATTTTTTACCCGTGAAAAAAAGAACAAATAATTTACTGATGCTGCAGAATAGATATTTTGGTTGGCTTCTTTGTAGTTTTAAATTTGGCTTTACTTGACATTCTTTATAAATTAATGTCTTGATTCAAAATTCTAAAATAAAATCTCTATGTGATGCACATGTTTCCGTTTGAAGCCATTTCGGGATATTTTTAGTTCCAGTTTTTATAATAGAAACTTTTATTCGCTTTACAATATTTTTTGGCCCAATAAAACTTTAATAACCCAGTTCGGTCAAGTTAGCCTCCCACTTTCAGATTTTAATATTTTTTAATGTCCTAAGTTGTGCTGATTTTGTGCTCAATTGTGCCGATATTTATTTCAATTGTATTCATCTCTAAAAAGCAAACAATTGAAAACAAATCCGGGGGCCAACTTGATTGCTAGCCGCCCATTTTTTCACTTTTTTACAATATTTTTGGCTTATTCAATTCTGCTACTTTTCTACTCTATTATGCTGATGTATATTTCAATTGAGCTTCTTACTAAAAAGCAAAATACACCTGTATCAGTAAGCACACATAAGCATAATTGAATAAAGCAAAAATATTGTAAAAAAAGCGATACCTAGGTACTATTTCCTATTTATTTATCATAAATCTCCGCTTTGTTTGGCGAGTTTTACATTTTATCCATTATGCATGAACATCATCTCCGTCTAAAGGTTATTAAAACTGTAATGATTCGTGAGAAAAACAATTTAATTTATTTTCAAAACAAATGAAACTATACATTAAAAGTTAACTTGTTGCCTGAAGTGTTTCTGCAAAATCGCATTACCCTTAACTCCCAGTTTCATCCTCATTTTCGACTGCAGTCGTTTCAAATGATGCAAATCTTTGGCTCTCCTGAAAGCAATTAATTAATAATTGTTGGAAAAAAAAATTAATTATAAACCTGGCCGCTTCTTGTTGTTGGGTGGCGGTCCAGCCTAAAGCCCGGTAACCTGCCAAGACTTTATGCAATTTTTTGGTGCCTGAAGCAACGGGAACTACGCTACGAACGGTGCTCTGTTTATAATAACGCATGAGATTTCTGTGGCCGACCGTAATGCCCGAAGGTAACGTCAACTGGTAATCGGTATCCTTGAGTTCCGGAACTGTTACTTCCTCATCAACATCCACACCATTGTCCGCGTCGGGATACGATTCGGAATAATCGTAAAAATCGGTGTATTCGGCCAAAGCGGTACCTTCGAACAACATTTTGCAATGGCCCTTATCGAGCATGTGCATCATAGCGGCTTCAGCTGAATGGAAAGTGCGCCCCTTTTCGTTACACCACAAACACATGAAACCTGGAAATGGGCAAGTAAAATCAAGACTAAAATTGCTAGTAAGGGTAGAAATATAGTCGAGCAGCTCAACTCGCCGTCACTTACGCCATCAGCCGACTATATCTAGATATCAAAATTTAATTGAAGAAATTATCTTTGAGAAGGGCCAGTGTTATATCGGAGCTTGAGGGAATCACTTGATAGCCAGATATTTAAATTTTAGCACGTCCGTTCTGATTTTGGAAAAATTTGAAAGTATGTGACGTCACCAAATTACACCAAATATTTTCTTTACGGCAGTCGTCTAATTAAGAAAAATCTTGGCAACTTCAAGCACTTTAAGAATGAAGAAATTTATGAAAATAATGCTCCAAAAAAATCGACATGCCAATGCGGTTTTGTTGTTGCTTCACTTTTGATATGTGGCGTTGATATCAACTAGACCCCTAATTTTTTTAAATTATAATAATTTTTAGTTTAAAGTTAAACAATTGTAACAATTTTAATTTAGTTACTAAAGCCGTTTTGATGACAAATTTCTCAAATATTTGGTGATTTAAATATATGGTTCAATTAAACAGTTGAACCAATGAGTAGAGAACTTGATTTCGCCAAAACCAACCAGATTAAAGGTCTGTCGTGTATTATCGACCACATTCGTTCTAAATTATAAAGGGAACGCGAGGATTGGTTTATAGCCAAAGCGCTAAACTGAACGTAAAGACAAACTTACAAATATCCACCCAGTTTAAAGGTTATGGCGTTTGGAGGTCACATGATTTGTTTTAAACACTTCAAACAAACTGGCAGAAGCGTCGCTTCTTTAAAAGTTTTCTACTTTGGTTCAACTAATAGAAACGGCAGAATTTACGCTACGCTACTACTTGAATAATAATGCAATATTGATTGAATGTGCAATTTGAACAATTGTGTTGATTTTTTTTTACCTTCAGAAACTTTCTCGCCTAAATATTGAAGCAAACCTATAACATCGACACAAAATTCCACATCTGGGATAAAAAACGAATGGACAATCGTCATATGATTCAAATTCTTCATAAAATTTCGACTGTGATGCAAACAGAAAATGCAATTGTTGTTATCAAGAGGGTTTCCTGAAACTTCTTCCCACTCATCAGAATCGACTTCTTCAATCTCTTCAACATTCTCCGCTTTTGGTTCAGATTCCGCTTCTTCTTCCAAAGCAGCAAGTCGCGCTTTCTCATTCAATTGGTGCTTTTTAGAATTCATATGATTCTCGAAAGCTTTATGATTACTAATCAATTTTCGACAAGCACCGCAGTATATTTTCTTATCTTCTTTTGTTAACGTTGTAGGTTCTTGTTTCGCCACAAGAAGTTGCTCGTATTCTTTGAAATTTAAGGGGCCAAGTCCTTTGAATTTACGTTTCGAATTAACGCAATGCCAATCAGTTTGGAAGTGTTGGCGGAAAGTTTGTAGCTCGTTGAAGGAGATAACGCATGTTATGCAGGATAACCTGTAAGGTTCTCGGTCTGATGTTGTCATTTCTGAAGCCATACTGGAAGAAGGAACGAAATTAATTAAAAAAACTATAATAAACACACTGAAACACTCACTTTGCGACGTCAAATTGGAGGTTATGTCGTGTCACTGATAACAGAGGTTACTCTCACTTGCTCTCACTTCGCTAGACTAGAGCATACTAGAGCATAGAAAATACTTTCTGGACTGGACCGTGGTGTGAGAATACTCCCACCACGTACTCCCACCACGGACTGGACTACAGACGTTTATGAGTCTGCTTTTCTATTGGCCAGTTGGCCACAAGTTGTTTCTAGCAGGGAATTTGTATGTACTAGGTTGGCAATAGAATGGAAATTAGGTTTGAAGTCTCGGTACTAACTTCAGACCAAACGAGCAAATAATTCAAATATGAACATTTCCTTTCGGCAATTTATGAAGCATTTTATTAAATTTTAGGGTTAACCCACAGTCAGTCAAGTCACAGATTATGAATGTCGACATTGCCAATTCTGCTTTCGAGAAAACACCAACCCAGCGACCGGCCCTCTTTGACGCCCGTGAGCAAAATTCAAATTCGTGGTCAACCATTATTATTAAATTAAAAATTAAATTAAATTAATTTAAAACATTAAGCGTCCAGCAATTTTATTTTGGGTACCAGATTATTTTGAAAAGTATTAGCGTTGTATGATTATTTCTAGTAGGCCAACGCTACTTAGTGGAAAGTGCTGCCTCTATCGGTATTCATGCAAACCATCCATTTGGTAAAAATCCGAGCTAAGCAGACTGGAATTTCGTGCGTAACGACGTAAATGCCCTTGCTGTTTAGTAGTAGTGAAATTGGATATCCACTTCAGTCGATAAGAATGGGTTGCTAGTTCCGTTGTATGATTATTTCTAGTAGGCCAACGCTAGTTAGTGGAAAGTGCGCCTCTATCGGTATTCCATGCAAACCATCCATTTGGTAAAAATCTGAGCTAAGCAGACTGGAATCTCGTGCTTAACGACGTAAATGCCTTTGCTGTTTATACTTGACACGTTACGTAGTGAAATTGGATATCCACTTAAGTCGATAAGAATGGGTTGCTAGTTCCAAATGTTTACATACAACGAGTTGGAAATGCAAGGCGATCGGTACGTTTCGAAAATGTGCTGCGAATACGGAGTGGCATTTTGTAATTTATATGGAAATATAAAGAATCCGTTTCGTGGTTGTAAAATAATAAAAAATATATTATATTAAAAGTAATTTGATGTATTTTAGCAAAATTAATTATTAATATCAGATGAATTTTTTTGAAGAAAACACAAAGCTTATTTGACATTCATAAACTTTCACTCAAATTTTCTAAGTTTAATGTTACATATCGGCATCACGACACTAAATTTTGTTTGTTTATAAATATTTTGATAAATCGATAGTTTTGGATCCGCGAATACAGAATTTTTTACCCGTGAAAAAAAGAACAAATAATTTACTGATGCTGCAGAATAGATATTTTAATTGGCTTCTTTGTAGTTTTAAATTTGGCTTCACTTGACATTCTTTATAAATTAATGTCTTGATTCAAAATTCTAAAATAAAATCTCTATGTGATTCACATGTTTCAGTTTGAAGCCATTTCGGGATATTTTTAGTTCCAGTTTTTATAATAGAAACTTTTATTCGCTTTACAATATTTTTTGGCCCAATAAAACTTTAATAACCCAGTTCGGTCAAGTTAGCCTCCCACTTTCAGATTTTAATATTTTTTAATGTCCTAAATTATGCTGATTTTGTGCTCAATTGTGCCGATATTTATTTCAATTGTATTAATCTCTAAAAGGCAAACAATTGAAAACAAATCCGGGGGCCAACTTGATTGCAAGCCGCCCATTTTTTCACTTTTTTACAATATTTTTGGCTCATTCAATTCTGCTACTTTTCTACTCTATTATGCTGATGTATATTTCAATTGAGCTTCTTACTAAAAAGCAAAATACACCTGTATCAGTAAGCACACATAAGCATAATTGAATAAAGCAAAAATATTGTAAAAAAAGCGGTACCTAGGTATTATTTCCTATTTATTTATCATAAATCTCCGCTTTGTTTGGCGAGTTTTACATTTTATCCATTATGCATGAACATCATCTCCGTCTAAAGGTTATTAAAACTGTAATGATTCGTGAGAAAAACAATTTAATTTATTTTCAAAACAAATGAAACTATACATTAAAAGTTAACTTGTTGTCTGAAGTGTTTCTGCAAAATCGCATTACCCTTAACTCCCAGTTTCATCCTCATTTTCGACTGCAGTCGTTTCAAATGATGCAAATCTTTGGCTCTCCTGAAAGCAATTAATTAATAAATGTTGGAAAAAAAAAATTAATTATAAACCTGGCCGCTTCTTGTTGTTGGGTGGCGGTCCAGCCTAAAGCCCGGTAACCTGCCAAGACTTTATGCAATTTTTTGGTGCCTGAAGCGACGGGAACTACGCTACGAACGGTGCTCTGTTTATAATAACGCATGAGATTTCTGTGACCGACCGTAATGCCCGAAGGTAACGTCAACTGGTAATCGGTATCCTTGAGTTCCGGAACTGTTACTTCCTCATCAACATCCACACCATTGTCCGCGTCGGGATACGATTCGGAATAATCGTAAAAATCGGTGTATTCGGCCAAAGCGGTACCTTCGAACAACATTTTGCAATGGCCCTTATCGAGCATGTGCATCATAGCGGCTTCAGCTGAATGGAAAGTGCGCCCCTTTTCGTTACACCACAAACACATAAAACCTGGAAATGCGCAAGTAAAATCAAAACTAAAATTGCTAGTGAGGGTAGAAATATAGTCGAGCAGCTCCACTCGCAGTCACTTTCGCCATCAGCCGACTATATCTAGATATCAAAATTTAATTGAAGAAATTATCTTTGAGAAGGGCCAGTGGGATATCGGAGCTTGAGGGAATCACTTGATAGCCAGATATTTAAATTTTAGCACGTCCGTTCTGATTTTGGAAAAATTTGAAAGTATGTGACGTCACCAAATTACACCAAATATTTTCTTTACGGCAGTCGTCTAATTTAGAAAAATCTTGGCACCTTCAAGCACTTTAAGAATGAACAAATTTATGAAAATAATGCTCCAAAAAAATCGACAAGCCAATGCGGTTTTGTTGTTGCTTCACTTTTGATATGTGGCGTTGATATCAACTAGACCCCTAATTTTTTTAATGTTAATAATTTTTGGTTTAAAGTTAAAAAAATTGTAACAATTTTAATTTAGTTACTAAAGCCGTTTTGATGACAAATTTCTCAAATATTTGGTGATTTAAATATATGGTTCAATTAAAGAGTTGAACCAATGAGTAGAGAACTTGATTTCGCCAAAACCAACCAGATTAAAAGTCTGTCGTGTATTATCGACCACATTCGTTCTAAATTATAAAGGGAACGCGAGGATTGGTTTATAGCCAAAGCGCTAAACTGAACGTAAAGACAAACATACAAATAACCACCCAGTTTAAAGGTTATGGCGTTTGGAGGTCACACGATTTGGTTTAAACACTTCAAACAAACTGGCAGAAGCGTCGCTTCTTTAAAAGTTTTCTACTTTGGTTCAACTAATAGAAACGGGAGAATTTACGCTACGCTATTACTTGAATAATAATGCAATATTGATTGAATGTGCAATTTGAACAATTGTGTTGATTGTTTTTTACCTTCAGAAACTTTCTCGCCTAAATATTGAAGCAAACCTATAACATCGACACAAAATTCCACATCTGGGATAAAAAACGAATGGACAATCGTCATATGATTCAAATTCTTCATAATATTTCGACTGTGATGCAAACAGAAAATGCAATTGTTGTTATCAAGAGGGTTTCCTGAAACTTCTTCCCACTCATCAGAATCGACTTCTTCAATCTCTTCAACATTCTCCGCTTTTGGTTCAGATTCCGCTTCTTCTTCCAAAGCAGCAAGTCGCGCTTTCTCATTCAATTGGTGCTTTTTAGAATTCATATGATTCTCGAAAGCTTTATGATTACTAATCAATTTTCGACAAGCACCGCAGTATATTTTCTTATCTTCTTTTGTTAACGTTGTAGGTTCTTGTTTCGCCACAAGAAGTTGCTCGTATTCTTTGAAATTTAAGGGGCCAAGTCCTTTGAATTTACGTTTCGAATTAACGCAATGCCAATCAGTTTGGAAGTGTTGGCGGAAAGTTTGTAGCTCGTTGAAGGAGATAACGCATGTTATGCAGGATAACCTGTAAGGTTCTCGGTCTGATGTTGTCATTTCTGAAGCCATACTGGAAGAAGGAACGAAATTAATTAAAAAAACTATAATAAACACACTGAAACACTCACTTTGCGACGTCAAATTGGAGGTTATGTCGTGTCACTGATAACAGAGGTTACTCTCACTTGCTCTCACTTCGCTAGACTAGAGCATACTAGAGCATAGAAAATACTTTCTGGACTGGACCGTGGTGTGAGAATACTCCCACCACGTACTCCCACCACGGACTGGACTACAGACGTTTATGAGTCTGCTTTTCTATTGGCCAGTTGGCCACAAGTTGTTTCTAGCAGGGAATTTGTATGTACTAGGTTGGCAATAGAATGGAAATTAGGTTTGAAGTCTCGGTACTAACTTCAGACCAAACGAGCAAATAATTCAAATATGAACATTTCCTTTCGGCAATTTATGAAGCATTTTATTAAATTTTAGGGTTAACCCACAGTCAGTCAAGTCACAGATTATGAATGTCGACATTGCCAATTCTGCTTTCGAGAAAACACCAACCCAGCGACCGGCCCTCTTTGACGCCCGTGAGCAAAATTCAAATTCGTGGTCAACCATTATTTTTAAATTAAAAATTAAATTAAATTAATTTAAAACATTAAGCGTCCAGCAATTTTATTTTGGGTACCAGATTATTTTGAAAAGTATTAGCGTTGTATGATTATTTCTAGTAGGCCAACGCTACTTAGTGGAAAGTGCTGCCTCTATCGGTATTCATGCAAACCATCCATTTGGTAAAAATCCGAGCTAAGCAGACTGGAATTTCGTGCGTAACGACGTAAATGCCCTTGCTGTTTAGTAGTAGTGAAATTGGATATCCACTTAAGTCGATAAGAATGGGTTGCTAGTTCCGTTGTATGATTATTTCTAGTAGGCCAACGCTACTTAGTGGAAAGTGCGCCTCTATCGGTATTCCATGCAAACCATCCATTTGGTAAAAATCTGAGCTAAGCAGACTGGAATCTCGTGCTTAACGACGTAAATGCCTTTGCTGTTTATACTTGACACGTTACGTAGTGAAATTGGATATCCACTTAAGTCGATAAGAATGGGTTGCTAGTTCCAAATGTTTACATACAACGAGTTGGAAATGCAAGGCGATCGGTACGTTTCGAAAATGTGCCGCGAATACGGAGTGGCATTTTGTAATTTATATGGAAATATAAAGAATCCGTTTCGTGGTTGTAAAATAATAAAAAAATATATTATATTAAAAGTAATTTGATGTATTTTAGCAAAATTAATTATTAATATCAGATGAATTTTTTTGAAGAAAACACAAAGCTTATTTGACATTCATAAACTTTCACTCAAATTTTCTAAGTTTAATGTTACATATCGGCATCACGACACTAAATTTTGTTTGTTTATAAATATTTTGATAAATCGATAGTTTTGGATCCGCGAATACAGAATTTTTTACCCGTGAAAAAAAGAACAAATAATTTACTGATGCTGCAGAATAGATATTTTGGTTGGCTTCTTTGTAGTTTTAAATTTGGCTTCACTTGACATTCTTTATAAATTAATGTCTTGGTTCAAAATTCTAAAATAAAATCTCTATGTGATGCACATGTTTCAGTTTGAAGCCATTTCGGGATATTTTTAGTTCCAGTTTTTATAATAGAAACTTTTATTCGCTTTACAATATTTTTTGGCCCAATAAAACTTTAATAACCCAGTTCGGTCAAGTTAGCCTCCCACTTTCAGATTTTAATATTTTTTAATGTCCTAAATTGTGCTGATTTTGTGCTCAATTGTGCCGATATTTATTTCAATTGTATTCATCTCTAAAAAGCAAACAATTGAAAACAAATCCGGGGGCCAACTTGATTGCTAGCCGCCCATTTTTTCACTTTTTTACAATATTTTTGGCTTATTCAATTCTGCTACTTTTCTACTCTATTATGCTGATGTATATTTCAATTGAGCTTCTTACTAAAAAGCAAAATACACCTGTATCAGTAAGCACACATAAGCATAATTGAATATTGCAAAAATATTGTAAAAATGTGAAAAATAATGGGAGGCTGGCTTTTAAGTTGGCCCCTGGATTTGCTTAATTTTTTTGCTTTTTAGATTAGCACAATTAAAATAAATATCGGCGCAATTAAGCACCAAACAAGCACAATTAATGATGTGAAAAAAAATTAAAATCAGAAAGTGGGAGGCTAACTTGACCGAGCTTAATAACCCCCTTAATTTTTCTCATAGCAGTTATTGTAAACTTTTTCAAAAGTTCAGTTGGGGTTTGTAAGAAACACGTATTTTCAGGAGAATAATTAAAAAAATATATTTAAGTATTTTTTCTTTGTTTTCTAAATTCTGTACCATTAGAAAGATTTCTTTACAATTATGGCATTCAAATTTTTTGACACATTTTTTTTATTAAATATTCCGTAAAATGAAAAGCTGAGCATTCCTCTAAAGTCACATCTAACTGTTCGGGAGATGATGAAAGCGATTCAGGTAAAGCACTTCTATCATCTTCGGTGCCCATAGCAACCACTTCTGCAGCATCGTCTATATTTTCAAGAAAAAACCCGTAACACTTCGACCAACGATATTTTGTTCGTTGTTGGCAACAGTCGTATTGAATTTCATTGTTTATTTTGACGCATTGCTCTGGTGTCTCCGCCGCAGTCTGCCGGTTGTTCATGAATGAAACGAAGCCGTAGTGGGGATGATAAGCAAAGTCAAAAACCGAGCGATCTTGAAAGGACCGACGCCATCTATCCGCCTTGTACCGGTACTAAACCGTTTTAGACCGCCGTTGTCCAACTTATAATTCATATACAAGGGTATTAGGGTACTAGCAGAAATAGTAGTAAATCTAGTACCATTGTATATGGAAATAATCATACAACGCTAGTACCATAGTACTAAAAGGAACAACACTGCCAATGGACTTCATCATATATCCGTTGTGAGAACACAGCGCCACCTGCCTCTTAGTAATAAATTTATCAACTTTAAGTGGAAAATTGAAACAATAACTTTTTTCTATTGTTTATTTTATTAATCAAAAATGGTCTGATTTCTGATATCAGCAAGTAAAGTAGTTTACAAAAGTAACTAGAATATTTGTAGATAACTAAATTTTATGAGTTAAAAGAAAAAACTTACTTACACTGTGCGATAATAAACATGTAAAAATTTTGAAAAGTGTGAGGCACTAAGAATACTCTTAAAACAGTTTTACTTTTCTATTTAGTAAAGAGATTTCAGATAGTTAATCTAATTAGAGATTTTCGCTGTGTAACTAATTTTTTTCCACTTAACATTTAAAAAAAATCTTTTATGCACGCAATCATTAACTTAGGTACTATTATTATTTTAAAGGAATTTTTGTAACATACGGTTTAATAATTTTAGCACTACAGTACAATAAATTTTTGGTATCTTCATATAATATCCCTACAATTTTCTTCTTTTGGGAGAACCATGTATGTAGTTTTGCAGCTGCCGACGTTTGGAGAAATGTACGTGTTCTTTGGCCATTTTTACGTCTGTGAAAAATATATCACATACAGTACAGCAAACTTCACGGAGTTCTGCTATTAATGCTTGATTTTCTTGTCTCACAAATATTTTTTCGAATTCTTTTATACTTAATGGAGGTAAGCGTATGAATTTTCTTTTTAAGTTGTAACTATGTATCGGACTTTGAAGATGTAATATGGACATTTCCGGTGACAGCACATCTCCGAAAGTGATTCCACAGGTATGACAGTAACGTGGATCTGGATTACTAGTCGTGGGTTGCATACAATCGGCCATCTAAATCAATTAACATTAATTAATATTTTCATTATGTCTGTAATTTTAAGAATAGAGGAAGAGGCGAGGAGTTACATTCAAGAAACAATTGATTAAATTATGTCTTGTACGATTGATAACCGTAGTTAAACTAATTAAAGTTTCCTATCCAAAGTTATGCACAATTGCTCAAAACGTCCGTAAAAAAATTAGTGGCGTTTTGAGCAATATTACTATGAATTTAATTAGGGGTGACCTGACCTGACTTCATTTGCTTGGAAACTCTTGAAGTCAAATTTTTTACATTTCTGCGGTTTTTTGATAAGCATCTTTGAGAAACATACAGAGTGGTTCTTGTTCATGGCCTATTAGAAAAAATTAGAAGAAATAAAGAAGATACAAATCTGAAATTTTGTATATAGATCAAATATCTCATTTTCTATCAAAGGAAAATATTTAAAAAATAGTGTTACTTTTGCTAATACCGGGAGTTAATCCTGACTTTTATTTTAAATGGAACACCCTTTATCTTTTTCGTTTTTGGAATGCCCATTGAATTTTAATATGAGGATTGTATATGGAGTGTTTTCAGCAATAACAATTATTGAGCTGCTTTGTAAATTTTGACGGAAATAATTTATGTTCCTACTCAAAAACTAGAAAAACTCGAAAATACCCCACATCGTTAGAAACAGAATTTAATTCTCTTTTGATTAAATCCAAAAATGAAAAAAGATGGGGGGTGTTTTATTTAAAATAAAGAAGTTGAGATCAACTTCCTGTATTAGCGGAAGTTCCACAATTTCTAAAATATTTTCCATTAATAGAAAATTGTGCATTTGATACAAAATTTTAGATATGTATCTTCTTTGTTTCCCTATATTTTTCTAAGGGGCCGTGCACAAAAACCACCCTGTAAAAAGGGGAACTGTCTACAATGAAATAAATAATAAAAAAATTTAAAAGAAAAAAAACTACAAAAATTGTTTATATTGTCCATAATTCTTCATGCTAGCTTTTAATTTTTTAAAATTTAAAAATTGCGCCAGTCACGCGGTTACCTAAAAGGTGTCAAAATTTCAGACAGCTATTTTCAAAATCGTGTATTCTGGAACGAGGGTAATTTTTGCACATAATAATTCGATTTGGAGAATTCTTCGGGAATGTAAGGGTTAAGTGACCGAGAATTAAGGGGACACTATTGTCTGATTTTAATTTAACCACCAAAAGCTCTTTCTAGAATTTAAATAATTTCACCATAAGTTTTAGTAAAAAATCTTTATATTCAAGAAACAAATAAAGAGAGTATTTAAAATTCTCAATTGGAAACGTAAAGAATCGACTAAAGCACTTACCGTACAAGACTCTTGAAACTTTTCACCTCAGCTGCACAAATCCAAATGAACATGTGCGACGAACAGAAATTTTGGTTTGTTGCAAATTTTGGAAACATTTCCCAATACGCGATTCTTGGGGGAAACGCCACTTGCTGGCTCATGCGCAATATCTACGTAGTCTAATATTTCTGCAAAATGTTTTGTGGAAATTGCCATTTTGCCTTTTTCAAATTTTTTAACTATAAAACTATCAAAATTTTTATCTTGATAAGCAAAAATTCCGGTTTATATATAAAGTTCATATAAACAGAATTTCAGCTGATTTCAACAAATTACCATCTTATAGGCCCAAAAGCAAAGCTGCCGCAAAATGTACCACGTGTAGACTGCAAGCGATTAATGATAAAGTTTGATTTTGTTATTACGTACAATAAATAAATGAAGTCAATAAAATAAATAAAATAAAAATATTTTTATAACAATAAAGTTAACAAATCTATCGATTAATGTAATGACTAAAAATTAGTAAATTAGTAACGACTTTATGAACCTATAACACAATCTTTAACCGACATACAGATATCAAAGCAAACTATGCGGCCATGGGCTAATTACAAATTGCTTTAAGTCGCAAATTGCATTAAAGTTAAATAATATTGAGAGTAAATGATGTATAGTCGACGCCAATATGAAAAAATCAGTTTCCATGCCCTAAATATTAATCATGAAATAAATAAAATCGAAAATTATTTGAATATTTTCACATGACTCCGAACAAGATGTGATTGAACGTGACGAATGACGTCTCTCACCCATCACCCAATCATCTGCTTGTGTTTGTCATTTACACACAATTTATTTTGCAGGCAAATTAAATTATTGGTTAAAATTTCTCCGTTTAGTAACAAATTAAAAGTGCATTATAGACCTCTACGTAAATGTGGCCGTTTACTGACGTCACATGTCATGAGAATTCAGGGTGTTTTGGCGCGAATATTTTCGATTTGAAAATGAATATTTAATTACGTGACAAAAGATAACGATATAAAAAAAATATCTCGTGGTCATTTTTACACAAAATTAAAGTGCAAATACCCCATACACAAGCGTCATAAAAGGGAAATTCCTGCACCTAGACGCTTATCGCATTTCTTCCCGACAACGCTGCCAGTTTACTCTCTAGATGATAGCTTAAGGGTGGGGGTGACCTTTATGTATACATTTTATAACTAAAAAGCTCACATCAGATGTGTGGAAGCGTCATTGTTGCTTTTTTTCGAATCCACTATTTTACTTCCATACATCTTTAGATATTTCACGATTCATCAAGAAAAGACAATTATCAAATGGTAACGCTTTTACGCGCCATTTCCCCACTTACCGAGAGACGAGTGATTTTAAATGGTTTTCTTGTAGCACCCCATGGGCCATTTCTTCAATACCTGTAACTACCACAATATTTCAGGATTTATTATAATGGTCCGGCTTAGTAAGTGGAGAACTTATCGTAATTTCCAACTAATACTAGTGAAGGACTATAAGAAGGCTGTTAATATTTTAATACGTCCTGACTATTGTTGAGTAGCTTTCACTATTTTTTTTTAGTCTAAACATGGAGCTTAAGCAATTTTTTTGTAGCTTCTTTTTTCTAGAAATCATTCATTATGTGGTCAACAAAAATGTGGAAAATTTTGCTAGCAACCCCAATAACAACGTCTCTTGTCTAAACCACCAGTATTTTTAAACAACCGAGTATAATTTTTGATTCTTTATGAAATTCTGGACATGTCTGTCAAGTTTCTTTAAAATCCGAATTTTGAAACAAAAAACCAGGAGATTTTCTATAAATTTGTGAAGGAATTAATTATTTATAAAACTTTTATTAAAAACCTTCCCGTCTCAAATGCGCGCCAACTTCGAGCAAGGCAGTGACCAGTGACGTCAAGCCAATCAGAAAGTTTTTACACATCAATGCTAGAGCGCATTAAAAAAGTTTTTATGAAGTAAAATATTTTATTTCTTTGTGAACATTTGGACATTTCTTGTAAAACTGATTGAGGTTACAATAATTTTAAATTTTGAGAGGGTCAAACAGACTTTGATTGGTTTTCATGGAAAGGATGTGCCGATTAACTTCTATTACAAGTGTATTATGACGTCGTAGTCTATACAATAACTGCAGGTTTAAGGTTCTTTGCCTTTCTCGGAAAAGGTCTAGCTAGTACCTGTGTTGGGAAAACCCATAAATGGCACGTGAGGGAGCCATTTCTCACTATATTGACGGTACATCCGTCACTGTCATTTTTTCTTTCGATCTTCAACCTGAGAATTCATTTTACCGATTAAATTCATTAGGTTAAAGTACAATAGTTTCACTTGGTCCTTCGAGTTTGGTTTTAATTAATTCGCTACGGGTCTAGTACAGTAAGGTTTAGGTAAAAAATGAATCAACTGCATGTGGAATTTCGGATGTGTAACTTGTTTGTATAAAAATTTATTTTGAGTGTGAAATATATGTACAGAATAATATAAGGTAACAATGCTACAATACTAAAACCGCATATACTTCCTTAACATAATCATTGGAAAGTGCGTTGAACTGTACCGAAAAATTAGAATACTGCGATGAGACCTGCTTACTTAAAATAATATCCTGAAGCTACTCGTGTATATAAAATAAAATTTGTTTAAATTAAATATAATCTCCTTCACATAAAAAGTATTAAATACATCACAATACAAAATCCACTAACTAGGCTATCACATGATAAAAAGTATATATACTCAATAACTTACTGTCAAAACAACTAGCGATTTTGAAATAGTTTAATTCGCAGCATGAAATACGCTAATATCCTAAGTACAACAAAAAGTCCACAAAGGACCACAACATCAATAGTGTAAGTTAACATATCGCCCTTCATGGCCATTTGACTTAAAAATTGCGTTGGATATTTGAAATGACAATAAATCACTTTACAATCTAATTTCGGTCTATCCAAGCCATAAATCGATATCATAGTACCTTCGAAACTGTATTTAACATAACTCATATAGGGCAACCAACTTAAGTAGACGGGTATATCGTCGAGATTCGCGAAGAAACCTGAGAACAGCACCAACGGGATTGTCGAGATTGGTCCTAGGAACACGCCGGCCTACAAAAAATTTATTAATACATTCAAAATTCAATCAATTTCGTGATTAACCTCAATATTGAAAGCGGCGCCCACCAACAGGCCGAAACTTTGCGAAACTAAGGCCGTTAGCACCGATATCAGGAGGAACATTCCGAACCGGGTCGCTTCTAAGGGTTGCGAAGTTAAGTAGTAGACACCCATTATATAGCAAGAAGTCAGAACGATCTGCAATTAAACAATTAAAAAATATTAGTAGAAAACCTCGTATTCAAGCGAATCGTGTCTCCTAAACTAAATAAACCGAAATTGACATTGGACCTTTCGGTTCTATAAATGAGTTTAGTTTAGACCGGGATTCTAATCAATGAATGTAATAAAATTAAATATGCCGCTCTGTAGATTAAATATTTTACTTCTCGTGTTTGTAGTTAGAAAGCTACCTAGCATTACACGTCTGTATTGTTGGTTGCGGACCACGTCTGCATATGAATTCTGCGGTTCATTGCTTACAACTTCTTACTTCTCATGTATCTTAATTTTTATTTCTGTCATTAAAAATCATAGCAAGTGTTGCAACTTCTACAGGACGCCTCCTACGGCGGAATAACGCAAGTGGAATAAAAAAAATGTTTGCAGCCTTGCCTGAACAAGAGTAGTAATCTATTCAAACATATAAAAATTATTTTGCTCCTCCCTTGCGATTCCACTGATTCTAAAGAATGAAGTTATACAAAATATAAAATGTGTCGCTTTGTAGATCGGATGATCATTATTTCTTAGTAAATTATCTCTGCAACAATACACGTCTGCATGGCTGGTGGCGGAAAGCAAAACGCGCACATTATCTACGTTTGTAATTCTTCAATAATGGCAAGTGCTTTCCTTTTTATTTCGATATAGAGAAGCTGTAACTTTTATAGGGCGCCCCTGAAGTGGCGGAGTACCGCAATTACGAGGCACTCCTCCACAATAGTGTGTGAACAAGATTAGTAATCTACTGAGGCTATAAAATTTTTTATAGCCTCTGGCGCGGATGGCAAAATTATAATTTTAGCCATAAATCGGTTTGTTTTGTTTCAAAGATACCACCTGCAATTCCGATTTTCAGCAATTGCAAGAAATTACCTGGAACGGTATGTCGGCTAGTGTTTTGGCGAAATAGTAAGCCTTCAGCGAGTACCAATAGTTGAGATGTTCCCTTACAAAAACCGACATCTCCATTGGAACTAAAAAAATCAATAACATTATTAGAAGTTCTAAATTTTAAACAATCGACTTACAAGTTAAGATTGTTGGCATCATGGCGGTGAACATGGTGAACATTGTCGTGAAGAACAAACATCCGGCGTTGCTCATGACTTTCGCAGCGTCATTACCTATATCGTAATAGATCAAACCGAGGAGAATTCCAATAATGAAATGTGCGACAAGTCTCATTCTGGTGAGTGTTTTGTCCCTGAGTATTATATAGATGGTCCTCTTCAGCAATATCCAGAACTGCACTAAACCGGATGTTGGAAATCCGTTTTTGTCGGCTTGAGGTAAATTTTCTGAAGAATCCAAAAGAGAAGTTGTGCAAGTTGCTGGTGTTGATGCTGGAGTTTTAGCGAAACCATTTGGTAGAGGTTCAGATGGTTTCAATGGAATTGTTTCCTTGGCAATATCGTTCGAAATCACCTTACCACCATTCAATTCAGCTAATTGTGTATAACCATCACACCTACCGGCATTAACAGCTACTACCAGCTTTTGCACGTAATCTCCATGTTCTCCACACGCTACTTCCATTACTAAAAAAATTCCAATAAAATTTTGTTTGATATTAAAGAAAACAATTACCGTAATCAGCTGGATTGTGGTAACTGGGACATTCAAGCCCCATATCACTGAGAAACGGAACTAATCCAGTAACGGGTCCTCGATAAATGCATTGTCCTTCCGCTAACATGTAGAGAAAATCGAACATTTCGAAAAGTCTAGCTGAAGGTTGATGTATGGTACATATCACAGTTCTGCCGCCTCTCGCTAGCGATTTCAATAAACAAAGACATTGGAAACATGATGAACTATCCAAACCGCTAGTGGGTTCATCGAAGAACATTACAGGGGGGTTGTTAACTAGTTCTAAGGCAATAGAGAGGCGTTTTCTTTGGCCACCGGATAAACTCGATGTTAAAGTATCAACGCAATCTTGTAATCCTAAAGTTTCCATAATTTCGTTGATAACCACTTTTTTTTCCGACCGCGTTATCCCTTTACCTAATTTTAGGTTCGCGGATACTGTCATGGCTTCTTTCACACTTAAATGAGGAGAAAGACAATCATCTTGCATGATGTAACAAGACATTTTGCGGAAACGACGTAGACTCCTGTCTTTGCCGTTGATCATCACTGATCCGTCCAAGTTGGAGGTTCTGCAAAAACGGGCGTCAGTCTAAGAGAAGCGATAGAATAACAATAGATCTAAGTTGAGAATGGTACAGTTTCAAAAGGATGTGCGTAAGTTAAGTGGTGCTCGCGGATTGGAATTCGACCATTTGGCGAGATTTTAGATAAGATGATAGTGTTTAGTTAGCAAATCTCAAGTCGAGAGGGAAGGATTGGAGGTTAACAACAAGTTGTAAACGAAATCAATGGCGAGATCAAAATTTAATAAAAAACTATGTTTGAGATACGCAAATGCGATTTAACCATCACTCTCAAGAAATTATTTATGTTTGTTCTCTTATGGTAATTTTAGAATTCTTTTACTAGTTTTAGTAAGAGGGGCTAACTTTAAGTTACGAATCTATTAAAGCTGGGTACTTTGGGGCGATTATTCTCTTTTTTCAAGCGTTTCTTCCTCTTCCTCCTCAGACCAGAGGGTGTAATCTTTCATATCTTGCCTATATTTTGAATTGTTTCAAACTACACCTATATAGATGTTCATCTCCTTAACGTTGAGTGCCGGTTTTAGCCGGTAGGGGGCAAATCAATACTTTATGAAAATCCAGATTTTTTCACAATTATGTGTGCCCCATTGAGCTTGATGAACGTTAGGATCTGAATTTTATATAGCTAGCTTAATAAGGAAAAAGGCTATTAAATAAAAAAAAAAGTGCAGTAAGTAAAATAATGGGGCCCCAAAAAAGATATTGCTATCTGCCCTCTGCCAAAAGTGGAGCCTAATTGCTTAGATTTCTTAGAGGGATAGTTATTAGAAAAAATATTAACGTCATATATTTAAAAATTTCAAACACGATGAAAGGATATCAAAAAATTCAGACATTTGGCAAGAGGCTACCAAAAATTTTGCAGGTACTTAAGGGGCAGTCTATAGAAAATATTATTAAAATTATTTATGGTTATTGATCTTCACGGCCATTGTTAGAATTACAGCAGAAGATTACATTTTACTAATGTGGCTAGAAGACTTCTTGCAATGAATTGTTGATTGCCTATTGATGCCCAACCAAACCAGAACTCAACCCCGGAACAAAACCAAAATTTTTGTTGAGATTAATTGACTATTCGGTCAAAGTTACTAAAAGCACATAATTCACTAAAACGTGAAAAAAAATTCTCTCTGAAACCTTCCAACACTTCCACTTGGAAGAGAGTACATTCAAAAATATGAAAACTATCAATTTGGATAGGAAAAGAATTGCTAGAATATTTTTCTTACATTTTTTGTTATATTTAAACGTAAAAAGGCACGCAAAATGTTTGAGAGACAATATTGGACTTACTTGTATCCTGCCAGAATGTTCATGAGCGTGCTTTTTCCGGCCCCTGAAGGCCCCATAATGCCGGTGAGTTCCCCGGACTTGCATTTGCCATTAACACATTTGAGGATAGTTTTGTACCCTCGTTTCCTGCCTTCAGACACTGAGTATGACAAATCCGTAAATTCGATGTCAACAGGCGGTCTTTTAGGTAGATGTGTGAGCGATATCATCGGCCTTTTGTGGCCACTGGGACTATTATTGGGGACTTTCCTTAAAGCCCCCAAATTGGTTATTGTCACGGAAGAGGCGCCATTGCAAAGATTATTTTGGGAACCACTGCAAAAACACATTTTTTAATTAATTACTCAGACATATTGACGAATAATAGTTCAATTAAACTATTTATTTCGTGACCTCCACAATAAAACGACACTAACTAAAGGACAAAAAAAAATTGTAGTAAGACTGCAACTAACAATAGCGTTATTGTTGATTCCATCAGTTGTAATAATAAGATAAGTATTTCGGACGAGTCAATCGATAAATTTAGTTCTTTCGATAGGTTTAACAGAATTAATTAAAGTGAGGTAACGTACCTAATTTGGGTCATTTTTGGCGACTGGACCTCTGGTCTGGAACGGTCAAACGGCACTGGCGGTTTACTACCGTTACACTTTATTACTGACCCTATTTACAATTTATTAATTAAGGCCGTTTGACACCACTTAAACGTTTAACTGAGAGTGGTTTCATGAGGTGGTACCCTAAGGCTCCTCACCAATCGCGATCGCTATTTAAAATCTTTGTTATTCTACTTGGTAGGGTATAATTATTGACAAAAAGGATTCATCCTCTATTCTACTTAATTTTATGCTATTATTGTGCAGCTATAATTTATTCATAATGGGTCACGAAAACGCTCATCAAGGTGACATTTAGGTCTGAATACCTGAACAGGCCAGGGCGGAATTTTAATATTAAAAAGATCTATTTTCGTTTCTTTGCTATTAAATGTTGATACCTTAATTTGACCTAAGTTCGATTAATCGCGTGTTTGGACTGAAATATCACTTTTACTGGTCTAGTTGTAACTCGACCAATGCCATTTTGGTTCCAATTATTTTAACTGATTTACCTTAGGACAGAGGCGTTGTTGAGTGATTCCAGTTCCTTGGGTGGCGGTGAGCAAACTGCTCTGGCGTTGTACGATACAGATTCCTGTCCATCTTCAGTCTCAATAGGTAAATTGATTTTAATGCTTTTCGAGTCCGCCATTATT
Organism: Pyrochroa serraticornis; assembly: GCA_905333025.2. Classification (NCBI taxonomy): domain Eukaryota; kingdom Metazoa; phylum Arthropoda; class Insecta; order Coleoptera; family Pyrochroidae; genus Pyrochroa; species Pyrochroa serraticornis. The sequence continues at coordinate 3,827,166 of HG995157.1, read as the reverse complement.
ATTCGTCAGAAAACCATTGGACACCGGCCACGATTGTTTTACTATGATCCAGTCAGGCCCACCTGGAACAGAAAACATTATTATCTGATCAGATAGGCACCTCTCAATTGGACCATTTTGCTTTATCACCGAGACAATATACATTCAAATAAGTAGCAAAGCTAACGCATACACGGCGCAGCTGTGGTGGATCACGATCAAGTACCTAAAAGAAAAAATTAAGAGAGAATAGAGGTTGAAGAATTCTATTGCTGCCATTTCGAAAATAGATAGAATTGGAGAAAATACGCTTCACCATCTTCAAATCTTTTTTCTCTAAAGGTCACAGGGCGCTAACCGGAGGTTGGAAGACAATTTCAACAATTGAAGTACCAAGGATATTCCAAAAACGTTTAAAACTGATTTGATTTTTAAATTTTGAGTCAGCTACTCTAGTGGCGCCACTGGCGAGTTTAAGTTATGTAAATACGTGGGGCTTAAACCACTGTAGCGCTCCGGTTTAATTGGTTGCATAATCGCAAATTTTCGAAATTTTGATTATCTCAAGCATCCACAATTTCTTTGGAGACTTTTTGACGCCGGTATTACGTAATCAGTTTTTATCAACGAATAACGTCTTTTGATAAAACTGATTGAACTACAATTGGCGCTCGATTGGATGGAGATAATTACATTGTTGTAGAATAATCCACCAATTGAGATTACCAACATTGTTGTAAATTGATCAGATAACCCGATTTATTAACAAAACGCCGAGGTTTCGTCTACAAAATAATTAATAAAAGAAAGATGAAATATTGTAATTTATTTATTAAATTGCTCAATGGTTCGGCAAAGTGCATGAACGTGTAGTTGGTGAGAAATCAAGTAATGTTGCGGAAGTTGACCCTGAAAGAGTTTGCCTTAGGGACACTTTCAAAACAATTATTTTTCAACACTTAAGATGTTTGCCAGTAGAGGTAGTAACTATAATTATTTGTAATCAGTTGAAACAAGATTAATTTCATTGGTTTAAATCTCGTTAAAATCATTTATTTCGGGAGCTTCATTTAAACAATGAAACTGCTATCTTTTCCGCTTTATTGCGTCACTAGTTTATCGTCAAAGCGATGGAATCTGGGAAATTTATAACCTTTGACTAGAATAAAAACAATTTAACAACTAATGGTTGGTTGTAGTGAAAGTAAGCGGAAATTGTTCGTTTTAGTTGCAGTGTGGTAACAAAAAAATCGCATTATTTCCACAAAAACGACAGTGACGACATAATAGATAGTCAAGCTGTTGTTGAAGTGTGTCGTGTTCATTAAGTTGGTCTAGAAATTTTTTTCAATTATTTTGGCTGAATTACGTTAAGTTTGAGTCATGTTAGGTAGTCTTGATAGGCAACAATTAAAGGGCATGAGATAAGAGATTTAAATTGAATGATTAATTTAGCAATTTAGCAGAGACCAACGACCAACTGATAATTGAAAGTAATTGTTCTGGGAGCGATTGAAATAGCCGCGCTAACCTCAACCATCTGCTTAATTATGGCGGCTCTCCCTGTTCTCTTGTGATTTCAAAATATTTCCAACAATTAGATTCAAACAGTGCAATAGATTAGAAATTTTCGTGCCGTGCTTGCGTTCTCAACATCACATAACAAAACAGCTAAAGCTAAAAGAGGAGAAAAAAATTATATAAAATTGAAGGTATGGAGAAGTCTTCAGGAGAGAGTATCAGACAATCTGCGCTAAGATGCACGTAAAGGAAGCCAGTAATCACTTCGTGGTACAATTGGAACAAGGTGGATAAGAAAGAATCGCCATTCTATCAGTTAGTCTGGAGTGGCATCCTTCAAGACAGTAGCACCACAAAGTTCAAACAAGTTACAAGTTTAAAAAGTCAAATATCTGACAGTTAAACATTCCAAGAAATCTAAGTGACCTTTATGGATCTGCACAAGAATAGCAGATGGCCATGAAGACTACAACCAAGAAAATCACGGTGGTTTTTCCTATTGTGGTATAGTAGTTTAGAGACAGTCATTGAAGAAGAACGTCAAGAAATAGAGATCAGTCTGAACTTTACAACAACTGTTTCAAGTAGAAGGCAATCATAGAAGTTAATGCAAGAAATGCTACAGAGGTCATACATTGATAAAAGCAACTGTTAAGGATAAGAGTAAGTAGAAGTAGGTAAAAACCTACTAAGAATGCTTGAAATAAAGCGGACAAGAGTACACAAAAATAATATGACAACGAGAACACCGATGTGTTGGCCAAGAAAGACACATGGAGAGTTTTAAAAGGACCAGAAGTAACCCAGAGAAACTTGAAGAATAAAAAATGTTAAGTACCACAAGGTAGCGATTGCAGGAACAGAAATAGAATTCAGTGCGAATCTGGGTTCCTCGAATTGTGTCTCAATCAAGCAGGAATTTGGAGATTTTTTAAAGAAATGGTACGCAGGACTGCATCGCAACTGATAGCCAAGTAGCTGTTAAAGTTTAGAATCAGTGAAAACAAAGACGCTGCTCGAAAGATATACAAAAAGTTGTTTTGAAACTACCAGAAGCGACCAGAGGAAACCTGAAGGGTCAAAAATATTAAGTGGCACTTAGTAAGAATTGCGGAAAATTCCAGAAATAGAATGAAGTCCAAAGGTTTTCTCCGATTGTGTTTCAAGCAGGAATTTGGAGATTTTTAAAAGTGATACGACAATCTGCATCATAACTGATAAGCAAGTAGCTGTTAAAGTTTAAAGCCAGTGAAAACAGAGGCTTTGCTCAAAGATGACATACGAAGAGCTTTGAAACTAGCAGAAGCGACGCAAAGAAACCTGAAGGGTCACAAACATTAAGTGGCACTGAGTAGGAATTGCGGAAAAATCCAGAAATAGAATGCAGTCCAAAGGGTTTCTCCAATTGTGTTTCCTGCAGGAACTTGGAGGTTTGTAAAAGAAATGGTACGCAGGACTTTCACTGATAGAACAATCTACATCATAACTGATAACTAAGTAGCTATAAAAGTTTAAAACCAGTGAAAACAGAGGCATTGCTCAAAGATGACATACGAAGAGCTTTGAAACTAGCAATAGCGACGCGAAGAAACCTAAAAGGTCACAAACATTAAGTGGCACTGAGTAGGAATTGCGGAAAAATCCAGAAATAGAATGCAGTCCAAAGGGTTTCTCCAATTGTGTTTCATGCAGGAACTTGGAGGTTTGTAAAAGAAATGGTACGCAGGACTTTCACTGATAGAACAATCTGCATCATAACTGATAACTAAGTAGCTATAAAAGTTTAAAGCCAGTAAAAACAGAGGCATTGCTCAAAGATGACATACGAAGAGCTTTGAAACTAGCAAAAGCGACGCGAAAAAACGTAAAGGGTCACAAACATTAAGTGGCACTGAGTAGGAATTGCGGAAAATTCCAGAAATAGAATGAAGTCCAAAGGTTTTCTCCGATTGTGTTTCAAGTAGGAATTTGGAGATTTTTAAAAGTGATACGACAATCTGCATCATAACTGATAAGCAAGTAGCTGTTAAAGTTTAAAGGCAGTGAAAACAGAGGCCTTGCTCAAAGATGACACACGAAGAACTTTGAAACTAGCAGAAGCGACGTAAAGAAACCTGAAGGGTCACAAACATTAAGTGGCACTGAGTAGGAATTGCGGAAAAATCCAGAAATAGAATGCAGTCCAAAGGGTTTCTCCAATTGTGTTTCCTGCAGGAACTTGGAGGTTTGTAAAAGAAATGGTACGCAGGACTTTCACTGATAGAACAATCTGCATCATAACTGATAACTAAGTAGCTATAAAAGGTTAAAGCCAGTGAAAACAGAGGCATTGCTCAAAGATGACATACGAAGAGCTTTGAAACTAGCAATAGCGACGCGAAGAAACCTAAAAGGTCACAAACATTAAGTGGCACTGAGTAGGAATTGCGGAAAAATCCAGAAATAGAATGCAGTCCAAAGGGTTTCTCCAATTGTGTTTCATGCAGGAACTTGGAGGTTTGTAAAAGAAATGGTACGCAGGACTTTCACTGATAGAACAATCTGCATCATAACTGATAACTAAGTAGCTATAAAAGTTTAAAGCCAGTGAAAACAGAGGCATTGCTCAAAGATGACATACGAAGAGCTTCGAAACTAGCAAAAGCGACGCGAAGAAACCTAAAGGGTCACAAACATTAAGTGGTACTGAGTAGGAATTGCGAAAAATTCCAGCAATAGAATGTAGACCAAAGGGTTTCTCCAATTGTGTTTCAAGCAGGAATTTAAAGGTTTGTAAAAGAAATGGTACGCAGAACTTTCAATGATAGAACAATCTGCATCACAACTGATAACTAAGTAGCTATTAAAGCTTAGAGTCAGTGAAAACAGAGGTGCTGCTGAAAGAAGACAGAAGAAGAGTTTTGAACCTACCAGAAACGACCAAAAGAAACCTAAAGGGTCAAAAATATTAAGTGACATTAAGTAGGAATTGCGGAAAATTACAAAAATAGAATGCAGGCGAAAGGGTTTCTCCAATTGTGTTTCAAGCAGGAATTTGAAGGTTTGTAAAAGGGATGGTACATATAACTTTCACTGACAGGAGAATCTGCATCATAACTGATAACCAAATAGCTGTTAAGGCTTTGAGTCAGTAAAAGTAGGTTCTACAAAGGTAAAAACCTACCAAGAGGGTATGGAATCAAATGAATTAAAGTTAGGCGGTGCTCAAAAAAGACATATGAAGAGTTTTAAAGTATAGTAAAGATGAAACTTTACCAGATCTTATCTTCAGTTGCAATATTGAGGAGATTTCCATACTTTATGGAACCAACTGCGATACAGGTAGTTAGATTGACCAAATAATGGTCTTTTGAGAAAGAACGGGTCTAAAGTAAAAATATTGAGTTGTAAGTTTAACTTCAGCAGAGTTCGGTAAGACCACAACACTTAAAAGAAAAATGTAGCGATTTTCATAAAAACTATATGCAAAACCGGGGCATCACTCCACATATTTAAATGGTTAACCAACTACGCCGTTAACCTTTTTTGTATCCAACCGGAATCGAACGCATCTCTTTGGCAAGTTAACGATTGCTGAGAGATTAGTTGGTCCATAAAATCGTAATGATGTAGAGAGAGGTTACTAGTAATTTTCGTTTTTATGGTTAACATCGTGGCCAGTTCCAGATTGACGTGGTTTATTATTTTACAAGTTCGGTTTGTGTAATGGTAATAACTTGTTTGCTATATTAAGTTCACTTCAAAATAATTAAACTTATTACGCATTGATTGATTTGCAATTTGAAGTTAATGATGGACATTATTTATTGAAAACATTATAAATAAACGTTTATGATAATTTTTTAATTAAAGTCCTGAAAAATTAGCGTCACCATTTAATAGTAAAGGAATTTTTCAAGTCTTAATTACGTTCCGCTGTGTATACTGCCAGGTACAAAGTATATTGTTCAAAGTTCATTGTTTTCTTTGTAATTCATCCCACGAAACTAGTGCTTGAAATAACGAAAGCAATTTTGTGGAGGTGGCTAAATTGAAATTACAAAAATTTTCGATTAATTTTTTGGTGTAGGTACCTATGGAGAAATTGCTAGTTTTTACGAGAACAACAGAATTTGTTGCTAAAAGTAATTAAGGTCATCACGGTTTTCCTCAAAACCACTAGAAAATTCGATTTAAATTCTAACATATGTTGTTGACGTATAGTAAATAGTAGTAATGATGATAAGAAACGACCTGATAATGCGGATTAACTTACCGTTAAGCCAGTCATCAAAACATTAAAATTTCGACGTATAAAAGATAATCCAAGAGTATGTACAGTCGAGTCCCAGTGAGTGAAACTTTCTGATGTCAATAAATTTTAGTAATGCTCCATTTTTTTTAACTTGACCCCAGTTGATGTGTTTTAATGATGCCAAAAATTTACAATTTAGAATATTTTTTTTTCATAGAAACCTGTTTTTAATAATGATGAGTAATAGAATTGGAGAGGTCAAGAAACGTTAGATAACAAAATCGAGTCAAGGACAAGGATGGAATGTTAATTTTATTAACGATTCTTTTGATTGCTATTTCAACCAAGAACGTCGGCAGCATTCGTTATGAAAGGATTCAACGGAAACAATTGTTAATTACAAAAATGAAACAAAAGACAGTTGGAGAGACACTGACGCATCTGGCGTGAATCACGCGAACTACGCCATGTGACCAAAGTTACTTAGTGAGGCAAATTTCCAACGAATTTCCGGTTACTTTATCGCTTTTCTTCAATCAGCAAGATCTTTGTGGAATCATGTCAAAACTAAACAGTCCCTTCTGCTTTAATCTCATCGCTTCAAGGGCGAAGCCAAATGGGCATTCAAAAACACCAAAAGCTCAATCAGCAAAATCTTTGAGAAACCAAAATCGGACAGTATCCTCTTCTGCTATTTTATTCCCTTCAATTTAAGGGTCGAAACCCAATGGGCATTCCAAAACACCAAGAACCTCAATCAGCAAAATCTTGGAACAAAATTGAAACAAAAAAAAAACGAACTCACTAAAAAGCTCAATCGGCCAAATCTTTGTAAAATTGTAGAAAATAGAGATCATGGCAAAACTGAACAGTATCCTCTTCTGAAACCAAAGGGTTGTTGATCAAAAAGACGAATTCACCAAAATTAACTTTTTGGCCGTTCTTGCTTCAAGAAGAGAAGATTATCGAACCCTAAATCTAATCTTAATCTTGCTCTACTAATACTAGGAAAATGATGATTTCAGCAAAAATGTGGCAGGTGCTACTGTGATCCCAAAAACTGATTGAATCAGAGAAGGAAAACTTGTGCTATTTTTACGAATCTCTCCGCTTAACAACAAATTGTCTACCTCATCAAGATTACCGTTAATAATGACCTTGGCAATTAGATAACAAAGGTTGATTGATTTTATCGATACATCAGACGCTTCCAGTCTGGACTGTTGATTTTGTAACAACACATTAAGTTCTCATTTAAATTCTTCAAACAAGATTTCTACATTTTGGTTGTTTATTTTAAAAAATTGCAATGCCACGCTTCCAGTTGATTAATTCAATTGTTTGCATTGGAATTAACACGAGTTTATTTATAGCAAAAACACATGCGATATCCAGTGGATCGTTTGTTTTTTTATCGCATTTTGTAAGGTAGATAACAAGCAACAGTAGTTTATTTACAACAAATAGAAACTAATCGAGATTTTCAACGTTTATTTCCTTTTTGTTTTTATTTTTCACAACTCTACTTTGTATTCTTAGAACAGTCCAAGGATGGTCAGTTGTTGGGATGTTAGGTTATCTTGCAACAATGTTAGCAAAAAGGGGTCATAACACTTTGGAAGCTTTTTGTTGCTGTTAATTATTAGTTGTTTAGCATGACTGGTTCAATAAAGGAAACTGACAAACAAAAATATAAATAGAGCGGCAAATAATGTAAATAGAGACAGAAATTAGCGAGTAGCAGCAATGTTTCTGTAAATATTAAAAATTATTTGGCACGTTTATCAGGTTCGTTACAAAATCAGGAATGGCAAAAATGTGGGTGAAAATTAGCAAGAAATCGCCAGTGTTTGGGGGCACCATATATGTGCCGAATAGCAATCATTCGTGTATTGAGCGAACTATTTGTCGAGCAACTCGTTATAATACGAGCACACCGCTCCACATATCTGTCTATTTGTTGTAATCCCCATGACCAAGCAAGCATTCGTCTCCTTTGACTCATGTCAAGCCCGCACGACATATGCGCCAAATAGCCGAATAGCGAATACCGAATAGTTGCTATTCGCCAAACACTTAATTTTTCCCATTCAATGTCGGTCAAGTGACAAGAGTCAAACGAGACGAACGCTTGCTCATGTGGATTCGTACAAATGGACGCATATGTGGAGCGGTGTGCTCGTGTTATGACGAGCTGCTCGGCAAATAGTGTATCGAATATACAAATAATTGCTATTTGGCTATTCGAAGCATATGTGGTGCCCTCTTCACTTTACCGACATTGCATGGGAAATATTAAGCTTTTGGTGAATACCAAACATTGCAACAAATTTTCTAAGCCTAATAGCAACTATTCGGTATTTGTTATTCGGCTTTGTGGCTCACATGTGGTAATCGATTAACTTAAACAAGTTTGCAAGAGGCAAGTGACTGAATACAATTTTAATATAAAACAATTACAAGAACAAAGAAGTAAGTAAAAATGATTTTGATATAATGAAAGTGACTTGACCACGTTTACAGCACTCAAGCCACTGAAAAGATCAAGATCTAATATGTAAAAAAAAACAATAAAAAAGAACAAAGGTTAGCAACCAAAGAAAGATTCAAAAGTGCCACTTCTAATATATAAAAATAGAAATATGAGTGAGAAGGAACCAATTTTTCTGTAAATAATAAGACTGACTTAGCTACATTTACAATAACCCAGTGATTGAAAAGAACGCAGAAAAAGAACAATAAATGTAAAGATTAGTAAAGAAATAATTACGTTTCTGCAGATAATGAAGTGACTTGGCAACGTTCACAAGACTTCAATAACTGAAAATGACAAAAATTAATAAAAAAAAAACAACAAATGTATACAAATATTGGTATACAAACAAAAATCAAAAACTGCTAATTTTAATATAAATAAAAAAAGTACAGAAAGATTAACGAGGAAGTAGCAACGTATTTAGCAATAATGAAAGTGACTTAAAGATGTTTACAAAAATCAAAAGACACGGTCTAATATAAAAAAAATTCAAAACAGACGAATATCAGTAAGCGAGGATCAAAAACTGCACATTCTAATGTTTGTTAAAAAAATACAAATAATAACGAGAAAGTGCCAATATTTTTGTAATAATGAAAGTGACTTAGAGACGTTTACAATAATCCAGTGATTGAAAAGAACGCAGAAAAAGAACAATAAATGTAAAGAATAGTAAAGAAGTAATTACGTTTCTGCAGATTATGAAGTGACTTGGCCACGTTCACAAGACTTCAATGACTGGAAATGGCAAGAATTAATAGAAAGAAACAACAAAAGTATACAAATATTGGTATACAAACAAAAATCAAAAACTGCTAATTTTAATATAAATAAAAAAAGTACAGAAAGATTACTGAGGAAGTAGCAACGTTTTTGCCAATATTGAAAGTGACTTAGAGATGTTTACAAAAATCCAGAGACACGGTCTAATAAAGAAATCAAAATTCAAAACAGACAAATATCAGTAAGCGAGAATCAAAAACTGCACATTCTGATCTTTGTTAAAAAAGTACAAATATTAACGGGAAAGTGCCAATATTTTTGTAATAATGAAAGTGACTTAGAGACGTTTACAATAATCCAGAGACTGAAAAGAACACAAAAAAACAATAAATATGATAATTACCGCATTTTTGTAACTTGGTAACGTTTACAATAGTTAAACGTAAAGTGTCATAAAAAAGCAATAAAAACGGCAAAGAACAGTAACTTAGCAAAGATCAAAGACAGCAAATTTTAAGAGTGCGGTTTACGTTTTTTGCGTTCTCTGTCATACACACAGGGCGTCATAGGCCCAAAACTATAGTAAATTTTCCGGTAAATGGAAGCCAATAATGATGTTTAGGGTTTCATGGGTTTTCAATCGCGATCTAGTATGCAACGACGTCGGCAAAATATAAATTTGCACTAAAATTTTGTAAATTTTAGGCGATATTCAATCGAACGCATTTGCGAAAGTAGTTGACCAATCGACTTAAAATTGTTTTACTTTCGTAATTATGTGTCCAGATTTTTAAAAGTAAAAAAAATAAAAAAATCGCTCCAATTTTTGAGTTTCCTGCAACAATCGAGTGCCTATATCATCCTGGGCGTGCGAGAGAGAACGCAGCATTGGATGTAGACGTGCCCCCTAATATATAAAAAAATGCAAGGATTACCGAGAAACCACAAACATATTTATAAATAATGAAAGTGACTTACACACACAATTGTTTATGTTTATTTTAGATTGATTCAGTTCTCTACTTACATTACTTTAATAGTTTCTGGTTTATATAACAAAGAGGATTTTTTTACTGTCATTAAATTACAAGAAGAATCAACAAAAAAACTTAGTCACAACTACCCTTTGCCAATTATTATTGAATGAATTATGAATCATATGATGACTCCACAACCACGCAATACTTAATTGCGTAAAGTACATTAATCAATATTTATTGTCCACTATTATTTACAGGTCTGCGATTTAACAATCGAGTATTGTTTTCAGAATGTAGCAACAATTTTTCGAATAATCAATATTTGACGCTTAGTTTTTGCAATTTCCCCATTTTTCTGCTCAAAACTTTTTTGTTGCCTGTTTCAGTTTTCCTTTGTTTTTGGTATGATGAGGGTTAAGTCAACAACTACTCTTTGTTTTGAGGCTGATTTGATAATAAAACCGAAATTATTATTAATATTTGCAGTCTTCAAAGTGCAAATAAGAAAGGTAGCTAACCTCCAACACAAAAGAATTTTCTTCAGTATTAAAAAATGCTTGCATAAGCTTAAAGTAGTGAAAAAAATTGCATATTATGATGCTAAATCCAATGAAACTTAAAGTACATATTTGGTTCGTAAATCACGAATTATTTATGGTTTATAGACCAGTGATTAGCGTTACGCCATATGGTTGCAAATTAAAAAAAATTGTAGCGCCACTTTCTAATTGTTAGAAATAAAATTAAGGTAATGCTACTATCATTTGAGGGTTACCTTCAAGGGTTGCGGTGAATTGAACTACAAAAAAGTACATAATAGAACCTTCCAGGGTTTTTGCAACAATTTTCAATCGATTCCCGCTTTCGTGCTGAATTTTTATTGTCCATAAAACGCTAACACTCACCAAAAATAAGGTAGAAATTTAGGCGATGATCTATTTGTAGCCGCCAACATTATTGAATATTTTCCAAGAATTCCCAAACTAAAGATCACATTTTCTTAATTATCACCACTTGTAATCACAAATAATTGTGTAATAAGTTGCACAATTGTAACAATTGCGCTTCGACGAAAGCTCGATTGATTAGGATTTGTTGAAAGGTTTGAAAGAGTTTTGGCAGGAAATGATTGAATTCAGGTATTAGACGTGAAAATTTTCAGGACGAAAAGCTCGTTTTCAGTTTTGTCACTTATCGATTGTTCTGTGTACACGTACCATTTGCTATATCCTTTGCGAGTCCAGGACACTGTCACTACACAAGTAACGGATCGCTACGGTGTGTCACTCCCAACAAAACCCACACTTCTTTCAACACTGAGTATCTAGCTAGAGACAGTCACCATCATCACCACCATCAGCTGTTCAATTCGACCACATCCTACATCGTGTACCTCCGTGTTGGTCATCAACACAAAGCTACTGCGCGACGCTAAGTTACAAAATGGTTTGCCATAGTCGCACGAAAATAACTCATACTGTGTCTTGGTGCAAACGCACTGAATAAAGGATCACCCGGAGAACTTAAGGACGATATCAACCACGTTCCGGATGGAACTAGCGACTTTATCGCTTTCAGTGCAAACGAACTTAGCGAGGAAGGGGGCACATCGATTTTCTCTTTTCTGCACATGTGTTCTGTATTTGCTTTCCAGCTTTTGTTCCTGAATATTCCAAGAGGTCCCGACTAATCCGGGTGGCGACCAAACGACACCTGATTGCAGCCAACCCTTTAGAATCTCAGGAAACATTTTTTTAACCAAATTAAACAAACCATAAACGAAATTTTTTTGGACCCATAAGTCACTTCAAAGAACGTCGGTTGCATCTTCAACCTATTAATAGTTTTACTGTAAAAACAAAAGAGTATTTTGGGGTCTCCAAGTGAGTTTTTGGATGATTTCGATGCGTTTCCAGTTATTGATATGAATGCCAATCGCTGCCGGGGTTACAATTTTTTTTTCATATGGTAATTTATGTCGCGAGGGTCATCAGACGTTACGGTTCTTTAATTACGAATTATAATTTATTTTGTCCAGTCATAATTCACAATTAACAACGTCCTTTACCCCTTGACGTAAAAAACATTGATTAGCCACGTGGAGTACTTGCGTAAGTACTGATCAGTGTTTTTTAGATTTTGGAGTTACAAGTACGTAGTGATAGTTTTTATTTAACAAAAATTTTTGGTAGAACACCTGGTTTACTACGCATTTATAACAAAGTCAATCTTTTCTACTATTTCCTTTTCTGATAAAAAACAGATAAACAATGTAGGTATTTTCTGTGTTTTCGTATTGCCTCAAATTCATTGTTACAAGTTGTTAAATATGACTAAACAGGTACAATGGTAATGTTTTTTATTTGTTTGTAATTAACAATGGAAAATTTATAACGCAAGGTCACATACAACGAGTACCGTATATGGAAGTTAATTTATAAAATTTATAACAAATATCAAAATTTTATTGTAATTTTGGCGATTTTAACTAATTTATTGTTTATTTACAAAATGTGACGCCAGCATTTATAGTTTACAGCTTTACGCAATTTTTTTTTCGCAATAGTACTTATCATTAATTACGTTAGATGTCAACACGAGCTAAGAGAACTTTGTAATCTATTTATTGTAATTAAAATTGTTATTAGATATTGTACTGGGGAAAATTGATATTAAAAATTTGAAGAGTTAAGTGTTATTTTGAAAATTGCTTTCCTGCTCAAGACAATCGAAATACTGGTGTAAATGATTCAAAATGTCCAACTACAAGTGCTCATTATCAACAAAGAGAAAAAAAACTAGTAATAATAAGAATAATAATTTATTTATAAGAAACATGTGTTCTAAAAATGTATAATTTCTATAATTATAGCAATTAAAAATTTGGTTGAAAAAAAAATTTAAAAACAAGAAAACCGAACTTTTCTTCTTCTTATTCACTTAGATTCCTTCTCAAGACAGTGGTCCAGCATTCTTTACATCTTCTTAATGGTCTCCTTTACGTGTGTGTTTCTGCTGCTTTTTCGTATTTTGTCCTTTCTACTGATTTCTTAATTTTTTCAATATACTTCTTAAAATATTTTCTCTAATTGCGTTTATATATTCTACATCGTATAGAAAATAAAAATTTTGTTACCCTTCAAAATAGCGCAGGAATTATTGAAGAAATGAAGAATGGTGAAATAAATCAGATGCAAAATAAACGTTCTGCTAAAGAGTAAATGAGGAGAATAAAGATGTTGATCAGCCCGAAAAATAGAAATAATTCAGTAAAATTGAATGGCAGAAATGAAAATAATTATGAAGAAAAATATTTCTTTATGGTATAACAAATTAAAAATGCGAGAAAAATAAATCAGATAAAAGAATAAAGAAACTTGTCATAGAAAAACAAAGCTGATAAAATTGAATAGAAAACCAGAGAAATATTGAAGATAAAAAGGAAGACAATTCAGATTGAAAACAAAATTCTTTAGATTACAAAATAATACAGAAAATAAAAAAGTTTTGGGAAAAAAATAAAAATTACTGTGAAGAGAATTATAATTGCAGCAATAAGCAAATTAATAAAAATAGAGTGCAACATGTTTATAAGGAAAAAAATCAGAGAGAGAATTAATTTTCTGCTAAAGAATCAAAGGTGGAGGAGAAAGAAATAATTAAATGGAGAATAAAGAAATAGTTTAGATAGAAAAGAAAAATTCTTTTTTATACTTCTTCTCATGGCTCTTTTTCGGTGGTCCAGCATTCATTCCATCTCCTGGCCTCCTTTATGTGTGTGTTTCTGTTGGTTTTTAGTGTTTTGCCCTTTTCACTGATTTGTGGCTGTTTATTTTTTCAATATACTTCTTCAACTATTTTCTACGACTTCGTTTACATCTTCTAATATTTTGAATTTTATAATATTTGTTTCTACATCTGTTTCTAGGTATTCTTCCTTATATAGTTCTTTGATTTTTGTTTTTTATCACCTAATAATTGGTCTCACTATTGTCTTATATTTTAGATACTTTGACGTAAAATCCAAAAGGAAGAAAGTTTTGTTGCGTAACTTCAATTGTTTCAAATAAAAAAAAAATTGAGACAACCTATATGCCTTCCAGCAGGAGTGCTGCAAGGAAATGTTTTAAGAGCTAACTTGTGTGTGCTCTTCTCCAGTGATATTTTGAAATTGAAATAAGTGAAAAGGAAAAGATTTGCGCAATTAAAGAAATGATCATATAGAACATAAGATGCGGTTAGAATCTAAAATAGTGCAGAAGATACTAAGAAAGCGATAGTGTGTTACGAATCAGTTTAAGAATAAATATCGTGGCAATTAAAATAATATGAAGAAATAAAAAGTAACAATTTTGAGAATTGTTAGTCTATCGAATAATAAATGAATGGAGCTAGAGTTCAACTTATTTATAAAAAAATTAATGAGAGACACAATGGACGCTCTACTAAGAACAAGACGGTGAAGGAAACAATCACATGGAGAATGAAGAAGTACATCAAAGAGAAAATAAAAATTCTGCTACAATTCAAAATAGCAAACGGTGAAGGAGACAATCACAATTCAAAGCAAAGGAGATATTGAAGAAATAAAAAATGATGACATAAACCAGATCAAAATAAAGTTTTTGCTAACGAATAAATGTGGAGAATAAAGATGTTGATCAGGCAGAAAAATAAAAATAATTTAATAAGATTGAATGGCAGAAATGAGAATAATTATGAAGAAAAATATTATTTTATAGTATAACTAATTGCATAAGCAGGAAGAAATAAATCAGATAGAAGAAAACTCCTGCTAAAGTTGCAAAGAAAAGAAATGAATAATGGTGAAATAGTTCAGATACAAAATTAACTTTCTGCTAAAGAGTAAATGTGGAGAATAAAAATGTTAATGAGACGGAAAAGTTAAAATAATTTAATAAGATTAAATAGCAGAAATAAAAATAATTATAAAGAAAAATATTTCTTTATGGTATAATAAATTAAAAAAGCGGGAAAGAATAAATCAGATAGAAGAATAAAGGAATTTATAATATTGTAAAAAAAACTCAGCCAAGTTGCAAAGAAAACGATAGAAATATTGAAGATAAAAATGAAGACAATTCAGATTGAGAATAAAAATCCTTGGATTACAAAATAATACTTACAAAAATTACTGTGAAGAGAATTATAATTGCAGCAAAAAGCAAATTAATAAAAATAGAGTGCAACATGTTTATGGGAAAATAAATCAGAGAGAGAATTAATTTTCTGTTAAAGATTGAAGAAGCGGAGGAGAAAAGAATAATTACGTGGAGAATGAAGAAATAGTTTAGATAGGAAAAATCTTTTTTATATTTTTTCTCATGGCTCAACTCTTTCGGTAGTCCAGCATTCTTTCCATCTTCTTAATGGCCTCCTTTATGTATGTGTTTCTGCCGGTTTTTTATGTTTTCCCTTTTTACTGGTTTGTTGCTGTTCATTTTCTCAATATACTTCTTCAAATATTTTCTTTGATTGCGTTTATATTTTCTAATATCTTGTTTGCTATAATATTCGTTTCTACATCTCTCTCTCTCGGCGTTCTTTCTTGTATAGTTCTTTGGTTTCTGTTGTTGCCACTTCTTGGTCCGCTCAATACTTTATAATTAGACTTACGATTGTCTTGTATTTTAGACATTTTGACCTATAATCCAAAAGGAAGAAAGTATTGTTGCATAATTTCAATTGTTACAAATTAAAAAATATAGACAACTTTTATGGCTTGCGGCAAGAGTGCCGCAAGGAAGTGATTGTGGACCTATCTTGTGTATGCTCTTCTCCAGTGATATTTTAAAATTGAAATAAGTTAAAGAGAAACAATTTGCGCAAATGAAAAAATGATCAGATGGAACATAAAATGCGGTTAGAATCTAAAATAGCAAAAAAGATACTAAGGAAGCAATCATGAGTCACAAATCAATTTAAGAATAAATATCGTGGCATTTAAAATAATATGAAGAAATAAAAAATAATAATTTTGCGAATTGTCAGTCTATCGAATAATAAATTAATGTAGCTAGAGGTCAACTTATTTATAAAAAAATTAATGAGAGACACAATAAACGTTCTACTGAAGAACAAATTGGTGAAGGAGACAATCAAATGGAAAATGAAAAAGTGCATCGTATAGAAAATAAAAATTCTGTTATTCTTTCAAAATAACGAAAGAAATATTAAGAATATGAGGAATGGTGAAATAAATCACATACAAAATAAAGTTTCTGCTAAAAAATAAATGTGGAGAATAAAAATGTTGATCAAACAGAAAACTAAAAATAATTTAATAACATTAAATGGCAAAAATGAGAATAATTATAAAGAAAAATATTATTTTATGGTCTAACTAATTAAATAAGCGAGAAGAAATAAATGAGATACAAGAAAAGCCTCTTCTAAAGTTGCAAAAAGAATAAAAGAAATATTGAAAATGAAAATGAAGACAATTCAGACTGAGAATAAAATTAATTGGATTTCAAAATAATACGGAAAATAAAAAAGTTTCGGAAAGAAATAAAAATTACTATGAAGAGAATTATAATTCCGGAAATAAACAAATTAATAAAAATAGAGTGCAACATGTTTATGGAAAAATAAATCACAAAAAAAATAATTTTCTGCTAAAGAATCAAAGGTGGAGGAGAAAGGAATAATTAAGTGGATAATGAGGAAATAGTTTAGATAGAATATTTTCTCATGGATCAACCTTTTTGGTGGTCCAGCATTCTTTCCATCTTCCTCCCTTATGTGTGTTTCTGCTGGTTTTTTGCGTTTTGCTCTTTCTACTAATGTGTGGCTGTTCACTTTTTGATATACTTTTTCAAATATTGTCTACGATTGCGTATATATCTTCTAATATCTTGTTTGTTATAATATTTATTTCTACATCTATCTCTCGGCGTTCCTTCTTGTATAGTTCTTTGGTTTCTGTTGTTGCCACCTCTTGGTCCGCTCAATACTTCATAATAGATCTCACTATTGTCTTATATTTTAGATACTTTGACGTAAAATGCAAAAGGAAGAAGGTATTGTTGCGTAATTTCACTTGTTTCCAATTAAAAAATATAGACAACTTATGTGGCTTCCGGCAGGAGTGTCGCAAGGAAGTGTTCTTGGACCTATCTTGTGTATGTGCTCTTTCCTAATGATATTTTAAAATTGAAATAAGTGAAAAGGAAAAGATGTGGACAGATGCGGAAATGATCAGATGAAACATAAAATGCGGTTAGGATCTAAAATAGTGAAGAAGATGCTAATGGAGCGATAATGAGTCACGAATCCGTTTGATAATAAACATCGTGGAATTATAAAATAATACGAGAAAATAAAAAATAATAATTTTGAAAATTGTCAGTCTATCAAATAATAAATTAATAAAGCTAGAGTTCAACTTATTTATAAAAAAAATGAGAGGCACAATGAATGTTCTACTAGAGAAGAAAATTATGAAGAACACAATCAAGTGCAGAATGAAGAAGTACATCGTATAGAAAATAAAAATTCTGTTACCTTTCGAAATAGGAAAGGAGATATTAAAAAAATGAATAATGGTGAAATAGTTCAGATACAAAATAAACTTTCTGCTAAAGAGTAAATGTGGAGAAGATATTAATCATACGGAAAAGTAAAAATAATTTAATAAGATTACTATGAAGAGAATTATAATTGCAGCAATAAGCAAATTAATAAAAATATAGCCCAAGATGTTTATGGAAAAATAAATCGGAGAGAGAATTAATTTTCTGCTTAAGAATCAAGGGGTGGAGGAGAAAAGAATAATTAAATAGAAAATGAGGAAATGGTATAAATAGAAAAGAAAAATTATTTTTGAATGCAAAACAACGAAGTAGATCTTAAAGATTTTTAACTTTGATGTTACAAAATGGTCCTGAAAAAGGAAATAACTTTAAAAAATTGGAAAACAGAAAATAATTATTTCACAAAAATAAAAATTAATTGAGGTGGAGTTTAATTTGGTCATGAAGGCATAAATTAAAGCATAAAGTGTTTAATAAAGAACAAAATGATAAAGAAGATAAAAGTAATCTTGTGGAGGAAGAAAATATAGATTAGATAAAAATCGAAATTTCCTCCAGAATGGTGCAAAACTTTAAGCTGAATCAGATTGCTAATATAAAAAACATTAAAAATAACACGAAAAAGGGAACAGAACTTACAAATCGAAAAATTAATAGAACTACACTTCAATTTGGTCATGAAGAAATTCACCAGATAGACAAATAACTGGGGGAGATAAAAAGAATCTATCAAATCAGTTGGTCCAAAATTTTGCTATGGCGCTTCTCCTCGGAAGGTAATGGAAACCACCGGTAGTATTCTACATAGAGAAGCTTCTATTCTAAATTCCGGTGGTCGTTCGATTCGACCAATAAAGACGCATAACGTACACACGTGTAAAGGTCGTCCTGACTCATTAACGAGTATAGACTCAAAGAATAAGAACAAATAGCATTGTTTGAAGTGTTCCAGAAAAAAGAAAATTGCAGTTATTGTCAAGTGTTTTAGAACTAAAAATCTGTTGCTTCAGTAAATTAAAGAATAGAGACATGTGGACACCTGGAAAGTGTAGATACTATGTAGGAAAAAAATAATTTATAACAAAATTCACCACTTTCACAATTAATTAATTAATTGAATCCAACATTTTAAAATTAAATGTTAAAAAGTATTAACACCAACGTCGTATGAGGAATGTTGGTAACGTGACGATTTCTGTTTACGAAAAATGGCTTAATGTTGGCAATTACGTTAATTTTGCATTAAAAACCATTTTAAAATTCACTACGGTGTTTAACGAATCATAAAATAATTGAAACTCGTTAAATATTTAAGAAGTCTTATTAATAATTTTTGTTTTCACGTTTTTTTACGATTACCTTTAACTATTTTCAACAATTTTTATCTAAATATTTGTTTTATCCAGGTATTAGCAAAAACAAAACAAATACCACATGATATATCTCTACCTATTACGATGTACCTACTGCTGATATAAATAAAAATGTTTATTTTTTTTAGTTAAGTAAATTTCAAATTCTTGCCAACTATTCGAAGAAAATATTTTCATTGATAACAAAACAAGCTCGAAGACAGTTACACACGTTTGAAAATCTTCAGGAATTAAACAATCACTTTCGATTCTAACCATCAGCTGTGGGTTGAAGGTTTCCAATAATTGTTCCATCTTCAAGGAAACATGAATAATTTAACAAGCGAACTTAAAATGCGGTCAGCTGTTGGTGATCCATAGGTAATCGATGTCACCTGATTCGTTTCTAACTAAAACCATCTATTAATTATTAAATTCAAGTTGGGGAAGATGTTGAAAAAATGAAAATTCGTCGCAATTACTAATTCAACTACAAACTGACAATACCACAATTTTCTTATCATAGAGGTCGTCGGAACACCATGACCGTTTTAATGTCTATTATCAAAAAAACTCGTAATTTCTTCTTCCGCCAGTAATCATAGAGAACTCGTGGAGTTTGCCCCCAGTTTTATTGAACACGCCAGCAGTTTGAAAATAACGAATCAAATATATGTTTCGACTAATTTAGTTTTTAAGCAATGACAGCATTTTTATCTTAAAATATAGCGTTCTATTGTTCAATAACATTATATACATTTCTGATCTAAAAGTCAAATTTATAGCATCAATCAACTATTTGTCGCTTTTCATGTTTTGGGGGTACGACCGGCACCATCTCCTCTTCGCGTAGTAAACAGCAGCGAAAGCAGCGGCCAAAAACGCAATTCCTGTGATAATACCAGTAGAAACAGCTCGAATCCTCTTGTAACCAGGAACGAGTACAGTGACTTTCTCACTAACCGATTGTTGGTCATCGAAAGAAACCGCGATCACCTGCAAATGGTACTCGCTACCTTCCTCCAAACTCGTCACTAAAAATTTAATTACATAACCAACAATTAGAAGTAAAAATATTTACGTAGGTACGACGTGTTTTTGGTTTCTGCACTTCCTGCTAAATAGTTTTCAGGACCTTGAAACCAACGAACTGTGTAAATTTTTAAATGTTCCATCCCGTATTCTGGAGGTTCCCAAGTAATTGTATAACCGAGTTCAGTTGGAGAAACTGAAATATTTCTTGGATACCCTACAGGAGGAAAAGAATTGCTTCGGTACTTGTCGGTTTCACCATCAATACTTTTAGTCCAAACTCTAATTGATTTACTGAAGAGACCATCACCGTTGTCGTCTTTGCAGAGTACCATAAACTCATATTCTCTACCTTCATCAAGATTAGTTATTGCTTTTTTTGAGGAATTAATTACCTGAATTTAAGTTAGTAATTGTAGCTTCTAGAGATCGAGTTGAGATAACTGGAAGAGTTTTCCATTCGGAACTCTCAATTGGTTTATACCAAACGCTGTATTCTACGTTAGCTCTTTGTCTTCCCGCTAACCAAGTTAAATGTACTGAACTAACTGATGATACCGCAGTTAAATTATAGGGGGCGCTCGATGGAATATTTTCAACTAAAAGTTCAGATTCTGCTGTTATTGTCGCTGCTTTATTCGTCGCTGAACACTGATACAAGCCTCTATCTTCTTCTTGAATGTTAATAATAGTTAAATTCCCATCTTTAATCGAGTATCGTCCTATTGGGAGCGAAGTTCCGTCTTTCTAAAAATTTCTGATTATTTGTAGTTAATGGTTGTAATTAATTTAATTACCTTATACCAAACAATGATGGGTCGATGTCCATTTTCGCCATCTCTAGCATCACAAGGCATTTCAATAGTTTCTCCCAATTTTCTCAAATATAAATTATGGGGAGTTACCA
Source organism: Pyrochroa serraticornis (assembly GCA_905333025.2). Taxonomy (NCBI): domain Eukaryota; kingdom Metazoa; phylum Arthropoda; class Insecta; order Coleoptera; family Pyrochroidae; genus Pyrochroa; species Pyrochroa serraticornis. The sequence continues at coordinate 3,806,346 of HG995157.1, read as the reverse complement.
CGAAAACTGGAGGACGTTGCACGATTACCTGAATTGGAGTCGAAGGACCTTGAGTACCTAACTCGTTGAAAGGAGTACAAGTGTAACGACCATTATGGGTTTCGTCTACTTTAGTAAAAAACAAACTTCCGTTTCTTCGGTAGAAAACCCCTTGGATATTGTAGGGGTCGAAGAGGAAACCGTCTTTTTCCCATCGCAAATTCGTCAAAGGAGGGTTGGCACGGAAATGACAGTCGATCAAAGCGGGACGACCGTAAGGCAAATGGATTTCGGGGGGCGCAAAAATTACCTTGGCCTTATCTGAAAATAAATTAAACTTTTGACCCAAAATTTTGTCTACTTATCTCGATAAAGTTTTGGAGTTGTGTTTAATTCAAATTTTACCTTCTTTGACTCAATTTTTTATTTACTTATCTCACAGTTTTTGACTCGAACAGAGTCACTCTACTTGTTTTGATAGCTGTTTCATTTCGAAATTTAGCGAGGTTATCGTTAAGATAAAAGAATGAGGTACTAAGAGAAAACAACACAATCTTCATGGGTAAACTCAGCAAGTTATAGTAATTCTAGTTGTTGATCAAGCCATTTCTATTAATTGTGAGATAAAAATTTTGGCAACTCCCCAAAAATCAGTGATAAAAAATATTTGTGTTTCCTGTCGTGACTTACATTGGACATTGAGAAACGCTCTAGCAGTTTGGTTTTCGCCTTTCGCGTTCTTAACTTCACACTCATACTCTCCATAATCCCCCATATCGGTCGGGTTGATCACCAAAGTGTTTTCTTTGGTAACCCAAGACCTCTGCATGAGATCCTGGTATTCCCTTAGAGGTATTCCGTCTTTTTTCCAAACTACTCTCAATTCCGGATCTTTGGTTAAACAAATAAATTTCGCTTCTTCTCCTTCAAGGGTGGTTTGGTTGACTGGAGGAACTCCCAAGAGATTACCTCCTAAAAATTAGGTAAAAATTTGGAAACTAAACCAAAAACTCACCATTGACTGTGAGGTAGAACCAAGTGCCGTTGTTTCTAAGACTTGGAGTTCTATTGGGGAAGAGTACTTCGCATTGATACCAACCACCATCAGAATCTCTTATCGATGTTAAATTGATGGAAGCTTTTCCGTAACCTTTATGGGGATCATTAACTAGATCTAATCTACCCACGAACGGTTCAACTGACGTCATAACGCCATCATACCAAGAGAAAATAGATTTATTCTGGAACAACCAAAACGTTTATGGTCAGGAAGAGAGTTGTTTCCAAAATTAACTCAATTATCGGAGCGAGTTTCTAACCCTAACAAGTTAGAGGCGTAGTTCTTAAGCGCGTAGGTTGTTAATTTTAATTAATTTTTCTTGTTGTTTAATTTAAAAAACTTACTTCTTTTTTCCAGTTGAACATGTAGGGTATGGCGATGCTTTGGGGAAAATCCACGTTACAATTGAAAATTATGTGTTCACCCACTGATGCTGTTAGAAGGATGGGTTTTGGTTCTTCGTAATAGTAGCACTGGACCATTAACAAAATTGATGTTAAGAAAAAGCCCGAAATCAACGTTTTTGTTAACATTTTTGCTACTTTTTCACTTGATGCGCGACTTGAAGTGTTGCGTGCCGAAGATACGGAAAATAAGCGAGATCTGTCAAATCAAATGTAATAGCGGCAGTAACTCGAAGAATTAGATTAGAGTTAGGGCGTATTACACTGATGACAACCCGTGGGGAGATGTGCAGCATTCAGAACGATATGGACTATTCACTTTTATTACAAGAGCTTCAAGCGTGGGTGTTTGCTGTAAACTGAACACTTCAACAGAAGTGACATCCGATCAATTTCTAAAGCTTTTCAAGATCTGGTCAATAGCTATTTGGTTCAGTTTTACTTTTACTTTAGTTTTTTGTTAAGAGGGTTGCCTGTAATTATTTGGAGTGGCCAGGAGGACTTTATAGCTTTCGTGAAGTGTACTAAAACTCGACGCGCCACTCTTCATCAATTTCACGGGCCACTAGTGTTGTACGGGCTTGTAAAGCGGAAAAATGAAATTGTACGTTTATGACTGCACCAATTACTTCTAATATTGTCCACCTACTAGAGCAAACTCACGCGCGATCGAAAGAAAAAGTTTCATAATTCTCTTCACTAAAAGTTGTGAACTACAAAAATTATTGTAGCGCAATTACTTGAATTCGTTTTAATCACTTTATTTTTTTCTACTTCTGCCACGTGAATAATTAATGCGTCAGCGAAATTTGGCGTAGGTGATGGCATTAAGATGGTAATTTATAAAATGTGGACTAATTGGCGATTAACTAAGTAGTTACGCCATTCACAGCTCAACGGAGCAACAAGAATTTAAAGTGGCGTATTGGAGCTGAGGCCGGATTCAACATCCTTCACTATTTTTGTTTAAATTATTCAAATATACTTCTTCGTCTTGATGAGGAAAATAAGGTCCATAGCAGCAATAAACACATCAGAGAATGTACAAGACGTTGCTAAATAGGGTAGAAAGGAGAACACAATGGAACCAATACATCTCAAGAATTGCCAAAACGGTTATCGGCAGAAAACCAGAATAGGGTAGACCACCAAGAGGCGGGATTACGGAAGAATTGCTCATTAGTACTCCAGGAAGATAGAAGACGCAAGTCAAAAATCTAATGTAAAAAAAAGAAGAGAAGGAGTATCTTGAGAGTTTTGTTACTTTCCCAATCAGACCACAAAGACACTTAAAGACGTTTAATGGTACAGAGACAGGAGATAGAAGACCGTAGAGGATTAAGAAAGCTTCCAAAAAGACTAGAGAGATGGTTGTCGGCAATTTTAGGCAGATATAATCCAGTATAACAGATCTAACATAGGAAGAACAAGAAGGGGAATATCTTGTGGTACTTTTCTGTCAGTTTCACTACTTTCCTAATAAAACGTTAGAGGTTAGATGGGGAAAAAAGAAAAAAAATGGGTAGTGAAAAGCAGCATGCAGAGGAAAACCAGAAGAGAGCAGACTACCAAGAACACACCCAAAAACATGGTTGAGGGAGGTGGTCATCTTATCTCAAGACTATAAAGTTCAGTAAAACACAGGTCAAAGATCTAATGCGGGAAGAAGAAGAAAGAGAATTTCGTGTAAAAATTTTCTTATCAAAATAGTAATGCAAAAGTTTCTTTAGAATGCATCTTTTCTCCCAAAGAAATTTATATTTTCTAATTTTTGGAATGTCATAATTTTTATTACAAGATATCTATTTGCTTTGGGGCTTTGGTGCTAAAAACTAGGTTTGGTTAATCGAAATAGAACGAATTTCATCTTTAAGAGCTTCTTTTAATTTAGGTCTATCATTTCTATATTCATTTTTGTCAAATAAAGTAGAAACAATCAAAAATATTAGACAACCGGGAGTATCAAAGATTGTGCATTTAAAAGATAATCATCTGATATATCAGCATTACCATAGGATATAGAAAAATAGAAGAGGATCTTGGAAGTAAAATAAAAAAATTCACCATTACATCTAAACAGATTGGGAATGATATCGAAAGACGCTTAAAAGGTTACAGCTATTCTGCACAGGCCAGATTATTGGCATATAATAAAAAAAAACAAGAAGGAAAATGATTTTAGAGTAGAATCCATTCAGAATGACTTTACATAACAACTAAAAAGAAGAAGAAATTTAAACACGAAACTATATTTTTTTACTTAATGTAGCTGAGTAATGATTGCCCCACGGTCTCTGTGGATAATGACAAAAAGAATAGAGAAACCAATTCTACTAATTTTCCATTTAAAAAGGTGGTACTAGAACTCTTGAACAAAAAGCAGAATGCTTTGCTACTCACTTGGAGAAAATTTCTCAAATACATAAGCATCAAGATGTAGTAGAAGCAATAAAAGAAATTATTCTACAGATGAAAGGAGATATAATCGTAGTAACTCCAAAGGACGTTATGAAAGAAATTCCTGGATTTGACTTCATAGCAAGAGAAATATTAAAACAGCTACCAAAAAACTTGTTAAGTTGACCTGTCTGATTAATGATGTGCTTAGACAAAAATTTCCTCATTTACTATGGGAAGTTGCGGAAATAGTTTTGGTACCACAATCAATTTCTTTGCTAGTTTTTACTACTTTTGCTACCAAATTTGCTCCTCAAAAAATAGAGCGAATTACGGAAAGAAAAATATAGTTCCAAATCAAGCTTTTGAATTGGACACTTTACCATGGGCCAACTCAATAGAGTAATCAACACTCTAGAAAATATTAGAGAAGAAAGTAAAGTTGTTCTCTTCTTTCCAAAGAATCTACAAATAGTATAAAATATTTAACAGACAGGCAGTTTATGGTTAAACAAAGAGATATCAACTCCTTCGATTTTAGAGAAAGAAGAGCGTCAGTACCACAGGGTAGTATTTTGGGTCCAATCCTCTACTTTTTCTATGATGATATCCTAGTGGAGAGCGCAATTCCGAAACTTCACTAAGAAATGGAAGATCAAATTGATGAGGGTAAATTTGTTTATATTAGTTCCATTAAGAAAATATACAAATAAATTTGAATAGACAAGAACTTCCTTATGCCAACATGGTCCAATACCTTGGGTTAAGATCAAGTGACACTGAAAAAATCACGTGAAGAAAAACTGGCGCTTGGGGTGCATAATAAACGTCTTTTATAAGCAGATTATAAAGCCAATATAGACGTACGGTATACAACTATAGGAGTATACCAAAAAGACCAAACTCTTCAAATTAAAGTGGTAAGGTGCAGCGTAGTACCCTGGTCCAAGCAACGAGGACCTCTACAAAGATTTTGGAATAAAATACATAGGCAACCAAATACAAAAGTTTGCAAGCCACTAAAGAAGACTTCTTCATCATGAGAACATGGAATACGTAGACAAAGACATCCAAAATTTTGCAAGTTATAAAGGAAAACCTCTTCAACATGAGAACATGAAGACCATCCAGTTATTGGATAACTCAAGACAGAGAAGAAAGCTAAACAGTATTAAACTTTATGAATTGGTGCAATGTGTTAAAGTGATCAAGAAGACTACTAGTACTAGTGTGTAAGAGAAAAGTGGTGCAGTGATTAGAAATATTTAAAAAGTTAGAAGACAGTTACTTATTAGTACGTAACTACATTGTAACAAACTCGCTCGCATATCAATTGCAAGTTACTGGAAGTTTGTTGTTTCAATTTTTTTTAACATGCTTTGAAATAAGTTTGTAGTCTAACTGCATCTGGTTGCGGTTGGTTCAACGGATATTGTGGATGGCGTGTGGTCGGCTGGAGTGGGTTTGGTTGAATAAAAGTCTTCATGTATGAGATCTGGCAACATTATTGTATTTTATTCAGATGTGATGCTTTATACAGCGTAGTTACATAGTAACAACTGTTATTCTACTTAACACTTACAACTAAAAATGCTACTGCTAATCTCAGTGTGCTGCGAAATGATATAATCAATAATGTACAGTCAAAGATACTGGGATCGCTTTTGCCGTTTAGAAAAGATCGAGTGCCTAGACATGCAAATCGTATTAAAAAAATTGTGTTTCCGTCCTTAAAACAAATCAATAAATTAATAAAGGCAAGTTATTTGGCTTTGTCCTCTCAACAACAAAGTGGTAATTACATGTAGGATTCTTTAAAAATCGTTAGAATTTCGTGTGTTTTTTTTATATCCGTGAGTTCTTTATTGTTCTAATATAACACTCCAGTCATTCATTCCTAAATAAAATTATGTATAATGTAACTTGTACTGATTTCAGACAATAAACTAATATCACTGTACAAAAGTCGAATCGAACACTGTATAAACTCAACAAAGTCTAAAAAGAAAACGGCGCCAACAAAGCGAGCACCCGCACCGCAACAGTCTTAAAACAACGCTACAATTCTCAAAATTTTTCTCCCTATTCTACTTTAGAATTTTTTGGACGCCTTTGATGATACAAAACCCGCAAATTTGAGCTATTCTAATTCTGCAGAGAATTCGCACCTCGACTCAATTGACGTCACCGTAAATTTACAAAAAAAGATCGAGATGTACGCTATTGATTGGCGATCAGGGTGTTAGCTTCGTCAGTATTGCCAACTTAATGGACTGAACTCATTGAAAGTTACGGGAATCCCCGCGTTGCTCCTAGAGCGAAGGTACGTTATACAATTTTATCCTAAACACCTAGTATTACAATATCGCAACAGCCTCTCGTGTAGAATGTTGGTCGCGGCCAGGGGCCGCGCTAAAGCGTTAGAATTATTGGTTGGCGGTTACGGTTCCGGGAGCGGCGGTCCGGGGGGCAGAACCAAACCTTCCGCTACCCATCTTCGCATCGCCTACGTACACAAAAATAATGAGACGTTTCTTGTAGTGTTTTGTGTATTTCTTGTGTTTCTTTTTTGTGATGATGAATTGAGCCTCATGCTTATGTTCTACAGTAGAAATATGACGTAATAACTTCATTATGCTTATGTTGTAGTGTAGAATTAATGTGTACTCTTATCATAGTTTGAAATTTAATATTAAGGTCTCTTTGGAGTTTGGTTCTGTTTGTTGCAATTATTTAGAACATGTTTCGTTAATTTTTGTGATATCACACCGAAATTGAGTTTTTTTTTTTTTTGGAAACCATCACGCACTTAAGTCATCAACAAGCACTCTCAAGTTCGTGACTTCTTCTTCTTTTCGCTTGTCGCTTCCTGAACTCGTTAAATTCTTCTTTCATTGCTTGGACTCTAGCGTCGATGTTGTCGTAACGGCTTCGTAAAGTGCCGTAATTTTTCCTCGGCGCCGTCTCTATATCTACGTCTCTGGAACCGGTGGGGGTTGATGGAGTTGGCGTTGGGGTGGACGGGTCGAATTCGTAATGACCATCAACACTACCAACATCGACTGCTTTATGTAATTGTTCTGATGTTGAAGGCGACGATGACGCCAACTCCAACCAGTGCCCGACCAAAGGCGGAGGCGGGGGAAGCGCTGAAGGGGGCGGCGGTGGAGGTCGATACGGAGGCAACCTCCATTCAGTAAAAGTGCTGCCACTCTGCGAACTTTGATTTTGTTGAGACGAAGTGTTTTTGCTGCCAAACCCGCTCGAACTAGATCTACTCTCCGGGGATCGGTCTAGTTGGTCCGGGGACCCCAGTTCAGGGGCGCTCCTAGCTATTCTTGCATGACGCGGTAATAACCTGGCTCGAGGTCTCGGTCCCGGTAACGCCGGATAAGGAGGTGGAACTCTAACGGGATGTACCGGGATAAATCCTTGACTTTCTTCGTGGATAGCTCGAAGTGATGGTAATTCTTGGGAATAACGTTCGTGGACTGACCGCAATTGTATGAAACCTGGAGGGGTTGGATAGGAGCGTTCCCCTGAGCTGGGGTAACGTACTGAACTTAAATCGCTGAAATACAGCGGCGTCCAAGGGGATAGCAAAAGGGCGCTGGATGTCGCCGGCGAACTTGACTGGAATTTAGGCGTAACTGGACTGTAGATAGTCGGTATCGGTTTGAGGGGGTAACGGAAACCAAATTTGGTGGTGCTCTGTCCGGAAGCGTCCGATCTTAGACTCAATTGGCTTGGATAACCGATGAGGGGTTTGCGCCAAGACGCTCGATTCCTCACCCCTTTCCTAGGTAAGAAACCGCCGTCGTCGCTACTTGAGGCGTTGGATGGACTTTCCGTGCGGAGACTAAGAGCGGATTCCACTAAGACGAAACGACCATCGGCCGCTCGAGAGATGCGGGCCAGAGATTTAGATGGGGAGCCGGGGTGGAGGTAATCCGGATGCCAGCTTAAGCTACTACCGGTCCGGCAACGGTCGCGAGGCCACACCCAGTTCAAGACGAAACTCACCACCCTTAGACCTGGTATTCGGCCTTTTCTAAGTCTGGCGACATAAACATCAGTTACCACAAAACGAGCAACCCGGACGCATCCGCTTTTCCGTCAACATGCTGTTCAGGCCGGAAAAACCGATGCCGGGAAACCACCAAAATGACATGCCTCCAACATAACGAAACGGAACAAAGTTCAAAATTCAAGCAATGCATGCAATGGTAGGGAGGGGCAGGACCGGGAAAACCCTGAGCAAATTTTTACCCCTGATCTCTAGGAACTCGATGTGAAAAATAATTTTCAAACTTTCAATATCTCCTTTGCAGTCCCTTTCTGCCTTTCAGGTAGATGCTTAAATAGTTTAGTTTCATTATGGAAAAGCCGCACATTTTCAAAATTTCTCCACTTCCACACGTGAGGCAAAGCAGAGGTTGATTAACTAGGCTTCAAAAGTTAAGATTTCGCCTCAGTGGTTCGCTTCAAACTTCTATGGCACACCTTAGTTCTGAATATTTTATATAAATGAAAACGAAAGGTCTCCTAGAATTTTTTTTTCCAAATGTTAGAAATAAATATTTAGTCTTTATACTTTTTACAAATATTTTAACTTTATTAAATAAATTTTTTCGTACCAGAACCTTTCCTGATGTTGAATTAAATCATTTCCTAGATTTTCAGAGTCTTTCTACGGCTAGTGTGCTAGCTTTTGATTTTCAACTATTCTATATAGGCAACACAATATACACAGAATTAATTTTATAGTTCAATCTAAAAATAATTGTAATGTTCTTGTTGTTAAAAGCATATATAGGATGGATTCACGATCAAATTAACAAGAATTACAAAATATTAATTTAATAATAGCCTTCTAGTGTCGGTTTGAAATAACTGCGTATTGCAATAGTGGCTCCATCTAAGTAGAATATTTAACTAATCGAGTTGTGAACTTAACTATAGATTCAAGAATTGACCGCTACATATTCGTCGCGCTTCTTAATCCACGCCCTTATTCTTGGAAAAAATAACTTTTCGTTCTTACATTTTTTTTACATTATGGATGGTCGAAATGAAAAAGTTTGTCATAAACTTTGAGGTTTGGAAGTGCCTATAAGTTGAAATTTGTTTGTCGAACCACTGCGGCTAGATCTCGGGAAAAATCGGGAAGAGGGGTGGGTCTGGATGATCGAGTGCAGAGTGCAATCAATAGAAACAAGAGCTAATACATGTGAGTGTGCGAACAGATGATGTTTCAACAGCCGCGGAGTTCTTCACCTTTTTTCCTCCTGCGCAGATCCAGATGGCGGCAAATAACACACGTTTGGGATCAGAAACTAGGTAATGCAGAAATACGCGTTTAGTTATTGGAACATGTTTGCAAAGTGCAGACAATGCTCGGGATCCACCTCCAAAAGAGTATGAAGGATGTGGTTGAGGGTCGATCCCGGCGCACTTTTGCTGTTTTTATAACTTAACGCGATACATAGTGTGTAAGTCTATAGGACTAATGCACCTACACAGAAAAGACCAACCCTATGGACCGGTCCACATTCCAGGAACAAATGAAGCACACTTAAGTCCAAGTTTATGGTGGCAGTCACCATTTACTTGAACTCTACGAGAATCTAGAGTGGATTCCGCTATGGACTGCGATCATTCGATAAGTTTCGCGTTAATGAATGGTTTGAATGGTTAAATTTTTTTGGGGGCGATCGCAAAGTATAGCGGAACTTCTAACGCCTGACGCTTACGGTTTGTGTCAACGCTTGTCCCAGGAATTATAAACACGCTCTCGTAATCACGGTAGGACTCGGATTCAACCGTCCTACAAGAGGAGACAATCAACCTTGTACCCTGGTCTTGTACTGTATACCCAACCACCGACGCAACTTTTTTTTTTTTTTTTTTGCTAGAAGATTAGTCGGAATTGCAGAGCCGATTAGTTGAAATGAAGAGATAATTGCGTCGGGGTCGCGACTACGGACTGAGGTATAGAACGAAGCGTTTGGACACTCACTTTTTCAAAGGCACTTGGCTATCCGTGGCATTTCCCCCGTTCCTGGAGTCGGTAATCCGACAAGCCACCATATTATAGGCTGGAAAGCAAAGCGTAAAAAGCAGGTCGGGAATACGTCATGTCATTTACCTTTCTCTTGTTTCCGACGTTTCCGTTTATTGCAGATTTTAACGGCGCACACAGAAAGAATTATGGCCACAATGAAAAACAGAATTCCGCCAACTACCCCCGCTGTAATAGCTTTATGTTTCACCCTCGCCGGCACGGAAAACTTGACTTCTTCGCTGCTCTCGTAGCTCTTCAGCGAGTACGCTAATATCCTGAAATAGTACGTTCTGCCTCCAACCAAGTTTTTCACTGCAACATCAAAAGTCAATCCGTTGAGTTTAGGGGAGAATCCGGCGATTTACCCAAGTATTGTGTGTCTTCGGGTCGAATTTGAGCTTTGTTCAGGGTCTTCCAACCTCCGTCCGTTCGGTACTTAATTGCGTAGTGCTGGATCAAGTTGGCCCGTTCTAGGGGTGGCTGCCACGTTATTAGAAAACCGTTGCTTATCTCCGTCACGGTCAGATTTCTAGGGATACCTGGCTTTGGTCCTAAATGCAATAGTTCTAAATTATATATAAAAACGTGTAACACAAGTTCCTAATACTGATCCCAACACAAAAGGCAACAATTTAACAGCGACACTTCGCGCTCGGATCAGCTCTAACAATCGGTGCATTTTTAATTGGAATCAGTGCATAAGCATCCAAGAAAGAAATCTTGCTTCGTTTTAATACTTTCAAGCAAAATTTTGCAAAATCGCGTTCTTGGACGCTTCGATAATGGACCATTTGAAATAAAAAGTGAATGAAATGGGAACTCAAATGGAAGCGCATGGTTAATACGTGCACTACGATATTTACAAAACAATGATGATACTAAGATGATACAAGTGCATGGTGGCCCTTTATTTAAAGACATTTCAAGTGTTTCGAGCAAAAATCGCAACAGTCCCACTTATTGAATTGATTTTTCTATTCAGGTGCCAGTTTAGTTGAGCAAGAAATTACAGCAATAGGCAACCAACAATTCACTTACTTCAAGTTGTATTTGTTTAAAATGAATTTTTACTTTACTACTTGTTTCTTTATTAATCTAATTTTCCTCTTTATATTCAGCTTCTATAGTTTAATCAAAAATATAATTATTAAAAAATTTATGCCCAATCTTTTATTTAAATTCTCTCCTAATAATCGCCACCAAAAAGTAGAAAACTTTTAAAGAGACAACAATCAGACAAGTCAAATGATTCGGTGACTAAAACGATATAGTTTAAAGGTTTGTCGTGCATTGTCAACCACTGTCTAAGTCGTAAAAAGGAGGGCTGGTAGCCAAAACACCAATTGAACGCGAACCACCCAGTTTAAATGTACGGGCGTTCGGGGGTCCTAAGATTTGGTTTCAAAACATTAAAAAAGTTGGTCGAAGTGTTGCTTTTTTGCCTCTACGTTGGTCCTTGCTGGGCAGTATTATTTAAAACTATTTGACAAAAAATTGATTGGTTGGCAGAAATAAAATTATTAATTACTGTAAAGATAATGAGGGCACTAATATTAAAATTGTTTTATTGATTTAAATTGAGGAGCAATGGTACGAAAATATCTAATTTTTTATAAAAAAATGGAGCTCCAATTATTGATTTAAAAAAATTCAGACGCTAATGCTCCTCAAGGTTAGTGATACAGATACATTAAGCTATCGATTTTCTCTTTACATAATTATGGAAAAATTGGTGTGACCTATAAAGCGGGACTCAACTTTGAATATGAGAGGTCAATTAATTAAGAACTAACGTTCCAAATGTTAGCACATTTAACTAAAACGTTCTGAGTGCAAATTGTTTAAGAACTGATCATTTCAAAAATTTATGCATTTGTACAAATCACACTCGAGTACTTTAATTAGAAATTATGTAACTGAACACCTAGAACATTTGTAGACTTGCACATTTTAAATCAGAGTGTACTAGCAGAAAATCAGTTAAGAATTTGGCATCTCGATTCGGACATTTGTACACTTGCAAGCTTCGAACTAAAATATTCTAGTTAGAAATTATTTATGCACCAAAATTTTAAATGTTTGTACACTTTACACATGTTAAACTAGAGTGCTATGGTTATGAAAAGGTTAAAAATGAGCATTTCCAACATTTTAAAACTTGCATACTTCGAATTAGAGTACTCTAGCTACAGATTAGTTAAGAACTGGCCACGCCAAACATTTGTTCACTTATACATTTCACATTAGAGTGTTGTAGTCATTAATTATTAAAAAGATATTTGTATGTGTGCACGTTTTGAATTAGATGAATTTAGCTAAAAATTTTTTGAAGACTTAGTACTTTTGTATCTACATCTGTATATTGTATATCTGTACATTTGCACATTGTGAGCTAGAGTGTTGCGATTTTCTGTGGGTCGAAAACACCTAAATTGGCATCGAATGGAGCACCAAAAATTCCTCTGGTTTCCGAATTGACTCACATAAAATTTTTCGAGTACTCGCTAGCAATTGTTGGTACTATTCCACAAAATTTGCATACAGTAGAGTAACAGTATATACGCCCAAGATTCCGTCAAAGACCGCGTTTAAGAAGTGGAAATCGCGTGCAGTTGTTAGTAAAACGCAACCGATTAAATTTGCAACAAAGTACCTTTAGGTTTGTAGATGGGGGGAACGAATGCGATTCCAGTCGAATCCGTTGGTAAAATAACATTACTATAATCTAAAATATCTGAAACGAAATAAAAATAACCAAAATAAAAAACTAAATCTTGGCGTCGTTTCGTTAGAAAAATGTACGTTTCAAAAAGTATATTAAAACTTAGTCCCGATCCATTATATTCCCGAGGAAGTATTGCACGTGTCCCGGCAATAATGAACCGATTCATCCCCTTATCGAAGGTGGGCTGCCGTCCGCCGATTTCCGCGTAAACATAAACAGACAAATCGGTGCACGCGAAAACCGTGACCTGAATTATTAGAATAGCAGGATCAATGAAGGATAACACGCGATTTATGTTACCACGTAACTTGGCGGAAAAAAAATGAAAGAAAATATGGGGAAATGATGAAATCCTAGCCGGAAATGCGGTGGCTTACCCGAATTTTCGCCCTCTTCAGGGATGTGGAAAGTTGTCGGTGTTACTTGGACTTTGCTGGGTAAGCCGACGTCTAATCCAGCATGGCATGACACAGGTACAGTTAATGCGACGCATTCGTTATTATTAATAATTACAAGGATTATCCACGATTATACAATTCATTTCAGGATTCGCACAACTCGTGTTCCCAGTTCTTGCATAATTGAGGATAACATAAAAAAAATCCACTCACCAAGAGTTCGAACCGTGATCACTTTGCTCATCATACCATCACCCAAAGCATTCTTCCCGATAACTTGAAACTCGTAAGTGGTTCCAGGAGCTAAACGATTGATGGTCACTTGAGTACTTCCTGATGGCGTCACAGGAATTGTAGACCATTCGGAAACTCCCGCTTCGCGGTACCAAATCGTGTAGTCTTGCTTGTAATCAGGACCTCCACTATACCCCGGTAACCAAGTCAAAGTCACAGCAAATTCAGAAGCGTTACCAGTCAAGTTGTAGGGAGCATGAGGCTGCGTTCCTTCCACCTATTGACAAGTTATTTAATACAAGAAATTCTTTCTTAGAAATTACTAACCACTAATTGAGTCGCTGTTACTATAGTTGCTACTTCATTCGAAGCGACGCATTGGTAAAACCCAAAATCGGACCTCCTCAAACTTTCGATGGTGATGTTACCACCAACAATTTTCACCCTGTTTTTAGGTAACGGACTTCCATCGCGTCTCTGCCATTGAATATTAGGTTTTTGAGTGCCTTCAGCTTCTAGTGCATCACAATGCATCTCAACAGTTTCTCCCACTTTTCGTTGGTACATTGCCTCGGGTTCGATGGTAAAAACAGGTGGTTTTCGCACTAAAACCTCCATTTGTCCTGAAGAACCTTGCGTTCCTTGAGCGTTGTAAGGGGTGCAAGTGTAACGGCCTTGATGGTTCTCGTTGACTCTAGTGAAAAGAAGGGAACCGTTGTTCATGATAACGATGTCTTTCGTTTGATACGGTTCTAACAAGCGTTTGTCTTTGGTCCACGTTACGTATTGTAAAGGAGGATTCGCTTTTATGTAGCACTGGACGACGCCCGCCAGGCGGAAAGGCAAGTACTGGATCGTAGGGGTAAACGTCACTTTCGCGGGATCTAAAAACAAGGAACGAAACAACAGTTAAGACTTCCAGCAATCAATTTTCTAGAGTGAAGACGCTATAATTCTTCAAACGAGAACTTTCACAATTATAAAACAAAACGTGGTTTTCTGTGACACTATCACCAGTTAACATTGTTATTAACAAGTCTTGTTTTTTGTAAAACAATACACAAAGTACTGTTTAGTTATCTCAATAAAATCTTGAAATTGCTAATTGATTATGGAACCGATTTTTCAGAGGTAGAATTAAAAAAACAACTTAAAATCTCAAATTTGAGAACACTCACGTTGTAACTCCAACCCCACAAATTTATTTTCTGCCAACAAACAAACAGTACAACGTTAAGAATTCTCAGGAAAGCCTCAACGGATTTCAGTAATTTGTAGCAAGATTTACGCCAGACAGAACAGTTTTTTACCAAAATAGTTCGACAACAACAGGACAGGTGGCGCAACTAATCCTTGTAACTGGCTCCATATTAAAGATTCAAATATTTTGCTGTTTAAAGTGGTTGACTAATTGAAAATAATTAATTGTGAAGATTCTCAGTTAAAGGGTTAGGATTTGGGCTAATTACATTCTACGTTGAGATATGCTGAGGCTGACTGGGGTTCTCCGATCCCGTTGCTGACTTCGCAGAGGTAGAGGCCGGAATCGTCCGAACTGACGGGGTTGATGACTAAGGAGCCGTCTCTTCGGATGGTGACTCTGGTTTCGAGTGACGCCAGCTCCTTGACTGGGGCACCTTCGCGAAACCATTTGACGGTAACGTTGCCTGGTTGGGCTTTGGCCTCGCAGGTAAATTGCACTTTTTCTCCTTCTAATTTGGTTTGGTTAGTCGGTGGTACCATGATGACCGCACCTCCAGCTATTATCACTCTTGCTGTATGGGAAATTTGACCTTCACCATTACGGGCGATACAGGTGTAATCACCGATGTCTTCGTGTCTGATGTTTGATATCCTCAATTCCGTTCCGTCATTGAAAATACCTAAAGGGAAAAAATTGCAAACTACAAGAATTGACAGTGTGGCGATCGTAAGACTCGAGGAGGAGACAGTCTAGTGGCGGAAGATCGAAGGGCTACACGCTAAAGGGTGGAAGAAAAGCCGTCTAATTGGCACCGGCTGGAGTCTAGAACCAGTCGTCGACCATCATAGTTCGTTTGATGGAACGTTCTTTTAAATTTGAACCAAATCGAAGCTTACCTATGGTAGCGGATGGTTCTACTGGGTTCGCGTCTTTGTACCATAAAATTTCCGGCGTCGGCGTCCCTTCGGCCGTGCAACTGAGAATGATGGCGTCTCCCAGATTGACGTAGATGATGTCCGAAGGTGTGTCGGTGAAACGGGGTGGTGCGTGCACATCCAGATGGAACCAAGTGCCATTCTTGTGCGAGTTCGGGGACCGGTTGAGGAACACCACCTTACATTCGTACCTGTAAATAAATAAAACATGACGATAGCTGGAAGGGAACTGGAAAAGCGATCTCACCAGCCCTGATCCGACTCGCGAATATTTGTCAAGTTGAGTGATGCAGCACCGTAGGGGGAATCCGGCGACACTCGAGACACCCTTCCCTCATAGCCCTCGCCGCTGTGGGTCGGATAGCTCTCATACCAAATGTATATCGGTATATCCTGTCCCTTTAAAAAGTGCCAATAAAGTCGCAATAACCTCCGAGCGTTTCCAAATGACTCTCAAAACGTTGAAAGAGCTGTATGATGAAACAACTCTATTTTTCTTCCCTCCTCTGTCATCCCCCAATTAAAACCCCGTTTGCTTAGCTGGCGAATACAACGTCGTAAATTATACAGGGGGGAAACCACGGTAAATACCAATTTAGTTCATTATAAAGTCGTTGTCGGAGTCATTTCGAAAACGCCACAAGCAACACAATTATTATTAAACAACCAAGAGCACAAGACAGTTGCATGGGTCATGCATAAGTCAACAGCGTTTCTTCGCAACGAAACACTAACGAGCTTCTCACAACATGCGATTCACTAACTTCAAAGTGCCACTGAATATTTCAAAAAGCCGGCCTCTAAGGCGATTGCAAAAATATTTCATAATTAATCGCGAGTAATGCGATTTGAATCCCACAGGAAACTGGCCCACTTCTCCAGACCCAACAAAATCTAATATTGCACACTTTGCGACAAGAAAACGCCACTTGGTTAAAAGGAGTTGGTAAGGGGGAAAGCAATTAAATAAAATTAGATCGAAAGGGTTTGTCTCCACTACCGCCACCACATCTATTAGGGAAAGAAAATGCGGCATAAAAGGAAATTGCACTTTTAGAGGTTTAAAAACTTCTTAAACACCCAGAAATTGATTAACAATAATTGTTATAAACTAATTCAGCTTGATTCTTAAATTCGAAGATATTTAATCATAATATTTGCTTTTATCGCTCTATAAGAACTGAGCGCACTTTATTTTCAGCAACCAGCAATACAAACGTGTATGCAGATAACGGCGATTCACTCTTTAACGTTCCTCGATAACTTAGGAAAGTCAGTATAGAGGGAGACGAGGAAAAGGGTTCAACACGCAGTCTTAATTTTGGAATTTATTTCGATTTACCACTTTTTATGCGGTGTCGTAAGTAAAACGCCGACTCCCCTTCTTCTTATTATCTGGAATTATCTGCTAGTCGGCATTTCAATCACCAGACGTCACGTCTTTAAATCTTATTTTTGTTTTTATCTAAAACATTAAATTACTATTAAAAAAACGAAATAAAAGAAGAAATTTCAATAAACAAAATTATTTAGAAAAGTTATTGCCAAAAATAATTTAGCAGAATTAAACAATGCCAGTAATTGGCCATTTCAATCACCAGACTTCACGCCTTTAGATTCAGAAAAATAACGATACACTTTCGGTTGAAAATAAAAAAATTAAGTAGAAATTTTTTTAAAGAATTTTAAGACAATATATTGAGCTTTTTTTTCTGTCTTTCAGCACTGTGTGACTTGGGTTGTGGTTTTACTGGTTGCGGGCATTTCGTTTTTAAGTGGCGTCTTCTGGCAATGTCGTGGAGGGATTTCGTTGTTTTAGTCGATACTTTTGCAATTGCAGCATAAATTAAACTAAAACGCCACTACCAGAGATCAAGAGAGACAGATACAACCTACTCACAGCTAAATCGATAGGGTTGTCGGAGCTTGTTAAATAGAGAAAACAAAATTTCAGGCAAACTCTTGAAAAGTTTTGAGAACAATTATGTTGTGATAGCACTCATGTTTGAAGAGTACAAAGAGGGCTATCCAGCAAATTCTCCTTCTTAATTTCCATCAAATCAAGTGGATAATTACGGTCAAACACCGGCAACCCTTCGCGTAATACAGGACGAAACTATTCTTGTGATTGTTAATACAGTGAGTGAGAACAGATGAAACTTTTCAGGTGATTCTTGAAAACTGTGCAGTCAGTAAGTCTCTGTATTGTTTCTTACAACATTTACGGTCATAGTAAAGTTTTTCATGGAAATGAAACAGTACATCAATGCATTCTTTAACGCTACAAGTTTCGAATTTTTTATTTATAAATAAACAGGTAGATTAAAGATTTGCATGGATGTTAACGAACAATGATGATGCAGCTAAATCATGATCTGCTCTCCTTATCCCAATAAGTGAAAATTTCACTGTGGCCAATCACAATCAAGAAAAAACCAATTATTACTGTTTACAAGGTGATTTGTGGTTTGCACGTTGCACCTCAAATAAAAAAACAAACTCTAATATTTTCAACTCAACTTCCGCACATTCACAGTTATTTCAGGAACGAAGCAATTTTACAGAAGATAAGGGTTGTAATTGTGAATGTGCGGTGTCTAGGTATAAATCCTGAAGTAGCACCAAACGGAACAATTGTTTGAAAATTGTTGTGTAATTGTTGTTGTTTTTTTTGGTTTGATGGGTTTGTGTTGTTGATGGGCGTTATGTTTCGTGTTGGTGCCACTTCTAGGTCAAACCCCGGGCTAACGCCCTCCGATGGCCACCACCACAGTAAGAGAGCAGAGTGGATGAAATCCTACCGTTTCGCCTACCTTCTTCTCCCATTGCAACACATACGGCACAGGGTGTCCTTCCGGAAATTCCACGTGACAGTTGAACACCACCGACTCACCCAGGATGGCTGTAATGTGTACAGCATCTTGAAAACAGAAACCTGCAACAAATATGACAAGTGAAAAAAATATCTTCCATCACTAGTTACTTAAACTGATTAATTCCAAGAGAAGCGCAACAAATATAACAAGTGAAAAAAATATTTCTGATTACTCGCTACTTAAAGTTATTAACTCCAAGAGAAACTAATTTAGATCTTTGAAATGTTGCAAGGAAGCACTGAAAGCAATCTATCTTTGACGAGCAGTTGCAGATTCATCAACTCTTTCACGAGAAACATGTTCGAGGAACTTAACAAAAAAACAATTTTCTTGCAGGCGTCTCTATTGCGTCTCTATCCTGCTTAAGTCAGAAATTTATTCTAGTACCAAAAAAAATCTCCATATAAAAATAATTAAAACATAATCAAAAGTTTGTTCTCTATAGACTCTTTAGTAGCGGACGTAACGTAATTAATTGCTTAACTTTAAACATCCGAACGCGGTTTTTCCGTGACACTATCACCAATTAACATGGCCATTAATAAGTCTCATTTTTTGCAAGACAATTTAGGAAGCACCATTAAGCAATGTAAGCCCTTAAGTTTTCCTTAATAATGCGTATTTTGCCTAATAAACCATTTTAAAAACGTTATGTGAAGATAAAATTGAATAATTGGCAATTACGACAGTGGCTCCACCTACTATGAGAATATTGGACTGACACGGTTTATATGAATTGAAGTGGTGGTGACTGTGGTGTTCGAACTTTGACACGTACCCTTAGGAAGGTGTTTTAATAAAAATGCTCTTGTATTGTTTGTAAGAGTTGTTGGTGGATGCGCCGGTTGAATTTTCGCAGGAATTAGGCCCGATAATCTCTGGGGCATTAATCTCAATTAAGAGGCACCGCTTAAATTGCGTGGTTGATGAAAAACGTTTCTATAATTGAAACTGTAAAAACGGCAACCGGAAACGTGGGGCTATCTCACAAAAAAAAATATATCAAGCTAGTGCAGAACTAACCGTTACACAAGTCCAGGTTTCATCTTATCGGGCGTAAGGGAACGAGCAAACAACCCTCAGATGTAATCTACACATTAGTCTTACTCAATGACATCGCACTGAAACCGGGCAGGGTCTGAAAGCTGAAACTTTCTCAACGCCGGAATTGATCGTGCCGACGGGGGATTTCAAGGGAATTATCAGTCCTGGATCTAGTACGGACACCCCACGCAATTTTTGTTTGTAAACAACTTCATTAGGAAGGAGAGATGGTCATTGTTTTTTATTTTCCCCTCCAATCGATGATTCGATTAATTACCAGTATAACACTCGGACAGTTATTAATAAATAAACTTGAAAGAATCGGGGGTGGCTAAACTTTCCTAATTACCTTTCCGGTTGGAAAGTAAAAAACACGACTGCTGTGTAATTGACTTTTTCATTTCGACTCCCCTTTCGCCTAAATTCTCTAAATACTTTTAGATTTCTGAAAAAAATATTTGGCTGAAACCCAATCGTTTTAGTGACGGTAATTGGAGAAATTCCCTTTAATTAAGACACTCTCAAGAATAGTCTCTCGAAGAATTTGGGTCTTGAATCAAATTAGAGCCTCGGGTTACTTTATGTATTCTATGTCACCCCGGGTCACCACCCTTAGAGAAACTTGACGTTGTTGAGGAAAGGGAGTGTAGGTAGAGGATCTCGTTTGAGGTAAACGCGTATACGAACTGTATATAGAGCACATGGTTTTAATTAGCAGTTTGCTAGCGTTGTCGGGGGTAATATCCCGTCAAAATATAACCGAGTCACCGACACATTGTGTTTCCATATTATAATATAAACAAGTAATTTACTATATAACGTCGGCAACAGCTATACGTGCCACTGACAGAACGGGATTACCCTCTCGCAAGAGTCAGGACCGCACTATTTGACGAGGCCCGAAGGGCCATCAATCATCGATTAGTCACTTTACTAACGTTAACCAGACGATGAATTATCAACAATACTAAACCTTCAACTGTACCACGAACTCTCCCGAAATATACGACAATAATAACAAAAATTCCTCAATAATTGATTAAAAGTAGGCAACCAACAAATCAATTGAATAATTTTACTGATCCCACACCAGCATTGAGTAACTAATTAGTGGTTAGTTAATGGTACCAGTGATCAAGTTTTCCTCCCTGTATGTAGTTTAAGGATGCGGTTTAGTCGTTGCGGTCAATGTTGCCAGATCGTTTTCCGGCTGAGCAGTAGATCGGGTAGGGAAAAAACTGTAGATGAACATTTAACAACAGTCGATATTTCTTTATGGTATTATTTTAATAATATGGTTATGAAAATTTAAGAAATATAAAACAAAAACGATTATTGTTGGAGTGTAAAAATATTTGACCATTAAATTCATAAAAAAAAAATTGACTAATTTCAAGAAAAAGCACATTTTGCTGTAATAATTATATTATATTCGTTATGATGAACTATTTTAAGAGCAGTAATTGTCAGAATAGAAACAAACTAAGTTACAAACTAAGTCTTTTGGCAATTGCTAAGGAACTAACTCCTTAATCATTACCCATATTCAACATAATGGGGTACTTGTCTCATTTTTTGGAAATATAATATTTAGAAAATGTAGGCGATTTCATTAGACCCGTATTTTGCAATTTTTTTCTAGGGTTAATTACGTCC
Source organism: Pyrochroa serraticornis (assembly GCA_905333025.2). NCBI lineage: Eukaryota > Metazoa > Arthropoda > Insecta > Coleoptera > Pyrochroidae > Pyrochroa > Pyrochroa serraticornis. The sequence continues at coordinate 3,785,370 of HG995157.1, read as the reverse complement.
AGAATTAATTTTTAAATTTTTTAAGTGGGGGATTTGTGACGTACGTGTCCCGCATGCGGTGTAGTTCTAAAAGAAACCGTATGATGGCGCCGCTCAAGAACTTCAAATAGTCGGTAGCTGACATCAGACAACGGCGACCACGGACAGTTGCGATCAGACAGGTAAGCTTGCTCACAGTCTAATATAGTTTTATCTTACACACTCAGAGCACACGACAGCTTTCCATCTATCTATAAATTAAATTTCATTCCGGTTTTCACATGCGCGCCCCCTATAGGTGTGAATCTGGGATATGAGACTACATACGTCATCAATATCAACTTTTGCAAAAATTTACGAAAATACGAAATAGAAAAATAGGAAAAAATATGTAAGCCTCTTGCATACATCTAGAGATTAGAAATAGCAATATTTTTTTTAGGCAAGTACCCCATTATATTTATTCTTGTTACATTTACCTCCAATTAATTTTTGGCCGCAATTTTAAATATTTTTTTTGTTAGACATTTTCTAAACCTCTGCCTTAATTTTTTTATCGGATAGATAAAAGGCAAATAAAACTCAGCTTTCCTGCACCCTGATTAATATGGCGTTTATTAGTAGAATAGAATGCCGAACAGAACTTGGAGCTTGCCTGGGAAAACCGAAATCGACCGATTTTCTTTTCGAGCATTAGGATACTAGAAACGCGATGAGATCTTTTAGATTTTGAAATTTAGAAATGCATTATAGCTTGTGTTGGCACCATTGACAATAATTCTATGTTGGTAACTCCACCACTAATATACCTCAAAATTTTGAAATTTGTTTATTATTGTCAAATTTTAACTCGAAAAACTAAGAAATGGATTTCGAAAGGTGCAGACTGTTGTAGATAATAAAATTGAGGAAAATGTTCAATATTTTGGTAAAGACTTTCAGTGGCATGTCGATTTGGAGGGAAATTTTAACATTTCAGATTTTTTTCTAGGTTATGTGGTGGTGCCTATATTTGAATTAATAAGTGGACCTAGCCACAATACCTTTAACTAAGCTATTTTAGATACTTCACAAGGACTAACTGAGGCAGTACGATTGATATCATTAAAGAAATTCCACTTTTCATAATAATAGTGTTTTAAACACAAAACATGAAAGGGAAGGAAAATTAATTTATTATTTATAGAAGAAATTCATTTAAAGAGTGAATTTAAACGAGACATCCAGAAGGATTGTCTTGGTGACATTTGAAGCTAATTTACTCTAACAAAAGTTAATATTGAATCTCTTCAAAGGATAAACAAATGTTCTCTTCGCCTTCATGTGTCTCTGGTACTAATTTCCTTTCATGTGCATGACATAAATTATTGACATTTTGTCTGGCAAAACCAAAATCTTTCCGAGCATTAGGATAGCAGAAACGCGATGAGATCTTTTATATTTTGTAGATTTAAAATACATTACAGTTTGTATTGGTACCATTGACAATAATTTTATGTTGGTAACTCCACCACTAATACTAATATACGTTAAAATTTTGTGTTCAATATTTTGGTAAAGACTTTGAGTTACATGTCAATTTGGAAGGAAATTTTGACATTGCAGATTTTTTCTAGGTTATGTGGTGTTGCCTATATTAATAAGTAGCTATTTTTGACACTTCACAAGGACTAACTGAGGCAGTACAATTGATATCATTTAAGAAATTCCACTTTTCATAATACTGTTCCAAACTCAAAACATCAGAGAGAAGGAAAATTAATTTATTATTAATAGAAGAAACTCAGTTAAAGAAAGTGAATCTAAACATAAAGAAGAAGAGGGATTGTCTTGGTGGCATTTAAATTTAATTTACTCTAACGAAAGTTGTTAATTATTGAATCTCTTCGAAGGATAAACAAATGTTCTCTTCGCTTTTATGTGTTCTTAGTACCAGTTTCGTTTTGAGTGAACCACTGAGATTTTTTCTCTTGGAAAACCGAAAGAGACTGATTTTTGTGCCAAGCATTAGGATAGCAGAAATGCGTATCTTCTAGATTTTGTCCTTCTAAAATACATTAAAGTTTGTGTTGGTACCATTGACCATAATTCTATGTTGGTAACTCTACCACTCATAAACGTCAATACTTTTATGTTTGTTAATTACTGTCAAATTTTAACTCGAACAACAAACAAATGGAGTTGGAAAGGCCCAGACTGTTGTAGATTATTAAATTCAGAGGAATGTTCTATATTTTGGTAAAGACTGAGTGACATGTCAATTTGAATGAAAATTTTGACATTTCAGATTTTTTCTAGGTTATGTGATGGTCTTTATATTAAAATTATAAGTAGACCTAGCCATAATACATTTAACAACAGTCTGGACCTTTCCAACTTCAATTGTTAGTTGTTCGAGTTAAAATTTGACAATAATAAACACATTTCAAAATTTTGAGGTTTATTAGTGGTGGAGTTACCAACATAGAATTATGGTCAATGGTACCAACACAAACTGTAATGTATTTTAAATCGACAAAATCTAAAAGATCCCATCGCCTTTCTGCTATTCTATTGCTCGGAAAGATTTTGATTTTGCCAGACAAAATGTCAAAAATTTATGTGATGCACTCAAAACGAAACTGGTACTAGGAACACATGAAGGAGAGTAGAACATATTTTATCCTTCAAAGAGATTCAAAATTAACAACTATCGTTAAAGTAAATTAACTTCAGATGTCACCAATACAATCTTTCTTGTTGCCCGCGTTTAAATTAATTCTCTTTAAACGAGTTTCTTCTATTAATAATAAATTAATTTCCCTTCGTTCTCATTTTTGCGTTTGGAACACTATTATTATGAAAATAAAATTTCTTAAATGATATCAATCGTACTGCCTCAGTTATCTTTGTGAAGTATCTAAAATAGCTTATTTAAAGGTATTGTGACGACAATGAACGCGATTAATAAACCGCATTCTTAATTGTTGTTCTAGAGACAGAGTTGGACCAAAAATTTTCAACATTTAACTTTTACTCAGCTTCAAATGTTGTTAATAACATCAATTAAAAAACAGGTTTTCTTAAAATTCTAATATATTTAACGTTAATCAGTCCGTTTTAGTGGAGGAGTATAACGGTGGACGTGCCTGTTGAAAATTGTTATCAAGTTAGCAACTACGGGAATAGTTAATACTACCTGATAATTTAGAATCGATAAGCTAGTTAATTAAAATAAATGTGCCGCTTTGTAGCTCGAATAATTGTGGTTAGTTACTTTTCGAAATAACGCTTTGTCTGGCATTACACGTTTGTATTGTTGGTTGCGGAAAACAAAGAGCGCACGTTATCCGCGTATTTGTTTCGCGGTTATGGTTTATAGAGAGCGGCAAAACCACATTTTAGTGATTACGTTATTTTAAACTTAAAAATCACGCTCTATTTGGAACTAAATAATAGACTGACCCTGTTGTAACAAAAAAATTATTATAGGTATTATGGGTATTGTTGGTTGCGGAAAACAAAGAGCTTACAATATTTTGGGGTTCACGGTTTATAGAAACCAACAAAAGCAAATTTTGCTAATTACGTCCATTTAAACCTAAAATGCCAAGTTGTATTTAGTATTAAATCATAGACTGTCTTTGTTGTAACATTGAAAATATTCTAGGTACTACATGTATTGTTGGTTGCGGAAATCAAAAAGCTCACCATATTGGTGTATCAGTGCCGCGGGTTAAAAAGAGCGAAAAAATCACATTTTACTGATTATGTTCCTTTGAATTTAGTATTAAGTACTAAATAATAAACTGACTTTATTTTAACATTAAAAAGATTGTAATTAGTTAACCTCAACAATTACACCTTTTCCATAGCTTCAGCTAGTATCAAAGTTCTTACTATTAATTTGTTAGTGGTACCAATGCAAAAATGGGTACCTGTTTTAATGTTATATACAAGTACACTGAAAAATTCTCGGTAGTTAATTCATTCTCTTGCATTTTATAGAATTTTGATTGCTAACATCACTTGGTCTTGTTAGTTTAAGTATTAAATCGTTGACCGGAAATTTTTGTAACATACAAGTTAAACTAATTAACCGTTCAAGCTACTAATATTTCTTCTGGATTTGACCTATCTTAGTGCTATTTTAGAGAGGGGGGTTTGTAGAAGAAAAGTACTGTCATAGTAGAGTTTTTTCAAAAAATAGTACTCGAGTACGACTTGCCAATAGGCAAAGAACTTATTTGGAGAACAAATGGTACTTACCTGTTTGCAAGAATAAGAAGGCTAAAAAGGCAACGACAGTGTATGCGGTGAGCAGCGGTACCGTAACGGTGGTCAGCGGACGAGACTTGCCCCGTGGGTCTGTGCGCATGCCCATCCCGGCGGTCCCATACTCCCAGCTAGCGCACCCTCATTGCCGGTTTCTCTGGAATAAAAAAAAAATTAGGAACAAAACAACTTATAAACCAGTTCTGAATTTGGTTAGTGTATTAATGGTTGCATAAATCTTATTCGGATACAACTAAACTTCTTGGCACATTCACTTGCAACTGGAAAAAATAATGAACCAAAGTGCCTCATAAATTTTAACGAAGCTTTAAAATATGCACTCCGCACCAGCAGCTATCTGCCATGAAAATTTACTTGGGCATTTCGCCCCGATTCTCTAATTAATCGACGAAATTATGTATGAGTTTGCAGGATTCGGTAGGAGGAGAGAATCCGGTATAGTAGCCTCCGGTTCACAGGTTGTGATAATCTAACAGATCAGCAGAAGGGATATTAACTTGTGTGTACTTGGAAACGATGTTTATTGTTTAAAGGGAAGCCGAATACGCCGACTCGACGACAACAATAGAGAGGATTTAGAGCTATTGTTATCTTCGAGTTTGATTCAGTCAAAAAATGAGCTTTCAAGAGAGGAAACCGAGCGAATACAACTTACGTTATTGAAATCGTTTTATAATCAACTCTATCAATTGATAATCTTGACTCTTCAAAAAAAGAAAGAAACCTAAATCCTTCACTCACAACCCCCGTTATTTACGTGGTGGCAACACAAACGTTCTAATAGTTACATTTTAGATGAATTATTCATGGACCGGAATCAATTCGGTAAATAGAGGGGCGGCGGTTAATGGCGGCATGGGGGTGGAGCGACACATAAGTTGAGGAAAAGTCGGGAGAACATGGTGAATTTCATGCTAACAGGTAACAGATCTAAATTCAATTTCGCTGGGAATAAATTCGAATAGCCACAATAGATATCCGCAACTGTGACAGAAAAACATGTCCGGTTTTCCAAAGGATCCCCACAAATGGAAGCGGGTTTGGCTGTTTTCCACCGGTTTATCGCGTGACCCGCTTACCCAGTTTGCTATCCCTAACAAAGTCAAATCTGGCAAAACTGCACGTCACTCTATCGACTTACGTTTCAAATCACACCGTTTGCTTGTTGACCCAACGTTAGAGGAAAATTATAAGGAAAATAATTGATTCAGATGGAAGTATCACAAAAAACGCTGCGTCTTAAGTGAGAGATAGGAAATTTTCAACCACCAAGCACTAAAAATTATCCAATAGCTTCGAAATCACAAGAACAAGTGTAAAGTTGTGAGTTACTAGCAAATATGGTGGGATGGGCTCTAGGGGTTAGAAAGGTGATGTCAGGATTAAAAGAAGCAAAAACAAACAAAATCCTATTAAAAATAGGGGTCAAATAGGCTATCAAAAAAATGAGAAAACAAAATAATTAATTTCAAAATTCATAACATGTTTTTAGTAATTTTTTTATCAAATTGTTAATAAAAAATTGTTGTTTCGTCCAATTACGCGTAATTATCAATCAGTTTTCTTTAATAATGTGCAAGAGATTTTTTTTTGTTCTTGTTGGCTGTACTTGTTATAAATGTCGCCAAACTCTCGGTTGGTCTCTGTTTCGATTTGTGATTATGTCTAAAAGATTTTTCTTAGATCGCTCCCCCTCGGAAGCAATGGCAAACCACTGAGTAGTTTCCCGCCAGTAGTCTCTGCTTTAAAATTTGTCATCGTTTGGAACATACCCAAAATTGTAGGTACCACGTGTTTGTGTAACTAATGAAAAATAATAAATCTAATAAAAAAGATATACCACACTCGCCTAATTTTAATTGAAGGTAATAAAAAAGTTAACATGGGGTCGTGGTATTGGATTTTAAGCCTTATAAGAAATTGGGTAGTCTTCACCCTTCTAAAATCGCAGCCCCTTTTACTAAAAAGTGGAAAGAAAGAAGAAGAGAATCAAGTATTAAAAAATATTGTACCAAAGATTCCATTATTAAGTTGGTACCTCTCCCTCTAGAGTATTCAATTTAATTAACGTCCAGATTTTGTTTCTAAATTTCTAGTTTTACTTAAACCAATTTAATTGATCTAACACCTTTCTAACTTCAAATAGTAATTAGCACCAAGTAGAGTCGAGAGTAACTCTTTAACTTAGTTCGAATTTAGTATTCAGACACGTTAGTTTTTTTTTCTTAAGTGAACCTACAAAATTTGCACATTTAAAATTACTTTAAGCTAGTGAGACTGTAACTTGTGAAGTTAGCACTTCACCTCTCGCTGATGGTGACCTAACAATGGCTCCATTTCTGAGTTAAACGAGTTTTAATGCAACGAGCTTTTAACGTCCATATTTTTGCGACTCTTGTCTTCCAACCTTAACTGCCACCATTAGCATAACATCTACTGCAACGAGCCAACCATTTTAGAGAAAACCACTCAAACGGAGTTTTTTTCTTGGAAAATTTTTCAAAACGGCCACAATTGCCACAAATTTTGCAATAATTTCAACACAGCAATTAACCAAAAGAAGATTTTTTCATTTAGGAAATTAGTTAGGTTTTCTGTAAAGTGGAAAAAAGAAATTAATTAGCCAAATATAAAATAATTGAGGTTTTGGTCGAAGAAGTTTCAAAAATTGGGTGGAATTTCTGCATAGAAGGAAAAACATTGTGTCATAAGCAACACGTTCCGCATGGATAAAAACCAGGAGATTGACAGATGGTGCATCCTAATACACCTTCAGTAGTCCTGGTAAAGCAACAATAATTTTCCACGATGAAAATGGGTTGGTGTCGTGACTGGCAAACCAATAGAAATTGTGCCAATGAAGTCGTTTCAGGGTGTACAAATGTTGTTTCGCCGAAGGACAAACTCCTTGTTAGCGTGAACGACAGTATAGATTTTTGAAACTACCAGCACAGGTGAAATGAAGAGAGAAAAACGCCCTAACAATTCCGACACCTTAAGGGTAACTCATCAAAATTTCAAGACAATTAAACCCGGTGATGTTGATAAAGATATTGTTGGTGTTATAGATTTTCGTCCTACTGGTGAGTCGGGGTAAATGTAGAAAAACGCCCTAATTTTTTGCCGCGAGACCCACTTGCCGAAAATCCGGGAGAGACTCCCCCGATTGTCCGTTCGTTTCCTCGCTTGATCGGCCGCGACCAAAAAACGTGACGTAGCGGGACGTCTAAAGAATTGACCACGCACCCGTTTCTTCGGTACTTCGACAAGACCCTCGATTATGTTAAAAATAAATTACCCATGCGCAGAACACACCTTAAAGTAATTAAATATCCTTTGTTAGATCACACATCACTGTCTGCAAAAAATTCGGACACCACCCGTACCCGATCAAATATTAACGACCCCCTTTCGGCCGCATCTTCATCAAAAAGTGTCGGGTTCAGGGTGTCGTTGTTGAGGTCGCGATTTCGACACACATAGGTTAATTCATCGGTGTGTGCAGCAGGGGTTGTAGATACGCGGACGTTTGGTGGTGGCGCGCGACTGCCATCTCGGGGATTGAAATCCGGCGAATGCGCCGGTTCCCCAACGCCCTCCCAGTCCTGTCATATTGATCCGACCATCCCGGGTTTGGCGCGGGACACTCAAAACCCCCGGAAAACGGCGACACGATCCGGAATATTGCGACGGGCCTCCGGCAGGGACGGACGATCTTTTCGATTCTTTGGATCGCTGGATTGGGGCGATAAATCAGGGGGTTTTGCATCGGGAATGGGCCCGAGTCGGGCGGACCGTTCCCAGTCGCGCGTGCAGAACCGGGCTTAGCCCCCTAAGCCGACGGCCGGACGCACCGCCGTTTTCTAGTTTTTGCACCATCGACGCCCGACCCCGCACCCGGAACGCCCGTTTCTTCACACATTTTAACAGCAACAATCAAAACTATAACCCTCACATTTCTAATTTTCAACCCTTAAAACTACGAATTTCGCACTTCGTAACAATGTAACGACACGTAAAACTACAACCCCCAGATTTCTAACAACACCCATTTTCCCTTATTTTTGCCAGTTATCTTCTTGGATACGATTTGGGTCGTACTGCTGGTTAGTAGACGTCTCCAGTTAATTGCTTCACACGCGAAGTAACTAATGCGGAATCGAGTGTTCAGTGGGACGCAAAGAAGGCTAAAGGATTCGGAATTAGAACGCGCCTTGAGAGGTCCCCGCATAGAACTTGAGAGCTTTCTGAAGTTCCGGTGTTATTCAGTCCTTGCTGCTAACAAGCTGATCTTGTGCGAGTTGAAATTTACATTAGCAACTAAGATCGAATTTGGTGAAAACTTTTTAAAATCGCCATTTCAACATTGAAATCCCGTAATGAAAACTTATCGAAATGTTAGAAAATTAAATCCCTGTTAAAATCTGCAGGTATTTCGGGATAGTTCTGATTTCCCTGGAGGCAATACGTTATTGCGCGCACTTGACGTGTTATCTCGAGGGAGTCGACAGCCTCCCGGTTTCGTCTTTGAACAGAGCTACCTTCGAGGTCAGGTTGTTACGAACTATCGCGTGTACGTTCTCGGTTTTTTTGTTTATGTTAGAAGCCTGAAGGGAAGATCCTTATTTACCCAGTTTTATCCGGAAAGAATGACAACAAACTCGAAACGATTTTGAGCCCCTCAGGTCTTAACAAAACGCATCCGTATGCAAGATAATCAAGAAGTGAAACGGAGCATAGAAACGCTATTATCAGGAATTATCACGTAGCTTTCGAAATTTTACAAAAGTTTAACGTATTTAACCTCTGGTTGAAAGCTGGAATCCATTAAAGCTATTAGGATTAGCCACTAGTTGCTAGAAATAGGAGAATGTTGAAGGAGACTGGAGTCTCGTATATCATTAAAATAGTCGCGGTAATTAATCTTCACTCACAACCTTAAGAATTTCATTGGAGTTTGCTTATCTATTAGGATGAACTGTTACGGTGTTGAGACTTATCGGTGGCTGTTTGCTTTAGAAATAATTCATGTTAAGCTCAGAACGAGAATTTTAATTTGGGTTTTGTAAATAAAAACAAAATTCAAAAGTTGAGCACTATAATTTTCAAGATCCTTAAGGAACAATTGGCGACAATGTTTATCGAGGGTGAAAAAAATGCAAAAGGTGTTTTAGGTGCAGTTAAACAAATTCAGTAAGAAATAATACCAAAAATGACGATTCTAAATAATGTGAAAATTTCTTTTCACATGTAAGAATTCGAATATCAAGCAAAAATAAAAAATTGAGATGTAAAGAATCAAATGTAGGCAAACATTTTCACTGATACAAGTGAAGAGAGATTGGTAAAAGGTGCATGGAGCAAAAAAATTATCTTCAAAATCACCTACTAGAACAAAATAATTGTTAATGCAGCAACAATTAATTTTTTTGGGCATGCATGACGCTTCATTTGTTGCAGTTAATATGTTCTAAAAGTAGAAAGAAATAACACATAAATCCCAGCGCTACAAAAAGAGTTGTGGAATAAATTTTTATATAGAATTGAAAAGATTCTATTGAGAAAAATCGAAACATTAATAGATACAGAGAATCTTAAAAAGGAAGAGATCCCACATTAACAGCAACCAGAAGAGAATAAAAATAAGATAAGCAGCAAAAAGATTCGTGTACATTTACGAATATTCACTTGTTATAGTTATAATTTTCCAAAAGTAGAAGAATGAACAAATGAGTCCATTTCTATTCACGGAATTAATATTTATATAGAACTGAAAAGATTGAACCACTTTTAAAGATGCTGAAAAAGAAAGAGTAAGTGACAACAAAGAAACTAGGGAACAAAATGGAAATATTAACTGATGGAGAGAATTTTGAAAATGGAGCGATCTCACATGAACAGCTATCAAAACTGAAAAACAGAACTGAAAAAATCGAACCACTTTTGAAGATACTGAAAAAGAAGAGGAAGTGACAGCAGAGAAACTATTGAATAAAATCGAAACATTAGTTGATATATAGAATTTTAATATCTCACATTAACAGCTACCAGAAGAGAATAATTGCAAAAGCAGCCGCAATAAAATTTTGGTTCATGTACAAAGCTTTATTTTTTATAGTTATAATTTTATGGAAGTAGAAGTAACGGATACATCAGCCGATTTCTATTCGAGGAATTAATATTTATATAAAACTGAAAAGATTGAACCACCTTTGAAGATGCTGAAAAAGAAAGAAAATTTTGAAAATGGAGAGATCTCACATGAACAGCTACCAAAAGAGAATAATTGCTAAAGCAGCAACAATAAAAAAAATTATAGTTATAATTTTGTAGAGGTAGAAAGAATGAAGTCACGAGTCCGTTTCTATTCGAGGAATTAATATATAATACTGAAAAAAAAGAGTAAGTGACCGCAGAGAAACTATTGAACAAAATCGTAACATCAATTGATATAGAGAATTTTGAAAATGGAGAGATCTCACATTAACAGCTACCAGAAAAGAATCATTGCCAAAGCAACAGCAATAACATTTTTGTACCTGTACGAAGTTTTTGTTATAGTTATAATTTTCTAAAAGTAGAAGAATGAACACATGAGTCTATTTCTATTCGCGGAATTAATATTTATATAGAACTAAAAAGATTGAATCACTTTTGAAGATGCTGAAAGAGAAAGAGTAAGTGACAACAAAGTAAGTATACAACAAAATCGAAACATTAATTGATATAGAGAGTTTTGAAAACGGAGAAATCTCATATGAACAGCTACCAGAAGAGAATAATTGCTAAAGCAGCAGCAATAAAAATTTTGTTCATGTACGAAGCTTTATTTTTTATAGTTATAATTTTATGGAAGTAGAAGTAACGGATACATCAGCCGATTTCTATTCGAGGAATTAATATTTATATAGAACTGAAAAGATTGAACCACCTTTGAAGATGCTGAAAAAGAAAGAGTAAGTGACAACAAAGACTCTATTAAGAAAAATCGAAACATTAATTGATATAGAGAGTTTTGAAGACAGAGAAATCTCACATGAACAGCTACTAGAAGAGAATAATTACTAAAACAGCAGTAATAAAATTTTTGTCCATGTATGAAGCTTCATTTTTTAGTTATAATTTTCTAGAAGTAGAAAGAATGAAGACATGAGCCCATTTCTATTCGAGGGTTTAATATTTATATAAAACTATTTTTAAAGATTCTGAAGAAGAAAGAGTAAGTGACAACAAAAAAACTAAGTAACAAATACGAAACATTGATTGATGGAGACAATTTTGAAAATGGAGAGATCTCACATGAACAGCTACCAGAAGAGAATAATTCCTAAAGCAGCAACAATAAAAAAAATTATAGTTATAATTTTGTAGAAGTAGAAAGAATGAAGTCACGAGTCCGTTTCTATTCGAGGAATTAATATATAATACTGAAAAAAAAAGAGTAAGTGACCGCAGAGACACTATTGAACAAAATCGTAACATCAATTGATATAGAGAATTTTGAAAATGGAGAGATCTCACATTAACAGCTACCAGAAAAGAATCATTGCCAAAGCAACAGCAATAACATTTTTGTACCTGTACGAAGTTTTTGTTATAGTTATAATTTTCTAAAAGTAGAAGAATGAACACATGAGTCTATTTCTATTCGCGGAATTAATATTTATATAGAACTAAAAAGATTGAATCACTTTTGAAGATGCTGAAAGAGAAAGAGTAAGTGACAACAAAGTAAGTATACAACAAAATCGAAACATTAATTGATATAGAGAGTTTTGAAAACGGAGAAATCTCATATGAACAGCTACCAGAAGAGAATAATTGCTAAAGCAGCAGCAATAAAAATTTTGTTCATGTACGAAGCTTTATTTTTTATAGTTATAATTTTATGGAAGTAGAAGTAACGGATACATCAGCCGATTTCTATTCGAGGAATTAATATTTATATAGAACTGAAAAGATTGAACCACCTTTGAAGATGCTGAAAAAGAAAGAGTAAGTGACAACAAAGACTCTATTAAGAAAAATCGAAACATTAATTGATATAGAGAGTTTTGAAGACAGAGAGATCTCACATGAACAGCTACTAGAAGAGAATAATTACTAAAGCATCAGTAATAAAAATTTTGTTCATGTATGAAGCTTCATTTTTTAGTTATAATTTTCTAGAATTAGAAAGAATGAAGACATGAGCCCATTTCTATTCGAAGAATTAATATTTATATAGAACTACTTTTGAAGACTCTGAAAAAGAAAGAGTAAGTGACAACAAAGAAACTAAGTAACAAATTCGAAACATTGCTTGGTGGAGAAAATTTTGAAAATGGAGAGATCTCACATGAACAGCTACCAAAAAAGAATAATTGCTAAAGCAGCAACAATAAAAAAAATTATAGTTATAATTTTGTAGAAGTAGAAATAATGAAGTCACGAGTCCGTTTCTATTCGAGGAATTAATATATAATACTGAAAAAAAAAGAGTAAGTGACCGCAGAGAAACTATTGAACAAAATCGTAACATCAATTGATATAGAGAATTTTGAAAATGGAGAGATCTCACATTAACAGCTACCAGAAAAGAATAATTGTCAAAGCAACAGCAATAACATTTTTGTACCTGTACGAAGCTTTTCTTATAGTTATAATTTTCTAAAAGTAGAAGAATGAACACATGAGTCTATTTCTATTTGCGGAATTAATATTTATATAGAACTAAAAAGATTGAATCACTTTTGAAGATGCTGCAAGAGAAAGCGTAAGTGACAACAAAGTAAGTATACAACAAAATCGAAACATTAATTGATATAGAGAGTTTTGAAAACGGTGAAATCTCATATGAACAGCTACTAGAAGAGAATAATTGCTAAAGCAGCAGCAATAAAATTTTTGTTCATGTACGAAGTTTTATTTTTTATAGTTATAATTTTCTAGGAGTAGAAAGAATGAACACGAGCTCATTTCTATTCGAGGAATTAATATTTATACAGAACTGAAAGAAGTGAACCACTTTTGAAGACGCTGAAAAAAAAAGAGTAAGTGACAACAAAGAGACTATAGAACAAACTCCAAACATTATTTGATATAAAGAATTTTAAAAGTGGAGAGATGTCACATTAACAGCTACGAGAAGAGAATAATTACTAAAGCAGCAGCAATAAAATTTTTGTACATGTAAGAAGTCTCAGTTGTTATAGTTATAATTTTCTAGAAGTAGAAAGAATGAACATATGACTCTATTTCTATTCGAGGTATTAATATTTATATACAACTGAAAAAAATTGAACTACTTTTGAAAATACCGAAAAAAAAGAGTAAGTAACAGCAGAGAAAGTATTGAACAAAATCGAAATATTAGTTGATATAAAAATTTTTAAGATCTCACATTAACAGCTACCACAAAAGAATAATTTCCAAAACAGCAGCAATAAAAAATTTGTACACTTACGAAGCTTCTGTTATAGTTATAATTTTCTAGAAGCAGAAAGAATGAACACATGAGTCCATTTCAATTCGAGGAATTAATATTTATTTAGAACTGAAAAAGCTGAACCACTTTTAATGATGCTGAAAAAGAAAGAGTTAGTGACAATATAAAAACTATTCAACAAAATCGAAACATTAATTGATATAGAGAATTTTGAAAATGGAGAGATCTCACATTAACAACTACCAGAAGAAAATAATCGGTAAAACGGCAACAATAAAATGGTTTGTACATGGACGAAGCTTCATTTGTTGTAGTTTTAATTTTCTAGAAGTAGAAAAATAAACACATGAGTCCAATTCTATTCGAGGAATTAATATTTAAATTAAAAATAGTGAACCAATTTTAAAGATACTGAAAAAAAGAGTAAGTGACAGCAGAGAAACTATTGAAGAAAATCGAAACATTAATTGATATATAGAATTTTAATATCTCAGATTAACAGCTACCAGAAGAGAATAATTGCAAAAGCAGCCACAATAAAATTTTTGTTCATGTACGAAGCTTAATTGACATATTGACATAGAGAATTTAAAAAATGGAGAGATCTCAAATTAACAGCTACGAGAAGAGAATATTTGCTAAAGCAGCAGTAATAAAATTTTTGTACATGTACAAAGCTTCACTTTTTGTAGTTATAATTTTCTAGAATTAGAAAGAGTGAATACATGAGTCCATTTCTATTCGAGGTATTTATATTTATATACAACTGAAAAAATTGAACCACTTTTGAAGATACCGAAGATTGAAGATGCTGAAAAAGAAAGAGTTAGTGGCGATATAGAAACTATACAACAAAATCGAAACACTAATTAATATAGAGAATTTTGAAAATGGAGAGATCACACATTAGCAACTACCAGAAGAGACTAATTGGTAAAACAGCAACAATAAAACGTTTGTACATGTACGAAGCTTCATTTGTTATAGTTATAATTTTGTAGAAGTAGAAAGAATGAAGACATGAGCCCATCTCTATTCGAGGTATTAATATTTATATACAACTGAAAAAATTGAACCACTTTTGAAGATACCGAAGATTGAAGATGCTGAAAAAGAAAGAGTTAGTGACAATGTAGAAACTATACAACAAAATCGAAACATTAATTGATATAGAGAATTTTGAAAATGGAGAGATCACACATTAACAACTACCAGAAGAGAATAATTGGTAAAACAGCAACAATTAAATGTGTGTACTTGTACGAAGCTTTATTTGTTGTAGTTATAATTTTCTAGAAGTAGAAGAATGAAAACATGAGTCCAATTCTATTCGAGGAATTAATATTTAAACCAAAAATATTGAACCAATTTTGAAGATGCTGAAAAAAGAGTAAGTGACAACTAGAACAAAATCGAAACATTAATAGACACAGAACATTTTGAAAATAAAAAACAAAACTACTCCTAATGAAGTGAAGTCCACACCAATATTTGCTGTACGCACACGAATTATTCATTTATCACTGACAAACCTAAAAAAAATATTATAGAAGTGGTCCCTGACGGATCCTCTTATGATCATCAATTCCAGTTCGATGATGGGCGTTTTTCTGGGCAATAATGGAAAACGACATGACCGCAATAAATGCCGTACGTGATTTAGACAAGATGGCCGGAGTTTCGGTCCGAGATCGTCCAATAAAACGTAATTTTTCCTCCTTTATTTGACAGGTGCATTTAATAAAGGTGGTGAACATTTTTCACTGTCAAAAAGTAATGGCTATTCGTTGCTGAGTACACAAAGTTTGATTAAATATAAATTACAGTTGGTTCCGGGCGCCAGGTACTCATAAGGTTAATCAATTACAACCGACAAAGGGGGTGATGAGCGATTACTTAATCGAAACACCCTTTTAATTTGAACCGGCGTTGATTACTGTAATAACGAATTATTAATTGTCTCCGTAATAACAACAACGTACCTTCTTGCGATTCGAAAAAGTAACGCGAGTATCGATCAAAAACTGATTTATTTTAAAATTTGGATGCGTGTTGGTTTATTAACGCAAAGTTGATAAAGGGACGAAATTAAGGAGCGACTTGTGAAATGGGGGAAAATCGAGCTTTTATTGGGGGTGTAACGTCAAATTGTCACGCGAAATTTCGAATGGAATCACCCAAATTGCGGTTTTCTTATATTTGATTTTTCGTGGACGCAACGGGAAGGAGAAAATAACTTTTCTTTGACACCATAAAGTAATGCGCTAGTGGTTGTAGGCGTGATAAAAATAAGGGAGCAAACGTCACGCGATTCGGCATTATAAAAAACGGACAATTTTAATTTTTTTTTTTGAAAAATTACTAATTTTGACGGATCGCTGGAAAAATTTGGGCAGGTGACGTGTATTTTCCGATTACTCCCCCACTGGTATGTGAAAAGAAAAAAATCCGGGGGTGCGGTAAATAATGCATATTCGTTGAAAAGCCGCCGTCTTGTCACACGAACGCAATCCGTTTTCCTTCAGTCAATATCAGCTAAAGTCGCCAAACGAAAAAGCCATAATGACACGTTTTGAATTCCAAATATCCGCACCAAGTATTTCCCGGGTTCCGGGTTTGCTCCCGCCACACCGGGCCCGCCTCGCTCCGGGCGTCCTAATCACCTTGTCTCGCCCCGGATCCCGCCCAGAATTTTCCCTTCATTTATTACACATCGTCTCGGTAATTCGTTTAAGGTGCCGAACGAAACGTTATGATATTTAGCGTAATTTATAATATTCCGGGTGACGGTTCCGGGCCTTCCGCCAGCACCCCACTGGAACAGCAACCACCCCTGGTTGCAACAGAAAAAAGATACCATCATCTCTTGATCGTGTCTTTTAAAAGCGTTCGAGAACTTGAGAAGAAAGCGATGAGTAATAAAGCTAAAAGAAACGAATCATGGAAAGAAATAATTCAGTAGAGAACGGAAGGAAATTTAGAAAAACTGAACATTAAAAAAATAATTGAAAATTTCGGAATTTTGGGACAATTATTTGACACACTTTAATATGGGTGGAAAAAAATAGGGAAAATAAAGCAAAATTTAATTTGTGGTCCTTCGAGCCGGATTCTGTGTTGTTAACGTCTCTTAAGCATCGTACAACTGTTGTGGCTAAAAATGAAGACAGTCATGGTAAATGTCTTGTCGGAAAGCTTTCGCTGCACTAAACAGCGACCGTGATGTTTTATGACCGCTGACCGCTGCACCAGCAATAAATATCAATTTAGTTCAGTGAAATTCACCGAATTATTTCAGATATTAACTAACATCAAATTACTGTTTCGGTCCGGACCCTGGAATATTCCGTTAATTAGCACAACGGCAGCAACGCAATTACTTTACAAATCATCGAATTAATTAAAACTGCAAAAACGTATTTTTCCACCAATTACAACACTCCATACCAATAAATTGCCGTTAATTCGAATTCGTTTAACTTTAAACATTTAAAAGCTTCACTTAATTCTACATACGACTTGCACAAAATCCAATTTAGCTGCTGCACGATGAAATTATACGGATGATAAGCTCGGGATGCATTCCGTTTAATTGCCCATGTGACGGTTTAGCTCTTGCATGGAAGAGTTCTTTCGTTACGTAAAAGGATGGACGCGCGAGAAATTAAAATGTACTCGGAAAGTATCTTGGAATTTAATTAAAATTATAAAGCCGCCCCCCGTACACAAACAGCGACTTAATTAACACGCTGTCGACGCAAATGCATCCGTAGTGACAGGCGGATGGTTTTTCAGCGAAATTCAGGCGCTATCTCAATTTCACACTAACGTTAGTTTTAAATTTCTACTACCGACCGAGAATTGTGGCAACTGCTATTCTGACATCTATTTTATGAATGATGACCGAGTGCTATTCTAATTTTCACTTCAAGTCCAGTATGGCACTGAAAAAGGTTTTCAGTAAACGTGCAGGAAGTGCTGAAATTGCCTAGTGTTCTTGAAAGGGGTGAGCAATTACCACCCCATAAATCTTCAACAGGGGTGTGGCCGAAATCGTTCAAGAGTCGAACAGTAAACCTTCAGGACCCAAACAGAACCGCACCAGAAGTTCTTCGTCCGACCCAATTATTTTTTATTTGCATTCCTATTGTTTGCCCTTCATTCAGAGTAACGTTTTTATCTTAGAGTTAGTGATCGTGGAAAAATTTGTACATAGGTAACTCTTGTGTTGCCACCAGAAAAAACAAAAGTTAAACCGAAAAAAAGTCGAAGTTTTCTTGAGACAGGAATTGGTTTTGAGGACTGAGAAAAGTTAATTTAAAAGAGGCTATGATTGAATTAGGAAAAATGTGGAAAATTGTAAAGCCAGAATTCATTTAAACCTCTTGGAGCAAACTTGGATCACAAATTGATGATGGTTGGAGTAAAGATGATAATATTCCAATGTCAGAGTGGAGGAACAAAATAGAGAAACAACTAAAAGAAGTTTCTACACTGTTTCTACACTGATTGACCACATTCCTGGGAATGTAGCAAGACAAAAAGATGGTGAATCGGACGTCGGACATGAAGAATCATAGAAATCAATAAGCAATCTAGATATTTTGAAGCAAGTTCTAAATGATCAAGGCGAGGAAGTGAAAAGTAAAAGCACACAAAGGCACACACAAAGTTTTAAGATAATTTTAGATATAGCAGGAAAAATTACTGAAGTAAAAAGTGTTCAAGAAATTCACATTGCTGAATTTTGTTCAGAATTTCAAATTACACCTTAACTATGGTTTCTTGTCATAATTTTTTTCAATGATCCAACTATTTTCTTGGTTGTCGCCATTTCTCTCTTAACTTAAAAGTTTGTGTTATAGGAAGATCCAAAAAAGTTGCCAGTAATTTTTTCAACGATCCAACTATTTTTTTGGTTGTCGCATTTTCTCTCTTAACTAAAAATTTTGTTGAATAGGAAGGTCTAAAAAAGCTGCCACTAATTTTTTCAATGATCCAATAATTTTCTTGGTTGTCGCATTTTCTCTCTTAACTAAAAAGTTTGTGGTATAGGAAGGTCCAAAAAAGCTGCCACTAATTTTTTCAATGATCCAACAATTTTCTTTGTTTGCCATTTTCTCTCTTAACTAGAAAGTTTCTGGTATAGGGAGATCAAAAAAAGCTGCCACTAATTTTTTCAACGATTCAACAATTTTCTTGTTTGTCGGACTTTCTCTCTTAACTAAAAAGTTTGTGGTATAGGAAGGTCCAAACAAGCTGCCACCAATTTTTTTAATGATCCAATAATTTTCTTGGTTGTCCCATTTTCACTCTTAACTAAAAAGTTTGTGCTATAGAGAGATCGAAAAAACCTGCCACTAATATTTTCAAAGTTCCAACAATTTTTTTGGTTGTCGCATTTTCTCTCTTAACTAAAAAGTTTGTGGTGTAGGAAGGGCCATAAAAGCTGTCTCTAATTTTTTCAATGATCCAACTATGTTTTGGTTGTCGCATTTTCTCTCTGAACTAAAAATTTTGTTGTATAGGAAGCTCCAAAAAAGCTGCCACTAATTTTTTCAATGATCCAACAATTTTCTTTGTTTGCCATTTTCTCTCTTAACTAGAAAGTTTCTGGTATAGGGAGATCAAAAAAAGCTGCCACTAATTTTTTCAACGATTCAACAATTTTCTTGTTTGTCGGACTTTCTCTCTTAACTAAAAAGTTTGTGGTATAGGAAGGTCCAAACAAGCTGCCACCAATTTTTTTAATGATCCAATAATTTTCTTGGTTGTCCCATTTTCACTCTTAACTAAAAAGTTTGTGCTATAGAGAGATCGAAAAAACCTGCCACTAATATTTTCAAAGTTCCAACAATTTTTTTGGTTGTCGCATTTTCTCCCTTAACTAAAAAGTTTGTGGTGTAGGAAGGGCCATAAAAGCTGTCTCTAATTTTTTCAATGATCCAACTATGTTTTGGTTGTCGCATTTTCTCTCTGAACTAAAAATTTTGTTGTATAGGAAGCTCCAAAAAAGCTGCCACTAATTTTTTCAATGATAAAACTATTTTTTGGTTGTCGCATTTTCTCTCTTATCTAAAAAGTTTGTAAAATAGAAATATCCAAAAAAGCTCCCACAAATTTTTTCAATGATCCAACAATTCCTTTTTGTTCGGCATTTTCTCTCTTAACTAGAAAGTTTGTTGTATAGGAAGGTCCAAAAAAGCTGGCACTAATTTTTTCAATGATCCAATAATTTTCTTGGTTGTCGCATTTTCTCTCTTAACTAAAAAGTTTGAGGTATAGGAAGGTCCAAAAAAGCTGCCTCTAATTTTTTCAATGATCCAACAATTTTCTTGGTTGTCGCATTTTCTCTCTTAACTAAAAAGTTTGTGGTATAGGAAGGTCCAAAAAAGCTGCCACTAATTTTTTCAATGATCCAATAATTTTCTTGGTTGTCGCATTTTCTCTCTTAACTAAAAAGTTTGTGGTATAGGAAGGTCCAAAAAAGCTGCCTCTAATTTTTTCAATGATCCAACAATTTTCTTGGTTGTCGCATTTTCTCTCTTAACTAAAAAGTTTGTGGTATAGGAAGGTTAAAAAAAGCTGCCACTAATTTTTTCAATGATCCAATAATTTTCTTGGTTGTCGCATTTTCTCTCTTAACTAAATAGCTTGTGGTATAGGAAGGTCCAAAAAAGCTGCAACTAATTTTTTCAATGATCCAACAATTTTCTTTGTTTGGCATTTTCTCTCTTAACTAGAAAGTTTCTGGTATAGGGAGATCAAAAAAAGCTGCCACTAATTTTTTCAATGATCCAACAATTTTCTTGTTTGTCGGACTTTCTCTCTTAACTAAAAAGTTTGTGGTATAGGAAGGTCCAAAAAAGCTGCCACCAATTTTTTTAATGATCCAATAATTTTCTTGGTTGTCCCATTTTCACTCTTAACTAAAAAGTTTGTGCTATAGAGAGATCGAAAAAACCTGCCACTAATATTTTCAAAGTTCTAACAATTTTTTTGGTTGTCGCATTTTCTCTCTTAACTAAAAAGTTTGTGGTGTAGGAAGGGCCATAAAAGCTGTCTCTAATTTGTTCAATGATCCAACTATGTTTTGGTTGTCGCATTTTCTCTCTGAACTAAAAATTTTGTTGTATAGGAAGCTCCAAAAAAGCTGCCACTAATTTTTTCAATGATAAAACTATTTTTTGGTTGTCGCATTTTCTCTCTTATCTAAAAAGTTTGTAAAATAGAAATATCCAAAAAAGCTCCCACAAATTTTTTCAATGATCCAACAATTCCTTTTTGTTCGGCATTTTCTCTCTTAACTAGAAAGTTTGTTGTATAGGAAGGTCCAAAAAAGCTGGCACTAATTTTTTCAATGATCCAATAATTTTCTTGGTTGTCGCATTTTCTCTCTTAACTAAAAAGTTTGTGGTATAGGAAGGTCCAAAAAAGCTGCCTCTAATTTTTTCAATGATCCAACAATTTTCTTGGTTGTCGCATTTTCTCTCTTAACTAAAAAGTTTGTGGTATAGGAAGGTCCAAAAAAGCTGCCACTAATTTTTTCAATGATCCAATAATTTTCTTGGTTGTCGCATTTTCTCTCTTAACTAAAAAGTTTGTGGTATAGGAAGGTCCAAAAAAGCTGCCTCTAATTTTTTCAATGATCCAACAATTTTCTTGGTTGTCGCATTTTCTCTCTTAACTAAAAAGTTTGTGGTATAGGAAGGTTAAAAAAAGCTGCCACTAATTTTTTCAATGATCCAATAATTTTCTTGGTTGTCGCATTTTCTCTCTTAACTAAATAGCTTGTGGTATAGGAAGGTCCAAAAAAGCTGCAACTAATTTTTTCAATGATCCAACAATTTTCTTTGTTTGGCATTTTCTCTCTTAACTAGAAAGTTTCTGGTATAGGGAGATCAAAAAAAGCTGCCACTAATTTTTTCAATGATGCAACAATTTTCTTGTTTGTCGGACTTTCTCTCTTAACTAAAAAGTTTGTGGTATAGGAAGGTCAAAAAAAGCTGCCACTAATTTTTTTAATGATCCAATAATTTTCTTGGTTGTCCCATTTTCTCTCTTAACTAAAAAGTTTGTGCTATAGAGAGATCGAAGAAACCTGCCACTAATTTTTTCAAAGTTCCAATAATTTTTTTGGTTGTCGCATTTTCTCTCTTAACTAAAAAGTTTGTGGTGTAGGAAGGGCCATAAAAGCTGCCTCTAATTTTTTCAATGATCCAACTATGTTTTGGTTGTCGCATTTTCTCTCTGAACTAAAAATTTTGTTGTATAGGAAGCTCCAAAAAAGCTGCCACTAATTTTTTCAATGATAAAACTATTTTTTGGTTGTCGCATTTTCTCTCTTATCTAAAAAGTTTGTAAAATAGAAAGATCCAAAAAAGCTCCCACTAATTTTTTCAATGATCCAACAATTCCTTTTTGTTCGGCATTTTCTCTCTTAACTAGAAAGTTTGTTGTATAGGAAGGTCTAAAAAAGCTGCCACTAATTTTTTCAATGATCCAATAATTTTCTTGGTTGTCGCATTTTCTCTCTTAACTAAAAAGTTTGTGGTATAGGAAGGTCCAAAAAAGCTGCCTCTAATTTTTTCAATGATCCAACAATTTTCTTGGTTGTCGCATTTTCTCTCTTAACTAAAAAGTTTGTGGTATAGGAAGGTCCAAAAAAGCTGCCACTAATTTTTTCAATGATCCAATAATTTTCTTGGTTGTCGCATTTTCTCTCTTAACTAAATAGCTTGTGGTATAGGAAGGTCCAAAAAAGCTGCAACTAATTTTTTCAATGATCCAACAATTTTCTTTGTTTGGCATTTTCTCTCTTAACTAGAAAGTTTCTGGTATAGGGAGATCAAAAAAAGCTGCCACTAATTTTTTCAATGATGCAACAATTTTCTTGTTTGTCGGACTTTCTCTCTTAACTAAAAAGTTTGTGGTATAGGAAGGTCCAAAAAAGCTGCCACTAATTTTTTTAATGATCCAATAATTTTCTTGGTTGTCCCATTTTCTCTCTTAACTAAAAAGTTTGTGCTATAGAGAGATCGAAGAAACCTGCCACTAATTTTTTCAAAGTTCCAATAATTTTTTTGGTTGTCGCATTTTCTCTCTTAACTAAAAAGTTTGTGGTGTAGGAAGGGCCATAAAAGCTGCCTCTAATTTTTTCAATGATCCAACTATGTTTTGGTTGTCGCATTTTCTCTCTGAACTAAAAATTTTGTTGTATAGGAAGCTCCAAAAAAGCTGCCACTAATTTTTTCAATGATAAAACTATTTCTTGGTTGTCGCATTTTCTCTCTTATCTAAAAAGTTTGTAAAATAGAAAGATCCAAAAAAGCTCCCACTAATTTTTTCAATGATCCAACAATTCCTTTTTGTTCGGCATTTTCTCTCTTAACTAGAAAGTTTGTTGTATAGGAAGGTCTAAAAAAGCTGCCACTAATTTTTTCAATGATCCAATAATTTTCTTGGTTGTCGCATTTTCTCTCTTAACTAAAAAGTTTGTGGTATAGGAAGGTCCAAAAAAGCTGCCTCTAATTTTTTCAATGATCCAACAATTTTCTTGGTTGTCGCATTTTCTCTCTTAACTAAAAAGTTTGTGGTATAGGAAGGTTAAAAAAAGCTGCCACTAATTTTTTCAATGATCCAATAATTTTCTTGGTTGTCGCATTTTCTCTCTTAACTAAATAGCTTGTGGTATAGGAAGGTCCAAAAAAGCTGCAACTAATTTTTTCAATGATCCAACAATTTTCTTTGTTTGGCATTTTCTCTCTTAACTAGAAAGTTTCTGGTATAGGGAGATCAAAAAAAGCTGCCACTAATTTTTTCAATGATCCAACAATTTTCTTGTTTGTCGGACTTTCTCTCTTAACTAAAAAGTTTGTGGTATAGGAAGGTCCAAAAAAGCTGCCACCAATTTTTTTAATGATCCAATAATTTTCTTGGTTGTCCCATTTTCACTCTTAACTAAAAAGTTTGTGCTATAGAGAGATCGAAAAAACCTGCCACTAATATTTTCAAAGTTCTAACAATTTTTTTGGTTGTCGCATTTTCTCTCTTAACTAAAAAGTTTGTGGTGTAGGAAGGGCCATAAAAGCTGTCTCTAATTTGTTCAATGATCCAACTATGTTTTGGTTGTCGCATTTTCTCTCTGAACTAAAAATTTTGTTGTATAGGAAGCTCCAAAAAAGCTGCCACTAATTTTTTCAATGATAAAACTATTTTTTGGTTGTCGCATTTTCTCTCTTATCTAAAAAGTTTGTAAAATAGAAATATCCAAAAAAGCTCCCACAAATTTTTTCAATGATCCAACAATTCCTTTTTGTTCGGCATTTTCTCTCTTAACTAGAAAGTTTGTTGTATAGGAAGGTCCAAAAAAGCTGGCACTAATTTTTTCAATGATCCAATAATTTTCTTGGTTGTCGCATTTTCTCTCTTAACTAAAAAGTTTGTGGTATAGGAAGGTCCAAAAAAGCTGCCTCTAATTTTTTCAATGATCCAACAATTTTCTTGATTGTCGCATTTTCTCTCTTAACTAAAAAGTTTGTGGTATAGGAAGGTCCAAAAAAGCTGCCACTAATTTTTTCAATGATCCAATAATTTTCTTGGTTGTCGCATTTTCTCTCTTAACTAAAAAGTTTGTGGTATAGGAAGGTCCAAAAAAGCTGCCTCTAATTTTTTCAATGATCCAACAATTTTCTTGGTTGTCGCATTTTCTCTCTTAACTAAAAAGTTTGTGGTATAGGAAGGTTAAAAAAAGCTGCCACTAATTTTTTCAATGATCCAATAATTTTCTTGGTTGTCGCATTTTCTCTCTTAACTAAATAGCTTGTGGTATAGGAAGGTCCAAAAAAGCTGCAACTAATTTTTTCAATGATCCAACAATTTTCTTTGTTTGGCATTTTCTCTCTTAACTAGAAAGTTTCTGGTATAGGGAGATCAAAAAAAGCTGCCACTAATTTTTTCAATGATCCAACAATTTTCTTGTTTGTCGGACTTTCTCTCTTAACTAAAAAGTTTGTGGTATAGGAAGGTCCAAAAAAGCTGCCACTAATTTTTTTAATGATCCAATAATTTTCTTGGTTGTCGCATTTTCTCTCTTAACTAAAAAGTTTGTGGTATAGAGAGATCGAAGAAACCTGCCACTAATTTTTTCAAAGTTCCAATAATTTTTTTGGTTGTCGCATTTTCTCTCTTAACTAAAAAGTTTGTGGTGTAGGAAGGGCCATAAAAGCTGCCTCTAATTTTTTCAATGATCCAACTATGTTTTGGTTGTCGCATTTTCTCTCTGAACTAAAAATTTTGTTGTATAGGAAGCTCCAAAAAAGCTGCCACTAATTTTTTCAATGATAAAACTATTTCTTGGTTGTCGCATTTTCTCTCTTATCTAAAAAGTTTGTAAAATAGAAAGATCCAAAAAAGCTCCCACTAATTTTTTCAATGATCCAA
Source organism: Pyrochroa serraticornis (assembly GCA_905333025.2). NCBI lineage: Eukaryota > Metazoa > Arthropoda > Insecta > Coleoptera > Pyrochroidae > Pyrochroa > Pyrochroa serraticornis. The sequence goes on along the minus strand of HG995157.1, from coordinate 3,760,247 downwards.
CAATTCCTTTTTGTTCGGCATTTTCTCTCTTAACTAGAAAGTTTGTTGTATAGGAAGGTCTAAAAAAGCTGCCACTAATTTTTTCAATGATCCAATAATTTTCTTGGTTGTCGCATTTTCTCTCTTAACTAAAAAGTTTGTGGTATAGGAAGGTCCAAAAAAGCTGCCTCTAATTTTTTCAATGATCCAACAATTTTCTTGGTTGTCGCATTTTCTCTCTTAACTAAAAAGTTTGTGGTATAGGAAGGTTAAAAAAAGCTGCCACTAATTTTTTCAATGATCCAATAATTTTCTTGGTTGTCGCATTTTCTCTCTTAACTAAATAGCTTGTGGTATAGGAAGGTCCAAAAAAGCTGCAACTAATTTTTTCAATGATCCAACAATTTTCTTTGTTTGGCATTTTCTCTCTTAACTAGAAAGTTTCTGGTATAGGGAGATCAAAAAAAGCTGCCACTAATTTTTTCAATGATGCAACAATTTTCTTGTTTGTCGGACTTTCTCTCTTAACTAAAAAGTTTGTGGTATAGGAAGGTCCAAAAAAGCTGCCACTAATTTTTTTAATGATCCAATAATTTTCTTGGTTGTCCCATTTTCTCTCTTAACTAAAAAGTTTGTGCTATAGAGAGATCGAAGAAACCTGCCACTAATTTTTTCAAAGTTCCAATAATTTTTTTGGTTGTCGCATTTTCTCTCTTAACTAAAAAGTTTGTGGTGTAGGAAGGGCCATAAAAGCTGCCTCTAATTTTTTCAATGATCCAACTATGTTTTGGTTGTCGCATTTTCTCTCTGAACTAAAAATTTTGTTGTATAGGAAGCTCCAAAAAAGCTGCCACTAATTTTTTCAATGATAAAACTATTTCTTGGTTGTCGCATTTTCTCTCTTATCTAAAAAGTTTGTAAAATAGAAAGATCCAAAAAAGCTCCCACTAATTTTTTCAATGATCCAACAATTCCTTTTTGTTCGGCATTTTCTCTCTTAACTAGAAAGTTTGTTGTATAGGAAGGTCTAAAAAAGCTGCCACTAATTTTTTCAATGATCCAATAATTTTCTTGGTTGTCGCATTTTCTCTCTTAACTAAAAAGTTTGTGGTATAGGAAGGTCCAAAAAAGCTGCCTCTAATTTTTTCAATGATCCAACAATTTTCTTGGTTGTCGCATTTTCTCTCTTAACTAAAAAGTTTGTGGTATAGGAAGGTTAAAAAAAGCTGCCACTAATTTTTTCAATGATCCAATAATTTTCTTGGTTGTCGCATTTTCTCTCTTAACTAAAAAGCTTGTGGTGTAGGAAGGTCCAAAAAAGCTGCCACTAATTTTTTCAATGATCCAACAATTTTCTTTGTTTGGCATTTTCTCTCTTAACTAGAAAGTTTCTGGTATAGGGAGATCAAAAAAAGCTGCCACTAATTTTTTCAATGATCCAACAATTTTCTTGTTTGTCGGACTTTCTCTCTTAACTAAAAAGTTTGTGGTATAGGAAGGTCCAAAAAAGCTGCCACCAATTTTTTTAATGATCCAATAATTTTCTTGGTTGTCCCATTTTCACTCTTAACTAAAAAGTTTGTGCTATAGAGAGATCGAAAAAACCTGCCACTAATATTTTCAAAGTTCTAACAATTTTTTTGGTTGTCGCATTTTCTCTCTTAACTAAAAAGTTTGTGGTGTAGGAAGGGCCATAAAAGCTGTCTCTAATTTGTTCAATGATCCAACTATGTTTTGGTTGTCGCATTTTCTCTCTGAACTAAAAATTTTGTTGTATAGGAAGCTCCAAAAAAGCTGCCACTAATTTTTTCAATGATAAAACTATTTTTTGGTTGTCGCATTTTCTCTCTTATCTAAAAAGTTTGTAAAATAGAAATATCCAAAAAAGCTCCCACAAATTTTTTCAATGATCCAACAATTCCTTTTTGTTCGGCATTTTCTCTCTTAACTAGAAAGTTTGTTGTATAGGAAGGTCCAAAAAAGCTGGCACTAATTTTTTCAATGATCCAATAATTTTCTTGGTTGTCGCATTTTCTCTCTTAACTAAAAAGTTTGTGGTATAGGAAGGTCCAAAAAAGCTGCCTCTAATTTTTTCAATGATCCAACAATTTTCTTGATTGTCGCATTTTCTCTCTTAACTAAAAAGTTTGTGGTATAGGAAGGTCCAAAAAAGCTGCCACTAATTTTTTCAATGATCCAATAATTTTCTTGGTTGTCGCATTTTCTCTCTTAACTAAAAAGTTTGTGGTATAGGAAGGTCCAAAAAAGCTGCCTCTAATTTTTTCAATGATCCAACAATTTTCTTGGTTGTCGCATTTTCTCTCTTAACTAAAAAGTTTGTGGTATAGGAAGGTTAAAAAAAGCTGCCACTAATTTTTTCAATGATCCAATAATTTTCTTGGTTGTCGCATTTTCTCTCTTAACTAAATAGCTTGTGGTATAGGAAGGTCCAAAAAAGCTGCAACTAATTTTTTCAATGATCCAACAATTTTCTTTGTTTGGCATTTTCTCTCTTAACTAGAAAGTTTCTGGTATAGGGAGATCAAAAAAAGCTGCCACTAATTTTTTCAATGATGCAACAATTTTCTTGTTTGTCGGACTTTCTCTCTTAACTAAAAAGTTTGTGGTATAGGAAGGTCCAAAAAAGCTGCCACTAATTTTTTTAATGATCCAATAATTTTCTTGGTTGTCCCATTTTCTCTCTTAACTAAAAAGTTTGTGCTATAGAGAGATCGAAGAAACCTGCCACTAATTTTTTCAAAGTTCCAATAATTTTTTTGGTTGTCGCATTTTCTCTCTTAACTAAAAAGTTTGTGGTGTAGGAAGGGCCATAAAAGCTGCCTCTAATTTTTTCAATGATCCAACTATGTTTTGGTTGTCGCATTTTCTCTCTGAACTAAAAATTTTGTTGTATAGGAAGCTCCAAAAAAGCTGCCACTAATTTTTTCAATGATAAAACTATTTCTTGGTTGTCGCATTTTCTCTCTTATCTAAAAAGTTTGTAAAATAGAAAGATCCAAAAAAGCTCCCACTAATTTTTTCAATGATCCAACAATTCCTTTTTGTTCGGCATTTTCTCTCTTAACTAGAAAGTTTGTTGTATAGGAAGGTCTAAAAAAGCTGCCACTAATTTTTTCAATGATCCAATAATTTTCTTGGTTGTCGCATTTTCTCTCTTAACTAAAAAGTTTGTGGTATAGGAAGGTCCAAAAAAGCTGCCTCTAATTTTTTCAATGATCCAACAATTTTCTTGGTTGTCGCATTTTCTCTCTTAACTAAAAAGTTTGTGGTATAGGAAGGTTAAAAAAAGCTGCCACTAATTTTTTCAATGATCCAATAATTTTCTTGGTTGTCGCATTTTCTCTCTTAACTAAATAGCTTGTGGTATAGGAAGGTCCAAAAAAGCTGCAACTAATTTTTTCAATGATCCAACAATTTTCTTTGTTTGGCATTTTCTCTCTTAACTAGAAAGTTTCTGGTATAGGGAGATCAAAAAAAGCTGCCACTAATTTTTTCAATGATGCAACAATTTTCTTGTTTGTCGGACTTTCTCTCTTAACTAAAAAGTTTGTGGTATAGGAAGGTCCAAAAAAGCTGCCACTAATTTTTTTAATGATCCAATAATTTTCTTGGTTGTCCCATTTTCTCTCTTAACTAAAAAGTTTGTGCTATAGAGAGATCGAAGAAACCTGCCACTAATTTTTTCAAAGTTCCAATAATTTTTTTGGTTGTCGCATTTTCTCTCTTAACTAAAAAGTTTGTGGTGTAGGAAGGGCCATAAAAGCTGCCTCTAATTTTTTCAATGATCCAACTATGTTTTGGTTGTCGCATTTTCTCTCTGAACTAAAAATTTTGTTGTATAGGAAGCTCCAAAAAAGCTGCCACTAATTTTTTCAATGATAAAACTATTTCTTGGTTGTCGCATTTTCTCTCTTATCTAAAAAGTTTGTAAAATAGAAAGATCCAAAAAAGCTCCCACTAATTTTTTCAATGATCCAACAATTCCTTTTTGTTCGGCATTTTCTCTCTTAACTAGAAAGTTTGTTGTATAGGAAGGTCTAAAAAAGCTGCCACTAATTTTTTCAATGATCCAATAATTTTCTTGGTTGTCGCATTTTCTCTCTTAACTAAAAAGTTTGTGGTATAGGAAGGTCCAAAAAAGCTGCCTCTAATTTTTTCAATGATCCAACAATTTTCTTGGTTGTCGCATTTTCTCTCTTAACTAAAAAGTTTGTGGTATAGGAAGGTTAAAAAAAGCTGCCACTAATTTTTTCAATGATCCAATAATTTTCTTGGTTGTCGCATTTTCTCTCTTAACTAAATAGCTTGTGGTATAGGAAGGTCCAAAAAAGCTGCAACTAATTTTTTCAATGATCCAACAATTTTCTTTGTTTGGCATTTTCTCTCTTAACTAGAAAGTTTCTGGTATAGGGAGATCAAAAAAAGCTGCCACTAATTTTTTCAATGATCCAACAATTTTCTTGTTTGTCGGACTTTCTCTCTTAACTAAAAAGTTTGTGGTATAGGAAGGTCCAAAAAAGCTGCCACTAATTTTTTTAATGATCCAATAATTTTCTTGGTTGTCCCATTTTCTCTCTTAACTAAAAAGTTTGTGCTATAGAGAGATCGAAGAAACCTGCCACTAATTTTTTCAAAGTTCCAATAATTTTTTTGGTTGTCGCATTTTCTCTCTTAACTAAAAAGTTTGTGGTGTAGGAAGGGCCATAAAAGCTGCCTCTAATTTTTTCAATGATCCAACTATGTTTTGGTTGTCGCATTTTCTCTCTGAACTAAAAATTTTGTTGTATAGGAAGCTCCAAAAAAGCTGCCACTAATTTTTTCAATGATAAAACTATTTCTTGGTTGTCGCATTTTCTCTCTTATCTAAAAAGTTTGTAAAATAGAAAGATCCAAAAAAGCTCCCACTAATTTTTTCAATGATCCAACAATTCTTTTTTGTTCGGCATTTTCTCTCTTAACTAGAAAGTTTGTTGTATAGGAAGGTCCAAAAAAGCTGCCACTAATTTTTTCAATGATCCAACAATTTTCTTTGTTTGGCATTTTCTCTCTTAACTAGAAAGTTTCTGGTATAGGGAGATCGAAAAAACCTGCCACTAATTTTTTCAATGTTCCGACAATTTTTTTGGTTGTTGCATTTTCTCTCTTAACTAAAAAGTTTGTGGTGTAGGAAGATCCAAAAAAGCTGCCACTAATTTTTTCAATGATCCAACAATTTTTTTTGGTTGTCGCATTTTCTCTCTTAACTAAAAATTTTGTTGTATAGGAAGGTCCAAAAAAGCTGCCTCTAATTTTTTCAATGATCCAACTATTTTTTGGTTGTCGCATTTTCTCTCTTATCTAAAAAGTTTGTGGTATAGAAAGATCCAAAAAAGCTCCCACTAATATTTTCAATGATCCAACAATTTTCTTTGTTCGGCATTTTCTCTCTTAACTAGAAAGTTTGTGGTATAGGGAGATCCAAAAAGGCCGCCACAATTTTTTTTATTGATCCAACTATTTTCTTAGTTGTCGCATTTTCTCTCTTAACTAAATTGTTTGTGGTATAGGGAGGTCCAAAAAAGCTGCCACTAATTTTTTCAACAATCCGACTATTTTTTTGGTTGTCGCACTTTCTCACCAAAAATTATCTTCCAGTAAATTCGGTATGAATTATCTTGAGAAACAAAGTAGCGATATTAGCGTCGATCAATCACCGATGCAGTTGTTCCGGTAGCTAAACCCTCAAAAAACCGGAACTAGCGCCGACATAATAGCCCTTAATAAAGTTGTGTCACACTAGTTGTTGAGTTTCCCTCTTATGTAAATCAGTTGTCGTTTGCTTGGTAACGTCGTTAGGTGCGTCAGAACGATGAAGAACATCCCTGAAACAGCCCCCGTTTCATGAAAGCTGACGTTCCGTTATTACCTCAGCAAGCGCAATCCCGCAAGAGCTAAAACGTTTTCTATTTTCGTCCGACACGTGTTGCCAATATAGGCCAAAGATGCACCGCCACCCCTTATTTTCCGCAGATCGTGTTGTTCTATAAAAGAGCTTTTTAGTTTGGCGATGACGTCATGGGCGGGTCTACGACGTCACTAGTCTATCGATCGAGTTGGGAGTTGGGAGCTTCTGTGTGTTAGCAGTGGAATCGGACGGGTTTAAGCTCGACATCCGGTACAAATCACGATCGGACCTGGTCCAATCAGGACCGTAATTGCATCTGATTAGGTTCCGACCACCGCAATTGGCGGCTTCCATTCCCGAATCGAACGAAAACAAAGAAGACGGTGCTAGATAAACAGTTGAGGGATCTCGACTGAAACGGGAGCTTTTATGGAAAAACGTATGCATATCTGATGCAATAAGCTTGGGCAAACAATTTTGAGGGCAAATTTCAAAGCGTCACCAAAGAAAACGCGATCGAAGCGCTAAACGGCTGTGAGAGCTCGAAGAATCGAGCGATGAGGCAATGTTAATTGTGGACGGGAATCCGGGATTATCCCGGATAGTGGCATCAATATTAAACAAAGGAAAAGTTGCGTTATTTTAAAATTGCGGCCGTTTTTCAAAGTTGCCGTCGTGCTGGTTGTAAGTTTTCGAGGTTTCGGAGTATTACCAGAAGTTTATCTCCTAAATACGTGACCAGGTTCCAGAAATGGTAGATATCCGTAGATTTGGAAGACTTTACAAGTAATCCCCTTTATTTAAGATTAAGACTTCCCTCAAGTAAATAAAGAATCGCTGAACTACGAATTTGGGGGAAACATGCGATGTTTGATCAAATCAAATTTACTTACCCAACACATTTGCTAAGGAGGAACCGCTTCTAGGCGGAGGATCCGATAACGTGGCTGGAAGAAAAACGAATTTATGTTTAATTTATGACCGGATCGTTGTGTTCCTGCTGCATTTTCAATTACCGACAAAAAGGAGAGGAACGTACGTGAGGACACAACAGCAAAAACCCGCGGTTTTATAAGATTAGGCAAACACCCACCAACAAACCATCCACTGGACAATAGCGAACATAACAACAAATTTTTGAAAACTCCTGGTTCACGTTACAAAGAATTAAAAAAAATTGTTATTATAGTTCTTAATTTTTGGCGCAAGTGCACTGGAGGGTCGAAGCTCGCATAGTTACAATTTGGTTTTATAACAAAAATAATTTAGTGAAATTGTTATTGAAATAAAATGCTTGAGAATTTACTGATTTTATTTCACAATCGGTTAGTTACTTATAGGGAGAAATTTCAAGTTTTTGGAAAGAGTTTGCTAGAATTCAAATTTTTACAAATTTAAAACGTCCACATCTACTTGTGTTTGTGGCTTTCATTCCGAGAAAAATTCAAATTGTAAGTTGAGAAAGTTGAAATTTTCAGTGTTGACAAAAATTTGTGAAAATTTTGGTAACTCTGTCATTCATAGATTGCTCAGATGGAAATCAATTATTGTGAGCCGGCAAAAAAATTCTTTTCTGATGTTTTTTCTGCTTAATTTTGGCTTCGGTTTGTCGAATTTCAGTATAGATTTGCAGTTTTTCAAAAAAGTCTACAAAGATACAAATTTTTGCAATTCAAGTATATCATTATAATCGATTCTCAAAAGGCTTTAAAAGAAAGGTGAAATGAAAATAAGGACGCTGTAAATAAAAAAAGTGCCTTTTTGCCAAAGGTAAAAATTTAATTTTCGAATCTTTAAAGTGTCATGTCTTCGAAATTAAGCGTTCAAATCAAAATCTGATTGCGCCGTTGTGTTATACGAATGTAAAAGATTGAAATGAAATCATAAAATACCCAACAAAAATTTCAATAGTTTCGATTTTTTTTTCTACCTCAATCAATAAAAATTTTCAAAAATGCTAAAATGAACAGCAATCGCTCTGAATCAATCAAAGTAGCTTTCTCTAATGTGCCATTTTCGCATTCGGTTAGTCAATTTTCGAGTTAGATTTTTAGTATTTAGGAAAAGTCAACAAAAATTAAAATTTTAACAAATTTGCAAGGCCTATACATCTTTGAGTCTGTAAAACTTATCAAATGTAAATATTTAATCGACTTTTCGATAGCAGTCAAGTCTTACGTGTGTAAATAAAAAAGTTGGAATTTTTAGTTTTTACGAAAATTTGTGAAAATTTTGGCAATTTTTTTATTCACCGAGTGCTCAGATGAAAATCAATCATTGTGAGCCGGCGAAACAATTATTTTCTCGTGTATTTTGTTTCAGTGTACTTGATTTTGACCTTGGTTTGTCGAATTTCAGCATAAATTTGCAGTGTTTCGAAAAAGTCTACAATAATACAAGTTTTTGCAATTTAAGTACATCATTTTAATCGACCTTCAAAGAGCCTTCCAGGAAAGGTAAAATAAAAATAAAGACGCTGTAAATAAAAAAGGTCCTTTTTTGACTAAGGTAAAAATTTTATTTTCGAATCTTTAATATGTCATACTTTCGAAATTAACCGTTGTGTTATACGAAGGTAAAACTTTAAAATGAAATCATAAAAAGCCCATCAAAAATTTCAATATTTTCGATTTTTCTTCTACCTCAATCGATAAAAATTTTCAAAAATGCTAAAATGGATACCAATCGCTCTGAATCAATCGAAGCAGCTTTCTCTAATGTGATTTGTCTTGCTAATGCCATTTTCGCATTCGGTTAGTCAATTTTTGAGTTAGATTTTTAGTATTTACAAAAGTCTACAAAAATTTAAATTTTTAGAAATTTGCAAGGCCCATATCTCTTTGAGCCTGGAAAACTTATCAAATGTAAATATTCAATCGACTTCCCGATAGCATTTAAGTCCTAAGTGAGTAAATAAAAAAGTTCGAATTTTTAGGTTTTACGAAAATTTGTGAAAATTTTGACAACTCTTTCAATTCATCGAGTGCTCAGATGAAAATCAATCATTATGAGCCGGCGAAAAAAATTTTTTCTCATGTATTTTGTTTCAGTCTACTTAATTTTGACCTTGGTTTGTCGAATTTCAGCATAAATTTGCAGTCTTTCGAAAAAGTCTAAAAAATGTAAATTTTTGCAACTTAAGTACATCATTTTAATCAACCTTCAAAGGGTTTTCCAGGAAAGGTAAAATAAAAATAAGGACGCTATAAATAAAAAAGGTTTCTTTTTGTCAAAGGTAAAAATTTAATTTTCGAATCTTTAAAATGTCATACCTTCGAAATTAAACGAAATCAAAATCTGATTGCGCCGTTGTGTTATACGAATGTAAAAGATTAAAATAAAATCATAAAAAGCCCATCAAGAATTTCAATATTTTCGATTTTTCTTTTCTACCTCAATCGATAAAAATTTTCAAAAATGCTAAAATGGATACAAATCGCTCTGAATCAATCGAGGTAGCTTTCTTTAATATGATTCGTCTTGCTGATGCTATTTTCGCATTCGGTTAGTCAATTTTCGAGTAAGATTTTTAGTATTTAGAAAAAGTCAACAAAAATTTAAATTTTTAGAAATTTGCAAGGCCCATATCTCTTTGAGCCTGGAAAACTTATCAAATGTAAATATTCAATCGACTTCTCGATAGCATTTAAGTCCTAAATGTGTAAATAAAAAAGTTCGAATTTTTGGTTTTTACGAAAATTTGTGAAAATTTTGACAACTCTTTCATTCATCGAGTGCTCAGATGAAAATCAATCATTGTGAGCCGGCGAAAAAAATTTTTTCTCATGTATCTTGTTTCAGTCTACTTAATTTTGACCTTGGTTTGTCGAATTTCAGCATAAATTTGCAGTCTTTCGAAAAAGTCTAAAAAATGTAAATTTTTGCAACTTAAGTATATCATTTTAATCAACCTTCAAAGGGTTTTCCAGGAAAGGTAAAATAAAAATAAGGACGCTATAAATAAAAAAGGTCCCTTTTTGTCAAAGGTAAAAATTTAATTTTCGAATCTTTAAAATGTCATACCTTCGAAATTAAGCGAAATCAAAATCTGATTGCGCCGTTGTGTTATACGAATGTAAAAGATTAAAATAAAATCATAAAAAGCCCATCAAGAATTTCAATATTTTCGATTTTTCTTTTCTACCTCAATCGATAAAAATTTTCAAAAATGCTAAAATGGATACAAATCGCTCTGAATCAATCGAGGTAGCTTTCTTTAATATGATTCGTCTTGCTGATGCCATTTTCGCATTCGGTTAGTCAATTTTCGAGTAAGATTTTTAGTATTTAGAAAAAGTCTACAAAAATTCTAATTTTTAGAAATTTGCAAGGCCCATATCTTTTTAAGTCTGTAAAACTTATCAAATGTACATATTCAATCGACTTTTCGATAGTATTCAAGTCCTACGTGTGTAAATAAAAAAGTTCAAATTTTTAATTTTTTAAGAAAATTTGTGAAAATTTTGGCAACTTTTTTATTCACCAAGTGCTCAAATAAAAATCAATCATTATGAGGTGGCGAAGAAATTATTTTCTCATGTATTTTGTTTCAGTCTACTTGATTTGGGCCTTGGTTTGTCGAATTTCGGCATAAATTTGCAGTCTTTCAAAAAAGTCTACAAAAATAAGAAAAATTGTTGAATTCAAACCTTGATAGCTACTCGAGTTTCTACGCTATATCGAATGCAATTACATCATTTTAATCGATTTTTAACGGACGTTCTATCGAGAATAAAATAAAAACCCAGATGTTGTAAATGAAAAAGCGCCCTTTTTAGCCAAAGGTAAAATTTAAATTTTAGAGTCTTTAAGGTGTAACATCTTTGAAATTAAGCGTTCAAATTAAAATCTGATTATGCCGTTGTGTTACACGAATCTGAAAGTATATTATAAAATTCAAAAAGAAATCAAAATTTTTGATTTTTTAATCGATTAAAATTTTCAAAAATGCTAAAATTGACACCTATCTCGCTGAATCAAGCAAATTACTTCTTTTGAAAGTAATTTGTCGCCCAGATGCTATTTTTACTCTTATTTAGTTATTTATCGGGATAGATTTTCAGTATTTGGAAAAGATCTACAAAACTTTAAATTTTTATAAATTTCGCGCTCACATCTACTTTAGTCTGTACAAATTATCAAATGTAAATAAGCTAACTTGGTCGCTTTTTGATAGTTTTGATATGGTGGAAAATTCAAATCGTAAATGTGTAAATAAGAAAGTTAAAATTTTCAGTTTTGACAAAAATTTGGGAACATTTCGACACCTTTTTAATTTACCGATTTCTCACATGAAAATCAATAATTGCAAGCCAGCGAAAAATCACTCTCTAATGTATTTTGTTTTGCTCTTTTTCATTTGGGACTTGGTTTCTTGAATTTCAGCATAGGTTTGAAGTGTTTCGGAAAAGTCTACAAAAACACAAATTTTTGCAAATTTCAAACCTCGATAGCTACTCGAGCTTCCACGCTATATCGAATACAAGTACATCATCTTAGTCGACTCTCAAAGGGCGTTCAACCAAAGTAAAATGAAAAAATTCTTCACTTTCATATAGACACATCTATGAGTCTCTCTGCAAAGAGTTTGACATTTGAAGAAGAAAAATTTCTGGTGTTTCAAGTCAACAAATTTACTACTAAACTATTTAAATTCATTCAGATATGAAGTAAAATCTTCTAAAAAAATTATAGTTGAATAGATTTTAGGGGTAAATAAATTTAAAAAAATTCGAATAAAATTTAATTAGCATTCAAGTGAAAATTTCTTTGTGCAGGTAAAGTACCAAGACTACGAATTTCAGTGGTTGGATGACGTTGATTGCTTTGTCGATACCGTCAGTTGGCTTCATTGCATTTCGTCTCGTTTCACTGAATCATCAACACTTCAGGAACCGTTGAGCTGTTAACGAAATTTGCAGAACCGGAAGCGTTGCTTGCAATTACCTATTAACAAATTCAAAAAATTCAAAGAATCTTCCACTCAACCAAATTAAATCTTTGCTCGACGCGCCAATTAACAAATTCGAAAAATAACTCTTTGCACCCTTATTAGGCAACAAAAGTTCTACTTTTCACCCGATATAATTACTCGTATTGTTCGCCAACGAAAGCTCCTTTTTCGCATTTCCATACTGCAGCAGCGACTCTAATTGTTTGCCGTTGCTGCTAAAATTACAGCAAAACAAAAACAATAAATACTTCTATTAAAATTTCAGAAGAGCAGTCGTCTTGATTCAAATTCCACCCCCTTTCCCGGTTTTTCAACGTCGTCGTCGCGCTTTCCGACCATCTATCACCTCATTAACGTTTAAGACGTGTCGTATTCAAAGATGGTCGACGCAAATTTATTCAACAACAAAACGGGACACGACTCAAAGCCGCGATCATCTTTGGTCCAGTAGAGTGGTTTAATATATAAAACTCGGCCAACTGCGATGATGTGTGTATACGTCACGTCTATCAAACCCTCAGAAGTTAAGGGTTTTGTGATATGATGCCGAGAACGGTAGAAAAAACACGCCATGACCAGGTCCGGTTGGGTTCATCAAAATATAAAAGTCCTGATGGCGAAAGTCGTGAGAGGTTTAATATAATTAGCCGGAGTCGGGTCTCGACTTTTTGACGTTTTGTATCGACGCTCCGGTTCAATTTTGTGGCGGCGAATGTCGTCGGGATATCGAAACAAAAACTGACAACAGTTAAGTGAGGGTTTTGTGGTAGAAAAGTTTCGACTGAAGACATCGTTTAGATGGTGCAGGTAGGTATTGTGGAAATCTTAATTAAAAATTACACGCCCCCAGAAACCGACCCGCTTATCTTATGTTAACATAAAAGCGAGTTAATTTCGTAATTTGCGAAATGCTCTTTGGAAATTACAAGGGTGGTTCTGTGTACTGGAGGAGGGTACAAGGGAAATTAGCCAATGTCGGCCTAAACGGGATCAGATTTTTTAGACTACGATTACGCAAAATCGGCGCGTTCTTCGCCACAAACCACCCCAAACTCGGGGTGGGGTCCTTAAATACGAGCACCAATGTAGGAATTTCTATAATTATTTTTAATATTCATTAAAATAAATAACTGGAACAATTTGCGCAAGAATTTTTCTTTAACAGTAAAAGCAGCAAAATTTGGGGACAAAATTTGAGGATGAAACGAAGTTTAAGTTGCATTTAAAACGATTTCAGGGTTTAGGACTAAAGATAAAAATATTTAGGTAAATAATAATAGCGGAGGTAAAAAACCGAGCAATATCAAATAAATGAATTGGAGATTGATCAAAATGTGAGAAGACAAAAAATGTTACAACATTAAAATAAGGGAAAAGTGAAGAAGTGACGAACAACTAGTAAATAAATTAGAAAAATATTTTTTTGACGTAAGATAATCGTCACCAGTTACCTAGTTTGCCATTGGCTTGCAACGGGGAGCGACCAAAAAACCTCCAAATTTAACCAGAAATTGAATGAGAAACTAATTATGAGTGAGCTGCAAAGATCCAAAGAGACAAAAAACTTGCGGAAAGCTGATAAAGACGTGATGCAAAAAGATATATGATTGAGTTCGAAAGAGACTCGATGAAAAATAAAGGATAGAGGCAGATGCGTTTTGTGGTTTGCCCTTGACTTGCTAGGGGAAGTTCTCCAAATTTAACAAGGAAGTAGACTTGAGACCAACTGATTGAATGGTGGTGGATTAACCGCTGGGCCACGACATAACAATAGAAGGAATGCCAAACTAATTATGAATGAGCTGCAAAAACCCAATATTTGCTTCCATTTATATCAATAAAGTTTAACATTGAGAAAAGAAAATAATTATAAGGTGAAGACAATATCTATTAAAAATAAAATAGAAAACTGAGCAAACAGAGGTAAGGTTACTGTCAAAATTTTGTCTATCGATTTTAACTTATCACATTTGGTTACTACAAATTTTTTTAAGAACGAATAATCACTTGAAAGTGCTTTAAACTTATCCACCCATAATTGAAGCATTTCTGATTTTTGAGTAGGATCCAAAATCTAAAAGAATTTAGTCTTCAATTAAATCTCCCAGTATTTCGATCACTTCTTCGGTGACAGTTTCAATGTCGACTCCGTACAGTTGAGCTTTGCGACTCCGAGACAGTTCTATTAAAAGCTCGAGGGCGAGGGGGTTGTTTCGCTGGTATAAAAAAATTAATTTGAATGTTGCAGTTGAGCGTCCCGTCGTTGCACCATTCCTCGATTTTCATTACTCATAAGCTCATATTTTACAGTTGACATTTCCGTAAAATGTCACAGTTCAATTGGACGAAGAATGGGAACTCGCATTAGTTGTAGAGATCAAAGAAAATGCAATTGCCTGTCATGTTCGCTGCATTGAAACCAAATCCATTAAAGGGGGTAAATTTGTTATAGAGTGTTAGCAGGTAGGTGGACGAAAGTCGAAAGGGCAACCCCCGCCCGAACAAACTGAAGAATATTATCGGGGAGAAAGGCAGAGCAGAAGAGAAAACCGGGTGCGGTTGTTGAGCCTCGCCCTCTACCGGGCCGGAGTATCGATCCTGTCGACCGAAACACAGCAGGGGCGACACTCCTATTCGCAGAAATTGTGTATAACATCAATACGAATTACAACCGTCTAATTGGAGGCGGCGATTTTAATTAAAAACGGCTATAACGAAACCGGCTTTTTTAAGGAACATGGGGAGTCAGGGCGGGGTCGCCATCTCTAACCCCGGAACATGCGTTTCGACGCCCGCAATCGCCACGTTTTACGCCGGGGAATTACCACAAAAATTACTAGCGCCCCCTGGTTTTGGAAGTTAAACCGATTTCGGCCACGTTTTTCCTTAACCTCCCATATAGCAACTCTTATCAATGGCAAAGGGGTCGCCATGAATTATTCAGCAGTGGGCAGAAGATAAGTACGGCCGGCATTGCCATAGTTTGACTTAGTCATTGTTTGAAGAGATTAGATATGGTTAAACTAATTGTACGCTAGTTTCTACTGAACTATTGCTGGACGCTCGGTCCATAAAGGACAACAATTCTATTTACACCGTCGTATTAGATGTCACTAATATAGCTCCAGTACACGTTAGAGAGGATCATTGCTGGAATAATCCGATTATTAAGAAATATTTCCACCATCTACACCACCAAATTTCGCTTTATTTTAAGCATTCACAAGAAGTTAAATGGCCTTTTCTCCCCACGATATTAATTATAATATTATTACATCCCCAATTTACCTCCAATTTTCGCTGCATTGAATGTCTCCATGTTTCATGAAAAAGTATCAAAGGCACACTACAACTAGTTTAGATAGAGCAAATAGAAATAAGAGAGAAAATTGCTAGAACTAAAGAAAAGTCAGTAATCGAACGCGCGTACCTGTTGAAGAAAAAAAAAGAAAATTCTTCAGTCTCTAGCTAAATTATACTTTTCTTCCAATTTTGCTCCCTCTAAATCTTTGCAGTCTTTTATGTCTAGTCTTTGTCACTTAATATATTTTTTTAGATTTGTTCTCTCCTTTTGCTTTTTTGAAAATATTGTTTCTCTTTCTCTTCAACTGTTGTATTCAATTCAGTTGACTTCTAACTTCTTAAAACATATTCTGGTCATTGTTTTTTTTCACGCAATTTCTCTGTGCTCTATGACAATGTTTTTAGTCACAACAGAAGTGGTAAAAATAGGATAGGCTGGAGAAATTACCAAATGAATAAATGAGGCACTGTTAGTTAAGAGAAGAAAAAGTGAATGAAATATTAAAAGAAAAATTTTCAAGCAATTAGGGAAAAAGGAAGAAGATGTTTCATAATTTTTCCAATAAGAATATTTTTTTTTCCTTTTTTACGAAAACTAGCTCTATCCTGACTATTCCCTTATGGTGTATGCTATTGTCACAGTCGAATAGAAGGGTTCAAAGCACAAGAAGCCAAAAGAAAGAACAATGAAAGTCTGCAAACGAGTTGCTTGGTAAATTTTAATAACAATAAAATTTTGTCAATGACCATAACCATTCTGTTAGCTCGGTTTTCTATTATTTTCAGCCTAATCTCCTAATTTCATAGTTACACTTAATTTTGTTGTCCAGTTTTGATAAATTCTCTAAGTCAATAAAAATTTATAAATACAAATTCTGGAGATTCTTCCTCTTTTAGGGCTATAATCATTAACGACTATTAGCAACCCCTCTAGACGTGTCTGCTGTTTTTATTAATGAGCCAACAACTTTTCTAGGCAGGCTACCATTTAATGATTTGACTTTCAAGGGGGAGCGGTGAAAGAAAAATCATCCAGATTTAACGAAAATTGAAACCATAGAATAACTGAATCAAGGATAGATGCCCCAACAATTGCCCCTGGATATAATCTTCTTAACTGCATCCATGAATAATATTTTCTTTAAACACACAAAATTTTGTTTCAGTCCTATTGCAAAAATTCTAGCAAAATTCAAAATTTTCTTAAATTGTTTCAACATTTTCTCTTTATAAAAAGTTGTAGAATATTGGGGGATATCATTCCAATTTTTTACTGTAGCGCCCATTGAAATATTAATATTTTATTATTATTTCGACCAAAATTGATTGTTCAGGTGGAAATCATTCGCTTTCAGACCACAAGAGTTTCTCAAACGACATCCAGACAGAATTTCGTAAAGAGAACAAGTTTGATAAAGAAAATAAAATTAAATGACGCAAACTTCTTAGTACGCCACTGGTAGCACTTGCTATGCTGACGTCATACTCTCTCTGGCACCGTTGACCCATTAAATCTCTTGGAATGAACAAATGAAGCGCCGACAATATTATTGAAGACAAAAAATTGTAACGCGTGCCAAGTCAGGTGGTTAGTCAGACACCTGCTGCAATTTCATAATGGGTGATCTTAAAGAAGACATACCGTTCTGCTGGATATAAAGAGATATCTCATTATTACCAAATTGTTGGTGAAATTGTTTCTAAATAATTATTTATCCTAACCCTTTATGACAAGATTTTGGTCCTATATTAAAGTCTTCAATTTTTTAACAATGTAGAAATCAGCAGCTTTGATAGACTATTAACGACACGCTTCTTGGTTGCACAAAAAGTAGCAATCAAGAAGAGTTTGTATTCAGTTATAGGTAGTTAAATTATTTTTAAATCAATCAAATCTTACTATTAAAATCTGAATTACCATCAACCCTTTAAACACAGTTCCAGATTTGGTAGGAAACAAAAACCTAATTTTGCTTCAACATATCTCGAGATTCGAAGAATGAAGTTAATTATCTTAAAATATGCCGCTCTTTCGTTACGCAATAAATTACTTGTCCAACATTACACACCTGTATTACTGGTTGCAAAAAACAAGGCGCGTCACTAGGGGTGCAATCCTCAGTACTGGTCCTAAGTAGTCAGTTTGACTTCGTTGTTTATAAAAATAGATTTAGCTGTGCGAAGCCGGATTTTCTGCTCCCAGGTGCTGCTAAAAGCGATTTAGATTCTTTGAATAATCAACAAATACGCATTTGTATCATCTGGATGTAAAGATTCTATGAGTGACTCCTGCTGAACTGTAATCGAGCTTTTTATATATCGTCGGCAATGATAAAAGCGTCGAGTTTTCAGTGGAAATCCGGGGATCTAAGTCTGGTAGCTCCCCTTTTCTCCAAGATTAAGCGCAACTGTATTAAAAACAGGTAAATCTCCCGAGGGAAACGTGGCGGCTATCAAGATCGCGTCGGTTCATTCGGATGATCCTCGTCTTTCCTTTTCCAGGTGATATTATTGGCAACGACAGAAATTAATAACACGCTGAACTACGAAATGAAGTGAAAGGGAATGGAACAATCTAATTTCAGGTCCGAACTAATGGAACTCCGATAGTAATCTATCTTAGGGTGGTTTATAAGATACGGGAGGAGCACCATCTGGAATCCGCATCGATAGTAACCAGCAGAAATCCGCCACGAACATCGAATTAATAATCAGTTTAAAATCCGACGCCAATTCAATAATCTCAAAACGAAGAGGGCGTCGTGTCCATAGTCGTCCCATTTTCTTGATTAATATTGCCTTGCTCTTATTTCGTTTCATCAGTTTCAACTTCTATACTTGAATAGAAGGACGGCTCGTCCTCGACGCTGTTGTACTTACATCACCCTGTCGCCTTCCTTCTATAAGGGAAGTTTTTAATGGGACCTCCCATTCAGGGTGCGACACTGTTGATGCTGGTGATTAAGCACTCCGCGAGAATGAAGAGGCGGGATTTTTGGGCATTGTCCGAAAGCAAACCCGAAGCTTTCGGGTTTCGAGAAATACTTACGGTAACAAAGGCAGCAGCCGGACACCTCAAGTCATAGTCTGCAAAAAAAAACAATAAATTAGTATTGAATTTTAAAAATGATTCGGGAGGCCTCAACTTCTTCAACATTACTGTATATGTGGTTGCATCTTGTTTAGGAATCGAATTAAAAAAAATTTGAATTGTATCGAATTAGAAGAAATTGATTTTTGATATCTTGTAACATTGTTGTATGCGTGGTTGCGTTCTTGTTTAGGTTGGCGTGACCCGAAGGGCCGTTTTCATTAATATTCATCAAATTATTAGTTGTGCGTACGTCAACTAAAACCGCCCTTATTACAACCGCTATCACATAAAAATCCCGACAACGTGTTGCGTGACGTCGCAACAAAGATTCTTTCTAATGAATTCATTTAAGACGACGTTATGGTCTTGAAAAGGCACGATTACAGTACGACGGAATTTTTATGGGTTTTTATCCTTTAGGGGAAGAAATAGGTCGAGTCGGTTGAAAAATTCCGTGTACTTTTCTCACGGACTTGCCGCTTCTCAAGCTCGTTAACACCTCCAAATCTGTTGGTTTTTGTCTGGAAAATTTCCTGAGTTACGCCCTATTGTTGTTTTTCAATAGCGTTCCCATCCATCCATCGTCAAGTCCGAAATGTTTCATTCAAAATGTTCTATAGAAAAACTAGAAGTTAACTTTAATATTTAAAGACCGTAAAGGAACAGGGGAGATCGAGCAATAATCTCTTTTGTAACGTCGTTTGCTTCCTGTAAATATTTTACAACGCCCCTTTCGAGACTGAAACTGTTCGCGGTCATTTGGGCATTGAGAAAAATCACCAACACCATAACGAAAACAATTCGGTTGATGGAAACTTTTTCTCGGGGGTGTCTGAGATGCGAAATGGAAGAGATAAAGGGATGGCCAAAAATAAATTCAAGAGTGGTTAAGAAAAATGCAGGGGTGGAAAATTTGATAGTGTTTCTAAATATTTGCCGAAAAATAGGCGAAACTATGTTAAACTATAAAAAATTTCCCCCCTTTGATTTATTAATAATCGCCCTAATTTCTGTTGGGGTCCTCAAACGCTCGTTGAATTTCTCCGGTTCCGGATACTTAAAACTGTCTTATTCCTGAAACAACATCGCTGTTTCAACAAGACCCCTGTGGAGGGTAATGGATCTCGTGGCATCGGTCACGGTTTAAACTGGCTCTTTTATCTCTTCACAGCACGAGGACCATCCCTATTGGTTTTGTATTATATTCAGGGCATTCCTTGTTTGAGTCGAGTGCTGGATAAATACGGGAAATGTTTATTGGAGATCTTATTTATATAAAAGCTCCTTTAACGACCAAGTCAAAGTCAAACCTGTTGGTAATTGATATCGGAGGAAGTCTACTTTTTTTACGGTTTCCTTCCCGGAAACTAAACTGGTCTTGATCGAATCGCGGAGCTCGATTGGATAACGCAACCAGATACTCGATGCAAACACAAGAATCCCACTTACAAGCTTTTGCAGCTTCGATCGATTATGCTTATAAATAACTTCAAACGAAGAAAACTAACTATTTTAACATGCCACAACATTTATGTTTTTCCTCGAGCACATGACCGCACTTGCAAATGAAGCTGCTGGCCCCATTCCAAGCAAAACATGTCAATTAAGCATAAGTGGCACCAATTGCTTGCTATCACAAATCTGCAATTACTAACCCTCGTCAAAACTGCAAATTTTGCCCCTTGCTTTCTGAATTAATTTACTCTATTTTGATTGAAAATGGGGGATATCGCGATACTCACCTAAATTATGGAAAAATGGGAAATTACTTGAACAGTATTATTATCGTTGAAAGTTTGAGGACCCCCGGCGGAATAACAAAAATAAGATATAAACAAGCGAGTGTTTTTCAATTCGGTGTTTACTTTGTTTCTTTTTAATTTCGCGATATGAGTTTCCTTGTTGTTTCGACGAAAAAGGTCGTCGACTACGGCGGTCGTCTTGACATCGTTTCAAAGAGAAGAGATTACAGAATTAATAAAACAAATCCAACCATTTTAAAGAATCAAGTTTTCAAATTAAAACGAAAGTCAAGACGATATCGCAACCGCTGCCAAAATCAATTTAAGGGTAGGTATAATAAATATTCATCACCAGCCAACGTGGCAGTAATTACGAAATAATAATTACTTGTCTTTGATAAGAATTTTACTGTCGCATGTTCATAGATCTTTTAACTATCAATTGGTAGTTATAAAAACTTTGGGAGAATATTTAGACGAGGGGTGAAACAAATTTAAAAGTTTAGGGCCAGCGATCCAAAGTGGTAACAAACATTGCTTCAGCACCAGAAACACCCACAAATACCTTAGAATTAATTAGAGTCAAGAAGTAGGCAACCAAATATACTCCGAAACTATCGGTAAGTTTAGTAATTAATTTAATGGAGTTTTAAGGGATTATCAAGAAAAATCGCTAACAAATTAGATTCACAATGAAATGCCTGCACTGTTAAGATTTAGTGTTTTTGTTCATTGACGCAGCACAGCAGGAAGCCTCATTAAAAATAATGAGAGAATTTTCATGAAGACGTTAAAACTGATGTCAAACAGATAATGATCAAAATCATGAAAACACTAAATGGAACTGAAATTAATTATGGTAATTGTTGAGTGATTTTTCTGAATGTGCTAATTGCTAAAAGTTACTTTTCTTCATTGTTGTTGCTATAAAACAATATGAGGTCTGATGAGATTAGACTTATTAGATGCTAAAACGTTTTTGAAATTGAAAGTCAACTCGACTACAATGATAATTTTGGATATGAAATTATTTCTTGCATTTTTTTATGTTAACAAATAAATCAACCAACGTGGATGTTTGGTAAAACTGAAACCAGAAACAACAAATTGCATCTTTGAGAATTGCTACATTTATAAATTTAGTACAAAACAAGAATGTTTCAGTTCTAAACGAAAATTCCGAACAAAATACATCAAATAGCAGTTACACTATTCTTAGAAAACATTAGCGAAGGGTATTGAAGCTTCAACCAATAATATAAACAAAAAGTTATTGAAGCCAAAACAGGCAACCAAGTATACACTTAAATTAGAAATCGGTACATTTAATAGTAATTGGTAACGATTTTAAGAGATAAACAACGAAAAAGCTAACGACTTATATTCACGTTAAGTAAGATTTCTGACCTATCAAAATTTAATGTTTTGCTTCATTCATGTAGAGTGGAAGACAATCAAAGACGAAAAAGCATCATCATAGAAATATCAAAAGTAGCAACAAATGGACAATGATTCAAACCAAGCATGCAGAAATAAACTGTAATCAAAATTAATTGTTGCAGTCTTTGGATGACGTTTCTTTTTGATAATGTTGCTGCTTAATTTCAAAATTAACAGTTTTTGCTAAATTGAAAGTATTTTTAGCAAGACTTCTATACTGCAAGTAGCTACAATGATAATTAAGAAGCAATTTGGGATAAAACAAACCTCAAAGAAAGTCACAAAAAATATTTTAGTTACAATATTTCGTTATAATACTAAAACTTAATTAATAAAAAGAAACATAAGATTCAACAGTGCAGTTCTTTTGTTTATTTGTGTACGAAATACAATAAGAATCAAATTTACATATAACTAACCTTTTAAGGGTCCAAGCCAAGAAGCAGGCAACCAAATATACATCAGAACTAAAAATAAAAAATTGCGTATAGGTTTAAAGAGACAAGAATCGATTACGGCAAAGGATTCAGATTGGCAGTAAGATTGTTGCAGTGTCAAGCCTCAATATTTTTGTTCATTCAAGCAGAAAGACAGCCAAATTAGGAAGAATTAGAGCATTTTCGTGAGGTTCGAAAAGTGAAGTCGAATTGACAATGATCCAAATCAGTCGTGCAGAAACAAATTGGAAGTGAAATTAATTCTTCCTGAAAACTATTATACGTTTTCTTTATAAAACTGAAAGTGTTTTTCAGCATTACAATTTCTTTAGTGCCTTGACTGACACGACTCGTAACCTGTGAAGCGAGTATTGTTTCGTGGGTCGACCTCTCGATGATGATGGTAATTGTGCGGATGGAGCTGTATCTTGTATTCCTTTTATGTAAGTGGTCCATGGATGTCGGCGAGTTGCCGGGTCACTTTCCTCACAACATGCACACGAGACCGTGATGCCGTAAAACTCTCGATTATTATCCAACATTACGTCACTGTTTCCTTTCAGCAGGATCCCTCTCCATGGGTTTATACTCTCAATTTTGTCTAACGGTAACGGGTCCGTTGTCGAAAACGCTCTCGGTTTTTGTGGAAACCGCAAAAGGTCAAACTGCTCCACACTACGATATTGGATTTTTATGTCGGCGTGATAGTGGCATTATCGACTAAGACGCCAGGGACTTTCTCCTGACGCCGCCATCCACTTGGCAATTATCATAAAACAATAGCGGCGTTATTTCGGGTGAACTTCTTCAGATCTACTCCAGCCCCGGCTATTGCGCAACTTTTCGTTTTCAGGAGTAACTCTCGCAATTTTTTTTCTGATTGAAGTGCGTTACAGGCGACAAAGAAAGGGTTCTTTTTATCGGCCCTGAAGTCGTTACGTTGTTTATTGTTTTGTGGATGTTTTAAGTCGGTCGGTGGAGGTGTTAAAAGCGGCGGAAAATTAATGCTTTACGAGGCGGTTTAACAACCGATGATAATTTCAATGGGTTCAAAACCCAACAAATCGGCCGTTAAAGCGGCAAAAGCGCCGCTTATTATTATAATTTCGAATCGAAGAATCGAAAAAAGTATTCCAACTTTCATCGAAACTGGAATCGCGACACAAAGCGCTTATTACAACAATAATTCGGCGTTAAAACGAAATTTACTTTCAAAAATAAAACATTTCAACCGTAACAATATAATTCGAGCAGTTCTACGGTCGATGTTGGGAATTTCTCCTGAAGCCATGAATCCACAATCAAATTTCATAATACCGAAGAATTCTAGGCTTAAGGCGTCTCAATTTCTTGAATTCTCGAACAATTGTAGACGCATAAATTTGAAATTTGAATAAATATGGCGGACGTTACGGTTTGCTGACAATCACCTGAAGCGTAAACGAAATTAACAGTCGATAATCGAACAAATTTTTCCTGAATCCCGCAACGATCCTCCGACCCCAACAAGAGAACTGTTTGACTATGTAAATGCGGAATAACACGCAAAGTAAATATTTGTTACTTTAAAAAAAAGTTCGCGATGGAGTAAAGCCACTGTGGTAACACAAGAGAAATATTTGAAGAGGATGCGCGAATCGGGGGTCATTGCATGTATGAGAAATTAATTTTTAGTTGAATTATTAATTTGGAGGCCTTGACCTCAATTTCTCTGGTCATTGCATAATAACATTGACCATATAGACAGGTGAGTAGGTGAAATGTTCCAACAAACAGGTACTACCTACTGGGTCTTGTTGGAGACGTTTTCGAAATTGTTACGACCTACAATCTAAGACTTCAATCGAGAATTTTGAAAGAAGTTGACCTAAAAACAATTTCAAAAGTCACCAAAATCATCAACTACGAAAATTTACCCTAAAATCTTGATGTGCGCTTCTAAAGTAACTAGATGACCAAATAACGTTACAAATTTTTTATTATAGTTAAGGTACTGAACTCAAAATAATAAAAATTAGGCCAAATATTGTTTCTGGAGGTCTCGAGCTTCTAAGGATGTAATTGTTTTAATTTTTTGGTGACGATATTGTTGAAGAAAACACGAGAGGTGATGGCGCTACTAGGGGCGTTTCATCACGATACACTGAAATTCGATAGTATTCCCAGAAGGTGACGTCATTTAATCAGCAATGTAACAATGAGCGAATCTCCGGAGGTTTTCCAAATGAGCGTCTAACTAGCTATTCACGCTAGCCCCGGGCACGCGGCCCAGTTTTCGAACATACTTCTGCTATAACACCGAAGATTACAGTCACTAATTTCCAAATTACAATCAATTTTGCAATTATAGTTTCATAAAATGTTTTGATATTTTTTAATTTGAAAACTTCTAGAATCTCGATATTATCGACCTAAAAATAGAAAATTTTGTTTACTAAATTTCGGTATTCGGGACCGATCTTTGCCAAAAGTAAAATTATATGGAATTTCAGGGACTCTTAGTCAAACTATTTTAATGGATGTGAAGAGTTGCAATTAAGTTGGTCGTAAACAATTTCGTTTTGCGACTCTATGCGCGCATAACAATCTAGAAAATTCTAAAAAAAAAATATTTTGATTAAATTTAGAATCTTGTAAGTATTAACCCTTCACACAAAAAAGTTGGAAATTGTTCCAGTGAGATCGTTGCATTTTATAAAAAAAAATGTATACGCCCCTCGGAAGACAACTGCAAATTACTGAGTGATGTCCTATCTAGTAAAGCATCTCAGGTGCAGAAAGTTGGCTACGCAAGTGGTTCTTCCTTAGTGCTTCAAACCAGGCCCCAACCACAACTTCTTATCTCTTTAATAATTTTTCTAAAAGATTTCTCCAATTGCACAAAATTTATAAGTTTGTCAATGACTTTCTGTTATTGATAAACGGGATCTGAAGTCTCCATTGCACTTCCAAAGGTATAGTTCATCACGTCACACTGTATCTGATTTTAACTAGTATTCCCACAAGTTGACGTCATTTAATCAGTAGCGTAACAGCTAATCCCCTAACGCTAGCGTTAGTTAGCATCGACATGTGACCCAATTTTCAAACATCTCTGTTACAAGATCAAATTTAAACTTTATTAATTAATTTCAGAATTAATTCTAAAATTTTGTTATTTATCTGAAAATCTATTTACAAACTTTAGACATGATCAGTGTGAAAATAGTTGTTTACTAACTTAATGCAATCATCCGAGTTATTTGTGGCGTGCTAAATAAGTGCTAAATGATCGAAATAGCAACTTCAGTATGAACATGTGGGCCAAATCTCGACCATGATTTTTATTAATTTAAAACGCATTAGGAGCCGACCTAATTTAAATAGCAATAACAGAATTAAGTGAAACCATTTAATTTTACCATTTTTATATGACCACTAAAGTAGTAAATGCCAAAGAAATTTTTATTATAGTTCAATTAAAAAATCCATTCATTAAGTTGTCAATTTGAAGCTCTCAACTCTTAGGCAACAGAATTTAGAAAAAAGCATAGGAGCTAAAACAACGTAAATATCTTGATAATTATATGGACCTCAAAAGCTTACAAAAGTTACAGATACAAGAAAGAGTTATTAGAATTGTATAAAAGGGCACAAAATTCAAGTACTAAAAATTACGTATAATAAAAGACTTTAGTAAAGGGCTAAAATTTCTTGCTACAATTTGAACAAAACGAAAAAGTTTTTGGAAAACTCAATAGAAGATGTCACATTTTTGCAACTTGTACAATATAAAACGTGAAATAATTGGAAGCAATTGAATATTTTTTACAAACTTAAAATTCCTTACTGTCGTAATTTGCTCCCACTCTTAGTAAATTTTTTTATTGGTATAGTATATAAAAAGTCTCCTAATTGCATTAAACCACTACAAATTAAGGCCAATAATGCTTTGTTGGTTCTTGCAATATATGGCAGTTAGAACAAACTATAAGAATCGATAAAACGCCGACAGCAGGTGCGCCGCAAGGGTCGACTTGAGAGCCTACGCTTTTTCAATATCTTCTGCCGATTTGGGTGATGTTATCAAAAGTCGCAAATAATGATCCTCACGGTTTCCAACAATTTTTCTAACAAAATTCCAATCTGCAAAGTAATTTTGAACAAGCTTTTTTGGAAGAAAATAAATTCTCATTACCTTTTTAATTTTTTTGGACTATATTTAGGTACAGTTTTCATTATAATTCGAGTCAGCACCACCTTCATTTCGTTGTTTACTAAAATTAAAGAGAATTTTCCTATAACGTAAACTAATTTTTACAGGAACCTCCACATGTTTAATAAAATGGAAGAAAATTTCCAATCCAGTCCAATTCTGGACTCGATGTGTCCATGTGTATTGTATGTAAACAAAGTGTCTTAAAATATCCCATTTGATTCCTCAATTACTGATTTGATTCTGTTTTTAAGTGCCTACTAAAGTAGTAAATGCCAAAGAAATTTTTATTGCAGTTCAATTAAGAAATCCATTCATTAAGTTGTCAATTTGGAACTCTCAACCCTTGGACAGCAGAATTTCGTAAAAATGCAGAGGAGTTAAACAACGTAATCCCTGTAAATATTTTAACAATTATCTGGATTGCCAAAACTTAGAAAAGTTACAAATACAAGAAAAAGTTATCAAAATTGTATAGAAGGGCACGAAATTGAACTGCTAAAAATTACGTATAATAAAGGACTTTAGTAAGCGGTTAAAATTTCTTGCTACAATTTGGACAAGGCGATTTAGTAAATTGATTTAAAAAGTTTTTGGAATAGTCAATAGAAGATGTCATATTTTTGCGACTCGTACAATATAAAATGTGAAATAATTGGAAGTGATTGAATATTTTTTATAAAATTAAAATTCCTTATTGTCGTGATTTGCTCACACTCTTAGTAAATTTTTGTACTAGTCTAGTATATTAAAAGTCTTTGATTTAGCTCTTAATTGCGTTAAACAACTACAAATTGGAACCAATGGTGCTTTGTTAGTTCTTGTAATATATGGCAATTAAAACAAACTATAAGAATCGATAAAACGCCGACACCAGGTGCGCCGCAAGGGTCGACTTTAGAGCCTACGCCTTTTCAATATTTTCTGCCGACTTGGGTAAAGTTATCAAGAAAAAATGTAAGTCGCAAATAGTGATCACATATCTGCGACAGTGAAACCACTCGGTTCCCAACAAATTTTCTAACAAAATTCCAATCTGCAAAATATTTTTGAAGAAGCTCTTTTGGAAAAAAATAAATTCTGATTACGTTTTTAATTTTTTGGATTATATTTTGGTGCAGTTTTTATAATAATTTGGGTCAGCACCCCTTCAATTTATATTTTTTTTAAATTGTACAGAACTTTCCTATAACATAAACTAATTTTTACAAGAACCTCCACAAGTTTAAAAAAGTAGAAAAAAATTCCCAAGTGAGTTCAATTCTGGATTCGATGTGTCCATGTGCATTAGTGTAAGCAACGTGTCTTAAAATATCCCATTTGATTCCTCATTTACTGATTCAGTTTTCATGTCCCTACTACAGTTATAAATGCCAAAGAAATTTTTATTATAGTTCAATTAAAAAATTCATTCATTAAGTTGTCAATTTGGAGCTCTCAACCCTTGGGCAACAGAATTTCGTAAATGCGTAGGAGCTAAAATAACGCAATCCCTGTAAATATTTTGACAATTATCTGGACTGCCAAAACCTAGAAAAGTTACAGATACAAGAAAAAGTTATTAGGAGTGTATAGAAGGGCACGAAATTGAACTGCTAAAAATTAGGTATAATAACGGACTTTAGTAAAGGGTTAAAAATTTTTGCAACAATTTGGACAAAAAGATTTAGTAAATAGATTGGAAAAGTTTTGGAAAAGTCAATAGAAGATGTCACATTTTTGCAACTCGTACAGGATAAAACGTAAAATAATTGGACGTGATTGAATAATTTTTATAGACTTAAAATCCCTTACTGTCGTGATTTGCTCACACTCTTAGTAAATTTTTGTACTGATCTAGTATATCAAAAGTCTTCGATTTAGTTCCTAATTGCATTAAACAACTACAAATTGGGACCAATGGTACTTTGTTAGTTCTTGTAATATATGACAGTTAGAACATATAAGAATCGATAAAATGCCGACAGAAGGTGCTCCGCAAGGGTCGACTTTAGGGCCTACGCTTTTTCTATATTTTCTGCCGAGTTGGGTAATGTTATCAAGAAAAATGTTAGTCGCAAATAATAATTTCTACATATCTGCGACTGCGAGACCACACGGTTTTCACAAATTTTCTAACAAAATTCCAATCTGCAAAATATTTTTTAAGAAGCTCTTTTGAAAGAAAATAAATTCTGACTATATTTAGGTACAGTCGAGTAAGCATCCTTTTCATTTCTTTGTTTATTAAAATTGCACAGAATTTTCCCATAACGTTGACAAATTTTCACAGGAACCTCCACATGTTTAAAAAAGTGCAAAAAAATTCCCAAAGTCAGCCCAATTCTGGAACCGATGTGTCCATGTGCATTGTGTGTAAACAAAATGTCTTAAAATATCCCATTTGATTCATCAATTCTGATTCTGTTTTGACATTCTTGAGAAACGAATAAATAATTGAAATAAATTAAACAAAGCGATTAAAAATAGAAAAAAAATTTATTACGACAAGCCCATCAAATTTTTATTTCCTTATTGGTTTAACGGACTAAAGCTGAGATTTCTCGGGATAATGTCCACAAATTGACTACAATCCATCATTCCACAAACATTGTTACGTGACAGATTTTGCAGGTTAAATTATGGCGGAATCGCCTCTTAATTCCTGCCATGACAGTAATGCAACCCCTAAAAATACACAACAAAAATTCTAATAATTCTTTCAATTTCAATTGCTTTGAGTTCAATGTCTTTCGATTAGGAATTTTTATCACACAATCGACCGAAATGTTAAACCATTCAATCAAATCGTCGAATCGATAACGATTGTTTGCAACATACAAAACGACCGGATTTAGCAACAATTCAGTTGATTTGAACCCAGTCATATTTCAGAACGATAAATGTTTAAATATAATTTTATTTTATGGCCAACCAGGGATTTGGTGCAAGCGCGTAATGGCGGCTGCATCGTCCATTTCCATCACCATTTCATTTCGTTTATTTGCACAATTCCGTGTGTTGGAAACCCATAAACAATACATTCGACAAACCAAAAGAAACAAGTATAGCGTCCGCTATACAGGTTCTCAATTTCACCGGCATCATCCCAAAAAATTAAATAACAAACGAAATTGCTGGATTGCGCGGGGTTACGCAGCGCTCGCTTTGTGACCCTTGTTTAATCACCTGAAAAGTTGCGTGGAATTTGCGGTTTCTGCTCGCCTCGATTCGATTGGTCGAAATCTAACTGTTATTCTCTTTATTCCGACAATCATGAATAATTCATGAAAAAGTCGTTTCTCGTTGATTTTGGCGTTATTGCGGAGTTTTTAAAGTTTCGTGGTGCAATTCCGTTAGCGACTGCACCGGAATGCACTTCGCATGAGTTCCACTAGAACGCTCTTAGAACGATTTGCCCGAATGCCCTCAAGTGTGTTCACCTGAACAATCGTGAGAATCCCTCTATTGTAACTCCAGCAGGTAGTAAAAGTTGATTCGTTCAAGTTCAACCCTTATTGAAAATTTTGCTGCTTCAGGTCAATAACTTGTAAAAAAAATGTTAATCATTGAAGATCCTCTGGAGTTTCCTAGTAGTAACTAGTAACCGGACGTGAGTGTTGTTCTGCCTTAGGGCCTGTTTGTTAGTAACCTTTGATTTGATCGATTCACTTTTCTTGGTATCCATGTGGCGTGCCGATCTGGTGAAAAGACGAATGAGTTTCCTGAGTTGTTGGAAATTGGCGGGTTTTTGGATGTGTAATTTCCATGCTGGTTGTGCGATCGTTGGTCAATTAACCCGCGCGCCGTTGGTATATAGAAGAAATTCCATGGAGACCGTTGAATCAGTCTTGTAGTACGTTAGCCGTGTCTGTTGAAGGTCGCCTTCTTCTTCGTCGGTCGCGTCTCCTGACCGCCGAAGACCAAGATGACTGGAAAACGGTTGGTGCAGCATCAGGTTCCTTTTAAATTTAATCAACTTCCAACGCTTTTTCATGCACCAACTGTCGTTATTATGCTAATAACTAGAGTCCAACGATCTAACCGCTTTTTATCAAAATAGACAACGACTGTTCCGGTTATTGCTAGTCGAAAATTTTCCTTCACATTTGATCAGCAACGACCCTTCAAAAGTTGCAAGAGTCGAACTCAATTTAGAACATCGATTTTCAATTATCAACCCATCGACTTTGTCTATTTTTGTCCGCATTTTCTATTTTTAATGTTATCAATGTTTCAGGATTTTATAGCTTTC
Organism: Pyrochroa serraticornis; assembly: GCA_905333025.2. NCBI lineage: Eukaryota > Metazoa > Arthropoda > Insecta > Coleoptera > Pyrochroidae > Pyrochroa > Pyrochroa serraticornis. Next base: position 3,729,965 of record HG995157.1, on the reverse strand, counting down.
AACTTCTATAATTCGCTTTTCCGGCGCAAATATGTTACCGAAACCCTTTTCGACTAAAATTGACAGAAAGTACTAAAACTTTTTTAGGGCCCAGCTTTATACTTATCGGTTTCCTCTCTGCCTTTTTGATGGTAAATAATTTGATTTTCAACTCTTGTTTTTCATCCTTAGCATTTTTTCTGCATTATTCCTAACTGCACGATGTCTGCCTTTTACTGCATTTAAATTGTTTTTACCTGTTTTTCGACCTCCAACTAGATAGAAATCTAAACAATAGCCGTGGGAAAGGGCACACACTGGAGAAAAAACTTAAGCACTAATCCTAAATATTTCACGACGCTCCTTCAGTTGTTGGTCTCAATTCTGATACCTACCAACGCAAGTTTTGTTGCCTCACGTTATGCTAATTGTAAATTTGGATTATTGTTGATAATAAATAAAAGCAACGGAATTACAGCGACAATTTCAACCAAGTGCCTAAGTACAGCTCGATCAAGAATTTTGAGAAATTGTAAATTTTGATTTTTTCAGAATCCTCACTACGGATAGGAATTTTTTAAGTTTTGTCTTTACAATTTCAATTCGTTGTCTGTATTTGGTTTCTTTACTTGTTCCTATTACAAATATTCGCACTCAAACATTCCCACTATTGGTGGGTTCTTCCTCTAGAAAATTACTAAATAAATTATAGAAACAAACAAACAAAAAACTGCGTTTTACGACTTAAGAGGCTTCATAATCTGAAATTGTTGTGATTAAAAAAGTAATAAAAAAATGTCAAGGAATTAATTTCCGAATCAAGAATTGACACGAAATTCATATTCGGTACTTCCAAAAATTCTTCGTTGCTAATTGGTAAATAATAAAAATTCTGCTATTATTAATAATGAATTTTAAATTGAGGATGCAAGCAAAATTGTATAAGTTCCAATTCCTGAAGCTTTTGATGACTGAACTATTCAGATTAGGTACAACAAAACTGTTTAGCCTAATATACGTGAGAAAATGCAATCAATATGAGACGATTAGATTCTTGAGTTACGTGTTGAAGATACTTTTACAAGCGTATAAAATTTAACAGCCTACCATTCATCGTTAACACGTAATTTGGGTTTAGAGAAAGAATCAAAACGAAAGAAACGCTATTGTGCTTAACAGTTTGGGTAAAAAAATTAGGCAAAATCTAGACTTGATCGACTTCTAAAAAGGATTCAAGGAAGATCCGGGATGGACACTTAAAAATATTTTTAACCGGACATGGTAGGATCACAATAATTTCTGTTGGTACCAAAAACTGTAGTAAAAATTCGACTTTTTTACGAGATTTCAGAAATAATTATGCAGATTGTTTCGAAGAGCAGAATATAAAAGTGTTCTGCTTGATAATGGTGCAACTATAGTTAAGAGGAAACAAAATCAGCAAGTTTCCAACAGAATCTGTTAGGTGCATCTACAGCTTGAAGCCTGTGGACGAACAAGAACTAAACAACGATATACAAAACATGGAAGTTAATAAAGGCGTAGAGAAAGTTTCAAAAAGTTTAAGAGTAGCAGTTACTGGTCCCTACATAGAGTTATGATATAGAACAGAAGGATCTCGTTAGAGAAGAATGCCTCTGATCACATGGAAAAGCAGAAGTGTTAAAGTAATCATCGTACTGCTATGTTGATGATGCAGCTATTAGAAGCTTTGGTAGATGCCGGCTATAATATGGAACTATATGACAATATACATAATAGGAAGATAATAGAAGGATAGAAGAAACTTAAAAGGAAATAAAACATGTAGATCAAATTATTGGGGTCAACGTAAAGGTATGATATAGAACAGAAGGATCTCATAATTTAGACGGTTAGGGAAGATATCTACAAAAGCCTCAAAGAATCTATGAGGTCCGCCTACATCGCATGGAAGAACAGAAATTGTAAAGTAATCGTCCTGCTGTTAATCCATGATTTGCAGATAACGCAAACGAATGGCATACTACATGAAAAGATGAAAAAGTAGAAGGTAATAAAAACATAGACCAAATAAAGAAAGATAAAACAAGTAGATTGATCTCCACATAGAAGTACAATTATAGAATAAAATTATCCCTTAAATTAGACATTAAATCAAGATATCGGTAAATGTCTTGCAAAAGATGTATCTGGAGAAGAATGCCTCCGATCACATAGAAGTACAGGAAGTGTTACAGTAATCATTCTACAGTTTAGCAATATACGACTGTGGCAGACGAAAGTCATAAAATGAAACTAAATGGCAATATGCAAAATACAATCAAAAGAACGAATAAAAACAAATTACAAATTCTTATGACAAATAGATCCACTTGTTGATGTTAATGTAGAACTGTGATCTAAAATAGATGAAGTTCATAATTTAGGAATTAAACCAAACTTCTTCAAGGGCCTCACAGAATTGACAACAGTTCTATTTAAGGGTGCAGTTGAATCGTTTCACGTTCTCTGTCGTTTATCATTAGAATTTGACTATTTGCAATGTCAAAGCAATTAAGCGCCCAATTTAGGCAACCCACTTTATCTCAATAAATGAACTTGCATTGTTTTGATGGGCTGTATATCCATGGTTTATGTAAGAGCTATTTCTTCTTCGACCTTCCGGCCTTTTTCTTTCGTCCAACAACCTTAAGGATATTTTCGCAGCTAGAAGTTGTAATTTAGTCATTAGTGGAAAACATTTTAAGTGTCTACTTCTAAACTCATGAAAGAGCAGAAGGTGTTAAAGTAAATAGACTACTGCTACTCTTCGCACTTGGTACAGGTTTAAATAATTGGACTGAATAGTAAATGATAGGAAACGACAAGAAAATTGAAATTTTTAGAGCAGCTAGAAGGAAACTCCCAATTCTTAGTTCAGAAGTACGATTTCGGTATAAGCATCTAATTATAATAAAATTATTTCTTTACCAAAACTGTTCCCAGAAACTTTATTGGTAATTAAGAAGTTTAAATTAAAATTTTTATTTAGTTTCGAAAAGACCAAAGTTGACTGGAATACAACATGTACGTTACCTAATTGCATACATTAAACTGCACATGTATTTCAGTTAACCTGCATCTCGACCTGCATGGTTGTCGCAGGAAATAAATGAAATTATAAAGGGCAGGAAGTCCATTACTTTTGTAGCCGACTACAAGGAGGATGTGAACCCATACTATAGATAACTAGAATTCTCCTATTAAACTATTAAAGCAAAATTCTATAAAAATTGGAATTGGACGAACAACATGGCGTTAATTACCCCTAATTTTTAGCATTAAGGGTAGTTTTGATGGCTTTAACAAAAAATTAAAGCTCAAACAAGCTAAAACACTTTCAGATATAAATCTAGTTACAAAAAAGCGATTTAAATGCAAGATACTATCGGTGTTTAATTGAGCAGCACCTAATAACAATGATGGACTGTTCTCTTGTTAATTTCGAAGTTTCTTTCGCCTTCCTCATTTTCCTTTCAGATCAAAGTGCGTAACCGAAGCATCGACGCTATTGAAAGAGATAGATACTAGAAAAATTTATATTCAATACCGTTGTTGCAACTATAAAAATGTACCGAGCCTATGTACTCGCTAGTTACTAACAATCGGATTAGCGTGTGGGCCGATTGTTGCGTTAACTTAACATAACTTCAGATAAAACCGTAACGCAAATGTATCACGATTAATGTTTAGGAGTTTTCGTTGGCACTTTTTTGGGGGTTCGGAATTTCACATACCTGTGCCGTCGTCGGAGGTTGATAATCCAAATCGTAAACTCTCACCACCCCTAAACACTGTTCACCCTAACATTTTCGACGTTTCACTTTCACACCGACCACTGGCACTTTTCATTGAAAAAACTTCGTTCTTGTGCGGGCTTTTTGGATGGCTGCTTCGACTAGCTGCACCTCTGCTACCGCTCTCCAAGCCGAAATGATCCCAGGTCGTCGGTGGAAGCGTTTGAACGAACGCCCTACTCAATCCATACTACAGTCGTAATCGCTTCGCTTGCGTAGTAGGTGCCGGTCAAGAGTGTTTGGTGCATAGGAAGTGGAAATGCATTTTTGGGCCAGTTTGGTACCATTGTGAAGGTGGGCGATTTTTTTAGGACCCTGTATGGGACAGGGCCGCATCTGGAGGGAATTTTCATAGAGCGAGCGCCGGATCTGGCTGTGCGCGTGGGCGGTGCAGTGGCGCCCGTAATTAACCGGTTTTTTGGTGTTTGACACAGAAATTGATAAAAAGAATGAATATTCATTGTGATCTTATAATCTGATCTTGATTGCGTGGGACAAGAACAAAATCAATATTTTTCGGTATTAATGTACAAGGACAATTGTGGGGATTTTTGTAAAAGAACCGGAAAAGATATTTTTGTAGAATTGCTGTGATTATTTTTCGGTTTCTGATCTTTTTTCTTATTCTTTCATTTCAAGTATTGAAATCTCTAAGTCTAATATCTAATTCTTCTAAAATCTCATTTTTCATCCTTCATTCTTCAATTTATTTAAAAAAACTCTTTGTCTCGAGATCCTAATTTTGAATTTTAACAAGCACAATGCTCTACAAAATTGCCAAAAAACTCGCATAATAAATCCACGACGGTGATAAAACGAACTGATAAAGAGACGACGCTTCTTTGAAGTTTTGAAATGAAATTTGTAACCTTCAAACACCAGCTCCTTTAAACTGGGTGCCTTTGGCATCTTAACCAATCAGAGCGTGTTTCCTTCATGATTGAGAACAAATATGGTCGACAATGCACGACAGACTTTTAAATTGGGTGGTTTTAACATCTCCTTTGCTGAACCATTTGCCAAATCCAACTGACGTTTCTTTTATTAAGTACGATTGTCTTTGCTAGCACCTCACACGCATTTCAAGCGTGACGTCAGATGTTAGTGCAGCAATTGGAGCTTTCCCATTTTTTATAATTTTTTTTCAAAATGCAAGGATCTCTATGGTAGAGACAGTTTCTAGAAACTATATTTGGTACAAAATTTAGCTAAACGTCTCGTATATCTTTAACATGAACAAATTCTGCTTCGTTACGACAAGGGTGGATCGTTCGAGCTAGAAGCAATATTGTTGTCGATTTGGCCTATATGGATAGCCTTGCTATCAAAAGGACTTGCACAATGCGGCTCCCGGATCGTTTTATTGTCAGGCTCGAGTTGAACTACATTGTTTTGGCACCATATGCCCATCAACGTATATAAAGTGTGGCCACTAAACCCGAACACTGTCGCTTACCACCTGTCTGCAGACATGTATTCACATAATAATGTCCTTTTAAATCACAAATATTTGATTAATAAAGGTAAAGGGGTGAATAGCCTCTAGGACAGCCTCGACATCTCTACTTCACCAGTAGTTAGTTGTTGCAACAGTTTTCACCTGTGCCCAAGAATGCGCAAGATCTGTTCTTTCGGTTTTACCTTGAGAGGAAAACGTTGACCCAAACATAGGTCTCATTACGTTACGCTATAACTAACATACAAATATTGGAAATGTTGTTATTGACGGACATAACGTCACAACACGCGATCTAACGGATCTGCAATTTCCTCTTCTCGAGAAAATTGATGACGGTTTCGTCATGCCATCAGCGGAACGCAACGGTTTTCTAGATTTTTGGGTAAACACGATATGTTGGGTTTTTGAAATTTGGAGATTAGTTGTTGGGTAGATATGCGAAAAAGTGAGTTTAAAAGTCCGTTGGGATTTAATTAATTAGCTTGTTGATAAATGAAGTTACATAATCAGTCTGATGAACACAATGTCATTAACACGAAACCAGTTCTGCATGAAACGAAATGCTCCCATGACTGTTATGATGTGAGAAGAAACCGCCAAATTCTGTTGCAGAATTTTCCCGCCTTTTCTTTTGCCAAAATTTTTAAAAATTGGTTTTTACTAACAGTTTTTTGGAGAATCATTGAATTTTTTGGGAGTGATCAGTTTTTTGAAACCTGTCGGTGTTTGAATGAATTTTAACAAAGTTTGTGGCAAAATTTCAGGTCAATGGCCGCAACAAAACTTGATTTGCAACGATAAATCCGAACTTTTAAATAATTGTGTGAAACAAATCCTGGTTCTTAAAAAACTTTCTTTTACGCTTAAAACGATAATGGCCGTCGTAGTCTTTACTTCTTATAATTATTAAGAAACACTTTTGGGAATGGTAAACAGTTTAAGGCAAAATTCTCTCTAGGTGGCAATATTAATTAACTTCAATTAGATCCGTCAATAGAGTCCATTCTAAAGTAAATCTAGAGGCTTGTTGAAGATCGAAGACAAGTGGAGGAACCTCTCTCCTTAATTTTCCAAAAACTTGCGAGACTCTGAAAAGCATGAGAAAAAATACGAAAGAAAAGATACAATCACTTGCTGACTACACTAATAGAGAAAAAGTTTCTATAATCTATCCGGATGTAGAGATCTTTAAAGGGCTCTAAAACAAACTTGATCTTCGGGGGTTAAATAAAATATTTCCAGCGTCTCTCAAACAGAGATTGAAGAAATTTACTTGTGCACACTATTGAATAGTACCTTAGCTTTAGCATGCAAGTTCTACCAATAAATTTCCATAAGTTAAAAGTAGGGTTTATAGCACTATATGGCTGCACAGTTGGGGTTCAATTGCAGTAAAAATTTCTTTGGTTGCTCTCCCTTGAAAGGCAATAGCATACCATCGAATATTACCTGGCTAGAAATTTCTCCCCAAATTTATGTTGTCGTTCGGATCCGATTGTAAGACTAAGGAGTTTGGCAAAACGAATTAATAAAGACCCACACTAAAGACACGTGTAGAGATGTCGTTAATGTTGGATAATAAGTGTTTGTTTTCTATAGAAGAGCTTTGAAGCCAAGATTGGTATTTAGCACAAGTCCCAAGTACTTGATCTCGTTCCTCACTTGTAATTCTTTACCCCGAAGAAGTAGTTTGCTCAAGTTTTAAAACTCTCTCGTTTTATAAATGTCACAACGCTACTTTTACTCGAGTTGAGGGCAGCTTGCGGAAATTATACAAAGACATTACTTTGTTAGGTAGGGTAACATCCATAATCACTCACAGGTAAGTAGCTCCTAGAGTTGGTAGAAGAATATTTTGAAAAGAGACAAAGAGGCCTATAGCTGGACTGGAAGAAAGACCAACGGAATAACGTGGACAATGAGAACACAGAAACGCTACCCAAAAGGGGTCAAGAACGATCTTCGAGAGACCAAAGAAGTCTGCAGATCAGTCAATTTTCTTATCAACAGTAGAAAAACTTAAAGGTTCGACTTTAGTTTGGGGCTCTTTATTAGGTTTTGGACCTCTTTGCGAGTACAATCGCAGATGAATCTTCAAAATTACATGGAGAACCGATAAAATTGCCTAATAAATAGAAAATTGTCACTGTATCTTTGTTATTTGAATAAACATCTAACCAGCATAAATATAAACGATAGTCCAAAATTCAATGAGTTCCTTACTTTTCATCAGATTGCCCAGCTAAGAGGGGTGCACCCCTACTTGAGCGTATAATGAGTCTTTTAAAGATTTTGTAAAATTAATGAAAATTTCAATTTACAACCGTAGCAATTCTTTGCTTGTAACAGTTAGAAATAAAAACAAAAGTTAGTTCTTCAATTGATGTATTATGTCTTCTTAATTACATAATATTAAAAAAAACGCATGCCAAGCACGCACCGCAACAATAAAGGCTCTACTTCAGCTTCTTCTTGGGGCGGAGATTGTTGGTGTGTCCACACTTGGTCTTGCGACAATTAGTGGCACGTGGATGCAATCTGGCGTAGCATTTGCGACAGATCATCTTATCGCAGTTGTATTTTTGGGCCAGAATTCGGAGAGAAGGCTCAATAATCCCACCTCGTAGACGCAATACCAAATGGAGAGTAGACTCTTTCTGGATATTGTAATCAGACAAAGTACGTCCATCCTCAAGTTGTTTTCCGGCAAAAATCAAACGTTGTTGATCTGGGGGGATTCCTTCTTTATCTTGGATTTTCGCCTTCACATTTTCGATAGTATCTGAAGGTTCAACCTCAAGAGTAATGGTTTTACCCGTTAGGGTTTTCACGAAAATTTGCATGATGGCGAGCTGAAACAAAACAAGAAAACTATGACGACGGTAGTTGTTTGAAGGAAAATTGGAGAAAAACGGAATTTCGACCTAACCTCAACTTTTTTAGAATGCAATTTTTTTATTTTTTTGCGGTTTTATTGTTAACTGGGTTAAATAGGGTTGTTATTAAGTTATAATTGAAGGTTTTATCGGTAATTTGAGAAAATTAGGGCAAAAATTGATGAGAATTGAGTACTTACAGTTGCTAGAACGTGGTCGCCACAATATTCCAAGATGAAAGAACAAATGTAATGTAATCTGTTTTACCGACGCTGCTGCTACTCGTTTCCGGGAAAGACGCGCCAAATTTGAAAACATTTTACTAAAAAGAATTTTAACCATATTACACAAAAATACTAAATAATAATAATAAAAGTGTTTCAACTACAATACGTTACTAAATTTAATAAAATTAAAAAGTTTCAATCCTATTCGCTACTTAAAATTTATTAAAAAAATAATTTTTTAAATATCACAGATTTTACTTAAAACTAGCATATTTTTGGTAGATAGCTAAATCGCTGGGTTTGGGTTGAGCGGCCCCGGTTTTCCCCAATTTTATATAATTCTCATAAATAATTTTCGATTTGTGTTCTACTTTAGGAGGGGTAACTTCAATGGAAGTGTCGTCCAAAAAATGACTCTGTGGCTTCAAATTCAACGAAATTGGCGTGAAAATGTTTCTAGCAGTCCCGTTAGCTTTTTTCCCAATCAACACGTATCTAGAAAAAAATAATTAATTCTCAACCCTCTCCAACATCCATACAAAACATTAAAGAATTAAACTAAATATTTCAACCTTTTGTAAGTTAGCACATCGTTTCTTTTGGGGTCGACAAGTTGAGTGCCGTAAGTTTCCTGCATTGAAGGAAACAATTTCTTAAAATTGGGCGGTTCGGGAGTGCTTTCCTTCGACGTAGTTGTCTGGGAGTCGTTAGTAGGGGTGCTATCTTCATCATCACACGAATCCTCGTCAGTGCTTGAACTAAATTAGCTAATAAAAAAATTTGTAAATAATTCGCCATACCTAGTGCTAGACGCAGCTGAACTCGTGGAACTTTGTCCGGTAACTGAAGGGTTTTTCATTGCTAAACCTTTATTAGAGTTCTCTTCTCTCCTCCTAACTGGCCTAATTCTAATTATAAACGGACTATAGTCAGTAGTGCAATTCGGCATGAAATCTCTAACAGAATTGCTAACTTTAAATGCGAAAACGTCCATTAAAACACTTAATTCGTAAGGTTTGTGGTAATCCGCGTAAGCATCTATCATTTCAGCATCCCTCGAATGGACTTGTATAATTTCGAAACAAGCTTTAGTCAAATCGTTGTAAGCGTAAGGCAAACATTTGAGAACATCTTTGTCCCACCATTGGCTCAACGATTTATTACTGTAAACAATCGGTTTGTGGTGAAAATAATAATCGGAAGTGTAATCCCAAATTTGGGGCTTGTTTTCGTCGGGAATAAACAACCCTAAGAACAAATTAATAGTGTTTTGTTTCTCGGCATCGGAGAAAGTATTGCTGTAATATCGACTTAAAGTTTGCATGATATCGTTGCCTTGTGACGTCCAAGGTGCTGTTTTTCGATATGTTTTGATTCGGTGGACCAATTGGGAACCTCCGTATTGCAGCGCCAAAGTATCGCCGTGGTCTTCATATAAACATTCAAGCATCCTGACGCAATCCGTGTCAAATTCTAAATTGGGCGAGTCCAGGATTCCTAAAGCGCATAACTGGTAGCCTAGAACGCATTTGCCTATTGCAAATTGGGCAGTGTTGGTGCGATCCAAACAGTCGACGCAATTAGTTCGGATTATGCCCGTCTGGAGGTTGCCTTTACCATTTTCAATTCTTTGCTGGCCCACGATCGTTGATGGTTTTTGGGAATAGTACTGGCGTTGGTTGTGGAAAATCCCCGTTTTCATTACCGCGTTCTTCGCTTTTTCGGCCAAGTGGGCCATCACGTTAGCGTTACTCTTGGTCTTCCGCGCCATGTCAAAGGTTTTGTAGATGATCTGGTGTTCCGGCGCCAAAAACTATAAAAAAATACCTTTGAACTAGTGTTGGTTTTAAATAATTGAAACTCCACCTATTACGAGAATATTCGACCAAAACCAAAAACTAAAGTATTAGTTCAAGAATTGACCGTCACAAAGTAGTAGCGCTCAAACTTTGATCCGCTTAATATACCAAATCAGTACATTATTTTAGTTACAATTTCGCAAGCTAGAGCGTTTTAGGGCGCTGCTCCAGTGTTGGCTTTGCTTACATTTTTTTCTACAGTTACTGCTCTAGATACTTCGTTTCTACTATAGACGAGTCGCTAACTTTGAATTGGCGCCACTATCGCGCTTTATTTACAGAAACTCTTACTACCTGGTTCAAATATTTAACAGCCGAACTGAGCTCGTCGCTCAGAAGTCTCTCCTGTTTCTTCCTCTCCCTCTGCTTGACCAAATTGAGAATTACAATAGGGGCCCCGTACCGCTTCAGCAACTCGTTGAAATGCGCCCCTGCAGTCTCCGCGAACGGGTCGTACAAATCCATGGTAATGGCGGGTTTAGCGACCATTTTACCCATGTCTTGCCGCCAATGTCCCGGAATTGAGCCTCTCATTTGTACGAAAGACGTAAAATGGCTGCGATCAAACGAAGAAACGCCGGAATCGTGAACCATTTGTTCAGTTTCCACTTCATTAGCGACATCTCCTTGGAAATTTGCTCCTCGTTTCAAAAATCTTGTCCCTGCATATCTCGAGGATCTTCTAGCGATTAAAGTAACGTAAACGGAACGTCCGAAAATATTAATGTTGGATTGCCCAATAAAACCGTGGATAATGTAAAGTAACCAGTCGGGATGTAATTCGGATTCAACTTGACTCAGTAGGTGGGTGTTCCAAACGAATTTGCGATGTGGTTTTGTTCTTACGCCATAATCGTGTTTTTCGTCTGGTTTTGTTTTATTTTCTTGCGAAATTATTGAGGTTGTTAATAAGTTAATGTTTTCTGGAAACTCAAAATCGGAATTTTCTTGAGTGTTGGGAATGAATTGTTTTGGATCTGTTAAGTTATGTTGGAGGGAATGGGTTAAATCGTAACTGTAGCTGAAGTAAAAATTACTTGCTAAGTCAATATTTTGAAACATTTTTACGTAACGTGGTTCTTCCGGGTGGATCAAGCGGACTGATTCGTGAGGAATGTAAATCATGTGAGTGTCTTCAATTTTGTAGATGGTGTGGAAGCCAACTACAGCTACTTTTCGACGTTTTGTTATCAAAACTATGTAGTAACCTTCCAAGAATTTTATAAATCCTACAAAATTTCAGAAATTAACTGAAGAAACTTAGATAATGTTAAAACTATTTTACCAACTATTCCAAACGCTGATATAACTTTACAAAAGCCATTGTTAGATCTTTGCCGGTTTCCAGAATCAATCATGCTGACTAAGTCATGGATTTCTTTTGCTGTATACTCCACTTTGTCGTCGCATATTATCAAGTCTTTGGCTTCTCGTCTGTCTATTTTCAAAACACGAAACCGCGTCTGGGTATTGTTGGACCCCACTAAGTAATATCTCTGGAAATTTTAGAATTTTAGAAAAATTTAACAATAAAATGACACTCACAGATTTAGTTTCGTACAAAGCAATTTTTTGAATTGAACTGATAATAGGGTGAAACACGGCCCCATTCCTCTCCATTTTCCGTAAAACCGCAAAAATCTTGCTTGTTGTCAACTTGTCAAAATCAGCTGTCTTAACTGACGTCTGTCAATAAGTTAGGTTAGGAAAGTCACATTTTATAAAGAAAAACATCATTTTAATAATTATTGCTTTTATTCTTATTATTTCAATAGCCTAAGTGTATTAGTTGAACCTGTAAAGCTTTATTTTGGTTTATTTAAACTTTCATAAAAAAATCAAAAAGCAATGTTGCCGAATTGACGTCAACCTTTAAAGCGTCAACCGGTAGATGTCGCTCGTATCACCACTTCGATAACGAAATTGGTATTAAGATAAATTAATTACTACAATAAATAAAATTCTCTTAATTATAAAGATTATCTATTAATGATATTTAGAAAATGTATTGAATCTACTGATTACACAAATTAAAACAATTAAAGCCAACCATGTCTTGGTTGGGATCTTTTATCTTCAATACGTCTTATATTTCTTTTCGCCATTGGAGATTTTTCAATATCTATCTCGTGCTTAACTTCCAGTTTTTCCTTTTTATCTTCTTCAAATTTTAAGATTTTTTTTTTGACTTCTACACATTTTGCACCTTCTTCAATAAGTTCTGTTTCTTTTCCTTCTTTTTTTTGTTCCTCCAAAAGTTGAAAGGTTACTGGTTTCTTTACACGTTTATCTTCTTCCTGTAAATCAACACATTTTATTTTCCAACACAAATTCTGCGATTGTAAAAAATTTAAGAAGAAAGAAGAAAAACTGTATATAATAGTCGAAAAAGAGAAGGTAGAAGACAGAATATGGAGGGTAAAGACAATAGATTTAGGCTGCAATATAAGAGATGGAGGATAATAGAAAAAAGAAGATACAGGATAGAGAATAGTAGAAAATAAAAATAAAAAATAAGCAAAAGGTATAAAAATGGCAATAAAGAGTGAAAGTAAAGGATGGAAAATAGAGAAAGGATTGTAGGGGATAAATAAAAAAATTTGAACCGAAAAAACAGATCAAGTAGAAACAACAACCTTTTCTTGCGCGTCCACTTCTACTAATTTTTCTTTATTTCTGTCTTTACTTCTACCTTCACAAATTTCTACTTCTGGTGCTTGTGATTTAGTTTCTTTATTACTATGGTCAGCAAGTTCTGAGTCATTATATTTTTCGAATTCTGATTTCCCATTGATTTCATCAATTAGTTTCCCATTTTTGGCTTTTTGATTCTTCTTTTCTTTTCCACTTTGCGCGATATCTTTCCCTAGTTGCAGATCTATTTTGTTCAAAGTACCATCTTCTTCAGATCCTTTCTGAGGCTCCAAAGTAGCAGATTTGTGACTTGTTTCTTGTTGATCTTCGTATTTATCAGTCTTCTTTAATATACTGCTACAACTTTTAACTTCTACACCGCTATCACCTTTACTAATTCCAGATGCTTTCTCATCGAAATTAAACGTGACATTTCTAGATTCTTGTACTAATTCTTCACTTCTTGTCGAGGCATCTTCTGGAATAAAACTGCTTAATAAAACTAAAGTTTTTTTGGCAACTTGTTCCAAATTTCTTGTTGGTAGAGTTTGGTCTTCGTTTAAGGAATTTTCTTCTGAAGATTGACTATGATCAGCAATTTTGTCATCAATTGCTGAAGATTTTTCCAAAATTGGGGAACTTTTCGTGCTTTCAAGATTAATCAAATCCGGAATTTCTTTCTGGGGAGATTCTGGAGGAAAAATCGAAATTGTTGGCCCTAAACTATCAAATTTTGTCGATAAATTAGGACTAGGTGCAGGACTATATATTGAAACATCAAGTCCTAGAAGAATTTTTTAGTGTTAAAGCAATTTTTGTAAATATACTTACTTCTGCTGTCGGGTGTGCAATCTCTTATTATGTTAATAATATTAGCACCTGTAGTGTCAGGAAGATTAACAGGAGTAGGAGCTCTTGAAGAATCTGGACTTCTGGCGCTTAGTTTTATGGCTTCTTCAATAGCTTTTTGCAAGTTTTGTTGCTTTTTGAAAGAGTCTCTGCTATGGCAATGCCCAATTTGGGACCTAAAAATTTCTATAAAAAATTTGAACTAACACTTAGTTTCCTACTAACGCTATGCAAGCTCCTCTAACAACTTGCCGCCATTTATTTAAACTCGAGTTCAAAACTGCTAATTTAGCAATTCTTCTGAACCTAAAACCAAAAAATATGCAAAAATTAAACAACTTTACCGCATTACTTGGCTAAAGAGTCTTCTCCTTCGGGACACTCGTAAAGTAGTTCAGCTTCTTCATCAGTAGCTACAGGAGCTACTTTAAAATCCTTCATCAACCGTCTCTCCCAAATCTTCATTTTCTTCCCCAAAACCGCTAGAAATTTTGTGTAATCACCAAAAATTTCTAAAATATCCAAACACCTTTCTCTTTTCTTTCGGCGCTTGAAATGTCCATTCCATTTTTTTGCAACACTTCTAAAACCTCGTACCGAAAAGAAGAAACATCACTCTTCAATTCGTTAATATCATCTTCAGTGACTGCGTTTTCTTCACATTTACGATGCATAGAAGAAACGTACCGCCAAACTAAAGCTCGCATCACAGCAGTATATTTGTAATCGCGTTCCTTTTCTTCGCGGTTTCTTCTCTAAAAATCCACAAATAATTTTTTGATACTTTTTTCTAATTTCGTACTTTTGTCGACATTTTCCTCAATTTGTCTTTCTTCCGAAGACCAAAAAGCTTCAATAAGTGTTTGGGTTTTGGAAAAATATTGAAAGGTGATGGCAAAGTTGCGCTTTCTTCGAAGTAACTCATCCAAAGTTTAGTTCTTGCAAATTTCCATTCAGTATCGGAATGTTCCTAAAAATTACTTTATAGCTTTTTGATAGTTTTAGTCAAATAGCTACATCAATCATTGCGTAAGAATTCGACATCATTGCAATGAGAAGATTCAATAACACTATAACGTTGATTACGGAATATGATCCAAACATTAGAAGCCCCCAAAATCTCGTGTAAGTTTTGATGCCAGTCAATTCGAAACTGGCGAGGTCCACCATGCCAAAACTTGCCCAAAAGAGAGATTGAGATGATTCGAAAACGCTACAATTTTTGTTAATCAACAATTTAAAAAATTCTGCAGAAATACTTAGCGAATCTCCTCCATTTCATGCAAGAGTCACCAGCGTTATCGAAATCAGCTTCACCGTTAGGGAGATGATAGCATTTCTTCTTTTCTAAATCAGAAAAGTACCACAAAAGTTGATTGAGACCTGCAAAAATTTTTGAAAATTCCACTGTTACTTTTGGAAACTTACCACAAGCGAAAGCGAACAATACTAGGGAATAAATAAAGAAGAATTTAACAATATCAATAACCATTCGGCCTAAAGAAATCTGTAACGGTCCTAGATGAGGATTGATGGAAAACATGTGAACTAGTTTCAAGGCGCTAAAAATGTTGGCAGCAGCAAAAAGTCCTTCTGCTATCAATTGCGGATCAAACGCTTGCCATTCTTCTCTTCTAATATAGCCGGTGGTTGGGTCTTCAGCTAATTCAGAAGTTTGCTGAATATACGCGGCAACTCTCAGGAAGAAAACTGCTGTATAGAGGAAATTTCTGGTAAAATCAATAAAATTCCATAAATTTCTCAAATAAGATTGAATTCCTTCTAAGTAGATTTCGTGAGTTTCTTCAACAATAAAACCAATTACGTAAATTAGCACCACATACTCCAAAATAGTTGGAGGATTTCCTCTTTGCTTCTCATTTTTTTCAACAAGTCCTTGTTTCATGCTTTCTGTTCCGAATAATTGGATAATTTGGTCTTCAGCTCGTTGTGAAACCAAAATTAACAAAACTACATTTTTTAGTAAAACAATTATTAGTGTTACTTACATAGAAAGAATAAGTAGGAGGAAGCGTGGATCAGAAATTTCATGAAAGGTTTCCTCATCAATTTTCCAGTTTGAGTTCCTGGTGCTATCATGTATAACATGCAATAAAGAGGGAATAACACAGCGACTTTTGCTATAATAAAAACTTTTTGAGTAGCAGATTTTCTTCTAAATCCGGGTACTCCTTCGTACCAAATCGCAGCTAACAACTGTTGAATATTGGGATGCGCTACAAACTATCACAATAATGTTACTAAAAGTTGTTAAATTTAACGAAATTACCTTTTTTTGTTTGTACTGGATGGCTAGTTCTAATCTGGCAAGTTTCATGTGTTCTCCTTGTTCGTAAGGAGGGCTTCCGGGGTCATGGTTGAGAATAAAAGCCAACTCCTGAGAACTTCTGGATTGGTGGAGGAGATCCACAGCGAATTGTTGACATTGTCGTCTTAAATCCATATATTCAGACTTGCACTCCTAAAGTTACTAAAATTAAGAACAACCAAAAGAAATTCTATGAATTACCGGTTCAGCAAAAGCCAAATTTCTTAATTCCCAAGATAACTGAAACGCGGTTAAAATAGGATCACTTGACGATAAAGCAATTAGAGAAGGACTCGCTAAAGCTTTGTACTCATTGAGACGCGACAATGAGTGTCTCAAAGAATCTTCTTGTGATTCTTTGATGCAATCGTCACAACCGCACTTGATATCGTGAGGCATTGGGACAGTTGCGCCTCTATCCAGAAGAATTTTGAGAATTTCGTAATTATTTCTATGTGCTGCTAAGATTAAGGGGGTGATATCAGGGGTAAACATTGCGGTGTTAATATCAACTTTTTGCCAACTCTACAAAAATTTTTGGATTAAATAGAAAAATTGCAAGTAGGTACTCACGTAAAGTTCTCCTTCTTTGTGGATTAATTCTTCGTGTTCCAGTAAGAGTTCGACGGCTTCAACAAATTCAACATTAATTGCGTGGAGGAGGGCGTCTTTGGTTTCCACTCCCATAATAACAAGTAACTCAACCATTTCTAAGTTTTCTTGGTCAATAGAAATAGTTAAAGCACCTCTGCCTAAACTATCGACGCAATTGATGTCAAAAGTTTTCTTTTTGCGAGCTTTCTGCAACATTCTAAATTTTGTTGATTAGATGATTGCTGTTGTTGTTGTGTTTACCTTCTAACGTTAGCCATGTCACCTCTTTCTATAGCTAGAAGATACTTTTTTTCTTCTAAAGTGAGAAATTTCGGTAGATTTGGCATTATTTGGATATTTCGGATAGTTGGAGCTTCGACATCGGTCTGGAAAATAACGTTAAATTTTTAAGGGTTATTGAGGAAAAACTCACGTCTTTCAGCGACATTTTTATTGCGTTGAATGGCAATAGTGATCTCGATGACAACGCAAAGAACGGAAACGAAATTGCTGGTTTTTAAGGTGTGACCGCATATAACTATGACCTAATTACATTATTGTATTTGCTAAATTGGATTATTGAACTTACACTTGCTTGAGTCTACAATCTATTTTGAGGCTTGTAAATAAAGAAAGTGGTGGCGACAATTTTTTTGTAATTTTTGCGAAGAATCTTGTTAAAAGAAGCTATAGAAATGAACGCAGATGGGTCAATAAAGTTTGACAGTAGTCCTTCAAGTCCAGATATTAACTGATAAGCTTTTGGTCCCAATACCCATAGCAATATCAGCGGTTTCGATAATCGATAAATAGAGGAAAGTGGCGCGCGATTAATTGAATTACAATATCAGTTGCTAAGCTTTCCCTCTCTTCATTTCGTGCCTTCTTCAACCCATTTTCTAACGCTCTACAGAGAGGTATTAGTTAAAATTAAATCCCGGCAGTATTATCAAACTTCCTCCCCTCGATCCCCTTATTTTAATTCAATTAATAGAACAAGGGTCACCGTAAAACTTGCCAGTATTCACATAATCGTGTTCAATCCAACTATGATAGTGACTGAATCGAAGCAAAATTTATTGGAGAGCGAAAGCTCTTCAATTTCGGATTTAACGGATAAACCTCTGTCTTCAATTGAAAAAACGTTTCTTTTGCACGCCGAAAGGGGAGATTGCGCCACAGTTAGAAGGTAAATCCCCAAAAATCACGAAACGTTTCGAAATTACTTCTTGCAGAATAATCGAAGAGTACGCCAATAATCCCGATGAATTCGATATTAATTGCGTCGACCCCTTGAACCGATCAGCTTTAGTAGCAGCGATCGAAAACGAAAACGTAGAACTAATCAAATTGTTACTAGAAGAAAAAATTGACGTCAAAGTAATCAATTAATTAACCCCAAATTGGTTGAGTAACTCAAATTGTAGGACGCCCTCCTCCACGCGATTAAAGAAGAATTTGTCGAAGCAGTCGAAATTTTGCTGGAATTCGAGGAAAAATTTCACGAAACCGGACGACCTTACGTAAGTTGCCCAAATAATTTTGATTTTCTAAAAATTTTTCTAGAGTTGGGAAAGAGTCGATAGGTCTTCTTCGTCTTTCACTTCCGATATCACTCCTTTAATTTTGGCGGCCCATAAAAACAATTACGAAATTATCAAAATTCTTTTGGATAGAGGCGCTTCTTTGCCGGTTCCTCACGATGTTAGGTGAGTTTTTCAAAAATTTTGCTTTAGTTGAAGGTAATTTTAGATGTGGTTGCGATGATTGCGTCAAATCGAGTAAAGCTGATTCTTTGCGACATTCGCAAGCTCGCATTAATGCTTATAGAGCTTTAACATCGCCGTCTTTAATTGCGTTGTCTTCCAACGATCCTCTTTTGACTGCTTTTGAGTTATCTTGGGATTTGAAGAGACTCGCCCGCATGGAAACTGAATTTAGGGCCGAATATAGTGTAAGTTTTTGAATTTTGATGATAGTTTTGAATTTTTGAGTTTTGTAGGAGATGCGTCAGTTGGTTGAAAATTTTGCTACTTCGCTACTGGGTCATACTAGAACTTCTTATGAATTGGAAATTATGCTCAATTATGATCAGAAGGATCCTATGTGGGAATATGGTGAAAGGCAAACGTTGACGAGACTTAAGCTTGCTATTAAATATAAACAAAAAAAAGTGTTTTTGTGAGTATCTTGAATGGAATTTAAATTGGTTTTAGTTTGTAGCACATCCTAACGTTCAACAACTTTTGGCTGCTATTTGGTATGAAGGATTGCCGGGCTTTCGAAGGAAAAATATGGCGGGACAAGGAGCGCAAATTATTAAATTTGGAATGATGTTTCCGGTATATTGCACGGTTTATATTATGGCTCCCAACTCCAAAATGGGGAAATTTATGAAAAAACCTTTTGTTAAGTTTATTTGTCACTCGAGCTCTTACGCGTTCTTCTTAAGTGAGTCTTCAAGGATTTCCTTTAGTTCCCTTTCGTTTATTTTATTTTTTAAGCGATTCTACTTTTGTTTCTTTACAGATTCTTTTCTTTTTTCTGCTTCTTAGTGCTTTTTAATTTCCAGAAATGATAAAATTTTATTTCTGCCAGTGGAAGATTTACCAATAAACTCTTCTTTAAGTCCATTTTCACTACACGGTTTTTTATATACTTCTAGTTGCGTTTTCTTTACTTCTTTATATTAATAATTATCAAACTTTTTTTTCATTTTTCATTGAATTAAAATATTTTTGTAACTTTTCAAAATCGCCTTGATACTGTTGTTTAGATTAATTCTTCCACTTTCATTAAATCCACGTAATTGTCTTTATGATTTCTTTCTTCTGATGCCTTGTTGCTATAACTTAACAATTTAATTTTGAGTGTTTTTCTTTTTTTCTCCAATTGGTCACAAAATTTCTATTTTTTTTCTTAACACTTTTTGGAGTTATTACAGTTTTTCTTGGTTTCGTCTTTCCTCTTCTTAGTTTTTCTTCTATTTTCAGTAAAACTCTCTGTTTCAGTGCTTCTCGGGGCCGCCTCTCAGAGAATCGAGATTTTGGCGTTGGAGTGGTTCGGAACCGACTGGATGCAGCTGATGGTCCAAGAGTGGAAAATAAAGGAGCGCGGGGCTCCTCCCGGTTTCGCTGAATGTGGCGTCATCCTCTACGTACTAAGTAACAATCCCAATCGCAAAAACCCGAATAAACCTCGAAATTGCAGGCCTAATTTGGTCGGAAATCCGGTCTTTGTGGAGCGACGGTCTCGCAGAATACGCTTCGGATTTATGGAACGTGGTGGACGTCATCACCAACGTTTTCTATGTGACGTGGTTGGCGCTGCGAATATCTTCGTGGTTTATAACTTGGGTAATTTTAATAAAAACTAGTTTTCGAGATCTAATTGATTTGATTTTAGAGGGACGAATCCAAAGGGGAAAACCCTTACTATCCCCGCGAGCAGTGGGACTCATTCGAACCTATGCTGATTTCCGAAGGGGCTTTCGCGGCCGGGATGATTTTCAGGCAATAAATCGAATCTCTTACCTCGTCCGCCGACTGAAACACCACTGATTTATTTACAGCTTCTTGAAACTAGTACACATATTCAGCGTGAATCCACACTTAGGACCACTTCAGATATCGCTCGGCAGGATGATTATCGACATAGTGAAGTTCTTCTTTATTTATACCCTCGTTTTGTTTGCGTTCGGGTGCGGTACGTGCAAGAATTTTCAACTTTGAAAATTGTAACAATTTTTTTGGTAGGACTGAACCAGTTATTATGGTATTACGCAGAACTTGAAAAAAATAAATGTTACCATTTACCCAACGGACTTCCGGATTTCGACAATAACGATAAAGCTTGCACCATTTGGAGGAGATACGCCAAGTAATTTCCACGTAAAAATTTGCGTTTTTATAAAATTTATTTGCAGTCTTTTCGAAACGTCTCAATCTCTCTTTTGGGCGAGTTTCGGTCTCGTCGACTTAATGTCTTTCGAACTAACAGGAATTAAAGACTTCACCCGTTTCTGGGCTTTATTAATGTTCGGATCTTACAGTGTTATCAACGTTATAGTTCTTCTCAATATGTTAATTGCGATGATGTCAAATTCCTACCAAATTATTTCGGTTAAAAAGAAAATTTTAATAAAATTTTAATTAACGAAAAATTTTCAGGAACGTGCTGATGTTGAATGGAAATTTGCTAGAACTCGTCTTTGGATGAGTTATTTTGATGACGGAGATACTCTACCACCACCTTTCAATATTTTTCCTACTCCTAAATTATTTCTGAATTTATTTGGATGTAGAAAAGAACATGACAATATGAGTTTTAAAGTAAGTGTTGAGGAAAGTATTGTTTTCATTTTTAATAGAGTTTCAGGCTCAATCTAGGGAAAAAGCTCGAGAAAAACACGAAACTGTTACTAAAATGTTAGTGAAAAGATACGTGACAGCAGAACAAAGAAAAAGGGATGAATCTGGAATTACGGAAGATGATGTTATGGAGATTCGTCAAGATATTTCCACTTTGCGCTACGAACTTATCGATATTTTGAGCCAAAACGGAATGAAGACCCCGAAAGTTTCACTCGAAGAGAAGCAAGGTACCATAGAACAAAATCTTGGCCAAAAATTTTTTTTTTCACAATTCCACAATTTTCCTAAATATTATTTCTTCTTTTTTCCATTTTAGAGCAACATAATTTATTTATTTA
This sequence comes from Pyrochroa serraticornis, assembly GCA_905333025.2. Taxonomy (NCBI): domain Eukaryota; kingdom Metazoa; phylum Arthropoda; class Insecta; order Coleoptera; family Pyrochroidae; genus Pyrochroa; species Pyrochroa serraticornis. The sequence goes on along the minus strand of HG995157.1, from coordinate 3,708,630 downwards.
TTTTTGAAAGAACCATAGATCAGTCTGTAGCTAACTAATCCTATGTCATCATATCCTCGTATTGTTGATGATTAGTCAGAAGCTTATTGATCTTAATTCAATTTTCTATACTTTCTATATCTGGTTCTATTAATGCTGTATTCAATCTTGGCAAGAGATGATCTTCCTTATAATTTATAAAAAGTTTTAATAGATCTATCTGTACATCATGGTCGTACAAGTTCCATACCCACATATACTCCACCATTAATACTTTACGATGTTATAACATTTGTAAGATTACTAGAACTCTCATATATTTATGATCTTAATTTTATTTCTTCTGTTGATCATTTTTATCTTTATTTATGCTGTATCCAATTTCTAAGAGAAATGTTAACGATATATATCTTCCATATATCCTTCCTTCTTGTTTTCGTTGCTCTACATCTTCATAATTAATTTAATAACTATTGATGCTATTAAAATTCTTAGGTCCACTCCTGTATCTTCCTTAGTCCTACATCTATATCCTCCGTTACCCCGTGATTTCCATTTTATCATGGTGCAGAATGATCGTATTGCAGGGTCTTCTATTGCTATATCTTCTATACACTTTTTATCTAAATGTTTTCTATTAATTTTTCTTATTGTAGCTATATCTAGTTTTGGGAAATCTTACTGAAGATACATTTTCTATATACATTCTTTCTTTTTGGTATTCCCTTTCTATTCCGACATACTTTTCCTTACATTAAAAGTTTTAATAAATTTATCTTCATATTACTATTTAGTCCACTATGTCCATTCTATGATGTTATAGCACCATTGTTTTGTAAAGTTGCATTTTCTATACATCTTGGACTTTAAGTTTAATTCTTCTGATGCTCCTTTCTATCCTCTTTGTATAGTGTCTAATTTCTGAGAAAACACTGAGAAAATTAGTTTTCAATTTTCATGTTTTGTTATCCTCTTTTTCGTTCTTTGATTCAAATCTATAAAATTGCAATAGTTCTTTTACATCTCAGACTTTCGAATAGAGAAAAGCTGACCAGGGATGCAATACATGTTTTCTTCATCAACAAGAATTAATTCTATCCAAATTATTTTACTTATCTTTCTTTCTTTTCTTTTTTCTTTTTTTATCCTTTTCGAGAATCTTAATTCGTTTCTTAATTCTCCATGGTCGTGATGAGTCTACCTCTATAACATCTTTAAACCACCATCGTTCTTGTTATCTTCTTTGACTTCTCTACCTTTATTTAATTCTTTTATACTGTATATAATTTTTAATAAAACTATCCTTCTATCTTTTTTACATTTCCTTTTTTTAGAAGCATAACTAGTTTAATGATTCCACATATTATCTAAGATTTTGATAGATCCGCCTTCTAGCGTTTTGCTTCTCTATACCAGCATATCAAAATTATTCATTCAAGATTTTACCTAAAATCTTTATAGATGCACCTCCATATTCACTTTTAACCTACACTCTCGTCGTGATGAGTTCACCTCTATGGCATCTTTAAACCACCATCGTGTTTGTTATCTTCCTCTCTTGACTTCTCTATCGCTATTTAGTTCTTTTAATCTGTATATAATTTTAAATAGAGCAATCTTTCTATCTTTTTTTACTTTTTTTCTTCTTAGAATTATAACTAATTTAATAATTCCACATAATATCTAAGATCTTGATAGATCCACCTCTATAGCGACTCTTCTGTTGTCACTTTCTTCCTTCATTACCATATTTTGTATGTTATTTAATAAAATTGTTAAAAATAATTCTTTCACACATAAAATCCGCCTTCTAGCCTTCTGTTTCTCTACACCAACATAACAAAATTATTAATTTAAGATTTCACCTAAAGTCTTTATAGATGCACCTCCTTACTTACTTTTAACCTACGCTCTCATTGTGATGAGTTCACGTCTATAGCATCTTTAAACCACCATCGTGTTTGTTATCTTCCTCTCTTGACTTCTCTATCGCTATTTAGTTCTTTCAATCTGTATATAATTTAAAAAAAAAACAATCTTTCTATCTCTTTTTTACTTTTATTCTTCTTAGAATCATAACTAGTTTAATAATTCCCCATATTATCTAAGATCTTGATAGATCCACCTCTATAGCGACTCTTCTGTTGTCATTTTCTTCCTTCATTACCATATTCTGTATGTTATTTAATAAAATTGTTAAAAATAATTCTTTCACACATAAAATCCGCCTTCTAGCCTTCTGTTTCTCTACACCAACATAACAAAATTATTAATTTAAGATTTCACCTAAAGTCTTTATAGATGCACCTCCTTATTTACTTTTAACCTACGCTCTCATCGTGATGAGTTCACCTCTATAGCATCTTTAAACCACCATCGTGTTTGTTATCTTTCTCTCTTGACTTCTCTATCGCTATTTAGTTCTTTCAATCTGTATATAATTTTAAAAAGAGCAATCTTTCTATCTTTTTCTAACTTTCTTCTTCTTAGAAGCATAACTAGTTTAATAATTCCACATATTATCTAAGATCTTGATAGATCTACCTCTATAGCGACTCTTCTGTTGTCATTTTCTACCTTCATTACCATATTTTGTATGTGATTTAATAAAATTGTTAAAAATAATTCTTTCACACATAGAATCCGCCTTCTAGCCTTCTGCTTCTCTACATCAACATAACAAAATTATTAATTTAAGATTTCGCCTAAAGTCTTTATAGATGCACCTCCATATTCACTTTTAACCTACACTCTCATCGTGATGAGTTCACCTCTATAGCATCTTTAAACCACCATCGTGTTTGTTATCTTCCTCTCTTGACTTCTCTATCGCTAGTTAGTTCTTTCAATCTGTATATAATTTTAAAAAGAGCAATCTTTCTATCTTTTTCTAACTTTCTTCTTCTTAGAAGCATAACTAGTTTAATAATTCCACATATTATCTAAGATCTTGATAGATCTACCTCTATAGCAACTCTTCTGTTGTCATTTTCTACCTTCATTACCATATTTTGTATGTGATTTAATAAAATTGTTAAAAACAATTCTTTCGCACGTAAAATCTGCCTTCTAGCCTTCTGCTTCCCTACCCCAACATAACAAAATTATTAATTCAAAATTTCACCTAAAGTCTTTATAGATGCATCTCCATATTCACTTTTAACCCACAATATTTCCATTTGATAGCACCAGTACCATTATCTGATTGTGTTATTGCTGTTGGTTACTTTAAATGGGTTTTCTCTGCTAAATTTTATGCCGTTATTTATCTTGTTCATCATTTCTTCCTATTTTCAGCCTCTCCACCACAACAAAACTAATTGAATAGTTCTTGAGTTCATGGATCCATCTCTACATTCACTATTTAGACTCCTAGTTGTGTTGGGTACAATGTCCGATAGAGTTTTTTGATTTTAGCCAAATTTCCTTTCCTCTAGATATCTAGTTTTCATCTTCCAATTTTCGCATTTCTATCTTAATCTTCACTTTTCTTACTGCTCGACCTCTCCTTTAACATATCAATTTCTTTCAAGTAGATTGATTCTAGTTACACTCAAACACTTCCATTTTATCAACTCATCGCATATTTTTTACTAAACACTTTCAATCCAATAATTGTTTTTTTTAAATTTAGTGTGCGGAAAGAAAGGTAAAATTATTGAGAGACGCATCCTTAAGGACTTCCACATAGGACTAGTGGAGGGAATCGTAAACGAGATAAGCGCTTCTAAAGGGACCAGCAATATTTTCGGAGATATCGCCAAAGCAGTTAAAAAACAAACTTTCAAGTCCAAGAAAAAAGATTGGAATGCTCTAGTGAGGAAGAGTACTATAAAATCAGATCCAATTGGTTCTTCCAAAGAAGCGGAATTATCAAGAGAAAAGAGACAAGGGTTAAGAGAACACATCTTGACTAATATCAGGCAACCTCTACAATTGGACCACGAAAAACTTATACGTAAGTGAAATTAATAACTTGAGTGAGTTAAAGTTAAAAATTAGTTGGAAAATTGTGGTGATTTAAGAAATTTTAATTTACCTTTCCAGAGTATAATGCGAGGTTGTCGGAGGTTCCTCGGACGACTCGGTTGGCCTATGCCAAATTTATGGCGAAGAAGATACAGGGTGATTACGATGGTGTGTTGGTTGAAGAGGAGAGCGAACGGGCCCCCGATTCGGTTGATGTTTCGAAAAACTGCGGTGTTTCGTTGGAAAAAGGTGAGGTCGCTTATGTTGATTACATCTAAATTTACGCCAGAATTTATTACTACTAAACTTAGTCCCGAATTATGTGTTAGCTCACCTGGTTTTAATGTTAAAACTGGGATATTGCAATAGCCCTAGTGTCGTTCGCATATCCACACTGGATGCAAGCAAACGAGTGCTCCAACAAAAATAATTTATGTATATACAGTTATTTATAGTGAATTTTATTAGAAGTCGTGTTATTAAGTTGTACTAATATTTTTACAACTTTACAGTTCAGCCACCAGAAGCGCCGCCAATCAATGGAAGCGACGAAAATACCGGGAAATGCACATCCGTTGAGAGTTCCAACAGAGAAGTGAGTGTTTACGTTGAAAGGAGTCATAAAAAGAATTGCTACGAGTTTTGAAACTTAATTTCAAACGACTTGAAAGGGTTAAATTGTGGGTCTCTTGAATTAAAATTTCAATGTCAATTTGTAATTGAAATTGGGCAATTTTAATAAAAAACTTTGCCTTTTTGGGATTTTCTCGACGAGCTTTGTTAGTTCTTCATTAATCGTTGTATCTAGTTCAAATAACTAAATATTTACGTTTCAGTCAACTGCGGTTCAGATGGATGAATCCAGTTTCGATGGTATGTTTACGGTTTTGTTTATGTATTAATTGCAATGCTGGGTTTCAGGGGGAAGTAAAGTGGTATTTGCTGACGAAAAACCGGCTAAAGTTGCAATTAAAAGACCAGGGAATTGGATATAAACGGTTTCTATTTGCTAAAAATAAATTTAAACATGTTTGTAGATTTTTGTTAGTTGATGCTCGAATTTGATGTTTTGTTACTTAGGTTGCGGCTTTCAGGTTTTTATAAAGCGAATTTACAATATTTATTTGGTCAACTTCAATATTTATACGCTACTTATATCCAACCTTCGAACTAATGGCAAACCACACATGTTAAAATTAAGTTTTAAAATTGATAAATTATTACAAAATTTATACGTTTTCATCTACCTACTCGACATCATTTTCAACGAAACGACAGCTGCAATCAAGCGAAGCTTTAACTAAATTTCTCCTTAAGTGCCTCTTTCTTCAAGAATGTAGGTGGTCAAGAACAGTTTAGCTAAATAATATTTTTAAACTATTTTTGTAAGTTTTGCAATATCACATGTTCCTTGGTCGCGCTTGCAGTTCAGAATATTTTCAGAAATCTACTACAGGCTCCCAGTTACCTGTGACTAATTTTTGATACCTGTAAGGAGTTTGTTTTTACCATTTTTAAATTATTTTAGAATTGTTGAAAAACTTTTGTTTTTTTAAATTTGATTCATTGATTAAATTTAGTACGTCACTAAATTCAGGAGTCCATATAGATTAGTGGCTAACAATATGAACACCCATAAAGCTTGTAAGATACTAAGAATTAGACCTGTTCATTTTCGCCTCTACCACCTTTCTTGCTACTCTTAGACTTCTGATCATTTGAACTGTCTAAGCGAAGAGAAAACGCAATTGACTGAATTTCCACAAAATAATTCTGTGATTCACTGGTCTTTCAATGAATCCATTGACAAATGAGATTTAGAGGGGGTACTCTTAGAAATTTAGAAGATTTAAATCTTGCATAAAAACTAATTTAAAAAAATAAAGACGCAAGCTGCAGAAAAATCTACAACCGCATTAAGAAATGAAAAAATGCAGAGTGTTGAGAAAAAATATTAGTGGCTACTAGAAACACTTTCATTACTCTATTACCTCTTGAAAACCATCAACACTCTGGCCATCAATTGCAGACATAATAATTTAATTACCCACATTTGATGTCCATATTTTTCTCAGAGCGATTCTTTTGTATGAAAGATAATACCGCAACCAGATATACCTCAAGCGTAATGATACTACCACTGATTCAAACATATATAACGTTTCGAATAAGTTTGAGGTTGCGTCTACTACGGTAAATGGTTCTCAAACCCGTTGCTTTCTCAATTAATATAACACAAACTATAGCTTGTGATTTTAATTCAAATTCAATCTTTTTTTGTCTTCAATGAGACGTTTTGGTTTAGTCTTTAGAAAAAGTTAATTCTTATTTTGCTGCTTTTCGTACAATAGTTTGTAATATTTCTTGTGAATAAAAGAAATATTTTTTTTCTCTCTTTGCAACATTTTACTCTGGAACCTGTTTCGGTGATCGTGTAGAATTTCTGATAACAACTCTCCTCACTACGTTGACAAAAATCTTCCCTTCTATATATAGTTATTAATTTGTGTTCGTTGGAGTGATCTAGAAAAAAATGTTGAAAAAGCAAAAAAATTTGCAAAAAATACTTGAACTTGCTTACTTTGAGTGGCTGCTCTTTCTAGAATTAAATTTAATTGATGAGTATAACAATGAATAAAAATTGCTCTTTTGTAAACTGACTTTGGTTTGTTCTCCATTATTTCGGCCACTTATAACGGCAGCGGAGATTTGTTTATATTAATTTTCTTTAATTCTACAAAAATTACGTTACTTATGTCATCAATAAACATACAAAACAATAAAATAAAATGCTGACATCGCAACCACATAGCCAATTTGCATTTTGGTACATACTTACTTTGAATGATCTTACCACATTTTTGCTCTTCACCACATGTTGTTTCAGTATCTGAAGGTTAGGCCAAAATGGACTCAACTCTTTTATTTTCTTACGATTCTCGACACTTAATCCCCTCAATCTTGCGGCGTTAATTGCTTGGATGGTATTCATTGTTTCATTTAAAACACAAAATCACCCAACAACTGCTGAATCTCCGTAAAACCAAAAAATACGAACGATAGAGCAACGAAATTATTTCACATCTGGATAAATCGCTAATACGCCACACCACATCACACTTGCATGTATTGTATTTAGTTTAGAAGCAGATTGCCGTTGCCGATCTCTTTGAAACAACGGCAAAGTTTGAGAAGGTTCGGGGTTCGGGTTTAACAAGTTACTCTATTGGCTTAGGCAAAATGAATTTGGCCCCTCCTCAACGCTACTGCCAGCCTCATTTTAAGCATTGGAAGATAAGGATAGCATACGCAAAGTTTCACGCAATCTGGCAAAGCACGGAGGGCAACGCCAAGCTGGCTCACAGCGCACAGCGTTCAGTTTAGAAGCGGGACGCTTAAAATATAATATATTTGATGGCCCTTATGAATTTCTCGCTTGTGTTTAATACATTTTCTATTTTCCTGAGGAGTTTTGGGCGGGCATTGTCCCTTTGCCCCTCCTGCCACCTGCACCAGCCGCCACTGATTATAAGAACTAAAACTGTATCATTGATTACCTTATTAACCTCCTGAAACCATCAATTCTGGAAGTGCCATTAATTACAGACATAATAATTACCCACATTTGATGTCTCTCAAAGCGAGTCTTCAGTATGAGAGATAATACGGCAACCACATATACATCGAGGAAAAGATTGCTACTAATGATTCAAGCAAATATGATGGTTTGAATAAGTTTGAGGTTGCGTTTGACTGTAAAAAGTTTTGGCACTCCGTTTCTTAATTTTTTAAAAACCAATCTGGTTAACTCTTCACTTAAATCTTCTTGGTTGCTTTCAACGAGTGCTTGTTTGTATTTAGTTTTTAGAAAAAGTTAATCTTTAGTTTGCTGCTTCTCACACAACAGTTGGTGGATGATATTTCTTGTGAATAGAAGTAATAATAATATTTTTCTTTTTGCAAAACTTTACTGTAAATGTTTCGGTGATCGTTTTGAATTTCTGTTAACAATTCTCAATACTAACTTTTATTGAAAATATATTTGAGGGACATTATAGAGACTAAAACAGTATCATTAATTACTCTATTAACCTCTTAAAATCATCAACTCTGGAGGTGTTATCAATGCAGACATAATAATTGCTCACATTTAATGTCTTCATTTTTCTCAAAGCGAATCTTCAGTATGAGAGATAATACCGCAACCACATATACATCAAAAATAAAATTGCTACTAATGTTTCAAGCAAATATGAAATTTTGAGTAGGTTTGAGGTTGCGTGTTACTATAATTGGTTTTTGGACCCCGGTTTTTAATTTAAAAAAATCAAAGTACTTAGTTCTTCATTTAAATCTTTCTTGCTGCCTTCAATGAATGGGAGTTTTGATTTCGTTTTTAGAAAAAGTTAAACTTTATTTTGCTGCTTTTTATACAACAGTTAAGTAAATACATAATTTCCACACAATTTATTACCAACATGAGATTAAAAAAAACAAAGAAAAAACGGAGAACTCAACACGACAAAGATAATACTGCAAGTAATCGGATTTCCAGCCACGTTCGGTCGTAATTATAACTTAGTAATTTGTAACTAGTTAGTAATTATGCAGACGGCACGCATTTGCTTTGCTCCTTTTTGATATTGTCACCCAACTCGGTCAGAAGCTGCACCAGAGGCGAAAGGTAAAACTGCTTGATCTTCCCCATAACTTCCTCTTGATTATGCATATCAGGTCCAGCCGCAGTGGCAGCCACTCCTTCATTCCTTCCAAACCTCAAAAAATTGCTGTTTCTACCAAATCGCATGAAATCGCTACCGCCTCTTTTAAAGTCAGAGTAGACATCGCGCTTTTCTCGTTTCTTCTCGTCGACACTTCTTCCAAATCGGAGATAATTCGAGGATTTATCCCGAGGAACACGGCCGAAACGCAAAAAGTCTTGTTTGCTTCTACCGAATCTGATGAAATGATCATTTTTATCGCCGGTATTACCCGATCTAGTTGGACGCGCAAAATCTTCAGGATAATCATCGTAATCGGCGTCGTGACGTTTGGTGTAACCGGAACGACCGAAACGGAGATAATTATTACTGTTGCGGCGATGGAGGTCCACGTCGGGGATGTCGTCGGGGTATTCGTCCAGATAAGATTCGTAGGTATCGGGGGATTGGTAGAAGTCGTCACTGTAGCCCCAGACGGAATGGGCCAACAGGGCTATCACGATGGCGAAGGGCACAGGCATTTGGGCTGGGGAAAAATATCAATCAATAACAGCAAAAACTTATAACAAGAAACGCGGTTTCGTTGTTAACTTATCTACTTATTATTGAAAAAATCTTGGTTATTAAGAATTAAAGACATCACTGTACTGGAAATTCAAAAGGTTTTCCAAAAAATCTAAAATGAGTTTTGTGGGATGGTAAATAAAAAGTACGATCTCAATCGATAAAAATTCTAAAAAATGCTAAAACCGACACCAATAATTCTTAGCCTTAACATCTTTAACTTAGCAAATAACATCTGACGAAGCATGTTGCCATTATCTCATTTCCGCACCTATTTTGTCCATTTCGATGATAAGATTTTTAATATTTCACAAATAGACACATAATTACAATTTTTTTCAAAATCTACACCTCGATAACTACCAGAGTTTTTGAGATATTTCGAATATCAAAACATTTCTTTAATAAGCTTTTAAAGGGCTTTCTAACAAGCCTAAGGCAGACTTTCTACTATCTTAAATAAAAAAGTTCAATTTTGACCGAAATTTTGATCAAGAAATTAAAATTGTCATAGCTCTGAAAATGAAGATTCCAAATTAAAAACTAGCAGCATGGTTTCTTTATGGGAACTGTCTATTATGAAATAAGACCATAAATAGTTGCTTGAAAATTTTGAAAATTTGTGACCAAAAACAAGGCACAATAATGCATGAGAAGGCACATAAAACCCAAAATTATTTCCAACCAAGGAAAATATCTTTTCCCGGCGTATTTTTTGTCGCCGAACACGTTTCTGTACTCGGTTTCCCCATTTATGTGATAAATTTCGAGTGCTTCACAAAAATTGACAAAGATTCAAATTTTTACAATGTTTGCACCTCGATAACTTCTACAGTTTTTGAGTTACTGCGAATGCACAGACACATCTGAATTTGAAATTATTTTTATAACTTTACACTTTTATAAGCAGTGGCGTATCATAGAAATCTAAGAAAGCTTCTGGTGTAAGACTTTAAAAAAGACCAGAAGTTTTTTCTTTGCTTAATCATTCATGAATTAACTTCAGACATCGCATCGATCCAATCAAAAAGAAATGCTCAACTATTTCTTAGACGAGTTTTCGCTTATAAAGCAAAACAAGAAATTACGTCCAGATGGAAATTGCAATAAATTTGACGAAAAAAAATGAAAGGGTGCAAATTTCTTTAAAACTGAAACTGACTTAATACCCCGGGTATAAAGAGTTGCTAAAAGGTATTGTCATTATGTTTATTGCGTTGCTTTAGTCGATGAATTCGGCTAGGATGATAATATTCGTTATTTCAGTTCAGTTTCTTCGCCTAATCCGTTAAGCCCGAAATCGCCTTAATCAGGCCATTCGGAATTACTGCCGACAATAAAGCTCTGCATTACCATAAACTATTATCTAAATAAACTGAAATGGTTGCGCAAACAACAATAGGCAGTTTTTCAGTAATCACAACAAATTAGCAACAATGTCGAAATTAACAAATTTCATCCCATCCTTCACTGAGATTTCCCTTGTGGTGTGATAACAAGGAGTTTCCATAAACGTAACTCCACAGGGGGAGTATCGCATTTAATCGCCCATCTCGGAATAAAGTTACGCTTTTAAATGAGTAATAATGTTGTTGTGGTGAAACAGAAGTCAACTAAATCTGTTATACAAAGGTCAATTATATCTCATGCACCGAGTCCATTTATCAAGATCTTGTGATTCTGTGCCAACGGTAAGGCGTGAGACACATCTTTTGGTTATATAGATAAAGAGGGTGGTTTCAGGCAGTGCACGACCTCAGTTTATCAATTACTTTCTCGTTTGTTTCAGTGAGGGTGTTTGTTGAATGTTTCATTTTTTGGTTGGGGTTTCGCTTGTGTTCATATAAAAAAATTATCTTTGTCGGGATTAGGAGGGATTAAAGTTAGCAGTTGTCCACAGCGACGGATTTCAAGGTTTGAAAAATGCATGCAGTGATGGTCAGAATAAGGGAAATAACAGCTCGAAAAGTTCTCTTCAACTGAATCGTGACTAGCATGACATGTAGAGCTTCTGGACACTCCCACGCGAGTAAAGCTTTACGAGTCCACGATTTCTTTAATTGAATGCTCTAAGCCTGAATTATTGTGTTTTTACGGTAACTTAACCAAATTTTTAAAAAAGGAACACAAAATTTGAAATTGAAACTGCAGCAGTTACTTTTTCTCATAAAATTTTGTAGTAAAATTGCTAAATGTCTAAAAACCCACAAATCATTTTGAAATTTTTTTTTGAAACGAAATCTAATTTGAGGCCACTCCTGAACTGCTTCCAATTATTTTGTAGCATGTCCGAATTAGCCCTAGAAAATGTCAAGATGGCCAAGAATCTGGAGGAATTTTATGAATAAATTATAGCAATTTCTTCCAAAGTGAGTAGTAAATATTTTTATGTTTTCAAACTCACATCAATATTTTGGAAAAAAATTCTAACTCAATCAATAAAAATTTTCAAAAATACTAAATTGGAAACTAATTGCTCTGTGCAAAAATTAAATTATTCTCCCAGATAATTCAACTCGCTGATCTCACTTTTCTATTTGGTTTGTCTATTTGAGTGATAGGTTTAGTTTAAATCACAAAAATCTTTTCTTTTTTATTCAAAATTCCAGTATCGATAGCTACTCCAGTTTTTAAGTTACTTCGAAAATTACGTGGCATTAACCTCCATTCAAAACACTTTTTTATAATCTAAACGTGGCTGTGCGGAAGTAAAAAAAATGTTGCTAAACCATATCACGTAACAAAATGGAAATACTTTAAGAAATAATTTTCTTCTTTAAGAGGCCACAAAATTCAAAACTTTTGCAAATTAGTTATAAAGAAACTAGTAAATAAAATAAGGAACTGACTGCACTAAATCTCAGATTCCTTTGTAAAATTTTTCTTTGAACATTTAGCGAAAACGGCTTAAATCCTGCTCGAATGATCCACAAAGCGATTTGCTTTTTTACAACTTCTGCACATTCACATTTCAAGCTGGTAACGTTCGAACAAGTGAGGTAATCGCCCATAAATTTCAAATATATCGATAAACTATTGCGATGTTAACATTACTAAACAATGAAAACTATTTTAAACCATTGAGCTCAAATCCCAGTCGGTCAATAAATTAAAATTTCTTGAACTATTATTAACCTTAGTTCAGACTATTTCGACCAAACCCGCACTCAGCCTTAGGCTGAGTGGCGGTTTTAGGAAAAACCAAAGTTTTACGAAAATTAGAATTTTCCAAAGTTCCAAAAGTTCCAAAGTCTCACCGAACCGGAGGGACGTTATTTTTAACACCAAAATTTTTCTTAATCAGAGACAAAGTTTTTATTCAGTTTTACACAAAATATTAAAATCCAGATAACATTTAACTGTTTTCAAAAAAATGTAACAAACTGAGGAAAATGTAGAATTTCTTATCAAAATTATGTAAACAAGTGAGACAAGTTTAACCGAAATATTTTGTTGCTAATTTTTGTAAATCATTAATTAAATTTTTTTTACAGAATAAAATTGAAAAATGTGACAATGCAGCCAATACTTAACTTTATTATGGATTTCTGAAAATATTTTGCGAGATAATATTGTTTATACGTAAATTTAGCGATTTTTATGATTGCTCTGACGTCACCCTCAGCGCACGGTTTGCCTTCCAAACTGAGCGCGCTTGAGTGTGCTGCTGATAACAATATTTGATGTTATTTTTACAATTTTGCCCCTTATGACACAAATTTATTGGAAATTTTAAATATGTGATATATCGAAAATGACATTTCCAAAATTTAACAAAATTTGGAAAATAATAAAAAATATTTAGCAGCCACTTGGTGCAGACAAAATATTTTTTATTATATCCCACCCCGTGCCAATTATTAAAAATTACATTTTGGTTTATTATTGCTTGGTTTGATGCCAAAATTTGGTTGGTTCTCTTTTTGTTGAATTAAATTTCCAAAAATTTTAATATTCCCCTACTTTGTAGTCCGTTTTTATCTCCGTAATTTTTCACTTTTTGACTTTACAATTAAAATTTTACGACACCTCCATAAACAATAAGACAATTATGATTACAACTAATTGCTCTAATAAATTAATTTTCTGTCACTTCACGATAATTCCAACTATAACTGCAGTTCCAAACTTCCATAACTCAACAAACCTAAAATGACTGTTTTCACAACTCCAACCCTTTTACTAGTAATTCTCGCCAACACCAATTTACTTCAAGTAAACAGCGCTTCGTTTGCCGGACAATGGACCAACGATATTCAAACAACCGAATGTCCAGATGTTGATAGTAAGTTTTGATTTTTTTAATTCCAACATTAACCCCTATTTACTTCAGATAGTTGGTTGGCAGTATTAAAAACAACAATTTGTTCAACTCTTGAACAAACCCACGATTTCTTGGACGAATTAAGCCACATTGACAAGAGTGCAATGGATTTTAGTGGAAATGCCAATAAATATTTGGAAAACTATATCAGAAATGCAGTTCGCCAAATAATTGATTGGATTTACTCGATGAAATCGACAATCGATTCGATTGTTGTACAAATCGTTTCTACTTTGTTCCGGGGCCAAAACGTTTTCTTGACTCTTCTACTGAATTTATTTACTTACATCCCTAACTGGTGGTGGCGTTGTTCTCTGTAATTGTTGCAATATTTGTTTGAAACTGACATTTTTCGATTGTGCTTATTAAAACAATTTTAACGAATCGCTTCAAGACGTTTATTTTATTAATTGAATTCGTTGATTCAGATACTGAAAACAAATAAAGTTCGTTGCGTTGTTAATTAGGAATATTTATTCAAGATAATTCGGTATTAAAATATTTATTAGGGTTTCTTCACTTCAAATTACAGAAATCTTACCAAGTCTTGAGGGTCTTTCGCACATACTCCTGAGTAATTATTGACTGTGAACAGCGTTCCTCCCTTACGTTCAAAACACTATTCGAGTATTCTGAAAAACAAAAAAGTAGATTTTTGACTTAATTAATCGATTTTGGTTTAGTAGCGAATTTAAAATTCTGTGCCTGTGCCAAAATCTCTCGATAATTTTAGGAAATATTTAGCAATTTTTAGGTAACTACTAGAGGCAGTTGGGTGGTTTTGGTCCTGAGCACCTTCCTCGCTATTCTGTTAGGAGTTACGAGTGGTGGAGGATTCTGGAATTACGCCCTCATAAGTGTTACTTCCGCGCTTGGTTGCTGGCGAAATAAAAAATCCTTGAAATTGTAATGCAACATGTTTTCAAGTCAGGATGAATGTTGAGAATAAGTAGAATATTTTAGAAGATTATATCGTTGTCATTGATGGATTACGAGTTGAGTGACGTGGGGTAGGAAATTGCGGAAAGTGCGGTAGGAATCCTTAATGTGTGTGAAGTTGTGCATAAGTACAAAGCTCAATTACATGAATAACATGGAAAATGAATGTCCTTGTTATTACCCTGAAAACTTTAATCAAAAGTTTAAATTAATTTTTTAATCTCTCCAGATGTTGTTATTTTGACACAAAAGTGATGCTATTTCATTAATCGATCATTGGGTTCCGTCCAATTTGTCTGAAATTAAAGAATCTGAGACTCAAAATCAAATCTTTAACTTTCAATTGAAGCTAAACGAAAACTTAGATCTTCAAGATTAGGGGTGGAAAATAAAAAGGAGTTGTTATCTTACTTCAATAAAACTGGAAAAATTAGGACTAAACCATAAAATGGCCATTAAGGTAGTCCACAAAATTTTCAGTTTTAACGAAAATTCAATTGAAAAATTAAAAAAAGATTCTGTCTCTGGAATTAAAAGAGCTTATTAAAAAATGTTCTAATATTGTGGCAAGCAAACTAGAAAGTTTAAGATGAGACCATATTAGGATTTTTGAAAAGAATAAAATTTTCTCCAAAATTAAAATTTTAAAATAACAATCACTCTTTTGAGAAAACTATTTTTTTTAATGTGACTTGTCTCTCTAACCTTGTTTTAGTGTTTATTTTTTTAATTTAGGAGATGTAATTCTTAAATTTTGTAAAGAGTCTAAAAATATATTTTTTTCGTAATATTAAAACTTTCTTGATTCCTGAAATTTATAAGATATTTTAAACACAAATGCATGATATTGATATGAATTTAAATATTTTCGAATTAACCTTATTTAAAGTAATAAAAAGAAATTTAAATTTTTGCTTTCAATTTATCTAAAATTTTACTAAAAAACTCAAATAACCATATCTTCGAAACTAAGGGTGCAAAATCAAAATTAGTTAATATGTTTTGTTAAACTAACTCAAAAGTTAATGACGAGACTGTAAATTGGTTGTCAAAAATTCCAAAATTTTTGAATAATTGCTTAAAATTGCTTAAAATTTTAAATAGAGATCAATTTTTTCATGTATCGAATGCAACATTTTTTACTATTACTTGACTCTCTCAGCTCGTTTTTGGGTTTAATTTTTTTATTTATGAGACAAATTTCCAAAATTTTGTAAAGAATCTCAAAATAATTTTTTTACAAAAATAAAACTTTTTAATTCCTGGAACTTAAGAGTTGTTCAAATACAAGTGCATCACATTGATCAAAATTTAAATATTTTCAAATTAACCTTCTTTAAAGTAATGGAATATAAAATGAAAAAGTTTAGTTTTCAATTTATCTAAAATTTTACTGAAAAAACTTAAATAATCATATCTTTGAAATTAAGAGTAGAAAATAAAAATTTGTTGATATGTTTCGTTAAGCTAACTCAAAAGTTAAAGATGAGACCATAAAATGGTTGACCAAAATTCCAAAATTTTCATAAATAATTCTTCCCCAATTGCTTGAAATATTAAAATTTTTAAATAGATTTTTTTTTCAGGCAACGAATACAACATTTTTTAATATTACTTGACTCGGTCAGCTCGCTTTTGGGTTTAGCTCTCTTATTTACAAGAAAAATTTCCAAAATTTTGTAAAGAATCTCAAAATTATTTTTTTACAAAAATTAAACTTTTTAGTTCCTCGAATTTAAGAGTTATTCCAAATACAAATGCATTGCATTGACCCAAATTTCAATATTTTCAAATTAGCCTTGTTTAAAGTAAGGGACATGAAATGAAAAAGTTTAGTTTTCAATTTATCTAAAATTTTATTAAAAAAACTTAAATAATCATTTTGTCAAAATTAAGACTGCACAATAAAAATTTGTTGATAGGTTTTGGTAAACTAACTCAAAAGTTAGAGATGAAACCATAAAATTGTTGTCAAAAATTCCAAAATTAAAAAAAAAATTTACTCCAAACAACTAAAATTTTTTAAATTTTACGTAGAAATTAATTTCTTTCAGGCAACGAATACAACATTTTTTAATAGTATTTTACTGTATGAGGTCCTTTTTGAGCTTAGTTCGTTTATTTATGAGATAAATATTCAAATTTATTTTTTTACAAAAATAGAAAACATAATTCCTTGAATTTGTGAGTTACTCTTAATACAAGTGCATCACATTGATCCAAATTTACCAGAACTTATTAATGACATAGAAAATAAAGATCTTCGGTTCTTCAGTTTATTTAAACTTTAAGTAAAAAAATTAAAATCTTTGAAATTAAGGGTGCAAAATTAGAAATAGTTGATATGTTGCGTTAAGCTAACTCAGAAGTTAAAGTGAAGATTATAATATGACTGTAAAAATTCCAAAAAAAAATAATTAAAATATCTAAATTTTATAAAATCAATTTCAGGTAAGACAAAGAATATTTTTTAATGTAAACTGACTCTTGAAACTTGTTTTCAAGTTCAATTCTTTGATTATGGGACGGATTTATAAAATTTGGTGGAGAATCTCAATTTTTTTTAAAATTAGAATTACTGTAATTTGCATTTTATTTTAATACAAATGCACCACATTAATACAAACTTCAATATTGTTAAATTAACCTCGAATCAGAGGTCCTGCAACAAGTGCAAAAAAAATATTTTTTTGATTTTATCGAAAATTTTGCTCACAAATTTTAGATAATTATATCTTCAAAATTAACAGGGCAAATTAAAATTATTTGCAGCGTTATTTTAGGCTAACTCTAAAGTTTAAGATGAGACCATAAAATGGCATCAACAATTTCATAGTTTTCAAAAATAATTTGGCATGGTAGGAGCAAAAATTTTAAAATAGAAGATTTTTTCTTGAGGCAAGAAAAGTTTTTTCTAATGGACTTTAACTGTCAAAGCTTGTTACCAAACTTAATTTTTCAATTTAAGGGACATAAATTCTTGTACTTCGTAAAAACTCTTGAAAATACAAATTTTTAGTAGCTGAAGAGCTGAAGATAAAAAATTTCAAAGAATTATGAGAAAATAAGCCTTTTGAAATTAAACAATTTAGAACAAAGTTTCTAAAACAGTAAATATATCTTTAAAATTTCAAATAGTGGAAAGTTTCCTTACAAAGAAATTTTTGATGGTGGAAAAGTTCAAAGATTTTGAATGTAATGGCTTAAACTTTTTGAATTATTAGATAAATTTAAATAATTGAGTAGGAGCTTCACTTTGTACAAGATCCAGGTATCTAACCCTCTATTAGAGAGGAACAATAAGGAGTTACACCTACAATCTCTTGTCTAACACAAGTTTCCAGTTTGAGATACTACACTTCTATTAATGAAGTTTTCTGACCTTTAAAAATTTTCCAAAAATCATTTGACTTTAGACGTCGGTAAATTTGTTAAATTAAAAGTATTAAGCCCTACTATAGATTGAAAAAAGTCGTGTATTTTCCTCAATTTTATATTAAATCCCTTCAATCAACCTCCATCGACGTGTTACTTTTTCCCGATTAATAACTTATATCGTAATTAAAAATGTTGCAGAAACAGGATGATAGTATTATTAACAAAATAATGCTTTATTAATTTTCAACTTTGTTCTTGCACAAATGCTTTTTAATTACTTCAGGACGCATTTGAATAACAGTGGAATAAAGTGAGGAAGAAATGCTAATTCTAGCACGTTATCCCGACCTAAACAAATTCCCCCAAAATTCGTGTTTACGTTGCAATCATTGCATTCGCAACAGTTTATTTCAAAAATTTACCTTTCAAAATAATTCCTCTCTATTTAAACGCAATTCTTCTAAATACTTAACACAAAAAGGAGTTGGAGGAGTCTGAGAAGCCTGAGGAAATTTTAAAGTCAAATGCAGATGTTGCAGGCAATTTCATAAATGAAAATTGCAAGAAAGGGTTTGTGTAAAAGTTTTACGCTTTGTTAAGAAAAAATTTGTTTATAGCTTCTGGAAAGGCAGGTAGTTTTCAGTAACAAAATATTTCATTTTAGAAATTTTCTTTTTGTTAATATTTAACTGACGCTACTAGTCGGGTTGAATTTCCTCGCTTGGTCAGCTTAATTAATTGGGTTTGGTGGTTAATTCGTGTCAGTTATTGGGCCCTAAAGGGCCGAATCGATGCTGTCGAAAATTGACGTAGTAATTTCATCAACAGGAATTGCGGGGGCAAAAATGTGCCGTCCTGCAATTTGAGAATTTACCCCTACGTAATGTTCCGGTAAATTAGGGTTGTTATAATTTATGGTCAAGAACTAATGACCGCCATTTATTTTGATTTTATTTGCTGCATTTTGAAATGATAAGTAGACGTAATTAAAATTTTAATAGACTTTATGACCTTCTTCCTTGCTATTTTTCCCTGCTAACGTTACAAATTGAACATTAAATTAGTAATTAAATTAAATCAGTAGATTCTATTATTTTTAATTAGTTATTTTGAAAACGGACACTTATCTGATTTTACCAAAATTTAATTACCTTATTTGACACAAAACGAGACATTAAGTCTCATATTACATTTTTCCTACCCTAAACAATTTTTGCTGTTTTCTCATGAAAATTAATAATTAATTAATGACGCCATAATTATCAAAACTGCTTGCCACATGGTGTTTCGAAATGGTAATTTTGAGGAAATTCTCGATAAATTGCTTCGCGTGTTTTTCTGAACTTGTTGTAAAGCAATTTCGACAACTGGACGTGATTTCGTGTAATAACAAAAACTTTTAATAGATTTGTAGCTTTTTTAAATTAAACTATCATGTAGGTATTGCAGGTTTCTAATCTGGTTCAAGCCCCTTCCCAACGCTCCAACGAGGAGTGGTGCAAGTTCCAGTAAAAGGACGCTAATTAACCCCTAGAGTCGTTGTGTTCTACCGAAATTACTCTTATTAATTAACAACCTTCTTTTTGGCAAATTAACTTAGTACGAAAATTTGAATTAGTAAAATAAAAACTTTTTCTAACGTCTTCTAAATTATTTTATAGTTATTAAAAAGTTTATGTAACGTTCTTCACAAATGGAAATTTCAAAAATGCCAATGGCGGCTATAACGTTATCGTTATGAAAATTTTACTTTACGTCCTCTTACGTTTTATGGAAATATCACAAAGTATCTCTATGTATTTCGTTTTTTTAATAGTTAAAAATTTACATCGAAAATCCTACATATTTCAATAAAATAGTAAACTTGTTGATCCTCGCTAAACTAAATTTGATGTATTTACAGTGAAAAGTTGAGCAATTATTTATGATAACACGAGTCATTTCTTGTTGTTGTGAAAGTTTTGTATTGACGAAACTTTATAGCCTTATTCAAAGCGGGAGGAAAAAGATTATATTTTAAAATAATACAGCGAGAAGTTACAAGGACCTAAGAAACAGACAATTTTATCCTTATACAACAGTGATATATGAGAAGAGATTTTATTGAAATAAGAAAATTATGTTACAAAAGGCTACAATTTTAATAACAAGATTTTGTCTTTTGTGAGAAATTTTGTTACTTTACTAAAAAATTGTTCATCTCAGTACTTTTTCTACATATATGGATAAAAATCTACACGTAAATTGTGCGGAAAGTTTTGAAGACACTTCTTGTTTGTAGAGAGTGATGTGAGTGATTTAATACAAAATATTGTAATCGCCAAAAAGCTCGAGATGTAAATGTTGAATTATTAAATCAATGTTTTTAGAATTCCAGTTTTTCTTTTATTGGAGGAAGATCAAGTATTTGAAAACTTTTCTGGTTTTAGGAATTGGTTGGTATTGGGAAAAACAGAAAGCTTTTAGAAAATTTTAATTAAATTAATTTTACAAACTCGCAATTTCTTCTAAATTGGAGATGAATTAAGAATATTAAAGCTTTTAAGGTTTCAGAAACTGGTTAGTAATAGGAATAAAAGAGAGCTCTGTGGGCAGGTGCGCAGCTTCTAGTAAATTAATTTTTATAAAATCACAAAAATTTCTACATTTAAAGAGACTTAACAATTTAGAAGGTTTCAGCTTTCAGGAATTGGTTAGTATTAGAAACAGCAGAAAGCTCTATGGGTAAGTGCCTAATTTTTATTAAATTTATTTCTATAAAATTCCTATTTTTCCTTAATTGAAAGAAAATCAAGAATTTCTAAACTTTTTAGATTTCAGAAATTGGTTAGTATTTAGAAAAGCAGAAAGCTCTATGGGCAAGTGCGCAGTTTCTAGTAAATTAATTTTTATGAAATCCCAAAAATTTCTACATTTAAAGAGACTTAACAATTTAAAAGTTTGCAGGCTTTTAGGAATTGGTTAGTATTTGAAACAGCAGAAAGCTCTATGGACAAGTGCTTAATTTCTAATAAATTCATTTCTATGGAGTTCTAATTTTTTCTTCATTGAAAGAAAATCGAGAATTTGGAAGCTTTTTAGATTTCAGGAATTGGTTAGTATTGGGAAAACAAAAAGCTTTATGCGAAAGTGCTAATTTTAATTAAATTATTTTTTATAAACTTCCAAGTTATTTTTAATTGAAGATGAATTCCGAATATAGAAGCTTTTTAGGTTTCAGGAACGGGTTAGTATTAGAAATAACAGAAAGCTCTATGGGCAAGTGCTTAATTTCTATTAAATTCATTCCTATAGAATTCCAATCTGTTTATAATTGAAGGAAAATTATGAGTTTGGAATCTTTTCACATTTCAGGAATTGGTTGATATTAGAAAGCTCTATGGGTAAGTGCTTAATTTTAATTAAGTTAATTTTTATAGAACTCCAGTGTTTCATTTATTGTAGAAGAATCAAGTATTTAAAAACTTTTCAGGTTTCGGAAATTGGTTGGTATTAGGAATAACAGAAAGCTCTATGCGTAAGTGCTTAATTTTTGTTAAGTTCATTTCTATAGAATTTCAATTTTTTCTTAGTTGAGATAAAATGAAAAATTTGGAAGCTTTTCAGATTTCAGGAATTTGTTAGTATTAGGAAATACAGAAATTTCTATGAAAAATTGCTAATTTTAATTAAATTATTTCTTATAAGCTTCTAATCTCTTCTTAATTGAAGGTAAATTAAAAATATTGCAACTTTTAAGATTTCAAAAACTGGTTAGTATTACAAGTAACAGAAAGCTCTATGGGTAAGTGCTTAATTTCTATTAAATTTGTTTCTATAGAATTTCAATTTTTTCTTAATTGAAAAAAAATTAAAAACTTAGAAATTTTTCAAATTTCAGGAATTGGTTGATATTAGGAATAATAGAAAGTTCAACGGGCAAGTGCTTAATTTCGATTAAATTAATTTTTATAAAAAAACATTTATTTTTTGAAGGAGAATATAGAATCTTGAAACTTTTTAAGTTTTAGGAATTGGTTGATATTAAAAAGAAAAAAAAACTCTATGGGCAAGTGCTTAATTTTCACTAAATTAATTTTTATTGAATCCCAAAATTTCCTATATTAATCAGATTTAACAATTTGAGCTTTCTGTGCTTCAGAATATAAAGAAACTTTACATTGACTCCACTAATGACAAAGTTATTTCCTTTATCAGAATATTTCAATTGCCACAAAACTTTATGTAGCAGAATTTAGTGTTGAATTTAAAATTTCTAAAATTTACTTAATTTTAAATACCTCCGAATTTTGTTTCGAAGTTCCTTAAATTTATTTGAACAATAATTATAGTTTTCAAAAATTCGTGGCTGCTTTAATTAAAATCTCGTAGTTTCCTTAAGTGAATGTAGGTCAAATACTTCAAGTAAAGAAGTGGTCAAATTAAAATGTTATAAACAGGAAATAAAGTGACTTTGAAATATTTACAAGTTCTTGCCATCATGTTGCAAATTTTAGTTATTTGATGAAATAAAATTTTGGTTAGTAATTCGTATTTATTTAGGTGTATCATTACAGTGACTGTAAGAGGTGAAATAATAAGAAATGTTAATTCAAGTGACCAAAGTAACGATTACTAGGCCAGACACTTCTTGGATCCCACTTAACATCTGGTGGATGCGCCGGGAGAATATAAATTGGTATGTAAATAGTTGCACAAAGTTGGAGAACTTCTTAAATAAATACGGATGAAGCTATAACAACATGGAAAGTTGGTGTGTTAAATGTTTTAAACAACCAACTGTTTACGTCATTAATTGGCTTAATTATTTTTTTTGTTTAAATTTCCTATTGGTACATTTCACAACAGAATTTTTTTTTCTGATATTAAGAAGTAGTGGAATTTTTACCTTGAATTCTGTAAAACTAAAATGTTGTTACAGTCTAAGAGAAAAACTTCTGCGGACTTTAATTGGGGAAAATTAAAATTTTATCGCAACATTTCTAAGCAAATTTTCTACAAAACTCTTGTAGTTTTCAGCTGAAGTAAAAAAATATTTTAAAATGAGAAAATTGCTACATTAAAATTTCCATAAATTTGTGTAAAACTAGAATTCCTATACCATAATTTTTGCAGCTTGCAGAATTAAAAAATATTTTATTGGAAAAATTGTAAGATATTCTGCAGAGTTTTTTATGTAAAACTCAAATCTTGTCAAGTCATAAATAGTTTTAATAATTTTTATATAATTTTTAATTCTATAGAAATATTATTTATGTATGATACATCAAAATTTCTGCAAAGTTTACTTTTGGAAAACAAAAATTTTGCAGCTTCAATTCTGTCGAACTAAAGAAACGTATTTAGTGTGAAGATTCTCACAGCTAAGCATAACTAACAGAAATTCGAGCTTCTGAAGCTTTGAATTCTGCGGAACTAAGAAAAATTTTACTTCCTCAATTAGAAAATTGCACTGAAACTTCTGTAAAACGAGAATGTTATTGTAACGTAAATGAGTTCTTATCCCGAAACTTATGAAGTTTGTAATTGTGAAGAACAAAAGTTTTGTTGCGCCATGAATGAGATAATTCGCTGCTGATTTCTATTTCTTGTGCCAAAATTTTATTGCAAAATAATTAAAAGAATGTTTACAAAAAAAATTCATTACAAATTTAACAGAAGCTTCAATTCTGTAACTGAAAAAATATTTTATTAACGAGATAATTTTTATATTTAAACGTTTAAACTCGTTAATTGAGTAAAAATAAAATTTTATTGAGAAATAACAAAACTGCTGTAAAATAAAAAAATGTTGCTTTGTAAGTAAGAAAATTTTTATAATAAAGTTTTAATTTTGGATTTTTTTTTACGTTATAAATAGAATTTTTACGGGGAAGTTTCTGCAAACTTCAGTTTTATAAAGTTAAAATTTTATTACTAAATTATTAGGAAAATTCTCAAATAAAAGCTTCCACATTTTCCAAATTTCTTGAAGTAAGTTTTTGGCTCTTAAGGGATAGCAAGTTTTAGAGGGAACAAAATTGTTTCAAGAAAGTTACAATTATTAAAAAGCCACACGACTAAACTCAAATTTGGGGTCATATTAGTCAGAATTCGGACGTTTACTGCAAATTTATGTATTTGTTGCAACTAACTTAATTTTTAAGAAAATTTTAATTGCGTTTAACTATTTTCATCTAAAAGTTCTGTAGTAGAAATTCTGTAAATCCAAAACTATTTCGCAGCATGAATGAGAGAATTTTGAACCAAAATTTTTGCATATTTTCAAACTTTGTAGAAAGTTAGTCCTAAATAAAATTATTATTCTTAAAAAATTGAAGCGTTACATTTTTTTACTTAAATTATTACTCTTCTAATTTTGAAAATTGAAATTTTTTAATAAAGTGACAACAAATTTTGTAATTCAAGTTAAAAATTAGGAAATAAAGTTATCAACACCCGAATTAATTTTAATTGTTTCCACTAAAATTGAGTTACAACCCTTACTTTGAAATTCCACGGCCAACTTTATTGTTTTATTCAAGTTCTTCAAATATTTGCCGCCAAATAATTTTTTTCTAAATTTACCACTTTTATTATTTTATGGAAAAAGAGAAACAACTCACCTTGAAAACCGTTGAAAGTCCCGGAGATCGGCGGCACCTAAGCGCACAACTGGTTGCAGATCAACAGGCGTGCAAGGATGACGGCGTGCAAGGATCAAGCTTTATCCTTACAAGGCGCCTACATATATGGTGGAGGGGACGTCGCAACATCCCATTGGTCGTTTCCAGGATAACTCGTTAATAATTATTTAGCGAACTGATTTATGGGGAAAAAGCGACAAGAATGGTTGTTAACAGTTTGGATGTCGTCGCCACTAGATAACGATGGACGTCAATGATACACAATTACAGCTTCAGAAGCAATTAATTAATTTTGATTAAGTTAGTAACATAATCTTAGACTGGGGTCAATTAGTCACGTTGAAAAATTATTCAGGAATCGAAAAATAATGCAAATTTTTGCAGGGGTTTTTCTAAATATTTTTTAGCCTACCACCCACCTAAGTTTGATGGTGGTTAAATTTCAGGTATTTTGGAAAACGTACGGCGTCATCCCTTCATACATCTAATTTTTAGAAAAAAAAAATTTGGGTCGTTTCTATTGCAAAACTCCTGCAAAAGTTTCGAAGCGTCCAGGAATAATGTTGTAAACTACATTTCTGCAATAATCTTCCTTAAATTGTTTCCAATGATTCTTAAATCATCGAAGAAAACAAACATGGCGGAGCCCAACTAATTGTGACTGTAAAGTTTAATTCCTCGGGGAGTTTCAGGATGCATCCTGAAGTTTTCACATAGCAACAAAAAGTTAACCATTAAATTTAAATGCCGCGTAAACCTCCCTTAAAGTCGAGAGCTTTTTAGAGTTTTTCACATGAATCTCGCCTAACAATAGAAATTTACAACTAAAATTTTGCTAAAACGTTAAAAATTTGCCCCATTTACAGAAAAGGTTTTCTGGCGGATGATAGTGGTGTGTCTGGAAGAGTTCTTATTTTTATCCGACATTTTCAACAAAAGAACTTTATGAGTTAATCTTAATTTATTAGTTTCGTCGCGGATTGCGAGGACATCTGTTGCTTTATTTGAGTGAATTTGTTGGAATCACTGCTGTGGAGATGATTAATTGTTGGGTTTGATAAGAATTTTAGGGATGAAACTGGGTGTGTGCTACATAACATTTGAGATGGATCTGATTGAGGCCTCGGGATATTTTCCTTATTATCCAGATCAACTAAGGGATGTCGTGGGCATGAAATATAAAGTGCGGCTGTGGTTGGGATGAGATTTGTTTTTTCTGCATTTTAAAGACCCCCACTAAATCAATTTCGATTTTCAGGGAAAGTAAAATACACAACTTTATCGCAAAGAGAACGATCTTTATAATTCATGAGATATTGAGATTTCTAAATTGCGACTTCCAGACAATTGGGTAAATTACTTGAATTTGTTTGATTATTAAAAACTCATTTTGAAATGTTTCAATATTATTCCCAACGTTATTAAATATTATTCCGCCACTTTTCTTCGATAGATTCCCTCATAGGTACTTTTTTGACTCCTCACCATATATCACACAAGCATGAAGGTCCCAAAAAAAGACAACTAATTTTTTGGATTCATTTAATAAAATATAAGTATACACACTTTAATTTATGTATTTAATGGATTTAGTAGAACAAAAACTAGACGAAGTTCAGTTCGTCTAGGACCGTTTGGCTTTGGGTTTAAACTTGAAAACTTGTTGAAGCCTGTTCTTGCATTCATTCTTTAAATTCCTGATGTAAGCATAACCAATTATCCACGTCATAAGAAAGAAAATCACCTGAAATTTATGATTCACCAATCTACTCTTGGAGACAAATATTTAAAAAAAACACCACATATGTCCTCAATTTTTTTACATGTAACACCTTATTTAGATACGTTACAATATCAATTGTAACAGTCAACCACACACCATCCACAATATACGTTGAATGAACTGCGTCCAAGAGTAGTTAGACTACAAACTCCTTCCAAGCCAAATGGAAAAAAAAATGGAACAACAAACTTTCAGTAACTTCCAATCTTTGATCTGCGACCGAGTTTGTTATCATGTAGTCACGTAATAGTAGGTAACTGCTTTCTAGCCTTTTAAATATTTCTAATCACTGTACCACTTTTTTCCTTCACACTAGTCCTAGTAATCTTCTTGGTCACTTTAACACACTACACCAATTCAAAAAGTTCAATCCTATTCAGCTTTCTTCTCTTCTTTAAGTTATTCAAATTGGATGGTCTTCATGTTCTCATGTTGAATATGTCTTTTTTGTGCCTTGCAAAGTTTTGGATTCTTTTGTCTACGTATTCCATGTTCTCATGATGAGGAAGGCTTCATTAGTAGCTTGCAAACTTTTGTGTTTAGTTGTCTATGTATTCTATTCCAAAATATCTGTAAAAGTTCTGTTACATGGTATTAGAGCACCACAATGCCCCTTACCACTTTAAAAAGTTTGTTTTTTTGCTACACTCCTATAGTTGTATATCGTACCTCCATATTGGCTTTATAATTTGCTTATATAAAAGACGCTTATTATGCATCCCAAGCTTCAGTTTTTCTTCTTCACGTGAGCTTTCAGTAAAGTTTGGCGTCTAATGTGAACCCAATGTATTTGATCATGTTGGCATATGAAACTTCTTTCTCATTCATATTTATTTATATATTTTCCTTTAATGGAACCAATATAAACAAATTTACCCTCATCAATTTGATTTTACGTTAGTGAAAATTTGAAACCACGCTCTCCTCTAAGAGATCATCATAGAGAAAGTAGAGGATCGGACCCAAAACACTACCCTGTGGTACTGCCGCTTTTCTTTTTTTTTAATCGAAGGAGTTGGTATCTTCTTGTTTAACCCCAAAGTATCTGCCTCTTAAGTATTTTATAATATTTGTAGTTTCTTTGGAAAGAATGGTACGACAAGAGAACAACTTTTCTTTGTTCTAAAATATTTTCTAGATTGTTGGTTACTCTATAGAGTTGGTCCATGGTAGAGTGTCTAAATCCAAACTTATGATTTGGAACTATATTTTTCTTTCCCTAATTGGCTCTATTTTTTGAGGAGCAGATTTTCAAACAATTTGGTAGCGTAGTAAAAACTAGTGGTACCGAAATTATTTCCACAACTTCTCAGAGTAAATGAGAAAACTTTTGTGTAATCACAACATTAATCAGACAGGTCAACTTAACAAGTTTTTTTGGTAGCTGCTTTAATATTTCTCTTGCTATGAAGTCAAATTCAGGACCTTCTTTCATAACTTCCTTTAGAGTTACTAAAATGATATCTTCTTCCATCTATAGAATCATTTCTTTTATTGCTCCTATTGCTCCTTGAAGCTTATGTATTTAAAAAATCTTCGCCAGGTGATAGCAAAGCATTCTGCTTTTTGTTTACGAGCCCTAGCCCAGGTACCACTTTTTTAGTTGGGAGATTTGCAAAATTGGTCTTTTTATTCTTTTTGTCATTATCCACAGACACCGTGGAGCAATCAATACTCAACTGGTTCAAGTGCAAAATTATAATTTCAACTTTAAATTCCTCTTTTTAGTTGTGTAAAGTAATTCAAAATAGATTCTACTCTAAAACCATTTTTTTCTTGTTTTCCTTTTATCATATAGCAATGATCTGGTCTGTACCGGATAGCTGCACCCTTTTACGCGTCCTTCGATATCATTCCCAAGCTATTTAGATGTAATGGTAAATTTTTCTATTTTACTTTTAAAATCTTCTATTTTTCTATATCCTATAGTAATGCTGATATATCAGATAATTATCTTTTAAATGCACAATCCTTGATATTTGTGCTTTACTAATATTCCTGATTTTTAGATATTTCTACTTAATTTGACAAAAACAAAAATAGAGATGATATACCTAAATTGAAGAAAGCTCTTAAATATTAAATTCGTGCTATTTTGATTAACCAAACCTAGTCTTCAGCGCCAAAACCCCAAAACAAAAATATTGTTAATTCTAAATAGTTATTATAAAGAAACTTTGCATTAAACTCTTAAGAAGACTTCTACACAATATTTTCTTTCTTCTTTTGCCTACATTAGGTCTTTGACCTGTGCTTTACTAAACTCTATCTTCTTGAAAAACGATAACCAGCTGAACCATCGTGTTCTTGGGTGTGTTCTTGGTAGTCTGCTCTCTTCTGGCTTGCTCTCAATTGCCTCTTTAACCACCCTTTCGTTGCCCATTCTCCTTTTTTTCCATCTGTCGTCTAAAGTTTCATAATAAAACTTACAGGAAAGTAGCACAAAATATTTTCTTTCTTCTTCTTATAAAATTATCATCTGAAATTACCGATGACTAGTTCTCTCGTCCTTTTGGACGTCTTCTCGATTATCCACACCTTCCCAGTTTTTCGGCGCCTACCCTTTTGACTATTCTGTCTTTGGGCTTTAATTTTTTAAGTCGTTACTAATTACTTATAAAGTTTTATATTTATAACTAATGCAGATTTCGGACAGTGTGGTGTTTTTAATAAAAATTTGGTTACTCTTTAATAAACTGCTTACCATATAAGTTGCAAAAATCGCCAAAACTATAATGTAATAATTTGAGCTAATGCTGTCTGCCTGAGAAGAGACCTGTAAATAAATGTAGAGGCTGCATAAAAAGTTAAAAAGTACAGAACTAAAAGCTTGAGGTTTTTTGGAGATAAAACTATTTTTTAGCATATTTCGGCTCTCTGTCGCACGCACGAGACCTTATATGCACGACAATATATTCTGTCGTTACATAATTTCAATACTATAGTAAATTTGTCTCGAACCTAATTTCCTTTTTATACTCAATAATCTTGTATGGGAGTGTTTCAGAAAAATAAAGGTAAAATTTAAGTGGTAAATTGTAGAGAAAAGTCATTTGACTGTATTTTTAAAGTACTTAACTGATTGAATTAAAATTTATTTAAAGTTTAAAGTTGATGTGTCTAGATTCGGGTCTAATAGAGGCAACTATAGAGGACAATAGGTGTCTGCAGTATAGTGGGTTGCTAACCGCAACTAGTAAGGGAACCTCAAGTATTATTCTTGTTACGTATTTTACTAGTTTCTTTTATTAAACAAAATACTTACCATTTTTACGCAGGACTGGTGAATTTTGCGATAAAATTGAGTCAGAGGCTCCATCACCAACATCAGTGCCCCTATCAAATTATGAGTAATTGATTCTATGACGGGCTCTTCAGGTTTTTCCTCTTTGAGGAGCCATAACCATTTGAAAGCAGGAACGCGGAAACAAGAAACACCAACTGAAATTACAATTAAATAAATGAAACCTGAGTAAAAGACAGATCTAACGAGAAGCTCCACAAATTGGGTAAACGAAAGCTAGGGCAGGTCCGATAATGCACTGTAGAGTTGTACAAAAAATTAAACTACAAAAATTCATTTTTTGATAATTTTTAAACAATGACGTTAATTGGGTGGAAAATAGTTGAATTTTGGCAGAAATTTCAAGTTGTGCCAAATTCCATTAAAAAGTTCGTTTCCTAACAACAATTAACGCTGAATTTTGGAGCAAGAATTTGAATTTTTAGGAATTTTGACCGCGTCAAGTTCGCTTCAGTTCTGCCATTATCGCGAAAAGTTACTGTTGATGATAAGTTATCTGACAGGTTATATGGATGTTTATTACCGAAATTTTTAGCTAAAAAAACGAATTGCAATGGTTAAGCCATGGTTTTTCCCATTGTTCCTCCTCCCTTTAGTATTAACAGTCAACAGTCTGCCAGATGAGGGTAAATGGGACTATAATCTCACAGCGGTAAGAATTTACCAAAACCCTGTCTGACTCATCTTAAATCCCCGGTTTTAGGACTATAACAGCTTAGTATTATCCAAAAGTCTCTACAAAGGCGCCCAAGTTTTCATCCAAAGTAAGCCAACCATCTCCAACAACTGTCAAAATTCTAATCGAAATAATTTCAGTAAATTGCGAAACTTCACATGACTCTGACATCAACATCAATTTAGTTATAATGCCGTCACTATGTTGGGATTTTACCGACGCCGAAAACGAAGCCAAAGATGTATGTTACAGCCCAAATCAATCGGTTGTTAATCAATAATTTTCAGATTGTTAAAGCTAACCCGCTTACAACAAACAACTCCAACATTTACCGGTTTACAAAAACCTACAAATGCGGCGATCACATCGTGATTGATAGCGCACCTTTAGGTAAAGAAGAAAAATCTTTACACTACACCCCACCAGTTTATGTTATCCCACACGATGGCGTTTATGTTTTAGTTTTTCGAGTTAGCACCAACACTTCTCAATTTAACGTGGGGGTCCACATAGAAATGAGGAGCGATTACGGCTATTTATCGGCATCAGATTGGCCACTATTACCGTTTTACGGTTTTATGTGTATTTTCTATGTTATTCTTGGAATTATTTGGTTGGTTTTGTCGTTTTTGCAATGGCGCGATTTGTTGCGCGTCCAATTTTGGATTGGTGGCGTAATTCTTTTAGGGATGTTGGAAAAAGCGACTTTTTACGCGGAATATCAAAGTATTAATAATACAGGGATGAGAGTGCAAGGGGCGATGTTGTTTGCTGAATGGGTTTCGTGTGGTAAACGAACTTTAGCTCGAATGCTTGTAGTGATTGTTAGTCTTGGTTTTGGAATTGTAAAACCGCGATTAGGCTCGACGTTACATCGGGTGGTTGGGGTGGGTTTTCTCTACTTTTTCTTGGCCGCTTCTGAGGCTTATTTGCGGATAATTCGCCCGAAAAACGATCAAAGTCGCGATTTGTTGGTGGCGTCAGTTCCGTTAGCGGTTCTAGATTCGGCGATTTGTTGGTGGATTTTTAGCGCTTTAGTCAATACAACTAGAACTTTGCGGTTGAGGCGGAACGAAATCAAATTAGCTCTCTATCGCCATTTTACTAACACTTTAATTTTTTCTGTAATGGCTTCAATTTGTTTTATGCTGTATTCGATCAAGACCCATCGTTTAGTAGCTTGTCTCGTAATTTGGAAAGATTTGTGGTTAGAAGAAGCGTATTGGCATATTCTTTTTTCTGCTTTATTGCTAGTTATTATGATTCTATGGAGACCGACTAATAACAATCAACGTTACGCTTTCGTTCCTCTCCTCGATACTGGAGATGATGAAGAAGAAGAACAGTTAGTTAACGACGCTTACGGGGTTAAAGTAAGGGTGCACCACCCTAAACAAACTTCACCCAGAAACAATTCAGTTGATGACGATTTACGGTGGCTCGAGGAGAACGTCAAGAGCGACCCAGCCCTTCCAATTCTAGATTCCGATGAAGAACTCGTCAATACGCGGTTTGAAGTATCCAAGATGCAATAGACTTGTTTTTTCTTGGAGTAAAGTTAATTTAGGATTTTTTTTTTGCCATTTTGTGAATATTTTAAAATTGTGATTATAGTAAGCTTAAAGTCAGTAGAAATTACTTTTGTTTCGGAGGATTCTTTGTGACGCTTCAATCGTTATCAACCCTGAAAATACATGTGGCTGCTATAGTTCGTTCGATGTAGCGATGAGCATGCTCACAATTTGGGGGGAGGGGCTTCGGCCTGGAATCACTATTTACACAAATTTGTCTACAGTATTACAACTATTTAAAGTGTTATCGTGATATTTTTATGTATATAACGCAAAACTGTTATCTTCAAAGCACCTCACGTCGAAATTGACAAACATGTTTTAACTGGTAGGTACTTCTTGTAAATATCTATTTATAGTAGCACAAATCTTTAATTTATGTAGTTTTGGATGTTACAACTTAATGTATGTAAATAAGAAAACAACTTACAAAAATTTTATGCTCTAGTTAAGTATCTCCCTGTTTTTCCCAAAGTTAGCGTTACTAAAGTGAAGTTTTTGTGTTAATCATAATTGAGTGTTTTGAATCTCCCGCCGTCTAACAAACATGGCGAATTCTTAAGAATTAAAGCTTTTGTTTGGCAACCCTGTTCAAATCTCGACTTTTTGACGTTTAATTGATACATTACATAACCTCAAATTAAATACTTTTTCTTCGAAGCTTTTAAACTTTAATAAATTTTGATACTCACCATCAAATATTGCAACTTTAACTGCTTTAGTGTTATAATCAACACGAAGGTTTGGTTACTTTTCCATAGCCTCAAAAATGTTGCCGGTAATGGCCCATAACCGTGCAGTTAGCACCTTAACTCGGCACCTTAAACGTACAGTAAAAGCCCTCAATAACGCTTTAATTAACAGCGAAATTCCAGATCTACGGTTTTCAACAGTTGCCCCAAGTTCTGCGGATCAACGTGCCAAATCAGATAACATCAGGAAAAACGTTGTTGAATTTCGCCACATTTACCCCGAATTCCTTCCTGACCCCAAAGTGGAATTTCGTAATCCAATTCGTGAGAAATTGGAACGTAGCGATATGATAGCGAGACGCACCAATATTGATATCCCTGAATTTTACGTCGGTTTGTTTTGTTGTAGAATGGAATTTCTAACGTTTAAAATTAGGTTCGATTTTAGCTGTGACGTCTTCTGATCCACATACGTTGGGAAAACCCCATCGGTTTGCCGGTATTTGCATTAAACGTGAAGGTTGTGGGTTACGCGCGAGTTTTTTACTAAGAAATGTTATTGATCATCAGGTTTTGGGGTTGGTTTTTGTTAACTTTATTTGATTTTGTTCAATTTTAGGGAGTTGAAGTTTTGTATGAAATGTATGACCCTACAATAAGGTCAATTGAAGTTTTGAAACTTGAAAAACGTTTAGATGGACAATTGTTGTATTTACGTGACGCTTTACCTGAATACAGCACATTTGACCCTAATATGGAACAACAAATTTTACCTGAAGGTGCTTCAATTCCAGTGAATGATATTAAAGTTAAACTAAAACCAAGACCGTGGCTTGAGAGGTGGGAGAGACAAAATTTAAAAGGAGTGCAAGATTTGGGATTGGAGGAGCGTTTCTATAAGAGAGCCAAAGAATTGGAGACTCCTTGGGAGAAATACGATCTAATGAAAGAATACATGTAAGAATCTGACTTGAATTGAAATTTGCTAAAAATATTGTTGTGCATTCAACAATATTTTTTATTGCATTAATTTGTTACTAATCTGGATTATAAAATGTTACAGGAGGACGATACCTGAAGAGGAACAAGCTGAAATTTATTCTGAAATTCAATCACAATTGCATAAAGTAGGAGTAACTCAGAAAACTAAGAGGAAGCGGACGTTTGTAAAACCTACAAAACTGGCTTAAGACAAAAAATAGTTCATTTGATTTTTTTATGTATTTATTGGCACACATTGAAGGTGTTTTTAAAAAATAATAAACTTAAAACGTATTGAAATTGTTTTATTAAAACCATGTTAAGTTTATAATGGCAAGTTTAAAGAATTTTAATGAATTCTGTCAACTTTAAAAACATGTAAAGTATGAAAATATCAAAGTACAAAATGTCGTTTTTTTAACGTGAGGTCCAGTTGCACAAAGCGTGATTAAACTCATCAAAATTTTGATTGGTGATTACAGAACCATCTGCTTTTTAAAAAAAAAGTAAAACAGCAAAGTTAATTTGTGTTAAATTCCTACAAAATGTAGCAAGCAGCTAATGCCCAGTTAAATGTAATAAAAATTTTAGAGATCCGTGTGAAACATTTGAGCGCTTAAAGCAAAACAAAAGCAAGAAATCCATATATACAAACACACTTTATTAAATTTTTTAACATTACACTAAACTTAAAGTTCAAAATCGTCCCTCTGAAAACAAAAATTGTATCATTTGTGCAATAAATTTTAATTTCTCTTACCAATCCATTGTATTCCAACACATGTTTTTTAATCTTGGAGCTATCAACCCACGTAACAAAATCTTCAAGATTTCTAGTTACCAAAAGAGCAGGATCTTTAATCAATTCTGGTCCAATACGCACATGTCCTTGTTCTATGAGTTTTACTGCTTGTTTAATACTTTCAGACATTTTATCTACAATCAACATTAAAAATTAGTTGAAGCATATCTAATTAATTCTAAATTAAAAGTTTATTTCCTCTAATCATAAATGATTTTTGTAAATAAATTCAACTCACTTCGAACCATCACTACAGGAAGTCGCCTTCTGCAAAAACACGAAGCAGTGACTTTTTCCGATAAACTAAGGTCCCACCGTGTAGGTATCAACCCCAACAAATACCTAAAATAACAAACATTACAAAAGATTTTCTTGTTGATGGCAACTATTTACAATTTTTCCATTAATTGAGCGCTCTTTTCGGTTCGAAACGGATGTTTCTGGTCGACTTCTTTGATTTTGCGGGCCAATTCTCTAATATCTTTAGCTAATTTGTTGTATCTGCAACAAAATCGGTAAAATATCTTTAAAACGACGAAACTAACCTCACTTTGTGTAATCTTCTCTTTTTTGTATATGGTACTTTTTGAGTATCTTTACTTCATGGAGGTTGTTGTCAACTTCCCACGATATAAAATCAACTTTTTTTAGCAACTTCTGCTCATGATATTTCAGTTTTCGCACCATTTTTGAGATAAATACAAAAAATTACCCTTCTTCCTTAACAACAATAATTAAAAACGCACATGGCACACAATGACACTCTCTGATGACATGCGGCAGAATTGGCAGTTGCACCAACATTAGAAAAATATCTAGTTCTAGTTTAGTAACTTTAGTTGCTAAAGCTATAAGTGGAGACATTGAATATCATCGTTGTATACAATGATATCATACAACGGTGGAGATAATATTGGCTACACTGCACATTTAGATGGCGGCAAATTTGACTTTAAGCAAAGAAACCACATTCCTAATGTGCATTACAAGAATACAAATTTAAAATAAATCGATAGCAAAAAAAAAAATAAAATTTAGTAGTGTAACTGTTCCTTACACATTTTAAGTAATCACATTTTTTGTAGTTCTAACCTCCTTCATTCAAAAACTGTAAAAAGCATTTCGAAACTAATCGCAGAACTGAATTCCAAATTTAATTCTGAATTTGTGTGCAAAGTTTTATGTAAATTGACCAAACCACACGTTTAGAAGGTAGCAAATATGAACTCATAACAAAATATTCCAATTTTAAAGATATAAAACTCGCAAAGTCTGATTGGAAAAAAACCGCGGGTTTGAAAAGTGAAAGACTTATTCTACTTTTTATATTTTTCGAGTAATTGATTTTTTTTCTTTTTTAATTTTAAGGCCGATTGTTCAAAAACTACACGAATATGAAAGAATTGTTTGCAGAATTGAATTCGAAATTCAATTCTCAATATATGTGCCAAATTTTATGAAGATGAGAGGGAATTTCTTTCTATCAAGTTTTTGTCGAAAAAGTCGCAAGACTCTTCCAAACTCGGTATCCGAATTAAAGCTTGCAGGATAAATCTAAAGGTATTTTTGGATTTACTTTACCTCAAAAAGATTACGGAGTATGAGTAAATAAACCAATTAAGGAAAAAAGTAAAGTTAGCTGACGAAGCTGAGCAGCAGGGATTTTGACTTTTAGCAAACAACGTGTAGTGAATGGCGACACTGGAACTTGTGATTGTTGGAGTCGCATAAATAGCTGGATTTTTCTGAATAATCGTTAGTTGTGACAAAAATCTTTAAAATCCATTCCAGAAAGAAATTGTTACCGAAAATCCCAAAATTGTTTTTTATTGATCTAGCCGGATCTTCCAACCCACAATTTGAATTTTTAGGGCTTTTCGTGGGCCGTACAGGTGGCAGTCTTGCAAGATGGCGGCCGATAAACCCGGGAGCATTGAACAAG
Source organism: Pyrochroa serraticornis (assembly GCA_905333025.2). Lineage (NCBI taxonomy): Eukaryota > Metazoa > Arthropoda > Insecta > Coleoptera > Pyrochroidae > Pyrochroa > Pyrochroa serraticornis. Next base: position 3,672,379 of record HG995157.1, on the reverse strand, counting down.
GTAAACTAATTTAATTAAATAACCCAAAATGCCCCCACGTGCAAATCCGACACGCATCAATCAAAATTATAACACAACAAGCAGTAATATTATCAATTTTTTTTCCAAAATTTCCCTTGATTTTCCCCTCTTCTCTCACTCAACTTCAGTCTGTCAAATTACCAACTAGCCATTGATTACTTCCAGAATCAGACCAAGGTTTCGGCGATTTGGAGCAAAGTTTATTGAGTATGGAAAACCTGGATAGAAGCTCCCCCGAATTGTGGCCAGAAAAATGTAAGTTTTTTCTTTATTTCACCACAATAACTTCTAATTTCTCAACTGTTTAGATCCAGGAATGACAAGTTTCTTAAACAGTTTCACGCCTCCAAGTGCAGTAAAATTGCCATATTCCAGAGAATTGAACCAAGACGACCAAAATTATTTACACCGTAAGTTGAGGTTTTTCTATAAATCAAATATTGAATTATATTTTATAGAATTGGCTTCATTACCGACTTCCGGACTAATCTCGAAAGTTAAGGAATTGCATGATATTGCCTACCAATTGGGAGTGGAAGAAGCGAAAGAAGTTACGAGGGGGAAATATCTGAACTTGTTTAACACCCGGCGACGGCAACATAAGTGATTTTACTTTATGATTAATTTAATCATAGGTTTATTAAGTTCAGATACTTTTAAATTCAAAGCATATTTTCGTTGGGTTTTGGCGTAATTGATGATTTGAAACTATTTTCACATTCTGAAACGTGTTGTATTGCGAATGTTCTCTTGGTTTTGGAATTTAACAAAGTTAGTCTCTAGTCTTCTAGAAGGAGTTTTTATATTTTAAGGCAATAGCTCAAATGGTATTGAAAAAAATTGTATATTGGCCAAACACATTTATTATGTGGTGGCATAGATTTAATAAATTGTTTATAAAACTAATTTTTCAACAAATTGAATTATTACTGAAGTACATCAACGCTGGAACACAAATATACCTCGTCCACCTCCTACTGCAAGAAATAAAAGTTAATACAATTGCAATCGAGTTTCTAAACCTCACTGCGACATGAAATTAATTAATGCATAAAATTAAAAATGACTGATGAGTATTTGTATTTTTGATATTATCTGTCAGTTCAGCTCACTAAAGCAATTAAAAGATCCAACAGCTTAACTGAAGGGTTTTTCAATTGATTTTCTTGTAGTCTTCCAGTCTCCTAGTTCTGTAGGCATTAAGTTCTAAAAACTGTACAATGGTTCTTGAGATCGCTTCTTACTAGAATTAGTAACAATTTGAATCTTTAACTAGTTAACAGCAGACGAAACATAAAATCTCAAATAGCTACATTTACTATGTTTCTGCTTTAATCTAGCCAAAGCTTCTACTTGTTTTTGTATAGAATAAAGAACAACTTTTACTGCTATGGTTCGTTTTATTGATATTAAACGCTTTTTCCAGAACACTAACAAAATTAATATTTTGAAAAATTTTTGATGTCCTACCCTAACTATTGACAGTGTTGGTGACTGAATTTTTCGTTTCCTAACTAAATATTTACCAAAAATTGTTTAGAATTCTTAATTTATTCACTTCACAAATAATTTAACATGATAAAGTAATTCCAGATAATTTCACGTTGGGTTCATTCAAACCAGTACGTAGACAGAAAAATTTCTATGATATAAGTATTTATTGTTATTAAATACACAACTAGGTACGCTAATGACATTTTCAGTAGGTCTTATTTGTGTAAAACAGGACTGATTAAGTTAATGTTTATAATTTTACAAATCCTGATTGATAGAATCTCTTCCGTGAAGTTGTTGAAATAAATAGTTTATAAATTAATGATTTAGTTTGTTCCTTTTCTTATTTACACGCAGGTGCACACTATGAAATAGTGGCTCTAGTATGTAAATAATTGAACCCTTATTAATAATTTAAAACATTAGTCACTATAACTGACTCCTTAGTCATGCGAGGATTAATTTCAAGTCTTACTATTATATGAAACTGATATATACATGTTCCTTTAAATTAATACGATGTTGGTTTATTGCGCACTAATTTGGTATAAAAATTTATGTACATCTGTCATATAACAAAACACTCGATGTAAAACCCAATTGCATACAAATCCTGATAGGTACTCAAATTACTTAAATCTATGTAACAAAACGCTTAGGATTTGTCAGGTTTTGCATTGAGTTGAAATAAAAGTTATAAAATAAAATAAACTACTGCTATACAATAGAGATGTATAAATAAAATGAGTGGTTTGAATGTCTGGTACTTGTCCAGATTACGGTATCACCTCTTAACCTAACGAAAACTTTTTGTTTACGCAACCAAGTTACACTAACACTTAACGTTACAAGTCAAGTCTAGTTTCCTTAATTATTTCCACAAAAAATAATATTTTCAACAAATCAATCAAATTTTATTGGTTTTGCTCTATCAGTCGAAATAATGGCAAACAAATATAATTCATCATAAGAATCCGACTCTTAAATCTAAAGTGCATATTTACAATGATTGTTTGATGGATAAGTTTATTGAAACAAAATTAATTAACATAAAAAAATACTAAAATAAAATTTCCTACACGAAATTATCATTTACCGGCTTGCGTTACTTTACCGTTTTTCATTTCTTTCTTTGAACTAGGAGTCGGCGATATGCAAATGACATCGTTGTCGTTATTGGAATCGTCCTGTTCCATTTTAACATCGGAACTTTCATCCGGTAAAGGTCCATTATCTTTTTCCCAATCTTTAAGAACGCTATCGAGATTATAGCGTTTACGGTAGTTGACGAAGAACGTGCGCACATGATGTTCGGTTTTATTACCCAACACTTCGGCGATACTCTTGAAATCTTTGCCGTACTTCCGGACACCCTGGACGGCCAACAAAAGCTCCTCGTTCGTCCAACGAGCGTTTATGCGGGAGGAATTGTCGTTGGTAGGGCGGAGATCCTCTATCGAATCGCAATGCTTTCGTTTCAGAGAGCTAATGTTCTGCTTGTTCTGCTGGATCTGCAACCAAAATCAACACTGAACAAAAAATTCTTCCAAAAAAATAATTTTTTATTTTTTAATAAAATTCGAGCTTCGGCGCGTGCGCACTAGACTAAAGTGTTGAAACGAACGTACGCGGGCGCCATGTAAATTAAAATAGAACCCTTTAAGGCTACTGGTTTAACATAACTGTCACCATTTCTAAGTTTATTTAGTTACACCGTTGCAATTATTGACCACAACGATTATTCGATACAATTAACAATTTTTAATTCTTCATTTTCTCGCTGCCTACTTACGATTTTGTTGGGGTCAATTTGCACAAATGTGTTCAACTATGTAAGCTTAAGTAAAAAGGGATGTGCTCGATTAAAATAACCCACAAACAAAAAAACTTGAAGCTGTTTTCACCTGTAGTTACAGCTAAGTAGGATTACCAACCTAGCGTCACGCTATTGGTTGGCAATCGTACTAACTTTCTAGATAACATTGCAAACTGTAGTTGCAATATAAATTTTAATTTTTTTTGAAGTGTATACTAGCGCCAACTCAGGGAAGCGGCGCTAGTATGAACCAATAAACAACAAAAGATTTTAGTTACACGTCCAGTTTCGGATTGTTAACTCAAATTATTTGGAAAATTGTTTTTCGTATTGAAGATCCGAAACTGGTCGTTCGTTCCAAAAATATCTTCGAAATCCTCGATACATATACAAGAATGGATAACCGTCAGTTACTGGAAACATAAAGATATGATAAAGAAATTAATAACACTGAGATACACGGGTACAGTTCTCATAGTGAACCCTCGATTAAAGCATGCACAAGCTAAGCACTAACTAATCACTAAAATACCCGCATCCAACATTCAACCCATTACACTGACCATGCACATTTTTCCAATGACCAAGAACCGACCAACCACAGACGATATCTGGCGTTTCGTAATGCAACAAGCACACGGACAACAAAAAAGCGCATAACAATAATAAGGAAACGGGAAGTTTGAGGACGGGAAAGTTTTTGTGTCGTTTTTTTTTTAAAGGAGTGTTTGCGGGACGATAGCTACTCACTTGTCTTTGGAGGGAATCTAACTCTCGATCCATCGCCTTAAGCATGAGAACACCCGCGTTGCCTGACGCCATCGCAGCTAGATCGTCGTGGTTGATGTACATGCCGCGAGGGGGCTTGCGCTTGTGGCGTCCACCCATGGGGGAGCCGCGCTTGCCACCCGCCGGCCCCGATGTGGGCCGCAACGATCCCGTTCGTCTGTACATGCCAATATCACACGTCAGAACTGAGAGCTAGATCAGCATTAAGTAGCTACTATAGGCGACGCAAAAAGGCACCCGACGCCGCCATCCCCCCAGATATCCGACGGGCAAGCAACCAACCCTAGCTCAAGAAAAGTCACTCCACCGAATCAAAGTTAAAAAATTCTAGCGGGCAGGCAAAACTTTAACTTTCGATCATTAGAGAAACGTTTTATCGAAGAGGAACTATTCCACCCTTCATTCAAATATTTTAAAATCGTAGAACTGGAGATGTCTGCCACAATAATTTGACTATTTTCAACCCCAACTATACCTGCACAATTTTTTATTTGTCATAAACCCATAAGCTACCTAAAAACTCCGTTGGTGTAGCATTCAAAGTATTTGCGAGTTTTAGTTTTCGAAATTTTAGTTATTGACTCTACTACGTCCTCACGCGATGTGCAAAGAGAGTTCCTACTTGCGACGCCTTAACGAATTGAGTGTTACGAGTTTAATGCGACGAACCTTTCGCACTAGTTCCATTGACTAAAAAATATCTGCAAGTGTACTAATTCTGCAACAATCCAATATACTTGGCGTATAATAAAGTAAGTGAATTAATAGTAAAAGCAGTTTAGTTGAAACTCTTGACACACTGGCGTTGATTCGCCACTAATGCTCGCCGAACTAGATAGGGTTGAATATGCCTGCCCAAAACCGGACCAGCTTACAAGTGGCGGAATTTCCGGTTTCAAATTAAGAAAAAAAAAACTGTCGGCTATACGCTACCTAAAACGTGACGTGAACTTCCGCGACTTGCAGCGAGAGGGTGCTAGGTGAAGGGGATACGTACCTCCAATGTTGGTAGCAGGAATTACAGAGGGACCCCTTGGACGTCACGTGTGTGACGGAACAGACGACTCCGCAGTTAGAGCACGCGCCACCCTCACCCTGCACACATACAACAATCATACCGACCATGTCCCGTTGTTTTTTTAAGGATAAATAAATTGGGAGAAAGAGATAAACTAACACCCAGTGTACCACCGAAAAAGACTCAAAAGTCTTTGTGCTTTCTATTATTAAATTGGCGTGTATGTATGCATGTAATGGGATGGAAAAAATAATAATCAAACAACCATGTCAAGCTAGCAGCGCACAAATTGGCCAATATTATAAGAAGGGCATGCTACGAGGACAAGTGTCGGGGGGTTAGTTAGAGAAAGGGCGGGGGAAGTACGTCGATGTTAATTTGGGTGAAATTATATGCGTGATGATACATTAAGCCGTTATACATTGATGAGAGATGTCGTTATTGCGTTTTGCTAGGCTGATTTGCGTGCAATATCTATTGAGGGTTCACTACCTGGGTAGCGTTCTCGTCGGAGGGTTGACCCGTACGACTTGGTGAACCGCTTTTACGACGAATGCCACGGTGTATCGTCCATTTCTGCAAGACAACCCATTACAGCAATACCAGAAACTGTTCTCCGATAGGAATGCGACAAATAACAGTTCCGGGGGAATCATTTCGACACTTCTCCATACTCGTTTTATACACAACAAAAAACCTCAAACCGCACCTGGAGGATTGCCGGAATTATTGAGCAATGACCGTCAATTCTCACAATTCAGGCTCAACATTAGGAATCAGTAACATCGGGGCATTGCCAAAAATTAAGACAATTGCTATCTTGGAAGCGCGCAAAGTGTAATCAAAAACTAGAGATTTGTAAAGAAGCGACGTTACAAGTTTTAAGAACAATTGATCTCCAACACTAGTCGCTTTCAACTGGGTGGATGTGCACGCATTTGATCACATAAGCATACTCTTCTTTTCAGTTGGCGTAGTGACCATTTTCACGACTTGGAACGAGTGTCGTCAGTAATACAGGACGGATCTTTAAACTGGGCGATTCTCTCTCTGTTGCAAGATGATCCGCATTTTCAGATTGTCGCCTCTTTATAAAATCTCAATTTTTTGGTGTAACTACTGAAAAATTAAAAATAAACTCTTGACACAATCAGTTTTGTTGAATTAGAATTTGAGCGAATTGAGCGTTTTCGTGTAACTAACAAAAGACGGCGATTAGAGCCTCATCGTTACGTAGCAAGAAGAGTTATGAACAATCTTCCCTACTTTTAAATAATTTTTTTACTTTTTATTGTTACAAGAATTTTAAGTAAAAAACTGAATTAACAATTAAAAACCAAACAATACACAAGCAAGCAAAGCATCGAATTTGGATATATTAAAGTTTTTTCTTTTGACAAACTCTAGTAACGTTAATGGAAAAAGTTACAAAAAGATAATGTAACAAAACATCGATAATTATCATAAACAATACAAGTTGATATAAAGTAGCGTCTTCTTTCAGCTTAACAGCTTTTGAGGTATTTGTCAAAAATTTAACGGTACAGCTGCATTATCATTCTATTGACCTTAATACGGAATTGCTAAAAAAAATTATATTTAGTTACAATCGGTGCACGTAAACTATTAACCCAATTGTTACGCCACTGACGTAAATACCAGTTAGTAGGAACTTACCTCACAAACCTCCAACAAAGTTTGCAAAAATATTAAGTGGCGAAAAATTATAATTAAACAGTTGTAAAAAAACTCTTGAAAATAAAAACAAAAATTTATCGGATGTTGTAACGGCCAGTTTCCCACTCCTATACCATTTTTCACCAAATAACAAATCATTTTCGTATATATGTCAAGCCAGTGGCGAAGTTATAAAAACGACACTAACAACGAGGATTAAGTTCGAAACAGTTGCGATTTTATTGTAGTTTTTTAAGATCGTTTAGTCTTGACTTTTCGTCCCATAATCCTTTAAGGTAGTGCCTATGACTTTCCCACTGGATCCTGACCTGACTAGACCCCAGATAAAGCTAAAATGCAGCAGCTTTAATATTATTTAGTCAACTTAAAACGACTTCTCCACTAAAAACAGCGAAGTTGTCAAAAAATGGATCGGTTAATAATTTTGGTGAAGACGGACTCACATATAAAAAGATTGCTTTAGAAATAGTTTTTCTGGATATGGCGTAAGAAAGAACAACCAGAAAAAGGACAGTAAATAATTCGGCAAAACCTCCCAGTTTAAAAGTCCGTCGGACTTTCTCGACAATGTTCGTTCTGAATCGCAAAGTAAACGCGCTCTGATTGGTTGATTGCTAGGACTTAACGCATAAACAAGCTCTCGAGTACATAGACGCGTACCCACCCAGTTTAAAAAGACTGGCGTTTGAAGGCGTCACCTCTTTAAGTTATTTACTCTTTGCTATGGCAATGAAAAAGTTGGACAAAGATTTTTATCACCAATAGTGCTTCTTAATGAAAATCGTACGACTGCGTGATAAACTTTACTGAAAACTATTTAAAATCCCCAAATTTTCTCAAACAAAAACTGAACCGCAACAACTTGTGCATCCAAATTATGCGAAAATGTTTTACTGAAATTATCTCAAGTTTCCACAACGTTTGTTTATTTTACTAATATTTTCCAACTGGTTTGAGAAACTGAAAGTTTTGTACAATATTGCACAGCATAAAAATTTATAAAGCAACGTATCCTCGATTCAGTTTCCAAGCTTGCGTCGAGCATCCTGCGCAACATTTTTTGGATAAAAAAAAATTGATGTGCGATCCGGTCCAAGGAGATTCACACTGTGGACGATGTGGGTGCTAAACCGCAACTAAAACGAGGTACAAATTAAAATGCCGAGTTTCAAATTTGTAGCGGACTGTAGTTGTAATTTTAAAAAACGACAACACCGGAAAAGCCGAAAGTGTTGTTTAGGGGCGATTTTGATCAGCGAAAAATGCTTAGAAATGACAAGAAGATTTATAGCGGACACAAGGGGAGTTTGACTGAACTTACCTCGGAGGTTGGTCAGTCCAGATGCCGCTGCGACTACTATAAAAAAACAACGAAGGGAATGCACCCGAAACCACCCCTCTTGGTGATGTAAGAAACCAAACTCGACTCGGTACCAAGACGACGCCACTAACACTTAAGTGCGTCGCGGGAATTTGTTCTTTTGCTGATTTCACCCGTCCAAGTCAAAACAAGGGATCAATTGGAAAGTGAAACAAGACCAGACGACGAGTAAATCCACGGGACGACCACAAAATTTCACTTTTTGAAATCGAAGTACAAGTTTCGCTACTTTATACATTTTTATGCTGCGCTATTACCATTGAGCATAATAATTGATTACAAACAAAACACCGCGACTCTTATCATTATAATGGTTGTTGGTATCATACTAAATGGTTAATTATAAGAAAGCGAACTGTAATTAAAAAACTTCAATTGCAGATGTTTTTTAACATTCGCCCAACGTGGTCGTAGCCAGAACTCGTATTAATCCGATTTATAAGTTTTCAATGTTACTAAACGATATCAATTCATAAATTCTACAAAAATTTATTGAATTTTTTAAAGAGCTTTGCTTAAGCAATTATTCAAAATACAGTCCATTGAAGGGTTTAAAAGTACCGCGCATGTGGGTACGCACGCCATCTGTGGCCAACTACTTTTCGAAAACGGTTTCTGGAAAATTCTTTCTACTACGACCATTTGAGTTTGTTCCAACAAAATATTTCTGCTTCAATAAAACACACGAACAACTTTAACAACATGAAAGTTTCGTTTGATCACGTTTACCGTATTCAATTTAGTGATGAGCTACGTTAGAGCTATGGTCACGCAAACTGGTGGGATTTTTGCAAACTACTCGCTATTCTAAATGGTGAAATCAGTGAATTTGAAGAAATTTCCTCAAATTTTTAATTAGCGGTTTTTTAAAAATTACTAAATAAATGATTCTAACTAAACTTACGAAATGCACTTAAGATTCATCTGTGGTTGCAAATTTCTGTTTTAAACTCCACCACGTGGAGCAATAGTACGTTCGACTTCGATAGCTCGAGTTCTATGATAGCTAGAAATTTGATTTAAGAACATAAACTAGAGAAAAGTCTATAACCGGAAATTAGTTTAAAACATACAGGGTGAGCCAAGACGATTATACAGGGCAAGTCACTTTTAAATGGAATGTTGTGTATAAAAGAAGATTCTTTTCGAGCCTTTTCCTAAACTCTTTTACAACATACACAACATTCCATTTAAAAAAAGTTACTTGCCCCTGTATATTTGTCTTCAGTCACCCTGTATGTTCAAAAATAATTTCTGGTCATAGACTTTTTTCTAGTTTATGTTCTTCAATCAAATTTCTAGCAATCATAGAACTTGAGTTATCGAAGTCTGTGACGCACTATTACCCCTCGGCATATTCAAGAGTATGGTGGAAGTAAATATTTAACGAAATAACCTTTCCAGATGTAACAAAGAAAATTATTATACGTAATCAAAATGGTAACCTGAAAGTTTTCTAGTTTTCTACAAAGTTAACAGAAAATTGAAAACGAAGCTTCTTGCTGAAAGCATTACCATGACCAAATTTTTTTTTGCTATAACACGCTTTGAATAATGTGACTAATTGTTTAACGCAAGTCTCTTGATATTCAAGTAGAATTGGTAAGACCCAGTTTTATATCAAATGTTGTTTAAATTTTAAATACAAAAATTTATATAATGTAAGCAGCTATAAAGCTACATATAGCTATTTTACCTGATAATCCCCTTTAACTCTTTGTATGACGTCATTTTTTTTCATTTCATATTTTTTCCTCACTGTCGTGCATAAGTTAATATTAAACTGAAACACATAACGTTCCTTTGAGAAGGTAGCTCCAAGGCGGAAGTAAATTTATTAACATTGCAAAAATAAACAAAATAGACCGTTCTGTAGGGCATCAATATTAGCACGCCTGTGCCTAGTACTTCCTTCTCCACGTTTAACTCAATTGAGTTACTTGATAACTCGCAAATTTACAGAATTTGAATTAATTTTATCGTATGGTTAGATGTTAGGGGTCTGTAACTCCATCTGTAGTCGCTTGAGTTAAGCTTCCAGTTTCTTTTAGTTTAGATTTAAACGAAAATGGTGTCTAGTCGATCAGGATAGGAAGAAGATCAATTTCATTTTCTGTTAACCAAGTACAACAAAACTTCTTAAAGTTACAACTTAAAACGAAACTATTGATTTGGCAAACATGCATGCAAATACAACCACTTTTAACAAGTCAAATCATTACAATAAACGCACAACTACCTACACAATTCCAAGCCCTATAGCTTACCTTTTCATCATGATCCGATTCTTCATTGGAGCCTCCCTCTGAACCGCCTTCTGAAGCGCCACCTTCTTCTTTTGGTGCGTTTAACTTACGTGCTTGCTTATCCATAAGACTCGTCCTAGATCGCGTTTTCTTCCAACTGTAGTAATACTTGACTAAACTAGCAATGGTTTTGTCCGGTAACTGTCAAAACAATAAATTATTTTTTTTTAATAAAAAACCCAAAAAAACCTACCATTTGACGTATTCTATGAAAACTTTTGCCGTGGAACTGGAACGCTTGTTCAAAAAGAACTTTATCTTCAACCGACCATTCGTCAGGGAAGGGGGTGAAGTTGGCCAAATCGAGAACGGCGCGGTCCAAATCGTGTTTATGCCAAAATAACATTCCAAGAGCTTGTTCACCGTTGTAACCGTATTTGTCTTTTGCCAAAACAATGTAGTCTTCCACTGTAACGGGATGATTGAGGCTACTGTCGGAACTGGACGCGGACTTACATTTGGATTCAGGAATGGCGTCAGTGGGGGACCAAACGAGTAAAGCTCTATCAGCTAAAAGTTCGGGTTTACGTTGTGATTCTGGTTGGAGTTCGGGGCATATAGCCTGGTAATCCCGCCCAACGCGAATCTTATCTACTGGAACTGCAAAAAAAACTTTAGTCCTGTTTTTTTTTGGCCAATTTGAAAATTTGGGTGAAATTAGGGGAATTTTTACGGAAAACCTGAGTTAAAGGCAAAACACGCTACCTGAGCTTTCGTCCTCGCTACTGGAGTCTTGGACATGACCGTTGGGACTTGGCCCCCTGCTTCTTCGGCCATTGCGGGCATTTTCACTATTCTTTTCAGCTAACACCATCTCGCTTCTTCACTGCTGAGTCTTCATATAAACCAAAATAAATTAACTAGAAGAAAAATTGGGGACTATGAATCAGCATCACCACTGTTCACTCTTGATTCTAATATGACTAGAAACGCGTGTTCAGACCACCGTAGTTTCTCTCTCGGTTGAAGTTTTCACCGCAGTGGCGCTGCTGCACTTCCGGCACAAAATTTTTACAATTAAATAAAATTTTCTATATTAGAGCCTTAACCCGGCAAATTGGCTCTAAAGCGTAATTCCGTGCTATAAAATGTTTTTTGTTTAAATATTTTTTTAATAATTCCGAAAAACGGAAAAATTACCAATTTTTTTGTTAATTTCCATGAAATTAATTGTAAAATTACGTAATTTCGACTAAAATAATCTTAACAAATGAAAACATAACGTGAGAAATCCGAATTATCAATTAAACAAGAATTATTCACCTTACCGCTTTCTATCGCCTCTCTTCTTTCACGTTAGTTGTATCTCGTTCTAATTTCAAAAGTCACTGTTTGACGTTTAAGGAATGAGACATAACCTCACTTTACAGTCAAAATGTCTTTTGTCAATATAATAATTAAAAGGGGTATTTCTACGTCTTGTGTCCGAAATGGCAAGCGAAATTTCAAAAAATTTTCGATTTTCAACAAGCGAGGCAGCAGAATTCTGAAGGAACAACGTAAAAATCCCCAATGCGATTTTCCCCATGACAGTGAGGCTCCAAAAATCTCATTTTAGCACTTAATAGCAACGATTTTTCTAGAACGAGGCGTCAGAGATGTTGGATACACTTTTGACGGCAAATTTATTGAAGTGCCTGAAAAAATTCCTGAATTAATCGTCCCTGATCTCAAAGATTTTCAGGTAATTTTTGCTACAATTGCTTTGTTTTTTTAAACAAATATTTTACAGTTGAAAGCTTATGTATCATATCGAGCTGCTCATGTTATCCAATCCGAATTCACGGCGAAAGATTTATTTGATGTTGTTTACGCCCCGAAAATTGCCAAAGACCTGAAAGAAGGAAAACTAAACGAAGACGGTTCTTCCACAGAACCTTCCCCTGAAGAAAGAATGGAGCCAGAAGACGCAAAAGCTAAAGCTCTTCGAACTGGAACAGATTTGTTTTCATAATTTATGTTAATCTAGACACAATTAAATAAAAATTGAAATATTTTTAGTTTGTTATTAAAACAATTTAGCAAATAAATTTGAGCTATTTAATTAAATTTTGGCGCTTTTTGAATAAAATTTAATAATCCTTAAAAGTGTTTTATTGGTTGCCTATATTTGACACAATCCTAACCTCAAACTTAATTATTATCGCTTCAATTAGTGTGTATAACCCTTTACTTACTAACAAAGTTTCTAATAAGTAGTCTAAGCTTTTCTTTAGCCTCCAGCAACGAAGAAATGAATCACTTTATCATGACCTTTTAACCCTGAAATTGTGCAATATTTGATCATGTACGGGTTAAAGCAAGCGTTAAGCGCTTCAAATTTTAAAAAAACGGTGAGTTTTTTTAGTTTTCTTCCATTTTATAACCCTGACTTGTAGGGCGTGAGATTTGTGCATAAGCCCCACTTGGAGGCGCTTCGAGAACGCGTTATCAACGGTCCAAGTCTGCAAGATTTTATCAGTAACCCCAAACCGATTTTGGACGAAACCCCTGAAACTTGGAAAGATTACGAAGGCAAATTGAAACGTGAAAAAGGCGAAACTGACCGTCTCCGTTTACCTCCTTGGCTCAAAACCAAAATACCAACAGGCAAAAAATTTAGTGAACTCAAAGAGCAATTGCGGAAATTAAATTTGCATACAGTTTGCGAAGAAGCAAGATGTCCCAATATAGGAGAATGTTGGGGAGGAGGAGAACACGGTACAACTACTGCAACCATAATGGTAACGTTAAAATAATTTTTTCTAAATATTAATAATTTTAATTTAGTTATTAGGTGATACTTGTACGAGAGGATGCAGGTTTTGTTCAGTCAAAACATCAAAGAACCCACCACCTCCTGACCCCAATGAACCCAAAAACACTGCTACAGCTATAGTTTCGTGGGGCTTAGATTATATCGTATTAACATCAGTGGATCGAGACGGTTTGTTCAGAAATTAACCAAACTATTGGTTTATCCCATAATTTTAGATTTGCCGGATGGAGGCTCCAGTCATTTTGCCGAAACTGTTCGAGAATTAAAACTACAGTAAGTTTAGGAACACTGTCGATTATCACTAATTGCTGTTTATCATTGATGTACAAAAATTTGTAAAGTCAACAGAGAATCTGAACATTGATCCAAATTTTGCTTATTGATACCGTCACTATTTACAGTGACGTCATTATATAGTTAGTTTAAAGTGACGTCACTATATCAGTAACTAAAACAACGTGATGATATACTTAACTAAATTTGGTATTTTGTTAGGAAGAGCGAAATTTTGGTGGAGTGCCTGGTGCCCGATTTCCGGGGCGATTTGTCCGCCGTAAAAACCATTGTGGAGTCTGGTCTTGACGTTTACGCTCACAATATTGAAACTGTTGAGGCTCTCACGCCTCAAGTTCGCGATATTAGGGCTAAATACAGGTAAAAATTGTTATTGGATAACGTTTGATTATTTTAAAATTATTTTAGACAATCTTTGGCGATGTTGGAGGGGGCGAAAAAATTTAGGGATGATCTGTTAACGAAATCGTCGATTATGTTGGGTTTGGGGGAAAGAGATGAAGAAGTGAGACAAACTTTGATGGATTTGAAGACGGCTGGAGTAGATTGCGTTACTTTAGGACAATATATGCAACCAACTAGACGACATTTGAAGGTTTTTGAGTATGTGACTCCGGAAAAGTTTCAACATTGGGAAAAAGTAGGGAACGAAATGGGATTTTTGTATGTTGCTAGCGGACCTTTAGTTCGAAGTTCCTATAAAGCTGGAGAATTTTTTATTGCTAGTCTATTGAAGAATCGCAAAAGTCATGCCGCTTAACGGAATTATTCTTAATGAAATGAGTTTATTATTGTTATGGAAAATAATTTAAACAAAGTATACTTTGTAATTTATGTTGTTACGAAATATAAATTAGTTTTATTTGATTTATTTTTTTAACTATTGTAACATTTTCCAAAGAACGATTCCTCTAAAATAAATAATTGCACCACAAAAGAATCATCTTAGATTGTACAACATTTAACGTTATTTCTTTATTGGTTTACTTGCTATCTAGTTAACTTAACGTAGGTAAAACTCTAGAGGGCGCTGAGTATTTTTTGAAAGAACTGCATAAAAGGAACACGATTTTGTGACCTTGTTGTTTGTTTTACCACCTAACGTAGGTAGAATTGCAGAGGGCGCTGGCAACTTTTTTAAAGTTGGGAGTAGTTGAATAAGTTGGAGAACACCTGCAAGAGTCGTTTGATGAATTAGGTAGGTGACGCGTCTCTTAATTACAATATTTATTATTTACAATTTTACATACAATTATTCTAAAGTACAATCACACAAAATGCAATTACAATAAATATGGCACATGTAATAATTTAATAACTACAAATTGTCTTTTTACACAAGTTTTGTTTCTGTTCGAGACGCAAAACTTTTGCAAGATCAACTCTATGACATATAATTATTAAAGAGTATCGAAATATCTGAATACATGTATAAAATGATAGGGCGTAACCATGCGGATCAAGTCTATTTCCTGATATTTTTGGGCCACCTTTTAGCAACTAGTCTCCACTTGATAGTTTCGTAAATAGTGCAATAATACAGCTGGAAAATGGGTGACAAATCGAAGATATCAGTGGATAAAGCCAATCGCGCCTCACTAACAAACACAAATTACCAACAACAGGGCCGTAACAACGTCTTTCACGCCTTGACTGGAGGAATTAAGGAACTTAAGTCGACTAGATTAGCAGCCATTATTATCAATTTGGCTCGTTGTTTCGCTTAACCGATTTAGCAATTATTGAAATGATCCGGTCCGTTGTTTGTGTAGTTAAATCGAAATCAACGCCATAACAACCCAATTTTCCCGGTTTTATTATGTTTGATCGGCCCGAACGCAACGTCTACTTCACTGGTTCCATTATTACGTTTGGTATTGCAGCATTGGAGCGGCTAGGTTTGGATGGTGTGTGGTGTTCATCCTTAGTGCTGATAAACTTTTATTATACCACTCATCTTCGGCACTCATACCTATTAAAAAAAAATTAAATTAACTCCAGTCTAGAATTCCGACAACTAATTGCGAATGGGAGGCGAGCTTTAAAAAGCTCGCGTTCGCCGGAAATAACGTCGTTTCCGGTCTGATGCACCGAGATTACGGACGGCGTCTTCAAGACGTTTCATTTCCGAGTTGCGATGAAATTTTGGTCAGAGAGCAAAAAGCCGGCTAATGCAACTCGTATTTTATGTCAGTGCACTTGCTTGAGTTCAAGATAATTTATTCTCAAATAGTAGCTGAAGGAAAATTTTGAAGTTTTACAGAGATTCGAGTTGTTCGCGGTCTTTGATGGTGACGAAAATGAATTAAAATAGAAGTCGAGTTAAAATGATAAAAATTAATAATTTGCAACTCTTGATTTTACTTACTCATTGCATCTTGTCTCATTCCTGCTACTGTAGTCATGTTGGTTCCATGTGACATGGAAAAGGACTGCGCCATCCCCGGATACGAACTTGTTGTCATCTGAAAAGGATTTAAACGATACTAACGTCAGAAATTATTAGAAAATTTAAAATTGCCACGCAAAGATTTACAAAAAAAATTAGAGAAATTAAGAGAAATAATGTAAGAATTTTCTAAATTGAAAGAAACGGACTTTAATGCTTAAAACTAGATCTGAATAAAACTTGAGCTAACTAAAATTCAGTCTTGAGATTATTCTCGTCATTTTCTGCCAAATTGTCGGCGGAGGAAGCGTCCGTTTTAATTTGTTTTATTTTAAATTCGGGTGCCCTTTGCGGCCCTTGGTCGCCGGTTATGGCGTTCCGGCGGCCTTAATCCGGCCGAGCCGTATCTAATTTGTGGGGGAGATTTATTTGCATATTATTTGATGAGTGGGCTAGCAGCGTCGCGACGCTCTCCGCTGATAGGATGGGTGTGACGGCTGCCGTCGCTCGCCTGTACGGAGGAAGTGCGGTCTTTGCTAAACTAATCATCCAACCTGTTTGACCTCACTTAATTAATTTACCTGCATCGGCTAATCACACACTGGCACCGTTTCAACGATTCAAGGACGATTTTGCATTGAATTAAGGAGCGTCGCGACGGCAACCCGACGGGAATAATATTTTATCATCCAATAAATTAGGTTCAGTTTTAACTTATTTCAGTTCGTCCAGCTATTATCATCAGTTTTTGGTTCATCTCATTTTTAATTTAGCAATTACATGTCTGTATTGTTGGTTGCGGAAATGCCAAATAAAAATTTAAAAAATAGCTAAACAAATTTATTAAATTACGTTACTCGTTTCAAATAGACCTATAGTTATCATAATAAAATATAGAATATAATTAACAAAAAGAAACAGCCAAAATAAATTTAAAAAGTTAAAGAATCTAAATATAACAATTGCAATTAATTGCGCACGTGCGTATTCTGTGGTCGACGCTTTATAGAGAGCGGCGAACAAACTAATTAGGTGATTTCAAACTTAAAGCAATAAGCTGTTGAAAAATAGAAGTGTTCTTTTCTCCTTGTTTTTATATAATTCTTTATTAACATATTTAAGACGCTTTGCATGATTGTGATATGAAACTACATTTTGAGGGTTTATCTTAACTGTTGTATTACTTCTTAGTCACCATAGAAAATTAAATTTCGTTATTCAAGGACTCTCGCCACTGTGAGATCTTAAGAGACTTTTAAAACTTTTAGTATTGAGTTACAAACGGATGAAAACAGTTTATACAACAATAATTCATGTACAAGTTTTGAAAATGACTGAATTTTCGCATTTCTAAATTTTGACATGAATTTCATTAAAATGTTAATATTATTTAACATAATTTATTCAAAGACAAATTGCATACAAATAAATTGCTTTTATAAGTTTTTGGTTGCTTATGATTTTTAAAATAACTTCATGGGATTAACAAATCAAAAGTAAATAAAATTTGATGCACTTTATGGAACAATTTTCGGGTAATTATTTTCAAAAACTTTAGCAATCTCTTTTTCTCCATAAAGAGATTTTTTTTGTCACGTTCCTAATCAATATCCTTAACAAAGTGTTGTTAAATTTGCTTGAACATTTCAAAACTTTGTTATTTCTTGTTATATTCTAGAAGTTAAATTTCTTAATTATTCTCCCATAAATTAAATGCTGCATTATTTAGATTTAATAGCCGCCAATTCGGTGCTTTATGGCACGTCTCGCAACTTCACAAAAAAATAATTATTACAAAAACAAAAATTTGTTTGTTTTGAACCTGCTCTGTTCAATTTATGGCGGTTGAAAATCGAGTTAAAATGCACATTGAAAATGACGCTGTGTTGCTAACCTGAGGGTATCTGTTGATGGCCGTGGGATGTGGGTAGGGCTGATAACCCCGCGCCGCCCCCGGATAGATGTTTCGCATCATGGCGCCGTTACAGCCAGGCAACACACTAGGGGCCAAAGCTTTCTGCAGTTGCTTCTCCTGTTTACGATACTTAGCTCGTCTGTTCTGAAACCACACCTGAAAATCGCAAAAATCAAATTTTCATCAAACAAAACTACAATTTCCCAACATAACGCGATTCGCCCGGCGCCTCCACCACTTGTGCAAAGCAACAAATTGCGCAACGAAGCGCGTAAACTGTTTTTTAGTTAGTTTAATAGTCATTTAGATTACTGTTAAACAATTTCTAAAACCTGACGGTTTCTCTAAATGAGTCTCAAGAATTAAGAGAATATGCAGAGTATTTTGAACACACCCCAATTCAACTACTGAATTCCGTTTTATTTTGGAGTACATTTTCTGTGTTGAAACGGCCGTTTGTGCCGACACCCAATTTCAATTCGCGCTATTTCACCGCCGCCCCCCGATTCCGCCGTCTTTAGACAAAGGCGGGCGGCGTCGGTGGCCGTGCCACAGCTACTTACGCCAACACGAGGACAAACAAAAGAAGGCGATAAGGTCGCAAAATATGCATTAGGCTGTCTTAAAGAGAGCCGTGTTTGGGGGAATGAGCGGCGAGGGGTCGGTTCATCCGCCGCTGGGGGGCGGGCTAACTTCATTACGGATCCATTTGATGGGATCGAGGGAGAGACCGGGACGTGCCTCGCGTCTTTCGCGGTGCAGTCGGGGGGTCGCAATACCGCCGCCCTTCTCTTTTCTTTGTTTTAGGCGTCGTCGAAGACATGGCGACTTTAGGTGGGTGACTTTTTTTTTGTTCAAGCGTCACGCAACGAATTTTTGGCGACCAATTGCCGGAATGGGACGAGGAGTATCAAAGAATTCGTGATGGGTGACGGAGGGGAAGTTGATCGCGGAAACGGAAACGACCTCGCTGATGAACATCCAAAATCAAACTGGGGTAAAGAGGCAAAATATCGTCAAGCACCAGAAGGTGGAATTACCAAAAGAAGGACTCGAGGGTCTGATTTAATAATAGAGGGAAGTAACGACGCTGGACTACTTAAATTTAATGACTGCCCTTAGGGGGTTTAAAGTAATTAACTTGTTTTCTTACAAATATTTCGATAAAGTGGAGAAACTTTCTACCAAACATTCATAGGAGGAAAACCATCAAAGGCAAAGTTCCGAAAGTTTCTACTGAAAAACGAAAAAGAAATTTAACTGTCAGTATAAAATTTAAAAAAAATAAAGTACCTAAAGAAAATATTGCAAGGACCAGGGCTTGGCAGATTTAACCTAAAATTCCATCATAATTATATGTCCAACAGAAGAGTCCTTTTTGTGGGTTCATATTTTTTGAATTTAATAATTTTAAGAAAAAGAACTAAAGCACCCTAAATAAATATGAAATTCGAAATAAGTGTCCTTAAGTTTATTCAATAAATTTCGATTGTTACTTTAACTCTTTAGGCAAGTTAATTAAATGTGGAAAATGTTACAGTTCCAATTTTTTCGCGCTTTTACATAACGCATATAAAATTTTGAACCTGTTTCTCTAAGACAAATGTGGTTGAGATACCGAAACCCTGCGCTGTCTCTCGCTTTTATTTTTTCTGTCGTTAGCCTTTTTGTCCGTTTGGTCCGACAAGTCGATTAGTTTGCTTTGACGGCCCCTTTTGGGCCACCCTGTGCTCGCACCCTTTTCTTGCGGAAATCAAAGACTCGTCCCGATGACAGACTGCGTATCCCGGTAGAGAGGTTCACTCGGCTGGATCTTTGATTGAATTAGGCATTCGTTAAGCCAGGGGGCCCTCGAGACACAACTGTCACTGTGGAGTGCCCCCCCGGTGGACCGTTGTGACTCACGCATTAGCCGGTCCTGCTCAATCGAAATTCCTCAAAAAATGTAACCGAAAATAGAATCGAATTAGTTTTGTTTACGTAACGAAGCAATTTCGTACAGTATACACGTGAAAAAAAATTGCTAGATTACAATTTAATTGCATATACAGAGCGTCGCGACGCTCGTGTGAGATCGGTCTGTTTTAAAATTCACAAGAACCGTCGCAAACTCGACGCGATGCATGAATTTTAATTCGCACTCGTTCATTTTCTCTCTCCGCTTTCGAATTGAAAACCGCCTTTCACTGAGTGTTCATTAATATTTTAGTAATTTAATAACTGAAATTGTCATTAGGTTTGGAGAATTAAAATCGTTAGGGCGATAGCCGCGGATGTTTGAGCCCGTTTTCGGAATCCCCAAAACAGGAGCTAGGGCTATACAATCACGAAACCGAAATTGTTTAGTTTTTCAGTTATTGTTCAATAATTGAGACAAAAAATATTTTTTAACATTAACCAGTGTCATGGAATCTTAAGTGTTGCTAAATTAGTGCACAATCAATGAAATTGGTGGCGCTTCCGTCGGATAATTGCAAATAGGATAGAAATTGTTAAATGTAGAGAATCCGAATCTTTCAAAACTTTTGTTGAAAATTTTGCAGGTGCAGAAATAAACAATTTAGAAATAAGCAGAGCAAGAACAAGGCACTCCAGCAACTTTTGTAGATAATACAGCGCTATTTGAATCGGGGCAAGAATAGAAATCATTTACTAAGGTACTCCAGAAGGTAGAAATATTGTGAATAATGAGGCCAAATAATGGGAAATTAAACTGAACAAGACCAAATCAATTTATAAAATCAAGGAACCAATAGCAACAGAAACTAAGACAGAAGTGCCACAGGGAATTATTTTTGGATCTGTTCTCTACTTGTTATAAAGTTATAATGTACCACAGCTGGAGAAATACACTTCAGCAATTTTTGCAGGTAATAGAGCGTTACCTGTAATGGGATAAAATGAAAAAACACTTACTAAAGTTCTAGAAAAAGTTAGTAACGTTGTAAATGGCTGGACCAAGTATGGAAAATGAAACTGAACGAGACCAAATCATTTAAAATCAAAGTAACCGCTACTTAATATTAAGAGAAATTAAGGTGGGAGTGACACAGGGAAGTGTTCTTGGGCCTATCCTTTACCTGTTTTATGCTTATCATTTAACCAAGTAGAAACAAGTTACTTTAGAGTCTTTATAGATGACACAGCTCTACTTGCAACGAGGCAAGATCAGAAAACGTGACGTAAAATTAAAAAAAAAAAATTGTGAATGATTGGACCAAGCAATTTAAAAAGAAAAAGAAACCAAGACCCAGTATCAATAAAAAATAACACGGGAGTACCACAGGAAACCGTCTTTGGGCCTATCCTCTACCTGTTATTTACTTATGATATAGTACAGCGGAAACAAGAGACTGCAGCGATTCAGATTACACAGCGCTACTTGCAAGGGGGCAAGATAGGAAAATATCCACTAGAATACTACAAAGAGCTAAAAATGTTGTGATGACCGCACCAAGTAATGGAAATTTAAACTGGACAAGACCAAATCAATTTATAAAAACAAGAAACCAACAGCAATAGAAGTTAAGGTAGAAGTGCCACAGAGAAGTGTTTTTGGAGCTATTCTCTCTTTGTTATAAGCTTATAATGTACCAGAGCTGAAGAAAATTGCTTCAACGACTTTAGTAGATAACAAAACGTTATCTGTAATGAGATAAGATCAAAAAACATTTACTAATCTACAAGAAGCTGGTAACGTTGTAAATGGCTAGACCAAGTATTGAAAATTAAACTAACTGAGAGAAAATGACTTGAAATGAAAGTAATTGCGACTCATTATCAATATAAATTAAAGTGGGAGTGCCACAGGGAAGTGTTTTTGGACCTATCCTCTACTTGTCTTTTACTTGTCATATAACCAAGTTTAAACAAGTTACTTTAGAGTCTTTATAGAAATATTGCGAATGACTAGACCAAGCAATTTAAAACTAAATTAAATTAGACCAAATTAATTTATATTAATTTTATTAACAAAAAAGAAACTAAGACCCAGTATCAATATAAAATAATGTGGGAGTACCACAGAGAACTGTTTTTGGGCCTATCCTCTACCTGTTATTTACATAGAATATAGTAGAACTGAAACAAGTGGCTTCAGCGACTCAGATGATACAGCTCTAATTGCAAGTGGACAAGATAAAAAAAAATAAAGAATAGAAAAAAAGCTAAAACTGTTGTGATAACTGCACTAAATAATGGAAAATTAAACTGGGCAAGACCAAATCAATTTGTAAAAACAAGGAACCAATAGCAATAGAAATGAAGATAGAGATGCCATGAAGAAGTGTTTTTGGAGCTATTCTCTCTTTGCTATAAATTTATAATGTATTAGAGCTGAAGAAAGTAACTTCAACGACTTTAGCAGATGACAAAACGTTATCTGTAATGAGATAAGACCAAAAAACATTTACTAAAATTCTACAAAATGCTACTAACGTTGTAAATGGCTAGACCAATGATAGTATACTAAACTGAAGGAGACCACATCTGTTGAAATAAAAGTAATGGCAACTCAATATCAATAGAAATTAAGGTGGGAGTGCCACGGGGAAGTGTTCTTAGAACTATCCTCCATTTGTATTTTACTTGTCATATAACCAACTCGAAACAAGTTACTTTAGAGTTTTTATAGATAACACAGCACTACTTGCAACGAGGCTAGATCAGGAAACATGACAAAATTAAAAAAAATATAGAAATATTGTGAATGACTAGACCAAGCAATTTAAAACTAAATTAAATTAGACCGAATCAATTTGTATTAATTTTATTAACAAAAAAGAAACTAAGACTCAGTATCAATACAAAATAACGCGGGAGTGCCACAGAGAACTGTTTTTGGACCTATTCACTACCTGTTATTTGCATAGAAGATATCAGAGTTGAAACAAGTGACTTTAGCGACTCAGATGATACAGCACTAATTGCAAGGGGACAAGATAAGAAAATGAAGAAACGGGAAAAAAGCTAGAAATGTGATAACTGCACTAAGTAATGGAAAATTAATCTGGACAAAACCAAATCAATTTATGAAATCAAGGAACTAATAGTAATAGAAATTAAGGTAGAAGTGCCACAGATAAGTGTTTTTGGAGCTATTTTCTCTTTGTTATAAATTTATAATGTACCAGAGCTGAAGAAAATTACTTCAACGACTTTAGCAAATTACAAAACGTTATCTGTGATGGGATAAGATAAAAAAATATTGACTAATCTACAAAGAGCTGGTAACCTTGTAAATGACTGGACCAAGAATTGAAAATTAAACTAATCGAAACAAAATCAGTTGAAATGAAAGTAATTGTGACTCAATATCAATAGAAATTGAGGTGAGAGTGCCACAGGGAAGTGTTTTTGGATCTATCCTCTACTTGTTTTTTTACTTGCTATAAAGCCAAGTTGAAACAAGTTACTTTAGAGTTTTTATAGATGACACTGCACTACTTGCAACGAGTCAAGATCAGGAAATATGATATAAGATCTTAAAAAAATAGAAATATTGTGAATAACTGGACCAAGCAATTTAAAATTAAATTAAATCAGACCAAATTAATTTATATTAATTTAATTAAACCAAGATCCAGCATCAGTAGAAAATAACGCGGGAGTGCCACAGAGAACTGTTTTTGGGCCTATCCTCTACCTGTTATTTACATAGAATATAGTAGAGCTGAAACAAGTGACTTCAGCGGATCAGATGATACAGCACTAATTGCAAGGGGACAAGATAAGAAGAAAAAAAAAGTAGTTGTGATAACTGTACTAAGTAATGGAAAATTAAATTGGACAAGACCAAATCAATTTATAAAATTAAGGAACTAATAGTAATAGAAATTAGGGTAGAAGCGCCTCAGAGAAGTGTTTTTGGAGCTATTCTCTTCTTGCTATAAATTTATAATGCATTAGAGCTGAGGAAATTTACTAAAACAACTTTAGCAAATGACAAAACGTTATATGTAATGGAATAAGATAAAAAAACATTTACTAGACTTCTACTAAAAGCTAATAACGTTCTAAATGGCTAGACCAAGAATAGAAAACTAAACTGACAGAGACCAAATCTGTTGAAATAAAAGTAATAGCGACTCAATATCAATAGAAATTAAGGTGGGAGTGCCACAGGAAAGTGTTCTTGAACCTCCTCTACTTGTATTTTACTTGTCATATACCCAAGTTGAAACAAGTTACTTTAGAGTCTTTATATATGACACAGCACTACTTGCAAGGAGACAGGATCAGGAAACATGACATAAAATTTAAAAACAAAATAGAAATATTATGAATGACTGGAGCAAGCAATTTAAAATTAAATTAAATTAGACCAAATCAATGTATATAAATTTTATTATTGAAACTAAGACCCAGTATCAATAGAAAATACCGTGGGAGTACCACAGGGAACCGTTTTTGGGCCTTTCTCTACCTGTCATTTACTTATGATATAGTTGAGCTAAAACAAGAGACTTCAGCGATTCAGATGACCCAGCGCTACTTGCAAGAGGGCAAGATTAGGAAACATTTACTAGAATACTGCAAACAGCTAGAAAAGTTATAAAGACTACACCAAGTAATGGAAGATTAAACTGAAGAGACCAAAACAAAGTATTGCGTGTCATAATAAATCGTCTCTTATATATAGAAAAGAGATATTGATAGCAATTTTTAAGTATAGACCTCAACAATACTTTATGAAAAATAATTTGAAAAAATTTGAATTGTTCAACTATTACATAAAGTTCAAACCCGAGATGCTATTCAAAATCGTTTTGAGAAACTTTTGTAAAATTTGCATATCAAATGGCATGGGGTGTTTTCTTATGTTTGTAAACTTTTTACTTATTTGTTTCTTTTTTATTAATTAAAGATTATATGAGGACTAAAATTGATATCAGAAACAAAAATTGCTACGGTCCAATCCTATCCACTCATATCGCTTCTTCATAACAGTTCCAACAAAAAGCGTCAGCTTTCAACTTTAAGTGACCCTTTTGATTTAATTTTTGCATATTTCAACAACGATTTGTATAACAAACGAATTTTGCATAATTAATTGCTTCAAACTTGCCCACTTTTTGCGACAAATTTCGATTAAATCAAGGGAAGTGTTCTGGATCTTACCTGTATCCTAGCTTCGTTTAATTTGGTACTTCTGGCTAGTTCTTCTCTACAATAAATGTCGGGATAGTGACTTTTAGCGAAAGCCGCTTCTAATTCGGCCAGTTGTTCTTGGGTGAAGGTGGTGCGATGTCTTCTTCGCGCCGGCGTCGGACACGACGCCGTAGTAGGCGTATGTCCTGTATGTTGAGGACCTCCCGGCGATACGGTACCTAAACTGTTACTACCCGCCGTCGTCGGTTCCGGTTTGAGCTTTTTAAAAGCTCCATCTATAACAAAATATACATTTTCATTTAGAAAATTTCAAATGTTTAATAATTGAGGATCAATTAACTCGTTCGGTTACGGGATGGATGAGGTCGTGTTTCTTGTTTTAGAAATTGCATTGGAATTAAATGAAACTGAAATGCCGCTAGCGGGTTTCTTGACAATGCACTTAAACCCGGGTCTAATTAGGTGTTATAGCTACAACGGAACAGGGACAAAGACAATGATTATTTCGAACATAATTCCACCTGCCATGACTCGAATCCCGCTCTATAATCTGCATTGTATAGAGCGAAAGCTCACAGGGGTGGCTGTGATTTTGCTATGTGTACATATGGGCATATAATGGGCGCTCAGGGTGTCCTAATGAAGTGTCAATTTACTCCTCTTAAGCCTCTAACATATGCAGCGGTACAATGCGGACACACCGCGGGTCAGCCCCGCAAAGCCCCCGTTTACACTCAATTTGACATATTGTGACGCCAGACCCAAAGCGAGCTTTATGCCAAATCCAGCAATTCGCATACTTTTAGACCAGGAACCACCCCCAATTTTTTTTAACGTTGTCCAGCTTTTAACTCGACTTTCTTTAGGCAAAAATTTTGTTTACAGCCAGAAACAGAAAATTGTAGAACTTTGACACGTATTAATTATCACTTATGTCACTCGCTTTCAACTTAAAATTTTGTATATTTAATTATTTTACAAGGCTTGTAATTAAGCTTTTTATTATTTTTTTGATAGTGTTGCAAAGTTTTATGTCAAAAGAAAAACAATAATAATTTAAAAGATTTTCTGAATTTTTGCAACAAGTTATTAATTACTTTTTATATTTCTAAACTTTAACGAAATGGCTCTTCAATGAAGTTGATAATACCACAACATTTTCGAGTTTCCATTTAATTAGCCACAATTTTCATCTTCAATATTGAGCTTTTGACCAAGGTTTGGAATTTTAGGGCCATATTACAAAAAACTATCAATAGATGTACGAGCATTTATATTGCATTAAAATTGATTATTATTCTGAAATTTATGTGCCTTAAAAAAATTCAAATTTTTGAGCTTTAACACGTATCAATTTTTGTATTATTTTATACTTAACTCCAGCTACTATTTATCTACATTCTTGAGTTTAGTATTGAGTTTCTATGCCAGGATTCTGCATATTTAACTATTTTAAATTTAATGAATCGATAATTGTGCTGACATTTAAAATATTTTCTAAAATGCATGAAATTATTTTCTAGAGCTTCAACAAACTTTCTGCAACAACAACGTTAATAAGGAAATGTGAGCTTTAATATCGAACTATAATGGATTATTACTCTAAAATTCATAAGCTTTCATAAAAAGGGAAATTTTTTGAGTTTTAACAAAAATCAATTTTTTGTATTCTTTTACAATAAAATCCAACTGCTATTTATCTACATTTTTGAATTTAGTACAAAGCTTTTAAGTCAGGATTTTGCATATTTAACTATTTTACAATTAATGAATCAATAATTGTGCTAACATTTGAAATATTTTCAGAAATGCATCAAATTAATTTTTAGAGCTTTTACGAGCTTTTCCTGCAATAACAACGTTAATAAAGAAGTGCGAGCTTTTATATCGAGCTATAATTCTCTAAAATTTATGAGTTATAATAAAAATAGAAATTTTTTGAGCTTTAACGCGTATTAGTTTTTTGTATTTTTTTGCACTAAACCCCAACTGCTATTTATCCACATCTTTGAGTTTAGTATAGAGCTTTTAAGTCAGGATTTTGCATATTTAACTATTTTACAATTAATCAATCAATCATTGTACTAACATCTGAAATATTCTCTAAAGTGCATCAAATTATTTTCTAGAGCTTTTACGAGCACTTCTTGCAATAACAACATTAATAAAGAATTGTGAACTTTTATATTGAACTATAATGGATTATTCCTCTAAAATTCATGAGTTATAATAAAAATAGAAATTTTTTGAGCTTTAACGCGTATCAATTTTTTGTATTCTTTTGCACTGAACTCCAACTGCCATTTTTCTACATCTTTGAGTTTAGTATAGAGCTTTTAAGTCAGGATTTAGCATATTTAACTATTTTGCAATTAATCAATTAATAATTGTACTAACATCTGAAATATTCTCTAAAATGCATCAAATTATTTTCTAGAGCTTTTACGAGCATTTCTTGCAATAACAACATTAATAAAGAATTGCGAGCTTTTATATTGAATTATAATGGATTATTCCTCTAAAATTCATGAGTTATAATAAAAATAGAAATTTTTTGAACTTTAACGCGTATTAATTTTTTGTGTTCTTGCACTGCACTCCAACTGCCATTTTTCTACATCTTTGAGTTAACTATAGAGCTTTTAAGTCAGGATTTAGCATATTTTACTATTTTACAATTAATCAATCAATAATTGTACTAACATCTGAAATATTCTCTAAAATGCATCAAATTATTTTCTAGAGCTTTTACGAGCATTTCTTGCAATAACAACATTAATAAAGAATTGCGAGCTTTTATATTGAATTATAATGGATTATTCCTCTAAAATTCATGAGTTATAATAAAAATAGAAATTTTTTGAACTTTAACGCGTATTAATTTTTTGTGTTCTTGCACTGCACTCCAACTGCCATTTTTCTACATCTTTGAGTTAACTATAGAGCTTTTAAGTCAGGATTTAGCATATTTTACTATTTTACAATTAATCAATCAATAATTGTACTAACATCTGAAATATTCTCTAAAATGCATCAAATTATTTTCTAGAGCTTTTACGAGCATTTCTTGCAATAACAACATTAATAAAGAATTGAGAGCTTTTATATTGAACTATAAAGGATTTTTACTCTAAAATTCATGAGTTATAATAAAAATAGAAATTTTTTGAGCTTTAACGCGTATTAGTTTTTTGTATTCTTGCACTAAACTCCAGCTGCTATTTATCTACATCTTTGAATTTAATATTGAGCTTTTAAGCAATGATTTTGCATACTTGGCTATTTTACAATTAGTAAATTGATAATTGTGGTAACATTTGAAATATTCTCTAAAATGCATCAAATTATTTTCTAGAGCTTTTACGAGCCTTTTTTGGCAACAACAACGTTAATAGAAAAATGTGAGCTTCTATATCGAGATATAATGGATTATTACTCTAAAATTCGAAATAGAAAAAAGACATTTTTTGAGCCTTAATGCGTATCAATTTTTTGTATTATTCTTTAATGACATCCAACTGCTATTTATCTACATCTTTAAGTTTAGTACAGAGCTTCTAAGCCAGGATTTTGCATATTTAACTATTTTACAATTAATGAATCAATAATTGTGCTAAGGTTTGAAATAATATCTTAAATGCATCAAAGTATTTTCTAGAGCTTTCACAAGCTTTTCTTGCAATAGCAACGATAATAAATAAATGCGAGTTTTTATATTGAACTATAATGGATAATTACTCTAAAATTTTAGAACTTTAATAAGAATAGAAATTTCTTGAGCTTTAACGCGTATCAATTTTTTGTATTCCTTTATATTGAACTCCAACTGCTATTCATCTACATCTTTGAAGTTTAGTATTGAGCTTTTAAGTAAGAATTTAAAATTTTTGTTTATTCTACAATTTGTAAAATAATAATTGTGCTGAAATATTCTCTAAACGCATCAAATTATTTTTTTGAGCTTTCACGAGTTTATCCTGCAATAACAACCTTAATAAAGCCAAAAGAAAATTCCAAAAATACTTTTCCTTTTTGATATTGAGCTTTTAAGCAAGCATTTTGATTCTACTTTACAAATGATTTTAAGTAAAAAAATTCCAAACTTTGCCAACAAATTATATTGAATTATTACTTTAAAATTTGCAAGTTTTTGTGAGCTTTTGTATCAAATTCTTAATTAATTTTCCATTTTTTCCTTTTACAAATTTGTAATCTGATGACAAAGCTGAAAGAACTAGAAAATTGTCGAGCTTTTAACTATCTATATTTTCGGAGTTTCTTAAGTGACATTTCTTATAAAATCATTAAATAAATTAGATTTTTTTGAGATTTTAACAGGCCCATAAATCCATTAAAAAAAGTTTCAACTTTCAACTGTCAATTATTTAATTGTTTTTAGATTTTATCTTAAACTTTTAGGAAATTATTTCGAATATTCAAACGATTTTAAATAACAATACTGCAAGCTTTTATTTCAAATTATAACCGATTATTAAGCTAGAAGCTTGAGAGCTTTTGTAAGCTTTTTTGAGTAAAATTTTTATTTCTGTGAGCTTTTACGAATTTATAAATCTATGAAAACTTTCGAGCCTTGACATGCAATATCAATAATTTACATATTTTATCGCTCAAACTTCTACCCTAACATTGGAAGCTTTTGTAGGCTTTTATATCAAATTGTTAATTAATTTCTTGAGCTTTTACAGGCATACAGTGTTAAGAGAACAATAAATGTTCCAACTCTGACATCATAAATGATTTATATTTCTGTGTTGAGCTTTTAAGCGACAATAGTAAACTTTTGCGAGCTTTTGCATCAAATTATAATCGATAATTACGCGAAACCTTTTTCAACTTTTTATATGAAATTGTTAATTAATTTCTGAATTTCTTCAACGGACAATAAAATTTTCACGCTTTGTCGAACTTTTACACGATTGTAAATTCTTGCGACAGAAGCTTCAAACTTTAATCGATTTATACGCAATCCGGGAGCTTTCGTGGAGTTTTACTTTAAATTGTTGATTAATTTTAATTTTTTTAACTTTCTGTAGTTTGAAAATGACTGACGTAAATGAAACATTTTTTTTTCGAGCTTTAGCCTCATCTTATTTCTTTGATTAGTCAACTCGAGTTTGTCGAACCATCTGGTTTCCGTGGTTGCAGTTGCATGTTTTCAATGTATCCGGTTGCGGTTATGACGGAAATTCCTAGCGTCGGGACGTCGCCATGATCGGTCACGTGGCCGTCGGTGGCGTTGCACAGGTGTCTGTGGCGACAAACGGCGGCAAACGGCGTCGGCGGCAACTAAACCTTATTGAATTCATTACTGTTTATTAATGCAGTTAGTACCAACCTAATTACAATTACTGACACCGGCGCGCGCCACAAAGAATCTCACACAATCTTATTACTCCCAACTGAATGTAGTTACTCTGTTCGCTCCAGACCCATAGACCCGTTTACCGCCGCGGCGCCTCTTTCTCTGATGGCCCGACGTCGTTTTCAAATATTTACATAATTCGAAGACCACTTTACCACTTTCTGATTGCGCACCCGAAGTATTAATAATGCGACAGTAATTGGTGAATGGGACTCGAGCCGCGATCAAACAAACACGGACATCAACAAACCGAAAGCTAACATCGAGCTTTCTAAGTTTCGACTGAAAGCGACAAAACGCGACCGAATTTGTTGAATTTTAAGTGCAACAAGAGGATCCCCTTCACCCAGATGGCGAGTTTTAAAATTCAAAAGTTCGAGAGGACCTTCTTCAAAAAGACACTTAACTCCCCTCGCAACAGAAGGCGTACAACCTTAATTCAGTAAATTTCCGTAATTAAGTACCTGTGTGGTCGGTGATGGACCTGGGGGCGGCGGGTGGCGTGTGCGCCGGAGTGTGTGCATGGTGGTCGTGGGAATGCGGTAATCCCCCGTAGATCGCGCTGAAATCTTCTGCGGACGATCCGCTGGTATTGCATTTTCTCGGCGTTCCTTTATCCCCGTTACTGCTGCTGGAGCTCATTAGATGGCCGTGATGTTCCTCCAGCAGCCCTCCGACACCCAATAGATTTCCTACTCCTACTAAATTCGGCCTCAATTCTTCCATCATTGACTTGGATTGGGGACAAGCGTTGAAGTTGAGTTGTCTACTGAAGATTGCCGGGAAAATGTTGAATTGTTGATGGGAAATATCGTCGGCTGATGAAGTGGGTGCTGAGGGGGCCGGCGAACTGCCTAACGCCCCCAGGCAAGATGAAACTCCCTTGAAATCCAACTTGGTGGTTGATTAGACTTGGTCGGATGTTATGGTCATTTGGAGACCAGAAAGGAAACTGGGGAAAGAAAGCGCATTCACCGATGGAACGGTGGGTTGAAAAGTTTTTAAGTTTTATGGGGTTGAAAGGAATTGGTGGCGGGTTTTCCGGGAGGTTCTAGCGTGACACTTAAGTTAATTAGGTTTTGCACTTTGATGAAGAGTTTTTGACCAGTTCGGCGCTCTGCAACAACAAGAACAAATTATTAGAAAAAATTAAACTTTGTTTCAACAATTACGCTTTCTTGCAAGCATTTAAATTATGAGGAAAGTGTATCTTGAAGTAAATAATTTTACTTTTTACACAAGAAAATTGTAACGTAATTACCTGAATAGTTTGACAATTTGATGATTATTAAGAGAGCATAAAGGAGAGAAAATTGAGATGTTACAAGAAACGAATCCTAGATTGGTTCAAGCAAATTGTTCTTAATATGCTGCAGTCTGCTTTTTGAAAAAAAAAACAAAGAGAATAGTTAAAATATAATTTAATAATTACAATTTAGTTCACAATTTCTGTATTCAAATTACAATTAGCTAAAAAAAATTAATTTATTCCCAATAGAAGACGTAGAGAGTTATACTTTGCCTGAAAGATTATTACAAGGAGCGAAAAATGAAACTCTAGACTAAGAGGAAAAACAATGCCAAGGAGAAATGAAACGTGATTGGTAGAGGAGTAGGAAAAATTAGTGAAAGAGAATTAAGAAACACACATAAAGTAAAAAAAAACTTTAATGGATATAAATAAGAAGTAAAGAGAGTTAAAAAATACAAAATTAGAAAGAACACTGTCAGGAGAGTGATAAAATTTAGGACACAAAAATCATGAAAAACATTTAAAACGTTAGACCCTTGAAACGAACATCAAAGAGGCCACCATTGCAGATTGGCACAGAAACGTGGAAAACCTATTATGGAGATCTACTTCTGGAAGATATTAAATTCTTACAAACTCCACTACACGCTAAAGACTATTTCAATGGAAGAAATGGAAGACGTTATGAAAGCGTAAAAAATTACAAAGCTTCAGATTGTGGAGGTTTGCTGGTTAGGCATTTTCCTATAGTAAGAAACAAATTAAGGGACTTTTAAATGTCTGCAAGAGTTTAGGTTTTAGAAGAGTAGAAACCTACTTCCATCAGTTTTGTAGATAAAGGCGATCAAGGGATTTGAAAATGCTACTGGAATTTCTTTGTAAATAGACTGCAGATCCTGCGTAGATATCAATTAGCAGAAAGGACCTTTGCATAAAATTGCACTTGATGCGCAATGATTTAAGGATGACCTTTGATAGAGTGGTAGCAAAAATTTATGTGAAGTAATGAAGAGTACAGATGTTACTATGACCAACATTTATGTCGTAAAAGGGTTAAATTATGGAAAAAAGAATCGAGTTAGACAAGGAGTTTTAGAAGAGTTTTTGGTAAATCAGAAATTACGTCAAGGTTGCTCTTTTTAAAATATTTGTTTATAAGTTTCTAATAGAATAGAAAAAATACAACAATAGAGAATTAAATTCAAAGACTTTGTGCCGAAGATGGTAACGATGTTAATTTATACATTCCGCAAACTCATAAAAGTTTTTAAATTGTTTCTTAACGTTATATATACAAGACAGTATTATAGGACAAGAATTTATATACCTATGCAATATGGACAACACTGGCAATATAATTAAGAACGTGTCTTTTTTATTTAAAATACCATGACATATGGTGGAGCAATCTAGATACTATCCAAGAGAAATAAGGACGAACTAAACTCTACAGAATTTTTTTGGAGACAATCCTGTAAGAAACAGACTATCAAACGCATAGACAAATGAGATATCGCAAATAAACTGCCATGAAGAATATTGAAGAGATACCCTCAATAGTGGAATGAACGAGGAAAGCCAAGAGAAATTTGTAACGGAGATATTGGAAGCAATGAAAAAGAGAGGGTTAAAAGATAAATTCTACTCCAATAGAAAGAAAACTAAGATAGAAAAAGGAAAATGTGCCTTACTGGTTATAAAGTAAACATGAGAAAGTAAGAGAAGGTTCAAGTAAAATTTCCGGACTAAATTGCAGTCTGCTTTTAAATAAAACAAACAGAATAGTTTGAATCGATTTATTAAAATTTAATTCTTTTTAAATAATGACATGCCCATTATTAAGAAGCTTGTTGAAAATGTAGTTTTAATTTCCACCAGCTTATCTATAGCTGTTATCTATAATAATTGCCGTTTTGTCCTTCATTAGTAAGTACCTAGGTGGTGAAAAAATTTTTTTAGTAACTAGCTAACCTAACAGAAGTTGTCTCGTCCAAATTTCAATAAATTGGTTTCTGATCGTTTCGTGAATTTGTGAAACGCTATTGGAAATATGTAAATAAAGTAAAAGTGAGAAAAAATGTCTTTCTAAGTAATTATTGATTCACAATTTGACAATCAGCTGACAAGCAAAATTTGCGCCCGTAACAAAATAAATTTAAAGAGAAATAAAACCAAAGACAAATATAATTTTATGTTAATTTAGGTTGCAATGCGATTTTTCAAATTTTTCTCTAGGTTTTCTAGATTTTTTTAATATAAAACTTTTAATTGAATTATTTATATGTCGTTGCTATCGTCAATTATAATCGATAGTGAGAAATTGTCCAATTTTTCTTTGAATTATCTCAACTTTTTTCTGAAATTTTTTTCAGAATTATAATAAATAAAATAAAAGAAAGAATTACACAAACCCAGCGCTCGAATCGTGAGTTATGGTGTTGAGTTCACAGAAAAACTTCAAAGAGAAAACGCTTTTGGTGTTTCCATAACTTTTCGGGCAATTTTTACAATGTATGTTTCACTAAAAACCATATTCCGACCCTAACGAACTTTTAAGAAAAGGAAGCCAAATTGGTCGAATCGTCCTCAAATAGAACTCTTATACAAAGAATTACAAAAAAAGCTCGATTTTTTTTACCAAGGAAAGCTGGTAATTAATTAATTAATTGCTTCAAAAAATTAAGCAAAAATAGTCAATTATCGCAATGTAAAGAATAAAATATTTTATGACTTAAAAGTAAAGCTTAGCTCCGGTTACAAAACCGCGATAAGCTTTTAGTAAACCCTTGGCGCCTCTCTAAAATTTTTATTATATAAACTGAACATTAAATGTTTGTTGCATTCTGTAGGAATTAACCACAAATTATGTTTGTTTTCTTTCAAACTCCTAAAATGCAGCGGATGGCTGTAATTAAAAATCAAAATTATGACAAGAGGTTAATCACGCTTTGTGCAATTGGGGGCAACATTGTTGCAAAGGAAGAAGTGATGGTTTGAAAGTAGAAACTTTTAATTTTCTTATTTAAATAATAAAAAAATAATTTAATAATCAACTTAAACAGAAGATTCAAGGCAATCAGAAATAGAGTACCTTTGAGGTTTCAGTATATTTAGGGTGAATAGAACAAATGAGAAAGCAATCGTGGCAGTGGTGAGAAGTAGAAGAGAAACGTCTGAAATAATTTGAGGATCAATTAAGAATGGCAAACGGTAATAGGCAAAAAGAATCATTTACTGAAAACCTCTACAAGAAAAATAGAAATACGGAAATTAGAAGAAAAGAACCTTCATATTAGGGTAAAAGAATCTTATAACAATTAAGGTCAATAATTAATAGTCAAATTATAGTAGAACAAAATGCTATAAAATTTATTTAATTTAATTTAGTTATTTGAAACCAATTCTGTGAGAATTTTTCTTATAAAAGCATATCATGTCATATTAGAGAGCTTTACAACAAATTATTAAAAATCCTTGATATTCAGTAGTTGTAACTTACAAAACGTGAACTTCTAATATAGTGCCTCATAGTCAAATTATCTTGAGATAATAGCAAATCGAGTTGAGTTGCAATTCTGATCCAGTTGCTACTGTGTAAGCTTTTGGAGTACATAAATTAAGCTTATTGTCAAAGAATTGCTCCTAAAGTTTAGCTTAATTTTGTT
This sequence comes from Pyrochroa serraticornis, assembly GCA_905333025.2. Classification (NCBI taxonomy): domain Eukaryota; kingdom Metazoa; phylum Arthropoda; class Insecta; order Coleoptera; family Pyrochroidae; genus Pyrochroa; species Pyrochroa serraticornis. Next base: position 3,637,090 of record HG995157.1, on the reverse strand, counting down.
TTTTTAAGGGTGAATACACCAGTGAACCTAAAATTATTTTCCAAAAAAAAATTATAATTGAGGAGTGGACTTACAATTATTCTTTTCCTAGGTTGATAAACGTTTTTACAAAATTTTTATTTAATATTTAAACTTTTGAATTTTCTAGAGGTATAAATTTCAAATCAAACACAAAGTCTTGCCACCATCGGTGATTTCAATAGAACCACAAAATTCTGAAAATCTTAGAATTAATTTTGAAGAGTCAGTTGGTACTCTAATTAATTAATAACATTGATGTTGATAAATTTTTCCGAATTTTGATTTCCATTCTAAGTAATGAAAAAACCAGCAACGTATGGAGGCTCTCAAAAATATAAAAAAAAATTACAATTGTTATTAAACTGTGTTAAAACAATGGTCAAAAGTTACTTAATATTAAAGGTCGGTACTAATAAAAATTAGTTGAACACAAGGACTGAGGATTTCACCCATCAAAACTTGTGTAATTATGTTAAAATATTATTTATTTAATAATAAAGTTCAGCAAGAATCTTGTGATTATTATATTGTTAACGTCAAAACTGCTGGAGGTGAAAAGAGAAAACCTTCCGATTCCCCTAGGATAACCTAGAAAGTGAGAACTAGAGCTTGCCAAAGCGGATGTTAATGAAATTAAGTCACTGTATCATGAAGAACTCGCCCGTTAAGAAAGAGCAAAGGTTAACATTGACTATTCAAAAATATGGAAATATTTTTGGGCGTTAATTATTATATTGATCGCAACTAAAGTAATTTGCAAAATTTTAATTTTATTTGCCGCAACAATAAAATTACTTTAAACTTGTGTTTAATACTACAACAAATGTAGCTTTCTTCCCTTAAATTTGTTATAAATATTAAAATTTAGTGGTCTCAACTTTAATTATAAATTTGAAAAAAATGTCGTAAATAATTTTACTAATAATTCTAATCTGCTATAACGATAAAGGCGATAACGAACCAAAGTTTATTGGTGCAGAATTTTCAATTTTAAGTTAGAACCAACATTTTCTTTCTCATCATTTGTTTTAAAAAAAAGCGCAATTAATTTTTAATATTTTCTAAAAGTTTCGAAAAGATTTGGAAATTTTTTGAGGCACTATATAAGTTAATTTCCTGAAAATAACTTCAAATAAATGTATTTGCAAAAAATGTAACAAATGTCAAAATTAATTAACCACAACGTTAAGCAAGGAGCAATTGTGTACCTAAAGTATCTAAAAGGGTTTTAAATTTTATCTTATATTTTAAATAAAATATTAGAAGGTCGAGAAAATATTTGGGAAAATTTCAAAATATATTTTGTGGAAAAATAAATCTTGAGAAACTATTTTGAATAGAAAAAACTAGTTCTTTAAAATTGGTTTTTCTGTGATTTTGGGTTTTATTCCCAGAAAGAAGAAAATAGTTTCAAGAAGTTTGTTTTCTTAATTACAATTTTTATCTTAGTCATAATTAAATCAAAAATTATTTTTTTAGCTACTGGATGAGTGAATTCTTTAAAAATCTTTAAACTGAAATAGAAATTTGGTAAAATGTTTAACATGGAAATATTGTCGAAAACTCTACTAAAATCGTTAAAGGACTCATTAGTGCCAAATAAATAAAAATGTATTTAATTGTAATTTTCTAGAAATGACTGATAATTTTTTTCAGCAGCAGTAGTTCTTGATAGCAATTTTTTAGGTCCTGAAAAATTCTCTGAAGCCTACTAGGGTTCCCCCAGATTGTGGTACACTGTCAGGTTTTCTTCTCTACAAGATTATCAGCAATCCAGAGCAAACCTTGTCATTTTAAATGAAATATATTTTGTGGCCAAAATAAGATTTAAGAAAATATTTTGATTAGAAAAAATTAATTCTTGAAATTGATTTTTTTGTGATTTTGGGTCTGGTTTCAAGAATGAGGAAAATAGTCTCAAAAAGCTTGTGTTTTTAATTATAATTTTTATCTGACTCATAACAAAATCAAAAATATTTTTTTAGCTACTGGATAAGTGAATTCTTTAAAAATCTTTAAACTGAAATAGAAATTTGGTAAAATATTTGCTATAAAAATATTGTCAAACATTCTACCAAACCCATTGAAGGATCTATTAGTGCCAAACAGATAAAAATTTATTTAACTGTAATTTTTTAGAAATGACTGGTAATTTTTTTCAGCAGCAGTAGCTTTTGGTAGAATTTTTTTAGGTCCTGAAAAATTTTTTGAAGCCTACTAGGGTTCTCTCAGATTGTGGTACACTGTCAGGTTTTCCTCTCTATAAGGTTACCAGTAATCCAAAGCAAACATTGTCATTTTAAATTTACTTTCGTACATTAACTCAGATATACTCAAAAACTGATGTAGTCAAACAATTGGTGGCAGAAGTAGTAAGAAAGGCTTTTGATTCAAAAAACATTATTGTCAATAATTCTTGTCGGATCAAAATTTGACTATTTGATCCAAGGGCATGATTTTAGATCCACTGAATTTTTTTTATTCAACTTTTATGAATCACATCAATCAATCAAAAATGATGATCAACCAACCAATAAAATAAATTCCAATTTTCAAAATTCGGAAGTAAATTTGCAAAATCGATACTCCAAGTGATAGTTTTGAGTTTCTGTTCAGTAATATGATCTTCCTTAAAAGCCAAACAGAAATTTGAAGTCCAAATGACTCTACCAAAAACGAAATATTTTTCACATACACAGAACCGAAAGCACCACACAAGTGTGAATTCTGGTTTCAAACTATGAGGCGAGAAATGATTTTTAAAAGAAAAAGAGCCAATGAAAAGATTTTGGGACAAAAGATTTTTTTTAATGTTTAAAGGATTGTGCAAGCAAGGATTGGTCAAAATATTTCTGTACTTCTAGACTGTCCATTAAAGTATTTGACTATACCACACATTAGATGGTAGATGCTCCATCCATCCATAAATAAAAACAACAAAATTAAAAATTTTAAGCAAAATAGTTCAAAGAACTTTTTAAATCAATTCCTCTTACTGTCATTTGTTAAAAAAACTTTTATAGTATAAACAGAAGTTGATGAAGAAGGTTTCAAAAATTGTTCCCGACGGCACAACTGTTTTCAAAGTTCTAATCAACAATCCAACTTGCACAGAAGATTTCTATTTACAAAACTCACTGGCAAAATAAATAAAAATTTGCAAAATAAGTTGATAAATCCGTAATTTTTCGAAATTTTTGAGAGAGTTAGAACTTCTTGTCGAGCCAATTTTTTTCTATTAAGATTGATAATAAAGAAAAATTGGAGTATGCCAAAAATTTTCAATTTTTGCCAGAAGCTGAAATACCCAACAACATAATTTGTGGCAATTTCTCTTTGTTTAGGGGTGGAAATTGGTGTGGTTATGAGTACGTACCTGTGTTCGAAACAAAATAATTTCCTATTAAAAACCTTTGCAAAAGTTCTGTATCCACTCAAACAAAACACTTGCTCTCACTCAATCACAAACAATTGACTGCGCGTTGATATTGTTAATATCTGTGACTGATTTAATTAAATTTTGGAGCTGAGTTAACTGGGATCCAAATATGACTAGCTTATGCCTAAGCCAAACACCAAGTGAATATAACAACATTAAATTGTGATAGCCTTGTTCTGTTATCAGAGACTCGTTCCCTGCACCATCAACGACACCCTCGTCACTTTCCCATCTCTCTTGTAACTGTGCTGAAAGGCGGAGGCGCCGGATCAACCACTTCCCTGTCAACTTAATCCTGAAAGCTCCGCTGATACTTAGAACCGACGAATCAGAAACGTCGCGTGCGAGCTTTTCAGTTTCGATTGGCGAAGAGGGGGTTGTGTTGTTATGACAACACCAATGGGGTGGCGGTGGTAGCAAAATGGTGGAATAGCTATCCTGAGGCAGTTGTTCGATTTTTATATTTTGACACAGAGCTTTCGTCGTTTTTCATATAAAAGTGTTGTGTTCTCGTCGAATGGCTGTTTGGAAAAGGGATGCCGACCGGATCGGGGGTTGCTTTACCCGGCGTCGTATGACGTTATGCTGCCGGTCCCGGATAATAAGCCTTATTTATAAGGGGATGATTCAATTTTATTGCGAATTTAGATGCTAAATAAATGTACGACTCTGTTTCGCTAATCAGCATTCTTTGCGTTTCTCGGCCGAATTTACATCGCCGCCATTACCATCTCATTTACGTTACTTGCGTCTATAGGGGCGCAACTGGAAAAATGTCAATTTGATAAATATCAACGCCGGATTAAGTAATTTACAATTAAAATTGACCTTTAAACGAACTTTTCCTTAGTCAACTCGAGTTGGTTGCGATAATAAAAAATAAAAAAAATATCGCGGGGTGGCAGTTATTATGAACAAATCTCGATAAAAATGTATTAAATGAGAAAATTTACGGTAATTAACAGGATTTGCATTAATAAAATTGCGGATGAGACGACCTCTTCCTTTTAATCTTGCGTCAGTTTCTTGTTAAAGCAAATTAAGCTCTGTATCAGAGCAGGAAAGTTAGCAAACTTTCAGCTTTTCAGTGTTTCAGCTTTTCAGTCGTTAACTGAAGACGTCTAAATAATGCATGAGACGGATAAATAATTAAAATTTTGGCAACGTCTCTTAATTAGGACTCTCAGTGTTTATGTTAAATTAAAAGCCATTTTGATATTTTCCCCGTTCGTTTTGCACTTTTGCAGTCCTGAATTTCACTCAAAATTGCAGGACGGGCCGCGTCAAGCGTCCCCAACATTAAAAATTAATGGAAAACGGAAAACTCCACCTGCACAAACCCTTCTTTCACCCAACTCCAATCGAGGCCCCCAGGGGACCAACTAAAAAATTTTTTGCATCCTAGATTTCCAGAATTTGACTAAAAACAATCAAAAGAATTTTTTCAGCCAGTTGTCAATGTCGTTAAATCCCACTTATCTTAAAGGGGGAAAAATAAAAATTAACTTTGGTGATTTTAGGATTTTAGTAATTTTGGATTTTTTTTATTTCCCCTCTACAAGCAATTTTTTTTATTAATAGCAACACCTGAATAGTTAGTAAATAATTGTTCAGTAACTTAAAACAATAATTGTTTAAAGTTGAATCAACTGCAACGGAAATTGATTTTAGTGATTCTTAGTTGAAAATATTTTGAGAAAATAAAAATATTTTTTTTATAATATAAATAGAAATTTAATAATTACAACATGCAGAAAATTTTCTGAAGTTTCCTAAAAAGGTGACAAATAATTTCTTTGCCAGATATGTGCTGATCTTTAATTTATTTCTTTTACTGACTGAAACTTTCTATTTTAATTTTCTTTTACTCATTTCAGGCCATCAAGTTTTTGAAAGAAACTTTAAATACTTGTCTTACTATTAGTAAATATTTTTTGAAACACTTGAATATTTTATAACGGATTGTGCCCCTCTGTCCTGATGCAGAAAACTAAAAACAATATTTTTAAATAAATTTAATTATTAATAGAATCAACAATTTGTCTAAAACAAAAAATTGGCAAATTATTATTTTCATTTTCAAATTTTATTCACCCCTTTGGTTCTTATTTAGTTACTTACAAAAATTAAAAATTGTTCTCCTATTGCAAACTTTCAGTTATTTCAGGAAATTAAAATAAAATTTTTAGTGCTCATATGGCATGTTATTTAATAAATCAAAACAACAACATCAATTTTTTTTTTCTTGAAGTGGCATTCTTTCTTGTAACGGTCTAGTCTCTACACGTGTCTGTGGTATATTCCACAGACACGTGAGACCTTCAGTTTTAAAAACTTATTGTGACTTACGATTTGTCATTACCCTCTAAGGGGGAGCTATCAAAGAAAAATCGTACGGATTTAATTGAACCTGGGAGTAACTGACTTAGTATTAAGCACACTAACTGCTACGCCACGGACGCCTCTGTATCTTATTTAGTAGGCACTTACCATAAATTTGGTTCAACTATTGATTCTTGCTATAGATTTTTTTTCTTTTCTCTCTATCTTTTGCAGACTTCTACATCTCCTCCCTTTAGACAAAAATTTGCATTTCTGGCGTTTTTGCTTAGAAAAAACGTTTATAATACAGTGAAACTAATTAACAAAGCAAGACAAGGAATTTTGCTGAGCTGCGAGAGAAGGAAGAAATGGGAATTGTCCCACAACAGCTGAACTAAAAATTGACAAAAATAGAAAAATTTGCAAATTTATGATACCAACCAACATAAGAAAAATTCAATTTATTTTTCACTACTTTGTGAACGTGGTGGTTGTTTTACTACTGGTGGGCTTCAGCAAAAGCATAGGGGAAGGTACAAGAAATAGTAAATTTTTTTCCAAATTATTAATTCTGAACTGAAATTTTGAAATGACTTTTTCCATAGCGTGAAGAAATTGAACCTTTCAGCAAATGTTTCTTGATAGTCGAGTTTTTTTATTTTTTACGTTTACACGCTCCAATAGTGTCAAAATTTATATTTTTTATTGGAATAAACCAAAATACCAAAGAATTTTCTATTGGTCACAGGATAATGTTCAGAATTACCAATCAACATGCGAATCGTTGTCGAAATTGCAAATTCGTGCATGTTGCCGGGCCCATCGGGCCCCCATCCACCCGGTCGCATTGTCGCATTTCAACGCCCTCCAGCTATGCAGATACTATTTCAGATTTCATGTGTTACGAGCTAGGTAAAGCTGTTACAGCATGTTCCACACTCTTGCCACCCCTTTTCCAGTCTAACCTGCCTTTGTTATTATAATTTAACAGACAAATCCTCAACTGATGTCAAAACGTAATTGCAACTATTTAGTAAATTTAATTGTCCATCACCGAAATTTTGCGGACACTTAAAGACGAAAAGCTATTCCTGAAATTTAAGCTCTTCAAACAAGTGAGAAAAACAAGTGGATGGATTTCCGCAAAAGCCGACAATCATCGGATTTATCGCATCAAGGGGATTATCGCACTGTACTTGCTAAATGCGGTCGAAAAGGGGACATGCCGCAGGGGGCCTTCGGCAATGAAGCCACCTGATGTGCTTTCAAAAGACTTTTTCGATTGAGCTTTTGTTTAGTTTATAGCCAATGTAGTGAGGGCTAGTTGCGAAATCCAATTTCAATCCAAATTCGATAAAATTAATAAAAAAATTAAGAAGGAACAAAAAATAGAATTTCACATTATCGCTTTTTCTTTTTGGATGTGTAACGTAATCCGGGAAAGGCGTTCCGGCCACTTTAAAATCTTCGGCGTCGCGACGCCGTCCTTTTTAAGTGGGAGATAAAATCGACACCGTATAATAATCGCGTCCGTTTTGCATGTGAAATGCGATATAATTACACATGCGATGCGTTGTTGGGTCCTCGACGGGCCCTTTGCGGATTATGCATGCGTCTCCCTCTGGAGTGTGCGTGTACGTGTGATTTGGTTTCTTTTCCGGGATATACGCGCTCCGCCTCCCAATCTGTCGTGCGGTGCCTCGCTATTGATGCACGACACAATGAGGCACCGGGCATTGTTTATGTATGTGCCGTATTCACATATTGTTACGCTTCTATCGTTACTCTATTGTTGACAAATTGGGTTAAGGGATGCATGCTTTTCAATCCAGAATATCAAGCGAGTAACGTTTTCTGAATATCTTAAAGAAGAATTGCAAGGAAAAGAAAAGAGACGTGGCTCTTCAGAAAATGGCGACCAGGATCCATCTTTGGTAATTAACTAAAGAAAAAATATTTCTACTCTACCAAAAATTTTTGCTCTACTTCCAACTTCCACATCTTGAGTCTTGATCACGAATAATACCAACCTTCCGGTAGATTATGTTAGGAAAGAATTGCAACAAAAATGAAGAAGAGAAATAATTTTCCAGAAAATTGCAATCAGAATCCATGTTTGGTAATTAACTGAAAACTATGTCTAGATAACGAAGTTCTTCTCCACCAAAGACTTTTAGTTGGGTTCTAGGTCTTGGGTCTTTACTTTCTGGTAAATTGTATTAGGAAAGAATTGCAATAAAAAGTAAAGAGGGAAGTAGTGGCTTTGCAGAAAATGGCGATCAAAATCCACATTTAGTAATTAACTCAAGAAGAAAGTGGCAAGGGTAAAGTAGTTTAACTCTACTAGCTTTTTGCTTTACTTCTACATTTTGAGTTACAAAATTTTAAGCCAATCTTTGACAATAAATGACACCTACCTTCTGATGGGCTTTCTTGAGAAAAAACTCTAACGTAAATAAAAGAGGGAGGAAGCTCTGCACAAAATAGCAATTTGAATCTAGTTTTGGTAATTAAATGAAGAAGGAAAGTGTAAAGAGTAGCGGAGTTTAACTTTACCAAAGACTTTTGGTTTCCTTCCATGTCTTGAATATTGAAATTTTAAATCAATCTTGGACTATGAATGCCATCTACTTTTGGATGGACTTTTTTCAAAAAGAACAATAACATAAATAAAAGAGAGGGGTGGTTCTTCAGAAAATGGCAACCAGGATCCACTTTTGGTAATCAACTGAAGAACATAATTCTACTCTAATAAATATTTTTGCTTCACTTCCAACTTCCAACTATTGCTCTACTTCCAACTTCCACATCTTGAGTCTTGAGATTCTAAGTCAATCTTTGATCACGAATAACACCTGCTTTCGGGTAGATTATGTTAGGGAAGAATAGCAACAAAGATGAATGGGAGAAATAGTTTTCCAGAAAATTGCAATCAGAATCTATGTTTGGTAATTAACTGAAAAATGTGTCTAGATAACGAAGTACTTCTCTACCAAAGACTTTTGGTTGGTTTCTAGGTCTTGGGTCATTACTTTCTGGTAAATTGTTTTAGAAAAGAATTGCAATCAAAAGTAAAGAGGGAAGTAGTGACTTTGCAGAAAACGGCGATCAAAATCCACATTTGATTATTAACTAAAAAAAAGAGGAGCAAGGATAAGGTAGTTCAACTCTACTAGACTTTTGCTTCATTTCCACATTTTGAGTTACAAAATTCTAAGTCAATTTTTGACCATAAATGACACCTACCTTCTGATGGATTTTCTTGGAAAAGAGCTCTAACGTAAATAAAGGAGGCAGAAAACTCTGCACAAAATAGCAATTTGAATCCCGTTTTGGTAATCAACTGAAGAAGAAAAGTGTAAAACGTAGCGTAGTTTAACTCCACCAAGAACTTTTGCTTACCTTCCATGCCTTGAATTTTAAGATTTGAAGTAAATTCTTTGATCATGAATGCCACCTACATTCGGATGGACTTTCTTAGAAAAGAACAGCAACATAAATGAAACAGAGAGGTGGCTCTTTAGAAAATAGCAACCAGATTTCATCTTTGGTAATCAACTGAAGAAGAACAAAATTCGACTCTAATAAACATTTTTGCTTCACTTCCAACTTTCAACTATTGCTCTACTTCCAACTTTCACATCTTGAGTCTTGAGATTCTAAGTCAATCTTTGATCACGAATAACACCAATCTTCTGGTAGATTATGTTACGGAAGAATTGCAACAAAAATGAAAGAGAGAAATAATTCTCCAAAAAATTGCAATCAGAATCCATGTTTGGTAATTAACTGAAAAAGATGTCTAGATAACGAAGTTTCTCTCTACCAAAGACTTTTGGTTGGTTTCTAGGTCTTAGGTCATTACTTTCTGGTAAATTGTTTTAGAAAAGAATTGCAATCAAAAGTAAAGAGGGAAGTAGTGGCTTTGCAGAAAACGGCGACCAAAATCCACATTTGATTATTAACTAAAAAAAGAGTAGCAAGGATAAGGTAGTTCAACTCTACTAAACTTTTGCTTCATTTCCACATTTTGAGTTACAAAATTCTAAGTCAATTTTTGACCATAAATGACACCTACCTTCTGATGGACTTTCTTGGAAGAGAGCTCTAACGCAAATAAAGGAGGCAGGAAGCTCTGCACAAAATAGCAATTTGAATCCAGTTTTGATAATCAACTGAAGAAGAAAAGTGTAAAAGGTAGCGTAGTTTAACTCCACCAAAAACTTTTGCTTACTTTCCATCCCTTGAATTTTAAGATTTGAAGTCAATTCTTTGATCATGAATGCCACCTACTTTCGGATGAACTTTTTTAGAAAAAAACAGTAACATAAATGAAACAGACGGATGGCTTTTTGAAAAATGGCAACCAGATTTCATCTTTGATAATCAACTGAAGAAGAACATAATTCTACTCTAATAAATATTTTTGCTTCACTTCTAACTTCCAACTATTGCTTTACTTCCAATTTCTACATCTTGAGTCTTGAGATTCTAAGTCAATCTTTTGATCACGAATAACACCAACCTTCTGGTAGATTATGTTAGGGAAGAATTGCAACAAAAATGAAGGAGAGAAATAGTTTTCCAGAAAATTGCAATCAGAATCCATGTTTGGTAATTAACTGAAAAAGATGTCTAGATAACAAAGTTTCTCTCTACCAAAGACTTTTGGTTGGTTTCTAGGTCTTAGGCAATTACTTTCTGGTAAATTGTTTTAGAAAAGAATTGCAATCAAAAGTAAAGAGGGAAGTAGTGGCTTTGCAGAAAACGGCGACCAAAATCCACATTTGATTATTAACTAAAAAAAGAGTAGCAAGGATAAGGTAGTTCAACTCTACTAAACTTTTGCTTCATTTCCACATTTTGAGTTACAAAATTCTAAGTCAATTTTTGACCATAAATGACACCTACCTTCTGATGGACTTTCTTGGAAAAGAGCTCTAACGTAAATAAAGGAGGCAGGAAGCTCTGCCCAAATTAGCAATTTGAATCCAGTTTTGATAATCAACTGAAGAAGAAAAGTTTAAAAGGTAGTGTAGTTTAACTCCACCAAACACTTTTGCTTACCTTCTATGTTTTGAATTTTAAGATTTGAAGTTAATTCTTTGATCATGAATGCCACCTACTTTCGGATGGACTTTCTTAGAAAAGAACAGCAACATAAATAAAACAAAGGGGTGGCTCTTTAGAAAATGGCAACCAGATTTCATCTTTGGTAATCAACTGAAGAAGAACATAATTCTACTCTAATAAATATGTTTGCTTCACTTCCAACTTCCAACTATTGCTCTACTTCCAATTTCTACATCTTGAGTCTTGAGATTCTAAGTCAATCTTTTGATTACAAATAACACCAACCTTCTGGTAGATTATGTTAGGGAAGAATTGCAACAAAAATGAAGGAGAGAAATAGTTTTCCAGAAAATTGCAATCAGAATCCATGTTTGGTAATTAACTGAAAAAGATGTCTAAATAACGAAGTTTTTCTCTACCAAAGACTTTTGGTTGGTTTCCAGGTCTTGGGTCTTTACTTGCTGGTAAATTGTATTAGCAAAGAATTACAATCAAAAATAAAGAGGGAAGTAGTGGCTTTGCAGAAAATGGCAATCAAAATCCACATTTGGTAATTAACTGAAGAAAAGAGTGGCAAAAGTAAAGTAGTTTACTCTACTAGATTTTTGCTTCACTTTTACATTTTGCGTTACAAAATTTTAAGCCAATCTTTGACAATAAATGACACCTACCTTCTGATGGACTTTTTTGGAAAAGAACTCTAACATAAATAAAGGAGGCAGGAAGCTCTGCACAAAATAGCAATTTGAATCCAGTTTTGGTAATTAAATAAAGAAGAAAAGTGTAAAGAGTAGCGCAGTTTAACTCTACCAAAAACTTTTGCTTTCCTTCCATGTCTTGAATTTTAAAATTCTAAGTCAATCTTGGACCATGAATGCCATTTACTTTTGGATGGACTTTCTTAGAAAAGAACAGTAACATAAATAAAAGAGAGGGGTGGCTCTTCAGAAAATGGCAACCAGGATCCATTTTTGGTAATCAACTGAAGAACATAATTCTACTCTAATAAATATTTTTGCTTCACTTCCAACTTCCAATTATTGCTCTACCTCCAACTTCCACATCTTGAGTCTTGAGATTCTAAGTCAATCTTTGATCATGAATAACACCGCTTTCTGGTGGATTATGTTAGGGAAAAATTTCAACAAAGATGAAAGAGAGAAATAGTTTTGGAGAAAATTGCAATCAGAATCCATGTTTGGTAATTAACTGAAAAAGATCTCTAGAGAACGAAGTTCTTCTCTACCAAAGACTTTAGGTTGGTTTCTAGGTCTTGGGTCTTTACTTTCTGGTAAATTGTATTAGGAAAGAATTGCAATGAAAAGCAAAAAGAGAGATAGTGGCTTTGAAGAAAATGACAATCAAAATCCACATTTGGTAATTAACTAAAGAAAGAAGTGGCAGGGGTCAAATAGTTCAACTCTACTAGATTTTTGCTTCACTTCTACATTTTACATTGCCAAATTCTAAGCCAATCTTTGACAATAAATGACACCTACCTTCTGATGGACTTTCTTGGGAAAAAGCTCTAACGTAAATAAAGGAGGCCAGAAGCTCTGCACAAAATAGCAATTTGAATCCAGTTTTGGTAATTAAATGAAAAATGAACATGTAAAGAGTAGCGTAGTTTAACTCTATCAAAGACTTTTGCTTTTCTTCCATGTCTTGAATTTTGCGATTTTAAGTTAATCTTTAACCATGAATGCTACCTACTTTGTGCTGGACTTCTTAGAAAAGAACAGCAACATAAACAAAAGAGAGAGGTGGTTTTTCAAAAAATGGCAACCACGATCCATCTTTGGTAATTAACTGAAGAAGAATATAATTCGACTCTAATAAATATTTTTGCTTTACTTTCAACTTTTAACTATTGCTGTACTTCCAACTTCCACATCTTGAGTTTTGAGATTCTAAGTCAATCTTTGATCACGAATAACACCAATCTTCTGGTAGATTATGGAAGAATTGCAACAAAAATGAAAGATAACGTAGTTCTACCCTACCAAAGATTTTTGGTTGATTTTCAGGTCCTGGGTCTTGATTTTTTGGTAAATTGTATTAGGGAAGAATTGTAACAAAAAGTAAAGAGAAACGTGGTGGCTTTGCAGAAAATGGCTATCAAAATCCGCATTTGATAATTTGCTAAAAAAGAAAGTGGCAAAGGTATCCATTTCTTGTTATTCTACCACAATGTTTAGTACAAATTGATATGTTTCAATTGTGATTTTTAAATTATTTTATTTAGGATTTACATCTTAACTAAAGGGTGGGCAAATAATTCAACTATTTTAGTTCTTTTGGTTTAATGAAATTATTTTTACGTACACGTTGCGCTGTTGATCGCTTGTATATGAACTAAAATTGAAAGGGTGGAATAGGGCTGAATTTAAAAATTTTGAGTTAAATTTCCTCCAACTTCTATTTACGTTATCTCGATTTCCGCCAAACACGTAGATTTGTGCCTTCAGAAAATTTGCGCTCTTCACCCTCGCCCGTCATATAATCGTCGGTCCTTCCAAATTGGCGTTTCAGCGATTGTAAATTGATCTGTATTCGAAAAGATCACATCGCATGAGTGTATTTCGCAGAGCAATGTCGCCAATATATAAGAATTGAACAGTTCGTCGAGAAGAAGCGATGAACAGAAAATTGAATTTATTTTTCAATCATTGCTGACTGATGGGCAGTGTCCGACGGGGCGCGGGACGGAGGGGTTTCAGGAAGGACGCCTGACATCCGACTAAATTCACTCTGGGGGAAAACGAACGACGGCATCAATTTCTTCAAGGATAATCGAACTATAGGAGAAACACGTGCAGGAGCCGACAGGACAACACGTATTATGCAACTTCGCCACATAAATTAAATTCACTTTCTCAACGTACGAAAATTTTGAACGTAATTGCACTTATTTGCGCCATTTCCGTTGCATGGAACGCGCGGTAGGGGGAAAATTGCATAAAACCCGACATGTAGATTCTGAAATAAATAATGAATTTAGTGCGCACGTACGCCATTAGCTTTGGATAAATTTGTTTATTTATTACGGAATGGAGGCTTTTTGCAGGAGCCGTATTAGCGGCCATCATATATGCAAGGCTTTTTAGCGCAGTAATTGGCCACTGAGCTTAAAGCTTTTAAGTCTGATAAAGCTCGCGCTTCAACCTTTATACATTTTTAAAAAGTCCTCCGTAAAAAGGTGCGCCCTAATGCGATGTGGTGGGCCGTGTTTGCCGTATACATGTGCGCTATTTTTGCACCCACTCAGGAGGATGTGTGCGGCTCCAACGACGTCGCTTTTAAAAGCTTCACCGACAGGGGGTTCTCGCAAAAAATTAAAAAACTACAATCGTTCTTTGCCCCAACCGCGGAGCTTTCGCGAAGCGCCCTTAGCGACAATCTCGCTTTGCCGACGACAGGGATGATTGCAAGTGCAGCAAGGGGCGCAATATATGCGCTAAACCTTCAACGATACTGAACAAATCTAAAGCAATAAAAAGCGGCAATTTGATGGATGCGAAAGATTAAAATTTTACTCAATTTCCAAAATTTCTTTTACGTTGTCAAGATTTCAAAATTTGAAAGGGCTCTCAAAAAAAATTCTTAAAGCCCACTTTGGTGATTACGTTAGAAATATTTTAAATCGACGCTGGAAATAACAAATTATGTACCGTCAGATTTTTAAATGATTAATATAATAAAATGATAAGAAAGAAAGAGAAATAAATTGATGAAAAATTTATACAAAAATAAGAGTTGGAACATTTTTTGACAGAAGTAAAGAAGAATCTGAAAAAAATTCTAACAGTATCAAGAATTAATGTAATGAAACAAGTTGAAGCAGATTTAGGAAGAAGAAAATATAAATAAATAATTTGAGATGACGTAAAATGTATAGAGAAATATTTTGAAATAAAGAAAGAAGATTGAAGACAATATTGTAAGTTAAAAAAAAATAAAGAAGGAAAAGAAGCATTTATGGAGGGGGTGAAAGCAAGTAGGACTTATGGCAGATAGAAATAGTAGAGACTAGAACTACAGGATTCTATATTTTATTTTTTTGTGTTTTTTAGAGTAAATTTTTCAGTTTGAAACTTTTTAATTCTTCTTTCTTCTACTATTTTCTAAAAGTTTTAATTTTCTTAGCCTATTGTGAAGATGTGCTGACAATTGATTTTTATATCTGCCCTAACCTAATTGTCAATTTCTTCATCAAACAGATATTTTGACATTTTAAATGTATTTATTCTTCAAATAAATCTTTTGATATTATAGGAAAAAACCAAGAAAATTAAAATAACAACACTAAAAAGCATTTACAAAGAAGATGAGAAAAATAAAACACATAACAGAAGCAAATAGTAGAAACTAGAACTATTGGCTTTCTTATTTTATTTTTTCAAGCTTTTTCTCTTGTTTTTTTCTCTTTTTTAAGAATTTTAAATTTCTTAGCCTTTTGGAAAAATGCCCTTGCGTTTGATTTTTATATCTGCCATACCTTAATCACTCCTTTCTTCTTCATCAAACAGATATTTTGACATTTTAAAATAGAATTAAGAAAATCAAAATATAAAATGCAAACAAGAATCTTTGAAATAAAAACATGAAAGTTAAACATAAAATTGTAACAAATAGCAGACAATAAAATTGTAGGATTTTGTGCTTCTTTGCACTAAGTTCTTTCAATTTGCAAGTTTTTACTTTCATTTGTTTCCATTCTTTTCTTTATTCAGCATTATTTTGTTCCTCTTTCTTCAAATAAATCTTTTGATATTTTAGGAGAAAACCAACCAAAATTAACATAAACAATGCTAAAGAGCGTCTACGAAGAAGACGAAAGAAAATAGAATACATAACAGTAGCAAATAGTGGAAACTAGAACTATAGGTTCCTTTATTTTATTTTTCTAAGCTTTGGAGAGTAACTTTTTTCAATTTGCAACTTTAAATTTTTTTTCTCTTCTACTCTTTCCTAAGTGTTTTAAATTTTTTAGCTTTTTGTGAAAATGCGTTGACGTTTGATTTTTATATCTTCCATACCCTAATCGCCCCTTTCTTCTTCATTAAACCGATATTTTGATATTTTAAAAAAGAACCAAGAAAATTAAAATATAAAAAGCAAACAAAAATCTTCGAAATAGAAAGAGGAAGATTGAACATAAAACAGTAACGAATGGTAGAAAATAAAATTATAGGATTTTGTGCTTCTACACACTAACACTTTTTCAATTTTCAAGTTTTTATTTTTATTTGTTTCCATTCTTTTCATTATTCTACACCATTCTGTCTCTCTTTTTTCAAATAACTATTTTGATATTTTAGGAGAAAATCAAGAAAATAAAAATAAAAATGCTAAAAAGCATCTACGAAGAGGATGAAAAAATTTACAACACATAACAGAAGCGAATAGCAGAAACTAGAAGTATAAGTTTTCTTATTTTATTTTTTCGAGCATTTCTGATTAACTTCTTTGAACTTGCTACTTTTTAATTTTCTTTTTCTTCTACTTTTTTCAAAAGTGTTAAATTTCTTAGTCTTTTGGAACGTTGCCCTTACGTTTGATTTTTATATCTGCCATACCCTAATTGTTCCTCTCTTCTTCATCAAACAGATATTTTGACATTTTAAAATATAATTAAGAAAATCAAAATATAAAATGCAAACAAGAATCTTAGAAATAAAAACCTGAAAATTGAACATAAAACAGTAACGAATGGTAGAAAATAAAATTATAGGATTTTGTACCTACACACTAACACTTTTTCAATTTTCAAGCTTTTACTTTCATTTGTTTCCATTCTTTCCCTTATTCTACATCATTCTGTCTCTCTTTTTTCCAATAACTATTTAGATATTTTAGGAGAAAATCAAGAAAATAAAAAAAATGCTAAAAAGCATCTACGAAGAGGATGAAAAAATTTACAACACATAACAGAAGCGAATAGCAGAAACTAGAGCTATAGGTTATTTTATTTTTTCGAGCGTTTCTGATTAACTTCTTTGAATTTGCTATTTTTTCTTTTCTACTCTTTTCTAAACGTTTTAAATTTCTTAGCTTTTTGTAAAAATGCGCTGTTTGATTTTTATATCTGTCTTTCCCTAATCGAATTTTGCACTTCTTCACACTAACTCTTTTTCAATTTGCAAGTTTTTATTTCCTTTTTGTTTCCATTCTTTTTCTTATTCTCAAATAACTATTTTAATATTTTGGGAGAAATTCAAAAAATTAAAATAAAAAGTACTAAAAAGCGTCTACCAAGAAGATGGAAGCAAATAGAATAAATGCAGAAGCAAAAGATTCGTTATTCTTTTTTGAGCTTTTTAGAGTTTTTTTTTCAATTTTTTTTTAATTTATTTTTAAGATCTTTAAATTCTGCTGTAAAGAAGCGCTGACGTTTACTTTTTATATTTACCTAATCACTTCTTTCTTCTTCATTAGACAGATATTTTAATATTTTACAAAAAGAAACAAGAAAATTAGAATTTAAAATTGAAATAGTCATCTTCGAAAAGCACGACGGAAAATTACTTTTGTTTTTATTTTCTATTTTGTTGTTTCTTATAAAAGCAAAATAATTTAAAAAAGAATGATTCAAGAAGAGAAAGAAAATTTACTGTTTTTCTATTTTATTATATTTAGAAAATGTTTTTATTTTAAATTATTTACTTCATCGATTTGTAACGTTTTTTTTTTCTTTGCAATATTCAACTTAGCTAGAAATTCTAATTTTCTTCACAATACTTTTGTTGAAGCTTTATCCCAATGCTAATATATTTCATTAATTTTTCAAGACGTTTTTTTTATTCCAAAAAAAAAGACAGAGGAGAGACAAAAACAACATCTTATATTATTACTAGTAGTAAATTTAGGCAAAACAAGAGACCTAAAGAATAATACAGAAAAAATAAAAATAATTAATGGAAGAAATGAAAAAAATATGTTATAAGGAAAATAGAGAAAGATTGACGGCGAAAATAAGGAAAGAAATTGTTACAGAAATAAAACATGCAAGCAACAATTGGAATGACTTGAAAGACGCAAAATTTCGGTTAATTTTAAAATGAAAAACTTTTAATTGGGGTTGTTGTTGTGCTGCTACTGGGCTTCCTGCTGAGCTTTTCCCAGCATCTCGGTAATCAGTGACTGTATTAGTGGCTGACTTCAGAACACGTGTCGTCGCTTCAGGGGCACGTGTGTCGACCGCCCCGTCGCAAATATTTATATGTAGAGAATTGGCCGGTCCCTCCCACATCATTCAGCCAATTTCATAGCCGACAATCACTCAATCACAACACTTCAAAACACGGCTGCCACCTTGTAATTAACCAGTCGCTCCCGGAAAGAAAAAAATATTACACATATAGAAAATAAAGTCATTGTTGGCGTGTCGTGTGAACCAGGACATCAGCCCGAAAACCTGTAATTACCCAATCAAAACTTGGGGAGTGTGAAGAAGAATCGGTGATTAGCACCTTTCTCCGATCAATAGCCCGGAGTCGTATAGTCGGTTATTGTTTCCGGGCGACGTATTATTGTTGTCGGGTTAAATAATTAATGGTCGGGATGGGAGTCGGGAGTTGGCGAGGAAAGTACAAGTTTGTAATTGCAGAGATGATGTTTAATGACTTTTTAATGGACGGCCGTCGAGTGTCTCAGGAAACTACTTTTGAGCGAATCTCTCCGGATTCCGTGCCATTCTTCCAGATTTACAGCGGTGTTTGTGTCGGGGGATAACGCAATTAAGACTACTATTAGAACGGAACCGGGAAGGGCGGTTTCGGACCGGGAACGGTCCTGGTAATTATTTGTGGAACGCGTATGCACCCTCAAAACTGGACGGAAGCTGGCGGCGATGGAGAAAAGTAATCATTCTTATGCTCGGAGCTGTCATTTCGGTCCGCCAATCGCAGCGTTCCTTTCGCACCCCTAACATAGGAGATAAGGAATAGAAACAGCGACTGGAATCTGTTATTAGCGCGATTAATCGAGCGGATTATTCCGCGATTTCTCCCGACGAATTTGCATCAATATCGAAACGGCGAGATTGGGAGAGAGAAGAGGATTTTATGAATGATTTAGGGAATCCACGTGAAAAGTAACAGATTGCGCTGAATTTTCCGGAGCCATAAACGCGATAATGACGACAGACTGTAAAGGGAGGGAGACTTCGGAGACATGCTGAGTCCATCTGATCACAATCGACATCAAAAAACCAACTTGAATCTATTACCATTCATTTCAATTTGAAATACGTGATAGTATGGGAGTGTTGCGAATTCACAGAGGGACCTAATGTTCAACAGAACGCCAGCACAGCCGTTTGATGCATCAGTCGAACTAATTTTGACACCGGAAGCCGACAATCGAGACTCCATTACACCAATTATGCAAGTAGAGTTTTTACAGGCGACGAAAAGCAAGGTTTCAGTGACGTTTCAGAATTCTCAAAAAATATCCAAATTGCGAAAATTTTAGCTTCGGCTAGCTATCGACTAGATTCGTTCGAAATACTTGAAATAATTGTGAAAATAAAAATCATACAAATAACAAAATAAGTATGCAACAAAAGAATCTAAAATGAAATAAAGTGCTAAGAAGAAAGAGGTAAAGCTGAAAAGGACTAGCGGTAGAAGATAAGATTAGAATGTTTTAGCCATTTATGCCTGTTATTAATTATATGTACTAACACCCTGGCAGTAGAAGTTTTTAATTTTTTTTTGTGTTGAAAAAGTTACAAAATTCTTAGCAATTTTTTACATTTTATTTATTTTTTAATTACTGCCATTATCTCGTTTTAATTCAGGAATATGAAACCAGAGCAATTCACAATTTTTACAAATTTTTGGCTAAACATAGAATCTAAGGAAAATGGCAGATAAATAAAAAAACTTTTTTTTAAATAGGAAGAAAATGTCTCTCGTCGGATTTTAAAGAAACTTGACAGAAACATGACATTGGGGGTTGTTAGCCACTTAATTAAAGATTTTTGGAAAATTAAGAATGTTACAGAGTAACTGAATGCTTCTAAGAGTTTGTATTTAAATAATACATCTCCGTGCCAAATTTTATAGCAATCAGAAGAACATAAAATTAGTCAAAAATTTTCATTTTTTTTAATAGGAAGAAAATTTACCTTCTCGACTTCCAAAGAAACTTAACATGCGTATTCAGAATTTCAAAAGAATTAAAAAATTACAGTCGGTTATTAAAAATTGCTAGTGGTTTAGAAAAAAGATGTGTTGTTATGGGGGTTGATAGCAAAATTTTTGGCATATTTAAGCTGACTACATAATGGAAGGTTTCTGGAGAATTGAAAATGTTTCTATGAGTTCGTATTTAAATAACAAACCTGCGTGCCAAATGTCATAGCAATCCGAAAAAAAAAGAATATGAGCAAAAATTTTCTGTTCTTCTTTCAAAAATAGGAAGAAAATTTACCTTCTCGAATTTTAAAAAAACTTAACAGGCGTGTTCAAAATTTCAAAAGGAATCAAAAATTAAACTCTGTTGTTAAAAATTGCTGGTGGCGTTGTTATGAGGGTTGATAGCGAATTTTTTACATTTTTATATTGACCACTTAATAGAGGATATCTGGAAAACTAAGAATGCTTCAGAGAAACTGAATGCCTCCATGAGTTTTGAATAACACACGTGCGTGCCAAATTTTATAGCAATCAGAAGGAAAACAAAGACGACAATTTTCATAAGGGGATCGTCTTCTGTATTTTTCAGAAACGGTAAGAAAGTTTACCTTTTTGGATTTTAAAGTAACTTAACAAGAGTGTTAATAATTTCATAAGGAATAAAAAATTAATCTCGGCTGTTAAAAATTGCTGGTGGTGTTGTCATGGGGGTTGATAGCGAATTTTTGGCATTTTTATGTTGACCACTTAATAGAAGATTTCTGGTAAAACTAAGAATGCTTCAGAGGAACCGAATGTCTCCATGAGTCTTTTAATTGAATAACACACGTGCGTGCTAAATTTTATAGCAATCAGAAGGAAAAAAGTCGACAATTTTCATGAGGGGATTGTCTTCTCTATTTTTTAAAACCGATAAGAAAGTTTACCTTTTTAGATTTTTAAGAAACTTACCAAGAGTGTCCAAAATTTTATAAGGAATCAAAAATTAATCTCGGTTGTTAAAAATTGCTGGTGGCGTTGTCATGGGGGTTGATAGCGAATTTTTGGCATTTTTATGTTAACCAGTTAATAAAAGATTTCTGGAAAAATAAGAATGCTTCAGAGGAACTGAATGTCTCCATGAGTTTTTTAATTGATTAACACACGTGCGTGCCAAATTTTATAGTAATCAGAGGGAAAAAAATCAAAAATTTTTATAAGAGGGTTGATAGGGAATTTTTGGCATTTTTATGTTGATCATTTAATAGAAAATTTCTGGAAAACTAATATAGCTACAGAGGAACTGAATGCCTCCATGGGCTTGTACTTAATACTACACGTGCGTATCAAGTTCTATAGCAGCCAGAAAGAAAAAAATTGGCGAAAATTTTCAGAAGGTTATAAAAATGAGACAAAATAAAAAAATTAAAAATGTGAAACAGAAGAATTTTTTTGTGTTTTGTATCTTTTTATCGTTATTTGAATTTAAAACGTTCAAACATCTTAATCAATACGTCATTTCTAAATTTTTGCTGGTTTATCTTGTCTTTGATTTACAATGTTAACAATGGAGATTTTCAACAAAAAAGCAAAGAAGAACAGAAGCAAAGATTAAGAACGATGAAAAAAGAGAGAGATTGAGATGAAGAATCGATAAAACGCAAAACCGTGAAATAAAAGATGCAAGCAAAGATAAATACCATAAAAAAAGTAGAAATAAAAAGCATTTGTGTTTTGTATCTTTTTATCGTTATTTGAATTTAAAACGTTCAAACATCTTAATCAATACGTCATTTCTAAATTTTTGCTGGTTTATCTTGTCTTTGATTTACAATGTTAACAATGGAGATTTTCAACAAAAAAGCAAAGAAGAACAGAAGCAAAGATTAAGAACGATGAAAAAAGAGAGAGATTGAGATGAAGAATCGATAAAACGCAAAACCGTGAAATAAAAGATGCAAGCAAAGATAAATACCATAAAAAAAGTAGAAATAAAAAGCAAAATAAAAGTAATTTATTGAATTTTTCCTCGATAAACGTTTTTATAACAAAAGACATTTTATTCTTCTTCTCTTATTTTTATTTTTTATAGACAATTTATTTATTTATTATAATCAATTTAATAAACAAAATTTTAAATATTTTATAAATTTTTTTGTTCTTGTTGTATCTCGTTTACAAGAGTGTAATTAATGAAGCACTTTTAAGAAAAAAAACAAAATATAAATAAAGGAAATAAAAAATAACAAGAGTTAACCGCAAAAATTAAAAGTAATTGAAAAATGTTTTTTAAAAAAAAATCTGGAATATTTTAAGAAATAATATAAAATTCCAAATTAAGAATTGCAATTAAAAAGAGAAATTTTAACTCAAATTATTAACTAAAAAAGAGAAAACCCGAAATAAGCAAATAAAAAGCAAAATGCTAAAAGAAGCAAAATACCTTAAAAAAACTGAAGTGAAAAGAGAAAGACTATATTAGAGAGATAAAAAATATTTAAAAATAAATGGCATAGTGAAGGAAAATGGGTGAAATAAAAATTCAAAAATGAGAAACATAAACAAAATCAAGAAACACGAATAAAACTTTCTCTCTTTTCTTGTTTAACATAGAAATTTCTACTTTCTTTTGCCGTTTCAACTACAGCTTTTCACTTTCTTTTTAACATGTTATTTTTATTTTTTTATAAAATTAAAAGTTTAAGGTCAAAATGCAAATCTAATACTTTAGCTGTAAAGTAAAGACCTAAACTGCATTAGCATCAAGCTAAGGGGATCTCGAAGCAAAAAGAGAAGGAAGAGTGTAGAAAAATTATTGAGAGAATTGTAGTAGAGAAAATGCAACTACATAGAAAATGTATGTAAAAAGAAAGTTTACTGGAAAAAAGAAGAGTAAGAGAAACAATTGAAAGCATAGACTTGCAGGTTTTTAGAGAACGATTGCCACAATGTAAGGAACAAATGTCGAATAATTTTACTCAACGGAAGAGAAATTGGATAATGATTAATATAGATAAAAAGAAATAGCAAAATAAGAAAAATCAGGAAGAATAACTAAATTAATGGAATTTGAAAAAAAAATCAATAAAATTAAACTCTCAAGTTTTTGTATTTTTTGCGTAATTTTCGAAACAGATTCAAAAAAATTAATTCAGTTTAATCACGAATTATTATTCTTACCACTACTTTCAACTTACAAAACATTAACAATTAGAAGCAATTTTTGGAAAAATATTTCACTAAATTAAGACTCATTATCCATACCGTATGCCTTATTACAGAATTCACTAAAACAGAAAGCTTTTGACAAAATTTTACAATATTACTGCAAACATTAAATATTTTCAGAATAATTATTTCGAATTAAAAGCATCATAAACATCTTTTGTTGTAGTTAAAAGTATGTGAATTTTTTTTGTGGGATCCGGGTCCGTCGCGGTTTCGCTTGGCTATTGGGGCCGTCTTCTCGGTGCTACCTCCGTCGTTGTCACGCCGCCCCATTGTCCGTGCAGGTATTCGAAAGAGCCCTCGTCGGGGGTGTAGAAAAGTGCGTGCGGTGGCGTGGTAGCTGTGGTGCCGGGTGTCTCCATGGAAACCGCACATCGCCGCCGGGGCCCCGGCTTATTGATCACCACCATCCGGCGTAGAGAGAGCGCTCCTCTGCAGACGCAACGGCCATGGAGCACACGCTAAACGCCACCCCCCCGAAAACACACACAACTATACATATTTAACTTGGCCAAATTGAAACCCTCGAATTAATAGCGCGTGATTTTTGACAGGGGTAGAGAGGAAAGAGGCCCCCGGAATATTCATGCGGTAACGGCGGCGGTGACGGCGGCGGCAGCAACCGGCTAAAGTTCCGCTCGATTTTATTCAAAACACTCCTGTAATGGTAACGAAATATTCAGGAGAGGATTCGACCCGCAAGGACGAAGAAGAGCTTTTATGCGATGTTTATTCCTTAAATGACTGGTGATAAGTTGAAATGTGGGGGAAGAGTATCGGTTTTCCAAAATTGTTTTGCAACTGTTTTACATTTTCAACTGCGAGCTTTAAAAAGAAAAATCTGTTTAACAAAAATTTTTAAGTTTGTGAAATTTAAATTAGTGGAGGTTGAAGAAATTTTTATTTGCTTAACATTAAAGTTATTACTCGAAGTACACGTTTAGCTGTACTCGTTGCTTGACTTTCGAGTTTCAAGTTGTAAAAGGAACTTGTAAATACAATTATTTAACCGAAACCCCTATCTTGAAAGACTCCTCTAGGGTAAATGAAATTGCGAGTTAGAACTAGAAAAAATGTTGTGAGGTATAAACAGTTCACATAGACCTTTTGAAATAACTTTAACAGTTAAGAAAAAAAATTGTGATTGTGGAAAAGTTAAACAATTTCTCCAACTATGAGGGAAGTTGGGAAATATGCGAAACGGGGGAAATAGCTACAGCTAATGATCTATTAATTTCCATTTAATTAACTAGCTTTTAGTAGGTTCGATTTTTGTGTAGAATTAATTAATTAAATTTAGTTAAATTAATTAAATTATCATCAAGTTTTCCACAAATCTGCAAATAATAGTGAAATAATTAATTAATTAATTAAAAATTAATAATTTTACTAACATTAGTTTTTCAAAAACTATTATAAAGAAGCGGCAAAATAATTTAAGTAGAATAGCAAATTCAGTAATTTTTGTCTGGGATGACTCGTTGATGCTACCTCTGAAATATGAAGAATTTTAAAAATTGGTGTAGAAGGAATCGAATTGTTTGAAAATTCTGCATAATTACAGCAATCAATATGCTTTCTGCAGCTTTCAAAAAAAATCACTAGAATTTTGATCTGACCCCTTCCGACTACTTTTGCGATAGAATTCATAAATCTTTAGTTGTTAAATTAGTTTAAAGCAATAATTCTCTTTCACAAATTATTAATTAAAATTTAAAAATTTATTTAAACAATATTACTAAAAAATTGTCTTTCCTGACGCCGCCACTGCATTAACTATTGAAGAAATAGAAAAATTAATAACAAAAAAATTAAAGTTTCTGAATATTCGAAGACAACATTATCAACCTAAAATTCAGATTTGGTTCCGTTTGACTATTTTCGTAGTAAAGTTTTGAAAAGCCTGTGAAGAAAATTGTCAAAAACAATTATTTTGTTCAAAAATTGTTATGAAGTTGCAAGCGACAGAACTTATTTAGCATCATTCCTCGAAAATTACTTTTATTCCAAATGACTGAAAAATGTCGTTACTGCATTCAATATTAAAAAATTAAGAAATTGGTAATAAGAAATACAAACCTGAAGAACAAATAAATAACAAAAACTGTTGTATCTTCATGATAACGCTGATGACAATAATACGACCTTAAATTTCAAATCTGGTCCTCTTTGACTGCTTTGTAATAAAATTTGGCAAAAAATTCCTCACAAATCTTCAGAAATTTGTAAAAAAAATTGTTTAAAAAATGTTTTTCCCAAAAGTTGTTATCTACAAGTTGTAAGCGACACACCTTGTAAAAGCAACGTTTCTCAAAGATTTTCTTTATCCCAAACGGCTTTTGGATTAACTATTGAAGAAGTAAGGAAATTGATAATAAAAATACAAAACTGAAGAACGAATCACTAACAAAAAAGTGTATGTCTTTATGCTGGTGCTGGTAACAATAATTTGAACTTGAATTTCAGATTTGGCCCCCTCCGAATACTTTGTAATAAAATTTTGGCAAAAGATTCCTCACAAATCTACAGAAAATTGTAGAGAAAATTGTTGAAAACAATTTTTTTCCGAAAATTGTTATTCACAAATTACAAGCGACAGAACTTGAGTAAACAACGTTTCTCAAAAAATTTTTTCATGCCAAACAACTTTTGGATACCGCTACTGCATTAACTATTAAAGTGAAGAAATTGATAATAAAAATACAAAACAGAAGAACAAATAACTAATAAAATTGTCTTCTTGCTTATGTTGATGACAATAATTTGATCTTAAATTTCAGATTTGGCCCCCTTTGTAATAAAATTTTGGCAAAAGATTCCTCACAAATCTTCGGAAAGTTGTGGAGAAAATTGTTTAAAACATTTTTTTCCGTAAATTGATATTTACAAGTTACAAGCAACACAACTTGTGTAAACCACGTTTGGCAAAAGATTCCTCACAAATCTACAGAAAATTGTAGAAAAAATTGTTTAAAATATTTTTTTCCGAAAATTGTTATTCACAAATTGCAAGCGACAGAACTTAAGTAAACAACGTTTCTTAAAAATTTTCTTCATGCCAAACAACTTTTGGAGACCGGTACTGCATTAACTATTGAAGTGAAGAAATTGATAATAAAAAATACAAAACTGAAGAAAGAATAACTAATAAAACTGTCTTCATGTTTGTGTTGATGACAATAATTTGATGTTAAATTTTAGATTTGGCCCCCTTTGTAATAAAATTTTGGCAAAAGGTTCCTCACAAATCTTCGGAAAGTTGTGGAGAAAATTGTTTAAAACCATTTTCTTATGTAAATTGTTATTTACAAGTTTCAAGCGGCACAACTTGTGTAAACAACGTTTCTCAAAGATTTTCTTCCTAATAAACAACTTTTGAAAGCCGCTACTGCATTAACTATTGAAGAAGTAAAGAAATTGATAACAAAAAATACAAAACTTAAGAACGAATAACTAACAAAACTATTGTGTCTTCATGTTTGTGTTAATGACAATAATTTGATTTTAAATTTCAGATTTGCCCCCTCCGACGACTTTGTAATAAAATTTTGCCAAAAAATTTCTCACACATCTTGGAAAACTTGTGGAGAAAATTGCTTAAATATTTTTTTTCTAAAAATAATTATTGGCAAGTGAAAAATTGCACACCTGGTTTAAACCACTTTAGGAATTTTTTGAAGATTGTCTTTTCTATGAACTATTTGTTGGTGCAGTCACTGTTGAAAAACTAAGAATCATAGAAATGAAGGGTGCAAAGATGAAAAAATGTAACAACAGAACTGCTGGATTTGCATGATGCAATCGAGGATAATATTGTCATCCTAAAATTCAGATCTGGCCCCGATTGACTACCTTCGTAGATGTTCTATCGTAAAAAAAATTAACAATTATTTTTCGTCGAAAATTGTTATTTACAAGTTGCAAGCGACAGAACTGCAATATTTTTTATCCTAAATGACTTAGGGTGGGGGATAAATAACTACAAGAACCGCAGTGTTTTTATGTCAGTTCAGATGACAATATTGTAATCTTAAATTTTAGAATTG
The DNA here is from genome assembly GCA_905333025.2 of Pyrochroa serraticornis. Taxonomy (NCBI): domain Eukaryota; kingdom Metazoa; phylum Arthropoda; class Insecta; order Coleoptera; family Pyrochroidae; genus Pyrochroa; species Pyrochroa serraticornis. Next base: position 3,609,839 of record HG995157.1, on the reverse strand, counting down.
GTCCCCTCCGACTATTTAAAAAAATTCTACCATAAAGTTCTTCACAAATTTTCAAGTAATTTAGAGGAAGGAGTTTATAGTTACAAAATTGCTTTCTATAACTTAACATTAAAATTATACCGAAAACAAGTTTCTTGATCAGAATCAATTTTTTTTTTATTTTCATTCCTGGTAGGTTGATGCCGCATTAGGTCAATTATTAAAGGTAGAAAAGTTGATAATAAAAAGTGCAAGAATGAAGAATTTGCGATAGCCATGAATAAGTCCAGAGCTGGTTCCGTTTGACTACTTTGATTTCCAATAAGTTAGAAACTCCTACGGATTTTTTTTAAACCAACTAAGAGTTAAAATGAATTTTTAACTCTTCTAGTTAGTGAGAAAAAAAAAATTGTGTGCTTTTATTTATTGCCATCATCTTTCATTATCGTTAATTCTTGCGAAGTTATGAGCGCCTCATTCTCTGCAACGAGATATGTAAACATGGAAGAGTTGAAATGTAGGATAATGAGAATCAACTTGATAAGGGATAAATTAGAGGAAGAGGGTAGTCGACGTGCCAATTGCGTGAAACTTTTGATTCAATCCGCATCCGCGCTAGTCGGAAAAGAGAAAGAAAGAACAAAGTGAAAAAGAAATCAAGCGGATATGACAATATTAAATATCTTTTAATTTTCTGCTCTATTAAACTGCAAATACAATTGCTGAAAAGTATTCAAAGGGATAATGAGATAATTCAGTTGGTTCCGTAAAACCAACAACTCCTCACAACGCCCCCCAACGCCAAACCTCGCAAACATCCCACAAAATCCTGCAGATCTCAGGAAAACCGATCCAGAAATTCTCTTTGCGCATGACGCAACGAAGCTGCATCGATTCCAAAATGCAAAGCTCAAATCGTCCCATTTCTTATCATTAACGACAATAACAACTCGATAAGGTCAGTGTTTCCAAATTTCGACCCTTAATTGAAATGTGGAATTGTCAGAAGGGTGTTTTGTGCTCTTTGATCTAACAACAGGTGTTTAGCGATGCGCCCCTAAGCTTTCAATCCCCGTGCCCCAACGACAGCACTTGAGGCCGACACTTTGAACGGGGCATATGGGCTCACGCCCTCTATCTGTAACAAGAGATGTTATCGGACGCTAATGACTCTCCCTGGGGTCTCTGCGAGACCCCTTCATTAGCCCGTCATTACATATCTACAACTTGTACTGTCAACACTTCGATTTCAATGAGATTCAATAAAAGTCTGTCTGATGGCTGTGTGCACCCCCAAATAACAGTTGCTACCCCAATATTGTAGAATAGTAATTTCTAGGGAGGAACAACTGAAATGTTTTTGGAAGCTGGACGAAAAGGAGGATGATTTACTGCAAACTAGCGGTGATGTTGGGGGTTTTGGTGTTGGGTGAAAGTCGAGGACCTCATCATCCAAGAGGGGAACCAGTTATCAAACATGTTCACTATAGACCTACCAAAACTTCCGGGAAAATTACTCAAGATGCCGAGCTTTTACACGATATAGAACATTTACAAGTAAATTTTTTTGAGGGGTTGCAAAATTTTTATTTTTATTTTTAGGAACATTTAGAGGAAGTTATTGATGCACCGGATTTGGGGAAAATGAATGATGAAGAGTTGGAATTTTATTACTTTCAAGTTCACGATACTGATAAAAATTCGAAACTTGATGGGTTGGAAATTTTGCAAGCCATCATCCATACTGTTCACAATTTTGATGATAGTGAACAAACCGAAATTGAGGAAACTCTTGAAAATGATTTTGAACATTACATAGGTTGGTGTTAATTTCAATTGTTTTAGGTTTAATTTTTGTTATTTTAGAACTAATTGATCGCGTCCTGAAAGAAGATGATCTTGATAATGATGGATATTTGAGTTATCCAGAATATACTTCTACGCGAAGAAAGGCTATGTTAGCCGAAAAAAAGAGTCAGCCTACTGTCAAAATGATGTAACATTATCTTGACTAGATTGAATTAATTTAATTAATAAACTTTTGCCCAATTTCTAATAAATGATAACACTTGAACTTTTGACAGAATTCTGGTTACAAATTTACTACTGGTTACTACTGGTTACTACTTTTTCTACTTACGTAAGTATGTCTAAGGCTTACAAAAAGCAATTTTTTGGAAACGCGGATTCTCTCTTGCATGCATTTAATAAATTCAACAGATAATAAAACGCATATGATTCGAGGGTAGTTCGTATTCGTTTGGCGCAGCTGGTTCGGAGGGTCGATGCCCGCATTTACCGAAAGGGTGGTTTATACTCTGTAATTTACTATTGACCAAAAGTGACTACTTTGGTTTCCAAAAAGTAAAAAAAGCCTTTTGGAAAATAAAATTTTTGGCCGCTCTTGCAACTTTTGTAGTTGGTAGTTTATCTGAAATTAGTTCAAAAATGAAATTAAAAACCGCTAATGAGCTAAAATTAATTATTGACTTTTTTGTATCATAAAAAATATTTTTTCCAATTGTTAAAATTGTTACTTCATCTATTGGAATTGAGGTAGAGAAGAAATATGTTGAGAAAATCTGAAAATCAGGTCGCTGATAACTAAAAGTTATTGTTCACTTTTCTGCATCATAAAGAAAAATATTTTTTGCAACTTTTGGAATTGTTACCTGATCAAATTAATAAATGTATTAAAATAAAAAGAATTTGACAACAGAGTCGCTATTTAGTTAAAGTAAATTTTTACTCTTTTCCATTATAGAAAAATATTTTTTGCAAATATTGAAGTTGTTCGTGATAAACTATTCATTATATAAAAAAAGAAGAAAGACGTGGAAAATGATTTAAGAAAAATTCAATTTCGAGGCATTGATTTAAATTAATTTTTGACTTCTTTTTGTCGTAAAAAATATTCTTTGCAATTGTTAAAATTGTCACTTAGTTAAGCCATTAAATATATTAAAATTAAAAAAAAATATGTTAAAGATATAAAGAAAGTGAAATTTCAAAAAGTTGATAATTAGAATTAATATTTTTCTCTTCTGTTTTATAAAGATAAATATTTTTTGAAACTACTTAAATTGTTATTTGATCAAAGGTCTTAAAGATAAAAAGAAGCGTATGAGGTAATAAACTTAAAATTTATTTTTACTCTTGTGTATGGCAAGAGAAAAAGTATTTTTGCAACTTTAGACATTAAATATATAAAACAACAGAAAGTATTTGTTGACAAAAATTTGAGAAAAATTAAATTTTGATGTCCTGATGATTGAAATTAATTCTTAACTTTCTTGCGTCATAAAAAATTATTTTGCAATTGTTGAAATTGTTACTTAATTAGTCTATAAACGTATTGAAATGAAGAAGAAACATCTTGAGAGTTGATAGATTAAAATTTTTGCCTGAGTCTTCTAAATCATAGAAAAAATATTTTTTGCAACTACTGAAATTGTTACTTGATCAATAAAATTAAGGAGAAGAAAAATATTTTTTATTAATTTAATTTATTTTCACTCTATTGCATGGCATGAGAAAAATTTGTTACAAAAACAAAAATGTCACTAGATAAAATTAATAAATTTATTAAAATAAAGCAGAAATATGTTTCAAAGAATTTAAAAAAATTAAATTTAAAATTTAAGTTCTTTGTATCACAAAGAAAAATATTTTTTGATAAAATTGTTACTTGATTAAGTCAGTGAACGTATTGAAATGAAGAGAAAAAAATTTGAGCGTTAAAAAAATAATTTTATGGACTTAATGAGTTAAAAATTTATTCTTGACTCTTCTGCATCATGAAAAAAAATATTTCTTGTTACAATTAAAATTTTTACTTGATCAATAAAATTATATAGAAGAAAAAAATTAAAGAATGACATTTTAAGTCCTTGAGTTAAAATAAATTTTCACCCTTTTGTGTGGGAGAAAAAAAATATTTTTTGCAACTTTTCAAAGTGTTACTTAATCGAGTTAATAAATGTATCAAAATGAGGAAAAATTATATTAGCAAAAGGATCTAAAATATAAAATTTTAAGTCTCTATTTAATTAAAATTAATGTTAATTCCTCTCTATCATAAAATAATATTTTTTGTAAATATTGAACTTGTTACTTTATCAAGAAATTTAATATATAAAGGAGGAGACAAATAAGTTGCAGAAAATTAAATTTTGAGATGCTGATGATTGAAATTAAATCTTAACTCTTCTTCATCATAAAGAAAATGTTTTGCAATTATGGAACTTTTAATAAAAATCCTCTGTATCATAAAAGAGATTTTTTAGCCTACTATTGAAATTGTTACTTGATCAAATTAATAAATGTATCCAAATGAAGAAGGAATAGGTTAGCAGCAAGACGTAAAATATAAATATTTAAGTCGCTATTTAATTAAAATTAATTCTTACACTTCTCCATTGTAGAGAAAATATCTTTTGCAATTGTTGAACTTATTACTTGAACAAGCCATTAAATGTAAGAAGAGAAGAAGCATTAACTAAGAAAAATTAATTTTTGATTCTCTTCCATAATAAAAAATATTTTTTGCAATTGTTGAACTTGCTACTTTATCAACGAATTCAATATATAAAAGAGGAGGCAAAAAAGTTGCAAAAAATTAAATTTTAAAACGCTGATTAGATGTTGACTCTTCTTGATCAAAAAGAAAATGGTTTTGCAATTGTAGAAAATTTAATAAAAGTGTTAAAATGAAGCAAGAATATGTTTAAAAAAAAATACAAAATTAAATTTTAAGTTGATAAATTAAATTCAATATTTCAGCTCTCTGCATCGTGAAGAGAAATATTTTTAGTAAAATTGTTACGTGATCAAGTCAATAAACGCATTGAAGCAAAAAGGAAAAATTTTGAGAAATTAAATAAAATTATTTTAATGCGTTAAAGGCTTAAAGTGTATTATAAAATCTTTTGCATCATAAAAAAAAAATTTTGCTACTACTGGAATTGTTACTTGGTGGAATTAATAAATGTATCAAAGTGAGGAAAGAATATGTTAACAGCAAGATGCAAAATATAAATCTTCAGGTCGCTATTTAGTTAGAATTAATTTTTACATTTTTTCATTATAGAAAAAATCTTTTTTGCAATTGTTGAACTTATTACTTGTACAAGCCATCTTAAAAAAAATTGTTTGTGCAATTGTTAAATTTGCTGTATTATCAAGTCAGTAAAGGTATAAAAATAAAGAAGGAATGCACTAAAAAAAATTAAGATTAACCTTTCAAGTCAATAAGATTCAAAATAAATTTTTATCCTGACCCAAAAAGTATGATGCAACTATTGACTATTGCCAAATATGTCAAAAAAATTAAAATCTTCGTATTTGATTTCTTCTCTTACTTTCCTACATCAATTTTTGCTTTACTCAACTAACCTAATGCACCGACTAGATTTAACATATAATTTCTCAGAATTGTAGTTTTCTTGACCTTATTGCAATTCCATCAGAATGCATTTAATATCTTTAACAGATCATTTTCGAAATGTTTAATTTAAGAAAAATATTTACAGTTTATAAACAGTTTGGCATTTCTTCGGCACAGCTAGTCGGTGACAGCATTTGTGCCTATTATTTGGACTCCAATGAAAGAAATGGACTCTTTCTCGAGATCGGCTAGGAAAATGTTTTTGGTCGAGAAATCCTTTTAAAAATTGTCCTCAACGGGTCGCATTTATTCAACAACAATTTTCAACATATTTATTTAATTCACCATCATAAAAACTAATTAAAATCAATTAGAGGCGCCATCGTAGGCGACCTGAAATTCTCGACTAGCATTTCTACTTTTTCACAAGTATTTTTTATCTAATTAGTCATTGTTTGTCGCCTGCGCACAAACAAATCTAGCACAATTCCCTCCTGCTGCACCAACACTCGCCGCCTGTTCTACTTCCTGTAAAACAAACTGATAACGTGTGTCAGGATCCACTGATAACATCCTAGCAGCTTTCAACAACATATCACCAGCGGCCACATACTTCTTCACTTCTTCAGGTTGATGACACGCAACATTCTGCAAACAACCATTATCACCAGGAGAACCTGAAACTCATCAATTATTAACCAAAAAAAAATTTAATTAACTAACCAGTCAAGTAGCTTAAATACAACAAAATTTCTTCGTCAGTCAAAAATTTTTCTTCACCATCAATACTGCGGCCTAAACCCCCTTTCCAATGGCCAGAACCCAAAGAACCGGCAGCGAAAATTAAAGCTTTCAACAAAACCAGGACGAGAAGATTCGTTAAGTTTAAGGAAACGACTTGAGAACCTCCTGTTGCTGTAGCGCCGTAACCTCGAGACATTAAATTACCAGCCAAAGAACTCAATAGACCTTTAGCGTCAATTCCTCTAAAAAAATTGATTATTATAGTTAAAGCTAGATACGAATTTACCTGGCAATTGCGTTGGTTTTGTTATCGTTGACCACTGCAGCACTCACTAGAACACTTGAACATAGAAGAATTGTTACGATTTTGTCCATGTTGCTTTGTCAAAATTTAGAATTCATCTGTTTGAACAATATTTTTATTTGTTTATATAACACCACTAAAGATAGAAATCGGCAAGTGTGGGGTTTCTGTTATAGAGCGTTATTCTATTGTTTTGTTGTAACTGTCATTGTTTCTGCTTCACGTCTCGAACAAAGTATTTAGTTTGTATCTACGTTGAATTGTAGAAAATATTAGAAATTTTATTGTTGCGGCGTTTGACAAACAATAAATTTTAAATAAAATTACTTGCGTAAACAAATTAATCCGTGCATTCTTCTACTGCTGGTGACAATGAGTTATGTAAATTTTTCCGGGTATCAAGAGAGAATTTATGCAACTTTAAGTCTAATTGTTTTTTATTCACTGGATAAGTGACTCAAATTTATTTTTGTAGCCATTTTACAGAAAGAATTTTAATATCAGTCACGTAGGGGCAAGAGAAAATTAATTGTTGCTATAATTTGAATGAGTCTTAATTGAGACGGTTTGAGTGATCGTGAGGTTTTCGCACCCAAAATTGTTGTTAATAATTTTAGAATGCTCTGAAAAATCGCTGTTATGTGAAGACAAAAATTTATGGTTTTAGAATGTTTTAGGACTGGTGAATGTAGCGCCACTTAATTTTATTACTTTTTTGTGGAACCGCTTGTTTGAATGGCGAAAATTTTTTCGAGACTTTTTACCATGATACCCAACAAGTTTTGTTATACAAATATTAACCCAGATTCAATAGCGCGTAAAGTAACACATTAAACTAAATTTTACATAGGTGGATGGCCATTATGGGTGGTGAAGAGTCTCATTTCGATTTTAGTACTTAAGCGGCACCTTCATCTTCGAGATGGTTCTAATTAAGTAACGGGATTTACGCTCCACAACTTCGACTTGATAATTTTATAAAGAAAGTTGTGTACGTTTTCTTAGGGTTATAGTTTATGCCGTAGTTTCTGTTGACTATTTTTTTTAACATCCATTAAATATTGCACTCAAAACGTCAAACTTATCTGGCTACATCAATCAATATAACTTTCAATTATAGAGTGAAACTATTGAACTGGCCAAAAAAAAATCTGTTTATTAATTTTTTAGTTATGAAGCGTGGTTTTGAATGTTTTTATAAAATTTGTAACAATTCAACTCTTGTGATTACAGAAAATCAAGTTAAATGCTGTCATCAATTCAATAAACATTAGTAGTCGTGAAGAGATTTTCGTGAAACTTTCTATTTCGAACCAGAGAAATTGTTTTAATGTTTCTAACCTATGAGTCGATTTACTCCATTGGTTGCTGACAATTTGAGAAAGATTTTAATAGGAAATTTATCCAAAAAAATTTTTTTACAATTTTTAAAGCTCCATTGGCTTAGATATTGCAACCGTGATAAAAGATTCTGCTAAACTTGAAGTAACAAATATTGTCGAGAATTTCACAAAGTAAAGAATATTTTATGTATTTTCAAAAATTTTATTTGTCAAGAAATTATATTTTAAAAAAATACTGCTCCACACTCTAGAAAATTTTTGTAATTATATTCTGAAAATATACCTACGTAATTTTGAAATGATATTGAGAGGTTAACCAAAAACCTAAAGTTACATTATTTACAAAAAATTGATTTGTCAACCAAAAATTTTCAAAAAGAAAACTTTAGCGTAACTGGTCAATAATTAAAGTTCTTAAATAATATATTTAAGACAAAATTTTAGGAAAAGTATTCAAAATTAGGCTTTTGGCCAATAATTTATTTTTTGCAAAACCCCAAAAATTGGTGGTTGTTGTAAATTTAAATGACCAAAATATCGAACGAAAGTTCAAATTTGAACTATCAAAAAAGTTCTAACAATAGAAACCGGTGTACCCCAGAGTAGTGTTTTTGGACCTATTCTATGCCTGTAATATATTAACAGATCCCTTTACGGACATTTCTAGACGCCACCAAGCTTCTATCATTTGGAAAACTTCAAGTAGCTAACAACAAAATATTAAATGGGATCAAACAATGAAAGATCGAGTTAAGTAAAATCGAAAATAACATTATCACCACCATTGCCTTTTATGTAAAATATATATTATGTAGATGCAAGTCTTTTTTTTAATTCCCTATTGTTTTGGAGTGGCATATAATGACAGAATATGACAGAAAGAGAATAATCTTAAAAAAGAAAATCATACTTTATTATTTTTACTGAAAAAAGCATTTTTCAAGATTTAAACCTTTCTCGAATAAAACGATTAGACTTACTGAAAGTAAAAATGGATATTTTGAAAATTGGTTGCTCTATAATTACGTTAATTATAATTAAATTTGCGGAAATCTAACACAAAATAACATCTTTCTTAAGTAATTCTTCTCCTGATCTAGAATTTATGTTTCTAAGTATAAAAAAAAATTTCAGCCGTATTTGCAACCATAGTACAGATTTAGGGTCGTGTAACTTTTTTTAAAAATTAAAAAAATATTTAACTGCGGAAAAGATTAAAAGAGACCATATGCGTTTTGTTTCTGGTTTTAATAAGAATATTGATGAGTACTTTCTTAATTTTTTAAACTAATAAAAACTAATAAATTTTTATTATAAGTTACTCAAAAAACTTAAGGAACCTTTTCAGCTGTTCTAAAATAAATTTTTATATTATTTAGAATATAGTTCACATTTTGCAAGTATCAAGCTTTTATTTCTCTTTTCCTGTTCTTTTATTTCCAACTTAGAAACTTTGTCTTTTTTTGTCAAGATTCTGTTCTCTATTTGCTTTCTATCTTCTCCCATTCCTTCAAAAATTTCGATTAAATAGTTTATCTGTTCCAATTTCTCTCTGTGACTCATCAACACTAGACTAACTTTGAACTTTCTTGTTATTAATTTTTTCTAAAATTTTCTTTGCTATACCGTACTGCAGAATTTGTAGCGTAGCGGTTAGTGCGCCTATCGTTAATCACTTGGTTCGAAATCAATTCCCGCCTAAATTTAGAGTAAAGAATTGTTCATTGCTTGCTCCCCCTCGGAAGACAATGGCAAACCAGGTACTCTGCCTATTAAAGTCTCTGGTTATTTTTGCCCATTTCTATTCATAATAAAATGTAAAAATTGGTTTTGACTTTCTCGATTTTCCAGAGCATTACTAGTCTAAAATTTACTGTTAAAAAAATTGACATTATTAGAAGTTTTGAAAAAATAAACACAAAATGGCGACAATTACAAAATATTTTTTCAGTTCTATTTTGTTTTTAATAATCTACAAAGAAACAAATTGACAGTTGATAATTACAATATCTTAGCACCTCCTACAACTAAAAGATTTTTTGGTCTAAAAAATGTTTGAATTTTTGAGAAATTTGATAAATTTTGAGTTATTATTTAATAATAATTTTTAAAATTTTGAGTCAAATAAAAATAACTTAGAGCTAAGTCTAAAATGTTGCAAGGGTATTTTATAACTTTTTTTCAAAAATCTTGATTTGCACTATTTTCTTTTTTGGATAAAATTCATCTACTTTACTATTTAATAAACTATTTAAAGGCAAAAAACTGTGTTATAAATGAAGGAAAAATATTAATACATTTGGGTATAAATCCTTAAATAAAGAAACAAAGGTGGGTTGAGTTTTTAAGAAAATTCAATTTTTTTAGTTATAAATAGATAAAAAGGTGACATCAACTCAGAACTACTACATTCAATAAGTAAAAGGAAATTAAAAAAGTAATAAAAATATTTATTTAACTTAGTTTAATCTATTAACATTATAGCCTAAATAAACTAAAGTAATAGTTATAAATAACGTAATGGGAACTATTTACAAATTATTATCACTTGAGTTATGCTATGTCTTCAAACTTCTATTACTGACAATCAAAATAGTATCAAAAAATCGGTCCGATAGCACCAACGTTATTCAAAAAATTTAAAAAAATTCTAAATAATTAAAATCTTCCGTTCCCATTAAAATCTTTGCAACAATCGCAGTGTTTTTTTTAAGTTTTAACTTATCTACAATAATTTGTTAAATTATTTTTTTTAATTTCAAAATTTCCCAAATATTTTGTGTCACTATTTCTAATTTGTGCTATTTTCAATTAGTTCTTTATAAGTTTGAAGATTTTTTACCTCTTTTCATAATTAAGAGACTGAACTTACTGAAAAACAATGACTGTAACAGTGGACGTCATCTTCATTATTTTTTTGCACTTTTGGTGGTTAACCAAAATACTTTTACCAATATTTTTTTTCAAAAGTATCAATTGGAAAAAACTTTTTTAATAAAGGCAAAAAATTTAAGTGCAGTTTTATGTAGATAACTATTTGATTTAGTGGCTTTTAATCAAAATTTGAATGTCGTTGGTGCAATTGGCCTGGGCGCCAAAAAATTCAAATATGGCAAACGGAGCGTCAGTTATTTAAGTAAATTTTCTAAGTCAAATTCCCGTTTCAGTCCACTCCAATCCACCTAAATAAATACAACATTAAGGTAACATTAATGTAATGTTTAATCAAAACTACCAACACATCGAATAAATATCCACGTACGTAAAAAACTTAACAGTATTGCAAAAGAAATATGTTTTCAGGACACACTTGTCATGGTAATTTAACGCAATAAGTTTCTCTCATTATTGATAAATACCAATACAATGATCGAACGATTTACGCAGCAGGAGCCGGAAACGAAAACCTTCTATTACAACGAAACCGCGAACAATCTCTCGATTTAACACCATCCATAACGTCTTGAAGATGATGAGAAACTGAATTAGCAACATCAGGATGAACTCTGCAAAAAAAAATTATTATTAACAATTGTTAAGGGTCATTAACAAGTTGTGGCGTAACGGTTTCAATGCGAATTTCCAAAGAATCCTCACTGTCTAGCTCAAGTGAAAGTAACACTTTCAGCCCGAGGCTAATCAGCATTCCGGACAGAACTCATCTCGGACGACAAGAATGCCGACGACCGGAAATCGACCGCTTTCTTCCGATGAACGACGCATTCTTAAATTATTGCGAAACAAGTTTCGAAGATTCCTTATATCATTAAATATGCTTAATTACGTAGCTAAAACCGATCACCACCCAGGATCCCTTAGTAGACCACTCAAAAATATAGCGAGTCTTAAGATTTTTTTTATACATAAAAGACTTGAAAGAATTTTTAATAACAATCTTGTATGTGACGAATTTAGAAAAAATAAGTAAAATTTTTTTTTGAAAATTTTGGATTCAATCGACTAGATTTCTAAAAGTACTTGACCGATTGACTTGAAATTTATTTTAGGTCCAAAATTGAGGTCTCTTAATTTTTAAAGTAAAAAAAATTGGGAAATTTGCGCCAATTTTGGAATGATGCTCAACGCTGGATGCATTGTCGTGCGCGTAACGGAGAACGCAACGCAATTAAACTGCGAAATTGTTAGCTTTATCGCGGATTATGGTAATTATAGAAATTGAAAAAAAATTGAAAAGTGTCAAGGAAACATTCCCGCTTATTGCGCAAATTCAGCTACCTAATCAATTGATTGATTGTGTAACTATTGATCGCGCCTATCTTTCCGGTCAAAAGTCGCGTTTCCGGTGCAGAAAGCCGTTTCTCACGTGCCGCCCCTTAGGCCGTTGTTCGTGTGCACCTCGAGCGATTCATAACAGTGATTTGTTCTGATTATTAAAGGTTGGGTGTGGTGAGAACCAAGATATTCGAAAAGATGAAGACGGTAGCTTTCTCCGTCCTACTTAACCAACATTTAACTTAACCATGACTGCGTCAATGAAAACTACAAAAAACTACTTTCTACAACACAACAATTGTGCGTCGGAACAAATCCTCGAGAGAACGATGCACCTAAATTGCGTAACAACTTATTACAACGTAGAAAACAACTTACGTCGACATCAACGTATCCATCTTCTTTTCCATAAAAACAACTTCATCAGCATTTTGTTGGATCATAACTTCGCAGAAAAGTCGTTTCGAACAAGGAGTATCCGTCCATAAATGAGAAGAAGCTAAACCACTTAAAGCGTTTTCTTTTTCTAAATTCGTAACTAATTGTTGCATGTAATATTCATCTTCGAGACTCCTCCTGAATCTTTTATGGTTTTCGTGGTTTTGACGTGGTTCTTCCATAATTACAACAATATCGTTAGGGTTGACACCTTGTAAAGCTCTCATATCGTTAGGGTTGAGGAATCGTCCAACAGCTGCGGCACCAAGTCCTAACGCGGCACCACCAGCAACTAAACCGAGAGCTGGAAGTATCACAGAACTACCAACAGGAGCAACAAAACCAACTTTATCTTCGGCCTGATTAAGCGATTTGGTAAACCCCAAATTGTGAGAAATCTTATGAGTTGCTTCGACCAAAGGGTCGAAAACTGGACGGGTAAATTGTTGCATTTTTGCAAAACCATTTTGGACGTTATCTTTAATACTTTCTGTTATTCTAATCCAGAAAGGTTGTTCGGGTTTTGGTTTAATGTAGTAAGTGTTGTAAGGGTAATTCATGACGTCTTTTCTATAATAATCAACACTGTTGTCGTAATATTGAGATTGACGTCCACTATCGACTTCATAATTGCGATTATAAGAAGTATCTTGAGATTCTTCTTCTGGAGTAGCTTTAGCCGGTTGCACCCCCAATTCTGGGTGAGCATATTGCAAAACTGGAGTGCGGACACCTTCATTAAAAGTTACTGGACTTAATTTCGAATTAGGTGTATAAAGTAAAGAGTTTGGGTACGAAGATTGTCCTGGATACTGCAACATTCTTCTTTGCATCTGCTGACTGTTATCGTCATAAGATCGATATTTTCTAGTTGCAAAATAATCGCGTTTCGATTCCCTCGCGTTAATTTCCTTGATATAATCAAAAAGTTTCGAGTTTCCTCCTGGACCATTATCAGCTCTAGTGAAAGGTCCAATTGGTTCCGAGTTAAATCTCACGTAGTTTTGGGTATTTTTTGGCGTCTCATTCTGCTTGTTATCCTTAATACTGAAAGGTCCAATCGGACCTTTTGGTGGTGTTTCCGGTTTAAAATTGTCTTGTTTATTGAAAGGACCTATACTTCTGACGTCATCCTTACTCTCAGTTGCTTGACTGGCGTAAATCAGTTGACCAACCGGAACAGCTGGTGGAGGCTTATAACCCTTCTCGTATGGCACTAATTCACCGTTTATGACTCTGGCGTTTCTCCAAGTTTGACGATCAGTTTCGTCGTCTGGCACTCGAACTCCATGAATGACCGGAATTCCATCTTTATCCAACTGCATCACAGAACGACCGCGCTTCTTATCGTTAGCATTCTTAACGAAAATATTATCCGAGCGGATTGTAACCGGTTTCGGAACGTTGGGGATTCTAAAATTCAGAAAGACAAAAAATTAGTTGGACCCAAAAAAAATTAACAACTAACTTAACACCAAGAAGAACGTAACGAAAAGAACGCAATTTTTTTAACAACATTGGTGATCATAAACAATTTGCGAAAAATTAAAATTAATATCAAAAAACCTCTTTTCAGTCTTAACTGGTGATTAAATTGAACCAACTGGTTTAGAAGCGACTAGATGACTAATTGCTGTTAAGTGGCATTTACAATGACTCTAGCTGCTCTCAAGTTGGCGATTAATCTTCATTTTTGCGATAAAGAGAGAACAAATAAATTTGGATTCTAGGCCGCCAGATCGTTGACTCATTCCTAAATTTCTGCCTACATTCTCCGGTAATAAACATCAAGTTTTTGTTCTTTCCACTAGTTAGAAATTTCCTTAACCTACCTATCGCTATCGATGACGTTGCCTAAAGGTTTTTCTTGACTAGCGTTCCTCACTAGAGCAATAGTGTCCAACCTGATTAAATTCGGATGGTAATAGAGTGAAGAAACTGGAATCCAATTGGTGTAGATGGCTCTAGAAAATTGATTCGTTTGACTTGGCGACGATTGCTTCTTCGCGTCTCGTCTTTTCACAATTAATTGAGCTACGTTTCCATCTTTTGTCATTACGTTTAAAGTTTGCATGTCTTCTGGATTTAAACTTCTCGAAACTTTGATTTCGGTTCTGGTGACTGTTGGTGGTGGTTTTTCTGTGTCTGTGGCGATCGCTGTGGTGGTGATGATGATCAAAATTGGCAGCAACTGTAACAAGTTGATTCGATTCAAAACAATGGTTTGGTGATGATATAACGTAACATGTGTAACAATGGACGAGTATAAATCATGTAGACGGAGAACTCGAGGAAAGTCATCGTGGAGTCAATAACTTTTGTCTCATCACCTACTTTCACCTCGACTCATTTTTTTTTTTTTTTGTTAGCTGAGCGACTCTTCTGTGAACTATTTTAAAACAATTCTGAAGAGAAATTCCGTGGTATTGGAAATGCGGTGAATTTCAACAAAATTGCCCTCGAGGATATTAACTAATTTAAGAGGAGGCAATGGCCGATGCAAATGAGTGAATGAAATGCTGCAAAATGTTCTCTAACAAATATGAGGTCTTTGGCCTAGTTACCAGCAAACTTACGTGAAAAGCTAAGGAGATTTCAATTTTAACAAAACTTTTCCTTACTGTCTAATTAAAAGTAAAATATTTTGGCCGCCTTTATTTTTGTAGTCTAAAAATAAAAAAAATTGCCGTAATTTACCGAATGGTTTCTTAAATGTTTGGAAGGCATCAAATGTTTATTGTTAATATAAAAAGGAGGTTAATGTAAGTAATGGTATTACGCAAAAGAATAACTGTAAAAATTACATTATAAAGGGAAAGTGGCAGATTGAAAATTTAGAAATTTGCTCCTCGCTAATTTAAATTTTACACAAATAGAGAATTTCGAAATTTTTAAGATTTTTGTTGTAAAAAAAATTAATTTTACAAAAATAAAAAATTCCAAAACTCTTAATTTTATTTGCATTCTTTTAATGGCTTTATACGTCGCTTATTTTTATTAAAATTGGGTACAAAAATAAAACTTTCTATTTACTTTGCCGCCCTCAAAAAGTTGTCTTTACTGCTTTCTAAATAAATTTTTATTTAAAATTTTCAGATGGTCCATTTCAAGGCAATTATATTCTTCTACAACGTAATATTTTATTCTATAGCTGTTTTACTTCTACATATTTATTTCCTTATTTATTATTAATATTTGCAATTGTTGAAAACTTTTAAGAAAAAATTAGAAATTTAAAAATCTTTTGTAACTTTTCTTTTATTTACACATTTTTGAGTGCTATAAGTCCCAAAAAAATTATTGTTCCTAATTTTTCAGCAGCAGCTCTTAATTCTACAAAAACCTTGTTATGAGTGAATTTATTGAAACTTTTTCAACACCAGAGAACCTTCTAGAATTTTTATTTTGCTCCAATTAACAACTTATTTGCGAATAAATTCAAATAAATTGTTCCTGTTAATTTTTCTCTGCTATGCTGGTTTCAAGACCACTTAATAATATTTTTTTAAGTGTATCTGAACTATAATAAGTTTTCCAATTTTTATTGTTGCATTTTATTTTGTGCCTATCAATTATTTGCTTTTTACTTTTACTTGAGAACCAAATTTATTTTAATTCAGCAGATTTTTTTAATTTAAACTGAGGGCTAGTGGAGAATTTTTACTTTATGATCTTAATATTCTAATTATAAACAATTTTTTTGAATTTTTGCAACAATTTTTGTTTCAATAAAAATTTTATTTTTTTGATTTTCTGCTCTACTTTGCAAGTATCGTCAAAAAAGTGTTTTTTAATTTTAGTTTTGGTCGAGATTTTAGCAAAATTTCCTAAAACTGCCAAGAATCTTTAAAGCAAAAAATTGAGAAACAATCAAAAAATTATTTTTATTTACTATTTCTAAAACGTAAATACTGTAGCTAGCTTAATCAATTCCATTTTAATTGTCATCGAACTGAAGAGCTTTGGGAAGCTTTATTGTTGGATGAATTAATAAAACTTCATGAAAGTTTCAAAAAATAATTGCCACAATTTTTTAACATTAACATGTTGCTTTCCAGATTTAAAATTAAAAAACTGAGAGTTAAGATCCCCTTCATTTCTGAAATTGATAAGAGATTGTAAGTTGCTTTTAGCGTTTCTGTGAATGTTCTTAAGAACCAAATCTGCAATTTTTAACAGCTGCTTGTTGATAATTTGTATCTCGCTTCAACGTGTTTAATTAAAGATAATTGCTGTGGCCACCCAAGTCACACTGTTAACTTTCCGATGTTAAAACCAGAATCCTTCACTTAAATTTATGTTGTTTATAAAATCTTTAATGATAGTTTTGCTAATTGCAGTTCTTTCTCTAATTCGCAAATTTATCGCGTTTCAACTTTTCCCTATACAACAATAATTGTTATTATTTCGATCCATAAAAGCGTTACTACCAACACAAAAATCAATGGCAATTTCTTCAAAATCACAGCTGCATCATTTAAACAAAAATTAATTAAGAATGCTCTCACACGTTATGCGGTGGATTCTTTGCTCTAAATCAAATCTAGGTTACCAGTAATAATGGGGACTTTACGTTTTGTGGCAACTCCACTATATGCCATATTAAACACAAAAACAGTTGGGCAGCATTTTTTTTTAATCCGTTCTAATTTCGCCATTTTACTTTCTTCGTGTCGGCGACGTCTAAATGGAAGATTTTAGAAATTTTCAAAGCGTCATTTATGTCAACCGGCGCTATTCTCAACCACCAAATAAGGAGCACTCAGGAATATTAATGAGAATGGACCCCGCACGCTCTTTGCTGCATTCCTGACCTGAAAGCGATCGCGACTCCTGAATTCCGCCACCGATCGAGGCTAGAGATCAAACTGTCACCGGATTACTCAACAATCAAATGAAAATCACTCGAAATTAACGAACTAACATCCTGCTAAAGCTAAAATTCTCCTCTTTGTGGGATGTAAAAATTGTGAATCCAATTTGGTAGTGGAGTTGCCGAAAATTGGGGACGCTACTTGCTATTTTTTGCCTCCTCTCTAAAGCCAACAACTTCCTTTATGAACATTTCAATTATCCGACCAATTTCCGGCGTTTAACTCATGGGTCAATTTGGGATGTGACGTAACTACCCAACGTTCGTGGGTTTCGATATAGGTGTAAAATGTTTATTATTGTTTATGGTCGGGCGTTGACAAATTTATTTAAATTAATCCTTGCAAAATTTCCACTTGGTAATGAAAACTCGATATGGTTGACGCTAAAACTTTCGTTTTCTGCGTGGGCGATTTATAGAAATCAACGATTAAAATTTCATCGCATTATTTACTGAATGCAAAATAGGATGCTAAAACTTTCGTTTTCTGCATTCAACGACGTACTCGAAGGCGTTCAACCATCGTAAAATGTTAACTGACCACGAGAATACGCGATAATAACCCAATTGAAGAGGCGTGGAAATTGTGGAATAATTTTGGAGACGGCGGCGATCTGTCTGGAGGTTTTGAGATTCACTGCTAATTGTTATTGTGTCTAAGAGATGAAAATTTAAATGTAGCCAGAGGGAAAGTTATGTGGTGATTAACGTGCTTGATGAGCGTTTCAATACAAAAAGAGTATGAAGACGCGATTCCTTCACGACATAATTAGTTGAGGAAAAATTTGATACTTTAAGCAAAGGAATCTCATCAATTGGCAGAGCACCACCAAAATTTTGTTTTTTTGTAAGCAATTAAACCTGAAACTGTCGAAATTTGCAACGTTCACCAAACAAAATTTTGAATACCTTTTCCTTCTTAAATATAATGAATTGAAATTAAAGTCCCAAAAATGCAAAATTTAAAAAAATTACCAAACAAAAATTTTTTTTAATGTAAAAATTTCCAAAGGACTAGCAAACAGAAGCAACCTTTTCTTTACGATTCTTACCGAAACTGTATGTAGAATTTAAATTAAAACTCTCAAAATATGTTAAAAAAAATTTGGTCCTCAAAACAAATTTTGGCTTCTCCAAACTTATGGAAAGTTAAAGAAAAATCCAAAAGATCACCAGACAAACAATTGAACATTTTGTTTCTCCGGCACTTACACAGTTGAAATTAGAACTGTCAAAATTTTCGTTAAGAAAAAATTTTGGTTTTCAAAAATTTTTTGGTTTCTTCAAAATTGTTGACAAAACTTTGTTTTAATAAAAACTCACTTTGATTATCTCCATTTTGATAGTCCTTTGATGGTTTTAATCCACCGAACCACTTAAACACTTTGGTTGGAGTCCGCGTGTTATTGTGTTAGGGTTTCAACTACCAACTGCACTGGTTGACGTCTGCACGCCGGTACAAATTACTCAATGGAACTTTGATATCAGCCACTTTCCACCTGCTGTCGATGGCCGACCCACATTTACCATCCGCACCTCTCCTAACTCTTTGCTTTCCTTTACTTCCTCGCGAGACAAGTGCTTTCGAACGTTTACAGCGAACGTATAATAATTGGTCGCGCATCAACGGCCCAACGACTATTCAGACAGGTTATGGGTTCCTCAATAGCAAGATTCGTGACCTTTTTGAAAAATTAGAATAAAGAATCATTTCATTTCAAGGTGATAATGGGAGAATTTTAACGAAGAAGAGTAACGAAGCGAAGCGATTTTAAGTTAAAAGCTTCTGGTTTTAAGTGTTTTAGGTTTGGTTTTGTCAACTCACTATACAGGGTGTTTATAAAATGATTTTTGCATGAGTTGGTAGTAATTATAAAAAATATACTGCTTTAAGGCTGCGGTTTAGCCGGTTTGCGTTCTCTGTCGCAAGCACGAGGCGTTAAGGGCACTAAAACCTATAAAATGATAGTAAATTTTAGCAATTTTATTATTGTACATTAAAAACAATGGTAACTTGCAGGCTTCAATGTGTTTTTAATAATAATTAAATTAGAAAATAAATTAGCACTAGAATTTTGGTGATTCATTTTAGACAAAATTCCATCGACTGTGTTTTTCTGGCCAATCGACTTAAAATTCATTTTAATTCTTTAATTTACATGTCTAGCTTGTTAAAAGTAAAAGAACAATCAAGAAATTCGATCTACTAGTCTAGTAGAACGACAAAATGCATTGCCTTGCATATCGAAACTCTTACGTGCAATGGAGAACGCAGCTAAACTGCACCCTTAATTTAATAAATAATTGCGATGAGCTATCTTTTTTAAGGATTATTGTTTTTTTTTTGTGACTTTCTTAATTTCTAAATTAAAGAATGCACACAGGAACTGCTGAAGGAAAATAAAAAAGTTTGAAAAAAAGTTGACAATAGAAGAGGTCGGTAGCAGTATTGGAAAAATCTAGACAAATTTGTGGTGTAAGATTCGAACCATTAACTAGTAATAGACATTAGGCACAAAATTATGAAAAAAATTAATTAAAAAGAATAAATATGAAACAGAAATAAAGTAAATAAAGAAAAGAAATATTAAACAAGACAAAATAAAAAATCTCTCTGGAGAATACAATACCAAGGATAAGTATCACTTGGCAAAAAATTAAATAATAATTTTCACAAAATTCAAAAAGTAGGAAAGTTGATTGTTAAATTCCCTGAATTTATTTTAATATCTCTAAAAATAAAAGTTTTTACTTTAGAAACTGTTTGAAGCGATATTGAAATCCGCAACCTCAACTTTCCTTTCTTTTGTTCAAAAAATCCTTAAGTTTCATTACAGTAATTCTTCACAGTTTTGTTGAAAAAAGCACAAAAGAATCGCGATAATTTGCATCCAAGAAAGTAGCGGTAGTGAAAAATCTTTCTCCAGATGTTTCTCGTTAAGAAAAACTGCAAATTCTTACATTAACCTCGTAGACAACATAACTACCGGTTGCGACGACATTGACCGTTTTCTCTTCGTTCTAATTGACATTTTGTCGTTGAAGACAAAGCTAAGAAAACATCATCCCATACAGTCCGCAGTCACGATTCCGACAATAACGAGCTATTGCAACACAATCAACAATCTTTAATTGTTTATAATCTATGCGACCATGACATCTAACGTAGGTGTACTCCAACACCGAAACCTTGAGAAGGAAATTACATCTTGGTATCTAACCAGATATAGGTTAACAGTATTTATGTTTTAGGAAATTAATTGAACCGTTTCTACCCAAGAATTAATTGTGGGGAGCGAGGTCAAAATTTCGGGCCGCTCTTGGTCACGTTGAGAAAATTTGACGAGTCATATTTCTTCGGTTGAAGCATATTTCATTAGTTTTTCGATTGACATAATGGGATTATTGGTGTTTTCGTGGTCGATAAATAAAAAAATCGTAAATATCAAAAAGCGAATCAGAATTGATGCTGATCATAAATGAAGAGTCGTTTGATTTATGCGCGGCCTAAAGCGACAATTTTAATTAATACGGTTAGTAATCAATTTTGGTTTTTATGTCTCTGTGGAAGATTAGTTGTGCCCTTTTTTCTGTGAGTAATTAAGTTATTTTTGTGATGTGTGTCAAGTGATAACTTTGAATCTCATTAAAACGTTTCTATGGTTAAAAATGAATTGATGTCCAATAACGATTTATGGCGTGCCGTATAATGGCTGTCATATTTGGATTTAATTACTGAACATGCCGCACCAATGAGCAAGTTCGACATCTTTACCTATATCGCAACATCTGAGTTTCTAGCTTTGTAATCTTTCACTTTGCGGCATTTTTCAGAAACTGCAGCTTTTAACTTGCCGATCTCTGACGATCGCCATTTTACTCAAAATATCTCCCCAAAAAACATTACCACCAACCATATTGCCACTAGCACAAATCTAGAAATTTCTTCATTTACAAAACAATCTCGAAAGTTTAAAAAGACTGATCGAATAGAGTTAGAGCAGAAGGCAAAGAAATTCAGACTTGTCGATCTCTGACCATCGACATTTTACTCAAAGTATTTTCCTAAAAGGCATTGCGACCATTCGTTATGCCACTAACACGGTTCTAGAAATACCTTCATTTACAGAACAAAGTTAAAGAAGGCTAACCAAATAGAGTTAGACCAGAAGGCAAAAGAATTCAGACTTGCTAATCTCTGACCATCGCCATTTTACTCAAAATCTCTTTCTAAAAGACATGGCAACAAACCATAATGCTACTAGCATAGATCTAGAATTTTTTTTATTTACAGAACAACCTCCAAAATTTAAAAATACTATCAAATAAAGTTAGACCCGAAAGCAAAAAACCAAAAGGAGTCTAAACTTGCCGATATCTGACCATTGCCATTTTACTCAAAATATCTTCTTAAAAGACATTGCGCTAACCAAAATGCCACGGATATAGAAATTTCCTCATTTACAGAACGATTTCCAAAATTTAAGAACACTAACCAAATAGAGTTAGACTAGAAGGCAAAAAATCCAGACTTGCCGAACTCTGATCATCGCCATTTTAATCAAAATATCTTTTCAAAAGGCATTGCCGTCAACAATAATGCCACTAGCACGGATCTAGAAATTTCTTCTTTTACAGAACAATCTCCAAAGTTTAAGAAGACTGACCAAATAGAGTTAGACCAGATAGCAAAAGAATCTAGACTAGCCAATCTCTGCTAATGCTGCTAGCACGGATCCATAAGATTCTTCATTTACAGAACGATCTCCAAAAGCTTAACAAGACTGACTTAGAATTAGATCAGAAAGTAAAGAAATCTAGAGAAACTAAAACGGTTCTCTCGGAAAGAACTTTTAAAAGAAAATTTACGATTGCAATTTAGTAGATGATTTTACCACAATTATTCCAAATCTTCTTCCTAACCGCTTGTTTTTCTCAAAGCGTTCACTCTTTTCCTATGGTACTGTTAAAATTTAGATGGTTAAGGCAGCTTTAATAAAAAATTTCTACTACTACCATATGGTGCAGAAGTAGCAATTACGTGTAAAAACTTTTTGCTAATTCTACCAAGCGAGGATAAAAAATTGTGCCGGTTTTCATCACTCGAGAAAGTTTTCTTTTGTTTAAAAATTTCTCTACCAAATAATTTTTGGTTTTTAGAATCACCAAAAATTTTGTATTAACTATTAAAATCCAAACTTGCCGACCTCTGACCGTAGCCATTTTACTCAAAATATTTTTCCAAAAGGGATTGCGACCAATTGTAATGCCAATAGCATGGATCTAGAAATTTCTTCTTTTACAGAACGATCTCCAAAAGCTTAACAAGACTGACTTAGAATTAGATCAGAAAGTAAAGACATCTAGAGAAACTAAAACGGTTCTCTTGGAAAGAACTTTTAAGAGAAAATTTACGATTGCAATTTAGTAGATGATTTTACCACAATTATTCCAAATCTTCTTCCTAACCGCTTGTTTTTCTCAAAGCGTCCACTCTTTTCCTATGGTACTGTTAAGATTTAGATGGTTAAGGAAGGTTTAATAAAAAAAATTTACTACTACCATATGGTGCAGAAGTGACAATTACGTATAAAAACTTTTTGCTAGTTCTACCAAGCGAGGATAAAAAATTGTGCTGATTTTCATCACTCGAGAAAGTTTTCTTCTGTTTAAAAATTTCTCTGCCAAATAATTTTTGGCTTTTAGAATCACCAAAAATCTTGTATTAACTATTAAAATCCAAACTTGCCGACCTCTGACCGTAGCCATTTTACTCAAAACATTATTCTAAAAGGGATTGCGACCAATTGTAATGCCACTAGCATGGATCTAAAAATTTCATCATTTACAAAACAATTTTTAAAGTTTAAAAAGACTAACCAAATAGAGTTAGACCAGAATGCAAGAGAATCCAGACTTGTCAATTTCTGACCATCGCCATTTTAATTAAAATATCTTCCTAAAAGTCCTTGCAACAAACCATAATACTACTAAAACAGATTAGCAAATTCTTTATATACAAAACAATTTCCAAAAGTTTAACAAGATTGACCTAGAATTAAATCATAAAGCAACGGAATCTTGAGAAACCAAAACAGTTCTCTTAGAAAAAACTTATTAGAGTTCAAAATTAAAAACTACCATTGCAATTTGGTAGATGATTTTACCACAATTATTCCAAACCTTTTTCCTAACCGCTCTGTTCCTCAAGACGTGGACTCTTTTCTTAAGCTACTGTTAAAATTTAGATGGTTAAGGAAGCTTTAATAAAAACTTTTCTACCACTACCAGATGGTGCAGAAGTGACAATTACGTATAAAAACTTTTTGCTAGTGAGGATAAAAAATAGTTCTGGTTTACCACTCGAGAAAGTTTTTTCTGTTTAAAAATTTCTCTGCCAAATAATTTTGGACTGTTAGAATCATCAGAAATCTTTTATTAAATATCAAAATCGAGACTTGCCGACCTCTAACCGTAGCCATTTTATTCAAAATATTTTTTCCAAAAAAGCATTGCGACCAATTATAATGCGACTAGCATGGATCTAGCAATTTCCTCATTTACAGAACAATCTCCAAAGTTTAAGAAGACTGACCAAATAGAGTTAGATTAGAAGGCAAGAGAATCAAGATTGCCAATTTCTGACCATCACAATTCTACTCAAGATATTTTCTCAAAAGTCATTGCGACAAACCAAATGCTACTAGCACGGATCTAGAAAATTCTTCATATATAGAACAATCTCCAAAATCTGAAAAAACTGACCTAGAATTAGACCAGCAAGCAAAGAAATCCAGAGAAGCCGAAACGGTTCTCTTAGAAAGAACTTATTAGAGTGTTAAATGGAAATCTACCTTTGCAATTTCGTAGATGATTTTATCACAATTATTCCAAATCTTATTCTTAACTGCTTGTGTTCCTCAATTAGTTCACTCTTTTATATGCTACTGTTAAGATTTAGATGGTTAAGGAAGCTTTAATAAAACTTTTCTACCACTACCAGATGGTGCAGAAGTGGCAATTACGTATAAGAACGTTTTGCTAGTTCCACCAAGTGAGGACGAAAAATAGATTTTGTTTTTACCACTCGAGAATTTTTTTTTCTATTTCAAAATTCTTTTGCCAAATATTTTTTTACCTTTAGAATCGCTAGAAACTTTGTATTAACTATCAAAATCGACTCATATTAAGTCCTCAACCTTAAGCTTTGGAAATGAGTGAACCAAATCAACATGGTTATCTACATTTAAAGGATTACTTTGTTGTAAGATTATTAAATCTGCAATATTAGCTATCTAGAGAAAAATTGCAAAAATTGTAAAAAATTAATTTCAATCTGCAACTTTCTCTTCATTTCTTAGTTTCACACCTCAGACGTTCCAAAATCGATTTAGAATGGGTTGGACTATTGGTTTGCATATGAAAAGCAAACTGCAAGGATGATCCTCAAACTGTTGGAAAATCTTGCCAGAACTCCAAACGTTTTGTTAGGGTTTGGCATTTGTTTTGTAGGAACACTAAAGCCGTACTGGCAAACTCATGACAATTGTGGACTGCAGCCAAAGCAACCTAAAGTCTTCTACCAGCAATGTCAGAACAGCGTTACGTAAATCTGCTCCTCAATCACTTGTGCTTCTCGAAACGTCCTCACTTATTCTTGATTCTTTGCAAGTGTTTTCAAATTGTTTTAAATAGATAAGTAAGTTTTTAAGAAAAGGTTTCTACCAGCTATGTCGGAAAAGATTCGCATTTTTTATTTCAAAAATATTTGTAACTAGCTTTAATAAAGTTCTTCTACCAGTAGCGCCAAAAAAACTTGCGCTTTCTTTTTAATAATAGTTTTTTAAACTTTCCAGTAACACTTAAACAATGGTCGAATTTTGTATTTAACTCCATGTTCTTGCATAACTGACCTATTGTTCCTGGCTTCTGGTGCGAGTTTCATGTTACGTTCCAAATAACTTAATTATGTGTTAAAAGATGCATCTACCATGCGCTTAAAAAAATGTAACACTCCAATTCAGCTGCAAATTAGTTAAGTAAATCGCGTCTGACACAAGTAGAGTAGGCGACAAGACCGTATAACAGCAAAATAGTTCTAAATAATCGTTATAGTAAAGTTGTGAAAATATGAAACTTGTAATTGAAAATTGTTAGTTTAGTGGAAACACGGTTGAATGAAGAACAAAAACTGTCATAATATTAGTAGTGAATCTGGCTATTAACCTACATTGTTATCTAGTTATGCGGTCGGATTATTCATAAATTGTTCTCGTTAATAGAGACTCATTTATCTGTCGTTGCTTCTTGAAGAGGAACTAATTTGATGGTTTGTTGGCTAATTAAAACGCGAGCAATTTCCGAAAACAGTTTATTTACATGTTACTGGCGCTATTAATTGATAAGAGTTATTAATAATGTTGTAATATCGTCGGTTTTTCAGTTTCGTATTGACCTGAAAATATTTCTTTACTACAACTTCTTCAGAGTGCTAGCCATCAGCTGATCAATATACGTCTCTCATAAAATTTTGATGGGTGATTCACTGCTTCTTAGCCCATATGGCTATCAGTCGAAAATTGAATGAGCCCATACATTTTGTTAATTATTTAATTTTTAACAATATTGGGTAATGCCAGAGATTTTTGGACCCCTAGGTAGGCTATCACCACCTAGCCAGTGGCTATCGCTAGTAGCCACCCTGTCCAGTCCGTGTCTAGTATTTAGTATCAGAAATGATTGATATGAAAATTAATAATTAGTTGAACGAATTTTTATTTTTTTGACAAAAGTCAAAAAACAAACAAAATTAAGTTATTACCACGGACTGCAATTTCTATTTTGTACAAAATGCATTTGCTATCAATTTTTGAAAATTCCTCAAAGTTTTAGGGGATAGTAGAGTACAAAGTCGCTTGTACCTTGACTTCTGTGGGCACATTAAAATGAAAACATAAAAATTAGCCGAATATGTTGCCTATGTCCTATGGATTCTAAATCCGTAAGTCGTACAAGAATCGTACAGTGCGTGCGGACACAAAATACAAAATTTAAATTGATGGTATCACAAGAAAGCTACGATATGAGGTGCCCAAAAATCAAAATATTTTCTGTACACGTTTTATTTTTAAAAAAATTAAGTTTGAGGCGCTGCTTGAAGCTACCATTGAAACGCCGTTGAGTTTATTTTGGGAGAAGATTTTAAATCGCCGTTTCCTCAGTTCAGTATCGTCCAAAAATTCGTTATTTTTGCCACACTTTTTGCTTTGCACTCTGTTATCTCAGTTGGCGTCGGGCGAATCAAAAAATCTTATTCAATGGCTTTTATATAAGATTTTTTGGAAAAATATTTAATGAGATATTGTTTTAAATGTAGAGTAACGTCAAAATAGTCCGACCATCATACGAAGAAAAGCAACAAAAAGAGAAAAATCAAGAGACAAAGAAAGTGGAACTTGAAGCGGAATAGAAAGAGAAACTGAAGAGGATAAGAAAGAAGAAGAAAAAAAAAAGAAAAGGTAAGAAAATTTAAAAAATTTGGTAGAATTTATTTGTTTGTTTTTTTTACTTTATTTGCTGCAGCAATTCTGGCCGAAAACCCCTTTTTGTGTTTGATGTAGGGAGGTTGCGTTACGTTGAAAAATCTGCAGAAATTTTCCCGTTAGAATAAACTGAATAGTAAAACGATATTTAGGTCTTTGCGACAATAAAGTCACGTCTTCAGGTGACAGGGTGCGAAATTATAAATCTGGTCACGAAGATGCCGCTAGATTTCTAATCGTTCGATCTAATGAGATGTAAACCCACGATGGGTTACTTTACAGATTTATTCGCAACATTATCTGACATAACTTTATACCTTGAGGATTTATTTAATCTTCAACATTGTCGCTCCATTAAATTTAAATTATTATTATTATAAATTTATGTCAAGTCATAAACCAAACACACGAAGCCTTTAACCTCGAAGATAACTGATACCACTTAAAATTATTCAACTACACGCCAGCTAATCGAAGTTGTTACTAAATTAAGTAGTTGATCAGAAATAATTCGAAATTAGAGGTTCAACACTTAATTTCGCAAATAAGCCGACTAAATCTTTGAATTTACTGGCGCCAGATCAGCTTCATCCTAAAATTTTATCAAATGGCCCGGGAATCGTAAATTCTTTGAATCGCGATTGAGGAAAGAGGGTAAAGCGAAAACTAACAACCAACTCACGGCCGATGGTCGGTTTCTAAACCGGGAGGCCCTTTGTATTGCGCATGCGCTGCGCATTAGATATGAAAAGATTCAACTACAGGGCGTTGTAATTTGAATACTGGCGCCAAATCACTTTAATTTGGTCTTAAAAACGGTTTAAGTGACAGATGTAATTTTGGAGGTGTCGTTTTTATGGGTGTTCGCCGCCGTTAATCGGGGTAATGGCGTTGGTAATGGTCCCGAAACAGTTCGGTAAGTACCTAATTGTGTTGGTCGTTTCGTTGCACTCTTCTTTTTTGAAAGTAAAAGCCAGTCGGACAACGTTAGAGTCGTCCTACTTGTTGGAACATCTGCAAACCGCCAATTGATCGTGTCGAACAATAACAGGTTAACTCTATGCAGAAATTCAATTTTTTTTTAATTGGTGGACAATTAAACGAAGAGAATAACTGGGTTATGGATGGTATTATTGTTTCCTTTAACGCTCGCCGGTGCTATTGTAATACGTTAATGTTTAACTTTCTACAATAAGATTTAGTGATTTCTTTTGCTGATAGTTGAATTAACTTTTTTCAGTAATATAAACCGCAGAAGAGCCGTGAGTGGAAGTAAATTAACGAGACGAAGAGTGGCGGTTATGTGTCGGTTAATGGTGGAGGAGTGTGGTTTTTGTGGTTTTATTGCCATCAGACCTGTAGGTATTTTAGGGAGTTTGGTTTTCCCGTTTTTTTAATCTTGCAACAGTTTTGTTCTAACACTAAACTTTTTCAAAATATTTAGCTGTTTTTCAAATTTTGAATTTGTTTTGCATTTCTTTCGCTCCTAGAATTGTCAACAATTAATTATAAGTTTTTGTTAACCTAAAAAATAAAAAAAGCCTAAGAGAGGACTAGAAAATAACTAAACAACTAAACAAATCCTAAAACTATCTATACAATTTTTCAAAAATTCTGTGCTCTGATAATTTTGAATTTTTCTTAAATTTAGGTGAAATTTAAGGATTTTTTTACGATTTAATCATAAAATGATACAAAATAAAACTTTAAACCTCCCAATCACGCCTAATAATTATTTGAAAATTTTCAAAAAATTCTTGTTACTTGATAGTCTTAATATTTTGAATTTGCTCTTTTTTTGGTCTTTTACACCAATGTTTGATCAATTTAAAATAAACAATTGTCAGTAATGTAGCAATAAAGTGTTTTAAAATATTTTTATTAAATCACAAAATAATTATGCAACTTCTCATTATGGTTTGGTTTCCAAAATTCTTATACACTTGTAAAAAAATATTTTTTTACCAACTAAAATATAAAAGAAGATTAAGAATAAAATTAAATAATTATCTAACGACCTATTAGAGAACTCCAGATTTTTAGAAAATAAATTTTTCTAAAATATTTGGGGTTATCAAAATGTTGAATTTGCTTGCCACATTCTTTCTTTCTTAAGTAAAATTATTATCACTTAAGGAAAAATTATTGCCAATAAAATAAAGTAATAAATGACCCAAAATAAACGAAAAATCACAAATCACGTTAATTATCTCTAAAAAAATCCATTATTTCACTTATATTCAGCAAATTTTTCTAGAGATCTGAACTAACAAGTTTTTTGCAACATTTTTTTATGTTTTGTGTTTCTTGGTTTTAACCTTTGAAACCTGTCGTACGCCAAAAAAAGCAAATTTACTGTCTAAATTATTAAAAATAAAAATATTCGTGAGCAAAAACTTTATTAATATTTTTATGGCTTTTGAACGCAATTAATTTCATTTACAACAAGTTTAGCATTAATTTAACACCTGGAACAACCAGATGACTCACCAATTAATACGTCACATTATCTAAAGTATTTTCGGCATTTGACACCTGCTACAACCATTAAAAAATTGCTTTTCTAGCTAGAAATGTCATTAACTTTTGTGCAACCTAACGTTAAATTTAAATTTTTTTTATCTACATTAGACACCTAAACTAATTTAGATCATAGAATTTTTTTTAAATCTTTAGCTTCTCACTTTTGGGTCAGTTGGTTAATTCTGGAAGAACTTTTTAGTTGCTTTCCTTCGGAAGACAACGGCAAACCACTAAATGATATGCTGCTTAGGAGAGTTTCTTTTCTAATTTTCTAATCTTTTAGGTTCCAACTAAAACTGAGGTCGTCGACTCTTGTTAACAAGTATGGCATTTAAGGAAGAAGATATCTTAAGACGTCTTTTAGATATTTTTTAAATATTTAAACATATGTAGTAATTAGAAAAAATGAAAGAGAAGAAAAAGTCTACCAAATTCGAAATGACGAAAAGTTCTAGACATTAACAACAGTTTTGTTGTGTTCAAAAAGATATCAAAAGAAAATTGGAAGAAGAAATAAAAGAGAGCAACATAAAATGAACAAGTAATTATGGCAGAAAGAAATCAAATTAATTAAAAATTTCACAACAAATCTGTGTAAATCTACATGAATTTTCTGAAAACATTTGATTTACTTAAGGAAAAAATAAAAAAGTGTGGAAATACGTCGGGAAGAAACAAAAGAAGAAGAACCGAAGCTAAAATCTTGGAAATTTTGTAATGCAGAACAAGGCAGTAAATGGGCAAATTCCGTTAGATTACAGAGATCTACAATAAAAATATAGGAAGGCTAAATAGAATTATCAATTACTGGAAACATTTCAAAAAGCAAAATTTGAAGAAATAAAATCAAAACAAGGAAAAAGGTTGTTTGAGTGTAGGGAAATAAAAAATATATGAAGAATATGAAGTGTAAAATGTGCAATAGTAAATAAAAGGTAAAAAAAGAGTAAAGAGGAGTTGGAAAAAAATTGAGACAAAAATGCTGAGGGAAAGAAAAGACAACAAAAGTGTTGGGAAATAGAAAACGGAACAGTATATAGAAAAGTTTAACTATACGGCACATTTTTGGAAACGATAAGCAATGAAAAAAACAAGAAGTATCATAGAGAAATTTCGAAAAAGAAGAAAAAAATAACAAAAAATATGAAACTGTAGAAGAAAGAATTTAATAAAAATTGATACTTGAGAACTTTATGAAACAAGTAGAACTTGAGGAGCATGTAATATAGAACCGCGAAAAGGAAGTAGCTAGAAACTTTGTAAGAAAATTGGAAGAATTGGAGCAGATTTCTGCCGCTAATAACGAGAAAACCGTGATCATCGAATCGAAACGATTCGGTTGTTTGCCATTTTATTGTTTTTTTTTTAAATTTTGCTAGAAATGATTGATGGGTGAAGCGTGCGCCAACAACCAGATGCGTGCACGTTCATATTATCGAGGGTAATTATTTAATTAATTAAGTTTCCGCCCATTAACCGTTGAAAGAAAGTTGTCGATTAATAACTGCACCTTCATCTATAGTAAATTTCTGAATTTTTCCCTTAGGCAAAACCAAAAAATTCTCACGCACTGTCATTAATACCATTATTATAAATCTTTCTTCGTGCGCAACAAAGATGCAATAATTGACTAGAAAGTGACCACATGTCTACTAAAAGCAAAAAAGAGTCCATAAAATCCGATAAAGTAGGTATTTATCAACACTAACAACTTTCTTGGCATTCCGACAACTACACACGTTGACCGCACGACAACATCCATCTCACTTCGTCAATTTCGCGTCATCCAACAAAAAAAAAATTTTTGCTACTACTGACATTGCGAATTTCTAATTATTAATAGAGATCCGTTAAAAGAACGACAGCTCCTTATTGTTGGACGATTAAAGTGATAAATGGTGCCGGATTCGGGATAATGAAGGAGTAATTTCGTGCAACACATGTTCGAGTTGTTTCTTTTAGTTGGTTTGAAGTCACCGACAATTCCTCGAGATGATCCGCGAAAATTATGCCGCAAATTAAGGTAGGTAGAAGCGCCGAAAAAATTAACACTACAAATTAGAAAGTTTAAAAACTCCAACCCTTGCACGACGCCAATGGAAATCTATGGCGGTCGTAAAAGGACAAAAAGAAATTAACACTCCGCTCCAAATTAAAAAGTATAACGGCGCCACCTCCACCCCTTGCGCGACGGCAATGGAAACCATTGGCGGCGCGCTTCTTTAAAGCAAAACCTCCACCAGGGGCACAACTAATTTATCCCGAGGCCGAAACAAAACGTCCAACTGGTGTCATTTTTTGTCATTGTAAATTTAACAGAAACAACTGTTAACATAATAGAAAAAATTATAAGCAATAAATAATCTTTTATAGTTGTTTTATTTACATACAGCAATTTTTCGGTTAGTCTTCAATCTTTTTGTTTTTTACTTTAAATACATTTGTCAATATTTTGTGTCCTATTGTTGATATATGATCTAACTAGTTACACATATGATTAAGGGAGGATCGGGTCTAGTTAGTTACGCCACTGGTCGCCTCCTCCGCTTTTCTACCTCCAACAACTTTCGATGTTTACATTGAATTTGTTGAGGATAATCAAACAAACACCGCAGAGGCGGGCCTTTCAAGTTCAGATTGTGACACTGCTAATTAATTGGGTAAATGACACTTGAACTTTCTTCACTTTTCAGTTTAGAAGTGTAAACAAAGAGAAACTTACTCGATTAGTCGCGCCATTAACAGAGGGTCAAGGGTATGAGGAATCGTTTTTGATTCTTTATCTAGAGAATATCTAAAAGTGATTTATGTGAGAAGTGGAATGACAAGCGACAAATCGACTAATTTTGTCGATTTCTTCTATAAATTATTTAATAATCACGAATTTCTCCAATGTCCGGTGATTTTAAAGATTACATCGCTTCTTAATTAATTATATCATTATTTACTTTAGATGTCAGATCGTTTCGTTAAGTATTATTTATTTATTCATTAGCTTTACGACTATTGAGGTTTAATTAACTTATTGATTATTAATAAGAACATCAAGTGAAAGATACTGAAATGTTGGAAGGCAACTGATATGTTCGGAAATCTAAAGTGGGGCACAAGTGTTACTTTTAGGATACTATAGGCAACATACAATACAGCCTGGTAAATTTGTTTTTTTTTTTTTTAATAACTGCCCGCTATTTCTGTTGTAACAAAATAGAGTCACGCCACTGGAATTTATTATTTTACACTTATAATAAAATTTATTTTTGCATAAATGCCAGAATAAAGCACGATTAATATAAATTATATTAAAGATTAAAAACGTGATTGTTTGCAACCCACGTTTCTGGCAATAACAAATTAATTATTGTTATTAATAGAATCAGACAGAACCGGTAGCATATCTGGCATGCCTATTCTATGATATGCAA
Source organism: Pyrochroa serraticornis (assembly GCA_905333025.2). NCBI lineage: Eukaryota > Metazoa > Arthropoda > Insecta > Coleoptera > Pyrochroidae > Pyrochroa > Pyrochroa serraticornis. The sequence continues at coordinate 3,577,049 of HG995157.1, read as the reverse complement.
GGCCCGGGTAGCTCAGTCGGTAGAGCATTGGACTTTTAATCCAAGGGTCCAGGGTTCAAGTCCCTGCTCGGGCGGTCTTTTTTTTTTCCACTTAATAGATAAAAACCAATTTTATAAAAATATTTATTCAATTGAAATTACATTTTTGAAAATTATTGCATAATGTTGAACCAAAAAAATTATAAAAAATTTTCAATTAAATAGAAAAAAATACAAAAAAAATTTTTTTTTGATTATTTATTTTAATATTAAAAAACTTTACGTAACTTTACGTATTTTCACGTGGTTTCCTTAATATTTTTGCAAATTATGGGCCGACAATCTTGTTTTCTGACAGCTTCGAAGACTTTTTTCATCTCTTCAGTTCTTTCAGTTGCTTTGCCACTGAAATTAAAAAATTATTTTTGCACGTACTAACGCGATCAAATTTGATTACTCACTTCTCGGTGAAGGTGTTCAATAAATTTTGAACGTGCTGTTCCGCATTGTTAGACTCGCTAGCACTCACCAGGAGTTCACACAAAATTCGATTTTCACATCCATTCGAATTCATGTTATTAAAATAATTTATTGAAGAAATCAATTTTTTCGTATTTTGATGCGTCGAATCTTCAGCTCTTCCTCTACTTTGCCTTCAAATCAAAAAACAATTTTTTTGACTTCAATTAAATAAAGGAAAACTTACGTGCCATTCATCGCAGATACAGTAATCACAGTTGGTGTTAAAGCGCTAATTAACAACCCTATCGGGATAAAAGCTGTGAGGAATTTAATAATTTTTTTCCAGGGATTCCCCGAGTATCCGTGATTTTCAACTTCTGAATGCGGTTTTTCTACACCATAATCGAAATGGGTTTTATGCGTATTTCCCCCGTAAGGCACTGGAGCGGTAAAATCGAACTGATTCTTCTGTCTTTGCTTCCAAATATCCCAATTTGAAGAATCAAACGATTTCGGTTTTTCCAAAACCGGTTTAGTAAAATCAAAACCGTCCAATTTCGTAGGATACGATTTATCCATACTAACATCAAATTTATACGGCCGTTCTTTACTAGTTTGAACAGTTGGGGCCGGAAATTTCACTTTAGCAGTCCATGTCTGTTCAGTTGTTGTCGGAAACGAAACACTTTTTCCGGGCCATTGAACATTATCGCCGGTAAACCCCCCAAAATTAAAACTAGGAAAGTGTTTAGCTTCCGGAAATGCGGGAACAACCGGAAATTTATTGAATTCGTAATAAGTTTCTAGTTGGGGACTCGGCCGAAAACCCGAAAGTAACTTATTTGTGTTGTTTCTAGAATTATTAGTTACGATAGGTTGAATCGTTCTTTCGATTTGTTGAGTTTGAAGAGTTTGGGGCGACGGTTGCGTAATTCTTTGATTATCAAAAGTTTGGTTTTGGTTAGTAGTCGCGTTAGTCACTGTCACGTTCGAAAATAAGTTAAAAAAATCACTAACAACGTCGTTTTCGGCCTTAACAATTTCCTCGGAACTTGCGATTTTTAATAAAACAATAAAACACAAATAGCCCCACATATTTCTACTTTTAAACCTAGTTGCACATAGAACAGTAATAATAAATTTTTCTGCTAACTTCTATTTATAAACAATTCAAACAATAAAATTACGTGACAGTTTGTTTTGAAAATGTTTCATTGTGTTTATGTTGCGTGTCCAAAGAAAGTTTGACGATTTTTGCAGCATTACATGCTCTAAATGCAGTTATAAGCCAACATCCTCCGTATTGTGGAAAGTCCAATTTCCCAATATTTAAAGAACTTGAACGATACGCCATCTCTCGCCAATTTTGGCGGTAATAACTGAAAAGTAGGGTTGATTAACCAGGAGATGAGTCGACCGTAAATTTCTCAATTTAAACAAATTAGCTTATAACTTCCTTAAAAACGCAGCATTCAGTAAGAAAATACTCAAAAATCCTTTAATATTTAACTAAAGCCCCGAAAATAAATCAAAATTTTCATTTTAAACTAAATTCTTAAAACAATCACGATTTATATTAAGTATCACTAGTTTCTAAATCTTAATCTAGTTGGCGCTATATAGGTCAATTTCGGCCGATAAAGCAGATCGCTTTATTATAAATGACGTTTCTGATCTTTGATGATGTAGTAAACAGAAATCGAACTAATTCCAAATTAGTATCACGAAACTTCTAATAACAAACTTCTAACACAATGCAGGAAACAAAATTGGAGGTACTACAATTAATTTCTGACAAACCTTCAAATTACCGCACATAACCTCAAAACAATGTTTTTTGTCAAATTGTTAATTTTTGGCGAAATTTCAGATGTTGGACGATGTTCCTGGTTTTCTTGAAGGTGAAATGACGGTTCCTACAAGTAAAAACACTACCAACATCGGACATCCAGATTTTAACACTTTAGATGAACCGATTCGAGACACTATAGTAAGATAATGTTTTTTCTAATTCCAAGTGATTTAATGATTTTATTGCAGTTACGAGACTTGAAAGCGGTTGGAATTAAATTTGCGTACGTGTTGTTACCGAAAGAAAAAAAGACTTTACTCAAAGAATGTGAGTTGTTGTTCAACATTGATTTTTAGTTATAAATTATTTTTTTAGGGGATTTATGGGGTCCGTTAGTATTATGCACCTTTATGGCAATGTAAGTTGGTTAATTTTTTTAATTTTAATAAAATTACTAAATTAAAGGGTGCTGCAAGGGTCAAATACTGCCGATGATTCAAACGATGGAGGACCAGAATTTGCTGAAGTCTTTGTGATAGTTTGGATAGGTTCAATGGTAGTCACATTAAACTCCAAGTTATTAGGCGGCAATATGTAGGTTTTCCCTTAATTTGTCACAATTATTAACATCATTTCGTTACAGATCGTTTTTTCAAAGCATTTGTGTTTTGGGTTATTGTTTATTACCAACCACACTTGCTTTGATTGTTTGCAGAGTGATTTTGCTTGCCGAGCAAACAAATTTGTTGTTTTTCTTAAGGTTTGCAGTGTCAATGGTGGGATTCGCGTGGGCCACTTATGGTAATTGTTATTAACAAAAAAAATTACTGGTCAATTTAATTTTTTCCTTTTCTAGCGTCTATGGTGTTTCTTGGCGATAGTCAGAAGCCAGGAAGAAAAGTTCTTGCCGTTTATCCAATATTTTTGTTTTATTTTATTATATCATGGCTAGTTATATCCCACACTAACACATAAATGTTCCAGTTGCTTGTTACAAACAAGTTGTACATAAATTATTTATACTGAAAACTATTCCGTATTATCGTGTTTCATGTCAATCTATCTATTTACTTGACTTACGCATTTTTTATGTTTTATTAAAATATAAGAAACGCCAAAGGCGAGCGCTCCTTTATTTAGAATGAACTCCTACTGAGAACCAGCAGACGGTAATGTAGACTCCTGTAATAGTTGGTAATATAGCAAATGTAGTTAATGTTTTGCCAAAAGACTTGGTTTACAAATTTTACCTTAAAAATCACCTCGTTCTGTGTTCCATTCGGTTCTATTGATTGATTCATCTTGAACCTCCTCAATTGCCCATCCTTTTCCCTCACTTATTTGTGTTCTCTATTCAATATTTTCATGAAGTATTCTCTACACTTTTTCATTTCTATTTCTACTCTTACCCAATCTTTTCCCGAAATTTTCTTAAGGCGATTCCGCTCGGATCTAGAACCTGGCGGACGTTTTTTTGCACAACGTCGACTATTCGCGCTGCATGTCATCCACTCGACATTCCATTTTTCCTCTGCACTTTCTCATTTGTTTTTTTTCCTTTGCAAAAATATTTGTCGTAATGTCAATGTTCTCCAAATACATGAGAAATGCTAGTTTCTGTATTTTGCTGCAGTCTTTCTTTCTTTGCAACACACGACAGCAACTTTTAGACTCTTTAGTTGATTTTTCAGTGTCTGTCGCAACAGTAGTGGAACTTCTTAACCCTTCGAACTGTGCGTTTTTAGGGCAGTTACTTCAAATTATTAGAATCGTTTCTGCACAAATGATTGGAGCATTCAATTTTTTCAACTTCGATTTTCGGTTCGTAATCTGCTGGTTGAACTGCTATCTCCAACGAATGACTCAATGAATTTCAAACTTTCGCTTGAAGTCTTCCATAATAATGACTCCATTGAGGTAGAAGATCCCTCCCAATTTTTGAAGCAAACATCAGAATTCAAACAATGCCAGCTTCCCCATATCTTGCATTATATGCTGAAAGTAGTCTAATATGTGTAATGTTCTAACTCAGATTATTATGCCTAGTTTTCTTGGTCATTTTCCTATGTGCTATGCATTTTTTTTTTCAACAAAAACAGATTCAGTTGTTACGTCTGGCTCACATTTTTTTTTAAATCATAAAAAAGGTAGTTTTCCTCATTTTTGGCAAAAAAATCTGACTCACATTTTAAAAAAGGCCGTAAAAATAGTGTAAATGGGTCTAAAAACAGGTCTTTTTGTGTTTTTGGACAGACTTCAATGGGCTGTTTTTCAAACTCGACAAACTTCAACGACTAAAACTTAAAAATCGACTCATTTTCCTAAAAAAATTGATGATTTGGAAAAATCTGAGTTGGAACTTAGGGGTTACAAATAAGGATAAAAAATCAAATTCAACCTTGTTTTTGATGTTTTAGTAGAAATACGAGTTTTTGTTGAAAAAGAATGGATTGAACATAGGAAAATGACCAAGAAAACTCGGTATAATAATCTAAGTTAGAACATTACACATATTAGACTACTGCTGAACGATACGATCTTCTGCACCAGACACCGTCAGCTATGACAGTAATAAAGTGGATATCATCTTTGTCAACATCTCCACGTTCACGAGCTAATTTTGCTTCAATGTTTCCGGCTTTATGCTTTTCTAACTTTGTTTTTCAATTGCTTCGGTTATATACTCTTCTGGAGTTTTATATCTCCTGTGTTCTTCAAACTTAGAGTAACAATTGTTTATTCACTCTAATCTTCACACGTTTAGCTCAATTCTTTCCTTTTTTTCTTTGAGTCCATGAGAGACATCTTTTGTGTCTAATCGTCGAGAATTGAATTAATTGTTACTAAACAGCTTCCAACTTTATTTAAAAATTATTTTCCTTGTGGTGACAATATTTAAATATGAAGACAATTTTAGTGGAATTTAATCAGTGTTTACATAAATAATAACATTAAGTTAACGATTGTAATTAAATCTTTATTAGCATAGGGAGGAAACATGTGTGGTTGGTCTGTTCTAACTAAAAGCATCAACAACAGAAAAAAATTGCGATAATTTAGTATAAATTCAAACCTTCGGAGTAATTTTGGGCAGTCAATTTTCAGTATTCTCCACAACAATGCACGCATTACACGGAAATTCTAGAGCAAAGCTCATTTTACTTTTGTTAGTTATAAATAGTTTTACGATTTTAACTGCGTTTCAGTGCATGAACGAAGAGAACAAACCAGTTGATTGGTGAGCAATTTCTATAAAAGTTGCAATTTTACTAAATTATCGCTTTCAGGTTTGTAATCTATAAACTACCAAGGTTGAAGAATTCTAGTAATGTTCACATTAAAACTGGCCTAGGTTACATGTTCAGGACTTCTGATAGTTACGAAGATTGGAAACTTTCGAATTTCTCGATCAATGATCCAGATTCAATGGTGGCAAACACCTTAAGTCCTTTTTATTGCAACAATCAGGTAGCGTTACAAATTATTACAATTTCAAAAAACGTTAAAATAGACCAAATATTCTTCTATTGCTTACAATGATCAACCACCAAACGGTTCATGTGATGGCAACAAAGGTCACAATAAAGGGGTAGTAGTGGCAGGTCATGAAGGTGGTTTTTGGTTAATCCACTCAGTGCCTCATTTTCCACCGATTTCAGAATATTATTACCCTGATACCGGTGTAGTTTACGGCCAAAGTTTTCTATGTATATCTTTAGACTTGAAAAACTTAAACGAAGTTGGTGAGTTTCTTCAAAATTAAAACAATCGAAATTAAAGTGGTTGTAGGTATTCAACTCCAATACTACGAACCTCAAGTTTACCATTACGAAATTTCGAGTTCTTTGGAGAGTGTTTTGCCAGAATTTGCCAAAGCTGGTGCCGGTATTACGGTAAAATCACCCCTTTGGTTCCGGCAAACCACCATAGAATCTTTGAAAAAAATTTCCTTTACTTCTTTTGCGAAATCCAAATATTTTCTTAAAGATTTGTACGAAGATTGGGTGGCTCCTGTTCTTGAAACGAATCTTTTCGTTGAAACTTGGAGAAATGCTGCCGGGAAATTACCTTCAAATTGCAGTAAACCGGCTAAGTAATTATTTTTTTAATAATTAAAAAAATTACAAACTAAATTTTAGGGTTTACAACGTGGAAACTGTAACTTTTAAAAGTTTGGAAATTACTTTTGCTACTACTCATGACCATTCGAAATGGGCGGTTTCAGATGGAGTCCACTACTGGATTTGTATTGGAGACATCAACCGATTGGTAATATTTCTCTATTATAATTTTATATACAAAAATAATTGTAGGAACACGAAAAATCGAGGGGTGGAGGAACTGTTTGTTTAAACAATAAAATTTTGGCCAGCGATTACCACAGAAGTGTAACAGCTGTCGAGAAGTGCCGTAAATAACTCGCATAAATGGAATGTATTGTTGCTACCAAAATTAAACTAGTTTCAATAATTAACTAATTTATTTTTCAACAATTTACAATAATTTCTATTCACTTCTTTTGTTGGAAATATTCTTTGGCAGAAGGTTGGGGGCAACGAAACTTCAACATTTCCACTTCGGCTTCGAAATAACTGTTTTTGTCGTAGCAGAAGTATTCCGGATTCTTGTAATTCGTGCTTTTAGCAGCCCCGGGCCCCACAGGTTCGTTGGGAACTTTGACGCAATTGTTGCTCAATCCGGGGACGTTGCCAGAGAGACTGGAAGTGGCCCCCACTTGTTGCTTGTTAGAAACGATCTTGCCAACAGTAAAATTGCGTTTTACTAACGAAAAATTACGGATTTTGGGAACGTTTTTTATAATTAAAGACATCTTGAAAGTGAGGTTATGACACTTTGACAGTTACATAACCTACCTTCAATATGCCAAAAACCAAAGATTTTACATAGAATTTTGAACTCTACGTCTATGAACGGTGAAATTTCGAGATTCAAATAAATGTTTTCGGACTTTTTTGGATTCCTATCTTTTTTTTATTTGTTTCCAGAGTTTGCGGTAATTGCCTTGCATTCGTTGTAACAAGACTGATCTACCACGATTATTTTTCTTGTCTATTTATGTTTAAATAACGTAATATAAAAATTCCAAAACAAAACTATGTTTCCAATAAAATTTCGCCATGAGCTTCACTATGTAACAGCTTTTTCAAATGTTTTTTTAAATTTCAAACTGGGGGAACGTACAGAAATAGCAACTACAGAAAAGAGAGCAAAATACTTAAAATTATTTTTTTCTCTGTCCTATTTGTTTATGCTCCTCAACAACTCTATTCTTAAGGTTAAGCAATAATTAGTAACTGTGAGTGCAAGTAATGAAATGTCTCTAGTTTTTTGTTCCTTACCTATAATTGCAAGTATAATTGTTTTATTTATTCCCACAATTCATGTTTTTGAACGCGCTCCCCCCACTTCTGTATTGTTATCATTGACATTTGTTTTTTAGTTTTTGGTTCTGGATATCAAACGAGGTGAACCCAGAAACTTATCCTTTGCGGTTCTGTGTTTGTGTGTTTTAAAAACTTATCCGTGTTTTTTTATACCTACTTGTTATCTTTCTGTTCGTGTCTTTGTGTGTGAAATGGCTCCTAAGAAGAAGGGTGGCCGAAACGGCTTTTACCAATTTATGATGGAAATGCGGGATAGACAAAAAATTTCCAATATGCAAGAATTGCAGAATTGCGCTGGCCGACGTTGGCAGGTAATCGTTTCAGTTTTGAAAAAACAAAAACAATGCCACTTTATTATTTGTAGAACATGTCGAAAGAAGAACGAAAACCCTATGAAAACAAAGCTGGTTATGACAAAAACAACGCCACTCTAGTCAAATACACCACCGAAGGCATTCCAATCGAAGTAATAGAACGACGTGAAAGAGAAGCTGCTGCTCAAAAACAAGACATGAAAAACCACATCAAAACCCGACTACAAACAGCCAAAAATACCGGATGTAAAATCCAATTACAATTATTGACACCTAATTATTTATTTTCTTTACTTCCTAGGTTTGGACACTGAAACCTTTTTGATTATGCACATCAACATCTTAATTTTTTCTCAAACTCAGGACAGATATTACGTTTGTGAAATTGCAGTGGCTCCATTTACTTTAAAGGAGGGAGTTGATCCAAATTCAGTGTTTCATTGTATTGTGAAACCCGGTAATTTTTTTTTTATTTGTTTTGATTCTTTAATTTAATTCGGTTTACAGGAAAACTTCCAATGGGTTTCTATGGCGAAGCCAAACTGCACTCAAAGGAGACACATCAATTGGTCGACCTTGTACAAGAGGAACCCTATGAAGACACCACTGAAGTAGTTTTTAAGGATTTGATCAAATTCTTGGTACGATTAACGTTGAATTTACGCCAGAAATTGTTCATGATTTTTTTGTACGACGATTGTTTGAGTTTGAAGTTGCGTAATTAGTAAATCGCTTTTGCGGCGCTCTCCTAAAAAAATTAGGAATTCAACACTAATAATCCGCCCAGTCAGGGTAATCTGCAAGATGGGGGTTTATCTCAACACAATATTCGACAACACCAATAAAATGTGATATTTGAAATGACAGTGCCACTCAAGCATCACATTCTAATGGTGTATTGTTTTGGGATACTACCCCATTCAAATAACCCAGACCGGGCGGCAAAAATGTCAGGATTCACCTCATTGGTTGATTACGTGATGGCGCGTTTTGAGACAAGTCAAAATAAAAATCTGTCAAAGTCAAAGGGTTGACCCCTTATGGACTTACTGAACGAATTTTTAATCATTTGTTAATAGAGGTTTTCTGTTTGTTTAGAACAAATATAAGAAAGATGGGGTGATGCCCATTATTTACGTTGCGGACAAACCTCTAGAGATGGTGCGAAAAGTAATGGACACTTGGAGCTCAGATTTCGGTTATAAAGAACAGCTCAAAGTATACAATCTTCAATATATGTTTCATGTGTTACGGAACGAAGTTGCACCTGCTGTAGTTTGGGCAACGGAAACTTTTAGTTATAACGAAATCGAGAAAGATGTTTATAGCCATACTGCCAATATTGCTTGCGAGGTAAAAAAAACGGTTTTTTTTTGAGATTTTAAAATTTTATTTTTAGTACCACGACGTTGCGGATATTACAGTTTGGTGTAGCCGTTCAACTGTTATTAGATACGTTTATGTTATTTGCGATCATTGCTGTATGGATGCCGGAATTGAACTCATCCCAGGATTCCATGTTCCAAGTGGTGTTAAAATCATCAAACGTCCTTCCAAAGCCAACACCAAAACCAGTTCAATTGCTAGCAACTTAGATAGTTATGATGTAAATTTTAATAATTAATTTTGCTATTTTTTTGACGTTTTATATTTTAGAATTTTCAACCTTATAAAACAGAATCTGTAGGAACTCAAGATTACACTTCCAGTTTTCCTTCTCTTGGTGCTAGATCTACGGTTTGTGATTTCTAATAAATGTATTAAATAAATAACGATAAATTTCTAGGCGTCAGCTGCTTCCAGTAGCACGAACACTCAGCGACCTTATCAGCCCAGATCTGTTGCTATTCAAAGAAGTTACTCTGGTGCCGCTTCAAATTCTCGAGGCGGATCTAACAACACTGGACCTAACTTAAGTAAGTCTTCTTCGCGTTTTTCAGATGTCGAGGTACGATTTTTGGGCATAGAGGGCCATACCGAAAATTATACTAACATAACTGCAACACCAGCTTTCAGCTGTTTAAATTTATTTGTTGATTCTCAATCAGGTGGAAGGTAGAGAAATTCTTCTTTGTTTAGCCAAGAACCGCATTTTCAAGAGTTCAGTGGGTGGTTTCACAACTAATTTAAGGATTTGTTACGTTATTATATCGTTGGTTTCATTGAACTTAATGGGCGTTACTTTGTGAAATTTCCTACAATATTTTTTAAATAAAGACAAGGAAAATGACTGAACGTGACGGATTTGAGTTGAGGTAAGTATTGGGACTGGATTAAATTTCGTTTCTTTAGTAATTATAACTAATTAAAAGTGCAAATAATTTTTAATTTGTGTTCATTACTATTTAAGGGTGGGGTTCAAAATTTGAGTACTACGTATTCGTAGCGGTAAATTTTTGGATCTATACGTCAGCGAACATAAACTGTATTAGTCGAAAAAAAATTAGTAGATGGCGCCACTATCGTGGTAAAACTGGCACTATCCTAAAACCAGAGGGAGGCTATTAAAGAGTTAATACTTTGTGACTATTGTCAATTTGAGCATAAATCGTGTAAAATTTGAATTTTAAATTTTGAGCCAGGCTTCCAGTTTTAATTGCGCCATCTACCCGGTTGTTGTCGAACTATTTTGGTGGAAACCTCTGTTCATCGACGTAATGGCGCTGAAACTTTGGGAAAACTAGCTAAAATCGGTTGAGGGTTTCGTGAGAAGTTCTAACGTTGCATCCGTTGTTCGCTTTAGAGTTACAACGTGAGTATTTTCAAAATCGAATTGTTAAACTGTTTTTACTTAATTCTACCAATTAAAAATTGCTCAAAATTGAGTAGTTTAGAATTTTTTTGGGGATTAAGTTATGTTCCGTCTGATATATTAACGGAGAATTTGACACTAAATTCTCTTAAATTACCAATAATAATCTTAAATTAGTCAATATGATTACTGGGCAAGAACAATTAACTAACCAAATTAACTTTTATAAACTTCTTATAATAAAAAAAAATTGAGGATGGTAGATATACTTTTTAACGAATTCTGATTATTGTCTGGATTTTATTGAATTTTATTTCTTTTGTAGCAAAAGTTGAAATAATTATTTTTTAATTTACATGTCTTGTGCAGTACTATTTAATAGGCAAAAGAATTTTCTTAAATTAGTCATGTGATCACTAAACAAGAAAAACTAGTGCTAAGAAGGATAATTTGTTTACGTTCCAATAAATGATTATAAACTTTTTGTGGCGAAGGAAATGAGGACGTTTATTTTGGAAAAATCAGCATGTAAATACTTTGTAACTAATCACCTAGGGGCTGCTTTAAAATATTGCGTAGTTGTGTTTTTTTTAAAGTCGACTATTTACGGTTTGAACTGTTTTCAGCAAATGCCCTAAGGAACATGTCTATTCAGGAGCCTCCACTGGACTTCAGTAAATTCAATTTCCCCGAGCCCGGATACAACAAATGGAAGAAGTCCCAAGATAAATAAATCATTTTTTTTATATTACAACAGTCGGATTTGTTTTCAGTTAATTTTATCATAGGATCAATTATTGTCATGTTGAAAAATCGTAAGAAATCAAAGGATCACATGGTTATAAAAAACAGATAAGAATTAAGTTATCGAACAATTTGACGTTATGAATAGTTACTATTCTTGTTATTTATTATTTTTATTGTTCTAAGAAATTTGTTTAACTTACTATAAAACTAATTTTAGTGTACCATTTTCCATCAACATGCATATCGTTTGCAAAGTTTGCTTGAAATACATATTTTTGGAATTATTTAAAAAGTTTTTTCACAACCAAAGAACCGACGGTTGTTTGCAAGCTTCCGGATACGTTTGAGTTATCAACTGACAAACAGTATTTCTAAAATTCACCAAACTAGCGTCTTGCAATTGTTGATTTAATTCCTGAAAATGATCCAAGTAAGTTAAATCATTCAAAGCAATCACTCACTCACCCCATTGTAGAGAATTGTGGGGACGAAACGCGGCTTAATTCTAGCAGTATCCGTTTCAGCTAACAACTGATAATTTGTTCCTTCTTCAGAACCGTAACACTGAGCGATTTTTCCAAAATCTAACCCAATTCCTTGCGCACACTGTTAAAAAAATTGTAATCATTTTTAAGTTTCCTTAAAGTACCCACCGATTCTCCTTCGTTACTGTGTCCTTTTCTAAATGTTTTCATAAAACAGTTCACGTATTCAACTTGCGCGGTTTGGTCTGGAATAGCGGCAAGGGCGCACGATTGAATTCTGTTACCTTTACATTCTTGAGGCCCATGTTGGCAAACAAATTCTTTACCATTCTCTATGCTCTACAAAAAAATTTGAATCGTTAGAAAAAATTGGATTAAAACTTACAGCACTTTTTCCAAATGGCACAAGTTTTAAATTGACGTAAGGGGCTAATTCTCCCCAAACCGGAAACAATTGTTTCGTTATAAAACTGAAACTATCCGGACACAACGATTCGTACAAAACTTCCACGTTTAACTAGAAAACAATTTCATTATTATGCGCTTTCACTTACTATCTTTTTTTGTTATCACTTTCGGTTGAGTAGTTACACATTGGGAGATTATTACTATGTTTAGAACAAATAAAAGAGAACTGTACTTGGTCATTTTTGTCTAAGAAATGGAAATTGTTGTGTTTAGTGGAAGTGTGAGTGACGAGGATGTGACCTCCTTTTTAGAAAGTTTCACTTGTGTAGTTAATTTTAATAATTGTATCCGCAGGTTTGAGAAATCGAAAGATGTTATCAGAAAAACGTTACGTAATTATCACTTTGTTCTATTAAATTTTTAACAATAGTGCAACGTGTAGTTACGTAAACAACGGTACCAATTTGTTAACTGAAATTTTGATTTAGCAAACAAACGTGCCTTAAACCAATTATATTTTAATTTTCAACTACGCAGCTATTTGGCTAAACGCAAATATTATTGAAGACATGTAAGTGGAAAAACTAGTCATAACTAGTCATTAATTATGTTTATATAGAATAATAGAGAAGGGCTAAAATATGCAACATAGGTTCTTGTTGTAGTAGACCGTTTAGGTGTCGCTATAAATATTATTTTAGGGTTAGGCAATAATCATCCCTTATCGTCACGACACCTTTATCTTTCCTACTTTTCTTTTTTTTATTCACCGGCCTTGTTTCTTTGATTGAAGCTTCCTCATCCAGAGTGTATTTCCTCTCCCCGGGTTCACTTTCATCACCAAGTGCACCTTAGGAATTATTTCTCAATTACTCGCTCGTTAGACAGTTACTGGAAATTATTATTGATAATATTAGTATCGAAAATGTTCTTGTTGTCTATGAACGGTGCAGAGCAAAGCATCACCGCCACGTAGCGGCCAATTCTTAAATCTAATGTAATTGGTAAACTGTATTAGTCGATTTTTCTCGCGCTAAGCGGAGCCACTTTTGCGTTTCCACGTAATCAAAACCGACACTAGCCCGACGCTATAAGAAGGAAATCGAATTTCGTTACTATTGTTAATTTTAGCATGAATCCACCTGAAACTGCGTGATATTATTTGCTTCCAAATAATAAATCTATAGCGTTAGGAGAGTTAAAAAAATTATTAAATTATCGTATCAAGCTTACAACGTGCTATCAGAAAAAAAGATAAATAATAAAAGTATTCAGGAAGATTTTAAAAGTTCAAGGGCCACTAGTGTTGTTAACATTTATATGAAGTTCTGAGGGAATAATGAAGAAGCTTTCAGTCGTTTCAAATTTAACAATTGAAGCGTTAAGGAAACCCTGTAAAACTATAAATCCTATTAATTAACAAAGTGTTCAGGGTGACATAACGTGATTGCATGTGGTGCTATTTTGCTGCTAAATGTAACCTTGATAAGTGGGCTCGTCCCACGTTTGATTATCTAAATTCGGAGGTCAAGATATTTTTATTCGCAAAGAGTCTTGTTAGATGTTGCGGGACAACTGTAAAAACCTGAATTATTGATTGCAGCGTTTCCTGTTTTGAAAGTTGTCGAATTAATATATCGACCGTTCCTGCCTAGCCTAAGTTCTCCACAATCAGTAGCGCACCTCAAATTTGCGATCAATCGCCATTATTTTTGTTTTATTGTTTCGATGTCAGAATTTAGGTGTGTAATGGAAAAAATTGGGCATAGGTCGATAACAATGTTTGCTACAATTTTTTTGGAGAACCTTGTGATTTTTTTTAACCCTTACATCGGTAAACAGAAAGAAAATTGTGGATTAAAATTTTTATTTTCATTTTGTTTATAAAATTGCAAAATAAAATATCTTAACATCGAAACTACATCTACGGCAACAAAATCAATATTAATATTGAAACAACTAATGACATTAAGAGTTAAATTAATTTGAGGAAAGAAATCACTTAGCTTAACGTGGCACACTGAATTAAAATTAATTTTTATAATTTCAAGTAGAAACACCCTCAAGATTCGCGTGCTTTTAACCATTACCACTTGCTTTTGATACATTTACCATACATTCAAGCACCGGTGCGTTATAAATTTGCAACTTTCCTTCTTCATTTTTCCATAGCGTCATTATAGGAAGGAGGAGCTACAATTCGGGAATAATTTTCAATTTGAACGCCACTTCCATAACTTACGTAATTCCGGTGGATGCAGTAGCGGTGTTGAAGCTCCAGCAACTTCCGTACTTACACCTTCATTAGTTCCTTGAGATGCCGGTGGCGCTGACGCGGCGGCAGCTTCAGGTGGTGCGTCAGCATAAGTTGAAGGTGCTGTAGGTGGTCCGCTAGGATAAACGGGTTTTTCGTTAGTACCGGGATATGGAGGAGGATAAACAGGACCGGGCTGGTTAATTCCAGGAACTGGAACCGTTGGATAGCTAGGTCCTGCCTGCACTGGACCTGGAGGTACGTAAGGTGGAGAAGTGACAAAACCGAGTTGTGGCGTTACCGGTTTTCGATTCAAATCAGTATGGATATGGCCCATTTTCGGGTGTATGTAAATATCTAAATTACAGGTACAACCGTCCATTTCAGCTGATACCTAAAAAGTTTAATTTAGTTATAAATTTTTAATTTAGCGGCAAGTAACTGTTAATATGTAAGAAGCGCTAAATAAGGTACACAGAGTGAAGTTGGGAACTTCTAAATATTCCGGGATTATCATTTGTAAATAGTAAGTGTACTCGCCGTGGGCCCCCACTCCATGTTCCTTTATTGTTAAAATATCTTCGTTATCCTCCCGGTATTTAGTGCTTGGACTAGTTACTTTGAATGTGATTTCCTACAACAATATGAAATTAATTAAGAAAACTTAAAATTAATTTTTCAAAACCTTTTGTAGAGTCACTTGCAAAGCGTCCACGTTAACGTTCGATAAGTTAATGACAGTCACTTTAAAATTGACGACTTCACCGGGCATGAAAGCATTTTTGGGCAAATCCACGTCTACAGTGACAAGTCCCCCTTTACAACACCAACAACAAACTGTTTTTTCGTCACTGTAATTGTTGGGTAACTAAAATAACGTTGTTAAAAAATATTACAATTAAGTACTTCAATCACCAAGTCATCTTCTGGAAACGAACGTAAATCAAGTGGAGATTTCACCATAAAAGCAAAACTGTCTTCGTAATCGAAAGCCATCGGTCGATCGACCACTGCTTTGAGACTGTAGGAAATAGAGCCATAAGGACCGTCAAAACTTGACGGTATCATTTTGGGTAAAGTTATCGAAAATGGAAAACAATGTTTTCCGGGTGGTAAAGTTTTCTTTCCGGAATCTGTCGAGATAAGATGTTTATTAATATTTAATGCAAAGAAGAGTCGGACCTGAGCCAAACAACATTTGTTCTAAATGGATTGGTTCGTGGGTACCGGTAAAGTGTACTCGTCTGGTTCTTGTTTTTTTCGCTGAAGAATCGTAATGACTTACATTCTCGTACCAATCGTTATGTTCTCTACAAATTAAACGGATTTTGATGCCTTAAACAAATTTATGTAATTGTAGTTTTTGATGTTACGTATTCACCTCTAACAGTAGTGGCATCGTTAAAGTAACATTCGATTCTTCCTACAACGTCCGCGTCGCCACAGTAGAGGCCACTGTAATTTTCCAGGAAAATTTTGCACTCGGAAGACATTTTGTGCTAAAAATATGAAACGGCTACTTAACAAAATGTAAAAGAAATTTGTGACTATAATTTTTCGAGTGTAATGACCGGACGCAAGGAAAATTTAGTGAAAACAAATTAAATTGAACCAATTCTGACTTGCTGTAAAGAAGATTGCGGTAGTTCTTCTTCAAGTAGAAAGTAGAAAAAACTGATTCAATTTTCTCATTGATTTGGATCAAAAAGGAACTTATACCGTACAACCTAAGATGAATAAGTTGAAATTTTCCAGTGGCAAAAGATTTACCTGACCTTATCCAAGAAAAATTCTTTTTCGACTAGAATGAAAGAAAACCGAAACTTGAGGAAAGCATGGAGGTCTTTTTTGAAGCAAACCAATATCTAACGTGGCCTGAGGAAAATATGTGAAAATTCTTCTTCACGTACAATAAAAAATTCTTGACCGGATCACAAGATATGACCAAATTTTTCTTTGATTGAACTAAAAAGACTGATCCCTACCTGACCCAAGGTGGATAAGTGGAAAATCTTTTTTGATGAGTGAAAAAATCTTTTTGGCCCAAAATCAAGGAAAACAAAAACCTGACCTAACTTGTGGAATTGATACTTAAATTTCCGTAAGAAAGATACGTGGCCATCTCATTTAAATATCCCAGACGAGTCGCCTCTGGTAACTAGGCACAAAAACCTGTTCTCTACTAAAACTAAAGATTATCTTTGTTATTATCTTATCTGCAACTTGTTCATCATGACCACACAAACATTAAACACGTGTTTACCTGAACTTTTATTTACGTGGGTTAGTCGATTCGGTTATTTCCAAACAAGTGATATAAGCGTTCACTAGAGCGCCACTAACGTGGAAATAACGTACCGCACTACCGCATAGCATCCAATAACTGCTTGCCATAAAACCGAATATGCAATGTTAGGAATCGGCCTTGGATGTCTCGGCGTCAGGCGTCTGCCTGTCTATCCAGAGAGATACCAGGAAGGTCAAGCGATTTATTTTTGTAACTTAAACTTCTTATCCTGGAATTGTCACAAAAATTATTTAAAACCGCGCACTTGCTTTTTGTAGTAAGTAGCGTTGCGCAATCCAAATTCCATCCCGCCACTGAGGCCAGCTAATTATAGGCGTTAGGGCTATTGGTGGAGGCGCCGTTCTCCTATTTTTACGCCAACATCCAAATAATACAATGAAATTGATAAATTATGTTTTTGATGTTATGTAATATATCTTCTTACTGCGCAGCTAATGGCCAATCCTAATTTTGCGCCGCCTGCGGCGTAACGTAAATCAATCAATCACCATTCATTTTGTTAAGAAATTGTTTCTACCCCACGCTGCCAGTAACATACCCGCCAGTTTTCAGAGAATTGAGTTATGTAATCAAAATAAATGTGCCGCTTGTTAGAGCAAATTGCTGGTATTGCTTTACACGTCTGTATTGTTGGTTGCCGAAAATTGCCGCATCTATGTGCGCACTCCATCGTTTATGCTTTATAGAGAGCGGCAAAAACACTTTTACATGTAGAATATTACGCTGAAAATGTTTTTGAGGATGCCTTAAAATGGAGTTTACTAGAATTCTTTGAGACAGCATTGGAATAGGAAATTATGTACTAAAGTAAAGAACTTCCAAAATTATATTTTCTTTATAAAATAGTAACTTAACACTTCAATTAACATTTAGGACATCCATATTTTGGTATAAATTTCATAACATTGCGGACACAACTGGCGCCAGTCAAGAAATTTTAAGCGTTTTACGTTTTTTTTTTACATAAAACTGAAAACAAATTTGTTAAATCCTAATCACGTAATACATTAGAAACGTCACAGTTCTATATACAGATATTTCACTTTTCCACAGCGTCATTGTAGGAAGGTGGAGCTACAATTCGACAATTAATTTTCAAATTTCTCTTCGTTTCCAAACTTACGTATATCTAACTGAAATTGTGAACTCAACAGGGGTGCTGACGCTCCAGTAGAGTCACTATAGTTATCTCGAAACAAACTAGTTCCTGGAGTTGCCGGTGGAGCCGATGCGGCAGCACTTTCAGGAGGTGCGTCACCGAAAGTTGAAGGTGCTGTAGGTCGACCACTTGGATAAACGGGTTTTTCGTTATTACCTGGATATGGTGGAGGATTTGGTTGAGTAAATCCAGAAACTGGAAACGTGGCACTTGGTGGTTCTCGATCAAGTCCTGAAGGTAGGTAAGGTAGTGTAGTTGGGGAAGTGACGAAACCGAGTGGTGGCGTTGCTGGATTTTGATTGGAATTTGTGTGGATGTGACCCATCTTTGGGTATATGTAAATATCTAAATTGTAGGTACAACCCTCCATTACTGCCGTTAACTAAAACAAGAAATTAATGTAGTTAGAAATTTCGTTTTTAGTTGTGACGAACCCTTAATATGTAGAGAGTGGTGAATAAAGTACACGAAGAAAAGTTAGGAACTTCTAAATGTTCAGGAATTATCATTTGTAAATTGTAAGTGTATTCGCCGTTAGCCCCGACTCCATGTTCTCTCATAATTAAAATGTTTTCTGTATCATGTTCAAATTTTGTGTCTGGACTTGTTACTTTATAAGTGATTTCCTAAAATGATTCTTTAATCAAAGAAACGTTAGATACTTTGCCAAACCTTCTCCAGATTCAATTTCAAAACACCCATATTGATATTCGATAAATTTGTAAAAGTTACTTTAAAATTGACAACTTCTCCTGGTACGAAAGCGTTTTTGGGCAAATCCACGACCATAGAGACAAAACCGCCTTTGCAACACCAACAACAAACCGTTTTTTCATCCGTATAGTTGTTAGGTAACTAAAATCGAGTTGTTAAAAAAGATAACAATTAAGTACTTAAATCACCAGGTCCTGTGGAAACGAATTTAAGTCAACTAAAGATTTGACTTTGAAACTGAACATATCTTCATAATCGAAAGCCATTGGTCGATCGACAACTGCTTCGAGATAATAAGAAATAGAGCCGTAAGGGCCGTCAAAACTTGACGGTATATTGTTGGGTAATATAAATGAAAATGGAAAACAATGTTTTCCGGGTGGTAAAGTTATTTTTCCGGAATCTTAAAAGATTGAATATTTACTGGAATTCAGTGAAGAAAAATCTAACCTGAACCAAATAACATTTGCTCTATGTTGATGGGTTTGTTTTCGCCACTGTAGAGTACTTGTCTAGTTCTCGAAACTTTGTCTGTAGAATCGTAGTAGGTTTCACTTTCGTACCAATCGTTGTATTCTCTACAAATTAAACTGATTTTGATACCTTAAACAAATTTAAGTAATTTCAGTTTACGTAGTCACCTCTAACACTAGTAGCATCATCCAAAAAACAATCAATTCTTCCTATGACGTCCGCACCGCTACAGTAGTTTTCGCTGTAGTTTTCCAAGTGAATACGGCACTCAGAAGACATTATGGTGTGCTGACAAATCTGTAATGGTCGAATTTAAGTCATGAAAACTTTTTTGAGTTGAGTGAAAAAATTTATATCTGACTCGAAAAGAAGGAGAAAATTGTGTCACTCTTCCTGATGGAGACATGTAGAATGAGAAAAAGACGTCATCTGATTTGATCCCAGAGTTAAGTGAAAAATCTTCTTCAATTGAAATTATAAAGATTGATACTTGACTTGACCGAAGGGTGAAATGTGGAAATTTTTTGAGTCGAATAAAAAAGATTAATAGCTGACCTGACCTAAGGAGAACTTGTGGATACTCTTCTTAGGGGGTGAAAAAAGATTGATACCTGATCTACTTAAGGAAGATTTATAGAAATTCTTCGAGTAGAAGAAAATTCTATAACTTACTTGATGAAAAAGAGGTTTGTGGAATAAAAGGAAGCAGAGTGTTGTCTAATTTTCCCTGCAGAAGAAATGTAGAATGAGAAACAGACTCTGACTTGATCTAAGAATATTGGAAATTCTTTCTCAACTGGAAAAAAAACTGATACTTGCCTTGGTGGAAGAGTAAATGTGAAAATTCCTTCTCGACCAGAAGGAAGCAAGACCCATATTTGGTGTTACCTGAGGAAATTTGTTGAAGTTCTTATTTAGAGGCAATAAAAAATAATTGAAACATCATCAACTTAAGGGAAATACATAGAAAGTCTTCCTCGAGTAGAGGAATAAGAAAAACCCTACCTGACGGAATCGGAATATATGGCACAAAAAATGAGAATGTTAGATTTTCCCTGTAAAGGAGCAAAAGAGCTGACTTACCTCAGAATTTGTGGAAATTCTGCTTCAATTAAAATACAAAAATATTGATACTTAACTCGGTCAGAGGGTGAGATGTGGCAACTCCTTTTAGAGTAGAAGGAACCATTGCTAATATCTAACCAGACTTGAGGAGAATATGCCAAGATTTTTGTTACGGATCAATAAAAAGAAGAAGCTAAGTGTCCTTTTAGGTTGAAATGAAGAAGGAAAAGTAAAGGCGATAGTTGAAAATTTTTCTTCACGTGGAATAAACAAAAACATTACTAAACAAAAATTCAATGTGGAGGTAAATTATTGAATGAAAGGCAAACACGCAATTACAGCGATAACCTACGTTATTGTAATAATTTACTGAAACCAGTATCACACTTGGCAATAATGAAAGAGAAATGGCGCTCATTTAAAGGTCTACTTACAGTTCCAAGAATTACCCAGACGAGTCGCCTCTGGTAACAAAACTAGACGCTCATGTTTTATCTATTTATTATGTATGAGGACAAATATTAAACATCCCGTTATCTGACCATTTAGTTGCGCAAATCTATGATTTTTACCACAATTCGAAAATTACGTAACAAAGGGTGAAGAATTCACTGAAGCGTTACTGCTGTTTTAAAAGCATGACGCGTCGCACCCAAAAACTGAATTGGTGTGTAGATGAGGAAATTGGCCTTGAATATCGTGAAATATGTGGCGGCGTCTTGCGTTTGTATAGTGAGATAGATACAAAGGTCATAATATCTTCCTGAAAGTTAAAAAATATCGAAAAGGTCATTGAAGTCCAAAAATTATTGTAAACCGCGAACCACGCACTTGCGCGTCCTACCGATAGGTATTGCATAATCCAAATACCATCCCGCCATTGGCGGCGACTACCCGGAGTCGTAGGGTTTGCGCGCGAGAACGCCGAATACTTTCTTCTTTATAACTAGATAATGTAATTATTAACACAATAAAACACTTACGGCCACTTGCACTAAGTAGTTTCAAAATTTTTATTTTTTTTTAATTCGCAATGAATCATTGCTAGTAATTCAACAAACATTAATATTACTAGCGTTCTTGCTTCTATTCAAATGAAAATGCTATCAATTTGAAATCCAATTAGTATACAAATCATTGTTAGTTTTCAAAATTTCTTAAAAAAACTAAATTTTACATGTCTGCTTACTTAATCATGTTAATTAAAAGTTAGTACATTTATCTTTAATAAATTGACCGTTAAATTTCGTGAATCATCAGAAACAGCTGCACTTAATGAGTTGGCCCTGAAAAACACTAATTAATTGGATAAAGTTAAATGGCAGAGTTCTGAACCGGGAGATGGCGCCGATTCCACGCAACTCTGTGACGCGTCGAAATTAGAGGGAGGTCCATTGGCGTAACTAGGTTTTTCGGGTAAAGTTTTTGAAAATTCAAGAGAGAAATTTGTTTCAGTTACTTGACCAACTTCGCTGTACATATGTCCGAGTTTGGGATAAATGTAAACGTTTAAATCCATACCAGGAACCGTCAACACTTTACCTGTTACCTAAACAAAACCAATTTGTTAATGTTAAATTAACTTACTTATCCATACTTGTAAAGAATATGAAATTTCGAAAAAGTGGCAACGGGTGAAGTTGGGAACTTCCAAGTTTTCCGGTATTAACAATTGTAAATCGTAGGAATCTTCAGTGTGAGCATCGACACCGTGATCTTCTAAATTAATTATATCCTCATACTCCTCTTTGTGACTTCCATGTTCTTTGGCTTGTTTGAAACGGAGATGCTAAAATTTTCGATTAATTTTTGAATTTTTTTTATTCAACAACCTTTTGCAAACACAATTTCAATGTGGCAATATTAAAATTAGTCATGTTCGAAATCTTGATTTTGAGTACCGCAGTTTCTCCTGGTATAAAAGCAATTTTGGGTACTTCTACCTCCATTGTCATAATTCCTCCTTTACAGCAACAACAACATATCGACGATTCGTCAACAAATGTGCTTCGCATCTAGAAATTAATTTATTAATTATTTCGTTTATCAACTAAAAGGAGTACCAAATAATTCTTTTCGAATGTGTTGAGGTCGATTAAAGATTTCACCACAAAACTCAACCTGTCTCTATAGTCTTCAGCGAAAGGTACGTCAACAACTGCTTTAAGTATGTAGTAAACCGAACCGTATTTGCCGTAGAAACTCGATGGTATATCTTCGGGTAATTGGAGGGAGAAATTGTATACGTATTTTCCAGGAGGTAAACGCTGTTGGGTTGGGGAATCTGAGGGAGGGAAAATTAATTGCTTACAGAGAGAGATGGCAACTAATTAGTTAGAAAAAACTTACTTGCGCTAAATAAAACATTTTCTTCATGAAACACCACTCTATCACCTAAGTAATTGTCTTTTGTTGATTTATAGACTTTTTCGTCGGAATCGTAGTAGTTGTCGGTTCCCCACAAATCGTGGTGCTCTTTACACTTCAAATGTATTTTTATCCCTTAAGAAAATTTATTGCTTTATTGTAAATTTTTTACGTCACTACCCACCTCTAACTGAAATTGGTTGTGAAAAGTAACACTCGAGTCTTCCGATTATGTTTGAGCCATTGTGGAAAACCCCAGCGGAATTTTCCAAAAAAATTTTACATTCTGCAATTTTTCTCTATTTTTAACTATACAATTAGTAAAATAGATACCTGTATGACTAGGAAGTAGCGCCATATCGAATTTCGGCAATTGCTTCAAGTTTTTAACTATTAAAAGATTTTACAAGTGTAAGGTGAAAAGTATTTTCTCAAATTTTGATTGGTGATCGTTTTACGTCGCCGCCACTGCATGGGTGCCACATTTAAATCTTATCATTTTTTGCCCCATAGCAACACGAATTTCGTATCGAAACTGAAAATTTGTAAGCTGAAAACGTTATCATGTGCCTGGACTTTAGGTAAATAATTTACATCTGCTTAAAATCATGCAGGTAGCATTGCCAAAATGCGGCCTTCGTCCAGTGGCGGAACCAAATGGGTTTTTAAAAAGGATATTTAACTAGATAATAGAAAAAAATTAAAATGGTGGAAATAAATCGAAGTAAATGTGTTGTACATTTTTATTTGTAGAAATTAAATTTTAACAAATTGTTAGGGGTGCTAGAAAAAAAAAGGCGGAACATGAATTATATTTTAAAAGTTCCGAATAGGTACTATTCCTGTTTATTTACCCTTATCAAAGAAAATTAATTATTAAAAAGGACACTAAGAAACAATTTTTTAATCGGGAAAGTTAGGTTGTACTACTTCAACCAGTACCCTCGGAAGAAATGTTATAAAGCCAAGTAAAGGGCAAGTGCTTCATTCCTTCAAACTAGACACCCTCAAAGATCTTTAAGTACCTACATTAGTAGTAATATTATAGAAGATAACAATAAAGCCTCCTTACGTCTGTAACAATTTAAGCAACATACACATTTTGAAGTTATTCTTGAACCTTGCAAAAATTCTTCAATTATAAAGAATTCTTCATAAAATTAATTGAACTTGTTTTAATTCAGACTTACAATCTGCAAGCGGTGCTGACGTCACAAAATCTTGGGTGGAGGATCAGCATCAGCATTATTGGCGATCAATCTGCGTATTCAGGTTTTGAGGTAGAATACGGAACGAAACCAGGTAACGGGGCGTACCCACTTGGGTTGGGCATGGGATAAAATGTGCCGGAATTCGGGTGTGTTGGGGGTTGATTGGGGTTAGTGTGGACGTGACCGAATTTCGGACGAATTTTGATTTTCAAATCCATAGTTGGGACACTAGCCACGCGACCTTTCAGCTATAAAAAACGATTTTTATGTAACTCAAAAAAGTTTTTATAATTACCGTCAAAGAGTAATAAATTTCGAAAAGGCTGCACTTGTTAAAGTTGGGAATTTCTAAATCTTCTGGAATTATAAGTTGCAAATCTTCGTAAGTGTTTTCGCTATGTGCCCCCACTCCCGGTTTTTGATAGTTGATAATTTCTTCAGTTTCTTTCACCCGTCTGTTATTCCCTGCAGATCTTAAAAAGGTAATATTCTAAAACATCAAGAACTTAGTTAATATAAAATTAATTAACAACTAATTACTTTTTTTAGAGTAACAATCAAACTGTCAATTGTAAAATTGGTCATGTTGGTGATTTTGATCTTAAATTTAATGATTTCGCCAGGCATGAAAGCAATTTTGGGAATTTCCGCGTCCATCGTCATAACACCCCCTTTACAACATAAGCAACACCATGACGAATCATCGGAAAAAATGCTGGGGGCCTACAAAATTGTGTCATTTTATGTTTTTTTTTATTTAAAAAAATACAAAACAATCTTCGTCGAAAGTGTTTAAGTCAATCAATGATTTGACGTTGAAATAAAATTTGTCCTCGTAATCTAACGCAAAGGGTATGTCTACAACGGCTTTTAGTATGTAGTAGATTGAACCGCGTTTGCCATGGTAAGTTGACGGTATGTCTTTGAGTAAAGACAAAGAAAAGTTGTAAACATGTTTGCCAGGTTCTAGTCGATGGGTTCCGTTTTCTACAAGCAAAATGATATTTCCAAAATAATTTTGTTAAAAAAAAAAATACTGGAGCCAAAAATGATGTTTTCTGATTGGAAAACCGCGGGATCGTGGCTATAACTATCTTTTTTCGGTTTAAATTTTCTTTCGTTAAAATCGTAATAGTTGTCGCATCCAGACAACTCTACATGTTCTTTACATTTCAGATGAAGTTCAATTGCTGGAAAAAAATTTGTTAAAAAAAATCCCAATTTTTTTCCACTAACCCCGGATCGAAACTGGCTCTTGCACGTAACATTCAACTCTTCCTACAATAACTCCACCATTGAGGTAAACTCCACTGTAATTTTCCACGAAAATTTTACATTGATTGGAGAGGCTCATTTTCAGGAAACCTTAAAAATTTCTAATAAAATTTACTACTCTAACATGCAATCTGGTAATAGACGCCGGCACTGAAGTCCAATTAGTTTTATTAATAGATTGCGCCATACTACCTATAACTTTGGGTCAAGGTAAATTTGTAAGTAAAATTTGCCTCACCTAAACAATCACCTGGACGAGTCGCTTCTGGTCGCAAACTAAATTCAACTTCGCCGCCCCTGTACTTTCACCAGGATTTTTCACTGGGAAAAAACACAATTTCACTCTATTGGCGTTTTTTTTAAATTTTGTTTGAGTCGATAACGTTATTTTGCGTTTCCGTCTACCAACAATCTCGCAACGAGACGGTCTAAAATTCGGCCTTGCCTCAGTGTCGCCACGCAGTGGCGGGTGTAACGATAGTGAAAGTGGAAATTTTACTATCCTACTACGTAAAAATTTTGGTTTGGCAATATATTATCAGTTTTTGAATCAGGGCTAAACAAATTCGCTTTTATTTATAGAAACTATAAAACAAAGTCTTTATTTGCAAAATTATTTGGTTAATTGTGAAATTTTTGGAATAACGTTGGGGAAAATTGGGACTGTTAGTGATTTTTCTGGTTTCAATCCCAAACCGCTATCAATAGTTTTCTCCGGAAATCGGTGGCGGTTCTGTTTTATGGCAAATGCTTTTACGTTTGAACTAAATTCCATTTAGCAGTGGCGGGTTGTGGATGTGTTAATAAGACGTGAGGGTTTTTAATATCTTTATTTATATAAAAAGAAATACATAAAACATTAATGAAGTGCAGTAGTGTCACTTCCTGAACACAAAATCTGATAAGAGATCAATAACACATAAGTATGCGTGTATAAAATTTGGTATAATTTTTGGCAATACTTGTACGACTTGCGAACGCACGCCTTATCCAAAAAACACGACATATACATTAACCTTTGGCCAAAATCTTGAACAGAGAGAACGTAGAGGCCTTAACAACATCGCTTCTCTGGTAAAGGTATATAAAATTTATGTATAAAATCAATAATTACCTATGTATAAAAATATTTAAAAGAATTGTACTTCAAAGGGATATATTTCAAAATTCACAAATTATTTAAGAGCCTTTAACTCCGATTGGTGTTAATAATTTTGAATTGTATTGTGACATTTTCAATACAATTACTAATCTCACCTATCAACACTTAATAGTTATTCAAACTATCAACGAGAAATTAATTTAAACCACGTTCAATCACGGGAGTAAAGCACATGAAACATTGAAGCCTTCACCGTACACCAGTAGAAACAAAAAAACATGCAGAAACGTGATTGGTCGATAAAAAACTCAACAACACTTTAAGAGCATGAACTAAAAAAAGTCATTACTTAACTTCACAAAACAGAAATAGGTACTCACGATAAATGCACATACATTTGTTGGAATGCAAGTCCTATACAATTGTCTTAAACGGTACCGTGTACAAACACATACACAAATAATGCATAAAAATAAATTTGACGTTTTGTACTTCAATAATTTGGTATTAATTTAGCTACAACCCAAGGATTTTATAACAATAAGCGTCATAATTCAGTCGATAAGGCTTGAATAATCGAAAACCCTGCCAATTCTCGAACAAAACCAGAGTACTCGCCTTAAAGCGGCGTAACGCCTTTTAAAATGAAATAATAATACAGTGAGCAATGAACGAAAATTGTAGCATATCATTGAAAATACGCCAATGGACCGGCGACAACAACGCATCCGCTGTTATCACATTCAGTTAAATACTCTAGTAATTCAAACAATACCCAAAACCCGCGCGATCGTTCCATTTATATTTTAATAAGCGTAGGGATTTATTGATTTCGAGTACTTCATTAAATACGAGGTTTATAAGTTAAAGTGACACAAATAGTTTCGCCTCTTTTCGCTGTAGGCGTACCGTCCTCGCTACCTTCTTGACTTTCTCCCGGACAAGTACACAGTTCAGTCTTCGTCTTGAAACTGCAAGATCTCGATATGTTTTCATATTTAATCTTGAAACTTCCCGATCTCGAATTGGAACTCTTCCTGTCGCCCCGACCCTTGAAACTAAAAAAATCGATACTAGATATGGAAACAAAAATTGGAATTTTTCACCTGTTGGATCTGGACCCGTTTTCTTTGTTGCGACGACTGGATGAGCGGTGTAAGTAGTGGCGTTTATCGCGCGAATTAGACCGTCTGATACTTGGTCTTTTTTGGACTGATTCGGCGCTAAGTGACAACCCTGCAATGCCGACTGAAAAAAATAATTGATTAAACGTGAATATTGCGGTTAAAATAAACGTTTTTACCTATGGTTCCGGATGATGATCGCCGCAATAGAGCGTTGGTTAGGGCGGAAACGTCGGTTTCGGTCAGCGGCAAATCGAGAGAACCTCCGCAACTGGAACACTCGACAGATGGCGCCAAAAACCACTGCGAACGGGTTTTCATCCGCTCAGTCTGTCTCTCGTGCACCTAATATTAGTTAGAAATTTCTTAATTAATCCAATGAAGCTATTAGGTAACAAGTTTCGGGGGAGAATATCAATTGGGCGGTAAAAAAGGTGTCTGGACTTACTCTGCTTTCTGTATATACGTTAAATTTCAATTAACCGGTAAAAAAGGTCTCTTAAACGTCTTCTACTTGCTACATATTTACGCCAAAATACGACTAACTGGTAAAAAGATCTTTAGGAATCCTCGAACATTAAATATTTATACCAAAATCTGAATAACCGGTAAAAGAGGTTTTTAACGTCCTCTACTTCATATATGTAGGCTAAAGTACCATTAACTGGTAAAAAACATCTGTTAGCGTCCTTTACTCTCTACATATACGCTAAAATGGCATTAACCAGTAAAACAGATCTCTACAATATTTTCTACTTTCTATATAATATAAACCAATAAATTAGACCTTTAAAAGCCCTCTAGTATTTGTATATAGAGTGAGTCGTAATGTAAATGTGGGTATTTAAACTGACCTGAGGTAAGTAGCTGAGGCTTCTGGTGCTCTCAGCGTACCGGTTGACGGCCCTGAGTTCCTCGAGGGTCATTTTTGGTCCTGAATAGTTTTGACTGTTTCTTGAAGAATGACTAGCGCTT
This sequence comes from Pyrochroa serraticornis, assembly GCA_905333025.2. Taxonomy (NCBI): domain Eukaryota; kingdom Metazoa; phylum Arthropoda; class Insecta; order Coleoptera; family Pyrochroidae; genus Pyrochroa; species Pyrochroa serraticornis. The sequence goes on along the minus strand of HG995157.1, from coordinate 3,548,677 downwards.
GACGAGTGTGACGTGTTGTTGCCCTATTTAATAATAAGGGTTATTGGGAGTGAGAAAGAAAATTGTTTAAATGCTACCTGGAATAAGCCGTTTTGTTCTAAAGATATCGATAGACGAGTGCACGATTCGAGCAGACTGTGTTCAGCGATCATCCCTAAAGATGTGGAACTGACTTGCGGTTGCAGCCCAGATTCCAGTAAAGCTGGAGTAGATTGGCACTCGTCCACTTGAGACATGGCTGAAAATTGACAAAAATGTACAAAAAAATGTGTCGATTAAAAAAAAATGATACCTGAAACAAACGAAAACAAACAAAAGGAAAACCAACACAAAATAAAACATAATTTAGAAAGGAATAGAAATTTATTTTACTGATATGAAAATATCACAGTGTTAAATACATACAAGTAATCAAAAAAAATGCACAAAATACTATTAACTCTACATGAACTTCTTTTAAAAAATCCTAAACTGTGTTATTTGCACAAACAACGTCATCATTACCTTCTAAACCATAATTTGCGTGCCAACGATCGCTTTCACAGTGAAGCCATGTTTCTGTCCCCAAAGACAAATGACCTTTAAGAAATTACAAGAATCACTAATAGCAGATATATCTAGACAACGCAACAATGTGCTTCGCAACGTTTAAACAACATTTACAAAATAAGTGCAAGCTGAAGCCACCAAATGCGCTTATTCCAAGCGTTATTCTACAGTTGTTAAATGAGCCGCAGTTAATGGTTTCAAGCCGATTCTACAATGTGACCAATCTACAAGAATTTGTGAGCTAAACTCTAACAAATACGAGATCGTTTCCATTTCGGACACTTTTTACAAAAATGTACAATTCTACATTAATAAATTAATACAAGAAAAAAAAAACTTAATTAGTCGCTACGCGTATCGTAATTTCATGCACTGTACGCCGATAATTCCCTTCCCACCATTCTAGCTGTTGTTTTCTGTACTTACCCAAAAGGTATCGTTCGAGTGTTCCGCATTCGTTCGGGAACAGTTGAACAGCGCCTTTCGTCGACGGTGGCGGATATTGAAACGAACAAATCCAATCGCCTTGGACTCTCAAAACACGACCCGTCACACGGGAATAATACTCATAATTGTCCCTACCGAAGAGGTACGATGTGGAGAATTGCTCGATGAGAAGTTTCACCACGCGAGAAGCCACCTGATTAAGAAAAATATTAACACAGAACCAGCGCCACCAACGACAACCATTCCAACGACAAAAACAAAAACTGACCACAACCCAATTTACAGGCGTTACATGATCTGGGTAACTAGCAGAAGTTGTGGAACAGTTCCTAAGCGGATCAATTAAACGATTTTATTGCCATAAAGAAATTTTTGTTAACAGTTTAGAATGAAACTATAGTGGCGCCGAATAGATACAATTTTTAAATAATCACAACCAATTGATCTCGATTAAAACTAGTAATTCGATGAACACCCGCGAAAACACGAACTCCAGGTGTTAGCTTTGACTAGTTTTCAATTATTCGGCGTGTGGCGTTCTGCGCAATCACCACGCACCTCTATTTTATTGCTGTATCTGTTCGGCGAGGCGACTATAGACGATTTAGAGGTAGTTTGTTCTATAATTCTACACGATCCAATCTGTACACCAAATCTACACACAACAAAAAAAACAAAACACGGTTTGACTTACGTTGACTTCGGCCTTGTTGCAAAAATGAAAGCATTGTACAGCGGAAGCATCAAAAAACGTTATTAAAAATGGTCCAAGTTTTTGGGTAGATTTATTTACATGTTTTGGGTATAAGTGACGTTTGTGAACAATTTTACCTTGAATTTCATGACGTCTTCCATTCGGGCCGTTTTGCCGTCGCTGACGCAGGAATGGAAAAAACTAGGAGCGACACTCACGCCGAGAGCTTCGCTAGACATCCCAGTGGCGGCTTTCTCGCTGTTGCAAGCGATCACTTTGAATGTTCCGAATAATAATACTAGCAGTCTTTGTGTGTAGAGCGGCAGGGAGGTTATGATACTAAAAGCAAAAGGAAACGACCGTTTAAGCATGAAAGGTTAAAATAGTTGGAAGAGCCATTAAACTATGTGAAAGCTGAAGAACACCGAAGTTGAGCAAATTTGGGGTTGCCACAACGTGGCAATTTTTTTCTTACTATTTGTTTTATCTTAGAACCAGGGTCTTAAAATTAAAATAATTAATAGAGTTACAAGAAAATAATTACAAAAATTCTTTTTCAATTTCCAATGAACTAGAAAATGTCGAAATCGTTCCTTAATGGCAATTTCTGCAACATTTGAAAATATTACCGAGTCAAGCCACTAATTGGTTGTTTTTTAGATCATTTAGAAAAATTTGAACTAACAATTGGGACACAAGACAATATCCGCCACCTACGGCAATTTCGAAAATTTTACGAATCTTGTGGATGAATCAATACGGTTCAGTCAATTTGTTCGCTGTCGCTCTCACGAAGCGGTCCTAATACGTTTTCTCAATAATGCGACGCCTTCAAAAAAGTAGAGATAAAATTGTGGTGCGATATTTAATTGACTGTATTTTTAAAAGTACTTGACCGATCGACTTGAAATTTGATGAAGTCCGAAACTGATTTGTCTAGATTCTTGAAAGTGGAACAAACAAAAAAATTCTTCTAGTTTTGGAGTTGTGTACAACGACAAAAAAAAAGTGTGCGCACGACAGTGGCGCCATCTATGTTCACAAAGCGCAGCGGCCCGGCTCTTAACTTATAACTGGGACAATTTGAGTTATTTGAAGGCCATTTGCAACATAATTTCTAAAACTGCCCCCCAAATTATGTAATAATTGAATCTCATAGCTGTTTTTGCAAGACAAGCATAACTAAAACAAAAGCGTCATTACATACAATCGATAATATAACAAATACGCTTGAAGATTCCGAAGCGGAAGCCCCAAGAGAATTTTATCTGGTGGCGATTAAATGGAATGCACAGAATCGCTCCAATGAAGCAAAGGTTGCTTTTCAATAATTTTCCCGGAATAAGACACGACAGTGGACACAATACAATCTTTGTATTGTCATCAACCGCCGCTTTTACCAAAAAGTAAATATTTGTTTGCTTCTGAAAACAAATTTCATTTCCTTTACCTATCACGTCAACCGTATAGAAAAGTAGGTCAGATTCGAGACTGTTTACTATTTGGATTATAACGCAATTTTCCCCCTCGCTTCTTGATTGCAGGAAAAAAAAATCTGTAGAAAATACAATTACAACGCATCTTGAAAATTACATTGAAAACAGCGTTCAATAAACTCCAACCAGTGGCGCACTTCTGCTGCAAAAAATCGAGCCACAAAAACTGCGGATTGCTCAAAATTTTGAAAAACGGCTTCCAAATTGGTTCTAAGATGCCTTTCGATACGCCCTTAAACACTTTAAAAACTGTAAAAGTGAACACTTTTTTGGAAAATGTATCGACTTGGGTGGCGATAATCGGAACTACGGGTGGCCATGGAAACTTAGCCATCGCCATTTGATTGTCGAGTTTCCATAGCGACCCTTAGTTGCGATTATAACCACTTAGTTAAGAAAATTCGCCAATCAAATCGCGAGGGCGAAGTTTCCACGTTAACACGTAGTTGCGATTATAGCCACCCAACTTGAAACCTGTTCTTACAAAAATAGTTGCGGCCCTTATCGGCCAAAACTTGATTAATCAAAAAACTATATTTGTATCGCAATTTACAATTTTCTTTTTTGTGTGCCGCTAGGCCTAATAGGTAGAAACGTTTACATGAAGATAATAGCTATTAACAAAGCAGCGTGAGTGTGAAAAAGTGAGTTAATTGAGGATTAAACGCTTGAATAAATGATTTCACAGTAGGATATGACTAAGTAGTTGAAACATGCTCAAGGTATGATAATTATTAAACGCAATTAATTCCTCGAGTACCCAGAAACAAATCGCTAGCTCCCTCTCCCTTTAAACCAAAACTAAGTGTAATCACATATTTAATTAAGCAATCGGTTCGAGGTAGCAATAACATTTTCGAGAACTTCTGCCACCGGGTGTCCAAACAAAATTAAGAAACTGACTGTACTTTGGGCCAGTAATCCCTCCTTATCTGTCGAAAATAGCTTAAGCGTTAACGTCAGTGTTGCCAAATTAGGACGCAATTAAACAATGGCCGGTTCCTTATTTATGGCCAAATTACAATAATGACGAATGCTATTGTTGACCTAATAAATAAATAATGAGTAGCTTTTGCGTGCAAATTTTCGATGAAACAGCAACAAGAGTGAGGCAGGTTAAGATATCAACGTAAAAGGAAGTCATTAGAGAAACCGCAATATTTGTATTAACAATCGCGTTATTCATCCAACAGGTGACTCAGGAATCGTATTTAAACGTGGTTAAAGTTAATTGAATACATTGACCCTCCGGTTACTTTGTAGGGTTTGTTTTGAGCTAAAGTGACTAGAAAAAAAAAGATTAATTAACAACTGTGCTTTGAGTAATCGCGTTAAATTAATAAAACTCAACCGGGCGCGTATATATATTTTTATAATGAGTCACGTTAATTGCAGGCGTTCAAACGAAAACGAGATGAGTAATGTGAATTTCAACGAGTTATTGTCCAAATTTTTTGAGTCAAAACCTAGAACGGAATCAAAGCAATCGGTGACGCGTTGTGTCAATTTCATAAAAAATGTTAGTTAATTCTGCTTAAAATTTTGTTTCCTCTCTTCTGATCGTTTTTCGTTGCGCAACAATTTTGACGGTTATTCCATTTTCGTTTTCGGGTCAGCGATCACGCAACTGCAGTTGTAATTCCAATTTACGAACAATAAAATTTTCGTGTGTAGTTTCGATGTAAAACTCACTTCTCGATCTCCACGCGCTGAGCTCGGTCGTCGACCAAATCCAGAACTTGGAAAAATCGCAATTCCACGTCCTTCCCGAACACACCTCCGGGAATTTTACGAAGAAATTTTTTTAAAACACTCGCAATTGTATACACACTAAAATTGTCCATATTCACTAGCCTGCCGGTCTGCAGGAAGTGGATGAGTTTCTTCATTGCACCCTGATGGCCGGGAGCCCTGAACACGTCCTTGCGGTACGGGGCTTCCTTATTTAATTTTAAAATCAACACCTGCAACACAAAATCAACGTCAAACAGCGGACACCCTGTATAGTTAACTTATAGTCACTTCTTAAATTTTTGTGGATTTTTTTTACAGAGTTCCGTAGTGGCAATTTTTTTTTCAACAAAACCAATTCAGGATCAAATCTTTTTTGTTTCAATACTTCAATAAATCCTCTTTTATTACAATTAGAGAAAAAATTATAATTGTTTATAAAATGACTAATTTTAAGCCATATTAACTTTTTTTTTAATGACAACGTACGAATATTTATATTTAGCCTGAGCTAACGATTATTTCTCCATACAACCGTGAAATTTTTTTCCCCACATAAAACCGTTTATTTTTAAATAAATAAAGAAAATTCGCCCAGTCTGGGTTACCAGGAAAACGGGGGTGTATCCTCACAATGCACAATCTACAATACAATTCGAGTGTGACATTTAGTGTCACAGCACCACTCAAATGTCGCGTTTGAATGGTGTTGTCGACTTGTATTGTATTGGGATACACCCCCGCCTTCCAGATAAATAAAACTGGGCGACCGAAATGCCAATATTTTTTATTTATTTAAAAAAAATACGGGATTACGGAAAAGAACTCGAATGATGGTAAGTACTGAAGGGATGAAACACAGTGATTGAGAAAAATGTGCTGAAAAACTCGAAACAATGTCAGGCGGTCCTGAGGATTGAATTCGAACCTCCCAAATGCAAGTGAAAACGTTACCCGGGCCGCCGGTTCGATAATTATTTATTTTTAGTCCATTTTTAGGACAAGTAGATTGGGAGTGGGAGTTCTTGTCATCAGCAAGGATCTGCGTTCGTAAGGATCTATTAAAAAAATGGTCAATGGTCAGGAATCAAAACAAGAAATTTACTTGAAAGATTTTTCACTTGGGAGCGCCTAATGTTAACAGCAAAATTTTTCCGATTAGTATAATTTGCCACAATTCCAAAAAAAGCGGTCCCTAAAATAGTTACGCCACTGACTAAAGAATATTCAACGTTGGTGTTTTTTCCCGCCAAATATTTGGTTACTCAGGACAACCACGTGTCAAGTTCTTTAAATTCCGTAACGGTTTGTGGAGTTCAATTAAAATAATTTTAAATTGAAAAAAAAAACATTTTTCGGGTAGCCCCACAAATGCCATAAACCCCTCTATTTACAGTTAATCACGTGTATACAAAACTTAATGGAAGAACAATCTACAATAACGTAGATAAAGAGATTTATCTTATCAAATTTTAGTTATGAGACGCGTCATTTCTTGGAGATACAAATACGTTGGAATAGACGGCAGTTTGCAGCTAAAGTCTTCATGAATGTTATCAAATTCGATATTCACCTAAAAAAAGAACCAACAATTGTTGGAACACCTCTTATCTAATCAGGAACGTTACAAATCGTCCAACCAACAAGTTGTTCTATTGTTGTAAATTTCACGCAAAATCAAGCAGAGCTTGTAATTATTGTTATTTACCTCCATGAAGTTCTAGTAAAAAAAGTAGCTTCGAGTAATTTTTGGTATGATAATCACGTTTTCGAGTATGACAACGTAAAGCGAGTCGCGAGTGGCATAAATGATGATGTTAACAGTTGAAAATTCGGGGGGACTTAGTCCGTTTTGGTTATCTAATCGTTATTGCCAATACAGAAATCTCTTCACCTGATAAGGAAATTGTCGCAAATCAAGTTAAAAGTAGAACCTTGAAAAATAATTAATGAAAAGTACGTGTTAGTGGGAAGTTGTTTGTTGTTGATAGAGGGCAACTTACAAGAAGTGGTCCCGGAATGTCGTTTTTGCAGACCTCTTCGAGGGTCACCCCAAACTTGACTTTTTCGAGTCTGCGAGGATAAGGTGCCGAAGGGTGGCCACATGATGTGACCACGTTACTAAATGTGGCAGCTCGCCTATGCATTCTGGCCGCCCAACTACTCATCTCCTTTTAATTAGGACTACGTCTGGAATCGCACTGATCATCCAAGCATAACCTATGTGACGGGTACATCAGAACATTGTTCATAAGTTATTTAATTGTAACGATTTCGACACCGAGGCGATCAATTCAGGTGTCCCGACACATATTTTTTGATAGGATCCCGCTGTTGTGCACACTAACCACACCTCGCACAACTTTGACAGACCGAAAATCAATGGGCGACAGATCCGCTCAATCGCAGCAACAACACGGAACAAGGCGAACTTTTCAAATTTTGCAAGACGCCAACCGCACCCCCACGAAAACACCGCTCCGCGGCGCCACATTCAAACCAACCTCTTATTGGACAAAAAGCGTTCTAAAAACACAAATTGTGTTGTAAATGTTTTTAATTTCCTAATAAACAAAACGAAAATGTACGTCACTTTAAACACGTTTCTTGTCTTGCATGGCTGTAGCCTTCACGCTTCCCTTGAAAAAATTCCAGGCTCCCCTGACGAATTTATATAGTCTGTCTACATATTGCCAATAAATTTCAAAATAACACGCTCACTGAACGCATTAACAACCGTAGACGGGCACCTACCTAATTTAAAGGGCCACTAAATTTTATTTAAAAAAAAAACGACCTAAAGGTCGTCTTTACTATTGCCGTTATTTACGGTTTAGTAATAAGATATTTGCCGGGCTTTACGCAAATGTATTACTGGTTGCAGGCAACAAAGTAATTACGTAACAGTTCAGATTAATTCTCTTTGTGGACATTTCTTTAAATTATTTTTTCAACGTTTTGTTCTCCAATTATAGGAAAATTTTTAGTCAACTTTATCGGCAAACTTTCTCCACCTGGAGCTTTGTGATCTTTTATCGTTTTCATAGTTTCTCTTCTAACGCGTAGTGTACTTAGCGAAAATTTAAACTGTTTTCCTTAGGATCTAGAACGGCGGCCTCTTTGGCGTCTTCTAGAGTATGCTTGGTGTGTCCTAAAGATTGGCCAATCTCTTTGAGGTTTTTTCCCAAATTATTTTCGTATTTTGTTCTAAAAATTTTCTAGTTAGCCACTTTTCTACCTTAGTTCGTTTCTCCCAAATTTTAAATTACTACCGTACCACGGAGCCGAATATATCGATGGGGTTCTTTTTTAGAGGAGTAAACGTGTAAGATAACGTACTTATAGTTGATGAATTACAATCAGAAGCAGTTATAAAAAAATACAATGCGAAATGAAACATTTTGGATAAGTTGCGCTTTACTCTGAAACAAGTGATGATTTTTTAATATTTACAGTTTATTGTTTTTTACATTAAGTCATACATTCCTATTATCTCTTGATGTCAGTAGTCGTGCACAGTACCTTATGCAGCCAGTTTAAAAAAGTTTGATAACATTTGGGAAATTTATACAGAGTAAACGTGAAATTGCGATATAAAACAGAAGATGAAGGGGTAGATGGATTTGATGAGTTTTTGTACAAAATGTAGAAGAGAAATGATACATGCGGCTCGATGCTCGAAAACTCGCATACAAATAAATATTTATTAGCTATAAAAAATTTCACATAAATACGAGATTATTTCACTATCAAAACCGAAATAATTTACAGCTAATATTTACATTATTGACGTCGAAAAAAGATGACAAACCTTCGTAAACTAATAGAGAGACCAGTGTTCGTAAATAGCTTTCCTGTAGCATATAATTTAAATACATTTTTTTACATTCACAATTATCGTTATTATCACTTACTATTTTGTTAACTATTCTAGTTTACGTTCTCAGCTATATGAAATCACTACGCTAAACTTAAAAAGTAGGTTTCTGATAAATAATGCTGCAATAATAAAAGAAAACTGCTCATTTAATACTAACACATAAAAATATAAAAGATTTATATACCTATCAATATCCACAAGACAAACAATTTGGTGGTGCATTTGTTTGCATCACGGATGACTATGGGTGGAGAGTGCCGGATTCTCGTGTTAACATAATTGTAATATCAGGTTGGAATCTAATTAAAATTATCACAAATAAACTTTAAACATTATTGCATTATACCACCAGCACTTCGGCGCCTATAACGCTGTCCAAACGCGTAATTGCTAAAAAAATATAACGAAAGGCAATTCCGGAAGTGCGGGTGGTAAATGGTTACTTGCAACAATGACTATTATTTCTAATTCTAAAGGTCCAACAAAACCTGCTGTTTCTGTTATTAATTACACATTACTTTACTTTTTACATCAAAGTTCTTATCACTATGAGCAAAAATTTGCTCGAATGTAGGACACATGTACATAACGAATAGTCGTCTTTTAACCGTAAAAGTAATACTCGAATTCGGGACGCAACTTGTAGAAAGTTGGAAAGGAGAGCAACAAATAATATTCAAAGATATAAATTATTTACAAGAAAATTAAAAAGCAATCTGCTGAGGTTCAGTATATACAAACAAAACACCATCGTGTATGTACACCTAACCTACAGTGTTGTAAAGCCAAGGAACTTGATGGAGAAGTTAAAAACGGAAGTGATAGCAATAACAGTTTAATTCACACAAACACTTTGGCCAACCCATCGGCACCAGCACTGGCTATAAACGGTCGAGTCGGGTGGAAGGCGACATCAAGGATGCTCTCATCGAACTTCTTCCGATGCGCAGTAATTTCCTGCACGCACGTTTTGTTATCCAAATGCCACAACCGGATAGAACAGTCGTGAGAACCTAAAAAACTCAATCAAAACAACGAAACTTCCACAATTAAAACGCAACTTACCAGACAACAGGTAAAGACCGTTAGGATCGACGGCGAGACTAGTGACAGCATCTAAATGTGCCACCATCGAATGAACCATTTTTCCGGTGTGATTGTCCCAAAACCGGATATGTCTGTCTTCATGGGCCGTTATAGTTAACGGTAAAGTTGGATGACAGACAATTTTGTTAATTTGTTTGTTGTTGAGATTAACACTTTCTTGACTCGCTTCGAGTCTCATCACCGGTTTTGCAGTTTCTGAATCGAACACGATACAATGAGAACTAGCAAACGCCGCCACAACGCGATTGGGTTCGTCTTTGACGAAATCCACGCTCGAAGGGATTCCGTCTTGTTCTGAAGCGAAAGTGTTGAGAAGTTGAACCTAAAATTGGTGGTTTAGTTTCAATTTTGGGAATAATTTGAGAATTTTACTTTAGTGTGAGGCGCCCATAGTTTAACGGTGCCGTCCGATGAACAGGATAGAACGTGTTGGCGACTGTTGAGAACTGAAAGACCCCAAACGGCATCGGTGTGACCGTGCAATGAAGTGTTTAGGACGTCCGGTTCGAACAAATCGTACGGATCTATGTTCGAGTTGGGCACGTTCCAACAGTTGATGGCGCCATCTAAACCGCCGGAGTAGCAATGCTCGCCGCTCCCCGATATCGCCAAACACAACACCGGCCCGGTGTGACTCCTAAACATAACGTTAATACCTCACAATTCTTAAAGAGGGGAAAAGATTTATAAAGTGAACAGAAGCAGAGTTGACGCCTTAAATTGACCGCAAAGAGTAGAAATCCCATAAACAAGCAACGCATTTTTCAAGTTTTCCAACCAAATCCAGTGAGTGATCTTAGCTAATTAGAGCGATTCCCGATTCAGAACGAGTATGGTGAAGATAACAAGACGGACCTTTAAGTGGGTGGATTCCGCCACCTTGGCCGCAAAACTTGTCTCACTGTCGCTTCTTTAAAAGTTCTCTACTTTTTAGCCATGCCCCAAATTCTTCCTTTATTGAAAAAACGTAATTTTATTTATTAAATCATTTACTGCTGACTTTGATGGTCGTTAAAAAAATACTTGACGCAACAAACGACTGATGGTTAGTTAAGGTAATAAAAAAATTAGCGTTAGCCGCCAGGTTTTTTTCCCGAAACAAACACAATTTTACCTGAACGTGTAGAGGGGTTCGACGTCCAAGGAGGCCGATTTTTTGGCCGGTACAGTTTTCTGTAAGTTCCACAATTTGAGTGTGTGATCTTCACTAGCCGTAATGAGGACTGGTTCACTCGGATGGAAAGCTAAAGCTCGGACGCCATCGAAGTGACTCCTAAGCGTATATTTCGCGTTCCACGTCTTCCTGAAAGCTTCCTTACTGCTCGAAATATCGTAAGTGCTTTCGGCATCGTTATTTACGGTCAATTGGGCCAATTCACCTAAACCCAATGTCGAATCGATGTTGTCGTCGTCGTTCAACCCTAAAGGTCTTTTAGGTCCACCTTGAAAACCTGATTGAAAACATTAAATTTTTCAAATTGCAAAATTGAAGCTTTATTAACCTTTATTCCAATCACCCGGTTCTCCCTTAATGTCCTGTCTTTCTTCGCTTTCGGACAAAAAATTCAGTTCGTTGAGAACTTCCATGGCTTCGGCATCCACGTCGTCTCCAAGACTGTCCAGTTTGCCTGCGAAATCAAATTTTCAGCACGATTTCGAAGCATTTGATTTTGTCGATAATTGCGCGCCCTCCTCTCGAAAGACAATGACAAACCACTGAACGGTACCTTGCCTATCCCCTAAATTTCTGGTAGTTCGAATCCGACTTAAACTTTATGTCCCTCGTGTCTGTGCGAATTAATAAAGACGCATAAACGGACACGTGTAGAGGTTGCTAACAGTTGTAAAAACGAGTAGGGTAAGAAAAAAGTTGCGGTACCGACCTTTTCGTTTTATGACTTTGACGTCGTCGTCGATATCGTCGGTGGGTTCGATGTCGACGTCGTCGCTCATGTCGTCGTCGTCTTCCATATCGACGTCAGCGTTCGAAAGGAAATCTAGGTTGGCCATGACAGCGGCTTCAGTTTCCAACATCATAGCTTCCGCTAAGGAGCTGGGTTGTGGCTTTTTTGCCGGTGTTCTTCTACCTGCGGGAACATCAAAGTAACAACTGTACTAAACGTTAATGCAACGAAACTTTGCACTTGTTTCAATTCAATAAAATCTTTGATGTTGGCACGAACAGATAAGATATCAATAATCATTTAATTGCCTATTGTAAACAGGAACAAGCAAAGCATCGAGATAAATGTTGCACTTTTTTGCAATTAATTTTGAAAACCTAAAAAAACCAGGCCAAAATTGTAAGAATTAAAACAATTCAGATGTTACAGTTATCGATAGTAAACTTTAATGTTGTGTAACTTTTATGCTTCTCCGATTTCCCAAATGTACAGAGAAGGGATTAGATTGATGTGACGGAAAAAAATACTCTCAAAAACCGATATCACATTTACATGCATTGTTCTTTGTTTCGCACCGAAAATAAACAATAATATCCATCAAAGCTTACTGATAAGTCATCTTCACGATTGAATGGTTTAGGAGATAAAATGCAGTGCGCAAAACTATTGGCCACTTCAAGATTCAAGCTGCTACAGTACAGTCAATTCCAAAATAATGTCTTTCTACATTTTCAATTTAATTAGTTTCAGGTTAACATTATTTCTACTTTAATCTACTACCACCAGCGAAGCCCTAAGCGGACATCTCAATGCAATTCTATAACAAAATTAAAAAAATCATTCTATTTCTTCAACTAAGACTAAAAAAGTATCTTGAGATATAATTTGAGAATAGTTAAACTGCAAATTTCTCTCTTCAATGTGATTGACTGTTTCAAAACGCATCATCGCGAAATCGACTAATGACGTGAATTCTGACCTCCCACTTCAAGACAGAAGTTCAATTCACCAGTCTTTTCACAGCTACAAAAAACTAAATATAGTTTAAAAATGGTAATAACGAAAGAAAAAGTAAATAATAAAGTGAAATTACTGTGGCGTAGCGCCATAAAAGCCAAACCAAAATAATTTTGTTAAATTGTTATAAATCTAATACATTAAACAATACAAATTTAAAATTTAGTGCAATTAAATGGAAAATTCTAGCTCAAGAATTCTGAAAAAAAATTAATTACTGCAGCGAAATGTATATTCATGTACAATTTATTTAAAGAATCTGTTACGAACTTAATTGTGTCGAAATTTCAACTGTTTTTGAACAAGACGTTATTAAAATTTTGGAAAAAAATCGCCCGTGCGATGCTACTGAGTTCCATGGAAGTTCTGAAAACAACATAAATTAAACATTTTCGACATTCACTGAAAAAAGCTTTAAGTGAGTGATCTCGAAAAGACAGTCCCTTTAAACTGGGTGGTAAGACATCATTTAATTGCAAAGAGTCCATACACCTTTCTTGCTTAATTTGGAAATCTTAAAAAAAATCCATTCAGATGTATCTTTTGTGCATTAATCGAAAATTATTACATTTTTGTAATATTGCTCTAAAGTGTAATTTATTTTGACACTACGAAACTTAATAAAAAAAAAGGTAATTTACTGATAACAAATGACAAATATTAATTAATTCCGGTACAGTTGTCTGCATATATTTCTGAGCTTTCCTGATCATTTTATAAATGGCCACCCCCGCTGAGGTACCTTTTCAAAATTTTACTAGCGTCCTGTTTAAAAACGTTTAAAGTCCCAACAAAATTGTATTTTTTTTTATTTTGATTTTGAGACACACTGTATAGAGGTGAAGTACTGAAATTAAAGTCCTGAATTAAAATTTCAAAAATTCCTCTGCACATTTGTCATTTACCCACATTATTCTGCGGTCTTTACAGAGACACCTGTTGGAATAATAGAGAAGCCAAGTTTGGTATCTGCTAGATCAAAGATCTCCATTCATTGTTAAGACTCTTATTAGTGTAGATTTTAGTAAAAACCAACAATAATAAACTTATAGAGATGCGACCCTTAAATAGTTTTTTTTAAATATCGTCAAAAAATGCCACTAAGAAAGAATAATTTTCAGACACACTGTAGAGGTGAAGTAAGAACTGAAATGAAAAAGGCCTGAGAGGATTTTATTAAAATTTCAAAAATTCCTCTTCACATTTGTCGTTTACCCACATTTTTCTGCGGTCATTAGACATCTGTCGGAAACATAGAGAAGCTCACTTTAGTATCTGCTTAGATCAAAGATCTCCATTCTTTGTTAAGACTCTTTAGATTTTAGTACAACTAAAAAATAGCGAACTTATAAAGATGCAACCCTTCAGTAGTTTTTTAAATATCGTAAAAAAATGACACTAAGAGAGTATGATTTTGAGACACACTGTAGAGGTGAAGTAGTACTGAAATTAAAATGACCTGAGAGAATATTATTGAAATTTCAAAAATTCCTCTTCACATTTGTCGTTTACCCACATTCTTTTGCGGTCTTTAGAAACATCGGTCGGAAAAATAAAGAAGCTCAGTTTGGTATCTGCTTAAATCAAATATTTGCATTCTTTGTTAAGACTCTTATTAGTGTGGATATTAGTAAAACCAAAGAATAACAAACTTATAAAGATGCGACCCTTCGGCAGTTTTTTTAAATATAGTAAAAAATGACACTAAGAGAGAATGATTTTGAGACACACTGTAGAGGTAAAGTAAGTACTGAAATTAAAAAGTCCTGAGAGGCTATTGTTAAACTTTCAAAAAACCTCTGTCGTTTATCCACATTCTTCTGCGATCTTCAGAGACATCTGCCGGAATAATAGAGAACCCCAATTTGATATCTGCTTGGATATCTCCATTCTTTGTTAAAATTCTTATTAGTGTAAATTTTAGTAAAACCAAAGAGAAATGAACTTATGAAGATGCGACGCTTTGGTAGGCTTTTTTAAGTTAGAAGAATGCGCACGCAGGTACTAGTGCATTTGTTCGGTTAACGTCTAGCAGCTAATCAGACCGCGTTTTCTTCACGATTCAGACCGAGTGTGGTCGACAAACTTTTAACTTGAAGGTTTTGGTTCTGCTATCTCTGTCGCCGAATCTTTTGCTTTGTCTGACTGTCACGTCCATAAGTTCTCCACTATGTGGTAAAACGATAATTACAAATACAGAAACCAAATTTCAGATAACAAATGTAATTTTGCAAAAAAAATTTAAAGTTATAATGTGAAAGCGGCCGTTTAAAAATAATTTAGAACAGCCGGTTGAGAATTCGTGCTGGAAAAAAAAACTTAGTAATATCAGAAAATTTGAAACAAGGATACCGGGGTTCTCCCTTACGTTAACGGTTATAATACCTGCATGCACTTTTATAACTTCCCGCTTTCTCGTGAAGATTCTTTATAGGTTTTACTGTATAATGATGTAACCAAGCTCAACGATTACGTAGCTCCCTTTGTTCCTTTACCTTAAAAATATTTTAGGAGTTAAAACCCATTTCCGTTGCAGCTGTAAACATTGAAAGTGGTACTAAACAAATCTAAATTAACACTCTGGAGCAAAGAACTGAGAATTAGAAGAAACTTTGTCACTGGCACAATGGAGACATCGCCAACTGTTAAAACTAATTGGAATATATTCCAGGTAAACGTCAGTAGAATTGCTTTATCTATACCAAAATAAATCTGCAAGATAACAAAATAGCGATTTCGTGCTCTCCCCACCCCTAGGGTAGAAAACAATATTATCTGCTGAACATGCAAGAGGGTAAGGCTAGAATTTGTAACGTTATTTAATTCTTTACCAAGCAACTGATAAATTATTGAATTCCCAATTTTGTGTCTACAATTAAAAACTCATTAGCGATTCGACCTAGAATTTTTTTTAATTCAATTAAACGAAAAACACTGTAACCAATAGAAAGTAATTTTGACGCTCCACCGATTTTTCATGAATTTTGTTTCTTTTTTCAAACCGAATTCGGCCCTCAAACTAAAAATCGGGACGCCCCTGTAACGACTTAATAAAAATAACAAAATCAAGTTGGCCCAACTGTCAATTGAGCGAAATTATTGACAATTGTTATTAATTTTCGACTTACCTTGCGTTTCGCTGGCGCGTTTATTGGATTCGTTTCCGTTAAGCGACCCTCCATTGTGGTTTTCTTCGGGTTCGGTATTGTTGTTAAGTCCAAGTAGCGCCCTCACTCGCGTCGATCTCACATCAATAATCCTATCGGTGTAACCGATTTCTTGCAAATATTGTCTCAACAGTTGTCTTCCTTGTTTCCACGTAGAATTCGAAACGGAAACGTACGATTGATCAACGTCCATTTGAGATTCGCATGCCTCATCAATAACGGGAGGTTTCGTATCGCCTTGTTGCAATTCGGTGCCAAATTTTAATTTATGAAACTTGCCTCGTTCTTGTTTCAGAGCGTACTCGAGCATTTTGATACGACGCACCAGGTCATTTTTGAGGTTCTCTTGACCTTTCCGTTCGCCTTGAAGGAACGCAATGCGGGCCTGCAAGCAAAGATGTTACTGTTAAACCAATTCGTTGGGTGAAAACTGATAAATAATGAATTAATCGCTAATTTTCTTAATGAAAAAAGTCATAAATCGCGATTAATTCCATACATTAACAAATAGAAAGTGAAACGTTTCATTCGCGGATAAGGACAAGAAAGCAAATGAATAACTGGTAAGTGAAAAACAATTAATTTTCTTTTTATACGTAATTGGGACTAATTAAGGTGACCGCACCAGCGACACTGAACAGAACCGGCGTCAAGCCTCAACCATGCCAAGCGAACCGTACCCAGTCTTGGGGTTACGCAAAAATCTCTCAAAACTAAGACACGCAAATCAACCGAATTCTAAACAGTAAATGATGAAGTGACCACAGTAGGCTTTGTATTTACAAACTGTCACTACTGTCAACGTAAGTCGATTGTTTCCTGAAATAAGAGGCTACTATGATAAGATTAAAACTCAACCAAATCTTGGTTTGAATATTATTTTTCATAAGTAAACAAATCGTGGTTACAATGAACTCATGGTCGTGTTAGAGGTTCGTTGGGCATCAATGGGCCTGGTTTTGGCTTTGTTCTCTCAAGCCGCCCCTGTAAACAACGGACACGGAAGTGGCTGCCTCTAGTTAGCTAAACCATTTGGGATGTAAGCCCCGCCACTTACTTGCAATTCTGCCCTGTCCACTTCCCATTGTGACCGTTCCAGCTCGAACCTGGCCCATTCGTGTTGTATAAAGTGAAGAATTCCCGGTATGGAATATTGTGCCTTAGGGTTGCCTTCTTCGTTTTGTTTGTTGTTGGCGATAGAAACGGCTTGTGGCCCCAATTGGCTGCCGTTCTGGTGGTTTAACGTGTTATCTTCCATTGTAGCCGACCCAAAATTAGAAAATTTCATATGGCCACCATTGCTCTTCAAATCGCCATTTTAACTAACACACATCCGAACGTCACTACACTCACGAAATTATCGTCCGCATTTGCCGTTTCGATTTATTCACGTTTTAATTTCGACGATAATTGATAATTAGGGCCGCGTACCATACAAAAACATTTATTTCCGACCGAATTTCACATTCATCCGACCATTCAACATCTGGTAAATTTCCTTGATGCCGTCTCACTCTTACATTAGCATGGGGGCGTTTGGCGTTTCTCTCACACCAACACGGTCAGAAAAGCGGACATGTTGGAATTTATCCCCACCTTTCCTCAACCAATAACCTTTGAGTTAAGTTACGTTAAGGGCGAGTTTCCTCTAATTACAGGTCGCCAACCAAATCCGCAACTCCAAACCAGCGTATTTTGGATTTGTAGACCCTAATCAATTGGATTTAAATATCTGGGGCGCCCAAATTAATCACCAAGAGATATTGCCGCGCAATTGTTGATAATAAATACTTCACGTGAAAAAAAGTTCTTTAAACTTTAAATACAGAGTGACTCGATGAAGTTATCAAAGTAGGCCATAACTAGGCGTGGCTAGCCCAGTGGCGTTCCTTGCAAAAGTTACGTTAATAAAAGTCGAAATTATTGATTACGGAAATGTGGTTATTAATTATATTTTTATGTCAGAAAAATTAATTAATCATAGTATAACTACTAATTATTTATTAAAAAATTGTACGTATTTTATTGTGGATTTTTGTAACAACCTATTTCTGCCACGTGCCACGTGCACTCTTTCAAGTGTAGTCAGAGTGGCCTTAGCAGATTAAGCTCTAATTCAACAACAAATTTTTAATTTTCTATTAAATGTGGTGTTATAGAGCTGGTCCAAAAGTAATGCACGATAGCTACAACCATCAAAAACGCTTTTAAAATCGTCAATCTTTAGGTGAGTGAATGCTCCTTTTTTGTAGGACTTGTAAGTACTTAGGCATTTAAATAGTAATGCGTAATTGTCAAAATGCTGCCCTATTTTTGCATCTTTTTTACTTCAACTAATTTTGGATCTACTGTATATTAGGGTCAATATTGACAGCTGTCAAATTTCAGAAAACACGCAACCTAACCTATAATTCAATAATCCATCGGTTCTTCGAAATAGCAGCATAAGGGCGAAAATGACGATAAGTAAAGAGGCTTTCGTCGATTTACAAGAAAAATACAATAAAGTCATCAAACTAATAGTAGATGACAGCAAATTGGACCCCGAAAATGAGCCCTACTTGTCAAAGTATTCGGCGCGGCAGATCCTCATCAGTATGAAGGCGAATTTGGAAAATTTGCTGCGAAATCAAACCGCCGAAAGCGCGGAAAGATTGAAAATTATTGGTAAGACTTGTTGCAAAATTACGTTTAATTAACTAAATAATTTCAGCTATGCTGGGAGCCGTACAACTCTACTTGGGAATTGTTGCTATTGATACTGAAGAATTGTCAACTGGTGAGGGTCATTTGGAGAAATGCCGCGAAATAATTAAAGACCACCTGGATAAACCCGAAGTGATTATGGTTACTTTAAACATGTATAATCAATTTGGGATTTTGTGGTCTCAACGTGAACCGGAAAAATCAAAACTTTATTTGGAGAAATCCGAAGAGTTGTACATAAATTTTAAAAAATTCAAAGCAGCACCTGTGGATATAAGCGATTTGTTTCACCCCAATCTTGAACAAAACAATATTGATTTAGGTTGGAAAAATTTCGAGAAAGTCCACACTTTTACTCTGTATTACTTAGCTCAAATTTACGGAGCTTTAAAAGACGCTTTGCGAAGTTCAGTTTATTGCCATATAACTTTACAAAGACAATTAGATAGTAACGATTATGACCCAATCGATTGGGCTTTAAATGCTGCGACACTTTCGCAATTTTTTATGGAAAAAAACGGTTTTAAACAAGCACGTCACCACTTAGCTGCTAGTTCTTGTATTTTGGATAAATACGGATTAGAGTTAAATCAAGTGGTGGAAGAAAGTGAAACTCATGACGCTAAAGTTGAAATTTTTAAACATCGAAGTGCTGATGTTGCTAGATGTTGGGCAAAATACGGGCTTTTATTGTTAGCGAAATCAAAAGAAAGATTGTTGAATCATACTGATGATATCGATACGAATTGCTCGATTACATCCGATTTAAGCGGTTTAAATTTAAATTCAGAATCGACTGTTTCTATTGAAGAACTGCAAAATCTTGAATTTACGTCGTTAGATTTAAGTTCTTACGAAAACCAGGTGACTCATAAATTTATTTTAACAATTCAGGATGCGCGTGTTGTTTTTTTAAATATTCAAACTTGGTTGAGTAAAGCTGAAAGTTATTATACTTTGGAAACTTTGGCTTCGGATCATTTAGAAATCGTGCAAGATCAGAGTCAAATGTATTTAAATTTGTTATTTTTTGAAGATAATCCGGAAAATCAAGCAAAATTGCATAAAAGACGTGTCGATTTACTCGAAAATGTTATTTCGAAAATTAATCCGCAATACTATTTGCAGTATTGTCGGCAAATTTGGTTTGAATTGGCCCAAATTTATTCTGATATTCTCAATATTAAAAGTGATAAATTGAGGGAGTCAAACGAAAGGCCTTCGGCGCATGCTTTGACGAAAATTAATCAATTGATCGAGAAGAGTATTGCTAATTTTCAGAGTTTTATTGATTCTTTTAAAGAGGGCAACGATAGAGAGATTCCTGACAAAATTCATGACGATTTTGAAAAACCGTTTTTGCAAGCTTATTTCCATATTGCTGCTTTGAACAGTCGTTTTATTACTTTAGATAAAAGCATACAAGTCGCTAATGTGGAAGCCAGTTTTGTTGCTTATAAGAAAGTTGTGGATTATTGTCAAGTCAACACCAAAGCCCAAGAAGTTATTCCAATGGAGTTGGGGATCTGCAGGGATATGGTCACTTTACTACCAGTTAAAATCGCCAAGTTACGACAAGAAATTTCCTAAATTTTAAAGTCTTTTAATAGTTCAGTCTGATAGTATCTAAATGTTTTGTTTTTATCAACCATTTATCCACCAAAATATATTCTATAAATAGATCTATTTGTTCTCACTGAAAACCGAGTCATCCCAAGCTCAAAAATAAAAAAATGAGAGGGGAAGAGTTATTTTAGTACAAACTGTCCCTGTTATTGATCATAATGGATTTATGATGAGAGTACTTCCATGCGGAATTTTCTTCTCTTCTCCTCTTTAACTCTTTGTTGCATTTGGATTTAATCTCATGAGGTTGGAGTAAGAGAGAGGCGAGCGTTCATAGGTCGAGGAATTTTACGAAGGCTCTCTTGGAGATTATAGGAGTTTTTAATAAGAGGATTTGTTTGTGTGGTAGTGGCTGCATAAGCTTTTTCCACTTGGTGACGAACGAACTCTTGTACTGTTGGGCGTATTCGATTCCTTCCTCATGTAGTAAGGAGCGCCGAGGACCATCTTGAGTATCTTACTTTGCGGGTTAGTACCTGAGGCGTGGGCCAATATTGGCCGTATCATCGTCTTGTAGATTCAAATCTTATTGTCAAAGGAAATTCTTTTTTTCTGTTCATCATCGGGTGGAAGCTCGCCAAATGACCTCGTGCTTTCCCAATGATAGCGGAGGTGTTTTTCGCAAGCATTAGTTTGGTGTCCAGGATAACTCCGAGGAATTTTGTTTCAGGAACCCATTGGATTTCGGCTTTAAATAGTTTTACGCGATTTGCTGGCTCTATAACCGTATTGGCTCACCCTGAAAAATAATTTCCGATTATAAACTTTTTTCTTTAGTTTATTAATGTTTTAAAATCAAATTTCTAGCTATCATAGAACTCGAGCTATCGAAGTTAAACGCACTATTGCGCCACTCGGTAGGTGTGAAAACAAGATTGGTGAAGTCTTGAACTCAATGAAGTGAAGGAAAAGGCGAGGTTAGAAAGGTACCAACTCAAAGTTACAAAAGATGTTAGTAATCACGATTAGTCGTTTACGAGATGACTCGTTTTTGAATAATCCAATCATACTGAAGCGCGAAATTATCGGTAAAGTAGAACCCCATAAATTCAATTAAAATTTAAATAACTTCCATATAAATGCGTAGTTTTAAAATTTTAACCCCCAAAATCTTTTTAAACTTCGAATTCCTGAAGGAGACAGAAATTACAAAATACCCGCTGCTTTAGTCTCTCTAAAAAATTAGTTAAAAAATTGTGTTTTTTGAAGGCGTCTGGTTTTGGAGTTAAGTTAATTATTTAAATTTAAACTGAGTTTTGATTCGGTTTTGAACTTGATCTTGTCGAGTTAGCATAATTTTCGCAATTTTTAAATTTTGATAATTTAGTTGGGACTCGAATCATTCGATAGTTTGGCGCGTCAGTAATAGAGGTCGTGACTTTTTTACAGTTATCGCGGCCATTACTGAAAGTCATTTTCATTTTGGTGAGTAAAGCGTTCATATCAGAGGCAATTCCTCGTAAAGCAGAGATTAAACGTGAAATCCAGATTGAGATGAGAAATGAATAAGCATTTTCCAGCGTGTTACAACATAATTTCCTAAAACCATTGTCCAGAATCAGGTAAATAGGAAGTGTTTTGTGTACGACTCTTAACTGTATACCTGTCCCAAATCGCAGCAGTAGCCATTTTATTTAATAAATTTTAATCTTGTTTATCTGCCGTAATCCCGTGTTAATTGCAATCTTTTCGGTTTTTATCAGTTACCTCTCGAATTTCTATCGAAACGTTGACCATTATTGGTTGCGATCCAACACTCCGAAATTCTCCAAGTTTTTAGTATTGACCTTAAAATTTTTTTGCGTCACCAAATTCTAACTGACCTTTACTTTTCAGACTATTATTGTTCCTAAAAGGGATCGTTGGAACTCTACAGTTATCCTACACATTGTAGAAGCTTAGATATTGGGTTTTATAAACCCTATTTTTAATATACTGAAATTGTATTTTCTACAATATGATGACGGACACGCTAAATTCTAACCACGTTATGGCTTTGTCTGGCAAAGTGTGAGTATTCATTATAGTCAAACGTTAAAGCGATAACGCTAATCATTCCGCTCTATCTTATCGACTTCCACCATTCGAAACTTTTCCTGAACCGTCGTTGTTTTGCAGCGAAATCGAGAACAAAATGGACGATTTGGGGTGGAAGGCGAAATTAAAAATACCACCCAAGGACCGGAGGATACAAACCAGTGTAAGTCCTCCACCTGTCAAAACTGATTGATTGCAGCAAGAGTCGATTTGTGAACCAACAAAATCGACTTGCAATTGTTTAGTAGCAGTGTTGCCATTCTCAAAACAAGTAATTTAGCACCAAGTAGTATTAATTTCTCCAAGTTTTCTGTTAACACCGGTGGTGGTTCTTATGATGACTTTTTGGATTCCCCAACATTTGCACACATAAATGAAAAATCCAAACTGACTTGTTTACGGTTAATTGTAAAATAAAGTTTTGGTTGGGTTTCTGATTTTGTTTTGATTAGGATGTGACGGATACGCGAGGAAACGAGTTTGAAGAATACTGTTTGAAGAGGGAACTTTTGATGGGGATTTTTGAAAAGGGCTGGGAAAAACCGTCTCCGGTTCAAGAAGCTTCTATCCCAATCGCCTTATCTGGCAAGGACATTCTTGCGAGGGCGAAAAACGGCACAGGTAAAGTTCTTACTTTATTTCAAATGTCTTGGGGCATATTTATATGCTTGATCCAGTTTTTGATACTGGACCAGGGGGACAAATATGCTAAACTAATGGTTTGGTTTTTCCTAATTGATCGTGTTTATCAAAAATATGACCAAGATAGAAACCACATACAGTTTTTTCAATTTTCCACTATTCGTTCTATTTAGTAACATTTCCTGCCTAATTGTGTTTTAATTTTTTTTAATGATGCAGTTGTGTAATGAGCGGCAATTTAATCAATTTATGCTGGAATTAGAGAAAGTTGTGTCCAATTCCAACTCAAATTATCTTTTTATCCAAGTAGGCGGTTGTGAATGCTCCATTGTTTTATTATTTGCTTTTTTGCCCCAGGGTGAAACTAGTAACTATGAGGTCAACCATTTCTGTGGTAGTTACTAACAATTTGACAGATCAATGAAAACAGTTGTCAAATTTGATTAACAAAAACTGTCAATTTTAATAAAATCCAATTTAATTATTTTCTTATCAAATTAAGTTTGTCTAAACCTTTTTGGACCATTGGTTTAGCCAACACCTTTAGAATGCTTTTACTGTCATAGATCCAAATTGAAACTTCGTGATAATTTTATATCGCAAATTACGTAGAACTCTGTTTTATCGACATTGATATAGTTGACAAAGCGACAAGCAACACAATTTTACATTGTTCCTAGTTTGTTGTCATTTGTTAAAAGATGCGAAAAAGGTTGAAATTACAACTAATGACGCTGTAAGTTTTTTAAGCGATAATTGTATCAAACTTGGTTAGGTGAACAGCGCCATCTATCCATTTGTGAAGCAATTAACGAGTCAAAGAAAATATGACGTTATCAGTAATTAGATTGTCTCTTTTGCGGATGAAATAATTTTCATAACATTCAAACTGGTGACGATGATTGTTGATAAAAGTGTCAGAATTGTTTGTTTTACTGTCATACTCCAAATTGAATTCTCGTGATAGTTTTGTAACGCAAATTACGTAGGGCTCCGTTTTAAGGACATTGACATGGTTGACAAAGTGACAAGCATCAAAATTTTACTTTGTTCCTAGTTTGTTGTCATTTGTTAAAAGATGCGAAAAAGGTTGAAATTACAACTAATGACGATAAGTTTTTTAAGCGATAATTGGATCAAAGTTAGTTTTATGAACAGCGCCATCTAACTATCTGTGATTCAACTATCGATTCAAGAAATTATGACGTCATCAGTCAGTAATTTGTTTCTTTTGCGGGTGAAATAATTTCTGTAACTGGTGATGATGATTGTTGATGAAAATGGCAGAATTGTTAAAAGTGTGTGTTTGCAGGTAAAACCGGTGCGTACAGCATTCCCGTGTTGGAACAGATTGACCCTAAAAAAGACTGCATACAAGCGCTGATCATAGTGCCCACAAGAGAGCTCGCCCTGCAGACGTCCCAGATATGCATCGAGCTCGCCAAGCACTTGGAAGTGCGTGTGATGGTAACCACTGGTGGTACGAACTTGCGTGACGACATAATGCGCATATACCAGAAAGTACAAGTGATTATCGCAACGCCCGGTCGCATCCTCGATTTAATGGAAAAAGGCGTGGCAGTGATGGATCAGTGCAAGATATTAGTTTTAGATGAGGCCGACAAGCTTCTATCGCAAGACTTTAAGGGCATGCTCGATACTGTGATAAAGAACTTGCCGCAAGAGAGACAAATTCTTCTCTTCTCGGCCACGTTCCCTCTAACCGTCGAACAATTCATGCGCAAACACCTCCGGGACCCCTATGAGATCAATCTCATGGACGAGCTCACGCTTAAGGGTGTTACGCAATACTACGCGTTCGTTCAAGAACGCCAGAAAGTGCACTGTTTAAATACTCTCTTCTCAAAGGTACAAAACAAACAATTGAGAATAGTCAAAAGCGGGCGCTTGCATCGTTTACGTGTTAAAAATAAAAACAGTTGCGCTTTCACTTTGTTTTATGATTATTTAAGTTAACAATTTTTTTGCAAGTGCTCGCTTTCAGTTGTCAACTTGTGTTGTTTTATACTTAAGGTTTGTTTTCTTATTGTTAGCTGCAAATAAACCAAAGCATCATCTTCTGCAATTCCACACAACGTGTGGAGCTGTTGGCGAAAAAAATTACCGAACTTGGCTACTGCTGCTACTATATTCACGCCAAGATGGCGCAGGCGCATCGCAACAGAGTATTCCACGATTTTAGAGCCGGCCTTTGCCGAAATCTAGTCTGCTCCGATTTGTTTACAAGAGGTAGGGTTGATTAGAGACAACTTGATAGATTGCATGACAGTTGTTTAATTGTATAATTAAGTTGCGGCGTTTAAACCGAAACTAAAACAAACTCGCTAAATTTAAGTCGCGGGCAAGCTTCAAAGCGTTTAAAAAAAATAAACTTGGGGATTTTTTTGCATTTTAAATTGTAGAATTTGTATGTTTCGCGTTATGCCAAAAACAAAGTTGTCATACGTCAAAGGTTGCTTTCGTTTTTTGAAGTATTTGTGTCTTTCAAGTCGTTTTGAATCTGGCCCCCGGTTTACTGCTGTCCCCTTCCACTTCTGTTTTTAATTGAAAGTCTCAAATAAAAGCAAGTGGCTCTACCTGTGATGAACAATTGACACTATAAGCAAAAGCGCAGTAGCTCCAAAATATTGAAAAACTGAATTAACTTCGATTTACTGTTCATAATTGTAATTTTACATGTCAACTGACGTGAAACTACAAGTACGGATTATTTTTGTTAAATATGTGGATTTTTGTACCATAAATTCAAAGTCGAAGGCGTTCAATCAGCAAAATTTTTGAGTCGCTGAGTTTGTGCTTATACTGAGTGGTCCGATTTGGCCGGTAGCGGTTAAAAATGTCGAACCGTTTCAAATTGCGCGAAACGCTTTTTGAAAGTTGATGCTCCGCTGTCGGCTGAGACGGTGTCAGGGTCCATTTTTCAGATTAGTTATTGTCAGATTTTTAACGCATGAGTGTCTGTAGGTATTGATGTGCAAGCCGTCAACGTGGTGATCAACTTTGACTTCCCGAAAATGGCGGAGACCTACTTGCATCGCATCGGCAGGTCCGGGAGGTTCGGTCATTTGGGTATCGCCATCAACCTGATAACGTACGACGATCGTTTCGCCTTGCATCGCATCGAACAAGAATTGGGCACGGAAATCAAGCCGATACCGAAAGTGATCGATCCCAAATTGTATGTGGCCAAATTATTAGACGATGACGAAATTCCCGATGATAACGCAAAGTAACGCGATCGTCTTCGCCCGAAAAACAACTGATGTACATAAGAACTCTTAAATTGAACAACGTACTTTTTAATTTCTTCTTGAATGCAGAATCGCAGAGTTAATTTCGAACTTTTTTTTTATATACTCAAATTTGTGAGGAAATAACTTTTTTTTGGCCCGGTTGTTTTTTTAAAACGGAACAACGGAGGTTATAGCGTTATTTGAAAAAAAGCTTAAAAAGATCCGCTAAGCCGCTGCTACAACCAATACGTCACGAAAAACCGCCATTTTCTAAACTATCAATAATTCAAACAATTTCACTCGTAATTTTTGCAGATCGAGTTCGGAATCGCATCGATTGTTACCCGTGCGAATTCGGATTCTTTAACCGAAACCAGTTTCATCGCCTTAATTACACTAACGAATTATTTTTTTAATATCTGAATCTCCGTTAATTCGTTGGTGTTATTGAGGCTCCTAATTATTCATGACGTGTTGGGTTGCCGGTAGAGGCATTAAACATTTAATTATTAAGTTAAACAAAGTGTACTGTTCCAAGTGACAAACTATATTAAGTGCAAGGAGAGAGGACTCCCAATTGTGCTAACAAGTGACTGATATGGGGTTTTGGGGAGAAGAAAGGCCCGTGGCGCCAAGTTTCGTTTATCTAGGAGATTCTACTTGATTCAGTTCCGACCTTCTGAATCGAGTTTAAATTCTGTAGCAATAAAAAGGTTGTTTTTGTGTCTTGTTACGGCGTCGTTCGGCTCGGATTTAAAAAATTCTTTTTTGGAAAACATTCAAAATTCGCCAGTAACAAGATGGTTTTTTAAAGAAAATTGACGGTTTCAACTGTCGTCTTTTTTACGCATTGTTTGTAGTCTTACGTTTCAACTTTTACTGATGGGGGGGATATTTATGACACGGATGTGTTGAATGTATGCTAAAATCATTTCTTTTTTGCTTTATATAAATATTTATTTATTTTTACAGTTGGGTAACAAATTTTGGTATACATCCAATATTACTTATTTTGTTAACAAAAAATCTAAAACAAAAAAAAAAGTGAGAAAGGATCTTCACTTCGTTTAGGGATTTGCGGTGGATATTTATCAATTATTGTGTTTTCGATTGTTCCAAATTTTCCTGCTCGATCATTTGAAGTCTTAATTGACATGATTTACATTGTGTTATTTTTACTGTAACTGTCTTAAGGCCGAAAATGTAAATTTCATTTCATCAAATACATTCTTTTCTCACAAACTTTTTTTCCACCCACAGTATCTCCTACAACTTTTCCAGTTTTTATGATAATGGTGGCAGTGCTTGTCATGTAACTGGCGCGGTAACACTGAAAGTTGCAGTGGAGAGGAGGTTTAAACAACATTTCACTGAAATGTGTGTAACCGGCATCCCTGAGCAACGCCAGAGAATTACGAGAACAATTACAAGTTACACAAAATCGCTCTGAGACTGACAGCTTCTTGAAATGTAAGATTAGGTTCTCAAGAAGAAAAATTATAAATGTGGACGCCTCTAGTCACAATTTTGATTTAAAGTGAGGTTTGGTTGCACAATCGTGGCGAAGTCGCTAACGCCTCTAAAAATTTGCTTACATTAACTTGTAATTAGTGGTTTATTGCATTCTGTAGGAATTTAGGACATCACCTTTGCTTTCTTTCAAATTCTTAAAAAGCAGCGGATGGCTCTAATCAAGATTCAAACTTTTGTCGCTTTGTGCAACCGAAGCTGAGTCTGCAGTAAGCAGACTACTACTTCTCTGAGATGGTCACTGATTTTAACTGTTAACAAGCGATAAATATATTTGTAAAAGCTTATTGCAAAAATGTTGATCATTTTCAAGCCGAGTGTAGACAATTTGTGTATTTCTAACGCTTCTTTTTGCGGCGGCTGAGTCGCCGATTTGTTTCCTCACTAAAGCTAAGTGCACACACAGTAACTTTTGCAGTTTTTAGGTTGCAAAAGTTGTGTGGTGCGTTCACACACATCCCAGAAACATCGCGCTTTTTGTGCCGCAGGGTGAGAGCAACTGATGCGGCATTAGACTTTGACGAGATTTCTTGCTTCGTGATGGCGTTCGAAAACTGATCATTTATGATAAAAGAAAAAGCCGAATGACTATAATTTTCATTGTTTTATTGTACAAAGGTATATACAAGTGTAGATGACATATAATAAACTTTCATATTCCCTTAAATGATTGTAAATACCAACTATCGTAACAAATCGCTAAATATATCAACTATAATTGTATAATAATCTAACTACACGTAGTGTATGGCGCAGTAAAACAACTTTATGGCAGGAAAATACGAAAGAACCGAAAACGCTAAAACTAACATCTCAAAGCATGTTTGCCGAAAATTTAGACTAGATACGACTCGAGGGAAACCGGCAAAAAAGTAACATTTACGAAGAAACTGTAGCAACATTAAACATGGAAAAAAATGATATTTCACTAGTTTATACAGACGCTTCTGCGCTTGAGCTCCGCACAGAAAATCTGTATAAAATGAGTTATCAGTCTTATAGGAAACATTGGGATTTTCCTTTATTTTCGTTACCAATACAGCGAATATTGTTAATTCGGATTATTTACAAAAGAAAGAATTCCAAAAAAAACAGTAATGATATGTAAGGAAGAATATTACATCAACAATTGATTAATTGTTCCACACAAGCAATATTGCTGACAGGACGGGAAAATACAGAAATTTTAACACTAAAGTTCCTCTGTATACAAATTTCAACGTAATTAATTACACCGATAAGTACTCAGAATTAGTTTAAGTACTACACAAAAACTAGCAAGATCTGGTCACTTATTTATGTTAGTGTAAGTGCGATTTAACAACACTAACTGGCAAAGACCCGAAAATTCGATTGATTTTTAAGAAATTACAAACTGGTGAAGCGTTTATTATATTACGATATAAAACCACAAAAGTTGGGCGTTAATAGTAAATACATCTTGTTAAGTGTCCAATGAATTCTTCATTTTGTTGATCTGTACACTATAGTGCACGTGTGCTAATACTTTTGTTTGGTTTTCAATAAATTAAGTTGCTGCTATCATTCTTTAGCAGAATTTAAGTTTCGTCAGAATCCGAAGGTGGATCTAGAGTCGTATGTAGAGAAACGCTGACGCCTCGATTGAGACTCACAGCTGGATAGAAGACGCCATAGAGATCGCGAAAAGCGACGGATCCTTGAGGTTCTTCGTTTACGTAAAAAGATAACACGTGACGGTCTAAGTCTAAGAGGACGCCGATGGTGGAACCGACTGTGATACCACCTTCCACGCGTTGCTCGTGACCACCGGCGTGTTGGAACCACGACCTCTGACGGTCGATGTACATCGCCCAGCCTTTATCGTCTTTACCTGCAACAAAAACGGATTTCAACATCTCAAAAGTTATTTTTGAGAATAAAAAATTGGAACAATATTAAAGATAAAATTTGGCATTTTGGAAATAATAAATAAATTTGAACTTACCGAGCATTTTGTCTCTGGTGATGTCGATTCTGGCGATGCCGAAAGCTGGATCGGTGTCTGCGTCGAATTTGTCAATTGTAAATTCCCAATAATGGACACCTCTGCTGAACCCGACACTGCCTAAAGCTACTCGATGTTCCCATCCTTCTCCAGTAACCGTAACACTGTCTTCGGAATATTGTAATCCTGGTCCCGACAATATCGGATCGAAAGTGAACCAAGCCACTAAACAACAACAATAATAACAAAAATTAGACAACTGACGTCGTATTCGCTAACAACCAGCGGCTTACCCTCGGCAGTTTGTAAACCTATAAGTTCGCTGTACTCTCCTTCGCCTGAACTATTGAAAGCTTTCACTCGAGCGTTGTACATGCAATGGAAGTGGAGGCCGTCTACGGTGCATATTGTTTCAATTCCGCAGTAAACTTCCTGTAAACAAAAAACGATAATTAGCGGGTTTAGTTACTAATTCACAATCGACCAAATCTCGGAAAAATAATAACAACAATTAAAGAAAAAGTGGCAAAATAACATTAACCACCTGTTGTTAACGGATTGTTGTAACAACAATTCTTTTGGCAAGGTTGAAAACAAAAATCTGAATGCTTTGTAGCGCCCAATTCTGAATTCTCTAGTTCACATAAAGTGTGTGAGTCAAAAATTCTCATAGTAGGTGAGTAGGTGGAGCCACTCAAACTCAAGTTTTTAAAATGTTTCTTGTTTATGACAGGGGCAATAAAGGGAATTAAAACATGCGACTAACCACATTTAATTTTAAGTTTAACCCCTCTAATAATAGTTAATTGAAAATTTTAAATCTTTAAATTACGTTCCCTTAACAACTCCCCAATTCAAGAGGGGTGGATGAGCCCGATTTGAACTGCTATTATGTACACATTCATAATGAAAACACACGCACACAGACTATATCAATGGGAATACATTAGTTGCTCGCTGACATATTGAATTTCGTTGCCGACAGGCACCTTTTACTAACATTACCAGAGATAGTCCGCACCCTGTTTGTTTATCCCTCCCGTTACCAATGATTGTCACATCAAAGACCATCGACGTTTTAAATCGACATGGAAAGAAAACGAAGAGGCGAATATTGCAATGTTTACTCAACAATTTCACTACCGAACGATTTCTGTGTGATTTGCCGTATTGCAGAGTTTGATTGCAACGCTGAAGATCTAAAAGGGTTTTTCTTATATGAGAACGGAGGAATATCCGGTAATGGTGGATTACTAGAAGCGATCGAAGTAGATTCAAGTTCCACATTTGGATACGTCGCAGAAATATCAAAGAAACTAGAAATTTGTTCTCTCATGATAGAGTTCGGGGCTTTCCAAAGGGACCCACAGACGTACTTCATTACTTGTAGTTATCAACTCTTTTCAAATAATTTTGCTAAATTTTCAAAATCAATTGTACCTCTGGTCAAGAATAAGCAATTTAGAAATTCTTGATCCAGACAAACACATTAACGTGGCGCTTCCTCAACCGTTTTAAAAAAAAGTTATTAACGACCAAGTTAATTGCTGATAGTCTCACAGAAAAACTTTTATGCTTAAAATTACAATGTAGCGTTCCCAACTTTAATGTAGAAACCTGCAAATTGAAATAACTATGACACAGCAATGATTCTTGTTAATGGTCCACCTCAAAATGTGTAGTCCAAGTACCACGACTAAATTTGTAACAGTTGTGGGCCAGATTGCTGAATAAGCTTACATGATTATACAAATTTCGTCTACAACCCATAATTTACGTTGCATGTTTTATGCACCATCCCCCATTTATGCCCTAAATTTAAACGCCCCTCTTATTAGGTAAAAATATTATGATTTAGGGTTCGACGATTCCCCAACTATTTTTAACCAAATTTTTTTAACATAACACAAATTTTTTGTTTGTCGACTTCAAATGCAAGCATAACCATCGAAGAGCGAAAGCGAAATCTAGCTCATGTTGTATAATAATGAATAATGCATCGACCATACGCTGTTATGTAAATACGCAAATTCTCTATGAATATCTTTCTCGACGTCTTTTGTTCGAAATATAACCTCCAGAAGTCGGTTCATCAAGGGATCACGAGTCACCACCACTGGCTATTTTTATTGACCGTCGATATTGGTGTCGATTAACTTCGCAAGTGTGATTTTTGATTTCAATGAAAATCGACATGTGAGTGTAGAATTTTATATGGAAACGAAAGACGAAGTCGGTTGTTAAAAATTCTGGGTAGTTTTGGAAAGAAACAGTCTTCGTTAATGAGTTCCTATTTAGGTAACACACTAGCGTGCCAAATTTCATAGTAATCGGAAGAAAAAAGATTTTTGATTAAAAATTTTCAAAACCTGTTTTCTTAAAAAATCGGAGGAAAATTTACCTCCTTGGATTTCAACAAAACTCGACGTAGAATCTTATAAGAAACACAAAAACGAAGTCGTTTTTTGAAAATTATTATTAGTTTTGAAAAGAGAGACGTTGTTGTTAATGGAATTTTAGTCGACGTCATGTTGACACATGACGGCCGATTTATCGAAAAATAAGAACGCTCAAGAGAAACAGACTTTGTTAATGAGGTCCTATTTAGGTAACACACCTGCGTACCAAATTTCATAGCAATCGGAAGTAAAAAGAAATTTTGGTAGAAAATTTTCATAATGTTATTTCAAAAACCGGAAGAAAATTTTCCCCTTCGGATTTCAACGAAACTCGACAAACAGGTTCAGAATTTCATAAGGAATAGAGAATTATACTCGGTTGTTAAAAGTTACTGGCGGTTTAGAAAAAAGAGCCGTTGTTATGGGGGGAGTTGTAAGCGGAACTTTGGGTTCTTTCATGTCGACTACATAATGGAAGATTTCTTCAAAACTAAGAATGTTACAGAGGAACTGAATATCTCCATGAGTTTGTATTCAAATTACTTATCTGCATGCCAAATTTCATAGCAATAGGAAGAATAAAGTTTTTTGATCGAAAATTTTCACTTTCTTCAAAAATCGGAAGAAAATTTACCTTTTCGGATTTCAACAAAACTCGACAGACGGGTTCAGAATTTTATAAGAAATCGAAAATTATACTCGGTTGTTAAAAGTTACTGGCGGTTTGGAAAAAAGAGCCGTTGTTATGGGGGGAGCTGTAAGTGGACCTTTGGGTTCTTTCATGTCGACTACATAATGGAAAATTTCTCGAAAACTAAGAATGCTACAGAGGAACTGAATATCTCTATGAGTTTGTATTCAAATTACTTATCTGCATGCCAAATTTCATAGCAATCGGAAGAATAAAGTTTTTTGATCAAAAATTTTCATTTTCTTCAAAAATCGGAAGAAAATCCACCTTTTCGGATTTCAACGAAACTCGACAGACGGGTTCACAATTTTATAAGAAATCTAAAATTATACTCGGCTGTCAAAAGTTACTGGCGGTTTAGAAAAAAGAGCCGTTGTTATGGGGGGAGTTGTAAGCGGAACTTTGGGTTCTTTCATGTCGACTACATAATGAGAGATTTCTCGAAAATTAAGAATGCTACAGAGGAACTGAATGTCTCTATGAGTTCGTATTCAAATTACTTATCTGCATGCCAAATTTCATAGTAATAGGAAGAATAAAGTTTTTCATCGAAAATTTTCATTTTCTTCAAAAATCGGAAGAAAATCCACCTTTTCGGATTTCAACGAAACTCGACAGACGGGTTCACAATTTTATAAGAAATCTAAAATTATACTCGGCTGTCAAAAGTTACTGCCGGTTTAGAAAAAAGAGCCGTTGTTATGGGGGGAGTTGTAAGCGGAACTTTGGGTTCTTTCATGTCGACTACATAATGAGAGATTTCTCGAAAATTAAGAATGCTACAGAGGAACTGAATGTCTCTATGAGTTCGTATTCAAATTACTTATCTGCATGCCAAATTTCATAGTAATAGGAAGAATACAGTTTTTCATCGAAAATTTTCAGCTTCTTCAAAAATCGGAAGAAAATTTACCCCTTCGGATTTCAACGAAACTCGACAGACAGGTTCAGAATTTCATAAGGAATAGAGAATTACACTCGGCTGTTAAAAGTTACTGGCGACTTAGAAAAAAAGCCGTTGTTATGGGGAGAGTTGTAAGCGGAACTTTGGGTTCTTTCATGTCGACTACATAATGAGAGATTTCTCGAAAATTAAGAATGCTACAGAGGAACTGAATGTCTCTATGAGTTCGTATTCAAATTACTTATCTGCATGCCAAATTTCATAGTAATAGGAAGAATACAGTTTTTCATCGAAAATTTTCAGTTTCTTCAAAAATCGGAAGAAAATTTACCCCTTCGGATTTCAACAAAACTCGACAGACAGGTTCAGAATTTCATAAGGAATAGAGAATTACACTCGGCTGTTAAAAGTTACTGGCGGCTTAGAAAAAAAGCCGTTGTTATGGGGGGAGTTGTAAGCGGAACTTTGGGTTCTTTCATGTCGACTACATAATGGAAGATTTCTTCAAAACTAAGAATGTTACAGAGGAACTGAATATCTCCATGAGTTTGTATTCAAATTACTTATCTGCATGCCAAATTTCATAGCAATAGGAAGAATAAAGTTTTTTGATCGAAAATTTTCACTTTCTTCAAAAATCGGAAGAAAATTTACCTTTTCGGATTTCAACAAAACTCGACAGACTGGTTCAGAATTTTATAAGAAATCGAAAATTATACTCGGTTGTTAAAAGTTACTGGCGGTTTGGAAAAAAGAGCCGTTGTTATGGGGGGAGCTGTAAGCGGACCTTTGGGTTCTTTTATGTCGACTACATAATGGAAAATTTCTCGAAAACTAAGAATGCTACAGAGGAACTGAATATCTCTATGAGTTTGTATTCAAATTACTTATCTGCATGCCAAATTTCATAGCAATCGGAAGAATAAAGTTTTTCATCGAAAATTTTCAGCTTCTTCAAAAATCGGAAAGAAAATCCACCTTTTCGGATTTCAACGAAACTCGACAGACGGGTTCACAATTTTATAAGAAATCTAAAATTATACTCGGCTGTCAAAAGTTACTGGCGGTTTAGAAAAAAGAGCCGTTGTTATGGGGGGAGTTGTAAGCGGAACTTTGGGTTCTTTCATGTCGACTACATAATGAGAGATTTCTCGAAAATTAAGAATGCTACAGAGGAACTGAATGTCTCTATGAGTTCGTATTCAAATTACTTATCTGCATGCCAAATTTCATAGCAATCGGAAGAATAAAGTTTTTCATCGAAAATTTTCAGCTTCTTCAAAAATCGGAAGAAAATTTACCCCTTCGGATTTCAACGAAACTCGACAGACAGGTTCAGAATTTCATAAGGAATAGAGAATTACACTCGGCTGTTAAAAGTTACTGGCGGCTTAGAAAAAAAGCCGTTCTTATGGGGGGAGTTGTAAGCGGAACTTTGGGTTCTTTCATGTCGACTACATAATGAGAGATTTCTCGAAAATTAAGAATGTTACAGAGGAACTGAATATCTCCATGAGTTTGTATTCAAATTACTTATCTGCGTGCCAAATTTCATAGCAATAGGAAGAATAAAGTTTTTTGATCGAAAATTTTCACTTTCTTCAAAAATCGGAAGAAAATTTACCTTTTCGGATTTCAACAAAACTCGACAGACGGGTTCAGAATTTTATAAGAAATCGAAAATTATACTCGGTTGTTAAAAGTTACTGGCGGTTTGGAAAAAAGAGCCGTTGTGATGGGGGGAGCTGTAAGCGGACCTTTGGGTTCTTTCATGTCGATTACATAATGGAAGATTTCTCGAAAATTAAGAGTGCTACAGAGGAACTGAATATCACTATGAGTTTGTATTCAAATTACTTACCTGCATGCCAAATTTCATAGTAATAAGAAGAATAAAGTTTTTTGATCGAAAATTTTCAATTTCTTCAAAAATCGGAAGAAAAGTCACCTTTTCGGATTTCAACGAAACTCGACAGACGGGTTCAGAATTTTATAAGAAATTGAAAATTATACTCGGTTGTTAAAGGTTGTTATGGGGGGAGTTGTAAGCGGACCTTTGGGTTCTTTTATGTCGACTACATAATGGAAGATTTCTTCAAAACTAAGAATGCTACAGAGGAACTGAATATCTCTATGAGTTTGTATTCAAATTACTTATCAGCGTGCAAAATTTCATAGCAATCGGAAGCATAAAGTTTTTTGATCGAAAATTTCAAAAGGTCTTCTGTTTTTTAAAAAATCGGATGAAAATTTACCTTCTCGGATTTCAACAAAAATTGACGTAGAATCTTATAAGAAATACAAAGACGAAGTCGGTTTTTGAAAATTCCTTTCAGTTTTGAAAAGAGAGACGTTGTTAATGGAATTTTAGTCGACGCCGGCCGACTTTTCGAAAATTAAGAACGCTACAGAAAAAGACTTCATTAATGAGTTTGTAATTAGATAAGACACTTGCGTGCCGAGTTTCATAGCAATCGGAAGGAACATGTTTTTGATCGAAAATTTTCATAACTTTCTTTCTCCTTCGGAAACTACAAAAAACTTCACCTCCTCGAATTTTAATAAAAGTCGACATGTGAGTGTAGAATTTTTTAACGAATCGAAGGACGAAGTCGCTTGTTAAAAATTCACGGTAGTTTTTATTAGAAGAATTTTAGTCAACTTCGTTAATGAGTTCCTATTTAAGTAGCACATCTGCGTACCAAATTTCATAGCAATCGGAAAAATAAGGTTTTTGATCGAAAATTTTCAAAACCTTCTGTCTCCTTCGGAAACAAAAAACTCAAATCTTCGGATTTCAATGATACTCGATATGTGAGTTTAAAATTTTACATAGAATCGAGAGACAAAGTCGATTGTTAAAAATTCCCGGTAGTTTTGAAAAGAGGGATGCTCTTATTAGTAGAATTTTAGTCGACGTCGTGTTAACACACGAAGGCCGATTTCTTGAAAACTTAGAACGATACAGAGAAACAGACTTCGTTAATGAGTTCATATTTAGACAAGACACCTGCGTGCTGAGTTTCATAACAATCGAAAGGGACATGTTTTTTGGTCGAAATTTTTCTAACTTTCTGCCTCCTTCGGAAACTACAAAAAAGTCAGCTCCTCAGATTTAAATGAAACTCGACATGTAAGTGTGGAATTTTATAAAGAATCGAAAGACAAAGCTGGTAGCTAAAAATTCCGGCTAGTTTTGAAAAAAGGGACCTTTTTCCTAGGGAAATTTTTGTCGACGTTGTGTTGACACACGAAGGCCTAGTTTTTGAAGACTAAGAACGATACAGAAAAACAGACTTCGTTAATGAGTTCATATTTAGACAAGACACCCGCGTGCCAAGTTTCATAGCAATCGGAGGAGGCGTGTTTTAGGGCCAACATTTTCAAAAGTTTGTGTCTTCTTCGGAAATTGCAAAAAAGTCTCGGATTTCAATAAAACTGGACATGTGAGGATAGAATTTTGAAACAAATCGAAAGACAAAGTGGGTAGTTAAGAATTCCCGATAGTTTTAAAAAGAAGGACGTTCTTATTAGTGGAATTTTAGTCGACGTCGTGTTACACATGAAGGCCGGTTTTGCGAACACTAAGAACGTTATAGAGAAACAAACTTCGCTAGTAAGTTCGTATTTAGATGACACACCTGCGTGCCAAATTTCATAGCAATAGAAGGAAACGTGTTTTTTGGTCGAACATTTTCATAGCTTACTGTCTTCTTTAAGAATGCAAAAAGGGTCCTAGAATTTCAATCAAACTCGACATGTGAGTGTAGAATTTTATAAGGAATATAAAGACAAAGCCGGTTGTTAAAAGTTCTTGATAATTAAAAAAAGACGTTCTTATTGGAATTTTAGCCGACATCGTATTGACACATGAAGTCCGATTTTTCGGCAGCTGAACTTGAGCTTGGCGGTCGTGACGTCAGCACTTGCCGAGCCAATTGTTCCGATGTGTTTGAATCATCCGACGCCAATCACCCCGTCGTCCAAATCGCCCCAATTTACAACGACCCGGACGTCGGAGGGTGCTAAATCTATAGCCCCAAATTGCAAAATTAATCGAAATTTTCAAGAAAAAACCTTTGAAAACTTTGTTTCATGTTGCAACACCGGCTTGACTCGTTAAATTTCCAATATACCATCTGGTGTTGGTGTTATCATAGTCTTCTTCGTTGCATTGTTTAGATACAATCGCATTGATGTCATAGTTTCTGGTGCTGACACAGCAACATGTAATTAGAAACAAGTTATTTAGAAACAAACGTTGTGTAATAATTGTTGCCGTCAATACTAGCAATCGTGTTCCTGATTGTTTCCCGATATGCCTTTTGTTGAAGTCCCGGAATAACTAACTCAACGGTGAACTGTCAAGTTGCGTTGCAATACACAGAAAGAAGTTACAAATGTCGAAAGTTCGAGATGTTGAAATTTTTTGATTCGGGAAGGATTTGAGGGACCCTTCCCGTGATATGTGAACGGTATTACAAACGATCCACGATATCGAATTCGGGCGGTATCAGTGAGTCAGACAACGCATATGTCCATGGACCATTAATCTTTCACCCGACACGTTGATACCTTCTGCATGAAACCAGCGTGCCGTCTCGACGCCTCGTCCCCATCACTTTCCCTACGTAGAAACAGTGGCGTCACATCAGTCGCAATGTTTAAAAAAACAACGCCGAAATTTTGGTTTTTCCCTTCACTTGCTAGCCATCGCATCGATCGAAGCAAAAAGAATTTTCAACTATTTTTAGCAGAAAATTACAATCAGAGAATTTAGCCAAAAAAAATTTTTTTTATTGTCTTGATCCGCCATTGTGTGACACTCCAATATCTCAACACAAATTCGAAATTGTACAATTCAAAAATCGCGATGATATTGATGTTTTTGGGGATGGGGAGAGTCGTTGAAAGCTATAAAACCCGATGGGAGTCTTCTTTGCGTGGGGTGAGGGTCAGATAGCGCCCGTGCACGAGGCGGTTGCGTTTGTAAACATTTACATGTTCACTTGCATATTGTCTAGACGAGACCTTCAAAACCAACAGATTTGATCGCCCTAATTCTATCAACAAGTCTATCTCGGTATAATAATCGCTCTGTACTGTTTGGAGGGAGTGACTTTATCTTTTTTATGGCAGAAGTTTAGAGTATTTAAAGACCAAGCTGCGGATTCGGCGACATAACTTTCGGTTCGACTTGATCGCGTTTTTATCGTTTATCTCGCATCAAAGGTTTTCCTGTTCAGTAAGTAAATCCCTTAAACATCAATCAAAGACAACTACCGCATTATTGGACAGATTTCAAGTGACGTCAAGAATCCTTCATTTCCGCTTTCGACTTTCTACGAAATATCGCGTCCAGAATCGAGAGTAAAAACTAGTGTGAAGTTAGTTTCATTTTCAACGCGGGAAATTTGAAAAAGTTAAAATCTAAAATTATTATCCACACCATAAAATTTTTGGAAATATTATTTAAAAGAATAATTTCTTGTTGCTTTTATCCACTTTTTATTGAGTTCTTTTCAGAAAAAACAAAAAATCAAAACAAATCTGTTGAAAAGAAACAAAATTAATTTTAAAGTGATACGTTCTTATTAATTTTTTTTTCGCGCAGCAAACACAAATGCGATTTATTTCAGGAAACTTTAGATTGAAATGCTTCAGAAACGTAACATTTTTGAACGTAACTTTATATGATTTTTAAAAATTATTTTGTTAAATGGAATACGTTCCTGAAATTGCCTAAAATAATTCTGAATCAACCTGTGTTGCATACTGATACGATTTGTTTTTTCCGATTCTTATTTGTGCATCAGATTAAACGACGGTTTGGTAAAATCCCAGCAGGAAAGTTAAAATATAACATCCACCACAATTTCCTTTCAATCAACAACAAACTTGTCAAAATCGAGTATAAAAGCAATTTTTTTTTCAAAACTGACCATTGTTGGTACAACTCTTCAAACATCACTTCTTCTTCACATTCACAATGAGTGGTAAGTTACTCGGTAACATCTAAAACGTATCCAGTGACGTTGGTGTTTCAGGAAAACGAAACGCTACTGTAAAATTGTTCATGCACCGTTTGGACGATTATGGAATTTTTGCTGACCTAATAGGTGGAGCATTGAGTGTCACACGTGAAGGAGGCAAACATTGGGCAGTTGCTGTTCAGTTCGAAGGAGACGACCAAGTTTATCTATGCGAATTACATCGTGATCCAAGTGTTCAAACCAAAATAGGTAAATTTTCAAAATTTTCGAAATAAAATTTGAAACAATTTTGTCAGGTTCTGGGGGAATAACTTGGATTTGCAAAAGGATGACCAAACAAGCAATTACGGCTAATAAACAGGGAATTACCACACACGACTTTGGAACTGTCCAAACAACTCCAGAAGAACTCTACCAAATGTGCAGCACCATAAGCTACAATGGTCAAGATTACAACTTGTTCGTTGCCAATTGTCAAGATTGGGCGAAGGAACTGTTGCACAAGTTAGGATTGAGCACCACGTGGTTCAGCTTCAGCAAATTCTTGAAGAAAACGACGGGACCTGGATGGGTCTACGCCAATTTTATTGAAAAACACGATTTGTAAAAGGGACTGATGGAAAAATTCGGCTATTAACAGGGATAAACGACCATTGCCAAAACAGGCTAGAAATGTAGTTAAAGTAATAAAGAAACTCAAGAAATTTGAATCTTCTTCAATATCTTACCTCAAGTATTTTTTATAAAGGAAAAATTTGCGCTTTTGAACTTAACACAATCAACTAGAAACGAATTTCCTGAAGTGTCAGAAAATATTAGGGGGCTCTAGTTAGATAAGGGGTCTATACCACATGTTAAAGCTAAGATCTAGCGATGCCTCAAGGTTTGGATCAGCAAGCGTCAGGTATTCCTTAATTATTAGCGAAGCCTCTACAAGTACTTTGAATATTGTAGAACAATACAAAACCTTAAGGGGTACGCGAGATTTTTAAGGAGGATAGATGTACAATTGGAGTCGTACGATAAAATTTGATACTTTTGGCAAAATAATTTTTTTGATGCGACAGTAAAATCGTGTTGGATTGGGGATGGTGGTGGGATGCTTTCAACATCTGCCATTCCGCCTCTGGCTGTTGTAATCTCCGATTCTAGTGGCATCACAAATTTTAATTGGTCGCCGGGTGTTAATTTCCCTTATCGATTTAGACCAGCACAAATAACGAGAACTTCAATTAAGCTTCCCGAACTTCATAAGATTCCTGCCCGTTAACGTGTTTACATTTCCTTGGAAAACCCTTCAAACAAACTTCGAAAATGTCATTGCGTTTCGCGTCCAACTTATTTCTGAGAGTGCGATATTTTTATCAAAAAATTAAAACTTCATCTACAGATACTTACCCTGAAATCACCGCCGTTACCATCGTCCAGTTCCAAGACGTAACCTTCGACGTGACTTTGAGCCGGAGGCTGCCATGCTACCGTTACGGAGTTATTTTCGGCACTGCATTCCTCGGGGATGATAGTGGGTGCCGTGGGGGCTGGCGAAAAATCGTTGGAATTTGTTAGAGAGATTGTTGATGGAAATTTTGAGTTAATTAAACAGTAACTATGCGGAAATTAATTAAGGAAAAAATCAAAATTTGTTAAGAAAAAGTTCATTCCAGTAACAAACAACGTGCCTTAAAATTTAACTGCCAAGTAACTTTGATTACGTGTAGTGTAGAAACAAAATTTGTAATTTGGACCTAATAATTGGTGAAATTTAAAATTATTCGGTTTGTTAATGTCGATGGAAATTGTCGGAATTTTGGTAAAACTTCTGGAGATGTACAGTGATGGACAATTGAATTTGAAAATGATGGAAAAATTGATTGGTTTCTCATAAGCATATCGGTATGGATATGACCTCAGTAGGGCTGGAATGACATTTAAATAAAATTTTTATTAAAACAGTTGCTAAAAGGTCAAAGAGCAATTCAAGCGTTGCAAATATTAGGTGCAATCCTAATTAACAGCCTAAAATTTTAACTGACATCACCTAAAATAGTCGGAAAATTTATAGATTTTTAGAGATTTAAAAAATTTTAATATTTGCAAAAAGGATTTTTCACCAGTTCAAGAGTATTGGGTCGATTTTCAAAATTTTGAAAAGTTGAAGAAGTTTTGTAGATTTCCAAAGATTTACTCGGAGTTAGAGAGATTTCTTCTATATGCAGGAGGATCCAATATTTTAAAAATCTCCAACAATTCTTGAATGATCAGTTAAAACTTTCTTAAATTTTAAAATTAAAATTTTCGGAAATTTAGAAGTTTTCAATATTTCCAAAAAAATAAGTTCCCAAGAGGTACTAAAATGTTGTGTCAATTTCCAATATTGGAGAAGTTCCAGAAGGCTCAAAGACTTCTTCAAAAAATTTACGAAATTATTGTTACCAAAATTTTCCCATTTAAAAAGCCAAACATTTACAAAACTTCCCAAAATTACTTGATAATTACAAAAATTTCTGCTATTAACTTTGTACACTTTGAAAGATTTTACAAGAAATTGTAAGACTTCTCATATGCATATTGCTATAAATGTGGCCTCATTAACTGTTTAGTATTTCAAAGAGTGGAAGAAAAATTTAAATTTTAATAAAAAATTGTTAAAACATTCGCTAACAGGTTTCACACATTTCAAATAGCAATTAAATCATTGAAAATATTAGGTGCAACATCCTAATTAACTGCCTAAAATTTTAACTGAGATCACCTAAAAATTTCTCAAATTTTAGAAATTTGAAAAAAATTTCCAATATTTACAAAAAAAATTTTTCAAGTGTTCTTAAGGTGTTGTGTCGATTTCTAAAATTTGGAGAAGTTGAAGAACTTTTGTAGACTTCTAACAATTTACTCTCAGTTAGAGAGATTTTTTTGGAAATGCAGGAGAATCCACTATATCAAAAATCTCCAACAAATTTTGGAAGATCAGTTAAAACATTATGAAATTTCTAGATTTTTAGAAATTTAGGAGTTTCCAATAATTACAAAAATAATTTTCCAAAACATACTCAAATATTGTGTCGATTTCCAAGATTGCACGAGTTCCAGAAGTTTCGGAGAATTCTTCAAAAAATTTACAAAATTATTTTTACCAAAATTTATAATTTTTTAACATTCTTATTGATAAATAGGTGGCTCAAGGGTTCAGAATTCTAGATAATTTTCAAAATTTGAGAAATAAAAATGTGTAAAAGTTTTTTATGCTTGGAAAAATTTCTGGCTTTAACTTTATACGGATTTAGAACAATTTGAAATAATTTACAAGGCACTGTTAGACTTCTTTACAATAAGATATTGTAGATGCGATAACTAAAGAATTCAGAGAAAACTTTTTTTTTGGAGTATAGGTAAATATTTAAAAATCCTTAACAATTCCTAAAGAAAAGTTAAAATTTCTTAGAAACGATTTTTAGTGATTTACAGGAGGATTTATCGTATTTTAGAAATTGAGAAAACCTCTGAGAATTACAAATTTTGCAAGAGTTACCGAAGTACTGTACCGATTTTCAAAAAATTTACAAGTCTTCGAAAGATTAATAAATTAAAAATTTCACAAAATTTTTAGATTTCGAGAATCAAAAATTTACAAAATTTTATAAAACCTTCTGGAATTAACTTCATCCAAATTTTTAACCCTCCACAATTTTTACACATAAAATAGTTAGTTACAAGAGATTTCCAAATTGTCAAAAACAATAAATTTCCATAGATTTTAAAAATTTCGATCAAATTTCCAAAAAATTCCTGAACTGTTTGGAATTAAATTCAAATGCATATTTTGATACGGCGTTCCTTTACTATTTCATATGTTTTGTTTACTCTATTTATAGACATCGCGTGCGCTCCAGCAAATATATTTTTAACGAACCCTTCAATAGAGGAAATTACTGAAGGAAATACGAAAGTGGATTTTTATTCTTGCTTTAACTATTGGAGAAAGTTGATATTCCTAACACTGTAATTGCTCAAAATTTGGAAA
Organism: Pyrochroa serraticornis; assembly: GCA_905333025.2. NCBI lineage: Eukaryota > Metazoa > Arthropoda > Insecta > Coleoptera > Pyrochroidae > Pyrochroa > Pyrochroa serraticornis. Next base: position 3,504,916 of record HG995157.1, on the reverse strand, counting down.
TTATTGGGCTCACTATTTCATCACTTGTTACTTCTAAATATCAGAGTCAATTTTTTTTTTAATAATTTATTTCCTCTAGAAAGGAATTTTAATATTGTGGTCGACAATATGAGATTGGCGTTGGAACTTGTAATTGTTGCTAACCGTGAAAAATTTCAAATTATTCCTTTCACCTTTAATGACATTATTTTCTAGATTTAAACCAAAGTTCTTTAGCGAATGTAAACCATAACAGACCATTAATTTTAATTTGAAATACACGGCTACCATCGTTAATTATAAATCAACGTCAACGTCCTACAATAATCCAATTTGGTCATGGCAGCAAAACAACAAAGGTAAAGGCCAGTACAGCCACCATGAACAACAATTAAACACAACTGCACGTAAAGGTGTCCCTCGCAGACCGTGCTCCAATTTAATGAAAATATTTTGAAATTTTTGTCTATTTTTCCACCACGTTACGCTAACACTTTCCCCTGAGGTGTTGTAGGTCAAAATCTATTTTTCGATTTTTTATTTAATTTCCATCGTTCTAAAATTTTCCGAAACCTTAACCAAAATTTTTATTCTTTTCCAAAGTCTACAAAAAAAAATATTGCAAACCACATACAGGGTGATTTTAAATTAAATTTCGAAGCACTTCCAATCCCCGGTCTAGATGGTAAAAAGAATTGTGCGAAATTTTCCAGACGAATTTCGGGGATTATCAGTGTTGGTGTAATTCCGACGAGAATTTGGTAGGGAAAAGGACAAACGATCATTAACTCAACGCTGTACCGATTCCAGTTTACGGAACAAGCTTAATTTATGGCTCAATTACATGGAGTTTATAACGCCTAAATACATACAGAGTGTTTATAAATCATTATACACTTGATATCTCCGAGGTTATTGTAGCTGATACCGCACCATTAGTTGGTGCGGAAAATCGATCGTGACACATGCAGCGTAGCCAAAGAGTTCTTTAATAACTTTTTTAAATTTCGGCAGAAAATTAAAAACAGACAGGTCCAACAAAATAAATGTACCGTGCTAATTTGATTACGTCAAAGTAAATAAGTAAACGATAAACATGCTTTTCATGCATTTACCTGCAGGCACTCTTTCTTCCCCATCAACGTACGCTGAACATCAAACGTCATGAATAAACATGAACATTGCGAAAAAGAGCAAAAGACTTTTATTTTACATCAACTTGATTTCACGAATGAATTAATAATCGCCAACTCGATGAAATTACAAGACTCGCGAACGAGATTCGTGTTAATTCAATAAAACTCAATTAACGGGCAAAAATCGCTGCGAAAAAGAAGGCGATTTGTCTTTTGATTCCGGTCGAAATCCGATTAAATTGAAATTTTCCTAATTGACTTTTAATTATTCATACTTACGTTTCATTTGGATGAAATTGAGCTGGTCTATCGCTCGCAGTACGGATTTGTCGTCTAGAGTGAGGTCGAAATGGGGTGAGACTCGAGGGGCCGTCCATTCTTTATGCCAGGAATGGTCGGTATTTGCAACTCGACTTATCAGCATGGAACCGACCTGAAAACGAAACGAAAATGCATCTAGTTAATATTGCAATTGCGTCATTCGGGACCAATATCACTAAAAGCACTTTGTCGGTGGTAGGGGTAAGGAGTTGGAGGGCAAATGCATAAGTTATGAACTGGCATTAACAAAACTGACGTTTCTATGTAATCCTAGAACGTACGAATGGTTTAGGGAATTATTTGGGAAACGGGGATTCGGATGAAAAATTTCAATTGATTGCAACGTTTTTGAAGTTTTATTTTATTCAGTCGCGTTCAGTGAACTAGAAACGATGAGTTTTGGGGAAACCGGCACCGTTAAAATTATCTGGTAAATTGGGGAGTTTAATCGTGTAGAAATTTTTTCTAAACAGTCAAAAATTGATTATTTTCACAAAAGTATATAATTTTGATATTAATTTTAAATGCAAAATTAAATTGCATTAAATGGTTCCAACCTGCGAGTCCGAAAAGTGTGCAATTTAAATTAAGAACAATTATCTCGAGTTGAGCAAAATTTTGACCTGAAAACTCTTTATATGGTAAATTATGAATTGTACCTAAAACTACTCATCAATTCGTAGTAACATGACTAAAATCTACAAGACAAAGTCATAGAATCGACATTAAGATTTTGAAAAATTTTGATCTCTTTTCGGTTTTTCTATTTCAAGGAATTCAAGGAATTTCGTTTTTTCTAAACGCTACGATCTACCAAATGACTAGTAAATCATATTTCTGTAATATATTTGGTCTAACTGAATTAAAATTCGGAGTTATAATCCTAATAGGAGATTTTTCACAAAATTTCAAAACACTCCAACAATTTCTTTAAAAATTTCATGGTTGATAATCTTGATTTTGGCTGAAGAATTCAAGACTTTCTCTTCGGTAAATTACGCTTTGTACTTAAAAAGTAAATGACTGGAAATCTACAAAAAAGTTTTAAAATTTTCGATTTTCTCTACCTCAATCGATAAAATTTGTAAAAATTCTAGAAACACTACTGCCTTTCCAGATGTTTAATAAATTTTGTCCTCTCATATATTTGGTGTTTCTGAATTGAAATTTGTACGTAGATTCACGACTCCAACAAGAAGTTACTCAAAAATTTGAAAACATCCTACAATTAAAATTTTCCAAAAATTTTATGGTCCATAATTTTGATATAAATTTGTCTATTCAACATCAAATTAACATAAATGATTGGGCTTTCAAGCTACAATAAAATCCGCAAATTTGAAAAAATGCAGTTCGAAATAAAAAGGAAAATTTTTTTGAGATGCGCAAAATTTTGGCTACCAAAAATTCTAAACTGTCTACATGGTAAATTTGAGATTGCACTTACTGTTCAATTCGCTATATCCGAACTGAAATCTACAGAAGTCATATAACAAGTGCCAAAAATTCCAAAGTTTTCGAAAAAATTTGAAAAAATGCAGTTCGAAATAAAAAGGAAAAATTTTTTGAGATGCGCAAAATTTTGGCTACCAAAAATTCTAAACTCTCTACATGGTAAATTTGAGATTGCACTTACTGTTCAATTCCCTATATCCGAACTGAAGTCTACAGAAGTCATATAACAAGTGCCAAAAATTCCAAAGTTTTCGAAAAAATTTGAAAAAATGCGGTTCAAAGTAAAAAGGAACAATTTTTTGGGATAAGCAAAATTTTTGCTATCAAAAACTTAAAACTGTCTACATAGTAAATTTAGGATTGCAACTACTGTTCAATTCGCTATAACCGAACTCAAATCTACAGAGGTCATATAACAAGTGCCAAAAATTCCAATGTTTTCGAAAAAAATTGAAAAAATGCGGTTCAAAATAAAAAGGAACAATTTTTTGGGATAAGCAAAATTTTTGCTATCAAAAACTTAAAACTGTCTACATAGTAAATTTAGGATTGCAACTACTGTTCAATTCGCTATAACCGAACTGAAATCTACAGAGGTCATGTAACATGCTCCAAAAAAATCCGGAATTTTTGAATGATTTTCTATTTTAATCAAAAAAATGGTAAAAATTCTAAATCAGTCACTGCTCGTCTGAATTGTAAATTATATTGTTGGGCATATTTACTTTTTCCAAATGTTAAACCAAAGTTATATTTTTCCTTTCTGAATCAAAATTTGTATTTAGATTCACGACTCCAACGAGAAATTTCTAGAAAATTTAAAATCCACTCTCAAATTAAAATTCTCCAAAAATTTTATGGTCCATAATTTTGATATAAATTTGTCTATTCAACATCAAATTAACATAAATGATTGGGCTTTCAAGCTACAATAAAATCCGCAAATTTGAAAAAATGCAGTTCGAAATAAAAAGGAAAATTTTTTTGAGATGCGCAAAATTTTGGCTACCAAAAATTCTAAACTCTCTACATGGTAAATTTGGGATTGCACTTACTGTTCAATTCGCTATATCCGAACTGAAATCTACAGAAGTCATATAACAAGTGCCAAAAATTCCAATGTTTTCGAAAAAATTTGAAGAAATGCGGTTCAAAATAAAAAGGAACAATTTTCTGGGATAAGCAAAATTTTTGCAATCAAAAACTTAAAACTCTCTACATAGTAAATTTAGGATTGCAACTACTGTTCAATTCGCTATAACCGAACTGAAATCTACAGAGGTCATGTAACATGCTCCAAAAAATCCAGAATTTTCGAATGATTTTCTAGTTTAACCGAAAAAATGGTAAAAATTCTAAATCGGTCACTGTTCGTCTGGATTGTAAATTATATTGTTGGGCATCCAAATGTTTAACCAAAGTTATATTTTTCCTTTCTGAATCAAAATTTGTATTTAGATTCACGACTCCAACGAGAAATTTCTAGAAAATTTAAAATCCACTCTCAAATTAAAATTTTTCAAAAATTTTATGGTCCATAATTTTGATATAAATTTGTCTATTCAACATCAAATTAACATAAATGATTGGGCTTTCAAGCTACAATAAAATCCGCAAATTTGAAAAAATGCAGTTCGAAATAAAAAGGAAAAATTTTTTGAGATGCGCAAAATTTTGGCTACCAAAAACTCTAAACTCTCTACATGGTAAATTTGGGATTGCACTTACTGTTTAATTCACTATATCCGAACTGAAATCTACAGAAGTCATATAACAAGTTCCAAAAATTCCAATGTTTTCGAAAAAATTTGAAAAAATGCGGTTCAAAATAAAAAGGAACAATTTTTTGGGATAAGCAAAATTTTTGCTATCAAAAACTTAAAACTGTCTACATAGTAAATTTAGGATTGCAACTACTGTTCAATTCGCTATAACCGAACTGAAATCTACAGAGGTCATGTAACATGCTCCAAAAAAATCCGGAATTTTTGAATGATTTTCTATTTTAATCGAAAAAATGGTAAAAATTCTAAATCAGTCACTGCTCGTCTGAATTGTAAATTATATTGTTGGGCATATTTACTTTTTCCAAATGTTAAACCAAAGTTATATTTTTCCTTTCTGAATCAAAATTTGTATTTAGATTCACGACTCCAACGAGAAATTTCTAGAAAATTTAAAATCCACTCTCAAATTAAAATTCTCCAAAAATTTTATGGTCCATAATTTTGATATAAATTTGTCTATTCAATATCAAATTAACATAAATGATTGGGCTTTCAAGCTACAATAAAATCCGCAAATTTGAAAAAGTGCAGTTCGAAATAAAAAGGAAAAATTTTTTGAGATGCGCAAAATTTTGGCTACCAAAAATTCTAAACTCTCTACATGGTAAATTTGGGATTGCACTTACTGTTCAATTCGCTATATCCGAACTGAAATCTACAGAAGTCATATAACAAGTGTCAAAAATTCCAATGTTTTCGAAAAAATTTGAAAAAATGCGGTTCAAAATAAAAGGGAACAATTTTTGGGATAAGCAAAATTTTTGCAATCAAAAACTTAAAACTCTCTACATGGTAAATTTAGGATTGCAACTACTGTTCAATTCGCTATAACCGAACTGAAATCTACAGAGGTCATGTAACATGCTCCAAAAAAATCCAGAATTTTCGAATGATTTTCTAGTTTAACCGAAAAAATGGTAAATATTCTAAATCGGTCACTATTCGTCTGGATTGTAAATTATATTGTTGAGCATATTTAGTTCTTCTAAATGTTAATTTAAAGTTATATTTTTCCCTTTCTGAATGAAAATTTGTACTTAGATTCACGACTCCAACGAGAAGTTTCTCAAAAATTTAAAATCCACTCTTAAATTACAATTTTCCAAAAACGTTACGGGCCATAATTTTAATATAAATTTGTCTATTCAAAATTAAATTGACATAAATGATTTGGCTTTCAAGTTGCAATAAAACTTGCAAACTTGAAAAAATGCGGTTCAAAATAAAAAGAAACAATTTTTTGAGATCAGCAAAATTTTGGTTACCAAAAACTCAAAACCTTCTACATGATAAATTTAGGATTGCACTTACTGTTCAGTTCGCTATAACCGAACTGAAATCTACAGATGTCATGTAACATGCGGCAAAAAATCCAAAGCTTTCGAAAAAATTTGAAAAAATGCGGTTCAAAATAAAAAGGAACAATTTTCTGGGATAAGCAAAATTTTTGCTATCAAAAACATAAAACTGTCTACATAGTAAATTAAGGATTGCAGCTACTGTTCAATTCGCTATAACCGAACTGAAAACTAAAGATGTCATGTAACGTGGGCAAAAATTTCAAAAATTTTCGAATAATTTTCTAGTTTAACCAAAAAAATGATAAAAATTCTAAATCGGTCACTGTTCGTCTGGATTGTAAATTATATTGTTGGGCATATTTAGTTCTTCTAAATGTTAATCCAAAGTTATATTTTTCCCTTCTGAATCAAAATTTGTACTTAGATTCACGACTCCAACGAGAAGTTTCTCAAAAATTTAAAATCCACTCTCAAATTACAATTTTTGAAAAACGTTACGGGCCATAATTTTGATATAAATTTGTCTATTCAAAATCAAATTGACATAAGTGATTGGGCTTTCAAAATAAAAAGAAACAATTTGTTGAGATGAGCAAAATTTTGGCTACCAAAAACTCTAAACTCTCTACATGGTAAATTTAGAATGGCAGCTATTTAACTCGCTATAACCAAGCCATAACCAAGCTATAACAGGTGCCAAAAAATCCAAAATTTTTCAAAAACTTTTTTAGTTTAACCAAAAAAATCGTAAAAATTCTATATCGGTCACTGTTCGTCTGGATTTTAAATTGTATTGTTGGCCATTTTTAGTTCTCTTGAATCTAATTCCAAAGTTAAAATCACAACAGAAACTAAAAGTTCCCCATAAATTTAAAAATGCTAACAAATTTTTTTCGAAAATTCCTAGGTTTACAATTTTGATTCTGATTTAATAATCCAAATTTAAATTGCAATTTATAAATCAACTTCCGTATTGCAACGAAGCTCAAAATTTTGAACAAAAAATTGACTTAGGTTATGGCAAAATGGGATAAAAATTATCGGATTTTTATTTGATCTTTCTGAATTTCAAATTATATTTAAGAAAAATATTAAACTAAAACAACCATAGACCTTCAAAGCATTGAAATTTAGAAGCAATGACAATAGCTGAAATTCATAGAAATTTCTAGCTTTAGCAGTGATGGCGTCAAAATGCAATAAATTTCGGAAAACACGATATATAGCCAAGTTGTTTGTTTGGAAGGATCAAAAGACTTCCTGGAGCCTTCCGGTTATAATGTATTTCCCAGTTAATTACATAAACTTTCTTGTATTTTTTTAAGTTCTAAAATTCCTTTACCGGCGTTCAACAAGTAATGCCATTAAAAGTTTCAGTCGCCATTACATCTTTCGTTCTCGATTAAACCAACTTAGTCTCTTCAACTAACCGCAACGTTTTCAAACTAAAAAAACTCTCAACGCGTGAATATCTAAAATATCAATTTAAAATTCAGAAGAGCTGAAATATGTAAAATTCTCACAAAAAAGAAAATTACCTGCAAAAAAGCAGAACTGTCCGTTTCTTTGAGTGCCTCGATGCAGAACTGAAGAAGGGCGGTAGTCTGCTGCAGTCGACTGGTGCACGTAGTCACTTGCTCCTTCAAAGCTCTAACTCGCAATTCCTTATCTTGTCTGATGCACTCCAAAAGTTGAGAGCGTCTGTTGTGAATGGCTTCGATCAGTGCATCGCATTGGGCCGATACCACAGCTTCGAACTCTTCGCAGTTTTCCTGCAAAATCCATACGTTAAAAAGACCGCAGAGACGAAAAACAAGACACGAGGGATACATTTGACACACCCGCGACACCAACGGAAGCGACAATAGAAAGGGATCGCTCTTAACCTTTGATTACAGAAATAAACACTGCAATTTCGAACAAATAACCCTCTCGCCTATTATCAGGTTGTTTACAAGGGTTGTCTTTCAATGACGCGACTGGAACGTTTAACTGTTTAAATTGTGGAGGATAAGAACGATACTTTACATAACAACGAGATATCTTAAGGTGGCGCACGCCACCCCATAAATCGGATACGTGCGGCGTTATCCCGAAGACGTAAAGGTCCCGGAGCTATTAAGACCGAATCAATTAAAACGTAACCCCTTAACGGCAGCGATTACAAGGGTTGATCACAGGAATTACCGGTGAGGAAATTGACTCCTAACACCACAATTTTAATTTAAAAAAAAAAAGATTCTCAATTCCGCACCGCGTACCGCTTCCGCGTTAGTCAAATATTAGGAAACAAAAAAAATTTTTACGCCGTGAAGCACCGAGTACCGTACCAATAATCGAAAATGAAATTATGTTAGCGTAGTACTGTACCGTTTCTGCGTTCGCAGCGATCCAAATGAAGTTGGTGGTCAAATACGAACGAAATTCTTCGCGAACCAAATTATGTTAAGTTAGAACAGAAAACTTACTCTGTTACTGTTACTGTACAATGGAAATTAAAATTAAGAAGAGAAATTCACTGCGTAACGCGCCGAGTACCTTACTATGCTCCGTTTTGATTTTCCTCCTGCTTTTCCACCAACAATCAATTTCCCTACCATAAATAAGCAGCTTTTAGTAACTTAACCGTCTCGTCTGATTCGAGACGGAAACAAATAAATTTTTTTGTCATTAGTGCAGAAACTTTTTGTACGTTCAAGTTCGATTCTGCATCGACAAACACGTTTTTCATTAGCGTCCTTTTTATTATTTCTTTTCGCGATTCCCTTAAGTGAAATTTACATGTAATTACGAAAGTTTCAGTCGACGTAAAGCGAATTTAATTGGGAGACTCCATCAAGTCATCCACCACCCTCTACGCACGCACCACGTACAAGTACCGTATACGAAGAGTTGCAAAATGAAAAGTCGCAAATTCCGGAATGACGCCACACTTCCGTTAGCAGAACAACGTCCGAAAGTTTCGTCCGGATTCCGGATCAATAAAATCTTTAATTAAATATAACTCGAGCCGGATCACGGCACTCCGGAGCGGGCCCGGAATATTAATAACTATAAACCTCTCTCTTCCACCCGGAGTATCCGGACTATTTTATATTTTTCGATATTAAAAACGAACGTTGTCGCGCTCTTTATTTACGTCGTTTCAAAACTAAAAATTCGTTACTTGAACAATAAGAAAAAAGAAAACATCGGGCGAGATCGATGATGGAGTAATTTTTTTCGGTTCTATTGCATATGTAGGTATTGTGTTGTTGGATAAATTGATGGTGTTTTATCTTGGAGAGGATCTTCAATGGGATGTTGCTTGTTTCATTGCTTTCTTTTATGGCCGTTTTGTTGCGCGTCTAACCCAACCAACTAAAAAGATGGGCCTCATTCTATTCCACAAAGACATTCGTTTCTACTGTAATTGAGTCGAATTTGATTTTCATGGTCGTCTTTCGTTTTTACTATGTACTGCTCCACTAAAATTCGTTCGTTTTGGTCTTGTTAACGCGGCCAGGGTGGTCCAGTTCTGAAATTAGACGCGGCAAATTTACAGAATTCAGCGGCTTTGTTCCTGAACTGGAAGCAAACGGAATTTCGTCGCAGTTGCAGTAGACAAGAAATCTCCATCTTTTCATAGCAGGACTTAATTTTTTTTTTTTAATTTTTAGCAAGAACTAAACTTATTTGTTGCAGCTTTTTCATTCGTGACACCATGATTGAGTAACAATTGGTAACCCTGACGCAATTGACCTCAGTAACCCCAAGAATGGCAAAGACAAATAATTTAGGGCGAGTTTATTTAAATTTCGCCACGTGAAAAAATTTGAACAAGCGCGCCCAGAAGAGATTCCAAATTTTTGGAAATTTACCTTCGTAGTTAATTAAAAAAAAGATAATTTCTTTGTTTTTGTATTTTTTTCGTCACGAGTTGCTGAAAATTGCACGTTCCAAAAATTTGCTTCATCCAGCAGCAACATTTTTGGGACTTTATATTATTTCAACTAAAGCTTCATCGTTTTTTAAAATATCCAAATCGGCACTGAAGATGCGAGATTAGATTGGAAATCAAGCAAAATGTTGACGTTCCCCGATAATTAAGTCTCGTTTCAGTTTTGTACGGGGCAAGTAAAAAATTCATTTTGTAACGTTAATAGAAAATATTGAATGGAAATGAAATTTAATGGAAACAAAAATATTTCAGGAATTTTCCCAATATTTCAAGCGAAAAGTTTTCATCAATATCGTTCAGCCATAACGAAGCGAAATTGATACGCGAACTAACGTTGTTAGTTTTAATTCCATTAACACAATGGGCGCTTCGGACCGTAATTTTATTTTTCTGGATTGCCCTCTGTGGTCAACACAATTTCTTTTAATTGCTTAATGCTTTATAGAAATAAAATAAAAATTACAAGCGGCCTGAAAAATTGGGAGTGTCAACATAAATTAAATGTAAAATTATTGGAAAAATATTTAATTTATTTTGATTTAAATATTTTTAGATATTTTTTTTTCTTTGAGTAGAGACGTTAAGGAATAATTTCCAGTATCAAATTATTTTTACCATTCACGTTATTTGTAATTCAAATATAATTTTGTCTCATTAATTGCATTAATTGTTTTAATATTTTTGCCTGAATTTTGTGAAAAACATTTTTTAAATTTATTACTTCGATGCTTGAAATAAGGATTCACTGCTAAAAAATATTTAAAACTTAAAAAAATATTTTTTTGCCTCATAAACCTTCGCTATTTCGGGGCAGTTTTTTAATTAATTTTGTCCATCAACTTCAAAATTATGTTTCACATCACGAACGATATAAATATGTGATGAACGTTATTATTCATTCCGTTTCGATTTTCTCTTAATTTATGGCTGCCGCATTCATTTTCCGTCTTTTTGTTAAAACTCTGGCGAAATAGAGTTGCTCGCCAAACTCGGTTAAAATAAACTGGAAAATTATGAGGCGAATAGCGGGAACGTGCGGGAATTACAAAAAAAAGTGGAATAGCCAGGTTCGGAATAAGCGTCGAAATTGCGATGTGTGCTTTACTTACATTAACTTTATCGCTCATCCCCTTGAGACGTTGGATGAATTCGGTTGTTGATCGAGCTCTCTCCGACAACTGTTGCAAATTGTGGGATAATTCAGTCTGTAACAAAGAGAAGAAAAAATAAACGAAACTGAATTAGATGAGAAAACCACTTTTCTTGAGACAAAAGCGCGTTAACCTCAAAGCTGCACTCCCAGATAAGCAGAAACGAGCTTTTTCTCTTAGGTAAGTGTGCAGAAGTCAAACAAAGAGCAACACTGATTACGTATCGACGTTGTTGTAATGATTTGCTACATAGTGCAAATGGATTCGGTCGGTAACAGGAACAGATTTACAACATTGCCATAGGTTTGATTTCACGCTAAATTGAACTTTAATTCCGGCATGTGCTTATTCGACGAAAATGACCCGTTCTGCACACATTATTAACCCGGTGTGTTATTGTTATTACACCGGCAGAACGGGGGATGATTGTGGCGGCCGCAATTCCAAATCGATACTTCACGCCGTCCAGACAATATTTACAGTTGATAAGAATCTACAATTTGGTTTTTCCGTCGTTGTTTGTGAATCACACTGAGGTTGATCGATGAAATTTAGTGCAAGCCGCAAATTTTCCCATTTCGACTTTGTGAAGTCAGTCGAGAAGAAATTAAAAAAAGACGCTAAAATAGACAGAATATTAACTCATAAGTATGGAGCAACCGTCAAATTTTTAATCGGCAGAGTAAGTTCCCCAACTTTCTTAGAAAAAACGGAAAATCGTAATGTATTATCCTAAAATCAAATTTCAATTTCAAAGTAAAAAATTTAAAAAATTTCGAAGAAAAACTAGAAAAAAGCTAGCGTAACAAAAAGTGAAACGCGCCCCACGAGTTATAGAGGTCATGCTTGAAGGTTAAGTGAGGCGCGGGATACCTTATAGAAAGGAAAGAGTATCTTTACTATTCTTCGCTTAAGTAAAGAATGTCCCAGATACTTTACGGGAACATTGCGGCGACTTTTTAATAGTTCCTCAGATTGGCACACTGACCAGTAAGTTGAAGCATGCAGAATATGTTAAGAACAAGAAAAGCACTAGTTATAAGAAAAAGATTGGTGATAGAAATTGTGAGCCCTCAAAAAATAATTCAAAAAAATTTCATAAAGGAAGATTTAGATAAACACTTGTGCACAGTAGTACAAGAACTAAAATCCAATTTTTCTCCTAAGTGCATACAATAAAAGATCTATAGTTTAGAAAAAGTGTAGATAATAAGCCATGCTATTATTTTGAGGAAACAGAAATAAGTAAGTAAAGAATTTTACAATTTTCTCTAGAGTATCCAGAATCACGTAAAAAATTTTGAAAATTCTGGATAAAAAAATTAGGCACTTATCATTCGAATAAAATTTTCAAAAATGCCAATTTAATTGTGTGCCCACGTAAATAAAAATTTCGAATGCGGGTTGAGTAGCTGATTACGCATCTGGATTCGGTTTGTCCGTTTAAGTAATAGATTTCGAGTATTTCATAAAATACCAGAAAATACAAAGTCATACAAAATTCAAACCTCGATAACTTCTAGAGTTTTTGAGTCAATTCGAATACAAAGACATCATATTAATCGACACTTAAAGGGCTCTCTAATAAGCTAAAGTCAAGGTCCTTAGTTAGTAAATAATAAAAAACTCAATTTTTGACCATTGGTAAGAGTGAAGTTTAAAGTGCCATAATTTCGAAAGTAGAAGTCTAAATTAAAAGTATCGCCAGCGTTGCGGACTCAACACTATAAAATGACGTAATAAAACGGGCAAAAATTTCAATTTTTTTTCTACCTCAATCGATAAAAATTTAAAAAAATGCTAAAATTGACACCAATCATTTTGAACTATCAAAAATAATATTTTCTGACGTAACCCTCGTCCCTCATCTCATTTTCGTATTTGGTTTGTCATTTAGAGTGACAGATTTTAAACATTTCACAAAAGAACACAAAATAACAATTATTTTCAAAATTTACACCTCGATAACTACCAGAGTTTTTGAGCTATTTCTAATATAAAAGTATCCCTTAATGGGCCTTTAAAGGGCTTTCCAACAAGCCGAAAACGGATTTTCTACCACAGTAAACAAAAAAGTTTAATTTTTCAATTTTGACCAAAATTTCGCTCAAAAAATTCAAATTGTCATCGTTTTGAAAATTGAGGGTCCAAATTCAAAACTAGCCGCAGCGTTTCGTTCAGCGAGCTGTCTATTATGAAATGAGACCTTAAAAAGTTGCTTGAAAATTTTCGACCAAAAACAAGGACTACATAGTGTATGAAAATACTAAAAAAACGGAAAATTATTCCCACCCACAAAAATGTCTTTTCCCAACCTAATTTTAATCGCTGAGCACGTTTATGTACTCGGTTTGACCATTTAAGCTATAAAATTCGAGTGCTTCGCAAAAGTTGACTAAAACTCGAATTTTCACAAAGTTTGAACAATATCAGACCTACAACTGCGATGACACTGGCCTAAATTTTAAATTGATATCAGCAAAGACTCTGGCTGGTTAGCAAGAAGCTTCGGCCCTTGGTTACAAACACAGTAAAGAAAGATTGACTATTATGGCTTGCAGCAATGCTTCTGGCAGGCACAAGGTTCCGTTAACGAACTTTCAAAGCATAGCTAAAGAAACCTTACCCGTTTATTATAAAAATCAGAAAAATGCATGGATGGATTCAACACTGTTTACGAATTGGTTTTATGATAAATTTGTACCAAGTGTAAAGAAATTTGTGAAAGAGAACGGTCATCCCATTAAGGCAGTGTTAGTGATGGATAATGCACCATCCCATCCAGCAGAAGCAGCTCTAAAGAGTGGAAAAATTATCATTAAATTTCTAGTTCTAGAAAATCTAAAGAGAAACTACAGACAATCTCTTCTACAGCATGCTTTAAAGCGAAGTGAAACTGATAATTTAATTAAAGTTTTGAAAGAAATTAATCTAGAACATGTCGTTTGTTGGGTGGCCGAAGATTGGAACGCTGTGAAGACATCGACGCTTAGAGAATCTTAGTCTCAGATTTTGACCACTAATACAGCTGAAGAGCAGGAAGCTGACAAAGGGGAGATAAGTTTACCCGAATTAATGATGAGATTAAGAGAATGCAAGGAAGTGTCAGCAACCGAAGTGCACGAATGGACTGTTGAAGATGATTCCGAAAGAACTTTAGACGATCAAGAAATAATCTTAATCGTTTTAAGTGATAGTGATGAAGTAAACTCAAAATATGAAGACACATCAGATGGCATACATCACGAAAATGAACAACTAATACCTCACGAAGAAGAACTTGGGGCATTAGAGACGGCTTTACAATATGTTGAACAACAAGAAGAAGCTACACCCGTCGATGTCTTACTTATCAAGCGCTGGAAAGACATCGCGGCAAGAAAAAGATGTAATCGGACCATATAATCGAGAATAACTCCATATTTTTCAATTTAACAGCCATAATATACATGTAACATGTAACATCTAGTTACCATTTTCTTCTAATTCTTCGGATTATTCGAGTTTTTTCTTATTGGAGGAAAGCCCCGTCCACATTAACTCGGATAATCGAGATTCTACTGTATCTCAATCGATACAAATTTAAAAAATGTTAAAATCGAGACCAATCAATATCAGCCTTTAGAAATAATACTTTCTGACGTAGCGTGTCACCCTTGTTTCATTTCTGTACCTGGTTCCTCCATTTTAGGTCATACATTTTAAACATTTCACAAAAGAACACAAAATTATAATTTTTTTCATTATTTATACCTTGACAACTACCAGAGTTTTTGAGCCATTTCGAATATGAAAACATCAATGGACCTTTAAAGAACTTTTTAACAAACCAAAAACGAACGTTTTAGTTCTGTAAATAAAAAAGTTAAATATTTTAAAATTAACCAAAATTTTGCCCAAAAAGTTCAAATTTTTATAACTTCAAAATTAAGAGTCCAATTTAGAAATTGGCGACTGCTTTGCATTAGGCGAATCAAATATTATAAAATAAGATCATTAAAAAACCCAAAAAAATTTGAAAATTTTTGACAACAAATTTTGCCACATGTTCGGTCGTCTAATATTTCGTCACTATCATTTGATAGTTTTCAGATAGTAAATACCAGCAAATTTCTCAGGGTTAGAGACGACGGTCCGCCGCCTCATCCCGATCGACGTTCAGGACACACGTTCCTCAGGGCTCGCCTTTGGGCATAATTGCCGACGGTGCATGATAAGTTACTAGAAAAAAGAGCTTGGTAGTTTTCTATCAAAGTATTACATAATACTGGAATCAACAGGTTGTCCACTTTAAAGATATCGCTACGTTTACCTATAAAAAATCAGCTTCTAACTTCAAATTGGTGTTACAGGTAGAATTTTGTTGGAAAATTGTGAATTATCAATTCTGGTCAAACCCGAAGCTCCTAGAATTGGTATCAAACTTTCAATTTTGTTCCCTATAATTTTGTTATTCAGGATTATTGCTATTATCTTTGGCAGTATTCAGCTACTAAACATCGCAACATTCGGCCCACGCATCAGGGTCGAGTATCACGTCGGTTGTGCCTCAGCGCTCGCTCTTGGGCCCAATATTTTTTCTTGCTTGCGTTTCTGGACACAAATTTCATCACGCTTTACTGCATTATCCGGCATTTAAAAACGTTACAGGACTCCTTAGCATTTTCGCCTTATTATTGGTATTTTTATAAAAAGAGTGCAACGTGTGAATTGAGTTTTTAACTGTAAACAGATTTTATCCCACTCACTTTACGCTATTATGAATATTTCTACTTTTTTCGCCGAATTACTAGAACTCTGCGTTAAAGTTTTGAGTTATCTCAAACGTCACTGAAAGTTGTCCAACTCTAACCGAAACTCACTTGATTCGAGCCAGCTGTTGAGAAGTTTCGACCAACATCATTCGACCCTCGTTAAAGATTCTAACAATTAATTATTTTCGTAATTCGTAATCTACCTAGAACATTTTAAGAACCACTGATCTAAATTTTGTTACGGTTCGAATTCGTCCACTTTGAGGCTGAAATCGTTTTAACTTCAACAATTCGGTCGAACCACTTGTAACTACTAACATTTTGCAACCCCTGGGGGAAACTTTTTACATTTTCCCAACTTCATGTAAATTTTAGTGTGTAAATACGCATATATCCAACCCCCGAAAGCATATTGGTGGCGATATTGGTTTCCCGTTTAATTTCAACGAATAATTGAAACGGTATCAATCCGTTGAAACAAAACCAAAATTTTCAAAACTAAAACCGGAGATGGGGGCTTCAATGTGATTGTTGCGAGACCTTATGATGGCTTAAAATCAGGGTCGGTGGTTAGTAAATTTTATTCATTTATAAAACGACCCCTTTGACGCCTCAACTGTCAACATGGACGGCCTGAATCGTTGGAGCATACCACAACTTTATGAGGCAGTATAGAGGTAACTAACCGGTCTCTGGCTCATTTATATTTCATGAAGTTGAAACCGCGAATTTCAAGTGTGAAACTCGCTGACATTTACGATTTTCACCGGCAATCATCTATGAGAAACACCAGGAAATTTTATTCCGTCAGCTATTTACGAGAGGTTCGTCGGAATAAGGGTAGCAAATAATCGTCCGACTTACTTTATAAAACTAATTTCGGTAATAGAATCCGGTCGTAAATCAAATTTAATTCGGCCATGACGAATGCATTTATATTATGTTATTAAGCCCGTTTCGGCAATTCCACCCTCTGTTTTGATCCAGTCCTTTATTTCTCCCTATGCGGTAAAAGGGGCCACTTTGTCGTAGGTAGAAGTCGGAAAGTTCAATTTATAGAATTTAATATAGCGGAAGAGCTTTCAGTAAAAATAACAAAACCGAGTTTTGTTGCGATTTTCTGTCACTCGTTTCTTTTACGTAAATCTTGTTGGTTATCCAAGTAACATAAAAGGGAAAATTAATTATTTTTTGCTTGATCGAAGTCCGGCGACCTTAAATTAGGGCACACACTCCCCGTACACGACGTAATTAAGTTTATGCAAGCTGGAAAGTGTACATTGGCCATTTAATATCGCTTGGGGCGGCAAAGGACTGGGGGCGGAGGCGGCAAATCCCCGACCGCCGGCGGAGTTGGTCATACCTTTGAATTTAAATTAACGACATGATTGCCCTCCAGTTTTGGGGCCTGTTAACGGACGAAAACAAAAAGGAAGTAAATTTAAGGAATCTCCAGGTTCGAAATAAAAATCGCCACATAGCGTGGATTAAACTTTTTGAGGGCGTCAGTCTATTAACGCATGAGTGGTCCATAAATAGCCAATTGTGTATATCTTTACTAGGGGTTGTAACTGAGCGAAATGGCAATCGTTAAGTGATGTTCAAGATGTCATTTTGAAACAAATTACTACGTCAATAATCAAAATTAACTCCATGCTAGTGGTCCGAACGTCAAAGAAATTTGTGCCGTTTGTTTTATGAAAAATAAAAAGTTACGAATTTTTAAGTAACAAAGCAAGTGAAAAAAAAAATCACGCCCTCATCAATTTCTTCAAAAATGTTAAAATCAATTTAACAATTTTAAAGCATTTTCAAATGCCGCTGATTTCAAATCATGAATTTCCAATATTGTAAAAAACAACTCAAAAGTCACATTTTTGCACAATCTAGATTTAGCTAATTTTTAAAGCTGTTAAGTTATTTCTATCTATTTCAGTCAATGAGCTTTGTAATAAAACTCAATTGAAATTCTTGGAATAATAAGTTTAAACGCATTTTTTTACCGTTCCCAATGGTGAAATTCCACTTGTAATAACTTCGAAAGTAGAAGTCTAAATTAAAAACTAACGACATCGTTGCGTTAAGTAAATAAAAAGAACCTAGAAAATTTTGTATAAAAAAATTGGGCACTTACTTATGCGATTAATATGTTGAAAAATGACAATATTATTTTGTGCCAATGCATTAGCAATTTCTAATGCCGTTCATGTCGCTGATTACGTGTCCGGACTCGGCATGCTCATTTAAGAATAGATTTCGACTATCCCATAAAAGATCAGAAAATGCAAATTTTTGAGAAATCTAAATAGCGATAACTTCTCGAGTTTTCGAGTCACCTCGAATACATAGACATCATATTAAATCGAAATTTAAAAGGCTTTCTAATAAGCCTAAAATCAAGGTTATGCGTTGGTAAATAAAAAGCTCAATTTTTTACCAATGGTAAAAGCGAAGTTTAAAGTGCCATAATTCCAAAAGCAGAAAGTCAAATTAAAAACTACCGCCGACGTTGCGTTAAGCGGACTCAATTATAAAATGAGACGATAAATTTTTTTCTAAAATTTTCAACTTTTTTCTTACCTAATCGATAAAATTGTAAAAAAATGGTAAAATCGACACCAATCATTCTTAGCATTCAGAAATAATGTTTTTTAACGTAAAATGTTACCTTGATCACATTTCCGCAACTGGTTCGTCCAATTAGGTGATAGATTTTCAACATTTTACAAAAGAACCCAAATGTTTTTTTTACAAAATTTACACCTCGATAACTACCGAAGTTTTCGAGCCATTTCGAATATAAAAACATCCCTTTTATAAACCTTTAAAAGACTTTCCAACAAGCCTAAAACAAATTTTCTACCACCGAAAATAAAAAAGTTCCATTTTTAAATTATGCTCAAAAAATTCAAATTGTCATAGTTTTAAAAATTAAGGCTCCAAATTCAAAGCTAGCCGCAGCGTTTCGTTCGGTGAGCTGTTTATTATAAAATAAAACCTTAAGAAGTTGCTTACAATTTTTCTAAATTTTCGACCAAAAATATAAAAATCCTCAAAAAACTCAAAATTATTCCCACCCAAAAAAATTTCTTATCCCGACATAATTTTAGTCGCTGAACACGGCTTTGTACTCGGTTTCCCCATTTAAACGATGAATTTTGAGTGTTTTCGACTAAGACTCTAATTTTCACAAAGTTTGAATCTCGATAACTTTTACAGCTTTTAAGCTACAGCGAATACAAGAACGCAGAAATAAAATTTGTTGCAAAATATTAATTTAGATAACCACTAGAGCTTTGAAGTCATCTCGAATACAAGGACTGTTTTATTCGATATTCAAAAGGCTTTCTAAAGAACCCAAAACAAAAATTTTAGCTTCGTAAATATAAGTCAAATTTTGGCATTAAACTAGCCCAATCGAATATTATAAAACAAAATCATAAAAAAATCGTAGAAAAATTTGAAAATTTTCAAAGAGGATTTTGCCACATATTCAGTCGCGCAAAATTTACAGAAATGCAAAAAGCATTTTCAGCCAACGAGTATGGTATTTTCAAATATAATTCGTATCGCAAATCTCGATCTTGTACATGATTTTCTACCTAAACGATGGAATTCGAGTATTTTATAACAGAAAACAAAAAATCCATTTCTTTACTATATTCAAATCGATAACTTCTAAAGTTTTTGAGTTTTTACAAATACAAAGACATGTCTATAATCCAAATCAAAACGAGTTTCGAGGAAGCCTATAATAAAAGTCTTGACTTCCTAAATGAAAAGCTCACTTTTTTGCCATTGGTAAAAATTTATTTCCAGAAATTTAAAATGGTCAAAATTTCGAAAGTGAATGTCCAAATACAAAACTAGCAATTGCGTCAAACGAACTGAATATTATAAAATTACATCATTAAAAGACTCTACAGAATTTTGAAAATTTTGAATAAAAAAAATTAGGTACTTACTCCTTCGATTAAAATTTTCAAAAACGTCAAATTCCATTTTTTGTGCCAACGCAAATAGCAATTTCTAATGCGGTTCGTGTCGCTGATTACCTATTTGGACTCGGTTTGTCTATTTAAACAATAGATTTCGAGTATTAGATAAAATAAGACAGGGTACAATATTTTGAAAAATTTAAAGCTCGGTAACTTCTAGAGTTTTTGGGTCATCTACAAAGACATCAATTCAAGGTCCTTAATTGATAAATAAAAATTCTTCCGTTGATAGGAGTGAAGTTTAAAGTGCTATATTCCAAAAGTAGAAGTCCACATTGAAAAATACCGCCGGCGTTGCGTTAAGTGAACACTATAAAATAAAACGATAAAATGGCCTTAAAAGGTTTCAAACTTTTTTTTTCTACCTCAATCGACAAAATTTTTAAAAATGTTCAAATTGACACCAATCATTTTAAGACAATTAAAACAATATTTTCTGGCGTAATCCGTGTCTCTGATCTCATTTTTGTATTTAGTTCGTCCATTCGAGTGACAGATTTTCAACATTTCATAAAAGAACACAAAATTTAAAAATTTTCTAAGTATGAGACGTTGATAACTACGAGAATTTTTAATTTACCTTTAATGCAAGTGGATCACTTTCATCGATATTTAAGGAGCTTTCTAATAAACTTAGAATCAAAGAGCTGCGACTGTAAATAAAAAAGTTAAATTTTTCAATTTTGACCAAAATTTTGCTCGGAATTTTTGTCTCTACCTCAATCGATAAAAATTTTCAAAAATGCTCAATTGAAAATTAATCGCCCTCAGCTGACGAAGAGAAAATTTTCTGGAATAATAAGTGCTGCCGATCTTGTTTCTGTACTCGAATTGTCCATTTAAGTGATGAATTTTTAGTATTTTACAAAAAGACACAAAAATTAATTTTGTTACAAAATTGAAACCTCGATAGCGACTAGAGCTTTTAAGCCATTTCGAATACAAGAACTTCGTCTTAATCAACATTCAAAGGGCTTTCTAACAAAGCAAAAAAATTGTATAATTGTGTAAATAAAAAAGGCGAAGTTTTTAAAATTGACCAAAATCTTGCTCAAGAAGTTTAAATTTTCATAACTTCAAAATTAACAGTCCAATTTAAAAATTGGCGACTGCGTTGCATTAGGTAAACCGAATATTATAAAATGAGATCATAAAACAGCCCTAGAAAAATTGGAACATTCTCGACAAAAATTTACATAAATGCCAAAATCATTTACGGTCAACGCGCAATGCATTTTCTAATGTAATTCGTGTCGCAAATCTCGATTTTGTACACGGGTCGTCTATTTATACGATGAATTTTGAGTATTTCATAAAAGAAATCAAAAAGTCAATTTTTTTTTCAATTTTCAAAATCGATAACTTCTGAAGTTTTTGAGTTATTGCGAATACAAGGACATGTATATAATCGACACCCAACGGCCTACGAGCAACCCTAAAATAAAAGTCTTGGCTGAGTAAATAAAAAGTTCGCTGATAAAAATTTATTCTCAGAAATTCAAATTATCATAATTTCTAAAATGGAAGTCCAAATGCACAACTAGCAATTACGCTGCGTTAAGCGAACTGAGTATTATAACATTACATCATAAAAAGACCTTAAAAAATTTTGGATAAAAAAATTAGCCACTTACTCATTCGATTAAAATGTTAAAAAATGCCAAATTCATTTTGTGCCAACGCAAATAGCAATTTCTAATGCGGTTCGTTTTGCAGATTCCATATCTGGACTCGGTTTGTCCATTTAAGCAATAGACTTCGAGTATTTGATGAAAGACCGCAAAATAGAAATTTGTACAAAATTGAAACCTCAATAACTTCCAGAGTTTTTAAGTTACCTTGAAAATGAAGACAACATATTAATCGATAGTAAAAGGATTTTCTAATAAGCCAAAAAATGAAAGTCTCTTTGCCAAGTGTTAAAGATTTGCTGTAGAAGTTAGGACTTCTGCTACAATACACCACTGTTTTTGCCATATAAAAATATAAAAATTATTAATGGCACTTAACAATAAATTGTACGTTCGAAGTGAATGGGAAATGGCAAGTAATGAGAGCTGAAATGAATGAAAATTGAAACTGGGGTAAATAGAAGCAGTCACGAAAGCAAAATTGTCGAGTGACAGGTGGAGTGAACCAACGTGTCACGCTAGTTGCCCTAAGATGAAGACAAAT
Organism: Pyrochroa serraticornis; assembly: GCA_905333025.2. Classification (NCBI taxonomy): domain Eukaryota; kingdom Metazoa; phylum Arthropoda; class Insecta; order Coleoptera; family Pyrochroidae; genus Pyrochroa; species Pyrochroa serraticornis. Next base: position 3,482,919 of record HG995157.1, on the reverse strand, counting down.
TGAAGAAGGAACTGCTTTATACAACTGTCTTGAAGTTTGCAGCGACAAATATACAAAAAAAAGTACCAATTAAAAAAATTACGTAGCAACTTTTCCAAAACGTTTGAAATAATTTTTTTGAAAGCTCAAAAACGCAACAAACCAGATGTCAATAACCCCTTGTTTTTATCCAGTTGGTTCGCCGTCCAGCCTTATCGATTCAATAAAGTCAATTCGATACATTACCATTCGACAAAATTTGTCTTCTTTACCAACCAAATCCGCACCGAAACGCATGATTATCCTCGCCGTTTTCCCTTCCAACCCTTATTCTAACTTACGATCTAAATAAACATTAGAAAGAACAACAGACGGTTCTCAATCCCGATTTTCTTTTGTACACTTTTTGCGGCTTTCGTACTGCGGCATCCACTCGTTGTCGTGACGTATGTGCCACGAAGACACTAGGGCAAATTACTCGAACACTTTGTAGACCTTGTGTCGTCATAGAAACACCCCAACGCCACTCCGGACGGAAAGAGACAAATTTATGGGCCAGCAAAAAGTTTCATTTAAAATTTGCTACATCATTTGTAAATCCATTCAAGCGAGCTTTATTTGTCGGAATCCTTCTGTATATTCCCGGACAAATATCGTAAGCGTCGCGACGTAAAGAGTTTGGAACGTATACGTACAATAATTAATTCGTTTTAAGCGAGTTACGTTCGTTTTCGACGCGGAATAGGAGGGTGAAAGTTCCCTTTTTGGCGGGATAATTAACCGATTCTCTCCTGGGCTGCACTTCCGGATAAGAGGATTATAAATACAGCAATAATTAATATTGTAAAGCTCCGGTCTTTCTCTATTTCGCGGATAATGCCCCGCGTTAAAGTGCATGCATTACGGGGGGCGCGACCCCTCTTCGGCACCGTCGCTCAGATAAGCGCCCGTTAATTATCCCCCGTCCCGGCATCAAACGGCGCAGTTAAGCTCAGGTAACGATAACAAAGCTTCGACGGCATATCGGATACCGGAACCAGAGAGCGATAATTATCGTCAGTTGCATCCCCCACGATGCCAAATTGACCCGAAAATCAGTTTTTTTAAGATCTAAAAACTGCGAGGCCGTCAGTAATTAACAAGGCCATTAATAAGTGTCATTTTTTGAAGGACTCGCAACCATTTAGCATTGTAAGCCCAGGAGATTTATTAAAAAATGTGTAATTCTCTCAAAAAATACGAAATTGTTAGTTCTTGATCGAAAATCGAAGTAAAACACTTTAAAAACTAAAATTTCAGAATACTCACGTTGTAACTCCAACCCTACACATTTATCATCCGAAAGGAAAGAATCGATGCAACGTCAGAATTTCTCACGAAAGCCTCAACCCCTTTTAGTAATTTGTGCAAATTTTCGGCGCCAAGTACAGTTTCTCACCAAAATAGTTCGATAACCTCCAGGTAGATGCCACAACTAAAATTCGCAACCTGAGGTAGTTTGGGTTTTAAATTATTGGAAACTACAAAGGTGGCGCCACCTACTGTGAGCATACTAAACCAACACACTCTTTTTATTCCATTTAATTTCATAAACATAACTCGGATTTTGCAACAATGCCCGCATTCCCGGTTTTGCTGAAATCGCGACAGAATAGAAAGACGTGACGTTGCGGTTACGAAAAATATTCTCGTTAAAATTTTCAAATAACTTTTCAAGAACCCGTAAATATCTTCCCGATGGTCGGTTTTATGAGTTACTGAAAAAAAGAAAATTCGCTTTGACTCGACGTTTCAGAGACTTCATCCCGATGACGATAGAACAACAAAACTAGAAGAGAAGAAGCTCGATATTTTATTAAAGCTATGAAGGTACATCAAAGTAGCGAGGAAAACTGCAACAAAGTGCCCTTCTAACAAGAAACGTATTAATTTAATTTTTAGTGTCGTATCGTAAATTTCCGGCCCAAATATTGACAGATCCCCTCAAAATAAATCCCTTTGGACCATTACCGATCCTGTCGAAACTCCTTCGAATTGATGGCGATGATAAAAATGTTAAGTGCAACGAAACAGGCACGTTTTTTCGATCCTGCCCTGATTTCATTATCGAGTTTTTTTTGTTCGAAAAGAGGGAGGTTCTGTCACGGTTCAGTTGAAATTGCGAAATTTTGCGGAGGACAACCGAGAAAGTGGTGAATGAGATTAAAAACAAATCCAATTTGGCCCTTGTGATAGGAAAATTTATTTTCGGCACCCACTACGTGTTTAACAATTTTCGTCGGGTTCAGATCGAAATTAGGACGAAAAGGCGTCTTCACTTCAAATTGTTCTCGTTGATCCGAACGTTTATCTTTCGCGTCACTGCATTGCGAATGTTGGAATTATACGGAATGAGGCTATCCGATTATGTCCGAAACACGTCCCGTTGCGGCATGCCTCGCACAAAACAAAGGCAGGGAATTAAATTAATGTTAGCGAGATTCGTCGGATGTGCACAAAATCCAACCGAAATTTCTTTAGAGTCGTAACGAAAAAAAAACAAACGTCTTTGTTTCTTAAATTTAAGTTAAACGATAAAACTATTGGAGTCGCTGGAAAATTAGACCCATATCGATGGGCGGAGCTACTGTACCCGCTATAAATTTCCAGTGCCCTATACTTTAGTTTTTTTATATAAAAATCGTAACATAGGCAACTAATTTACGTGACTGACTAAAGAATTTTACCAAATTATTAACAAAAAGCCACAAAATCGCAAATGCCAAATGAAACAGTTCACTGATATCCGTAGAAATAGAGACCACCCTTACAACATTACCGCTATCCACTTTCAGGAACAGTTTCAACTGTTTTTCAGTATCAGTTAAGTAGATGAGAAATGTAATTGATGATCATGTGCGTCTCTTGGGCTTAAGGAGAGCTTCCGAAACGGCGGATAGTGATCGATTACTGGAAAAACTGGATATATAAGGCACAAAAAAGTATTAAAATGGTTAAAAGACTCTGCGATTATTTATAGAATTCCAAATGTGGCAAAACTGTCTTCCGAAAAAAGTGAACGTAAGAGTACAGCAAGGTAATGTATTGAGACCGCTGTTGTACTTACTACAATCCAATTCTGGTGCCTTCGACTAGTAGTAGTTTCGAATAATTAGAAATTACGATAGTGGCTCCCTCTACTAAGAGAATTTTTGGTTAATAAAATTTAATGAATTAAAGTGTTGAGTCGTGCTGTTTTTGCGTTAATTAGGCTAAAAAAAGTTTTTTAAAACAACAAAATCTTACTGGCATAGAAGTAACAGTAGAAAAATATCTGGGAGAGTAATTTGAAATTTATGGAATTGTCCCGGAACCTGACGGGATGCTCGAGATACTCGGGAAATATTATCGGAACGCGGGAAGACAAAAAAAGAATAACGACCGGTTACAGGGAAAAAATTTGAAAAATGCGACCCTCGACAAATAACTATTGCGGTATATTATTATTAAAAATATTTTATGTGATAGCTTTGAATCAACCAGGATAGAATCGATTCGATATACAAAGCACGGTTCGCAATTAACCAGCTTTGTTGAGAATTTGGAATTATGGTCACACTATGCGGTTGGTTTATTACCGAGAAAAAAATGTGCAAACAAACTTCCGGATGACGTTGTAGAATAAAAATTGCAGAATAAAATGCCAGTAAAAAGGTTGCGCTGTCACAGTAGGAGACAACAAAAAAAAAATTGGCAGAGTCGTAACTACACAAAACGAGTCTTTGACTCCACTAGCATTTAGAGAGATTACTGCTTTCGATTTCCACATTTCAATTTTACAACATTTAATAAACAAATGACTAATGATTATTTGTTACTAATTGTCCGCAACATCGTTAGGGGCTCTGCCTGTAACTTCAAATCAAAAATAATCACCTGACCGATTCAGTGCGTTCCACTGTAGTAGCTTCGAAGTGATGGCAACCAACACAAACGTCTGTTATGTCTTACATAACACTACAAGTTGAGAAAAGATCGATTGTCTAAGCACCAAGGTGCAAGAGAAGTTATAATAAATTTAACTAGCATGCTCACTATTGCTCATCCATTTAATGTTTGCATAAGGTTTGAAATTTTCAGCATAAAATATTTTTCAGATTGTATTACGTCGACAATAGCGTTAGCAAACAAAAAGTAGAGAGACAACATCAGAGATCTGTGACACTCCTGATGAAGGATTAAAAGCCCTAGACGTAGAGCTATAAATAATTTTTAAGCCTTAATTACGCCGAAAATATTGATAAGTTGATGAAATAGTAGAGGGACAAGATTAGAGTTCTGCGGTACTCCAGACAATAGTTTAAGATTTTAGAAATATAGTAAAATTCCTTCAATTACGACAACATTATCTCTAATAAATAATCGAAAAAATAAAGGAACAATATTTGAGGCCTGCGGTATTTTCTATGAGAATTTGAAAACTTTAAAAGTAATAATTTTTGTAGGTCAAAAATAATGAGTAGAAGGAAGAGTAGATAAGTAAAATTTAAGTCCTGTGCATTCCTTATAAGAATTTAACACCTTAGAAGAACAGTTTTTTTTTTGAGGCGATGAGGTCGATAATATTATTAATAAATAAGAATGAAAGCAGAAGCGCTGAATTAGAACCCTGTGGCATTCCCTATGAGGCTTCGAGAACTTTACGAATACAACAACAAAATTATTTTCAGAGAGAATTACGTTGGAAATATTAATACGTAGAAGAAATTGGAGAGATTAAGAAGAAGATAGGAGTTCAAGACTTTAGAAGTAGTGTAAAAAACTGTTCATAGTAGATTACGGCAACAATACCATTAATAAACGATCAAAAAAATAAAGGAACAATATTAGAGCTTTGTGGAATTTCCTACTAAAATTTGAAAACTTCATTATTGGAGCAAAAATCATTTTTGAGAGTCAATTACGTCAAAACAATTAATAAATAGAAGGAATAATAAAGGGGCAAAATTGGAGTCTTGCGGCACTCCTTATAAATGTTTGAGGACTTTAAAAGCTCAATGCTTTACTGCCATAATATCAGTAATAGGACGAAATGTAGCGGAGATTAGAACCCTCTGGCATTTCGAATAAGAGTTCTAAAATATCGAAAAAAATACAGCAAAAAAAATCCAGGATGGGTTGATTGATGGGGCTCGCTATGAGAACTTTAGAAGCTCAATTAAGAAATTTTTCGAGGTTACTTATGGCGATAATATTATTAATAAATAGAACGAACAGCAGTGAACCAAAATTAGAACTCTGAGGCGCTCCGGATCAAGAGTTTGAAAACTTTAGAAGTAAAATTCGGATACGCCGCATATCCAATAGACACGATAAACTGATGGCGAAAACAATGATGTAGGTAATATTATTAATAAATAAGGACAAAAGCAGACGCGCCAAATTAGAACCTTGTGGCATTCTCTATGAGGGTTGGAGAACTTTATAAGTACAGCAAAAAATTAAATTTTAAAGTAAATTACGTTGAAAATATTAATACGTAGAAGAAATAGGAAAGATGAAGGAAAAGATGGGAGTTTAAGACTATTGTAAAAGATTTTTCATGGTAGATTACGGCAACAATACCATTAATAAACGATCAAAAAAATAAAGGAACAATATTAGAGCTTTGTGGAATTTCCTACTAAAATTTGAAAACTTCATTATTGGAGCAAAAATCATTTTTGAGAGTCAATTACGTCAAAACAATTAATAAATAGAAGGAATAATAAAGGGGCAAAATTGGAGTCTTGCGGCACTCCTTATAAATGTTTGAGGACTTTAAAAGCTCAATGCTTTACTGCCATAATATCAGTAATAGGACGAAATGTAGCGGAGATTAGAACCCTCTGGCATTTCGAATAAGAGTCCTAAAATATCGAAAAAAATACAGCAACAAAAAATCCAGGATGGGTTGATTGATGGGGCTCGCTATGAGAACTTTAGAAGCTCAATTAAGAAATTTTTCGAGATTACTTACGGCGATAATATTATTAATAAATAGAACGAACAGCAGTGAACCAAAATTAGAACTCTGAGGCGCTCCGGATCAAGAGTTTGAAAACTTTAGAAGTAAAATTCGGATATGCCGGATATCCAATAAACACGATAAACTGATAGAGAAAACAATGATGTAGATAATATTATTAATAAATAAGGACAAAAGCAGACGCGCCGAATTAGAACCTTGTGGCATTCCCTATGAGGGTTGGAGAACTTTATAAGTACAGCAAAAAATTAAATTTTAGAGTAAATTACGTTGAAAATATTAATACGTAGAAGAAATAGGAAAGATGAAGGAAAAGATGTGAGTTCAAGACTATTGTAAAAGATTTTTCATGGTAGATTACGGCGACAATACCATTAATAAAAGATCGAAAAAATAAAGGAACAATATTCGAGCTTGTGGAATTTCCTACTAAAATTTGAAAACTTCATTATTGGAGCAAAAATAATTTTTGAGAGTAAATTACGTCGAAAAAATTAATAATTAGAAGGAATAATAAAGGGGCAAGATTGGAGTCTTGCGGCACTCCTTATAAATGTTTGAGAAGTTTAGAAGCTCAATGCTTTACTGTGATAATATCAGTAATAGGACGAAATGTAGTGGAGATTAGAACCCTCTGGCATTTCGAATAAAAGTTCGAAAATATCGAAAAAAAAATACAGCAAAAAAATTTCAGGATGGATTGATTGATGGGGTTCGCTATGAGAACTTTAGAAGCTCAATTAAGAAACTTTTCGAGGTTAATTTTGGCGATAATATTATCAATAAATAAAACGAACAGCAGTGAACCAAAATTAGAACTCTGAGGTGCTCCGGATCAAGAGTTTGAAAACTTTAGAAGTAAAATTCGGATATGCCGGATATCCAATAAACACGATAAACTGATAGAGAAAACAATGATGTAGGTAATATTATTAATGAATAAGGACAAAAGCAGACGCGCCAAATTAGAACCTTGTGGCATTCTCTATGAGGGTTTGAGAACTTTATAAGTACAGCAAAAAATTAAATTTTAGAGTAAATTACGTTGAAAATATTAATACGTAGAAGAAATAGGAAAGATGAAGGAAAAGATAGGAGTTCAAGACTATTGTAAAAGATTTTTCATGGTAGATTACGGCGACAATACCATTAATAAAAGATCAAAAAAATAAAGGAACAATATTCGAGCTTGTGGAATTTCCTACTAAAATTTGAAAACTTCATTATTGGAGCAAAAATAATTTTTGAGAGTAAATTACGTCGAAAAAATTAATAATTAGAAGGAATAATAAAGGGGCAAGATTGGAGTCTTGCGGCACTCCTTATAAATGTTTGAGAAGTTTAGAAGCTCAATGCTTTACTGTGATAATATCAGTAATAGGACGAAATGTAGTGGAGATTAGAACCCTTTGGCATTTCGAATAAGAGTTCGAAAATATCGAAAAAAAATACAGCAAAAAAATTTCAGGATGGATTGATTGATGGGGTTCGCTATGAGAACTTTAGAAGCTCAATTAAGAAACTTTTCGAGGTTAATTTTGGCGATAATATTATCAATAAATAAAACGAACAGCAGTGAACCAAAATTAGAACTCTGAGGTGCTCCGGATCAAGAGTTTGAAAACTTTAGAAGTAAAATTCGGATATGCCGGATATCCAATAAACACGATAAACTGATAGAGAAAACAATGATGTAGATAATATTATTAATAAATAAGGACAAAAGCAGACGCGTCGAATTAGAACCTTGTGGCATTCCCTATGAGGGTTGGAGAACTTTATAAGTACAGCAAAAAATTAAATTTTAGAGTAAATTACGTTGAAAATATTAATACGTAGAAGAAATAGGAAAGATGAAGGAAAAGATGTGAGTTCAAGACTATTGTAAAAGATTTTTCATGGTAGATTACGGCGACAATACCATTAATAAAAGATCGAAAAAATAAGGGAACAATATTCGAGCTTTGTGGAATAATAAAGGGGCAAGATTGGAGTCTTGCGGCACTCCTTATAAATGTTTGAGAAGTTTAGAAGCTCAATGCTTTACTGTGATAATATCAGTAATAGGACAAAATGTAGTGGAGATTAGAACCCTTTGGCATTTCGAATAAGAGTTCGAAAATATCGAAAAAAAATACAGCAAAAAAATTTCAGGATGGATTGATTGATGGGGCTCGCTATGAGAACTTTAGAAGCTCAATTAAGAAACTTTTTGAGGTTAATTTTGGCGATAATATTATCAATAAATAAAACAAACAGCAGTGAACCAAAATTAGAACTCTGAGGTGCTCCGGATCAAAAGTTTGAAAACTTTAGAAGTAAAATTTGGATATGCCGCATATCCAATAAACACGATAAACTGATAGAGAAAACAATGATGTAGATAATATTATTAATAAATAAGGACAAAAGCAGACGCGCCGAATTAGAACCTTGTGGCATTCCCTATGAGGGTTGGAGAACTTTATAAGTCCAGCAAAGAATTAAATTTTAGAGTAAATTATGTTGAAAATATTAATACGTAGAAGAAATAGGAAAGATGAAGGAAAAGATGGGAGTTCAAGACTATTGTAAAAGATTTTTCATGGTAGATTACGGCGACAATACCATTAATAAAAGATCGAAAAAATAAAGGAACAATATTAGAGCTTTGTGGAATTTCCTACTAAAATTTGAAAACTTCATTATTGGAGCAAAAATCATTTTTGAGAGTCAATTACGTCGAAACAATTAATAAATAGAAGGAATAATAAAGGGCCAAGATTGGAGTCTTGCGGCACTCCTTATAAATGTTTGAGGACTTTAAAAGCTCAATATTTTACTGCCATAATATCAGTAATAGGACGAAATTCAGCGGAGATTAGAACCCTATGGCATTTCGAATGAGTTCTAAAATATGGAAAAAATATACAGCAAAAAAATTTCAGGATAGATTGATTGATGAGGCTCGCTATGAGAACTTTAGAACCTCAATTAAGAAACTTTTCGAGGTTAATTTTGGCGATAATATTATCAATAAATAAAACGAACAGCAGTGAACCAAAATTAGAACTCTGAGGTGCTCCGGATCAAGAGTTTGAAAACTTTAGAAGTAAAATTTGGATATGCCGCATATCCAATAAACACGATAAACTGATAGAGAAAACAATGATGTAGATAATATTATTAATAAATAAGGACAAAAGCAGACGCGCCGAATTAGAACCTTGTGGCATTCCCTATGAGGGTTGGAGAACTTTATAAGTACAGCAAAAAATTAAATTTTAGAGTAAATTACGTTGAAAATATTAATACGTAGAAGAAATAGGAAAGATGAAGGAAAAGATGTGAGTTCAAGACTATTGTAAAAGATTTTTCATGGTAGATTACGGCGACAATACCATTAATAAAAGATCGAAAAAATAAGGGAACAATATTCGAGCTTTGTGGAATAATAAAGGGGCAAGATTGGAGTCTTGCGGCACTCCTTATAAATGTTTGAGAAGTTTAGAAGCTCAATGCTTTACTGTGATAATATCAGTAATAGGACAAAATGTAGTGGAGATTAGAACCCTTTGGCATTTCGAATAAGAGTTCGAAAATATCGAAAAAAAATACAGCAAAAAAATTTCAGGATGGATTGATTGATGGGGCTCGCTATGAGAACTTTAGAAGCTCAATTAAGAAACTTTTTGAGGTTAATTTTGGCGATAATATTATCAATAAATAAAACAAACAGCAGTGAACCAAAATTAGAACTCTGAGGTGCTCCGGATCAAAAGTTTGAAAACTTTAGAAGTAAAATTTGGATATGCCGCATATCCAATAAACACGATAAACTGATAGAGAAAACAATGATGTAGATAATATTATTAATAAATAAGGACAAAAGCAGACGCGCCGAATTAGAACCTTGTGGCATTCCCTATGAGGGTTGGAGAACTTTATAAGTCCAGCAAAGAATTAAATTTTAGAGTAAATTATGTTGAAAATATTAATACGTAGAAGAAATAGGAAAGATGAAGGAAAAGATGGGAGTTCAAGACTATTGTAAAAGATTTTTCATGGTAGATTACGGCGACAATACCATTAATAAAAGATCGAAAAAATAAAGGAACAATATTAGAGCTTTGTGGAATTTCCTACTAAAATTTGAAAACTTCATTATTGGAGCAAAAATCATTTTTGAGAGTCAATTACGTCGAAACAATTAATAAATAGAAGGAATAATAAAGGGGCAAGATTGGAGTCTTGCGGCACTCCTTATAAATGTTTGAGGACTTTAAAAGCTCAATATTTTACTGCCATAATATCAGTAATAGGACGAAATTCAGCGGAGATTAGAACCCTATGGCATTTCGAATGAGTTCTAAAATATGGAAAAAATATACAGCAAAAAAATTTCAGGATAGATTGATTGATGAGGCTCGCTATGAGAACTTTAGAACCTCAATTAAGAAACTTTTCGAGGTTAATTTTGGCGATAATATTATCAATAAATAAAACGAACAGCAGTGAACCAAAATTAGAACTCTGAGGTGCTCCGGATCAAGAGTTTGAAAACTTTAGAAGTAAAATTTGGATATGCGCGATACGCGGCGGACACGATAAACTGATGGCAAAAACATTTACCATCCAAAATATCTTTTGAAAAACAAGCTAAGCGAATGGCCAGCCTGGTGATCTGGTGTTCAAATTGCAAGTGAGGAGCGACTCTAGTTTAAAGATTTTTTTTCTACGTCGAAACACCTTTCTAAAGATCACCTACTTTTCAGTACCTGAATAGTTGAGACTAACTTGATCGAAGAACCTCTGGTGGATATTGGATGGGTCCGAAAAGCTTACCTGAAAAAAAAATCAATCATTAGACCAAATTGTATTTTAATAAAAGTTTTTTTTGAAAAATGATCGTTTTTGGGTGCCCGGCGCTTTCGCCAATGGCCCCCACAATAAAATAGGTGCATGCAATCAGAGTGATTTAAGCCCTTTATCCGTGCGCCATTGACGTTGAGACTCGGGTGTTGAAAGACTAAACCTCAAATAGAGCGTTGTTAGGGTCAGCTCCATTCAAGATGCTTAGTCGACCGCAATCATTTCTCTAAATGGATGTCATCCGAACACGAAAAACCGTTCCAGATTCCCGTCTAATTTTCTTCTTCATCTCGCATTCTAACATCCATTAAACATCCCAAAAAATTCGATTTTCCATCAACAGATGAACCATCACCTCTCTCGATAACGTTTTCAACTGATGCATTTATGCGTCAGTCGGTCCACAAATTTCTGTTAAGTGTTTCATTCCGTTCCACCAACACGAATCTAAATGTTTACCGTTGAACGGGCACTCATCAAAGAAATAATTTAATTCTGGCCATGTTTACAGTGCTTCAACGCACATTTCAACCGTTTATGGCTTGTAAACATACCGACCGAAAGCAGAAGCTAACATACGCAAAGAGGACTCTCAGATTTCTTATTTGTATTGACCGAACGAAACGAGTTGCGAAAATAACGAGATTGTTTGAGGATACTGAAGGCGAATTAAGTAGATAGCCGCAAAGAGGCAGGGAGAAATTGCCGGATTTAGTTCCCCTATCGCGGGGATGTTGAGGACTTTTCGATATATCCGCCACTTCCGGTGTTCGATGTGATAACTCGGCAGCAATGAAGGAACACGGTAATTAATTGTTTGCTTCAAAAAAAAAAAAAAAAACGGCGAGTCCTTCTAGTAAACTGATAAGAAGCTGAAACGTCCTGAATTTTTGAAAGTTAATGTGGAAAGCTCGTTGCGCGTGTCGAGGGGCGGAAAACTGTAATCTCGCAACTTACAGGTGTGCTGAAATTTGACATGCAAATCGAAGGAGTTACAACGGAATTCAGCAAAAGTTTGAAATATTTGCAATTTCAAGGGCCGCTGAAAAATTTGATGGAACTGAAGCAGCAAATTGTTAGTTACATTTCCTCTAAAAGTTCTTCCAAAGTTGATTTCAATATTCATAATTGCTTTAAATTTTTTTTTCAACTCTGCGCATGGCCAAAATTATACCAACCACGTCAAACTGTAGCGTTTTGAGAAGAAACTTTAGAAAACTCGTTTCAAAATTTTACGTACTTGAAAATTTTTCTGAAGCGTCGGACACTGTAAAGGACAGTCCATTACTGAACTCCCGACCGGTTCATCACCCTAAATCGTTAATTTATGTAAATATACAGACATCGCCGTCGCGACGCTATAGCGACTTTCCAAGAAATCAAACGAATAAGTTTCGAAATCGCGTGCTTTCGTCTACTTACAACTGAATGTGACTGATCTGTAAGCACCCAGTGCGCTGCATTCGTGATACGATTTCGCGTTTACAGCAATTTAGGGGCGATTGCAGACGAGGCACCCCTGTCTGCGACGACGGTCGCGGCACGTTCTTTCCCTTTTTCCCTACGTTTCAACATTTTTCGAACCGAAATCGATAATTAAGCATATCAACGAAACGATAAGTGAAAAGTATTAAAAATTATACGTTCGGCTGCACAAAGATAATTGGTTGTCACTGAATCCATAGCAGACATCTTAAACTCTTAGTTGGTTAAAAGTTTTTCGAAATGTTCGCGTATTGTCTTCCATATTTTGACACCTTCTCATTCAAACCAAGATCTATTTAGAACCAAGTCATCGACTTTCTTCTCTTCTCCGATATAGAACGTGGTTAGTTCCAAAGCCTTTGTCGGTGTTCAAGTTCCAAATTTACTTGATTTTTCTTCATTCAAAGAAAGAAAAAAATCTTCGATGGATTAAAGTTCTATAATTAACCGAAAGGGGATGCTGTTTCTATCATATCACAAACTCCACTTAAAATTACTTATTTCTTATAGCACAATTGGGAAAGAATTTTTAGAATTTGAGCAATCCGCGTACAAAGATCCGCTTTAACAGAAATTTGCTCGCCCCCACTGCGGTTTTAATAGAATAAAAATAAATTTTTGATAACAAACATCAAATTTTGTATTATCAGCAATTTTCCGGGGGTTGAACTGACTGTTTGTTCTGTTGCTCCTTTGGTTGCGAGAGCAAACTGCAGATTAACAAACACGCAATGCGCCAGTGCATAAACTAATTAACGATTAATTAGTTCTGCAGGATAATTCGATTAGGGAATTTGTTTGTGGTGATCCCGAAATTGATTGATGTTATAGTTGAAAAATTTGACAATTGAAAATCGAAATTCAGTCAAAACGTTTCTAAATTTAACCAAATATTGTTTCAACAGCGATCACTTTCAACCCTCTCATTAATCGTGCTAAAACCGCTGTTATGATGCGTGCTAAAAATACCGTTCGACTTCTTAGAAAATTGTGCCAAATTTAAATTGTTTGTTTTAGTGGAAGAAAATCGTTTTTTAAGGTCATTTTATGATTGGTCGATTAGAAAATTATCAATAAATTATTTGGGTTAAAGTGTCATTCATCAAACGCCTACGTTTATGAATAATTTCGAAACAGCGACGCCCAAACTGGTCTTATCAGGTCACAAAAGCAATCAATTTCCCTCGAAATCAATTAAACATTAATCCCGACGACAGGAAATTGTTTTTTTAGAGCGCGTTTGAGTTTAAAAAAAAAATTTTAACCAAAATTTGGACCGCCAGCAATAATTCTTCCGTTTCTTAGCTAGTGGCCCAATAAAGAATATCAAATTCAATGGTTGAGTCTGAACTGAATCTCAATTACTTAGAACCTAAAACTATGTTTGAGCAACATTTGATTTTTTGCGAAATTTCAGGAAATCGCTGAATATTTTATTGGCGAGATAAAAGCTCTTCTTGGCTGTTAAAGTTTGTGGTTGGAAATTGGTTTTAATGAGACGTGTCGCGCCGCCTCGTCGCAAGCTCAATTTATCGCGAGAGAAGCGCGAGCTTTTAGCTCTGCGCTTCGGAGACTTCTTTCGTTGTTTCGTCCTGGCGCAATTTAATTACTCGCAAAAATCCACGTGGAACGGTTTCCATTTCTCTAACAACAGAACGAACCGGATAAACAAGTGAACAAGAGAAAACGCGCAGATCTGCCGGATTCATGACGAATTTATCAAGTTGTTCGCGACTCCCCAGTCGCCGACCATGGAAAAAGCTTTATTAAGACGCAAGCTCTCCCCGAGACAGACCCTTTTCGGGACGATGCTCCAAGGAAAACGACTTTCTTCAGTCGTGATCGTTAAAAACGGATTTGTTAAAGCCCCAACGGAAAGGGGAGGCGCCCATTCAATCCCACGACCCATTACCATATTGGGGCCAGTTGCCAACAAAAATCTGCAGAAAAAATCGTAGCAACTACCATCAACTCGTCGGGGTAATTGTGGGGTTGCTACAAACTAGGCGTTCAATAACAAGGGAAATTAGACAAAAATATTCTTCTCATTAATAAATTGACGTTAGGAATGAATTCAGGTAAATTTTCCAAAAAACTATCCACCGCTTCTTGGAAATTTTGAACTCGAATTTGACAGAATCGAAACATTTTAGCAACTAGCTGCAGAAGTGTCGACGCGATAACTGGAGGCGCCTCCGGGCAACAAGACAAAGAACTGATCCATTCAGAGTGGCTGCGAAGTAAGCTGCTTACTAGTAGTTCCCGAGGGCATTGTGTGCGAAGAAACTAGCGTGACAAACTCGAGTGGTAGAAGTAAAATATTGAAAACGTTAGAGCCAACAATCGAGCCACTCGGCGGCTTTCGTAGTAAATATCGCAGAAGTCGCCGCAGTGTTGCCGTAAACCAATCGCGTACACTCCACATGATGTTCACTACTTCCCGTAAAATATCCTGCGCCCCATCAAATTTTCAGGGTTGTGCTAAACACAGCGCGGAGATTGTTTCAGTTTTTGTTACGTTACAACGATAAAAAAGTTTCATTTAAGAAATATTGCAGAAACTTCAAGAGAAAGTTACTAAAACAACTACTCAAGACGATGTAGGTATAGAATTGAATAGAGAACAGGGGGAGAAAAATAATAGAAAAGAAAATCTCACTAAATTATTATATCAAAAAAAAGTGTGCGACTCACTTGATTTTCAGACTTATATTACCGACTTAAGGGGGGGGGGGGGTGTTTCATTTTTCGTTACGTTATAAAATCGGCGATTCTAAGCTATTCCGGCTAGAAAAATCACCTCACTTCACTAAACTAACAGAGGCTCTGATATGACCTCTCGACTTATCATGTGGGAGACAGACGTGCACTAGATTCAGTGCAATTGGCTTATCTACATATACTTTTGAGTAACTTGTTTTTTGGGTGGTTCAAAACTAGAAACGCAACAGATTAGAGGAACTTTGGATATTTAACAATGGCTGCGAGCTCAGCAATAAAATAACGGTCTCGTTAGCGATAACTCTGTTTGAGCTTCCGATATCTGCTGCGAAGAGAGGGTTTAAGATCCAAGATCCAAGTTCATTAATTTTCTGGCTTCCCTATCTGCAGGATCTGTATTTCATCGACGTTCCATTTACGACGCCGAAACACAGAAGGGGTGTCTCGCTAGTTATAACCTTGTTATATTCAGAACTTCCGATCAATTCATCCAGTTTACCATCATGCGATTGTCCTTTGCGCAATAACATCGCATACAGAATTACAAATTTAACTCGATTAATTCAAACGATACTCCTCAATAATTGAAATTATATCAATATGTATATGTTATAACGTTGATTGTTGAAACTGCGAAATTTTGAGGACCTCCGTTGCTTTAATCGTTAACAAAGCACAGATTGGAATTTATTTTCGATTATCAAAAAAAATTTTTTTACATTCTCAAAGTATTCAGAATTTCCATTTTTTGACATAAAACTTTTTTTCTACGATTCTCTTTTTTGAAACTTTGAAGTTTATTAGCGAAACGACATTTAGGTAAATACAATAATTATTGGACTTTTTACTCCAGAATTGAAAATGTAATTTTCCACTTTGGGGAGTGTTGTCTTTCCTCAGAAATTGCTACAATTTTAAAATAAAACAGATTTTCAATTTCCGAAAGAAACTTTCTCATGCAAATAAATTTTCTCTCCCACCAGTCACCAGCGCTCGAGGGGATTGTGGGGATCGCAACCCTTTTCCTTTAACTCCCCTTAGTCTAGACTTTCACGTTTCGATTTTTTACTTTTTACCGACTTACGGATTAAGGAATAGTTACAAAGAAATTTCTGTAGAAAATTAAAAATCTGATGATTCTATTTTTAAAAAATTACTAAGACCCTTAGGCGAGGTTAGCTCGGTTTCTGCGGTAAAATCTGACACGTAAATGCAAATTACCGATTGTAGACTTGCAAGTGGCACTTTAACAGAGTAAAGGAGCGAGTTTCAGGGCCCTTACTGCTAACGATCACACGCGAAAAGTTTGTAATTGCGGTTTTGCACCATCCGTAGTGCTATTTCGTTGTTTGCTGAAGAGCAGCTCAGTTTCGAAACTTCACAACCACCAAAAAGATCTACAGGGAAAACGGAGGCTTTCTACACCAAAACACCCCAAACATTGTCTGTTCAGATTCGGCAATTTTTTTCGAAAACGACAGACAAATGCCAAAACAAAAATCCATCTTAGTGGAAACTACAACTGTAATCGATTTCCAAATTTCATACCGCTAAACATTTACATCTATCTACAGGGTGTCAAAGCACTTTTAAACCAAAATACTATAAACTTGGCTCACTTGAACGTAGTTACTTGTTTCAAAAATCGACGGACAAGTGGCAAAAAAGTAAAAGAAAGTTAATGCTAACTTCTGCACTTTCCGAAAGATATATCTATAGGGTGTGCGAGCGATTTTACACCAAAATACTATCAATTTAAAAATGCTCGGTTTCGAAACTTCGACATTTACAGTACCGACAATGTACCCACATTTACAGGGAGTGCGAGCAATACCGCACCCTAATAAATGACACGAACTTTGGTGGTTTAACGATATTCGATTTAGAAATTATCACACTTCGAAAAATCTGCATCTACAGGGTGTGCGAGCTCTTTACATAAAAATGCTATTAATATTGCTGATTCAGATATCGCCATTTAATCTCGAAAACGACTGAAAAATGGCAAAAACCCAAACAAACCCTAAAGGTTCAAACGGTTTCGTTATCGGTCCGGCGCCAGATTTAATCCAAAGTAAATAGCCGCAATAAAAGTTATTTTGTGTTATGGTCGATTTCGTCCGGCAAAAAGCGCATCTTCGCCGAATCTCGAGAGACCCCTTTAAAAAAAATGGAAGAATCGCCGCCGGAGGTGGCGTCGAATCAATTAGAAGTGGCGGTGTTCTCCGCTTGTCCGTCACAGGGGCGAACTTGTATCGGAAGTGCCGACCGGAAGTGATGTATTGCTTTAATAAAGTGACTAACGGAAACGCGAACAGGCGCCGCGACGCCAACACCACCACTGTCAAAATCGATATTCGTCTCCTCTCACATCCAACCAAAATCTCTCGAAAGATTTATAAAAAAACAATTCGACCCGTCATTAGCATCGTAAAGGGTCCAATCAATTTCTCTTTTCTACCATTAGTTCGTGTGCAATTCAAATTTTAGACTATTGCTAAATCTCGTTACCTCCACTTCCGGTTGATTGAGGAATTGAAAAAGTTGGGGCAATAATTGCGTTTGATTGTTGCCGATCTTTCGCGTTAAATTAGTTATTCGTTTGCGTTGGTGGAATTTAAGTTACGTGTTGGGTTGGTAAAGGTGAAAAATGGTTTTTTGGGAATTAACGAAGATAAATTGGGTGTGAGAACTTGAAAAGTAGAACAAAGTTTCGTTGTACTGACGGGCGAAATATCAAAAGCTAATGGTCTTCTGCGGTTAGGAACTAAGTACACGATAAAAATAAACAAAAAGTTTTTGATCGGCACGCCAAAAACTTCCGCATGATGAAACTCATTAACTTGCCGGCGAGTTTCTAACAGGTTGGCCAAATGTTTCCGGGGGAAAAACTGAAAATAATTCTGTGATGTTATTTAATTAACAACCGCGTTTTACCCTAAAGCGCACGTAACTCGGAGCCGCTTTAACAACAAAAGGAGTAACCGAAAGGGCACAGCAACAAACGAAGCAGTAGCAGCCTTTTTCTGAATATTTACCGCGGTTTCAGGAGCGACCTTAACGCGTAAAAAATAATTTTTTGATAACAATTAAAAAAAAAATTGAGAACAATTTTGATATGTTACAACAATTCGAAATTTTCTCAACACTCCCAAAATAGTCGATGAATCCAACTAAGAAAAATCGCGGAACTATAAAATAAATGATAATCGCTGGAAACCAAATCAGGTGAACGAAAACTAATTAGAATCGCAATTAATTAATTTTGACCAAAGCGAGCGGAGAGTTGCGGCGCAACAATTTCACCTTTGCCAAATTAGGCCCTTTATCTCTTTTTCGTCACCCAAGTACAATCTTTGTACATCAGTTTTTATTTAAAATTTTCTCGCAAAAGTTTCGATTTAAATTAATCGTGAGATTATAGCGAAAACTTAATTTTCAATTGACGAAAGCTCTCAAGTTTTCAATTAAGATAAGGCAGGAAAAGTGTTGTTAGCGCCGTCAAGTGTTTGGTTTTGGTTTTAAAATTTTCAATATTTTTATTAGCTGCAGGACTCTCAAATTCAGGAAACTGTTAACTCTAGTTTCCTCGGCAACATAAATCTAGTATTAAGCCGGGACGTAAAGTAAAACGAAACTCGTATAACGCCAGCAATCCTGCAGAATCACAAATCAAATTTATATGCGTCATATAAAAAACTTGTCAAGCGTGGAGAAAAATTGGTAAATTGCCCATATTCCATAATTTTCTCCCCCCTAAAAATTCCATAAAAAAACGTAATTTTTTTCGCAACGTATCTACCACCAATTGGGATACAACCCCTCCCAGGTAACATGACTGCATATTAATGATGCAGCTATTGAAATTTGGCCGGGTTAAAAGTTGATGGTAAATGATATGCTAATTGATTTAATTAAACTTGGGCCGAAACGATTGCAAACTCGCAAATCCAATAACGTAACGCAAATTCCATTAAACAAAGCTCGTGGCAGGAATTCATTTCGTATTTTTACGAAACGCCAACGGAACATCTCGATACGAATTCTTTTCGTTATTAAACACGAACGAGCTTCTTCTTCTTCGTCTTCTTGCCTTTTTTAATCGACTTAATCGATTCGATCGAAATGCAAATTCGATAACGAAGTTCCCCTCCTTACCAACGATTCGGGTCAATTCGGTTATAAACCGCCACAAACGTCGATACCGGATGTAACCTTAATTTTGATGAAAAAATAATGAAATTACGTGACACCTTTCAGGGTCCTTTACGTTAACGTTAAGTGAATGTTTGATCAAGCGATAGCGTAATTTCGACCCTAAACGGTTTGGGGATGGGAAATTTTTTCCAAAATAAATATGTGAAACGATAATGTTACGCTAAAACTAGTTGAATTGTCTCACATTTAAAGTGTGGTGAAGAGATTAACGCGCCCACGAGACGTGAAAGCGATTAACGGAAAATCTCTATAAAATTTGATACTGAAAAGAAATAGAGAAATTAAAGTTGGAGAATCGAACAGATTCGTAATAATATTCGAAAAGTTTTAGAAATTAAGCGGAATTTGGAAGTAACGAAAACGTTGATGTGCACGTATCGAAATCGAGAAAGGGCGCTTAGTCAGAAATCCCGATTATTTGCTAAATATTTAGGATCCTCCTGAAATCTCTGGAATAATTAAATAACGGTTATTGGAAGCTACCCGCTTCACAATTGCTCCGTTTAACGTTAATAATCTGAAAATTGCTAAATTATATTTCTAAACATCGAAGAGTCCGCGTGAAGAAATTCGAGCAAGCGCGGGGAGCTTTAAACTACAATAATTAACCAAACGTTCCACACCCGCTCGATTAACTATAATAATTTACTAAAATTAGTTTTTCTTGGATAAGAGTTCTAAACTAAATATCTGTTACAAGATTGGTAAAAGTTGTACAGGCGTCAGCAAAAATTGTTAAAAGCATAATTTATTGCTTAAAAGATTCTAAGAATAGCATCTAGCTGGAGAAGCCTCGACAATGACAGACCACGACAATGGAGATCAAAGAAGAGGTTGAGGTGAAAGAATTAATTTAAATTTTTTCTTCAAACCATCAGAGCAACCAGATTCAATCAAGCGTCCAGGAAAGTATTAGAGGTAAAAGAAATCAACAAATTAGATCGTATTTCTAAATCTCAATGGAAATAGAGGCTACAGAGTACTCGTTCTGAAAAGTTACCCCAAAACCAAGTACCAAAACCGCATATCAAAGTATCTAACGGCGATAGGACAAACCAAGTGAAAGCAGAAGAATCTTCTAAACCATCTACGAAGAGCCATAAAACTTCCTGGTAACAAAAAAAAATACAAAGCAGTAGAAGGATGATGTGGGGGCATCATCCTCATAGCTGGAAAAGCTACAAATAACGTAAAAAAATATTTAGAAATTTCTTCTATAATCGCCCATAGTCAATAATAATATAAAATTAAAATAAATCCACAACCAATGTAAAAACAGGCGATAATTTTGCAAATTCACAGCGTCGCTACTTTTCTTGACATTACATAGGCATTTCTTAGTGTATTAGATCAAAGTTTGTTATTTAAATTGAAGAAAAACTTACCTCACAACTACGAAAGTATTTTAAAATTATGTCCTTGACCCAGCAACTTTAAGTAAAGTAAGAAAAACCAATCGTGTCCCTCTTTCCAGTAAATTTAGTGTGCCGCAGAGAAGCGTCTTTGGACCGATACTCTACTTGCTGCACACGGCGGTAATATTAATTATTAGGACCAAACGATACAAATCCAAATGATAAAAGAGAAAAGAAATAAAAGATTAAGGGGGGTCTGCTCCTGTCTTCCCATTACACAGCGAGAGAGTTAAAAATTATAGTCCAAATTGTGGTGAAACAGAGCTATACAAATTTACATACTCAGCGCAGAATACGTACAGTTAAAGCAAGTGTGACGTACTGCCATCAAAACCTCATAAAACTGCTATGGGATAGAGATTTTATTGTTTTTTGAACACCATGGGATTCAAATGACCTAGACTACGCAGTTATCGACAGTCCATTTTACAATAATACACATTGGTTCATTCTTATTAGTTAGCTTACAAAGAAACTCGATGTTGTTTTGTGGTGACTGCGAATCTATAAATTCTAAGTCTAAAGATTAAGGAGGCGGCTAAGAATCAATTATTTTCTAAAGGAAAAATTTAATTATTTGATTTCAATAAATAATCTGGAGAATTCTAAAAAACTGGACGGAATGAAATATTTATTTAAATCAGGTGCATAGGTAATACCATTGTATATGGATTATAAGTAGGACAACGGCAATACTTTTGCATATGATTAAGTCCGATTTTATAATATTTTGGAAATTCTTTGTTACAATCGATTAAAATCGTTTAATCGATTAAATCAATTCAAAAAATATATATTTTTGACTTGTCACTTGGCGAATCGTGTAGTATACAGCTGGTCCCGCTTAATTAATGTTATGAGCCTGGACTAATATCTTCCAACATTTCGAATGTGTCGGTATCAGTGACATAATATGTGACCATTCCCTCAATTTGCCCTCGTGGTGCTTTGTCGGTATAAGTTCACACAAAAAATCACCATCCGCTCAGCGTGACTCGTATGTGGGGCATAGCGGTAGATATTTAATATTGTGGAATTTCTAACATTGTTGTTTAGCACCTGCTTAAAAAGAGGTGTTTTTAAAATAAACTATGTTAAAGTCTACTTAATTCTTAATTAATTATTTCATTAAGAAATGCGTTCTGTCATAATATTTGTCCCTAACCAAGTCTTCATATTAGTTGGAGGGAAGCAGATGGTACCGTTTGCGATTTAGAACTAATGTATGGACCAAGGCGGTGACGTAAACAAATATCGACCCCCACATGGCTAATAAATTGCAGCAAGGGGAAAAGGGCAGAGAATTTTAGGAATATTTCTAAGTCGGTTGGTTTGATTTTCGAGTTTCGTTTCTAGACGTATTTGATGTGTGGTTGCCAAGCGGGTTGATTCTTTACAAGCTGTGAAAGGAACAAATTAACGATAAACTTAGATTTTCTATAGTGAGTGAGTGTAACAGGCACAGAAACTAGTGATACTGATATCAACCTCGAGGTGACAAGTAGGTAGGAAGATGTTTATACCTGGTCATTATCATTAACCTATTTATATAATTTTTAGTTAATCTTTAATCTATCTAATCCACTTTACGGTCCATAATGGGTAGATTAACAGGAGGTGTAAAACGAAAAAGTGTTCGTCAGAAAATGAATAAAATACGAAAAGCAAAAGTTGAAAACCTATTAGAAACTTCGGAATCTTCAATTTTGAATCTTTCATCACATGAGGAAGAAGAGACTCCAGTTAGTCCAGTAGCGTCAACTTCAACAGATAAAAGTACTATGCTGCCAAAAAAGTGTGTGATCGAAGCAAGCAGTGTGATTGCCAGAAGCAGCACAGCTTCAACAAGCAGTGTAAGTGGAACAAGCAACGTGGATTATTCAACGGAAGTAGATCCTAGTGACGACATAACGAAGAAGGGAAGTAAAAGCTTAAGAAAGAGTGACAATTTTGTATTGACTGGTAGACGAATTGTTAACATAAACAATTTCTTGCAACAGATAATTACTTTTCAACATTTCTCTGGATTTTCTTGCCTTAATGAACATTTGCATGTCGCTAGTGAGCGAAGGTGTGGACTTCAAAGTAAATTTGTAGTGCAATGTAGTATGTGCAATGCAAACAAAACTATAGAGTCTGACAATGATCCAAATGCAATGGACATAAACAAAAGTGCAGTTTTGGGGTCGTTATCAACGGGAAATGGATATTCGCAACTTAGGGAACTGCTCTCCACGTGCGACATTCCCGCAATGGGTTCACATCTTTTTGTGAAAAGTGAAAAATTGTTGGCTTCATTTATCCACGATACTGCTTGGGAACTAATGGAAAGTGCAGGTCAGGAAGAAGCGCGGTTAGCAATTGAGGAAGGAAGGGTGGATAGTGACAACATACCTATGATATCTGTTATAGCAGATGGAGCATGGAGTAAACGTTCCTACAGAGTAAACTACAATGCTTCTTCAGGTGTAGGTGTCATAGTTGGACAAAGAACTGGTAAAGTGATATTTTTAGGAATTAGAAACAAGTACTGTTGCGTGTGTGCGGTGGCAAAATCGCGAAATTGTGAACCTTCAGAACACGTATGTTTTAAGAACTGGCACAAACCTTCTACAGGTATGGAAAGTGACATTATTGTTGAAGGGTTTATGCGAAGTATTGAAATGCACAACCTGAAGTACATATACCTTATTGGGGATGGCGATAGTAGCGTGATGAAAAAATTATCAGATGCAAAACCGTATGAAAATCGGTTAATCCAGAAAATTGAGTGCAGGAATCACTTGTTACGCAATTATTGCACAAAATTACGTGAACTTACTTTAAAAAAATTAAGTTCCAAGATATCTGTTCCTATAATTGAGAGAAACTTTCTTAACAACGCCATTAAAAGATTACGTAGTGGTATACAAGGCGCTATTAAATTTACAATTGCAACATCCAATCTGTCTCATAGTGATAAAATTAGAAATCTTAGGAATGATATCTTAAATGGACCTTCACATGTATTTGGACAGCATTCACAGTGCTCCGCTTACTTTTGTAAAGGGCCTAAATCGGAGAACGAAACAAACTGGATTCCACAAATGAAAATCTCAGGGCTATACCAAGATATAATGGTGGTTGTTGATAGGGTTGCTAGAAATGCGGAGAGTTTAATTTTAAACATGGATAACAATGCAGCAGAGTGCTACAACTCAGTGTTAGCCAAGTTTGTAGGAGGGAAGCGCGTAAATTTTTGTAGAAGAGGTTCATACCAAACTCGTTGTGAAGCCGCCGCAGCATCCTATAATACATCTCCAGGACAAATGATGCGGCGTGTACACAAAAAAGCAGTTAATGCTAGCCCTGGTATGTATGCCAAAAAGTTTATGTGTAGTATGACGAAAATAAGAAATAAGAAGCGATGTAGGCGACAGTTATTTCCCGAAAGCTTCAAAAAAAATAAAACTAAAAACGCAGCTGCTGATTCAGAATATGGTGCCATAGTTGAAGATGATCTGGAACCATTATCTGCGGAAGAATACAAAGCAAGAGAAGAGGAATTTTTAGGAACGTTAGCAAGCGAAGCTCAAGAGAGAGAGAAAATTCAAGTTGATACCATTGGACAAAGTAGTAATTTACTATGGAGACAACTGAGATGTACCCGCTTAACAGCTTCAAACTTTGGTGCAATATGCAAAATGCGTAAAACAACACATTGCGCGAATTTAGTTAAGAGGCTGTTATATTCCACTTTCTCTGGTACGCAGTCTACTCGTTGGGGACAAGATCACGAAATTGTTGCATCCCAAAGTTTTGAAGATATGTATAATTTGAAAATCAATGAATGTGGCCTCTTTATTGATGAAAATTATAGTTTTTTAGCAGCTTCGCCGGACGGCTTAGTGGGAGACAATGCTATCGTTGAGATTAAATGTCCGGCTAAAGCAGCATCTTGTTCTCCAATGGAAGCTGTGTTACAGAAAAAAATTAAATTTGCAAAAGAAGTCAATGGGACACTCAAACTAAAAGAAAGTGATAACTATTATTATCAAATACAAGGGCAATTAAAAATTACTAATAGACAATATTGTCATTTTATTATTTGGACTCCGTATGGTTTAAGTGTTGAGAAAATAGTGAGGAACGAAAAGTTTTGGGAAGAAAAAATGCAGCATCAACTTACTACATTTTTCCGCAAATGTTTTCTTCCCGAAATTATTGATCCACACTATAAGAAAAGTACAGGTATAAGAGATTTGAGAATGTTGGAATAACATGTAACTATAGACGTACATATATGTATTTGGCAATAAACCGTAAGGCATGTGATTGTAATGTCCATATACATAATTTCCCTTTTCACCTTTTTCTTATCACCTTAATATACTACTACATACTTACAAATTTACAACTTCATCAACGCACGCCTAGGCGTAATGCTGTTTGGACCTGCATTATGTGGATTTTGAAATATTTAAATATTGCACGTGGAAAAATTTTCATAGGAACGTAATAAATCGAATTGATTTACGTTAAGTTGCGGCAATGATCATTCAGCAGTAACTAAAATTTTGAGGAACGATTACACTATGTAATACTTAAAAAGATAAAAATGTTCATGTGTTTCAAATACTTGCCAAATGCAACGACTAATCGCCAATTATTAATAACAAAACTCTTGGCAAAGCGACGATGACTCATAAAACCATCATCCTGCTTTGCAACCGAACCTAAGTTGAGTTTTACCAGTGTAGCAATTCGATACACCCAATAAAATTCAAATTTGTGGTATGGAGGCCGCCGGTCGCAGAAATATTTCTTTCTGCGCCTGAAGTTAGGCATGGTGTACTAAGTACTATAAGACATTTTAAGGGTGAAGGGTTAGTTTCTAACAATTGCAATCAACTTTACCAAGACCCTAAATGATATCGTCAGGTACGTAAATGCTCGATTTTTTATTATTTGATAAATGTGGCTCGAAAATTAATTGTGAAAATCGGTCAATTTGCGAAACTTTGGCAATTTATTATAAGGCTTGTTGACATTTTTGGCAAAATTACGCCATGTAGGTACCTAAAGCAACTCTAGTAGAACTGAATTCTTTTTACTTTATTGCTTTAAATGCAGAAACAACCGAGAAAAATGTCTTATAGGAACTCAGGTTTAACCAAGTTTAGCGACACGAGCAGTACCCCCTTAAAGCAAACGACATAAATTCTCTTCAAAAAATGTTTAGAATAGGAAGAGATACCTACCACAAGCATTACTGTAATACCAATAGTAACTCTAGAGGATGTGTTTAACAGACTGAAACCAGTGTGGATCTTTGAAGTACAACGCCAACCTCGACATCCTTTGTTGATTTTAATCCAAAACATTTTTTTGACTGTATCTTAGCATACTTTCTACAAAATTGCCAATTAAAGAATAAAGAAAGAAAAGAAGATCAGTGACCACAAAATATTCATTGCCATTCCAGCAAAAATCCTAGAAGATAATATAACAATGAAAAATTTAAACTGAGCTTTTGACAAAATTTTACGTAGTAACAATTATTTACATCGACAAAAAAAGACAAAGCAATTGACTAAATCCTTTCAAGTGGCATGGCTATTTAATTAAAGATCTACACATTATAAATAACTACAAAAGAAAAACTTCTTAGATAAGGTTTTGCTGTTGTTAGCAAATTGAATGTCTTATCAACAATTCTTTATACAAAAAAAAAATAATGTTCGATTACACCAATGTTCTTGTTAAGATTAAAAAATACTTTCAGCAATATAGAGAACAAGAAAAAAAATTGCGTCTATGAAATCCATAGTAGCAATGGGGTTTACAAAATCTTAAAAAAAACAATTCAAATAAACTGTTAACTGTGAAGGCAAATGATTCGGCGACACAGTTGCTAAAACCATCCAATTTAAAAGGTCGTCGAGCATTGTCGTTTCAATTCGTCCAGAATCGTGACGAGAACGTGCTCTACAACCAAAACAACAACTGATAAATGCTCGAGTAGATTTAAGCGCACCCTCCCAGTTTAAAGGGACTGGCGTTTGGGGTTATGGAATTCGGTTCATAACTTTCAAAAAACCGTCCTTCCGGTCGCCTCTTTAAAAATTTCTCGCTCCTTCTTTAAGCTTGTCAAGACCCATTCTGCAGAAAGTAAGAGTTTGTATAATAAAGACATGTGAAGATAGCTAAGTTTTTTTAATTTTGCAGCTTTCCCCATTATTGTTCGTCTTGGATTTCCAAGTTGTATGCACTTCAATAGTATTTAAATGACTCAATCATGACACCGCAATCTCCGAAAACTATCTTAGAACTTAACACATTAGGCACGGATAGCGTCTAAAGGTGTCAAGATCGTTCTGATGGATTAACACTCCTGATATGTTAAAACAATTTTCTTCTATAGTTCTTCAAGTGCCATAGTTTCTACAAGTGTTTGTGATATGTTTCTTTATTAGTGCGTACAAACACGTGGGATCGAAATGACCAAATTTATAAGAAAAACTTTACTAGACGAGATACTATTCGGTGGTTGGCTTTTGCCCTCCAAAGGGGAGCGCTAAGTAAAATTCTCTAGACGAGAGGATCCATAACCGCTACATCACGAATTTTCCTCTATTACACATCGTATCTATGGTAAATATTTTTTTCTATATACCTGCGCAAATAAATTTGAGCAATGACCCAACCCGGAAATCCGAAACAAATATTTGACATCCCCATCTGCGACACGAGCTACAAAACGGAACATCACCTCGTCTCATAACTTTTTATGATCCAGTGGAAGAAATAAAATTCTTTTTATAACTTGTCTCAATTTGGATTACAAATAAAGTTAACAATTGTCCAGTTGTCGCCCCCTTTCAATAATATTTTCGTGAAATTGCCCGTTTTGTAGGGGTTTAATTTGGATTTTTGCCCGCCACATTGTTAACTAAACTATACGTTTTATGTTGGTGTAACAGACACACTTAAGAACCGCCGCAGTCTTATGCATTAAATTATCGACCTTAATGCAGGCAATTTCCCGAAACGGCTTTCGAAATTTATCGACCAATAAATAGAGAACGAAACTTGGCCGGAACGGCTTCTTCCGGAAAATCCCTATAATTATCGATCTTGTCTTTGTTAAATAAACACAAAATGGAAGAAATCTTTATGGATAGTTAGCGAAATCCCGGAAACTTTGTGGAGTCGACCTGCGACATATCCACAATTTAACTTTCTCCTAATCAAATTTATGGTATTGTTGTTTACATGCGATGTTACTAATGAAGTTACCGCGTTTAATACGACACGGTCGTGGTCTTGCCGCCGGATTAATGAACACGGTTCGCTTCATTTTACAAATTTATTTGATAACATTGTTAAATCTACTCCAGAGACGTGACCCTAATTAGAACACCGAGTCGGCTGTATCCAGATTTTTGGTTACATGGGAATCACCCCTCTATAACAGTCACAGCGATAGGTTAAATAATTTAAGTTCGCGAAGACACGCTATCTTCGCGAGCACTAAAATTTCTTCAGTAGTTTTGGTTCTTACAGTCAGTGGTGGGCTAAATTTCAAAACGACGTGAAGAATTTTTGAAACGAATTTTGGCAAACGTAATAATTTGCAAGTCCGGTCTAGATAACGGCACCTGAGACCTTATTGTACGTAGAGCGGTTGTAAATAACCAGGAACCAGGTAACCCTACTAAATTCTTTATGGCCGTCTCGGGCCCTTACAATTTTGTGATGTAGACAAACGATACTGGAGAAAAGCTTTGTGTTATCTTGAAACAAATGGTATTTCTTCGTTTCATGCTTCTCAAAAGAGTAAATAATTATCTGCTATTACGAATATTCCCCCAATTACTTGCGTCTCGGTTTTTCTTTTAGTTAGATTAATTTCTGCAGCAAAGAAAAATTGTTTGTTCTAAACTATGCTTTGACTTTTGCCTACGACGACGTAAACTCGCTGAAATAATTGGAAATTGCAAATATAAAGCTCTCAATATTAAAACTCGTTGCGCTGAAAAATAAGCCGAAAAAAATTCCTGAAGACTTGCTAGACGTGATCTGTTCTAAAGTAGCAACTTAATTTTGTGTTAGCAGTCTGAAATAAATGGAAATTGCGAATAAAATTTCGCAAAAAACTTGTTACGATTTCATTATAAAAGCTCGTAGTAGAGCTTGATAATAATTCTAGAGACTGAAGGATTTGAGGACGAACCTTATTTACTCGACGTGACGAAGACAAAAAAGTCGTTTAACTAAAGCGAAAAGAGACGATGATATTTAAATGCAAGTGTCGCGATTTCAGCCATGTCTAGGAGTTTCTGCTGCTTCGTTAACAGGTAATTTCCATTCCGCAGACGGCGTCGCCGTCCCGACGTCGATAACTAGGTTACGTTACTAGCTGTACAGGTAATTTTGTCCCGTCTAGTCCCCGGCACGGTGGAGAAACTTCCACAGATGGCCGCAATATCCGGTGAAAATATATTGAAAATACAACATCAAATTCGTGCAGCAATTTTCTCGACAATTTCTTCTTTTTCTTCATCATCCATAAATTTTCAATTCCAGTTGCTTTTCTCCCATAGGTTTTAGTAACACAACTGACAAAAATTCCAAAACTGCTTAAGAGGTGGAAATTTCGCTCAAGGTGCTCGAACTTGATCGAGGTACCTTTTCATGTTTTTATAATTCCTACAAGTCCCAGTTCAGCCTTATCCAAGTTCTCCTCGATCTTCGTCTCTAACTGTGAACATGAGACCTCTATTCAAGTATTTGTTTCTCGGGTGAGCAAATCCCTTAAATGTGTGGCGAGTACGATATAATTCCTTGAAAACTATTCCAGAGAGAAATTCCTCTCCGTTCGAAATTACGCAATTCAGGAATTTGAGAAGCAGCCTCGCAGCAAAGAACCACAGTTTCGAGAAACTGATCACATTGGCAAATCAAAGGACCTGATATAATAATTTGCCTCTACTGTTACTTAAAAATGAAAATTTTCGGTATATCTGTGTTGGTCTTTGACCTCGTTTAGGTTAAAAATTTGTATGCACATGAGGTAACTCGTAAAAATTCAGAAATTCAGTCAAAACTGTTTTAGTAAATTCGCTATCTCCAAAGATGCTGAAAAATTGATTAAAACTGAAAGGGTTTAATTCTGGTGAAAGTGTTCGTTAATTCAAATTTCCTAATTTTGCTACTACCAAAAAAATTCTCCACACCTACAACTACCGCAACGTAGAACTACCAACATCAATTAACTCTTGTTAAAAAGTTTAATTTCCCAACGCTGAAGTTTCTAGCGTGGGCCCCCCAAATGGAATTGATCTTCTCGTAGTAATTTGGAGGTTACTCAGTTTCAACATTAACAAGCACCTATCAGCTGGCGAAATTACGACCGAGGTTGAAGTGAGTAAATTATCGGCACAATTATTACACCACGCAGAGAGTTAATTGAGACGAAGTACTGTTCCTGTTTCTGGCAAGAGCTTCGCTCATAATTCGCGTACTTAATTGACGAATTCCATAATTTCATTTAGCGCAGCGAAGTAGCATTCGATGTCGACATTGCGTTACGGCATTTAATTACACGAAATAGAACACTCCCTTTAGATGGTGAGAGGTTCCTTTGATGGGAGGTCTCTTTCACTCTGCAAAAATCCATGAAATTGTATTACAAACCGCATCAGTCTTCAATGACGCGTTTCAATCGCAACATTGATGTCGTCGTCGTCTTGGTTCAGGTCCCGGAAAGCCTTTATTGAAGCCAAGTTACATTAACCCCGACAATCTACAGGTAATATCGGCGGTTTACAGGATCAAAGCGAACTGATGCGATTAGTAAATCCCGTTTTGGGAGATTTTTTAGGGAAATTCACTCGATATTCCGCTACAGTTGCTTCTCTTCTTCGTACAATGGTTCGTTAACTATCTTTATTGAGGGTTCTGTTAACATAAATCACACCAGGCAATCACGCCCTTAATCAATTAATGCAACATGCCGACATGACAAGTTCTTTCTCCCTTGACTTAGGTTTCCACTATCCGCACTTCGGCGGGATGTTACGACCCAGTTAACCCCACAACGGAAAATTTTCGGACTTTCCTCGACATTAATTTCGGCAAACTAAAAACTTGAGATGGTTACTTGATGTGTTAATTTATTTTAATTCATTTCGTCACGCTTTGGTGGAAAATTATAATGTTCGCTCAATATTAGAATCAACCTGCTAAATTGTAGCAATTTATCTAAAACTAAAAAAAATCCAGAAAGGTTGCGATCGCCAACAGAAACGTCAAGATACTATCAAGCATTACGCGGGAAATTCAAAATCCAAAGCAAAAAATTGGAGGAATGAACAAACAAGAAGAGTTAAGGATCGGTTGAAAGTTCGCTTAAAATTTTGTGTACCTAACGGGGGAAAAACAAGTGAATATCAAGATGTACAGACATTTCAGTTTTGAGATAAATCATGACGTAAGTCAGTAATATACGGTCAAAGTTTCCAGAAACCCACAAGTACTTGCGCAGAAAAAAAATTGAAACAAGTTAAATATTAGAAATTTAATAGAAAAAAATCAGAAAAATAAGAAGAAATGATCATGACGTACTGGTATTTCAGGAAACACCTTCAGGTAAATCATGATGTAAGTATTGAATAATATAGTCAAAATTTCTAGCAGTCGCAAGTACTTGTGTTTAGTTTGTCTTGGATGACGACTGGAGCAAGGTAGAACAAATAGAAAAAGTTATGCAAAAATCAGAAAATAACATTTATAACGAGAAGTGGAGTGTCGGTGTGAAAAATCGAAACCGTTATAAAGAACTACGAATTTTTTTGAAAATTTTAACCCCTCAAGTCTTGGAAGTTGACGGTTCATTTTTGTCTAAATTAAATTTCCGCCACTCTGCTGATATCACAGAGTAAAATATCAAACTTTTTTGGCGTTTTCAAACTTTTATTTAAATTCGTCAACTCAATTTAGTCGCAAATCCTCCTTGTAAATCGCAAAACAACAATTTTTTCTGGTTACAAAAGCAACTCGCATTTTGATTCTTCTTTGATGTTAATGACTTTTGTATGTAATCGAGTGATCCTCAAGGATCACTGGTTTCGTTTCCGTTTCGTTGACGCTTCTACAATAATTCGTCTAGTTCAGTTCGTATGTTGTTTGTGTCTTGTTATCGACTTGTCGGGTCTGATGTTCCGGGTTTATCTAGGAAACGTTCTGATTTGACACTCAGACGATGCGGGAGCGACGTCCTGATGGAAGACGATTAGCGAAAGGCTGACTGACTTCCGGGAATTCCTGAACGTGAAAATCACGACGTCCGCTTTTATCAGTCATTAGTCGGGATTAAATTAAGTCCCTTATCCCCGTCCCTCGATCCTGTCGTTGAATTTTTCACCTTTCATTCCGGACAGCTGACAAAGAAAACTTTCAAACATTAAAAGGGTTCACAAAGTTTTCGTTGCGCAAAACCATTTTTAGAGACCAAGACACGATGAAAAAAATTCAAATAAAGCGAACAGTTTTCGCTGACCACAAAAAATGCGATAACATTAAAATTAACAATAAAATAAATTATAAAATTAAAACAAGTTAGTTGCGTTTAGACGAAGAACCAATAACGCGAGTTACTGCTTTAAATTTGTACAGAAATTTTTTACAGTGTATGTATTCATCATGAAGGCTGTTGTCGACTAGCCGACAGCGAGGAAGGTTAAGGATTTAATTGGAAATACAATTTAAATGCGTCTTTATGCTTCAAACGACAACTTAGAAATATTTCGCTTTAAAGGAAAAACTCGCAAAATTTCTAAGTATAGTTGACGCTTTAAATAGCGAAGACCTTTGGCAACAACATCGAAGATCATTTCTTACTTGCAAACTATCAAGTAATTAGCCATCGAAGTTCAACAACATCAAAAAAGGCGCCCGGCAAGATGGCAACAACGAGATTTTGCTCAATTTTCTTATTAGAAAATTATTTATTGTCATAAATTCTAAAAGTTGAGAAAAACAAATCTAGCTAAGTGGGTAACAAAATTTAGGTACTAAAGCAGGTATCAAGAATAAAAAAAATAATTAAAGTAAAGTAACTAATGAAGGCACAAGATCGTGCTAAAAAGTTTGGAATAATTAACAAAATCTTTATCGAACACGCCTAAAATAAATTCGTTTTAACTAAGAGTGGCAGGAAAGGAATCAATTTCGAGCTGACAACTACCTTGACGTTACATTAAAAGTTGTTTTGGAGAATCAGCACGCACTATGTCAATCAAAGGTACAATTTTATTATTAATGGTAAAAGAAGCACGCCACTGCAAAGCACCCTTGCTCAAGCGAATTCGACGCAGAATTAATCGGTTTGGTTCTGACTGACAATTAACTTGTTAATACGTCAAACCAGTGGCAAAAATGAAATATTTTTAAAATTATTGATAAATCTTCAAAATAATAAAAACAATGTGTACAGGTCAAGATTTAAATTTTAAGATATAGCAAGCAATAAATAAAATAACAAAATTTTTAAGGGAAGTGTAAGGACTCATGCAGTTTTCAAGGATTACAGAAAAAAGAACTTAGAAAAAACATCTAGAGGTAGTATATGGTAAAAATAAGCGCTGGCGATTAAGAAAAATACAGGAAAATGACGCAAAACTTAGAAAATCAAAATTCTATATGGACAACTTAAAAAGCTTTTGACAAAAAAGTATAAATAGAAAAAATCTAGACCAAGACCACAGAAGAAGAAGACTTTAATACTGAAATACTTAGGAGTAGTGAAGGAAAACTTTAGAAGAGGTGGAAAAGAGACCCAAGTGAAAAATTGAAGTGTAACTTAGCTAACAGACAAGTTGAAGATATCTTGCCAAATTAGCAATGTTGTCTTTGTCTTAGCAATTTCAAGAAGAGTTGGAAATTTGAGGGGAGGTAGAGAAACTTGTCACCTTAAAGATCTAAAAAATGCAGAACTCTAAATAAAGAACTGCAAAAAATCGGGACCAAGAAAATCTAGACAGAAGAAATGCTAGACCAAGACTACAGAAAAACATGATTTTAATAGAGAAATACTTGGAAATAGTGTACAGAAACCTTATAAGCAGTGAAAATAAGAACCAAATAAAGATCTAAAGTGTAACTTAGCTAATGCATTGGGCAATGTCCTTCTTGTTTTATAAATCCAAAAAATAGTTGGAAACTTGAAGGGAGATAGACCTCGTTACCTATATTCTAGAAAATGTAGAACTAGTGAAGATCTGGGAAAAATCTCGACAAAGAGAGTCTAGATAGGAAAAATCCTAGACTTCCAAGATTACAGAAGAATAAGATTCTGATACAGAAATACTTAGAAAAAGTGTATAGGCGCGTCGTAGGTAGTGGAAGCAAATATTGAATTAAAATATAATCTCGGCAATAGAATTTGGCTTCGCAATTCAAAAAAGAACTGGAAACTTGAACAGACATAGAAGAAATTGTCACCTCAAAGGTCTAGAAAATGCAGAACAGTAAATAAAAATGTGGAAATCAACTAGGCAAAGTAATTCTAGTCAGAAGTAATCTAAGACCAAGATTACAAAGAAGCAAGATTTTGATATAGGGATACTTAGGAATGGTGTACAAAAGCCCCATAGAAGATAGAAATGACGATCAAGTAAAGAATTAATGTAAAGTTTAGCTCATAGACGAGTTGATAATATTTTGCCAAATTGGCAATGTCCTCCTTGTTTTATAAATTAAAAAAAGAGTTGCAAACTTCAACAGAAATAGAAGATCTCGTTACCTAAATTCCAGAATATGTACAACCAGTATAGAACTAAGAAAAATCTTGACAAAAAAAGTCTAGGTAAAGAATCCTAGATTTCCAAGATTACAGAAGAAAAAGATTTTAATACAGAAATACTTAGAAATAGTGATAGACGCGTCAAAGGTGGTGGAAACAATTAAATAATTAAAATGTAATCTAGTCAATAGAATTTGGCTTGGCAATTCAAAAAAGAATTAGAAACTTGAACGGAGATAGAAAATCTTGTCATTCAAAAAAAATAGAAAACGCAGAACTCTAAATGAAGAAGTGCTGGACAAGAAAATTCTGAATAGAAGTATCCAAGACCAAGATTATAGAAGAGCAATAAAACTGTTGCACCTCCACAGCGTTAAGTTTTGCTGAAATTGGGAAGATTTCGTGTTGGGTCAGTTAATTGTTGAAATTGCTGACCGAAGTGGTAAAATTGCGAAAGAATCTCGCCGCGCCTGCAATAAATCCATAAATATTTAACGTGCCGCAAAGCTCGCCCTTGGTCGGAGATTAACCGGGTAATTTGAAGGGGTAAATTTTATAAATAGCCAATGCAGTGGCCAATTTACGGCGGCGACGATCCCAAACCTCCCAGGGATGACGTCCACTCACTACATTTAATTGGTTAACCGGTTCAGAAAACGTGAAGCTTTTATAAAAATTTCCCCAATACTTCGAGCAGTTTCTTTTCAGCTAAGGCTGATTTTACCTCTTCTTGTGCAATTTCTAAACAGATCAAACAAATTTATTAATTAGTCGGTGAAGATTTCAAAAAAGAAACAACACTGTCCCGATTTCTTTTCTAATTATTTGATTACGCAAAAACGTTGAAAGCAACCTCTCATTAGAGCGGAATTAACAACTTCAAAAGCCGCCCCCGTCTCTTTCTTTGTTGATGAGAATATTCAGAAATTGGCACAAAAAGTCGCACGACAACAACCGCAGAGCTATTTTCATAATACTCGTTGGAACAATTTCGGGCGTCGATCAAAACGATTTTCTATTATTAAAAGCGACGAATTAGATTGTTTCCGGAATATGAAAATGGCTCATTTTGGGTTTTCGCACAATGAAAAACCGACCGACTTTTCTCGCCGACGTAATTTTTGATTTATTACGTCGACTGCACGCAATTCACTTTTTTATGAGACGTTAATGCGCCAGAAGTGATAAGAGTTGAGAGCTTAACAGCTTTTCAGTTTCGAGGAGTTGCGTTTGAAACGACCATAACTGCATTTATTACGAGAAGTGGGAGCAGATATCGAAAATTAACAGCATTATCGCGATGTAATTACAAATAAAACTGAATTTCAGACTCGACTTTTCAGGAGGGTCAGGTCAAACCCAAAACAACCCGTCGCCGAAAAGAAGCGACCGAAAAATAGTTGGCGACGCAATTTTAAGCCTAAAAACACGATTTTTCCGTGAGACTTTCACAACTTAGCGTGGTCGTTGATAGCTCCAATTTTTTTTTTGACGTGACTTAGAAAACACCATTTAACAATGTAAGACTTTTAGTTTTTTCAAATAAACTCTCTTTACCCCAATAAATAATTCGGAATTTGCTCCTTTTTGGTCCATTTTGAAAGGTAGTCGGATTGAACAAAAACAACTTCAAATTAGTGTTTTTTAGAATAATCACGCTGTAACTCCAAATTTTAGAAATTTGTACCGAAACAAAGTCGTAACGCCCAAAGTTTAATCCGCATCCTTATTAATTTCTTGAGAAAGGGCAAAAAGTTTCGAGAAAATTATAGAGACCGTTACTGAAATCCAAACAAAATATTGGCAATGTTTTGGTCAAAGACATTAAAGCGACACTTGAAAAATATTGAAAATCGCCGAGTCTCCGGAAGAATCAATATAAAAGTAGTGAGGTGCTTGAAAACGCCGCTCCCGCCGTCCCCACTCAATCAAGAGTCGATCGAACGCAGCGGAAATGATTGATCGACCGATTCTAGTAATTCTCTTTTAGTTGCTTGAGCTTTCGGTCTACTGCAAATTTGTTGTTTCGTTATATCGACAATATGGTTGAATGTGAAGTAGTCGTCGGGGAATTCATGGGGAATGAAACCGATTTCGAGATTAGTTGCAGCAAGTGCGACGTGCATTCTTGCCGTAGGTACCGTTAAGTACAGTTGCATCGTAAAAACCGCGAAATAACTCTAGTAAACGTACAAGTACAGCCACGAACATAAATAATGGCAACGATGACGACCGAAACGAAGTTTCACGTCAAACAACCTGCACGCTAAATAAAAATTTCACAATGTGCATGCAACGTACAATTAGGGCCATGCCAGGCGATAACGAATATTGCCAACGAATCAAGCGAATAAATTAACGAAGAAACTTTTGTCGTTGTGGAGTGCAAAGTCGCTCTTATCTCGACTTTTAAAGGTAAAAATAAATAAATAAAATAGTTAGATTTGTTGATTGCGTCTTATAGTTGCTTAAAAGAAAAGTCGTCAAAAAATTATTGAGTGCAGCAGAACACGAAAATAATGGTCTCACGTAGAACAAAATGGCCAAAAATTAAAATTTTCTCCGATTTTAAAAATATTTTGACGATCAGTTCGTCATTGATTAAAAATTAATTATCGGCAAACTTTTCGTTTTACAAGATACCTCGTTTGCAGTTGCGCGAATCAAAAATTTCAACCTAACTAAATATGGAGAATTCTTTTTGCATACCGATATTTTTCGAATTAAATTTTTTCGATAAAGATTTAGCGGGATAATTATTTAAATGTGGAGTAAAGTCAAAATTGCCGGCCGCGCGTTCCTAGCTTCTCGCTTTCGGTTTCACGCGCTCTCTCTCCGATTTATCGTTTCCACAGGTCCTCTCTCGACTGGGCACAAACAATTCTTCTATACGAACACTATTTGGGCTAAATGTGGGGCATATTTTGCTGAAAACCGTTATTCAGTTCCGTATTGCAAACGAAAACTGTAAAGTTTAACGTTTTTAATAATCCGGCGTAATCCGTGGAAAAAGCGTCCGTTTTTGAGGAAAGTGGGATCGGCTTTAAACCGGAAATGCGTTTAATAAACTCAAGTAACCGCTCTTATTGAAGTCGTTTTAGAAATGATTTTAAGCCGCCGACAGCAGCTGAGATGTTGCAAACGTCCTCGTTTTACCACAACGTTGAACTTTTCTCGTGCATTTTATTTTTAGTCACCCGGTTCGTTCACGTTATTTTCCCCGTTTCTCTTGTTTCGCAATTGCGCCAAATCACTGCCAACAAGACAGGTCGTCAATAATCAGAAAAAAAAAACCGGAAATAACCGTTAAGACAATCAAAATTGGAAGAGCAGCGTAACCCCCCCGACAATCGAACCCTATTCGATTTTCTCCTATCGCGTTACAAATTTTGTTCATCCTTTCAATTTTTCAAAGCTCGAAACGTTGCTTGCTGCTGTCGGATAAATGGTGAAGAATCAAATGGGACGAAAAAAGCTCGGTAAAGTGTGAGGTAGGGAGATTTGAGGATAAGTGAATTTCGATAAATTTCGACAAAATTACGTTGGGAAATTCGGTAAGTAATCGTTCGTAGACCGAATTTCATGCAACCCCACCACTGCGGAATGGGGAAGTTTGCCCAGCTGAATCAAATTCGGGCTTAAATCACAATTATTGGGGTTGAGGGCGAATGAAATTAAGTCAAATTCAGTCTCAACTTTAATTTCAATTATTTATAAAAATATTTAATTTAATTAGATTAGACAGCTCCGCTAGTTATTGTGTAATGGCAATTTAATTTAAATTAAACTCGTCTTAACAATTAAAAGGTGTAACAGTTAATTTGCATGGAACGAATGCGGTATCGCTCCATAATTTGTTTCGCGACTCGCTACAAAAGCGCCCCAGGCCGGATTTGTGAATTATTTTCATCAACTTGGCAATGACTTTTCCTGCAGGTTTAGACTCCTACACCTGGTGCTTTTTAATGGAATTTTTTAATTATTATAACAAAGTCGAAAATTTTTGTCCCCTTATCAAGTTAAATGACTTGAAAAGTTCTTTAGATGTTAAGATTTTACGATTATGCAATTACAAGTCAAAATGTTATGTTATCGCAAGTTTTCTACTTTAATTGGACTGTTTCTAAATACGTCATCTGGTAATCGACCAATAACATAGCTCCAATGTTGTCAGATTGATATAAATGTAAGCGTAATATAAATTATGCGTTCCTTGAAGAAATACTTAAAATTTTAAGGTACAAATTGTTAATTATCAACTCAATTCTTGCGTACTGCAACACCACAACTTATTCATTAATTTTATCTTAAGATAAAAGCTCTACGATTTTAAATAAATAAGTCAAATTTTTTACTTTTCATCAAAATTTTGACCAAAAAATTCACTTGTCTCCTCGCAATTAAACTTTGAAAATGAAATCTTGTTCGACATATTAAATTCGGTTGACCAGCACCGACCTAATATTCCATTCCGGTCGAATGTCTTTTTTCAAATTTAATTTATTTAATGTTTTTAAATTCTGGTTTCTTAATAACCGTTTTTAGTGATCAATTTGGCCGAAATTTTGATAATTGCGGGGGAATTTTACCGGTAAAGCAGAAACCCTTGTTTAATTACTTGTGCGGGAACTTTTAAAAACTTTTTCAATTTCTCAAAACTTGCTTTCGACATTCGAATCAAACAATTCGCCCCCGCTAAAACTCCAATTCATTAACTCCTGACACACAGTTCACCGCTAGCAATCGGCACAAAGAACGTTTCACCAATCCTTCCGAGCGTAAAGCGACGACGACATCGACGATTTTTAAACCCCCAACGACTTGAACTATCCGAACAATTCACCCAGTCGTCAGACGCTTTACAACGTTTTCCGCATAAAATTCGCAACAACCCTTTCGACAATATTAAAAGAAAAATTATGATCAATAAAAACACAAGAAGGAAATTTAAATTTTATCGAACGATGGTTGAGTAAAGGTTTAATTGCCCTAACGGCGTATTTGTTAAAAAGCAAAAACAGTAGAGGGATGAAAAGGTAATTGGGAATTAGAGGGAGTTCTTATGCAACAACCGCCCCTTTTAGTCTCTACATGCAACAAAGCTGGACCCTTCCCGTTAGAAACCGAGAACCCGCAGGAATATTCGGACGAGTTCTCAACGATACAAGTAACGAGGGAGCTTAATTTCAACCACCACCCCAAAAACAACAGAATAATTCAGCTTCCCGCAAGTCTGGAGAAGGGGGTCAGTTTTGGGAGGCTTCGCCAGTTTTAGGGACAAAACAAAACGTTGAACATACGTCAAAAGTTGAGCTTTTCTTTAACTCGCAATAGAGATTTTGCACGGAAGAAGAAACTTCGAATCGATTACTTAAATTGGTGGAAAAGCTCGTAAAAAGTTGTAATTCCATGAAATCAAACTTTTATTTTTTTAAATAATTCTTGCGGTTCTTATATTTTGGTCAATAATTATTTTTAGCTTTAAGCTCTACCTCGAGTAAAAATTATAATTTTAGGAAATAAGCGTGTTTTCAATTTTCTTTCGATTATTCTTTGCTTGGAGCAAAACCTTCGCATAATTTGTTATTAATAATAAAAAAATACGAACAAAACATTCTCTTGTTTTTAAATTTATTTGAATTATTTTTTCGTCTAATGGGAAATTCTGAACATGTTTTATGAAATCAATTTAATAAAAAAATTGCTTGCAGATTTTTCTTCCATGAAAATTTCGTGGTAATAAAAGCTTTCCAGTACTTTTTTTTCATTTTACGTACGGTCACGTTTTAAAAAGCTCCCGTTTTAAATTTTATTTTGATACAAACTCTCACAATTTTGTTTGCAAAACAAACCAAAGCTCGGTGTCAATTTTTTTTTAAATATTTTCAATTCTTATCTGAGCTTTGGTGAAAGTTTAAAAAGTAAAATTTCCGATTTTTAGCAAGTCAATTTTAGAAAAAACTTGTATGCAACAAACCACGTGTAGACTTTTCTTCGAGAAAAATTTCGTCATCATGAAAGCTTTCGTGTAAAATTTCAAAGCTCTGCCACAAATTCCAGAAACTGTTTTCAATTGTTTTAAGAAGCTCCCGTTTTCAATTTTATTTCGATACAAACTGTCACAATTTTCGGGAACCTTAACGGTTGCAAAGCAAACTAAAAGCGACTTTTCAAATTTTTTTTAAATATTTTTAATTCTCATAGAACTTTGGTCAAAATGTACAAAGTAAAATTTCCATTTCCTATGAACTCAATTTTAGAAAAAGTTCGTAATAAGAAAACTGCTTGTAGAATTTTTTTCCATAAAATTTCGTCGTGAAAAAGCTTTTGTGTAAAATTTGACAAGAAATCCAGATATTGTCTCCATATTACGTACGTTCAAGTTTTAAAAAGCTCCGGTTTTCAACTTAATTTCGATAGAAAGTTCTGAAAATGTTCGAGAACAAAACAAATGAAACACTCGCTTTCAAAAATTTTTCAAAAAAACGCGAATTCAGAATTTTGCAAAAAACTCGATTTCAAAATTTTGCAAGAAAGCTCGATTTCAAAATTTTGGAAAATATTATTAATCCTAGTCAGAACTTTTGTCAAAATTTACGAAGTAAAATTTCCATTTCCTATCAACTCAATTTTAGAAAAAGCTGGTAATAAGAAAACTGCTTGTAGAATTTTTTTTCAATAAAAATTTCGTCGTGAAAAAGCTTTTGTGTAAAATTTGACAAGAATTCCAGATATTGTCTCCATTGTACGTACGTTCAAGTTTTAAAAAGTTCCGGTTTTCAATTTTATTTCGATAGAAAGCTCTGAAAATTTTCGACAACAAAACAAAACAAACGCTGGCTTTCAAAATTTTGCAAAAAAAACTCGATTTCAAAATTTTGCAAAAAGCTCGATTTCAAAATTTTGAAAAAAGCTCGAATTCAAAATTTTGCTGAAAGCTCGATTTCAAAATTCTGCGAAAAAGCTCAATTTCAACATTTTGCAAGAAAGCTCGATTTCAAAATTTTGTAAAATCTTATTAATCCTAGTCAGAACTTTTGTCAAAATTTACGAAGTAAAATTTCCATTTTTTATCAACTCAATTTTAGAAAAAGTTCGTAATAAGAAAACTGTTTGTAGAATTTTTTTTCAATAAAAATTTCGTCGTAATAAAAGCTTTCCTGTAAAATTTATCACATTTACCACAAATTCTAGAAGTTTTCTCTATTTTACGCCCGTTTAAATTTTACAAAGCTCCCGTTTTCAATTTTATATTTCAACAAAGTGTCACAATTTTTGGCAAATGTAAGACTCCAGTTGCAAATCCAAAATGTCGTTTCAAAACCTTTGAAAACATTTTTAATTCTCATAAAAGTTCAGTAAAAAATTGCAAAATAAAATTCCACTTTTCGTAATTATCCCAGAAATGTTAAAAAACTTGAAACAAACCGGAACCGAACGTCATATTCTGAATAGTTTCATAAATTTCAAACTATTTTGGTAAATTGACTCGAACTCGTTGACGTTCTTTGTTTTTTAGACTACCGGGAAAACTGGTAGCAGGAGTCTCGATTAATTAAATTACGATACGGGGGGAGCAAAGGGGGGAACCGCTGGGGGTGGCTGGTACCCGTCAATCAGGCAGTTTTCGGCGCATCAGGTTTAATACCGCAAGAAATTCTTCAAGGGTTATTAGCATACACCTAATATTATTAGCGAACGAGATTGGGGCCGTAATCAAACTGTAATTAAGTAAAACTCGCCGCCCCTCAGGCCCACCCCTAACGCCATCACAACCGTGAAATAAACAGCAGCAGGAATTAAGTGATTTTTTAATCGATAAAGTCGCCTTATCGATCCGTTTAAATAAATTATAACAAATTACAATAAGTCGAAAGGAGGTCGGTAAATGTAGTCTCAAGGGGTTGCAGCACGTTAAAAATATTTTTTTTAAACCCGAAACATTTGTGTTAATTAAGAGTTTGTATGGGCAAATAATTATAAGGGGAATAAAACAAACGGAAGCGTCCAATTGGATCGGGATTAGATAACGTAGTGTACGTCACGGGAACAAAGCCAAATATGCTTTTGTGTGTGTACATCGAAAAAGCACGGTGTCGGTCGACAGGTTCAGAACGGGCTTATCTGGATTACACATAGCGCCCACGGGACTTCCCCGGCTTGTTAAAACAAAACTTGTCGATAGATAGAAGCGGAAGAACGTGCTAACTATGGGGGAAACGCGGATCCGTTTCTTGGCCGGAGGCGATTTCGTTGTTGAAAAGTCGTTTTAGAAGAGAGAAAAA
The DNA here is from genome assembly GCA_905333025.2 of Pyrochroa serraticornis. Lineage (NCBI taxonomy): Eukaryota > Metazoa > Arthropoda > Insecta > Coleoptera > Pyrochroidae > Pyrochroa > Pyrochroa serraticornis. The sequence continues at coordinate 3,440,172 of HG995157.1, read as the reverse complement.
AATACGAAAAACCGACAATAATTGCGGTATGTCGTCGAGCTTTGTTAGTATAATAAAAGTTGACGAACAACTCAATGACGTGACCCTTGTGAAGCGCAATGCAAGTCTGAATGCGGGAGGGTCCTCGAAAGCTTTTGTCCGGTTCTGCTATTAACGAGCTTAGGGAGATTGTATAGGTGCACCTAATATGGAGGTTTTATAGAAGCAGTCACGCAACTTGATTGGGTTAAAAAAAACTGAAAAAGAGTGGCTTACAGTTGCTACTTGGTGCTCCTACTGGCAGCACAAATTTGATAAATTAATAGAAACAAAATATTTTTTTAAAGCAAAAACTTTCTGCCACTTTACTAAAGAGTTTTTCACTTTTTCGTACAATTGTCTACAATTAATTAATTTTTTTAATGCACCATTAAGCCCAATCAGACTAACTCTACAAAAATTTTAACACCAACACTTTTTGTATTGTTAGCAGTAAATAAAAAAATCTTTCTAAACAAACCCAAATACACGCAACTTAAGAACTAGAACGAAACAACTTTTTCAGGTTACGTATTCAAGTGGTGCTACCAAATTCTGACCTAGTGTCGGATTACGAAACTTTTCTTTACTTTTCCCTTCCCATATATTTTCGTAAACTTTTATTTACAACATCCAGTTTTTCTTCCAATTCGCGTGTTTTCCCTACACGACAGTTCTCCTCGGGGTTAAGGATTAAGTATCGTTTTCAGTAACTTTGACCGAGGGTCGCCGCCCTCTATTATACCCGCCCTATTTCGTCCCGGCAAGTGGACGTTCTAACCATTTGTTCCTCATAGTTAGCGTTTCATAATGTCGTTTTCCCTGCGGCTCTTGTGGCCGCCATAACGATATCCCTATAAAATTGCCGACCGTTCCTGATCATCACCACACTCGCACTCATCCACAATTTACAACCATCGAAACAAAGTGCGTTATTCCAAGTTGTAAGCGACATATAAATTCTTATTACAGCCCTAGCAGTTGTTGTTCGACTGAGGTATTTTTAATGGTTCGAAAACGGACGCGAAGGGCTTACGCTGGATTAGGACAAAAAGGGGCGCTTTTAACGAGCTTTTAATCACCCAATAAAATTTCGCCGAAACCTTTTCCACGACCTCGTCAAAGTCCGCACTTATTGAGAGATGGCAAAAATTTTAATTAATAGTCAAAGATTCCGGGAAATCTCCCCGCTCGAGTCTAAAGCAGGAAAAACGAGAAGAAAAATTTAATTCTTGCCAGTTTTTAGCAAAATTTTCTTCAGAAATCTACAAAATTGTTAATCACTAGAAAAAATTTCAAATAGCTCTTGATGAATTTTTTTATATCTGGAACTGTTAGTTACTGCTGAATTTTTGAAGCCCTAAAACTCCTGCTATTAAATTTAGATGCTACTTGGATTTCTCTCAGAAATCTCTGGAATTTTTAGTGACGCACCGAGACGACTCTTGTTGAATTTTTCTAATTTCTGAAACTGTTAGGTACTGCTAAATATTTGAAGCCCTAAAACTCCTGCTGTTGAATTTAGGTGCGACATGGATTTTCTTCAGAAATCTCTGAAAATTTCAGTAACGCACCGAGACGACTCTTGTCATTTTTTTTTTAATTTCTGGAACTGTTAGTTACTGCTAAATTTTTTAAGACCTAAAACTCCTGATGTTGAATTTAGGTGCGACTTAAATTTTTTTCAGAAATCTCTGCAATTTTTAGTAACGCAACAAGACGATTCTTGTTGATTTTTTCTAATCTCTGGAACTGCTAGTTACTGCTAAATTTTTTAAGACCTAAAACTCCTGATGTTGAATTTAGGTGCGACTTAAATTTTTTTCAGAAATCTCTGCAATTTTTAGTAACGCAACAAGACGATTCTTGTTGATTTTTTCTAATCTCTGGAACTGCTAGTTACTGCTAAATTTTTTAAGACCTAAAACTCCTGATGTTGAATTTAGGTGCGACATGGATTTTCTTCAGAAATCTCTGAAAATTTCAGTAACGCACCGAGACGACTCTTGTCATTTTTTTTTTAATTTCTGGAACTGTTAGTTACTGCTGAATTTTTGAAGCCCTAAAACTCCTGCTATTAAATTTAGATGCTACTTGGATTTCTCTCAGAAATCTCTGGAATTTTTAGTGACGCACCGAGACGACTCTTGTTGAATTTTTTTAATTTCTGAAACTGTTAGGTACTGCTAAATATTTGAAGCCCTAAAACTCCTGCTGTTGAATTTAGGTGCGACTTGGAGTTTCTTCAGAAATCTCTGAAAATTTAAGTGACGCACCGAGACGACTCTTGTCAAATTTTTTTAATCTCTGGAACTGCTAGTTACTGCTAAATTTTTTAAGACCTAAAACTCCTGATGTTGAATTTAGGTGCGACATGGATTTTCTTCAGAAATCTCTGAAAATTTCAGTAACGCACCGAGACGACTCTTGTCATTTTTTTTTTAATTTCTGGAACTGTTAGTTACTGCTAAATTTTTTAAGACCTAAAACTCCTGATGTTGAATTTAGGTGCGACTTAAATTTTTTTCAGAAATCTCTGCAATTTTTAGTAACGCAACAAGACGATTCTTGTTGATTTTTTCTAATCTCTGGAACTGCTAGTTACTGCTAAATTTTTTAAGACCTAAAACTCCTGATGTTGAATTTAGGTGCGACTTAAATTTTTTTCAGAAATCTCTGCAATTTTTAGTAACGCAACAAGACGATTCTTGTTGATTTTTTCTAATCTCTGGAACTGCTAGTTACTGCTAAATTTTTTAAGACCTAAAACTCCTGATGTTGAATTTAGGTGCGACATGGATTTTCTTCAGAAATCTCTGAAAATTTCAGTAACGCACCGAGACGACTCTTGTCATTTTTTTTTTAATTTCTGGAACTGTTAGTTACTGCTGAATTTTTGAAGCCCTAAAACTCCTGCTATTAAATTTAGATGCTACTTGGATTTCTCTCAGAAATCTCTGAAAATTTAAGTGACGCACCGAGACGACTCTTGTCAAATTTTTTTAATCTCTGGAACTGCTAGTTACTGCTAAATTTTTTAAGACCTAAAACTCCTGATGTTGAATTTAGGTGCGACATGGATTTTCTTCAGAAATCTCTGAAAATTTCAGTAACGCACCGAGACGACTCTTGTCATTTTTTTTTAATTTCTGGAACTGTTAGTTACTGCTAAATTTTTTAAGACCTAAAACTCCTGATGTTGAATTTAGGTGCGACTTAAATTTTTTTCAGAAATCTCTGCAATTTTTAGTAACGCAACAAGACGATTCTTGTTGATTTTTTCTAATCTCTGGAACTGCTAGTTACTGCTAAATTTTTTAAGACCTAAAACTCCTGATGTTGAATTTAGGTGCGACATGGATTTTCTTCAGAAATCTCTGAAAATTTCAGTAACGCACCGAGACGACTCTTGTCATTTTTTTTTTTAATTTCTGGAACTGTTAGTTACTGCTAAATTTTTAAAGCCCTAAAACTCCTGATGTTAAATTTAGGTGTGACTTGGATTTTGTTAAGAAATCTCTGAAACTGTTAGTTACTGTTGAATTTTTGAAGTCCCAGAACTTCTGCTGTTGAATTACGGTGCAACTTGAGTTTCTTCAGAAATCTTTTTGACATTGTCAATGATGCACCGAGAAAACTCTTATTGATTTTTTTAAAATCTGAAAGTGTTAGCCAATGTTGAATTTTCGAAGCCCCGGAACTCCTGCTGTTGAATAACGGTTCAACTTAAATTTTTTTCAGAAATCTCTAAAATTGTTAGTGACGCACCGAGAGGGCTCTTGTTGAATTTTTTTAATCTCTGGAACTGTTAATTACTGCTAAGTCTTTAAAGTTCTAAAATTCCTGCTGTTGAATTTAGGTGCGACTTGGATTTTCTTCAAAAATTTCTGAAATTGAGAGTGACACACCGGGACGAGTCTTGCTAAATGTTACTATTCTCTGGAACTGTTAGTTACTGTTGAATTTTTGAAGCCCGAGACTCCCGCTGTTGAATTTCGGTGCGACTTCAGGAACAAAAATGGTTGTATTGCTACCCCGGGTAATTTCCATTAGTGCCGCTCCCCCTAATTTCTTCGTTGCAGCATCCCCTAATGCAGCCCGAAGAAGTTCGTAAGTAAAGCCTACGGTTGCAAGAGTAAGTTGTTTGGGCTCGTTACGCGAAAATAGTAAAATCAATGGAGCGTCGTGAAGCTTTTACCCTCCTGCAATCCAATTAAATTCCCCGATGTAAAGGTGCCGCACCGGCACTGCGTGCGTTTTCTTTGTGGTAGTCCATAGCGAAAATTCCTGCTGCAGTCTCTTCTGTATTTGTTCATCGAAACGAATTAACTAAAACACGAAAGAGAACCGCCCCGTCCAAGGGTGTTTTTTTTTTCTCGTTCGCAATTCTCTTTCTGTTTGCTGGAAACAGGGGGACGAATTGCAGCTTAATCTGCCGTAATCGCTCGTTGTATTGGGACATTTGCATGTTGGTTGCTATTTATTTCAATGGTTTTTATGGTAATTTTATGCGAACAACTGGAAACGCTATTTACGCAGCCTTGGTCCACATTTCTTGCATCTTAGTGGCGATGTTTGAATTTGGTTTAGCGTGTCACTGATGAGGACATGTAATTATCAAGATATATGATGTAAATTTTTACGTAACCTTCTATTGTAAGTCGTGTTAGACCAGAGTATTTAAATTTTTTCTTCAAACCTTATTAGGAAGTTGCTGTAATTATCTGGACTGAAGAAATGCCGCCCTTGTTATGAAAGGATTAGACAAAATTTAATTTGAGATTACAATGTATTTGCATAATACAGCAATCCCATGTTCGCGAAGAAAAATGAAGGGAACGACTATACCAGCAGGATTTTCTTTACCACGCTGAGATTATTGAAGACTTACAGGAGATTTCGGAAAATTCTAATTTCGTTCGTTGAAAACTTTCCTCGATATTGATTAAAAATCATGCAAATTATTGAAATTAACAATAAAAAATTGACAATAATTCTACAACTTTCCCTTTCTTTCTACAAAGTTGGCAACATACGCAGAAAAATCGAAAAACGGGGTAAGTTTTTCGATTTTTTCATTGTTTAATTTTCTAGTTGTCATAAGGCAAAATTTTGAATGGGCGTAACTAAATGGTAGATTTCGGTAGATTCATTACTGCAGCATTTTCCGTTGTTAACAACAAATAACATTCGTGCAGCTTAACGTTAACATCATTATTGACGTTTTTGCTTCAATTAACTTATAGAAAATTATTATTTTGAGGCTAGAGTACGATATTAATGAGTTGGTTGATAGCTACAAGTTGCGTTTATTCACTTTGACGTTAAATCAATTTTATTTTATTGTTGCAAAGAAAATCGAAGTAGAAAATCTGAATGTTTCGAGAATCCCGCCTGTCAGTCAAGCCGAATTAGCGTTGAAATTTTAATTTCGAAATATCAATACGACTCCCTTGCGCATATTTTATTCGACATATCGAAATGGAAAATTCGATTTTTTTAAGTAATATCCTTCCAAATAAAACTGAATACTCAAAAACATTTACTGAAAGTTGCAACTTCTGAAAACTCTCTCTTGAATTTTTGTGCTTAAAATATTTTACGTTTCAAGAAAAAATTTTGGAAGTTATTCTAAGGCTCCATCTCAATTTTATAGCAATTGAAACTATAAAATTATAGAACTAGATCAAATTTAGAGTAGCTACAATTTTGAAAAATAGAATTCAAAATTTTCCGCCTAGGTTTGATCGCCCCTTAAGGACTTGGACACACATTTTTAATCGTCTGCAATACGAATAATAAAAGTTTCTTATTATGCCTGCTCCAGGTAAATTTGAAAAAGAATAATTGGAAATTTCCTGCTATAATTTTATCCTTCTAGTAAAAGCTTTCACACATTTCCTAAAAGTTAGCAATAAATAAAAAAAGGTTTCTTATAATACAAGTTATAAAATAGAATTTTCAATTTCCTGCGATAACTTTATGGAGCTTTCACGCATATTTTAATCGACCGCAATACATACAAAAAAGTTTCTTGTTCCGAAAGGTGGATTTACTGTCCTAATAAGAGCTTTCATACATGTTCAGATCAAAAGTAATACAAATATATTTCTTATTATGTAAGCAGGATTTTAGAAAAACTGAAATTTTGAAAAACAAAATTTAAAATTCCTTGGTACAATTTTATCGTCTTAATAAAAACTTTAACACATCTCTAAACATCAGCAAAAATGTTCTTATTATCCAAGCAGGATTTTAGAGAAACTCAAATCTTTAAAAAATATATAAAAAATTCCTGCTATAATTTTATAGTCCTAGTAAGAGCTATCACATATTTTCAAATCGCCTGCAATAAAAATAAAAATGTTTTCCTATTATGCGAGGTAGATTTCATAAAAACTCAAATCCTGCAAAAAGAAATTGAAAATTTCCTGCAATAATTCTATGGTTCTAATAAATACTTCCACCCATTCTCAGGTCAATCGCATTACAAATATCAAGAAGTTTTTTTATTATTAAAGCCGGATTTTAGAAAAGCTCAAATCTTGAAAAACTGAATTCAAAAATTCCTGCTATAGCTTTAACCCCTAATAAAAGCTTTCACAGTTTCTAATTATTCCCAAGATTTTGTTATTATACAAGCAGGATTTTAGAGAGACCCATTTTAGAGAGACCCAAATTTTGTAAAACAGAATTTATAATTTCCTGCTACAATTTTATCGTCTTACTAAAAGCTTTAACACATTTTGCAACCGTCAACAAAAAGGTTTAAAAAAATGTATAATGCAAGAAGAACTTAGGAGACGACCAAATTTTTAAAAATAGAAGAAAAAATTTGGAATTGAGAATATTATTAAATTAAGTTGCGTTGGACAAAATTTAAATTACATTTTCAAAAATTTATGAACAAAAAAAATTGAATTTCAAAAAATATTTTGATAATAATAAAACACACGAAGATAAAAAGTAAGAGTAAGAACTCGCAGGATAATTTCCGATTATTTTGAGGTAAATACAACAAAAATATTAAAATTTTGGAAAACCGCCAGCATTTTAAAGCGCCAATTCTTGAAATTGGAACGGCCGAAGTGAATGATACCGCCTCTCTACAAGAGCTGCTTCAACAATAAACTCTCAAATATTGACAAATATTATTTAAATATTTGTACATTTTCAGAAGTGCGTTCCTCCTTGATTACTGCAATATTTTCCATAAACGAAAAGGATCACACAAAAAATTTCTTGGAGCGATTCCAAATAGACTGTTAGAAATGGAGAGTATTATTGAGATTGAACCACTCGAACAATATTTAAATAAAAAATGTATTTCGATACATGTAAAAAAGAAAAAAAAAGATTTCCCTCTGATAAGTATCTCGATAAATTGACGAAAATTTTGGAAATTAACAACCATTTGTCAAGTGTACAAATTGGCGCTACTGCAATAGTTTTTTCCAAGTGGCTTACCTAAAACATTTTTTAGTACAATTTCAAAGAAATTGTGAGGCGTCCAGATAACAATTCAAATAAATTTCTCTTTGGCAATTTTTTTTCACAATAACAAACAGGGCGCAACAAAAATCAAAGCGAGTAAAAATAAAATTTGCAGGATAATTTTTTGCAATCTTCCTCAGGTAAGTAGATAAGATACCTCAAAAAAGTTTTAGTAAAATTTTGTTGATGCGTAATCATTATCGTAGCACCAATTGGCGTGATTGGGGCGAGTGATGCCGCGTTTCCAAATCTTTATTCAACAAGGATCTATCGCTAGAATTATTATCCTCTAATGTTTGACTTTATCCAGAAACGAGTTCGTTTTTGATTAATGATTCGATTTAAATGTTGAATGTAGGTCGTCTCGCCCACAATCTCTAGATTTATTCAACGCGCTTGTTCCAGGTAACTGTTGTGGCAGTTAAAACTTTAAGGACATTCGACCATTAATTACGAACATATGTCGGCGTTGCCATTCAATTCTAAAGCTCCGCTATGGGCATTCATTAGCGACTTCTTCACGAGCTTGCGCATACGATCCACAATTTCGAAAAACTCTATTATTTCAGGAAAAAAAAATCTCATTGAAAAATTCGTTCGTCATTATAACCTCCTTGAGTGGTGATAGATTGGGGTGAATTTTTTTTTGCACAAAAATGTTGAACAAATCGATTTTTCCACATTCACAACATGCCGCATTGAGAGGCGTTTAAAAACGTTTCGTATTTCTGTTATCCAAATATTGACCCGGCGGGAAGAACGGATGAATATTTAACCCCCTTCGGTTACTGCCAGCCAATTCCGACATCTCAATTAAAAACTCAACGTTAACACTTATTATTGCCCTCTTTTTGAGGAAACACCTCAATTAATGTCGGCCGAGAAAAACTTTTTATTAATTATCGCGATTAATTGAACAAAGCAACGTTATTTAATTGAGTTTCGTGAAGCGGAAACGTTGTCGACAAACAAACATTCCTACCAACGTGTACAACACACGGAATATTTATGAAAATTCCTAAATTGTAAAATAAATTAAAGCTTTGTGTTCAACACAACGCACAACGAAATTAAGTGAAAAGCTCGCACATGAAACGCGTAATTCGTTTCATTATTTCGCTTTAATTGATGTTTATTGCTATTCTTTTTTGTTGCTATTAGTCGAATAATTATTTTCGTCGATTATTTCGAAATCAGTTTGTTAATTCAAACAAAAGATTTCTTTTAAATATTTAGACGAAACCGATGGCGGTGCTTGTAAATGATTTATTTTTCCATCCGTTTTCATCAACTCTACGGAAATAGAAACATAATAGAGGGAGTTGTAGAATTTCGGAATATACCATCCTTTGGTAATTAGACGGTTTCGTAACGTTACAGTTAAATTGTTTTCAACCAAAACCGGCAATGCGGGGTCCATTGTTCCCCACCGTCCCCTTTTCCAGAAACGTTCGATTAATAACAGTTTGGCCGTTGGACTTAATTTTGCTAAATTACCGAACATTTCACTAATTCAAATTAGGGGAATATAAGCAACGCCAATACGATCTGCTGGATGGAAGGGAAAAGGATATCGGGGTTCGGGTTGCAGAAATTTCTCCGAACAAGCAACCGCACAACTACTTGAAACGGAAACTGCCATATTGAAACATAATCAACGTTTAATTAAGTGGAAAAACTCACTACCTACGGGCATTAATGACTCCATGCGCAAAATTTCTTTTTACGCATTATAATAAAAAAGTTGTAACAGCAGGAGACTTCTTCAGTAAAATTCGCAAATATGAGGCCCACCTAAAGTTGCTGCACTATTCAATGATTAATAGTATAAAAATCTTACTTAAGAAGCCCTGTGTGTTTTTAACATTAACATACATTTCTGTGAATTTGTAAAGTTCCTTAAAATTAGTAAAAAAATTAAAGTTCTTTGCAAATTCTATTTAAATTTACCGTTCTTCGAAAATCTTAAAATCGTAGGCACACCTGAATTTCCCTATAAAACTTTTAACTCATATAACTTCATGTTAATTGTTAAAAATCTTTAAATTTTTGATAAACATTAGAAATTAATAGCAATACCCTTTCGTAGATACCACAAAGAAAATCTCCTTAAATTTTGTAATTTCTAGAAAATCGCAAAAATCTTTGAAAAATCTTCTGATTCTCTCTTTGCACATTTTTCAAAATGTTTTTAATTCCCAACAATTTTTTTTATAAAAGTTTGAAACCTTTTTTTACGTTTGCAAATATCACGAAAGTCTTGCTTAACAATTAAAAGGACATTAATGTTATTTAAAATCTTAAACACAATTTACAAGCTCTGTAAATATTTCAGTTTTTTGTAATTCTCAAAAAATTAAATTAAAAGTCTAAATTCTGATCACTTTTAAATTTTTTAAGAAATTTTAGGACTTTCTAGCAACTTCTTTACAATGTTGTAGGTTTCTCAAAACGTTATTATTGCTGTCCTATACCCGGAAGAAAATCCTTAAATTTTTGTGAGGTTCCTAAAACTTTTTCTGTGAAGCCTTAAGAGTTTGTAATTTTTTTTGAAACTTTGTAAAGGTTCTAAAATTTATTCAATCTCAATAATATTAAATAAAATTTTCTTTGAAGTTTAAGATGTTTTAAAACAGCATAAGCGTGGTATACAATTTTATATATTTTTATGTGCCTTGCAAAATTATTCTTAGATGCCACAGAATTTTGTAATTTCTAGTAAATCGCAGAAATCTTTGAAAAATCTTTTGATTCTCTCTTTGCACATTTTTCAAAATCTTGTAATTCCCAAATAAATTTCTATAAAGGTTTGAAAAACCTTTTTTTACGTTTGCAAATATCACAAAAGTCTTGTTTAACAATTAAAAGGACATTAATGTTATTTAAAGTCTTAAATACTACTGACAAGCCGTGTAAATATTTCAGTTTCTTGCAATTCTTAAAAATAAAATTGAAAGTCTAAATTCGGATCACTTTTAAATTTTTTAAGAAATTTTGAAGACTTCTAGCAAGTTCTTTACAATCTTGTAGGTTTCTCAAAATATTATTACTGCAGTCCAATACCCGAAGAAAAATTCTTAAATTTTTGTAAGGTCTTAAAACTTTTTCTGTAAATTCTTAAAATTTGTAATCTTTTTTGAGACTTTGTAATCGCAGAAATCTTTAAAAAATCTTCTGATTCTCCCATTGCACATTTTTCAAAATCTTGTATAAATCTCTCTCTTTCACTCTAAATATCTTTTAAAATCTTTTGGATTCCATATATCACCTAAAATTTTCGGAATTCTTGCAATCTTGAAAAACTTCCCAGTCGTACAATATTTAACTTTTTTTTTTCATTCATATTGTATAAAATTAAACACTTTTGCAAACTCTGAAATTTTTTTGTAATACTCTAAATAAAATGAATCCTGAAATCAACAAATAGATTTCTGTAAATTGAAATGTTATAATAAAATTTTAATAAATCTTTGGTTTAATAAAAAAATTGAAATTTTTGATACCTTAAACTTGCAATTGTCTACTAAAAGTCTAAATATTTAATTGAAGCCACATTTCAAAAATATTACTAAAAATAAATTATTAACGTTAGCTTCTGACGTAATTTATAAAAAAATACAAAAACACAAAAAAAACTATGGCCGACTGGACAATGCAGAGAGACTTTTTACACATTATTATTCAAAATTCGCTCAAAATGCCGCATATTGTTTCTAAAGAGATTTAATTCCATTTTTGTGTTCATCACTCCAACGAGGTCGAAATGAGTATTGATCGTGGCAAGCATCGCTTTCGAGTTATAATACAATTATGGTGCAGTTCGCATGAAGCCATTAGTGCTTGATGCTCTATTAACAAAAATAATGTAACAAAAGCTTCACACATAACATTAATACTGAATACTCGAGTGTTGATTTTAAAAACTTAGACCCTTAATGGACCTAAAAAAAAACAGAAAAAAATATTGTATGACCAAAATTTCTTTAGTAATTGATTAATCTTTCAATAAGTGTCAAGAGAAAAGTTCAAAATTTACTGCTGCAATTTTAGCGTCATAATTAAAGCTTTACTCGTCGTCAGAAATAGAATTTTTCTAAATTCCCTCGAATTTACAGCATAAATATTGAAAAATAGCATTCAAAACTTCCTGCTGCAATATTTTCGTATTGATCAGAGCTTTGAGATATTCTCCAATCGTCCCCCTAAAAAAATTAAGAAATTCCTGGTTCTATTTTAGGAAAGCCCAAATAAAGAAAAACTTCAAGCCAGGCTTTCACGCACTCGTTCCCAATACAAATTTAAAAAAATCTTATTTGTCAATTTGATTTTACTGAGGCACAAATTTTGAAAAATAAAATTCAAAATTTCCTGCAGCGTCTTCTTCGGATTAATCAGCGCAAAAGTATACTGTCTTCTCATTCCAAAAAAAAGGATTGTTAAAAACCCTTCTTAAGGCAATTCTAAATCGCTCGTTCGGCATGAAATTAAATGGCTTTAAGCAGAATTTAAATTAAAAATGTCTCGTGCATGAAAAAGTTACAGAAACGAAAGCCGAAAAATAATTTCTTAATCTAAAAAAAGAAAATAGAAGCAATTAGTTTCAGGTAGCATTATCTAATTATTCACTAAATTATCGATATTCAGAACATTATTTGAATGTTTGTATATTTTCAGAAGTGGGATAATTTTTGATTACTCCGACACTTTCTATAAACGCAGAGGATCACCCAAAAAATTTCTTGGAGCGATTCCAAATCGACTGTAGAAGTCGGGAAGATTATTGAAATTGAAACACTTGAGTAATATTTCATTGAAAATATCTTTCGGTAGAACTATGAAAGAGAAAAATTTTCGACATCAATTGTTCAAATTAATGCCGCGTTTTCACTGTTGGTTTTATAAACTTTATGGACTAAAAAACACGAAAAAGTGTAATGTGATCAAAATTTCTTCCGCAATTGATCGACTTAGATTAATTTTAAGTGTCTCCAAAATTAAAAAAATCTCCACGTTATATCTGAAATAATTAATCAAGTCCAATTAAAATACCAAAGCGATAACTCCGTGTCTGAACCGTGAAATTTAGTCTTACCTAATCTCCTTGTTCGGATAAATTGGGTTTAAGTAACATAATTACCGGCAAAAATCGCGTCCTAATTCGTCCATGAATATAATTAAATCGGTCTCGGACTTTCACCATATGGGAATATCACGACTGGCCGCAAATATGACACGATTCGTGACGCCAAGAACCCAGTCGATGGTTTCGTCGCTTAATTGCCCCATTTTCGACCGTACAAACCCCAAACGAGTCGGAATTATTAGGATGAGATAAAACTGGAAATGGGAGAATTTCAATCAAACAAGAACGAGAATCATTTTCAACCCCAATTCATTTTTAACAATTCTGCTCATTGAATTTTTTGCAAAATTCAGATTTGGCTCTGCAATTCATTTTTTCCGACAGAGCGCCACCAAACGTAATCCAAGAAAAAATTTTGTTGCGTCAAAATTTTTCTGCACGAAAAATTCCTCTTTGGATGACCTGCCGAGTCGCCTTATTTGAACCCTTATAATTTTTTTTTAATTTTCATTACGACTTTGTCGATTTGCGTTCTCTCTCGCATACATGGAGCGTTATAGGCACGACAATACCTTGTGTCATTGTACACCACTCCAAAACTGGCGTGAATCTTCAAGATTGCTCGCTGTACCTGAAAGACAATAATAATGTCTCAGACCTAATGCGTTTTTTATAATAATCGTAAATAAAAAATTAAAGATAGAAAATTGGGTAAAATTAAAAATGTTTTAAGTTCGAAATTAATGGACGTAGATTTCTAAAACCACATCCTAAAGGACTGAAATAATTAATTTCATATTAATTTTTTTAATCCCATCGAATGATCGCAAGGAGATTCTTGCAACAAATTCTTCGTGCGCCGAAGAATCTTCACAATGTTTGCTGCGTTCACAAAGCATTAAAAAGACACAAAATTGTTACTTTAAGTCCGTTATGTTGTTGTAATTTTATTTTATGAAATTAACTAAAATTCTTGTCAGTTCTTCGAAAAATCTAACAAAATTCTACGCGTCTTCTTGTTATGTTATAAAAGTTATTTCGTTAAGGTAACACAAAAATAGTAAACAATACAGCAACGAAATCACTGAACCGACGAAATTTACTTTTTTGGTGAACACAAACCAAAGTTAGTTACGTGCAAACAATTTGCAGAAAGTTTAAATAAAACGGCGCAAACTTCAACAGTTTTTGAGCCTCCGGGAATTTCGTCATAAATAATAATCGAAGTGTTTGACCTTTTGAGAGACACTCAGATACAGCCCTGTAACGAATTGTTGGTAGCTGCTTCAATATTTTTTTAAGATATTTTTATTTAAAATCTCCATGTTTCGAGTATTAAGTTAATGAGATTACAACGTAACTTAAGAGGGAAGTAATTTCGTTCAAAACTGAAAATCATTTTGAAAAATCGAAACTAAAATTTCTTAAGGTATCTCTTTGACCAATCTCAAATTTTCCGTCTCGCAAGGAGTTTCTCTTTGAGATTTCTGTTTTATTGCTTCGTTGCTAATGAGTCGATTAATATTAAAAGTTGTGATATCCGATCTGATTATCCGACCCGTCATCCTTTTCTCCCACCCCCCGTTTCGTCGTGTCCGCCAGCAGTCTTGAACTTCGAAAATAAAACGAGTATTACCAATTCTTTTCGTTTATTTTTAGAAAGGTGATACCGAATGATGGAAATGCGTTAACACTATTGGCTACTGTCCCAGAGTATCTAGTGAAGCAGCCAAGTTTCAGTACCATGCATTCATACCAATCTAGATTTTTAGTTCAGTCGGTTAACTTTAGGCCGTTCAATACAAGTCATCATCATCGTCGTCGGCGTGCAAATAGCAAGCGACAAATCGAGATTTTAATAAAAGTGACAAGAAACGTGGAAAAATAACAATTAAGAGGTGTCTAGTAGTGACGATTGAGTTAATTAATTAAGTTGAAGAAAGTGGTGAGTAACTCGGATGACCGACGACTATGGATACTGCAGAGGAATCTGATGTTACGACCTACAAGCAGGAGGCAAGTGATTTAATTGGAATTAACAATAATTGCAGACAAAACATGCACTAATTTAGTGAATGATCGAAGGAATAGCGGCTGGGCAATCAGCCAAGACCGGCGAACACCAAATTCCTCATAGTTGAGGGTCATCATTTTTTTTTAACATTACAGTATCGTTTTTTGGTTTAAAGGGGAGTAAATAAATTATTTTGGTGAACAATATTATTTCATTGCCTTACAAAAAGTATTTAACAATAACCCAAAAAATTTTTTTTAATATTTTTTATTTATTTCTAAGTTGGCCCAACACCTTTTACAGTTTACCCTATCACCGGTAATCACAAAAATAAAAACGGTCGCTCCCCTTCTGCTTAACATCACACTCCACACTAACAAAACTTTAAACTAAAAAAAGCAAAAAACTCATTTTTCGGGCCGTAACAAAATTTGTGGAAAAACTTTCGTTCCGCAACTGATTTAGGACTTACAATCGATACAAATATAACGGGGTGCCAATCACGTTTTATTTTCATAACCACGTTAAATTCCACTAAAAAAACTTATCAACAATTCCACTTTTTGCGACATTTAACACAACTACTGGCTGGAATAAAAATCAGTGAATAGTATTACAGTGACGGTTCTTGCAAGCAAAACTTAACCAAATTTTCGAAATTTTTAGGTTAAAAAAACACAAAATTCTCCATAACGTTATCTTTATTAAATATACGGAACATTTACCACCATCCTATGTAAACGAGATAGTTGATAACAACAATTTTTTGCAGATACAGCGGAGCTGAACAACGAACAGTGATAAAATTATTAAAGTGATAAGTTCAAGTTGGAAATTCAGTGCAACACCATGGATTTCCTTTCTGAATTCGACGAAGAAATGGCAGCGGATAACACTTACGAAATATATTTCGGCAAAAAAATCCAAAGGATAGGAAAAATATTTTCGTATACATTTTGGCGTACAGAGGTGCGTGGCGAAGTGTTTTGGAGTGTTCAAGGCAACAATCCGGATGGATCAGCGTGGGTGGCAACGAAATATTTCGGTCCGCCAGAAGAAGCAAAACGTTACCAACAAGAAATTATCATTCATCATCCCGTTGAGAAACAAATCAAAATGTATTATACGTCATCGTGTATTGAGGGGATGAACTGTATAAAAGTGTCGCAACAGATAATTCAACATTTCAAAGACAAAAATAACAGTTTCAGTTTCGAGTTTAGACTGCTCAAGTTGAAGAGGAGGCCGTATCCGAAAAGAATCCTCGAAATTGCCGGTTTCAACGGAATTATTTGAAATAGTGGTGTTGTTTGTTTAATTTTAAACAATTAGTGCCAAAATACGCTTCGAAATCATTTTTTCGAAATTTATTAAAATAATTTTCCCGTTTTGAGATTTCCTCAACTACTGTCACTGACATTCTAGCACCTTAACCTCGCGAAATTTTGAAAATTCAGGGAGAATAGTTTGGCTTTGTCAAACTGGGCGTTGTCGGTTTTACCGCTGTGTAATTAAGAGTAAAAAGAAACTCGTAGGTGGTGCTATATATAAATCTATGACGTTATATCTCGGTGACATAAAAGTGGCGTTTGCTTTGAAGTAAATTTGAATGTTGTGACAACATGAAGATGGGGGGATAAAAAAATTACAGAAAAACTCACGTTATCGTCGAACAGCTGCTTGTTTCAATTAGTAACGTACCTGAAAAACAAAACAAAGAAATTAACGTTTTAATAGAACTATAAAAAAATCGACGAATTATTTATTGGAATTGAAACGATAATGATAATTCGACAATAAAATGTACACGCGATTCAAGTTAGTCGATCAAAAGCTCATTTTCAACCCACTAACTGGCGAAAACATCATTATCGTTAAAATGTTGAAAATTGCGATATTTTTCAACGTGGTAAAGCTTTTGCAAAAAATTACTGTAAGTATTATTGATAAACGGCGTCAACTTTGAGCCGTTTAGTTGACACTGGTACGCTTAATTTTAAAATATTATTCGCATAAGTGTCGCGATCGAAGCAGTTCAATTGATGTTTTAACTGTTAATTAAAATACTTGAAATATTTCAGTGGATGGAAATTAGTGATTTATGAAGTACTTCCGTTTGTGTTTACAGTAATTGTAGGTTAGGAATTTCTAACGTACTGGCCGACAGCCCGCATGTGGCCCCAATTGTTATTGCAAGTATTTCGGAAAAATTGCTTTCTATTCATTCATTTTGATGTCGTGATTTGTAATTCAGCCAACGATTTCTAATACAAAAAATTACTTTTCTGCTAGATATTTCGAGCATTCCAGGGAAAATTTCGCATACTGTAGTTATCGAATTAAGTACGTTACTTTGAAGTATCTTACTTCAAAAAGTTGAAGTAAGTACGAATATTTCAGATGTTTGTATTAAATTTAAGTTGAAGTATCGTTTTGAGTATTGCAGTTTGTATTTTAAGTATTTCCACCGAAATTTTTTCAAATATTTCAGTCATATTTCCAATATTGTTGATAGTTAAAGTGTTTATGTTGGACTTGGTTCAATATTTTTATTAATATTGCGTCTTAGTGTTTCAACTAAAATTTGTTTCGTTTAGTATTTGAAGAATACTGAGCAGTAACTTAGCTATTGGAGGAAACAATTTTTTTTTATTTTTTAAAAGCTAGCAAGTGAATTGCAGAATTCAAAATTCTCCAAAAAAAAATTTGAATTTTTAAATCACCAGAAATTCCTTTGTAGGGTCACTAATTAAAATGAATTCTGTATATTTGCCTTGTATTTTTGTAAATCTTCAAAAATTGCTATATTACTAACATATCCTGGAAAATTCTGCTTCGTCAATCATCGAAGCTCTTGTAAATATTCACAATAAATTGAATTCTAAAAAACTGATTCTTGTAAATTACTAAAAACCCTTTATATACCTAAGAAACTTTGCATTTTTTCGTAGATCCTTGATCGTTCAGAAAAATCTCTGAACTAAGTTTGCCTTTCGTAAATTTTTATTTAGGTAAAATTTAAAAAAATCTGAAGTTCCCTAAAATTTCTAAAATTTCTTTTTTTTAATTTACAGTTCTTTGAAAATCTTAGAAATCTTAAATGTTGCCAATTTCTGGATAATTTTCTAACTAGTGTATAAAGTTCGTTCGCGTCTTTTCTTGTAAGTGTCTATTTAGAGCACAAGAAAATAAATTTCGAAGACCCCACGTAAACCTCTGTAAACATACTAAAATCTTAGAAACTTTTTGCAAGTCCTTTACAGATTCTATGTAAATTTGCAGTTCCTTGAAAACCTAAGACTTTAGACACTTGGGCAATTTCCAATAAAGTCTCTGCAAATCATGTAAACGCTTAGAAAAAATTGTAACTAGCCCTAAAATGTCTTCTGATTTTGTCTTATAAATTTTTATTTATAGCGTACAAGTAAACTTCTGAAAATGTTTAAAAATTCTTAAAACTTGTAAGTAATCTTGGAAATTCTTTCTAATCCGTACACTCCTCCATTTTTGAATAAAATCTCTTTAAATTTTATAAATTTCTGGAAACATTTCTTACTTGTGTTTGAAATTCTTCAGCCTCCTTTCGGGAAAATTTTTAAGTAGAGTAGGTACAATAAAATATATTCTTGAACATCCCACATAAATTTCTAAAAATTCCTAAAATTATTAAAAAAGCTTGGCAATTTTAAAATATTTTTAAATTTTGTAAATATTTAAGAAAAAGTTCTAAACAAGGAAGTAAGGGTTTGGTCCTCTCTTGTAAATTTTCATTTGGGTGAAGTATAATAAAATAAACGCTGAAAGTCTTATGTATGATTCTGGAAATTTCAACACTTCAATAAAAATTTTGTAAAATCTTAAAAAATTATTGGAAGATTTTTGTAAACTTACAAATTTTGAAAAACTTAAAATCGTTGGGCATTCCCGCATTTTTCAATAAAATCTTTTCAAATTTTGTAAATTTCTGGAAAATTTTCTAACTACAGTTTAAAGATTTTTTGCGTCTTTTTTAGTAAATTTCTATTAAAAGTACAATGAAATAAATTTTGAAAACCTCACGTAAAGCTCTGTAAACATCGAAAAGCCCTTAAAATCTTGGAAATTTCTTGCAAGTCCTTTACAAATTCTATATAAATTTTCAGTTCTTTGAAAATCTTAGCCTTTGGACACTTGGGCAATTTCCAATAGAGTCTCTGAAATCTTGTAAATTGTTAGAAAAATTTGTAACAAGCGCTAAAATGTCTTCTGAGTTTGTTTTGTAAATTTTTATTTACAGTGTATAAGGAAATTTCTGAAAATGTTTCAAAGTTCTTAAAACTTGTAAGTAATTTTGGACATTCTTTCTAATCCGTACACTCCTCCATTTCCGAATAAAATCTCTTTAAGTTTTATAAATTTCTGGAAACATTTCTAACTTGTGTTTAAAGTTCTTCAGCATCTTTTCAGGTAAATTTTTATGTAGAATAAGTACAAACGAATATATTCTTGAATAACCCACGTACATTTCTGTAAATTTCTAAAAATTATTAAAATTATTAAGAAATCTTGTCAATCATTAGCAGATTATAAATTTCTTTGTAAAATTGCAGTTCTCAGAAAACCTTAAAATCGTTGGACACTTCGGCAATTGTCCTTGTAATATTTTTAAATTTTGTAAATATTTAGAAAAAGTTCTACACTAGTAAGTAAAGGTCTGTTCATCTTTTGTAAATTTTCATTTAGGCAAATTATACTAAAATAAATCCTGAAAGTCTTATGTATTGATTCTGGAAATTTAAAACTTTCCAAAAATTTCTGAAAAATCTTTGAAGAAATTTCGCGATATCTTTGTAAATTTACAGTTTTTGAAACTCTTAAAATCGTTGAGCACTCCCGCATTTTCCAATACAGTAATTTTGTAAATTTCTGCAAGATTTTCCAACTACTGTTTAAAGATTTTTTGCGTTTCTTGTAAATTTCTATTAGAGGTACAATAAAATAAATTTTGAAATCTTTATGTAAATCTCTGGAAACATACAAAAATCTTTAAATTCTTAGAAACTTTTTGCAAGTCTTTTACAGATTCCTTGTAAATTTCCAGTTCTTTAAAAATCTTAGCCTTTGGAACCTTGGGCAATTTCCAATAGACTCTCTGAAATCTTGTAAATTGTTAGAAAAATTTGTAACTAGCGCTAAAATGTCTTCTGATTTTGTTTTGTAAATTTTTATTTACAGTGTATAAGAAAACTTCTGAAAATGTTTAAAAGTTCTTAAAACTTGTAAGTAATTTTGAAAATTCTTTCTAATCCGTACACTCCTCCATTTCCGAATAAAATCTCTTTAAGTTTTATAAATTTTTGGAAACATTTCTATCTTGTGTTTAAAGTTCTTCAACGTCTTTTCGGGTAAATTTTTATGTAGAGTAGGTACAAAAAAATATATTCTTAAATATCCCACGTAAATTTCTAAGAATTCGTAAAAATATTAAGAAACTTTTTGCAATTTTCAGCACATCCATTGTAATATTACAACTCTTTGAAAACCTTGAAATCGTTGAACACTTCGGCAATGCCCTTAAAATATTATTAAATTTCGGAAATATTTAGAAAAAGTTGTAAACTAGTAAGCAAAGGTCGGTTCCTCTCTTGTAAATTTTCATTTAGGTAAAGTAGACTAAAATAAATTCTAGAAGTCTTATGCATGGTTCTGGATATTTCGAAACTGCCCAAAAATTTCTAATAAATATTTCTAAAAATTTCGCGAGTTCTTTGAAAATTTACAATTTTTGAAAATCTTAAAATCGTTGGACACTCCCACATTTTCCAATAAAATCTCTTTAAATTTTGTAAATTTCTGGAAGATTTTCTAACTTCAGTTTAAAGATTTTTTGCGTCTTTTCTTTTAAACTTCTATTAGAAGAAGGTACAATTAAATAAATTTTTAAATCCTTACGTAAATCTTTGTAAACATACAAAAATCCTTAAAATCTGAGAAACTTTTTGCAAGTTCCTTACAGATTCTTTGTAAATTTTCAGTTCTTTAAAAATCTTAGACTTTAGACAATAAAACTACCGCTAAAACGTCTTCTGATTTTGTCTTGTAAATTTTTATTTGCAGTAAATTTCTGCAAATGCCTAAAAATTCTTAAAACTTCTAAGAAATCTCAGAATTTTTTCTATCCCTTACAATTATTGCACACTCCTCCATTACGGAATTTCGATATGTTCTTCGAAACCGACAACAATGTGATATTTTTCAGTTACCGTAACGCTGCTATTGAATAACCAAACCTATTGTGCACTAAATAGGTGAACAAAGAGACTATGGTATGACTAGACAAACCAGAAATCACCCCTGACGCTAATGAAGGGATATTTATAACAAAATCCGTTCCCTTCGAAAATTTCATATTTAATCAAAACACCAGAAGCTTTCACATCATTTTGTGACAATAAAAAAAAAATCGTGGAAACTACTTCCAAAAACTTAACCGAATGGAAGACCGACCAAATTTTAAGCCCTTGAGCCCTCATGTCATGTTACTTGCGTTGTTTAGACAACCTTAATCACGGTTATTAAATAATCTCAATAAGGGACGGGAACGTTGCTTTGTTACGGTTCTTATATCAAGACAATCAAGAGGGAAACTCGAGACTGTTCTATTGCACGTATTATTAATTAAATATAAAAGTTATTTAAGGAGCAATCCAGAAACGGGGAAGTTGCTTCTGGAGGTAACGTTAATGAGTCCCTATTAAAGTTACAATGGCAAATATCGCCGAGCCGCTACTGGGAATATTTTGAAAATAGTGGCAAAAGCTCAATTACTACGATTAGTAACAAATTAAGCTTGGAGAAAAAAATCAGTAAAACTAATGAAAGAATAGCATGCAAGGAAAAAGTAATTCTGTGGTAATTAACACCAATTAGGAGCTTGATTAAGGGTTGACAGAACCAATAAGTCGCCGATATCAGTTTCTTTGCGTGTTCTCCGCCATCTATTCAGTTTTAGTCGGCGATAATTTTGGGTAACGTCTGTGTGGCCAACACCGAACGTCTTCTTTTCGTGTACTTCGAACCATAAAACTCGGCGACAACAACACGCAAGTTTGCGATAAAAAGTTTAATGAAAGAACCGTGTCACCGGTTGGACTGTTATGAAATTCGGTCGAAATCCCAAAACGACTTCGTCCCTTTCTCGATGAGAAAAATAATGAAAACGACATAAAATACGACCAATTAATAAAAACGCAATCTATAATCAGTTACTTAGTGTCACATTATATGTCACGCATACAAGACACGCAAATTCCGTATTACTAAACTAATTTATAGAAGGATTTCGTAAGATGGCGTGCGACGGAGTGTAGAAGAAAACTTGATGTCGTAGGGAAATTCACCCCATTTTCATATTTAGTAGCTACAACGTTTTTTTTTCCTTTCGGGTTACGAGAACTTGATAATGGACGACCCGCTTCACGAACAGATAAGAAATAATGCAGCGTGAAAACTTTGTCGAACACGCTGTATGCGACACGACTTTCAGGGTCAACAAGGGTCGCCCAAAGTCCTAATTTTCGAGTCAATAGAATTGTTTATAGAAAAAATCTATTAATTTCACTAACTTTTACGACTATAGAAATTGTGGTTACTTGAGGTTAGCATTACGGTATGTCAAAAAAATTACCGAAATAGATACTCGACTACATATTGTTTCAACGAGTGGAGCAATAAATAGAAATTTTCAGCAAAACCTCCCTTTTCGTTTGGAATTTAGAAGGTTTGGAAGTTTTCTCCAACCCTTTTGCTAAATCACTTCTAAATGGCGAAATAACTTGAAATTATCCCGGAAAATATCGAACATTTAACTGTTAATAACGATAGTTAAATAGCAACAAATCGTGGATAATTATTGTTGGAAACTTTCCGCGCAAGCAGTTTCGCTATCGATTTCCGTCCTCGTTATGCGTTTTCGTTGAATGAATGCAGTCCGCGTTTCTCCTGCGTCTTCTTTGTGTGGATTATTTAAGCGGACAAAAAGGCGAGCGCGTTTTATGAACCACTCGGTAACCGGTTTGAATCCAGAAAAAATATTGAGATCCCTCTTGGTATTTACCTGTTCCTCGCTCGGAATTGTTACGTATCTTCAATGTAATGCTTTCTCCCTTTGGGCCGTACCGGCGACTACGAAACGACAGAAATTTCGCTCCTCCAACAAAACGCGTTAAGGGGATATGTGCTGAATTTTTCAGTCGAATTTCTGGGACATTTCCGAGTAATATTTCATGCATTAGATTTCACATGCAAGATCTGAATTTTTGGTATATGAAAGACCTAATGGTTCTCCAGCGATGCTTCTTACTTTTGTTTAAAAATTTTTAAAGAATTTTCCGAAAAAAAATGTTAAAGTCCGGAAAAAACATAAAACTTTACAGTCGAATTGCTTCAAAAATAATTTTTCTTCGAAATTTGAAATAAGTAATCTCCCTTGGTACAGGCTTTGGGCTTACGGTGTACAATTAAAAAAAGTGAATAATTTTGAAATAAGCCTGAAAAAGATATAAAACTGCATGTAGTTTTTACTTAATTTCATTGAAACTCGCAAGACGTAACATTGTGCGTCCTTCTGATGCCGCACTCTTCACACCATGCCTGTGAACGCGTGGGACAAGAGCTCGGTTCATGTTTCAATTTATTATCGGTCATAAATATTGGAACGACGAGTTTGCCGAACAGAGGTTGCTTTTGAAGCAAAATCTTCAACCTTCAGTGGCCTACACGTATTTATGGTAGTTTTTATAATTTTTAGAGTTACAACCTCACTCAAGGAACTTTCGATTTTTTTTCTTCGCTCTTTTGTATCACTTTCATTTTGAGATCAGTTGTAAGAGAGCTCGGTTGTGTTATATCTACAAACTATTATCAAATCTCAATTACGTGTTAATATTATCCATAGGTATTTCAAGTTTAATTTTCATGGCAAAATTGGAGTTAAACGAGGAACAAATAATTGCACTATCCACAGCTACAGAAGAACAGTCGAGGTCACAAACGTGGTTTTCTGAAAGAAGAAAACGTCTGACTGCTTCTGTGATGGGGAGAATTTGTAAAATGCGGGCAACAACTGACCCCAAAAAAACGATAAATAATTTGCTGCATTCGAAGTTTGATGGAAACATCTGCACAAACTATGGCAAAGATCATGAGCCAATAGCTAGAAGAGAATTCGCTGAATTGGTGGGGAAAGAAATTGTGGAGTGTGGATTTATTGTAGGTAGAAATAAAGATTGCTTTTTAGGGGCCACGCCGGATGGTCTAATAGAAGATGATGGCATAGTGGAAATAAAATGTCCATATAATGCCCGTTTTTACTCACCACAACATGCTATTATCTCAAAAAAAATTAAGTTTGCCACATACGTAGAAAACATATTTTCTTTAAAACGAAATGATAATTACTATTATCAAGTACAGGGGCAACTTCATGTAACCAAGCGGCAATATTGCTATTTTGTTTTGTGGACCCCAAAGGGGTTGCTCTTCGAAAAAATTTTCAGAGATGAGAATTTTTTTATTTCAAAAATGCAAAATAAGCTTCATGATTTTTTCTACAAACACTATATTTCCGCTCTTTTGCATTTAGAAATTAAAAATAGTTAATTGTTATGGATTCGATTCTCTCTCTGTAAGAAATACGGTAGGGGTTATGCGTCATGTTTCCAGGAACTCAACCTACAGGTCACCACCAATGAATGCAGTTCAATTCTACTTTATTCTATTTCATATTGCATTCAAATTCGATGAACGACCAAATGTTAAAATCCTTTTCTGGCCACCATTTTAATTCAGCGCCGTCGGTCATAACTGCAGGTGTCTTCACTTCATTCCAGATAATTAGAAATTGATATGTTCAATATATGTATTTAATAAAAAAATTTCCCTACATTACAGACACTTATTTATGGCCAAAAGCGATAAAATATTGTATCTGGGCATTTGTTTAGGCGCCGACGAAACCATTGCTAAACAAAAATTAATCGTATAATTTTCAACCGATTTAATACAAAATTACTAATATATTTCAAAGTAATCAAAATCATAGAATTTGGTTTGAAAACTTGAAAGTAACCGCGAAAACCGTGCACTATTGAAAAGTTCAGAACTTTGGCTGACTCGCGCTTCCAGGTCAAAATGCAACCTCAGGGTAACATAATAGTGCCATTAATTCGTCATCCATAGTGGGTCGGCCTTTGCCTTCGACTGTCGTAAAATAAACAGATCTCCGTTCCATTCAGTTTTGTCCCTACATAGTGCCGTTGTAGAGCAATTTTAGCTCGAAAATTAGAAATTCGACTAAAATATTTTAGCAGATATCCCCTTAAAAAATTAAAAATGTGTCTACGTAAATTTTCCTTAGAATGCAGAAAGAGTTGTTTTTTTATTTACGCGAGACTGTAACAGAGAATCTATAATTCTGATGATAAATGTAGCGTAACGAAAACTGAAACGTCCCCCACTATGTTTACTCTATGGCATAACAGCTTGGAATTTGTTCAAAAATTGTTGTTAAACCCCGGGTGAATTATTAATTAGCTTAGGCAATCGTTAATAATTGAACTTGCTGTTGAGGAGATGACTCTCCTTTTATAGACCCTATAGAACCTATAGAACCCTATAGACCCCATAGAACTGGGTAAAGGCTTTTCCAACCTCGTTATAAATCTTTTCGATGTACCCAAAAAATCTCTCTAAATTTTGGCAAGTCCTCAAAACACTTTTAAATTTAAGAAAACATTTTTTTTAATCTTGGAAATTTCTAGCAAAGTTCTTTACAAAGTATCCTAGCTCTTTGGAAATTTTATAATTTTTATTTTTTTAAGAAACCTTAGAAATTTATATTACCACTGTCTTAAATATTTCGCAAATCCATAGAAAAACTTGTAAATCTTAAAAAAAATATTTTTGGAAATATAGCAAAATCTTTACGAAATGTTGTAGTTCTTTAAAAATTTAATTACTCCTGAATAGGCAAAGAGGAAATCTTGGAACCTTGAGAAAAACTTGGAAATCGTGAAAAATCCCAAATTGATTTTTAGTAAATTTGCAAAACTTCTAGAGATTCTTTACAAAAAGTTGTGCTTCTTGGTAAATCTTATTTTCTATATGCCCAAAAACAATTTTTAAATTTTTCCAAGTCTTCAACACTTTTAATTCTTGAAAAATTTAGAATTTTCTGAGAAATCTTGAAGAGTTCTTCACAAAATGTTGCAGTTCTTCGTAAATCTTACTTCATATGTACCAAATTTTTTTTTTAACTTGCAAGTCTTCGAAAAACTTTCAAGACTACGAATTTTTTTTTCAAACATTTTAAAATTTTTTAATGTTTCGAGAAACCTTGGAAATTGTTACCAAGTGCCTTATAAAGTGTTGTGGTTGTTTGAAAATTTTATTACTTCGGTTTATTCAAATAAATCTCTTTCGATCTTTGTAAATCTTCAAAAAAACTTGCAAACCTTTGAAGATTCTCAGTTATTTACAAAAGCCCCCAAAATTTTCTTTAAAGAATTTTTTTTTAATTTCTGAAATGTTTCAAATCTTAATACATTTGTTTACCAATTTTTTTTTAATCTTCAAAAACTTGCAAATCTTAAAAAAAAATTAAGATATCTTATCAAATCCTTTACAGGGCGTTATAGTTCTTTAAAAGACCTATATTCCGAAATCTTCTGAAATTCTTTCAAGTTTTCAAAGAACTTTGAAAT
The DNA here is from genome assembly GCA_905333025.2 of Pyrochroa serraticornis. Taxonomy (NCBI): domain Eukaryota; kingdom Metazoa; phylum Arthropoda; class Insecta; order Coleoptera; family Pyrochroidae; genus Pyrochroa; species Pyrochroa serraticornis. The sequence continues at coordinate 3,413,822 of HG995157.1, read as the reverse complement.
CTTTGTAAATTCTTATTTTCCTGAAAATTCTTAGACATTTCGAGGAAGTGTTGATAAAGTTTGCTAATTCTTTAAAAATCTTATCATTCCTGTATAATCAAAAATCTCTCTTCCCTTTGGTAGATCTTCAAGAGAAGTTTGCAAATCTTTGGAAATATCAAGTTTTTTAAACAAATTTTTAAAATTTCGTAAATGTTCTCTACAAAGTGTTCTTTACTTCTATTTATTCTCAAAAAAATCACTTCAATTCTTGAATCAATGGTGATGATTTTTTTTTAAATTTGCAACTCCTGTAGATGGAGGTAGGTACCCCAAATACAATCGAAACAGATGTTGCTGTAAAATACAAAAAAGTGCAAAAATGTGTACAAATTTTTTTGATGAGTTGTTCAAGACGAGATGGTGTAAAAACTTTACTCCTGGAATTTCTATTAAATTTTAACAACACGCCTGTTTATAAAACACGCTGCATTTAACATTTTATGCCCCTGTAGCGCCTCTACTTATCTCTTGTTGCACAACATGTAACTGCACCATTACAACTCGATAAAAATCTGATCCTTTTGAACAGTAACCGCACAATGTGCTATTGATGTTTGGATTCAGGCCTATTGAAAAAAATCGTATCAAAATAAACAAAGTAAATGAAGCAGACTGTTGGCCGGCAATATGGGCGAATTTAATTAGAAATCCCTCCGTCATTACCAAGAGAGAGCAACTTGTTTTTCAGAAATAATAAAACCAAATAACAGCACGCGTTATTTCGTTGGGTGTTGTTTTCACAAAGGCCCTTGTTGAATGTGAAATTATTATGGTCGGATGGTCGCGAGGACTTCGGGGGCGGTTACAATAAAAGCTCTGTAATCAGACATGGCATTAATTAAAACAAACACAAAACGATAATTTTATTTTGTTGTCATGGCCCAAAAACGCGTTTGAAAATGAAATTTCATTAACAAATATTACTGGTCCATCGGTTAAAATGTTAACAACGCCAAACGAGACATTAACAATTCATCTCCATCCCACGTCGAACCCATCATTTCACATCAAATTGAAAAAGGTTTACGCAGCCGAACGCTCAAATATTAACCGACGATGCGGGGCCCAAATTTCAGCCAAAAACCCAGTATTTCACCGTTTTTGTCAGCGATAACGATTGGCAAGAAAAAAAATTGCTAAAAATCCGCCCCTGAAGCCAGAAATCTTCTACCGAACGACTCGATTTTTTGCAAAATAAAAATTTAAATAATGGGATGGAAAATAACGGTTTTACCACCTGTGGTAAAATAACAAATCAGCTGCGGGCTTCCTGCAAACTGTTTGGGAAATTGGGAGTTTGATGACCAAAACGGCTACAATGGACATCAAACATCTCTGCTCCCCTCTAAACTAACTAAAGATCTCATCTGTTTTAAGAATCAACAAGCAAAGCGGCGAGTTCCACTAACCCTCCAACAATACCGACGAATCCTTTGAACCTTAAGCGCAATTCTATTAAAATCGCTGGACTATCGGGATCGAACCGGCTTTAATCTCCAATCCCGAAAACTCCATTTGAAGATCAAATTAACTGTTGCGGAAAAGACCTGGAGAATTAATCGAGGTATTTCCTTGCAACGGCTCTAAATTTAGACATCCCAACCCAACCGAATAGATCCAACAAAGATGGGGTGCGGTGCGCTTCCAACACAAATAAAAACTAACACTAGTAGGTATATAAAAGGTCGATGTGTTTGTTATATAAATAAATAATTTGTTTTTCGCGTGTGTCTAATCCCTAACGGTTCGTTGGGTTTTATCAGTGATGTGAGTTATGGACTGATTTCCGGTATCAATAAATTATTTAAATTCTCAATGCGGCTATTTATTTATCAATAAAAATTTCGCAGCCAGTTGGAGTTAGATATTTTTAACTCGGCACAGTTTCCTGACATGACATTCAATTATTAAGGAAAACAACCTGGGATTTCGTAAAAAGTTCCAAAATAAACTGGAGAATCGAACCACGGAAAATAAATGTTGAGTCACTACTGGTAATTCGGTTCGAACCTCCGTTTTTCAAATGCCGGTTTCTCCCGAAATAATCCAAATAACAGTCTTTTAAGTTTAGTCAATTTTCAACATTTAATAAAACGTTAATTTAAAATATTTGGACTATAAAAAGTTCTATCTATACTTTGTCAAAAAGTTATAATAATTCGAAATAATATGAAAGTACCTACCGAAAATTGTTACCCCAACAGTTTCGGGATTGTTGAGTCAAGACAATATTTTAGTTTTAAGTAAGCATCGCACATTTTCCCATTCACCGGACCCAGCACCTTCAGAATGTATTCGTTCAATACCGGCAATCTGCCGGTATTGTGTTGATGGACCAAAAACGAGGGACATTAGTGCATGAAAATACTCAAAAAACTCAAAATTATTCCCACCCAAAAAAAAATTTTTCCGGACGTAACTTTAGTCGCTAAATACATTTTTGTACTCGGATCTCCCATTTAAGCGATGAAATTCGAGTGTTTCACAAAAGTTGACTAAAACTCGAATTTTCACAAAGTTTGAACCTCAATCATTTCCAGAGTTTTTGAGCTACTTGACACAGCGTGTCACCCTTATCTCATTTCCGTACCTAGTTCGTCCATTTTGGGCTCATAGATTTTCAACATTTCACAAAAGAATACAAAATTAATTTTTTTTTTGTAAAATTTACACCTCGATAACGACCAAAGTTTTGAGCTATTTGCAATATGAAAACATCCCTTTAATGGGCCTTTAAAGGGCTTTCCAACAAGCCTAAAGAGGATTTTCTACCACCATAAATAAAAAAGTTTAATTTTTCAATTTTGGCCAAAATTTTGCTCAAAAAATTAAAATTGTCCAAATTCAAAACTAGCCCCAGCGTTTCGCGTTCAGCGAATTGTCTATTATGAAATAAGACCTTAAAAAGTTGCTTGAAAATTTTCAACTAAAAACAAGGCAGTGCATGAGAAAGCTGAAAAAAACTCAAAATTATTCTCACCCAAAAAAATGTCTTTTTCCGGCCGAATTTTAGTGGCTGAGCACGTTCTTGTACTCGGTTTCCCCATTTAAGCGATAAAATTCGAGTGTTTCACAAAAGTTGACTAAAACTCGAATTTTCACCAATTTTGAACATCGATAACTTTTAGAGTTTTTAAGCTAGCGAGTACAAGGACATCCCGGCGATGGAATAAACTTCTAAAAAATGTTAAAATCGACATCAATCATTCTTAGCATTCAGAAATAATGCTTTCTAACGTAAGGTGTCACCTTTTCCGTTCTTGGTTCGTCCATTTAGGTGATAAACTTTCAACATTTCATAAAAAAACAAAATCTCTCCTTGCTTAAGCCAAATCAATGTCGAATCTCTTAAGTTAACCCAAAGTTTTAATCAAAGCAAATAAATCGAAAAATTTGATTAAAAAGCCTTCCCGTCATGGTTAAGATTTTGGTTGAATCTGCGATTTCGTACTGCACCGCTAAAAAAATATTTTTCAAAGAGTGTAGAAATGAATGACAACTAAAATCACTGATAAAGTCCATATGAGAGGACGTCGAGAAAAGTGCATGACAAAGACTGAAGTCTTTGGTGGGTGTACCATCTCCGGAATCCAGTCCAACACCAAATTTCTTAGAAATGTTGGATCGGTTTAGGACAAACAATTTCCGCATAGATTTGCCATCATAGATAAAAAAAGATGACATCATTAGAAATAAAATTACAGTACAAACCTGAATTAAATAACAATTAAAAAAGATAAACGCAATCACGAAATATCGTGATAAGAAAATTTGTATAATTTGAGTATCGCATTTTAGTGTCAGTGCCAAGGAAAGGAACTTATAGAAATATTTAACCGACTTGGCAAAGTTTGCAAGTGTATTGAGTCGTTTAACTTTACCGTTGGTGAAGAAAATAATAAAAACAAAAAAAACTTGAGGCACTATCAATGATTATTGATGGACAAAAAGTGCGAGAATCTTGGAAATAAAAGCAAACAGAATTTTGGAGAAAAATCCCAAGAGGTGATGGGGGCAACAAAGTGTGGTTTGGACTGGAAGGTTTTCAAAAGCTTTTTCAACCGACTTCTATCACCAAAAACCTTAACGATGAGACTTTTTGACCGTTTGGTTTCGTTGAAAACTATGTACATAATTTTTTAAAAACCCAAAAAGTTTTAAAATTTCGTAAAGGGTCGTAAAGGATTTTTCGCCATGTATTTTCGAACAATAGGCAGGAAACGACAAACTTGATATCATAAATCTTTCTAAATTACATTTGAATTAATGTTAAATTTTTCAAATAAAATTAAGTGGACCATTTAAAAGATCGCTCTACTTACACGCTTGTAGCGTAACTTTACGATGCGATTGTGGTGCCATCTCGTGGAATGATGAAGCCAAAACTGGGATGTTAGCGCAAGTAGCTACTGGACAATTCAAAGAGCAAACAACTTATAAAGAAAAAATTATTTATTTCAAATTATTTAATTTCTCGATTCCCATTCAAGAACAAAATATTGCTATTCTGTTCCATTTATTTCAGTGTATTGTAGAATTAAAACTTTATAAGAAATCAGCGTAATCATAACAAGTTCTTTCAGTATAAAAAAATAATTTTTCGTAGGGCCTAACATATGAACACATAATTTTTTTTTAACAAACAAAAGTTTTCCTACTATTGTCCTAAATTATTCACTCCGACCTCAACCATTTTCGTCCAATCTGGAAAATGATCGTTGTAAATTCGCACTGCTTCACCACACAATTTTTGTTGCAATACACTTGCAACATGTCAGTCACTTGATTGTTGTCCATCAATTATTTATTTCTTTACAAGAAAGTAACTTTGAAACCCAAAAATACAATACAATACGATATCAACGCCGACACTGACGGATTACTCGCATCGTTTCGGGTTTTCACGGCACACTTAAAAATTTTCAAAGAAATCAAACATTTTGGATAGACATTTACTACCAAAAATAAGTCTAGCTAGTGTTAACATTTCGATAGACAGTGGCGTACCGAAATTTTAGTAATTATGCAATGAAAGTTCTATCGAAATGGTTTTTACAGTCACGTGAGGTAAACATTGGTTTAACTTCGTGCAACAAGTCCGAGAAACAGATACAGTTTGTTTATGTTTACGCCTTGAAAGTGTCAGGATGTCTGTTTGTGCATGAGTGAACGAACTTTGTACGAAACGTGCATGATTGACGCATTTCTCAGAATTTGGACGGTGTCATTTCAATTTTAATAATAAATCCTGGCATCTACCCCAGAATTGCAGGAAACTATATTGGAACTATTCTCCAACATTTTAATTATTTACCGAAACTGGTGCTAGAATTTAATTCCGGATTCGGGAAAAAAACCGAACTGTTTCCAGTCGAAAAGTTTTTATTGGCTTCAAGTTTAATTGTTGTTAATTCGATTTTTATTGTTTGTCTGCAAGCGTCGACTTTCCTCTATTTTTGGAATTTCCAACAACCTTTCAGCCGTTTGATCGATTCGCATGATGAATAAGTAATTTCTGCAAAGTTTTCAGAAATATTTACGTCTACCTCAATTTTTTTTTTTTTAATGCTGTAAATTTCTTTTGATATTCACATGCTGTTAGTGTTTGACAAATACTGTAAAACTGACGGAATTTTCGCAATATTTACAACATTAATCATTGCAATTTGCGCGTGGTTTTTTTCAAACAATAGAACAAACAACCCGGGAAAGTCCTTAATCTACAAACCAAATATTTACAATCCGTTTCCTGCCATCAACAGTTTTCGCTAATTTCATTAAACTTTTTAATGCACCCACACCATCAAAAAACGCAATTCAAATAACAACAATTAAGCGTCTGATCAAGTCGAATTAATGACGTTGAAATGCGTAAACAAACTAAAAAAAGCAAACAAACAACCACTCGTTCTAATAATAATAACTTTTAATGACCAAACTCGTTACTGCACTTTCGCAAAGCCATTATTTATAATAGAAGTTCTTCTTCGAAATTTCCGGTGTTCGAAAGTTTCGTTAAGACGAGAATTTTATTGACGTGTCAGCTCTATTAAGTTATAAGCCACTTCTTGGATGAGTAGGTGTTGTAATGAATATTTATAAGTTGAAAGAACGAAAAATAGGCCACAAAAAAAATTACGTTAACCCTGACTTTAATAGGTTTGGTACAGTTATCAGGTTTGAATTACTGTGGTTGGATAGATAACTTTCTATCTTCAATTACGTATCTGAACATAAGGTTGAGTAACGTGCGATAGTGAAATTATAGCGGCGATATCGACGTGACAATGTAATAGAACAAAGAAAAATTCGCTAGATAAAATTTACGAAAAATAACCTCCTGGCATTTTATTTAATTCTTAACAATTTTTTTTCGAATCTCTTAATGATCGTTTATTGCTTGATATTATCATCGAAGTTTAAAAGAAATTGAGTCTATTATGGAGATTTTGGAAACAATTGTGGAATCGGGAAAATGGTGTAGAATTGCTAGCCAAATTAAATAAAATTTTCGTCTAGATATTCAAGATCATTTAGAAAAAATTGCTTATTCAAACTAAAATTTTAATGTTCTTCTTCAAATATTTTACACGAAAGTGAGGTTGGAAAAAAATTCTTCAAACAAGTAGTGATTTTCGATTTTTAAATATTGATATCACCATTTAGTTTCTTTTACCAGATCTCTTCACAAGATCTCAAAAAAAAAACTCTATACCGTATTTTGGTTAGTTTATGATTTAAAAAAAATAACCGTTTTTACAAAAATCGAAGTTGCAATATTTTCTAAAACCTTGCCCCAAGTGTAATAACGTCACCACTTTGGGTCAGTAATAAATTTTTGGGATTTGCAATTTTGTCAATCGTTGTTGGAACAGGTTCTTCGTGCAAAACGTTGACGGAAATGTAGCAAAAACTGGTTCCTTTGGACCCGCTTCGGCTGCAGTCTTTTAACACCTGGTTGCTAAAATCCATGAATAACTAACCCCCTGTTGTCTTTGTAACTCGAAAAACAACTAACAGCTCAATATCATGGATGAAACTATCAATGTGCCGGCAAGAAACTCGTCGTCAGTTTGTAATTATTTAATTGTTGAGTTTAATTGTGAATTTTGAGGTCGTTGCAGTACGTCTACCTTTAGTTACGACGCTATAAAATTAATTTCGGGAATATTACGTTTCTCCTTGTTAACTTTAAGACGTCCAATTGCATAATTAAGATCGCAAATAGGCTGGAGTTAACGAAAACGTCTGGGAAGTTAGGGCCTGCGTCTAAGGGCTATTCACTCTAATCTACAAAAAAGAATTGATGTCGAAATTTCGCCTATTTTTTTACCAAAATCAATTTGTAATAATTTTTAAAAATTGGTCCGTAGTCCAGGGTCCTTCGTGAGATTTTCCTGAATCTAAATCCGAAATTTTATTCCTGATACAAATGTCTGTTTTTCTTTTTTTAATTTGGAGAAACTTACAATTTTTCCAAAAACTTTAAGGTCCATAATTTTAATTTAAACTTAAGTACCCGAAATCGAAGTAAGTTGAAGAAACTTTCATTGCAATTAATTTTGTGAACATAAGTGTCAAGTTTAAAATTAAAAAAAGAGAAAAATTTTGGCCAAAAAAAATTTCGAAAATTACGACCGGCACCTTAACTGTCAAACTGTGCTAATCATGATAAAGTTGACAAAAAAAAATTCAAATCGATGTCAAAAATTCCAAAGTTTTGGAAAAAAAACTCTATCTCCATCGATAAAAATTCTAAAAACCCTGCAGCTTCGTCAAACGTTAGCAAGTAACATTTTCTGGTATATTGGGCCTTCCTTAATCTAAATTCGAACTTAGATTCCTGATACAAACGTTAACTTTCTCTTAAATTTGCTGAAGATTAACTTAGGTACATATCCCAAATCCATTTGAAGGACATTTTCGTTGTAATCGAAATTGTGAACATTCAAAGTCTCGAGTTTGAAATAAAAACATTGCAAATTTGGCCAAAATTTTGGTCAAAAAAAAATTAAGGTTCTTCATTTCGAAAATTACGACCCGCACCTTAAAGTTACCGCCCAAATCTTGCTAGTCACGCCGAAGTTGACAAGAAAATTTTTTTAAATCGATCTCAAAAATTCCAAAGTTTTGGGGAAAAAATCTATCTCAATCGATGAAAATTCTAAAAATATTGCAACTTCTTCAAACGTTAGCAGATAACATTTGCTGGTATAATGTGCCTTCCTGAATCTAAATTCGAACTTAGAATCCTCATACAAACGTTAACTTTCTCATAAATTTGCAGAAAATTAACTTAGATACCAATCCCAGATCCAGTTGAAGGACCTTTTCGTTACAATCGAACCTGTAAATATTAAAAGTGTCGAGTTTGAAATAAAAACATGACAAATTTGGCCAAAATTTTGGTCAAAAAAAATTAAGGTTCTCCATTTCGAAAATCACAACCAGCACTTTAAAGTTAACGCCCAAATCGTGCTAGTCACGCCGAAGTTGACAAGAAAAAAATTTAAAATCGATGTCAAAACTTAAAAAGTTTTGAAAAAAAAATCTATCTCAATCGATAAAAATTCTAAAACCCTGCAGCTTCCTCAAACGTTAGCAAGTAACATTTTCTGGTATATTGGGCCTTCCTTAATCTAAATTCGAACTTAGATTCCTGATACAAACGTTAACTTTCTCTTAAATTTGCTGAACATTAACTTAGGTACATATCCCAAATCCATTTGAAGGATATTTTCGTTGTAATCGAAATTGTGAACATTAAAAGTGTCGAGTTTGAAATAAAAACATTGCAAATTTGGCCAAAATTTTGGTCAAAAAAAAAAAATAAGGTTCTCCATTTCGAAAATTACGACCCGCACCTTAAAGTTAACGCCCAAGTCGTGCTAGTCATGACGAAGTTGATAAAAAAAAACTTAAAATCGATGTCAAAAATTCCGAAGTTTTGGGAAAAAAATCTATCTCAATCGATAAAAATTCTAAAAACCCTGCAACTTCTTCAAACGTTAGCAAGTAACATTTTCTGGTATATTGGGCCTTCCTTAATATAAATTCGAACTTAGATTCCTGATGCAAACGTTAACTTTCTCATAAATTTGCAGAGTTTAACTTAAGTACCTATCCCGAATCCAGTTAAAGGACCTTTTCGTTGCAATCGAAATTGTGAACATTAAAAGTGTCGAGTTTGAAATAAAAATATGGCAAATTTGGTCAAAATTTTAGACGAAAAATACTAAGATTATCCATTTCGAAAATTACGACCCGCACCTTAAAGTTATAGCCCAAATCGTGCTAGTCACGACGAAGTTGACAAGAAAAAAAATTAAAATCGATGTTAAAACTTCCAAAGTTTTGACAAAAAAATCTATCTCAATCGATAAAAATTCTAAAAACCCTGCAGCTTCTTCAAACGTTAGCAAGTAACATTCTCTGGTATATTGGTCGTTCCTTAATCTAAATTCGAATTTAGATTCCTGATACAAACGTTAACTTTCTCATAAATTCGCAGAAGATTAACTTAGGTACCTATTCCAAATCCAGTTGAAGGACCTTTTCGTTACAATCGAACCTGTAAATATTAAAAGTGTCGAGTTTGAAATAAAAACGTGGCAAATTTGGCCAAAATTTTGGTCAAAAAAAAATAAGGTTCTCCATTTCAAAAATTACGACCCGCACCTTAAAGTTAACGCCCAAATCGTGCTAGTCATGGCGAAATTGACCAAAAAAAACTTAAAATCGATGTCAAAAATTCCAAAGTTATGAAAAAAAATTCTATCTCAATCGATAAAATTTCCAAAATCCCTGCAACTTCTTCAAACGTTAGCAAGTAACATTCTCTGATATATTGGCTCTTCCTTAATCTAAATTCAAACTTAGGTTCCTCATAAATTTGCAGAAAATTAACTTATGTACCTATCCCAAGTCCAGTTGAAAGTCCTTTTCGTTGCAATCGAACATGTGAACATTAAAAGTGTCGAGTTTGAAATAAAAACGTGGCAAATTTGGCCAAAATTTTGGTCAAAAAAAAATAAGGTTCTCCATTTCAAAAATTACGACCCGCACCTTAAAGTTAACGCCCAAATCGTGCTAGTCATGGCAAAATTGACCAAAAAGAAACAAACTTAAAATCGATGCCAAAAATTCCAAAGTTATGGAAAAAAATTCTATCTCAATCGATAAAATTTCCAAAATCCCTGCAACTTCTTCAAACGTTAGCAAGTAACATTCTCTGATATATTGGCTCTTCCTTAATCTAAATTCGAACTTAGATTCCTCATAAATTTGCAGAAAATTAACTTATGTACCTATCCCAAGTCCAGTTGAAAGTCCTTTTCGTTGCAATCGAACATGTGAACATTAAAAGTGTCGAGTTTGAAATAAAAACGTGGCAAATTTGGCCAAAATTTTGGTCAAAAAAAAATAAGGTTCTCCATTTCAAAAATTACGACCCGCACCTTAAAGTTAGCGCCCAAATCGTGCTAGTCATGGCGCAATTGACCAAAGAAAAAAAAAACTTAAAATCGATGGCAAAAATTCCAAAGTTATGGAAAAAAATTCTATCTCAATCAATAAAATTTCTAAAATCCCTGCAACTTCTTCAAACGTTAGCAAGTAACATTCTCTGATATATTGGCTCTTCCTTAATCTAAATTCGAACTTAGGTTCCTCATAAATTTGCAGAAAATTAACTTATGTACCTATCCCAAATCTAGTTGAAAGACCTTTTCGTTGCAATCGAACTTGTGAACATTAAAAGTGTCGAGTTTGAAATATATAAGTGGCAAATTTGGCCCAAATTTTGGTCAAAAAAATTAAAATTTTGGATCTACAAAATTATTAAATTTGTACTAACCATTTCCAAATTCACAGAAATAAATTATAAAATCGATGTCAAAATTCCAAGATTTTCGGTAATTTCAATCGGTGACAATTCAGAAAAATCAAAAAACACAGCCGTTCGTCCGGATGCCAAGCAAGTGTTTTTTTAAATATCTGAATTTCCGACAAAAACTTAAAATTAGAATTCAACTTACGAACAAGTTCATGGTGCGTAATTTTTCTATAGTTGAAAATAGCAATAAATTAATCATAGTGCGAGTAAAAATTATTATTAGCCAAGTATCACAAATTAGAACAAAACCGACTTTTCAATTAATTGAAAACTTCTGTGAAAAAACTTTTCCACGATTTCCTCCCCTAACAAGATTCCTGCGATAACAGCGACAGCGTGCGACTTGAAAAATTTCCAACAACACCCGAAACGAACTAATTATTGGACATCTACCTAACTTTTTGTTGGTACAAAAACGGGAAAAACACAAACAAAAGAGATAACCGGAATCGTGCGCTAATGACGCGAACTGGGAAATGTGCAGGAGAAGAATACATGAATATTTAAAATTCCTCAAAAGCACCTTCGCCATGACTTTGTGTTCGGAATTCGTCGTCGTCGTCGTCGAATAAACGCGCAGGTGAATTTTACGAGAGCAATGGCCGCTTTCGAAATTATCCCCTCAATTATAACAGAAGCGCGCTAAAGGCGGGATGCAAAAACGCTATGGGGGATGGAAAAGTTATTGCGTCAAAGACACATTCGTCTTATTCTGACTCAGCAGGCGTGTTGAAAAATTAAAAAAAATATTTCTAGACTTTAACACCTCCAATAATCTCAGCAGCAATATTTTCAGGAAAAGCGCGCTGCGATTACTGAAACGTCAAGATGCTGTCGCTTTTTTTTTCAACATAATGGTACTGTACAATATATGACGAGAATTTTTTTCGTTATAATGATAAGCTTAATAAGCTTTTTTTCAATATAATGAAAAATGCTTGATGATCAATTTTATTTTTAATTTAATGATAATCTGCAATACCCGTGCAATTTTTGTTCTTGGGGTTTCTTGTAGAATCCATCAAATCGGTCGATTTTTTGGCGCCGCTACCTGTGGCTGGCAAAATCGGCAAAGCATGAAGCTCGCCTACCGGATCATATCAGACCCTTTAACCTGGGTCAAGGACCTTGTTAGGAGAATCTTGTTCTGCATAATTGCATAATTTCTAGAAAAAAAACATAACTACCGGTTGTCTTGCGATTATCGTGCGTTGAAGAAAAAAGTGGAACAACACGCGTAATTTTTTTTGATAATTTTTTTGCGTCTCTAACGTTATCGCTTACCTTTTGGGCTTTGCACATCAAAGCTAGGGCTTGGACATCATGCGAAGCGTGCCTCGAATCCATCAAACACAGGGCGCACACACCGATTTTGCACAATAAACAATACATGTTCAAGTGTTCCTCCGGGTGTTCCCCGCACTTTCCTTCTTTGATTTTAACAATACCACCGGAGCACCTCTTCGGCTCGCACAGTACATGCTTCGCCAACGGCCCCCTCGCCGGATGACACGACTCCCTGCACCCATCGCAATAAAGCACCTCACATTGTTCGCACATAACCGTCGCCTCTTTCGCCGGTTCGCTTTCGCACATTTGGCATTTCAAAGTCAAACTCTTCGATTCACTATATTTACTGACAACACTCTGCATCACTCGATACTTGGGTAAATTATGAGCCCCGTTGTCATCGAAATAAACCAATTTATGGCAAAGCGGACAAGCTAAACTCAAAGCGGTAGGAAACAACAATCCGTTAGGGGTGCCCACGTAACTGCTGGGTCTCGAACTACACACGACACCGCTGTCCGTTTCGCTCAAAATCGACAACTTGTCGCTCTCCTGGTAATCGCCGGAACTCCCGGACGCCACGCTCTCCGCATTCTCCGAAGATGTTCCCGAAGAACTGCTGGAAGCGGCATTGCTTTGGGCAGGGTGCTGCAGAAGAACGGCGCAATGCAAACAGAGCGCGTGATAGCACGGCAATAATACGGGATTGTTGAAGAACTGTTTACAAGAAGGACAACGCAACTCCTCCTCCATCCTACACGAAGCACGTAACTCTACTGACGACGCAGCCGGCAAACGCTCCGCGTACTGCACACCGGTTGTTTTAAAATACGCGGCCGACGACGGAACGACACGGAACAACGCGACCGTTTGTCGTTTGTTTTGTTGCAGTTGTTAGGTGGGAGGTGGGGGCGGCGTTCGATGGGGGTTGGTGTCAGCTACATACTTTTCGGTCGATTTTGTTAGCTCTTTTGGTAATTGGGTCTGGTGAGGAGGGTGAAGCGACCTGGTTAATTTAATTGTGAACACCATCAACGATATTTACATAACTAATCCCACCATTTATTGAGTTAGACAAGAATTGACAGATGTGACAGATTGACCGGCAGTGTAAGCGTGACGTCACTGGGTTTCTTCGGGTTTCACCAAATTAGTTGAAAGTTGTAGAACTGGAAATAATCAGTCACACAAGTAGAAAATATATGCGAACGGGTGAATACGAAGGGAAAAACAGACAGTGCATACCACTTAAAGATTGAAGGAGAAAAATAATTTTGCAAAGATAAAAATCTTAAAAAGTATTTTAATTATCAAGAGAAGCTGAGGATTGGAAATGATCACTCACAAATAGAAAATATATACAAACGAAAGAAGACGATGAGAAGAGAAAGAGGAGAGTGCGCGTCACTTAAAGTCAAAGAAAAAAAAAATCTTGCAAACATAAAAATCCTAAAAAAATCAAAGTATCAAGAAAAATGTACAGTCACACAAATAAAAAATATATGCAAACGGAGAAAGGCGTAGGGAAGAAAAAGAAAAGGGTGCATATCATGAAAAAAAAATAAAAATAATCTTCCAAAGATAAAAATCCTAAAAAAGATTTGAGTATCAAGAGAAGCTTAGGGTTGGAAATGATCACTCACAAATAGAAAATATATGCAAATGGAAGAAGACGATAGGAAGAAAAGGAAGAGAAGGCATACCACTTAAAGACTGAAGAAAAATATAATTAATCTTGCAAAAATTAAAACCCTAAAATAATTAAATATGAAGAAAAACGAGAGGTTGGCAATGATTATTAATAAATTAAAAGTGTAGACACAGAAAGGGGCAAAAAAGTGCAAGCCACTCAAAGACCGTCAAAGCCCGAAGACCTGTTCTTCAGCTTCTAGTCATCTGAGAGTAATGGATAAATTAAAAAAAAGAAAACATATGTTAAGTAACACAATGAAATTATATACCACCATAACTGGGATCTACTTTTGATACCACATTTAGTTTAAATAAAAAATGACCTAAGCTTGCTTTAAACGAACTTACGAACTTTACCTACCATGTCCATAACTGCACCTGATCACTGGTAAGTTATGCGAACTCTAACCCAGTTGGACCAACGGCTTAAGATGACTTCCGAACCACGCAGGTGATTCTATCAGTCAATGTACAAATAAGAAAAACATATTCGCCGAAGACAAGCGGACCCTACCTATTTGTCTAGATTTTCGATTTATTCTAAGAAAAAAATTATATACCTTAAAGTGTTGCAAAAACAAGGTTGCGCCATCTATTCGAGCATTGACCAACTTACAATTGCAACGAGATTGAAATCTACAAAAATCGCAGGATTCTAATGATAAGAATTGATTGTTACATAAATGATTATAATCAAACAATATCGTGGCAAGAGTCCAATTTCGTAACTTCAATTTGGAAACATTAACCTTGCCCAATATCTAACGAACCATCTAGGATTGGCGAGTTAAACGTGACAAGTGTTTCAATGTCACCATGTCATCGGCATTGTTATATCACATGTTAGAGCCATTAATATAGAGTATTAAGATTATCCAAAAATAGAGCTGGTACCAAACAACATTTTCAATTGTGATTGACCACGAAACGGTCGCCAACAACATGATAATGTCAGCAATTTGCCAAGAAGTAATTAAGGTGAGCAGGAAAAGTGTTGGCACAGGGGCCAAAATTTTATGTGTTCGATGTTTTTCAAACGCCAGAAGCCCTAATGGCAGGTCAGTACCTAACAAATTCTATTATTAAGTAGATAGGAGTGGCAGGTATTGATTTAAAAAACTTCCACGTATCAATTACCTTTGACCACCAACAGAGGGAAGCAAGAACCAAAGTTTATCAAAATTTCCCCAAATGATGGGGTCAGGTCAGAGTACAACCAAAAAAGGACCGAAATTTTTCTTGTTTTAAACCAAATATAAATAGCTGTATCAAAAGATAAACAAAAAAGTTTGATTAAAGAAATTATATCAAAATATAAACAAGATACTGAACTTGGGGGTAATCAAAAACATTTCTGCTGTATTATTGGTTGCCTAAATATCGATTTTTAAAATTGAAATAATTTTTTTAACCTTCCAGCAACGAATACGATGTTGTGGTTGTGGGAGGCGGTATCGTGGGTGCCGCAACAGCCCGGGAGCTTCTCCTCAGACACGGCAATCTCCGTATGGCTATAGTAGAAAAAGAATCACGCCTCGCCTTCCACCAAAGTGGCCATAACAGTGGCGTGATTCACGCAGGAATCTACTACCAACCCGGATCTTTGAAAGCGAAACTTTGCGTTGAAGGCATGGGTCTTATTTATGATTATTGCGATTCCAAGGGAATTCCCTACAAGAAAGTCGGCAAACTCATCGTGGCCACGAATCCTTTAGAAGTAAAACGTTTGGGGGATTTAAAAGAACGCGGTTTAAAAAATAAAGTTAAAGATTTACAACATCTCAAGAGTCAGGAAGAAATAAGAAAAATTGAACCTTACTGTCACGGACTTGAAGCGTTATGGTCCCCCCATACTGGTATAATAGATTACGTTCAAGTTACAGAATCTTATGGAGAAGATTTCAAAAAGGGTGGAGGCGATATACATTTGAATTTTAAGGTAAATTTTGGGCAACCCTAAAAAATAATTAATAATTATTTAATAGGTTAACGGTTTCGTGGATTCTAACAATAATTCGAAACCCGTTACCATCACTTCTGAGGGTAAAGCGAGTGTTACAGCCAAATACGTTTTGACTTGTGGAGGTCTCCATTCTGACGTAATAGCGGAATTATCCGGATGTTCTCCGGATCCAAAAATAGTACCATTTAGGGGTGAATACTTGCTCCTGAACCCCGATAAATGCCATATGATTAAAGGCAATATTTACCCGGTTCCCGACCCCCGATTCCCTTTTCTAGGGGTTCATTTCACCCCTAGAATGGACGGAAGTGTATGGTTGGGTCCTAACGCTGTTTTAGCATGGAAACGAGAAGGTTACACGTAAGTTTCTTCAACTAATTATTTAGTTATTATAACATAAATTCTAGATACGCCGATATGAATATTAAAGAATTAATCGACGCCATTTCGTATCGAGGTTTTCAAAAATTAGCCTACAAACATGTCGGTTATGGAATACAAGAGATGATGAAATCAATTGTGACGCGGCTGCAAGTGAAAGATTTACAAAAATACATTCCCGAAATCACCGCAGCTGATATCAAACGCGGACCCGCTGGAGTCAGGGCGCAAGCTTTGGGAATAAACGGGAATTTAGTTGATGATTTTCATTTTGATTTAGGAAAAGGAAATGTGGGTGCGAGAATTTTGCATTGTAGAAACGCGCCCAGTCCTGGAGCCACCAGTTCTCTTGCCATCGCTAAAATGATGGCCGACAAGGTGGAGGAACAATTTAACTTAAGCCAATTAAAGGCATGATAGGTTCCTTAAAACGATTGCAGTAATACAATTTACGTAAAGAAACTGCGCCATCTTCATACCGTTTCCGGAAATATTCACTACAACGAAGCATCCCTTTGTGATTGATTATTCTTCCTGATCTCTTGTGGGAGTTGGAATAATTAAAGTCAAATATTGCAATATTTGTGCATTAACAGTTATTCGAGAGTCAAATCATTAATTAAGAAACCTGACTACAGTAGTTACTAAATGGAACTACATATAGGCAAATTAGAACAAAACAGTGTATCTAAAACATATTTTTGCCCTCAGTTATTCATTAAATAAGACTAATTAGTTAAAAATAGAGTTTTAAACGTTTACTAACAGTGATGGAGTTACTAACACTGCATCGAGAATCTTGCTAACGAGAAAAAGTCTTGCATCAGTGTTATTGTTAATAGATGACTGCAGCAAATTTATTAACAAGTAAATTTGCATCCAAACCAGGTGCTGGGCAAACTAATTATTACGTAAATGTTATATCGTGTATCTATATTATATTGGAATTTTAAATAATCTGTCAACTTACAAGTTGAGCAAAAATTAAAATATTTTTAGGAAGTGAAGACAATATTGATAAAAAAAATATCGCACAGGTCTGTATTTATGAAAAGCACATTTTTCTTTGCAATTATGTTTCTCAACATTTGCCTACATGTGATGCCTAATTTTTTTTTAATTTATTGATAAGTGCAATTACTTTTATACCAAAGCAGTCAGTGCTTGAATGGTTAAAGCATTACCTTTAGTTACTGCACAAGAAGTTTTGTATTGTTATACCATGAAGTTGTTTATTTTGAGAAAAAATAAATTGTAAAAAGTTTGTATCTTTAATTGTGCACAACGATTTTTACTAATATTGCCGCTTTCATCACCGCAATTAAATTGAAATTTTGATTAATTGGGAATTACGAGAGTGACACCACCTATGATGATAATATTAGACTAACACAGTTTATGTAAACTCTGACAGATTAAAAAATTAACCACACCCTAAGATTGGTAGATAACTGGCTGACACCTACAAAAACTTCGCACTTTAAAAATTTTTTTTAATGGTCGGGTAACTAACAACCACTTGTATCGGAATATTTATTTAATGAAGTCACCATAAGTCTGTGACAAATAATTGTGTACCACACACAGAAATTTGATATCGAAATCGATTATGTAACTTAAAAATGACACAATACAATACTGAAACGATACAATAATATCGGGAGCGCTGCAACAGAACGAGGTACCACCCTGAACCGAGTAGCATAAATTAATTTTAAGGAAAACGTCACAATAATAATACGAAATGTACAACAATGCGAAACCTACAGACAAAACAGTCATAATCCAACTAATTGATTACCAATACTGACCTTATCACATATTACCATTTCAAACACACAAGTTAATGTTATTTTTTATGCACATTATCATGCATAATATATATAGTTAACGTGTTGGTTCTTTTAAAGACACACAGTTTAAATATGGAAAATATTTAGAGTTCTCACTCGAACTTTGGGCTTGGTACAACTTATTTACATGAGATATGCTTAAATGTCCTGAAATCGGTTTAATTTAATATTTTAAAATCTTATTTCTTTATAGCTTGAATCATTTCGTGCATTAACCGCTGTGAAAACTGTTGAAGAAAATTACTACTGTGGATAATTTCACGGATTTTCGAAAAGTATCGCGTATTTGAATTATTTGTATCTACGAATTTCTACGGTGCCGTATAACAAGTTTATAAAATCGTGCCAAGTATAGTTTTATGGAAGTACTTGTAGAAGAGATAGAATAACATTTAAATGACATTAACATTGAAAAAACGTAGACGACTATCTACAGTGCGATTTCGAATAATTACCAGGTACCAACTGAACCGCCAATACTGGTAAATACTCGTGTCTACGTTATAATAAACGTGTGAACGTCAGAGTAAATTATTTACAGGAGTATAAAAGTATATTTGGCGAATAGTAAATATTTAGAAAAGTCCATGTAGATACGTACACTTACATAATGGTCGCTGTGTAAAAAAATAAATAAAACTGCGGTTGCGAAAATGCTGTCATCACAGATAGTCAAATCAAGTTAAATCAATCAAGCCATTTAAACCCCAACAATAACTTGACTTGACTAAAAAACAAATCAAATTTTATAAGCATCACTTGTCTGTCCGTTAAATCCTGTTTCACTTCCGGCATTTGAGCAAGATAGACGCAAAACAGTTAAGAAGAGCGCAATTACCAAAAAACGTTATCACAAGTATATACAAAGGCGGCTTGTAGTTGATGTTGCGTCACAACCCACCTTCAGAATTACCAACCAAACGGCCGTTTGGTTGGCAAAAACAGGAAGCAATAATGGCCCACCCCTCCTCGTTTCAAACAATACCTCAAATACCTTAACTATTGTATAACTAGCTATACCACTAAATATTATCTTTCCGTAAGAGCGACACCGTATCTGTAAACCACTAAATCTTTGTTTTTAAAATCGAGATAAGCAGTCATGTGGAAACCCATGTTCGTTAACACTACCACGTATTCAGCCAAAGCAAAACCCGAATAAACTGCAACAAAAATCATTATAGAAACCTGTATTATCGACTTGATTCTTACCGTAAGGTTCGCAAAGGGAATTGTGCCGCAAAAAACAATACATCGCGATTAAAATGCCGGATATGTTGATAACGAGAAGGCGTTGTTTCCACTTCAGGCTTTCTCTATGTTGTTTTTTGCACCGTCTCTGGAGGATACAAGTCAGGATCATGTAAAATTCCGACATTAAAATGAACGTTACGAAAGCTTTTTCGTGGACAGCTGCAACAATTTTGTTAATACTTTATTTAGTTAAGGTGTGTTAGTTACGGTAATATTTTGAAGATGTCCAGAACGATAGAATGATGAGCGATGCGTTTTCAATGACATTAAGAACGCAAGCCAGCGCTCCTAACCATTGGTCGCGGTCATACAATACGTTTTGGTTGTGTTGGAGGTACATTGCGGCTATGGAGAAACGAGGGATGGAGTGTAACACTATGGCTAATTGCCAAACTTGTCTTTGGGGTGAAAAATTTCCGATAGCCGCTGATATGGACGGCAATACATTGAATACGTGACAATGTGTATATGTGGCGTTTTCGAAATGAAACGCGACCGAGTAAATTATACAAAATAAGAAGGCGAACAAAGGCAATCCCACCGTCCACAACGAGAACTTCTCGAATGGTAAACGCAATACGGGCGATGTCTCGTAGTCGCTATATAAAAGGGCGTAGCGGGCTTCATTAGGCATTATTCGTCACACAACTTTACTTGTTAGTTGCTGAAAAGCACTTTTAGTTCATTTTAGGTTATGTCGATGTGTCAAAATCAGCTGTACGTCAAATTAATAGCAATGGGGACGCATGCGTGCTCAACCCAAAATGTTCAAACCAGCGAAAGCGCGCCACAAGTCACAACTTCTTTAAATTTTCAATAATAGTCAATAAGGGACTTGTTGCAACATCAAAAGATGATAGTTGATAACTGGATTAATCAAAATTCAAAATGGCGACGGAAAAACGATGGCAATAAGTCAACAACGTTCATTTGTTTCATTTACTTCCATGATTTTTGGAGAATAAAATAAAGAAACGAAAGAAATTATTTTAAATTTATCAAAACAGGAGCAAAAACGGCAACTGTAGTACTAGTACTTTTCAGGCATTTTTTATATGCCTTCTATGACCTTAACTAGTCGAGAGCAAAAACTTGCTAAGTTTGGAACAGACACATTGAAACAAGATCGATACGTGGTCAATTAACGCGTCATTAACACTTCATCGACTAATGATCGACGCATGTCCAAATGTCTTCTATGTCTTTAGACAGTCGAGAGGTAGACTACGTAAAGACTGGTACAGTCACATCGAAACATGATCAAAGCTTTGCATGATCGAAACATGATCGACGTATGATCGAAACCTGATGGCGACATAGAAAAAATAAAACTGAAAACTTAAAAAAAAACAAAAGCAAAAAGCTTATTGTCTGTAGAAATAGGAGAGTTAGATGGGAAAAATTAAGAACTGCATATGGAGAAAAGAATAATTAGCAATAGCCACTGCTGTAAGAAATAAAATTCATAAGAATATAAAAGAGATTAAAGTGAAGTACGGCGCAAAAAACAGTTAAAAGGAAAGTAAAAAACTTCTAGAAATGGGAGAAATAACGACAATAGATAGAACTCGGAGGAAAAAGTGTTTTATTAAAGAATGGAGTAAATGGGGATAAATGCTGAATGGAAATTGATTATGTAGTACAAAACGAGTGAGTAAAATAATAGTAACAAAAATTGAGTAGCACCAACAATCGTTGAATACGGAATTGAAATGGCAAGAGTGCCGTTGTAACCAAGTAGAAGAAATAATGTGAAATGCCCAGACAAAGAGGATATATCGGAATTTGAACGTAACCTTCTTCATTTACGTGCCATACTCTTTATCAAGCATTGGCGACCTTTCTCACGTGGTATGTTGCATAGACACGAAAGTTAGAATCTAGGTCGAATCAAAACAGCCGCAGAAATTTAAGGGAGAGGCTTTTAGACCCAAGTACCACTCGTTAGTTTGCCACTACCTTCCGAGGCGGAAAGACCAAAAAAAAACTGACTTTCATAGCGAACTAGCGATTGAGCTCATATATCACAAAATATTCATCTTTAACTCTCATGAGTTTCATGTACAGGGCCAACGTATACGTTCTATCTATATTACTCTCCCTTTGTCTTACCGTTGTATGATTATTTATAATCCATATACAATAGTCTTACGCATTACGTGTTACGACAATTAGTAATGCTTAACACTCAATATCATTTTTAGTGAGAGAAAGACTATTTGCTGCTACTTCCAAAAATACTTTTATAAATGTTTGTGGCAAATAATCCGAAATAATTGTGGAACGTGGCCTGATCAATAGTTATTACTGTTCAAATTTTGCTAATCTTAAAAATTTGAAATTTATTTGACTAAAGATTACGTTATCATCCCTAATTCTGCTTACAATTTTTTTCCTATGTAACACACTCGTAATTATGGCCTGGTCAGTACTGTAGGATATATATGACCAATTTACGAAATAACTAAGTCGAGAATTTTCTAGAGAGAACCAGAAACTGCTACTGTAACAAATTTGTGATTTTTCTTTATGCAGCAAACCGATTAATTTTTCCAATAAAAAAATTTGTGGGTTTTCTTTGCGTGGCGCTTGCATTATTGGCTAAAGTAGGTTGAAGTGCGTGTACGGTATAAATGACGAGAACAAGTGCGGATGTTGTAAGAAAGTAGAGACGACCTCCCGAACTCGAATCGTGAAATGTAAGAGTGGGTGATTCTAGCGTTCACTGCCACTAGTTTCATTCACTCGTATTCAAATCGCGACAACGGTCACAACTTTTCACTTTTCACGTTGATTATCACATGCAGTTATTTGTGTTGACACGAACGATTTTAATATATTTCAAAAAAATTTTTGCTCATTTAAAGATTTACTGGATACAATTAAACATTATTTGTGTATTTTTCAAAATAATTGTTACGTGTAAATTTTCAAGTGATTCCTATCGAACTAATTTCTTTGGGTTCAGTGAATCGGTTTTAATGGACAATTTCGTTACGTAACAACTTTTACACTTTTGTGTATCATTGATTTTCTCATGCATAAATAAGAATGACATGGTTGTGGACTTCCTCGTAAATAACAAAAAAGGTGAGTCAATATCCATTAGTTACACTTCTGTGGTTTAGACAATAACCAAAGAGACTCCAGTGGTCTACCCAAAAATTCAACTTCCGGCTCCAAAGCACTTATTTTGTACATATGAGTGAAAAATTGGTTTTAGGTATTCGATATTTAAAAAAATTAATAAAAATTAAATTGATAATTTAGAGTCAATATTTTTGCTTCAATTTAAAAAATATTTTTTTATAGGGATTTAGTGCCTGTTTGGAATAGTTTCTGATGTTTTCTTATAAAAGTTTTGTTTTATTTCGTCCATTGTAAACGAGCCATAAATGTTTAAAATTACATAAAAACGTCACCTAAAAAATTACAATCAATTCTTCTAAACGCTTGATTTAGTTTTTTTTAGATAACCACACTAATTAATAACTCATTAATTCTGCACAATCGGCAGAAGTAAGTAAGTTCTGTTGCCCACTTACAGAAAAAATATCTGTTAAGAAAAAAATTCTAACTTTCTTTTTAAATTATATAAGAAATTCAAAATAACGAGTTTAACTTGTTGTAGCTATGTAAAAACACGTGATGTTCTTGTACAGTACTACCATTAACATTTTCGGAACACAAATAGCAGAAACTATTTAACAACAATTTATGGCAGCTATAAAAATAGACTTGTAAAGTTTCTTGATATAATTTTAAATTACTTTATCACAACTAATTAGGGCACTTATTTAATTTAGTAATTCGGTACAGTGCAGCGTGCGCGACCCTTTGTCCGCACGTCTTGCCACATCAAATAAGTAACTTGAGGTCTCGAAATTTAGAATGCACGAAGGTAATCGTAGTTTAAAACAATACGAATATCGATTATTAATTCATGTCGTTTTGTTAAAATAAAGGACGATACAAGTACAAGGTGGTTCAAGTGATTAGGAATAAATTAAGAGGAACTACTTAATATTTAAATTTCGGACAAAAATGATTCATAATTACTTAACACTGATTCGATGACAACTGAAGATTTGCTAAGCTTTCACTTTGACTAAAATAGTTCTTTATTGTGATTGTGAGACAGTTTGTTGGCGTGTGTAAACAATTCCACGATCACGAAGACACGTTATTTACCTTTATTATTGTTATTAATGTTACTAGTGGGTGAAAGTTGGTTTCTTAGGTATGGTTTTATTAACATATTTCCCACGTTATTATTATTGTTATAACGTTATGGCTGTTTTTAGTATTTGTATTATAAAATGATTTGTCGTTTCTTAAATTTCCATTTTTGTGAACCAATATTGAGACTCCTACGTATTTTTCTTTATTTTCTCCGATAGCCTTGGGTTCAATTGATTGCAAAATTAATCATCAAATGTTTCTATGGTGCCTACGTCGTTACTAAACTAGCCCCTCTAATTCAATTAAAGTTAAAAGCTTGGATGGCAATTTCATAACAGTACACAAAACTCTATCAAAAACAATTTTAGAAATTGTTTCTCCAATCTCCAATATTATATTAGCAAAGAAAGTCAGTTTTTTCTCCTCAAAAATATAAATTTACTCTTCAAGGGACTTAGTGAATAATTTAAACAATATAAAAAAAAATTGTTTTAAAACTCTGCATTGATAAATTATTGTTTTGCAGTTTGCCCGCATTTTTTTTCTTTTGTAATTGTCGCCAATCTTTTTTCCAGTAAACTTTTCCAGGACCATAACGAACAAAACAAAAAAGAATTACGCCGATCAATCGTTTGAATCGTGAGTTATGGTTCCATAGAAAAAAGCACTTTCAGTTTTTCTCAAATTTTCCAATTTTCCGAGCAACTTTTCTATAAACTAAAGGGACCATTAACCACAATGCAGCTTTATACTCCTTAAAATTAATAAAAAGAAAATTTTGACATTGTTAATGTCAATTTTGTAAAACAAAAAATTCTTGAAAAATGGCTTTTGGTTCTGAGGTAGAGAAGTATCTTCTTTTGCTAATATAACATTTTCAATTGAGGAAATGGACGATGACAAAAAATGTAATTTTACGATTTTTTTGATGGAAATTGGTCAATTTTGTTCTCAATTCTAAAATCGTTGCAGACGCCTCAAACGTTAATTGAAGTAAAAAGACTATTGACTCCAACGCATAAATGATGTTGTTTATGTTTTACTACCTTATTCAAGTCTGAGTGTAAATTTTAAATAATAATTTTTCAACAATTTTTAAAATTTAGCCAAAAAACTAAAAAATTATAATTGAAACTTTTATAATTATTCATTAAGTCCCTTGAAAAGTAAAACTTTTGTACTTAGGAGGAAATGCTGACTTTCTTTGCTAATATAACATTTTTATTTGATATTTGAGAAAATGAGTGATAGGATGTAATTTTTTTGAAAATAGCTAATTTTGTGCTCAACTCAACATTATACTGTTCCCGACGAAAAAATAAAATTACCGTTCGTTTTGTTGCAAAAATAATGCATTGAGATTAAGTATAATGCTGCAGCGAGGTTAATAGCGTTTCAGAACTTTTCATTGAAAACATTTACAAAAATAGCAGTTTTTCTTCATTTTATTTGCGAAGGAGGTCGTGTTAAGTGCTCCACCTCAAAACTGAAAGTTAAAAAAATTACCCACCGCAGTTCTAATGTCAACAACCGATTAGTTCCAGTTTGTTAAGTAATTTTAGTAAATTCCTTAAGTTTCTGTAGAAACAATTAAATGGCGAGTTATTGCTAAATATTTTTTTGCTTTTAAAAAAATATTAGAAGAACTACTATAACGGTACTGTATGTCCGGATATTTGAATTTGCATCAAGTAAATCTTGAATTGGGGTCAAATTAACACAATGAAAGATGTTGGAATGAAAGGAAGCAAACCTGAATCCATCGTGATTAGATGGTCCGTTATTTCAAGCAATCAACATCGCTACAAACAGAACCAAATCAAAATTGGGTACGCATCCTTAAAACAAGAAAAAAAAACAATAACGACAATTACTAAACAAAAGTTACGTTGGTATTATTAAAAAAAAATAAAAATAAGACTAACAACATAAATTTCCCATACTAATCCGAAATGTTATCCAAATTACAAATTCATATTAGTGCCAAAATTTTGTTGTATCGCAGCAGTGTGCAACATAAAAGTCTGCCCACTAAAAATTTAGAAACTTGTTGAGGACTGTAAATAACAGATCAACTGAAATTTAAATGTTACATAACAAAATTTATTTGGTGTTGGGTAGAATTGGATGTTCTTCATAATCAGATTTTTCGTACCTGAGTGACCTGCATAATTTTAAAGAAATTTGACAGACATTTAATAAGAAATCGAAAATTACACACAGTTGTTAAAGTTTACTGTTGGCTACACAATGGAAACTTTTTTTAAAAACTAAGAATGCTACAGAGGTACTGAATGTCTCTAGGAGTTCGCATTTAAATAAGACGTCTCAAATTTCATAGCAATCAGAAGAAAAAAAAAATCGCCATTTTTATGTTGATCACACATTGGAGTATTCTTGAAAAACTAAGAATGCTACAGAGGTACTAAATATTTTTATGAGTTTGTATTTAAATAACACACCTACATGCCAAATTTTATGGCAATGAAAAGAAAAAAAATTGTCGAAAATTTTCATAAGGGAATCCCCTTCTGATTTTTTCAAAAAAATTAGGTACTTCAGATTTTAAAGAAACTTTACAGTGGTATTCAAAATCTCATAACAAATAAAAAATTACACTGTGTTGTTAGAGCTTGCTGGTGATTTAGAAGAGAGAGGAGTTATTATGGGTATTGTTAACAGAATCTTTGGCATTTTTATGTTAACCACAGAAAATTTATGACAGACTAAGAATGCTACAGAGAAACTGAATGCTTCCATGAGTTCGTCTGTAAATAATACACCTGCATGCCAAATTTCATAGCAACCAGAAGAAATAAAAATTGTCGAAAATTTTTATGAGGAAAGCCACTTCTGTTTTTTTCAAAATTTGGAAAAAAAATAACCTCCTCGGATTTTAAAAAAACTTGACAGGAGTGTTCAAAATTTCGTAAGAAATAAAAAATTACTGGAGGTTTAGGAAAAACCGCTGTTGTTATGGCGTTGTTAGTAAAATTTTCGGCATTTTTATGTTGACCACATAACAGAAGATTTTTGGAAAACTAGGAATACCACTGAGGAAGTGAATGCCTACATGTTGGTATTTAAATAACGCAGCTGCGTGGCAAATTTCATAGCAATCAGACAAACATCAGCATTTTTATGTTGATGACATAATGAAAGATTTTTGAAAAACTAAGAATTCTACAGAAAATTTTCATAAGTTTATCTTAGAGTTCCATTCACATATACTCCAACTACAGCTTCAATCACATAAACTTTAAGAACTTTAGTGGGAAAAATTTTCTTGAATACAAATTTTTAAATCTCAAAAAAGTTCTTTGTTCAAATTTTGCACTCGACCAACCAGTTGGGTTCATTAACTCGTTTGAAACAAAAACTAAAACAGTTGTTTTTTGTTGGTTGAAATAAAATCTGCATCAAAATTGAAAGTCGCAGGAAGCGACCGATTAACTATTTGTCGAATAAGTAGTTGCCTTTCATTCGAATGCCAACCGAGTTGTAATGGTCCAATTTTCGCCATAACTATCGAAAATGACATAACGCATCTAAGATTCAATAAAACTGACCACATCCGTAGGGAAATTTGGCACGTTAACAATTAAATCAACAATAAAATTAAATACAGTTAATTGTGATTCTATGCACTTTGTTTTTGAACATAAATAAACAAGATAAATATGTTCAACACACGTGACTATATTTAATTTTCAACAATATACGCGTTGAAAGTAAACAGTGTATTATGTGCAATTATTAAAATTGTTTGTTTTTGTTTTCGAGTCGATTAATTTAAATTAGTGGCGCCAAAACTTTGGTTCGAGACAAAATTTAATGTTAATCAAAATTGGGTTGTTGGAGATTTGGGGACAATAACAAGAGGTAGCAAAGTATTTTAACGTGTGGCAGATAAAAATACACTTATAAAAAGTAGGTGAGCCAAGTTGGTTTATCAAAAACAACAACCGGGTCTGCATTGTAAGTAGATTTATCGTCTGATAAGTAGACTATGTCGTATTTGCTTCAATTTTGTGAATACTAATTTTTCAATATTATTTTTCTTGTCAAATTTCAGACTCATTTTTATTGTTTCTTTAGTTGTGCTATTATAATTTATTATAATTTTATCAAAAAATTTTGAAAAAAGAAGAATCAAACAAAGTTGAGAGTTGCGAAGTCTAAAATTATAACTAATGTAAATTATTTATACTACGTTGGCTTATTGCCAGTCTGTTAAACATCAAAATACCGAAGCAAAAGTGGAAATAAGAAAAGACTTGTTGACAATTATCGATAGCTGATAGAGATTAAATTTTTACTATTAAACTAAAATATTTAAATTAATTTCTTTATCAAGACCTTTACGTAGTACAGTCAGAATGCAATAAATACAAATTGTTCAAGATATACATTTTTTCGTTTTCCAAGAGTGAACTAAATGCTGGGTGTCCCAGAATTTCTACTGAAAAATTCAGCACATATCCCCTTAACAACATAACCTAGTAATTTATGTTACCCTTCGTACCGCAAAGCGCTAACTTGTAGGTGTCGTAGGTGTCGGTGTCGAACCGACTGTCGACTATTGCAGATCGACCAATGTAAGCGCGCCACGTCATGATCAAGACCTGATCACTCAAATCTGTTTGTTGCGCTTTTAGAGCTCGGTGAATCGACTATAGATATTTTTTGTTGTGTAGCCTTAGAATCCTGTGGCAAGTTCAATGACTCTTGACAACTTAATTAAGTCGTTAAATGTTGAAAAAAGTGTTTAACGTTAAACATTATTTGATTTCGAAACTCAATTGAGTAATCAAATATTTTAATTTTGTTAGAAAAACTCAGTTTTCTTTCTAAATTTTAATTCTAAACAAAATTGAATTGTTGGAGATTCTAGTCCAATAAAAATATTTTAGCGACTTGTAGATAAAAATACACTTATAAAAATAGATGAGCCAAGTTGATTTATCAAAAACAACAACCGTATTTTAAGTATACAGGGTTAGTGAAAAATATGGAATCAAGTTCCCTGACTAAACAAAATTTAAATAACTAAATTGGAGCCATATTTAAGTATTTTTTTACAAGATGGCAGGTTTACTGAAGCAATGTACTAATACAGGCATCAAATATTTTTTTTTTGTGCATAAAAGCGTTCTTTTAATTAATTTGCGTGTCATCTGTTTAAAACGTCCAGGTGTACCTGGAAAAAAGGGGACGCACCCCAACACACTACACAGTCGACCACATCATTAGAAAGTGATACAATTATTGTTACTGTCACTCAAAGGTCACATTTTCATATTGTTGTATTGAAATATTTCATTTTTCCAGGTAGGCCAAAGTGGGAGTTTTAAAGTTTATTTAAAAATAAACCGCTTGATGCAAAAAAAATTGCACGTCTGTATGGAAAACAATTCTCTGCGTCATGCTGAATAGAAATATTACTACATTACCACTAAAAAAATGCCTCATGCAAAGTAACCGTTACTATTCCTAATTTGGGCATTATAACTTTACCAAGAAATTAATGCTAAAAGAAAACAATTTACTACTAACTATAAACAAAATCGAGTGTTGAGGTCTAGAATCATAACCAATGTAAATTTCTTTAAGCCCACTGACTTGTCTTCGGTACTTAAATATTAACAAAACAGAATTAAAATAAAATAAAACAAATTTGTTCATAAAGACAAATTTAAAAATTAGCAATATTTAAATTAATTTCACTATTATAATTCCTAGAAGCGACCGGGGGTCAACGATTACTGCGTCTAGTATGTTAGTCCGGTTGCTCCCCCAGGAAAGGTAATGCCAAATCTTTTTCGTAGTAACATATAAAAAAATTAACCATTGATAGTTTAAAAAAGTATGTCACTCAGCAAGTACAAGAGGCGAATTAACGAAAGGTAGGTCGGTTAATCAAAATTCCTTAATTTTTCCTCCAAATATTTTTTAAATATTTTCTCCAACGATTTAAACAACGTGTAGAGTTCATTAACTATTCACCGTGCATAATTAATTTAATTATCTGATAATTTTGCATGCCACTCAAAATTATCGCCTAATTGGATAGTAATTGGATAAACTCTAAAAAATTGAGTTTTCCAGTGGCGTAAATTCTCTTGATAATTTGCTCGAATGTAATTGCTTCTTACGGTGTTAGGAAGTTGCTCCTAACCAGTTCCCTACCTAGGAAGCGAGTGCAACTATTTCTTGAAACCTGTCAAGAGGTTTTTTGAACGCCTGACTTATAAACCTATTTTCTCCAATAAATCGTATCAAGTAAATGGATGTTGACTTTAAAAAATTAAAATAACCAAAATCTTTAAATGTTGCAGTACTGATAGTATCGATGAACTCTGAACCTAAATCTCTCATTGATTTTTTAGCGATTGATATAACTTTATCTTATCTTTGAGCAAATATTGTTCGATTCCTTAACCTTATTCAAATCAAGTCAATAAAAACATCAAAATCAGTGTTTAAACACCTCATTAATAATTAAAAAAAAAAAAACAAATCGACGTAAATAAGAAAACTTGCCTGATAATGCGATTGAATTATGTTACAAGACCGACAGAAACACCTCGTGATTATTTAGAAATTATGACATTAGTCGCATTAATTGCTTGAATATGCACACAGCCCTACACTGTTTACAAATAATTAAGTGTATTTTTCTTATCTGTTGAGTACGTAAACAATTATCAGCTATCATTGTTCCATCCAAGTCTTTGGAACGTCTAGTCGTCGAGTGAAGTGTCCGAAATTTTTCGTTAAATTTTTTCGGTTCCGGGTAAGCAAAACGATTACTTTTAAGGCCAAACCACGCATCCACTGATAAGAGAAAAATTGAAACCAACATTAACATAAATAGTTACGTTAAGAATTCTTCAGCTCTTTTCCTTGACCTTTATTCAATCAATTCCTCATTATCTTGAAATTCATCTTGCATTCCAACTATTTCGTATCGAAACGACGTAAATTTCGATTCTAATTTTATTGATGTATGCAAAAAATATGCAATTGTAAGCCGACAAGGCGAGCGCATTAATTGAAGAACTAATATGATCAATTGTGGCACTTCCTGTGTAATTCCGAAGATAACAAAGGATAGTCAACACAGGTTACATCATTGCTAAACAACGCGATGTAATCCGATCAAAAAAATTTCTAACGACACTAAAAACCATGAAACTATATTAAATTAACCAAAACTTTAAATTTTGTTTTGTTATTAAAACGAATTTGTTGCAGATTGCAATGCCGATGAAAGAATGGGTCCGAAAACTGCAACCATTGCAACTGTACATAGTTTTGATATTAACAATACTTTTCTTCATAACGGAACTAGTTTTGAGTCATATAACTCACGCTATAACTTTACTCATGGATTCCTACCACATGCTGTGCAACATCCTCGCCCTCACCGGTTGTATCATCACCATCAAACAAGTAACCACAATTAACCAAAAATCATCAAAAATTAACAAAAAATTTTAGAATTCCAAACTGGCAACAAGTAACGAAAATTTCCAATCATCCCAAAACGTCAGTACGATCAGTGAAGAATTAACTTCCAACCCTTCCGGTTGTCAAGACAAAAAACCGGAAGCAACAAAAATAGCGGCATCGAGAGAATCGCAAGCGACGAAACTCAAAAACACTTTTGGTTGGGCCAGAATCGATGTTGTTTCTATGTTGATTTGTTGTGTTTTTATGGCATCACTTTCGTTTTCTGTGATAGTTGAAGCTTTACAGACTTTAGTTCATATTGATCATCAAGATGCGATGCATCATCCAATTTCGGTTTTATGTTTAGGAGCTGCTGGATTATTGTTGAATGGAATTTGTTATTTGTTGATTGGTGGTTATACTTTTCATCAAGGCAGTTTCTTGCATGTTACCGAAAGTGGGGATGTTGTTCTCGATAGGGTTGTTGTTCCGGATTTAGTGAGACAAGGTGGACGAAGATTGTCGAGTACTAGAAGACAACCGGCGACACCTACCAGCAATCATCGACAAGGTTTCAGGGAAATGTGTAGAGATTCTTTAGGTAATTGCTAATTTTGTTAATTTGTTAATTACAAAAATTGTTTTAGGTTGCGTTCTCGTGATTATTTGTGCCTTAATAGTTTATTTTTGTGACAAAAACGTAGCTAAATACGTGGATCCAATTATATCTCTTATCTCAGCGATTTTGCTGATGTTACTCAGCTACCCTTACAGTAAGTTGACTATTTCTATCAATTTTTTTATAAATAATTATTTTAGTGAAAGAAAGTTGTCTCATTCTCCTACAAACGATGCCGGGTTCAATCAACATTGATCTTCTAAAAAAAGACTTAACCACTCACTTCCCCGACATTGTCAACGTCCACGATTTCCACGTTTGGCAACTGACAGCCACCAAAATCATCTCGACAGTCCACATAATTTTCCAGAACCAAAAGGTAATTAATTAAGAAGTTGTTCGAAAACTTAAAAAATTTTTTAGGGTTACGGCAAATTAATGGAGGATATTAAAGAATTTTTAACCAATTACGGCATCACTCAAGTGACGATACAGCCGGAATTCTTCTCCAAAGAGCAAAGCGTTGAAAGTTTAACAACGTGCGTTTTTCGATGTCAAGAAGAGGGTTGTTTATCGCAGCACTGTTGTCCCACTTACCAAACAAAAGTAACAATAATTCATTGAATTGTTTTTTTAATTAACGTTTCATTTTAGGAAAAAACGAAACGAATTTCCTCGACGTCGAGTAAAAATTTTCGAAATTTTGGAAATTCCTTGCCTGATTTGAGATCAATTAAAGTGATTAATCCAGAATTGTCAAAAACTACTGAATTTTTGAATACTGCGACTGATAAAAGTGAAGGAACCGAAAAATTTTAAGGGGCAGGAACTGAATAGTTTAATTATATAAAACTTGTGATGCTTTTTGGTATTGCGGCATAAGTACAAATTTTTGCACGTCCTCCTTAACAGCATTCCCAACTCCTTATTTTAATGAGATTTCGACGATTGTTACACTAAAACCCACCACTAACTATAAGACTAAAAAAGTGACAATTTGTTATTGTAAAAAACTACCTAATGACTGATTGTAACTGAAAGATTTTGTGATTGTAAATTTGCAATATCGACAATGTTAATGTCGTTCGCGACATACTGAATTATGCTCAATTAGTTGCTGGCAGACCTGTGCGACAACAGCTTGGAGCCAGTTAGTTAATTAATGTTTATTGTCCACTAATTTGACAAATAAACAATTTTATCCACTACTTTTCAATCTTATCGTTGATTAGTTGTTACCCTTGAGGGTAACTCAGAACATCTCTCAGCGTCTCTCTTGCCTTACTCATTGCTTATAAATACACCCCATTCTGGTTATTCTTGTTTCATCCCCTTTACTTCATAAATGTTTTATCTCCTTTCAATTTTCCTTTCCTGCTTTCCTTTCTTCTCATCCCTTTTTTTCTTTCTTTGTTCTGTCCACTCTTCGGTTTCCATTTTATCACTACAACGTCAACGATCGTATTAGAGTTTTCTTTGAGAGAAATGTAAATATTTCCTTATAAAAATAAATGCTTGGAAGATGGTCTAGAAAGAAAAAATTGAAGAAGTTGTAGAAAAATAATTTAATGAAGAAGTTGAATCTAAAGTTGAAGATAGAGAAGAACTTGAAGATAAAATTGATGCTATTAAAGACATCAGATAACAGTAAGCAACGACAACGAGTCATGCTATTCTCGTCAGTTAGAAGTAAATTGTTAACTAAAGTTAATTGTTAACTAAATGTTGAAGCTGAATGTGTCAGTTCAGAAAAACTAAATCATATTGAAGGTAAGAAAAAATTAAAAAAAGCCAAAGACAACAAAAACATCAGAGCTAGAATCAGAAGGTTTGGTAGGGAAACAAAAAGCGACGGGAAAATACGACCTTACCAGGAGTAAAGACCGTTAGAATTCTTCTCAAGCGCGGCCATGGGGCAAGGAGCTCTATCACTGTACTATCAGTATGGGGGACTGTAGCTCAGTGACTTCCGAATCACGAAGGTGTTTGATTCTAATCAATTTATTCACTTGTTGAAAACATGAGATGTTCAGAAAAAATTTCACGACCAGCTAGTCGCACCGGCCAGGAATTGAACCTACGGCTTGTGTGTTATATCCAATCTTTCTTACTAATTAACCAAATTTAACACAAATTATAAAAATATCCAAAATGTTTTGAGCCTATCCATAAAATTCAATCAGAGCTACTGGGAATTGTTTCTCAATTTAATAAAAGTGGGAAAACGTAGACTTTCCTCCGGAATCTACGATTTTTAAGTAATTGAATTTTTTAATTATTTGGCGCAAACACAATTGAAAAAGTGATGTTGTAAGGTTGTTAAATGACATTGCAAAATGTACAGGAAATCTGAAATATGTTTGGTTTTGACACAAAAAAGTTCTAAAGTCAACATTAAAATGATATTAACAGTAACAATTTTAGGAATAAAACAGATACGAATCAACTCAGGTAAATTGTCCGTAAATATATTTTATTCATGATTTTGATGTGTAATTGTTGTTACCACAAAGGTAATGAGTTTGTCGTTCCCATATCATATAAACTTATAATACAAAATTAAACCAGGCATTCTATCCAAAATGTTCCACAAAATCGGTTGGGTCCTCTGTTTAACAGTGCTAGTTAACACCCAAACCTGTGAAGCTTGCGTAAGTGGCACCAAATTTTACTAAACTTTCAAACTCCCACTGACAGCGGTTAAACCGAATTCAACCTCAATTTATATCTTTAACTGTATACATAATTACCTCTAAATCACCTATTTGAAAAATTATATTGTGTCTCAAAGGTGTAACCAAAGTGTAGAGAACTTATTTTGGTATTGTACATGTATAAGGTAGAAAAGCGGTCGAAACAACTGACCGGCAATTAAGAGATTCGGGATCGAATCCCGTAATCAAAATTTAAATT
This sequence comes from Pyrochroa serraticornis, assembly GCA_905333025.2. Classification (NCBI taxonomy): domain Eukaryota; kingdom Metazoa; phylum Arthropoda; class Insecta; order Coleoptera; family Pyrochroidae; genus Pyrochroa; species Pyrochroa serraticornis. The sequence continues at coordinate 3,379,284 of HG995157.1, read as the reverse complement.
GCAGACTTTCAAAAACAATTGTACCTTTCGTGCTATTCTTCTAATCTTTTTTACTGATAACTTCATTTCGTTTTCAAACGTCCATCTGTTGCAGCAATATCTGCTTTTTGGAGTTACAGTATTGAAAAACATTCAAACCAAATTCAAACTCAAGTTTTACCTTTGTTCTATGCATAATTTATCCATAAGGCAGCTATTTCACTGTGCTACATTTTAAGTCTTAAGGTATAACAAAGAGTAGAGAACTTGTTTTGGTATTGTGGCGGCGCATCAGGTAGCCGTATAGCGTGTGTGACTGGAGTGCCTTGATAGCTTAGCCGTAAGAACAAACGCCGGCAACTACAAGATCGTGGGTTCGACTCTACAGAAAAAGGTTATCTACTATTTCACCTTCAGTTTGGTGTAACAATTTCGTTGAAAGGAAACACTGGCCCCTAATTAATCAGACACATTTTTGTCTTTAACTGAAACTCTGTTTTTATAGAAACCGTGTTTGCAAATACACCCTTTGACACACTTTAAGCGTAATCACTTTATTGAGATGTGTCACATTAACGTTATTTCAGTGTAGCGAGGATAAAATTGCGTTATTTAACCGAAATTCAAACCCGGGCCTCCCCATTTTCGGTTCGTTGCTCTAACCGATAAGCCATCAAAGTACATTAATTATCATTCCCACATGTCTATCTCAGGTGCCGCTATCAAAAGACAAACTTTTTCAACTTGATATCAAATAATTGATTAAGGTTTCTGTTATAAAAAAATCGCGCTTAATCTACTTTTTAATGGTACTTGGTGCAAAATAATAATTTGTTCTGCCGAAACCAGCACTGCCGTAATTAATCGCATTATTTGCCAGAACGGTTACAGCCTCAAAGTCAACCATGTGCGAAATTGCGTCGAAGATGGGGTTTTGAAAATTAATAACGGCGACGCTACCCTCGATAAAGACTGCAACCTTGTTCTATCTGGATGCGTTATATCTAAAGGGTTTAAAACGGCAAAGGTAATTAATTTTGATTTGTTGTAAACAATTAAAATATTGAAAATTCAGGGCAAATACACCATTAAAAAAGCACCAATGCCACCCATGGAGGGTGATTTGGATTTTTGCGAGTCGCCTACTGGAGCAGCAAATGATCAATTAGAGAAGTTGTCAAAAATGTATGGAATAGCGAAAGGATGTCCAGTAAAAGCGGTGAGTTGATTTATAAAAATTGTGTTAATATTTTAAAAAACTTACATGTTTAGGGAAAAATTTGCGGTTCTCCCGACAAAAAAATTAGTCTTAGTAAATACAAGAACCAATTGGGGATCGCTGCAGGAACTGTTGATGTGAAAATTGAATCACAGCATGAAAATGGGAAGTCGTGCTTCGAAATCAATTTGACTTTATCAAAGGCTAGGAGCAGAGGATAACGAAATTAAGGATGTACCAAAAGATTGATTAAATATATGTTGACGTAATTAGTTTTTCATTTTTCAAAAAAATTCTTGCAGTACCTAGAAAATTATTATTAGTGTATTGAAAATATATTTATTGAAATCTATTCTATTTTTATACTTTCTAACGTTACATATTTAATTGGAGGTTTGGTGAGCTGTTATGGTACTAGGAGAAAAGAGAAAGGTGAGTGTTGAAACTTAATTACTAAAAACAATATTTATTTATTATAACTCCATTTTTAAAAGCACACATTTTATGTAAAATAGACGTAACTCTACAAATCATTACAAAATCAATAATATAATGAATGACTCGTCACCTCACCTTGCCAAGCAAAGCGTTTAAAGACAATATTGCAACTGAAGGGTGATACAATACAAACATAAAGCGCAAAGATGCCAACAAGTGTTAATTTTAGAGTAGGGTAGGGTAGTCACAATTTGGTAGTCAAGACCATCTTAGTTTATTAAATAAATAGTAGAATCAAACACTGGCAATGCCGAAGGCGGTATTCCTTGTGCTCCAGTCAACAGTTTATAATCACATAATAGATATATATATTATATTACTATACATTAAAATATTACTAAATGTGCAGACTACATGAAATATATATATAAAAAAAAGACAGAAGGGGCGAAGACTGCATGACCCAGTCGTATCAGGTAAAGCGTACAGATACAGTTTATCAATGGAATAGCAGAAATTAGCTGGAACAAAAATAACTATTGACCCCAGTCAAAATCCGAGGAGAACACTCACTTTTTCTTAAGAGTAAAAAAGCTGCGACGTTTAGAATCCTCCTTCTGAGCGGACGCAGGCAAAGTCTGCGAACGTGAAGGGCCAGAAGAATCAGCGTCTGCGTGAGCGTTAATGCGCGAAATCCAAGAATTCATTTCAGCATCGTCGTGCCCTTGGAATAAAAATTCTGCTCCGCTATCCAACCTAAAAATTGCTCAAAATTAAATCCAATTTCTAAAAAAACAAGGGTGCATGACCAGAAGAAGTGAAACTTCTATAAGAACTACGTTGGAGAAATGACCCTAGATATTATAATGCACCGCTTGGGGGCGCTGTTTCTACTAGTTCATGCTTCTGATTGGCCGAGATTAATTACGGAATATCGAGTCGTAAACGCTACAGCTTCTTATTACTTTTCCTCGACAATGGTTAACTCGCATGTAACGTTTCACCATCAAATGAACTCACTTCTATGTCAAAGCGTTACAAGTTGCATACTCTCCCGTTAGAAGTTTCACTTAAAAAAAGACTTACTTCAATCGGAATACGTGCTTCTTCTTCTTGTAATCTTGGGCTACCGAAGCAGTAGCTTTATGCAAAGACAAAGGAACTTCACCTTTGAACGTTTGATCGGGTGTTCCGCGGGCAACTTTCGAGTCTTTGTAGAAAGCTAATTGGGTGCCTCTTAACACCGCAAAAACTTTATCCCAAGAACGATTCGAAGCCTTCACAGTCGTATTTTCCCATTCGTGTTTACGAGTCAAAATACCTTCGTAAGATTCGTCATCTCCCGGACTGCCGCGTTCTAATATACAAAAACAAAGCAAAACATTACGAAAAACCCGAAACAACAACTTAACACACAATCGTCGTTTGTATAATTTCTTTTTTTACACAACAACACAACATCGAACAACGAAAATTTCCATATCCTCTTTACAAAACTGCACAAATTACCAACGTTGCCAATTATACCTGATGTTGCTGCAGTTTCATCGTCGCTGACTGCACCCGAAGTCTTAGAAGATCCCTTCTTCCATCGGAAACTACGGAAGGGGGACTTGCTTCGAGAGCGATCCTTGCGTTTGGCTTTCTCTTCGGCTCTCGATACTTTGAAAAATCACACACACAATAAAGCAACGAAACAAAACAGGCACAAAAGGAGGAAAAAAAAACGTGTTTTTAAAGCGATTGGGGGGTTACTTACGTGTTTGCGAACGGGGGGACGGTTGGAAGGGGGGCGACGATTGTACTCGCTGCTGGATTGGAACACCGACAGGACCAGACTGTTGTTGTCGTCCATGCACTACGTAATAACATGCTCATGCGTTAAACGTTAATGCCATGCAAATCGGTCGCAAACGGTGTTAAGGGAACGTTTGCGAGAGGACCGAGGCGTCCAGCCTGGTTTTGTTTTAAAATCAAGTCTCTCAAAGTTTCCGCATATTAACGCGGCTCTTGCCACTTAAAGACCTCTGAATACCTATACCGCTCAAAATTACTTTTAATTCGGCACTACCAATTGTTCTAAAAATTCTACTTGTTACTGTTATCACTACGGATGAACTCAAATTAGTAGAAAAAATTTAATTATTCGTGACGCAGAAGTATGTACAGTAAGTAGTCTTCAAATAAAGATCCAATTTGAAATGTGCCTGGCCTCAAATAGCAAACGTAATTTTTATGTGATAGCATGTGTAGCAAATTAATGAATTTGGTTGACTTTTATATGCGTTTTTGCGCAATTTAAGTAAAAAATTAAGAGATGGCGCAAACAACGTAACTGTATGGCAGCGCGCACCTTTCTCCATTTATTTAGGTTCATCAACTTTAATCCAAAATTTTACACCTGCCCACGAACGGTTTTGCAGATTCTACCGCAGCAGCGTCATGTCTGTGTTAGACCAAATACATTTCGAATTATCTGTTATTAGCTTGAAAATTAACCAAATTCTATTTTATTTAATATTCAGCAAATGGTCAAACTGACTGACGAAGCGTTTTTCCTTTGTTTATCCTTTGCATTGATACACAACTATTGTTCACTATTTGAAACGAATCTCACGATTGTCTGCTCCTTTCAGTCAATTTGCTTCTAGACAAGAAAAAAGTAAAGAATGTGAAGTAGTTTGAATGTTAACCTTGTGGTGTAGAGAAAAAAAGCGAAATAACGGCATTTAAAAACGTTTGCAAGCTTTATGCTCAGTTTACATCTCAATCATATTTACATCAGTAAAATACTAAAATTCCTTAAAAATTAAATAATTTAAAATGTAAGCCTGGCTGCATAGTTTTTTAAAATGTGCTGAAAAGTTCATTTATTTTTTGTTAGCTAGCATGCAATAAAATTAATAGTGTCATCCCTACCTTAATTAGTAGAAACCTTCATTAAGTAGACAGAAGTAGAGATTAAACAATGTTAAGACCTGCAAGAGTGTCATCCATGCCTTTTAATCGAAAGGCTATTTACAATTGCAACATTACGAATTTGTCAACTAGTAAATTGTGCAGTTTAGATAGAAATTTTTGTTAAACAATTAATCTGTGCAAGAGAGATTAAAGCATAGAAACCAGCACCTTCGGTGGGGGGTTGGAACCGAAAAATGCAGTGATAAACAGCGCCGGGCCAAATCAAATGAGTACGTAAGTTTGTAATGCGGCCACTAGTTATAGCAACAATTGGACTTTGCCCGTCCAATTCTGTTTATTTCTGCATTTATTGTCGACCTAAGTGTACGTATACAATATTTACATGAGTAACAAATTTACCTTCACCTGGCGAACTAGCTTTTAAAGAAGCTCTTTGGCCACTTCCCGCTGCACGAAAGAACAATAATCGTTTAAGTTCGGAAAATTTTCCGTCTTATTCCAAAAATATTTAAATAAAAAAATAAAATCTGCCGCTCTTCGAATAAAAAGTAACTAAAAACAACCGATAAGTACCTGGTCGTTCCTCGGCAGCTGGCGTGCCGGAATCCGGTCGGTCCGCCGACGCAGCTTCGGCTTGTTTAGGCGAAGCTGCAGCTAAAGCCGCTTGTCTTTCGGCTTCTTCCTGTTCACGTCTGGCTCTCTCCTGTGCTTCAGCTGCTTCTTGTTTACGTTTCATCTCTCTCAATTCAAACTAAAAAACAAATTGAATTTTATTTCAAAAAAATTACTCGAATAAATTAGCGAAACAAGCGAAATTCGTGCAATTCATGCAGTCAATTCAAGAAGTACTCACCGGCTCGTTACTATTAGGCGACATGAAAGGAAAGGAATTTCGAATTTTTTTCTTGAAACTTGCCCCGTTTTCTTTAGATCTCAACCTAACCCGTTGAGAGGGTTCGTCGAGATTTTTGAAAAAATGCGTGTCACCCGTTTCCATGTAAGAAGCGAACCGTTCCGCGATTATGAAATCGTGGCATTTAAATTTATCGTTAACCGGATCAAATTTGCTCAAATCGCTAGTAAGGAAAACGTCGTTGTTGCTAGTTTCAAACATCGAAATTGACCTGTTATAACATTGCTTTTTATTGTTAGTTGCTGGGTTAACGCGGGATTTATGCAAAAACGTCGCTTGTTTCCTCAACTTTTTGATATTAGCATACTTATTGACCCCGTCTAAACTAAATTTGCGGCGGTAATAAATTTTGGGATTGTAAAACCTATCGAGGTCGCGTACAATAGCGTTTACGGTTTCAGCAACGTAAACCTTTGATAATGTTCGGACAGGGGCAGGTTTCAAAATTTCGAAACGAGGAATGGTTATAGAAAAATCACATGGTGCTAGAGGTAAGTCATGCAATTCGGACCCCAGGCACAGACCACCACCTGTTTCTAACTACAAACACAGACAAGGTGATTAAAGAACAACGACAATGTCAAAAGTTAGAAAACGTGCTCTATAAAAAAAAAGAAACAAAACTTACTGTCGTCAGCCGCTCGAGGGCGCTAAACCTCTCTTCCTGCGCCGCTGCGGATTTTTCAAAGGCCTCGTGTTTCTTAATCAAATTCTCAACGTCGTCAATTGTGTGACCTAACTCGGTGCTCATCAGGTATGGCTCTTGCGCTATCAACCAAGCCTCGGCGACGGCTGCATCACGGGCAAACTGGTACACCTCAAGAATCAATTGCAGATTTTCCCATCTGCAAAAGTTTTTTTTTACCGTTTTAACGAAAGAGAAAGTGTGCGGCCAATTCTAGGATTTCGCCACCGAATCAATTCAATCGAGCCACCGTGATCGCCGCAAATTGATTTTTACAGAACTGCAGCTTAGGTTGAAATAATAAAAAACTGCACAACTTTTATTTTAATAATTCACCAATAATGTATCTATTCTCCGATTGGAAAATCGCGCTATAAAAAGTGGAAGTTGTTTGATTTAAATTTCTTCTCCAACATGTTAATTGTGTATTTCTTTTTTCGATAGTTGAAGGCTATTAATTTAAGTATTACAAAATTTGGATTACAACTTACGAAAATTCGAGTGTGCAGGCACTACCTCTACTGACCATTGATAAAAATTTCTGATGACTACTGGCTCGATTGAAACTTAGGAATACCTCAAAACCGCAACACCCACCGTTCTTCCCATCGTTGCAATACCGAGTTCCGGTGATTGCTCAAAGTGACCAATTTGTCTTTGATTTCGGCGCTTGCGTAGTGATTGCGACTGAGCAATTCTTTCCCCAACGAAATGCAAGCTGTAAAATTATCTTCTCGGGCGTCGATTTCCGCCTTCAAACTTTGATGGTTGTTCATCAAAAGCTCCACACCGCTAACGTCGCGCGGTTTCTCACTGGTATTCATCTGTCTGATAACGTCGTCCATCCATTGCATTAGCGTCCTGACCAGATTGAAGAATTTGAAGAGGTCGCCGGTATCGGCGAGTTTAGCCCGCCTTTGGTCGCAGGCCGCTTGCAAAGCGGCCCACGCAGCCATCACCTCGTGTTCCCTATTCGTGATCTCTTTGGCTCGGTCGCCTGAAAATTACGAGTTACATCCGGAAACCAACAAAAGTTTTGGACAAGCTACACCGCCTTCTTATTTTTTTAAATTTAAAAACTGATCAAACTTGCAGAAGTGACGTCACTGCAACAAATTAATCTAACTAGTTCAATGAAATCGGAGAGATAGTCTAACTGTCAATTCAGCTATCTACCCTTTCGTTGAAACCCTGTAACTAGATGCCACTTGCATCATCTTTAGTCAGACCACCTCACTTAAAAAACCTTGTGGTATGAAGATGGCTGATCGAGGGGAAGGGGTGTAGCTTGCAACTGGCGCTTACCTGCATAGCTGGCCTGCAACTTGGCGGATTCCTCCTGTATCTGTTGAACTTGCGACTGGAGGGTTTGCAAGTCCTGCAGGAAGTTCTGGTGCTTTCTCTGTAGAGCCGACACCGATCCGGCGTCCCGTCCAAGCTCATCGGACATGGAAACTTGTTTTTCCAGGATCCGGCCTAAAACGTCCTTGCAATCGTGGAAGAATTTATGTAGTTCCCTAGAAGCCGCTAACATTTGCGTGCGAGTCTCGATAAGTTCCAACAAATCCTGCCAAGCTTCGTTCAAACCGTCCTTCCATTCGGCGATAGTTGCAGAATCCGAATGACCGGCTTCGATCAAACGATCAGCAATATCGGTAACGGCAGCCACCCGTTCTCTACCGATCGATTCTGTATCCCGAGCGAATTCCTTGAAACGTTCCCACAATAAAGTGACATGATCATAATCTTGTCCCAATTCATGAGAAGAAGCCACAACTTCCCTATCAGCTATCCACTGTTCTAGATCTTCAACGTCCCGGTGTAATAAGAACAGTTTCAGTGCCTCGTCCAATTTGCCACGTCTTTCTCCAGCTAAATCTTTAAGACCAGCATAGAGTTTGTCTAATTGCGATTGTTTAACCGCCACTTGTTCGGCTAACGGATGACCTTCCGCGGCTAAAGCGCGGACGGTTTCACCTAAAGCTCGGATCGTATCGGCGTAGTCTTCGACGGCACCTTCGAGACTTTCGTGTTTTTTCATGAAATTTCTCGCGGACGTTTCGTCTTTGCCGCGATCCTCCACCATCATGTACAATTCTTGTTCGCTCATCCAGCTCTCAGCTTCGTTGGCGTCGAAAAGATATTGTTGGGCGCGTTCGTTGCGCAAAAGAGCTTCGCGCCGCTTTTCTACAGCGTCTTTGAGTTCTTGCCAAGCCTTGTGGAGTTCGTTGATCAACCGACTGAATTCTGCAGAATCTTCGTGACCTTAATTGGAAAAAAAATAGTCTCTTGAAACCGTTAAAGGAGAAATTAGGGAGAGGGAGAGAAAGAAAGAACCGAAACACTTACTTTCGTCAATGAGTTTCTGGCCGTTGTTGCACACGGTGTTAATTCTGGGTTCGTGGTTTTCGATTTCGGTTCTCAAACTCTGGTTTTTCTTCTCCAACATGTGGACGTGGAACAGGCTGTTGCCGTATTCGGTTGATTGGGCTTGCGGCATTTTTTCTGCAATCCATAATAGTTCCTCTTCAATATCTCTTCTGAATTGAAGAGCTTCCTTCTTCTTTTCCAAAACTCGTTGGCGTTCCAGGAGAGGTTGCTTGAGTTGTTCGAATCTTTGTTCGACTTGCGTTTTCTTAACTTTAATTTCTTCAACGTTCTTGTCGGGAGCGGTCGTTTCCAAATGTTTAGTTTGTTTTTCGAGTTCGTCCACTTGACGTGCTTTCACCGCCATTTGAGTTTCGATCATCTAACAAATTAACAATTGAAAACTTACTAAAATCCCCAAAATCAAATCACTTACCTGTTGCTTTTGCATCAGAATATTGACTGACGCCAAATCGGAGCCAGTATCGTCGCTTTCGATTTGTTTCTCGAGATCGTTCATCCACGAGTCGATATCGTCGCAAGTTTGATGTATGAGTACTTCGCGGTTAGCGTCAAAGAGGCGTTCGCCTTTTTCCTTGGTGGTCTGTTCCAAAACGTCGAATTGATCGGTGAGTTCTTCGATTTTCGGCTGGATCAATTCCGCATATTCCGGCTTCTCTTTGGCCAATTCCGTGCCGGCTTTCTGGAGGTTAAGCAATCGTTCTTTGTTGGCGGCGATTTCGGCTTCGAATGCTTCATGACGTGTCCATTTCGAATGAACGGTTTTGGCTGAACGATAGGTTTCGTCTTGTGCCGTGATATGCTTCTCTTGGATCCATTCGCCCAATTCGTCGCAATCGCGCAAAAACTGTTGAAGTTCCAACTGGTCCCTGAGACGTTCCATCAAAGCCAAAGCTTTTTCCTTGATCGCCTGCCGACGTTGGTCGATGTTGTCGGCGCGTTTGGCGATTTTATCCGAAGCAAAATGATTTTCGTCAATCAACCGATTGGTGAATTGTATAACAGAATTGAACTTATCATCGTTCGCCTCCATCGACGTCAAGAAAGACTCGTGAGTCTTAAGTTGACTTTCCGCCTGTTCAAGAGTTGTTGGCGTTTCAATTTTAGACAACGCGTGCTCCTGTTGGTTCAAAATCACTTCAGCTTGACGCGCATCTTTGTTCAACAATTGCAAACTCAAAGATTGCGACAATAATTTTTGGCGATTCTCCCACATTTGGTGGATTTCATCCCAACCATCCTTCAATGCCTTCAAACGTTCCCTCAAGAACATATATTGCGTATCATCTTGAGTATTGGGATCCGCTGTTATCTTCTCGCCGTACTCCATCATTTTCGCGTAATCATCCGTGTAATTGTCGATTTCCTCGCAGATACTCTGGTGTTGCGACAACAGATTCTCAGCTTCCGCAAGAGAATTGGGAGTGTCTTCCGAAGCGATATCGGTTTGAGTTTTGGTTAACCACGCCTGGAAATGGTCGAGGTCTCTCAAGAACCTATGCAAATCTCCGGCTTCCTCCAGTTTCGAATCGCGTTCCTTCAACATTTGAGTCAATCTCTCCCAAATTATTTGGATTTGAACGATACGTTCCCGGATCAAAGCCGCTTCTTCAGGATGTTCCCCTTCAATGTTGGACGCTTCTTTTTCCAACGACGTCAATTTCGCTTGAATCGCAGCCAGATCGCGTTCCATTCCCGAAAGACGGCGCTGCAACGTCATGATTCCGGTCAAATCCATTTCCAAACTATCAGTGCTTTGGAGGATTCGAATTTTGTCTTCGATCCAAGTCGTGGTTTCGCGACATTCAATATGGAAAGTTTGGACACCATGGGCCGATCCTAACTCGTCACGTTTCGCTTCCGCTTTCTCCCTCAATTCCGCCCATTTCTGGTTGAGTTGATTCTGTCTTGCTGTAATTTGCTCAGAATTGGGATGCTCAACGTGTAAGAGTTGACGCGCCAATTGGTTAACAACAGCAACCCTCGACGCGTTAGCGTTCATTTCTTTTTCGAAACCGTCGTAACGATGCTTCATAATTTCGACATCTTCGATATCACGTGCCGGAACCATAGTTTGCAACATGCGGTCTTTTTCGCTGATCCATTGTTCAACTCCGTCGCTTTCTGACAATAACTTATAAAGTGATAGCGCGTCTAGTAAGCGTTGTTTTCTCAATTTAGCCAATTCGAGAAGTTCTTTGTACCTGTTATCGATTGAAGCCAATCTTTGTGAAACTTCGGGAGAATCGGCAACTTCCGGTCCAAGTTGTTTGGCTTGTTGGTGGAGCGCCTCGATGGTGCTAGCGTAATTCTTCAATTCTTCAGTAACGTCTTTATGTTTCTTCAATAGCGATTGCGCATTACCTTCATCCCTTCCAACATCTTCACTGGAAACTAACCGTAAAGTGTCCAACATCCAAATATCAACATCGTCAGCGTCCGCGAAAAGTTGATGGTAATCGACGGCATCCTCCAAACGTTTTCTGCGATACGCCGCCAAATCCTGGAGATGCTTCCAAGCCCCCCGAATTTCCGCCAGTCGTTCTTGGACTTTTTCAGCGCCGAAATGCCCGGAATTGACCAACTCATCCCCGATTCCTATTACGGCGTTCAATTGGGGTTCGTGTGCCCCAATTTCGTTTTCTAACGCCTTATGTTTGCTGAGTAACAAATTAACTGTAGTTAAATCGTGACCGACATCGGCAGCCGAAACGATTTGTTCTTTCTCCTTAATCCAGTTTTCTTCATCTGCCATATCCCAATAGAATTGCCATAATTTGCGGCTTTCCTCGAGACGCGATCGCCGTTCAACAGCGAGACGTACCAATTCCGCGTAAGCATCTTCCAATTGTTGTACTCTTTCCAAAACTAATGCGGGATCGCAAGGTTTGTAACCCTCTTCACTTTCAACATCGAGGAACCGTTGCGATTGGTTGGCAACAGCTTTGACTCTATCACCAAGAATATTGATGTCGGCTTCGAGCAAGTTGTGTTTTTGCAATAAATCTTCGACACCCATCAAATGTTTGCCGTAATCGTCGGTGAGGAGACGCGCTTTCAATTCCTCCATGGCATCTAAAATGTGTAGCATTTCTTGGAAGTTTTGTTGCAGTTGAAGTGATAATTCCAAACGGTGTCTACGGGCTTTAAGCAATTCCAATAAGTAATTCCAAAGGCGTAATACGTTTTCTTTACGCGCGTTAATTCTATCCATATCGTGATAGTTTTCAGCTTCTAACTCGCCAGCTACGGAAACGACAGCTTGAACTCTTTCTTCGTAAGCTAGAATGTCAGTTTCGATAGCTTCGTGTTTTTTGGCTGCTGCTTCAACGGCTGCCAAATCATGACCGAAATTGTCTTGAGACACCAACCGTTGATTCTCGCTTAACCATGTTTCCCTCATGCTAGCTTTGCGGTTAAACCTTGCCGCTAACTGTTCGAGTTTTTCTTGACGTATCAGTTCTTCACGAAGAGCCAATTCGCGTTCGTGTTCCGCTTTTTCCAGGCGCTCCCAAGCCTTGTTGATGTCCGATATCATTTTACCTTCTTTGGGGGTGTAGGGGCGCTGGTTGTTGGCCCTCATTTTCGATTGTAGAGTAAACAACAAAATTTCGAGGTTTCCTTTTTCGACGAATTTCGGCGGTTTTTCGACAGTACGATAATTATTGAACTGCCCCAATTGCTGTTGGACACCCACCAAACTATTCGCGAATTCCCTTTCTCCAAGCGACCTGATCGTGCCTTCGATCCACGCCAACAAGTCGCTAGTTAACGATTCGTATTCTTTGATCATGCGATCGTTCTCCATTGCGATACCCACAACCTTACCGATACGTTTTCCTTGGACAGTTTCTTGCTTCATTTTGCTGAAATAGTGGTAATACGTCACCACGTAGGTAATGATGGATTTCTCGTCGGGTTGCTCGACGAAAACATCTTCAGCGTCGAGAAGAGGGGTTAAACCTAATTTATCTTCAGCAACGTTGAAGGCGTTGTTCAAGTTGTGCATGGGGTTCGATTTCGACAATTTGTCGAACTGGATCAAATCGGGGCGGTGTTTGTGGATGAGGGCGTTGAAAGCCAAACCGTCTCGCCAAGAAGTCGTGAAATTCCTGACGTTAACGTTGTTATAACCGGCGGTTTTCATCTGACACCACAACAATAGGGCGTCTTTGGCCGATTTCGTTTCTTGGTTGTCGGTTTCTTCGATCGTAATATCTTGGATTTGGAAGCGTAGAATAATGGTCCAAATAAGACCGAGGGACAATCTGGGATTACCATCTACGATATCGTGGGACCCCATATTTTCTAAATGAACACGCTGCTCTCGCAGGAACTGCAACGCCTTGTCGACGTTCTCCAGGCAGTGGATACGCATTTTACCTTTAGTAGGGCGTGGTAAACGTTCTCCGGATAGGACTTCTAGAAGTTTGATCAAATTTTTGCCGTCCCTCATGTCCACGTAGAGGTCGACGATGCGCGAATTGACGCGCACCAAATGGGAATTCACCCATTTTTGGAAGGTTTTCTTTTGTACACTCTCTCGTTCATCTAAATAGAAACAAAAACACGTTAAAACTCACGATAACAAAAAAAATCAACAAAAAACCTCGCAATTCCAACACAACTTTTTCGAAGTATCTTTCATAGTTTTCCTCAACCATTTTGTGTAAATCAGACTGAACACAGGAAATATATGGTTTTGATAAAGACGTTCCAGATAATGAGGTGTGTTGAAGTTGTATAGTAAGGGGAAGGGCGATGCGATGGTTAACGGAAAAAACGGACGCGGCGTGAATTTTAAACAGTAGCGCTCTCACTTACCGGCCAAAGCTTTAATCCGAGATCTTTCGAAAAGTCTTGACGACGAATTTCCACCATCGTACTCGTAATCCTCGACGATTTCCTGTTGGATGGTGGGATCCCATCTAACTATACTGATGTCGGTAGTCATTTCGAGTGATTACCAGCTAAGCTGGCTACCTGAAAACCAAAATTTCCATTAAATTTCTAATTAAAGACAAAACAATCGAGTCAAGACTCGAGCTAAGACTATTTAATAACAGCGATTACCGTTTTTTCGCATAGCCTTGGGAAATGCGATAGTAATACCATCACCGCTAAGTAACTTTATCGTGAATGCGAAGATTTGATTTTGATAGTTCTAAAATTAGGATTTAATTGCACAATCGAGGTTTGTATCCGAAATCCGAAGCGATATTGGTCGAAATTCTCTTGTTTTCGATTAAAATTCGCGAAACACATGATTTTAGTATTAGACTTGCCATACTTTTATAATTAAAAAAAAACAAAAAAGGCGGACTGCCGCTACAATGGATCTCTTTGAGTCCAATTCGTTAAATTAGGTTTAATGAAAGGAGGTAGTTGTAGTGACCTTATCCGCTCGGTTACTGAATGTTTATCATCTCCATTTTGCCACTTCAAGGGAAGAGTAAAAAATGGCAGCAAAGTACAACTGTCGAAAAAATAATGTATGGAGATAAGCGACACTATTACAAATGAAGTCACACTTGAAATATTTTATCTTTTATGTCATACCTCGACAATATACAATTATAGAAAATTAATTCCTGTATAAATTTCTATAAGCGCGACTCCGCTGTTAAAAAATCGTTGATCCACTTACAAACCGGGAGTCATTTCACATTGGACAGCAAAAGCTAGTTTCAAACAGTTAATCCAGAACTCGACATAATTGTCTAGAATTGTCAATTATACTCACCTGAGGGTGGAGCTCGCAAAGGCTGAAACCAGCCCTTGTTCTAATTTTACGCACTTCAATTTCTAAGTCTCTTCTTAGTTCGTACCCCTTGTGTTGATTACAGTCCCATATTTTTTTTATAAATTATAAAATGTATGAAAATTTGCATTGTATAGGAAAAATTGATATTTCTAAAGACATTTTGCAAGCAAATTTTTTTACAGCAAATTGGGCAATTACATAAAGAAAATACAACAAAAAAATTCCTTTTTATGGTCACTATCAGTCATGGTAAAAAAATTGCACAAAAATTGAAGCTCTCGTAAAGCAATAGCGTTACAAAAGTTTTATAGATAACAGTTGCTACTCATTGGAATGCGAGGCACAATACACTTGGGCTCGAGGAAAATCCACATCGTTCTTGGTATTATCAGGTCTTATGTATGCACTTACGTAACAATGATTCACATGGCAATCCCATGGTCAGCTGTTTCTCTTTCAAGAGACTCTAGCTTCAATAATAGAATTACAGGTGTAATTCTCTCACACCATTGTTAAGACGTTTGGAAGGTTCCAAGTCAAAAATAAAACGATGTTAAAATAATTAAAATCGCAAGTTGTTAGAGTTAAAATGAAGTAATTGCACCTCTGCGATTTTGCGACCCGGACTATTGATCCACAGCATTGGATAAAACGATTTTGATGTATCCGTCACCGTTTAACGGGAAACGTAACGATTTCCAACCCTCTCATCTTCAACCAAATCAACTCAACGAAATTATCCAGAACAGCAATTACAGTAAATAACACGTCTAAACTGCGCCGCCATAAAAAACATTAAAATGTTTGTAATTAACCCATAAAAAGCTTCCAGATGGGCTTACCTCACATGTTGGTTAATGACCGGTTGAAAAAAAGTATATAAGGCGAATTCTAGAAGTATCGACCAAACGTGCGAAGTTGCAGGACACGATGGTGTCGATGGCCGCCACTGTTACACCACAGCTGATGGAAATTGAAGAGAGACCAACGTAACCCGCACAGGAGGAGAAAAGGTATCTGGGTAAATCGATTAGTCGGCGACGATGGCGAAGCGAGCTCGGCGTCTCGACGCCTGACCTAGCCGAACTGCCTCCTGCTAACCAGACTGCAGCGTCTGGTTCGATCTGTAGTGCGGCAGAACGGCCGGTGGCGGCGCGAATTTTAACCACTGACAGAAAAGGGAAATTGGGTCATGACGAACATGGCAACAATGGACTTTCGCAAAATATTCACCGTCCAAATTTCACATCGACCATTTTTTTAACGAACAAGTTAATTTGTAGCCTCAAAACGTTTTTTATTTTTGCCAATGGTTTCATAAAGTAAAATCTCCGTTGCTCGTGCCAACAGTTGTCATCCCCGGGCGGCCCACTCTTGGGATCTAAATTACAGCAGAGGGGTTTCACGTCATTGCGACACTCACTTCATTCTGCGTTCAGCGGTAGTAAAGAGGAATTATTAAAAAAATGTGTAAAACAGAAGCCCTGAGATATCACTTCAACACAGTTGCTGCTATACGTTCCAATTTAATTCATAATATTCTAACGGGTAAAGGAAGAAAGAGGGGAAGCGTAAGAATCCAGTGGGTATAACAACTAAATTAAGAAGAGAGATGGTCTGAAATATTAATTCTCTCCTTTAAAGGACACTGAAGTAAAGGAATCAATGATCAGTATTTAATGGCAAAAAAGGAAAATTGTATAGTTCAGAGGGAAGAAAAATCTTCAATCCGAAAATAACTTGGTACTCCAGAAACCAGAAAAGAAACAAGGGTATACAAATGTTAAAAAAAAACAGAATCAATATGTAGAAGAAAAACAAAATAAAAGAAAAACTAAAAATTTATATTAAACAAGTAAACTCGTAAAGAAAAAAAATAGAAGAAAGATCAATACAAAGAAGCAAAAGTGAAGTATAAGGAAACATACAAATAGAAGTAGAAAGAAAAGAAATTGAAGCATAGAAAACGAATTATAAATGCAGCAATGACAAGACTAAAGAAAAAAAGTTATTTTAGGACAATGAAAGTAGAAATGAATGAGATTACAAATAAAAAAAAAACCGATAAGCCCAGATGAGTTAAGATACTCAAATATCTAAAGACTTATAACCGCCAAAGCGATTGTACTGTAGATTCTTGCTTTGTTTGATTTACTACAATCGCTTTCACTATTGGTGGGTCGAAAATAAATTTTTACCGCTCGAGGTTTTACAATTATATTACAAAAAAAATAACATTTAACGGTCAACCATTTCCCACCCTGCTACACTGTCAATTCACTTCCAAAATTGTCGAACGCGCATTACTGTCTCCCCGCTAGTGGCGCCCTCTCGTGCCGGTGCTCGCACCGCAGTGCAATCAGGGACAGACCTGTTAGACTTCAATATTCTTTTAGAGAAAAGTCGAAGCTTGTGTCTTATAGAAAAACCTTTGGATATTTTTTAAAGTCTCTCCAAAAAGCCTTCTTTATTATTCTCTATTTATTTTAATGCTGGTTTTAATTCGGTCCTACATGCTGCTTCTTCACACGTCACACACCAAGAAGCAAGTGTTTTTACGAACAAAAACTCTACCTAGGTCCAGTTTCCGTTACCTGGAAATCATAAAAATCACCGGAGGAACGGTCACTGCACTCTGCAATAAAAGTGAAAGCAAAAGACCTTTAAATGCCTTCTTTACATACTCGTTACCGAGCTTCGGCGACCTCTCTGTCTGTGGTATAAACCTTTAGTTCGCAGACACGTGGGAGATACAGTTTTAGGTCAAATCCGAACGATAACAAGAATTTGGGGGAAGCTTTTTTAGGAAGGGTGCCACTAAGCGGTTTGCCATTGCCTTCCGATGGAGAGCGACCAAAAAAACTCCAGATTCAACTCGGGACCAAGTGATTCCTTTACAATTAATGTTCGTTTATTACTTTTATTACATATATTTGTCTATTTTAACATATTTAGTTGAGACAGACGTGGTTGAGAACGCAACTATTGGATATAAAAAGCGTAGTTGGTTTTCTTGATTTGTAAGGTACAATTATTTTTATTGAAAATAAGATTGAAATCTTCAAAAATAGACAATAGATCGTTCACTGACAAGCAACGCAACTTCTTACTACTCTGCCCCAAAGAGTGCAGAGTAGTAATTTTGTGATAGTGTCTGACAAAAAAAAACATAAATGGAGGCTTGCTCAATTGAAAAAAATTATTGACTACTCAATGGCGATATGTTAAGAAGCTCCACTCTTGACACCTTGACGCGGCTACGATCACGTGCTGTTCAATTTTCTAACTTGCCAAACTCTACTTGTTGCCATTTCAAAGTCATTACTTCCAGAAATTGTTTTGCCACAGCTCAAAGGTGCATTAGTCGTGTGATAACAAAAATTCCAGGTATATTGCAAGAAACCACGTGGAATAATTTTCAATAACAAAACAATGGAAACGTGTAAATTGAATCAAAGTTCCGGAATTCGCCGGAAGCTACTTTTTTTTGTTATCAAAACAAAACAATACTATTTTCCAAATGGCTGAAAACGTAAAATAACTTGAAGTCCAATGACTTTTTACCTTCAAAACAAAAATCTTTAACCTGTAATTGCAGTTTTTGCAGCAACAATTATCATTAAGTTAGTAACGTGCAACTGAAAAAGTTGTTATCAGTCGGGAATTGGAAAAACACATTAACTGTGTCAATAATTACAACAAACATTTGCAGGTAACGAGAATCAAGATAAAGATTTTTGTCTTTAAGTGCCGCATTCAATTTTTATTATCCAACAATAAACAGCGGAAAACCTACAATTTTGGTCCAATTGCAAAATTCTCTTCTTAAAAAATGTTAAGTTCTCCAAAGATTTTTTTTTAACAAAGCAAACGACAACTATTCAACTGGTAAATGATGTTTTCTTTTGGGTGGAAAAGTTGGCAAAAAAAGGGCCGAAAAAATCCCAAATATAGCCATAGTTAACGTATTTTTGGGCATGACAACGGGAAACACTTTTCTATATTATTTAAATGATAATATATTACCGTTAATTGCCAACAGACAAAAAAAAATTAATAATTTTACCAATTTTTGCACCAAAAAATTACTAGCTACACCTAAAACTGACAATAAGAACTAAATTTGGTTACTTTGTCACGTCGCAATCAATTTTAATTTTTAATAAATTTGAATTCCTAACCTTACTACTTCTGCAAGTAGAATTTTAAATTTTCTGAGGTTTGAGACACGCACCTCAAAATTTTGTCCACGTTGTGATAGTTTGTAGAACTGTGGTCTTGTAGCACTCTGGTCTGTATCTCTTCTTGTATTGAACTGATTCTACAGCTCTACGAAATGACTAGGACTTTCTTTTGGTCAACAACCCTATGTATTGGTTAATTGATTTGGATTTTTGTTTAATCGTTTCTTGGGATTTCGTTGCTTAACTAGGTGTAGTCCTTTTCAGGTATCTTTTCTTACCTTTTGTGGAACTCACATTCAAAAAGGTCTTAAGTGTGTCATTATTGAACTTTATTTCTTTAAGAACTATAATGGACAACAAGTCTACTAAAACATTATTTGTTACTTTTTGTTGTCGGCACTAGGGGAACGAACATAATAATGAATAATCTCACAATTACCAATATCACCAAAAAAAATTCTAGAGGACCAAAAAAAATTTTTTTTAAGGATTAAGAACACACAAAATCTTTATTATTAAATAAATAAAAGGATGGTTTAAACAACTTAAATTAGTACAGAAAACTAAATAAGCACTTTCTGTGGTAATTTAGCAAAATTTTTATTGCACAGTAGAAGCCTTTTTAGCTTTGTCAGGTCTCTGGAGGAAATACAGCGAATTTAAGTCTAATAGCTTTACTAGCAATATCCTAACAAAACATTTTTTTAAGAAAAGAAGCGACAGTCACCTGTTCCATCTTACCATTTTTCCTTCCCTATTGGCACATTGTTAACATTTAGTGAAGTATATTTTTTTAAACTAGCCAAAAGTTTCGAAATTAGAATTTCTCTCAGCCTGTGTGATGCTATATACAGTCACATCGCCAATACTCGAAGAGAAGATGTTATGATTTGCTTTTGTCTATTGATACCCTGCTGTCAATAGCTAAAATGTTATTTTAGGTTCCGTATAAAATATTTTTATAGTAGATACGTAACGATTAGACCTTGTACATACGTAATTAGGAAGATGTTGTAAGAAATGAGAAATTAAAAGTCGCTTACGAAGAGTATTCTCGTCTTTTATTACTCTATTCCAAGACTCCAAAGCATTATTGGTGGGCGGAATTAGAAACCCACAACCTTTGTACAAATTTCTATTTATCTCCAAACACTGTTTTCGAAAATAGGAGACACCTGAAATTGATTTCGAACCTTTTGAGTCAGAGGCCGACCACTCTCCCTGGTTCCTTGTATCAGCCTTCTGACCCTCTACTAGTCAGATGATAACAGTTCCGTCTTTCCAGACAAGTCAACAGCTTTCAGCGAAATCCATCTCTCACAGAAACACCACAACCTCAAACATATACCATGCACGCAGATTTTCTATCGCACTTCTGAAATTATTATATAAAAAAAAAACTGAGACTAACTTCCAACCAAGGACATCGTCTTCCTAGTACCACAGGCTCTCCCTTTGAGCTATAGGTCCACCACTCTCTTTGGTTCCTTGTATCAGCTCTTTGACTGTTTACTAGTCAGATCATAACAGTTCGGTCTTTCCTGACAAGTCAACTGCTCTCAGCGAAATCCACCTCTCACAGAAACACCACAACCTCAAACACATCCCATGCACGCAGATTTCCCATCCCACTTCTGAAATTATATCAAAAAAAAAAAAAACCTCAGACTGACTTCGAACCCAGAACATCACCTTTCTAGTACCACACGTTCTCCATTCGAGCTATGGGTCCACCACTCTCTTTGGTTCCCTGTATCAGCCTTTGACTAGTCGAGAAGTTGAGACTTTAAAAATTTATTTATTTTTAATGTTTTGGTAATACTGTAACTCCTGCTAACGCCCTCAATTCTTTGAGTTAAATTTTTTTTTTAATGAACAAGGATAGGGTGGGATTTAGGCTTTTTAATGATAGAAGATTATCGATGACACTGTATACCGATTTACGTCTGGTAGTTCAGTCATGGTTTAACTTTAAACTTTTGTTAATAACCATAAAAACAATTGTAACAATGGTAACCATGGCTTTTATCGAGGGTTAAAGTCATGGTTGCCGTTGTTACAACAATTGTTGCTATGGTTATTAACTGGAGTTTAAAGTTAAACCATGGATGAAATACCGGGCAGTGATCTTTTTGTTGTGTGGTTGGTTTGTTGGCTTTGGTCGAGGTTCTTTTGATAGCTAAAAATCAAGTTTGTTGGTACAGTAATCGATGGTGCAATAATCGTCAATTGATTTAGTAAAAATAGCGGATGCGCCAAAACTGTCAAGTTCTTTATTAATAACTATAGGCGCCGGAAGCGAAAATTGGCACGAAATTCAAATAGGTAATGACAACAAACGAATTAGCATACAGCACCGATTAACTTTGATGATGTAACAGTTGTAACAAGTGCCATGACATGGTCTGGATAACCAGCCGGTGACGATGTTAATTGTACACAACTGAATGGAAACTATGTACATGGTCATTAGGGAGTTCGGAGGTGGTAAGCGGGGGTGTTTGACCTTAAACATCAACATGCCCGATTCCCGTTCTACTGCTTCAACGATCACGTACAGCCACAAACAAAACGACCGCAAGACACGCCACGCCATCCATCCAAAAAGCCGCACCAAATCGACTGCTGACGTCCAACAGACAAAAACTTTAAACAATCATCCGGAGCCGCATAAATCAATAACTAACCCCGCGACGGTTTAAATTATGACCGCAAATGTCATTTTCGAAAAAGTTTTGTGACGTCACGCGAAAATTTGGCAATAACGTCGCCCAATTTTAATAAAGTTGGCAAGTGTCAAATTTTTAAACAGTAATTCAGGAATTTTCTCGCAATTACTTTTGTTTACTAACAAATCTGTGAGGCTTCAATTTACATCCATGTTTCGGTTTACTTGTTGACGTGAAGTAAACGTTTCTGGAAAAGTTATAATTAGTTATTAAATTGCGCCAGCTTTGCTCACTTTTAATAATATTCTGAAGTACCCAAATGAGTGTTTCGCAAAACTGTAAAAGATAGAAGAAACGCGTGGTTGCGTTGTTTGGGTCGAAATTTCGCATCTTGAAACCTGTTGAGGTGTCTTCCTGTAACTTTCTCAACCGCCCAAGGTTCAAAAGCTTGCATAACAGAGACAACGTTAACTTTTAATAAATTTCAATGTTATTACAATAAAAATGAGTCACGTTGGCATCACTGGTATAAATAGCGGCGAAGTGTAGCACATCATTAAGTTTATCAAGCGAAATGACACTTACCCATTAGGTACCATTTAATTTTGGAACCGTGACACGAATTTATCGAGTAGCCGACAAAAAATAATCGCTTCGACAACGTCGAATTACCCCGAAATCCGCCCCAATTAACACCGAGAAACCTCCAACATCGTAAGAAAACCGGGTTAAAGGGCAGCCCCAAATGTTTATCAACTCACAAGGGTTCAGTGACACAAAAACCGGCCACTCGATTACGTCAATTTGACACTATTTTCGCGTCAAATCCCGCAAACAACTGAAAGTATTGACAGTTTAAATAACAAATTTTGGCGAAATTGGCCGATTTCGTGCGGGTTACACCTATTTATTCCATCGGCCATTTTAGACCTCTTCCAGTGTACACATTCGATTCTAGCGTCGTTTCTTGACGTTAAATCGTTAAGTGATGACTTACCTTTTGTGATACGATGTAATATTGTTGTTAGTTGCAATGTTAAACTCTAGTTTATAGAACAGAATCACTGGTTTTTTGCTTAAATCACCACCTCACTAGCGCAAACGCCCTTCATGACTGCTATCTGCGAGTACTGTGCGAGCATGCGCAATAGAAGGAGACACTACACGCCCAGTGTGCTTGATATTCAAATAGATGGCGCCGAAATGACGGATCATCGAGGGGGTGAGGGTGTTTAATTAACCCCCAAGACGCTGTTAATTCTTTGATTTGGGCAACGGGGCCGGCCAGAATTTAAATTTAGGGTTAACAGAGGGAATAGGAATAAGGGTTGAGACTGAATTTGCGAGTTGGGTGGTAAATTGGTTGAATTGTTAATAAAATATTTAAAAGTAGAACTCTATGGAATCGAAGTCAGGTGGCGGTTATCACGAATCCTTTCACTTTCGTTACAATTTTACTCTGTTCGGACCGAACTGGCAACGTTGTCTTTCAATTTTTTTGATATTTTTTTATAGAATTATTTTTATTATTGCGGTGTTTCAGTTGCGTTATTATTAGAAAGTGAATTCTCTCATAAAATTATTAATAACTTTTTCCCTAAATGCTTTCTCAGAAATACAACCTTTTGAAGAATGGAAAAATTGGTTTTTAATGAATCAAGAGGGATTGCAGACAGAAAATTTCTTTAGACTAGTCCTAAAAAATTAGAGAAAGTCGGACCAGTGGCGTCGTAGTTAGAAGGGTTAAGGAGTTAACTTTTTATGTATACTTTTTTGTGTTTCCTGCTTCTTTTCAATTTCTCATAGTTACTTTCGCAGTTTCTTTTCTAACACTTCTTTCCTTCCTTCATTTTCTTGTGCGTCTACGATGAGTGCATTGTATACTTTTTGGAGTTTTTGTAGAAAATATTAATAAAACATTTTCAGAGACCTTCAACCCTGGATTTCTGTATTGAAATGACTCAGAAATGGATCCCTAGTTTAAAAAATAAGACAAAGTTGACCTGTTGTGTAGTAAGAGAACCTGAATTCATAAGTACATGCTGAAATAAGAAAAAAGTAAAAGTAGTGAACTTCTGGAAGGTAAATAGTAGATAATTGATAATTGGGAGAGTAAGAGAAGATCAGGCTCTAAAGCAACAACAACGTTTCGACATGATCTAAGAATGGTATATGGTAGTTCAGTTGA
The DNA here is from genome assembly GCA_905333025.2 of Pyrochroa serraticornis. NCBI lineage: Eukaryota > Metazoa > Arthropoda > Insecta > Coleoptera > Pyrochroidae > Pyrochroa > Pyrochroa serraticornis. The sequence continues at coordinate 3,355,935 of HG995157.1, read as the reverse complement.
TCTAACTTGACCAAACCTAGAAACAACAGTTCACATAGAAATTAACAAGTGACTAGCATTTAAGGAAAACTACTTATAAAAATATTGACAGAAATTTTTGAAAGAAAGATTTAAAAACGGTTAAGAAATGGAACGCCACTGGCCACTCTACCTCTCTCCCCATTGTCGTTTCCCTGATTGCCACTAGATGTCCCCCATTCGCGTTGTGTTTGTTTGTTTTCGAAGTGTCAGTGACGAACTGCTGTCATGGTGTCAGATTGAAAACGTCAAATATGTAAATAATTTCAAAATGCCGTTAGAACTGTGTTTAAATTGTTTATCCCGATGGAGACTTTGGATAAGACCAGTAGCTATCTCTGTATACGCTTTAGCTGCTCTCGTTTTCGTTCCTCTTTTCCTAGTGAATTCGTTATCAGACGGTTTCAATAAACGTGATCAGGAGATATTAATCGCAGGCATTTTTGTTTGGATTGCAGTACCTTTGTCATTATGGGAAATTATCCTACATGTCATCAACTATACACAACCAAAATTACAAAAACATATCATCAGGTACCGGTTTGTTCCACCTCCCAGTTATTTGACTTAAAACCTTTGTTTTAGAATCTTATGGATGGTTCCTATTTACGCTATTAATGCCGTAAGTTATTGCTTCAAATCACTCGTATTGTTGTTAATTAAAATTTTAGTGGGTAGGGCTTATTTATCCAAAAGAATCAGTTTATGTCGACAGTTTAAGGGAATGTTATGAAGCTTACGTTATTTACAATTTTATGAAGTATTTACTGAACTATTTAAATATGGAAATGGATCTGGAAGCGAGTTTGGAACTGAAACCGCAAGTCAAACATATTTTTCCTTTATGTTGCTTACCCGATTGGGAAATGGGGAGGTAATTGTTTAAATTTTAAATCAAATATTTTTAATTAATTGTTTTATTGCAGAGAATTTGTCTATATTTGTAAACATGGAATTCTACAATATACGGTTGTCAGACCTTTAACTACTGCCATATCTTTGTTAGTTTCGCTCAAAAGTGGTGTGAATGATCTAAATTTTTCTTTCTAGCATTTGTAAAATATCCGGAGTTTATGGAGAAGGCGAATTTAAAGGAAACGTGGCTTTTCCCTATTTAATTGCTGTCAACAACATATCACAATTTGTCGCTATGTACTGCTTAGTTATGTTTTATAAGGCGAATTTAGCAGAACTGAAACCTATGAAACCTTTACCAAAGTTTCTCTGCATCAAAGCGGTAGTGTTCTTTTCATTTTTGTAAGTTTACCAAATTTTTTTGCTCATAAACAAATCGAAACCATACAGCAATTACCAATAAATTCGATTTACAAAAATGGCACTACTGAATCGACGTTACCAGTTGTAATGCTAATTTTTTTTAGCCAAGGCGTCTTGATCGACATTTTAGTGTACACCAAAATAATAATGCCAAATTCTTCGGCGATCGACGATGACGGTTTGAGTATATCGACTAGACTTCAAGATTTTTTGATTTGCATCGAGATGTGCATGGCTTCTATTGCCCATCATTACAGTTTCTCTTATAAACCGTACGCAGTGGCGGGACTGAACCAGTCGTGCTGTCAAGCGTTTCTTGCAATGTGGGACGTTTCGGACGTCCAGAGGGATATACAGGAACACTTGGGGATAGTTGGTACTATTTACTATTATTTTAATTTTTCTCCAATAATTTTTTAACTACAGGTAGTTCGATAAGTCGCAGAATCCGGGGTCGCAGCATGTATACGATTCCCAGAGGCGAAAACGAGTATTCGAATTTAGTTTCGCCTCATGCCGGCGCTTCTAGCGCCCCGTCCGAGTTTTATCAAGGCGATTATAATTCTGATGAAGTGTTTGTGAATTATGGCGCAGTTGGTTCTAGTCAATCCAAAAATTTAGTGATAAATAAGGACAGCAAGCCTAATTTGTAACAAGTTTTTTATTTGTTTAGATCTAGATTTAAGATAGCTAGACCAAGTTTTAATTAAGTTAGTTTAGGGAAATACTGCTATTGTGATATTTTTTTTGATCGCGTTATTTTTGATACAGTAAAGAGGCGCTTAAGTGCTTTTAAAAATGTCCTTGTTAATGTTATAGGCGAAATTAAAAAAATAACGCGTAATTGTTTAATGACAAAATATTTCCATTACGTTTCATTAATTAGCTGTTTGTTAAAATTTAAATTGCTGCAAAGAACCAATTAAGCATAAAGGAAATTCAGCTTTCTAATAACAACATATATGGACGTTACTTAATTTTTATACCACATTTAAAAAATTATAAACTAGTCAGCGATTTGACTAACAGTAATTACATTATTTTAAGTGTAATTACATACTTAGTAGTACAACGTATCTATATCAAATGTATTATTTAAACGAACAATAAAAGTATATTTGTATTTTTACGTATTTTTACTGAGGTTCTTAACTTTTAAATTCGTGCTCTAATATTTTTTTTAAATCATGGACACTATACTTTGCATTATATCAATCACCCAGACAATAGTGGTCATGCCGGATCATTTATATTAATAAAATCAACGATCAGGCATTATGAAGTACCAACGTATGAAAAAAATCAACTTCAGGCTACCTCCATTAAAGTTAAAGCAATGGCATATGATCTAACAGTCTCCGCACTATACTGTCCTCCGCGACATAACATGAAAAAAGATTTGCAAGATTTCTTCCAAACACTAGGATCTAAATTTATAGCAGGAGGAGACTACAACAGCAAACAAACTTTGGGGCTCCAGAATCATTACAACCAAAAGTAGGGAGATTTGTAAAACCTAAGGAGGTTAAGAAAAAGATTTCTCTATTAAACAATAAGGAAGCACTAAGAATTAATAATTTCAAAAATGCTAAAAGAATGACTAAAGAAAGAGTTAGCGATGTTAACGTACGTTTTTAACGCTACTATGAGATTTCGATATTGACCTACATGCTTCAAAAAATCTGAAATAATACTCATACCGAAGCCTGGAAAGCTATTAACTGATGTTTCGTCATACAGACCAATAAGCTTATTGTCTTCCATCACAAAACTACTTGAGAAATTAGTATTGCAACGTATGCAACCTATTCTCAATGTAATCCCTGACTTCAGTTTGGACATCGCTTTGAACATTCTACAACACAACAGCGCCATAGAAAAGTTAATGTAAATGGACCCATTGAAGAAAAAAAGTGTTGTTCGGCAGCTTTTCTTGACGTGAGTCAAGCATTTGACGAGGTGTGGCATGAAGGCCTGTTGCACAAAATCAATCAAACACCGCCATATTCCGTTTATGACTTATTAAAATCATGTCAGATAGGTATTTCAGAACAAAGATCAACGCTGAAACTTTTCAGTTCCAACCCATCAAATTTTGAGTCACGCAACGCAGTGTCCTAGTGTCATTCTTGAATCTTATATATACATCTGACTTTTCTACAGCAGATTGTACAACAACAGGCATATTTGCAGATGATACTGTTATCTTAGCTGTCCATGAAGATCTGGTAATTGCCTTAGCAAACCTGCAAGACTATCTCTTTCTCATAGAAGAATGGACCAAAAGCAAATTGCAGCATGCTGCATTTACATTAAAAAAGAGAAAATGTTCTCCAGTGTGCATTAATAATACAGAAATTCTATTATCACGCTGTGCTAAGTACTAGGTAATTTACCTCGATACTAAACTAAATTAGAAAGAATACGTAAGCAAAAAACGAAAGCAGAATGAGAGAATTGTACTGGTTGCTTGGCAGAAAATGACAAATAGCATTAAAGAATAAAATATTAATATAGAAAGCTAGAATGATCTCAGTCTGGACCTAGGGTATTGAGCTTTGGGGCTGCGGTAGCAAGTCCAGTGTAGCTATAATTTAACGGGCACAGTCAAAGATTCTAAGAGCATTAGTCCATGCTTCATGGTATGGCACAAATCAAATGCTACATCAAGATCTCCGTATCCCAATAGTCAAAGAAATCATAGAGAAGAGAAACATCATGAGAAGATTGAAACACATTTGAACAAAATACTGCAGCTACTACTGCAAGAGAGAAACGGCAGAAGATTGATAAGTAGATGGGCAGAAGATCTGAAATAAGGTGAAGAAGAAGTCTTCTTAACAAGACAATAGTGAGACTCACTAAAAATCGTGTTTCAGTCAGTAAAATAGCTAATAGAATATTTTGATTGTTGTTTAATTTATGAATTAATAAAATAATGGAAACATTATTTTATACTAAAGTGAAGGTGTAATTTAAAATTTAAAAATTGCTGTAAAAAAATTGAAACGTTTATCACAATTGAAAACAATTTGTGAAGTGGGCTATTATTTTTGTAGATTGCTGTAAAAAGTTGTAACGTCACGAACCACAATGAATGAAGCTTGTAAAATATTGGAAAAATGATACTTTGAACTTTGTAGAAAGACGTTGATTTAAATATTATGACATGAAAGGAAAAAATCGATAATACTGAGTGGAATAACATTGAATACTGTTATTGTGGTGATTGAGATGCCCAAATACGGCTCCATTGCCAATGTCAAAAGTGATTTAATGAATTTATTCCCATATTTCCAGTTTTATAGCAACATTAACATTTAGAAATACAATTTGTTTTTTATGGTTTTGCTTTGAGTTGTAGAAACTAATTATAGTTTGTTGTATTTATTTTGAAGCCATTAATTAGTCAGTAATTAAACCCAAATTCGAGGTTTTATAACAAAAATTGAGTCAATTGCGGTAGTAATAATAATAAGGTAAACATTTCTTCATTCCATGGGGTCGAAGAGCTTGAATATAAGGAAAACGATAAGAGTGAAGATTATATTCTTAGAAAGTTTTCCAAACGGGTGAAAGAAAAATATCTGAAATAAGTAAAAAAATTCTAGTTTTAGAACCGTGTCGTTGATCTAAGTTTCTAATGTCCTATAATGTTGAGAAAGTTTGCTGCACATTTCCTTATTGGAAAAATTTCTTTATTGCAGCAGTAACAAGTTTTTCATGCACCTAGATATAGTAGGTCTAATGGAAAAATATAATATCAACCTGAAATATTTACAAATTGCCTAACAATTCTGAAAAAATGGACTAAAATTTATCATAAACACTTTAACTATTTTCAAAAAGATAAAACGATCTATTAATTTACATTTAAACCTAAAAATATCTTTTTTAAATTTGTTTCTCTCTTATTCAATTTCTTCTTTCACTATTTTTATCAAATTAGATCTACTTTCTCACTATTATAAGCATTTTGGGACACTTTTTTTTTTATATCTATTTTCATTTGTTGTCTGTTTTCTTTTTTAGAAAAACAACGTACTTACATTTTGTAATTTTCAAATTCGTTAGTGCAACATCAACTTTCTTTCTCTACTCTTTGATTTTGGTTCTTAAGCATTTCTAATTGAACAAATTATCTCTTAATGCTCCTCAGCTCCTTGATTTGCTGTAAATATCTTAATTTCTTTACTAATTACTAGTTTCACCATTTGATGGAATCGAAGAAGAATAGTTTAAAACTTGAATTTGAAAACACTCACATTATAACTCTAACACTACAGATTTATTATCTAAAAGCAAACAATCGATGCAACGTCAGAATTTCTCACAAAAACCCCAACCTATTTTATTAATTTATGTTAAGATTTGACGCCATTAGCACAGTTTCCCATCAAAGATAGTTCCACAACAACCTGGTAGATGCCACCACTATAATTTGCAGCGATAGTGTATCCATCTACTATGAGAATATTTAACTAATACTGTAAAATAAAGTGAAGTAAAGATTCAAAGATAGACCGCAGGGGACGAAAGAAAGAGGACGGAAAATTGAAAAGGAAATGCCCCTTACATAAACGGTGCATATGCAGTCCATCTTAATACCAATACAATGAAAGTTTATTGATTGAGATAAAGTGGGTTGCCTAAATCGGGCGTTTATTCAATTTGTTATTATTTCAGTATTTCATTCCCAACAAGAAAACTATTGCAAATAGCTAAATTATAATGATAGCTGTCATGTTGTCAACTAAACTGCCAATTAGGGCAATTCCTTTTTTGGCTCCAGTGTTTGTATCATCAAGACCGTTTTTCGCGTTCACTGCTAGTCTTTTGAAAACGAATGTTTTACTTTGAAAATTTCCTAGTATTTGCAATAATTTTGTCGGAAATCTAAAACAAAATAAAAAACTACAAGACAGAAAAGTTTTTTTTGATTCCTTTTTATTTAAATAGAAACTACTGAAACAAAACTCGTGGGCAATTTCGCAACATTTCCTCTTCCTACTACCATGCTGTCTAGGAAAAATTAATTAAATGCAATGTAAATACAAGTAACTGTTGTAACTGTACCACATTTTTTAGCCAGAGACCCGGATCTCAAGTGGTAGTAGATTCGATTTATAAAAATCAAATAATAATATTTGAATTATCTATTAATGAAATAAAATTGTGGGTGCTAAGTTATAAAAATAGTTTAACAATTTTCGTGAACAACTGGCACCACTACTTTTTAAATTACTCATACAACCTACACAATTTCCAAAATTGTTCCCTTTCACCCCATTCTAGAAGTGAAAGTAAATTTTGTTGGTTATTTCCAATCTCATTTTCTTCTACAACAAGACGAACAAGTGTTAGTAATCGGGCAATGGTCTTTTACCTTAAAACTATTAGTTTAGAAGTTCATTAAATAATTTATCAAAAATTCAAGGTCCGGCCGTCCATGGATGGGCTATATATGGGTGGCTTTACGCCTTGTCTAATAACCAAATGAGTCATTGTTCAACCTACCATAATACCATTGACACTGCCACCCACCCACTTTAATTGCCCTAATATAACCCAAATCAATAAATTTATCACCCATATGTTATTGCCAAGACCCATCAATTTCCGTTACAATTACTAACAAAGCTGGAAATTATTTTCATCTAAAGCTTAAATTTTTTATTGTTGGCGTGGAAATTGGTTTGGGAACTGAACTGGAATTCCGAATTAGTTTTTGAAAAACAGTTAATAAGTTGAGGTCTGTTTTGGTCGTTTCCTTCTGCAATTTCGTGACGTGGTCAGATCCCGAGAACCTGCTGTAGACATACATGGTCATCTGGCTATCAACAGGTTGTCCTTTACGTCCACCTCTCTGCCAATTTCTCCTGGGTATTACAGTAACGTCTAGTTTTTTGGAGGGGATCTTTACATAGCCGAGTGTTTTCAGGATTCGGAATTAAAAGTAGTTTAAGAACTTGTGCTCGAGTTCTGTGCCGCTCTCGATACACATTGGGATAATTTTTACCTAACAAAACGTGAGTACAAACCATTAATATCTTCGACCATGACAAACTGGAACTAAAATAAGTGAAACTGTTGAGTTAACATTAACACAAGTGATTAAAATTGAACTATTTGAATAAAAAAATAAGTGAAACTGTTGAGAACTAAAAAGAACATTAACACAATTAATTAAAATTTATTTAAAAAATAAGTGAAACTGCTGATGGCAAAGGAAAATATTATTAACACAATTAATAAAAATTGAAGTATTTGAATTAATTTGTTGGGGGTTAGAAGAACTAGAAAAATGAGTATTGATCAATCCTGACGTAAATTGTGATTTGATTGTTTCGTCCTTTTCTGTTACGTTGTCGAATACAGGAATGTTTCAGCAGGATTGGAGAAACTTCGACAAAATAGAATTAGGTGGTACCTGGCACCCGGTTTCGAACCTACAAACGTGACGTTTCTTAATTCGTACACGCAACGAAGAAAATGTTTACAGTTATGCACGTCGACCTTTAAACAATTTTGCTTGATATTCACTTTAATCAGAGTGCTCCAGAAAAGTGTTGAAACTTCTCTCAGTGTCGCGATAAACAGTTAATTTCTAGAAACAACGAAAAATCTGTAAGTTCTTACAAAAAACAAATATTAGGTCACCCATTTGTTTAATTAACTATACAAGTATTTTGGTAAAATTTTATTTAGTGTAAATACCATTGAAAGTGTTATCGGCGATTTTTGTTTGTTTTCAAATCTTTATAGTTTATTAATATTTGCGTAACCCTGTTGAATTTGACGATGACTCAATCATCTGAAGGAATTTATTACCTTAACCAGTATTCAGAATGCTTGCACCTTTTGATATTTTTAGAAACACGTCATCAGGTAATTGTCGTTTCAGTAAACTAGAAAATGGATTTTAATTGGAGGACAATTGTTAATGGAATAATCGATCAGTAAAGACTGCAATCAATTAATTGATCTTTGTTATCCCCGCCCAGCCCAATCAACAAAATTGTTTTAATCTGCTTGAGAGACGCCTCAAATAATTCATAAATAGGTTTTGCTGGCGGACTAATTTATTGCTCTTCTGGAGTTTCAGTAGAAATTCTCTTAATTAGCTATTTGCAACCATTGAAACTTTCTGCAAGCAGAGAAAAATTAGAAGAAAATTACGAGCATTTTACTAAATAACAAACTTTAATAAGTAACTCGCTCCACTTGAGGTCGACCTCGGTGTCATTTCTTGTTAAATTGAAATCTTTTTTTCTAGATTTTTCTGAAATAAATAAATAAATTTGCAAGTTTCTAGAAACTTTTCATTTGGTTTCTTTTCGCGAAATTAGAGCTTCTGCCACTCTCCTTGATGTAACGTAACTTTATAATTAATGTTTTGCATTTTCAAGAAACAGTATTGGCGAAAGATAATTAATTTAGTATATTAACCCGACAATTATTTAAATAAAATTATATTTTCGACATAGTCTATAGTTAAAAAAAAAATATTTTGAAAATTGCTGCAATGCAAAGAAATTTAATAAATGAGTTAACTCGGGCAAATTTATTTTTTATTACAAACTTATAAACATTTTTTTTTCTTTGTTTTCCATCAAGCTAAACGTTTTGTCAAAAGTTCTACCATACTTTTCAAGGTTACCGCAACTTTTTGCTATAAGCGTCAAGTTAAGAAAAAACAATTATTATCCAATTAGTTTCTTTTAGACTCTCCACAGAATTTGGTCCATTCATCAATTATTTTAGTCACAAGTTCGAACAAAGCGTGGAAGTTATTGTTAGTGATATATTTACTAACTCTTCAACTCCGATTTTGCAGCTTTAATTCACCCATAACTATTAATAATAAAAAATCCAAAGTAATCAAAAATATCATCTACACGTGCCATTAATGTGTTACGTGGTAAAAGAAACACGAGAGTGTTGTTGATTTTTTCTAAGAGCTTGATTAGCGCAATTTACCTAAACAATTAGTTCAACAAGGAACTTTTGTGCTGGCATTATGGGAGTATTTCCAGAAAATTGCGGTCCACTTTCATCACCTTCGACCGTTCGAAACGATTTCACCTTAACCTCATTGTCACAGGAGAATCAACAACCATATGTTTATTGTAGCAAAATTGCTCAATCGAAAACAATGTCGAATCAATTCTATGGAAATTTCTCCCCCTACAGGAAACTGCAGTTATTAAAAAATATTATTAACAAGTGTAACGAAGAGTGCAACGCATAAATTAGTACAATTTGCCACGTGAAGCAATTTTCGCAGAAATTTAATTGCAAATTCTCGTAACTATATAGTTCCATTTACTTTTTTTTTTAAATATCCATGACATCACCAACAATTACCGATATGGTATTGGAGAAACTCGTTTCGAGCAACCTAAAATTCATATTACTTTTCAGTATTGAATAAACAATAAGTCCAAATTAACATTAATGAATAACAATTAAGGCGAATGTTAACAAAATGGTGCAATTACAAAAAAATGTTCAACAGGAAATGGGTGGATTTACACAACGTCCCTGGACTCCAACCAAGAGACGCGGCCCAATTGCTGCTGAATACAAAAGTCCTGGCCCGGCTTGCGTTTCTCTTCCTTCCTACATCGGTGAGTTTGTTTATTAAAATATTTTAAGTAAAACTACTTTGAAGTGTAACTGTTGTTCTAGTAACGGTGGTTTAGTGATGAAAAAAATTAATGAGCAATGAGAGTTATGTCCATTATTTATTGTAACGTTGCACGTAGGATGTGGGGAACTTAGATGTAGGTTGTGGTATCAAAGAAACTCAGTAAAATTAATATAATCATCCGCGGAACCTACACGAAGACCTTGCATAATTAAATGGTTGAGATTCTGTATAGTGGAAATGTTGAGAAATCTTGAGCAACGGGCACGAATCTAGTTTGAACCTACGCAATTTTTTTATTTGCAGGTAAAATTACTTCTGAATCGAAAAGTGGGCGAGCACCGGCTTTCAGTTTTGGTGCCAGACATAATGGCAAAATGGAAACTATCGGGCCTGGACCTGGACAGTACAACGTCACAGGACTCAGCGCTAAAGGTAACAGGACGAGTCATCGATAATTCGATCCGAAATTACAAAATGACACTCCTCTTAAGAAAATATGCTTTCAATATAAAATATAAAATCTAAGTAAGCGATAGATGGAGCCACAGTTTCTCTAAATGCTGCTGCTCCTCTCTGTTAGTTAGTCGAAACTAAACTTCTGATAAGTAATTTTTTTAACACTCTACACCGTAAATTCTTAACTATGTAGTTCGAATTTTGAAACAATAATTTTTCTAAATTAATCTTTTTCAAAGAATAAACTGTCTATGGATCTATAATGCTACTAAGTAGGAATTTTTTGAAATAGTTTAAAGATATTTTTGTCTCAAATATCAACAACAATGTTGTTACAATTTTTAAATTTCAATTTAGGTAAAGACACACCTCCTGCTGTGAGTTTACACGGACGTCCCAAAGATGCAAAACACGAAAACTTCCCAGCCCCAGGCGATTACAACCCCGACAAAGCAGGAAATGCCACCCACGACAGCGCCCCTAAATACACTTTTGGGCACAAAACGAATCTAGAGAAACCATTGGACACTCCTGGTACGCAACAATTTTTTTTATTCAATTACTAAATAATAATAATTAATTGCAACGAATTGGTTTTTAGGGTAATAGTGCATGCCGTAAAAGTGATTATTGCAAGCATTACATTAATACCAAAACCAATTGGATTATTTTGATAATTTAACATGCAAGTTGCTTATTATAAATTATAAATTATTGATAATTAGTCCCATTAAGTAATTAATTGTCGCTGCCTTAATTATTGTGGTTAAAGGTTATTAATTGTTAACACAGCCCCTAACGCCTATAAACCATTGCGGAGATCGAGTGCACATCGGTACTCTTTTGGAACGAGAACCCCCACCCATCAGGTGTCCGATACTCCTGGTTAGTTTTTTTTTGTATAATTTTTTAAAATTATAATTTTTTGATTTTTTTCTGATTTTTTAGCTCCCAACGTATACAATGTACCGAGTACTGAAAAAATTTTGCACGAAAACGCGCCCAAATACAGTTTTGGCCTGAAAACACAAGTTGAAAAACCATCAGAAACGCCTGGTTAGTTTTTTTTCTTCGTTGCGGTCTTTTTTTCCAACTTCATTCTTTGTTTCTTTTTATTTTCAAGGGGTTTCTCGAGAAATTCGAGTTTGGTGGCGGCTGCTAACTTGCTTTTTATTTAAATTTGTTTAATTATTTTTATTTTTCACAATTTAGCCCCGAACGTTTACAACATTCCGACAGCTGACAACGCTTTGCATGAGAATTCACCAAAATACAGTTTTGGATTTAAGGTTGAACCTGAAAAACCTTTCGACACTCCCGGTTAGTTCTCAAAACGGCAATTTTATTACTAACAAATTTTGGACAAATCCCCATTTTTTTATTACGGCAAAGGATCACGCTTTGAAATTTTTTTTACTAACCTAAAGATATTTTAAGTGTTTTTGTACTTTAGCTCCGAACGTTTACAATATACCGGGAAGTGACAAGGTTCTGCACGAAAATTCCCCAAAATACAGCTTTGGTTGCAAAGTACAAGAGGAAAAACCTTTCAACACTCCCGGTTGGTTTTCGTTTTTATTTTTAATTTTCAATTTTTCTTTAATTATCCACTTCAGCTCCGAACGTTTACAATATACCAGGAAGTGACAAGGTTCTGCACGAAAATTCCCCTAAATATAGCTTTGGCTGTAAAGTGCAAGAGGAAAAACCTTTCAACACCCCCGGTTGGTTTTTCCTTTTTTTTAACTTTCAATAATTTCAATTTTTTTCAATTTTCCACTACAGCTCCAAACGTTTACAATATACCAGGAAGTGACAAGGTTACACACGAAAATTCTCCTAAATACAGCTTCGGCTGTAAAGTACAAGAGGAAAAACCTTTCGACACTCCTGGTTGGTTTAAAAAAATCTTAAAATAATTTTTCTAACTTTATTTATTCATTAAATTATTTACCCATTTTTTACTTCAGCTCCAAATGTTTACAACGTGCCTACTGCTGACAAGGTTTTGCACGAAAACTCTCCTAAGTACAGTTTTGGATGTAAAGTACAGGAGGAGAAACCCTTTGACACTCCTGGTGGGTTTTTGACTTATTAAAGAACTGCTAATTCCATTAAACGTGCAACTGAACTAAATGAACTAATTAAAACTAAACAATTCTTATAGAATTTGTTACACTTAGTCTTAATGCATGTTCAGTATGAAAAACCATTCTGATAACAGACAGATAATAATTAACAAATATTGCATGATTCTCCTATAATTAATTGATTTTTGGAGTATTTTATTTAGTATTTTGTAGTTTAATTATATTTCAAACGGTTTATTCTTTTTATTTAAATTTTATTGAGAATTTTATATACTTCAGCTATATTTAAAGCATTTTATTAAGTATTCTATATTTTTCAGTTAAGTTCAAAATATTTTATTGAATACTTTGGTTGGTTTAGCTGAGTTCAAAAGATTTCTTTGAGTATTTCATATACTTCAATTATGTTTCAAATATTGAATTGAGTATTTTATATGCTTGAGTTTTGTTCAAAATATTTTATTGAACATTTTATATGCTTCAGATACATTTCATTAAGTATTTTATATGATTCAGTTATGTTGAAAATATTTCATTGAGTATTTTATATGCCTCAGATATGTTCAAAACATTTCATTGAGTATTTTATATGCTTCAGTTAAGTTAAAAATATTTTATTGAATAGTTTGGTTGGTTTAGTTATGTTCAAAAGATTTCATTGAATATTTCATATACTTCAATTATATTTGAAATATTGAATTGGGTATTTTATATGCTTCAGATACATTTTATTAAGCATTTCATATGATTCATTTATGTTCAAAATATTTCATTGAGTATTTTATATGCTTCAATCATGTTTGAAATATTTTATTGTGTATTTTAAATGCTTCAGTTTTGTTCAAAATATTTTATTGAGTATTTCATATGTTTCAGTTATGTTCAAAACATTTCACTGAGTTATTCTATATGCTTCAATTCTGTTTGAAATATTGTAATATTTTTATTGGTAAGATTCTCTGTGGACATTTTAAATACTTCAAGTATTTCAATCAATTTATCGGATACTTGTCTCCAACTTCAACTTGCGGTTCCTGCTTTCAATTAGCTTCTTCGCTCCTTCCAATAAAAACTTCGACTTCTCTCATCAAAAATAAAATGCTAAGATTTAACTGTATCATTTTCAATAAATTATTATTAGTTAGTTTTCATCACTTTACAGCTAGTAAATCTTCAATTCGTACAGATCCAAAACTAAACCTTCATCGGCATTAAAATTGTTTCGCATTTCTTCTAAATTGTCTATTTCCGCAGCCCCCAACGTCTATAACATCCCTTCAGTGGTGGGCGATAAGAAATCAGCTCCATCCTACACCATTTCCGGCAGGAACAAGGAATTGATGGATGAACGCGTGAAAAATCCCGGTCCCGGCCAATACAACAATGTAGATCCAGAAAACTATAAAAACCATTCTCCAGCTTACACCATAAGTGGTAGGACTAACGTCCCTGTTGATTCCAATTCTCCCGGACCTGGAGTTTATTCTCCGGAAAAGGTGCGTTTCAAATACTAACCCGACTACTAACCCAAAAGAACATAACTAACAGGTTACGTCACATCTCCATCATTCACCTAGCCATTCCTTCGGGATACGTCACTCGCCTTATGTGGGAACGCAAACCGCGTTATTGAGGCGAGAAAGGACTTCGTTGTTGTTTTGATTTAATTTACGTATTTAGAGGTATTGGTTACTAACTAATAAAATTTTGGAAAAGACAAAACTTTTTGGGTTTCTTACAAACAACTTCTACTGGTGATATTTATTTATCTAAAAAAATGATTCTAAACAATTAACTTAGGGGGCCTAGAAAGTGTTGTTTTATCTTTTTTGTCCCTGTTGGGAATGGAAAATTTATTTTTATTGTTTTAGGTCGACTTGGACTTCCAACCGGCTCATAGCTTCGGCATCAAGCATTCTCCCTATGCGGACAGCTATTGAAATTTCTTTAGCAGGTTTTTGCACTTAAAAATTGTGAAACGAAAATGTTGGTCTTTCTACCGCTTAGCTTTAACAAATCTTATGCTTCATCGACGACTGTGAAATGTTATGGTGGTTATTTATGGTTAACCTGTACTATACGAAGCTTTTATTAATTCCAGTTGCTGGTTCGTTCTATAATCAAATTTTATGGCGTTACTGTTGTTGAATTTTTCACCAAATATTAATGTTCTATGAAGTTACGTTCAATAAAGTCTTATATCGATTAGTTTGTTATTTTTTTAACGAAAAGTGAGTGGCACAAAGATAATTTGCAATTAATTAACTTCCCTCTAGTACTTAGTTGTAGCTAATTGAGGATTCGTATAGTTAGCTATTTCTCATTTATCAAATCGTTTCAAAAGTTAAAAGAAAATTATAGAATTTTGTCTCAATACCCAAATTGAAATAAAATTGAATTTAGCAATCTATTTTAAAATTAAACAAAAGTTGTCATCTAATTTATGCTTCTACAAGCAGAGTAATTTAATATTATGATAATTAAGATAAGTTCCCGATAAGTACCGGCTCCGAATAGGACTTACAAAATAAAAGAGAACTGTCGCAGAAACTTCAAGTAGTCAAAAAGTTGGTCAAAAATTGCTATTTTGTTTTTTTCGTCCGAGTTTTGTTTGCTTTGTCCCCTTAGTGAAAAAATCATCTTTAGAAACACTTCTGACTACAATGAAGCGGTTGATATCAAAGACCGACGCCATTGGCTACCCATTTACTATTTAGGCAACAAAGGCAAACATATGCGGTCCCTCAAGTGCTGTTATCAATCATGTTATTTCAACCTCTTTTATTATTTCCTTATTAAATGTTAGAATAAACATTTTGAAACCTAATCAATTGAAGCTCACGACTTCATTATAGGAAAACTGGGATTTACACGAGACATGTTTTTTAAAATTTTTCAAAATCAAATTAAAAATTTTCCGGACAAAGTTCTCTCTCCTTAAAGACCCTTATTAGGTGCTATCTGCGTTAATTTTTAATGTATAAAGGTACTCAAGCTTAAAAGGAACGAAATAAAATAGGTAAAAAAAATGTATTTGGCACTTCAAAATATTACATGACAGACCTCAGATAAAAAAGCTGTAAAGAAATAAATTCTTTTTATCTTTACACAATATTTACAATCGGTCCCAATTGTTCTAGACGATCCCGTTTCTAAAATATCTTACCTTGATTTATGTAATATGTTCGTGTCATAAAATGACTTGCAACAGTATTTACAAACTTTACAACAGGTATACCTGTTTATTATAATAAACTGCTAATTAGCCCCTGATAATTTACATTTACATTTTGTAAAAGGCTTTCTATATATTTAATTTTTAAACATTTGAAGAAGAAAATTTGAAAACCAACCGATTGGTGCCCACGGATTCATTGCAGAGCCGCCACAGCTTACACTTGATAGTTTTTTTAAATCCTTTCAAAATTAAATGTTTACGTTTATTTTAAAGCAAATCAATTGATTTCTGTACAAATTTCTCAAAATTTTGTGATTTACGACCTTCATCATAAATTATAAGCTTCACTTTTTAACATAAAAAAGTTATTCGGTTATTAAATAAATGGAAAATCAAGTAAATAAAAGATCTTTTTTATTTAGCACTTAGTAACATTACACTTTAAAGTACACATATAAATAGAATATATACAAAAATACAAAACTTTTACATATGTACAAAATTTATTTAAAAACTAATGAATATTCTTGGCTTCCTTGAATGCTTCAAATTGATTGGCCTGGTAGGCTCTCTCGTCGTCCAAACAGATTTATAACGGAGTATCCTGGTTGCTCGTTTCATGAAAAAAAAGGAAAAACATATTAAAATGTGACATATTTGCATAAAAATTGTTAGTTTACATTTTCGGGCGAAGAGGTGGACTTGTTGGAAATCCGACGCTTACCTACGTCTAGGGGCTGGATCTTGCATTGCTTTGGGAACATCAATGACGATGGGCTTGGTCTTTTCCAAATGATTTCACCGCCTCACTTTCTTTAATCTTGCTAAGGATGCTCTTGAAAGACTTCGGTGCTGGAGGGATCAAGGGCGATTTGTCAGACGACGCTGGCTTTTTGTAAAACACCATCTTACCCTTCGACGGCAGGACTGCAATTGGCAGTGGCGGCTGGTACAAGAGGGGCAAAGGGGCAATGCCCTCCAAAAGCACCTCAGAAAAATTGAGAATGTATTAAGCACAAGCGAGAAATTTATAGAGGCCATCAGATATATTACTTGCTTCTATTTTAAGTTTCCCGCTTCCAAACAGAACGCTGCGCTCTATGAGCTAGCTTTGCGTTGCCCCACGTGCCTTGCCAGATTGCGTGAAACTTGGCATATGCTATCGTTATTTTCCCATGCAATTATTATTATTATTATATATCGAAACATTGGATAGCAACCCGGGCATTTTTAGAGGCTTAATAAATTTTATGAGCGAACTTGAATTACTTCTCAAATCATATATAAAGCAATCGAAAAATGCTCTATTTTCTGGTTTATCAAAGACAATTCAAAATGAATTATTAGATTCTATATTAGCGGTAACTCTGAATTTAATAAAAAATAAAATTGAAGAAAGTAAGTACATTGCAATTCAAGCTGACGAAACTACTGATAATGCGAACATATCCCAATTAGTCTTTATAGTACTTAATGTTAAAAAAGCTAGAGTATATGAACGTTTTATGGGATACTTTATACCGCGTAAGTCATAGCGCAGTAGACATAAGTAACGTAATTTTTGCTGAATTAGAGAAAATTAATATAAACAAATCTACTGAAAAGGTAATAGCTCAAAGTTATGATGGGGCTGCTGCTATGAGTGGCCGAAATAATGGAGTACAGACCAGAGCCAGTTCAGTTTACAAGAGAGCCATTTCATTATTATGCTCATCAATTAAATTTCATTCTAGAAAGAGCAGCCACTCAAAGTAAGCAAGTTCGAGTATTTTTTGCAAATGTTTCTGCTTTTTCAACATTTTTTTTTAGATCACCCCAACGAACACAAATTGTTGATAATATAGTTATGCCACGCGGATTAAATACTCGTTGGAATTTTAACTCCAGGGTTGTTTGTACTGTTTTTAAATATAAACAAGAACTCCTTGAATGTCTTGAATTTATTATTCATAATGAAAATGATAAACTAACCATTCAGCAATCAACCGGATTAATAAAGTATTTGAAAGATGACAAATTCAATTTTTGGTTATATTTCTTTAATAAAATTTTATCACACGGATATTCGCTATAAACAATTACAACTACGCCAGTTAGATAGTGTCAAAATTCAAAAGTACATTTCCGATTTTAAGAATGCGGTGCAGAATATCAGAAAAGAGGTTGATCATGACTATTATAATGCAGATGATAAATCAAAACCCGCACCTACAAAGCTAGCTCGATATGTAGACAGAAACATGCAAATGGCCAAAGAAGTATGTGATGTTATTATAACAAATATCACAGATAGATTTTGTGTTAATTTGGAAGCTTCTTTACTCTTTGAGGCAAGCTCTTTTAAAGATTTTGCTGTAAACTTCACGGAGCATTTTTTTAGTACTGCAGCTACATTCTTTTAAGTTAGATTCTCTTTCATTAAAGCAAAAATTAATAACCATATATAGCAGGGAAGATTTTCGTCAAACTAATGGAGCTTTTCATATTCTGCAATTTCTTTTAGACAATAACCTTCAAAATGTTTTCCGTGAATCTGTCAAATTGTTAAGAATTATTTGTACAATTCCGATGACAAAAGCTGAAAGCGAACGTTGCTTTTCACCTTTAAAAAGAATTAAGACTTTTTCGCGAAATACTATGGGTCAAGATTGGCTCCATTGAACGTGAACTTATTAAGTCCACAAACGATTTTAATAATATGGTTATTAGTAATTTTTTAGCTCAAAAAAATAGACGAATATACTTTGTCTATATGACTTTTAAGTGAAAATCTGTTTTAGATCAAAAATTCTTTCATTCAAAAAAATCTCGCTTTTATATTTCAATTTCACGTTAATAGGGTTAATTTAGTGTAAGAATAATTTTCTAGTTTTTTGTTGGCGAGACACCCTTCATAGGTCAACAGATTGATAGTTGTACCTCAAAGGTGATCTGGAAACTTACTAAAATTGATTGTAAAAGATAAATTAATAAGTATCAAATCAGTTTACTAGGGTTTAGATACTTATAAGTTTGTCCTAGAGGTTGCCTTCCCATCTAATTTAACCACGAGTAACCACTGGCAATTGGCCATTTTGCAGTCGGCTGCACCGTTCTTGCACTAGTTGCCTTATCTGGTAAAAACGGCGAATCCAAATAAGCTTCCAATTTTTTTCTTTGGACTTTCTTCTCGTTCTTGTGCTTCTTGATAGCACACAAATTTGTGCAACCCTTCTTTCTTAAGGACTTCACGTACTCCGAAACGTCCTGATTTGCGGTAACTTCACTTTTGTGAAGTTTTCTTACTTTTGCAATTTTTGTAAATTACCAAAACACTATCACTGCACTTAACTACAAGTAAATAGTGATGGACATGGTGTAAAACCCCCGCATCTATTTAGAATAATCTACTCTCTTTAGGTAACGAAATCCTGCCATTAGACGGCGATTAGGACGGCCCAAACTATCTAAAATTATTCCCTTTTGGAAAAGTTAAGGTGGTCAATGAAGGCGTTGAACCACCTTTAGAAATACTTTTGACTAATAGTAGAGTGCAAAGCGGCTCGAATTGTGACTTGTGTGGGCACTTTAAGATGAAGATATATGAACTAGCCAGATTTGTTGCTTATGTCCTGTGGATTCTAGATCCATAAGTCGTACGAAAATCGTACAGTGCGTGCGGACACAAAATGCAAAATTCAAACTAATGGTATCATGAGAAAGCTACAATATTGCAGTATAAGGTGTCCAAAAATCAAAATATTCTCTGTAGACGTTCTATTTTTAAAATATTAAAGTTTGAGACACTGTTTTGCAGCTAACATTGAAACGCCGTTGACTTTATTTCAGAAGAGATTTTAGAACGCCGTTTTCTCAGCTCGGTATCGGCCAAAAATTAATTATTTTTGGCCCACTTTTTGCTTTACACGGTTATCTCAGTTACCGTTGCGAGGATCAAAAAAAATCATTTTAATAAAATATGAAGAATTCTACCTGGATTACGATTGCTTTTGAATTAGATTTTTTGGAGAAATATTTAACGAGATATTAATTTAAATATAGAGTAAGGTCAAAATGGCCCGGCAACCCCTGCATCGTCGCACTGTACAGCTGTCGCGTCCCCACTCCGACCCATCGTCTCCGCAGATCCCCACTTCCCCTTTAAGGCGAAACCGGACACAGAGTTGGTGTGTTTCTGGCACGATAGATGGCGCTGAAATTACATAGCTAATTATTCAAAAACCGTTCGATAAATTTTAGTTTTTATTTCTCGAATGTACCTAAAAGTACAATAGAATTCACGCTTACGGAATACATTTGCATTTTTTTGCTTTAAAGAAAAAATAAACAAAATATCTTCGTTATTAAAAAACAATTGGAAAAACTGGCAGCCAGCGACCAAAGGCCTTTGATCGAAAAAGGCATCCCAATTTTTGTTTTATTTTAATTCTTAATTTTTGTCCATCAAAACAGAAAAATAAACTTTCCTTTGACCGACCGTAAGCCGCCAAGTCGGTTTGGGGTCTGCTACTGTTATAATACAATACCGGCAGACGACTATTCCGCATCCCTGCTTGAAAAGTGACATAAGCATACGACTAAAAAGAGATAATTTTTCTGTTTTTAGAGTTGAGTGAGGAGATCATAATAATAAACAATAAAATACATATATGCATACATTTACTAGTCGAATCGAATTGATAGGAGTAACAGCAGGGACATCATTTCAGAAATTGTTTGAAGGGAGCAAGGATAATTTTGTTTGTGTATACGGTAGATTGTAATAAGAGGGGTATAGGGGACGGTAGCAAAATACTGTTATAAATAAAAGTTTCCGTCCTATCCCTATATAATAAAATTCTGAGTTCCGTTACGTCTGTCATTTAGCCAAAAATTTCCAGATGTTTTACAATTATGTTGGGTCCTAGGAGCTCGGTCAAGTTGGCCCCCGACTTTAGATTTTTTATTTTTTTTTCTGTGGCATCAATTGTGCTAGTTTTGTGCTAAATTGTGCTGATATTTTTTTCAATTGTGCTAGTCTCTAAATAACAAAAAACTAAAAAACGAATCCGGGGGCGAACTTGACCGCCAGCCCCCCATTATTTTCATTTTTTTATAATATTTTTGGCATTCCCAATTGTACTCGTTTTGTGCTCAATAATACATGTGCTTTCTTCAATTGTGCCCGTTTGTAACAAATAAAAAAAAAATTGAAAGTAATTCTACGGCAATGCAGACGGCCACTAGGTAGCCCCCTGACTTTTTTTAGCATATTTTTAACTTTTATAGTTGTGCTCCTTTTGTGCTCAATTGTAACGCTGTTTTTTTTCAATTGTGCTCGTTTGTAACATTAACAAAAAAAATATTAATTCTATGAAAACGGTGAACGCCACCAACTGCATTGCCATAGAATTACTTTCTAATTTTTTTTGATTTGTTACAAACAGGCACAATTGAAAAAAAACAGCGTTACAATTGAGCACAAAACTAGCACAATTGATGCCACAGAAAAAAAAATAAAAAATCAAAAGTCGGGGGCCAACTTGACCGAGCTGGTCTTAGGGATGTTTTCGATTTTTTTTCCGATACGTGCTAAACAGAATAATGACGTAAATTGGACCCCCGGCGTTTAGTTAATTTTTACCTACTTCATTTTTTTGATAATGAGGGCAGGCTGGTCTGGGCAATTAATGAAATAAGCCACCCAATAAAGGGCAGGCAAGCGGAGGCCATTCCGATATTTAAATAATATTATTCCAAGAACTCGGTCATTTAGTGGTAATCTAACATTTCATTTCGATCAGAAACATTGAGGTGGTAGTTCCAATAGTGTTCCGTACATTTTGTTGTTTTCTTTTGACTCTCGTCGAATTGTGCAATGGATTATAGACATACAACAAAAAGCAAGCGTCAACTTCGGTTAGGAGCAAAAAGTAAGAAACATAATATTAATTAATTTTAATATGAGAAGAAGCAGAATCCAAATAAAGAATCCCAACACAAATGATAGTGAAACTCAACGAAATTCTATAACTGAAAGGTACTGTGATGAAACAAATGGTATGGAGCTAGGACCAAAAAACTTTTGCATTTAGAAGTTAGAAATAAATATTGCTCTATGTGTCTCCATTTAAGAAAAAGGAATGAAGATGAAAACCACGAAAACTGTTTCAAAAGCTGGAATGGTAGTTCGTGTGCCATGGAGCCTGATATTTTAGTCAACGCCTTCAACCAAAGCAGATCAATTCACGGGCTAGAATATAGACGCTTTATTGGTGATGGCGATTCTAGCATGGAGAAGAAACTCAGGGAAATGGTCACATATGGAAGGCATATTGAGAAAATTGAATGCCAGGGGCCAAGCCGAAAATGACTTGTGGTTCAAGGAACGCAAGTACCGACTAACCGCGTCAAATTTCGGCCTCATTGCCAAAAGACGGGCGGACAAGTAAATGGTCCAAACTAGTCGATACGTTTTTGTACGGCAACAAAAATTTCGAAACTGCAGCTACTCGATATGGAAAGATGCATGAGAAAGATGCTGTAGCTGCATTTTCAAATGAAACCTGCGAAGTAGTAACAGAATGTGGTTTGTTTGTGGACTTGGAGTATGGTTATCTGGGCGCATCACCTGATGGTGTAACATCCAGTGGAGGGATTATAGAGGTTAAATGTCCCTATGTTGCGAGACAATTGACCATCAAGGAAGTAGTTGCAAATGTGAAAGGTTTCTGTTTGGATAAAAGCGGAAAATTACGAAGAACCCACAACTATTATTACCAAGTGCAAGGTCAACTCCATGTAGCAAATAAATCACAATGCGGCTTTGTGATATGAACTGAAAAGGACATGTCAATTCGACGAATTGTCAAAGACGAGAAATTTTGGGAAGAGAAGGATTTACCAAAACTTACTTTTTTTTTGAAAAGGCGTTACTACCTGAAATAGTTTGATTCCAGAAAATCTCGCAGTATGCAGATACGAGAATCTGAGAAATAAATTATAAACGTTCATATACTTGGTTTGTAATTTTATGCCTATTATCGTAATCCCAAAGTCCTAACTTGTTTTTTATTTTGCAGCGACACACGTTGACGTTAGGCGAACAGTTGATGTCAGCCGTTGGCTATAATAAATAAATAAATAAATAAATACAATAAATTCTCTGTGGCCTTTCTACTTCAAAAAGGCAATTTGATAAGTTGGAAATGGACGCCCGCTTATGGGCCATAAATATTTCAAACGCTATTTACTCCGTTTAGAAAACTTGAAAAACGACAAAATCGTAATTATTTTTACGATTTTTAGCGTTTCCACCTGACACCGTCGTAATCGTCCATTTTTGATAAATAAATATTCAGAAAAATTTTAATTTTTATACTTTTCCAACTTCTGATCATTTCAAAAACAATTTAAATATACGGATACGTAAAAATCTCGGAGAACGGATTTCGGTCAGATCGCATCTATGACTCACGCACGCGTTCTCACTTCATGCTTTCTTTCTCAACCACCCGGGCGTAGTTACTTTGAACGCCGGCCATAAGCGGCATAAGAAGGGTCAAAGAAAAGTTTATTTTTCTGTTTAGATCGACAAAAATTGATAAATAAATACAAACAAAAATTGCATTGTACTCAGAAATCATGTCTCTTTGGACGCTGGCTGCCACTTTTCCACAATTTTTCTTGCAAAAAAATATATTTTGCATTTTTTTAAACAAAAGCAAAAATTAAAAAAAATACTCCGTTAGCGTAAATTCCAATGGTGTTTAAAAGTCAATAATGATTTTAAAACCAAAAAAAATAATTCTATCGACTTAAAAACAGCTAATTACTTTTCCGATATATTTGTCTCTCTTGCACACTTGTTCACAAATTCTGTCCGGTTTCGCCAGATCCAGTACTTCTCAGAGCGGCATGTGGTGCTGCTGCCACCAAAATTCCCAAAAATGTTTATTTTTCACATCGGTCAAGGAAATTTCGGGCCCTTTCAGTTATTATTATTATTATTATTATTATTATTATTATTATTATTATTATTTTATTATTATTATCTGTTCATGTTTATAGTTTGTCTCGTTTGTTCTGGAATAAAGCCGTAAGGGCCCATAGGTTAACACACAAAATTCAAATTTCTTTGATCATGTGAGTCAAAATATGGAGATAGGAACTCAAAGAATAGTAGTAGATGAACAATCTGTTGTGACAATACAGGAGCAGTTTTATAGATTCAACGTATTTAACCGTCATGATGACAATCTCATATGCATACAAATGAAGTATTTGATAGGAATTTTGAAAAGTCCGTATTAAATGCATTAGCAATATGAGAAGAAGCACTTAATAGTTTAATTAATATAATCGATACAACAGATTTCTATAAACCAATAAAAGAACGGAAATTAAAATCGTTGGACATTTTAGTGCCTAAAGTAAAAAAATATGACAACGTTAAGGAATCACAAGGAGGGCAAAAATTTCTGCAACAAATATTTGCAGCAAAAGAAATGGGGAGAGATATATAAATCATAGCAGAATTCTTAAATACTCCTTCAACTAAAAGCGTACTTGGAAATATAATACAAACAGTTTGTGCTCCTGTAAACATTTTATCACAATTATCTTCTCATATCTGTTATATTTTTGATGCCATGTCTGTCGTACAGAGTTTAGGAAAGCTTGCAAAAGCTTAAACTTTTGCAGAATACCTTAACATATTCAATAAAATTATATTTAGAAACAGGTATATTTCACAGAGGATAGATGTAGTTTTTGATCATTACTTAGAAAACTATTAAGAATTCTACGCGCATTAAAAGAGGCTCCGGAAGGGCTATTAACCACTCCCACAAAAATTTCACTTGTTCACCAATTCTATTTTTAATAAAAAATAGTTGACGAATTTTTTGTCTAAGCATCTATTTGAATATTGGAAATCCGCTAACTTGGAGCTTGTTACAAGCGGGGGATTCTAACATATTCTTGAATATAAAAGTAATCTTTTACTTGTAGATAAATTATTAAATTTTGATCATGAAAAGATAGATACAAGAATGTTGTTACACATTTTATCTGCAAAGAGAGCTGGATACACTAAATGGATTATAGACTGTAAAGCACTGATGTCTTAGTTTTTTCTTGCCTACTTTAAAGATCAATTAACAGAAGAAGTTTAGATGAAAACTAGCACACAAAATTGTCTCAAATTTATTCCCATTCACGAGGTTAATGCGGATATTTCTCTTTAGAAAAATTTACCTGCATTTTATGTTTTGATTGGATGTGACACCACTAGTCAATTTAATGGACTAAGAAGAAAACTGTGCTGGAAGGTTTATGTCCGGTATTACAAATCACTTGATGGAATTGGTATTATAGAACTTGATGATAAATTATTTAATAAAATGCACAATTTTGTCCTTAAATTATACACAAATAATAGCGATGTTGTATCTGTGAATGATCTAAGATCAATACTCGCAATCTCAAACACCATAGATAAGTTACCTCCTACAGAAAACAATTTAAAGCAACACTGTTTGAGGGCATATTACCAAACAAAAGTGTGGATAAATAGCTAAGAACTAAAACCCAAATTGCCAAATATACTTGAGTATGAGTGGATGTATAATGAAAAGGATGAGATCTTGCCTATTTTGCAAACACAAGCAGCCTATCCAGAAAATTTAACAGTTTTAACAACTTGTCGATTCGAAAAAGGTAATCCCCGAACCCCAATTTATAAGCATGGGTCATTAGAACATGTAACTTATATTACAGATTGTTTATGTAAATTTTGTACTTACAAAAAGAACAATGTTGTATGTATTGGTTCCTGTTTTTGTATGGGACAGAAGTCGTGCAAAACTAGTAATAGAAGGGTCGCACATAGTGACACAATAAATATTTTATTAGAAGGGAATTCCGAAAGTGACTTCTGTGTAAGTTAATTATTAATGCCTTATAATAATAGACGGATAACGCAAATTTTTATATTACAGATGTTTACCACGCATTTTGCAAACTGTAATTTTTTTACCGTTTACGGATATAATCAATTTAACATTAATCATTACTATTTGGTTTATAATAATAATTAAAACGTGTTTTAGTTAAAAATATTGGAAGTTCTATTCAGAGCATGGGTCTTTACAAGTGAGGTGGGGACTTGCGGAGAACCTAAGTTGGAGTGGGGACGCGAGGGCCATGCAGCGAAAGGCCGCACGAAGTGCTCGGGCCATTTTGATGTTACTCTACATTTATATTAATATCTTGTTAAATATGTCCCCAAAAAATCTAATTCAAAAACAATCGTGATCCAGATTGAATTCTACATATTTTATTAAAATTAAATTTTTTGCTTCGCGCAATAGGAACTGAGATAACAGCGTGTAAAGCAAAAAGTGGGCCGAAAATATCAAATTTTTGACCGATACCGAACTGAGAAAACGGCGTTTTAAAATCTCTTCCGAAATAAAGTCAACGGCGTTTCAATGTTAGCTGCAAAACAGTGTCTCAAACTTTAATATTTTAAAAATAGAACGTCTACAGAGAAAATTTTGGTTTTTGGACACCTTATACTACAATATTGTAACTTTCTCGTGATACCATTAGTTTGAATTTTGCAATTTGTGTCCGCACGCACTGTACGATTTTCGTACGACTTATGGATCTAAAATCCACAGGACATAAGCAACAAATCTGGCTAGTTCATATATTTTCATCTCAAGGTGTCCACAAAATCGCTTAGAACGCATCTTTTCTCAGCGCGAACACTCTACTATTGGTATATACCACAAAATTCTCGACAGTCACATTATTGGCTACCTCTGGCACAGGCGCAGACATAGAAAGAAGTGCCGTAGCATGGCAAGGGACACCTAGTTACGCCGTTCCGTTACACATTTAAAAAAATAGCCAAATCCGTTCTCAAGTGATGTGCTAGCGATTCACGATTATTCTAAAATGACCGCAATTTCTTATTTGAAAATGTTTGAGATGATTTCCAACAAAGCACGTACCCAGATTAATTGTTTCATAATGATTGTTTGTAATTTTGCGCAAATTTGACATATTTGCATGAAAAATACAACATATACATACATAAATTTAATTTTTGAAGGGGGCTACCTAGTTGCAATGTTTATTTTTTTTGAGCAAGCTTCACATAAAAATCAATTTTAATATTTCTGCGGTTTATACCTATCTATCCTTCCAGTCTCTTCAACTCTTAAATAATAAATTTTAGCATGAAAAGTCAGCAAAACAATCAAATGATATGGTGAGATTAGTGAATCAGCAGGAGTAACATGGTGCAGATTTTTAGTAGTTTGACTTTATGCATTAAAGATTGAAGATTGAATATAAAAACGAAATTTATTTACGAGCGGAATTAAGTTTCAAAACAAAAAATTAATTGCGCGAATATCAAAACTATCTTGCTTTTGTTTCTAGCATGTTCCAAATGAGCAGGATGAAGTGGGACTTTCCCACTTCAAATTAGTCCGCGTACTGGGAAGGGGCAGTTTCGGAACTGTTTTCCTTGGTCGGAAAATTGTAGGGACAGACAGCGGTTCCCTATATGCTGTAAAGATCCAAAAAAAACCGCCGACAGAAGAAAAGTGTCACCGTAGCAGAAGAGAGCGTGACATATTAGCGCAACTGGAACACCACTTCGTGGTAAAAATGTACTACGCGTTCCACACCATTAACAAAATAGTTTTAATTTTGGATTTCTATGGAGGGTGAACCTTATTGTCACTGTTTCAAAAAGTGGTTAGTTAATTTTTTATTATGGTATTTGACTGTTTGATAATATTTAATTTTTCAGAGAAAGTTCACAGAAGCGAATGCGGCATTTTATTTAGCCGAAATATCATTAGGCTTGAGCTACTTACACTCTCTAAAAGTTGTGTACAGAGATTTGAAGCCCTCAAACGTGCTACTCAGTACAAATGGACACATAGCTTTAGCAGATTTTGGAACTGCGAAATTACTTTACCATGAAAACCACACTTACAGCTTCACCGGAACGGTTAGTAATTTTTTACACAGTAAAGTATATATGTAATAACTTTGAGATTGATATTGTAGCTTAATTACATGGCGCCTGAGGTAATTGAAAAAACAGGACATTCATTTAGTGCTGACTGGTGGTCCTTTGGAGTCATCATGTTTCAAATGTTGACGGGGAGGTCTCCGTTCCGAGGAACCAATAGAAACGAAATTATGTCGAAAATAATAAATGCACAATTAATAATGCCGACAAATTTAAGTGTACAAGCAGGAAACTTGCTGCGGGTTCTTTTCCGTCGAATCCCTGCAAATAGACTGGGAGCTGGTCCTGGGGGTATTGAGGTGAGTTAAACACTAGAGTTTTGTTATTTGTTGTTATTAAACTGAAAAATTGTTTTTCAAAAAAGTAACCGGTGAGTTGGATCAATTTAGTAAGGCACATAATATTCATAAAGTGTTTATCTTTGTAGTAAGAGTTAACGCATCTAAATTAGAATTTGCAGTTGTTACAATATTCACAACGTGGTAGAATAGAATTTATTTTAGCAAGAGCCATATGTACTTCGGGGTATGTTTATCATTGGCTGAATTGTAAAATGTACTTCAATAGTTGACACTGGCTGATAAAATCTTCAAAGACGTCTACTACCGCTTTTGGCAAAACTCTTGAAGCACCGAACATTTATTAACTTAGCGCGTACAAACTGCATTAGTGCGCATGTCGACTTGACTCTGTTTTTCTTTGCTAACGTGCTAAGCATTATTTTTTTGTTCTAGGATTTAAAAAATCATGAGTTTTTCACAAGTATCAACTTCGATGATCTTCTTGCCGAAAGATTCCACCTCCCTTCCAGCCAGCGGTTTGCTCAACAGATGATGTCTATTCTGATCCAGAGTTACCTTACCAATTGTCTGTATATTCTCATGAAGCAACTGAAACTGCCATTAATAATGACGTTTTTGACGGGTAAACTTGGAAATTGACTAATTTTGCATGTGCTAATTAAATTAATTGCAGATTCAGTTTTGTTGCTCTTTGGTTGCAGGAAAATGATCAGATAAAGCCCGAAGCGACTTTAAATTCAAGGATGCCTTCTTCGCACCTACCTCATAGTCTACCTCAAATTCCTAAGGAGCCATATCCACATCAGAATACATCGGCCGTCCGTCTAAAGGCAACCACGGCGGTGACATACAAGTGCGAAGAGTCTTCTCTTCGAGTGCTACAATCGGGACCAGCCGCTATGACAAAAAAGGCCAGGGCACGATACCACAACAAAGAGTTAAACAGAGTCCAGAAGGATTCATAATGTTTAGTAAATTATTAAATTACATTGTTCACTATTATTTAAGTTAAGTATCGAACGGATATTTATTTATTGGTACCTATGCGTAAATGTCATTACACATTCTTCTCTTTTTTTAAGTCTAGCTTTAATATTAAGTTTTCACGTTATGCAACGAACATTTTATTTGAAAATATTGTCTTCGCAATAATGCATTCACAGCATCTTTTCTAAACCATAATCTTTTTGCTAAAAATCACTGTTAGGTATAATATTATTTTAAGTTTATTTGTTGTAGCTATATTATTGTACAATTCTGTGATTAAAGCGAAAAGTGATATTTGTCACTAGAATATTGTTCTTTCTATTTATATTTACCACACCAGGATTTTTGAATGATTTAAGAATGTACATCGATGCGTAACTGAGCAAATCAGTTTTTAGTATGAATGTAATAAAGTGTACAGTTGACACATTTGTTGTTAGTCAAGGTGTCGTCTCATTTATATGAATATTGTATATCAATGTTACAATAAATTATTGTGATAAGAATCTCCATTTTGTAATTCCCACAGTAAAAACCCTTCTCCTAAACACATTTGCAATGTTAAATAATTGAAGATATTTTGTGTTGTCCAGTACAAAATCATAAGTTAGTGAACCATAAGCAGTTTTAGTAATTACATACAATTCGATTAATATGCGATGTTATGTTATTCATTCACAAATCAATAAATTATAAACAACGTTTGCATTAGGTGTTCATCTCCTTAATTTCTTCTTACTTCTTACTTGTTGCTTTGAATAAAAATAATTTGATACTATTTGGTTGAAGTGGTTGCCGGTATAATTTTTATACCACTTTCATATTTCATATTTCTCAAAATCGGAATTTTCCTAACCCGCCAACCTTGAACCAAATAGTTTCTTAGACACAACAATTTTATTTACAGTTATTAATTATGTACCAATAATCTTAATAATGGTGATAGTTAGTGGTGGAAATTTAAATTTTGTGTCCCTACGCGATAATCAATTTAGACCCCTTAAACCTCTCCAATTATCTTATTAATATACAAAATCGTAAAAATCTAAAATTAAGTTAATACTTTCCAATTGTGCATTTTTTTCATTATGATATCGGTTAATTCTAATTTTGAAATATCTTCAGCTTCCATGGCCAAAAAATAAAAGCACTACCTCGTTCTTCTATCATTATTCTTGTCATATAATTTTAGAATCGAAAACAGTCCTTCCGAAGTTGCGGTAATAGCTGGAAGTGTTAAGGTGGATGTCAGTGGCGGCTCGTGGTTAAATAAGATGGGAGGGCAACCTTTAGGACAAACTTATAAGAATCTAATAACAATTGATACCCTAGTGAACTGATTTGATACTTATTAATTTATATTTTACGATCAATTTTAGTAAGTTTCTAGATCACCTTTGAGGAAACCACTATCAAT
Organism: Pyrochroa serraticornis; assembly: GCA_905333025.2. Lineage (NCBI taxonomy): Eukaryota > Metazoa > Arthropoda > Insecta > Coleoptera > Pyrochroidae > Pyrochroa > Pyrochroa serraticornis. The sequence continues at coordinate 3,325,519 of HG995157.1, read as the reverse complement.
CCGTTGACCTATAAAGAAGATCTCGCCAGTAGCCATACTCCCAACAAAAAACCAGAAAATGATTTTTACACTAAATTAACCCTATTAATGTAAAATTGGAATATAAAAGCGAGCTTTTTTTGAAAGAAAGAATTTTTTATCTAAAACAGATATTTACTTAAAAGTCTTATAGATAAAGTCTACTCGTCTATTTATTTGAGTTAAAAAATGACTAATAACCAGATAATTAAAATCGTCTGTGGACTTAATAAGTTCACGTTCAATAGAGCATGTAGCTAGCCCGCAAAGCCTATCTTGGCCTATAATATTTTGGGAAAAGTCTTAATTCTTTTTAAAGATGAAAAGCAACCTTTGCTTTCAGCTTTCATCGGAATTGTACAAATAATTCTTAAAAATTTGACAGATTCACGGAAAACATTTTGAAGGTTATTGTCTAAAAGAAATTGCAGAATGTGAAGAGCTCCATTAGCTTGATGAAAATCTTCTCTGCTATATATAGTTATTAATTCTTGCTTTAATGAAAGAGAATCTAACTTAAAAAATGTAACTGCAGTATTAAAAAAATGCTCCGGAAAGTTTACAGCAAAATCTTTCAAAGAGCTTGCCTCAAAGGGTAAATAAACTTCCAAATGATTATTAACACAAAATCTATCTGTGATATTTGTTATAATAACATCACATACTTGTTTGGCCATTTGCATGTTTCTGTCTATGTTCTATCAAACTATAAGTTTTAAAACAATATTTACTTGCTCATACTTACCGCCCTCTCATAGAAATAAAAAAATCGAATGATATCGGTAAAATTTTGAGAGGTATTAATTGTAAGTAATAAGTGTAAGCAAGGGCGTAGCGTCCGTTAAGGCTGTAAGGCGCAGACTACCCTGATTTTTTGAATAAAAATAAATAATATTTAACATATAAATTATACATAAATGGATGTTGAAGTTAATAACACTGATAAATATTACTCTAATCCTTTAATACTCTAATCCCAGGGTTACGTTAGGAGCGATTCTATATTTACGTGAATTCGCACATGATAGTACAGCTTCGTAGGCTCTGGCTCTGCAGCCTTAAAATCTCGACTGTTGCACGCGTCGAGACACCGAAAAACGTATGACTCATAGCATTCATAGTATGCAATTTTAACACGTTAGAGCATTAGTGCAGTAATCGTTGTGGAGTACTTTGACAATAAATTTAATAATGGATTTGTCCGGCGACATGGAGGACTTAGTAGACTATTTAACTAGGAATCCTGACAGTTTTTCTCGACTAACATTAGAGAAGAAAACGGAGTTAAAATGTAAGAAACCCACCCCTACACTAGTGATGGTTAAGAAGGATGGCAAATTTACCAGACATTTTCAAACAAACTGCTACACAAATTACAAATGGTTAACGGGGAGTGCAAATCGCAATAAACTGTTTTGTTTTTATTGTTTGCTGTTCTCAGTTAAAGATAGGGAGTGGTGTAATACTGAAATTGGCAAAGAAAGTTGAAAGAATGTTGCTTCAAAAGCAAAGAAACATGACAGTTCTGCTATGCATATTCAAGCAGCAGACAAATTTAATCAAATTGGAGAGAATAGAATAGATCATGCCCTTTCAAAAAGTGTCAGATTAGCCGCTATTAAACATAATAAAAAAGTGGATCAAGATAGATTAATTGTTAGAAGGCTTATATCGACTACTTGTTTGTTGGCAAGGCAAGAGTTGGATTTTCGGAGACATGATGAATCTGAAATCTCTTTAAATAAAGAAAATTACTTAGAGATTCTAGATTTTCTGGCAGAAGAAGAGCCTCATATGAAGAATCATTTAATACATGCTACTGTTTCTAAAGGGACTTCTTCAGACATTTAAAATTAGTTGATACAGTGTGTCAGCGAAGTTGTTAATGAATAGACTTTAAATGAAGTGGACCATAGTATTTATGTCTCCATCCAGGCTGACAAAACTACTGATGTTTCAACTGAAACTAAAATGAGTATTATTTTGCGATACGCTAATATGTTAACTGGAAACATCGAAGAACGATTTGTAGGATTTTATGACGTTTCTGCCAATAAAACTGCTGAAGGTTTAACCACTATTATACTGCAAGTTTTAGAGAAGTTTAGTATTTATTCGAATAAATTAGTTTCACATACTTGTGATAGAGTCAGTACAATGGTAGGGACAACCGGTGGTGTTCATACTATTATTAAATATTAAATAAAAATAAATAAATAAAAAATAAATAAAAGCAACTGAATTTAGTATTAATTTATGCGTGCAAAATAATAAAACAAGTAAAATGATTTGTTGCAAATCTCACCGCTTTTCACACTTTTTTTCGTCATTTCAGTAAAAGAAGTGATCTTATAAGGCAAAGGGGTTTTTAATTGCAATATCCCTGTGAAACAAGATGGATTTTCCATTTTGGTGTTATTGCTAGTATCAGTGGCGGCTCGTGGTTAAATTAGATGAGAGAGCAACCTCTAGAGCAAACTTATAAGTATCTACTAACAATTGATACTCTAGTGAACTATATTTGATGTTTATTAATTAATATTTTAGTCTTATAGACAAAATCTATTCGTCTATTTTTTTGAGCTACAAAATGATTAATAACTAGATTATTAAAATCGTCTGTGGACTTAATAAGTTCACATTCAATAGAGCATGTAGCTAGCGCGCAAAGGCTATCTTAGCCCATAGTATTTCAGGAGAAAGTTTTTAGTCTCTTTAAAGTTGAAAAGTAACGTTTGCTTTCGGCTGTTGTCGTCGGAATTGTACTTCTTATCAATTTGACAGATTTATGGAAATCATTTTGAAAATTATTGTCTAAAAAAAATTGAAGAATGTGAAGAGCTCCATTGGCTTGACAAAAATATTCCTTTTATGGTTATTGATTCATGTTTTCATAAAAGAAAATCTAACTTAAAAAATGTAACTGCAGTATTAAAAAAATGCTCCGGAGAGTTTACAGCAAAATCTTTCAAAAAGCTCGCCTCAAAGAGTAAAGAAACTTCCAAATGATTATTAACACAAAGTCTATCTGTAATATTTGTAATAATAACATCACATATTTCTTTGGCCATTTGCATGTTTCTGTCTACATATCGAGTTCGCTTTGTAGCTGCGGGTTTTGATTTATCATCTGCATTATAATAATCATGATCAACCTCAATTCTAATATTCTGCACGGCATGTATTTTTGAATTTTGACACTATCTAACTGGTGTACTTGTTTGTTGTTTATAGAAAATATCACTGTTTGGTGAAATTTTATTAAAGAAAAATAAAAAATTGAATTCTTGATGTTTCAAACAATTTATTAAGCTGGTTGACTGCTGAATGGTTAGTTTATTATTTTCATTATCAATAATGAACTTAAGACCGTGCAAACAACTCTGGAGTTAAAATTCCAGCAAGTATTTAATCTGCGTGGCAGCCTTGTCATAACTATATTATCAAGAATTTGTATTCGTTCGGGTGATCTAGAGAAAAATGTTAAAAAAGCAGAAACATTTGCAAAAAATACTCGAACTTCCTTACCTTGAGTGGCTGCTCTTTCTAGAATTAAATTTAATTGATGGGCATAACAATGAATGAAAATGGCTCTTTTGTAAACTAAACTGACTTTGACTTGTTCTCCATTATTTCGGCCATTCATAACAGCAGCCCCATCATAACTTTTAGCTATTAGTTTTTATGAGATTTGTTTATCTTAATTTTCTTTAATTCAGCAAAAATTACGTTAGTTATGTCATTAATAAACATACAAAGCAATAAAATAAATTGCTGACACCACATAGCTAATTTGCATTTTGGTACATATGTATATTGAATTATCCTACCACATCTTTATCCTTCACCACATGTTGTTTTAGGATCTGAAAATTAGGCCGAAATGAACACAACTTTTTAATTTTCTGACAATCCTCGAAATTTAATCTTTTTAAAGATTTGATTGTTTATTAGAATAACGTTGGAAACCATCAAGTTCCACTTTATTACTTTGAAAAAAAATGATTCTCGTACATCATGTACAATTTAAAAAAAATTACCAAGTTGCTTGCTTATTTCTTTTGACAGTGCTAATTTTTGTTAAATATAATATTTAGTACTTTTCGTAACATTCTACAGGAACTCCTTATTTTGGAAAGTCATTTGCTGTCTGCCTCATAAATTTTACCCCCTCTTGTAATTGTAAAATTTTAACATCAATATTAATATGCTAAATTGTTGTTTTTATTTGATTGTTCTCTTCCTACATGTTCTTTTTCCTAGCAGTTCTTCACTTTTGCTTTTCTTCTTTTCAAGTCAGTCAACAAACGTTCTTTCGATATGCTTGATAACATTTAACTTTCCCAAGAGAATTTCCAAGAAAATATTCGACATTCAAGAAATGTCAAATTTGTCAACTCCATGACCATTAGATATTTTGATTGTACCTGTAACATCAACAAACCCATAATGGGAGGCATGATGGTACACGAGGTGGTATGCGCACATGTTCATCAATACGTCCTAAGTTATATAATTACACAAGTCGCGTCGAGGTGAATATTTATTTGAACATTTGCCCTCAATGACTAATTTAAGTTCATACAGTGTATGTTCGGAAACAAAACTGAGTCTTGGCATATACTGATAAAATATTATTGAACATTTTGAAATAAAAAGATCGAAAGATACATAAAGAAAAATATCGCTAAAGCAGCAACAATTTTTCTTAAAAGTATTAACAGTTGTACAGGACGTTGTAAATTTAAAATTATTATAAAACTTTCTAGAAGCTTCTTTTAAACTTGAAAGAGACAAAATTAGAAAGTAGAAAATATCATTTAGGGAAAATATTAAGCCTAAGCGAAATTGACAGTTCTCTTGAGAATTCTAAATGGAAAATTCTTACAAAAGCTTGCAATAACTTTCCAAAATCGAAGTAAGTTAATTAGAAAATTATGCCAGAAATAATCCAAACTATTATTAAAAGTAAAAAATAATATGTGAGGGTATGAATTTAAAAATGTATTAGGTAAGAGTATGAAGTTTTTGTTGAAGAAAAATTTTCAACAAACAATCGATTTTCTTAAAAGTATTAATTGATGTATCAGAAGTAGATAATTTAAAATGTTTAGAGATGCTACTAGAAGTTTCTTTTAATTTTGTAAAGACAAAATTAAGAATAGGAATTTAACATTTAGGAGAACAATCCAAACCTAGGAAACAATAAAATATGTAAAAGAAAATATTTAGAAGTGTAGTAATTAAAAATATAAACTTTTTATTCAAGAAAGATTTTGAATAAAAAAACGATTTTTCCTAAAGGTATTAATTGTTTTACCGAAAGCTGATAATTTATATTGTTTAGCGTTGCTACTAGAAGTTTCCTTTAGTTCCGCAATAACAAAATTAAGAAGTGGAAAATTATATTTGGGGAACCATCAAGCCCACGAAAAAATTTACACTTTTTTGAAAGTTCCAATAAAAGAAGATTTTTCCAGAAGTTTTTGAAAATAATTTAAAAAAATCAAAGTAAGTTAATTAGAAAATTCTACCGGGGCTCAAACGAATTATAATGAAAAGCAAAAATGACACATGTAAAGGAAAGTAATTAGAACTGCAATAATTAAGAATATAAAGTTTTGATTGATGAAAAATTTTGAAAAAGAAATCACTTAAAAGTATTAATTGCTGTACCGGAAGTTGTTAATTTAAAATGGTTACAAATGCTACTCGAAGCTTTTTTAATTCTGCAAAAGACAAAAGTAAGAAATGGAAAATAACATTTAGGAGAACTATCAAGCCTATAAGGAAATTGATACTTCTCTTAAGATTTCTAGTAAAAGACAATAGCTTGCAATAACTTTCAAAATTGAAGTGAGATAATTAAAGAACTATACCGAAAGTAATTTAAACTATAATGAAATGCAAAAAAAAGTATGTAAGGGTAAGCATTAGAAGTATATTAGTTAGGAGAATTAAGTTTTGGTTGAAGAAAAATTTTAAATAAACAATAAATTTTTCTTAAAAGTATTAATTGTTACCGCAAGTTGGTAATTTAAAATATTAATTTTGCAAAAAGCAAGCTATCAAATCTAAAAATATGCCACTTCTCTTGAGATTTCTGAGTAGGTAAAGGTAAATAGATAAAGATCACAAAGACATTGCATTTACAGAGTTTTACGGAACTTTCTAAAAATTTAGTTTGGGCAGACAGATTAAACTCTAATGTTATTGGCTCAAAATTTTTGGACCTTCCCTTTTTCGAACAAAGAACTAGAAAACAAAGATTTTAACCAATCCAGTCGTGTCAAGTAAAAGAAATAAGTCTAAAGCAAACCACCCCCTAAATTTACCCTTTCCCTATAACCTTCGTGTATAAAAGGGCCATTTCACCAGCATTTATTTATTCTTATTCGTAAAGCTATCATAGCACCTCAAGTGTCGAGAACCTTCAGAAGTGTAAAAGTGTAAAAACTAAGTGTGTTCACAAAGTGAATGAGCAGTGTTTATTTGCAGTTTGTATACTCTCGTGAGCGTGATTTTTGTGGTGAGTACATTTTTCTTTACATTGTAACAACTTCGTATTTTTGAGACTGCTTAAACTGGTCGGTAACGAGATTCAATTTATTGAATGATAGTAAATGGCGTAATTATAAACCAAAAGTCGTATTTTTCATGGTCTAGACAGTCAAGAGTTATTAAATTACTTTCAAAAATATTTTGATTTATTCTGATACTTGACACTGGACCGATTTTGTGTTTGATATTAATACAATCTAAAAATATCATCTTGTTTTGTTCCGCTGATTTACCCGTCGTCCGGTCCTGTTTCATGTTCCATTTGATTACTTGTCTTAGCTCGGACGAGTAAAGTCAGCAAAAGAACGAATCAGTGCATTCCCTTTGTTGTTGATTTCTGCTAGTGGTCGCAGTTTTATCTAAGCTGACCAAACTCCGTGGCGAGTTAAGTCCAATCAAACTTTCCTTGTGTCCGCTACAAATCTCCTTTGGCATTTCTCAGCATTTGTCGCTGATAAAAATCGCCCCCAAGCAACACATTCGGCCTTTCCCATGTTGTAGTTTTCAAAACTTATAATTACAGTACACTACAGATAGTAAGATCCTCTTTGGACTAGATCGCACATTATTTGGTCATTTGTAACAAACAGATCTAGTTTCGGTTTTCAATTTACGTTCGATTTAAATTTCTTGATTCTGAAAATGTCTATCAATTCTAGGCCAACTGTTTAGATTGGAAGAAATAAAAAATCGGTTCATTTGAATAAATTTCCTCATTTTTTTAAGTACTTAAATGATGTTGTTTTGTATCTGCAGAAGATCCGGACCCAGACCTCGACGCTGATATGATTGGCGACGGAAGTGGCTACAATTCCGACAAGGAGAACCATTCACCACCATCATCGATAGAGCGAAATCCCACAAAAAAATGGCAGAAGATACGAACAGATAAGCAGCCAGTTCTTCAACAGTCAGTAAAACTGAACATCTCCGAACGAGATTTTACTGATTATCTGCTGAGTTACGTTAGGGAATATTCCGATCTCGTAAAATTCGGATATCCATATCAAAGTCGGTCTCATGCCAATAATGTGTGTTTTTGGAATGGTAAAGTGAGTGAAAAATTTGATGTAAATGCTGAAGAGTTTGTACCGGAAGCGTTGACTATTAGTGACGGTAGTAGTGACTCGAATAGTGACGAGGCAATGTTTTATCAAAATGAAAAAAAAAGATGCTATGTTAACACACACGAGTTTGTACCGGAGGCGTCAACTATTAGTGACGGTAGTAGTGACTCGGACAGTGACGAGGCAATGTTTTATCAAAATGAAAAAAGAAGATTCTATGTTAACACACACAAGTTTGTACCGGAGGCGTCAACTACTAGTGACGGTAGTAGTGACTCGGACAGTGACGAGGTAATGTTTTATCTAAATGAAAAAGGAAGATTGTATGTTAACACACACGAGTTTGTATCGGAGACGTCAACTATTAGTGACGGTAGTAGTGACTCGGACAGTGACGAGGCAATGTTTTATCAAAATGAAAAAAGAAGATTCTATGTTAACACACACGAGTTTGTATCGGAGACGTCAACTATTAGTGACGGTAGTAGTGACTCGGACAGTGACGAGGCAATGTTTTATCAAAGTAAAAAAAGAAAATTCTATGTTAACACACACGAGTTTGTACCGGAGGCGTCAACTATTAGTGACGGTAGTAGTGACTCGAATAGTGACGAGGTAATGTTTTATCTAAATGAAGAAGGAAGATTGTATGTTAACACACTCGAGTCTGTATCGGATTCGTCAACTATTAGTGACGGTAGTAGTGACTCGGACAGTGACGAGGCAATGTTTTATCAAAATAAAAAAAGAAGATTCTATGTTAACACACACGAGTTTGTATCGGAGACGTCAACTATTAGTGACGGTAGTAGTGACTCGGACAGTGACGAGGCAATGTTTTATCAAAATAAAAAAAGAAGATGCTATGTTAACACACACAAGTTTGTACCGGAGGCGTCAACTACTAGTGACGGTAGTAGTGACTCGGACAGTGACGAGGTAATGTTTTATCTAAATGAAAAAGGAAGATTGTATGTTAACACACTCGAGTCTGTATCGGAAACGTCAATTATTAGTGACGGTAGTAGTGACTCGGACAGTGACGAGTCAATATTTTATCAAAATGCAAAAAGAAGATTCTATGTTAACACACACGAGTTTGTACCGGAGGCGTCAACTACTAGTGACGGTAGTAGTGACTCGGACAGTGACGAGGCAATGTTTTATCAAAATAAAAAAAGAAGATGCTATGTTAACACACACAAGTTTGTACCGGAGGCGTCAACTACTAGTGACGGTAGTAGTGACTCGGACAGTGACGAGGTAATGTTTTATCTAAATGAAAAAGGAAGATTGTATGTTAACACACTCGAGTCTGTATCGGAAACGTCAACTATTAGTGACGGGAGTAGTGACTCGGACAGTGACGAGTCAATATTTTATCAAAATGCAAAAAGAAGATTCTATGTTAACACACACGAGTTTGTACCGGAGGCGTCAACTACTAGTGACGGTAGTAGTGACTCGGACAGTGACGAGGCAATGTTTTATCAAAATAAAAAAAGAAGATTCTATGTTAACACACACGAGTTTGTATCGGAGACGTCAACTATTAGTGACGGTAGTAGTGACTCGGACAGTGACGAGGCAATGTTTTATCAAAGTAAAAAAAGAAAATTCTATGTTAACACACACGAGTTTGTACCGGAGGCGTCAACTATTAGTGACGGTAGTAGTGACTCGAATAGTGACGAGGTAATGTTTTATCTAAATGAAGAAGGAAGATTGTATGTTAACACACTCGAGTCTGTATCGGATTCATCAACTATTAGTGACGGTAGTAGTGACTCGGACAGTGACGAGGCAATGTTTTATCAAAATGAAAAAAGAAGATTCTATGTTAACACACACGAGTTTGTATCGGAGACGTCAACTATTAGTGACGGTAGTAGTGACTCGGACAGTGACGAGGCAATGTTTTATCAAAGTAAAAAAAGAAAATTCTATGTTAACACACACGAGTTTGTACCGGAGGCGTCAACTATTAGTGACGGTAGTAGTGACTCGAATAGTGACGAGGTAATGTTTTATCTAAATGAAGAAGGAAGATTGTATGTTAACACACTCGAGTCTGTATCGGATTCGTCAACTATTAGTGACGGTAGTAGTGACTCGGACAGTGACGAGGCAATGTTTTATCAAAATAAAAAAAGAAGATTCTATGTTAACACACACGAGTTTGTATCGGAGACGTCAACTATTAGTGACGGTAGTAGTGACTCGGACAGTGACGAGGCAATGTTTTATCAAAATAAAAAAAGAAGATGCTATGTTAACACACACAAGTTTGTACCGGAGGCGTCAACTACTAGTGACGGTAGTAGTGACTCGGACAGTGACGAGGTAATGTTTTATCTAAATGAAAAAGGAAGATTGTATGTTAACACACTCGAGTCTGTATCGGAAACGTCAACTATTAGTGACGGTAGTAGTGACTCGGACAGTGACGAGTCAATATTTTATCAAAATGAAAAAAGAAGATTCTATGTTAACACACACGAGTTTGTACCGGAGGCGTCAACTACTAGTGACGGTAGTAGTGACTCGGACAGTGACGAGGCAATGTTTTATCAAAATAAAAAAAGAAGATGCTATGTTAACACACACAAGTTTGTACCGGAGGCGTCAACTACTAGTGACGGTAGTAGTGACTCGGACAGTGACGAGGTAATGTTTTATCTAAATGAAAAAGGAAGATTGTATGTTAACACACTCGAGTCTGTATCGGAAACGTCAACTATTAGTGACGGTAGTAGTGACTCGGACAGTGACGAGTCAATATTTTATCAAAATGATAAAAGAAGATTCTATGTTAACACACACGAGTTTGTACCGGAGGCGTCAACTACTAGTGACGGTAGTAGTGACTCGGACAGTGACGAGTCAATATTTTATCAAAATGAAAAAAGAAGATTCTATGTTAACACACACGAGTTTGTACCGGAGGCGTCAACTACTAGTGACAGTAGTAGTGACTCGGACAGTGACGAGGCAATGTTTTATCAAAATAAAAAAAGAAAATTCTATGTTAACACACACGAGTTTGTACCGGAGGCGTCAACTACTAGTGACGGTAGTAGTGACTCGGACAGTGACGAGGTAATGTTTTATCTAAATGAAAAAGGAAGATTGTATGTTAACACACTCGAGTCTGTATCGGAGACGTCAACTATTAGTGACGGTAGTAGTGACTCGGACAGTGACGAGTCAATATTTTATCAAAATGAAAAAAGAAGATTCTATGTTAACACACACGAGTTTGTACCGGAGGCGTCAACTACTAGTGACGGTAGTAGTGACTCGGACAGTGACGAGGTAATGTTTTATCTAAATGAAAAAGGAAGATTGTATGTTAACACACTCGAGTCTGCATCGGAGACGTCAACTATTAGTGACGGTAGTAGTGACTCGGACAGTGACGAGGCAATGTTTTATCAAAATGAAAAAAGAAGATTCTATGTTAACACACACGAGTTTTTATCGGAGACGTCAACTATTAGTGACGGTAGTAGTGACTCGGACAGTGACGAGGCAATGTTTTATCAAAATGAAAAAAGAAGATTCTATGTTAACACACACAAGTTTGTACCGGAGGCGTCAACTACTAGTGACGGTAGTAGTGACTCGGACAGTGACGAGGTAATGTTTTATCTAAATGAAAAAGGAAGATTGTATGTTAACACACTCGAGTCTGTATCGGAGACGTCAACTATTAGTGACGGTAGTAGTGACTCGGACAGTGACGAGTCAATATTTTATCAAAATGAAAAAAGAAGATTCTATGTTAACACACACGAGTTTGTACCGGAGGCGTCAACTACTAGTGACGGTAGTAGTGACTCGGACAGTGACGAGGTAATGTTTTATCTAAATGAAAAAGGAAGATTGTATGTTAACACACTCGAGTCTGTATCGGAGACGTCAACTATTAGTGACGGTAGTAGTGACTCGGACAGTGACGAGTCAATATTTTATCAAAATGAAAAAAGAAGATTCTATGTTAACACACACGAGTTTGTACCGGAGGCGTCAACTACTAGTGACGGTAGTAGTGACTCGGACAGTGACGAGGTAATGTTTTATCTAAATGAAAAAGGAAGATTGTATGTTAACACACTCGAGTCTGTATCGGAGACGTCAACTATTAGTGACGGTAGTAGTGACTCGGACAGTGACGAGGCCATGTTTTATCAAAATAAAAAAAGAAGATGCTATGTTAACACACACAAGTTTGTACCGGAGGCGTCAACTACTAGTGACGGTAGTAGTGACTCGGACAGTGACGAGGCAATGTTTTATCTAAATGAAAAAGGAAGATTGTATGTTAACACACTCGAGTCTGCATCGGAGACGTCAACTATTAGTGACGGTAGTAGTGACTCGGACAGTGACGAGGCAATGTTTTATCAAAATGAAAAAAGAAGATTCTATGTTAACACACACGAGTTTGTACCGGAGGCGTCAACTACTAGTGACGGTAGTAGTGACTCGGACAGTGACGAGGTAATGTTTTATCTAAATGAAAAAGGAAGATTGTATGTTAACACACTCGAGTCTGCATCGGAGACGTCAACTATTAGTGACGGTAGTAGTGACTCGGACAGTGACGAGGCAATGTTTTATCAAAATGAAAAAAGAAGATTCTATGTTAACACACACGAGTTTTTATCGGAGACGTCAACTATTAGTGACGGTAGTAGTGACTCGGACAGTGACGAGGCAATGTTTTATCAAAATGAAAAAAGAAGATTCTATGTTAACACACACAAGTTTGTACCGGAGGCGTCAACTACTAGTGACGGTAGTAGTGACTCGGACAGTGACGAGGTAATGTTTTATCTAAATGAAAAAGGAAGATTGTATGTTAACACACTCGAGTCTGTATCGGAGACGTCAACTATTAGTGACGGTAGTAGTGACTCGGACAGTGACGAGTCAATATTTTATCAAAATGAAAAAAGAAGATTCTATGTTAACACACACGAGTTTGTACCGGAGGCGTCAACTACTAGTGACGGTAGTAGTGACTCGGACAGTGACGAGGTAATGTTTTATCTAAATGAAAAAGGAAGATTGTATGTTAACACACTCGAGTCTGTATCGGAGACGTCAACTATTAGTGACGGTAGTAGTGACTCGGACAGTGACGAGGCAATGTTTTATCAAAATAAAAAAAGAAGATGCTATGTTAACACACACGAGTTTGTATCGGAGACGTCAACTATTAGTGACGGTAGTAGTGACTCGGACAGTGACGAGGCAATGTTTTATCAAAATAAAAAAAGAAGATGCTATGTTAACACACACAAGTTTGTACCGGAGGCGTCAACTACTAGTGACGGTAGTAGTGACTCGGACAGTGACGAGGCAATGTTTTATCAAAATAAAAAAAGAAAATTCTATGTTAACACACACGAGTTTGTACCGGAGGCGTCAACTATTAGTGACGGTAGTAGTGACTCGAATAGTGACGAGGTAATGTTTTATCTAAATAAAGAAGGAAGATTGTATGTTAACACACTCGAGTCTGTATCGGATTCGTCAACTATTAGTGACGGTAGTAGTGACTCGGACAGTGACGAGGCAATGTTTTATCAAAATAAAAAAAGAAAATTCTATGTTAACACACACGAGTTTGTATCGGAGACGTCAACTATTAGTGACGGTAGTAGTGACTCGGACAGTGACGAGGCAATGTTTTATCATAATGAAAAAAGAAGATCTGATGGTAAAACACAAGAGTTTGTACCGGATACTCCTGATCGTCAGTTCAGCCTTCAAAGAACTTGCGCACGTTGCAAGACAAACTTCTTCACAACAACTACGAAGTACATTACAAAACAAATATGCTTCTACCATTGGGGGAAGTTAAGACCAGAACACGGAGGTACTCGAGGTTATCGTTATGTATGTTGTCAAGGTCTGCCAGGATCACCGACTTGTACAATGGCACCCCTCCATGTTTGGAACGGGGTTGAAACAATTAACGGCCTGAACGGTCCGTATACGGGATATGTCCATACTTATCGACGAAAAGTGTTTCCTTCAGATGGCGCTGTTGGTGTGTACGCAATTGACTGCGAAATGTCATATACGGTAGCGGGCTTGGAGGCAACAAAGGTGACTGCTGTTAGTATGGACGGACGTGTCGTTTACGACACGTTTGTGCTGCCAAAAAATGAAATTATCGACTACAACACTCGTTTTTCGGGAGTTACAGAGGAAAGTCTCCAAGGGCTAAACGTTAGAACATTGAAGCAGGTCCAAAATGATTTGAGAAAGTTTATTTTTGCTGATACCATTTTAATTGGGCATGGACTTGAAAACGATTTGCGCGCGTTAAAACTTTTACACCCAACAATTGTGGATACTTCTATAACGTTTCCGCATTTTCGTGGTGCCTTTTATAAATTTTCATTGAAGTCGTTGGCGAGTATTTATTTAGATCGTGATATTCAAGGTAGCGAAAACGGACATAATAGTTACGAAAATGCTCTTGCGTGTATGGATTTGATGTTGTATAAAGTGCGGAAAGATTTTATTGAACGCGACTTATAGACTCCATTAAAGAGAACTCATTTCTTCAGCAATTTATAATCATTAATCATGGATTTCATTATGTGATACCGAATTCCTGTGACTGACTTTTTGAAGTGATATTAAAAAATGAATTTCATTTCTTTTAGTAATCCGTTTGTACAATGTTGTTGTAACAATTCCTTATTTTTAAGTGTTTGTTCTTATTGTGTTAAGTACTTGTTACTTAAAAACTTTTGTTTTAAGTATTATGTTACTTTTTATTGTGTTCGATTACTTGTGGTTCTTGTAGCTTGTAGTTTGTGTTGCTTTTTAAATTATTAAATACTACTCTTAAAAAGCAAAATTTGGTTCAAAGACTTGAATGCGTACTTATATATTTAATAAAATTTCTATGAATACGAAAATTTTATTTTCTATTTTTTTGACTAATGAAAAAAGAGAAGCTTGAGTCATATGGAGCGGTTTTAGTTGGTTAACGCTCAACACTACCCTGCTTGATCAAACCAAACGCAGGGTATTCATGTAGATTTTCCCTCATTACGAAGCAAAGAAAAATGGTTAACGGGAAGAGCAAACGCAATAAACTACTTTGTTGTATTGTTTGTTGCTCTCAGTTAAAAACAAGAGTGGCGAAGAAAGTTTAAGGGCGTATGGTAAATTCGCCAGGCAAACTAATCCCTTATGGGGGCGCCCCTAAAAAAATTTGCTTCAAGAGGAAAGAATCATGTTAGTTCTGCTATCCACATTTATGCAGCAGTCAAAATTAATAAAATTGGAAGGAATAGAATAGATCATGCCCTTTCATAAAGTGTCATATTATCCGCTATTAAACAAAGTGAAAAGGTGCATCATATAAAAAATCATTTAAAGGAACTTCTTCAGACATTCAAAATGAGTTGATGCAGTGTGTTACCAAAGTTGTTAACGAAAAGATTTTAAATAAAATAGACCATAGTATTTATGTCTTTATTCAGGCTTACAAAACTACAGATGTTTCAATTAAAACTAAAAGTAGTATTATATTGCAGTTTAAGTTGACTGGAAACATAACATTCTACAACGATTTGTAGGATTTTATGACGTTTCTGCAAATAAAACTGCCGGAGGTTTAGCCACTGTTATACTGCAAGTTTAAAAAAAGTGGAGGATTGATTCGAATAAATTAGTTTCACAAACGTTTGCTTTTTTCCACGATTTGGGAAAATGTCCGAGACGAAGCACGGCGTTTAGAATGGCGGTGAGATGCATAATAGCTTTGTGCGGGAGATTTTTCAAAGACAGATTTGTGATACCGTCAGGGCCTGGAGCTTTATGTTTTGGTGTGTTATTAATTATAGTTTTTATTTCATGCGGAGTGATTGGTTCTAGTGTATCTGCGTTGTTTGTGTTAAAGTATGTTAGTTGTTCTTTCACAAAAGTTTCGATCAGCTCGACTCTGTTTAGGTTGGCATGTGTTAGGTCTTTACTGAAATGTTTTTGTAGTGAGTTTGCAAAAACTTCGACCTTACCACTTGTTGCTGAAACCGGACCATTGGGGGTGTTTATTGGAGGAATTTTCTTACTGTTTACATTTGAATTTTTAAGTATTTTTGTCATTCTCCAGAGTGAGTTATCCTGAACATTTAACGATGAGAGTTTGTTTCCCCAGGAATCGTTGTAATGATCCATAAGAGCGTACCGCACCTCTGTTTGATAATGGTTTAATTCGCGCTTATGCTGTGGGGCGAGAGTTCTTTGATAAACTCTTTTGATGCTGTTTTTTATTTTAATTAGATCCTTAATGTGAGCTGGTAATTTTTGTTTTGTTTGAGTGATTGGTCTTTTATCAGTTGAGTGATCGATTGCTTTAGTGATGATTTTTTCAAGATTTTCAGTGTTTAATTCTATTGATTCTACTGTGTTTATTGTCGGTATTGGATCCAAGGTATCAGCGACCCTGTCTTTGAATTTATTCCAGAAGATTTTTGGCTTTCTTGGGGGGAGGTCATTTTGAATATTGCCCAATTGAAGAATGACCGGAATATGGTCGGAATTGAGGGCTGTTATTGCGTAGATTGTTGGTTGGAGTGGGACATTTTAGAGGAGGGCGATGTCCAGAACATCGCAGACGCCACGAGTACAAAAATGAGTGGGTTCTCGCGGACCCAGGGCTGAAATCTTGTTGACTAACGTAAAGTCATGTAGCAGCTTGCCGTTACGGTTTGTGGCTCTGCTGTTCCACATGGGGTGCTTACAATTCAGATCGCCTGCCACAATTGTGGGGGCGTTACCCTGGAAGAGTTTCTGAAGGTCTAGGTCAGTTGTTGGATTGTTTGGGGGCTTATAAACTGAAACTACTGTTATTGGACCTGTTGTAGTTTCAACTATGATTGAAGTTGTCTCTATATTTGTTAGATCTTTATGTGGCAATTTATAGTGATTAATCACTCTTTTGATAAATATCGCGGTGCCACCTCCCTGTCCGGCGGCTCTGTCGGTTCTATAGCAATGATAATTTTGAATTTTGATAACGTTACAGGGTCGCGTGTGAGTTTCATTTACTAGCATAATGTCAACATCATGCTCGCAAATGAAACTATTAAGTTCTAATTTTTTATTGATATCTAGCCCGGCCGCATTCCAAAAACTGACCGTAAGGGATTGGGGTATAATTTTGCAAGCCATTTAAGCAGCTTGGTTGAAAGCTGTGCTTAGAATGGTTTGCATATTTGCTGCGAAGCTTTTTGCCTCTTTTTCTGACGGGTTCATTTTGCTGAATGTTGTTAACATTTCAGCAAGCGCTGCTGTTATTACAGCAAATCGGTTTGCTTGTGATTTTTTTGGGGGGGGGGGCTGTCTGGGGAGTTTGCGTTGGTTTTGGTAATGTCGTTGCTGGTTTTTCAGGGTTAACAGGCTGGACGATTTTCGCCCATGTAAAAGGTTTTTTAGGGCCTGTTGGAAGAACAATTTGAGGTTGTCGCTGTTTGGGGTAGGCGCTACAACCGCGGTAACTAGCTGGATGCGCTAGTCCGCAGTTCGCACATTTAGGGGGGTCGGCTTTAGCCTTAGGACACTCGTAAGAGGGGTGGCCGAGTCCGCACTTCACGCATTTATGCGCTGCAGTGCAACGACTCTGGGCATGGCTGAACAATTGACATCGATAACATTGTCCCGTATTGTAACTGTTCCTAAGTGGTTCGACTTTGATTTTCAGATCAAGGCAGGTTGTCATGTCAAAGATTTTTCTGTTTGTTCTACTAACTATAACTAGGAATAAGGGCATCGGTGCCTTATCTTTGCGTGTCATTTAAACCACTTTTATTGGCTCTAATTTAACCTCAGTTAATTCTGAGACAATGTCATCGATGGGGGTTGACTCGGGCAATCCGCGAATTACCACCTTTAGATTGCGTTCTCTACGCTTCCTCTTATTCTTTATCTTCTCTGGGACCCTCTCTAGGTGCACTTCTTTGCCGTCCTTGACACGTCTGCCGTCGTACGTCTGTACCCTCCTGAATTGGGCCTATAACCCCTTGTTCGTTTGCTGCCTGCTGGACCGCTTAATTCCAACCGGACGCTGTAGGTTTAGCCTTTTCCGGATCGACGTCGATTTCACCAGTAGCAGCTAAGTAAACATATCGCAACGTATTGATTGCAACCCCTTCAAGGATTTACTTATATTTATTAATATCTCCTATATGTGCGCCAGTCTGTCGACAGAAAGGGTACCCGATTTACTGTATGATTTGTTTATAATAATTTGTTTATAATCGGCTTCAGCATTTAGTAGTTTTCGTATTTCTTGCCTTCAGCAATCCATTTAAATTCAATATTTCCTACCATTTCTTCCTAGGTGTTGTAGCTTCTGTTTTGTGAATAAATGTATGTTGTTTCGTCCTGTTGATTTACCCGTCGTCCGGTCCTGTTTCTTTTCTCCTTTTTTATTCCCTTGTTTTGACTCGGACGAATGAGGTAAACCAGAACACAGACTCTGAACGACCAAGAGACGTATTAGTGGTCGTGATAGTGAGTCGAGTTTGGTCCTTTACACCACCAACACGGGTGGTTGCTCGTGATTATAAACATTTTGCGGGTGTTTTTCGTTTGTTTGTTGTTATTGTTGTTAGTGGTCGCAGTGCCATCTTTACGCTGACCAAACTCCGCGGCGAGGTAAATCCAGTCAAACTTTCCTTGTGTCCGCTACAAATCTCCTGTACATTTATCAGCATTTGTCGCTGATCAAAATCGCCTTTGAGAAACACATTCGGCCTCTCCGATGTTGTAATTTTCCAAATTATTAATTACAGTCCGCTACAGGTTTGAAACAACACATTTCATTCATTGCATAATTTACATCAAATTTCGTACATCCATAGTGTGATCCTCTTTGTACTGGATCACACTGTATTTGGTCTTTTGGACATTACAGTATGTATTGTTGTAAATAAGACAACGGCGTTGTGTTAAGTTAAACCTTCTGGTTTATTACCATTTGGTAATTTTTGTGGTAATTACTTGACCGGTTGTGTTTTGCAAATTACCTGGCGCTCACTTAACATCTTAACTCGCGACCAATCGTCACTGGGTCTGGCCGGAATACGAATATACAACCCCCCAGGTTATCCATCTAGAGATTGGCCCGGCTTTGTAGGGTTCCATATTTTATTTGTTGATTTTTGACAGAACGGAATCATTGTAGAGCAGAGTGCGTAGCAAGCGGGCAAGCTTCTCAAGACAACTTTTATATTTCAAGACCGCTTATGCAAGATGTAATATGGCAATGGTCAGTAATATTATTTATGCTGAAGGCAAGCTCAAATTTAAAGCAACGATAACGTATTTATATCAAAAAGTTGATGTAATATTTCTTATTACTTATAACTTATGCAGAAATTGCAAGTCTATAGATGTATAAAGCGGCACCGAGAAAAAGACAACGCCCTCGAATCTCGAAAAAAATATGAAAGGGCCCAAGGTGCTCAAAGAAATTCAAGTGGTACAGATGGTGAATCATATAAATCACAATCCATTTTCCAGCCGTGCCTCCATAAAGCAACTCTAGGGATTCTCTGCAGCAAAAAGCAACAATAAGGGCACTGCTGTTGGGAAAGTGCAAAGCAAACCGGGGCATAAAATTTACACTTCAGAAGATCACCTTCGACAGCGAGTGCAATTCGCGGGAAATAATTTAATCGGTGATTGATCAACGGTGATCTTCGTAGAAGAAAAAAAAAAAAAAAGTATTTTCGTCGACTACAGATTCATTAAGACCGCGATATTAACACCCGCTATGACCCGGTTTATGTTGGAAGAACCAGGCAAAGTGGTCGCATTACCCTCGGATTTTTCGGGTGGATATATGCTGCTGGTCCTGGTGAACTGTTTTCAATTCATACACGTATGAGTGGAATGATGTAAGTCGATGTGTTGGACGAAATACTTTTTCCATCCGCGCGTGTATTATTCTCGGAGCCTTATCCAATTGTTCCGTTCATAATTCTCTGCCAGTCCCGGAACGGTTTAGGCAGCATTCGGACGTAGATGTTGTTTCCGATTGAACATTTTTGGGGAAGTATGACAAAAATTCGCTTTAGTAACTTCTAGTTCCATGTATTATATATCTTGTGTATAAGTTTCAATTTTTTACAAGAACTCTGAACCATGAAACATGAACTAGGCCAGCTTGGTTCAGCTGCCATCAGTGAAATTATTACTTTTTTATTCCCCGATCTATAAAATCACATTTAAATACTAATTATCAAATTCATAGAAAGGGGGCATAAGAATGGTGTTTATTTTCAGACAATTTTGCACTACAAAGTGTCTCCTAAAAACGCTCCAAACTGTATCTTTACTATTTATTATCCGATTTGAATAAACAAAAAACTATAGCAAATTATTCCTTAACCACGACAAAATGGTTAAAAAAACAAAACTCAACATTATTTATTCAAATGTAAACGTATTTTTTATGGGTTTTGTTTGAAGCCCAATATTTTTCTGAATACAATAATGTTTAGAAAGTAGACTTTGGTACGAAAGAAACAAATTAAAATATTTATCAAAACTAAGTTATTATTATTAATTTTCAAGTGTGCCATAGAAATCAACGATTTTATTAACACAACTAAACATATTTGTACAAAACTAAAAAATTTTACAAATGTTGCTCAAATTGACCGCCACCTTTATCCATGCATATTCGACACTGAAGTTAAACAATACTCGACTTTTATTTTTTAAGTGAAAACGTATTATTTATCACTTTGTTTGGAGCGCAATATTTTTCCTAATACAATGATGTCTAAAAAAAACTTGACTTTAGTGCAATATTCATGAAAATAAATAACTAAAATATTTATCGACATTTTTATATATATTGTTTTTTTAATTTTCAAATATGCCGTGGAAAACAGAAACAACAAAATATGCCGTGGAAAACAGAAACAACAAAGGTCGATAATCCGTCAGTGTCGCTGTTGATATCGTATTAAAAAAAAATTTTTGGATTTCAAAGTCACTTTCTTAATAAATAAATAAATAAATAAATAAATAAATAAATAAATAAATAAATAAATAAATAAATAAATAAATAAATAAATAAATAAATAAATAAATAAATAAATAAATAAATAAATAAATAAATAAATAAATAAATAAATAAATAAATAAATAAATAAATAAATAAATAAATAAATAAATAAATAAATAAATAAATAAATAAATAAATAAATAAATAAATAAATAAATAAATAAATAAATAAATAAATAAATAAATAAATAAATAAATAAATAAATAAATAAATAAATAAATAAATAAATAAATAAATAAATAAATAAATAAATAAATAAATAAATAAATAAATAAAAAAATAAATAAATAAATAAATAAATAAATAAATAAATAAATAAATAAATAAATAAATAAATAAATAAATAAATAAATAAATAAATAAATAAATAAATAAATAAATAAATAAATAAATAAATAAATAAAGAATAACAATAAGAAATACCCTGTATATAATTATATACAAAGAAGTTGTGCTGGTACCAAGATCTCGGACTCAAGTATGTTCTGCCGGTTGTTTCTTTTCTTGAGCAATTGTGAAGTGTCACCCCTCACGAATATCGTTTGATCAAAATCGCTTTCCATATCGTGGACTTATTATCTCCGGCAGCAGACATTCAAGGTAAAATCTAGAAAGGGATTAGCAAAAATAATATATTTTAGTTACATATTAGTATACGAGTATACAATATACAATTAAATTTCAATATAATAATATAAAGATATAATTCTTACGTTTTCAATTTGTTTTCCATTTGCTCATTTCAAAATTTTTTGTCCCGAGCAATCTCGATGGGGTCTAAGTGTCATTTTCCGGTATGTACAAAGAAATAGCATTTTTCTCGGTCTGCCATTCTAAATTGACTTTGAATTTGATAATAATATTTATGGCAGGTCTTCAAAAATAATGTACCATCCGAATTTACGCCTAAATACGGAATCTGAGAAAAAGTAACTTGTTATGATTTTTTCTTTTTCTTACATTTTTTTGCTGAAATTGCGTCCCTACCTGTGAGGTAGGTAGGGTAGTAAGTAGGAAAATTACTTGCCCGCTAGAATTATATTACTAACACAAGTGAAATTACATTTTATCAGCTTCTGGGTACTTTCAAAATTATTACTTCAAAAACTATAAAATCGTACACGTCGTCCGCTAGCTGAGGACTGACTTTACATTTTTTCACTGGAGTAGAAAAAACAGGTCTTATGTAATTTTCCCGATTCTCATAGTGGGATGAAGAACTTTCCAGCAAAACGTTAATCGGTACGGACAATGTATAACTTGTACTAGGATGTGCAGTTAGTTCATCACTATGTGGCATTAATTACAGTTATTTGTTATTTTTGATAATAATGGGACGTCCAGTTTTACAGTACCATAATACAAGTAGGTACATTTGAAAAACTCACCCAGTAGGCAAATTGAATTTCTCATTCTTTATTAGTGCTCTAGCCTATTTTGCAAAACTACGAGAAGTTAATTATAAAATATAATTCAAAAAATTCATGCATGGTGACTTTGAAGTTCTCACAATCCGCGCACGAGTCTTGAAACTCTGCTTTGAGTACCTACTTATTTTTTCTGCAACCCATAGCGTTAGTAGAATAAAGCAATAACTGCACAAAATCAAAAAACTTGGTCTAAAAAATTGACAACCAAAATATCACGAGTGAGATGATCCATATGCTGTTTTGACGCCAAGTGATAGGATTGCCAGGAACTAAGAAGAGCGACTATAACTTGATCATGTCTGACTGGCCGTCCGCCGACGTCTATATTTACAGAAATTCCGCGGAACTTGCTTTACTGATTTTGAAATAACATTTTTCGGAGTACTTGCAAAAATTGAAACTTAAGTATACACAAGACATATAATAAATGGATCTAGAAGTAACTAAAGCGAATTTTTCAAAATATGGAGTGCAAAAGGAGTATATGTGTGCCAAGTTTCAATTTGTTTGCCATTGCTATATATCACCAAAATTAAATTTTGAAAGCACCGTTATCGTTCTCAAACCTTCCTCTATCACATGTTAAACCGCAGTAAGATATGTCAAAAAATGTGTCCGTAGGGCCGTTACAAAGCGACTGCTGCACGAGAAATTTTTGTTGGGACGCCAGCGCAAGCGGAGTCGAGCTGTCGCGCTACCACCCCTTTAAATTTACATTTGTATATTATATCGTTGTATAATTATTTATTAATTTAATTTAAAATTATATTATTTAATTATTTAATAATCCATATACAATGATAATATGTATATAACTGCTCGACCGTCTGTACAATAGGAACATACATAGATATCAATAATAGTAAATTTGTGTTGAACTTTTGGGCACCAACACCAAATAGAAATAAAGTAACTACCTATAAAAAAAATTACAAATAACACATTATTTGACTAATTACCTTTATTCTCTGTTTAAATAATTACGATTGATGGATATATTTACTGCAAAGGAATTAAATTTTTGCGAATTTTAAGCTTATCTGGTCAAACAACCATAACATTTGAAATTATAATATAAATAATATCCGAGACTTGTGTTCTTCTGGAAAGAAATGGAATCATCCTCCATAAATTAAAATAATTATTTGTCACACAAGAAATACTTAAAATATGTACATTACTTGACTGTTGTTCTATTTTTGTGATTTGACCGCAATTGGTCATATCTTTTCTGTATCGACAGACTAAATATATGTGCTTGCACATGTTCAGCCGTATACTAGCGTCCAGCATATACTATACACGAAAAGCTATGACAGCAAGCATCGCAATTAGAATGTACAATTTTACAATTGCAGTCAAGTTGTCGTTCTTCAACAATGCATATTTTGTTACTACAACTACAACCACTTTCTGACAAAATTATTTCTGTCAAATCCAACTTTGTTCTAACAGTATGTCAAATTCGCAGGACTTTAATCTTTGTGCATAATCTCCATTTTTCCGACGCTATAAATCTTTTGAATAATTTGTCGTTGACAAATTTTATTATGGCATTTATAACCTTATCAAGCCGCTTGACAAATTTTCCTACCAGATAAATGTACTCTTTGGTTTAATCCATTCGTTCTACATGCATATTTGTACTTGGGTCACTATTCAAGCGGTAACAGTATGCCCATCCTTTTGACTTTGGCCTACAGAAGTGATCAAAGTAACGTGCAAATTCTTCAGTATCTTTGTCCGTCCTGAAAGATGTTAAAAGTGTTCCAGCATTGGAGCAAATGCCTTAACGTCACTTTCTTTAAGAAGAGTATGCAGTTTTTTCTAGATAATGACCTATTGGAATACTACAATACATATGCTTTTTATGGGAGAGAAGTATGTTACCTGATTCTCTTTTAATTCAATTTTGGTTAAATTCTTTTTCCACGCACGCTCTACCTGCCACGTGCAGTATAATTTAAACCAATAAATCATTAATAATAGGTACTGACAGAAAATATAAAAAAGTCACCTGTACTGTGCTGGGTGCATCACTTTGAACCATGCATTGTAAAATGATTTTGCTATATCTGACATAAACACCTTTGGCCTAATTGGATATTGCAATTTATCTCTCAATTTAGAAAAAAAAATTAAAACTTCCTCATCACTGCGATTAAAAAGAGAAATGAACATGGAAATCTCTGCCGCGAACTATCCAAAATCAAAAGAGTGGTCATCTCGAATTTCTGGTTATTGAGCCCATGTGTCCCATCCAGACATATGCAGTCATTTGCATATGCCTTAAGCATTTCCTTTTGGCCTGAGGCCATTATCACTAACATAAAATGGTCATATATTAAGGTTGGATATTTCTCATATACTTCATCTTGGGGTTTGTAAAATAAGACACAATCGTCATCTTTTACCTCTTGAACCCAAGCTTCTACGCTGACGGCATCATTTCTGTGCCCCACTGATGTTGCATTTAAATTGACACTTCGTTCTATATTATAAAGGTCTTTTTTGTTAAAAGATGCTTCCTATCAGGTAACGTCGCCTAAAATAACAGGCAGAGGTATTTGGAAAGCTATTTTAGTTGCTAGCTCATCTCTATGAGGACCAGTAAATGTTAACTATCCCAAATCGCATTCATGACCAATATGTGACTTTGTGTATTACTTCATGTTGTTAATTCTTTACTGATAAAACAAATCCAGTTGGACAATATCCATTTATTTTGTTACTCCCTTGACGTTTAAGATGTTTTATATTTTTTCCCTAAGATTAAAACACACCAGATCTATGGCATACAAATTTAGTTTTCACAGAACTCAAACTCAATTGTGAACCATGATCTTTAACAAAAAGAGATCGAGTTTTTCTTTTTTTACCCTGTTTCTATAAATTAAATTCTTCAGCAGAAGTAAATTGTAATTTTTGCCTTTGGATGGCAATGTCATGAGTTGTAAAATAATATTGGCGTAGATTTACGTTAGTATCTTGGTACTCATACATAGGACACTTTAAAGTTAAAATTCTTGCTAATTTTATATGGTCTGTAGTTTTTTGGTGACTCTTGTGGAAATTAAAGTTTCTGATCCGGGTGAAATGTTTATGAGACTCTTCGCATTCATAGCTGTAGGTTTTGCTTGGAATTAGTTCACCAAATTTATCTTAAATTCCTTTTTGACATTATATGTGACACACACGTGACAAAATATTCTTACACATTTCCACAGCATACAAATTTTTTGACATGGATTTTTAATGAGGGTGGATTCGAAAATTATTTTATGCATTCCATACATGTTACCATTGGAGCACATATTTTTTTCGGCTCTATTTCATCCAGTTGATCTAGAAAAATAAAATTATAATTCAGGCTCATGTTTGATTTCGCGCATAATTTACCTGAATAAGTTGCGTGCGCGCACACCAAGCGCGCATGAGGAGAATGCGAAAGTTTCAGGTGCCGCTAGACGCTAGTCACTTCTTGTAGTAGAGTGCAAAGCGGCTCGAATTGTGACTTGTGTGGGCACTTTGAGATGAAAATATATGAACTAGCCAGATTTGTTGCTTATATTCTGTGGATTTTAGATCCATAAGTCGTACGAAAATCGTACAGTGCGTGCGGACACAAAATGCAAAATTCAAACTAATGGTATCATGAGAAAGCTACAATATTGCAGTATAAGGTGTCCAAAAATCAAAATATTCTCTGTAGACGTTCTATTTTTAAAATATTAAAGTTTGAGACACTGTTTTGCAGTTAACATTGAAACGCCGTTGACTTTATTTCGGAAGAGATTTTAAAACGCCGTTTTCTCAGCTCGGTACCGGCCAAAAATTAATTATTTTTGGCCCACTTTTTGCTTTACACGCTGTTATCTCAGTTACCGTTGCGAGGATCAAAAAAAATCATTTTAATAAAATATGAAGAATTCTATCTGGATTACGATGGTTTTTGAATTAGATTTTTTGGGGAAATATTTAACGAGATATTAATTTAAATATAGAGTAAGGTCAAAATGGCCCGGCAACCCCTGCATCGTCGCACTGTACAGCTGTCGCGTCCCCACTCCGACCTATCGTCTCCGCAGATCCCCACTTCCCCCTTAAGATCCACTACTTCTCAGAGCGGCATGTGGTGCTGCCACCAAAATTCCCAAAGATGTTTATTTTTCACATCGGCCAAGGGAATTTCGGGCCCTATCAGTTATTATTATTATTATTATTATTTGTTTATGTTTATAGTTAGTCTCGTTTGTCCTGGAATAAAACTGTAAAGGTTAACACACGAAATTCAAATTTCTTTGATCATGTGAGTCAAAATATAGAAATAGGAACTCAAAGAATAGTAGTAGATGAACAACATGTTGTGACAATACAGGGACAGTTTTATAGATTCAACGCATTTAACCGTCATGATGACAATCTAATATGCATACAAATAAAGTATTTGATAAGAATTTTGAAAAGTCCGTATTAAATGCATTAGCAATAGGAGAAGAAGCACTTAAATTTTTGCAACAAATATTGACAGGAAAAGAAATGGGGAAATTTATATGAATCATAGCATAATAGCAGTATTTTTAAATACTCCTTCAAATAAAAGCGTACTTGGAAATATAATACAAACAGTTTGTGCTCCTGTAAACATTTTATCACCATCATCTTCTCATATCAAAACCTGCTATATTTTTGATGCCATGTCTGTCGTACAGAGTTTAGGAAAGCCTGCAAAAGCTAAAACTTTTGCAGAATACCTTAGCATATTCAATAAAATTATATTTAGAAGCAGGTACAGTTCACATAGGATACATGTAGTTTTTGATCATTACTTAGTAAACTCTTTTAAGAATTCCACGCGCATTAAAAGAGGCTCCGAAATGGCTATTGACCACTCCCACAAAAATTTCACTTGTTTATCAATTCTATTTTTAATAAAAAATGGTTTACAAATTTTTTGTCTAAGCATCTATTTGAATATTTGAAATCCGCTCACTTGGAGCTTGTTACAAGTGGCGGATTCTGACATATTCTTGAATATAAAAGTAATCTTTTACTTGTAGATAAATTATTAAATTTTGATCATGAAAAGATAGATACAAGAATGTTGTTACACATTTTATCTGCAAAGAGAGCTGGATACACTAAATGGATTATAGACTGTAAAGCACTGATGTCTTAGTTTTTTCTTGCCTACTTTAAAGATCAATTAACAGAAGAAGTTTAGATGAAAACTAGCACACAAAATTGTCTCAAATTTATTCCCATTCACGAGGTTAATATGGATATTTCTCTTTGGAAAAATTTACCTGCATTTTATGTTTTGATTGGATGTGACACCACTAGTCAATTTAATGGACTAAGAAAGAAACTGTGCTGGAAGGTTTATGTACGGTATTACAAATTACTTGATGGAATTGGTATTATAGAGTTTGATGATAAATTATTTAATAAAATGCACAATTTTGTCCTTAAATTATACACAAATAATAGCGATGTTGTATCTGTGAATGATCTAAGATCAACACTCGCAATCTCAAACACCATAGATAAGTTACCTCCTACAGAAAAGAGTTTAAAGCAACACTGTTTGAGGACATATTACCAAACAAAAGTGTGGATAAATAGCTAAGAACTAAAACCCAAATTGCCAAATATACTTGAGTATGAGTGGATGTATAATGCAAAGGATGAGATCTTGCCTATTTTGCAAACACAAGCAGCCTATCCAGAAAATTTAACAGTTTTAACAACTTGTCGATTCGAAAGAGGTAATCCCCGAACCCCAATTTATAAGCATGGGTCATTAGAACATGTAACTTATATTACAGATTGTTTATGTAAATTTTGTACTTACAAAAAGAACAATGTTGTATGGATTGGTTCTTGTTTTTGTATGAAACAGAAGTCGTGCAAAAATAGCAATAGAAGGGTCGTACATAATGACACAATAAATATTTTATTAGAAGGGAATACCGAAAGTGACTTCTGTGTAAGTTAATTATTAATGCATTATAATAATAGACGGATAAAGCAAATTTTTATATTACAGATGTTTACCACGCATTTTGCAAACTGTAATTTTTTTACTGTTTACGGATATAATCAATTTAACATTATTCATGACTATTTGGTTTATAATAATAATTAAAACGTGTTTTAATTAAAAATATTGGAAGTTCTATTCAGAGCATGAGTCTGTACCAGTGAGATGGGGACTTGCGGAGAACCTAAGTTGGAGTGGAGACGCGAGGGCCATGCAGCGAAAGACCGCACGAAGTGCTCGGGCCATTTTGATGTTACTCTACATTTATATTAATATCTTGATAAATATGTCCCCAAAAAATCTAATTCAAAAACCATCGTGATCCAGATTGAATTCTACATATTTTATTAAAATTAAATTTTTTGCTTCGCGCAATAGGAACTGAGATAACAGCGTGTAAAGCAAAAAGTGGGCCGAAAATATCAAATTTTTGACCGATACCGAACTGAGAAAACGGCGTTTTAAAATCTCTTCCGAAATAAAGTCAACGGCGTTTCAATGTTAGCTGCAAAACAGTGTCTCAAACTCTAATATTTTAAAAATAGAAAGTCTACAGAGAAAATTTTGATTTTTGGACACCTTATACTACAATATTGTAGCTTTCTCGTGATACCATTAGTTTGAATTTTGCATTTTGTGTCCGCACGCACTGTACGATTTTCGTACGACTTATGGATCTAGAATCCACAGGGCATAAGCAACAAATCTGGCTGGTCCATATATTTTCATCTTAAAGTGCCCACAGAATCGCTTAAAACGCATCTTTTCTCAGCGCGAGCACTCTACTATAACCCCATTGGCTAACTATTTAGGCAACAATGGTAAGCAAAGGCGGTTCTTCAGGTGTTGTTCTAGGCATGACATTTCAATTTCAAGGTTTTCAAACTAATCCTTTTAGGGGTTTGATTGAGGAGTTTCCGGTCGTAAAATCTCAAGCCACAATTTTCACCACCTTTATCAATTGTTATTTGACTACCAAATTTCTTTCAGAGGTTTACAGAATTCCACAATAGAATTTGTAAAAGTGGAGGTAAATTTCTAGTCCGTGGGGGTGGGACATTTTCGTTTACCTGAGAGGGTATAAATATAATAATTTTTTTTTTCGTCGCCATTTCAGTTTCTGAAACTGTGCAGTTGTGTGTGGTGTGTAATTTTGTGAAGTTCCCGTAAAATTAGAAGATGGCGAAAATTCCCAACAACGTGCAGAGAAGTGGCGAAAAAACCGAAAAATCTCAAATCAAGGAATCTCCACCCGAATTGCCACCGCTTTTCCAGCCTGATGAATATACTTATTATAAAAAGGTATTTAGAAGAAATTCAGAAAAGAGCACCGCGGTGACCCCAGACCCAAAAGGAACCTTGAATAAGGTAATAAAAAAAAGTAAACCAGCAAAAATTTTGTCAGCTTTAACCCCAAGAAGATGTACGAAAGCTATTATCGAACCACCATCGAAGACGCCTCATGCAAACTGGTTCTTACAGGCTAATTCGAATTATCAACAAATAATGAATCTGTATGAAAAAAAGAAGCAGAGTGGCAGAGAAGATAGAAGCAAAAGCGAAATCCGAGAGAAGACACAAGGTGTGTCGACTTTAATCAATAGTGTTCAGACGATAGCTCAAAGTGTATTAGATTTCATTAGTAATAGAAATGGCATTTCAATAATGACTTTCAACTGCCAAAGTCTAAATAGTCATAAATACGATTTACAAGATTCAGTTACGAGACAAACAAATGTGTTACTTCTTACCGAAACTTGCATGACGCATGATAATCCGATTGAAATACCTAATTTTAATTGTATTGTTCAGTTCAAACGAGATACTGTTTCAAAAGGTGGGGTAGCTATTTACCAAAATGAAAATGATATTACTAATATTATGACTCCGAATATTGAAATAAATATTGCACACGTTAGCGATGTTAATGTTAGGCGCTCAGTTGTTGGAGATATTTGTGCGTGCTTATGCAAACTTAGAAATGGCCTACAAATAGTTATGGTAGCAATTTACATTTCTCCGAATCCAAAATTGGACGAGGTAGAGCATTTTATTCATCGCACTTTACTGGAGTACACTGAAGAAGGGTCGAAAATACTTGGTACAAATGGTAATAAATTTCCAATTATCTTGGCTGGCGATTTCAACATTAACTTCGCTGATAAAAAATCAGAGCGGTTGACAACTTTTCTATCAAAAACATTGAATTTGAAAATGAATAATGATCCACAAGAGTCCACAACAAAATATGGGACCACCATTGACGCGGTATTTTCTAGGTATTTAGAGGATATTAAGTCGCAAACTTATGTTTCTTATTTCAGTTATCATAAACCTATAGTTTCAATGATAAATATTCCTGAATAACCAACAGCTACTGTAAAATAATAAAACCCACATGTATTGTAAAATAATAAAAATATTTTAAACAATATTAACTTTTTTTATTTATTTAATAATAGAAAAATTTGTTTTATTATCGGTCACCACGCTCAAAAAGTGTAACTTGAATTAATATCAAAGAAAAAGCAATACTGCATGAATAAAATAAATAAATAAAATTATAATTGCATAAGTTGATACAAAATGCTATGTAATAGCTTTACCGCGGCAGTCCCCGAGTGCCACACGTCTTTTTTTTTATTGCATCTTTATTTTATTTATGACTTTAAGTAATTTGCTAATTATGGAGAATCTTTTATGTCTGTAGATATTTTAATACGAAATACAAAAGTAATCAAAGTAATCAAAGTAACGAGTATTGAACCTCAAAGTAACGAATAGTAACGATTACTCAAAAGTACCGAAAGTTGACATCACTACTGTCCTGTGCAAGCGGGTGTTGAGAAAACACCGCTCGAAAGTAAAACACATGGGCGGTTTGGCACATCGGACCATGTGATGGACCGTAGTAAGAACGGCTCCAATTTCAACCTCCGTGTCAACGTTGGTCGAGGGCGGGCTAGCTGGCTCCCGGTGTACCACGTTTCAACTTGAAATTCCGTGGCGATCCCTTTAATTTTACGAATTTATTTACAGTTTTTTTAGTTTATTTAAATTTTTCTATATAGTAGTGACTGTTGCTAATAGTTTTATAAAATACCGCAAATTAGGACTACAACAGTTAATTTTCTTTTCTTTTTTGTTTAATATTTTAATAAAGCCCTAATAATAATTTTTAAAAAATGACGTAACAGTCGCAAGCGGATTATTATTTGAAGATTTTTGATGCAAGGTGTTTAAAAATATATCAAAAAATAAACACACAAAATTGAATAAACTTCTACGAACCCGAGCATTCCTCCTTAAACCAATAGAGAAAAATGTAGAACAGGGAAAAAAATGTACGAAAGCTACTATCGAACCACCATCGAAGACGCCTCGTGCAAACTGGTTCTTAGAGGCTAATTCGAATTATCAACAAATAATGAATCTGTATTTAAAAAAGGAGCAGAGTGGCAGAGAAGACAGAAGCATAGGCGAAATTCTAGAGAAGACACAAAGTGTGTCGACTTTAATTAGAGAGTCGCTTAAACCAATGGAGAAAAATTTAGAACAAAGAAAAAAATGTACGAAAGCTACTATCGAACCACCATCAAGGAAGCCTCATGCGATCTCGTTCAAGAAAACTCCACCCGAATTGCCACCGCTTTTCCAGCCTGATGAATATACTTATTATAAAAAGGTATTTAGAAGAAATTCAGAAAAGAGCACCGCGGTGACCCCAGCCCCAAAAGGACCCTTGAATAAGGTAATAAAAAAAAGTAAACCAGCAAAAATTTTGTCAGCTTTAACCGCAAGAAGATGTACGAAATCTACTGGCGAGCCACCATCAAGGACGCCTCATGTGATCTCTTTCTTAGAGGCAAATTCAAATTATAAAAAAATAATTAAGCTGAAAAGAATCGAGAGGCACGATGGCAAAAGCAGAGACGAGATCCGGGAGAAAACACAAAGTGTTTTAAGTTTTATTAATGATTCTTTTAAATCAATAAGGAAAAATTTAGAAAAAAGGAATTAGTCGTTTCTTTTATTGTTTATTTTTTATTATTTATTGTACATGGTTTATTGTTTATTTTGTGTATGTTATTTCTTGTGTGAAAGGTAATAAAAATTGTTTATAATTTAATAATTTCTAAGTTTTTATTTTCCCATTTAAAGTAAAATTTAGCAAATAAAATTGTACGGTAAGTATCGCATTCTTCTATAAAACTGCCATAGATAGAAATAATTTTAAACTTTTAGGAAAGATTGGTTGTCATGCAGATATTTATACACTTACAACTTTTAGCAATTATACCACAATTTTTTCCTAACCAACCAAAGCAACTTTTCTTATAAGTTTTAAATGCATTCCTCTCCTTCTTTCCAATAAATTAAGAAAAATCCCTGTAAAGTTTATCTCTTACAATTTAAATGAAATTTTGAATTCCAGTTGTAGTTATTTGTTATTTCAATTGCGAATATCGCCATACTGAATTTTAATCACAATCTTTTTTAATATTTATTGAAAAGTTTGATGATACTTTTACATTTATAGTAGACCTATAATTTTTGTTTTAAACAGTCAAAGAATTGAAAAATTTTACAAAATCTGGTAGATTTCAGCTAAAAACTCTTTTTCTATATCAGTTAAAAAGTTAACAAAGGATACGTTTGTATCTAAAATCACACACCACCTTCTTATTTACCGTTTAATACATCGATATTCCGACATTTATCTTGTCTTATTTCTCTCCTAAGTTAGTCTGTGTAATTTTATTAATCAATATAAAGAAAATTGGTGTACTTCAATATTCAGTACAAGACGTAGACGTAGAAGTTTACATTTTGTAACGACTTTCCTGTATCTTGAATGTTTAAACAGATGAAGAAAAGATTTGGAAACCATCCGATATATTTTTATACTTCTTTCGCAGACTCTTTAAATGTAAAAGGATGACAAAACTCTTCAATAAATAATAAAGAGAATCGTCATCACACTGTAGGACGGTGCTATTTGTTACAAAAATAACAAACAACTAGAACTTGAATTAAAAGTTTTATTTAAATAGTAAGAGAGCAACTTCACCAAGAACTTTTTTATTTTAATGGAAAAAAGGAAAATAATGCATTTAGAACTTATGAGAGAATCTCCTTTCATTAATTAGCCAAAAATTGTGGTAAATTTGCAAAAAATTAAAAGTGTATAAATAGCTTTATAGCAACCAATCTTTTCCTTAAAGTTTAAAATCATTTCTATCTATGGATGCGATACTTACCGTACAATATTATTTACTAAATTTTACTTGAAAAGGGAAAATGAAAACTTAGAAATTATTAAATTATAAACAATTTTTATTACCTTTCATACAAAAAATAACATACACAAAATAAACAATAAACAATGTACAATAAATAATAAAAAATAAACAATAAAAGAAACGACTAATTCCTTTTTTCTAAATTTTTTCTTATTGATTTAAAAGAATCATCAATAAAACTTAAAACACTTTGTGTTTTCTCCCGGATCTCGTCTCTGCTTTTGCCATCGTGCCTCTCGTTTCTTTTCAGCTCAATTATTTTTTTATAATTTGAATTTGCCTCTAAGAAAGAGATCACATGAGGCGTCCTTGATGGTGGCTCGGCAGTAGATTTCGTACATCTTCTTGCGGTTAAAGCTGACGAAATTTTTGCTGGTCTACTTCTTTTTATTACCTTATTCAAGGTTCCTTTTGGGGCTGGGGTCGCCGCTGTGCTCTTTTCTGACTTTCCTTTAAATACCTTTTTATAGTAAGTATTTTCATCAGGCTGGAAAGGCGGTGGCAATTCGGGTGGAGTTTTCTTGAACGAGATCGCATGAGGCGTCCTTGATGGTGGTTCGATAGTAGCTTTCGTACATTTTTTTCTTTGTTCTAAATTTTTCTCTATTGGTTTAAGCGACTCTCTAATTATAGTCGACACACTTTGTGTCTTCTCTAGAATTTCGCCTATGCTTCTGTCTTCTCTGCCACTCTGCTTCTTTTTTAAATACAGGTTCATTATTTGTTGATAATTCGAATTAGCCTCTAAGAACCAGTTTGCACGAGGCGTCTTCGATGGTGGTTCGATAGTAGCTTTCGTACATTTTTTTCCCTGTTCTACATTTTTCTCTATTGGTTTAAGCGACTCATTGATTAAAGTCGACACACCTTGTGTCTTCTCTCGGATTTCGCTTTTGCTTCTATCTTCTCTCTGCTTCTTTTTTTCATACAGGTTCATTATTTGTTGATAATTCGAATTAGCCTGTAACAACCAGTTTGCATGAGGCGTCTTCGATGGTGGTTCGATAGTAGCTTTTGTACATCTTCTTGGGGTTAAAGCTGACGAAATTTTTGCTGGTTTACTTTTTTTTATTACCTTATTCAAGGTTCCTTTTGGGGCTGGGGTCACCGCGGTGCTCTTTTCTGAATTTCTTCTAAATACCTTTTTATAATAAGTATATTCATCAGGCTGGAAAAGCGGTGGCAATTCGGGTGGAGATTTCTTGATTTGAGATTTTTCGGTTTTTTCGCCACTTCTCTGCACGTTGTTGGGAATTTTCGCCATCTTCTAATTTTACGGGAACTTCACAAAATAACACACCACACACAACTGCACAGTTTCAGAAACTGAAATGGCGACGAAAAAGAAAATTATTATATTTATACCCTCTCAGGCAAACGAAAATGTCCCACCCCCACCGACTAGAAATTTACCACCACTTTTACAAATTCTATTGTGGATTCCTGTAAACCCCTGAAAGAAATTTGGTAGTCTAATAACAATTGATAAAGGTGGTGAAAATTGTGGCTTGAGATTTTACGACCGGAAACTCATCAATCAAACCCCTAAAAGGATCAGTTTGAAAACCTTGAAATTGAAATGTCATGCCTAGAACAACACCTGAAGAACCGCCTTTGCTTACCATTGTTGCCTAAATAGTTAGCCAATGGAGTTAGTCAAAATTATTTCTAAAGGTGGTTCAACGCCTTCATTGACCACCTTAACTTTTCCAAAAGGAAATAATTTTAGATAGTTTGGGCCGTCCTACTCGCCGTCCAATGGCAGGATTTTGTTAACCAAAATAGATAGTTTATTCTAAATAAATGCCGGGGTTTTACACCGCGTCCATCACTATTTACTTGTAGTGAAGTGCAGTGATAGTGTTTTGGTAATTTACGAAAATAGCAAAACTAAAAAAGCTTCACAAAAGTGAAGTTACCGCAAATCAGGACGTTTCGGCGTACGTGAAATTCTTAAGAAAAAAGGGTTTCGCAAATTTTTGTGCTATCAAGAAACACAAGAACGAGCAGAAATTCCAAAGGAAAAAACTGGAAACTAACTTGTATTTGCTGCTTTTACCAGATAAAGTAACTAGTGCAAGGACGCTGCAGCCGACTGCAAGAGGGCTAATTGCAGTCCCGCCGTCGAAGGTTATGATAGTGTCTTACAAAAAGCCAGCGTCGTTTGACAAACAGCCCATGATCCCTCCAGCACCAAAGTCTTTCAAGAGCATCCTTAGCAAGATTAAAGAAAGTGAGGCAGTGAAGCCAAATCATTTAGGGAAGACCAAGCTCATTGTCATTGATGTTCCGAAAGCAATGAAAGATCCAGCCCATAGACGTAGGTAAGCGTCAAATTTTCAACAATCCACCTCTTCGCCCGAAAAAGTAAACTCACAATTTTTATGCAAATGTGTCATATTTTAATATGCTTTTTTTTCAAAAAACTAGCAACCGGCATACTCCGTGATACGTTGTTAGGACGACAAAGGAGCCTACCAGGCAAATCAATTTGGAGCATTAAGATTAATCAGTTTTTCAATAAATTTTTGTATATATTTTATTTATATGTGTAGTTTAGTGTATAATATTATTAAGTGCTAAATGAAAAACATTTTTATTTACTTAATTTTGCATTTCTTTAATTTTAAATTTTAAGGAGAATATTGGTTATTATACAGATATTTGAACACTTTTAACTTCTTGCAAATATATCCAAAGTTTTTGCTAACTAGTCAAAAGGAATTTTCTCGTAAATTTTAAATTAATTTTTTTTCCGATTTTCATTAAAATGAAATAAATGCATTTAGATATAAAATTTTTGTTTCAAACACTCAAACGATTGAAAGAAATTTTCAAAATCAGGTGGATTTCAGCTTAAGAACTATTTTCTTAAATTATTTAACACAGAATAGGTTAATAACTGAAATTACACATAATTTATATGGCTGATTCTTGATTATGCACTTTTTAAACAAAACTGCATTTAAGGAAAATGAAGAAATAATTTATTAAAAATTAAAAAAATCGAATATTTGAAATAAATTTAAGTATTTTATAATCAATTTGGGAGAAATCTTTTACTCTTCTCGCCTACATTCAACAAAATTAACAATAATAATAAAATGTTTACCTGGTCAACCTTAATTTATTATTAAGTAAATAACGAAGGATAAACTTGGTCAGTTGTAAAACAGTTGTTTGTCAAAATTAGTGAAATTTGAATCCTCACTGATGCCGCTTTTGATAGGTCATTTGTCATTTGTTTTAATATTTATAATTACCTGATGATTTAACTTTCTGCCTTTTTCTTTGGATCTTTCTGCATTTCTCTTTCAGCTTCCTTCCCTCCCTTGTTCAGCTTCTATAATAAATAATCCGCTAAAACTCATACTATTAAATTTCCTCTGCTTCATCTTATCCCAGTTCCAATTTCCATCTTAGGTGTGGCTCTAGCTACTTTTTTTCCCTACTCCTTCCTACTTATTGTTGCCTTTCTCTTGTATCTCCTTGTTTCGAACTTCTTTCACTTTCTAATTATAGACATTTCTTTAGTTCTTTTTTGACTTGAATTTTTTTAAACCTTGTACCTCCAAAGTTAATTTTGTAAGCTGTTTTAAGGCAACAAAAATTTTAGTATACCACTCAACTTTACGTCATAATTTAATTCCAAGTTCAACTTGACTGTAATTGTGCTACGTTTTGGTCTATTTGAGTTCTGTGTCGCAAAAGTCAAAATTTGTTCTAGTTTTGGAGTGCTATACAACGGCTCCGTGTGTTAGACAGAGAATGTAACGGTAAGCCGCAACTTTAATCAACATTTTACTCCATGTTGTATTCTAAATTTTTCTCTGCGAGTATTAAGTTATTCTTAATTGATGACAGGACTGTTGGACTTGTAGGAATGGAAATAATTTGGTAGAGTTTGAAACAATTATTACATTTATTGCACTTATCGACACAACGTTAAATTAATAACAGTAATAGAACAATATAAAATAATGGCAATAGAGCAGTGTTTCTATACAAATGTAGTACCCTCTTTATTGGAATAGATTCCTTCTACACGGATTCACTTACAAGGCATTGTAATTTCGATCGAAACATCAACTAAATACATCTCAATAATTAAAATTCATATTTACAACCGTTTGTGCTTCTTTCTATACAAAATACATTTTAATTTTTAATAAATCGTTAAAAAATTTATGGTTAGGTATTATTCCTTACTAACCTGTCTCTGTTTGCTAAAATTCTTATTAAGTTATTTGAAAAATTCAAAAGAAATTTGTACGAGGAATCCAAAGTTTTCTGGTACCATCTTTGGATATGCATTTACATATAATGGTTAGACATCATAGCGGACCCTGACATTAAAACAGTGACAGCGGAAACAACGCCGCCATTATTCGTTAACACAAAGACTAAACCCATTTATAGATCATTACAGGAATTATCTACAGCTTACACGATATGTATTCCACATATGTATAACAAAAATCGCCGACGCGGCCATAAATTCGAATTGGTTCCAAGATCCCACAAAAACACCAACAAAACCGGCCAAAGTTACTGGAAGGTCGAGGGAAAAAGCTCCACGTTCCAGACTACGCTAACAAGCTCTTTACAATTTTTCCAAAAGCAATTTTGGTCGATTTTGCAAACAAACTGCTCATCAAGACTTGCCTCGTTCACACCTCTCCCGATAAAATTCGACTCAACCAGTTACATATTGGGTTGGTGTGGTTATATTAACTAAAATTTGTTAGTTTTATATCTAGTTTTGATTATGACAGTTACAATCTAGCAGTCCTAACACCTAATTAGTTAGGCGTATGTATATCAAAACGAATTATAAAGGGGTTTAGAAAATTTCTAGAAAAGTGTCTCTTGTGCCCGGGCCTCTTCCAAATTAGAAGACGTCGACGATTTTTGAGCACTATCAGTTAATGACAGTTCATTGCCTAAATTCTCGATCAAAGTCAAAGACGATTTAGATAGAGACCTGAGAGTAATTTCTGAAGGATTAACAGGAGTTGAAATCAAAGATTCACAAATTTTCTTTTTTCTCCTATTATAACAAGCTCCTGCATCACTCGTATCGCTGTCTGTAGAAAACTGTTCGACTTCATCATCAGTATCACGATCACCTTCTTCATGGAAAACCGAATCACTTAAATAAGAAGCTACGTCCAATTCTGGAAAATCAGTACCCAAAGAACTATTGCAACTGCTAATGGAAGCTAAAGGAGCTAGTCGAGGAACCAAATTAGATGAATCAGCCACATGATCGTAAATAGCACGATCACTTCCACAAGGAGAACCTCCAGGTGTTGGTTGTATAACTTTTATATCGATGGGATAGTAAAAATCGTAAATTTCTAAAGGAGGCGATGATTGGCGACGTCTCCCTTTTGATTTATGACCAGGAAGAGCCGGAAGTCCTATCGCCACAGCAGAATCCCGTCTCTCCAAATACGAACTTCCCGAAGACGAGCAAGTGATATTACTAGATCTCCTCGGAACATCGAGGTGTCTAAAAAAAATGATCAATAATAGTTAGAAAAACCAGATACTGACCGGTTATAATAAACTTCGTCGTACAACGATCTGTCTTCTTCAGGTGGTGAATCTTCATCAATGAAACTCGGTAGACGCGAATGTGTTCTTGTGGGAGGTTCCATCAAGCTGCTGTATCCACCAACTGAGGAGAATCTGGCAGCAGTTTTCCATCCTGGTGGCATACTGGAGGTGTCCAGTGATCGTCTTGCTTTACGTGGATTTAATTGTTGATAGGCCGTGGCTTCTAGAACGGCGGCTAATTGTCTTTCTTCTTCTTCTACTTCTGCCACGGCAGCCGCGGTAAAATCGGGATCTTCCAAGGCTTTTTCAGTCTTTGATTTGGATTTGTACAAGACTAGGATTACCATTAAACCGAAAAAACCACCTAATGTTGCGGCTATTCGGACACCTGTCATGACATCGTAGGTTTTGTAGAAGGCTATAACAGTTTGGTTCTTCTCGAGCGCATCGTCGTCGAAGACGGTAAAAGGGGGGCGGAAAGTTGTGGCGTTCTCTTCGGTCGAGTCATTTCGCTCCACCTTCATCACGTACGGTGTTCACCTGCAACAAAAAGCATCCATAACAATCTGCCCTTTTTGACATTTTCTTTTGGTGTAGATTTTTTAATTTCTTTACCTTCGAAATAACTATTCCTACTTAGCAAATAGCTTTCATCATGTTTTTAATTGAAATTATAAGTGTTAGAAAATTACAGAGAATTTATTGATAACTGCAGACAATATTAAATGAAGTAGGTTGTCTAACTTTAGACAACAACAAAATTGGTTTACTATAAAAACAGATTTCTGTTTAATAATGAAGAAAAGAAGGCAAGGAAAAAGAAGGAAAAAGTAAAAGCAGAAACAGTTGACTTAAAAACTCGAAAATTTCTATTTGGTAAAATTGAAAATCGACAAATTGACAAAAATTCATCAATACTGGCAACTAGGTGAGCGGTACGAGCGGTGGCTAAAATTTAAAATTTTATGTGGCTCCATCTTACGCTTTGTTTGTGAACTACAACTCAATTGTATGTCACAACTGTGCGTCTAAAGTTTTAAAAATTAATTATGGGCGTAATTTTAACATTTAAGTAAAATGAAAAAGAAATTGCTTATAATTAAGTTTGCTACATTTTTTAAATGTGAAGAGGCAAGTAACTCATTGGGCTAACCGAGGTGAATTTAAATAAAATTGGTCGTTTCTAGGAAATTGTCATAAAAGATAAACTTTAACCCGTTCTTACCTTGGCTTTTATTCTTTGTAGTCCTTATTCCCGTATTGAGAAACTGCCCACAATTTATGTGCTTTTTTGTTTTTGATGCATGTTTGGAAATGAGCACCTTTGCATTTTTACAAAGGTGAGAAAATATTTTTACCTTGTGTTTCTAACTTCTTTGTTTTCTAAGTTTAAGTAAACAAAATGATTTATAATTTTCGGCAGATTAGGGCAGGTTTGGTTTGCTAAGCATTGTTTTTGTTGAACAACTATTTGCAATAATCTTCTAGTAATTTTTAAAAATAAATAATTTGAGAACTTTTATTTGCAATTGCATATTATGTGCAATTGCATTTTGATATTATTAGGAGAATAATAAAGCAAAACAGAACTTTTTCCTTCAAACTCTGAGAATTTTTACCACTTGCGTCAAGTATTTTCTATTCCTCATTATCAACTTTACCTTCAAAGAATTTATTAGTGATAAAATCTATTTCATGCAGTTAGTTTTATTATAGAAAAATAGTGCATAGTGGGACCGGAAATTATGTTTCAATATTTAATTGTAAACCAAATAGTCGCAAAGTCCTTTACGTTGTGATTAGTTTAAAATATTTAAAATTCTATATTTTAAAGTGCTCCAATACTCCACTCTGTACCTTCAAGTCTTATGCAAAAAGAGGAATTTCATGTGAGATTTGGAAAAACATTTTGTATTCAACTACTAACATTAGTCAGAACTCAATTATTTAGTTAAATGACAGTCAGAAATAAATAATTATTATTAGGGAAATTATTTCTTTTGACTTCTAAAATATTAAACAATTTAACAATAATATCTGAAATGACCAAAATATTTTTTTATATTTTTATTATTACATAAAAATCTTAATAAACCATTTCCAGCTGTCTGGAGCAGATAAATTCAACTAACTCACGTTGTTTGAGCATCTGAATTGCGACCAGGTGGGCCAAAACATGCTAACTGAAACTACATCCCTTGTTAAGTGCTGTTGTTCAAGTATTAATCTCTGTTTGAATGAGCTAGTCCTACCCTGTGTTCCGTTTAACATGCACAGCGATCTGTTAAGCCCTCCAGTCTTGTGTAATGGAAATCCATTGAAGCAATACAACTATTAACAATATTCCTCGAATAATCTACAGCTATTCTGTTAATAGTGGACACCTAAATAATTCTTTTTACAATTAAATAAGTTAAAATGTAGCATCGACTTCATTTTATATTTTTTTAAATAATCATTGGTCAGATTTGTCCAACTTGCCAAATTATCGAAATAATGAACGCTGATTGGTCTAAATTCGTAACGTCAACGCTACGATTGGTTGTTTCTCTTTTTGGTGGTTGTTGTGGGTGTTTTCCGGAGCGGCTGCGGGCCAGGTGATTACATTTGAAAACTTTCCGTTTCGTTAATTGAATCGTCCGGGTATTCCCGTTTAATTAACGCCGACGCAGTCAATTTTACGGCTACTAAAACTGTTAGCTTTTCCCCCGATATAATGAATATCCAAAGATTTATGAGTGTCACATCATACTTTTGCCCTTAAATATTAATTTTCATCATTTCGTAACAACTT
Organism: Pyrochroa serraticornis; assembly: GCA_905333025.2. Classification (NCBI taxonomy): domain Eukaryota; kingdom Metazoa; phylum Arthropoda; class Insecta; order Coleoptera; family Pyrochroidae; genus Pyrochroa; species Pyrochroa serraticornis. The sequence goes on along the minus strand of HG995157.1, from coordinate 3,283,629 downwards.
TGCAAGAATCTAAAGAACGAAAACAATTAACAGAAACAAAGAATGAACCGTAACGTTTGAAGTGACAGCAAGACGGGGGTGGCGGATATAAAATGGAATCTGGGTTATGATACAATTTATTAAAAATATGAAAAATTGGACGCGTTTATTTATCCAGAATTTCCTTTGAGAAGCAGACTTAGTTCTCCGCCGTTTTGATGATTGGAGAATTCGAGTTAAATTTAGCGATTTGATTTTCTCGTTGAGATAGAGTTTAATTGGTTTTTCCAGAAATACTCCACTTCCACTATTCAATCAGGAGAGGCGGCGGAAATTTATAAGAGGATTGGAGAGCTGTTTGAGCTCTAATTCCGTTTCTAAAGAGAATGTTTGAAATTTTACCAAGTTACCATGACGGGTTTCGAAAGGGAATAAAGGGCATAATTTAGAAAAGGTGGTGTGGGAAACGACTCCTGTGGGAACACAACGGAACTATAGACCACCTTTCCTGCAGCTTTCACAATAGCACATACGTCAGACGGGTGGCTATAGGAAATTCATGAGCCATATTCACGTCAATACTAAACTGGAAACGCCAAAATTAAACGATTGTCTAATATAAACGTCACGCACAGATTTTGCCCCATTATCAAGCCTCACCAGGGCACACTCGAGGGCCTGAACTTCGAACTTATAACTAGACTGGCCAATTTTTCGGAAATTTGCTTTTTCCAGTTTTGATATTAGAATGAAAATGTTAAAAATCAATAAAATTTTAACTTAAAGGCGTGGTTAATTGTTGTTGCGCTCTCTGTCGCACACACGGAGCGTTATAGGCGCAACTATTGACTAGGTTACAAATCTAAAAAAAACTTCTTAATTTTTCCTTCAAGTTGCTTGACTTTGACATATTAGTTTGGGACTTAAAATAATTCTTAAGTCGATCGGTCTAATATTTTAAAAATTCAGTCGATTGAATTTTCCTAAAATTTATCACCAAACTTCTATTTCTAGTTATTTTTCTCTTGAAGCCGCCGCCACGAAGTTCATTATAAGAAACACATTAGATCTTAAAAATTAAAAATTTGACAGAATATATTGTCTTGCCTATCATTCCCCGTGCGTGTGAGAGAAAGAGAGAGAGAACGCAAACAAATTAAACCATATCCTTAAGAGTGCGGATAAAATTATAGAATTAATTAATATTGACGAATTCTAAGGCGATTATTGGATAATTCTTTAAAAAAAACATCAATTACGCCAAAACTTCGATTGATTCGAAACTCACGAAGTTATTCTGGCCAAACAAAGGCAACTTTAGTTTGTTACTTCCTGGAAATAGGTTTTTGTTACACTTTTTTAATATTATTTGTACAGAAAAAAGTTTTTTAACTTTTCCATTCACGGTGGTGTTACCGAAAAGTTGAATATAAAGATTATGAATGGTTTTGTTTACTTCAAGTCTGGCAACAAAAAAGTTGCAAACTCCTGTTAAAGATTGATCCAGTTTCCATACAAAAAGTCGAAAAGTTGTAATAACAAAACGTAAATTTCTGCAAAATATTTCCTCATATTATGTAAATATACACAGTTGCTCATCTCTAAACAAGTAAACATGCATCGAAAACTAAAACAGCACATAAATTGTGAGTAGCTTCCCAATCCTGGCTGAAGAGAACATCGAATTTGACTTTATGTGACACTTTCCTGAAAACCACATATTTTTTTTAACTATGTTCTATATTTCCATTATCATTTTTTCATCATAATATTTATAGAATATATGAAGTTTAGTTACGGAACTATTTTTTAAATTTTTTTCAAATATCAATATTAAGCCGATAATTAATTTTTCAAATTTTTGGGTGGGAGTTGTGAATTAGAATGAATTGTAGTTAATAAGCAAACCGTATGATGAAGTCACATAAAATTTAAAATCTCAACGAGATTTCTACAAGTAACCAGCCAGTGTTGGTGATTTCTCATCACTCTGGTAATTTTCAGTTTTATCAAGTAATTTTTTAGTTTACAAAAATGGAGCAATTTTAGAAAAACTTACCATCTGTGCGTTTTTATTTCAACCGTTTTCCACCTTTAATTTTTTTTCTCGTCTCCTTTTTCTCCATTTTAAATAAAAACCTATTCTCGTTGTAGTTTTCATTCTTTTTCTCTTCTTTCTTTTTTGTCGTCTTCTCTTCTTTTTATTAAATAGAAATATTTTTCATAGTAAACTAGTAAAATGGTTAGAGTCCATATAGAAAGTAACTTTTGGCAACAATACACTTGGCCACATTATTAGAAATTAAAATATTTTAAAAAATTGACAAATGATAAATACAAGAATTTTTTTTAGGTCAAGTAACTATTTTTCAAATGCAAACACTCCACCGAAAACGATGAAGTTTTCAAAAATAAGTGTAGCAGTATCAAATAATTGAGAAAATCAAAAATTAGTAACATTTGACCTGTTGATTGGTGTCAGGAAATTTCAACCAAAAAAATAATTTGCTACCAAAAGAAAGTTGTCTTTGATTTCTGTTTTGTTACTTATTTTCTGGTACAGCATCGCCACTGAAAGTATGAAGCAGAATCTCGTACTGTGTCAAAGTTTGAACGCCATGTGGTAGAGGAAAATTCTCACGGTAGATGGCGACGCTATCGTAATTGCCACTTATTCAAAACAAAACTAATACCAGCCCGAGGTTTTAAACATTATTAATTAATAACTAAATTAATAAATTAATTCTTTATAACTTCTGTTAATTTTAGAATAAATTCACCTTAAGCGTTGTGATAATTGAATTTTAAATTTATTCATTATTAATTATTAAATTCGCCAATCCGCGAATTTTAATTGCGGCATCTACCTGATTTTTGTCGAACTACTTTGATAGAAAGCTGTGCTTATCGGAGTAATAGCGTTGGAATCTTGGTAGAAATTACCAAAATTGGTTGAGACTTTAGTGAGCAATTGTGACGTAGCAGCGATTGGTTGATTTTAGATAATTAATATGTAGTATTAGAGTTACAACTTGAGTACTTTCAAATTCAAATTTTTAAAGTACTTTTTTTAATTTCACCCCTAAAAATCCGGTCAAAATAAAAAAAATTTAAATAAATTTTATTAAATTGATAAACTTACGTTGCTAAATAGTCTTACAAAAAATAAAATTTATTAATGGCTACGTTAATAAGTGATAGCCTTATGGAAAAAAAAACATTTTTATGGATAAAATTTGTCCGTGGATATTGAATAAAAAAAAAAAAAAATAGAAAATAATCTTTTAATGTGTGAGAGACGCATTTTATTTAGTCTTAAATAATTCGCTGGTTATATTCCAAAAATGTGGCGCGTAATTTGGTGTCCTTTACTCGTCCTTTGATTAGTCGTCTTCACACACACGAAAACTCAGATAACTCCTTTGTAAAATTGTTATGCAAAGTTATGTGCATGTTGGGGACTGCTAATTTCAACGCTTCACACCTTGCGTTCTACAATTTCGCAAGAAATCAATGTCTCAAGCATCTTGGAAGGGATACAGCAACAATATAAACATTTACAACTTCCATCCCAAAATCAATACAATTCTTTTATATTTTTGTCTAACATTTATTTTTCTTACTTGTATCACTAAATTAAATCGTTTGTAGACACACCAAAGTTTTCATTCTATTAACTATTTTTATCTTTGGATTATTAAATATTGAACCGTACGCCCATATTCCAGGAAAAAGGTTGCATTACCATGACGATTCCCGATTTCGATTACTCTTGGTGATTCGGGTGGATTCTAAAAGTATTTAAACGTCACACTATTCAACTGGATTAAGGACTGTGGGGACGGTAATCTCCACTAATCTTTTGCTTATCTGCAACGAAGCAGAGATAGTTTCAACAAGTTTATTAAAACCGAGTCAGGTAATAAGCTTTTAATTTACTGACCAAAGGGCTTTAATGCAACTATTTTGGTTACTTTGCAGTAATTTTTAGACACCCTTCCTGTAAGTTAAACATCTATTTCAAGATTACACGTATCTATGGTAATTAGTTTGCACTAACACGTGGGTTTACTGTTTGCCACTGCCCTCCAACGGGGAGCGTTTAATAGATTTCAATTGAACTACGGTCGCCATCACTGAGTTTTTGAAGTTTCTGTGAGTCAAGCTACCACAAGAATTTTGTGTATGTAATTGTAAAATAAATTATAATAAAACAAATAAATATTTCTTGAATGATTTCCTACTATTTTAGGTTCATTCAGTATTTGTTGTGTCACCTGCTACTATGGGGCCATCGTAGTAGAATGTATGACACGAGTCTCGAGGAATTTCTCACGTTTTTAGCTGACCCATATAATTTCTAAGAATTATCAAGTGCAGGTGCAACGATGCAAATACCTCGAGCATCAAAATTGATTAAAAAAACACCACGTGCTCTCCTTCTGGGTGGTCCGGTGGCGCTTAATGAAATTTAAAGGAAATGTACCCAGTTGTCAGATTAAAGAGATGTGTTGTTATCATTGACTTGACTTTTATTGATTGCAATTTTTTAGGATCTTTTTGAAAAAATCTTGTTGCTAAAGTGTCAACTTTTGTGCCTTTTTAAGATAGGATTTTGCACTTCCACGGTTTGGGTCATATTCAATTTGGCCCATCCTCCTTGTCATTGCATCTTAAATTTTTGTTAAGCTTCGTTAATTTGTATTGTTTCGTTATTATTTTATCTTCTCATTATTTTCATTTCTCGTTTTGGTCCTTTATTTCCTTCCGTATGCATATGTTATACTCTTTTTCTTCCTTTCTTCCTTCTAAAATGTGCCATATCGCTGCTAATATTTTTATTTAATTTTAAATTATTTTCAAAAAAAATCATGTGCAGGTTATTGAAAAATCTATTCTTAAAATTCTGTTGCTCTTCAGAGTCTTGGTTTGATTTTTTCTATCATTTTTTGGACACAATTATCTCAATTTTAAGTCAAACTTTTTTGGAAAATTGCATCAATTTTTTGTTGCTTTATTATTATTTTCTCTTCTCGTATTTTGATTTGTTTCGTGCATGTATTTCTTCTTGTGCTTATGCTACACGCTTCCTGCGTCTTCTCTCTTCTACCACTTACCTTACCGCTGCTACAATGTGTATTAAGTTTTAGATTCTCCCCAAAAGAAATGTTTATAGTTTAGAAAAAAAAACTATTCCTAAAATGTCATCTTCTGTGAATTTTGAAGGCCAGAATTTGCAATTCATAGGTCTGAGTCGGCTTAAATCTGCCTATTCCAATTTGCTCAATCCTCTCTTTCGGAATTTTTGGAAAATTTCCAGTAATTTCTTTAGTGTTTGATTATTATTTTCTCTTATTTTGTGTTTATTTCTCCTTCAGTGCTTTTCCCTTATTATTTTGTACTTCTTTCTATCAGCTTTTTTTTTCTCTTTTCTATCATCTTCCTTTATTATTATTATCCTTAGAAAAGTTATTTACAGATCAGTATCTTCCTTTTTCTTCCACAGATTATTTCACGTTCTTCCTCTCGTACTTCTTTCATGTTTGCATCCTAATTGCTTGCTAGCCTTATCTTTCAAGCTTATGGTTAAACATTTACAATATTTAAAAGAAGAATTCCGCTTGTTTCACCACAGTTACGTTTATTCTTTTTTTAACCGATTTAATTACTTCTGGAGTTACATTTTGCGAAAATACTTTTAATTATTGGTCCCATTTCATTGTCTAATTGCCATTCTAGAATTTTCTCTGCGTAGTTGAATGTATTTTCAATTTATTAATTTTCCACCTCTGAATTTATCATTGAGTCTAAGTAACTGATGAAAAGAAAAAGTGGGGATTCGAGGAAATAACATATTAAAAAGTATAAAAACTACTCTCGATGCACAAAAATTTAAAACAATAACATGGAAGAACAGAAATTTTCGAAAATAAACTAAAACTGAAATGTTGGAAATAAATAATTTAAAAAATCAATAAATGAAATTTCTAAAGGACTGTTAAGAAGGAATTCTGGAAATTATGAAAAAATTGACTTTAAGTTCAACAAATGGACAAATCTTTGATCAAATTTATTGCTTTTGATAATTACTTCTTCTAAAGTTTAATAGGCGGATGTATCTACATTTTCGTATTAAATTTGCAATTTTTGGGAGCTAAAAATTAATTAGTAACTTGCATGATTGGATAAATTCTTTACTTAGAGCCCTTTTAGTAATTTGGTCTCTATATTTACAAAGCTGAGTAGTAAAAAATTGAGGCTCAAAATATAGAAAAACAGTGGAAGAATAAAATAACGGCATATTGTGAAAAGAATTCTGAAACTACATAAAGTTTTAAAAAAGATTGAAAAATATTTTAAATAATTCAAAGTGGCAATAATGTAAAAATTTTGTAAATCGAAATTTATCGCCAAAATTTTGCTTCCTGCTAAGCTACTTACAACCGCATAAATGACTCTGTTTCCAAAAATTTTTAGGAAGCCAACGATTTTTAATTTGCTCTAAAATATTTTTATTTAGCATTTAATTTGGGAGAGTTAGTAGATTGCTGGGAGCCTAATTAAGTGGATAAATTGTTAAGTAAACACTTGTCTGTCTTTAATAATCATTATGGTTGGATGAAACGTCGAAAAAAGCTCAATATCGCGGTTATTGATATCGGTGATTGATGGAGGAAGTTGATGGCTATAAACTTGAAGCTGACAGCCAAGTTTCATTGTAATCCACAGCTCCAGTGTCGACGTTAACGGATTTTTTCCTAATAACGATGTTTTCCCCGAAATTTAACGTTTTGTAAATTTAGAAAATTCCAGAGATAAATATAGAATTAAACAAAAGCATAAAGCTATAGAATCCGCAAACAGTGATGCTTTGAAAAAAAATCGTGGTTTAACACGATCTCGTACGTTTATAAACAATTAAAAAATTTGTAACCCGGCCGTTTATTATGTTTTGTTAATAATTAATTCGGCGTGTAAATAAATGTTGGGAACTATCCCGCTTCCTGTTGCGTTTATTTATTTTTTCCCAATAACTCACCTATCATAGTAATAGCCTCAAAAACGACGAAAACGGCAGTTTCGCCTTTGCCCATATCACTGCAATTGCATGGCCAACGAGAAATCACAGATCCCACCCTTAGGCGAGTCGAATCACAATTTCACTACATAAAAAACGTCATATTCCGCTCATCTCAGCGACAGAGACGAGCAACACATTTTCCAAATAACTCTTGAACACATTTCCGACCAAAACAGATACGTTCTATTTTCGGACCAAATAACATAAATATACAAGTGGCAAACACCAAAATAATTCCGACAAGATCATCATCGATTGTATTTTAAAAACATCACGAATCTCAACAATTTCGCGACGAATTTTTATAATTAATTATTTCTATTTTTAATCAATCTCGCTAATTGTTGACGTTGCGATTCGGATTTGTTCTTCGTAATTCGGTTAATACACTCATTTTTATTGTCCGAGTGCCAAAGTTGAGGCAGTGTTTCGGGAGCATGTTAGCTTATTTCGACATGACAGCCACTACTGACGTCTCGCCGTCACGGCGCAAGCGTCCGCCATCGAACGACGCCGTATGCTTTATATGAGCTTTTCGGTGCGATAACGCGACGGCCAATTGCGACTTCGAAGCTTCTTTTCGGGAAAAATTGATTGAAATTTTGTGGAATTTTGCAAACTTGAGGGTGGTGGAGATGCGTTTTTTGACGGGCTTCTTGGGGTGTTTCTTCTGGGAAAGAGGTCAGACTCCTCCTGGGATTCAAGGGTTGTTAATAATTGATCCGACCGGGAGGAGGCCTACACAACTCGCAACTGTGCATTTATTTCTTTTATTTTGCGTTTGAGAGATAGTTTTTGCTTACTCAACATAACGCTGTAGAGAGGGAAGAGGGAGGTCAGGAAACATTGATCGTGTACATTCATCAATTATGACCAACTGCTCTATTAGATAATAACTCAACTGCCCCTGTTTTGGCTACTGAAACATTAATTTTAATAAACATGATTTTTAATTAAATGACAAACTTGTAATGTGCTTCAAAAATTAAACTCAAAATTAAAAATATCGGATTTGCTAAAAGACGATCACAAATCCAATTTCAATTTTTTTAACGTATTTCTGGACATAACTGCAATTGTAGTAAACGTAGCTAACCACAAACAAAAACAAATTCCTTCAGAGTAACAAATCATTTTTTAAACAGCTTTATTAACGTATTTCCGGACATAGGTGCATCTGATTGCACCTTTAGTCCTCTTCGTAATCTTCTGATTGGCGTCATTACCCAAAATAAAGCTTGCATCTTCCTCCAGCAACAAGAATGTTGAAGAAACAGTTCAAATTTTCGCGCCAACTCAATTGTTTTTGATGGCGCTTCGTAGCTGTCATCTGTCAAAATTTAGCGGCTTTTTATCGGTTTTGGCGCCAATATTTAGTGTTGTATAAAAACTCAAATAAAACAAATAATTCGCACGTAAATAATTAAACTAAAGTGTAACATACGCGTTAACATGCCTATGTAAGTATTTAAATGATTTCTAATTGATTTTGTAATTAACTAATTCAAGCAGGTCTCCGACAAAATTGGGGTTACCGCCAGTGGAGGCCGGTAAAAATTCAGAAATTTCTCCAAACAGAAAGGACAAAACCGATTCAAACATTCAAGATCGAGGCGATTTACCACAACCCGAAAACACAAAATTAAACCTACCATTCGAACATGAAGAATACCAGTATTTAAACCACATCAGCGCCATAATCAATCGCGGAATCCCAAGAAGCGACCGTACCGGGGTCGGAACTTATTCGATATTTGGGGCCCAAATGCGTTATTCTCTTCGCAACGACGTTTTTCCGCTACTAACAACAAAACGCGTGTTTTGGAGAGGTGTCGCCGAAGAACTCTTTTGGTTTATTAAAGGTAATTTTAGATTTTTTACCAATATTGTTAATTTAATAATTTAAACAAAGGTAGCACCAACGCTCATGAGTTGAGTTCAAAAAACGTTCATATTTGGGACCCTAACAGTACCCGTGAATTCTTGGATTCAGTCGGATTAACTGATCGAGAAGAAGGTGATTTGGGGCCTATTTACGGGTTTCAATGGCGCCATTTCGGGGCGGAATATAAAGGGATGGGTGCCGATTATAAAAATAAAGGGATTGATCAATTGGCACATGTGATTGATACTATCAAAAATAGACCAAACGATCGACGTATTATTATGTGTGCCTGGAATCCAATTGATATTCCCGAAATGGCGCTGCCGCCTTGTCATTGTCTCGTCCAGTTTTTCGTGGCTAACGGAGAATTGTCTTGTATGCTCTATCAAAGGTCCGCTGATATGGGGCTGGGAGTACCCTTCAATATCGCCAGTTACGCGTTATTGACTTATATGATTGCTCATGTTACTGGGTTGAAGGTTTGTTGCTTTATTTTTTGTCGATTTACTTATGTAACTTTTGTTAACGCAGCCAGGTGAGTTTGTTCATACACTAGGCGATAGCCACGTGTACTTGAATCATGTGGAAATTCTGCAACAACAGATGAGACGCAAGCCAAGACCGTTCCCTACCTTGAGGATCAAAAGGCAAGTCGATAACATTGAAGACTTTACCTTTGATGATTTTGAGTTGATTGGATATAATCCACATCCAAAACTTAACATGCCAATGGCAGTTTAATAGAGATTTTTGCTTCTTTTTACTTGATTTTAAATGTATGTATAATAGACGTTATTTTATTTTTTTCTAGTGTTTAAAGGCTATACCAAAATTAATCTCAAATAACAGCAATTAGTCTTATTGCATCTACCTATTACCTCTAGTCCTATTTATTATTTCCAGTAGGAATTCAGCTGTGTAAACTTTTTCGGTTAAGTTTGGAGAACTTTTCTTCGGGCGCTCCCCCTCGGAAGGCAATAGCAAATCCCCGAATAGCGTCTAGAAAACTTCTAAATTTTTGGCCGTTATACGACTTCGGTGATCCTACGCGTCAGTGCGAACTAATAACAAAAAAATCAAAATCACACTTGAATTCAAGTTGTGTTTTTGTTTGCTATTGTTAAATAATCAGAAATGTTTCATGTTATTCAATGAATATTTTTTTATTCGAATGCAAATTTAATGACATTTCCAACATAGGGACCTTACAGCTATTTTTTATTTTCTTTGTTTGAATTGAAAAATTCTTTTGAATTAAACGTTTAACGCTACCGGTACGAGTTTTCGAATTTAGTATCGCCGTTGTATGATCATTTTTAGTAGGCCAACGCTACCGAGAATAAAGTGCTGCCTCTAGTGGATTATAAGCAAACAATCCATAAGTGTCTCAGTTTTCAATCATTCCATTTGCCAGGTTCTTCAAATCAGTTCGCAAAAATGGGGGAAAGGTAGCTCAACTATTCTACTTGAAATCAAGCAAAAACATGAGGAGAAGGCAGGAGGGAGACCTTACCAAAGTTGGAGTCATACTATTTATTACATTTTTACCTCTTGAGATCTCTATCAACAATTTTAATAGTAAAACGTAGTTTTCTTCTTCTATGTAGTCCAAAGAGCTGCTTATTCCTCTTTCACTATTTTTTCTCTTACGATTGAGATTCTCAACTCTTCCTCCATTTTTTTTAGTGGTAATCCAGGTGCTTTAGAGGCAAGTGATTCACTATTCATGCAGATTTTTCCAATTTTTTGGACATATTTTCTTCACATTATTTCTTTGCCCCATCTGACTACATTCTTTCGTGCACATTTGAATCTTACGACTTAATTCCTTTCCCTATTCCATATATCTAATCCAAATACTCCAATCGAACAGTCTGGAGTAAGAGAGGCTCATAGATGTAAAAATCAAGCGAACAATAAATTAAATAGACTGAGACTAGGTCAGGAAAAAATATGACGGAAGATGATTGGAGGTAATTTCAGGAAGAGACACCTGAAACGGGAAGAGCTTATCAAGGAAATCGATGCATATTATCTCTTTCATCATATTAGGACTAAAGTATTGTTAATGTTTGAAGTAGGGTGTAGGGTTTGGTTAGGTGGTGCTGACAAGGTGGAAGGGTTTTTGTTCCAAGTAATGTTTTTTAACTACGAATTTCTGCCGCCAGGGTGCAACAGTAAAAGCTTCACCTGCATTGGATTTGTATCTCGTTTGTCAACTTGTCTTTTTTAAATTTATTTGGATATCGCCAATCTGCCATGTAAAGTCTAAATAACAGTTCCGGAACATTTTTTTTTATTATCATTCCTGTCGTGATATGTACATATAATAGCAAATATGGCAGTTGTCTTTTTGTGTAGTGACGTACTTAATTCAACAAACACTAACAACCAGAAGTACTTTAGGCGAACTTAACGCTTTTGGTGGTCGGTACTTTCCGAAATGTAATTCTTATATAGTTTCACTCCCGCACATCCACAGCTATGTTTACGTGTCCTGTTTTACCATTTTGCAAACTAAACTTCAAATTGAAGTCATCACGATTATTGTTGTTATGTGACAAATCGGACGCCATTATGGCTCCGATTGTGCTAATGTGAGTGACACCATAATCACAAACCGGTAAATTCCTCCTGTACAACTTCCTCGCAACGAATCCAAGCAGCACCATTTCAGCCAACATCGAAATATTGTAAATCACTAGAAGAACGAAATTATTCGAAAAAATTGCAACCAAAATGAGTTACCGTACAATTTCCATAAACAGCAGGCGTAATAGGGGGGTTGCACGGCAACATTCCCGTCCAAACCAAACACCTAGTGATCAATCCCTGAAATTTGGCCAGTAAGAGGACCATTTGAAGCACTATAAATTTAGCTTGTATCGCGAATTCGTCCCCTAAAAACCCTCTAAGTAAATTGATAGTTATCGCCATAGCCCAAATCCCGAAGAGTATCGATATTATGATAACGGGTTGCAGATACATGTAGTTGACTTGGTATAAACTCTAGAATTTGAATCGTTATCCAAGTTGTTTTAATTGTAAATTTTACCAACTTCTCGTTCGGCCCACATGACTAGCAGCACCAAATGGACTAACCCTTGCACCACCGGCAGTTGCAACACCAAGAATCTCAGCTTCCGGATGGAATCCCTACAATTAAATTATCCAGATATTTCCTTCAGAGAGTCCTCAATATATTGAAATAATTCTATGAAACAAAGCAACCACTTTCTGAAGAATGTAAAAACGTGAATTAAAAAATTACTAAACCGATAATTAGTTTCCAAATAAATTGTCCAATTTACCGTCCCGTACTTGGTCACTTCGACTGGTGGTAGAAAACAGCAACACGGAAAACAACAGCAAGGTGTCACTTTCAAATTGAGGGAAGTGGGTTTGGCTTTTCTAACGACTTCGGCTTCGCCTCCGCAATACGCTAAGAAGAGACAAAAAAGTTGATACATGGCTGCCATAAAAACACCTTGAGTTAAAGCTTCTGTGAGAAGATGGGCTCTTGGAACCAAAATGGCGAAATATGTAGCAAGAGCCACGACCTGAAAGATTAGTCTCGTCATAATGTATGCGGTAGGTCGTTGAAAGTGTTACCGGATAAACTGCGATGACGAAAGCAGAATGTGCTTTCATTCGGGACGAGGAATTCTTCATGATGTAACGTAACGTATCAATAAACATAACGAGAACGATGATCACGGCTATTGTGGCTATTGTTACGAGTGAAATTCCATATACAGTTGTGGCTAAAAAAAAAGAAAAAAAATTACAACGATTATTGACGTTACATAATGTTTTTGGAAAATATCGGAAGATAAGTAGGACTTGTTACGTTAGTGTTGCTTCATATTTAAAACGAAGAGGTGCGCCAATTGGAAACTTTTTTTCTTAAAATTTTGTAAGAATTTTCTTAAATTAAGAAATGCTTTAGTGATTTTTGTCTAATTATATTAAAGATTATGCAATAATGCAGTTCACGCTCCCGTTGATTGTATTGTGTAAATTGGCACGCACGAGACGCAATTACAAAAACAAGTGTGGCGCGTCTCTTGAGGAAACAAAGTGAAAGTTCGAGACGTATCCTGGAAATATGTTTCCAAAATGACGTAATATACTTTATGGAAAAGGATTTTTTTGTTACTCCACGAAATGAAAGTGGAACAATTTTAAACTTACCTGACATATACGCCGGTATTGAGGGTATCGCCGCTGTATTGCATTCTGACAAGTTTTTTGGTATCTCCATGTTTCTTAATTTTTCGCAACACTTAAAAGTCTTCACTATTTTTATTCACTAAACTAGTATTTAGGTCACCCATAATTAGAAGAATGCAATTAAAGTTGGATGGGATGATGACTTGTTTGGCTTGGTGTCTGTATGGATTATCCTGGCGTGTGCAAGGAAAGGTGGTTCTTGTACGAATTATTCCATCGAAGAAGGGGGGGAATATAACTTTCTTTAGATCGGTAGATGCAACATATTGGTTGTTTACATAAAATTGTTTCCACCTGATTGAGAATGGGTAATTAATGCGGGTCGAATGGCCGTTATGCAATCGCAGAAATTTCGAAGAAAATCATTGGATCTTCTCATTGAGGGTCGTATCTCATGTTTTGGTGTAAATAAAGTAGTCCAAGTCGATATAAAAACATTGATTAAGGTCAAGAAGATAAGGGGAAAACAACAAGAATTTGCTAGTTAAAAATTTTGCCACCACTGTTAACTGATGTAGTGGCATTCCTCCATTTTTTCCCTTGTAATCCATTTGATTCAACTGCCAGGACGTAGAATTGCTTAACTCTATCTTGATTTAAAAAAATTCTATTTAATGATGCATTGTAATTGGCTGCAATTTTTTGTCAATTTTGTTATCAACAACCAATTGATATCAAGGTGGATAAGAATATCTAAGATTTTCTTTAAGTTTATATTTATACAATTATGACGAACGGAAGTTAGATACAAGAGTTGAAACATTTGATTAAGTCACATAAGCTTATAAGCTACTATATGATTAATAAGTTTGTTATCGACTTTTACAGTTCTTTAATATTCAGGTCTATTGAAGGAAGTTGCAGTCTCATTTCCGGTGCTACTCCAATATTCTTTTTTATTATTACAGGTAGCAATTTTTAGATTTATTAATTAATTTCTATGCCAGATCGGAATAATTTATTAAATTTTGTTAATTTGCCTAATTTAATTATTAAATCAAGAAGAGCGGACATCAGGACTGGTGAAGCATCAAATGGTTTCTAAATTCTAAAACCGAATAGCTAAATAAGGAAATCAAGTTATCAGAAATCATCAATTAATTTTCATTGGTTCCAGTAAGAAAACCCGAAATTGTTAATTTTTCACCGAATTTCCAGAGGTGATGGACTTGAGAAAAACTCTCCGAAAATTCGAATTTGAGAGTACTCACGTTGTAATTGCAATGCGACACTGGAATTATTTGCAAGGAAACTATCGATGCAACCTCAGAATTTTTTACAAAAGACTCAACCGATTTTAAAAATTTGTACCAAAATAGTTCGATAACAATCGACAGATGACGCAACTAAAATTTGCAACATTTCAAATTTAAATTTCGCGATACTTAAGGTGAATCCATGCCCACTCTGGGAATAGGCACGAATAATTAATTTATTTATAACCTTGAGCTACTGCCGGTTACCAATAATTGTTAACGACCATAGTGGCGCCATCTGTTGAGAGTATTTGATTAATAATATTGCGAACTGAAGGATAGATTTAGGAATCCTAGCGCCCAAACTAAAAAATCTACGGCCCCTCGTCACAATGGGCTATCATGTTGGCCCACTGAAGTGGATGGCTTGGTCATTTTTGCTGGACCATTATTAAATATCGCTCGACTAGTCCGTGGAAACAGTTGCGGATGTTTATTTACTTACCATCTACAATGATGGGCCAGTATCTGAGGACACGTCGGGCACTGCCCTCCGCCATAGCAAATATGTTGACCCATCATTGAAGGTGGTATGTAAATAAACAACCGGAACTGTTTCGACGTCCCTCCTCAACTACTTGAGAATGATGGGCCAGCGTTTGGGCAGCATTAATGGCGGGCGATGGTCAACACGTTGCAGTGATCTAGCATAATGACCCCTAAAAAATTGGCAAAGCTCCAAACCAGTAGCTTCCAGAACCTGTAACTCTTTAATCGCTAGCATAGGTACAACAAGATCATTCTAGAAATACTCAAACATTTGTAGAAAATAATTGTACCGTTTTAGCATTGCAAATTGGTACCTTGAGGAGGAATCTCCTTTAGAACTTTTACGATAATTATTGAAAAATATAAGAGGAGCTCAAAATTTTCACGCTACAACCAAAAAGTGGAGAACTTATTAAGGGGCGACTATTACAGAAATGATTTAGCGACAGAGATAGTCAAACCATCCAATTTAAAAGTCTATCGTCAATTGTCGACTACACTCGTTCTGCATCGTAGCGAGAACTCGCTGTAATTGGTTGATAGCTGAGAGCTCGAGTGCACGTGCACCCACCAAATTTAAAAGGACGGGCGTTTGCAAGGGCACAGTATTTATTTTTAAAAATTCAACGAAATTTATCGATAAGTCCTTTACTCTTTGCTGCAATTTCGTAGCTGTTGATTTTTTAATTTCTAAGCCACAAAGTTTATTAGTCGAATAGTCTTCTAGTAGGTGGAGCCACTAACGGAATTCTCGAATTTTCAAAGTGGTTTTCTTTCCACCTCTACAAAATGGGCCAAAAATTGATGAAATCAATAGGCTTGCATTGGTAAATGATGATTTCTGGGTCAAAAAAAAAGTGGGACCTGTCGATCTATTATTAAATTATACCAACAAATAGCCAAATTTTTCCCGTCTCTCTTTTTGTTTGTGGTCTTCGAAAAATATTCTTAACTAGCGTTTTGCCACTACCGTGTTGCAAAGTTCATTGGACATGTTTATGACTACGGGACATTTATTGATTACGAAAACACCTCCAAAAGAAAGTCGGTACGCCAAAATTATTAATGTTACGTTGTTATTTGTTAACCTCCGCGGATTTGCAAGTAAAACTGGTTGATAACTGGCGTCAGCAAATTTATGCGTATGGAAATGCCGGGAATTAAAAAAGTGAAGATTTTCTGCCTTACTTTACGAATTTTTATTTTTGTTTTTTGTGAATTTGTCATTAAATAATTTTTCTTGTTGCGGTTGCCGAAAAAGTTCTCCAATAATCGACGGAACTAAGTAATTGAATGAATCGTGAGTAAAAATATCTGTACAAGTTTTATTTGGAATATAAATAATAATTACAAAAATAAGAAACGTCATTGTCCTTCTACACCCTTAAAATATTATCGGCATCGATGGCCTACATATCTGTAAAATTTATATTTTGGATTATTCAGATATTATAGCATAAGGTACTACATTGTAGCAAAATAGTTAACTGTCTCGAGTCTTCACAAAAACCCTTCTTTTTGCACCAGAAATTCTTTACTGTTTTCGAACTTGAAGCGGTTACTTCTCGCGATCATGTGTCTGTAAGTGACACAACTGCCAATCACCCCTCCCAAAATTAAACTGAGAGGAATAGCGATGAAAATCAACAAATACCAATAAAGCAAATGACTTTCGAGAATTTCTTGTTCGCTTTTCTCATTAGCAAAATCCACTTCCAAAATTTTACTTTCTTTAGTGAGAGAGTACGGTTTTTGGAAATCCTCATTATCAACAAGACGATTAACAATTTCGTTCATTGCAAAAAATTCGTCGTCGATCACATAATTATCGCATTGTTCTTGAAAGGCGGCAGTCACTCCGTTATTGTTGAAAATATCGACGAAAATTAAATCAACGTTTCGACATTGAACCGGTTTCGTGAGTTCCGTTAAATTTTTAATTGTTAAATAATTGAAGAGTTTAACGGTTTTGCAATCGCATTTCCAGGGATTATTAGCCATGTTAACGTAAGATAGAGTATTGGTGATTTCGAAAATCGCCGGGTCTACGTAAATCAAATTGTTTTCTTGAAGCAACAACGTTTTCAGTGTCGGTAAACCGTCCAAAGCATCACTTGGGATATTTGAAATATCCGCATTTGCTAACGCCAACACTTCTAGACTTTTCGATCGAATCGTAGGCATATCCCCGAAATTATTCCTCGACATATCCAGTAGAATCAATTCTTCATTTTTTGTTATAAAATCTCCCGGGATGCTGTTGAGTAAGTTGTCGGCTAAGTAGAGTTCTTGGAGATTTTCCAGTTCTTCGAACGCTTTTTCTTCGATTAAAGTGATGCTGGAACCGTTGAGATAAATTTCTTTAACTTCGTCACTTTTGTCGAAACTGAAGTCGTCTATGTCTATGTTGAAAATTGAATTGCCGGAAAGGTCGATGATTACTGGATTGTTGGATAAACTTTCGAAATACGGGACGAATTCTAACGACTTGGAGATGCAGGTCACTGAATTCTCGGTACAGTTGCATCTCAAGGGACAGCCGGTTTTGGCCCCGTGGAGAAGCCCCAAGATCAGAATAGCAAAGAGCGGGAACGATAACATCTTTAACTGGAAAATCACGATATACCTAATAAGAGTCTGCAATCGCAACACTTAGTATCTAACAATAACTGATAGGTTCTAAGTGGTCGATAGCTTAAATATTTTCAAATTGTTCCAACCATATTTGCGAAATATTCGAAAATCTTGAGATTTACGCCGAAAATTGTTTTGATCTATGCAACTAAATTGTTTTAATTCATCGGATAATGATAATCTTCGTGAATGAGATGGTTGAGTGGTTTAACCGGAACTGAATGAAGATATTAAACGGATTCGAGGCGATACGCGATTTTTCGGGGAAAACTGCAACACTTACGTGATTGTGTGGGAATTGAGGCACTAGCGACACACCAAAAGAACGTTAATCGATATTATTTATTACTTATCTTATCAACCGACTGAATTGAGAAACTGAGGTGTTTGCTTGGTCGCTACAATATTTTAATCTTGAAGTGTTTACGTTTCAGAACGCTAGATTAAATAGGTTTAGGATTTTTACAAATTCGGTTATGTAAAAGTCGGTTTATTTACAAAATCAAGCAATTTGGGGGGTGTTCAATCCCAAAAACTCAGTTGACCGCAAATCACCATGAAATAGGTAAAAGCAACAAAACGAGAAAATTTCTGTACCGGAGATTTCTTATTCAGTCTAGAAAACCTAAATTTTGAAACTTTCGTTTCTCTAAAAATATTTTTTGAGTTTCTGAAAAATATTTTTATCTTAAACTCAAAATTATTTATAGACCTTCCCATCTTCTTTTATAGTAAGAGAATCTAACTTAAGGACTAAATATAGACAAATCCAAGTCTTAGCCCCCAACAAAACCTGAAAAAGTATCTTTGATTGTTATTGAAAAATTTAACTTCTTGTCTTGTTAATTTTTACCTACTATCGATTAGCCCCATGTGGTAGTTCAGAAGGTACAATTAAACATAACTCCTTTAACTACTCATTTATTCAACTATTAACTAATTTACTGATCATTTTCGAAATCAGCTGGATTTTTCCGCATCATCTTGGCGTGCAGCTTCTCCGTTTGATCGTAAACGATGTACCCTAACACAAACGCTAAAAATATAATATTAAAAATTTGCAGTTACACATAGACAACTTACGAGGAACCACATAGAAAAATTCCTCCCGAATACGTCTAACCATATTGGGTAGACCATGGGAAATGAAACCAGCGAAAGCTTTTTGTTCGAAAGGCGATAATCTGTAGGTAATAATGCCGCGAAGCTTGTATAATTCGCCGAAACCGTGCCCCATCTCAGATTCCTAAAGACAGTTACGTAATCAATAAAAATTTGATTATGAACAGAAATTACGATTAAAAAATTGTTAGTTGCGCGATTTATTGCCATTAATAACCTTAATTTACCTGTTTTTATTCGGTTTCTATTAATTTTATTGAAGAAGTAGATTCAGGCGAAATAATCTGACCCTGACAGCTGTCAAATTTGGGTAATTTCTCCCCAAATCGCTGATGTTGGCACTATTTTTTAGCGCCAACTTGAAATTTGGAGTAACTTGTTCAAAAAGCAAAGTCAAAGTTTCAATCGTAATTTGGATGAAACGAAAATTGCTAGTTGTCAACTTAATTGCATGAATAACTTTCATTTAGTTCTTTTTATTTCGTTTTTTATAAATTTTATTGAAGAAATAGATTGAGAGAAAAAAATTGACAGCCGTCAAATTTGAGGGATTTCTCGGCGAGTCGGTTTTGAGCGCTAAACTGCAACTTCAATTAACGCATTTAAATGAAAAAAAAATTGTTCGACCTTAATCTGAGTAAATCGAAAATTGTTATTTTTTTCATGGAACAGGTGGAAGAAACTCGATCTGACAGCTCTCAAGCTTGGGGGGTTTCTTGGTCACTGATGTTGGTGACATGTTTGAGCGCTAAATAGAAGCTTTGAAGACTCGATTTTAAAAATAGAAATTAATGGTTTTTACTTTAATTTGGGTAAAACGAAAATTGCGAAATGGAAAATTGTTACTTGCGTAGAGTAAATAACCGAATTTGCCTGCTTTTATTTGATTTTCTATTAATTTTATTGGAGAAGGGGATTGAAGCAAAGAGTGGTCAAACTTGGGGAATTTTTCGTAATTCGTCGATGTTGGCGCTATGCAAATTGAAATTTTGAAAAACTTATTTAGTAATAATGAATCAATTTGGGGAAATTATTTGAACCTGGACGTGGAAATTAGATGAAAAAGTCAATTTGGTTAATTTTTAATAATGCTCCATACATTTAATGTGAAAAACTGATTTTTCTTAGTATTAGTAATAATTGAAATTCGCTTAATGATGATGGACGTGGAACGGATAATGTGGGTGATCGACGAATGCCTCTAACGGACAAATTCGATTGTTTGTATTGCAATCGTTTAAGATACGGACATCTTCTACATCTATACCGAAAGTCAAAGACTCGATGGCTTCCTTAATACGAATTGCTGCTATCGACTTCACTATCACGACAACGTGCAGTGCGCTAACCTGCAACATAATTAATAGCAGCAGAACTATTGTGCAACTTTTTATTAATACCAAATAATTAAAGACAATTTGGGTTGCAGATCTGTCATATTTGTTTGCAACCGCTTGAATTCTGTGATCATCGAGTGTATGGTCGGGAAACCCGCTGGAGTTTCTGCTGGAATGAGGGAGACCCAATGGACAATATGCCGCAACTAGAATACCGTGTAATAGACAAAATTCTCTCATTTCTTTTTGGTTCATGTAGGGGTGCAATTCAACTTGATTAACTACGGGTTTGATTTTGCAAACTTGTAAAATTCTGGTGATTTGTTCGATGTTGAAGTTGCATAACCCGATGCTTTTAGTAAGCTTCCGATTAACACATTCTTCCATTCCTTCCCAAGTTTCAATGTAATCAACATCACTGAAAGCGGCAGTGTTTCGAAATATAGGCACAGCACCGGCATCTTCCTAAAATAAAAAACCTAACACATCGAGAAATTTGTTAATAATTAAAAACCTGAAAACCCATTGGCGAATGCATTATATATAAATCGACGTAGCTCAACCCCAGCGAACGTAAAGAATCTTGCAACATTTCCACCACTTTTTCTTTTTTGTGGAAATTATTCCACAGCTGCAACTCATTTAATAAGAAAAAATTCAACAGTTTCAAAAAATTGATACTTTGGTACTGATGAAGAGCTGGTTTCTTTCGACCTTCTTTTCTTGTATTTTGTAGTTAATCGCGTATCCTACATCCGCCTCGTTGCCGTAGATCCAGGCGCAATCGAAATGCCGGAAACCGCAGTCGATGGCAAATTTCACAGCTTCTATCATTTGCCCTTTCGGACACTTTCGTAGATAAAACTGAGTTTAAGATTATTTTTTTTTTTGGTAACCACTCTTACCTCATAGGTACCTAAAGCCAAACAGGGCATAGTGTAATCATTCATTGTAAACATTGTAAACGGTTTCAAAGTCATTTTCGCACGATAACCTTTCAACCACGCATTTACTTCTGATGCTAAGATAATTTTTTTTATCTCGCATTAGACATCAACTTTTATCTTTTGTCTTTTTATTTTATCGCATTTACAGGTAGGCAGCGAATTCTTTAAAACCATTAATAATACAGATAAGAGAGAATAATCGCCAATATTAAACAATATCTGTTTGCTAAAATTGCAAAATCATCTTCGAAAAATCCTTTTTTGGTAAAAAAGTTTGAGGATTGCGGATTAAAAAAACTATTTTGCCAAAAAATTTACTTCCATGTTGTATTGTTAAATAAAAGACAACTGCTAATGGATTAACAACACTTTCCTCAAAACTCGGTGTTGAAGCTGTAGTACATGTGATCACTGAACATGCTCAAAGGACACACCCTCTGATTTTTGTTGCAGGCGTCCAAATACGCGACATCATCTGGATCCAATTTGAAATCGAAAACGTTAAAATTTTCAATAATTCTCGATTTCGTGACAGATTTGGGAACAACGGTGACACCCAAAGAAATCTAGAAATTCAGTTTAAAACAAAAATTGACAATAGAAATTTTACCAAATAATTGAGGACTACTTGGGCGGGAGTTTTGTTGTATTTTTTTCCAATTTCTGCAACTTTCGGATCGAAAATCGTAGGATCAGGAAAACCTGGAGTTCCTGCATATTCGCTACGTCCTAACGGGCAATAAGCCGTAATGACAATGTCTCGATCTTTACACCATTTTGTTAGTTTTTTCTGGTTTAAATTCGGATTCAGTTCGATTTGATTCACAACTGGTTTGATTTTGCAATTTTGCAATAATCGCTCCAACTGTTCGCTGTTAAAATTCGACACGCCTATACTTTTCGTAAGGCCCAAACCCAAACACTCTTCCATGCCCTCCCAAGTTTCCAAATAATCCACGTCGCTGTAGGCAGATGGATCATCCACGGGCCACAGAGAAGCATTTTCCTAATAATTTTCAACGTAATTAAATAGTTTCGTCCACAAATTTCTTAGTTTACCTTAAAACCGAAAGGCCAGTGAACCAGATATAAATCGATGTATTCCAATTGAAAACTCCCCAGGGTTTCTTTCAGCATTGGCACCACTTTGGCTTTAGCGTGGAAGTTGTTCCACAACTTAAAGTTCAGTTTCAAAATTATTTTAAGAAAATCGTCTTAGCCTCTAAGGCCTGCGACATACTATGCGTTTTAGCCGGAGGGGCTTACTGAGAAAAGCAACTCAAAATTTGCGGTTGTAAATTTCTCAAAACAACGTCCCGTTAAACTGCATAGTGTGTCTCACCATTAAAGTGGAATCTCAAGTTGGGTGGCGACAATCGCAACTAAAGGTTGCTATGGGAAGTTCGCTAATCAAATGGTAGGTTATCTTGTTTGACGTGGTTTCCATAGCAACCCGTAGTGGCGATTATCGCCACCCAACTTGAAATCGCGCTTTAAGGGTAGGACACACTATGCGTTTTAACAGGAGCGGTTGCTGTCTTCCCGGTAAAACGCATAGTGCGGCTATTGGCTAAGTTACTTTCAAGGATATACATTTAGAAAATATCGCGGTGGAGGCAGGCGGCACTGGGAGTAATACCCACAGAAGCTTTAAAATAGAGCCGTAGTGGCGCTCATAGATTATTTATTCAACGAATAGCGCGCCTCTATGTCTACACACCGTCCAAACAATATCGTCATAAATAAGATTTTTGTTTATTAATGCGATTAAGGGATCAGGTTGTCGTTTATGCTCGCTTTTGTTCTTGGAAAGTCCGAAACACGTACTTTGCTCGTAATGAATAAATCTTCCCGTTTTACTGTTCCTTCCTTGATTGTTTCTGCGATAGCAGCTCCAATTTCATGTTCGTTTCCGTAGAACCAGGCGCAATCGAAATGTCGATAGCCGGCATCGATGGCGTCCTTGACAGCCCTTTCTACTTCGCCTGGTTCAGACTAAAAATCGAAAATGATAAATAAAAAAATTTAATTCCCAATTAGATACCTTGTACGTTCCTAGGCCTATAATGGGCATTTCAATCCCATTGTTCAGTCTCAACGTCCGCGACATGCTTGCTCTCGCTTTAAGCAAATTTTATTCAGTTAAGGTCATTTAAAGGAAAAGTAGCTGATTTCAACTGTTTTTACACTAGCAGAACTGATTTAGTTATCTTTATCTATTCATTGCGTAGAAGAGTGACAACGATAAAATTAAGAGGCCGTAACGATTACATAAGCATCCTTGAAACACGGAAACATGGGCGTAACAAGAAGAAAACATGAGGGGGCATTAATATTTTATCTCCAATCTTCTGCGTCCATAAATGTGAAAACAAAATTTCGAAACTCGCGCTGCATTATGCTTTTGAGGATTGAGAGTAAAGATAATTTTTTTTGTCTTTACTTAGAAAATATCTTCAGCTTAATGAAAATATTGTACTTTTAGAAATATGATTTGGGGGTTTTAAGCAAAGTAAATTTTAAGAATTGGTCTTTAATCGCAACAAATCGGTACATCTTGCGAAAATGACCGCCTAAATAAATAATAGTGGGAAAATAAATATGTTTGTCGAACATAACATTGAATTATCATGTAGATCCATTAGCGCTAAAATTCTGAAGTCTTTTCCTTATTTCGTCCGTTAATTGACCACGAGGCACCTCCACTTCCGCCCTTGTTGTAACTTCACGCAATTTCACCACACCTTTCTGTATTTCGGATTCGCCCAAAATAACCGCTAAAGGGATACTGTACTCTTCACAATGTTGCAGTTGAACCAACAATTTCGGATTTTTCTTATAAGATTGTTCCACCTAAATTCAAAAATTAAAATTTCAAACTAACAAATTCGAAATATCTCACTTTAAATCCTTCATCCCACAATTCTCGACAAAGTTTCATCCGGTCTTCAACCAAATTCTTCTGAGCTGTAGCCACATAAACATCAACTTGAGTTGTGCGGATTTTCTTATTAATTGCGGCCAGCTTCGATTCCAAAACAGCAAAAATCCGCTCCACACCAATCGAGACACCGACGCAAGGAACTTGCTTGTGTTTAGGGTCGAACATGCCCACCAAGTTGTCGTAACGACCGCCGCCGGCGATGGACCCCACTGACACCTCATCGCCGCCCACATCTGAAGGGACAAAACTTTTTATTTTTTTTGTTCTCAATTTTTTAGCGTAATTTATTATTAAAGCGCGATATTTTAAGTTTGAAGTTACGAAATCAATAAAAGACGCTCTATACATGGTTAGTTAAAAGTATGGAACCAAACTTCTCTTGCCTAAACTATTTGACTTACGTGAAAACTGTTTGTTAAATCATTAATTTAAGGCCATACTAGAACGCCGTCATTTTAGCCTGGGACAACCTTTTTTTCATATTTCTAGTTAGAATAATGTAGAAAAGCATTGTCCATGCAAGGATGAATCTTGTTCCTCTATGTCAAGGAGTTTATTTTTAATTAAATAAATTAAAAAAATGCGCTTAAACGCTCATAATCTTCAACTTTGCTTCAACCCAGCTTGGGGTTGGGAGTGTATCCTAACACAAAACACAGTCGACAACAATATTAGAATGTGTCTTCTAGTGAAAATGCGCACTGTAAATGTCATAATCTAATGGTACACTTTTCACTAACCCTGCAAGTTGAAGCTTTTCGATATTAAAATTTCCTGTATTACCCACTTTAATTTCTATAATTTGAATCATCTCACCTCCTTGTAATACAGCTTCGTAAATGATCCCGGTGTAGTAGTCTAACCCTCTTGCTAAACTGAGATCGAACAGAACTTTATCGTACGTTCCATAGATGTCGCAGTAGTGCAAAATAAGTTTCATAGCCTCTAGCCCTTCAACAGCAGACTTGCTCGCAGTCAATTTTTCGTCCTTCAAAAGCTTCTCGACCAGTTCAGTTTTGCCGTTCAATCTAACATATTCTCCAATACGATCCGCGACATCTACAGTCAAACCTTTCTCCTCCACCATTTCTTTCTTGACCTCGTCCCAAGGCGACTAATAATCAATTAGTTAATCACCCACCTATCAAGTTTAGTTGTAACTAACCTTGTCGAGTTTATCAACAGCTGAACAGATTGACCTGAACTTATCCTGGGGCACCCCACATGCCTCAAACATACCATTGAGAAGTAGACGGTGGTTCAATTTGATAACGAAAGGGTTCATTTCGAGAGTGTCGAGAATTTCACATACGATTTTCACACACTCCGCGTCGGGAAGCATGGCGTCGTATGCGCCGGCAATGTCGAAGTCCTAAAACATTTTTTTTATTACTATCTCTAGTTTAAGCTGACACTAGAGTATTCTCTTTACTTTAAAAGATTTGTCCCGCATATTGGTATATCAAAGTTTTGTCAAGTTTTCTCAGACTTGTAGCAAAAATTGGTCTATACGTCAGTAGTGGCGTGGGTGTAAAGCCTTATTACTGGCGTATAAGCCTCCTCTCTAGTGCATGCTCCTTCTATAGAATAAGTTGCCGACTAATTTGAGACCATATTAGAGCATATTTTTTTATAAAATGGCGAAAACCTATTTTTTAAGGGCACCGTGCCAATATTTCTATTTATTCTGAGGGAGAGAATTATTCTTCATACAGGTGTGATTTTTTTCTACATCAAACCCTTTATTTTCAATTAAATAAAGAAAATTTGCGCCCAATTCTACCTACCTGAAAAAAGGGGAAAAGACAAAACCAGCAGAGCGTGACACAGTCACTTTTACTGTCACCCAAATGTCAGAGTCTAGTATTGTTGTCGATTGTGAATTGTGTTGGGGGTCTGTTCTCTTTTCTGAGGTAGGCAGAATTGGGCGTTTTAAAGAAAAGCCAAGCAAATTTTTAATATTTATTTAAAAATAAATTGGTTTGCAGACTTAACCACTTCATTTGGTGCCTTTCTGAGTGCCGGCTCAGTACTAAGCACATGCTAAACTCTTTTTGTTAGAAGTGTAAAGTTTAGGATGCCCTTTCGGTCGTTTTCAAATAAATGATTTTGAAAGAATCCAGATATTGGCTTCTCTCAAGCGCTATATATTTCCTCTTCAGATACATAATTGTGAATTATCGCGGAAGCTTCAGAAAAATTATTTTTAAGCCCCTTTTCGTTGATAGCGCCGATTATTTGATACTTACACATTGGTAAAACTCGCGGTAGCGCCCTCTGGCTATCGAAGGGTTGTCCCGCCGGTAAACCTTGGCTATATGGTAGCGCTTTATGTTAGTAATCTTATTCATCGCTAAATACCTAGCGAAAGGGACAGTGAGGTCGTAACGTAGTGAAAGTATTTCCCCACCTTGATCTTTCAAATCGTAAATCAGTTTCGAATCCTCACCATATTTCCCAGTTAATACTTCCTGTAATAAAAAAACGACCAATATATGAAAATGTTACATAATTAGAAACGGTAACAAAAATTGCATGATGTTCGCGAATCGAACACACCTCCAACCCACCTTGACTTCAATTCCGCCAAAGTGAGTCAGGTTAAGAACTGTTACTTACCTTTAGCTCGAATATGGGTGTGTCTATGGTCTCGGCACCGTGTTTGTGGAATACTGATATGATTTTGTTAAGAACCGAAGATCTTAACGCCATTTGTTCCGGGGCAAAATCTCTGGTCCCTTTCGGGGTTTTGAGAATGAATTTGTGGGAGGGCGCCGACGAAGATTCATTTTCCGTCAATTTAGCCTTCAGTTCCAATAATTTTGCAACTTCTTCGGCAATCTATGACAAGAAATAAAATAGAAACGACCCGAAACTGATAGTAATTAATTTCCATGCAAGCTGCACTAATTACTATCAATAATTAATGGTGAAAGGTAAAGCGATACAAGTACTATCTACAGTTTCACAATAAGGTCACAGGTCCTGTTGACCGATATTTGAGTCCAACATTTGATTATAGATCAATCAACAACTGCCCGATTGCGATTCTAACGAAAACGTTAAATAAAAAATTGTCGACTGACCTGTGGTTTTCCATTGAAACTGGCTGAGGAGGTGCTTAAAAATTTGGCAAATCCCACAGGCCGTGACAAGCGAGAAATAGAGCGCAACATCTTATTCTCAGTACTTCAACAACAAAGTTACCTGCACATCCAAGAAATAATTGGTTAAGTTTTTGGTTTCGTCGCGATCAGGGGGACGAAAGCTGAGTTTTTCTTCGTTAGTAAAACTGTTCATATGACGATACCATCGTTTTAAATGATCGAAATTGTCCAAATTGTGATTGGAAAGATTTTTCAACAGTTGTTCATCTGCAGTTGTCGGTTTATATCCGCAAAAGTAACTGCGAGTCGATATGTAATCGTTGAGAGATCTGCAGTGATTTCTTGATAATTTTGGGAGAATTGACGCGAATTCGGTGAAACCCTGGAGGATTTACATTGTTACCTGCCAGGTCGTTAACACTAATCATGAAAGGATCTCAATTAATTATTTTTTTAAATTGTTTTAATTTTAGGGAGATTATTTAGAATATTATGCGCTTGTTGTTGATGATAATGCCATTTTTTACCTTTTCTTTGCTTTCTTTCGCTGACTTGCACTTCCTGACGATATCGCCCTGTTGTTTAATTTGTTGCTCCAAATTTTCTCTGTTTGACATCGCACTATGTTTCACTTAATTAATTTTTAATTACAAAAAAATTATTCGTAAATAGTAAAATTTGTTGAATTACAAGTTAGCATGTGCTTGGGACACGTTCTCATGGAAGCTGAAGGCCGAACTGTCAAAATCTGACGTTTTGATAGAATTATTATTTGTTAGATTGGCTACAATGAGAGCGCGAAGTTTAAAAGTAGGGCAAAGCATTAAGAATTGCATAACTAGTTGGCGGTATATAATGTAAAAAATTACCCAGAATTCAATAAAGCTGTAACTTTTCTTCTTTGAACTATATTTTTAATTATTAATGTTTTTTTTCAATTTGAAACACATTACAGTTAGTCTAAGGAACTTAGAAAGCTAATAAGTAATTTTTATATAGCTTAAATGTACTAAAAAAACTATTGAAGATACTAAGAAATTAATGCCGTTCTTCGTAATGTAATGTAATACTTCGACGCGTTAGCTATTCACTTCTATTAAAGAAAAATATCTACAACTGGTTTGTTCAATTTTAGTCTTTTTACTGCTTGAAGTTGTCGAGGAGCTCTAAGAGTTTAATTTCGAGAAGATGATGAGCTACATATCTTGACAGTCTGACAATTACTTGCTCTTCAATGCGCTTAAATATGTTTTATTAAAACTTTTCTTGCTTATTTTAAAGAAAAACTGTAACTGCGAAACTAAGTAACTGGGGAAAATGCCACCTAACACTTTAATATGTAACATGTTTCATTATTGAAGGTTAAATTGTGGATAAATTAATTTTATTTGTTAAACTGTTACGATTTTTTGCTTCAAGATAATTACTCCTCGTGTTCACCATTTGTCGATGCTGTTAGTTAAAAACGGTTAGAATTGTTGCTAGTGGAAACAGAAATTGTTGAATTACATGTCGAGGAACGATTTAAGCGATTTTAAGGGGGCGTGCATAAACCACGTAGCTTGATTTTGGTCTGCTCTAGACCCCCCCCTCCCCCCATGTGGCTCACCGTGGCTTTTCGTTGACCCCCCCCTCCCCCTGGAACGTAGTTTTCCCGAAAATTTCTGGGAAAATATAAAAAATAAGCTGAAAATGTTTTTAAATAAATAATATTTATTCTAAATTTTTTTCTTCGATAAATGTAGGCTTTAGCCACTCATTTAACGATTTCCACAACTCATTCACATTAGACTGTATTTTTTCTTTGGTAAAATCACCACAATAACCTTTCTTATATGCATTAAATAAGTCCTGATACATAGACATTTTTACGATTTCACATGCACAGTATGTGTACTGACCGAGTTCTATAAAACGAAAGCAACAAGCTTTTCACTCCTCGCGGCTCGGCGCCGCAGACTTGTCAAAACCAGTCAAAACAAAAGTCTGCCGCCCGTGTTAGATGGCGCTTTGGCGCGAGATTCAAGTTTGATTTGAATCTCATTAAGTGCATGGCACTTATCATTTTCCATTTTACGATTAAAATTTCAAAATATTTTGTTGGGGTAAAAACTACGTGGCAAAAGCTTCAACCCCCCCGTCCCCCCATGTAACTCAATGTAGCACTTTGGTCCCCCCCCCCCCCCCCCCTATCAAGCTACGTGGTTTGTGCACGCCCCCTAAGCTACAACAATTGTAAATTGGATTCATTATAAGACGTTTTCGAATTTGTTCTATTTTTCAGGTCATAATTTCGAAATTGAGCACCGTAGAACAATACCCACAAACGCTCGAAAATTGAAATAATTTTCATAATTTAGGATTCATTTGCTGTCGGTTTAACTTTATTTGTTAAAAAGTTGTGATTTTTTAATTCACGATATTCACCAGGCGCATCCACCATTTATCGATTTTGCTAATTTTTGATGGTGTAAGTGAAAAATTGTTTGGAACATTATTTAAAAAATCATAAAATTTTGAATTGCGTGTCAATTAGTTATTTAAATACTTTGAAGCTTCAAAAATGCAAATAGGAACAATTGTGGGCCTTTTTGAAATTTCTGTCGTTGCTCAGACGAAAGAAAAATCGTAAATTGAAAAGCAATGAAATAAAAAGTTTCATGGCAGCCTAAAATGAGAATACTTTTTGCTATTAGATATTAAATTGGTATTGATATTGGTATGATTTGCTAAATAATTACAATTTTTTATTTTACGATATGCCCCCGACGCATCCACCATTTACTTTACTATTTTACGATGATGTGAGGCAATGAAAGTTGGAATACTGCTAAAAGAAGCGGGAATTTTTTAGTTACATTGCAATTAATTATTTAAACAATTTTCAATTGCAGATATTGTACACAGTAAGAATTATGGCACTTTCACGAAATTTTCTTGCTTCTCAGACAAAAGAAAAATCGTAACTTCTAAACAAAGAAATGCAGGAAATTGTACCCAGGTACCATAAAATAGTAATTATTATTATTACTATGAACTAAATTTGTATTGTTTGTATTTTATTTGTTGAAGAGTTATGATTTTTTTCCTTACGATATTCACCCGGCGCATCCACCATTTGTCGAACTGATTAATTTTTGTTGATGTGACTCAACAAAACTTCAGAAAACTACTAAAAGACATGGCAATTAGTTATTTAAATAATTTAAAACATTGGAAATTATAAACAGGAAGAATTATGTAATTTTTTTAAATTTCTTTGGTTCAGATGGAAAAAAAATTTAAACTTGAAAACTAAACAATGAAAAAAATGTTTTATGGCAACATAAAATAGCAATACTTTTCACTATTAGAAATTAAATTGGAATTGACTTAATTTTATTCATTAAATAGTTGCGACTTTTTATGTAACGATATTCACCCGGCGCATCCACCATTTGCCGACATTTTTTACTTTTTATTTTGTTAGTCAAAAAGGTTTGAATTATTGCTCAAAGAAACATAACTTGCTAAATCACGCTTCAGTTAACTAGTTAAATAATGCGAGCCGTTAGAAACGGTAATGATGAAGAATTATGGTAATTTCTTAAAATTTATTTTGTTGCTTAGACAAAAAAAAATCTACCTTGGAAACTAAAGAGTTTAGGACTAACCTTATTAACGTTATAAAGGACAAATACCTTTCATAATTTGATATCAAATTGGCGTCGGTTTAACTTTCTTGGTTAAACAGTTATGATTTTTTAATTAAATATTTTTAACTGGCGCATCCACCATTTGTCGACTTTGCTAATTTTTGATATTGTAAACTGCGGAAACGCTAAACGAAATATAAATTAATGAATAACATATCGATTAGTTATTTAAGCAACTTGAATCTTAAAAAATCGAAGAATTATAAGAACTTTCTAGAAATTCTTGCGTTGTTGAGGCGAAGAAAAAATTGTAAGTTTGAAGATAAGCTATTCAGAATATTGATTCCTAACAATTTTGGAGGCGAACACTTTTCATAGTTAGAAATTAAATTGGTGTTGCCTAACTGTATTTGTTAAACAGTTAAGATTTTTTTACTTAATGCGACTAATCAGGCGCATCCACTAATTGTTAACTTTGTTAATTTTTGATAAAAAAAATTGTTATCTCTAAACTAAGAGTAATAATTGAAGTAATTTAAGCAATTTTGGTTTAGGAATTGCTTAGTTATTAAATTGGAAGAAAGTTTATCTCAAATTATTAGATATTTACGGTCATTTATTTAATAATTTTTACCCGGTGCCTCCATCATTTGTAACATTTGTAATTTGATTAAATTAGGTGGAATATGATCGAAATCGCTGCTGTGAAGCAAAATCTTACTAAATTCAATTTTCGTTAATTATTTAAACATTTTAATTGCCTGGAAATTCTTGAAACAATAAAAGTTTCACTCAACTGAAACGGAGAAAAATCACAAACTTCGAAATGAAGCAACGCTAAGAAATCTAAAAATTTTCTAAGTTTGCAAAACTTTTCAGAATTTTAGAGATCAATTTTCACTGAAACTGTTGACTAACCTAAAATTGCTCAATTAATGTTTTGTCCTCATTTAGATATTTCAAAAACTACTTTCGATAAGACGAAAGATTTTGGGGTATTTTTAAAATTTCTCTGTTATTCAAGCGAAAAAATTCATAACTTCAAAACCAAGACACCCAAGAAGTTGACTTTTAGCACATTAGAATGCGAATACTTTTTGGAAATTAAATTAGTGTTCGCTTAACTTAATTTTCTATAACCCCTACAATTTTTTATTTCGGTGTTGACGTCCATCAGTTGTCATTTTTTTTATAATCTTGGTCGAAAATCGTCCCTAAATGAAGCAAATTATTTTAAAAAATGAAAGAGGCTTTATAGAAAAATTCCTTATTGCTAAAATAAGCGGGGAAAAATTTAACTCAAGTTGTAAATTTTTCGATCGGTTTTTGTAGCTTCAGTGAGAAGTAGGAACGGTTTTGTGAGGGTTGTTTCGGAAAGAGTTTTCGTAATTTTTCCATTTTTATTAATCTAAATAAATAAACAATGTAAATTTTAATAAAATGACTGGTTACTCTACATTGTATTATGTTCATTACAGTAAATACACACAACTTACTAAAATATCAAATATAAGAAGGTCCGCGTTGAGTTGATGAGGACACAATGACACAAGCATAGAACCCATCAATGGTAATGGTAAAACGTTGAACATTTAGAGAAACGGCAGTGTTGAGTAACGATTCAAGCCCACCTACTACTACCACCAAACCGAAAGGTTAGAGTAGTAGCTAAAGATATCCCACATAACTGGACATTGTTTGAGCGCAATTTTAAGTACTTACTACGTCTCATATTAATTATTGGATCTCATTTTCGTAATCTTGATTAAATGGAAATAAATACACGTCGATTTAAAATATATATACATATATGACTGACTATATTTCTTCAATATCTAACTCTATAACATTACTTATAGTTAAGTAGTTAATATTATTATAATATCTTCTTACGGTGATTTAACACAGATTTCACAAGACAGTAATGAATTACATGTAAAAGTTTGATGAAAACAATGATTCTTGCAGCTTATTTTAATTACAATGTAAATGGAATCACATTTGATCAACGATTATTTGCGTTGTGTCGTAATCTCCAACGTTCAAGATGCAACCTCGAGATCTTATTGTAAATTTTCTAATTACGTTGCTTGTACCAAACTTTTGGTCATTTACTTACGTACTGAACAAAGAAATTCTGTTGTAAATTCTAAAATCGGCGAAACCGCGTCTTTGTACTGACTCTCCCCAAATTCGGGTGGTTAGCGGTTTCACCGAAACAACCTAACAAGGGTCGAAACGAATATCCAAATTTCGTAGGTATGTTTCAAGTCTTTTAGTTTAAGGATTCGGTTTTTTTGGTGGTCCACAAAAATTACAAGCAGTACATTCAGTGACTACAGTACTAGTGATGTTGCCACTAGTATCACGGTATAAAAGTGAAAATTAAAAGTCTCCGGGAGAATATTCGAGATATTCGTTATGGTAACAGATTTCCTTTCAAAGAAACCACACCGAATTCCACCAATATGGTTTGATTTTTTCTTATTTACACACATATATACCAACATTTATCTAAACTACTAAGTCAATATTTATTAGTAGCGCTCACTTTAAATGTATATAAAAATTTCGGAATTGGGTTCATTATTAAACTTCTATCAATTAAATTGTTGGACAAAAATTTCAAATTTTTTGGAATTTTCCTCCAACAATCACACAACTATTCTATGGTTACAATGAAGGGACAGCTATTACATTCTGAAACATTGACTAATTACGATTTTGGATGGGCCTCGGTTTGTTGTAGCAAAAATTACTACGTTTCGTCTAGATAATTATTTTGGTTGTATTTTGTGTGCGTGTGAGTAGCTTTTTGAAATAAATTTTGAGTGGCGATCACCGCTGATGTGGCGATTGTGGATATGTAAAATATTTACACAACAAACAAAAATAAAATTTGCTATAACATAAACTATCGAATTACAAAAAATAATAAATAATAAAGCTAACAATAAAATTTCGCTTATACTTTAATAGATGAGCAAAACCATCAGACTTTTAAATTTTTGAGAGGGATGCGTCGATTCAGTGGTTCCCGCAAATAAAACGCTACAATTTTTGTTTTGTGGTAAATTACTCGAGTCTGGCTTTATAGCTAGTTTTCCAAATTTCGGCGAGTGTGACAGCCGAATGGAATCGATGAAAAATGCAAAGAGGTAACGTGACACGTTGAACAATAGCCCAAGCCAAAAATCCGTAAAACTCCAACTGTACCGGATTCGCCTCCACTTTTTGCATTTCAAACGTGTAAATTATCCACATCGTCACGTTACAAATCAGTAAAAACGTCACGACTTGTCTTCCCGGCTTAGAACGGTCGTGTTCCGGAAGATGGACGCGACGCCGAGACACGTCAGCGATAAACAACAATTGCAGAATCACCTAAAATTTCAATTTTTAATTGAACCCATCATCTACTTAATTAAAAAATTACCTGCAAAATCGATAAAATTCCAGTAATCATAACCAATAAATTGGGTTCTTTGGTGAAGGCGTTCAAGTGTCCAGCAATGACACTAAACACTGCGTAAGTGAAGAGTCCGAAAGCGGAAACGCGAAGGAGAATATCGTTGAGATCACTTTGTTCTTCAGTTTTGAACTTGAGAGATTGTACCCTGCAATTTACGCGTGAACCCATCAGATGCATTCTTGTGTTGTTGTGTGAAATGAATTGATGAGCGGCAAAAAAGCATGAAATCAAGCAAAATGATTAGGCAATGAAAAAAAATTGAAACTAACTCGTTGCCAATTTTCTAAAAACTCACCTAATAAATCCGACGATTATAGCAATAATGCTGAGCACCATTAGAACACAATGGGACACGTCCGCTAGATAAATCGCGAGAAGTCCAAAATCAGGATGGTGAATTAGCACGAAGAATAAAATCAAACAAATCAAAGAACCGACTAGTAGAAGAAGTCCGAAAAAGAGGCCTTTAGAAGCACCAACGCAATCGACGCGACCCTGTTGAGCATGGGCCATCGCCACAGCACGTCTCGACAACATCACTTCCAAACGATGCTCCAAATCCTCTTGAGTTATGTATCTACGAAACAATTATTAAATTTAATAATAAAAAAACAACAATCACCTGGGATTCCTCCCGATATGCTTCCACATAACGTAGATAACAGCGGCTCCAATCAGTGAATACTCGATGATAAACGGGAATAAATAAGGGGCAGAATCTTGAACTATTGTTCCCATTATATTTACGCGGCCACAACTTAAAGGAGTTAAAGCTGTGCCGTTGGAGGTATTTAAAGCTTTTAATGCTTGAGGTATTATTTCGTCAATAAACTCGGAACCGTTGATGGCATTCCCGGCATCTTCGGCGACTGAAAATTTGATTTCATTAAATTTGATTGGGGCAAAAAAAATTGGTTAGTAAAGAAATTTTAGTAGACGTACCGTTAACGACATTTTCGTTATCGAAATTGTTAAAGTTTCTAAAATCGAAGAAACTTCGATGAGGTGCAGATGTGGTTGTGGTAGTAGCAAGAGTGGTGGTTATAGCTCGCCAGGCTCTAGTAGTTGTTGGGGTGGTTGATGGGGTGGTTAAAATATCTCTGGGTGTTGTATTGAACAAACGCCATAAAGTCGTCGGTACAGTTCTTGTGGGAGTTGTGAACACACCTAAATCCCCCTTTGTTAGTAATGTTAATAAGTAGACTACTTCATGCATTAACTAAAGGGATTTTGATGTAGTTTCGTCTAAAGTTATCCAACAAGAGAAAAAATAATTTCAATATTGTGTTCTGAGCGATTCAAAAACGCGTGGCGAAAAAGAAAGTTTTACATGAGGTTGAGGATTGGTAAAAATGCGCGCTAATCCAGCATTAAGGGACGTTAATCCCTTAATACTTTCAATTCAGAAGATTTCCAGAAATATTGGTAAGAAGATATCGATTAACTTCTTCTAGTAAGAAAGGAAGAAATTAAATTGAAGATCTCTTGCTCTAGTGTTTTTTTGAAGTCGAAGAAACATTTACAAAGTCTCTTCAAAAAGATAAAGACTGATGAAGCTACCCGCTTATTCAGGATTAAGAGATTAACATTTAATATTACATTCAGAAGATTACCAACAATACGCATTGCAAACGGTTTCTAGGTCTTGAAAATTGCTTGGAAAGAAAGAAAGAAAATTTGAAATTTTTTGAAGAATGAAATAAGTTGACAAATTCCAATTTATACATTTTATTCAGAAGATGGTTTCTAGAAATATATCGGTAGGAGGAAGTTGATAAACTTTTTATAAGAGAGGAAGGAAGGCACTGAATTGAAGATCTTGTTCTGCACTAGTTGGTGGAGCTGATGAAGCGTCTAAAAAGTTTCTTCGAAAGATTAAAGATTGATCAAGATGTCCCAATCCAGGATTAAGCCTTTAACACCATATTCGGAAACGCTAGATTGCCAGAAATAAAAATTACAAAAAATTTCTAAGCCCTAAATATTTTCTGCAGCAGAAGAAAGATGTAAAATATGAAATCTTTTGAAGAATAAATTTTTTAAAAGTTTAGAAGAACACTGCCAGAAATAAACTGGTGGGAAAAAATTGGTAAAGGATTAATAAAGGAAGAAATTAATTTTTTGCTCTATTAGTTACTGAAGTCGATGGAGTGTTTAATAAGTTTCCCCAAGAGGATAAAAATTGGTAAAAATATCCGTTAATGCAGCCTTAAGGGAATATCATGTAAGATTCCATCCAGAAACAGTAGATTAGCAAGAGTATAAAGGATTTCAAAGCAGCAAACTTTTGTTGCAAAAGAAAAAAGGAAAATTTGAATCCCTTTTAAGAATGTGAAACAGATAGTACTAAAAATAGACACATTTTCCTCCATACATTCAATTCAGTAGAAGATTTACAGAAATACCTTGGTGAGAAGAAATTCATGAGCTTTTATCAAAAGAGGAAGGAAGATATTAAATTGAAAACTATCTAGAAGAACGAAACTAAAGAAATCCGAATATTCCACCTTTCTCATTCATATATAAAATCAAAAGAATATTACTAGGAACATGTTGGAATCTGATAGAAGAAACTAGACCAAGAAGTTTCTTGAAGTCCGTTTTGGGAAAGTCTGAAAAACTTTTTACTTGGTGCATCTCATTCTTACAAAGCAATTAAGCTAAAGTCTTAATCCGTTTTCGTGTAACACATAAGTGTTAGCTACTCTACTGCTGGTGTTAGGATTGGAAGGGAAAGGTAGACGAACACGACTTACGTCTAGTGCTGGTGGTGGTTGGTAGAGTGGTGGCTAAGCTGCTTAACGTCGAAGTAGCAGTGCTAGCAGTCGTTCGAATAAAATCCCTTAAGGTTGTCGTAACTGTTGGCGTTGTCGTAAGTGCAGCCGCTGTGGTTGTTATGACGTCAGGTACCGCAACATGGCTGCCTAGCACCGTGTTTGCGTTACGTAAGTTGTGCAACCGTATGCTTTCTGCAATATTTACAGAAGCTTAAAACTAAGCTACTCTCTAAACCGCAACGCTATTCACATTTTGTTACCAGTTTCAAAACCACCAACAAGGAAGAAATTTGACCTTGTAACTCTATAGTTTCTAAAGAAAAAAAATTTACCGAGGAAAGTTCGGAAATTAACGGCACAAGATCAAATTTCAATGTTGAGTTCTAATACAAATTAATTGAACAACTTTCAAGCTTTCTGAATGAAACTAACTGGGACAAGGTGGTTGCGGTTTTTTTTTAGGGTGTAATCGAAACGGGTTTGGTGACTTAATCGCGTGCAGAATAATGTGAAAATTTTATTAAAAAAAACTTGTTAGTTAATGGACACGAGAATAGTTAGTGAAATGATCTTACCTGGGAATTGCGAAATGTCGCTGTCATTAAACAACCTTTTGTGGTAAACGGTAATCTCCTTAAGGTACTCAAGCACTAGAGTTCGAATCCAGACACAAATATTTGTTGCAACAACATGCATCAAACCAAAACGTGCTATGACTTTAAATCGGTGAATGTTTAACTGAAATAATTTAATAACTAATTAGGACACTGTAAATTTAGAACAAAAGAAGGCAGATGAGCGGCCAATTTGCCCTCAAACCAACAATTTTTGGACCAATTTGAATTAGGGAAAATTCGCCGCTCTAATCGGACCTAATTGTGGGTTCTATTAAAACTTCGATTTTATTCCAAGGTTTGCTCATAGAGGGAATGCGCGAAACCAATTCGCGACCATCACTTGAAATAGCTACGTGACTTAAGATTTTGCACCGCTATGAACAAACTCTAAGCGTTATTTTTGGATGGTTATCGTCTCTAAAAGCAAATATGTTGAAAAGAAGCAATGATTCCATCTCTCAGTGATGATCGTCATCAACTCGAGACTTACCCGCGAGTTCATGAAAATGAAATACATTTGCATGAAGGTGAAGATCATTTGTAGAACAGGATTGACGCCTCTCAGGATCATGTAGCAAGGAGAAGTGAAGGGTACTTCGAAGAAAGCCCCGAATTCCAACCCGTTGTAAATCATGGTACCAAGACCGAACGCTGCAAATCCTTTATTAGAACAGTTTCGAGTTTTGGGAAAACCTCTCACCGATGGCCCCGATTCTCAGGAAGAAACTGCCGTGACTTTGATCATTTTGGGTTGTCTTTCTCTTCCTCTTCACTTTCGTCACTGTACCGGCTTCGACGTCTGCATTATTGGACGGCGTCACCGCAACCGGCGGTGGAGCTGGATGAACTGCTGGTGGAGGTGCAGGGGCGGCAGGGGTAGACTGTTCCTGCGAGACAACAGGGGCGTCAGATAGTGCACTGATTTCGGCCACAGGCACCGGCACTGCAGCCAAACCTGCGTCAACCACCCCTTCGGAGTTGCGCCGGTAGGTGCTCTACCCCCACAAAACCAAATAAAATAATGAATAAAATAAACGAGTGTTGAGGTGCGACATGTTTGTGCGTGTGAGTCTCTTTTTCGGGATTTTATTTTGTTTTATGGTAGCGACGCCGGAAAAAATGACACGATACCAAACGACTCTCAACGGTTTCGCATCGTTTTTTCCTAACTTTCTTGAGAGAAGGGAAGCGAAACAAAAGTTTTTTCATGCCTTCTGCCCATGCGACGCCACGAAACATTCGGCAAATAAGCGTCTCTCAAGTACTGCGTATCTCGAGTCTCAAGTACAATGTGTCTCAAATGTCGGGTATCATGAAGATCAAGCTTAAAACGGCTGAAGTATAAAACCCCTCAAGTACACTGCATCTCAGATATTCTGTACTGTGAACCTCAAGTACAGGAAACTTTAAATTTTGTATCCTTCAAATACAAGACACCTCAAGTACAGTACATTCTAAATATTGTGTATAATGAACCTCACGTACAATGCATCTCAAGTATCTTATACTCTGTACTTCAAGTATTGAACACCTCAAGTACGGTGTATCTGAAATGCCATGTACCAGGAATGTTAAGTATTAGGGATATAAATTGCAAAAGACCTCAAGTACAGTGTATCTTAAATACTGTGTGCTGTGATTCTCAAGTAAAGATCACTTCAAATTTCGTATAACGTGTATCTTAAGTACAACGCACCTAAAGCACATGTTACCTCAAACACTGTGTACTACAAACCTCAAGTACAAGGCGTTTGTAGTACAGAGCACCTCAATTGTATGTTAAGTACTGGGTATTGTGAACCTCAAGTACATGGCTTTTTGAATACCGTATACTGTGTGCTTTAAATACAAGACATCTTGAGTACAGTGCATCTCAAACATTGTGAATATATCTCAAGAGCATCTGAAGTACTTCAAGTACAGGAGACCTCAAGTACAGTCTGTCTCAAAATACCGTGTACCATGAATCTTAAGTACAAATCATCTGAAGTATAGAAAACCTAAAGTAGGCTGCACAAAAACGCGCCGTGTACTGTAAACCTTAAGTAGAGGAGATCTCAAGTACAACGCACTTAAAATATTGTATGCTTTCAATCTCAAGTACAAGGCATCTCAAGTATAGGTACAGGACACCTGAGGTATAGCGGTCTTCGAATAGAGTGCATTTTTGGCGTTTATGGTGGGTGTTTGAATTTTCGTGGCGTTGGTGGCAGAGTTGAGTAAGCCGATTGTTGAAGGAAAGCGGAAAGTGGGGAGAGTTAAGTAGGCACCAACCTTCGCTCACCTGGTGAGTTGGGGGTGCTGCCCTCTGCTGGACCATGTCACGCATCTTACGTGGAAATCTCTCCCTCTACACGCACAACATGCTCAACAACGCAAAATAACTCAAACTTAACATAAGAAATAAATAAGTTAAAAAATAAAACAGCGAAATATCACAGAAAGTTAAAAATAATGTTAACAAAAGAAATAAAAAACCCCTTCGCGTTAATTTTTTGAGTAATAAGTTTGGAACACAAGTAACTTATTTATGGTGGCAGTGGGTGTGAAGTAACGTAAATGGTTTTACCTTCTCTTGTTTTTTATCCTTCTTCTTTTCCTTTTCTTTGTCTTTTTCTTTTTCCTTTTCTTTCTCCTTTTTCTCTTTTTTTAACCGTTCCTTTTCTTCTTTTTTCTTTTTCTCCTCTTCTTTCTTTTTTTCTTTTTCCTTTTCTTTGGTTTTCTCTTTGGGCGGTTTTTTTACTTTCTCTACTTTGTTTTCGTTTCCGGAACAACAAGTGCTTTCTTGTAGAAGGAAACAGAATACGTAGAGAAGAAACAGTATACTCATCCCGTAAAGATACGTGAAGAATCCTTCGTAGTAGTACAAAGGAATATTGTGGGTGACTACATCTGATATTACGTACGCTATACAGACAACGATCAAAAGTTTCGCGTAAACGAAACTCATGATTATGAACAGGGAGGTCCTGGAATGAAGAAGAAATCGGAGTCAGTCGTTTCAGTTTTGTAATTATAGAAATTAAATCATTGCGTATTATTAGGAAATCGGCCTCTAAATATTATTGGAGTTATAAAACGATTTCGAAAACTTGAACTGGTCGAAGTGACGAAAAGTTTAATTAAAACTTCGCAGTTTTCAGAGTAAATCGATAAAAACGATGAAATACTCGGATGAAATGAATTGAATGCTGAAAGGACGTTTAAATTTAAATCGATTAAATAAACAATTATTGCTCGAGTGAATTGAGTTGTAGCGAACAAACTCAAATAAACGTTTTCGCAAAAATCACTCGACTTGTTGCTTTTGATTTTTCAAACAAAATTTTCATGAAGTTACGAGCTTTTAAATGGGTGATTTGTGTTGCACCCGCCGAAATAAATAAATCAGTAATAACATTAAATAAACATTGATCGGTGGCAATGTTTACGGTCGACTGAACGGAATTACAACATACTTCAGCTTGTCAGAGATCCATGTGGAAGCGTACATTGTGAACTACGCGGAAACACACTGACTAACACTACTGAACTAATTTTCTATAAATAATTTGGAAATTTGGGATTAGGTCGAATATCCTGCCCCACCCGCTCAACGCTTCACGAAAACCATGTGCTGCTGCAACCGCGTTAATGGCCACAAACAACAGGGATTCAAGGACTTAACCGAATCCTATATAGTTTTCAAGGTCAGATTTTTTAACTGCTACCATTCCATATATGGCTAGCAAGGAGAAGAAAAGATGCGAACTACACTTAAAAAAATTCCTATAAGTGTAATCGGAACGTTTTCCTGCAACTACTGCAACTCCCAAAATTTTGGACTTGATTCCGAGTTATGGTCGAAGAAGTCGGAATTAACTGAAGCTATTATGGCGTTCTTATATTTTTTCCCACCATTTCCACCACTATCAACTGTTCAGTGAAATCTAATTTTTTTTGAAAATTGCAACGTACATTGGAGCTGCACTTTAAGTGTGGTTAGAATGCTTATTTCTTGCAAATGGCTGTTTTTATTGAACGTAACTGTACTCTCTAGAGTTTAACTGAGCACTTTTTTGAATACAACACTTTGATTTTAATCCTAAGTTTTCGTCATAGAAGTCAACATCAATCGTTTTAATTTTACTTTTCTTAATTTCCAAAATTTTCCAGAGACTATCGTTAATCACAAACCAAGACACGTTTAAATTTAGCTACTTTGGAAGTCAGTGAAATCTATTGAAAGTTGCAATCTACCCCGAGTAGTAAGGTTCTTTGCCGCTTCAGGTGTAACTCCCAAAATTTTGAACTTAGTTTTGAGTTTTGGTCTTGGAAATGTATAATGGTGGCCACTTTACCTCTCCTTTCAGATTTGGTGAGAATTAGTATCAACCACGAGACGAATTACGCTCGATATTGTATACTTTGCTGGTGTAGAATTTATTGAAAACTTCAACTACACTTGGGGCTATATTCTAAGTTTAAGTTTTTTGGGTATTCCTTGCAAATAATAATTTTCAATGAACTAAATATCATCATTTTTCTGACACCCAAAATTTTGGGTATAGTTTGAAATTCCCGTCATAGAAATGAAATTTTAAACCAACTACCCAAAAACAAAGATGCAATCATCTCACGTCTTACTCTTTCTTTCATTTCTTTCAATATTATATAGACATAATTTTGAATGAATTTAACTGTACTGTTTTAAGTTGAGTAGCAGCACTTTTCTTTAGGTGTGGTGGTAACTTCCAAAATTTTGCACTTGATGTTGAGTTTTGGTAGTGACATTGAAAATTTACTGCAATCACTCTATATCATAGATGCAATTGTGGCACTCTAATTTTTTCTTTCTTTTCAGTATTTCGGACTATTATCAACCACAAAAATACATATTTGACTTTGTAGACTTTATTGGTCAGTGATGCAACCGACACTTGGAGCTGCGTTTTAAGTGTACGTTGCATTGTTTATTATTTTGCAAGTGACTATTTTCAACTAACTTAACCATACTTCCTCGAGTTTGACTGAGCACCAAGACTTTTCTGGCACCCAGAATTTTTTACTTAATCTTAAAATTTGGTCGTAGAAGCTAAAATTGTGAGTAATTTTGCTTATTAGTTTGCAAGTGACTGGTTTCAGCTAACTTAACCATATTACCTCTAGTCTGACTGAGCACCAAGACTCTTCTGACACCCAAATTTTTAT
This sequence comes from Pyrochroa serraticornis, assembly GCA_905333025.2. Classification (NCBI taxonomy): domain Eukaryota; kingdom Metazoa; phylum Arthropoda; class Insecta; order Coleoptera; family Pyrochroidae; genus Pyrochroa; species Pyrochroa serraticornis. The sequence continues at coordinate 3,240,924 of HG995157.1, read as the reverse complement.
TTAATCCTAAAATTTAGTCGCAGAAGTCAAAATTGGAAGCCACCACCCAAAATTTTGAACGCAATCGTGGTGGCTCTTACTCTTTCAATATATTCCAATATTTCGTAAGGACTATTATCAGATATAAAAACAAGCCATACTTTAGTTGGTCCACTTTGGGGGTCAGTGATGCCTAAAGCTGCAAACTACACTTGGAGCTACGCTTTAAGTTGCTTGCTCCTTGGAGGTAACCATTTTCAATTAGCTTAACTGTACTTTTACTGAATAGCAGTTAATGCTTGACTCCCAAAATTTTTGACATTGAAATCAAAACTAAAACCAAGCACCCCATATTAAGGGTGCTAGTACAGCGCCTTCCAATTTTTCTTAATTTTGATGAGCAGCTTTTAATTAAAATTTTAGGTTGGCTTCTACGGAGTTAAGTGATAATTAAATCTCGGATATGTGTTGTCATAAGTGTTACAGCCCACTTGAACAACAGTTGAGTAACAAGTGTAAAAAGTGAAAATACCAAAAATTTTTACGAGGTGTTGACACTTTTATAGTACCGACGAAGCATCCATGGATGATTTAGATGGTCCAGATTAATTTTGTTGATGCGAAAAAATTGTTTGGATTCAGGTTGCAACCTAACGTTTGAGTTGTTGGAGCTTTCAGGAAAAAATTTGGACGATTGACGTCAATACCTTTTGTCGGGTTTGGGTTGAACCTTCTTGAGTTCCATCTCTTTGTTCGCGGCGTTGTTTTTTTCTGCAATAGAATCACTTCCGCCGTGCACCCGCGATACCGGAAGTGTCGCCATATTGTCGATAGACTCCACCTCAACAGTAGCAACCTTGAGTTCACCGCCGCCCACCATTTTAATTTAAATAAATCCTACAAATTTCGAAAAATACCGCAAATTTCTCTCCTCTATTTCGTTGCAGGATCACATTTTTTTCCAAAAATTAAAAAACGATTTAATCGATGTTTAAAGGCCGGAAGAACTTGTGTTTAATTCAATTTTAGTTAAACTTGGAGCAGAATCCTCACATCTTTGAACCGGATGTAGTTTTAGGAGTGGTTTCGTTTTTTTAAGAAAAACAACTTAATCTATTCACATAGTGATTCGGACGTTTTTTTTTGACCCGTTAACGTAACACTTAGCACCAAAAATCGCTTTAAACACGACGAATTTTTTGTTTAAACGTTAAAAGCTCGGCGTTAGACGCCTCGATATCGTGGACTAGAAAGCTCTCGCGAGCGCCGATAAAGGAAGGGATGCTGCAGGATAGTCACGTGTGGTGGTAGAACTGCCAGGATTGGTCCAAGGGCGAAGCTGGCCCGGGATTTCGACCTAGTGACCCCCGTGACCTCACCCAAAACAACCACAAAAATCCCAAATATTTCACTTACAACAACTAAATCCGAAAGTTACAAAAAAAAAACACCAAGAAACAACCCCAAATTAACCGCGTCACCTCCCAACCCCGGAGGAGGATCCAAAAAATTGGGAATTCCCCAAAATTTTGTTATTTTTTTTCCAAAATAATTTCGTGGTTATTTGGGGGGTTTTTGACGGTTTTGGTTAGTTTTCGGGCGATTTTGAGATCGCGTAGGGAAGCTGCGTGGCCGTTATTGATCAAAACTTCCCCTCTCCCGTTTATGAGGGCGTAGCAGCCACTTCAGCTACTCTCTACAACGGCAAATGGAGCTTATTATGCCAGTGTTGTACAGGCAACATGATCTCTTTGTACTAGACTTAAAAGAAAGCCTAATCACCGAACCGGAAAGATTCGACGAGCCCGATTACACAACGCCAACTGAAAGGGTCGACCTTTGTAACGTTAAAAATAAATTGCATCAATTCCGAAAAAATCGTACAAAAATTGCGAGTAGTCGAAATCGTAATCTTACGATATGAAAGGCGGGATTCATCCCGAGCTCTTTGAACTTGAATGTTTACCGAAGAATTACGAGAAAACGGTTTACGTACTTGGCGTTTTTCGGATGAATAGACGTTTCGACGTAGCGAAAATCATCTTCAGGTTCTTTAGGCATGAGAGGTGTTCTGTCGGCTCTGTGGTGAGTAGGTGAGGTGTGAGAACCATATCCGTCAGAGTTCAACTGTAACAAAGCACAAAATGTAAAACTAGCTTCACATCAAAGATCCTATTCTGTAAGCGAAACCGTTGAATTCGTAAACGAAACTTAACACTTTTTCAAATTTTGTGGGTAATTTCGAAAGATTTTGTTACATTTCTACGAGACTCGCAAAATTGGACCAATTAAATTCGAATACCTTCGAGGTCAACGCTCTGATTGAACACTGTCACATTAATCGAATTGGAATTGAATGGATTTGAGAATATCGCACTTTTTGAAAATGTGCAAGAAACGGTTTCGTTTCGTTGGAAGTTTTGGTCAAATCGCGGTTCTGATGCGGTGCAGTTGATTTTATAGCTGCAGCAAGGTTCCGTTGGGAGATTTAGGTCTTTATTAAGGTCAACAATCAGTTTACCTTGACTATGGTAGCTACAGGTTGATGTTGTTCCATGATGAAAGGCGGCGGTGTCGGTATCTTCTTAGGTAACGGCTCCATCGGTATCTGTTCCCCTAGGAGGCGCTCCTTCATCTCGTGGATATACGGGCATCGCTGCATGTTCGTGATTTTATACTGTAAAAAAAATAATTTAATTCGCAATTTCGCAATAGGAGGTAATTTGAATTTATAGCAGTAACTTGGTGTCGTCCAACAGAACAAATCCATTACGTTAATGTTGGTAATAGTTCAAGAGAAGGCTTGGCCATTGATTACGATGGCCGGCCCTCCTTTTACGTACTCCTGAATTAGCAATGTTGGCTGGTTAATTAGGAGAGAATTTTTTTATTGCAGAAGCTACCATCAGAATTTCCCTAAATGTGCATTGAAAGAAAGTAGGGAAATTACTAAGTGAGTTTCGTAAATTCAAGACGTGAAAGGTAAACATAATTGCAGCAACGGTATGAGTTCAAATAAGGAATTAGATTAACTCCGGAAATTTGCAAGGAAGCTCAGTGACTCGCATATAAATATTTGTTGAAGTCGACTACCGTTAATCGATTCAATACCAGAAGCCGAAATTATGGATGCATTATGACAGTTAAGCAAAACTGCTTCTTATTATTTTCACTCCAAGCAGTTTGGTGGCATATTTTTCTGCAAAAACCGTTGCGTAAAATAAAATAAATTATTAAATTGGTGAAGATGACTGCTATGAAACATTAACTAGTCGTTGTAGATTCTAGTCTTTTACTCCCAGTAAGTAGAAAATTTCAAAAAGTTACAACAAATCGAACAAATATGGTTGATGCACTGAAAAAAAATTGATAGGTACCACAATCACGTTGTTAAAGACTCTTGCCAGTAAAAAAGATAAAAATTATGACTTCAATTAAAAAATGTGTGACAAAGAAGAAGAAAGATTTGTTTTTTTATATCACGATTAACCACTACGAGAAAGTTTCTATTCGTAAATTCTTCTTTGAATTTTAACCGGAAAATGTGAGATTTTACTTTGATATGTTCTTTAATTTTTGCTTTTCATCAGTCTGCTAAGAAGATCTTTTTCAAATTCGAGTCTCTAATTCTGTTCAAATAATTTCAACTTTCATTTAAAAAAGGAAATTCTATCTAACTGCTATTAAAAAGTCCATTTGGCAAGTTTTCTTGCGTTTTTTGAGCAAGAAATATCAAAATTTGCTCCCATGTATTTTTAATTTGTGTTTAGCGGTCTGCTAAAAAATATTTTAATTTGAGGCTGTAATTCCATTGAAATAATTATAATATTTTTTTAAAAGCTAAATTCTATTTAGCTACTATGTGAAAGACTACTTGTCAATTTTTTCTTGAGCTTTTTCGTCAAGAAATCTTATATTTTAGTTTGGTATGTTTCTTACTTCGTGTCTTGCAGTTTACTAAGAAGAATTTATTTTATTTTGACTCTCTAATTCTGTTCAAATAATTTCAATTTTTGATTAAAAAGCAAAATTCTACTTAACTACTAATAAAAGTCCATTTGGCAAGTTTTTCTTGCGCTTTTTGACCAAGAAAGATCAAAATTTGCTCCCATGTATTTTTAATTGGTGATTAGCGCTCTGCTAAAAAGAATTTATTTTAATTTGAGGCTGTAATTTCATTCAAATAATTGCAATATTTTTGGAAAGCGAAATTTCATTTAGCTACTATAGAAAAGTCTATTTGTCAATTTTTTCTTGAGTTTTTTCGCCAAAAATGTTAAATTTTAATTTGGTACGTTTCCTACTTCGTGTCTTGCAGTCTACTAAAAAGAATTTATTATATTTTGAGTCTCTAATTCTGTTCAAATAATTTCAATTGTCATTTGAAAAGCAAAATTCTACTTAGCTACTAATAAAAATCCATTTGACATGTTCTTCTTGCGCTTTTTGAGCAAGAAAGATCAAAACTTGCTCCCATGTATTTTTAATTGGTGATTAGCGCTCTGCTAAAAAGAATTTATTTTAGCTTGAGGCTGTAATTTCATTCAAATAATTGCAATATTCTTTAGAAATTAAAACTCCATTTAGCTACTATAGAAAAGTCTATTTGTCAATTTTTTCTTGAGCTTTTTCGTCAAAAATGTTAAATTTTAATTTGATACGTTTGCTACTTCGTGTCTTGCAGTCTACTAAAAAGAATTTATTTTATTTTGAGTCTCTAATTCTGTTCAAATAATTTCAATTTTTAATTAAAAAGCAAAATTCTACTTAACTACTAATAAAAGTCCATTTGGCAAGTTTTTCTTGCGCTTTTTGACCAAGAAATGTCAAAATTTGCTCCCATACGTTTTTAATTTGTGATTAGCGGTCTGCTAAAAAGAATTTGCTTTAATTTGAGGCTGTAATTCCATTCAAATAATTGTAATATTTTTTTTTAAATCAAAATTTTATTTAGCTACTATGGAATAGTCTATTTGTCAATTTTCTCTTGAGTTTTTTCACCAAGAAATAATAAATTATAACTTCGCACGATTCTTACTTCGTGTCTTGCATTCTACTGAGAAGAATTTATTTTATTTTGAGTCTCTAATTCTGTTCAAACAATTTCAATTGTCATTTGAAAAGCAAAATTCTACTTAACTACTAATAAAAGTCCATTTGACAAGTTTTTCTTGCGCTTCTTGAGCAAGAAAGATCAAAATCTGCTCCCATGTATTTTTAATTGGTGATTAGCGCTCTGCTAAAAAGAATTTATTTTAACTTGAGGCTGTAATTTCATTCAAATAATTGCAATAATCTTTAGAAAACGAAATTTCATTTAGTTACTATAGAAAAGTCTATTTGTCAATATTTTCTTGAGCTTTTTCGTCAAAAATGTTAAATTTTAATTTGGTACGTCTCCTACTTCGTGTCTTGCAGTCTACTAAAAAGAATTTATTTTATTTTGAGTCTCTAATTCTGTTCAAATAATTTAAATTGTCATTTGAAAAGCAAAATTCTACTTAACTACTAATAAAAATCCATTTAGCAAGTTTTTCTTGCGCTTTTTGACCAAGAAATGTCAAAATTTGCTTCCATACATTTTTAATTTGTGATTAACGGTCTGCTAAAGAGAATTTATTTTTATTTGAAGCTGTAATTCCATTCAAATATTTGTAATATTTTTTTAAAAATTGAAATTTTATTTAGCTACTATGGAATAGTCTATTTGTCAATTTTTTCTTGAGTTTTTTCATCAAAAAATAATAAATTTTAACTTCGTACGATTCTTACTTCGTGCCTTGCAGTCTACTGAGAAGAATTTATTTTAATTTAAGTTTCTAATTCTGTTCAAATAATTTCAACTTACATTTAAAAAGCAAAATTGTACTTAACTGCTAACAAAACTCCATTTGGTAAATTTTTTTGCGTCTATTGACCAAGAAATGTCAAAACTTGCTCCAATGTATTATTAATTTCTGTTTAGCGGTCTACTACAAAAAATTTATTTTAGTTTGTGGTTGTAATTTTATTGAAATAGTTGCAATTTTTTTTAAGTGAAATTCTATTTAGCTACTATGGAAAAGTCTATTTGTCAATTTTTTCTTGAGCTTTTTCAACAAAATATATTAAATTTTAATTTGGTACGTTTCTTATTTTGTGTCTTGCAGTCTACTACGAAGAATTTATTTTAATTTGAGACTCATTCTATTCAAATAAATTTAATTTTCGTTTAAAACACAAAATTCTACTTAACCACCAATAAAAGTCCATTTGGCCAATTCTTCTTGCGTTTTTTTTCCAAGAAATGTCAAAATTTGATGAATTTTTAATTTGTGTTTTACAATTTGATAAGAACAAAAATTAAGACAAAAATTAGTTTAAATGATTTTAACTTCTAAGAAATAGAATTTGATTAAACTACTGTGAAAACTTTCCATTTACCAGTTTTTCTTGTGTTTCAACTAAAAACTGTTACATATCAATATCAATCCTTTCTTAATTTTTCTTTTTAACTATGCTAAGAAGAAGTTTTAATTTAAGTCTGCAATTATATTAAATTAATATTTACACATTTCCAAAAACCAAAATTCTACTTATCGATTGTAGCTAAATATTTATTTATCATTATGTCCGCTTTTTAGCAAAAGGGTTATTGTGAGCATTTTACCTGCACGTGTGTTCATTTAGAAATGAAGAAGCTATGCGCGGGATTGGTGCTAACTTTTCCCACATGGAGCCAAAAGCACGCTCGAATTGACGCGTCATCAGTAATTTGCTACATTTCAAGTTAACGTAAATTAAATTTTACGCCAATTCATAAGCATTGATGCAACTTAGGGTGGCTTAGGTTCACCCTTAAAAAGAAGCAAGCGTGCAATGGATCTGTAATATTACATAGCGTTGAATCAATATCGACGAAACCAAAGAAACTTGCCATTAGTGGGGATGTTCCGCAAAAAATTTTAATGGCGTTCCTTGAAGAAAGGAACAACTGACGACGCGTGTTATGCTAATTTATGGCGATTGAGTTACAAAATCAATAAACAACGACATGATTTATTTACTAAGAATCTAAATAAACATCTTGAACCAGTCCGCTTCGCCAGATTTGGCCTCTTGCGATATTTATTTCTAAACCTGTAAGTAATTGATACTTTTATTCTATTTCAAATAAGTTAATTGAATTGAGAGTCGTAACTTTAAAGAATTTCAAAAATTTACCCCTAACCATCATTTTTATTAAAGCAACTGTACGTTGTAGTTTCAAAATTAAGTGAAGCTACTTGTAGTTTTATTTTATACGCACATACTAGCAGACAGATACTAGCAAATGTTGGCATTAAAATGATAATTTGAAGCAGCTGCATTCAAGAAAATTTCTGTTCGCTTTTCCGCATTCATAAAACGTTTCCAGAAATTGTTGATTTAATCTCTGGAACTTCTGTGAATTTTTTTGGTGAATTCACTGAACGGTTCAAGATAATTAAATGAAATGCTACGAACCGACATTGTTTTTATTATTGTTATTTAGGGGCAAAACTAGTTTTTTATAGAGAAAAGTCTTTGAACCCTTGTACTTTGTATAAAAATAAATTTTTGTTTACAATTTTAATGGAGGCGCTAAAAATATCGTTTTCTTGTTACTTTTTTATGAATTAATGGTTCTTGACTTATTTGATAAATATTTGTCACGCCTCAAATTTTTCTAATATAAAATGCCAATAATCTTCAAAAAAGAAAAATATCTTATTTTTACAAGCAAAAAACATGATAAAACTATTTTGATAAATATAATTAATTATAAACAATATCTTTGCTGTAATCAAGAGATTAAAGAGCAATAAATCAGTTTCCCGAATTAAAATAAATTTTTGTTGTTGAAAAACGCAAAGTATTCGATTATTCTAAAAAATCATTAACAAAAAGAAAAAACGAAATCAGTGGCTTTACACAAAACTCTGCAATTGAAATAATTGAAACGAATTAAATTATACCACATAAGCCTGGTACGGAGCGAGAAGAGTGTTATTGCTTTTGTATTTGAAATTACCGGTAACGATCCTCATCATCCATCCACGAATTTTTATCGAAAACACAATAGAGCCAACCACACAATTCGTGACGCAAAAGTGGAATACACAGCATTTCCCCTAACTATTAAATTTGGAATACGAGAGCCTATTGCCGTCCCTTGTCACAAATTCGTTGATTGAATCAATCAATTTTCCATCTTTTTTAACTTTTTCCTAATTTAATTCTGCGACTTATTCGCAATTAATAATTCCGAAATGAATTACGAATTGCCTAAACTCTCCACTTATTTATTTCTAATCCTATAATTCACGATTCCTCTTCATAGTTCACGCCAACAATCTAATAACAATAGCCATTAATGAATTGCCACCCCTTCTAGGAATTCAAGTTTAATGTTCCATTAATTTTAGATTGTACCTTACGTTGCTATTGTAATTATTTAAAAATTTCTCCACCAGGTAGACTGATGAATTATTTTCGACTTAATCATCAAATTCGTAATAAAAGGGTTAATTGGAGCTCTGTTGTTTCAATAAATAACAGAAATTGTAATTCCGAGGTTTTATTAAGGTAGGACACTGCAATCTAGGTCACACCCTAACCCAATATTGATCAAAATAAATTCTAGGGTAGCACAGGGCTAATTTTCATTTTTGTTTAGTGATTGTTAAATTGTCGAAATAATTTTATTTTCTCTCTCATTTTTTTTAAATTAAAATCGCGTGTTAATTTTTAGGGTAGTCACTTACCTATCTCTATTAATAGTTTCGGTGTGTTCGAATCAAGTGTGCATGGTGCATATGTGGACAATCAAAACAAAACACCACGCGGACTAATCGCCGGCGCACTATAGAACTTTATGTAAACGACAGGAAGTGCCATCGAGGGGTGAGGATGTAGACGTGGCCGACACAGTTTGAAAAGACAAAAAGAAATTATTTTTTTTAAACCGAACCGGAAATAAAGTCCGTGTTCACGAAATAAAGCGACAAAAGTGCGTGTGCTTACAACTAGTCTACTGCGATTAGGTCGACGGACTCGCGGCCGATCTGATGTTCAAGCAGGTCTTGTTGGCCACACTGCGCTCTGCGCATTTGTCCCGGATTCCCCGCTCGGCTTTTGTTAATGTTCAGGATTTAGGACGATTTTCCCCTGGAAATTATCAACGGTTTTCATAGTTGATTTGAGGGGGTTACTGTACACAAACGCCACTTCCTGGATTATCCTTTCAAGCACAGTCGACCTTCCTACGGTCAGTCGGGCAGAAATTGCCAAAAAATTACGGCAAATTCGACTGAGTAGAAACGATTCACTCCCGGATGCCAAAATTTGAAATTGAGAAGAAGCGCGTCTTCCAGGAACAAAACTTAAAATTTTGTAGAAACGCTTCTACCCTAAACCCAAAAAATTGAATATAGGCGCATCGTGTATAAAATTGAGTAGAAGAGTATAACTTTTAGATATATACACTTCAACTCAACATGAAGTTGAGCAGAAGAACGCCACTTTCTATTGCAAAAACTTGAAATTGAATAGAAGAATGTCGATCAAGTTTAAGAGAATGAAATTAAGTAGAAGAGCTTAGCTAGACACATAAACTTAAAATTGAGTAGAAGCACATTGCTCTTTAATGAAAAACTTGAAATTGCTCATTGAAAAGAAGGCGCCACTTCTTAGTCCAAAAACCTGAAAATGAGTAGAAGTACTTCTCTTCCTGGCATAATAATTTAAAATTGAGTAGAGGCGTGCCAACTCCAACGGTTTAAATCATCAGATGCATATTTTTAAAGTTGAAGCACATTGCGGAAAGATTGAAAAATATGAAAGTGAGTAGAAGCACGCCACGTTATGATGCAGAAACTTTGAAATTCTATAGAGGCACAGTGTCCTCTGATGAATATGCTTGAAATTGAGGTATAATTTGATACCCCTAGCTACATAAACTTTGATGTTGAGTAAAAACCCGTGACTCAGAGTCGCAACAACTTTAAATTGAGTAAAATCCACAGTACTTTTGGATGTAAAAATGTCAAGTCGAGCAGAAAAATGTTACAAAAACTAAAAATTCTGATGCCAAAACTTGAAACTGAGTACAGACGCGTCACCCTCAGATGCAAAAACTTGAAACAAATTTAAAGCGTCTTGCATGCTGGCGCAACAACTTGAACCTGAGCGTGTAGCTTTCTGATGCAAATCTTGAAATTCAGTAGAAGCGCGTTGCATTCTGGTGCTAATACATGAAACTGGGTAGAAGTGCTTTACTCCTAGAAGGAAAAGCTTGAAACTAAGTTGAAGAGTGTCGACTCCCGGCGAGGAAACTTGAAACTGAGTAGAAACCTTTTACCTTCAAACGTTAGACTTGAAATTGAGTAGAGACGCGTCGCATCCTGGCGCAAAACTTGAAACTGAGTAGAAGCGCATCACTCCTAAATACAAAAATTCGAAATTTAATAAAAACGCATCGAATTTTGGTACAAATTTAGAAACTGATTGAAAACGTGTTTCATTCTGACACAAAAGCTTGAGATTGAGCAAAAGCGCATTACTTCCAGATGCAAAAATTTGAAGCTAAACAGAAAAATATTGCATCTTAATGCAAAATTGTAAAAGTAAGGAAACGCACATGAATTTAAATAGACACGTGTCGCATTCTGGGGCTAGAAGTTGAAACTGTAGGAACGTAGGAACGTGTTGCATTTTAATTCAAAAACTTGAAACGGATTAGAAACGTGTTGCATCCTGTCACCAAAACTTGAAACTAAGTAGAAACGCATCATGTTTCAACAAAAACACTTGAATCTAAAGGGGAAGTGTTGTATCCTTGTTCACAAGTTTAAGCCTGAGTAGGACCGCGATACAGTTTGGCGTAAAAACTTGAAACTGAGTAGAAACTTCAGAAACTTGAGGATAAGTAGAAAAGTGTCGCATTCTGTGGTGTCAAGTACTTGAAACTGAATAGAAGCGCATCACTTCTCGACGAAAAACCCTGAAACTAAATAGCAGATTGGTCCATTCTGGCAAAGAAGCTTGAAACTGAGTTGAGGCGTGTTTTCTCGTACTTTTAGACGCACAAACTTATAACTAAGTAGAGAGTATTCGGACGCAAGAACTTGAAGCTGAGTTAGAACGCGTTACCTCTAGATTCACAAACTTGTATCGCATTCTGGCGCAAAAACTTGAAACTGAGTAGAAGCGCGTTACCCTTCGGCGAAAAAACTTTATACTGAAGTGGGCAGTGTTCTATCCTTGCACAGAACCTAGAACCTGAGTAGGACCGCGTTACGTCTTGGCGCAGAAACTTGATACTGAGTAGAAACGTGTCATCTTCAGCTCCAGAAAGTTAAAACTATGTAGAGGAGTATCGCATCTTGTGCCAAATACTTGAAACTGAGTCAAGCGCGACATATTTTGAAGCAAAAGCTTGAAACTAAATAGCAGAAAGTTCCATGTTGTCAAAAAAATTTGAAACTGAGTTGGAGAGCGTCACCTCAAGCTGCACAAAGCTGAAACTGAGTAGAAGATCGCATTCTGGCGCAAGAACTTAAAACTGAGTTGGATCGTGTCACCTCCAGATGCATAAACTTGAAACTAAGTAGAGAGTATTGTATTTTGTTAAAAATACTTGAAACTGAGATAAGGCGCGTTTCTTCGTACTTTCAGATGCACAAACTTAAAACTAAGTAGAGAGTTTTGCATTTTGACGCAAAAACTTGAAACTGAGTTGGATTGCATTACCTCTAGATGCGTAAACTTGAAACTAAGTAAAGAGTATTGCATTCTGTCGCAAAAACTTGAAATTGAGTAGAAGCGCGTTACCTTTCAACGAAAAAACTTGATACTGAATGGGGCAGTGTTCTATTCTTGCGTAGAACCTAGAACATGAGTAGAACGACGTTACATCTTGGTGCAGAAACTTGAAACTGAGTAGAAACGTGTCATCTTCAGCTCCAGAAACTTAAAACTATGTAAAGGAGTATCGCATCTTGTGCCAAATACTTGAAACTGAGTCAAGCGCGACATATCTTGAAGCAAAAACTTGAAACTAAATAGCAAAAAGTTCCATGCTGTCAAAAAAATTTGAAACTGAGTTGGAGCGTGTCACCTCAAGCTGCACAAACCTGAAACTGAGTAGAGGATCGCATTCTGGCGCAAGAACTTGAAACCGAGTTGGATTGTGTCACCTCCAGATGCATAAACTTGAAACTAAGTAAAGAGTATTGGATTTTGGCAAAAATACTTGAAACTGAGTTAAGGCGCGTTTCTTCTTACTTTCAGATCCACAAATTTAAAACTAAGTAGAGAGTATTGCATTCTGATGCAAAAACTTGAAACTGAGTTGGATTGCATTACGTCTAGATGCGTAAACTTGAAACTAAGTAAAGAGTGTCACATTCTGTCGCAAAAACTTGAAATTGAGTAGAAGCGCTTTACCTCTCAACGACAAAACTTGATACTGAATGGGGCAGTATTCTACTTTTGCGTAGAATCTAGAACCTGAGTAGGACCGCGTTACATTTTGGCGCAGAAACTTGAAACTGAGTAGAAACGTGTCATCTTCAGCTCCAGAAACTTAAAACTATGTAGAGGAGTATCGCATCTTGTGCCAAATACTTGAAACTGAGTCAAGCGCAACATATCTTGAAGCAATAGCTTGAAACTAAATAGCAGAAAGTTCCATGTTGTCAAAAAAAACTTGAAACTGAGTTGGAGCGTGTCACCTCAAGCTGCACAAACCTGAAACTGAGTAGAGGATTGCATTCTGGCGCAAGAACTTGAAACTGAGTTGGATTGTGTCACCTCCAGATGCATAAACTTGAAACTAAGTAAAGAGTATTGGATTTTGGCAAAAATACTTGAAACTGAGTTAAGGCGCGTTTCTTCTTACTTTCAGATCCACAAATTTAAAACTAAGTAGAGAGTATTGCAATCTGATGCAAAAACTTGAAACTGAGTTAGATTGCATTACGTGTAGATGCGTAAACTTGAAACTAAGTAAAGAGTATCGCATTCTGTCGCAAAAACTTGAAATTCAGTAGAAGCGCGTTACCCTTCAACGAAAAAACTTGATACTGAATGGGGCAGTGTTCTATCCTTGCGTAGAACCTAGAACATGAGTCGAACGGCGTTACATCTTGGCGCAGAAACTTGAGACTGAGTAGAAACGTGTCATCTTCAGCTCCAGAAACTTAAAACTATGTAGAGGAGTATCGCATCTTGTGCCAAATACTTGAAACTGAGTCAAGCGCGACATATCTTGAAGCAAAAGCTTGAAACTAAATAGCAGAAAGTTCCATGTTGTCAAAAAAATTTGAAACTGAGTTGGAGCGTGTCACCTTAAGCTGCACAAACCTGAAACTGAGTAGAGGATCGCATTCTGGCGCAAGAACTTGAAACTGAGTTGGATTGTGTCACCTCCAGATGCATAAGCTTGAATCTAAGTAAAGAGTATTGGATTTTGGCAAAAATACTTGAAACTGAGATAAGGCGCGTTTCTTCGTACTTTCAGATTCACAAACCTAAAACTAAGTAGAGAGTCTTGCAATTTGACGCAAAAACTTGAAACTGAGTTGGATCGCATTACCTCTAGATACGTAAACTTGAAACTAAGTAAAGAGCATCGCATTCTGTCGCAAAAACTTAAAATTCAGTAGAAGCGCGTTACCTTTCAACGACAAAACTTGATACTGAATGGGGCAGTGTTCTATTCTTGCGTAGAACCTAGAACCTGAGTAGGACCGCGTTACATCTTGGCGCAGAAACTTGAAACTGAGTAGAAACGTGTCATATTCAGCTCCAGAAACTTAAAACTATGTTGGAGAGTATCGTATCTTGTGCCAAATGCTTGAAACTGAGTCAAGCGCATCATCTCTTGAAACAAAAGCTTGAAACTAAATAGCAAAGTTCCATTTTGCCAAAAAAACTTTAAACTGAGCTGGAACGCTTCACCTCAAACTGCACAATCCTGAAACTAAGTAGAGGATCGCATTCTGGTGCAAGAACTTAAAACTGAGTTGAATTGTGTCACCTCCAGATGCATAAACTTAAAACTAAGTAAAGAGTATTGAATTTTGGCAAAAATACTTGAAACTGAGATAAGGCGCGTTTCTTCGTACTTTCAGATGCACAAACTTAAAACTAAGTAGAGAGTTTTGCATTTTGACGCAAAAACTTGAAACTGAGTTGGATCGCAGTACTTCTAGATGCGTAAACTTGAAACTAAGTAAAGAGTATCGCATTTTGCCAAAAAAGTTTGAAACGAAATAGAAGGTGTCACATCTTGGCGCAAAAGTCTGAAACTAAGTAGGAACACGTTGAGGCTTGATGCATAAACTTTAGGTTGAGTAAGAACGCGTGACCCGAAACTCTAAAATTTAAAATTGAATAATGGAGGTTAGCCCAGACCCAAAAATCTAAAATTAAATAAAAGTACGTTGCACTCCCTTTACTTCGAAAATTTGAAAAATGGTGCCCTTGCAAATTTAAGAGAATTTCAAGTGAGTTGACTCGTCCGGAAATCACCCTTTACCAAATTTGCAGATTATGCCCGATATGCAACAGTGTTGACATCAGCATCTATTTGTATCGAAGAGCTATGACCTAGTTTCATTTCCTGGAACGGCCAGGGCCAAGTCTGTCGGCGCCAGGACAAAACAAAGAATAAAGCACATAACTGCAAAAACGAAAGAATCACTTACAATTTTAACTTTACATTTGACCGGTTTCTGGTATCTGTCATCGTTTTGGTCGGGCCCATCCGCGATCCTAACAGTCTTCTTCATCATCCGCTTTTCTCATCGTCACACCGGACCCGAGGACTATGATAGGAGATAGAAATGCACTTTCAACTAACCATCTGAAATCGTTATGCGCCGCGAACGTGTGTTGGCGTGATAGTTAGGAAGCTCGCCGTCGGACGTCGACGGGGCGCCACCTTCTGCACTAGCGTCAAGCAGTCTGCTTTTTAACTCCATTAGAACCTTTTGTGTTGGTAGATATCCTTTATCATGGTTCACTTGAAGATGCGTAAAGGCGTGTGCGGTAATAATCTATTTATAAGTAACTAATTCGCCCACGTTTACCTATCAACCTACCCCTCGACTTTAGGGTAGAAGCTAATGGTATCCTGATTGCGTAAAAGGGGAATTTGCGTTGATGCTTTCTAGTTGTTAGAAAGGTAAAAGGGAACGTCCGCAACAAATTCAGAAATTGATTGAACATTTAGGTTTGCTGTATCGAATTATTGAGAGGCAATTTGTTCACCGGAACCGTTTAAGTATGAATCCGGGACGATTAATCAACCACAACGAATTCGACAAAACGTTAAACAATCGATTCGAGATAGTCGATCAAAAGTTATTCGACCTAATTTATTGCAATTAATTCGTTGTAAAACTCGAAAGTACTGAAAAATTTACGAATTTAGAAATTTAAAAAATTACTGATGCAACTAAATTGAAAAAATGATTAATGAATGACACGATTCTTGGTTGCGGACGAAATTTCTCAGAAATTATAATTTTAAATTTTTGAAATTAATTTAAATAATTATCGCCGGCACGAAATGATTTAAATTTTTTTGTTATATTATCGGATTTCTTTTTGTTCGTGTAAACGTTTAAAAATTTGGTGGTCAGTAACAAGTGAAAATTTTAACTAATTTGGAAGTCACGCATGTAAATTTTATACCAGGATGTTATGTGCACGCAATAATATAACTCGAGGGACTCGAGGAAATTGAAAGCAAATGTAGTGAAGAAGGGTAAAAAATTGAACAACTGAGGGCAGTTTTACCTGTTGATGAAGTAGCGGAAAATCAATAGGTAAGAAAAGAAATTCTAGGATTTTGTGGAAATGTTCGATATAATAATTTTCTTCATTCACATTTAAATGTTGCATTGCTTGAATCTTTAGCGTCACAATTCTACCAAACTATTCCATTAAAAATTATATTTTTGCACAAATATTTGCCAAACTTCTTGCTGTCTATTTGTGGATTTCAAACTTTTATCAACGCAAAAAATGTTAAGCTAGAAAATTTAATTATGAGAAAAATATTAGAAAAGTTTCAATTCTTTCTTGTTCGTGTTTCTCATTTTATTATTTAAATTCTACGGAAATAAATAATTTAGCTACTTACAAGCAGTTAATTTAGAAGTTAGTCCAGGAATATTAGATGCATGCATTAAACACCCTGAAATAACTTAATGGCATTTAACTCAACTTGTGTAGTCATAAAAGTTTATGAGTACTTTGGTTTTAATTTTTTCCCCAAAGTACAAACCACATGTAAAATTGCAAATGCACATGAAGACGTAATTATAGATATTAAATAGAAGAAAAGATCATGAGGAACGCCATTATTTAAAAAAATAGTTAACATCCAAAATTCCACATGACTTGTTATTTCATTCAGATCTGGGAAACATTAAACTGAAAATAGTGTAAATGCAAAAAATATTAATTTTTGCCATCAAACAATTAATTAGTTAACAGTGTAGAAATGTAAGTTGCCACCCTTTTGGTATGAACCGCAAAATGCACTCTAAATACTGTGTTAACTGTTTTCCGCAACCAGTAATACAGACGTGTAATGCGGGACAAATAGCTTATTACGAATAGTAAACACCGGCAATTATTCTACGATCTATGAAACGCCACTTAATTCAAGTGATTATTTAACTTAATTGTTTTAGAATCATTGGGTGAGAGCGTCAATAGCAAAAATGTAGTTCATTTAACAATTTAACGCCCGTGTAAGTTTGGGAATAATTGGGGTAAAATTTTAATTACCCAGTTCTATTTACGTTTCTTAAACTTACGTGTTGTGGGTTACTCGTTTTACGCTCTCGCCCCTCAAGCCATAAAGTTATTTTGGTATTTCGATACTTCACCATTTGGATTTAACAAATGTAACTTGGAAATGTTGCAAGAAACGGAATCAATACAAAATTTTAAATATCTTTTTACAATATTCTTGAGTATTAAATTACTTAAAACTTTGTCTTTAATTAAGTGAACAGTCATTAAAATTTCTATTGTTTCATTAGTTTAAGCAGTAAATTTTTCTTTATTTTTAAGTAGAATTTTGAATCAATTTAACATTCAACCAGAACATGATAAAAAGATTTTGTGCTTTACACACACAAAAACAAATAAGAAGAGTTTAAACCCCGGAGAAACGCTAGTAGAAGATTTGGTGCTGCCACCACTTTAGAAAATACATATTTCGTCTGCAACATGGCAAATCGACGAATCAACCTTTGAGAAATGCTACAAACATCTTCCTCAAAGGGGCCCAAAACAACGAGTTAAAAATGACAGAAATTTCTTTACGATAGGTCGGTTATGATTTATTCATGAAAAAATTTGTTTGGTTGAGACTCCACTTTTGATAAACCAATTATAGAAACATGTCAAATTCAGTAAAGCGTTAACCTTAGAACCAAAAACTTGAAACTAAGTAGAAGAATGTCGCATCATAGCGAAGAAACTTGAAACTGAGTAGAGACGCGTCACCCTTAGATGCAATAACTTGAAACTGAGTAGACAGGAGTCGGCTTCTAGTGCAAATACTTGAAACTGAATAGCAACGTGTTACTTTCTGATACATTATTTTAGAATTGAGTAGAAGCGCGTCGTATCTTGGCCCAAAAACTTGAAATTACTTAAAAGAGTCTCGCATGCTGGCGCAAAAACTTGAATCTGAGTAGAATTGCGTCACATCCTGGTGCAAGAAACTGATTGAAAGCGCGTCAGATGTTATCACAGAAACTTCAAACTAAGTAGAAGCGCGTCACTCCCAAATGCAAAAACTTGAAACTTAATCTTGAAACTGACTAGGGACGTGTTTTATTCTGGCACAAAAGTTTGACATCCTCCTCTCCAGGAAATGTTGAAAGAAAATGTATTTAAGAAATATCGGAGATGATGTTTTTAGTAAAAATCTGGTGTTGCCACCACTTTAGAAATTTGTTGCAACGTGACAGATCGACGAATCAAACTTTGAAAAATGGTGCAAGCATCTTCTTCGAAAGGGCTCAAAACAGCGAGAGAAATTTCTTTACGATAGGCCTTTTCAGACACCATACACCCCAGTAGTTTATGATTTATAAAAAAATTTGTTTGGTTGAGTCTCCACTTTTGAAAAACCAAAATCACCAGCAAGGTGACACTTTCAGTTTCTATTTTAAGTCTTCAAATTTAGCTTTATCCGCTTTTGGGAAGACTACAGTTTTAGTAGATTGGCGAAACAATAGCAATCATATTTTGTCGGAAAAGTATTTCTAAGCCTCTACTCAGGCATTAAAAATCGATGAAGTCAATGCAGAAATTTGTCACCCAATTAATGTTTTCTGGATCATATTGGTCATAATGCGATGAGAAATATCTGAAGCTTGAATTAGTTACATTTCGACTTCTCGAGTAATTGGACTTTAGTCCGGAACCTAAACCTCACTCTTAATAGTTTAATATGTCAACTCCTCTTTGTTAGTTTTGAATGTCTTATCTGGAGCTTCCAGGCATTTCGAGCTCTTTGTCTGTTTTTATTGTAACTTCCCTTCCCCAACGTCATCGCTATGATTCCTTCAACTATTCGATCTAAAAGCTGTGATAACATAGCTGCAAGTCGCTTTGATTACACGCAACGGTTTAATGGTCGGGTAAAAAACCATCAACCGTCACATTGAAGCTCTCATATCTTGAATGCAGCAATGTTAACGTTACAATCCCACAAAAGGTTTTTTGTTCCGCCAGTATAACTATAATAATGCTTGAACACTCATTTAATTTCCAGTCACGTAAACCACCAGCGGAATCGCATCGGAGCATCAGGTTAAGGGTGACCACCATTCCCCCCCTCACGACCCTTCACACATGCCAAACATTACTTCACGTTCTCGAACTCGATCTCAATAGTCTAAAAATAATTCCGTCAATATAGAGGAGGGACATCTTTTTTTTCTCTTTCCTTTCCACAATTTCTCTACCATTCTAAAGAAGGCGATTGTGTAAATAAATAAACAAGAAGTTCGATTACTGTTCAATAAAAAAGCAATTTCGCGCAGGAATTGCGGAAATGCATTCATGAAGAGACGTGAGGGGTTATTTTCTCCCCACCAAACACCTGTTTTCGCGAACAAAGGCATCGGGACGCTAGTGGCGTCGATCGAATCTTTACTACCCTTACGGAAAACGTACGATCCAAACATAACTGTCGCAGGAGTGCAAACAAGAGAAAGTGGATGATTTAAATTTTTTAACTAAATTAATAAAAAAAATTAAAATTAACTTACCCTTCCATTTCGATAAAAATTGTTGATAACTTTTGAGCATTTGCCACCGCGTTCTTTTTCTTTTTATAAATAGAAAAATTTGCCGATATGTCGGATGATATGTTTTGTTGTTAAAAAAACATTTTTTTAAGGGATGAAAAGTTGACGAACACGACGAACGCGACCGTCACTACCAACAAACGGATTACTATAGTCGAAGTTGCATTGCGTTGGAGCGTTGGTGACTAGATGCGTTTTGGTGTTTTGGTTTCCCCTCTACTATGTGTACCACGTGACTATGTTTAGGGGCTTTTTCGACCGTCTCGCACATACCACCCTCACGATAACTCTAGGATCTCAATTTAAATTTTTCTATTGACGTACAGCCTTGTCATAGATTTTACCGCCTACAGTCGCACAATAACAAAAATGTGGGCAGAGTTGCACAAAAAAATCGTTTCATATTCATGGAGTTCACGGAACGACGAAAGTTTTTGCGGAACGACGGGAAAGTGTCAAGTTTAAGGCTTTTCGCTTCGAATTTGAGAAGAGAATACTACGATTGCAAATTGAACGAGTCATACAAAAGATGCGCAATAAAAAAATCTTATTTTAAATCTTGTGTTGATTTGTGCCGGTTATCTTTTTACTCGTCGTTAGTTAGTTACGAGTTAAGTTTGGCAATAAACTGTAATGGCGATACTAATTGGTACTTCTGCTTTAGAGAGGTCGGAGAGTTTAATTAAAACTGGACCGGATCTAGCCCAAAGCAACGAAAGGAGCGTGCCCAATTATCATTAAAATTATAACACCAAAAAATGGGTACAGTACAAAAGTTTTCAATTGACTAAATGAAGTTTTGTTATTTTTGTAAGAAAGTTTTACCCACTTTTTTCGAACTCTAGAATCCGGGTCTCGGTAAGTTCGCAATTGCAACTTTGCCACTATCAGAAACATATGTTGCAATAGTGAATATTGACCTTACCTTAGTCCGTTTCTATATTAAAATCTTGTGGCGAATATGAGAAAAATGAAAAATTAGAAAAATCAGGTGGTGTGTTAGCAATCTTGTCACGCTATTTCTTCCTAATTCTGGATATTTATTCTAGAGTTAGAGAAAACAAATTCTGTTAAGAACTGGAGCAAATTTTTAAAACTAATTCCAATTTATTGTTATTAAAAGAGAACTTCTCTCATTTCTAAAAAAAATTTATTTTTTGTACTTAAAAATATTTTTTTTTATAGTTTCCCCTATTTTAACTTTTGTCACTAACTTTGTTTCCGCAATGTCACTATGTGGAAATTTCAAGAATTTGCTAAATTTTTATGTTGGTAGTAGCAAAAGAGAAAACTCACCAAAGGCATGTCAAAAGTTTTTTTTAATGTCAAATTGGTCTAAATATTTCAATAGTTATTTTAGTTTGGTTTCTCTTTCTCACGTCCTTTGTTAGCCTACATTTGTTTTAAATCGGTTTGTAACATCAATCAATATGTTTTAGAACATAAATGAATAATGGGCAAAATGCTTTTTAAATTTCCCGCATCTTAACGCGCGACTAACTTCATGTTAGTTTCAATTGAATTTAAATTTCAAATCCTATCCTAACCATTTCCTTTTAAGAACCCTCAAAATGATATTAATTTGAATTTTAGGAAATCAAATTTGGAGAGTTCCTGGCATTAGTTGTTTACTTTTAAAGATAATTGTCCGTAATAAACTGTTGCTTTTAGAATATTTAAAAAAACACACTAATGAAAGATGACTGCTAAATAGCTAATGGATAAATTTATTTTAAATTTCCCAGACTTTAAAATGAAACTAACTTCATGATAGTTGTAATTAAATCTGAACTCTAATTCCTTTTGCAACTATTTTATTTTGTGAAACCTAAACGGGACCTCAATTCAAATTCTAAAAATTAAAAAGTGGAAGATTGTAGGGTTAGCTGAAATTTTCTTTAAAATGTAGTAGTTGGTTTTGATTTAATACTTATTGTGTATCATTGTCTTGTTTTGAATTACCTAACTAATATCCATGCCGGTGCAAAGTGACTGTGAAGTAGCCATGCAAGCGAATCTTATTTTGAATTTCCCGCGTCTGAAGGCGTAACTAACTTCATGCTAATTTAGATTTAAATTCTCAGACCTACTTACCTCTGGCTCGTTTTGTAAAATTTTTAGGGGATTTAAAATGAAACTTTAAGAACTTTTGGGGAATTTTGTTGAATATAGTTGTGGTCCTTAATTGTTAAAACAATTCTCAGTAAAACACACTAACAAATAATGCAGAATAATTAATAAGCAAGTTCATTTTAAATTTCCCGCCCTTCAAAGCGAAGCTAACTTCATGTCATTTCTTAGAAATAAATTCCTGAAGAGTTTAAAACCAGAAAATTTTCTAGAATTATTTTGAAGTGACTTAGCAAATGCCCTTCTAGTCTTAAATTTGATTCTCACTAGCCCTGTTTCATTGATTAAAAAAACTTTTAATTTTTCCGAGAAATATATTTGCTCAAGCTCAAAAATCCGAGCCTCGCAACTTTTGAGACAAACTGTGCTTTCGGATGGGCAGATACCACATTTGCAAGTTTCTAGATGCAATAAGTTTTTTTTTACTAATATTATGTAAGGAACGGGGAGTTACGAAAAGCACGTGAGTTGTTATAATGGTTTATTGGAGTACAATCAGTAAATAACTTGCAATTAGAATTAGCATTTAAATAAATAAAATGAGCAGCTATGTACAATAAAATTGTAAATCCATAACAAATAATTATTTGAATAAATTATCTACAAATTTCAAAATATCCCTAACTAATATGGCACAGAACGAAAACTAAGTCGATAATGAGCAACTTGATTGGCACTAATAAAAAAGTGACATAGAGCAACATTAAAAAGACTGCAGATAAGAATATCAAAAATTATGGGACCTAACATCTAAAATCTACGAAATATTGTTCCCGAAGATTTGTACATAACAAACATAACTACTAATACAACGAGACTAAATAACGAAAAAAAAAAAAAAAAAAACAACAGTCGTCATCAAAAATCTCGTTGTTTCTACGATTGAAATTACAAGAGCGACGAGTGAGCAAATTGATATGGTGAAATGAGCGAAAGGTTACTTATGTTGTGATAATCTTCTTATTTACCTGATATAGGACAGAAATTGTGTTCAAACTCTAAACTAGTTTTTTGTACTATTTTTTCTGATCCAGTAACTAGAGGAAGACGGATTTGTAAATTGCTATAAAAATTTGTAAATTGTGTGGCTATAAAACGTGATGACAGGGTGTAAGTATGGTATGAAAATACTCGAATCTAGTCTACCTGCAAAATTATTTTAACCCTGTTAATTACGACCAAATCAAACCTTTCGCGTTACAAACACGTTTAATTATTCAACTCGACACCAAACTTGATCGTGTACAAAAGGTGTTACGTGATGAGGTTTCTTGGGTCAAGGTGAAGAACGTGCAACATAAAGGCCGAAACGATTTCGTTACGTAATTAATTTTTTTACAAATATCCCTATAAAAATAGGACATCTCCTGTGATTATTGCATTTTAATTACTAATCCTCGAAACTCAAAACTCTTAAGCAATCAGTCTTGCTAAAACTATTACTTGATACAAAAGTTATATAAATAGAAATGCTTATAGAATATGCGGGTATGTGGGACTTATCGCTAGATTAGAATGCTCGCTTAAGGAAGTGCGAAAACTCCTTCAAAATCTGCAACGGATTTTGCATATCCGGTGTCTTCGAAGTCTCTCAACTACTGGTTATTACGTAACTCACACTGCTAATACACTTTCGAAACGAAAAGATTTAATTAAGACCGACTTTTAGGTATTCTTAATCTACCAATAAATAATTTACGATTCGTAAATAAGTATCTCGAATTTTAATGAGGCTTTGTTGAGGTTTCAAATAAATTATTCAGATCGAAAACGGGTCTCGCAACAAGCGGATGAACGTCCATCTGGTTGTCCTGCGAAAGTTCAACGCCCACCAAACAGGGTCAAAGCCAAAAGTGCCAAGAACTGATGCAACAGATGAAAGCGAAATTTTGGCTTGTCTCCACAATACTGAAAACACTCAATGCAGCCGCGAAGTTAACCGGCGAAGCCGGAAGATTATCGAAAATTAAGCTATAAAGAGATATGTTTGGTGCAATTTGGGCCAGCAACTACTTTTCTAGGAACTTCAAAACGCACCATTTAGCGTCGAATTTTGTATAGTGGCCAAAAATCTACAACTCAATTTCTGAATTTTGTTGTTTCCGGTTGAAGTTGAATAACACATTCGGTTGTTGATTTCTACCAATTTTGGGTTTTGACGAAAAAATCCACAACTAGCTTTTGGAGCGACAACTTCCGGTTGAAGTTGAATGACACATTTGGTTGCTGATTTTTGTCAATTTTGGGATTTGAAAAAAAATTACACAACTCAATTTCTGAATTTTGTGGCGACAACTTCTACTTGAAGTGACACACTTGGTTGTTGATTTCCGCCAATTTAGGGTTTTGACGAAAAATCCACAACGCAATTTCTGAATTTTGTGGCGACAACTTCCGGTTGAAGTTGAATGACACATTTGGTTGTTGATTTTTGTCAATTTTGGGTTTTGACGAAAACACTCATAACTCAATTTTTGATTTTTCAGCCTTAAGAAACAACCAAAATAAATTCTCCTTAAACACAACAATAACCAATCGAATTACATGTAGGTAGGTTTGATTTTGTAGGCGCGTTTCCAAATTTCGCACAAACACACTGTAGAGTGAAACCTATAAAAAATAGCAAGAGGCATAGAAACGTGAGTAATAATAGTCCAAGCCCACAACCCGTAAAAATGCAATTGAATCGGATGCGATTCCGCCCTCGATTTTTCCAAAGTGTTAATAGCCCACATTGCTAAATTCGTTACCAGAAGAAAAGTAACAATTTCCCTTCCCGGTTTCCTCCTGATTTGTTCCGGTGTCACGCAAGAACGTCGGGAAGCGTCCAAAATAAAAATCGTTTGACAAGTAGTTTGGAGCAAAGACGCTAGCGCAGTAACTAAAACCAAAACAGTATTTCTTTGTATTGTGAATTGACCACCGATTATAGTAAAAGTGCTATATATAAACATCCCAGTTTGGGCACCAATCAATAAAATATTATCCAACTGTAGATTTTTGCTACCGTCATATTTTAATTGTCTCACTTGCCACATTCCAACAATTGACGCTAAAGTTGTTAGACCGTAAAGTGTTAATTCGCAAATATTCACCTCGATCACTGCTAAACCAACAAATTCCGCACGCGAAATCAAAACAAAAAACAAAATTAACGAAATTATCGTCAATACCAGAAGCAAAATACCAACAAAAAGACCTTTGTGAGCCCTGGCGCAATCAACTGAGTAATGGTGAGGACTTCTCTTGTACGGTGTCATTTCTTCTTTGTTTCTCATGGATGCTGTTAATGGTAATTTGGAGATACTCCGCCACATTACGTAAAGAATCGCGGCACATATCAAACTGTATTCGATGGTACAAGGGAATAAGAAAGGTGAAGCGTCTTGTACTAAAGAACCGATAATGTTGGTACGTCTACACTCGTAGAGATGGTGAGGTCCTTTGAGACCGCGAGCAACTATGTGGTGACCATGGGCTTCCGCGGGGTGGTCAGCTCTAACTTCGGGGAGGCCCAATATGTTGTTTTTGTAGGGAATTCGGTGGGATATTCGCAACGAATTGTTTTCTGGATTGTAGAAAGTTAGGATCTCGTGTTTGGTTTCTTGGACCAAAACGTTCAACCAGACGGATAAATTCGTTCCGATCATGTGCATTAGACCGAATCTGGCAGCTATCTTGTGTTTGTACACGCGGATTTGCTGCAAAAAAAATGGAATTAATTTCTAAGAGCGTCTTAAGAAAAGTTTGATAATTTTTGAATTTGAAGAGTTTTTATTATTTTTTTTTCTGAATCTGTCGCATTATAAAAAACACATACGGCCGAGACATTATCATTGTCTTTCACATGCAACAAAAAAATCTTGAAAATTCACTATAGTTTTGAAATGGTTTACAACGACTGAATGTGTTGTTTTGCCTATAACGCCTCATGCGTGCGACAAAGAAAGCCAATAAGGTAAACCGCAGTTATGCACTGTAGGTTTGCAGGTTTATTATCATAGAAATAATTGTTGCGGCTATTAATTTGCGTGTAAAGTTAATCTATTGAATTCACAAGAATTCCAAAAACCTTAAAGCGAACAAAGAGAGGGACAAAATTCAAAAAATCTACAATTAGAAGGTGAAGAAAAAATAGCCCAAACAAATATTCAAGGAAGAAAAAATGCGCAATGTTAGTGGTTAGGTTTAGAAGGAGAAAAAATAATAAAAAACATGGAACTAAAACTAGAACGAAGAAAAATGTCGCTAGAATTAGATCAAGGATGGAAACTGGAGTACGAAGAAGAGAAGGGAAGAAACGATTCTATGTTAGACTTCGACGGATAATTGATTATGAATGTAGAACAGATGAGAGAAGTGAACTGAGAAATCACTATATTCAGGAGGTGAAGAAAGATTGAAGAGAGTAAGAGATCGGAATTAAAGAGAGACAAAAACTGTATGCGCCGATAATTTTTATGAAATGAAAAATCACAAAGGAAGCATGAGGGACTAAAATAGAGGAGAAGAAAAACATCATAGAATTAGAGCAAAGATGGAAATTAGAATAGGAAGAATAGAAGATGGGATTCTATGTAAGGTTTTAACATATTATGAATTATAGATGTAGAACAAAAACAACTAAAGAGAATTTGCAATCAGGAAGTGAGAAAAGATTAAAACAAAAGGCAAATTGAAGGGGCAAGAAAATTACATAAATATCTATAGCTAGTTTTTCGAAGGAAGCAGAAGAATTGATGAAGCATAATTCAAATAAAGACAAAACTAGAATTAGAATAAAGATATAAACAGAAATGTGAAGAGAAGAAAAGTTCAAGAGCGATTTATGTCGATTTTTAATGGATTACTGATTTTAGAAGCAAAACAAAGAGGGAGAAATACGAAGAAAGAAACTATTAGGAGGTGAAAGAAGAGAGGTCATGAATTGAAGAAAAAAAATTACGTATTGATAGCTTTTAGAAAACAGTGGAGGGAAGAAACATGCTGCACTACACTAGAAAGGAAAAAAAATGTTATTGGAACTAGACCAAAAATAGGAAGAAAAGAAAGGAATTCAAGAAGCGATTCGATGTCTGGTTAGATCGCAAATGCAGGAAAAATTGTCTTAGAAATATTCAAGTAAATTCCTTAAAATTGTAGAAAACCAAAATAAAGCAAAATTTACATTTTTCCCTCAAGAATTTTGGCAAACAACTAGAAAGTGGAAGTGATTACTAGATGGCGTTTTTTGCGACAACCTGCAAGAATTGGGTGGAGCCCGCATTGTGAATAAAATCAATGTCTTTACTCTTGCTTTCACATTAACCTCGTCATCCAAATTCGTAAACTGGTTCTGTTAGTGTTTATACTCAAATTTGGCGGAATTTCCAATGAGAAAAAAAACTCACTCCGCCAAGTTGTAAACTTGACGTCTCCTTGGTACTTAACGCTTTTACCTAGCACCTTGTACCAGTTTTCTTATTATTTCACGGTTATCCTTACCGATCACAATCACCGATTACCTTTATCCTCACCTCGTTATTCAAAAAGATGAAATACATTTGTATAAAAATAAACGCCATCCTCGTAGCGGGAGTTAAAGCCAGAAGAACATTGTGGCATTTCGTATCTCGTTCTAACTCGAAATATTGTCCAAATTCCAAACCAGAGTAGATCATACTCCCGATCCCGAAAGCTGCAAAAAAATTCTTTACGACAATCGGAGACAGTTGGAAATTATTACCGACTGCCCCCATCCTAAGATAAAAACTGCCATAATGGTTGTGCTTGTCGAGCATTGGTAGAGAAGTTTTTCTGGGTCTTTTATAAATTTGGGAACTGGCAGTGTCAGCGCTGGTTTCACCCGTATCGTTATCAGATTCTTCATCACTCAGACTGTCTTCTTTTCCACTTTTCGTAGCTTCTAAAAAAAACAATTGACGTTTCGTCAAACATTTGCTTCCTATTAGTCAATTTCCGTTTTATTGACAGCAATTTCGTTTGTAATTAAATTCTCAATATCGTCAAACCGAAACGATTAACAGCTGCGAAACTTACTATGGATAGCTTCAACTTCACGTTTCATCCGTCTCTTGTCTCTGAGTAGCACCACGTACATGTAGAGAAGAAAGAACATGCTGCCGATGTAAAGATAAAGATAGTAAGCTTCGTAGAACGACGGTGGAATGTACGTTGATATTACTTCCGCCATCGGAAACGCCGTCCCCATCACCACTAATAATTTCCCATATAACGCCGAAAGAGTCGTCGCTAAAGCGTCCCTGCAATTACATTGATGTTAATAAAAAAAAACATTGAAATAGCGGTTCGTGTTCCATGTTTTATTCCCCCTGGAAGCTCGTAAAATTGTGACGCGCCCCTGGATAGCATACTAAATTTTACCGAGAAAAAGCCTCGAGATCGTGGCTTGTCATACGTTTCGGCATGATTGGAATTATTAGGGAAACAGTCTGGATCGCTACTTTTTCATTTCCTTTTCGGCATAAATGGGAAGAAAAGAGAAGAAATCAATAGGTGGCACGAATAGGGGAGACAAGTGCCGAATAAGACGCAGTAGGGTTGCTGGGGAAGTTTGATACCACTTGGAGATTTAATTCTATGGCATTACTTGAGTCGCGGATTTTAAGCAGAATTGACACCGTTTTGTTGTTGAGGGCGCAACCGCTCCCACCTCTATTTATGTGAGCATTTTAGGGTAAAAAAATATGAATTAGACAAATGTATTGTTGGGGCGAATGAAGCCGAAATTTGTTGCTTCTCACAGAAAATGACGAGTAGGAAGAACCTAGAAATCAAAATTCTAACTAAAAATCGCAGGAAAAAATAGCATTTTTTTAGTGTAGTGGCCAAAAATCAAAATATTTTTTGTATTTTTGTTGAGAAATTTAATTTCAAATACTGGTTTAACGTTTCCATTAAAACTCCAGTTTGTTAGTTTTTCAGTTTTTTTTCAGCAAACTCTTTGCTTTACACGATGTTGACTCAGTTGCGATGACAAAAATTAAACGTTTTATCTTATTAAAATATGTACAATTCTATCTCGTTACCAACAGTTTTTGAATTAAATTTTTGCGACAAGTATTTAGCGAGATAAATATTTTAATGTTGAGTTATGTAAAAATTGCCGGCCGCGCGTAACCACCTGCAAGTTTCACGCGCTGCGATTCCACCCGTCTCCACGACTCTACCGAAAGAGTTTTTCGATGCGACCTGAATTGTATCCGAGTTTCTACTTTGATGAACAAAACTTGTTTTAGTATTCTTTTAGGGGTGAAAATTTTGAGATTTTAATGTAAAAACTTTAATTGGACTTGTCCACGACGTAATACTCGAACAAATGGACTCTTGTAACTTCCCCCATTCGTGAAGCTACGTCCCCAACTAGTGAAAGGACTCGAGATAACACCTTGCCATTGTGACATAAGAGTATCACTTCGCATGCCGTCGTGAATAATTTACTTACGCCCCCAGTTGCCTCCATTCTGTTTGTTTCTCTGCTCTTGAAAGTCGTCGCATAACTGGGAATTGTTGGTGGTATCCCAAGGGTGCGATGGTCAGAGGTCCTGTTGATAAAACTCTACAACAAAAATTGATGAAGTTAGTTATTTCATCCACCTCAGTGGGATCGATTAAGAGTTTATTATTTATTTAAGAATTTTTAGGGGTTGTTGAGTGAAAGATGTATTTTTGGAACTTACTTGTGGGGTGAAGCGATTTGGACATGTGCAGTTTGTTTCGTGGATTTCGACGGCGAAGAGTGATGACTTAATGTCTCCGGTGATACAATAACAGCTGAAGGGGATGCTGGTGATGGCAGAAGAGGGTCGCCGCCCCCGAGAACGCTACTTCTACTACCGCCGCTCATGTTTTGGGGCGGTATCGTTGGCCAACTGAAAACGAAGACAGAATTTTAGCAAATTGCAGTTTTCCAAATCTTCTCATTCTATACGCGCTAGTTGATCAATTTGGGAAATAAAAAACAATTGTTTTTAGCAAGTGAACTGTTACACGTAACATAATTTTCTTTAAGAACAATTTTTTAGTTTAAAAAAATAATTTTCAAATGATTTGGTTGTAAAGAGAAATTTCTAGCTACACTCCTAATATTCCTTTGCCTCTTTGTATTCTCACGAAAATCTCTATTTTTTCGACTCTTCAACATTTTTATGATAAAAGTGTATAGACATTCAACAGGGGGCAAAAATTTTTGAATTCTTTTTAGGTGCTTTGTCATTTAAAAATTAAATTTCTAATTATTTATTTTTCATAAACTAAACGACGCAAATTTCTTTGGGCTTCGGACGCAGATTTGGCCACATCTCAAAAGTTTCCTATTTTTTTACTTAATATCTCTTTCAGAATTCAAGATATTTTAAGGGATGTTGTCAGAGATTTTTCGAAAAATCAGAAGCTTTGTAAATTCTCTTTATATTATGACAAAACTTAAAGTTTTATCTTGTTTCATTCATTACCGTCTCGTTTTATTGAAGTTTACACTTTTTCTATTGAAATGCTCGGCTTTGTTTGAAGATACAAAAAAATGTCTACTAAAGTAAAAAAAAATTTTATCTCTCGATTGAAAATAACTTTTGTCTGTCCTTTATATCTTCTCCAACATCTCCACAACTTTTCGATAAATAATAATTGCAAAATTATTATTTCAACGCAATTTTCAGATTTTATCTTTGGTTTTCCTTCTAATTTTTTTAATCCTTCTCTCCACTAAAATTTTATACTTACTTTTGTAACTTCCAACAGTTTTCTTCTTGCACCACGGTTCATATCAATGTCTTCTTTTCGAGTAAGAGATTGAGCTTACCAGACATATTTTATTTCTTTCTGTGCCGCACTGTATATTAATTGAAAATATCGATTCTGCTGTTAGGAGTGAAAAATAGCAGGGGTGGTGTTTGGCAGAAGCAGGAAATTGTTACGGCCCGTTTAACTGTTGCTGAAATTTTCCGATCACCCCTGCAAACATCGTGCTACCCCTATACTTCCATTGTGATTAATAGCGGAAGGACAACATTTATTTCCATTGTGTGTCAGCCTTTATGTTTTGTTGGCTGCAATGATTGCAACGAAACCAAAAAGGTTTTATTGGTCGCTTCTATTGAGGTGATCAATAAATACCCCAAATCCCGTAAATTTGCAGGTAAAAAAAATCTAAGAAACGCCACGAACCAAAAAAAAATCACTACACTCCCCAAATTCCGGAGATTAGATAAAAAGTAGAAACATCCCCCATTTGTCAGCAACTTGCGTTGTGAAGATAAAGCGATTAGTTGAGTCCTAACTTTTGTTAATTCTTGTCGGGATAATACGAGAAAAAAAGTTATCGGGTTCCGTCGCCACATGCCAGAGGCGCTTTTTCCTCTTAAGCGCCATACCCTAAACTAAAATTAAATTGAAGACATTTCTAAAATAAACTTACATCTGTCCAACAAATTGGTAAGGCACGATAAAAATAGTGACTTTTCTTCAATTAATATCGAGGGTGTTACATGACGTTCAATTGGTAAATTCGCCATATTTGTCCAGCATCGTGACCCTTGTTTCGTCAACTGAATGCAGAAGGGTAACAACGCTGATGGATGAGGCAATTATTCCATTGAACCGAATCAAATTGTTAAAAGAATGAATTGTTTCCCATGTCGTGTTGTATTATTATAAAATTGATGCTCGACCACCTGTTTCGAATTTCGATTAACCTCTTCGAGTTTTGTGCGAATTGAAGTGGTCATGTGTGGACAATTTTACTACGTTCGATTAGGGAATGGACCACTGAACTTGACGGACTTAATTCAATTGAAAGGGAATTTGCCAGGTGTATGAACTGAGTAAAAAAAACTTTTCTCTCAATTGTCTCGCTTGCAATTTCAGCGAAATTTTCGAGTAAAGGAGAATCAAGAAAAGGGGAGTTTAAGAGACGTCGCTGTCTTATTAAATTTAGTGCCTTATTTTGATCAAATCTTTCAAGTGTTGTTGCTTAATTAAGGGAAAACTCGGTTTTAGTACTTGATTATCAGATTGGGAGAGATTTTCGTTTTGATATTGCGGACGAAAAGATGTAAATTAGATCGTCTTTTCTACAAAATCGCTTTGTTTCACGATTTGTTTTGGGGCTGCGTGTGAAGGACCCTCGCCCCCACACGACAACTCGCATGCTTCCTGGCCACCACCAAGCTATCTTAATATGATAACTAAAATGCATTTATTCTGTAGCAATATGTAAATTTCTGTTGAATTAGAAGACAATATTGGTCCAAATTTTTGTACGCACTTTGTTAGTTTTTTTTTGTCAAAAAATCACATAACAAACCCTGTAGAAACTTTTATATTTAAGGAAAAAAATACTTTAACATAGCTTTCCTATATATAAAGAGACGGAAGGATGAGAATCTCATAGTAATGAGACAACCCTCGATATAAATGTTTGGATTAAAAATTAGAAGAAATTGGTGGTCTTTGGCAGATTTAAGTCTTTATGAAGAACCTATCTTCAACTGAGTAATGGAAGATGAAGAAAGATAAAGAGACAAATAAAAATAGAAAGAAGAATCTAAAAACATTTAGAACCATTTTTTCTGCCTCCACAAAATATAATTTCGAAGGAAAAATAAATAAAACTGAGTGAAGAAATGAATATTCAGAAATGGAGTGGAGATGGAGTTAGTTTGTAGAATTTCAAAAAAAATGTTGAAATGAGAAAAATATTGAAGGAATATTAGACAAGCCCAATTTCTTATTAACAATTGTGAGATTTGACTTATTTATACCTACACATGGATGAGTTAAAGAGGCGTGGAAATATTGCAGAGGCTCGTATCACAAAAAATGAATGAACCTGCAACATGTAATGTTGTAAAAAATTATACAAGAAATAATTTCCTAAAAATTTCTTGTGGTATACAATTTTAAGTTTACTAAAAGTTGGACTAATGAAAGAAATAGAAAAAAGACCTTTTTGCGAATTCTTGTAGTGGCACTCTAATGGATTTTCAATTTTGGCATTCTACCCGAATCTTCTACAATATCCAGAAATTATAAAAATTTTAAATTGTCTTCTCAATCTAGATCCGTTATTTTAGGTTTTTATTTCTCGTAACTAAAATTTCGACTGTAGCCAATTTTATTCATCCGAACTAAATTGGAAATAAGTAGAGGAACTATGGCAATTAGGGCTATTGACATAATTCGTGTCAATTTCAAAAATTGAACTAAGTACGTCTCAAGTAAGGTCCTTGGCTGACGACTTCGAGCACTCTTTACCAAAGAGTAGAATTAAGAAGCAAATTAAGACAAGGCAAATGATTAAGCGATAGAGTTTCCAATTCCGCCCAATTTAAAGGTCTGTCGAGTGTTGTCGACCAAATTCGTTCCGATTAAAGATAACGCGTTTCAATTAGCTGGCGATCCAAGTGTCAACTGAAGACCCACCCGGTTTAAAGTGACTAATATTTGAAGACCGCAGAATTTGTTTCCAAACCTTTGCCCTTTTATAAGTTTGAAGTTATGTAATAGAACTTTTCTGGACACGTATTTACATTATGTAAAGTGAAGGAAAACTTGCAAAAATATTGAAAAAATAACAAAATGCGACTGAACCACAGACTTAAGAACTATTAATATGGTAATGAACAATTGAACATTTTTGCCAAAAAAGAATATTTTCAGCATATTAAAAAAACTTGTAGAAGAGGAGCACTCAATGTATGGCTCTGTAAAGTTTTTATATCGTTTAAAATTCATTCCTGGTAACTTCTTTTACCAGAACCATTTTTTTGTTAAATAATTTCTTGGTGAAAATTGCAAGAAGTATGGATTTTGGTATAGGACAAGCGACGAAAAAGTTTTAATTTTGATGCAGATGCAGAAATTGGAAATTACAAATAACAACCAACCCTACATATAAAATTCATAAATTTGTTTATTAATATTATCGATTTGAAGCCACATAAAAATTTTGAAAAATAAATTCAAATTAAATACTTTTATAATCGCGGTTTACGAGGGACACCGTTACACCCCGCACATATAAGGTACGATAATTAAATTTTATAGCCTTGGGCTTAATATAAGCTTGATTGGGCCCTGCAAATGGTACTCAGCTGTCAACTCCTTGCCCTAACGAATATGAAGCGATAAATGCTTTACGACGAGGGTGTATTCAATACAACATCCTGTATTATTATTACTATGTGCTTTAATTACCCACGTGATAAAGGGTTATATAAGTACCTTCTTCTATCAAGTGAAACCTAAAATTTGGGGTTACTCAAAAAAAAATTAAAACCGAAAAGCCACAAAACGTTTATGGTTCTAACTTTTTTGTACCAAAGCAATATATTTTCTAAATAAAAAAAAATTTCTGCGACTCGCTAAAAAGAAATTATGCAAAATCGTGCCCTAAAAAGGTGAAATAAAGCGTTAACGACCTGGTGGTGCATAATGTTAGCGACTCCCGCAATTGCATTAACTGGGAGGATAAATAACTAAATCGTTGTTTCCTTCGTGGAGGAGGTGGCGAAATTACGAATTTAAAAATAGTTTTTTCAACTTCCATTATTAAAGAGCCCCCATAAATCACGAACCTTTCGCCTTCGGTCTTGCCATGTCCTAAAGCGGTAGGGGTGGCAGTGGTGTCGGCAGTGGTGTCCCCGAGGTCAGCGGCGGAAGTTGTTGCCATTTCTTCAATATCCGAATCGATTCCTTTATCCAGATCCAAATAGAAAGAGTCCCGGGAATCACTGGAACCCCTCCTCAATTTCAGACTTAAATCCGGAGAACTATCATCCATGATTCAAGTTTTTCGTTATTGATTCATTAATATCAAATAACACTTGTAGGTCGCACTTTGTTTTATTTACCAAAAATTCACCACATAGCCCAAAAGCTATGTGGGGATTTTCAAAAATTTTTATCAATCACATCACGATTTTTTTATTCGTTGCGTTTTTTTTTGGTTTTGTGTGTTTTTTTTTAAATTAGATGCATTGCACTAAACTGTGATTTTTTCCATTCTAACGCTCCCAACGCGAAACGTTCTACACACCGCCGTTGCTCGGCTCTCTTTCATGTTGGAGCGGTCGCTGCAGCGGAGTCAACGACATAGCCATACATCTATAGAGTAGGGGGTGTGTTCCACCAGAGGGTACGTTAGTTAGGGTGAGACGACGAGCTGATATCAAGAGGCGCCGACATCGATTTTAACCCTAGTGCCAGTTGGCTCACCTCTTACCTGGTGCTTTGGGGTACGAATTCTAGTAAAAAGTTCATTCATAGGCCAAAGCTGGCCCGAGGCTACGCAGACGTCATCGCGAGTTTGCCCACGCACCTGTTCGTAAATAAATAAATAAAATAATGCCGCCGGCAGGACATTAATTGACAATATTGCCTTAGATTAGCAATTGAAGAAATCGAAGAAACATTTTTTTTAACATTAAAAAAATGTTTTTTTTATCACACAGTAATAACAACGGATAGTTGCCCCAGTTATTATTAGGAAGATTTGCTGATAAATTCTTAGACCAACCCTGGAAGCGACCACTACCTTTTGGGGTATGCAGGACCATGACCATGATTGACTATCAAGAACAAGTAACAAAATTTTTTACATTACAATTCTGTGAAAAAATTGAAAAATAAATAGGGAAGAGCCAAAAATTTATTGTAGATTGCTATTCCACAGTTTGTAAAAAATTGAAATTGGTTGGAGGCCCTCAAATGAAAAAGGGTTTTGAACGTAACATTTTTCAACTTAAAAATAGAGATATGGTTTTGAAGAGGAGCAAGAATTTTTTACGAGGTTAAAATCGTAGAATTGCTGTAATAAAAAATCAATAAACCCTCGTACTTCATTTTATTTCAAACAACTTTTTCAGCGCAAATTTATTTTTGTCCTGAAAATAATTGCCAACCAAACAGTAGATGCTAATCTCATAAAAGTTTTAAGACACTTTTTTCAATGACAAGAAATATTCTTACATAAAGGATGGACATATCCTCGGTATAAAAAGCTTGAAAAAAATTTGAATATTAGATTGCAAGAAAGCTAACTTTTCTGCGACTTATCCATGTTATCAATATAATTTTTGTTGACCCCTAAAATAATAATTAGACATATTAACTGATTCAATAGTTGTTGACGTACTTTATGGTACTATTTGGACGGCAAGGGTCGTAAAAATTTGACTGGCTTATTTACAAGAGGCACAGCTGTTTATGGGTTAAAAAGAAAAGAATTAGTAAAGGTTTGTGGGGTTTAAGTACCATAATAAAACTAATTAGGCTATTATTGCCATTAAATTAATGAAATCAAAAATCTTGAAATAACTTTAAGTTTGTAGATGCGACTCACATTTGAATTTAGCAGTTAGTGAAACAAATTGCATAAATTTTGTATAATTTACTAAATGTTGCTACAATTTTTCAAAATTAGTCTCAATTTTCAAAATTACAATCAACTCACCGCCTTTAAGTCATTGCGCGCCATCTACATTCAGAGGCTAATACCACCGAAGCGGTGGTTGAAGCAACTCTTTGGAAGCAACCTCCTTGATCATAAATTTGCGCAAGCGCAGTAATTTTGTTGTTGCCGGTCCTTTGTCAGTTTTTCCCGAAGATTTCCAAATATCTGCAATCATCCGCCATAAACCTCAACTGAATTAAGCATCAACCATGGCGGCTTTTCCTGGAAGCATCGCCTTCGATGAATACGGCAGACCTTTCATCATTTTACGCGACCAAGAATCTCAAAAAAGATTGGTCGGAATCGATGCCCTAAAGGTGAGGTTATGTCAATTAACGTTAGTCATGTGTTTTAATTTTCATTAAAATTTCCCATTTTCTCCAACTAATTTTTGCTAAAATCCCGATTTTCTTGTTTAAACCGATGGAAATTTTGAAAAATTTCACTTTTCCAGTCCCACATCTTGGCCGCGCAACAAATATCGTCCACAATCCGAACCTCTCTCGGCCCCAAAGGTTTAGACAAAATGATGGTGTCACCTGACGGTAATTCAACGTTTTTTTATCTATAAACCGCGTCTAATTCGCGAAATTTCCTCAATCAGGTGATGTTACTGTCACAAATGACGGCGCCACCATTTTAAAAATGATGGATGTTGATCACGAAATCGGCAAATTATTAGTGCAATTGTCGCAATCTCAAGACGACGAAATCGGGGACGGCACAACTGGAGTTGTAGTATTAGCGGGAGCTTTACTCGAACAAGCCGGAACTCTCCTTGACCGCGGCATCCATCCCATCAGAATCGCGGACGGTTTTGAAATGGCTTGTCTTGTGGCTGTTGAACATTTAGACAAAATTGCTGAATTATACCCGGTTTCGGCCGACGACATCGAACCGTTGGTAAAAGTAGCAAAAACTACTTTAGGTTCCAAAATTATCAACAAATGCCACCGGCAAATGGCCGAAATTGCCGTCAATGCCGTAATGGCCGTTGCGGATTTTGCCCAGAAAGACGTCAATTTTGAACTGATTAAAGTTGAGGGAAAGGTGGGTGAATTTGACGTTTTTGGCGGAAATTTATCAATTTTGTTTAGGTTGGGGGCCGATTGGAAGATACTGTTTTGGTCAAGGGTGTTGTTATTGATAAAACAATGTCGCATCCGCAAATGCCTAAAGAATTGAAGGATGTCAAGTTGGCCATCCTTACTTGCCCATTTGAGCCGCCAAAACCGAAAACTAAGCATAAGTTGGATGTCACCACTGTTGAGGAGTTCAAGGAGCTGCGCCAGTATGAACAGGAGAAGTTCAAGGAAATGGTAATTATGCTGTGCAATGATTTACTGTTTTTGGCTCATAAGAGGTCCGTTCAGAACTCCTCTCTTATTACAAAGGGACAAATTTTTTTTTACAAAATTTTTACTAGGCAAAGAAACTTTTATCGTTTTTTTGGGAATTATTTGAAAATTTGGCAAACTTAATAATTTTCGTATCATTTATTTTTCTTCTACGATAATTGAGTTCTGTATTAATTTTTGAAATTTTGGAGCGGTAGTTGTGACGTATTTGCAAGTTATAGTTCACAGCCAATGTCGCGAGATGGAGCCACATAAAATTTCAAATCACGGCAACTGCGTTAATTTTTCACAGCTACCAAAGCTGTTTATTTATTTTTTATTTATTTATTCACTGATTTCAATTTGACCAAACAATTTTTTTCTTTTTAAAAAATATTTGGTAATTTTGTACCAGCTCGTAATATTTTTTTCTCGTTTTTATTAGAGCATTAAAAAATGTAAAATGGATCTTGCTAAACGCGAGTTCCGTAGTCTTGGACTAAAGTAATAAAATGGTTTGAGTCCATAATAAAAATTTGGCTGTAACCTCTGCATAGGCTAAATTATCAAGAATTTAAAATATTTACGAAATTAGAAACTACAGAAAAATTATTTTTGGTCATTAGTGGACATATACAGGATAATGCTACATGGTGAAACTCGCATCTGAATGTTTTTCTGTGTCCGCATCCTTTTTTTTTTAATCCCTACGGCTTCATCTGCGTCCCCGAAACCCGATTTGCATTTCTGGATGCTTGCAGGTTGGTCACGTGAAGAAGGCCGGTGCCACTTTGGCGATCTGCCAATGGGGCTTTGACGACGAAGCCAACCATTTGCTCCTTCAACAGGAGTTGCCCGCCGTCCGATGGGTGGGAGGTCCCGAAATCGAGTTGATAGCTATAGCGACCGGTGGCCGTATCGTTCCTAGATTCGAGGAACTCAGTCCGGATAAACTGGGCAGTGCCGGTTTGGTCCGCGAATTAGTTTTTGGTACAACCAAAGATAAAATGTTGGTTATTGAGAAATGTTCCAATTCTCGTGCCGTCACTATTTTAGTACGTGGTGGTAATCAAATGTTGGTGGCTGAAGCTAAACGTAGTTTACATGACGCCATTTGTGTTGTTCGTAGTTTAGTTCAGGAACCGCGCGTTGTTTATGGTGGTGGCGCTGCTGAAATTGCTTGTAGTTTAGCTGTTGCCGCACAAGCTGATCAATTGGCTACTTTAGAACAGTACGCGTTTAGGAGTTTCGCTGAAGCTTTAGAGAGTATTCCGTTGGCTTTAGCGGAGAACAGCGGACTTTCAGCTATTCATGCTTTAGGGGAGTTGAAAGCTAAACAAGCTGCCACTGGTGATCCGGCTTTAGGAATCGATTGTATGGCTACTGGAAATATGAATATGAGAGAACAAAATGTTATTGAATCTCTTAAATCGAAGAAACAACAATTGCTTTTAGCCACGCAACTTGTTAAGATGATATTGAAAATTGATGATGTTAGGTCACCTAATGATAACCAATGATTTTAGGTTTTACGTTGGTACCCCAGTATTAACTGATACTTGCTTTTATAACGTTACGTTTTTCATACATTAACTTCAATTTGTAGCGACTATCTTATTTAATTCTTCAATAAAATATAACAACAATAATTGTTTTCATCTTCACATATTTAGAATCCTTTCTCATTGTATTCATCTTCATTTCCTACGTTCCTATTGTACCTTAAATTATTTATTTTTGATTCCGGTTGCTACTGAAACGGATCCAAAAAAGAATTACAAAAATTAGCAGTTTTGCAGGAAGATGTGTAAATTTAGATTTTTCTGGAAATTTCCTTTATATAAGCAAACCCCATAAGAATGAAGGTTATTCCAGAAAATATAAATGTGCGGGTCTCATGAAGCGAGGATAAAAGTGCGTTCGTTAACCGGGATTCGAACCCGGGCTTCCCAATTGCCGGTTGGTTGTTTTGACCGCTAAGCTATCAAAGTACATTGATTATCGTCGCTACACGTCCATCCCATATGCCGTTACAGGTTCGTATCTAAATACGTTGGTGTACCTTTTCTGCACCAACACATCCAAAAAAAAAACAATTTCCTACAAATTTCTCTTTCCGTAGTGAGCTGACCGTTCTGGTGCAGTGTTGATAGTTCTTAGACTTGTCCAACGAGTCTTTTTCATTTGGTCGAGCGACAAAGGCATCATCGACATATCTCGGTCAGCAGTTTTGTTTGAACTAAGTAATCTCCAGCCTCTAATTTATTTCTCATAATCTCCAATGGTTGGTAGTTATTCTGGTATGGGCTTCTGACAACTGATAATGTCTTCTGAATGACTCTTGGTGTTTTTACAAAGTTTAATTCTTCCTCTTCACAGTTTAGAACGACGTCCTCTTGTTACTACTTTTCAAACATCTCCAGACCCAATTTTCCATGTATGTTTTGGTCTCTTGGTGGACTGCGTGAAGGTCTTCTACTTTGTGAGACCTAGTAAGTGATTCAATCTTGCTCTTTTCTATCTTTGGTTTCTTCAATTGGCGTGTAAGTTGATGTTTATTTATTTCTCCAAAGCCTCGAAACACTTTCATGAGTTTACCCTATTACATGGGATTAAAGTTTAATTTCTAGTTCAGAACTAGGCAGGTCAACATTGAAGGGGTGATAGAATTTTTGAAAATTAATTTTACAAATGTGGACTACCGCAGGGTAGCATATTTGGACCATTATTGTTAATGAATTTCATTTTCTTACTGAAAAACAAATGGCGAATCCACGGCGCCTGGACACTAACTTTGCTTACCTTAATTATCTAGGTACTGACTACTTCTGTTTTTCTGGTGACTTCTGTGTATTTCTATTTTCAACTTGCCCAATGAATCCTCTCCTCATGGTCAATTGACAAAAGTATCATCGACATGTCTAAATTAACATTTAGGTTTCAACCAAGATGTCTGTAATTGTGACCTAGAAGTCACCAAGATATCAAAGGAGCTATCGATATCTTCGGAATTACTTTTGGTGTTCTTTCTAAATTTAATTCGTTGGTCAAGGCCTCGCATTTCGATAGATTTATTACTACTCGGACCAAATCCAATGTACAACCGTCAAAAATGGCGACAAAATTTTCGGCTATTTATATAACAAATACGGAGTGCCGCAGAGGGGCATATTTGGACCATTATTGTTTGATTAAAAAATAATTTGGTTTGAATGGATGTTTTTGGAAATCACAGTTTGAAAATTTTTACAATTTGCATATATTATCCTCTTGGAGCTACAAAAAAATTGCAACATGGTACAGGTATGTAAAAACGAGTTTGAAGTTATACTTTGTTTATTTTTAAAAATTAAATACGAAATGGTACACAACGTAAGCAACTTGATATCACACTTTTTGTTTACTTACTTTTTAGTTACTTTGGAATCGAAATTACAAAAATCAGTTGTTTTTAAAACTGGGGGAGGGCGTGTGAACTGATCCCCAAAACAACATCGTTCTACTCTCCTCGTGCATTATAAAGAAAAAGAAAGGAACATCGACCCTAAAATTAACTCTACCCCCATCCCTCGATAAACTAGCTGCAGTAGCTGCAGCCGCTTCAGTACCTGATTCCGTTATATCCATGTAGACTTTATGTATAACATTATCAACGTATAGTCCAGGATTTTCGAATATATCGGGGTTAGATTGTTGGTTCAAATACTGTCGAATTTCATCCAAAGTTTGCCGTTTCGCTATCCTCCTTCCTACTGCACTTCCAAATCTTTTATAAGTTACACGTCCGGTACCATTAACAACTTCTTGACATGTACTAATATTACTAGCCGTATCAAATATTTGAGTACAATTAACAGTTTCACCTGTTCGACTAAAAATTAAAACACCATCATCATTGTTGGTGTTGGCCGAAATCGGAATATTTATAGCCCCACGTTGGGAGCCTCTCGCCGCGGTTTCCGACCACATTCCTGGCGATAAGAGCGCTAAATTAGCAACGGCCGGATTAAATAAAGTGTTAAGACCCATTTGTTGCAGAGATTTTCTCAAATCGATAGTACTATCGATTTCCATTTTTGGAAAAAGAATAGTAGCCCCTTTAGGTTTGACGTTAGCAACTAACCGTTCAAGTTCGTTAGGAGTCAATTGCGCTTCCAGTTCTTTCAAACGTTGTCGGTTCGATTCGTTGGGCATCACAACATACATTGTGGTTTGATTACCTTTGTAGGGCAAACCCAAAATTTCGCAATTCAAAATACTGTCTTTGTAGTACGGAAATTCGCCACCGTTCGCCATCATTTCCACAACGACATCACTTTTAACGTCACGACCATTAGTAAAAAAGGGACGTCTACAAAAAAATTTTGTTAAGTGTTAAAATTGTGAAAATATTACCTTCTGGTGCTTCCGTCATAGAAGGGTTTTTCCCATTCGGCTTTGAAGTACATGGCGCTGGCTAGTACCACTTTGGTGGCGCTGCTCGGCGGGTCGTTCAACAATTGGTTGATTTTGCCTTTGGTACGTTCCGCTACCCAAGCATTGACTATTTGTTGGGCGTTTTCTGGGTTACTTTTGAAATCAACGTTAAGAACTTCGCTATCGTAAAGGGTTTCGGCAGCGTGTTTGTAGGCGCGTCTTATTGGGAAATTGTTTTGAACGAAAACTGCTGTAGCGAAATTGACTTGACTTCCAATATTAAAACCGGAAGTCGCCTGTAAATGTTGGATCATTCTTCCGAATTGTTCGTGGACTATTTGCGATTTGTTTTGGATATCGACCCCGGTAGTTAGTCCCATTACCGTAGCGATTTCGTCGAAAGTTTTACCATTAGAACCCAGCAAAATTAGCGCTAACGCCGCTGAAAATTAATTTTATTTAAGGAATTTTTAGTAATTTTAATTACCTGCGATGCTGACAGGGGCGTACACGATGTTGTCGTAATTGTTTTGGGAGGTTGTCGAAACGGCTTTGTCTACAGCTAGAGTTAGTCTTAAGATTCCGGTTGAGATTAATCTGTTTACGAAATTTTCGTATTCGGTGGTCCCCCGTAATGCCGGTAAATTTTCGGGAATTAATGGAGGGCTGGCGAGGAATGATGCAGCTTCTACGCGTTGGCCGCTTAAGGGTTGGACGAAACCTCCGGGAATTTGGTCATCGGGAAAGTAAACTTGACCGTATAAAACCGGTAAAATTGCAACAATCACAATTAATTTCGGCGACATCTGGAATTTGAAAAGTATTCGGTAATTGCAGCGGAAACCAGCAAATTTCTAAAGTTATTGGGGTTTGAGGAAGCGTTTCACAGGAAACACGTAATTTTCACTCAATTATTACTACGAAAATGTTAACAATCGCTTCGATTTCTAAATAATAAAATTATCTTTTCAAAGTCCGAACCATGAACCCTTCTAACTTATTGCCCATGAGGAGATAGAGCGGATCAATTGGTTAGGACTGGATTTTTAATAATTGAAATTTACTACGTTTTATTATCAACATTTACTTTTAGCGATTACACCATCTGCAAATCATATTTTTTAAATTTGTTTTGATAATGACCGTCAAACAGTTATCTGTATTGTTGTGACAGGAAATTAATGATAATTTCCGTCAAGGATCAGAACTATTTCAATTAATTTCGAACAAAACTCGATGGCTTCACCCTTTGATTATTCGCTATTAAATTTGCGAATTAATTCATTGTTGATGAAAGTTTTGCAATTAGCGTGGTTAATTGATGGTGAATTTTCGTAATTGTTGCAAAATTTTTCAACTTACCTTTAAATCACGTTATTTCTTCACTTTTTGATTTTGAGACGGTTACAACATTTTGTTGGGTTGGTGATGTTTCGCGCTCACAACACCAACATGGAGACACCGCAACCTACAATATTCTGATTTAGATCCATGTGCAACAAGCTGACCTTCTGTCCCCACTTCGAGTATTTGTTAAAACCAGATACGTTTTTGATGTTTAACATTACTTGTACATGAACACTTCTTTATGATCATAACTGAAGCGCTAACAATGGTTTTGTACTTTACAACAATTGTAAGGTTTATTTTGTTGTTATTGAAATTTGTAGATTTGTCTTGATTATTAACTTGATTCGTTACGAATGATACGCAAAATTGTAGAATGCCGACGAACATTATCGGGGTCAATGCTGTCGTAGCAGATAATTCTAAAGTGATTATCATCATTAGTTTTGACCGTTTTTGGTTAATGACTAATTTGCTCATCGACTACGAAATTTTATGTTTTTAATTCTTTCTTTGTTTTACTACTGTGCTTGGAATCGATTCTCACCGAAACGATTCACCAAACGACGCTCTGTTTACCTTAGATATTTTTTTTCGGTAATTGATCCTCAATTTTTTTATTAAAAGTAGCAGTTGAATGACAGCATGCTTTTTGAAAACAAGAAGACTTTTCAAAGGACTTTCTAATAACAATAACATGAACGAGGTGCGATTGTAATAAAAAAGTTGAATTTTTTGCTATACGTCAAAATTTGCCCAAAAACATTAAAATTGTTATATGTTCGAAATGAAGGGTCGAAACCAAAAAATTCTTGCGGCGTTGTGTTAGATGGATTTAAGAGATTGAAGTAGTATCACAAAAAGTTCATCAAAATTTTCGAGAAAATTTTGCATCTTAACCCATAAAAATTTCAAAATTTTCAAACTAGAAACTAATTGATGTGATTCAACGAAAATAGCAATTTCTGTTGCAATTTGACTCGCTGATCTCGTTTTTTCATTCAGTTAGTACACTTGAGTGCTAGATATCGCGAGAATTCACCAATATATATTTTTTTAAAGTTCCAGTTTTGAGAGCAACTACAGTTTTGAGGTATTTCGAATATCATTACAGCGTATTTATCGCCAATCAAAGGACTCTACTAATCCTAACACGAAAGCTTTGCTATTGCAAAAGGACGATTTTTTGTTTTTGGTCAAAATTTCGCTCAATAAATTCAAATACAGTAGAACCCCGATTATCCGAGTCGCGGTTATTCGAGCCTCTGCGTTATCTGAGCGACCTATGCTTTTCAATTAGTTCGTGTTATCCGAGGCGATCCAAAATTTTATCCGTTTCATCAGAGTTATTTCGAGAAGGTTTCTTTGAGGTGATAATGAAGTCGGCCGGGATACAATTTTTTTGCATTTATGGTTCACACAACAGAGGAAAATTGGAATTCTCTTATCCGGACTCATTTTGAAGGAAAAAGCGTCATTATTTAATAATCAAATGCCACAACAAAAATTTTCTCTGCAAGTGACGGGTGGCTAGATCGCTGGAAGAAACGGCATGGTATTCGAGAATAAAAAATTTGTGGCAAAAAGCTTTCTTCAGAGGGGTTTTCATTCAAATTTTTAAAGATAACTTTAAAAAATTGGCAGAAGAAGAGTGTTACCCTAAAGATCAGATCTACAACTTCGATGAAACTGGCCTAAATTTTAAATTGATGCCAGCAAAGACTCTGGCTAGTAAACA
The DNA here is from genome assembly GCA_905333025.2 of Pyrochroa serraticornis. NCBI lineage: Eukaryota > Metazoa > Arthropoda > Insecta > Coleoptera > Pyrochroidae > Pyrochroa > Pyrochroa serraticornis. The sequence continues at coordinate 3,196,155 of HG995157.1, read as the reverse complement.
AGAAGCTTCAGCCCCTGGTTACAGACAGAGTAAAGAAGGATTGACTATTATGGCTTGTAGCAATGTTTCTGGCAGGCACAAGCTTCCATTAATGTGCATAGGGAAATCGGCCAAGCCACGAGCTTTCAAAAATATAGCCGAAAGAGCTTTATCCGTTTATTATAAAAATCAGAAAAATGTATGGATGGATTCAACACTGTTTACGAATTGGTTTTATGATAAATTTGTAGCAAGTGTAAAGAAATTTTTGAAAGAAAACGGTCATCCCATTAAGGCAGTGTTAGTGATGGATAATGCACCATCCCATCCAGCAGAAGCAGCTCTGAAGAATGAAAAAATTATCATTAAATTTCTAGTTCTAGAAAATCTAAAGAGAAACTACAGACAATCTCTTCTACATCATGTTTTGGAGCAGAGTGAAACTCATAGTTTAATTAAAGTTTTGAAAGAAATTAATCTAAAACATGTCGTTTATTGGGTGGCCGAAGATTAGAACGCTGTGAAGAGATCCACTCCTAGAAAATCTTGGTCTCAGATTTTGACCACTAATGCATCTGAAGAGCAGGAAGCTGACGAAGGGGAAATAAGTTTATTTGAATTAATGATGAGATTTTAAAAGGATACAGAAGTGTCAGCAACCGAAGTGCAAGAATGGATTTTTGGTGATGATTCCGAAGGAATTTTAGACGATCAAGAAATAAACTTAACCGTTTTAAGTTTTTAAGCGATAGTGATGAAGTAAACTCAAAATATGAAGACACATCAGATGGCATACATCACGAAAATTAACAACTAGTACCTCACGAAGAAGGACTTGGGGCATTAGAGACGACTTTATGATATGTTGAACAACAAGAAGAAGCTATTGCCGTCGATTTCTTGCTTATCAAACGCTGGAGAGACATCGAGGCAAGAAAAAGATGTAATCGTATCATATAATCGAGAATAAGTTCATATTTTTCAATTTAACAGTCATAGTTTACATGTACCTGCATATGTAACATTTAATTTCCATTTACTTTTAATTCTTCGGATTATTTGAGCTTTTTCTTATTCGAGCCGGGTCTGGTCCATATTAGCTAGGATAATCGAGATTCTACTGTAGTCATATCTTTGAATTTAATAGATCAAAGTGAAAATTTTTTGCGGTCTTGCAATCTAATAGCAACAGTGTGAAAAACATATGGAAATTTCTTTTTAAACCGACAGGAATTTTCTGATATTCAGGTACAAAAAATAACTTTCAATTTCTAAATGAAATATTATAATCATTTTCAAACTATGTCATATATGTAAAGAGATTACAATTTTTTTTGATAAGTTAAAATTTTTGCTCCCAGAGACCTCAATTTATTTTGTTTAATTGCTTTTGAGTTGCTATAATTCGCAATTCTGACACGGCCCGGAAAATATTCAACAGTTAGCTTAGCTTTACTGAAATTTTTACTTTACTTTCACGTTTCTTTATCCCCAATAAAAGGCAAAATCGAAAAATACCTCTCCAATATGTTAAGATTTGCGCTTCTTCCCGCTAAAATTGTTTTATTTTTTATTTTTTTAATTCCCCTGGTCTGGCCTCTAGATACTTTATTATTATTAGCGAGTTTATCAGCTCGATAGATATTCTCCTTGGAGTAATTACTTTATTGAATGGGAAAATGGGTAAATGTAGAATTTGCAACGCACTGAGGCGTAATAAACATTTAAAATTCAAATAGAACCAAAACCTATAGGATTCAAACTAAACAAATGATAATTTATTTAGTGGAAGCCAGAACAAATTCAAGGATTGCTCTTGTAATGGTCCAGTGAGGGCCAGGAACAAAAAACACGTGTTTGCGTTTTTTTCCATTCGAAGAAACAAAAATAGTAAATATTTGTTGACTTTATTGTAACAATGCAAGAAGTTTTTTGTCGTGAAATTTTAAAGCTCGCGTTACGATTATAAATCATTACCTACAACAAGAGAATTTCTTATAACTTCATATAGAAAAAAGTGGTCACTAAATAAAGTTCCCATTGTTGTTGGAGTAATTAACATTTATTCCTGTATCGACATTTTGATATGTGGGTTGGGCTTTCCGATGATGACAAAGTTGGTGTTCGTCGTAAAGTCAACATTTTAATTAGCAATATTAGTAGTCCACACACGTCCACATCTTGTAAAATTACGGGAATGCTTTGGAGAATTCTAGAGATGTTTAAAAAAATCGTAGGTACGTAGGTACATAAGTTCAGTTTGAACATTTAACTCAATTTGTCTCATGGCCAAACGAAATTTCTCGCGTACACACTTAGATGTTAATTTATTCTCATTTCAGAATATTTTGATAACAGGTCGATTTATTGCAAAATTTTCCATAATTAATAGTTTGATTTTCGTTTCTGTGCAGTTTTAATATTTGCCAAAACGCTTAAGATTTTAGAAAGGAAAATACTGATTCTAGGAATTTTGTGATCTATCGATAACAACTTGTATTGTAATGAATGTGTCACGATTTGGTTAAAAAAAACCTTCCGATTCGTTCTCTTGAGGTCACGTCCGTCCTTATGTTTTGCAAATTTGTGGTTGTTGAAAACGCAAAAATTGTCGTGAAAATCAATTTAATAACACAAATGAAAATAAATAGGGCAATATTTGCATAATAAAAGACAAGTGAGACAATTATAAGTCATAGTTATGTACTGCGAACACAGGATATATGTATAATCACTAAAACCTAGCATTACCACAATTAATAACAACAATAAAAATATTCACAATATACAACATTTTGTACTTTGAAATTATTTCCATTTGTTGAACAGAATCCTATCAGAAATAGTTCGAAAGCAGCCAACTAACGTCTGCGGCCCAAATTTTTGAGTTGCGATACTCGCAATTGTCAGTTGTCATAGGGATTAAGGTGCCGTCGCCATTTAAATTGCGAGATCTCCCTAGCAAGCGATAGTCGCGAGGTCTCTATAGCAACCGGTAGTTGCGATTTATCGCAACTCGACTTGAAATCGGGTTTTCTGACGTTACTATATAAAAAACACTATGGACGCTTGTTGGTGTTATTACGATAACAATAACTAATAAAAAAAGTATAAACATGCGTTGTCTAAGTCATAATATGTTGCAAATTATCAAAAATTTGCTCATAGTGGTCCTCATCGGGGCTAACACTAACGTTTTCTTCTTCCGGACTCTTCGAATTATCCTCTTTGACAGAGAGCTGTGTTACCGGTAATCCTAGTATAATTCTAATATTATCAGTCAAATGTTCGGCTTCTATGATTTGGTGGTAAATCCCTTCAGCTTTCATCAGTATACTATCGATGTCAAGTTTACCGCAAAGATCATTGACATGCTGCAACATGACATTATTAATAACTAATCGTTAATAATAATAAAAAAATACTTTTAATATTTCCGTAAATCCGTAGTTATTTCCCATAAAAACTTGTTTTTCCGATTCCAAAATAGTGACACATATTAGTATATGAAAATTGTCACAAGGCAACCCGGTCCATAGTACCTCCCATAATCTCATTACGTGATCATAACTCAATTCTCTTTTGAACCAAACTAATAACCAACGAAAACAAAAGAACATGTTCCCCGAATCATGTCTATCGAGATAACCAACAAGTTCGGGTTCCACGAAGGCGAGAAGAGTGTGCAGATTCTGCAGTTGGTCCTTCATGTCGGCCTGGTCAATCTCGAAGTTGGAACTCTGAAAGAGATTTAAAAATAGCAGCGGTATTAATTTAAAAAATTGACGTCTCAAAGAATGAAAAAGGAGATCACTGCAAAACCACTCAGTTTAAAAGCCAGTCGTGCATTGCCGATCCCATTCGTCAAGGAAACGCGCCAATACGCTAACTGAACCAATGAAGAAACTCACGAGCACAGTTACAGACAAGCGTCACCTCTTCCTTTCTTTAATGTTTGCTAATATTACTTATCAATTTCCGTTCGGACTTACCACTTTGTTCATGAAGCCGACGAAACACCAGAAGGCATCTACTTCGTTTCTGAGCAGATGCAAGATGGGTGAAAGCAAATCGCTCATCCCTTGGACGTAACCTAAATCAAAATTGTACATGACGTAAGTCATTAAAATGTCGTTAAGCAATTGGAGATTGGGGTTGTTGTCTCCCGCATAAAACTCCATAGTTCGATCGGTACGATTCACATCTTTCTCGATCAAATTCTTCCTTTCTCGATAATCGGCAAAATTAGCTTCTTGCACTTTTGTCATGCGTTTCCATTGCAATTTCATGCTGTTATATTCATCGGTTTTTTGACAAAGAAGTTCTATTCGCTGGCATCGAGTGCTGTCCCATGGATAGAAATCAAGGAGGTATTTCCAAACTTCGTGGCGCAGATCCGGTGAGATTCCCTATAGATTAGTTTAGATTTTTTTTTATTTTGGTTTGTTTACACACCCCTCTGAAGATTAACCGTTTCAGTTCTTCCACATCTTCGATTTTACCTTCGTGATCTTGAAGGTTCTTCCATTGTTCCGTTGTTAATGGACGGCCGCGAGGATATTCTTTTCGTGCGGGAAGTTCCGGCACTTTGGCTATCACTTCATAGTCGGTTTGGGTGTTGGTACTTTCGTATTCCGTTATGCTTCTGTGGAGGCTCGCTCTTTGATCTTCGTCTAATTCTCGTTGTTCTGGGCTTCTGTATACTGAATCAAGGTCTTAAATATCTTGGCATGTTGAAATACAAATATCAGTTTACAACAGAAGAATAGAAGAAAAAAAAAGACAAAAATTGAAAAAGATGCAGTAATAAAGATAATATAAAAAGTAAAACAAAATATGTATTTCTTGATGAAAATTATTGCTACGTCAAAGAGTGTAGTGGTGACGTCATGAGATTCTGAATTAATAGTTGGATCAAAAATAGGTTAGAGGGCGCTTTGCTGATAGTGTTGTGGATTCGTACTAAATTACTCGTAAGACTATATGCATTTTTTAAACTGGTGACGTAATCACAAGGTTTCATTCACTTTGTAAAAACTTCAGAATAGCCGCTTAGAGTCATGTTTTTTTGTAAATATAAAATAACAAATAAAACGAAAACAAAGCAAATGACACTTGAGGAAAGAACAAAATAAATATTCTTCAAGTTACTAGTGACGTCAAAGTTTTTGAGTCGCTAGCTCCACCAAAAATATTACATGGCGCTCCGCTGTTAGTGTTGAGCGTCTGGACTAAATTGAAAGTCTTTGCCACTTGTTGATGACGTCTTAATCAGTTATAACCGATCTGCGATTCTCGTAGCCTCTGAATTTTGGTGCTTAGAAGTAATGTTGCGTTTTAATGTAAAATTGTTCTCAATAATATCAATGTCGGTAAAACAGTACCCTTTAAGTACAGGCGTCACAAAAACATACTTAAAAAAATTCTGACGTCACCACAAAGTCTGAGTTTGTAAAAACGCCACATAATATGAATAATAAAAAAAAACTATTTGAAGGCATGCAATGTAGCGAGTTCCGTTTTGGCTTTGCGATAATTACCGAAATCGGTGACTTTGGCGAAGGTTTCGTATGTGGCTTCACCAGGTCTGTCTTTGAACTTCTCAACAATGTTCCACCAGGTGGGGGTGTCTTGGAAGAGGTTCAATTCAGCAAAAGACCTATCCAACTGTTGAGCTTCGGGATCATTGTCATTCAATACAATAAACAAATGCCTATCTCGTTTAGCTGCAATAGTTTTAACCATCCCTCTAAGAACACTAATCAAATAATCGCTATTGGCATGTTGAAACATAAAACTGCAAATCGCTTCGGATTTGCCATCAAACAAAGTCAATACTCGACTTTTTTGGGATGTTTTAAAACTTTTGATGTCGTGAAAATCGACTTTGATAAATTTGGGGCGAGTTGTCGCGTCAGGTGGTTGACTTTCGCTCGTTGTTCGCGATCGTTTCTGTATTGTGCTAACAACGTCCCATTCCTCTTGTAAATCAGATTCGACTGTTATATCGTTAGGTTTCCATTCGATGCATCTTTTCCTGTTGGAATTTAGATACTCGGTCAAGTATAACGTGCCTACTTGATTAAGGTAACCAAAATATGATGCCGGAGCTGATTTCAATAAGATGCCGTCTTGAGTGAAAAGCTCCATACAATCCCCTAAACTCTCCCCCATTGTCGGATTCGAAACCAAATTTTACTGCTAACAATAACAATGCACATACACGTCAGTAGAACCAGTCATGGTCACGTTATTTTTGTTGTGATTCACGATGCGCTTTCACTCAAAATTAGATAATTCCGATTTCGAAATGATCACTCTCAGTGGTAATTCACGATATGATTACAAATGAAGAGTGGAAAAGTTGCACCAGTGATGGTTAAGAAATTTAATTATTACACCACGCAAAAACAAACATCACTTTGACATTGACGTTTCGTTTGACAATTATTGACAGCCGTAGAGGTCGGAAAGAACAGAGATCTAACTTTGCCACAGCAGTAGTTTACAATTAGATTCATAGATGGCGCTACGGTTCAAAATAGACATATACAGAATGTTCCAAAAAATTGTATTACTTTAGTTACTCACTACCAAGATTCACATAATAATAACTATCAGTTTTATTAAACTGCTTTTAGTAATAATTTTACTTCACAGGAAGCATTACAACTTAGTAATTAATTTTGTCAACCATAGAAGTTAACAACAGAATAGATTTTTTTTTATTTTACAAAATTAAGAGCAGAACTGAACGTAAATAGTTGAAAGGTGTTTCTTCTGCTAAAAGAATTTTGTAATCCTCCAAACGCTTTGGGTGGCTGTTTTTCGATAGAAGCTTCCAAGATTTTATTTGAGCTGTTTAAAAAAATCACGCGGCTATATTCCCCATAAAGTGTGGCAGGTGGTATTTTGAAAAAGTGACGTTTAGTATGCAAATTTAAAAAAATTCAAGCATACAAATTTCCATTTACAATTTTTTTTTTTCGAAAACTGACCAGGTAAGGAGGAATTTCCTTAGAACGGTAGTGGTTACAAAAACGTTTGGAACGTTTTTTGGGCACCACATTTTTTCAAAACATGAGATACAGAGATTTGTACAACCCTTGCACTCTTTTTTTGGAATATTTTTGTTAACACGTAAATAATGTGACAATGAGATAAGGAACTAAATTGATTTTAATTATTTTTGTGTGCCGTGTCCTGTATTAACTCGTATTTTTTTTGTGGTACAAAGTAGAAATTGTAACTTGTTATCACAATGCCAGAAAAAAAGTGTTTTTTTATCAGTACTTCACATATTAGTAGTTTTAATCGTTAAGTACTGCACTGAAGTGGCATCTAATCCGCTGTATTCACCGGAATTAACTTCTTCGGACTTTCAATTATTTTTATTGTGAGAATAAATATTGTTTTCTGGATTGCTGGAAAATTTGTACCCATTGTGACAAAGAATCCTTTAATATATATCAACAATTAAGGGCGTTATGGAAAATATCAAAAAAATAGTTTTCGAGATTGTAGGCTCTATGGGTAAATCTAATTAGTAGTATTAAGGATGCGGTTTAGTCTCATTGCGTTCTCTGTCGAACATAAAGCAGGCACGAGGTACGACAATATATTCTGTCCTTGTACAAAATTTCAAAACTATAGTGAAATTTGAAATTTATTTTAATTGCTTAACTGATATGTCTAGATAATTAAAAATGAGAAAATCGAGAAATTAGCTGTAGTATTGAGTTGAGTACACCAACAAATTGATTTATCGTGCCTATACCTCCCCGTGTGTAGGACAGAGAACGCAACGCCAATGAAAGAAAAAATAAAAATTCCTGGTATTAAATCAATAATTCCAGGCGTAGACAAATTTAGACCTCCGAACTTCGATTTTAAAATCTATCGGATCCTAATACAGGTCAATAGGTCAATCGTCTATTTTCTGCTACATTATGGCGAGGTAGTTCACCACCCAAAAGTTTTTTGTGACTACTGAAAATTATATTTTGTTTCTTCAACAAGAGTTCTGTATAAAATCGAAGACAATTTTTTATTAAGTAACGGATCACCAGTCAGTTTTTTAAAGAAAATGTCGAATTTATATAATAACAAAATATGAAAATTGGCTATTTTCTGTATTTTTTTAAAGACATTTTTTGGTGAAATTTTCGCGTTGAAGAATCTGGTCCGATTTTGATTGATGGTGGAAATTTTCGGTATCGTCTTTGCTTCATTCAGGTGAATGGAGATGATTCACGTAAGCTTTGTTTAATGGGTACAGTCGATCACCCCGTATATCGCTTAAATGGCCTCGAGTTTGCATGTCGCTAACGTCGCCACAAGAGATTACATTTTTATGCAAATGGTTGAGAAGTTTCCAGTTTCCCGTCGGTACGAAGTGGACCGCAAAAGGAAATCCATCACAGTTAAAATGCGAAAATACAATATGGCGGTACTTATAGGCTATTTTCCGCACCGCAAAACCGATTTTAATATATAATACGTCACATAAAATTATATCAGACTCTGTGTATGGATATAGTGGCCGTGCGATAAAACGCCTCTTTTATATGTTATAGATCTATAGATCATACATTCTTTGCACAGAAATCCCCATAAAAATATTATATGCTCTCCCAAAGGTTGATATAGAATCACTTTAGTATAAAAGCAAATTTATTTCGCCGGTTTACGCGTTGAAAGGCGGACGCCCTTTCGATTCGGCGCTTCCATAAATTTGGCGATGGTAGTAGCAGTGCAATTTTGGCGGAGGCGCCGGGATAATTGTCGGTTGTTATTGCCGTTTCTTCTTGCAAAAATGGCGTTGGCGTCCGCTAATCGAATAATAAGACATTGCGTTGACAAAAAACGTCGAAGCGAATCGTGGCAAAACATAAATCAAAATGTGACAGGGCTAGCTCAACCCTACACATAGACGTGCGTTACATTCGGTCCGGCTCCTTCGGCGGTCAAATACCGCCCTTATACCGTCAGTTCGGAAGAGCCGCCGCGCCATATTGTCTAGCGATCCATCATGCGACTGTCAGTTGTTATTGTTACGGAAATCTATGTAGTAGGCTGCGATTGTTGTGTCACAGCCGACTACAGTGTGAGCACGCATAATTGCTCAAGTTTAAAATCGGGGCTCAAATTGGCTTTGTGCGAATGAATATTTTATTTGGCAGTGGTTCTCATTAAAGACGCGACGATATTAAAGTCTCGTTTAAGATTAAACCGGAGACGTTTCCTTGATGGATCCGCGATTGTGTAAGGGATTTGGTCGCATTATAATTTTCGTACAATGAAGGGATAGATGGTGCAAATAAAAGGCAAATAGTATGGGAGGATGTTTGACGGGAGAGATGCCGCCGTACCGTCGCGGTTATCAGGAACTGGCACTCGGGCCAACTGTCTCTTGATCGAGATGATTAATGGCGAGGCACGGATATATTAGTCCGAGGATTGCACATTTCACGCGTCTACTTCGCACTTCGTATTCGAAACTGTTCAGATTATCTACTACCTCTTCCCCCCATTTACGTCATTTGCAATGCGTTACGCGCTTCGCTAGTTAAATGCGCGTAATTACCGCTAGGAAGGAGTAATCGACTGGACGACGAACGAAAAGAGACACCTTCATACCCTCTAACAGAAAAACTTAACAAATCCATCCACAGAACTCCACGTGACTACTTTTACCTCCATCATTATCTTAGAAGTTTTGCTTGTCTATTTTTTTTTTGCTTTTGTTTTTTGGTATGGAAGGATTTTTGTTCCATCCTTCACTCTCCTAGTTCATTTCTTTGTTATTTTTGATTTAATCTTCTTTCTTTATTGCTCATCAATTTTTTTCTCTCGTTGTAGCCTCTTGTTATAAGTTTAATCGTTCTCGCCTCTTTTCCATACATTCGATACCGTTACTTTCTTTGTTTTCACTTTTCACATTTTCCAATCACTATTTTCATTTCTACTGCTAAGTATATTAGAGAAACTTTTTTATTACTTTTTCAATATATATCGAGCTTATTTTATTTTTATTTGCCTTTTTTGTCTCTCCTCTCCATATTTCTACTTTGCTCTACCAATAAATCTGTTTTCGCTTTGGTTCACAGTTGTTTTTGTCGTTTTATTGTTGATTTATTAAAGAGACACTTTGAGACTACGCCTGAAAAGTTTCCATTACTTTATAACTTAATTTGAAATTCTTCAAGCATCAACTTCTAGGTTTGCTATAGTTTCTTTGTAATTGTAAAACTTTGGATGAGTTTTGCTTTTATTGATGATTTATATTTATATTTATGATTTACAGATTTACAACTTAAAAAGACAATTACAACTAAATATTGTTTTACTCTAAATATATTTAAAGTTAAATTATTGGCATCAATTTCTCATCTTCAATTTTTTTCTTTTTTTATTTCTCGTTTTATTCACCTACTTATATCTTTATGTCAGACTTTTTTCATTATTACTTTGTCCATTTATTATTTCTGTGCACTATTTTGCCAGTTTTTCCGCAACTTCTATTTTTTTGTTTATCTATTTTTCTTTTTCATTAACACGTATAAACATTGCAGCCGGCATTTTTTAAATTTTGCGACAGTCAAATGTTAGTCATATCGGAAATCTTTTTGTTATTCTTTCAGTATTTGCTAAGTCATACTTAATTTGTTTTATCTTTATTATTTTCAATTGTTTTTGCTCATATTGATTCGGCTCTCAACTCTCAACTCTCTCAACTTTCCTTTCTTTTATTTTTTTCTTTTTCTTTTTTTTTCTGTATTGTATAAAATTTTCTAGTTTTCTTACTACCTATCCAGTACTTTTACAAAAGTATTTAATTTCTTTCGATTTCCTTATTTCTTTTGATCATGTTAATTTTTCCCATTTCTCCAACCACCAGTACACGCTTTACTGGAAGCTTAAAGAGCATTTTACTAATTCAAAAGTTGTAATAATTTTTTTTACTCGAATTGCCCAATTGCCGTAAATTCACTATGTTCACCAGTTTTCTTCTTCCAAATAAGAAAGCTTTTATTTTTTCTATTACTTTTACCCTTAACCATTTAGCGTACACTTAATTTTTATTTCTATTTTCTACTATACATTTTTGTAACTCCCCCCCCTCTCTCTCGCTCTCAGTTGCTAGCGTTATACTCCTCAACTTTTTCACTTGGTAATTAATTTTCTTCTCTTCGATTTTACTTTTCCTTGCTTTTCTTCTTCTATTTAATATTTCTTCGAATACTTTTTTTGCAACCAAATAGTGAAAAACTTAATGGGCCTCCTGACAATGTTTCCACACTCCAATTCCTGCTACGTCGGTTTTGCTGATAATTACTGAAAATCCCTTTAGTCGAGTGCGTATCGGAACTAGTGACTGAATGCCTTTTCTGGGGGGGTGTTATCCTGTAAATTTGTTCAACGATTCGGTGTGAAATCGTCGGGGGTGTCCTTTCTCTCCGTATGTCGTCTGATGTATGCGTTGCCGTTTTCCCAGTCTCCCCGTTTTTAAATGAATTGGAAAAAGCCCGCTTTAGAGATGATCGCGTATACTAGACGTGCCATAATAAGGTGTATCCGGCATTTTGCATATTGACTTAGATGTCGGAAACGGAACGTTCCACGGCTGCTGGCCGGCGATAAGGGCAAGTCGCGGGGCTGCAATCGATTAGCCTTATATATTTCCTCACCCGATCACCCCCAACGCCACAACCGACCGACGTTTGCATACGGGATTTGTTCAACTATCTTACCGCACAATAGGACCGTTACAGACGAACCCCACCATGCAGGACAGTATATGTGAAGGAGCTTGTGTGTGTGTGTTGGCCCTATCAATAATACTAGGGCGGCACGATGGGCTTTTATTGCCTTACTTCAAAAGATTATTGCCGGATTTTTGCGGCCTCTCTCGCGATTTTGAATGTAAATTCGACGACTTAACAGAGAATGGGAGGAGATTGGAGCCGGTTCATATTCCGGCGTGCATTATGCAAATTATAATTATTATTTATTAAATAATATGACAGGTTTGCAACATTAACGTTACTTACAAATCGAAGAAGAAACCTTTTTGGAGCCACAGGCTTTACTATCTGATAATTCGTTTCAATTAATTTCAGTTGATTTTAATAAAATATGAAAGATGCCATCCGGATATCAGATTTTCTTAGAAATATTTAACGATATACTAAAAGTAGAGCCATGTCAAAAAAGTCCGCCCGCTGCATTCAGCTTCTCACTGCAAGTTTCTAATCCATTACCCCAACATGCGACTAGATTTTAAATTGAAGTTCTTGCAATAGTTTAAATTAATTTAGAAAAATACCAAAAAATTGTTCCATAAATTTTCAAATAAATTATATCAAATAAGTTCCCTTACTTCACCATGCGACTAGTTTTTTGCATAAAAATTTTCCACGACAATTTGAATTAATTTGGAAAAAGACAATAGAAATTCTTCTATGAATTCTCATTTATGAGACGAGTAAAAAGTGGGATGATGAAAGGTGAGTTATGTCAAAAAAGTTCGTCTGCTGCATTCAGCATCTCGCTGCAAGCTTTTAATTTCTTACCCCACCCTGCGACTAGTTTTTCATATAGAAATTTCTTGCTACACTTTGAATTAATTTTGAAAAAAAAACTCGTAATTTTTCAAAAAAGTTCTAAATAAAAGAAACAAGTAAAAAGTAGGGTGGTAAAAGGTGAGTTATGTTTAAATAGTTTGTCTGCTGCATTCAAGGTTCTACTGCAAGGTTTTAATCATTTACCCCACCATGTGACTAGTTTTTCGCATAGAAACTTCCCCAGACACTTGAAATTAATTTAGGGAAAGAGACTCGACATTTATCTATAAATTTTTATATACGAGAAACAAGTAAAAAGTGAGGTGAGGAAGGGTCAGTTATATCTAAATAGTTTGTGTGCTGAATTTAGTATCCTGCTGCAAGTTTTTAATCACTTACTCCGCCATGCAAATTGTTTTTTGCATAGAAACTTTTTGTGACAAATTGAATTAATTTAGAAAAAAAGATTCGAAATGAATTTATAAATTCTCATACGAGGAACAAGTAAAAGTGAAGCGATAAAAGGTAAGCTATATCAAAATAGTTTTCCTACTGGATTAAGCGTCTTCCTGCAAGTTTTAAATTATTTTTTCTTTAAATATAAATTTCTTGTGATATTTTCAATTACTTTACAAAAAAGAGCTCACAATTTTTCTATAAATTTCCATATACAAGAGTAAGGTCTAAATAGTTTGCCTATTGCATTCAACGTTTTGCTATAAGTTTTAAATCTCTTACCTCACCATGCGGCTAGTTGTTCACATAGAATCTTCTCAAGATAGTTTCAATTAATGTAGAGAAAGAAACTTGACATTTTTCTATAAATTTTATATACGAAAGAGGGACGACTAAAAAATGGGATAATGAAAAGTGGGCTATATCAAAATTGCTTGCTTGTTGCCTTTAGTCTCCTGCTGAAAGCTCTAATCTCTTACTCCAGCACGCGACTAGTTTTTCACGTAGAAACTTTTTATGATAGTTTGAATTAATTTAGAAAAAGAGACTCATAATTGTATTATAGATTTTCATATAGGAGAGAAGAGTAAAAAGTAAAGCAATGAAAGGTAAGCTACATCAAAATAGTTTGGCTACTGCATTCAGCGTCCCGCTGAAAGTTTTAAATTCTCTTTTTTGATAGTTTCAAGTGATTTACAAGAAGAAACTTAAAGTTTTTCTATAAATTTCTATATACAAGACTAAGGTCTAAATAGTTTGCCTATTGGATTCAGCGTTTTGCTGTAAGTTTTAAATCTCTTACTCCTTCATCCGACTAGTTCTTCCCATAGAATCTTCTCGAGATAATGCAAATAAATTTAGAGAAAGAGACTTGACATTTTATTTATAAATTTTATACATGAGAGATGACAAAAAGCTGGGGTGATAAAAGATGGGCTCAAAATAGTTTGCCTGTTGCCTTCAGCCTCCTGCTGAAAGCTCTAATTTCTTACCTCACCATCCGACCAGTTCTTCATGTAGAAACTTCTTATGACAGTTTGAATTAATTTAGTAAAAGTCATTCGTAATTGTTCTATAAATTTTTATATACGAGGGAAGAGCAAAAAGTAAAGCGATGAAATGTAAGCTACATCAAAATAGTTTGCTTACTGCATTCAGCGTCTCGCTGAAAGTTTAATTTTTTTATAGTTTCAATTTATTTACAAAAAGAAACTCATTTTTTTTTAAAACTTGCATATACAATTGTAAAGCCTAAATAGTTTGCCTGCTTCATTCAACGTTTGTTTAGCTGCAAGTTTTAAATCCCTTACCCCACCATGCGACAAGTTCTTCACATAGAATCTTTTCGATATAGTTTCAAATAATATAGAGAAAGAGACTTGACATTTTTCTATAAATTTTTTTATACGAGGAACAAATAAAAAGTGGGATGAGGGAAGGTTAGTTATATCTAAATAGTTTGTCTGCTGAATTTAGTGTCCTGCTGCAAAGTTTTTGATCCCTTACTCCACCATGCAAATTGTTTCTTGCATAGAAACTTCTCGTGACAGTTTGAATCAATTTAGAAAAAAAGATTCGAAATGAATTTATAAATTTTCATACGAGGAACGAGTAAAAAGTGAAGCGATAAAAGGTAAGCTACATCAAAATAGTTTTCCTACTGGATTCAGACTCTGGCTGCAAGTTTTAATTTTTTATTTTTTTGAATAGAAATTGCTTGCGATAGTTTTAATTGATTTACAAAAAGGAAATCAAAATTTTTCTATAAATTTTCATATACAAGAGTAAGGTCTGAATAGCTTACCTGCTGAATTCAACGTTTTGCTGCAAGTTTTAAATCCCTTACTCCACCATGCGACTAGTTCTTCACATAGAATCTTCTCGAGATAGTTTGAATTAATTTCGAGAAAGAGAGTCGATATTTTTTTTAAATTTTTATATACAAGAGACAAGTAAAATGGGGGATGGTGAAAAGTAGGCTAATCAAAATAGTTTGCCTGTTGCAATCAGCCTCTCGCTGTAAGTTTTTAATCCTTTACCCCACCATGTGACCAGTTTTTCAGGTAGAAACTTTTTGTGATAATTTGAATTAATTTAAAAAAAAGACTCGTAATTGTTCTATAAATTTTCATATACGAAGAACGAGTAAAAAGTGAAGCGATGACAGGTAAGCTACTTCAAAATAGTTTGCCTACTGCATTCAGCGTCTCGCAGCAAGGTTTAAATAATTTTTTCTTTGAATAGAAAATTCTCGCGATAGTTTCAGTCTGAATAGTTTGCCTACTGAATTCAGCCTTGCGCTGACAGTTTTAAATTCTCTTTTCTTTAAATAAAAATTTATCGCGATAGTTTCATTTGATTTACAAAAAGAAACGCAAAATTTTATTATAAATTTCCATATACAGGAGTAAGGTCTAAATAGTTTGCCTGATGCATTCAACGTTTTGCTGCAACTTTTAAATATTTTACCCCACTATGCGACTAATTCCTCACATAGAATCTCCTCGAGATAGTTTGAATTAATTTAGAGAAAAAGATTCGTCATTTTACTATAAATTTTCATATACGAGAGACGAGTAAAAAGTGGGATGATAAAAGGTGGGCTGTATCCAAATAGTTTGCCTGTTGCCTTCAGTCTCTCGCTGTAAGTTTTTAATCCTTCACCCCACCACGCAACTAGTTTTCCACGTAAAAACTCTCGTTACAGTTTCAATTAATTTACAAAAAGAGGCTCGAAATTGTTCTATAAATTTTCATATATGAGGGACGAGTAAAAAGTGAACGATGAAAGGTAAGTTTTCTTTGAAAAAAAAATTCTCGCAATCGTTTCAATTAATTTACGAAGAAAAACTCTATTTTTTAAAATAAATTTTTGATGTACGTGAGACGAATAAAAAGTGGGGTGACGAAAAGTGGCTGCAAACACCGCCATTTCGGTAGTTTCGATGTTAATTGGTTGTTGCGTTTTATGATCGAATAAATTAATGATTATCCGGCCGATTGTTGTTTCGTTGTAAATTTATTTGCGTGGGATATAATGCGTAAAATCGATCAGTGTGTCGCAATTTTACAAATTTTATAATTGCTGTTTTCGTATCGCCATTGTCCGTCGATTTCTCATTAATGTAACATTGTCATACCGCGTTCATGAATGCGATTAGTATTTTTCCAAATATAGGTAATTGTGTTTGGCTATCTGACATTCGCCTATTGTTTATGCTGACCGGTAACACGTCCAGATAATAGAAGGGTTGATACATAATAGATGCACTACTCAATTCCAGGTTTTCGATCAAGTTACACCAACTCCCTGTCTAATCACCCTCTAACCCGATATGGTAACGAAAATTTTGTTTTCGTGCCAAACTCGAGTGTTAAATTGATGGATTACGTTACGACTTGTCCCGAACGTTTTCGAACTCTTCAACGTTTTTATTTCTAAACTTTAAAATAATTATTTTGTATAGTTTACGAGCGATTGTTACGAGCTGCTTTGACGTTTTACGGTCTACATGTGGATATGGTTGTTATTATGGAAGCTGCTTCATATGTCGAAAGAAGACTGTGTGGTCCGAAATTGTCATAAAAATATAATCGAAAGAGGCTGAACGTTAGTGGTGGATGATTGACAGTTCGATAAAAAAGAAACATCGAAAACGATCAAAACTCGCAACAACATCGATCATAATCGACGAAATATCTGGAATATTCAAATTTGATCAGCGACGTCATTAAAAAATAATGAAGCTCATTAGCAAATCGAGAGCCGCTGTTTAGCTAGGTTTTATTAGAACAGCTTAATTATAGAAGCTGATGGCAGTATTTGAATTTTAAACGCTGCAACTAATGCAAATTCGTAATTGTTCGTAATTAAACTACCTACAGAACCACTCGATTAATCGCAATTAAAATTATTTTCTTTTCTGCGTTACTTGATGTTAATCGATAATTTATAAGCTGCTTTCGATGGAACTAAGTCGATGTGTGGTTGGTGCAATATGAAAATCAAAGCAATCAACGACACAACGTAACCATCAGCGTCAAAGCTCACTCTGGCACTTGAATATAGCGACATATTGATATAATCCCGTTTATCTAATATGAACATCGTGCATTGTTTCCCACATCATTGTTGCATCACCTGCAAACGCATTGTACACCCTCTGCGCCACAATGCCGAATATTAACAACCCGATAACGTATTATCCCCTAAATTTATTTCTCCAGATAACTCCAGCGATTTATCGAAGATTTTCTAATCTTAAAATCGCCTGATACGTTGAAATTTCTTTAGTCAACGGCACGATGAAACAATTAAAATTTGAAGAAGTTATTTGGTGTTTAAAAAAATTGAGGCAACGAGAAAAAAATGATAACCACTAGTCAAATTAAAGCTTCAATTTGCACTAAAACTAAAAAGATTGGTCATAAAATTACTCTCAGATATACGAAACTAGCAAAGTTATTAATAGAAAAAAACGTTACGTAATACGTTACCAAAATGGAACTTAGGACGAGTAGAGAGAGTTCTGTGAATTTTTTTTCTGGTGATTTAAGTAAATCAAAAGTTACGAAAATAAACGAATATCTTCTCGAAATTATTTAAAAAACTTTGTGACATTACCAGTTATTGAAAAATAAACAAACAAAGTCGAAAATTGTATAATAATTGCATAATTCTGTTAAGTCTTATTCTTATAATCATTGATGGAGTTAGTTCGGTATCGAGTTAAAAAAGATTATTATGAAAGAAATTTCAATATGTTGGGAATGTTATGGCCGCTGCTGTTTGTAAAATTATGTCCAGTAATAAGTTAAGAAAACGATACTAGATGGGATATTATTTTTAGAAGGTTGGTGCAAGTTCAACGAAGTGAAAGACTGTATATAAGTCGTTCTTGTGGTCTTTTGACGCTATTAAGTTGCACCTATCTATCTCTTATAAGTATCAGGGGGTAGAAAGCCCAATGAATAGTAGCAAAAATAGTTAAAGAACCTTAAGACGTAAATGGGACAAGAAAAGGGTTGTGGGAGAAAAATATGAAACCAAAAAAAAAACAGTAAACGTTAGAAAAGAAAAGAGATAGGAAGACTTTTGAAAATATTTAAATATAGAATGAATAAGTAAAAGAATAATATGGAACAAAAATATCTTTTCTATTCAAGTAAGATAGCGAAGGTAGAACAAATGGATTAAATAAAGAAGGTGACATGAAGAGTGCAAAGAGCTAAGAGCTACAAAAGAAGGTAAGGTATTGAAGAAGCTGTAAAATGAACAGATAATGGAAAATGAACGAAGTAGATTTATAAACGCCTGCGGCATCAAGAAGGAACATTTTGAGTTAGAAATGAAGGGAAACGTAAGAGAGCTTCTGAAAATACGTAAATGGGGAAAGAAAGAACTGAGCACTCACTAGTGATACAATAAATAGAAGAAAAATATTGAACAAAATTTTCTTCTCTGTTCAAGTAAGATATCAAAAGAAAATCAAAAAACCAAATTGAAATGTTGGCACAAAGAGTGCAACAAGCTAAAAGAAAAAGTGAAGTATTGAAGAGGTTGCGAAATAACAAAATAACGGAAAATCAATAAAGTAGATTTATAAAAAATTGAGGCATCAAGAAGGACTTTTTTAAATAGAAAAGGAGATGGACGTAAAAAAACTTCTGAAAATACGTAAATGGAGGAAGAAAGAAACAGTTACTAGTGTTACAATAAATAGAAGATAAGTATTGAACAAAGTTTAAGTAAATTGTCTAAAAAGTACGGGAGTAAAAATAAAATAGTGTCATGAAGAATGCAGATAGCTATAAGAGAAAGTAAGATATTGAAGAAGTTGCGAAATGGATAGATAATGAAAGATCAATTAAGTAGGTTTGAGGCATCAAGAAGGAACATTTTGGGTTAGAAAAGGAAAGATGCGTAAAAAACTTGTGGAAATACGAAAATAGAGGAAGATAGAATAAATCAGATACCAGTAACAGACAGGAAGAACAAAGGCATACAAAATAAATGGTGAGATGAAGAGTGCGAGGAGATTCAAAGAAAAGTAGCAAATTAAAAATGTAGAAAAATGGACCGATATTGGAAGACCGATAAGATAGGCCTCAGAAGAATTAGACATTAAAATTAAGAAAAGAAGGTATAAGCTAGAGAAGTAGAAAAAATATAAAGAAAAAAGTAGAGAGTAAATGGAGAAAAAGAACAAATCACTTACTAGTATCGCACTACATGAAGGAGTAGTTTTGAATAGAGATCTCTCTGTTCAAGTAGGATATCAAAGAGAGGAGCAAGGAAATAAATAGTGGGATAAAGAGTGCTGGAAGATACAAGAAAAAGTAATATACCACAGTAGGTAAATAATAGAGGACCATTAATGTACGCTCCTAGAGAAAATTCTTACACCAAGAAGAGACGGAGTTAGCACAATGTTTTAAGAAATACTTAGCGGAATGAACAGTGCAAGGAGAAACAAAAAAAAGTAAATCAAGCGAAATTGACATATAAGGAAAGAGCAATAGAGAAGTCTTACACAAAAAATATGGCATCAAAATAGTAAAATTTTGGAAAATGTCTAGAAACAAGAAAAAAAGATAGTTACTAGTAAAGTACAAATGGAAGAACTATTAATCAAATAATGAAAAGAAATGGATTATGGTTACAAGCAAACTTAATAAGGCCACTTGAGGGGCAGGACAGTTATTAACTATCAGATATCCAGACAAAGTTTAAGAAGGTAAGGAGATTACAAGGGAGAACTCACACCATTTAGTTCATAAAGGGACATAAGGAAGAAAAGAGGTTATCCGCATTTTTCATTGTCTTGATAACAGTGTTGATGTGATTGAGGCAGGAAAAATGGGCATTACCTAAATATGGAGTATATGAAAATTAAAGGTTTGTAGGAAATAAGAAATAGAACATAAGTGGATAAAAAATTTTGTGCAAAAATATTTGGGAAAATTGTCCATTGAAACCTAGTGTAGAGTAGGGAGGCAGTGGGAGCGATAATATTAAAAAAATTAAACAAAGATTTGGCGATCTACAACATTTTTAATGACTACACATGCCAATTTCAAATTCTTGCTCAATAAAACGTAGAAATTTCTTTATCAATTAGTTGGCTTTAAAACTTTTCTTTACTTTCTCAAATTTTTTTTAACATTTTTCACTATTTTGCTACTTTAATTAATCTTTACCAATTACTCGAATTTTTTAATATTTTCCAAAAATTTAAATTTAAAATAAATATTTTAGTGAGTAATTACCAAAAGTGGCTAAGTAAACATAAAAGGCAACGAATTAAACCACGAAAAATTTTATTTAATAATTGAAATTATGGAAATCCTACTTTGATTGACTTCTCGAGATTTACAAATATTGTCAAAAAGAGAATAGTCGAAGTGGTTTTTCGGAAATTTGTGGATTTGTGGATTCCTGAGAAAAATCTGTAGCGGCCGCTAGGGAGGCAGCGCGCTTGGAAATAATAACGGGAGTTATGAGGGGTGAAAAGCTCCCCCGGTCTAGCGGTCCGATTATGGTTTGTTCAACTTTCAGGGGATGATTTCGATAAAACTCGATGTGGTCCACAGTGTCGCATCACTAACCTACTGACCACTAGATCGAGGTTTAATTTCGATGACGGCGGTCGGAGACCGGAAGAGCTTTATTTTATCCGTTGGTTGCCGTCATGCGTATACCTACCTACCTACGAAGAATATCGGTTGATGATGTTGTTTTGTTTCTTGCGTCATTGGGTTTGTTAATGTTGTCGTTATTTTACGTGGGCATCGTCCTCTCTTCGATGGAGTTTGTCTTAAGTTTTGTGTTACGTGTGAATGAACACTAGCTGATTTATTCGATAAACTTGACGTAAGGTAGATTGAGGTGTTAGAGAAAAAAATGGGGAGATTGTCGATTTGGAACTGTGTGGGCGCGATTGTATCTAAATCGACGGCAGGTGTCTGTTATACTAAAATGTTAAACGATGATTTGAACACAAATAAACAATAATTAACGTGTACGACGTCTATTTAATATATTTAATTGCAATTATTTTCTATCGTAATAATCAGATAAATAACTAGGATGAGGTCAACTATTACATAAATTTCTATGCCACTATGGCAATCGTTCAACTAACAAGAAATGTCGATAAAAAATTTTTTTATCGCTAACTTGAAAAATCATTTGAGGAAATTCTGTTTGGCGAAAAATATTAGAAAAACATTTTTTTTAATTCCTCGGAGCGTCATTTCTACTTACATAATTTAACGAGTTTTCCTGCATTCTCACACCATTTGTGGCTTCCTCATTGAAGTTACATGTCGAACTTTTTAGTTTTTTCAATCAAGGACAAAAGTGGTAGTATACAGAATATTTTTCTCCTAAAATAGGTGAGCAATTCTCCTCCATTCAGCTTTATTTTTTTCTAGCCGATTTTTAAAATGTTGGATACTTTTCTTGCTTTGGTCTTAGGTGCTCCCACAATTTTTTTCTACAGTTTTTATAGAAGATTTTTGAGGAATTTGCAATTAGAGCCATCAGGTATGTCAGATGGATTGGTGATGGCTGTTCTGTCATTGGAAATTGTCCCACCAATCCGAGTTGCAAGCTGCGTCTTTAGAGTGGGTTTATGTATGTTTATCACAATAGCTTGCAATTATCGTAACGTTAAGAGTTTTATGATCAATTTTTTAGTGGTCGTCATAAAATTATCCAATTACCTATAAGTGGGGAAGAGTGGATGGCTGAATCGAATTAGTGGGCAATGTGAAATAAGACTATTAAAGTAGCGCAGCAGGATACACTTTAGATATTTCTTTATTTATTGAAACAATAATTAAAACTATTGTAAGTGACCTAACAATTTTGAATTAATCTTGCTAAAAATTTACTAATTCTGTCTAAAATTAAAAGCGTAAATTTTTTGTAGATTTTATTTTTAGTAAAATGTCCAAAATTGCCACCTAGAGGCACAAAAAATTCGTCCTCTAATGTGATTGCCTTTAATAAATATGTTTTAAGATTTTTTTTAATAACAAACTATCTTTCTAACGTTTCTGAAAAATTTAACTGAAAAAATTAGAATCTTCAATTTCTGTTAGGAATTTAGCTTTGCAGCATTTTAAAAAAATCTTAGAAATTAAAAGTTTAATAGAAACGAAACTATTTAAAATTCTAAATACAGAACTTGCTGCGAATATAAATTCAATTTATTTACAAACATTTTAGAGATAGAAAGTTTAGTTTTTCCCATTATCAAGATTTTTTTAAATTTAAGTTCTTCCATACTGCGTTAGGTATTTTCAATCTTTTCTAAATGTGACGATAAAGCCGTTTTAGGAATTTCAATTTTTAAAAAAATATTCCACCTTGTAGGAAGTCCAAAATTGTCATCTAGAGGCACGAAAAGCTCGTCGTCTAATGTGATTGTCTTTTCTAAATATGTTTTTGAGCTTTTTATTTAATAAGGAGATATATTTTCAATGTTTTTGAAAAATTTAACTGAGAAAATTAGAATCTTTCCATTTCTATTAGAAGTTTATTCTTGCAGCATTTTAAAAAAAAATTAGAAATTAGAAATTCAAGGAAAATTTAACTTTCTGATAATTTTCAATACAGAACTTGCTCCAAATATAAATTCAAATTATTTACCAAAATCTAACTCTGATTTTAAAGATGGAAAGTTTAGTCTTCCCATTTCCAAGACTTTTCTTTACATTTAAATTGCTTTTATGTATTTTGAAATTAAAAACAAACTTCTATACTGCGCTAGGTACCTTAAGTTTTTTTTTGAAATGTGGCGATAAAGCTGTTTTGGGGATTTCAAAGTTTAAAAAAATTCTAACTTGTAAAAAGTCCAAAGTTGCCACTTAGAAGCACGAAAACTTCGTCCTCTCATGTGATTATTCTTTCGAAATATATTTTTGGGCTTTTTCTTTAATTAGAAGATAACTTCCCAATGATTTTGAAAAATATATCTGAAAAAAATTAAAATCTTTCGATTTCTATGAGGAATTTAGTTTTGCATTTTTAAAAATCCTTACAAATTAAAAATTTTATGAAAATAAAACTTTTTAATATTCTAAATATAAAATTAGCTCCAAATATAAATTCAAACTATACACCAAAATTTGACTCTGATGTTAAAAATGGAAAGTTTAGTTTTCCCATTTTCAGAATTTTTTTAAATTTAAATTAAAATTAAATTAAATTAAAATCTAACTTCTATATTGCGCTAGGTACCTTAAGTCTTTTTTAAATGTGCCAATAAAGCCGTTTTAGGAATTTCAAAGTTTAAAAAAAAATTCACTTTTTAAAAGTCCAAAATTGCTACCTAGAGGCATGAAAAGCTCGCCCTCTAATGTGATTGTCTTTTCTAAATATGTTTTTGAGCTTTTTCTTTAATAAGAAGATAACTTTCCAACGTTTCTGAAAAATATATCTGAAATAAATTAAAATCTTTCAATTTCTATGAGGAATTTAGTTTTGAAGCATTTTCAAAAAATTTTTACAAACTACAAATTTGATGAAAATAGAACTTTTTAATATTCCAAATACAAAACTTGCTCCAAATATAAATTCAAACTATTTACCAAAATTTGACTCTAATTTTAGAGATGGAAAGTTTAGTTTTCCTATTTTCAGGCATTTAAAAAAATTGAAATTTTTGTTATGTATTTCGAAGTTGATAACCAACTTATATACTGCGCTAGGTACCTTAAGATTTTTAAATGTGGCAATAAAGCCGTTTTGGAAATTTCAAAGTTAAAAAAAATTCTAACTCGCAAAAGGTCCAAAATGGCTACCTGGAGGCACGAAAAGTTCGTCTTCTAATGAGAGTCATTTCTAAAAAAATTTTTTAATTATTTTTTAGCTAGTGTCTCAAAGTTTCGCAAAAAAATATAAAAAAGAAAATTATAGTCATATTAATCCATTAGCGATGTAAATTATTTCGAATTTAAATATGTTTTTGCCAATTTGGTAAGTTCTAATGGCATAAAACTAAAGCCCCGCTTTTTAATTTTCACAAAATTTTGCTTAAAATTTCGAAATCTTTACATAGTGGTATTTAAGTCTTTGAATAAAAAATAGCTTTTACCTTAAGCAAATAAAACTGCGAATAGAAAATAAAATTATAACTTGTCATTAAAAATTCTAAATTTTTGTAAAGGATTTTGCTACCTAATTTTTAAAAGTTTTAAAATTTTTAAAAAAAGTGCTAGAGGAACAAAAAAGCTTAGAAATTTTTTCTAAAATTACCCATCACTCCTACCCAAACTGCAATGATTTAAAACTAAAATCAATGTTTTAAAATTATTTAAAAATTTTCTGCATGCAATTAGAAAAATCGACTTTTTCTTCTATTGTGGAATATATTTGTTTTATACATCTGTCGAGGTAAGTGCCACTTTTGTATTTTTTAATTAAACAAGAGGTAAGTTGATAATAAAAAAAAATATTTAGATATTTTTGTAAAATTTTCAAAAATGATTAACTTGATCTACTAATTTCTCTCTCTTCGCAAGAACTCGCCAAAATTTTCAATATCAACACAAGCCTGGTAAATGATTTTAGTATTGTTGACATCTGTTAAATTTTATTGAATTGAAAATCGCTATTAGTTACAAAATTATCTCAAAAAATTTCCCTAAGTAGTCCCAAATTGAAGCAAACTTTGCTTTAGAGTAATTATAAAATATAAACAAAATTAAATATTTAAAAGTTACTCGATGCAAGTGTAGAGTCAAAATTAAAATTTATACGAAATGGTGGAGGCGCCGGGAGAATTAATAAAAACATTCATTTCTTTAATTAAATCAACAAAATATTAATTTTAAAGGTTCGAAATAATTTGAGATTCTAATCAAATGGAAAATTTTTTTCTTAAATTAAATTTACAAAATTTTACAATTTACAAAAATTTCTCAAATTCCTCCAGCGCAAACTTGAATTTTGTTTCGGCCCATGTTTCCCCACACAGTTTCTCGTACACTGCAGAATCAGTCTGTGCAAGTCAATTTTTTGCAAATCTTTTCCTTGATGTTCCGAGGATCGAAATCCAACCTTAAAACAATCGAACTGGTAACGTTCGAAAGAAGCGTGGAGAAAGTGTATATAGTTGGCGTGAAGGTGTAGGCAAACGTTTTTATTCTTAACCCGTGCAACATGCAACAAAGGAATTTGACGACCTGTCAGCCTTGTTAGGTGTTGAAGCGTGTCCAATTTAATAAATAATCAGAAGAAAAAAAAATTTTTCCCCATCAACACAATTATCGCTGGCAGTGTCAATATCTCGTAGTTTTCAACCCTCATGATGACGTTTTCGTTTCTTCGTGTTAATTGTTAAAAACAAAAGAAGCGTTGCATCGGTAGTTACGATGATAAAAAGAGGGGGCCCGCACACCTCGTGTCGTATTGATTCCGCAAACGACAGCCCGGTGACATTCTTTATCAATACGTCACAGCTCATATTTCAAGTTCCCTTGCATCCGCCCTCAAAGCTACAAAGAAACTAACTTCTTTCGGCGGCGGAGGATGGGCGGTAGCAACTGTTGTATGGTGGGGCCCCAATGACGACAGCAAGCGCAGCCGCCCTGTCCAATAGGCCGTGGCGAGTGCGTGACGGAACCGGGGCCGCCCCCAGCCACTTGCAGCACTTTTTCCCAATGTTTTTATTTATTACATTTGTACCCGGCGAGTGTACCGGTTGTGTGTACTTCTTCCTCAGGTCGTGCCGCACACTCACACTCACAGTGTATAGAGGTACAACTGAGTGTACGTAGTGCGCAATCACGCCCCGCCCGGGAATCGTTCTAACAAACAGACAGACAAAACAATTCGAAAACCTTACTCACTGTTACGACATCTCTTCGACTGTTTGGTACACTTGGTGATGGACTTGGGTGTTGAGTGCGATTAAAGGTGGTTTAACGTGTCGTATCGCGATGATGATGGACAATACAGGAATGGACTCGGCAAGTGATCACAGCAGTCACGCGTCTTCAGGTTCACCGGCCGTCGCTATCAAACCGTCACCGTCACCACCGACGAACAACAACAATCCCGCATCGAACAACCACAATCAAGTTCACAGTCCACGTCAGGCGAGTCCTTTAGGTCCGCCGATGTCGATGGCGCATCCCCTAAGTCCGCCGCCGGTGTCGTCTGCGAGTCTCGCCCGAAGCATGGCCCTCGGCCATCTGCCACCGCCCGGTCTCGGTTTACTAAATTCTTTGGGTGTCCTCCACAGTCCTTTGGATTTGATGGCCCATCACGCGCCTCCGCGTTCCTACAACAGTCCGCCGCCGATTTCCACGTCGGATCCAACCGCGAACGAGTGCAAACTCGTGGATTATCGAGGCCAGAAAGTGGCGGCTTTCATCATAGCAGGAGATACCATGTTATGTCTTCCTCAAGCTTTCGAGTTGTTCCTCAAACATCTCGTCGGCGGCTTGCATACGGTTTATACGAAACTGAAGAGGTTGGACATTGTACCGTTAGTTTGTAACGTGGAACAGGTCAGGATCTTGAGAGGACTCGGTGCTATCCAGCCGGGTGTCAACAGATGCAAACTTCTCTCGTGCAAGGACTTCGATACGCTCTACAGGGACTGCACCACGGCCAGGTACGTGTTTGCGCATTAAATAAGAATGGATGTGTTTACCACGTGGAGTCCGTCGAAAATGTCGCATTACGAAACGTTTTACTACGAAAAGGAATTTTTGCCGGAAATTCGAATGAAAGGGGAAAATTTTGGGGAACCGAAAGAAAATTGAACGCGATTCAAGAAATTATTTGTGATTTGTTCGAGTGCTACGTCGAAAAGCTCCATTTGCTTGATCCCGAAATTCGTGATTGTAATTGGGTTAAGGTGAAGTAGAAGCGCAAAAAATCGTAAATTCTGGGGGGTGCTAATAATTTTCTTTCCTAAAATTGACAAAAAAATTGTGATTGATATTATGGCGATTGGTTAAAGGAAGGAGGTTTTACGTGAGGAAAGATTTTGGGGAACTGAGGGAAAATTGAACACGTTTCAAGAAATTAATTTGTGATTTGTTCGAGTGCTACGTAAAAAATTTCTATTTGCTTAATCCCGAAATTCGTGATTGTAATTGGGTTAAGGTGAAGTAGAAGCCCGAAAAAAATCGTCAATTCTGGGGAGGTGATAATAATTTTTTTGAACGAACGTAGAATTTGCTTGGGAAATAAATGACAAAATAACGTTTTGTTCCTAATCTTTACATAAGAAAATTGTGATGGAAATTATGCAGATTGGCTAATACGTCACGAAAAATTTTGGGGAACTGAAAGGAAATTGAACGCGATTCAAGAAATTAATTGGTGCTTTCTTCGAGTGCTACGTCAAAAATCTTTATTTATTCCATCCTGAAAATCGTGATTGTAATTGGCTTTAGGTGAAGTAGAAACGCTGGAAAAGTCGTAAATTTTAGGTGCTGAAATTTTTTTGAACTTCTACACTTTAACAGAATTTGCTTGGAAATAAATGACAAAATAAAATTTTCTTCCTAAAGTTTACAAAAAATTGTGATTGACATTATAGCAATTGGTTAAACGAAAAAGGTTTTACGTCAGGAAAAATTTTGAGGAACTGAAAGAAAATTGAACACGTTTCAAGAAATTAATTTGTGATTTGTTCGAGTGCTACGTCAAAAATCTCTATTTGCTGAATTCCGAAATTTGTGATTGTAATTTGGTTAAGGTGAAGTGGAAGCGCGAAAAAAATCGTAAATTCTGGGGGGTGCAAAGAATTTTTTTGACCTTCTACACTTTGATCGAACATAGAATTTGCTTACAAATAAATGATAAAATAACATTTTGTTCCTCAAGTTGACACAAAAAAATTGTGATTGACATTATGGCCATTGGCTTAGTCAGGAAAAATTTTGGCAAACTGAAAGAAAATTGAACGCGATTCAAGAAATTAATTTGTGATTTGTTCGAGTGGTACGTTAAAAATCTCTATTTGCTTAATCCCGAAATTTGTTATTGTAATTGAGTTAAGGTGAAGTAGAAGCGCGAAAAAAATCGTAAAATAAATGACAAAATCACATTTTGTTTCGAAAATTGTAAAATTGTAAATTGTAAAATTATGGCAATTGTTTAAACGAAAGAGGGTTTTTGTTCAGGAAAGATTTTGGGGAACTAGATAAATGTGAAGGGTGATAACAATTACTATTCAACTTACTTGTATGGAAATACATTGTGGTTAGACCAAAATTACTTAGGAAGTACTTATTGGTAACCCCCAAGTTATGTTACTTCGTTTTTTGGGTCTTTAACCGCAAAATTTTTGAATTATTTAACTAACTCCTTTTTATGAAATTGGCTCAAACAGTTCATATTAATAATTTCATTTCTTAATTAAGCGTTCTCTTTGATAATTTTGGTTTCTCTGCAAATAAAAATTAAGATTTATTATCACTTTTTTAAATAAATTTCTTATCTCTTCTTCTAAGATATTAGCCTCGAGGTTACTGAAATAAATTGTAGTTCAAACAGAAAATTTACTCGAAAAACATTTACATAATTAATAATTTTTAAGTTAAGGTTCTGTTAAAGCTTCGTCTGGTTGTTCAATTGGTTTTAAACAATTTTAATATCTTAAACTCCTCAAATAAGATTTGTTTACATTTTTTGTGAAACTCCTTCAACACTACCCTCTGGTATGTAGATAATGTTTACTTATGAGACTTGATAGAATTTCTTCCACCTTCCTCTTTATTTAACTAATTCAAGTTGTATACTTTAATTAAACTTTTGTTTGGATATTTTTGTTGTGGTTTCGTCTTTTCTTATTCTTTTCCAAATAGAAGTATCGCGCCTTTCCTCAAAAGTAAAGTGTTGAGGTTTTTAATTTTTAAGCAGTTATTGGTTTCGATTTCTGATTTTCTATCACATTCTACTTCAATAAAGATTGAAGTAGTCACCATATGACTTTTACCACTTACTCAAAATGCTTGCAGTTTTTAGTTGTGACTTTTTTATTTCGGCATTTTCTGTACCTTAAGCACGAAATTACTGTCAGGATGTTATCAAGAATTTAGAGATAATTTACCTATTCGAAACCTTTTGGTTAACAATTTCAACATAACCTTAAGGCCTTGATTTAGTGGAATTATTGTTCAGTGCTCTTTTTACTACTTTTTCTACCTTTTGTAGAATCCTTAATAAAACCTGTTACGATATTGAAGCTATTTCCACTTTATTATTGAAAATCTTTATCAAAACGTTATCTCTATTTATTTTTAGTTTATGATTAATAATAATAGAGACGGAGTGAAGCTCAGAAAAAAATCTTATTAAAACGATATCTCCCTTTCTGTTTGATCGTTGAAGATTTGATTGCAGAGGAAGAATTAAATTTACGATAGTGAAGCTATCTCCATTTTATGATTAGAAATAATAGAGACACTATCAAGTTTAGAAACATTCTTATCAAAACCTTACCTCCCTCTCTACTTGATTGATGATTAAAAATAGCATTTCTATAATATTATTGATAATAATTGAAGCATTATCAAGTTTAGAAATGAATTTAAGATCCAGGAAGTTTCACTCATTTCCCCAACGTTTTTAATTTTTTTAATACTTTTGCTTATAATTTAAATCCATAATCTCGAGCAAATATAAAGTAGAAAGATTGCTCCACCTATAGCTCGGGAACAAAAAAGTTTGTTGCTGAAAATAAAGTCCACACAATTTTAGATTTCAAGATTAACTTTATTAGGAGACATTTTCTATATTTTTTCAGCAAACTTTGAGGAAATTTTTGAAAATTTTCAGTTTACTTAATATCGTTGAACAGGATTAACATAAAAAATTTCTCAACGAAAATCTTATCGTTGAGCAAATTATTGATATTGATCCTTTTCAACGATATTCAGTAAACTTGAAATCTTTAAAAAGATTTTTTCACTCTTCCATACCTGCATCTTTCAATGGCTATTGGAAATTTTACATGAAAAATTTACAGTAACTGAAAGAATTTTGGCAGTCTTAATATTAATAATTTCTCAGCCTACAACCACTAAAAAGTCTTGGGTCTCTGAAATTCTACCACTGAAATAATTTTAAAATTTCTTCACTAATTAAGACATGATTTCTGTTGGTTATTGGTTGTGTAAATATCTTTCAATTCGAGATTGATTAAGTATTTTTTGTTCACCTCTCTTTAGGAATTAACTGGTTCTTTCTCTATTGACTTTTGCCATCCAGATCGTTTCCAATAGATAACTTTTCAATTCGTGCTTGTTAGCTTTCTACAACAGTTTCTTGCTCTCCACGAAATGTTTTTTAAACAATTATAATGTGGCGCATTTTATTAATTTTACTAACAAACATGGAAAAAATTTTGCTACATTTCGGCACAATAAATTTGGGAAAACTGTCAATTTTTTAATTTATTACTGGCCAAACGTTATTTAAAAAAAATCACCAACAATAGCGTATTTAGCTTCTTCCCGGACAAGTGACTTAATATTTTTGCAGTAAAGGTGTGAAATTTCTGAAATTTGCGAGTAGCAATTTTTAAATTGTTTGGTGGTGTTAGCAAAAATGTTATAGTTTTATAACAAATAATTCCCTCATTTTTAACTGCTCAAATTCAGATTTCATCCAAAATTACGCGACGGTAAATGAAACAAATTTATCCGTAAAAGGATTTGAAATTTTCTTGAAATTGAAGCACTTTTGCTGGTTTCTCCCCTTCTAGAGATTTTGTGTTTTTAAATGTAAGATTGGTGCAAGTAATAAAAATTAACCGATAACCAAAAGCTGCTTCAAATTTTTTTTTATCGATTTAGGGGAACTAGTTTAGAATCGAAATTTTACTTAAAGCCCCAATTCAACAAATTTAGCTCCCCAAAATGTTTCAATGCAAGATGTTTGGTTCTCAAATTTCGGCGGCATTAATTTTTAATTTTCTCGAACATTTCTCGCCGTTTTTGTTGTTTAAAATCGAAATCTTTGAAGTTATAAAGTCGAACTTGTTATGCGAAGCTGACATTCCGGGGAATAACTTGACGTGGCGGCAACAATGTATCACGGGCAATATACCATCAACGACCCATAACCGGTGCATCATTCAGCGTGCCCCATGGATGTGCAAACATAAAAATTTTAAGTTCGCTGTCAATTTTGACCTTTGCCGTAGTCCCATAATAAATAACATTGTGATTTTCTTGAACAAGTTGTAGGTCTGGCCGAGCTAGATGGTTTTTAATGGTTGAGGCGTAACTGTCAACAATATTTATTTAAAGATGATTTAAATCACCGCGAAGAAGAACAAACGATGCTCGCTCCCGTCTCTTATTTATCGTTTGTTATGGCCATTGTTGTATCTCGCCACAATGTAACAACAATTACTCGAGGCGAAAAACATTAAAATCCCCGTGATTTCGACGTTTTCCTTCAAGTAGTTTCTTCGATTGAACAATTGATTCAATGATTTGATTCGTCAGAAACCGAAACGGTGTTGGTTTTTGTGTAGAATGGTCAGTAGCGGGGTCGAGTCGCGGCGGGGTCTCGCCTCAAGATTTCCCGATAGCCTACGTTCAATAATTGCCGCCGGAGTGCTAATAGGTTCTGTCAGTGGATCATCCCTTCGAACAGTCGGCATAATATATCGATGTGGAGGCGCCACAAAAAAAATTACCTTCACAATATATTAATAAAACACGTGCGTTATCTTGATGATTGGAATCCAAGAGGAGCGGCGGCGTTTCTGTGTTAGTGTGTGCGGAAAAGGGACTACAATCGAATTCCCCCCTTGTTTCGTCGCGTTTATAATTATTTCAATCTAAACGTGAGGGTTTGCTGTCCCAGTTAGTATTTATAGAGTGCATCTATCATATGCAATTGTGTGTTGCGTCGTATTAGATGCCGTTGCCGTTGCTTTGGGGTGGAGGGTGGAGGCGCGTTTGAAATTGCTTGGGGATTTCTGCAGATGTAAATGTTAAAGGGTGAAACGTTGAATATTTCAAGCTTGTTTCTGGGGTTATTACTTACGACTTGTCTTGTTAACGTGCTGAAATTGTACTTGCGGTCTGAAAATGTTCTCATCATTGTTCTCGATCTCTGTTTCGTGCTGCACTTAATTCAAATCGAGGATTTCACGATCGCTAATCAGCAGGAATCAACTGAAATTTTATATGCAGGAATCGACCCCGAAATTACCGGCGCTGGAAGTCGCAATTTTAAAGATTTCAAATACAAATCTCTAAATAGTTCAACGTCAGGTTCTTCCAGCTTAAACACAAGAACACAGATAGAAAGTAATAGAATTTTAAAACTGAAAGAATATAAAAATTCTTTGATGAAACTCAAAAATGTTTACAAAAAGATTAAAAGAAATTCCTCAAACTAGGCAGAATAATTTTATCGACATTAACAATTATCAGAATTTTTTTTCTCAGATAAAATTTAAAAAATTAGAATTATTTATTAAGAATTTTTGTTTGAAACGATACAGGGAATTAAATAATAAAATTTATCATAACTGGACGTTTTAGTTGGCAATTTCTTAAACATTTATTAGTTTGTTTTTAATTTTTTTTACAAAAATCTTTGTTAAATGCACAGAAAAATTTAATAAAATCCTCTTAACTTAGACATATTAATTAATAAAGATTTTACTGTTGGACAAGAAATAATACAACTGCAAAATAAAAATATAAACTCGTTTAAGCTTTAACAGTAAAAAGTCTAATGGAGCTAGAACCGGTAATTGGGGAGGAATAAGGATAACTATTTTATAGAATTTTTGATATCTCAAATTAATTGTTAAAATGCTAGCTGCCATTACTTTCATTATTTATCAAATTTTCCTTCGTCGATAAGTTTAGACCATATCATGAGTTAATTAGTTTTTTTTGTAAATTTTTTGTGTATTTATTTTGTAAGAATTATTTTCTAAATTAATTTTGTTAGAAGTCACTACCGGGAATACTAAGCGAAAACTTTGTGGAAGCTTTAATGACAATCAACTAACTACACAGAAATAATTGGTCCTCTAGTGCACCCTCTTTCTCTGTAGTTTCTAGGGTTCAAGTTTTTTTTTTATAATTGGTAATACTGGCACAATTACGACTTAACTCATATTGTCGACTTCTAATTAATTAAGAAAACTGTTCAATTTACCGCAAGAATTTCTATTAATTTTTACAGCAAATTATTAGAATAACAACGCAGCAGTTTCGTCAAAGCGCCGTTAATAGACTTTTTCACCCTCGTTGACCTGTTCGAAGATTTTTTTGGCCAATCTGGTCGATAATTTCGTTGTTTTACGACCTATGCCAAACCGATGTCGTAATCCCGGTGAAAGTTAATAAATCCGACAACGATCAGGTGGCGTCTCGTGCGATTTCCTGAAATAGTCCGTCGCTGAAAAAAATCGGTTGGTTCATATTGTCGGGGGGCGCTTTGAAGTAATTTCCAAGTTTACAGGAGCCATAACAATAACAGTTTAGCGTCCGGCATTCGCCGGTGTAATAAAAAATTCAGCAGATATGCCGCTAATTCTTATTCGAAATGAGTTTTGGTAAAAATGCACGTCTAGGGAAATGTTGGGGCAGGTAATTAAAAAAGCTGCAACCACCACGACCGTTATCCTTGCTATTTTCCCCGGCTACTCGTCCGGTCCGCTGAAACCACCACGCGCCGTATTCACTACAAGAGTATTTTAATAATTCATTTATTTTTGCAAAAGCAATCAGAGTTTGTACGCAACTTATTATATTTTTGTTGGGAGCTTAAATGGGTTTTTGTTGGATTTATGCGGCTGCAGCATTGTGCTTAAGATTACATGTAAACGGCCCATACACGTCCACCTTATTAAACTTCTTCTAGCATGCATATTAACATTGTGCAAGGGAAGCATTCTCTAAAATTAATTGCAAGCCGACCTGCGCTTCAACTCCTCGCAACGCGTCCCCATTTTAATCGATATCCGATAAATTCCAATAAAAGATCACACATGGCTCCGAAACTAGTCAAATTCGAGTAAATTATCGAATTATTTAACGGACTTGATGAAAATTTAATTGCGCCACGATCGACGATTTCCAGAAGACCCGATGGGCAACTTCACAATCACGGAAATATTTCTGCGTGATGGTCCATTAATCATAAACGATTCTATTTTACAGCGTGTCGAGGATCAGAGGCATGCTCTCCATTAGACTTAATTAACCGAAATTGTTTCTTCTTATTTTGGTGTTGCGTTCAGGAACACAATGGAGCTTCCAGCCTTAACACCGCCCGAAAATAATCACAAAAATTCCTCAAAAAATTCCGTCAATTTCAACCACGACCAAATAATTTTTTTTATTTGTAGTTAACCTTTAAATATATTTCTGTAGTGGTTTTGGTTGGCATTTCTTTTTCAATGCCTGAATAGAAAACTCAATGAAGAATTAAGGTAAACAACTGTTATTATTAGCTAGCGGAAAAATGTGGAATGGTTAGCAAAATATGTTGTTACTGACTTCGTGTATAAAATTAATATTTAGAATCTTACTATGAACGGTGTTTATCGGTTCCGGAAAAGTTAAAAAAATATTTAGCCTTCTATCCTAAATCATTTAAAGGTACATTTAAAATAACTTTGAGATGAAAGTTAAATTTTAAGTGGTGATTGCGAATAGGATGTGCCTTTAAAAAATATTTTTCAAGCATTTCAAGCAACTGAAAAATCTTAATCTCGTAACTTCAATTTTGTGATGAGGATATTTTGTTCTCCAGCTTCCTCTTCATTTACGTCCTATTTTATGCCGTAATAAAATTGTTTGGTAGGTAATATTTAATTTAATTTTCAGCATCATTCACTTTTCTTTCTATATTTACGTTGATTGTATCAGAATTTTCTGTTTTAAATGCTTTTCTGACATTAATTCTCGTTTTTTGTATAATAAATCCACCACACACGTCCTCATCTTTCAAATAGTTTCTGGCGCTTTCTTAGCGATTTTGCATGAAATTTTCAATGTTTTCTCATTATTTTCATTCTAGGATTTTAAGCTTTTCTCATTAAATCCTACTGTGACTTCTACTGAAAGTTAAAGAATCATTTACTTGGCTTATAATCTCAAAAAATCATTCTTTCAGCTCCTCGCAATTTTTCTTTGCTTACACTTTTTGTTGAAGCTCCTTTATTTACAGTCGTAGACACAATTTTTTTTTATACTTAAAACCTTTGCTTTCTTACATTTAACGTGACGCTAATTTTTAAATTTTATTAAAAACTTTTTATTCTGATATCTTTTCTGTATTTTGTGCTATGCTTTGTGGCATTCTCTAGTTATTTACGCCCCAATAAATATTTTTTTGTAAAAATTTTCTTAATTACTTTTTATTAAAAGTTCACTTGCGAACTAATTTTCATTTAACTAGCTTCAGTTTCATATTTTATTCTTCTCCTTTTTTATTGTCTTTTCTTTACTATTTTTTTTTGCGTTTCAGAAGTTCCTTGATTTATTGTTATGCAGTTTCTAGAAATTTTTGTAACGATTTTGTATTTGTGCTATTTTTCTTTTACTTCATTTTTTGTTTCTAGGTCACTTTTTTTCGTTTTCTTTCTTGTTATCTTTAGATTTTGCTTTAACTCAATTATTTGTATATTCCAAATAATTCTACCATTTATATTATCATCTTTCTCATTGTCTATTTTATTGGCTATTTTTTAACATTTTTAATTATGCACAATTTTTGACATGTTTCCTCAATTCTGTCAGACTTAACTTTCGGTTAATTTTAATTTAAAAATTCTTTTCTTTTTTGCCGATTAGGACTTGATATTTTTATGCTTCAAAAGCTATTTTTTGTAGTCGTTTTTTTTTAAATAATTTATTAGTTAGATTTTTAATGTAAATTTCAAAGTATTCTCACTGAAAGATTACTAAAAAAATATCTTCAGCATAATGAATCCGGGCGGATAAGAAGAAATCAGATCTTAAACTTCAGTTTCGTTAACGAGACAAGACCCGTCTGCAATATTCCTGAAAATCTCAGCGGCGGAATAAGTGCAAAATTTGCAGGTGTAAACCCCGCCGCCCGTCCCGTTAATCCGGCGTTAAATTCCCCGAAATCCCGGCAAACGTTCCCTCGATGTTTCCCGCTATTCAAATGCTGAAACCGGGAATCATTGTGCCGAGGAGATTTATCTGCGTAGGAATCTACAGGTTGCCAGATGCAGTTCCAGCCAAACCGTCTGGTGTGTACGCGTTTGTCCCAAGGGACCCCCCCGAAATTTCTCCGTCTGTTGAATGGGACATCCCGTCTCACTCGCAAACAAACGTCATGCGTACTAGTCGGACCGATTCATTCCTATTTCCTGGATGCCGACTGTTTCGACTGTTTTGGCCGCATTCGCATCCGGACGGCGATAGCGCACGTCCCGACGCCCCTAACTCCCGCCGCAAAACCCGCGACGAAATTTCTTTTTCACACAGAACGAGTTTTTCTTTGAGTTGGCGAATCAAAAAAAATTCTTTCACCCCGACGATGGCACCAAAAATTGTATTTTTGGTTCTTTAGAGTTTCTGGTCGTAATTTTTAAAATTACTCTACTGACGGTATCGCAGAAACTGGAGATTTTTTGGTTGTTATTTATTGTCGGTGGCGATTTCTTAAAATTTTTCGAAAAATCGCTCTGGTTGACGTTGTTGCAGAATGTGTTTAAGTTTTTTGTTTTTTCTCGATTATCGTTGTAGGGGTTTTGAGTCGAAATTTTTCAAAATATTGCCTTTTTCACGGTGACGCAAAATCTGTTGAGGTTTTTTTTTGCTTTCTCTTTATCGATTTTTTTCGACAAAATTTTTCGAAAAATTGCCTTGCTGACGGTGATTAAAAAACTATTTCTTTGGTTTCTCTCGATTGTCAAAGATGGAGTTTTGGGTCAAAATTAAAAAAAATTGCCCTGCTGACGGTGTCACAAAAACTGTTGAGGCTCTTTTGGTTTCTCTGTATTGTCGATATATTGCGTCAACATTTTTCGAAAAATTGTCTTGCTGACGGTGGTTCAAAAACTGTTGAGGTTTCTTTCGTTTCTCTCGATTGTCGAAAATGGGGTTTCGGGTTTCTTCAAAAAATTGCATTACTGACGGTGTTCCAAAAACTGTTGAGAAATTTGGTTTGTCTTATTGTCAAATTTTAAGGTTAATTTTTTTCAAAAAATCTCCTTGCTGGCGGTGTTGCAAAAACTGTTGAGGTTCGATTGTTGAAGATGAGTTTGGGGTGGTAATTTTCGGAAAAATCGCGTTGGTGGAAATGTGGGAAAGAGTGGCGGCGTCGCTGAGGTTCTGGGATTGATCGCGGCGGTTGCCAAAATGTTTACGGTTTCAGTGACAGCGTACCGGGGGCTTGCTGAGCTGGAAACGAGCGCTGGTCTAATTAAATATCACCATCTTACACGAGACCAGCGCATTCCTTGTTACCGCCGACAAATTTATGGTGGTTGGTTGGTATCATTGCGTGCCTTGATATCTTATTTCAGGCTATTAGGACTCGTTTCGAGCGGCTCGTAGATGAATTATTGGATACATTTCCACTAATGAACTAACTTTTGATCAGCACAAAGACGGCACAAACAACACACCTATGGCCTTTTACAGCAGCACCACAATACCATTATTACGGCAACTATTTTCTCCGCCTATACACGACCAACACCATCTTTGTTTCGTCGATACCTATTGTTCCCGATTTCGTATTAGACGCCGAAATTCGTCCAAGTATTGATACTGCTTTTTGGCGGCCGTCAAAGAACCAATTTATTTATCGTGCGCCGTGGAAAATTTCACACGGTCCGTCCCATCAATCCGAAATTTAATCCCAGTCGAAGATTTGTTTCGGCCAAATTCCGGCAATTACATAAAAGCGGCTAAACTGCCCTAATTGCGGATCCGGCCGCATTAAATAAGAATTACCAGTTTCGGCAGCGCTGTATTGTAGCCAAAAAAAGTAAAAAAAAAAACGCGTAATCAAGGGCTCTTCCCGTACAAAAGACTAATTTCTTTACATCACCTTTCGAATTACCATAACCACATTAATATCGAATTAATAACCCCGCCGGTGCGCCACAACGATATGGCAGATGTTTGGGTTCAAACCCAAACAAAACCGAAAAAACCACAACACGTCATGACCTCGTTTTTAGCGCGAGGCTCTTTGTGCGAAAAAAACGAAATTATATTTTTCGGGTGCAATGAGCCAAATCATATTCTACGGATCTCTGAACCTTATGAAAAAGCTTTTGTCGGGCGGGATAGAACGGGCATTATAATCGGATACTCCACTACAACAAAGAGAAGCTACTGTATCTATCGTGGAAGTGGTGCGGCCTCCCCTAGTTGCCGGTGCTACCCCCGGTTTCGGGTTTTTAATCTTGCTCGAAATGCAATACGTGCATTTGATGCGCATGCAATTCGCCGGAAGCTAACTAACAACTCTCTCTATACAGTTAGATGTAACTGTATTTAGGTACCTACCTAACCAACTTAACGAATTGAAACTGAAAAATAATTATTTCTCAGGCTCGGAAGCTGCTGACGTCGGGCCAAAATTAAAAACTGTACCTCGACGCGATCATAATCAATTAATACATTATTT
The DNA here is from genome assembly GCA_905333025.2 of Pyrochroa serraticornis. Taxonomy (NCBI): domain Eukaryota; kingdom Metazoa; phylum Arthropoda; class Insecta; order Coleoptera; family Pyrochroidae; genus Pyrochroa; species Pyrochroa serraticornis. The sequence continues at coordinate 3,157,524 of HG995157.1, read as the reverse complement.
AACAACGCGATCTGCTGATTCATTGCAACCACATTATTGTAGTTGCACGCCACAATGCTAACCCGTGAACTTTCTCCTTGTCTCTATCAAATCTAACATGTAAATAAATAATCCCGGTAGTGAACTGCCGGAATACATTTATTCAAACGTCTCTCTCTCGCTCCGGGAGCTTTTCTTAATTTTATCAGCGGCTCACAATTAGTCGACGCGTTTTCACTGTGTGGACCTCAACGTTTTCTCGACTTGTAATTAATTAACAACAGCGATGAAATCTGCGTAGACTTTGCATTCTCATAGAAAATAATTGATTTAATAAAACCACAATTATTGTGTGAATATGGATTAATTTGTTGAAAAGCTCGTTTCATGTAGTGCAGCCACAATGGCTTTCTTGCATAAATAACGTCTAATTAGCGACAATGTTTAATCAGAATAATAATAAGGAGAAATTAAGAGACGCGTTGTGTGGGGACATAACGAGGAGGGTGTCAACGAGCTTTATGGTCGACGTTCTACAATGGATCTGCTGTAATTTCAGGGTTTCAGACGGTTGAAATGCGGGAAATTACAGACGCCAACCACTGAATAACTATTATGAAAACGCTAGTTGGTACGAAAATAGCAATAACCGACGGTTTTTGAATACAATCCACAAAAATAAGCGAGGGGTAGAATTTTTTAATTGATATAAAAAAACTTTTATTAATTTATTGCCACAGAAAAAAAAAAGTTTTCCATTGCTGGCAATTGCAATTGAATAAATTTGTCAAAAGGAGACCAGTAAGAAAAAGTTAAAAAAATTATGAAAATTAGCTCGTAGGCATCTTAGATATCAGTAAAATATTCTTTAAAGAAAAGTTGGTTTATTAAATTGCAGTAATTGATGATGGCAAAAATTTCACGGTGCCCAACTCTGAGGTGCAAGATACTTTATTAGGGTAATTAATCAGATTGTCCAGAAAATACTACAATTTTAAACTGCGCTTGCTGCATAAAACAAGAAGGAATAACGCTCCAATTTTTGCTGAAAAAAAAGCTTTTACCTCGTTGTTTTGAACCTTTCGAATTTTTCTTAAATCTTTTCTCTAATATTATTAGAAAAATTATTTTGAGAACAGGAAAAGCCGTCTACTTACTATATTTTGCAGGATGCTTGAAAATTAACAGGGAAAATCGTAAATAAAGACAAAAGGTCCAAGGTCGAATTTATAATTTGGCGTCCTTCAAATTTATTCATATTTTAGAAGAATTATTGAGGAAATAAAAATTTTTGCAGCGTTTTTCAGAAGCTAACTAAGCGAGAATAAAGGAAGGGCAGTAGTTACAAAATATAATGGAAATGTTAATTTCAAATTTCCAGATTGAAATTTTGCGCAATTAGTTTTGTGACATTTAAATGTTGGTTGCACAAAGCTCGATTGAACTCTCATCAAAATTTTGATTCATGACTAAAGAACAATTTGCTGTTTTTTTAAGAATTAAAAAAAAGCAAAGTTAACGTTTGTTAAATTCTTTTAGAATATAACAAACGGCTAATGTCCAGTTAATGTAATAAAATTTTGGAAATTTGCTAATGACTTGTTAAACTCTCATCACAGTTGTGCAACGGGGCACAGTTGCTATAATTTAAAAAACAGCTTTAAAGTTATTTCTCATATAGAAATTTGGCGAGAGCTCAAAATTCTTTCATTACAAAATATTTGAATTTGAATTTTCGTTACTGAGAAAGTGCAATCCAAATTTTTTACTTACTTTAGAGCGGGTATCCTTTCTATTTTGAATATGGTTTCGATTTCCTAACCCTTTGAATAATTAAAAAATAAATGTTTAAAACAAAATTAGCACCTACCTACTTTTAACTTAAATTTTGGACATTTCCTTGCAACTAATAATAAAAATTAGTTATTAGAAGCCAAATATGGATTATGAGAGAATTTTTGAAAACCACCAGTCACAATGTGAATTTTTAAGAAGCACATTTTTTAAATTTTGTCTCAAATTATTATTTTTTAATCGCCATAAAACAATTGAATATTATTTTTTAGTTATCTTTACTCTTTGGAACAAATTTTCAATATCACAGAACTTTTTTGCCACCTACATCAACTGAAAACTTCTAATTGTTGATCTACCCTTTTTGAGCATTGACTATAGAGTTTTTTGCAAAAATTTGCAAAATTTGCACTTACGGTGTCCAAAAAATTTTCAAAAAAGTACTGGCGCAACATTTTGAATTACAGAACTTTCTGCCCAATAGCCCAACGTGATCATGAAGAATCCGAAAATAAAAGTATTTGCTGTTATTTTTTTTATATTTTTGGTTTTCTGTTATCAAATCTTTATTTTCTGCCGTAGAGCATTAGCACCTTTTTGAAGTTGTGCACCATTTCTTTTAACAAAACTTTATTTCAAACAATTGTATTAACTACTTTTCAATAAAAGGTAAAGCTATGCGACATGGCAAATAATTTTTAGTAAGTGAGGGCCATTAACCCCGAAAAGACGCTCAAACTTACTCAAAATTTTCCGGTAAACATTGCAAATTTCAATTTTAGAAAGAATTTTAGCAAATCTTAAGCGAACAAAAAAGTTTATTTTAATAATCAAACGACTGGCGAATCACGGAATAATTCAGGAGATTATCAATCAGGTAATTTTAGTATTTTACTAGAGAATTGAGCGGATATGGATTTTAATTTTTTGAAAATTTCCTGAATAATTTAAGTGACTCGCAGAATTTTTTGATAATTTGAAAATAATTGACACTCTTCTACGACTTTCTTAGTGAAGTTTAAAAAAAATATTAAAATATTTTTAACGCTAAATAATGGGGCGTGATAAATTTTATTCGGTAATGAGAAGAAATATTTGTACAGAGCGGTATTAATTTTTTTCCAATATTAGGTACCAACTAGTTTTTCCTTGTTTTGTGAAAAAGTTAATTAGATGAAATATCAATGAATTATAAATTATCGCCAGGATTTTTGCGATAACGGCGATAAAACTTTCTGCAATTCACACAACTTCCTAGTAATCAATAAAACACCTACTGCAAAGATGCAGTAAGTTACCAATTTTTTTGAGTAACAAAACTTGATTTTAGGAGAAAATAGCGTTTGAAGATGCTTGATGGGTGAAATTTCGAAAGAGGTCGGTTATCTTGTTTCCGGTGCGAGTTTCGTTGAAAATCCCAAGTCGTTGGTGGTGTAATCGTTGGATCGCAGCAACATTTGATAAGACCGGCAATAAATCATGTAACGTTTCGCTTTGGTCGTGCTATCGTCCAATAAAACTCGTCAAATGTATGATTGCGAAGATAAGCTTGAAAAATATATGTTGTTTTAATTGCGCCCGGGCTTGAGCAAATAAAATTGTTTTTGTTCGCCTGATAATTACTTCGTGATTCCCGCGTCCGACGAATGTTTGCGTTGTACGACTGGCGAATAAGATAAAAGAGTTCCTCTTATATTCTTCGCCACCCATCCTTTGTGCAGGATAGCGAGCGAAACGTTCCAACACAGAAAAGTGGAACATTCCGTATACACAATGTGATTATGCGATGTTTACATGCATGTGTGCACGCAAACTGTATATGGATGATGCGTACATTTATTTGTTCAATGAACGACCAATCAGGCAAGTTCGTTGTTTGTAGGACATGCCGTTTGTCCTCTCGTTTTTCGGAACGGTTCACTAAGCACGAGTGTCATTGCGCGATTTTTATACCTGCCTGATCAAGGTTCAACGCCGAATTTTTTTTTGTTTTTTTGAACCGACAATTTTTCATACATCGATAGAGAGAGGCCCCCCTCACGCCGGACGATTTTTCAATTACTGAAAACGCGCAATTATTAAACGGAACGAAATCGAGGAGTGTGAAGTTATTAAAATGCCAGTCGCAGGTAGAAACCAAAACAGCCAAGAAAACAAATGAACCAGCCACAAAACAAAAGGGAAACAATTAAAAAGTGTAAATTACAAACACAGATCTCGTTCTCGAGATGAAAAATTGAGGTCTGATAAAAAATAACTTTCGTGAAATATCGTTTCTTCCTTTTGACTTATTTGGCAATTATACCTTTCCGAGATAATAACTCCCCCGTTATTCGTTTGTTTTTGTGTTGTGGGGATCTCGGTCTCGACCTTTCTGGTGATATATTCCTTCGAGCAACAGGTCTACCTCTCTACGATTCTTCCGACAACATCGGGATGAATTATTGTTTGCGATTTTCGCAGACAAACCGCGCAGCTTTTGACTAAGGACAGATGAAATGCAAACATGAAGTCGTATAATGTGAATGCGTTCGCAATTTCGCGTTGGCAAAGATCTGACGGCGATACGACGACTTTTCACGCAATCCAGTGAAATATTTAAATAGTCATTTGTTCCACAATAGGGCCTTAGTCGCTATTACGTCACGGTTGGCTGTCGAAGTCCTTTGATGTTGCACCGGTCAGACGGTCCCTCGCCAAAACTACATCCATTATTGACCACGCCTCGGACGATTCGTACATATCGCAAGACCGACGCAGTTCCGGTTTCGACGCAACGGACTGTCGCCGGCGATTCCCAAAATTTACCAAAAAATTTGTTGGAAATTTTTGGAGTTTTTGCCAACTAAAATCAAGCAGAAAAGTTCATACGAAAAGATATTCAATCAAATAGTAAAAAACTTATAAAGAGATGCTCTTTCGATCAGTTTTTTTGAAATTCTGTGACATCTAAACGCTAATACCTTTAAATTGGGTGACTGCGGGTGCACCTTCTTGGATATCAGCTAATTAGAACTCATTTTAGAACAATTTTGAGCGATAATTTGCGAGGAATCTTTAAACTGAGTGGTTTTGGCACCTCTCTAGCCGAATAAATTGCGTTGCCGGAATTTCGGCTTTTTACTAGTTTTCCACTCTTTGACAGCGCAATTTTGGTTTCCACGCAAATTGTCAAAAAATTCCTTTGAAAATTTTAGGAATATTCAACTTAAAATCAGACAGAAAAGTTTGTATAAAAAGGCATTCAATCAAATAGTAAAAAACTTATAAAAAGGTGCCCCTTCGATCGACTTTTTTGAACTTTTGAAATCTTGTAACCTCTAAACGCATGTACCTTTAAATTGGGTGGGTGCGGGTACACCTTCTCGGATATCAGCCAATTAAAACTCATTTTTTACAATTTAGAACAAATGTGAGCTATAATTGGCGACAGACCTTTAAACTGGGTGGTTTTGGCATCTATGTTGCCAAATCAATTCCTTTGTCTGAATTTCACTTCTTTACTAGTTTTCTACTCTTTGACAGCGCAGTTTCGGTTTCCACGCTAATTGTCAAAAAATTCCTTTGAAAATTTTAGGAGTATTCAACTTAAAATCAGACAGAGAAGTTTTTAGAAAAAGCCATTTAACCAAATAGTAAAAAACTTATAAAAAGGTGCCCCTTCGATCGGCTTTTTTGAACTTTTGAAATCTTGTAACCTCTAAACGCTAGTACTTTTAAATTGGGTGGGTGCGGGCACACCTTCTCGGATATCAGCCAATTAAAACTCATTTTTTTACAATTTAGAACAAATGTGAACTATAATCGGCGACAGAACTTTAAACTGGGTGGTTTTGGCATCTATGTTGCCAAATCAATTCCTTTGTATGAATTTCGCTTCTTTACTAGTTTTCTACTCTTTGACAGCGCAGTTTCGGTTTCCACGCTCATTGTCAAAAAATTCCTTTGAAAATTTTAGGAGTATTCAACTTAAAATCAGACAGAAAAGTTTTTAGAAAAAGCCATTTAACCAAATAGTAAAAAACTTATAAAAAGGTGCCCCTTCGATCGGCTTTTTTGAACTTTTGAAATCTTGTAACCTCTAAACGCTAGTACTTTTAAATTGGGTGGGTGCGGGCACACCTTCTCGGATATCAGCCAATTAAAACTCATTTTTTTACAATTTAGAACAAATGTGAACTATAATCGGCGACAGAACTTTAAACTGGGTGGTTTTGGCATCTATGTTGCCAAATCAATTCCTTTGTATGAATTTCGCTTCTTTACTAGTTTTCTACTCTTTGACAGCGCAGTTTCGGTTTCCACGCTCATTGTCAAAAAATTCCTTTGAAAATTTTAGGAGTATTCAACTTAAAATCAGACAAAAAAGTTTAGAAAATAAGGCATTCAACAAAATAGATTTTTTTTTTGAAATCCTGTAATCTCTAAACCCTAGTACTTTTAAATTGGGTGGGTGCGAATGTACATTCTTGGATATCAGCCAATTAAAACTCATTGTTTACCATTTAGAACCAATGCGAGCGATTATTTGTGACGTACCTTTAAACTGGGTGGTTTCGGCATCTCTGTTGCCGAATCAATTGCGTTGCAGGAATTTTGATTTTTTACTAGTTTTCTACTTTTTGACCGCGCAGTTTCGGTTTCGACGCAAATTGTCAAAAAATTTCTTTGAAAATTTTGTTAATTTTACTACCTAACATCACACAGAAAAGTTTATAGGAAAAGGCAATCAGCCAAATAGTGAAAAACTTATAAAAACGTGCTCCTTTGATCGGTTTTTTTGAACTTTTGAAATCCTGTAACCTTTAAACGCTAGTATCTTTAAATTGGGTGGGTGCGGGTGAACGTTCTCGAATATCAGCCAATTAGAACTATTTTTTTACAGTTTAGAACAAATGCAAGCAATAGGTTGCGACGGACTTTTAAACTGGGTGGTTTTGGCACCTCTGTAGCCGAATCAATTGCTTTGTCTGAATTTTGCTTCTTTACTAACTAGTTTTAACTAGCTTTAAAAATTGTTAAACATTTTTTTTAGAAAAATTTAGGATTTTTTGCAAATTAAAATCCGTTCACACAAAAACACGACAAAGCTAAAAAACAGTCCGAGTTTCCGGAAATCCTCCTGGAAATGTCGCGTGTGGGAAATTTGGTTGAATTGACTGGCGGTGTTAAAAAGCTCCGAAATCGAGGGGATCGAATGACAGATCCATCTGTCAAAACGTGAGTTATTCCCTTTTCGTATCTGGAAATAATAACTAGTTTCGAAAGCAGGCTTTTTAGTCCATTTCAGACCCCACAATTACGCTTAAAAAACCGTCACTTCCTTAACCTGTCTGACGTTAAGGCTCTTAATCGTCCACGTTCGCCACAGCTGGTCCTCCACAACTAAAATGATACATTAGCGATATGACTGGCAGATTTCACCCCGTGCTTTTTTGCATCTGTAATTATAGTTTCGGTCGCAAAGTTTTCGTCGGGGGGTTATTGTGTCTAATAGCGTGTCGTAGCATCGAAATTATTTAAACATTTTTCGTACTAACCAAAAATCAGATCGCACCACCAACTCCACCGTTGGCGCTAATGATTCCGGAATGACATCGTGTAATTAAACGGAAGACAAATGTATTTTAAACCCAATAAACATCTCATTCTTTTCGGGAATGGTTGCGTTTTTCGGTAATAAATTATCCGGCATTTCCATTGTCTTGGTTAAGGAGACGCGCCGTTTCATTTTTTTAATTAATTAACTGAGACGAAACAAATGAGTTTTAAGATTTCTCCGTCTAATTCTTATCCCCGGGTCTGACGGCGTGATTAATATTTTTATCGCAGATGGGGCCGTGCCATGAAACCACCCATAAAATTCCTGGACGAAAATCGGTGTCTATTGGGAAAAATCGTGATCAATCGTAATAAAATCGACTGTTACGAGTGCTTTTTACTTTATAGTGGCCAAATCCACTCTGCGATTGTTAACTTATGCAAGTTGCGTGTGGTGCGTTCGCGTGTTGTTAACATTTACGCGATTTTCGTCTCTAAGGAGTCCGTGCTCTTGGGCTAAATGGGCAGCACGCGATCAATATCAACCCATCTGAACACTGGTTTGATTGACACTGGGTAAATGTGCCTTCTGAATCGTTTTTGATGTTTTGCATATGCAGACGCAACGGACTGACCCTTCGACGATCGAAACTCGAAACGAAAAAAAAAATCTCGAGTTCCAGAGGTCGTTAAATAAAATTTCACGTAACGATCGGATTCACACTTGGTTTATGGAGGGAAAAAGCGAGTGCGATAATTGAAAAGTTTTCTGGAACGGTCATTTTAGTGGGCAATTTCATGCGTTTTTCAACCAAGTCACGATAACATCGGCTGCGATGGGATAATGGAGACCGCTACACCTGGCGGTGCAAGCTATTTTTCATTTCTTTAATTACCAAGGGAATTTCTAATGATATCATCTATTAACAGGGACGCCAACGCGGCATTACACCACTTATACGGGAAATTCAGCGCCATCGAAACGAAAACTTTTCGGCCGGGACAGTTCGAAATCATGAAACCCATTGCGATTTTTGACACTTATTATCTTACGAAATACGTGAAGAATTATTTGATCTACTAAAAAGTGGACTTTATTTTAAAAAAATTTAATTTCGTTTATGGTTTATGAAAAATAAATAGTTAGGAATTCAATTTTTGAATGACAAAGTAGGTAAAAGAATAATCTCAAAATATTCGTGCTCTTATAAAAAAATGTAAAACTGCCAAAATCATTTTAAACCAACAATTTCAAACCATTTTTTAATGTAATTTGTGTCGTTGATCTCGTTGTTGAAATCGGTTTGTCCATTTAAGCGATAGATTTCGAGAATTTCATAAAAGACAACAAAATACAAATTTTTGAAAAATTCAAACCTCGATAACTTTAAGAGTTTTGAGTCACTTCTAATAAGTCTAAATTTATGGTCCTGAAATGGTAAATAAAAATTTGTCATTTTTGACCGTTGGTCGGAGTCAAGTTTAAAGTGCTATAGCTTCAAACGTAGAAGTCTAAATTGAAAACTAAGAACAGCATTGTGGTAAGCGAACTTATTATAATATAAAACCATAAAATGACCTCATAGAAATTCAAAAACTTTTTTTTCTATCTCAACTCAATCGATGAAAATTTTCAAAAATGCTAAAATTCACTTCAATCACTTTGAGCCATTAGAAATAATATTTTTTGACGTAGCTATTTTCCCTGATGTCATTTTTACATTTGGTTCGTTTGATTTGAGTGATAGATTTTTAACATTTTATAAAAAAACACAAAAATAGAAATTTTTCTGAGATCAAAACGTTGATAACTACTGTAGCTTTTAGTTATTTTATTTCGAATGAAAAAACATTATTTTAATCGATAGTCAAAGAGATTTTTAATAAACCGAAAATGAAAGAGCTGCGACTGTAAATAAAAAAGTTGAATTTTTTAATTTTGACCAAAATTTTTTTGTCTACTCCAATCGATTAAAATTTTCAAAAATAGTAAAATGAAGACCCATGGCTTTAAACTAACGAAGAGTAGATTTTCTAGCGTAATAAGTGCCGCCGATCTCGATTCTGTATCCGGATTGTCAATTTAGCTGATTGATTTTTACTATTTTACAAAAGAACACAAAATTATGATTTTTTCAATATAATCTTTGATATCTACTAGAGCTTTTAAGTCATATCGAATTCAAGGACTTCTATTTAATCGACATTCAAAGAACTTTCCAACAAACCCAAAAAGAAAGTTTTAGCTGTGTAAATTAAAAGTCGAATTTTTTAAGATTGACCAAAATTTTGCTCAAAAAATTGAAATTTTTATAACTTCGAAATTAAGAGTCCAATTTAAAAACTGGCGACTGCGTTGCATTAGAGAAAATGAATATTATAAAAAGAGGTCATTAGGGAGCTTTAGAAAAATTTGAAAATTTTTGATAATAAAATTTAAAATTTAGAGAAATTTCAAATTAATTTAGAACCAACAAAAATGTTTTTTGCAATGTAATTCGTGTCGTTAATTTCGATTTTGTACATGCCTTGTCCTTCTAAATGATGAGTTTCAAATATTTCTTAATAGAACTCAAAAATCCATTCCTTTTCAATATTCAAACCCCGACAAATTTTGCGGTTCTTAAGTTACTGCAAATACAAGGACATGCCCATAATGCAAATCCAAAGGGCTTTCTAACAAACTTAAAATGAAAGTCTTAACTTTGTAAATAAAGGTCACTTTTTCACCGTTGATAAAAATTTGTTTTAAAATTTAATTCCAAATTAAAAATTAGCGACTGCATTGTGGCTAGAAAAGTAAGTCACATATTTAGTCGACCAAAATGTTCAAAAATGCTAAAATGGAGATCAATCGTTGTGAGCCGGCGGAGAGAATATTCTCTGATATATTTTGTTTGGTTCTTTTTGATTTTGGACTTGGATCTATGAATTTCAGCATAGATTTGCAGTATTACCAAAAAGTCTACAATAATACAATTTTTGAAAATTTGAAACCTCGATAACTACTCGAGTTTCTACGCTACATCAAATGCAAGTACATCATTTTAATCGATTTTTCAACAAGGGTAAAATTTCGTCTTTGTACTCGGATTGCCCGTTTAGGTGATGAATTTTTACTATTTTACAATAAAACGCAAAAATTATTTTTTTTACAAAATTTAAACTTCGATAATCACTGGAGCTTTTCATTTATTTCGAATATAAAAATTCCGTTTTAATCGACATTGAAAGGACTTTCTAACAAACCGAAATCGAAAATTTTAACTTTGCAATTAAAAAGTCGATATTTTTAAATTGACCAAAATTTTGCCCACAAAATTCGAATTTTATAACTTCAAAAATAAAAGTCCAATTTAAAAATTGGCGACTGCGTTTCATTAGACAAGACGAATATTATAAAATAATATCATAAAAGAGCCGTAGAATAATTTAAAATTTTTGACAAAAAATTTTGCCACATATTAAGTTGAGTAAAATTTACAGAAATGCCAAATTTATTTTCAGCCAACAACCATGTTTTTTTTGAAGTAATTCCTGTCGCAAATCTCGATTTTGTCCACGGTTTGTCCATCCATCTAAACGATAGATTTCGAGTATTCCATCCAAAAATGTAAAATTATTTTTTTAAATTTCTGTTTTCTACGCTCCAGGTTCTTCTAACTTATATGGTACCTGCAATTAACAAAATTATACAAATGTGAAAATCAAAATTTCAACAATCTTAAAGATGGCGCGGGAATTGTTTTCCATTAAAATTAATTTTCAATTTCCAACAAAATTACCACATTTATTGGACTAGTACGTTAAATTGAACGTTATCGTTGAGGGCGATCTGGAAGAATGACGACATTCGTTTGGAAACGGCGATCGTGGTTAGGCGTGTTCTTCCTTTTGTGAATTATGGAATTACTGTTCGTGAAGTTTTCGCTTTTGATGCACTCGAAATTGATTTAATTTGCCAATTTTCCTGTCTCTCGCGATCTTTATTGTCTTATTATAAGCGTCGGTTTCAGCTTCGTAACTATCGAGTCTTCGATAATTTTCGCGTTTCGTCCAATCATTCGTCGGTTTCGTATTCGACACGCGTTGAGTAAATCACGAATCGCCACGATTAAGCCAATTATACGGACGACGTAAATATATTTGTTGGGTGAGAGATGATGCTTGCGGTTGTCCAGGGCCCATTGTCAACTGGGTTGCGGTTTCGCGGTTATCCAGGAAAGCGGCGTCGGCTGTTGGCTTATTAGTGTAACCCTTTGGCAGCGTCCGGCAAATCTCGACCTAAACATACCCAACGTTAAGGTTGTTAACGGTCGAAACACCCACCGTCTATTTACCAAAGCCGAGAACATGTATCCACTGTTAACGTAATGCAATTAATTGCATGTGACTATGGCACTGTAAATAAACCTTTGGTTTACAAATTGTATTGAAAGTAGCACTGCATTGTAGTGGTTGCTTTCAAATTTCCATATTCCATGTTTAGATAGGGGTAATTAAATTTAAGGCCGCTTTTAACCCTTTTAGTGATTTTTTTTCGAATTCCTGCCATGTCGAGCAACGATAGTAAATCATGATGCAGCATATTGACGACTCAACCCCTCTTCTACTCTCCATTATCTAATAGTACGTTTAGCAGGCGAGTCGTACAATGAAAGTGACTGAAACAGCGGCCTGTAATTATTCCTTCATTCAGTCACTCATCTGCTATCGGATCTGGTGATGTGATTCGACGAACCATGCGTGTGAATGCATCGAGAGAACATTGCCGACGAACAATAATACTAACTATTGTTACGAAATGAAACACTCTGTATCATTCCGAATTCCATTACCATTGATGATTTTTGATGTTTCAACACGCAATTGGGGTAGTCGCTGAAGTATCGCGGAAATTGCTCAAAATCAGTTTCGAGACTCAAGTCTACAAATTACACCCCGTTCAACTAGTTTCCGGATCAAAATCGAGAAATTTGATTTCAGATTGACACAATTCGAACATGTAGAAATCGATAGTTGATATCTGTCAAATCTATTGCGTCACTTATCTTAATCAGGAAATTCTTGACTCAATTGGTTGAATTCTTATTCAATTCTAGACTGATTCAGAAATGACGAAATTGTTGAAGAAAATACGAATTTTGAACAATAATGATATTCAATTTGGTAAACAACACTATTGATCATAGATAGCCACATGACTTGTTTGTTTACAAAGTAACGATAGAAAGTAATGAGTTTATAAAGTAATAACTTCATTCATAATCGTTTTTGTTTTGGAAAAAATTACACAGCTACAGCCTGGTCATCAATCAATCACTCATCAATTTTAAAACCAATTATTGGCTAGTTAGATCACCGGACCTCGCGCTTTTAGACTTTATATTTGGAGTAATTTAACGTATTTATTTCGAGATGGCAGCTCATAAATTACTTGCTGGAGAAAAGCCATTGGTAACAATTTTCTTTGATGTTTTTTTTTGTCCACTCAGTATCTGCCATTTCAATAATTCGAACCAATATAAGTTTCAGCGGCATCGGACTAAAACATTCTCCGGACTATTGAAGGATTATTTTTCAAATGTTTAAATGTTTCCGTCTCATGCAAACACTTTAAGTTCTGCACATAATTCACGTGCTTAAATATTTTTAGTTCTTAACCTTATTTGCGCATTTCTCCGCATTTCTTTATCTTTTCTTATTAATAAAAAAAGTTTAAAAAATGAAAAAAATATATTTTCTACTTAAATTTGAAGTAGAAAGTATTAGCTGCTTTTGTTTACTAAATTAGATTAATTTGATCACCGGGCCTTAAGATTTTAGACTTTATATTTCGAGTGATTTACCGTATTTATGTCGAGCTGGCAGCTTATGAATTACTCGTTAAAAAAATAGACGACACAGATACAGAAAAGTCATTGGTAAAATTTTTTTATAAGTTTTTTGGCATAAATTTGTAAACTCAGTATCGAGTTCTTAACTTTTACGCGCATTTTTTCCGCTTTTTTTGTCTTTTTTATTAATAAAAAAGTTATAAACATTGAAAAGATACATGTTTTACTTAAATATGAGAAAAAAATATTTTGTTGCTTCTGTTAACTGAATCGGATTAATTTTGTGCTTTACTTGCTTTTTATCTATATCTACCCCAAATCAGACTCCACTTGATCTTCTCATTCGTTTTTCTGTCTTTTTTTCAATCTAATTCCTTTTGGCTTTCACTTTTATTTTCCTTATTTATTGATCCCTTTTTATACTTTCTATATCTATGTTATCTTATTCGTTGCGTTTTCAAGATTCTCACTAAATATTTTTATTTTAAAATTTTATCTAATTTATGGTTGATTTTTTTTCTAATTCTTGTGACCTTAGACTTTTTTTACAATATTTTTCTCGCGTCTTTTCGACTATTTCTCTCTTTCCTTTGTAAGGTTTTTAGTAAAAAATATTTTTTTGCTCGTGTCTAATAACTCAGATTTATTTATTCTTTTCAGAGAAAATTCAAATTTTTTACAAATTTAGTTAGAAAATATTTGAAATATTTTTGTAATATTATGTAGGCTAAAGCTTTTTTTATTAAATTTTAACCCATTACTTCTGCTGTTTTAAACTCCATCTACTCTGAAAATAAAGTTTTGAATGGTCATCTCTTCTTTTTTGGTTCTATATTAAGTATCCATAGAATTTGTTTTACCTTTCTAAGATATTCTTTGGCTTAATTAATAGAAATTAATAGAATTTTTTTGGCTAATTAATAGAGAATATTATAAATAGAATTAAAAATAATTGTGTCTTAATAATAATTTTTTAAAAAATGGATACATACAGAATAGCACTTTTCTGTTTCTAATTTATGTAATTTTTTTCTTAGCACTTCTACACCTGTAATTAAGTCATCATCAATGAAATTATCATCAATCTTCTCTGTTACCCAATAAGTAATTTACTCGTCAGTTGGTTTATTACTAAGTAATGATTTTATCGTTATTTAAAAATTATAATTTGCATCAAAATGGAGCTGCTGCCGAACCGTGCCCAGTCCAAAATTATTCCTTCTTTTGTTTTAGAGACCATAATGCTCATTTGTTCATCAAAATATTTTTTTCTATTATATTTCTTCTAGCAAACTTTAAATTTGACCTTTCTCCTCAAAGTAAATTGTTTAAAAGGGATTTTTTTCATCATTTTGTGATTTTATAGAAGCAAACATTTTCTTCTCAAAATTGCTTCTCCTTAATAAAAGAAAATTAACATTGAGGCAAGTAATCAAATTAAATTTTTTTATGGAATTTTCTAGATTTCTTTAACTTTAAGTCCTACAATATCAAAATTAGTAGAAGATATTGAAGTTTGGTAGTTAAATTGGCGCTAAAATACAAAATCATAGAAGGGACATGAGTATAAAATATTAATCTACTATTGATACTTTATTCTGGCAATTGCAAGTTATTAGAAAAAATTGGCCGTACCCTGAGGTTTACTACTTTTTATTAAATCTTGCATTTGCTCCAATACCTTGTCAATTATAAGAATAAAGTGTCAATAGCTAGATAATTTTTTTACTAATGTTCCTTCTACGCTTTAGTGCGTAAATGTCCGGATTTTGCCCCTTGCGATTTTGTCAAAATATTTATAAAGTAACATTTGCTAAAAATTTACTCAACATATTAATTTCGTAAAAAGCGTAACATTTGCAGAATCTGTTTTTGTTAGTCTAACACGTAACTGTTTTGTAACATCACTTGATATAGAACGGAGCAGTGTTTGAATATTTAATAAGTTTATTTTGAAGTATTTTTTAGTCTGCCTAACTAACTTTTCTTCAATAATTAAGTTGACACTTTTTGTAAATATTTCAGAAAAAAAGTTGCTAACTTTAGTTTCGCCAGTAAATGTAGTTGCGTTTTGGATTCGTTTTAAATTCTTTTAAACAAAAAATTAATTTTTGTTGCGATATTTTCCGGTTTAATTGAAGTTGTTGAAATTCGGCAACTTTATTATCGGCGGCGTATCGAAGGGTTGGCGGTCTTTGGAGGTGCTCGCCGCCAACTTTAAATAATAGTAAATACTTAATGAACCCTGGCTACCGATCCGCAATCGCGGGATTTTAAGCTCTTTAGACACGACCATCACCGAAGATGATTAAAATCTGTACGGAAACTTGGCCTCGTGTATTGTGTAGCTTTTTCTCCCTCAACGACAGACACTTATTCCAACAAAATAATTCTTCGACTCCCCTCGTTAATTACATTTTAAGAAGTATTTAATAAAGCAGGGAAAAAAATGCGAAAAATCCATTGGCGAGATAAAATTTATTTAAAATTTTCCCAAATCAGAATCGTCCCCAGTGACGAATTAATTAAGTCGGCGAACATAAAACTGCGAACTTTAAAAAATGAAGTCGTAAGATCGACGTTCCCCCTTTTTCCTTTTTAAATTAGTAGAAAAACGTAACATTTCTCCGTTCATTAACTCTCCCTGGGCTAATTTGGAAAGAATTTGCACCCCAAAGAAACATTCCGATCTCGCATAAAACGGCCACCCCCTCTCACTTCCGACTTTTTTTTTCGTCGAATGAAAACGTCTCGTTTTCGACGTAGATTGATCGTCGGTTTCGATTCTAATATTTTTTTTTAATTAAAATTTCCTCCGACCGCCTCCACACGACCAACGTTCGTGATGTTGTGCGGAAAACGGACACAATACGAACTAATGGTAATGGTGCGGTTTAAGTTCCTACCCTTCCGAAAGGGTGTGGTACAGTCGCAATTAAACTTTCTTCGCTAATTGGGTGTGTTATTACACGAGAAACATGTTTATTTGTGTATATTAATAAATTATCACTAGTGAGACCAAACAAGCAAATTAATGTTCTATTTCTGATATCGCGCCGCACCATCATTTCGTTTCTAACAAGGATTCTAATTAATTAAGGAAACGCCGCTATTATCCCCCCAGATTGTCGCCTCTTCGCCGCGATAAGAATCTCAACGTGGAAACGGGATATTTACACAGAAACGAATAAAACAACAAAACTACATACACACATAAATTTGACGGTTTAACGCGTTATTTATAGTGAAATATTTGCCCAGCTACTGTGCGGACTAGTAACGTACCTAGTTTAACAGGAAAACACATAATTTTATATTTGCCGACGACACTGCGTGGAGGAATATTAAACAACAATTATCTTGTTCAAGTATTAATATTGTATATTTGGGTTGAGTGCAGGAGGACAGTGGCGTCGTGGTCGCGGTGCCACCTCGACCTTCCCGAAGACCTCCATGGGCCGTTGGGCAGCTGCAGCTTTCCCACGGCTCCACTAAAATAATATAACTTCGCCCTATCTCGCAGCTATTCCTAGATTAGCCCGGTCTAATCGTTTAATATTTAGCGCAATTGCCAGATAAGTCCCCGTATTATTGACGGACCGTCTGAAAATGCACGTAACGTCGGCGTGCTTTTTCCACCTTTCAAGTGGAAATTTCCAGTTAAATCGCCGATTGTGATTAAAGACCAGACGGTTGATGCACTTCAAAGTAAAGGGTGTCAAAGCAAATCCGACTTCTGTTCGGATTTTAATAGAGTCCGCTCGCTTCGTAGCGCGTGTGCTCGTTGTGTCCACATTCGCCAATCAATGAACCGTTTACATTTGCAATAGCAATGAGGAGCAGCAGGAGTTATTTTAATACTATCCCGTCTCCAAATCCCTTTTCACGCCGAACCAACTCCCGAGTGTCGGAACGTAACAAAAATCGCGACAAGATCCATTAAATTTTACAAATTCCAACAATGGATCTTCGTAAATAGATTTTTTTGGGGGTGTCCTAAGTGGTCCTCTCTTGATCTGGTCGAAAGGTGTTGTCGGTTGCACCTTTTGGACGGGCGATCATAGCGCGCGGTGTCCCTTATTGCGGCTAATCCTCTGTGAAAAGGAATCGCTCCAGTGGGTAATGGGGCCTAATGTCGACACCATAGGTGCTCGATCTGGCGCTGATTATACGGTGGAATTGAGCGCGCCCCCCCTCTGCCGGTTGCCACTGTGTTGTACTTCTGTTTGTGTCACTGTTTGCATCCCGACCGTTCCTGTTTATTTCAGAGATGATTTCGGCCTTTTATTTCGCTAGACGAGCCCTTTGTCACCGGACTTTGTCGCTTCCAGTTGCACAATTCACCTCCCCCGACCCCGGTTTCCACCACCGAAACCCCCGGTTAATACACGCATCGACGCGGCAGAAGATGATAGAAATTGTCACATTGTTAAGCTCATCTGTCAGTTTTGTATTCAAACCCTATAGAAATCCATTTTTTTCTCTTTTCTTCAATTAGTTTTCGATGCTTCAATTTTTTTCTACATTTCTCAATTTTTTGTCTCAACGTTCTTCTTGTCTACTTCTATCTTTGTAAGTTTAATATAATATTGGACCGAAAATCCTCTAGCGCGATTAACTTACGTCAGTGAATAGAAGATACTTAACATAAAGTTACTACGAAACTTACGCAGTGATAATAATTAAGTAAATGGCAAGTAGAAAACTACTAAAAAATATAGTGAAAATAAGATGGTGAAACAAATTTAAAATATTAGTAAGAGACTAGAAATTATGTAAAAAATTCTTACAAGATATATGGACACAAGCAAACAAAAAAGAGAAATTTTTGGTGTTAAAATTGATTTTATTACCAAATGGCAACAAAACTTCTGTAGAGAAAAAGTATAAAAGGGAAAACATTTAATAAAATTATTTTTTAATTAAAAATTAATTATTACTTAAAGACTTTTGCACCATATTCTAGGAAGATGTAACAAGTTCAAGAGAGTGCGATTATTCATAAAAATCGAGTTAACAAAATTTTTCAATACAAAAAATGTTTACAAACAAAAAACAAAGAAAAAGTTAGAAAAAAGTGGAAATGTTAAATTTTAAACCTGATATAGAGGTAGAACCTAAAACAATGAAGAACTAAAAAACAAGAGAAGAAACTTTTGTTTACAAATAAAATTATAAAACTGAAAATAGTAAATTTTGAAAGCTTGATAGAAATATTTGAAAGAAGATAGGACACTTAGACCATACCGGAGGCTTTCAACAATATGGAGATCCTTTTTATGTCTCTAGAATTTTTATTCAGTTGACTTTTTATTTTTTCCTATTTAGTTAGTTTAATTTTTTGTTTCATATTAAAAAAAAAACGATTTTTTTACAAAGAATAAAAGAATGAAACCCTGACATTAATTCTTTAGCCAATTAAAAGTAGATCAAAGTCTTCTTAACGACAGGTAATTAGGTGGAAATGGAAAAATATGGAAAAATTTTTAAAAAAAAATTATAAATTGACTGAAATTTTCGGATTAGCAGTCTAGAAAATTGTTTGTCGTTGAAAGTTACCGTTAAATTTTTGTCGGACAAAGTTGGATGAGTGAGGTCCGGTTTCCGGTGTGTGGAGGTTCTGGAAGAATCCCGTGAACTGGCGGTCGTGTAATTCCGGTTATCTGTTTGCGTTGATAGGGACAGCCGTAATGAATTTGCCAGCTTAGAGTATTTGGGTAGAGCTCGGCAATCAATAAGCGATTCTGGCAATAAAAGTGGATCCGCGGCTTTTGGCGGAGTGTAATGATAAAGATAATGGTGAATGAGTTGATTTTATGCGGGCTCATAACCTGTAACAAGTGAAAACAATATTATTCGCAATAATCCCAACCAAATCTCCCAACAGTAATTGGCCCTTTGTTGGCGCGTTTCACGTCGAATTAAAACTCATTTAAATAATATAATCTAGCGAGAGCGCCGCGACGCCCAAGTTTTGCTTATTAAAACATTGCAGTGTCGCCCGGTAAGCCCGGAACTCGGAAATTGCGATGTATAAATTCACCTTAAGATGACGTTAATGAAATTTTCTTATTTCTGTATTTATTGCGCCCATGTGTCTGTTAAAACACTCGCTTCAACCGGGGGGGATTACGCCCGTTTTTGTCAGCTATTTCATTACGTAAGGAGGTGCGAAATATGGCGCGCGACACTACCCTTAACTTAATTAAACCCAACAATTGACTCTATCCGCCCGAATCGAACTGTAGGTAACCACATAGCCGGGTATGTCACCGAAATTTTATTATTCATGTAATAAAAACGAAGGGCGGCGGCGGCGAAATTAAAACTTTCGTCGAGTAAAGGAAACATAAAAACTGAATTTTTAATTATACAATTCGAGCAAACAAAAATCCCATTTTTACTTTTAATTAGTGCGGGAAGGCGTAGACCCTAAGCTGGAGCACTCCTGGTCGAGCTTCCCTCTGAAGAAATTATAAAATTTGTGTAATTACCTTCCCGGTAATACCTGCGCCGGTCGCAGGTGGCTCTCCACGTCTTTAATTAATGCCATTACATATTCATTAGTCGGAAAAGGGTTGCTCGCTTAAAAATGTATTTGCTCGACTCGGCATTTTCACGCCCTTTATTTCGCCTCCTTAAGTACATTTCGGGTTTTATTTGTTTATTAAGACGCCAAACTCGGGGGCCAACCACTACACTACCCGAATTACTCAATT
Source organism: Pyrochroa serraticornis (assembly GCA_905333025.2). NCBI lineage: Eukaryota > Metazoa > Arthropoda > Insecta > Coleoptera > Pyrochroidae > Pyrochroa > Pyrochroa serraticornis. Next base: position 3,137,654 of record HG995157.1, on the reverse strand, counting down.
ATGGCGAGATACGGGCCCGCAACGCCGCTAATCCCGCCAAATTCCCGGTCCCGGGGGCCGTCCGCAAAAATCCGACAACGAGACCTCCGCCCGGCCGCCCCAGTTCCAAGAGAGAGGAATCGAAGAAATTTATTTGGTTAATTTTTAGAATAAGTTTCAACCCCTAAAATTTTCTGAGAACAGTTTTAGTTCGAATTTCAGTGTTTTCCCGTCAATCGATGTGTGGCGTAATGTTGGGGCAATATTGGGTTACATTGCGGAAAACTCCGGTCTGCGTCCCGGAGTCAGATTCGTTGCGGCAACTCAATCAGACATCATAATTAATTTATGGCGACTAATGAAGTCTTACTAGATTATTTGGAATGGATGGGTCTACTCGTAATGGAAATGGAATTGTATTTTCGTTGGCGTCCTTCCCTCCGGATCCTTCCCGAAGCGATGAAATTAATTATAAGCACTTAGTGCTAAAGCCGTACGAGCTCTCCGGATCAAACATCGGCTGCCGTTGGATTTTTCACCATTTTCGCTAGCTTGGCACTTTTAAATAAATTCACCCCCATCGCATATCGTATTTCAATCACTTGGGTTTTATCAGAGAAGATCGAATGCGACAAGAACGCGCTTCAAAACAATAGCGCCAAGTGGAACTCTTCAAACTACACAACGCTGCATGGAGGCGCCCTTATCTGGTCGAAGCCACAAAATTTTTTTTCTCGCCCTCTGCATGCAAATGTTCAAAAAATAACGTTTTCACGACCGGAAACGCTTTTTAGCAAACAACCTGAAGTTGAGGTCAGAATTAAATTACATGTGAATGAATTTTATCATTCATAGTCTTCATTGTTCATGCAGACGTAATTAGGAAGTGTTTGTAGCATCTACCTGCTTATTAAGCGCTACTTTTAAAAGATGCAATTAATTTGATTTACATTTCTACGTTTCCTCGCTGATAACCCGTTCGTATGCACACCTAATACAGAGATTAGAACGATAATTTCCCGGTTCTCCGTTAATGCCTTGTAATTTAAACTACCATTGGGCGTGCGCTTATTAAATTTGCTTAATGTCCGGTGAACGCGGAACCGTCGTTCTTCCGATTTTGCTTCGTCTCTTTCCCAACCCCATTTTCTTCCAAACACAAATATCGTAATTAACTGAAAGAATGCCAACTCTCTTTGATGCGTAATTAGCGAACTGAAACGTAATTGGAATTCCTCTTTATACGTATCTGTGAGTGTGTGGGGAAAATGATTAACAGTTGGCACAGCTGACTGGCGAGCCACTTTATGAATCCTCAATTCGAAGGGGCACGCGATATTCGTTCGAATTTTACAAGTGAGAAACCGCGGATCCGGAGATATTTTCACATTCGGCTTGTTGCGTTTAAATAGCGGTCGGAAGATTACGTAATTTGCATACAATGAAAAGTAGCTGTCATCTCCTTATTTCCATCATAATTGCGACTGAAGTGATGGAAAAAGGAAATAAAAGTTTTATAGTTGCGTGAAGAAAAGTCAGTGAAATGTGGTTAATTTCTCATAAAGACTCGACATCGTTAGTTTTTCGTTCTGCAGCCGTAAATCTTGGGTTAATTGTTGCGATTGCTACCTTCTTGAATAATGAAGGTTATGTAGACGAGGTTGTGTGATTAAACGGTGAAGGCGTGAAAATAAGAACAATTGCAGGAAAGCTGCATTGAAACTAAAGAATTTTTTCAGTTAAATTATATTTTCCAGTTAGTCAAAACTCAACATCATTCATGAAACGAGAGAGTCAATTAATGAAAATATTTAGCTCTGAAAAAGCTTTTTGACAACTTCACGTTTCACGATTATCTCCAAGTTTTCAATGTTATTTTGGAGAAAAATTAAAAAAAAAATATTGAAAACAATTACTGCAATTTTCAGCACTTGAAGTTTTCAGAATTTTTCTTGTGGACTTCCCCACAGGATATAGCAGCTGATTAATTTTTTCAAGCAATTTGCCGTAACTTTGGTCAATTAAGATTACTGAAAAAATATTTTGTTACACAACTTTTCGTTCTTTAACCCAGGAAATTTTTCTAACAGAGATGAGTTTTCCATAGTTTTTTCGCCATATCTAAAAATATATCTACCCACATCCTTAAATAGAGATAAGGCAGATTCCTCCTAATTTGTGATTTTTTTTTGGATTGAAAATGGATTAGAGGAAATTTTTCGGACAGGGATGAGCTTTCCGTAATCTTTTCTCCATATCTAAAAATATACCATCTATCCACATCCTTAAATAGAGATAAAGGAGATTCCTTCTAATTTGTTATTTTTTTCTGGATTGAAAATGGCTTAGAGGAAATTTTTCTGGCAGTGATGAATTTTTCGTAGTCTTTTTGTCACAGCCAAAAATTATATCAACCCACATCATTAAACATAGATAAAGGAGATTCCTTCTAACTTGTGATTTTTTCCTGGATTGAAAACAGCTTAGAGAAAATTTCTCTGACAGGAATGAGTTTTCCGTGGTCTTTTCGCCATATCCAAAAATATATCATCTACCTACATCCTTAAATAGAGATAAGGGAGATTCCTTCTAACTTGTGATTTTTTGGCTTAGAAAATATTTTTTTGACAGAGATGAGTTGTTCGTAGTCCTTTTGCCATATACAAAAATATATCCACCCACATCCTTAAACAGAGATAAAGGAGATTTCTTCTAACTTGTGATTTTTTGGCTTAGAAAATATTTTTTTGACAGAGATGAGTTGTTCGTAGTCCTTTTGCCATATACAAAAATATATTCACCCACATCCTTAAACAGAGATAAAGGAGATTTCTTCTACTTTCTTAATTTTTGCTAAACTGAAAATGGCTTGGAGAAAATTTTTCTGACAGGGATAAGTTTTCCGTAGTCATTCCAGCATATCCAAAAATATATCTACCCACATCCTTAAATAGAGATAAAGGAGATTCCTTCTAACTTGTGATCTTTTCCTGGAACAAGAATGGCTTAGAGGAAGTTTTTCTGACAGGGATAAGTTTTTCATAGTCTTTCCGACACATCCAAAAATATATCTACCCACATCCTTAAATAAAGATAAAGGAGATTCCTTCTAACTTGTGATTCTTTCCTGGATTGAAAATGGCTTAGAGAACATTTTTCTGACAGAGATGAGTTATTTGTAGTCTTTTCGCCGTGTACAAAAATATATCTACCCACATCCGTAAATAGAGATAAAGGAGATTCCTTCTAACTTGTGATCTTTTTCTGGAACAAAAATGGCTTAGAGGAAGATTTTCTGACAGGGATAAGTTTTTTGTAGTCTTTCCGACACATCCAAAAATATATCAACCCACATCCTTAAATAGAGATAAAAGAGATTCCTTCTAACTTGTGATTTTTTCCTGGATTGAAAATGGCTTAGAGAAATTTTTTTTGACAGAGATGAGTTTTTGTAGTCTTTTCACCATGTACAAAAATATATCCACCCACATCCATAGATAGAGATAAAGAAGATTTCTTCTAACTTGTGATTTTTTCCTTGATTGAAAATAGCTTGGAGGATTTTTTTCTGGCAGGGATGAGTTTTTCGTAGTCTTTTCGCCATATCCAAAAATAAATCTACTCACATCCTTAAATAGAGATAAAGAAACTCCTTTTATTTTGTGATTTTTTCCTGGATTGAAACTGGCTTAAAGGAAGTTATTTTATCATCAACAACAGTTCTTTCCTCAACTTTTACTTCTTTACCATTCCAAGTTTTGGCATTTTCTTCAGAATATTTTGCAATTAAACATCGTTTGATGTTTATCCCATAATGCCAAGGAAATTTATAACTTAGCTAGTAGAGTTAGAATTAATAGAATGCCACCAAGAGAGGAATTAGAAGGAGAACGTCTAGTAAAAACCATTTAGAGAAAACAACTACAAAGGTATAAGGTTCAGCACGAACGGAAAAAGAAAGAAACTGGGAAGAGGAGGAAATAAAAAACGAAAGATACACAACGTGGATGGATTATATCGAGAATATGGCACAACAGAGGGGAAAGAATATCGAGGAGCTAAAGAAGCTGACGCTGAATAGGAGCCCAAACTTTAGGGTACAAAGAGATTCAATAAATAAAAAGAAAAATTTAGGAAACGAGGGCGAAAATTGTAGAAAGGAATCGATCGATAAGTGGATTATAAGAAACGAAATCTTTCTCTCCATCTTTATTAAAGATTCAGCAGCGAAGAGTTGCATGACGTCCTCCTCGAATGCGGTTTGATTCGAAAGCAATCTTGCGCCAATTGGTCTGAATGGACGTGAATCGTTCGTTTTCAATGAAAATTAAGGGCCATAGAAAAACGTAAGTATGAGGTGCGTTCGTATTTATGCCCCGCAGTCTGCAGAGTGCGTGTAAAACCTTCACGGTAGTCTGTGGTTTCTGCAAATTACAGTGCAGTACACCATAAAATCTGAGCATTTACAATCCAACTTTTCCCTCTTTTTTTGCACTTATTCCAACAGTCATCACCATTTGTTAACATCGCAAAATGGCCCACGAATCAACCCACAATTCAAAATACGGCCATCACTTTCGATTCTTCATCACCCAACAGCGGAAGTGAACAATTTTGGGCAATCAATCGATTGAGTTGGTCAAGCATTAAATACTTACAAGTGTATCGGTTTTTTTAACCGATTAAAGGAAACGCGATTTTTGTAATTGTTGACGTGGGGGTTGTGGAGATGATATTTGGAGCGGGTTCAGGTGCAGGATGGAGGCTGGTTTCGGTGCCGGAGGCGCCATCGAAAATGCCGCTTTATTTGCGGGTCCGTCGTCTGCGGCGTTTATGCAAATTCGTCCTGGGGGCGGGCAATCGGCCGTGTGCAATTTTCGATGCTCGCATGCCGGGGCATAACGTGCGTCTCTTAAGAACCGGGGATAAAAGGGGTAAGTAAAATATCGAGCCCTTCCATTTAGAAACATCGAGAGCAAGTTGGAAGATGTTTAAAGGTAACTCCATTTTCTTAATTGAAACAAATTAGGCAAGCACTTGCCTTTGAAGTCGTACATTTTCAGGCGACGAGTTACATAACCGGCGCAATTCCGGCTTATTATTCTTGTTCCGCCGCGAAATAGCTTCTTAATTTCGAAAAACTCGTTAACCGCAATTTAAATTTGTGTGAAATTTTATTCGAATCACTTTGTCTTGCGCCCCGCTTACTTTCGATCTTGATTATTAATGTACCTTTGACAGGGCCAAAATGGGAACTTTTAGTGTAATTTTATTACGGCATGATGCGCCCCAATTACGGACCTCGACTTATTCACTCGGAGATTTGTGGGGTAATTTGCCGCCTCATTTCTTTGATTGTGTCGAGGATGCATCCCGGGTCAGTCGCGAAACTTGAGAGGGAGATCGGGTGAGTACTCGATTTTAATTACGTGAAGCTATAGGCAAAGAGATGTTGGAATCGTGGGGGTAATCGGGTGGATTCGCCGGAAATAAATAATTGTTCGGATTTATTGCTTTGTGAACGAACCGGATTTCGGCGAGTACAAACCACCCCTAATTCTTGAACAAACTTCATAGTTGCCTCATTTGAAGTTACATTTAATTAAACAGTTTCAAGAAAGCGAATTCTTGCGCAAGGCCGAACCCCTTTGAACAGTGGCCGCCCCCCAACCCCCGATAATCAAACAAATCGGTCTCGGAACACAATCAACACAACAGGAATACGCTCAATAACACGACCGACTTCACCCCAACTACTCCAAGATTCCACCGGTTTCAATACATTTTTTAATATTGCGCCTACAATTTTTTTACCTAACATTTGAAAGAAAAATTTGACTTTTTGGACGAATTTTATTCTCCCGTTGCTGCGTTATTAATACATTTCTAAAAATGTAACAAATATTTTTAAATAAAAAAGTAGAAATACATAAATACAAATACACAATATACAAAAACTACTTTACCCTACTTTATTCTTTCTTTCTCATACTTTGGTCTTTCTTTAACCCATTTTCTTTCTGAAGTTTTTTCAATGGAGCGTCAGATTTATTTTCTGCTTTCTTTTTGTTTTCTTTAAATCCTATTTAGAAGAGTTATTTGATAATCTCGTTGCTAGTAATTGTTGTCCTTGAATTAAAAGCTGACATTGACTTAATGGTGCCTGAAGTAGCAAAAAGAAATCGGTTGAGTTTCTTGATGATCATAAGAAAGATTATATTTTATCTGGTGGTACAATATGAGGACATTGAAAAGGGTTTTGATCTATTAACCAAATTATTGACCCAAGAAAGTCGCTTATAAATATTTTGTCAAAAACTCATCTTTTGATATCCTCAGAAATTAACGAAGAGACATTGTACAGTTTTTGAATTTCTTTTAAATTTCTACAACATTAAAGAAAATTGCATTTAGCAGTTAGCACTACCGAATAGAAACAAGCCAGTTAATCATCTTTGGTCGTGGGATTCATGCTTGAACCGCAATTTTCTTACAACTTCACAAAATTTATAAACTTCTAGATCTGATTTGAATGCTTATTCTCCTTTACGTACCATACTTTAGCGTGGGCAATTTTTTTACACGTGTCTGTGGTATGCAACTTTATTCGTTCCTAAAGATATGTGGCAATTTGTATTTAAAATGGATTTGATTCATCAACCAAATAATTGAACCAAGAAAGACACTCATAAAGATTTGGTCCAAAGTTTTCTATGTTTAAAGAAATTACCGAAGAAACATTGTCCATATTTTAAATTTTTTTTCTTTCAACAATTTGCTCTTAAAGAATTTATAATTAGCGGTTAGAACCATCAAGTAAAAAGAAGTCAGTTTATCATTTTTGGTCCTGGGCCTTACGTTTTAATTGTAACTCTCTTGCAATTCCACAAAATTTATAAACTTTTGGATGTAATTTAAATAATTCGTTTCTTCTACGTGCCACACTCGAGTTTGGGCAACCATTCTACACGTGTTTATGGTATGCGACTATACGCCTTCCTAGAGATAAGTGGCACATTGTATTTAAAATGGTTTTGATCCATCAACCAAATTATTGACCTAAGAAAGACGCTTGTAAAGATTTGGTCAAAAATTCCTTCTTTTATGTCCTCAGAAATTAACGAAAAGACATTGTACAGTTTTCGAATTTCTTTTTATACAACATTAAAGAAAGTTGCATCTAGCAGTTAGTACCACCAAATAAAAAGAGGTCAGTGAATCATTCTTGGTCCTGGACCTCACGTTTGAATCGCAATTTTCTTGCAATTCTACAAAATCTATAAACTTCGAGATATGATTTCAATACCTCCTCCCATTTACGTGCCATACTCGAGCCTGGACGACCTCTGTACACGTGTCTATGGTATGCAGCTTTATTCGTTCCTAAAGATATGTGGCACTTTGTATTTAAAACGGTTTTGATCCATCAACCAAATTATTGACCTAAGAAAGAGGCTTGTAAAGATTTGGTCAAAAATTCCTCCTTTTATGTCCTCAGAAATTAACGAAGAGACATTGTACAGTTTTCGATTTTTTTCCTACAACATTAAAGAAAGTTGCATCTAGCAGTTAGTACCACCAAATAAAAAGAGGTCAGTGAATCATCCTTGGTCATGGACTTCATGTTTGAATCACAATTTTCTTGCAAATCCATAAAATGTATAAACTTCTATATGTAATTTGAATACCTCCTCCCTTTTACGTACCATACTCGAGCGTGGACGACCTCTGTACATGTGTCTATAGTATGCAACTTTATTCGTTCCTGAAGACATGTGGCACTTTGTATTTAAAATGGTTTTGATCCATCAAACAAATGATTGAACCAAGAAAGACACTCATAAAGATTTGGCCAAAAACTTTCTATGCCTAAAGAAATTAACAAAAAAACATTGTCCTTAATTTGAATTTCTTATCCTTCAACAATTTTTTTTAAAGAAATTTATATCTAGCGGTTAGAAGTACCAAACAAATAGAAGTCAGTGCATCATCTTAGGTTCTGGACTTCATCTTTTAACTGCAATTCTCTTGAAATTTTACAGAATTTATAAACTTCTGGGTGTGATTAAATGTTTTTGGTTTTGATCCATCAACAAAATGATTGAACCAAGAAAGACACTTATAAAGATTTGGTCAAAAACTTTCTATGCCCTCAGAAATTCACGAGGAGACATTGTACAGTTTTTGATTTTTTTTCTTACAACATTAAAGAAAGTTGCATCTAGCAGTTAGAACCAATGAATAGAGAGAAGCCAGTTTTATGTTTGGACCGAAATTTTCTTGCAATTCTACAAAATCTATAAACTTCTAGATGTGATTTGTATGCTTCCTCTCCTTTACGTGCCATACTCGAGCGTGGGCGACCTCTGTACACGTGTTAATGGTATGCGATTTTATTCGTTCCTAAAGATATGTGGCACCTTCTATTTAAAATAATTTAGAAAGACACATAAGGATTTGGTGAAAAACTTTCTATGCTCCCAGAAATTAACGAAGAGACATTATACATATTTTAAATTTCTTTTCCAATAACAATTCCTTCTTAAAGCAATTTACATCTAGTGGTTCAAACCACCAAGTAAAAAAAAATCATCTTTGATCGTAGTCTTCTATAAACTTCTAGATATGATTCGAATACTCGAGCGGTGGCGACCTCTATACGTGTTATTGGTATGCGACTTTATTCGTTCCTGGAGATATGTGTCAATTTAGAGCACCACTTGGAGCTTTGTCATTGCCTTTCAAAGAAGAGCGACCGAAGAAAAATTCTCCAGATTTAATCATTTTAATTTTTTTCCAACTTTCTGTTTCACCACAACGGATTCATCGATGGGTCTGCCATGTTGGGGCCTTTTTACGTCAAACCTGCGAGGGTCCCGTTTTGCTCGTAATTTTGCAGAATTAATTAATTCCGTCATTCTGATGGCACTAGCCAAGTTTCTTGTAGAACTCCAGATAATCGGAGGTTGTTGAAAGAGCGTTGTGGGTTTCCGGTTTCCGGCGGCGTCGCGGTTCGGCCTTCCGTGCCGGTCAACACGTGGATCTAATAAGCTGTTGTGGCAAGCAAGTGTGCCTTCTTCATCCCGGGAATTTATTAATAATATCCCGCTCGGCTTCGTATTATTCGTTTTTTTAATATCAGCAATATCGCAGTCGGAAAGCGAATGCCCTATCGCAACCGGCTCTAATATAATTCGAGATACACCTCCTTAAAGGTACACGCATCCCACTTTAATTTGCATAGTTAGAAAAAAGTTGTAGCATCAAATTTTAATTTAGGTTTTTCCAGTCCGAGTTCTCCCCGAACGCTTCTGTTCTTGATACACTTTTACGACCCCACCAACCCCTGATGGTGGTGCGCCATCTGTTCGAAATATGTGTTTTAGATAAATGCTTTTTCGCCGCAGGATTTTTTCGATATTATTATATTAAAACGTCCAGGTGTAAACTGGCGCGGTGCGGCTGCTTTTGTGGGATAGGTGACAAGTTATGATGGATCTGTGAGGATTTCGCAACCAAACGGACGGATTACGCACTTATGATGCTAATGTAGGTATGTTGTTTAAACAGGCTAATTGTTACTTTTAACACCCCGGGATCTTAAAACCGGCATGGGAGCGAATAGATTACGCCGCGTGCTTTCTCGGTGATTGATTGGCGTTTCAGCGCATACGTCTTAGTCAAACTATAAAGCTTCAACGTTTAAAAAACGGAGGTGCGACGTTGTTGCAGCTTTCGCAATGACTCGAAAAAATTTAAAAAAATTCGATTTTGGGGGCGATATCGGGTAAACGAGGCGTCCGACCGCCGTGTGTCTTGTCTAAGCAGCACCACGTGCTGTTGTGAAAATATTGCTACAAAAAATATTAGTCTTTCATTTTGCTTGAAACGTATTTTGTGTAAAATAACAACAAGCGTGTACACATTTATTCGTTAAAATGTTTTCTCTTTTTTGTGGGTGCGTGTTCGTTAATTTCTGTTTGTGCTTTCCTGCAGCCGGAAACCGCGAAATTTCAATTAATTAATTGGAGCTTTCGCACCCGATTTTCAGATGCTGAATTGCAGACGTCGCCCGTTTTCCGGGAGTTGCTCCATAAAAATCGAATAGTTGAAATATTCACACGCCATGTGATGTAACAATTTATGATTTATAATTTTAATATTTCCCTAACACAAACAAAGAAGTTCTGCGAGTGCTCTCTCGTCGCCGGGTTCATTTCTAAGGAAATAAGCAGAGGGAACTTAAAATAGTCGTTTTTGTGTCATATGGCCGGAGTTTATTTTCGATTTTCATATATTTGCTTAACCATCCTCGCCCGCGTTTATCAAAAATATGAAAACGCGTCGTTTTTTCTGAATATTAATATTAATTTTTCCGCTTATTCTGTTTTCGTTCAAATAGCGTAAATAAACCTCAGTCAAAAATGTTATTAAATACTTCTCGTAAATACGAGTTAATATAAGAAATATTCAACATCACAGACGCAATATTACGTAAACCGTGAAGTCGCTTCTATTTAGGCGATGTCGGATGGCGTGCCATCGACACAAACCACCACCTTATTTCTTTTGATTGTCTTCCGATTCGGGCGTTTTTCTCTTTGGCCTGGTCTAAATTTAACTTCGAGAATGGGTCTGTGTGGCGCTACTACTTTACTTTGTAGTAAATCGGTAGCAGCGACCGAAACACGTGTGGTTGGGGAGACGCCACCCGTTTCAACCATTTCAAGTGATGTTTTAAAATTTTCTTATCGTTATTGGGGTGCCATGTGACGAATACAGTAAACAGACATCGAAACGATTACGCCGTACACGACGGGTTTATGGGGGATGATAGCGTCTTGCCACTTCACTCTAGTGCCCCCCCCCGTCTGTCTGACAAGACGCCCTCACCTTTGTGAACCCGTCCGAACAAACAACCGGCGGTTCCAGATTACCAGCCAAACATCCACGAAATTTTCACACCGTCAAAAAATGGTTTCGACTATCGAAAATTTCATTATTTTGGCTGTTCCTGAAAAACTTCCAGGAATGCGATTAGAATTATTTTAAAATTTAGATAGTTGCTCAAAGTTTAGCAAGAAAATTAGTAAAATTTTTGGTTTTGAGGCAAAATATTCTTCATGAAGACAGTCCTGAAATGGTTTTAGATCCACCTAAAGAGGAAATAGAAAATTTCCACTTACTTCTTAGATTAAAATACAGAAATGACAGAACTTATCAATTAAAATTGCAATTCTTTCCACTTCAATATTATTGGCTACGTTAAAAAGGCGTCATCGCGTAATCAACCAATGACGTAAATCTGATCTGCAGAACGTTGGCGACTAAGTTTTTTTCGTAACTTTTCTTTTTTCGCATTTTAATTCAAGGAAAATAATTGGCTATTGTTAATAATTTTAATTCAGCTTTATAAAAAAGTGGAGAATGGGCAATAATTTTGCAGTTAATTGTAAATAGCTGCGTCTAAAAGTGAAATTTTACATTATTATTCTAGATTATTACAAGAAACGTAATAAATATTTTTTTAAAAACAAAATTACGCAAATTGATTTGCAGAACTGTTTCAATGTATGATTGAGATGGAGCAAGATGGTCGTCAATGATTGCACAGTAATTATTTATAATGACCAAGTCATCAGCAACCATAAATGACTTAAATAGCTATACCCACTTTACGTCAACGCCTCTTTCAGTTAAACCTGAGTACGTCTTTATATGTAACTAGAGGAAAATACAAGTTAAGGGCTAATTAAAATAAATTTTCCATTTAATTCGATTTTTTTCATTGTTGAACTAATTCTCCAATTAGTTTTGGTTAAAGAAAATGTTTATTGGGGAAAAGGTAAAAATTAACAAACACGAAAGAAAACTTGAGAGTTTAGATTTAATAAATGCTGCAATTTCATTTTTTAATAACCCTTAAGGCGAAAAAGATGTTGGTAATGGAATTAAAGCTTTAAAAAAATATTTACCAATAAATTTCTTTTGCAATCAAAATATTTTAATTAGTTCAGTTAGATAATTGCAGTTTCAATTTTAAATGGCAGAATGGCAGCAAGTTAATTTCTGAATTGAGAAATGAGTAGCGAGTATTAACCTGCAATTAAATTCCAATAATTTAACTAACTCAAAACTCGAATTTTCAAATAATAGAGGATTCAATTATTGGAATATAAATTTTGCATATTCTGTTATGTAATAGAACTAGAAATTAATTGTTTTTCCACAAAAAATGTTTCGGCTATTTTGTTGCCTTGGGGGAAGAAGTTAGATGATGACTGGAACTAGATTGATCGATATTTAATTGCACTCAGAAATAATTGTCCGTTCCAATAGTGGAAAATAATTAAAATAAATATCTGAAACTAAGAAAACGTTCACTAGCAATACTCGCAATTTTCATTTCATCAAAAAAGATTGCCTAAAGCAGGTAATGTTGTAATTGCGAAACGTTCGTGTTTTAAACCTTACAATGTAAAAAATATGTTGTCTCAGTAGCAATATTATGTAATTTACTGCTTTTTAAGTTCATTATTTTGGGTTGTTTCTTCCGTTTTTGCGTAGTAATAGTTCTGCTGTTTGTTCGCATACCTTTTGTTTTTGTAAATGCCATACGAAAATTGCAGAGAAAACAATAATTTTTGTCATAAAGTTGAGAATATCGAGTAAGAAATATTAATTTGATGCTAAACTGTCTGCTGAAAATAATTCAATAAATATTCTGAATAATTATATAAATATTCTGAAACATTTATCATTTATTTGAAAAATCTGGCAATAGGAGAAGATTCCAAAAAATTGCTTTATTCTTGTCTTCTTTTTAAAATTACACTTTGGAAAAATATGTGTTTATTAAAATATTTCTGAAGAGTTGTCAACGAAAAGTAAAAGATGTCTGATTTTCTAATTTCATTTAGAAATTCTTTCCTGTTGCTATTTCCAAAAAAGCGTTTATTTTTAAATTACTTATGTTAGATAGTAATTTAAGAAATACTTTTATCGATATTTTCGTTTCTTCTGCTTATCATCAGCAACACTTTTTAAATTAATTTCCAACAATGTTAAAGGTCAACCACTCTGCACATGACAGAAAATCTTGATGACCTACAGTACCCGCAAGATCTTGAACTTTCTCTGGTCTTATTCTTCTCGATGTAAACGATTTTTTTCTTTCGCCACGAACTTTGAGGTTTTAAATTTATTTTGAACACTCTGCAAAATTTTATAAAGATTTTTGAAATATGTTCAAACTGCAATTTTTTCCCATATTTTCGTTATTCACATGGATTTTATTTTAATATTTTTACAAATTGACAATTTTGTGCAAGCCGTTTCATTGCTTTTAGCACATGACTAATGTGAAGTCACTCAACAACTAGCAGTAATTTTTGAAATTTTTTTGGTAATTCCACAATTTTTTTTCTAAAATAGAAATTTTTGGTTTAGGTATTCTGAAAAAAAATTACGTTATAAAGGTTTCTATGCAAATAAAACTTCCGCATTTTTCAAAAAAATCCCGAAAAAATTAACTGAAACGTTGAAATCGACCCTCCCGATTGACCCGATAAATTTTTCAGGATTCTGAAACTCCGGTTGTCTTTTTTGTTGTTTGTTAATTTCGCTTGGTCTCCTCGTGGATTTTTCTGGTCGGCCTTTTCCAGTAGGTGGAGACGGGTTAACGAGCTGGCCATAGTGCGTCTGTAGTAGTGAACGGCACCGCCATGAATCACACGGGGACGGCCTCAGGGCCGTATTGTTTATCAGCTGTCCAGTAGCCGGCTCTCCCCGAGCTCGCGGTTATTGAGGCCGTTTGTATCATTCTGACAACATAATAGAAAACCACACTGTGCCTAGATTAAGGCCGTGCACTCTTCTTTAGCCGTTTATGTCACGACCGATGGTTTATTGGCCGCAATCGATAAGTTTTCCCAGCAATACCTGCCAACAAGAAAAATCATTCCACCACCACCACCACCACCACCAAAACAGTTGCAACAAGATTTTTAGAGATAACTCTAAAACCACAACGAAACTAAACCTCATACATCAAAGTTTTATCTTATCGCGGTCGCGTTTTCGGCAAATGCGTCTGTTCCTGGTAGATTCCCTGGCAGCGAGAGCCATAAAAAAATGGTTAAATGATTCATGCCGTCCCCGAAATGTGGAATTGATACCTCAGAAAGAGCGGCGGTTCTTTTGAAATCCACCCTAAAAATCGCGAAATTGAAAGGGTCACGTGTTTGGATTTAGCTCATTGTGTTTCATGACTCCGTATTTTTATCCCTAGAGAAGATTACGTCTTGTAGTCGGCCAGATTAATGTTCGTTTCGCAGTTAATTTGAATAAATTTAATAGAACAAAAGTGGGCAACAATAAGACTTGATAATTTGTTAACATACGAAAGTTTCGATCGCTATCGCGGAAAAATTAATTACCAAAACCGTAACAAAAATTGCAACGAAACGACCGCAACACTAAAATCATAAATGTCTTATTTACCATCCCCGTTTCCTGGTCGCGATTGCCGTCATCATTCTTGTTTGTTTATCGCCGACAATGGCGCATTGTGTTCGTTATTATCCCATTTTGATTTTTGTCGTAATATCTGTAGCGTATTAGATTTCGATTCTAAAACGCGTCGTCCATTTGTTGGGGGCTGTAAGGGTTAGTTTCTATTAATATAAATAAGCTGCACCGTGGGGTAGTTTATGGGCTACAATACATCTGTTATCCTCCCGATATGAGATTATTCGAGTATCCTCTCGCAAGGGTTGCAACCCTTAAAGTTTATTGTACACGAGTCGAAAATAATTTCGTTCTATGACAAATCCCGTTTAATAGTTGTACGAAAATTGTTTGAACACCAACGAATATTTTATTGTGTTCGCCAGATTAACTCGTCCTAGTGTTATTTTAGGTTGCCAGTAAATATTATTAATAACAGCGCCGTTTATAATGTTGCGAATAGCATAAAATGAGTTGTTTACATAAAACAGCAACTTAAAATAAACAGAAATAATTTTGAGAAGTTCATAACTATGCCAGATTTACTTGAATAACCGAGGTGTTTGTTTTAGAGATATTTAAGTAAGCTCGGTAACATATCTGCTACGAAGGCGAATAATAGTTAAAAATTTAGTGCATTCTTCCGCCTGTTTCCTGCATAATTGTTATCTAAATATTTGTGCGTACGATTGTGGAGGAACATAAACAACTTTGTCTCGTACTTCCTCTGCTTAATGTAATGATCGAGATCCGGTGTGAATTAAAACCGGAGCAAACTAACCTAGTTGTGGTTATTGCGATAATTAAAAATATTTGCATGCCCCGCTCTGTTTCAACTTACATTTCCATAATAACCGGGTTCTAAACAAAACGAAACATTTATTAATCGAGGATGGTTAGTTGAAGTTTTGGCCGATCATTAAAATAATTAATCGCACTTGCAATTTTCGTAAAAATCGTCCAAACGTTCGTCTCGTAATTGTTTGATCAATTTATAAGTAATTTAGCATTCAAATTGTTAATGGAAAAAAAATTTATGTAAAAAAGTAAAAGTTTTTGATTATTTGCGTCTGGTAATGGAAAGTCTGGTGACTATTTCAATTTTGTTCCGCTTAATATCAAGGGCAAAAGAAAAAAAAATTCAATGTAGAAATCTTTCTCGACATTCAATTACTGAAATTAATCAAATATTTTGTGAAAAAATTATAGAATTAAATCAATTGAATTAAAAAAAAAACAAGATAAGAAATCAAAATTTTGTAATGTTACAATTGATCCATCTTGCGCTGCAATATTATACCTCAACTAGTAATTCATAAGTATCTTAACATAATTCTTATTGCGCTACTTTCCAATGTTTAATTTTTTTAATTTACCAATTCTGAAATTTTACTTTCACGATTTTTTAGGTTTCTTTGTACTGGCTTAAGTGGATTTCTCCCCCTAAAAACCGAATTATTTCGATGTTACCGTGAAGCATTTTGCATAAATATTTTTTCTTACAATTTTCATTCAAGGAGTTTTGGTCTGTCATTTTTTGGTGCATTCTACGATATTACTTAGCATCTTGTTAAAAAGTTTTTGAATTTATTATCTTGCACAGTTTCAAAGTTAAGAAAAAAATGGTCAAAGTAGTTCAGAACTCCTTTGTAAAAAAATTGTAGCTATGTATTTTTTACTAATCAACAAATGTTTTATAATTCTTTCATTTTTGTTTTCAATTATTCTTTTCACCATAGTTTGCTGTCAAATTTTTTTTTAAGACACTTTGCTATATTAGGAGGATGCAATCTTATTATATTGAGACGTATAATTTACACGCACTTTATTTGTATCTATTTAATTTTTCTCTCAAAAGTCTTTTACATAATGGTCTGCAAAGATTTCTGAATTCCTTGATAATAATTATTAATTTCTGCTAGCTACTGGAAGGATATTGTTAGCTGTAACCATATACATTAAGAGTCACTTTCTTGTGGCTTCATTTCATATAAATTAAAATATTCATAATGTTGTCCAATCCTAAATAGCTAATTGGTAGATTTTAGAGGTGTAATATCTTTCAAAAAGCGCAAAAATAATTTGTTTCAAAGCTTCAGATTCAACTACAACTACAGTTTTTAAGTTACAGTACAATAGCCAATAAAAAATATCTTCCAAATTAAGCCTCCAAATTGTAAAATTTTTGCGGGTTGCGTTAGAAGGATCTAAGGGATTCAAATAATAAAAACATTGACGAAAAAAAATTGTACCTCAATCTTTGTAAATACTCAAAATGTTACAAAAAATATTGCACAAAAATATCGAAGGTCCATGTCATAATTTTTTATTCAGTTCTGATGCTACTCCACCATTTCTGTATTTGGTGATTTTATTCTTGTTCACAGTGCTTTGATAAAAAATAATAATTTCTTGTGGCCAATGGAAAAATATTTTAACTTACAATTACTTTACTAAAAAAATTTCTCTTTCTTTCCCTTTCCATTTTGGCACTGAAAATATCTAGTTATGCATTAGCAGTTTTTTCTACAATATTTACTTTTATTATTTTTGTTTTATCTTCTTTTTGCACCATAGTTTTGGTATCCAAATTTATTCCAAGATACTTTGTTCTATTAAAAAGTAGAACTCGCACCCTATTTTCTTTGTCTTTGTTTCATTTTTAGTAATTCTTTTTATTTATCTAATCCGTCTAGAAATAGTTGAAATATTTCTTTCATTTTACAGCACTTTCGCTCTCAATGTTAGTTTAGTTATTGGGACGTGCTTGATGTACAATATTGATCCAATAGTCTGCCTTGTTTTACTCTTTTCTTTATTATCAAAATATTAGTGAAATTATTGAATCTTAGACATTTTATTAGCAATGCAGGATTTTAGAAGTGTAGCGTCTTCCATAATTATGTTTGTAAGTAATTTATTCTTTAGCCTTTGGCGCTTTTATTACTTTCTTGTGCACATTTTTCACGTAACGACCTTTGAGTTCTTCTGGATTATTTCTGTAATAGTGTTTAAATACAAAAGAATATTTTTTTCTAGCTACTGCACTTATCTGTAAAGAAATCTTTTTCCTGCGAGTCACTTTTCTCTTAATTTTTTTTTTTGGGACTGAAACTAAGAAATAAAATTGTTATTGACAATTTTCACTTACTATCACCACTTGCCTAATTTTTGTTAAATCTGCGAGACGTAATGAATATCAAAATTAATTTGCCAAAAAATGTATCTAGCCTTAAAGTTGCTTTGAAACTAAATAATTGACAAGATCTTTTGTCCACATTATTTTTTTTATGCAAGGCCTAAATTTATTACAACTCTCTTCAGATTTAATTGTTTCAGAAATTGTTGTAAAATTAATTTAGTTGAAAATTTCTTCCTATAAGCAATTTTTAGTTTTCAATAAAATTTTGATAACAGCAGAACAGTTCGATAGCATAAAACTTTTCTTGAAAAATTTCTTCCATTTATGCTTTTTGTTGCTAATTTTCAACAAATATTTAGAAAAAAATGAGTAGCCAATTATGAAAAAGGGCGATAACAAATATCGAAATAAGTAAAGAGATTGAAACAAAAGATAGCCGCCTATAGTTTAATTTGTTCCAATAAGTAGCTCGAGGAGTTAATTGCTGAAGAAACGGAGAAGACAGAGATTTTGTTTGTAATCGTTTGGAACCAAAATTTTATGAAAAATTAAAAATTGCTTATAGAAAGAAATTTTTAATTTTCAATAAAATTTTGATTACAACAGAACAGTTTGATGGCTCAAGAGATTTCTTCCATTTACACTTTTTGTTGCTAATTTTCAAGAAATAAGGGAGTAGCCAGATATAAAAAAGGGCGACAAGAAATAACGAAAAAATAAAAAGATTAGACAGTTTATCACATTGATGGCTGTAGTCGTTTAATTTGCTAATCAATAAGTAGCTGGGAGAGATAATTGCGAAGAATCGGAGGAAACGGCGATTTTGTTTGTTGGAAATTTCTCGATTAGATTAGCTGCCAGTAGTTTTGAAACGAAACCGATTGGTCCCGGATAATTAAGAACTACCAACGTTTATCTGTAGGTACTGCGCTTTCTACTTTAAATGGCGGTTATCCTGATTACCGTCCATCTTAACTATCGGGTATTAGCGATTCGATCGGAACCGAGTATGCCTGTGTCAGTGTCGAGCCATCTGTACGTACCGATTTTCTTTGGCGCAGCTTCTGGAGACGACGGGGCAAAGAGAAAGGAAAAACCTCCCGTCTTCTTCCAGTTGTTATTTCGAAATTAGTAACAGTCGACTTAATCCGCCTTAGGAAACAAATATGCTCTCTTGGGCGGAAAATTAAATAATTTGTAAATGCGTCCGTTTCAATCGGCGCCGGGTACACCTAAATTTTCAATCTGTTCGCGGGGGATCTTTCGAGATGAGGCGCCACCACCCGTCGTAAATCACGAGATGAAAAGCGAACATTGTTTACAGTCTTGAGTTAACCTTCCTGTTAACAACGCTGTTGGTGCGCAGATAAAAGAATAAACTGTTTAACAGCTGCCTATATTGGTCACAAAATATTACACGTCGATTCTGGTTTACTACTCTTTTATTGCTTTACGTTCCGACTGACTCTTACTTGAGCTGTAAATAAACCAATTTACCGGATGGAACGTCGTCCATTGATTTCGACGTTTTAATTTTTTTTTCGCGTCAATCGATGGAACCTAGTGGCCTAGTCGTTCGACCCTCGTGTTGTTGCAAGGGTCGTCCCCCGTCAGACTTATTAAAAATCAATATCGGGCTAATTCCTTGGAGTTTTCAAATTGCGTTCGGGCTCAAAACGGCATGTAGATAGGCGAACAATGCGTTTTATTCGATTACGTAATTCGGGAGCATATTAAAGTTCTTTTAAGGCTCACGGAACAAGGCAATATATCCCCTTGGAAAGCGGCCATCAACCAGGTATTCCTCGGGGAGAACGTAAAAGATTCATAATCTGAGATTAAGCAAGAAAAAAGCCATTTCGTTTGACTAAACGCTTCTTTTGTTTCAAAATTACAATTGCCCCGTCGAGACATTAGGAACCTGATACTGACTCCAACTCCACTCATTTATGTTGAATTTTTATCCGTCTCGGTAATCTCTTCGGCGGGTTTTTGATCTTTCCGCAACACACGAGAACGAAACGAACCCGCTGAGGGACGGTAATTGCAGGTTAAAACTTCACTTGTCGATACAACCCCGACGCTAAGAAGAAATTTATCGTATCGAAAACCCAACTATTTTATTAAACCAACTCAATAAATCACTCGATACGAATTTTAATAGAATCCATTGCTAATTGTATGACTGTTCATTTTACGAATCAACGTACGAGTTAATCACTCGCCGTAGGGGGCTATTTCGACGCAATCGGGATCAGTTTACCAATAATTGACGCGATTTCAATCACTCAAACGGCCGCACATTCCCAATAACACCAACGGAAACGTTCCCGTAAATCCACGCGGTTCTCGAAATTTTGTCAAACCAACAAACTACGATAATTTACGCGTTTTGATCGAGTGACTGACTGACTGAATGGTTTTGTCGCGAGTGCAAAAATGCGGTCCACCGTTCAACAGAACCATGGAAATTCTTCTTGACGATAATTACGGGTTTCGATGATTGACTGCATTCGCCAATCGCGTTTAACCGTTTCGAGCCCTCAGCTCGACGGGTTGCATTCGCAATAAGGAGCGGTTATTATGTTTTTGTACAAAAAGTTAAATGCTCTCGAATTTTGCGTCGTATTTCAGGATTCGTGAGAGAGATTATTATGGCAGACCCCGCCTACGTGATAGGAAAACAGATTCGGAAAACCTCCGGTTACTTATTCAAATGACACCAGCCAGATGGCGAATTAACGGAAAAACAACCCTAACTGGCCTGAAATTACACACAATTAACGGATGGTGCCGAATTTTGTAAATGCCGCGATTTTGAGATTTTTTTCAACAGTTTCAGTAGTGCTGCCAATTTTTTTGCAACTATAACTTTTATTGTAGGTGAAACGTAATTGGTCAGCGGGGCTGGGTTTAATTTTTAATCTTTACCTAATAAATTAAATTAAATTTTAATATTTCTCTCTCGATTATCGACACCTAATATCGTTTGAATTCATTTAAACGTTACAAAAATTTAAACTTACAAATTTTTTGTATTAAAAAGTCTAGAATTTGGAGATATTAAAAGAATATTTTGAGTAATTGTCCACAATGTATTTATCTGTAATTTATAAAAAATTAAAATTAAAATCTTAAAATTTCTGAAAATCCCTGAAACGAGTTGAGTTCAGTAACTATTTTCCTGCAAGACAGAGAGACAGCGATTCTCTCGTCGAACCGGTCAATTTATTGTCATGGAGTGCCTGCGAGGTATTAAAAGGGCAATCCGGTTCGGAATCGTGAAAAATGTTGTTATTTATGTCGCAGAAGGGCGGTAAGAGATAATTTGGGATCGCGTCTTCGCTGCGCGCCCTCCCAAGTAATTGAGTTGTGGTCTGTAGAAAGTATGACAGTAGATATCCGGAAATGAAGGCAATAAATCAAAGAGGGGTCGATTTGTCGACTGACCGCGCGATATCTGATATTTGCGACGGACGCCACCTAATGGATGGAGTTGTCGACAAACAAATAAATTCAGTGACTGATCGTTTTCTCTCGCAACTATTTGCCCGACACTCAAGTAATTGCTGGAGTGTTAATAATAATAATAATTTAAGTAACATCTAACGGTTTTAACAACAGTAATTCTCTACTATTTTGCAGTTCCAGGCCCGGCCGTCCCCCGAAACGAGCCCCAGTAGGTCTCAGCTTAGCCGCATCACATCTTCAACATCAGCAGCTCAAAAAACAACGTCTCGACAACGGCGACTTCCCTTACGAAAACGGACACATGGGCGGTGAGTAGTAACAAATTCCCGCTTAATTACCCCGTCACCATTTCCAACGGCGCGGCGTCGTTCGACAAATTACCAGTTGGTCGGCTTCACAAAACATTTACACAGGGTCCGACCGAACTGTTGTGTGATGCATAAAGACATTTTCGCTGTCGTGCCAGAAAATTGAATTGGATTGAAACCTTTTAGCAAATCGACAAAGCGACATGGAAATTATTTAATTTTCGAGGAGCTTTCGACCGACCCCTGCGCCAAACTCCATTCGAAACAAAAGTTACGGTCAGTAACAGCTTTTAGTGATTTATTGATTACAACAGCGAAATAAGTGTTCCCCCCCTCCCAGAACGTCTATTCAAATATACATTCTCCCGCTTAATAACGTACACATTACAGCTGTCAGAGCTTTTATTGTCGGCTAAATAAAACACAAACACCCACAGGTCGATCGCCTTGCAACGCCGAACTTCCACCTGAAAAATTCGGGGATTTCACAGCAAGTCGCTGCAACCTGATCGCAAAGTCTTTTTTGTCTAAAAATTTTTATAGTTTCAAATATTTGCTTTGGACAGTTTCTAACTCTTCTTGCTAGTGGTTGGTCTATTTACCGAATTCTTCTGTTGTCATCCAGAATTTTTTTAACTTATTTTGATTTTTTGTTCTAAATTTCAATTTTTCAAAATTTTGATTTTCTTTCTTAGCACCTTACTATTTTAATAATTTCTCAATTTTTTAACGAGCCGTTATTATTTCTCTTAAAATTGTCTTCCTGAAACTGCGAATTTGAGCAATTTCTTCAGCTACTGACGCATTTTGGTGGTTATTTGACCAGTCAGTCGCTTCTTTCGGAAGAAATCGTTGCGGATTTCCAATTTTCTTCGATCCCTCCTTATTTCAGCCTGTTTTGCTGCAATAATCCTCTAATTACGCACACCCACTTCTCAAGCAAACTAGTTACGATAAATCTAGACGATTTGCGATCTATGAATAATGCATGGTCGTTTCGTTTCTTGCATCTCGCATTAACTTTATCACGATGGTATCTGGGAAGTGGGTCACAGGTGATAATATGCAGGTCCGAACGGGCCGAAATAGGGTATTAGCGATTAATAGAGGGGGCGTTTAATATCATCCGTGTTGGCTTTCTTGGAAGTATCTTCTCTGGTTTAATCCGTATTAAGCTACCCGACAGACGGACAGACGTACGAATAATAAAAAAGCTAGCACCGCTTCTCAAACAGTGACAACCCGTAATTAGAGAACTGAGCATTAGGAATATTCCTATTCAATATCTTAAGTAGGCGGATAATAAAATCTACGTTTTGATGTCACGATAATAGTCGAGATGAATCGTAAAAACTTCATATCGACTTTTAACACCGATAAAGAAATAATTGTTTCACTTCTACGGGTCCGGACTCGATTATGGCTCAATCGTTTTTTTTTTTTAATTTTCGAGATGCTGGACCCGGAGCCGCTCACGCGGTTTCTGGGCAGAGGCTCGCCGACCCGTGAATCTATCTCGAGTTAAGTCGACTCGGCTTTATTCACTTTATTTAATTTCGAGCTTTTATTTATGAAGAGTTATAGATTATCCGCCGACGTTTGTTTTAACGACGGCGTTTTAATTATTATTGGATCTGGGTTTTACAGTTCGCTTTTACAGCCGCGTATTCCGTGTCATCGTTATGTTTTATCCCTTTTATTTATCGTGTCATAAATGGTTGTAAAATAACAGAAATATTTGATTGGACTCGCCGACACATGTGACTCGGTTTTTCGGAATTCGTACGTTTATGGGATTTTGATAGGTCAGTGTTTTGTGGGGTTTTGTCGATATGGTCCCGGGGGTCTAGACGCGTCGGGCAGGTACCTTCGACGCAGCCCACCCGTACAACTGTTCTCGCTGCATCCCCTTCAATTGAAATATGATATCATACTTCGCCTGCATATCACTCTGTTTACTTTTCATATACGAATGCACAAAAGGCTGCAGCCGTCCAAACGAATATTCTTAACGTTTCCGCATCGGCGGGTACCCAGTCGCCGGACCCCACCTAACAACCCACCGCAGAAATAATAGAGGGCATTCGGTCGAAGTGTAATCAATTGATTATGACAGTTTTGCAGGAATTAACCATGCCACCGAGAACTGGCCGCAACATTTTAAAACATTGAACTAAGAAAAAAATTTGTTCACGACGAATTTAATCGAGAAATTCTGCTAGATGGAAGAACCCACCTAAAAATTGTCCCGTCAAATCAAATCATAATTCTGTTCAACTTACTAAAGAAATCCTTAAAATTGTTAATTTTGTTGCCATCAACTTATCGTTATTGAACTTGATGTTTATGGTCGTCCAATAATAAATTTTGCCCAAAATGACAAATAGTCATTCTGGATGATTCTAATATAAAATTTCAAATTTACCCCGAGAAGCTTCCAATTAAGCATAACTTAACTTAACTTAGTGTTCACGTTTACCCAAAAGTTACGTTTCTTGTTATACAGCAGTAGTGAGAAAACAATAAAAAAAATTTTAAGAGTATGTTAAGGGATATTTTTGTGTGCTCTGAAAAAATGCGAAATTAAATAATTAATTTTTCCTATAACTTCTATTTTTATTTGAATTCCACATAATTTAGTTTTTGCGACAATTTATTGGAACATACTGAAAAATTTTCAGAAAACTGAAACAGTAATTAAAATTTTTTCAAATGGTTTCTTTGATACTATTTTGAATAACTAATTTTTTAATTTTAACTTCGAATTTCTGTGTTTTTTATAAGTTAGGTACGCAAGGATACTAGAACGGGTAACATTCTGGGATGTGTAGGAATGTTTTCAGGAATATAGAATAGCAAGTTTGTCAATATTTTGAATAGATTAGAACATTTAATATATTGGGTAAATACATTGTAAAACGACCATAGGAAGAAGCATGGCACATCTTCAATGTAAAGATTTTTTTTTTTTAATTTTGAAACCACATGTTTGGATTGTTTCGTTGTCAAACGTGCACCAATTAACAATTTTTCATTTTTGTATTGCTGGTTACGATTTTTTAAACTCTGAGTGACCAATCCAATTATCAGTTTTATGATTTCTTTCTATTATCATTAGGAATTTTTTTTTCTGCATCTTCTCCCATAGGGGTAGATAACTTTTATGGTCGACGAAAACAAAAAATTAGATCTATTGACATAAACTTCTTAATTTTGAAACCGCTTGCGTTTTAATTTTTTTTTCATTTCTTCATTGGTAGACGTGCATCAAGTAACAACTTTTCATTCTTGTATTGCTGGTTACTATTTTTTAAACTCTGAGTGACCAATCAAATTATCAGTTTGAGGATTTCTCTCTATTATCATTAAGCAATTTTTTTTCTGCATCTTCTCCCGTGGAGGTAGATAAATTTTATGGTCGATAGAAACAAAAAATTTGATCTATTGACATGAACTTCTTAATTTTGAAACCGCTTGCGTTTCAAATTTTTTTCATTGCTTTATTGGTGGACGTGCATTTACTAACAAATTTTCATTCTTGTGTTGCTGGTTACCATTTTTTAAACTCTGAGTGACCATTTAAATCATCAGTTTGAAGACTCTCTTCTATTCTTATTAAGAATTTTTTTTTCTGGATGTTTTTCCGTGGGGGTACATAAATTTTATGGTCGACGGAAACAGAAAGTTAGATCTATTGACTTGGATTTCTTAATTTTGAAACCGCGTGAGTGTTTTAATTTTTTTATTGCTTTATTGGTGGACGTGCATCAACTAACAACTTTTCATTCTTGTATTGCTAGTTTCGAGTTTTTAAACTCTGAGTGACCAATCAAATCACCAGTTTGAAGATTTCTTTCTATTCTTATTAAAAATTTTCTTTTCTGGATGTTCTTCCTTGGGGGTAGATAAATTTTATGGTCGACGGAAACAAAAAATTAGATCTATGAACTTGGATTTCCTAATTTTGACACCAAGTGTGTTCTTAACATTTTTTCATTGCTTCATTGGTGGACGTGCATCAACTAACAACTTTTCATTCTCGTGTTGCTGGTTACGATTTTTTAAACTCCGAGTGACTGATCAAATAATCAGTTTGAAGATTTCTTTCTATTCTTATTAGGAATATTTTTTTCAGCATTTTCTACCGTGAGGGTAAATAAATTTTAAGGTCGACAAAAACTAAAAAGTAGATCTATTGACTTGGTTTCCGGAATTTCGAAACAACGCCCGCGTATGATTTTAAAAATTTTTCATTGTGTGCATCAATAAACAATTTTTTGTTCTTGTATTGCTGGTTACGATTTTTTAAACTCTAAGTGACCAATCAAATTATTAGTTTGAGGATATCTTTCTATTATCATTAAGAAATTTTTTTTCTGCATCTTCTCCCGTGGAGGTAGATAAATTTTATGGTCGACAGAAACAAAAAATTAGATCTATTGACATGAACTTCTTAATTTTGAAACCGCTTGCGTTTCAGATTTTTTTCATTGCTTTATTGGTGGACGTGCATTAACTAACAAATTTTCATTCTTGTGTTGCTGGTTACCATTTTTTAAACTCTGAGTGACCATTCAAATCATCAGTTTGAAGACTCTCTTCTATTCTTATTAAGAATTTTGTTTTCTGGATGTTCTTCAGTGGGGGTACATAAATTTTATGGTCGACGGAAACAGAAAGTTAGATCTATTGACTTGGATTTCTTAATTTTGAAACCGCGTAAGTGTTTTAATTTTTTTATTGCTTTATTGGTGGACGTGCATCAACTAACAACTTTTTATTCTTGTATTGCTAGTTACTCTGAGTGACCAATCAAATTATCAGTTTGAAGATTTCTTTCTATTCTTATTAGGAATTTTCTTTTTTGGCTGCTCCTCCTTGGGGGTAGATAAATTTTATGGTCGACGGAAACAAAAAATTAGATCTATCAACTTGGATTTCCTAATTTTGACTCCGAGTGTGTTCTTAACATTTTTTCATTGCTTCATTGGTGGGCATGCATCAACTAAGAACTTTTCATTTTTGTATTGCTAGTTACGATTTTTTAAACGCTGAGTGACTGATCAAATAATCAGTTTGAAGATATCTTTCTATTCTTATTAGGAATATTTTTTTCAGCATTTCGTACCGTGAGGGTAAATAAATTTTAAGGTCGACAAAAACTAAAAAGTAAATCTATTGACTTGGTTTTCTGAATTTCGAGACAACGCCCGCGTATGATTTTAAATTTTTTTTATTGTGTGCATCAATTAACAATTTTTCATTTCTGTATTGCTGGTTACTATTTTTTAAATTCTAAGTGACCAATCATATCATCAGTTTGAAGATTTCTTCCTATTTTCAGTAGAAATAATTTTTTCGTCATCTTCTCTCATGGGATAGATAAATTTTATGGTCGACAAAAATAAAAAAAATAGATCTATTGACTTGGTTTCCTTAGCTTTGAGACAAAGACCAACACAAGACTTTAAAAAACTTTCTCATACTATTTTTGTGGATAGGTGCCCGCTTTTGTTGTCCCAATGATTTATTGAGATATTTCCAGAAACACTCAACGATCCATCATAAAGCAGAAAAATCTTAACGTCGAATAAGAAGTTTTGTTGTTTTCCTTAATTTTTAAATCATAGAGGTTTTAAAAAAATTCTCATTGCTTCTTCGGTGGACGTGCACTATTTATAAAATTTTTATTCCTCTTTGGTGAATACGTTACTCAATATTCTAAATGAGCGCCTTTCATCGTAAAGAAAAGTATAGAAAACCACCAGTCTGAAATTTTTTTGTTTTTAATGTTATTTGAAAACTATTTTTTACATCTTCATCAGCATCTAACTGGCGTAAATTTCTCGACACACATGCCTGCAAAAATTTTCTTATTGCTTCTATAGCGGACATTAATTAATTAAAATCTAAATATTTTTCTTTTGGCAGGTTTTTTACTTTACACACTTTACACGTTGGTTAATCGTTTTTATAAGATTCTTTTTCTTTTTTGGATCTTTTATCAATTTTGGTTGACAAAAACCAAAAAAATTCTATTTATTGACCCAGTTTCCCTAATACTAAAGAGTGAGTAATAGAAATTTAGGAAATTTTTCTTTTTTTAGTTTTGCTCTATTTCTTTGGTAAAAATATACTTTCATATACTGGGTATTTATTAATTTACATTTAAGAATTTTTCTTGGTTCTCACTTAATTCCTTTTTAATTTAGGTCGACAAAAATCAAAATTTTTAAATCTTTTGGCGTATTTTAATTTTGAAAAAGAGAACTACATCATTCTTACCAAAAATCTGATTTGTTTTTGCTAAAACATTGAGGGAATAAAACAAAATTAAGAACCTTATTTTTCGTATTAGATGGTCGATTTTAAAACCGTTTTGTGCATTTTGACTTACAGAAGGAAAAATGGTGGCGATAGAAGTGGAAAATAATTTTATATTTTAGATCCTAGATGTTGGCCTAAAAAAATCTTAGGCCGCTTAAATTTCCAAATATTTTCAATTGATACTGAAAATTTTGTGACTTTTCTATGTAATTTTCAATAAATCCATTCTACTTGTCCTTTTTGCTTCTTTTTAGGGGGTAATTATTGACTTGTGTCGCGAGTGTTGTTCCTCGTTCATCTCGTCATTACAACCTACTTGAGCATGCGTTGCACGTACGGATGCAATCATTTAATTGCCCGTTTTCTTCTCCATCTTTTTGTTTCTTTTATGGCTATTGCTTCGAATAATTTTCCGACAAAGTTGCAAACTGGAAATAGTTAATGATAAATTAAATAGATGCCGGTGGATTAGTGGGGTAAAATTAGACCGATCGAGGTGTTGAAGAAATAAGTTGAGAATGCGTCGAGAATTTCAAGTGGTTCAGTCCGAGTCCGGAAATCACGACTTATAACAACCATAATGAAAAGCCCATAATCCGGCATCAAACGGGCGTTATCTGTCCGCAACTTCGGCGGTCATATCACATCGACAGAGTGGCAGAGGCGACAAGTGTTATTACAGAAATAAAATAAACACTTTCTTGGGAAGTTTTTACGAGGCTAGTTCTCATTTCGTGAGCCTCAATTACACTTGATGATTCTGTGATTCACAACTTTTTATTGAGCGTCTTCCATAATTAAATGTATATTCTTAGATTACCCTCCATCGACTGCAACAGTTTTACAAGCTCTCGGAGCTTTCCTCTTTTATTGTCCGCCCATAAAAGATGATAAATATAATTAAATTATTTTTTGATTTTATTGGTTTATTGGATGTGTAATATTGTGTTAATGGACTCTTCACGGCCGGATTTATCGCAGTCTGCGTGGAAATAAATTTATTAGCGGCTTTTCAAATCGTAAGTGGCAATATCGTGATGAAGCGCAATTAAACGAAAAAGCGCGATAATACAGAGGCGCGATCGTCATTTAGCATTCGTTTCGTTACGAAAAACGAATTAACTGCACTTTTTAACTTCAGATTGTGATCTAGCCAGCAACTGGCATGAGAGCAACTGGGGGCCTCAAACAAGCGGAAGTACTAACGTGCTGTTTTTGATAAGTCGTAAACCTACATGATTCTCGAACGTTACTTATTTATTTTGCATAGTTTAATATTTTACTTGTTACCGGCACGAATTGCATGTTCACCTTCTTGTAACTACAATTCGAGACGTAGAAACAAAATCAAAAACCAAAAATGTACTAATAAAATAAAACTCGGATACCGCGCGTTTCACATAGAAATTTTCATCTGATGATGCCGAAGTTCAGGTATGTCGGTTATTAAACCTTTTGTTGTTGAAAATCGGTAATTAAGGTGCTGATGCTGTGGAATTTGCGCAAGCGACAGACGCATTTTTGGAATATATTAATTACAATGTTACCGGACAATGGCCGATTTGTGGTATTCGATTGTGGCCGTTTTGTTTTATTAAACAATGCCTTTCGTGAAGCCCGGATGCGGTTCGTAGATATTTGAGGGCGGGGGGGCGAGATACGTTTTGAAATTCAGGAAGGTAAGGGAATTGGAGCGAACGGTAAAGGTCGAGGAGTCGGGGTCGAAAGTTCGATACTTAGTTACCGACTTGACATCACTTTTTTATAACATCGAAATTATAAACTTTTTTAAGCTGCCTTCGAGTTAGTTGGTTGCTATTTTAACTTGGTAAAGCGGCCGAACAGATCATTTTTTAATAAAAACAGAGGAAATGCGAGCGATCAACATTTGTGATAATAACTGCTCGCTTTTCTTGGGAAAATTTACAAGTCAAGTCACATTTTTGTAATTAATCATATTATGTTGAACAATTTTTTTTTAATTACACATGCAAATAAAATGCGAAAGAGTGTAGTGGCTTATGCAAATATATGGAATAAGCTTTAAGTTTTGAAACGAAGAGTTTTCAACTCCTGTGGCCGCTCATAAAATCTCATAAGCAGGTAATGAAATTGATGGATATCACGCAAGGCACTTAATTATAAAGATTACACTTAAGGCATTAATTAATTATTTTAAATTTTAGAAATAATATCCAAAATGAGATTTTAATATTTCTAGAGTTCTATAAGTTGAACGTAGAAATTTTTATTGCTCTTCTGTAATTATTTTAAAGGCAAAAATTGAACACACACCTTCTCCATTCTTTTTCATAGAATACCAACAATTCCACTCTTATGTATCTTTGCAAGAATTGAGGTTAACTCATTGATACGTTTGATTACTGGTGAATGTTCTACGGATCATCAACGAACTGCTAAAAATTTCTTGTGAGCTTTGAAAAGCTTTTTGATTCTTTACGGTTTTTAAGTGAATTGTTGAGGGTTAATTTGAGTAAAGATTTTTTCTTTTTTTATCAATACGCGATCTTAATATTGACAAATGTGCGGCAGATCGTCAAGAAAATGTGCTAAAAAAAATTACGTAAAGTTCAGAGGTCTTCCTGTGGCTCTAAAATTCCTTAGTCAGGTGTAGCTTTAAACTTCTATGTCAGTTTGATTTCATTTTTTTTTCAATTTTTTAAAGCTCTTTACCAAGATTTAAATAGTCTGCTGTATTAATAAAATAATATTCCAAAATTTTCATGTTAGGAAAACTCAATTTTCAATTGTCATTGTGTAGATTCTACACAACAGAGATTCTACACTGTAGAATGAGGAGAGTTATCACAAAAGTTGACAAAAATTTGAACTTTCACCAAGTTTGAACCTCGATAACTTCTAGAGTTTTTGAGCTTCTGCAAATACAAGGACATTCTCGCAATGAAAATCCAAAAGGCTTTCTGAAAAGCCTAAAATGAAGTCTGTGAGACGGTAAATAAAAAAGCACGATTTTTCACCAAAGTTGTAGTGAATTTGAAACTACTATAATTTGGAAAGTATGAGTCCGAATTATAAACTAGCGACAGCGTTGAGTTAGGCTAGCTCAACAGCATAAAATGAAGAAAATTTTTAAAATGTTCAATTTTTGTTTTCTATCTCAATCGATAAAAAGTTTTCAAAAATGCTAATATCGACACCAATCATTCTTAGCTTTTAGAAATAATACTTTCTGACGTAGCATGTCACCCTTATCTCATTTCCTAGTTTGTCCATTTTGGCTGATAGATTTTAAACTCAAAATTACAGATTTTTAAAAAATTTACACTTTGATACCTACGAGAGTTTTTGAATAATTTCGAATATAAAAACATCTTTTTAATAAGCTTTCCAACAAGCCTAAAATGTGAACCGCAAATAAAGAATCTCATTTTTTATTTTTGATTAAAATTTTGCTCAAAAAATTCAAATTGTCATAGCCTTGTAAATTAAAGGTCTAAATTCAAAACTAACTGTAGCATTTTGTTCAGCAAGTTATTTATTATGAAATGAGACCTTAAAAAGTTGGTTGAAAATATTAAAAATTTTGGACCAAAAACGAGGCTTTTTTGAAAAATTGGAAAAATACAGCCCTTCGGATTTTAAAGAAACTTGACAATTGAGTTCAGAATTTTATAAGGTATCGAAAATTGCAGTCTGTTAATAAAAAGTCCTGGTGGTTTAGAAAATAGTGGCATTGATATGGGGGTTGTTAGCGAATTTTATTACATTTTTAAGTTGACCACATAATGGAAGCTTTTTAAAAAACTAAGAACGCCACAGATGAATTGAACGCCTCTACGAGTTTGTATTTAAATAACACATTTGCTTGCCAAGTTTCATAGCAATCAGAAGGAAAAAAAGTCAATAATTTTATTTTATTTTTCAAAAATTGGGAAAAAATTTACCTCCTTGGATTTTAAAAAAACTTGACACGCGTGTTTAAAATTTCATAAGAAATCAAACACTACACTTGGTCGTTAGAATTTACTGGTGGTTTAAGAAAAAAGACGAATTTACCAACTTCTTATACAGGATGACTAGAATATCAGGCCATCATCAGGAGATTTTAGAATATTACTGCCCGTTAAAATTTATTTGAAGTCTGCAAAAATTCTTGAGAGTTTAAAAATACTTTTTTTTACAAATGGTTGCATTTGAGACTTGAAAGTAAAATGATTGTTAGAATTGATTAAAATTCTGTGGATTTTATTTTAAAAATTTCGATACTTCTTTTTATGATGATTCATCACTTTGTTTCGCTATGCATTTTTAATGCTGGTAAAAAATCCCCAGTTAATCTTCTAAACAATTTATTTCTTCCTTTTTCCCTTTATATGAACCAATTGCAATTAACACTCTTTAAAAATTATTCTTATTTCTGCAGCAACTTTTTTACTCATTTATTCGAATTTTTTGTTCTGTCACCTCATAATTTCTTTCTACTTAAACTTTAAATTATTTCCTTTGCTTCCTATTTTTCTTCTTTTTATTTAATTCCAATTGTAAAACTGTAACAATTTAGTTGGATCTTATTTTGAAATTTTCCCTACAATTCTTCTCAAGAAACCCCGTCATGCCGCGTATTATTGCATTATTTATTTGATTTGAGGTCACTTCGAGAAGCCCTAAAGGTCGTTTTCGTCGATACAAACCAACAACGTGCAAACAAACACCAGCAGTTCCGCAAGACGAAATTCGATATACGAACCAATTGAGCCATAAAAAACGTGTTACTGTTGTGCATTATTTTTTTTATTAATATTTTCCTAACGGATGGGCAGACAAACCCTATTATGGCTTCCCATTATCCGCATGTTCGAGTGTGGGGTAGATACAGAGTGTCCAGAAGGGCGCTCTAGGTCTTTGTGTTCTATAACGCTGACGATGATTTGACGTGGCGTCATTGTACACGCCATCGCTGCAGTCGATCAAAGATTACAACAAACAACTGCACAATTTCGATTACATTCCCAATTCATATCAATAAAATTGTTTAATAACGAAAATGTAACTAAAAGTGATAATTGGTGGGAGAACGCGTTACGGTTCGAATCGCTACCCAGCACTTAAAGTTTAGGACTGTTGAGGAGCTCACAATAATAGCAATTCAACTAATTTCTAATGAATAGTCGACACAAATCGTCCGGGAATGACATGCACCTTTCGGCCGGGCCCTCGCCCGAGGCCCCCGAGCTCTGTATAATTTTATACAGACCCATTTACAATTTGTTTTGCGTTTAAGCGTGGTTATCTCGATGACTTTAAACGTTTGATTATAGCAATTTCGAATAATTCGAGCTATTATTATTTCGAATGGCCTAAATTATTGTTTATAAATTTATCGTTTAACGCGGTCGTTTCGTTTTTGTTTTGTTTTGCGGCAGTCACATTTTGGGGGAGAATTTTCGGAAATGTCGCCTGTCAATTCCCACCGTTTTTAAAAGCTTAAAAAGGGCCCCGGGCCATTTATAACCCTTAAATTGTATTCGGCAAGGCATAAAGATAAGTGGTCTATTATAAATAAACCACTTCGAAATTGTCTAGAACCAGTCTGCTACGGCTAATTTTAAATCGTTCTTTCGCTACAATGATCTCAGATGGGTTAGGAAAACGCCAAAGCTTTACTGCGGTTTAATAACATAACGATCAACGGAATCGGTCGGTTTCGAATAAGTTTTTGCCAAAAAAATTCTACGAGTTAATTATGCCGAACGTCACAACCGACCCGAACCGTTATTAATGATGTTTAATTTCCAACAATCCGTAATTGTTATTATTCGGGAAAAATCTTTTCGTTGAATGGATGATGGATCAGTTTGTTGTTAATTACACAATATTAACCCGTTCGAGAACCTTAAGCATGTTTACTATTTTTTTTGTTGTTTCCAGCCGAGTTCACTGTTGACATGATGATACACAGGGGTATGTTATTTAATTTTTTTAGTTAATGAACTAGTGCATTTTGTCTTCTTAATTTTATCCACTATGCATGCCGATCTAATTACTGTAATAATCCACACCTGATTAACCCTAATAAGCTGTCAAAGCGGTTGCGGTTTGTTTGCACTATTTCTTCTTATTTATTCACGTT
Source organism: Pyrochroa serraticornis (assembly GCA_905333025.2). Lineage (NCBI taxonomy): Eukaryota > Metazoa > Arthropoda > Insecta > Coleoptera > Pyrochroidae > Pyrochroa > Pyrochroa serraticornis. The sequence goes on along the minus strand of HG995157.1, from coordinate 3,103,807 downwards.
ATTTCACAACAATAATAACAAAACACAACGCAAGCCACATTTTTGTCTTTGATTTATGCAAGATTTGCTTTCATGAGAAGGACTTTTATGTTGTTAGATCATTCTAAAGCAGGTTATTTTTGACGTTACAGTCCTCGTATCGTAGTCTTGCTGAAAAGAAATCAATTTCAGAAACTATTTTGAAAAAAATTAACTAAATCGACCAAAAACCTTAAAATGATAAAGGAAAGTGTTCGGTTTAGATTAAATTTTGGACCTGTCAACTGGAAATTTTGAACAGAAATGATTTTATACAAAGAAATATATTTTCATTAATGAGTACATGAAGTTCCTAGTTTTTCCCCTTTTGGTTTTCCCTACACCACTGATATTTCTCAATGTAGAAAATCAATTTATCTAGACGAGCTTTGTTTGGTTGGTCAAGAAAGGGTAACAATGATACAATGACCCTACACACGACTCCAATTATTTTGACACAAAATCGCGTTTCTTAAAAAAATTACGCTAAATTGCTGAATTTCCTCCTATAACAGGAATGTGCTTCTAAATTAATAAATTTTGATGGTACCTGCCGAACCCTTGGCTGCTTTTCGGTGAGATATCTAAATTTTCATCCAAAAAAATTTCTGGTAGGTACAAGAAATTTTGTAATTTCAGAAGTTTTGCAAGAAACAGGCTTCCAATTGCTCTAATTTCGAAATTTTGATTGTCAGTTTATGTACGCGAGTTTTGATTGGCTGGTCAAGAAAGGGAAACATTGATACATCAACCCTACGTGAAGATTCTATTTATTTCTGCTAAATTTCTGGATCTTATCCTATAACAGGAATGTGCTTCCAAATTATATAATTTTGATGGTATCTGCCGAATCCTTGGAGGTCTTTTGTTGAGATATCTAAATTTTAATCCAAAAATTTTTGATAGGGACAGGAAGTTTTGTAATTTCAGAAGATTTGCAAGAAACAGCTTCTAGTTACTTTAATCTCAAAATATTGATTGTCAATTTATGTAGGCAAATTTTGTTTGGTTGGTCAAGAAAGGGTCACAATCAACCCTACATGAGGGGTCAATTTATTTTGACATAAAATGGCGTTTTTGAGAAAAATTACGCTAAATTTCTGAATGTCCTCCAATAACAGAAATGTGCTTCTAAATTAAATTAATAATAATAATAATAATAAATAAATTTCTAAAATTGAATAATTTTTTTTTGGCAAGAAACTCTAATTTTTTAGTCAACCTCCTTGGTCGTTGCAGCAATGCTACGGATGTGGTACTAAATTAACTGTGTAATTAATAAATAGCAAGCAAATATTTAAAAAAATAGTTTTCTGCTGACTTGCTAATGTAGTGATGATCATTTTATATCAAAATATTTGCTACCATCTTTGTCTTTTCTGCTAATTAAAAAAAATATTTGAAATTACTGGAGGCATTTGGGTTTTTGAAGAAAGATTAAATTTGCCTTTTTTGTCGTAAAGCAAACGGAAATAGTTTTTTGTTTATCGAGCTTTTGAACTTTATTTATAACAACTTTACGTACTATATTTACAATGCAACATTATTAAAATGCAGTACAATTTTTTTAAATTTGAATCTAAATAATCACCAAATTATGGTTTGCCGCTCTCTATAAATCATGAACTGCAGAATAAACACTCAAATTCTGTGCGAACGTTGTTTTCTGCAGCCAGGATGACAGTAGTGTAAAATCAACCAATTACCTTACGAAAGCTTAAAACTAAATAAAATTAATATTTTGATCTTTAGAGGGACAGAAAAAAAGACTTAAAATGTTAAAAAACGTTAATATGAACAATTTAATGTTAAAAGTGTTAGCTTTCAGTTGTAGGTTGTAAGGGCTGGAATTTTTTTTAACATTCCTAAAACAAGTTACATCTCAAAATTTTACGAAAAATCTTTAAATAGCAAGAAATTATGGCATAATTAAAGACAATTTAGACTATGGGGCTAAAAAAAATATTAAAAAAAACATTATGTTGCGAAATGGAGTAATTTGGAAATCGATTCTATTTAAACAAATTGCTACAATTTAAAACAATTAGGAAAAATGTGTTAAAGTATTAAGATTTTGGTATCTTAATTGCAAAAAGATCATCTAAGTTTAAATATTTTTATGGGATACTCTTTTAATTAGTTAGATTAATTTGATTGGCTTATTCCAAAATGCGTCATCTCGTAATCGACCAATGACCTGAATCCTGACATCCCAGCTCAGCGGGGAAGTCGACAGCACCGACTTATCAGTATTTCTAACTTCACCGGCTAGTTAACTTCGTAATTAAATGTTTAAACTGACGCTACAAAATCATTAACAGCAACAAGAGTAAGAATCTTTACGGTTTCATCAAGAGCTTCATTAAATTTTCGTTGAAAATTTTTGATTAATTACAAAGTTTTCCAAAAAGGAACCGTAATCTAATCACGTGATTAAGTTAAAGCGATCGGCGCTTGCGCATTTGCTCGAACGAAAGCCGCTACAAGATGATGACGTAGGGCTCGGCACGGGTACTTATTTGGCCGTAATTAGTCTCGAGTTAAATTAAAGTGCGAATCGATAATTGGATCTGTCCGGATGCCGGTGAAATTTCCGAGGCCATCGCGGTGATCACCACAAAATTTATGTATTTCAACCTAGGATGATTTGGGGCACAGCATGGTGCTCGAGCCCCCTGGGGCCGCGCCCGTGACCCCAGTTCCCACCACCCTCATTAAAAGAAATAATTACACCGCTTTAATTACCGACGAATTATCGTTCCCTTTCAACTGGTTTATGGCGCAAATACTCATATTTACGCATCTGATCGTCCGCGAAGAATATCTTTAAAACTGGACCAGAGTCGCGGTCGGAGGTCGCTTTTAATGTTCGCGTCTCAGCTATAAACCATTGATGCCATTGAACTTGCTAGTCGCTTAATTAGTCAGTATCCATTTTATTCGAGTATATTGCTGATGGGCCACACAACTAACACGAGATGAATTAACTCGATGATCGTCATCAATCATCCGGTGTCTCCCGAAGAACCACTAGTCTAGTTAGGAGCGATAATTAAACGTATGCCCGATGACGTAATTTTTTAAATAATTTTTTCTTCGTTTGCAGATATGTCGAGATTGGAAAAATCTCCACTGTTGGCGAACGGTTACAATCATCCCCCGCATCTTAGTCACATGCAATTCATGCAACTACCACATCCTGCCGCAGCACATTCGGCTCTACTATCACCTGCCATGCCGCATAATTTGGCGAGACACGACGGATCCGTCATCAAAAACCAAGGAATGCCGACGATGGAAGCTATAGCGAGGTGAGTTTTTGAGTTTTCTATTAACAAAAAAAAACATGCGAAACTAACATTATTGCTACATCCCACAATCTTTGTGTCATACACGTATAAAGGAAATTACAGTGGTTGCGATAAAACTGCAATTATATTAAATATTAAATTAATTATATGGTTGCGCAGAGTTCAGCTTAAGTTAATGACTTGTGAATTTTTGCAGTCAAAGCGTTTAAAGAGAAATCACGTGAACTCTCAACCGGTAGCAATGGTCTAAGGTCATTTCCTAGTTAATAGAAATTTGTGTGATTTAGGTTGTCACTTTTGGTGGATGCGCTCTCTAGCCAAGACTTTTAAAAGCCTCCTCCAAAGCTGAGCTTTCACACATTTTGATCTCTTCTGTATTCTTCATTTTTTTAATTCTGATTGAAGTTAAGGGAATACGTGGATGTAATCGTAAGTGTTTTGCTAGAAGTAGAAGTAAAGAAAAGTTAGAAGGTAACAAAAAACCAGAAGCAGAAATAGATGAATAGAGGATTTTTTAAGTGCAAGCAATGCGATATTTTCTGAAAAGCTACCAGCAATTTTTGATGAGTCCTCAATTCCCGATAACTCGAGGTGAATATTGGGAGGTCGCTGAAAACTTGTTAATGAATTCCTCAAGTTTCGTTGATTCGATTAAATTTCGATGGTGTTTCTGTCGCGTGCGTATATTTATGAGTCTGAAATAATGAATGGCCGCCGCTCCTAGAATTTTCGCGTTAAATGGCGCATAACGTGGGCAAAAGTGCAATTATTTGTGGATGCTCTATCTTAATCCGGAGTTTGCCGGCAAAGGGACTCTCTGCACTCGTCTTCTTGTTTACACGGTTGTTCAAGTCATCATTATCATTTCAACGCTCGCCTGTAATTAAAATGCAAATCCGGGCCGTTGGATGCGTGTACACGTCATGAAGAAGCGCCATGATTAATTCTCCAGGTAGACTGTCTAGCTTATTCACCTCGCATTTGTCTCAATGTTCGACACACAAATAAATTGAATACAAATATTAATTTTCTCGGTTCTCGTCTGATTAATGCGCCGCCCAATTAACAATTAGGCCTTGTGGAATCCCAAGTGCTAACTAAGTTGGAGGCCAAAGAAGTCACGGCCTAATCTCCTTAAAACGGCGTGAAGACTTACGACGACTGGCTTAACCCCCGACAAAACCGTTCCCCCTTTTTTTTCTGTTATTTACTTCACGATTCCTAACAAGATCGGGCTTCAACTCTTCTAAGCGGATCCTCTATCTATAATATAGCTGTTTGGCTAACTAATTTGGCTCGAGAAATTTCGCTTGTAATCCCGTTGTTTGTTGTATTAAATATTGCATAAACTCAAACTACTTTCGAGTTTCAGCCAAGATTCTCGAGTCGCGATCTTTGAACTTAAATCCTCCAGTTGGCGGGTTAAGACACGAAAGGGTTACGGGATTAAGTCCGAAAACGCGCCATGCATCATTCACTTTACCGGACTTATATTTTATGGCGTACATAACTCGGTGTATTCGAGGGATTTAATCGTCTCCCGGTTATACAATCAATAACGTCTTGGTTATGTGGTCGAAGAGACTCAACTCTCTGAATCCTTCCTGAGGGAGATTAATCGGGTCGTGTTAACCCGACGGAAGACAAAAATCTCATGAATAAAGCGGTGCAGCGTGGTATTCAAATTAAATAAGCTCTTTAATGTGTGAAGAGGAACTCGGCACCTTAGAGAGACGGTTTTCCAGCTTCCGGTTACGCGTTCCGGAAATAATGGCTCTTTCAACAATAGTTTTCTCGGATTTTATTACTGTTTTAGGTTTTGTGTTGGAAGCAACCGAAAGATATGAGTGAAAATTTAAATTAATTATTTGTTTTCCTCTTCTTTCCTTTAACGATTTCTTGTTTAATTACGTCATTAATTGGGATTCTCAGATTTTATCTTCATAGCTTAGTTTGAACCCATTTTCTCTACTTTCGGTTCTTTTGCAATCAATTTCTTCAATTGGCATCTTACTCCTTTTCTTCTGATTTTATTTTTTGCTAATTGATGATTTCACCTTTGACGCCTTCAAAGTTCTTTTTATGTAATTCATTTTACTCTCTCTCTCTATTTGTTTTAATTTTCTCGCACCTGTGCTCCTAATCAGTTTTGTGTTTTCAAAACTTTTTCCTTTCTTTTTTTTTCCACTTTGATCTTCTTGATCATTAATTATTTCTGCTGATTCTCTTCACGTCTTAGCAATTTTTTCCTTAAGTTTCCTTCAATTTTTTTTTATTTCTGAGATCTTCCTCAATTTGTGCTAATTATTAATTATTCTGATTCTCTATTACCAAATTAGTTTTTATTTTACTTTCTAATGTTGTTTAATATTTCTTTTTCCTTTAAATTTTGTTTGGTTTTATCTTTCTTCTCTAAGAACTTGTTTTTTTGCATTAACAGGCGTTGCTATTAAATTTTTTTTCGTTTAATCTTCTATTCTTCATAACTCAATTTGAACAACTTCTTTCTAGTTTCGATTCATTGGCAAGCAATTTCTTCAATTGGCATCTTACTTCTATTATTCTGATTTCTTTTTCTGCTAATTGCGATATTTTATTTTATAACGGTTTTAAAGTTTTTTTTTGTAATTCTTTATGATTTATTCTTCCCCACTTGCTACAATTTTCTGGTACATATGCCCTTACTAAGTTCGTTTCTTATCTTCAGAACCTTTTTCTTTAACTTTCTCTATGTTGATCTGGATTATAAGTAATATTTGATATTAAAAACTGTAACTTTCTAATTTTTGCTGATTTTCTTCTTGTGATAACAGTTTTTTTTAAGGTTTCGTTAATTTTTTTTATTTCTGGGATTTTCCTCAATTTGTGCTAATTACTAGTTTTTCTTATTAGCCATTACCAAGTTAATTTTGATTTTAATTTTGTATTTTGTTAGATATTTCATTTTCCTTTACTTTTGTTTGGCCCTTTCCTTCATCTTTTCTAATCTTTGTGGTTTAGAAATTATTTTTATTATTAGTAACTAAGGCTACATCCCTACCGTTTTATTTGATCCAGAGTACATCTTTCTTCTATTATTTAAAGTATTTGCTTTCTTGCTAATCAGTGATTACTTCTCTCTAATTTTGGTTCCTTGGCAAGCAATGTCTTCAAATGGCATATTCATTTTTTCTTCCAATTTCCTTTTTTTGCTAATAGCAACATTTCAGTTTATAACGGTTTCTAAGTTCTTTTTTTTTAATTCTGAATTATTTATTCTCCCCCTGCTTGCTACAATTTTCTGGTATTTGTGCCATTACTAAGTTCGTTTTTTGTCTTCAAAACCTTTTTTTGTTATTTTTTCCATGTTAATCCTCTAAATTATAACTTATTTTTGATAACAAGCACTGTAACTTTGTTATTTCTGCTGATTTTCTTCACGTGTTAACAGTTCACGTTTAAGGTTTCTTTCATATTTTTTTTATTGCTTGAAGCTCCCTTTATATGTGCTAATTACTAGTTTTTCTTATTCTCTATTACCAAATTATTTTTTATTCCACATTCTAATTTTGTTTAACTTTCTATTTTTTCAAACCCCCTTTGGCCTGTCCCTTCTTCTATTTTAATCTTTGTGGCTTAGGAATTATTTCTATTAACAGTAATAATGGCTACATCCCTAAGGTTTTTTATTTAAGTAGATCACCTTTCTATTTTTTTCGAAGACTTGCTTCTTGGCTATTCAATTATTACATATTCTTTCAACATGCATTGCTAGTGAAGCTATCTTTGTTAAATCGTCTTTAATTTTTTTTTTTTTTTTGCGTCTTACTGATAGTTTCAACACGAGCGTCTCAAAATTAACCTCTTTCGCTTTCATCAAATTATTCACTAGGTTTCATTATCTCTGTGTTTTTCTTTCTTTCTATTTAAAAACTTCCAATTCAAAAATTTCTTTTGCTGTACGTAATAGAATCTCTATCTCAAGACCCTTCCTTAGACTTTAACACTTTTGTTCAATCCATATCCTTGAAAAATTAGCTTTTTTTAATTTTTGTTATACTACTTTAAGTTATGCAAGCATTAAGGTGAAAGTTTTCTTTGCTTGATTCTCTATCCTTCCTCAAGTTGTCTTAATTTTTTCCTTTTCTTCCGAGACTTTCTCTCACAGTTCTAAAGTGTTCATTCGCTCTTATCAAGTTGCGTCTAGAGTCTTTGCCACAACTTAGTTTTTTATCTCTAATAACTTTATTTTGCTGGTATTTGACTGCCCTAGAACTTATTTTTGATAGTAGTAATGTTACCTAACTATATATAGAATAAATCTTCTGCTAGCAGTCCTTAAACCCTACGCACAAGTTGTTTCTTTATTTTCCTTTCGTAACTGCGACGCTTTATTTTTTTCCTAAAAAGTTTGTTTGTTGTGAAGGTTGCTTCTACTGCGTCAGGACCAAAGTTTTTGTTCTTTTCTTGATTTACTTTTTTCCCTCTTCACTAAGCGATATTGTTGTTAACACTAACTTTTTCGTTTCAATACTTTCCCCAAACATGTAATTTCACTCTAGCATCAGTAAGATTTTTTAACTATTTACGAAAAATCGATATACCAAGGTTTTGAAAAAATTAGCCAAACCAGAATTTGGTTGAAAATTTCCTCAAGTGTAGGTAGACCAGATTTGCAATTTGCCGGTAAAATGTTGCACAAGACAACACGTACTTAGGGAATCAAGTATGCAAATAACCTCATTCCGATATTAACATACTGCCTCTTACTACCTGCGAGCAAAATGTGGTTATTATTTATAAATAAGAAAAAAGTTTCTTAAAAAATTGAAGAATGACTACCCTAAACGAGAAAATAATAAGTAGGTGTCGTTGTAAATAATTTTTCGACTTTGTGACAATTAATTAAATTAAGACGTTTCTTTCGTCACCTCCCGGCTATTTACCGAGTTGAATTGAATTAATTTGTTTTTTTGTTCCTTTACAGATCAGGAATATGGGAAAACTGCCGGGCCGCCTACGAAGACATCGTAAAACATTTAGAAAGGTACGTTCTTATTGTAGGAGATGGTGCAAAATTACTTAACGAATCGCGCTATACTTCAAACTTGCTTTAGAACTTTGTTATAATTGGTTTCGCTGCATCACATTAATTAACCATGCCGACCGGAAGCTACACGGTTCTTATCGAATTACAGGCATTAAAATTAAGATAAGCAAATAGTTGAACGCGTCAGGATTTGTTAGACAAAAAAATTTCCAGTATCCAGAAAGAAAATTTTCATAATTTTAGATTAGTCACGCAGGGGTGAAACTACCGATGATTACGTCAATTTTACGATATGTACGATTTGCTAAATTCCTGCAAAGATTTTACGTTTCCTCCAATTTGGCTGCCAGTAACTTTTTCTGCCTCGCTTCACCTGACGGCTGGTTTAGTAACGTTAAGAAATTAACGGATTTCTTTGGGGTGCGAAAAACGCGTGTTCGCCGCCGCGTCTCCCGGTTGTTATTCCGTCAGTTAATCCTTCCGGAATTGTAGTTAACCCTACGAAAGGGTCTCTCCTTGACGGTGCTCGATTGTGAAGGGCTGGATTTGCAGTTGTAAAAATGCAAGTGCACGAACCCGTAGCGCGAATAAAGCGGACGTATTTGTTGTGACGCACGATTTATTCAGGACGTCACAGGATGGTAGAGGAACGATTTCGACGGTCGCAAATCATTGGAAGCGTCGACGGTAAGCCAGGATCTGGTGATGTGCCGGCATCCAAAGCCCGTTAATCGTTTGACGTTTGACAAATGTCACCGAATATACAGGAAGAGTGGTTGAGAAGCGATGCTAGCAGGAAACGATGAACTTTCAGCACAACAATTTGTTAACAATTTATTAACGAAACAACACCTGCGGTGTTTAATGGCGAATTCCTGCTGAATTAAACGATGGAGGAAAAAAATTAATAGTTTTGTAATATTTGGTTAGATTTTTCTAAGACTTAATCACGGAGGCCGCGCCCACCCATAAATAAGGGCTATCTTGGAAACAATTAATTCGCGGTTAATTAGAGTTGGTTATTGAGCTAACTGGAGAGCGTCAATTGGGTCGTTAGATGGGTCGCTCCGACCATACGATTAATGAGGGCGATTAATTTTGTGTTAATGTTTGTTTTCCTTTTTTTTAAGTAAAATTATCATAATTAAGTTATAAAATAAATTAACCGGTTATCGGCATGGCGTGATCGCCACAAAACTCTGTAACGTTTGATTAAAATGCTAGTGCTCTTATTCATAGAATAAATTAGAGGAATTAAAATAAAAAATGCGTAAAGTTCGTCCGGAGCCATGTTTTGACATAAAAATGATGTAAAAATGCAAAGCATATTCACAAAGAGCAAAAACTGTAGCCGTAAAAACTGGTCGTAACTCGCTTAAATTAACATTGTTTACGTAATTTTTTTAATTCTTCCCGTTACAATTGCGAATCTTTTTCGATTCTATCTAATTGTGTAAATAATTATGCAAACTTTCCCGAAATATAGTGGGAATCGTGTGAAGGGGGGTTGTGTTCTAGATGGAATTAACAGCGAAAACATTTATAAATGACTAAATGCAAATCCGGGTTTCGCATTTCGCACATGGAATATTGTATCCGACTAGCATTACACAAAGCTGTCCACACAATTAACAGAGCGGAATTAACAAAACACTGGCCGATTTAAATTTGAATTAAGGCCCCCCCGAAAATTAATTAATCCCCGTCACAACACGGACTCCGGCAATTAGTCCACTGAACGTAGCCGGAGCCCGACTTCTTCCAGCCGGCATCTGCAACGTCGTTTATGAATATTAATAATGCCTTTTAAAATATCACTGATAACGTTGATATTAACAAAACTGGCAGTTGATTAAGGGGGAAACGAATAAGACCAACAACCACAGGGATGTCGTGACAATCAAGGGTCACTCAAACGTTTTAGTTTTATTTTAATTGCACCATTGAAATTTTTTAGGGTAATAAGTTTTTATTTAAACTTGAAATAGTGCAATTATAACGCATAATTCAAAAAATTTCTAATTTTAAAAATTGAGACAAGTCAAGGGTAAAAAGCCATGGAAACTCTACCAAAAGAATTTATTAAAAGGAGAAGTTTTGCCGTATTGGCGACATTTTAGGGATTTCAGTTACAATTGCTTACTTTTATTGTTTGCCATAATATTGTGATTTAATAGTTTTAATTTTTTCAAATTCCTGCTATTATTAAAAATATAATAGAAATGGCGGAGGCGCCGGGAGAATTTAAAAAAAATTACTTTTTATTTATATTAATTTTTAATTTGGTTGTCCTCAAGGCATCTCAATTGTAGCTAAAGTTGTAAATTTTTCTAAAATCATTTTCATCCTTTAATTCTATTTCGATAAGTTTGCTATAAAAAATTACAAATTCGTAATTGAAAACTAATAAGTTCTTTTCATTCTATTTCCTTTTTTTGTTTATATATTTTAATTTTTTTTAACCTCAATAAAAAAATTGCTGAACAATTAGTTAATGTTTTGTAATTTTGCAATTTTGCTAAACTTGTGCTGTGAGTTGCCTAATTATTTTTTATTTAAGAAATATTTTAAATAGAAAAATCGAAGAATTCGACCAACAATTCAAATTTATTAATGTGGCTGCTCAAATTTTAATTTGAATAAATTGACACGATTAATAACAATTTGTAATTGAAACGACAAAAGTGAAAAAAGTGAAAGTTCAATTTCGTCCATAAATTAAAGTCAATGAATTTACTAGAAATTGTTTATTTAAATTAATTAGATATTTGATTATCTAAGTGTTACAACATTTTTATTTACGTCATAGCTAAAGTTATTTAAACTTCTGCTAGACAAATTAAAAAATTTGCAAAATTCGGAACATTTTGTTGCAGACGCAAATTATAATTGAATTTTTCAACAATAAATTTCGAGGATTGATAGGTTCTCGGGTTCGAAAAGCGTCGGAAAATTTCCGGGATGATTGTCAAATTCGGGCCCGCATCGGGGATCGGTGGGGTTAGGGTCGCGTCATTAGTCTCGCGTTCGGTCTTTTCACTCTTTTCGTAATGAATTTATTGTAAAAATTCCCTGGTAAGATGAATACATTAAGTATCATGTTTTGAGCAGCAGGGAATTGTCTGACACTAACGACCCCGCGCCTTTTGTTTCTAAAATATGATTCCTCTAATTACTTATAATTACGCTTCGACAGTAACAAATTCGCCGTGTCCCTTCGGGATTTCATATTGAGTGAAACTCGACCTGACCATTTGATACTTGCAAATAAGACGCAAACGAACGAAAAGAAAAATTCCCCCCTCCCCCCTTATTAGATAATTGGGGATGAAATTAATTCAGTTGTTAGGTGTCGGACTTTGAGATGGAGGAGGCAGTACCGGAATAAGCATACAAGTAATAAATTTTCAGGCCATAAAGCAAACCTTAAACGTTATTGCCTCATCAAATAAAACAATGCATATGAGACCCAATAACGAAGCTCAACCCCCAGTCTTCTCGGGTTTCGCCCACTGACAGCGCAACGAGTCGTGTTTATGACTTTTCATATATTCTTCGTTATGCTCACGCAATGTTTTTCAATTTGAACGGCGAGTTCGCAGCTGCGGACTTGTCTAAATACGTAATAAAATATCCCTCGGGTGGATCTCAAATCGTGCATCACGTCATTCCGGTAATAATAATTCTGCGGATATTTTTCTTGTTTAGTCGCTGTTTGCTCGGCGCGTTTTCGGGGAGCAAATCAAATTTCTGACGTTCAACACCTGTGTGCCGGGGCCCCGGAGTAATTTCCTTCACGCCCCGAATTGCAGCTATACATTGTCTTTATATCCCGCAGGATCTCGATTGCTCCTCTTAATGTTCGCAATGCTCTCAGCGCTGCTTAGTCTTCGCATTACTTTTAAATATTCAGACAACGTTAGGACGTCTCTAAAAGCATTTGGCCATTAAAAAATTAAGCGGCGGCTTCCTATTATATTATTATTTTATGCATACTTTACTGCGCACTAAATGGAGAGGAAATCGACGGCGGCGGCGGCAGGGGCGGCTCGGTACTCGCACGCGCTAATCCGCCAGGTCCCCACAAAAACAATCAGCGCCCAGAAACCGCCAAGAAACACTTTCGTCTTGTCGTTCATAAATCATTGCGAGGAAATAATAATTTTGGTGATTTTCTTAGATTACAAAATTTATTTTAGAAATTCCTTTTTTCCTTCAATTTCCAGATTGCTTAAGTTGCCCAAAAAACGTGATGAATTGTCTAACTTCTGTAGTTGCTCCAAGAATTGGAGCACAATTCTAAAAAAACAAATGTATCCAACAAAATTAATTTTGTCAAATTTTTGAGTTCCTTTTTGGCAAACAAAAAATTTCGGTTGAAATTTTTGAGGAGCCGGCGTTAAATTATTACAAATTAATTTTGAAAACAAGTCAAGAAGCGTTTTCTTTTTATCTTCTTACACCAAACAATTTTTTTTATTACATTGACGCCAGAACGAATTACGAAGGAACGTTTTTGCGTCAATTTCTAACCCTCAAATAATTCAAAAATTTCTTCGCGTTATATTTTCACTTTTGAGAGCCAGAAATGGCAAATATCTAGCGGACAACTTCTCTAATGACTCTCGGAATTATTGATCGAAAACGCACATTACGTCCCTTTTAAGTGTTTTCAACTTTTGGCCCGATCGCTGCATTATTTTCGAAAATGCCCGAAAACTTGATGTCGTGAAAAGAACGTTGTAAATGTAAATGATTTTACATTGGAGGAGTTGGAGGTTGTTTCTTCGAAAGTTGCAGAAAATTTGTTTGATGAAAGTTAATTTTTCGAGTAAAATATTAGCTGATTGGATTCGGTCTCGTTTGGAGTCCGGGAGATGGCAGCTTCTGACGTTGTAATTATCGTCGTCCTTTGCCCGGTTTGGATGATGTCCTAAATTAATAATTAATTATTTTCCCGATGCGTTCCGTTGTTGATGACGGGAGAGCTCAAGGAATAGACAAAGTTCGCTCCGTCAGTTTTCGAGTGTCGTTTGTTGGTTTTAATTTGAGAATGAAGATGGTGAAGATAATTAGTGGTGACACTTTAGATCACATGTTATCTGTCAAGTCGGGATGATGAAAGACGTTCATTTCATGGCCTACTCGGTGGGTTTTCGTCTCATTTGTCCCTAATTAATCCATCGCGTCCTCGCGTCGCCCAGTTTTTCCGTTCGACTTATTTCCGTTTTGTGACGCATGTAGGTAAAACGTCTCGTTACTAATTTGTTTGGATGTCGTCGAGTCGCGAGGTTGATTTTCAATGAATAAATTTTTAAAGTTGGGTATTAAAAGAGGCGAAATGACATGGAAAATAAAAAGGAATGTAAATCCCCGGCGCGCGGCCAAATTACATTTCTGAAAATGTATTCCCAAGCACTAAAACCCAATTTAAAATCTTCGTTGTCAAAAAACTAATCGCACACCTTTAAAATAAAAGCTCGGGCGTGAAATCAGATTTCCGTTCACGTTTCCATTATTAACTTTCGCGAATGTTATTTTTTATTCAAATCAACCCCCGCCGCCGCCAAAGCGACGACGACGTCCCTAGAACTTCAACGATCATTTGTCATCTCGGAGCTTATGACTTTTAACGTCGCGACGACCGACCATCGAAGATGCGACGACGCGGGTACAGCGATGGACAAAAGATTTTTTCGTCTTGTTGTTATGCAGGCCTGTATCGGGATGATTTGCGATGTTCGCAACACGCAAAGAACTGGAGCATGCCAGACAGACACCCGCGGTTTGCCACCGTTGTCTTGCATATTCCATATTTATAACAGTGCGGTACGCAAAATTGTGCACGCGAATTGTCAATAACAATAATTAACTAATTGCCGGATTTGCATAACGTCATAAATTACAAGGCCGCGATAATTTGCGATTAATTGCGGCCGCTGCGACGGAAATATTTTGTCGTTTTTGACACCACTCAAGCCAGGCCCGAACTCCACACAAAACAAGAAATTTAGGGATTGAAGCAAAACAATTTCAATAATTTTTACTTTTACTTTATGTGCAGATATTTTCTTTTTTATAGCAACTGAAAGGCGTCACTTCTTAATAATTTTTCAGAACACTTAATTGTAGGTATTGAAACAAAATTTGAAAATTGTGGGTTTTGTTACAATTTTTTCCACCATTGACAGAAAAAAATCCCCGTCAAAAATGCATTAGAAAATTCTGATACTTAGATCTTTTGCAGAACAAAACTTTTTTTCTTCTAAATTTCTTAAATTCTGCCGATATTGTCCCCTACAGCACTCTGAGTTACTAAGGCCCGGGACACGCTCCGCGTTAACCGGTCCGGCACAAACGAGGAGTATGTCGCTGGTCTAAGGATGGCGCCGCCGATTTTTTTTGCCGGCCGGTTCGACTAGCGAACCTGAGCCGTTCTGCCGGTGTTGCGGTTATGAAAAAATGCGTTGGCGGCGCGCCCGTCGCTTAATTGGTATCGGTTATTAAGTTATTCGGTGGCGGGGTTTGGGGCAATAAATAATAAGAGTTTAATAAGTTAGAGGCGCCAGTCTCGCAACGCTAGGGACTCTTTGAACTGTCAGGACAGGTGTAAAATATATAATCCAATCACGTTACCACAATGGAGACAATGGTGAATCAGAAGTTTGCGACAGATTTATATACCGAGCTTTTCTATTAGCGAAAACAGCAACCCCTGGCGGACGGTGTTGCCGGTGGTATTAATAACGACACCGGTTCCGCCGCAATTTTATAGACTTCCGACACGCATTTCGTCGAATAAGAACCAGAAATTTTATCGTTAATTTCACCATCCGTAACGTCGACAATTTACAACGTCGCTCCACCCCCGTAATGAATCGAAATCCTGCCATTCAAAACTGACTTCCGCGCTATATCGTTACGTAAAAATCTTTAATTTCGCATGACGTTTGCAGATCCGCATTATAATTAATGATAACGTAAGATTCGCGACTGCAAACTGGCCCTTATTCCCACCCTTGAGAGGGTTCATCGGGGGTGGGTCGAAGGTAAACACGCCGGGGTGCTGCGATGACTCGTGTTTGTTTGAATAGGACGGACCCGTATTCGCAGCTGATAAGACTCTCCGATAATTAATCTTAATATTGCATTCTTCAATTGCTCCCAGCGAAACGGTGTAAACGTTGGCCTTTATCGTGCCGTTTACATCTATGGTCGTCTAATTAAAGGCGTTGCAAGAGAAAAAAAAATAAAAATAAAAAAACGGACGCTGCTGCCCATGTGTCAATATTAAATTACAAATCTACAATGGACCCAATTTATTCTAGACTTGATTTATTGACATCGCCATTCGTGTTGTAATCAATAACTCGTCCCGTTATCTCGCTGATATCATCTCGGGTCAGGTAGAGAATTATTAATATTTACAGAGCACAATGAGGCGGCGACAGGAAAACGAACTGCCGAAACCCCAAAAGGGCAACCACCAAAGAACCCACGATAATTAATTAATAATCGCAGAAAGCAAATTGGCTATTAAATTTTCTTTAATACCAATGTGCCTTGTGTTGAGAATTAATTAATGGTAATTAACTCGCAACATTCTTGATGGCCCCGATTTTTTTAAAGATTCGCGATTAATTTCTTCGATTCGCAATCATTCCGCTACAATAATTTTGTTATTTATTGTTGCAAGGTTTGTGAACAATTTTCCGATTTAACTTCTAGCTGTTGGTAGTTCTGCTATAATTATTGTTGACGGATATTTCTGAAACTACAAAAATTTGCAGTTAATTACTTTCATTTAAGTCCAAAGTTTCGCCAATAAAATTTTTGTTTGCATAATTTAGACATCTGCGTGATACTAATACAATTGTTAACTTAACATCAAAACTGGTTACTAAATTATTAATTTAAAATTTCTTAATTGCGCCACAAAATTTTCCAATAAAATGCGTGTAACGAAAAGTGAAACGTTCCAATTACCGCCAAATCTATGACATTATAGTGCTTAATTTTAGAGTAGTTAGTTTTCAATTGTAGCTTAAATTTTATTTAATTTTCAGTTTTCCACTGGGAAAAAATATTTTTTTAATTTTTCGAATTTCTAAATTTTGTATGATTCCAGTTTCTTTTTATTTTCTATTGCTGTGTGCTTTTCTGCAAAATTCGCAATACCACTTTCAATTTTTAGTATCACTCTGCATTTTGGACTCAAGTTTTGATAATTTTTTGATTAACTTGAAGACCTTTAATCTTATTTATTATTTTTGGAAAAATTAAAATAGGAATTTTGTGGCTTAATATTGTGGACACGTAATTTGCAGATTATTAGGACAAAAGTTTTTTTAAATTAATTAGCTTTTTGCAATGATTTGTTAGTTTAAAAAATTCCAGCCATTACAATTTAATTTTTTCGAGAATACTTTGGGTTTTACTTGCATTTTTGTTACTTAGACCCTCAAAATTACTGAACGAAATTGGGCATTAATATCAAAGAAATTCTAACTTGTAGCAGAAAAATTTAGCCACAAAGCAATTTAAAACAAAAAAATTTACTGAATCTGCATAAAATTCCAAACAGTTCTTTTGCAATTAAAAATGTGTAGGTAGATATAAAAAATAAATGGAGTTTTGTGAATTGTTAGCACTCATTCTTGCGTTATCCTGTCGCTAAGGATCAATAGCGTTCTTCTTTAACTCCGGTGTCAGCTTAACTATATCTCTATTACGCCGCAGCGGACACCCATGTTTAATTTACTTTCGTTATCAATGCGCCATCAAAACAGATTTTTTTTGCAATTTATAATTATTTACCTGCGATGACCTCTGTTGAGGACCTGAGTGGTTCCAAAGTGTCTGCTGCGAAAACTAGTTAAAAAATTGCAGATACGATTTGAACAACACAGCGAACATTTGACACGCAGGCTCAGAAAATTTTAATCATTTTCAAAATTTGGCAAATTTATTAACTATACACAAAATGCAGGAAAATTTACTATTTTTATATGAAGGTAGATTTATGGGCTAAGATGTTATAATTAACTAAAGTTGGACTGTAACGGTTTAACGTGACTTCTATTAACTTCTATCAGCCGGTATCAGGAGAAATCTTATGGTAAACTAGTAGCAGCGGCCAAATGGTAACAAGCGCCAACCTCTTAGACTACTTGCCTGGAACAAACCAAAAAATTAAAATATCGATATTATCCACAAATATTTGAATAAATCAATATTGGGGCGCGACTGCAGCGGTAGCCAATGTAGCCAATTAAGTTTGGATTTCTTTATATTGAAACAAAATATGAAACATTTGAGAACTGCTGAACTAACTGATCAATTTATCCAAGCTTAGGCCTTATAAGTTGTGAAATTTCTTTTTCAATTTTTTGTTCTCTACTGTTTTTGCTTAGACTTAAAAATTCACTGTGCAAGCATCGGTCCTCGACATTCCTCGAGTTTTCGGCAAAGTTTGCCATGATGGTCTCCATTATAGAGTAAAATACTTTAATCCATCAATTTTTAACCAGAAAGAGAGCAAAGCAGCAGATTTAGGGTAGTCCAAAACTGTATCTATAGTTAATAGAGTTATTGAAACTTTCACTGATGATATGGCAGTAAGCTATGAACACTCACAAACTACATTTTACCACTTTTATCAAGTTTTTTACAGAACTTTTTTTACAGAACTGGAAGAGGTTAATAACTGCATTGAAGTCTTTTTTTAGAGAAGAAACTTATTTGGAAGTATCATATAACAAAAAGAAAGAAACAAAGTATTCTGAGATAAAAAAATAATTAAAAAGCCTTTTTGGAAGATCCTATCCAATTTTTAGTGAAGCAGCTCTTGGTGTGCAAAACCGTAATTAACCCAAGATGGGCTTATGGCATTGAATTTTGAGGTTGAATAATTTTTCTTTACCAGAGCCTTATCTAATATCCTGAAGACAATAACAAATGCATTAAGTCGAACAATACATTTTACAAAGGACTTGGAGTGCAGTTCGTTAAAGACTTAATAAAAGAATAAGGCGAAAAACACCACGAAAGACTAGAACAAGCACGCCAATCTTCTTGCAACTACTCCTGCATCAAGCGGATAGTAGAAGAGTTAAAAGAAAGTTACCAAACTTTTTAGGGAGCTACTTTAGTCTATTGTTAGAAACTTAGCCTATAACTTTTAATTCTTTTTGCTGCTTAAATTGGGACTTTTACGCCCCGATCTTGCAATGGCAAAATTTCGACTTTTCGTCTATATCTTCAGTTATAACTTCCGGACTGACTGACATGTATTTCTTTACCGTCAAAATGTATATTTTTCAAAAATTTGTTTCTACATAGCTTTAAAAACTAACTCCCTCGTTATGTTTTTATTGCACACCAATAGAATTATGCGCCATCAGTTATTTGCGTTTGAGCTTCTTTCATCCACCATGGGCGTTCGTTAAGCTAACTACTTAAAAGGGCAGTACCTACTGTAAGCCAAGAACTGACCAAGCACTTCCACTTTAATTGCGTTGTGCTCACCACGAATCGTGTCCATTGGTTTTAGCGTAATGCTGCCTCAAGATTTTTTTTAGGGATGATAATACCTCACAATTGTTTTAATTAAGTGCAAAATTTGGGTTAGGACCAAATTTGTTTGGTGGACTATTCCGGTATGGTCGGCGAGTTTTTTGTGGGGATCTCCCTTCAGCGCGGAGGGCGCTGATGTGTCTGACGATTCGTAGTTAATTATAAGACAAACTGTTCCCTAATCCACGTGTCTTTCAGCAAACAGGCGGTATCTTTCGTAATAAAGGTGATATTGTAGCTACTGCATTACAGTCAAGTTATTATTAAAATGAGGTGATTAATCATGTCGGTGACATTTCTGACAGTCCCCCCATCGAGCCGGCTGGCCTGATGTCGCCAAGCCGGTGGTGTCATCACCTCCTCCTCATTTGTAACATAAATAAAGCCCAGTGACGCAAAAATTGCCAATATCCATCCGGAGGAAGACGGGACGACGAGTATACGACAAAACCACACACAGCCCTCACCTAGTCCAAATCGACCACGACGCCCATTAATATTTGCATTTAATTAAATCGAAACGCGCTAAATTAATTTCATGCCGGCGGTGAATATTTACGACGATTAAATAATTTTAGAACCAACCGACGCTAGTAATAACAACAACGTGTTGTTTCAGGCAAGGTTATGACGATTTAATGCTGTTTGTCCGTTGTGTCGCCGCCCCCTTCTCACCCTCGTTTCGCCGGTTTGTTTATCCACCTATCCCTGTTTGCTGATGTCAAAAGTAACAACCTGGACGACATTACTTGTGTATAATTAGTGGACGGGACGTGAGAAAACGCCATATTGCGGCCCTAATAACACCTTCTTGGATAAACTCGGGAAGAATTCGCGCGCGCCCCTCGTTACCATTTATTTTTCCAAAGTCGGACGGTTTTATTAGCGAGGGTGGGAAGGAAAGACAGCCTGATGATTTTTAAAATGTCTTTCGGCGGCCAAAAAATATGTTCAATAAGTGAATTAAAATGCCTCTTCTTGTAGCTCGCAGCTGGGGCCTTGACAAATGGCTAACTTAGTTTCGTTTTTGGCGGCGTCGAGAGGATCTGTCAAGGTTCGGGCGCGCGAAGGGGGAGCTTTTTTACGCCGTCTCTCCTCCAATCGATCATCGTTTGAAGTTGCTTTAATTACGCACCTATTGCCTTATTCTCATTAGGGCGTAATCCGACACGTAAACCGAGACATTATCAAAGTCCAGATCGTAATAGTGCCATCATCCGCCATTGCATTAAACAATATTAAGATATCTTGATCAAGTTTGGAGTGGAGAATTCACTTAGCAGCTTCATACACAAACTAAGAGCAAGTCGAGATCTTATCTTCGCTCGCTAATCTAATATTATAATTGTATTCTACGAAATGCTACATTCAGTTAACAGATTCCATGTTAACTGTTGCTATGGTTGCTGGCAATTCTCGACCTTAGATAGGGGAGGTGTAAGGGATACGCGGCACGGGATGCCGGGAGTTTCGGAAAGCTCCTCCGGGATACATCGAAATCTCATTTCCGGATGTACCTACACTCGGAGTTACTGGGGGTAATTAGTAAAAGAAGCTCCCCGAGTATTGTTCTTAGGACTTTAAAAGTTATGTTCGCAGAGAGGGAGGAATTAAAGCGTAATGCCCGAACACAGACGGATACTCGCCCCTATCGCTCCAGCCATACGCGCCGTTTAAACGACTGCAATAGAATTTCATTAATCCGCCATAAAATTTTAACTCGACAAAAATTTACAAGAACACCCAAAATTACGTGCAACAAAACAACTAACTCGACGGATCCATTAAACCGACGAAAGCAAATTTTTTCTTTTGCTTCTCTATAATCAAAATATTTTGCTTGTGGTATTGTCAGTGTAGCGTTTTTGGAGTTAGTAGCCTCGTAACGAAAATGTTTCAGGATGTTGAAGTAATTGATTAAGAGTTATTATAATAAATAAAAATATTTAAAACCGTCTTTGCGTGCTTGTTACTTCAAAAACAACAATAAAAAATTCTTAGATTTTTAATTACGAAAAGCTATCGGCGTTTTTGAAGTATTTTAGCCCCTAATTATCTTGAACGCCGTCACATGCTTTACTTTACCTTGATTTAAATTTAGCTTAAAAACCTGAAATTTCTGCAGGTAGATTCTTGTTAATTTCCAAAAATATCAATTTTGATAAAATATTTGGTCAGTTGAGATAACAATTTTTTGTTTAGTTTTCCCACAATTTTCGCAGTATTTTTTAAAATATTT
This sequence comes from Pyrochroa serraticornis, assembly GCA_905333025.2. Taxonomy (NCBI): domain Eukaryota; kingdom Metazoa; phylum Arthropoda; class Insecta; order Coleoptera; family Pyrochroidae; genus Pyrochroa; species Pyrochroa serraticornis. The sequence continues at coordinate 3,082,635 of HG995157.1, read as the reverse complement.
AAATGGATCCGTTAATGGGTGATATCTGCGATCTGGTGGGCGAATTTCAACAGTTTACAGATAAATCTGCTCGAGTCGCAATAAAACAGTAATCGCCCCATAGTATCAGTTAAGTAAAGCATAAACTAACGATATTCATACGCTGACAGGCCTCAACACCATGGTTCATGGGCTAACGTAACAATTTCGCAGTGCATTAACTTTTTCGTTCGAAGCGTAATAAATTTAATAATGAATAAGTTTCTTTTTGCAAAAAGTTGGAATAAAAAAACCGTTTCGTCTCCTTTGTATTTATGGTTTTCCGCCGATATGAAATCATCCAAGTAGATTGGGCATTTTTCCTTTAAACCGCCCAATATTCAAACAAGTGGTGTCTTTCCATGTATAAAATTTTCAATTTCGCACGAAATGTGATTGATTGAGTATATAAGAAGAACGGTTGTGTTTATGGAAGCTTCCCCCCGTTGTTCTCGCCAGATACGTACACAGAAAACTTCCTTATATGTGATGACGTATCCCTCTTTTTGATAAATGTTCCTCCAGTTTGTAATCGACTTTGATTCGATTCGCAACAAACACTTCCACGAAGATACAGAGGCGATTGATGTTCCCATCCGAGCAACGTCATCGAAGATGAAAAATCAATTTCGACAACGTATACGAATAAATAACAAGCAAACACCACCACCACGCAGTGGTGGCACAGTCGTACCGGAATGATTAAATTTTAATTACGTCTTGAGGCAATTAGTAGTCAATCAGCGGAGTAGTCGCAGATCGGAGCTGTTATTAAATAATAATTAGTTCTACCTACTGTAGTTATATTATCCTGAAGGGTCTGATTCAATATTAATGCTCGAGCCAAGTTACGATTCGGCTGGTATGCCATCTTCGCGTACGCGTTTTAATTAAAACGAAAACGTCAATTCCGAAATTAATAACGAAAAGTAGCGAAAATTCGGGAAATCTCGCTTCAATATTCGGTCATACAACACCGTTGGAGGGCGAAATTATTGCGGTTAACTAGATTTCGACAAAGAACTTCGAATTCCTCCTCGATCCCCTTGTTACGTTTCGACCCACTAGCGAAATCGCGCAATATCCTGCGACGTCGAGGGCCGGGGCATATATCATCGAGGAAAAAGACAGGGCATAGTTTCAAATTTCATTTAAGATTTAATTTGCGTGGAGATATGTGAATCCCTCTGTAAGATTACGTCCGTCGTTTTTAGGGGCGCTTTTCGCGTAACTAGTCCGCAATTAAAGCTCTGCTTTTGTTAAGCTCACCCGCAAACAATGCCGGTTTCAGATAGGCCTTCTGTGATCCTTCCAGAATGGACAGCAGCGTGGTACGTTTGATTTATAAGTACCTGGATCTTTCGCTAATTAAAATTTCAGTTTGTTTTTCGCCACTACCCTCCCCAATTGTCCTTTTCGTTTGCTTCAAGACCGACGGTTTAACACGGCGAAATATTGACTTTCGTTAGCAAATTAAACGCGAAACCGCCAGCCACTTTCGAAGGTACCAATGTGTTTGTTAAACGAAATTATTATTTACATAGACGACCTTGTTACATGTCAGTTATTTGCAGTGCTGACCCACGTTTCCTCATACATTCGTAATGTTAAACAAACACGAAATTTCCCGTTTAGTTCCGCCATTATTTCGTCCTTTCGAATATTTACCAGCCAAAAACGAAAAACGCCTCGTGTTTGCCGGCGTAATTGTTTATAAACAAAAAGACGTCAGGATTTTTTGATGAAAATTGGCCTTTTACTGTTAGAAATCGAGTTTCTGGAGACTTCGGTCGGGTTGCAGCGGAGCGCGCCCCTAATTTAATCAATTGGCAACCGGAGACTCCAAGAACTGATTGGCTCGATTGGGAATTGATGCAAAAAACACGCTAATTTCGGCCTCTTCGACTTTATTAAACGAATGCAGAGAGCGGGTTCTACCTGGTAAATTATCAATCTCTCGTCGGCCTCCCCCCCGGTAACATGTCTAAAGCAGAAATGAAAATAATTAAATAATAATGAAACAAGTATAAGAGAGGGGTAATGATTATATCAAAGAAGGGTTAAACTACTGCAAAGAACAATTAGTCGGGGATCTAGTCGTCGTGTTGGTTGAAGTGTTGGATGGAGGTCGCGTTGAAGGTTTTGTTGGGTCGCTGGTCCGAAGCTTTCAGCGGATTTTGATTAGTCATAGACACAATTTCAACGGAGTTATAGAGATAGAAATCTAAATGTAAAACGGTAGCGGCTGGTCGTGGTTGCTGCGATTGAAATTTGATTGTAATAAATTGATACAACTTCGAATTCATTATGACTAGGCGTTAAATTATTTCAGGAGATAATTCGGAGGAGAACGGGTAAAGGTTTCTTTGTGTCGGAGCGGCCGACCACTGGGCAACGAAACGCCAAATCGTCGACGTTCATCATTTTGCAAGAACTCAAACTACAACATTTTCAGGAAAGGAAATAAAATTTACATATAAGAAAACTTTTTACCAAATTCGTAAAAAAATGTGGTGTGAATAACCAAATTCACAACTTTTTTACTAAATTGAAATTAATGCCAATTAATGCCTGAGAGTGGCAAATAAATTTGCTATACGATGGTAGAATTTTTTTTATTTCTTCTCACCAGACTTTGGAAACTTTCTGTCTTCAATTTTTAGACAAAAGTTACTTAATTACTAAAATTCAAATTTTGCTAAATATTCCGCATTTTTGGACTAAACAGCAACTGCAAGCAAATTTTATTTTTTTATTAACTCAGAAATAATTAATATCGCATTTAGTTTTAAACAAAAAAGATTTTCTTGCTCTTGTTACGCCACTGGCATTAGTAGTTGTAAAAATAGATTTAAAAAAATTGATACCGCGGCACATTAAATCCTTTTTAAATGCAACTGGGGGCGAATCTCAAAATAATTGTTTTAGAGCTTTACCCCCGCCATAACTTATTTTATACGTTGTAGGTTTATTTCAATATTGCCCCACTTTTTTTATTTTTAGTTGCAGTAAATTATGTAGAAAGGACAATACTCGAGGTTCAATTCGGACTTGGTAATTTGGTGATCGAGTCTTTCCTTCTAAATAATTTTTTGCATTTTGTTTACGTATTCAAAAAGCGAAAGTGAAGTAGAATTACGTGTAAAATCGGTAAAAGAGGTAGAATAATTTGTTTAAAAAAATTTAAAAATTATTTTGATCCTTAAGTGATTCGAACTTTAATCCTGGACAGATTGAGTGAATCGAAAGAAATCTTTACACGATGATTTTGCAATAATTGTTAACAATTTGGGGCGCACTTTTACATAAATATTGCGTTAACATGATTTTTTTGCATCCTAGCGTAAACGCGTCCGTTTCCGCTACTATTCCATTAAAGAACTGAAGAGAGCAGCGTTTTAGTTGCTGCGCAAATTTAAAATGTAGGTCTGGCTAAAAAACGACTGATGTGAATAAACAAATTTATAATTTTTTTATTAAATTGAAATTAATGCCAATTAATGCCTAAGAGTAGCAAATAAACTTGCTATGGTAATTGAAGAGGTGATACGATGGTAGATTTTCTTGTTCTTCTTTTCAGAATTTGGAAACTTTCTGTTGTCCTCAATTTTTGGAAAAAAGTCACATAATTGCTGAAATTCAAATTTTGCTAATTATTCCGAGTTTTGAGGCTAAACAACTGCGAGCAAGTTTTATTTTTTTATTAACTCAGAAATAATTAATATCGCAATTGTATTTGCTCATGTTACGCCACTGGTAGCAGTAGGTGGCAAAATAGATAAAAAAAATTGATACCGCGACACATTAAATTCTTTTAAAATGCAACTGGGGGCAAATCTCAAAATAACTGTTTTTAACCTTAACTCCCGTCATAATTTATTTCTTACCTTGTGGATTTAATCCCAAATTGCCCCACATATTTAATTTTTAGTTGCAGTAAATTGCAGTAAAACTTGAGGTTCAATTCGGACCTGGCGGTTTGGTGATACAGTCTTTTCTTTTAAATAATTTTTTGTGTTTTGTTTACGTGTGTAAAAAAGTGAAAGTAAAGTAGAGTTACGTGTAGAATCGGTAGAAGAGGTAGAATAATTTGTTTAAATAATTTAAAAATTATTTTGATCCTTAAGTGATTCGAACTCGAATCCTGGACATATTGAGTGAATCGAAAGATATTTTTAGACGATGATTTTGCAATAATTGTTAACAATTTGGGGCGCCCGTTTACATAAATAATGCGTTAACACAATTTTTTGCCCCTAGCGTAAACGCGCGCGTTTCCGCTACTACCCCATTAAAGAACTGAAGAGAGCAGCGTTTCAGTTGCAGCGCAAATTTGAAATGTAGATCCGGCTGAAAAACGACTAACGTCTGTCGATGATGGACGATCTCTTTATAAAATTTACATATTTCAACAAAAATCGTCCACTTCAATGTAAACGAAAGATCCAGTCAGCACCTTTTGGAGTGGATCTCGTTTACTTTTCGCCCGCGAGTCATATTCCACGCGAATTTCATCCATACAGAGGGGGTATAATAGAGACACTATGTCAGGAGCCGTATTTGATATATGACTCGGATCACACGCAATTATTCCAAAGCAATTTGCATGCATCTTGCTCTCTATACATAAAACATGTCGAGGAAACCCCGAACGTTTTGTACCAGCATACAGGACGTTCATTTCAGAATTGCGCCATCGTAAAATTACCTGTCAGACGTAGTTAGTTTGTCGTTTTTTTTCCTCATCCTTTTCGCGATTCCTTACGGGAGGATCTATTGTTTCGTAATTAAACCGGGTCGAATGAATCTATCGAGATAAGATCTGTTTAATAGAACGTTCCGCTTCTAATATGGTACCAAATCCAATTATCCCGCGCAACTCGCCACTGTTCTTCTAAATTACGTGCCATTCCTAGGCTAATTCCCTCGACTACCTCGGAATTAAACCGTCGTTTTAGAGGCTCGTTAGACGAGGTCCTGGACGAAATTGCAAGAATCCCGCGACGGTAAACGCGTTAACCACTTATCGTCGTCATAATCAATATTTTTGGTCTGTTGTGTTTTTGGCGATTTTCTTATTGCGAGTCGACTACGGGGGCGCGTTAATGAAGACGCGGCACTCCCGCAGCGCGCGCCCTATTAACAACGTCGGCCCCAAATCCAGGATCCAGGGCCCCCGCTTCAATAATTAAAACAGATGTATTTTTGTAATTGTGACGCTTTAGTCGAAGGGGGGCAGCTGATATCTCGGTTCGAAATTTCCATTTCGAGCCCCGAAAGATCAAATCGACAGATTGCATGTTTCGGTCGAAATGTAATGCATTTATAATGAAGTTAAAATTGCAGTATCGCTCTCTTTACGTACGTAATTGGTCGCGTTTGTTTGTTGTATGTAATTTAGAAATTTTGTTGTGATTCGATTGGTAATTTGCATTTTTCGTTACAGGTTACGGGAGGAGAGATGCGATCCCGACCGGCCGCTGCCTCTCGACCAAAAGGCCAGAGACCTCAGTCCGCGAAACGGTAAGTCACCCAAAAATCAACGATAATTCGGGGGGTTTTCTATTAACGGAATAAAGACGTCCCCAAAATGGTACTTTACCCAAAAAAAAATAAAATAAAAAAGTCGACGATAATTTCAAAATTTGGGACTTTGTTATTAGAGGGACGGAATCGGGACTTCCGATTGGCCCAAAACGGTACTTTACCTCCCCAAAAAAATGTCGACGATAATTTGAAATTTCGGAATTCTTATTAACGGGCCGGAATGGGACGTGCGGTCGGCCGGATTTGGGCCGGTCCGTCCAGATTGATGCGTTCATCTAAAAGACCGAACAGTCCGATTTATTTCGAGACTTAACCGGAAAGGGGGGCGCCGGTTCGTTTCAATTTCTGCATATGCGTATTTAATTGTGACCCTCGCGTAATTTATTACTGCCGAGATTGGTTCGTGTAACGTCCGAGCTCCAAATCCCCGTTTTACAACCATTAATTAAATCCGGGAGTGTGGCTGGGTGGGTGATGCATGCGTGTGTGTGTGTATGTGTTTCGGTGATAGTTAACTTTTTATTTCGTCCGACGGGGATTTAATTCGCTTCGTATACTCGGTTGCAGGTTCTCCGACTGATCACAGTCCCGTTTTGAATTTATCCAAGAGCGGGGGAGGTAGTGCAGGATCGCTGGGGGATGTTGACCATTCGGGTAGCGAAGCCGATGGTCCTGACGTTCCGCCATCACCGAGATCACCTAGATCCGCGGCCGAAGACGACGAAGACGATAACATTTCCGACCCCGAGGATGAGGACGAAAAGGATCAAGGTAAATTTCATTCTACAGTTATGATTAACTTTTAAGTTTTTATTTTGCAACTACTTTAACTCGAGAAAAAATTTTGTTTATTTTGATATCTCTCTAAGATCGTGAAAAATTTATTTATTTTTCTATTAATTAATTTTTCCTTTTATAACAAGTGCTGAAACAATATTTGCGGAAAAGATGCGAAAGAATTTGATAAACACGAGATTTCAGTATCGATCTGCATCCATGTTTAGCTTGCATAACACAAATTATTTCATTAATTTATTTGTAACCAAAAGACAGTAACAAAAAAATTGATGTCTAATTCTGAAAGAATATTAAAACAAGAATTCTTGTTGAGTGAAAAGATTATTGTAATCAGAATCCTAACATGGTATGGAATTATTTTTCGAATACTTGAAGCTTCAGTTTTCCTGTTATTTTTAATTTAAAAAAAATATTCATCAACATAAATCTAAAGGATAAAAATTGTGCAGAATATTTTTTCTAAACAACTAAACGATCGACAAACATGATGAAAGACTTGGACATTAAATTAAAATTTTAAGGGCGTTTATCGGTTGATAGCAATTGATAATTGCTACTTATTTGGGAAAAAAATTTATATTAAGATATTTTAAGACATTGACAAAAAGAATGTTGAGGAGCCTTTTTCTCGTCGTTGAACTGCATATTGATTAACCTTCAATACTTTTCGTTTTTTTGGTGAAATATTATTTTACCATACTTTTCATATCTTTTTTTTAAAGGAATTTAAATAAGAAAAATGCTTTCAATTTGACAACTTTCTTCATTACTAAATTGTTTTTCATACAATTCTTCAATATTTTAGCTATTTCTGCTAAAATATTATCTCCTGGAATCTATAACTATGCTAATTCTTCGTAAAAGATATTTTTGAAAAAGCTCAAAAAAGCACTTAAATTCATTTGATTTTTTTGTTATTAAACTGTTCCTTAATTTTTATTTCAAATACAAATTTTTTATTTTGCATCGAAGCTTCTCAACCAATGAATTAATTAAAGAATAATTTTTTTATTGCCATTAATGCTTGCCCAGACTTAGAAACATATTTTAAGAAGTTTGTACGAAAATTCAATTTTCACCCGGCGCCTCCACCATTTTTGTATTTTAGTGTAATACAACTGTAATTTGCATTTAAATGCCAGTATTACCAACCACACATTGCTGAGGTTAAAATAGAAGTTAAAGCATGAAGCGTCACGTTTACGACCTTCTTCTTTTGCCAAGTAACCGAGGTCTTCGACATGTTTTTGAATGTACCTAAGTGATATTTCTACTTCAATTTTTTTATTAACGTCATTTACTTCTACTCAAACGCTGTAGCACTAATAGTTCAGAGAGTTTCTTCGGCTTCAAGTTCAGAAATTCTTCTGAGAACTTTTGTTTTGATTCGTAGGTAAATTTTTTTGGTAAACTTTAGGATTTTGCCCCGGTGGCACCGTCCCTCTCGGTAATTGGTTCGTTTTCCCGCAATCGCACCTATCCATCATTCCGCTCCCGATAATCACCTGGGAATGCATTAGTTCTATAGACGATAAATTAGAAACTCGCATTCTAGCAGCGTCAGAATATCAAACTAATTAATGATTCGTACGTCACGTTTGACCTTTAAAAAGCATTAGTTTGAATCAGATTTTTGATAGGTAGACTGTGTAAAATCTTTGAAATTCTAACCGAAACAAGAAGCGAGAAAACTCGACCACCAGTCATCGGATATATCACGAGACGACAATTTTTCCACAACAAAACAGTAACCCGATTCCTCATTTCGGTAATCAAATACTCCCGAGTACGTTAAGGACCGGTTTGTAGGAGGTTGTCTTGTTCGGCGGAGAATTCGCTTGGATGCTCGCAAACAATGGCCAACGGACTTTATCGATCTAGAAATAATCGAGACTTTTTAATAGAAAAACCAACTAATGAACCGACTCTCCGTATATCGACGTGAGAAACTTCTGGGATAGAGAAATGAGGGAAAAATGTTGTCTTCGAGAATTATTTTCTTCGACAATTTAGTGTCTTCTCAGCACGGGTTTTGTGGTCCCGCCTCGTGTATCGAATGATATAAGTTTCGAATATAGCCGTCGATAAATCAAATTTGATTGCATATGCGTGCAAGGGTTTACCGTGTTCTCGCCGGACAACAAGAAATATGTGCGGCTAATTTGTTTGTTTAAGTCATGGGAAAAATGAGATGGGGAACGTTAATAGGGTCGTGAAGCAGCCGGAGTCCGGACGGACGACCCGCCGACATGCTCGAAGACGGCTCACTCAAAAATTTCCTCCCCTAAACAACCAAAAAACTAACGTTCAACTTGCAGCGAGAAATTTTTTCACGTTCTTAAGTTTTCATTTTTTTTCTAAGAAAAAGTTTCATTTGACAGCTAATCAAGGCGCGTGCTTCTCACGATTCAAACCGAATCTGGTCGGTTATGCACGACGGACCTTTAAACTGGGTGTCTATCTGTTCATTACTGTTAGCTTAGAATTAAATTTTGGCGGTGCTGACAGTTGTTTTTGTTGCAGACATGGACGATGGGGACCTGCCGCTGCCCGCCGCCCCCGGGAGCGATTCTCAGCAGGCGGCATTAAACTATTCGACCTTAGCTAGCGCGGTGGCGTCCGCTAACGGTCCTAGTCAAGATCCGAGCATCTCTTCGACGGAGACGCTTCTACGCAATATCCAGGGACTGTTGAAGGTGGCGGCGGACAACGCTCGCCAACAGGAACGCCAAATCAACTACGAGAAAGGTACAAATAGCAACATGGTGTATCTCCTGTCGCTAGCACAATACTATCTCTACTTAGCCGCCACACAGAAATGCTAAACATCCGACAATTTTTCACATTGAACACACAAACGACGCGATTCGTCCATGTGTATATTTATTTTGTAAATAATTAGCAATCATTCGAGGAAGCGTTCGAAACGACTGGCGATTGGTGAATTTAAATTTGCCGCCGCTTTCGGGGCGGCGGCGGTTTGAATTTTCCGAATTTTCGATTTTTTTTTGGATTTGTATAAAGTATGGCGGTACTCGTGTCACATATCGACTTGTACTCTAAATTAAGTAACTTATTAGATGTAAATATGGATAACTTAAGTACTTGTATCTGTGTAGTCACGGATATCTTCTAGTTAGTGGCGAATGTGACGAGTACTTAAAGCGAAGCCTCAGATTGAGAGCATTGTGTTAACCCGACCCCGGTGTTGCAGTGATGGAATTTGGTTATTCTGTCAGCTGGTTGTTAGTATATTATTAGTAATGTGCCATTACTTGCAGTGTTGTTAGAGTAGATGTTTATTTAAAAATTAGTTAATTTAACTTGAATATTTATATAACGAAAATTTTGATATATTCCCCCCCTTCTCCTTAAACGTTGTACATTGACGAATATAACAAAATTTTCTCAGCACCAAAAATTGTCCAGGCGATCTCGAATCGATCTGAACGTTTTAGAATTAGGTTTACTTATGTGTGATGTACATGTTAACAATTCAAAATTGAAAATAAACGAAATTACTATACATTTACAGTTCTTTTTTTTTCATTTAGCCGCTACACCATTTTCAGTTTGAGCTTTTATTGGCCAAGAAATAAATAGGTAGGTGGCACTTTTTATTTTACTCAACAGCTTTCAGCGAACAACTAACAGAAACTAACTTCCAGCATTTACAACGCCTGGGCCGGAGTTATTGCGAATCTTTGCAACCATTCACAAAATCCAAAAAATTAAGAAAGTTGAAAGGGCTAACAAAATTTTTTTTGTAAATAATTCACTCATTGCCGGTCTAAATATCTGCATTGTCATAGAAACTTGGTAATATTGCTTTTGCGCTTACCAGATAATATTTTTTTCTTATCTCGGTAAGTTAAGAAGTCGCTTTTGAATGCGATTTACAAACAGTTTGATGGTGTTTCTAACAAATTTTCTTGAATTTTGACGACCTGAAAATACAAAAATTAAGGCACTGACACGGGGCAAAAATGTCAAGTAATTCAGGTAAATAAGATGAATATTTGGGGGTAGAAGTGTTTCTCAAAATTTGTAATATAATTAAATTTTACATTTGATCTGCTCTCCTAGCTTTTGATTTAAGATGTGCTTAACCAAAAATTTTTTTTCTTTACCATTTTTCTCCAATTTATTTTCTTGGTCTTGAAAACCAAGAGAGAATATTTTTTCACAGAATATTTGCGTGTTAAATAAAAATTATTTTACGCTTCTCTACACTTTATGTGGATGTATTTTTTTTTAGTTGGTTTACTTAGGGCCTGAATAGAAATTCGTACCTATCGATAGGTATCTGTCGCCATGAAATTAAAAAGAAATAATTTACACGTTACTTGCTCTACTGTAGCTACCGTTAATGTAGTTTAATGTAGATTAGCAGTCCTCGAAGGGCTTACAAATAATTAAAATCAATTTTTTTTATTATAACTACCATCCATCCAGCTGGATTTGTTGGTGTAATTGACCGAACCTTTAATTAACTTTATCTCTATGTTACAAATTAAGCACAACACTGATATTCAACATAACCTCATCATATGAAAAATTGTTCAAATTTTTATAGAAACTTTTTAAATTGCAAGCATTCAAAAAATCGTTTGATTAATAAAATTCTTCTTCTATTACAACACGAATTGCTTTAGCCATTTGAATTGCTATTTGTGTTCTTAAAGTCTTTCAACCAAACACTAAACAGTGCTAAAGTACCAAACATTAAAAATGTTTGGTACATTTAATTTTCTTGGTTTATCAAAGTGTCTTATTACAGCAAAGTTTTAAATATAAAATGAAAACAAAATTTATTGCTTATCGTTGTTTCAGGACTGAGTGCAAAAGTTGAAACTATGTAAAGGTCTAGCTATTAGTTTTAATTATTTTTATTGCAAATCTACTCAAATTACAGGGGGTTGTTGTATTTTAAGTTGAACACCATTCACTGATACGTTTCCAAAATGAAGTTTGTACCAGCAAGGTCTTTAGTGTAAACCAGGCAAAGGAAGGGGCCGAAGATGTTTTCTTTTGGGACATCCGAGTTGATATGATGGTAGTTTGATAGTGTTTTCTTAAATTGGACTTGTCTGATAGGCAAAATTTTAAAATGAGGTAATTTTGGTGAGGCAACTGTCCTAGAGTGCGCCCTCGTCGAAGAAGCTTTTACAGCGCATTTCACTTGTAACTCGAAAATGTTTTTATGATTAGATTTAAATTAAAACTATTCCCTCTTTGGTGTCTTCACCTTTTTCCAATTTCTAGCTTCTTTTGTGATACTTCTACTTTTCTACTTCATAGATCTTTTTCTATGTTTTAAGCAAACTTCTTCATATTACCTTTAAAATGATAACTTTTGCTCTTTTCTAGAATTTGCATTCTTCGTAAATTGATTTTGCATTTATCAAACTTTTCTTCAGGCATCTTTTTTAACAGGAACACTTCTAACATGTCTCACTCAACAATTTGCACAGATTTCGTTCTGTTAATTTTTTCGATGCCGAATTTTAACATTAAAACATTTTTTAAGACTATTAAGAAAGGGACTTTTTGACCGCCTTCTAAAATTAAAACAATTTTTCAAAAAAAATCCGTTTTTTACATTAAAATTTTCTTTTAGTCCAAATTAGTTTAGAAACATTTAAAGGACTAAAATGTAAATAGGTAAAATATTTAGCCTTTGAAACTCGATTTAAGTCAAATCATTTTTTTTCTTTATCACCACGTTTTTTAGTTGTTTGTTTCATTTTTGCAGGTGACAACTTTTTGGTTTCTTTTTCGTTTTAATACATTTTTAAATATTTGCTGATTCTTTTTCAGCACTTCGGAATTTTTTCTTTGCTTTCTATTAAAGCTTCAATTCTTGATAAGCCATTTTTGAATTTTATAGTTTTTATTTATGACATTTTTGAAACAAATATTTCCACTCTATTTCGCCTAAAATAGTTCACAAATTTTGTCACGTTAACTCTCTTTGACACGTCGCATGAAGCCAATTTTTTATCTTAACACTTTGATTCTTAAGACTTCATTTGACTCAAATTCTCCAGTTTCCAGTTTTCTTCTGTAGATTATTTTTGCTTTTAATAATTTTAAATTGTGGAAATTTTTGTTCATTGTCCTGAACTAATCTTTGAAATGAAAATTTTTTGCGAGTAGTATCATGTTAAAAATATTTTCAGCAGATTTCGCCCACTTTACCACCCTCTTACTTACCCCAAATTTTTTTAAGCGTTCGGGTCTTTAATATTAATTTAAAAATTCAAATAGTATTAACGACTTAAACCTTTTTTCTGGTAATATCAAACACTTGGTCTCTGCATCGTCTACCAAGGAATCCGACAAGATATTGTGGCGTGATTTAAAATTGTGGAAAATGGACGATTTACAAAGTCGAATATTTGCTGAATTTCTTGAAAGCGCTTGTTGCCATTAATGGCCGAAGAAGCAAAGTGCTCTTTTGCATGGCAAGTAGGTTGGATGATGTTGATGCGGTGTTGGGATTTCTCGCTTGATTCGCTGGAAACAGTCGGGATTGCACCTGAAAAAATTAATGATCGACCACTTAGTTAAATTGATGCAGATAGAAGTCCTCGCCGGTAATATCGAAAATGATCAAACACAACAGGAAACAAAAGTCGCTTATTAAGTCGGATGAATACCGTGGCAATGACTTATGAACACCACCTGTATCATTACGGACGATTTGTAACGACAACATAATAGTTTAATTGATACATATCGACGAAAAACGTGCATGATGGCGAATAAAAGTGGAATTGCGAACAGCATCATCATCAACCTTTCCGATCAGTAAACGCGGCTAATGTTTGATTAGATTCATTCGATTATTGTTGCAATGTATCCAGTCGACTGCCCACGAACCAATAAATCTAAAATCGCGTTATATCTCGAAAGAAAATAAAGACATGCGGTTGTTTGTCAATTTTTTCACGATAATGAAGCAAATATCGGTAGCGCGGAATAATTTCAAGTAGCCAACAGCAACTGGTCGGTAGACCACTTTGTATTGTCCGCCTACGAGAAAGTTTCCTCCAGACCTTACACGGTCTAAATACGGATATACGGGACGATTAAAATTTTATTTTTGTTAAATTTGTTGGTTTTGTAATAATGAACCCGGCCATGTTTGATGATCGTCCAATTTATCGAGTGCCAGAATTTAAATGCTGCGAAAGGTCGAAATTGTGTTTATCAACAGACGGGGCATGCAACAAAAACTATTAGAACAGGTGCTCTGGCGTGGTTTGTGGAAGTTAAAATAAATTTCAACTAATTCGAAACTAATTTCAAATACAATGCCCCAAAGAAATTCCCGATCAATTTTCAGCGATTATTATTTTTCAAACCCGACCAATCAATCGTACCGTGTTATTATGGTGTATTAAAAATTGGTTGGGACCTTTAATGGTACCAGAAAAAAGAACCTGTTTAAGACACTGAATTAATTTTTGACAATAACGTTATAAATTGCTTTTTTCGAATTACGGCCATAAATCAGGCGAACTTTCCAATCGACACGTCGATATCGCCGTAAACGCCGTTTTCCACAATTCTGCCACCCAAGCGTCAAAAGTCTCATCAAACCAAATGGCAAGTCAGACCAAAAATATCAAGTGACACAAAATTTTGATAAGGAATCAAACTAAACTTCCGAAAATAGAGACTCAATTTTCTATCAAAGTATTTTTTTGCTAATCACATTGCAGTCTTTATCTCTAGTGGTATCTTCTAGTAAATATCCAAATTGCAATATCTGTCCATACATATTGCTTTTTCAACCATATTTGGTTTTGGGCAACTCTTGCAAATACAAATGAAGATGAACTACAAGGAATAATTGGATGATACCTTTATATTGATGAAGTTAAGAAATTCTTCAATGACGATTGTTGGAGATTAAAGAATATGGTGATGGTGCAACTACAGACCAATCGTCTATAGTTACAATAGTGGAGTCGAGATAAAAATTTTGATGCTACCTTCGAACACTAAAGTGAAGTCTATTAGAAAGATACTTGCTTCAAAATGGCGCGAAAAATATTTCTTTACCATAACTTTCGTTGAAAGTAAATCTTTGTACTATTGCAAGAAATAATTCATTCCTATTTTTCTTTTTATTGAAATTTTGCAACATCCATATCTATAGTTAAATATTCTTTACACTTGGCACTTTTATTAAATACAAAATTATTGATTAAAGTTTGATAAGCACGAATTTGCAATGATTTTAGTATAATTCTTTCACCTATCTTTCTTATGGCTATTTTAGTAATTTTTTGTGTCATCAGCACTTAACTTGGCAGTCGCATGTACAAAAGTGGATTTTGTGGCCTTGATGATTATAGCAACGTCTCTGGTGTGCAACAAAGTATTGGTCCTCATACTTTGCACCGGGATACTCCTGCCGCAACTTTGAAGGAGTCGCAGTGTTAATCTTGCACTTTTATTGTCAAAAAACTATTTAAAAAGTAGAATATTAAACCTTTACCGTAATTACTAAGTATTGGACCTAGAACGTTGCCCTGCGGTACTTTTGACGTAATTTTTTAAAAAGCCATAGTAATAATCTTCTTCATTGAAACTTTTCTGATTCAAGTTGAGTTTTGTTGCTTTCGTGCTTTTTCTATACCTTTTTTGTAGTAACTCTTCTACCTATTTTTTTCCAACTTCGACCTCAATTAGTATGCTGCGCTTGCTTTCTATTTGAATTAATTCTCTTTTCAAGACACATTTAATTTTTGTCTATTATTTCTTGGAGATCCTTTGGATTATAACTTTTTTAATTTTTTAGTGACAGTTTTCTCCAAGAAATAATCTACATCTTTATTGTTTAAACAATTCATTTGTAATGTCTTCATATTTTCTTACTTATTTATTTTGAGAGCCTAATTTGTTGGAAATTGTTTTTTTACTTTCTACTTCAGCAATTTTTTTTTAAATAATTGCATTTAATCTACGACTCTTGAATTTGATGATGTATTTTTCAGCAGTTTCCAATTCCTGAAATTTTTCCCACTCTTGGTAATCTTAAGATGCGTTGTTTCTTAATCATAGTTTAGTTCAATTTGACGATTACTATAAAATTAAAACAACTCACGTCAAATTTTTCTTCAATGTTAATGTAGTTGCTCATCTCTCCGCAAAATCAAAAATCTATTATTTCTAGTATTAGGTTCTGGTCTACGCACCAATAGATGAGGTTCTACTCAACTTCATGGAATTTTTTTCCTAGTTGTGATTAGTTTAGATCCTCACAATAGGTTGTGTCTTAAAGCCTCTTCCGATTTTATGGCTAACTTTATCATTTTTTGTGTCTTTAGTTCTTTTACTTAGCGCTATTAAAATAGCGTTTGTTACTTGGTTTATTATAACGACGTCTTAGATGTTTTAGAAGGCGTGGTAATAATCTTCTTCCTTAAAACTTTTTTGATTTAAGTTGAGTTTTGTTGTTTCCATACTCTCTCTATAGCTTTCTTGTGGTAACTTTTCTTCTTATTTTTTTCTAACTTTAACCTCAATTTTTATTCTGCACTTGCTTTTTATTTCAATTAATTTATTTTTCGAAACACATTTAATTTTTGTTTATTATTTCTTGCTGATCCTTTGGATTATCACTCTTCTAAATTTTTAGTAACAGTTTTTTTCAACAAATAATGTACATCTTTGGTGTTTACACAATTAGTTTGTAATGTTTTTATATTTTCTTTACTTATTTACTTTGAGAGCTTCAATTTATTGGAAATTGTTTCCTCACCTCTTACTCCAGCAATTTTTATTTTTAAAATAATTGCATCTAATCTACGACTCTTGAATTCAATGATGTCTTTTTCAGCAGTTTCATTTCCTGAAACTTTTTATACTCTTGGTATTTTTTGTGTCTTTAGTTCATTTACTTAGCGCTATTAAAATAGCGTTTGTTACTTGGATTATTATAACGACGTTTATAGCGTTCAACAGACAAAGTATTGGTCCTCATACTCTGCACTGTGGTACCCCTGCTTTTATTTTAAACGAGTCACAGTATTAATCTTGCACTTTTGTTTCCAAAAGACTTTTGAAGGTAAAATATTAAAACTTTATAGTAGTTTCTAAGTATTGGGGCTAGAATGTTGCCCTGCGGTACTCTTGACGTCATGTTTTTCAAGGCGTGGTAATAGTCTTCTTCATTAAATTTTTTGATTTAAGTTGAGTTTTGTTGCTTCCGTACTCTCTCTATACCTTTTTTGTGGTATCTCTTCTCCTTATTTTTTTCCAACTTTGACCCCAACTTTTATTCCGCATTTGCTTTTTATTTCAATTAATTTGTTTTTCAAAACACATTTAATTCTTGTTTATTATTTCTTGCCGATTCTTTGTATTATCACTCTTCTAAATTTTTAGTAACAGTTTTCTTCAGCAAATAATGTACATCTTTGTTGTTTAAACGATTCGTTTGTAATGTCTTTATATTTTCTTTACTTATTTACTTTGCGAGCTCCAATTTGTTGGAAATTGTTTTCTCACATTCTACTTCAGCAAATTGCATCTAATCTACAACTCTTGAATTCGCTGATGTTTTTTCCAGCAGCTTCCAGTTCCTGAAACTTTCTCCACTCCTGGTAAACTTAAGATGCGTTATTCTTTAACCTTAGTTTAGTTCAATTTGACTATTACTACAAAACAATGGCAGCTCACGTCAAAGCTTTCTTCAATCTTAATGTAGTTGCTTATCTTTCCGCAAAATGAAAAATTTATTATTTCTATTATTAGGTTCTAGTATTAGGTTCTGAGCTACGTATCAATGAGCTGCTACGCTTTTCTCCACTTCATGGAATTTTTTTTCTTAGTTGTCATTAGTTTAGGTTCTCACAATAGATTATGTCTTAAAACCTTTTCCCACTTTATGGCTAATTCTAGTATTTGTTTTGTTTTTAATTCTTTTGCTTAGCGTTTGTTGCTTGGATGATTATAACAACATCTTTTGCGTACAACAGACAAAGCATTGATCCTAATACGCTACACTGAGATACACACTTTGTAACATGTAGTAGTAATTTTTTTTTTATAATTATGTCAGGGAGGAAAGTGCTAATATCTTCTTCTCATGGAAGATTTTGGTACAATCTTTGAACAATTTTTTTTAGATGTGTTGGATAGTTTTTATTTCTCCTGAACGAGTATTTCTTATCGTCAAGGATAATTTTTTTTAATATACTCCAATTGGTCCCTTAAGATTGTTTGTTTTTGTACTAGTAACTTGGTATACTCTTTGGTTTAGGTGAAAATAGTGGAGAGCAGGTTGTGGATTGGAGATTCGGGGTTAAAATGGCCGATGGCCAGTTCTCGTGTGATTTAAGCACGCCAGTCGTCTTTGATAGCTATCTCATCTACTTCTTCGATTTAATCGGCGTCTAACAAATTCTGAAATATGCAAAAGTTGCGCTGGTATACCACCTGACTTCCAGACATGAACGCCATATAATTTCGTCAGCCTTTTCTGATTGTTGCATGCATAAGCGATCAACACAGTCGACCAATCCGGCATAACCGGAAAACCGCCTTGAATCCCCCAAAACCCGTCCGATCGTCCACACTGGATCGTCTACCATATCAAAATAGTCATAATCGTCCCTTCGGGCCGATATCACCGATACAATCTCGAAACTGTGTCCGTTTGAACGCACCAAACGCGCCTTTATTATGTCCGTCTGAGACGAATTTTAACAATAATCTCCATAAAGAAACCCCGAAGCGTTCCAGCGAAAATCGCATCATTCTTATTACGACTATACACCCCTCGAACGTTTTACATACGATTACGGTTAACTCTTTCTTTCTTTCGAAGATAATTGCGGTAAATTTCGCTCCGTAAATAATTCCGAATGTAAATGAAGACGTTCCGGTGCACACTAACGACTCCATTCGAAATGCGACTTTAATCAGTTCGGATTCAAGTACCAATAATTTGCGTTAACACGGACGAAGATGGGTCCAGATAATGGGAGATGTTATCGGAAGATAACGACATCTGGGTGCTTATAAAACGACGTGTATTGCGACCACCACACACGATCCTCTCGTTTAACAGACACACGAGCAACACGACCACATACGGGACGGGATCCGAAACGTTTTTCCAACATGACTACAATGAAAGCAAATTGGGACGGTCGAAGCCACTGGTTAACTACGACTGGGGAAAATAAAGAAATTGTGGCCAATATTGGGGTGAGGGTTGTATACCATTGAGGATTTCAAAATTTAAAAAGTGGCAAATTTTTGGGATTTTCGACAGGAATCAAAGGGTGAATTTGTTTTCCATCTTGCACTAGAGTGCACGATTAATAAAAAATTGAATTACGGTAATTGAGGTGGTATTATAAAATTCATCCAAGAAAGCAATTAGTAAAGTGAAGTTGGCTACGTATTTTTGACTTGAAGTCATATTTTGCAAGTTGCCAGCAAATTCTGAAAGAAGTTTGTGGAAATTTTATTTATTTGGCTGAAAAAAGATGAAAAATTTTGAGTGAACTAAAATTTTCAAAATTTTAAAATTTATTTAGTGCACCTGGTCTCACTTCTATAAGCCAAAAAAATTAACAACAACAATAAAAGCTTCTAGATTGGAAATTAAAGGTTGAAAAAGAACTGAAGGAGCATTAGATTTCAATTTTTGTAAATTGGCACCAAAAAATTTTCTAGCAACTTGTTCGTTCAATTTTTCATTGAAACTAACAATAAGGATTTTGAAATTTCTTTGGATGCAAAAAAAATATTTTGCAAATTGTCAAAAAAATTTGGTTACTTTCAAAGCTTTATCATGTCTAGAACAAAAAGGATTCAAACTATTTTTAGTTGTGCTTGATAGTAAAAATGTCGATATTTCAGTTTGTTAAAACCTGAAACTGAAAATTCCAAATAACTCCAAATTTTCATTGAGTGGCAATTTTAGAAAATGTTGCAAAAATTGCTACCACAGACAAAGCTTAATTTTTTTTAATGACAACGAAAATTTTTATGTCAACCAACCATAAGATTTCAGCCAGACTTGACTCAAGAGGAACAGAAGTTGTTACTGGTTAAAGAATAAAAAATTTAAAATAAAACTAAAAGAGCAAAAAAAATTTCGTTAACGCCTAAAAAGCTCTCGATTTTCGATATTCAAAACAATAGGTTAACATTGTTCTAAATTCACTTTAATTTCTGTACAGCTTTTAAACTATGAATTGTTTCCAAAATATTTGTGATGACGTTATATTGACAGATGGCGTCTTTCAAAAGTTGTCTTCAGATTTCGTTAAATTTTGTGTGCAATTTTCTCTGTTCTCGTTTAATTGTCTTGAGAATTTCTTTGATTTGTCTTTCGAATATTCACATAACCTTGAACAAATATTGCTTCAAAACTTCCACGAAATTTGAAAGTTTTATGTTATTTACCTAGACAAGACATAAAACCGTAGAAACTTTAAATCTGGCAATTAATTTCGAACGAGTTTCCCTTCTTGTTTTAAAGTAACTTTCCAGTACTCAAAACCACTTAAAATTGTTATTAGACGCATCCAGAACTTGAAGTGTCACGGGAATCGATTAAGATTTTTTAGGGTAGCAAGATTACCCCCAATAAAGCAATAATTGACGCTTTATCCCGGATTATTTTATAATCCAAATAGCAGTAACGGTTTTGAAACGAAACGTGAAACAATTTCGTTTTTTTATCGACATTTAGTTTATTTAAAAACGTATTAAGCGAAAGAATTTTAGAACTTGCAATAAATTACGATTTTATTGTTAATATCGCAAATTTATGGATGCGCCAATAATACAGGGGACTGTCATCGTATTTTTAAATGCAGCAGGGCATTAAATGAGCAATGTTAATGCCGAATGCACGGACGGATACCGACATAAAGAACAACGCTAATAGCAACATTGGTTGTAAACTTTTAATGACTGCAGAGGGTCCTACATTGTGTTATATAAAGGTTTCCAGGATGGATGCCGCATATTTGCAGTCTTATTTATAATTAGTGACGTCTGCTGCACCAAACTTCACCGCAAACATTTTTAATTCCCATCAACCCCTCCAAACATAGAAATCTCACAAAAAGTACACGCCACCCCAATTTTACCGTAATTCGAAATTGGGGTTTCTTCGAAAAATGTTGCAACGCAATCGCTAAAAGCTGCGCTATCGCCGGGAGGTATCCAGGAATTTATTCGGACTTCAAGGAGAGTGTAAAATCGGCCGCGCATCATCGGCCTCCATTAGTTTTAGTATCTTCACTAAATTGCGTTTAAATGCCACGGTCTGCAGTATATTAATAAACATAAAATTTTGCATCTAAAATGTGTTTATACTGATGCGAGACGAGGTAATAAACGGGTAGCTTCGGTAATTTAATAATTTTCTCGAACTCGTTACCTTCTTGATTGCATCTTTTGTGTTCTTTCCCGTAAATCGATTGAATTGCTCCAATATCGGGGACATCGACCGAATTTTTGTCGAAAAACAATCATTTCGTGACCGTGTTGACCCGCCAGTTGCAAGAACAGAGAATCGCACTGAACACTATCGCCGCCATAAACTCCAAGTACCACGTAAAGCTCTTTGCCGGCTTGTAGACACGTCCTGACACATATCCGGGGTATCGCCGGGATTCGAGTTGTTTATTTATTTATTTTGTTACGAACCCGCAACAATCCGAATTTAACTTAAAACTCTTTTTGGTTGTTAACTAATAGTTAAGGAGGAATGGCATGTGTGGTATGAAATTTCAAGGATTGCGCTTTTAATGAAGTTGTAAGATAAGGTTCGTGAATCGATACGTGGTGCTGATAGGGGTCTGGTCGCGATGGTTTATTCGGCTGGTGTGTTGCGTATGTGGTGATCTTCGGATCTCTATCTCTTGCACTAACCTCATTAGCGGGTGTCACATTTACATATAATAGCGGATACCATATTAGGGATGCTGCAATGTACCGCACCTGCTACATTTACATAATTTAATTAAAACATTACTCCTGGTCAGCAGAAACGCGCGATTTCTGCCTTAAAGGCACCAGATATATCGCGGCACTACTTCACACCTGCAAAATTTAGCAGAAATTGCGCGGAACCCTTGTATCTATTCTAGCAAAAGGCACCATTACTGAGAGGTAACCAATTAAGAGTCACAAAAATTTAGTTGAAAGAAACTTGTTGTCCACTCTTTGCTTGATGCAGAAGTGGTTTTAACGAAAATGTGAAGGTTTGACTTTTCTTGTCTTCGTGCTGCTTCTAGGATTCCTCTAGTTATTTGAATTTACTTAATGTCGCTATAGCAGTAGCAACTTCACCTTCATTTCTCTGTTACATCGTTTAGATGTCTACCTTTTAAGGTGAAATTTAGGATTGAGCGATATCTTGCTAAATTTATTACAAAAAATTTTGATGGAAAAAGATTTCAAGAATAAATAAATAAATTTCAGAAAATCGTAGAACATTCAATAAAATGTTGGGATTTGTTCAAAAAAATATGAAATTTACATGTTCACCAGAGAAGTAAATGATCAAAATCAACACAATGAACTACAATTGACTGGAAGAGTGGAACATAAAAAAGAAGATATAATGAAGAAGAGTTAATGATAAGACACGAATTTAAAGAGATTTACTGGGTGTACGAGCAGATAATGTGAGCACGGAGAGATGCTGAAGAAACGTACATAAAGGTAAAACGAAGAAAAAAATGAAATAAAATTTAACAAAACATTAATCAAGAAAACTTAGATGAAGGAAAAATATTACTAATTTCCTATATCCTAGGGTTTAATTATTTTTCAAACCTCGCTTGCCTTTAGTCAATCTCCAAACGGTCGTCTAGAATTTTTTTCTTTCTTCTATCATTTTTCTTTGAGCCTAAAATCTTTAGCAGCTTTTCCCTTTTTATCTAATTTTGTGATAATAACAATTTTACTAATTGGTGTATACTTTGAAACTCTAGTTCTTCCTTTTTTGTACAGAAATTCTAGAGAAGTGCCTTACCTCAATTTTAATCAAAATAAATATTGCTGCAAACAATTTCCATTTTCTACTACAACATTTTTCTATGATTTTAAGAATGTAATTTGCAACTTTGTTTCTTTTTGTTTTTGTTTTCTTTTGTCAAACAAAAAATTCTCTTAGTTATTTATAATTCGGTAAAGATGAAGCTTAGTTCAAGACAGATTGATCTGTGCCATTTTTTTAGTCCCAGCTTCTTAAAGCTCATTTTCTCTCTGTTGCTGCCAAAATTTTTTTCCTTCCCTCCTTCTTTCTGGTCAACTTTTATTCCGTGATATGTCATGTTTTAGCACAATTATATTTCCCTCTTTGACTAAGTCGTTTAATTCCTTGTTTGTTCTTCTGGAACACATTTCTCCTTCCTTTCACCATCAAAAATGTTTTGTAGTAATTTTCATCTTTTATTAACACCCACGTTTCACTCATATGTACTAGAATGAATCTAGTGACTGTCATACAACCAAATTGGTGTCATTATTGAGGCATTCTTGCTAATTACAAAACAAAATCCCGCATACTTTGAAGTACTTGGAGTTCTTTTTTGTATTTTTTTTTGTTCTTCAGACCGTTTGTCATCTTAAATAATTGTTTTTTGTTTTTAGTTCTTGGCTTTCGTTTTGTTTCATATAGTTTGATTTTTTAAATTTATTTTTAGTCTCCCTTGCAGCCAAAATTTGTAAAATATTTTAGTTATGCATCAAAGAGAATTTAATTTTTTTCTAATTAAATTCGCGTTATTTAGCCCTTTGACACACCAATAAAATTGTACAAACTCTTCAACCATGTAAAAACCTGAATTGCGGAGCGTTTTAGATTTCGTTCTGAATGATATGAAAAATCTTCATATATAATGTCGGTTTATGTTACTCTCAATTTCCACACTAATTACACGATAGTATCAACTTGTGGACTATAATTGCTCACTTTTATTTTGTTCCGCCGTCTCTTCCCACGCTTCAAGTCATAATTTTTTCAAGTCTCCACTGGAAGCAGCATTTCGACCAAAAAGAAAAATAAATAAAAGCGTTTTAAAGTTAATAAAAAAATCATTTCACATATAGTAATCATCACTTAACCACTCGAGTGTCATTAGATTCTTTTAGCACCTAATTCACTTAATAAGTTTTATTTACGTTAATTTACAGTACAGGACATAATCTAAAGCCCTTAATGGACGTAGCTTTTTCCCAAACAATCAATTCGAAATAATGCGCCGACTGATAAGTGATAAATAACACTCGACCAGCACCTGGACTCTGCAGTATTCCATTAGCATCAAACTGCTTTTAATGCGAAATATCAACTATTGACAATAGTTGTTTTCTTATCTCTGTTCATATGTTACGTCGTCCGATACACTGATTTAAAACCAACCGATACGTGTAAACGGATAATTCTCTATATCTAAGGAATTATCCCGTCGACCTTCCATTATTCACTAGAAATCCTAAACCGAAGGGGATTCATTTCGCTTACGCCGAAATCTGTCGCCGGATTAATATGATAATGAACAAATAGAGAGATCGGGATGTAATAATTGAATAAACAAGGAATAAGCGATAAAATGTTAGCACTCGACGTGCCACCGGGATACAAATGTAATGTATCATTTAACGGTATCAGACCCATATGTTCCGTCCATTTCCATAATCAAATAGAGATAGGGAAGCGATGGTGGCAGCAACAAGTGCCAATGTCTGTTTGATTCGTGCGGATCTGGTAAACGGATGTATAATTGACTACCTGTGGGCTGCGGTTTAGTGTTCACACACTGGAAGCCGTTTAACAATCCCCTGTTAACGCTACAATTTAAAAAAAAAGCCACTAAAGACGTCGACATAGAAGTTCCTCTTAGTTGGACCAAACACTAAGCGATTTAAAAAAAAAAACTAGTTGTGCATTCCAAAAATGAAAATAATTACATCGTTCAATTTAAAATAAGGAAATTGAGATTAGCTTCCGGTATTAGCGGAAGTGACACTATTTCTAAAAAAAATTTCTTTGATAGAAAATTAATTATTTTATCTTTGTAGAAAATTTCAAATTTGTATCTTCTTTGTTCCTTCTAATGGGCCTTGAACCTCCCTGTACATAAATAACTGCCAATAGTTGGTCTTAATTCTTCTCTCTTGCACTCATCTGGATGTGCAATAATTTATAAGAATGTTTTTTTTTTAGAAATTATTGCTTTAGTTCTGTATGTACTAAATTTTGGTGTTTTTTTAGTGTTCTTGTTTCTGGCAGTTTATTTTAGTTGGGCCAAAGACTAAAAAAGATTTTTTTCAAAAAACTTGTTGCGACTACTGTACCACATACTGGAATTGAATGGGCAGTTCAAAAATAAAAAAAATTACAGTGTTCTATTTAAAATAAGGAAGTTGAAATCAGCTCTCTCCCGGCATTAGTGGAAGTAGCATCATTTCTAAAAAAAAATCTTTGATAGAAAGGAAATGATTTCCTCTTTGTAGAAAATTTCAGATTTGTACCTTTTAATTTCTTCTAATGGGCCTTGAACAAAAACCACCCTGTACTTAACTATCAATTGTGAATCTTAATTTTTCTTTTACACTCATCTGGATGTGCAGTAAACTACAAAAGTTTGGGAAGTTATTGCTTTAGTTTTGTACGTACTGAATTTGGCGTCTCTTCGGTGTTCTTGTTCCTGACAGTTTATTTTTGTTGGGCCAAAGACTAAAAAGGGATTTTTTTTAAAAACTTGTTGCGACCACTATACCACATACTGGAACTAAATGGGCATTTCAAGAATGAAAAAAATTACAGTGTTGAATTTAAAATAAAAAAGTTGAGATCAGCTTCCGGTGTTAGCGGACGTGCCAGCATTTAAGGAAAATATATTTTTAGATGCAAAATAAATTATTTGATCTTTGTAAAAAATTTTAGATTTGTATCTTTTTTATTTCTTCTAATAGGCTTTGAACAAAAACCACCCTGTACTTAACTATCAATTGTTAATCTTAATTTTTCTGTTTTCCACTCATCTGGATGTGCAGTAAACTACAAGAGTTTGGGAAGTTATTGCTTTAGTTCTGTATGTACTGAATTTGGCGTCTCTTCGGTGTTCTTGTTCCTGGCAGTTTATTTTTGTTGGGCCAAGGACTAAAAAGGGATTTTTTTTTTAAACTTGTTGCGACCACTATACCACATACTGGAACTGAATGGGCATTTCAAGAATGAAAAAAATTACAGTGTTGAATTTAAAATAAAAAAGTTAAGATCAGCTTCCAGTATTAGCGGACGTGCCAGCATTTTTAAAAAAAATTTTAGATAAAAATTAATTTCTTGGTTTTTGTAGAAAATTTGAGTTTTTTTTTTATTCTTCTAATGGGCCTTGAACAAGAACCACTCTGTACATAATTACCAACAGTTGGTCTTAATTTTCCTCTCTTCCACTCATCTGGATGTGCAATAATTTACGAGAAAGTTTCTTTTTCGGGAAATCATTGCTTTAGTTCTGTGTGTATTGAGTTTTGGAGTTTCTTCAGTGTTCTTATTTCAGGCAATTTATTTTAGTTTTGCCAAAGATTAAAGAAGGGATTTTTCCAAAAAAATTAGTTGCGCCCACTATACCACATACTGGAATTGAATGGGCATTTCAAAAATAAAAAAAATTACAACGTTCCATTTAAAATAAGGAAGTTGAGATCAGGTTCCGGCATTAGTGGAAGTAACATCATTTCTAAAAAAAATTTTTGATAGAAAAGAAATTATTTCCTCTTTATAGAAAATTTCAAATTTGTATCTTTTTTATTTCTTCTAATGGGTCTTGTACAAAAACCACCCTGTACTTAACTATTAATTGTTAATCTTAATTTTTCTCTCTTCCGCTCATCTGGATGTGCAGTAAACTACAAGAGTTTGGGAAGTTATTGCTTTAGTTCTGTATGTACTGAATTTGGCGTCTCTTCGGTGTTCTTGTACCTGGCAGTTTATTTTTGTTGAGCCAAAGACTAAAAAAGGATTTTTTTTTTAAACTTGTTGCGACCACTATACCACATACTGGAACTAAATGAGCATTTCAAGAATGAAAAAAATTACAGTGTTGAATTTAAAATAAAAAAGTTGAGATCAGCTTCCGGTGTTAGCGGACGTGCCAGCATTTAAAAAAATATATATTTTTAGATGCAAAATAAATTATTTGATCTTTGTAAAAAATTTCAGATTTGTATCTTTTTTATTTCTTCTAATAGGCTTTGAACAAAAACCACCCTGTACTTAACTATCAATTGTTAATCTTAATTTTTCTCTTTTCCACTCATCTAGATGTGCAGTAAACTACAAGAGTTTGGGAAGTTATTGCTTTAGTTCTGTATGTACTGAATTTGACGTCTCGTCGGTGTTCTTGTTCCTGGCAGTTTATTTTTGTTGGGGCAAAGACTAAAAAGGGATTTTTTTTTAAAACTTGTTGCGACCACTATACCACATACTGGAACTGAATGGGCATTTCAAGAATGAAAAAAATTACAGTGTTGAATTTAAAATAAAAAAGTTAAGATCAGCTTCCGGTATTAGCGGACGTGCCAGCATTTTTAAAAAAAATTTTAGATAAAAATTAATTTCTTGATTTTTGTAGAAAATTTGAGTTTTTTTTTTTATTCTTCTAATGGGCCTTGAACAAGAACCACTCTGTACATAATTACCAACAGTTGGTCTTAATTTTCCTCTCTTCCACTCATCTGGATGTGCAATAATTTACGAGAAAGTTTCTTTTTCGGGAAATCATTGCTTTAGTTCTGTGTGTATTGAGTTTTGGAGTTTCTTCAGTGTTCTTATTTCAGGCAATTTATTTTAGTTTTGCCAAAGATTAAAGAAGGGATTTTTCCAAAAAAATTAGTTGCGCCCACTATACCACATACTGGAATTGAATGGGCATTTCAAAAATAAAAAAAATTACAACGTTCCATTTAAAATTAGGAAGTTGAGATCAGGTTCCGGCATTAGTGAAAGTGACACCATTTCTGAAAAAAAATTTATTGATAGGAAATAAATTATTTCATCTTTGTAGAAAATTTCATAACTACCATTAGGTAGCCTTAATTTTTCTCTCTTCCACTCATCTGGATGTGCAATAATTTACGAGAATGTTTCCTTTTTAGGAAATTACAGCTTTAATTTTGTATGGAGTAAATTTTGGAGTTTCTTCGGTGTTTTTGTTTCTGGCAGTTTATTTTAATTGAGCCAAAGACTAAAGAAGAGATTTTTCCAAGAATGAAAAAAATTACAGTGTTTCATTTAAAATAAGAAAACTGAAATCAGCTTCCCATATTAGCGGAAGTGCCACCATTTCTAGAAAAAAATTCTTTGATAGAAATAATTCTTTTGTTCTTTATAGAAAATTTTAGATTTGTATTTTTTTGTTTCTTTATATTTTGTTAATGAGCTTTGAGCAAAAACCACCCTGTACATACTTACCAATAGATAGCCTTTTCCTCTCTTCCTCTCATCTGGATGTGTAAGAATAAAAATTTTACTCTACGAGAATCTTTGTTTCTGTAAAATTATTATTTTTGTTCTGTATGTGCTGAATTTTTGAGTTACTTCGGTGTTCTTGTGGCGCGGTTTTCGGGTGAGGATGCGTCGTCGTGTTACAGGTGTCCGGGATTCTGAGGGTCTGCGGGGGTGGCGGTGCCGGAATCGCGATCGGGGAGCGCTAATTCGAAAACTAGTTACTCTAAGCCCTGCACGAGTTTACTTAACATAACATTGCCTGGCACAGCTTTGAATTAATTGAATTATTGGACCGAAAAGAAATTAATCTTGTAATATGTAGGGGGATTCCGTAATAACTCCGGGTACAGCCGACCTGCTCGCTCCGGACTCCGAACCTACAACCTAACCGAAACTATGCACAGCATAATTAAGACACAAAACGGTAATTAAGTTAACGATCAGCACCTAAAACACAAGTTCGCGGTGGTAACACGTTTGAAGTTAATGAGGTGGTCGATTTAATTAATCGTATGTGTCTTTGATGATCGCGATTCGTTGATTGGGCGACTGTTGCGAAGTGTGGCATTGGAATCACATCGCCTAGAGCTGTTTGGATTACAGAATCTCAAACCGGGACCGGAATCGGTGTTGTTGCTCTTAGTGCTGCGCCCCAGGCGCTTACTTAGGCTGGCTGTAAGCTCTCTGCGCCGCCCGTTTCCCAACACAAACAGCACTAAATGCGTCCCGTTCGTAAGGTTTATGCCATTCCGGGGAACTGGTAAGCGCTTTAAAACTTATCGCAGGATTCTTTGCCAATAATTCGATTAATGCGAACCTCGATGCCGGGAGTCCGGCGACCAAACCGACAGGCCGGCCCGGTTATGGCCGACCAATTAAACCAATCATGGAGGCTGCAATTAAGCTGATTGCATGGAAATTCAATAAGCTCGACAAGGCTCGCGTTCGATACACAAAAGCGCCAAGGACCAAATACCACTTCTGCCGGCAAGGCCCGGCCCCGGCTCCCAGTCCACCACCAGAAACGCAGATAGGAGACTCCGATAACAAATATGCAAGAAGACGGATTTAGTCAGAGTTTGAGTCCAGTGGCGGCGTCCTCCCAATTTTTTACCAAAAGATAATGCTTGTGCCATGTATTCTAAGTCGATTCTTAAGCACTTTCTATTGTTGATACTATTTAAAATTGTGAATTTTTTTTGCCCACCCCATATCTAATTTATAGTTGCTCTGGGCAGTTTTTGGTTCTTCTTTCTGATTATTTTGAGTTTATTCTGTTTTAACTTTTAATATATAAAAAAACTTCTAGTGCATCAAAATGCCAACTTTTAACTTTTTTTTTCTTTTTGTCCACCCCATATCTAATTTTGCTACAAGCAACCCCGGCCAAATATTTTGGCGCCGCCACTTTTCGTCGGCTCATAGTTTCTCTGAGCAGTTTTGATTATTCTTTGTAATTATTTTGCTCTTTAATTATTTATTTTTGGTTTAACCTATTTTAACCTTTAATTGCCAAAAGAAATTCAAGTACCTACATCGAAATGACTTAACAATTTATTTTAGTGTTGAGTTTTACTAGAACAATAAGATAGTTCTAGACCGGGATTTTGGCAATACAGAATCAGAGGACAGTAAAAGATAACCAAAAACCCGTTTTGAAAAATTAATTTACCAATTTTAGAAGTTTAATCAAAGCTCAACTAAAATATTGTGAAAATTAAAATTTCTCACCTACAATTGTTGCCATGGCCCATTTCTTGGGGCTTTATCGAGATTCCTCGGAAATTCCGTTCCGGCTTGTATCCATCAGGGTCTTCGGAGCGCCAAGACAGGAAGATAAATTACCGGATTGTTTCAAGTTTATTTTTTCGTTTTGACGTCACGACCGGATTTATTAATTTTCCGGTGGATGGCTGACGTAAGTCGGAAAATGAATTAGTACATGATCATTGCGGTATTTTGGTATAAAAAGTATTTTTTGCGCAAAAAACTGAGAAAAATTTATAGTTGTAAAAACATTAACGTTATCAATTAATCGGAACGCTTCGGCGTCCCATTTTTCTGCCTTGCTGAAATTACCCGGCCGCCCCCGTCCGCAATTTAAAAACATCCCGAAACGGTTAAGCAGCAATTAGCAATAAAATAAAAAATAATATCGCCGTAGACAGTAAAAATCCGCGCTTGGAACAAGTTGCCCGGCAATTTACTATAATTGCGGCCTCTGATATTAGCAATAAGCTGATTTTTTATTCACCCCCGAGTCTCTTATCACCCCCCCAAACCTGCGAGAACAATAGCTAATCTGGGACCCAATTTTTCTACCGCCTCGTTCCTCTTAACGGTCTCCAGTCTTAAGGATCACTATTCGCTAACAAAGAAAAGATACAATACGTCAGGGCTATAACACTAAAAAGAAATGAGAAGTTTCGCCGCAAGAAATTTCTTGAATATTTTATAATTTGTAACAGAAGTCGCCAACTTTTTGATGAGTGGATCCAATTAAATATGAATAATTTAGTTAATGGTGACATTAGATGTAATTGATATCCCCCACTCGAATCGTAATTGGATTGCGGGCCACGGACGAAATTAATTTCTAATAACAAAGTTTTCAACGCAAACTTAATTCCTATAGAAATTGCGGGTCGAAACGGAGAGGGGGTTGTCGGCCATAATCTGACGAAAAACGCGTAAAAGTTTGTTGTAAAACACGACGTTGCAGCAATGTCAGACGTACATAGTTACATATGCAAATTGGATCTCTAACTTATTGTACACATCTCATAAAGAAAGAGATGTAACACGATTTTATATTCTTCAGCGACACGTTCCCTAACAACGCGTCAAATAAAGTTATGTTATTGGACTTAAGAGGATGCGGCACTTGATTGTGACGTTCTTATTACAAAACACCCCCGTACACGACGACAGTGATGATGATAATGGAAACGCAAACTACAACGGACTATTTCTATGTAAAACACCTAAAAGGAAACGTTTCAGTTAATCGCGTTATCATCCCTTTTCACAGATCACAGAAATTCTAACTATTTTGTTACATTGTTGGGGCCGTAACTGCGTTAATGATCTGATTACAGTGGTTTCAGAGACTAGTTAAATGTAATTCCAGGATTCAATCGCGCAAGCCCGAAAGCACATTAATAATGGAAAGGTGTTCGTTTTACATTGTTTCCTAATTCCTAAAATTTCTTTAAAATTGTTTCAATTGAAATAAAATGAGAAAATAACTAAAATTTTGCCTCCTCAGACGCGCTGAATTAAAGTTGTGAATTATTTTTGAAGTTGCAAACACGTTTTTTGAAAAAGTAATAACACACCCAAATAAGGGAAAATATTGTCACCACAATAATGGGAAGAGGAACAAGATGTTAAAAATTAATGAGATAACAGATAAAATACAAGAAATGTTAGTTAACAATTGTTTCGGTTTTTGAAGAGTAGAATTTGAAAGTCGTACTAGACTAAAACAGAGTAACCTGGCAATAGATCGCCACACTTATTTAAAATAAAATTGTAATGAAATATGTTAAAAGGGGGCCCAGAATTACCAAAAATAAGACTGAACTAAAAATACAAAAATTCAATGATATCAATATTGAACGAAAACCTAAGTGCAATGACAAAAACAACAAGAGAATTTTTTTTAAACTGGTAAAGGGTCTGAAATATTTACGTCTCGAAATAAGGAGCAAAAAGAAGAAAAAGAAATACAAAAGTCAATTCTAAGTATTTTAAGCGTACGAGATTAATAAATCGTGTTATAATTAACAAAGATAACATAAAGATTACAAAAAAATTGACCGCAAAGATAGGAAGAGTTTCAAGAAGCTGGTACAAAGAAATGAAAGTGAAAAAATTAAAAATTTGGAAGACGAGGAAATAATGTGAATATGAAAATACGACCACAAAAGGATTCTACTTTTCTTGGACTTTTTTCTATGTGAAAAAATGAGAAAATCAGAAAAGCGAATAAAATTGCAAATTACATTTTTAGATACAAAAATATTACAATGGAAAGCCGATACTGTTTCCTAACTAATTGAAAAATGTGCTGAGATTCTTAGCATTTTGATATAAGGAAAAAAAAGAGCCGAATTTAAATCACAAAGATAAACACAAAGAAAGAGCGGCAAATAAATTAATTGACTGGAGAGCATTTGTTGAAGTGAAAAATTTTTTTTTAATGGTAACTAAACGAGTTATGGAGAATTATTGATCAGATAATAAGTTTCTTGAAGACTGTCACAGGATTTTCTATTTACCACAATTAATACAAACTTTATGTAGCAATTATGAAGGCTTTCGTTCATTATTTGTTAAATGGCATTTTTACCAAAAGGCTTTAAATTTAAGAAAACTTTTTAAGCTGGAAATTTTTTTGTTCTATGTGTTAAATATTTAACAATTTTAATGAAATAAGAAGAAGTTGCAAAAAATGGAGAAAACATAACTACATTTGAAAATGAATACTAATGAAGAAATCTTTTCGGACGAATAAAAAGTATTTCTACCTTTACCAATTTTAAAATTTCCGAATAATTTCTTTGTTTGATGTAAAAGACATTAAAAAAACAAAGAAAGTCTATGATTACATTTTTAGATACATAAAAAAATGTTGTGCCGAACCGCAGATAACGTTTTGCAGTAATATTTCTCTTGTTTAAAATAGAGAAATTGCATAAATCTTTAAAATTTCTGTACAAAAAGGAAGAAGTAACATTCTAAGGTGTACACCGATTAACAACCCTATTGAAATTGTTATTATCACAAGGTTAGATGATGGAAAGAAAAAATTGCATAAAATATTAAAATCAAAGATAATTATTGAATGCAGAAATAGAAATTAATACGACCCTTAAGTACAGGCAAACACAGTATGAAGAATAATTGATTCGGTAATTAGTTTTGAAACTCCAGAAGATAAGCAATTAATTAAATTTTTCCCTAATCCAAATTTTCTTAGTTTCATATATTGCTGAAATTCTTAGTAAATTAAAAGTTTTTTCAGATTTTTTCTCTGTGATCAAATTATACTTGATATTTTTATATACTTTTTTTATGATAGCACTTCCTGTTTGTTGCCCAGTAATTTCCTTACACTTGTATCTTTTAATAAGCTTCCTTCACTTTTTTTTGTCTTTACTCCTGCCAGCATATGGCGTTTATTGTACTCATTTTTATAACTTAGTCTCTTCTGAATATTTTATAGATCGCCAGTTATGTAAGTTTCGTAGGCATCGTATTAATTCCAAAAATTTTCTACAAATTTTTACAGTTGGAATTAATTTTTTTTAAATCCATTTCTATCTTTTTCCGTTCGTTTCTCATTTCCTACCTTTCTTCCAGTAAAAAATTTGGCCTAAAAATGTTCAATCCATAAGTATTTTTAAATGAAACTTGAGTGGCTATATATCAAAAAAGATATGCAGCAAAACGTGGAAAAGTATCAATCCATCAGAAATTCGGGCCAAAAAACTAAGGGGTGTGTTCCTTTTTACAAGTTCCCAAAATTTTTTATTTGAGACTTTCATTTGTTACTAGAAGCCTCAAAATAGTCGTGGATTTTACATAAAATATTGTGCATTGTCTAGAATTTTTTTTCCTCCTTTTAAAATCACTGGAGAGGGGGCTTATTATTATTTTTTTAGTTACTTTTCTGAAAAAATTATTAAAACAATTGTCAAAATTTTATAATTTTTCTAAGTTTTCTAATCTAAAATCAAACCAATTTTGTCTTTCCCAGAATCTTTTTCCATTGTGTTCACATTCGTTTCTTACTTTTCTTAGCAGAACCTTTGTAATTAGGCCGAAAATTTTATTTCTTTTGTGATTCCGACAATTTACTAGCATTCCTCTCCCTGTTTTCTATTATTTCTGAGCTTTTTATCTACGCGAAAAATTTTGACCGCTTATTTTGTGGTTGTGGAAGAAGTTCTTGAAGAACTTTCAAAAAATGTTGATGGGATGCAAGAAGCGTCACGTCTGTCACGTTGGCGTACGTGAGCCACTCTAACTTTTCGACTGGCTAATCCAATCGGGAGGGGATTTTTAAACGAGGGTTGTTATTTTTAAAGAACTCAGCTCATCGATCATAAGAACGCATTTCGCCGGCGGTGTTTCATAATTTTTTGATTAAATTTAAGCGAATGCTGTGCACACAAAGTCGCGGAAATAAGAAATGAGCTTTGCATTTCAATATCAAAAAACATTCAAATATTTGCACAAATGATTATTCCATTAAAATGAAATTTACTCAGGTATACAATGGCCCTGTGTTTTATTCAAATGCGTCTTTTTCCTCGACCTTCCCCTCTTTTTGCCAAAGTCGATGGAAGAATAATACGCAGCTAGCGAAAAACAGTGGCAACACGATAGGGAAAAACTGTCGAGGTACAGTTTGATTTATACGATATAATTAGATTTTAAAAGATCCCCATGAAGACGGTGTCTAATAGAAAGAAATTGATTCATTGCCGGCTACGCCGCGGATACAAATTCACTGACGGCTCCTTCCGCCTTGTACAGATGAATGCAATCCATTTATCATCTGCTTTGCGGTTCCTGATAAAGATTTAGTTACGGTTTCTCCTTTTCGGACCGCTGATTTCGGCGCGTTAACCGACGCGCCCCTGACGCAAATACCTGCAATTCCACTCGATATCGAATCAATTAATCGATTACGCAGATGTTAATATTCGTGATAATTGCGAACAGATGTTTTCGATTAATTGACCGAATATTAAATTGCGGCAAATTGGGGCATTCGAAAAATAATTGTTTTATTGACGGATAAGCTAATTGTTTCGCGATTTAGGTTGCCACATCGCAAACAATGACCAAGAAATCCGACGAGACTCGCAACCACCAATTAAACATTTTCTCTTCTTTGTTGCAGCCGAACTGAAGATGGACGTGTTGCGAGAAAGGGAAGTGAAAGACAATTTAGAAAGACAACTGCTCGACGAACAAAAAATAAGAGGTAAGCGATACTGGTTGGTTTCTTTGTATGGTTTCTAGACAATATTGTTATATTGTTCCCGAGCTTTGTTGTTCCACAGACGGCATTGTTTTAAAATAAAATATCGGTATGAGTTCGAGTGGCTGTTCAAGGCGCTCGATTGTAGGTTTTTCAAAGGACATGCCCACGTTTAATTAAAGATCGCTTCAAACAAACAATTATCAAAGCGTTATTTGTCGATTCAACAAGCTGTCACGACCTTTAACTGCTTACGTCTTTGGAACGTTCCGAATTTTCGCAATAAATCGACCGAAGAACAAGGATTAAATATTGCACTCGTCTTGAGACAGTAATTCGAGCCTGACATTTCCTAAAGGTCAAACTGGCAATACAAAAGGCAATAAGGCGACTACCCCCTGCACTTGTACATCTTCTTTAAGGGTGACTAAATCAAGAATACCCTTATATTAAGAGAGTTCCGGCATACAAGAGCTTTGTTTTATTCGAACAGACCGACACGCCACATTTGCACGTCCTGCGACGCCAGTTTTACGACCCCGGATTTTCCCGGAAACCCCATTTTCGGGCGGTGACGCTAAATTAGACTGACCGAAACAATTTTGCAAAAATTTCTTGCCAAATTATTCAATTCCTCCCAAAATCCTTTATTTTCGACATTAAAATTTCGTCCTCTTTCCTCCTTCAACAAAAATATTTTTTTAAACATGCAAAAATTATGGAGGTCACTTTATTGGTGAGTGACACTGGTAATTTGAAATTTTGTCTTCACCTGCCATCCGAACCTTTCTCGCTTATTACCCGTTAATAAATCTGCTGAAAACGCATCGGTCATGGCGATTACCTACCAATTATCATCTGTCTACGTCGTAATTCCGGAAATCCGGCGTTATTCCCTTTCCGACACTTCAACGGTTTTCTCCTCATTTAACAGCAACGAGTACCTCGCTTTGATTATTAACTTTTAAAAAAATTGGAAAAAACTTTTGTCGTGGAAGGTCGTGACGAATGATTATGGCAATTAGGTCTGGAAACGGATGTTTTTTTTTTCTTTTTGCCGTCCCGAACGGACCCCTTTCGTGGGGCCAGAAAAGGCGACTGTTGACATATTAAGTTTCCCTACAAGTCAGTGAACACTTTATATTTCGCCCCTCGACGGTGTCACAACAAGGCGCATCGATTGGAAACGGAGAGTCGTCAGTCACGGGGGTGTCATCGGCCTGAGCTATCTCAGGAAAGCCGCGTTAGATTGATGAGGTACCGTGTCGGGGACACACCGACGAAATAAATCACAAGAACGACCACCACTAAGATAAGTTATCTACAAATGTAGAAACTTTTTGCGCATTTTCACAACAATAACTTACAATTGGCGGAGGACGACGATATGGCAAGGAGAGAGACATTAGGATCGCCTATCGTCCGAAATACGGAACAGTAACTTTTGGAATTAGGTGGAAGGATAGGGGAGTTTTCACAAAACATTGACACTTTTGTAAAAAAAGTTTAAAATATTTTTAACCTATTTTGTTTTCTTAATTTTTCTTCATTCATTTGAATGAAATTAACACATAAAATAAAAAAAATATCTGGGGCCATTTCATATTCGATTTCCTTCTTTGTACCCTTTTACAATTTCACACTTTTTTACTTGAGCTTTCTGAAATTTTCAAAATTTTTCTAGTCGTAGCAGGATGATAGCAGGATCACGTGGGCGTATTCTATCATTGATCTGGAGATATTTTTCTATATTCAAGCTCTTAGATTTGTAAATTAAACCTCTAAAGTGTTTTGCTCTAGCGATGCATTTTTTTTGACTGATAAACATGTTGCTTGAAGTTCATTTCCTCGCCAATAATAACTCAAAAATTTTTGATAAGTGAGCTTGGGCTACAGCAGGTGTTCTCAATAATAATAGATGGCAAGAAAGGACTTATGAGATAATTGAAAACTTTAACCTTTAACCTTAACGAAAAATTGTGACTCTTGAGAGCGGTGTCGTCAGAATACTGAAAGACATATATCTTTGTTGAAATCGCAATTTTCCATTATATCATAAAAAAAGATATTGTAGAGCTCAGGAGAAAGAAGAGATCTTTATGGGACGCGTAGTTGAGGAGAAAATTCTGCTGACGTCGAGTCATTAATTTTCACCCTGAGGTTGTTCAGAAATTCTGCAACAGCCTTGTGCAGAAAATTTGAACAGTTGAGGAGATGTAGTGTATAAGAGCCCCTTGTGTCATACAAAATCAAATGCTTTGTTTATGTCAAAAAAAATTCCTGCACTGTGGTGGCCGGGCAGTTTTGCGGCTTGAGTGTTTGAGCATAATATGGAGAGGGGATAGCTTGTCCTTAAATCCAAACTGAAATTTTGGGATGCAATGGTCTATTTTCTTCTTGAGATCTTCTTTGATGATATATTTAAAGTTTTCTTTATGAACTGGAAGAAAGGAAATTAAATGGTAGTGTTTCGCTCTTTTGCTTCCATTTAGGGGAAAAATAGTGTTGGTTAAAACAGTATTTGTAAAATCTGTTGATGCATGTGTAAATGTTGTATTCCAAGCTCTTGATGATGTTTCTTGTGATGTTATCTACTCCGGCTGCAAATTTTTTTCCTCTGCTGATAATTGAAAAGTAATTTTCTTCGTTCATGGTAATTTCTTTCTCGGCTGGGTCACTCTTTGCAAAAAATCGATGATGCAATTTGTTGACAAGTATTTTTTTTAATAATCGCTGATTTGGAAAATAATCTAAAAAAAATTGAAAAGCAGAAATTATTACTTTTATCCATTTCAGCAATAATATTAAAACCACGTCTATTCAGTATAAATATTTTATTGCTCAAACTCAATCTTTTTACTCTTAACCAGCTTCTGAAAAGTATTTGGGTTTTAAAAAA
This sequence comes from Pyrochroa serraticornis, assembly GCA_905333025.2. NCBI lineage: Eukaryota > Metazoa > Arthropoda > Insecta > Coleoptera > Pyrochroidae > Pyrochroa > Pyrochroa serraticornis. Next base: position 3,044,865 of record HG995157.1, on the reverse strand, counting down.
AAAATAATTTTGCAGGTTTCCAATATTTCACACTTCCCTTTTGTCTAGTTAATTCTTTAAAAAAAAATTGGGTGCATAATTTAAAGTGTAAATAATTTATAATTACAGTCATTTAAGAAAACGTGAAATTGTGTTAGTCAATTAAAGTATTTAGTCACCACGAAATTAGGACTATTAAGTGCTACAGAAAAATTGGTGGAGGCGCCGGGTGAATAATAAAATATTTTAATTTTATGACCAATAGAATTTGTTTGAAAAAAATTTAAAATACAAATATTTGTATCAAAACTGTCATCCTTTTGGTTTTCTTCAAAAAAAAGTAAGAAATTGGAAATTGTTATAAATTTGTTCTTCAATAAGGAGAATCTTTAGGAATATTTAAAAGTAATTGCCTTGGAAAACTGAAATTATTACTTCCATTAATATTTTATTACTTAATCGAAATTTTTTTCTATTGTTAACAAATTTCTAAAGAGAATTAAATGTTTTGCAATACTTTGCAGGATTGATCATTTTACGCGTTTTTTGCCTAGTTTGCCTTAAAGAATTTTTTCTTGTATAGTTAAACAATTTAGATCAAAGAACTGGATAACTAATATTTTCTCGTCAACAAATTAAACAAAATTTCTCAAATTTCTTTCAAAAAATTATTAAAATTAACTTCCTACCGTTTTGAAAAAAGAATGCTGCCACTTGTAGGTGATCTTAAAAAAACGCGATATATTTTCGGCCGACCCCGCATAAAAAAAATTCGACTGGCAAGTTTGTGTTGGGGTTTGGTTGGTGGCGAGGGTTAATTTCCGTGAAAACTGCGTCGGTTGCGTCATCGATGCTGAAACAATTCTGAAAATGGACAGACCTGAGTAAACGCATGAAATTCACGTCGACCATAATAAAGTTATGGGTGCAGGTAAAGGGTTTCAGGAATGGGTTTGATGTGTGGAACTTGGAGAATGTTGCTCATCTCGCGTCGTTGATGGCAAACGTCTTACTAAGTTCCCCCCTCAAGGCTTCGGAATGTCTGCGATATGTGCACACAGAGAATGCGATGATGACATATTTGTGCCCGTATGACACGAACACAATTAATACCTGAGCGAGAAACTAATGTGGCCCGTTCTCGATTCCACAAAACACCTATAAGGTAGATACCTATATCCAACCCGTTCGAGAGAGGGGTGATAAAAGATTTTATTGCGAAGGGAATTTTTTAATTACCACTGCCTCATTGTGTGTCCGAAACAGCCGTAAAGCGCGCAACAAAGTATAAAAATCAGGTATAATCAGATTAATTCGAGAGCACTCGAACGAAGAACAGGCCATTAAAACGTAATGGCACCACGCAATGTCTATATAAGCAATAAATAGAGCGGCCGGCCCATATGGCAACGCTGTAATTACCACAATAGCCATAATCTATTTCAAACACGTAATATGACAGCATTAAGACTTCTTTCGGAGGAAGCCATTTAGCAGCGTATCTGCATAAACCATCTTCCATATCCTTACACAGCTGTTATGGCAGTGTCCGAAAACCAACCGAAACCACCGGGACATAAGAACGAACCCCATTATACATACAAACTATCTAATCGACCCCTTTGTCTTACAATAAGACCTCGTCCGTCCTTTTCCACGACACCACCCCCGACGTTAGCGCGATCTCTCTCGCAAAATGGCCAAACTCATTTAAGCAATATGCTAGACCGATCAAGACAGTGGACACGACGGTAACTTTGCATGCTTCCACCCTTCCACGAGATCGTGACGTGGTTCAAAAACCCTCGATTGACATTAAAATTTCTGATCACCAACACGTAAAGGTCTTCAATCTGGTGATGGTTAATGGCATCGGACAATTGTCTTTGACACGTTGACGGTTCGCAATAATTGTCGGGTCCGACCCCAAATAACTGGCACAATTCAGACTGAATCACCTGTTTTACTGGTCGTAACTCCGTGATTTAGTGCTGTGTCTTGTTATTACGTCTCTTTGGATTAGAATCGGTGGAGATGGCACTGGGGGATGTTCTGGAATTTGACCGAGACGTTCGACAGAAACACGGATTGTTGAAGGGTGAATCGATACAAATTTTCTGTGGAGACTGAATTTTTTTTGTTAAATGACAAGAAGGTTTTTTACATTTTCTATTGGACTAAAAGAAATTTTTGAGTATAAATTATTTGAGGCAAAGATTTTCACATTTTGAAGGACTCGCTGTTAATTATATTTCTGAATCTGTTGGAGTACAAGTTTCTCTACAATTTGCAACAAAATATTTTAAAAAAAATTAATGAAGAGAAATTAGAAACTAATATAAACATCTTTTTGTTTTTAATAATATTCAAGTAATGTGTTGAACTTTTAGAAACATCAAATATTGAAGTTTATGACCATTAAAAATAAATTTTAGGCTTCCGATGTAGACTGAGAAATTGTTTAAAAAATTTTGAAGGAAATTATTGCGGTTGAGCATTTAATTTAAATTATTCTTAAATTACAATAATCTCATTACAACTTGCCACAGCTATTTGGTACATTTTAAGAACTTACCACTAAAGGCGTCCAAAATTAGAAATCAATAGAAATGACAACGTTGAAGAAAAAGAACATGAATTAAAGAATATAATAAACGGTTTCATACCAAAAATTATTTTTACACTCTCCTATGCTCAAAGCAATTGACAAATAAAAAAGAGAAAAATCATTTAATTGATGCATTAAAGATATAAAAACATATTAAAAAAAAGGAATGCACCACTATAAGAATTGTATTTTTGAAAGCAAAGTCTTCTATAATTAATTTTCATTAAAAATAATGTTTAGACGGTCCCCTTAAATTTTAACTTGCTCAAGACTTAACGAATAAAATAATAAAGAGAAAGAAAGCAAAATTAGATATTTTGAAATGTAAAGAAAATATTAAACAAAATAAAAATATTCTTTAGAAGAAATGCAGATCTGGAAATTCTACTATTGGGCCCAAAATATTAATATCGATATCACTAAATTTTTCCTGAATTTAGGAAGAAGACGTTTATTCTCTTTCTGTGCCCCAATTTTTACTAAATCTATAGTACCAATTATTTGGCAACCCATTGTTATTAATTTTGCAATAATAACCAAAATCCAATAATAGTCTGCAACTTCAGCACAAGGAAAGGAAAGGAAAACATTTAAGACATTTACATCAATATAAAATTTTAAGTAGACTTAGAAAAGCGGCATTTATCTTCTTCTTCTCTTTAATTTTGTTCCAAATGCATTTCAATATATTTCAGTTAATAACACTAACTTTGTAATAATTTTAGTTTTGCCAACAAATTTATTATTTTGCACATGGGATTCAATCTGTTTTTGACAAAATAGTAGAAATTATATAAAAGGAAGAATTTCGTGGCATGAGCCACAGAAAAATTATATTAATTTGTTGATGATTCTAAAAATATCTAAAAAGCATTTTAACAAAGTTAAAATTGAAGAAACGTTCAATAGGATGAATTAGGAGAAAACTTAAAAACAAAATATATTGATAAGAGTTAGAACAAAATTTATAATGAAATAGTTATAACAGCAATTAAAATCTTCTATTAGCTATTTTGGTGACTGGGAGACTATTTTTAGTGACTCTCACTATTGTTCTGTGAAGACTTCTTCATCGAGAAAACTTTTTTTCACCTTATTTCTGGTCCGCTGACCATCTAATTTTCAATCTTCTCATGATGATTCAGACTTTTCTTCTTTATAGTTTTTTTGCCTGTTGGAATACGGAAATTTTGATGTAGCTTCTGATTTGTGACATACTTAAGAGCATTGACTAATGCACTTAGAATTTTTGATTGTGCTCGTTAAATTATAGCTACGCAGGACTTGCTAGCGCAACCTCTAAGCTCAATACCATGGGTCTAGCTTGGGATAATTACAGTTTTCTGTATTAATAATTTATTCTTTAATATTATTTATGATTTTCTGCTAAGCAACCAGTACCGTTCTTTAATTTTAAGGTCTATTTGCTTTTGTTTCTTGCTTATATGTTCTTTTCAATTTAGTTTAGTATTCAGGTGAATTCCCAAATACTTAGCACAGGGTGATAAGGGAATTTCTGTATTGTTAATGTACACTGGACAAAATTTTCCGTTTTTTAATGTAAATGTTGCACGATGAGATTTGCTTTTGTAATTTTTTTTTCTTCTATCTTTTGGTCCACTCTTCTATGTGAAAGAGATGGTCTTGCAGGTTTGATGAGAAAATTACCAAATCTTCATCAACAGCTAAGATAACAGTATCATCTGCAAATGTGCCTGTTGTGGTAGAATCTGCTGTAGGAAATTAGATGTGTATATCAGGTACAAGACTGGCCCTAAGACACTGTCTTGTGGGACTCCAGATTTGATGGCTTGGAATTGGGACACTTCGTCGTTGATCTTTGTTCTATAATATCTATCTGTTAGATATAAATCATAAAAAAATCTGTCAGTGTTTGTTTGATTTTGTGCAATAGATCTTCATGCCACATTTTGTCAAATGCTTGACTCACATCTAGAAAAGCTACAGAACAAAACTTTTTTCCTTGAATGGCTTTTATAGTTGCATTAACTATTCTATGGCACTGTTGTGTTGTAAATTGTTCACGACAAAATCCAAACTATTGGTCGATACGTTGCAATATTAACTTCTCAAGTAGTTTTGAGATGGAAGGCAATAAACTTATTTGTCTGTATGACGAAACATCAGTTAATGGCTTTCCAGGCTTTGGTATAAGTATTACTTCAGATTTCTTGAGACATTTAGGCCAATATCGTAGTTATTTCTTTGATAATTCTTTTAGCATTTTTGATGTTCTCATATCAGTTCCTGGTGGTTTTCTATTGTATAATAAAGCAATTTTTCCTAAATCTCCTTAGGTTTTACAAATTGTATGCTTATTGGCTGTGGCGTATCTATATTTCTGTCTAGAATTTCTTGTGTATTTTGTTGGTTTTACCTCGTTAAGACCATTTTGTACCAAGTTTGATACACAAATTAGTGCTAACTTTCTAACAATATGGTCACAATCTTTAATATTCAGAACTGCTGGAAGGTGTTAAAATTAAGAAATAACGTAAATTATTTTTCCAAGACCAACTTACGATTTCCGAGCCTTCAGTCTTAAGAGTTTTTCGTTCAGGTTTTTTAAAAAAATCAACAAACAACGAAAAATGTCTCAACACCAATTACTTAGACAACAGCAATAAATTACACAAATTAAAATAAATGCGACTGCGATAAAATCTGCTAATTGCAACGAAAGCAATTGATTATTTCGTACAATGTGTGGATAGTTAACGCGAATATGGAAAATACCACAATTTCATGGTCTGCTCGTCAATCCCGCATGAATTTTTAATCGAGCGCATAGTTGCGGTAATTCCGTTCTATAATAAATAAAAACCAACTCCAACAATTAATCAACATAATTAGGAAGTAACGCCCCGATGTTCGATGTACTGTTGTGGGTGCGAGGTGCGTGTTTGTTTCATTTAATGCGATTGTGACACCGGCATTGATTGTTTAACATGCGATATCGGACGATATCACTGCCAGATACGTTGTCATTAGTTTCGTGACATTAACGCCAAATAATAACTTGAAACGACGTAACAAATAAAATTCGAGGAGGGTAACACGTAACGGGGGTGGAGATTAAATAAATCCCGATGTTGTCAATCGAGCGGATGTTGTCAATGGAAATATTTTAAAAGTGTCACGAGATGTCTATAGGCTCGGTCCTAATATGAAAATATTAAAAATCCCACTGAAATCCTTTTAAATGCCATATTAAAGCGAATTAGCATGAAAATGGTTTGACAGCTGAATGCCGGTTTAGTTCTTTAAAAGTGAAACGCTTCGGGCTCGAGACTAGAAACGCACTGAAATGCTGAATTTCCATTCATATTCAGCTTGTATGGGTAGGAACGCCAATTATTAGCGGGTTTGTTTGTTTGACTGAATTTGTATGCATGGAATAAATGATACTGGCCGCGTTATCATCCTTGTATCGTTTTTACCCTAATTGACTACACTCGTCATACGTTCCAACCCAATTAAAACGGGATCCGATTCCGCCCTAAACCGATTTCTTGATTTTCGCCCGGATCGATCCGGATTTTTGGCCGAGCCGGTGGGCGGTCGTATTTTGACTTAAAAGCGCCGACGAGAGGGTGCCAACATTTAAATTAAACTTTGCAGTGCTTTGTGAAAGCAATTGACAAGTAATTTACTGAGACCAATGGTCATTTGTGTTGTATAAATGAGTTAGAGTGGAGTGAATAAAATTAGAAGCACTGGTCAACATCAAAGCTCGCAACAGCCAAACCCTTTTACCGCACCAGCGAGGTATCGCATTTACACGGTATATAACGTCTCTCTGAAGAACAACGGGATAGGGTTGTTTTTTTTTATCCCAACAACGGACTGGCGCAATTATCGAAAATACCCCCGAGTGATTTTTTGCCAATCGACCGTGCTTAATCTCGTTCTCAATTTAAACAAGATGAATAAATATTATTTTTCAGCGGAGCCGCAAATTGATGAATTTTATAAGGTTTACAGTCGAATAGACAATTCTCTTGAAATCCCCGATTTTTTCGTTACTGATTTAAATGCACATATGAAATGAATGGTGGAGGATTTAAAATTTTAATAACAATTTTTCGTGTCTGCTTATCGTGTTACGAAATTAGTTTTGTTTATTTTGTGAGTGGGTGATATTAAAAGAATTTATTTCGTTAACTATTTAAACGTAAAGATACGTAACAGGAAATTAAATATTGTTCGAAGTGCAATTTCTAAATCCCTCCCTCCTCTTTTTGCTTTAGTTACTCTTATCTGCTTAGGTACACGTAGATTTGCATATAATAAAATTTTCCGCTTGTTAACATTGTTTATTAGCGATGAGTTGATAAAAATGTGTTGCTATTTGCATATTTGCTTAACATAATTTTACCAAATAATTTTCCGGAAGGTGATAACTGATCGTTGTTCTCTGAAAGTGCAATTTGGACGGGTTGCAGCTAGGGCGGAGACTTGTCTGCGTCCTTTCATTGCAAAAATTACTGTAATTTGAATTCTTGAAAAAAAAATCTTCCACACACCTGAAGAAATAATTGGTGCTATTTTGATTTAATTATAAAATGATTCTCCAACGCTGAAAATTTCGTGATCACTTAAAGAAATTTCGAAATATTAATAAAATTAACAAAATGTATTTCTAGAATTTTTAAAATTTTGGAAACCTTCAGAATAGAAAAGATAAGATAATTTGGACGTAACTGATGTCCAGTGAAAATAATGTATTGCCAAATTATTGCTAATTTTCAATCTTTTTTTCAAATTAGAAAAAAATAAGAATGAGAGGCCATCTTCGTTTTTTATATAAAATAAAAATTTTCCTATTAAGGTTGCCCCTTTTTTCTTTTATTTTCAGCATCATCATTTTGAGTCTAAATCCTCATAAAACAATTTTTCTTGATATTTCAAATCAACTTTGAAAGTGTTTTTTAAGTTCTTTTGAGCATGCTGACGATAATATTTAGTAATAGAATTGGCAATTTTGTTTAATTGTGAAATCTATTTCCCGAACTGACTCTTCAGAATCAATCAAATCTCTAATTCAAAAAAATATCGAAAGATTCTATATTTCATATTATTAAATAATTAGATAGAAATTTCGGGAGTACAAGAAGAAAGAAATATAGAAAAGTTACTTTTGCTCTTCTATAAAAATATCCATCTAAGAAAAATATATCGACAACGAGTCATAAATTTAATTAAGTGATAAGAATACAACAAATTTATAAAATTTTCGCTCATAGTTTAAGACTCTTTTCCATTATCAGATTTATTAAGAATGACAATTCTTTTTTTTTGAGTGCCATTATGGTTAACATTTGTATAGTATGCGGCTTTATTAATTTACACAAGCACGTGATACCTACAGTTTTAAGTCAAATCCGAGAGAACAAAAGAATTTATTAGAAAAGTTTTTCTAAGCAACTATTTGATGGCTTGGAATTGCCTCCCTACGGGAAACAACAAAAGAAAAATCCTGGAAATTGGAGCCGATGCCAACTGCTCCAATGGTAGGTGCAGGAACTTCTGCACCATTGCAGCTTTCTGATTTGAAGAATTGTCCTTTTTGTGCTTTTTCCGATTTAATTTTTTTTAACAAAAAGTTGTTTTAGCGTTAAATTCAAACACTTCTAATCCTCTTCTTAAGAACGTTTTTTTTTTGTAATCTCTTGACAGAGGAGTCGTGATCACCTTCATTTTATTGGAAAATTTCAAAAGGTTGGGGTAGGATCTGTTGATTTTTTCACTCGAGAGTATGTAGATACAGAAATAAAAAAAATTAATCCTCAAATACTCTGATAGAGTTGAGAACGGAAAAATCAAGAGTTGATCAAGAGAAATCAGATGGGAAAGAATAGAAGAACTATGTCCCAAAACAAGACACAGATGACAAGAAATGTGTCCATAGAAACTTTCTTGAGATACGCAATGCTAATGGGATGATGAGGAATTCTAGTGTAGGCAACAAGTAATAAAAAACTCGAAAATGAAGGTAAAATAAAAATGAAAAACGAAAAATTATCGATCGGCTAATCAAAAACCTCTACAAAATGTCGTCATGCTGAAAAAAATTCTTGAAGTCATTGCAAATAATTTGTTCATTATAGAAAACGGTCAGAAAGCGAGCCACTGAATTTATGTAAATCTGAGAATAACATTATTAAAGATAATCTTCGCTTACTAAAAAAATTAATTTTGTTAACGATACGATTATCGTAAATCGACAAATTATGGAAATCACGAGAAATTCCGCTGGTCTTGATCTCTTTATAGCGAACTTTTTGCCATCGATGCGACAAAGATTTGCGACTATCACGGAATCTCAAATTCCTTTCGAATTATTAACTTAATGCAACTTCAGTAAAATTAAAATAAACACTCGAAGGAACTGACAAAACAAAATATTTTGACCACATTGACAAAAAAAATTACTTGACCGCAATGGAGGTTGGGAAACATTTTTGACCGCTGCCTCATTTGTTCGAGGATAAATCAATTTTTTCTGTATTTATTTTATTGAAATGTCGGAATTATGCAGGAACGAGACGAGTCTTGATATTAAGTTACCTGTGCGGTCGAGATCAATCCGATAAGTTGAACGAATGCGACATCGCCGAAGAATCGGAAAAGCCGCCGTGAATTAGTGAAGCATCAAAATCATTAGGAATGTCGTCGATGAGGGTTCCGCCAAAATCTTTTAGAGAAACAGAAAATTTGACCTAGAAACGAGTCCTGAAAAAATTATCATCGACCTGAAAATCAATAGAGATGAGTAGTACGTGTTTCGAAATACGATAGGACAAAACCGGAGAGATCCCTAACTGCACACACACGTCACGTGTCAACATATTTCTCAATATCGCTTTAATACCGCACCAGATAAGTTGAGAAATCGAAAAAGTTTTATGCGAGATGCAGTGGAAATATCAAATGTTTTATCTAAGGGGATGGCGTCTAGCATCATCGAAAATGTATCGGGGACGAAGCGGGAATATTCCTCCCTGGAGCTGAGTAATTATTAAATTTATGCTGATTCTACGTCTTAGTTGGCCATGCCGTTCGAATTACAACAAGATTTACAATATTACCTTGATACGCCTTGCGTAATTCTAATTTATCTGAGGGGGAAACGCCGGCAACGGCTGAGATATTACTATTGCGATGCGTTAACGTGGAATCCCATTACAATCGTAAAATTAAATTATGACGTTTATATCGAACCCCACCATCTACCCCCAACCGGACACTACAATCGCACCTGAAACCGTTACGCTTAATTCAATTTTTAATTCCTCCCCCTGATCCTGAAAAAAATTACGTGAGAAACTGTAAATCGGCGGCACAGGAAATTTAACCTGAGCATTTACTACATGAAATGTTGTGACTGTAAACACCTCCTTGCGCAGATAAGAATAGGAAGAGCAGTAATAACAAAATTAGCCGCTTCCGGTGTTTAATTGTGATTAGAAGAAATCATCTTTTTTGTATAAAAAGCAATTGCTTAATACAAATTAATAACGTAACAACTCCCTGTCCCTGCGGTGTCCGCAGTCACGCATCCGTCGTATTTCCTTTGAGGATATGCCGGAAATTGCACGAAATTTGAAATCAATAACGTCATTTTTCGTCCCTGATGAATTAATTTTGATTGCTTGCCGGATTATTAAAACTACCAGCGAAAATAGAAGCGCGTGGCGTTGTTATTGTTTTTTTTTTTGAGGAGAAGGACGTGTATGGAAGGTGAGTAATTTGAGTCGAAGGAACGGTTGCATTAGAGTCCGGAAGTCACGTGCCGGAAACCCGAACCCGGAGTCAAACAAGAGACCATTAGCTAGGACAACTGTCGACACGACAGGCGAGTTTCTAGCATTGGACGCCGAGGATTGATCCGGTACTCGGAAGAATCATTATTTACGTTTCTGTTGTCGAGATGGATGAGAGAAAATTCGTTGCGATATCGAAATTTCCAGAAGAAGGAAACGTGGCGATTTTTTAAAGTTGTAGGGTACAACCGTTTTGAAAAATTTATCACTTGAAATTCTCAGTCAATTTGCACAAATTCTCATCATTTTGCAATTTGACTAGTTGTTCAGAAAATGTCTAGAAATTTTATAAAACGACTAAATTTCCAATTAGTCTAAGATACATTTTTCTTTATTTAGTTACAAATACACAAAATACCTTAAATATTTATATTATCGTCAATAAAAGTGTAAAAAGGAGAACTTTCAGGAACTTTTAAAAAATGAAAAAATCTCACGCAAAGCGGAGTATAAAAATATTGCTAGCAAAGCTTCTAACAGAATTCGTTGGTTTCTTAATTGTCAATCGAAATTTGATACTCATCTCTATAAAAGTTTTCAAAATTAATTTCCATAAATTCAAAACCAAAATTTTTAAACTAGCTACGTTTCTAACCAAATCTTTGGATTTTTTGGTGTAATTAAATTTTAGTTTGCCACAAACAAAAATCTCTTAACTTTGTGTTAAACTTTTTTTCTCAACATCGTTTTTCAAGTGTCAAGTCAACAGTGCCAAAAAATGGACTTGGAAAAGAAGAACTTTCTTCGACTGATTTTTGCCAATAATTGATACCAGAACTGGTCTCGAAACGAAGATGACAAATTTTTTTAAAATGTCACTTCTGGTGTTTCAAAATTTTCTTTTCGTCGGGTGGGTCGATTCTTGCCAAATCTGTCTCTTTTTGCGATCAAAGTCGTCAAACAATAGTTTTCGGCAACGTTTCGGGTATGGCGAAACGCTAAAGTTTGTGGTGTATCCAAGAAGGGGGTCGATTCGCCCTTTCACCCCCGTTATTACAACAAACACACACATCCACACCGTTATGCAGGGCTGCCAACGGAACAATCATGTAGGGAATGACGAGGGCGGGACATGGAGAAGGCATCGGGACTGATCTGTTGGTGAATGTGTAATGTGCCGTACGGAAATCTTAGCTGAACTTCCGCCAAAACCGCAAACTCTATCTTGAGGCGGTGGCCCCGGTGGTGTAGATCAGTTCGTTATTCGACAGTTATCGGCCTTTCGATTGATTAGAACTGCAACAAGCTCCCTTCGAACGCCAAAAGCAAACAACAGAATTTCGCGTTTACATAAATAATTCGATTCGATGAATTTGCAGGGCTATTTAGTTTAAAACAATATTAGCGAGTACAAATTGGGGAAGCCGCGAGCCAATTTTGAAATTTCAAACCCCTTATCGGTGGTTAGCTAAAAACGGGATTTTTTTAACGCAACTGCTTCGCTGGTGAGTTATTTTTATGGTTGTGGAGGTGCTGAAAGATTTTGCACCAGGATACTGTAAACATGCAGCAACAACGTAACTTTTAGCATCGCGTGATTTCTGGTCGTTCTTCGGCTAATTAAATAACGAATAATTAATTCGACAAGTATCTGGGATCTCGGGGGGCACAAAGAGGATCTAGTAGATTCCGCCGATTATGTCGATATAATTAAAACATAAAACTACAACTCGCATGCGGATGGCTTTCTCGTAAGGTAGAGTCGACTTTCAGGCTGCGTCACCCCCAAACCCGCATTTTAGGGTCGGTTTGCCACAATCTCAAAATTTTGCTCATCACCGTCTCAAATATTTTTTGGCAGCGTTAGATAGTTTTTGGAAAAAAAATTGCTGAAAAATTTGCGTTTTAAACAATTCTGTGGGGAATTTAAAATGAAATTATATGAACTAGTCAGATGTTCCATAAATTTTAAATCAGGAGTCCTACAAAAATCGTACCGTGCAACATTGCAAAGTCGGAGTGGGGACGCGTAAAACTTGCAGCGGGACGCTGAATGCGGCAGGCGGGATATTTTGACATAGCTTTACATTTCGTACCGTGACCGTTGACGCTGAATTCAAATTACTAATGAGATCCCTACAATATTGTGGTATAAGATGCCAAGAAACCAAAATATTTTCTGCAGACATTTTTATTTAAAATATTTAAATTCGGGGTACTGTTTTGAATCTGCAATTGAAAGGACGTTGACTTTATTTTAGAGAAAATTTTAATTGCCGTTTTCTCAGTTCGGTATGGGCCAAAAATTAATTATCTTTAACGCACTTTTTGTTTATCTCAGTGGCGGTTGCACAAATTAAAAAAAAAATATTTTAATAATATATGAAAATTTCTGTCTGAAGGACGATGGTTTTTGAATCAGATTTTTTGGGAAAATATTTAACAAAATATTAATTTAAATGTAGAACTGCTGCGTTCAGCGTCTCCCTGCAAGTTTCACTCCGACTTAGCATCCTGGACTTAGAATTCATAGAGCATTTGGCTAGTTATAGACTTTTGTTTGATTTAATAACGCACAAAACAAAAAATTTGGTCTTGCAAGTTTGTTTCATTTGTCACAAGACGTTTCTTGGGTTGGTGGAGGCGGAAGGTTCGTGTTATTGATTCAGTAAAATCCATCGGTTTCGAAACAATATTGTTTTATCATCAAATTCCATTCGGCTAATTAAGAGATTTCGCTTCGTCTGTTTACTCTTTTACAAATAGAGCAACGAAAATACTCGCCGCCGCCAAGCATCGGTTCATTTTTCGCGGCTTAAATTAATTTGCTCAATAATATTTTAAATTAAAATCGAATATTTACTCCATTCTCTCTCCCACCTGCTTTTTAAGTCCCGACCGTCCCGTAATATCTGAAAACCGAAACCTACTTTATTTCAAAGTCCATTCTGATGAATTTCCACCCTTCTTAATTACGAGCCCCTGCAATGGTGGCGCGGACGAATTTGCGCTTTATTCAACCGTTTTTAGAGGCTTCCTCTTGCCGCCGACTTAATCCGCGTCTTTGCTCTAATCTGTGGTCATTTTTGTTCAGATAATGGACTTTTATTAATGTATAAACTTAATAACTAGCTTTGTTGCGGCCGTGCCGCATCAAATATTTAACTCATACGTAATAACGTAGTGAGGGTAAGTCCAGGATTTGCATAGACAACTCGTAAAATTCGACGAGTCAGTTGCAAGAAGTAGAGAATTCTCGTCTGTCGAAACATACGTTTGTGACAAATTTTAAAATAATATATAGCGTTTCCGGGGGATCCGGAAAGCCCTCTTCGATATTGGGGCCGTAAATTCGATTTCGATGACCAGGGATCGATGCGAAGGGAAGGAAGACGCGGTCTATTCTCGGGGGGGGATCGTGCAAAAACTCGAGATGCAACAAATAATTAATCGCGCCACCCACCGAGAACAAAGGCGGTAAATTTGTGAATATAGACGAATCTAGTCAAGTGGTAAGACTAAGAGGCCGACTGACGGCTTTCCGCACTTTGCACATGGACATCGGCGCTCGTTTCGACAGCCTTTCGTACCGAAATCCGGTGTTTTTACTGCATCGAATCGTGACTTTATCGGGGTGAAAGGGGGGTCGTCACCGGATACACAATATCAAAACGTAAACAGTAAAGGAGAAAGGGCAATGCATGAATCAAAGTTATCTTAAAGGCATACCGACATAGGGCGTTAATTAAAGTCGGTGTGGTGTCCAAGTTGGCTAGGGTGTCAAAGCGGCTCTTTGTCAGAAGAGACTGACCGCTGCAGACTTGGGGCTCTTTGATGTCCACTGTCTTAGTATTACACGACTATTTCGAGGTGTTGCGGTATTTAGCAATGTATGACCGCTTTGTTTGGGCCAAAGCCAAAGCCTCTTGCACTTTGTGTAAAGTCAACGTCAAAGCTACCAACTGCATTTTGATACGTTTTTAAACGGGTGCGGACGTGAAGAAAATGTCACTTGAAAGAAATTATTTTCCTCTGAGAGAATTCGCGTTGAGCTAAAATTTTAATTTTCAAGTTGACAGCCGGTCGTCTGTTTACGATGACCCGTTTGGCGGCTCCAAAGACACCACCTCAAGCGACTCGATATCAAGAGAAATCCTGGAAACTCTATTAAATTAATTTTGCACCTTCGTCCAAGTATCCATAAAAGAATTTGCACAATTTTCTCAAAAATCCAAATAGTAATGTTTGGGTTATCCGACTTCGGGCATTTCAAGTCGTCAAAGTTTCACTGTGATCTTCGAGAAGTTTCTAGTAACTCTAAAGAGATTGAGGTGGCTTTTAATCTACTCTAATGAAGCTCGACGTAGTTGGATTTTTAATTAAAAAAATTACTGCAGCCCATTTACTAGTTTCTATTGTAGTGGGGGTGTCTTTATTTAAATTGTATTTTTACCTTAAATTTGTTTAACCGTTTCCTTTTATAAAATGCGGAAATTAAAATTTCTAACACTAATGCAGAGTTTAAGAAATTGTTTATGTTTTTGAGAATTTATTCTTGTGCGATAGCAGAATTAATCAAACTTTTGACTACTAGAAATTTTATTTTCTTCACAAAAACTTTTCTTTAAAATCAAAGACGCTGATTTTAACTAAACCCCAAAAAATAGTTCTACAAAAACTGTCTAGTGCACATTTTTTAACTTTAAAAATTTAGATATGCTAAAGAAACTTTTTGGAAGTAAATCCGCGATTTGGTTAGTTGTCACCATTGCTCTGTTACTTTGAGAAGAATTAATTTGGTCTTTATCTCTGTGTCTTTATAGAGATTCAGGTAGTGAAAGTTTTAATTCTTTTTGTTGAAGATGATAAAACTCTTTAAATGATGGTCTTACTATCTACTTGATTCTAGTTTGTCTAAAGTTTTGGTCTACATTGCATTTTTTTGTTGGCATTGTTTTTCTACAAAATTTTGAGTTTCGGAAATAAATAAAAAATTAAAAGAACTAGAATCCATGACAGGAGCTTCTGGAGTTCAACATTTCATTGTCATCTTGAAAGAAAAATTGATTCAGCATTAAGTTCTTTTTGCCAAATTTTAACTGGTGAAGTATAACATAATTAAAATGCTAACCTTCAAAAAATATTCTCTTCTAATATTTGATGCTATACACTTTAAAGTTGAATTTTTATAATTCTTGATTGCCCTCCTGCCTCAGATATTGTTAATTCAGTTGGTCCCAAACTTAATCTCCGATTAAATTTATAGAGTTTTTCTGCGATCGCTTTCCTTCGAACGGTCAGAGCAAACTATGTAGAAGAGATGTTAGTTTCACAAATATTTAAAAAAGTCAATTAAGGAATACAAAAATCATACATAGAATTTTTTTTAACTCTTCTGTTCACAATTTATTCCTGAATTTACAAGTTAAGAGGACTCTAGTTATAGAGAATAGAATAACAACATTGTTGCCCAACTCAAAAGAACGTATCAAGATTTTTTTTAATTTTACTTTTGTACACAGCTCCAGATTTTTATTTTTGGCCTATCGGTTTGTAATTTCAAAATTCTGTACTTTTTAATACATTTCTTGTTATAATTTGCAAGAAGTTTTCACAATTTCTCAAATTCACAAAAATGATCTTCTCGTAGGTAATGGTTGTTGAGATTTGTAAATGGGTGAAAATTTGAGAAAGAAAAATGATAATTTAGACTTTCAATAAAAAATTTGTAGTCAGCCATAAGACATATTAGTGTTAAATTATTTTTTTTCTAAAATTAATTGAAATCTGGTGGACCTAAATCAGGTGAATAAAGAGAATGCCCGTTGACAATTATTATTTTAGACCAACAAGCATTATTTAATGAAACTTTTGCTGTCCTTGCAAATTAATTCGATCCTGGTTTTTCACAAAATTAATTTTAAAAATGCATCTTTGAAACATTATGATTGTCTTTCATGTACAGTTACAATCCTGAAGATTCACAATAAATCTGAAGTGGTGTACAAAGACAAATTGCATTGTCGTGCCTCGTGCTTTCGACAGAAAACGACTAAACAAAAACTTTAAAAATATAATTATTTTAATGGCAAGATGGCGGTTCATTTTTTTGAAATTACTTATTTTTGTTTAGTGTACAATTTTTTCTACCCACTTTTAGTTCTAGTTACAGCTTTGAAAAATTCCTGAAAATTGATTTTGAAGTTAGGATTTGGTTTCTAAAAAAGCTTTGAACTTTTCTTGAAAACCTTGATTTGTTAATTAATTATTTTTTGAATTAATTGCATAGTAGTTTTTAAAAGCAAAAATTTTATTTTCTCCAGTACACCTCACCACTTCTCAATTTTATTTTTAATAATTTTACAGATACTTTTTAGAGTTTTGCTAGCTTTCAAATAATTTCTCTAGTTACCATCTTAAATGGTAAATGAGTCCTAAAGTTCCCTTAAGTAACTTTTATTATTTAAAAAAATTGCAAGTATTTTTTCAAATATTTTGAACTCGCTCAAAGAAAACAATTAATTATCAACTATGTCTGGAACCTGGATTGATCGATTTAACATAAATTTATTGTGACCAAAATTAATATTTATTGGAGGGTTTAAGATTATTTAACTTAGAAATGGATTACTTTGAAATTATATCTTTAATTATTTATTTTTACCACAAAAAAATATTTACAAAATGTTAGCAATACTTTCATTAACTTGCTCCAGAGACTTTTAAAACAATTTGACTTTGCAAAAAATATCGATTCACTATTTTTTTGTAACTGACATTTCTTCGGGTAGCAGCTGTTAATTTATTTATTGCGTCAAAAATGGCATCAAGATCGGAACCTGAAAGGTGTTGAGTGCAAATCCGGGTTGGTCCTGGGCATAAAAGTCGCCCATTCCGTATCTGTTTCGAATCCGGCAAACTATTTATCGGGCAGATTCCCTCAGATTTGTCGCGAAATCCACCCCGATAGTTGAGGGGCGAGACCTCTTTATATTTTTTTACGATACATCATAATACGGCTTTTTCCACAATGCTCATGCAATATTGTTTTTATGTGAAATTCTGAATGTTCGTTCCCGAAACTCGATTACGCTCTCCTCACAGAAATATGTCGGCTAAAAGCTATTTATTTTTATGTGAGTGTTATCATTGATATGGGGAGCAACTATTGATGTTTGACGATTTTTAGTGTTATTCCATCGCACACCGGACTCTGGTGGCATAATGGATTTTTTATTTGAACAGTGTTGGTTTTGTTGAAACCGAGTTAAAACGGCGTCCTCCAAAGAGAATTATTACCTTCCTTTGTCGTGAATGATGAATACGCTTTAATACGAACCATTTTCTACGTATACTATATGTAAATCAAATTTGTAGCGTATTTTAAGAAACCTATTCATATTCCCTTTTTTATTGTTGGTGAACAATGGGGAATTCTTTGGGGGTTTCGTTGAAGCGCGCGTCGCATTGGTAGCGTTTTATAAATTTCCAAAAAGTTGATTCAGTCATAAACAATATAGCAACAAAAATTGTTTGCATCAACAATATTCTCTGCGACAAGGATGCCCGATTATTGTTCGAAATCGAATTTCCAACACACATTTTCGCTTACTGCTTTCCGAATAAGTTTCGCTAAGGGTGACAGTGGGGTGTCCCAGCATGGCTACATAAACATTCAATCAGCCGACAGAATCTATAATACCTATAAATACGATATCAATAAGCGATTCTCGCGGGACTTTTAGGGAGAAACCCACTGTTTTATCGGCAAATGTACCGAAAAAAGTTATTTCACTAACTTACGTCACCGATGATATCTTTTCGGGGAGCAACGTTTCGGTTTTTTTCCGGTCAATTTCGTTCTTTCATTGCCGTTACGTTTTTAAGCAAATGTTTGTCTTTCTTGCTAAACGTAAAATATAAATATGGCAAAACAATTAAAACGTAAAATAATAACATTGCAAATATTTAATCTCGACGAAGGTAGGCGCAATGCTATTCAACATGGAGTTTAAAGTACTCATATTTCACTGTCATTCTCGGCCACCTCCTTACCAATTAAGATAATAATTTTTCCCTCCACGTGTACCCGCACACAAAGGTACGCCCACTTGTTTATTTAAATGTTTATTGTTTTATTGTTCCAACCAGGATTAGCGAGTCGGTAACGAGACTCGAGAGAAGGGAACTGGAAAACGTTTTCGAACTCGTTGATTGTTTCTCATTATACAAAAATTCTCACAATGTCTTTTAGAACTTAAAGGAATTTTTTGTCTCCACCATCTAAGTGTGGATCCAGAAGGTTAACGAAACCTGCGTTATGAGATACTTTGTAATTATTTTTTTACGAACCATCCGGGCATCAACGCTAGAACCTGTTCAAAATTTGACGAGAAAATTTTAGTTTTGAACAGCAAGCTCCAAGTGAAATTATTTTGAATTTTGTGTGCAATTGATATCTATTTTTTATTGGGAAGTCTTAAAACAAAATCATAATAGTAATAACTAAGCCACAAATTAAATGTTCTCCCGTTGGTTGTTTCTCATTATACAAAAATTGTCACAATGTGTTTCAGAACGTAAAGAAATGTTTTGCCTCCGCCATCTAAGGGTGGATCCAAAAAGTTAACGAAACCTGCGTTATGAGATACTTTGTAATTATTTTTTTTAAACCATCCGGACATCAACGCTAGAAGGTGTTCAAAAATTGATGAAAAAATTTTAGTTTTGAACAGCAAGCACCAAGTGAAATTATTTTGAATTTCCTTTACAATTGATATCAATTTCGTATTGGGAGGTTATAAAACAAAATCATAATAGTTAGAACTAAGCCACAAATTAAGTGACACTTTTTATACCAAATAATTGCTGCTTTTCTATGTTAAATAAGTTGTTTGCTTGGCGTAACAACTTTGTATTGTTGGTTGCAGGAAATTAAGTGCGGTTTGTAATTTATAAAAATAGAAAGATTTAAAAGTATATTTTTACTGATTACTGTAAAATTAATCGATTATTTTGGTAAAACCTCAATATATTTCGAATTTTGCTGCAACTTAGATATTATTTTGAACAAAATAAAAATTTTAAATAAAAAATTTTGCTTTGTACTATTCTCCAAAAATGTTTCTCCTTTTTACAATGCCTGAAAAAATTTACTATCCGTAATACAAGCCTCAATCCAGGAAATTCGTTTGCAGAATTTACGTAGTTAAAGATCATAGAAGACAAATATTTTTGACCATTTTTGGACCTTACCGACCTTATATCAAATCGGTCTGTTAAAATTTTTAATTTGTCTTTTCATTATTTTACATTTTACAAGCGTTTTATTTCAAAATAAAATGCCTTGCCAAAAGAAATTGCTCTTTTAGATTTCAAAACAATTTTTTTGTAAAATAGTGCAAGATCTGCAAAAACTTACAAAAATTAAAGAGTTAAAGAGTGAAGCAATTGTAGTCCACTCGTAGTCAAACCTTTTTGCTTTTATTTGTTCAACATTTTACAACAGCTTTTTAGAAAAATACCTGAAACCTCTCTGCTCCATGTCGTTCGAGACAAAATATTTTTTCTTGTCTATAGAATGTTTTTAATTTTTTTTACAAAATTTCAGGCATTAATTGATTTTAAAAATATTTAAACTCGTCTTGCTCCAATAATTTAAACTTTTATGTTTTCTTCTTCTCTTTTTAAAGATATCCTGTATAGAGTACTTCTTATGTAAGTTTTCTGCACAATATTCCAAGCACAAGAAGAGAATAATTTAAACTTCAAGAAATTTTTTAGCTCTTTAATTTTTTTTGCTTTGTGATTTTCACACAATTTTTTCTTCAGTCTCCGAAATGTTTTTTTTTAGTTTAGTTTTACATCATTTTAGAGATGAGCTACTCTCAAATTCAAGGACTATTAAAATTCCATTAAATCCTTTCTATTAATTTGTCTTTTAAACAATAATCTTCTCTAATTTCTTACTTTTTTAAAGTTATTTTACTCTATAGAATTATTTAATGTTAGTGCTCAACTCAGATTCTTTGTGTAAAATTCTAATTTGTTTTCAAAGTCTCTGCAGCTGAAAAGAGTTAAAAGAAAAGTGCGGAGATTTCCAATTTTCTGCCTTGAACCATAAAGACATGAAATGCTTCTTGCATAGAATTTTTTATATTTAGTCAATTAATAAAAACATTTTGATACAAAATTTCCTTTATTTCAATTTTACAAAAAGTTGAATAAAATTCCAGGGCGGCGTTTCACTAGTATAGAGAGTTAATTGCAACGTTTAACTTGCAGCTCTCAGACGTCTTAAGCAAAATTCAAATTTATTTTTAAAGTATCTATGCTTGAAAAGGGCTAAAAGGTGAATAAAGAGATTTCCAATATTCTATAAAATGATCTGCCTCCAACAATGAAGACATAAAATTCTTCTTGCACAGAATTTTGTCATAGTTATTCAATTAATGAAAACATTTTGATACAATATTTCCTGAATCGCGGTTTTGGAAAAATCACAAGAAATTCGAGACCGACGATTTGCTAGTTAAAAAGAAAATTGCAATATTTGAATTGCAAGTCTCAGACTTTTTGGGAAAAATTCAAATTTATTTTCAAAGCATCTATACCTGAAAAGGGCTAATAAGAGAATGCAGAGATTTCCAATATTCTATAAAATTATCTGCCTCCAACTATAAAGACATCAAATTTTTTTTATACAGAATTTTGTTATAATTAATCAATTAATAAAAACATTTTGATACAACATTTCCTGAATTGCGGTTTTTGAAAGATCACAAGAAATTCTAGGCGGAAGATTTGCTAGTAAATAAGTTAATTGCAATATTTAACTTTCAACTTGCAGATTCTTTGAGGAACATTCAATTTTTTTTCAAAGTCTCTGGAGCTGAAAAGGGTTAGAAATAACCAAAAAAATTTAACGTTAAAGTTTGAAACAATTGAACTGAACTCATTTTTTTCCATAGTCTCTGTAGCTGAAAAGAGTTAAAAGCACCAAAAACATTACCGTTAACACTTAAAAAACGATCAAACTAAATCAAATTTGAATAAAACTGTGTAGGTGGTGGATCAATTCTTGCAGCTGGCACATTTTTGTTAACAACAAACTTGTTGTTGCTTCCTCTGAGGGCGCTGCTTCGAACCGATAGAATATTGACAGGAATCAGGAATCCCAATAAAGTATCGCATTACCTCGATAAAAACCTTCACGAATTAGTTGAGATTCCATTATATTCCTTCGGTTAAGAAAAAAAACGTTCCGACCCGAAATTTAAAAAATTTCATTTTAATTCCTCCAAAAATATTCGGAATCGCATTAATCAAAGCAAAGCAACGGTCGAGATGACAGACGCACAAAAGAAGTTAATAACTTGCGGCCGTTGCTTTGCTTCGGTGGTTTTGTAAAGCCGCCACGAGGCGCCACCTGTGGGTGGTCTCTCGCACAATAACTACTAACAATATTTGTTCAACCCCTCATCCATATTTTGACTACTGTACTTAACTAAGGTTTGATTGAAATTGGAATTAACCCCTGAGCTTTCTACCTACCCAATCTTACAACATGTCGATAGTATAAATGGAATGTTGTTGAGTTGTGAGGAGATGCTTCATAAATATGTAAATGGTTGAGTATTGAACTATATTGATTCCCGCCCTCAGGCTTTGGTGTAAAACCCCCAATTTGTGCGTTTATGGTCTTTTTGCATTCAAGTCCGAGTGCAAGATCCTATCGGTACAGTTCAAGGTTTTGCGACGTTTGTCAACGTTTTATTGACCCAGAAAAGCTCTCAAAGAAGGACAAGTCAGCGATATTTTCTCTCATTCCCGTAAATATTTGCGATGTTGAAACGACATCGACATCGTATAATTCAACAACCGTTCATATTGATGTCTTCCATTCTGTGGAACAATCTCATGAACGTCTCATCCGTGTCTCTAAATACTGATTGGATGTGAGCTATCAAATATTTTATTTTCTTCGGGCGTGTTGGACCAGATAAGTAGTGGCATATTGCGTGGGGTCGGTGTCTCGATATGGCGAGGGTGGCTGGATGTTAGGCAATATAAAAACTATCAGTCACGCGACGCGTCGCGGCGGAAAGAAGAAACACATATCTTTGGCTTTTCGGCCAATAAAACTTGATTCGGAGATTCGCGCCGAATTGCCCTATTTACGACGCTCCTGACTTGCCACGATAACAATTCTATTTCTGACGGTCGAGCCAGGTATCGCAAGGGCGGTTTACGACCGCCGACCAAACTCACCCCCGATGTCCGGCAAAGAATTCGTCTAATTCAAAAGGCAACTTCAACGAAGAATAAATGTAAATGAAGGGATTAGTACAGAAAGTTTACAGGGAGGGGATTATTGTCTCGTAACTCTTCATCGTTTTTGATAACGAATAATTTATAATGTCTGAAAGAGGGGGCGAAGCAGGTAAAGCAATTATTGTCCTCAAATTCAAATTAATCATATTTTAATATACAGGGGGTTTCCTAAAAATTGTTCAATCTATAATTCCGTTATCTATTGGGTCACTACAGTAAATTACAAAATTAAAGTAGTAATTGCGCGAATTGTACAAAAAAGTCTTGAACTTGGTTTAGGTCTTAAAAATCTAGAGAAATGTGGATACATCTGAGAAAAATACTAAAAGAACCTAACTACAAATTAAATTTCTTATTAGTTTCCACGCCCGAATAGCAAAATTTATTTTTAGCTTCTCTAACATCTTCAGCGACATTATTTTTAGCTGTCGAGTGACTACTTTTAAATTTTTTAGAAGAATTTTTTATTTCCGCAATTTTTCTAAAAGGAGCCCCTCTTCAGGACTTTAGTCTTGTTTCTAATTACAGTTTGAGCAATATTTTTGTGATTGTTCCACTTTTCCCCTACTCGCTGAAAATTTTTAATGAATTAAAATTTTAATATTCTCATTATTTTATTTTGGGGCCTCAAAAAAATATTTTTGGCCTTAATGTTTTTATCAGGATTATTTTGAGCACCCACAATGACTTTACTGGCTTTTTCAAATTTTTTCATACTTTTAAGTTACTTTCAGGACATGATTGATTTCTTAAGACTTCTTAACTTCACTTTTGCCTTAATATCACTTTTAGATTTAACAATATTTTTGTTGATTAAGCCATTTTTCTCCCGAAATTACAGAAAATTTTCTTATCGTTCCCATAATTTTCTACCAAAAAATTTTGGGCTTCTCTAACGGCTTTATCACAAATTTTTTTAGCGGCTCCAATGATTTTTCTAACAATTTTAAATTCCCATATTATTTTCGAATTTATTATCTATTTCTTTCAAAATATTTTCAACTCCCGCAAAATTTTGAAGGATAAGATATAATTTTTTTGGAGCATTTATTTATCGTTGGGCATAACTGCTAAATATTGGCAAGATGTTTGTTAGAAACTTCTTAATTCAAGTCATTTTATTAATATTATTGTCTGTAATATTACTTTCAAATTAGAATATGTTATTTTGGTTTAAAACCACAGAAAATTTTACACAAATTAATTTAATTAAATTTTTTATTAATATGTGAAAATCTCCTAAATCTTCTAATTATTTTAGATCAAAGTGCAAACTGAAAGCTTCCTGGGTAAAAGAGAATTAATCCATACAACTTTTAAAACAAAATAAAAAAAGTTAGAGCAGCCGTAATTTTTGTAACAAGAAGAAGCTATAGAAAACCGATTTGTGGATTAAATTTTTATCAAAGCAGAGACTGCAACAGTTGCCTTAAATACTTATTGAAAAATGTTAAACGAATGCTATCTTCACATGTCTGGGTTAAACTGAGTAAAGAGTACGAGACCAAATAATCCCATAGAAATTATTTATTTGAAATTTCAAACAAACATTTTTAAACAATTTTAATTCAGTTTGTTGGTGTAAAATTTTCTGGAAATTTCCCTTTCATCCAGGTTTTATATAACCAACACCAGGTCCCTCGTTCTCTCCCGATTTTCAACAAATACAAAAAATTGGAATGGTCGTAATTTTTTTAAGAAAAAGAAGTTATTGAAAACTGATTTGTGAATTAATTTTTATTAAAAGAGAGACTTCAATGTTTGTCTTAAGTACTTATTGCAAAATGTTAAATGAATGCTATCTTCACATGTCTGGGTTAAACTCAGTAAAGAATACGAGACCAAATAATCTCATAGAAATTATTTATTTGAATTTCAAACAAAATGTATAAAACATTTTTAAATAATTTTAAGTCAACTTGTTTGTGTAAAATTTCCTAGAAATTTCCCTTTCATCCAGGTTTCATATAACCAACACCAGGTCCCTCGTTCTCTCGCAATTTTCAACAAATACAAAAAATTGGAATAGTCGTAACTTTTTTAAGAAAAAGAAGTTATTGAAAACTGATTTGTGGATTAATTCTTATTAAAAAAGAGACTTCAATGTTTGTCTTAAGGACTTATTGCAAAATGTTAAATAAATGCTATCTTCACATGTCTGGGTTAAACTGAGTAAAGAATACGAGACCAAATAATCTCATAGAAATTCTTTATTTCAATTTCAAACAAAATGTAAAAAACATTATTAAACAATTTTAAGTCAACTTGTTTGTGTAAAATTTCCTAGAAATTTCCCTTTTATCCAGGTTTCATATAACCAACACCAGGTCCCTCGTTCTCTCGCAATTTTTAACAAATACAAAAAATTGGAATAGTCGCAACTTTTTTAAAAAGAAGAAGCTTTTAAAAACTGATTAGAGGATCAATTTTTGTTAAAACAGAAACTGCAACCGCTGCCTCAAGTGCTCGTTGCAAAATTGCTAAATGAATGTTACCCTTACATGTCTGGGTTAGACTGGAAAAGAGTACGAGACCAAGTTATCTCATAGAAATTATTTAATTAAATTTCAATCAAAATGTAAAAAACATTTTTAAACAATTTTAAGTCAGCTTGTTGGTGTAAAATTTTCTGGAAATTCCTCTTCCTTCCAGGTTTCATATAACCAACACCAAGTCCCTCGTTTTCTCGCAATTTTCAACAAATACAAAAAATTGGAATAGTCGTAATTTTTTTAAGAAAAAGAAGTTATTGAAAACTGATTTGTGGATTAATTTTTATTAAAACAGAAACTGTAACAGCTGCCTCAAGTACTTATTGCAAAATTGCTAAATGAATGTTAACGTTACATATCTGGAGCAGACTGGGTAAAGAGTACGAGACCAAATTATCTCATATAAATTATTTTTTTGAATTTCAAACAAAATCCAAAAACATGCTTAAACAATACCAAATGTAGCTTAAAGTTTCCTGTAAACGTCACTTACATCCAGTTTATATATAACCAGCAACTCCTTCGGTCTATTGCAGTTTTCCAAAAGAAAAAAAAAATTAGAAGAGTCGTAAATTTTCTTTTAAGAAGGAAATAGCAGAAGCTATCAACATTTTAAGAAAACATTTTTAACAATATCAAATCAGTTGGTTGTCAGATTTCCTGGAAACTCTCCTTTTATCTAGTTGTTATGTAACTAACACTAGCTACCAAATAATTAGAAAAGTTGTAAATTTTCTTTTAACCAAAAATTATAGACATTTGTGGGACACAAAAACGTTTCTTCTAAACAGTTGATAATTTTAATTAAAATAAAATATTTGAAAATTCAACTTATTCCTCTACTGGTAGTAGCAACTTTCTGAAATTGAAATAATTTTGTAGCGCTTATTTGCGATGCTCCTGATAATGGGATGGTTGAGTATTTTCTGATCTTGCCTGTCACACTGGCTGACCTAGATAATTGAATCATTTTCCTAGCGATGAACTATCTAAGTAGTGTTTTCCCATAATCAGTGAAAAAAAGGCGCGTTCAGCAATTATTCCGCGTGTAATTACAAGATAGAAAAACTAATGAGAACTTGTAATATGCGTATAACAGTTGTAGAACCTCGCCGCTATCTACTTTGTATAGAGTTTGCCGTAGACCTGATTCGATGGATGATGATGGTAGTGATTGATATAAAAAGTCTCACAGGAACTGGCGCACACAACACAAATTCTTCGCCTGTGAAGTCCACAAACGTATTGATCACATATCGACAGCCTTCCATCTTGAGAATAATAACTGAAGTGAGAAAGGGATAGTCCCCCTCTCAGATCTGATAAGGCAAACATTATATGCACATTATGCATTGTAACCTGGCATTACCTTTCCTTCGTGATTGGCTGCTACGACAATCATTGTACGACCTTTTAAGCTCCACCCAGACAACATTTTCCCCAGCTGGTCAAAACGACAAAACAGGTGGTCCTCGTGGTCAAGCCGCCACCACCGCTCCATTGTCCGACTGTAACTAATGTACATATGTAAATTTAAGAATGACTACGTCAATTATGTTAAATTTCCTAATTATTTACACCGTTTTTGTCCAACGGCCGTAGCACACTTTGTTCTAATTTTTTCCGGATGATTTTTTCGATTTGGATTCCTGACGCGTTCAACCATTGAGATTGTTTGAACATGGGAAGTTCAATTACACGATTTTTTGTCGACTGGTGTTTCAGTTGGGAGTCGAATTAGGTTTTTCGAGGCGGGGACCTATTGTCGAGCTTTTTCACTAACTTTAATTAAATTAGGCGATTGAACTGGTTCAACGAATTTACGCGGTATTCCTGCCGCCACCTGCTCTCTCCTTCTTCTTTCATCTTTTCGGTGAACTATTAATACTTGCAAGTTGTGGCCGGCGTTACGCAGCGAAATCGTTACGAACAATCATCGAGGTGATTTAATTGCGGTACTGGTCATTTGGTATTGTTGTTTTGAATAAAACGCCGCCAGCAAATTGGATGGACTACTCAAAAACAAAATGGTTCGATTTTAGAAACAATGGGTTAGCCTGATGGTTGATGCGATCAATGAACAACTGAAAACTAATATTGTTTCTTCATTCACATCAGCTACTCGCTTTTATTTTATTTTTCGCTTGAAATTGGGATCATGGTAAAGAGAATAGAAAAAAATAACTTGATCTAAAACAATACGGTTCGTAAAAGAATGAGTCTTTGTGGAGCCGCTATTTTTTGTGGTTGTGCTAGTTCTTGTGGCCGGGACCTGTCGCAAATCAATAAAATCAAAGAAACGACACAAAAGCACTTTCAATCTACCGATTTTATTGTTTCTAAAGGTAATTACTTGATGGTCGTGTTTTTGGGGCAATATTTAAATTTGACAATTAAATAAACATCTCCAAGGTCCCGCTTTCGAATCCAAAAAGTAGCGACCAGAATTTCTGAAGAATCGGATTAATTAATTTCAAGATTCCTTTATTTTTTTACGCATTGTGGTCGCTTTGTGTTTTTCGTTTCATTAACTAGATTGATAAAAAAGTTAGGCGTTACACGCAAAAAAAAATTTTCTCGAAATCGTTACAGAATATTGAAATGGTAATTTTACACCCAAACTTTGAAATTTTGAATTAATAATTTTCAGAGTTTCAGTATTTTTTTTCAATTGCCGACAACTAGAAAAATTGTTTCTTGAATTTTTAGAAAATGAGTGGGACCGCATCTTTGGTTGTTTGAGACAATTCGTAATTTTATTAAAATATTACCTACAAGAGATTTTTGGTCTATATTTCCAAACGTAAACGGATATGTATTTTTATATGTAGGGTGAAAATATTACAGGGGTTGCAAGACTCACCCCTACCAGAAACTACCCTTGCGCGTTATCAAACTTATGAGTTCACAACGCTAAATAAATATAATGAATAGCAGGGTTGTTGTGTAAAATTTTATTTGGAAAATTGTATGAAAATATTTCAAAACCAAAAAATGCTTCGGTTTTCCGAAATAAATTTCAACTGACCCTTAGTTTTAAAATGAACTACCAAACAATGTTTTTTGGATAAACGAAAATCGGAAACTTCAAATCCTTTTCGGTGATGATTTGGATCGGGTCCGTTTCCCGAAGCACGTTGGGTCAGATAATGACGGAGGGTACGCGTCTTGACAGCCCAATCAAATTTGGCGGCTAAAAAGCCCGACACAATAACTGGGAATGATGGAGTACCTCGTCGGAGTATTAATAATTTCGTTGACAAGATCTTGTAAATGATCTGTAACAGGGCCCGTTATCTCGCTATCTCGAGGCGTCCATCAGAACAATACGCGCCCAATGGCTATGATTGCCATTGAACATTGATTAATAAACTTCGGTAATGAGTGTTATAATTAGTTGCAGCAAATAGAGCCGAAGGCAGGGTCGTGCACTCCTGGGGAGCGACCCGCTTAAGCTCCGGCGTCTCCGCGGGTAGTCTGACTCCAGATTGAAAGCCATTATACCGCGAACTGTTCAAATGCCTCTCGCGTCTACTTATTACTTGCAAACTTCAAAATCGTAGAATGGTTATAAGCGGTATTTACGATTAATTGCAATTCCTCTCTCATTTTTGCAGCGATGGTACAGAAACGACTGAGGCGGGAGCGCAGGGCGAGGAGGCGGCTCCAAGATCAGTTGGAGGCCGAAGTTAAGAGACGCATCCAGATGGAGGAAGCCCTGAAAGCTGTAGGGGCAGGAGATCAGCTCAGGATAATTAATGGTAAGTTAAAGTACGTGCTGGGACTTTTGCGTGATTGATAGGAAAATTGTTGGGATAATTCAGCGCGATTCGGAATCAAACGCGCTAATGTCTGTTGAGGATGTTGAAATGCTGTCAATCACAATGGGAGAGGGCGGCTCCCCTCCTGGAACCCCGCGGGATACCAGCTCCGGGATTGATCTCAACAGATTACAAGATATTTGCCTTGTATCAACTCGCTCATTAAGATAGCTTCCCCTCTAACACGTCTACAACAGCGAATTAACTTGGTTGCGTTCTATTTTTCTTTCTTTTTTTCGCAGAAAATCTAACACAGAACGAAATGAAAGTTAATAACCAGAAAGCAAGTTCGACGACTAATCCAGCGGAAAGGGAAAGGGGCACAGAACGGGTCGACAGGACGGACAGGGAACGCGTCGAGAGTCCTCCGTCGGCATATGGACAAAACGTGCGAGAACCGCCGCCTCCGCCAGAAACCAAGCCCTGGGGCTATTCCGGCATCGACCTCATGAACACCGGAGCGGCCTTCTGGCAAAACTATTCCGGTAAGCTTCCGTCTGTTTTTCAGTCAAATTTAGCATTTTCAGTAAAATTTTACTCCTAAAAATCAGAAATGAATCTTGGGGATTCTGCTCAAATAAATTGAAATCTCACTTTTGGTCATTTCGATTTTTAGTTCTTGAGCTTGATATTGATAGCGGAATTAGAAATTTGTAACTATTCTAAAAAGGCTTTTCTAAAAAGTCTATGAAGGCCAAGTATGGAAAAATATGGAATCCAAAAATTAAAAATTAAATTGCCAACGTTACCAAAAATAGATTTCTCGAGATCCTTTGAGATAATATGTAGGTGTAGTAGAATTAAAAATAGGAGATAAAAGTATAGAATAAAATAACTACCTCAAAATAGTAGGAAGCAATAGTGATTGTCAAAAAAAATTAAAGTAATTAATTAGAGAAACATATTAACAAAATTTTCAAGAATTTATTAAATTCCGACCAAAATAAAAATTTTAAAAGAGAGAATAATAAAATTATAAAAGAAATCTGAACTCTCAGAATAGGAAAGAATATTTCAAAATGTTAATAAAGAAATAAAGAACGCTATTGAAATTATTGAAAATCAACGGTTGATAAAAATAAATAGAAGAAGTTTTAGAAACATTAGAAGAGAAACTAACCTAGAAATTTAAAAGATTGAGTGAAAAATGTAGAACCAACATCAAATAATCTTTCGAGTTGTAGAACCAAAGTACGAGGAATTGCAAAGAATAAAATAATTACACAGCAGAGAAAATTGTAACGCTTATAGAACTGAGCGAAGAATAAAAAAAAAACGCCAAATAGAAAAAATTATTATGGATGGCAAAAATTTTGTAAAGGAACTTTCAATCTGTGAAACCGACGTAGGAGAAACAGTTACACAGGAAATAAATTTGTAAAGCTTGCAGCATTAAGTATTATGGACCGGAATGTGAAACCAAACCCTGAAGAACTGGCAACGAAGAAGAACATGTTATTCTTTTACAAAAAATTGAAGAAACCTTTCACCAGTCGCTATGGGTGTAAGGAAAAATTTTACTCGTGCCAACTACAAAATGAAGCCGATTTGACACCTAAAAAGCATGTTCAAAGGAAAAATTTTCATTAGTCCATGTAGGTTTCCTGGTATGGAGAGAACATTTAACACAGGAAAACATTTAGAGTAGAAAAAATTAGATACTAACTAACTAAGGAGCTACAATTGTAGGGTTGCAAAATTGAAGTGATGGACTGGGTTGAAATTAACCTGAAGAAGGGTCCAGAATAAAAATAAAAAGTAGTAAAATATACGAAATAATTCAGGAAGATCGATAATTTGAAAGGAACTCAAATGAACGTTATAGAAAAAAACTTGCTTGACTTTTCAAAACTTGAATGACACTAAATATTCTTCTGTGCACTATAACGTATAAAAGTAGTTTTCGAAAAGTTTCTGCACGCGTAACGCTCGCCATTTTGGATTCTTCTGGTTGGGTCAATTTCTTAATCTTTTGTTACTCCAAGTCCTGCCCTATTAATAACGTAATAAAAGCTATTTTAAAGAAAATTACTTGGATAAGATTTAAGAATTACGACGGAACGAGGGTAGACGAAATGGGGTAAGATCACGTCACTGTATGCACTTTTATGCATTTTCTGTAATTATATTTACATAATAATAAATTCTAAATTTTATGGTAGCTACAAAAACGCCACAGTTTTCCAACATTATTTTATTATTAAATGCGGACACATCTGGATCGCATTAATTTTTAATTATTTATTTAACTAATAAAACTTTACTAGCAATTATTTCAAATTAGTTAATATTAAGCCTGCAGTCAACCAATTATTTTTTTAATTCCGATGTAGTAAAATGTTTAGTTCGTTTTGTTAGCCTTATCGTTGTCATAATTTTCATCCCTTAACCCCTAACGTGTCTCACGACGTAAGAGTTAATGTGACAAACTTTATATATTTGGTACTAGTCTTCTTGTTAAAAAGTTTAGGATAAGATTCATGATTTAGGATAAGTTCATGAGAACCAGATAATTCTAATAACTTTCAGTAAGAATGGTCTTGGATTATTTTCTTGATAATTTCTCTTTTAAGGAGCGAAGAACAAAAAGGACTCAAATGCTCTCAAAATAGAAAAAATTATAGCTCATAAAAATAGAATTTTTTATATGATTATCTCTTATTTTATGTTCCCTTTATCTACATTCATTTTGATATCAAGAACTTTTTGTAGTACCAAATCTTAAACCCTCTTGGCTCAATATTTTTTTTGGCAACTTGAACTTGTTAAATCTCTTTGCATAACAAATGAGAAAAGAAATTTAATGGATGGACAGTAAATTTACCAACGCCTATTTCAGAATATGTATCAAAACTGAAAAACAACGAGCAGAAAATAAGCAAGAGTGTTCCAATAAGTTCGAAAAAGTATTTTGAGTAAATAAAAAGCAAATCTAGAAATAAGCACTTGACGTTAGAAGAAAAACAAGTTAGCTAATCCACAGGAATTTTCGACAGACATCAGAAAATCTCTAGAATATGCTCAAATTACAAAATATATTGAAATATCTACCTGAAGAAAGAGTTAACAGAAAATAAACAGAAATGTTCCAGTAACTTAAAAAAATATTTTGAGTAAATAGAGAGCAAATTTAGATATAGGGACTTGATGTTAGAAGAGAGAAAAATTAGCTACTCCACAAGCAATGGCGACAGACATCAAGAAGTGTCTAAAATTTGCCCAAATTACAAAATATATAGAAATGTCTACGTGAAGGAAGAAATAGTTAGCAGAAAATAAACAGAAACGTTCCAATAACTTTGAAAAAATATTTTGAGTAAATAGAGATCAAATCTAGAGCTATGCACTTAATGTTAGAAGAGCGAAAATTTAGCTATTCCACAAGCAGTGACGACAGACATCAAGAAATGTCTAAAATTTGCCCAAATTACAATATATATATATATATAGAAATATCTACCTGAAGAAAGAACGAGTTAACAGAAAACAAACAGAAATGTTTGAATAACTTTGAAAAAATATTTTGAGTAAATAGAGAGCAAATCTAGAGATATGCAATTAAAGCTAATAGCGAGAAAGTTTTGGCTATTTTACAAAAAGTGACGACAGATATCAGGTACTCTCTGGAATTTGCCCAAATTGCAAAATATATTAAAATGTCTACCTGAGGAAAGAAAGAGTGAGCAGAGAATAAACAGAAATGTTCCAATAACTTGAAAAAATATTTTATGTAAATTGAGAGCAAATCTAAAGATATATACTTGATGTTAGAGGAAAATGCAATTAGCTACTCTACAAGCAGTGGCGACAAACATCAGGAAATCTCTATAATTTGCCCAAATAACAAAATACATGAAAATATCTTTCTAAAAGAAAAATTTGAACTAAAGTATGTATGGAACATATGGAAATTCTCCGAAATGATTCCGAAACCAGGAAAATCAAACATCTTATTGTGCGATCTCGCTTCTACTCAGCTGTTTCGAAAAGGGTTTCTTCAAGGAGTTAAACCAAGTGAAAGTGAAGAGTAATCTTAAGCATCGGTTTAGAATTCTGCTCATCGATCATTTCTAGGTAGTCCAGAAAGTTTTGATAAAGTATATCATATATCATCAAGAGCTGGATCATAAACTAAAAAAAACCTACATACACTACTTGCTAAACTTCAAAAACCTTCTTTGTTAATCAAAAGAATTTACGAAGAAAATTAACTTGCTGACTTAAACAAAATTTTAGAACGGAAATCTTTTTAAAATTGTAAAGCTTTTAACGACCCAGAGATAAAAACAGTAAAAAGGGAGTATCAAATTAGCGTTCATCACCTCTATGAACCTCAAATTCATTAAGCTTCTCGACATTTTAGAACTACTGTAAAGGCTAAACAAGATGAAACCATTTGCGTCAGCATAAAGAAATGTGAAAAGGTCTTGAATGTAAAAAAGTTTATTAAAACCAAGACACTAAACGAACAATTCTTAATATTATTAAGTAATTAATTTAAGATACAAAAGAACTACTAGTAGGTATATAAACGAGTCAAGGATATTAAAAAAGATTTTTTTGTTTGCTCGTAACTGAAAGTTTTTGAATAAATAATCTCTCGTAGATGTATTTTACATAATGGGAATTTTTGACAATTTTGCAATTACTTGTAGAAATAAATTCACCTGTCCTTAGGGCCACGGTTTAGTTTGCGTTCCCTGTCACGACAATGTATACAGCAAGTCTTGAAGACAATTGTGATGTATTACACATTTTATGACCAACTTGTATACGGTCTGAAATTTTGTTGAAAGTCAATCGACTGTGTTTTAAAAGTAACTTACAGAAATATTTGAAATTTATTTTAAACCCGGAACGGATTGCTAAAAATAAAAATAAATTTAAAACAAATGAGGATACGAGAGAGTACGCGAAAACAACTAAACAGCATCCTTAAGAATTAGTAGAAATCGAAATTTTAATTAAAGACTAGGATAACGTTTAATTTAAACTTTCGAGACGTTAGCGAAAATTTTTAAATAAAAAATAGCAAGAGATTTAGATTGGTTGGTGCTTCGTTTCGTGCAAAGTTTTAGTCGCGGAAGAGCCGATGTAATTGTCAATTTAAATTAGTTGTTGTAAAATAGATTCAGAAACAACCACGAGTCCTTTTAAGGGGTTTCCAGTTTGTGCCAATGGTACCACCAGATTGAATCCCCATTAGTTTTTCGTTTAGAAGAACCCGAATTATTAATTGATTCCGATATTGGAAGTTTCTAACTTTACTTTGTAATTTAACAGCGATTTCCTCAAGACCCATATAAGGCGTTCATAATTTGATTAGAATTTTATTTTAGTTCGAAGCCGAGTAGAGAGCTTCCACTAGATTCAGGCGTGAAACCGAATCGTTTTGTGATTTTTAATAGGACCAAGTCACAAAACCAAACAATGAACGACTAATATCGCTCTTAAAAATCAGACACAATCGAGCCATCGACTCATTCTTGTACACAATTTCGAAATTAAACGCCTGTTACGGACAATAACAGGTAATATTCAGTAGTCGGGACGGAATTAAAGACGAAATAAACATTAAATAGTTGAAAGGATTCAATTTACAAGTTGCTCTCCGACAATCAGGATAACTTCCCAGAAAATGAGCCTGACGATTCGTCGCGGTTTGAGTGGCGTGTCCAATTTTCGTATGGGACTTTGGAAGAAATCGAGCAACAGCTGCTAAAGTTATTCAAAACACCTGTCCAACTATTGTTGGGTTTTTTAAGTAATTGGGGGTGATTGCTGGAGGTGGTTGTGAACGCCCTTAATATTGCAGAGTTTGCTCTGTAGTCCATGAATTCTAAGCACGCCTCGAAATCTGTGTACCGACTTGATCCTGCTGAGAAATGTTCCTGCGACACTCTTGAGATATCGTTCCTGCTAACTTGCTACGTTGCAGTATAATTTCCCCGGAGTTTCCTTGTTTACATAATATGTTTATGGTATCGTTCTTGTTTATTCACTAGTGGACGGATGGATGTTAATAGGGGGCGCTTGCGTCGGTGGTGGGATTGAAATTTGAGCTTCTCAAATATGTTCAGGTACTTTAAACAATTGATGCCATGCCAGGATGTGCTTGCTCAACCGTGCCCGACGAGAAATTATACTTGTTTATGAAACAGTTACGGCTGCATAACTAAGTTCCTCGACGGTCTACAAGATTTCCAATGAAACTTCCAGTCGTGACGATACAACCCCAAAATTCGTTCGATAATTAATTTTTGGGTAAACACTAAACAAATTCGGATTCGACTCGAACAAGTTTCTAAGTTTTTGTTGGTGGTGCCACACAAGTCGCGGCGTGGAATAGAAGCACAAATAATGCCACCGTCAAATTGCTTTTTCCACCATCAACAAAACGCGTTCGAGTCATGATTGTGAGGAGCACGTTTCCAGAATCGTGTTTTCTATCGATAATTCCGTGAAGTGTCGGATGATGCTTTTGTGAAATTGTTAGTGGAGTAAAAGCGTGTCAATTCGTCCCTATTTATTGGCAATAATTTATAGTTAGTACGCGTGTCTAATTATGTTGTTAATACACATATGCATCTTGAACTTAATTAGTTACATGATTCGATGCGACCGGAATGGAACTTATTATGTGGGATATCGCCATGTCATACCCGGCCTATTACCGGACCGATCACTCTTCAAATGCGCCATTCAATTAAAATTTCTCAAATATCAATTATTACCTCTACGCTTTGTACGGCCATTACTCGATTCTTGTTCAAAGAATTTCAATTCGAGAAAATTCACTCTTCTAACGTCTTCATCAGAAGAACTGAATTGTTGACTGGATTATTTTTGAACGAGTAATGTGCTAATTTAATTAAAATTACAAATTTATATTTTCTTTTTTCGCGGAATTTAGATAATTATCCCCTTTCTCTCTAAGAAGGAATTTTTCTTGACTCAAAAAATTTCCAGTTTGTGACACTTTTAGAAATAAAAATAATTTAAAATTACATTTTAATTTCGTTTTTATTCCTGCAAAAATTTTTGTTTTTTAAAAAATTCTGAATGATCAATGTCGCATTTTAATGTGCGGGTTTCGTTTTGAGGAATAAGTCGCCCAAGCCGAAGGTGCGTTAACTCGTTTTTATCGATCCCGGATTCTTTGGCAAGTGGCAGCTTGTTGCTTGCACCAACAATCGAAGATTAAATTACCCCAAGAACAAACATCGAAACCGCCCCCGAAACAACTTCCTCCCTCTGTGCCGACTTAGAAAACTTCTTAATTAAAACCGTGGCCGTAGATTGAAGGGATTAACCGGGCATTTCGGCGTCGTAGTTCACCGATTCAAACGGGAATGACAACGGCACAACGAGGCGAGAAATTGCAACAGTAAAGATAACATCGTGCTAAATAGCCGCCGGCTAGAATCCCTGTCCGGGATAATGGCATTGCCGTGGAGCTAAATTAACTACTATACACTCTCCCTTCTTATTCGACTGAGTGCTAAGCGGTTTGTCCGTTTATCTGTCCGTTTGTGTACACGGCGTGGCCCCTCCGACCTCCTGCCGGGCTTCCTGCAAGCCGATCCCGAGATTACGTTGCACCGTGAGCAAATTTACCCCGTTATTTCGCCGACACTTCCATGGAAGAACGAAATTTTAATTGTTTTTTTAGGATAGCGACAAAACCGGATCCGATTGTCGCCGCCGTACCTTGATCGAATTTAGTTCAGTTGTTGGAGTATAAGATTAGAATTTAACGCGCGAGGGTGGAACACCTCCAACAATTTATTTAGTTACACCAAAATGACTTCACTTTGTAGTCATAGAATTCATCTCTGATTTCACACGCGGCGACAATAATATCTGAATTTAAATCGTTTCGCCTCCGGCCACGAAGGGTGTTTCGTCACCGTTTAGGGACTTGAAATCGACGTTTCAAATAAAAAAAATTAATTGGAAATAGTTAATTGATTGTCGTTGTTTCGTTGAAATTTCGGTTAAATTAAATTCCGGCGTTTATCTGGGAACGAGTTGGGTGTAAGTACGATGATATCAGGAACCAATCAATCCTAATAAAGCGTAGAAGTTGCCGTAGTAAGTTGGGCATCCATTAGAGAGGCTTCCGGCGAGCTTCTGCGTCTTACCTCACTTCCGGAACTTGGCCTCCGGAGCCGGGAATAATTCAGGACCAACTTGCCACTTTAAGCCGTAATGAATAGGTAATTAGTTAATATTGTGCCGGCTTCCTCTTGTCCACGCGCTCGCCGGGGACCGGACCCGGTCCAAGTCCTGTACGTTCCCCCAAACTACGGACAAGTCTCGCATCGCCGTCTTGGGACCCATTACCGGAACCCCACAGACAACTTGCTATTGTTCGGCCAAGGAAAGGATTCCTATTGAATTAACTCTAATCACGCCGGATTATTATGGATCACGGAACAGGATGACGCCCGCCGCCCCCTTTGCCAAAACCTAAAAAACGCAACGCCGTCTCACCTATCTAGTCGTCAGAAGACGTCTAGGCGTTTCGTAAAGTGACCTGCAGAAATTATTATTGAAGTTTTCTCGCATTTTAGAAATAAGTTTTCAACTTTTTAATGCAATTTCTAAATTGAGGAAAAAAAGCGAACTCAAATCTCACCGCCGTTGAGGCGCTGAAATCTTGGTAAAAGTTACTAAAGTCGGTTGAGGCTTTAAGTGATAATTCCGGGCTTGTATCTGTTGGTAGTTTTCAGATAATAAATCTGTAACGTTGGAGGTACAACGTGAGTATTCTCAAATTCAAATTTAAGTATTTTGTCAATTTTACCACCTCTGAAATTTCAGTCAAAATGGTAGAATTTTGAAAACTTTTATTGGGACAAATTTTATTTGGCATAACCCATTAGTTGATATTACTGAATAGTAGTCCTTTAGTACTCTTAGAAAAAAAACTTTTTTAAGCTTATGTTAGTTGGTGGCGAACTCACATTTTTAGTTAGGCATCAATCTTATCGAATTTTAATTTTTCTATTAAAAAAATATAAATTTGACTAACTACCAACATTTTTTTCCTTTTTTGCATTTTGTTATATTGATTTTCTTGTCTTAAATTATGAAATTATTTAATTGCAATGTAAATTTACATAAATAAAAATTGAAAGCTCTTCGGTATTAAGCGCATCACTTGTGACCGGCTAGACTAATTTTGTAATTTTTTTTAAATGTTTGTCATAGTCGGAGTAAAGTTTTTAGGGAGAAAAAATTGGAAAATTTGGAAGAAACTAAGAGTCATTTTTCTATGGGATTTTTATAAGAACTCAATACAAATTGATCTTCGTAATTCTTTCTTGTTTTGTCCGTTATGGTCCTGGAGAAGTTTTCAGAGAAAAATTGAAACAGTTACAAAAGCAAGTCAAAAAATTTGAATAAACTGCAAGGATCATAATTCTTGTGTACACGACATATATGATTGCCTTTTATTGTTTTGTTTGTTATGTTCGCGGAAAGTAAATAATCCAATTGAATGTTTCAATTGACGAAAAAGTCTGGAAGATCTGGACAGGAACCTGAAAAATGCATTTCAGGCTAAATTAAAATAAAATTACATTTCTTTTACTTTTGTGTTGTTTCACGATCCGTCCAACAAATGTTGTTTTGTTTCTATTTCAATTTATTTCGCAATGTGTGTAAATGTTGCTTCGCAGCTGATGGATAAGTTGTAAATCAATCAACTCAAAAATACGTTTCCTTCTCATCTTTATTTTGTTTACACTTTTTTTTTCATAAATTGACAAAACGATCTCAAATGATTTTACTGAAATTTGGACAAAATGACGTGTCGGATCAGCTATAATAAAAATTAAGAAGCAATTTAATGACAAAAAAAATTAATAAATGTGAACTGCATTTATGAACTTCTTTAAAAACATAATCTACAAAAAATTACCATGGTCATGCAGATAATTTAACAAAAATTTTAAAAATAAAAAAATTCATGAAAAGTAGTTGATGTAGTGATGAAGACAATAAAATGTATTAAAACCGTTTTCTGCATTTGTTTGTCTTGTTGGTCTTGCTTGTCTTTAATAATTTATTAAAAAGGAAGTTGTTAATGTTTTAGCAGAAGATTGAGAATTTTAGAGAATTATTTAAGGAGTATTTTAGCAAGAAAAGAAATTAAATAAATTTAGGGCACTTTCTTTATGAAGAAGATGGTGGAAAAGATATATTTTAACAAAAGAACCAAAACTATTAAAATTACCAAAAATGTAATTTAACAATGAAGAACATAAAATAAATTCAGAGCATTTTCTCTATTTGTATTTCTCTAAGGGCATAACCTATGCAAATAATGTCCAAATAATGTCTTGTCAGAATAGGAATTAAATTTAGCTGAAAGGAAAATTAGCAAAAAAGAGAAGAAATTAATTGGGAGTTTAATCATTATATCAATTTTTTATATAAAGCTACTTCTATAGAATAAAGTCTAATAATGAGTTTTTGGTTTGACTCAGTTACCAAAGCAGAGAATAAATTAGTATCTCCATCATTGAAATTTCCTCAAAAACTGAAGGGTTAGAGAAGAAGAAAGTTTCATAAATGCACAAAACGATCGCAAATGAATTTATTAAAATTTAGACAGGACAACGTATCGGGTCAGCTAGAGTAAAAATTTAGAAGTAAATTAAATGACAAAAATAATTAAATAAATTTGAAGTACATCTATGAACTTCTTAAAAAACATAATCTACAAACAATTACCATGGTCACAGATTCCAGGAAATAATTCAGCAAAAATTAAAAAAAAATCAAAGAATTGCAGTTCAGTGATATAGACCATAAAATATATCAAAACCGCCTACTTCATTTGAACGTCTTTAATAATTTATTAAAAAGGAGGTTGTTAATGTTTTAGCAAAAATTGAGAATTTTAGGGAATTATTCAAGAAATATTCTAACAAGAAAAAAAAATTAAACAAATTTAGAGCACTTTCCTTTCTTAGATTCCTTCAAAGAGAGAATATATAAAGAAAATGGTGGGGAAAAATTTATTTCATCAAAAAGAGTAAAAGTATTAAAGTTATTAAAAATGTAGTTCAACAATAAAGAACATAAAATAAATTTAGAGCATTTCCACTATTTGTATTTTTCTAAGGGTAGAACCCATGTAAATAATGTCCAAATAATGTTTTGACAGAAAAGGAATTAAATTTATTTGAGAAAAAATTCAGCAGGAAAGAGAAAAAATAAATTGGGAGCTTAATTGTTATTTCAATTTTTAAGAATGATGCACATGGATCTACTTCTATAGAATGAAGTCTAATATTAAATTTTTGGTTGGTCTCAGTTATCAAAGCAGAGGATGAATTAGCATCTCCATCATTGAGACTTAATCAAAAACTGAAGTTATAAAAATGAAGAAAGTTTCATAAATCCACAAAACGACCACCAACAAATTTATTGGAATTTGGACACGGCAACCTCTTTAGGGACGGCCACTAATTAATATTTTCCAACATTATTCTCCTAATAAATTTACTGCGTCCTGTAGAAATTTTTGTTCCCATAATTTTTATATATTGAGCTTCCTGTGCACTCAACTACTTGATGAAGATTTTGTTAAAAATTTTTTTTTTTAGACAATGCATATGCATATAATTTACTAGAAACTAGTTACATTTCCAAAGAAATTTCCAATTGATACTGCGCAATTATTTCCAAACGTTTTATTTCCAAATTGCAAAAGTTTTGTTTTTTCCATTGGTTTTGCCATTTTAAATTCAAATTCAACATAGTTTCAAGCACCTACCAAGAAATTTCCAACTATTTACTTGTTAGTAGTTCAGGAACCACAAAAAGATTTTTAAATTACATTTAGTCAAAATCTAGCAAAAAGTAACAACAATTTTGATGAAAACAAAATCAAGGGAAGCAAAATTTTGACTGACACAAAATTTTTAAAACCCACTACAAAAATTGAAAAACTTTGTGACAGTGTCGAGATATCGTGACACCAATTTTTTTAATTTTAAAGCAAACTCTAAATGTTACTGGAAAAATCCAGAAACTTAATTGTGAAATATTGTATTAATTTTGTAATTTTTTGCAGAATCTTTGGCGCAGGAGCTGGAGCTGGAAAGAAAATCCCGCCAGCAACAAGTTGAAAGAGACGTGAAATCGCCACTGCAGGACCGTTCGGCGTATTATAAAAACTCTGTGCTTTTCACGAGCACGGCGACATAAATCGGAAACCGTCAAGAGGTGCACGCGTTTAGAAAAATGATGTAGTTCACAGATGCTTGGCAATGTTTTTTTCTTTCCTCGATTAAGTTTTAAACGAATATAAAATGATAATGTTAGCGACTTAGTTGTAGCTTACTTTCCGTTATATCGATAATGTAAATATGGCTAATACGTCCATTACTTGGGGGCATATCAGTTGTTCAATTTAGAAATTAGTTTTTTTTTTAAGACTGATTTTGGGCATAATCAACTTTTTACCAAAAAAATATTTTCTAATCACAATTTTGACGAAATTTCCCACATTGCTCAGATCAATTGTAAATAAAGCACAAACTGTACATATAATTTTTCATGGAAAAAAAATTCGAAGTTTCACGCTTTACGTGTAAATAATCGAGCAGTCAGGTAGGTCATCTTTAATGTCTGTATTCAACAACGCAAATTGTTCACGATTAGGTGAGATGATTGTATGAAACTTTTATACAAGTTGAGATTTTACATAAAATAACCATATCCATGTAATTTTCTTACGAATAGTATCTCGATTTTGTTTTTACAATTTGATGGTTTCCGCACAGTTAGTAGTGGCCGATTCTGACAAAAAGTATACGCCATTTTGACAATCAATGTCAGAAAACTGAACGAATACAATAACTACAAAAAATTCTTACGGGATATTGTTTCTTCGAAAGCCAGTATTAAATCGAATTAGGTGCAATACTGAACCAATGTAATGTACTACGACAAAAATATGATAGTGTTCTTCAATATAGCACAGTTTTTTTCTTACTTGCTTTAATAACGTTAAATAGGCTAATTTATAAACCGTTCGTGTTAGACCATGTAAGAGGCAGTGTGTATGTATTTATTGTAAATATATGTATGTGTGTGCCTTGTAGAAAATAAAATAAAAACATTGTACCGAAGCAACGCCTCACTCATTTCCCACCACAAAAATAAGTCGAACCCCACAACCAAAAATCAAGTGGCGTAAGATCGGGCGAGCGCGCAGGCACTAAATTGGCCTTTACGCTCCTATCC
Source organism: Pyrochroa serraticornis (assembly GCA_905333025.2). Taxonomy (NCBI): domain Eukaryota; kingdom Metazoa; phylum Arthropoda; class Insecta; order Coleoptera; family Pyrochroidae; genus Pyrochroa; species Pyrochroa serraticornis. Next base: position 3,002,579 of record HG995157.1, on the reverse strand, counting down.
ATCTGTTTTCAAATTCAGTGTTTAGCCAATTAACACTTATTTTGCCATTATACGCCGGAGCCTCGTCTTGTTGAAAGTATACTCGATTAACTTTTGCAAGGAGCAATGAATCCAAAAAAGTTACAATTGGCAACATAAAAAATACTTTTTCATTTGAGAAAATTAGTTAAACACCGTTTGGCATTAACCGCTGTGCCGCATTATTTTTTTTTTTTTAATTAATTAATTATATTATATTCTTGATTAATTCTGAGGTCTTGGAAAAATAATTTAAAAAATTCTTCGATGTGATTTTTGTTTAAAGATTGCAAAATTGTGTTTGTGCCATTAATGTCACAGATTGCATTCTAGGTTTTTATTGAGTGATTTCCGACACTATTTCTCTGTGAAAATAAAAGTAAAAAATTTGTAAGTGTCTTTCAATTGGATGATGTCCTTCGAAAGAAACTCGGAGACTTTAAACAATGATTTTTCAATAAAAACATCCTAAAATTGGTGTTGCTATTGTATATTTCCCTTTCTGCTTCTTTTTCTTCTTTCTTTCCGTTTAATGTCGGACAAATGGCATTTCATCCTCAGCTTCCCATTGATGCTTCTCGTTTTCAGTCTCAGAAATAATTTCAGCAGCATTCATTATGATTATGTTTAACAAAGCTATCCAAATCTTCTGCTTACACATGACCAAATTTAGAATTGTGTCGAAAATTTTCGTCATCAAACAACTTTTTATCTTCGCCGCCGTATCAATTTGGTATTGCAAATCTTGTTGCAGCTTTTCAATTCCACTAAAAGCTTTTGGGTTCATCTCTAAAAATTATAACATAAGTAATTGTATTCACACCTGAATAGTGTTCCAGATATGGTACAAGAGTCACAATTACTGAAGAACAGCATGCATGATACAAATATGCCGTTTTTTCATTACATCGTAAAAAAATTATTTTTATCGTTATAATTTTTCTTGGCTCACTTTAATTGATTTTCACCCCTTTGTGTACTTCAATAAATATATAGCGTATAGGTTTCGATGAGTTAGCAAATGGCTGCCCCCTCCCCACTTCTAGATCTTAATACTTAGCCGATCAGCGTATTTGCGAAATGGCCAGAGCGAATGTGGTAGATCGAGGTAGTGGAAAGAATCGAGTAAAAATCAAATAAAAAATAATTTTTGATGACGTGTCATATTTGTCACGGTATGTGTTAAGGAGTTAAGTTAATAATTAAAAAATCATTATTAAGGTCACTTTATAGTGATTAAAAAATAATTTGGTAAAGTTTTTGTTTCTTCAAGCCGAATAATAAATAACGGAGATATAGCTTTTGAGAAGCTTCAGAAAAGCTTGAGAGTAATAAAAAATGTTTTATGAGTTATGAATCAATATTTTCAGAATAGCTCTTAATTTATTTTGGAATCGGATGAAAAGCTCGTGGCCATTTAAAAAAATTTAAAAAATTGCAAGAAATCAAACCAGGTGAATAATTTACATGATTATTCCTAATATTGGTAAAGACAATCAAACACTTGAAAAGAGGTGCAATTTTGTAATGAATCAGCAGTGATTTTTTGCTACATGATTAATACGAACTTTTTATTGTTTTGGTTATTTTTGAGAGATTTAGCAAAATTATTTCCATAAAAAGTTGCTTTCATATGTTTTTTAAAACTTTAAATTGAGCTTCTAATTGTTCAAATTATTTGAAAGAAATTGTCTCTTGATTTTGCTATTCCACAAGAAAAACTAAAATGTTTTATGTTAAATATCGTTGCAACCTTCAAGTAATTTGCACTCATTTTAAAATCTATTTAAATTTTTTGTAAAATCCTTTTTACTTCTCACACCGTTTTCTTATACTCGTAGTTTTATGTCACTTGGTGTTAACAGCAAAAACCCATATCCAAATAGAAAAGCAAAAACCCAACGTATTCGGGCACTTCTTATGTTAAATTTAAAAGTTATTACGTTACCAACAAGATTACAGGTTTTCTAGCTAGAAAACCAAAACTTCATTTCTTTACCTTTAAGTCTTATTATTTCTTTAGCTGTGAATTTTTTAAAAATTATTGCGTTAGTAAAGACAAAAAAATTCACAACTTTTATGGCTAAAAACCGAAAGTTTATTTCTAGACCTTTTAGTTTTATTATTTCTTTTGTTGTAAATTAAAAAAAATTATTACGTTAGTGAAAACAACAAAATTTACAAGTTTTATAGCTAAAAAACCAAATACTCAATTCTTGACCTTTTAGTTTTATTATTTATTTTGCCATAAATTTTTCAAAAATAATTACTTTAGTGAAGACAACAAAATTTACAGGTTTCATGGCTAAAAAACCAAAAGCTTAATTCTTCACCTTTTAGTTTCATTATTTCTTTTGCTGTAAATTTAAAAAAAATATTTTGCTTTTGAAAACAACAGAAATTACACATTTCATGGGTAGAAGTCCAAAAGCTATTGGTTTAATCTTAAAGTTTTCTTACTTTATGGCTGTAAATTTATAAAAAAAATTATTACGTTAGTGAAGACAAAATTACAAGTTCCATGGCTAGAAAACCAAAACCTTGTTTCTTTACCTTTTAGTTTCATTATTTCTTTTGCTGTGAATTTTAAAAAAATTATTACGTTAGTAAAGACAAAAAGATTCACAAGTTTCATGACTAAAAACTAAAAGCTCATTTTTTGACCTGCTAGTTTCATTATCTTTTTTCCTGCAAATTTTAAAAAATTATTACGTTAGTGAAAACCACAAAATTTACAAATTTTATGGCTAAAAACCCAAAAGCACAATAATTGATCTTTTAGTTTTATTACCTCTTTTTCTATAAATTTTTAAAAAAGTTTTAGGTACGTTAGTAAAAACAACAAAATTTACAAGTTTCATGGCTAAAATACCAAAGCTCATTTTTTGACCTTTTAGTCTCATTACTATGTGGCTGTAAATTTATAAAAAAAAATTACTACGTTAGAGAAGACAGCAAAGTTTACGCGTTTCATGACTAGAAAGCCAAAAGCTCATTTGAGCTATTAGTTTCATTTTTTGCTGTGAATTTTTAATAAATTATTACGTTAGTAGAAACAAAAAAATTCACAAGTTTTATGGCTAAAAACCAAAAGCTCATTTCTTGACATTTTAGTTTCATTATTTTTTTGCCGTAAATTAAAAAAAAATAATTACGTTAATGAGGACAAAAATTTTTACTAGTTTCATGACTAAAAGATTTGCCAGTTTTACCACTGTTGGCCATTAGAGCAGCGCCAAACCTTTAGTTTCCTGTAATTTTATTTCTTGTTGCTTCTTTAATATTGTGTCAAATTACTTTGTTGAAAATCAATTTTCTGTGACAAAGGACAGGAGGAGAATGCAGTTCTAAGTATCGAAAAGTTACCTAATTACTTTCCAAAATAGAAGGTATCTTGCGTTAAAGTTCGTTTTTCTTTATTCTCTTCTATTCTTCATGCCACTAAAACACTTAACAAGGCTCCAAAATCACTAACAAAAACAATTTCAAATTACAATTAATTATGCAAATGTAAAAAAGAAGATTAGAACTCTGCCCACTATTTACCAAAATTAAAAAAAAATTGTAACCTTTAGTAAAGCTACTAAAGCATATGATAATTACCAAATTTTCTGAAAAATGTGCAGCGCCGTAATGGTAAACTAGAAACACCCCCAAAAATATTAATTAATTCAAAATTCCAGCATCTTAAACTAGTTTTTTTTAATTTTTTTTTGCTAAAGTAGTTTTTAGAATTGTTAGTGGGCGTCGAGATTGCGTGTATTTGGGGTGGCTGGCCGCAGAGTTCCGATGTTGGAGATGGGTTGGAGTGGGCGCTTGTATCGCTTTCGGATGTTTAATTAAAGTTTATTAAGGGTGAGCTTGTCAAAAAGGCTTTAAGCCGCGGTCTGAAAAATGGCTTTCATTAATTAGGCCGAAATTGGTAAATGGAGAATTTTTTATTACAATGGATAGGTGAAGCAAACATTGAAAACGGTTTAACTGACGCGAGCAACAAAGGTGAAGAGGCCTGGTTCTCCCTTCCAAAGTTTATAAAAATAAAAACTTTCCAAGTAATTTTAATTTATCGGCGCCCCTTTTTGCGCAGTGTTAATGAGTTTTATACCTAAGAGAAGATTCTTATTACATTTTAATTGAGGTGATGTGTACCGCTCGTATTGATGCTCACAATAGCAGCGGCCCTTTGTGGCTCCATTGTACTCAAAGTTTTAATAGATACTTCTTTTAGCATTCATTATCAGTCTGCTCCAGCCGACGTTAATCAACCAAATTTAGATATTATGTTTTCGTTTGAAAACTTACCGTTTATGTGCAAAATGAATAAATAAGGCTCGGGATTTTAATTATTATTTCCCGTCGTCGCGTCTTCTCGTTCCACAAAGTTCATTTATGGGTAACCCTATCCCTTAACGCCGGCGAAATCCCGGAATTAATCCGAGAATTACAGACGAAATTTTGTGAACTATAAAATGGTCAGTTGTGACGCCCGAAACGGTTTCAGCGATGCCTGAAATTCGCGGACGCATTCTTTCAGTCATATTCGGCAGCAATTCGAAATTGGCGATCGGCCGAATCCGTGATTCGTTTTGCAAAAAACATCCCCTCTGGAATTCGTAATCTCCAGTCCCAAATTCCATTACTGGAAAAATTTCCAACTGGACGTCGTTATTATTTCGTTTCGTTAAATTTCAATCACGAATTCAGAAATTTTGTGGCCGACGACCCGTGGGTTCCGTCAAGAATTTTTTTAATTATTGCCTCATAAAGGGACAGTCCCCGTCTAACCAGAGCCCCGGGTTGTTTTCATCCGGGGAATTATCGATTATGCGATGATAAAACATAATAAGTTTAGAATAAATGGGGGTGATTAAGTCGAAATCTTGGAAACACCGCGATGGTTGGTCGGGAGATATTCAAGAAATCCATCAATCTTATAATTAATTCCATTCGTTTAATTCTTTTCAAGATGACGTTAATTCAGGCCCGTAATGGATTCTACTCGTGATTTATTCTTCGGCCTCGGAATATGTTTTGATACAATTCACCGAGAATTGATGAAGCCTTTATATATCTCTTCTCCCTGAAATACTGATGCACCGGGATAATAACGGACGTTAAATAAAAACAAACTTAACTTCACCGGTGACGCCGGCGAAAACGCCATCAAACGGATCTGGCGAATTTTAATTTTCTTTAATCAAAAAATGTAAATTTAATACACAAAATCTAATCGAATTAAGATTCACTTCAGACCGGCGAAAACATTGACGAAAACATGCTTTGCTCGACGCCGGTCTGTTTATTTTCGACGGAAATCAGATTCATTAACGATCGACTGATTAAAAAAAAAAAACTCGGATTCGAGCCCAAAACGAAAATCTCGCATGACAACAGATACTTCAAAATCGGGTGCTATTAGGTCAATTAAACACAGTAATCCACAACAAAAGCACAAACCGCGTCTGGGTGGCTGCGAGGACTTTCCAATTATGCAGATGGCCAAAAATATAGGACTATAAAGCACCGCCGCCACAAGAAGCCTGCAGCTGACTTACACTTACCGTTCCTCTAACGCAAAATAGCTTCTATTTTGGAAAAAAATTTAGTCACTTCTCGACACTTAGAAGTGCATTCTCCTCCCGTTTAACGTCACAGAATATTGATTTTCGAAGTAATTTGACACAATATTAAAGAAGCAGCAAATAATGAAATTAAAGGAAACTCTAAAGCTTTGCTTTAGTGGCGCCACTCTGGTAGTTAACATAGACAAAAGTGGGAGGTTTTTGCATTTAAATAACTGTACTGTAAAACTGTACTCTAGTCAATAATTATTTACTTTATATTCTGGAAATATTTTTGGTCTTTTACTCATAAAACTTGTAATTTTCTTTGCTTTCCCTAACGTAATTATTTTTTAAAAATTTACAGTAAAAAAAATAATGTAACTAAAAGGCCAAAAACAGAGTTTTTTAGGCATAAAATTTAAAAAAAAATTGTTTGCACTTACATAATTATTTTTTTTAAGTTTATAACAAAAAAATTATGAAACTAAAAAGTCAAGGAATGAGCTCTTGGTTTCTTAGCCATGAAACGTGTAAATTTTGTTGCTTTCGCTAACGTAATAATTTTTTTAATTTAAAACAAAAAAAAATCAAGAAACTAAAAAATCAAGAAATAAGCCCTTGATACTTTAGCAATGAAACCTGTAAATTTTGCTGTTTTCACTAAGGTAATATTTTTTTAAATCACGACAAAAAGAATAATTAAACTTAAAGATAAAGAAATAAGCTTTTGGCTTTTTACCCATGAAGTTTGTATTTTTTTTTGTTTTCACTAACGTAATACTTTTTTTAAACATTTAGAGCAACAAAAATTTTGAAACTATAAAGTCAAAAAATGAGCTTAGTCATTTAAGCCATGGAACTTGTAAATTATTTTATTTTCACTAACGTAATTATTTTTTTTAAATTCACAGCAGAAAGAATAATAAAACTAAAAGGTAAAAAATGAGCTTTTGTTTTTTTAGCCATAAAACTTGTAAATATTTTTGTCTTCACAAACGTAATTATTTTTTAAAAATTTATAGCAAAAGAAATTATGAAACTCAAAGATCCGAAAATGAGTTTTTGGTATTTTACCTATGAAATGTGTAAATTTTGTTGTTTTTACTAACGTAATATTTTTTTTAATTCACAGCAAAAAGAATAATAAAACTAAAAAGTAAAAAAATTAGATTTTGGTTTTTTAGCCATAAAACTTGTAATTTTTTTTGTCTTTACTAACGTAATTATTATTTAAAAATGTATAACAAAAGAAATTACGAAACTAAAAGATCCGGAAATGAGTTTTTGGTATTTTACCTATGAAATGTGTAAATTTTGTTGTTTTCACTAACGTAAGAATTTTTTTTTAGTTTACAGCAAAAATAATAATAAAATTAAAAGGTAAAGAAATGATCTTTTGGTCTTTTAGCCATAAAACTTGTAAAATTTTTTGTCCTCACTAACGTGATTATTTTTTATAAATTTACAACAAAAGAAATTATGAAAATAAAAAGTCACGAAATGAGCTCTTGTTTTTTTAGGCATAAAACTTGTAATTCTGTTGTCTTCACTAATGTAATAATTTTTTTTTAATTCTAAAGCAGGAGAAATAATGAAACTAAAAGGTCCAGAAATGAGCGTTTGTTTCTTTGCTCATGCAAACTGTAAATTGTGATATCTTCACTAACGTATTTTTTTCTTAAAAAATTTTATTCTACAACCAAAAAAATAATTTGAGAGCTGTCAATTGTATTAGTTCAGGCTTTACTCCTTACTTGGTGGTTTACTATCTCCCTCTGAACAGGAGCGTCCATAGAAGGATTCTGCAGATTTTAACCGGGTATCTGTTACTTAGAAATAATTTTTAAAATTTTGTTCCCTAGAATGTGAAAACAATTGATCTGAAATGCGTATTTTGATAAAATTAATTAAAAAAAAATATTGAGGAATCAAAAAAATTCCCTGCAAAAAAAATTGTTGAGGTTTCTACAAAAAAATCCTATTAATAGTTCAAAGTTAACGCTCAAATTTAAAATAATTTTCACAATGACATAAATCTCTTTACCTCAACAGTTTTGGTTCAAAAATAGAAATTATGAAATAAGTTCAAAACTTGCCACTTAATTATTATTTTTTTTTCTTATTGTTTAACTTTATTTTCCTAAACTTTTTGAAAATGCAAAATAATTTGTTTAGTGATCTATTTAGTTCTATTCAATATTTTGAAGTTTGCCATAAATTATTAAATCCGTTTGTGGTTAATTTTTATTAGAAATAGTTAATCAAGTAATAGCAATTTAATATCATTCTTAATAAAAAAATATTTTTTAGGTTGCCTTATCTAATCCACCTGCTTCTTACAAACATCAGATTTTAGTTGTGTAACAAGAGGGGTGTTTTTTCGGTTGCCTCTATCGATTTTTAATTTAGTAAAGTGTGCAATGCCGGATCGACCTTCGATGTGGCACTGTTCTCCGTAAATTATCCTTCGAAAAGCTATCTAAATGGCTGTCTAAATGACTGGAGGCAATTCTGTTATGAAGCCGGCACCGAGAGAGCATACAGACAGCACGTTATTATAAAAATGCTGTCGTAAAAACTGATTAGAATTTCACCCCCATGCCAAATTGCTATTCAAATGTGTGACGCTATTGGCAACCGATTTATTCCGATGTCGTTGAAGTAACAAGATTGCGGAAGCTTAACGCTTGCCTGTCGAAGAAAAATGTTTGTTTTATTTAAATTAAAGTGGCCAAAAAAGCGATTATTACATCAAAATTATGCTGCATTGACGTTTCGAAGTTGCGGGCTCCTAAAAAAATTCTTTTTAGAAAAGAAATTTTTTGTACGTTAATTGGAAGTAAAACGTTATTTTGCGTTATAACTGTAGGGGTAAGGGGGATGAATTTTTATCTGGAATGCAAATGTGAAACCGCCGGCGGTAATCACATCGTAATATTTCCGCTGCGCATCACTCTATCAAATAAACAAAGCGAAGTGAAAAGCTTCAGATCTACCAAGTGAAACTATTAAAATGCAAATATTTGCAACCAGTTTCGGCGGGGTGTACCGCTCACCCCAGGAATTTATTTCAACAAAGTCCGTTCGATGTGGAACGTTTTTGGTTGGAGGGTGGACTGAAATCAAATGGTGGTACGAATTTGGATATAAATGGCCAATAAAAATGAAACATATTCATGATTTTTCCGACCGGAAACACGAATATTAACCCCGCCAAACGGTTCGTGGTCTCATTCATATTTCTTACACTCTGATGACGAACACTTTGTTCTTCGGGGACTATACGCTTTTATTAATATGCCGATAAATATAAATGCAAAACAGCCCGAAGCGACTTACCAGACGGTTCAGCCCCCAGATGCACAATAATTGTAATTTATTTACTGGCAATTTTTAGTCGGAAAACGATACCAGACCGACAGATGCTAAGTGGAATCCGACAGGCATGTCCGCGATTGAAGAATCAAAATCGCCTTTATAGCAACAAAAATTTATCTTTCTAGCTCTCAATTTTTTTTTAATTTTACTCTAATATTTTTGCTTTACACGTTCTATGCTTCCGTTTTACCAGCCACATTGGTACGCTACTGCCTATTGTTCAAAATTGCAAAAAAAATTAAAATCCGTAAGCGCTCCGCAAGAAAAAGAATTATTTTTACAAAGCTTTTGAAGTATTTTAGATATAAATGTTAAAGGCATTAAGTTTAATGAACAGTTGTTCTTCAGTAAAGAATTTAGAAATTTAATGGAAACGTTGAGTTGAATTAAAAAAATTGTGCAATTTGTGAGAAAATTGGTGAACTTGCGAGTTTTCCAGAAAAATTGGATCCAATCTGGTTAGAAATAATTTCGTTACATTTAAAAGCTCGCTAGAAACTATCGGTAAGATCTGGCACTCCGACGAGGATTTTATTACAGAAATTTAGCTGAAGAAGCCAGACGACTTTATCTACGTCAATATCCTTTTCTGTCAATTTCATATTCGGAACATTCTAAAAAGGTTTTTATTTCTGTTATTTTGGCCAAATTTTGAAAAAATAGTTCTCACAACATACAAATCGCTAAAGAAATTGACCAAAACAGTTGAGTAGTGCAATTTTGAGGAATTTTTGTTATTTAAGCCATATTAGTAGGCTACTGCATATTGTCCAAAATAGATAAAAAAAAAAAATTCGTAAGCGCTCGGCTAGAAAGAAGAAATTATTTTTACAAATATTTTGAGGTATTTTATTTTAAATTTTAAGGGCATTAAGTTTAATGAACAGTTATTCTTCAGCAAAGAATTTCGAAATTTAATAGAAACGTTAAGTTAAATTTAAAAAATTGTGCAATTTGTATGAATATTGGTGAACTTGCAAATTTTACAGGAAAATTGGACCCAAACTCGTTAGAAATAATTTCGTTGCATTTAGAAGCTCGCTAGAAATTATCGATAAGATCTGCCACTCTGTCAAGGATTTTATTACAAAAATCCAGCTGAATAGGCCAGGCGCCTTTATCTACGTCAATATCCTTTTCGGTCAATTTCACATCCGGAACATTTTAAAATTGTTTTTATTTCTGTTATTTTGCTCCAATATTGCATAAAAAAATTTCACAGCATATAAATCGCCAATGAAATTGACCAAACAGTTCAGTGGCGCAATTTTGGAAAATTTTTGTTTTACCAGCCAAATTGGTACGATATTGCATACTGTCCGAAATTGCTAAAAAAAATTAATTTCGTAAGCGCTCTGCTAGAAAGAAAAAAATATTTTCACAAACCTTTCAAAGTATTCTAGTTATAAATGTTAAGGACATCAAGCTTAATAAACAATTATTCTGCAACAAAGAATTTCGAAATTTAATAGAAACGTTAAGTTGAATTAAAAGAATGTGCAATTTGTGAGAATATTGGTAAACTTGCAAGTTTTCCAAGGAAATTGCACCCAATCTTGTTGGAAATAATTTGGTTACATTTAAAGGCTTGCTAGAAACTATCGGTAAGATCTGGCACCCCCGGAGGATTTTATTACAAAATTCTAGCCTAAGAGGCCAGACGCCTTTATCTACGTCAATATCCTTTTCGGTTAATTTCAAATGCGAAACAATCTAAAATTGTTTTTATTTCTGTTATTTTGCCTAAACTTTGCACAAATAATCCTCACAACATATAAATCGCTAATGAAATTGACCAAAACATTTCAGTGGCTCAATTTTGGGAAATTTCCGTCTTACCAGCCACTTCGGTACGCTACTTCATATTGTCAAAAATTTTGGGAAATTTTTGTTTTACCAGCCAAATTGGTACGATACTGCATACTGTCCGAAATTGCTGAAAAAATTAAGTTCCGTAAGCATTCTGTTAGAAAAAAAAATATTTTTACAAATCTTCCCAAGTATTTTAGTTACAAATTTTAATCGCATCAAGTTTAATGAATAATTGATCTTCAACAAAGAATTTCAAAATTTAATAAAAATGTTAAGTTGAATTTAAAAAATTGTGCAATTTGTGAGAATATTGGTGAACTTGCAAGTTTTCCAGGGAAATTGGACGCAATCTCGTTAGAAATAATTTCGTTACATTTAAAAGCTTGCTAGAAACTATCGGTAAGATCTGGCACTCCGACGAGGATTTTATTACAAAAATCCAGCTGAAGAGGCCAGACGCCTTTATCTACGTCAATATCCTTTTCGGTCAATTTCATATCCGGAACATTTTAGTATATTGAAAAATGAGAGCCACCAGGGAACGATCCATCCGCCAAAAGATAGCGGCCACCGGCCAGTTTCCCCCCAATTCAGACGGATCGCCACGGGGGTACCGGCATTAAAACCCGAAAAAGAAAGAGCCTCGTCAAACGTGAAATACGGCGAAAATATGAGCAATTATTTATCGATTAGAGAGAATCCCGGCAAATCCCGGCATTAGTTTTGTTTAGGCGCAACGGTATAGGAGCGATTTGATCCGGACTTTAATCCGGGTGCCGGAGAACATCTTTACTCTGACCGCAAACTCGGGATCTTACAAACACTAAGCTTAGGTTTAGAAATTAATTTCGTCTTGCTACATCGCTGATGAGGCTAAACGTTTCTGTTTTAGCTAGACGCGTAAACAATCAATCCAATCGTGGTTACGTTTCGATTTTTTTTATGTTGCTAGTTAATCCGGGGGTTGCGATAAGATATCCGGGAACGTGTGTAGGTTCCGGCGACACAGAGACATCACATCAAAGCGACATCAGCTTGCGCTAGATTGCTCTCAATAATTACTATGCAAAATTATTAGCATATTAATTAAAGAAAATGTAATTAAAATTGAGTTGTGTCGAATAGGAACGCGATTATCATAACTGAGTTGGGAGCGAGTTCAAAATATGTCCACCATTGGAAAAGTGATCAAAAGTGAGACGTAAATTGCTACTGGAACATCTTTTGACGCCTTCATTTAAATACACCAAATTTAGATTCTGTTTTTATCACTTTTGCATTCGTTTGCATATTAATCCAGCCACACGTGCTTATTACTAATAAATTATTTATGGCAAGCGACAAATCCAGGACGGACCTCTAGGAGTGTCCGAAAATAAATTATTGAACAACACCGTTTCCTGATGTCAAGTGCTTTTACCTCTTCAATTACGCGTTCGTTAGCCGTAGAAAAATTGGCGATTTCTTTGATAAAATTTTAATAAAATCGCAAAAAGGCCACCGGCCCACTTTTTCTCGTTGTAATTAACAGCAATTGCTATAGTCAAACTAGCGTAAAATTCTAGGTAATTTGTGTTTACCGGAACCTTCAACGATGATCTCGTACATATACTGACGCCGGTTTCCGTTGTGAAACGAATCGTTTCGATAATTAAAGCGAAATTAACGCGACGTGAGTGACGTACATAAGTGAGGACTTGGTTAACGTTAATAAGCAAATTGCGAAGTTGGCACGTTTGGTTATAAAATTTATTCAAAAATAGCTACCATTTATCGCTAAATTTGCTATAAAGACATTTATTTTGCATTTATTAACTTAACTAGCAATTTACAGATTGAGACAATTTGATCATTTTTGAAAGGTGTCTGCTTCAAAAACAAGTTTAATTTTATGGACTAAAATTTAAATAACCACCACAACATTTTATTTTGTGAAAGTATTGTCGTTAAGAGTGAGATTGATAGTGAAAATAAACCGAAATTTTTGGCGCAGAAATTTTTTTAACGTCGAATATCAAAATTTATAAAAAATTAAAAAACATCTCAATCATAGCAATAATTCTCTATGTTAAAATCGACTATGCAAATATTTTTTGTAAATTGTACTTCTTCTGACTGAGAAACTATTTTCAGCGAGTTTAACTATTGTCCTTCTCCATCGAGAAGACTTCTTCTGCACTTTATTTTAGGTCTACTCACCATCTTCATTTCAATTCTCTGTTGTTTCTCTCTCGTTTTAGTAGCTGCTGTATCTTGTTTGAGTGTATTTAAATCTTCTCATGATATTACTTACTTCTCTCCTCTATTGTTTTTTTGACTGTTGAAATAGGGAAATTTTGATGTAGCATCTGAGTTGTGACATACCATGGAGCGTCTACTAATGCTTTTAGAATATGTAATTGTGCTTATTGAATTATAGCTACCCTGTACTTGCAAGTGCAGCCCCAAAGGACAATATCTTAGGTCCAGATTGGGATAATTACAGTTTTCTATATTAATAATTTATTCTCCAATGCCATTTGTAATTTTCTGCCAAGCAACCAGTACAGTTCTTTCATTCTAAGGTCTATTTGCTTTTGTATTTTGGTTATGTGTTCTTTTCAATTCAGTTTAGTATCAAGGTGAATTTCCAAGTACTTAACACGGGGTGATAATCGGATTTCTGTACTGCTAATGTACACTGGAATACATTTTCTTTTTTTTCCGTTAATCTTTATGTTTCATTTTTGGTCCATTCTTCTATGTGGAAGAGATGGTCTTGCAGGTTTACTAGGGCAATTACCGGATTTTCATAAACAACTAAGATAACAGTATCATTTGCAATATGCCCGTTGTGGGAGGATCTGCTGTGTGAGTCAGATATGTGTACAAGGCTAGCCCTAAGACACTGCCTTGTGGGACTCCAGATTTGTGGGGAACTGAGAAGTTTCATTGTTGACTTTTGTTCTAAAATATATATCTGCTAGATTTGATTTTAATAAGTTATAAAAAAGATCTTTCAGTGTTTGCTTGAATTTGTGCAATAGTCCTTCATGCCACACCTTGTCAAATGATTGACTCACGTCTAAAGAAGCTGCCGCACAAAAAAGCTGTTTTTCTTTAATGGCTTCATTAATTACAAATACTATTATATAGCACTGTTGTGTTGTAGAATATTCAAAACATTAAGAATAGCTTAGATATGTTGCAATATTAACTTTTCAAGTAGTATTAAAATATTCAATTAAACAGCAATCAGAATATTCTATTAGCTATTTTGCTAACAAAGACACTATTTTTAGTGAGTCTTATTACTGTCCTTTGAAGACTTCTCTATCAAGAAAACTTATTCTTTACTTAATTTTAAGTCCACTGTCCATCTTCTTTTCTATCTGTTGTTTTTCTTTTTTGCAGTAGTAGCTGCAGTATCTTGTTCAAGTGTATTTCCATCTTCTCAAGATGATTTTGGCTTCTCATCTTTATTATTTATTTGACGGTTGGGACACGGAAATTTAGATGTAGCATCTAATTTATGGCATACCATGGAGCGTCGACTAATTCTTTTGGGATCATTCACTGCGCTCGTTAAATTATAGCTACGCTGAACTTGTTAGCGCAGCCCCAAAGCTCAATACCATAGATCCAGATTAGAATAACTACAGTTTTGTATATTAATAATTTATTCTCTAATGCCATTTGTGACTTTTTGCCAAGCAACTACTATAGCTCTTTTATTTTTAGGGTTATTTCTTTTGTATTTTGCTTATGTGTTCTTTTAAATTTAGTTTAGTAACAAGGTCAGTTCCCAAATACTTAACACAGGGTGATAATAGAATTCCTGTATTATTAGTGTACACTGGACAACATTTTCCTTTTTTTAGTGTAAATGCTGTGTGCTGAAATTTGCTTTCGTTAATCTTTATCTTCCATCTTTCGGTTCATTCTTCTATGTGGAAGAGATGATCTTGCAAATTTACTGAAGCAATTACATGAACAGTTAAGATAACAGCGTCATCTACAAATGTGCCTGTTGTGGTCGAATCTGTTGTAGGAAAAATTAGATGTATATATCAAGTAGGTACAAGATTGGCCCCAAGGCAGTGCCTTGTGAGACTTCAAATTTGATGGGTTGGAACTGAGAAGTTTCATCGTTGCCGTTTGTTCTAAAATATCTAAGTGTTAGATATAAGTCATTTAAAGATCTGGCAGTGTTTGTTTGCTTTTGTTCAACAAGCCTTCATGCCACACCTTGTCAAATGCTTGACTTTCGTCTAGAAAAGCTGCCAAATAATACTTTTTTATTTCAATGGCTTCATTTACGTTAACTATTCTATGGCACTGTTGTATTATAGAATGTTCACGTCAAAATCTAAACTGATGGTCAGAGATTGCATTGATACAAGCTTGGATGCGTTGGAATATAGTATTAACTTCTCAAGCAGTTTTAAAATATTCAATTAAACAGAGATCAGAATATTCTATTAGTCTCTAATTAAGACACTATTTTTAGTGAGTCCTACTATTGTTCTTTTAAGACTTCCACATTGAGAGAACTTTTTCTTCACAATATTTCAGGTCTTCTGCCTATCTTTTTTTCAATCTTCTGCTGTTTCTCTTTCGCAGTTGTGGCTGCAGTATATTGTTCGAATCTATTTTGATCTTTTTATGATGTTTCTGCATTACTTTCTTTACTGTTTCTTTGACTATAGAGATAAGGAAATTCTGATGTAACATCTGATTTGTGACAGAACTTTTTCTTCACAATATTTCAGGTCTTCTACCTATCTTCTTTTCAATTTTCTTTACTGTGGCAATTACCGGAACTTTATGAACAGCTAAGATAGCAGTATCATGTGCAAATGTGCCTGTCTTGAGAGAATCTGCTCAAAGAAAGTCAGATGTGTATATCAGGTACAAGACTGGCCATAAGAAACTGCCTTGTAGGACTCCAGATTTGATGGCTTGGAAGTGAAAAGTTTTATTGTTGACCTTTGTTCTAAAGTATCTATCTGCTAGATATAAGTCATAAAAAGATCTGGCAGTGTTTGCTTGGTTTTGTGCAACAGACCTTCATGCGACACCTTTTCAAATGCTAGAAAAGCTGACAAACAAAACTTTCTATCTTTAATGGCTTCTATAATTATATTAACTTTTCTATGGCACTGTTGTATTATAAAATGATCACGTCTAAATCCAAACTGGTGGTCAGGGATTTTATTGAAAATAGTTTGAATACGTTGCAATATTAACTTCTCAAGTAGTTTTAAAACATTAAATTATACAGCAGTCAGAATATTCTATTAACTATTTCTCTAACTGAAACACTATTTTTAGTGAGTCCCACCATTATTCTTTTTAGACAGACTTCTCTATCAAGAAAACTTTTTCTTCGCCTCATTTCAAATCCTCTGGCAATCTTCTTTTCATTCTTCTGTTGTTTCTCTCTTGCAGTACTAGCTGCAGTATCCTGTTTGAGTGTATTTCGATGTTTTCATGATGTTTCTTCTTCTTCTCTCCTCTATTGTTTCTTTGATTGTTGAAATAAAAATTTTTTGATATAGCATCTGATTTGTAACTTACTATGGAGCGTCGACTAATGCTCTTAGAATTTTGGACTGTGTTCTTTGAGTTAAAGCTACCCTAAACTTGCTAGCGCAGCCCCGCAGCTCAACACCATAGGTCCAGATTAGGATAATTGCAATTTTGTATATTAATAATTTATTCTCTAATGCCATTTGTGATTTTCTGCCAAGCAACTAGTACACTTCTCTCATTTTAGGGTCTATTTGCTTTCGTTTTTTGCTTATGTGTTTTTTCCAATTTAGATTAGTATTCAGGTGGACTGCCAAGTACTTAACAGAGGGTGATAATAAGATTTCTGTATTGTTAACGTACACTGGGCAACATTATCCTTTTTTAATGTAAATATCGCATGCTTAGCTTTTGCTTTCGTTAATCTTTTTCTTCCATCTCTTGGTACATTCTTCTATGTGAAAGAGATAGTTTTGCAGGCTTACTCAAACAATTACCAGATCCTCATGAGGAGCTAACAGTATAATCTGCAAATATGCCTATTGTTGTAAAATCTGCTGTAGAAAAGTCAGATATCAGGTACAAGACTGGCGCTAAGACACTGTCTTGTGGGACTTCAGATTTGATGGGTTGGAACTGAAAAGTTTCATTGTTGATCTTTGTTCTAAAATACTTATCTACTAGATATGATTTCAATAACTCATAAAAAGGATCTAGCAGTGTTTGCTTGATTTTGTGCAACAGTTCTTCATGCCACATCTTGTTAAATGCTTGACTTACGTCTAGAAAATCTGCCGAACAAAACTTGTTCGGCAGCTTTTGGTTTTCAATAGCTCTATTAATTACATTAAATATTCTATGGCATTGTTGTATTCTAGAATGGCAAAATTCAAACTGATGTTCAAAAATTACATTGAGAATAGGTTGGATACTTTGTAATATTAACTTCTCAAGTAGATTTGAGATGTTAAATTAAACAGCAATTAAAATATTCTATTAGCTATTTTGCTAACTGAGACACTATTTTTAGTGAATCTTCCTTTTTTGGTATTATTTTAGCATTTTTGATGTTATCATATCAATTCCTGGTGCTTGTCATATTGTTTAATAAGAAAAAATTCCTTAATCTAGAGAAGAGTTTAAAAGAAAATTTAAAGATAGAGAAGAGGTAGAAAAATAAATAAGTCAAATAGAACAAAAATTCTAAAAGCTGACAATATTTATTGCTTTGATATTTAAATCAAAAGAAATAATAGAAGTAGAAAATATAATAGAATAATAAAATTCGAAGAAAATTAAAAACAAAGTAAAATATAAAAAAATTTGAAACAATATAGAAGAATATACAAGAAAATTAATGGGGAAAAGGATGATCATGACAAATAGCGTGTAGAAGAAAACATTAGTGGAGATTAGAAAATTAGAGGAGAATGTTTAACGTGTTCGGAACTGAATCAAAGAAAAACAAAGAGAAGGTAGAAGAGGAAAAATTAGATAGAAATTTCTCAAAAATTAAACATTGAACAAAGGAAATAATGCTAAAAAGCCCTAAAATAAAAAGTAATAAAAAATTAAAAAAACATCTTAGCGATTCAGTTCCAATAATCTTTTTTTTTATTCAACTCTGAAAATTTGAACCACCATGCATGAAGAGAAGTATCGAAAGTATGATAATAGAGAAATTAAAATTATTGCCACATACCGTAATTTTCCCTAATTTCTCACCCTCAGTTTGAACGAATTAACTGAAATGACATTGAATGAGTTTTCTTCCGCTCATTTAAAACGGTTGAGTTCGGATTTGCCTAATGATTCCAGCGA
Organism: Pyrochroa serraticornis; assembly: GCA_905333025.2. Taxonomy (NCBI): domain Eukaryota; kingdom Metazoa; phylum Arthropoda; class Insecta; order Coleoptera; family Pyrochroidae; genus Pyrochroa; species Pyrochroa serraticornis. The sequence continues at coordinate 2,984,475 of HG995157.1, read as the reverse complement.
ACCCCAATGAATAATTGCCCTCAATAAATAACAACAATTTCAGGATTTAATTGCATAACCGCGTTTTTCCAAACTTAAATGAACTTTCGTTTCAACTGTTGGTATCGAGTGAGCTTTATGTTATCTCCGAAATCGAAGGGGATTTGCATATGATTAATCCCCAACTCGCACACAAGTTCGCTATAAAACATTCGGGATCACAATCATTCATCGGGAATTGCGACAGATATTGATGAAAACCGGCAATCACCAACCCTAATAAGTTTATATTGCGTCGACAATAATTGTTTTTTTGTTTTATATTTGAGGGAGAGAATTGAGACGTTATCGATATTTTAAAATAATATGAAGCCGAAGAAGCTCGTTTCGGAATGCCAATCCAATAGCATTTCATGAGCTTTTTCATAACTTCTATAAAAGTCTGCCGCTTCAGCGAGTCGCTCTCTTTGAGCTCGAAACAATGTTATTTGCTGTTTGTATTTATAATCTTAGGGGAACGAATCTATCATTGAAAGCAACATCCCCCTAAACTTGCGATCTTTGAAACTCAACAATTTTTACGATTATTTTATTTCAACCCTTGGACACGAGAATCCCCAATAAAGTAGATTCGCACCATTAATGAATCTCGACAAACAGTTCGCAATATCGCAATGTCCACAGGGTTCGGTGTCCAGCTTTCCCAACGACTCCTGATAATATATGCGTCGATTACCATATTGGAGTCACAGAGGCATAATCAGCGGAAGCAGTGGAGCGGGAGATTGTCTCCGTGTTCCCGTTTCTCTCCTCCCGCGTGCTCAGTTGTTTTCTTAAATTTACTGTTGATTGCTCGGTATTCGATTAATTCAAGTAATCACAGAATAACGAGATGGAATCTGACGTGTTGTTTATGGATTATTACGACGGCGTGTCTTTGTAGGAAGTTGACTGTTTGTGCAATTAGGACGGGGATCGGTTCGAAAACACGACCAAGAATAACATTAACGACGCGTGCACAAATATTTCAAATAACATTTCCATAATGGACGACTTAATTTGGTGGAGTTGTTGTGTGCTACTTTCTGGCACGTCGGTGGATATGCGGCATGTATCCCTTTAGGGTTATTTATGTCTTCTAATGAAATACTAGCACCCCCGTGCCCTTGTGTTTTAGTTGATAGCAATTAACACTGCGAGAATAATTTACTGGGTTTGTGGTTACTATAATTACGACATAAATAATTTTTGAACCATTAACGATACTTTCGGACTTAAATGCGATGAATTATTTATCACCAACTGAACCACACAGAACGATACCACTCTTTTCACACTTCATTCGATCAGGATCACGTCAATCAACTATTAAGCGAATAATTAAAAAATTTCTTAATTTGGAAGCATTTTTGTTTAACACTGACAATCATTAAATTTGCTACTCTGAATTAATTAGTCCACTTTCGCACAGTATTAAGTTTGTGGTAGGAACCCCTGCAAATTTACCATCCTGTACAAGAATTTTTTTTGATTTTCCTAAATAGAGACCCTAACAATTTTTTTGCAATTTAATAGTCGAAAGTGCTCTCTATATATGTGGAAGCGCCGTCACTGATTTGAGTGGCACGAAAAATTATTAGAAAAGTTGAACAATTTGCTTTGTATTTTTTTAGTAAACACAGCCAATAAGAACAGAGGTTAATACAAGGTTTGTCATTTTTTTTAAATAGTTAAAAAAAGTATTTGCGTTTTATATCTTGAAAACACCTACCTTGGGCTACCTAGAAGAAAGGAAGGTATCCCAACACAATTCACAGTTGACAACTATATGAAAATGTTATTTTGGTGGCAGGGACAGATAACTGTGACATATTATATTAGTGTTGTCGACTGTGCGTTGTGTTGGGATACTTCCCCTTTCTCAGATAGGTAAAATTGGGAATTTTAAAGAATTAAAACGCAAATTTTCTTCATTTATTTTAAAATAAACGGTTTCAAAATAATTTTACGACAGTATAAAGATTTAATATCTACTTCAGGCAAAAAGTTTTATGTCTTTAAAACGTCTACTTTGGGCTGCCTGAAAAAAGGAAAAGTATCCCAACACAATTTACAGCTGACAACAATATGAAAATGATATTTTATTGACGGGGACAGATAACTGTAACACATTCTATTAGTGTTATCAACTGTGCGTTGTATTGGGATACGTCCCCTTTCTCATATAGGTAAAATTGAAGATTTGAAAGAATTAAAACGAAAATTTTCTTCATTTATTTTAAAATAAACGGTTTCAAGGTAATTCTACAACAGTATAGAGATTACATTTCTACTTCAGGCTAAAAGTTGTATCTCTTTAAAACGCCTACTTTGGGCTACCTGAAAAAAAAGAAGGTATTCCAACACAATTTACAGCTGACAACAATATTAAAATGTGCCTTAGATGGCAGGGACAGATAACTGTGTCACACTCTATAAGTGTTGTCAACCGTGCGTTGTGTTGGGGCACGTCCCCTTTCTCAGATAGGTAAAATTGGTAATTTTAAGGAATTAAAACGCAAATTTTCTTCATTTATTTTAAAATAAACGGTTTCAAAATAATTCTACGACAGTATTGAGATTAAATCTTTACTTCAGGCAAAAAGTTTTATGTTTTTGAAACTCCTCCTTTAGGCTACCTGGAAAAACAGAAGGTATTCCAACACAATTTACAGCTGATAACGATATAAAATGATATTTTGGTAGTAGAGACAGATAATTGTGTTAAATTTTTTATACGTGTTGTCGACTGTGCGTTGTGTTGGGAGGTACGTCCCATTTCTCAGATAGATAAAATTTGGGATTTTAAAGAATCAAAACGCAAATTTTCGTTATTTATTTTAAAATAAACGGTTTCAAGGTAATTCTACAACAGTATAGAGATTACATTTCTACTTCAGGCTAAAAGTTGCATCTCTTTAAAACGCCTACTTTGGACTACCTGAGAAAAAAAGAAGGTATCCCAACACAATTTAAAGCTAACAACAATATTAAAGTATGACTTTTTGATAGCAGTGATAGTAACTGTGTCACACTCTATTAGCGTTGTCAACCGTGCACTGTGTTGGGGTCCGTCCCCTTTCTCAGATAGGTAAAATTGGTAATTTAAAAAAATTAAAACGCAAATTTTCTTCATTTATTTTAAAATAAACGGTTTCAAAATAACTCTACGACAGTATTGAGATTGAATCTTTACTTCAGACAAGAAAGTTTATGTTTTTGAAACTCCTACTTTAGGCTACCCGGAAAAAGGGAAGGTTTCCCAACACAATTTACAGATGACAACAATATAAAAATGTTATTTTGGTAACAGAGACAGATAACTGTGTTAAGTTTTATAAGTGTTCTCGACTGTGCGTTGCGTTGGGGTACTTCCCATTTCTCAGATAGGTAAAATTGGGGATTTTAAAGAACTTAAACGCAAATTTTCTTTATTTAATTTAAAATAAAGGGTTTCAAAATAATTCTACGGCAGTATAAAGATTAAATCTCCGCTTAAGGCTAAAAGTTTTATCTTTTCAAAACGTCTACTTTGGGCTACCTGAAAAAAAAGGTATTTTGACACAATTTACATCTAACAACCATATAAAAGTATGCCTTTTTGGTAGCAGTGACAGTAACTGTGTTGGGGTACGTCCCATTTCTCAGATAGGTAAATTAAGGATTTTAAAGAACTAAAATGCAAATTTTCTTGATTTATTTTAAAATAAACTGTTTCAAGATAATTCTACGGCAGTATAAAGATTAAATCTCTGCTTAAGGCTAAAAGCTTCATCTCTTCAAAACGCCTACTTCGGGCTACCTAAAGAAAAAATGTATCCTAACACAATTTAAAGCTAACAACAATATGAAAGTATAACTTTTTGGTAGCAGTGTGTCACACTCTATTAGCGTTGTCGACCGTGCGTTGTGTTGGGGTCCGTCCCCTTTCTCAGATAGGTAAAATTGGGGATTTTAGAGAATTGAAACGCAAATTTTCTTCATTTGTTTTAAAATAAACGGTTTCAGGATCATTCTACGACAGTATAGAAATTAAATTTCTACTTCAGGCTAAAAGTTGTATGTCTTTGAAACTGCTACTTTAGGCTACCTGGAAAAAGAAAAGGTATCCCAACTTACAGCTGACAACAATATGAAAATGTTATTTTGGTGGCAGGGACAGATGACTGTGTTAAATTCTATGAGTGTTATCGACTGTGCGTTGTGTTTGGCTACGTTCTCTTTTCTCAGATAGGTAAAACTGGGAATTTTAACGAAATAAATCTTTTTACTTTACAACCGTGTTAATTTCTCTCTTCTACGTGGAATATTTATTAACTTCACTGCTTGAGAAATACAAAGACATGTTTTACGCCCAATATTTTTTGAAGTGGCCTCGTACAACGTGGCGTATAAGACGGGAAGTTTCAAAATTGATTGTTTATTGGTTCCTTTTTCCGGCCATCGTTTTCCGCAGATATTAAATTTTCTACGACAAATCAATTAATCTTGTAACAGCCTTGCGACAATACACGATAAAACTATTGTCAACAACTGTCGTCGCATTGCATTAACCATTTTTCATAAAAAGCCGAAGCCATTGTTCTCGATCAAACCGTTGTTGTGTGGTCGTGTCGATCGTTCGATACCTGAAATTACCCCAAATTGTTCCCATTCGATCTGGGTCATTATCCTTTTCGTCACATTAACACAATCGAATCCATAATTTGAATTTCTACAACGTTCCCCACAACGATTTTAATGAAAACGTCCAATAAACAACATCAACCAAAAACATATCATCAACGAAGAGCAGAGGGGACGACGTCGGGATTAGAGAATCAAACCATATCGCTTGCGATAATCGCAACTTTACGGTAACGCGTAACGCTGATGACTCCTCGAAAATATCCACTAAGCCGAGTTTTCTGCCACTTACAATCAACCCCCATGGAAGAATTCACCCTCCATTCGACGATCTTGAATTCAAGTCATCAAACTCAACGAAAAAATTAACTGTAACGATTTCACAATTGACACGAGCGACTCGAGACGCACGAGCGAACAAAGAAATGTTGAGGAAATTCCAAAAAGACACAAAGAACCGAGACGAGGCCGAAACGAAATCGAGATTTTACGCCAGAATGGCACGACACCGGTTAACCTGTCAACAGACCGCTAAAATTTGACGCTACTAAACCGGACCACCCCGTAATTTTTTTCTTTGCCCGCTATTGCTATTTGTTAATGAAATAATTGGAATTGGGGAATTCTGGAGCGAAACTCGAATGGGATTGAGATGGGAAACGAGTTTTGAAATATTATTAGAGGGGGTTTGGTCAGTTGCACCGCAATACATCCAACTACCAATCTTTCACCGCCTGTCAGCTGTCTGCAGTGCTTATCTCTATTGTTTCTTTATTGTCTGCAATCCAGTTATCGATACGGTCTATTTCCTGTGGAGATCCACCGGGACTTAGACGAGATGGATGGATTTTTTATAGACACTGTATATTCCAATTTCACTTCGACGTTACCTCAAATAAAAACAACAACTTTTCAGGAGGCGAAACGACGGCGCTACACTTTTTCATAATTTAAAAGCCCGGAAAAAGGAAACGTAAAAAGAGACAAAACATATCTGCATTGCAGGAAAAATTGTTGTGAGCCTAAAAAAATCTAAGAATTAAAGCAAAAAATTTTTTAGTCCTTGAATAGCGCAAATTTAAAAAGACCTGGGTAACAAAATTCGAAATTTTTTAGTGGTCTAAAATTTAATTACAAGGTGCTGGGTTAGAAATTGAAAATCAGTCCTTCAGATGCGATAATTTTGCAGAAAATCGAATCTTCTAAAGTATTGCGTAACAAAACTTGAAACGCTCCCCACTCTTTTCTTTAGCGCACCCCAGGAAATTGTTTGATTCAATCCACAAAATCTTTTCTACAACAATTTTTTTTCTAATTTAGTTGAGTTAAATTAGTTTTTTGGCCGTTGTTTTCGTGTGAAACGTTTGTCCCTTCTCGAACCCATTTGAGGCACGTTCCGGGCTATAATTGCGTGAAAGAACAGATAAACAATGCACCAACAAAGCCACCCCGCCGTATCCATCCAGAGGAGTAGCATTCAAGTCGGGAACAGTAGCTATCATGACTCGGTACTTCTATTATATTCCCGACTCTGGACGTTTTTTTTCCTCTTCTTTATTTACACGAACGGACAATTATTGCATTGAATTGCAACGTTTGAAGGCGGTAAAAAGTGGGGAATCTGCTTGGTCACGGTTTCGCAATAAATGTGCATTGTCGACAGGGCGCCGCACCCTATCCCGATAGTACGCAGTAATGGAAGAACCAGATTTAAATCTCCTTCTCTAATGGTTCAAAAATTATATTGTAAATAAATCGTTTAAGAATAAAATTGTACGTAGCAATGGACGAATCAGATTCGAATCTGTCTCTCTAATGGTTAATTTTTTTATATATTTACTTTCTCGTTGCAATTAAATCGTTTAAGACAAAAGCAATGTGCAATTTCGTTCCGGTAATGTTAAAGCTGTTAGGAATGTATTTTGCTGCATTATAAAGTAATTTGGTGATTGAAGGCAAACAGGAGAGGAAAGCGCCCGTAATAACAAAGCTCGCTATGACTGGTTGCTTTCTGAATACATTATTATTCAGACGATCAGAGATAGAAGTTTTCCATACCGATTTCGGCTTAGTGTGTGACAGATTTGCATGCAAATTTCTTTCCAAGTATATATTAGAGATTTAGCATATGCGGGGTGAGCTATTTTATTCATTCCTAGCACTGACTCGACGCTTTCCGCTTTTCCTCAACACTATTAAATAAATATCCGGGGAGGTCGCCTCACTTGCTCGTTTAGGCGGCCATTGCTCTGTCATGCCGAAAAAAATTGAGACCTACGTTAAGTCCAGGCGAACATTTCCATAATTTCCGCGAATTGCACGAACCCCAATTTGCCTAGTAAGTTATTCCTGTAGCAACTGATAATGGTCGTCAAAGTGGTCTAAGAATCTAAAAATTCTAGCAATTGCACTGGTAATTTTGAATCGTAAGGTGTAAATTATATTAAATATTTGAATTAATTTATTACAACCTTTAGAAGTATCGCTAATAATCTAAGATGCAACAGCAAGTCGCCAGTTGGATCTAGCAGTCTACATTCTTTTGGCACTCCAAAATTTCTAAACCTGTCCACTAAAATTTTGGAAAAGGAATAGCTCTAACTGATAAAAATTTACATTTTCTTTTATTTACTTTTTCATTTGCTATCATATTTTTTATTTGTTTTCTTCTCCATTCTTCCCTAAAATCTTTTTTCACTCTCTTACTAAGCTTCTTTAATCATTTTTTGGTTTTTTCTTTTACTTATTGTTCTTTATTTTGACCTCCTTGTCGCTGATTCTTTATTAAAATTTTCCTCGTCACTTAACTACAATTTTTGAAAAAACTGTGCACGATAAAAATCACATGAGCAATCACCAACTGCGTCTAGCACTTCTGTCTGCAAAAGAAACAATTTTTCGAAAAATAGAGGCAATAACTAAGAAAATTCCATTTTCCTTTTATTTAATTTTCTGTTTGCCACCATTTTTTTTACTTCATTTATTAATTCATGTATTTCTTGTCTACTTTTTTCTGAATTCTTTGTTTATTTCTTAACTAAAGTGTTTTGTTCATTTTTTAGCCTTTCCATCTACTCACTGTTCTTTTTCTTGGTCTCCCTTTTGCTAATTCTTTATTAAAGCTTTCTTTGTCTTTTCAAAACAAGACTTGAAATGGAAACACCTAACTACAAGTTTTGAAGAAATTATCAATAATCAAAGACACCAAAAGACACATCAGGAATCGCCAGCTGCGTTTAGCACTCCTGTCTACAAGAGAAACAAATTGTGGAAAGCCAATGGCAATAACAAATAAAATTTTATCTTCCTTTTATTTAATTTTATGTTTGCCCCGATTAACTTTACTTGTTGTATTTATGTATTTTTTTCCTATTCTTTTTTACTTTCTTCTTCACTCCTTTACTAAGCATTTTTTCATCTTTTATCTTTCTTTTCCCCTTGATTTTTTTTTCCTTGGCCTCTCTGTTGTTATTTTTTATTAAAAATTTCTTTGTCTTTTTAAAACAAAACTTCAAATAGAAGCCCCTAGCTACAATTTTTAAAGAAATTGTCAATGATCAAAAACTCAAAAAACACATCAACTGCGGTTAACCCTCCTTTTAATAAGAAAAAGAATTTTTAGAAATCCAATGGCGATAACTAATAAAAATCTCTTTTTCTTTTATTTAAGTTCTTATTTGCCACCATTTACTTTACTTATTGTATTTATGTATTTCTTCTCCATTCATCCTTCATCTGTTTCTTCGGTCTTTTACTAAACTTTTTTATTCATTTTTTGGCCTTCTTTTCTCTTTGTTTTTTTTTTGTTTCCTTGCTGCTATTTTCTTATTAAGAACTTCTTTGTCTCTTTAAAACCAAACTTGAAATAGATTATTGTCAATAATCAAAAACACAAAGAAACACATCAACAATAGCCAACTGCGTTTAGCACTCCTGTTTAGAAGAGAAAAATTTTTTGGAAAGCCAATGGCGATATTTAATAAGATTTTATTCTTTAATTTTTTGTTTGCCTCCATTTACCTTACTTATTGTGTTTATGTATTTCTTTTCCATTCTTTATTGATCTCCTTCTTTACTTAGCTTTTTTATTCATATTTTGGCTTTCTTTTTTCCTTGTTTTTTTTTCCATTGTCTCCCTGTTGCGATTTTTTTTATTAAAAACCTTTTTATCTTCTTAAAACAAAATTTGAAATAAAAGCTCCTAACTACCATTTTTGAAGAAATTGTGAATGATCAAAAGCACAAAAAAATACATCAGTAATTTCCAACTGCGTTTCGCACTCCTGTCTACAAGAGAAAAAAATTTTGAAAGCCAATGGCGATAACTAATAAAATTCTATTTTTCTTTTATTTGATTTTTTGTTTATCCCCATTTACCTTAATTGGTGTGTTTATGTATTTCTTCTTCATTCTTTCTTAATCTCCTTCTTCACTTCTTTACTTAGCTTTTTATTCATATTTTGGCCTTCTTTTTTCGTTGTTTTTTTTTCATGGTCTCCCTGTTGCAATTTTTTTATTAAAAATATCTTTGTCTTTTTAAAACAAAATTTCAAATAAAGGCTCCCTTTACTACAATTTTTGAAGAAATTGTCAATGATCAAAAACTAAAAAAAACACATCAGCAATTGCCAACTGAGCTTAGCACTCCTGTCTACAAGAAAAGGCATTTTGGAAAGCCAATGGCGATAACTAAAAACATTAAATTTTTTTTCTATTTAATTTTTTGTTTACTCTCATTTACTTTACTTGTTGTATTTATGTATTTCTCTTTCATTCTTCTCTCACCTTCTTTTTTACTCCTTTACTAAGGCTTTTTTCATCTTTCGGCTTTTTTTCCTCTTGATTTTCTTATCCTTGATCTCCCTGTTGCTAATTTTTTATCAAGAACTTCTTTGTCTCTTTAAAACAAAACTTGAAATAGAAGCTCCAAACTACAATTTTTAAAGAAATTGTTAATAATCAAAAACACAAGAAATACATCAGCAACCGCTAACTGCGTTTAGCACTTCAGTCTACAAGGGACAAAATTTTGGACAGGTAATGACGATGAATAGTAAAATACTCTTTTTCTTTTATTTAAGTTTTCGTTTACCACCATTTACTTCACTTGTTGTATTTATGTATTTCTTCTTGATCTCTTTTTTTACTTCTTTACTTAATCTTTTTATTCATCTTTTGGCCATATTTTCTCTTTGTTTTTTTCCTTGGTCTTCTTGTTGCTAATTTTTTATTAAAAACTTTTTTGTATCTTTAAAACAAAATTTAAAATAGAAGCTCATAACAATTTTTTAAGAAATTGTGAATGATCAAAAACACAAGGAGACACATCAGCAATCGCCAACTGCATTTAGTACTCCTGTCTACAAAAAAAGGGAATTTTTGGAAAACCATTTGGTATAACTAATAAAATTCTATGGTTTCTTTACTCACTTCTTAGTAGATTTTTCTTATTTCTCCTCCACTTTTCAGTTTTTCATCCTTTTTGCTTTTACTTTCCTCATTTTTTATATGTCTCTGTTTTCTTTCTTTTCTAAAATCTTTATTTAGTCTTTTATTAGCTTTAACATTTTTTTTGGTTGCTTTTTTACTTATAGACCTTTTTATTATTTTTTTTCTTGGCCTCACTATTTTTCTAGAATTTTATTCCATTCATCTATTGGCAACATAATTCTTGTATCTTAATTTTTATCTTCATCTACCTGTTCCTAACTATCCATTTTTTTTCTGTCATAATACGAGACTTTTATTTGGTTTAAGATGAGAGGACTTAATTACATTTTTTGAAAAAATTGGTATTGGTGAAGAAAACAGTGAAGATACACAAAATTGCGTCTAGCAGTCCAGATTCTTTGGCCATTCAAATTTTTTCTTTTTCTTGCTTAGTTATCATTAATTCACGATTGAAATCCATTTTAAAAATATTGAAATAGTCATGACACCCTTTGAACGCCCCAAATGTTATTTTCGACAATCGGTCGTCTCATGTTGGGTCTGGCGCCGCCGGTAGCTCCTTGACGAATCGCGGAATTATTTGAAAACAGACAGAAGCCCCTACAATAGAAGAAGATCTCTTTGTAAATATAAATTTGTACCTTTACCACCGAACCATTCTTTCAACAAACCGCCGCGAGAAATATAAACAATGATGTAGCACAATTAACTTGATTGGTTTTTATGTTAGGAACGAACCAAACGATTATTTGTTTCTGTATCGAAAAGAATCGACAATTTCATGATTTTTGTGTGAAGTGGTTCCATTAATTTCAAAACAACCGACTCGTCTTAAAAAGAAGCGTAACTAAATCAAGACTAGACTCATTTATTGAACACGTGACAATTTCGCATTGTTTACCAGTCAACAGGAACAATTTGAATATTCGACCAAAAAGATCGTCATCATCGTCTATAATCTTCGATTCGATCAATTTTTAATAATTTCTACAAGCTGTCAATACCTATTATTATTGAACCGACAAACAACCTGTCATTAGAGAGGGTTTCTGTGGTGTTCATGAACCATTGGGTCTTTCGGGCAACGGTTTGATTTGTTGGGCGCGAATCGAGGCGTTCTCGATGGATGAACTCGACTATGAGGATTAATCGGACTAATATGACGATTGGGAGATGTGTTATCGAGAACTAGCACAGATGTTGAACATCGTTTATAATAAAAGGCCCCAATAAAGGTAGGGAATAAAAAGATAATTGTATATAATTTTCGATCATGCTGGAATTATCTCTGGAATAATCGCCCAAATCGGGGATTTAGAAATTACGGTCGGTCGCTCTCAGTTTTGACGATTTTGTTTGTGAAAAAAGCGGCCAGTTTCCCGAATGGCCGATAAATTATTATTTTATAAATCGACATGGCGTGCGATCACGCTATTTGCGTTTTCCACGATCGCAGGGGGTCACCGCATCATTTGAGAATTAGCTTTGCCTGCGGATACTTAACAAAATAAATGTCTTCCTCGGGAGCATCTTTCACGTTTTATTGGCACATCGGGTTCAGTAAAATGGAATAATAAAATTTTTTTTGGGGAAGTTTTCGTTTAATGTGTACCTGTCGCGCCCGATGCGATCACTTGATAATATGTTAATTTCCTAATCTCGCAGGATGTAGGAAATAAGCTGGATGGGTCTATGGGGGCCCACCCACGATACATCCTCAATCCAATCAATAATTTTCTCCTCATCAATTTCGAACGTTGATGTGATGTTCACTCAATCCTAACATTAATATTTGTTCCATCGTGATCGCCCTGATCAATATTAATTATTGGGTATTTTGATGGATACAAACCGACGCGATTGGAGAGATAGAGTGTAAATAGCCCGCACTAATATTTCACGGCACGATTTGCCAAATCATTTAAGCCCTTACGTCAATTCATCATGTAACTACCAATCGCACCTCCTTCACCGGACACACTCATTTCGATTAACTTGCGCATGGAAACTAAAAATTTTAGCAAATATTTTTCAAATTACTATTTTTGGAGGAGTTAACTTTTAGGGCGTTAAGCGGACTGAGTTCTATTAAATGAGACTTTAAAAAGTTTCTAGAAAAAATTGATAATTTTTTAACAAAAAATTATCAAGAATGCCAAATTTATTTTGTGCTCACTCAAATAGCAACTTCAAATGCGGCTCGTGTTGTTGATTATGTATCTGGACTCGGTTTGTCCATTTAAGCAATAGATTTTGAGTATTTCATAAAAAACACCAAAATACAATTTTTTGCAAAATTTGAGCTTTGATAACTTCTAGAGTTTCGAGTCATCTCGAATACAAAAACATCGTGTTAATCGACACTTAAAGGGCTTTTTAATAAGCCTAAATTCAAGGTCCTGAGATGGTAAATCACAATCCACCATTTTGACTGTTAGTAAGACTGAAGTTTAAAGTGCCATAATTTCGAAAGTAGGAGTCCTACTCAACACTGTAAAATGAAATAATAAAATAAATTAAAAAGTTTCAAAATCTTCAACATTCTTTCCTACCTCATTCAATGCAAATTTTAAAAATCATTAAAATTGACAGCAATGATTCTGAGTCGACAGATTGATAGAGTGATAGATTTTCAACATTTCGTAAAAAGACACAAAAAATTTTTTTTCTAAGATTCAAACATTGATAACTACGGAAATTTTTAATTTATTTTGAATACAAGAACGCCACTTTTATCAACATTTAAGGAGCTTTCCAATAAGCCCAAAATGAAAAAGCTGCGATTGCAAGCAAGAAAGTTACATTTTTCAATTTTGAGAAAAATTTTGCTAGAAATTTTTGTCTCTACCTCAATCGATAAAAATTTTCAAGCTAACGGAAATCGGATTGTCTAGTAAAATTCATGTCGCCGATCACAAATTTGTACTCAGATTGTTCATTTAGGTGAAGGGTTTCGAGTATTTCACAAAAGAACACAAAAATTAAAATTCTTCCAAAATTTAAATCTCGATAACCACCAGAGTTTTGAAGTCATATTCAATAGAAAACCATGACATGAATCCACATTCAAGGGGCTTTCTAAAAAGTCGAAAGTTCGTATTTTTGCTTTGTAAATAAATAAGTTTAAACTCTCAATTTTGACCAAAATTTTGCTCAAAAAAATCAAATTGACATAACTTTGAAATTAAGAGTCTAAATTAAATAGTAGTAACTCCGACTCGTTAAACTAACTGTGTCCAATTACATGAGACCTTAAGAAGCTCCTAAATATATTTAAAATAATTTAACCAGAACATCTAGGCATAGTAATTGCATGAAAATGCTCAAAAAACCCAAGATCATTAATACCCAAAGAAAATGTTTTGTCACTGAACATGCTTTTGTACTTGACTTCCCCATTTAAGCAATGAATTTCGAGCACTTCACAAAAGTTTAAAAAATTCAAATTTTCACTAAATTTGAGCCTCAACAACTTCTAGAGTTTTTAAGCTATTGCGAATACAAAGACATCCCCTTAATGAAAACTCAAAGGACTTTCGGACAAGCCTAAAATCAATTTTGTGTGGTGGTAAGTAGAAAAACACGATTTTTCACCAAAGTTGGAGTGAAATTCAAACTGCCATAACTTGGAAAGTACAAGTCCGAATTATAAACTAGCGACAGCGTTGCGTTAGGCGAGCTCAACAGTTTAAAATAAAGCCATAAAACGGCCACAAAAAATTTCTAAATTTTCAATTTTTTTTCTACCTCAATCGATAAAAATTTTGAAAAATGCTAAAATTATCACTAATTTTTCCTAGTCTTTAGAAATAATATTCTCTGACATAGCGTGTCACCCTTATCTCATTTTTGTACTTGATTCGTTCACTTAGGTGATAGATTTTCAAAATTTTACAAAAGAACACAAAACATCAATTTTTTTCAAAATTTACCCCTCGATAACTACCAGAGTTTTTTAGCCATTTTGAATATGAAAGCATTTCTGTAATCTGCTTTTAAAGAGCTCGAACAAATTTTCTACTACCGTAAATAAATAAGTTCAATTTTTCAATTATGACCAATATTATGCTCAAAAAATTCAAATTGTTATAGCTGTGAAAATTAAAAGTCCAAATTCAAAACTAACCGTAGTGTTTTGTTCAGCGGGCTGTCTTTTATGAAATGAGACCTTAAAAATTTGATTTAAAATTTTAAAAATTTTCAACCAAAAACCAAGAGACAGTAGTGCATAAAAATGCACAAAAAACCCAAAATCATTCCCACCTAAAGAAAATGTTTTTTCCCGGCATAATCTTTGTCGCTGAACACGTTTTTGTATTTGGTTTCCCAATTTAAGTAATAAATTTCGAGTGTTTTACAAAAGTTGACTAAAACTCAAATTTTGACAAACTTTGAACCTCGATAACTTTTAGAGTTTTCGAGCTACTGCGAATACAAGGACATCCCAGCAATGGAAATCTAAAAGGCTTTTCGAAAAGCTTAAAATAAAGTTCGTGGAATGAAAGATAAAAAAACACAATTTTTTACCAAAGTTAGAGTGAGATTCAAACGGCCATAACTTGGAAAGTATGAGTCCGAATCATAAACAAGCGACAGCGTTGCGTTAAGTGGGCTCAACAATATAAAACACAGCCATAAAGCGACCTAGAAAGATTTCGAAATTTTCAAAAAAATTTTCTACCTCAATCGATAAGAATTTAAAAAAGATGCGAAAATCGACACCAATAATTCTTAGCCTTTAGATATAACATTTTCTGACGTAGCATGTCACCATTATCTCATTTCCGTACCTGGTTCGTTCATATAGATGATAGACTTTCAACATTTCACAGAACAAAACAAAATTATTATATTTTCAAAATTTACACCTCGATAACTACCAGAGTTTTTGAACCATCTCAAATATAAAACATTTCTTCAATCTGCCTTTAAGGGGCTTTTCAACAAGCCTAAAACGTAAATAAAAAATCTCAATTTTTCGATTTTGACCAAAGTTTTGTTCAAGAAATACAAATTGTCACAGCTTTAAAAATTAAGAGTCCAAATTAAAAACTATCGACAACGTTTTGTTCAGCGAGCTGTCTATTGTCAAATAAAACCTTAAAAGTTTATTTGAAAATTTAGAAAATTTGTAACCAAGAACTAAGGTATAATATAGTGCACGAAAATACTGAAACAACTCAAAATTATTTCCAACCAAAAAATGGCTTTTCTCAATGTAATTTTTGTCGCTGGACACGTTTTTGTACTTGGTTTCTCCATTTAAGCGATGAATTCTCGAATGTTTCACAAAAATTGACAGAAGTGGAAATTTTCTCAAAATTTAAATCTCAACAACTTCTAGAGCTACTGCAAATACAAAGACATCCCCACAATGGAAGCTTAAAGGTATTTTCGAAAAACTTAAAATAAGATCCGTGGGATAGTAAATAATGAAACACGATTTTTTACTAAAGTTGGAGTGACATTCAAACGATCATAACTTCGAAAGTATGAGTCCGAATCATAAACAAACAACAGCGCAGCATTAAGCGAGCTTAACAGTATAAAACAAATCCATAAAACGACCACAAAAAAATTCCGAAATTTTCAATTTGTTTTTTTCTATCTCAATCGATAAAAATTTAAAAAATGCTAAAATTGACACCAATAATTCTTAGTCTTTAGATATAACATTCTCTTACGTAGCATGTTACCATTATCTCATTTCAGTATCTGGATCGTTCATATAGATTATGGATTTTCAACATTTCATAAAAGAACACAAAACACATTTTTTTTCAAAACTTTTCAACCAAAAACCAAGGCACATATAGTAGTCCACAAAAATGCTGAAAAAACTCAAAATTCCCACACGAAAAAATAGCTTTTTCCGATGTAATTTTTGTCGCTAAACACGTTTTTGTTGACAGAAATTAAAATTTTTTCAAAATTTGAACCTCAACGTCTAGAGTTTTTGAGCTACTACGAATACAAAGACAATGGAAATTTAAAGGTCTTTCGGATAAGCCTAAAATAAATTCTGTGGGGTGAAATTTTGAAATTGCCATAACTTGAAAATAATGAGTCCAATTTAAAAACTAAATACTATAAAATAAGACCATAAGTACGTCTTTAGAAAACACATCTTTGGGTCTCTGAAGCATTTCTCGCAATTCAGCTTTGCCCGCAACTTCTAAAGATTTAATCAGAACATTTTACAGGTATTCTTACTTTTGTTTGGATTTGTGTTGCTACTTGGTAACAAACTGATTTTGTTTCAAATAAAAGATTAAAATAGTGATTACAATAGAAAAACTACTTCTACTGAAAATTAAAAATGATCACAAAACTTCCTACAAGACAACGAAACTTGCAGTTTTAAGTGGTTAACAAACATCACCAGTGGTTGTTGTTGAACGGGGGTTGATGGGCAAGTATGTGAGCGTCTAGGCGCGTAAAACAGATGCGACAATAATCCAGTATAAATTACAAATTGCAGAGTAATGAAATTTACGGCATATTGATTAATAATTCCATTATTTAATTTCTATCGTAGTCGGAGCATCATCAGTGACGGGAGCGGGTCTATCTGAATCCAATCGCAGTCGAGATAAAACACATTAACAAATTGTGTCCTAATTAGATTGGGCAGCAATCTGACATGTTCTAGTATAACTAACAGGAACGGCGAGCCAATTAGGCCCACATCCTCGGCGCTCGTGTTAGAATATCATCTACGACGATCTTAGGGTGGGTGCACTGGATATTGGCGTTGCAGCTGAGAATCTATTTCATAATTATGACATCGATTCGGGCGTCGTCGTGTTGCCGTTTTAATTGGAATTTCAAGGGAAAATCAACGTTTAGATGAGAAAACATAAATCACTTATACCGAAACGTGTTTATACTCTCTCTCGGTTTGCTATTGATGGGCAACAATTGAAATGCGTATCATGGTAGGCCCATTGACATTCTGGACCCGGATTTAATACCACCGACATAAAACAGTGGCTCCATCTATCACCGTGGCGGCTTCGGGAATTGGTCATGTCTGCGAAGTGCAAGTCACCACAACGGGCTGTCAACGTAGGGATATCGTTGTTGGAGTGGCCGTCTTTGCAAGGATTTAGAGAGACGGCACGCATTTTAAATTCACCACCCTTCCATCAGGGTTTCAGTAGATTCCAGATTTTCTCGCAACTTTTTTCTATTGCAAAATTTGAAACAATAGAGGTTTTCAAATTTAGTTGGTCTACCTCCCGTTTCAGAAAGAAATCAGAAAATCCACCATCTTTAAGTGAATTCTATAATTTCAATGCTTTCTATGAAATCTTAAAATTATTTACCAGAAGCAACTTCAGTAATGTTTTTTTGAGGAAATTGATTGCCCCTAACCCTAAAACTTGTTTTATTGCATTTTCGAGTTCTTTTTTAATTCTGAAGCAACAAAAGAAATTTTCTGGTCTTAAAAAACATCGAAAATAGCAATTTTAGATCCTAAACTTTCAAAATTTCAGTGCTAGTGAGTTACTTGTTTGTTAGTCTATCGCTTTGATCAGCCCTGATTCGGCTATTGGTGGATCAAATAACCTGTCCGAAGGAAAGGACCGTACATCGTGTCCAAGTCAGCATGAACTAATAGAGTTAGTGGAGTTTCAAGATTGCCCTCGATGTAATTACAAGAAGCAGAGTGGTTACGTCACGTTTCCGGCCGTGCTCCTCGTTAGACACAACCAAATGTTGAGCAAGGTGCACGTTTGCGCTAAGTCCCAACTATCGGCTATGTGATTAGTTGGACCAACTCCCTAATTGTTGGTAAATTTCGGGGTGATTCAGGGAAAAGTGGCGAACGGGAAACGCGACAACTTGTTTTGTGTTGCATAAATCTCCCTCGAGGTAGATATAAGAAGCGAGGGTTGGTATAAAGCGACGATTAACGTCCTTCTTTGTCAAAATAATGATGAATGTCCCCAATACCAACGTTTCAACACAAAACACTAAAGTTTAAAACGGGCCGGAAGTGCAATTAGAATTTAATTAATTATGCGTTATGAATGAAGCGTTATTCTTGTTTTGCGGGATAAAGTGGTCGCGATGTAGACGTGGCTTTCACTAAGAAATGATTTAGAATTCAACGAGTTTAATTTCACTTCAAAGGGTGCACGCGCACGAGAAAGACACCAACGACGAGGAAATTTATCGCGACTCCAACAGCACTTTCGCGAAAAATTTAATTTAAATTTTATTCGCCCGTAAAAATTAAATTGAAGTATTGTTACAACTTGGGGCACGAACTTGGTGCTAACAGTGTATTCGGTTGATGCTTTATTGCGTTATTGGAAACGATTTCGGCTGCCTCATGAATCATTCGTCCATCACTCATCCCTGTTCAAGGGATAACAACAAAACTACTCTAAGCCACTTTTAATTCGTCAATACCTTCCAGCAATTTTTTTATTGTTCAGCTACTTATGCGTGCAATAAAAGTTTTGGTTTCAAACAATTTCGTGTGAGGGCCTAATCCATCTGGAGGGGGACGCGCTGAAACGAAACCAAACTGAAACAGATTGCTTGTCAAAGTGTTCTTTCAATAATAAGTTCGTGTGGAGAACGCATCATTCATTTTTCGATGCGGATAAGGAAATTACAACATAATTCGTAAAAAATCGATGAAAAGTATTTGTATTAGGGCAAAATTATAGGTGTAACTCGCAGTATCAGATAACGTGGAGTAAAAAAAAAAAAAAAATAGGAACCCGTCGACGGTTGTTAGAAGCAACATCAATCATTGTTTCTTTCTTTTTTTCTTTTTCGTTAATTTCCTCCCCGGTCAACGTGTAAGCTGCAAAAAACACAATGAAACCGAACTTATTTTATTAAAACGTTTTCAAATTATAGCAAGTAGTAATCAAAGCTATAAAAACAAATTAAATTCCGTAAAATGGGCCCAGTTATTTAAGGTAACCCATTATGAGTACTGCTAACCTATCATTACCAACCTCCACTGATGGCATCGCGCGGACCCTCTCCCAATGGATGTTAAATATTCTTATTTTGATGCATTCTAAAATATTTTTATTACCGTCGATATCTCGGGAAATCTCTTAACAAATTATACGCTGCTGAAATATCAACGCACCGCCGCTCACGGTAAATTAAATACAATTGACTCCATTACGACCAGCATGGTGAACACCAAAGAAAATGGCCACTTGTCTTCCTCATTTATGCCACACTGTCACGTATCGAAGTTACTGTAATTACAAAAATTCAATGCTACTAATGGAAACCACTGAACAATTTGAGAACAAACTGAAGCCGAGGACGAGTCATCATCTAAGATCGGAGAAAGGGTTTAAATTATTGCAATTTTGCAGTTTTCTTCTTCTATTTTTAGTAGAAATAACTTCACAAAAAATATTGTAATTAAAAATAATTTTAAGGATTTGTTTGGTTGTTATTGCGTTCTCTGTCGTATGCACAAAGCCTTGTATAACATATCAAACCTTAACTAAATCTATTGATCCTTTTTACCCTTAAGAAAATTATTTTGGAGTTAAACTAATTTTAAGTCTTGGGTCAAGTCCTTTTAGAAATGCAGTTGATTCAATTTTTGTTAAAAGTTATTAAAAAAAAATTTTTTTAAGCTATTGCATTCAAAGTTATTTTGAAAACGTTAGGTCCGAGATATTGTCATGTATTTCATGTACAGTTTAAAAATTCTAAACATTCAATTTAGTTTTGAATGGTCTCCAACTACTTATAATGTGCCTATTACGTTTCGTGCTTGCGATAGAGAACGCAAGCAGACCAATCGCAAATGGGATAACTTTTCAAAATTATCTTTTATTCTTTGATTAGTTGTCAGAAGGTGATAATTATTAATATTATTAATAGTTATCACTAATTTTAAATTTAAATTATGTAAATATTTTACAAAATCAAAAATTGATTTCAGTTGCTGATGAATGTGAAAATTGAAGAGTGCCTCGAGACTAAAATAAATAAAATTATGTATGATCTCAACCAACGGTTTGGAATAAATTAATTTAAATTGCTAATAAAAATTGTATGTGCTCCTAAGAATTTTAGCGATTTAGAGTCATCGATTCAACGAGAAATCGACATATTTTTTTTTTAGTTATACAAATATTTAGATTACCAGATTTGAACCCTTGGACTATTTTTGTAGGGCTACTAGAATTTAAGCAAAGTAATTCAAATGGTTAGAGAGCTAAATCTAATTTCCTCAACTTTAAAAGGAAAAAAACAAGAACTGTAATAAACCGTAAACAATAAAATAAAAAAATAATGATGACATCATTATTTTTATAAATATTAACATAATGTTGCAAAGAGTGTTTGCTGTACCTCTTCGATGTTTTTAAATTAAATTTATATTGATTTTTTAGGTAAATTTATTATTAAAATTTGGACATTATTTTGCGTTATTATTTACTCAATGGCGTTTCTGTATAAAGTACAATTTTTCTTTCCCAAAAGCGTTCATGTGATTATTAATATTTTTGACCCTTTAAACATTTTTTTTTGTAAATTTTGATGTCTTAAAATTCCAATTTTGCAATTCAAGAAACTTTTACGTTTATAATTTTTCTACAAAATTTATTAGCAATGTAATTAAATTAAATAATTAATATTTACAATAGAATTTCACTATTTTCTAATGTAAATAATAATTTTCTCCTTGCCAATATTTTTTTAATGAAGTTATTGCATATTTACAATTTACACTCCTACTTGAGGCAATAGGTAAATTGATTGTAAGTTGGACTTGAGAGTGATCGTCAGTGAAAACCCTTTGTTGTTACTATTCGCCGTCTTCTGACGTAAGTTCTTTGAGATCTGCGAACCACTTTCGTCCTAGTTTTCTTCGGACGTTTGAGGGATTGCTCATTTCAGCCACGTACAAATGTTCATGTCTTGACAACCGCTTGTGATATGAAGTTGAGTATGTCTACTTTTTCAAAATTATTGTGTAGAGTGAAATTTAACACATAACAAGGCACATTGGTTATGAAGCGAAGCATCTTTTATTGGAACCTTTGGATTATTATTGTATGACATATATCCAAATTTGCTTACACTTGCATAGTAGCATTAAGGTTTTTGGAACTAGAAGTCATGACATCTTGCGTGCTTTAAAGTTCAATTGTTGTTTGGTCTTAATATGCTTCTGCCATGTAAGTTTCTGGTTTAGATGTAGACCTAAATACTTTACTTCGGTATGGACTAAAATTTGTGAGTTATTAATGGTAACTGATGGACAATTTGTATGTTTAGTTGTGAAAGTGATTTGCACAGATTTTGTCTGGTTCATTTTTATTTTCCATCCATTGAACCAATCTTCTAAGATGTCCAGATGATGTTGGAGTTACTGGATGGTACTGCTGAAGTATCGTTTATTGCTATTAGAGCTGTATCGTCCGCGAATGTTGCTATTATGGTGCTATTTGTTGTTGGCAGTGTATATTAAATACAATAAGGGGCATAATGCGCTTTCTTGTGGTACTCCAAATTTTATTATTGAGCAATTTGAATAGACAGTTTTGTATTTTATTTGAAAATATCTTTCAGACTTCCTATTGTAGATGGTTGTCATTAGTACTCTTGTCTTTCTGGGTAATTCCCGCAGTAGTTTCCCTCTTATAAGATTGTTTCTAGGTGCTTTATGTTGATTTAAAATGTCAATCTCCTGTGCTACTTCTTGGGAGAGAAAGGCTTAACTGAGAGTAACACCTGGCAAGGTGCTTTCAGGAAATTTTCAATTACATTGTTGTTACTGTAATTATTTGGTTTATATGGTGTAAATACTTCAGTGAGGTATTCCGAAAAATTTGTGGCTTTTTCCGTGTCACTTCTATCCCAATTTCTATCCAGCTTCCTAGTGGAAGGTATCGATATTTCTGGTCATTTAAATTTTTTGTGGATTTCCAAATTCAATAATCATCTTAACAAAAATTAGAACTAAATTTCTGTATAGAGGAAAGATAGCAGTGAAAATTTCAAGACCTTCCAATAACTAAAATAAATCAAAAAAAAATTAATTTTCTGTAATTTACATTAAAAGTTATAAATACTTTAAACAAAATTAAAATTTACAGAAAACTTTGGAGAGGTAAAACTTGATATCGTCAACATATTTTTGAAATAAAAACATTTTTTATAGTTTGTACAATTTTTTCTTTTATTGCAATATAAGATATACCGATTTGACCCCCTTAAATAGTTTTGTGTAGGACTGCTTCGGTCCAGTGACGCAAAAAATTAATTTAAATCGATTTAAAATATTTTTATTTTTCAAAATTATTTTTAAAATTTCTATCTAATTAACAACCCACAGCAATTACCAATACGAAGCAAAGTTTCACTGTTTTGTACTATATTTGCAATTTTTTTGGTTCTCAAATACTGAAATTCATGAATTTTATTTGTCAATTTAAACAATTTAAAAGGTCGCTTTTCAAATATAAAAAAATTACTACTAAACGTACAAGCAGCGTCTGTGACATCTAATTTTAGTACTAAGGTCTTTATGTTTAATCACGTGGTGTCAAATCCTACGTTATTTTAATAATATTATTTTAATACAAGTGAGTCTTGTTAACGGTGGAATTTCAAAAGAATCTTTCTTAAGCTGGTACTTAGACTGTCAGATGGCGATGATCATTTAAGCAGTTAACACTAAGTTCGATTTTAATTTATGTAAACATTTATCCCAACAAAAAATAAATTCAGGTGCAATGATTGTGAGGGTTGACGTCTTCGGAGAGAGAAAAAGAATTAATTACTGGGTAGAACGTAAAAGCAATTAAATTATGTTTTAACTGACTTGAACAGTTTTATATGCAGTCCGCGTTAACACTTCGAAATAAATTATTTTAATCTTTTTGATTTTTTCTTCAACAATATTAATTCTAAAATCACCGGATCTGACTTCCCTAGACTTTCTACTACTTGAAGCTAAATTATTTGAGAATAATATATAATAGTTCGAAATATTAAAAAAATGCAGGTCAGACACTTTGAGAATGGTAATTATTTTGAGTGGTTAATTTAATTAATCCTATTAACATTTAATTTATAGATAATTAAGACTTAATTTAGAAAAATTACTTGCGGGAATTAGATATGGTAATTTCGAAATTTATTCTGCTAGAAAAGTGGGAAAAGTCTACTAAGAAAATTCTTTGAATTGCTAGCAATTATTTTAAATAACTTGCTACAATTTTAAAATATTATTTTAGTTGTAGAGATTTTTTATATTCCATTTTGGACTGTCATTCTTTTGCTAAAATTTATTTACTCTCTTAATATAATAAACATGTGTTCAACGGAAATTTATTTTTTTGAATATTTGTAAAGAGATCTTTTAGGGAGGCTCTCAGTTTCAAATGATTTAAGTATTGAATAAAGTTTCTGAAGAACTAGACAATATTTGGAAAAAAGTTGAGGACTCTAACATCAGAACGTTAAATTTGGTTCAAATAATTATGTGGAAAAATTTTTGGTCACTGTGCAAAAAAGGCTTTAAGACCCGAAATAACTTTTGGCTCCAAGTAGAACTATGAGACATTTCCAAATTGCACCCTTTCAAGAAGATTATGTCGTAAAATTTTCTAAAAAACTGTCTTGTGGGATTTAATCCAAAATTCATTGATTTAACAATTGAAATACAGGATACTAGTAATTTTGCCATCAAAAAGAGATTTCCCTTTCGACAACTACAAAAATAAATTTAAATACTGCAACTGTCTCATTTAAGAAATTCAAATTTTAGTGTATAGAGCGCAATTTTTTTAGCGAGACTTAAAATGATCCAAAACAATAACTTGGAGGACTTTATACAAAAATCCTTTGTATTTAACAATTAAAATATAGGAAACTAGTGATTTTCATATTGAGGAAAAGATTTTCCGTTCAACAACTACAAAAATAAACTTAGAGAATGCAACTATCTCATTTAAAAATATTCACGTTCGTGTATAGAGCGCAATTTTTTTAACAAAACTTAAAATACTCCAAAAAATATCTTGAAAGACTTTATACAAAAATTATTTGTATTTAATAATTAAAATATAGGAAACTAGTAATTTTTATATCAAAGAAAAGATTTTCCGTTTGACAACTACAACAATAAATTTGAAGACAGCAACTGCCTCATTTAAAAATATTCACATTTTAGTGTACAGAGCGCAATTTTTTTAACGAGACTTAAAATTCTTCAAAAAAAATATCTTGAAGGACCGTATGCAAAAATTCTTGGTATTTAATAATTAAAGTATAAGAAGCTAATAATTTTCATATCAAAGAAAAGATTTTCTTTTCAACAACTGCAAAAATAAATTTAAAAGGTGCCACTGTCTCGATTAAAAACATTCCCGTTCTAGTATATAGAACGCAATTTTTTTAACGAGACTTAAACTACTTCAAAAAAATATCTTGAAAGATTTTATACAAAGATTCTTCGTATTTAATAATTAAAATATAAAA
Organism: Pyrochroa serraticornis; assembly: GCA_905333025.2. Taxonomy (NCBI): domain Eukaryota; kingdom Metazoa; phylum Arthropoda; class Insecta; order Coleoptera; family Pyrochroidae; genus Pyrochroa; species Pyrochroa serraticornis. The sequence continues at coordinate 2,959,887 of HG995157.1, read as the reverse complement.
AAACTAATAATTTTCATATTGAGGAAACATTTTTCCGTTCGATACCTGCAAAAATAAATTTAAAGTCTGCGACTGTCTCATTTAAAAATATTCACGTTTTAATGTATAGAGTGCTATTTTTTTTAACGAGACTTAAAATTCTTCAAAAAAAATATCTTGAAGGACTTTATACAAAAATTCTTCGTATTTAATAATTAAAATATAGGAAACTAGTGATTTTTATATTTAGGAAAAGTTTCTTCGTTCGACAACTGCAAAAATAAATTTAAAGACTGCCACAGTCTTATTTAAAAATATTCACGTTTTAGTGTATAGAACGCAATTTTCTTATCGAAACTTAAACTACTCCAAAAGAATATCTTAAAAGACTATACAAAAATTCTTTGTATTTAATAATTAAAATATAGAAAACTAATAATTTTCATATTGAGCAAAAGTTTTTTCGTTCGACAACTACAAAAATTAATTTAAAGACTGCAATTGCCTCATTTAAAAATATTCTCGTTTTAGTGTATAGAGCGCTATTTTATTAAGGAGACGTAAAATTCTTGAAGGACTTTTACGAAAATTCTTTTTCTTTAATAATTAAAGTAATAAATATAATAAATAATAATAAATAATAATTAAAAAAATGTCTTGAAGGACTTTATACAAAAATTCTCCTTTTGACAACTGCCAAAATAAATTTAAGGACTTCGACAACCGCATTTAAAAATATTAACGTTTTAGTCTATAGAGCGCAATTTTTTTAAGGAAACTTTTCGGTTTTAACCGATAACCGCCCATAAAGCCCGTAACGAACTATAACGAGGGGGCAGATTGGGTGCAGTGGCGTTTCATTGCGGCGGTCGAAACAAAGTGGTCCGATTATTAGCATTGAATGTTGCCCATCGTCAGCCCCAGATAGGACCAAAATCGATTATTAAAAATATTAATTTCACCGCCGTCAATACCTGTCGGCCATGATGACCGTTTTGTTTTAAAATTTAATTTGTTCTTTCAAGTGCCGACATAATGATTCCGGCCGTGTGAAGCCTGCATTACCCCGCTTCCGCCTCCTGCATTTTTTATTGCAATCGTTTTAATTATTTCGATAACCATCAATTTTCTGGAATGCATCAATCAATTCAAATTACATACCTAACAGGTTATCGAAATTACGAAACAAGACAAATAATTTAATGAAGTCGAGAAACCCTTAACGTGAAACGGCCAATGTGTATTCAGAAAGCAATGAATCGAGCACTAAGTATTCAATCCGGAAACCGCTGAAAGTGTTAAGCTTCCATTTAGACTAAAGTCTGATTCCATTATCTGCCCCTCGGAGATCTTACCCTTTACTTACGTCGACCCCTCGCTTCCTTCGGTCTGTTCCATTTCCGATTTCGCAAAGCAAACAGCAATCACAGCCGACGAAAATTAATTAATTAAATTATTATTCCGGGGTCAACATTGGAATTGGAAAATATTTAGGAATTGATGGGGGAACGACGGCCACTTTCCCAACAGTTCCTCTTCATAATCCCCATTATCAAAACCGATTTTAAATCTTACTTATTCATTGTCAGCTTACATCACGACGAATTAGAATAACTTTCCAACTTCGCCGCCCTTTCCGTTGCAGGAAGTGTATTTTAATTCGAATTATCCATTTCGTCGACGTTCCACTTTTGCAGGATTAATTCGAATCGCATTTCTAATTCCACTATGCGAATTCAGTGTTCCTAGAAAGGGTTGGAAGTTTCGTGAAATTTTTGGGACTATAACGTCATCATCATTATCATCATCGAAGTGGATAAAAGGCACCGAAACACCCTTCACCAATGGCTGACTTGGACAATCGCAGCTCTTGATATTTATAATTAATGATCTCTGGTCCTGGCAACTCTAACCACAATGGAATACCACCGGCTTTTTAGATAAAGCCTACGACTTTGTATGCGGTCAGCAGCGGGGTATCAGTATTAAACATTTCGAACAATACCATTGGTTACAACTGATTTTAACGCACAAAATGGCGCACGAATTCCTCCCAAGAAATTTTGGGGGTGGAAATTATAGTTCTCCCTACAAGTATCCAAGGACCGGTCATTGCAAAAATTAAATAATTGTCGTTACATCACCGCAACCCCCATAACAAAATTCTGAGTACTCACTCCTTGAAAAAATTATCCTAAAAGTTACTTCTATTACAATTATTGAAGCAATTTTAAAAAAAATATATCTGTATTAATAAAAAAAACTGAAGGAAATGTCTTAAACAATTCACTGGCCGTCGTTTTCTAATTATTCCATGAAACTCGTCAGCTAATTTGAGTTGTACAACTAAAACTATAATTATAAGTGTATAATTGGTTGCATAGCCTTTGATAGTTAATTTTAATTAAAATCTTATTAAATTAAAATATAAATAGCCTAATGAAAAAATTAGTTTCTGCGCAAATGAAAACTTGTACTTGTATTTGATGCGATATAGTTCCAAATCGCTTTAACTCCAGTAACAAAATAAAGTTTTGTTTTCTTCAATTTCAAAGACAAGTGTTATTTACGTTTCGAGTGCTTTCACTTTTATTGTGTAAAATATTGAAAGTCAGATTAAGAACGGTATAATACTGTTCAAAATGTAAAGTGGCAAAAGAGGAGGCATTTTGACCACATTGTATGGGCATGGGGCTGAAAGAGACGCTTAATCTAATGTTATATCACGTTTAGTATCCACTTTGACCTTACAAGATTGCGTAATTACACCTTCGGCCTTATAACCTGTACGAAAATACGCAAGTACTGAAACGTATCATTCTCCAATAATCTTCTTGAGAAGAATCACATAAGTATGAGTAGTCTGCAAAGTACTATCAGTTAAACTATTGAACCAAAGAACTCTGAACAGTGGTTCCCATTAGATCATCTTGAGCATCCTTACTTTCAGGAAGCTTTTCATCTTTTCTTTCACTCAGTGTAATAATTTTGAAACTTTAACCCTTCTAGTTTCGCTACTTTTACATTAAATTTCTGTTTTTAAAACGTTTTGATAACGTCCAAAAACTTTATAGAAATTTTCCAAAATTTTCCCCAATTCTTCCTAAACTTTCTTCTTTATTATTGATGGATTTGTCATAGCTTCCCAGCAGTTTCATCTCTTTTTGTTCTCCTCAGATTTAATTTCGTTTTCATTTCGGTTTCAGTTTGCAATTGTCTAGCTAGTTAGCATTCCTCATCGCGTCAAGATTCCAATCAAAACAGCTTCAACAAGTCGGCGTTACTAGCAAGCTATTCTCAAGCTTCCCAGAAGCTACATTTTTATTGAGAACGTTACTGTCAGAATGTTGTCTGGTCTGGAATATTCCTGTTTGTCATCACAATGGTGTTCCAATAAAACGCGATATTGATTGGTTTTGTGAAAGAGATCGTTGAGCTCTATTGCAGCGCGGTTTCTTTTTGACCAAAGAAGGAGCATTTTCACTGAAGCTATTTATTATTTAAACTCGGAAAAGCTTTCAGGGAAAGAAGCGGAGGGCGCGCAGTAGGTTTATGTGAAAGGTGCGAACTTGTGCGGTATAACCGAAGAAACTGGAAATGGCTCGCTTCGCATAATACGACTTTACCACGTTTAAAAATGATAATATTATAAATGATTCTTGAATTTTCCAAGGCGTTTCAACGCAGAAATTTCCGTCCGAAAAAGTTGCGACGCTTTCATAATTATTTCGCGACGTTGAAAATTTACTATTTATACTTTGTATGAAGAATTATTTTTACGGTTGGGCCGGGCTATAATTTTATATAATTAGTTTTGCATATCTGTCTATTGGGAAAGTAGTTTTGGTCTAAATTGGAGGTCGAGGTAAGGCATGTTTCTTCGATGGGGACCTCAAGAGTTTGTTTCCCACTTATTCACATAAGTTTCGCACGAGATAAAAATAATCTTTAATGTAATAGGTAGAAAACATGCCATCTTACACGCGGGACGACAAGAAATCTCATGCATATCTCACTCAACTGCTCTTACATGTATATGTTAAATTACTTGGGGAGGTGCCGGTGTCGTTTAACATTTTTATTGCTCCATATCTGTGAATTATTCCGCTGAAGGCAACATGCCATTATTCGCGTTTTTACGGAATAATGCGCGAGCACGACTAATTAATTTACATTCGCCGAAGCAGCGGTCCTCAACATCTGTAATGTAGTCAGGTGAGCCCAAGAGAAATTAAATTCAATGAAATATAACTACGTTAGAAGCGTACATAGTTGGAAAGTCACGACCAGCGTGATGCTCGTTACTAAAGTTTTCTTTGTTATAAATAATTCAAGGATCACACTAAACCCAAGCAGTTTCTTGCAGTTGTAAAGTAGATTGAAGAAAACGCCTAATAAGGAGCGAAACTAGTCACAAATCATAAAAAAAATAATTCTAGAGTAAAAGAGGTAATAGAAATATGTATAGAAGTGACTAGAAAGTAATAAAACTGAAATCAGAGCAAAATTAATTAAATTAGTGACAACAGAAAACTGCTTTTAGATTTCAGAAACTATTCAGTTGAACAATAATTTAATTCTGTGACAAAATTCCACTTACTTTTGAGGCATTACTTGTATAATTTAAAAGTTGAACTTTTATTTTTATCTTGGGCTTAAAGAAAACTTTTACTCTCCGCTTTTTAGTGATTTTTAAACTTTACACAACTCCAAAAATATATTAACACTAGAAAAAAAAATTGGAAAATACGCCTATGAGAAGATTAATTTTTGATAAATGACAATTTTATCCAAATCCTTACCCAAGAAGTTCTAAAAATATTTTTTTCATCAGTCGCAATACAAGTTTAAATTTTATTTGAAACTGATTAGAAACTTCTTGTAATGGCTTTCAAATGACTAGACTCTTCCTTTTTTTCCGAAATAGCTTTCGCACAATTTAGAGGTTTGACTATAATTTTTGTATTTGCATTGCATAGAGCTTCAGTCTGTAAATTTTATTCCTAATATCTTGCCTTTTAGTGTCCATTTATAACTTTTAAACTGATAGAAAGTGAAATTTCAACAACATTCTAGAAGAAAAAAACTTAAAGATGCGCCAATAAAAAAATGTATTTTAGATAAATGGCGGTGTCGTTTAACGTCCTGTCTAAAAAGCTCCTAACAATATTTTTTTACCTACCGTGACGCAAAATTCAATTATATTCGGAACTGCTTAAGGGGATATGTGCTGAATTTTTCAGTCGAAATTCTGGGACATTTCCCAGTAATATTTCATGCATTAGATTTCACATGCAAGATCTGAATTTTTGGTATATGAAAGACCTAATGGTTGTCTAGCGATGCTATTTACTTTTGTTTAAAAATTTTTAAAGAATTTTCCGAAAAAAAAATGTTAAAGTCCGGAAAAAACATAAAACTTTACAGTCAAATTGCTTCAAAAATATATTTTTTTTGAAATTTGAAATAAGTAATATCTGTTGCTCCAGGCTTTGTGCTTACGGTATACAATTAAAAAAAGTAAATAATTTTGAAATAAGCCTGAAAATGTTATAAAACTGCATGTAGTTTTTACTTAATTTCATTGAAACTCGCAAGACGTAACATTGTGCATCCTTCTGATGCCGCACTCTTCACACCATGCCTGTGAACGCGTGGGACAAGAGCTCGTTTCATGTTTTAATTTATTATCGGTCATAAATATTGGAACGACGAGTTTGCGGAACAGAGGTTGCTTTTGGGGCAAAATCTTCAACCTTCAGTGGCCTACACGTATTTATGTTAGTTTTTATAATTTTTGGAGTTACAACCACACTCAAGGAACCTTCGATTTTTTTTCTTCGCTCTTTTGTATCACTTTCATTTTGAGATCAGTTCTAAGAGAGCTCGGTTATATCTACAAACTATTGTCAAATCTCAATTACGTGTTAATATTATCCATAGGTATCTCAAGTTTAATTTTTTGTAAAATGGGAAATAAAAAGTTACATCTAGGTGCACCTAGAAAAAGCAAACGGAAAGTAGGTAGATTGAATAGGTAAGTACGACATGATTTCCAATGTCGTGATTGAATTTCACTAATGTAATATTTGGACAGAATGAAATATTTGATATCTAAAAATACCGTGATAGAAAAAATTAATTCCCATAAAACTCCACCAACATCACCACCACATTTTGCATCAACTTCCAAAATTGATGAAAAGTGCGAAATGGTACCTTCCGTAAGACAAGAGAGACAAAATCTCACCACCTCAACTGGCTTGTCTTTCTGAAGGCACACACAATTTTATTTATTCCTCCACATCCACAAGTGAAATCGATGAAAGTACTACAGCAGATTTTGATGAAAACATTTACAATCATTCCTCCACAAGTACATCTTACAAAAGGGTACATAATATGGTTATGTTAATAATAAACAATAAAAATTATACAATTTTTTGTAGCGAAATCAAAGAAATACAGGGTCGGCGATTAATTAACATTTCGCATTTTTTTGAACAAGCCATGAAATTTCCTCATCATGATCTTTTCTCATGTTCCAATCAAGACGTGAAAATTGTTCATATAATGCTCGTTTTTACTCACCACAACATGCTATTATCTCAAAAAGATTAAGTTTGCCACATACGTAGAAAACATATTTTCTTTAAAACGAAATGATAATTACTATTATCAAGTACAGGGGCAACTTTATGTAACCAAGCGGCAATATTGCTATTTTGTTTTGTGGACCCCAAAGGGGTTGCTCTTCGAAAAAATTTTCAGAGATGAAATTTTTTTTATTTAATGCAAAATAAGCTTCATGATTTTTTCTACAAACATTATATTTCCGCTCTTTTGCATTTAGAAATTAAAAATAGTTCATTGTTATGGATTCGATTCTCTCTCTGTAAGAAATACGGTAGGGGTTGCGCCTCATGTTTCCAAGAACTCAACCTACAGGTCACCACCAATGAATGCAGTTCATTGCCAGGGTGTTTACACCCGCCGTAAGTACATCGAGTACTTGGTCGTATTCTAATTAATTCTGTTTTATACTATTTTATATTCAAATTCGATGAACGACCAAATGTTTAAAATCCTTTTCTGGCGACCATTTTAATTCAGCGTCGTCGGTCATAACTCCAAGTGTCTTCACTTCATTCCAGATAATTAGAAATTGATATGTTCAATATATGTATTTAATAAAAAGGTTTCCCTACATTACAGACACTTATTTATGGCCAAAAGCGATAAAATGTTGCATTTGGGTCTTTGTTTAGGCGCCGACATTGCTAAACAAAAATTAATCGTATAATTTTCAACCGATTTAATACAAAATTACTAATATATTTCAAAGTAATCAAAATCATAGAATTTGGTTTGAAAACTTGAAAGTAACCGCGAAAACTGTGCACTATTGAAAAGTTCTGAATTTTGGCTGACTCGCGCTTCCAGGTCAAAATGCAACCTGAGGGTAACATAATAGTGCCATTAATTCGTCATCCATAGTGGGTCGGCCTTTGCCTTCGACTGTCGTAAATTGAACAGATCTCCGTTCCATTCAGTTTTGTCCCTACGTAGTGCCGTTGTAGAGCAATTTTAGCTCGAAAATTAGAAATTCGACTAAAATATTTTAGCAGATATCCCCTTAATAGTGTTTCTCTAGTCTCTCCCATAATTTTTAAGATATTTTTTGTACAGTTTAGGGGTTGGCTTTTTATTTTTATCTTGGTCTTGTAATTTTTGTATTTGTACTGCATAGGGCTTTCGTCTGTAAATTTTGTTTCTAATATGTTGCCTGTTAGTGCCCTTTTATAAAATTTATACTGTTAGAAAGTGTAATTTCAACAACATACTAGAAGAAAAGAATTGAAAGATGCGCCAATAAAAAAATGTATTTCAGGTAAATGGCAGTTTCATTTAACGTTCTGTCCAAACAAGTCGTAATAATATTTTTCTACCAATTGTGATGCAAATTTCAATTTTGTTTGGAACTGCTTAACAAACTTTTCTAGTGTCTCTCTCATAATATTAAAGATATTTTTTATACAATTTAGTGGTTGGTTCTTGATTCTTTTCTTGGCCTTGAACAGAACTTCTATCAATATAATTTTGTTCCTAATTTGTCGCCTATTAGTAATTTTTAAATTGTACGGTGAAACTCCAAAAATATTTTAACACTAAAGGAGGAAATAGAAAGATAGTTCTAGGAAAGGGTAATTTTTTTCTAAATGACAGTTTTGTCAAAATCATTACCCAAAAAGTCATAACAATATTTTTTTCATCAGTCGCGATACAATTTTGAATTTTGTTATTTATTATTTATTTGAAACTGATTAGAAAGTTCTTGTAATGGCTTTCAACTGACTAGTCTCTCCATTTTATTCCACAATAGCTTCTACACAATTTAGAGGTTTGACTGTAATTTCTATTTTTGTGCTGCATATGGTTTATGTCTGAAAATTTTGTTCTTAATATGTTGCCTTTTAGTGTCCTTTTATAATTTTTAAACTGATAGAAAATGAAATTTCAACAACATACTAGAAGATAAAAATTGAAAAATACGGCAATAAAAAAATATATTTCAGATAAATGGCAGTTTTGTTTAAGGTCTTGTCTAAAAAAAATCTAATAATATTTCTTTACCTATCGTGACAAAGAATTCAATTTTATTCGGAACTACTTAACAAACTTTTCTAGTGTTTCTCTATTGACTAGTCTCTCTCATAATATTGAAGATATTTTTTGTACAATTTAGGGATTGGATCTTGATTCTCATCTTGGTGTTGAACCAAACTTTTACCAATAAAATCTTTTCTTAATGTGTCGTCTATTAGTCATTTTTAAGTTGTACAGTGCAACTTCAAAAATATTTTAATACTAAAAGAAAAAATAGAAAGATGCGTCTATAAAAAAGTGAATTTTCTCTAAATGGCAGTTTATTCAAAATCCTTAACCAGGAATTCCTAAAAATATTTTGTTCATCAGTCGCCATACAAGTTTGAATTTTATTGGAAACCGATTAGAAAGTTCTTGTAATAGCTTTCAACTGACTAGTCTCTCCCTTTTATTTCAAAATAGTTTCTACAAATTTTAGGGGCTTGAATGTAAATTTTATATTGGTCCTGCATATGGCTTGCGTCTGTAAATTTTGTTCCTAATATGTTGCTTTCTAGTGTCCTTTTATAACTTTTGAACTGTTAGAAAGTGCAATTTCAACAACATACTACAAGAAAAGCGTTGAAAGATGCGCCAATAAAAAAAATTATTTCTGGTAAATGTCAGTATCATTTAACGTCTTGCCTAGAGAAGTCCTAACAATATTTTTTTACCTATCGTGACGCAAAATTCAATTTTATTCGGAACTGTTTAACAAACTAATCTACTGTTTCTCGATTGACAAGTCTCTCCCATAATTTTGAAGATATTTTCTTTACAATGTAGGGATTGGTTCTTGATTATTATCCTGGTCTTGAACAGAGCTTCTATCAACATAATTTTGTTCTTAATGTGTCGCCTATCAGTAATTTTTACGCTGCAACTTCAAAAATACTTTACCACTAAAAGAGAAAAAAAAAGATACGTCTATTAGAAGGTAAATTTTTGCTAAATAGAACTTTTGTCAAAATCCTTACCCAAGAGCTCCTAAAAATAGTTTTTGCATCAGTCGCTATACAAGTTTGAATTTTATTGGAAACCGATTAGAAAGTTCTTGTAATAGCTTCAACTGACTAGTCTCTCCCTTTTATTTCAAAATAGTTTCTACACATTTTAGGGGCTTGAATGTAATTTTTATATTAATCCTGCATATGGCTTCCGTTTGTAAATTTTGTTCTTAATATGTTGCCTTTTAGTGTTCTTTTATAACTTTTGAACTGTTAGAAAGTGCCATTTCAACAACATACTACAAGATAATCGCTAAAAGATGCGCCAATAAAAAAAATATTTCTGTTAAATGGCAGTATCGTTTAATGTCCTGCTTAGAGAAGTCCTAACAATATTTTTTTACCTATGGTGACTCAAAATTTAATTTTATTTGGAACTGGTTAACAAACTTTTCTAGTGTTGCTCCCATAATTTTGAAGATATTTTCTTTACAATTTAGGGGTTGGTTCTTGATTATTATCTTGGTCTTGAACAGAGCTTCTACCAACCTAATTTTGTTTTTAATGTGTCGCCTATTAGTAATTTTTAAATTGTACGGTACAATTCCAAAATTATTTTAACACTAAAAGACAATAAAGAAAGATAAGTCTATGGGAAGGTTAATTCTTGCTAAATGGCAGTTTTGTTAAAATCTTTACTCCAGAACTCCTAAAAATATTTTGTTTATCAGTCGCCATACAAGTTTGAAATTTATTTAAAACTGATTAGAAAATTCTTGTAATGGCTTTCAACTAACTAGTCTCTCTCTTTTATTCCAAAATAGTTTCTACACAATTTAGGGGTTTAGCTATAATTTTTTTATTGGTCCTGCATGGAGCTTTTGTCTGTAAATTTTGTTCCTAATATGTTGCCTTTTAGTGTCCTTTTATAACTTTTGAACTGTTAGAAAGTGCAATTTCAACAACATACTACAGGAAAAGAATTGAAAGATGCGCCAATAAAAAAATGCATTTCTGGTAAACAGCAGTGTCGTTTAGCATCATGTTTAAAGAAGTCCTAGAAATATTTTTTTACCTATAGTAACGTAAAATTCAATTTTATTCGGAACTGCTTAACAGACGTTTCTAGTGTTGCTCTTCCGTAATTTTGAAGATATCTTTTGTAAAATTTAGGGGTTTTTTCTTGATTTTAATCTTGGTGTTGAGCAGAACTTCTACAATATAATTTTGTTCTTAATGTTGCCTATTAGTAATTTTTAGATTGAAGGATGCAACTCCAAAAGTATGTCAACGCTAAAGGAAAAAATAGAAAGATACGTCTATGAAAAGATAAATTTTCTCTAAATAGCAGTTTTGTCAAAATCCTTACCCAAAAAGTTCTGAAAACAGTTTTTGCATCAGTCGCCATACAAGTTTGAATTTTATTTGAAACTGATTAGAAAGTTCTTGTAATGGCCTTCAACTGACTAGTCTCTCCCTTTTATTCCACAATAGCTTCTACACAATTTTGGAGTTTGACTATAATTTTGATATTGGTTCTCCATAGGACTTCTGTTTGTAAATTTTGGTCCTAATATCTAGCCTGTTAGTGTCCATATATAACTTTTAAACTGTTAGAAAGTGCAAATCCAACAACATACTAAAGGAAAATAATTGAAAGATACGCCAATAAAAAAAATTATTTTAAGTAAATGGTAGTTTCGTTTAACGTCCTGTTTAATCAAATCCTAATAATATTTTTTTTATCATCGTGACCCGAAATTCAATTTTTTGGAACTGCTTCTCAATTGACTGGGCTATCTCTTTATTTTCGAAGTATTTTTGTTAAATTTAAGGGTTGATTTGGTTAATGTTAACAAAACAAAATCCCACTAAAAGCGAAATAATTTTCCTCTGATTTTGACATAATTATTACATTGTTTGGTTTTAATTGAGAAAGTAATGCCCTCTAATCCAAAGGATCAACACCATTTTTGGTGACCAATTAGTGACCTAATTATATAAAGAATTTTGAAACCGGTCCCGCGGTTTAAGTCGAAAATTGCTTTCGTCTTACTCCTCCTTTAATAATAAAGTAATCTAAAATATTGGAACAACAATTTTGCTGTTTTATTTTTACCGTCTTCTGTTCCAAAAATTCCCCAAAAGTAATTAAAGATTAATACCGGTATCGTCTTTTTTTAGAAAAAAAATACGCAAACACCAGTGAAAGTAATAAAACCGCGCAATTCCATCAAGAATCCATCGTGAAAACAAGCAAGTTGCCGTCAGCTTAAGACGAACAATATCCAAAAACTTATACGCGAAGAGTCATAATCCGGGAGTAGTAGGTACAATAAAGGCGCAAGAGTGGGAGCTGCAGCAGTTGGAGATGTAGATGGCGCAGAATGGGAGGTAGGTGGAGAAGGTTGTTGGGGGGGAAAACGGAGAACAGCTTGGGGGGGTATCTGGGGGGACTCGAGTAGCATTGCGCTGAGTATTGAGAGCTCCGGGTAATGTCCTCATCCGGGCGCGGCGGGTCGATACCGGAGCAGAACGCCGCCCAACCGCCCTCCTCATGTGCTACTATTCTCGCCCAAGAACAACTTTTATTTGTCTCTTTCACACAGAGACGGACTAAAATATTTTTCAATACCCCAACAACAACAAACAAAATCAATGTTTGAGGGTCTAATGGGAGAAGCAAAATATTGGCTGATAATACAAACAAGCGAAGTGGAAAATTCGTGTCTAGAGCCATAATCACTTTGACCCACATGCTTATCGCGGGAAATGTCACTTTCACTTAGGGCAGCCATTTCAACAAAAACGACCCCCTAAGTAAGTTCCAATAAACTACTTTTACCTAGCACTTGACTTGTCTCTCCCCCAATTTTCGAGATATCTTTTGCACAATTTAAGGGTTTGTCTCCAATTTTTATTTTGGCCTTAGATAGAGCTTTCGTCCACATAATTTCGTTGTTATTGTTTCTCTTCTAGTGCCCTTTTTGTGTCTCAAAGTTTGTTAGAAGCTACAATTTCAAAAATATTTTAACAGTAAGAGAAAATTAGGGCAATGAGAAATTGTATTTTAGCTAAAGGGTAATTTTGTCTATTGCTCCTCCCCCCAAAAAACCTAATAAAAAAAATACATTTTGCAACCCTAGATTCTAATTTATTTGTTCTAGTTAAAGAGTTGACTCTCAATTGAGTAGTCTCTCCCCTCATTTTCAAAATTTTCTTTACACAATTTAGGAGTTTGTCCTTGATTTTTACTTTAGTCTTGGATAGAGCTTCCGTCTATATATATTTTTTTAATGCTCGTCTTTTAGTGTTCTTTATGGGCCTCTCAGTTACTTAGACTGTAAAAATTCCAGAAATATCTGAAGAACTAAGGAAAAAATAGGAAAATACGGTAATGAGAAAACGTATTTCAAGCCAAATGATAGTTTCGCTCATTGTCCTTGCCAGGAAAGTCCTAATAAAAAAATTGCATATTTCAATCCCAACTTCTAATTTATTTGTTCTAGTTAAAAATGGATTGTGACTCTCAATTGACTAGTCTCTCCCCTCATTTTTGAGATATTCATTACACAATTTAGGGGTTGGTCTTCTATTTTTACTTTAAGATTAAATAGAGCTTTCATTTATGTGATTTCGTTCCTAATATGTCGTTTCTTAGAAGCCCTTTTGTGCCTTCTATTCGGTTAAACGGTATAATTCCAATAATTCTTAACATAAAAAGATAAAAATAAAAAAAATTAGCAAGGAGAAGACGTGTCTCAGCTAAAATATAGTTTTGTTCAACATCCTGTCCAAGAAATTTCTAATAGAATTTGTGACTTATGGCTATGCTAGCTTCAATCGTTATTAGAACTAGTTAAAAGCATTTTTATAGCTTTTCAATTGATTTGTCTCTCCCCTAATTTTCAAAACACTTGTTGCACAATTTAAGGGTTCGTCTTTAGTTTTACTTTAATTTTAAATAGAGATTTCGCCTACATAATTTTCTTTTTAATGTTTCTATTTTAGTGTCCTTTTTGGGCCTCTCAGTTCTTTAGACTGTACAATTCCAGAAATATCTGAAAAACTAAGAGAAAAAATAGGAAAATAGAATATTGAGGAAATGTATTTTAGCTAAATGCTAGTTTCGTTCATTGTCCTCGCTAAGAAAGTCCTAATAAAAAAATTGCATCTTGCAACTCCAACTTCTAATTTATTTATTCTAGTTAAAAAATAATTTTGTGACTCTCAATTGACTAGTCTCTCCCCTTGTTTTTGAGATATTTTTTACACAATTTAGGGGTTGATCTTTGATTTTTACTTCAGGAATAAACAAAGTTTCCACGTATATAATTTTGTTCTTAATGTATCGTCTTTCAATGTCCTTTTGGCGTCCTTTAAATTGTTAAGTGGTACGATTTCCAAAAGATACTAACACTAGATGAAGAGAATAGGAAGATAGGTATATGGAAAAGTGTTCTTTGGCTAAATTGCAGTTTTCTCCAAAATCCTTGCAAAAGAGGTCCTAATAATATTTTATCTTAGTCTCTACGTGAGTTTTAATTTAATTTGAGACTATTTAAAAATTTTCTTTAGTAGCTTTCAACTGACCAATCTCTTCCCTAATTTTCGAGATATCCTTACCCAATTTGAGGGTTTGTTTTTGATACTTATTTTGGTCTTAATAAAGCGTCCGCCTAAATAATTTTAGGCACAATGTCTGGCTTTTTAGTACCTTTTTGTGCCTTTTGCAACAATTATCAATATAAACCACGTGCAAAAATGGTGGATGCGCCGGGTGAATCTGTCGAAAAGATTAACTTTCACCTTTACAGTTAGATCCCTATAAAAGTACACAAGCAATGTAAGTATGTAATATTGACTAATCCTTCTAATCCTTGGTCCTCGGGATTCAAGCGGTCCGGTTTTAGATTTGGGATTTTTTTTTCGACTTTAGAGATAAGTTGTGGTACCCGATCTCAATGCATCTCGTTGGGTTTATGGAAGTCCGGTCCTGCGTTAATAAGATGCTGGAACAACGTCCACTCCTGAACGCAACGTTCCATTCAAAATCCGGCGTCGACGGGCTGGCGCTGTTTTTTTTCAGGAAAACAGCTGAAATTTATTTGGTACGATTGGATTTCGGTGGTACGTCGGCCCACCCCCGCAGTCCAACCCGTGCAATGACAATAAGAGAAATTTGTGGGATTCGCGGAATCCGTCAACCAATGGAATCATTCGGCACAGTTCGAGTTTCTCGGAATGTGGATCTTATTGCCAACGGGGGTGGGATTGGACGCCGTTGCGCCGTGACGCTACCCCAAACCGACGCTCCATTGGACGTTCCCGTTCTTTTTTGTACGATTGTCTGATTCTACAATTGTTATTTCTGCGCAGAAAATCCGTTTTCCACTCCCGACTTTCCCGGATTGCCAAAACGTAATCAATACGGTGACGCCGTCCAAAATCGCGTCGAAAAAAAAATCGTTATCGTTATCCTGAAATTTCTAAATTTTTAAAAGACAAAAAAGCGTTAATTTCGTTAGGGAGGCGACAACGTGAAACTGGAGTCACCGCATTTTTCGTTTCGGCAATAACCATAATATCGACGAGGTCGTAATATAATAGTCCTAAATGCATTAATCCTGCGGGTCGGGCTGTTCTCGGAGATCCTGGATCTTATGTAAGTCCTGGAGAGGAGAGAGGACCGGGAGAGAGCGGCCATGTTGAGTCTTGGCAATCGCACGGTCACATTATTGATATTCTACTTCGAGTCTGGTTCATGTCGTATCTCTCCTTCCACCCCCCCGCGACGTTGGTCCTGCGACTCCCACCACCCCCACAACTCCTTCGTCCTGAATTATAATAACTTAGGAAAACGTCAATAAAACAAAACGTTTTCGAGATTCTCGTCGACGAACAAATGACGTTAGTTACAAAAATAACTTTTTAAGGGATGGTCTCTGTTAAATTCGCGAAAGCGTTGTTGGAGTTTTAGCGAAAAGAAGAATTGCGGGTGAATGCGGGGAATAACACAACAACTGCGTGGCTTCCTAACCAGTGACAGGTCTTCCACATTGATTTATCGTTCGTATTTGTGTACTTCGCGTAAAAAAGCTCCGAAGTAAGGCATAAGATTGATGCTGTTCCGTTTACAATCTCACCAGCCTTTCATTCTGCAAACTATATCGAAATTGTTCCACCATTTTCCAAACAAAAATGAAATCAATGGACGTATGCGCCGGCCAGGTTACGTATATCGCCTTTTTCCTTATCCGGATTCAACGGAAGGAAATTACTGCAAATGGAAAATTTGTGTTTCGCGACGGCTACGCTATTGGAATTGAACGCGTTAAGAAAACGCTTACATAATCTGTCAATTATAGTCAAAGCAACTGAGTCATTTTTTATTTTTACAAACTTCCTGGGGTTTCCAAACTTTTTGTTGAAGTATCAAACAATTTTGACTAGTCATCGAAAAGAAGGAAACGCGAGAAACTATCATTGAAAAGCATTTTAAATCTTAGAAGAAGACACAAAGTTCTTCAATAGGACCACCCGCTTACTTAACTAGTAGAAATGTTCAATCGAAAAACAGAATTTATTGTTAACTCTACTAAAAACGAAACTTTTCTCCACTTGGCCAAAGTGCATAAATGGTGGATGCGCCGGGAGAATCTGTTGAAAAAAATTATTTTCACGTTTAGATTTATATTTTTTTTAAAAATAGGTTTAAACCACAATAATCGTGGCTAATCTTTGTAATTCTTGGTCATGGGGTCAAAGTAAAATCGAAGCTGCTCTAAAGAATAGAAATTATCCGGAAATTAAGAAAATTTTTACAAAATTTCCTTAATTTAATTTAACCCTCTTTATTTATAAATGATCTTTAGAGTTATTAATCTTTCACCTTAATTAATAATAAAAATAAAAAGGTAAAGAAAGCACAAAAGTGATATGAAAGAATTATTTTCTTCTCAAATCTTCTGTCATCTGGACGTAGTGTTTTAGTTAAACTTTAAGTATATTTTGCCTTTAGTTTATTGACGATTTTTGCCTACTTTTTGCTTTCAAATTATTACTGTCAACATTTTCAATTTTGACAGTCGTTTTCTTCGTTAGATAAGATTCGAGCAACCACAAGAATTTGGAACAGAAGTTTTCACCGTAGAGTACTACATCTTCCTAATTTATCATTGCCTTTTGAGGGGGAGCAACCAAAGAAAAATCTTCCAAACTGCTGAGCCAATTTTTTTTCTTTATACTATATTCTACTTTTTTTCTTTTTCCTTTTCTTTCTATGATTCTGTGTACACTCTTTTGTTGAAATTTTTTCGCTTCTCTTCCGTTCTATATTTTTACTGTGGTAATAAACATTTTAATTATTTAATGTAATAAATATACAAATCTAAACTTTATTTTAGGATTTTAAAAAAATAACTGTATACTAGTTAAATAAACGTAGAATTTGTGTTAAAGAACAAAATTTTGGGGGATTTTGGCAGAAAAATAGGATTATTTCCAAGTGGATGACGGCCTTATCATCAGTAATCCATTTCAATTTTGATCCCATTACTCAATAGATGGCGCAATGTGAGTCATACTTTTTGGTCGTAACTCGCACCCTGGTTGAAACCTGCCTAAATACAAAAAAAAATTACTAAATATTAAACTAATGCGACTGTTTTATGATAATAAATAGTAATTTTGGGTCGTTTACTTGTGTTTCTAGCTCAAATAAGTAAAAGTACAGATGTCTGTTTTACCTGCCTGTCATGTGTCAGGGGGAATGGGGCAAAATTGTCATCAAACATCATAAAATTCTAAATTACTTAATTATGTGTTAAAAACTTTCCGCAACCGCTTCGAAATGTCATATTCCGTTAATATATCTGTGGAGGCTCCAATAGAGAACCAAATTCAGGAAATAACTTACGATGGAACCGAAATTTATCAACCGTAAGTAAACTAGAAATAACCCGGCGCTTTTTCTAACATTTAACAATAAATTGCAGCCCTTTAACTTTGTCTGAAAGTCTAGCGAAATACGCTCAAAAAATCGACTTTAGTAAAACTAGTGATGTGGACGTTAAGAAAGAACCTGGCGAAGTTATTGACGAAGCAAAATCCGATTCTGACAGCAAAGACGCTTTCCAATCAAGTCTTTGGCCTTGGGATTCCGTTCGTAACAAATTAAGAAACGCGTTTCAAGAAGTTTGCGTTTTAGCTGACGTTCTTGCAATAGCTAAAGATAAACGTTACATGGTTTTAGACCCTGTCCAACAAGAACCGATTGAAACTAAACCAATGGTTCAAATATACGCACGCAAAAAAGCATTATCAGGAGCGGCAAGTGTTCTGTTAACAGGTGCAGAAAGATTGAAAACATCACAAAGTGAAGCGGCAAGAAACAGAACCACCCCCGATTTTCACATTGAATTATTAAGGTTACGACAAAATTGGCGATTGAAGAAAGTTTCTAACACTATAATAGGCGATTTGAGTTATCGCACAGCCGGTTCCAAATACACTCAAACCGGTACCTTTGAAGTTACTAAAGCTGAAGATGAAGAAAAAACTAGTAGTCCTCCCAGTAGTCCAGTTCCAGGAGGCCCAACTCCTACTAAAACGAATTCGGCTTTAAGAGTACAAATTCCATCTGAATTACAAGGGGTTGCTTATATAGAAGTGTTGTGTCAAAAAGGTGGGAGGGTAATTTTTTTTTCTTTTTTAATAATTGTTTTGCAGATCAAGAGGACCTTTGTAGCGCCAATATTAATTTGTTGAATTCAGGACCTCCTGCGTCGAATCCCGATATGCATTGGCAACAAAAATTGGAAGCTGCCCAAAACGTTTTGTTTTGTAAAGAACTGTTTAACCAACTCGCCAAAGAAGCAGTGCAGCTACAAGCCCCTATACCCCACATGGTTGTTGGAAATCAAATTATGGCCACAGTTAGTTGATTTAATGTTGTCAATTCAGTTAAAAAAAATAATTTTTTGGAGGTTCTTCCGGGCATTCAGTTGATTATTGGGCTCTGCCATTCGACGACTGGTGACAAGAAACCTCCGAATCCAACTCCTTCAAAGAGTGATCATGATCACGTATTGGAACACTCCTTGCATCAGTTATTGAGGGAAGTTCACCACCGAAATACTCATCATCCGTTTCCGCATCCGGCCACGGGGCCTTTGGGGCCTTCAAAAAAGAGAATGCTTGCAGGTATATGAAGGTTTCAGTTAAGAGATAAATTTTGGGGCAACAATCACGTAAAGGTCACTATTTTATCAACGTTGAATTGTTTAATTAGAAGCGACATAACCTCGCTTTGTTCTATATTTTTAAATTGTTTATGGTTAACTGTGCCAAATTATTGTTGTGAAAAGAGAAATTTTAATTAATAGAATTACATTGTCAGTGAAAGAAACTGAGCAAAGCGCCATCTAACTTTCTTTGATACAACTGTCAATTCAAGAAGCTATGACATCACGCGGACAAAATATTAGTTTTTCAAGAAAAAATGATTTATACAGGGGTTACAGACTTTGACACATTTTTTTAACATTTCAAAATATTGCTTTCCGCCACCAACTAGTGGTATGTCTTATGGGTACTCTCTTTTTGCCTATAAGTAAATGAAGTACATGTGCTCCAGATAGGACATGTTTCTGGCCTGGATTTAGAATGAGCGTTTCAGGAACTAACACACTCTGGAAAAAAGTTTTGCAAAAAGTGGCGGCCTCTCTTAGTTACTAGAAGTAATTCTCACCAGGTGCTGTCCCAATCTCTAACATGCCGGACTATACTTCTTTATGCTCCATATAAATACTTCTGATTAGTGAAGAGCATGGAGTACTTTTATCTTTTTGAATTTGCAGGACCCATGGCCGCCGATCGCTACGAGCTCCTAGAAATGACAAAATCCGAAACTCTCCTTGAACAAATAATAAAACAGGCCCAACACTTCTTTATGCGTATGCGTACTGAATACGTATTGGACACGATAGCGAAAGAAGTTAAAGATCCCCTTATCAGTTCCCATTGGAATACCCTCAACAGTCCCACTCAATCCTGCGTTAAACTCAACATATCAACACACGGTTACGACGCCCTCTGCCGGACACCTTTAGTAATACACGTTGGTGAAAAAAGTCTCAAATGTATTTGTCGCGACGGCAAAGTCATGTATATGAGTTATGAACCTCAAGAATTGCGAGATTTAATTTTTTGTCACATCAACCAGCATCAAATTATAGCAGTGCAAGCTTTAGCTAAAACCATGGGATGGCAGGGATTAGCTAATTCGAATCATTTAGGAACAGGAGCAGTGGAACCGTTAGGTAACGCAAGTTCATGTCTTCTGGCATCACCAACAGGAGATAGAATAATTGCTGTAAGATGTGAACCGCATGCAGGGGTTCAAGTAGCTGTTGTTCATTCTCCTAGAAGTGATTTTTTTCCTAGTAGACTTGTTACTGAGAGAAAATGGGAACATTTAGGGGGACAATTTCGAGATGTTAGATTAGAAAAAATGGAAGGCAGGAATTTTTTGCATAAAATGGAATTGCTTATGGCGAGCTTAACCAGTAGTTCCTAAATTATGTATTTTAACTATTTGTGGAATTTAGTGTTAGATTTAAGTGTACTTTAGGATTTATTTTATTTATGTTAAAGATAAGAATTTGTCATAAAAATGTTATTTTTGAACAAAATAAACAATTTTTATCTAGTTGTAAATAAAAAAATTTAATTACTAATGACTGAAATTATTTCATTTGGTATGTGTAAACGCTCAGTTTATTGTTGTGGCAAGGACTCAAATTGGTTTTTGTTTATCGAATCGATAAGGAAAGTATTTTTAAACATTCCATGGTCAATCAATACTTTTTTAACAAACGCTGCTTTGACCGGATGTGCGTCGTTGATTGTAGCGATGCGTTAACATTGTTGCCAACTCGATCAAATTTCGGTGATATAGCATATTTGTAACTTGACGGTCAGGAAAAAAACTTATAAAAAAGTGTTCAGTCATTCAGATGTCCAGAATGTTGAATACCTTTAATTAAAAAAGGATCTAAAGACAACACTTTTGTTCCAAGTGAGGATTTTAGGAACTAACAAGTATAGAAAAAATTTCTCACGACGTATTGTGTCTTCTTTTAGTTAATTGAAGTAAGCTTATAGTAAGAGGTCTCATTATCTTCATCACACATTGTACTTTTTAAATTATTTTTTACTTATATGATACTTTAGAAAATTTCTACGGTTAGTGTTTTTCATTTTTTATTCGAATAAGTTGGTTTACCTGTAAAAATAATTCAAACCGGCAAATGTATTTCCAATTCTAATAAGAATTTAAGGAGCTAACAAGTACACAAAATATGTTTTTCAGGCAGTAAAGTTATTTTTTTAATTTGTTGACGTATTCTTTATGCGATCAAAATTATAAAATAATTTAAAACTGCTTGAGAGAAAGGAGAATATTTTGATTGGTGGCGCTGTGAGCGTTGGTGTGGCAACGTCGCATTGCCCGGGTCGGCATTTCCGTTTTCCGCCCTGCTGCCGGCGCCGCCATTTCCATTTCCAAGCCTACTTCGTTACGTCTTGCGTCGTATAAAATTACGTCAAATTCTACGTTGATCAACGCTTCGACTTCGAATTTGGGTAACTACCTGTAAAAATAGTACTGCGATCAACGCATCTCCGTATTATAGCATAATTTCTTGTAAAAAACCGCCGTTTTGGCTGCGAATACGTCCGTTCTGTCACAAATGCCTGTACCTTTCCTGTAAAATGACGACGCCCTGCCATAGCCGACATATTGTTTTCGGTTTGCAAAATCGCAAACGAATCAATGACAATGATCACAGTGCGTCGACACTACGAATTGGGTACCCTACAAATCAACCGCCGTGACTTGTTCGAGTATCTAAATAACCGCAACATGTTACCCGAATTCGGTTATTTGCACGTTAACACGATGATGTTTCGATTGACCTGTTGTACCCAAATCGCTTCTTCCTGAAAGTACGGATTCGCCCAAACGCTTCCTAATTTGACCATTATCTACGCAATACTTCTACGTTCCACAGAACCATGGGCGATCGAGATGGTGACCGAAGCGCGAGAGTCTACGTGGGGGGTCTCACTGACAGCGTCAAGAAGGAAGATTTAGAAACGGAGTTCGAAAAATACGGCAAACTTAACTCCGTTTGGGTTGCCTTCAACCCACCTGGTTTCGCTTTTATCGAATTTAACAATCACTCCGATGCCGAAACTGCCTGCGATAATCTCAACGGCACGGATTTCTTGGGTTCCAAACTCCGTGTTGAGATTGCCAGAGGCAAATCTCGACGTGGCGGCGGCGGAGGATTTCGAGGGGGTAGAGGTAGAGGGGGGCCGTATAGGGGTGGCGGGTATGTTAGCGGTAGCGGTGGTAGTGATCGCGGATTCAGGGGTAGCCGTGGAAGCAGACCAGGCGGACGATTCGATGGAGGATACTCCAGGAGAGATGATGGGGGAGGTAGCAGGTATGGAAGGGATTTTAATCGTAGGAGTGATAGCTTCAACAGTAGTCGCAGCAGCGATGGTTACAGTGGCAGAGGAGGCGGTGGAAGAAGATTCGATGGGAACTCGTCGAGATTCCGGTCCAGGTCTCCCACAGGCGGACCCCAAAGGCATTAAGACAACCATTTACAATGAAAAGACTTTTTGTTATTTTTAAGCATAATTTTTATTTTTTAAATACAACATTGTTCTCGTTCTGAGATAGGATTGGATCTGAAATTAACACTGAATTATGCAACCAGAATTTTTTGGTGTTACTTTTACGTGTATCAACCACTTTGTAAGTGTGAATAATTTTGTAAGTTAAGAGTTCAATAAATTGTGGATGTATGTTGTTTTACATGCACATTGAAATTCAAATTCTTGCTGAAATCCATTATTGATTGTTTGATTTTTCCTACATTAACTGGCGACTTTCGTAATTATTTTGGCACTGCATAACTCTTGTAACCTTGTGAGAAAAGGTTTATTAGAGAAAATTAAATTTTATCGAAGTACAAGCAAAATTTACGCTTCACAAATTTGTCCTTGGAACCTAAATACGAATTGATATGTGGAATCTGACACTCAATTTAAGAAAAATTGGAACGATTGAATACTTTAGGAAATAAATTGTCAATAGAAAAATTATTTTTGGCAATTATGGCAAATGCTACCTAATTATAATTAGGGTGCAGTCATAAATCATACACTTTAAATATTAAATTTAAACAAGTTTTATAGTAGATGAAACTCAAGACAGTTATTGGTCTAATTAACTACCAGTTGACTTAAATTTGAGAAAGTTGTTTTGGGACCTGAAATTACTGTAATTTCACGTTTTATTTAATTTTAGAAATTTGAATTCAGCGCGCTTTGAAACGTCACCTAAATTTCGATCAAAATACACACCACTCACCGTTGGGAGTTCAAGTAACATAAATAATTGACGTTGCATTCACCCAACACAAAATTTTGATATTTTAAACGTTGAACTAAAGTTTCTCGTTTAATAGACAAATTTCAGAATTGCAAACCGCATCAATCATAACCAGAACTTTTTTGTAACAATTATTAACTCACAAATTGCAGAATTTTAGGAGATTTTTATAAAATTGAAATACTTCAGTTGCGGTGTAATCCCGGCTTTGTTTTGGCGCGAAACCTCCAGTTCCCGCTTTTTTATCACCTGTTCTGGCAATTATCAAACATTTCTTCATTTCCTTTCTGTTAGTTTCTGTGGACGTTCACGAGTTGTAATTAAATTTGTTGCATTATTCTGCATTCACCATGGTGAACGATACTCCTAAGAATTACGTGCAGAAAAGAGGTAAGTTTTGCTTTAAATTATTAACAAAATTAGGTAAAATTCTTGGTCAGATGGACGCAAAGAAGAAGTTTATTTGGATAAGATAACCTCCCGCATTCAAAAACAATGTTACAAGCTAAACATGGATTACGTGGACCCCGTAAGTTTTTTAACTGAATTTCCACTCTCGAGTTACTAATTTTTTTACAAATTTAGTTGGAGATCACCTTGAAAGTAATCAGTGGCCTCTACCCCGGCGTTACTACCGTAGAACTGGATACTTTAGCTGCCGAAACGGCAGCAATGATGGCTGTTTCTCATCCGGATTATGCTATTTTAGCTGCTCGTATCGCTGTTTCTAATTTACATAAACAAACAAAAAAGGTTTTCAGCGGTGAGTCGACAAATTTCTCCATAAATTCAAATAATAATTATTTTTTTTTAGAGGTAATTGATGATCTATACCACTGCACAGATTCCAGAACCGGAAGAAGTACATCTTCAATTTCCGAAACACACCATAGTATTATCATGAATAACGCCGATCGGTTGAATTCGTGCATCATTTACGACCGCGATTTTTCATACAATTACATCGGTTTTAAAACGTTAGAACGTTCGTATTTGCTTAAAATTAACAACAAAATTGTTGAACGCCCCCAACATTTATTGATGCGTGTAGCTGTTGGTATTCATGGCACAGATATCGATTCGGCTATAGAAACCTACAATATGATGTCAGAAAAACTTTTTACTCACGCTAGTCCAACATTATTCGCAGCAGCAACTCCTGTACCTCAACTATCTTCATGCTTTTTACTCCAAATGCCTGAAGATAGTTTGCAGGGTATTTATAAATGTTTGACTCAATGCGCGTTAATTTCTAAAGCGGCTGGAGGTATCGGGATTAATATCCACAATATTAGGGCTCAAGGAACAAAAATTGCCGGCACTGGAGGCGTTTCAAACGGTCTTGTTCCTATGTTGAGAGTTTTCAATACAACTGCAAAATATGTTGATCAAGGTGGTAATAAACGTCCCGGTGCTTTCGCTGTGTATTTAGAACCTTGGCACGCTGACATTTTCGATTTTTTAAATCTCAAAAAAAATACAGGAAAAGAAGAGTTGAGAGCTCGCGATTTATTTTATGCTCTTTGGACTCCCGATTTGTTTATGCGACGCGTTAAAAGCGACGAAATTTGGTCTTTGATGTGTCCCCATGAATGCCCCGGTCTTTCCGATTGTTGGGGGGAGGAATTTGAGAAATTGTACACAAATTACGAATTGGACAAACGTTACGTTAAACAAGTGCCGGCTAGGGAATTGTGGAGGGCTATTTGCACGTCACAAGTTGAAACCGGTACTCCTTATATGTTGTATAAAGATGCTTGTAATAGGAAGAGTAATCAACAGAATTTGGGGACGATTAAAAGTAGTAATTTGTGTACGGAAATCGTTGAATTTACGTCTCCGGATGAAATTGCGGTTTGCAACTTGGCTTCAATTGCTGTTAATATGTTTGTGAACCAAGATAAGTTGGGGTACGATTTTGAAAAATTGAAAGAAGTTACTAAAGTCGTAACAAAAAATTTGAATAAAATAATTGACATTAATTATTACCCGCTGCCGGAAGCGGAAAACTCGAATTTACGCCACCGTCCTATCGGGATAGGGGTGCAAGGTTTAGCTGACGCTTTTATTTTGTTACGTATGCCATTCGAGAGTGAGGAAGCGAGAAAATTGAATATTCAAATTTTTGAAACTTTGTATTACGGAGCTTTGGAAGCTAGTTGTGAAATTGCGGAAAAAGACGGCCCTTATTCCACCTATAAAGGTTCTCCCGTTAGCAAGGGAATTCTTCAATACGACATGTGGAACGTTACACCAACAGATCTTTGGGATTGGGCCGCCGTAAAACAAAGAATCGCCAAACACGGAGTCAGAAACTCTCTATTACTTGCTCCAATGCCAACAGCTTCGACTGCCCAAATTTTGGGCAATAACGAATCAACTGAACCCTATACTTCCAATATTTACACAAGAAGAGTCTTATCTGGGGAGTTTCTAGTCGTTAACCAACACTTACTGAAAGACTTGACTGATCGAAATCTCTGGGACGACGTGATGAAAAATCAACTCATCGCTAATTACGGTTCTATTCAAAACATTCCGACTATTCCTAGCGAGCTTAAGGAAATTTACAAGACTGTTTGGGAGATTCCCCAGAAAATTATCATTGATAGAGCGGCGGAACGGGGCGCTTTCATCGATCAAAGTCAATCAATGAACATCCATTTAGCTTCCCCTGGATATGGCCAGATGAGTTCAATGCATTTCTACGGATGGGAAAAGGGACTCAAGACAGGGATGTATTATTTAAGGACTAAACCCGCGGTTCACCCCATTCAGTTCACTGTTGACAAGTCAAAATTGATGATTAAAACCAAGCAAAACGGAACAAGTAATGGCGTAGAAAAACAAGATGAACAAAAAGAAGAGGAAGATTTGGAAATGGCAAAATTAGTTTGCTCGCGCGAAAATCCAGGAGCTTGCGATATGTGCAGTGCCTAGTTTACTTATTTTTTTTATAGTTTTAACATAAATTTTTCTTGTAGCCTTTAGTATTTTGAATACATGAAACTATTTAAAGTTATCAATTTTATATTTCCAGTAAACTGTTCCAAAAAACAATTTATTGAGAATTTAAATAATTACAATTTTCAACTAAACCTAAAAATATACAGCAAATGATAACTAATTACTAAAAATATCAGCGCATCCAGATAACAACGAATATGCCTAACGTTATCTCAATTTTTGCCGCTCTGTAGTGGCGATTATTACAATTTATTTTTATATTTTACAATTTAATAGCTTGAGCAAGAGAACAAGACAATCCAGTACCATCAGGTTCAACTTGCAACGAAACAATTTTGCCATGATCCACCACCATAGAGTACCGTTTGCTTCTGAGTCCTCCCAAAGGCGCGATATCAACACTCAAGTCTAAAGCTTGAGTGAAAGCTCCTGAAGGATCCGCCAACATGCGTACTTTCCCTTCAGTTTTCTGGTCTTTCCCCCAAGCCCCCATAACAAAAGGATCATTAACAGAAACGCAATAAATCTCGCTAACACCCTGTTTTTTCAATTCTTCAGCCTTCGAAACGTATCCAGGCAAATGTGTCTAAAAAAACAATTGATTATTGAATTCAACAAGGTCGAATTGTTGTCACCTTGGAGCAACCGGGAGTGAAAGCGCCGGGAACTGCAAAAATTATAACTTTTTTATCAGCAACAGTTTCCGCTAAATTAATTTTGTTTGTTGGGTTGTCTTCGAATAAATCGACCTTAGGGAGAGAATCGCCGACCTGTGACGAAATTTATGATTATTTACTTAAATTATATAATTTTATTTGGTTACTTACTTGGGCTGGCATGTTGAGAGTTGGGGTCGTTTTTAAACACCTGAATACGAAGTTGTTTAGAGGGCGGAGGTTGCGTGAAACCAACTGACTGACATTCATTTTCCTTTCGCCGGCTTTTTTATAAATTTGCAACAATTAACGTTAGACAAGGACAAGCGATCTTGATTCACTGACTTTCGTCGATCTCAGTTTTGCTAAGCTCAATAACGCAGGATCACCAATAGAACAAAAATGAATTGTAGTTAATCTAAACTCAATATTGTTATTTAACTAGGGCGTTATCGCGGTTTGGTTGGTGGTTCTGGGAATGATTGTGGGGTTTTGCAAGAGTGGCGTTTTGCTGAAAATGAGGTCAACCATTTGTATCTGCTCTAGTTAGGGCGACTGCGCACTGCACTTTTGCAATAATGCATCGTCACGTCACTAGAATACAATTTTCAAGGATTTTCTTTTACTTTAACGCTTGGCTAATTTTTCTTTAAATATTATTACTTTATCTACAACTACTTTGCATGACTCTTGACACAATATCAGCAATTATCTCAAACTGATTTTAATTATCTATTATTTGAAAGGAAAACTATGGGCTGTTTACTCAGATATTACAATAAGAAGAACCATTACTCATTGTATAAACAATTATCAAAGTTTGTGGTTCACCATATAATGCCATGTGCAAATATTTTTAAGAGCATTCATCAAATTTTTACTAGTGTCCACTTTAATTTCCTCGACTTCTACAGTATCTACCTCAAAATCTGTTTACTAAAGGAAACTTAACTGAGGTCACGCTCATAAGCCAACAAAGAAAATAGAAATTCGATTTTTTGACAGGTCGAATTGGTGACCATAGCCCTTCAGATTTGTTTTGTGGATTTTAATTAACATCTTTGAATATTCTTTTCTTATAATAATGACGTCGTCAATTGTTTTTCACTCTAGAAATTTCCTAAATCCCGCGGTACAACTTTTGAACTTATGTTTAAATATAACGAATTTTTTTTTAAATTAAGTTACATAGTAAAATGTGTTTTACTGCTTCCTATAAATCATGAACCACAGAGAACACACACTGTGTGTGTTGTACGAAAAATTAAAATAATTCCATTCATACAGCGGCACATTTAATTTGATTACGCGGTAGTACTCTGTCGCACGCACAGGGAGTTACAGGCACAAAAATGCGTTTTGTCGTTGTAGCCGACAACTAAACCGCGTCCTTAATTATTTTTTTTTAGCACCAAGAGACTCAACAAAATTTTTCTTCAAATTTTGGATAGTTTTAAATTTTCATTTCGTTCCTATTTGAAGTTTCTTCCCCAAAGCCCAAACCTTCTACTGCAAAACTGTTGATGAAAAATTAATGTTTCAACGCTACAGATTTATTGTTTGAAAGCAAACAACTGATGCAGGTCAACTATAGTAAACTGTACCCAGATTTCAGCGCCATCCTGGTGAGTACAGTTTGTCATGAATATTTTTATAGGAGTCAAACTTAAAAATGGAGTTTAACATTAAAATGAAATAAAATATATTGATAATTAATAATACTGATTACAAACACTAAAGTAGAACTTTGGAAAGTAAAAATTCAAGAAGACAATAAATCAAAGTAAACACTAAAAATAGCTTTTCCGGTTTTAGGCACTACACATTTCGCAAATTTCATCACTTTCGCTTGTACGACTGCATCTCTGAATTTTCTTATACTTAGTAGTACCATTACAATTAGTACTCCCATTAGTATGACTAAAAGTTCCACTGCTAATATTTGGTTGAGAAACTTTTTCATTTGTAATCAATTTACTTTTGTCTACTGTAAATTGAATAGGATGCGCAGCTGGTTTAGTTCTTAAATAATACATCCCTGTCTTGAGTCCCTTTTCCCACCCGTAAAAATGCATGGAACACATTTGGCCGTAACCAGGTGAAGCTATATGGATATTCATAGACTGACTTTGGTCGATGAAAGCGCCTCTATCGGCCGCCATGTCAATCACAATTTTTTGAGAAATTTCCCAAACAGTTTTGTAAAGATTCTTAAGATCTTCGGGAATACCAGGAATATTTTGAATCGAACCATAATTAGCAATCAATTGATTCTTCATTGTTTCGTTCCAGAGACTTCTATCGATCAAATCTTTCAATAAGTGATGGTTAACTATTAGAAATTCACCCGATAAAACTCGTCTTGTGTAAATATTGGAAGTGTAGGGTTCAGTTGATTCATTATTACCCAAAATTTGGGCGGTTGCAGCTGTTGGCATTGGCGCCAGTAGTAGGGAATTTCTAACTCCGTGTTTAGCGATTTTTTGTTTTAGAGCTGCCCAATCCCAAAGATCTGACGGTGTAACATTCCACATGTCGTATTGAAGAATTCCTTTGCTAACAGGCGAACCTTTATAGGTGGCGTAAGGGCCTTCTTTTTCCGCGATTTCACAACTAGCTTCCAAAGCTCCGTAATACAAAGTTTCAAAAATTTGAATATTCAATTTCCTCGCTTTCTCACTCTCGAATGGCATACGTAACAAAATAAAAGCGTCAGCTAAACCTTGCACCCCTATCCCGATAGGGCGGTGACGTAAATTCGAGTTCTTAGCTTCCGGCAGAGGGTAGTAATTAACGTCAATTATTTTATTCAAATTTTTTGTTACGACTTTAGTAACTTCTTTCAATTTTTCAAAATCGTACCCCAACTTATCTTGGTTCACAAACATATTAACAGCAATTGAAGCTAAATTGCAAACCGCAACTTCATCCGGAGACGTAAATTCAACGATTTCCGTACACAAATTACTACTTTTAATCGTCCCCAAATTCTGTTGATTACTCTTCCTATTACAAGCGTCTTTATACAACATGTAAGGAGTCCCAGTTTCAATTTGTGACGTACAAATAGCTCGCCACAAATCCCTAGCCGGTATCTGTTTAACAAATTTGCCTTCTCTTTCGTATTTTTCGTATAAACTTTCGAAATTTTCCCCCCAACTATCCGAAAGTCCCGGACATTCGAGAGGACACATCAAAGACCATTGTTGTTCACCTTTAACACGTTTCATAAACAAATCGGGCGTCCACAACCCATAAAATAAATCACGAGCTCGCAATTCTTCTTTCCCAGTATTTTTCTTAAGATTCAAAAAATCAAAAATATCAGCATGCCAAGGTTCAAGATAAACAGCGTAAGCTCCCGGCCGTTTATTAACACGTTGTCCAAAACACTTAGCAGCGTTATTAAACATGCGCAATATAGGAACTAAACCGTTCGAAATTCCGCCTTCTCCAAAAACGGGAGTGCCTTTAGCCCTAATATCGTGAACATTAATTCCGAGACCACCTCCTGATTTCGAAATAAAAACGCATTGACTCAAATATTTCATAACTCCTTCAATACTGTCTTCAGGGAGTGTCAACAAAAAACACGATGATAATTGAGGTTTCGGGGTAGCAGCAGAAAATAGGGTGGGACTTGCATGAATAAAATATTTCATTGACATTAAGTTGTAAGTTTCGATTACTGCATCAATATCGTCGCCGTGTATACCTACAGCAACACGCATTAATAATTGTTGGGGACGTTCCACTACTTTTTCGTTAATTTTCAGTAAATAAGAGCGTTCAAGTGTTTTGAAACCGAAATAATTGTGGGTAAAATCTCTATCATCAACGATAGCGGAATTTAAGCGTTTGGAGTGTTTCATGATAATTTTGTGGTGTAATTCTGATATTAATGGAGTTTTTCGTCCGGTTCTGGCGTCGACCACGTTGTGGAGATCATTGATAACATCTAGTGATATGAAATTAGTTTTGGGAAAAATTTTTCGGTTTAAAGCTTACCGCTGAAGTTACTTTTTGTTTCTTTGTACAACTTTGAAATGGCTATACGTGCTGCTAAAATGGAATAGTCAGGATGGTGACTGGTCATCATTGCTGCAGTTTCTGCTGCTAAAGTATCGATTTCAGTTGTTGGAACGTTAGGGTACAAACCACTCTTGATGGCGAGGGCCAGTTCGTTCTGTAGAATTCATAATTAACGCTGGCGTTTATTAATAAATTCAACACTTACGTAGTTGACATAAGACAGGTTCAAGCCGAAACATTGTTTTTTTATACGAGTTGTTATTTTAACTTCATCCAATAACTGCTTTCGACCATCTACGAGTTTTTTAGTATGTTATTAATTATTTTACAAAAACACTTGAGGAACTTACCTCTTTTTAGAACGCAATTTTGAGACGTCAGAGTTGACATTTTACGTAAAATTATTTGAAAATTAAACAATGAAGTACTTGCCAATTCTGCTTATTGCAAGCTTCAATTCGTTGCTTTTTTATACTATTGTAAGAGATAACAAACTAAACAAAAACTAATAATCGCTTCCAGTGACATTGTTTGACAGCCCGCCAATACTTTAAAGCGCAGTTTTGCGTAGTGATGCCAACTGAAGGCAAGAAATCCCCAACATCAAAATTTCTGAATGGAAACTGAAAAATCCCACAATGGTGTCTACAGAAAAAAATTTTGCTCCACTTTATTAGAAAGAGCCTACACATGAGTATATACTAATCAGCTCTCAAGAGGAACATCTCCAAGAAAGTTGAAAGTTTTTGCTGCCTAATAGAAATTCAGAAAACCAAAAATCTTGGCTCAATTTTGTCCTTAATTTCCTCTTTTGAAAAATAGCATCCCCGGAAGGGCAGAAGTCCCTTTAATTGTTTAATTCACGTTTGTTAACCATCTAAGGCAATTTTTTATATGTTTACGAGTTTACGTAACTTCTACCATCGATTTTTTTGTCTTTTTATAGGTTGCGAACTTTGTTTGCGCGAAGTGGGTTCAAACCCAGCAGACAAAGTTGATTGGGTTTTGTAAAATTGTACCATAAGAGAAGCGTGTAAATTTTGAAACGATTCTATGATTTTCATCAATTTTTCCCCAAATTTAACAACTTTACTTCACTTCAATCAAGTAAGTGTAATTTTTGTTCGGCAATGTCTAGATTGCAGCTAATTTCAATGGGTTGAACTTTTAAAAGTTACCGCGTTGGCGCTTATTGACTGTTTTGGAAAATTTAAGTGTTTTTGCCAGTTTTCTCCCCTTTCTCAACCTCCAAATAGTGATGACCCGTCAAGTACGTACGTGAAAATTTCCTCATTTTCGATAAATATTGCTAAATGGATAAGTGCAAGGGACTTTGCAGGAACAACATCAAAAGTAAGACCAAAAACAGTTTAGTTGGTTAATTTACGTTTTTTATTTTTTTATGGCAAGTTTTTGGTATATTACGTAACATTTATTTGACAATCGAACTGTTTTTCAATAGTTTTTCTTTTGTCATTCATACTGCGCTTCTAAACAGTAGTGCTGAAATTCAGCAGTAGTTAATTGTGTTTTGTGAAATTGTAGAAGTTAAAGTTCTAATAACTCATGGAATTTTGATTCTTAATTCTTTTCATAAAAATCTAACCCCAATAATTTTATTTTCAGATTTAGTCATTGCAGATAATCAAACAGGAGGCCGTGACTCGAAATGTCAACAATTTCCCCAATTAAAAATGGCGAAAACGCACGTACTCTCCAGATGCTATTCAAATGCGGGATTTTAATAGCAAGTCTATTCGGTCGAATATTGTTTATGTTTTCCGAGTCGATAGTTCAGCAGCTCGGATTTCACTTGATTCCCGAACAAGCTACAAAATGTTGGCATAAGATAAAACATATGTTTCTATTCCGCGTTTATACGTGGCGGCTTGCCTGTGCAGCGCTAATGTGACCGGGTTCCAGTCAGGCTTTTGAATGGACCTTTATTCTGGTACAGATTTTGCATCTCTGTCGCTGAACCAGTTGCCTTGTTCGACCGTCGCCTCTTTAAAGGCTCTCTTTGGTTTAACTTAAAAAATCGCTTTTTACTACAAAAATTGCTGCAAATTTTCTTTAAGTTCTTTAGGTTAGAATTCTCAGGTATTAAAATCAGGAAAGAGCATTCCATTTGGTTTTCAAAACCATTTTCTATTATAAATTATAACCATCATACTGTACAAATATATAAATTATTTAAATATTCATATTTTCTTCATTTCAGGAAAAGTTCAGCTTGTATAAAAATATTTAGAATATACTCACAATACCTAACCTGTAGCATACTAACAATTGAATTTAGACCTAAAATTTTGAGCAATACCACAAAAAGTTACCACCCAAAGGTGTTATGAGAGGTGTTAATTCCCAAGAACTCAACTTTTTTCCAGTTCAAAAAAAATATTTTGAGTTACGTACAAATTAAAAATTCCACTTCTGGTGACGCCCACAACCAGAAATTGTAAAATATTGTTAAGAATTTTAACACCATTATCAATGTAAGAATGAGGAAAAAGTTCAATCTAGGAACAGCAAAAAAATATTGAAAAAAATTATATTAAAAAAAACACTATTCAGTCAGTAGTTTCAACTTTTCGCTTCTTGCTCCTGTCTTCTTCTCTATCCTCTTTTCTTTTACCCTTTCTAATTCTTTGCATATATTTCTCTTCTTCTTCATCTGGATCCAAACCTTCAAGTGCCCACTTTTTCCTTAAATTAACCATTTTTGTTTCATAAAATTTCTCCTCGTCCATCTTCAAGTAATTTTCCTTTTTTGTCACACAAACTTCAGCAAAGATAGTGGCAACTTCTTTATCTATCCAAAAATAACAATAATTACCAAAAACCAAAACAACTCCAATTACTTACCTTTTACTTTAAATTCCGTCATTTTTACATTTATATGCGCCTCAATCGCTTTTAGTAATTTCACATCCTCATTAGTGACAATTGTTATCGCTTTACCACTCCTTCCGGCTCTAGCAGTCCTGCCGACTCTATGAACATAATCTTTAGGTACTGTAGGAACCGAATGGTTAACCACTAGTTGTACTGCAGGTATATCTAACCCTCTACTAGCGACATCAGTGGCAATCAAAATTTTCGAAGTACTCGACTTAAACCTGCTCAAAGCTGCGATTCTTTCTTTTTGTTTAAGCATGCCGTGCAGCGCTACGTTTTCAAATCCAACATCATTAAAAGTCATTGAAAGAACTTGGCATTCACTGCAAATTTTTTTTTAATTACTATCAAAATTTTTTTTTATAACTTACCCACAAGTGTCTGTAAAAATAATTATATTGCCGGAATTGTCCGCGCGAAAAGTGCGAATAACTTCAACTAAATACACGTCTTTAGCGTAACCGGGACATAGCACGTAATGTTGTTCAAGTTGTTCAACTGTAGCGATTTCACCTGGTGATTCGTATATAAATACTTCATTTTTGAGATAACTTTTTAATTTTTGTAAAGTATCTGTAATTGTGGCGGAAAAAAGCAAATTTTGTCTTTTTTTCGGTAGTGCTTTAAAAATAGTTTTGATATCTTCATCAAAAAAACCTCCCATTAACCTATCGGCTTCATCAAGTACTAAAAATTCAATGTTTGCAAAACTGAATGTATTGCAACCTTTTAAATGATCAGCTAATCGACCGGGAGTTGCCACAACAATATGGGGATGATTAGCTAAATTCTGTGATTGTTGAAGCATATCCATGCCGCCAATAATCACGCAATGCTGTAAACTCATCGGTTTACCCACAACCGCTAATAGTTCGCCTATTTGCACGGCTAATTCTCGAGTGGGAGTCAGAATTAAAGCGAAAATACTAAAAGGGTCCTGACAAAGTTTCTGCAGAATAGGCAGGGCGAAAGCTAGGGTTTTGCCACCTCCGGTTTTGGCAGCACCGATGCAATCTTTTCCAGCCATGATTTGGGGAATGCAATGGGCCTGGACTGGTGTCGGAGTCTTGATACCTAAATTTTGAGGTTAGAACAGAAAATCGAAAAAATAGGTGGTTACCTAAAACGGTCAATTGTTGGATTATCCAAGGGTAGAACTTCATGTCCTTAAAGGAAGTTGCCGGGGATTCAGTCATTTTGAGTCTCGGTATTTTCACTAAAATAACACGCCAAAACCTTCACAACATAACCCAACTTTTTCAATCTCCACAACCACCATCATGTCATCATAGAACCCACTCTCTCAGACGACCACGCTTTAATTTTTGACTAGTTCAAGTCTCCACCGCTAGGTGAAACATATCTTGACTTGCGTGGGCCGTGGGCATTTCAAAATGAAAATATATAAACTAGCTAGATGTGTTGCTCATGCTCTAGGGATTCTAAATGTGTAAGTCGTACAAAAATCGTACAAAGCAAGGATGCAAAGTCGGAGTGAAAAAGCGTGAAACTTGCAGTAAGACCCTAAATGCAGCGGGTGAGTTATTTTGACCTAACTCTACATTGAAATTAATATCTTGTTAAATGCATCCCGAAAAAAAATATCCTAAAACCATCGTTATCTAAATAGAATTATTATTGTTTATTAAAATAAAATTTTTTGATTCTTAATCGCAACTGAGGTAACAGCGTTTGAAGCAAAAAGTGTGCCAAAAATAATTAATTTTTAGACGTTACGAAACTGAGAAAACGGCGTTGTAGATCTCAACGGTGCTTTAATGGCAGCTTCAAAACAATGCCTCAAATTTAAATATTTTAATAATAGAACGTGTACACAAAATATTTTGATTTTTGGACACCTTATACTATAAGACTGTAGCTTTCTCATGATACCATTAGTTTAAATTTTGCATTTTGTGTCCGCACACACTGTACGATTTTCGTACGACTTACGGATTTTGAATCTATATACATAAGTAACACATTTGGCTAGTTCATATATTTTCATTTTGAAGTGCCTACACACGTCATGATAGAGCGGTTTTGCATTTTACTATTATAGTGTTAGGCCAAATAGAATGTTATAACAATGAAGACACTAACTAACTAGAGAGTTTTGCTATTACTCGCCAACAGCGCCACCTCCCGAACGAAAGAATTTTGGTACTCCGCCTCTGTTCATTTGATTTGAATTTATATGGCCAGAATTCCCGCGTAAACTGTGACCCTCTTAACCTCAAAATTTCAGGTGTCTTTGACAGTTGTGACATTGAAAGTCTTTGATGAAATTTTTTAATTGTCGTCTATTTTTACCGAATTAATTTAATTGCAAGTGCGTTTCTATTCTCTATCATCTTCAACCAAAACCACCGAAGATGAGGAGCAGGAGCAATTCGGGTGTCCGACTGGATTACTACCAGCGTCTCGTCCACAAGATCATCATGACCCATCAGAACCCCGTAACAGGTTTGTTTCCTGCCAGCATTGATAACAATCACGCTTGGATCCGTGATAATGTCTATTGCATTTTGGCGGTATGGGGGCTATCAATGTCTTACAAAAAAATAGCAGATCAAGACGAAGATCGAGCTAAAACTTACGAACTCGAACAATCATGTGTGAAACTTATGCGAGGTCTTTTAATGGCGATGATGCAACAAAAGGATAAAGTCGAAAAATTCAAACAAACCCAAAATCCTTTCGATTCGCTACATGCGAAATATTCATCAACAACAGGACAAATTGTTGTTGGCGATAACGAATGGGGACATTTACAAATCGATGCTATTTCACTTTATTTGTTAGTTTTGGCGCAAATGACTGCAGCGGGGTTGCAAATCGTTTTTAATTTAGACGAAGTTGCGTTTATTCAAAACTTAGTTTTTTATATCGAATGTGCTTATTGTACTCCGGATTATGGAATTTGGGAAAGAGGTGATAAAACTAATCATGGATTACCCGAATTAAACGCCAGTTCAATCGGAATGGCTAAAGCTGCTTTAGAAGCAATGAACGAATTGGATTTATTTGGAGCAAGAGGCGGACCTTACAGCATCATTCACGTCCTTGCTGATGAAGCTCAAAAATGTCAAGCTGTTCTACAGGTATTTTTTTTTTTTTTTTAATAAAAATTACTACAAATTAATTTCAGTCAATGTTGCCACGTGAATCAAGTTCGAAAGAAATTGATAGCGGTTTATTATCAGTTATTAGTTATCCAGCATTCGCTGTTGATGATCCAGCTCTTCTTCAATTCACCAGAGACACGATTATAGAAAAATTGCAAGGACGTTACGGTTGTAAACGTTTCTTGCGAGATGGTTATAAAACACCTAAAGAAGTAATTGTTTCAGCACTAATCAATTGATATTTTAATTAAATTTTGACTGTAGGACCCTCGAAGACTCTACTATGAACCTTGGGAATTGCGGATGTTTGAACATATTGAATGCGAGTGGCCACTTTTTTTCTGCTATTTAATCTTAGACCACTGTTTCCGCGGTAATAAAGAAGCGGCGTCGGAATACACTCAACAATTGGAAGAAGTAATGATTTGAAATTAAATTATTTGATTTAAATATTTTTTTTAGATTATGATAAGAACCGAAGACGGGTTGCGGTTGGTTCCTGAACTCTATTCGGTACCTGCTGAATTTGTTGCAGCAGAATACAAGGAGCCCGGCACTCAACAAAGGATTCCCTTAGGTCATTGTCCGTTTTTGTGGGCTCAGTCACTTTACATTCTGGGAAAATTGCTGCAAGAGGTTAATATTTGTTTTAAGTATAAATTAATAATTAGATCGTGACTATTGTTTTGGTGGAATTTATGTTTTAATTATACTGTTAGGGATTTCTCGCTCCTGGAGAGCTGGATCCGCTTAATCGAAGATTGTGTTCAGAGAAGAAACCGGACGTGGTTGTCCAAGTCGTGATTCTAGCTGAAGATAACGAAATTCGAGACAAATTAGCTGAACACGATATAAATGTACAAACTATTGCTGAAGTAGCTCCCATTGAAGTGCAGCCAGCTCGAGTTTTGTCCCATCTCTACACTTATTTAGGTACAGTTGAACACCGCTCCTACCTGTCCTGACCTGAACTACAATTTGTTGAAGTGGAGCACCAAAATTGACTCAAATGCCATCTAACAAATAAGATTAAAGTTCAAAGTGACCGTTCTACATATTTACAAAAATTGGCAAAAATTTTCTGTCGCCACTACTCATCT
Organism: Pyrochroa serraticornis; assembly: GCA_905333025.2. Lineage (NCBI taxonomy): Eukaryota > Metazoa > Arthropoda > Insecta > Coleoptera > Pyrochroidae > Pyrochroa > Pyrochroa serraticornis. Next base: position 2,922,066 of record HG995157.1, on the reverse strand, counting down.
TTTCTTCCTTTCGTTGTTACGTTACGAATTGCTGATAGAGAAAGAGATACCAAAACTATCCTCCACTGCTTTCAAGGTCAAGGTTATGAGATAATTAATTCTGTCATTTCTACTCTTGTAAAATAAAATTTCATTAAAATAGTTACAGATCCTATATAGAGTGGTTCAAATGTTTGGAACCAAGATATAACTAAAATTGAGAGGAAAAATCAGATCCCTGTTTATCCTTTATACTAATTGAACGACTTCTCTATTTTTGAGACATGCTTTTTTTTTCTGCCAGTAGGTGTTACCCATTCCCTTGATAACTAAAAAGTATTTTTTTAAATTGTAGAACAAACACACAATAAAATTCTCGTGTCGTATTTAGAGCTAAATTGTATTTGTCTTGACGTTTCAGTCGTGTTCTCTGGACCTTCCTAAAAATAACTTCTATACGTTTCAAAGAATTTTATTGTAATAAAACAAATTAAAACAATGTATTTTTGCTATAGTTCCTAATAAAAAATTACTGTTTTGCAGGTAGAAACAAAAAGTTAAAGTTGTCAGGCAGAAAATCCCGCGACGTCGGCATCTTGAGTACCAGTAAATTATACACACTTGGCGACAAAATTTTCGCCTTCACCCCCCAGGTGAGTTCTCCAATCAAAAAATTGTTTTTTTTATTAATTTATACAACCAGTTCACGGACATGTCTCGCAATTACATAGCTTCCGACTATGAACTGATGATAGACATATGCAAGAGCGAAATAAATTTCTTGAAATCAAGCTGGCAGAACATGTTGGGTCGACCCCTTGTTACGATAGCCTGTCGAAGATTACATTTAGGTACCTATAAAGCATTGGCCTTAGAAGGGTTTAGATTGGTGGACTAGTTTAAAATCTTTTTTTCCTATCAAAACATTAATTTCTTTTAACAGTTCGTTCATGAGTGTCGCACTTGAACTAACTACATAATGTGTTTTGTTTTTTCTTCGTTTTTTTAAAAATCTAAAATGATTTTGTGTTGCTTGTTGTTAAGATTTTATGTTGTGTGTGTTGCATGGTGCGTCCATGGCCTAACAGAATGTTGATGCGGAGGAATATTACACAAGTTACGACCTGGCCCTCCTAGCTGATAAACTAGTGACTCATTTCGCCTTCGTAACAATGAACTGGCGAAACATGCTTGGCAGACCTACCATCACGCTTGTAGCCACAAAAAGCTACTTAGGTAACGTTATCGAAACGACAATAACCGAGTCTCATTGTTAACTCACACATAGGGAACAAATTACATGTTCTCGCGGTTTGATCGTTGGATCCAGATAAATATTTTTACAAAAAAGTTACGTTCTCTTGATCTAAACTTTTGCCAGCAGATGGCCAGAAAATAGACGCAAAGTTCCATACTTTCTAATTTAATATATGACCCGCTAGTAGTGAAACTGCCATTGGTAGAAATGACCATTGCCTTTATTACCACTCAATGGTTTGCCTTTGTCTTTCGAAGGGGAGGAACTGCAGACAAATCCGCCAAATTTAACCGGAAATTGAACGAAATGACTCAGTAGAAGTACCAGCTAACTAAAATTTTGTTTCAATGTGCGTTACGCAAAAGAGCGTCTTTGAAAGAGACAATATTTCACTTAAAACTAGCCATACGGTATGACATCATCAATAATTAATTATGTTAATACTATAAGCGATATTAAGGTGATAATTAAAGCGTGATGGGTTGACTTTTTTTAGTAATTACCACAAATTTTGTAGAGGGAGGTGCGTTACTTCTAAAAGTGACGAGGACTTTTGATAAATTATTGTCTTGCTAAATTTTCCTCAACTTGATACATGTCGTGTCGTCCGGTAGAGGGAGCTGGGTTGATCATGTATTTGTCAATTGTTTAATTCTAAGAATTGAATAGGATTTTGTAACCCACTTCCGGTAATTCTTATCGAATCACATATCTGCATCCAGCGATCTAAACTGCTTAATATGTGACGTCATGACTGCCGGAAAGTTTTTGGTTGTAACCGAAAAGTTTTCAGATCAGGATAAAATTCCTTTAGCGATGATAACTACGATGAAAAAACTCAAATCCGGTTACATAAACGGCACGAGAGTAACTCTGGGGAATCTGAACGATTTCTTGAGCACCAGCTGCATAACAAATTTGAGTTTCTTGGGTTGTCACGAGGACGGTTTGCCCGACAGTAAGTCGTACTCGCGTAATTTCGCAATGATAAATCAAATTTTGCGCAGAACTCAACCCTCAAGTCCACCAATATTTGGAAGAGCACTTGGTCAAATCGCTTTCGAATAAATCATCGCTTTTGGTGACCTCCGGCGCCAGGAATAGGAGCAGGAATTTAAAAAGAAGAATGTCGGTTAAGGGGGCCATTAAGAAAACCAGATCGATCAACGTCGATTGTAAGTTTAACTAATTAACGCATTCCCCTTAAATTCCTTTAATTAAGTCGATATTTTCATGCAACCACTTCTGCTTCAACGCGGTATGTTCCTCATTGAACCAATAATTTCAATGAATTAATTCAATTGTTTCATAGCGGAAACGTTGGGTATGGAAGGCAACGCAACTTTGGAGAGACGCGGCTCCATGTTTATAACAAACTGGCAAGACACAACCGATCACTCTTTACCTTCCGACCATTTACGTTCCCCATCACCGGACGTAATCAAAGAAGAACCGTTAAAAACCGAAAACGGAGAAAAGGCCAAAAAAAATATCCCTTCACGTCACAAAGGTAACAGCGACACCCAATATGCGGACACCGAGGTAACTAAATTAATTAAATTAATTGTTTTGTTTAATTTTTTTTTTTGAGGTTGACGAACTCTTTGCTATGCTTCGCGAATCGGAATCTCTCGACGAACAAGGTGATATTTTACAATATTTGGTAGATTCGAAAGGTTTGGATTTCTACACTGGCATGTTGGAGTTTGGTAAAGCTATTACTGTACGTGATTTACTCAAAGGTCTTTATGAGAAAGCTTGTCAACAAAAAATGTGGGGTTTAGTGAGACATACTGCCGGTATGTTGGGGAAACGCGTTGAAGATTTGGCTAAATCCGTCACTGATTTGTTGGTGCGTCAAAAACAAATTACTGTCGGTATGCCGCCGAATAACGAACATACGATTACGGCGCCTCTACCGGAAGGTGAATTGAGACTGTTGATTCATGAAGCGTATGGAGAAGATGATAGTACGGCGATGCTATCGCAGGAATTGTTGGTGTATTTGGCTATGTTTATCAGGACGGAACCGCAATTGTTTATGGAAATGTTGAGATTGAGGGTGGGTTTGATTATACAGGTTATGGCGACGGAATTGTCGAGAACTTTGATCTGCGATGGGGACGAAGCTTCCGAACATTTACTCAATTTGAGTCCGTTCGAAATGAAGAACTTGTTACACCATATCATTAGCGGAAAGGAGTTCGCTATTAGCAGCGGTAAATAATTTTCTTTAATCTAGTTCTTTTGAAATGTTGTAAAGTATTTTTTAATGTTTAAAAGTTACTTCTAACGTTTGCCAGTTGAACTACTTCAGGCGGCGTACTTGTATAGTTAAGTTAAGTTAGAGACTGTCGCCTTTGCGCGAAACTGAAGCTTTGTAGTCAAGCGCAGCGCATTTTTAAAATATTGCCGTTGGATGGTCAATAATTTTTCTCACTTGACCTGCTGAAGACATCACTGCCCTTTGTTAGGAGGCGGAACTATGTGATGCTTCAATCTCTAACTTGTTGGACTCTGTCACCTTGTACTCTGATGTAACAACACAAAGAAATTTAATAATTCTAAAAGTATCAATAATTAAAATAACCGAAATTTTAATTATTTTGCGATTTCTTTGTGCTTAATCTTTTTACATTCGAATATAAATATGTAACGTTGCAAGTAAAAGTTGCTTTATTGATAAAAGTAATAATGTAATAACTGAAGAGGTGCTAATTTTTCTTTTTTCAGTTGGTAGAGGAAATTTCTCTATTGTGAGCAACAAGTCTGGTCGCATTAGTAAGGTGAGGATTCTCTTAAATTTGTTTGCAAGCGTTACAATTGTTTTATAGAGAAGCCACATCAGTTTGGGACAGGAATCGGATGATGGGTTGGGCGATTCAGACCGTCAAGGGCAGTGGTTGAGGCGCCGAAGATTAGATGGCGCACTAAACAGAGTTCCTAGAGATTTTTATTCTAGGGTTTGGAGCGTCTTGGAAAGGGTTTGTATTAAAATTTAAACTGTTGATCTAAAACAACAAGTTGAGAAAGTTTTTTTTTGTTTGGTTAAATTTTTTAGTCCTCAAAGTCATACTAGAGACGAGTTATATCTAGACCTTTCCTAGTTCTGGTGCTAAATTATCGTTCCGTCTCCCAGTTGGGGACCGAACCACATTATTAAATAAAAAAAAAATTAAGTGAATTGTTGCTATTAGTTACTTCTGATTTTATTTTTTTATTAATTTAATGTTTGGGTATAAAACTCTACATAAGCAGATGTTTTAAATGCTATGTTAGAGCCCTCATAAAATTGTTATAAGCTATTGCGCTTCTTATTTTCATAATTTTATGAAAAACATAAACTCTTTTACACTTGTTTGTACTAAGGTCGTAACTAAAGATAAAAAAGTTATAAAGAGGCGACGTCACTGTCGGCTTCTTAGTTCTGAAACCAAATTCTATCGTTTCCAAACGCAAGTCCCTTTAAACTGGGTGGGTATGGTTGCTTGTACGTTTCTTACGTTTAGTTACCTATTAGAGCGAATTTGTTTCACTCTTCAGAACGAGGGTAATCGACACTACGCGATAGATCTTTAAACTGGGTGGTTTGGCATCTCTCGAAATCCTATGACTGTCGCCTCTATAAGTTTTCTAATATTTGGTACTACGTCGCCTCTCGATTACGTTATAGTACTGCCCAAACAAATGGATTCTAATTAGAATTTGCTTCTAGTGCCAAGGAATTGATATTGCTGGTAAAGTGTTGCCGCAAAGTTTAACGCAAGAAATGACTCCCGGCGAGTTAAAATTCGCCTTAGCCGTAGAAACTGTTTTAAACACGATTCCACAACCCGAATATCGACAACTGATAGTTGAAGCATTGATGGTTTTGACTTTAGTATCCGAATATAACGTAGCACCAGCTTTAGGAGGTGTAATTCAAATTGAACAACTAGTCCATATAGCCAACGAACTTTTTTTGGATAATCAGGTATTTTTTAGATTAATAATTGTTACTAGATTAACAAAAGAATCGAATTGAATGTAAATAATTGAGTTGTAGATGAAATGTGATGGTGATGCAACTCTTTGTTGTGCCAAACCCAAAGATCTTAGGGAAACTTCGAAAATGGGAGGTCTGTTATGTGGAGGTGCAGCCTATATTTGTCAACATTTTTACGACAGCGCCCCTAGCGGTTCTTTTGGTACTATGACGTACATGACTCGCGCTGTGGCAGTAACTCTCGATTGTCTCCCAAAAACTGGAGAATTAGACTGTACAATCAGTTAAATAATTGTAGTAGTTTGAAACATTTTTAGGAGTGTTATTTATATTGAAAAATTAAACAATTTACTCGACAAGCATTTTAATTATTTACTAAATACAAAAGTGGTTTACTAAGTTTCTTGTTTTTTTGCGAAGGGATTAATTTTTTGTAGCCAAGTCCCAGTTTGTCTGGAAAAAAATTATTTAATATAATTGTTTAAATAATTGTTATTATATTTACTCGACGTTAACTTCACCGTTAGCTTCTTGAATACCTGCTTCTTTTATTTGTTGAATTAATTGCATCCGGTAGATTTGTTTTAAGGGAATTGGCTGATTTTTGGCTTCTATGGAAGTTTCAAGTTTTTTACAAGCTGCTGGAAACGAATATCCATACCACTCAATTTCTTCAGAAGTATACTAAAAAATAATAATAACAACAATTGTTTAAATAACTAAAACAACTTACTGCAGACAAATATTGTTTATATTTTTGGTAAATTTCTTTTTGTTTTTCTGATTGACCAGCGAAAGTTGGACAACCAGCTTGTAACTCTTGTAAAAGTTTTCGTTTCAATCCTAGAGCCAACAATGATATTAAATCACATGCGGGGGTCTAGAAATAAAAATATTGTAATTTTGAAAAAAAATGACAACATTCAAACCTTCAATAAATAATGATCAAAACCGTAATTTGAGTTGATTAAGTTAATAGCGCGACTAGTGACAACAACAGAAATGTATTTGTCTAAAATTTCGCTGTGAACAACAGTTCGTTTCAAAACTGGCATCCAAAAGTGGGGAACACGTCTCTTTTGCTTGCTTCGAATTTGAAACCCTTGTACAACTCCTTCACCTCCCCAAATTTGAGAGTTTGATTCCGGGGGATAAATTACGGGAAGAGGTACATTTTGAACGGGGCGTCTAGAAAAAATTTGGTTATTATAACCAAAAAGGGTTTGATGCGACATACACTTCGCCAGTGACTTCGTCACGTTTCCAATTTCCCTCTTCGGGAATCCAATGCACAGCTGTTGGTTCGGTGCATCTCCATTCTTTGTAGAACTTTTTGTAGGCTTCGGGAAGCAGGGCGCCTGTGCCCTTATCGAAAATTGTGGGTTTTATGAATTTACCTAAAGTTTTAATTGCCTGCAAATAGTGGGCTTAAGAACAATTACTGAAAGGGTTTTTTCGTACCGAAGCAGCCATTATCGGAGGGTTGTATTGGTTTTTAATAAGAATTTCTCAAAATATGCTCATAACCTGCAAAATTGTCCGAACTGTCAAAATGGTGAATTAACAGCGACATGGCGCGGCGCCGAAAGCAGTTACTGCTACGCATTCGCTAGAAGAACTTTATCATGTCACGAATAGAGGGCTAAATGTAACTAATTCCACTCTCCTGCACGGAGGGCGTTATTAAACACTATCCCTATTCCCAAATAGTAATTCTCCAATAAATAAATAAATAAATAAATCGTCAAAATTGCGATTTTTAGAAAAAAATCAATAGTTGAATCATCTTCGGTTGCAATAAAACTTAGAAAAAGTTTTTTTCTACCTCTTTACCTCTCTATTTTCAAATTTACGACTAATACCTAAAATGTAATACTCAATTTGCACTAATCAGGCGTAAACCTATAAGATATTCATAAAATCAGTGTCAAATATTACAATTTTTCTACAAATTTCAGGCAACTTATTGTTACTTAATTTTTTTATTATAATAATATTTCAACATTATTGGTATTTATTGGTTTCTTACAATTAATGAACTGTGACTTATAATATTTACAAATACATTTAATATTTTACTATAAGCGTATACATCTAGCAGAACCCATCAATGCCTAAATCAAATTAAAAGAAAAATATACGTCACTTTTTACTTTTTACGATTAGTACCTTCTAGAAGCTGCCTCTAATTACCATTGATTTCAACAGATTTTGGAGTAACTGATAATCACTTAAATAACTTTAAATTTAATTTAATTAGTGGGACCAAGCTCTTATACCTGAAGATCTTTTAATATTCTAGATCTCCTCTATAACCATGCAGGGGGATCAAAAACTCCAGAATCTACAGATTCAATGATGTCATTCATATTTTTCTAAAGGACGGTTAGTTGGGAATTTGTGAAAAAGGAGAGGTAGGAAACTCCGTTCCAACGTTGAACCTACTTTCGAATTGTAATTATTAAGATACCCTGAATCAAATTATTATTGCAATTAAGTTGTACTTAACCCGCCCCAATCATCATTTAAAGACTGTGGCCAGCAGAGGGCGCTTCCTACTTTGTATAGGTTTGTAGGAATGCTGATAAACGGTAGCCAATCTCCAATGTTCGGGATACTCCTGTCTATTATCCTTCTGCAAAGAAAAAGGTGGAGCTAAACTGCGGATGGCATAATTTTTAGGACTGTAAGGATCTTTTTGTTTTGGTACTTCAAACTTGAATCTATCCCTCCTACACCAAGAAAAGCTACTTACACATTTTTTAGGTACTCCAGCCTTAAAGGCCAATTTGAAGTCACTTTTGGGTTTCTTATCTTTAATCGAAACGTTCTTCATTTCGCACGCCATACACAATCGAGGATTCGATCTACGTTTTTTGCAACCATCACTCAAATCGGGAGTACTCTGGTGCAAAACACAGTCAACATTTTTTTCTTCGTTCAAATTATAAGCGGATTTTGCTCGATTTTTGAGATATTTTTCGGATTTATCGCTACTATCTTGCGAAATTCGTCTCTGTGGCAATGAAGTTTTAGGTCGATCCAAAACAAAATCGCGTTCTTCCAAAGTTTTAACTGGAACCCTTTTAAAAATCGGACAACGACTGTTCAAACCGTCACGTTTTTCTTCAATTTTAGTTTCTTCCTCTTTCGGTGTTGAAACTAAAGAAAAAACAGCCGGCGCTGCTGACCCGTTAGAACCATCGATATGCGTAGATCTTTTCGGTTCGTCTTTAGGATTTTCAGGAGTCAAATCCCAACAAATTGCTAATTCAATAGGTGAAACTTTACGTTGTCGCAAGAAACGCCATTTTTTATCAAAACTACTAACGCTACTAGGTCTCGCGTTATCAACATTTTTATTTTGAAAGTTTTGGCAAGTTTTTGGACGATAAACTTTTAATTTTGTACAACGAGTTGGACCGTAACCCGGATAACCTTTCCAACCGACACCACTGGCGAAATTTTCTTCTTCTAAAGCTAAACCAGGATCGTGTTCAGACCTCTGCATTTGAAGTTTACAATACATCGAATTTGTTATAGTATCGGGGAGAGGGTCGTGTTCCAAATTTTCTTTATGCAATCTTTTCGCCAAATTAAAATTGGAAATTGCCGCCAAAAGTGGCGAAGTTATTTTTTTACCCCCCGAAATTTTTCTTCGATCCATTTCTAACATTTCACCATTTTCTTTCGATAGTGATTTTTCGATTTTTGGCAGCGGTTTGGAGAAATCGTCTCGATTTTTCGGGTAACCTTTAGACGCGTTTTGGGGGTTCTTCGACCCGAATCTATTGGCGGCCAAATTTTCATAACTCTGTAATTGATGTTTTTCTTCGGTTAAATCGCCGGGGACGTAAGGATACGCGTTATTGCTAACATTTTCTTTGTTTACGTCCTTAAGGAGCAGACATGCGAGAAAATTATTGTTAAAATTGCTTTTATTAAGAAATTAATTTGCAGGAACAAAACCGTGAATGGGGCAAAATCGGTGGTGCTAAAAAAAATTGAAAAAAAAAGAAATTTTCGAAATTGCCGTACCTTCTCGGGAGTTTGCGAGGGTTTTGGGGAAATTTCTCCAACTCCCCCACTATCATCCCCTATTTCACCTACTAGTGACGTTTTCGTTGCTTTTTGCCAGCACTGGCATCCGTTACCAACAGGTTTACCTATGAAGGGTAAAGAGTTATTATTTCAATTCTTGCAAAAATTACCTTTTATGTCTTCTTCCTCTGGTTCGGGACTAGTGATCAATTTTTCCTCGTTAAATTTTGGCGTTTTTTTCGCCTTTTTCTTAACACATTCGCATCTAGGTAGCGGGGGTTCAGTTCCGTTCAGTACGTTTGCTGCAAATTTTGATAATTAATTAACTTGTTGCTCCCCTTCCGTGTCTGTGAAAATTACCCGTTTTCCTGTCGATTTTCTTGGGTAGGTGCCAGGTGCTCATGAAATTCCCCCAAGGACTGGCTTGCGACTTGGGGACTCCCGGCAATAAGTGGCCGCGATCGTTTGAAATTATTTGAGTCCGACCCTTACGTTGGTGGGTTTTGCCGCAATAATATTTGGGAACTTCCCAATTTCGAAGCACTGTCGGTTTATACGCAGCTTCATACTAAAAAGTCAAGAAAAACGTTAAAATAAAAGTTTTTTCGATTACGATCCAATTTTTTAGTAACGTCCCTTATTAAGCAATTTTTTGGGTTAATAGTGCGATGCACGCACCGAATTGGTAGGTCATCATCGATCAAACAAAATGTCGTTTTGATAGTTGTTCGTTGCGTCGGTTTGCACACATGTGCAAATGTAAAAAAATAAACAAACACGACTTAATGCCGTTTGATAAATGTATCGGATTACGAGATGATGGAAAAAATTGGTGGCGGATCCCCCTCGAGGATTACAACCGTACAGTTTTTTACAAGGGTCGAAAGCACAATAACACGTGCGAAATTCAATTGTGTAAGGGTGTCATTACACGAATTAAGAGCGAACCGGCCCTTCGACAAATTGGCGATGGACTTGCAGGGCGATAGCGAGTAATCGAATTTTCCGCAATCGCTTCAGTTACTCTCTCGAGAGGGGCGGAAAAGCGACGATTAAAAGAAGTAACTAACAGCAATTTGCCATGTCGATTTTTGGACAAAATTTTGCTCCTACCAAAAATGCGTGGTTTGACCTAAAATTTCTGAAACTTCCTCTGATAAAAGAAAAAAATCGAAAATTAGCAACGAAGAGTGTTTTAAATTGTTTTGGAAATATTTGGGACCGACATGGTTAGTTAATGCGTGCCACCTGTGCAATCCCCCGGGACTCCGGCTACAAATCACTGGGAGATAATCCTTTAAACGCCACTAGACGTCCAACAATAGGGAACGTCACCGGGCCCAATTAGGGGGAACATCCTTAATTTCGCGCCCCCTTTAACAGCTACTGATTCTGCCCCTCCCAGTACCTGCTGTTGAACTAAATTTTAAGTTGAGCAAGAAATTGTGATTTTTACGGTATTCACCTGTTGGTTGAAGATCAATTAATAGTGCAACAATTATTATCGAAACGGTTTCCTTGCATTATTTTTAGAAAATCGATGGTAATAAATTGATTCGCCAGAAGGTTGTTGTGCTGCTTGGTGCTTTGCTCCATTAATCTCGATTAAATATTGAATTTGATTGGCTAGTTATGAGGATGAATGTCGTTAACTTAAGGGGTTGCAATGTTATGGTAATTCGATGCAGAAATTTCTACGATATCGCAAAGCGCACATTAAAAAATATAAACACGAAACTTCTCAAGGAAGTCGCTTTTGGCAAGACTGAAATTCATTTGGTCCGATGACAGCTATTTTATTTTATTTATTTATTTATTTATTTATTTATTTATTTATTTATTTATTTATTTATTTATTTATTTATTTATTTATTTATTTATTTATTTATTTATTTATTTATTTATTTATTTATTTATTTATTTATTTATTTATTTATTTATTTATTTATTTATTTATTTATTTATTTATTTATTTATTTATTTATTTATTTATTTATTTATTTATTTATTTATTTATTTATTTATTTATTTATTTATTTATTTATTTATTTATTTATTTATTTATTTATTTATTTATTTATTTATTTAATTTAATTTAATTTATTTTATTTATTTTATTTATTTTATTTATTTTATTTATTTTATTTATTTTATTTATTTTATTTATTTTATTTATTTTATTTATTTTATTTGCTTTACTTATTTTATTTCTTCCTCTTCTTATTCTTCATAGAAAAAAATGTTAAAATAGAAATGCCATAAATTAATTTCGGTCAGCATCAGATCCGGTTGCATCACGCTAACGAGTCGATGAGGCTTCTTTATTTTTCTTATTACATTGAGTGGGCATCATTTGCATTATAATTGCAAACTTTCAAATGTTCGTTTTTAGTTTCTACATCATATCGTTATACAGGGTGTTCTATTTGAAAAAATTCAGAAAATTAAATTCAAAAAGTTATTAATTGAAAGAGTTTTGACAAACTGTATAACTTTTAAAAAATAAAAACGATGCAAAGACATCCCACAGATGTTTTCTAACTAGTACTTATATAGATTTTTCTTAGAACCAGTAATGGTGAGTGTTGTGATTTTTTTACCATGCATCTGCAGATGCCATTATTTGAACAACTACATCCAAGTGGTTTAAAAATAGTCATTAATAATCTTAGAGTGGAAAGAGTTTAGGAAAAGGCTTCAAAAAGTCTTCCTTTCTACACAATATTTTATAATGCCCCCTGTATAATCATCTTGGCTCGCCCGGTATGTTCAAAAATATTTCCGGTTATAGAATTTTTCTCTAGATTATTTATGATCTTCAATCAGATTTCTAGCTATCATAGAGCTCGAGCCATCGAAGTCGGATCCACTATTGCACACCCGGTAGAATTGATTGGTTGTACTATATTGCATATATATATATTTTTTGGAAATATTTTTAGAACAGACAAATAAGAAGACGATACTATTACAGGTTAGAGTGAGGAAGCCAAATTTTTGTTATTCCAGAATCTAAAATTAAAGAAATTCCAATAGATAAGCACTTGAAGTTACTTCCAATTTTTTTTCCAAACCACCCTTAGCTGTAGATTTTATTGCACATAGTGTGCAACGTGCATATTGATATTAACAGATTTTTTTTAGTTTTTTTATTGTTTTTATTTCTTGTTTACATGCATGTATTGCTGGTTGCGGAAAATAAGGTGCGAAACATATGAGTGCGTATTTTACGGTTCATGGTTTATAGAGAGCGGTAGAAGCACATTTAAAATTTTACACCCTGATTTGAACATAAAAATTTCAACAGACAATTTTTTATTTCTCAGATGTCTTATGATGCACCCAAATCGCTTCGTTCGCAATTTTACCGTTAAAATATTTCGTCTCTTGATCATTTCCTTGTAATAAGTAGGCAACGAGAAAGTAAAAATTAGTCGTAATTGACACATTGAATTAGAGACGATTTGGTGACGATCAATACGTTTTTTACCCTTATCAACGTATTTAGAAAAAATCGGAAATGCGAAACGAATGAGAAATCAAATTGAATAGTTTTGGTTTGATTGTAGTTTTGGCTTATTGAAAAAATCTCCGGAGAAGGGTGGTGCGCCCCTTTGTCGCAGCCACCGCAATTACACGGTAAGTTTTAATCAACAATCCGTCCGATAATTTGCATTAAGAGACGCATACTAACCCCTTGAACGCCGACACCCACACACGCACTAGTCCCAACGAACGACACAACACACAAACCGCCCCCTTTTGTCCTGTCCCTTAACAGTCAAAAAGTTGATTGATTATGAAACCGCGATGACGGGTTGCGGCGGTTTTGACGGTAGCGGCCTCTGAACCCGTCCGCTATCCAACTTGTGGTGACTTTTAACAATTTGTCATTAGTTGCGCAATAAGTTTTGATTCATTTTTACTATTGCCGGTTCCTAGTTTTTTTAGTATTTTAGAGCGTCTTTCTGTTGATGATACATCCGGTAGTTGGTGAAAGGATTTCAAGTTAGAGAATGAGTGGCGAATTGAAATCGGAAGATATTAAGTGCCATCACTCTTATAAATAGTTTTAGCGTAAAGAAACCGTGAGAGTAATTTCGAAATTTTGTGCGGTCCTCCACAAACTATTGAAATGTCAAACAGGAGTGTATCTTTGATTAAAATGGTGGGTTGCAATGTTTAACGATAATTCGTAAAATTTCGATTTGAAAATTAAGGCGGAACTTTATCAAATTGATGTCAACCCTTATTTGTGCCACCGTATTAGAATATTACCAACTCCAAATTAAATTTCTAAATACCTTGATTAAGCGCGGGAAAAAATGAATTTTGAAAAAAATTATTGCTCGATGAGGTATTTTTGGTTTCTAAAATTTTTAAATTAATTTAATTTTGAAGAAACTGCAGAATTATATTCGAAAACGACAATTGTTTAGTTACTGTGTGATTCAATCAGGAGCAATATTATATACTATTTGATTATAGGTTTTGATTTCACAATTTGTTTTGCGTTATAATATTTTTATTAAGTTTTAATACTTTTGAGAATCGCACTTTCTTGAAAATCGTCAAAGTCAATACGTTTTATTTAATTATTTAAATTTTTTTTAAATACTTGCAATTTTGGACATGTCAAAAAATTAGTTGCGCCCTAAAATAATATTTTTAAAAATTTTACTTATACAAGAATTAATCTGAAAGCTTTGACTATTTCTTAAATTGAGATAAATAAAACATAAAATCCTATAAAAATATTAAGATTTAAGAGGGGCGATCTATAGTCTAAATCCAACGCCGCGCTCTCTCTCACACACATGGGGCGTTATAGGCATTAAAATGCATTTAGTTATTTTATGAGACTAGAACCAATTTTTTGTTTTTTTACGCTTTTACGTTACTTAAGGATTAAAACAAAATTTAAGTCGTTCGGTCAATTGTTTTTAAAAACACATTCAACTGAATATGGGCTAAAATTTCTTGCTAAAATTGCAATAACTTTTTTTCTAAGTCATCGCATCTTAAATTATTATTAAAAACAGATTGGGGCCAAGAGAAAAACAGATTAGAGCCAAGAGATTATCACTGGGTTTCATGTACAAAAAAAGATGATGATTTACTGTAATTTTGTAGTCTCTGTAGAAAGAATTTTCGTCCTTTTGCCTCCCATGGGTGCGACAGAAAAAAACGTAACCATATCCTCAAGATATTTTCATAGTGATTGAGTGAAATGAGGTTATGGTTTAGATTTTTTACTATTGCTATTGTGTTAAATTTTTTTTCACAAGTTTTTGAGATATTTAGAGCAGAGTGGGTACCTAAATTTTTGATAATTTAAACATAAAATCACAGAAAAAAGACATGGAAAGTTAATTTTCTGTTCCTTAAATTATTGTTAATTTTATTATTATTGTCTATCGAAAATAATTACATCCAACATGTTACTTTTTTGTCAGTTAACTGTATGAAAAAAAATTGGTAGAACCAAAAATTGTTATTGTTTCTGGAAAATATCATTTATTGATCAGATTCTTCTAGGTTCTTGTAGCAACAATTAGGAATTCAGGTTATCCGAAACTAATAGTTAAGAGAAAAGTTAGAGAACAATCGCAATAGATCAAATGAAATTATGTCACGAACGAGCAATTGTTTTATGCAAATCCAAAATTGGAAAGAAGGCGTGATGCGACAGGTATTGAACTATCGAAAGCTTGAGATGAGTAGCATTCTAGATTTCGGTCGAGGTCAATAAAGTTCCTGAACCGTCTCAAAATTTTAACACAGATGGAAATTTTTTCGAAAAATTCACATAATTTTTTTCAAAAAACGTGACGCGTATTTAGGAGTTCTTGCATCATAAGTGGAAGACCACAACCATTTGCTACTATTTAACCATAAAACCAATAGAGTACAGTGACGAAATCGTAGTAAAATCTCCCAAACTTGACATTTAACAGTTCTACAAATTTTCAAAACGTTCATAAACGTGCAGAACGAAATTGCGCAACGAAACTTATATAATTTTGGCAGTTGGATGGGTGTGCCCGGGCCCGATCCAGATCTGCACACGAACCGTTCCACTTTTCGTCAATCTTGCTAACCATATAAAAAGAGACTGTCCCGTACCATTGCAGTACCATTACAACCATCAACAATCAACCAATAATGGCTTTCAAGGTACTAATTTTTTTCCAATAATTTTTTTTATTATAATTAAATTTCAGTTATTCATCTTCGCCGTCGTGGTAGCTGCCGTTAACGCCGGCGTTCTCGGTCCTGCCCCAGTAGCTTACGCTCCAGGTCCCGTCGCTTATGCGGCTCCCGTCGCCAAATACGCTGCCGCCCCTGTCGCCGTTGCCAAAACCGTCGTTACCGACGATTACGACCCCAATCCCCAATACGCTTACGGATACGACGTCCAAGACGGCCTCACCGGAGACTCCAAAAGCCAAAGCGAACACCGCAGCGGCGACGTAGTCCAAGGAAGTTACTCTTTGGTCGATCCCGATGGTACCCGCCGTACCGTCGAATACACCGCTGATCCCGTCAACGGTTTCAACGCTGTCGTCCACAGAGAACCTTTAGCGGTAAAAGCTGTCGCCGCCGCCGCTCCCGTAGCTTACGCCGCCCCCGTAACCAAATACGCCGCTTACCACTAATTTATTGTTTTTTTTTTTAATTTAAGACGTAATAAAGAAATTTCTTCGATATCTTCGCACTTTAAACTGTATCGATCTCACCTGATTAGCGTGAAAGTGTACGGCCATAACGTTAACACGCGATTTTCATCAATAACACTGGTGATTTTTAAAATTTGGATGATTTGAGGTTTTTGACGGTTTCTCATCGATTGTTAGCTAATTTGGACGTAAACAGCGGAAGTTGGCGCCTTGGAAACGTGTCATTTCCAAGACAACCGCGCGATTTTTGGGTTGTTGGTGATGGCGGAATGTTTTGGGAATTATTTTGTGGTGATGAATTTTCCCGGGAAACTCCTCCCTTATTATTGTGATTGCGACAATGAATTTATTGATTGAAGGCGGTGTTTTTGGATGTTGGATGCGGATTGGTCCAGGGGTGGATCGACGCATCCTGAGGGATGCTGCGCTAGTCGGCCCTTGATCTCTTCAGTTGATAGAGAACTCGCGATTAAACAAGTTGCGGGAAAAAATCAACAAAAAAAGAAGTTCAGGTGTTAGTGAAATTTTTGTTGAGGTAATTTTTTTTTTTGACCCAACGAAAATCCTGGGGTAACTTGAGAGACAGTTCCATTTTTTACATTAATTTTTTTGACTAGATCTAAATTTTAACTTTTTTAATTCTCGAATTCTATTCCAAATTTCCAAAAACCTCTCTTCATGATTACTAAAGTAATTTAATTGTAATGCTCTTCAGCATTCAAATTAGCAAAATAATTAGCAAAAATGTAAAAATAATTATGGTGCATTTACTTTGCTGAGAAAATTAATTTTTTAATAGCGTCAAATTACAAGAAGTTTTTACTGTTTCGAAAATTTTTCCGATATAGTCAATTCCATCGGCATAGACCTCTAAGAAGTGAAACAAGCTAATGAAGTTACGGCATACGCTCAAAGTCAATGTTGTTGTTTAATTTAGTAATATTTGAACTTGTAGAGTGTTAGATTGTGTCACTTCCACCTCTAACTTTTAATATATTGCATCAACGAAAGAATTTTCAAAAATATTAAATGATTTCATGTTCTCTCCGCTTAAAATTTACTTCCAAAAATCGATTGTACTCCAAATTTAATTTTTTAATGAAAGTTTCCAATTTTTAAAGCTACAATTGCAATTATCCGAAAATTTTCTACTTTAAATTTTCTTCGCTTCTATAAAATCAAAATTTTACATATTTTTGTATAATTTCTAATTGTGACCAAATCATATTTTGGGAAAAAGTAAAAAATTAAAGAGCCAAACTCCACACGAAAATATTTATTACTACAAAGTTATGCTGCAAATTTACAGTTCACTTTGTAAGTTCTGCAAACCATCGAAAGAGGGCACGTCAGAGCTTTGCATACATTCTAGAATCCTACATATTTTAGAAAATTACGACTTGAGGTCTAAACCGATGGGATGGACTATAGTGCTCGCGTAGAATCGAAATAAGTTATTTTATACAAACATAAATTTATTTGAAGAATTCTCTGTTCTCATAGAGTGAAGTTTTTGATTTTAATTACAATTTCTTAGTGAAAATTTAGAATTTTTATAACTGCAATTCTAATTATCCGAAAATTTTCTACTTTGAAATTTCTTCTGTTCTAAAAAAAACAAAATTTTACACATTTTTATGACCAAATCGTATTTTGGAAAAGAGTAAAAAATTAGGGGCCACGCTCCACACGTAACTATTTATTACTACAAAATTATACTGCAAATCTACAGTTCACTTTGAAAGTGCTGCAACGCACCGAAAGAGGGCACGTGAGAGCTTTGCATACATTTTAGCATCCTACATATTTTAGAAAATTACGACTTGAAGTCTAAACCAATGGAATAAACTATAGTGCCCGCGTAGAATCGAAAAAGGTTATTCTGTATAAAATTAAATTTATTTGAAGATTTCTCTGTTCTCAGAGCATGAAGATTTTGTGTTTCGGGGCAATGGGGTACTTGCCTCATTCTTGAGGAATATATATTTAGAAAATGTAGACGATTTCATTAAACCCGTATTTTGCAATTTAAGGTTACGCCCAGAATTAGTTTTTTAATTTTTGAAGTGGGGGATTTGTGACGTACGTGTCCCGCATGCGGTGTAGTCCTAATTGAAACCGTATGATGGCGCCACTCAAAAAGTTTAAAAGACCGATAGCTGGCGTCAGGCAACGGCGACCACGGACAGTTGCGATCAGACAGGGAAGCTTACTTACAGTCTAATATGGTTTAATCTTACACACTCAGAGCACATGACAGCTTTTCATCTATTTATAAATCGAATTCCTTTCCGGTTTACACATGCGCGCCATCAGTGTAGCATAGTAACTAAAGCGAGAATCTTTTCAATATAGGTGTGAATTTAGGATATGAGACTACGTACGTCATCAATATCAACTTTTGCAAATATTTACGAAAATACGAAATAGAAAAATGGGAAAAAATATGTAAGTCTCTTTCGGGTGTTTGAATACATCTAGAGATTAAAAATAGCAATATTTTTTTAGGCAAGTACCTCATTTTTTAGTGAAAATTTACAACTTTAAAAACTGGAGTTGTAATTATCCAAAAAAAATTTACTTTAAAATTTCTTTTCTTCTATAAAATCAAAATTTTACATATTATTGTATAATTTCGAATCCTAATCAAATCATATTTTGAAAAAGAGTAAAAAAATTAGGAACCAAACTCCACACGTAAATATTTATTACTACAAAATTATGCTGCACATTTGCAGTTCACTTTGTAAGTGCTGCATACCACACAAAGAGGGTACGTCAGAGCTTTGCATACATTTTAGCATCTTACATATTTTAGAAAATTACGACTTGGGGTCTAAACCGATGAAATGGACTATAGAGCCCGGGTAGAATCGAGATGAGTTATTTTATATAAAATTTAATTCATTTGAAGAATTTTCTGTGCTTATAGAGTGAAGCTTTGGTTTTTAATGACAATTTTTAGTGAAAATTTCCAATTTTAAAAGTTGGAATTGTAACTATTCGAAAATTTTCCACTTTCAAATTCCTTCTCTTCTATAAAATTAAAATTTTATATATTTTTGTATAATTTCTAATAGTAACCCAATCATATTTTGAAAAAGAGTAAAAAAATTAGAGGGCAAACTCCACACGTAAATATTTATAACTACAAAATTATGCCGCAAATTTACAGTTCACTTGTAAGTGCTGCAAACCACCGAAAGAGGGTACGTCAGAGCTCTGCATACATTTTAGCATCGTATATATTTTAGAAAATTTTGACTTGAGGTCTGAACCGATGAAATATACTTATACAGTTACATTTATTTGAAGATAAAATAGAACAAAATTTAACCTGTAAAAAAATGTTTAGTTCTTATATGGGCAAAAGAAATTGTAATAGCAGTTTAAAGATTCAACCTGCTACAAATTCGTATCGGTCAATTTTTGAATCTATAGTTTAGTTCACATAAACCGTATTAGTCGAATACTGTCACGGTAGATGGAGCCACTAGAGTAGTTCCTAATTATTTAAAAACAACAGTAGCTCGAAGTTATGAGCGGATATTAATAAGCGGATGCTTTGAAATTATTGTTAATTTAAGTAAGAAGCTATCTTAAACAGAGTGATATTTAAATTTTAAACGTTTAACTAGTTTGAAAATTTTAGTTGCGCCATCTACCAGATTATTGTCAAATTATTTTGATGAGAAACTGTGCTTTTTGTTAAAGTAACTAAAATCGGTTAAGGCCTTTGTGATAAATTCTAACGTAGATTTGTTTTTGTTGATATGCTTTCACATAATAAATCTGTAACGTTAAAGTTACAGCGTGAGTATTTTTAATTTAATTTTGAAAGTCAATTTTTAAAAACTGAACAAGAACGAGCAATGTATTGGGACAAATGCAGAATATTTAACAAAACTCTTCGGCTTACATTATTAAATGGTACTTGCTAAATTTCCTATCAAGAAATCAGACTTATTAACAATATTAGTTAGGGAAAGTTTCCCAGAAAAACTATATTTTATGTGGTTAAATATAAGAAATAACGTGACAAAACGTTTCAATCAAGCAAAATCTGTTAATGGTTCCGTTTCGTTCCGGATTGGGTTCGAGTTTTTGGCAACATTGTTCCCATCCGATACCGTGTGATTGTAATCGAATTATTTCCTTGTTTATATGATTGATAATCACGTAATTCGAGGGTGTTAAGTAAAGCCACGTGTTTGAGTTAGTCCCGTGAGGTCCTCCATCCTCCATCGCACCCCCGGGATTTAGTTGCGAGAAATAACGAAATTTCCAATTCACCCCATCACACAACCTAATAAATGATAGAATAAACACCCGCCATATCTCCAATTCACGTACCCCCTCAATCAAATATTGATGATTCCAGAAAAATTAAGGATATACAAGTCTGGTGTTGTTCATCATCCAGTGAAGATGCCATGACGAGCAACCCCGAAGGCCGGGAGGTTCTTCAGATTATCACATCTTGCAACAACGTTGCTCCCAGGAAAAGGTAAGAAAAACCATAAATGTCACGCGTCAATGAACGAAACTATAAATTCTTGGTTTATTGATGCGACATTTCCATTTCGAAGATGAAAATTTGTATAAATATCGATTGCAGGGAGAAAAGTGGCGATATGGGGGCGCTGAGTAGGGAGGAAAGACGCCGGAGACGAAGAGCTACACAAAAATATAGAACGGCACATGCCACTAGAGAAAGGATTCGAGTGGAAGCTTTCAATGTAGCTTTCGCTGAACTGAGAAAATTATTACCGACTCTACCTCCTGACAAGAAACTTTCGAAAATTGAAATTTTGAGATTAGCGATTTGCTACATCGCGTATCTAAACCACGTTCTGGATGCTTAAGTATGAGTGATTGTGGCGCAAATAAAAAGATAATTTTTGGAAAACAATTTGGTAAAAACGCAAGAACAGAAATTTTTAAGTAAATTTATTTGTTTACTTAAGTGAGTGTCGACCAACTCTTGTTTGCTTCAACCATAACCAAAGCAACTATCCAAAAATAAATTACTAAAATATCTATTATGATTAAACAATAGATGAGGATTTTTTATGTAACTTTCCAAAATTTCGAAAATAATTTGAAGGGGTTAATTAACTTTTTTAACTGAAGGGCTTAAAATGCCTCAAGTTTAATTAAATTTGTGGTTCAGTTTTTAAAAAATAGAAATTTTCAAAAAGTCACAATTTAGTTCTTAATAAATTTGGTGCTTCTAAAAAAGGTTTTCTGTAATTATTGACTATTGATAAAAATAAAGATAAGACGAGTAGAATAATTTCGTTTTACTTATATATTTAAATGAAAAACTTTACCCTTTGTTGCAAATAGTTCGAAAACTTGTGCGCGTCTGGCGCTACACCATTTAACGATCAAATTAAATAAGTAGCTTTCCCGACCATCTGCTCTACCGTTTTCCCGATGTGTGTCCCTAGGGAGTCAACGTGCAGGAGAGAACGAACGATAATACCGCCATAGGACATCGATTTGAAGAGATTTTTTACGGTTTCGTCAGTTTTCTAATAAATTACACGCGTTTCTTATTTTTATTAACAATTATTAAGTTAATTAACTTCAATCAACATGTCTACAATTGTTTTTTGTAGCATTTTATTTCAGTAGTTGTTGCCAATAGGTTCTCAAGTTTTCGAGCAACTTGATGTTTAATCGACTTTTTGATGTAAAATCAAAAAAAGTTGTCAGCGTTTTTCCAAAATTTTATGCAACTACTTCAACTTTAATTATTTTTCGATTATGTACTTCAACAAGACATTGTTTTGGTTCCGAAATATTTTGGAAAATAATTTCAAAACTTTAAATTATTTCATAGACACTTTCGTGTTCGAGAGCCAAAGATTTTTTTTTATTTTCTAAGTACAGTATTTTTCTGTGGTTTGCCATAGTCTTCCGAGGGGAAGCAACCTAAAAAAAAATGTAAGAGTTCTTAAGTCAATAGTTTGCTGGTCTTAACTTGAACTCAGCACCATTGTGCTTCTTGGTACAAGTTCCCTACAAGTTTCTTTCTTCTCCCGTTATTAAGTTATACGATGAAGATTAAATAAGTGTGCGACAAAATCGACAAAAGAATGTTTTTGTGAACATTAAAAACACCATCTGTATATTTCTTGGACTACTGGTCTTCATTACTTACTTCAAATTAAAAAAAATGAGTCTTATCTATCTAACATAAAAAATATTTAGATATATTTTTCAAAGAAACATTTGTTTTATTTCTGGATTTTTTCTTTTTATATGAACATTTTGAGAGTTTCTTAGAAATAGATAGCAAGGTCGGTAACCAAAAAGTTCAATTCAAATCCAAAAATATCAAGGTAGTAACTGGTATTGTGGAAGGAATCGAGAAACTTGATTAAAAAGGATGCCCTCATTCTTCTTCTTTTCTTTTTTCATTATTGAATTATACCATGAAGATTAAATGAGTGATTTTTGCAACCAAGCCGACAAGAAACGTATTTTGTGGACATTAAAGACATTATCTGTGTATTTTTGGGACTATTGTTTTCATTACTTCTTCCAAAATAACATTTTTTTTGAATCTTATCCATCTATCTAATATAAGAAAATATTTAAATGTATTTTTCGAAAAAATATTTGTTTCATTCCTTGATCTTTCCTCTTTCTATGAACATTTTCAGAGTTTCTTAAAAATAGATAGCAAAGTCGGTAACCAAAAAGTTCAATTCAAAACCAAAAATATCAAGTTAATAACTGGTATTGAGGAAGGAATCGAGAGACTTGATTAAGAAGAATGAGTTCTTTCTTATTCTTTTTTCTCGCATTATTGAATTATATGATCGACATTAAATAAGTGAATGTTTGATTCTTTGATCTTTACTCATTTCCATCAACATAATCAAATTTTATTAGAAATAGATAGCAAAGTCGAAAGTCGGTAACCAAGAAGTTAAATTCAAAACCAAAAATATTAAACTAATAACTGATATTGAGGAAGGAATGGAGAGACTTGATTGAGAAGGATGAGTTGTTTCTTCTTCTCATTTTTTTCTTTGTTTTTCCATGATTGAATTATATGATCAACATTAAATAACTGATCGTTTGATTCTTTGAGCTTTACTCCTTCCATCAACATAATTTAATTTTCTTAGAAACCAAAGAGTTTAATTCAAAACCAAAAATCTCGAGTTAATAAGTCGAATTAAAAAAAATTGAGACCCTTGATTAAAAAAGAATGACCTTTTGGAAGCTTTTGGGAATTTGGTGGGTTAATCACCATTAATACAAGATAACTTGCAACAGAAGCAGCACAATTAATTAATCAATCAAAAAACTATTTATTTAATGTTTATTAAAAAAATATTAATCCATTATTATTCTAACTTTATCAATTTATCAACGTTTTGGACGAGTCCATTCTCGAACCGTTGACTTGTACGATGACAATTAGATAAGTAATAGCAGTTCCACAAACAGACAACAAATTGGCTTTGTTGATATCGAAAAAACCTGCAGCAGTACCTTTTGGAATTTTCGCATGTACCATTTTTGCCAAATTCAAAAGTTCTTGTCTTTCATCCGATTTACTTTTGAAATTTTCTTGCAAAACGTAACATTTCTTTTCAATTTCTCTAGCAGCATCTGTCACCCATTCACTTGCAAGAGTAACAATCGTAACAGTAGTCTAAAAATTAAATATTAATCGTAAAAAAAAACTCCAAAAAAATTACCATAACAAACAAAGCAAAGGAAGCGTAAGAAACAATTATCAAAAGTTGAAAGTTCTTATCTTCCATAAAATGTTCTACAGTTGCAATAAAATCAAAACAAGAAAGTAACGAAAGTAGAGAGTATCCAACCACGACCAAGTGGTGAAGACCGAAAATTTTGTTGAAAAGATTCACAGCGTCTCCCAAAATTCTATATAAATAACTAACTTTTCTAATTTCTTCTACACTACTGTAAGTTGATAGGATTGAACCCAAACTGTTGTAGTTACGTTTTAAAATTAATAGAATTGCACTAATAAAAACTGTTGAGTAAAAAACGTAATAAACTAAAATGTAGTGGCAAATGTACGTTATGTAAACACCAAATGGGTTGAGGTAAGTCCAAAGATACATTTGTAACAACACAGAAATTGCGAAAAAAAGATGTCCAACAATGACTTGTAATTTAATATAAGTGCAAATTTTCTTGGTAGACTCAGAAGGCTTAATGAAAATTTTGTTGAGATATTGCAGAATGTTGGAAAACATTTCCCAATTTTTGTTATGCCAAAAAGTTGATCCTAGAGTACTCAATAAGAAGATGACAACTAAATTGATTTCGATAGCGTAATCAAAAAATTTGTGCGTTGGTAATATGAACAATCCACTGTGCATTCTTTTGAAAATAGACCAAGTAGTAGAAGAAATTACACATAACGTTAAAGTTAAAGCGTAACACTTGAAAGTAGTTGGTTTCAATAATTTTTTCGAAATTGTATCAAAAAAGGGTGCGATTGTTAGGCACATAGCAATTTTTATTATTAGACGAATGAAATCGCTGTTCTTCATTTTTTGAGAATTTTCAAGAATTTAACAGAAGAATGACAATGCTTGGAAACTACTGAAATTATTGAATTGGTATCAGGAGTTGCACTCAAGTTATTATACATTCATAGGCAGATCGTTATTATAACGTCAATTCCGTAGATAAATAATTAGAAAAAAGTTGTAGTGCTATATAAATTATTGGGTGAGTGACGCGAAATAAACAATTTTTTAAATAGAAAATTACAATTTTTTTTTATTTTTCACTATTCTTGGTTTTAGTGATAAATTGTATGACACAATAAAATAAAATAAATCCGAGAACCTACAATTTTGTTCACACGAAAAAACTAGCGGTACTACAGGTCAGGTCAGGTCAGGTATGTATTTTCAGGTCCTATTTCTCAAAAGCAGAAAATGAGACTGGGTTCTGGTTTGAAGCACAATAAAGCACTAACGGGGCACTAGAGATTTTGTATAGTAGCATTATTAGTGCTTCACTTGCGCAGCCAACTTCCTGGACCTTGGTGCTACACCTCAAAAATTTCTTCTGCATTTTCTACTTTGAGTGTCATACTTGTTGACTAAAATTTTATTTTTGTTTACTTCTTTTTGCAATCTTGCACAAACTTAATAATTGTTTGCACTGCCATTCAAGCGTTGGGACCCTTCCACACGTGTATGTGGTGTTTGCTTTTATTAGTTCAGTCTAACACGTGGACATCGGATCCGAACGACCACAAAATTTTTGGGGGAGCTTTTGGTAGGCTGTTTGCAATTGTCTTCCAAGAGGAACCGATTAATTGTTTCCTTATATAAAACGACCAAGTATGACAATGACACTTGTAAGTGGTTGGTTTTGTTATCTTTTTCACTGTAGAGTCAAAAACGGGGGCCATTGTTAGCCATGTAGCAAATACAATTAATTTTCTTAATTTTTTTCACTATTAATTAGAATGACGCTATTAGGTTGCTACTAAAAATATTGAAATAGTACTACGAGTTGAATTCAGATTACACAAAGTTGGAGTATTTCTGGCACGATAGATGGCGCTGAATTAATCAATTCTGTGAAGAAATAATTGTAGAAAATTTGTGGTGTTTACATAAATTATTCTTCAATAATAATTTACAATTAAAAAAATTATTGAGTCGCTCACATAATTATTTATATAATTCCACAATTTGTTCCTAATTATTACTCTACGAAATTGATGTTATAATAACGATCCATCTATTAACGTATAATAACTTAAGTGCAACTCCTGGTACCAATTCAATACTTTTAGTTGTTTCCGAGCAGTGTCATTCTTCTGTTGATTTTTGAAATTTTTCAAAAATGAAGAACAGCGATTTTATTCGTCTAATCACAAAAATCGCTATGTGCCTAACAATCGCACCATTTTTCGATACAATTTCGAAAAAATTATTAAAACCAACTACTTTCAAGTGTTACGCCGTCATTTTAACGTTATGTGTAATTTTTTCTACTACATGGTCGATTTTCCAAAGAATGCAAATTGGATGGTTCACATTATCGACGCATCAATTTTTTGATTATGCTATTGAAATCAATTTAGTTGTTATCTTCTTATTGTGTACTCTAGGATCGACTTTTTGGCATAACAAAAACTGGAAAATGTTTTTCAACAACGTCGAATATCTCAACAAAAATTTGGTTATCTGTTCTGAAGCCACCAACAAAATTTGCACTTATATTAAATTACAAATGATTGTTGGACATCTTTTTTTCGCAATTTCTGTGTTGTTGCAAATGTATCTTTGGATCTCCCTGAACCCATTTGATGTTTATATAACGTACATTTGTCACCACGTTTTACTTTATTACGTTTTTTACTCAACAGTTTTTATCAACACAATTTTATTGCTTTTAAAACGTAACTACAACAGTTTGGGTTCAATCCTATCACCTCATAGCATTGTGGAAGAAATAAGAAAAGTTAGTTTTTTGTATAGGATTTTGGGAGACGCTGTGGATCTTTTCAACAAAATTTTCGGTCTTCACTACTTGGTCGTGGTTGGATACTCTCTACTTTCGTTACTTTCTTGTGTTGATTTTATCGCAACTGTCGACTATTTAGTGGAGGATAAAAAATTACAACTTTTGGTAATTGTTTCTTATGCTTCCTTTGCTTTGTTTGTATTGGTAATTTTTTTAATAATTCTTTTCTACGATTAATATTTAATTTTTAGACCACTGTTACGATTGTTACTCTTGCAAGTGAATGGGTGACAGATGCTGCTAAAGATATTGAAAGTAAATGCTACGTTTTGCAAGAAAATTTCAAAAGTAATTCAGATGAAAGACAAGAACTTTTGAATTTGGCGAAAATGGTACATGCAAAAATTCCGATTAGTACTGCTGCAGGGTTCTTTGATATTAACAAAGGCACTTTGTTGTCGGTTTTTGGAACTGCAATCACTTATCTAATTGTTATTGTACAGGTCAACGGTTCAAGAACAAATTCATCCAAAATGTTGAGAAAATGAACAAATTGATGACATTATAATAATTTTGGGTTCATAATTTTTTTTTAAATAAATAATAATTAAATTATTTTGTGATTAATTCAGCTACTTCTCCTGCAAATTAATTTGTGTTAATGATTATTGCTAGTATTTCTTAATAAATTTCCAAATTAAAATTAACAACACTTTAGAGAAATTCAATATTACCTTCAGATTTGTTTAAGTTATAAAATGTTTTTCAGAAATGACAAAATGAAGGGATGGCAAGAAGGTAAAGAATTAATTAGTGTAGGGCGAATCGGAGATTTTCCGTAATAGCATTTTTCGTACTTGAGTGATCTACATAATCGGATGATGGTCCGCAATTGCAACTGCGACTCGGATTTTAAAGAAACTTGACAGGCGTGTTCAAATTTTCATAAGGAATCGAAAATTACACTCGGTGGTTTAGAAAAAAACGAGGCATTGTTATGGGTGGAATTTTCGACAATTTTATGTTGACCACATAATAGACGACTTCTTGAGAACTAAGAATGCTACAGAGAATCTGAATGCCTCTCTAAGTTCGTATTTAGATAATACACCTACGTGCCAAATTTTATAGCAATCAGAAAGAAAGAAAATAGTCAAAATTTTCATAAGGCGATCCCCTTCTGTTTTTTCAAAAATTAAAAATAAAAGTTACCTCCTCGGATTTTCAAGGAACTTGACAGACGTGTTCAGAATTTCTTAAAAATCAAAAATTACAGTCGGTTGCTAAAAATTACTGAAGATTTTGAGAAGTGTGAGGTTATTTTATGGGGGTTGTAACCAAAATTTTAGTCGATTTTATGTTGATTATATAATAAAAAAGTTCTTGAAAACTAAGAAAGATATAGAAGAACTAAGTACATTTACGAGTTTATAATAAAATAATTCACCTGCCTGTCAAATTTTATAGCAATCAGAAGAAAGAAAAATTATCAAACACTTTCTTAAAACTTTCAGTTTTTCAATTTTATCATTTTTCAGTGGTGCCATATTTTCGTTAGAAAGAACCAAATTTTTGTTTCCCATCCAAGTTACTACTCAAATATTTTTTTATTGCATTGGCAAAATTGTTTTGATAACATTTTTTCTCGTTTTGAGTTTTAAGCAGCCTTTTGGAACTAACTATTCAGTACTAATTGCAACCACATCAAGCTTTTAGGTATAGGGGGTCACGTACATTTTTTATATTTAATTAGTCTTTGCGGTACTTTAGAAATGAATCTAATTCCGATAACGTCTACATATCCCATAACTTTCTACTGTACCACTCATTTTTTTAATGTTTTTATCAACGCTTTACTTTTACTTTTTAAAGAAAACTATCGCAATCTTAATATTTTACTTAACTTTATTGTTACAAACAACGACAAAATGATGATTAAAAATATAAGACGAGAAAACATTTTATATCGAATTATGGGTGAAACCATAAAATTATTTAATAAAATCTCTCATAAAATTGTTGGGTTGCCTCAATTTTATTATTACTTAACCCAGAAAGTGTACCTTCTATAATAGCATTCAACTCTTGTGGGGTTCTTCTTATTTTGGTAAACAAAATTTTTGGGAACATTTATTAAACCAATTTTTGTTTTTTTTTTTTTGTTTCTTTCTTTGAACAATGATGATACTAGGTGATTGGGTAGAGAAAGAAGCCGAAACTTTAGCCGACACTTGTTACATTTTAATCGAACATTTTTATAATAATGACCGGAAATCGATTGAATTACTGGATTTAGTCAGAAAAATTGAACGATATCTACCCAAATATTCCGTTGCTGATTTTTTCGCAATCAACAAAGGAACTCTTATTGGCATCTGCGGCACCATCACCACCTACTGAATCGTCATTATACAATTTAATAATTCAATTTGAAGGTTTCGAATGATGGAGGTGCCACTTGAATTTTCGCAAATTTTCTTTAATTTTCAATAATTACTCTTTCCATTTCCAAAACGTTAAGACATTTAATAAAATTATTAAACTTCTAATAATGTAACATGTAAAAAATTGTGGAGGTAGCCAAACAAATTGTTTAATTTAATAAGTGATTGAAGTTATTACCAACAGTAAATACTAAAAACGTTACCTAAAGGGGTGGGTCGTTGTAATTTCTTCACCTACATTCTAATTTAATTTCCAATAAGCAGTCATTAGCTTATTCCCAGTAAATCAATTCATTACTTGCTTTCTTCATTACCGTTGTTCTATCAAAATGTTATTTCTGATCCTCCACACTTACAAAGTAGCGAGCATTTTAGCGATCGCCCTTTTTTCGATTTTTCCAAAAAATTGTTAGACTACCCGTTTAGCTCTAAAGCAAAATCATTTTATTTTGCCTCAATTTTCGTTATAGGTACATCCTGGTGTGTTATTAAAAACCCAAATTTTACCATCTCCCGCATCCTTCTAACTTATTGAAGTACGCGAATAAAGCAACTGCTTTTGTCGTATTTCTAACAATAATTTTTGACTCGTCTTTCTAGAATATTGCAACATTTTAACACCGTTTTCTTCAATTTAGAACAAATTCTTCAAGATGACGCAACCAGTAATACAACTGCTCAATTCCATTTGAGTAGTCAATTAATATACGGCCATTTAGATTTCATTGTGGCTTATTTAACTTACTTTTATTTTTTCCTCTTCCCTTTTTGCAACAATCCTCACTAAATTTCTTCTAAAATTGTTTGATCAAAAATAAAAAATCTCACTGGAATCCTTTCTGAATTTGTAGCAAATTCAAAAATTAATTATTTCTTGAAGCACATCTTCAATTTTTTGTGCCAACATTACCAACAATAATTACTAAGTAATTAGTTGAAGAATGGAGTCAAAATTTTTGTTGGTGGCAGAAAAATTTCATAGTAACGATCCAATTACTGAATATCAACTATTAACGAGTTAACGTTCCTTGGCCTCACTTAGAAGATGAAACGCCTCAATTAGTACCTAATGTTGTTTGTACATCACTTTCGCTTTGTAAAATTAGAAATCGATTTCTTAACATTGAACTTCAGTTGCTTCATAATTTCCCAAAGTCAATATGGATTTTTTGAAAAGCTCTTACGGCATCGGTAGCATATGTGCAATGACACCTACTTTTGATTTTGAAAAAAGAAAACTAGTTAAATCAAACCGTTTCAGATGTTACGCCCTTTTCCTTATTACAATTTCAACCGTAGCTAGCATATTTTCAGTAGCAACAAGAATTTACCATCACGACCACCTTACTTTACGCACTCATTTCTTTCTGGATTACCTCAACCAAGCTTTATCGACCAGTATTTTTCTAACAGTAATTCTTGGAGCATCTTTCTGGAACCACAAGAATTGGGAAACGTTCTTAACTACTTTTATTTCTTTAAACGAAGTACTTAAGAGTGATCCAAAATTTATAAATCAATTGAGATTCAACGTGGTTTTTGGGCATTTTATTTTCGTTTCTTGCATTTCTCTTGAAATTTGTTTCTGGAAATATAAATTACGTTCAACTGTTTACTTGACTTACATAATCAATTACGTTCATGTCTACTACGAATTTTATGCCACCGTTATAATTACTTGTTTTTTGAAAATTTTTAAATCGAAATATCTCAAACTCAACACCCTAATCAATTCATGCGTTTTCGGTAAAGCTGAAGGTAATTTTATGAATGGTATGAAAAAAGTTTGGAAACTCTACAGAATTCTTGGGAATACTCTCGATTTGTACAACAAAATTTTCGGATGGGTAACAGTTTTTTCGATGAGTCATTGCGTTTTTACTTTACTAACTTGTCTGAATTTCACGATGACAAGACAAACTTATAAAGATCCAGAAGTGCGACCTTTTGTGGTTTTTGTTTACGTCTACACGGCTTTTTTTACTATTGTAAAATCCAATTTTTTTTTAAATAAAAATCATTGTTATTATTTTAGGGTACTATGGCTATAGTCACGATTTATAGCGACGAAGTTACGAAAGAAGCTGAAAATATTGTGGAATTGTGTTACAAGTTGCAGGAAAATTTTAAACAAATTTCTATAGAAAGAGAGGAATTGTTGAAATTTGCAAAGAGAGTTCACGATAGAATCCCTCGATGTTCCGCCGCTGGATTTTTTGATGTCGACAAACGCACTTTAGTTAGTTTTTTGGGGGCGGCGGCAACTTGGCTTATCGTCATTATACAATTTAACAGCACAGTGTTGAGGTCCAAGGAAGATTGAAAAAAATTCAAAATTACCAATAAAAATATTTTTCTAATCTACGAACAATCGTACTTAATGTCTTCAATTGTTTTCAAGTTATTACCAAAATACAAGACAATCGTTATTTTGACAAATTTATAAAAACACAAACTTTAAGGAATTTCTAAACTAAAAATTGTATGTCACAAAGTATTCCATTAAAAAATTTGCTATAAATGTTCCACATTTTCGATTATTTATTTTGACTCAATTTTCGTATCTCAGAATCCTACGATATCTTCGAAAATTGCTTGGATGCAGAAAAGAGAACAGTACAATCTCTAAAAATAGTTTTACATGTTGGTTGTACTGAAATTTTGTTACTTCTGAATCATACAATTACCTGAAAATCTGAAAATTTGTTAAAATTTTTTGGAAAAATTAATAACAATTTTTGACCATCACGAGTATAAAGTTTTAGTTGCTTCACTAATTCATGTGATTTCAGAGACCCTTTTTCCACTTATTTAAATTTTGTGTTTGATTTCGCCACAACAGTCCACGAATTTTTTCCAACATGAAGCTTTTATGGTAATGAAAAAACCTTTGACTCGTTTACTTACCAAATATATTTATTTGATCATAATCAATAATTATAATTGTTGATATTAGTTACTAAATGGATATCAGAAATCGATAGAATTAATTTACAACAGTTATTGCCTTCATCTCCTGTGTAACTACGATATCTTCGAAAATTGCTTGGATGCAGAAAAGAGAACAGTACAATCTCTAAAAATAGTTTGACATGTTGATTGTGCTCAAGTTTTGTTAATTCTAAATCATACAATTACCAGAAGTTTTGAAAATTTGTTAAAATTTTTTGGAAAAATTAATAAAAAATTTTGACCATCACGAGTATAAAGTTTTAATTACATCACTAATTCATGTGATTTAAGAGCCCCTTTTTCCACTTATTTAAATTTAGTGTTTGTTTTCGCGACAAGAGTCCACGAATTTTTTCCAACATGAAGCTTTTATGGTAATGAAAAATTCTTTGACTCGTTTACTTACCGAATATATTTATTTGATTATAATCAATAATTATAATTATTGATATTAGTTACTAAATGGAGTACTAGAAATCAATAGAATTAATTTACAACAGTTATTGCCTTCATTTCTTGTGTAACCTTATTATCAGAATGGCTTTTCCCAAGTACTTACAAATAATTGCTTCAGTTTTTTCAATTTCACCATTTTTTGATTTCCAAAAAAGGACTCGAATTAACCCCTTTACCTTTCGGCTATATACTTTAATTCTATCACTTCTAGCAATAAGTGGTACCATATTTTCGTTAGAAAGAAAAACCAAAATTTTGTTTCCCATGCAAGTTGTTACTCAAATATTTTTTGATTGCGTTAGCGAAATTGTTCTGCTAACACTCTTTCTGGTTTTGAGTTTAGGAGCAGCTTTTTGGAATGGAAAAAGCTGGGAAGGTTTCTTGAATTCTGTTTTTGATTTATGTCAACTATTCAATACTAACTGCAAGCACATCAAACTTTCATTTATAGTGGGTCACGTGATTTATTTAGTTTTAAATATTTTTTCTATAGTACTTTGGAAATGCATGGTTAAAGCTAATTCTGATAACTTGTTCATTTCCCATAATCTTCTACTGTACCATTCATATTTTTTTAATATTTTTATCAGCGCTTTACTTTTACTTTTTAAAGAAAACTATCGCAATCTTAATATTTTACTTAACTCTATTGTTACAAACAACGACAAAATGATGGTTACAAATATAAGACGAGTAAAAATTTTATATCGAATTATGGGTGAAACCTTGGAATTATTTAATAAAATTTCTGGATGGCCGCAAGTATTTTTCATGTTAAACTCTCTCATAAAATTGTTGAGTTGTCTCAATTTTATTATTACTGCAAGAAAATTACTTAACCCAGAAAGTGTACCTTCTATGATAGCATCCCACGGTTGTGGAGGTCTTTATATTTTGGTAAATATAACTTTTGGTTATTTCTTGTCCAATGTTTCGTTTTTTAGTTTTTTGTTTCAACAGTGATGATACTAGGGGATTGGGTAGAGAATGAAGCCAAAACTTTAGCTGACACTTGTTACATTTTAATGGAAAAATTTCATAGTAATGACGAGAAATCGATTGAATTACTGGATTTAGCCAGAAAAATTGAAAGGAAACTACCCAAATATTCCGCCGCTAATTTTTTCGTAATCAACAAAAATACTCTTATTGGCATTTGTAGCACCATCACTACCTACTTAATCGTCGTGATACAATTTAATGATTGAATTTGAAGGTTTTGAAAAATTGGTGGAGGCGCCACCTGAATTTTTGCCAATTTTGTTTAATCACTTTTATTTTCCCCAAAGTATTAAGACATTTAATAATAAACATTTAGCTTTTAATATTGTAACAATTACGAAATTGGGGACGTGGAGAACAAATAAGTTATTGATGTTGTTGCCAACCATAAATACTAAAATTATTACCTAAAGGAGTGGGTCGTTGTAATTTTTTCACCTACATTTCAATTTAATTTCCAGTAAACAGTCATTAGCTCATTCCTAGTAGATCAAATTCTTAATTAATTACCGTTGTTCTATCAAAATGTTACGTCTGATCGTCCACACTTATCCTATTGACGCTAAAGCATGATGTAACTTTTAGCAATGCTTACGTTCAAGCACAATAGACAATCAATACATATTATGAAACTTATTATTAATTTTCCACCCCACAGCCAAAAGATTTTTGGACAATACTCAAATAATCGCTTTCGTTCTCTCAATCTCACCTTTAGCTACAAAGAAATCTGAAGAAACAAAAACTGTTCAAATCGTACTGCCTTTTTTCCTATTACTAGTAGTTCCAAGTACCCTCTGGTGGATTTTTGATAGAACTTTAGAATTATATTCAAAATTGGTGGCAACTCAGATATTTTGCGATAGTTTCAACGAAATAGTGTTAGTGATGTTTACAGTTACAAGATTTGGAGGGTCATTCTGGAATAACAACAATTGAAAGAATTTCTTTAGCACTTTTATCAATTTGAATAAAGTGCTTCATGGAACTTGCAGCAATAATTCAAAAAAAAAAAAAAAATGGGTTTTTGGAAATATTTTCTATTTATCTGCAGTCTGTTATGGGCCACTATGGGGAGTAGATAATTGTAGATAGCACTAACAATTCTTATTAAGAGTCCTCAATTTTTTCCAATATGAAGCTTTTATGGTAATGAAATAACATTTGACTCGTCTACTTACCAAATATATTTATTGAATCATAATCAATAATTATAAATGTTGATATTAGTTACTAAATAGAGTACTAAAAATCAATAAAATTAATTTATAACAGTTATTGCCTTCATTTCCTGTGTAACTTTATTATCAGAATGGCTTTTCCCAAGTACTTACAAATAATTGCTTCAGTTTTTTCAATTTCACCATTTTTTGATTTCCAAAAAAGGACTCGAATTAAACTCTTTACCTTTCGGTTATACACTTTAATCCTATCACTTGTAGCAATCACTGGTACTATATTTTCGTTAGAAAGAAGAAGCAAATTTTTGTTTCCCATGCAAGCTTCCACTCAAATATTTTTTGATTGCATTGGTGAAATTGTTCTGATAACACTCTTTCTGATTTTGAGTTTAGGAGCAGCTTTTTGGAATGGAAAAAACTGGGAAAGCTTCTTGAGTACTGTCTTCGATTTATGTCAACTATTCAATACTAACTGCAATCGCATCAAGCTTTCATGTATAGTGGGTCACGTAATTTTTTTAGTTTTGAGTATTATTTTTACAGTACTCTGGAAATGCATGGTTAAAGCTAATTCCGATAACTTCTACATTTCCCATAATCTTCTACTCTACCATTCATTCTTTTTTAATGTTTTTATCAACGCTTTACTTTTACTTTTTAAAGAAAACTATCGCAATCTTAATATTTTACTTAACACTGTTGTTACAAACAACGACAAAATGATGGTTACAAATATAAGACGAATAAAAATTTTATATCGAATTATGGGTGAAACTATGGATTTACTGAATAAAATCTCTGGATGGCCGCAAGTATTTTTTATGTTACACTCCCTCATAAAATTGTTGGGTTGTCTCAATTTTATTATTACCGCAAGAAAATTACTTAACCCAGAAAGTGTACCTTCTATGATAGCATCTAACGGTTGTGGAGTTCTTTTTATTTTGGTAAATAAAATGTTTGTTATTTCTTAAACCAATTTTTTGCTTTTTAGTTTTTTCTTTCAATAGTGATGATACTAGGTGATTGGGTAGAGAAAGAAGCCGAAACTTTAGCGGACACTTGTCATATATTAATGGAAAAATTTCATAGTAACGACGATGAATCGATTGAATTACTGGATTTAGCCAGAAAAATTGAAAGGAAGCTACCCAAATATTCCGCTGCTGGTTTTTTTGCAATCAACAAAGGAACTCTTATTGGCATCTGCGGCACCATCACCACCTACTTAATCGTCATTATACAATTTAATGATTAAATTTGAAGGTTTTGAATAATGGGTAGAGGCGCTACTTGAATTTTCGTAATTTTTCTTTAATTTTCAATAATTATTCTTTCCATTCCCAAAACGTTAAGACATTTAACAATAAGTATTAATAATTATTTAGCTTCTAATAATGTAACATGCAAAAAATTGTGGACGTAGCCAAACAAATTGTTTAATTTAATAAGTGATTGAGGTTGTTACCAACAGTAAATACTAAAAGCATTACCTAAAGGGGTAGATCGTTGTAATTTCTTCACCTACATTCCAATTTAATTTCCAATAAACAGTCATTAGCTTATTCCCAGTAGATCAAATGCTTAATTCATTACTGTTGTTCTATCAAAATGTTACCTCTGATCCTTCATACTTACAAAGTAGCGAGCATTTTAGGGATCGCCCCTTTTTTCGATTTTTCTAAAAAGTCGTTAACCCACCCGATTAGCTGTAAAGTAAAGTCAATTTGTTTCGCCTTAATTTCCGTCATAGGATCATTCTGGTGTGTTATTAAAAGAGCCGAATTTCACCATCTCCCTCTTCCTTCTAACATATTTTTGGATTACGCTAATGAAGTAACTGGTTTTGTCTCATTTCTAACACTAATTCTTGGCTCGTCCTTTTGGAACAGAAACAACTGGCAACGGTTCAACATCACTTTCTTCTATTTAGATCAAATTCTTCAAGATGACGCAACCAGTAAAACAACTGCTAAACTAAACTTGAGTATCCAATTAATTTCCGGGCATATAGGATTCATTTTTGGGGTTTCTCTTCAAATTTACTTATGGAAATTTCA
The DNA here is from genome assembly GCA_905333025.2 of Pyrochroa serraticornis. NCBI lineage: Eukaryota > Metazoa > Arthropoda > Insecta > Coleoptera > Pyrochroidae > Pyrochroa > Pyrochroa serraticornis. The sequence goes on along the minus strand of HG995157.1, from coordinate 2,885,537 downwards.
AATTGAAAGCGATGCTTATTATACTTACGTGTTCACTTTTTTGAATCAATATTTTCTTTTTTTTACAACTGTCCTCACTACTTTTTTTCTCAGATCGCTTCGCCGGAAATACAAAATTCTTGCCGGTATCGTTTCTGAAAACGTAACAAATTCTAAAATTAAATTTCTAGAAGGTTTTAGACGCGTCTGGAAACTCTATAGACTTCTAGATGAATCTATTGAGTTATTCAATAAAATTTTTGGTTGGTTCATGGCGCTAGCATCTTTAAATTGTGTTATTAAGCTTTTGGTTTGTTTAAATTTTGCAATGAATGGAGAAGCTTGGGAGAAGGAAGAAGTGCAACCTTATATTATTTTCACTTATCTCACTTCTTCTTTGTTGATTATGGTAATTAACAAATAAATCTGTTACGTTTAAATTATTTTTTTTTACAGATGGCGATTATATCGATTACTTTTACTTGTGATTTGTTATCGAAAGATGCTGAGAATTTATCGGAACTCTGCTATGCTTTACAAGAAAATCTAAGAAGTCAATCCGAAGAAAGAAAAGAATTATTGGAATTAGCGAGGAGAATCAAGGAAAAAATTCCTAAATGCACTGCTGCTGGATTTTTTTTACTCAACAAAACTACTTTTATTAGACTCCTGGGAGCGACCACCAGTTACGTTATTGTTATCATACAATTTAACCATGACAGCGTTGGTAGGTTCTTGAAAGTGGACAACTATAGTAGTACTTACAAAAATAAAATTTTTTGAACATGCTACGGTATTTTAAAATTGTTTATTCACAATACATAAAATTTTGAAATATGTCAAAATTGGTGGCAGTTGTTTCGATATCCATCAAATAATCTTTTGATATATTTTGTCCTCCTAAATCTAAATATGGACTTAACTTTCCGGTAATTATTACACAAATTTGCAATAATTACTATTTAAAAAAATATATTTTTATTTATCTTATTTCGATATGAATTTGTTTATATCAAATTGCCATAAATTAATTTATTTTAATCTTTAGATTACAAATTTTTGGTTTGGTCAGCTACTCAGGAAAATGAGAAGAAATCTGGTAAAATGCGCCCCAATTAAGAAAAAGTTTGAATTAAGTTCAAAATTCAACTTGGATTTTTTACTTTATCATTGACAATGCATTAACTCAAAATGGTTTAATCACAAGAATATTTTTCAAAGAAATTGATTGTGCAAACAAATCTACAGTGTTTTAAAGAGTAAAGTCATAGAGTTGTTTTCGTCAATCGACATTAATATTACCGTAGCGCCATCTCTTGTATACGGTGAAGTAAAGACTCCTTTTAAAGTAACCAACTCTATTGTCCTTAGTGTCATTAGTGTTACAATGTTGTTACCCAAGTTGCCATGAAATGTCAGGCAAATGTCAAATGTCAGTTGTCAAATTAAATCTAACCCAACTTTTAGCGGCTTGCAATATTTGTCGAATTTTAGTTAACTAACCCGACAAAAGCAGTCCTAACAATGAATCAAGCTGAAGTTTCTAAATTAGTTTCGCAATTGCGTATAAAAGTCAATCCGCGTTTACGTAAATTCCGTTGTCCCGGGGGCCCCGAAGAACGTCTCAACAAACTACGTAAAACAGTAACAGCATTAATTAAACACGAAAGACTCGAACTCAACTATCCACGTGCAGATGAATCTAGAATGTATGCCGAAAGAGTAAGCTTTTAACAACAACAATACCACAACTAACTAAAAAATTTCAGTTAATATCCGACGCGATTCGTTACGGCGATTGCCATAAAGAAACAATGGAGCTAGCAAATTATTGGTTAACCGAAAAACAGTTAATTCATAAACTTTTCAAAGTTTTAGTACCTAGATTTGCAAACTATAACACTTCGTACACGAAAATCTATAAAGCTCCTACAATTCGGCCAGAAACAAGAGAAAAAGCTTTATTAGAATTAAGAGGTAATCCGTACCCATCAGTATTACCCGACATGCACAGTAATAGAGGTTTGATTCATAATATTTTGTTGGATGAAGCGAAAAAAGCATATCGGACACAAAAATACGCGGAATTTGCTGCCAAAATTGATAATGCTAGTCCCAATACACAATTGTAGATAGCGTGTGGTTCATAAGTGCTTAAAATAAACTATTAATTGATATGTTTGTTTTATTAATGAGGCGCTTTGTGCGCGTTTTTAACGTCAACCTAATTTACTTATTGATTGGCTATTTTTAACATTATTAGTTGAGCAGTGGCGTGGTTCAAAAACTAGAACTAATCGATCCGTTTCTAAGAAAATAATTAGAAGAAAGTAAGACGCTTGATATCAATTGGAGTAAGATTTGGTTATTAGTTAATATTCTTAGGTAATTTTAAATTATTTGAAGAGTTCTTAACTGTTAATTACAGCCGGAAGAATTTTAATTGTTTAAATGTTGATTTCCGGAAATTATTTGTAATGTCCATAAATTTTTGAGATTATTTCGAATCGAGGTAAAATTAACGAGTTGCCATTGGTTTTCTCTCTAGACTATCGACAAATGGTCACAAGTGTATAATTGGTTGCCTATTTACGGCGCAGCGGTCGAGCTACGCGTGCGCATTGGTGTTATCAACATGGCGAACGATTTGAAAATAGCCCTTGGAAGGCATCAGCTGTTCCGTGCATTCTGTTGACACAGTTTCGTTGTTTTGATGGGTGTCGTAGCCATGTGCCATTCGCCATGGGTGCCATCGCCTCCGTGCTGCAGTGGCATTGCGGTTCGTGCAGCCTAATTAACCCCACCGAACAGCTGAAATGCATCAGATGTGGCACAACCAGACGCATCAACGACACAAACAAAGGCCATGACATAGCCGATTCTGTCGTCACATGCAATTTTGGTGGCAGCGCAAACTGCACGGTTGTCAGACGTCTCAAATCCGCTCCGTTTCCGGATTTCAGCAGGTGAACCAGACGTTTTTATCCCAACCAGATCAATAAATCCCAACGCCTGAATTTCGGACCTATGACGCGCTGAAAAAATCAAAAATCGTCAATAACTGATCAATTTCAACCAAAATTTATTCTAGCGTCTCCTTGAATAAAAACGTACTCGCAGCCGTTTCAGCGCCTCCTTGAATAAAAAGTTATTTGCAACTGTTCCAGCGCCTGCTTGAGTAAAAACTTGCTTGCAGCTGTTCCAACGGCTCCTTGAATAAATACTTGCTCGCACCTGTTTCAGAGCCTTCTTGAATAAAAATTTATTTGCAACTGTTCCAGCGCCTCCTTGAAACGGGACTGTTCCACGCTTGTTAAAAATACGGTCCTCAACACAGTCATCTTGATCCAAAGAAGCGCTTCTGTCAAACACGCCGAAAAAAAATCTTTACATTCCATTAGGAAATCGCAAAGCTTGCCCTCGTTCACTTTTGCCCATTACTGCATCTCTTGCAATATCGACTTCGTATCGGTCCCTTCCCAAACATGCATTTTATGTGAAAACGCCATAGAGATGATGAACGTTGCTCAAACACAGTCGCCTTGTAAAAATTGTGCGTCACTAACCCCCGTCGAGCAACCCTTATACAGGTAAAAAAAATTAAAATTGTTTCAATAACTAACAAGAAATTCAACAGGAACTACGATATTTTACATTGTGATAGACCTTTGACTTGCGCTTGTCAAAGGAACAAAACGAATTTCATCTCTCTTTCGAACATAAAAAGTTTCAGTTGTTCAGTGGCGCAAAAACTGGAAATCGACGGTGATTTACCAACGGATATCCGGACAACAGCTAGTGGTATTAATAGAAGAAGTCCCAGTTATACGTGGAAAAATCGAAGTGCTATCCCTAATACTTCATGGACTTGTAAACGATGTACTTTACTTAATGGACCGAAGAAAAACGTTTGTGAAGCTTGCGAAACGCCGTATACTTCGGATCTTAACAGCAATTTCAACCCAGGCGTCATAATTAAGGTATACGAAATTTTTTGCAAAGAAATATTGATAATTTTAAAAATTGAGGTTAAATCCGGTTTTGTTTTATTGATCTTATTTATGTTCGGTTGCGAAAAAAGTTCCATTAACGATTCATTAGAGTGATAACTTTACTAGTAATGGTGTTAATAATAGAAAGGTTAAACGGTTAAATGATTTTAATTTGTGCGCAACCAATCACGTGATAGCTTTCTAAACGTTAATTTTTGTTGAAAGCTTTTCTAACTTTTTTATTTTATAAGCAAGGAAATTGGTGTTATTTAACTTTTAATAGGTAAGTAACTTAGGCGAAGGAGGTCATAGAAAATAGTTTTTCCAAGTGTTGGCAGATGTCGCTATATTGAAAATAAAATACAATTTTGGATGCATTAAGGTTAGGAACCTGTAATTAAGTTTTTTTTATCCATAAAATAACAATTAATTTTATCAAAATTCAGACAAGAAAAGTACTAAGTTACCTGCATTATTTTCAAATAAAATAATCATGAAAAAAAGGCTTTTGTAAAGTTTTTTTCTTCTCTACCGTCAATATTTGGAAGCTCGACCCCTATTTAGCAGCACTAAATGGGTTGAATTGTTTGCGTAACAATAATTGCTATCTTTATTTATAATCAAAATTGATCTAGTCTTCATTAATTATTAAAGAAATTGTATCGTTTTAAAATTATAAATAATTCCCTTGTCTTCTTAGAATTTGAATTGTTTACCAACTGATTGGAAATGATATTTTTACAGGTATATTAAAGTGTTGTGAATTTAAGTGTTTAATTGGGGTAGGAAACGCAGCAGTGGCGCCTCATGATTTAATTAATATGAATAAACACTCACTGAGTTCTAAATGATACGTCACCTAAAGTAATTCTTAAACTTCAACCACTAATCCAGTCAGTTTCATAGGGCTTTCTAACAAAAGTATTTATAAAATAAAAAGAGTTTTGATTAATTATTTATAATAAATTCTCTAGCTATAACGAAAATAGATATGAGGTTACTGATAAGATTTTTTTGCAAAAACAATTATTTTTATGCGAGTTATTTCAAGGTGGACAATTGGGCCGATAACGAGGCTTTAAGAAATCCTTGCCATAACCAACAGAAACCAACCTACCGTCGCTCATTCTCCGAGTTGCCGACATCACAAAACCTCCACGTGCCCAACATAAATCGTCGTAGTCTCGGCAACGAAATTCTGGAATCAGCGTTTCCCACTTCAAGTGCTTCAATGACAGACATCCAGGCCTCCCAACATTCCCTCGACCACATCTCATCCAGATACAGCAATCTCAACTTGAATCGGAGCACTAGCGATATTAGCGAAGGCGCCGCCGCTGCCACTCTCTATACCTACATCGGTATAACGGAGCCCGACAAAGAAAAAGTTGATATTTACGAGAACCAGGGGATAGTTAACGCGCATAATAAAGGAAAAGTCAAGTTTGATGCCGAACAGCATGATAAGATGTAAAAAGATTTTTTTAAAATTTATTTTATTAATTTTGGCGCTTCGTAGATTACAAGCGTTGAAGAACAGTACTAGTTCCGTTGGAAATTGGCCCTTCGACAAGAGAAAATGGACTTGCCGACAGTGTTCATTCACTTACAATGATTTCAGTAATTATAAGTGTGATATTTGTCAAGGTCCTAGGACGCGACCTTCTCTCAACGAACCTTGCACTGTTACAGTTACTGAAGACCGCAGAACTGGAGCAGCGCCATTGTAAATTTTAACAAAAAAATTTTTAATTGACTAAAACTTCTTTTTAAGACCTCTCAAGAAAAACAAATCCATCGATCTCCAGGTTCCTATAGCGACGTTGGACCAAGATTTGGACGACGATTTTCAGTTGTTGCCGGGGGAAGAGAGTCCCGTCGAGGACCAGAAATGGACTTGTAAGAAATGTACTTTGGTGAATAGCGGACGCTCGTTGATTTGTGAGGTGTGTTGCGGTTCTAAACTGCGTTCTTTGGCCGCTGGTAATGATATGACGTTGCGCAAAGGCGAGTTTTGGTCTTGCGCGAAATGCACTTTAAAAAACCCGTTAACGGCAATAACTTGCAAAGTTTGCAAAACCGAAAAAAACATTTTAGGGGTAGTTGCATTACCGCAAAGACAACCGTCGCCACGTCACGGTTCATCAAAGAGAACCAGTAGAAACAACAATCTTCGCGGAAGGATCAACAGCGGATCGAAGGCGAGCGTTAATAGAAATAGGGGTAGAATTAATTTGATGTCGGACGGTGACCAATTACAGGAGGCTTCGATTGTGACGTCGTGGCAATGTATGATTTGTACATTTGAAAACCACAAGTCCCCTGCTATCTGTGATATGTGCCAGAAGTTACGCGAAGATATACCGGAAACACCTCCCGAAGAACCGATACGGTTAAGTACCGAAGAAATGACCAATAAACATTGGAATTATATTGTTAGAATGTGTAAACATCGGAAACAAAATTTTGTTGATCAATCATTTCCGCCTGACGCGACAAGTTTGTATTATAATTTAGCTGAGGTTAAGGACGCGCATCCGGTTAAGTGGAAGCGATTAAGGGACATTACAGTTGATGATGGACCCGATTCGGATTTGCCGTGGGCCGTTTTCAGAAAACCGCACCCTTCCGACATTTCCCAAGGTTCGTCGCGTTAATCACGTGATATTTTAATTAAAATCAATTTTAATTGTAGGCGTTTTGGGTAACTGTTGGCTGTTGAGTGCCTTAGCCGTACTAGCAGAGCGCGAGGATCTTATCAGAGCTGTTATAATAACGCGTGATTTTTGTCAGCAAGGAGTCTATCAAGTTCGATTGTGTAAAGACGGTAATTGGACTACCGTTCTCGTTGACGACCATTACCCGTGTGATAAAAAAGGACATCTTCTCTACTCCCAGGTGATTACCAAATTTATTTGGTGATAACAACGAACATTTATGGTAATTTTATAGGCGAAACGGAAGCAATTGTGGGTTCCTTTAATAGAAAAGGCTGTAGCGAAAATTCATGGATGTTACGAAGCTTTAGTTTCTGGACGCGCTATTGAGGGTTTAGCGACTTTAACTGGAGCGCCTTGCGAGTCGATTCCGCTCCAGTCTTCGTCGATCCCCGCACCGGCCGAAGACGAGCTGGACGTCGACTTGATTTGGGCGCAGTAAGTCACCTTTTACAACTCAATTTTTTTCTATTTAATAAGATGAGAAATTTGAAAAGCATTATCAAACAGTTGAAAAATTATAAAGAGGCGGCGCTTTTTAAAACTAAACACCGGTCCCTTTAAACTGGGTGGGTACGCGTACACTTGTTCAGTTTGACACCTTGATTTTCAACCAATCAGAGCTCGTTACGATTTAAATCGAATGTACTCGACAAGTGAATGTCAATTGAATACCTTTGAAGTCTTTTTCGCAAAATCTGACTGTCGCCTTTTTATAAGCTTTCTACTCTTCAGGATTGTTGCGGAAAGTGAGAACTTTTACTGTTCTGGTCGCCTGGTCACGCTAATCGAGAACTCCGATTTTAGGGAAGATGTACGAGATTAATAGGTTAGCTTCACCTTTATATAAAAGGTCACAAAGTCAGGTACATTACTTAATTAGTTTCTATATACTACTTGCTTGTATTTATCTTTAAACATAACTCTTCAAAATGGGAATTATGCTGGATTAGCGATAAGTATGGAACCAAAGTTCTTAATGGCAACTGTTTGTCAAATTTGAGGCCATATTAGAGTGACACAGTTATTACCATTGTCACTCAAATGTCACATTTATTGTCGGTTGTGTTAGGGTACGTCCCCTTTTTCCAGGTAGGCCAAAGTGGGCATTTAGAAAAATAAAATAAACGGTTTGATGCCTGAAAAAAATCCACGTCTGTGTAAAGAATTCTCTACGTCAGGTTGAATGAAACTATTAGTACTTTGCCATTAAAAAATAAAAGTTGTCGGTTACTTTTTTTTTAAAGAGTTACATAGCTCTAATGTGGCTTCAAATTAGTCATTTGACAAAAAGTTATTATCTTTTCTTTACTTCCAATAGTTTCGGCAGGAAAAGCTTGCTTACTTTTGGCTGATACTGTATATAGGTCGCGCCTGCGGCCTTAAGTGTAGCAACTTGTTGGTACTAATTGTTGAATTCTCAATTTTAGACTTCTGTCTTCGCGACAAGCTCTTTTTTTAATGGGGGCTTCCTGCGGTGGCGGCAACATGAAAGTGGACGAAGTCGAATACCAAAACATGGGATTGCGTCCTAGACACGCGTACTCCTTGTTAGACGTCAGAGATATCGAAGGACATAGATTGCTTAAATTGCGTAATCCTTGGGGTCATTTCGTTTGGAAAGGTGATTGGTCGGACACTTCAATGATTTGGACTAGAGTTCTTCAATTGGAACTGCAACCGGAAGGGCCTGAAGACGGAACTTTTTGGATTTCGTTCAAAGACGTTCTGAAATATTTTGATTGTATCGATATATGTAAAGCGAGAACGGGATGGGAAGAAATCCGCCTTTCTGGCATACTGCCACCTCTTTCTTCACAGAAACATCTGTCCTGCATATTGCTTACCGTGTTAGAACCTACCGAGGTCGATTTTACGTTGTTTCAGGTAGGTGGTCAACCATAACAATTAGAATTTAATTAAAAGTACTTCTAATTTCAAAACTTGACTTTCAAGGAACGAATACGTAAATAGAATTTTCTTCTCGGAAATTTCTTTAGTAGAGTAACTGGTGTCGGGATATTTTTTACTGTTTTTTTTTTGCAGGAAGGGCAAAGAAAGTCTGAAAAGTCTCAACGTTCTCAACTGGACTTGTGCGTGGTTCTTTTCAAAGCTCGAAACGGCTCGACTATAGGTAGTTTAGTAGAGCATAGCAAGAGACAGGTGCGGGGTTTTGTTGGTTGCAATAAAATGCTGGAAGCCGGGGAATACGTCGTAGTGCCTCTAGCCTTTAATCATTGGCATACCGGCCTCGAGGATCTCGCTGCATATCCTAGGTATTGATTTTGCAAACAATGGAAATGTTTCATTAAGGTTTCGCATCAAAATTAAACGCTAACACTTCGTAGCGGTCAATTATTGAATCTTCAGTTAACCTCAACTGTATTAGCCGAATATTTTTCTGGTAGGTGGCGCCACTATCGTTGTTTCCCATTATTTAAAACCGACACTAGTCTAAGCCTGTGAGCAGGCTATCAATGAATTAATAGTTCGAGATTATACTTAATTTGACCATAAATCTATCTTAAACAATGTGATGAATTATAAATGTTGAGACAGGTTGCAAGTTTTAGTTGCTGCCATCTACCCGATTGTGGTCAAACTATTTTGATGGAAAATTGTACTAGCAGCATAAATGGCGCTGAAATCTTAGCACAAATATCTTTGTTGGGCAATCAGTTGTTTTCTCCGCAGCCTAAGGTGCTAAATTATTCTCTTCAGGGATCAAACTATAAACATTAAGCTTCCGTTGTACAAAGCGTGATTAAACTTTCATCAAAAATTTAATTGGTGATTACAGTGCCAGCCTCTATTTCTTCAGAATTTGAAAAAAAGCAAAGTTAATGTCTGCTAAATTCCTACAGAATGTAACAAACGGCTAATGTTCAGTTAAAGTAATAAAAATGTTAGAGATCCGCTAATGGCTTGTTAAACTCTCAACACGGTTGTGCAACCGGGCCTGAGGGTAATAAAGAAAAATTAAGAGAGAAAAGTTTGCAACCGTCAACACATTGGCTGTACGTGATTTGAAATGTAATCCGAATCGTATTTTGCAGGTACGTTTTGGCGATCCACAGTTCGAAGAAGTTGCTGGCCGAACAGTTGACGCCTCCTGACTACATTTTGGCCGATTCGATTGTTTCGTTGACGTTGGCGCGGGGTCAACGTCACGAAGGTCGTGAAGGTATGACGGCTTATTACTTGACCAAAGGATGGGCCGGTTTGGTGGTGATGGTTGAGAATCGTCACGAAAATAAATGGATTCACGTTAAATGCGATTGTCAAGAAAGTTACAATGTTGTATCGACGCGCGGTACATTAAAAACTGTCGATTCTGTGCCTCCGTTGACACGTCAAGTCATCATAGTTCTTACACAGCTTGAGGGCAGCGGCGGGTTTTCGATAGCCCACAGGCTTACGCATAGACTTGCTAATTCACAGGGTTTATACGACTGGGGGCCGCCAGGCACCTGCCACAATCCCGAACTGGATTACCAAACTAGCGGACTACATACTCCCCGATTATTTTAGTTACTATTTGTGATACTTGAGCAATCTCGTTTTTTTAATAATTCTTGTTGTTTTCTACGTTTTTACTCCTCGCACGATCTTTTTCACGTAGGGATTTGTTTTTAATTCGAATTTTGGCCTAAGTGTTAGGTTTTTATTTCAACGTGCTCACAGAAACTATGACGTTTGTTCAAGTTTGATACTCAAACCCATTCGAATAACTATAACCCAGTTTCATAGCGGCGGAGCCTCACCTCCTTGTCAACTCGAACAAATTATAGATATTCGAGTACATCCAATTAGCATGTGGAATTCCAGTTTTAGGTTTCCATCTTAATTTCGAGTGAGCAGAATTTTGTTTTAATTGTACAATTTTTATAACGGATTTAAAGCAAGTTGTTTTTAACACAACAACATTGTTCACGAATTTGCAATGTTCAGTTTACTAAGCATAAACGTAAGGGTTAACGTAACCACGTTCGTTCTATCGTTGATACTCAGTTACGTTAGCTGTTTGGTGTTTACTAGTACAGTTTCAGTAAAGTGCTTATTTAGATTGTATTGCAGTTTGTGTGAATTCGTAAGTTGTTATTAATAAAGTAAGCTTTCAAATACAACGCATTTTAGTACATAAACAAAACTTAAGCGCGCTCAACAAAACGGAACTTGAGCTGCTTATTCGGCGCTGCCAGCAAGCGGTTTGTACTCTGGATCTCCCCGTAAAGGTACTCGATCCGAAACGACCTCAGCACCTGCAATCAGCCACATTACTGCTTATCTCTAATCTTGTGTTAAATTCAAACTTCAACCATTTCCGAACGTTAATCTCATTTTGTTACTATTTACTGTTAAAATATCCATAGAACTAAATAATTGTTTCATAACGTTTGTTTTAATATTTAGAGTAGAAACTGTGAAAAGTACTATTAACCATTGTTTAAATAATTGTTAAAGTATAATGCTGCGTCGTGGTTGAATAGCACTCTTAAAACAGTTGAACCCTTCTACTGAGTACCTTAGTTAGAAGTATTCCGATTTCCATCTCTACTAGCTCTTTGGCCAAGCATGCCCGAGCGCCGTACCCGAAGGGTATGCTGGCGAAAGTTGGAATTTCATCGGTCTGATTGAGCCAGCGTTCGGGGAGGAACTTGTGGGCGTCCTCAAAATACTCTTCCTTCAACCCCGATAGACTCGTGACCATCAACAAGTAAGTGCCTTTAGGAATGTGGTAATTGTGGACTGTAATATCGTCGGAAAGGACTCGTCCCATCACGGGTATCGGAGGTGTGAGTCTTAAAGTTTCCCTGATGCACGCCTGAAGATACGGCATCGCTAGTAGCGCGTCTTTTGATAATTTTGCAGGTTGCTTCATGATTTCGTTATAAAGTTTCGACTGACATTTCGGATATTTCGAAAGGTGATAAAACATAAATGCAATTGTATGTGAAGTTGTGTTGGTGCCGATTAACATTAAATCGAGCAAAATTGTTAAAGCGTCATCCACAATTATTCCATGTTTTAATAGCATAATTTCCAGAAGACTCATTTCTGTTGCTGAAGTTCCTCTACCACTTTCTTTTTTATCGCGCAATTCGCTGTGAACTCTCTGGATGTACTTGATGAGGACGTTGTCGATGGTGTCGCAATTTTGAACCAAAGATCTCCATGCGGGGGTTTTAATAAATTTCCAGAAATGAAAACCTTTTGAATTATGATTTAATCGAAATTTAACAAAATCGAAAACTTACCATATTCGCAACGCTTGATGGCGTTAGTAGCGCCAATAAAACCTTCTAAAAGTTCTCCAGGGTCTGAAGTGGAACTTAAACCGCAAGGGTCTAAAAACCCTAAACGTTTGTTGAGAATTACGGAAAAAAGACATTCCAAACACCATTTGTGGATTTCTTTGTAGAAATTTCCAGGCACTTCATCTTGACGATTGCGAATATGTTTTACACGTTCTAAGAATTTATCGCAATTATCTTCAATTTTGTCGTATTGTTGCATCAATGAAACCTGGAGAGGTTGCTCGATTGATTTCCGGAATCTCTCCCACTCAGGACCGAACCTAATTGTTTAATTAATTCAAAATTAAAACTTAATTTTCAAAATTACATCAAAAAAGGTCCAGTGTTCTTGTATTTTCGACATTGTAGTCGATATTTTTCAACGCAATCGAGAGTTGATCTAATCGGATAAGGACCTTCGTTTTTGAAAACCGTCTCGATATCTTCGGCGCGAGTCAATATGACGACATCACCTCCAAAAGGGCCGTGAAGACGAGTTACTGGTCCGTAATGGTTGATCATTTTGCCGAATAACTCCATGTTGCCCCCCCAACTCAAAACATTTCCTTAATTAACTCAATGGTGTAGTTTGTTTAAAAGAATTATGCGAAATTACCAATTCCAAGAGCGTACTGGATAACACTTCCGGTTACTTGAGTGTCAATAACGGGGATAGCGCTCCAAATTTTTGATAACATTTTCAAAGCGAAAGGACCGGGAATATTGTCGAACGAAACCGATTTGGTGACGTCATCGATCACTACTAAAGGTTTGGTCAAGTTCGGTTTTTGCACGGAAACTTTGATGGGGTCGCTGATGGCAGGTGTGGGTGATTTCCCTGAAGGTAATAATTAAAAACTAATTTCAAGCATCTACAGTTCTATTGTGGGAAAGACAAATTTATCTTAAACAAAAAAGTTTCTTGCAGTCAGAAGTTCAGCTAGATCTGGATTTGCGTAGTCTGTGTGCAGAAGATGAAGACGTAAGAAAAGAATAGTTAAAGTGAAAAGGACAGCTACTCGTAAAAAGAAGAAATGGATGGGAATGGTGAATCGCGTAAAGGAGAGAGGAAAATATAAAAAAGGATTGTGGGTTGGCTGAAGGAGAAAGTCACATGTAAGGGAAGAAACGGTTAATGACTGGTCGTGTGAAGGAGAGAACATGTTTGGGAAAATGGCGGCTCACCGATGGGGAAAGGGGTGGATGCGGTATTTGGTAGGGCGGTTCCTGAGGTCTTCGCAGCGTCTTTCGCCAAACTCGAGCGACTTCTGAGTTGTCTCAGGAGGTCAAGATGGAAGATTCTAAAGCGTAGAAAATGAGTTATCGACATTTTCTTGACACTTAAATAGTTGCGTTTATTAATTAAAATGTCTGCCGTCAACATGCAATTGTTTTCCAAAGCTAGCCAAATTTTTGACTCGCCAATGTGCGTCATTTGTAACTTAATTGCAGATTTGCAATAATACCGGTCATCGCAGCCTTCATTAATTAATGTTTTTTAGTAAATTTAATTGAAAGGTAAGCGTCGGTTTTTACTACTTGATCATGAAAGCAGAACGACTGTTAAGTAAATGTTGAGGGGAAGCCACGACTTTTAGGAAAAGGTTCAATAATAAGAAAAACAAACAAATGCTCTAAATTTAACAACTAGTGCTTTTTCAACAAACACATTGGATATGTTAATTATTTTAAATATTAGTCATCAAGTTATCATATGATTATGATTCATCATTTTATCGCATATTACCGGAGAACCGTCGCCGCTTACATTGGTTTTTCTTATAAACCTTCTGGAATTGTTCTCCAAGCGAATTTAAAGAAACAAACTTAACTCCAAAGAAATCGTGACTTTCCACTTGCAAAATAAGCGGATTCTTTCGTTCTGACGGCAAAAATCCGCTAAATCATCCCTAATTATGGTGCATCCATATTTAGAATTGCCAGTCAGCTAGACAGGAATCTGTCGAGATTAGAAAAAAAATCGTTTAAATTTTAATGGATCATATTAGTTAGCGTTAATTACGTCCACTTAACTTGACGAAATCTGTAAACAAGGTGAGTATTTGCTGTTCAATTGGTGTAAATGTAAATAAATTTACGTGCAACGTACTTAGACTCAAGCTAACTACTCACATATCCTCAATTTGTTCCATTAAAAGTTAAATAAGGGGGTAATTATCTTATAAAATATTTAAGAGTAGCTCATACGTTGTCTCTTTCACATTGGAAGGACTCTGCGTGAATAGAAACTAAAATAGTTGCGTTTTGTAGTTCGAACAAATTGTAATTCTCCATTTTCCGCAACAATCAAAACATTAGTTCTAATTATAGATATCAAACAATTCTTTCACTAACTTGTTGTCTACTTGCGATACTAATAATTTATATTTTTATTCAAAAATAGAAAACTTTACTAATGCTACTAATTACTAACCAAAATTATCTTATCACAAGCATTTAATTTGATATTTTTTTGTTGCTGCTTTCAAATTAAAATAATTTAATTTTAATTTTTGCTTATTTAAACCTGTCGATAACTACAATTTTTCTCCCCCTAATGTTTAGTTAAATTCAACTGGTTAATTATTAGAATTGATTAAGGTGTGAAATTTTCATTGTTGTTTAACTTTTTCAGATTATTGGACGCCACTGGCAAAGCGTCAACAAATATGGCGCACGCGTCTTTTTCCCTCTCCTATCATTAAAAAGTCGGGTTAATTGCGCGATATTCCCCACTAGAACCAAAAATCGGCACATGCGCCAACCTAAATTTAGTAATTGCTAGTTCTATTAACACAGTTATTTTATAATTCAAGTTGTCTCCCTGCTAAAAGTTCGAGATTGATCGATCGCGTAACTGTCCGTTACGTTTTTTGACGTGCGTGACGATACACTTCGATTTCTTCTGTCATTCTGCGATTATTCTCTTTTAGTGATCAGCTGACTGTAGTGATGTGTGTAGCGTCAACATGAATGTCCTGTTTGTGTTGTTGGTGTTTTGCGAGTTTCTCGTGAATAAAAGTCGTGCCGAAGCCGGACCTTATATAAAAACTTTACACGGTACCGAAGAGGCACCCATTAAACAACCCTTAATTATCAACAAAAGCGTCAATGATGACCTGTCGCCTCCTCAACGCCACAAAAGAGCCGCTGCGGTGTCAACAGTTAATGACACCGTCATTCAAAAGGTAACAACCAATTCAATCACGTCATTTAACGAAGCTATTAAAGGGTCCGATTTGCGAAATTTTTGATACGTCACGTGGTTTCGACGGGATGCCAGCGAAATTTCCGTCTTTTCGTCACGATTCTAACAATAACAAGCGATATTACGCAGAAAAAAAGCGGTTGTCCCGGGGAAGTCCAGAGACGCAATTAATGTTTGATACGGGAATTGAGTTGGTCGAAATGGCGTCACTAAATCGAAATTATAGTATTTTGGTTATTGAAATTTGATTGATTCTAGAATCGCGTTGTAGTGGGCATTGGCGGAGCGCCAAGACGGCGGCGGCACAACCACCCCGTATCATCAAAAACACAATCGAAATGTTTTGTTTAGTTTGATTTATAATCGATTAAAGTCTGATTAAAGTCAAGTTATTTCTTTTGTTTTTGCTGAAGTAAACAGTTTGTGTTGTTATGGTGATTCCAGTCAAGTTGGCACCACTTATAGTGCGGAAAACCTTAAATTTTGTCAACAATTTAATCAATTTTAATCCTTGTAAAGACTTGAAACTATTTATCGTGTTATTGCTTCATTTCTAAATACCAAACGGTTGTTTCCACTCTAATTTCGTATATGGCGGCGTTTAAAATTTTTTTTAGCTACTTGACCACCAGGGAAGGATCGATGCGGGTCGTTGAAGAATGGTAGCTGCTTCCCACAATCAGGAGGGATGATTGTCGTTTCAATTCCTAAATGGGGAAAAAGACGCCTAATTTTACCGCAATAACAACTATTATGGAGCGGATATCCTTGATTTTTGTGCTGGTTCTTTTGTACCTTTTTTAACTCTTAATAGTTACATTACAAATGAAACAAAGCCCCTTATTTTTGTTTTGTTATCTCCCATTGATAAACAGCAATAATAACAATTGTTTATCTTTCAAGTGTTGTTATCAAAGACTGGATCTTGTTTTATTCTTTCTGCAATGACGCGGAAGTGCTTTTGCAGACATCAAGCTAAACAAAATTGCAATAAGGTGTTGCCTTATCAACGTTGTCATCTTCTCTTTACGCCGTTAATATACGTCAACAAACAAGTTTTGGTTATTTAATAACAATAAACAATTCTGAACCGGTCAGCCACTGTTACTAACTCGAATGATTGCAAGAGGAATCGTTGGATTTCTCGAAATCTCAAATATAAGAAATATCGTTTTTCTAATCAACAGTTTAGTTTTTTCCTTAACGGCAATAATCCGAACCAGACCACACGTTATCAAACTTTTAGTCATCGAGATCAAATATCAAAAAAAAACTCAACGGTTTTTAGTTTCGTCCGGACGATTCCGGAAAATCAGCGGCGGTGCCGTGTCTCACCAATGCGGCGAATTATGTAAATGTTGACGTTATCTAAACACGCGAAATGCCATAAAAAAATATCGTTGAAAGGTATCGCGAAATACGTTCGAGGATTGTCCTTGTGGAAGGTCAATTATTAATTTCGTCATTTTCCAGATGAACTATCTCAATGACACCCACAAACAGTTGATGGTGCATTGGGTGGGCGAAGGTAGCAACGTTATCATCTGTTTGGCGAAAGATCCTACCCCCGTTTCTAATCTCACTCCCGTTGGTCCTTCCGCCGTTTACATTTCGTATAATTACGGTGATGATTACGAGAATAAAACCGAAATGTTTAAATTGGCCAACGGAAGTTATGCAGTTCTGGATAAGTTTTATAATCATCCCAAGTACAACACGCACGTGAGTTGTTTGTTTGTTTTTTTGGAGGTGGTGAGTTGTTGCGAAATTTTTAACACGCATCTAGGAAATTGTAGAAGATTGAGAGAAAAATTTTAAAAGTGAAGTTGCAATTGGAAATTATGAAGGTTTCATTTTGAAACTTGCAACTGAAGCTATTTATTTTATTTGTTTTTAATTTGTAATCAATTTGCGATACGCTTACTTTGGTGGAAAAATTTTGTTTGTCCACTTAGTTGTGATTATAAATGTGTAGATTGTTTGTTCTAGCCACTGCTACTTGCCAGAAAGAATGATCTAATCAGAACAATGAGAAAAGTCTAATCGAGAAGTATGGACGTAAATAACCGTTTCGTCCATATTTTACTTATAAATCTGCAGCGGTCGATTAATTTATGTCGCGTGTTTTGCAAGAATTTATGAAAACAAAAATGCTTAAAAAAATTATATTTGTTGACTGTATAGCGGGTCCGGCATAAAAATGTTAAAAGTGGCGATTTCATTTATTTGAAAAATTACTGTTTCAGTCAAATCACAAGAATGTTACCTCACCTTGGATTCAAGTCAATAGAACTAATAATCACATTTGACCTACTTGCCATGGCTTACTTAATACCAAATAAAATTGAAGTTCTTTGTTTTGGTTCTTATATTTTTGTAATCTGGGGTAGCAAAGATATCGTCATAGGTCTTGTGAGAACGATTTTCTTCACATTTTTCCACACCAACAATTTTTTGCAAAAATATCAAAAAATTTTATAATTTGAAACTAATTCTGCTTGTGATTTCTATCTTGTATATTAAACGCGTATTAATATCTTCCAGGAAGTTGAAGTTGCGTAATCAGTAAAAATGTTTATAGCTACCTTTAGGAAGCGCCACCTACATATGCGGGGTTGTACGTTGCGATTTGCGCAACCAGCAATACAGAAGTATAATGCCGGATAAATAATTTATGAGGAACTCAACTTATTATTAAAAGAAAAGCCAAAAAGATTCCTGTCTGCAAATATAAATTTTACATAAATTTATTGAACAAATAAAAAATTAGTGCTCGTTTTAATAATCGAAAACAAAATTTATTAAATATCAACTGAGTGTAAAACGAACAGTAAGGAATAAATTGAAGGTTTTATTGTCATCTGAAAATTATTTCTTTTATTGATTGGATGTTCCAGATGACTGTAGAAGAGTGGGGCGATTAGTAAAAAAGTGAAAAATAGTCTAAAAAACCAATTCCGGTGTCCCAAGGCTACTGAAAATCATATTTCCTCAGATAAAATTGCGTGCAAATAACAATTGTCAGGGGAATTCCTAAAAGGAGAGGCACTTTTTTGTTAAATCGATTTTAATTGTGAGGCATCAGTGGTAATGTCGGTTTGAACAAATACTAAAGAATTTTGCATTGAAGGAATATGCGCAAAATATGTGCCAACATTAGTTTTTTTATTACTTAACGCAGTAAAATAAAAAAGAATGGAAATCATAAATGTTAATGCCATAAAAAGGCAGTTCGGAACTAAGGTGGATATTAAATTAAATTCACAAAGATAGCGCTTTAAGAACTCCTGTAATAGTTTAGATGCCGCTAATTATTTTCGCTTTAACTTCGACTCATCTGTTTTTTATTTTTGAGAATGTTTTTTTTTTAATTTGTGGTCATTGCCGAAAAGTTAGTTCGGATTCTATCGCAGAACGCTTATATGTGATTACGTTATCACAACAAAACGCACGTTCCGGTACTTTATTCTTATCTTGATTTGTTAAATTTTTTTAACTAAATTTTACACCCGAGGCAATACTTCCGTTGAATGCTTTGAAAAATGAAAATTTCTTATAGTCATATTTTTTGCGTTGTAATCGGTGTAATCTTTAGCAGAAACATTTTTTTTTTGTCCAAAAACAAAGACATTTCATGCCTTGTAAAGTAAAATTTAAAGGGACCATTTTAGAATTAATCTGAATAATATTTATATATTCAAAAAATCGATTCGCAGTTCTGATCAACAGTGCGATTACTAAGCGATCAACAGTGCGATTACTAAGCGATCAACAGTGCGATTACTAAGCTTCTCTTTTATTACGATTTAAAAAATCTTTATATTTATTTAAATTTCAAAATTTGGTTTTTACGAAACGTTTTTCGCCATATGAGGATATTTTCCTGAACTGCATTATTATTTATTGCTTACCTAATCAATTTTATTTATTTGCTTTATTTCCAATTCAACATAATGATGAGCACATACTAAGTATCGTAGATAATAATATTTAATTATTTACAATCATGGGTGATTCGATAAAACCAACGCAAAACAGAAATTCAATTTGTTATTACTGTCGAGGTTTTCGTTATCAGATAGTCACTTGCAGTGAAAGAAAAATTAATTTACAGTGAGTAAAAAAATTTATAAATGACAACTATCACCTTTTAACGTGTTTTTTTTATTTATTTTTTGACGAAATTATGGTATAAAATGTACAGGATGGTTCTTGTTCACGGCCATTAGAAAAATATAAACAAACAAAGAAGATACAAATCTGAAATCTTAAAGCAGTTAAACCGCGTTTGAACTCTTCTCAATCTTCTATACAAAATATTTAGAAAAATCAACATTTTCATCCTTACGAATTTACCACTGTGCAAGTTTTTACTCTCAGGTTCCTGCATGTAGAATTGATTTCTGTGAAATGCTATTGGTCAAGTTCCAGGAAAATTTAATTTCTTAAAAAAATTGTTTGGACAAACGAGGCCAAGTTTTTCAATGAAGGAATCTTCCATCGTCATAATTCTCATCATTGGACGCAATAAAATCCTTATGTAACTCGGAAAAGAAATTTTCAAAGGAAATACAACTTCAACATTTTCTGATTTTTGTTGGACATTGAAGTCCGTTATTACATCTGTGATGAGAATTGGAACGGTAATCGCTATTTTTTGGATAGTTTACTCTTGGCTCGTTTGGTGCCAACTAGAAGGCGCTCCAGCACACTGTAGTAACATAATTAAGCGGGAGTTGACCAAAATTTTCGACTTGGCAGTTCATGGAGTTGGCCTCCTAGATCTCTGGACATGACTTCACTCGATTTTTCTTTGAGGATTTACGAACCTAAGTAATAGAAAGTACAAAAATGTCACTCTATAATTCCGTTCTCTATTACCTGAAAGTTTCTTTTTTTGCACTTTAACCAAATTGCATATGTGATATATTCACGTCATACTTTACTCTTCTGTTGTATTTTTAGTATTAGTTAAATTTTAGTAAACAAGTTATTAATTAATCATTGAACAAACAAAAATATTCAAGATCAAGGACGCGAATTGCTAGTCAAAATAAGCAAAGCGACAACGAAAATTTCCTAGAAGTGTTAATGTTTTGAAGCAACTTTCTCTAAGTTACAATTATCAGAAACTAACAAAACAGTTTTCAGTTTGTCTTCGCTGACGTCACCAACAAAGTTCTATACGTAACAACCAATCACGGCCGTGATATTCGTAGAATCGAGCTAAGTTTCACACCTAGCGACGTTTCCTTCAACGAGTTACAACCTTCCCTATTTCTCGTCTTAGACAAAACCGATTCAATGCAAAAACTTTACATTACCGAAGATTTTGGAAGATCTTTTAAACCAGCACAAGATTTTGTAAAAGCTTTTTATTGGATCAAAGAAAACAACGGCGATCAAAAATTAGTTGTGCAAAGAATGGAACCGAGTGGACTCAGCACTATAATTTATTCGTCCACTTTATTTATTAACAGAGTCGCTACTGTTTACGCTACTAACGTTAAAGATTTCTATATTAAAGGCGATTATCTATTCACGACGAAAACTTCAAGTAAAGGGGTTCTAGAACTATTCGTTTCCTATAAGTTGGGAAAACAAGCGAAATGTATCTTCGATACCCAACTACAATCGAGAAGTTATTTCATTGTTGATGTCACTAGTGACCGTGCTTTAGTAGCGATCAGTCATTCGGATACTACGTCACATCTCTATGTTTCTGAAAATTTAGATCGAAGCGATGGTCCGGTTCTTTTTACTATGTCACTCGAAGACGTACTTTGTTATTTCCCTAACAGTACCTGGCACGATACTTGGATTCAGTAAGTAACAAAATATGTGAAGAATTTTTTTTTAATATTTTTTTTGTTATTTAGTCACGTGTCCGAAGAAGCTTTCGCTGATGTTTACAAAATTGAGGGATTATCAGGAATTTACGTGGCTTCGAGAGTATTAGTGAAACCGGTTGGTAATAATTTGGGACCTCAACATTTGGGGTCGGTGATAACTTTCGATCACGGCCGATACTGGAGACTCATTCAGGGACCTATCACCGATGTTGAAGGACAACAAACCATGTGCGCGGTTCACAACAACTGTTCGCTTCATTTGAGTCAAAAATTCAGTCAGCTCTATCCGGATACCAGATCCATCAGCATATTGTCCAGCAAATCCGCACCCGGCATTATCATTGCCACAGGCGTCCTCGGCAGGTCCCTCAAAGTAAGTGGAATCGTCTTCATTTATCGTAGAGATCGATATAAAGTTTTGAGAGCGTTTGTTAAAAAATTGAAAGAAATTTAATTTATAGCGGGCCTGTTAGAAAATTGAGGTAGACATTCGCCTCATAACCTCTCGGCCAAGATGCGGCTTGGTGTTTTTCCTTTTAAAGAAATTAGAATTTGTAGGGTCCGAAAGAAAACTTGTAAACCTTTTTCCCGTAACCGTTTAACCGAGTTTGACATTTTTTGTGGTTTTCAGGGGCACTACGGGGTGTACGTGAGCACCGACGCGGGTCTGACCTGGCGTCAGACACTGCGCGACTTGTTTTTCTTCAATATGGGCGACCACGGCGGCATCTTGACAGCTGTCAAGTACTTCAAAACTCGGGGAGAGACTCGCCATATCCTCTACTCTACTGATGAAGGTGAAACGTGGAAACAAACCGCTTTCGCTAATGAAGAAATCAGACTGTACGGACTCATGACGGAACCTGGCGAGAACACCACGGTTTTCACCATGTTCGGTTCTCTCCCTCAGCAACATCAGTGGATTATTGTCAAGCTGGACCTCATCAAGGCCTTCAATTACAACTGCAGCAAGGTGCGCTTTTCTCCATTTCTGTAATTTTTTGATCAAACATTTCTCAAATTGATCACGAGATGGCACGATAGTAACAAATCTTAATAACTAAAATAGAATTAACGTTTCTAAACCGAAAAGTGGAGACGGAAGCAAAAAAAGTTCAAAGTAGTATGGCATAGGCATTGTATATGGGTTATTATTGTCTTACAGCGGTATAGGTTTGTGTCACTTGTGGATAAGTCAGATTTCTGTAAATTTCAAGAATTTTACTTACTCTGAGAATTTTTTTTTTAAATTTGAGTGCCTTATTTAGTGTGTAATTTAATGCTTTTGTACAATTACAAAACATGGCCGCCAATTGTCATGCAACGGTATAGATTTGCGTCACTTGTCGATAAGTCAGGTGTCTGTAAATTTCAAATATTTTACCGGCCGTATGAGAGCCATTTTTTAGCTTGGTTGCGCGATTTAGAGTTGTCATTTTATGCTTCAGGACGATTACAAAACGTGGTCGCCAAGTCACAGTGACGAAAACCGCAGTTACATCCCTTGCGTTTTGGGCCAGCAATTGACGTACCAACGCCGGATGCCGCACGCCAACTGCTACAACGGTTGGGATTTTGACGCTCCCATTTCCATGAGACCTTGTGAATGTGACGTTTACGACTACGAATGGTGGGTAAATGATTCGTTTAAATATTTAACTAAAATGGTTTGTTGTCGATATTCAGTGATTTCGGTTTCTACCGTTCGGACAAGCCTGGAAATTGCGTCCGGAATGCCACAATGGTTTTCGATCCGTACAAAGTTCCCGAAAATTGCAAACCAGGTCAATTCTACAACAGGACGAAAGGTTATCGTAAGATTCAAGGGGACGTTTGCGTGGACGGATTTAAAAATCATTATTTACCCGAAGAAATTCCGTGTCCTTTCAACGAAGCTCAAGATTTCTTGTTGTTCGCTCAAAGAGAACGCATATCACGCTACAATCTTATTACGAAAACTCTCGAAGAATTACCGGTGAAAAAATTGAAGAACGTCATCGCCATAGATTTCGACATGAAAAACAATTGCGTTTATTGGGCCGATATTGCGTTGGATACAATAGGACGGCAATGTTTGAGTAATGAAAGCGAAGCTGAAATTTTGGTTTCTAGCGATTTGGCTTCGATTGAAGGCATGGCTTTGGATTGGATTTCTAACACTTTGTACTTCGTAGATGGGATGCGTTCGAAAATCGAATTGATTAGAACGGATATTAGTTATAGTGGACGGATGAGACGCACAATTTTAGGTCCGAAAGATCTGAAAAAACCTCGAGGTATCGCTTTACATCCTAAACTCGGTTATATGTTTTGGACGGATTGGTCGGCTGAAAATCCTTCAGTTAACCGAGCCAACCTCGACGGTAGCAATATTTCAAAACTTTTCGGCAAACCTCGCGTCGAATGGCCCAACGGAATCACAATCGATTACATAGCCGAACGTATCTATTGGGTAGATGCCCGTCAAGATTATATAGCAAGTAGCGATTTACATGGTGATTATTTCAAATTGATCATTTCACATGACGAAGTCGTTTCGCATCCGTTTGCTGTTGCCGTTTTTAAAAACACCATGTACTGGGATGATTGGAAACGTAACGCCATTTTTAGCGCTGACAAAGACGTTTTTCGAGGCGTCGAAGTATTGAAAAAACAACTGCCCGGTTTGATGGATTTGAAAGTTTACGCGCACGGAATTCAAGTGGGCGCTAATCCTTGCGTTAACTCGACTTGCATGATTTGCGTTGGTGCCCCCAAAATCGGACGCAGCTCATGTCTGTGTCCGGACGGAATGGACCAGAATAACGGAAAATGTTTGTGTCCCGGCGGAGTAGCTCCCAATCCTAACGCCACTTGCCCGAAAATCGACAAAACTTGCAGTCCCGAACATTTCTCTTGTGGCAACGGGTTCTGCGTACCAAAAGGATGGCGATGCGACGGTGAAGACGACTGCGGCGATTCCTCCGATGAAGCGCAATGCGGCACCCAAACCTGCCCACCCAGCTATTTCGTTTGCGGCGACGGCAAATGTTTACCTCAATATTGGAAGTAAGTAAAACGCTCACGTGGAGTTGAAACTCCAAATTTGGCGGCCGGTTTCTTGGATTTAACAGTAATAATTACAGTTAATTGTTGCCTGCGGGTCCGATTTTAATTTAAGCTGTGAAAACCTCGAAAATCAAGTGATTTGCGAGGTTATAACAACTACCGGTTGCTGTGGAACCATAGCGAAACAAAATAGGTTTGCAGTTTGATTTTCATAACAATCTTACTTGCGATTTTAACAACTGCGGGTTGCAATAGATACCTAGCGAAACAAACTGCGTTTATTGTTTGATGCGCGCGGTTTCCATAGCAAGCTTGTTGCGATTTTAACAACTGCGGGCTGCTATGGAAACCTCGCGAATCAAACGGCGAACGCACTTTGTTTTGCGAGGTTTCCATAGAAACTAGTTGCGACTATCGCAACTCAGCTTGAGTTCGGACCCTACGTCTTTTGTTCGTACGGGTACTTGACTGTATATTGACTATTGCAATTTCTGTTTTAATAGATGCGATTACGACGCGGACTGTAGCGACGGTTCGGACGAGATGAACTGTCCCAAACAAAATTGCACCGAGGGGCAGTTCACTTGCGCAAACGGCCGTTGCATCGCCGACAAATGGAAATGCGACGGTGAAAACGACTGCAGAGACAACTCCGACGAGTTGAATTGTGCCCCACCTGAACCATCAAAGTGCAAAGGTTGGCAACAGTTTTTAAAATAAAATTATTAAAAAATATTTTCATTTTGACTACTCAATTCGTAACGTAATAAAAAAAACGATCGAAGAGTGGACTCTAGACGAGTTGTTTTCCAGATGGGGAATTCCAGTGTTCGGGCGGCGGTTTGGTGTGTATCCCTCCTACTTGGCGTTGCGATGGTGAACGCGATTGTCGCGACAATTCCGACGAATTAAACTGTACCAACAACACTTGTCTCGATATTCAATTTTCTTGCGGACCCGGCAGCCGTTGCATCTATAAAACTTGGGTTTGTGACGGCGACAAAGACTGTCCCGATGGTAGCGACGAAAAAAATTGTACCACAACAACACCGGAACATCCCGATAACACCAATCATTTCGTTACGAAGGTAATAATTTTTTAAACAATTAAATTTCTTTAATAATTAAAATTTTAAAATAGAACGGCACTTGTCAAGATTGGATGTTTAAATGCTCTAATTCCAAATGCATTCCTTATTGGTGGAAATGCGATAACGCCGATGATTGCGGTGATGGCAGCGATGAAGTCGGTTGTGCCAGTTCCGAAACGACCGTGAAACCGATTACAACAACATTCAAACCACCGAGTGTTTGCGGCAATAATCAATATCAATGTTCTTCGGGTGGTGGTTGTATTTTTTCTTCGTGGGTCTGCGACGGTATGGAAGATTGCGATAATGGCGAGGACGAAATCAATTGCGATAACGTCGTTAATTGTACTAAAGATCAATTTAAATGTCGCATGGACGGCAGTTGTATTCCCGTAAGTCGAGTTTGTAATCAACATTTCGATTGTCCGGATGGTACCGATGAATTGTCGTGTGATCATAATTCGCCGAGTGGTCCCGCAACTCCGAGTTGTTCCATCGGATATTTTCCTTGTGACGGAAATAGTTGTTACCCGTTGACAACTTTGTGTGATGGAAAATTAGACTGCAAAGATGGTTACGACGAACTCAATTGTAGCCACATAACGCGGGTATATCAAGTACTTCAGATGGGGGTAGATGAAAGAGGCATTAACGAGTCATCTTTGTTGTTGTATTGGTGGATACCAAGTCCTAATAATGTTAAATTAGAATTTTTGCCGTCTATCAATAAATGTGGGGAGGATAATTGGACGAATAAAACTTGGACGGACAATACCGAATATAAATTTGCAGGATTACAACCGTTTACTAAATACAATATGACACTCTACGTTAGGGTGCGAGATACTAAAACCGTGTTTCCTCCAGCGAAATATTTCATCGCTAACACCGGAGAAGGTGGGTGTTGTCGCCATTTTGTTTCCGTTTTTATTGCCACCTATTTTAAGGTATTCCGACTGAACCGTGGAACGTTACCGCCAAGCAAAAGAACGGGTCGCATGTTTTGGTTTCTTGGAACAGACCAGCGCAACCTAACGGCATCATTACTAACTACCAGATTTGTTGGTACCCACCTTTACCTCCGATCAAGTTGACATTAAGTGGAAACGAGACCGCCCATTTGCTGGCCGCAGATTTCCAACCCAACGTCACGTATTCATTTTATGTAAGTCGGGCAGATTGTTTAAAGTTACTTCAAAAACTGCAATTTACAAATGTTGGATTAATTTCAGGTGATCGCCCACAATCGAAAATACGACAGCAAAAGTTCCGGAGTGACGACGTTAGATTTCGACGGCGACTCCCATTTGGACTACATCCACGATCTTACAGTTGAAACAAAAACTAACAACAGCGTCACATTGTCTTGGAAACACGGCAATACGGCTGAAGGTTTCACTGTTACCATTTCAACCGAAAAACCTTATCCTAAGCTGAATCCTCTATCGACGAAAACGCCCAATATCACCATAAACAATCTCGCACCAGGTGCCCAATATTATTTTAGGGTAAGCTTCCAGATGTTGAGTCAAAGGTCAAAGTAAAGAAAAAAGTGAAGCTTGTGTAGTTAGATTTTTTTTATTGGGTGGAGACGTGACGTCACGCCGTAAAATTTCTCAATTGTTTCTCCTCTAATTGCTGCACTCGATTCGCAGGTTAACGCGTTTAAGAAGTCTTTTGTCGGCCCCGAATCGTACATCACGGCGGTCACTTTGGGTTCTCCGTTGCCGGAAGTGCCTGCGCTTCAAGGAATCGTGGTTAAGGAAATTGGTACAACCGTCAAATTGAGTTGGGAACGTCCGAAAGATCCGCGAAAAGCCAACTGGATGTACGGCGTTTACTACGGGATCGACGAGGAGGAACTTTTTGAAAGTGCGCCGTTTCGGTTGGTTATCAAAAATTGTATTGATCGATTTTTGTTTCCAGAACCTCGCATCAACACCACGAATTTAACGGCCATCGTTTCGGACTTGCAAGCTTGCGAAATTTACACTTTTAGTATTGGTGTTGTCGGTCCTTACGGTTATGGTCCTCTCTCGAAAAGTTCGGTTGAAATTAGCACTTCGCTTAATAAGAGGGCGCCACCGAAAAAACTGAGCGTGGGTCAAGACGGCAATAATGTTCTAAAAATGAAGGTGCAATGGTCGCCATCGTGTCCTTCGATGCAAGGAATGATTTCTTATATCGTAAGTTTATGACAATTTTTAAACTTTGGCTCGATTAAATTTTTTTGGTTTCTAGATCAAAGCGGTCGAAAAAACGAAAAACAACGTGTGGTACATCAAAAAGACGAACCCTGTCGACTTCTCCCACGTATTCAACGTTTCTTACGGTGGAGTTTACGAAATTAGCATCAGCACTGACGATCCTAAAGCAATTTCGAGTCGTCCAGTCGTCTACCATGCCCCCCCTATCTTGCCCCCGCATGAAGTTAAAACTTTGATCGAAAACAACGGAAGTTTCGTGGTTTATTGGCAAGAGCGCGACGTTCCTCCCGCAGTAGGAGGTTACAAATATGAAATTTTAGTTTCTGAGGGGAATGTTTTGAACGAAACGACTGCCTCTCGGTTTTTGGTCGATCATCCTCCGTTTATTTACAGCAATTCAAGCGCGAACATGTTTACGTTTGCGGTTAGAATCTTGGCTGATAGCGGTTACAAATCGATGATGTCTGAAAGAGTTAGTTTGGTGGCTACATCTACGCCTATTACTGGAACTAGTTTGACTCTGATTCTTAGTATAACTTTTCTTGTAATTATCGCTGTTGTTGTTTTCGTTGTTCTTGTCGTAAAACATCGTCGATTGCAAAATAGTTTTACTCGTTTTGCTAATTCTCATTATGATACAAGATCGGGAGCGGCAACGTTTGATGATAACGGATTAGAGGATGACGATAATCCCCAAATTACTGGGTTTTCGGACGATGAGCCGCTAGTTATAGCGTAATTAATGAGAGATTGAAGAGACTTTGATTTGTTCAGAGGGTGCCGAGAGTTACCAAAGAAATCGGTCCGATCTGTACAAATTAACGATAGTATTTGTCCATTTACCATAATTTTAATGACGTTGTGAATACATATTCCAAATTAAATATATTGAACTAGTCTTTAATCATACATTACTACCGATTTTTATAGTTTTGTTTGTTTCAGTTTCTTGATTTTGTTGTTAGATTTATTGAAGTGTAATTCCTAAACGGGGAGAGTTGGTTGTGTGATGCTCTCCGTTCTGTATTTGATTTAGGTTACTTTATTATGTATCGTTAGTTTGACTAGAATGCCAGAATCTACAGTTTTGTTTACTACTATTAGTTGTATTTCTTGGAAGAGTACTGTATTATTTAAGTCAAATTTCTGTGATACCGCTCTCAGTTAAGTTTTAATATTTTTCATAAAGGAATTTGACTATCAACTACGTAAGTGTACCTTGATGTGTTTAAATAAAACTTTCAAAACTATTCCTTGTTGACACTTCAAGAACCTAGCGCAGTTTTGATTTAGGCCAAATGAGTTTTGGTTCAGGACCGAAATCGGATCCATCATTCTAACAATCGGAACAATAAAGTATTTTGATCGAAAATTTTCAAAAGACCTTCCATTTTCTTCGAAAATCGAAAGAAAACTTGCCTCTTCGGATTTCAACGAAATTCGACAGACGGATTCAGAATTTCATAAGGAATTGAAAATTACACTCTGTTGTTAAAAGTTACTGGTAGTTTAGAAAAAGGAGCCGTTATGGGGGAGTTGTAAGCGGAACTTTGGGTTCCTTCATGTTGACTACATAATGGCAAAGTTCTCGAAAACTAAGAACGGTACAGAGGAACTGAATTCTGAATGAGTTCGTATTCAAATTACTTATCTGCGTACCAAATTTCATAGCAATCGCAAAAAAAATGAATTTGTAGAAATTTTCTTCTTCAGAAATCGGAACAAAATTTACCCCCTCGGATTTCAATGAAACTCGACAAACAGGTTCAGAATTTTATAAAGGATCGGGAGAAAATTTCCATTTTCTTCAAAAGTCGGAAAAAATGTACCCTCTCGGATTTTAACGAAACTTGACGTAGAATTTTATAACAAATCTAAGGACGAAGCCGGTTCTTGAAAATTCCTTTTAGTTTTAAAAAGAGAGACGTTGTTGTTAATGGAATTTTAGTCAACGTCGTGTAGACACATAAAAGCCGATTTTTTGAAAACTAAGAACGCTCAAGAGAAACAGATGTTGTTAATGAGTTTTTAATTAGGTAACACACCTGTGTACCAAATTTCATAGCAATCAGAAGCATAAAGTTTTTTGCTCGAAAATTTTCTTCAAAATCGGAAAAAAATTCACCTTCTCGACGTAGAATTTAAGAACGCTTAAAAGAAACAGACTCCGTTAATGAGTTCCTATTTAGGTAACACACTTGCGTACCAAATTTCATAGTCATCGGAATAATAAACTTTTTCTTTTATTAATTTTGAATAAGAGTACAGTATCATTGCAAAGATGGCGCCACTTTAAGAATAGTAAACTTCTACCGAGTTGGCGTACTGCATGTACACGTTCTATGGATTAATTTTCTGCCTCACTGCCGGGAGAAAGTGTTGTCAAAAATTCCAAAATTGGGTAAATTTTGGAAAAATGACGTCGAGTTCTCTGTACCAGTGCCGTTTATGCATTAAAGACTCCCAAATTTGTTATTCTCTCTTCGACGAGGACATAACTGAAATCATTGAAAGTTTCACTTCTGTTAAGGTAACAATTCCGGTTTTTTGGCAAAAAAAAAATTGTTTGCGCCGATTTTAGATTGACAAAAACGACGATCTTCCTTCAATTTGTTGTTCTCAATGTCTTGAGGACATTTATGTAGTGTACAAAATACGCTGCCGAATCATTGAATCTGATCGAATCCTTAAAGAGCAACTTTCAAAGCAAATTTCAAATCAAGAAAGCGACGATTCCATCATTGTCAAAAATGAAATGATAACCACCGACAAAATGAGTGAAGAAACTGAAATAGTCGTGATCAACAACGAAGCTGATTTGTCAACTTTAGAGGAAAAAGTTGAAATCACCATTGAACCTCTCCTTGATGATATAACAGTAGTGGAAAAAGATTCCGGTTTTTTCGAATGTACGGATTGTAATAAGTATTTTAGTAGTCAAAAAACTTATAAATCCCACGTTTCAAAACACAGTTATTTAAGTGTTTGTAAAATTTGCAACAGCCAAATTTTAACAACTAATTATCGAAAACACTTGCAACTCCACATGTCCGCACCTCAAGTCTGCGAACTTTGCGGAGCAATAGCTAAAAACGCAGAAAGTTTACGAGGTCACATGTTTTACATGCACAAAAGCACCGCTGAACAATACCAATGCAAACAATGCGGCAAGTTCTACCGCTACAAGTACAAATATAAACTCCACTTAAGGAAAGCTCATGGAGGTAACGTTCAACTATTAACAAAAAAAAAAAAAATTTACCAACTGATTTCAGGTGATCGAACTCACATTTGCGAAGTTTGCGCTAAAGCTTTCTATACAGCAAGAGACGTTAATCGACACATCCAAATGACGCATATGAAGTTACGGCCGTACATTTGTCAGTATTGTAACAAGGGGTTTAGCAGTTCATACGCGAGACGTACCCATGTACGCCAGCATACCAATGAGAAACCGTTTAATTGCGATATTTGCGCAGAAGCTTTTCGGCAGCGGGTTTCTCTAAAAACCCACTTGAAGTCCAAGCATGGGATTGTGCAAACAACTGAGAAAAGCGCCTCCACAGTGGCTGAGCCAACCAAAAACTTGTAGCTGTAAATTATAATAAATAACTTTAATTTGTTGCGGTTGTTATTCTTTCTTGGTTGAAGGCCGCTTCTTACAACTCTTAATTTTAAATTTTGGGATTTAACATTCGGTTTGAGCAATTTTAAAAATTTTTGAAATATTTTAAGGTTATAATCATAACAGGGGTGCCAACCTGATAATCATATCTTTAATTTTGTCTCTAAATGATCACTTTATTGTTTATTTTAAACCAACATTAACAATTTTGAAGGAATTACGCTTTTTGACAACTTAATAAATATTTATACAGCAAAAACCTATATTAAAGACTTATTATTATTGTTGTTTGGGGTAAAACTTGACGCGTCAAAAATCTCTAAAAGTTACATTTGTGTATGACCTGTAATTATTATTAACAATTAAGTTGAAATTACCGCTATGTAGAGAAAAACTATTGATTTCGTTTGAAGCTTGTCTTTAGAAGCGTTTGATTACGTGAAATGTTAACCCTACTAAGCGAGATCCATTTTTGGAGCACCCAAGAAGATGTTATAGTCAAACATACAGATTATGGATCTTTTAAGTAATTCCTTCTATATTTATTGCTATTTAGACTTAAACGAAGAAATTTCAGGTATTATTCAAAAAAAGACTCCAACGATTCGTTAAGTTATCAAAGCAAGAAGAAATTTAGCGAACAACGAGGTGTCATATGGAACCCTCTAAACAAACGTCCCCAAAAATTACGGGACAAACTAAAAGAATTCGAAGACTATCTATTACACAACAAAATCGTTTGTTTTTCCTGGTGCGACAACCAATTGCAACTACTTTTGTCGACAGGAGTTTTAGTTAACATCAGTATTAACATTAAAACTGGTGACGTTAACAGTATTAATTTTGAAAAACAACTAGCAACTAAGCTACAAGTCAACATATTGTGCGATGGTATTTTCCGCTATTACCAACAATTTTTATTAATTTTCTAATTACAGGAGTGATTTTCGGGCAACAAGTGATTTGTATTTGTAATGATGGCCACGTGTTAGGTTTTGGAGGGCCTTGGAAGGACGGTTGGATAGTAGAAGGAGGTCCAAGACGACGCCTTAATTACCATAATGATTGGTTAGCAGTTTGGGGAAAATCTGAAGCTGAACATCCTCAACCTTGGAGTCCTCTAGGAAAAGACTACCAAAGAGCCAATTTACATCTCTATTGGGTCGGGGCTAGAGGAGCGGAACTTCTAGCTTACAAAAAAACTGATGGTGACCCCATTGATGTCGTTGTTAGCAGAATTAGCAACAAAACTCTAATAGTAATTGAACAAAAAGTTACTTTAAGAGGTAATTTTTCAAATTATTAATTTATTTGAGTTAATTTGATTGTTTTAGGAGCTGTTTCGGTTGAAGTTAGCAATTTTGAATTAGTTGGTAGTAATCTGAAGCGAATTTTAGTAACGTCAGTGCCTTTACAAACACAAGTTTGTTGTTGTAGTTTAAATAAAAGTGAAGACCGTTTGTTAATTGGTTGTATTGACGGTTCTTTAGCGTTATTAGACCGAAATCGAGGTTCAACTAAAACTGTTAAAGCTCTTTTTATACCGAAATTCGTAGAGTGGCATCCAGGTGGCGCTGTTGTTGCTATTTTAAATGAAAGAGGCCAAATCCAGTATTTCGACACTGCTTTGAATACTGTTAAGTCGCAAATAATGGGAGAAGACTGCACCCCAACTGCTCTCATTGACTTATCTAGTTATTTCAGTGTTCAATTTACAATTAGTTCGGTTAGTTGGGGGCCGAAAGATTTGATTTTGGCACTTGAACAAGGCCCTGTGGCGCTTGTGACTCACGTTGATAGATCTTTGAGTTTTCGAGCTATTGCTCAAAGGTACCTGAAGATGACCAAGGTTGATAAGGCGATTCGGCTATTGTTGAGTTGGGAATTTAACGAGGAAAGCTTCGCAGTTTTGCAGAAAATTTGTGCTTATCTACTCTCGCGGCCGATGACGGAAGATGTCGCTAAATTTCTGCAGGACGCCTTGGGCAGCTATCATAGCCCTCCCGTGCCCCTGCTAGCTGATGTGCGCAGCCGCTTTGGAAACCAGGTCTCTGAACAAACGCCAATTTCGGTATTTGAACTGAAAAAGTTTCACTAAAACGGGGCTTTGAGCGCCCAAAATTAGATTTTTCCGAATTTTATAAATAAAAAAAGCCTCAAGTTGAGATGCGATAACTGCAACTTAATTAGCTAGGGTACCATAGCAACTGCGTTACGGTAATCGGAACTACGGGTTGTCGGGTTGGCATGGAAACCCGTTGTTGTGACAAGCGTAACTACTGGTGGTTATGGATACTTCAGAAATCAGTTGTTTTGCGAGATTTCCATAGCAACTTGTGTATGACAAACATAATGACAGGTTGCTATGGAAACGTCACAAATCGAACTGCGCTTGCTAGTTGTTTGGCGAGATTTCCATAGTAACTTGTTGTGTTTGACAAACGTAATGACAGGTTGCTATGGGAACATTACAAATCGAGGAGCGCCCACCAGTTGTTTTGCGAGATTTTCGTAACAACCTGTTATTGTGACAAACGTAACGACAGGTTGCTATGGAAAAGAAGTTTGGGCAGTTGCGATTATCGCAACTGATTTTGATATCCAGCCGTAAATCTAATTAAAATTTTTGACTTTTAGGTATTCTCGCTTACAAGACGCTTCTTCCACCAGCTGGTGAGGGCCGGCATGTTCGAGACCGCCTTCCTCTTGGCTGTAGACCTCGGCCACCACGATCTCTTCATGGATTTGCATTACATCGCTGTAACTATAGGGGAAACTGAAATGGCGGCGGCTGCAAGAGCTCAAGCTTCGGCTTTATTGAGTCATTGTTCAAGTGAAGCCTCTAATTGTTCTCGTTCTTCGTGTTCTCAATGTTCAGATTCGAGCAGCAGTGAAAGCGAGGACTACCAATCGACTCCTAAACCTTCAACCAACGAAAACTTTTTAACAACAAATTTCAACCAAGCATGTCCTAAAACTTATAAAACTTCTAACATTCCCCCAATACCAAGTGTAGATTTAGTTAAAACTAATTATACTCCAAGAGCTACTTACGTGAAAGCACCACAAGTTCCTCCAACTTTCACTAAAACAAATTTACAAGTTAATAGAACTACAGCACCTCCCCTCCCTTTTGCTCCTCCACTTCCGAATTTATGTAATAGTAGTTTAGGAATTCCATATACACCTGTAAGTAATTTATATAACTCACCCGGTCTTCCAGTTGTTAACAACAATTTGATAACGCGAACCAACTTTGTGGCGAAAAATTCATTTACTCCTATTAAACCAGTAGCGCCTCCTCTTCCAGTCGCTTCTAATTCCGCCACATATAATACAGGGGCCATAAAAAAAGCTCAAGCCAAAGTTAAATTTTCGGACACCGTAACCGCTTTTATAGTACCCGAAATTAAACGGCCGGTTAGGCCGCCACCTCCTCCTCATCTCACAGATCCCCAAAAAGAATTAGCCGATAGTTTACCGTTATGTCATCCGAACGAGGATTATCTCAAAGATTTCGCGCCTATTCGAAAAGGGGAAAATGGGGAAGCTGGCGCTCAACCGAAAATTAAAGTTGTGCATTTCGGGGTGGTGTGAGGACGCAATTGTGTTCATTTTAGTACAAAGGCCAAGTCCAATTGGAGCCGAATCATGTTGGAAGCAATATAGTGCAGTCAAATTTCAATAGCGCCGATATTAACTTAAGTTTTAGGAAATTACACGTAAGGTTACCGGCTATGTTCTTCTCGGAGGTTTTGCGATCTTTCTTATTGACTGGAGAGGGATTGGTCGGTAATTGTGTCTAATTATGGGAAGAATCTTGCGTGCATAAAATACTCCTAAATAGAATTTAACCGTAACATGGGCGTCTGCAGGTGGAGACTAAGTAGAGACGTTGTCTACCTAGGGGCACCTTATGATCAGAATCTAAATTTTTATTAACCCAATTTATAAATCGTTCTCAATCATTTTGTAGAACATCCTAACATCGCTAATTTTGAACGAACGATGTTACAATAATAATTTGAGATTCGAACGTTTTTAATGGATTTTTGAATTTAAAATCACTTAAAGGGTCGACATTTCTGCGGACGCTCATGCTCAACGGATCGAAATGTGAGCAATTGTGGAGAGATTTTTTTATATTATTTACTCTATTGTAAGAACGTAATTTTGTTGGCACCCACCAGAAGCTTCTGGTATCTGTAACAGTATTTTTATACACATTTACAATTTCGTAAAAACGCGGTTTTTATTTCCCGCACCTGCTTCGGAGTCCGTTGCCATGCCGTTTCCCAGTACAAACAAACGCAAACTGTCTTCAGTTTACGTCAGTGGCGGTCTCACCATAATGCAGTTTGAAGACATATCGCCGGCCTTTTTGGCCAACGCTCCCGAGCAAATGTCTTCCAAAGACTTCCAGCGTTCCCTTTACACCTGGTTCGAAGAAACGGGTTTGGTGGCAGATTTACGTTCATATTTGCGGGTTCAAATGATCAACAAGTTGAGGACTTCAAATATAGGAAAACTGAACCAAAAAACTGCCAGTTCGCTACCAAAACAAGCGTTTAATTTGGTAGTAGCGGAACATTTGTTACGGGAAGGCTGCCACTATACCTTGTCGGTTTTCAGTACGGAAGTGCCGCCAATGACTGGACAATTACCGTTTTCTCTTTTCGAAACCACGAGGTTCAAAGAGAATGAAAAATGGAAATTCGATGAAGATAGCGTGGGAAATTTATTGGAACTTATCGGAATACCGAAATCAAGTGAACAAAGTGTAGCGATTAGTGTTAATTACTTTAGAAATAACCACTCGCTTCTTAGTTGTATTGTTTCAAGTAAATTTACGAGTGGAATTCAAAATGTTAATGTGGAAATAGAAGATCGAGATTTGAACAGTTATTTGAAACGAATTCTTGAAATTTTGCAAGCACCTCAAAAACTTATTAGCAATTTACAGAAAAAAATCCAACAAAATTTGTTGGAAGAAAAAAACAAAATTTACCAAATTTTCGATAAAAATTGCGAAGAATTTAAAAGAGAAATTACGTTAAGAGATTCTGAAATTAAACGCTTAATAAACGAGCAAGTTTTGTCAAAAAAAGAGAATAAACGATTAAAAAGTGAATGTAAATCAGCGAAGAAACGAATAGAAGAATTGTTGGTTAAAGAAGACACGATTCGAACAAAAGAAGAGTTATTGGGCGAAAAAATTAAAGAAATTGCTGTGTTAGAAGAAAAAATGAAAACGAAACGGGAGTGCTCTCAAACTCACTGTACAGGTTCCTGTATTAACAACGCAACTTTAATGGTGGAATTACGCACCGAAAACGCGAATTTACAGGAAATTAATCAAAACCAATCACTGGAAATAGAAAAATTACGGTCAAAAATGGCGTTATTGACAAAAGACTTGCGCAATTCGCAAGACAAAATTGCTTTTCTCAACACTTGTCTGAC
The DNA here is from genome assembly GCA_905333025.2 of Pyrochroa serraticornis. Classification (NCBI taxonomy): domain Eukaryota; kingdom Metazoa; phylum Arthropoda; class Insecta; order Coleoptera; family Pyrochroidae; genus Pyrochroa; species Pyrochroa serraticornis. The sequence continues at coordinate 2,849,058 of HG995157.1, read as the reverse complement.
GCAATCCAACAAAATTAATTCAAACGAAGGCGAGTTCATTTGTTTTCTATAGTTCGAATGTGTCACGTCGTTGAGTGAATAATATATTATTCACTCAACGACGTGACAGGAACCTGTAATATATTATTCACTCAACGGTCACGTATAGAGTTGTTGATTAATTGTCTTTTCTCTAGGTGGAGTCACCGAACTTACTTGCTATTGCATGTGACGTCACACCGTCACCTCACTTTTTTAAACAATTTTATACTGTAATAACAATTAGAGTAGGCCACTCTTTGGATTTGACTTTATTTGTTTTCACGTTTGAAGCGTCAGTGAATTTACTTTTTACTGCACACGTGACGTCACAATATTACCTCTACTAGCACTTTTTTCAACGATTTTTATTTTATAAGTAAATTCTGAAATTTTTTGTGTTGGACGTTATTCTCGATCGGTGGCGCCATCTAACTTACCTTTTGCTGCAAGTGTGACGTCACTGCTATACTTTTTTTAACAACTTTAATAAACGCGTTTTTTTTTTGTAGATGGAGTTGAGGCGAGTGAAGATAGTTCCGAGAACTTAACAGACGAAATCTTGCAGCAAGTTCGCGTTAAGTTGGGTCAGCTAGAACGCGAAAGTGATGATTTAGAATCTAAATTTAGACACTTAAGGATGAAATAAATTTATTAATTATTATCACCCTTTACTAATCAACCCTTAAAAGTTAGAGATATATTTTTTAAATTAAAACAGGTGATTTCTGGTGGTCAGGGAGGAACATTAAGGGATTTACTTTCTATGAAAATATTTATTCAGTATATAGAAATAGTTATTTGACTTTAACAGTGCCATCGGCCATTCCGAAATAGATTTTTGTAGCCATATTAACAAAAAGTCCCGTTTCCACCACACCTGGTATCATGGAAATGTCTCGATTGACTTGATTCCAATCAGAATCGCTTTTGAAATTCTTCCAATCGAGAATAAAATTTCCACTGTCAGTCACTACTGGTCCAGCTTTAGCTACCGCATTCCTCAAATCAATATCGCCCCCATAAGTGTGCCAAATTTTTTCTTTAACAGGGACATAAGCCATTGGTACTACTTCTATTGGGATTCCTTTTTTGTATTGTTGTCCCAATTGTTGGGAATCTTTTGAATAATCCGCGATTATTACAAGTTCTTTGGCGCAACTAGCAACGATTTTTTCTTGTAACAAACAACCTCCTCCACCTTTGATTAAGTTACGAAAAGAATCGACTTCATCAGCACCATCTATACAAACATCAAGTTGGGGATCAACGTCCAAATCCGTTAATGGCAATTTATGTTTAATAATAAGTTGTCTAGCTTGGAAGGAAGTCGGAACACATTTTATGGTCAATTTTTCAGTTTTTACACGTTCAGCTAACCTCTCTACAGCAAAAACAATAGTGGAGCCGCTTCCAACACCAACAACGTAATTGTTTTTCACGTGAAAATCAACCGCTTGGCACGCAGCAGCTTTCTTGGCGACGTCGAGAGACATTTTACTAAAAGGCCGGATTTGTGGCAATAATTGAAATAACCTCATTAAGTGGCTTGAATGCAGCGATTGCGCAACGCGACAACATCAGAGAACGAAAGTTCCCAGACGTCTTGTTTATGTTTAGAACCTTGCTACTGTTTTATTTTAAAATAATTTTAATTTTTTTTTAGAAAAAAAGATTTTAAGGGAATTTTATTGAATTGAAATCACAATCTTCAAACGATTTTAAAAACGTGTTTTTTTTAAAACACGGAACACTTGGGTCGTACCAAATTGAAAGTTAATAATAACTTAACTCAACTTTCTATAATTGTTGTTAGTTTACTATTGTTATGAGTATTAACTGATAACGTTGTAGGTTTTATTATTGGTAAGTAATTTCATCGCTTGTTTGTCGAATGACATGACTGATTTAGCTACAATCCTTCAGTGAAACATGTCTGAACAAGGAAATAAAATTAAAATTCTTGACGGTTCTTTCGGGTTCCAACTCAGCAAATACGTGGACAAAACTATTGATGGAGACCCTTTATGGAGCGCTAGAGCTTTAGCCACGAATCCGGAAGCCGTAATCAAAGTTCATCTTGACTACATTCAAGGCATGAACTCGAAACTCCAAAAATTGTTAATTAAAATCTTTCTTTAGTTGGCTGCAATATTATTGAAACCAACAGTTATCAGGCGAGTATTCCCGGTTTTATGAAATACTTGAACTATTCAAAAGAAGACAGTTACGAACTTCTAAAAAAATCCGCTTTATTAGCCAAAACCGCGATAGAAAGGGCTGAAAATCAAGGGATTCTAAAAAGTAAGTTTTTTAACAATTGTGTCAAAACCTAAACTTGATGCAGACAGAAACAAGCCTCGTATCGCCGGTGCTGTCGGGCCTTACGGCGCTTATTTACATGACGGTTCAGAATATGACGGCCATTACACCGACCACACTACTAAAGAAACGCTCAAAGAATATCACGAGCCGCGAGTTTCCGCTTTGATTGAAGCCGGAATTGATCTTTTAGCGATTGAAACAATTCCTAGTAAAAAGGAGGCGGAAGTGTTGATCGAAATTTTAAAACAACATCCAGGGGTGAAAGCGTGGTTGTCTTTCAGTTGTCAGGTAATGTTGGTAAAAATAAAGAAAAATCTCAATTTTTCTTTAGGATGATGGGAAATCGACGGTTCACGGTGACAATTTCAAAGAAACTGCCGTTGCTTGCTATGATTCGAATCCGGAACAAATAATTGCTGTTGGGGTTAATTGTATAGCGCCCCATTGTGTCCAGGAATTGTTCCAGGGAATTCGCAGAGATATTCCTTTAATTGTTTACGCTAATAGCGGGGAAAAATTTGATGCGGTTACCGGGTAATTTTTGTTAATAATTATTTGAAATGTTAAAAATAATTTTTAGATGGGACAATAATTTGGAGAAACTTGTGGATTATGTTCCTACTTGGCTGGATTTGGGGGTTAAGTACATCGGGGGTTGTTGTCGAGTTGGCGATGATTATATGGTAAAAATCATTGATGCCGTCAGGAAATGGGAACAATGAAGATTATTTCAATATTCTGAGTTTCTGTATTTTACAACAGAATAAAACAGAATCTCTATATAAAATTGTTTGATTGACCCGATCGAGTCTCAAAGTACTAGCCGAATATTATTACGTTACTAAGTAGATAATTCAACAGTTTTCGTCTTTGTCTCCCATCCACATCCCAAAACTGTTACAAGTCAGTTTGTACTGGGCATTATTTGAACAAATCAACGTGACTTGATCTTCAAATAAGTAGGAATTTCCTTCAATAATGGTGGATTCCGCCACTTCCGGTTTACGACACGATATCCCTAAAAAATCGAAGATTATTTGTTTATAATAGAAATTTTGGACTTTTGCCCTTGTTTCTCAATGATTCGTCATTATCGGGGAAATGTTTTCAAAATAATTGTTTATCACCCAGTTTTCGGCTTTTCACAACAACACATGACTGCCACATATTTTTGTAGTTATTAGAGCTACTACGAGTATATTGCGGTAATCCAGAGCAGTTTCAGAACAAATAAATTTTGCAACTGCCTTTCCCACAATAAAATTAATTGACAACTTCAACTGTGTCGAGGGTCATTGGAAATGCAAATTTCAGGGTAATAAATGGTCACAATTTACCTAAGGGGGTCTTCAATATGCTCAACCACACTAAAAAATGCCCTCAACAATTATATGGAATAGTAATTAACAATTAAAAAATTGAGAAAACAAGTAGAGGGTGCAAACAAAATTTTCTATTCCTATATTTCATACCGGTGCTTCTTTTGTGGAAAATAGAGCACTAGGAACATATAACAAAATAAGCGCAAAAGCGAGTCATGATGACGTAAGTGTTACGTCCATATAGTCCACTATAAGTAGGAGCGGAAGTCATAGTGACATTACAGAATTTAAGGATTCGCATATAACTTGGCCCACCAATTTTTAAAACAATGTTATGGTAGAAAACAGGGCTGGCAACAACAAAGAAAACTGCCACCAAATTGAAAAAATAAATAAAACAAAAGGTTTTAGTTGTTTGATGCGCTTTAGTTAATTCGTTCGCCTTACTCACTTTCATGCTTTGATAACTTTTATAAATATTTCTCCACTTAAATCTTTCTACGGTTTAGTCGTTGTACAGACGTAGAATGCAAACAAACTATACCGTAGCCTTAATAACAAGTGGCAGAAAACTGGAAAGCTTCAAAAACTTGCATGTTTAGCAGTAACGGGGACGATGACAACAAAGCTTTCCACAGTTACTGAGGTGTACACATGGAGTGAACCACTAAGGTAACAAAGGCAATGAAAAAGCAGACATGCTCGTCAGAGAAGGAGCAAGAAAAACCTTGAAATAAAAACTTCAAAGAGATAGGGGGACCGCTCTGATGGAGTGATACAGTAAAATAAGCGTAAGTTTCAGCACAACCCGTAAGGGAAAACCTACTTGTGCATTTTCCTTTCATTCTGGTCCATTTTCCGTTGGCCAAACAACGGACTGAACTATCCCCGAACATCCTGTAGCCCTGGACGCAATCGAATTTAATCATGTTACCGAAAGTATGAAATTCTTTATTAATTTCCTGTTTCACCGCCATATTTTTGTATTTAGGTTGTTCACACAGAATTGCTGAAAATGAAAAGATCAACAATTTTTTTTACCGAAAAAAATTCTTACGATCACAAGAAACGTTCGGTTCAGTCCAATATCCATCGACGATGCAAGTAGTGAAATTATCACCATGCAATTTGTAACCGTTTCTGCATTTGTATTTTACAGTATTGTCAGTACCGTTATTGACTGCATATAGTGATTCAAGAACGGTGTAACCGTTATTTGGGGGTTCAGGTATTTTTTCTAAATCGCAACTAAACGATTTTTTACTTGTTTTCGCAACACATTTAGGAGGCTCGTAATCCCAAGTACCTAAAAAATATTTAAAAAATGTTGTTACTAAAAAGTAATTTTTTTACCATTTTCTTGACACGTAATTATATTCTCTCCCGTTAAATTTGCATTGGGGTCACAATTAATTTCTACTTGTGTTCCAATATCAAAAGTTGAATTGTTTTCAATAAAATCCTCATAACTATGTTCCGCTATTACCGTAACGTTACTGTTATCAGGAGTTTTAAACGCTACACATTGTAAACCGATACACCGGGGTTTTTCTGGATACCAAGTACCGTTTTCTGTACAAACAACGGTACTGTTCCCAACTAAAGTGTAACCCTCGTAACATTTATAAGTTACAGTTTCGTTATAGTAATGTTCGTTGCCTATTGTGTAGGCATTACGCACAAAACCTGGGTACCCACAATAAGTTTCTAAAACAAAAAATCACTAAAAATAGTTCTCAAACTTTAAAATACTTTTGCAATATGGTTCGAAAATCCCTTCCCATTTCCCCGCTTTTGTACATTTTCTTCCGTTACTAGACACGTTTCCGCTTAATTGAAACCCTTTATAACACTCGTAGTACGCTACGTTATCAACAATATCAATAAATCCGTTAAACATAGGTTTAGGTTCTTCACATTTAGAGCAAAACGTCGAATTTTCAATCTAGAATTTTAGCGTTATTTAAAAAACAATTGAGTCGGGTAATACCTTAATGTTGCCTTGGACGTTTTCTTGAATTTCCGGCCAAGCGTAAATGTTTCCAAAAAATTCTTCCTGACAATCGTTCATGTGCAAAAGTATTTCTTCTTGTGTCAATTCTCGAGACCAAACATCAACGTAAGCCATTTTACCAACAAAAGTTTCTGATTGACTGAATTTACCACCTAACACGTCTTGTTCTTGTCCAATAACCATATTGCCCATTCCTCAAAATTTCGATTAGTTTTGTTAAAAATTTCTAGGCTTTTACCTTCAATTTCAGTTTTCATTGCCAAATCCGATCCGCTTTTCACTCTTTCACCATCCAAATAAATCGAGTAAGTCCCTTTGGATTTTTCCCAAGAAGCGCAAACGTGGTGCCAAAAACCGTCGTTAAGTAGAACATCAGTGACGGCGTAATGGTTGTTGATGTAGAAAACTAATCTAAAATTTTAATTAAAAAAAAACAAAGGAACGTTAACAATCAAACCCTGTGTAGTCTGTGAGGGTGAAAGCGTTGTCGAAATTTTTCGTGGCATAAGACAGTAAAGTTCCATAATTGAAACTGTCTTCGGTTTGCATCCATAGACAGGCCGTGATCTAGAATGATATGAAAATTTTGTGCTAACCATTACTCAAAATTTGCTACCTCGGAAAGGTTTTGCTTAAAACCAGCCAATTTTATGTAGTCAGTTGTGGTGAATTTTTGAAAATTTACAACATAATCGGTTCTTTTTTTAATTTCGCAGTTTTTCCCATAAAACTTTTTTAAACATTCACAAAAATACCCGTTTTCGTTATCAAAACAAGTTCCGCCGTTTAAACACGGGGATTTAGCGCAATAATTAATTTTTTCGTCGCAAAGAACTCCTTGATAACCATCGGGACAAACACAACTAAAATCAATCAAATTAAAATAAAAAATTAAAATTTTAAAAATTTTACAGATAACTATCTTTTGAAATATTTGGTTCAGGGGTGTTAACACACAAACTGTTCCCTTTACAAGGTTTATAGTCGCAAGGTAAAATATTGCATCTTCTACCAATAAAACCATTGACGCAATCGCATTTAAAAGTATCATTTTCTTCCAAACACGTTGCGTTATTTTCGCAAGTAGAAGCTGCACAGTAGGAGATTTCAATTTCACAAGTGTCGCCACCAAATCCGGGCGGACAAAGACAGAAGTAATCGTTGGCGTCGTTTTGAAGACAACTTCCTCCATTGAGACATCTGAGCAAACATTTTTCTTCTACGATTTCGCAAAATATACCGCTGTAACCTTTGGGACACAAACACTTTAAGGAACCCGCGTTATCCAAGCAAACTCCATTGTTTAAGCAGGGACTGGAATCGCAAATAGCCGGTTTCTTTTCGCAGTGGGAACCTAGAAATTCAATAGTCACTTTCTCGTTGCTTACTTTCAGTAAAATTAAACCAAAACAAAGTCTTGATAGTTCAGTCACAAATCACTTTTAAAAGTTTAGTTTCGATTTAACTGACAATGAATTCAGTTTAGACGCAAACTTGGAAGTACAATCAATTTCTCGTTGCTTACTTGTAATTAAAGTTTAGTCAGAATTTTTTTTTCTAATTTGATCGACAATGGAGTGCCCTATTTGCTACATTTTTAATTTTTAATAAAAGTTGTAAAAGATAAAATTAGGTGTCTACCTATGTAGTTTTCAGAACAGATGCAACTGTACTGCAAATCGTTTTCAGGGACGCACTTTCCCATGTTGCAAATACTGGGAACCATGGCGCAAATTTCGAAAGCCGTGGGAATGCATAGGTCGCTACTGTTCGACCCCGTTGTTGACGTGGTGAACCCATCGGGACATAAAAGACAATTAATTTGTCCAAATTCCGGTTGGTACTGCCCCAAAGGACAAGACCTGCAATAAGGTCTGAGAGTTGCCCTTTCTACTGTGACATTGCGGTGTCTTCTGGATTGCCTCAATAATTTGTTTCTAGCATGAGAACCCGGGGGACATTGTTCTGCAAATAATTAATAAAATCACAAAATTACTTTAAAACCAAATACCTTTACACTCTTCAAGTTTTTTCGAATGTAATTTTCTCGTAGAATGTTGCGGAGGACACGAAGTACAAGCAATTTGACCCAATTGATCGTTATAGAAACCAAACGGGCAACTTTGGCACTTGTTTTTAGTAACGTTATGGAAAGTACCTTTAGGACATTGCACTGCAATAAACAATTAAAAATTTTGTTTGATGCAAAAGAACGATTACCGCATCTCTTTTTTCTAGGTATAAACCCTATGGGACAAATAAATTTATTTTTTTGGTACTGAACCGTGCTATTGGTGCCCAAAATATTAATATTTTCGATTCTGTCATCGGTTTGATTCAAATATTTTCCTTTTACTTGGAATTTAATATTGACACGTTTCTTTTTACCCTTTCTTCTACTAACGTTTCTGTGAGGTACTTCCTCAAAATTTACATCTCTCTTGATAATATTTGTTTGTTCTTCTTCGTCGTCCTGATCTTGACAACTAGTTTCCGTGTTTACTGTACAATTATCAACGCACGTAGCCTCTCGAAGTTTTATTTTAACATCATTTTCTAGCTAAATACCACAATTTTTAATGTTAGTAAAAGTACTTCAAGGTACTTACTTGTTTTAAAATTTGGGTGTCGTTACAACTTTTTAAGTCCGATTCTAAATTAACCACGCCACTTCGCTCAAATTCTTTAGGTACTTCAGTTACTGCAATTTTAATTATAGTACTACTTCTAATTTAATTTAATTAGTACCGGAACATTCCGGAAATAGTAGACCTTCTTGGTTGTACCAAACGGATTCGGAATTTGTACACATGAAGCTAATAGAATTGTTGTCATCGTTTAAAGGTTGTACCAGTGGTACCGCGTAACCTTCCTGACAAGTTATAACGCATTGCATTCCGTTGTTTTGTGGCAAGCACTCACTGTGTCCGTAAATAGGATCAGGTAAAGCTTCACAGTGGGCATCTACAATTTTAATTTTAATTCAATTAATTTCGAAACACTAGCGTTACACCTTCAACTACAATGTTGATGACGCAAATATTTTTATTGCCTGACGGGTCAATTGTGGTATATGTAACAGCGGTGGTACCGAAAGGGAACCAACCAAACTCATGAGATTTGTTTATCTAGAAACAAGACAATGAACACAATTTTTTAACTTAGATATCAATTACTTGAACATTGTGGGAGTTATCGAAAATATTTGGTTCATCCCAAGTGATGTTAGCGCCATTTTCTTCGTTACTCAAGTAAGTCGGGGGGCTAACACAATCTTCAATAATAGGTCTTTCATCATCTAAAATGAAGTAAAATTGAATGTTTTGTTTTAAAAATTGAATCTTACCTTTAACAATTACAAAAAAAGAACACTTTTCTTTATTCTTGAAAGCATCTTGGGCAAAGTAAGTAACTTTCGTTTTGCCAATTTGAAACTGGAAACCATTAACTGTCGGTTTCATCCAAACCGACACTTCTAAGTCGGAGTTATCTAAAAATTTCTTTAAAAAACAAAACAAGAACCAACAAAAATTACCATTAACTTCGGGTTGGGGCCAGGTAACTAGGCCAAAATTTTGGCCGAGTTGGGTGCTAACCGTTATGTTTTTGGGGCAACTTATGACAGGTGGTGTAACATCTTTGCAAGTAGTACTGTCGAATTTTGTGTCCCAAGAACCGTGGTTGCCTGTACAAGATTTTTGCGCGGGTCCTTCTAGGGCAAAACCTTGATCGCAAACAATTTGACACTTTTTGCCGTAAGACTGCTTTCCTATAGTGCAAGATTTCGGTTCAATTTTGCCGTATTTAATTTCGGGAAGTTTCGGACATTTAATTTCTAAAAAATTACTTACAGAAAATTTTTAAAGTAAAACAAAAAATTACGTTTACACGAAGATTTTAAACCGTCCCATCTGGCTAAAGGTAAACAAGTTCTCTGACTCGAACCAATTAAAGTTTTTCCATTTTCACATTTGAAAGTGCATATAGTGTCAACTGGTAAATTTTGGTCGGTGTTGTTGTAAGTAATTCCGAGATCGGCGTGAGAACATGTCATTGAACCGAAAGGGGGCGCCACTAGTTTACTACATGTTTTAACTACGAAAAACTCATTGTAATAATAATTTTGAGTAGCAACAACTTACTTTGGCAAGATGGTTCATCTCCACTCCAAGTTGCGTTTGATTGACACAACCTTATGCTGCTACCTACTAAAGTATAACCAACTTCGCAACGGACACCACAAGCGCTATTAAGAACGTGTCCGCAATCTCTTTTTTTGACGAAATATCCATACTTAGGCGTAGTTATTTTGGGACATTTTAGAACTAATTCAAATTAAAATTACCGCAAAAAATTCAACTTACTTTCACACTGGTTCTCTTTAGTAGCTTGATAACCGATTTTACACTGACAACTCTCTATACTGTAAGCCGGAGGTTTCGTGGTGTGGTGTTGATCAGGACAAGGTAAGCACAAGTTAGGACCGTTAGAATAGGATCCAGATGGACACGCTAAAAATTTAACAATAACAACAATTACGAAATTTTCTTGACTTACGTAAGCAAGAATTTTGAAAACCAGACCCATAATAGCCCGGCTGACAAACGCATGAGTAGTGTCCAGTTGAAGTACCGCAAGTACAGAGGGCGTTCTTATCGCAACAATTTCCAGTTTCACATAAACCGTCGCAAGGGTTGTTGATACCGAGAGGGATGTAATCGCCGCTTTTTAAATCTAAAATTAAACAATAATGTTTTCAAAAAAAAATTAAATTTAAAACTGACCAACATGTAGAGCTCTTCTCGCTAAACTCTCGAATTCCTGAAAGCTATCTAATAAATAGCTGTAGAATTCTCCTGGTGACGAGGATAATTTGTATAGTTCTTTGTAGTTGCCGTTTTGGATTCCTATAGTAAAAATCGTGATTTGTTGGTGTTTTAGTTCGTTAGCTAAAGGGATAGGGTCGCCTCCATTGGAGAAACCATCAGTTATTAAAAAAAGAACTTTCTTTGATTCGTTCCGGCTATTCTCGAATATTTGCTAAAAAAATTCCTTAATCCAAGAAAAACTCACTCCCAACTTACTTGAGCTGCCTTAAAAGCCCCTAAAGTGTAAGTTCCACCCCCTGTGTATTTAATTTTGTTTAGTTGTCTATTTAGGAGTAAACATTTGTTGTGTTCTTTCCTCGGTTCACTAATTTCGTCAACGTTTTTCACCTAAAACCAAATTTTGGGTAGGCAACTTAATATACACGCCGCACTTAAAAATTTCCAAGCAAATCTTTAAATAAAAAAAAAATATTTTCTTGTATTTGAAGAACATTTTTGCCAAAACATAAATTTTGTTATAAAAATTAAGTTAGCTGCGTTGAGTTACTTAGTTGTTCCGAAATTCTTCTGGTCTCTTTGTGTAAGCAATTGAATAACAACAAGTGATGTTTATTTTTAAAGAGAAAGTAGAAATGAAAGTAAACTCACCACATTGTCCGCTGAACTAAAGGTGACAATAGCAACTCTCGTATGGTTGTAATCGACAACAACATCACTGAGTAACTTTTTGACGAATTTCAGTTCGTTTTTGAAATTATTTTCGCCAACACTGGACGAGGCATCAATGAGGAACACTAAATCTAATTTTCCCCAAACTTTCAACGAATCAATATTCGTTTTAAACAACCCTCCCAACACGTCGATTTTTGATTTAATAATCGAATTTTCCAAAGAATCTTTTTTTAACTTCACCAACTTCTTATCGCCGAAATTCAAAAACTCACTATAATTGTTCAATGTTTCCAAATTAATTTTTTCGGTTGAAACATGAGTGAGGAAAATGATTAACACTGTTATCGAGGACAGATTCATATTTGACTCAGTTGTGGTGAATGCGGTTTCTTCCTCTGGGATACACTAGTTATCATATGTTTAACACATGGCGTTTCAATGTTTGTCTTTGTTTTTTAAGTAATTATTTTATTTTTCCTTTTACTTGTGTTGATGAGAAATTGAAGACTTATCAGCTATTACAAGTGACATCGGAAACAAAAAAATTAACTAGATAATGCCTTAACTGCGTAGCTGCAATTGATTATCAATATTTTTTTAATATAACAAAAATTACTGAAAGAAATTTGGTATGATACCTAGTGACGTCTGCTGGTTGTTCGTGCCGATTTCTACAGTTAACTCTCACTTTCATTTACGTTGTTAAGAACCCTGATAATTCAATATTGTGGCAATTAGTTGATTTTGTGCTGTTGGCGAAACCAACAGTGTTATCAATGAGTGCGAATTCAGAAAAGCAAAAATATAAGAAACGAACAACTAGGTCATCGTTCCTCAGTGCTGTTGTGCATAAACGATCCATCAGTTCTAAAAGTTCTAGTGGTTGCCACACATCGATCATGGATCACAATTTTTTATTAAATAATAATAGGTAAGAACCACCATCAACTACCAACAACAACAACCCCTAATTGTCACAATACAAAGTTTTCTTAGTATTTCTACCTAATTTTAACGGGAATGAAAGTTGTCAAGTTCGAATAGCCGCGAGGTGTAGGTTGTTGGTGTTGCCTAATTCGCTGAAATGGCTGCGTTTTTTCGAAATTAGTCCAAATAATAGCGCCTTTAGTTAAGTGAGCTAATGAATTCAATTCTAATGATGCGATACCGTTTCAAAGGTCGAAGTTTTAATGACTTTCACCGATAACGGGTTCAGGGCAAGGGTTATCTCTTCAGAACGTCGGACACTCGCGATATTGTCAAGGTGTCAAGGGTTTCCGAGTACTTGGAGGTCGCTCTTAAATTAATTTAACGGTTAATATTTGCTTTAAAAAAGTTCAATTATCGATTTGGATTGTTATAAGTGAACACCTATGTACAGATTCTATAATTACAGCCTGTGGCAAATGTTTAGTAGCTAGCAAAAAATATTGTCGTCAGCAATCTTTGCGATTTTTTGGCTAAAGCACGTAAACAATTTGTAACGTCAAAGTTGAGATATTAAAGAAAGCGAACTTGTTTTGATTTAATATTTATCAAAACAGGTCTCGAAAGGAACAACGAATCATTTTAAAACGTAATAAAGAAAAATAAGCAAAAATAGTGTCGTTTGGGGATTCACTAGCTATTTTTGGCAAAAAAACTTGAAATATAAAGAAAGTAGGTAAAACCCACGAAAAATCCGTTATAAAATTTGCTTATTCATAAAGTAAGTCATTGTGGCATTTTTTTTTGCATTTTTAGTGGTGATGCAGATTAAAGTTTGAAATTCTTTGCAAAAGAAGAACGTGTTTTAGTGCGCAATTTGTTGTTAGCCTTGGAGGGACCTTAACGTGGTGTATATTTGAGTTCAGACATGCACGAATCACATATTTACTGTTTTTTAAATTCATATAATTTCAACTAAAGAAACACGTCACAAATGCAATTTTTTTTTAATAAAACTGCCTGAAAATCTGCGCGCAACGAGGAAGTTTCTACAATTTTCAAAATTTGGTCAAGACAAACTAGCTGAAACCAGTTATGCAGAGAGACACTGTACTGCCATCTAGTTCTAAACTTCCTGATTTTTTTGAAATTAAGTTTATCAAGTTCATTAGCACTTAAATTATATAATTTTAGCAAAATTTTTATTATTCAGCAAAAATTTATTTTACGATTTTCGTTGTCAATTCTATCTGATTAAGCCTTGAAATCTAAGGCCACGTACTCAGTGTCAAATATAATGCTAGCGAACGTTAATGACAACGTGCCACAAATATTCGTTCATAAGCGCCAGCGGCTACCGGCTGAAACTATCCAATCTACTAAATAATTTTCTATGGATTGCAAGTATTTAGTTTTTTGTATGTATATCAGTGAAAACTTGCCTCATGCTATTCACAAAATTTTGTAGGGCTATAAATTCTTTGGTAAGCGCATTATTATGTGGAAAAGCTGTAGAAGAGTAAGAAACATTGCCAGAAATTGTTGTTCCTGTTTTTCTTAATTTCAGTTCGTCTTAAAATTAGTTCAATTATGAAATTTTTAAAGCAAATGCACATCAAGCTAGCTGTATGCTCAGGTTTTTTTGGAAAGTAGGATAGTTATTTTCAAAATAATCTAATTGCTGAAATTCTAAATAATCGTTTGAAGCTAGAAACTGGTCCAAAATTGAAATTTTTTTTTAATCGAAAAATTTGTTGTTGGTATTAAACAAATTAACTTGCTTTCCTTGAAATCCGTGAATAAATTTAGTATTTTGCGAAAACATCAGTAGTTTTGACAACAAATAAATTACAATCCTTTTTCAAGCTTTTTTTTCGGAAAAATCACACCTTAACTTACCCTGGTTTTTGATATTCTTCCAAAATATTCGTGTTAGCATTTTAGGTGTGGCTAGTTTGTTATATTCGACATATTGAGAATTGTTATAAAAACCTTCTCGTTTTACCCCCATAATTTTGCGATTTTAATCACTGATGTTATCCTTTCCGAAAGTTGAAGAGCTTTCTTCTCAACTGGCCTCTTATTTCTTCATCTTTATTACCCACATCTTTAGAAGAAGGGTTAGACGTTGATTGAGCGTAACCCTGCAAAATTTTTGAAGTTAAACTTTTGAAGCATCTTCTAAAGCCACAGATCAGTTTCGAATTGTGATTTCTTTATCAGAAATTTTTTGATTTATGAAGGAAAGCAGTAATTTTACTTAATTATTTATTAAATATTTGTTCTTAACTAATACTGAGAAATTGCGAGGGTGAATGAACAAATTGTTAGCTTAATATATGATTATCTTAAAAATAAAAAATAAAAATTTGGTTCATTTATTCTATTCCTAAAACAAATTCTCTTCATTTAAAAAAATGTGGAAATTCCAACTATTTTTCATTTGAGGAAAGAAATAATAATCTGAAGGAATCAGATCTGGTAAATAATGGACATCGTCAGAAATTAAACTCCTAGATTACGAACTGTATTAATTGTAATCCGAGATTTATACGCAGGCACCCTATTTTGCAAATCTCATTTTTTCAGTATTTTAAAAAAAATTTCCCTTATAGAGGTAGTCAATAATTCTAAATACATTTTTTCAGCAGAATTACCATACAAAAGTTAGCTACCTTAGAGAACTAAAGTGCTAGAGTAAAGAATGCTGTAACTATTTTAGGTAAAAATTGATTGTTATGATAACGCAACTATGGATGGAAAACTACTTGGGCTAATTAGATATTAATACTTTCTTGGATCGTAGTCATATGAGATTAATTATGTTAAATTTTAGTTTTACTCCAAGTCCTCCAAATCATTTTTAGAACTTCCTGACGTTAATTATCTTAAATTTTAGTTTCCATACAGTATAAGTTCTATTTTGGAAGGATCACACTTTGAGAACCACTGGCACAGTCCAATTTCTAAGCAAACTAAGCTCAAGAAGGATAAAACTTATAAAGAGGTGACAGTCAGACAAGGTCCATCATGCATTGTCGACCACATTCGCTTTAAATCGTAAAGAGAGCGCGCTGTGATTTTCGGATAGAACAAATACGAATATGTTATAGCGCACCCACCCACTTTAAGAGATTGGGATTTAGAAATCATAGAATTTGGTTTCAAAACTTCAAGAAAACCGATCGAAGCGTCACCCCTTTAAGTTCTTTACTCTTTACTAAAACTATAATTTGGACCTATTTCTCTTGACAAAATTAAATCCTATAAAAATGATTGCTACAAATCTTTCGAACTAGGAAACACTAGAGGCCATCATATTTAAGCTGAAACTAACAAAAAGGTATTGGCTCCGGTTGCACAAAACGTAAATAAACTCCCGTCAAAATTTTGATTGGTGATTACAGAGTCATCCGATGCTTTTTAAGCATTTGAAAGAAAACAAAGTTAATGTTTGTTAGTTGATACAGACTGCAACAAGCGGCTAATAACCAATTAAAGTCATAATTTCTTTAGAGACGCACGTCACGGTTGTGCAACCGGAACTTGGTGTCTCTTCTTATATTGAAAGGCCTCTGCTTTAATTTGGTGTCCATTTTCTTGTAGAAGGCATCTGAAAAATCCGGGAGTATTAATTCTTCATTTTGAATTCTTACCAATGAGTTTTGACGAGTCGCCTATGATTCTTCTCTTTCCATCACGATTTTTCCACGCCGCCCCACCGATACGTGTGAACTTTCCATGTTTGCTGTACGATAATAATATAATTAAACGTTACCCACTAACGTTAACAATGACGTTTTTAATGATTAACTGTCCAAAAGTCAATTTTGTTAAATTGTCACACTCAAACCGAGTACGTGAGTCCCGCGAACCATTGCGCATGCGTATTAATGGGGCAAAGTTTGACGGATCCCACGGTCGCTGAGTAGCTGACTGGCGATATCAACAACACAAAAGCGAAATTATTTATCATTACTAGTCCGACATTGTCGCGGGGTGTTGTATTGTGGTAGTTGATGTACGTTATAACGGCATGATGGTTGTTAATTCAAGCGGAGAAATGCCAACTGACATTCTTTTGTTAAAAAACAGGAGTCCCGACTTCAAAGTGCAAATTACACCAGCACAACCCAAGACGTTGACACATTTGCCACAACGACCCAAAGTGGATTTAGCATTTTCTAACCTCACCTACACAGTTAGACAAGGAAAAAGTAAGTATTTTGGATAATTAATTTATAATAAACAACAGAACCTTGACCCCCGTTTTTTTATTACGCGATTCGATTTATTTTCAAAAGACAAAACCAATTAACGTCATATCCAAATTGATGATACACAACGGTGAAGACAACAATAATTTTATTTATCCACGATATTAATCAATATTCAATGAAGCTATGAGAGCGAAAAAAAAATGCCGCTTCACCCGAAATTCAGGACAAAACGCCTCTATTATCAGGTAATTGAGCAACTTGACGAGTTTTCGTTATTATCAGGGAGTGATTTAGTAATTTTCCTACCTCGAACATTGTTGATTTGTTCAATATTGAAAAAACAGCAATTGATTGCGTCGTTATCAAAAATATCGCAGTTCAATTGTTTTGTTACAATTTGATTACCAACTTTCAAGTGATAAAAAAACTGTCACTTAAGGGTGGAGAGGTGCTAAAATTACCAGTTAATTAATTTCAACACTCAATTGTTTGAAGGATAAATTTTGTAAATTACGTAAGGGGCTTGAAACTCCTAAATACGACCCATCAACTTCTTTCTAATTGTTTGTCAAGGATAACTATAGTTCATTTCTACTAACGGTAGAGTCGTCACTCAGGAAAAATACCCGCACTACGGTAGGAAGAATGTGGATTGAAGAGAACGCTACGTTTGAATACTACACAATTACGAATTTGATTCGTTTTTTTCCCTAAAATCAACATCACTGTCGTTGTTTAACCGTCAAGGGTAGATTTTGAGTTGAGTTGCTGTGGAAACTAATTGTTATTTGAAACGAACAATAGTTAAGTGGTCTAATGATCAAAAATAGTGATAAACAAGCGAAATTTGGTGTAATCTTGACGTTTTTCCCAATCCATGTTGGTAATGGCAACTTTTATTAATAGTTTGCGAAAGAAAGGTCGGACTTTCGTTGCAGAAATGTTGCCTTAAAAATAACAACTGAAAGAGGACGAGTTTTCAATAAACCAACAAGTTGCGATAGCTAATTTTGTTTTCAAAGTTACCTTTTGTAGAAACTTATTTGTTGCAAAATCTTTGTTAATTTCGAAGGATTAATAATTATAATCAGGAACGACTGTGACATTTAAACAGTTTCTCCGCCATCTTCGTTCAAGAAACGTCAAAAATTCGAGTACAATAACCCCACTTTTCTAGTGTTCAATGTTGACAAACTTCTACTTCCAGTTCTAAGATGTAGAAGTGTCGTCTCCTTTTGATTCAAAGGCTAAAATAATAAGTCAAATCCTAATTTTCAATAAACACACCAGTCAAGTTATGACAACTGATTTTGTTTCCAAAGCTACCTTCGTCAAAATTGAATTTATTTAATCCAAAATCAAAGGTTTTCCAGTGGAGCGCTTTGATTTTTTAACAACAGGGTTTCTTTTCAAATGTTCACTCATTTCGTGGAGTTGATACTTATAATCAAGAGCGATTCTGAAATTTAAACAACTTATCAACGTTTTTAGGTTCAAGAAACGTCAAAAATATCATAACCTCACTTTTTGCCCTATTCCGTGTTGGCGAATTTTATTTGTAGTTAAGTTTATTTAGAAGAGTCGAGTTTTCATTGTAGAAGTGCTACAAATCTTCTGCTTTTGTTTCAAGGGGTAAAATAATAATTGATAAGTCAAATTCACTTAATAAACACATGAGTCAAGTTATTTTGTTGTCAAAGCCACCTTTGTACAAACTGTTGATTTGTCTGTAATTTTTCAAACATCAAAGATATAAATAACTTAAACTCACTTTTCTTCTACTCGATGTTGGCGAACTTTTATTTGCAGTTTTTTAGGGTATGTAAGAAAGGTTAGGTTGTCATAAGGTCAATGTCACAAACGTTTTTACGTGGTTAAAAACCTAAAATAAGAACGAGTCAAGTTACGACAATTGTTTTCAAAGCCACCCTCGTGAAAACTTGATTCGTATCGTGAGGCCCACTTGATGCAAAAGCAGATGCTAGTCATAATCAAGGGCGACTCTGAAATTTAAACGATTTGTCTCACTTTTTTGTTCAAAAACTTAAGAAACAAAAATTTACTTCACTTTTCTCTTAGTCAGTGTAGCAAACTTTTATTAAGACTTTGATTTTACTAATGAATTACAACTAAAGTCTATAGAAAGAATAGATTTACAATGGTTTTGAGGTAATCCTGATGATACAAAACTGTTCTCTAAACCGTTAGTTTCAGATAATTTTCTAGAATTTGTTTCTACAACTTAGGAGTTGATGGGATTGTATATGCTTTCATTAGATTAGTTGCCCAGCTTTCGCCGGGCTAAAAAAAATTGTTTCATAGACTCATTTATATTGTCCCCCTCCACGGAAATCTTTAGTAAAAGGCGAAAGATTTATTCGCTTTGAAGGGAGACCAGAGTAACGACTGAAGGGCATGGTTGTGTACTTAAAGGTACGAAGGGCATAAGTGTAGGGTGAAAACAGAGTGGTACGCCATCTCCAGACCATCTCCTAAATTACAGTCAATGGCTTTATTGTAGACTAGTTTTTTCTCAGTTCTTATTTTATAAAAAGGCAAAAGGCGCAAGCTTCCGCACCTCAGACTGGTTATTTATAACTATTTTACTATTGAAAAAAATTTAGGGCACTAACTTAATGAAGTAATTTATTTTTACTGTTATTAATTATTCCTAAATACACATGGCAATCACTATTTTGAGGCACTAAGTTAAGAAGGTAAATTATTTTTTAATTTTATTTAACTCTTTTTGATGATTCCTAAATACACTGACGTCGAAAAAATATTGGGGCACTATTGTAATGGAGTAATATTTTTTTTAATTTTTTTTAACTCTTCTTGCTAATTCCTAAGTACAGACATTGGGGCACTATTTTGATGGAGTAATATTTAAAAAAATAGATTTTTGAATATCTTATGGAATATTACTAAATACACAAATTTCAAAAAATTATTTAAGGCACTAACTTAATAGAGTTGCAATAATTTTTTTTACAAACGGCATTACTACAACTTCATGGAGATCAAATTTTTTGCATTGATAATCATAATTTTTATATAATCAATTTTTACTTTGAGACAACAAAAAATCTAAACAAATTTTCCGCTGAAGTGGTCAGTTTTCAATACTTTCACTAATTTAGTAATAAAATTAAAGTCGCAATTTTTATCTATGAATAACTTTGCACTAACTGTTTGCTTTCATAGTATAAGTGGAATTTTTATTTACCCTAAGAGAAAAAACAGTTTAGTAGGAAGAATTTGAAGAGAAAAAATTGAAGAATTGAAAAGAAAAAAAATAGTTATCACTTATAGAATTTGGAATTTGAAATTCCTCCAGCGAGGATTACAATTACAATAATTTTGTCTTTAAGAAATAACTTTTCTAAAAATACCTTTAGTTCAATCTTATTAAGCGCTTCTGCTTTTTTAATCTATGAATCATTAATTGGAGACAAAATTCAAGTGTCCTGATAACAACCCAAACTGTTACGTCCTTGCTGATAATTTGGAAATTCTCCAATATTAAGAACAACAATTTCTAATCCTAACGATGTTGCAAAACCGGGAGCAATGCAACCAGATTCTTCATGGCATTATTAACACAAGTAAAAGTTATCGAAATCGTTGTTGCTACCAACAACATCGTTAATTGCTGTGAAAACAACAAAATTGTCATTTGTTATCGTTTCCATTGTTCCCCAATATTAAAAATCACAAGAATTTCTAAAGAAAATAAAGAAAACCAACAACAATGAAAATAATTGTAGCAATCATTTCGTAATTGCTGGATAACGGAATTTTGCTGTTTTTCAGTGCAAAACCTCTTCAATTGTAAAACACTACTCAAAATTTCAGTGATTTATTGTAATTCCACGACGTGAGACCCCAATAACTGATGGACGTCAAGGTTCTCTTGTAATTATTCACAATACTAACAAATCTAACTTGCTTATCTAACTTTGAAAACAGCCAGCAGTGCACGTGAATCATTTTGATAAGCCAGCAATTGATCACAAAACCCGACTAACAAAGCAAACTTAACCTTACGACTCGGGTTAATTCTTTCAAATCGACCTTGTTGAGTTTTCTGGTAATCACGTACATCGCTGTTTATTCTAACAACGTGGTCTAATTAAAAAAATTAACTTGTAAATTTTTTGATTCGCAGATGACAAGGTTATACTCAAATCCGTCAGTGGGCGCTTACGTTCCGGCGAACTCACCGCGATCATGGGTCCTTCAGGAGCCGGAAAATCGACTCTTCTCAACATACTCACCGGATACAAGTAAGACTGCGATTATCGACGGTTCGAAGCGCTGTTTCTAAACAATCAAAGGAAAGTTGGGAATTATGTAATTATTTTACTGGGTTTGCGGCGGAAGTAGGTGCGTAATTGCGACATCTTTGATGGATATTTCGTTGGGCACGTATGTGTCTTTGTTGACTCTGTTGACCTTTATTCGATGCGTGATAATTGCCTGTGGAATGCGGCGTTATCAAAGTTCTTCTTGAAATCGTCGTTTTCACAAATTTTCGCCCAGTTCTCAACCAATCCACTGGATTATCAACTTTTTGATACAAAGAAACAATTTTGTTGTCCTGACCCTGAACCATTGTCTATTGAATTAGACGCTTTTAGTGCCGAGGAGTACAAGTCTGCTTTTGTTATTATCAACCGAAATTTTTACCAAGTAGTGGAGAGTAGAGATTTTTACTATTTGGTACTAAAGTTTATAATTCAGTAGATAATTGTTGAAAATAACTGAATAGTAGAGAATTTCCTGTTTGTAGTTTGCGCTAAATTGTTTTTTCATCCTGTAATTCTCGGTAGGTTTGGAATTGAAGTGCGACGTCAGAAGTTGCGAAATTTTGATGCGGGCACGTTTCGACAAATGTGAAGATTCTTCAAGATTACTACGAGACTTGACTTCGAAACATTTTATCTGAAACAGACGCAATTCACTGGTTGTTAAATTTTTATTGCAAAATTTTTCTAAGCTTAAGAAATGTTTTAAGTAATTTTTTATGAAGTTGTGTCCAGTTTCAGAAACGACATTACAGCATGCAAGTTTGTGGTAATTAATTAATAATTAAGGTCTTCAGGCAACCTTGATATTAAATCATAACTATGAATCTCAAATAAATTTTAAATTGTCAATAACGTTAGTAGGAATATAAAAAAAACTAATTTTAACTGTATAACGTAATTTCGAGCGGGTGCTAATTGCTTGAGTCTTCATGAAATGAGTAAAAAGTTGTTTCATAAAGCAATAAAAATTAATTCAATTTACAAACTAAAAATTCATTAAATTCAATGTTGGTGCAGTAGTTTTCTACTCTTCGACTCTTTCGATATTGGTATATTGTTATTTTGTTATTCTAGTGAATTAAGAAACCTGTTTGATGGTAAAAAAAGAAGCGTTACATATAGAAATGGACTTGATGGAACTTTGAAGGTTTTTAAAGCCGATAATGCGTGCCCAAGAAAAGCGTGAAAAAATCCAAAACTTGTTCGGAATACTGTTGAATTTTGCCAATAAATGTCTACTTAACTTTCTGGTTTATATGTAAATCGATTCAAGTTTTTCTCCATAGAATGTGTAAAATTTTAATTTTGGCCAAAAAATTTACTAAGAAAACAGTTTGATGTTGCCAAGAAATTATTTTCTTGTCATTGTCTTTGAAACTTGTTGTGACCTCCGCAAAGGTTAATTAAACATTGAATACAATTATTGATGCATTAGCATGCGTTTCGTGTCCCAGTTACCATCACAGACGGGCCAACATTGAGTTTCATTGAAATTATTTAATACGATAAAAAATCGCTATTACTGTCGTCATTGTAGAAAAAAACAAACAGTTCGGTACTGGTTTTTTTCTACGTAAAACGCACGTGGCAATTTGCAATTATAAAACTTGATAACGTCATAAAGTTTATGATGGTTAATTGGAATTTTGACAAAAAAGCTTGAATAATTTGATGTTAATTTATTATTGAAACCTACTGGACTCTCTAGCGATTTTTGCCACTATCTGTGGCCCAAAATTGCAAAAAAAAGTTCTACAAATAAGTTGAAAGTCAGGAAAGGTCGGAGCAAAGGTCTTTTTTATAAAGCAAAAAACGCAAAGCAACGCTCAATTATATTAAGTAGCAAACAAACTATTTTTAGGCTTCAAGTTAATTAATTTCATGGATTCAGTGGTATCTAGACAAAGTGTAGTGGAGTTTGCATAAAATTACGCCGTTTTTTTTCAAATTCTGACATCAGAAACTCATTAACAACAATACCTACACCTACATGTATAAAGCGAGTAATAATTACAAATGTAGCTACGAACTTAAAGTTAATGTTAGGGAACGCACAGAGTTTTCACTACTGAAAACAATTTTTTTTCTGAAACTTCAGGTTTTACGATTTTTGCGATAATTTTACTTAAATATTTATGAGCACTTTGAGGAAACGTTGTAAACTATTAAAATGACCTCGAAGTAACTTTCGCGAGATTGAAATTCCACTTGACTGCTTTAGTTTACAGGAAATTAGTATCCGGATAGAAGTTTTGCTGTCTTCATGTTATAAAATTAATTAAACAAAACAGCAATTTTTATTTAACGTACAAGAAAGGAATTCCCAGAAGTCCCAAAGCATCGTTTTTTTTTAATAAACTACGAATTTTTTTTCTGTTTCAAGTTCTTGTGTGTTTGTAACCACCATCTGCGATTTTTCCAATTGATTTCAACAATAAATTACAAAACTACATCGTATCTAGTTGCTCGTTGTTTGTAGAATCGTTCGATTTTCCCAAGGTTTTGGATAAATTAATCATTATCTATGTTCTAAATGCATTGGGTCAGTGTTTAATTACTCCCATCCTCCATGCTGTACAATTTCCGGAAAATTAACTTGTTATTTAGAACTTTGGTGTCGTGACGTCAGAGCCCAAATGAGTTCGAAACAATGGATTTTCCTCAAACCAAAAATTTTTACTCCATTCGCCGTTGTTGTGGAAATTTGCTATACAAGAATTCAAAAGATAAATTCTAAATTACCAACAATTGCATAGAAATTTTTGTTGATTTTTCCTATTAATTTTTTTTTCTTGAAATTCACTTTTGACTTATTGTTACTTGTCCACAAGACTGGAATCTATGTTCTAATTGCATCTAGGCCGCACAGTTTCCGAAAAAATTAACATGACATTTCAAACTTAGGTGTCACTGTGTGAGTTCGAAACAATGGAGCGCCAATCGATTTTTCTCCAAACCCAACTAAATCAGCTTGATTCGCCGTTTCTGTGCTAATTTTATAAGAACTCAAATTATAGATCCCAAATTATCAACAATTGCATAGAAATGTTTGTTAATTTTCCTTATTCAAATTTTTTTTCCCTGAAATTCACTCTTGACTCATTGTTACTTGTCCACAAGACTGCAATCTGTGTTCCAATTGTATTGGGCCAATGTTTTTAATGTCTTTAACTTCCTCTATGTCGTACAATTTCCGAAAAAAATAACATTCAATTTAAAAATTAGGTGTCGTTGTGACGTAAGAGTGCAAATGAGTTCGAAACATTGGAGCGCCAATCGATTTTTGCTTAAACCCAAAGAAATTGGCTTCACTTGCCGTTTCTGTGCTAATTACCTAGTAACTCAAGATATATATCCTAAATGAACAACAATTGCATAGAAATTTTTATTAATTTTTCTTATTCAATTTTTTTTCTTAAAATTTACTTTTGACTCATTGTTACTTAGGTGTCGCAGTGACGTCAGAGTACAAATAGAGCGCCAATCGATTTTTCTTCAAACACAACGAAATGAGCCTCATTCGCGGTTGGTGTGGAAATTTATTGCAAAGGAACTCAAACTAAGCGATTGCACAGAAATTTTCTTATCAAATTTTTATTTACTGAAATTCTCTTTTGATTCAAGTTGTTAGTAATCCGCAACACAGGAAGCCGTCGACAGAAACTGTTTTTACAGAAGTTTGTTACTAACTGATTTATGAAATTTCTTTCAAACCTCCAATCACTGAGAGTTAACGAAATTTCGAAATCTTTTCGTTGTGAAATATTGCTTCACCCGTGTTTGTTCGTCAATGAAATCCAAATACGTTAAGAAACAATGCAATCATTTGTTTTCTCCTCAGAACCGAAGGTATGCAAGGGCAAATCTTGATGAACGACAACGAGAGAGATTTGAGCCAATTCCGAAAATTATCAGCATACATAATGCAAGACAACCAACTCCACGCTAATCTAAAAGTGGACGAAGCCATGAACGTAGCTGCTAAATTGAAAATCGGCGACAAAAAACGAGCCGATCGCGAGGACATAGTAAGTTAATAGAATTCTTTCTAAATTCTTAACCAATTTGAATAGATTACAGAGATTCTGGACACCCTCGGTTTGCTGGAGCATAGAAAAACAATGACCAGCGGTCTTTCCGGTGGTCAAAAGAAACGTCTTTCGATCGCCTTAGAACTCGTTAGTAATCCTCCAATAATGTTCTTCGATGAACCAACTAGCGGCCTTGACAGTTCTTCATGTTTCCAATGCATTTCGTTATTGAAAACACTAGCGGGTGGTGGAAGAACAATTATTTGTACCATCCATCAACCTTCTGCTAGACTTTTCGAAATGTTCGATCACCTCTACACTTTAGCCGATGGTCAATGCGTTTATCAGGGTTCAACAAAACAATTGGTACCGTTTTTGGGTACTTTAAGTCTTCAATGTCCATCGTATCACAACCCGGCTTCTTATATTATTGAAGTAGCTTGTGGCGAATATGGTGATCACACAAGAAGACTTGTTAACGCAATACAAAATGGTAAAAATGATATTAGAGACGGTACAGCGTTTCCGATTGGTTGGGTTAATGATGGTTTAAATAATAGCAGTCAATATGCTAAAGATAATTTGAATGGTTTGATTTCGAACGATATTTCGAAAGGTTCTTCGAATCATCTTAACGAAAATAAAAATCTAATGTTGTCAAACGCTGTGAATGACATCGTTAAAGACAACAATTCTGTTCAAAGTAATATAGAGAAACCTACTGTGGAGTCAGCTTTACTCGAAAATGGATTACCGGTACGTCAGCCACGTTACGGAAATTCGGAGTTTCAACAATTTTTCATTATTTTGAGACGTGCCTTGTTGTTTAGTCGACGGGATTGGGTACGAGTTTTTGTTTTTGAAATTGTTTAATTAATTGTTTGCTTTCAGACTCTCATGTATCTTCGCTTGTTTGCCCATATTCTCGTTGGATTTTTGATTGGTGCTCTTTACTTTAAAATCGGCAATGACGGTTCGAAAGTTTTGAGTAATTTAGGTTTTCTTTTCTTCAATATGTTGTTTTTGATGTATACTTCGATGACCATTACGATTTTGTCATTTCCTTTAGAAATGCCCGTTTTGCTCAAAGAACACTTCAATCGATGGTATTCGCTTCGAACTTATTATCTAGCTATTACTATATCTGATATTCCGTTTCAAGTAAGTTTGTGAAATTATTTCTTGAAGTAACGAAATTAATTGCTTATTTCCAGACTATTTTCTGCGTGATTTACGTGACGATTGTCTACTTTATGACGTCACAACCACCTGAATGGAACCGTTTCGGTATGTTCTTAAGCGCCTGTTTGCTGGTGTCTTTCGTGGCGCAAAGCGTGGGGCTTGTTGTTGGGGCTGCGATGAACGTTCAGGTAAATATCAATTTCTTCAAGAATTAACTTTCCTTGTTACGTAAGAAACAAATTTTGTACGTTACGCACGTTACATACCTGTGACTACTGCATAATGGCCAAACGTAATTGTCTTGCAAAACCGCGATCTATGGACCCGGTTTTCTTAATTTCACTGCGTGGAGCCACAACAATGTTACATTATACCATACGAAGCAAAGGTTGTTTAAACACCATTGAAGTTTATTATTATTTAGACATTAACGAGTACAAACCCCAACTAGTAATCATCATGCATTTAAGTTCGTTATTCTGTGGTTTCATTGAGCATGAGTGAATAGGCATTAAGCATTAATCATTACACAATAAAATTTCCCATCAAACCTACCTGGTATTCAGTCGCAAAAAACATGTCTAATTACTCATAATTTTTCTTGTATCGGTCATTTCTGGGCGTAATTTATGTTCATTACCACGCCTCTATAATTTTCAAGCGAATTTGAGTTACAAAGTAACATTCCAGTCATATCAATTGCTTTCCTCGCTTGAAATCAAGAGCCCAAAAGAATTTTTGATGCTAAACATTTTTGTTGCTTTGTCGGAGGTTTCTGCTAATAGCTGTGCAACCCCGGTTTTTGCAGAGATCCCCTAATGCAAACCTGCACCCGGCAGTCAAGTCCAACAACTTACGAAAGCGTTTATCATCACCTTAATTACCAAAAAAGGAAATCCAAGTTCTTATCCTTAAGTCCTAAACCAAGAAAGCTGAACAATGACATGTTACTCAAAAACGTGCAGATGTTTCTTGGGTTGGCAGTGTCGCCATCTACAGGTCCGACAACTTGTACTTTGGGATACCACGTGGTCTTTCGCCCAACAGCAGCGTCGTTTGCTTCCTATTAGAGCGAGTCCACGCCTAAACAGAAAACAGCAACATTAGTCTAGGTGTCGTTTGATTCAAATTAGATTTTTAATTCTACAACTTTTTTTGTCACTTATTAACATTTTTCGCAAACGACCCATGAAGGACCCAATTTCTAGTCTGCTGGACTTTAGCTCGGATGAATTTTATTAAATCACCAGTACGCTTCTACGCCATCTAGTGGCTTTTAACGACACTTCTTTGGAAACGTATTTAATTTGTTGTTGCATTTAAGCGGTTTAAGAGAATGCCGTTTGATTTCGCTTTTTTAGTTTCAGGATAGTTAGAATCTAGGAAGTAATTTAACTATAGTTATTAAATTTCTATCTCATTTTACTGAATCAAACGACATAATTGCATCCGATTTTGTTGCTAACAGTAAACTAATTGAATTATTTTGCAGAACGGAGTGTTTTTGGCTCCTGTGATGTCGGTTCCGTTCCTCTTATTCTCCGGTTTCTTCGTTTCGTTTGATGCGATTCCGATCTACCTACGATGGATCACTTATCTTTCCTACATCAGATACGGTTTTGAAGGGACAGCTTTAGCTACGTACGGTTTTAATCGGCCGAAACTTCAATGTTTCACTGATTATTGTCATTTTAAAGCACCTAAAGTTACACTTGAAGAACTCGATATGATCAATTCAGATTACACTATTGACGTGATAGCTTTGGTAGTAATTTTCTTTGTTTTGAGGGTATCAGCGTTCCTCTTTCTTAAATGGAAATTAAAATCGAACCGTTAACGTTTTACAAATTTTATTGAAAAAATTAGTTCAATTTTGATGTTTTAAAAAAGTTATCATAATCTCTTCAACATTACAATTCGAGTAAAATATTGACTTGTGATATATCTACTTTCAGAAGTTGAGTTAATTTTTGTTCACTGTATCCGCTTTAGCGATAATTATTCTAATTAGGTGATAAGAGGTTTTTTATTTGGATAGAAGTAGATGAATTGTGTCCAAGTTTTACGAATCGCATTTGCAGATGTTATTTCGTTATCAGAATTTATGTGTGATAGTAAGTAGGTCGGGCTGTGATCGTCAAATTTATTTGTGTTGAACTTGCCAGGAATTTGCCCATGACTGCGGGAACTTTAATCAAACCTTCAGTCCTCACTCTTGGACCATGCGATACAATTTATATTTTTATACAATAGTGCTAGGTGCTATTTTAATATTTAGGGAGAGTCTCTATTAATCATGTACAAAATGTTATTAAATTATTAAAGCGGCAAGAAGCGTCTCTTTTTTTCTGGAATCAAGGTAACACCCAAATAGACAAACGTCTTGAAGGTTGGCTAATCTTAATAAAACAATTCTTTAGAAAGAACACACAGGAACACTTGAAACTAAATTGGATTTGACACTACCTATTGATAATTAAGACTTAAAACAATTATTGTAAACATAGATAAGTTCTTATTTAATTACGAAGCTCCACCTTATATTAGAAAATCAATATTCACTAAGAGTAAAGCAATGGAACCAGGGGCCGGTATGACGGATGAAGAGTTAGTTTTGTGCGCCCAACGGTCGCGTCTTGAACTATCCAACCCTCGAGGAGATTCATTTTGCGAACACAAGGTGAGGAGTTACTTGACCTTTATACGCAAAGTGTTTTGACAAATTATAATTCCGAGTTTTTAGTAAATATTTTTACTTAATAAGTACTGCAAAATTACTGACGGTGAGGTCACCACTGTCGCCTAAATTTGTTAATAAAATGTGCAGACAGTGAAATATGTTTATAGCCTTAGTAAAGTTTGTTATAATTATAAAATGTACTGAAATCAAATTGGACGAACTTGAGTTTCTTAC
This sequence comes from Pyrochroa serraticornis, assembly GCA_905333025.2. Taxonomy (NCBI): domain Eukaryota; kingdom Metazoa; phylum Arthropoda; class Insecta; order Coleoptera; family Pyrochroidae; genus Pyrochroa; species Pyrochroa serraticornis. Next base: position 2,820,291 of record HG995157.1, on the reverse strand, counting down.
TGGTAACTTTCTGGAAGTTTTTAGCCTTGTAATACTGGATCACATAATTAAATTGTTTTAAATTCTATTTGCGTTTGAAACAACAAACAACTGTCCCAATAGTTACATAAAATTTGGGAAATTTAGTAGAAAGCTGGTCAAGTGAAGTGGCTAAGATATCCATCATTGACTTCTGAAGTTTTAAATGGTTTTAAAGAATTGAAAGTAGCCCAATCGAATTGTATAATTATTTGTTTTGAATTAATATGCTCACGGTATTTAAACAAGCAATCTTTAAATTAAATGATAGTAGAAACGAAAGGTGAGTTTTTCATTTTCAATTTTAAATGAGAAAATTTTGTAATAAAATAGGAAATGAAGAAATTTAAGTTATTGACGTCCAAAGACAACTTATGAAATTATCGTAAATAATGTACTCGTGACATATTGACTAATTAAAAAAATAATTGACAATAATTTAGTGGTACGAGAAAAATATTTATTACCATTTGCTATTGGTAACAATGTTAATTACACATAATCTATTGCTAAAATCGTGGAAATAAATTCAACAACAAATTTAATTTATTGTAAACGCTTTTGTTATCAGAAAATTGAACTTCACGTAAATTCTTTTAAAATTATTATTTACAGGAGGTGCAATAACTAAAAGTATTGCGTTTATTAAGTTTTTAAACTCTCTTAAAATGGTAGTTATGGAGTGGGTAAAAACAAATTATCTCATTAGAAAAAACGCATCAATACCTGTTGTAGAAAAATATTGAAGGTAGAATAACTAAGGCGAGTGACATTCGTATACTCACCTTTTTGAATGACGTATTGTTGTAATTAGTGACGGAATTAACAAGATCTCATTACATTTAGTTATACCTTAGAAGCTTGAAACGATTATAATTTCACGCGTATTGACAATTTTGCTCTTATTAAATTTTAATCTTAATAATCAAGAAAAATGGTGCTAGAAAACTGTTGACCAGTGTCTTAATGACGTAAAAACTTTTTATTAAAAGTGATTTGAAGAAAATTTCTCAGTTAATTGTTTTTTTATAATTTCTTTTACAAGAGCTTAATGTTTTGATTTATGATAATTATTCCCGATTTAATTAAATTTAATTTTTATTCCGAGCAGATTGCCATAATTTGATTTATTAAAATATTCAAAGTAGGTAATTAATTAAAAATATTTTTTAGATATGCTGATACCGGAGAATAAGCAGAAATTTTGGTATAAACTAGAAATATTGAAACGCATCTTTCAAAAACGTTTTTGTTAGGTCTTTACGCAAAAAATAGTTTTTTTCGACAATTATTTAGTAAAAAAGAAACTACGCAATTTTTTTTAATTTTCTTCTCAGCTAAGGCAGACGTAATTGAAACGAAGAGTTGATCTCAGAAAAATAATTTTATAATAAAAAAGGTTTTGCTAATAAATTGAATTAAAATTTTGACGAAATTATGCAACTAGTCTCTTATTGTTGTGTCTACAACAATGATTTCTGCTGTCTTATTGATTATCCGGACATCAATAGTAAACAATACATAGGATTGGTCCCTCTATATTGTCCTGGGGTCTCCTGTTTTAATTTCGTATAAATTTTCGTATAAATTTCGTATAGAATTTTAGAAAAACTTCCTCGATTTGGGTGAAGTCTTTTGAAAAGTTCCTGGTAGCTGACAACGAGTGGGATTTATTATTTAATATGATTTTGTAATTATTTGCTTGCTCGTTCATCCGTATTTATTGGGGTTTATAGTGGAAATTATGCTGCTGGCAATAAAGAAACGCGGTCATTGCTATACGATAGCTACGCCCCTGATTTGTTATGAAGTTTCGCACAAATTAACTACAATTAATTATTGACCGTACAATATTCGCTAATTATTCTTAATCGTGAAATATCGAAAGTATTTTAATTTTGTGCTTAATACTACCAGTTTTCAGTGTTTATTGAACTTTAATTTTTTAAATAGAAGATGCGGTTTGGTTATTTTCGTGCAATGTCTTTTGATTATTGCCACCGATCTACATGATATCAATAAAAAAGCTTCTACTCAGCAGGCCGTCAGTCATTTAAAAATGAAAGATCTTAAATTTTTGTGAACTAAAAATATTAACTCAAGACTAAACGATGTTTACCCAAAAAAAAGGAACTTGTATCGTAAGTAGACAACGAGAAAGTGAGGAATCAGTAGATGAATGAGTTAGAAGCTACGACGTGCACGTCAGACGTTTAAGAATAAAATCTTAAATTCTTACAAATTGAAAATATTACTCTGCAAACAAATAATTATATTTCCACTTTAAATAAAGTCTGCTGGTAATGTTAATAGGCAACGAGGAAGTAGAGGAGTAATAGTAATCAATTAAATGCGTCGTCGAAGTCAATGGCTCAAAAATGAAATAATGTTGAGTTGTGCCAATCAAAATATTTTTTTACGACCAAATTTGTTCCTTAAAAAATTAGTTAGAACGTAAGTAGGCAATAAGGAAGTGAGGAATAAGCAAAAGCAGTAATTGCAGAGCTACTTCTACTCATGAGGTAGTCAGTTATTTAAAAACAAAAGATCCTGAGTTTTTGCAAACTCCAATATTCTTACCTTCAAAAAATATACTTGTATTGCAAATAGGCAACGAGGAAGTGAACAATCAGTAGAGAAATGAGTTAGACGTTACGGCGTTCACGATAGTCGTTGTCAGAAAATAAGAATGATACGAATTGCAAACAAATAATTGAATTTCTACTTTAAATCAAGTCTGCTGATAATCTAAATAGGCAACGAAGAAGTGAAAGAGTTGTAGTAATAAATAAATAACTAAGTCAGTGGTTTAAAAATATAAAAATATTAAATTCTGGCAATCAAAAATATTATTTTGCCATCAAATGATTCGATTTGTTCGGTAAGAAGCTCTCCTTGCAACGTAAGTAAGCAACAAGAAAGTGAGGAATTAGTAAAAAAGCAATTAAGAGTCTACTCAATCGTTTTAAAGTAAAAGTTACTAAATTTTACCTTACAAATGATTTTTACCTGAAAAAAGTATACCTGTACCGTAAGTAGACAACGAAGAAGTAAGGAACTAGTAAAAAAAGGAATGAGGAGCTTCTAAGTTGTAAGAAATTAAAAACATTACTTTGCAAACAAATAATTCAATTCTTTCTTAACTTGTAAGGCAAATAGGCAACAAGGAAGTGAAGTTCAAGTGGTAATCGATTAATAATTATTACGATAGTTAGTCGTTCAAAAATAAACTAATAATTCTATTTAGCCTGGGCCGTCGAATTTTTTCCAACATCAAGCCGTTTATTAAATTTATTAAATAAATAATAATAATTTGCGTTTTTTCTACTTAAGTTCACCCAGTTTGCACTAAATGAAAAATGGGGCTGTATCCCAACCCAATACAGAATCGAGAACACCATTAAAATGTGAGATTTGATGTAACCACTCAAATGTCAGAATCTAATGGTATTGTCGACTGTCTATTGTATTGGGATACTCCCCTATCCTCTACCTAGCCCAAAATGGACGGCAACATGATTTTTTAAGTATTGAAAAATAAACAGCTTGACAGAGGGAAAAGAAATTTTTACGGTTGCACATGATTCTAAATTAGCACGTTGCTATTGAAAGAAAAAACACCGCAGGCAAAAATCGTGTATAAAACCCACAATGGCCTTGTTTTTTTTAATGAAGGTCAGGACAAGGCACTGACTTTTTGCTGAAACTTCAAGTGGATTTTTTATTTGAGGAAACGAAAAAAACAGCAAGATTTTTGTCCTTTTATATAGAGAAATTATCGCAATAACAAATTAGTCTCCATATTACTCAATATTACTACATAGTGATAGAGCACAAGTATGGTGTCGAAATCGTATTAGACTTTTACGATTTCAACTTTAAAAGTAATAAAAATAAAAGTCAATATTTTACTAAATAACAAGTTTTGTTTGCGCCTCCTTTGTTAAAAATAGTTAACAAAAAAAAACTTTTTTGTATTAGTTTTTATCCAAAACAAATTTAGGCAATGGATAAGGAACGGAATTGGGATAACTAAAATTTGTGCACTTCCCAAAATCTTCTTTGCAGCCGAATAAACAGTTATGGCCCTTGAAATTAGCACCGTTATCTTGTTAAATAATAAATTGCCTCGTTCTCAGGGAAGCGAATCTTAATAACAATCACCAGCAAAATTCCTGCTGAAACCGTCCGAAGTCCGACTTCGGCGCAACCAACTGACCCACTTACGTTGTTATGTGAACCCGGATAAGAGAATTCGTGTAAATGCAACAAAATTGAGATAACATATAAAAAATGAATCACGTTCTTTACGATCTCTACACTTGCATTTCTACAATTCTCAATCGTCGCAATTAAGGGAAGAGCGATAGGTGCGACCTCATTGCAGGATCAACAACGGTATCTTCCACCTAAGTAGCGCATGTGTTAATAGATCGACAACGTTAAAGTAATTCTGAAATTGAGTCAGTTAATGAACAGAGTCGAAGGAGGGGTTTTGCTAGTAATGTGCTCCCAGTTTGTCAGTCAATTGTTTAGTTGCATTCGTGTTTGTGAATAAGTAGTGTCAGCGACTTTCGCCGAACGTTTTACCAATTCAATTTCGTCTTTTCCCGATGAAGTAACAAAATTTGTGTTCAACCAGTGAAAATGGAGGAAAACGTGCAACAGGTTCAACGAAGCTTTTCATATTTCCCCAGAAGGGCGCCGGTCGATATCGAATTTCAGGACTTGACATACACAGTGCCCCAAGGAAGAAAAGGTCAGGCATAACGCGTAATTTCCTTTATTAATATTCCAGTTTCGGTTATTGTCGAAATTTTCATTTATTGAACGAATCGAAATTAAACTGCGACTAGTTTTTGTAACACGACAAAAATTTTCGTAGTTGCAGTTTGTATATCTAGAAAGTTATCTTTGTTTGAATGATAATAGAGAGTTTTCAATTTTTTACCGGTGATAAGGAAAACCATTAAAATTTTGCAAGAACTCAAAGAACTATTGTTATCAATAAAAATTATGCAAATCAATATTTGTTATTATTGACTTGATTTTTCCAAGAAACACTCGAAAATGAGTGGTGGGAAAAGTTAGATAGATAGTAAATGGATTGCGCGTAAATATTTTTAGAAACTCTCTCTAAATAGAATTTTTCCCTTCCTTCCACTGAAGGTTTGATACAGTATTTGGGTTATCAAAAATGTGAAGGTTTCAAAAACTTTGACACTTCTTGTAACGCGCCTGAACCGCTCCAAGTTCCTTGAAGTGTACGGTACGGACGATTTAAGCGGAGTGTTAAAATCGAAAATTCTGATTGTAAATCTTGCTAAAAACTGACTTCAAATACGGCAATTGGTCGAGGCGTGGGTATTGAACATTATTACCCACATTTTTGCAGTATCAACGCTCAAAAAACTTTTTGGGTGGGTACTTCCCTGATTTTAGTGTTTCATCCAAACTCAATTTTCATGAAGAGACTTTTCAAAACCATTTAAAATTTAAGGCTCTTAGGTCTTGAATTTGAGAATGTTAAAAAACACGGAAATCCGAAACAGCACTCTATCTATTTTGGGGGCGCAAAAACCGTAGTAACTCTCTCTGAACAATTAAAAAAAAAACAACCCGCGTTTTCGTAAGAACATAAAACTTTTTTCTCTCAGTAATTTTTTTTAACAATTGCTAATGGAGTTCTAAACCGAACAACTTTTCGGTTGCCAATTTCGGATGACCTTGAATTTTAAAATATTGCATGTAACGTCCACACGCTGTAAAGTAGGTAGAGGGGTCAGTAACGATTGGATCTTCTTAGATCGTTTGACGTCAAAACGAAAAAAAATTGTGCCTTGGACTGAAAATTTGAATGTTAACTTTTATAACTCGTTAACTTATTTGGTAATTTCATAATAATTACCTTCAAATGAATAATAGTTAGCAACAAGATCAATTTACATTCGCGCTATTACTCAATCTAACAGGACAAGTTCATTACCACGAATTTAAGTAGTTAATTCGCTGCAGCAATTTTTTTAGGAGAATTTTGAATCAGTAATTTGCTTAATAAACAAATTTAAGTATCCATGCGAATTTTTTTGGTTAATTTTTCACCAGTAATTTTCATAACAAAAAATGAAATATTCAAGTCATTAGTTCGCCACAGCGTGTGCATTTTTTTAGGGGAATTTTCGTAATGACAAAATTGAGCAAAAAATTAGTAGCGTGTAGGTTCTATAGAAAACTGCGTAATTACGGGAAAAACAGTTCGAAATGATGTAATCTGAAATGGAAAACAGACAAAAAGTTTTAGTTGAGATGGCGAAGCAACTTTTATTACTATCCCGAAAAGTAATAAAACTAAAAAAAAATATTTTCGAATAACTTTACATTAAAAATAATTCATCGTCTTTGATTAAATAGGAACCCTAATTTTTGCAACGACTGAATTCAAATGAAGTGAATTTAAGAAAATGTTAAATTAAAAATATTTACAACTTAAGTTTTTGATACTAGAATTTTGAGCAAAAAATACACAAAATTCATGCGACAAATACAAATCAACGTTTCAGTTCTTTTCGAAAATAAAATTTTAATGTTGAAGGTGACATGGGCGCAAGACGGGTTTTGGTTCTTTTTTGTAATTTTTTTTTAAATACATTTTAAACATGTTTAGCCATGCTAACAGCTATCCTGGCCTATAAATTACTAGTCAACGTCTTTTTGGAAAATATGACGCACGCTGATTTTTACCACAGTTTGTTTTGCCAAAATTGTGTTTCGAGAATATTTTTATCATATCAGGAAGACGCCTGGAAATGATTGCAAAATTAGAAAAACAAAAAAAAAATTAGAGACAATTTTCTAGTACAATCTTTGGAAGTTGCTAACCAGAATTTTCGAAGACATTTAAAAAATGGAAGTTGGTACAGTTCTTAGCGAATGATGTCAACAAATTAATGTCAATATTTTGAAGAGCTTGGCGCAATCCCCGGACTTAAGCTCTATCGAAAAATGGTGGGAATTACGTATCATCCGAGCATTTCCAATAGACTCATCGAAAAAAATCGATATCATGTAATCTTCCTAATTGTGAAAATTTGATTTTTTCAATGGCGCGTCGTAAAGAATTTCTTAGAACGATCTTTGGACGTCTGCACCCAGAATTGTCCCAGAAATTTCAGAAATAAAAGTTGGTACAGTTCTTAGCGAATGGGATCAAGAAAATAACGAAATGGCCGGCGCAATCTCCAAATTTAAGTTCTATCGAAAAAGTGTGGAAACAACGGATCATCATCCCATATTTCCCAATAAACTCATCGAAAAAAATCAATGATGTGTGGAGAAACCTCCTAACTTTGGAATTTTGATTTTTCAATGGCGTTACGTAAAAATCACATTAGAGATGGACATATGTATTTAAAAAAAAATCAGAACGATCTGTAGAAGTCTGCTCTCAGAATTATCGTTCAGGTTTCTAGTCCTGGAATTATTAAACAAATAAAATCAACAATTATTTGGATATTTTCTCAGAACGCGTTGTGATTGGACGTGACGAATGACGTCACCCAGTCAATCACTATTCTGAGTCGGTTACTTGCACGCTACCGATACCAAGGTCCGGTATTTCAGTCATAAATTAACTTTAAACTATAGTTAATCAGTTAATTAACTATAGTTAGTTAGAAACCATGGTTTCTATGGTAATTAACTAGAGTTGAAATTTAATTTATGAATGAAATACCGGGGGATAGGTCTAATTGTACCAGAAAAAATTAACCGAGTTTAAGCTTAACTCGGATGACTTTCCATAGCAAGCATTTTTCAAATATTTATGAAGGGTAATCGCAATTTGGAAAGCGATTGCATTGGAAGTTGAAGAAGAAATGACCCTAACGTAAACGGTGCAGGTATATGCGTCCATTTTAGCAGAATGTAAGTTAATTGATTGAGATAGTGGGTTGCCTAAATCGGGCGTTTATCCAATTTGTGATTGTTTCGGTACTTCAATCACAACAAGAAAACTATTCCAAATAGCCAAATTCTAATAATAGTGACATGTTGCCAACTGAATTGTCGATCAGGGTGCACCGTCAAAATTTCGAATTCCGTTATTTATTTGCATATGAATTGATCGCAGTTTGGGTAATTTTTGAGATGGAAGTAAATTAGTAAAAATTAAATTTGAAAACGAGCTGTGAGCTCCGATTCTTTCATCTTTTTACTTTACAACGTTGCTAAATTTTTCGTTTTCCGCTGTATATTAACGTCATTGGGAATAAAGTACAAAGACATTGTGCTGCGTATAACGCCCCGTGCATGCGATACGACAGAGAACGCAAAATAATTTGAATAAACGCGATAATTTTTTCTTTTAGGATTGGAGCTAAGAGCATCAAATTAAAAAAATGTGGTAAACTAACCCGAGTAAATTTTAAAATCAACAATATTGTCTGCATGTTGGATGCTAATGATAAATAAAAATGATCACTAGCTTTAAATTTGTTGTATCACTTATGGTAAAAATAATTAACATTTATTTATATCCCAGCTATTAAATTATTAATGTAATAAAAACCGCCATTTAAGTCATGAAACCCCACTTGTTACATCACTATACAACTAAATCATGTAAATTCAAGCTATACTAAAGTGTAATTATTTCCAATCTGCATATACAGGGTGTTACAAAAATCGCTTCAGTAGCTAATGAAGCAGTGGCTGCAGAAATTTTTCTTTTCAAATTTTGCTATAAAAAGAAATTTAGATCGGGTGGTCCAAGATGTCAAGGAACACCTGTTTCAATCTATAGGTCAGGAAACGCGGTATTTTAATGACTGACTTCTATGCTTTAATAGGCTGGTGCTTCATCATGTTAGTACCAAAAATGCTGTTTACTAACTTGGAATGTTGTATAGTAAGGTTTCAACTTTTAATAGTCGCGACAACTACATTAGTAAGTTTATATAGAATGATTAAAAAACACTTTGATTAGAGTTGTAATGAAGCCAGTTTCAGAGAATACAATCAAATTGTATTAATGTGGTAGTTGGTACAAGTTGGGTACGTCATGTAAGAACAAATTTTGGATCAATCTTACTCGAGGTTTCTTCTAGATACTAAATAGAATACACTTGAAATAGGGATGCTACCATAAATCTAGAAACTTTTTGGTAGCTCTTTCTGGGAAGGCAATAGCAAACCAGCGAGTGATCTATCTAGTGAAGTTGCTAAATTTCTCGTCTAACACTGTAGATTCTACAGACACTTGTAAAAAGGTTTTATACTCGTATGACATTTATAGAAGAAGAGGTAAAGATCTTAGCGCAGTGGAAGCTTTAGGGTAAACATAATTTTTGTTAAATGGACTCAAGCACCATGTGGCTGCATTTTAACAAGTTTTATAGCCATAGGTTCAGTTCAACTGGTGTTTTTTCCCTCAATTGTGTAGAGATGCAAAAGACTTTCTCCGGTTATTTTCGTTCCGCTGTTCCAATGCTATAAATTTTTGGAAAGCTTAACTATCTAAAAATATATAAAAACATGTTTAGTATCAATTTCCGTAATTTAACTTTTACCAAATGAGTCATCATTTTGGTCATCACCTCTTAATTTCTTAAATGTTATCTAATGTGGAGTCTAAAAATTTGTTGATCATTATGACACCACGTGCACTTTGTCTACATTAATTTGTTGTTTAATTTGTGTTGTTAATAATTTCTATTAATTTCATCTCCTCTACGTGTTAATCGGTTTGTACTTCACTTCATATTAAACAACGCAAGTTAAAACTAAAATTATTGTTATTCCATCATATAGACACGAACTAAATTCAGCACGTACTTGTCTCGTTCACTTTATAATTGCGGTTCTTCAGTCAAATATTTCTGTAGCCTTAGCATACTATTAAAAAGATTTTTCTTAATTATTTTCATTTCTCAAATCGAAGAGTTAAACTTTAGGAAATTTTTGTCCTAAACAAGATAGTACGTCAAAATTTTTATGCCTTTTACCAAATTACAAAACTACACAGAACTGTGAAAAACCAAAAACCTTTCCTCTCCATCATCGTTTCCGTTTTTTTTTGGTTTTAATTAATTTTTTTAACTTCAGCGTTTAATTCACAAGCCAATTCCGTCAAAATCTTTCAATTTTCTACAAACTGAAAGCCCTAAAATCTCCTAGTTGTACAATAATTTTAGTCCTTTTGGAAAAATCGAATTATTTTGCTATTCGGTTCAAGAGCTTTTTATAATATTTCTTTGCTTTTTAATTATAGACCCGATTTGTTCCATTTTTCGAAATTCAGCTTCGTGAGCTCGCAATTAAATTTTTCCAAAATTTAACAGAAAAATTTGGAGATGAAATTACTAATAGCCCTCATGATGTTTAATAATATTTACATTTTTTTTTAATAGAGAACTGAAACCTAAAATTGGTTTTGGGCCCTTATTGAATGGCAAAAACTAAAACAATTTAGTTACAAATAAAATACGCCTGAGAGGATTCAAGTGGCAATTATAATTAAAGTGATCTACTTTTAAATTATTCATTGAGAAAAGTATTTTTAGATTGATTTCTTATCGAATATTGAATTTATTAACAATGTCGAAACGTTTAACCCCCAACCCCCCACTTAACCCTTTTGGCCTCGTTAAATGGTGAGCATCATTATTGGATTTCCATAAAGAAACGTGAATAATTGAATTATTGTTGATGACCTATTATTGATTTGCGATTTTTTGGTCGAAACCGGTGGTAGGGTGAATTTTATTCGTTGACGCACAACAAACTTTCACCCCCTACATAGAAATTTATGTTTTTTATTAAATAAAAAACCCAATAAGTACAGTTAAATTATCTAACAAAGCCAGGAAATTTTGTTTCTATTTTGGGTGTCTAAAACTAAATTAAAATCTAACAATTGGTGGATGCGCCGGGAGAAACGTCGATAATTGTTCCGTTTCCGTCATTTAAACAATTCAGAAACTCAACCAGAGACTTTTATTGTAATTTTCTAACGCAGTGATTCAACTTCGCAAATTGTCGAGGAATGGTACTAAATGGAAAATTTTAAGTGTGGCAGCGCCCTACAAGTTTTTGTTTACAACAAAATGTAGCAATTCTACAATTTTTTTATGACGCTTTGAAAAACTGCCACAAATTCCCTATGTAACGAAAATAAAATCAACGTTTAGAAAAATTCTAATTTATGCCTAAGGCAATATAAAAAAATTGTGTTTTTAAAAAAACAAAAAACAAATAGGTTCAGTTAAAGTATCTAGCTAAGTTATAAATAAATTCAGGAAATTTTATTTATATTTTGGAAATATCGGAAACTGTAAATTAAAATCTAACAATTGGTGGATGCGCCGGGAGAAATGTCAATAATTGTTTCCGTTTCCGTCATTTAAACAATTCAGAAACCCAACCAGAAACTTTGTTAGTAATTTTCTAACGCACGCGATTCAGTTTTGCAAGTTGTCAAAAAATGGTCGCGAATGGAAAATTTTAAGAGTGGAAGCGCCCTACAAGATTTTGTTTACAGCAAATAGTAGCAATTCTGCAATTTTTTTGCAGCGGTTATAAAAGCTGCCATAAATTGCCTATGTAACGAAATCAAAAAAAACCTTTTAAAAAAAATTAATTTATGCGTAAAGTGTCCGCAAACTTGAACAACTTTCTAAAGTTTGAGACAAATATTTTTTTACTTGCATTCGTTTGTTTCTTTGATCTTTCCGTTTCCGTCAACATAACCAGATTTTTTAGCAAAATCAATAACCAAAAAATTCAAAAATGTGCTTTTTCGGTTTAGCGACAAACTTTTCGCTCACGATAAAAAATATTTCGAAACCTTCATTGCACTTACTTTAATCGCATGATGCTATCGGATACAGTAAATGATGCAACAACTTCAGCTTGCTTGTAATGGAAAGATTTCACAAACTATCAAGGAGTAACAGCAGCAATTTTGCCAAAATTATTTTTACAAAAGAAATTATGCTACCTATTCCAGCAAACTCTTTCAAACGATAAAATTGCACATTTACCTGAAGAGTTCGCCAACCTCAAAATTAAAATAAACCACATTATTGATCGACCAACATTTTTAGGAAAACTTTCAATAAATTTATCTTTTCCTTGGCCGTCTCAACCTGTAGACTTCAACTTTCGATAATCTTTCGCCATTTATTGACTATTATCAACTAAATTGTTTCTGAAAATTTTCCTTTGTTTTTGGATTGACGATAACACAAAAACTTTAATTAATTTAAATTTTGAGTTTAATCAATTTCTTCGGCGGATTTACGGTCTGTTAATCACAATTGTATTAACGCTTTACTTGCATTTAACAAGTGTGACGTTAAAAAAAAATTACGAATTGTCCCAAATTTTTGTTAGCAAGAGTTTCTTTACAAAGTCTCGCAAGAGTTCGACATTTGAGTATTAATCAAACTTTTGTGCAAGTTAACGAGTTGAGAAATTTTATTGCAGTGTTATTTGTTATGAAAGTGTAATTAGTAAAAAGTTCCAGTCTGACTGAAGCGAGATTCAAGTATTGCATTACTAAAATTGGTTCCTCGCACTTTATATTTTACTAATGATTATTATTAATAAAAACGTTTATAGTATTATCAATATAATTGCCGTGTTTGTTCCGTTTGTTTTTTTCAATAAGAAATTAAATTGCAAAATATTGTTTATAACTGTTATCTCGATTCGTTCCTTGCACGGAATCTACATACTGAAAACTTATTTACCGGATGGACATAAAAGCGTAAAGGTTGCGTTACTGTTACGTTATGGATTGACCTTTCTTGATTTTTTATAATGAATAATAGAATCTACAGAGTGTCTCTGTAATGTACAAAAAAATTTCCATGTACCTCCATCTCTACATACCTCTACATTAAAAAATTACTACTTGTCATAGATTTATTGATGAACTTCCTGAAAAGTATTGAGCTAGTTAGGTATACATCTCTATTTGTTTGTGGAGATCCGAAACTGAAATTTGTTCAGAAAGAGTGAAATGTCCAGAAAAATGCGATTAGTAATAATGAAAATGAAGAACAAGACCGCAATAATTCTAACGTCAAAGAGGTTAAAAATGAAAGTTGTTTCGGGGAACTAATGTAAATAAAACAATGAATGGGGTTAAGAAAACGGAGAAAATGGAGAAGAGGAAAAAACATAACGAGTGAGGAAGGAGAAATTTGCAAAACTTCAGATGACAAAAATAAAATAAAAAAATATATTAATTACAAAAGATTTGAAGATTTATTTATTGCACCTTCTGGAGATGATGAGAAGAAAAAGTGTTATGGAGGACAAGTCATTGTCGTCGATTTGGCAGTCTCCACGTGGCGATTAGTTACGTGAAATGGACTTGGACTGTACGCTCCAAAACTTCTTTTTAAATACTGCCATGAACCATGACAACCACCACCATGACCGCTTCTCAGGATGCCAGTTTCTCGAAAGTGGTGATTAATGGAAACCAAGGTTGCTTAATGAAGATAATGATGTGGAGAATTTTTTTATAAAAAACATATCGGTCAGTTGAAACAAAAAAGTTTTTCGTTAGAAAATTCGTGATCCAACTATGACTTGAACTTAATACAACTTTTGCTAAAAATCTATAAACACTAAATTCAATAGAGGATTAAGTTAATATAGTGGCAACGTTGCAGAAAGTAAAACTAACAAAAGTACTGAAATAAAAAAAAGACTTTTAATAATTTTCAGAAAGTTATTTGAATGAATGCGTTTTATCAAGAAATGAGGACAGAACCGACCTAATAACCTATCAACAAAGATAACATAGTTAGTTACTAACTAGGTTAACTTGAGCAAGCACCTGTGTGTGTAAGATATTGGATATGGTTCGTAAACCCAAGAACCCACGCTGCAAAAGCAAAATTTCTGTATGGTCGTAATCGATATTTGTAAATTATGTAAATAACTGAAAGAGTAAAGAGTAAAAAGTCAGAAAAAAATTAATATGAATATACAGGTTGTTTCCTAAAAACGCCCCAAACAGTATTTCTGTTATTTATCTGATTAGTAATTTTTTCCATCAAAATACGTCGCTTTTGTAAACATCCCCACAACCAAGAATCAAGGGGCGCAAGATCGGGGGAACGCGCAGGTCATACGTTCCTATCCACCTATTACCGTTGTATGATTAATCCATATACAATGCTATTACCTAAGTTTCATAAATTTTCTTCGAAGCTTGCAAATATGCGACGTTCTGGAACTTCTCTGTTTGGAAAGCGATGATTGTAAATTTGCACTGCTTCACCATAACTTTTGTTGCATTCGAAAAACACTTGCAACATGTCGGTCAGTTGATTGTTATCCATTTTTTATTTATTTCTTTACAATAAAGTTACTTTGAAACCCAAAATGGTTACACAATCCGATATCAACGGCGACACTGACGGATCACCGACATTCATCGTTTCTGTTTTCCTCGGCACACTTGAAAATAAATATTTTAATTATTTCATTGCATGAATATTGTACCAAAATCAACTTTTTAGACATTTCTGTATTCAGTAAAATCATAAAAAATAAGTTTTCATTTGAAAAAAAGTTGAATATTGTTTGACATTGAAGTTAAAGAAATTTGAACGCATTTTTTTTTTACAGAAAACCTTAATGTGTTGAAGTCCACGGTCATTTATTTGCAAGGTTCAACGAGTTTACAATAAAATTGCTTTTACTATTTTAAAAATTATTTGCTAATCACCTCTCATCTAAACAGTAAATTATTTATAGCTGACCTTGTATGTAATAATTAATTTAAAAAAATTTGCGTTAAACGTTTTTGCGACTGGACTGGATCAGTTACTTTTGAGGATTGAATTGATTTAAATATGGCTGAAAATTAAAAAAAATATATTTTCAGTTTTTACAAATAAAAAGCAAAGGGAAAAATTTTGGAAGGAAAACGGGTTTTTAATTAATGGCGAATTTTTATAAATATTAAAAGTTTGCGTGATCGTGAGGTATTAAAATCATCAAATGTCGATCTTGGCCGCATTTAAACCAAAAAACGTAAATAAACATACATTGGAATTTTTACTCAAATTAAAAAAACCTTGACAATCGTCAAAATATCCTTAACTTGATTTAATGTGTTCAAACTAAACTATTTTAAGAAGTTAAGATAAAATTTTTACCATTAACAATTTAAACTTATTCAAATTCTTCAATTAATTGACCGGATTTTAACACTTGCGACTTTTTTGCGTGGCACATGAAACTAGTAACTTGATTCAACAAATCACTAAATGAAATGCTACGATTTCAATTTGAAATAATCCTAAAACATTGTTTCGGAACACGAAGAGAACCTTTAAACATTTTTTACTGTAGAAAAAAATTTAATGTCATTTGGCGTGTTAACCTTCATATTGAACGAAACAATAATTCAATCGACGCATGTAATTGGTTTTTTGCAACAACCATTAAAAATGTTCTTAAACAGTTTGCAAATTTTTCCAATAAATTGAAAAAAACGCCAAATTGTTCCTTCCGGCCTCGATAATTTTCCTTCAATACCTGCACTTTTTGATGTTTGAAACACCAATATTATTAGGAATTTCCTGAATAGAGGTTCCGGGCTTTTCGTTTTCAGTCAGAACATCTAATTCAAGATTTCCGCCAAATTGGCGTTTCTTCCGGTTAAGTTTCTCAAATTTTCTTAGAGTCCTGCAACTTGCCTCGTTTTTAAACTTCTCTCTTTGAGAAGCGATCGTTGTAAATTCACACTGCTTGACCATGATTTTTGTTGCATTCGAAATATACTTACAACATGTCGGTCCGTTGATTTTTATCCATTATTTATTTCGTTACAAGAATTTTGAACCCCAAAAATAGTTATCATACGATATCAACGGCGACACCGACGCATTACTGATATTTATCGTTTCTGTTTTCCGCGGCACACTTGAAAATTTTAAGGCGGAACCGGACACAAAGTGATGTGTTTCTGTCACGATAGATGGCGCTAAAATTACTTAGCTAATTATAAAAAAACTGTTGCATAAATTTTCGATTTTATTACTCGAATGTACCTAAAAGTACTATTTTTCTTTTAGTATTCTGCAGCTTTGCAGGTCTTAGACACCAGCCGCTTCCGAGTTAATAATTAAGGAAATCTTCTACATAACGAGGCTTTCGAATTAGCCCAAAATTTCCTTTTTACTTAATTAGAAGACGCTGTTTTTGTTTATCGGAGAGATCATTTAATATTATCATAATACATATTAAAAGTTGAAGATTCTGGGGAATTCTGTTACGTTACTATATAGAAAAACTTTTAGGAAAATATAATTTTACGTAACCCAATTCTCTTTCTTTTAAAAAACACTTTTTTGGGAACACAAAATCTAGCTGTGCGATATTTAGACGTTATTACTCAAGAAGTTGAAATTCACGATTTATTTTTGGTGTATTTACATGAAAATCATATTAACTTCTGGTTTTTAGATGATATAACATAATGTTATTTTTTTTAATATTGTGTACACAAGACACTTTCACATTTTATACAAAAGTCAATGCATTTATTTTTAAAACTATTGGAAAAAGTTTCAAAACCAATTTATTGGTATGAAAAAATATTAAAAATTATAACTTGAAGGGTAGTAAACATAAACAATCGCCTAAAATATTTTTGATTAACAAAAAAGGGAAATCGAATTGAAAAATAAATTAAAGTTACATCGATTCGAACAATAAATTCCACCACTAATTTACTGCTAATTAAAATTTAATTAATAGCACAGTAATTAACTTTCACTCTTTCGGTAGTTGCTGTTTATACCAAAACTATAATTTATTGTATTATTTCAATTTAGTTACTAGTTGTAAAATTGCAATAATAACAATCATAAATTATTGTTAAATTTAAAAAATCGTGATCAGTAATTATTAAAGGGGCGACACGTTACGTAAACTACACATCGTTCTACTTTGTAAATTTCTCTACACTTTCCACCGTTACAAATGTAAACAACTTAAATGCTAAAAATGCAAATCGAATCAATTTTTTTTAACTCGCCATAATTTTATCAAGTAGAAAAAATGCAATTAATATTCCACAATGATTCACGCAACGTTAATTGACACAAACATGATTCAGAAGTTTCTTTTGTAAAATTAAATAATGAGATGTTTTTACCTGAATAAATAATTTCTTGCTAAATAGACGTGGGAAATAATTGAACAATTTATTCTACAAAAAACAATCCTTAGAATTCATCAATTAAATATTTTTGCAAATAAGGCTACCGCTCGTCTGTCTTCTCTACCGCACATACGGGGCGTTGTAGGCACAACAATATATTCTTTAAAAAAGACAAAAGTATAGTAAACTTTCAGGATTTTTTGTACATGAAAGACAATTAAGTATTTTTAATAATTATTTCGTATGCGACATCTTCAGAAAAAAATTAAGTAGATAAAATTTTGATAAATTTAAACAAAAGTCTACCACCTGAAACTAGTTTCGAATTCTAGTACGAGAAAAGGCTGTAACGCGTCGTGCGAGCCACTCAAACCGCACCCTCAAGTTTTGTTCAGATTTTGCCACCATAACCTTGTCGCAAGTTTTCAATTAATTAAACAACAAATAAGTTACAAGTGAATGAACCTCAATGTCAATTACTTGCGTAAATATTGTAAATTCCACTTAATTTGTTTCTTTCCAGGTTCCAAATTGATACTACGGAACGTTAGTGGTAAATTTCGTTCTGGTGAATTAACCGCCATTTTGGGTCCATCTGGTGCCGGTAAAAGTACTCTCCTCAATATTCTCGCTGGATACAAGTACGTGCGAAATAATGACGAGGTTGTTGTATTTAAATAATTTTTTTTCTAGATGTCAAGGAGCTGCTGGTTCAATCCTGATCAATGGCGAGCAAAGGAACTCGAAAGATTTTCGGAATATGTCAAGGTATATTATGCAAGAAGACCTCATCCAACCTATGTTGACGGTAGGGGAGGCGATGATGATGGCTGCCGATTTGAAACTTGGCAAAAACGTTACTTATTGTGATAAAGAGAAAGCTGTACGTTGCGACGATTGTTGCAATTTTTTGTTGATTGATTACTTGTTTTTAGATTTCTGAAATACTTGAAATGTTGCGGTTAGTTAACACGAAAAATACTTCTACTAATAGATTGTCGGGAGGGGAAAGGAAGAGGTTGTCAATCGCTTTAGAACTCATTAATAATCCACCAGTGCTTTTCTTGGATGAGCCCACAACGTAAGTTTGCCAACTCCCGAAGGTTCTTTGGTATACACAAATAACTACGTTACGTGCATATTAACTTATTTGAAGAGAAATTTACTAAACTAGGATAACGAGTGCAATGCCCTCCAGTCTTTATTATAACATTTAGTTTTAGTTTTTAGGTGTAAGTGGGGACGGTTGGAAGGTTTGCACATTATCACGTGTGTTAACTGCGAACGATGGTAAATAAAGCGTGTTCAAAAAATAATAACCAAAAAGTACCACTCTATGTAACTTACAACGGTAGCTGCAGAGAATTGGGGGCAGGTCATCATTGAATTTTTTAAGAAAATTATTGTCAAAAATTTCTGAAGCATATTTGTTCTATCGCAAAAATATTTTCGTAATTGTATTGTAATTTTACAAGGTAACAAGTCAAAAACCACAACAATGAGAATAAATTAATATTTTTTGTAACATGCCACATGGGCCACTGATTTCCCCATATTAACAACCATGAAATCATCAACCACGACTCTCAACTGGCAATTAGGGTTGTAACGTCATTTTCCCTGTTGTTGTGTTAAGAAAGTGGAAGAAACCGCAGAAATTAAAGTTAATAATTACAAAAACATTTGCATCTTGATAATCTGTGTAATTGGTGAATAATCACCATATTTACAGATTTCTACTTTCATTAAATGTGATTTCAAGTCATTATTTTCCACGAATAATTACGTTCGAAACATAAGCTTGAGAAAATTGTTACAACTAATACCTGATTATGGACATGACATGATTGTTAGTTAAAACGCAATTAGAAACGCGACAGTACTCGATCCAATCAAACAATTTTTTAGCACTCTCAAACCATTCAACTCACTAAAATTGTCTCCAAATAAATAATTAAGCCAATGACGTATTTCCAAAAAATTACCCCTTTTGAATGACTTAATTTTATTTTTTGTACTTGTCTCAAATTATCGTTTTAACTGTGTCAAGTCGAGCGAGTAACGAAAATTGAAACGAATTATTTTATAGGGGATTGGACGATTTGTCCTGTTCTCAATGTATTTTCTTGCTGAAGCAACTGGTTCAAGGAGGAAGGACTGTGATATGTTCAATACACACGCCGAGTGCACGATTATTCACCATGTTTGACAATGTTTACATTATCTCGCATGGTCAATGCGCTTATCAAGGTTATGGACCGGACGTGGTGCCATACTTGTCAAATACAATCGAATTGGATTGCCCCAAGCATTATAATCCAGCGGATTTCGGTAAGTGACCCACTTACATCGTCAATGCTAACAAACTATACAAAAGATTGTGTCAACAACTTATATTAGCGAGGGGTGTATCCAATTTTTTTTAAATTTCAAAGAAATTTGGATACAACCCCCCACTATTGTTGTCTTAAATTATTAACGCCCCTGGGCCAGTTGATTCCTTTCTAAAGCATTGTGGGTAATAAAACTTTAATATATTCACTCAAATTGTATTCATGTTTTACTACGTGGATACAACCCGGTTAAATAAATTGACGGTACCATGAGTAGGCAGTTTCTACCTGAATTGTTGAAAACTGCATAATGATGCATAAATTTCGATGTTCATACAAAAAAGTTTTCTTGGTAAAAGCTAAAATTGTTTAATTAATTAACGTCATCGGCCTTGATTCTAATTGGGATTACTTAAGTGGAATTAATTGTGGTTCCTCAATTATTTTTGGTTTTTAGTTATCGATGTCTGCAGCGGAGAATATGGTGATTTTCAAGATAAAATGGTTTCGGCTATTGATAACGGTCGTTGCCACAACTATAAGGGAAAAATAACTTCAATTTTCGACCCCGTAGAAGAAGTTGGACACAAAATGGAATTTTTCGAACTGAATCCAAGTGTTGAATACAAATCGTCGAATTTTGAACAATTTCGAGTTTTACTTAAAAGAATGTGGTTACAAATGTGGAGAGATAAGGTGATTAATTACTTCCATTGTTTTGGTTAATAATTAATTTGATTAATTCCAGAGTTATTTACTATTGAAAACATCTCTCCATTTAATTATGGGTTTATTAATAGGAAATTTATATATTGGAATAGGAGAAGACGGATCTAAAACAATATTTAATTTTGGTTTCTATTTTACTTGCATTATTTTCTTCATGTACGTACCGATGTTGCCAGTTTTGTTATCGTGTAAGATTTCGTTAATAATCACGAATTATTAATTAATTACGAAATTGTAGTTCCCACAGAAGTGCAACATTTAAAAAGAGAACATTTTAACAAATGGTACAACTTACCTTCCTACTATTGTGCTTTAACAATATCAAGTTTACCCATACAAATTTTTTTGGGTTGCACATACATCACTATGGTTTACACCCTCTCAAACCAACCATTCGAGCTGGAACGGATGGTTCTTTTCTATTTCATTTGCATGTTGACCAGTGTGGTTTCCGAAAGTTTAGGTCTTCTAATTTCTTCGACTCTTAACGTTACGGTAAGTTTTAAATTTAAATTTTTTGTTTATTATTAATAATAATTTTTTAGAATGGAGTTTTTGTGGGGCCGGTAGTTTCGGTTCCTTTAATGCTGTTGGCTGTTTATGGATTCGGTGAACGTTACGCGAATATTCCAAGTATAATAAAATTTTCGATGTACTTCAGTTATTTGAGGTATTCTATGGAAGGTTTGACTGCAACCATGTTAAGGGGACGACCTCGCTTAAAATGTCCTGAAGAAGAAGAATTTTGCATATTTACCAACTTAGATAGCTTCATTGAGATAATGGGGATGGACAACGCTATCATATGGCTTGATATTTTGGTTCTCATTCTGTTCTTAGTAGTGCTTAAAGGGGCCAGTTATTATTTGTTGAGGCAGAGGCTGTCGCCCAACAAGACCTTCGTTGCCCTTCAATATATTGGTAGATTTGTCAAATCTAAATTTGTCATTGGGCGATGATCGAAGAGATTGTAGAGATTTTAATTTTCGATAGGTGTAATTTTGTTAATGATTTGTTAACGTATTTTCATATCAAGTAAATACAATTTTTAGTATAAACTTACGCAATTGATTCCAATTTCCGCACTTGTGTTACGATATTAAGGGTAATCAGTCTTCCTAAGCAAGAGTGAAAGGATTTACAAGGAACTACATTAAGGTAATACGCAATAGTTTTAAAAATATATCGTACGCTTCCCAAAATTGAAGAGCTTTTTCAAAATTGGTTTAAAACAATTAAGAACTGCCATCACCGACGAAAGATGCAATGCCTTGTGTTAGTATCAACAAAAAGTTACTTAACAAAGGTACCTTCAAATTTTTAAATGCAGAAAAAAAAAATTCTAATTTTAAATATTTGTGCGCATTTTTTATATTTTTGAAATAGGACCACTGCAATGCTCATTAGCCTCGGGACCCAAAAGGTCGGCGGCACAATGATGTTCAATAAACAAATAAGTTATGTTAAGAATAAATTGTAAGGATAATAAAAAGTTGAAGGCTGCAGTTGCAATCGAATATAAAACTATGTACAACTATTTTCCTGCAGGAGTCAGGGATAAAAGCGATAATTTTGATACAATAACCGTCTAAAAGCCCAAGTCCAAAAAATATTCATCAACATTGATAAAATCATAGTAAACACCAAATGATTAAAGAAAAACGCAAGTTGACCACTCCATCTCTGACCTGTTTTTAACAATCTTAGTTATCCAAGCTATTTCTTGAAGGCTGTTGCTTTTAGCACAACAACGAGGACAAGGTTGCAGAAATCCAACCATATTAATAACAATCTCGCTGTTAGAGGCATCGGAATTAACGTTATATTTTTTTCAATTAATTTCCTAGTTATTATGACACTTTACAGCAGTTGAGGAAGGTTTCTACAAAACGGTCAAAACTTAATTTACCCAATAGCAAGCAATACCATTCGGAAATTTAACAACAAGCGATTAGAAGGACCCATACATCGAAATTATAATTTTTCTATTGCAACACTAATTTAAAGTTTTGGATCAATTTCCATTCTTAATGTTTATAATAATTGCGACTGATTTGTGGTTTTGATTGCACCATAATCTGGCAAAAGATTAGTCTCGTTACGTTAATTGATTAGCGTTGATGGCGTTCTCGTTATACTCCTCAATCCGGGCGGTGTATACCAGATGGCGCTCTCATTCCTGACAAAATCTGTAATGTTTTTATTAATGTCTCTTTTATTTATAATGGAATTGAAGTCGAGGTACAAGAACAGTCGATATTGGAACATAGCTATGTCGGTATTTTACAGATATTCAATTAATGTCGCTCTAGTCAATTTTTCTCATTGCATCCACTCATCGGTGTGTGGTGTTGGTGGGTTTTACTAGCAATTTACTACTCAATAACTTCTTGTAGCCCGAATTTCCACATTAGATATTGAAGAGTTTTGGATTACCTTGAACGTAGTTGATATGCCACTCACCATTGTTCTCACTTATAATTAAACTGCTTTGCACTCACTTACGGTCACTCGCGGTATTTTGGTTCTGCTAAAATACAGTTAATGTTTATATTATTGTTGATTTATATATTATTAGCATGAGCGCTTTCAACGACTGATTTTTTGTTCCGAATTTTTGCGTTTAAGAAACTGTTAAGCAATAACGCGGCCAGTTATAAAATGCATGAGTTAGTAAACAATTTTTTTGTACCATTCAGGTTACAAAAACCAAGACGTAGGTGTGCATGTGGTTGAGAAGTTTCGAACTGTAATAAAATATCAGGATTTTTTTCAAATTTCTGGTTCTTTGAAAGTTAAAACAGTTGAGGAAAGTCTCGACGGAATGATTAAAACGTAAAGATGTAATTTACCTAATAACACGCTCAAAATCCCAGACATTTGATTCAAAGCATCGATTAGGAAGACCTACAAATCGAATTGATAAAATTTTTATTATAGTCCTCAATTAAAGTTTTGAACTAATTTTAATTTTTATCCTGATTGAGATTGATTTGTGGTTTGCATTCCACTATAATGGCATGATAGAGTTACTTCAGTTGATTCGCGCAGATAGTTGATACTGAATAGTGTTCTCCCCAATCTGAACGGTGTCTACCAGAGGGCGCTCGCATTTCTGACAAAATCTCTAGTAACCAAGAAAAAAATGTAAATAAAAATTTAGAACGCACTTTACAAGTTTGAATTTGCTCTATAACTATTGGAATTTAAATCTAAATGCAACAGTAACGAGAACATGAACTCGCTACATGTTCTTTTATATCTTCTTTGATCTTGTGATGAGTAGAAAGAATAGAAAACGACATAAGTCTACATAATTATTAGTTTGGCATTCTCTCGCATGAAATTATCAAAGTGAACAACTGATAACTGATAACCGAAGGCAAGACTATCTAAGTACTATTCAAATTCTTATTTTAGAAATTAATTCATTCTAAATAATATCAGCTGCGGCCAGTTTTAATATAATTTCAGAAGGATTGTTTTCCCACTGTATTTAAGGTATTAAAAAAATCAAAACTTAGATGCGAATGTGCTTAATAAATTTCGGATTGCAGCAGTTTTCTTTTCTGATTGCTGGAAACTTAACAGTTGAGGAAGATCGCGACCAAACGGCCGAAACGTAAAGATGTAATTCAGCTAATCATTAAAACTCAAACAAACCATTAGGAAGGCCTAAAAATGTAAATAACGATTTTTTATCGTAGCTTGAATTTAAAGTTTTTGAACAATTTTCATTCTTAATTCTATCCAGAGCTAAACTCGCTGCACGCTCCTCTAATTTTTTTTATCGCGCCGTCGAATGGAAATAAAAACTTCTTTGTCGCATTAAATAATCAAATTTAATGACTGAGGGGTCGCAACAGCAAGGTAGACTATGTCTAAGTATTTTAAAAATATTTTTAAGTCTAGCCAGCTCCACCATAATTTTTGGATGATTGTTTCGCTTCAGTGTTTAGGGGAAAAATATTCAAAACTCACCCGGCAGGTGTGAATACGTTTAATAAATTCCGGATTGTAACAAAATATCGGGCACAAGCACGAACCTGAACGAGTATTAGTTACAGAAGTCTTACAATTCCTTTCGCTGTTAAAATGTAAATGTACTAATGTAATAGACAATCTCATATCTCTTATAGTTCAACCTTTAACAATCTTTAACAAAACTAAACCAGTTGATTCTTTTTGTCACAAATATTGTTATCAAAAATTTTTTTGCAAAAAAAATTTTAACTGTTAGGGGTTGTCCACGTATTTTGTTTGTTTAAAATCAATTGTTGGGGCGGTGGGGATAATTCAGTGTGTGCAAAAGAGGGTTGAGGCTTGTCGTTTCTGAGTTCAGGATGATGAAATTCTGATCTTATTTCTGTGCGTTATTGATTTCATCATTATTCGAAAAAACTTAGTTATTTGATAGTTGGGTGAAATAAAGTCTATTTTTCTGTAACAAATTACGTCAGCTTGATTAAGTCAACGATCCTATCAGCCGCGAGTATCGGGTTTAGTAGTAAATTTGACGCAAAATAAGAAACATCGATATGAGTTGCCCGCTTCGATCTGGGTAAGTACAAACAAAAATGTTTATTAACTAAAAATAATTTTTCCAACAAGTGATCCTCAAGATGGAGAAACTTTGGGGGATGAAAGCGGGATGCTGTATAACGAATATTTGATGTTAGACAAGATTTTGAAAGCGCAAAGAATGTTAAGTGCCGAAAATAAACAACCCGTCCACGACGAACACTTATTCATCGTCACACATCAGGGTAAAAATTACAAAAAAATTTCAAATTACCAATAAAATTTTCCAGCTTACGAATTATGGTTCAAACAAATTATTTTCGAGTTAGACTCGATTCGGGCCATTTTCAGTGATGTTCTTGAAGAATCCCAAACTCTTGAGATTTTGAAACGTCTCAATCGCGTTGTGTTGATTTTGAAGGTCAGTTTCAAAAAATGTTGATAAGCTAGAAAATTTCACAATCACTTTTTGTTTTATGCACGGGTCGCCACCCAATAACGATAACATTTTGTGTATATACAAAAATTCACAATAATGTTGCAATCTTGTTATTGCAGCTTCTCGTCGATCAGGTCATGATTTTGGAAACCATGACCCCTTTAGACTTTATGGATTTTCGCGGTTACCTTCGTCCAGCTTCCGGTTTTCAAAGTTTACAATTCAGACTTCTCGAAAATAAATTAGGGGTACGACCCGAACACCGAGTCAAATACAACCAAAACTACCACAAAGTTTTCGGTAATGACGTTGAAGCCCTAAAAAAAATTCAATCATCAGAAGAGGAACCGTCACTCACCGATTTGGTTCAAAGGTGGTTGGAGAGAACTCCGGGGTTGGAAATTGAAGGGTTTAATTTTTGGGGCAAGTACCAGAGGGCGGTCGAAATGCTGCTAGATGAACAAAAAGTTTTAGCAGAGGTTTTGAATTTTTTCTTTAAAACGTTGCGGTAATTTTATTGATTTTAGAAAGAAACTAACCCGAAATTAAAGGAATATAAACTCAGCGATTTGGAGAAGCGAGGGGAAGTTTACGAGTCGGTTTTCAAGCCTGAATTGCATCAAGCTCTGCTTAAACGGGGTGACAGGAGGTTCTCCCATAAAGCTTTTCAGGGCGCTATAATGATAATGTTCTACAGGGACGAACCAAGGTTCAGTCAACCCCACCAAATTCTCACTCTATTAATGGACATCGATTCCCTCATCACCAAGTGGAGATGTGAGTAGTTTGACCCAAATTTCACCCAACCTGAAATCAAGTTCTTGCCATTGCCGCTTTTTCACTTTACAATAGCTTCAAATTTCTATTCTTGTAATTCATTTACATGAAATAACCGAAAATTAACCAAATACAATCACAAAGTCTAATAAGCTTTCAAAAATTTACGTTCAGTTTATTGGTTTCCTAGACTTGGGCTAATTTCTTGATTATTATACTACTTTAAATATTTAATTGTTTTTTCTAGACAATCACGTGCTTATGGTGCAGAGAATGATTGGTTCTTCGCAACTGGGAACTGGGGGTTCTTCAGGATATCAATATTTGCGATCTACTTTAAGGTAAATTAATTCTATTACAGATTTCTGTAACTTAATAATTGTTTCAGTGATCGGTACAAGGTTTTCGTGGATTTGTTCAACTTATCAACGTTTCTGATACCTCGTTCCTACATACCACCCCTCTCTTCATCTATGAGGAGCCACTTGTGCAACTGGGGTCCTGGCAAGGTCACTAACGGAAATTAATTTTTAAGTTGAGTGCACTTAATTTATTCCTAAGCAATATCTAATCGTTAAATTAATCAGGATGGAGATGGAATTTGTATGATTTATCATTCACGAAATAAAAGTTGGGATATTAGCAACGATTTATCGTTTTTATTATTAACTTCCTATTTGATGGGAAAAGGAAGTTTTTTGATGAAATTGGAAAAGTTGTGCAACAATATCTAGATTTTCTATTATAAAAGCTTTGTCGGGGCTTAATGAAAAAACGATTGCGACAACAGTTTATTTAGACATCTAATTTAATACTTGGATCTGCTGTAAAGGTAGAATTGAATGAATCCTACCACCATCAAATACATCTACAATAGATGTTGAACGGTTGCAATTTACTTGAAATCACAAAATGATTAAAACTTGTACATATAGAATTTATAATAGAATAACGTTTGATAACCTCCACTTGATCAACCAACACATTATCAACAAAGTTAAAAGCTCTCACTCTTTGCACAACTCCACCTATTAGTACCAATTCCAGTATAACAAGTAACTACATGCTACAAGGCGAGTATCATAAATAAAACCAACAAATGAAGGACTAGATCTTAAAAGATTAAAATATTGGTCCTAAGCAAAAAATTCACTTTTACTCGACATTTCATACTCCAATTCCTCATTTTTGTACATATCAATCAGCTTTTGAATATCATGCGACAACATTTCCAACTGTTTATCGTGTTTAATCTTCAACTTTTCCTTTTCTTTGCTTTGCTTAATGGTAGCCGTTTTTCTTTCTTCCAAAAACCGTTTAGTGTTGTTTTGTTGTTTCTCCTTCAACCGACGTTCTTTATCCCGTTTAGTTTTCAAATTCTTATCGTTAGTTACCTAAAAAAAGACAATTATTTCTTAAATTTATCTAAAAAAAAAATTACTTCTTTGGCCGTTTCCACTGAAATTTTCGCTTGCATACTGTTCATTTCTTTCAATTCCCGATCGTGTTTCGCCTCCAATTGTTTCATTTGAGAACCTTGCAACAGTTCCATGTGACGCCGCAAAGCGTCGCGTTGATCGTCCAACTGATTACGCAAAAATTCCCACTCTTGCTTGCGATGACGTTCCATCAAACCGCTCCATTCGAGAGTTTGTTCAGTCACCAATTTACGAACGGCGGGATCGTTAACCAAATCATTCTTACTACAATTAAACAATAAACAAAAATTGCGTCAAACTAAAACAATTACTATACTTTTTCCCTTTAATCAACTTATCTATAGCTGAACATTGCGATTTTTGCACCCCCAATTTTTCCTTTGTTTGCTTCTTTTTTAACGCATCGTACTCTTTTTGTTGTTTTTTGGTGGTTTTCTGGAAAGCTTTATCTTGTTTGATCGACTCTATAGTGATGGGTTCAAAAACTAAGGGTTCCTCCTTCTTTTCTTCTTTCTCTTTCTGTTTGTCACTACCCTTATTATCAGTTACCTAAGTAATTTTGTTAATAAATAAAATTATAATGAAACAAGTAATTACTTCAATTCCCATCGACGACATTTGCTCGTTTTGTTTTTTTTTGGCACCAATGAAACCTCTGGGGTCACTCAAAGCGGCCATGAAATCCTCGAAACCGTCCGGCACGTAAATTTTAAGTTCGATATTACAAAACAACATCGGCAACGACATTGGGAAATTAGCCTCGGTTCTCAAAGAAATATGCCGATAACCGGCTTGTAGGCCGTCAAGTGGTAAGATTCTCTGTCCCAACAACTTGCCGCTTTCGTCGTAAACCCCAAAACGTAAGACAGCTAAATCGGGGAGTACCACCTTTCTGAACAAGAAAGGTTCTTCGTTATAAACCGGATTCAAACCGTTGGCCGGAACCATTCGGGTCCGAAATTCGCGTCGAATAGTGTCAGTGGGTAAACCATACATATCCACTTCGACGTAAGTACCCACCTGCAAATAGTTAATAAAATTTCCACGTTCAATTCTGGGATCCGCGTCACTGGCAAAAATTTTTTTTAGCGCAACATTTACGCTAGCATTGAAAAAATTGAATAACAAGCTGCCAGTGCTGAGGATAAGTGTAACAGCGTTACCTTTTTATCCGACAAGAATTGACCTGCGATTACTTGAACGGAACATTGGGCGGCAATTACGCCATCTACAGGACTTTCCGCGAACGGATCGAAAGTGCGATCGTGTCTTCTCATGAAATCGGGTTTGAGAAGATATCCGCAATTGCCGTTGTATTCGAATTTTCCTTGATTCAATTGCATTGGTAAATCGGACGTTTGGAAGTTGAGCGAAACCATTTGACAACCGGCGTTCCAGAAAACTTGAGGCATATAATTGGATGAATTGGCTCTGGCACCGCTGGGATAAATGCGCGACATCTGTCGTTTGTTGTAGTTAACGAACTCGATCGCTTGATATTTGAGATAATTTAAGCCGACCGGTTCGGAAAAACTCGACATGTTGTAATGGATGTTTTTTTCTGGAACGAAACGATGACGATGTTTGTTTTTAAATTGGCATAACACTTACGTTCTGCATAGTCGAAACTTTGGAATTTGACGGGTTGGGCGTAATTGACCATGGAACTGAGCCAAGGGTGCACGTTGGTTGTGGAACCGGTATATTGAACGGGTACCGCGACATCGCCGTCGCCCGGAGCGCCATCTGCTGCCGGCGCCTACAACCATCATCAATCTTTAAGTGTCACGTTATATATATAATCATTTATTGTGCTATAATTTATACATACAAAAGGAATGGCATCAACAATAAGTTGATTTTCATGCCATCCTAAACAACAACCAATCACAAAACGACAATTCAACAGTGTAATTACAACTCATGTTTACACCATGTAATAATAAAATAAGTCACCGTTTCTTAAAACTAATACTGGAGCATATGCAAATTAAAAGTAAAAAAGCCTATTAAGTTAATAGTATTCTAAGCCAAAATATGAAGAAAAAAGAAAAAAGAAAAAAAAAAAGACTCAAATATAATTTTAAATAATAATACAAGAGACCCTCTCCGTATTTTAACCCATGTGCCTATACCTCTCAATAAGTGTTTCCCGGATAAGCCTTCTATAACTTGGCTCGTATAGAATTGGAGCGAATTCGTTGAGGAGGCTCACAGATACATATTCAAAACTGCTTTTAAAACGTTGCGTTCTATGTTTTGGAGTACAGTAACCCAGCCTCCGCAGCGTGAGTCCGTGAACCGACGATCTGTGTTTAATCAAATCCATCAAGTATCCCGGAGACTTTGTCAGCAACAGATTTCTTAGGAAGCACAAATAGATGAATTTTACACGATAGCATACATTTAGCTCTCGCAGAGACAAAATATACGGCGTTACGTGATGCCCATACGGGACCCACAGAACAAATCGCACTGCCATATTCTGTATTCGTTGCATTACAGCTTTGTTTGATATTGAAAGATGGTGATAGTAGACAGCTATACCGTATTCTATTTTAGGGTAGACCAGTGACTTCACTAGGCGCAATTTTATTTCCTTTGAGAGGAACGGCTTAAAATGATGCATGGATCTTAATAATGCCACAGCTACCCCATACATCCGTTTCACGTGCGCTTCGAAATTTAAATTATTATCTATTATTACTCCTAAATTACGGCCCTTTGCCGCGAAAGGAACCACCTCATCGCCCACATAGATTCCGTGTAAAGACAAATCGATTTTCTTCTGCAAGATAGCGTCACCAATGCACAACAGCACAGACTTTGCCGGGTTCAGTGCTAGGCCGTTTCTCCCACAGTACCCACCCAAGCCATGCAAGTCGCTGTTAATCTTGTAGGCAGCGTCCGCGGACTCCGCAACTTTAAAGGACACGTACGCCTGCACATCATCCGCGTACATGTGCCAGTTACAGAATTGAAACGATTCACCCATGTCAAATACAAAAAGCGAAAACAAAATAGGTCCCAAAATGCTACCCTGCGGGACTCCACTTTTCACATACATTTGCCTCGACTGCGCTCCATTCCATGTCACCGACTGCCCACGTTCATGTAGGTAATCCTGAAATAGACTCAATGTTTCCTCCGAAAACCCTAAGAAGTGCATTTTTGCTAGAAGCAGCTCAAAATTTACAACGTCGAATGCCTTTCTTTGATCTAAGAGGATTAAAAATGTCAACATGGAGTCGTCCATCGCACGAGCAATATCATTAGTTACCTTTAATAAAGCCGTCACCGAACTATGACCCCCCCGAAACCCGGACTGAAACCCAGGCAACAACGAATTCCGCTCGAGATAGGTCCGCACCTGATCCGCAACAACCCGCTCAAAAACTTTAGATAACGTTGGCAGCAAACTTATTGGCCTATAATCTAATAAATTTTTAGGAGAATGAACCTTTGGTATTGGCAACACGTAAGCCGTCTTCCACACCTCCGGAAAGGTCCCCGCGCTAATGCAATCATTTACAAGTTCCGCAACAACTGAAACGCAAAAAGGTGCAACCAGCCCAAGCATAACACTGTTTATACCGTCCACGCCATAAGAGACCGTCTTTATGCCGTTGATAACCTTTATTACCTCTTCAGCCGTTACCGGGGTGATCGAGAAGGCTAGATCCTCTCTATATTTATTTTGCCGGTAAAACTCAATCAAATTATCGTCAATAACATTATCGTCTGCGATGTTAATGAAGAATTTATTCAAGTCATCAAGTTCCAATATTTCAGGACCCAAATGTTCCCCGCACATGCGGTTTCTAACCCTTCCTAGATTCCACGACCTTAATACTTTCCAAAGCTCGGCAGCATTGTTACCACAGCGCTCAATTTCATGTGTCAAGAACGCTTTTTTTTCGCGCCTTATGGCTTGGTTAGTGTAATTTTTTAATGCGATATAATATTGTTTATGCTGCAGTAACCCCGTTCTTGCAAACCGCTTCAGCGCCCTATTGCGAATCAAAATCATTTTCCTGATGACAAATGTGATATACGGCTTCCTGCCAGCCGAACGAAGCTCGCGCAAGGGAGCATGCCTGTCAAACAAATGAAGCACCGTCTCATTAAACTTTGCCACCCTCAAATTAATGTCCTCAATCGAACGCAATGCATCCCAGTCAGTCCTTCTCGCGTCCCGCTCAAATTCAACCCGATCAATTCCACGCAGATTCCTCGTCCGTACCGGTCTTTTTGTTGGCAGGGTTACCCGCAGCTCAACATAGCACGTTACCAGCAAGTGATCGGTAATGTCACCCAAATCAAAGTTTTCTGGTTTAGCCACCTTCAACGAACCGCTCACAAAAATGACATCAATTAAAGTTTCGCTTGTTGTAGTGATGCGTGTTGGTTTTTCAACTATCTGCACAAGTTTATATCTATCGGCAACGCCCATTAATTTGCGACTTTCCCACGAATTTATGTTCAACAAATCAATATTGATATCACCAAGCAGCAGAATAGCATCCGACCGAACACTTACAGCATCAAGTATGTCACAAAGTTCAGTTAGACCAACAGATACACTAGTGCGGGGTGGCCTGTACACTACACATACCAGAAGATTTGTCTTACCCATAATGAGCTCGACACATAGTTTTTCAATAACCGAACCTACACCAATATCAATTGTTCTCACCCTATATGAATTTCTTATATAAAGGCCAACCCCACCACCCCTGGTTGGTCTATCACAATGAAGAAATTTGTAACCAGGCATTTTTACAGAATCAAGAACACAATCCGGCGACAACCACGTCTCAGTAACCGCCATGATATCGAAGTTATAAAACATCATTTGAGTGTAAAATAAGTTAAAATTAGATAACAGGGACCTAATGTTCACATGGCATACCCTCCCGAGAACACTACCAGTCGCACTGCGTTGCAGAGGCGGACCAAGTCCAGCTCCGGGAACAGACGTGGCACTGATGTCACTGACAGATTTAGAATACTCCAAAACTTGAGCGGCGAACTCACTGCTTGAAGACGAAGGGGAGCCAGCACCAACAGCATCAACCACTCCCAGTCCATATCCATCATCGCCAGCGAAGCCAGTTGAAGAGGGTCCACCCAGTAATTGCTAGGGAACGAAATGCCCCGAGCCCCCGCCAACCGGGACTCCGAAGAGGTCAAGCTTGAACTTACTTAATGATCTGCTGTACGCCGCGCAGGCAGATATATCCCAGGCCGCGTGCGCAACATCCAAACTTCCGTTTCGGTTTTTATTAAAATTGAGACAATTTGCGCAACGGTATTGATCCTTCTGATCCCGTGTAAGCAAGCAATCCTTAACAAGATGGGCTCCAGCACACAGAGGGCATACAGGACTATTTTTCCTCGGACAGTGATCAGATACGTGGTTCAGTCCGCTGCAGGAAAAGCACCTTCGCAGCGCAAGAGCGTCATACACGGAACAGCCATCCAACCCAATCAACACATGACCAGTATCCAGCAATTTCTTATAACTAACAGCATCAACCCGAACAGTAGCCTGATACACAGAAGAGTTTCTCTTGAGCGGAACAACCGACACTATCTCGCAAACGGACTCAGAGTCAAACAAAGCAGCGTTTTGATTTTTTAAATAAGCACAGAGTATATCGTCACTGAAGGCCTCCGACATACCAACTATTCTAACCCTGGGGCGTACAGCACTCAGTTCATGTACTTCATAATCGCAGGATAATTTTTCCCGGGCCAGTTTGCTAAACCTAGACGACTCGTCAACATCACGGCAGCTCAGGATTACGGCACCATCTCTGGCCTGCTTGACGTGTTTAATGTCCACCTTTGCGTTAATCGGATCAATCTTGGCAAGAATATCAGCTTTGGTTTTTCCACCGGGTTGTTTTTTGTTAATCGGCTTGACTATCACTTTTGATCGGGCAGATGTAGATGCCACAGCCGCATAGGAATCAGGCGGTGTCCCGCGCAGGAACGAGGAAGTGCCCGACCTCACCACAGACTCGCACTGTGCCCTCAGGGCACGAGACACAGAGTCAGAGAGTCTGGCAGATGACGCTTCGGTCGCCGAAGCAAGTGTCGCCCCCACCAAGCCAACAAATTCTGCTCTAAATGCTTCAAAATTCTTCTCCAGGACCGATAACATGTCGTCAAGCTTTTCCTGCAAAATATTATGGAGCGCAGCACCATCAATAGAAAGGCAGGTGCGCTGGCAATCAGAACACCTCCACGACAATCCCCGGACGTCCCTCAACGGCCTCACAAGGTCCAACGGCAAACCGGCGCATTTAAAATGATTTCCCCGCTTACAGCTTCCGGCGCACAGAAGCCCAGGCATAGCCGAAGAAAAAGCAACATCGCACTTAAAACATACCGGAGCCATGGCCGCCGGTCACGGGCCACCGCAGCACAACGGCAGGAAATGGCGGAGGCGCCGGGCGAATCCCACCAAGTCGGCAACGGAGATAAGCGCAGCGATGTTTTCTTTATTCGCATACAAGCTGATAAGAACCGAACCAAAACAAACCAAACTATTATGAATCACGCCCTCACGGGCAACCACGCAAACACTTAGTGCTCACAACGAGAAAGAGCCCGAACAGAGCTTCACATCCGCATCACTCACTCTTAATAATTCTCAACAATTGCAGACAAATTGACTAAATAGACGGGAGCCTTTTTTCAAACACCCGTCCGTGTAGCTGTCACAAACGTATTCTAAAACGTTAACTAAATTGGGCGCTTATTTGGCTTCTCCCGCAACCAAGTGTAGCAAACAATATATAAAACGGTAGATAAATTTGTTGCTTTCTCTTTAATACCATTTGCTTGAATGAAATTAGTTCTCTTCAAAATTCCTCAATCCACGAGTTGGAGAGTATAATAAACTTAAGCTTCAGTACAGCGGAACTGCGGACCGCAACCCATTAGACTTAAAAACTCAAAAGCGATTTGGGATTACATAATTTAGGTTAGATAGAGCAAGTGCTGCCGTCTCAATTCAATTAAGTAGAGTTTAAAACTTCCCGGCATTAAATTAAATGTTCCATACTTACCATTTTTTTTTTGTTTCGATTCCGGTAAAGATCCTTAAGATAAATTAAGAAAATTGCTTACCTCGACTGAAATATCTGGGGGAATAGGCCTATCAGCCGACGCGCTGGCATCTTCCTTCTCCTCATCTTCAATAACGAACTGGCCTTGCCTGAACAAATCCAATTCCTGCTTCTCAACTTCCGGTTTCAGTCTCTTGTTTTTAATCAAAATTTTTCTCTTAAGATACGAGGGTGGTGGTAGCGGCATGCCGGGTTCCAACGGATAATCATCAACGGGTTCCTTGAGTAACAAATCACCTGTGATCCATAGTTTTAGTTTAAAAAAAAAAATTATAATTTTTGACGAGTACCCAAAATTTCATCGCAATACTTGGCCAACTTATGTTGTTGAGTTTTGCAACAATGGTTCTCGAAAGACAATATCACCGGGTAGTCTGACGTCACGAAAGCGGTATCTCTAATTGCGTAAATCACGTCTTTAAAAAGAATATCGGTACACATAGCTCTGCCGTGAGTGATGATAGGTTCTTCGTCTTCGCCTCTACCTGGAAGTTGCTAGGTAATTTTGATTTAAAAAAAAAGAAGAAAGTACCGTTCCAACAGTCCAATTCGACGCATCTACAACCGGCTAACAAAACTTGTCGATACATTTCCACGGACGATTTTCCTCCGAATTGTCGACCGCTCAAGTAAGTGTTGTGGCTGGAATTGATGTAATAAGCGCACAATGGTTGATCCATGTCCATGTAGATGTCGAGACGATCCAGAAAAACTGGCGCGTTTTCATCAGACATCAAATACCTAAAAATCGAAATTTTAGGAAGTTTTAAATTTAAAAAAAAAATTACCTAATAAGTCCATCTTTGGTTAATCTGTTTGCAACCTTGGCGGCCTCGTCCTGTTCGTAAGTTGCGATAATTTCAGATGCTCTCTTATCGTCGTATAAAGGATACAAAATTTCGTTGAGTCTGGGGTCTCTTTGTTTTTCGTTCAAAAAATTAATAAATTGCTCCAAATTCATGTAATCAGCTTTGCCTTGAGTGCTAAAATTACAATTCGAGTAAATACCGATATTGTTAATTGGAAAAACTCACATGGAACGGAAGAGTTCTTCTATGTCGTTTCTGGGGCAAATTTTATGATAAAGCGCGTAAAATTTATCGAAAGTGAAAGCTTCGGGTTCGATCACGTCGTTTTTACCGCTGGGTAACCCCAATTCGGATAAGCATTGATAGACGAGCTTTTCGGTTTTGCCAGAAGCGAAAGTGCGCGCCACCACTTTAACTGAAACTTTACCTCTCGGATCTACCAGAAAACCGAGTCGCATCCAGCTAAAAATTCGTTTGATTGCAACACGGACAAAGAATGCTGTTTCAAACTTAATTGTACACAAATATCAAGCGGAACGAAATTTTAGTCGTCAGATATGAAGCGTTACGAGTTACAAGAGCGTTCCAGTGAGGTCGCTGTTTAGTAATTTTTAGCAATTGTCAAAAATGTTTACAAAGACCCGGAAATAATTTAGGGCAATTTTTAAAATCTTGATGAATATATTCAGACGTTGATGTTATTTTGAACCCAACTTTATGGCTTAATATCCCCAAGCTTATCAAAAACTATAAAAATGTAACAAGGAAAAAAATCTTAAAGAGAAACACGTTCCAACCAATAGAAACTGCCTGTAGTTTGCACAGTTTACCGAAAAATTAATATATCGAGCCATTGGTGGCCTAACGATTAGAATGATATGAAGCTAAAGTTCAGATAGTCGTTAACGTCTCCTTCAATTCAATAAAAACGGGTTAACGAGTCACTGATTCGAATTCGAAAACAGAACAATGAAGAAAAAATCAATTTTGGTACTTGTTTTTGAAGCGCCATCTAACAATCTTCGATGCAACTATCGCTTGAAAATCTTATGTTGCCATCAGTTTAATCATTGATTATTTATCTCTAAAAAGTCAATGGTTTAATGTACCGGGTCACTGCTAACGTGACGACTAGTTCGATAATTGTTAACGCGTCTTAAATTCCAATAAAAAGGAGGCTAATATTCTTGAATCATTGATTACAGTTCGAAAACAGTAAAATGTTGAAAAAATCAATTTTGTTTCGATACTGCTTTTAGAAGACGAGCGTAGCGCCATCTAACAATCTCCGATACAACTATCGATTCAGCAGCTTTACGTTATTTTTAATAATAAAAAAATTAAAAACCTTCCAGTTCACCCCCAATTCATTTGATGTAACTTCTCCAACTAACTTCATATCTAACAATTGCTGCCACATCAAAATTAAGGAATTTGAGTGTAAATGCACACAGAAAAGCAGACAGAGAAAAATAAGTAAGCAATCAAAGAAATTAATGAAGTCACGATTATAATTGTTATGTATCCAAGAGTGTCTGTGGTTGTCTCAGTCCAATTTGGCATGCGTCCCTGTTAAATCTGACTACTTGAAGGAAATTTAAGGCCAATAGATGTCATGAAGCACGTTCTATTGGATAATCCTAAAGAATGAAGTTATGTTATCAAATAAAATGTTTCGCTTTTTAGATTATAAGTTACTTGCCGGGCGATACACGTCTGTATTGCTGGTTGCGGAAACAAACTGAGTACGATTTGTAGAGAGCGGCAATGATACATTTTTAATGGTTACGCAACTTCAAACTTATTAGATCGCGTTGCAAAACCAGCTACTAAACTGCAAATAGCTACTAAAACTCACTGCTTCATCAGCGCCGTTCTTGGACACACGTTAACAATCTTATTGTTGTGAATAACGCTCCTCAAAGCTTGTTGCCACATCTGTTGCAGAAGCCATGCAAAAAAAACGAATAAACAAATATAATTAAGAGAAAAAAAACATCAACATGCTGGTGCGTTAGTCGGGCTAAAAAACAATAATAGCTGAAACGTTCACATGCTCTTCCTTGTTATTGTTAGTGTTAAAAGGGGCAATAAATACGAAAAACTTACTGTTTTTTCAAACAAGTCATTGGACAGAAGTTATTCGCTTTCACGTTATGAGTAATCTTTCTTAAACCGTCCAACCACACCTTCAATACAGATTCAAAGGTTCAGATTTCGAAAAAAGCTAGAGGCGCGCCATTAGAAGCGTCAAAAAATCTCACCCAACTACCTGCAGTTGATTACAATTAAACTGTTAAACTCAACAATTTGACTTGAGGACAAGAGGATATTTTGACACTTGTAAAGACGCAACAAAAATTATTGCAATTTGTATAAAAAAAGGATGTTTCTTTAAAATTCTACCAAACGCTTGTTACTGGGCGGCGTAAAATCAGTGATTAGTTAGGTGGTCGTGGGAGTCACCTTGGCGGTTTCGGTATTGGGACAGACGATATGCTGGTAGTTAATGTTGATGTAATCTGTTCCGCTGCAGATGGCGAGAGATTTGTTGTCCAAATCGGGTCCGTGTTTGTTTGATAATAAACCCAAGAGTTTCGCGTCTTTCGGCAATCCCCCCGCTCTAACATCGCTGACTTGGCACAGTTCGATAACGTCGCCCTCCTGCAATCGTTTGATTTGAAAATTCTTGTTAAAATTATACAAATTCATTTACCTTCCCTTCGCTTTTCCAATAAATAAAAAAACCATACTCGTCAACTTTGAAAAAGGCTCGTTGCTCCAATTCCGTGTTGTCCCTGTCTTCCGTCCATCGATCTACCACGCAACCAGTCAAAAGGGGCTCCGGCACAGCGACGTGCCAATCAAACTCAAACTTTTTCGTCATTATGAGCCGCTGCACCGACAAATATTGTTTGCGATCACTGCATTTCTAAAGCGAGTTATTTTGGCGAGATGTTAAAAAAAATAAGCGATGAGTGCGAAAAAATCATGTTTCTGCGAATGCCATGTTTATTTATTGGGGAGCGTTAAGAAGATTTCGACAGCGTTCAAAACATCTCAATAATCTCGACGAGTAAAACAAAGATGCCCAATCAATTCTACAGTAAAATTGCGAACATTATCGTTGCATTATCAGCTGGAGTTGCAGCGATGCCAAATTGTCGATAGCAATCAATTTGTTAATACTTAAACAACGTTATCAATTGGTAACTCGAAAACCAGTTTAACATTTCAAATGCAAAATAATGGTTACGTAATTGTACGAAAGCAATTTAACATTTATTAGTTAATTTTAGTATAATTTTGAAGCTTTGACAACAGTGGCGAGATCGAAAGTCAATACTGACTCATGGCGCTATTTTCAAATAGAATAACCAGAAGGTGGTTAATTATTTATCTATCTAACTGTAGCTCCACTTGCTACGTTTCTTATTTTTTGGTAAACATTTATGCGTGTCACGTAACAGTCCATTTTAAAAAGTATCGCCCTCATCGGACTTTTAGGATTTAAAAATATTAAATACCAAAAGTATACAGGACGGAACCTTATTCCAGGCGAATAGGGGTTGAAGAGCAATAGTAGAATCAATTATATATAAAAAAGTGACAAACTCATGCAATAGAAGCAAAAATTTTGAAAATTCCTTATAGTGGAAAATTTGTGGGGGTTCAAACGCTACGTCGTGACATCTGAGACAACTGTCAGAGGAGTCGCCACACTGTTTCTATAAAACCAACAAGTACACTTGGCATAACGCAGAAGAAAATTGAATTGAGATAGTGCGCACTATTCTATCTCAAGTGATTTATTGCAATAATGACCATAGAAATTTTACTATTGCCCAACTCTGATAGAATTCTGTTAACAATCCTGTAATAAGATCCTCTTGAAATTCAAAGCATTAATTTACATGCTTTGTTTCAATCTTGCGGCTTTTAACGTCACAGGACTCGCAACACATTTAATCAGATTTTTTTTTTAATCTAAAATTTGTTACACTTCTAATTTTATTTTGGAAATTTTTAACTTTGCGTAAATTCTAAATACTTACGTTTCTGTTAAGAAACCAACACAAGAAACGGCACTAATTGAAAATTTCATAAGAGATAGAGCGCAAATCGCGCATTAATTTAACTTACGGTGCTTCATTGTTCTAATGTTTTAAAATTTTGTTAGAGAAGCCCTATATAGAAGTTACTATAATCAAATTAACGACCGCAATCAATAACTACACTATTAAACCTTTTGCGAATTGTTACCCAACAGGAAATCGAATACCGGAATTTTTATTATAGTCGGACCAAAATTTATTGAACACCTGTCGATTCAAATGGAGGTGAAAATTCTAATTCCGACTCTAATTTTGAAGGACAAAAAGGTATTTCTTTGAATGTATCTTCGACAATTTGGTTTGAATGCAAATCTGTATCTTCCATGTCAACGTCGGAATCTTCGTTAGTTTTTAATTGAACTGCGTAGAAAATCCGTTCGATTCCAACCGCTATCCAATCAGCTAACGAAATCATAAACATTCCGATTTGATCTAAAAAATAATATTTATAATGTCGAAATTCCGTTGATATTTTTAGAGTATACCGGGAGCCTCTCGGTCAGGTATATCCAAATTTCTTATTGCACAAATTTGTTCAAGAACTAAGTCGGATAAGTAGCGAAAACGTAACGATATCAATTCCGGAATTTTATGGTTTACACAATAATTGAAGCCGCATTTTAGGAGTTTGCGGAATATTTTGTAGGCTTTCTCGCGTTGTCTTTTTCGCTTTCTGGCATTCAACAGTTTTCTTAGTTTCTGTTTCAGTTTTTTGCGGATGGCAGCTGCTCTAGCTTCCGCTCGCAGTTCCGCAAAATATCTGGCAGTTTCTCTAAAACGAAGCAATAACAAATGCAAAATTAACTGAACATAAAAGTTAACTAAAAAAAAAATCTTATTTGCTTTTTTTAATTTTTTTGAAAAAACTACTTTGCACGACTTATTAAGCCATAATCCCAAGAACATGAAAATAAGCGCTCACTATGCCTTATAATTGGCTCTTGGGCGCTTAACGTACGGATCTTTGAGTTAATAATCCAATTTTGCGATTGCCGGCCACAAGATGACGCTAGTACTAGACTAATGATTTAATTTCAACTCATACTCTGGGGTCATAGCGTATAGTTCCTGCAGCAATTGCTTCAAGTAAACGACTTTTTGGTCCGGCAAGTGGTAAGCGTGATTCTGCCACAAATCCAAGAAAATGCGTCGGCTTGGCATGGCAAGCTCATCGATTCTTTCGTTACATTTTCTTTTTCGTTGCTTAGTGGCGCGAGTTTTGATGAATTCCTCGGCTTCCCCTTCCTCTTCCGGACCCTCAACTGGAGGCTGTTCCGTATCGCTTTCTTCTGCCATGATTTTGTTCAACTTGAATTTTGAAATGACGTTTACGTTGTAACCATGTTAACATAATTTATTAAGGCTTACTAGGGATGAAAAATAAAAATTAAAAACTTTTCTATTTTATTTCTTGTAAAACATTCACAATTTTATACATAACCACTTGTTGATGTCTTCATTTTTCGTCTCGTTCTCACAAGGTACGTGCCAAAAATTACCACATTTTTGTGCTATGTCAGAAAATGGTAAAGGAAACTGAAATTACAAAATTATATAAAATTTCGGTTAAGTAGTGAAAGTTACTTGGAAAATCGGTTTTCCTTCGGTGGTAACACGGATAAGTTGGTATTGCCTCTGTGTGAGCCAGCGGTTGAATAAACATCTTAAACGGAAATCTTTTAAGAGAAACTTGTGTCCTCTCATTAAATCTTTAGTCACTATTGTGGTGTCTCTCCCAGAATGTAACGCACAATATAATAAGTAAGGGTCGTCTTGCGATAAGTCTTGTGTCAGGAAAACATTGGAATGGTTCAAAACGTATTGCCAATTTTTTCTAGGCCATCGGTTCATATGGTCCCTGCCCAAGAGCAACACTTTCTTTTTCTGATCAACGAAGTGAGACACGACGGAAGCCACCTAAGAAATATTTTTCTAGTAAGCAATAGGCTGGGGAAATGGATTTTCAAAAATTTTAGAAATTTGGCTTCCTAGATTATACTTAAAAATGAACACAAATTCTGTTCTGCCAGAACTATAAACGACAAAAATTTATT
Organism: Pyrochroa serraticornis; assembly: GCA_905333025.2. NCBI lineage: Eukaryota > Metazoa > Arthropoda > Insecta > Coleoptera > Pyrochroidae > Pyrochroa > Pyrochroa serraticornis. The sequence continues at coordinate 2,778,727 of HG995157.1, read as the reverse complement.
AATGATCGCAAATTCTGTTGTTTTATACCCTTAAACGATATAAAACTCGTTTGTGATCGCAGATTTTGTTCTGTTTTATAACTTTAAATAGCACAAAACTTCATTGTGATCACAAATTTTATTCTGTCATAACAGCAACAATTTCTGAGATTCCACATTCTGTTGTCATACAACTTTAAATCGTAGAACACCTCATTGTAATAAAAAAATCTGTTCTGTCATAACTTTAAACAATAGAAAACTTCGTTATGATCGCAAGTTCAATTGTATTACAACATTAAATTGCGGAAAACCTCGAGATCACAAATTCGGTTTTATGGTAATATTTTTGTTGTACACATTTAAAAAATACTTTGAACACTTTTTAAAAAAGCTTATTTACCAAAGAGGAATAAATATGGGGTGATTGCCTTAATCCAGCTGAATACGCGACATTTAGGCCATCGATAATGACGTCATGGCGCTGCAAATTAGCAACAAAATCTTGAAACTTTTTGAGTTCTTCAGGCGACGTCTTATTGAACACATCTCTACCCACAATAACATTGTTAACGACTTTTTCTTTCAATTCCTTAAATTCGTCTTCGTTCAGGTCGAATTTTCGCAATTTGTCGTGACAATTCTTACACAAACCGCTGAAAATATTAATAACATAAACAATTACGGGCGATCCTACAAATACTTTTTTGTGATTGAAGTGTACTTCATTTCTAATCCTAGTCGCTTGAAGATTTCCCTTAATTCAGTTGCAGCATCATTGGTTAGTTTTTGGTGATTTTTTTGCATAAAATTCAACATTTTTTCAATGCTACATTTAGAACTTTCAGTAATTGCTTCAATTCTGTTAAAATAATGGTAATACACAGCATCATATGGAGTTCTATGGTTATCTTGAAAAATAAAATAAAATAATTGAAATAATTAAAATGTACCTACTCAGCATTTCCTTGATTAATTTCCAAGCTAAATCGTCATCATTATTGTGGAAAGCAGCTGCAACAACCGCACTATAAGACAAGTTACTTGGTAAAGTAGAAATTTTAGTTTCATCTAACAAATCTAGACAATGCTTCCATCTGTTAGTAATTGATAATGCCTGAATTGCGCTATCTAAAGTAAGTGAGTCTAGTACTGGATAAGATTTACGTATGTCTTCATAACTAAAAAATTTAATTAACAAGGGGAAAAATCAACACAATTTTTACAGTTTTAAAATACGATTTTCATCTTCCTTCGATACTTGTCTATTGTAATTTTTTGCATAAAGTAACTTCAAAACTTTGCCCAAAGTAGCTAAATTTTGACTTATCTTCTCTTGTTGCAAAAACTCCAAATAACTGAATGCTAAATCATATTTGTGTTGTGCAGTACAAATTCCTAAGGTAACTGAGTCAATATTCCTTGGAGTAAGTTGACCTCTTGGGGCACCCAATGCTAGAATTTCTTTGCGAACATTCTTCCAGTCTTCAGGTGTTTTAATTTGGTTACTTTCAATTTTTTTCTGAAGAACACCACTTGGGCTCTCTCTAACCATAAACGAGTAGGGCCGCCGTAAAAAGTTTGTAAAAAAGCGAGTTAATGTTTGTTTAGACATTATGCTGGACCTGAGGTAAACAATGTTGAGTGCCTTAATATTTTGAGGTTAGGCAAATGTCATTACGGATGAACTACTGGAGAAGTTCAAATGAACCTATGACAAAAGAGAAGAAATATAAGGAGATTTCTTCCTTGATGCAACCAAATAACTTAAATCTAAAGAAATTTAGTTATTGATGGTACACAAAAAAATATTACAAGTAGATCAAGCATTTGCCTACAGGAAAATTATAACACTACTTCCTCATAGGCAACCAGTAATACACGTTGGCGATTTAACTTTTGTTTACATAAAGGCGTATTTGGACGTAAGCAAACAAAAGTTTCTCTAAATTCGAACATTTCTTACTTAAAAACAGCCTACAGTTCTTATGAAACATAGCCACAAGCTTTCAATGAAGTATTCTCAATAACAAGATTTAAAAAAAATTAAGTTTTAGAACTCAAAGTTTTGAGGATCAGAGGATGGTGGTTGTTTAACAAAAGAGCCAACAGAACGAGAATAACCCTGTAATGGGTACAAAGTACCTAAAATAACCTGCAAACTTATAACTTTTTTATTATACTATATATTTTCTTAGAACATTTTTTTCTATCTTATAATCTCTACTAAACTATGTTCCTAAAGTAACTACCAGTACATCATGAAAAGTTCAAGTGGTAGACTGGCTGTAAGGCACAGTAAAGTAAACATTTCTACATTTAATACGGAACAATGTGTGACCCTAATTAATAAAGAAAAATACTAATATTGAAAAGCAAGAACTTTCCAATATTTCTAGTAGATATAAAATAACTATAAGTTACCTGAGTATAACTCGCCGCCATTTACGGCATAACGTACAAAAATATTTTTTTAAACAAATAGGGGCTAATCATAACAAAAAGTGATATAAGTAACCCCTATCAATGTCAAGAACATCAAAGGTATTATTATAATAAAGGTGATTGATAAAATAGAAAAACGAAAATAATAGTAACATACAAATTTCTTTGATATTCGTTGATATATCAAGCGAGCAAATTTTATTAAAATATTCATTATCAAGATGGCATACGTGTATTATCTAGGGTAGATCTAAGGTTTGGATACTCGTCCTCTATAACAGCATATCGCCTGCACACTGGACAAGCATTTTTATGCTTGAGCCAACTAGTGATGCACTGAAATTTTTTATTGTAGAATTAATTAATTAATAATAGAACAACGCACCTCTTTATGGAACTCGTGCTGGCACAAAAGTGTGTAACTATTGTTAGATGTATATTCATCAAAACAAATGCAACACTTGTTTTCTGAATGATCATTATCCCTAGTGGCTTGAAAAGACCTGGAATCATTCCAGCTGAAATTTGGCCAGACTGATGTGTTTCTATAATTAATTAAAAATATTATAAAATCAGAGAATTTTTTAATAACTTACTGTGCATCCTCTTTAATTTTTTTTTTAATATACCTAACTAAAGTGTTTCTCGACAAACCCACTAGCGTTCCTCCATTAGAATCTCTTATTTGGTACACAATATTAAGTAAATTCAAATCGTCAATATCTCTGAAATTAAGCTTCAGATACTCGAACAATTCCTGTAATACAAAAATTAATTTCAAAGTTATCAAAATGTTTAATATCGACCTGTTCAGATTCGTATCCGATTGTGTCTGAATCAATTTTTTGGATTGGACTGACCAGAGAGAGAATATTGCTATCATAGTTTTGACTCACCGATGGTGGGTGATAAAAATTTTGCATCGGATTAATGTTACTGGGTGCTTTATGGCCATAGTTTCGACTCCTTGGAGCGGATGGTGGTGGAATAATATTTGGCGCCGAACTGACGTTAGAGGACACTATATTGCTGTAGCTTTGATGCGATGGGACTGATGGTCGTTGAATAACGGTTTGACTCAACGATTGGTAACCTGGAGGACTCACAGGTTGATTACGATGTTCAAGAGAAAACATTTTACAAGTATTTCAAGGAACGTTTAGAGTTATGCTGAAAATCTACTGCCAAATAAGGCAATTTGCAACAACCTACGACTTACCTTGCGGTGCATTTCTATTATCAGCGCTGCCCCATAGAGGTGAAGACTCTGTAGCGAAATCATTCCATAGAGCCGGCAACTCCCAAATATTGGCAGTTCGGGTGCCAAATGAGGCGTTAGTTCCATTTTGCGCACTTCTAGAATTCCAACAATTTTTTTTTACAAATTTACGCATTACGAATTAAAACTACTTACAAGAATGGGTTGTCTGCTCTTTGTACTACAGTTTTGAACTTTCTATAAATAATATCTTGCAAGTCTGAAGGCATTTCAGGTGCTTCTGGCCATTGACTATTGTTTGCTTGAGGCAGATTGCCTTCAACGAGAACTTTTCCTACATTTTTGTAAGCTTTATCCATATTTTCTTTATCCCGTGTCAGTCGATTAAGAATCTTATTCCACATTAGCGTCTCTTGAGTACATTCGTCTAATGTCAGTCTGGTACGTTCGTTTAAATATTGTTTAATGTCAGACAAATATTCGATTTTGTGAAGGCACTTCATTTCACACCTTAAACCAATTAATATTAAAATGAATAATAATAATTAACAATAAAATTACATTGAATAAAGATTTTTCTGCAATTGATATTTGTGTTGCAGTTGCTCTACGTTTAAAGTTTGTAGATGTAGTAATTGTTGTCGAGTTTTCTCCAACTTCCTTTCAGTCGCGTTTTGTTGTTGCCTGAATCAAATTTTGTGTTAGTAAAAAAAATATTACAAAAACCAAATCTTACTTAAGAAGCTCGAGTTGGTGCACCGCTCTTTCTTTGACTTCTAATTTATTAGTCAATTCGCTAATTTTTTTTTGCAACTTCTTCACTTCATCATCTTTCCGACTTTGCAAGTTGTTGACCTTATTTTTGATATCCATCACGGTACCCATCAGTTCTTTATTAACTAAGCATTTTTCTACAGTTTGCACCTAAAAATGTATGATTATTGAACAACTCGAAGGGGGAAAAAGACAACAAATATCGTCGTTGCATTTTAAATTTCTAAACACTCAACTCTTGCAGTAGTGAGTTTAGTAAATAATCCAGTGCTTGTGTAAACTGTCGTTTTTATACCAATTATTGCAAAAAAAGGTTTTATGAAGCATTACCAAGCCAAATATTTCTTTTCTCGTTGACTTTCAAATTGGACGCTATACATCTGTTGAGTTTTACTGACATTGATAAATAATATCACTGAAATACAAGATCAACCCCAAACCTAAAATTGAAAGATTTATTATTGGAGTGCAGTAAAAATAACGCTGAAGTTGCATGTATTAAGATATGCGAAAAACTCTGAATTTTGTAGACGCGGAACCCTACTAACATAGTGCCATCTAACCATATTTGATCCAAATAGAGAATCAAATAAATTTTCGGGGTACAAATTTTTTTGCAGTCCGAATATATATAGAAAAAAATATTTTTGATTCCTTTAATTCGAGCAATTACTCAAAATATTACTTCTATGACAAATCCTCAACTTTCCCACAAGCAAATTTAGAATAAGGGGCATAATGGAATATTTTTGGAATTTCTTTTAGGTTATTTGGACCCCAAAAGTACAGCGGGTTGAAAATACGACGTTATGCAAAACTATCGATGTAAACCCGTCCCTTGAGTCTTGATAGACAATGATGAAAACCCGATAACGTCCTATTTTTCAATACTTAATAAAGAAAACTTACGGCAATGCTTGCGCGGGTCGCAGTAGCCGTTTGTATGGCAATAGCTTTAGTTGGTCGTTTCTCCTCAACGGTTTTGGTTTTCTTAATAGCTCCAGTCCCACAAGCGTTCTGTTAATAAAATATTGTTAATTAAAACTTTGCAAAAATTCCAAACAAAATCACAATAATAAATACCTCAGTCTCGTTTTTTTTAATCGATAAAGTTGACGACAATCGTACTTTAGATTTAGGATAATCAACTTTGCACAAAACCCCCAATTTCATAGAATCAGAAAGGAAATCTTCTTTCTGCTTCGGACAATCCTTGGATTTTAATGCATCACTACAAAAAATCTTTTAGCAACACCAAATTTAATTCTAAAACTCACCAGACAGCAAACAAGCCTTCAATTTTCATCTTCAAAAATTCATCGTTGATTTCAGGCACACAATCACCATAAAGGATAAAATTAGTTTTAAAGTTATAACCGGAAGCAAACAATTTTTGGCATGCAGCTAATTCTTCATAGGCCGAAGAAAAACTGAAACAATTTCAAAGTTAAAGAAATGACTATTTTTCGGGTACAACCAAAGAATAAAGAACTTATAGAAGTGACACTTTGTTGAAGTTTTAAAACCCTCCAGACCGTAGTCCTGAATGGGTTTTTCCTTGCCAATGAGAAGGCGTTCACAATTGATAATAAATATGGCCGACAATAAATCTTTAAATTGGTTGGTTTCGATTTCTGTAGTAAATTATGGCTGATTATCGCCTCTCTTTAAGTTCTCGCCTTTGATATAAACTCACTTTTCGTTGTAGACGTGTACGAAGGCTTTGAGGAAAGGAACTAGTGGTAATTGAATGTTTTTTCGTAAAGAATCAAGCATCACAAGGCTCTGGTCGGATTTCTTGTCAACAGAGACGCAAGCATAAGCAAAACAACAATGTAAAGAGTAAATTTCCAGATCGTTCAAGTTTAACTCGTCAACGGAATGTTGGTGTAAGTCGGCTAAGAGACTTCCGTAGAATAATTCAGCGTTCATGAAATCGCGGAGTCTCAGACATTCACTAGCCAATTTCACGCAATTCCTGAACCCCTTGCGCTTCGAAATTAAACCCTCTGATGGGTCTCTGCTTTCTTTCTGCTCATTTTCTTGTTTCTTTGGGGAATCCATTTCACAGTTGAAAATCCTATAAAAAAAAGGATTAAAGCTAATGGTCTTGAAGGCACGTATAGAAAGTATTTAAAATTCTGTACACATAGGTCTTAAGTTATGGAAATTGTTTTCACTTCAGTATTGCTTTCGATTGTTTCTTTACCTAATTTACTAAGTTCATGATTTATTCATAAATTCAAATTGCCCTAATTGAAGTTGTTGTAAGCGAATAATTTATCTGCAGTTTTTGAGTTTCAGAAGAAATTTTCTTTACGAGAAATCGAGGTTCAAGGTCAACACAGCTTTAAACATAACTAATTGTATTTACTTGGCATACAATTATTACAAATTGCACCTATTAGTTAAGATATCCAAAGTTTTACTTCAAATGGAAATTTTGTTGAATTCTGCAGTATTGACTCTTAATAAAAATTAAAGCTAATTCTCCAAATTTGTACTTTAAATAGCACATGTGCAAATGAACACGGAATTCAGAATTTAAGGGATGATATTCTTTCAATATTTTAGTTCCTTAAGTTGGCAACACTAAGCGTTTGACACAGATTTTCAAGGTCATCTTTGCAAATACCATAAATTCCTTAGTTGTAATTAAATATATAAATAATTCCTCCTTTTGTTTAAATAATTATTCTCACTAAAACTTCTTGCGTAAAAACAATTCCCAAATTTTGTTGCTTCTAGAGATGTTAATCATACTTGCTAAATAGGTTTACTGGTACAATCAAACTACAAACAATAAATTAAAATATTTATACAAAATAATTACTTACTTGCTGTTATCAATTAGTTGGGGCCTCACTTAATACTTTGTCCTTTTCTAAACAAAATTGTATTTAATTTAAGAAACTTGCAATTGCGATCAATTGTAAATCGTTAAATTGATAGTTAACACAATTATTGTTATAGAATTAGAACTATACACTTTAGAAATAGCCTGGAAACAACAAATAAATATGTACGATAACACTGAAGAGTTTCGAGGAACAACGTGTTGTGATGTTGTGATAGCTCTGCAACAAGTTGGCGATAAGAATGAATCTGGATATGAAGAAGTCGGGCAACCAACGTAAATTTGAAGATTTCCACGTGTTAGGAACTAGTTGCGTTATCGTTTAGTTGGCACCCTGCTAGAAATTCTTCCTTTTAGTTGTTCGTGTTGTTACGGAACTGTTCGTGAGAAGTAAACAGCACATGGTTTCAACGCGCGCAATTTAAATCTAACGTAAACTGAATAAATATTGTAATAATAATTAGTAACGCAAGTTGCTGTCCAAAAAACTCAACCAGCTAGTTAAATACAAATCTTTAAACTGCTTTATTTATTAAAATTTTATGCACTATTTTTATGATTACACATATAAAATTTTTGAACCTATAAATTATAGAGATTTTTGACAAAAAATAGCATTTAAGATCGAACACGACAGAATTGTACGTTATTATTCTGTAAATTGTAGATTAGAAACAAATGTAGCTTTGCAAATGAAAAAGCAAAATTTTTTAATTTTGACCAAAATTTTGGTCAAAAAATTCAAAATGTCATAACTTTGAAATTAAGGTCCAAATATCAACCCTTCAAAAAATTGTAGATCGAAAAGCAAATTGTACGTTTTATTCATTTTAGTTATAATTGATATTTGAAATTATTATTTTAGAAATTAATTTTCGGACAAAAATTTTCCAAAAAATTTATTTAAAAAAAAATTCACGATATTTTCCAATTTTTTTCAGGCCGTTTCCCAAAAAATGTTTTAAGTCGGCATTACTCAGATTATTACAAAAATAATGCTCGTTATCATCAATACTTGTAACTAAGTAGAGTGTACAATCGTCTTACCTTTGATATTTCTTATGAACATTACGAGGTTACTTTTTGAATCAGTTTACTAACATTGTTTAGTTTATTGTTTTCGGCCGTTGCGGCCGGACGTGTCCGGACCGTCAGAACATTTTAGTGATTACACCGGTTGAACCCACATATAAAGATGTGAGTGTTTAATTACTTTATTAATTATTTTTGCAAATTCCTTTAAGTTATTCCAAGATCGAGGGTTTTAAAAATACAAGCCCCCCTCATTACAATTTCTACTACAAGGAGCGACGTTAAATTAAGGGATTTTTAGTTACTATATAACGAATTCGCGGTTCCTATATTCGCGGACTAAAAAATTGTGACCATTTCCCGTATTCACGGGTGAAAAATTCTGTATCCGCGGATCCAAAAGAAAATTGGAGGTATTGAAAATGTAAGAAAAATTATGATTTACTCATATGGTTACTAAAATATTAATTCGGTTTAGAAAAAGTAAGGAAGTGGTCAATTTAAATCGAGCAATAGCTTCCACATCAGGCCAAATTTTGCCAGCAGCCAATTATAAATACCACATGCAAACATATAGGTAGGAAAAATTTTGTAACGTGCCCGAATTTGTTCACTGGCTGGCGGTTGGCAATATTATAAAAAGAGGCGCAATTTATCGCGTGAAGAGGGAATGAAGTTTATTAAAAAATAGGTAGCCATGACAGATGGAACAAGCTAACATTTTTGAGTTGATTTTGAGAGCCCCAGCCATCAAGAAACTAAGAAAGTTATAAATAAAGCTAATAGCATTTGGCGACCATCGATGGTTGGGGTGAGTAGAAATCATTTGTAGATCGACTGTCGGTTAGTTTTGTTTCGGCATGTTACTGATTTCAGGGTATCTCGTCGAGGTTCATGGAGTAGGGTTTTGAACCAATACCGTACCGACCCGGAAAACTCCCTGCGGGGATATTCGCTTGCCATTGTCATCCCGAAACTTGATCAGACGTATCTGGATACTGACCAAAGAGAATCCAAGCTTTGACTGAGGACTCCTGCTGCTTTGGCCTACCCGTGTATTGGTTCAATACTTGTTTGTGCTCATCCACCCTTAATATTCGTTTCACTACTGTGTGTGCGGCTTCTAAGGTATACCTTCGTTGTTGTATGTAAAGCGCGCTTACGTTCACCTGCGTGTTTTTGCTATTTTCCGGTAATAGGCGACGATGGGTAGATTTAGTGGAGGGCCAACTCGCGTTATATTGTGGGTTTAAGGGCGGGAGACTGTTTTGTTGGCGACTTGACTTCTTGAGCCGACCAACTGCGAATAGCCACAGGACATAATAACTTTGGTGGTTATTAAGAAACAGAATGGCGTACCTTTGCTCGGTTATTGTTATGTAACTGTCCGGAACGAATTTCCTATTAAATTTTTTTATGTAATACACTGTTGTCCTGTAAAGTATTCATTTCATTTTGGAGCCCGATTTGTATACAATCAGTTGACAAGTGAGGTTAGGGTTGCGGTAGGTTTTCTATTCCGTTGGGTGGAACATCGAAGCTACTTCCAGCTAGCTGGGTTGATAATTACCGGGGTGGTCGCGAGTAACCGATTGTTCGAGACTTTAGAATCTAAAAGATCTGGTATCTATACATCAGAAACCCGGTACGAACCCACTTCGGCCTACAGTTGTAGAAGCTCCGGAGAGAACTGCCCTCATTATTTGACAATCATATTAATACCGGGGTATAAGCAGGGGCGAAGCGTCCGTTAAGGCTGATCTTACGGCTGAGCGTCTTGGAGAAATGTAAGGGTTTTGTAGAAAATTAACTGCGGGTTTGATTTTTAATATTTCAAATTGAAACTTTTTTCAGCACATTGATAAGATGTCAAAAGGTGTTTGTATAGGATTACTTTTTCTAAATTGCCATCACAGTGTAAGATTTTATTTAGTTTATATCGGTATATAATATCATAATTTGGGTCATGTTTAAAAGGAAATAAAATTTATTGTGAAAAATCTAGATCTATAGAAACATAGTTTCATCTTTCCTTGTCACGAATCAGAAAGAAAAAAGTTAAAATTGTCAGTGGTGTCCGAGTAAACACTTTTCTCCGTTACACTTACATTACGTGATTTTGTCATTAGGAAGTGGTGCCCTCTAAAGCGCTCTCGTAAGTAACTTTCGTACGTATTGGAAAATTTTGATAGGGCCTCAAGACAACTATTTGTGAAGAAATCGCTTTCTAGTGCGTTGAATTCATGACATAATTAACATTATGTCTTTACTACCTTACAACAACGAAATAAAACTCGTTGAGAATTGATTTACCTAGTACAAAAAATAATTTAATAATCTAATTTTAATTCTGACGTAACCATGGGGGGCGCCTTGCTCTTGGCTTACACAGGCGATCGCTTGAATCTATCAAATAGCTACGCCAAACTTCGAGCAAACGTAAACAAGTTCAGACATCAATTTCTAACGTCCTCTCACCTATGCTCATTTATTAGTATTTTTGCCCTTTTTTGCCGAGTAAGTACGTCACAGCAAAGTAGGGATAGACCAGAGGGGAGCCAAATTCAGCCGCGTTTTGAAAGTGCTTGCTTCTTTTCTTAATTTTCGACGCAACGACAAATATTTGAGCGAAATAAAAAAACACCTGTCCACTGATATTTTATGTATTTCTCATTAAAAGAAAATCAATGATTTTTTTTGTAAAAGTATAATACTCCTTTTAAAATCGTGCGACTACACTGAGGTCTCCCTGATGTATGTCTGATAGTGTAAATGGTGTGCATTTTTCGTGTCGGGTATAATACGCCACATGTCGTGTCGTTATCGTATAAACTTTTTTATTCACCGAAAGTCTCACCGCGCAGGCGCAATTGTATAATTGTCAACTTTGCGGTGATTCAAAAGTTGTTTGCTGATTGGCTTTTACAAACGCAAAAATATTTAAAAAATATATACGATGGCGCAAGCGCACAAGCTACTAATGAACGGACTAATGTAAATCGTCTTTTAATCTATCGAAAAATACGGAAATTCTCGACAAGTACTGTTCACTTTTGAATGACCGCGATTGTACATTTCAAAATACTACACTTAAGTTTTTTTTCCTTTATTTCCTATAGCCTCTACAATATATGTTGGATCTTTTATGGGCATATTTCTTGATTTTCTCGAGTCAACAAGTTCGGGCAAGAGACAATCCATGTAAAACGAGACCAGACGAGTTTCCATCTTATCCTTCCAAAAGACATCATCTCGAAATATTGTGTCAGTTTTAATCCCATGTGGAGTCCATGCAGCAAACAGAGAGTATGATCTTTTTGTAACTCGGAGTTGCCCTTGGACTTGATAATACCATTTATGGTTGGTGTTGATACTGTTCCCAATCCAAAATGTAATCAGTTTCCGTTCTATAGCTTCTTCTGGCGTTAGGTCTCTCGCCGACCAAGGACACTTAATTTCTACAATTCCGTTATCTTCAATTAAACCATCTGGAGATGCAGCGAGGAACGGAAATTCTGTATCAATATACAATCCACACGTCTGCACTTTTTTGCCAATAACTTTTTCCATGTTTTCTCTTGCTACTGTTTCTCTTTCTTTTCCGTATTCACATGCTGCGCTAAAAAACTCCTTGGGATAAATTATTGCCTCAACCAGAACTTTACAACTAGTTGTGGCTCTCCTTTTACAGACTTCATCAAACCTCGATGCTGTCAACCGTTTTCTTCTCTCCAAATACCAAACATCAGATCGGTGTTGCTTGCGAGTTTTTTCCTCAATTTCAGCAATATTATCATCACATCCCCTCAAATTTTTTAAAACTCCTCTTTTGCCTTGCTAAATTCTTCAGAAAGCATATCAGGTTTCTCACTATTGTCTCCATAGTTTTTGTCAGCTTCTGCTTTATTGTCATTCATTTTTAATTTTCTGCGAACTCCGGAAGGTTTCCTTTTTAAATTTTTTAATCTATTTTGTTCTTCTAATGTTTTTGTAAATTTTCCTGGACTAATTCCGTGAGCTAGATGTTTTCTAATAGTATAAATTGGTTTCTTTGTATTATGGCTGACAACAGCAGCGGCACATCTGCTTTGATAAGACCTTTTTTTATAATTATTTTTATAATTATTTTTTATAATTGATTCTCTTCCCCCCGATATATTTTGCAATAATAGAATTAAATTGTTCTACACAATTGCTGTTGACGTCGTATATCAAACTGGATGCATGTCGTTTGAGATAATTTTTATATGTAAGAAGTTTTTCATATAAACCTAATAAAGTCAAAGTTAGACACTAGTCGAACAAATCTTAAATTTACCTGTCGATCTTTGAACGAATTACGTAAGGTCTTGGGCTACAACCAATCTAAAATTGCGCTCCCTGCTTACCTTAACATGACGAGAACGGGTGGTTTGGCTGCGTAAAGGAGAAAACTAGTGGGAAAATACACTTAGAATGCTTCTATGGTCTTTCCGCGGATTGTCGCACTTAACTCGTTTTTAACTTGTTGTTGCTGTCACGACAGTTCGATATGGAATCGAGGACTATTGTTGGAGGAGGGATAAAGGCTCTAGGAACGCAATCCCATCCCCGAATTTGGCGGTCGTTCAATAAAATGTTCGCGCTTTTCCCAAAAACCCAAAATAAACAAACTATACTAAAGTGCGAACTGAACATTCCGCTCACCAAAATGCGAGGGCATTTTAAAATAAATGCGATATAAGAACCAAAAAAAAAATAATAAAAACTTATTATGATTGGAATTAATAACAATATCTATCTACAATGATTTAAGCAATTCTTATGTAAGAACCACTTACTGGTGTGGTAAAGGGCATACCTTTACCACGGGTCTTTGCAAGGTACCGTGTGCAGTCCTCAGAGTAACTACTCGACAAACACCATCAACGCCTTTATACAAGTGCTCAACGCGCCCTAATTGCCACTTTAACGGTGGAGCATTATCATCGCGAATAACTACTAAACTACCTAGTTTGATAGAACGGTTGTCGCGCTTGTCCCATTTATATCGTTGTTGTAACGTATGAAGGTATTCTGCATGCCATCTTTTCCAAAAATCTTGGTGCAATTTGACGAGTAATTGTCACCGAGTTAGCCGATTTAATGCGATTGATGTGTGATCATCATCTGGGATGGCAGTTAGCGGCTCTAAAATCAGAAAGTGACCAGGAGTTAAAGCAACAAGATCATTGGGATCCGAACTAATAGGGCATAGTGGACGAGAATTTAAAACTGCTTCAATCTGAGTGAAGACAGTGCTTAATTCCTCATATGTAAGAATTTGATCTCCAATGACACGACTAAGATGTGTTTTTACCGATTTTATACCAGCTTTCCAAATTCCTCCAAAATGAGGGGCAGAAGGCGGACTGAAATGCCATTGAATGGATTCCTTAGCGGCTGCAGAAGCCATGCACTCTCGTAATAAATTTCGAGCACCCACAAAATTAGTGCCATTGTCGCTGCTTATATCATTGCAACGTCCACGGCGAGCGATAAAACGACGTAGAGCTGCTAAAAAAGCTTCAGCTGAAAGATCTGACGCAAGCTCTAAATGTATGGCTTTAGTGACCATACAGACAAAAAGACATAAATAGGCCTTTTGGGATTTTATGCCGCGACGCTTACCCAAAGTAATGGAGAACGGTCCTCCAAAGTCAATACCCACGTGACTAAAAGGCTTAATTTGGTTAACCCTAAACGAAGGTAGATTACCCATAAAAGGTTCAATTATGAGGGGTTTCAAACAAAAGCAACGATAGCATCTTGATAAGCATTTTGCTATCACTCGTTTTGGGGCTAGAATCCAAAACTTCTGTCGAATCAAAAAGTGAAGGGTAGACAAACCAGTATGTAGATGTTGCTGGTGAGTGTCTTCTATAATTCGAATGGTCAACGTGTGATTAGAAGGTAGCAAAACCGGATGTTTCTCATCATAAGGAAGGGATGACTGAGACAAACGTCCGCCCACCCTGACAAGCCCATCAGGATCAAGAAACGGACTCAATTTTCTAATTGACTTTGGTAAATTCCCTCCATTCAACAAAGATTTAATAATGTCAGCAAATGCTTCTTGCTGAACAAGCTTCGATAATTGCAACAACGAGAAATGGAGCTCTTTTTTTGTTAAAGAAATTGATTGCTTTACCTTTTGTCGACTAATTTGTACAAAACGATTGCAATAAGAAATAATTCGAAGAACTTTTTTAAGCGAAGAGAATCTATCTAGAAGTTTTAAAATAGAGTTAGTCGTAGGAACTCCGAGCAAAACAATTCTCTTCTCTTCCTCTGTTGTTTCGAAAATTCTTTGTTCTGGCCAATTCTGATTGGTGTAACCAGTGAGGGCCGTTCCACCACAGAGAGTGTTCGAGTATGTCGAGAGGAAGCATTCCACGACTTGCGCAATCTGCTGGATTATCGGCAGATCGAATGTGGCGCCAATGATGGGGAGGGAGATTGTCAAGAATCGTACTAACTCTATTTGCCACAAATGTTTGCCATCTATGTGGAGACCCGTTTAACCAACTTAGAACAATGGTTGAGTCTGACCATGCAACAATAGAGGTAAATTGAAATCTATTAGAGAAAGTCTCTAAAACAAAAGCTATTAATTCTGCCAAAAGTACTGCTGCACATAATTCCAAACGTGGAACGGTCAAACGTTTGAGAGGTGCGACTTTGGATTTGGCGCAAACCAACGTTACCGTGGTGTTATTTGGACAAAGGGACGAGCGAAAATAAATAACCGCCGCGTAACCTGCTTCGGACGCATCACAGAAGCCGTGCATCTGAACACGATTGTTACTATCCGAAAGAAGTAATCTCGGTACTCGAAGAGAAAACAACGCCTGCAGCTGAGATTTATATGTTTCCCATATTTCCAAAATGTCTTTGGGAGGTAAATCGTCCCAATCCAGAGCCATACACCATAATTTTTGCACCAGATGCTTAGCGAAAAAAGTTAAAGGAGCAAGAAATCCTAGCGGATCAAAGATGCGAGCGAGTTCGGACAAAATGCTTCTCTTTGTGCAACGTCTATCTAGAGCTTAACCGCCCTGAGTCCTTACGACAATTTTTTACAAAAAGTGATTCGCATAGTTGATCTTCCTTTGAAACTATTTGTCTGTCTGGAATTTGTTCAAGTTCCCAGAATTTCCGAACAGTAGTATCTAGCGAAACAGAAGGGTCAGTGGAAACGAACAATGAATGAAGCGACGAATTCTGACAATTAACCTTTCCCGACAAAATCCATCGAAATTGGGTTTTTAGTGCAATGGGTTCATGAATTTTACCTACCATACGACCAGACAGTAAAACTGAGCCAAAAACATCAGCACCGAGAAGCGTATCGATTCTATCAGGCGAATAAAATTCAGGATCAGCGAGGTCTAAACCAGAAGTATGCGCCCAACCATGTTCGGGTAATGAAACCGAAGGCAAATCATCACAAATTTTTGGAATAACCAATACATCGAGTGCTATGCGATTACGATTTTGATTGCGAGGTGCAATCAAACAAGAAAGACCGGAAGAAACTTTAGCCGAAGTTTGACCTAAA
The DNA here is from genome assembly GCA_905333025.2 of Pyrochroa serraticornis. Classification (NCBI taxonomy): domain Eukaryota; kingdom Metazoa; phylum Arthropoda; class Insecta; order Coleoptera; family Pyrochroidae; genus Pyrochroa; species Pyrochroa serraticornis. The sequence goes on along the minus strand of HG995157.1, from coordinate 2,762,842 downwards.
CCATTAACCGAAACGTTTAACTGCCTTTTCTTCAGATTTAAGCGCTTTCGACAGTTTTCGGACATAAAGCTCGATTGACTACCGCTATCTAAAAGCGCTCTGACGACATGAGGTACGCCAACTGAATCAAAAGCCAAAATTTTAGCGGACGATAACAAAACGGTAGTCGAAGTTTCTTCCGAAAATGAAGTGAGGGCAGAGACCGGTCGAACGTCAGAGTTCACTGGGGCGTTAACTGTATTCGAAATGGAAACGGGAAGAGTTTTAGATGACGTCTTTTGATTTGGAAAATGCAAAAGAGTATGATGTGAAGATTTACATACTCGACAGTGTGACTTCGATAAACAATTTTTTATGGAATGGGATGGTTGCAAACAATTAAGACAGAGCTTGTTTTCTTTAGCGAAATTGTATCGTTGAGCGGGAGACTTTAATTGAAAATGTTTGCAATGATATAAAGGATGATTATTATTGCAAAATAAGCATTGTTGTTCTAATGAACCCACTACTAATGATACCGGCCGTTTATAACTTGCAGGTTGTGATCGGTTCACAACTGACTTTTCACTTATGATAACTGAGGTTTCCATTGCCTTGCAAACATTTTCAATGAAAACTCTCAACGCCTCAAACGTGGGAATTTCCAATTTTGGACTATCCATTTCAAACCGTTGTCTAGTTTGAGGATCTAATTTTTGTAACCACCAATTTACTATAGTGAAATCCCACTTATCTATATTAAATTGTTGTAGAGATGTCGTGTTTTCTACAAATATATTTAAAAGATGGCGTAAAGAACTCGGTGATTCTGGGTTAACTTTGGGAGCATTGACTAGTGTCTGCCAATAGTGCGTCGCCAAAAGACGCCTGTCTTCATACCTGTCTATAATTGTTTTATAGGCAAGTTCATAATTATCCCCAACAAATTTAATCCCATTGATTAAGGCCAGAAGTTTCCCGGTTAGATACATTCGCAGGTATTGGAATCTTTCAATGTTAGAAATAGTTTCCTTTTCGTGAATGAGAGTCCTAAATAGGTCGTAAAATGCAGGCCACTCTTTTCGGGTCCCATTGAAGGGTACGATATTTATTTTGGGTAATTTAATGTTCGATTCACAAGATGAACGTCCGGTCGACGTGTTTAAAGAAAGTGTCGGTGGAGCCGACAATTTTATACGAATCGAGAAATACAAAGTATCGATATCGACAATTAGTTCATTGATTTCTCTCCATAATTTTTCATCTTCTTCATCAATGAAGCAACTTTTAAAAACTTTGTTCGCGTCTTCATGTAGTTTTTGGGCTAAACTCGTTCTTGAAAGTATACTAAAATGCTGAGTTTCATCTTGTTCACATCCAATGGCGTAATCGACTATAGGTTTTAGCCGATTTTTTATTTGTTTTAAAGATGCCACAGTTTTTTCCATGGTAACGGGCATGTTTGCAAATTACGAAACGATACAACAACAACAAAAATGCGAAAATTGTTTAAATTTTGAATATAAATTTAAACCGACAAGTAAATGGTTCCAAATCGACGATACGAAACGATAGTTTAGTCTTCAAATAAGGCCTAAACGCGAGATTGATAAATAAGTGAGTAAACCACAAAAAACGACAAAAACCGAAGATATTATCGATATCTTACTCTTTTTGAAAACAGCAAAAACCGAAAATATCCGAACGATAAACTAAAAAACGAGTTGGCGATAACGTTGAGCACCTGTGCTGCAATTTGCGAATTTTGCAGCGCTAATTTCTAACACTAATTTTTTGAACGAAAAATTAACACAATAGCTAATTACTGAACGACAACCAAATCCGGCAACGAAGGACCATGAACGAATTACGTAAGGTCTTGGGCTACAACCAATCTAAAATTGCGCTCCCAGCTTACCTTAACATGACGAGAACGGGTGGTTTGGCTGCGTAAAGGAGAAAACTAGTAAGAAAGTACACTTAGAATGCTTCTATGGTCTCTTCGCGCCTCGTCGCACTTAACTCGTTTTTTAACTTGTTGTTGCTGTCACGACAGTTCGATATGGAATCGAGGACTATTGTTGGAGGAGGGATAAAGGCTCTGGGAACGCAATCCTATCCCCGAATTTGGCGGTCGTTCAATAAAATGTTCGCGCTTTTCCCAAAAACCCAAAATAAACAAACTATACTAAAGTGCGAACTGAACAATCTTATTTTAGCCATTGTACTATTTGGAGTGCAAGACTCGTTACAAAAGTAGCCAATGGACTTGCAATCTTTGTGTTCTTCAAAGACATGACTCAGAGAATTATCAATATCCCTTGCTAATCGAGATATGTTTTCATTTGTAGAAACGTCTTCATTTTTTCTAAATGTTATTGCTTTACTTACAGCCCATCCCAGTTTAAGATAGTTCTTCTAGTAAGAGAGAGAATAATAAAACGCAATAGGTTACATTAATATTCGTACATATCTGAATTTCTTGGCGTAGTTTTAAAGGTCCTGCAGCGGTATCTTTAGCTAATTCTCTAAATTTTTTAAAATAATTTCGTAGCAAATTATTTTTGCATTCAATTTTTTGCACCATAACATGTCCATACGGATGCGCAGCTAATATTTTTTTATAAGAATTGCTATCTTCGTCCGCTATTACTTTATTGTAAATCAAACCGTACATTTCTTGACTCCTTGCAAAACCTTCAGCCAAAATAACTCCTTCCATGCTTGAAGAGAAACCTGTCCAATTTTTAAAACATTTATGTTCTGTTACAGTCTTATTATTTTTTTCGGCTAATTGGCAAATAGTGCAGAATTTATTACGAACACCAATGTATAAAACCTTTTTGGTTTTATATCCTATAATTGCAGCTGTCCCAGATAGAGAATTGTAATGATTTCTATATGACCTTTTGGCCCAACTTCCATCTGCCACAACAGTGATCATAGCATTACCATTACGATCTACATCACCAGCTGCAATAGCGATAGACTTTTCTTCTTCCACTGCTTCTTTCATAGTTTCCAGACATTTTTCCTCCCATGTGTTACAAATTTCATCATGCATTTTATTATATATCCGGCTTGACATGCATGAGATGTCTAAAGAAGATGAGATTTGCTCTAAATGAGCAAAGCCTGAACCGACTGACATAACAGCTAACACGGCGTCCTTATTCACGTGATCATGGACGTCATCTGATGTATGAATTTTGAGTCCTGCATTGCACATTTACACTCAAAGTGCATCGTAGAGATAAAGCCCAATCTATCCTCTCCGATCAAACTCACATTTTCTGATGAGCAGTTAAATTTTGGACAGTGGTTGTTAAGCTCAATCAGGGAGTTGATCAAACATTGTATATTTACAATACGACGACCTTCCAAAACATACCCTGACGCCTGCTTTTCAGGAGTTAAATTTACGTTTTCCTACAATTTCTTAAAATTAATTTGTACAATTCTTACTTGTATTAGCGTTACTCCAGTTCCATCATCAATCTTATTTATCGGGCAATGTTCTATGTCCTCATTCCAATTATTATTAGAATTATTTGGAAAAATCTAGTTTTGAAAAAATTCAAAATAATCTCATCTTGCTAACAATATTCTTACCGCATAAAGTGTGGATGAGCAGGTACTAGAACTAGAAACAGCGTGTGTCACTGCTTGTATTTCAGCTTTATGCTCTATGGCCAACACTTCAATACTCTAAAATGTTCCGAAAAAAGTACATTTCTGTTTAATACATCATATCGTAGAGTCCAATTTATTTTCTTGAAATAAATAGTGTTTTGGATTATCTAATCGTTTGTGTAGAATTTTTGATTTGTGTAACAATAACAATACTAATATTTTGCACAAGAAGAGCTTCGAAAACTATATTATGAAATAATTTTATGTTATTTATATAATTTGAAGCAAGAAAAATACATTTTTGCACTTGAACGGAATGTTACCACTGACGGCTTAGACAATCTAAAAACGAATAAATAGGGAAATATTGTAATTATAGCTACCTTTTTCTTAATTGGGAAACAATTGCGCTTTTTTCTGGCTACATTTAAGCGAAGACGCGCTTTATTGCCTCTACGATATTCAGGTTCTTTTCTGTTCTCCATCTAAGCAACGTATTCGCGTGTTAACAGCAGGAATAAAAAAGCTAACTATTCAACTTTTTTTAAAACTATAACCTTTTGCATGAAAAACTGAACGGTGGATAAATGATACACGGCGTGGAACATCGGATGCAGCGGGCGGTAATAATGCTAAATAAGGAATAAGTCCTGTCCTGTCTCATGGGCGGGACAGCTGGTGATTCAGGTGATACAGTTGATACCCTTTGCGTTTTTTACCATGATAAAAGTCGCACTGTCTCAATATTAGAAAAAAACAATTGGGACGTAAAGCAAATTGATTGCAGTAACAGATATTTTTCCCCCTGCTCGCTCGCCTCACCTATGCAATTGGAGTGTTACCGTAAGATCAGCCTTAAGGCTGTAAGGCGCAGCCTACCCTAATTTTCTGAATAAGAATAAATAATATTTAACATATAAATTATAAATAAATGGATGTTGAAGTTAATAACACTGATAAATATTACTCTAATACTTGATTGCTATTCTAGGGTTTCGTTAGGAGCGATTCTATATTTACGTGAATTCGCATATGATAGTACAGCTTCGTAGGCTCTGGCTCTGCAGCCTCAAAATCTCCACTGTTGCACGCGTCGTGACACCGAGAAACGTATGACCGTTGAGTGAATAATATATATATATATCAACGGTATGACTCATAGCATTCATAGTATCGTTGTATGATTATTTCCATCCATATACAATGATAGTATGCAATTTTAACACGTTGTTTAGGCTAGCCTACGATGAGCTTTGCGTTCAGTCGTTGAGTAAATAATATATTATTCACTCAACGGTTCAGTCAAGTCCCAGCATCGGGTACAACATTTTTCTTTTCACTTCATTGTTTTGAATGTTTTGTAGTTTCATATTAGAGCATTAGTGCAGTAATCGTTGTGGAGTACTTTGACAATAAATTTAATAATGGATTTGTGCGGCGACATGGAGGACTTAGTAGACTATTTAATTAGGAATCATTACAGTCTTTCTCGACTAACGTTAGAGAAGAAAATTGAGTTAAAATGTAAGAAACACCCACCCCTAGACTAGTGATGGTTAAGAAGGATGGCAAATTTACTAGACATTTTAAACAAACTGGTTCACAAATTACAAATGGTTAACGGGGAGTACAAATCGCAATAAACTGTTTTGTTTTTATTGTTTGCTGCTCTCAGTTAAAGATAGGGAGAGATGTAATAGGAATTGGCGAAGAAAGTTTAAAGAATTTTGTTTCAAAAGCAAAGAAACATAAAAGTTCTGCTATGCATATTCATGCAGCAGTCAAATTTAATCAAATTGGAAGGAATAGAATAAATCATGCTCTTTCAGAAAGTGTCGGATAATGAAAAACTGGATCAAAATAGATTAATTGTTATATCGACTACTTATTTGTTGGCAAGACAAGAGTTGGCTTTTCGGGGACATGACGAATCTGAAATGTCTTTAAATAAAGGAAACTACTTAGAAATTCTAGATATTCTGGCAGAAGAAGAGCTTCATATGAACAATCATTTAATACATGCTACTGTTTCTAAAGGAACTTTTTCAGACATTCAAAATGAGTTGATACAGTGCGTTAGCGAAGTTGTTAATGAACAGATTTTAAATGAAGTGGACTATAGTATTTATGTCTCCATCCAGGCTGACGAAACTACTGATGTTTCAACTGAAACTAAAATGAGTATTATTTTGCGAAACGCTAATATGTTAACTGGAAACATCAAAGAACGATTTGTAGGATTTTATGACGTTTCTGCAAATAAAACTGCCAAAGATTTAGCCACTGTTATACTGAAAGTTTAAAAAAAGTGAAGGATTGATTCAAATAAATTAGTTTCACAAACTTATGATGGGGCCAGTACAATGGCAGGGACAACTGGTAGTGTTTATACTATTATTAAAAAGACACATCCTTGCGCTCTATTTATCCACTGTTATGTCCATCAATTAAATTTAGTATTACTTCATGCATGCAAACTTATAAAACAAGTCAAATTATTTGCTATAAATGTTACCGGCGTCTACAGTTTCTTTAGTCGTTCCATTAAAAGAAGTGATCTCATAAGGCAAAGGGGTTTTAAATTACTACATTCCTGTGAAACAAGATGGAATTTTCATTCTCGTGCTGTTGCTACTATTGTCGAACATTATGCAGAGTTAAGAGCAACCTTTAATGACGTTATCAAAAACGACGGTTGGGACAGCAATTCCATAAATCAAACCATTGGATTAAAAACAAATATTAAAGATTCGAAATTTGTATTTTTACTACAATTCTATAATCTGATATTTGTTTACACGAGTATACTATTTGACATTTGGCAAACGAAGAGCATGGACATAAAACGGTGTAACAGCGAAATTCAAATTTGTTGAAATTCCATTAAAAAATTGAGAACAGATAAAGAAATACAGGACTCAATTAAAAATGCCAAGAAGTTGTTAAATAGTTCCATAAGTAATGAAACAGAAGAGTTTGAAAACGAGGAGGGCGTTGAGGCAATTAATTCCAAATTTAATATTGACCCAATCAAACAATTTCGAATACTAGCATATGAAATACTGGACTCTGTAACAATTAATTTGAAAATGAGATTTCAGAATTTTAAAGAGTTGGATTTGCTAGAAATTTTAAATAAGAAAAAGTTTTCTTTCTACAATATTTCTCAGAATTTTCCAGATAATCTTTTAGAAAATTTAATAAAACGGTATCCATTCTTTGATAAAACTAAATCAAAAGAAGAAGTTTTATATGTTTATAAGACACTATTTCCTAGTTTATCAGGAATTGAAAATTTTTGATAAACAATTGCGTTGCTCTGAAAACAAAGAAACGACATTCAAAGTTTATTAATTAAATTGTCAATTCCTTCTATTCTATAGCAATTAAATAATATTTCTAATCACTGTAAGTTCTGACACTCCAAACATAAAAACTGCCCTCTCCACCACGCTAGCCGCCACTACTACCAGTGCCACCTATGTAGTCCATGAGTGCATATATGTTCACCGTTCCACCAACAGAGGAGCAAATTAAAGAAATATAGTTTCTTTATATGTTTATGAAAGTCAAGATAAATATATACCAACTAAGGAATTTTTTAAGCTTTTGATCCAAAACGAATTAAAAGATATTTTGCCAGAATTTGTAAAATTACTTTGTTTGGTTCCAGCCACAACAGCTTCATGCGAGTGAAGCATGAGTACCATGAAACGCATCAAGACATCCCTCCGTAATACTATGACCAACGCAAGGCTTTCTAACCTGTTAACTTTAGCAATTGAGAAAGGTATGGTCAAGACATCTACAATTTGACAAGAATTTGTGTCAAGAATCATCGATGTTTTTGCAGAAAAAAAGAACAGAAGAATCGAACTTATATATAAGAAAAAATCTAGGTAAGTTTTTAAGATTTGGTTTTTAGGAGTTAGGTACTAAATTTCCATATTTACTTTTAGGCCTCTGAGACGCGGTCTTGTGTTTTAAAAAGTATATTAGTATTAATATGTTTATATTAAAAATTTAAACCTACTAAAGAGAATATATTTATATAAGATATCCTCGGAGATGGTTATTTACATGATCGAAAGGTAGGCGGGCAGCCTACCTGCAGTTCAAACAAGCTTTGCCACTGAGTATAAGAAGGTTATAATTTGTAAGAAGATAATGCATTTCAACTTTCTTTTAGCAATTTGTTACATTCTTTATGTGTTGAGAAAGTAGAGCCACCAATAGATAGTAAAGATGTCTGGAAGGCGAATAGTGGATTTAGCATATGTACTGAAACAATATCCTAAAGTTGTCTTGCATTCGATCAAATGTACTACTGGCAAAATACTTTGATATCAATGAAAGGGGGAGTGAAGGAGAAATGTCTACCATCACTATCAGGCCACCAAAAGACGTTAGTCAAAAGACAGTATGCGTAGATCTGGACGAAACCAAAACTGCTTACTGCCTCACCACGCAAGTTAGAGTGAATAGTGGTAGCTCCTTCTTTGCATCATAATAAATCCGATAGAAGAGCGTCTCTTGATAGGTCTCTACAGTTTGAATTGCCATTGTTGATGCTCTATGTGCATGTTAGTTAGAGTGGGTGGTGGTTACTCTTTATTTGCATTATTTAATTACCCTTAGAGTAGAACACTTATTAAGAGGCGACAGTTAAATTGTAACAAAAGACGTTGCGACAGGCTGATAGCCAAGGCGCCATACTAAAAAAATATACAAATGCACGAATAAGTAGCAGTGGACCCACCCCGTTTAAATGGACTTGGAATATTGCGGGGTGTGAATTCAAAATCATATTAAAACCGATAGAAGCGTAGCCTCTTGATAGGTCTTTATATTTTGAATTGCTCTTGTTGATGCTATATGTGCATGTTAGATAGAGTGGGTGGTGGTTACTCTTTATTTGCATTATTTAATTACCCTTAGAGTAGAACACTTATTAAGAGGCGACAGTTAAATTGTAACAAAAGACGTTGCGATAGGCTGATAGCCAAGGCGCCATACTAAAAAAATATACAAATGCACGAATAAGTAGCAGTGGACCCACCCCGTTTAAATGGACTTGGAATATTGCGGGGTGTGAATTCAAAATCATATTAAAACCGATAGAAGCGTAGCCTCTTGATAGGTCTTTATATTTTGAATTGCTCTTGTTGATGCTATATGTGCATGTTAGATAGATGGTAGCTTTTTCTTTACATTATTTAATTACTCTTATAGTAGAAAACTTATTAAGAGGCGACAGTTAAATTGTGACAAAAGGCGTTGCGACAGACTGATAGCCAAAGCGCCAATCAACAACATATACAAAAGCACAAGTAAGTCCCAGTGAACTCATCTTGTTTAATTGAACTTAGAATATTGCGAGGTGGGAATTCAAAATCATAATAAAGCTGATCGATGCGTTACCTCTTGATAAGTACTCTACATTCTCAAAGTGGAAAACTTATTAAGAAGCGACAATTAAATTGTGGACGAAGGTGTTGTGTCCGGCTGACAGCCAAGGCGCCAACCAAACTTATATGCAAAAGCACGAGTACGTGCTCGCGGACCCACTTGGACTTTGCCATAAAGTTTTACCCTGTTTGGAATTAGGTTAGGATCCTTTCATAATATAGAGTGAACAGTGTCATTGGAATGTAACATTTAGCGAGCAGTGGCCACTGCAGATGCCGCATTCTAATATGATATCGAGATGTGTTGTGTTGGGATCCTCCTCAACCTCAATCTTGGTGGAGCAAAATGAGAAAATTCAAGATTAAAACCAACTCACAGAATGTGACTTCGAATTCATAAGAAAGCAGATTGAAGCATCGTTTCTTGTTGAGTATTCCTTTCTTTGAACTTTCTTTAATATTATGTATCGATGCTTTCCATCACATCTGCACCAACTCTTTCACGTGCACAGAAAGCGTTGGCTATTTATTCCAATCTTACAACAATAAGATTAATTTCATGGCAACATTTTTTATTTGGGAATATGGCTACTGGCAAGACTCCCTTTAAAGGGCAACGAATCGATAGTAGTACGTCAATGGTGATTTGGAAACCTACTAGAATTTCTTGTAAGGTATAAAGAATCAAGTACCAGATATAGTTTGAAAGACTATTGTGATTGGATAATTTTACTGGTAAGCTTGCCCTAACATCTAATTTAGCTACGAGCCGCCACTGGTCTAAATTTAAAACGAGTGACAGTGTTGTGTTGAGTAAGCTGCCTATAATTAAATAAGACCCTAAAAAGATAATGCAAAATTTTGAAAATTTTTGATCAAAAAACAAGACACATGTCAATGGAGAAAAATATACAAATAAACCCAAAATTGGTTCAATTCAACAAAAATGGCATTTTTCAATGTAATTCTAGGCGCTGAACACGTTTTTGCATTGCGATTCTCCATTTTAACCATGCAATTCGAGTGTTTCACAAAAGACGACCAAAAATCAAAATCTCTCAAAGTTTGAATCTCGATAACTCGCAGAGTTTTTTGGAGCTACTGCAAACACAAGAACATCCCGTTAATCAAAATTTAAAGAGTTTTTGATTTGTTTTCTACCACAATCGATAAAAATGTTTAAAAATGTTAAAATAAAAACCACTCGTTCTGAACTAACAAAGTGTAATACGTGCTGCCGATCTCGATTGCGTCTTCGGATTTTCCATTTAAATAGTGGATTTTCATTATTTTACAAAAGAACAAAAAAGTTCAATTTTTTTCAGGATTTAGATTTTGATAACTATTAGAACTGTAAGTAATTTTCAATACAATGACTATCTTTTAATCGACATTCAAGGGGCTTCTTAACAAACTCAAAATACAAGTTGTAACTTTGTAGATGAAGAAATCGAATTTTCCAAAATTGAACAAAATTTTGCTTAAAAAATTCAAATGTTTATAACTTCAAAATTAAGAGTCCAATTTCAAAACTTTTAGCTGCATTGCATTAGGCAAACTGGATACCGTAAGTAGAGATCATAAACGAGCTTTAAAAAATTGAAAAAAAATTGTTAAAAAATATTCGATATATATTCATATACATATAAAAATTTACAAAAATGTCAAAATCATTTTGAGCCCTCGAAGATGTTGTTTTAATTATATTTGATGTGTTAAAAGTCTCAAATGCTTTAAACTGCTTTAAAATATTCCTGTGGCGCATCCACCATTTTTAATTCCGTAAATAATTTTTATTATTATCAAACTGTCTAAATTTTTCTTCAGTTTCGAGTTACCGGCCAAGTAACTATAACAAAATTATTAAATTCTAGACCTAATATTTCTTGGTTGCGAAACATTGTAAAAAGCGAACAATATTAATCATTTCGTTCCCCAATTTTATGAACAACTGTAACGAGATAAACTAAAAAGATAACGTATAGGTCTCGACTTTTATTTTCAGATTAACCAAGTGACCAGTTGATTTATTTCATTGTTCCTTTTTTTGCATAATTAATGACAAATCTCGTAAAGAGCAAGGCAGATCAATTCAGTGAACAACACGATCTGCAACCTTCTAAATTGAAAACAATTTTAATAACGTTAAAAGTCAAATTTCCAATCAACCAAATTAGAAACAAATTATTGTTCAATCAAGCCAATTTCAAAAGAATTCTCCAACACTTCATCATTAAATAATAAAAAAAGTTGGATAATTTCCTTAAACTACTTGAACTTTCCTGAAATTACGCGCTCCACTGATAGCTTCCTGATTTTTCTCTTTTCTGCATATTTATCACATCGCTTTTCATGTAATCACGACGAGGGGTCACATGTGGTATATCGAACGACGGGGGAGTTGTCGGTTACAGGAGAAAGGCTGGCAAGTGAGAGGGAAACCGGTGATACAGTTTTTCGGTTTCTTTTAAGAAATTTGTTGCCATTCAGTAGCTGGCTCAATACCGAGTTCGACGTGAATGTGCCAGTTGATTCCGCGATGTCCTTGTAGTGTCATGTGCATAGTGCGCCCCCCAGGATAACCCAATTATGCTATGGTGCGCCTTTCACCCCTAAAAAATAATTTTTTTAACAATTTCTTTTAACGTTTTTTCTCAATTTAAGATAACTTGAGGAACTAACTCAACGTTTGAACTTCACTTCTTCCAGGATTCTAACCAAACTAGAGTACCATATGTAAGGAAATTGTGTTAAAAAACGCCACCAGATTTCATGTGATTAGTGCAAAATGAAGATTTTCTACTTATTACTCTTTTTCTGCATCTTAAGTGTTAGTGCTTTGAGACGACCAACGGTAAGTTATTGCGAGAAAACTCCTCCAATTTTGGTAGCGACATTTCGTTAATTATTTAAATTGTGGAGGCAGCCTTCAGTTAACCTTTGCTGAAATTAATTTGGAAATATCAATAGGTAAAACAGAGAATTGTTACACCTACTGGTTATAAGACGTGAAACGAGAACTTTCAATTTCAAATTTAGCTCGATAATTTCTAATAGACGAATAATTTCACTTTCAAATCGCCGGTACTCTACACGACATTTACGTATCTATTCCATTGAGGATGGTAATTTAGATAATTTATGGACGATACCATGCGAAACCATTCTTTCAAATCGGCGCCTACTTATTACATTCACCTACACGTAATGAGTCACCAATCACCAAATTTGATAATATCCTGAAAAGTCGAGATAATTTTTGCCGACAAAGGTGCAGATTTACAATTTCGTAACACTTAAGCGATACATAACGCAGTACTCTGACATTTACGATTATTAATTATTACTAAGACCAGTTCTTTAGAGTCTTCCATTTACATCATTTAAGAGTACAACAGATGCAGGAAGCTATCACCGTACCAATAAAATAAAAATTTGCGATTTCTCTCGTCAAAATATTTAAATTTGTGGCTAAGACTGCCGCTATTTTTCCATTATTTAAGCCCGACTCTATTAATGTTACTAACCAACTTAATTTCGATTATTTTAATTTTTGCTAACTCTTAGAAAGTTGCCGAAGTGTCAACAAGTCGACTGTAATTTTTAATTGATTGTTTCAATAATATCTTGAACCACTCTTACTTTAGAGTGTTTGTTGTAAATATTGACGGTTTAAGTTTTGAAAGTTGTGGGTGAAGTTCGGCCTTCGAATTCAATTGGAAATAATTTCGGGGAAAATTTGATTAATTATAACAATTATCTGGAGTTTTTGATAAGATTGACGGGATCAATGACGTAAATAAAGTGGCCGCACCTAACTATTTGTTGTTAAGCTGTCGATACTGAAAGGTGATACAATTATTACTTTTTTTTGTTAGAAGTTAAAGTTATTGTTGTAAAACGAAGAATTTGATGGTAAAAGGAAATTTGAAATTTCAAAGAGAAATTGTTGCTGGATTTTAGGGCGCGTACGGAATAATAAGCAGCTTATCTTTGTTATTTGTCGTAATAAAATAATCTTGTCCAAAACCAGCCTTGCATTGTAATAAAACTGGTTCAATTAGGCGTGGCTTTCTTAACCAAATTTTGCACAAGCTGAATAACGCTTAAGAATGTTTCTCTACTAAAAATTTAAATTAAAGAATTTGTTGAAGTAGATTTTAAAATTGAACAACTTTTCCTGGGGTTTGTTGCAACATTGATATGTAATAAAAAAGATTTTATTTACAAAAAAATAATTTACGTAAAATTACAAAATACGTAATTAAATTTTCGAGGAAAATTAATTGATGTGATCTTACAATCATAAGTTTTCTCATGTTAAATATATTTTTAAAATAAAGTGGAGACATAGGTAACCAAAATTTTCTCAAAAATTGGTTTTTCACTTACTGTCGCCTAAAATTTATATTTTAAAATTATTGAAATAAAGGAAATTAAATTTTTCAGGACCGTTTCAAATAGATTGAATGACTGATGTGTCATAATTATTATAATTTTTAGCCTTTTACGAAATAATATACTGAAACCTTATCAAATTTAACAATTTTGCACTCCAGTAATTTTGAAACGCAACCATCTAACAGTAAAAATTTGAAATAACTTTTTACTTCATTCTATTGTAAAGTTTGATAATTTAAGACAACGATTCCAATTTAATTTCAGTTCATTTCAGTTATTAAGAAGGATGCCAGGATAAATTTTCAATCACAGATTTTGGATGTGTTTCAGGCTTCAAATATTTTAAATTTCACAATTTCTTAAATTAAAATAATTATTTGAAAATTACCGTTAAAAGAAGATTTACTTCTGTTTATAGTAATTTGGAAATTTTGATATTAAAAAATAACTGAACTGAGATATTAGGGTAAAAACTTTGGAAATTATTAAATGATAAACCAAAAAAGGTTAGTTCAATAAAACAAAAGCTTCCAAATATTTTACGTTTGAGAATTTTTATAATTAGAATTACAGAATATTTAAAAATTATTTTATAAAGAGCATAAAATTCTATTTATTGAAATTAAAAAATTGTAATATTAAAAAATCGCTGAAATAAAAATATTAACGTAGAAACTTTAAAGTAACATTTTAGTTAATGGAGAAACAAACTTCAGTTTAGTGAAGAATAAACAACTGGCAAAAAATTAAAAAAAAATTGCAAGATTTGTGCTGCAGTATTTCAGTAATTACAAAATTTATTTAATAATAAAATAAAAATTAGAATAGAAATTAGAAACTGTTATAATTAAAGTAAAATAATAGAATTGTATGTTTGCAAATATTTTTTTATTTGGAAAAGCTGCTAGAATAAATTCTCAACAAAACTTGGATGCATCTCAAACTTTCAGATTGCACATTTAACAATTTCTATAATTAAAAGTATTGACTATTAGAAAATTATCTTATTTTGCTACTCTGAAAATATTAGGGCAGCAATTTTGGAGTAAAGTTTTAGAGAATGGATTAGATTGCTTTTTAGGGTAAAAATTAAAAAAAATATTTCAGAAATTAAGTGTTTGTAGAAAAACTCGAATTTCTTTTTTTTAAAATTAAATTTTAAACGTAATAATAGTTGTATAATCAAATTTCAGTAATCTTAAACGAGAAATGTTTTTATTTTATTAAACATTTAATGCCACAATTTAAATTTAAGAAAATAATTATTTGAATTTTTTTTTCTTCAAGTGGTGAATTAAATTTCCTACAAAAGCTGTGGTATAGCAAAATAATTAAAAAATTTTTAATTAATCAATAAACCAAGTTGATTGAAATCCGAATTGCACCAATCTTCCAATAATTTATAACATTAAAAAAAGTTTAACGTTATCTTTTGCCATAACTTTTTCATTAATCTTGTATTCATGTGACAAAGTGGCTAATATTATAGGAATTGTTACCATTTTTGCCTCATCAACCTCTGATAAAGCTTAAAAATTTCGTAAGATCTAATTAAATTAGTGATTTTGTGGATACTAATTACGAAATGATTCAGAACTTGTTTTTAATGCAATTTAAAAAAAATCTAAAATCCACTCTCACTTAATCAGAACACCTTGATCAGTCCAGAAAGTTATAACGTCATACCATGTCATAAGTAACATATTTTTTCATTAAACCATATAGTTGTACGTTTCTTTAAGTGCAAATTTCTTTTTTTTTTGAGATCTAGAAATCAAAGCGAGACATTAAGTTTCATATTACATTGTTTTCACATATGTACATAATATGATCATGGGTGTGTATGGCATGATGTGTGTAAGTGTTGTCATCGTGTTGTGTATCCATTTTGAAGAAATTCTTTTAGGGTTTTTTTAAAGGTTGCAGATGTTTTGTTTTGTTACTTGTACTTTGTTAGCTATGAATGTCAATTGACGTTCTGGTATTGTGGCTTTGCATCTAATTGTTGAGTTTTAATTCTATTGCTAATTTTATATGTTTGTGTTGTAGTTTATATACAAGGATATATTGTTTATATGTATGTAGGCTTTTGGCGTTGAGAATTGCAATACTTTGGAGCACCGTTTTGGTCGAAGTAACGAAAGAGAGGAATTGGATGATTTTTAACACTTTACCGTTGGTTAATTTGTGTTTCTGGTGCATATTGCGTTTAGGTACCTTAATTGCGAGTATATATGAGCATGATACAGTTGTAAGATAATATGTTGATGTAAAGGGCGATTTTCAATTTTATCTTTTTTTTTTTTTTTGGTCCTGCTAGCTCAACTTATTGTTAATTTCGAGGCCGAGATATCGGGCTTTCAAGGATTAATTAATTCTTGTTCATTTATATTTATTTGGTTTAATGAGTAGGTTGTTGGCCAGCCACTTTACTATTATTTCTAGATCAGTTCTCATGTAAGTTATTACCTTCTCAACAGTGCTTGCGGTGTTATCTGCATAGCAGAGAATTTCACCTTTTTGGTGTAGCAGATCATTCAAGTAAATTGTAAATAAAGTGAATGAGAGGGTACTTCTCTGAGGTAGTCCACATCGTATTATTAATTTAGTGCTAAATTTACTCGCAATTTTCACAAACTGAAAGTTATCCTAAAGGTGTTTTTAAAACTAATTGTTTGGTATGCTCAGTTTTTGCGATCTACTGTATTCGAAAGCTTTTTTAAGATCAAGGAATAGACATAATCAAACTTTTCAAAGCAAATAAATGTATTTCTTAAGTTACCTCTTATTGCCTTATATTTTTTTAAATAACCACATTACGAATTCGATACCATGAACAGTAGCATTGATCAAATTGTAATAAATTTTATTTTTCAAAATTTCCTAAATTACCCAATTAAACAAAAGATAACCTAATAATGGTCCTGAAATTAACACGCGTTAAGTTTCTTTTTCAAGACCCAAACAAATAGGAGTTGGTGGTGTGTTGGTGTAATCCCAAATTTTTAGAGCCAACGTAACTAAAGCGATTTTATAAAAAAGTTTTGAATGACCACAATTGTTAATAATTAATTAAAAATTTAATTAAAAAATATAGTTGCAAATTATTTGAACTATTTTGAAGTTAATTTGGCTTCTAAACAGTAATTTCCAGCGGAAATTCCTGAAATATCTCAACTTGTTTCGTTTAGAACCAATTACAATTGAATTCTAAAATATTCCGCTACAAGGAAGAAAATAATTTTGAGGGGAAATGTCGAAATTGTAAATTTTTGCTTTAAAATTGCAAATAGATCTTTAATTACGTGATTATTAACTAAATTGCGTAGATGACTAAAACGTTGGATAAATTAGATAGATATCTAAGTATGCAGAATTGCAAACTTTACGTAAGGCGACGAAATTGATCGAAATTTCGAAACTGCATTGCATAAATGTATAATCTGTTCGGGAAACGGTTAACGGTCGAGTAATGTTAATCAGGACAAGTTTACGCCATTAAAAAAATCCAACAGCATAATTTTCTTCAGCAATTTGACTCTAGAAGCAAATTTACGAAACTTCATTTGTCTGAAGAGTAAAATATTTTTATCTTTAATAAAAAAAAATATTTGCTCAGTTTATCCAATTTTGAAACCTAACAACATTGAACAAAAGTGAAAATAAAGATAAATTCTACAGGAAAATTCTTTGGCTAATCTCCAAAGTATTCTCCTACAATATTTTTGAAAAAAACGGGCTTCCTGTAAGTGATTATAAGTTTTGATCAACATAAGTCCGGACTATAAAGCGCAAGCTTTAAATTTAGAAATGAAAAAATATTTTAGCTGTTGAACTTTAATTGCTTTATAAATCCGACAATCATTTGCTAAAACGACTTGCTTCTCTCAATTTTAAAATTTTAGATGGTATTCCCTAAGGCCATTTTATTTACGATTCACTAAAAAAAATCAGCGCAAACATTTTTTTCATGTCTACATCGTCAGAGAATTTTTTAGAAAAATTGTTTCAGATTTATTTGCAATTATTAAAATGTCAACGTGTTGGTCTTACAATATCAAACTTTCAACTTCTCGCACCTAAATCCTGAAACGATTTTCTCTCTTATGGAAGCAATTTAGTGCAAAATTAAGGCTGCGATTTAGTTTATTTACGTTCTCTGTCACCTCAACGTATTCTGTGGTTGTAAAAAAATTTGACTGAATCTTTAAGAGTTTTATTTATAGCGTTTGAAAGAAAATAATGGTACTTAGGGTTTAATGTGTTTTTAATAATAATCTGGTACGCGACGGCTTCAGAAAAAAATTAAGCAAAGATGCAATTTTAATCTTAAAAAAGTTTAGTTATTTGTGGTTTTAAAAGTACTTGACGGATTGACTTAAAATTTGTTTTAACTCTTCAACTTATGTGTCTAGTTAAAAATAAAAAAAATCAAGAAATTTGCCCTAGTTTTGGAGTCTAGTACAACGCCAGAGAACGGAACGACTAGCAATTGTAACTTTTTAAATTTTCTATGTACAAATAATTTCTGTCAACGCTCTTTCTCTTCGTATCTAGATAGATAACTTAAGAAAAATAACTGTCGTAATTTACCGCGATACTTAGTGGAAATTAAGTCGTTAAACTGACATCAGTAAATTTTTTGATGGATTTCGTAATATTTCTTCAGTACGCGCTATCTAGGCCAATAAATTAAAAGTAATAGCAGAATCAGACGAATGTTCAGGTGTTTGAAATGTTACAAGATAATAAAACAGTAAAATATCCTTAAGGCTATGTTAAAAAATTTCTCTATTGGAGAGTCATTTTAGTAAAACAATTTGAATATTGAATTAGCAATAAAAGTTTATAACCAATTGCGTTTAATTTTTGTAATTGTTAAGAGAGAGCCTGCGCATGTTCTTGAAAATTCCCGTTCAATGCGGACCAATAACTCGACTAATTATCGAAAGGATCTATAACACTCACATAACCTTGGTGAATAACGATAATTACAGCGATTGCCGATGTACAAGTGTTGCAAGTGTAATTAAATAAAATTTGACTATTCTGATTGAAAAGTCACGGATCTCTCATTCAAAAAATTAAGTAATTGCAATTAATTTACTGAATTTTTGAAAATTTTAGTACAAGGCCTTCAATCCCAATTAGTGATTTTAGATTAATTGCATTTAGACCGGCTCCATAAATTCGTGCATTTTTTTTGACCTTAAACTCGAGTGTTTATCCAAAATTTGGTCAAAAGTAATTTTTACTCAATAAATCAATAAAAGTGTTCTTGTCGTTATTAATTGCATGCCCCAGAAATAGCAATCGAAAAGTTTTATTGCACAATTTATAACATGGACAAGTAAGTTCTTTCAGTTTCAGCTGTACTCAAGGTCGTGTCTCAATCCTTTCTGTACATTTGTGCCCTCATGCACCTTTTACTTACATCGGTACAAAGTCCATGAATGCATTTCAATGAAGGTTTAAATTGAGGGATTGGTAGCGTAAAATTAGCAACAAAATTGCTGCAATAACATCTATAAAAGGTATTTTCACGTTAATAAGTGCCGAGGAGATTATTTATAACGGTGGTTTAGCGTCACGGTTTTCACTTTCGTGGTAAGTGGTTCGCGCCGGAAAAATAACCATTTTTAAACGTACCAGTCGAGCGTTCAGTTAAGGTTCAAAAATTCTTACGAAAATTTATAGAGCGAGTATAGGAGGGACGAAATTATCGATAGTTTGTAGAAGACATAAATAAATAACTTTCTAAAAATTTTTAAATTTGATAATAACGGATTATATCTTGAAAAAAATCGATTTGTTATCAAAAATTCAGCTAGTAAGTGACTCTCCAGAGCTACGAAGCTTTCTTCTCAAGAGTTTTTTTTTCAATTTGCAATTTCGACGCGGTCTTGCGTATCAAACCGTTTATTTTAAATGTTAACAAGAACATTGCTGAAACCCTCGCGAATTGCATCGCTTTGCTATGTGTTTTTGAAATTTTTACAAGTTTCCGCTTCAATTCCGTTTATAATCGAAGTTTTAGTAAATTACAGATAATTTGCAGGTTGCTTAAAAGATTCTGAAGGTAACACAATAGTTTTCAAGGTTATAAAAAAATTTATGGCAATTAATTTTAGTTTCATTTTCAATGTTATATAGTTAAAAATATTTTTTTGCTTTTATTTATAATTACTGTTTGTTAATTAAACTGAACCAAATTTTCAGTTAGTGTTGGGGAAAATAATTCGCAATTTTGGATAGAGACATTTCTCCTCTAAAAAAATTGTAGGAAAGTTTTGAGGAATTGAAAGTAAACAAAATTGGAGCAAGTGACCAACGAAGTTGATTACCATTTAATACATGAAGAGATCGACGTGATTTGTGATTTTTATACATTCTTTCAATGTTGTTCAAACTTATGCAACGGAGTTTCTTTTCTTCCTGATTGAATTAATTAAAATCTTCGTTGGTTAGAAACAGCCTTGGAATCAATAAAAAAATTAATTTAAACTTTTTATTTAGAAATAATTGAGGGAACGTTACTGTATTTGGGAAAATTTTGCGATTGGACCCGATATTCTTAATTTAATTAATTTAACCCCAAAATTTTAGCTCAAGGAGCAAACTTACTATTGCAATTGTCGAAACATTGCTGAATCATTTGTGAAGTTTTGAATTATTCATAAAATATTTACTTCCCAGATTTGGCAATAATTTATGATCTGGATATTCAAGCCAATAAATCAAACACACAAATTTTTTGATTTTAATAAAAATTTGTTCCTAATTCCAGATTTATTATGTGAAAATATTAATTGAGATTTGAGATAATTTTAAAGAAATTGAATAAAATTTTGAAAATCTAAATAAGTAACAAAAACTTGAAGCAATAATTTTGTGGACAACTGAAACGTTTATAATTAGTTCCTTTCCAACAATTGGGCGATTTAGAAAATTCCGCACAATTTGCGAAATAAAAATGACACAACGTCGCTTCCGTCTCGAATTTATGTTAATATTAGCTTATTAAACGATTATTTGCAAGAATTTTGTGGCAGTGCAATATTTAAAATGCAATATCCATATAAGGTTCATAAATACAAATATTCCGGTCTTTAGAAACACCTCGCACTCAAGAAATCGGTGTGCGAGGTCAATGAGTTATCAATGGTAACGTGGAAATTATTGACACAATTCAGTGGTGTGCAGGATATAATTTCAAACATTTTGACAAAGGTTAAAATTTTAACTAGAAGTGTTTTGATAAAAACAATTTATTGCTAATGGTTTCGATCAACTTTATTCATTTTAATCATCGCCCTTGAAACCACAAAACTGTTGTAATTCTTTTATTGTATCCAAAATTTCAGCTAAAAAATTGACATTTAAGTTATTTGTTATAACACTGAAAGCGTGCTATAATTAAAATTAATGTGATGCTAGTTATGATATTAATTAATTAATAAATCTCTCCGTGTAGCGTTGTTGTTATACAATATGAAAGGCGTGCTGAGTTTGTTTTGTTCGGCGGAAATCTGTTTTTGTTACAATTCCTTACTAATACTTGCAAGCAATGAACGTAAAAATCATCACATTCTTACGCAACAGTTTTAACGTCGATTAATTTCCAAGACTTTCTATGGCAATAATACAACGCTACACAAGTCTTTAAGTTAAACACTATAAGGTTGAACTTTCACAGGATACATAAATACCTGGCGGTTATGGAAGAATAAAAAGAAATATTTTCAATATTTAATGAACCCGATGTGTCGAAGTTTTGGGCCAAGTTACGTAGTTTTAATTTTTTTAATTAGTTTGTCCAAAAATGATAACGCTTCTTAATCCAGTTTCAAATCTGTTATGGAAAGTAGACGATTTTATACTTTCTTCTTGTAATAAAATCAATTAGGCACTTCCTGACTTGGCACGAAATAAATTGTTATACTCATTACTAACTTGTTATTGTTATTGTTCTAAATTAGCGTTATATAAATCCGGCTATTTATAGTTACGTGATTTTTTTAAACGGTCCGATGTCCTTTAAACCAAAAAATGTAATCGACCTATAAACGTCAAAAATTAATTTTTTCAATAAAGCAATTTCTTAAGTGTACCGGAATAATAAACAACTTGAAACCCGTTGACATTTAAACGCGGGCAATTTACAAGGCTGACAATCTGTTGTCTTTCACATTTTAAATCGAGACGGTTTCTCGCTACATTGCCCACATTGAATCGTCACTGGCCACTTCAAAATAATGCATCTATGCATAAACTGTAAAATCGACATTATCGTCAAGGACACCCGAAAAACAAAATTTAATCAATTAGTTGAGCGCAGCAACAAAATCAAAAAGATTCGGATAATTCGACCGATATAAGCGCAAAGAACACGCTAAAACCAGCATCCGTCATTATGGCGGAGGCGCCAGGTCAAAATCCTAAAGGCGCCACTCACAATAACACTTGTTAAAAAGAAACGCAATTCTGCAACCATTAATTCAGCAAGTTTTAGGTAAATTTATGTATTCATGCTGTCGGGTTCGTCGTTTGATCGCGATGGGTCTCCACGCATTTTTGCCGTTCTCGTCCGATTTGAGCTGCGTAATCGAATGTAATTGGACTATTTTAGTGGAAATTTAAAGCTACCTCAACATATTAAAAAACGTTGCTCTAAATTTTTAAAGTGAACGAGAAATCCTGTAAATTAAGATTAATAACTTTTTGTACGAAACAACGTTTTAGAATTTATCCAGAAGCCTTTCAACAATATTATTTAGTTGCAAAAAGTATAGTGCTGTAGCTCAAAAGAATAGGCTTTGAATACTTGTAAAAACAAAAAAGCTACTCGAAATTGTTTCCGGGTTCCTTGCTTGATCGCGATGGGTCTCCACGTATTATAGCCGGTTTCGTCGGTTTTCAGTTGCTTAATAAAGTGTAATTGCTCTATTTTAGAGAGACTTTACAGTTAGGTACTTTTGCATATTAAAAAAATGTTGCTCCAATTTTCTTAAACGAAGGAGAAATCCGGCAAAGTAAAAATAAAAACCTTTTTTGAAATAATTTATCTAAATGTCTTTTGCCAAAAAAATATAACCCAAATCAGTATACTCTAAGTACCTGTCGGAACAAAAAAGAATTGGTCAAGACTGTTTGGAATTATTATAAATGTTACCCAAGAATACGTCCGTCTACTTAATCAATTCAAGTATTTGGGTTTTACCATCTGAATGTCATTGAAACAATAGTTCTTAATCATAGATAACATTTAATTCGACAACTCTTTTGTTGTAGACGTCGGACACCTCTGAGCCGGACCCCAATCCCAAACCAGTTAGACGAGGCAGGGCTAGGTTTACTGTAAGCACAGAACCAGCCGAAGAAGTTGAAATCCAAGCCCCAGAGTCCTTCACTCGACGTTCCTCGCAAAGAAGAAAACCAGAAGTAGCAGCTTCTTTAGAAAGACGAGCACCCCCAAAACCGCCAGTAGCAGAACTCGATAGTTCTCGAAGAAACTATGAAGTTGAAGAAACCGTCGACGAAACGCCATTAGAAACAGTTAGAAAACCGTCAAAAAATCGAGTTTTAACCGAAACTACATTCGAAGCTCAAAACGCGCCTCTTCCTAACGCACTTTTTCGACCAACTGAAGAAACGAGTAAACCTGAGGAAATAACTCAATCACCTCCAGAAAATTTATTTAAAAGTGAAGTAATAACTCCTGAACCTAAAATTGAAAATGAAATCAAACTTGAAGATACAACACCAGCCGCGATTTTGAAGAAAGTTACCGAAACTCGCCGCGATTCCGTTAGAAGACCTAACGGTAGAACTCGCGGGCAAAGAATTGAAGAAACTTCAACTCAAACTGTTAAAAAATCCGAACAAAATGGTGGTAGAGGTAGAATAAGAACGCGAAAACCGGAAGCTACCCCCTCAACAACTGTTGCGTCTAGAAATGTTCATAGAGGTTCAAGGAGAAAACCTGAAGATTCCGGAATTGATTCTAGAACTCGTGGACCATCAGTTTTGAGCGCAACTGAAACCAAGGGGTTACCTACAAGGTCGAGAACCGGTCGAAAAATTACTGCCGCAACAGGAGCTCCTGAAAAAATTACTATCGAATTAACTTCGGCACCAAGGAGAACTGGTAGAAGAAATTTCGAGTCAGTTACTACAGAAAAAACAAATAATAGAAGAAATTTCGAAACAAATTCGGTTGGTCGAAGAAATTTTGAAGCAACTTCACCTGGTACAGTTAATAGAAGAAATTTTGATGTTCCGACTAATACTGAAGAAAGGAGTGCTAGTAGGAGGAATTTTGAAGTGCCGCCAAATAGTCCGGTTAATAGAAGAAATTTTGAGGTTGCTCCAGATAATTTAGAGGTAACTCCTGATGATTTGGAAAAAACTGCTACTTCCAGGAGATCTCGTGTTGAAGCTTCTAGAAGATTGGATAATAACGTGCAAACAACTGAACATTTTAGAAGAGCTTCCAAAACTCGATCAAGAATTGATGATGTGCCTCCAGTTATTGACGAAAGTAAATTGGAAGTATTGCCGCTTTTTGAGGGTGAAACTAAAACTGTTAGACCGATTTCCAGAAGTTATAATCGCCAAAACTCTGTAAAAGATTCAACTGAGAATCATGTAGGAATTGATCGAAAACCAGAAGTAACAAAAAGGAAATCGGTTGTGATTGAAACACGAACAGAATCTAGTTATAAGAAGAGGAAACCTAGCAAGCCAGTTATTAAGGAGTCTGTGGTTTCTCAAATAACTGAAGTTACTTCGAAGAGAACGATAACGAGACAGCAAAGAACCAAAATCGAAACTAACGCTTCGAGGGGTAGAAAGAAGGTGGATACGGGTGTTAAAGTTGCGAAGAAATCTGGATTGACGCGATCCGAAGAAGAAATTGATGATACTGACAATTATCCAGCGCCGTTCAAAGCGTTGCTTCAAGCAAAGAAACACCCCGATAAGGTAGTTGATTCATTCATAATTTCATTGATCGTAACAATGATCTTCTTTAGGGGTCAAGGACGGTTCATGTCAGTGAGAAAATCGTGACGTCTTCAACTACTGGAAGATCCACGACTGCAACTTCTTTGCAGGTAAACTATTGTTACTTTTAACATTATTTATTCGACCTGGTTGATCACGGACAATTTGTTCAAGCGTTAACGCGGTTCCTGCAGTTCGAACTGACCCTTGCTTTAATGTAACAACTTTTAAAAGAGAAAGTTGTCCGGTTTTGTTCTGCAAAACTAGATTTATGACGAATGAACGCTTGGCTAATAACTAGTGAGATATAAAAGAATAAATTCCATATTGCGACAGTTGACAAAATTGTGGCAATCAAGACTTTCTTCGAGATTTTCAAAAATTAATTAATTAATTTATTTCAGGTGGAAGATTCCGAAAATGAATTGGAAGCAAAATCTTCAATTCCGTCGCTTCGTCCGACGAGACGAAGAATTCCTCGACCTCTACCCACGGTTAACGTGGAGAAATCGCATCTTCAACCGACAAATTCACGTAAAATCGTTAGATCTACTACGCCTTCTTCGGCAGGTTTACCTAACGAACAGAGGTTTCATGCTAAGTTTAATTCGAATGGTAAAAACGGGCAAGATTTGAGTTTGAATCCCGTGAAATCAAGCAGGAGTTACTCGAAACTTCCAAGAGGAATTTATAGTACCAAAAAGAACAAGGAAGGTTCTAGTGTTACAGCTAGAAGCGCAATTTTGCCAACTCAGGTAATTATAGAAAGTGAAACTAATTCGGTTAAATCGAAACATTGAAGGTAATTATTTTATGAAATTAATTACGTAAATCCTCAGGTAAATCACGATTTAATTATCAATTATAAACATCGTTTTCAGAGGTTTGAATGAGCGGCGGTTTCAACCCGAAGGGATTGCTGTGTTTGTTAAAATAGAGAGGCTATTACGAAACTAGACGTAGAAAGGCAACAATCTCTTTAACAGATTTCCTATGTTAGCGTGCGTTGACCAGTTTTTTCTTGACATATTTTTTAAAATTTGTATTTGAGACTTCTTATTTGATATTTGAGATTAGTCATTTTTATTTGAGACTTTTTATTTGATATTTGAGATTAGTCATTTTTATTTGAGACTTTTTCAAGTCTTATTTAAGATATTTATTTTTTTTCAAAATTATTCATTTTGTTTTAGAACTATTACTTATTCTGAAGATGTTCAATTTTTTATTTGAGACTTTTTATTTCATATTTGAGATTTGTCATTTTTATTTGAGACTTCTTCAAGTTTCATTTAAGATATTTAATTTTTTTCGAAATTATTCATTTCTTTTTAGAACTATTACTTATTCTGAAGATGTTTAATTTTTTACTTCAGACTTTTCATTTTATAAATGAGATTTGTCATTTTTATTTGAGATTTCTTTAATTTTTATTTAAGATTTTTAATTGTTTTTGAAATTATTAATTCATTTGTAGCACTATTATTTACTCTGAAGATTTTTAATTTTTTATTTAAGACTTTTTATTCTATATTTGATATTTGTCATTTTTGTTTGAGACTACTTCAAGCTTTATTTAAGAATTTTAATTTTTCTCGAGATCACTAATTCCTCTTTCAAACTATTACTTTTTCTGAAGAGGTTTAATTTTCCATTTGAGACATTTTATTTCATATTTGAGATTTGTCACTTTTGTTTGAGACTCCTTAAAGTTTTATTTAAAAAATTTAATTTCTTTTGAGAATATTAATTCCTCTTTCAAACTATTATCTTTTGTAAAATATTTTAATTTTCTATTTGAGACTTATTTTATATTTGAGATTTCGTCATTTTTTTCGAAACTCCTTAAATTTCGATTTGCAATTTTTCACTTAAAATTTTGATACTTTCCCAGATACCCCAGAGCACATTTAAGAAACCCACCCGATTCAGCTCGAGGTACCGCAGCGACGGTTCTAGAGGAGTTATCAAAACGAGTACCAATGCCCCAGCTTATTTACCAACCATCCCGACAGTGATTCCCTCAACCCCGGTGAGTCTGATGGTTTTTCGTAAAACTAAAACAAGTCAGTTGAAATAGTACACCTTGACTTAAACCATCATCTAATGAGAGGTCACCTCATTCTAACAAATTTATCTCTGCTCAAGGAATATGTTTGGCCAGAAGAAGAGAATGTTGAGTACAGCTGGTATTTCACTCGCTTGCACTGAGAAGTATCTCGACTGCTTCACCACCTGCTCCCATTTCTTCCATATTATCTATACCATAAAACATGTCACAGGTGTCGGTTTCATTAAGTAAGTACCTGGTGATTGTGCTTAGATTCGGCATCGGTACTCCGGTACCGCTCAAAAATGTAATATTTAAGGACTTAGTGTTTAAGAAGAGGTGTACTATTTGATTTTTATACTTTTATAATAAAAGCATTCCAGTACTTGTTTAGTTTAATTAATTTGCTTGGGAGATTGGTGGCTAATTGACATCCTGCGCGGCGCTATTGGATAAAAAAATTGTACTAAACCACACACATTTCCAGGTGAAACCACCAGTAGGGTTGGAAGATAAAGATTTGGGCCTTGAGGTAATCAGTTTTGACGACCCCGTGAATACTATCCCTTCAGCGAATCTAGTTAGTGGCGACTATGTCGCTTCTTCAACTGCAAGTAACCACCTCAGTAGCCCCTTGGTAATTAAGTTATTAAAAATCGTCAAAATGCTTAAGATTTGTTTCTTAAGGTAACCGAAGCGAAGCCAACGGAAAAATCGGTATCAATAATCGAACAAATTATCAAATCGATCTCGGCGATATCCACAGAAGTCCCTGAATCCTCGACCAAACTGACCGAAACTCAAAATTCACCCACCAAAGCGTCTGCTATTTTGAAATTAGCTACCAAAAAAGCGACCAAACTAGACAAGACTGACAAGACGACCCAGAAAACTATCCCTACCCTAACTACCGAAAAACCGACCACAGTCATCGAGAGAATCCTAAATTCTCTTTCAGCGATCCAAGCTGAAACTGACAGTGACGCGTCGACGCAAGTAGGTACCGATTTTACTAGTTTTAGTTTTCCATCCACCACACCTCTGTCTAGAGTGACTAAAAGTACGCTTTCTGCACAAATCGGCACTTCTCTTAGTCCTTTGAGCGTATTTGATGAGATTTCTGACGAGCAAGTCCTGCAAAAGCGCACTATCGGGAAACTGTTAGATCTTCTTAATAGCTTGACAACGGTACCACCTACCGTCATCGTCACACCAAAACAACTCAATCTCGTTACCGCTCAAGATCCCAGTACCGCTACCACAACAAATACTGTAGCTCCATCAACCACCAAAATTATCAACACAGAACCTCCAAGTACTACCAAAATGATCACTACAGAACCACCATCAACAACAACAGTTAAAACAATCACAACAGAAATTCCAACAACTGTAAATTTATTCACGCCGGAACCCACAACTTCACAATTATTCACGTCACCTGGTCCCAATCGGGAAAATCCACAAACAGTAACATTGAGTTCTAGAATACTAGCGGAAGAAAGTACTACACCGAAAACACCGGAAACTACAATTAAAGACGCGGCCACAACACTAAAAACACAAGAAACTACCACAACAGAAGCAACACTTCCAAGTACAACTCTGTCTAACGAAATTTTGACAATAGTTCCGGAAGTACTTCCACTATCAGCTGATGTCACTACTGAATCCGTGTCTTCTACTCAATTTGATACCGAAACATTTTTCACGTTTCCTTCAACTTTGCCAACATTAATCAACTTTGAAGTAAGTCCAGGAAGCGTTTCGGTCTTCTCCGCTAATGATCTATCTAATGCTATAACACCTGACGATTCTTCTAGTGCTACAGTAACAATTTCTAGCAGATCTAATTTTGATGTTGTTGCCACTACTGCAACTCCTATCACCACATCTTCTGTAACTATTAATTCAGTTGGTACCACAATTGTACCTACAACAGGTTCTAGTAGTGAAACTACAACAGGTAGTACTGTTAGCTCGAGCAGTACTGTTGCGTTATCTACTGATAGTGTTACTTCTACTAATAGTCCTAGTACTGTGAGCTCGAATGGTTTATCTACTGATAGTGTTACTTCTACTAATAGTCCCACTACTGTCAGCTCTAGTGGTACCGCTGATAGTGTTACTTCTACTAATAGCCCTACTACTGTCAGCTCGTCTACTGATGGTGTTATTTCTACTAATAGCTCTAGTACTGCAAACTCGAATGTTTCGTCTGCTGATAGTGTTACTTCTACTAATAGCTCTAGTATTGTTAGTTCGAATAGTACTGCTGATTCTTCTACTGGCGGTACTTCTACTAATAGTCCAAACGCAACTCAGATTAGTAACACTAATGAGCCTAACGTGTCATCTAATTTAGTTGATAGTAACGCTACCGTTTCTTCTTCGAGATTCTCAAGTCGTTCTGGGCGTCTTTTAAGTGTCGTTCAGGAACCGGTCCAAAATTCCGTTGAGACTTCGACTGGCCCCGATAAAGACTATTACATATTTGCTGTTCTTAATAACAATACAATATTGCGTAAACGACCAAGTAGGTTCCCTAATAAAGAGACTCCATTTTTGATTGTTGGTCTCTATCCTAACAACACGATAGTGAGAAAATTCCTGAATGGTTCCCTTGTTCCAATGGAACCAGTTGTAAGGGTAAGCGGATTCGATACGCGCGAAAACCCTCCAACCTTACCGGAAATAACAAGTAACCAAGTAACACCCGACCAGGGCGACCAACCGGATAACACAAAACTTCGAACGGTATTCATTGTCAATAACTATCGAGGTTGTGGTGCTTTAAAGCTTTTTTCATTTTATCCTTCAGTGGTCACCTGATCCACGTTTTATTGTATATATTAAGTGCTTTGATTGTTTAATTTTGCACGCTTAGTTCTAAGGTTTCCACTACTAATTACGTGACCTATTTAAACTGAAAATTGTGCTCAGGTGACTCGAAAAAAAAAAG
Source organism: Pyrochroa serraticornis (assembly GCA_905333025.2). Lineage (NCBI taxonomy): Eukaryota > Metazoa > Arthropoda > Insecta > Coleoptera > Pyrochroidae > Pyrochroa > Pyrochroa serraticornis. The sequence goes on along the minus strand of HG995157.1, from coordinate 2,733,405 downwards.
AAAACGTAAAGTTTCCTTTTTTACCATTTTAACCCGTACATTGAGCAATTAACACACGAATTCAGCAGGGTGTAATGGTTTTTGAAAAAACAAAACGTAATCTAGATATTTATTGTAGGTTGAACAAAACACGATTTCAAGCGTTGAAGCAAATCCGTTATCTATAAGTAGTTTTGGAAGTCTCAATTCTGTGACTACTTCAAGTACTGGTGGAAGTAGTACCGGAAATTCCAATAGTGTTGAAAGTAGTTCCGCCAGTAGTATTAGTAGCACAACTGCCGGCAGTGTTTCTTCAAGTAGTACCACTCTTCCTAGTAGCACCACAACGCAACCCAGTAGTACCACTAGGAGGTCTATCACCTCAACTCCTACAGTTACTCTTCCTACTCTCACTGAAATTTTGAATGGAAGAACGGTGCAGGCTTTTAATAGTATTATAAATATTTCTGACCTAACTTCCCGTAAGCCGGAAGCAGAAGCTGTGGTAAGTGTCTCTAATTAAGGATTTTAGGTACTTAATTACAATTTTTTGATGTGTTATAACTTTTGTTAGATAAACCAGGTCTTGAGTAATAGAATAGTTAGAAAAAATTTGATAATCTGGCGACCAGTTACAAGTTCCAGCTATGAGTTTTATGAGAAGGCAAGAAATGTTTTTGCTATCAACTGACTTTACTGACAGAAATTTACTAATAGCTAAAAAAGGAAGAGAGCTAGCAAAGTACCAATCTGCCCTCTACCTGCTAATAGAATCGTGTTCATAACTAATAATAATAGTCATTATTAAAAAAATTGTTAGCATCTGAACTAAAATGCAATACTTACTACTAGTTTTTGTAGTAAGTACTTTGAGTTATTTGATGCGTTTTCCAGAATAATCCAGTTACTACTACTCTATTACCATCTGCAACCTTGTCCAACCGAATTTTAGAAGCTAGTACTACAACAGAAGTACCTGCACTTGTAACTACTCAATCGCCAACTACTCAAGTACCAACTACACAAGTGCCAACTACTCAGGTTTCAAGTATTCAAGCTCTAACTACGCAAGTACCAACGACCCAAGCTGCTACGACTCGAGTACCGACAACAATAGTACCGACTACTCAACCACAAGCAACTGAGACTCCAACTGTTGCTTCTACAACTCCAAGAATTCAAGTTCCTACTACAGTTTTGCCACTTTCTATACCTTCTACTTTCCGTACTACTACAGGTTTTCCTTCAACAACGTTCTTCCCATCGACAACCTTCTTCCCAACTTTCTTCAATAATTTGTTTTCAACGTTGCAACCAAAGTTAACTACAACAGTACCACCTACCACTACCAATGCACCTACAACCACAGTACCAACTACTATAATTACAACTAAAGTACCTACTACTGTAGCTGCGACAACTACAGTTGTTGATGGTACTACTTTGGTTGCTGGAGCTGGAGTGAAAAGGGGAAGAAATTTAGATCTATCAGTGGTTTCAACTACAACTGCAACTGCTGCAGTTACGTCACCACAACCTATTTTTGTTAGTACTACGACAAAAGCTAGAGAATTGTCGGAACAACAGTTGAAGGATTTGCAAACTCTCGCTGATTTAGAGAAGGAACAGGCATCTATTTTAAAACAGTTGGCTTTTCTAACTAATTTGGTAATGTCTTTGGTGTTTGGTTATAAAAATTTTTTTTTTTTTTTTTTTTTGTAGAATAATATGAATGTTATGAAGACAACGACAACAGAGCGAAGTGAATTGGCAAATAGGGTACGAAAATATTTTGTTGAAATTGTTGACTTAATTTTTTTTGTAGATAATTGCTTTGGCTGTTGAAAGAGATAATCAAAAGCAAATTCTGACTACGGTTCCTCCCACAACTACTCCAACTAGTGATGGTAAAAACCCAACAATTGCTGAAATTGTTAAACAATTAAACATTGTTACACCATCAACCCTTACTTCACCTTATGGAAAAAGTGATGACGCTATTATCGCAGCACTGTTGAAACAACAAGGAATTGTACCAACAACACCTCAATCTTTAGGGGTGAGTTTGGAAATTTTTAAAATTTTTGACTATTTTTTGGATTTCAGAGTATTTACAGTCAAACTACTACAACTACGAAAAAACCTAGATCGACCACAAGACAACCAGGACCTTTAATGCAAAGTTTAAATTGGCTTCTAAACGCTTTAGCCCCTCCAACAACTCGTAAACCAAAACCCAAAAAACAACCAATTAGAGTTAATGAAGAAGAACTTTTGATGCGTCAACCCACAAAAATAACACCTGTAGTAACAGCTGTGCCAAAATCAATTGATATTTCTCAAAACGATATTAAGGCTTTAATCAAACAATTGGAGGCTGTTCAAAAAAATCCGAGTGAAGCTCAAAATTTGGATCTAAGTTCGTTTAAGAGTCTCCAAAATTTGATTAATAGTAACGAAGGTGTGCAAGTGAGTTCGTCGGGTTCTAGTGGTACTACACTTAGAGTTGTTAGTACTACAACTGCGCAACCCCAAATTAGTCCACTTGTTGAAAATAGAGGACGTGCCATTAAATCGACAACACCTCTACCATTGAGTGTTAGTAACAGTATCGAAGATGTTGAATTAATAACAACTACGAATAAACCAAAAGTTTCGTTACCACCAGTTAAATTGAATCCAGTACCAGGCGTTGGAGATAATGAAACTTTGGTTAGAGGCCAATTGGTTAGTGCTGCTGTTAATGTGACTAGAGCTATTTCTCAGTTTTTGGGATCTGCATTACAGGTAGGTTTTGAGTTCGGTTTTGGCTTTATTGTTCACTTCAATTAAAGATGCACCAATTATTTCTAGGATGCTGCTCTACAATTTAAGAAACAATTTGCGAGCGTTACCGACAACTTGAGCGAAACACTAACGTCTAGTTCCATTTTACCGATAGTAGCAAATGCTAGTGGCGCTAGTAGCCAGACTAGCGGTTAGGTTTTTAGGAATTACACTTATCACAAAACGGTAAATTCAACAAACACGTCATCGAAACATTTTTTTTTGAATCATAACACTAAACTCCATCTATCAATTTCTGCTATTTCAACTTGTTTTACAATTTACACTTTCATACTTTAAAGAGTAAATTGTTAAAGTTGCGCTTTTACAAAATATACCATCAAATCTGTCTCATCGCCACTTTTGCTTTGTGTTTTATAATTTTTTAATAATCACGTCATCAAATAAATTTTGTTTCAAACCATAACACTAAACACCATCCATCAATTTCCGCTATTTCGACTTATTTTACAATTTACACTTCTATACTTCAAAGAGTAAATTGTTAGAGTTGCGCTTTTACAAATTATACCATCAAATCTGTCTCATCGCCACTTTTGCTTTGTGTTTAACAATTTCAACAAAATCAACAAATTCGTCATCGAAAAAATTTTTTTCGAACCATAGCACTCAAATCTATCCATCAATTGTCGCTATTTTGACTTGTTTTACAATTTACATTTCCATGCTTTAAAGAGTAAATTGTTTTTTTAGAACCATAACACTAAATTCTATCCATCAGTTCCCGCTATTTCGACTTGTTCTACAATTTACACTTTCATACTTCAAGGAGTAAATTGTTAGAGTTGCGCTTTATCAAATCTGTCTCATCGCCACTTCTGCTTTGTGTTTTACAATTTACACTCACGTATTTTAGTAAATTGGCAAACATGCGTCTTTAAGTTTCGTTTTACTAACATCCAATATGTCACTCTCGCTATTTGAATTAAATATTCCAGTTAATAATTTTTTTTTTAGGGTGCCGCGCAAGGCTTCCAGTCGCTCTTGGGTTCGGGATCTCGCATGGTGGGCAGCTTAGTTCGGTCTTCGTCAGGCGGTTCAGGATCAGGATAATCCTATTATCTAATAAGTACCATAAATTATTGTGCACCTTTCACCAGTTTGCTGTTAATACGGTAGCTTAAGCGAAGTCAATGTTAAGCGAATTCATTGTTTTAGTCAGCATTTACCGTGATCGTTTATATTCCTATTTTTATTTTCTTAAGATTATTTCTCTAATTAACCAACGATTGCGCTTATTGAAAACGTTCAAGAAAGTGCAAATGCTATTGTGGACCAGCTGATGGAAAATACTCAAGCAGCTCTGCAATGTTTGCTTTGTATATAAGAATGTTGTAAATTATTATTGTTATTTTATTAGTAATGTTTTAACCCTATTTTTATAGTAAATTGTAAATAGTGTATTAGACAATAATAAAATTTGTAGACAATTTCAATCGTTCCAACTTTCCAAAAAAAAATTCCAAAATCAGATAGTAAGGAATTTTTAAAATTTAATCCCTTGCCTATCACTTGGGCGTGCCTAGAGTAAGCTACCGGACTACCGACCACCTGAGAGATCCTCTGAAGCGGGTCTCTTCTCCGTGTTATGCAATTAGAAATTAATTTTAGATTATCTACAAAGCACATAAATTATCCTGTAAAATATTCCCTGCTGAAAATCTTGAGAATGAAGAATAATGATTGATTGTATCTTTGGAACGCTAGTACATTCTGTGCTGAAAAATTTTATTTTCTACATTGTGAGTTAAAGTTGCGGTTTAATTTATTTATAATACTATAGCAATTCTTCAGAATTTCAAACAATACAATTTTCAGTTAAAAAAGTTAAGAAATGTTTCGAAAACTTAGGTAACTATTACCGCATTTAAATATTTTGTGCAAATAGAAGAAAAAGGGGAATCTTTGTTTCATTCCCCACTTATTATAAGTTTCTTGGAAGTAAGTTACAGCGTTTCTCAGGTAAATCAATAAAAGAATCTCTAATTATTTTCAATTTACCAAGCCACATCTGCTTCAGTTCTCATATTAGTTTTATATAAATTGAGAACAGAACAAGTTGAAATCTTTTAAATTGACGGTGCCGACGAGATTGAAAATAAACGATTTCAAGAGATACGTTTTCGAACGTAAAAAGTTCTACAAAATCTACAAAAACATTCTTTTCGCGATGTGGTCGATTTGGTGCAGTTGTCAATAGCGGTTACTTCTTTCGCCTCCTGGTGCGTCAAATTGTTCGGTTTCTTTTCAGGATTGCGGATGTAAAGAAAATCCTTTAGAAGCAATAAATGTTAGTATACGCCAAAGCATGATGCTCAAAGTTGGGCATTTAAATGTGCGATCTCTTTTGTCTTCATTTATACTGTTCTCGTCTCAAATGCAATTTTATTCATTGGATCTACTCGCCGTCTCGGAGACCTGGCTTTCTCCTGGCTGCTCTTCTGATGCGGTTTACATATCCGGATATAGCTTTCTGCGGGCTGACAGGCAGGGTAGAGGTGGCGGTGTGGGTATCTATGTTCGAGATTTGTACAAAGTTAAGATCATAGACTGTGGAGTTGGAGGACTTGTTGATAAATTGTGTGTCAGGGTTAACATTTCGAATTTTTATATGTATGTTATTGTTATATACAGACCTCCTAATTCTAATTTGTTGACTGGTCTTGCCGAAATTTGTGATCTACTAGATAACATTTGTGTACAATCAGATTCAATTTTATTAATGGGGGACTTAAATATTAATCTTTTTACTCCTGCTTCTTATGAGTGCAGAAAACTCTTGAGTATTCTTGATAGGTATCAGATGCGGCAGGTCGTCGGGGAGGCGACTCGCATAACGGGTGCTACTGAGACGCTGATTGATGTTGTCTGTGTGCGTGAGTCGCTAAACGTGCTTAAACCTCAAAACTTTGATTTGGGGGATGTAACAGATCATTTGCTCATAACATGTACGATAGAGATGAAGGTAACTAAAAATAAAAAGAAAACCAATTTCTCCAGAAATCTCGGCGCTATAAATTTAGAAGAATTTAATAGAGAATGTAGTGGCCTTGATTGGCAAGCAATTGATCGTATTGACGATCTTGATCGGCGAGTGGAAAGTTTTGATAGCCTTGTTATAGATTTGTTCGACCGGCATGCTCCCTTGGTTGCCGCGCGTGGTGGTGGACGTAAACCTTTTATTACATGGGTTGTCAGGCAAATGATTAATCGTAGAAACAAAGCTCTGAAAAAATATCAAAAATCTGGCCTGCTTGTGCATAAACAATATTACATTGATTTAAAAAATTACATTAATCAAGCCATTAAACGTGAAAAAAAGGCGTATATAAATTTTGTAATTAAGCAATGTGGAAATGATACGGTTAAATTGTGGCGAGTTTTGAGGGCCTACAACCTTGGGGTTAGCAAGGGTAGATCGGCAGGAGATAATTCTTGTTTGGAGTCGCACGGTTTGGATTCACTAAATGATCACTTCAGCAATGTAGCCAGTAATATTGATGTAGATGAAAGGCTGATTCAGTTCTATGAGGACAACAAGTACAGGGAAGATTTAAGTTTTTCTATGCACGCTGTTTCTGTTGAGGATGTCATGGGTGCATTGCGGAGTATCCGGTCTGCTGCTTACGGTGTGGATCAAATAAATGTCACTATGATTAAACTGGTGATCCCGTTCTGTGCCGCTACTCTGCAATGCATTATCAACGATTCCATTCACACTGGAATTTTTCCATCTATATGGAAATCGGCATGCGTTGTGCCGGTGCCAAAAAGTCAGCATCCCAAAACAGTTTCAGACTACCGACCCATAAGTTTATTACCGGCATTATCTAAAGTGGCTGAAAAACTTGTGGCCAACCAGTTAAGAGTTTACTTGGAAAGCAATTTTATTTTGCCTAAGCACCAGTCGGGGTTTAGAAAGGGGCATAGTGCAGTTACTGCGTTACTTAAAGTGGTGGATGACGTTAGTCGGGCGATGGATAAATCTAAGCTGACGCTGTTAGTGCTACTGGACCAAAGCAAGGCTTTTGATTTGGTAAATTTTCGCCTGTTGCTCTCAAAATTGCATTTCATTGGGTTTTCTGAAGAGGCAATAGATTGGTTCAGAAACTATTTGTACCGGAGAAAGCAGACGGTAAAATATAATCAACAACTGTCGCAAACTGTCACTTTGAGAAGTGGTGTGCCGCAGGGTAGCATTCTTGGTCCGTTATTATTTTCGCTGTTTATTTTTGACTTGTGTGATTCGGTGCAGAATTGTGAACACCACATGTATGCCGACGATTTGCAAATTTACAAGAGCTTTTCCAAATCGCAGACTGACGATGCCATCTATCAGGTTAACAGCGATCTGCATGCATTAAATCAATACTGCACTGATAACGGGCTTAGGCTCAATCCTGCAAAAACGTTGCTATTATGTATTGGTACCCCTCAGATGCGTGACAACTTTGATTACGGCTCTCACACAGTTTATCTTGCAGGAGTGCCTATCTCATACGTTGAAAGTGGACGCAATTTGGGCGTGACAGTCGATGTTAATTTAAACTTTGATTCACACGTTAATAGGTTGTATGGAATCTGTCTGGGAATGTTGAGAGCCATGCATCATTTAAAGCCATATTTGTCTGAAGCTCTAAAACTGAAATTAGTAAAAACTTTGATTTATCCTAAGATAGACTATGGTTCTTCGGTGTACTACTATCATTTAACGCAAAGCAGAAGGGACAGACTGCAGCGCGTGCAGAACTCGGCAATGCGGTTTGTTTCCTACATTCCTTTCGGCCAGCATGTGACCCCAGTTGTTAAGGCTTTCCATGAACTGAACTTGAAATACCGATTTAAATTTGTTTATTTGACATTTCTGAAGAAATTGATGCTAACCGGATCCCCGACGTACCTAAAGTGCTTAATTAGGCACAGGTCTCACGTTCACAGCCGCCCACTGCGAGAGGTATTGTTTGACATACCTGCACATAGGTCAGCAAAATTTGAGGGTAGTTTTTCGTACATGGCGGTATATTTGTTAAATAAGTTTAAAGTGATTTTAGCGAGACCTACTGAAGCTAATTTTAGACGAGAGCTAACAGTATACCTGTTCGAGATTTTCCAACATGAAGAATAATTTAAGCAAAAAAAAAAAACCTGATGTGTATTTAGAAATAATTTTAAGTTAATTAGTTAGTATAAGTTAGCTTAAGTATAAGTTAAGGTATTGTTGAAAATCAACGCAAGTTGAACATTACCTATTGTAATCTATTAATATTTGCAATAAAACAAACAAACAAACAAACTATTTAAAAATTTATAACTTTTTCCAATGAATCGTTCGAATGGTGAAGATGATTATAAATTTATAACAAAGACAAGAATTCAAAGACTTAGATAACTTTTAGCATATTTAAATATTTTGTGCAAATCAAACAAAAGTGGAAATCCTTGCTTCACTCCTCATTTATTACAAGTTTTCTTAAACTAACTTATAATTTCCACCATTTCCTAGATAAACAAACAGCAGAATTTGCAATCGTTTTAAATTTACGAAGCCACATCTGCTTGATTCTCATACTTCCTCCATATAAATAGGGTTGGAAGCAAGTTAAAATCATTAAAAATGGCAGTACCAGCGATGTTGATAAGCACTGATATTAAGAGATACGTCTTCCTACTCAAACTTTGTGGTTTGTGGACTTACGAACGTGAAAAGTTGTACAAAATTGGCAAGAATCTTCTATTTGGGATGTGGTTGTTTTGGTTCGGTTCAAAAATATTTTTTTTAATTGACTCAATCGGGGATAACTATCAACAACTAATTGCAAGTTCTGCTGTTATTAATTACAGTTTTGTGTGTCAATTCAAAGCTATACTTTTTCAACAGAAATTCCACTTAATAGAGTCCACCATTGAAATGTTGCATAGCAATAATTTTCAACCTAAAAACGTTATGCAAACAAAAATTTTTACTCAAGCCATACAATTATGTAGAATTGCTATGATAATGGTTTCTTTCTTATTTTTTTTCGGTATGACCGCGTTTATATTAACACCAAAATATTCGAATGAACCTTCATTACTTTGGAAGGCTTGGTTTCCTCTTCAACAATATTTGAAGGACCCTTATGGATTAATTTATTTCTGTGAGTGTATCTGTTTCCTCTTTCTAGGTATCAGGATTTTTATGACCGATATCTATTTTATAATTTCTCTTATTCTAACTGGAGCTCAATGCGACATGTTATGCATCTCTTTTAGAAATTTGGCTCACAATAAAGGAATTAAATTAACAGAATCGAAACTGAACCGAAAGTTGAACAATTGTGTCGTTCATCATCGCGAAATTTTGAAGTAAGACTGTAAAACTATTTGAAATACTTTAATAATATTTTTTAGCTATTCGCGCAAATCTTTGGAAGCCTACAACGTAATTATTCTAATGCAATTAGCATCATCAGTGATAACGATCTCTTTAGTAACATTTGTCTTGTCTTTGGTAATTAATTTATTATATAATAAAAATTTATTTAAAAAATGTCTTATTCTAGAATGAACTTCTAGATCCTCAGACTCTAGTTGTAACTTCTGCCGAAGTGATAGGTTTTGTTCAGTTATTTTATTATTGTTGGTTTGGCACCCAAGTTACTGTAAAGGTAAGGTGAAAACTATTAATTATTAAATCCAATTAAACTTTCTTAGAGTGAAAGAATTCATTATGCCATATTTGAATCAAGGTGGTATGATTTTTCAGAAGATATAAAGAAGAAATTGCTTTTTATTATGGTTCACACAAAAGAACCGATAGTGTTGCTAGTGTGTAACCTAATTCCAATCAATCTCGAAACTTTTGTTACGGTAAGAAATCCGAGTTAACGTTTACAGATCTATTAAAGTATTTTTCCAGATTTTCCGATCAGCTTGGGCGTATTTAGCAGCTTTAAACCATATCACCAAAGAGCTCTAGAGATAATAATTTGTCTTTTATAGTTTTGCACTTTTTTCGTTACTCTTCTAAATGTATAAATTATATTAATAATTTAACTCAACGTTAAAAGCTAAGTACAAAATTGTGGTCAGGTAAAAAAATGGTATGTAAATTCAGTTAAGTTCTTTACTGTTTTTCCCGTTTATATTTTTGAAACCCAATTCTTTTAGAATCTTAGCTGATCTTAGATCAGATAGTTGGAATTACACCATTTATTGTGAAAATCAAAATAACAAATGATCACACAGAAAAAATAGAAATCGAAATAAACAAAAAATTAATTTATAATAATTTTTAATTGTATTACATTTAAAATTATTAATTGTTCAACTGGTAGAAATGATTGTCAATTTATGACAGCCGCAAGGTTTCAAAATTCAAAGTAAGTGTTGGCATATTTAATGCAACAAGATCGGAAATATCTGTTACACTCCTCAGTTATTAAAAGTTTCCTGAAAGTAAACTATAATTTGCAGCGTTTTCCAGGAAAAATAATGAATGAATTTGTAATTTCCTAAAGCCACATCTGCTTGGTTCTCATACTTCCTTCATATAAATAGAGAACATAACAAGTTGAAATCATTAAAAATGACGGTGCCGCCGAGGTTGATTAGCAACCATATCAAAATATACGTTTTCCTTCTCAAGCTTTGTGGTCTGTGGAATTTTGAAAATGAAAAGTTTTACAATATCAGCAAGAACGTTCTTCTTGGAATGTGGTCCTTTTGGCTTAGTTGTCAAATATTTTTGTTGATTGACACATTTGGCGATGATTATAGCCAAACAATCGCAAGTTCTTCTCTTATTTGTTGTGTTTCTGCATCTATTTTCAAAATTCTTTCTTTTGACAAAAAATTCGACTTAATAGAATCCACAACGGACGTGCTGCAAAGCAATATTTTCCAGCCGAGAATCAATACCTAATCATAAATCTTCAATAAATCTATACAATTTTGTAGAATTGTTATGATGATGCTCGCATTTGTTGGTTATTTAGCCATGGTAATGCTGATACTAACATCCAAATTTTCGAACAAACCCACATTATTGTGGAAGGGTTGGTTTCCACTTCAACAATATTTTAAAGACCAATATGGATTACTTTATCTCTATCAGTGTATCTGTTTGGTATCTCTAGTCAACAGAATTATTCGAATTGATTCCTATTTTATAATTTCTCTAATTCTAACTGGAGCCCAATGCGACATATTATGTATTTCTTTTAGAAATCTGCTTCAAAATAACAAAATGAAGTTAATAAATTCCAGACTAAACCGAGAAATGAAACATTGTGTCTTTCCTCATCACGAAATATTGAAGTAAAATTACTTGTGTGAGGAGCTCGTTTCCTCCAAAAAAAACTCAGGATGGTTAAAAATGATTTAATTATAACGGTTTTCGTGGATCACAACCACAACCATGTTCCACCAACGTTCCAGCCAAGACTCTACTAGACTAGACTGTTAACTTAAAAGCTCACTAACTTAGGCCCGGTATTTCAGTGAGAGCTTAATCCAAATTATTTTAGTTAACTTTTGAGTTGGAGTAATTTTTTCGTTTAGGCGTATTTCAGTGACCGCTTTTGGTTTAACTAGTTTTTGTTGACTCAAAAACTTAACTCATAGTAGTTGACGAGTTAAACCAAAAATGTTTGGATTACTACTAGGCGCTTGCGCTATCTTTTCGATGTTTGACGACCTCAACCGATCATGGCACCCGGCAGCACAGCAGCTTCTTTTCTTTGGGCCATGGCCATAACCTTAAAAATTAAAGCACGTGCGACACTTCTTGAAATTATTTTTTGTTGTCTATCAGAAAATATTCTAATGTCATTGGTCAAATCTACTAGCAGGACTACCAACTATGAACTATTGTGGATTACCAAATCCATTCTTGTCAATGGTCAACGAAGTCACTAAAAAACGGTTCCCTGGTTAACTCAAAATAAATTTTGGGCTTAACTTTAATTTGAGTTAGTTAATCCAAAAGTTAACTCAGCACTGAAATACCGGGCCTTAATGTACCAACCTAAAACTACACACTAAGAAATGCGATGTATGATTAGTTGCCACCCTACTTAGTTACTACACTTGAAATATTTATAATTCTACACTAGATTTTTTAGATATTCGCACAACATTCTAGAGGCCTACAATGTAATTATTCTAATCCAGATAATGTCGCCATTGTTAATGATCTGCTTGGTAACATTTGTTTTGTCATTGGTGATTAAGTCCTGATATAAAATCAACTTTTATAAAAATTGTCTTCATTACAGTACAAGCTTCAAGATCCTCAGGTTATGGTCCTGATTTCTTATGAAATTGACATTTTTATATAAATATTTTTTTACTGTTGGTTTGGTAACCAAGTTACTGTAAATGTAAGCTGAAAAAATATTAACAATTAAAAATTATTGAACGGTTTTTAGAGTGAAAATATTTATTATGCTCTATTTGAATCAAGGTGGTATGACTTTTCGGAAGATCTGAAGAAGAAGTTGCTTTTTATCATGGTATTCACAAGGGAATCTATCACTTTGCGAGTATATAACCTAATTCCACTCAATCTCACTACTTTTGTTACCGTAAAAATTTCTAGTAAACGTTTATAAAATTATTGATGTACTTTTTCTAGATATTTCGATCAGCTAGGGCATATCTAGCAGCTTTAAACAATTTCAGCGAGAATTTCTAAATAAAATAATTTCTATTTTATAGTTTTGCAATTTTCTTATTACTGTTTTTAACGTATTTAATATTTAACATTTAATACATTAAGCTCATAGTTAGAAGCTTTGTTGAAAAATCGGGGTTAGGTTAAAAATTTGGATGTAAATTCAGTTAAGTACTTGAATGTTTTCCCCGTTCATATTTATGAAACAGATAGTAACCCAATAGTTTAACAATAATAGATTATCTTGGACCACATAGATTTAATTAGGCCATTCATTGTGAAATTCCAAGTAATAAATGTGCAAGAATTAAATTTAAAATAATTTTTAATTGTGTTGGTTTTTACGCTTCCGCGGGTGTTAGATGAAATTGTTTCATTCCGGGTGTTCATCCGCGTTGTTACTGGTTGGTCCTGGAAAGGAGCGGTTTTTTGACGACGTTTCGGCAAAATCACATTTGCCATCTTCAGGTCGTTTGTTTGTATTGGTGCCGTCCGCCCTCATCGACCGACGACCGAATTTTTAATTCTATGACTTTTAAAACTATTAATTATTCAACTGGTAGAATTGATTGTCTATTTATGACAACAGCAAGATTTCAAAATCCAAGGTAAGTGTGGACATATGTAATGCAACAAGAGTAGCAATTTCTATTACCCTCCCCAGTTATTAAAAGTTTTCTGCAAGTAAACTATAATTTGCAGCGCTTTCCAGAGAAAATAATGAAAGAATTTGCAATTGCTTTAAGCCACATCTGCTTGGTTCTCATACTTCCTTCATATAAATAGAGAACATAACAAGTTGAAATAATTAAAAATGACGGTGCCGCCGAGGTTGATTAGCAACGATATCAAAAGATACGTTTTCCTTCTCAAACTTTGTGGTCCGTGGAATTTTGAAAGTGAAAAGTTTTACAAAATCTGCAATAATGTTCTTCGTGTAATGTGTTTGTTTTGGTTTAGTTGGCAAATATTTCTCTTGATTGAGTCAATTGGGGATGATTATAGACAAACAATGGCAAGTTTTGCAGTTATTTGTTCTGTTTTTGCATGTATTTTAAAGACATAATTTTTGGCAGCAAATTCAACTTAATAAAATCGACCATAAAAATGTTGCAAGGCAATATTTTTCAACCCAAAAACAATACCCAAATGAAAATTCTCACTCAAGCCATACAGTTTTGTAGAATTGCCTTGATAACGTTTGCTTTTGTTGCCTCTTTAGCAATGGCAATGCTGATATTAACACCTGAATTTTATGACAAGCCATCATTATTATGGAGAGCTTGGTTTCCGCTTCAACAATATTTTAAGGTTTCTTATGGGTTACTCTATCTCTATCAGTGTATTTGCTTGGTATTTCTAAGCACCAGGATTATTTTAGTAGATTTCTATTTTGTAATCTCCCTTATTTTAACTGGGGCTCAATGCGACATGTTATGTATTTCCTTCAGAAATCTGGCTCAGAAGAACAAAATAAAGTTAATAAAATCCAGACTAAACCAAGAAGTAAAAAATTGTGTAGCTCATCATCATGAAATATCAAAGTAAAATTTTTTGAAGCTTTTTGAAATTCTATTGTAGATACTTTTGTTATTCACGCAAAATTTTGGAGGCCTACAATTTAATTCTTTTAATCCCAATAATATCTTCAGTGTTAATGATCTGTTTGGTAACATTTGTTTTGTCGTTGGTAATTTATTTATTAGATCAATGCAACTTTTATAAAAAAATCTTTTTTACAGTATGAACTTCAATATCCTCAGGTTGTAGTCTTGATTACTTATGAAATTAGAGTTTTTATTCAAATATTTTTTTACTGTTGGTTTGGCAACCAAGTTACTGTGAAGGTAAGCTAAAAAAGTATTAATTACTAAAAATAATTAAACAGTTCTTAGAGTGAAAGTATTCATTATGCTATATTTGAATCAACGTGGTATGATTTTTCGGAAGATATAAAGAAGAAATTGCTATTTATCATGGTACACACAAAAGATCCAATCGTTTTACAAGCGTGTAACTTGATTCCAATCAATCTCGCTACTTTTGTTATGGTAAAGATTTCAAGTTAACGTTTATAGAATTATTGATGTACTGTTTCTAGATCTTTCGATCAGCTTGGGCATATCTAGCAGCATTAAACAATCTCAGCGAGGATTTCTAGATAAATTGATTTTTATTTTATAGTTTTGTAATCTTATAGTTAGAGACTAAGTAAAAAAGTTGGGGTCAAATTGAGGATTTGGATTCAAACTCGCTTAAGTACTTTAATATTTTTTTCGTCCACAATTATGAAACAGGCAGTAACCCAATTTTTTAATATCAATGATGATCTTAGATTAGATAGTTTGAAAAATGCTTTCTTTGTGAAAATAAAAATAATTAATGAGCACACAGAAGAATTAGAAATCGAAATAAATAAAAAAATAATTTAATAATGATTTTCAGTTCTGGGAGTTAAAACTATTAATTGTTCAACTAGTAGAAATGATTGTCTATTTATGACACCAGCAAGATTTCAAAATCCAAGGTAATTGTGGGCATATTTAATGCAACAAGAGGAAAAATATCTGCGCCTCTGCTATTAAAAGTTTCCTGAAAGTAAACTATAATTTGCAGCGTTTTCAAGGGAGAGTAATGAAAGAATTTGCAATTGCTTTAAGACACATCTGCTCGGTTCTCATACATCCTTCATATAAATAGAGAACATAACAAGTTGAAATCTTTTAAAATGACGGAGCCGCCGAGGTTGATTATCAACGATATCAAAAGATACATTTTCTAACTTTGTGGCCTGTGGAATTTTGAAAGTGAAAAGTTTTACAAAATCTGCAAAAATGTTCCTCTTGCAATGTGTTTGTTTTGGTTTAGTTGGCAAATATTTTTCTTGATTGAGCCAATTGGAGATGATTATAGACAAGCAATTGCAAGTTTTGCACTAATTTGTTCTGTTTTTGCGTGAATCTTTGAAGACATAATTTTTAGCCACAAATTCAACTTAATAAAATCGATCATGGAAATGCTCTAAGGGAATATTTTTGAACCCAAAAACAATACCCAAATAGAAATTCTAACTCAAGTCATACAGTTTTGTAGAATTGCTATGATAACGTTTGTTTTTGTTGCTTATTTAGCTATGGCAATGCTGATATTAACATTCAAATTTTCGGACAAACCTTTATTATTATAGAACAACAATATTTTGAGGACTCTTATGGATTACTTCATCTCTACCTGTGCATTTGCTTGGTTTTTCTAAGCACCAGAATCATCTTAGCAAATTTCTATTTTGTAATTTCTCTCATATTAACTGGGACTGAATGCGATATGTTGTGTATTTCTTTTAAAAATCTGGTAGAAAATAAAATAATGGAAGTTATAAAATCAAGACTAAACCGGCAAGTAAAAAATTGTGTTGTCCATCATCGCGAAATATTGAAGTAAATTTTTTTGAAATTTAGAAAATTCTATATACATTTTTTTAGATATTTGCGAAAAATTTTGGAGGCCTACAACTTAATTCTTTTAATCCAAATAACATCTTCAGTGTTAATGATCTGTTTGGTAACATTTGTTTTGTCGTTGGTAATTAATTTATTAAATCAATGCAACTTTCATAAAAATTGTCTTTTCTACGTTATGAACTTAAAGGTCCTCAGATTCTAGTCTGAATTACTTATAAAGTTAGAGTTTTTATTGGGATATTTTTTTACTGTTGGTTTGGCATCCAAGTTACTGTGAGGGTAAGCTAAGAAAGTATTAATGACTGAAAACATTTAAGCGGTTTTTAGAGTGTAAAAATTTATTATGCTGTATTTGAATCCAAGTGGTATCATTTTTCGGAAGATATAGAGAAGAAATTGCTAATCATAATTTTACACACAAGGGAACTAATAAATTTCCAAGCGTGTAATCTAATTCCAATCAAATTGGCTACTTTTGTTACCGTACAAATTTTAAGTTAACGTTTATAGAATTACTGATGTGCTTTTTCTAGATTTTTCGATCTGCTTGGACAAATCTAGCGACTTCAAACAATCCACTTAGAATCCATGTAGAAAATTTTGGATTAGGCTGATAATTTGGATCCGGTATCCCCTTTTACCACCATAAATTAGGTAGCTTGAAGAACACTATATCATTTATTGTAAAAATTAGAATATTAACACAGATAATGGATATAGAAATAAATTAGATATTAACTTTATAGTAACTTCTAAATATATATGCATGTTATTTCTTAAAAAAACTCAACAAACTGTATGTCCATTATTAATTATCCGATTTGAATAAACAAAAATCCTTTGCAAATTATTCTTTAACCACTACAAAGTGGACCATAATTTTTCTTTTTAATTTCTAATGAAAATGTGTTTTTCATTTCTGAATAAAAACGTATTTTTCTAGTGGCTTTGTTTGAAGGACAATACTTTTCTGAACACAATAATATCTACAGAGTTGACTTTGGTACCATATTAATTCAATAAAATAACTAAAATATCTATTGTCATTTGGCTTTCAAAGTTACTTCCTTACAAAGAATAAAGTAAACAATGGATAACAATCAACTTGCGGACTTCTTGCAAGTGTATTTCAAATTTTACAGAAGTCCTGGTCAAGCTGAATTTAAAACGATCACCTTTTAAACAGAGAAGTTTGAGTACATCGCTAGTTTGCAAAACTCGAAGAAAATTTGAGAATCCTTGAAACTTTTAAAAATTTAAACCGAAACGAAAATCTAAGAATCTCTAGGAGTTAAATTTCTAATACCATTGGTGCTTCAATTTGAACTGTACGTTAAGTACTAAAAGAACCTAAGTTTAAACCGTATATACCTCAGAGGGTGCAGAATTTGGAGTAAAATGATGGAGGTGGAAGTCCACAAAATCAACTTATTTTGAAGGAGAGGATTATTAACTACTTTCCATAAAGTACCTCCCAATTTTATATCGAGCGTGGCTTGGCAAAAACCAGAATTTGTCAATTATGCATTAATGAAGGTTTCAGTCATTTTGAGTGACATTTGTAAACAATTTTGTAATTTTCTTTAACATGTTTGGTTGTGTTAATAAATCGTTGTTTTCCGTTCCACACTTTGTTTTTTATAAAAAAGCAACTTATTTTCGATAAATATTTTAATTATTTCTTTCCTTGAATATTGTATAAAAGTCAACTATCGAGACATTATTGCACTCAGAAAAATATTGTGCTTTATACAAATCCACAAACACTACGTTTCCATTTGAAAAAAATGTTTATTATCGTTTGACATTAAAGTTAATAATTAGAAAGATTACTTTTAGTTAGTAGTTAAAGAATAATTTGCAAAATCCGATAATAAATACATTTTGGCTCATTTTAGACACCACCTTATACATATATGACCTTGAAAGATAAAAATTGTTCAATTTATAAAAAGATTATCTATTTATGACAAAGACAAAATTTCAAAAACTTAGGTAAATATTAGCAAATTTAATTATTTGGTGCAAGTAGAAGAAAAGTGGAAGTCTTTGTTTCACTCCTCACTTATTATAAGTTCTCTGACAGTAAGCTATAATTTGCAGCGTTCTCCTGGTAAACAAATGATAGAATTTGCAATTAATTCTTTTAAATTAATTAAAATGCATCTGCTTTATTCTCACACTTCTGCTATATAAATAGAGGAAAAAAGAAGTTAACATCATTAAAAATGACGCTGTCAACGACGTTGATTAACAACTATATCAAGAGATACGTTTTTCTTATCAAACTCTGCGGTCTGTGGAATTTTAAACGTGAAAAGTTTTATAAAATCTACAAAATTATTCTTTCTGTGATATGGTCGTTTTGGTGCAGTTGCGGAATTTATCTCTTAATTGACTCAATGGAAAATGACTACACACAAACAATTGCAAGTACTGCTCTCACTTCAGCAGTTTTCGTATCAATTTTAAAAACTCTAATTTTTCGCCAAAAATTTGACACAATTAAATCCGCTATAGAAATGTTACAAAGCGATATTTTTCAACCCAAGAAAAACACCCAAATACACATTCTGACTCAAGCTTTACAATTCTGTAGAATTGCTATGATAACGTTTGCTATATTTGGATATTTAGCTGTTACAATGGTGACAACATCACCAACATTTTCGGATAAACCTTCATTATTGTGGAAAGCTTGGTTTCCATTGCAACAATATTTTGAGGACCCTTATAGATTACTTTATATCTATGAGTTTGCTTGTTTGGTTTTTCTAACCGCCAATGTTGTTGTTATCGATTTTTGTTTTGTATTTTCCCTTATTCTAACAGGAGCCCAATGCGATCTCTTGTGTAATTCTTTTAGAAATCTGGCTCAGGATTTAAAAACTGAGATCGAAGAATCCAGTGTTAACCGAGAAGTAAACAATTGTGTGGCTCATCATCACGGAATACTAACGTAAAATTGTTTAAACACTTTTAAAATTATATAGTTGATTTCTTAGGTATTTGTGCACAATTATGGACGCCTACAACTTAATTATTCTAATCCAGATAATATCATCAGTGTTAATGATTTGTTTGGTAACATTTGTTTTGTCGTTGGTAATTATTGTTTATTTAATCACAAGAATTATTAAATTAATATTATTATTATTAATTATAGTATGAAGCTCAAAATCCTCAAATTATGATTTTGATTTCAATTGAAATTGTTATTTTTGTCCAAATATTTCTATACTGTTGGTTTGGCACCCAAGTCACCGTAAAGGTAAATTAGAAAAAAATATTAATGAATCAACTCAATTGAACGGGTTTTAGAGTGAAAAAATTCATTATGCTATATTTGAATCAAGCTGGTATAATTTTTCGGAAAATTTGAAGAAAAAATTGCTCTTCATTATGGTACATACAAAGGAACCGATAGTGTTGCGAGTATGCAGAATAGTTCCAATTAATCTAGAGACTTTTGTTACGGTAAACATTTTTTTGAATTAACCTTTATAAGTTTGTTAAAGTATTTTTTCAGATTCTTCGGTCAGCTTGGGCTTATCTAACAGCTTTAAACAATCTCAGCAAGGATCTCTAGATAGTTTTTAAATTAATTTCTATTTTATAGTTTTGAAATTATCTTGTTACTCTTCTAAACGTATAATTTGTATTTATACTTTTTTAATATTTATGGTTCGAAACTATATAAGAAAATCGAACTCAGATTAAGGATTTCGACTCTCTTAGGTACTCTAATCCTTTTCTTGTTTATATTTATAAAACACGTAGTAATCCAATTCTTCTAGAATCATAAATTATCTTAGATCAGGTAGTTTGAATTACACCATTTGTTGTGAAAATCAAAGTAATTAATAACCACAGAGAAAAAGAGAGATCGAAATAAATGAGAAATTTAATTTATGATGCTTTTCAATTCTGTGACTTTTCATTTGTTCAACTCGTAAATATGAGTGTCTATTTATGACAACAGCAAAATTTCAAAATCCAAGGTAAGTGTTGGCATATTTAATGCAATAAAACTGGAAATATCTGTTACACTCCCCAGTTATTAAAAGTTTTCTGAGAGTAAACTATAATTTGCAGCGATTTCCAGGGAAGAAAATGAGAGAATTTGCAATTGCTTCGAGAAGCATCTGCTTGGTTCTCATACTTCCTTCATATAAATAGAGAACAGAACAAAGCGAAATCATTAAAAATGACGATGCCGCCGCGGTTGATTAACAACGATATCAAAAGATACGTTTTCTTTCTCAAGCTTTGTGGTCTGTGGAATTTTGAAAGTGAAAAGTTTTACAAAATCTACAAAAATGTTCTTCTTGTAATGTGGTTGTCTTGGTTTAGTTGGCAAATAATTTTGTTGATTGACACAATAGGGGATAACTATCAACAAACAATTGCAAGTTCTGCTTTAATTTGTTGTGCTTTCGCGTGCATTTTCAAAGTTATAATTTTTGGCAATAAATTTGACTTAATAAAATCCTCCATGGAAATGTTGCAAGGCAATATTTTTCAACCGAAAAGCAATACCCAAATAAAAATTTTTACTAAAGCCTTACAATTTTGTAGAATTGCAATGATGACGTTTGTTTCTGTTGGCTATTTATCTATGGTAACGCTGATATTAACACCCAAGTTTTCGGAGACACCCTCATTATTGTGGAGGGGTTGGTTTCCTCTGCAACAATATTTTGAAGACTCTTATGGATTATTATATCTCTATCAGTCTATCTGTTTGGTTTCTCTAGGCACTAAGGCTATTGCAGTCGATTGTCACTTTACAATCTCTCTTATTCTAACTGGAGCTCAATGTGACATGTTATGCATCTCTTTTAGAAATCTGGCTCAGAACAAAAAAATAAAGTTAACAAAAGCCAAACTAAACCAAAAAGTGAAAGATTGTGTCATTCATCATCACGAAATATTAAAGTAAAATTTTCTGAGGTTTTTTAAATTCTATAGTAGAATTTTTAGTTATTCTCGTAAAATTTTGGAGGCCTATAACTTAATTATTTTAATCCAAATGACGTCATCAGTGTTAATGATCTGTTTAGTAACATTTGTTTTGTCGTTGGTAATTAATTTATTAAATCAATGCAACTTTTATAAAAATTGTTTTTTGTACAGTATGAACTTCAAGATCCTCAAGTTTTGGTTTTGATTACCTATGAAATTGGAGTTTTTATTCAGATATTTTATTACTGTTGGTTTGGCAATCAAGTAACTGTAAAGGTAAGCTAAAGATGCATTAATGAGCAAAAACAATTGAACGATTTTAGAGTGAAAAAATTCACTATGCTGTATTTGAATCAAGGTGGTATGAGTTTTCGGAAGACATTAAGAAGAAGTTGCTTTTTATCATGGTACACACAAAAGAACCAATCGTATTGCGAGTATGTAACCTAATTCCAATGAATCTTGCTACTTTTGTTACCGTAAAATTTCGGGTTAACGTTTATAGAATTATTGATGTACTTTTTCTAGATCTTTCGATCCGCTTGGGCTTATCTAGCAGCTTTAAATAACCTCAGCGAGGATTTCTAAATAAGACAGTTTCTACTTTACAGTTTTGCAATTTATTTGTTGTTCTTCTAAATTTATAAATTATTTTAATACTTTAAGCTCATAGTTAGAAGCTAAGAAGAAAAATCGGGGTCAGATTAAAAATTTGGATGTAAATTCAGCTAAGTACTTTAATGTTTTTCCCGTTTATAATTATAAAACAGGGAGTAACCCAATTCTATTAGAATCATACATAATCTTAGATCAGGTAGTTTAAATTACATCATTCATTGTGAAAATCAAAATAAAAAATAAGGACACAGAAATAAATACAAAATTAAATTTATAATGATTTTCAATTCTAGTATTTTTAATACCATTAATTGTTCAACTGCTAGAAATGAGTGTATATTTATGACAACAGCAAGATTTCAAAATCCAAGGTAAGTGTGGGCATATTTAATGCACCAAAAATGGAAATATCTGTTGCACGCCTCAGCTATTAAAAGTTTCCTGAAAGTAAACTATAATTTGCAGCTTTTTTCAGGTAATATAATGAAAGAATTTGCAATTGATTGAAGCCACATATGCTTGGTTCTCATACTTCCCTCATATAAATAGAGAACATAACAAGTTGAAATCATTAAAAATGACGGTGCCGCCGAGATTGATTAGCAACGTTATCAAAAGATACGTTTTCCTCCTTAAACTTTGTGGTCTGTGGAATTTTGAAAGTGAAAAGTTTTACAAAATCTGCAATAATGTTCTTCTTTTAATGTGGTTGTTGTGGTTTAGTTGTCAAATATTTTTGTTGATTGACACAATTGGGGATGATTATAGCTAAACAATCGCAAGCTCTGGTCTTAATTGTTGTGCTTTCGCATCTATTTCTAAAGTAATTATATTTGGCCAAAAATTCGACTTAATAAGATCTACAATAGAAATATTGCAAGGCAATATTCTTCAGCCCAAAAGCAATATCCAAATAAAAATTTTTACTCAAGCCATAGAGTTCTGTAGAATTGCGATGATGACGTTTGCTTTTGTTGCTTATGTAACTATGGTAATGCTGATACTAACACCCAAATTTTCGGACAAGCCTTCATTATTGTGGAAGGCTTGGTTTCCGCTGAAACAATATTTTGAGGATTCTCATGGATTACTTTATCTCTATCAGTGTATTTGCTTGTTTTTTCTATGCACCAGGATCATTTTTGTAGATTTCTACTTTGTAACCTTTTTTATTTTAACTGGAGCTCAATGCAAGATGTTATGTATTTCCTCCAGAAATCTGGCTCAGAAGAACAAAATAAAGTTAATAAAATCTAGACTAAACCGAGAAGTAACGAATTATGTCGATCATTATCATAAAATATTGAAGTAAATTTCTTTGAAGTTTTTGAATTCTATCGTTGACATTTTAGTTATTCTGGCAAAATTTTGGAGGCTTACAACTTAATTATTTTAATCCAAATAATATTATCAGTGTTAATGATCTGTTTGGTAACATTTGTTTTGTCGTTGGTAATTAATTCTTTAGATAAATGCAACTTTTATAGAAATTGTCTTTTTACAGTATGAACTTTAAGATCCTCAAGTTTTGGTTATGATTTCTTTTGACATTGGACTTTTTATTCAGATACTTTATTACTGTTGGTTTGGCAACCAAGTAACTGCAAAGTTAAACTAAAGATGCCTTAATGACTAAAAACGAGTGATCAGTTTTTAGAGTGAAAAAATTTATTATGCTTTATTTGAATTTCGGAAGACATAATAACGAAATTGCCTTTTATCACGCTACACACAACAGAGCCAATACAGTTGTGAGTGTGTAGTATAATTCCTATCAATCTTGCTACTTTTGTTACAGTAAAAATTGCAAAATAATCTTCATAGAATTATTCATGTTTTTCTTCTAGATTTCTCGATCACCTTGGGCATATTTAGCAGCTTTAAACAATCTCAGCGAGAAGGTTTAAATTAATTTCTATTTTAGAGTTTTGAAATTTGTTTTGTTACTTTTCTAAATGTTCAAATTATTATTAGTATGTAAAACATGTAGAAAAATCAAGATGACATCACTTAGGTAAAGTGTACCTTTAATTTTTAATGTTCACATATATTAAATAGGTAGCGATTCAGTACATTTTTTTAATAAATGGCAGCAGAGAAAATAATCGCCTTAGAAACTGTTTAAAAATTTATAACCTTTTCCAATGAATCGTTCGAATGGTGAAGATGATTATAAATTTATAACAAAGACAAGGTTTCAAGAATTTATCATATTTATATATTTTGTGCAAATCAAAGAAAAGTGGAAATCCTTGCTTCACTCCTCACTTATTACTAACTTATAATTTCCCCCACTTTCTAAGTAAACAAACAGCAGAATTTGCAATCGTTTTAAATTTATGAAGCCACATCTGTTTGATTCTCATACTTCCTCCATATAAATAGAAAAAAAAAAGTTGAAATTATTAAAAATGGCAGTGCCGGCAAAGTTGATAAGCATCGATATCAAGAGATACGTTTCTCTTCTCAAATTTTGTGGTTTGTGGAATTACGAACGCGAAAAATTCTACGAAATTACCAAAAATCTTCTAATTGGCATGTGGTTCTTTTGGTTTGGTGGAAAAATTTTTTTGTTAATTGATTCAATAGGGGATGATTATCAACAAATAATCGCAAGTTCTGCTGTTATTAGTTTCAGTTTTGTGTCTCAATTCAAAGTTATGCTCTTTCAACAAAAATTCAACTTAATAAAATCCACCATTGATATGTTACATTGCAAAAATTTTCAACCCAAAAACGTTATGCAAACAAGAGTTTTTACTAAAGCCATACAATTAAGTAGAATTGTTATGATATCGGTTGCGTTCTTCATTTTTTTCGGTATGACAGTGTTTATATTATCACCCAAATTTTCGGATAAACCCTCATTAATTTGGAAGGCTTGGTTTCCACTTCAACAATATTTTAAGGATTCTTATGGAATAGTTTATTTCTATCAGTGTATCTGTTTCCTCTGTCTAGGTTTTAGGATCATCATGACCGATTACTATTTTATAATTTCTCTTATTCTAACTGGAGCTCAATGCGACATGTTATGCATCTCTTTCAGAAATTTGTCTCACAATAAAAGAATTAAATTAACGCAATCGATACTAAATCAAGAGTTAAAAAATTGTGTCGTTCATCATCACGAAATTTTAAAGTAAGACTGTTGAAACTATTTGAAATACTTTAATAAATTTTTTAGCTATTCGCGCAAATCTTTGGAGGCCTACAACGTAATTATTCTAATGCAATTAGCATCGTCAGTGATAACGATCTCTTTGGTAACATTTATCTTGTCTCTTGTAAATAATTTAATGTATAATAGAGTTTTATCTAAAATATGCCTTATTTTAGAATGAACTTCAAGATCCCCAGACTCTAGTTGCAATTTGCGCCTTACTGGTAGTCTTTGTTCAGTTATTTTATTATTGTTGGTTTGGCACCCAAGTTACTGTAAAAGTAAGATAGAAACTATTAATTATTAAAACCAATAAACCTTTTTTTAGAGTGAAAGAATTCATTATGCCATATTTGAATCAAGATGGTATGATTTTTCAGAAGATATAAAGAAGAAACTTTTTTTTATTATGGTACACACAAAAGAACCGATAGTGTTGCTAGTGTATAACCTAATTCCAATCAATCTTGAAACTTTTATTACCGTAGAAATTTCGAGTTAACGTTTACAGATTTATTGAAGTATTGTTTTAGATTTTCCGATCAGCTTGGGCGTATTTAGCAGCTTTAAACAATATTAGCGAAGATCTCTAGATAGAGTTTGAATGTATTTTTAATTGAATGTATTTTTGTTACTTTTAAAATGTACAACTTATGTTAAAAGCTTAGTTTCACATTTAGAAGCCACGTAGAAAAATTCGAGAGAGGTTGAAAATTTCGATTTACACTTCTTTAGGTTTAGCTTCGGCACGCTCTAACAATAGAGAAGCATAATTGTAGCAAAATGTAAGGTATTTGATGATAAACGAATGTGAAGACAGAGACTAATCGATAGTAGTTATTTTATAATTAAGCAAAGTCTTCAACAATTAAAAAATACTATTTCATCAATTTGCTTAAAATTTAGAAGTTGTGGAGTCCTACGGTAACTTTCCTCATCATAGCTAAATTAGTAAGATCGCCGCAGAAGTAAGCGCACGTGGCGACGCCTGCTTCCAGGCATGTTATTGTTTATCCGTGTTAATCATTAAACCACTATAAAATCAAACGCTCTCAAACACTTATTCTTCCCTCCACCCTGACATACTCCAAAGTATTTTCTGTAAATTCTCAAATTTTGAAGTTATGCAAAATCCGCATTACTGATCACTAAAGAGAATTTGTCTAACGATGACGAGTACAAACACTAGTGGAAGTGAAAAATTTTTAAAATTATCCCAACACCCAGTCATACTTAACAAAGACATTTGTGAACAAGTATCAAAAATGATTTCCATTCTGGCAGAACGTCACTGAAAAATATTCTTGACAAGTTTTTTTTTAAAAACTTGAGGTCGTCACTGTACTTTATTAGACCTCCAATAAAGCGAAGAGGCGCGTTCATTATTTCGCAATTCCAAAAATGTTGTCAAGTTCTGAAAATCTAGAATAGGTATATTGTCAATGATAAATATAAAGATTTTGAGGAACTCACAGATTTACAGCTAAATTAGAAGGAAAAATTATAAAGATTTATTGTTGTTTAGTGTTGAAATCGACGACAATTTATTCAAACTTTGTCTATTCTGCTAAAGAAAAATTATTGTCGCTTTCTCCCAGGGAAAAAGTTTATGAATAAATAATTTAAAACTACAAATTGATTTGAAGATTCTTTTGACTGGAGTTCAAATTTATCACGTAACAACCAATAAATCACAATTTATGAGAATAAAATTGTAGAGAAGCTATTTAACAATTTTCCTGTCACAAGAATTTTGGCCTCAAGATCTACTTAAAAAATTGATACAATGTAAAAAAACAAAATATCTTTGTTTCTTTTACATTCGTAAAACTTGTTTCATATTTATTCAGTATAGATGAAATTTGTAATTAAAGCATAAAAATGTTGAAATATCAATAATAAAGCTGCAGTACCTTTAAATTACGGCACTAGAGAACCTTTTAGCTACAGGTGTATTTGATGTTTGGAAGTTGCTAACTTGAGAAGGTGTATAATTTTATGTAAAATGACCAACGATTTATGACAGATGGTAAGACGTTACCCTAATACGGAATTTTAAATTGTTTAAGAGGAAATATAAATTATTTCATGGAATATTTCTGTTGCCGTCGACAGAACGCTGTTATTAAATTATTATTTGTTTGGAAATTAAAATAATTCAAAAGCAATAATAATTTTTATTTAGCAGTTTTATTTTTTTACATAATTATCATTTCTGTTGCTACCACAACCTTCAATTTTTGTAAAAGCTGCATATTCAACTATCCAAACTGACACAAATATCAGTAGAGTGTAATTTCATGTTTCTCTTCACACATAATTAAATGGTTACTGACCCAGTAGGTATCTCGGTTTACAACCATAGGTGATCTTAAATCAGGTGATTTGAATTGCAAAACTTAAAATAATAAGCGGACATACAGAAAATGAAACTGAGATCGAATTAATTAACCATTTGAAGCACGTAAATCAAATGTTTGATCAGTTTTTGGAAAATTCTGTATGGTTTGTTCAAAGAGTTTGTAAAATAATGGACCATAGTTATTTTTTGTAAAAATATTTTCTATTTGGTTTTTGTATGTGGGTAGATCTATTAACTATCATGCAACATAAGTTGGAAAATTTTAAGAGAATTTGTGACAAAACTTAACATTTCGTAACATTTCTGAAAACAACCTAAAATCAATGCTTCTAGTGCAATGAAACTTATAAAAGAAAACAAACTACTTACGGTAGTCCAAGAAACCATTTTTGTTGGCGTTTAAGTAGAAGTCAATTTTTTTATTGTGTACAGCTTCAAGTTCCTCTGCGTGGCTTCTTCGCAGTGCTTCCATGAACTTTCATGAACGTTTTTTTAGAAAATCTTCAAAATGGTTACCCCTTTACTGACTCAACAAAATTTTCTTGTAGTTCTAGACGCGTGAACTAATAATCACAACATGATGGAGATTTCTTTACACCCAAATTGAGTTATGTTCTAATCACCTTTCCCTACCAAGCGGGCACAAAACGCGGCAATGTTTTAGGCATTTTATGGAAATTCATTTAAATTCACTAAACTTCTTCAAATATCTTCATAAATATCAGAATTTGATCTCCCAAGAACAAAGAAATTGCTAGCTGCAATTTTGATGCGTGGATGCCACCCTGGAGTATGGCTGAAGCGCCGTGGCTTTTGCGCAGAGCCACCATGCAAGAAAAGACAGACTTTAACAAAGGTAGTTTTACAGTGAAACGGCAATGCTTGAAAGTGTTAAAAACTACCTTTAAAAAGATATTTAGATATGTGCGAACTTTAAAATTGTGAATTTTTCAATTGGTAAAAACAATTATTCATTTATGAGAAAGACAATATTTCAAGGACTTGGATATCTATTAGCATATTTAAATATCTTGTAAAAACAGAACAAAGAAAGTTATCTTCGTTTTACTCATTTATTACGTTTTCTTAAGGGAAGCTGTAATTTGGAGAATTTTCCAAGTAAACAAATGAAGAAATTTCCAATTATTTTAAAACCCATCTGCTTGGTTCTCATACTTTCTCTATATAAATAGAGAACGGAATAAGTTGAAATCATTCAAAATGGCAGTGCCGGCGGTATTGATAAGAACCGATATCAAGAGATACGTTTTTCTTCTCAAACTTTGTGGTTTGTGGACTTACGAACGTGAAAAGTTCTACAAAATTTTCAAAATTATTCTATTTGGGATGTGGTTGTTTTGGCTTGGTTCAAAAATATTTTTGTTAATTGACTCAATTGGAGATAATTATCAACAAGTAATCGCAAGTTCTGCTGTTATTAGTTATACTTTCGTGTGTCAATTGAAAGCAATGCTTTTTCAACAAAAAATCAACTTAATTAAATCCACCATTGAGATGTTGCATAGCAATAATTTTCAACCCAAAATCGATACCCAAAGAAAAATTTTTAATCAAGCTTTACAATTATGTAGAATTGCTATGATAACAGCTGCTTTCGTAGCTTATTTCACTATAACAACGTTTATATTAACACCCAAATTTTCGGATAAACCCTCAGTACTTTGGAAGGCCTGGTTTCCACTTCAACATTATTTTAAGGACCCTTATGGATTGATTTATCTCTATCAGTGTTTTTGTGTGCTTTCTTTAGGTACCAGGATTCTTATGACCGATTACTATTTTATAATTTCTCTTATTCTAACTGGAGCTCAATGCGACATGTTATGCATGTCTCTCAGAAATTTGGCTCACAATAAAAAAATAAAATTAACAGAATCAGGACTAAACCGAGAATTGAAAAATTGTGTCATTCATCATCACGAAATATTGAAGTAAGATTGTTTTAATTTTTTAAAAATCTGTAGTAAAGTTTTTAGCTATTCACGCAAAACTTTGGAGGCTTACAACGTAAATATTCTATTTCAATTAATATCATCAGTGATATTGATCTGTTTGGTAACGTTTGTCTTATCTTTAGTAATTTATTTATTATTTAATAAAGATTAATCTAAAAAAAATTATTATTCTAGAATGAAATTCAAGATCCGCAGACTTTAGTTGCAATTTGTGCCGATCTGGTAGTTCTTGTTCAGTTATTTTATTATTGTTGGTTTGGCACCCAAGTTACTGTAAAGGTAAGGTGATAGCTATTAATTACTGAAACACATTAAACATTTTTTAGAGTGAAAAAATTCATTATGCTATATTTGAATCAAGATGGTATGATTTCTCAGAAGAAATAAAGAAGAAATTGCTTTTTATCATGGTACACACGAAAGAACCGATAGTGTTGCAAGTGTGTAATCTAATTCCAATCAATCTTGCCACTTTTGTTACGGTAAAAATTTTGCGTTAACGTTTTCAGATCTATTGAAGTATTTTTCTAGATTTTTCGATCAGCTTGGGCGTATTTAGCAGCTTTAAACAATATTAGCGAAAATTTCTAGATAGAGTTTTAGTGAATTTTTAATTCACAGTTCTGCTTATTTTTATTACTTTTAACATGTACAACTTATGTTAAAATTTCAGTTTCACATTTTAAAAGCTACATAGAAAAATTTGCGGGAAATTGAAAATTTCGATTTACAATCTTTTTAGTTTAGCTTTCGGCACGCTCTAACAATATAGAAGCATTATTTTTGGAAAAATGTAAACAATTTATTTAATATTTAAAGAATGTGAAAACACAGACTAATCGATTGTAGTTTTTTACAATAAAGCAAAATCTCCAACATTTAAAAAATACTATTTTATCAGTTTGCCTCCAATTGAATAGTATTTTCTGTAAATGCTCAAATTCAAACTCAAATGTTGGAGTTATGCAAAATCCACATCACTCATCACTAAAGAGAATTTGCGATGACTGCCATCGGCTTTTTCTACGCACTCAGACACTAGTGAAAGTGGAATACTTTCAAAATTATCCCTACCCCCAAAGTCAATTTTCATACTTAAAATCATTGGTGAATAAGTATCAAAAATAATATCGATTCTGGCAGAACGTCAATCTCACAATTGGTTGGAAAAATATTCATGACACGGCTTCTTTTAAAATTTTGAGGGTGCTTTATGTCGTCACTGGGATTTCTTTAAACCTTTAATAAAGCGAAGAGGGAAGTTCATTACTTTATAATAAAAAAGCTAAAGATATCACCAAAGCAACACTTAGAAAGTGATTGGCATTCCTAGGCAATTCCAAAAACGTTAAAAAGTTCTAAAAATATAGGTCAGGTATATTGTCCATGATAAATATGAAGATTTTGTGGAACTCGTAGCATTACTAGCTATAGCAGAGGGAGAAGAGTTTAAAGATTTATTGTTGTTTAAATTTCAAGTTGCCAACACCTTACTCAAAATTCGTCTATACAACTAAAATCAGTTTAGTGTCGTCTTCTCTCAGCGGGAAACCTTCTGTGGCGCTCATGTAAATAAATAATTAAACACTACAAAAGGATTTGTGGATTACTTTAACTGGAGTTTAAATTTATTAAGTAACAACCTACAAATCACAACTTATGAGAATACCTTTGTAAAGAAGCTATCAAACAATGGACCTGTCACAAGAAATTTGGCCTCAAGATGTACTTGAAAAATTGATACAATGCAAAAAAAACAAAATATTTTTGTTTCTTTTGTATTCGCAAAAATTGTTTAATTTTTACTCAGTATTGATGAAGATTGTAAATAAAGCATAAAAAAGTTAAAATATTTATGAGAAGCTGCAGTACCTTTAAGTTAAAGTACTTGATAATTTTCCAGCTACAGGCGCCTACGGTGGATAATCATACAGTGGTGCGTTGAAATATTATAGAATATGTTTGCTGTATCGACTGTGGAAATAGGAAAAATGTAAGGCTGTTTAGAAAATGATCTGAAAATTCTACACGTTAGCACTTGTTTAAATTAAGTAAATTAATAGGTTTATGAGAGTTGTTTGGTAGTTGCTAACTTGAGAAGGTATATAATTTTATGTAAAATAACCATCGATTCATGACAGATGCTGAGACGTTACGCTAATGCGGAATTTTATATTGTTTAAGAGAGAAGATAAATTATCCCATAGAATACTTCTGTTGCCATTGACACAAACGCTGTTATTAAATTTAGAATTGTTGGGAAATTAAAATAATTCAAAAGCAATAATAATTTTGTTTCTGCAGATTTATTTCTTTACTTAATTATCATTTTTGTTGCCACCATAACCTGAAATTTTTGCAAAAGTTGCTTTTTCTACCATTCAAACTGACACAAATATCAGTAAAGTGTAATTTCATGTTTCTCTTCACACATAATTTAGTAAATACTGATCCAGTAAGTATCTCGGTTTACAACATACGTGATCTTAAATCAGGTGATTTGAATTGCAAGACTTAAAATAATAAGCGGCTCCACAGAAAATTAAATTGAGATCGAATTAATTAACCATTTGAAGCACGTAATTCAAATGTTCGACCAGTTCTTGTAGAATTCTGCATGGTTTGTCCAAAGAGTTTATAAATAAATGGACTATAGTTATTTTTCAAAAAAGTCTATTTGGCTTTTGTTTGTGGTTAGATCTATTAGCCATCAGAAAACAGAAGTTGAAAAATAATTTAAAAGAATTTGTGATAATACTTAACATTTCTGAAAAACAACATAAAATCAATACTTCTACTGTGATGAAATTAAAAAAAAGAGAAACTTCTGATAGTGCTCTAAAAAAACATTTTTGTTGGTGTTCAAGGATAAGTTGAAAAATACTATTTCATCAATTTGCTTCCAATTGAGAAGTATTCTCTGTAAATACACAAATTCACAAATTTATAAATTTTGGAGTTATGCAAAATTCACATCACTGATCAATAAAGAAAATTTGACTAACGATTACAAGTACGGCCATCGGCCTTCTTTGCACACCCAGACACTAGTGGAAGTGGATTAGTTTCAAAATTATCCCAACCCCCAAAGTGAATTTTCATACTTAACGAAAACATTGGTGAATATGTATCAAAGGTAGATTCTGGCAAAACGTCATTCCCACAATTAGTTGGAAAAACGCCTTTGACAAAGATTATTTTAAAATCCTGAAGGTACTTTATGTCCTCACTGTGTTTTCTTTAATAGTCCAATAAACCTAAGAGGCGCGTTCATTATTTTGGATTAAAAAAATTAAAGAACTTACCAAAGTAACACTTGAGAAATAATTAACATTCCAACGCAATTACAAAAATGTTGTAAAGTCCTTCAAAAATCTACGTCAGGTACATTGTCTATGATAAATATGAGAATTTCTGAGGAACTCGCAGCTTTACTATGTAAATCAGAAGGTAAATTTTTTTAAGATTTATTGTTGTTTAGGGTTGAAATCGACTCCTTATTCAAAATTTGTCTATAACACAAAAATTAATTTATTGTCGCCTTCTCCCACGGAAAAGTTTATAAATAAATAATCAAAAACTACAAATTGATTTGAAGATTCCTTTGACTGCGGTTCAAATTTATCAAGTAACAACCAACGAATCACAATTTATGAAGTAAAGTTTGTAGAAAAGCTATTTAACAATGGTCCTGTCACAAGATATTAGATCTCAAGATCTACTTGAAAAATTGATACAATGTAAAAGAAAAAAGTATCTTTGTTTCTTGCACATCCAAACATGTTTCATATTTACGCGATATTGATGAAGATGGTAAATGAAGCATAAATAAGTTAAAATATTTATAAGACGCAGTATCTTTAAATTATGGCACTAGCACTCTTTCTAGCTACAGGTTCATATAATGGACAATCATACCGTGTATCATTATAATATTATGGAATATGTTTGCTGCATCGATTGTGGAAATAGGAAAAATTCAAGGCAGAAGATCATATGAAAATTCTACTGTTAAGCATTTGTTTAAATGAAGTAAATTAGTAGGTTTATGAAAGTAGTTTGGTAGTTGCTAACTTGAGAAGGCGTATAAATTTATGTAAAATGACTAACAATTTATGACAGATAATAAAACGTTACTCTAAAAGGGAATAATAAATTGTTTTAGAAGGAAAATAAATAATCCCATGAAATAATTCTGTTGCCGTCAACAGAAACGCTGTTATTAAATTAGAAATTGTTGTGAAATTAAAATAATTTTAAAGCAATATTAATTTTTGTTTCTGCCTTCTATTTGTTTACATAATTATCATTCCTGTTGCCACCTTAAACTTCAATTTCAGTAAAAGCTGCTTTCTCCATTATCCAAACTGTCGCAAATGTCAGAGAGTGTTTCTTCATGTTTTTCTGCACACAATTAAATGAACACTGACCCAGTGGGTATCTCGCTTTACACCCATAGGTGATCCTAAATTAGATAATCTGAATTGCAAAACTTAAAATAATAAGCCGCCACACGGAAAAGGAAACTGAGATCGAAATAATTAAAAAAAGACGTTTATAACGATTTTTAGTTATATGCGACCTATAAAATTCTGAATTGTTTAATTGGTGAAAACAATTATCTATTTATGAAAAAGAAAATGTTTCAAGGACTTTAATAACTATTAGCATATTTAAATATTTTGTAAAAAAACAAAAGAAGATATCTTTGTTTTACTCATTTATTATAAGTTTCCTGTACTGTAGCTGTAATTTGCCGCATTTACCTGGTAAACAAATGTAGGAATTTGCAATTATTTCATTAACTCGCATCTGTTTGGTTCTCATTCTTCCTCTATATAAATAGACAACGGAATAAGTTAAACTCATTCGAAATGGCAGTGCCGGCCAGGTTGATAAGCAACGATATCAACAGATTCTAAAATGTTGTAGTCTGTGGAGTTACGAACGTAAAAAGTTCTACAAAATTAGCAAAAAACTATTTCTTGGGTTGTGTTCCTTTTGGTTTGGTTTACAAATATTTTTTTTATTTGACTCAATAGAGGATGATTATCAACAAGTAATCGAAAGTTCTGCTATTATTAGTTACACTTTCGTGGCTCTTCTCAAAGTAATTCATTTTCACAAAAAAATCAACTTAATAAAATCCACCATTGAGATGTTGCAGTGCATTAATTTTCAACCTAGAAACGATTCTCAAACAAAAATTTTTACTCAAGTCATACAATTTTGTAGAATTATTCTCATAACGTTTACTTTCATTGCTTATTTAACCATAACAACGCTTACATTAACACCCAAATTGTCGGATGAACCCTCAATACTTTGGAAGGCTTGGTTTCTACTTTAACAATATTTTAAAGACCCTTATGGATTACTCTATTTCTATCAATGTATGTGTGTGCTCACTCTAGGTACCAGCATGTTTATAATCAATTATTATTTTATAATTACTTTTATTCTAACTGGAATAATGCGAGATGTTATGCATCTCTTTTAGAAATTTGGCTCACAATAGAAAAATTAAATTAACAGAATCGAAACTAAACCGAGAATGGAATGATTGTGTCGTTCATCATCACGAAATATTGAAGTAAGTTTGTTTAAACTATTTAAAATGCTGTAATAAATTTTTTAGCTTTTCGCGCAAAACTGGAGGCCTACAACGTAATTATTTTAATATAATTATCTTCATCAGTGATAACGATCTGTTTGGTAACATTTGTCTTGTCTTTAGTAATTAATTTATTTTATAATAAAAATTTATCTAAAAATGTCTTATTCTAGTATGGACTTCAAGATCCTCGGGTTCTAGTTGTAATTGCTGCCGAATTTACAATTTTTGTTGGGATATTTGCCTACTGCTAGTTTGGCACCGAAGTTACCGTTAAGGTAAACTGAAAAAATAGTAAGTAATGAATCAAGTTAATTAATCGGTTTTTAGAATGAAAGAATTTATTATGCTATCTTTGAATCCAGGTGGTATGATTTTCCGGAAGATATAAAGAAGAAATTGCTATTTATCATGGTATACACAAAGGAACCGATAGTGTTGCATGTATGTAATCTACTTCCAATCAATCTTGCTACTTTTATTACGGTAAAAATTTCGAATTAATGTTTGTAGATTTATTGAAGCTTTATTTATTGAAGATCTTCCGATCAGCTTGGGCGTATTTCGCAGCATTAAATAATGTCAGCGAAGATCTCTAGACAAACTTTGAATTAATTTTTAATTCACAGTTACATTTCTTGTTAGTTTTTAAAATATCTAACTTACGGTTAAAATCTTAGTTTCACATTTAAAAGCTACGTGGAAAAGTTCGAAAGAGACTGAAAATTTCGATTTACACTCCTTTAAGTTTAGCTTCGGCAGGCTCTAACAATATAGAAGCATAGTTCTAACAAAATGTAAATAATTTATTTGATGATAAAAGAATATGTAGACAGTCTAATCGATTATAGTTTTTTATAATTAAAAAAATCTCCAACATTTAAAAATACTATTTCATCACTTCGCCCCTAATTGAGAAGTATTTTTTGTCAGTAATTCTTTTACTCGAAGTCAAACACAAATTTTAAAGTTGTGCAAAATCCACATTACTGATCACTAAAAGAAATTTGCCTGATGATATCAAGTAAGGCCGTCGGCCTTTTCTGCACACCCAGATACTTGTGGAAGTGGATTATTTTCAAAATTGTGTGGACGCTCAAATTCAACTTTCGTACTTAACGAAGACATTTGTGAATATGTATCAAAAATGATTGCGGTTTTGGCAAAACGTCATTTCTACAATTGATTGGAAAAATATTCTTGACAAGAGTTCTCTTAAAAACTTGAGGGTGCTTGTTGTCACTGTATTTTCGTTAGATCTCCATGAAAGCAAAGAGGCGTCTTCATTATCTGGCATTTAAAGAATCAAAGAATTCACCAAGCAACATTTGAAAAATGATAGGCATTTCTACGCAAATCCAGAAATGTTGTAAAGTTTCTCAAAAATCTGCGACAGTTATATTGTCTATGAAAATTATTAGCATTTTAAGGAACTCACAGTTTTACTAGGTAAATCAGAGAGTAATTTTTTTAAAGATTTATTGTTATAGCGTTAAAATCAACGACACCTTATTCAAAATTCATCTATACAGCTAAAATTAATTAACTGTCGCCTTCTCCCGGGGGAACCTTTCTGTGGCGCTCAAGGATATAAATAATCAAAAACTATAAATTGACTTGAAGATTCTTTTCACTGGAATTCAAATTTATCAAGCAACAACCTACAAATCACAATTATGAAAATAAGTTTGTAAAGACGCTATGTAACAATAGTCCTGTCACAAAAAAAATGGCCTCAAGATTTACTTAAAAAATTGATAAAAAATAAAAAAGCAAAATATTTTTATTTCCCTTATATCCGTAAAAATTGTTTCATATTTACTCAGTTTTGATGAAGATTGTAAATAAAGCATAAAAAATGTTAAAATATCCATAAGAAGCTGCGGTAGCTTTAAGTTAAAGTAGTAGAGAACTTTCTAGTTACAGGTGAATCTGGTAGATAATCATACAGTGTAGTGTTGTAATATTAAGGAATATGTTTGCTGTATCGATTATGGAAATAGGAAAAATTCAAGGCTGTATGAATAATGATATGAAAATTCTACTGCTTAGCACTTGTTTAAATTAAGTAAATTAATAAGTATATGAAAGATGTTGGATTGTTGCTAACTTGAGAAGGTGTATAATTTTATGCCAAATGACGATAGATTTATGACAGATCGTAAAACGTTGCTCTAATGCGAAATTTTATATTGTTTTATAGGGAAAATAAATAATCTCATAAAATAATTCTGTTGCCGTCCACAGAAACGCTGTTATTAAATTAAGAATTGTTGGAACATTAAAATAATTCAAAAGCAATAATAACTTTTAATTCTGCACTTTTATTTCTTTACATAATTATCATTTTTGCTGCCACCATAATTTCTAATTACTGCAAAAGCTGATTTTTAGACTATCCATACTAACGCAAATATCAGTAGAGTGTAATTTTATGTTCCCTTCACAGATAATTTAATGAATACGGTCCCAGTAGGTATCTCGATTTACAACCATAGGTGATTTTAAATCAGGTGATTTGAATTGAGGCACTTAAATAATAAGCGGCAATACAGAAAATAAAACTTAGATCTAATTAATCAACCATTTGAACCACGTAATTCAAATGTTCGATCAGTTTTTGTAAAATTCTGTATGATTTGTCTAAAGAGTTTATAAAATAATCTACCATAGTAATTTTTTGAAAAAATGTTTTCTATTTGGCTTTTGTATGTAATTAGATCTATTAACTATCATGCAAAAAAAATTGTAAAATATTTTAAGAGGATTTGTGACAAAACTTGACATCTTGTGTAATTTCTGAAAACAACATAAAATCAATATTTCTACTGTGATGAAACTTATAAAGAAAAGAAACTGCATATGGTACCCTAAGAAATCATTTTTGCTGTCGTTCAAGTATAAGTAAACTTTTTCACTGTGTACAGCTTCAAGTTCTTCTGCGTGGCTTCTTTGAAGTGCCGCATAGAGCACAATTTCCAAAAGTTTCAAAATAATTTTACCCATTTCTGACGCAATAGAATTGTCTTGTTGTTCTAGATGAGTGAACCAATAGACTTTTTTATGGCCATGAATAAATAGAGTTATGATCTAATCTGCTAAAAGGACCCTTCCCTACCAAGCGGACATAAGAAGCGGCAATATTTTAAGCATTTTATAAAAATGCATTCAAATTTTAGAAACTCTCTCAAGTATCTTCATAAATATTAGAATTTTACTTCGCAAAAACCAAAAATTTACTAGTTGCAATTTTGATGCATGGTTGCCTCCTTGAAGCATGGCTGGAGCGCCATAGTTTCTGTGTAGAGCCACCATGCAAGAAAATACAGATTTTAAGAAAAGTAGATTTACAGTGAAAGAACAACGCTTAAAAGTGTTAAAAATCTACGTTTAAAAATATTTGTAGATATGTGCAACCCCTAAAATTGTAAATTGTTCAATTGGTAAAACAATTATTTATTTATGAGAAAGACAATATTTCAAGGACTTGGATACCTATTAGCATATAGAAATATCTTGTAGAAACGAAACGAAAGAAGAGATCTTTATTTTACTCATTTATTACAAGTTTCTTGAAGAGAAGCTGTAATTTGCAGCATATTCCTTCCAAGTAAACAAATAAAGAAATTTGCAATTATTTTGAACCCCATCTGCTTGGTTCTCATACTTCCTCTATATAAGTAGAGAACGGAATAAGTTAAAATCATTTAAAATGGCAGTGCCGGCAATGTTGATAACCACCGATATCAAAAGATACGTTTTTCTTCTCAAACTTTGTGGTTTGTGGACTTACGAACGTGAAACGTTCTACAAAATTTTCAAAATTTTTCTATTTGGGATGTGGTTGTTTTGGTTTGGTTCACAAATATTTTTGTTAATTGACTCAATAGGAGATAATTATCAACAAATAATCGCAAGTGCTGCTGTTATTAGTTATACTTTCGTGTGTCAATTGAAAGCAATGCTTTTTCAACAAAAAATCAACTTAATTAAATCCACAATTGAGATGTTGCATAGCAATAATTTTCAACCCAAAATCGATACCCAAAAAAAAATTTTTACTCAGGCTGTGCAATTATGTAGAATAGCTATGATAACAGCTGTTTTCGTTGCTTATTTCACTATAACAACGTTTATATTAACACCCAAATTTTCCGATAAGCCCTCAGTACTTTGGAGAGCCTGGTTTCCACTTCAAGAATATTTTAAGAACCTTTATGGAATAATTTATCTCTATCAATGTATTTGTGTGCTCCTTATAGGTGCCAGGACTCTTATGACTGATTACTATTTTATAATTTCTCTTATTCTAACTGGAGCTCAATGTGACATGTTATGCGTGTCTTTTAGAAATTTGGCTCACAATAAAAAAATTAAATTAACAGAATCGGAACTAAACCGAGAATTAAAAAATTGTGTCGTTCACCATCAAGAAATATTAAAGTAAGATTGTTTAAATTTTTTACAATTCTGTAGTAAACTTTTTAGCTATTCGCACAAAACTTTGGAAGCTTACAACGTAATTATTCTAATGCAATTAATTTCATCAGTGATAATGATCTGTTTGGAAACATTTGTCTTGTCTTTAGTAATTAATTTATTTTATAATAAAAATGTATCTAAAAATGTCTTATTCTAGTATGAACTTCACGATCCTC
Organism: Pyrochroa serraticornis; assembly: GCA_905333025.2. Lineage (NCBI taxonomy): Eukaryota > Metazoa > Arthropoda > Insecta > Coleoptera > Pyrochroidae > Pyrochroa > Pyrochroa serraticornis. The sequence goes on along the minus strand of HG995157.1, from coordinate 2,694,107 downwards.
AGACTCTAGTTGTAATTACTGCTGAACTGGTAGTGTCTGTTCAGATATTTTATTATTGTTGGTTTGGCACCCAAGTTACTGTAAAGGTAAAGTGGAAACTAATAATTATTGAAAACAATTAAACATTTTTTAGAGTGAAAGAATTCATTATGCTATATTTGAATCAAGGTGGTATGATTTTTCAGAAGATATAAAGAGGAAATTGCTGTTTGTCATGGTACACACAAAAGAACCAATTTTGTTGCAAGTGTGTAATCTAATTCCAATCAATCTTGCTACTTTTGTTACGGTAAAAATTTTGAGTTAACGTTTACAGATATACTGAAGTATTTTTCCAGATTTTCCGATCAGCTTGGGCATATTTAGCAGCTTTAAATAATATCAGCGAAGATCTTTAGACAGAGTTTGAGTGAATTTTTAATTCACAGTTTTCTTTATTTCTGTTACTTTTACTTTTAAATTGTACAACATTTGTTAAGATCTTAGTTTTACATTTAGAAAGTACGTAGAAAAGTTCGAAGGAGAATAAGAGTTTCAACTTATACTTCTTTAAGTTCAACTTCGGCACGCTCTAACTATATAGAAGCATAGTTTTAGCAAACAATTTGTTGGATGATAAAAGTATGTGTAGACAGAGATTAATCGATTGTAGTGTATTAAAATTGAAAAAAATCTCCAACATTTAGATAATATTATTTCATCACTTTGCCCCCAATTGAGAAATATTTTCCGTAAATAATTCTTTCATTCGAATTAAATCTAAAATTTTGAAGTTGTGCCAAATCCACATCAATGTTCACTAAAAGGAATTTGCCTGATGATAACAAGTACGGTATTGGTCTATTCTGCACACCTAGACACTCGTGAAAGTGGATTATTTTCAAAGTTATCCCAAGCTTCACAGTAAATTTTCGTATTTAACGAAAGCATTAGTAAATATGTGTAGCCGCCTGTCACATAGATTTGCTAAGTTCCATTGTTAACCATTTCCGAATTTAGGTCAAGCTGGGTTTTTCAAAATTGTTGGTTAAAGACCGGAAAAAGTCCACTGGTCTATGACGTAGGTAAAGCACCATTAATATCCACGTAGCTCTTTCTTTATAAATACCGGTGATGATGGGCAAGGGGTTGTAACTTCTCTAAAATTTTATACAAGAAGCAAGTGCTTTCTTGGCAGCTTCTCTTGTTCATGGATGTAACAAAATAAAGATTTTCGTGAACAATATGTATCAAAAATAATGTCGATTCTGGCAATACGTTATTCCTACCATTGGTTAAAAAAATAAGCTTGACAAGTTTTTTCTTGGGGGTGCTTTATGTTGTCTCTATGTTTTGTTTAGACCTCCAATAAAGCGAGAAGGCTAGTGCATTATTTTCTCAAAGAATCAAATATTTTGACCAAAGCAACACATGAGAAGTGATTAATATTCCTGCACAATTCCAAAATTGTTGTAAAGTCCATCACTCAAGCTAGGACTCGGTATGGTGTCTATGATAAGTATGAGGATTCTGTGGAACTTATAGCTTTATAAAGTAGAGGGTGAAAATTTTAATGATTTATTATTGTTTAGAGTTGAAGTCTGCGACTCCTTGTTAGAAATCTTTCTTTTCAGCTAAAATTAGCTTACTGTCGCCTTCTTCCATGGGAAAAGTTTCTGTGGCTCTTATGTATATAAATAATAAAAACTACAAATTGATTTGAAGATTTCTTCTACTGAAGTTCAAATTCATCGAGTAACAACCATCGAATCACAATTTATGAGAATAATTTTGTAGAGAAGCGATCTAACAATGGTCCTGCCACAACAAATTTGGCTTCAAGATTTACTTGAAAAATTGATCCAATGTAAAGGAACAAAATATTTTTGTTTCCTTTACATCCGTAAAAATTGTTTCATATTTTCGCAGTGTTGATAAAAATTATAAAAGATTTAAATAAAAAAATGCAGTATCTTTAAATTGAGGCACTAGAGTAATTTTTAGCTACAGGTGCATATGATAGATAATCATACAATGTAGCGTTGTAATATTAAGGAATATGTTTGCTGAATCGATTGTGGAAATAGGAAAAATTCGAGGCTGTTCAGAAAATGATATGAAAATTGTACTATTTAGCACTTGATTAAATTAATTATATTAAGAAAATTATAAGAGTTGTTTGGCAGTTGCTAACTTGAGAAGGCGTATAATTTTATGTAAAATGACGATCGATTTATGACAGATGGTAAGACGTAAGTAACTCTGCTACGGAATTTTAAATTGTCTAAGAGGTAACATAAATTATTCCATAGTAATTTTCGTGACCGTCGACAGAAACGCTGTTATTAAATTATTGATTGTTTGGAAACTAAAATAATTTAATAATAATAATAATTTCTGTTTCTAAAGTTTTTTTACAAAATTATTATTTTTGTTGCCACAATAAGCTTCAATTCTTGTAATTACTATTCAAACAAACACAAATGTCAGTACAGTACATTTTCATGTTTTCTGCACAAATTATAAAATGAATACTGGCCCAGTGGGTATCTCGGTTTCAACCATAGGTGATCCTAAATCAGGCAATTTCAATTGCGAAATTTAAAGTATTGCGCAACGACACAGGAAACGAAACTGAGATCTAATTAAATACAAAATTACATTTAAAAACATTTTTAGATATATGCGACCATTAAGATTGTAAATTGCTCAACTGTTAAAAACTATTATTCATCTATGACATTGACATAATTTCAAGGATTTAGATGACTCTTAATGTATGTAAATATCCTGTGGGAACAAAACAAGAGAAGATATCTTTGTTTTATTCATTTATTAAAAGTTTTCTGAAGGGAAGCTGTAATTTGTAGCATTTTCCAGGAAAATAAATGAAGAAATTTGCAATTATTTTGAACCCCATCTGCTTTGTTCTCATACTTCCTCTATATAAATAGAGAACGGCATAAGTTAAAATCATTCAAAACGGCAGTGTCGGCGATGTTGATAAGCACCGATATCAAGAGATACGTTTTTCTTCTCAAACTTTGTGGTTTGTGGACTTACAAACGTGAAAAGTTTTACAAAATTTTTAAAATTTTTATATTTGGGATGTGGTTGTTTTGGTTTGGTTCAAAAATATTTTTGTTAATTGACTCAATAGGGGATGATTATCAACAAATAATTGCAAGTTCTGCTGTTATTAGTTACACTTTCGTGTGTCAATTCAAGGCAATGCTTTTTCAACAAAAATTTAACTTAATAAAGTCCACCATTAAGATGTTGCATAGCAATAATTTTCAACCCAGAATCGTTACTCAAAGAAAAATTTTTAATCAAGCTTTACAATTATGTAGAACAGCTTTCATAACAGTTGCCTTTGTTGCCTATTTCACTATGACAACTTTTATATTAACACCTAAATTCTCGGATAAACCCTCAGTACTTTGGAAGGCCTGGTTTCCACTTCAACAATATTTTAAGGACCCTTATGATTTAATTTATCACTATCAGTGTATCTGTTTGCTTTCTCTAGGTACCAGAATCCTTATGACCGATTACTATTTTATAATTTCTCTTATTCTAACTGGGGCTCAAAGTGACATGTTATGCATGTCCTTTAGAAATTTAGCTCACAATAAAAACATTAAATTAACAGAATCGGAACTAAGCCGAGAATTGAAAAATTGTATGGTTCATCATCACGAAATATTGAAGTAAGATTGTTTGAATTTTTTAAAATTGTATAATAAAATTTTTAGATATTCGTGCAAGACTTTGGAGGCCTACAACGTAAATATTCTATTTCAATTAATTTCATCAGTGATAATGATCTGTTTGGTAACGTTTGTCTTGTCTTTAGTAATTAATTTATTTCATAATAGAAATTTGTTTAAAAATGTCTTATTGTAGTATGAACTTCAAGATCCACAGACTCTAGTTGTAATTTCTTCCGAAATGATAGTTCTTGTTCAGTTATTTTATTACTGTTGGTTTGGCACCCAAGTTACTGTAAAGGTGAGGTGATAGCTATTAATTACTGAAAACCATTAAAAAAATTTTAGAGCGAAAAAATTCATTATGCTATATTTGAATCAAGATGGTATGATTTTTCAGAAGATATAAAGAAGAAATTGATTTTTATCATGGTACACACGAAAGAACCGATAGTGTTGCAAGTGTGTAACCTAATTCCAATCAATCTTGCTACTTTTGTTACAGTAAAAACTTCGAGTTAACGTTTACAGATCTATTGAAGTATTTTTTCAGATTTTCCGATCAGCTTGGGCGTATTTAGCAGCTTTAAATAATATCAGCGAAGATCTTTAAACAGAGTTTGAGTGAATTTCTAATTCATAGTTCAGTTTATTTCTGTTACTTTTAAATTGTACAACTTAGTTTTATATTTAAAAGCTACGTAGAAAAGTTCGAGGGAGAATGAAAATTTTGATTTACACTCCTTTAGTTGCTGTCAAAGCTGAAATTTCTACCATTCAAACTGACACAAGTATCAGTAGAGTGTATTTTATTGTTTTTCTATACACATAATTAAAGAGATACCGACCAAGTGGGTATCTCGTTTTGCAACCATAGGTAATTTTAAATCCGGTAATTTAAATTGCAAAACTTAAAATAATTAGCGGCCACACAGAAAATGAAACAGATCGTAATAATTAAAAAACTTAGTTAAAACGATTTTTCGATATTAGAGACATTTAAAATTGTAAATTGTTCAATTGTTAAAAACAGTTATCCATTTATAACAAAAATAATATTTCAAGGACTTAGATAACTATTAGCATATTTAAATATATTGTGGAAACAAAACAAAAGAAATTATCTTTGTTTTGCTCACTTATTACAAGTTTCCTGAAAGGGAGCTGTAATTTGCAGCATTTTCCAGGTAAACAAATAAAGGAATTTGCAATTATTTTATCAACCCCCATCTGCTTGGTTCTCATAATTCCTCTATATAAATAGAGAACAGAATAAGTTGAAATCATTTAAAATGGCAGTGTCGGCAAAGTTGATAAACAACGATATCGAGAGATTCGTTTTCATTCTCAAATTTTGTGGTTTGTGGAGTTACGAACGTGAAAAGTTCTACAAAATTTGCAAATATCTTCTACTTGTGATGTGGTTGTTTTGGTTTGGTTCACAAATATTTTTGTTAATTGACTCATTAGGGGATGATTTTCAACAAGTAATCGGAAGTTTTGCTCTCCTTAGTTTTGCTTTCGTGGCTCTTTTCAAACTTATGCTCTTTAACAAAAAGTTTAACTTAATAAAATCCACCATTGAAATATTACAGTGCAATATTTTTCAACCCAAAAACGATGTCCAAACAAAAATTTTTACTCAAACCATTCAATTTTGTAGAATTATTCTGATAACGTTGACTATCATTGCTTATTTAACCATGTCAACGCTTATATTAACACCCAAATTGTCGGATTCACCCTCAATACTATGGAGGGCTTGGTTTCCACTTCAACAATATTTTAAGGATCCTTACGGATTACTTTATCTCTATCAATGTATCTGTGTGCTATCGCTAGGTACCAGGACACTTATAATCGATTATTATTTTATAATTACTCTTATTCTAACTGGAGTTCAATGCGATATGTTATGTATCTCTTTAAGAAGTTTGGCTCACAATAAAAAAATTGAATTAACTGAATACAGACTAAACCGAGAATTAAAAAATTGTGTCATTCATCATCACGAAATATTGAAGTAAGTTTGTTTAAATTGTTGAAAATTCTATAATAACATTTTCAGCTATTCGTGCAAAACTTTGGAAGCCTACAATGTAATTATTCTAATACAATTAACATCATCAGTGATAATGATCTGTTTGGTAACATTTGTCTTGTCTTTAGTAATTGATTTATTATATAATAGAAATTTATATAAAAATGTCTTATTCCAGTATGGACTTCAAGATCCTCAGGCTCCAGTTGTAATTACTGCCGAATTTACAATTTTTGTTGAAATATTTGCTTACTGTTGGTTTGGCACCCAAGTTACTGTTAAAGTAAACTGAAAAAATATTAATAAATCAAATTAATTAATTAGACTTTTAGAGTGAAGAAATTCATTATGCTATATTTGAATCAATGTGGTATGATTTTTCCGAAGATATGAAGAAGAAATTGCTCTTTATCATGGTACACACAAAAGAACCAATTGTGTTGCAAGTGTGTAACCTAATTCCAATTAATCTTGCTACTTTTATTACGGTAGAAATTTCGAATTAACGTTTATAGTTTTATTGAAGTATTTTTTCAGATTTTCCGATCAGCTTGGGCGTATTTAGCAGCTTTAAATAATATTAGCCAAGATATCTAGATAGTGCTTGAGCGAATTGTTATTTTGCAGTTCTGTCTTTTTTTTTGTATTTTTTACAGCATGCAACTTTTGTTAAAATTTTAGTTTCATAGTTAGAAACTACGTACAATAGTTTTAGAGACATTGAAAATTTTGATTTACACTTCTTTAAGTTTAGGGTCAACGCTCAGTAACAATATAGAAGCATAGTTTTAGCAAAATGAAAACAATTTATTTGTTGATAAAATATTATGTAGTCCGAGACCAATCGTTTGTATTTTTCTATAATTAAGAAAAGTTTGTAACATTTAAAAAATACTAAATCATTTTTTCCCGCTCAATTGAGAAGTATTTTCAGTAAATAATTCTTTCATTCAAATTCAAGCACAAATTTTGGAGTTACGCAAAATCCACATCACTGATCACTAAAAAAAAAATTACCCAACGATAACGAGTGCGGCCATCGGTCTTTTCTGCACATCCAGACACTAGTGGAAGTGGATTATTTTCAAAATTATTCCAAGCTCCAAATTCAATCGTTATACTTAACGAGAGCATTGATATCGATTCTGGCAAAACGTCATTCCTATAATTGGTTGGAAAAATATTTTTGACAATGTTTCTCTTAGAAACTTGACAGTGCTTGATGTCGTCATTGTATTTTCTTTATACCCCCACTAAAGTGAGGAAGAGCGTTCACTATTTAGCATTTAAAAAATCAAAGAATTCACTAAATCAACACTTGAAAAGAGATTCGGATCCCTAAACAATTCCAAAAATGTTGTAAAGTCCTAAAAATATGCGTCAGGTCTATGATAAATATGAAGATTTTGAGAAACTCACAGCTTTACTAGGTAAATCAGAGTATGAAATTTTAAAGATTTATTGTTGTTTAACGTTGAAATCGACGACACCTTATTCAAAATTTGTCTCTGCAGCTAACATTAATTAACTGTCGCCTTTTCTAAGGGGGAAAGTTTCTGTCGTGCTCATGTTTATAAATAATCAAAAACTATAAATTGATTTGAAGATTTTTTTTACTGGAGTTTACATTTATCAAGTAACAACCAACGAATCATAGTTTATGAGAATAAGTTTGTAGATAAGCTATTTAACAATAGTCCTGCCATATCATATAGTGTAGTGTTGTAAAATAAAAGAATATGTTTGCTGCATGTATTTGATTGTGGAAATAGGAAAAATTCAAGGCTGTTCAGAAAATGATATGAAAGTTCTACAATTTAGCACATATTTAAATCAAGTAAATTAATAGGTTGATGAGAGTTATTTGGTAGTTGCTAACTTGAGAAGGTGCATAATCTTAAGTAAAATGACAATCGATTTATGACGGAGGATAAGGTGTAACTCTAATACAGAATTGTAAATTGTCTAAGAGGGAACGTAAATTATTCCATGGAATATTTCTGTTGCCGTCGACAAAAATACTGTTATTAAATTAAGAATTGTTGGGAAATTAAAATAATTTAAGAGCAATAATAATCTCTGCTAGTCCAGTTTCATTTTTTTTACATAATTATCATTTTTGTTGCCACCATAAGCTTCAATTTCTGTAAAAGCTGCTTTTTCTACTATCAAAATCCAAATTGACACAAATATCAGTATTCGGTCGTCGGTCGATGAGAGCGGACGGCACCAATACAAACAAACGACCTGAAGATGGCAAATGTGATTTTGCCGAAACGTCGTCAAAAAACCGGTCCATTCCAGGACCAACCAGTGACAACGCGGATGAACACCCGGAATGGAACAATTTCAAATATCAGGGAGTGTAGTTTAATCTTTCTCTGCACACATAATTAAATGGATACCGACCCAGTAGGTATCTCGTTTTGCAAAATAAAGGTGATCTTCAATCAGGTAATTTGAATAGAAAAACTTAATTATAATAAGCGGCCACACAGAAAAGTGTACTGAGATCGAAATAATTAAAAAATTACGTTTAATAACATTTTCAGATATGTTTTAAATTGTAAATTGTTCAATTATTAAATACAATTATCCATTTATGACAAGGACATAATTTCAAGGACTTGGATAATTTATAGTATATTTAAATATCTTGTAGAGACAAAACAAAAGAAGATATCTTTGTTTTACTCATTTATTACAAGTTTCCTGAAGGGAAGCTGTAATTTGCAGCATTTTCCAGGTAAGCAAATAAAGGAATTTGCGACTATTTTTCAAACCCGCATCTGCTGTTTTCTCATACTTCCTCTATATAAAAAGAGAACAGAATAAGTTGTAATCATTTAAAATGGAAGTGCCGGCGAAGTTGATAAACAAGGATAGCGAAAGATTCGTTTTTATTCTCAAATTTTGTGGTTTGTGGAGTTACGAACGTGAAAACTTCTACAAAATTTGCAAATATATTCTACTTGTGATGTGGTTGTTTTGGTTGGGTTTACAAATATTTTTGTTAATTGATTCAACAGGGAATGATTTTCAACAAGTAATCGGAAGTTCTGCTATCCTCAGTTTCGCTTTTGTTGGTCTTTTCAAAGTTATACTTTTTTACAAAAAATTCAACTTAATAAAATCCACCATTGAGCTGTTGCAGTGCAATATTTTTCAACCCAAAAACGATGCCCAAACAAAAATTTTTACTCAAGCTTTACGATTTTGTAGAATTTCCATGGCAGCTTTTACTATCACTGCTTATTTAGCCATGTCAACGCTCATATTAACACCCAAATTGACAGATACACCCTCAATACTGTGGAAAGCTTGGTTTCCACTTCAGCATTATTTTAAGGATCCTTATGGATTACTTTATTTCTATCAATGTGTTTGTGTGCTTTCTCTAGGCACCAGGATACTTATAATCGATTTTTATTTTATAATTACTCTTATTCTAACTGGAGTTCAATGCGACATGTTATGCATTTCTTTTAGAAATTTGGCTCACAATAAAAAAATTGAATTAACTGAATCAAGACTAAACCGAGAATTGAATAATTGTGTCGTTGACCATCACGAAATATTGAAGTACGACTCTTTAAACTATTTAAAATTCTGAAATAATTTTTTTAGCTATTCGCGCAAATCTTTGGAGGCCTACAACGTAATTATTCTAATACAATTAACATCATCAGTGATAATGATCTGTTTGGTAACATTTGTCTTGTTTTTAGTAATTAATTTATTTCATAATAGAAATTTATCTAAAAATGTTTTATTCTAGTATGGACTTCAAGATCCTCAGGCCCCAGTTGCAATTGCTGCTGAAGTAATAATATTTGTTGAGATTTTTGCTTACTGTTGGTTTGACACCCAACTTATTGTTAAGGTAAACTGAAGAAATATTAATGATTCAAATTAATGAAACGGTTTTTAGAGTGAAGAAATTCATTATGCTATATTTGAATCAAAGTGGTATGAGTTTTCGGAAGATATAAAGAAGAAGTTGCTCTTTATTATGGTACATACTAAAGAACCGATAGTGTTGCAAGTGTGTAACCTAATCCCAATCGATCTTGCTACTTTTATTACGGTAGAAATTTTTAGTTAAAGTTTTTCAGATTTATTGAAATATTTTTCCAGATTTTCCGATCTGCTTGGGCGTATTTAGCGGCTTTAAATAATATCAGCGAAGATCTCTAGATAGAGTTTGAGTGAATTTTTAATTCACAGTTCTGTTTCTTTTAGTTACATTTTAAAATGTACAACTCATATAAAATTGATATTTGATATATTTAGACTATTACTATTTTCCAAAGTTTGTTGGTCGCCAATAGCAAAATTGACGAAAATCTACTAATAGTTCAAGAGTGAAAAGTTATATGTATAATTTTTATGTAATAACAATGAATACTGCAAGTTGTAGGAAGTATGTTCCCCCGGGTATTTCTATCAAGTTGGTATCCCCCACGGAATGGGTCTTGTGCCAAATTCTTCCAAGTTCTCAAAACCATCAATAATATCGTTAACTTTAGAAAAATTTATATTCTTTGTGATTGCCATTTCGTCGAACAAGAGTATGCAGTTCTTTTCTCTAGTCAACATGGTGCTCACTTTAATTTTGATTCTGTGAAAAATCTTTGCGTTGTAACCAGGCCTAGTTTTATAATTTGTCAACCACATTTTAATTGAAGAAGTTTTGTAAAAATTTATACATGCTTCGTGATTTGTACATTATGCTAATGATGTACAGTACGATTTAAGTCTTCTAACCAGTGGCGAAGCGTGTGTTTGAACTGCAGATAGGGTGCCCGTTATTATCAAATATATATAATTTTCGTTCATGTAAATAACCATCTCCGAAGATATCTTATATAAATATATTTTCTTAAGTAGGTTTAAAACATTTTTAATATAAACATATTAATACTAATATACTTTTTAAAACATAAGACCGCGTCTCAAGGGGCTGAAAATAAATATAGAAATTTAGTACCTAAAGTACCTAAAAACTAAATCTTAAAAACTTACCTAGATTTTTTTTATATATAAGTTCGATTCTTCTGTCCTTCTTTTCTGCAAAAACATCGATTATTCTTGACACAAATTCTTGTCAAATTGTAGATGTCTTGACCATACCTTTCTCAATTGGTAAAGTTAACAGGTTAGAAAGCCTTGCGTTGGTCATAGCGTTGTATGATTATTTCTAGTAGGCCAACGCTACTTAGTGGAAAGTGCTGCCTCTATCGGTATTCCATGCAAACCATCCATTTGGTAAAAATCTGAACTAAGCAGACTGGAATCTCGTGCGTAACGACGTAAATGCCCTTGCTGTTTACAATTGACACGACACGGTACGTAGTGAAATTGGATATCCACTTAAGTCGATAAGAATGGGTTGCTAGTTCCAAATGTTTACATACAACGAGTTGGAAATGCAAGGCGATCGGTACGTTCCAAAAATGTACAAAACCTTTTTGGACCGCCGTTGTCCTACTTATAATCCATATACAATGCTGGAAACAAACAAAGTAATTTTACAAATTCTGGCAAAATATCTTTTAATTTATTTTGAATTAAAAGCTTAAAAAATTCCTTAGTTGGTATATATTTATCTTCACTTTCATAAACATATAAAAGTTTTTCTTTTGATTTAGTTTTATCAAAGAATGGATACCGTTTTATTAAATTTTCTAAAAGATTATCTGGAAAATTTTGAGAAGTATAGTAGAAAGAAAACTTTTTCTTATTTAAAATTTCTAGCAAATCCAACTCTTTAAAATTCTGAAATCTCATTTCCAAATTAATTGTTACAGTATTTCATATGCTAGCATTCGAAATTGTTTGATTGGGTTAATATTAAATTTGGAATTAATTGCTTCAACGTCCTCCTCGTTTTCAAACTCTTCTGTTTCATTACTTATGGAACTATTTAACAACTTCTTGGCATTTTTAATTGAGTCCTATATTTCTTCATCTGTTCTCAATTTTTTAATGGAATTTCAACAAATTTGAATTTCTCTGTTACACCGTTTTATGTCCATGCTCTTCGTTTGCCAAATGTCAAATAGTATGCTCGTGTAAACAAATATCCGATTATAGAATTGTAGTAAAAATACAAATTTCGGATCGTTAAGATTTGTTCTTAATCCAATGGTTTGATTTAGGGAATTGCTGTCCCAACCGTCGTTTTTGATAACGTCATTAAAGGTTGTTCTTAAGGTTGTAATTTACGCGGGAAATCTGGCCTCGGCTATCTTCAGTTCGGGAGGTGGCGCTGTCAGCGGGTAATAGCGAAATGTTGATCGATATAATAGATCTCGCGGTTTGATCGAGCACGAAGCAAAATAAAGAGCGCTACAGGTCAGTTGATCACCGTCGACTTGCCGCTCACCTCCCTCTGTAAGAATAATTCCACGAAATAATCTCAGACGGTCGAACTATTGTTGCATTTAATATGTGACGTGTTATCCACAAGCGTCGCGCAGCACTACGTAGGTGGCGAACCATGTCAGACGATAAATGAATGTATCTACAACTGGCAACATTGTTGATTTGTCATCAAATCTGCCGCCTGTTCTCCTGAATTTAGTGGTCGAAAACCAAATCTGTATGGTGACTTCCGTGTGCACGGAAAAGTAAAAAGCTGCGGATCCATTTTTTCTATAAAGTATGTCTTGCGTATGAAAAATAATCGTTCCCACCGCATCTATGACTCACGCGTTCTCGCTTCATGCCCCCTCCCCGACTGTCCCCTCGCCCACACTTTAAATGCAGATAATACAACTTGATTATTAGGACGTACTTACAGCATAAGATGTTATAATAGTAAAAATCAAAAACAAAGAATCCTAAAAATTTAATCACTTTCTGTATTTGACGGTACAACCTAAAATAAGAATTTGTTAATTAAATAAAAAATTAATTAAAGCAATTGAAATATACAACTGCAGGTATTTAGAGCCGAAGTATCCGTAATGTCGGTTCAGTAGTAAACAGAGCTTCTATTTTTCCATTTTCAGTATTCCAACCGCAATCTATTAAATTTGGTAAAGGTGGTTTGGGTGTCATACTGTTCAATCATATTTTTCTTTGATAGTGCACACGACGACAATTCCGTTTTAGATTATCAAAACTTGAAGGCAATTTATTGATCGGTTTACAAGAAACCAAGATTTCTTTAAGAGCATTTATACATTTAATAGTGTCATTTGTTGTATAAAGACGAATCACAAATTTAACGACGTCATTATAAGCCCCATCATCTAAATGCTGCTAAACGCCGATTCTTTCAAGTAGATTATAATGTGTCAAAAATACTTTTCAGAATGTCTTTTTGCCCAATCCTACAAATTGGCTAGTTGTATCACAACCTGTCAATGCACGAGAGGCAGTTATATACTTCAGCATTGTGCTATCCATTAAAACCGGAATAATCAAGATTTAGTCGTCGGAAATCCGAAATCAATTTACGATGAAAATTTTTTTCCGCCCGCCGAACTTTTTTCAAAAACTATAGTAAATCTTCGGGATGTTTTTTTTGTACACGAAAGTCAATGATGTTGTCTTGGACGTAAGGGGTTTCAAATACGGATCTAGCATGCGACGGCTTCACAAAAAAATAAATTAGAGTTCGATTACAGCGAAAATTTTGGTGATAAATTTACACAATATTCGATCGACTGTATTTTTAAAATTACGTAACCGACTGAATTTTAATTCGCGTTACGTCTAAGACCAATGTGTCTAGATGCTTAAAGTTAAAGGAAATCAAGAAATTTGCTTTACTTATTAATAAAAGTTCGACCGGGGAATGCACGGTCGTGCCATTGCCGACCAGCGAGTGCGGTAGAGAACGCAATAGTGTTTTCGCTTTCAACTTTTGCTACCAGACCGCAGTCTTAACTAGATCAATTTCTAATATATGTATTAATAAAAAGATTTCTTGAGATTACAGACATATTGTGTTATTTTATTAACAGTCAAAGCAATAAAATATTGGCTCAGCCATCAGCGATTCTAGATCAAAATGCAAGCCCTGTGTAATATTATAGTGCCAATAATTTGTTACTCGACCATCCACATAATCATAATGCCGTTGTGAAGTAAAAATTCTCGAAAAATCGAAATTCGACGGTCGATAACGCAGTCAACTGTTACAAGCGGACACAATCTACCACAGCGACACCTCCTTGGGAATAGCTGAACTTTTTCAGAACTTGCTGTTGGTCGTTGCACCCATAACTGTCATTATTGTCGGGGAAGTCAACGCCTTGCAGTTGTTATCAACAATTTCGATTTATATTTTAGCATACTTACTTCTTGTCTGCTGGTCTCGTGATTAACTTTTTCAAAATGCCCCCCAATTGTCGAAAAATTTGAATTAAGTTCAAAATTTAACCAGGATTTTTGACGTTATTATTGACAATGCATTAACTCAAAACGGTTTAATCACGAGAGTATTTTTCAAAAAAATTGATTGTGCAAACAAAAACAGTGTTTTGAAGAGTAAAGTCATAGCGTAGTTCTCGCAAATCGACCTAATACTACCGTAGTGACATCTCTTGTATACGGTGAAGTAAAGACCCCTTTTAAGGCTGCAGAGCCAGAGCCTACAAAGCTGTACTACCATATGCGAATTAATGTAAATATAGAATCGCTCCTAACGTAACCCTAGAATAGCAATCAAGTATTAGAGTAATATTTATCAGTGTTATTAACTTCAACATCCATTTATTTATAATTTATATGTTAAATATTATTTATTTTTATTCAAACAATTAGGGTAGGCTGCGCCTTACAGTCTTAACGGACGCTTCGCCCCTGCTTCTAACTAAATTTTTGTAAGTACTCTTGCAAAACAGAGCAAGAACTTTAAATCTCAAGCGGCTGTGAGTTTAGAAGTGATTTCAGTTTGCTTTCTGTACTTTACTTCCTCAAGTTGGTGGTAGGTAGCTGTAATTTTACATAGAATGTTTTGAGGGTTTACAGCGTTCTGTGGTAACCACATGACATATTTTATCAATCGGCTTGGCACTGCCGTTTGCAAAGCAAAAAAAAGTACATGCTCTCGTAGTCTACAATTAACATCTACTTCTTCGTTCAGCGGTGTTAGCCACCTTTATTTTTTTTTGTTAAAATGTTAGTAAAATAGCATTGTCCTTCCTATATAGACCGTGTTGTTAAAAAGTATTGTCGTTTGAGTTTAGTTTAATTATTTCTAATCCTACAATTGTGAGTCATATCTTCAATAATTTCAAGTTTATTAATAATTAACATCCTACTACCACTTTCATGTGGTTACACATTACCCCGCACCCTGCCTATTGCTGGAGTAGGTATTCTTCAATATTATTTCTCGGTCTTGCAAGCCCAACTTTGGCTCAAAACTTGCAATAAACGCGTACTAAGAAACATGATTGCCTTATTAGCGTAACAACGATTTTATTGTTGACACTGTTCAGTGGAGGCAGGTGCAGGAGGGGCAAATGGGCAATGCCTTCCCAAAGCTCCCCAGAAAAATAGAGAATGTATTAAGCACAAGCGAGAAATTTGTAAAGGCCATCAGATATATTACTTGCTTCTATTTTAACTTTCCCGCTTCCAAACTGAACGCTGCGCGCTGTGAGATAGCTTGGTGTTGCCGCCCGTGCTTTGCCAGATTGCGTGAAACTTGGCATATGCTATCCTTATTATCCCATGCAATTATACATTGAGAGTGCTTTAAAAAACGCTGACAACAGCGTTGGGGAGGGGCAAAAATCATTTTGCTCAAGCCAATAAAGTAACTTGTTAAACCTGAACCCCGAACGTTGTCGAACTTTGCCGTTGTTTCAAGGAGTTCGGTAACGACAATCTGCTTATAAACTAAATACAATACATGCAAGTGTGGTGTGTGGCCTAGCGTATTAGCGGTTTATCCAGCTGTAAAATAATTTCGTTGCTCTACCGTTTTAGTTTCTTGTTTTTACTGAGATTCAGCAGTTGTTGGGTGATTTCGTGTTCTAATTGAAGCAATGAATACCGTCTAAGCAATTATCGCGGCAAGATTGAGCGGATTAAGTTTCGAGGATAGTAAAAAATTAAAAGAGTTGGGTCCATTTCGGCCTAACCTTCAGATCCTAAAACAACATGTGGTGAAGGACAAAATTGTGGTAAGATCATTCAATGCAGGTATGTACCAAAATGCAGATTGGCTATGTGGTTGGGATGTCAGCAATTTATTTTATCGCTTTGTGTGTTTATTGATGGGGTCCGACGATTGTGATCCCGCTTGGGTCTACACAGGCATTACTGATCTGAAGCACTTGGGTGTAAAAATAAAAAACATTCAATATGTCGAAGGCATTTGTTTTATTCTCTCGAATTTGCAACTTTAGACCATGTTGACCTACGAAATCAGTTAAGTAACGCTTATCGGATTGAAGTGCTAAAGCATAATGAAAAAGTAAAAGAAAACCGTTATATTCTAGGAAAACTTATTGACTGCATCAAATTTTGTGGTGTTTTTGAATTAGCATTGCGAGGACATGACGAAACATTGGATAGCGACAACCCGGGCATATTTAGAGGCTTAATAAATTTTATGAGCGATATTGATTTACTTCTCAAATCACATCTAGAGCAATCGAAAAATGCTGTATTTTCTGGTTTATCAAAGACACTTCAAAATTAATTATTAGATTCTATATTAGCGGTAACTCAGAACTTAATAAAAAATGAAATTGAAGAAAGTAAGTACAATCGACACCATTGAAAATGTCCACCTAAAATCGGCTGGGTCGTGAGAAAACGCTCAAAACTGCTTTCCTTGACAAGTCAGTGTGCGCTGCGATGCCAAGTTGTCGTGTAATTTTTAAAATAACCCGCCAATTTCACCGGTTCTACAGCTTGCGGCAGACATCGTTGACGCATGCTTTGTAACATTACATTATGGCGATATGTATTTGATTTAAAAATATTTCTGATTATATTAGCAAAAAAAATAAAGATCAAAAGGATCAAAATATGAAGATCCACTAACGACAAATTAGATCAAGGTCTACTCAAATGGTTTACTCAGCAGAGGTTAAAAAAATGTTACAATCAGTGGTGCGGTATCGCAGCCAAAAGCTGAAGAATTAGAAGCCTAACTAAAAATCATTAGCGATTTCAAATGTAATAGAAGTCGGATAGAAAGATTCAAGAAGAGACATAACATCAAGAGCAGTAGAATTGTGGGCGAATTGGCATCAGTGGATATAAGTGTTGTTGAAGATTGGCTGAAAAAAAATGACCTTAAATAAAAAAATGAAAAAATTTAGACTCTGAAGTTTTTAATGTGGATGAGGCAGAATTATTTTACAAGCTTAGTTCCGATAGAACTTTAAAGCTTAAGGAGAAAAGTGTGAAGGTGGAAAACTATCGAAGGAACGTATTACTATTTTAGTGGTGGCAAATTTTGATGGAATGAAGAAAATTATTTGTAATAGACAAATGAAAAAATCCTCGTTGTTTCAAAAACCGCCGGTGTGTTTGATAGTTTTACAAACTAAGCTACTCCCGGCCGAGCGCATAGCCAGCCAATAAAACCATAATGATCATAACTATAAACAATCCGAACCTATCTAAGGGGCTTAGGTAGTAAGTGAGTCATTTAAAATCGGCTGGAATTCCCTTGTATTTCTGGTGCTATACCATTTTATAATTTGGGGGCAACGGCTGTCATACAGGTTGCGTTCTTGTAGATTTGAGAAGATTTCGCCCACCTTAGCTTATATGGGACCATTTTAACTTTTATACTTCTGAGGTCATGCTTTGTGGGCTGTCTAATTTTCTTAGTTTTCAATTTTTTGGTATTTGTTTAAGTAATGTTTATAGAATTAGAAATCTACGTGGGCGTTGTACTATTTTTGTTATATATTAAGTAATTAAAAGAATAATTAATTTTGAATATTGAATAACATCTTAAAGTTCCTTCACACCTTCCGCAACGGAAACAGATGGCGCTAGCAACGAGGTTTTGAACGGGATGGGCAGAGTAGGTCCCGACGGCAGGGAAAAAGGCGACGGAGTTTTTTTAACTTTTGGCAGAGGGAGTTGAATTTTGAATTATGTTAATTTTAATACGTATTTAATATTTAAAATATTTAATAACTACTAACAACAATCTTGCAATCCCCTAAGATTTTTTATTATCGAGCTACCCTGATCGACAATAAATATATAAAATAGAGCGATTCGTATGTGTTTCTTGTAAATATTACTAAATGTTATTATTTCCGTCATGTAAGATGTTACACCAACGCACGTTTTAGGACTATTATGTGCATTTGTATTGATCTCGGATACTATTCTAGATCTCGACTTCATTTTATGAACAGAGCCTAATAAACTTGTAGTTTAGTTTTCTAGAAGAGAACGAAGGTACAGTGCAGTAGTGCAGAACTGAACTGGAGCATTGTGAAAGTAATTTAATTTATTATCGTTTTAAGTAAATAATTTAAAAGTTAATTTGTGCTACAGTTATCTCTACAAATTTACTCACATTATATTTATTTCTGTATTTTCTTGTGTTTTACCTTATATTTATTTTTCATTACTTATACATAGTTATGCCTTTATACTTTACTTATAACACAACCGGCGCTATATAGATCTGAGATCTGAAAAAAAGTTACACAATTCTATTTTTTACTCGGTTCAAGATCTTGATGCTTAATGCTAGTCACTGTTCAGTGTTTTGATTTTGTAAAACCCTTAAAAACACGTAAATTTCCTTTATAATTTTAATCATATGAACTAAGAGAAAATTAAACTAAAAAGTTGCCATGTATACTTTTACACTAGAAACTTTGTTTTATTCTTATTTTCTGTGATTTTAATTGAATTATGTGTCAACACTTTAAGATTTTGTTAAGAAATTCAAATGTCATAACTATAGAACTTTCAGGTTAATGACAAACATTCGTTATATATTTCTATTTCAGGGAATTGAGTAAGTAGACTTTATTAAGGTTGCGTAGAATAAATAATTTTCTTTAATTAGTATCATCACATTATCAAGGGTTAAAAAAATATAGGTAGAAGTACCTATCACAAATATATGTATGTTATACTATTTACACAATCCAATATTTAAAATGACTAAACGTATTTGAACTAAAATATGTAAAAATGTTGTGACTTTTCTTGCCAATCCATCATCCCAATTATCTCCAGTGCTTGAAAAACTATTATAATACAATTTAAATTGATCCCATTCTTCTAGTCTGCGGTACAGAGTTCACTGGCATTATATGGGCTATTACACTTCGAAATCGCAGTAAATCCTCTTTTGTCTTTTTTAGTTCAGCATTTGCAAAAGCCAATTGTTGGTTTTTTTCTATTAATTTTTGTTTCAGAAAACCACACAATAATTGTAGTTCCCGGTCTTTCTGCCTTCGCGCATCCCGTGATCTCTTTGCTGCTTCATTATTTTTTCGACGTTTTTCTAAATATTCCGGATCTTTTCTTTTTGTTGGATCCATTTGAGTACGCCTCATATTTGCGTTTGTTTTAGGGTTTGTGTCTTCTAAAGTACCACACACTTCCCTTTTATATTTTGCAAATTCTTCCGCCTGAATGTTTAAATCTATATACGGGAAACTCAAATCGGGGCTTACAGCTAGAGTACTCATGATTCCAAATTCATCTGTAGCAACAGTTTCAGAAGAGAATGATAAGATTGTTTCAGAATCACTCATAGAATTTTTGATGTTTGAGATCTGAGAACTATCCATTGAAGACACGTGTCTTCTGATTTCATCAATAGATGTTTCCCTATCAGGGGTGGTGGAAACTGCTTCAACTGAAGATATTAATCTTGACATTTGGTGAGGGGTGTTGGGAACATAGTAAGGTGGCTTGTATTGGTGGTTACTTGGACGTTCAGTGTGCGGAGACAGGTGTGTTGAACTCCTGGAGTATCTGCGCTTATTAATGGAAAGATCCAAAACAGGATCTTCTTCACTCTCGGGAAGCGGAGAGGTGCTTTTAAATTCTTCCATCTGAAACAAGAAATTTTATTCAATATTTCAAAAACATCTCATCTTTTATGTTAGGCTAGAGAAAATGATTCTTGTTAGAAAATAAACAATTTTTTCTTATACAGAAATTTAACAAGTAAACATAACATATTGCACCGGACTGAAAGTTGCGTCAGGGACGTTAGGGACGTATTTAGCGTTGTTGCAGTTTTCTTAATTGAAAGTATCATCAATAGTTCAGTGTCCCTCAGTGATTTTAGCATAGCAAAATTTTATTCAATAAAATTGTTTTTAATTCTTTTAAGTTTATGTAAGAAATAACGACTTTACAATCTTTTTAAAAGCAAAATATATTCGCTTTCCACGAGGCGACACTTCGTTTAAATCAAATGTTGAGTTCTCTATGGAACGCACGGGGCGTTATATACACCACAGTGGATTCGATTGTTATACGAGAGTTTAAAAATTTACAAAGTTACAGTAGAGTGCTAAACGGGCTTAAATGTGTCATTCCGTGGGGGTCTTAAAGCTAAAAACTACCACCCACCCAAAATTAAAACCCTAACCGTCAATATATTAAATTCGGATTCGTTCAAAATTCGGACTGGGCACAAGGGTGTTATTTAAGTTTTTTTAGTTACCTACAGAAACTGGTAGACAAAGCATTGAAAAATGTTGTCCCAAAATTTCAACACATTTTCTGCAGAGGTTCTTACTAAAAAAAATAATAGAGTTTGAAAATCTATCAGCGCGGCATGGGATTTTAAAACTTTCAACGCCTGTATCTCGGTTTTAAGGGTGGAAAAAATTAACTCGTCATAAATAGCTGTATTTCGAAAAATAAAGACAGCAAAATATTATTTAAAAAAAATATCTAACTGATTAGATTTTCAGTTCTTATTTTAAATTCATATAAAAAACTTTAAAAGATAACTTTTGTGAGTTTGCTATTTGTGTTAACGAAAAATGTATTCATAAACGATTAAACTTCTTAATTATAATTTTGATATTTATAATAGTCACTTTACCACTGTATAATAACATTCTAGTAATTGCGCATTATAAATCATCTAATCTTAAAAAATTAAAAATATTTACAGTTAATTCAATTTAATTTGGAACATATCTAATTACGTGAAGTCAACAATTTATAGTGAGGAGCTAGATATTATGGACACTGATAGAAATTTTATTTCTACGAAGCCAAATTTATTTATAGCTAATAATGATGATGGTAATGATAATAATATATTAGGTAGGTACTTTGTAATTTTTGAGTAGTCTTCCGTAAATTTGCTGCTGTAACCGGGACCATGAAATGTACTCCTCATAAAAATGGGCGAAGTTTCATTCATAAACACCAATAATCGAACTTTTATCAAAGTAAGCGAGGTAAAATCGTAAAAAAATACAATTATTCGAACAGGGAGACTTACCTTAGGGTCCATAATGTCTTTGATCTTGGAAGTATTAAACTTAGAACACCACTTAAAACACCAACAAACTTTTCGAAATACACTGGAAATTCCAACAGACAAGTCCTTCTGCAAGTCTTTCTCACCAGAGCACAACTGGAACTGAGAGGTAAATAAGGAAACAGGGGGTTGCGTTGCCTTTATAACAGAAAATAAACTCACCGCCCCAATTTGGACGTTTTCTTGGATAATATTATCAATGGCCCTCCCACAAGTATATCTTGACCTGGGTTGGTCAATGTTGTATAGGCATACGCAAAAGCACCCTCGCAAAATTCTGCAACGGGGTGGGGATTCAGATAAGGCCCGTTACACTTTTGGTACTTCAGACGTACCGTTAAACGTACTGTTAAATTTTATGTTAAAAATGACGGAGCCGACCAAACTTGTCAGGTTCCTTATAAATAATTAACTCTTACAGGAAGAGAGCTAATGAGAATTTTGGACTTTGACTACTTTCAAAATTAGTTACCAACTGATTACGCGATTGTAACGGAAATTTTCGAAAATCAACTAAATGAATTGCGTTTTCTGCCTCAATTTACGTAAGAACTTTGATTCGAAGAAGAAAACTTTCGAGTTTTGCGGCAAAACATATTAACTAATTACAACAACTAGCTACAGTGGTAATTCTTTTTTAATGGGCCATCAATGCCAAAATAACAAAACTTTCAAAAAATGTATCCATCACGTGCGTTTCGGCAAAATTTCTAAGAAATAGTCATAAAACCGACTAGCAATTGTGCGAAAATCTATTTACCATTTACCTCAACTTTAATCCCTTAATAGTTAGAAAGTTCCGTTAGAAAGTGTGTAAGAAAAAGATTTTGCAATTTTCAAATAGTTTCTTCGGAGACACCCTTTGAAAGATTACTTAGATCCAACTTGTCTAGAACTATTTAATTGTTTGTCTTCAATTTTTGCGAGAAATGGCAACGTTTGCAATTACTTCTGGTTGGGGGATGGGATTTGGGTGCACATGTCGAGGTTTGCGGAAGCGGAAGGGTTGACTCAATATCTTCCTATTTTCGTAGTTATTTGCGTTGGATTGGGGTCGGCGGGAGTGAGTGGGTGAGTCAGATTGGCGAAGGGTTGACATACATTTACACGTTTTGACCTTGAGTTTACGCAGTATACCCCTTCGGTTTTACGACGACAACGGTAGTTTGCAACTGTTATAAATCATGACAACCAGTCGGGAGCTTAAACTATTGTGAATTTTGTAGGTTACCCATTTACCTATATTTTATGTAAATGTTGAAGGTTCCAGGAAACTGGGAGAAAGTTAACTGGCGTTTAATTAATGGATTTTTGGACGGGTTGCTGGTTTGCAATTCTAAAAATTTTCTTCGCTTTCAGACTATGGACCTACTCTCTTTGTTGTTTGCCTAAACACGCATTGTTTAATATTGTTCAAAATTATGTAAAGATGTAATATTATCGGAAATTGCAAGCAAATATTGTTGTCAGAAAGTCATTAAGGAGAAGTTTAGAGAGACAGCAGATTGGATTTGACAATTAATCTGTTTATAATACAGATTCCTTCCCCAATTTAGATATTAAGGAGGAACGTGAAACTAAAAATACTTTTTAAGTTAATTTGCTATTTGTGACAGAGAAAAATGTATTCATAAACGATTGAACTTTGATAACTTTGAACTTTGAATTTTTATAATTCTTTCGTTGATATTATTATTATATAATAAATAAAATAAAATAAATGTAAAAAATTAAACATTTCAGTAATTGCAAATAATAACTTAGAAACGAATTTAACGTTCATTTAATCTTATTGTAATAGATTAAAGATATTTTGAACTGTTAAATCTAATTTTATTTGAAAGACATTACGTGAGCTCAGCAATTTAGATATAATTGACTACATATCATGGATACTGATACTAATTCAACATTTTTGAAGCCAAATTTATTTATAACTATTGATTAAGAATAAATCCGGCTGTTTGTAATTTTTGAGTTGTCTTTTGCTATTATCGCGACCATGTAACGTAATTCGAATAAATATTGAAAAATGAGAAAAATACTTTCCTGTATCTACCTACCCAAAATAGGTTGTAGTTTCATTCTAAAACACCAATAATTGAAATTTTGTAGAAATAAATCTTTATCAAATCAATTGAGGTAAAATCGTAAAAAATACAATTATACGATTAGAACAGTCTAGTTCAACGCTCATAAAGTCTTTGGATTTGGAGCTGTGATACTTAAAGCAGTCATAATATGCACAAACCTTTTGTAATACACATTAGGATTTCCAAGAGACAAGCTCTTTTTATAGCAGGACAATCGATTTTCTAGATAAATCCAAGTAAAATGTAATCAAGTGACTTTATAGTACCACAAAAATTTAAAACCTTGAATCTCGTGGCTTCAATAAAATTGTTACTAATTAAAAGCTCAAGCAACCTAATAGCAGAGTTCAAAATTTTATTACCAAGTTAATAACCCCAGAAAGTTTTTTAGAAATTAATGTTTTCGTATTATTTTAAGTATTTCTTGTACCAAGAGATCTGTCGTTCTATTTTATTTTTACATTTAAAACTTGTTTGGTCAAGAAGCTAGTTGTCTGCTATTGTTCGTTATTTAATCAGTAACAGAAATTAGAGATAAGGAGAAGGAGAGGTAAGACAATTAGAAATGTGTAATAATTTAAAAAAACTATATACATGGGCCAAAATTAGACAATATTTGACTATAGGTGAAATTAAATTAGACGGGGCCTTCCTTATTTTTACGAAAAATTGCAATAACATTTAATATATGACACAACATACAAAATTATTACAATAAATAAAAAAAATAAACAACGAATAAAAGATTCTAAATCCAAATTTGACTTTCTCTAGCTTTGTGAGTGGTAAATTCGAAAAAAATCTTTATGAACATTACTAGACCTTATAACTCCAGTGGCCCTTAGGCTATCTTGCGTTATTTGTTGGTGTTACCTACGGTTCTTTATCTATTTTTAATTGCGGCACTTACCTAATGTAAAACAATTTTGGTATTAGGATAAAACCCATTACATTTCAATGTTTGTCACTTTCATGGAACACTATTTTATAGATATGTAAAAAGCGAGTAAAATTGCGTAATATTATCATAATGATTTAAATAGTTTTTCTAATTTATGTAGTGTTATGGTCCTTGGCATAATTTTTAACTTTGGCTTTAAAGTGTCAAAATGACTGTTCATAATTCTGCGCGAATATTAAATGACAACAAAATAATATTTGCAACAATTTAACATTTTATTTAAAAACGAATTAACTCATAGTAAGAATTTAAATTTTAAAGTTATTTTCGTCAACTTCTAAATTTAATTGTTTGATGATGACAATGTTAGCAATAAATTTAAAACTACTGAGGTGCTATCATATCTTTCTTTTAATAATTAGGTTAAAAACAATAAATCGGATAAGCTCCTTGTTAAATTCTGATAAATTTTAAATCGTTTAAACAAGCGGAAGTACAATGTGTTTAAGAGATCTAAACATTGTTTTTTATGCCGTAGATCGTTGCTTGGATTAACTACAAAGAAGTTTAAATGATAGCAGTATGTAAATGACTTGAGAAACTTAATTTTGAAATAACGCCTAAAAGCTTCTTTACTTCGAGCTACAACTTCTTTGATACAAAGTAGCAAGGAAACATCAAAACTCTATCATGTGGTTATAAATGAAGTGAGACTGAATTTAGTGCAGATATGCAGCACTATTAGCACAATGCTATCAAACACATTGAGCTACTTTGATGTACATTAACAAGAAAGCTGTCTACCATAAACACCTCGTGAACCAATAGTATTGAGACCTTCAAGTTGCGCTGCAGGTAAAATATTTCTAATTTTCCAAGTGAAACGGTTAAGGTACGCGTACCGAACCTGTAATGCAATTTTTGTTCATTTTTAAAAGGTTCGCGAGTCACCCATAAACGTGCAAATAATTGTTTGTGGACCATTCGTTCCAATGCGGTCATTGTCAGTTTTTGATGGGAACACAAAGAGATTTGTCCATTCCGTTTGGGCGGACATTTAAAGTGTTTATGAGTATATCTGCGACAATGCAAACTTTGTCGCAGAAAAGTTCACTGCAATTAGGTGACATTTTTTCATCCTTTTGGATTTAAAAATTAACAAGACCCTCACTAGTCACTAGTCACAATAAAAACTCCAGTTTTCTCATTAGATAACATTGGCGGGCTGTATACCTACATTCTCGTAATTACTGCATACTTTATGGATTTGATGCATTTAAAAACTCTGATGGTGGGAAACTATATTTCTTGCCAAAAATTTCTTTTACAATATTATTGTCTCGTATTTTTATATGCAGTTATGCACAAATATGCATAAACTGGTCTGTGCAAAAATTAGCTTAAAGTGAACAGGTTCTGTTGTGGCAATGTCGATATCTCGTTTATTTGAAGAGTAGCGGCTTTGGACAAATTACAACAAAGTTACTCCAGCTATGGCTCATTTCAATAGGATTATTGAGATACTTGCCATGCTTTACATGATCTTGATATTAAATAAAAGCTGATCAAACATCTATATTTTTAACTTTATTTAATATATTTAACAATCAAACAATTTATGATTCATTTCTAAAAATAATGTCATCATATCCCAGTTTGCTACGCAGATTTAATTCAACACCCTCCTGCAAGGAATCAGAAGGTCATTTTAGTGAAAACAAAAAAATTCGATTTAAACATTCATGTGTGAGGCATTGTAAAAATTAATAAAATTGATTGCAGAATTAACCAATACACATATCATAATTCATAAGAAGAACCAAAGTTTGTATTATTTTCGCAAGAACTTGAAGTTGTGGAAAAATATACACAGCATTGAGTTGCTCTTGGAAAAGTGCCCTGATAATGTGGAACTTTGATGACGATATTGTTTTCACCAGTTGAGCTATTTGATAAAAAGCAAAAATCGAAAATTTAGTTTTTACTTTATATCAAGCATGGCAATTATTTCAAATGTTATTAAATGTTTTCAAATAAGTGAGATTCTCATGCTTAACGTTCTCGTCCTGGACACAATGTATAAAATCATAATTTAACTCGGGAATGACTGCTATTTTGCAAGTTGTTATCAATTAATTTGACTAAATTTATTTAAAAAAAAAATTGTTCACTACAATAGGTCGTTCCGAATAATGCCAGTCATATTATAAATAAAGATTTCCAAATTAGTACGTTTCTCGGCTATATATTGTTTTTATTTATTATCAGTTAGTTATTTGCTATAAAATTGGTTATACAAATTTGCTTGTAAGTTTGCTAAACTTGAGTTTCAATTAGTTTAAGTTTAGATTTTTCCGGACATGAGTGTCGGTAATAGTTTTTATGAATTAATAAAACAGAGAAATAGTAAATATTTGTGCTTGAACGTATTAAAGTATGCAAATAATTTGCAGGGCTATCGCCTTTGATTTTGCGAATATTTATTAAGGCAATACTACTCGTTTTATTTTATACCAATTTTTTGCTGCATTTTAACACGGATTTTTTCAAAACCATTTGACGTGCGCCATTAATTTTTATTTCATGGTTGCATTATATATCAGCTAGGGCCCTAACTTAGCCGATTTCAAAAAAATGTACCCAATGTCGCGTAAAAATATTATGAAATGGTAAAAATGTCGCACTTCTGCTACATTATTTAAAAAGAGCGTGGCTAAACGAAAACAAGTTACAAAACAGTAGTAAAAAAATTTGATTAATTCATAAATAAATAAAATTTCTGTGTAAAATGTTCACTCTGTTTTCGGCACCAGATCCGTACTGTAATTTTTTTTCTCTCTCACCAACTATCTCTCTCGACCGCTGGGTCTCTTAACTGTCATCAACTAACTCATAAATACAGGATAAGAAGTGGTCATAAATTAGGTGTATATGGTTTTTGAAATAGGGCCTTCGTCTAGTTTTTGGAATGCTATTGTTGTCTATGTTTATTATTGAAACAAATCCAAGCACATATCGAAAAGACCCGTTTAGACGCTCATGTAATTTGTGCAAATTGACTTGTGCATGCAAATTTGCACAAATGTACAGTAGAGTCATTTTTTGTAACATATAGGTGTGTTTTGAATCTATGTACAACTAGTTGCAAATTTGGTTATCAACCATTAATTATTAGCGATTGATATTGTAACAAATATAATTATAATAAACGTACGCGCATCGGGTGCCTCGAACGGAAATTGGTCACCAATACGCATGCTCATGCAAATGCTTCAACTCATGCAAATTTTCTAGCGAGATAGATTTCATTCAAGCCAAACTTTTTGGCTTGCGCAAGCTTCTTGCTTGCGTTTGAAACGAGTAATAAGTTCAACGTAAAAATTTTATGTGATGAATTTACAACTACTTTTTCCTTCATATCGATGAAAACTTATATTTATTGTCCCAATTATAAAAGCACTCTAATATTTTCTTTGCAAGGCTGAATAACCAAACAATATCATCATAATCCACTTCCATCTCATACAAAAATTCTTGAAACGATTTCTTTTGATTTGATAAATTCTAAATTTAATTATATTATTATATATATTATTAAATTATCAATAATTAATTACCTACATTGTGTTATTTATACAACTAAATTTAACAAAACTATATAATTTGTTTATTGATGTGTGATATAGTAAAAAAGTACGTACACAATAATTTACATTGACATTTTTATAAGGGTTACCAAAAACACTTTAAAATAGACCAAAACAACTTTGACGAAATCAATTTTTTGGAAAGGTAATAATGTACCAAAAATAATAAATAGGTAATAGTAGAGTGCAGGGCCATTCGTATGTTGACTTGAGTAGGCACTTCTTAATGAAAATAAAGTATTTTTACGAAAAGTTTGGTGTGACGTCATACAAAGTAATATAGGGCAACCTATTCAGCAACTCTAATGCTGCTATTTTGCAAGCAAATATCGCGCTAAATTCTAGTTAATTTAATTTGAAAGAGTTGGTTGGCAATGCAGTGCAGTGTTGCTAACGTATCAAGCGATTATTGATTTATTGAAATCAATCCGTCAATCCGTTGATAGAATAAAGAAATTGTGTATAGTGATTTAAGAGTTTATCCTGGAAGTTTTCTTAATTCTGAAAATTATTCGTTACTCGTTACTACGCTCAGGAGTTTGTAGCATCTTTGATCCATTATTTTGAGAGAAACATGAATAGGATGGCCTATTCTTTAACTTACTGCTGCGAGAGAAAAGAGTGACACATATTGTAGCTGTGATTAGCTTTATTTAACTTTTCAATGATATTAAAATATATCTTGCAAAAACCTGTACTAGCATCAGGAACGTAGATAACCTCTTCCATATAGCGGACATGTCACTTGAAGCAGACTGGGCCAATACGTCATTTAAGCTCTCATATCAAAAAAGTTTGCTCAAAGCAATCGTGTATTCTAAAACTGATTTTTTTTAACACTGAAGAAGATCAACTTGAAGAATGTGGTCTATCCCTTAGATGTGGTCTATTTTCTGGATACAGCATGACACCGTATGGGTTATAAGCTGGTAAATAAATCCTAAAAACCACTTTTGTCAACTCCAGGAACTCTAAGAATCATTTCATAATGCAGACGATAACATTTCTTTGTCATTCCTGACAAAAGAAAGTTTTAAAGAAATACGGCTAGAAGATTCTTTAATCGAGCTGAATGAGTTAAGGAATTAGAGCAATAAAATCGAAAAAGCTGTGCAGCTTACAATTTAAGAAATTTGAAAAATGCGTTTACGAAGACAATAAAGCCGAGCTATTTTGGACACATGATAATATTATCCGAGAAAATAAAAGAAAAACATATAAAAAACAGGGATTTAACTTTAAAGAAACTTTGTAACAACACACTGAAAGCTGAAATGAATTTTAAGGAACGACAAATCAAAATAAAAAAAATTTCAAGGGCTTATCCGGATATTTCTCTACATTTAATTGTCGTAATTAAAAAAATTATAATGTAAAAATTTAAATAAACTTGTGTGTTCTTATTCTTCTGCTTGTAAATTTCAAATTTTTTAAATATAGCTTTGTGTATTTACACCCAAGATTCCAGTTTTGGTTTGGAGCAAATGTCGAACATTTATTTTTGGCGGTCGTTGGTCGATGTCATGACATTGTACATAGTTTTGTAGCTTAATGTCAGAATTAATGACAACGACAATTAGTCAACACCGCATTATTTCCAGTGATGACGTAACACCAAACTTATAGTAAAAATACTATGTACAATGCCCTATAGATTCTAAATCTGTAGGACGTAGGAAAATCGTATAGTGCGTATAATGCAAAATTTGAGTTTCTATCTCCATATTTTGACTCACAGGGTAAAAAAAAATTGAGTTTTTGAAACACTGCTGAAAATGTATCAATCATGAAACTAATTTCATTGCATTTCAGTGCTATAGATTGCTGATCAACGAGACATATTATAAACATGGGCAAATAATAATAATAATTAATAACTTATAGGGTTGAAAATTTTCTTAGCCAATGCAGAAAATAAACATCTTTGGCGATTTTGGTGGCAGCACCACACGCCATTCTTGGATGTAGGGGGTCGCAAGGACCGTGGAGGGAGAGGCAGCATGAAATGGTTGAGCCGTTATTCTACATTTAAATCAATATCTTGTTAAATATATTCTGAAAAAAGTTTATTTAAAAAGCATCATTATCTAGAAAGAATTCTTTATATTTTATTAAAATATTTTTTTTATTCAAACAACGGCAACTGAGATAACAGCATCTAAAGCGAAAAGTGTGTCGAAAATAAAGAATTTTTAGCCGATACTGAACTGAGAAAAGGACAATTTAAAATCAAAATAAAATCAACAGTCTTTTAATAGTAGCTCCAAACAGTACATCAAACTTAAATATTTAAAAAATAGAGAATACTTTGATTTTCTTTCACCTTATGCTACAATATTATAGGTTTCTTGTAATGCCCTTAGTTTGAATTATGCATTTTGTGTCCGCATGCACTGTACGATTTTCGTACGACTTATAGATTTAGAATCCATAGGACACAAGCAGCACACCGGTCTAGTTTACATATTTTTATTTTGAAGTGCCCACACAAGTCAAAATACGACGACTTTGGATTCTACTACGCTGTTTCTGTGAAAGTTGCAATAGAAAATATTACATGAAAATGTTTGAGAATCATAAATTTTCGAGCAAAAATTAATCACCACACATACGTTGCTTCATTGAAAAGTTCATGCAACATAAAATGTTAAGTAAAAAAGTTTAACAAACATATTTACTCTACCAAAGTATTTTCATTAAGTTTGCTTGTATTATTAAATGTTTACATAAAGAGTTTGGCTAATGCTCATTTAAACGCAAACATTTTATCAATCGTAAGCTGTTGCATTGAAAAATTAAAGCAAACAAGAATGTTACTTGAAAAAGTTCGACAATCAATATTCAATTTTAAAATTAATAAATGTTAGTTGGAAATTTTCTGTATAACTTTGTAAGACACAAAGAAGCTTTAAAGAGTAACGCAGCTGCCATAACTTTACTTACCATGTTGTACCTATTATCGTTTTATAATTTACTAATATTTGATTTTTTTTTATGTTTGTGCTTTTGTGAACAAAATTTACTAAAATTTTATTTTTGACATTAAACACCAAATTGAGCGTGTCTTCAACTATGATATGTTAGGCATACGTACTTTTTCTTTTGACTCTGTATGTGCGAACAAAAGCAAGCAACAGCTTGAGTTTCAAATAATTGATATTAATTTGCTTGCTTTATTTTTGGAAATTAGCAGACTTCGAAAAATAATTAAAAGTCTTCGTATTACTGTTTTATAAACACGCAAACTTCTTAATTCAAAGAATTGGCCCTATCCTCTCTGTCGATGTCGAGTTTGCTTAAACTAACTAAAATAAAGGTAACTTTGATGCGATTACACCTTATGTCTGCGATTTCTTCCCATTTTGAAGTATCTTCAAGTTTTCGGAGTGCGTTGGAATTCTGCGGCGCTACCCGGAACAATTCTTACGGCACTGCAAGAATGGCTTGATAATTTATTTTGATGGCTAAATTGCGGCCGATTGTTAAAACCGTTCGCCTCGAATTAGGAATACAAGTAACTTCATCCAAGAGCCATGGCTGAATAAAATATTAGTGTAGGTATCCGCGATAAATTCAACAAGAAAAATACGGTCCTTTCAATGCTTTATTGCTTCGTCTTGACGTCGATATTTTTCTTAACGTTTCCATTATCCAGTCCCGATACCGTTCGATTTCGTCGGCGGAACCCCTTGAAGCGGACAAATTTGCACCACGGTGAGTAATCCATTGGTCTCAAAATATTCCCATGCCTGCATTTCAATTCATGATAATGGTCTGAACCGCAACGGGAGTGTTGACATGGCATTTGCCCCATATTATACAGGAAATGTGTGGGAGCTTTCGCGACAATAACCCTTCAGCGCGTGGCACCTGGCTCTCAAAGCTCAGCTTCCCGGTTGACCATTTACAGTTAGATCTCGGCCCCCCGCAGGTACTGTTTGCGAATAACCGAATCGAGAACGGTCCAGGTCTTTTGTCCTGTTTTTTGCCCGTTATTTATTGCCAATAAAAATGGACCTAAAAACTCTCTAAAAAGTGACAAGTTGCGATGTTTTGCGAAAAAGTAGAAAGCGGCACGAGGTTGCATTCTTTAGTGATATAATTTCGCTACTAGTTTAGGGCAGTTGAATGACTCTTCAAAGCGAAACTAACGGCCCAAACGGATTTTACGGTCTTGGCAAACCAAATTTATTAATCTTGAATTTTATCAAGACGTCTAAAAACGTAAAAATCTTTAACAAATTGTCTGGAAGATAGAACACAAGTTTACATATAGCAAAGTAATTTTCCAGACAAACAATTCTCCGACATTCAAAGTATAAAAAATTTCACGATTACTCGCAATTCTTCTTCATTTGTTTAAAACCAGTTTTGTTGCATTACGAAATAACAGCATTAGTAAGAAGAAATGACTTAATTTCTCAATTTTGCAAAATATTTCTTGAGGCTCAGAAATTAACTGTTTATGTTCAGTTGACTTGGACATTTGTTTTGTTTGTTATAATAAAAAACCCATGCATTGATGGATCATAAACTTCCCCAAAAAATTCGGTCTAAAAGAAGTTAAAAAAGGTTATTTTCCACATTTCTTCAATACAACAGAAAATCAGAATTATATTGGAAAAATACCTGATACAGAATACTATGGCGTTAATTCTATGAAACCAAAAGAAAGGGAAGAGTTTTTAGAATGGCATAAACAAAAAAGAAAAGAAAATTATTTGTTTGATTTTAAAAAAGAACTTTATGATTATTGTAATTCTGATGTTGATATATTAAGAAGAGGATGTCTTGAATTAAGAAATCAGTTTCTAGAAATTGCGAATATAGATCCTTTTAGATATATTACTATTGCAGGTGTTTGCTTGGCTATATAGATCAAAATATATTAAGAAAGATACAATAGCTGTTGTTGATAATCCGAAAAAAGATCAATATTCTCAACAATCAATTTCATGGTTAAATAGTTTTCATAATCCAAATATAAAACACGCATTAAACAATGGTGAAGTGAAAATATATGGATCAAAAGTTGACGGATTTGATAAAAAATCCTATAATGTTTACCAATATCACGGGTGTTTTTGGCATGGTTGTACTAAATGTTATAGTTCAGATTTTATTAATAATAAGAATAAAACAACTATGGAAGATCTTTATGAGAAAACAATAGGAAGAAGCGAGGAATTAAAAATGTGGGAATGTAAGTGGACGAAGTCAAAAGAATATAAGAAAGAAATGAAACAAATTGAAGAAGAAATTAAGGAATTGGAATAACTTAATCCTAGAAACGCATTCTTTGGAGGAAGAACGAATGCAACAAAATTGCGCGTTAAAGGGAAGAAAATGAAATATATAGATATTTGCAGTTTATATCCAACAGTACAATGTTACGATGATTATCCAGTTGGACATCCTAGTAAAATATTCAAACCTCGTACGTACAATTCAGATTGGTATGGTTTAATAAAATGTGCAATTTTACCACCAAAAGGTTTGTATCACCCCGTTTTATCTGTTAAGAATAAAACCAAATCTGGTGATGAAAAACGAACATTTCCATTATGTCAATTGTGCGCAAAATTAAATAATCAAAAAGATAAATGTTCTCATACGGAATCTCAAAGAATTATCAGAGGAACCTGGTGTACCAACGAAGTAAAAAAAGCAATTGAAAAGGGTTACAAAATAATAACTATTGATGAGGTTTGGCATTTTTACGAAAAATCATCAAATTTATTTAATGGATATGTGAAAGCGTTTATAAAAATTAAATTAAAAACAAGCCCTTGGCAGGATGATTTTGAATCAGAAGAAGAATATAGAAAAGCTGTAAAAGAAAATCTAGGTATTGAATTGGGTAAAATAGAAAATATTCCTGGAAAGAGGGCTGTTGCAAAAATATGCTTAAATTCCTTATGGGGTAAATTAGGGCAAAGACAAAATATGGATGCAACAGAATATGTTACAGATGTTAAAAGGTTTTATAAAATTTTATTAGACGAGAAACTTGATAATATACGTATAAACGATATAAATGAAAATATGTTACAAATTGATTATAAGTTAAAAGATTGCTATTTAGAAAATGATTTCAATACCAATATATTTATAGCTGCATTTACAACTGCAAACGCAAGACTAAGATTATACGAAATGTTAGATAAATTAGGAAAAAGCGTAGCATATTATGGCTATTAACCGAATAATTAATTCAACTGATGCACCACTGCCACATAAATGGTATTTATTCATTAATTAGATTTTTAAATTTGGATCCAATGCAGCCTATTTTATTCTTTCTGCAAGTACATTTCTAGGTTCCGCAATCTGTAAGAAAGTTGTTAAAATGTATTTTGTTAATAATTGATAATGAAATTCTTCAGTTATTATTGTACATCTTGAGAGACGGTGGAGTGAAACAGAGACGGAGCTATAGAAATAATTGAGAAGCGAGATGGTAGAGCGGTGCTAAAGACGGCTGCACGCGACAATTCGAAAATTAACTTTTCTTACATTTAATTTCATATTTTGCCTTAGCTGGTTCCACTTTTATCCTAAAAATATGATCGTTACATCGACACCTTCCAAATATATGTACGAAAGTTTTTCGAAAAATAAATGTTTCCGATTTAGGCTTTCGTTTCATAGAACGAGCGATGTAAGGGTAAACATGTTTGTTTTGTGTCGGATTTTTGCTAAGTTTCAAAGAAGATATTGCATTATTTCGATTTTCTCTCCCATAAGCCCCAACGGTGTTACAGAGTTTTTAAAAATTAAAAAAATATATAATTGGTACAAAACTTGTTATGGGTTTTATACCTAAATAATGCTTATGTTAAAATCCACACCATATAGCACACTTGCAAAATGAGCAAAACTAAACTATCGTACAAAGCGAATTTTTCCTCTTTTAATTAGTTTTATTTTATGTTGTTTCTAAAATCTACTTATATCACACATTGTCGATTAACTCTTAATAAGCACCCTATAATACAAAATAAGCGAGTAGCAGCATCGTTAATTTTTCACATTTTTCACCGTAATTTTCTTGACACTTATATTATAAAATTATATTTTCAAATCAGGATGACTTTAGAAAAACAATTTTATGTGTAATACGCTAAAATAAAAATGCTTTTTTTATTTAATAAAAGTTGGGAGTCATTCAGGATCAAGAATATTTTTTCAAATTTTTTAGTGAAAACTGCATTAAATTCTGTTCAAAATTAAGAAAGTTAGAAGCGACCTACGGATGCTAATAATATGGACAATCACTTTTTCGGGCTCGTTCCGCTCATATTGCACGGGGTTGCCACCTACTCTAGCCTAACTCCAGCCCCGCCGCATCACGCGGTTGGCAGCAAAGGACACATCAAAAGCAGGGAAAATCGTAGATTTTGTCTAAAATAGTTAATTTTTAAAATTTTCCTTTGTTCTTTTGTTGAAACTTATAAAATTATGTTAGCAATGCAGGATGACCCTAAAAAGGCCATTTTGTGTGTAATACGCAAAAATAAAAATGCGTTTTTTTTCTTTAACAAAAATTGGGACTCAAGCAAGATTAAGAATATGTTTTAAAAAAATTTGGTAAAAACCGATTTACATTATCTTCAAAATTAAGAGAGTG
The DNA here is from genome assembly GCA_905333025.2 of Pyrochroa serraticornis. Taxonomy (NCBI): domain Eukaryota; kingdom Metazoa; phylum Arthropoda; class Insecta; order Coleoptera; family Pyrochroidae; genus Pyrochroa; species Pyrochroa serraticornis. The sequence continues at coordinate 2,658,628 of HG995157.1, read as the reverse complement.
AGACGAGCCCTACGAAATAATGTCGCGGATAGCGCTCTTAATGGTGATATTTAAACCGTTTTGGAAAGTTTGGTAACCAAGTTGGTATAGTCTTGAAAATCGGGGTGTTTTCCTTAAAAGTGGGTAGTGTGCATAGGGACCCTAATACTACTTAGATGAATTAAAGTAAGGAGAAATAACATGATGAAAAAAACTTTTTTCAATATATTCTTCAACGTTCTGTTAGTTCCTAACTTTTATTCTAAAAGCCAACTGACTTGATGTTTCCAAAAACTTTTCTGCAGCGCAGTTGCCAGATTTCGAGAGGATAACTGTTATTTTGATTTATAACCTGCCACGATAATATTCTTATAACTGCTTGGATGGGGTATTTCACCTGCTGAGAAAAATTGTAACAAGGGTTTACTTAGATAACAGTAATCCTCGCCGTCTGCAACATGGACAATTGTTTAATGGATGTGTCTAGCATAAAGTTTTGAAGTCTTTTTCAGAATTTTGTTATTGTCGACCTTGACCAACTCCAGTCATAAATAGTTGTGCTACTGATCCTTTTATGTGGCACGTTTAAAATGAACAGTAATATTTTAAATTTAAGTTACCAAATTATTTTTGCGTTATCGTACTCATGATTAATTATTTTACATAATTAGTTAATTACATAATTAATAATTACATAATAACATTAAAACTTCTACTACAGAAAACAATAGATAAAAAAAGTAACACATACAAACAAATATAGTTGGAACTAATGATAAAAAATCACAATTAAAAATATTTGGTTGTATGTAGAGTGTGGCCAGGATAACACCATATATACGCATCTAGAAATATTTTCAATACTAAATCCAAAATTTGTATTATTTCCGCAAGAATTTGAAGGTGTAAAAGAATTTGAGTAGCATGCTTGAATTGCTCTTGAAAAGTGCCCAAATAATGTGCAACTTTTATTACGATATTTTTCTCACCAGTTTTTTCATAAAAACAAAAATCGAAGTTTTCAGTTTTTATTCGATATAAAGTAAAGCATGGCAAGTATGTCAAATATCATTTACCTATGAAAACAGGCCCTGGGTGAGGTAATGATGCGATGAATGAGAGTTTTTTTAAATAGTTTTCATTAAATAAAATTGTAGTTGCTTCTCATCTACTTTGATAGGACCTTTTCAAACCGAAGTTAATTGATGCAACTATTGATTCTACAAAAATTTTAACTAAACAAATTCCCACATTTTGTACTACTTTCAGAAGTAGCAATAATAATTTAAAAAAGTAAAGCTTAAGTTTTTTCTTTGTATTTTATTTTTCACTAATATTGTGTAGTTACTTACTTAAAAAATATTATTAATAATACGATAATATTATCATTATTAGTCCTGTAACCGAAGTACATACTCAAAATATTTCGATTGTGGCATCATGACAAAATCTAGGTCATTAGTAATTCTTATTTTATATTTGTATAAATTTTTGGGTGGTATCTTAGAAGAATTTTTACAGTATGAATAACTAATTTTAGAATTATTTAATCTATTTTTCTATATTTTTAATAGCATATGTGTATTGAGTTTGTTAAAAATAATAAAAAATGATAAGTTTGGTTTTTATTTCTTATTTTTACATTTCTGACTATGGATCTTAAAGGTTTGTTGTTGAATAAAACCAAATTTAAACATCGTATATGGTTCTAAATTATTATCAAAAATTATCTTTGTTGTAGATATTATATATATGAGAATGTGGAATAAAAGTAAAATATACTGCCCACACGGGCATATTAAAGAAGCGGATAATGATTAACTCCGGTTTTGTGCCATGATGGATTGGACAATCGAAAACAGTTTGGTTTCTTATTACAACGGACCACGTTGGTGCTTGCGTCTTTTTTGGTTCTCTTTTAAGTAATCTTTATACCTACTTGTCACTTGTCAAGTCAGCCTGCCCTTGCAAATATGTGCATTATGAAGGGGTTCTGACGTGAACAGCCCCAAAACTAGCCCGCACTTGCGTCCTTTGTAAGAATTATGATGGATGTCTCTGTTCAGGTCTCTGTAATACTGTGGCACACATTTTAATCCCTATTGCAAATATGCTTAGAGAGCCTGTGACCCATATTCAATGACCATCTGCCACCGGAAGGGTTGAGACGATTCTCGAAAAAAGAAACTTAGAAACAAGTAACGGTAGAGAATTTGCACGCTTGCATAAACACTGTCATTTATTATCGACAATAAAGTTTGGCGGCATAGCAAAAGCCAAAAGCGGTGGCTACCGGGCGGTAATTGTGCTTTTACGGCCGACTTCCAGGTAATGTTGTATACGCTTACAGAGAGACCGTTAGAACTTACAATTGCAGTTAACAGCCATGGGGTCCGTAATATTTGCGAAGGATTTCGCCAATTCGAACGGGAAGTAACGGTGCGTTTACAGTTTTAGACCCTCATAATAATAAATTTTATTGATTCCCGTTACTTTTTGCATATTGCAAAACTTTTGCGTTCTCCAAGAGGCAAAAGAGCATCCAGGCTTGCACGTACGAACCTGATCAAAAACGTGGATTAGAAAATAACGCAAACTAATTAATTACATTAAATCTTATGATCAAAAAGTTCTTATTATTTTAATATCTTTTAGATAAAAAGTTGAAATACACAGTTGCTTACTTAAACTTGTACTGGCAAAATGAAAATAAGCTCGGAAAGCATTGGAATTACGGTTCTTGTTAGTCCCTGCAACTACGTCTTTCTCATAACAAATCAGTGAAAAAATCAGGTAGTTTCGAGCTCAATTACAAGTTTTCCTTTCTTTTCCATTAATTTTATTAATCTTCTTAATTTTTGAAAAACGAAAAATAGGCAGTAACTTTTTAATAATTTATTAAAACTACTAACATAAACAGTTATTTTTTATTAATGATCACGTGTCCCAGATCGAATTTCCCCCTGACGCACTTGATCTTGACCCCCGGGCAATCCTGCACCCTGCCAACCCGACACAGCACTATGTTATGTTCTTGCAAGTTATGCCCTATTCCTGGAATATACGCCACCATCTCCTTCCCATTAGACAGTCGAACCAGCACACATTTTCTGTTAGCAGAATTGGGTTTCTTCGGCTTCTTGATCAAAGTTTTTAGAACGACTCCCTTCATGAAAGGGTTGCCATCCAGGGGTTGTCGCGGTTTTCGCGTTTTCATATGAGGTCCAGTTCTATGCATCCTATACAAGGATATCGGTCTATCTGCAAAAGAGTTTTATTTGAAAAAAGTTTATTTGAATAGAACAGGAAACGAGATTAGGATCTCAAATTATGAATATTGGAAGGAGCTTGCGGGATGAGACAGCTAAAGCAAACGGTTGTGACATATCTACGGAGTAGTCAAATGAAATAAGGACAATCCGAGAGATTACGATCTAGACACACCGCTATTGTGGGGGCCGCACTGACCAGTCCCAGGGTTGGACTCGGACCCACAATAACGAACAAAGTGAACTCGATCTCAATTAAAATTTCCATTTGTTGCCGGAATTAAAAATTATCCTTATCATTAGGGAATCTTTAATTGGTCAGGTTTATTAAAAAAATAATTGCGATGTGGTGATTTAACCAAGTTCGTAATATTACAAAATTTGACCGAACAAATAACGGGAGTCGGTCCTTTTAATCCTCCCACACTTCACCCTTTGGGACCCACTGGCAGGTGACGCATCTCGGACATTGTCCATTGACAGATGAATAACGCAGACCACAATGTGTTGCTCACATTCATGCTGTATTACACTAGGAAATGGGAAATATGGCAATAGGGATTAGGAATCGGTGCTGACCATCGGCTACTGGCCACACACGGGTTATAAGTGGACAATCACATACAGTTCAGCCAAAAATTTGTCTCACTTATGTGATTGTGGCGATAAAGTCGTAACTTTAACAGTTCTTGTAGTCGTTTGGTGATACTGAATTCGAATTATTGAACGATTTATTAGATGAATCTTCAATCTGCAGTCACTTGGAAAGTTTTATATATAATTCCTAGTTGATTGTGTTAATTGATCAATGAACTTGAGCTTTCAATGTCGATTGATCGAAGAATTTATTAGTTAGTTAACAAAGTCCATTTGATTTAATATATATTGAAAATTGTAAAAAGAATCTAACTAAGCAAGAGTATTAATATTTAGTTAACTTAGTTAGTTTTTCGAATAGATAAACGAAATTCTGTTACCACAGAAAATTAGGGCGCCCTAAGGAATTATTGAAATATCCAACTTTATTCTAATTTTTTGGCTACAAATGACAAGGGAATGTTTGGATGATGGTAGTGGAAAAAGAAAAATTGAAATATGTATCAGATATGAACTGAAATCATTTGCAGAAAAATATTAAAGGTGAGAATAGATATTTACATATTGTAAAGCTAACAACAGACGTAATTTTGAAACAGTTCTGACATAGTGGCACAATAACAAACGTAATTAATGATTAAAAAAGCCCTTTCAGGTTTCAAATATAAACCGCTAAAGACCACTACACACGGACTTGGATGGCATACAGCGACACGTAAAAACAACATGCTAGTTGCTGCTACATTTGGAAAATGTTTGTGTAAAACGATGATTTGGCTATAGAGACAGTATTGTGCGCTAATATACTCAAAAATAATAATCGCCGCCTATGGTCTAAAGGGTAGCTGCTAAAAAGACAAACGTTTTCCCATATTAATTTATTAGAACTGAGATGAGAACCAGATGATTGGCGCAATAATCTTAGGACGGATGAAGATACTTATTTAGAACTTTTGAACAGGGGTTTTTCCAACCTTTATCCGACAATTTGGGAAAATTAAACTTGACCTACATACTCTGCGTAGTTGAAATAAAAACATACGACGGGTGCTCAGTCATGTTTCAAAACGAAAGTATATGTAGATACAAAGAGTGCTGAAAAGAAAAATGGCTCTTAATCTTGCAAGAGATGTGAAATTACGTCAAGTATTTTATTATATAGATTACGTTTGATCTGAGCTTTCGTCATACAGTTTTAAGGAATTTGAAACAACTTGCAGAAGTGGTTTTGTCTCCACACGTCGAGACTTGCTCGTGCGTTTAGGTTTAGGACAGAAACATCATCGCTGCGTTCTTCATGATTGTGCATTCAAAACGTTGCGATATTTCGCATCCCCACGAAAGTGGGGGCTTTAGTATCGTGAAGTAGAAACTAAACTTTAAAAGCTGAGTGAAGGTTTATGGATGGCAAATGAGCTTTGTGAATTTCTCAAAAAAATTTATCCGTCTATAGAAAGATGTTTTGCTTTTAAGAGGCAAATTGATAATGCCACAGCTGAATATCAATCCAAATTAAAAGACTTTTTATTAACTCCAAAAAATACTAAGTTGCTTAAACCATTGGCTAAATCTGATAATAATAATTAATATTGATAAAATTCATCTCAATAAATTACTTTCATTATAATATTTTTTTATTATTCTGCAACCTGGGAACGTGAACGTATCCCATATATTTCCATACAAAATGCCACTCCGTAGTTGCGGTACATTTTCGAAACGCATCTCACGCAAACAAGCTTTTACTGTACAAGACATTTACGTCAGTCTGAAGGGGCCCTAACGGAACAGTTTTCAGCCTCAATTCTAAAAGTTTTACAATTTTTTTAAGATAATGCGTAGAGAAATTTCGAGCAGAGGTCTCTTCTTAGAAGTTTTTCCTTTTAATTTTGCATAATTTAAAAACGGGCTTTTATGCAAACTGCGTCTACATCGACATTGTTTGCTGCAAAGAAAAATGCTTAAGCTGATTTACATGAATAAGAAGTCTTTCCTTGAAAATTATAAATCAGAAGAAAGCACATAACGATTCATTTCCACGTAAAGAACAAAACAGGGTTTGATTAGAAATTTAACTAATCATTGTAAATTGTAAAGTTCCTATGAAAATTAAGCCTACGATGGCTCATGTGCGGTGTTTTGTTGTCACTATCTTGTAGCCTACTAAAATGTCACCTACATCATTGATCAGTATTATTCATATCTGGCCTTTCAGTTAGGCTATAGGAAGTAATTAGATTGGTATAGAATATAAAAAGGCTCTTACGTCTTTGGAGAGTACGACACTATTAGATTACGTTGAATACGCTGATGTATAACGGGCTGCCTGCGCAAATTTTATTCATTTTACTAAAAGGCTAGGACATTTTAATCAAACATTCTTAATTAAAAAGAAACTTTGAAAGACTACTGTTGTTAATTAAGGTTTGAAAACTTCATTGCTTACAAAATTTATTAATCATTAAACGTTTGTTATGTTGTTGAAACAAAACCTAAGTTTAATATAATGATGGGTACAGGCAAAGAACAGCGTACATATAAATTAGGTGAAAAATGCAATTCAAACGCTCTGATTTTTTTTTTTTGAGATCCAATAATTTTGAAATTCTGGCCTTTTCCTACAAACTAGCAATTCCAAATAAATAAAAAATAATTATAACAGACAACCAATGTGTTGATACTATTATAAAATTAAAAGTAAAAAAAAATACAATCCCGTTACCTTGTCTGTACCCTTCAAATAGTCGAAAATTAAAACGAAACTATTTTTCTTCGTAACTGCAGAGCCGCCAAAATTCAGTGATGGTTGTTAAGATTCTTTTCATTAGCGACGGCAAAATAACTTCAAGTAATCGGAGGAAACACCATATTATCGTTATTACCTACCTTGAACGGTTAAGCAAGAGAGTTTGTTAGTTATTTCTAAACTTAAATCGGTCAGCAGTGGCCGGTTTTGGGTGAAACTGGAGATAATTTGGGAGGCTCTTCGAGCCACTTGTCCAAGAATATTCATGAGCTGAAAATAATTATTTAACTCCATAAATATCGTTAGAACAATTAATTAGTTAAATACTTACAACAGAAGTGTTGTAAAGTTAATATTCAGATTAAAATCCGGACCTAACCTAAAAAATAAACGTCAAAGTCTTTGACATAAACCCTCGAATTTCGGCGTTGCAAAGTTGGCAATTCTCATGTAACCAAGGCGCCAAACTTAAAATATTTAGGCTGCTGCCTTACAGAAGGGTTCTATGTAGATTTTTTTCTCTCTTTTTTCAGAAATTGTTAATTTGACTTAGTTACCTGCCTAGTTTTGGTTGTAATAATTTTAATATTTGGTTAAAGCACAGCATGGTTTCCTTCACTTTTTAAAGCCGATGCACACATTGGTGAACCTGTAGATCAAGAACGTGCGAAGAAAGTGGCACAGTTGACAATATGCGTTCCACGATCAGTCAGGTAGTTCATTAAAATATAATCACTACAATTATCCTTAATGTGTAATTAGCTTTAATTAGGTTTGAAATAATATTGTCATGCGAATTGGTGAACTTAATTGTAGTAAAAACGCTTGTTGCTATATCGCTTTAGGGTTTACTTGGACAATTTAACACCCTGCTTTTAGTTTTTGTAAGTCACGTTAATCGTTGGTTTAAAAACCAGGGTAAAATAGCGAGATTTGTGCGGTTTTTAGGAAAATTTTTATAGGAAACTATTGTTAATGTTAAATTCTTGACCTACTTTTTCGAGTTTTTCTAAATCCAACCTTTAGTTGTTAATCGGTAACTGCGTGCGAAATAACTGTAATTTATGTGGTTATTAGCGATAAGCAATAATTTTGGGAAGTGCCATACGCATAATTACTTTATTAGTCAAACTTTGTAATTGGGCGGAAAACTTCATTTAGCTCCTCTAATTGTAAACACAACAAACAATGGCCTTTTGTGTAAATCATTTTTAAAATTATATTAAAAATAATGTCATTGCTATCTACAGTGAACCTTTGTTTTTTCGTTAAGTAGGTAATATTGGAGGTCTTCCATTGTGTTGCAATCCGCCGCTAATTAACTGTAATTGCATTACTGGAAAATTATGTTGGAGTAATTTTCAGTTTTTGGTGGTTCTGGCTCTTTCGACGGTAAAAGGCACAAAACGGTCACCTCTAGAAGTGGGATTTGTAACTTTCACGGAGACACCCCATTTAAAAATAGCCAACCATACCATTGTGGGAAAATCGCATAACGAAGCGCCATCCTCGCACACCCATCACTGGGTTCCCGGACACGTGAGGGACCATTCTTTTATTCCTGCCCATTTAGCCCATGTGTATTTGCCTACTCACCTGCTTTTGGCTCATACCGTGGATGTGCTTGCGGATCCAGAAATCTATCATTACAGGAGTCACTTGGGTGGATTCGGGATAGGGGTTGATGCGGGAGGTCAAGGCGCCGGGCACGGTTATCACGTCGTTTTCAACTTGTAAATAAAGCAACTGTTGGAAGATTCAACAAAAAATTGTTTTTTTTATCCCGGAATATTTTATTAAATTTCCAAAAAGTAGCGAATACAAACAGGCGATAACAAAGAAATATTCAAATGGGAAATGTCGCTGAAAGTGGCTGATAAAGCTGTTTTGTTGTCCCGAAAATGAGTAATGGTAACAGCAACGCATGGCTTCATTTAGTAATATTTCGGTCAATTACAGATATTAATGGTTTTGCAATGTCAACAAAAAGTCACCTCGGTTTTGACGAAGAAATCAATGATTTTTGATACATTGCGATTTTCCTTCAACACACGTCGTTCCGTTGAATACGCAAGATAATAACACAAGCATCCTTCCGAACAAGACAGATTTTGCAACCTAATTTGGAGTGTCGGGTTCAATTATGATTGTGATACCGTCAGCTACGAAGTCATCGTATGATAATGACTCTTTATGTAACGGCGCGCCATGTTATGGATTGTCGACTATTAACCCGATTAAGATCTCAGTACTAAATCGCATTCATAGTGTAAATATACAAAAATTCTGTAATTTCTATATTGTTATGACAAGATCTTTTGATTATACATAAATATATATAAATTATACATAACTCCAGTTATGTATAATTTCCGAATCTAGAACCCTATCAGTGTCAATAACAACGAAATCCTCAGCCTTGGAGTTGAACGAGTGCGTACTACAAAGAATATGGTAGAACTGCGTGTAAAACATTGAGCTTGATTTCGTAAATTACTTGTGTATATTAAAATTTAAAATTAGTTGATGTCAGTCACCTTGATAATTTCTTAGCAATATTCACGGTCCGTTGAATTGAGAGCCATTTTTCAAAAAAATTGTTGGACAAATTTACTCTTTCAAAAACTTAAACCTGAATGTTTTCCAAAAATAATATAAGTATTAAAATTCAAAGGACTATGAAAAATGGTTAACGCCATCATAGACACTGGCATATTGCAAGTAGTGGCCATTTTATATATAATAATAGATTTTCGACATGCATGGCTTAGAGAGGAAATTTATGTCACTAATATATGGATTCTACTTGTTTCTTTTTATGCCTTGTGAGAATCAAGTTATTATCAAGGACTACAAAAGTGGAAGAAACAATAAAGGAAATTAACTATTTACTTCATTATTCAAAATTTTGTATCCTTATTTGTATAAGTATGTATATTCTTTTCAGTTTTTACATTTTATATCCTAAATTCTATGAATTCTTGTTTTGTTTCTCTCATTCAACTTTTCTATTATACCCTCAGTTTAAGTAGAATGTGCCTTTATGCATTATCTTTATAGCTTGCGTTGATGTTTATCTATTTCTATTTAACGTCTTCTGTACCTTTATATTATGTTTAATACTTTTTCATTATTTTTCAAATATTATAATTTTTCTAATTGATTTGATTTTGATTTTCTTTCACAAGTTTTCTTACTAATATTTTCACAATTGTCGTCCTCAATCGCAAACAACTTTGTGATCACTTAGAATGAAATTTTCTGCAACTGAATTAACTTGACGTGTGTATATATATAATAAGAAAAATATCTAAATAATAATTAAAGTTAAGACAACTAAATAAATTACTACTTTTTCTCCTCGAAGTAAGTGTTCTTTCTTAATAATTTATTCTTTCTACTTTTCTTTTTATATTTCTCAATTACTAATTTGCAACTCTCCATTTCTTTTTTTTTCATTATTTCTGATTTATTGTATTTTCTTATTTTTATTGCTTGGATTGTTCTTTCCATTCCTTGAACTCCAATTTTTTTCTTTGTATATATTTTTGATTCATTCCTTATTTTATATTATTAATTCTTCTAAAGCAACTCTTTTTTATTGTTTCTATTTACATTTCTATTCATATTCTCACTATTTTCTTCTCATTGTTTTTTAGTAATTTTATTGCTTTTTCTAATTATTTTCAGAATTATCTTCAGAGTTTACTTCTCTGCTAGAGTTTTTTATCTCCACTTTTTCTCTTTTCAACTTGTTACCTTTGAATTATTTTTACATTATCTTGAAGTATTTAAATTCTTAATTAAGTTAATCATTTCAAATGTAAGTATTTTCTTATTCCTTTATATTTTCTTAGTTTATGTAATTCTTCCAATCAATCTTTTGTTAAAGCTAGTTTAATTAAAATTTACTTTTCTATATATCGTTTTTATCTTTCTTTTGCCGCTCTATTATTTATCATTTTTATTGGTTCTCACAGAGCATGCATTATGCGTAATTTCAATTGTCTCTCTTAACATTATTTATCTTTCCATGGTTTTGAATTCTTTCTACATAATAGACATTATACCTGCATTTTATTTCATATATCTTTTTAACAATACTTTTGCTTTTTTATTTACAATTCTAGTTTTCTCAAAATTTACTCTCCGATATAATTTTTCATCAACATTATTTTTTATATAAGTTTTGTAACCTTACAACTTGGTATTATTTCTATCTTGAATAACATTTTTTGTAAATTTGTGGATAATATGAGCACACATATCAACTTTAAAAATCTGATGAAAATATTTCAGAAGCAAACAAATTGGGCCCTATTTCTGCTAAGTGGCTGTAGAAGTTCACTAATCTTTGAAGACTGTACATATATCCTTGTAGTGACCATTGTATATAGATATTAATATCTATAAACAATGTAGTGACATAGTCACATAATCAGTTTGGGGTCGATAATTCAAAACAGACCAATAATGCCACCAATATTTTTTCTAATAACAAACGTAGTTAACAGTAATTCATATAAGTGTGTTGTGTATCGAATTATTTTTCTCTTAGTTCTTAACAAATTTCTTTTTTGCCGATTCTTAGCTTTTTTTTTATGTGTGCGGACTCACGTTAGCCTTTTAAACCCCAACAGTTGATTCGTAAACACTTATTTTTGAATGGCTTGAGTGGTAGAAACTAGCTTCGTTTTTGCTAGATTTTTTCACAACAAAGTTCTGTGTGGCTAGCCTACATTTCCCGCGTCCGCTTAAGAATGAAAACTGGCGACAGATGGCGGCGGCGAAAAAATTGTGGAATTGTAGTTCGCATCCGCCGCCATCAACCAAATTTCTTGTTGCCGGCAATTCATAATGCGTTCTATAGCCAGTAAAACGCCAATTTCTGTATGAAAAATGACAAAAACCATTAGATTTTAAGCTCGATGATCCCAGTTGTAGCGACGAGAAATGAAATAAATTGATGGCACATATTAACCAGTGTCACGTTTAAGGGCCAACTCAAGATATTGGTCGGAACTACAATAGAAACGATTTATTAAGACTGAAAACTTTACTCAAAGCAAGTCTAATGCAAAGTTGGTGGATGTGGATTTCATTCTTTTAAGAAAGCGTAATAATTACAGACAACAACACGCAAAGTGGCTGCGAAACAATAATAATAAATAAAAACTTCCTTTTAACCTTAACGTGATGCAACCGGCGAAGACGGCCTTGGAAGGGGTGGGTACTCCTGCTGCGGCAAGTATAAATTGTTTCTCAGCCAGCAAGAATGCATCACAACCAAAAACAGTAAAAGATCAGCAACATGAAATATTTGGTGAGTGCTTATCGAAGTAATCATTAGTTTGATTAAATATTTTTCATTATATTATTGCAGGCTTTGTTCGTCGTCGTTATCGCTGTTGCAGCAGCTTCAGCTGAAGAAGTCGCTGAAGCAGAAGCTGGAGCCGAAGCTGGAGCTGAAGTTGGAGTCAAGAAAACCACGAAACGGGGGGTTCTCGGATTGGGATACGGAGGCTACGGAGGATATGGAGGATACGGCGGACATGGTGGATATTACGGAAGTGGATACGGAAGTTATGGAGGTTATGGGGGTCACTTTCCTTATTATTCGTCTTATTACACTCCTGTAGCTGGCAAGGTCGGCTACGGAATCGGGCATGGAAGCTACTATGGAGGGTACTACCCTTACACTTCTGGGTACCATGGTTATGGCGGGTATGGAGGATATGGTGGATACGGGGGATACTACGGAGGCTACGGATGGTGATTTGCCCAAAATTAATTAATAGATTACTAACTTATAAAAAACCGTTGTACAATATTATAATCATGTAAATAAGTAAATATGTAATTAGAAAATTTGTCGCAGTTTTTCTTCTTGTCTATTTCATTGCAGAGTTACATTTAAGAATTGTAATGAATTGACAGACTATGAGTTTTTTCAAATAACTGCAGAAAAAGAAAGGAATTGAAAATAAAAGAGTGTTGGAAAAAAATGATTAATAACTAATGGTGTTAAGATGAATGTCTGCAACCAACAATTCCTCTGTGCATCTAGGAAATAAGAACGTACTCCAGCAGTAATATTTATTTAGAAAAGAAAAATACATTGTTAGTCGACATCTAAAAGTTATTTCAGATTTGGCCTTTTCTCTTTGTTCTATAACCGATTATTTAGTTGTTTTACTCGCGACAAATGGTCACTGCTGCACTGTAATTAATTAGGTATTATTAAGTCCTATTCAGTTCTCCATGCTTTGTTTAGTTTGAATTTGAAACCAACATTTCAATTCACTCTGCACTCACTCGGGCTTTCAGAATTAGGTAAAGGGACACTGCATCTTATATACTGAATTGTCGTTTGGCGTAGTTCCTGATGTAATTAAAATCTGACTTGATATAGAAGTCGTTCTTAGATTAAAAGTTTGTGATGAAAGCAACAAGAGGGGCTTTCCGTTCTTTGAAACTTTTTAAATGATCTAAGCGTAATGGTTTCAAGTTTGCTTTCGTTTTTTTTTATTTTAAGCAATTCAGTTAAATTGTCTTTCAAACTTATTATATACTCGCATGGTGATGACACATTACCAAGAAACTTCCGTGAATAACGTGCTTCAATACATTTAGAAATTGCCGTTGGCGTGGTCATATTTTATCCTTGTTAGTTTGAAAATTGCATGTAACCAAAATCCATTATTCTACAAGTTATCAGTGTGCCAGAAACTTGGAAGTTTTGATCAACTTGTTGCAAGATCTGCTGTGCAACTAATCAATAAAATTATAAGCGTATGCGGATGTCCATAATGTAAGTTTTTACAGAATTTACAAGTCGTTAAATGTAGCAAACTGTGATTTATTAATTTAAATTTTTAAGTTCAAAATTTGGGTAAATTATATAAGAATACATTTTTTTCATTCATTCATTCATTCATTCATTCATTCATTCATTCATTTATTTATTCAGTCAGCCAGTCATTCATTCATTTATTTATTTATTTATTTATTTATTTATTTATTTATTTATTAGAAAACTTCAGATGACTACATCATTGACTTCAACTATCTGAAGTGTATGTCTCCAAAACTCCTCAAACTTCTTTTTCTTGTGAGGCTCGGCATTGAAGTTTTTTTGTGGGTTTAATTAAAACAATTACTTCTTAAAATATAAACATAAACTCCTTGCAAATAGTCAGAAATTAGTTAAGTTTCAGTTAAATATCTTGGAGAAAATTTATATTGATTTTTGACCTGCTAAAACGTATCAGTTCTGGCGACAGTAAAGTAGTAGATGAAGAGTGGCTGCAAAACCAATTTTAATTGTTCAAGAAAAAGAAGATAGGAAAAGAAAGAAACTAGTAGCGTACACAAACTAATCTAAAAATTAGGACAAACTTACGCTTTTCAATAAAATATGATACGTTTGCCCCAATTTTAGTAGGTAGGCTAATAAATATATCAGCCTAACATCAGCCTCATTTCCATTTTCCAATATTGCCAAATCCGTAAATTCATACATATAATCCAATATTTATTTAGTATAACCCAATTTTTTAGTTAATTAATAACAATATGCAACTTTTCTAATGAAATATTTTATGTTTAGTTAATATTAAATATAAAATATTCCATTGGAATGCCACAAAGATTAAAAATGAAGATGACTTATCTATGCACACAAATATAGCGATATTGAATCACAAGATAAAACGCAGAAAAGTCACCAATGACAAATGACCAAAAAGCGTAAGAGAGTACGCATGCAGAATTCAGAAGATAAAAACACCAAACATGTAAGTGCACAGACAGAATAGATTTAAACTTCTATGTGAAACAAACAATGACGATGACAGTAGCAAGTATACTTTAAGAACAAACAACTTTCAATTTTCATTTATGAAGTCAGTGATTTTAACAAAATGATTACAAATTTAAAACGGTTACAAAAGCACAGAATTGTAATACGTGCTAATAGTGCAAAATAATCTACTACAATTATCAAATGAAAAAAATAGAACCCTTAGAGTAGTAATACAAAACTTATACTATTAAATACCTATTGATGAAACAAAAAATAAATGAAAGAACAGAGATACAAGATACACAATATCATAAATATCAGATATAAGAAAAAGAAAAATGTACGAGATGCCAACTCTACCAATGTTCCAAGTCCTATATTACAAGACCCTATATATGTGTTAAATATGGTGAAAGACATAATACAACCGGTTGCTAAAAGTTCAAAAATATGGCAGCTCAATGTGCTCTTTATGAAGATAAATACACTGCAAATTAAAAATGTTGCACAAATAATTTATAGCCACAACATAATTCAAACATACTATAAGTAAACTCAAGATTTCGAAATATGACAAGCAGAACTCAAATGTTAAATAAACTAGTAGATCTAGCAACACAGATTGATGCCTTCTTGAATGAATTTTAAGCAATGTTTATAATATTTATAAATCAAAATAAACAATTTCAAATATGCTGTCTTCTGAAATAAACAACAAATTAAGTAATGGCAGTTAAATCCACAAGAATTGCGTAGTGGACCGCCCATGGCTTATTGAATCATAAAACCCATATAATTTAATTTTCCCAAGACAACAAAATAGGCGCCCTACTCATCTCAATAACATAATTTACCTCAAGAACCATATTTAGAATTTCTCATTACTTAGCATATCATACTATCCATGCTAAAAGTGCAGCACATGTAGAAGTGGCAATTATAATGGGATGGAATAGAACACTGGAATAGAATCTCAGGAGTCACTGGGCAACCGACATATTGGTCGTTAGATCCCAACAGATACCCGGACTTCTTTGTTCTAAAGAGATAGCTTCCAACTTTACCAATATAGAAGTCAATTCACATCTTCTAACTAACCATATTATAATCGAGGAGTTGACATTCAATATGCTTTTTGTCCAAAATTTCAAGTTTTAAGATAAAGACGGCATTCTACTTCTTGCACGTCTGCGCACTTTTTTGCAGTATCCTCGATGTTTAAAGCGCATTTTGTTCATTGTTAGATCTACGGCAAAAGTTGTTCGGACATTAAAACTGTATTTTGTCCATGACAACCCGTTTATTAAATTGCGTTTTGTCATTGTTAGACTATAGTTTTCCAGTTTCATAAAAAACTATGCAATTATTGTCTCTATGATTACTCATATAACACCGAGGAGTAAAATTTAAAAAAATTAACCATTCTAAGAACCAGGGGCGTATCCAGGAGGATTTTTTTAGCATAATAATAATACCTACAATATTAAAAAGCATAATTAATTTGGTTTTGCTTATTTAATTTAGTTTTCGCAAATATTCTAGCAATAAAACATAAATTAAATCAAGAAACAATCGAGCCTACTTGGAACCTTGGCCAGCTCTTTAAAAATTTTATCAGCGGAAAATAGTATATTGTATATTGGGGTATAATGGTATAATGGGATATAATAATATCATTGATTAATTATTTCTAAGTAAAAAGTCAATGATGGTGTCTTCCTATGAATTAACAGAAGAGCTAAACCATTCAATTTATTCTGAAAGAAGATTTTTGTCATTATTATTAAATATGTGAGAAACTAAGCGTTTCTACGAAGCTGTGGTGATAAATTGCGTAAGTATATTTGAGCCCTTTGAGTACTATAACCGATTAGAGCAACTAGAGTAGCGCACGTGCAGGAATGCAGAATTTAAGTTTTTTTCTTTTTGGTTGAGATTGAAACCATGAGGAAGATTTATTTCCTTTATCCCCAGCTGTAGGTACGCTGCTGCTAAGAACTGATTGGTGTGCATTAAATATTAAATAAAAATAGCCCCATAATGTTAATAAAGTCGTAGACTATTTCCGTTCCATAAAACAAGAACCAGAGTATGCAGCCACATCAAATAATATATTGACAAGAATATAAACTAAGGCACCATTATACACACGAGAACTAATAGCCGAAGAAAGAAGAGCAATAGGTAGATGAGAAAGAAACCAAAATTCAGTAGATAAAGCCAATGACTATTCATAAATATATAAATTGTCTTTTGTAAAGCTGGATACAACAGGTTAAGATGACAACTGAAAACAGTTCTACAAAAAGCAAGATATACCACATTTTAGCACTGGTCAAAAAAAGATTATTTCAAATGGAAAGCGACCAAATACTTCAAAAAATTAACGGTACATATCCAATCTATTAAAAAGAATATTGCTAAGTAAATGCCATGTTGAAAAATTAACCATTTTCATAGCCCTTTTTTTGCAAGTTTCTTGCGCACCAGAGTGTGCAACAATGATGACGATCATGTTGAAAATATAAATTGATAGTTTTTGTTCTATTAAAGCAACCTCCTTATAGGCACATACTCCCGGTTTCAAATATATTACAAATCAAACAACTAGGAAAAAGCGCTACAGTGTTATTAAGCAGAATGCCAAGTCTTACATAACTTCCAATAACACGGAAATATTGATGATCTACAAACCAGGTAAACCCATAAACAGAATTGTTCTTAAAGACCTATACGTTTGCTACCAAGTGTGTTCAAAATTCTTCAAAAAATTCTACTCAGTACAATTAAAGGAATCGCAACCTAGAGACCTTATGGTCTCTAAGTTGGTAGGTTGGTAGGTTGGTATTATTACCAACACATCAATTTGTATCCCGTGGAAGTCACTCAACAACACAGCAGTGTCACAGAATTGTCAACCAAATATATAAAAGGGTAGAAAAGAAAAACCAATTCGTAGCTAGAATTTTTAATATTGCATGAGCAATTGACAAAGCATGGCATGACATACAACGAGTCTTCTTTATACACTTAAAATGATTCTCCGCATCACATAACTTTATAATCAAATTCAACCATAAACTGTAAGCTCATTATCCAATTAAATCGGGAGTACCTCAGCTCTTTCTCTACCAAGTCTTTAGAGCCGACGCCTCCATTGGACAACATATCTCAATAGCAACCTACCCATTCTATTGTAATTACTACCATACATGAATCTTTTTACATACTGTTACAAAATCTTCAAGATTTGCTGGAGTTGCTATAAACTTAGTTGAAGAACTGACATGTAAATGTAAAGCAAACTAAATCAATGCAGGTAACCTTTACAAACAGAAGATCAGCTTGCTCAAATATATTAATAAACAATATACAATTATCTGTTAACAATAATGTTACATACTTAGTAGGCACTCATACTCATACAGTAAATTAACGTGGTAACTACATATAGCTGCAAACACAAATGAACTTAAAACTAATACCAATAAACTGGCTCATAGGTAAAAAATCACAATTTGCGACAGATAATGAACTGCTGTTATATAAGTGTTTTATGAAAGCAATACAGAAATACACAAATTTGGGGTTGTACGGTAAAATCAAACACAAATAATTTAAAGATTACAATCTAAAACCCAAAGAGATATATTTAAAACTCCATGGTACACTAACAATCAAGAGTTACTTGAGACTCAGCCACTCATTTGCTGAAGAAGAAATACAAATGTGACCAATTACATTGACAGGTTCGAAGGTCTTGGCAATGAAGATAGACACTTAAACGCTCCGCCCGAGTTTACAAGAAGATTAAAGAGATATTGAACAACTGACTTATTAAAATAATAAAACCAGTTCATCAATTGATAACTAAAAGCCAGCATTTTATAGTAAGTGCTAGACAACTTTTTCTCCTAGGTAATAATAATTATAACATTTACTGAAGGCACAAAAGAAAAACTTTGAGAAAACGACCAAGTAAAAATCAAATAGAAAGTAAATTTTTGTTAACAATTTTAGAGTACGAGGAGCTCGATATCTATTAATTTTCGATATTTGAACAAGAATTATGGAGCATGTCTTCTTAACAGCTACACAAGAACAACTTTGAAATATTCATTTTGTGTAGCTTAATTGTTTCTAAAACTTAACAGTTTAATACTTTTAATTTTTTTCATAGTTACTATGAACTATACAGCTATAAACAAAAGTACCTTAGTACTAAGAGAATGTGAAAATATTTTAAAGTTTGCATACATCTACTACGATTAAATTTGAAGCATGGTAGAAGTAATGCATGTCGATTACTTGTGGAACTTTATTCCGCATAAGTGTTTAGACTTTAATTACTTTGTCATTTGATTCAATTGACTCCACTATTTTCACTGATTAATTTTAATTTGTAGAAAATAAACTAAATGTGTTCCGAGTATCTAGATAGTCTATATTTTTGTTGAGTAATTAATTAGTGTAAAACGTTTGATTATTCTAATTTTTGTACATATATTGTTGTTATTATTTATAATAATATAATATAATTTGTTTTATAATTTTGATTTCCATAGAGTAAAAGAAACATGAATAATTTAAAATTTATTTGGTCAGTTTATTGTTAGGCAACACCTTATACATCCCAACTTCCTGGCAGCAGTCGTGCTTGAATGATATCGTTCATAATGAAATAATAATGAAAGAAAAATCTCATTAGAGAATGTTCACGATACAAGTTGTTAATTAAAAGCAACCGCCAAAAATAGTATAAATAAAAACGACAGCAAAAGTAACACCTTATTACCATTTCAACTCACGTGTTGACAGCATCTTTTTTACATTGATTTCGCTTCGTAATCTCTCTAAAGAAATAATAATTAATGCGAGGCGGGCCGCTGGTGTTTAAGGATGTGGCAAAGTTTCTTGTTGCGATATTAAATTTTTTTAACGATAGAAACTTCTTCCCACAGGCTGGATTCCGGTCGACATTTCAACGTGTTCAAGAAGATGCCGTAACCGAAAAGGCAGCGAAAGTGAACGGCAAAGATATGAATAATTCTTATAATGCAGAGCACGACAGTTTTATAAAGTGTATGGGAGCTGGCGTCGAAGTGCTACACCAATAAACCACCCCTGATTACGGTTTAGATAATTCTCTGCAATATTCTTTGCAACTTCTCAAACGTCTCTAGACTTTTCTCAAATTTCCGGCCTTCTACACAAGAAATATTCAACAGCGTCAACACTAACGGGTTATTAACGCTATAACGAGTTTCACTTAGAACAAAATTTCATGATATGCAAACAAAAACTCAACTAACTTCAATTGAGTGCATTAATTAGATAAAGAATAACAAATCTCAATAGCTAATTAATTATTTTTCTCGTCTCTTGCGTAAATAATTTAGTTTTCTTTTCCTCTAGCTTGTATCGTTCAACTGATTTCCGGAATATTTACGAAGACTCAGTCAGACGAGAAATGAGGCGACGGATTTGGTCTTTTACAAACGACATTCGGTGCATTCGAATATGAATTTGCTTTTTATTAAGTGTTTATTCGTTAACCACAAAAACGGTACAACACGTGTATTTGAAATTGGTTAAGTATCAAGAAATTTCACTAGCAAGTTTTCCGAGCTTACAAATTGAAGTTTAAGACTTTCTGCTGTAATCGAGGAAGTAATTGGTGATTGGTAACTATCTCAATTGCATGTGACTGTAAAATTTGAACTAGTTAACTTCGTAATATCGACTTAAATGCCGATTGCAGGATAATATTTTTTATAATATAAAAACTAAAATTAGTTGGTAAGATAAAATAGGTTGTAATTAAGAAATAATAACTTTACTTTGAGTAAATATAGAGGTACTTAAGTAAGTGTCAACTTTATTAAATTTTATAATAACTTGGGAATTATTAAAATATTTTAGTGCTTTTATATTTTATTTTAAATTATTTAACGAGAATAAACCAAATTAAGCTTAAAACTATATCTATTTCGCTGTTCAAACTGACAGCTCAATTTTAATGTTATTAATTGAATTTCAAAATTATTTTTTAAACCATGAATAAAAAAATTAGATTGCAACAAGAAATTGTAACATAATTTCAATTTGGACCGAATAGGAGCTTCATAATTCAGTGATTTCCAAATTAACATTCTTTTTGCCGATCGCATGACATGATTTACTTGTTCTTGTTTTGCTTCGCGAATATCTATTGGTCAAAGAATCATTTCTTATGATGCTTACCGACACCTTATTTTCAAATAGAAAGGACTGTATTAAAGATTCACGTAGCAGTCTTCGTCAATATTCCAAACCTCACTAAAACTAATTTGCATCTATTTACGTTAAGCTTCAAGTAGCCAATCATTTTCAAATTACTCAAACAAGTTGATCAGCTTCGTGAGCCAGATACAACACAAATGTAGATAAAATTGCAATACTATTTACAATAATATATTTATAATTATGTTGGACACGGATCAGTGTAATGTCAGTAATTTGCTCTGTCTTATTTTATTTGTATCAAACTGCTTTGCGTATGTATGGAATTTATAATAATGATCCGAATGAATTCATTTAAAACGAAAAATTACTTCGGAGAAGCGAAATAAGAACAATTCTTTCACTTTATTTCACAGTTGCATGATTCCAAATAGAGGGCGGCATTAAAACAATTGTTTTTTGCTGCCCAAATTTCTACTTTCTTTAAAAATGCAATAATTCCGATATTTAAACCGCCCCCACTTTAACAGTTGCGAAATTTCATTAATGTAAATTCTGGGGCGCTTAATTTCTTGAAATGCAACTTTCGTTAATAATTCAATAGTAAATTGGCTTCTTTCGTGTAGTTTCAAGTAATCTTGCACAATAATAAAAAAAGTCTTAACTTCGGTATTTAAGTATCAAGTAGAATGTGCAACTTGTTACTGCACGATGTGTGTCAGGTACATGGGCAACCGACTATTATAATGTCACTTGTGTCTGATTTCAGTCAGTAAACGTATTGAAGTTTACAAAAGCTGATTTTAGCAATCTCTTCATCAAAGGTTGTAATCATTTCTGCGCTTCCAAATGCACCCGGCGCATCCACCATTTATGTAGCATTTGGCTGCGTTTGATGTCATTCAATTGCAAAGTTGAACAGAGTTTCCTCTGAAAATATCCTTTAACATACAAAAGACAGGGCCATTGGCCTTCATATAACTTCACCTAGCGGATAATTGAATAGTTTCACCTCTACTAAGGAAGACTTACTCAAGACTCTTTCACCATCCCGTACCGTATTATGAAGAGATTTGCTCCGTAATTATTTTTAAAAATAGTTTCACACACCTTAGTTTAAATTTCATTAAGAAAAAAAACATTTAGATACTCACTTTATTTTGCCTAACCAAGTCACTTTCATTATTTTTTATACGAGCGGTTGTACACTTTAGTTACGTTGTAATAGGCGGCAACAAGAGCGATTAGTACATATTGCTTAAGAAACCACCATCTCTTCTCTTTAAATTTTCAAAATTATAAATACTGAATAAATGTTTGTATGTGCGAAGAAGAAATTAAATATTTTAGTTTCCATTGTTGCTATACATGAAGAAAAATCAACTATCTAATCCAATTTAATCCATTTAATAAATAAAAAATTGTCGCACTTGGAAATGAGGCCTTACAAGCAATTTTGAGTTTAGCGACATAATTTGACATGAGCTTTAAGTATTTATGTGGCGCAACTTTACAAATTGCCATTACTGAAATTATTTTCAGTGTCTTATGAGCCGATATGACAAGAGGAATTTTCTTGTGCCTCTTTAGTTATTTATATTTTTTAATAATTTAGACTGAACACGTGAAGTTTACAAATAATTGGCAAATTCAGTTAACAATCAGTTTGGAGCAGTAGTGAAACACAAACTGGAATATCAAAATTTCGTTTCGTTGTCCCTAAAATTTTATATGTTGTTTTATGGTTTGATCTGAACGCAAAACAGTGTCTAGCCCAACTAAGGTTTAACTTCATTCAACTACTTCGAACTTGCGTTAAACTTAGATTTATAAGTGGCATTTTGCAGCAAAATTTTAGGTAAATTTAGTCGCAGGCAGAAATCCGCGAATTAAATTGAAGGGGACAAAGCCGAAGAATTATGAAGTTGTCTGAAGCTTTCTAATGGTTGATAAATCATTAGTAAATGAGCGGCAACCCAAGATTACATCTGGAAAAGTACGGCGTGAGAAAGCCGGACTTACTTCCGATTTGTGGCCCAACCCAAATCAACTAATCACGTATCATGTCATCCGATTACTAAAGGTCTAGTTCATAATAAATTGGCAAGTGTTGCAATGTTTTGTGTCTATTAGGCCCGTCTCTAATTAGCATACGAGACCCGGAAACGTAGTTCCGAAATCGTGTTTTTAAATTTTTGAAAACTCAACACTTTCGCGATATTTCCATCGAATCCCCGCTTTCAATACATCAAAGAAAACGATTTCAAACAAATTTCTCTAAAGATCACATCGATTTTAGCGAGGTAGTACATTGTTGGCGTCGCGACGCTCTCTCTTTTGTTCCACGTGTGAATAGTTTTATTATTATGGTAATTATTCGACCCTGTATTCTCAATTTCCATGGAAATTTGGCGGGTTTCATTATAAAAGAAAACTCGGACGGACACGTTGCGCCACTTTGCTTGTTACTACATGTCGTTTATTCGCCTGTAAATTCGAAACAGGCCTGGATTGGGAGCAATTTTCGAAACTGATTGCTATTCGGCGTCGAGAATACTGATGGGGTGGAGGAAAAACTGATTATGGTGGGTCGTGGTAATTCTGGAATTACAACGGCGACAACTCGATGGATAAATCAAAGTGTTTTTGTCAACTTTAATTTGTTGTTATTGCCGCCATTTGGTAGTGGCAGGTCTGGTTTCAAGAGCTGAAATGATAGGTGCTCGAGAAATTTTAATTGATTTCAACAAGAAAGGAGGAAAATTGAAAGTCGACATCAAACTGTTGCGTAAGTCTCAGGAGCAGATTCTGCTAAAATCAAAAAATTATTCGGCTACATATATTCGATATTTCAAGCTCCCGTAATTTCAAACTAAAGAGCTGAAATGTTTCATAAATCTAATAAAATCCTTTCACGTTAATAATTCTGTCTCTTGTTGAAGAGCTGAAACACTATATCTTCCTCTCAGTAAGCCAAAGGAAAAATACTATGTCACTTGTTCTGGCCTAAATAGGATCGCTAGGTTGGCAGCGAGCTTCAGTAAGAACAGCGTGGATGAAACACAATATTGGGTCGCCAGGTAAATTTACCCTGATAACTACCCTGCAAGTAACGCAAACAGTGCAGTTTATCAACCCAAGATTCTATAATATGCAAAACAATTGATGTGTATTCTTAAGTCTTTATTGCTGTTTGTTGGGTGTTGTACACTCCGCTCCATTGTTAGGTAGGAAGTGTTGTATATCCCCGCTCCATTGTTAAGTAGGTAGCGGGGATCAACCCTCAACTTCTTCTTCTACTTCGTCTCTTGAGTCGGATGCAAGTCTCGTCAACCTAATGGTCACTCAACCTATTTTCTCTCTTTTGTAAAATGTAAAATTTTACTATCGTAAAAAATGCTAAAGGCTTACTACAAAAAGCAACAAGGCTATAGACCTAAGTAATTGAAGACTTTGAAGAGCGGGGATCTTTGCCTCGCAACTATCGGCGTTGGTAGCTCTTTGGTGGAGGACGACGAGTTTGCGACGGCAAGATCTAAAGATGCGAGTGTCTTTTACAAAAGCATCAGCAAATGTGACTACCGCTAGACAGAAGAAATTAACAGGAAACTACAAATTTTGGACCACCTTAAAAAAAAGAAACCTGAAATCAGAAGTATTAGGCATTGATGGAATTTGTACCGTAACTCTACCTCCTAGAAAAGATTTAATATTCTCAAAAGAAAGTTATATCTCAAGGTAGGTGGGATAGTTTTGGAAGAAACATTTAATTGTTGCCAGTATCAGAAAATGGCGGTAAAGACAAATGCCGGGAGAAGAAAAATTGAAAAGAAGGACAAATTGAGAAAAAACACTTAGCTTCACTCCCACTACTAACTCGTCAAAATATTAGAGGATTAGCAAAATGCCAAAAATGGAGATATTGAACAACTGTTTGACCAAACCAAACCGTAACAGGATTTTTACTTTTACAAGTACAGTTCAAATAGTTATTAATAATGAAGATAATAATCTCAATAGCTTTTAATTAACATGTTTTTTTGCTACTAAAATTATTATCACATTGGTAACATGCGATGTCACGACCGTTATTCTCAAATATTTCCTATATATTTAATGTAATTATATTTTGCTACGTCAGGGCACAGTAGCTTCAGCCTTTCGGGTAGGTACTTTAATTAGCTCTAAGGGCAGAAGTCTAAGTAACGTTCGGCGTGTAAAACCGAGTTTAATACTCTTATAATTTTGAAGATGGATATAGAATAGAATAAATATTTATTTAGAGTAGCAACGTTTCTTCTTTTAATATAGAAATTACCATAAACTAACAAAAAAGAAGAATACTTTAAAAAGTTATTTGAACATGATGCACTAATTTAGAAGTTCAAAATAAGAAAATTGTGGGAAATGACAGTTTAGAGAAGAATGATTCGGAAGAACAAGATATAAAAGGAAAAGTTAATTAAAGCAAGGAACGGCTAGACACAGTAATGAAAAAAATGTAAGTTTGCTTTGGTGAAAAGGGCAAGTATATGTTTAGGAAATAATAAAATAAAGAAGCATGCCATAGAAAAACGTGGCGTTGGTTTTAATGTTGAAAACATTATTAAGTGCTTGTCAAAGTGTAGCTTGTAATAAGATATTTTCTTCCAAGATTTAATCTAGCTTGTTTACTAAGGACTTTGTGATTAATTTAAACATATACATTTGAATGAATCGTAATAATGTTAATACTGGAAAATCTAAAGAAGCAAATGTATACTAGATATTAAAATATCAAGACTCGTCCGGCAAAGATTGACAATTTATCACTTATTCAAAATTTTTCGAAATGCTTTAGCTCTTCCAAAGTCACCACCAAATATAAATACTAAATTGGTATGAAATTAAAACATACGCTGTGGCTGACGTCAAAATATTTCTTACTGCCTACTTCCAAGGGTTTTACAGTTGAGACTTGTAATATGGTATTAATTCCATGACTGTTTTCAGAAAAAATGTCAGTACGGACACTTTTTTTACATGCAAGGAAGTTGTTCAGATATTTTTAACTCAGCACGGGTTTATTTATAGTTCTGGAAGCAGCAAAAAAAAATCTTTTTCTTTTCTTAATTCAAACAAAAAGATCTGAAAGAGTAAATATTTTGATTTTTTAATAAAAATGTGTCGGTTTAATAAAAATAAAATGTAATACTCTTTTCTACTACGCACCACAAATATACTATTAATAAGGTTACGGAAGAATCGATAATTGTAATAATTCCAGTGAAACTAAAGGAGTAGATATAAGATGAACGCGATATACAACGGTGCTATTTATTGATAGTAAATGAGTTTTATAGGCAGGGATAAATGCTATTGGGCATATCCAAGTGCAACACCTAAGTCTCAAAGACTAATTTTTGTAAATTTCTTAGAAGCTTTTTTGAAAATAACTTGAAATACAATTCTTGGATAAACATATTTATTGAAGACCAATCAACTGACCACGACAAATTAAATTAGGAATTAAAGAAATATGTAAGGTTGAAATAGAAAACCCACTTTTTCTGTAACACACAGAAACTATTACAAGATATACGCCGTGCAACATCAAGAAAAACAAAAGCAAAGTACAGTTGACAAAATTGTAAAATGTGAATTTTTTGAGGAATGCCTAAAAATTTTTGAAGACGATGAATTTTCTATTAAACATTTATAAGACCTTAAAATCTTATTTTTTACATTTTTCGACCATCCTGAATGAAAATGTAACACATTTTGTTAGTTTCATTTTGTTCTAGTAAACATATACTAAGTGACAATATGTCTTAGTGGCTTTACTTTTCAGCTAAATCAATAGTTAAAACAGTTATTTCTAACTTATGTCAGAATAAAATTTTGATCTCTACTAACAAAGTTGACTACACTAAAGAGCCGATTAAAGAGATATTAGGGTTGTTGGACAATAATAAGGGTGTTGGTGTAAAATTTGTAGACATGATGAAACTTATTAGAGTAAAGATAAAAAGTATAAAAAAATTAAGAAAAAAAAAGTTATATAAAGAAAAAGATAAATTAAGTACTGAAGAATCCTGAGTCGACGTGACCAGGTAATTGTACCAGAATAGAAAGAAGTAGTTAGAGTATTTTATATCGTTTCAACATCTAGCCTCTGTAATTCACTTTATCAATTTTCAACTCGGCTACTCCGTATCTTTGTTACCGAGGCACTGAAGTTAATCAAATAAAAGTGGTAATAAAGACGCCACTGGAGCTTAGATCAAAATAGTTGGTAATAAATTCAGGAGCGATCTGCAAGTATAATAGCAGGTGACTATTTAACTGCAGCATTGCCACTGGGTTACGGTGTTAATTACCAGGCAACTGCGCCAGTGAACCCGATAAATACCACTAGTTTACTGCTATTATGTAAAAACAACCGCTTCACTAACAGAAAATGTTAATTGGTCCAACACGATGAGATACATTACGTTGGATATAATGTAAGATCAATAATTGCGGAAACGATACACATTTCTAACAAATTCTACAGTTTATCACCGATGTTGCGAAAGATGGACCATCGAAAGTTGACACGATGTAAATTGTTGAAGAATTTCAAGCAAGTGCCACGCAACACGCAAATTTTGGGTTGATTCCTTAAAAAATTGGGAACACCTGTGCAGCGTGTCGTGCACCATTAGGTATCTTGTTTATCATTTTATTTCCAGCTGAGAATCCGGAATAATGTTCGGTTATACTTGATGGATTACTCACTGAAGAACGTTGCAAGGCCTCAACTTGACATTTGAGAAAATTACATAATTGCGAACCAGGACCTCGAATTGCGAAAGTGGATGGTTGTCCAGCCGATATATCACCGAATAATTTTAATTCGAGACAGCGAAAGGTGCTAAATTATTTCAAAACTACTCCACTAGCCTGGATAGTATTCAGGATCTTGTCCGTTAAAATTAGATTATCGCAAGATTAATTACAATTTTTAGTTTTGAAGCTTCAAAATAAATTATCTTAGACCGATTTAATATATAGATATCAATTTGAAATATAACTCTGGAAATATTTTTTTCCGATATTGCAAGACTTATATTTTTAATGAGTGTTCTATTAAAACTGACAAGGATCTCTCAGTTAATTCGTTCCTTTGCAATCTTATTTAGTTTTTATTAAACATTTTTCTCATCTCATTACTTTTAGTCCAAATTTTTACAAAGATATTGCATTATTTGTAATAAATCATTGCCTCGACAAAGGAGGTCTTAGTTTTTTAAGGTAGTACTAGTTGAGCGTCGAAAACAACTTCTTGTTAGTGGATCCCAACCAAATGAATGCAAGCATCAACAGAGTTTGTTATTAATTTTTCCTGATTTGCCGTTTTTGTGAGAATCCTCGAGTTGTCGCAAACACTCCTCGATTTCTCTCAATCTGCGTGTAAGCGGTTAAGTAATTCCGAAATTATTTTTATTGACCAGTAGGTGGGATTGATGCAACAATATCGACCCCAGGGAAGCTGAAAGAAAGCGGTGATCTCATTGCAATTGCTCGTGTCAGAGTTGGAGAATTGTTTAAAATTAATTCGCAACCATCTGTTATCCTTTCTGGGCAAAGTCGATTAGACAGAGGCGGCGCAGCCCCACCCATATGTTATTGTCCGACCGATATTCATGCATTGCTAATTACAGGGTAGCACGAGGCGAAATTTTGCGTGTTTCAATAGGTGAAATTCCACCATTACAAGGCGATTTTCCTTTAATTGCGGATAATTTTCGAGATAAATCAAGAATTTTATCGTCCTAAGGGATGGGGAAGGGCAGCATAAAACTGATTCATTTGACATTTGCAAGCTTACCGCCTCTATTTCTACATTCAACTTTGCAGAGTGGGTGAAAAAGCTTCAGGTTTAGCAATAATGTTTTGGTGAAATTCTATATTTACGAAATCGATGCGACTCCAAAACCTTTTCGTAGTTTTTTAATGCAATCTTCCTATAATTTGCAGTCCATTGTACATCGATGTTTTCTCAACCGCGCTTCTTTGGCTTTCATGCAAAAATTAATTACAGCAATTCTTTTCAGCTTTCATGTGCAAATGCAAAAGAACTTGAATCAACAAGTGCAGCGGCGGCTGTCGCGACTACCCTTAGAGAGCGCGTCCCTAAGGAATGTTACTCAGATATGGGTGGCAGACGGAAGATAAAATATTTCGCGACCCAACAGGCACGACATTAGGTAAAAACTGTCTTCATCAGTGGACAGCTGGAAGAGCTTGGGAATGATACAGCTATCAGGGAATTATTGCAGGCCTGAGACAAAGGTTAATGGGGTCGTAAACTGCGATGAAAATTGCAAGGGGTAGCCACTTTATTAACCATCCCTAGTAAAGTTCTTAACAGAAGGAGCAATGACCCTCAAAATATTAAAAAGTAGCAGATACAATTTTAAAAAATAACGAGTTACAAAATGTTGCTAATAAAGTTAAGTTCAGTCATAAAGACAAATTTAAGAAATTGTTTTAAAGAAAATAACATACATAAAATAATTACTCAGGAAAATTTGTTTCAATCTTATGACTTTAGTATATTAATATATTATAAAATACAGGAAATGAATAAAAAAAATATATAATGTGAGGTACTAACATTTACAAGAATAAATGTAAAAGCAGCAAATGCAAAAAAAAATTAAAACTGGCGACCACAAATCAAGCATAACAGAGTGATGAGTGAAACACAATAGAACTTAATAAAAAAAAATTAAAATTGTAACGTAAGAATGTAAAAAAGAATCAAAATATCAAAAAAAGCTTAAAGGAACGTTAAATGAAGAGAAAAAGGGGAAAAAGTGCGCTAAAGTACAGATAAAAAAGCAGGTATCAATACATTTGCTTCTGAATATCATGGAAAAACAAATATACAAATAATGCTTGGAAATTTCAGATACAGAAAAATGGTGCAAAATAGAAAGAACTAAAGAGTACGGGTTCAGAAATAAAGCAGAAGTAGCTTAATCAATTGAAACAGAAATGGAAATGACATGGACTAATTTTGGACGTAGGAGCATTGAGACAGTTGTTTTTATATTGTTAGAAATATTAATATAAGTGTCATAACAGAAGATGGAAGAATGAAAAGTAGAAAAAAAGAAAAAGTTTAGAAAACGATAAACGTTATCAGAAGTCCATAAAAAATAAATGAAAAAAGTAGTAGAAGCAATACATGTGCAACCAGATACATCAGAATAGCAAGGGTTGGAAGATGGAAATGTCACAAAAATATAATAAAAAATGAAGAAAAGTTGTGAGAAATAAGCAAAGGAGGTACACGAAAAATAAAGTTTTAGAATAGTTGAAGCAACAAAAATTAAAAGAATAAAATTAATGAACATGTATTTTATTTATATTTAAAATTGAAAGTAGAATTTGAAAAAGGCAACCAACTGAAAGAACATCTAAAATATCAAGAAATCGTAGAAAGAATGGCAAAGAAAATTAAGGTCAGAAAGCAGTTAATGAGAGACAAACATACGAAAACTAAAGTTAATGTAGAAATTCCAATATAGTCTCGATGATAGAAACAAGAAACAGTACCAAAAATGAGAATAATAATATTTTGTAGCTTTTCTGTTGGAAATTTTAATATATAAAAATGGTGATATTTGAGACATGAAAGTGAACTTGCCAAATACACAGCTGAAGAAAATCGCCACTTATAATAAATATATTCTGGCTTTACTAATCGCCTTGTTTTTAGTTTTAACATTTAGGTTCTCGCTGTTAAACTGGGTTGCTGTGATAATGCGATTTTGTAATAAACGAACTTTGCTGAATTGGAGTCTAATTCATATTAATGTATTCCCGGAACAATAGTTATGCACTATGCTGCACTCTCGCAATTTGCCGCGATGTTAACAGACTTAAACAGAGCCCTCTGGCAGAATTTAATGGTCCTTCCGTTGCAAAAAGCTGTCGATGCCGGAGATAAAACAATTAAGATCCAGCCGTGTCAGGAAGTATCGATCAAATTTGCAATTTCATCCAGGAATTTGCATACTACAATTGTGTTAGCGTCGTAATTCCGAAACAATGGCACAATAACAGTTTCGAGTCCGATTAAAATCTAACCGCTTCGATGGCTTTCCAAGATTTTCGAGTAGGTACGTATTGAAAACCGACGTTGCATAATTGCGATGCACTTGGAAAGTTCTTAATTGCGACTTGCCACACGTAACTGCAAACGAAAAACTTGATAACGTACAGGTCGGGTTTATCGCGAATTGCTTGAATTTTTTCGCTGCATCTCGGACAATAAGACTGTTAGGGGAGGGATAAAAAAGGGCGTGTATGGAGAAAGGAGATCACCAGGAAGTCGAAGATATATAACGAGGTGGAACCCTCTTCAGCACATACTCTCACTGAAACTGTTCGCCAAATCAACACGCAGCAGCATGAAATTATTCGCTGTGAGTAAATTTCATTTGACGCGAGTGCCTGTGTCGGTGTTATCGTTACTTTTGTGCAATTTGCTGTCGAAATAATTCAATTACCAGCGCTCCTGCTCGTTTTACTCGCTAATTAATTCGTTAATTAAGTGTTTTTGTCCGGTTTTCATAGCAAAACGCGGAATTTAGAAACGCGCTTCTCTATGTAAATCCAATTTAATTTAAATTTGTCACTGAAATCCTACCGGTTTCTCTTAATTGATGCAACTTTCTTATTTAGCGTTTTTTTCTTGACAGTTCGCAGTTTTGGTAGCCCTCGCCAGAGGTGAAGGCGGAGTACAGGAGAAGCGCGGCGCTGTCGGCTACTCTCCTGAAGCCGCCGCTCAACAGCAAATCTATCAAGCCTCTCAACCAGCTTCTTTGGCTTACGCCAAATTCCAACAGCCGGTGGCCCAAAAAACTGTGTATGCGCCTCAACCTCAGATTTACGCTCAACCCGCCGCCACTGCTTTGAAATATGCCGCAGCTCCAGTATCGTACGCCGCCCCCGCTCAGCAACAATACCAATATGAGCCCCAGGCCGTCGCGTACGCTCAGCCAGCTGTTGCTAAAGTTGCCGCCGCTCCCGAGGTTGCGAAGGTAAACGCTATTAAATTGCATTTGTAACTTGTAACCATTCAGCTACTGATATTAGAAAGTTCTGTCACGATTGTGACTGTCAGTAAGTTAGTTGCGAGTGATTCGGTAAAATGTGAAAAGAAATCACCAGAGGAAGGTCAATGTATCGACAGTCGCCTTGACCCTCGAGTTGGTCAGTTTCCGCTTTTCTTCGGGAGAAAGTAAAACGGGAGCAAAGCACTCGTCCGATCGTGAACTGGGAGGTGTCGGTCGAAAGTAACAGTCACTCTTCTTTAATTCATCAGTTTTCTCCCAAGACGATGTTGTACAGCTTAGCGATGCATTACTCGTGTTTAGTGCATTTCGAACTCATTTTGTCAAAAGTTGCTGAAGTGATAGAGCTTCCAGAATGCATTATAAAACCATTCAAAATATGCAGATTTTAAATTTTCTTCTATTTATATAGTTTTAAAGGAACTTCTTTCATAGGTATTACTGTTACTTCCGTAACAAATTTATTCCTTATTATAACAAGTTGTTTAATTTTTTTCCTTATTTGTTTCATTTATTTCTTTTTACTTTGCTTAGAGCAACTTATTACAATCATAATTTACAGCTTGGTATTTGCTTTATTATCTTGCTTTGATCTCATATTTATTTCTGTATATCAAATTTTTACCGATAAATTCTTACACTAACATCTTGTTTCACATTTATCAAATATACTTTTCATATTTTTCTTTACTATAGTTTTAACTCTGAAGCTTTGCTTCTACCTAGTATTGTTTTTTTTTGTTTCAAGATCATTCATTGCATCGGCTAGAGATTGTTTAATGAATTATAATTTACATTCTATCTAGAATCATTTGCAGCAGATTATCCATTTTTTTTTTAAATTTGCTGATATTATTTTTTAATAATTAATAATTTTATAACCAAAATTTAATTTTAAGTAGGTATGTTGTAATCTTCATTTTATTCAGAACAATTTTTTGAAAATGATATAACCATTTTGATAAGAGATGCAAGGTACATCTTTAAAAATATTTTAATTTTTGCATTATTAATTTTTTTTTTCTTATCCTTTTAGCAAAAATTTTTCTTATATTAGTTATGCAACTGATTGTATCACAATTTTGTTCCTTATTATAACATTTACTTGAATTTCACTCCTTATTTATTTAATTTATTTCTCGTACTTGCAATTGAAACGTTCTTTGTACTTGCCTAATAATCTTAACTAAACAGCACTTTACACATAGCATTTAGTTTTTAACTCCTTCTAAAAGTTTCTTAAGACCATCTCAGACTTTAGGTATTACTTTATTTCTTAAATTATATTTATTAGAATCACAATACTTTTTATTGCATTTTATTATTATTATCCTTCTTTTGTTTAATATTAATTTTTGGCTATCAAGCTGTAATCGAGGACTGACATCTAGCTTTAAATTTACGTAGTCTTTCTGTATTTTTCTTCATTCTTAACACTAAACTCGCATTCTAACAAGGAATTCTCTTTCTAGTCCAAAATTTAGCTATTTTTCTTATTTACTTCCATTTGTCCTAAAGTGCCCTAAATATTTTACTAATGCTCTTAGTATCAAAGTCTAATTTATGATAAGATTTACAGCAACAACTAATTTTAAATTTATCTAAGTACGTGCCTGTTTTTATTGTAATTTTTGTTCGAGTCACAATCATAGTTTTTGTTCTCTTTAACGCTTTTATATCTTTTCTAGAAATATTCTAAATATTATATTTTAGTATTGTTCATTATTGAAAGTCATCGCTTTGATATCTTCTGCTATCAAATCTTCATTATTGTCAATTCATGAATAAGTGAAAATAATGAACACAACCGTAAAGTTTCATTTTATTCACTTCTTTGTTCTGTAATAAGTTGTCAATGCATCTTTTTCTTTCATTCTCTGTCATAAGATTTAATACTTACTAATTAATAATATTTACATCTGTGGATCATCTTGAAATTATTGCTTTAATTAGAAGTTAATTATTATGCTTACAACTGTTTCACTTTCATAATCTTTATATTTTCCTTTAGTATTCCATGAAAATTTCATTTCTCATTAAACTTTGAATTATTTTTAGCTTCTGTCATTATTAATTTTTCTTTATTTTTTCGATATCTAACCTAACCTTGTATTATTAACAAAAACTAAGATTCTTCTTTCTTTTTTATTTTATTTGTATTTATTGAATATATACTCATAAAAAAAACCATTAGCTAATTTATATACATATCAGTGTTTGTCATAAGCATGAAGTGAATGTCAAAATTATAATTAGTTACAATACTAATGTTTTAATTTGTATTCTCTGTTTTTGCAGTACCGTCAAGTGCCCCAGTATTCCCTGGCTAACGACGTCTCCTCCTTCACTTACTCCAGTCCTATCGTTACCTACAACAATCTCGGCCTCTTGACTCAAATAGCTGGTCGTGGTGTCGCTCCTCAACCTCAAGCTGCTCCAGCCGCTAAAGTTGCTTATCAACCCGCGCCAGCCCCTGTACAGAAAGTAGCTTATGCTAGTCCAGCTCAAGGAGCTTACGCTTCGGCTCCTATCAAGTATTCTGGTCAACAATTTGTAGCAGCTCCTCAACAACAATATATCTCTCAACAAGCTTATGCTGCTGCTCCACAAGCGTACGCCGCAGCTCCTCAAAGCTACGCTGCTGCTCCTCAAGGCTACGCTGCCGCTCCTCAAACTTATACGGTACAATCTCAAACTGCTCCTCAAACTTTCTCACAAGCTTCTCAACCTCAAACTTACACCGCACAATCCGTAGCTCAGCCATCCTATTCTTCTGCTCCTCAATACTATTCCTCTCCACAAGTTAAGTACGCCAATGCTGGTGTGTCTTATGCACAACAATAATTTCTAGTCCCGTCTGGGTCTTTTGTAAATATTTCCTATAGCTAGACTGTGTTAAGTATTATTTTATGATACGAGGTGTAATTTTATTGAACTTGAAAGCGTAATAAAGTTGTTTTTTAGTACTGGTGAATTTTTGGTTAGCAATTAGTTGTCATTGAAATGGTGTCGGAGAGGTGGGTGTTTGATCGAGACTTCCTTTGTTTGCGCCTCGTTAAATTAGTAAATATATGTGAGTTAAACAACCCTTGTGGAGGAACTTGGAAAATGTTTGTTCTACTACTAAAGGCGTGGGTGAGATTAATGGGAGTTGGGGCAATGTTTACTTTAATATCGATGACGTTACACCGTTTTACTTAATTTTCTTTATTCACTTATTCAATCCTCTATTGGTATCTAAATATTATGTTTTAATAAAATTTTGGTCTACAATTAATTAACGTCGAAAAGAAACAAAGATGAAATATTTTTGTGCAATTTTTAGGGTGGTGTCTGGTGGTATGATTGAATATTTCTGCGGCCAGTTTGCTTACAAGAATTTGGTAACAATAACAAATAGTGTTTGTCTAATATAAACACAGGGTAAAGTAAAATGTGTCTAGCAAAGTGTTCTTGGAAGAAAACAACTTTAGTAAGTTGTTATTTTAACGATTCTAACAAAATAACTGATTTGAAATCGTAATTGATAATTATAAATCTTTACCAAGAACTTGCAAGCAAATATTTTTTTAAAAACAAGTTATACTGCAAGGTTTGGTGCAATAAATATAAATAAATTTTAAAACAACAAAATCGAGTTTCTTAAATTTTTCGAATATGTGACTCAAATTTTAAAATAAAGTTCGAAACGCACCTAGGATTTAAGGCAAGATTTAAAGTTAAAAATAATTTGCTTTAAAACTATATTTAAAGAGTAATTTTACCAAAATTTTAATATTTTCCAGAAGGTTTTAGTTAAGTTTTACATTTTGTTCTTAATTTTTCGACACAACTACCTGCTGACGATTTACCTTTTCACATATATTTTCTTCAGGCCATTAGGTCAATTAATTCTCGTTCAAAATAATATATCAAAAACAAGTATTACTAATTTACCTGATTTTATTTCATCTAGGTAAAGAGCTTAGATTAGATAAGGTCAAGTCATCTTTATATGATATGAAATATGAACTATTTTCCTTTGACTCATTTTCTTTGCGCATAAAATTATTGATTGCTTGCGTGAGGATTTTGAGTTAGTATTTTATATTTTTCTTATCATTTACAATGTCTTAAATTATCACCTTTACCACGAATTTTAATAAACTTAGCATCACTGTTAATAATATCTATCACTTAGATTAGAAAAATGGGGAAAGCTTTATTCTAAACAACTTTCCCCCTATACCTTAGACTGTGCGTAAACCTTTATTAATCTGGTTTTATTTCAAAATCGGTTCAATTAATTTCTTCTCGATCATAATTTTTTTTAGATTTTGTGATCAAATTTTTCTCGAGAATAAGTTTTCACAGAAATATCGAACTTTCTTTAGTTTTCCTGAAACAGATCCTGTTACTTTAAATTGTAGTTTTTTTGTCCATTAGTATTTTTGTTACTTTGCTCTGTTAATTTCTCTAATATCTAATTCAAATGCACAGAACAATTTTTTGAAAAAAAAACACTTTTCTATATTTCATATTTTTAACTATTGAAGCTATTCTGTGCTGTGATATCTTTTAATTATAAATATTCTTTATATATTTTACAAAAATCTAATTTTATTTATTAATTTTCCCTCTTTGCCATCTAAATATTAAATTTATTTATAAGCTACTCATTTTGGCAATAATTATATTTAGGTTTCCCTTCTTTCAATTGCCCTTATTTTATTCCCAAACTGTTTTAAAATTCTAGTTTTCTCTAAAATTTCAACTATATTCCAATTCTGTTTATCATTTATATTGCTCTCACTTTTTCTATGTCTTTCAAATTATGTCAACTATTATTAGAATTAATTTTCTTTATTTGACTTGAATTAAGCATAGTCTGATGCATAGAAACATACTGAATAAATCCATCTATATATCAGATCTATTCATTTCATCAATTTACTAATAGTCTGGTCATGAGTCGAAAAAAATGTTTTTAATGCAAAATCTTTAGTGCCTCGTTAGTGCTTCATTGTACTTCAAACCCAAACCCAGCCACAGTTACGATTCCAGACAAATAGAGTTTTAAAGTGCATACCTGGAAGCTGGCTACAGCTTTTTTGTTACGGAAGCACTAAGGACAATTGTTTATTTTGAGCAACCATCCACCCATACTATTATTAATGCTATTGGATACTACGTTACATATGCAAAAAAAATTGATGGGCTGCGGGAAGTTTTTGACGACTGCTCAAAAAAGTTTTCAACAGTGTCATCAAATCAAAGAGTAAATTCTCACGTTGTATGTGATTTGCTTTAATTGTTTTTGATTTATGTACTTAGTTTATAAATGTTTCACTCATTTACTGCAGACTTATTTCGTTACGAGCCCACCCCAATATATTTTGAAACGACAGAACTTGTGCCTCCATTGGCCCGTAGAGCTTGTTTCAACTGTTGCTTGCCCAATGATACTTTTTAACATACTATAGAAATTAAAGCAAGATGGATCTTCGTGGAAGCAGTGAGAGAAGAATGGATATAGATCTATGATAAGAAACTAAACATCATTTTACTCGTCGGTATTTACTTAAGGTTCTTAGGGATGGTTACTCAAATGAGATAGCTCGACCAGGCGACCGTTTCATTCGATTTGATCGGCAATTTAACCCAAAATCCGTAAAAATCAAAAATACCGTTCTGTCCCTTGTAAGCGTCATGGTGGTAGCAGTGGGCATAGTAGTGCTATCTCTATTTACCGAATAATCTATAAGTTTTTGTGTTTTATTTGGAGGATCTGTAGTTCTTATAAAGCGAAAGCGTCTGATTTGACTTGTGAAATTTGAGGTTCTATATTAAGTGTGGCTGGGTTCTGGTTTGAAGCACAACGAAGCACTAACAAAGCACTAAAGATTTTGTATAGTAGCGTCATAAGTGCTTCTATAACAAACAATTTGTAGCAAGCTTCCTGCTATGCACTTTAAGCCCTATTTCTCAGGAACCGTACCTGTGGCTGAGTTCTGTTTTAAACCACAGTGAAGCACTAACGAAGCGCTAAAGATTTTGTATAGTAACCTTACTAGTGCTTCTATAACAAAGATGTTGTAGCCAACTTTCAGGTATGCACTTTGAAGCCCTATTTTGTAGAAACAATAACTGTAGCTGAGTATAGAGCACAATGAAACACTAAGGAATCACTAAAGATTTTGTATAATAACGTATTAGTGCTTCTATAAAAAAAATGCTGTAGCCAGCTTCCAGGTATGCACTCTGAAGCTCTATTTCTCAGGAACTGTGGCTGGGTTTTGGTTTGAAACACAATGAAGCACTAACAAAGCACTAAAGATTTTGTATAGTAGCGTCATTAGTGCTTCTATAACAAATAATTTGTAGCAAGCTTCCAGGTATGCACTTTGAGGCCCTATTTCTCAGGAACCGTACCTGTGGCTGAGTTCTGTTTTAAACCACAGTGGAGCACTAACGAAGCGCTAAAGATTTTGTATAGTCACCTTACTAGTGCTTCTATAACAAAGATGTTGTAGCCAACTTTCAGGTATGCACTTTGTAGCCCTATTTTGTAGAAACAATAACTGTAGCTGGGTATGGAGCACAATGAAGCACTAAGAAAGCACTAAAGATTTTGTACAGTAACGTCATTAGTGCTTCTATAAGGAAAATGCTGTAACCAGGTTCCAGGTATGCATTCTGAAGCTCTATTTCTCCGGAACTGTAACTGTGGCTGGGTTCTGGTTTGAAGCACAATGAAACACCAATAAAGCCCTAAAGATTTTGTATATTAACGTCATTAGTGCTTTCATAACAAAAAAGCAGTAGGCAGCTTCTAGGTATGCATTTTGAAGCCCTATTTCTCAAGAACCGTAATTGTGGCTGGATTCTAGTTTAAAGCACGGTGAAGCACTAAGGAAGCACTAAAGATTTTGTACAGTAACGTCATTAGTGCTTCTATAATAAAAAATGTTGTAGTCAGGTTTCAGGTATGCACTCTGAAGCCATATTTCGTAGGAACAGTAACTATAGCTGGGTATGGAGCACAATGAAGCACTAAGGAAGCACTAAAGATTTTGTACAGTAACGTCATTAGTGCTTCTATAATAAAAATGCTGTAGCTAGCTTCCAGGTATGCATTCTGAAGCTCCATTTCTCAGAAACTGTAACTGTGGCTGGGTTCTGGCTTGAAACACAATGACGCACCAACGAAGCTCTAAAAATTTTGTATATCAACGTCATTAGTGCTTCCATAACAAAAAAGCAGTAGGCAGCTTCTAGGTATGCATTTTGAAACCCTATTTCTCAAGAACCGTAACTGTGGCTGGATTCTGGTTTAAAGCACAGTGAAGCACTAACGAGGCACTAAAGATTTTGTATAGTAACGTCATTAATGCTTCTATAATAAAAATGTTGTAGCCAGGTTTCAGGTATGCACTCTGAAGCCCTATTTCGTAGGAACAGTAACTGTGGCTGGGTTCTGGTATGGAGCACAATGAAGCACTAATGATTTTGTATAGTGGCGTCATTAGTGGTTTTATAGCAAAAAAGCTGTAGGCAGCTGACAGGTATGCAATTTAAGATCCTATTTCTCAGAAACTGTGACTATGGTTGGATCCAGGTTTAAAGCACAATGAGGCACTAAGGAAGCACTAAAGATTTTACATAGTAGTGTCATTATTGCTTCACTTCCGTAGCTAGTTTCCTGGACCTATTTTAAAGTAATCTGTTTTATAAGAACGTTAGTGGATATTTATTTCATTTAATGCGTGGAATATAGAATATAGTAAAAATAGCTCTTATAACTCTAATAACATTTAGAAATGTTTGAATACTATAAGAACACATTTTCTATTCTTAAAACTTCAATATTTAGTGTTCCTAAGTTTTCTAGTCTATTTCCTTCATTATTTTCAATTTCCATGTGTCCTTCGTTTAAACTTGTTTCTGATTATTCAAAATACACATTGTTTACGATGGTGCTTATCTGATAATTAAAATATATTGCTTTTACTTACAGGAAACTTAATAAAGGCCTTATTTTAGTTATAAAAGAGTTGAAAGTTTTCTATACAACCTCTTCTTACTATACATCACGGAATTGATCGGCATTTCTTTTGAGAAATCTTAATATCAAAATTTAGGGAAGGTATTTCAGCTTCATCTTTAAGCAGTAATGTAAAATAAATTTTTAGTTATTAGGTTAAATTTATTCTCATTTTTCTTGATTTTAGGTATAAATAATAATTTTATTTTTTGTTGAGGGAAGAAACGTTTTGAGACATTGGGAACTACCAGAGATGATATTGGTAAAGGCTATCAAATTAATGCAAGCTGATGTAATCCCTTAAACAGCAAATTTAGGTTCATGTTGGAACCTAACATTTTAGTTATCGATGCTTTATAGTGAACGAAGGGCATTAAGGTAAGAGAAATAAAACTGGACAAGTTATAAGAAATAGCTTTATTTTAACATTAGATATATGTCCATTGCAATGCGCCTAATATAATACATCCTATTTTACAGTATTATGGTAATAAGCGTAAGGTTTTTGATTTTACAAGGGGATGGAAGTACCAAAGCAAATCTTTGTAAAAATGGGGCTCACAGAGTGTGCCAGCAGCGATAGCCACCAACACACGCACTTTCACAAATATTGCTTTGACTCACACGGGACACTTGACTTGCAATTTTTTAAAGAGCTAATACTGATTTTAATGTGTACCATCGAAATTACTTGCAACTTTTATGTACATTTATATACATCAATCGCCATAGAAACGTAACAAAAACAGGGTCGTCTCTTCGAAGAAATGCATTGAAAAAAATTACAGCCCGGTGAAAGGCCAGCGCCAAAAATGAATAAAACAGGCACTAATTACAGGAGCACAACGTCGATGTTTGAAGTAGGTGCAACTTAGCGAAAACGGTCACTAACTGGAAAATTCGTGTGGGTAATATTTTTTCAATGCAGTGTCTACTCTATTTGTAATATTGTTCTACAGCAGCTGAAAATTTGTTAGAATTATGTACAAAATGATATTATTAATCCAAATCTATTCTAATTAGAGCGATCACAGAATGTCTGAATGAAAGTACGTAACGGCTCTTGCGGGCCAATATTAAAAAACACTAATTATTATCAATGATTGAAGCTCGTTTTAGCGTGGGCGCTTGTCCAATGGAATTGATGATATGTCTATAATAAATTCGGAATCTCCTTATCGCTACCGGCATTCAGACGAAATAACGGAAAGAACCGCTGAGTTTTCAGGTACGAGATAATAACAAATAACGCAGAATTGAGCGGAGGAAGCGGCGAGGAAATAAAGTATACGGGATTACCGGAAACATGAACGTCGTTTATGTACATTGAGCAAGAGAGTTTCAACTGAATACACTTCCAACTTAGAATTGAATTAAGGCCCGAGGAACATCAATTTTTTGAAGGCTTTCCTAAACTCCGGGTTGAATATGGTATAGATGACCGGATTAACGAAACTGTTCATGTAACCCAGCCAAGTGGTCAGGAGGAACGCCGCCACGCCAGGCTGACATGGCAAGTTCAGCTTGCTGCACATCGCGTCCATTATGTTGCAGGTGAAGAAGGGCACCCAGCAGATCAGGAACACGCCTGGAACAAACCCGGCCGAATCAAGCCAAATCGAAAGTTTGACCCGTCTATAATTTACATTCATCCAAAAATCCTAATATCAGGTCTCTCGCAAAATATTTCCTAACTTTGAAGCCAAATTTCTGGATATAGGTTAATTTCCTAAAATTGCCTTATTTTCAAACGACGAGTCTATGATTATTTTATGTCACCTCAGTTTGCAGAATATCTTTATAGAAATAATTTTAAGTTGCCCTATTTTCAAACAAAGAGTCTATGATTAGTTTATATCATCTCCAGTTTTCAGAAAGATTTTAGAAATAATTTGAAGCGCGTAACGTGGCCTACTTGTTGTTAGAGTTGCAACAAAACAGTAATGATGACAAGTAATGATCATCGCAGCTCGACTCGAGTGCACTTCATGCTTTTAAACTTGGCTCTTCCAATTAGTCCACTTTTGTCTAAATGCGCTGGACTAGGAAGAAATCGATGGCGATTGGGTCGCGCTTATGCCGGAACTCCGGACCTAGAACAAACTCCGAGCTACATCGCATCAAGGAATTTCAAAGGGCCTTTTCGCCATCGAAATGTCGCTTCTAAATCTGGAAATTCAATTAAGCTTTGGACGCAACAGTATCGTCTAAAAACAGAGCCCCGGGCAATTTTTAATTTTACCATTTGGTTAATTAAAGTGGTTCTAGTGAACGATTCCTCTTTACAATTTTGAATTAAAGCACTGGCGGCTTGAAACGAAAAACGTGAAATCTTACAAAATGTTTTTTTAATATCTAGTGAAGTGCGTTTGCTATTTGAAATCGACAACGGCAAAGAACTGAAGAATTTTCTTTGAATTGGCGTGAGAACTTTTTTCACCATCAATTCATAAAGGTTTCTTTTGAAATCAATTTTTTTCTGATAGAAACCGCAATGTACCGCGATCTTTGCTTACGAGTTCAAACCTCTTTTGTGGCAGAATTGTTACAGATATATAATTTAGTTTTGTGCAAAGTTGGGACGCAAAGAATAATTTTGATTTAGAGTGGGCTTTGTTTGAAATATCTTTTTAGAATTTGATTTGTAGAACCGTTTTCCAGTTTTAAATTATTAACGTTCTTACCACAACTATTTCACAAAGACGATGCTCAATATTACAATTGTAATTCGAAAGAAAAAAGAGCTTTTGGGTTAAAAACATTTGTTTGCGTTTTCAAAAGTTGTGCACCCTGTATAAGAGTGAATATTCGTAGCAGTATTCAGGTTTTTCTTATACTTTGATCAAAAGTTGACTTATAATGACTACAGTTCTAAGTTCAAACCAAAGTTTATTGATTTCTTAAGAATAGTTTAAATAGTTTAAAGAAACCTTTAAACAGGTTAAATTTTTTTGTTTTAATAATCTAAACTGTGGTCTTGTTTAATTGAATAGTTTCTCTTTAAATTTTAGTTATCTCTTTTCATCAGTTTTAGAATAAATATATTTTAATCTTAAAAATAAATAAATAACTAAACATTATTTTAGATTGGTTTTTCAAATGTTAGACCTGGTTAGTAGTAAGAAAAAGTAAGTGATTTTTTAGAGTTAGAGTTTGGAGTTTCATGTTTTTTCTCTGATGCCCAAATATATAACTATACTTTTTTCTTAAAATAGAAATCAATATTATTTCAAACGGTAAACTTTAAATTGTTTTTACTCCTATTCATAAATTTTTAATATTTTATACCACTTAACTTCCACCTTTATCTACGCCACTGTAAGGTACCGCTACGAACAGTTGTAAAGTTGTACTACAAAATTACTATAATGATGATTAAGATTCTGATTGGTAGCCTAGTGCACTCACTCATTGTTTAATAGACGACCATTACAAATTGGGCGGGGTTTCGTTACGTCACTTTCCCTTTCATCATATTTATGAATGAGATGATGTAATTATGAAAACGGTTCTGTTCGTCTTACTTACGATCAGCTATACAAGGTCGTAGATATAATGAGGGGGTTGGGGGCATGGTTATACATTAATTAAACTCTTTTTCTAGAATTTTGAAATAAGTTAGATACAGTGGCGAAGCGTGTGTTTGAACTGCAAGTAGGCTGCCCGTTATTATCAAACATATATAATTTATATGCTAAATATTATTTATTTTTATTCAAAAAATTAGGGTAGGCTGCGCCTTACAGCCTTAACGGACGCTTCGCTCCTGGTTAGATATAGAGCAAATATGTATAAAAAAAAAATAGTGTGATGTTTGTGATTTTAAAATTCGTCAACGGTGTTGTTTTCAAATATTTTTCCACATATTTACGTAGCAAGATTTGTCTCTTTCCTTCTAAACATTTCTCTAAAATTGGTAATATTTTTCAATTTATTTATACTTTAATTGCTTGTCCTGAGAATTTTACAGTTCTCCTCTGACGTTGAGTAGCAGATTTATTAATAAATTTCTAAGTATTTAATAAAAAGTCAAAAAATTATTCACTCTTTGCTAAGAATTTGAAAAAGCTTACTCACTATCATCTAATATTTTCAGCATTTTATTCGGTTTCTCTTTTCTTTTTGCCAATTTTTGTTTATATCTATAATGAAATTTGATTAAACTTTGACTTCTACAGATTCACATGTATCTTCTTTTTTTTCAATTTCAGTTATCTTGTTTATGCTACTTCATATTTTGGTTACTGCTTCTATCGTTATACTTCGTCTGAATATAGCAATATACTAACTTCTTA
Source organism: Pyrochroa serraticornis (assembly GCA_905333025.2). Taxonomy (NCBI): domain Eukaryota; kingdom Metazoa; phylum Arthropoda; class Insecta; order Coleoptera; family Pyrochroidae; genus Pyrochroa; species Pyrochroa serraticornis. The sequence continues at coordinate 2,614,582 of HG995157.1, read as the reverse complement.
AAATTAACAATATTTTTTTAGATATTTTATTCCCATTATTTTGGTAATATTGCTCTTGCACTTGCTTCAGCTCTTCTTGAGCAGCTAAAATAACAAGAGCTACACAATTGAAAAATAAATTAGAGGAAAAAGTAAAAAATATATTATAAAAATATTTGTGAAATTAGATGAAGTGAGTCTTCAGGACGATAAAGATTTTTAGACAAATTTTAAAATTCAAAAAGTAATCTGCTATAATTAATTTGTAATTTTCATTGTAATTGTCTTTAGTGGTTATTGAAGATATGATAAGGCATAACAATAGCACATAATATCAAAATTACTATGAAGGAAATTATAGTACGCTATGAAAGAAAAAATCTGGGTTAAAAAAAAATATTTTGATTCTAATATGTACAATTCTTCCTAACCTTTATACACGTTTTGACTCAATGTCTTCAAAAAGTGGTTATTTTTATTCAATTTAAGACAACTAGAAATTGGTAACCTTCAAATATCATTGTCTTAATATTTTATTTTTCACAAGCACTTTTTCAAGTTAAAGATAACAAATAGTTACAAAATTTGAATTTAAATAATTATTTTTGAAAGTTATTTCTTTTTAGATTTTGTAGTTGTTTTTATCGATATTTTATTTTTAAACTATTTGCATAATGACAGATGTCTTTGACAAGAAGCTATCGTATTGAGATTGGTCAAAAAAAGAGACTGCAAAACTAACTTCTAAAATTCTTTGAAGATTCTTCTTTACTTTTTGAAAATTGTGGTAACACTTTGAAACCAAATTATTTTGATATTGTGACAATTATAATTACTCGTATAATACTTCGATTTCATAAAAAGTAGAACTACTTGGATTTAAGAAAATTACATAATTCCTCATTTCCCTCCTTTCCAGAATTTTCTGGAAGTCTATTTATTATTGAAAAATAAATTTCTAACTTACGATGGTCACGAACGTCATAATATGTTAAATTTTTACTACGTTTAATTGATGCCTAAATTAATAACTTCTGGATTAATTTTAACACAATTAAATAATGATAACGAGTTTGTGTAGTAACTTTTGACTAAACTAGTTTTTTTTTAAATTATATCAAATTTGCTACCTTCAACCCTCTAAAGTGTTCGAATTACATGTTAAAAATTTAAAACATATTTATTTGGTTAATTTCTTTTTATGAAAATATTATCCCATTAACTTTTGTTATTTATTTTTTGGCATTACTGGCTTTAGCTTTACCTAGCTTTAGCTTCTAGTGGTTAACTAAAGCAACAAAAGCTACACAATTTGATATTTTCTTTAGATAAATAATAAAGAAATAAATTATATAAAAACGTAAAATGAGGCAAAGTGCGTTTTCAAAAAAATACAGATTTTCGGAAGAAAATATACTGAAACAGTACCTGAAATAAAAATTACCATGAAAAAAACTAAAGAAATAGGCACCTATTGACATCTATCATCCCATAAATATGTTTTAAGTTAAAAAGGAGATTTCGTTCAAGAATTTGATGGAAGATTTTTGTTTTTGTTGAATAATAAACTCCAAACTTATTTTAGATACAAAGAATAAATGTCAAATTTTGTATAGCAATTAATTTGTTATCAGAAAAAAGAACTTTTCATTAAATTTTGACACAATTAGTTAATTCTAACTTTTAGAGTAAAATGAGTTTATTGGCTGAAACGACACAGGACGCGGAAACTAGAACTTGGGAACCTTCTTCACAAACTATTGTTCTCAACTGGCAGAAAGAGTTGAAGCATTATTAAAGTTACCAACTTTTTGCGGAAATAAGGGATTCATTTCGCATGTGTTGAGAAAACAAGAGCGCTGTTATCATCGTTGTACCGCAAAATGCCGCATGCTTACCCAGCACAATGGCTAATGTTTTCGTGGCCTTTCTTTCCTTCTTGGCAGACGACTTTTCGCGCTTTTTCCGACTGGCCTTGTTGACCTTGTATATTGTGAACCTGGCCGCTGTCGTGGCTTTCCTTTCCTTTTTGGACCCTGTTGATCTGTCTCGTCCAGATCCCGTGTTTATTGTAGAGACGACGGTTCTGCAAAACGTATTACCGATATGAAATATTCATATTCATGGATACACAAAGAAGATTATTTATCGCGACACCAGACAATAGCACGAAATAAATATTTGAACAACAACGAAGTTGTCGGGTTTCGTTTAGCGAAACGTAAACGGGGGTCGCGAAGAGTAACTAAAAATATGTCAATTATTCCGGGATTGGAGAGGACTTGCCTAAGTTCCGTATCTAAAGTTGCCCCGTTTCTCTTCGACTGGATACGATTCCTCTTAGGGCTCTCTTGTGCCGTCGTGTCAGGCTGACTGGGAGCGTAGCCCGAATCGTTGTTTCCGTTTGGATCTGCAAGAGGTGCTGGGGATGCTAGGCTGGCTACCACGCTTGATATGCTGCCAAACAACAAATAAAGATAATCAGTGGTCACAGCTCCGTGAAATTTACTTTTTTTAACGGACTGCGAGATATTTCGACCTGAAAAAGAGCAAGCGGGGACTGGAACTGGCAAACTAGGGCGCTAATTTCCCGAAGAAGCACAATAATTGACATATTTTTGTTACTCGAGCAGCTACAACAAGCAGGGCACTACGGGATGGCTTGAGCAAACACTGACGCGACAGCTGGGGCAGTTTGAGGCCAGGACCCTCGACAAAATTTCAGCTTCAACTGCCTTTTAGCTACTAAGTAGTCGAGCATCCAGGACACAGACTACTGAAAGTAAATAACAGCTACGGAAACATTTTCTTAATCTACCGCGATAATTTAAAGACGGCTGCGAGCGATGGGAGTTTGATCGGCGCAATTATCAAAACTGCCAAGTAAATTTGGGCGATTTGTTGAAGAATGATCCAACTGCATCATCGAAATATAAAGAATAATTTTTTTGATAACTACTTTTAGAAACTAATTTAAAATTAAATGCGTTTCAAATGCTTGAGAAATAAAAAATATCATAAAGGGTCGTGATACAATTATCATAATTCACTGGCTCACAGTGCTGGCAAATTTTTACTAAACCTAATAGAATCTTAAGTTGATTTAGTGGTAAAAATTTTATTTTAGTGTGGGGAAATTTTTAATAGAAAGTATTGTTATTGTCTGATTGATTTCTCATAAAAATATGTTCTCTGAATTTTCTTTCAACACAATTGTAAATTTTATTTTTTTCATCGCAAGTTGCTCGAGATCTAGTATTGAAAAAAAATTCTCGTTGTCGGGGGACTACATAATTTAAACACGTATACAAAAAAAGTTGTTATCGATTTTATAAACCACTGAAGGAGCCTCATAGAATTAATTTCGATGAGACCAGACACTAGGCAAGAGATCTATAAACCCCTTACTGTTTAAGTTCGTAACGAATAAAATTATGAGGTTACTGGGTGGTAATTGTAGAAATTAAAAATGAGGTTAACAAAAGAAAAAAAGTATTTTGGGGCAGAAGCTAAGTGAATTACAAACAGTTTGTAAACTACATAGATGCAAATTTGGTATTGACAACGAAATTATCTAGCAATAAGTGAAACTTACATATCTGGGAATTAAAATATCTAGCAGTGAAGATATAATGATAATAATAATTAATAATAAATAGTAGAAGTGAGACGGCAAACCACCAAAGCAGGCGGAATAGCAGGATGTTTAAAAACACAATCCGGAGGAGCGAAACACGTCGGCTTAAAGTAAAGTCCGGAGTTTATAAGGCAACCATAAGGACAATAATAACACTCACATTGCGAAAACTTGAACCCATACCGCAAAAATGGAACATTTCTGGAAACTGCTAAAATGAAAGTTGTTCCTAGAATTGCCGTTAAAATTTTGTTAGATTAAGAAAGAAGCGAAGATATGAAGCAGACCTACGGCATGAAAAACATAAACGCGGGGACGTTAAACAGGAGAAGAAATTAGAATGAGCAAATTGATAGATTGGCCAACAAACCAGTACTTAGAGATGATTCAGGACAAAAAAGACGTAAAAAACTAACGTAAATAGGCAATAAACTTGAAGGCGAAAAGTGAGAAGAAAAGATAGTCTAACAGAAAAATTATAAATAAAATAAAAATAAAATATTTTTAATTGCAAAACAGCTCTCTCCATACATTTGTTAAGGATTAGAGAGCAAATCTTCACTTTCCTGGTAGCGATATGCGGTAGGTGTATTAGATTTATTATACAATTTCTATAATTCATATAATTTGATGCACTGAAAAGTATTTACAGAAATCAATGCTCAATTTTCCAAGATAACACTTCATTATTTTTAACAACACACGTTTATTTCCTAGAAGTTGAACATTAACGATATTAAGTTTTTCGAATATACTGCTCAAGTATAGAAGCCTCATTAGAAATAACTTATCGTAGAATTCTTCATCACGCTTGTGACCTTATTCTCTCAAGAATATCGCTATTTCATTCTGTACTTCGGAGAGATGGTTCAACACCTTACCGCGCAACAACCATCAGGATGATGAATAAAATAACAATTATATATATTCAATACCTAAATAGGTATTTCTCCATCACCTATTTTAGGAAACCTAAGTCCAAGTATGCTTGATTAAAATTTTGTGTTTTTGATTTTATAATAGAGCGCTCGTACTAAGCGTTATTGATAAAGTTGAAGCTTCTTCGACCTAACCTTACGTTTGCCCCAATTAAAAATATTAATATTTTAGCGTATTGGATTACTCTTGCGGAATATTGTAAGGTAATAAAATAAAATGCAAAATATGTAAATTTGAGAACTAATAGTCTACTCCATATTTCTTTTGAAATTACTGATTTGCTACTGATAGAGAAACAGAGAAAGCAAAATACAGTATGGCTTTTTTTGTGAACCATGGAGCGATTAAGTTTAACTGATCCTTTAGTTGATGTTTGTAAATCTAATTTTAGTGAATGCGCAAGACGTGTACAAATGCATAAAACCACATGATGTAATATATTAAAAAGTGGAATTGATAAGTATTGATATTTAGGTTACAATTTTAAAAAAGTGAAAAAAAAAAGAAAAAAAATCTCTGTTAAATTAAACCATCGAGATAAATTCGTTAATTATATTTACATTTTAAAAAATAAAATTTAAATTTGGCTACAAATAACGTTAAATTTTTATAAAATATTTTATATGTTGGTGGCGGTTTAAAATCGGTTAAAATAAAATTAATACATATTTAGATTAAGCCAAACAAATGAGACAAACATGTTGTGAAACAAACTTTAAAATACAAAAAAAAAATATACGGAATTGCCCATCGAGTTGACGGGACGTAAAAATTTGGTTTCAAATTTTCCCTCTCTTAAGGTAGGTAGTCGGGCGTTCGACTACTTACCGCAAATAGCCGGGGTTATCCCGGGAATCTGCATATTTAACTACCTGCTTGCTTGATTTTCATTTAACGAATAATAGCTGGAATTGCTTGGCAAAAAGTAGTGCCGGAGTAATTTGCAGCGTCTGCAATTCAACTCTCTTCCTCCTTGTATAATTGTTAATGAACTTTGCAAATTTAATTACCGCGTCCCGACTTAGGTGGCGCGTTTAGTAATTTAAATCCTGGGTGGTAATTAGTAGCGCGGTTTGATATTGGGTTTTTAACAAATAAACGGTGGTGTTTTGCACGGTTTCCCTGTCATTTTAATCTACTCTTCTCGTCTCCTCGCAATCAATCACTGCTCTAACTGGAAGCAAGTATTACCAATATGCCGAATGGAGCTTTTAGTTTTGATAATATTGCGTCAGCTACTGCAATGACGGCATGTCAAGTAAGCGCTTCTGCAATTAGAGGACAGCGAGCACAGTATGTTGGACTAGTAACGTCGTCATTATAACAGGACCTTAGGTTTATCGGTTGGTGGTTTATAGGAGATCGAAGAGCTCGAATGGAAATTATTAGATTCGTTGGTCGTTAAGAGGAACGGTTTCAACAAATCATCAAAATTTAAGCAGGATCACCTTTCTTAATGTAGTTGTAGGCGTTAGAACTTGACTAAGTTACTGCTGTGTCAATAATAATGGGGTCAGAGGTTAGAAGTTAAAGATAGGGAATTACTTATTTGTGCTACATACATTTTTTTTGTTTTATTGCATTTGTTTGGCGAAAGAAGTGTGAAATCTTTTATTCAAGCTTCTAATGTTATGCAGAATTTATCTAGTTTGAGCCAATTTTGATTCGATCTGAGAAAGTTGCGAGTCCGATTTTGATTGCGATTGTTAAATAACTTTATAGTATACAGGGTGGTTCTTGCTCATAGCCAATTAAAAGACACAGATCAGAAATTCTGTACAGATATCAAATAGCTCATTTTTTATAAAAGAAAAATATTTTAGAATTGGTAGCACTTCCGCTAATACCGTAATTGGATCTTAGCTTCCTTATTTTAAATAAAATACCTCCAATTTCTTTTAATTCTTGAAATGTCCATTGAATTTTAGTATTAGTTTATGAATACAACCATTAAGATATTGCACTATTTTTGAAAAAAAAATTGTTTTCTCTCATAAACCCTCTTTGAATAAAAAAATAAATCCTCTAAAAAAATAAAATTAATTACATTTAAATTTTCACAGCTTCAATATACGATTGTGAAAAGCTGCAGTAATAACTTAAATTAGAAATTCTAATATGGAACGGAAATATGGAGTGAAATTTTTGTATTTTAAGTAAACTGTATAAAGTCAATTTTTCAAATATAAAGAATGACTATATATTTATAGCCCTAGTCAAAAGACAATTAAATTTTGTTTCTAATGTGTAAAGTGTTCCTATACTTATCGGTCATTGATTTTGAGTTCTTGCAGTTATCAATTAAAAATAAATATTATTTTCTTAGAAAATTACAAAATATGCAAGGCGATGCAAATAAATCTTTTTCTTTTGCTGAAAACAATTGGTAATGACTTCTTTTGGCATTTTTGTAATCTCTGTGCAAGTTACGTTGTTTCTTATTGTTTTCCTCATATTTTTCCTGCAATGCAAACTGAATACTAAAACTATGACATTTTCGGATTATTCTGCATTTACGTTAAATGCCAGAAAATTATTTCTAGAACTTGTAGAACATCCGTTTCTTGCCCCAAAGATTTGGAAAAAGATTTCGAAGACTTGAAAAAAATTTCAATAATTATGGGCAGCTAAACAGAGTTCAAGGAATAGAAAAACCTGCAACTGGAAATACAGATACTAAAATTACGATCCACTCGATCTGCGCAAAGCGATTTAAACTCTTTTTAATCTTCTAACCAAAGAATTTTAAAAAATCAACATTTTTATACTTAAAAATTTATCATTGTGCAAGCTCTCCATGCTCAGGATCCTGCATGCAGAATTAATTTCTGTGAAATGCTATTGATCAAGAGTCAGGAAAATCTTAATTTAAAGTAAAACTGTTTGGGCTGACAAGACCAAATTTTTCAATGAAGGAATCTTCCATCGTCATAATTCTCATCATTGGGGACAAGAAAATTCCAATGTTACTCGAGAGAGAAATTTCTAAGTAAGATACAGCTTCAACATTTTCTGCGTTTTGTTTAGACACCAAAGGTCGTTATTATATCTATGGTATGAATTTAAACAAAAATCTCTCTTTAGAAATCTTAGAAACTTAATGGAATTTCCTTTGGATAGTTTACCATTGGCTCATTTGGTTACCAACTGGTACTAACTAAATGGCGCTTCAGCACAATATAGCAACATAATTAGGAGGCAGTTGTCCAAACATTTCGAAGATAGGTGGATTGGACTTCACGATCCATAGAGTTAAATCTCCGGAGATGATCTAACTCAAAATTTTTCTTTGGGGAAAATCAAGGGGATAGTTTAGTTGACTCCGATAACTTCATTTGTTGATTTCCGAATCAGAGTAATAAAAGAATTTAAAAGTTTGAATCGGCAGGAAATAAGGGCGGTTGTCAAACATTTTAGACATGGATAAGGAGCAATAAAGAAAAATGTTTTGCAAGGTCTGAACTCCTTTATCATTTTTAATGAAAACAATCTTTAGTTCTACTCGAAAACGGCGAAAACTCGATAACAGCAACCGATAGGTATAGAGACACTCCTTGTGGTTAAAAACAGAATTGGATTCTTTTCAAGTGGGGATATAAAAACTATTATTTTATTTGAAGTAATTGACTTTTTACAGTTTTTTAGTACAAACATTTCACTCTATAATATCGTTCTCGATTAGAATTTCCAAATTTAATTACTGCAGTTTTATGCCACCCGGTCGTGTCTTGACGCTATCAAAATTTCAATCTTATTAATTTTCTTTATTCAGAAATTATGATTTCTTTATTCGAAAAAAATTCTTTGTGTTTATTAGACAAAATACTTTTTTTCTCAAAAATGGTGCAATATCGAGGTATAGTCGTATTCACAGACTTATAGTAAAACTCAATGAACATTTCTAAAAAATAAAAGTGACCTATTTAAAATAAAGTAGTTGAGTTTAACTTCCGGTGTTAACAAAAGTGCCATTATTCCTAAAATATTTTTCCTCGATAGATAATGAGCTATTTGAAGAGTGTACAAAATTTTAGATTTGGATCTTATTTGTTTTTCTACATTCTTCTAACGGACCATGAACACCATCCATCCTGTATAGAAAAATTGTTTCTTTGGATTTAACTTATTTAGCTCTTCATAATTTTACGTGGCACATAATCTTCCAGGAAGGCATTGTTCTAACCATAAATTTCAAGAAAATTTGATGCTAGTAAAAATTTTGAAGTGCAGATAATTTTTATTTTATAAATTTTTTTTTTTTTAAACTTGACCACTAATTGTTAATCAGAAAAACAAGAATCTATTGGCCATATGAGATCACTGTTCGCGAGTTTCTTCTAAATTTAAGTGAAAGTTTTACCACGAATCAAAAGCGAATTATTCACTAAGTCATAAAATACTATTACTTAAAATAGTAAAGTCAGAGCTTTTGATAAATTTGATAATATTTTCACTTGATAATAAGTAACTGAAAAATTATTTATTCCCATGCAGGGCTGGGTGCTATGTTATTGCCAGCACCAACACTTTTTATAACAACAGTATTTTTAAGCTTATAAATTATTCGTTACAATTAATTTTGTTAATGGATTTCCTTTGTCTGGCCCACAATCCTCAAAAGAGTAGTAATTATAAATGCATTACTGCGGTACGTAGTTATAGCATCACAGCTGTTTATAGATGCAATATAATTACTAATTTTAACCGTTCAACACGCCAAAGTAATAAAAGTTTTCTAAATAAACATTTTCCATAATTTCAAAAAATGCACTACTCATTGTTTGTAAAAAGAACCTGTAAAGATTTCTTGGCACTTTCTACTTGTAAAAGATTTGTTAACCTCTTAGGTAATTTTACAAAAACATAAACTAGTGATGGAATTAATAGCTAAGCTTCTATGTTATTCATTAAAATATATATCAATGTTAAAATTATCTCCTTTAAAACAGCTAACTACATTTGTTGTAAGTAATAAAGAAGTTTAATGATTATGAGGTAAAGTCAAAAAAATGTAAAGAATGCAAAAGTAATTGGCCTGAATATGTTAAATAAATACTTGGCGTGAAGAAAAGTTTAACAGTGTAAGAGACAGAATTTCAAATGGAAAATGTTCTTAAACTTGGCTATTACCTAACGGTGCCACCACCTTCCTATTATGAAGAAAGACTTAGACAAAATAAATAAAATGACAAAAGCAAATAAAATTTTATAAAAATTCTTACAATTCTAAAAAAGTCCACATCGAAAAAGACAAAAGAAGCACCGCAAAAATTAAGAAATAAGAAATGTCTAATGTCTACATTCGAAACCGGTTCAAAATAGCTTCAGTACTAGACCGTTATTACTATAAAACTACAAAACTTCAATGTTTAACTCAGTTTTAAAAATATTTGTCATAACATAAATTCTGTATTAGATCAATACACTGTTACAGAAGTGATTAATTAAAAAAATATTTTGAAAAAACACTGAAAAAAAAATAAGAAAGAACGTTAATTATTCTACATTTTTCTGAAAACGATTTAGGTTTAAGAATATTTGTCACAATATGGGTTAAGCATTAGGCTAGTAGTACTGCACAATAGCAGACTCAATGAGGAGTTTTACTTATCTTTGGAGCAAAGTAATTACTTGGAACAACAGGAACAAAATTTAAGATCGAAATAAAATAATTCTTAATAAAATAAAAATGTTTGTTTGCTGTAATATTTAATTTTTAAATTTCATTAAAAAACAACAAGAAAAAGTTGAATGAGTGAAATAAAATAAAATACATCAGATTATTGCTATTATTGCCAACTTGATTTCGTTCTTTTTTTACAACTTATAAATCTTTACCTATTCATCTGAGTTGTAAAGCATGAAGCCACTTGCAGTTAGCATGAGAATTTCTTAAAGCATAATTTAAATTTAATAACTTCGAATTAAAATCTTCTTATTATAGATTTTAATTTCACTTAGGATTATTTTGATACTTTTTATATATTACTTAATAATTTTAATCTGGATACATATTATTGATACGATTCCAAAAATGACTACTAAAATCATTTACCTCATTTAACCCCAAATTACTTAATATGTGATGTGAGAGTTTTCAGGGCATTTACCTTTGTTACATTTTACTGCAAAATTATAAAAGATATACTAATATGGTTTCACTTCTAAAAATTAGAAATTTAGAACTACGAAAAAAAAACGTACCAACTTTTATTAGTATGATTAATTAAATTCTGCGAAACAATTCAGAGCAAATTTAAATTAAAGCCACTTTCATAAAATAAGAGTAAAGAGCTCCAAGGTATATTTAAACAATTATAACTACGCAATTTAACATTTCTGTTATAAAATTTTACCACTCTTCAGACCGCTTTGTGAGTATGCTTGGTGCATGGCGCAGTGATGTTTGTAAAGATGCCTGAGGTGTCGTCCCAGTAACCTATTTTCCTACAAGAGTGATGCTGGTACGGACAGCTTGTAACCCTATTATCTCCGAAAGCGTCACTTTTGCCGGAAAAATTATTATGACGCTTCTCGTATAATCCAGCATCATTTCTTCTATTTCCATGCGATATATTTAGAAAAATAAAGCTTATGGCTGAACGACCGGCGATATTTCAGGAAAATGGCGAGCTTAACCCAGAGTGTTTTTAGAAGTTTCTTTTACCACAACCTGCAGAATAACTCGCTAAGGAACACTTGGTAAAATTTAGTGATCAGAGACCCTTTCAAAATTTTAAGATCACCTCAGTCGTAGTTGGAATAAAGTTTTAGCTGAACGACTTGTTTTTGTGTTACAGCGAATCTTCATGCATTTAACAAAATTTGATTACAACAGTCTATTTACGTTTTCCAGTTGTGCTAAAATCTCAAAAAAAAAAAATAATAGGGGGTGAAACGGGGTAAACAAACGTGCGGAAATTTCTATTTACTCTGGATTTTTTAATTAACATTATTATTCAGAGCTTTGAGTAAACATAATCAATTATAGAGCATAACAAACGGGATTAATTATTTGCTGTTTACATCGGAAATACACGGAATTGCATGAGTCAATCCGATCGGGACAATTTTTCTACGTTAACGGGACGTTTTTCGACTTACACGACGTCGTATTTAGGCTCGGAGTTTTTGCGTTGAACTCTGCAAAACAATAAAAGACAGAAAGTGAAAGCCTGGACCGTCACTATTCCACGCAAATAAATGCAAGTTGACACTTAAAGGCGTTGAATAAATTTAATTTCCATTGTTCCCGAACGACACGGCAAAATTAATTTCGGTTCGGCCAACTTTTGCAGCCTCAACGCGTATTAGAGGTATTAGGTTTGAATTTAATTAAATTTCAAATAACGCATGTCCTTGTGAAATTATTGTATGGCCGTTTTCAATGCCTTTGAAAATGAAAGGACAAAAGTATGAATGGTGCGGCAATATCTAACCGTTAATTTGGCAGAGAGTTAATAAGCAAAATGTGTAGTTATTGGCTTTAATGGCGTCTAAACCTGAAGGGATAATGTCGAAAACAGCTTAAGTCGCGAATTAATCACAATGGATTACGGGCCAACTCGCTCCGCCATCAGACTTTCCTTTTAACGTCACCCATGGATGTTGGTGCTCGGGATTACCTACTTAAAATAAGGCAGTTTTGTCGATAGTTTGAGATTTCAACTTTAAGGTACTCGCATGTCGAAATTTTCTTGAAATATGTCAAAAATTCTTGTCACCACCAGTTACTAATAAAAAAATATCATTCTGATCAATAACTCATTGCGATTTCATTGTTCTTAATATTGTAGATTTTTTTTTGTAGTCTAGAAGTTTTAGAATTGCAAAGTGACAATATACATAGTTGATAACTTTATGTACATATTCCTCACCCTACTTAAGTTTCTTGTAGGTCTTGTTTGGTTAGGCAGTCTAACAATTTCAAATCCGAGTATGTTGCGGGTGTACCTACACATGTAAATTAAAATTTCACTATCCTCTTCAGCAATGTGTTTAAATTTGTAACATGTGTATGCCTGGTTGAATCCCTTTGTCATGCAATCACATCTCTTCCCTTGCGGGTTGCATGCGGCCTCGATTGATGGCCTGGCACCAAATTGATTTCGGCTTTTCCGACTTATTTTCGCCAAAGCGTCGCGACGCTGGTGAAAAATGAACGGAATTCTCGTTTTTATCAAGTCTGGTGGAAGTGCATGAACTGCACGTCTCTCCTCGTCGTCAAATTGTCACTTTTTGACTGAAATATAAGGGGCGTCTGGCCCATCAACGTCGCCCCATAAATTTCTTAGGACGTCGCCACTCAAAGACATAAAGTTAACAAATTTGGGGCTAAACGCAAAGGAATTTTACTTTGCACGCGGGTGTTTTGGTAAGGTTTAGGATATATCAACAAAATTGTGTTATTTCGTACAATTTTTAAATACATTTTGAAGAGTTCAAGAAATTTAAAAGTGGCTGGCAGATATTTTTTCAATATTACTTTGTTAATTAATAAGTTAATTTTTGTTTATTGTTATCATAATAATAATAATCATATAATTTAAGGAAGATTTTTTAAATATAGAAAGAAACTTTTCTTTGAGAAAATAGTTGAAGCAAGTCGGAGTTCTTGCAATAATTTGGAAAATAAAGTTTCACTCTAAGAATTACTTAATTAATCATCAATCATTTGTTGATGCCATATATTCAGACTTTTCGGAATCAAACGGGATTCGTCTCTTTGAAATTAAGCCTTTTCAACAAATTATGACGCATTCGAATTTAAATCATGTAGATACCTGGAAGCTTCCACTGCAACATGAACTGTGTTTTATAGCTCTTATTGCATCCAAAGCATTTCTGCCACGATAACTAATTGACAGCAGTCCTGTTCTGTTCGTGAATAAAAGACGGCTGCACCCGGAACGCGGAGTAAATTATTAGCTAAAACTGTCGCTTTGACGTCTTGATTAAACACGCTCTAGCATCCTGTAGCGAATAAGTTTTGCTCAACATGGACAAAATTCCACATGGTTCGACGTGGACAAAAACGGAATTGCATAAATCCCGTCAAAGTTTCTTAATTAATAGCGTCATTCTAATTCTGAACTTACGCGGCTTCTTCGACTACCGTAGCTAAAATGAACTCGGTGCTTTTGTCGTTTGATATGACGTGACAGTCGGCTTCGGCGGCCTCTTCGTCTTCATCCCCTGACCCCGAGCCTGTGTTGGTGGCTTGTTCTTCGATAGTGGCCGGACCTAGAGTCGTTTCGGCCAATCTCCGGGTGTTGGCCACGTTTTCTATCACAGATCCGGGTTTGATTTCGCAAGGCAGAGGCTTTCGGTTGAGGCGCGCCTGCATCGCCCTATTCCTCAACGCCTACAAGTATCGGGAAAAAATTACTCATTGATGGAAATTCGATCAAGCACAGGTGGTTTCGGATTCGTCTTACCTTAAATATACTATAATACAGGAAAATCATGATGATGCAAGGGATGTAGAAGGAGGAAAGACTGGAATAGATGATGAAATCGCTATTGTAGAATAAGCAGGCATCTGCGACGCGATCGGGCGTGTTATTCAGCCCCAGGACGATGGGAGATCCGATGGCAGCTGATATCATCCACACCAACGCTATTGTCAGCCATACTCTCCTGGTGTTCTTGTGTTTCGCATATTTGATAGGCTGCGTCACTGCGATGTACCTGAAACACGGACGTGTCCATCATTAGTGACATTGTTTCCTATTGACGAAAAATTGAGATAAATTCAAGGAGTAGAAGACGTGATTAGAATTATTAGTTAATAACAATACACCTCCTGATTAAAACAAGCCTCAATTAGCTTTGCAGAATTTAGAATGATTATTACGTTGGAGTAAATTTTCGAAAGTTAATGTTCTTCGGGGTCTCAGGAAGGAAATTCATGTAGTTTTCGGTGTCGTAAATTCAATAAAATATTCGACTTGCAGTTCCTAACAGTTTCATCAAATTTTAAGGAAACTTCTAACAAGATCGTCGTGCGGAAAGTTGTTCTTAACTATTTGAAAACTTTATTTTGTTTTGCGAATGTAGCGTTGCTGAACCGAAAAGACTGAAATTGACTTGACGCATTATCCTGACTCGATCCATTCGGAATAAAAGTCGGATTAAAATAAACTAACTACAGTGACGGAAGAAGTTTTGCAAGACAGAAAACAAGGATATGGAAGAGGCGTTAAATTAGAGTTGCTGAAAACTTTGTCTGCCAATTTAACATTTAAAAATGACGATATTGCAGCAAATAAGATAATCGTTATTAAACTTGCTGCATTGAATCAATCGATTGTGATCAAGATTAAAAATTGAAATAAATTATATATTTATATTGAAGTAATTAAACATTAATATTAGAAATAACAAATAATATCACATTCAGAAATAAAGCAATGCAGATAGTGGTTGTTTGGTTCATAATATTCTGAAATCTTTTGTTATCAATTTGAGATAAAAATTTCTTGCGTTAAGAGAATACTTTTCAGTCGCAATGTCCTCTTTCAGGGATTCATCCAACGTCAATTTGAAAAATCTGAATCCTAGAGACTATGCCATGATAATTGAAGAGACGGCAAAAACCATAATAATCAATTAATTTTTGCCGGTCTTAAAGCCGAGATACAGGCGTTCAAAGTTTTAAAATTCTATGCCGTGCTAATAGTTTTCCAAATTCTATTATTTTTCCAGCAATAACCTCTAAAGAGAATGTGTTGAAATTTTGGTACAATATTTTTCAAGCCTTTGGTTATCAGTTTCTGTAGATTATTAAAAAAATTTGAATAACGCCCTTTTGCACAGTGTCGAATTTTGGACGAATCCGGATTTAATATATTGAAAGTTGTTAGGGCTTTCATTTTGGGTAAAACAGTTGAGTATATAAGAAATTGCTGATGCGCTATAGAAAGTTGGAACAAAAGTTACGGCCGGCGCTGATGGCATTCTTGCTTTTGTCCCGAGGAACTGTCCCTTGGCTTTGTCTCTACATTTCTCTTATATATTCAACCTATCTTTAAGTCGAAATCCTACCCTTCTCTGTGGAAGACCTCGAGATTGTGTTCCGTATGTAAAAAAGGGTCTAGAAACGTAGCTGAAAACTATAGACCTATTGCCGTTTGAGATTGTCTTGCGTAAGTACATCTGTGCTCATGTTAAAAACATGATTTCTCTGCATCAGCACAAATTTGTCAGGTAGGTAGACCGTTACTAACCTCTTGTGTTGCACATAAAAGTCTCTGATTCTATTGATGCAGACTTTCAGACCGATGCTGTGATAACTGACATTTCCAAGGCCTTTGATCAAATTGATTATTAAATTTTTCTTCAAAAACTGAATTTTTGCGGATTCATTGATTTGATTCTTTGATTCATATCTCTACGGGAGAAAACAATTTGATTGCTGCAAGGGTGTCAATTCCAATAAATTTGTTGCTACCTCAAATGTTCCCCAGGGCTCTATTTTGGATCCAGTATTTTATAATATCAATATTAATGATATCTATGCTACCCTAAATACTAATTTTCTACTATATGCTAACGAGCTGAAGATCTTTTCACGTGTTTTTTTTTGCGGACAACTGTAGGGAGCTGCAGTCTGATGTAGACAAAATTACATTGTCATGTGATATAAACAGATTGACTCTGAGCATAGACAAGTGCATAGTGATGCAACTAAGTCACAGGCTGTCACCAGTACGTGGTTAAGTACATGATCTTGGAGAAACCAACTGCTTTCTGTGACTTAGGGGTAACGATGGACAAAAAGTTATCTTTTTCACAACAACCGCGTCTATAATCTCCAGCTGCTACTCAACACTCGGGTGTATAAAGAAGAAGTCCTCTAGTCTCAAAATTATTGATACCTTGAAAGCGCTCTATTTCTCCTTTGTATGCTCAAAGCTGGAGTAAGCATCTGCAGTTTGGTTTCCAATCTACAAAGCCTACATAAAGAAGTTAGATAGGGTCCAAAGACGTTTCTTGAAGCATTTTTGTTTCAAGCAGAGTCGTTATTTCCCTCCAAGAGGTGTTTCACAGGACTTGCTTCTGCTGCGATTTAGCACGAAGAGTTTGTCTGACAGAAGACTATTCTCTGATGTTGCTTTCCTCTAAAAGATGTTTCGCGGTTCTGTTAATTGTGTCGGCATTTTGGAGGGGATCAGTTTATAGATCTTTAGAGTGTCGGCTAGTATTGCTCTATCTTTTACTTGTCAGCCGTTAAAATAAATATGTGATTAAAGTTACCGATTGTTCGTTTATGTATCGAATATTATCCGCTGCAAGACTCTTTCGATATTTTTGCTGATGGTTCGAGTGTATTGAAGCGGGTGACATCTTAGATGAAGTTCCGGCTGGTGAGCCTGTCAGCTCACATTCGTACATATTTGTATACAAAATGACCATGCAATGCTCGCAAGGAAGCAATAAAGAGAATTTCCAATATTAATTGACTTTCAGTTACGATGAGACGCTCTGGAAAACTTATTTACAAATCTATTTTATCCCTGAGCACGTAGTTTAGTTCAGTTTTGTAAACTATTTAATTGGTGTCTTATGTATTGTGATTTTATTTTTATTCCTTTTTATTTATTTCATCGTTGTACAATAAACATACAATTTTCTTACATACTGGAAGTTTTCCTGGTAATAAAAATATGATCAAGGATAAACCGTAATATTTCAATAAATTGTGAAAAATAGCCATTAACTAATAAATATAGCAATTAATGTTTTTGAAACTTTTAAACTGTAAATAAATTTGTTGGTTATTACTAAAATAATAAATATTTTACGTAATTGCAGACAAAATAAGTAGTTTAGTATGTTATTGTGGAAATAAATGCGTATGGCTCTTTTTGAATTTTGTATTTCTATCTATTTTTAATTTGGTTTGAAACCTTTACTTTGAGATTTTTCTCTTTCTTTCATGTAGCTATTCAAGATTCTACATTTCTTGCTGACTTTTTATTATGCTTTCTTTGTTTATCATTACATTGTTGTTATATTTTTTTTCTAAAGATATTCTGCTTATTTTTAAGTGCAACTTATTACTTCAAATACATTTTTTAGAAAGCTTACCTCAGTATATAGAATAAAATCTCAGCCAATTAATTGACTTAAAAATATAATACTAAGAAAGAGATGGGCAGAATAAAATTGAGACAATAAAAATAATATCAAGTACTTACTTGGTTGCTATATAAATAAAGATGCTACAACATTGTTCTTGTAAAACTTAAAGATTAAACTTTTTTGCAAAATATTTTAAATTTGTAAATTTTAAGATATCTACTGATCAAATTTGAAATACTATTAAGCTGTTTTTGGTAAGCCAGAATTTAAATAAATTCTGTAGTAGTAACGCAATGACAATGTCCCGCAGATAAGTTTGGATCAAATGAAAATTATGAGGTTGACAGTGATGTAGAAATAAAAAAAATATCAGAAATAAATAATAAATAATAATGTAGTTAAAGCAGCAAATGCAGAAACTGTAGTAAATCAATTCGAAATACTAAAAGATAAAAAAATACTAAGAGTATGAAAGGAAGATAAAACAAAATACATCAGAAACACAAATCCGGAAATCTCAAAATTTGCGGAAAACATGAGTGATACTAATTAGAAGGAAAAACAGGAAGTGTTAATAGAGACGTGGGAGAATATTATAATTAAAGGGTTTCAGGTTACTAGGGGTCTTAAAAGAATTAGATATATTTCGGATATTCATCTTTGTCGTCAATTGTTGGTCCTGTAAAGAGTCGGATTTTTGATAGTGTTTGGCAAAAAATATGTAGATATACTACCCTAAACAATATTAGAAATAACTGAAAACTTTAATTTTTGAAAATTTTATAATTAGTTCTAAGAACATCAACAACATTTATTAAGCAAAGAACCCAATTTACACCAAAAAAAAAAACGATGTCAAATGTATTTGAAAAACATTAAAATAAACAAATGCTAACTTAATCTATTAAAAAAAAGTATAAATGGGTAATCAGGGAAAAAGAGTTTTAAAGTGTAGAAATCCATAAGCCGTTCTAGGTCTATAATATCTTTATTTAACCCCAATTGAGATAAATGGTAAAAGTTCGGTGAGTGCCTTGGTATGCTGACAAAATCACCCTACATGCGGTAAAACTTGTAACATTCATTTCATTGAATTTATAAATTCGGTTTTTTGGTCGTTTTTGGCAGAGGCGCCGTGAGAAATCGTGAAACCGCCACTCGTTCCGGTGCAATCACGAGAACCGTTCCAGCTGAGAACAAACGTCTTCCCGACACAAAAGAGTCAGATTTCAAGGGATTTTTTTTATCAAATAAATTACTTTCGCGACAATAATTGCGTCTTTCAACCACGCTATCTATCGGTCCTCTCGATCGTGATAGTTTTCACGAATCCGCTTGGAATTTTTTCTTCCGAGCGTCTGTCATAGAAACCGAATCAATATACGTGCTCTTGGGGTCGCGTTGCTGCTGAGGTCATAAAGAAAAAACGACTAGGTATTATTTATGACCCCTCCGGTCCACGCTTAAGTAGGTTTTTATTGTTTGGGATTTTTTTTCCGCGGCTATCCTTTGTTTAATTGCGCCATTGCGGTAAATTAAACGAGACACATCAATCAAGTAAACCGACCGCCGGATGGCTAATTTAAACAAAGTCCCACAGTTTTGATGGCAACAAGGCGTATTGATCCTGAACACTTGCTTTCAGGATGGGCGCCTGCTATAGCCGCAAGGAACTAACTATATGGATGTCTGTCACTTATACTAATGAACTCATTAACTCCCTCTGAAGTGTGTAGATGGTTCTGCATGTCACGTACGTCGTTTCAAACTTAGTCGTTTTCCTATCCATAGTTGAGGAGATGACTCAATGTCAGATAAAGCCTCCCCTTAGTTATCACAACAATGACGTGAATGCGAAGATTATTATTCCTCGTTAGTTAATTGGTGTAGGTGTATGGTGCGTTGAACATTGACGACAAATTCGAATTGTTATTTCCGGCACCAGATGGCGAAAACTACCAAAATTTTTTAACAACAAAAGCTGTTTCTCTTAATTAGACTACTTATCGCCAAGAATTTTGATAAGGCCGCGTTACGACGTAATATTCCACCGCATCCGCTTGCACTGGCGGTTTCTAACAATTTGATTAAAGTCGTTGAAGTGAATTTAGGTCGTTCTCTGCACCACCGAGAATTTTATTGCCTCAAGCAAAAGAGACCGGAAATAATTTGGTCTGGTGTGAGTCTGAATATTGTTTATGAAGGTGCGTTTGCTCGAAAAATTGGCGAGGTTGTATCGTGAGGTCGGAAGAAAACAGCCGCCAATTTTTTCAAATTCTCCAATTATGCGTTATTAGGGCCTATTGGACGCGCTGGTCCAGAAAATTCATTTTCAACACCCATACCACAAAACATCGACGGCGTTTCTAAAGAAATTATTATAGGGCGCTGCCCTAAATTCGTACCTCCTGAAATCGATTACCTCACACAGTCCCTCAAGATTGTCTGCTTCAGTCAATTGACAGCGGTTGTAAAAACTTCCAATAGAAATAATTTAATGGTAGTGCGTATAACAACTTTTTTCGGGAGATTCTTTATTGGCTTTAAAATTGACAATATAAAAGAATTCGAGAGCTTAAAGTGAGTGCAAACTTTGGCACTGCACAATGGAAAACTCTCGTCAGACTTTTTGGTTACATATTGTTATTTATTTTAAAAGAAATTTAATTATGTTGAAGGAAAGGAGATAGATCCAAGAATAAGATCAAATTATTTAAAAATATATCATTTTCCTAGTTCTGACACGAATTTTACAAATTTATGTACAGTTATCCCAAGGAATGGAATGAAATGATTCTACATATTGCTATTGATTTCGTCCCGTACACAGTTTCTGGAGCGATTTATACTTAGTACGAGGTACACATTTTCTAGCTTGTATTGTAATACATCACTTTTCAAATCATTACTATCAACGTACATATTAACATATGTACGGATTTAAATTCTAGCTTATTTATTGTTATCTTATTTGGACGACAACATATTGACAACATCGCTTTTATTAGTACCCAAACAAACAATGTCCTCAATAGCTTCTGCAAGAGATATCTAGTAAAGTTTTTCTTAAAATATAAATTATTTACAACTCAATAAATATACATATGTGCCATTGCAATTAACAATTTAAGGATTTACAATTTCTAAAATTAGTTTAGGCTCATATTACTTAGGAACAGCTGTTTCTAGTATAGCCACATGTAGTTCTTATATCTACCCATATCATCTACAAGAGAAGATAGTAGTAGCTGTGTCCAGCAAAATTTTTTCTACAAAAATGGATTAAAGTGATATAGGGTAACTAAAGAAAAATTCGATAATCCCAATTTTAGATAAACGTTTTTAAATTATAAAGTGTTATCACTTTTTTTTATCCAATGATAGCCTTTACTTGTTCACCTCATGTAGTACAGTGTAATAAAAATTTGGAAAGCAAGATTCAAAATTTATATAAATAGTAGCACACAAAAAAGATATTTGAAGTAGATATTTACCAATTTACTGGTCACTGTCTTCTATTAGTATTATTATTTCAGTAGAGGAGCTGAGGCAAGAAAATATAGAATTTAGCACTAATAGTAGAGTGCTCTCGCTGAGAAAAGCTGCATTTTAAGTAATTCTGTGGGCCCTTTAAAATGAAAATGTATAAACTAGCCAAATGTGTTGCTTATGTATGGATTATAAATTCGCAAGTCGTAACTGCGTGCAAACCCAAAATTCAAATTATAAACTAATGATATCACAAGAAAGCTTCAATTTTGTAGTTTAAGGTGCCCGAAAATCAAAATATTGTCTGCAGACGTTCTTTATTTAAAATATTTAAGTTTGAAGCACTGTCCTGGAGCTACTACTGAAACGCTGTTCGCTTTATTTTGGAGGAGATTTTAAAATCTTGTTTTCTCAGTACGGTATCGGCTAAAAAGTCCTTACCTTTGGTACACTTTACTCTTTACACGCTATCTCAGTTGCCGTTGGGCAAATTCAAGAATTTCATTTTAATAAAATATAAAGAATTCTATCTGAATAACGAAATCTCTTGAATCAGATATTTTTGGAAAATATTTAACGAGATATTGATTTAAATGGAGAGTAACGTCAAAATGACCCCGTCGCCCCATGCACCCTACAACTGCCCGGCTCTCGCGACTCCACTTCAACTTAGATTCTCTGCAAGTCCCCACCTCACTTGTAAAGATCTGGACTCTGAATCAGAACTTGAATACTTTTAACTAAAACACGTTTTTTCAACAAAAAATAATTATTATGAACCAAATACTATGTTAGTTAAGAATAATGTTGAGAAATTTATTATATAAAAAAATGGTGCTTTGTAAAATCCGTGGTGAACATCTGTGACACGAACACTTGCCTTATTCGTATAGTATTATAATGCATTTGGTATTAACTAACTTACATAATAGATAGTCACTCCTTCGAATCTTCCTATTATTATTTTTGCTCGGCTGCTGTCCCATACAAAGCAGGAACTAATACATAAAACATTGTTCTTTTTCAAACAACACAATTTAGTTAAACCATCTGCAATACAGTTTTCATATTATAATGATACTTATAAATTGGCGGCTTAGGTTAACATTTTTTTGCAAAAACAAGTAGTTAAAACTGTTAAATCCCTCGGAATGGTTGGCTGTGCTTGCAAGATAGGCAAAATCTCATCCTTTTCATTATATAATTGGCAATTTGGGGTTTGATTCTAAACTATTTAGCCACACTTTAGTTTGGTAATATGCCCTCAAACAGTGCTGCTATAAGCTGCTATCTGTAGGAGGTAACTTATCTATAGTATTTGAGATTGCGAGTATTTAACTTAAATCATCTACAGATGATACATCTCTATTATTTGTATGTAGTTTAAGAACAAAATTGTGCATGTTATTATATTATTTATTACCAAATTCTGTAATACTAACTGCATCAAGTATTTTGTAATATCGTACATATACCTTTTAGCACAGTTTTTTTCTTAACCCATTAAATTTGCTAGTGATGTCACATTCAATTAATCTATGAGAAGCAGGTAAATTTTTCAGAAAAGAAAATTCATATTAATTTCGTGAACGGGAATAAATTTATGACAATCCTGTGCGTCAGTCTTCATCCAAACTTCTGTTAATTGATCTTTAAAATTGACAAAAAGAACTAACACATTAGTATCTTTGCAGTCTATTTAATGTATCCAGCTCTTTTCGCAGATAAAATTTGATGAATAAATGCAATTTTTGTGGAAGTGGTGCATCAGTTGAATCAATTATTTGGTTAATAGCCATTCTTATCAAATACTTCATTAGTACTAATGCATATGAGATTGTCATCATCACAGTTAAATATTGCTTTCATCTATTACTATTCTTTAAGTTTCTATCTCTATATTTTCACTCATAAAATCAAAGAAAATTATTTGAAGTTTCTAGACCGCTGAAACATACCAATAAATATATCAATTTCATTGAAGCTTAAAATCCATTTGTTCTGCTTTATTCTATACATTGCCTAACAACGAGACACATTATACGCATAAATAAATAATAATAACAATTACTTATAGGGTCGGAAATTTTCTTAGCCAATGTAGAAAATAAATATTTTTGAAGATTTTGGCGGCAGCACCACAGATGTTGGGTGCCTAAGAGGTAAGTGGGGACCTCCAAAGAATGTGAGGGCCATTTTGGCGTTACTCTATATTTAAATCTTGTTAAATATTTTCCAAAAAAATCAGAATCAACAGCAATCGTTATCCAGATAGAATTCTTCGATACCGAACTGAGAAAACGGCGATTTAAAATCTCCGAAGTAAAGTCAACGGCGTTTCAATGGTGGCTCCTAAACAATGCTTCAAACTTAATTATTTTAAAAATTGAACGTCTACAGAAAATATTTTGATTTTTGGACACTTTATACTACAATATTGTAGCTTTCTCGTAAGATCATTAGTGTGAATTTTGCATTGTGTCTTCACGGACTGCACAATTTTCCTACGACTTATAGATTTAGAATCCACAGCCATAAGCCACACATCTGGTTAACTCATATATTTTCATTTTAAAGTGCCCACACAAGTCAAAGTACAAGCGACTTTGCACCCTAGTATAATGTAAGAAAAGCAGCGATGTTTACGATATTTATTTTTTATCTGATTTTTGAAAGAAATCTTTATTTACAGTTATATTTAAGAATTTTTACATTAATAGAAACTTACGTCAATTATCATATAATTTATTTAAGACTACTTCATTAATTTTACGAATACCTCTATAAGTTTTTTTAGGTTAAAGTATTTCCAAATAAAGTAATAGCTTATGAAGCTTAATGCACACTAAGAACTTAATCTTGAGTAAAGCGTAATCAAACTTATTGTTTTGTTTTCAGGAAGCCAAGCATCTAGAAGTTAGTAATTTTCAAAAAATTTTTATGGTAGATGAAAGAGAGGAATATACGGACCTTTAAGGTTTCTTTAGGAAAAATTTCTAAAGGTCTGTAATAAATTGTTCTTTTTTTATTTTGGTTGATATTAACTACTGTTTAATTTTAGTTGAGTCAGAGTCTTTCACTTTAAGTTAATTGGACAGACCATCAACATTTCTTTAAAAAATATCTGGGGTTTAATATTGCAGGCTATTAGCATTCTTTATATAAAAAAATTACTAATAGATTATTTCAAAATTTGAAAATTTTTGTTCTGTTAATTTATAAATTTATTCTGATTGGTTTTATATAACATAGTACCTAGAAAAATGGCCAGGCTTATACTCTATTTGCTATTAGCTAGTACCTTAAAAGATAGTACTCTTTGTAAAACTCCCATTAAAAAAATATATAATTTGTTAATTTCCTTTATCAGACATAGTGTATCAATTTACAAGAATTTATTTAATCAACCAATTTACTTGTTACTACTATTAATATATTTCTTCCACATTATTTTGGTATATGTGAGCAAAAGCCAACGCAAGTGCGGTAATTCTTTTTGAGTGTGCTCAGAGTTTTGTGATATTTTGGTCTACGTAACCGTTGCGGATTTGGTTGTCTCTGGTGTCATTTTGTTGGGATTTTGATCCTCTTTCGATTGCTCTGCTGCTCCTTTCGTTGTGACTCCAGGTAGGTAAATTATTTGAATAATTGCTTGTTGTTTACCTAAATTGTCTTATCGTGCTCCAATAAATTTTTGCACGAATGTGATAATTCGCCCGGCGCCTCCGCCATAGGGGGTCATTATTTGAAGACAATACTAAATGTTTCCCACCGAAACCGGATCCGGTCAACGTGACCTATGGCAACAATCAAGCTACGGTGCAATTCCAAAGCAATAACCAATGTCAACATCATTCGTCTCCACAACAAGCATGTAACAACAAATGCAAGAAGATGAGCCAGGAACCTCAAACAAATACACGTCGCAAATGGTTAAAAAAAGAGAATTAAATTAATCTCCAGAAGTAACAGATATGAAAAATTTATTCTAATTTGATACTCAAATGAAATATGACCTACTTCAAATTCTCTGAGAAGAAGTCTTGCAAACAAACAAGACGGATGCTACAATAGAACCAAGAAATGGTAAACTGCTTAACTAAAACCATAGAAGAGGAACAATATCATGGCAAAGCCTTTTTAAATAATACGGTATATTTTAACGTAACACGCCAGAATCCCATCTTGAAGTTATTAAACAGCTACAGGAAGATAAAACAGTTCACCATACTCATCAAATCAGAAGAAGAAAGCACCTATAGAGTTGTACTATAAAATTGGCACCACTCTATATCTCCTCCTGATTTAAAAGAAGAAATAAAAAAACTGGGCAATTTGGTTCGGAATATAATAAACATCCGACGCCGTGTAACAATAGAACTACTACTTCTATATTTCCCATACTAAGAACCCAAGGAAAATAATAAAACAAATCTAGGATATCTAGTTCTTATGAAATTTGAAAATAACAGTCAAACCACCAAGGAAGAAAAACCTTATTGTCCAGTGTACAAGATGTCAAAGCTACGGTCACTCAAAAGCCTACCGCACAAGACTATTACCGTCTAGACGGTAATGGCAAGACCCTATGTTTGTGTCAAGTGTATAGAAAATGCAAAGACTTCAGCTCTGTGCTCAGGAAATTATACGGCCAATTTAAAAGGTGATGAGAGCCAGAAATATCAAAATAAATTAACCTCAACGTAGCTACACCTCATCCCGTAATCCAAACATTAATAATAATGACAGACAACAATTTCCTCAGCTAAATTGTAATCAATTTCTAAAACAAACTAAAGAAATTTGGCATCAAGCATTCTATTCCCAAAAACTTTTTCAAAATCATCACTCTTTTAATATAAGAGATTAACATACAATGTTCCTAAATGAGTTTAAAAATATGTTCAACTAATTATTAAATCAAAATGGCATGATCTTGAATCTGTTAAATACTGTCCTAAAGTAGATTGCTAATTGACGAACACTTCAATACAAACAAAAAATTCAACACTACTATAGCTGCCTAGAACTCTAACGGGGTGATAAACTACGTAAATAAAATTAAATTATATCTAAACTGCAACAAAATGTACATTCTCTTGATCTGAATACCTTATTGTAACACTTACTTCTTGCACCACCCGGACGGAACGGCATATGCAGGATCGGCTTTTATAATTAAATCAACTTTAAAACACCATACCTTACAGGTTTATGCTACTAAAAAATATAGAGCATCATTATAAAAGTAGAAAGCATTAATATGCCACTGATTATCTTGGTCATATTTCCCCAAACACAATATTTCAATAGAAAAATATTGCAATTTTTTTCAAATATTAGGTTGCAAAAGGTTAAAATGCCCAAAACACATCTGAGAATCGAGATTTATCTCACCCTACGGTCATAATCAAGCAAAAAAATAATTTGGAATTTTTTTCAACAGGACAACGTACTGGCCAAGAGATATTAACAAATTACCCGATCTTTTAGATTTTGAAATCACCAAAGACATTTCAGATATCTATTCTAAAACATAACCAAATTTTGTATTATCGTCTGACAACAGTCCAATAATAGCCACTTTAAGTTCAACTTAACTTTGTAGAAAGAAAACCAATTGGATTCGATTCGAAAACAATTTAAATAAAAACATCACCCTGAACCATGAAATAAAATCATCACATCAAATTGACAATGTTATAGAATATTTCACAAAAATATTACAAATTGCCATACGGAATGCCACTCCCGCTAATGAAAAAAATAATGCAATGTGACCATAACATATTTCTCATTATAAAAATAATTGTAATAGAGAAAAGAAGATCTCGTGCAAAGTGGCTGAGCACAAGAAACTTTATGGACAACATACAACTGAATAGATTGACTCATCAACTTCGTATAGTACTACAACAAGAAATGATACCTTCAAAGCCTGAAACTTGCACATTGTGGATAGGGAAATTAAATATTTGAAAGACCAAAGATATGAATTCCGCCGATTCAAAAAGTTGAAAAAAACTGGGCACAGTCAGATGCAGAAAAAACTAACGTATTTACAGAACATTTTGCTAAAGTTTTTACTCTAGTTAACAACATAAGCGACAACAAAATTAGTAATTTCCTCAATGCAGCATGTCAATTATTATTACCCATCATTGTAGTCACACTAGTTGAAGTCAGCAAAAGGATCAGAAAAACCAATTTAAAAAATACCCCTGGTTTGAACATAATTGTTAGATACATCTTAAAGTATCTCCCCAGAAAAGCTAGTGTATTACTAACACCCATCTTCAACAGTATGCTAAAAATGTGTTATTAT
Source organism: Pyrochroa serraticornis (assembly GCA_905333025.2). Lineage (NCBI taxonomy): Eukaryota > Metazoa > Arthropoda > Insecta > Coleoptera > Pyrochroidae > Pyrochroa > Pyrochroa serraticornis. The sequence goes on along the minus strand of HG995157.1, from coordinate 2,587,127 downwards.
CTCATACAGTGAAAGAATGCACAACTGGTAATAATTGCTAAGCCTGGAAACCCATCATCGAAATCCTCATCATACAGGCCCAACAGTTTACTACTACTAATGTCTAAATTTGTGAAAAACTTCTGCTAACACAAATGCCACGACAATGCCACCGGATCGTTAATAAAATTAAAGCCTGCTTGGAATAGAAAGTAATGCCTGTCTCTGTATTACTTGATATACAACAAGCATTCGATAACGTCTGACACCAAAGATTTTTATATAACCTAAAATTGCACGTGCCCACCAAAATATATCTAATTCTTAAATATTATCTAAGCAACAGATCCTTTCAAGTTAAAGTCAAATCCTCATTATCTAAATATCACCCTGTTAAATCCGGTATCTCGCAAGGTAGCGTTTTAGAACCCTTTCTATACCTGCTTTTCACATCCGACATTCCCTCTAGAGATAATATTATTATGGCCACATTTGCCGACGACAGTGCTATCCTAGTATCAAACCCAGACCCCGACAGAGCCTCATAAAAACTTTAAGATCACCTGAATGCGCTGCAAAATTGGTTGCATCGTTTGAAAAAAAGGTAAATAATCAAAAGTCAACACACGTTACTTTCACTACGAGGCAAACCATTTGTTCTCCAGTCCATATAAAAAAATTACCAATTCCGGTCAAAACTGCGATTAGATATCTTGGATTCCAGTTGGATCAAGAGCTGGCCTGGACAAGTTATATCCAAGCAAAGAAAAACATTTAAAACTAAAAGTCGAAGAAATAAACTGGATGATCAACAGTAGGTCCTAGCTATCAACAGTATAAACTAAGAATAAATTATTAATATATAAAATCATCCTAAGTCTTATATTGACCTATAAAGTTAAACTGTGAGGATGCAGTAGATTCTCCAAGACAAAAATATTTTACAGAAACAGGAACCACTATCGGCAAATTGTAAACCAACTATAGCAACCCTCTCTGCATTACAGAAAACTTAAGAAATCTTGGCTCGAAGACCTTACTGAATAGATTATATGGAGAACCGTCAATGGACAGTACCCAGACTCACGTCACCGGCTATCATTACATTTACTAAATACTCTGCCGACAAATTGAGTATATTGAATTTTTTTTATTATGTAATAATAAAAAATATATATTCTGGTATATCTACTTTTGAACTGGTCGTTTTAGTAAATGTATGTTTGTTTCGTCACACATGTTAGACACAAACAAAAGCATATAAAACTAAAGAATATCCTGAAAAGAAAATAGGTGTCAACTAAAAAGAGTCAAAGTTGAGTAATTTTCTTCTAAATGCTGGCTGTTTATTTGATATGGAGGGTGTTTTATGGTTTTTAAGAAAATACTTAGATAAAGTTGTGTCACAAGAAGTGAATTATTTAATCAACTGGATCGACTTACGATTTAGTGTCCCGACATTAAATAGCTTAGAACCAACGGATACAAGTTGCATTCTTGTACGTTTGAAAAGATTTCGTCAAATTGAGTAAATAATAAAAACTGGCAGGTTGATTGGAAATGACACAATGGTCTTCAAGGACTACAAAAAGATAATTTTGGCGCTGGATAAAGCTTTTGTGAAAATAGTTTGCGATTATCCCGAAAATTTAGCTTCACAGCCCTGCCATTAATTTCGCACAAGCTAACTTAACAACTGGTTGTAAGTTGCGGCGATGGATTTAGAAAAGTGCTTTGCGTAAGATGTGTTGATTAAAACTTTGGCTCACCTATCTATAGAGATTGCTACCAGGTTGAATATCGACGAGGTTGAGCAAGTGACATCCATCGCTATGTAAAAGTCACAGACGAACCCGGGTAAAGCCCACGTTCCGTTAACCTGTAACAAAAAAAAAATCGTCATCACAAATTGAAAAAGTGTCGACGCGTCGAAATCAACGCGCTTTCGTTAAAATGGCGCAAATCGTCCATAACCTGAGGGATTACGAAATCAATTCCAGCTCTTTGATCTCATAGTCAGTAGGCTGGGGAGGAGTAGACGAATTAGGCAGACACTACCAATAAAAGTAGAATTTTGGTTTAATTGGTGGTTAGAAAGATAAAATCTTCAAGGTCCTCCACCTAAGTATCTTTTCGCGTTTCCTGCATCCAGCCTAAATCACGATCGTTATCACCTAATAAATTATTGTCTTGTACAAATAGTTACAACACGCAATTTTATTAAAATGATACCAACCAGAACGCCCCTGTTTTCTATAAATGCCGGATAATTGGTTCGAACCGCCATCATTGAAATCTTTAAAACAGGGGCGGTCTTGAAAATTAATTTATTAGATTTAGAGCGGCCGTTAACGTCGCTGTTATGAAAAATCACTTAATTTAACAAAAATCGTTTTAGATTCAGCAGGGGGGAACGCCTTACGGGATCCGCGATCCGCAGAAGCGCAATTTTATTTTAAAGACATGCTAAGACCAATTTACCCGTTTACAACGCACCATAAATTAGAGCGCTGTCGGTATATTTTCAATTACAGCAGCTATTAACTGGGGCCGGTGCAAAGCGATCAAGCTCGTTCAATTCTGCACAAAGAACACCACGGAGAAAATCGCCATCCTTATCTGATCGATAACCCAAGAAGCGACCAAGAACGAGACAGTAAAATTCGCACCCGAAACACAGCCAAGGCTATTTGGAAGCTCGGAACGGTTTCATAAACATGTTATAGGCTTGTTTACTTCCCGATGGGAGAAAGAAGGACTCCATTACAATAATTACTGTTTTAGTTTTTTTTATCCGGGTTCGGAACGATGAGATTAGGCGATCGATAGGGATTAGGTCGTGTTTCAACTGTCCGAGGGACTCTACATTAATGACACAAGTTCACTAGGGGCGACCCGCACAAATTGTCCTCTTCCACGAACAACCCCAATAATCACAGGTGCGCCTTTATGCTAAATCGAAATCATTGCCTAACCAAAATTTGTCTTATTAACTCGATATTCGAGTTACCATCTATATTCAAATCTCACCGGATCGAGTTTTAATACAATTTTTTTTTTTATGAAATTTAATTTTTTTGTACCAAATTAATTTAAATAATCAAAAGCATTTGTTTAGTAATCTCCCATTTATGCTTCAATTGTGTAATCTGAATCCGATCTACTCGACGAGTATACATGGGAATTTGTTTGATAGTCAAAAAGAAGTTTTGTACAAGATGCCTCTGAAAGCTGCAGTGATAGAGCGTTTATTAAAACGTAATTCATGGGAGATCAAATGTAAGTTAGATAAAATTGCGCTTGATAGCATTTTACGTTTTAGTCTACATATCGCAATCTTCCTCAAAAAAACAAGTTCTCTGCAAGCTTCTGGCGAGAATTACTTTTTGTTTGCCATATAGTTAAAATATATGTTTTTATGTTCCCTGTTGATTTTGTTGTTGTTTTCGAAATTTATCGTTTTTTTTTTGTTGTATTCTTGCCAAAATTTTCGTGCTCATGTTGAAATGCTGATCGACATGTGACACTAAATCAATTACTTGTTGCCTCAGAAATTTTTATATTTTAAAATAGAATAATGGGAAAATAAACTGTTCTTAATTTATTTTTTATTATAAAACGGGCGTCTATATTATTTGATGTACCATTTTAGTTTGGAGGTTTTTGGAGAAGTTTACCTATTTATCTTTATAAAAATTGCTATTATTTCCTAATTTCTTTTCCCAGCATTTATTGTGGGAGACATAAGTTTTATGTGATACAGTCTGGGTCCGTACCGATTAATTATGTTCCAATTCTACTGCGTGTTCTGCCATCGCCAATTTGATTGGAAAGTAATATACTGCTTGCTTTCATCGACGTGGTAATGCTCTTTCTTATTTGTTACACGTAGACGATTTTACATACTCAGAACACACTATAAAATTTTCTTAGAAACGTCACTGATTTCTCTTGGAGTGCAATGTAAAATATTTCAATATTTAATTGCTTTAGAAGCATAACACCGTATTATTAGAAAAATTAAATACATAATACTCATAAGTAGTTCTATTTTTAAAGAGAAAACTTCAATTAGCTTTACTACAACATCTGCATATTAGGTTCAATCATTGTATATGGATTAAACCATCGGCTGGTAATGAATATATGCTTTATGAAACTTAAGACTAAGATCAATAATATATTAACCAAGGTATTAAGTTTCATTATAATATTAACGCAAAACCAGGACAAGATCGGCAAGACCGGTATATCACAATAGTTTAGCGAAAATACTTACTTTATGATGGCTATAAGAAGAATAATTGCAAAAATGGCCATAATTACGCTTTTCTACAAAGCGGAAGACCTTGCGTTCGGATTTCATATTTGAAAATGTGATTAGAGATCCAATTACAAAGATGGAAAAAAGTGTTTACCTCTTTGGTGAGATTGTCGATAATATTCTAAAAAGAATATTGACTCATAATATCAAATGCAAGTATGACGCATCTCGTAATCAGTGGCGAAGCGTGTGGTTGGACTGCAGGTAAGCTGCCTGTTATTATCAAACATATATAATTTTCGTTCATGTTAATAACCATCTCCGAGGATATCTTATATAAATATCTTCTCTTAAGTAGGTTAAAAAAATTAATAATATAAACATTTAATACTAATATACTTTTTAAAATATAAGACTGCGTCTCAGGGGCCTAAAAGTAAATATGGAAAATTAGTACCTAAAGTACCTAAAAACTAAATCTTAAAAACTTACTTAGATTTTTTTATATATAAGTTCGATTCTTCTCTTCTTTTTTTCTGCAAAAACATCGATGATTCCTGACACAAATTCTTGTCGAATTACAGATGTCTTAACCATACCTTTCTCAATTGCTAAAGTTGACAGGTTAGAAAGCCTTGCGTTGGTCATAGTATTACTATTGACTTTTTACTTATATTTGTATGTATATGGATTATAAGTAGGACAACGGCGGTCCAAAAAGGTTTAGTACCGGTACAAGGCGGATAGATGGCGTCGGTCCTTTCAAGATCGCTCGGTTTTTGACTTTGCTTATCATCCCCACTACGGCTTCGTTTCATTCATGAACAACCGGCAGGTGTCGAAAAACTTGAATGTCATAATTGTCAAGAAACCTTTCTTTCGGTACAGAATTAAGAAAACAAAGAAAAAATACTTAAATATATTTTTTTAATTATTGTCCTGAAAATACGTGTTCCTTACAAACCCCAACTGAACTTTTGAAAAAGTTTATAATTGCTATGAGAAAAATTAGGGGGGTTATTAAGCTCGGTCAAGTTAGCCTCCCACTTTCTGATTTTTTTTTCATGTCATCAATTGCGCTGGTTTTGTGCTTAATTGCGCTGATATTTATTTCAATTGTCCTAATCTAAAAAGCAAAAAAAATGAAACAAATCCGGGGACCAACTGAAAAACCACCCTCCCATTCTATTTCACTTTTTTACAATATTTTTGTCTTATTCAATTATGCTCGTTTTGTGCTCACTGATAACGATGTTTTTTTTAATTGTGCTCGTTTGTAAGTAAAAATTTTTTTTTAAACAAATTTGATGAGTGACTTGACCCCCAGTCTCCAATTATTTTTCACTTTTTTACAATATTTTTGCTTTATTCAATTGTGCTTATTTTGTGCTTACTGATACCGGTGTATTTTGCTTTTTAGTAAGAAGCACAATTGAAATATACATCAGCATAATAGAGCAGAAAAGTAGCAGAATTGAATAAGCCAAAAATATTGTAAGAAAATTAAAAATAATGGCAGGCTGGTCAAATCGCCCATGAAATTAGTTTTTAATTTTTTTTCTACTTACAAACGAGCACAATTGAAAAAACACCGGTATCAGTGGAAAAAAAACGAACACAACTGAATAAGCCAAAAATATTGTAAAAAAGCAAAAATATGGGCTGCTAGCAATCAAGTTGGCCCCCGGATTTGTTTTCAATTTTTTGCTCTTGAGAGTTGAGTACAAGTGAAATAAATATCGGCACAATTGAGCACAAAACCAGTACAATTTATGACATTAAAAAATATTATAATCTGAAAGTGGGAGGCTAACTTGACCGAACTGGGTTATTAAAGTTTTATTGGGCCAAGAAATATTGTAAAGCGCATAAAAGTTTCTATTATAAAAACTGGAACTAAAAATGTCCCGATATGGCTTCAAACAGAAACATGTGCATCACATAGAGATTTTATTTTAGAATTTTGAGTCAAGACATTAATTTATAAGGAATGTCAAGTGAAGCCAAATTTAAAACTACAAAGAAGCCAACCAAAATATCTATTCTGCAGCATCAGTAAATTATTTGTTCTCTTTTTTACGGGTAAAAAATTCTGTATTCGCGGATCCAAAACTATTGATTTTTCAAAATATCTATAAACAAACAAAATTTAGTGTCGTGATAATAATCACGATAAATAATCAATGGTATTACGGAGGTATGTCTTGATGCGTTTCATGGTAGTCATGCTTCGCTCGTATGAAGCTGTTATGGCTGGAATGCTCAGTACCAACCAAAGTAATTTTACGAATACTGGCAAAACATCTTTTAGTTCATTCCGGATCAAAAGCTTAAAAAGCTCCTTAGGTGGTATATATTTATCTTCACTTTCATATTTATTTATATATAAGAGTTCTCCTTTTAATTTAGTTTCATCAAATATTGGATACCGTTTTATTAAATTTTCTAAAATATTATCTGGAAAATTCTGAGGAATATTGCAGAAAGAAAACTTTTTCTCATTTAAAATTTTTAGAAAATCCAACTCTTTAAAATCCTGAAATCTCATTTCCAAATTAATTGTTACAGAGTCCAGTATTTCATACGCTAGTATTCAAAATTGTTTCATTGTGGTAATATTAAATTTGGAATTAATTGCTTCAACGCTCTCTTCATCTTCAAACTATTCTGTTTCATTACTTATGGAACTATTTAACAACTTTTTGTCATTTTCAAAACAGTCATATGTTTCTTCATCTGTTCTCAATTTTTTAATGAAATTTAAGCAAATTCGAATTTTTCTGTTACGCCGTTTTATGTCCATGCTCTTCGTTTGCAAAATGTCAAATAGTATACTAGTGTAAACAATTATCCGATTATAGAATTGTAGTAAAAATACAAACTTCGGATCCTTGAGATTTGTTCTTAATCCAATGACTTGATTTATGGAATTGCTGTCCTAACCGTCGTTTTTGATAACGTCATTAAAGGTTGCTTTTAATTCTGCATAATGTTCGATAATAATAGCAACAGCACGAGAATGAAAATTCCATATTGTTTTATAGGGATGTGGTAATTTAAAATCTCTTTGCCTTATAAGATCACTTTCTTTACTGGAACGACTAAAAAAACTGTGGAAGCCGGTGAGATTTGCAACTAATAATTTGACTTGATGGGCATAACAGTGGATAAATAGAGCGCAAAGATGTGTCTTTTTAATAATAGTATGAACACCACCAGTTGTCCCTGTCATTGTACTGGCCCCATCATAAGTTTGTGAAACTAATTTATTTGAATCAATCCTCCACTTTTTTAAAACCTGCAGTATAACAGTTGCTAAACCCTTGGCAGTTTCATTTGCAGAAACGTCATAAAATCCAACAAATTGTTTTTAGATATTCCAAGTTAACATATTAGCGTATTGCAAAATAATACTCATTTTAGTTTCAGTTGAAACATCAATAGTTTTGTCAGCAAAACAGTTTATTGCGATTTGTACTCCTCGTTAACCATTTGCAATTTATGTACCAGTTTGTTTAAAATGTCTGGTAAATTTGCCACCCTTCTTAACCATCACAAATCCATTATTAAATTTATTGTCAAAGTAGTCCACAACGATGTGTTTTATTTTTATTCAAAAAAATAGGGTAGGCCGAACCTTTCAGCCTTAACGGATGCTTCGCCCCTGCTCGTAATGCCTGCTGAAATTTCGCAAGTACTATAATCCACTGGCAAAATATTTTGTCACTATACTTTGGCTTGGTAGTTAAAACTAAACAGGGAATTCGATATGTTGTTATATTATAGAAGTAGTTTTCATTGCAGTCCAAAATTTTTATGATCAGTATTAATAGTTCTACACCAAAGCACAAATGAAAAGAGATTTCAAGATTGTTTGGAACAAATTTAGAGTGAATAGAGCTAACGGAAGTATATGCGAGCAAGTGAATGGAGGGAGCAGGGTTATTTTATGTTACTTCTCATAATTATTATTTGTACTAAAAATAATTCTTCTGTTATCTGGTTACATAAAACAATTTATTGGAAAGATTTAAGCTTTATTATTATAGTAGTTAATTCACACCATGAGTTAGCTCAAGAACAAAGCATTTTTAGCACTTTAGTTGAGAGCAAAAGAAATTTCAGTTTAATTTAATCAAAAATAGAAAATAATCAACTCCTTAGTTACGAGACAAGAATGTCAGTACTTTAGAACGTCTGTATTGGACAGGTTCATAACCGATATAACTATAAAAGTATATAATTTACGATAGAAACAAAAGTTAAAAAAGATATATGTGATAGTAAGAAATATTAATAAGAATGCAAATCATGAAATTGATAGGTCTCTGCAGGCTCTATGGCATCATAAATCAGCTCAAAATTAGAGGTAATAATTTAGTTAGTCACAACTTAAGATAACTCAGCGAAGGTTTCTAAAATCGACAGCTTATGTGCTACCTTAAGATTTATTACCAAAATATTCATTTCCCAATAAATATTGATGCAAAAATATATATTTAAATATGTTACTGGAAAGTAATATAATCGAAAACATAGATTAAAAAGTACAGTGAAAGCTCTCCTTGCGGACAGCTCCAATAAACGGATATCTCTCATAAGCGGACAAATTTCCTGGCACCAAATGTTTGTCTATAATTCTCTGCATTAATTACCTTCCAATAAACGGACGCTCTCATGAATGGACACGGACACTATAATTTGATACACACTGAATGAAAAATCTCTCTTAAGTGGACGCGTAGCTCTGATAAACGAACTTCTCGGCGTAAGTACAATGACATAATCAGATTTAAGTTGTCGGTGATTTGCCATATTATATGCTGTGATTGCGTGCAGTTTAATTCCCAGTAGTTGTTGGTGACTAAGTGAATGCTGACGTTAAAACGGCATGGAAAAAAAGCATGTTCAGTTTGCAAAAAAAAATGGAAGTGGTGACCGTTTTAGATAACGAAAAACCATCAGTTTGCGCTTTGGCAAAAAGGTTAGAACTTAACCAGTTTTTCCATGAAAGAGTATCTACATTTAATGTAATTTTAGGTTCAATATAGAAAAAACGCAAGCTGTAGAAATAGAGAAAAATAAAGTCGTCTGTATATGTGTCATTATTAGATAATTCTTTCCAAACTTTCAAAATTTCCCAGAAGTCTGCTACCCTTAAATAAACTGCTACTAAGAAGAAAAGTTAAGGTAAAATTGTTTCATGACTATGAAAAATGGAAAGGAACGTTACCACCGTAATAAAGCAGCACGTTAGTTCGTAAAGAAATTATTATCCAGCTAAATTGGCGCCTGTAAAATTTGCAATAGAAATAATTTGAATAGACTGTTTGTTCTAGCACGTGAATCATATTTTTGAATCTAAATTTATCGGAAAGAAATTGAATCTAAAAACCACAAGAATAATTTTAACAAGAAATTTGAGCCAAACTTATACCAGGGCATTTAAGCTGAAATCTTAGGTCACATGCTATTGGAGATCAACTTGGAGCTGTTGAGTCTAAATCTTTCATATACCTACCTGTATGAAATTTCTACAATCTAAAAAAGATTTTAAAAGTAAAGTTTTTCTACGAGGAAAAATAAAATGCAATTATTATTTTAACTATTTTCCTTTAAAATGTAAAATTTACCATGGCAGCTTTTATAACGAGAAAATGTTAAATTTATATCGCTCCCTACACCTTATTCCGCCAATAGATTTTTAAATCCGTCGGATTGGCAAAATCTATTCCTGACTACAACTTTTATATAATGATGTAAAATGTGATGATAGGGATGCGACCTTTTCTAGTTCATATCAGCTACAACGATGTCTCCAAATACTTTCACTATTGAACACTACTACACTTTCGCCTGTAAGATTTTTTGATACAGATGTTATCCTGCCAAAAATTTTAATAAATATGTTTGGGACCGTTTCGTGAATTTGTCAAAGACTATTGAAAATGTCTAAACAAAGTAAAAATAAGAAAAAAACATATTTCTGAGTGATAATTGAGATTCATAATTTGACAATCTGCAGCCAAATGACATTTGCGCATGTAGAGAAATAAATTGGAATGAAAAGACAATAACTACTTTTGTTGGACAGATTTCGAAACAACATAAAAGTAAAAACAAATGTAATTTTATTTTTACATAGTCTGGAATGCGTTTTTTCAGATATTTGTGTAGATCTTCCAGATTTTTTCTCAATTAAGAACATTTAATAGAGTTATTTCCATCTTGGGAGCATAGCAAACAAATAAAAAAAAATCAATCAAATATGTTGTTCCTATCATCAGTTATGATCGAAAGTGCATATATTTTTATTGATTGTTTTAGTTCGCCCGAATTTTTCGATTCTCTTTGTAATTGTCCCAAATTATTTTTCCTGGATACTTTTTCAAGACTATAACAAAAAGAAATAAGAAATTACACATATTCATCATTTGAATCGTGAGTTATGGTCTTGAATTTATACAAAACTCCCATAAAAAAGCACTTTAAGTTTTCTCAAAATTTTCCAATTTTTGGGTAACTTTTTCAATGTCTCTTTTCCGAAAAACCATATTTGGACTATAACAAATATTAAAGAAAATAGCTAAATTGGTCCAGCCACTCTCAAGTGATGAGCTTACCAACAAACAGTAATTAATATTTTTTTATATAGCTTAATTCGATTTTTAAAATAAGAATTGCAACGGCTGCCAATTTTTCGGGAAAAAATTGGCCGTTTCATAAGAACCTTTATTTGTTTCACGTGTCATAATTTAGAATGACAGATGTCTCAAGATGGCGATGTTTAGACACGCAAACAAGATACGGCGTGACTGTTCATGTAAAATTTAAGCTAGAAAACGCAATGTTGTCGTAGAAGGATCAGGAATTGTGCAATTCGGGGGCTAGTCGAGCAAATACAAAACATATATTCCCTTTTAGTACAAATTCGGTAAAAGTTAGTGGCGGCGCGAGAGCTATTAAAACGTACCCCTCATTAGCCCCTTTTGCGGAGCTTCCATTATAAATCATGCTAATTAATAATACAGAAATAATTTGCCCAACTTCCTGTGAAATTCCTGTAGCCGACCTGCCGCCCGGCCAGCCCATTACATATTAATTAGCCACCCAACAGCTACGTTATTTTCAGGCCGGATCAGCCCGGAAGAATTACCTTAGCAATAATCGCTGCAATTACCGCAACGAAGGGATTATCGCAGCAATTTAAATTTGAACAGCGACAATTTCCATTATGATTTCTTCAGTTGAGTACACTAGCTTGTAAGGTTATTGCCAATTTTCCAGTATTCGACATGTCTTTGATTCCATTAGGACGCACGCTGTACACGTCCCAGTTTCTTTATGAGGGTTAATGAAAATAATATTAGGAGTTAATTTGATCGATGCTGCAACAATAGGAGGCAAGACAAGAGCCTTTGTATCGCCCTCACCTGTTGTTGCGAGATGAAACGGAATCATCCCTGCTAAATAGAAACGCGTCCTGCTGGTGGTGATGCCTTCGCATTTCCTGCCGCCTCGAGGTATTACATTTCCCGTAAGATTCCGCACAAAGACGGTCGGTTCACTGCCATTTTCGACAGGAAATATTTTTGGTGTCGGAGATTAGCCGGTGTTCAAAGAGTGACGTAAATAATTCGGCCATAATTCAGTTGATGAGGCCGCGAGTAATTCAATTTGCATCGTCTTCTAACTCCTCGATTCATGGTCTCGGCAAAGCGAAACTGTTTGAAATTCAGTGTCATGGTTTTAATTCTTTCAGCAACCTTCCGTGAATAATTACGGCACTCAACCCTACCGCATATGGTATGCGGAACGGAATCTCCCGTTTTATTACCTACATGCGGCGACGACGCCGTTTCCCGTTTCCCCGATACAATAAATCACAAAATTTTAGCGAGGAATATCGCATTTATACGCCACTGTGCCAGAGTTAATCACGAAATTAAATCAAAATTTTATTCTTGAGTTATTTGTAGCAACACAACTACTTTGGTTTGTTAGGAAGAATTATAAATTTCCAAATAGCCCATGATTCTAGGGCAGCGGTTCTCAACCGGCACATCTGGGAAACCTAAAATTTCCGTTGACAGATATGCCAATTCCGCATTCCACACTGCCTCATTTTTCAAAGAATTTGGCTCTTAGATTTGGAGGAAAGTTCTTATTTTATTGAAAATTTCTAGCACTCTTACTAAAATTTTTTTCGAGAGTCCACATATTTCTGAGTGTAAAGCCGGCTCCAGACAATGAATTCGCTCGCCAAACATTCGCCAAATATAAGCAAATGCGGCATCGTGACGACGATACACTTGCTTATGCGTTGGTGTGCATAGATTTGTTCGAATTACAAATATTCTACAAGCGTCAACAAATGCCGTATTGTGTAGATCCTAAATACTATGGCAAGCAAAAAGATGTCTTCGCTTGGCAAATATGCGTCAAACGATATTTCGTGTGGAACATGCTACAAATGTATTTTTAATTTGCTATGGGAAAGATCGATTTGGAGGTGGTAAATAAGCACACATCAAAGCAGGCAAATCGAAAAACTTGAGGTATGATAATTACTGTGGTGAGATCTTAAATAAATAGTACAAACTTTCAAAACTATCGCCGGATGCCAATAATTGAAGGATAATACCTAAACATTTTTTTGCAAAAATTGTTTTTCTCATGTTGGTATCTTTCTTGGTTGTATATGGACCTATTTTCCCCAGAGGTGCTCAAATCTGAAATTTTGAAATCTGCCGGAAGGTTTATGTATGAAGTAACTTAACAAGCCTGATCCACCATATCTAAAAAATATTGCAGGAATCATGTATTTTGGTTCACACCTCCAATTTTATTAAAAAAACACGTACTGTGTCCTGCTTTTATTTAAGGATAATACCTACCATCTTCTTTTTCGAATTTTTTTTTACAGGACATTTTGGTTCGATTAGGTGCACACCAGCAAAAAAATTAATACGGCACTTGTTGCAACAACTGCTTAATTTTGGTTCATTTTCACAATAACTGCTCAGATTTGTTGTTAATATGGCAAACCTAAACAAGGGGTTAACAAGCAAAAGTTTTTCAAGTGTACGTATCATGTGTATACATAAGGAAATATTTGAACAAAAACTTGTTTTTTGTTCATATGATCAGGTTAGCCAAATAGCTACCAAATATTTGCTACACTTGTATTTGGCGAATGTTCGGCGAGCAACCGCATCGTCTGGAACCGCCTAAACAATGTGCGCCGACTCATATTTGGTTAAATATCATGAACTTTACTGGCAGTGTTTTCTTCCAGTTATGTGCCAACAACATGAAATATATTAGCTCCCGTAGTATTCGTAACTAGCTCTTTGCAAAAGATAATTGTTCAATTATTCTCACCTCATTTACAAATCGAACAAAAGCTATAAGTTGCGCTTTATAGCTTGCATTAGTCGACTGACCTAACTGAAGAACAAATTTCTTACAATTTTGTATTTTTTCATCAGAACACTTTCAATGTCTTCGAACACATCAGGAATTTTCTACTTCACCGTATCGTTTGACAAACGTACCTTTGCAACTTGATCTACAGCGTCACTGCGAAATATAACTTCGACAATTTCTTTACATTCTGGCAAAATAAGTTTCTTTCTGATGTTATGCACCCTATTGCTTATCAATATTAATTCCAAAACTTTGTAGCAAGCAAGTAGATCTTTATCGGATATTTTTACACGCTTCTCCATCTCTATTGCAGACTTATTCTGATTCGACAGAAGACTACCAAAATATTTCACGGATTTTTCAGTTATGTTCTGTTTCAGTAATAATTTTGTTCCAAATCTTTTTACAACTCTCAATTTTTTTTATAAATTAAAAGGCCGCTGACTACACGATACACCTGACGACTTCCCACGACACACCGGTTGAGAACCGCTGTTCTAGAGAGCCGCAGGAGATCCGTATAGAATTTCTTGAAATTTACGGAATTCCGTACAAGTCTTGAAGTTCAATTAACCTAAACGAAGGAGCACAGTAAAAATGAAATTGGGTAGACTGCAATTGAGGTTAAGTAAAGCATGCTGCGTATAATACTTTAGTTCATTTATTGTTATTCCATTCTACTAATTTAACTAAAGTTACTGAATAGTAATTAAACATAAATAATTAACGAGTGAAATCTGTTTAAGAGCCTTATAGTGTGCTCTGATGCAAAATTTCGCATAACTATCAAAATATAAAAAATATCAAACAACTATGGAACTTTGTGATACTCACAAGAGGCTTGCGGGTATTTGCTCTATTTGATTTATTTAATAATGAATTAATTATTTTTTCAAATAGGAAGTTTCTTTTTACTTTTTACTTTCGCAAAACTTGTTTGCCCGATATGATTGTTTTAAAGTTTAAATATTAAAACAAATTAATAGAAAAGCAGCTAAAAATGCCTACCTCAGAAATATAAGAAAATCTAAGTGAGCTGTAATTTATTTTTAATTTCGATTTGATTAAATGTTTGCAAATTGTGATAAAAATTATTTCTGATATTGTCTTGTTTATTTATTCAAGGACCTCTCCTCTGTAAAATTTGTCAAGCATCGCGCAGCTTTCTCTTAGTATTTAGAATAAATTTATCATTTAAAACATAAAATATTTTAATTATTGCTTTACAACTGAAAACTAGAGTGATCGTTATTTAGATTCTTTAAGGTTATTAGTTAGACTTTATTGTGGTTTCATAAATAAAACGTATAATTAGCATGAAAATTTTTCTTCTTTTTTGTCGTTTATAATTTAAATGCATGCAATAATAATATAACAATGTCTGAAATAGCTCTTATCAATTTTGAGTAAATGTTGAGCAAATATTTGCTCAAAATTGACAAGAGTTATTGTTATTGTTTTGAGTAAATTAAATAAATCATTTTAGTGAATTATCATAAGTGGAATAAAAAATTACTCAGTTCCGAGTATCACACCAAAGGTGCTAATTTTACTTAGAAGAATTTTGGTGTAAAAATTGTGTTTTATTTTTAATCAAAAAAAGGTGGACTTGGATTGATCAGATTTTAAATAAACTCAATTCTTTTACTGTGTCTAAAAAGAAAAAATCTTGAAACCAATAAAAATCTGAACCTTCTGCCATCGCAGTTTGAAGTTTTTCGATAAACGAATATTATTATTAATGAATAAAACCTAATTTATAACTAATATTAAATTTTATTATAATTGAGATAAGAGTTAAAACTAAGTTGAAAAATCGTTATATTTCATTTGTCGTTTTTAGGTTATGTTTTACAATTGATTTTTTAAGAGAAAGATGACGTTGATGCTACGAGAACTTTTTTCTTAATTGGGAGAAATCGCGCAGGAAACTCAGAGGTACCTAATCATCTACTTCGTTTAACTGGCTGTTGTGTTGCGTCAAGATGCTGGTCTTATTAGCATTGTATGAGGGTCGGGCGACTTTGCAAGAGCGGATGGCTTAGCACTTACATGGTTATTCACTTTAAGTGATAGATCTGGGTAATTCAGGTCGTTCTTGTTAGTGCATGTTCGCCCAGAAACCCCAAGATTTATTTGCTGGTTGCTTTTATCAGCAGCGCTAACTTACACAATACACTCCCCGCGAGTTTAGAGAAATTCATCACCTACCAGCGGAAATACCGTACGGGAACCTGCCCCAATCCCAATTTCTTCCTTGGTTTTGTTTTAACATTTTTCACAAGTTTAGAGGAATCTATCAAATTATTGGTGGCGTTTAACTAAATTTCGTGCTTTTCCACGTTTTCCATTGTTTTCCCGAATGTCGATTTGGGTCGTTTTCGCAATTGGAACGAATACTTCGGACCGACAACGTTTTGTGTCCTGCAATTAGGACCCTAGGGCCGCCATTTTCCGAGAAACTGCCCGATGTTGCATTGTTATTCACAACATTTCCTTTGTGCTCATGCCAGACTCGTTTCGTTGGAAAGAAGAACGAACAAGTATTTAAAATATTTACGTGCATATGAATACGAAATAAGCAAATAACGACTTTAACTAGATGATGCAAAACCTTGCTTCAAGGACCTAATAATTCCTGAAACGACAATGTTGATGTTATACAATTTATTTACAGCCACTTCAAAGGAAAGTTTTGTGGAAAATTGAGGTTGTCGCATAAACTCAATCACCTGACGTCGGACCTAGGTCAGATGTTGCAACCCTTAGAGATATCGTAATTGTTGATTACACTTTGACCTTAACATTTATATGGCAGCGATGCCACCTGCTGCCTTTATCAACGAGACTCGTTCCGGAAGCTTCAAATGATCCAGGATCTAGCTTTAACACGTGGTTATTAATATTGCGGAAGAGCAGAATTGAAGAGAAAACTTCGAGTAAACGACTGCCGTTGTGTAGTCGACTAATCAAATGTCAGCAGCGTTTCGTGAGAGGCCGCGATGTAATTTATAAGGCCAATTGGAGTTGACATTTTCTGCATGTCCGACATGTATATAATTTGTTTGCACAGTTGAAACGTGAAATTGTTCTGTAAGTCTCCGAAGAGCTAAGAGAGCGGAAGTGTTTTAATTAAACCAGTCAGACGTTAATCAAGAGTGATGCCAACACTTGAGCGTTTTATTTATTAATAAGCTGGAAGAAACGTCTCTTATCACACTAGAAAACTCTCTGAAGTCATTTTGATTGATTGCTTTTATTGGCCTCGATTGGCGCCGCTAAATGACCTGCAACGTCCAGAGAGGACTTTGCGTTTTTCAGGTGAAATTGAATAATTTTTGTTAGAAAAGCGATGAAAAATGTAATTAAATAAAGTTATGAACACGATGAATGGAACAAACTGCAGTCATTAAGGGCTGCTTTAACGAACTCGTCGTGACCTATATCAATGTTTCTTAAACCGATAACGAGTCTTCTCCATCAAAAAGATTCTAATTTATTTTCGTAATAACAAAATTAATCTTGTCTCTGTGCTCAATTATGACGAAACGACAAACCCGCCACTTTTTCATTAAATTAATGTATGCCCAAAGGTAACTCGCCATAGCTAATATATCAACAAGAAGCTTAAAAGCGAAGAAAAATTCGATGTCATATTTCATGGCCTCCCGAGTGTTCTCCAAATACAAGGATTTTTTTAAACAACCCTAAAACCAGCTTTTCCAAGTTTTTACCTTGCATCCGAACTTTTTTCCATATAAGTTATCTGTATTTTAGGAACGGCGTCGTTCAGGGACTCATTCAGGATAAGATTTTATTATTTACACATTCCGTGCTTCACTGTTTGCTACTTTGTTAGCCATCCAAAGTGAATCGATCGCAGCAACTCTGCCATAAAATTCGATTTTAAGCACTAAACTACTAAACTAGTTTTTATTACTTTTGCAAAATGAGCATAATTTTTTAAATTTTTATTCTTTATTTTTTAAAGCGATCAAACCCAGTGAAAAACATATCAGTCAAAATATAATTTAATGCTCATGAAATCTATTGAATGATTGATAAATAGTTTTATTACTTATTTTTGAAATCAGAATTAGGCACTAGTCAAGTATTTGGCACTAATTTACATTAAGTTATTTTGTTATCCCTCTAGATCAGTTGAAAATACATTCAAAACTAAATTTTCTAGTGAATCATCGTTATTCTTGCACAGAGTTTTCAATACTAGGCTTGAAATTGATTAGGAAAGACTGTTGTCCACCTGGTGCTGCAGTTTTTATGATATCCGTAATGCCAGTTCGATGATTTCACTTAATTGAATTTTGATAAAGTATGAGGTGTGCCATTATAAGGACAGACACTCAATTAACTATTTAGTTCGTGTTCTTAATGTAATGTACACAAACATTATACCTAGTGCTCCTAAAATCATGACGCTATGCATTCATATTAAATATGTCGCTCTGCAAATTAATTTCTAACTGTTATATTGCATCTGCAATTTACTTGTTATTTACACAATTGTATTGGTAATTGCATAGCACAAACTGCGCACAGGATCGGTTTGTGTATTCTATGGCGTATAATTTATATAGAAGAGAAGAGGTATGTTTTTAGTAACTATATAATATTAAACTTAAAGAATCACACCGAAATTTACCAATACAGCTAAAAACAATAGAGGGATTTAAAAGAAAAATATCTCTGAAAAGTTTGCTTTGAACTTGAATTGAATAAATCCAATAAATTTAATTTTTCACAAAAGTTAACAATAATTAAGTGTAATATTGGCGGCCGTGCTCTTTATGTGATAGTTGTGTTACTGAGAAGTGTGTTTAAAAAAGCAATAATGGATGGTTTTGAACGTTGGCGGATAGCAGTGGACATGGTCAATTTAGCTCTTCGCTTTGTATTCATTATATTTAATATTCAAATAATCATTGAGTAAAAGCAAAAATATCCAACTCGTTTGTCGTGATCATATAAGACATAATAATAAATGCTGGTTTTCGATCCAGCTCTATAATTATAACATTTATTGTTTCCGGTGATTCAAAATAATTCTATGCAAACAGTAATCAACTTCAAAAATAATTATATTTTTGTAATAATTTGTGTGATTCTTATAATGTCCCGATTTTTAAATATCGGTATTTGATAAACGGCTTCAATATTCTATTAACTTAAAGGATTAACAAACATTTTTGCTTTAATGCACAGTACTTATTTAGTTTATTTAGATTATAGCTGTGACACTTTCTTTAATAGTTGACTTAATTAATTAAAAAAGTCCATGAGACAACAAAGTTATGCTTATGAAGATAACGATCCTCAACAAACTGTTTTAATGGACGTAAAATATATGACCAGTGCAAGTAAATTGCATATGTTGATATTCTTTTGTAACTAATAAAGTACATAAAGAAATTCTAAAAAAAAAATCCAATTTTTTAAAATTGAGAAGAATTTTAAATTGAGCTGAGGGTAAAGCTTATCATATTAATTTCATTATGAAGTTTACAAACACTTTAAAAAAGAATAATAGTGTGAATTAAACAGACAAGATTTTGTCTGCAAAAAAAAATTGAACAAACAAGAAAATTTTGCTTAGGGGGATACAGCTAGAAGAAATTCTTGTGATCTAAGCTTGTCGACAAAAAGCAGACGAGTAGTAGAAAACACTTTAAATATTAGTTCCAAAATATCAAATATCAGAATTACACGATTTTGTATGTACAATATTTTTTTAATTTGGAGATTTACAGTGGCGGCCAGTAGTTAAATTTGATGGGAGGACAATAAGTAAAATTATCTAATAACAATTAATAGCCTAGTAAACTATATTTGATTTTTATTAATTTATATTCTTGAATCAGTTGTAGTAAGTTTCTAGATCACATTTGGGTACTACTATCAATCCGCTGACATACAAAAGAAATCCTACTCCCAAACAAAAAGCTAAAAAATGATACACAAAATTAACTCTATTTCCGTAAAATTTAATTGAATATAAAGGCAAAATTTATTTAATAATAAACAAAGTCTGTTCGTCTATTTCTTTGAGCTCTGAGTAATAACCAGATTATTACAATTTCTTGTAAGCTTAATAATTTCACGTTCAATATAACGCATAGTCTATAGCGCATAAAAATTTACTTTGGCTCATAATATTTTCGGAAAAGGTTCTCAATCTATTTTTAGTTGGAAAGCAATATTCACTTTCAGCTGTTGTCGTCGAAATTGTAAAAATAATTGTTAACAAGTATAGATTTACGGAAAACACTTAAAAGATTATTGTTTATGGAAAAAGTGAAGAATGTGGAGGACTCCATTGGTTTGACTACAATTTTCCCTTCTACATATGGTTCCTCCTTTAATGAAAGTGAATCTAAATTAAAATCACAGAATTGAAAAATGCTTCGGGAAGTTTACAGCAAAATTTTCAAAAGAGTTCGCCTCAGAGTGTAAGCAAGCTTCCAAATAATTATTAACAGAAAATCCTTGTAATATTTGTAATAATATCACAAATTTCTTTAGCTCTTTGTATATTTTTATCTACATATAGGGCTCGCTTTATAGATGCGGTTTTTTAAATCATCTGCACTATAGTAATCATAATCAACTTTACTGCTGATATTCCACATCGCATGCTTAAAATCAGAAATGTATTTTTGAACCTTAACACTATCTAATTATCGCAGTTGCAATTGCTAATAAATGATATCACTGTGCGACAAAACTTAATTACAGAAATATAAGCAAAAATGATTTTTTTTATGTTTAAAATAATTTACTTATTAATCCGATAGCTGCATGAGTAGTTTATCATATTCATTATCAATAATATGTTGAAAGCATTCGAGAAGTTCCTTTTTATATTTAAAAAGAGTACAGGCAACTCTGGAGTTAATATTCCAACGACCAAAGAGTATTTGATTCCCGTGGCAGCTTTCTCGTAACTATATTATGAAGAATTTGTATGCGTTGGGGTGATCTAGAAAATGATGTCAAAAAAGCAAAAGCAATCACAAAAAAATACCTTAAATTGTTTACTTTGAGTGGCTGCTGAATCTCGGTAAAATTACAAAACAAGAACGGTAGGACAGCAGAATTATTTCAAAGCTGAACACTTGCCTGTGTTATGTTTAGTTTGATTGCAGATTTCCGAAGTTACTTAAACAGCGGCACTGTTAGACAGCGTTCAGGTTTAGCACGTTATCATTGGCTTGGGCAAAATGGTTCGTGCCCATATCCAACGTCAGCTTTCTTTCAACTACCCTCGATGTATAACTGCATTGGAGAATAAGAACAATAGACAAAGTTTCATGCAATCTGGCAAAGCACGGAGGGCAACGCCAAGCTGGCAAACTGCATTCAGTTTGGAAGCGGGAAAGCTGAAATAGAAGCAGGTATCTGATGGCATTTATGAATTTTTCACTTAGGTTTTAATAGAATCTCTAATTTTTTTAGGAGTTTTGGGGGGCATTGTCCCTGTACCCCCTCTGCACCAGCCTCCACTGGAGATATGTAAGCTGTAATGTTGTTCTTATACTTCTTGATATAGCATAAATTGTAAACTACTAAATTAGAAGTATAACCATGTAATGCACTTCACTCTTGTATTATCATCCAATAGTTTATAATTTTCTTTAGTGATACTTATTATATATAGTTGTACCGCGTCTTTTTATTCAAATAAAAATTTTAATACCGCTTATGACTATATGTAAGTATGTTATATCAATTTCTATTCATTTATTCTATACTCTAAAATATTTGAAACCTTTAGATTTGCCGTCAATTAGATTTTGATGAGTTGTATATTGTTCGCATATACCGCATAATATGTTCTTTATAAAACTAAGTTATCTGTAAAATTGTGCTTTTCTTGCTTTTGTTTTTAGCCACTGGCAATATCGACGTGTA
The DNA here is from genome assembly GCA_905333025.2 of Pyrochroa serraticornis. NCBI lineage: Eukaryota > Metazoa > Arthropoda > Insecta > Coleoptera > Pyrochroidae > Pyrochroa > Pyrochroa serraticornis. The sequence continues at coordinate 2,565,526 of HG995157.1, read as the reverse complement.
ATATCAAGCAAATAACTTATTACAAAAAGCAATAAACAATTAATTTACAGATTCACGTAAACGGAAGTTTTGGAAGAGGAAAATAGGTAGTGGGCGCATTCAAAGTGATATTTAGAGCCAACAATTTAAATTAATATTAGAGCAAAATCAGTTTAGTCAAGTATTGAATATAAAAAAAGTTGAAACAAAATAAATCAATTTAATGAAAAATAATTTTTAAACAATTGGAAAAGATTCAATATTTTCGACTTCGTTAATATTTGCCAATTTCCCCAAAAATAGATTTAAATTCTCGAAGTCAAAAATTAAACGCAAAACAGAAAATTAATAGGAAATAAGAGGATTAGCTGATGGCTGGATTGATGGAAACAGCAACAATTTGCAGAGGTTAGCTTCAAAGTTGTGATGTTCTACGTCACCGGTGGAGTTATAGCATTTAATTCTTGAACGTGACCCAAGGAAAGTTGTGGTAATTTTGTCCAGAATATAAAACACAGGGGTAAAATAATCCTCTTTAAAGTGAAAAAAGATGCAAAGTGAAATGATCATGACGGTCAAAATTAAGAAAACTATATGGTGTATTCCGTGGGTTTGAGTTTCTTTTTTAAACAAAATTCTCAAATGTTTTTAACTGGACTTAAATGCGGCGTTAAAAACAATAATGACCAGTTCCATAATGAAATTAAAATAGGCTTTAATTTTAAAATCGACTTTAGTTATAAAAATCGGTTCCAATTTGATAATTTAGAGATAAACTCGACTTTAAAGTTAAAGTCCCGATTTCAGCACTTTAAGAAATGGAAAACTTTAGATGTGACATTTCAAGATTTAAAATAAATGTAAGGTAATAACTGTTTTGCTTTGAAGTAGAGGTCCTTATTGGACAAGAAGACAAAAATAAGTATTTCAAAGAAAAGTAAAATTATATAGGAGAATGACTATTGTCATAAGCATATAGAATTTTTAAATTGCTCTAGTTGGCTCCTGCAATCCTGCAAACATGTTATTGTTATAATATCAAAAATAAACTATTTCTACCTTTAACAAACATTTTTTATATTGGAGATTTTATTCGTAAGTTTACACTGATAGTAACTGTATAGTAACAAAGATTCTTCTGTGCTAAAGTTAAGTACCCCGTTGTTTGTCTTTTGTCATATATTTTGAAATTCCTTTTGGCAAAGCAAAAGCAACACCTCAATCGCGTATCATTTTATAAAATAATAAAATAATCTATAATCAGTTTTAAAAATTACAGTAGCTATAACGTCTCGACAAGCAAGAATTTTCGAATTTAAGTGGTACCAACATAGTAAAATGATAAAAAAATCGACTTCGCTTAAAGTGCATATAACATTTCATTATGAAAGGCGTCAATTTTAAATAATTTTTAAGTCGCTTTCAAGCTAAACATTCCTTTTAATAAAGGGACTTCAAACACGCATTATGGAACCGGCGTAAGATTTTGGAAAACAATCACCAGGAGTTTCAACCAATAAACTCCGAAGTGGCTTTAATTAGCAACACTTGCGTTCGATAAGCGATAATTGTCATTGACCGTTTCTTCTCTACCTCATTAAGTTGGTTCTTTCCTATATTAAACTGTATTAAAATCCTTAAATTAGATTTTTAAATTCCCTGCAAATAGTCGATATGTAGCAAACTACGACCTCTTTGATTGTAAATTAAAGCTGACAATTCCGATCTGAGCATGGAAATTAAAGTTGTTCACTTCTGTTGATATCTAATTATTAATGCTTTAGATAACATAAAACAGTACTTTAGTGTTTGTTAATAATTACAACTTTAATGACATGGTACAAGGAACTAAATTACAGGTTTAACACAACTTTGTAGCTGAAGTCAAACATAATTTTCTTTGGACAATATGGTTAATGATGCCGTAACGATGGTTTATCGTACATGATATAAAAAATTATATTTATTAATAATATTTTTATTTTGGTAACAAAAGAGTACTTAATAATTTTTTGCGAGACAAGGGGAACAGATTAGCAAATTTTTCAATGAGATTTTTTATAGCGTTACGGAAGCGGCATATTTAATTTGACATATAACTGCAATTGTCTTGGACTATCAGATAGAAAGTTAATATTAAGACAGTATTGAGCTGCTATATAATCAATTTTCAAATAGTGTTTTTTATCCGAACGGAAATTGAAATTACTAATAAGAAATGATCAAAGGGTAATCTGAGTGCACACGTATTAAATTTAGGAAATAAATGCCTCGGTGGAAGAATCTGCTGGTTAAAAATTGAGTTAATCAAGGAGGGCCCGCGGCATCTTTTTGCATTTTCCTCCAAACTTGTTGCTTCTCTTTGTGCACATTCATTCTTTGCAGCCCTCGTAGACAAACTTCCATCGATTCGAAAAATTTGTTAAGAGTTTAATTTGTGGGGAACGGTTAACGTCACCGATCGAGCTTCGAGCTTCATTCCGTCGATTCATTTATCAAAATTAAGCTTTGCCGGGTTGTCAAACGCCTTGTTGGCGTCTATAAATAAGCCATAGAGCCGATTGTTGTTTCGGCGTCCGTAAATGGCTGCATGGAATATTTTAAAATTTTGCAACTCCATTCTCCGGTTTAATTTATGATTGGCGAAAGTTTCGGCCAAACTGATAAACGTATCCAATTCATAAGGCGGGAGCGGCTGTAAAACTTTGACACGATTGAAAACTTGGCCGGATTTATCGCGGAGATCTTAGTGCCGCCCGTCGAACCCTGAGAGAGCCCGAAATTTAACTATAGAAACTTACTCATGCGTAGGTGATGAATAAATGCGTTAAGCAGGTTGCAAGAGGCGCGATATTACTTTAAAGTCAAAGAGATATGAGTTATGGGAGACTTTCCAGAAAATAAAAGAGACGTTTGATCCTCTCTCAAAAATGGTCGAGGGGTGGTGGCGAGGCGGTTTGCCGACGAGCTACCATCCCCGGGGACGGCATCAGCCAGAATCAAGGCTAACTGCGATGAAGCACTGATATATTGCACTCAGCTGAGCTCGGCCCCATGACGTCATCAATCATAAGGCTCCGGCGACACCACCAACACCGGGCTCCGTTGCGCCGCCCTTGCTTTCGCAAACATACCCAGTAAATAAACGGCAAACCGGAAGATTCAAATAACAGAAACAACCCTATAGCTCATCCCTATCGGGCGTCATTTGGCGGCTCGCCGGCCAGACATCGGAATTGGACCTCACCTTCAGATAAAGCCGAATCGGGCCCAATATGCAAAGCTACCGCAGAAAAATCGCAGCGAACGACGTTTACGGCGAAAAGCTGAAAAATAAATTGCGACACGGACCAAGAGATAGCAATGCTCAACCGCGTTTCAGCACGTTTTCCATTGTTTTACTTAAAATTCAAGTAATGCATCTGCAGTCCGCCGAATTTGCATTCAGTAAATGGGTCGCGGCAAACTTTAGCACTTAATAACAATATCTTTTTTGGTGATTATTTAGCGGCGGTAAATTATTTTGTTCACAAAATAACAAAATTGTGAATTTCTGAATCTGGGCATGGAAATGCGAAAAAAAATTCATTATATTCAAAACCTGATTTGCTAGTGAAATTCATGTCATATAACCTTTTATAAAATGCGAAACTACAGAAAAGGGGACCTGTCCTGGCACAAGACATGTAAAAAAAAGACATCACTATATCACCACAACAATACTATTCAAAACCTTAAATAGAAAAGAGAAATTCAGATATATGCGACGGCGCTTGAGTACAGGACAATCAAAATAATTTAATTTATTAACATAGTTACTTTAACATTTAAGAATTTAAAATTTTTGATAATTTAGATCTTTTTACTTGCATTTACTCTAACTCTTCATACTTTTTTCGCAAGATTTCAACAATCAGTAGAACAGTACTGTGGAAATTAGAAAAAAAAACATGTATATAAAATAGCCAGTAGGTACTCTACCATTAAAAAACTTTGTTTATCTAGAAATCAATCCCAATTCGTTTTTTTGGCTATCAGCGCTACAAAAAAACTTTCCTTCCAAATTACCACCAAAAACCTGAGAATGATAAGAATTATCTGCTAATTTGCAGGACAACTTTACGTTCTTACATTTACAATCGTTAAGACTCTTAATTGTTTAGGAAGAATCACTCACGTAACACTTGAGTCGATTTTTAATCTCAATCTCATAAACATTTTTAGATTATTAGTAAAGAGCTCGAAACATGACTAAAATTGTTATTAAAATTATTTGTAAATATTAGAAATATTAAAGACTTTATATCAGAGATTTCGGTTAAATCTAGATGATTTTTCTTTGATTGCCGTTCCTCGGAAGGCAATGGTAAATTAAGGGTAACCTGTCTAGAAATGGCTCTTCCTAAAATTTATGTAGTCGTTCCGATCCGACCTAAAATTGTTTGTACGTAATAATAAAGACGCATAAGACAGACATAAGTTGTTGGAGCATATGACACGTAAGAAAGCAAACAAAAATTCCGACTGACTAAACATAAATAAATTTAGTTTTAACATCACCAACTCCCACCCTTCACTACGGCTGGTAAAAAAACCATTTCAGCAATGGATCACTCACTCTCATCGATACTTGTACTTATGGATTCGTAGACTTTGGAATTGTTGATATCTTATTAATTTTTTTGTAATTCTTAACGTATAAACGGTTTCCACATTTGTGCAGCGATAGAATAATTTAGTATTTCTAAACAGATAGAAAAGCTATGTTTTTGATAAATAACAACCATAATGGTTCACGGAACCTAGAGTGGGCATTCTAATCGAAAACAATGTTTACTGGCAAGTAACTCAGTCTGTAGTTAAAGTGTAAATATTTAAAAATTACCTAAAACATTCCCTAGTAAAATTTCGGTATTTCCTTTAAATTTAATGTTTCCAAAAATTACCATAACTTTTAATTATATCATTTTAAAAAAACTGGATATGTTGTGTATTACATTTAAAATTGAATTTAATAATTTATCTATATTGAGCTCTTAAATCTAAAAATAAAAAATAGTTGCTCACACAATCTGATGGTGTAGAACTCGGTTTTATAACCACTTTAAGCAAAGTGAATTTTAAAAGAAACTTTAGTTTAAAGCGTGTCCTTTATAATCAGCCACAGCTATTGTTTAAATAAATCTAACTTCAAGATGGCTAAAAGTAATAAAATAACTAGAAATGACGTAAATTTAATTTAAATACAAAGTAAGTAAAATATTCCTGTTATAAGATAATTTATGTGTAATTTTCATTGCTTAAAAAGTGGAAGTAAGCTTGACATAATTTGAAGAAATAATAAAATTCAATAATGTTTCTGAAAACTTGTGGAATACTAAAAAAAATAGAAGATAAAAGTTGAAGTTATATTTATTAATTTTACATATATAACTTTGTTAATGTCTGCAATGTATTTATTTTATTTAAAGCAGTCATTAACATTTAATGTATCTATTCTTAAACTTGATAATAAAACAAATATTCCCTATGAACTTTTTTGCTTAATAAGGAAGAATGCTCAAAAATGAGAAAATTACTGTAAAGCTGTTTCAAAAAGAAACTGATAAAAAAATACAAAAGTTAACATAAAGCATTAATGGCAACTAGCCTAATTAAAAACTAAATCAATATTATACCTCTTTTTTAATACTCCATTAAATTTTCTTATATTACTATAAACGCTATCATTCAAGAGGAAACCTTCAAATCAATATCGAAATTCTGTGGGGACTAGCTGCAATCCAGTAAATGTATTTTTCCATCGAATTGACTATGTGATTTAGAAGTAGTTGTACTATATATTGGTCAAGTTAATTAATCTCCAACCACACATATTACATGACCATTATTGTTATTTTAACATTCCCAACAATTTGAGCTTAAGATTGCAAACACGTATATTTTTTTAAATTATTGTATTTTAATATAATTCAAAGATGAATTTACCGCCAGCAATGGCGTAAAAAGATATTAAAGCAGTTAATTCCAAGTATTTTCTTGGCAAAGTCAGATTATCTGCGCTATTTAAACAAAATACAGAGGCAATGTTGACGTGCTTTTAATTAAAAAAAATTTTATTATGACTATACCAATTTTTTGCACAAAACCATGTTATAGATGATAGATGTTAAAATTTCCGGTCCGTCAAAAAGCTCGTAATTTTCAGTCCGGAAAACGTAAAATTTTTTTTCTCCTTCGGATTTGCGGTTTATAGAAAAAAAGGTTTAAATTGGAAATTATAAAGTAATTTGAATTCCCTGTCACCTTCGTTTATCATTGAATTAAAGTCAAACACCGACAAAGAACAGGAATTATAGCGATAACCGGCATCAGGACGTCTCATTGCAGTTGCTGCAGCACAGGTGCGGATTCGGGGACTTTCTCCTAAATCACAACCTCGATATATTTGAATAATATGCCTTTCCGATCACAACTTAAGTCTTGATTTATATTGTGACGGTTCCATTTTGCCAAAAGTCAAATCCCCATGTTATAAATGTAATTTGGTGGTAGTAGATGGCGGGAGGGTCGGTACCGATTGATAGTGGACGGCGCATGGCACCTTTGAGTTTCTCTTTTCCGTGTTTGCCTTGGAGGTGAGCTGCTGGTTGTATATTTAACCATTTTCGGTTACCATTAATTTGAGATTTTTTTCAAGCAGCAGTTAAACCAAAAGTGTTTTATTGCCGTAAATGCATTTGGGAAAATATTTTCATACCGATTTTCGGGATTTACGACTTTCAAGGTAAGAGCATGGAGATGTGATTTGTGTCGGTTCAAATTTGATCTTTTTTCTAGTACTCACGCGATGTGTTTTCGGTGCGCCTGTTTGCCATCGATTAAAACTCTCACTAGACGTAAGGGTAGTAGGGTGTATGTTTATAGATGTTAATTGAATTGTTTCAGGGTTTTTTTGTTAATGCTTCTACTTGTTGCTGGTAAATGAACATTTCGGTCATTAATTTTTGATTGGTGGCTTCCAAGTTATCGATTTTCTATTTTTGAATGGCGCAGTTTTAAAGATTCATCCATGCCTTGCCCCACTATTTGTAAATTAAGTTGTTTAATTGTGTCCAGTTGCTTAATTTCAGCAGCTTTTGGATCTTAATTAACGACCCGTTTGTTCTAAATTCTTCTAGCTCTATCAGCATACGTCAAAGTAGACAGAGTTTCGTATAAAATTGTAATCAGCTAGGCTTACACAAGCGATCATTAAAGTAATACTGTTGCTCCCCAAAGAAAGTGGTACCCTACAGCAGTACGCCAAAATCGTGCGATTGTATCGGTTGAAAAGATTTTGGACTAAGTCTTGGACAGATTGAGTGTAAACGTCGTCCTGACTGGTGGAAGGTCCAAATACAAAATAAAAATGAAAGCTTCGTTGCTGCCATTTATTCGAACTTGCTCCACACTTTTGAATACTTCCAAAACGTCTATGCAACCCTTGGAAGTTTCCGAAGCAACCAAAGGGTGGATTCGCAACGCTACTCGTACATTTTTGTTGTCACTCTTGGTCATAATAAAAAAGTACCGCTATTTAGAACTTCACAAGTTACAAATATTTAAAACACAAACCAAACAAAGTTGACTAATTCAGGGCTGTCGCGACAGTTTTCCGCAAGAGAATGTACTAAATTATATGTCTTTAATAATATGTGTTTAAAACCCTCACTAGAGGTAAGGATGGTTTGGTGTATATTTATAGATATTAATCGAATTGTTTCAGGGCTTTTTTTGTAGTCTATGTTTTTTGGTGTTATAGTTCTTTTTCTGGAGTCGTTTATCTGGTCGCTCGCTATTGTTTTTATTTGGCCCCCTTATCACGGCGTCAACTGGATATCGTGATGATGTCGTGGTTGTTCTGGACGACCTTCCCGACTTCTTGTCATCGCCAGGTTCCATACGGCCATCATCACTACCAGCCCTCAGCCCCACGGGAGCTTTAGCGCGAGAAGCCGTAGCTGTCCGATTAGATAAGATTTGTTTAGTTGTTTTTTTTTGTACCCTGTGGTTCCGGACTATACTGGCTCCGGTTGCTCTTCAAGCAACCATTTTATAGTGAATGTTAATTTTTTCTCTTTTTTTTGAAATTGTACTATCTGCGCTGTTGCTGTTCTAGCCATTATTGTGTATTATTGTTATTGGTCAATATTGTACAGCATTTGCGTTTTACTGGATCCAGTCAAACCCACACGCTCGCATCGTTATTCTTGGTAGAGACATTAGTACTTCAGTACCTTCATGCAATATTGCTCTACTGTGTCGTATTCCTTGTGTTGTCTCTTTTCTAACGTCTTGTATGCTGTGAATAAAAACGGGTGAGGAAGATTCTTGATAATTCTTTTGCGCATAAAATAGTTGCTGACTTCCCTCTTTAGCTAGTTAAGAAGGAAAGTACATACTGGAGAGGTTTAAAGGAGAAACTTCCCTGGCGCCCATAAAATCACCATCCTTTGACCCACTGCCAACCTTCACTGAGCTAGGCCGGCCACCCTCCAAGACCAAACATCTTTTTTATTTGCTGTATATTTCTTGGTTAAGCCAAGTACCTACGGGGAGTGTAGCAATATGAACAATAGAAACTTCCGAAATTGATGTCGTATAGTCATTTCACGTCCGATTTAGCCTAACCGCAAGGATTTTTATTGATTTATTGGCCTATTATACTCATTTTTCGGAAAAAAATTCTAATATGTATTATGAAAAATTTAGTGAGCGCCATGTACCCAATTCGTGTAATTATCTCCGAATACTTCTAATGGGAAGTAACTTTAATTTTAGAAGTCAAATTTCTTAGAGGTTGCTTGATTTATAATATCCGTAGCATCGGTGTGTACTAGAATTGCTTTTTTTACGGGGCACGACTCGACAAATTGCTGTTGTAAACCTGCATAAAACCTCCTAGGAGACATTCCATCATCACCTCCGTCGATGTTTCATGATAATATGAAAGGGTGGCTTTCATAAATAATTTATCGTCGCTCTTTCACTGCAACGGCATCAATTCGAGAAACAATTAAGATATCGCCAGCACAAGTTGCATTGCAAATTAGGTTGGAAAACATACTTGCTTTGGGGGAGTTCAGCAACATCAACAAGTCTTGAAATGAAACCAGGCTTAACAACAAAGTACGCTAATGATGCCAGTTATGCAGCGGTAATAGATTTGGTAATATGCCTTCGGGTTACAATTATCCCAATTTATTATTAGATAAGCTACAAGCGGTTTCAAGTCGCAATTTCCCGAATTGCCTCAAGTGAGAGAGTTTTTTTTAACAGTTATAAATAATCATCTTGGCTTACAATAAATATCAACTTTGTTACATTTTCGGAACTTTCTCAAGCAGCTTGCATAAATAAGTATAAGCTTAATTCCTTCAACGTTTGCTATTTTGATTGGTTTTGTTATGATTTCTAGTTTATCTATGTGCTTGTAGTTAAGTTTTGTGTTTAACTTTGCTTCCTTTATTAGTTTCTAACAGTACATACCTAATAAGTCTGCAGCTTAAGGCTTAATGCACTGCAAATTTTATCTTCTTTCAAAAGTTCTAAAGTAAATTAATTTCAAATTTTAAGCGCAATGTAAAAGTTCTTAATAAAATATTGCAAGCAAAGAATAAGTGTTTCATACTTGCAATATTTTATTAATAAATTTATATAGTTACTCCTTATACTTGATATTACTGAGGTTTTTAGTTTCTTTTTTTAAAGCTATACAAAGAAGCCCTGAAAGGTAGGAATTATATCAACATAACTCTTATGTCAAAATAGGGGAATCTGACTCTATTTATCAGTACGTAGAAAGCTTAATAAAGCTGAATAATGTTTAGGACTTCTTTAAATAAAATATTTTAACAACTTATGAATTTTTTAAGCGACTATCAAATGTAGTACCTGCATAAAAAATAGGAGACATTTTTTTTAAAATTTGGACTTCTCTAAAATTGTTCTATAAGTGCCATTGCAAAGTAAATCAAGTTATTATAGTTAACTAAAATTTTATTCCTAACACTTTATACCTTTTGTTAAATTTTAATATCTGTGTTGGTTTTTGGCAAAAAAAACTAAAGCTGCACTAGGGTGCCAATTACGTCGTACCATAATGCCGGTGCTGCCTGTGCCCTCACTTCAAATTTTGTTAAGAAAAACGCACATCTCTTGCAATTCTCACTAATTATTTTATGAGATATTTTGTAAAATTCAAAAAAACTGAAGCAAAAATCACCTAATTTTGTAGTCTTTATAAAGATTGAGTGCTTGACCTTTAACATTGTAGGTTGATGACAATTTCCGAACTTATTTGAAATAAACTTCAAGTATTTCCTTTTTGTAATTCTGTGTAATGGAAAATATCGCTGTTATCCGAAATAACAAAATTTAATATTTACTACATCCCCAATTACTGATATTGTTTCAATAAAAATTGTGAAGTCTTGGTCTCGCACTTCAAACTTTGCAGAAATATCAGGACTTTTACAGCCCGGTTATAAAGAATTCCATTTTAATGTCAGCTTTAGCGTAAAAACGCTAAATATTTCGACTTCCACAGGTAATAAAGTTTTTATTGAAAATTTCTGAATTATTGCAAGTCGCAATTAAATCCGGTAAAGCCAAGTATTTCCGGATTAAACTTTTGCTAATCCCCAACAATAATCTGCGTGGTCTGTAAATTTTTTGAGTGGCAAACGCAAACTTTCTGGTCGAGTGTTTGGAAATTGTAAAATATCGTTGTTTTAGTGCCACTCCAAACTGGAAACATACGATTAATTTCGAAAAGTTTTTCCCGACGTCTCTCAAGCTCGGAGCCGGGTTCTCGAGGACCTTTTGTGACTCGTTCTCGACTACTATGAGATCTTATTTCAGTAACAATGCGGGCATCAACAATTGAAGCCCAGGGGTAATCGCAGTTAACAATGACATCTATCTGGAGTGCATCAATAGCCTGCGGACCAGACGAGAAACTACGTAGAGCTTCTCGGAACGTATAGCGGGAACCTCGATAGTATTCGCTTTGTAAGATTAACTATTTACCTAAATCTCGAATATTACTTTCCTTTATGGTGGATAATGTCCAGATTAAAACCTCGACAATAACGCGTTGCCCCGGGGATCCGGAAAGAATCTTCCACGAAATTAAATAATCCTTGCACCAACAATAAAGTGGTCGATCCATCGAACTTAAATCCTTTTCAGTCTATTGATTATGTTTAGGTCAATTCGTGAAGTTTTGTTGGATAACGTTTCAAATTTATGCCAATTTGGCTAATCGCTTCAACTTTACCATTGTGATTAGTTGACCGACTTACCGCGAATTAGCAACTTCCAACAGAAATTCCACTCCCATAACCCTATTTATAAATATTTAAACAACTTTGATTTCGAGGGTCCTTAATGGCGTCCATAAAGTTGAGCATTATTAGCATATAAACTGCTCTTCAAATGTTTGGGGAAACCCCGACGTTGTGCGAATTTACATGCTGGGTTTGGTCCCATCTTTAATAAAAACCGCAATTCTATACAAAAATTGTGCTTATGAATAATTATTACAGGGAAAGTTCTCGACATAATTGGATTAATGAAAATGAAAGAGTGACATTTTTAATTATTTAAAAAGAATGTTCAAAAGTTCCGGCTTACACGTGCAACTAATGAACCTCTCGTGTAAGATTTCAAAATTGCATCCTGGCGCCAATTATCTCTTGGGATGATGGGCAATTGACTTGCTTCTGGTGTAGCAAAATGAAATACCGCAGATGAATTCGCGCTTATGAGGAAAGATACTGGCTAATACAAGGTCTATAACTAAAAGTATTCATTATTTTTGTTAAACAGCAGCAAAGTATTGAGTGGATTCTTCTGTTCATAAATTATACTTTAAAGTTCTGTGTAATATCAGCCACAATTTTTTTCTCTCTTAAGATACAAATGAATTTCCTACAATATTTAACTATGAGAATGCTTTAATTCTTTCTGGTAGCAGAAACTGAGATGCTCTGCAAATGCACGAGTGGGAACCACGTGCCGACAGTACAATCAATTTTCTTTCGTTGGATTTGAATTTCAATCTTTCCCAATCTCTAATGTTTATTTATTATTATATTAAATTTTATAAGATAAAACATATCTTACAGACCTTCACCTTAAATAAATTTTTTGGAATTAATCTTATTTTTGTAAGAAATTTTTTTTTTATTTATTTTATCTCTATTTCTTTCTAAATAACTATTATTTAAGAATTTAAACTGGTTATTGGAGTTTCATGCATACCGATTCACTTTTCTGTATTTTCTCTGTATTGATTTTAACTAAGGGGAAAATAATAGTTTTCTGACAATTTGTCTTGAAAAGGCCATATCAACATTGTAGCTACTTTATAAACTTAAAAATTGAATAGACCGATGTGAATATGAAATTATCATGCACGCTGCATGATTAAAGTTAGTGTGGTTACGTTTATTTATCAAGAAAATTTATTTTAATTTATTGCAAACTTAATATTGTCAAAGAATAATCAATTAAAAATTAATTGTTGTTCATTTTTGAACAACTTCTAAGAAATTCATTTGTGCAATATTAAAATTAAATTATTAAATTAAATTAAAATTAAAATATTAAAATTCTGAAAAGAGTAAACAATTCACAGTAACGTGGTTGTGACCAACAGAGTTAAATTAAAAAATGTCGTAACGTGTTTTTAAAACTTTGCAGCTAAAGAATAACGCTCATTTTCTTATTCAAGTCATCTAAGAAATAGTGTTCACAAGTATTTACAACTCAAACTTGATTTCACGTATTCGTCTAACTGCACTCGCATGATATCACAATATTTTTTTTAAACCGACCTTCAGATCTATCCTTTCATTGTATAGAAATACACTTGCTCCAATACTTATAACATACAAACAAAAATAATTGGTTTGCTGACGTATTGAAATTCAGCGTATATTCTTGACTTTTTTTTTCTTTAACGTTATTCTCTTTATATATTTAGAGCAAAAGACGTACTTCTTGAAAACAACTGAAGATATTATTTCAGGTATCCACATATCCCCACTAGTTATAATCTTTTTTTTTGTAAAATACTTTCTACAAACGTGTTGAAATTTTTTTTCTCCTTGAAATTTATTTTTACTTGTGTTCTATCTCTTATTTGAACTTAAAGAAATATTTAGCAACATTAAAATTGTTAAGCATCTCAAGCTCATGATACTGGTTTTTAGTAATTTTAAATAAGAATTTTTTGTTTGCAACTCTAATATCTAGGATTTTGGTTATTTTACTGCCATTGACCAGGCTCTTAACTAGCAATCATTTATTCCAATTCTTAAATCCTATAACTTTCGTCTACCTTTACTTCAATTAGCGATATATTTCCGTACATCCTTGGTTTGCACCCTAAATCACATTTCTTAAATTAAGCGTATTTGTGCAGAGATTAATTAATTCTCAGACGCCAAATCCTGTTATTCTTGCCTCAATAGTATCTGTTGAGATAGATATAGAAATCTGTATAACCGTTTATTAATATCTTGAGCCATAACTATAAACCTTTGATGCGTTTTGATCGAAAAACCGCCTATATAGTTCACATTACTGAAATGAATCCTTGCGGTAATCCGGTTCAGATGATACCGATGCGGTTTGCCTTAACAAAGCAAAATCACTATTGAATTCGACGTCACGATTTACAGCAACTGATGATAATTAAACCGCAATGAACGGAAAGCTGGAAGAATTCATTTATGATTACCACATCATCAGATAAGAAAGACATTCGAACAGTTCTTGTTTTCACCAACCTTAATCTACCTACATCAATTTTTAAAACCTCAATCTTCTCCAGTTTAACTCTTAACCATTCGGCATTGTCAACATTTAAACAAATAACGTGATTGGATACCCAGTGCTTCATCCAACCTCGAGTAATTGCATTATGAATAACCCTCGGATTTATGCTAATTTCCCAGTTGGAAAGCGCTTTCTAGTTTTTATTAATCCCGCTAATACAGTCTAAACGTATTTAAACCCATTTGGGAGAAAATTTCGTGTTGATTCTGTAACCCGTTGGAGTGGTATTTTTTTTTTCTATATTTTTTTGTTTGAGTTGGAAAGCGCGAAGTGACAGCGACAGGCAATTCTTGGAGATTATTAATTGCAGGTCTGCGACCCGATCGTTCGCTTGGCACTTTTTAAGCGATCGTCGTGTAATTAGTGGAGATCCAGCAAGAAACTCTTGAATTCCGGCGGTAGATTATGCGTTCACGACAAGAATTCCGGTATTAAATTTTTAATTTCAATTAAGGATCCGGAGTTGTCCGCAAGAGGTCCGTTAGGTGGGTTTAGGAAAATTCCGGCCGGAAGGCAGTCGGTGCATAGGCGGGGTTCAGGCATGTTAACAGGAAATTTGCTACGGGGAAGAACACGGAAACTGATGCGTCAAACATACGATTGAGAACTATGCCAGCAATCTCGGTTATAAATATGGAAACATAGGTATGTTGCATTTCATGACGGAGAGCTTTCTGCATACCAAAATCCTATGGGTGGGGTGCAGAAATTTAGCTGCGATTCCGGACAGGCAAGTTTTCGTACCAGAAACTTGTAGCTCCATCGTCAATTAGAACAGGCCTTTACAATTGTGGTTTCGCTGTTTTAATATTAAGGGCTTCTTAGGCCCTATAATTCTATTTGTGGCGCATAAGTTATTACATTTCAGTATTGCAATATAAGGATATTCTTACACATAGAAATAACTAAACACAATTAATAAAGCAAGTTTATCGAAAACGCCCTCCTTCCAATTCAATTAAGAAAAAATTGCCTGATAAAATTGACCCTAAATATTTTGTAACCAATGGAATAAAAATTAAAAAATGCCGACAATAACAAGTGATTAAGTTTGTTTTAGGAAAGAATTTGGTCATCGGTCTACGAGAGCGGAATGTCATCACAAACTCGATCTTTTCCAGGACCAACCATTAACAACGCAGGTAAATACCCAAAATGTAACAAGTGACTATGTATACATTCCAAGTGGGCTTTGCTTTTTTTATTAATTTAAGTAGCTACTTGTACCTTACTATACACGTTTATTTATTATTTAGAACTTTAAGACGCTTATGATAGGTGAAAAGAATTAATAATAATATTATCTCCTGAATTATTAAGAATTCAATCATATCAAAAAACGTTCCAAAAGGCATGTCAAAATTCTTGGTTATTTTCTTAAAAAATTGTTAAAAAATCGTCAAAATATGACAAAAGTTACCAAACCAAAATTGATTGGGTTCTAATAAATATAAACAAAATTACAAAATTGCAATTTAGTAAAAAATTAAAAAATCCATATTTCTATCATCAACTTAATAAATTATTGTTTTAATTAATTGCTCAAGCATAAAAGGCTTGCTGGTCAATATTAGGAATCAATTTTTCAAGTTTGTGTAAAATTTTGTTTCTAGATGATCCAAAGTTAGCTTACCGATATTTTTTAATAACTTTTAAATTCTTAAAAAAAATGGTAGCCACTGCCTTCAGTAATCCAGAAATATTTTGCTAATCTAT
This sequence comes from Pyrochroa serraticornis, assembly GCA_905333025.2. Lineage (NCBI taxonomy): Eukaryota > Metazoa > Arthropoda > Insecta > Coleoptera > Pyrochroidae > Pyrochroa > Pyrochroa serraticornis. The sequence continues at coordinate 2,549,941 of HG995157.1, read as the reverse complement.
AAACTTTGTTATATTTTGTAGCAAAATTTTCTAGGCTATTCTAGACCATTCTAAACTATCAGAAAGCCTGCAGGTTTGAGAGATTTCAAGAAATTATTCATGCTTTATATACACAATATAAAATATTTGCGGACAATTTTTTTTTGATGTTATGTTTATAGTTAATAATGATTTATGATGCTTATTTTGCATAAAATATTAAAGTTCTTGAGATATGGGCTTCGATTTTGAGTATATTCTATAGTTTGAAATTTTTTCTGTTTAAAACTTCCGTTTATTTGCTAATTAAGTTCAATGTAAACAAGGAGCTTTCGTTTGAAAACTTGGTCATCTTTAGTAGAGGCTTTAATTACTCCAAGGCTTTTGCAAAATAATTATCCTTCAGACATTTGTTTGAAAATTTCGTTATTACTTTTTGTTTCTGGATAATATCAAGTACTTTATATTTTTTACCTTTGCCTTTTATATCTATTTTAACCCAAACTAACTAGTGCTAACTTATGTTGTTTGCTTGACTATCGACATGTGTCTTATTACTTGCTTCCTGTAATTCCCAGAACGTTTAGCACTTGTTAATATTTTTATTCAACATTATTTTGGCAGTTAGTAATTGGAATTTAGGTCGCCTGTTTGACCGTTGGAGGTTGCCATCATGATTGGAGCTCCATTAAAACGCCTCGAATTTGCGGAATGTGATGTGCCGGGCCATTTAGTAAACTGCATTCGGTAACACCGGCCGTCACTTAATTGCAGCCTGCAGCACTAAAGGACCGCAGGCGTCGGTTCCTGCGAATTAAATTTGCCGTCTCTCTTGTACATCACGAAAACCAGTCACACAAACTGGACGCGTAAATAATTTATAATCGAGATCAGGGAACGAAACAGTTAAAATTCCCGATACCTCCACCCACATTGATAAGGACCTGTTGTTTATCGTTTTTATTGCGGTTTTGACCATTTCCCTATTATTTAAAGTACGGTCGCCGATGTGAGTGGATGAAACGTAAAAATTTCTTCAATGTCTTACACAGATCACACTATTTTCTCGCAAGTAAGTAGCGATATTTTCTGTAAGTTAATAAAAAGTTTATTACTTGAAAACGTCGAAAAGCGGTGACTTTTATACGAATGCTTTTTAGTTGGAGTGGTGCTACATAAAATACTTATTAAAACGGGTTTGCTACTTATTCCCGTCCCGTCTAACGTTTTAGTGACATTGTTGTTATTCAGTCAATGCTGAAGGTTACTTAAACATCAGAAATGCATTGCTGCTGGTTTCCTTAGAGATTTAGGTAAATGTGGAAAGTTTGACGTAAAGTTGGTGTTTCTGCAACTTTTTAAATTGACTCTTTGAATAACTTTATTTATTCAGTAGTTCTATACTAAAATTATACAACACCAACTAAGTACAATAAACTACTTCCACAAAATTCAATAATTAATGATTGTCATAAATTTATCTACTGTCAAACCAAATTTTACTTCCGTTGCCTAATTCATACCGTAATTTCAAAATAATTCAAATAAATAAGAAACATGATGACATATTGATAGTGAATCCGACTTAAAAGAACTTCTTGCAAAGATTTTGACAGCAAATTGTTGGTCCAAAAATTTCAAATTTGAATTGTAGTATTTGAGGAATTTAAGGTTTAATTTCGCAAGAAAGTTCTGCAATGTTGTACACAAAATCATTTTTATTTTTGAGAATATTGTTCGCCTCGCGCTTTTCATTCATTTGATTCTTGTCTCAACAAATAAAGTCTAGACAGACTAAATAGTTGAAAATGTCACCATGTCGCTGTATTTAGGGATGCAAACAGTTGCCATGTACTAGCAGTAAAACAAAAATGATTCTATCCCATTAATTCCCTACATTTTCGTTGGTGATGTGTTATTTATGAGGGTGTCAGGGTGAGAATTTACAATTTTCGTCTCTTTTATTTTTAGATTAGAAGCCTACATGAGGCCGTTAGTTGCGGGAATGTGACAGCAGTCCTCTCTTTTTTGACGGAAGATTCCTCTCGAGTCAACCAACTTGACATTAATGGATGCCCACCTCTACTTTTGTTGCGAGGAAACGAGGATGATAACGTTTACAACTCCATAGTTAACATTTTAATCGAGCATAAAGCTGACGTGAATATTTTCCATAAAGGTAACTTATTAGGTGAGTTTCCGGATTTAATTTTGTTTTTTAGATAGAAACACTGCACTATACAATGCTGTGTATTACGAAAAAGTAGAAGCAGTAGAAACTTTGTTAGGTGTTGGTGCCCGGTGCGACCATGTCAATTTATTGCGAATCGCCGCTAAGAATGGCAACAGGAGACTATTACAGTTGTTACTCGAAGATAAGGAGCGAGTTAAGAGGTGTATTAACAATGGGGTCACCACACCTGCTTACGAAGCCGCCTGTAACGGCCATAAAGATTGTTTGAAGATGCTAATACGCAAGGGCAGCGATTTAAGCGCAGCTTCCGGCAATGAAACTGTTATGGACGTTATCTTCGAACACATCACCAGACCCGTCGAGTTTATGGTCGACGTGTTGGACTCGAGCATACGCATTAAAGAGGAGAAACATTACGTTGCCGGTGAGTTAAATGATGGAGAGTCATGGGGGAGAGAAAAGACAAAAAATTGGTGGTGGTTTTTCCTCAGATTTCAGTGTTCTCGCTCCGGACCACAGTACAAGACAAATGGACGTAATTTCCAGCCTCCTTGTAGCTGCCAGCGACGAGGAAAAGACAGAAGTTCTACAACATCCCCTTATTGGTGAGGATTCAATAATGTTGGCGCTATTAAAACGCTATAGGAAATTGATTCCAGAACTTTATCTGATCCTTAAATGGTCGAGGATCTGCTACTTTTTCTACTTATGGATCACCGCGTACGTTGTTTTCGTACTGGCGATGTCGACGTACGTCACGCTACTGGTGCACCAAAACGGAGGTGCAACCGACGGTATGATCGCGGCCAGGTGCATCCTGATCGGCAGCGCCTTATCGCTATTATGCCATGCCATTCTGCAAGTGAGTTAAAAAAAATTAAACTTTAAATACTTGCCGTCAAAAATATCATAATTTTTTAAAACTATTTCTCACAAAGTTAAAGCAAATTATTTTGATAAACTTTGCAGTACTTATAATTATTTTTAAAATTACCGTCATGGAAAATATGGCCCTGTTTACAGCTTGTATTACAATTATAGTGGCATTTTAATGTAAACTTAAATTGGTAACTGAAATCAGTTGCAAATTCTCCAGATATTTTACCCGTCCATTGGAAATGTTAGTTGTAAAAGGCTGCTCAAGAGAATGGGGCATTAGGGTTGTTGGTGGCTTTGGAGGAAAATTTTGATTTATGCGTTCTAGTGCTTGCTGACGCACAGGAACCACTTCCGGAAGTACGAGATGTGGTTGAATTTAACGTGCACGTCCCTCTCTTTAATTGTGGCGTTCGCGGGCGGGCGTGCCGGGAACGCGTGGAGCATCCGCGGTGAGTGCCTCGAATTAATGCTAAGAGTGCACAAGCAAAACACTTCCAATTGCAGATATGCCTAATTGGGTCCTGCACTTAGCTAGCATCGCAATTCTGTTGGCTTGGACGGAATTAATGTTGTTAATTGGCAGACTCCCAACGTACGGATACTACGCTCTCATGTTTTCCGCCGTCTTACAGAACGTTATTAGGGTAATTTTACGACGTCCAGAAGGACGCCACCGAAAACTTTTTATTGTTATTAGGAAAAGTTTGGGGTTTAATTAGGACGACTGTTACAGGTATTGTTGACGTTCGTCTGTTTGGTGGTGGGTTTTGCGTTGAGCTTTTCCATCCAGTTTTACAACTACGAGCAATTCAGCGACCCCTGGCGGGCTTTGGTCAAAACCACCGTTATGATGATGGGGGAGTTCGAGTATGGCGACTTGTTCACTGATAACGCAACCAAACCGGAAAATTTATCCGCAACGTCCAGGGTGATATTCATGATGTTCATTATCCTTACCAGTATCGTTCTTATGAATCTTATGGTTGGTTTGGCGGTGAGTGATATCCAGACATTGCAGAAGGAAAGTCATGCGAGAAAACTGGAAAAGCAGGCCGAGTTTCTTTGTCAGCTAGAGAAAGTGATAATGTCGAAACAGCTCAATGCCAAATGTATACCGGCATTTGTAAAGCGTCTCTTTAGAAGGAGCTCCATTAAAAAGACATATGAATTGACAACATCGGCCAAGTTTCGGAAATCTAACAAACTTTCCTGCAGAATTGTCGGTAAGTTTCCGATGGGACAATGGCGGCTATGGTTTATTACGCAATTTCCACGCCGCAATCGCCCTTAAATATTTACCGACAAATCTAGCGGCGCACGGGAATAATGTCTCCATTTCCTCGTCGCTACTTGGCACTCAAAAACATTAAGAAAACCGTTTGTTGCAGAATCTCTTGTCGCCATAGCTAAAAGACGTCGAAGAGAGAACGCGCAGGAACTACTAGACTGAGCGTAGAATATTGCCGATCTATTAATCATAGTTTTCTTCAAGAATTCCGACAACAATAAAATGTGGATATAAAATCATCTAAAAAGAGGATTGGCCGATAAATCACCTAGAATAACAGTTTCACAGTCTATCTTAATTAAGGCCGCAATTTTCATTTTAAAATGCCACGTAAATCTCAAGAAGGTAAAACAACCTTTCTTCAATAAGCCACTAAATACAATAAAGCAAAGAGTTATTATCTTTTATGTTGCTTTATAAATTTTTAAAAATTTAAATTTGTTTTTTAATATTAGGTCACATTGGAAGTGGCACAATGTTAATAAATTTTCTTTTTAAATCTCGTTTATAATGTTTTGTGGCGCATTCCTAACCAACCTTTATCTCTGTGAGCCCTGCGGCCACCGTAAAGACGAGGATGGCATGACGTGCGGGGGTTGGGTTGAGAGTTGGTCGGCCAGTTGTGAAGCGATTGGTAAAGTTACGTAGCGGAAAGTAAAAGGATTGTCGTCGTTATGAGAAGGGATGCTGTTTTGATTTTTTATAAATCGTGAACTTACCCTAGAATTAATATTCTAAATCAAGTCTTATCTTTGAGTAGACTAAATTTTGAACCTAAGTTTTGCAATATGTTATAAGCATGGATACGTCGATTATTGAAGAGTAGATTGTTAATTAGAGGTGAGTATTGTGTAACGTTGTGGACATCAACATTTCTGCATTAATTGCATTTTGTAGTTAAATTTGTTCCTAATAGTTATAGTATCTCAAATGTAGATTACATTGATGTCCGTTTATCTAACTACATAATCTACAACGAGGAAGCCCATTCAGATAAAACGCTTTACGGCGAGAATAAAAGTATCTTTCATGTTTCTTTCTCACGAGACGTCAATGAATATCGTCATAATTTTGGTAGACGGAAAAGCTAAAGGATGGCCCGGATGAGTTTACTAGCAGCGAGAGATTAGTGATTAAAATCAAAATTCAAATTATATTTTCGCACTATCAGAGTTACTTCAGTTCAAAGTTAATGAAATATTACAGATGGCTAGGAACATTTTGGTAGTTAGTTACCTAAGATACTATTCTTTGTTTTTTTCAACACTATTTATACACAGAAGTATTTGTAAATTACCTAAATATTTGTCCCTGCATTTCAAAAGTCATTGCATTTACGTAAGTATATCGACATTTTCCCCTCACAATTATTATTTTAGTTAAGTAATACATGAAGACCAATTTTCGTGTTATTTTCTTTTTGTACATATGTTGTACTTATAAATTATGTTAATGGCGCAAATAGCACGTTGACTATCATAATTCATGAGTGGTGCTTCTCATGTTAGATAGAAGTCTTATCTGATTATAAATACGCAATTTGCTATATTAATATTACTTGGTAACAAGGTTTCGTGCTGATCTACATGTTTATCAATAAAACGTTAAGTTTGTTGTTTAGTGATATTTAAACAATATCTTGCCCAACATAATATCTTTGCACCGAATCCACCCGGACTTTTTTTACTTTTCATTGCTATGATATCGAAATTTTGTTTTCGGTTACGCAAAATTTTTTTGCTAAAAGAGTTATGTAGGAGACAACTAGCACAATCAGTTTCTTAGTTTTTTATTACAGTCGAGACCAAGATGAACTAGTATGAAGCAAAAAAATATAACAGGCATATTTCTGAGTTCCAGACAGTGAATAAGTATTTAGTAGTAATAGACCAATGAATTTTGATAGAAATTTTTATATACTTTTACTTCTTCATGCAGAAAAACAAATGCAAAGAAGGCATTTCAATAAAGGAGCAACTATTAACGTCTGGGTCATCATATACACGTTGCAGGAAATTATCATTATCTGAGCTATTATTAAAATAAAAACTGCATTAGAAAATAACAGAACGTATTTAAAATTCTGTAATTATTAAATAGCAATTTCCATTTTACTGTGCCTAATTCTTAATTAATTAATTTAAATTTTTCAGGAATCTTAGAGTTATTTACAGAGATAATTAAAAAAAGTGTAAAATCGTAATTGAAAATAAACCTTCTAGATGAAAACAATTGAATGAAACATTTTCTTACTATGCTTTAGAAATAAGAGAAAAAGCTCCTATTAAATAAATGTTATACTAAAATTTGTATTTTAAAGATGTTGTTATTTATAATTTTTTAAGATTTATTGAATAATATTTGCAAAGTAAAATGGCAAAGTTTTAAATAAAGACTGGTAGTGCTAGTTATAATTTTAATTTGTTTTACAGGTAATTAAAATTTAACTAAAATTCTTAGTCTACATATTAATAATCAGTCCTTAATTAGCACAATTCATAAGGAAACAGACCAGAAACCTTTATAGAGATAAACAAGTTAAAGATAAATGCTGTTAAGGAGTTGAAAATAGTTTAAAAATTGCTGAAAAATTCTAAAATACTGTTGAAGAGGATAAAGTCATTAGTTAATGTAGTAATTAAAATTGTAATAATTAACACATGTCCAAATTTAGTTGTTTTACAATTAATCCTCAGAGGAGACACAAATTATTCTACTTACAACAAGTAAAATGTCCCTTACATGTATTCAAATATTAAATATTAATTAATCAAACCTTGACCTGTTCAGTTCAAGCGAAAGCGAACTTAAAAAGTTTTTGGAGGCAAGTAAATTAAAGTCAATCTATAGCGACAAAAGCATCGTCTGTTTAACAACGTACAATTTATTAAAACAAAATTTAAAAAGGAAATAATCTACTTCAGCTTTCAATAATTAAGAAACTTCTCCTAATTAATACTTCTCAATATTGCCGTCACGTCCGAAACTTATTACATTATTATATTGTACAAGCAACAACTTCTTTGCTTGAATCCAGAAGTTAAACAATAAATATAAATTTTAGAACTATACTTGAAGAACCTAAAACCAGTTTGTTATTTCAGCAAACGAATCCGTCTACCCACATTCAGGGAGTTTCTTATACAAACAATAAGCGTCAATTGCTTTTTAAAGAGAATCGTCAAATTTGGACCAGTACCTATAAATATTATTATTATTATTATTGTTAAATTTCAATTAGGTAAACATTTTCTCCTATTTGCAAGAATTTTGCAGTTAATTTTTTTACTACTTTTTTTATTAAAACTTTGTTTTTATTCATCATACTATGAACTGACTTTATGAAAGCCAACGTCTCGATTCTTTTTATAAAACATTTTTAAATAGATTTTGCTCACGTTTATTGTACAGTCTCATGAATTTTCACATTATTTTGAAAGAGTGAGATAATAAAAATTAAAAAGTGTAGAAACTGCCTTATCTGTTTAGCTACAGCAGAATTGGTCAAAATTGCTGCAGGTCTAGATTTAAATATTTCTTCAAGAACTTCTGAGTATTGGATCGTCGCAACGTTACTTAGATATTATTGATAAAAACAAATATATACTTTAAAATAACTTAATGTTATATACTTATTTTGTTTGATTCCTGGACCAATTCTATGCAGAAAATGTTATACATAAAATGATTACTTTTTTATATACAGGGTGCTGAATGTGAGAAATCGTTTTGTTTGTTCTTATAAATCCTTCTGTTTATAAAGTATTTTGACATCTTTTCTTTATGATAAAAATATTATAAAATTTAATTGTTGAGATGATCATCATGCATTTTACATAAGATCATGCTGATGGTAATGGTAAAGAAGACAGGCGTATCTTTCAAGAAAGGTATCGTAATCGAGTTGTACCAGATTGTTAAACATTGGCAAATATTTAGTGTTGTCTGTCTGCACCTGGCAGTCTTAAATATAATACATCTAAGGCAAGTACTGGTGGTGTTAGAACTCCAGAAATTCAGAAGACTGTGCTACATGCGATCCAAGAGAATCAAAGAACTAGTATATAAAATATTTGCCATGTATTAAACATCTGCTACAAAACTATATGGTTAATTGTAAAAAAATCTTTGTTGTACTCCTACCACAAGAAAAAAGTTTAAGCTCTCTTTTTGCGAGATTTTTCACTGCGGTGGAATTTTGTTAAAGGTATTTTAAAAAACATACAGGAAATCCTCATTTTGATACAAGAATTATTTTTACGGATGAAGAAAATATCTCCAAAAACGTATTAGAAAATTTTAATAATAATCACATTTAGGCCGGAAAAACCTTCATACTATCAGTGAGTCGCATTCTCAAGAACAATTTTCATTTAATGTAGATTATGTATTATTGGTGATTATTTAGTAGACTGTTGTCCTTCCTATAGCAATTTAGTAGGTCGTGCAGGACCACAATCATAGCCACTTAGATCACGTGATCAAAACAGCTACGTCAGTTAAAATAGAATATTCCATAATAGGGAGATGTGGAACTATATGTAATACAGCTGAATGATGAGAAGACGGCCAGAAACCTGCATAGAAACAGGAGGTGGTCCTTTTCAGTATTTTTTATAAATAATGCCCTATTATTAGTGAAATATATGTTACTTTAGTTCTAGAACGCAAAAACGGCTTGTAAACACAAAAAAAGACAAAACAATAAAATCAAATTGTATATTGTATATCGAAAACCAAGAATATATACTTATATTTCAATTTTTTAACTTAGAATTGGTTCAAGTATTACCCATTAAAATAAGTGCATAACATTAACGCCCTGTATAGCAAAATTAATTTTTGGAAACATTGTGAGGTGCTCATATGCAAATAGTGTTGTACCGATAAAATAATAAGCTGGCGGGTCCTGTAGGTCAAAGTTTTTACATTTTTCAATATTCTCTTAAAGGAACAAGAAGACCGAAAATTAGCAAATAGCTGTAGATCATTCTAATAATTGAAGATAATTGGATATTCCCGCAAAATACGACGTCGGCTGTTAGGGATAAGACTGTGTTTCTCACTGTATTATGATGCCAGACATGAACAGGTACCGCTTAATAGCTGCTCGATAACAACCAAATTAATCAGCAACTATTGAGGCACCAATGCAATTTCAACACATTTACTTCCCATTATCGGGGATATCACCGTCCTATCCCTTACTAAGACCAAGCACAGTAATTATCAAGAAGGCATAAATCTCCTCGGTTAAAAGCTTCACGTTTTTGCGTCTCCGATACAACAAAGAGACAAGAGACCCGTGGAAATGGCTGGATGATAAGGAGGCGGTGATAGTTTTTATGCTGTCACCAAGGCCGGTAGTGAGAAATGGGGGATCATTAGAGATAAAGCTCCAGATTTCTGTTGAGAAATTCCTAATTCTCTTATTTCGTCAATATTTAAACCGTTCCAGCTATTAAAAAACAGAAGGTCGTTACGCTCGGAAAGGCGCAATTAAAATTTACCAAAATTTTTCACCGACACTACCAAAGTCGGCTCGTCGATGTACCAATGTTAATATTTAAAGCTTTTAGTTTATGTGAGTGCGTGAGCTGGAAATTAATTAAAGGACTAAAGCGGGCCTAAATTAAACATGTTTCAGACCAATAACATCACAATTACGACCCTCTCCGCCCAATTTTCGGGGCTTTGTTCGGATTTTTTCTCTACGAACTGATATTATTTAGGGAGATTTCATCGGGATAAAGTGTCGTGTGCGTGGAGAACTCAATTAAAGCCGCCAAGTTGATGTACGTTCTGGTGGGTGCGGCATCTGTTGGGATTGGGTCACACGTACAAGTCGGAGGCCAAGGTGTCCATCTTGTGACAGCTTTGGGTCCGAGACGACTGGGAGATAGCAGGATTTAATAGAAACGCACGACGTCAGTATGACAGTTCGGTTTCCGGTATCAACTACCAGTTTATTACAAATATGTTCCAGCAATATGTATGGTAATGCGATTAAGTCCGTTACAGAAGCGACTGGTTTGGTATCTACGTTGCCGCTGTAGAAGCTGTATTTCGGCGGTTTCGCATAATCAATTCGCTCTGTGCCGGTAATGCAAACTCGTCATTTTCAATATAAAACGATGAATTATTTAGATATGCTTTAATTCCGGATTTAGTTCAAGCTGCTCGCAGACAAGGGAGTTAGCCGACAAATCGCGAGACGGTGGAACGGGTCGGGCTATGAGACCGAATCAATTCAGACGCGGGTTTTAAAACGACACGCTAATAAATAATTCACTTAAAAGTTACCGGGAAGACTTTGTCAGCTTCCCTCATCCATCAAAGCAAGCAAAAACTTGCATAATACCAACGTTGTACGCAAATTCACCTCTGAGCAACCTATTTGCTCCAATTTAGCCGTCAACCAGATAGAAGACCGCTCTCGTCTTCATTGCCACGTACCGACAAAGGTTTCTCGAACAGCACTTTTCTGCGTAGTCTTAAAATTGCAGTTATTATGCTAATTTTTAAATTTAGTCATTGTGATTGGTCTAATTCACCCGGCGCCTTCGCCATTTGTGCAATTTGTGTCAAAGAGCTATCGAGAGTATGTAATATTGTATGTTTCATCGAACTATCGCTTTCAAACTCAGTTAAAATCTATTAAAATATAAAAGAGGAAAGTATGAGAAGTTTACTTTGGGAAGAGTTCGTCTTATAATAAAACAATTAGTTTTGATGGAAGTACAAATAATTTTATTTATGAAAAAGCATTGAAATACTTAATTTTTTTTAATTTCCTTTAATTAAAAAGTTTTTATTTTTAGCATTTTATTATTTTAATTTTGTTATTAAATTCAGGATTTGGCATTTAATTTTGTGACAATATTAAGAACTTAATTATCTTCTTATTAATACAATTTTTATTTTGTAGTAATTTCATATATTAATAGATACAATTTTTTAATTAAGCTTTAGATTTAGATTTATTTTTGTCTTGCAATTTTTGTTTGTGTAATACAATTTTTATCTTTTCTTCTAATATTACGTATTTTATTAATTTTTCAACTGTAGAACACACAATACTGCGGCTTGAATTCATACAATATTTCTGTTATTTGCGCAACGTTTCCGTTGAAACCTCATAAATTTTTTAAAACCAAGCAACATTGTTATTTTCATAGTTTTGAATTATAAATAAAATAATGTTGCACACGCTTTGGTCGAGTGCAGCACTTTATAAGAAATAACAAACTTCAAACGGTTTAGTCGAGCACGTTACTGGTGCTCGGTGGCGTGATAAATGGACAGCAAATTTAACAAGAATACTAAAAATCTGTTGTGTGTTCCTCCATTACTGAGAAAAAAGATTTTAGTCAACTCAAATTGGCGATTTGGTAACTCTATAGGATCGCAATAAATTGAACAGAAGAGGGGAAGGAAAAACTGGATTCGAGAGAAATCTTCTGTGCAACATTTAATTTTGTTTAATAAAGAAAACAAATTGTTATTGATTTTTGTCATCACAAGGCAGTGTTATAAGTTAAGAGCAAAACACGAGCAATTATCTTGATTAAAGAAAAAAAAAACAGAAATTATTATGTTCTAAAAGCTTGAGTCTCATTGCAAAACTAGAAGTTTTGAAAAAATCTAAGATTGGTACCAAGAAATCAACCTAAACATTAATTTGATTTTTGCTACCAAGTTGGAATTATTAAGTACACAAATTATTAAACAAAGTTTTAGTAAACTAAATTTAAAGAGCTGTCATTCATCTGGTATTTTGATATATAACAAACCTTCGACAACATATGCCATGGAAGACTCTAATATTTTAAAAATGTGTCTCGTATTCTAATTTAAAATATTTAAGGTCTTAGCTAATAGACAGTTTTGCTCTAATCAGAGAACTGCACAAACAATATTTTTAGTTTTGAGGTTTTTTAGGGAAGTGTTTTCTGCTCAATTATATACCCTCCCATTGACGACGTGTCGACAACACTATCTGACTACTTTAGCAACGATTACATTGTAATCGGAGAAGGTCTAGTTTAATTTCAAGTTAATGGTTTAAAAAATAACAAATCCAAGTCCTTAAATGCCCAATTGATACGACATTATTCCAGACGTATAAAATATGGTTTTTGCGTACTGTCAGCAGCTTAAACATTATCAACCTTAAATTTGGAAGCAACAGTCTTAATATGTCTTAATATATTCTAGTAGGATTTTAATAAAGTTTCTCAGCGATTTTCTACCAGCTCTTGTTTAGGAAGTTTTGTATTATTCAATTTTAAAAGAAATAAAATAAGTAGCATGTGAGATGCATTCTAACACTCTAACCAAAAAAAAAAAGTATGTTGCTGTGAACAAACCCTAAAGGAATTAAGTAAAAGATATCACTTATTGAAATAATTTTATATATTCTTATGATGGCTCTGTAACGTCATGATCACTACTTTTTTGAGTGAGATATTAAAAACGCACTAAAACTTAAAATCTTACAGTGCTACATTTAAGCTCCTACTGCACTTGGAGTGCGTTTTTAAAAGTTACAATAAAAGCTGTAAACTCGCACCGTAACCTATAAATATTTGATTAAAATTGTGTAGCATATTTTTTTTCTTTACCATCATTTAAAACCTCATACAATTGAATAAAATATTTTGTAGTAATATTAAGTTTAATGTACAAAAAATGTTCAACTTGATTTTAATAATCATGTGTTTAATTCGTGTAATAAAACTGTGTTCATTAAATATTGGTTCAAATAACATGAAAGTAAATTTTTCAAAAATGTTTCTTATTCAACGTATTTTCGTATTCAACAGATCAGGCGATTATTGATTTATTAAAATCAATCTGTAAATCCGTCTAGTGAATAAGAAATTATAGATTTAATTGAGAGTAACAGTCCTCGAAAATTGTTAAGCCTATATCAAGTTGTGTCCAGGAGTTTGTAATATCTTTGATAGATTATTTTCAGAACAAACGTAAGATAGGAGGTCTTATTCTTCCATTTACTGCTATCCTATGACAGTGACTACACTGGAGCTAAATTTAACAGAGTTGAAGAATTTAGAAGTCCACAAAAAGGAACTGGATACGCTTAAAGCAAAGATATTGATGATTTAGACTAAACTACAATATTTATAAAATGTATAGAACCAGTATGTTTTCTACTCTATATAATCAATTGATTTATAATATTTAGCAGCAATTGTTTCGAAGGAGCATAAAACTTTAAAATCCTTACTAGATAAGCTTTTGAAACAGAATATCTACAAGGATCGCATGAATATCATTCACGTCGAAAAGAATTAAACAATTAGATTTGAAGTACGATAAAGATGATAGAAAACAGAGTTTACTAAAGTTACCACACCTAGCATTCAAACATGTGAACTTTTTTCAACAATACTTTAAATTGAAAAATAAAGATGTATGTTAGTGTACTTTAAAGTGTACTTTAGAAATCATTTTTTAATGATGAAGATGATAACATTATTATGACATTTCTAAGTTAAGCAATTTAATCCATAAAATTGGTAAAGCCGTGCAGCTTACAATAAAAGAAACTGAAGGACGAGTTTGAGGGGGGAAATAATGAAACTGAATTATATTTAACATATGATGGCATTATTATAAAAAGTGCAAAAGCTTCTAATAAAAACAGAAAATTTAGTTGTATTGATAATAAAGTTTATTCAACTACCATCACAGTCAAAGAAGCTACTTCTTTCTTCAATACCTGTATCGGATGCGCAACAAAACACGACATACAAACTCCGTAACAAGACACTCAAATCTAAAATTGACTATATGAAAAAATAAATCATGAAAAATTGCTTCCTACTCCTAATCCGAACAGCTTTTCTACATTTAGTAGTACTAACTAAAGAACTCATAGTGTAAAAATTTAAATAAACTGTCTGGTTCCTACTTGTCTACTTGTAAACTTTATTTAATTTAAATAAACTGCTAATTTATTAACCTTCAAACCATACATATTTAAATATAGCTTGGTGCATTCACACCCCAGATCCCAACAGTCGTTTGCACTAAGTTATAGGTACATAGTTTTTTGGACAAATGTCAGAATTAAGGAGAAAGAAACTCAATGCAGTTAGTCAACACTACATTATTTTTATGGTGACGTTGTTATAAACGTATAGTAAAAACATTATAACGATTGGTATTTAAAACAAAATTAGAAAGTACGACTTAACTAGCACTGCGACTTTAAATATTTCAGTGCAAGTTTAAATATTGCATTGCAAGATTCTAAGTTGAAGGGCGCATTTAAGAGTCCCATTTAAAAAAATTAATGATAATGGCCCTTTAGAGCCGTCGTAATATCTTAATCATGGTGTTATGAAATGTTTATTTTTTACATAGGTAAAATGTTGGACATTTAAGGTTGTAGATTAAAACAACAAACACGTTTCAATAAGTTGTTTCCAAATTTAACAGAGATGCATTAAATTGTTGGGCGACAGAAAAAATAAATTGGTTTTGAACTTGACTTAAACTCAATGAACTTTGTTGTTGTTAACAGATTTAGTTACTTTTTTTAATAAGCTTTGGATACTAGTTAAACTTTTACTGTAGAATCCCAAATTTTTATCTTAATAACTGTTTCTTATATAACTTTATTAGAAATAAAATTGGTTTATTGATGAGTAATATGAAGAGGAAGCTCAACAGCAAATATTTCTTAATACTTAATGTTTATCGCTTTGTAGCCTATTTATTTTATACTGTAAACATTTTTCTTATGATGGTGCACATGTCCTGAAAGAGTTTGTCATTTACTACAAAAAAAATGTCATGTTAAGTTAAATAAGGCAATAACTTTCAAAGTTAATTAGAACATTCAATTGGCTACAAAATAATGCAATTTACAAATAAGAGTACTAAGATATAAGATAAAAACACTAACAAAAATAAGTAGATACAGTTTTAAATCAAAAGTGCCGTAAAAGAAACTTCAAACGCAAAGAAGTCGCGGGGGTTAAAAAGTCTTGGCTCCAAGACGCAAAATTATTTCAACCTTTTTAGAAGCTTGAAAAATTGATAAAGAAAATGTAAAAATATATGTGAAAATTTTTAGAAATCCGTTTGGATCATTTCCGGACAGACAAGATTTATGGCGGGCACAAGTACCAAAAGAATAGAGTTGGTGACAATTAGGTCCGAAAAGATCCTGTTATGGGATAAAAGCTGTAAATGTGGAAAGCCGACACCACTTCTTTGCGAGCAAGCTTCATGTACGGTCTAGTTCAGCTTTCCGTTAATAAATAAGTAATAAGTTGTGTTTTATTCGCCCTCTATCCATCCGACTAGAGGTTAAAAGAATCTCTAAGATATAATAAATTAAAAAATAAATCATCAATGCTTTTGGCCAAGGCGGCAGGAAGCAGGAAAATCAAATTAAAAAAGCAGGGAGTTTATTCTACGAAGGAGACATAAAAAACATTATTAAAAATATCGAGTGTAGAAGCTGTATGTCAAATGTAAATCAGTAAAAGGCCAAAATTTGATTAAGTAACTCCATTAAGTCAAATTAATCATAGTGGATATGCACTAAAATTTCAGATTCTGTTGTTTTCTATAGCGCTACCAAACAGGGGAATTAATTTTGATATGAACATTCAGACAATTAACCGAAGACCCAGGAGCCACCCGTTCTCGATGAAGTATAAAATTTTTTAAAATTTCACAATGGAATTAATTTTTGTATAACTGCAGAAAATTTTACAGTCATCTCACTTATTGTCTTGATTTTTCCGAATTTAACTTCAAGTTTATGTGGAAAAAATTAATTCATCTAAGGCGCTTTAAAAAATATTCCTAATGAAACTACTCAAACAATAATGTGTCTTGTTAAAGATTTCTGTTCTTGCTGCAATTTTGTCCGCAAAATTTTTAGCAGTGGAAAATCAGCTTATAAATTTAGGTGATGATGATTTTATTCTGTATCTGCCTTTATGTAAATGGCAATAATACATAACTCAATATTTACTTCGTTTTATATAATTTTATCAAAATAGTTGTTTATAACAAACTACTTCATAACTAAACTTTATAAATAAAAGATCTTACGAAAATAGTTGTGACAAAATAAGGAGATAAATTTCTCACATAATTTCAACGTTACGAACTCTTCAAATGGTCCTAATGTGCGGAGCGCCATTGATAGCGACGAAGGACAATAGTAACCTTTAACATAATTGAAACTGGATTAAAAGTTTTAGAGGTTTTAATAGGAACGTGAAAGTTGGTATTCGGGTTGGTTTTTTTGTGTTGCCAGCACCAGGTTTTGAGCTCCGTGTGAAACAGTGGGCTGGACCAAAGTGCAATATTTGTTTAAAGCAAATCGGCTATGTTATTGAATCGGTATTTTTCTCCAATGGAAAACACGTCAGAATATAAATGAGTAAATTTGGATAAAGGTTGGGGTGATAAATTCAATTCGGCAGAGTTATTTATTAGTTTGGAAAATCTACAGTAAATTTGAAAAGTTTTCCGACGTGGCTTACCTCCACAACAACGCATAAATAAAACGACTAAATATTCATCGTAAATTCCACTGTTCTTATAAAAGCTTCTAATTGTTTATGTCTCAAATACACGCGTTTTTCTCTTACATATAGGTTTGCGTGTTGCATGCTTTCCAATATTAACTCCCCCTCGTGTAGATTGTTTAATCTATAATGCGAAAAATACAGCCACTCGTTCAAACTCGAGAGGTTTAGCAAAAAAAATTGTTTAAATGCGCCGCCAGCAGTCTATCGCACCAAACTTTATAAAGGGGAGTTTTGGGTTACCTGGATTCAAAGTTCTGGATAGTGATAAAACTTTAGTCGCTCGAGAAGGGTTAAATATATACCAAATCCGTGCTTTGAGTTTAGGTACGCAAATCTCGATAAAATTTCAGTTTCTATTTCGAGACGTGACAGCAGAAAACTGAATATTCCCTTCGCATTACGCTAGTTTTTCAAGACAATGAAATTATCAAAAAAAAAAACTATTAAACCGAGCGCAAATGATAGTCAAGTTTGCGACAGACTTTTACAAACTGGAGCGGCAGACGAATTGAAACATAAAGAGTTTATCTGACCGCTGCCAAATTCCCTTAAGAAATATGTCTGGTTATTTTTATTTTCCGCAGGTCGCCTGAATTGGGTATTTTTTGTATCATTACATTCTCCTGGTCGAGACAGGTTTTCGGGTACCAGACCAATAAAGTTCAACCTAATCCGGAAAGTTCCCGAACGAATTCAGTTGGTGCTTTTTCATTCAAATATAACGCATTTAAAATTTCGAAAAGTACTAGCATACCTGAGTAGTAATATATGAGTAATACAGGGACAGGAAATGGGACGTAAAGTCTGAAACTACCCGAGACGCTTTTGCGTGTGAATGAGGTTTCTTCGGGAACTATTAAGAGCTACCGGGATTTTGTAAAGTGAAAATGTTTATTATGCTATTTCAAAGTTTTTGCAAGTGTTTCTACCTAGCGATAGCCATTCAGTCTAAGGCGTAACGTCATAACGAAAGAATCAAATTTCTATTTTAATGAACTAAATTTCGATATCTACTGAGATGATGCTAATGACATTAGCTATTTTTGAGACAGTATAAGCAGCCAGTTAAGATTCACGGAAGCACGGTAATGACCGTGACTTCTAATACAAAAAACCATAAATGCGATGTACCGTGAAAAGGTATTCAGAGTAGTTTTAATTTGACTAAGGCTTCAAATTTGGAAAATTTTAAAATCAACTGTCTAACCGCCAGAAAACACTGACGAGCACGCAGGTTTTTTGTTTTCATATCACGATCTGTTAAGAAGTTCAATATGGATCTAAAGCTAAGAAATCGGTGTTTTGGTTGAAAAACAAGAAATAAAAAATTAAAATACGAAAGAGTCCATACTTCGAAGAGTAATTTTCTCTTTAACTATCGTACTCTTTGTATGGAAAAATCTCAACCTATCTGGAATACCATTTACTCTCGAGAATACGTGGTTGAGTTGCGATTTGAGAAACTACTTTACTTTTCATGCATAAATTTACAAATATATTTTTATTTCAGATAAAATTATACTTTTTCTCTTTGTATATTTAATATTTTCTTTAAAAACTATAAGATGATTTTATTTTAAATAAACTTTGCTTAATATAACTGCAAGCATTTATGTTAAAAAGAACATTAAAAATATCAACGCAATAACCTATTGCTTCCATTTCTAACCACCGATCTTGAAAATGACAATATAATGATTTTGGTAAAACCTTTTCACGTCTAATATGATCTTTGAATAGCGGAAATGGCTAGAGAAGCTCAGGCTCAGATTAATGAAGAAGATATTTTGATATATGAAGATATCTCTTGGTTATTGTAAAAATTAGGTTCAGATTTTTTTTAACAATCTAAGAATATAACTGACTGAAGAAGAAGACCAAAATATTTGACAATAGTTTAATATTGATAAAAAAAATGAGATTTTATCTTTTTTCAAACATTAGCAAAAACTTTTTGGTAGCATTTAAACAATATGGCGATGAGTTGCAAGCCTCTTAATTATTATTGATTGCTTAATTTAAATACTAATGGCAAAGAATTAATTCTAATAATAATAAATGAGCTTTTGGCATGAGATGTTAACGATTTATTATGCAAATATTTAAAACTACTCGACTACTCATTATTTGGCGAGTCTCTTTAGCCATGATAAAAAACCTTAGGTTTAGCATAAATACAATTATAAAATATTAAAAGGACTACTACTACTACTACTCCTACTTCTTTAATACAAAAGACTTTGTCAAAAAAATGTATTCTTTAAAAATATAAAAACTGTTACTAGTAAAAAATCAATATCTTATGCATTTCTTTAATGAAGAATTAATGAGTGGCCCTTTAAAAGTAAGATTTCTTTCCTCAGTCAATAGTGTTTATTCTTTTAAAGGAATTTTAATGAGAAATAATAAGTTTATAGTAGTTAAAATATGATTGAAATTTGAGATTTGAGTATAACTAAATATCTATCAAATAGTGCCCCAGACATCTACTTTAAAAACGGATACGAAAATTATGTATAACAAGGAACATAAAAAATCTTTAGTTATGAATCAATAGGTATCCTATATTTTTAGCATAATTTTGTCAACTGAAAATCTTTGTTAAAGTATAAATCCGCTTTGATTCAAATTTAACTCATTATCTTAACGGGTAATCGAAGGCTTTACAATATATAAGGGGTATACTTGAACCAATTGAATAAAATTTACGTGAAGAAATCAGACACACATATACATCAAAAAAAAAATTCAAAAAACTGGAGAATTTTGGATAAGAAGGATATCAATTTGAATTTACAGACCAACAGTCTTGTAACATTAAGAAGAGCTTTTTATTCTAATTACGACGGATCTGTGATGTTAACAACGAGGTATATAATATTAAGTTGTTAATAATATTAAGAATTATCAGCAAAATAATTTATACGTTTTGTAAGTCACTGCTCAAAAAACATAGAAACAACAGGTAGTCGTACAAAAATTAATCAAACATGTGCTTCAAAAATTGCAGCTAAGTTTATAGAAAATGATATTTTGTTGTGGTCCCACCCTCGCACGTTTTCTTTTTGATAAATGCAAATATAAGTTAAATTATATATTGCAAATAACGCACTTTTAAAATTAGTTTATAATACCGTTTATTGAATTTTATTAATATCAGATACGTAGTTTACTAATATCTTCCAATTTTCTTTAAAGTTATAATAAAATTATTATTAAATTTATTTATAATTTCTTTTTATGAACTAGGTAGTACATATTAACTCATACCGGGATTTAGAAAATTGACTTCGACAAGGTTTTAACATAAATTCTTTTAGAATTCTGAATGGAATCTGTTAAATTTTCAACCAAGCATTATATCAAATAAATACTATTGATTTCGTCATTACAAAACCCTCAAGTTTGATCTTATCATACTACAGGAGCTAATTTGACATAAAAAAATTTAAAGTTTGGGCTTACTTTGACAACAGTAAATGCACAAAATGATGCAATAGATAACTATAAAAGGTACATAAAATAAAGAAAAGCACAACATTTTCCTTAATTACTTAAATTGTAACCACTGGGAGAACTCAACAGAAAAGCTTATCTCTGATGTCCTTGTGCATGATATTATCACAATATTCACCCGTTTTTAACTTCTATGTTCTAACTATAGTTACACAAATTTACCATTCTGAAACATTAGCAGTTACTCAATAAGAAAAGCGCACAGAATGAGTCTAAGTCGCACGTCTAAGGTAACATACCTTTTTGTTGTTGAATCCATAACCTGCCCGTAATGGTCCAAGAATGTTTGTTATGCTGCTATGACTAAAGTCTGAACTTACTCAACCCAGTAAAAAGAAGTTTTACTTCAAAAATCTCAAATATCTTATCAGTCGCTACTGACAGTGCTTTAGGTATGATAGAGTGGCAATAGAATTTCTTGCTTATAGAAAAGCAAAGTTAAATTTATTAGCGTAGATTTTATTATTTATCGTCAATAACGTCGACACTACATTATTAAGGCAATCAATCGACTCAACAGCAATTCACTGAAATAATGAAAAATCAGCTGATTACTACTACATAAGTTCATCAAAAGATCACTGTTATGGTCTGCCTTATAAAGTGTTAGACTTTCTAGAAAATGACAACAAACAACAAATTTAATATTACAAATTATTATTATCTATCTACCAGGTTAAAACTAATAGTTATTGTTGCTACAACAATTGTTTCAAAGATTATTGACTGACGTTTAAAGTTAATCCATGATTAAAATACCAGTCCTAAGATCCGTTAGTTCAGTTTGAGTTTAAATTTATATTTGGATCAAAATGTTACAACAATTATTTTCACGTTAACCAAATTCAGTTTCAAATTATGCTCGAACTGAATTATTGGACTGAGCCAAACTGTTAATTTTGTTTTGTAAAAAGAACTTTAAAAAAATTTGTCAATAGTAGATAAATGTGATGAAGACTCGCTTACCTGTTATTCGTATTTGGAGGTTTTTTTATTCCTACTTCAATTTACGATTTAAAGATATTCTTATAATGAAGTTCTTTAATTTTTCAAGTAGATATAATCTTCAAAAGTAAAGAAAGAGTGGATCGAGTTAACAATAAACGACGAGTTAAACTTTAAATTTTAATATAAGTTCGCAGGAAAATCAGGTACAAACATTTTATTCGAGATTCTAGCTATAGTACAAAAGTTTTAATTGCATTTCTTTAATCGTATTTAATGAAACATGGGCTCAATGCGGTTACAAACCTGTTTTAACAAACAAAATAAATAGCTGATGATTTAATTAGAATGTTGCTGATAAAAATGAAGTAAAACATTAATATATTGATAGGAGTGCATCATTACTGAAATATTATTGTGGTCAATTTTAGTAAATAGCTTTGTGGGAAGATACCCGTAGAAGCAGATTCATAAAAACCTAATTGCATTATTTTTCTGATTTTATTTACTTAATGTCCACCACTTCAATTGATTTTTTGATATACTCTTACCTCCCATTACAACGTTTCTGCTTATACAATTTAGCACTGATAAATTTGATCAAGTATCTAATCCGGTAAAATTAAACAGATTGATGGTTTTATTTTAAAAATGATGCTTTAGTTGAACAAAATGGCAAAAGTTCTGAGCCGGGAGGGTAAATTGATTGCGCTATTAAGCAAATCAACAAACTAGAACGGAAACGGGAGCACTTTGGCATAAATAACTGCAATTGTATCGCCAGAGGATAAGTCCCAAATTTATCCCGGGAATTTTAAGCGAGTCTGAAAACAACTGAATTCTTCAAGATAATCCCCCCTGTAGATCTGCCAGCTGTAAATAACAAACTCTTTCTAATAGGCTGGACCGGAATTCTCCTCGAGTGTATTTTCACTTTTGTCTAAGCTTCCTGATAATTTGTTGCGTTCAAATACTTTCCGGCTTTTAATTGATATTTGTTCAGCGACCCCGTTATCGATCTCTCCTCAACTAGGTGCTTCTGCAACAGACGGGTCTCTTGTTCATTATTTCCAGTTCACACCGCGCCGACTGAAACGTTTTACTTCCTGTTTGAGCACAATTTGCATCTGCACTATTCCAGCAGCTTTTACACAGCAACCAGTTGAATACTTTTACTCGTAAAATTCTGACAACGCCGGCTGAATGTTGCTTAGGATTAGGAGCAAAATCAACAAAGGGTGAATAATTCAGGCCTCGAAATGCAAGATTTTCGTTAAGCAGCTAGACGCCTCGCTAACTCCTTCCGAATGAGAAATCTGTTTATTTAAACTCATCTATAAAATAATTGAATGCCGCAAATATGGAGTCATTATCAGCCGAGTCGCTTGATACCTGGTTTTGACGTCGTAAAACGTCCGTAATCCGGCAGATAACCGAAAGCTCTGTTAAATTATGTTTGTCTACGTCAGCAAAAATTCTCGAGATAATCCCATAGAAGGCGGCCTTGCTAGAAACTCATGCCAGTTTAGCACGTGTGTGCTTTCTTCGGAAAGGCTGGGAATTAATTAGAGAAGAATATTTTAATTATGAGTGGGGCAAAGAGCTGGGAAGTTTCCAAAGTAGCGGCGAGTTGATTAAATAAATATAAGAACGGCTGCAATTCATTCCGCTGGAAGTACTTCAATAAAAAAAGTTTTAATGAACACAAATAATTAAGAAATTAGTTTCTAGACGAAATAATGAAGTTCGAGACGGTATTGAGGTGGAGTGCGTAGCCGCAGGCTAAATTTCTGGAGACGGTGGATTCATTCGGTGCCTCCGCCATTTTTCATCATCGTAATGCACAGCTCGTTCGGGAACGGTTTAGCAAATGCGGCACCAAGTTCGCGGTCCGAAACCAAACTTGTGCAGTGTTGAAGCATTTTACAGTAATTTATGGGGGATATTTTGAGATGCCGACTTTTCTATCTAGACTCTGTAAGTACAGGTCTTAACAGACAAGTAATGAAAATCAGTTTGGAAGTAAAGGTAAAATTTCTTGTATTATTCTTACAAATGATTTTGTATGTGGTAACTTATTTAGATTTGCCAAAAGAAATTTCTGTTGCAGCTCTGTTGGAAAAATTAACATCAAAACTATTGACAAATTCAAGCAAAATAAAATTATCCTTGCGAAGTTCATCCACCCTTATCAATTTCTAATACGAGTGACATGGATGACGATTATTGATTTATATTACACATTGTTGCATCGGCTAGTGCAGTAATTGTAGCAGAAGATTTCTAATTCATGTCGAACG
Organism: Pyrochroa serraticornis; assembly: GCA_905333025.2. Classification (NCBI taxonomy): domain Eukaryota; kingdom Metazoa; phylum Arthropoda; class Insecta; order Coleoptera; family Pyrochroidae; genus Pyrochroa; species Pyrochroa serraticornis. The sequence goes on along the minus strand of HG995157.1, from coordinate 2,526,256 downwards.
GCGCCGACTGCATTTTCCGAGCGGTCGATGGCAAATTTTAGTTGGCAATCCGCAACAAAAACCAAACGTTGATTTTCCGTCGCCATTTACATTTGCAACTATAATCACGTCCGCCCTGATGACTGTAATTGGTGGCACGTTCCTGGCAAAATTTGGTTTATACCCCGCCTTATCCTTCAGTCCACGTTTTCTAATTCGGTTTTTATTATAACCGAACCTCCAATTGTACAACGAAATTAAGCAAATAAAAGGAGATTTCACGGCTGAACATCCCTCAACAGCAGAGGTCGAGGCTTAATTATTTTATAAATTGAACCCGCCACGGCCTCGCGCTCAAAACTGGATTACGCCAATCTATAGATGTGCTTTTTACCTCCTGTTTTTGCGGCGTTGAATATTTATGGCACGTAAATCAGAGAACGCCAGAAAAGCGCCGCGGGTCCTCCTAGCAAAAAACTAGATTAACGCGTCCATTGAGGGAAGTTTACTTGGATAATTAAGTATTTCACGGACGGTTTACAGGCCATTGTGACGGCGTCACCTACGTGTCGTGAGACAAAAAAAAAACCTCAAACCCATCTCGGTTTCAAGCCAAATTAACAACTCCATTCAATTAATAACAATAACATCAAAGAGATCAATTAAAGTTGGAACCCGGACAAAAATGAGCAATTAGCGCTGTTAATAGCAAAAAGACCGCCTCGCTCCAGAATCACGACTAATACATCGATTATCCGTCAGCGATAATTTCTGCTAAAGTTACGTAATCAATTCTCGCCCCTAAACTTGGTCGAGGGAAAGTTTAAGTCTTGACGCTGATGACGGCCGGAAAAATTATAAACGGCCCTGTTAATTGTAACTTCCGACCAAAGTGCTTTAATTGCTTTTATTAACAATTATTAACCGGAACAATCTCTCTGGAGCTTCGTCGGCACAAGTTGGCCCCTGGAGTGCCTGAATTTTCGACGTTACGTCGACGATTTGTCAGCGGTTGTCTTTCAGGAGCCAAATTTCGACAGGGCAAATATTTCACTCGGAAACGGTGCGGTGATTGTTGGGAAAAAGCTAAGCGCTTTTTTCACTGCCACGCGCTCTTCAGTTCGAACAAAAAAATCGCTTAATTCTTACACTTTTCTCACCCTCTCCGGTTCCGTTAAAATTTATGAGCCATCTTTGGGTAATGAAATTACTTGGTCCGCAACAGCCCGCCAACCTATCAGAGAATTCCTGTTGAAACGACAACCTTGAACTAATTATCGATGACAACAGGGACTGCTTCAAGTTTAATAATAATGATGTTATTTTGACCACTAAGAATTCTTACTGTAAACTGTAGGCGTTAGAATCGTAGTGTTGTAGGCATTGATAACACGAATCAGTCTTTGCATGCCACATTAATCAGTCGATCAATCTGAAATTGGGACAAGTGTCAGTTATAGATAAATTACATGGTACAGACATTTCATATGTGCACTATATATGCGAAAATGTCAACTGTAACAAGCATAAATCACCCGTTATTCACACTTTGTATACGCTCTAACGTCAAAATCTACGAAACACAGCGATTGAACAATATTAAACTAAGGATAAATGAGTACGATACCAATAAGATTAAATGTAACGTGAAATTTCCAGATTGTTTTCAGATTTCAAATTTAATTAAAACTTTGTAAGTAGGAAAGAAACAATTGTGATTTTCTTTTCTTAAACTATCGTATACACATAGTCATGATCCAATTATTAAAAACCTGAATAAATGTATTACTGAATAAGTTTATTTTTTGCAATAATCTTTGCTTTTTTCAAAAATTCTCTAAAACATTTTCCTAAAAGTTTCTTGAATAAATCTTTCTCATTCTCAATACAATAGCGTTTATTTTTCGGCATCTACAGTTTCGTAATCTACGTTTTATCTTTATTATAATCTTAAACCTTTCACCTTCATGAAAGTTTCCGGAAAGTGCTCGTAAAATATTCAATATAATTTTTTGCGTCTAGAAAAAATTTGAATAATCATTTTAGTCCATAATTCAAAGTACTATTAAATACTTTCACTCTTTGCAACAATATTTCTTATTCTACTGTCCTGAAAAAGTTGATAAAATTCTCAACGTATCTATTGTGTTAAAGTTATCATTTGTTATTTTTTGGCGTCTAGGGAAATTTGACTGGACCTCCCTAGGTTCACTGTGTCGCGATTTATTTTCTTTTTTATTATAATCTCACACACGCTACTTTTGCAAAAGTTTGCTAAAAGAGTCACCAAAATCTCAAACGATTATGCTGTAGCTTCTATTTTTTATTTTTCCAAGTTCAAAAAGATTTTTATAAACTATTTTTGGTTTAAGTCTTCATAATCTGAACCATCTCTAATGTACTTCTCTTTCAAGCCCTTAACGTTTTATTCTATTACTTTAATGTGACCACATTTAGCTTCTGGAGGCTCGTAAATATTTAAGTTGGTTGCTATTCTGCAACATCATCATAATTTGAAATATTGGTTACTCGCCTAAAAGTTTCTTGAAAGATTTGCATGGGTACCAGTTTTGAATAGGTCGCTCGTGTTAAAAAATATAAATTTCCAGTATTAGTAAAAGTTTCACTTTCGTGTTTTTAAAATGCGCAAGAAACTTTGAGGTTACCACTATTTAATGGCAAGTATTTGTTTTTTTTGTTTTTTTGCAAGTTTTCTAAAAAATATAAAAATTTTGAGAATACAATTTTGTTGTCTTGACGTTACTATTTTTACTTTACTTACGTAAAAAACAATTTATTGTATCAAGCGTTCTTTTTTTGGCCATAAATGTTAACTATTGACAAATATGTTTTATCTTCATAAAAATTTTGATTCTTCCAGTTTCATCAAAGATTTTTGAAAATATATTTTAAGTTTTAAATATTTCTAGGGATTCTAGTTTTTGAGCATATAGAAAAATTTACATGGAAGACTTTGGTTTCATAAGCCAGGATCTGAAGTAGGTATGTATGTACTATTATTCTGCTCCTGCTATTTTCCTGAAACTGTTCTTAAAATATGTTAAAATTTGCTGTAATTTCTTTAAGATAGCCAATTTTAATTTTTGGAATTTAAGAAAAATTCTCTCAAAAGGCTATTCTCACCTGGCCACCATTTGAAGAATTAAAGGAACACGTCCTTTTACACATTTTAGTTTTTAGAAAGTTCCTTGACATAGTCTTTAAACCTTTATATATTTAAAAAAATTATATACTCGCTCTTATTACATAGGGTATTAGTGCATATCATTTAATTCCAGAACAAATTTTCTTGTTTTACTTTCTGAAAAATTTCTGAAAGCGTCTTAATATCTTCAATGCTATTGAGTACCACAGCTAATAATTTGGATATAGGAAGATTTGAATAAAAAGTTTTTGTTCCACATGACCAAAGTCTGAAACAGTAGTAATACATTTAATCTCATACTTTTTCTTACGTTCCACAAGCATTTCTGAAAATAATTTTCACATTTTAACAATTCTTATAAGATTATAAGGTTTAATTTTACAATTTCCGCTTTGCCATAATTTGAAGAATGGAAAGATTTTTTTATAATGTTTTAAGTTTCTAAAAATTTTCTGATAAAGTTCTTCATATCTTTAATATTCTGTCTTTTTACCTTAAATTTTCAGGTGCAGAATAAAATTGCAATCACTAGCTTTTATTCAATATTGCCATTAATCTAAATTTTTAGTTGATGCTTAATTTTCCTAACAATTATTTCAGTTTAATTTATCTTAACATTTCCTGAAAGAATTGCTTCGATTCTTGAATTGAATTTATTCTTATTAATTTTGCGCACAGAAAATGGTATTATGTGGATATTGTTCCACTTTGATATAATATGAAGTATTAGTAAATAAGTTTGTCTTTATTTTACTTCTTGAAAGTCCAAAAAGTCTCCTGAAAATTCATTACATTTCATCTTATTGCCTGGAGGTTACCACTTTTAATTTTCCGACCTCCAGGAAAATCTAACTAAATGAAAAACAATTGTCAAAATTCGCTTTTGTGCTCCGAAAGTAGGTTTTGTAAAATTTTGCAACAACACCTTTAAAATTTACGTTTAAATTCTGCACTTCGCCAAAGCGTTGTTAATTTGGTTGTTTTCACCTATAAGTAAAGTTTCAACGTTTCAGCGAGAAATCCCTTGATTGTTTTCAGTCACAATAAACACAACAAAATTTGTTACCACTAATTTCAGAATTTTCAAAACAATAATCCCGAATACCGACAGGACCGGTATCGTGTAAATTAATCATCCTCAGAGTATTTTCGGTTTTTGTTTGCAAACATCAAACCGAGCGACGTAGTGAATTCATTATCATGTAACCGTGACAGCTTACTAGTATTTATTCAACAGCCCGTTTCAATTACGAAAATTTCATTTCACTTCTCCTCCCCCACAATTTTGTTGATTCTTCGACAACGTCGCTTGGCCCAGTCGCGGTCAAACAAACTCGAAACAAGGACTAAATCTTGACAAGTCTCGCTTAATAACAAACTCGTTACGTATTCGGCCCAAGATCCCCAGTGCAAATACAAGATGTATAAAGTTGAAATTAGATTCACTTCAATGGGGTCGAGGAATTTCATTCCGTTGACACTAGGTATTGCGCCTCATACATCACCGGGATTAACGGCGCGATTGTGACGAAATATCGTCTAAATTGCATCGAAATCGGATGCACAATGCTTAATTGAACTCTCATCGACTGGATGCGGATATAATTAAACAACTTAAAGTTTAGAAACTTAACGATCACTTGGGGAGCATCGAAGCGAGTAATGTTACAGTTTGTTTAACTTAACACATAGTTTCAAGATAGAATCCGACGCGGGATTGTTACGTTACGCTACTCAAAGGCTAACATATATTAGGTAGCAAACTGTGCCTCAACTATGTAATATTCTAAGATAACTCACACTAATTACAAGGTATACACATGTGTACCCCTTACGTCAACAGTTTCGGCCCGCAGATCACCTCGAGCGGTTTAGGGACGCCCCCTCAAAGCCGCTTATTTGGTGAGATTTACACGGCACGAAACGCCGTATAATTAGCTAAATACTTTCATCTCTTTCAGTTGCTTCACTTAAATGAAGTCGGTTGCTCTAAAATTACAGCTTTTTCATCTTCAAAGAACCTGGAAAAGTGAGCTTTCGGTCAAAAAGAAACTTAAGCCCCACTTCTAACGGTGAAACGTAGCCAATTAGATGGAGCATTGTGTTTTGTAAGAGGTGGAGCAGCGCAATTTTATAGACAAATTGTTGCCAACATTACGGAGGACAAGTTGAGAAATTAGTACTTTGTTGCAGTAAAACATTAATTACGAAACAATACTGGAAGGAGTTTACAACGTAATGGGTTTTGATGACTAATTCTGGATAATGTTACGTTTTTATATTGTTCCGTGTTTTCATTTAGAGATAGCAAGTAATGTTGGCACTGAAATGTTAAAATATAAAATAACTACAATTTGAGTTGTTATCGTTCTACTAGATAGTAGACAACTGGACGTTCTAACTCCAAGTGGTCTTGAATAAATGAGCAAATTTCAGCTGAAACGTTTCAGTTATTAGGCAATTTTTTGAAATGAAAGGAGCGAGCGTGGCATTTTATTGATTGTTAAATAATTAACTCACGCAATGTAATTTTCAACTCAAAAAAATCATGTAGAATTTATGGAGATTACTTCGCCACACACTTTAGTGGTTAATGGTGGTGATTGTTGAAAATTATCGCTACTAGAAATCAGCCCTTAACCACTTTTTATTTCTGATGCGAGATTTATGATAACATAATTACAAAATAGTTAAAGTCTTGAATAACAGTAGTTTTTTATTTAATTTATCGAATAAAGGTGGAAGAATTTCAGTTTTACAATAACTAGTTTTCAGTAAAGCATAATTTTTTTCAAAATCTCTGCGAAAAGCCGAAAGTTTCTTAAAAGTTAGATTTTAGAAATTTTGTGTCAAGTCGTTATGGTGTTTCATTACCTAAATTTGTTGCTGCATGGGAAGCGAAGCCCGGTTTTCTAGTTATCCCTACATAATCTCAAGAGATTTGAGAGATATTTATTGATCAGCAATTCAATCTTCAAAGCTTCGTTAATTAAGTCATGTCCTTTTACTATATCTTAAGACAAATTTATCAAATCGACCTTTTCTAACTATAAATTATATAAATTCGGGATTCAAAGACGACACAACTGTATTAGTTCGAGAAGAGGACGGTTCGAGAAATTTGTTAAGAAAACGTACAAGGACTGCGAATTTAAGAATTTAGACTATTATTTGCTACTTTTATAAAAAATTCTATATCACACTAGAAACTTTTCTCATTCACATTTAAATAAAAAAATTAAAAAACTACTGCAGATGTATGCTAGGTTGTTGAACCCACAAAAGCAATATAGTTATTGTGTTTTATAATCCATTTTAACTACAGGAACTCCGTAGGAAACGGGTTTGCATTTTATGTGCTGTAAAACTGATAACAATAATAATAAAACTCACAACATTTCCTTATTCTAAAGCTCGATCTTGTTACGTTTATTCTATGGAAAGTAGCTATCTAAGTAAAATCCATTCTGGTACTGAAAGTTTCTAGTTTCAAGAAAATTTACTTACAGATTCTTTTCATCACTAATGCTCAAAAATCATTGTCAATTTTTCGGTTAATTTCCTGTCAGATTAAGAAAAATCGATTGGTTACGATTCTTCATTCTTAACAATTTCGTTGAAAACAATTTCCGCTATGTCTGGTCTACAGTGAAAATGGACTGCTCGTTTTTTAGGCAACCATAGTTCTACGTAATTTAATCAAACTAATTTATCAACATGACGAGGACTTAGGTGAAGGGGTTGAAAGCTGAAATAGGTTTGCGCATTGCACTGGTGACCTTATAAGATCAAACACTAGCGATTTTGCCCTCGGGATGCATAAATTTAAGTTAAGGTAGTTAGGGAACAATAGGGTTAATACGAATTGGTTGAATTCGTCTTGATATACTATCACGTTGTTCCGTCAATTGGGGCAGTTTGAAGACTCTTGATTTGAAAGTCGGTAACAAAATGTTGCGTCGTGGCGGTTTGGTTTAGTGGTAACCATCAAACTTGAAGGGGTGTAAAAACGTATGTGACCTCTACTTTTGTTTGTTTTGCACGTGTAAACATTTTGAAAGAAGTTGATAGGATTCAGCGTATATTCAAAATAGATGTTTCCGGATATATTCCAATGCTGTACAAATATATTGTAAAACAGCTCGCTTTAGTGGCATATTTCAGAAAATGCGGATTCTGCTTTCCATGAAATCGCTTAATATTGGCACATGTGCCGATCGAATTCGAATTTCACAAAACCGAGTTATATTCATACTAGCAAAGTAATGTATATTTTGATACATCATAGACGCGGAACGCATGGTAAAGAGGCTGAATAGCGGCAACGCCGGGTTATAACAACCCAATTTTGATTCGGACGCGCCCTATAGATATTCTCAATAACTCATCATTTATTGAATTCCAGCCGCACACGTAGCGGTAATTCTGTTAAAACAACTCAATAACAGATCCAATATGACCAACTCGAATTCAACATGGTTTCATACGCGAATAAATTTTTTAAATTTTACGTTGGTTTTCTCTAGATTAATCAGTTTTATTTAACAGCAGCAGCACAATTTTTTACGTGGATTTAATTCCCTGGAAAAATGTTCTGGTTTAGAAATATACAAATATTTATACCGATTCGAATCAAACTGGCGGATACTGAAAAAATATGTTTATTCTCCGAAATTTTTGGAAATTTGCAATATTTAATTTACGCTCAAAACAAACAATTTTCATTAAAAAAGTGATGTGTGCGCCTAAAACGTGGATTGAAGTACGTAACTAAAAGCAGGCTTGAAAACCACTATTGTTGGTTCAAGTTCAAAGCGAATACGGCAGCGGATTGTTTAGTCAATTTACTATTTTGTTAGGTCATTGTTACCATTGTTGATCTATGTATGAATAAATAATTCATTATCACCTTCATTTTGATTATTTTCCATAATCGTTTCTTCAAGCTCAACAGCAAATATTTGATGAGAAAAAAATTAATGCCCCGTAGATGATCACCTTTTTCTAAATACACGTACTTTGCTGGATTTAATTTCAAACCCTCCATTTAATTTTTCTACGTCAATTCGTTCTTACTAATCTTTACTTTTTTAATTCTCTTTTACTTTACTGCTTTTACAATCTTTTGCGGACTTAGGAATATTTATGTAAAAGTAAAAACCGGCATCTTCAACACTTTCTTTTTCTTTAATGATTTTAGAGAAAGTTCCCTTGTAGGATCACAAGTAGTGTTGGAGTACAAATATTTTGGTAGATGATTTCAACTTTTTATTAGTTTTTACCACAACATATTCTTACATTAAAATGAAAAAAATATGAACTAAAAAGGATTGTGTTTGAAGAAAGCCTTAATGAATTTAAAAAAGCACAAAAAAAATTGTATTTGAAAAATACGCCTAGCTATAATAATGACTTTTAAAAAGTCACCGTCTCTAAAAAAAATTCTAAAGTGAGATCAGTTCAGAACTTCTGGATTGTAAATAAAATTACAATGAGAGTCGTGATAGAAAACAGCTTCTAAGGAAATTCAACTTCCGAATAAGCTTGCAGATTCCTGAAAATTCTATCAGTGCGTTTGTTCAACAACAGATTTGTATCGAACTTGTACTTACCATGAATTACCTGCGTTTGAAAACCTGTAGAAATATGAGTCTTATTTTCTGGATATAAAGCGTAAAATTTCAATAACATTTTTTGCCATATAGCGCCGATTTAACATTTTTGTGCTACCAAAGGATTACGTATCCTCTGCGTTTGAATTTAAACTTTAATCTTCCAAAAATGACAAATAAATTGTTTCATAAACCCGACACACTTTCAAGGTTTCGCAATTTTGCACGGAAAGAAAATACCTGAAATGTTTTAACAACACGGCATTGCAAAGCTTGAATTAATAATAAGCAATTCAGTTTCTCTTAACGGAAGTTATTCCATAAATTATAAATAATTAAAATATGCTTTACTGAAAATTAAGTAAGATGAGAACTTAATGTACAGAAATTGTCACTGGGGTTAGAATACTTTTGAGAAGTAAGATAAATTTTTATCATATTTTCTACAGTTTTCTTGTTAATATTTCAACAAGAGACTCACTTAAGGAAAATGAACTAGAGAATATAATGACTAAAAGTTGCAGCAAGCTGTGCAGTAATTTTTACAATATACTTATCTTTGAAGCATTGAATTGAAGAATGGGCGAACACTTTAAAAATGCATTTTCTACGAGCAGTACCCCCTTAAGGGGGTACTGCTCGTATTGTTAAATTCAGTTAAACATGAGTTCCTGTAAGACATTTTTCTTGGCTGTTCCTGCATTTAAAGCGATAAAATAAAAAGAATTCAGTTCTACTAGAGTTGCTTTAGGTATCTAAACGGAGTAATTTTGCCAAAATTGTCAACAAGCCTTGTAATAAATTGCCAAAGTTTCGCAATTGGCCGATTTTCACAATTAATTTTCGAGCCAAATTTATCAAATAATAAAAAATCGAGCGTTTACGTACCTGACGATAACATTTAGGGTCTTGGTAAAGTTGATTGCAATTGTTAGAAACTAACCGTTCACCCTTAAAATGTCTTATAGTACTTAGTACACCATGCCTAACTTCAGGCGCAAAAAGAAATATTTCTGCGACCGGCGGCCTCCACACCACAAATTTAAATTTTATTGCGTGTATCGAATTGCTACACTGGTAAAACTCAACTTAGGCTCGGTTGCAAAGCAGGATGATGGTTTCATGAGTCATTATCGCTTCGCTAAGATTTGTGTTATTCATATTCGTACACATTGGTTCATTTTTTAGATGTAACTGCAAATCTCTAAATTTTAAATCTTAAGAGTAGTAGCACCGCCTAAAAATCAGTTAATCTATTCTTAATGTTTTTTATTGAATTGTAAAACTTTGTGATTGGATTTGATTTTGCAGATTCAATAAAATTAATTTTATAATAAATATTAAGGTGGTTCTAAAGGTACGTGTAGTGTATGCAAAAAGATAAACCATTAATCGGTGGGCGGACAAATTTGGTTAATTTTTGTCGTAAATTACATTTTACATCTAGGCACAACTATACTGTTGCAGACATTTTTGCTAACTCGCTCACATATTGTAAATCGGACTATCAATCACTAATTGTTAAATTAATTCTATTTTTAAGCAATTATACCTTTTAACAATAGATCAGAGAAGAGCGTTCTGTAGTTACTTTTTTTTTAAATTTGCTTGCAGATGAACATCGCAAATATGGACTATTTTGTCATTTTTCAATTAAAGAAAAAATTACTACAAGAACCATAAATTCTAATTCACGCTACAGTGCACCATAGCTTCATCTTTTAATAAGTCATTTAGGTAAAATTTGTTGTGTTAAAAACTGTAATAGTCATGTAATTTTCAATAAACCAGACAGCTAAAATTACCTGTTGTTACTAGCTTTAGAACCCCCTTAATAATTGGCGAATATTCGTTGCGCTTAGCAGGTATTTCAGACATAACTCTTAGATATTCTAATCCTTTCTCAAGATTTCAATGAACGCTTAATGATCATTTCTGCAACTTAACACGAATCAATTTGATTAATTACGTCATCCCAATGAACATTTCTCCACGTGATTTACGATACATATATCAAAAATGGAAGATATGAAGAAGTTTTCTAGGAAAATTTTTGAAAATTTCTTGCACATAATTAGTGCAATAGTATTTAAAAATTGACATAATGCAGAAAGAATAGCTATCCTAGACAAATATTTAAAGAAATCAATTAAAAGGAGTTTTTGTTCTATACAGAATAATAGTTTTATCCGACGTTTTGTTATCTCAACAGTGGAATCTAGATGTTCATTTGATATTTAAGAAAAGACAGTTAACAATTTTTTGATGGAATCATCTACGAGAGTTCAATTTTTAACAAGTGGTGGCTGCGATTGTATATTAGGTTCTAAATCTACTTTTAATTTAATTGATGATCTTCTAAAATCTTACCATGAAGAAAGAAATATCAAATAAACAAGATACTGCTACACATTTTATCTGCCAAAAAGGCTGCCTATGAAAGGTGCATAATAGGTTATATGAACACGGACGTTTTAGTTCTTATTTTTCATTTTAAAAATTAATTGTCGAGTCAAATCTGAATAAAGACAGGAAATTAGGACAAAATTTGTTTTATGTTGGTACACGACATAAAGATAGATTCATTACTTTTGAAAATTTAATCGCTTTTCAAGAACTGATAAAGTGTAATACATCTAGTAAGTTTGTCGGTATAGGAAACAAGAATTGTTAGACATTGTGTGTTTCATATCATAACTTACTAAATGGTGCTGGCATTCACGAATTTAACCAAGAACTTATTAGTAATATGCATGATTTTCTTCTAAAACTCTTCACAAAATACCTTGTATGAACCCCCTGAGGCTAATTCTTGCAGATTCAAAAACCATTGAAATCCATTTACAATCAAAAACACGTTGTTTGCATACTTTTTTTATCAAACACGTGTGGCTAAGAAGCTTAGTACCTCGACCTTTACTCCCTAATATTTAGCAATATAGTTGGACAGTAACAGATAGAACCGCAAATCCCGTTTTCCAAATGCTATAATCTATTCCTTACTATTTAATTATTATTTGAAACCAAAGAACCCAAGAACACCAAGAGGATCGAGATCTTGACCCCTGAAGATGCAGCATCAAATATAGATAGTGGCCAAAAGATGACTAGAGAAAAGTCCAAACTCAGAAATAGTCATAATGTAGAAATAGTGTAAAAAAATAAATGCTTATTTATTAAAAATGCACCGCTACGGCGGTAGCTTGGTGGAAAGGGTAAAAATATTTAAAATACTTAAGATTATTTCATCTTTCAAACTGAGTAAATGACATTTGTAATAATTTACATTCATAAACGCCCGTACATTTCCAAATTATTAAATACATGGGGCTAGCTCAAAAATTTGGTATTGTGTCCCTTTCTACCTTGACGACTTGTGGACTTTACCAAAGAGTAAAGAGGTTATAAAGAGGCGAATACCCAACAACGCATCCTGTCAGGCAACAGAGATGTATCATTTATTTTATACCAAATTAAAGATCGATTTGAAAACGTAACCTGAAATTCGGTAGAATTAGCACAGCACAGGCAACGTGCGAGAGCAAGGCTCGGAAAAGAAACATCTATCCCATAGCAATTTTATGATTTTTTGATGGCAGTACGTCACACGTGCTTTAGCTCTACGTATCCTGCGCTAAGTATTTAAATTCGTATAAGTCTGTTTCAACCCAATTTGGACTATAATTTTTAACTCTCTCGCAGTGTAATGGGAAGAGAGGAGCAGAACCCCCTTAATGTAAATAATTCGATTGCTCACAGATTTTTCTCAAACCGTTAACTTAATAATACATTTCTATTAACAAAGCTACGATACTATGTATTGTCTCCTCCTCCTGCGTATTGACCTTCAAGATATTATCCCACTGTAGGCAAATTGTAAGCTTGGGCGGACGGTAGTTTTCCGAGCTTAATGTCTCTCTGAGCGTTTCTCAGGATAGTGTTGTGGGGACTTTGCTCTTTATTTTGCGGGCTTTTCTTTGCTCATTCTGAGTGAATCCATTTATATGGTGACGACACATAACTGGATACTTCTGATGACTCCAGTATACTCTTCGATGCGATTGCCGTGGTCTCTATCTAAACTCCTCTAAACCTCAATGTACTTGTGTCAGAACGGACAGGGTGCAGAAATTGGAATTTCTGGCCTTAAATCTTCAGTGAGAATTGTCGATGAGGAAATAATTAAAAGTGCCGGCAATCTAGGTGTAGCTTTTGATTAGTTTAAGGAGCATGTTGATAAGGTGACCAGGTTGGGTTTTGCAAGATTATCGTGACTTTGTAGTTTTAGAAATAATCTTCCTTCCTCGACGATATGGAGAGTAACAACAGCCTTAATTTAATTGGATATCATTATATAGCAATTATATGTTATATACCAATTATAGTTCTTTTGTGGTGATAGAGAATCGATTTTTGTGGGGACCATCCGATTATCCCCAAGCTACTAATGCAACTATTTTGTTTATTGTCGTACTTAACGCATCAGGGTTTTATTGGATACTATTAGTTTAGTGGCCGACTCTGCATTTCAAGATAGTCATCTTTAATAACAGAAGATTTTATAGAAACTACATTTTTTCGATTTCGGGAATAAAAAATATGTTTTTGCTTCTATTCGGCAAGGTTGACCTTAGAATCGGATCGATTTATTGAGGGGAACATAGTAAGATACTTTCAACCATCACAAATCGCATTTAACAATTTGCAAATTACCTGCTAATTTGCTTCTCGTGTGATTGTTCTATTATTCCATTAAATAGCAAACGTGGATGTAGTAATCGTTGGCAATAAAGTTTGATGACGTAAACAAGGTTTTGCTTGCATGCATGTGACCTCATTTAATCCCTTCTAGTTGCAATTACGTGTGCCAGATTTAAGTGCTCGAGCCCATAATCTTACAATTATTTCACGACAAACGATACACTTGCGGGAAATTTGTGCTTTGATGTTTAAATCTCCCCATTTCACGTAATTTGAGATCGAACCCGAGTTATTAAAATTTGCACCATTATTTAGTTAACGTCAATCAATTTAATGTAAAATTCCAGCGACAAATTTCCAAAAATTGTTTCAAATTAAGTCAGTAAACTGTAATAAAATTAAACTCTTTAACGAAAATTCTGGTCAAAATTTCGTAAAGTTTTAGCGTTATAATAGCAACTTTAATGTCATTAACACGTTGTTTTTACCATCGCGCAATCACTTATTCGTCCAGTGTCTGTGAGTTGTCCGGATTTCTCCGGAACTCAACTCCAGAACGATTCATGCAAATATTTACTTTCTCATTCACATGTCGACAACTCCAGAAAATAGCTATTTCAAATAAAAACAGCCGTTTTAGCAGCGTTATCTGCTTTGTTTGTTCCGGTCAGTGAGGAGCGTACTGCAACCGAAAGCCATCCAGGGTGCGGCCAATGACATCAGCACGCACCACCAGCATGGATAAGCCGTTCATAATTTGCGGCTGTTCCTCGACAGGTATTGTCCGTCGGATCAAACCTAAGGTAATTAGCCAAAATGACCGGATGTAATGCAATGTTGTATGGCAATGCTGCAACTATGTTAAATTACAATCATTGTTTTGTTGCGGACAGTGAAGTACTGCGAAACAGTTTGATTTCGACCGCATCTCACTTTCAATTGCCATTACTAGATTCAACTGTCCTTCAGCTAAACAAATCGATTGATTAGGAAAGCTCACACCAGTTGCATGGAAGTTACAGCGATAATTTGTTTAGTATACGTTTCAGTGGTTGGTTCACTCGATGACGTTCGTGCGATTGGAGTCGATAAATTGGAAAAATTAAGTTATCCACTTGCCGCCGAGCCAACAAGGTTCACATAAAAGCTCATCTCATATCAACATTAGCTAGCCAATGACGCATAGTTTTAAGCGTCACAAACAAATGCGCAAGCATGATCGCGCCAAGCTTGTCTCTGTATCACTTCTTCGTCTTGGCAAGTACGTGCTTTTATAAAATAAAATAGTAATTGGCGCAACGTACATTATTTAAAGGAGATAGCATCGAGCCAATTTTTTTAAACAAACTACAAAATTTAGTTTATAGATCGTAAAAGTTCTAGCAAATTATTTAAATTTATAGCTGAATTTCTTTATGTTCTTCAAAATTATCGTCTTCACTCAAATTTCAGGTAATTACATTATGCGTTATAGTTGTTAAGTGTGATGGGTCCTGCACCCGGTGGACACTCCCTGAAGGATCTTAGCCGCAGGGTCTGGAAGCTGTATTTCCAGAAACTGAGGTTAAACCCATAGGGGTGTTAGAGTCAAATTTGTACATGAAATCTGGTGTCTTGGATACTGAAGCCTCTGGAGACACAAAACCCTTAGTCAAAATCACACGGTATCGCATCTAAGTGTGTATTACTTCTAGATATTATGTTAATAATTACTTTCAAGATAATATGTGGAGAATTATATGCACTTCAGTCTCCTTATTGTGAGAGTGTTTTGGAAAACCCAGTTGTAGTTTGTAACCTATCTTTAAATTTTATAGAAACTATTGACAATATATAAAGAATTTTAAGCATCTAACTAAGATTTGTTTCAAATTTTAAATTTCTGCCTCAGTGTAACTGCAATAGTTAGAAAAAGGATATTAACAGATCAGGTACTAGTAGGGATTTTAAAGCTGCTATATTAATTAAATTTCTATTTATTCCTTAAAACCAACGAAAATAGAAACGAGAGTTACATTCAAGAACATTTCCAAAACCTGAAAACAAAAATGGAGGTCAGAAATTTGGATCAAGAGACTGCGTAGAAGAAGTCATGAAAGCAATCACGATTTTTTGTTTATCAAAATTTTGTAACGACTTAATATGTGTAATTTTGTTTTGCTTTCTTCTTTATGGTTCTGGAAAAGTTTACAGGGAAAAGTCTTCGGGACAATTACAAAGTAAAGTCAGAGAATTTTTCTTGATTATAACTGACGATCGAAATGACATATTTGGTTGATTCTTTTTGTTTTGATTATTATGCTCCCATGATGGAAATAAGTTAATTAAAAGTTTTCAATTGAAAAAGAAATCTGGAAGATCTGGGAAAAAATCTGGAAAAACGCATTCCAGCCTAAATTAAAATAAAACTACAATTATTTTTATTTTTGTGTTACTATCCAACAGATGTAGTTATTTCATCTCCGTTCCAATTTATTTTGCCACGTGCGTAAATGTTGTTTGACAACTGATTGTCAAATTGTGAGTAAATGTTCACTCAAAAATATACTACTTCTCATTTTTACTTTACTTGCGCATTTCCAATAACTTTTCATACATTCACAAAACGATCACAAACAAATTTATTGAAATTTGGACACAAACTTCTGTCGGATCAGCTAATATGGAAATATAAATAACTTTTGTCAATTTCTAACAGGATTATATGAAAACTTGGAAAAAGTTTTTAAATTACAGAGATTCAGAAGTGGATAGTGATTTTTCTATTAAATGAGACCACTTTTTTGTGGTTTGCTATTATGTGATCGTAATAGCAGGCGTAAGAATTTTGTCAATGCTTTGCAGTAAAGTCGGCAACTTATACCACAATCACAAATCACATAAGACCTGTCTCTGATTACTATAAGTTTTTATACTACAAAGTCGTTAGCGATTATTGATGCCGAGTGTTTAAACTACAATTACCAATAAGTAGCTGCAATTCTCTTCATTAGATGACTCTGATATACTAATTTCTTTAGCTTCCTCAGCCATATGAAGTGTTCGTAACTAAATAAAAAAAATTATCTAGTCGCTTCCATAAATTGGCAATAAAGTGTGCCATGCTATGGCATAGTTCTTAAAATCCCATAGTAGTTATAAGAGCTACACAAAATTCGAAAATTTTTGCTCTTCTTTAAAGACACAATACTAATTATTATATCTTAATTTTCAATTCAAACAAAACTAAATGATTAGAAATGATTATCATAACATCAACGTGAACTACTTATTGATACAATTATAGAATAGTGGAGAAAGAAAATCGATAGCCATGACAAATCCTTATGGAAATGAAGAAGATAAGAAGAATATTGATGTCTTGCTGAAAGTTATAGAAAGCGGTGATGTAATAGAGACACTTATCTTACCATCTGAGAATCGTTTTATTGAGATAAAGTTTAGCGAAATTTCCGAAAAACATTAGATAGGTACCTTGAACATTCCGTTAGTTCAGCTCCAGTTGCAGTGAATACTTTTATGCCGATATATTGCACGGCATCAAATGTTTCAAGCATCTCTTCCTGGAGATTATACCAGTTAGTTTAAGTTACTTTTTTCACAGATGAGACATCTTTGGAATATGAGTTGTGTATGCACTTTCATTCCATAATAATAGCCCCATATATCTTCCGACATGTATAGATGGTCGCTCGAAACTCATAGCGATATTCGAACACTAACCTGTGATCGTGACTGTCAATAGAGACACCGATATTTTTACCCAATTGATAAAAAATAAACGAAACCGCAATTATTATGAATGTGAAGAATTTTTAGTTATCTTCAATTCAACTTGAAATTTTGTAGACAAGTTTTATTTTCCCCCGCTGTTCCAATATTTGCCCTGATATTTCTCTCCATAAAAGTGCTATTAGACGGAGAGTCGCAATAACACGCAATTTCCCGATTCTGCACCTGATATGAGAGTCTCCGCGTTAAGCATCAAAAGGGAAGTGCCCAACTTCATATTTATCTTCCTGCATCAATACAAGCGTGGATGATATTCGAAAAGATATTCCTGTTCGACCACAGTATCAAGGACTTTTGATGAGTGTTGGACCGTGTTCGAGACCGAAATCACCGCAATCAATCGGCCTTAATGAAAATATAAATTAAAAGTTGAATTTGCGGATTCACCAATTTCCAATCAGCGACTAAATTTTCAGATAAAAGCTTCGATCTCCTGGATGGTAAATTGAAGTCGATTTAAACGTAAATTAAATTTTCAATTGGTAATAGTATCGTTTTTGGGTTAGCTGATGTAATATGAAAGGGACGCATTAAATATGTGGATGGGGTGCGGAATTTGCATGTTGTTTGGCGGTTATGGGTGCGCACCGTTGGGTCAAAAACTCAATTCCCAAATTGACGGGAATTGCGCGTTTTTCGTTTATTTAATGCAAATCCGACTCATGCGATAACATAAATTGCGACTCTAACTTCACCAATAAAAGCGTCATAGCTGCAACGCAAATAATACTCAAATGATGGTTTAAAGTCAATTGAAAATCCTAACAGAAATAAGTGCTATGGATGCACAATTATTATTTGAAGCCCGCAAACAGGACTTATATAATTTTGCCATAACAATTTTATTTTTTGACAATAAGTAAAAATTTTAAGACTAAATTAGATTTATAAAAACATCAATGAAATAGTATTTTATTGTGATACACTCACAACAAAGTATAGCATGATAAGTAAAAAAAAACAAACAAAACATGTTTGCTTAGGGCAACTTTATCGATTTTGATAGCATTAAAAAGGCAATTCCAGTACAACCAATCTATCCATCAATTCATCTTTAAATGTTACAAATGCAGTTTCACTCATTTCAACATAATTTTAAGCACAAAATACTCAATTATTCAATGTCAATAACTTTTACTCAAATAATATGAAAGCATTTATATCTAAGACACAAGATATTTTCTCCCCAAATTACCAAAATTATTTTAACTAATAATGAAGACTTAAGAACATCAACTAAGCCAACCCCTTGGCAAGTAGTAAAATGTGTGGAAATAAAGAAAGCGTTACTAATACAAAGACAATAAATAATGACATCCCTATACCTACAAATACAGTTTTATGTCAAATCAATTAGCAACAAAAAAAAGACAAAATAATGTTGAAGCCTCCGGCCTTTTTCGATCTAAAAGAGGAAAAATATGTAATCAGAGTCGTTGTTCAAATCACCACCAATATTAATGCTATTAGTTTACACTCATAAGTATATTGTGATTTATAAAATATAATAACATTCTGCATTACATCTACTAATTTAAAGAAAACAGAGCCTAAAGAGTTAGTCAACAAATATCTACGTCATACTACTACAGGGCCGGCGCTACCCAGTTTGCCGCGCCATCATTTAAAAACAACTGACATTGACATAGTATTGGTGGAATAGAGACTTCCACATTATTTGTTGGTAATTTTTCATTGTATTTTATTAATCAATATAATATAACCATTATCTTCCATAGTTCACATACCTGATAAATTTGATCATTTTATCACCTTCCAGCTTTCTGTGCGTCCAAGAAATTGTCAGTCAAGAGAAATTGACTTTACAAGCTTTGATTGCAGCAAACTCACGAACAAGGTCTTTGTATTCCAAACTTACACTTTCACCAACTTTAGTGTTTAGTCGAAATGATTGAAGTCCACAAAACGCATTTCAGTCATTGTGGAATCTAAATAGGTTTTAATTAATTTTAATTCAGATAAACTTCTCTCGCCACTGGCTACACTAATTGGAGGTGTAAGTAATATTTGAAGAACAATTACAACGTTGGGGTAGCAGTCAATTCCAATTGTACCCTTTCGTTTTAAAATATTCAAGAGTTAGGTATTCTTCTCAATGGAATGTGATAAAGCCTCAACTCATTACGCTACAGAACATCGATGTTCTTTGGATCCTCATAAATCAAAATATTTTCTAGATTTTTGCATTTGTCTAATAGTGTAGTTGTAAGGCATTTATGTTGTAAAGAAAGGAAAAATATGTGCTGTAGATTTGCAGTTGATCTTCCTTTATAGAATTTATTGCCACATCTAATGTTTGGAGAAAAAAGTCGACGTTAAATTTTATTGTTGGATCTTGTATTGCTGATTTTTTGACTCATAATCAAATTATCGTTTCTGTCGCCGTGGTCCGATAGTTTGTTTTATTAGTCTTACCCTTAATACTAAATCAGTTCATTGTTTATGTGCATTTAAATTCAATTTACCAAATACCGTATTGTTGATTTTTCAGTACACGAGCCATGTTCTTGAAATCACTTCTCCATTGCACATACGTCTTTGATAATAAGACTCCTTGAAACAACGTCCGCAATTATCTTTCGGAAATTTCCTTTCCGTTGTCTTTTTCGTATAGGTCTGTTTCTAATTATGAGTAACCTTTTATCATCAGTAATGACAAGTGGCAGTTTTGCAGGATCAGAAAAAATTTCCGTGTTAAAATCTGAAATTGGTATAGTTTCGTTGTCTCTCTCATTATCTATTACTGGTGATACGCCACAAGTCGAAGTAGATGGCATTGCAGATTTTGCGCCACCGCTAACACTTGCACTAGGAATGTTATTGTTGGCAGTTTTAAAAAAAAAATCCGAAGAGCAGCGTTATATTTTTAGTTTCGGCTTTTTTGCCGCCCTTATTTTACGATAACCCGCAACTGACGACTGCTTAGGATTAGCTTTCGACAAGATTAAAATTTTTCACACACTGATCAAAGCTTTATGAATAAAAGAATGCGATTAAGTTTAATTCAGGAACCGTATGCAAACAGATAAGCTCTGAAAGGCTGTTTGCAAGAAACTGACTAAATGCTTCTCATGTTTAACACCAACACCCTATCAATAGCTGAAAGAGTAAAAAATAAATAATTTTATTTAGTCAAAAACTCCAGCAAAAACTCATAAATGGTCGTCAAGTTAGCTGCAAAAATAATAGGAAACCTATAAAAGTAAAGCATTAACGCACCCATCTCGTGCCGAATGCTAGGTAACGCCAATCTTCTGACAATAAATACTGGTCCATAGTTTAAAATCCATAAAGTAACAATTTTAAATATTTCTTCTTCTGTATCAAGCCACTGATTTGCCGCCCCAAATTTTTTTTGTTTCAGGTATTGGCCGCCCCAAAAATTTGCACATTGGGTCGCGCCGGCCCTGAGTAGCTAATATAATGCAGACTCTACTGTAGATAACTATATAAAAAGATGAATTTATTGAAAAATATAATAAATATAAAATAAATAGAAACTAAAGGCGCATTAAATATGTTTTTTAAGACATAATATTTGCTCAAGACAATAGAGATTATATGAAATAAAAGAATTGGACAAGATCAATATTAATCGGTGTAGACGGTGCTAACTAACCGGACAAACATAATCATGTTGTAACTTCTCGTTCAAAATGCGGATATGCCATTGAAGAAGGAAATAATAACTCCTGTAGAAAGCAATGTTAGGAGAAAACACAAATAAAGTTGCTAAACTTAAAGAAATTATCTAGAGAGACTATCACGGAAAAATAGAATCACTGCCAAGACAACAAAGTGGATACACTAATATAGAGAAGGACCTTCAGGACCTACTAATGAAGACATACTTCCAAAGTAGTGAAACTACTCTACTTTAAGGATATTATGGTTATGTCTTAAAATTTGAAAATATGAATGAATGAAAATAAGCCATAACATCTAACATTTACCCTAAAAAGTGATCCACATTAACATTATAGTTATTGCACTTAGACACTATTTGTCAAATATTTAGAAATTTAGCCAGATGCTGAACATAATTCTTGTGCTTATTATATAAATAAGCAGCACATGCAAATTAAATTCAAGATGAATGAACTATGCTAGTTCCTAGACAGAAAATTAAGAATGTTAATTAATAGAAAATACAATTCCAATAAATAAAGTTGTAATTATTGTATCGAAATGTGAGGATGCGCTAAAAAATCCAGTTTCGCTATTTTACAACAAAAAGAATTGAAAATTTTGCGAGCATTAGTGGACGCACTTTAGTATGCCTCAGAATACATGATATATCAAGACGTCCATCTTGCCACAGTTCATAAAATAATGGAATGGAAAAGCCCAAAGACTTTACCAAAAATTAAAGTCACATACTTCACCCACCACTTCAACCAATATTGAAAAGAGAAACAGAAGATTGTGGAGAAATTGGGCAATATACTTAGCCGGAAGATGTCACCACGAAATCCTTGCCAGAACTTTGGTGAGAACTTTTAATGAGTTTCCTGTCCATAGAAATAACTTATAGGAATATATATTTTGATTGTCGTGATTTTATATAAAAAATTATAATTCTACTTCAAACGTTGTTTGTACGTAGATTCGTGATTCTCGTTGGATTAATGAATAAAGTTCTTCTCACAGTGCCTCGACAAAACTCAGAGTTTTGTAATTTCAGTTCCTTAACCGTTTCGTTCAAAAACCAATCCGTGCCGTTTTATAATAATCGTGATAAAATTAATGACGCTGCTAAATCAACGAGTACAAACGAGATCTTTTCGACATTTCCTCAGAAGATGTAGAAAAGACTTGTTTGTCCGATATTGTATATCTTCGGAATTTGTCTAGGTGTTGACGAATATATTGCAAATCTTGGGTTTAGCTACGATTATCTTTCAGCGTTACTACTAAGAGTGCTGTGTTGATTAGTATTCCTGTTATCTAATTGCCTTGTAAGTTGTAAGTGATAGACTTAAGTGGACTGTTGCACCCGCCACCGATAGATAATGAGGTTTGATTGTGTAATTTAATGCCAGCAAATAAACCCAGATATTTAGCTGCCCTTCTCGTAATCGGGTGATTTAGCCGCCAACACACACACGAAAGTTTAATGAGGCCCGATTCCGGTGAAGTTTAAAAAGCACTTTAAAGGATGCGAGTAAATTTCCCGAATGCGGCAATAAAATCATTATCCCCGACCCCTAGCGATAACATAAAACAACCAAAAAAATTCACCGGAAAGGTGGGATTTGGATCGAGCCAGGTCGCAGCTTTCCTGAAAGATTAATGAAAGAAGTAAAACGCGCACACAACTTGTTTAAAAAAAAACTCGGGTGTGTTATTGAATAATTCCGGGTGTTGGTAGAAGCGTTTTACGAGGGTCTTTGTCTCGCTTGTTTGTTTATGTTTTACTATTTATTCTGTCAGGATTCAGTTCTCTCAAAAGTCGTTTATCATTTTGCATCAAAAGTTTGTAATGACTATGCTGGATTTACTAGTCTAAATTCAACCAAATTTAGATAGTGCACAACGATCGGGAAAATCTGAAAATATCTTGGTAATACTAGTCGTTTTTCCATCTTAATTCCAGCATTCAAAAGGACTGGTCGTTAGGCAATGCAATCGATAAGTCCTTAATTTGTACTTCGTATCGTCTGTTCATTATCGAAATTACCAAAAGCCCCCGCTCTGTATTTAAATTTCTCGAATCCTATAAGCGATTCAATTTTGCTTTATTAAGTTTGCCCTTTTGACCTGCAATGTGATGAGATTATCAGATTAATCTGGTCGTTCTTTTAATGTCGAACAGTTTTTTCGGTCGTACGCAACTTCAGTATTTGAACTGGAGCCGCATGGGAATGAAACGGTAACTCAGCTAGATCACTCATCAAACATTAAAGGGCCAATTATTGTTATTGCAAACAAAATTTTATCAAATTAAAAACACCATCCAATGAAGCAGCGTTCTTTAAGAAAAACCTGTTGAAATTAGTGGAAATTAGTTAAGAGAACAAATATTAAGACACATAATAATCGCAATTTAGGTCTAAGTTTACGGAAATATATTACAATATTAATGCCAGTAATAATAATTTTATTAATTAAATATGGATAATATATTATTCCGTTATATAATACAATGAAATAGTAGACTTTCTGAAATATAGAAAACGTATTGTAGAGATTTAATATGTTGATAAATTAAGCAAGAGATACCTAATATTTAAAAATTGTTTGGGTCTACGCGCCCGAATAAAAAAATAAAAAGTTTCTACGATGATATGAGAATCATATTGCAGCACACACTCATCCATTATACACTGTTGGTAAAAAACTTTAACGCCAAACTGAGCCACGAAAGGGACGATGTAGAAACTCTCTTCGCCACTCACGGTTATGAAACAAAAAATGAGAGAGGACAAATAATCCTACCTGAAATTCTAATGCAATATGAAATGTTTTCAATAAATAATTTCTTTGAAAAACCTCACTAAAGAAGATTGACCTGGATTCGCTCAAACAAATATAAATTTAAAAGAGTTTAATAAAATGTAAAAGATAGAAGCCTGACGACCGTTGAGAATGGGGCAGATTACCAACAAGAAATAGATAAAAAAATGGAAAATACAGAAGAACAGTGCATAAAATAATTAAATAGCGGACTATATAAAGTCAGCTAAAGTAAACAGTGCAATAAGGAAAACCAAATTTTGTGAAATCACAAAAATGCAAGCAAAAGCAAAAAAAACTCTGACTTAGGTCTCCGATAAAAAAAATTAAAAATGAAGATCGAGATTTAAAATCACTTAAGAACGTCAAACAATTTTAAAATGCAGAAAAAACATACACAAGGCACATAATTAAGGTAATCAGAAAACTACAAACAAATTTGAAATATTGAAGATTGCATAATATTTCTACTAAGTGCTTCGTAGTAATGTTACTTTTCAATTCAACAGAAGGATAAGAGCTAAAAGGCAGAAATGCAAAATATTCCAGACATAACTTGCGATAAACTCAGATCTACTCTAAATAAAAAAATTAAAAGTAATGAAGCAATAAAAAACTCTTTGACACCAAATGATTATGAGCTCTATAATGCATGCTTCAATGAGAAATAAGACTTGGATTGGTAAACCGGATTCGAGCCTTTGGCTCGTCAAAGAGCTCTCAAACTTGGCTCATAACAAGACTTTGGAAGTGAAAGCGTATATCCACAATGTATTTTCCTAACTCTGGACAAATTTTGCTCATCATTCGCCGAGCCAAGCATCGTGGGATGTCAGCTTTTAAAAGTATATATAACAAAATTTTGGTAAGAATATCTCGTTGTCCCTTAAATACAAATTGTTTATACAAATAATCACAAAACGAATATCCGATAAATTAGATGTTTACCAGTAATACGTACGAGAAGATTTTAGAACTAGGTTTGCTACAAGTAATTAGCTGCAAGTGGTAAAAACTTTTATATAAAAATATATTGAATGTAAGAGGTCTCCGGTTTTAAAGCTTATCGATTACGAAAAAGTTTTCGACATTGCAAAACATCAAGAAACAGAATGCTCTATCTACTAAAAATATATAAAAACAATTGTAAACGTGTACCTATAAAAGAACTAAACTAAAAATATATAATTACACCAAAGACTTTTTTGTGTAGGAAGAGGCGTTGGATAGGTTATATCTGTAAAACTTTTTATGATGGTTTTAAAATATACTCTCAAGAAACATTTTAAAGACATCCTTAAACATATTAAAAGCGAGAGACTTTATCAATTACAATTTTTGAATGACATTGTCATAAGTGCTAACCGTACTGGTAATGCAAAAAAAATGTTAAAAAAATAAATATTATACATTTTTAAATGAACCGATAAGACAACATCGTAGTGCCTTTCCCACCATAGAGATGAACAACATAGACAATATCGTGTTGACAGTATTCTTGACATCAAAAATCTACAACAAATTCTCGCGTATTGCAAAATCTTTAAAGCTAAAAAAATAAAAAATAAAAATGATTAATAAGACAAACTAAGCGTCACCCTCAAGCTTAGCCAACTCACAACTCACTCAACTATGTACAACTGCTTTAAATCGCTGAAACCCTTCACAGGTTTATTGCATCAAATCTCCAACCGACCGATGTAGTTCCACAGTACTCAAACCAAAGACCTTTCAAAAAGAGAAAAAAAATCTATTTGGCAGCATATGATAATCATATTAGATATGGGGCGGATTCCTTTTGTTAAGATTCAAAATATTTGTGGGGGTATTAAGACACCCGTGACTAGTGTAACTTATCATGGCGATATTGTCCACTTTTCCACTCTTCTGAGAGAAACCTGAAGATCTTTAAGAAAATTATTAGTCCAGAAAAAGTCGCAGGTCAGTTGACTGACACTAGGTTAAACTTCATGAAAGCTGCTCCGATACTCCGTAAGTACAAGTCTCTCTTGCCACTCTTCCTAAAGATTAGCAGTCATAAGAGTTGTAAATGGAATTCCGCACCAGAGTAGTATTGCTCAGAAACTCTAATACTTAGGAGCAATGTTGTTAACTACTGGGCCATTTTTAAAATTAATAACCTTTGAATGCTTTAAGACTAGAGAAGAACCCTTAAAATACACTAATTGCGGCTGACTCATTCAGCCCGTTACCGTGGTTGTTTTGCATACCTTAAGACAAAACCCGACACGGAAGAGATTTTTAGACCAAAGGCATTCCAGACACGGCGTCTTATTGTCGCACCCAAGTCGACCAAGTAACCAATTCTAAACCCAAATTCAACCAGACAACCCAACAAGGCTCACCAAATTGTTTTGCCTGAGTCTGGGGTGCATATATACTGATAGCGTTAAACGTGATGAACCCTACCAAGAATAAGACACGACGACAGGTTGATTCTTGAAAAAACTGCAATTTTTCTACCCAAATCATTTAAATATTTCAAAACCACCTAACAATTATAAACTATCTTCAACCACATGATTTCTTGTCATGATTAACGGATAAAGGAAGACGATCTTGAGTTATCGATCAGCTCATAAGCAAAGATTACCAAACTTGTAAATAGAGCACAAAACTTGTTTAATTTGGACAAAGTTTGAGAAGCTTAACATCATTCTACATTCGTACATTTCAAATTATTTGAAGCAGAAGGTTTTAATCAGTGCTTATTCCTTGTGGTTACTTATGGCGTAGACAAGCTCACACTAACAAAAAGGACTATTAACAAAATATATGCTATAGAATTGACAATACAGGGAGTGTTCCTTGGGGATAATGTCCCAAATGCAAGGAGATGTTTGGCGTAACTGATGCAATTGAATAAAGGTTGTAAATTGCTGAAACTGTATTCCTGTAAAACAGAGCTGAGACTTCGCAATTTATTCTCAATTGATTCAACTTGCTGGCATAAAACATAACATTGAGAAGACCGAGATGCTAATTGTAAGCAAACAGCCAAATTCAAATGCAGCGCTATGGATTGGAACAAGTCAAAAATTAATAAATTAGAACACTACCGATAACAAGAATTTTTAGACAGAGATTTGAATAGTCAACATTAGCAAGTATCTGCAAAATTTGATGCAGACACTAAACTAAACGTTAAAAATGATGTTCGGTTCTAAGTAACCACATTTTCTTGTTTGCGAGTCGCTGTGGGTTGTCAGCCTGCTTTCCCTTCACCCTCATATATTTCCCTCCCAGGAACATTAGATATTGAGTAGTTGTAATGATAACACAATTCTCGAGTTTCTTAAAATAGTTAATACCGAATTAAAACGTGAAGAATCTGGAGATCCCTCATCTCTGTATTGAACCAGCCCAAAGATAAGTGAAATTGACTTCTCCTTTTTTGAAATATTGTAAATTAGTATTCGGGAAGATTCAACCAATCTGGAATGCTCGTTACAAATGATAATGGTCCTGCTATGCGAAGTGAGGTCTTTATCTTTTCATCTTGAAAAGATTAAAATCATTTGACACGTGAAATTCAAAATAAAAAAAGAAGTTTCAGAATGAGAGTGGCCTATTCACATGTAATGTTAATAAAAAGAAAAATGATATTGAGGAATAAATAAAACATTCTGAACAAAAAGTTAAAACATTTTCAACCACTCTCTTTACAGTGGTTGTCAATAAAATAATAACAGCAGGCGTTATAGCTCCCAATCTTTAAATGAATAAGCTGAAAAAATGTCCTCTACTTCAGTAGTGTTTTACAATATTCACTAAATAAACTTAATTATAACTTAACTTTGATACGCGGCCATAAAATAGACTTTGTATGGCGGTTAATATGTATTTAAAACATAGCTAAAGTACTCAAAGATTAATTTTGGTTCAAGGAATAGATAAAATTGTAAAAAAACTTAGAAAATTTATGTGCAAACTAATATGCTTTGTCAATAATTCCTCCCCTCAAGTAAGTTTGCTCTGTCGAAAGCGGGTCTGACAGCACAATTTACAGGATTGGCACGAAATTTAAGTGTACCTTCTCCACAAATATTTCCACTGCAGTTGAAACACGATTTTTAACCACTTGCTTTGCCCTACTTTTCTACTAGCGTTCCTTGCAGTAATTAACTTCAACAACACTCCCTGTCATGTATCGGAACCGATAATTTCTTAGAGCTCTCTGAATACTTTATGCAAATAACAGTAAACATCGTCCTTGAGTTTCCCTATTAATATTTACACTTGTTTGGAATTTAAACTAGACGTACTTACTTTACCGTTTCTAAGTTTTTAAACAACATTTTACTTCACATTATCATCCGACTTGCTAAATGCATTAACTTAGGGAAGGTTTTATAGTGGCGCTTTAATTTTATCTTCTTAGAAGCTGATGGCGTCCTCATTGTTCCAGCAAGTTCTACATTAAAAATGATTGGCCATGCAAGGGTGTTCAGACTGGCTGAGAGACAATAAAATTACACAACAATTGAGGAGGGTGTTCATAGTTAATAGTTATTCGTCCCGAAGCCGGTATTGAAGCGTAGAAGCGGGAGATAATTAATTTCGTGAGAAGACTCTTTATAATAATTTCGAAAGCTAATGAGTGAGTTGGAAAATTAACGACGTGTCGTTCTTTGAAAATTTCCAAAGTTGGCTTTCAAACATGAAATTTATTACAAGCTCAAGACAGTGTTAATGATTGTTCTCGCAATAGCTTTTTAATTAATCTCTAATGCATCTGGAGGAGCGGCCACTTATCTCTTGAAGGACTAAGTCGAAATGTTTTGTTTTGAGGCACTTACAAAATTTGGATATTAAAATTCATAACGTAACCTCGACAATTTAATTGAAACTTATTTGTTTGTTATACGCTATGTTTTATTCATTGAGATTTTCGAGTACATTGCCGATGGAAGCTGCTAAATTTATTAGAAAGTTTCTTTAGGAGCTCGCAATCGATTCATCGGGTGTCTGTCGGACTCGTCGAATTCGAATGATGAAGCTTTTCGCGATCCTACTTAACCGCAGCACTTATTTATTCTGAAAGCGGATGCATCAAAGCGATGACTTCCTGAGTGCACTGGAGCCGAGAAAAATTCTGCAACTTTGATGTGTTCTTGTTTCGCATCGCGACCAGCTCGGTTTTAAAGCAATAATTTCCTTTTAAAGACTTTTCGTTATCAAAGCTTAGAAAGTATGAAAGTATCTAGCTCGAGATCAAAGTTGCCGACTAGAATCACACAAGAAATTAGGACTGTCCGGCTGGACGATCCCTTTATGTATCGACATCGGTTTTACTTTTGTCGGACACAATTTTTACGGTGACGGCGCTCATCCAGGAAATGTGCCGCAGATTAATTTTTATTATGGCGTAAATCTCCTTGTCCAAACTATCGCTAGTAATTGCCCGAGTTGCCAAATTAGTTTATTTAAGGTATAATTTAGGTGGCCCATAACACTATAGTCTGTCGTAACTCGAGTGTTAAACTTGGGGTGGCGAAATTCATCGCGCCACTATTTTATGGTCGTTAGTTTAATAACACATAACGACTAGTACCCAGCAAACATAATGAATGCCAACAAGGAATTTAAGTCCAACATTTTTTTTTTCGCTTACACTTGAACAAACCCACAAAATTGGATCAATGAACCGGTGTTGGTGATATGAATGAAAACAATCCATACTGATAAACAAACGTCATTGGGGTTAGAGGCGACGCCCCCGCTATATTTTATCAAAATCACAATTTGCCTGTCAGATATTAATTGGACCCGACACGACGTGATAAAGCACTGCATCTTTATTAATCGGCACTGTCGTCTGACCTGCCCTGTGAGGGGTCGGCTGAATACGCCCCGTTTTCGGACAAATTAACCAATTACCCTTAATTATTAATTACACCGCATTTGTAACGAACAACAAAACGTTTGGCCGACACGAGGAAACGGAATTACGTCGAAGAAGGACGTAAATGATGAGAACGGATTATTACCAAATAAAAATTGTGGATCCCAGCTCCGACACGTACCATCTTCATGTTTCACCAAAGAATTTGTTCATTGCGATTTTGAAAGACATCTACTAGTAATCGCAATTTAGAAACTCACCTGAAACAAAAAAAAATATTAATTTCTCATATAGTTAAAAACACGTGCGAAGAGAAATCTTATTTCGAAAATACTATGTAAGTTTTTGCAATAATAGTTCCTAATATTGTCAAATGCAATAAAGGTGGTTCTAACAATGATTTATTTAAGAGCATTATATCGCATAATCTGAAGAATGAAGTTCTATAATTAAATAATTGTGCTCTTTAGTGAACCGAATCATTTACTTTTTAAAATAATTTATTTGCTTGGCATAATATGTTTGTATTACTGGTCGCGGAAAAAACGTGCGCACATCATAGATATGTTTAACCCGCGGTTTACGATTTATAGAGAGCGGCAGTAACATATTTTTACTAATTACGTAACTTTAAACCATTCATGCTTCTGATGATCATCATGTTCATTCAGTAGTAAACCAAGTTCTGTCAAAATAAATTAGAGAAATTAATTTAGCTACTTTAGTGTTGTTAGAACATTATAAGCGAATGTGAGGTAGAAAATATCACCGAATGGGTTTACTAAAGAAGAAACAATAAAATGTACACCATAATCTAATTATTTCCAGAGACAAGTCTTCTGTGCATAGGCGAGGGGTGGACAGACCAAGAAAGAGAAGGTATAATAATCTTGAGGGCAAATAGAAAGATCTAATAAAAAAAACAGTTATATGTCTATATTAGGAAAATAGAGCATGTTAGTTTACGCAGATATAAAATTAGTAGAGAGCAAAAAAAATTATCGCCTATCGACGGCTATTACTCATTAAGAATAGTTTTGAGTTTTAATTATCCACAACACGTTAATCGGCAAACATTATTATGGGATTTCTGTCACCGGACAGCAATATAATTGATTTGCATGTAACACCGCTTGCTGGGTCCCTGTGATGGTAAATCTATGGGGTCTATTTTGTATCTCGATGTTCACGAACATCGATGTTGGTTAACAACAATTCTGTAACGACTACTATAACGGCTTGTCTGTTAAGGGCTATTCTCTATTGACCATGTTAAGAAAGTGACCTTGGCAACTTCATAACTACAATCGATATTTTCTAAACGAGTAGTATTTTTGCTTTATTTTGGGCGCGTTCCGCAAAGCAATTCTTTCATCCTTGTTCTTCTTGGGCAAATGAAAAGAGATGGTCGCGGCGTAACTATAGAAACAGACTCTTGCGGCGACGTAAACTAAAACCTAACCTCACTTCGGCCGCCACTCCCACTTTTTGGCGGTCCAGAACAAATGTTTGGTAACATGGCCGTTATGAGATACAGAATAGACCTGTTAGCATCCAAATTGCAGCATCATGTATCGAACCCGGATACCTAGCGTTGATAGCCAGAATTTTCAATTCAGAGTCGCATATCTACATAGAGAATACATTTAAATACAGCACAAGAACAAAACATGTAGTCTTACTGTTTGGCAATTAATACTGTGAAAATTTTTTCTATTAATATAAACTCTGTCTGGATGAAGAGGATGTTGCGCTGGAGGAGGAAAAATTGCTATATGGGTGCAATCTATGCAACCTATAATTCCGGGAAAATTTAAATTTTCATATTTTTGATAGAACCTTAAAATTATATATTTTAATTGAGATAATATTACATTATTAATTCCTTATTTACCCATTCTTTACAGTAGTCACCTCTTCAAGTGTAGTTGGAAACTTTATGTATTGTCGTGCTAAAACATCAACAAATACATCTACTACTTCGTGAAGAATTCTGCTTACTGCAGCTTGACTCAGCGGGTTATTCCTGTCTTTACCCACAGGTTTTTGGTAATTACCATGAGCAAAAAAATGAAGAGCAGCAAAAAACTAAAAAAAAGTTTCGAAACGGTTAAATTAAAATAATATTATTAATTATCCATACCTTCACTACTGGAGGAATTTTTGTGCTTCTTCGAGGTGCATCCAAGTGGGCTGAAAATTGTGTAAATACATGATTAGCAGCTTCTCTGCTTAATCTATACATTTTCCTGAATGTGTCTTCCGGCAGATCAAATGGATTACTGTTATCTCTCATCATCCGTTGCACTGCAGCATTTATCCGTCTACAATAATTATTATATACCATTTTCTTGTTATAACAGTTATATGTGTATAAGAATAATGAGATTTTTCAGTTCTTATTATTCTTATATATATTTTATATATTTGGAAATCGTAAAAATAAAGTATTTGCGTATGTTCAGTTTCTGTTTGTATCGTATAAAATTAGGAAAAAAATCTATTTAGGTATAATACAACACTTTACAATTCTTACCTTTGCTCCACTTCATTTTCTATGCGATTGATGAGGTTCCCGTTCATTTTAGCAAAATTATCACAAAACTTTATTTAAAAATGTACTACGGGACACGACCACGTTCTAGAAGTGAGAATATAGAAATGTGCTTAAAATATTTGTGGCCCGAAATCCATTAAAAGATGCAAAAGATAAAATTTAATAATGGGTTTAGGGCGAAAATTCATTAAAATGTCCTTAAAATGTTATTAAACAGCGTCCAGTTCAAGCCGTTCGGTAACATGGTCCTTTAACAGAAATGTCGTTTGCGAACATGTCGTTATCCAGTTACAGAATAGCAAATGTCGTTCATGAACAGCTTCCATGTTACGATAACATAGAAATCGTTAAATAACGACTCTGTTCACGAACATGCCAGATAGAGAATAGCTACCCATGTTATATAACGACAAATGCTTGGTAACATGGCCGTTATGAGATACAAAATAGACCCCATAGGGGTCTATATAAGGTGTCAAGGCAGACACAAATTGCAGATACAACGTTACTTAGCACAGCGCCACTGCAGACACCAATAGTTGCAGACACTAATAGTTGGCACAAACCTCGCAGCAGACATATAAGAACTTATTAGTTTTTGTCCCAATAAAACATCGTTTAGTAATAATTTTTAACATTTCTTGTGCAATTACAGTTCTATACGATTGACAAAAATATATTGAGAATTGGTAAAATTTTTTAAACTAACTATAAGAATAGAGTATAGTGTTCTTACAAAAGTCATATCGTTTTGCAATAATTATTTTATTATGTCAATTTTGTAATTTAAGTATTTTTTTTAAGTTTTAAATTTCTACTTAAAAATGTTTTTTAATTGTCGTTACAAGAGTATATTTTGTTTTCTACTACAATTTGAAATAAGAAAATATATTGTGCATGTACTATAAATCTAAAAGTATAAATATTTCGAGCATTCGAACAAGTGTCTCTTCTGGTCATGTGGTAAAGACCAAAATTTCATCTTCAGTACTGGGACATTGGAGACACATACGTAGACACTCTCGATATATGCAATTAAATTAATGAACTGAAATTCTAAGATTCTATTGCAAATAATGCCGCATTTGATTGTAATTAAAAACGTTAGAGTATGCTACTGTAGCATAAGACCTACATACATTTTTCTGGGTTTTTGATTTCATTCTCAATTTCTAGCTTCCATTTCTTTCTCTGTAACAGTGTTTTATTTCTTATCCTTGGCTCATAACAAATAAACTGTTGTGGAGCTGTTGTTTATCAGTTGATAACAACCACTTATCGAAACGACATAAATTGATATGTATTGTTTGCTATGTTTCCATTAGATCACATCCAAATCAGCAACTAACTACAGGAGAGCACGGTCGGGGTTCAAATCTAGGCCGGTGCGACTAGCTTGTCGTAAGTTATTTTGAAGGTGTTTATCTCATACACGAAATTGGTAAATAAATACCAGGTTAATATGAAACACCTTTAATCACCAAATCATTTAGTCAACTAATTACCTCTTAAAATGAAGAGGCCCATGTTCCGCAGTGGACGGAGAGGACGGTGGTCATTACCCATAAACATTTCAACTGCCAAGAGTTAATATCTGTTACAATACCTACAAGTTTAAATTGGTGTTTATACTATACATACTATACATACTATATCATACAGAATTAAGATAAATATTTTGCAAAATTGGTAGCGCTTTTTCAAGAAAAAACTTACGTTTAGTTAAAAATTGTAAAATTCTACTTGTACAATATTAACTTCTTAATATGCAGGCAGGATTATGTTAAGTTGTGGAAACTGATCCGTCTTAAGTGTGAAAAAAAAAACAATATGAAATGAACATGGACGTAATTACAAGTAACTAAACGTTATTAATGTAATTACATATTGATATGATTAGAATTTAACAACTTTCCTTATTTCAAGTCTTACTAATTATTTGAAATCTTTAGAAGGAAGTGAAAGTAACAATGCTTGTTTTGTGTAAAGAATAAAATATCTATATTCCGAAATAAGATTTTACTCGAAGGAACTAATGGTTCTAAAGTTTAACTTTTAATTCATTAAATATTAATTACATTTTTGTAAAGTAACCGTCCAAATATGTAATAATACAATGCCCTTTTTAGACGTGCTTTCAATAATTTTCAATCTAACGTTGAAGTTAATTCTGAGTTTTGTTAAAGCCTTTATAAAGGTAACCATGTCCAACAAAATAGATTTCAATCGGCTTTTTGTTTTTCTCTCTTTTTCCTTGTTTCGTTCATTCGAGTGTCGATTTTCTTTTTGTTGTTTTATTCTTTAATTTTCCTACATTTAGACTTGATATTAATAGATTTTTTTAGTTTTTATAATTTTGCCTTCAGCGGAACTGTTGGCAATGTTTTCAAGTCAACTTACAGTCGTAGAGTAGTGAATAAATTTAAGCTTGAGTGTCTACATAAAGTTTCTTGATTGAAACGGCAATAAACTTTTGTGAAATTAACGATTTGATAAGACTCCCGGGTTAGCAGAATTTGCAGGCGTTTGCCACGTTCGAAATAATTGTCGAGATAACTTTGCCTGATGTCCTCTTAAAATCAATATTTGTGAGTTCACGTCCGTCTTCACTGAAGAAAGCCACCAGTTCCCAAAACAGTTAATTGTTATCTAACATTTTTGTTACCTGTTATTTAATAATTCAAACATTTTCTGACCCAAATTTTTAAACCCAAACATATTTTCAAATGAACAGTTCCACTGCAATTGCTCAAAAAACTAAAGGTAGTAGTTTTTTCAATTAATTATTTATAATATTATGCTTATGTTTAAATTTTTGTCGCAGTTATAAATTTTAATATTAAAATTTTAGTGGCATAAAAAACACATAAGCATAATAAATCCACGTAGTACGATACGATAACGTATTTATATTAAAAATTTGATGTAATATTTCTTATTTCATTCCTCTTGCAGAAATCGCAAGTCTATAGATGGATAAAGCGGCACCGGGCCAGTCCGGAAATGGCTTAGATAGCATCCGAAAATAGAGGTTCTTCCTTGACCGCCTAAATCACCCGATTTCAATCTGATTGAAAATTTGTGGAGAATTATGACACAAGAATGGGGTTCTGCAGAGAACAATAATATTAGAACCCGGGAGAATTTGGAACAGCATGCTGAAAGGGTCTGAGAGGGGATAAAGAGCACTAGTGTTTTTGAAAGATTAGTGACCTCCATGACTCGACGATTGCAGCAAACAATCAACAATGGAGGCCACCAATCTAAATATTAAAAATCTATGCAGATGTGTCGTTGTTCCTTTGGTCTTCCTGTTTGTGTCATAATTGTATTTATTTCTATTTTATTTATATTTATAATAAACATTTTCACATTACCAATTTAATGTCATTTTTAAATTTATAAACACATTAAGATACATAACTTATTTATCTTTATCTGAGATCAAATTCAGACCTGAAGACATTCAATTACGATTAAATTAAATGAATCGGAAAAAATCTAACCAATGCGTTGTTTTCGTGAAAGAATAGAACTCCCTTAAGCTTCGCCGCAAGCGTTTCGACTTGTAGTTTAGATATTTATCGCATATTTGCAAACTTTAGCGAACAGCCCGACTACAAATTGACTAGGTAGCGATAACAAAAGATCGGCAGGTAAAGAATTGTATCGACCTGTTCGTGACACGTTTCTAGCCGACTCAACTCTCTCATCTTTACACCTCTCCCGCCACCAAATACGGCTGACAAGAAACGCCGGCAAATTCGCATTTCTTTCTGTTCCAGCTGTACCTAAGTATTTGCAGTGCTAAAATATTGAAAATCATTATGGACAATATAAACTAATAAGAAAATACGCATTAAACATTATGCTTTGAGTTTAAAGTTAAAAGTGATAAATCAGTTTTGATGCTTTCGATTTTAGCGGCTCTACCAAGATGCCCCTCCCCTCCACTGGTAATTTTTACTTTCATATACATCATGACCTACCTTGCGCTATCTGTAGCAAAGCTTGCACCCCTATGGTTAAGTAAATCTTTAATTATAAAGGTAGTCCCCTCAGTCGGCAATCAACGATGAAAATGTCATAGAAAACTAGCACTACCTTGCAGCAACGACCTTTTACTTAGCACCACTTCTGAAGAGTTACTTTTTTATTTATAAGGTGGGGGAGGCGAGAAGGGTAAACTTAACGGTTTTGAAAATTAGACTTATACTCTTGAGAAAAATGTTTAAATGATATAATGAGCTTGCACTATTTTGCACCATCCCTCCAATAGCTTGCACCCTTATAGTTACTTAAATATTTAATAATAACTGTGGAGGATGTTTACTCTACAATTAGTGTTCCTACAATTTATAAATTAAAATGCAAATAGGGCACATCACTTTCTCTAAACTTGCAACACCTTGCACCAATAATTTTTTACCTTGCTCCCCTCTTAGTGAGTTTCTTTGCCATTTTATGAGCTACTTATAAGGGGAAGTTACTTTGACGCCCTTGGAAGTAAGCCTTGGACACATCAGAGAAATTGTTAAAAGATATAGTAACCTTACACTGAGCTTGCACCACCTTGCACCACCTATCCAGTGTCTTGCACCCTTATGGTTAAGTAAATATTTAATTATAATTGTGGGGGATGTTTACTTAACAATAAGTTTTCCTCCAATTTATAAATTAGTATGGCAGAAGAGCATATTGCTTTCTCTAAACTTGCACCACCTAGCACCAATAATTTTTCTTCTTAGTGAGTTTCTCTGCCGTTTTATAAGCTGGTATGGGGGGTACCATGAAGTTCTTGAAAAATTTGCCTTAATCAAATGAGCAAAATTTTTAAACAATATATAATAGAATGGCTTGCCTCACCTGCTCCATGCCTTGCACCCCTATAGTTACCTAAATATTTATGTACCAAATAGTGTAACGCAGTATTTATTTACTAATATTTGTAATGTAAAAGATTATTGGTGCTATATTGTACAAGCCTACTATATTGCTTAAAAATGTCTCTCCTGTGTTTAAATTTGATTTTCCAAAGACGTTAAACTAGTCTTGATACAGCAGCGAATAAAATGAAAAAGAAATTCACTAAGAATGGGGCAAGGTGAAAGAGCATTGGTGTAATATGGTGCAAATTTGGAGGAAACTATTTGCCCTATTTTCATTATCATTTATGGATTGGAAGGAAATTTATTGTGGAGTAAACATCCTCCACA
Organism: Pyrochroa serraticornis; assembly: GCA_905333025.2. NCBI lineage: Eukaryota > Metazoa > Arthropoda > Insecta > Coleoptera > Pyrochroidae > Pyrochroa > Pyrochroa serraticornis. The sequence goes on along the minus strand of HG995157.1, from coordinate 2,488,890 downwards.
GTTATAATTAAATATTTAGGTTATCATTAGGGTGCAAGCTACGGGACAGGTGGTGCAAGGTGGTGCAAGCTCAGTGCAAGGCCAACATATTGCTAAAAAAATTCTCTCATGTGTCTAAGCCTTGTTTTCAAGGTTGTCAAGGTAGCCACTTCTATGGCAGCTTTTAAAATGGCAGAGAAACACACCAAAAGGGGTGCAAGGTGAAAAAGCGTTGGTGCAATGTGGTTCAGGTTAGGAGGAAATGATATGCTTCATTTTTATGTTTATTTAGAGATTGAAGAAAACTTATTGTGGGGTAAATATTCCCCACAGTTATTATTAAATATTTAGGTAACCATAAGAGTGCAAGCTATTAGAGTGAGGGTGCAAGGTGATCTAAGCTCAGTGCAAGCTCATTATATCATTTAAACCTTTCTCTCAAGTATATAAGTATAATTTGCAAAAGTGTCAAGTTAGGCCCCCTCACTTTATAAACTGAAATGGAAACTATCCAGAAGTGGTGCAAGCTAAAAAGTCGTTAGTGCAAGATGGCGTAAAAGTGGTGCTAAATTTTTAAGCCATATTTATCGTTATTTACCGACCTTTATAGTTAAATACTTACTTAACCATAGAGGTTCAAGTTTTGATACAAGTGGTGCAAGATGGTGCATGCCTGGTGCAACGTCATGATGGCATACAAATGTAAAAATTAGCTGTGAGGGACGTCAACTTGATGGAGCCGATTGCAGCGCTATTTGCTTCATCACCAATCCATAACTACTACTACTAGTAACTTGAATGCAAAATCAATTTGATTAGACAATTGTAGCTCGCACAGTTGCAGACTCTCAACAAAAACGAAGTTATTTTTGCAATTACTTTATTTATAAAAAAATGTTTTTGAAGACATGAAGCGGGCACAGATTAAGACAATTGGAATAATCAAAAACTGTATTCAGCTTCAGTTATTTGCTTATTGCGTTTGGTATGAAACGTGTAATTGATATACCACAGGAAACCACTATCGATTACTGATGGCCGCCATAATCATTAATTAAATAATGAAACTTAGAAAAATTATTAAAAAACTTACTTTAGAAACAATAGTGAGAAATGACCAGAAGCTTCAGGAACTAATTACAAGATCTCTAAAATTTTCATTAATAATATTTTTTTTCTAATCAGTATTGCATCAAACTAGATTCCCCAGATTATTCAACTAAAGAGCAAATAGAGAAGATTAAGGGTTATTAAGAGTGATCAGGAATAACGGTACAACTCGCCCTGGGTGATGCCAAACTTACTTCCAGAATTTATATATAATGTGTTCCTTTGATCTGATATCGTATCTATAACTCCTTAAGCTGCAAAAAATTTATGTTTATAGTGGAGTAATCTTTATTTAAAAGAATAGCTAGAATTGTCAAAAAAATAGATACGTTAAGATCTTCGAAAAATTGGACTTTAGAAATTAAAGAAATAAAAGAAAAGAAAGCTTTTATTCTGGTATTAAATCGTTAAGATTTAATTTGTCCTGTTCTACAAAAGGAGGCTTTCTGTGGCAGAAACCTTTTAACATAATGAAACCTTTTACAATTTACAGATGGTTAAACTATGGTTTTGTTCTCAATAATATTTATTCTAAGATCCTTAAATTTTGGGAACTTATTTATTACAAGTCGTGTTTTTTTGTTTTTAATGTGATCAACATATTATAGTAAGAGATAAAGTGGTATCTTCGTAGACTGCAAGCAAACGTATACAGTCAGAATTTTAAAAGAAGCAAATTTTAGCACAATTTTATTGACGAGTTATGCACAAACTTTATAATGTTATAACTTACCAATAAATTTCTAACAAAAATTGTGTTTAATTTTAAATTTGGTCCTATATCATACAATAAACGTTTCAATACTTGATCGTAGAGTCAACGTCAAGCGAGTGATTGAGGAATTTTTAATATTGTTCACGATTAGCTAATAATTTCGAATCACCAACAAATTGGCGCGCTTCACATTTTCGTGTTGATATTAAACATATTTCTGTAGTTAATTGGATGTTATTTTAAAAAAGAATAATAAAAAACCGCTTGCGGAGAAGACAAATATTTGTTAGCGCGCTGCCGCCGCAAATTCGTTCAAAAAGAACAATCGCCTTAGCAAATGTTACAGTGTAAAGTTGAGTGGAGTGCTCAGCAATTTACCAAGGCTCGAATTGCCGGACAGTGGATGGAAACCAACAGTTGTTAGCAAAGAATACGACGGAAGTCTACTCACCTTTCAGATGCGCCAGCCAACTGCTCAAATATAAATTTTCAGAGGGCACGATGGACTACTTTACAGTTTCCACAGCGTAAGAGTAATTGAAATGGATACTAGCTATCACCATAACAATATTGAAAAATTGATGTTATTTTGTTAGATACGAATGGTTTTATCCTTAATTGTTAAAGGCAGCTCCAAATGTACAATTATTGGTAGATTTTTCTCCAATAGTCGAAACGATTAGCAGAAACTCGTTTGTTTGTATAATAATGGGATTAACTAGATGTTTTTAAATTTAGTTTAATTATTTTTGATAGTCCATAAGCTAAAAATTTTATTATAATTACTTTTAGTATTTCTACGTTTAACTGCAGTTATATACAAAAAATTATTGTCTTTCTCATATTTTACACCTTTGTTTGCATAAGAATCCCCCTTAAACTAACTGTTTAACCGCTTTTTATTTGAAGGGTTTAGTTTAACTCTTCTAATATTTTTTCCACCTTACTTTTAGTAGTTTTTCTATTATTATAAATATATCTTTTTTAAAGTTAAAAAAAACTCCTACAAGTGTAGTTTGTGAAACTTATAGTTTTGATCTGATTTAACTGTATTCCATTGTCATTGTCAGATTAGGTGAATAGTGTCAAAAAATCTCCATACGAAATAACTGGAAATGAAATTTTTGTTCCCCCACATTTGCATAGAAAACATAATAATTATACAACTCGCACGTACCTGCAACTCATTCAATTCAATTACGTTTGTTTTGATGTCAAAGCCGTTTCTTTTTCTCTTAATAAAATCTGCCGTTATTAATTATCCCGCCGGTGACGTAAATTCAGTGTTGGGCTTTGAAAGAATTCTGCAGACATATCCATGACTCGCTCGTAACCGTAGGTTTTTATGAAATCTGAAACTCCTGTTTCCGACCTCGTAAAAAATAACAACGGCTAAATATGGCAGAGGTATCTGGGGGATGGAGCAGCATCTGAAAAGCGTAATGGCGTAAAACAATAGCATTCGTTCACACCGGGGCTGACGGTGCGTGTAAAAATACGCTGAACGGTACTCAGCAAAAGCCTCCCATCACCGTAAACCACTGAGGATGTCGGTCAGGAATTACCACTTAGAAATTTTATTCCGATGATGCGGTAGAAAAAATTTACATTCGAATGCATTTAGTTGCGATATGCAAAAACAATTTTCCCAACTACGGTCAGAAGTTTGATAGAATTCCGCGAATGCAGGGCGGAATGTTGACAGTTGCAACCTACTAAAATTAAAGAAAACATTCTGTTTAGATTATGCGGAAAGCAAAAAGAATTAAAAAAAAAACAATAATTTACTGTTACACATGATAGAGGATTTCTGAGAGTTTTTAAATAGGTGTGTCCAATGTTTGGGCGGTTGACTTATCGAAAGAACCATCGTGCTAATTAGTAATAAACACGTTGAAAATTGCTACACCGAAACTACACAATTTTAATTTTTCCAACTTTCCCCCATAACAAGGTTAAAAGTGGATACTAATTTGCGAGAGATTTATGCGGTTGGAAGCTGGGTTTAGTGAAAATGCTCTTAGATATAGTCGAAACACTTTTTAAAAAGCGAGTTTTTAGAAGTTGCAATTATTGCCGAATTATTAAAAAAAATCGTCTTGTTCTAGTAGTGCCGCATTTGCAACTTTCATTTTGATCAGTCGATCGGATTTCCTTTGCCTGCGAGAATAGTAAAGTTCTGAGTGAACTTGTCGAAGTCCTTATACAAAAAACTTGATGAAGTCAATACAATGAATTTATGAACATAGTGGAAAAGCTAAAGGAACGCCTGCTGCTGTTACATCTATAGAGAAAATATAGAGAAAAGTTACTTGGTAACGACGATATACGTTACAAAATGGAATTTCCTAAAAATAACTTCTCGAGACTTTATAAACTGTCTAAGACGCAGGTAGCGTATTCGTTAGTGTAAAATATTCATGGAGACAAAATTAATTATCTTGCTAGACCAAATTGTCAGTATATTTCTAAACATCAAGTATGAACATAATTAGAGTCCATTGGAGTGGAGCTATAGTTCGTTAGTCCGGATCGTACACGAAAACCTTGAGAGCCACCAACGGGCTTTTGCAATGGCTGGTTCAAGCAATATAATTATGCAAGTAAACCACTTGGGTTTTACATGATATGTCAATAGGCTATTTGCACTAAATTGCAAATCGCATAAAAGTTACATAATAGTAAACGATGTATAGTCGAAAATAATTTGAAAATAAATCAGTTTCTATGCTCTGGAAATTTAAATCAATTATTTAAATATTTTCACGTGACCTAGAACGCGATGTGATTGGACAAGTCTTCTGACGTCATCCAGTCAATCACCTCTTTGAGACTGTGTTGTAGTCAGCTATTTACAAGCGATTTATTTTACCAGCAAAATACATTATTTCTCCCGATTTCTCCTGTAAGTAAACACATATTGACGTATTATATTTTATTATTTTATTTTAAGTGGTACCCATGCATGTTACGGCATGATTTTTGAGATTAGAGTTCATTATCTCGTCTGATGATAAAGTTATCGTTATTTTGTTGTATAGCCTCATCGACAATTTTATTTAATTGTCCATCATTTGTAAGTCCTGAAAACTCATTGTAGTCAATTTTAAGATAAAGTTAACGTTAAGTCTCTGAAATAAACTACTTTTATTTGAGCAATGCTTAGGGTTTGAAATACCGGTGCAACCCGTTAAGCAGTACTTAGTAATGTAAACTTTGCTTTTAAATTGTATTGGTGAGATCGGCCATAAATCCCTCAATAATCTATACACAAGTTTCCACATTTTAGTATCTCCTGTGTACCTAGCATAATACTTGAAGTCATTATGCATTAGTAAAATATATTTAATCATTTATAATTCACTTCATGATCAAAGTAATTTTATCGACAATATGTATATAATTTTTTCAATTTTTTCTTTCCAACGGTTTTCTTTTCTAAGCAACCGGATAAACTTGGCAATTAGTCCAAGCTTAGTTTTGTTGAAGATGTGTGAATACTACTCCAGATTATACAAGTATGCTACAGAGAAGACTTATTTAAAAATTAAAACAGTAAATAATAAGAAATTTAATATTTTAATATCTGAAGTCCCGAGAATTGTACTAATAGAGACAAAAACATATGCAATTAATTTCAAAAGATTAAATTTTGTATCCAGTTTATTGACTTATTATTTTGTTATTTATGAGATTTCTTAAAATCTCAATAAAACAAATACACCTCTAAAGTGTTACTTTTGTTTCTATTTTTTACATAATTTTAATTGTCTACTAAATTTTATTTTGGAGTCTTTTATTGTACTTCTCCTATCTATCTGTAATTGTTTCTAAGCTGTATTACAGCAATTCTTGTACAAGAAATCGTACAAGGAATATTACAGAATATTATACATAAAACAAAACAAGCTTTGTTTTGGGTACAATTTCTGATTTAATTTGATTGACGTTCTGCGACAGTTTGGACTGTTAGTTTTGTTATTTGTTCATGGAGTGTAAAGGTTTTTCGTTATTTGTTCTCAAAAAGATAATTTAAATTTTAAAAACCGTAAGTAGTATTCAAGCATTCAAATATTAATCAAATTTCTATCTATACAATTAAAACAGTGCAAAATGTAATTTAGCATTTGGTTAAGTAAATTAAACGTAATTTATAGAAGAGTCAAAGTTAAATTAGTTTGTCTTAATTAGGTATTACTGATATTGAGTGATCATTGTTAACCACATAGCAATATTAAAGTAATATAAAGTGTGTAATTTTTCTTCATGCAAATACAAAAAAATACATTGTTGCGTTGTTTCTCGTCCTTGATTAAGAGAAAGCTGCTGTGTGCATTTTCCCCTGCAGCTGACTTACTGGTGTGCGTTATTTTCCAGAGTGAAGTCGTAAACAAGCAAATGTGTTTGAGATGTTTTTGTACGGTTTGTTTGTTGATTTCCCAACCATAAAGAGACAAAAGTATTAGTATACTGTCGTTGGCACACTTTTGTTATATACGTTTGGTAAGAATTGGAGTACTGTACTGCATTCACTTACCTGAAGTGCAGTTCGTTAAAATTACCACTTCAGAAACAGAAAGATATTGTTGTATAGTGATCATATAGTTAAGTAGTTATTGTCTGATGGACAAGGGAGAGGACAACTTGGAAATTTAGAAAGAATATTTGTAGTCAAAATAAGTTAGTAATCGATATTTTGTAGTCTGATAGAGAAGTTTAGCTGCCTATTTTCTTTAAAATGCAGGATTTGCCGGACCAACCAGAGAAAATCAAATTATTATTATTGTTGGATTGTTTAATAGATTTTTTTGTCAAAATTAACTGTGCTTGTTTTGGAATGTGAGAATTTTATATTTATATATTAAAAAAGAAAACTGATCCAGATAAGGTATATGTTTTTTTCCATCTTACACATGACACAATTAAACAAGTTATTAATCTGCAATTAAACTCTACAACATAAAACAGACCATGTGACCTATAATAAAAGATTACTTACGAAAAAATGCTCTGTAAACAAGAAACAAACCTATCACTTAAAACTGATAGTTTTTTAGTATTTCAGTCAATTAAATTGGATAGGAAATTGTATTTATCCAAAACAAAGATGGTTTTGTTTTGCTTACAATTTCTTGTAGCATTCTTGGTACAAAAAATAATATAAAAAATCATATGATGTAATACAGCTATAAGGACTTGTCCAGCAATTCATTATCCCAAAGACTATGATACCGTTTAAAACCTATATTGTATTTCAATGTGGCATAAACTATTTTTTATGAGGTCTGTTCATGCTAAACTACTAAAGTTTTTATTCAATATTAAATTAGTTTGTTATATTTACGAAAGTTTTCCCACAATTTATGGTTTAGTTACACCGAACTTAAAAGAACTTTCTAAAAAGAAGTTGTATAGAACGTAGAAATTCTGGAAGAAAGCGAAATAAGTAAAGATATATTAATGCAAGACATAGGGTCCTGATAATGAACATATAACATAAACTATTTTGTTCCGTTCCGCTCAATATTTTTCTGTCATCCTTATCTACTTCTTTGCTTTAAATTTTTTACAGTTTCTGTGTTAGCTGAGAACATAAGAATAAAGTTTGTTTCTTAAATTTTCTTATATGTTCGTAACATCTGAGGAAGCAGAATTTTTGTAAATAAATATTTTTGTAACCTTATGCATGTGGTAATTTTTTTTTCAATTAATTTTTATACTAAAATATTAATTGTGCTGCTGTTTCCTATTGTAGCTATTTGTTGTAAGTCCTTCTAAAAGGGTTTACTTACTCTATTTTTTCATTTCTCAATCATAAAGAATTTTTCATCAATTTTGGCATCATCCTTAATTAGGATTTTAAGTTTTAGACTATGTTTTTGCTCAATTTTGAAAAAACAAGAATGCAATTTTTAACACGCATCTTGTCCTATTATAGAAGCAATGATTTACGATTAGAGGTTTATGTTTATTTGATACGCGAACATATATTTAACAATATGTTCCATTTTAAATTGAAGTGGCTGCAGGGAAAGTACAATTTAGGCTTTTACTAACAACACGTTAAACCTTCCTTAGTTCTTGGAAGTTGGTTAAAAATTTTTGCTCTTTTGGGAAGACCTTCCTAAAAACCATTTTGACATGACAATGTTAATTTTGTAAATTTGTTACAATTTCATTGTGCTAATCTTGCGTTATTAAACTTCATTCGAATTCGACAATTAGTCACTATTTTTAATTATGTAGAAGGCAAGTGTCAATATACCTGTTTCGAAATTCGAGAAAAAAATTTTATCGTCAGTCTTCAATTTGTACTGTATCGTAATTTCTTTGCCGTTACCGTTGGCATTATAGTCATGTCGACATTAACTTTTAAAACCTTTTCCTAAGGGCATATGATACGTTCACTCGCCAAACTAATCCATTATGGGGGCGCTAGTAGTAACTATCTGAGCATTTGCAGAAAATTTACTCCCCTAGCTAGTCGAGCTACCACCTCCAGCCCAACTACTACCCAAAGCCCAAAGCTATCTGCCCAACTCGCCTGAAGTCAACCAAATTTATTTATGACTGAGACAAGGGTCACATTTCTTGTCGACCGACAATCGTTTTTGCGTAAACAAACATGAAAATATTTCGAGAAGTACTCATTATGAAGATAACTAATAATCCATGTCTCGAATTTGAGATAAAATAGTCACATAATGTAGAAATTAATACAGATTAAAAAAAGTAGCAGCAAATAGAAAGATATTTAGGTAATAACAGTATAATTATAAGATTTCTTTGAAAGAAAACAATTTGAGTAGTAGCGAATAAAGAATTTTTCACCTGTGAGTACAGGAAGTGGCCAGAATGTTTTGGTTCGCAAATAAGGAACTTTGACGGTATACAAAAAATGCCGACGCATCTTGCGTATCTGCGTTCAAAGTGTTAAAAAAAAGATAAGTAACAAGAAACTATATGCAGTGAAGGTAATTTTATTTTAATAGCGGCCGGTTAAATGCACTAAATTAATAATTCTTTGATGCACCAAATTTGCAGTCATTTTCTCGAAAAGCAAATCATTAATTATGATGGTGTTACTTATCGGAGGGCAATAGAAAATATGTCACTACAATTAAAAAAACTTTAATTCCATGAAAAAAATCTGCCATTGAATGAATGGGTCCTTAGCGATGTTCGTAATAAAATTAAATTTATTGTTCTATCTGTCTAAACAATGCATTTTAATATTTTTTGTTTCAACTAAATGTAATGATATTCTATACTTTAACAATTTATTTTACAAAAACTCAAAAAAAAATGTAACCTACAATACGCCCTTAAAAATAATTAATGCCGAGTTAACTTTGTAAATAGACATGCCTAAGTTTTTTTTATAGATTTCTTAATTTTTTGGTTTAATTTTAACGCTTGGCAGACGCTTCCAATCACCAATTCTGATATATGTGTACAAGTGCAGGTCTCTCGATGTTGTTAACGCATGTTAACAATATATTATTAAGTCATATATGCCCACTAGCACTATCATTGTTGGTACGTGCTGTGCCATGAGGTCGTTCAAAAAAATCTTTGGTAGATTTTGAAGCTGCTACATAAAACATCACATCGTATCGTATCAGTTTGAGTGTTTACTATCCTAGTATAATTGTCAGTAATAAAATATATTTTGAGACAATTAACGATCCGAAAAAAAGTATCTAATCCAATATATAAATGAAGTTTGCATTAAATGAGTGATACAATTAATCTTATCACTTATTGAAATCTACATGTAATCTGTTGCATATACATTTTTTCGTCATTGTTGGTGTTTCAATTTTTGGGCACTACCGCTTGCCAACCTTAATGAATAACCAATTCAGCAGTTTGCTTTTACTTTATATTTACGTCTTGATTTGTTGATATACACGTCTCCTGGAAAATCCGTCATACTTTGCGTGCTTCAAACTTTCGTCTAATTTTTATTCGAAGAACTTTTTAAATGGTTATTAAAGTTTGAATAATGAGTAAGCTTACGTATAATAACAAATTTTCCAACACGTAATAATGCGTGAAGAACGTATAAAAAAATCCAATTATTTTGTTTGGCGTTTCCTCCGTCCGCTAAGAATTAAAAGATTCCTGCAACTAACAAGGTCGCGTTTTTTGTATTAACGTATTGATTCAGGTCATCCCTCGATTCTGTAACCAGGCATTGCAGGACGTTACAAACCGAATTATTTCCGCTTGGTTACCCCAAACTAACAGCTAAACTCTTTAGATGGAATCCAAACTTCAATTGCACAATTATAACTTAGTAAGAGCCCACAACCGACTTCCTATTACTATAGAATTAAACCCAATCTTATAGCAAATAATAACAAAAAAATCTTTAAACCAATTGCGTTTTAATAATGGAAGTAAAGATTTGAACAATTGCAATCAATCAATTTTAAGCAAATCGTAGCAGATATTACGTGCAGCGGAAAGTGATTAAGGCAGTTTTCAAATTTAACGCCACCGTAAGCATTTCGTGAAATTCTGTAAATTTCAGTAAATACCGAATAATTATGGTACAGTTGAAGACTGTCTAGTTTTACTGCAAAAGCTTGCAAAATTTTTATGAAAGAGGACGTTACTCGATTTATAGCAAATCTTTGCTGTAACTGTTAAATGAATGCTAACTAAAACAAACATCAACCTCCTTAGTTGCGGAGGAGGGTCTGAAGGCAAAAAATCTAAGCTCTTCTACGTAAAAAATCTGGGGCGTCAATCTTTCGGCTTTTTCTCTCTTGCTAAGATTTTTCGCTTGTCATCGGCATCGATGTTTCCCAATCCGATGTTCGTTTTCGATTATGCGAATCCGAGCTTATCGCCGTTGCAATCTGAATTTGGCCTAACATCTGGCCCACGTACTTGTGAATTCGCAAGCGGCATGTCGCCTGAAACCAACAAATCTTCAATAACTGTAACGATAATAGTAGTCCCCTGTTATCTCACAAATGCGACTTGTGCCCTAGTTACGCCACCAGGACCGGGTTAGGGGTCAATTGGCTGTCAAGCAATTACGACATCGTTAATGAGTCGAATAACTTGCAGCTTTGCGCGAACTTTTCACTGATAACGCACTGTAATTGGTTTGTTATACGAAATTTGAGTTCTAGCAAGTCGGAATATAGCTTTTAGTGAGTTTTCAGGAAATCGCTGAAGCGATTCCGGAGCGGATATGTGTCGACGACTTTTATGTCGCGATAATGGGTCGATGGTGATTGAAAGGCTTGCGAAGAGGAGAACAACATTTCGCAATTATTTCATAGCCTGAGAAAAATTAAGGCATTGAGAAGAAACCAATCACGTGTCGTAACAACTAATCACTGAGGCTTCTCGTGATGTTTTTTCAGGTTTTCAGCAGGCAATGGGGGCGTGTCAAGACTTATCCATTATAACGGATCATAAGAAATTACATCCCGGAAACGTATTACTAGCCATCTCGCCTATCTTACGTTATTTTACGGCATATTCAGGCATAAAAACGATAATATAATGCTACATAAAATATGGCGGTACGTTGCTGAGTGTTTCAAGAAGAACTGCGGTTTATGTCGACGGAATATCTTCCAGATGTCCGACGGACCTGAGGATATTTTATGAAACCACTTTCCAGTAATAATAAGGGTTTCGGATTTTTGCCGCCTTTCATTTCACTTGAAACTCGGCCCAGTAAATCTACAATTGCACCCTCGCCACTCGGAAACGTTTCTATAAATTCTTACAAGTGCATTTGTCGAATTTTCGTCCAGAATTTCTTTAAAATCCTTCCGATTTTCGTGTCATCTGGAAACTATTGACATTATTTCAGAAATATACGACCGCCTTGTGTCCGTTACAACAGTCACGGCTGGAGGTCTGGGTTTATTGTTCCACTAACGTTGTTTAATTTTTTATCGGCCTGCAAACACTCATTGGCACCGGCCATAACCTAGTCGCAATTCCTCAGACACAATTTCCAAGTAATTCAGTTTTTCCCACCTGCTTCATCATAACAACCGCCATATTGTGGCGGCCATGAAGAATAAGGTTCATAAATCTCGACGACTATAAAGTAAAATAACTTCTCACATTTTACAGCCCAAGACCGTCGAATTCAGAATAATATTTGAAATCTCCTGTTTAATTTAATTAACAAATTGAATTTCTTTATTTTCTATTTAAAAAGTTTTATTGTATTTTTTGGAAGAATAGAACGCGGGCTATTATTAGCAAACTACTAAATAAATTTAATCTAAAAAAGGAGAAATATGGAACAAAAAAAAAATACAGCATTTTTCGATTGCTTCATATATCATTTAAGAAATACATCAATTTCGCTTTTAAAATTTATTAAGCCTCTAAAAATGCCCGGGTTGTCGCTATCCTATGTTTCGTCATGTCCTCGCAATGCTAATTCAAAAACACCTCAAAATTTGATGCAGTCAATGAGTTTTCCTAGAATATAACGGTTTTCTTTTACTTTTTCATTATACTTTAACACTTTGATCCGATAATCGTTACTTAACTGAGTTCGTAGCCCAACATGGCATAAAGTTGCAAATTCGAGAGAATAAAACAAATGCCTTTGACATATTGAATGTCTTTTTATTTTTACACCCAAGTGCTTCAGATCAGTAATGCCTATGTGTAGACCCAAGCGGGATCACAATCGTCGGACCCCATCAATAAACACACAAAGCAATAAAATAAATTGCTGACATCGCAACCACATAGGCAATCTGCATTTTGGTACATACTTGCATTGAATAATCTTACCACAATTTTGCCCTTCATCACATGTTGTTTTAGGATCTGAAGGTTAGGCCGAAATGGACCCAACTCTTTTATTTTATTTTCTTACAATCTTCAAAACTGAATTCCCTCAATCTTGCGGCGATAATTGCTTAGACACTATTCATTGCTTCAATTAAAACACGAAATCACCCAACAACTGCTGAATCTCAGTAAAAACAAGAAACTAGAACAATAGAGCAACGAAATTATTTCACAGCTGGATAAATCGCTAATACACCACACCACACTACACTCGCATGTATTGCATTTAGTTTATAAGCAGATTGTCGTTGCCGAACTCTTTGAAACAACGGCAAAGTTTGAGAACGTTCGGGGTTCGGGTTTAACAATTTACTCTATTGGCTTAGGCAAATCGATTCTGGCCCCTCCTCAACGCTGTTGTCAGCGTTTCTTAAAGCACTCTCGATGTATAATTGCATAAGTATAGCATATGCCAAGTTTCACGCAATCTGGCAAAGCACGGGGGGCAACGCCAAGCTAGCTCACAGCGCGCAGCGTTCAGTTTGGAAGCGGGAAACTTAAAATAGAAGCAAGTAATATATCTAATGGCCTTTATAAATTTTTCGCTTGTGCTTAACACATTCTCTATTTTTCTGGGGAGCATTGGGAGGGCATTGCCCCTTTGTCCCTCCTGCACCAGCCGCCACTGGTTAAACACTTTATGTCGAAATCAGAAAAAAACCATAGAAAAGTTTAGCTAAATGACTAAAAGAATACGGTCGTCTTGGTAATTCAAATGGTAGAGTGCTCTGATCAAGACCATGTGCCGGTGATTGATATCCCCAAATGCAACTGTGATTTAATTGATTGCAGAGTAATCCTCTAAATAAAGCATCATTGACACGAATTTCTCTGAAAGTATTACAAGAGAATATGAAATTTATGAAATAAATATTTGTTTAGAGATTGACGCACGGCTATCTGAATTACCTCATATTTGGTGTGTTTTACATGCGGTTTGATGTGAAAATTAAGATAATATGAAATTCAGCACCGACTCCTGGTGCAGTTCACTAATGATTCGTTTTATAATTGATAGAGTTTTCCATCCAGTTGAGCAGTCATTTTGTTAAAAGACAAAGCCTAGGTAGATAATAGTGTTGCGATTTTTGGAAATTTTTTGAGTCCTGGCAAAATTGGGCAATGTCTTTAATTTAAGTTCAACCCGGCCCCGCCCAAGTGCTATTTAGTCCGACCCGGCTCAGCTCATCTTAATTAGTTGTTGTTTTATGTATATATAGAGTCAAAGTTCCTTATTCGCGGACCAAACAATTGTCAACCTTTCCCGTATTCACGGGTGAAAGATTCTGTATTCGTGGATCCAAAACTAACAAATATATTGTATTTTTAGAATACATATGTAATCAAAATATTTATAAACAAACAAATTTTAGATTCGTGAAGACGAAACTAAACTTTAAAACCTGAGTGGAAGTTTGTGAATGTCAAATACCCGTCGTTATTTTCTCAAATAAATATATCCGCCTATGGAAAGATGTTTTGTTTTTAAGAGGCTAATTAATAATGCCACAGCTGAATACCAATCAGAATTAAAAAGTTTTTTATTACCTACAAATACTAAGTTCTTTAAAACATTGGCAAAATTTGATAATAATATAAACTTAAAATTCTTCTCAACAAATTACTTTCATTAGCATAAATAAATGCTTCGGGTATTTTTTGTGACTGTCGACTGCAGCTCCAATACACATCTTCTAATGTTTCATTTTTCCTTTATTTCTTTTATTTATAAATTATAATACAAATGCAAATTAATGTAAAAGAAATAAAACTTAAAGTCCAAATTAATTTAATGTGAAATTACATGACTGTTAAAGGAAATACTTTTATAAAATATAAGATCACCTTTACCTTCATTGCCGACTTCTCTTGGACGTTCGTCTTTTTTCAAAACGCGTAAAGAGATTTGTTTAGGAACGGAGAAACCAAACTAATATCTATCTATAATTTAATTTGGTTTCAATATTAATAATAAACAAAATATGATCCCAACCAGAAAGGTTTTTTGTTTTCCGCGCTAACTAGGCATAGTTCCCCATCAGACTCGGCCCAGCCCAAATTACAAGACGTGAGTTTTGACCCGGTCCCGTCGCCCCGTCCAAAGTTGAACCGGACCATCGGACTTCATGCTCGAACCAAAAGTGGTGTTTCTAGTAGATAACGTCCATACTTTTGCGCACATCATTATTAGCTATAGTAAGTTTATTAGTATAGAAGTGGTCGATGCCATTTTGTAAAAAATATTTTTGAATAGGGTTTCAAATTAGTAATTTTACAGTTATCATTTTTTCTTTAAGTCTAATACTTTAGGGAGGAGAAGCCTGGTTTCATAGACTGGCTATGATAGATTATTATTTAATTTATCCATATCCGCCTTGGTTGTTTCAATTTGATGGTTATAATGATGTAAAGTACCTTACAGAAACTCGAGCTAGCAAGTGGACCTCTATAGATGCGTAAAAAGTGCACATTTGCTGCTCCGGTAAATCCAAATCGCGTACCTAGAATATATTCAAAAGTAATGACCATACACCAGAAGTTCTTTGCAACATAAAATACTTTTTCACTTTGAATTTAAAAGTTGCATTTATTTTCTTTGGTTGAGAGCCATTACTTGATGCTGTTCGACAACATCGTTATTTGCATCAGGCTCGCAATCCATTTTTGCTTGTTGACATGTCGGTTAAAGAGCTTCAATTTTGTAACAAAAATGTAGAGGTTTCAGGACCGTAAATATCACCTCCTTAATTAAGTCGTTAATTTGGGGTTGTGAGTGCGTGGCGACACATTGCACAGGCTGCGACAGAAGTGCCGCCGTACCTCAAGTATGCGTGTTAATTTGGCCATTTGCACTTTGCGTAGCGTAAAACGAGTTCGCAGCGGTCGATCAATAAGCAGCGAGGCTACATGATGCGGCCCTAAGGGTCCCAACGTCATTCCGACATTACCTCTTTAGATATGACTGCAAATGCCCATCCATCCATTAAACTTACAAGGCCGTACTTAACCGCCATGTATCTTACTATAACGAGCAAATTTACAATATTTGGATTATGCCCACTAAGGCCTTAAACTTTGAAACTCTTAACCCCAATGACATCTATTTTTCAGTAGACAATTTTTTCAATCTTTACTACAGCTTTTGAGTAATAATTTGACATATCGTCATAATTGTATAAAGACTGGCAATATACCTCAACAAATACCCAGATAGAAGATAATGCATTGGTAACCCACGGAAGAGTTGCTGCACCGAATAGATCTTTAGATATAACCCCACCAGACATTTTTCTCTGAAGGTATCTAACCATATGATTATGTTTGCTTTATTCAATAATTTAAGACCAGTTTTCATGAAAGCACTTCAGATGGTTTATTGATGGTTAATAATGAGTGTTAGATGGTTTGTCTACTCGGTATTATCTAATTGACATTATTACTACAGTTTCACGAACATTGCAGTTTTGTAAATGTAGACAAGTACCTACATCCGGCACCTTAAAGGATTAAACAGAAGTTCTTTATTTTTATCTCGTTAAAGATTTCTATTTGTTATTTTTAAGAAAACACAAATGTTTCAATATCAAACTTTTTAGTGTCTTTTAACCAAACTCAGTTGAAATTAGATTCAAACCCTCTCTGCCAATTATGACCTTGAAAATTTAAGGGACAATATTGAAGGTCCTGGTGTCTCGTTGCGTCCCCGAGCCAACCAAGTTTCGTTGAGAGTGACCTTAAATCAACAAACGTTGCTAAAACGCGACCGAGAATCGCCGCCCCAATTACCCCGGCCCTGACGCCGTAAATAAGACGATAGCAGGGCCGGCACAAATCTCGGCCTCATTAAAGTGTTTTGATATCGTAAGGGTTTCTTTAGGTAAGTTTTGCTACTTGAATACGCGTCTCGGCTTTGTGGCTAAAGTTTTATTGCTAAAAATTTCATTTGGTTTCAGTGGCAATTAATATGAATTTTTACACATCTTAAGTATGAGTAATTAATTTAGATCAAAGATGAAATTAATTATCAAAATTGTTGAATAAATCATGAAATAGACATGTATAATGTTGTAAATTATGTATCTCACACCTCACTTTCAAATAAAGGTGGCGTATGGAAGCTGGATCCGTTCGCGCTTAATTAATTAAATAATTACTATTTAAAACTGGAACACGCAGAAGAATACGTCTGTTAGCAATGAAATCAAGTGGTGTTAATGAGTGAACAGCGTTGAAGAAACCATTTTCTCCGTGATTCACGCCAAATTCTGGAAATAAATCTCGCTTCAATATTTTATCAAGTCATTAAGAAATGGGTCACGTTACCTTATTGAGAGAAGAGCGGGTCCTGTACACGGCGATATTAAAATAAAGCACTTTGAACGAAAATATTCTATCAGAGCCGGGAACGTGCCTAAAATACGTTCCGGATCAATTATTTAAATTCATGAAATGTATGAGGAATTCCGCTAAAGGCCCTAAGATTGATTCGTCAATCCAATTTTTTTTTCATAGTGAATTATTTATGTAGCGCACCCATAACGCTAAATCTTTCCTGGCAAACAGCTGCTTCTGAAGTTATACTTTTTAATTTGGTCGGAATCGCAGCACACGCCCAGATTTGTCAAGATTTTGACAGAAATTGCACTTTGTTTTGCCAGGAGAGATCCCAACATGAAAACTGTGCTCGAAAAAACAAACGTCAGAAGCAGTCAGTGCCGCTACTGAAATATTTACACCTCAAAGTTGCCACGCTAATTAAATTATCTCTTTAAAGTGGAAAAATTTTCTTTTTTATTCAATTTTTTTAGACGTTTATCTCTACAAAAGAAATAAGCAATTGACGCTGCAGGTTAAGAACGAATGGGTAGTGACTGAGTCTAGACTGAATCAGAATTTGAAATATTTCCAAAAATAAGTCATTACCTTGCTCAATTAAAAACCTCACAGGGAGGGCAACATCAATATCACAATTAATTTTATGAAGTCAAATCTATTGTCATTGAGCATACGTTATATGATTATTATCCGTATTTAATAAAGTTATATAAGAGCTTATTATGTTACGTTTCAAAATTAAGAAGAATACAGTTCTATGTATTGTTGGCGCTAGGATTGCTTGGTGTTTGGTATTTGGAGGAGGCTGAGGAGAGTTAATTCTTGATAAGGTCACGACATTATTTTTGTAACGTACCAAGTTTTTGAGGTTTAGTCATGCCAGACCAGTTTGTATTGAAAACCATACGTTTGGCAATAATTGTCATTTTGAATTGACGTCTAAAGGTTCTTCAACACATCCGTTCTGGGATTTTTACAAGAACTCTTATCGTAAGTTTTTAATTTTGTTTTCTACCATTTTGTGACTGTTTGACTTCCGGAAAGGTGAACGACTAATTGCTATCGCAAAGCCCCATTTGAGTTAAAAACCCTTTGCCAAAAGATAAATTTTAAAAGTTTTTTATTTTTTTATTTTTTGGTTAGAGTTTTTGTATACGCCGTTTACGGTCTATATATACTTTTGCCTTCGGGGTTGCAGTTGTAGCCTTCGCTTTCCTTTTATGGCCTCTCGACTGCATTTGGTCGACTACATCTTTGATTTTGGGTCCGGGACGCATTCCAGACAAGGCAGGATCGAAAACATTTTCAGATAAGTGAAAATCATCAATCTCTTCTTTTATTTTTTTATTTAATTTAATTGCAGTTATTAGTAAAAGCGTCACAAGGTGCACCGAGCAATCCCCAATTTGAATTATTAGTCTAATATTATTAATATTATAAATATTTCTTTTATTTGTTTCAATTAATGCTTTCTTTTACTTGTCTAAATTTTAGATATATTTGCAGTACATATATATGCTCTACATAATTGGGTTTTACTTATTTACGTCCACGGGTTTTGATTAAGGTCACTTACTGGACTTAGCCAAAGCTGGTGGCGCCTAACATTTTTTTCCTTTCCTTTGGTCCTTTTCTCTTTTTACATAAAGATTGTTAACAATCAAGTTTCATGTTTTGGCCTACAATCCTTATTAAAGAGCTTGCTGGCACCCCTCTAAAATTACTCTATGAAGTAATAGCAATCTTACTTCTTATGAGTGAGAATTATTTTTAGGAAATCATGATCGTCATTGATTTAGAGTAGGTAATTCTATCTTTCCTAGCGTAAGCTTGAGCTTAAAATTGCAAATAAATTAAATATGAGAATTTCTAGGCACATCGACTTTAATATACCAAACTATTTTAATAAATTGCATATTTTGTTAAGGTCGGAACAAATTTTGATGTAAAATTAAACCACGAAGTAGCAATATCAATATCTAAAGAGAACCTAATACTTTTATATGTTTTTTGCACCAGTTTTTGGAAATTACTAAACCAAATATAATACGGCAAATTTTATATAATTTTATTTGTAGCTGCGAAGAAAGTTTTTAATGTTGTATGTAGCAGAAAATAACATTAGAAATTGCAGTGGGAGAATTTGTAATTTAACTCTTTAATTTCTGATCCTTAACTTCGACTTTCATTGACTAATCTTTAAAAAAATAATTCAAATAATTCTTAATAAACTAAAAAAGTTAAAACAAAAATGTATGGCGATGATACCACTTCTAATGCGCATGATGAAACGCAATTGGGTCACCAATGGAAGACTACCATGCAGTTAGGCATTATGTTTTAAAAAAAGCTCAAACAATAACTTCTAATTCTAGTACTTATGATTGAGTAGTTTGAGCAATCGTAGTTATAGTGGTAATATATCTTTATGTAAAGGGAAGATTTGGGTCGAGCTTTCGTGATATGCAACCTAATGTCAGTTTCAACTAAATGCATTACTTGAGAACGCACCTACCTGGTATGGTGATTGCATTTCGCTTACAATATTTATTTTTTTTCCCCTGACGCTACATGATTGATTACAAATTTGATTTTTTGATAGCCATTATCTATTCTTAAATAATTCAAGTTCTAATTTGAAAATAAAAAAAAATAATTACCACTAATTTTCTGGGTAAATTATTCCTCAAATAAGACTGACGCAAGTAAACCACTTGCTGACCATTGAAGCTTTAGCAGTGATTTAGGAGCGTTCACTTTACCATTTGTGATCAATTCGAGCAAGCTAAAAGGACTACTTAAGTAAAAATAATCGCTTTTCCTCCACAGTCGCTGAGGGGGAAATCGAATTGCAGCCCCGATTATCGCAACCGTTCGACTCAAAGGGCACTCGATATGGTCGTAATTGGTGCGTAATTAATTCCAGATTAAATTTTGTTTATATTCCGGTCGCCCTGAAGCCGGCTTGTTCAGGTGCCGTGCATGTCCGCATTACCACCGATTGATACAGTAAATTAGAAATTCAGGCGATTATCATCAAGATTACAACGTTGCCGCCATAAATTGCAAACGGGCGCTGAAACCCCATTAATTTCACTTGTCACCGAAATTCCGTTTCGACATTCGCCAAAATTGATAAGACACAAAACGCGTTTCACCGCCGTATCGTCGTTTGTTCTCCCCACGAACAACCCTTTCAGGCAACATTACTGGTTCGCTTTTTTTTCCTATACATATCAACGTCCGTCGATTACGTCGAAATTGTCGGGTGTTTTAATCGACACCTGACCTTCGCTTCGAAAAATTGTGTTGAGGGAGCGTATCTGAAATTGTGCTAATTTCCATCGAAACTCGTTTCATTGCTTTTATACGTTAACAATAGGTGTGTCAGGTATTATCAAATTTTTTAGAGAGCGAAATGCCGCGGTTTACAGAAATTTCACGCTTATCCGTAGTTGAGCAGAAATGAGGAATTTTGTTGTGTTTTGTATTGCAATAAAGGGGCCTTAACGACACAGTAGATTAAAAATAATTCCATCCGCTGCAAGGGGGATCTAGAAGAAGCGATTTACTGCACCAGGGACGGTAGCGTCCAGATATTTAAAGACAACGCAATAAAAGAAATAAAGATCAATTTTATTAGGAAATAAAAGATGCTCTTTATTTTGACAATAATTTCCATTATTCAGTCGGATTTTCTGTCTCAAATTTGCTTAAATTTTCCCCAGTCCGGGCTCGACAACAATGTAAAAGCGTTTTCGCCGAGGTGTTCAACAACATCGTAAAATAAAACGCTAAAATTTTCATTTTACGTGCAAGCTTTTACTTGTTTCAATTAGATAACAAATTTGCTACAATAGAGTCCATTACCTTCACACCGACCACACGCACGTTTAGTTTGGGAATGTTGAGAAAATTTGGCAGAATTAAAATACTAACAAGAAAGTATCTACATTATGCTTCACTAAAACATGATGTGCAAAAAGGGGGGTCAAAAAGGATTCCAATATATTTGACGCTTGCTGACATAAAGTTTTGTTGATATTCCTATTGTAGAACAATGTCAATTTCTGGAATGCATAGTGGAAGTTCCAAGGTGTGGAAGTCTTGTACGCTGACGCCACCAAATTGCAGCAAATTTTTAAAAGTGAGTTTTTGATATTATTGGTAATTCTTTCTACCAAAATAAGGAAATTAAAATAATAATGAGTGAGCAAATTTTTTTTTTAGGATTTTTTAATTAGGAGAAAATGAGAAAAGCATTTTTATAAGTGAGCCAAACGTTATCCAGGGAAATAAAAATATAAAGGACAAGAATAAGAATTTCACAAATGATTGTAAGGAAAATTTCTAATTTCTAATGAAAAGGAGACAGGAAAGCCCTATCGGTGAGAGCTGTTGACTTATATATTACTTTCACTTTTGCTTTTACTTAATTAACTTTGAACAATTATAGTTTTACATTATCTTAAGACCGATGTAATAACAGTTAATTTTTTGTAGCTCCAAAAATATCATATATTTATTGTAAAATGCTTGAACTAAATACATTTAACTAGCTCACTGTTTTATTATTATTATGTAATTGCCTAATATGTAATTATATAACTTGGAAATGTTAAATATAATGAGCAAAGTGCTGCAAATTTTTGCTGTTAAGATTAAGGAACTGGAATGCCTTGAAACCATGTCACGCAATACTAAGTACGTACTACTATTACAGCTTATCATGCAAAAAAATTGTAGAAAAAAGAACGACAAAAGGACGTAAAAATTCCTGACTCTGAAATCTGCTGCTGGTGAGTAATAACGCACAGCTATATAAAAGATCAGTAGATTCATGCTGATTGGCAACTTCTAGAGTAGAAGCTGATTGCGAAAAAAAATTACCAGCTAACAAATGCAAAATATATTTATTTTACAAAAAACGATTAAATCGACTAAGAAAAAGTATTTTTTTCTAAATTCATTCTGTCTCAAACAGTTCTGAAATCGGCACTCTAGCGAAAAGTCTGTTGACCACTTGTTCGTGAATTTTATTAAAAGCCTCTTCATAAGACTCTTTAATATCAGCGAAAACTTCTTTCCAATTATCGTTAACAACTTTGTTGATGTTATCTCCTAAAGCTTTGTCTCCGTTGAATAGGTTTTCAAAATTTAAACTTACGAGTTCTGGGTCCAAAGTGAGAGACCATTTGACCATTTTAATATGTTTCGAGCCCTTTTTTATGTATTCTTCAAAATCAGAAAAAAAGTTCACAGTCACATTACCTAAAATTTCCGAAATAAGAATTGTACAATTCTTTTAAATATGTCTTACTTAAAGTGACAACACATGGACCTTGGCCCTGAACAGGAAGCAGCAGCACTTTGCCGTTTAACTTATAGCTTGCCACCAGTTTTATCTCTGGAAAGTAGGCTTTTACGTAGTAGGTTCTTTTCGCCAAATCTAAACTGTAAAAATATATTTTTTTAATTTCTATTTAAAATTGCTTCTAGCATTGACATTGATCAAGTAAAAGGCTAAACAAATAGGTATTAGTTTATTGTGTATTCCACGACTACTAAATTTTTTAGATAGAAATTTGGTAGGCGTTTCTTTCAAGTTCAAAAACTAAATTATAAAATTAACTTACTGTGCTTTGTTCACTTGAATTTTGGAGAATCCAAAAACCTTCATGCCAGTGTATATTTGTTCAACTGCTACGGCATTGCTTCCGGCAGGTATTTTCAAGATTGGAATTAGTAAGGGGTCCAGAATGGGAAATCCCACTTCAGGAATTTCTTGCTTTGTTTGTCTATAGACTCCCTCAATAGATATCTTCAAGCAATCATCAAAATCTGACACTTTAGGATTGCATTTCCTAAATGTGGACGCTGCACAATTTGATTTTATCGTTAAAAATTCATTAAAAAAATATTACTTACGTAGTTTTGCTCCGAGGGAAAACGAAGCGGTTATAATCAAAAGTAAAGTTTTCATTATCAACTGTTGTACGAGACTGCGGCAAGAGCGCGGTTCAAAGATTTATCAGTGTTTGCAAGTTTTTTCCACTCTGACGTACTGACTACCAAGACTTGCTTTGGCGGCTAAACAATTCTCCTTTCCTCAATAATAAGAATTGATTTTTGAAAAAGTTAAGGAATAAATGTATAATATTATTTAATTATTAATTAATTATGACTGAAATTATATTGCGATAGCAACTTCTTTCTATAAAAACAAGTTGAAGGACTTCTTGTAATAGCAAGTTTACCTACAAAATTGATGCATGCGTGAAACTGTAGCATGAGGGAGGTCGTTTAAACTGATTGTCTTAATTCACTTTTTTTGTGCGAGTTGTTAGGATCAGATTTATTTTTGCTCAACTGCCTGCCGGTTGACGGCTTCCATCCGTTTAATGGCCGTCTTAACGGCCGTTTTGCGAAATTTGGCTCATTGCCTGTTATCCTCGGGAAAAACTTCACCAGTCATTGACTGATACGATAAAAATGTAAATGAATCAAAACTGTCCCGCTAACAACACAATTAGTCAAATCAGTAATTAATCCCAAACGTAAAGCTTGTTAGGGTTAATCTTCTAATACAAACAAATTGTAGCGTTTCCCTACATAAAGGATACGTTAAAACTTTGCAAACTTCGAAATTATCCATTGTAAAGAAGACTTTTCGCTTACATCCCTTTAATGTTTTCGTAATCTATTTTACGCTTGTGCAGTTTCTAGGTTTATATGACTTTTGTATAGACACGAAACGTATTAGAAAACGGACCCCGCTTTCTGAAATTACTCTTTGAATAAACATTTTGTTACGTAAACACAAAATAACGCGGTATTTGCATATAAAATAAGGGGCCGTTTTGGCTCCGCACAATATCAAATAAAATGTCTATACGTGCCTGTATCGTTATGGCATTATTAAATAGAGAGAATCTGCTAATTGTTGTAACTATAGTATGATACAGGATATAGCTAATATTTGTTATGATTTTAAGTAAAAGTAGTGGCAGTATTTAGTCATAAAATTTAAATTTGTAAAGTTTGAAACTTGCGATTAATCAACAGGAAAGCACTTCTGTATCTAAACGGAAATTTACAATAAAACAACATCAAAATTGTTAAGGATTGATTGCAATATTTCCAAGTTGTATGGTCGATAGATTTGTGCACTTACATGGATGTATGGCGTACCGTGATTCTAGAACTTTCTCGGATCCCTGAGGGACAGAATTGAATGGGAAATCGCCAATAAAATCATAACGCCCAACAGATCGAGAACGTAGATATTCAAAAGGTCACGTACATGTGAGCTGAACCTACAAACGTTTCATCCCGCAAATACACCCATTTCTAGTAATACACAAGAAGTTACATCAATTACTGCTCGAGCTCTGAAAAGCAGATAAATGACAATAAACTACAAAACAACAATAGAAGTATAATTAGAAAAGCATACCGTTACAGAAATTGAAAGTTGTACTTTTTATATTGTAGCATAATCAAAATATTTTTTTTTTATAATTATAAAATATTATTGTAGTACGGACCACCTAGATAGTTATTTTAAACTCTTAATTTATAAAAAAACATTCCTTTTGAGGCTGTGTGACATCTATTTGCATGGTTTGAAAGAAAACTAACAGTATTAACATGGCATAAAAAAAACTAAAATGTTTCCATGAAAAACTTTGGAAGAAATTTATATTACACATAAGTGATTTACCTGGCGCATCCACCATATCCGCAGATTTACTCATAGGGCATTATAAGTATTGGAGATTAATGCCAAAACTAAACTACGGTAAAAAAAAAAGCTTTGAAATAATTAAGTTTCCTTATTGAATTTTTTTAATTATTATTAAGTGTCAGTTTTTTGAAATATTGTGACTCTAAATTGTTTTTACCTTTCAGGTAAAAATGTATAAGAATCCAATTTTAGCACAGCGTTCTATAAAAGGGCAATTTTTTAAAACTGTTATTCTAAGCGCAATACAGGTACTTCATCTATATGTTATTTAAACTTATTTGTTTAAACTCTAATAGCAAATTAGAATTTAAAGGTTCTTAACCAGAAATTAATTCTCTTTAGAAATAATTTATGTGGTAGTCGTCAATTAATTATATTACCAATAAACTGTTATGGCCAGACGTTATCTAGAATGTTCATAAGTTGTTTAAATAAAGGTCTGAAAAACGAGTAATTTAAAAACTTTGCTTATTGAAACTAGTAAAATGTGCTTCAAGCAATTCATGAGTAAAAATAACATAGAACAATAATTAATTTAAAACAAATTCTTTTGAAAATCTACAAAATAACCAAATATTATAAAAAAAGTTAATAAAGTTTAATGATTGCCCTTAAAATTATATAAACATATTTCTTACAGCAGAAAAAACTAGAATCTTACTTAGAATCACATTAAAGAAAAAACTGACATAGAAGTATTTCGTTTATGGTAAAATTTACATTAATTTGACGAGTTTTTAGACAGTTATGTTTCATGGTTTCGCTATAATATTCAGCAATATTTTTGTAAATGCAGCAAACTACCATCTCGCATAAAGTTATTTTACGATTCCTTATGTAGTTCTAAATTGGAGAAACCCATCTTTTGTCACCTTCAACACACACCAAAAGCGAGAGATTGCGAAGTTTAATTTATATACTTTTCCTTCCGCAATTTCCTCAGTATTAAAGTAATGATGACATAAAACCTTATTTTCATTATTTTTTCATTTTCCCACCGCTCCATTTTTAAGAACATATCTTGAGATGAAATTAGCATTTCTCCTACAATCCCTATGTATATACAGAGTTAGTCAAAATTATGGGACTAAACTTGGCTGCGTAAACTATTAAACCTAAAGAAAACTGCGTGTCAAATGTCCAACCTGAGACCATATTATAGCTTACAAAATGGCACAACAGAAAACTTTTTTATATTTCTATTCAGCTCGACCTAATAAATTATTCTCCGCACAGACGCAAAATCTTTTTTTTTGGTGTAAAATGTCCAGTTTCTTCTACTTTAAAAAAAAGAGACGATATTCAACACAACTCACAGTCGGCAATACTACTAAAATGTGCGATTTCAGTGACAGTGACAAGAACTTTGTTTTGGACTCTGTTGTAAAGATCATTGTAAGTTTTGAAACAAATAAAAGCTTTAAAAATATTCTCTTACATTCAAAATATAAGATTCTGCTAGTTAAATAAATCATAATCCGTCACTGCATTTATCACTTTCTTCATCTTGCCTTCAAGAAGAAGCATATTTTTAATGTCTTCATTTGTCATCTTAAAGCTTTCCTGCACATTCTACCATCTCAAATCTTACCATTTATGATTTTTCAACGTAGTGTAAGTGTAGGGTAAAGGTGTAATAAATGTGTAACTTTAAAAAAAGTGTAGCGTTAGATTATTTACCAACTTATACTTGCAAAATTGATCAAGCGACAACCAATGCAATATGTACGGTTCCTGTTAAGCTATATCCTCCGCAGTTATATATTTAAAAGATATAAGAATCAAACATTAAACGTTAAAGCTTGAATTGTGTATAAATACATTTTTGTTTAACACTTTATCTCGTTTGCCATATCGCAAGAACGCGTCATAAAGAAGGTAGGTACCGTAAATAATTCAATTCCTAATAAATTTATTTGCCTACGCTCTCGACAATCATTGATTCAAAAACCAAAATTTGCTGTTTGCTTTCTTTTTGATGGTCATATTATTCTTTACATCCTTTACTAGATTGTGATAAATCGGTTAGATTAGGAAATCATACTCTTTAACATCGTGGATCTAAGGGTGATTTTATAATAATTTTTTTTTTATTGAACTCCAGTTAGAAGGGTGCATTTTGCTATGATACGGAAAGGAAAATTTTTGAAAATTGAAATATTATTTGTTTTACTATTTACCGTCTTTTCAACTCTAGTCATAAATCTGTTAGTTCAAAGCTTAGAATCGGTGAATACCTAACAAATTTTCTTCTGGAAATGGTGGCGGCCGAAGACCATTGATTGTTGATGGATATGGCGTTAAATTCCAGTTGACGGTTTTGATATTAGTGCCCGGCTCTTGGTCGCTTTTTCTTCAGGAGCGGAAATAACAGTGTCTCCGGCTGCGTAATTGGAATATCTGACCGGGTGAAAGGTCCCGGCTTGAGTGACGTGATTGTAAATTAGAGCCGACCGGAGAGAAAACCCCACTTGAGAACCCCCTCGCTCGGACAGGACCTCATTTGCAGATCCGCCGGCCGTGACCACCGGTCTGCGTTGTCTGGAGACAGGACGAATTTATTCCGGGATACCGACGGCATTTCATCAAGCACCCACTCTCGTCGCAACTCCAAATAATCAACGACAACTTTAAATAGAAGCCCCCAAGTTTAGTTTCGGCCCTGTTTATGTGCGAAATTACGGACGCGGCAACAAATGTACTACCGCGCGCCGTTTTAATGGGAAAGTTATATTTTCTAACCAAACTGTCAAAGTTAGTTTTGTTTGGAAAGTTTGCGAGATTTAAGGATGTGCTAGGGCAAGTTCATTAAGTCGCACAGTTTTACCATAATTATGAGTTATGGCAGCGGAGCGCATCATCTGCTTTAACGCGCCCCCATTTTCCAATAAAAATCTCCAATTACTCGAAAACTGAACTAAGTAAACCTGAACGCCACAATTTTCCGGATACTAGGTAAAGAACGAGCCATATCGGATAATTCAAAATTATTAGGTTCTTTAACACGGAGACGGGAAGTTAAATCTTCTCACTTTAGTTCTTGCTGGCAAAACGCGGAAACTCCTGCAAATTTTGCAGCAAAATTCCAAATCGCTAAGTAAACCTGCAAATAGGGTCGCAACTTCTAGCCGTTTACTCGGCTTAGCTTTTATACCTCTCGTAAATAAACAAAAAGCTCCGACGGTGTTTGTTGTGCCAAAACTTTAATAACCTCGCTAATTCCTGCGCTGCCATCGACACATTCGACAAAGTGTCCGCGTTAACATTTCCTTCTTTGATTATTTGCGTAGGATAATTTTAAGACAGTTTCGAAGAACGGTTGCGGTATTTACTAAGCGCGTTTTTCTTTTTGCGGTAGCCCCAGATATGACCTTAAATATAAATTATGGCAGTTTTGCCAAAAACAATGATTGACCGTCTAATACTTTTGTTAATCGATACTTTTCACCGCTTTGTTGCAGGATTCAAACGCTGATATAGGCGCAAAACGGCAATTTTGCACTTGCGTCAAATTTGCACGCAACTTAATTAATCGTTTCAGTAGCGAATTGAAAATTTCTAGATATCAATCAAAGTTTTTGAAATTCATTATCCGCCCTGATATTTCTATGGAACGTCAAGGGTTCTGTAACATTGGCGTCATCAATCATTAAATAATTAAATTTAACCGGAGACATTATGAATTTGTTATTATTGTTACGGTACGCGGCGAAAGCGGATGAAGCTTCTGCGGTTGAAGGGGAAAACTACGTTATCTACATGAATGATTACTATTTTTTAGCAAAAACATAGTGGCTTGAAGCTAGCTAAATTATGTCGTAGATAACAGTTTTTTTTCGTCAATGAGATTCGTTACATAATCCGCACGCTTTTGGGATGAGCCCCGGACATTCCAACTTTATTTAATCCTCTTTCGCATATGGCATTTTTTGTCAGAGAATTTTCCATTTTTTTGAGCCAGTATCATCAGAGCGGTCTTTATCTTCGTCCTCTTCACCGTATAATCCTTCATCCTGTTTTACTTCGTTAAACACTCAATGAAGTTGTACTGAGCGCTTTGCGTGGCGTTCGATACGAGGATGAGCAGTTGCAGTGACAGGCCGGGAAGCCACAAAAAGTTGCCATTAAGAGCATAATTTAGTTGATTCAATCAACAAAAAAACTATTCTGTAAAAACCCATGAAAATAGCCGGGCACTTAACATGCCCATGGCTTCAATGTTCTTTGATAAGTACGGACCCGAAATCGCCACAAGTTGCTCTTGATCTAATTTTCTCATTAGCTTAGTCATGATCAAAATATGCGAGTTTTTGCTAAAAGATTTGTGATTTAGATGAATTTCTCGTAAATTTGTTTGCAGTAAACCTCTTTCAATGTGAAACTTTTTAAAAGACATTTCGATTGGTATCCAATTGCTCTCTAAAACTCTGAAAGCTTCACTACTTTATTGTGTTTACGATGCGAGTGGCAAAAGATATGTAACTAAAGTATTCGTTGTAGAGGATCTGTTAGTGAAAAAAACTTTTGTGTTTTAAAACTTGATTCATCGATCTGTCATGTTTGTATCGTGAATGACATACACATTTCTTTGTAACAAAAATGTATTTTTTTCACTAAGAAAAAATCTTTAGTGCAGTCCCTTTTAAGTTTAAATTTAACTTCTTTTTAATTTTAGTATTTAAATGACTGGATGGTTTTATAATATTTACCAGTTCTTCATGTATATCTTCGACTGTAGCCACTGTTGTATAGATCAGGACCTAACCGTCAGGTCAAAGTCCACAAAGGTTTCCAGAATCTTACAAAAACTTACAAAAAAATTTCTACTTTACAAAGAGTAATATTGGAATCGCGGTTTTTTCAATCTTCTTCGATAAATCAAGTTGTACAAAAACTCAGAATTTTAGTAAGATTTTTTCTCATATGTCTTAGATTTTCTTGAAACTTATTAAACAGGTCCTTAGCTGACTCGAAAAAGTAAATCCTAATATCAAACTCATCAGCGCTGATGATACAGATCACTTTCCACAAAGGAGAAAGTAATTTAAAAGAATATTTACAGAAAGTTTGTTTGGAGATATAAAGTGTTAGTTTTCTAAATTCCAATATGCAGTTGATTAATGTCTAAAAAAGTATAAATATCAATAATAATTTAAACCACGATTTCTACTATTTTGTCTTTCTAACAACTGCCGTTTACAATTTGTAGTCTTGTCTTACAATCTCTTAGAAATTAATTGAGTATTCAGTGCCATCTCATTGATTTAATTCAATTACCTAATTTGCAATCAGCCCTTGTCTTTCATAATAATTTCATGTGATTATAAAAGAAAATTAGTTGCTTATTTTATAAAGTAAAGAGTTAAAAATAGAAATAATAAAAATCTAGGTCACAAAAAGAAATTTGCATGGCAAATTGTTAAGCAACACATGCAAATATTGAAAGTAAAATTATTCAAATCTCTGAAGTTTCCCGCAATTTACGCTTTATTTAAAAACGCTTTTAAAATTGATTGAATATATAATTTTAGTAAAGTTACTTAACGTCACTGTGTAACATTGCAATTATTTTTTATTGTGATAATCGTTTGTTGCATTTAGTAGATTACTAACAAGAACCAAACATTTCAATTCTGAAGTAGCAAGGAATAGATTTGTAATGGTTAATCAACATCAGATCATCTTTGCAATTATATGTTGTTAGATATATAATTTTTTAACGAACGACGTGAGTTAATATTTTTTCTACAATTTATTCGTCATGAGTTCTTCAGACTAGGAGAAATCAGTTTTGCTTTTAGCTCTAGCAGAATATAAATCAAGCAAGTATGAATTTTATAGTTTTCACATATATGGAAAAAGTACAGTAAAAGTAAATGAATGCATGATATAAATAAGGATGGCTTTTTTTTGAGAAATTTCATACACTAAAGGCTCAGGTTCGATCAAATGAAAGAAAATGTTACATTTGTTTTAGAAGTATCACAAAGCAATTTGTCCAGAGGGACGCTTGGCAATTGTGTTGAGGTAAAATTGAATTATAAATTTATTGTGTATAGACTAAGGTTATGAATGTATGAACTACCAGTGAAATTATTTTCTAGATTACAAAATTTTATCCTTGTTTCAGGCTAAAGCATGTGGAGAATTCTGTGAATGATGAATTTGTAAAAGAACTAGACGAAATTCCAGTTCTTCTACGTGCTGCAATTCTTATTCCATAATGATTTCAGGAATTTTCATTTTTGTAATAGCTTGCCTTTTAAGAGAAAATAAGCTTGTAGTCTTAGAATATCTCATAAATGTTAGGTTATTGGCAGTCATAGTAGTATCAGAACGTTTTCTATTTTCCAAATAATTCACAGCAACATCCATTGACAAAGAACTGTGTTTTTGTTTTTGACTTTGTCTTAGGGAGGATTGTGGTTATCTGGAGGATGGGGTTTGTCTCTTTCCTCAAATGTTGTTTCTTATGAATCAATATTTTAGTCTTCAGAGACGGTTGTATCCGAATTTTGCCTTGTTTCTTCTAACTCTGACTGAGTTTGGGAATCATTTATTATGGCGTCAATATTTAATTTCTGTTGAGCAAACGCCAAGAAAACTCAAAGTAATTACATTTCTTTTGCCCACTGCCAGCTCTTGTAATTCTTTTTAGCAGCTTGACTTGTTATGGTTTTCGTGCTTTTTAAGTATTTAACATATGCATCTTTTGTATTCTTTCACTTCTTCTTAATTGTGTTTCCAAAAAAGCAGATATCTTGAGATTCGCACTCATCGATTGATCATAGCATTGTATATGGATTATAAGTAGGACAACGGCAGTCCAAAAAAGTTTAGTACCGGTACAAGGCGGATAGATGGCGTCGGTCCTTTCAAGATCGCTCGGTTTTTAACTTTGCTTTATCATCCCCACTACCATTGATTATTTATCTCTAAGTAAAAAGTCAATGCCACTACGGCTTTGTTTCATCATTGTCGTTTTACTTAGAGATAAATAATCAATGGTTTCATTCATAAACAACCAGTGGACTCTAGCGGAGACGCCAGAGCAATGCGTTAAAATAAACAATGAAATTTAAGACGACTGAAATAATCATACAACGGTCATAGTAAGCGGGTTGGATTTACTATAAGAGAAGTTGTAAAAGAAGTTGGTCATGCAATTTGTGTGACATGCGAAGATACATACATGCCTAAACCTACGACTAAAATGTTGATGGAGAATTTTATAAACTCTGGCCATATTACAATTGCATTGGAAGCATAGATGGAAAACACGTAACCATAAAATGTTTTAATAATACTGGCTGGACATATTGTTGTTACCTTAAATTTTATTTATTTGTTGATATCGGAGGATTTAGACAAAACAGCAACCGTGGCATTTAATATGAGAAGAAAATTTCCAACTGGTTTAATGAATGTTGACTATCAGGTATTAATGGGAAGCGAGACGTTTTGTCTAAAAATTGCGTTGATGAGGTCGTTCCCATTTAGACTGGATGTTTTTAACAATATTGATAATGATCCTAGAAAAAAGACTAATATCACATTTGAAGTAAGGGAGAATTTTTTTAAACATACGGAACGATAAAAAGCAAAACTCAGATTAGAATTTTGTGCATCCTTTTCTTTTGAATCCATATTAATACAGTTGTTTCTATAAGAATTAGCAGAGGCATATTGTATGTATATACCACTTTCACCACAACTAACACTAACACTTTACCACAACTAACTCTTCCCAATGTTTTTCTTTC
This sequence comes from Pyrochroa serraticornis, assembly GCA_905333025.2. Classification (NCBI taxonomy): domain Eukaryota; kingdom Metazoa; phylum Arthropoda; class Insecta; order Coleoptera; family Pyrochroidae; genus Pyrochroa; species Pyrochroa serraticornis. The sequence continues at coordinate 2,456,390 of HG995157.1, read as the reverse complement.
TTCCAATTATTTTAATAATCTGGATCAACAAAACTATAAAAAATCGGAAACTTTTCGACCAAAGAAATAATCTTTTTCCTTGTCAGCATTAGTTAGCACTACCTAGCACAGTTGGGTAATGATATGAACGCGGAAAGATACAGCAAGACCAAAATATTTTTGTTGCAATCCGGCAATTGCAAACCGAGATCCTGTGCGATAATTAATCCCTCCGTTTCCTGCTAAACAATTAGATCCCGCTTTTAGAAAAACAAATGCTTCCAGAAAAAAAAACAATAATACGAATCTACGTTTTGTGTTTTTGAAATGCAAAGAAATGTTAGATCTGAAACTTATAACAAAACATTACATTTGCTTTTCTAAAAATCAAACTAAAATAAGGACCTACGTGGTAAGTTTGTCGTTCAGTTATTGAATGACGCCACGACTTCATACGTATATTGATAGTAGTTTAAGGTAGTTTTTTCTAATTTTAAAATCCGTTAACTCTTGATGTCTTCAAGAAATTTGTAATTTTTCAATTTCATATTTTTATACCTTCGATGTAAGTTTAAGATATGTTGACTTTGACTAGCAATTTATGTACCTTATCCAGTATCAGTCTCTTGGGTTGCGATCAAATTCACGACGATAGATTGTAGATTTAACGACGGGCGGGAGTAGTAAAACCGTAAATAGGACTCAGATCCGCCTCACTTTAACGCCAATTTCAAGTCAGCTTTCAAGGTAAGGGTGTTCATTCATAAAAAGTTATCTGTACACGCAATTTCCATGTTAAGCGCTTGTGTTGCTATAGTGACTACTTAATCGATAGAGGAAACATTGTTACTCAGCGCCTCCACCAAATATCAAACGTAATCATCCCAGAATTGCGTTAATTCATTGATCATCCCGTTACCATCAATAACCATAAACTATAGCCACGATTAAATTTGCATCCATTCCAATTTCCCAATACCCCTTGCCATCAATAACCTGTTCTTGTTAACTCCGGTCCAAATTCTGAACAGCAACTCGATTTGGATACCTAATATTTATTCAAAAAAAAAAACAAGAAAAAGTCTCGAACCCTCTCTTCTGCCGATAATTGGACGTTCAAGGCCCGCTTGAAAGAAAGAACAACAGGAAATAGAATTTCGCAAACGTATCGGCTAACTGTCAAACCATCCGTTGGCGGGAAGAGTGATGAATTTTCCCTCAACACACCACTAATTTACGTTAGCGGCAATGAGAGTTGTTTGATCTTGTGCGTCGTAAACAAGGCGCTGGTTTTTGATGTTCAAATAAATTTTTGTCACCTTCAAGTAATTTAAGTCGTCATTTCGCTAATTGCGGCCGATCCACCGTCAAAGTACCAAATCGTAATATTAATGTGAATTCAAGTTGAAAAGAGCTAAAATACGTGGAATGGGTTAATTAATATTTATCGATCGAGCTCGCTTTTTAATCGGAATAATGCGCATTCACTTCGGCAAATAATCAAAATGTAATCAAGGGGATAATTGAGTATTTATTAATTTTATGATGAATAGTCGCTGTCTGAACGCGTTGTAATTTATCGGTTTCTGAGCGTGTTTCGAGTTGAGCAAACATTAAGGCGAAATTGAGTTGTTGAACATATTTAACTTTATTTGTGGATGCCACGAGCTCGGTCGACGTCAAGAATTGCAAGTTATTGGGTCGTTACCGTCGTTAATGCGCGTTATCATAAACGCAATGCATGCAAAGCTGCGGAAAGTTCCGAGGGGAGCTTTAGCGGAAGAATTCCCTTTGTTGGCGGTGCTTGAAATTAATTATCGACTATCACAACTAATCCCGGTATTTCGCATGTAGACAGTTTGAGTCTTCCAGTACGCCTGCAGGTGAAATATCGAGAACAAAGTTGAGAGACTTGAAACTTTATAAATTTCAGAAAGTAATCTCGAACATCAGCCTTAATGTATAGTTGTGCAGTGTTTTTGGCTATAATGATGGAACTGCAACCCTACCATAACTCCAAGTCCTCGAAACACATGAGAAAGTGAAAAAGCAAGAACTTTGCTAAAGAATTCGAACTTTCAACCCTCTTTCGGGGTTACTATTTTTTGTTCAACAAAGTCTTAGAGCTAATATTCTTTATTGCAATACCAACTTGTCAACGTTTGGAAACTCGCAGCTATATTTGAGGCAAGAAAAATTGCTCGCGAGAAGTGAGTTTTCAACAAGAATTAGTAATTTCTTCTATTTCTTTAATGTTTTCCAATTTGAAAAAAGTTTGTTGTTTACTGAAATCTTAACCATAATATTTTTTATGCAATATCAAGTTGTTATCACTTGAACGCTCGCGGAGAGTGAGACATAAAAGATTGCTCTCGAAAGATGAGCTTTCAACAACAATTAATCATCAATATCAATCAATGAAGAAAATTTATCAAATTAATCATTAATGACTTCTTCAATGAAAGAACAGGACAGTATAGAAAAAATACTATGCAAGACACATTTTATTAAAAAATCATATGAAGACACTTCTAAACTATAAAAATTAACAAGGATCGAATAAAAAATACTGCGATTCTATTTATTCTTATTTTGAGAAAAACACTAACCACAAATCATCATTGTGTTTTAACAAATTCATTTTGGACATTAAGTATGTAAAATTTATGTTTTAAGTAGGGGAGATTCAACGACCTCGCTCTTAAGCTGTAACTGGAAGTGGCAAAACTCTCTCAAATTTCTTCTGAAATTTTTTGATGCTTTGCTGCATCACTTTCGAAATATATTGAATTGCATGCCGGCGAAAGTTATACATTAATTCAGGATATAAGTCACAAAAAACTATGTTTTATAATTCTTATAAAGTTAGAATTAATTTCTGATTTTATGTGTGATGTAATACTCAACAAGGAAAATATTACCTCGGGGCATCTTCGAGTGATTCTTGACTATTAACCGCACATAAACTTAGTTTATGTTTAATTAGCTATTATTAAAAGCTTGTTTATGGCTTTAAATTATCAAAATAAAAATGTTATATTTTAAACACTTTCTCCGTCTACAGAATCTAAAAAACTAAAGTAGATCGTTCATAGTAAGCAAATATACTACATAGATAGAGCCATTTAAAGGAATGGCAAATCCTAATCGTGATTCTCTTTTGTTTTTCTTCTTTGAACCAAGAAGTTTTGAGTCAGATTTTAAAGGAGTTCTAAACTTGCAGACTGTAACATTTCTGCCAATTCATCTGATCGGTACTTGAACTGGATTTTTGGGCAAGTTGCTTCACAGTGCTAAATTACATATATTTCAATTTTTATTGCACAAAGACTTTTTGAATCAACCAAAGCAAATCGGATGATTCAACTTGCTTGTCAATAGTTACACATTTAAAAGAACATAACCTACATATTTTTCTCGTTATTGCTAAAATTATTCAAAATTTTGCGCATTGATGCAGATTTGTTAAATTGCATTCATTCCTCACGTGTAGTTGAATCATCAAATTTTAGTTTTGAAAGAAATGAATCTATCTTGAGACATTTTAAGTCAAAATAACTCTACCTCCAAACCAATTTTGTAACATAATTCTGAGTTCTGTAAGATTCACGCAACTAAACTTAGAACTCTTGCAAAAATTCCAATGAATGCTTTGATATTGTATTCGTATCTTTGACGCCTTTTTCTCTGAGAATAAACGAAATTTGCTTTTCAAAGTAGATTAGTTTATTTTAGAGTTAAATCAAAAATTCCATTAAAAATGTACCTCAAAATATCCCATTCTCTTTTCAAGATTTTTACTGAATGTTTAATACTTGAAAGATACTTTTTTACATTTTCTTTTCTAATTCTTCCATGGTATAGTATTAAATCTTTTTGATATATAATCATCTTGTCTTGTTTGTTATCAGTCATTAGGCTTGAATTTTATCATTAATGTTGGGTTTTACACCCCCAATTTTTCCCGCTATTTTTGTTACCCTCGACTTACAACGTATGGAAGTCGAGAGGAGTTGGATTTACCTTTTAACAAGAAGAACATTATACCTAGAGATTTAAGAATTCAGAGTTTTCTTCCCGTTTTCCACGCACTTATGATAGAAGTATTTTTTAATGTGGTCCGTAATCGCACTAGTACCGTCATAAGAAATATAGTGATCGGTATGTGTATCGACTCTTTGTAATTCAAATAATCTTGCAAATTGCTTTTACCGTTGTCGAAATTAATAGTTTTTGTGTTTTTTCTCGCTCAAAAACTACGACAATTCGAAAGTTTTTGTTAATTTTTTGAAAAACTTATCTAATTTCAGTAATAATAATTACAAAAAATTTGGTATAAATAGTAGATACATAGACTGTTGGTGTGTCAATCTGTAACCGCCACAGAAACAAAACAAATGCATACAACGTTTGATCTGAAGAATAACTTTATACTGATCATTTAAAGATAATTCTAAGACTAGTAGCTCTTAACCTATTGAGCACGCATCAAGAAGTTATTGCAGACATTAAAAAAGTTAAGAGAACATTTGAAGAATTGTGCAGAAACCGAGCATGGGGAAAAGAGATGAAACTTCTTAGACAAGGTACACGGTGTTCCGTGACCCCAATGCAGTTTCGCATGATGAAGCTGTTTCTTGATCGTGGCGCTGCTACCAGTTGCTCGATCCTTCCGGGTTATCGATACGAACGCGCTTATGAACGAGAGCGAGGCCTCGCCCTTCACTCTTAGGGTATTGCTAGCTGACCCAACCATCCTTTGATGCTCTTGGTCAAATATGCTAGGATGGAATTTCTTATTATTAATTTTCTTCGGCCTTCTACGCATCCTCTACGCTCTTCGAAAGCTCAAGATAAATGAGGTTGCATGGCGTTTCATTTGAATAACTCCCCAGATACTTCGGAACAAAGAGAATCGAACCCCTTAAGGTTACCTTACCGGGTTATTTGGTTTATAAATTAGGCGGGTAAGTGAGTGTAATTCGAGTAAATCCCGTCCGATTCCGGTGAATCACCGATAATGTCGTCACGAGATCATCGAGAATCCGCGTCCTCGTACTTAATTGTCCTATTTGGATCCTTAACTGTATCTTGCAGGCGCTGAGCGGAAACAACCTAACTTTGTTATCCACAAATTGTGTTGTCTAGCATACTTGATTAATGTATACTTGACAATTAACCCCACGTTGCGTTATAAATTTGAAACTTGGCCGCTCTTGTTCCTCGAAATCTCTGGGCGATGCATCACATTGAAAAGTGACACGTTCCTTCCCCCAAATGGACCCGATTCGCTTAGGTGCGTAATCCCTTTGGAAAATTGTGCGTTCGAGAAAATTGCCTGAAAGTCGATAAAGTGTTAGTGCGAAGGAAGCCACCTTTATCGTATGCACTCCGAGGTTCATCACACACTTTCTTTTATAGTCGCTCAAGTGTCTGATGACATCATGACTTCTGTATCCCGAGCGAGCTTTCAAATTTGTATATTGCTGATGTAGAAGCGTCTCATTTTCGCGAATGGACTTTTACCGACGACAATCTCTACCTATACTGCAAATAGAGATTGCAACTGAAATAGTGGGATTTTTTCATAATGTATGTCGAGGTCGAATCGAAACCTTTTTTCATGCATTTTACATAAAATAACGTTGGCACTACGACGCAGGGAAAGAACTACGGCATAATTTAAAACTTTCAGGCGAGATTGCGGGTCGCATAAATCAACTCTGCCAACAGCGGATTAAAAAACGACAACCCAGTTTCTATCACTTTCGGAGCAATATCTACCTTATTAAACTAAGTTTTTTTCTTAACGTAATGCAGCAAGCAAATTACGACCCGATAACATCGCTAACAACCGGCTCCCATGCAAACCCGCAATATCAAATCTCAATTATGACCGAGGGATTGCTAATTGAAGTATCTGATAAAAGAATTTTCTTGAGCAGTTCTTGGACCGAAAACGACCTAAAACTTTTGAGATCAGGTCCAGTTTTACCTTTATTTCCAATTACCATTTTAATTGAAGGTATATCTATTAATCGTATAATTTAATGATTATATTCCGGCTTGAACTGAACGAGGGTAGACCGAAAGACCCTATTACGTAATAAAATTTGGTTGTAGAAAAAAATAATGACGCGTCTTCTGAAGGAAACATGGTTGGAAATTTTCTATTTTTAATTTGGAAATCAATTGAAAACTTGCCTCAAGTGCACGCTCTTTTCTATTAGACTGGAACTATCTCAATTTATTCCCGTAGAAATGAGGAGTATAAAAACGTCGATTTTCTGGTAAAAATTTTGTATTTTACGTTTCGCAAAATGGCTTCAAATCTTATTAAATTAGTGTTTCGCGAGAAACGAGAGTTTTCTCGTTCTCGCACTCGCTCTCGTAGCGAGAACGAGATCGAGACCGATACCGAGAGCGGGATACTAACCCGAGAGCAAGAGCGAGAAGGAGGGTGACCGAGACCGAGAATCTCGACGTAATTCTCGCTCTTGTTCTCGGTTTTAAAAAATGCAATATGTCAATAAAATACCTAGTTTGAAATACGTTTTTATTAAAAGAAAAATAAAACTAGTACTTGATTAAAAATAAAACGGTTAAAAATAATATTACTTTTTAAACCCAAATTTGGTCTTTCAGGCCACATTTAGTCCAGGAATTTAAGCATAGAAGGTATTTACTAGAGTCATCGTTTAGGCGACTTCTATGTTTTCTAATAATTAACGAAGCTTGAGAAAACAACCTGTCAACCGGGACCGAAGTAGCATTGATTGTAAGAAAGTCTCTGGCCATTCTTGCCAAACTGGGATAAGTGTCGCTGTATTTTTTCCAGAATGCCAAAATATTTTGATCTTTTGCCTATCTCTTCAGTGCTAAATATTCATCAATTTCCAATTTCCAGTTTTTCTGTGATGTTTCTTCTTCAAAAAGGGAGGTGAAGTCCAGATCATCATCTAGATGAATTCTCTTCTTTAGTGTATTTTGTTCTTGTACGGCAATTTCTGTTCTTTTGTCTTCAGCATTAAGTTCTTTATAATATTTCATTTTAAAAATATTCTCAAACATTGAGTACGAATAATCCTTCATTTGTCTTCCCCACGTCGTCAAATTAAATGTTTCTAATTTGTGACGTGGATCTAATATCAGAATTACGCAGTAAATCCAGTTAGTCTTTTCATAATGTTTCATTAATTTTGCTTTTCCGGCCAAAAAAGCTGATAATATAATTTCTTCGACATTATTCCTTTGCTTTTCGGAGAGTTCTGTTATGATGTGGTCAATTTTATCCAATAGCATATTAAATGCCACAATTACAAGAGAAATAGTCACATAGTGTTGCCCACATAGAATCTGTGAACACTGTTTAAATGGTCTCAAATATTTATAAATTGTGGTCATAAGTTCCCACTTACTATCGGATAGTTTGAATTTTTCCACTGACTCTGCATTATTATATAATGATTCTTTTAAGCAAAGTGCGACTTCCAACATGTCATGAGTACTGTTCCATCTGGTTTTGATATCTAAAGCTGGTTTTACATAAGGCACTTCCAGTGTATCACAGCAATTTTTCAGTTTGATCTGCAGTTGCTCTGATTTTCTTATTTTGATCAAGGTTTTTCTTACCTTAGTGATTACTGTAGAAGAAGCAATGGTACCTTCACTATCTTCAACTTCGTCTTCGCAATTGGTCGCGTTCTCTTCTAAGTCTACTTCGAGGTTTTCTCCATCAGAATTATTTTCGCCTTCCTCGTCGCTGGAATCTTCTTTCCGACTTTTGAGCAATTGCAACATATCTTGTACGGCAAGGTTTAATATGTGTGCAAAACACTTGAAATGCTGATTTTTTTTAATCAAATTCAATTCCCGCTTCATTAATCAGAATCTTCAGTTCCTCCATAAAAGTAGTATTCGACGACACGTTATCAACTGTGATTCCTTGTACTTTATTCAATATCTCGTATGACCGTAAACTTTTCATAAATGCTTGGGCAATGTCCTGTCCCGAGTGTTTCCCTTTTGCTGGTATAAAATCCAAAGCCAAAGATTGTAAGTTGAAGTTGTTGTCTATAAAATGTGTAGTAATTCCGTAATACGACCTTCCGGAAATTGACGTCCAGCCATCAATTGTAAAGGAAAAATTTGAGACATTCTCTCTTAAAATTTGTTTCACATTCAACTCAATTTTTGCGTATTCTTCAAACACTTTTCTTTTCATAACATCCTTTTTCGGCATTGATGTAGTAGTCAAAGATTTAATAGCTCGAAAAAAATCTTGAGTAGCATCATCGTCGAAAAAATTAAACGGCAGATTCTTGAAAGCTAACCACTTTACCATCTTCTGATCCAAGTTTGTCGACAAGTTCTAAAATGAATTCAATAAATTCACTTATATACCATAAAAATCATGCAAATAATATGTAGTAGGTATAGTAAGGCTGGGCAATTATGAATTTTCACAATCGATTAATCGAGTCCTCAAACAATCAATTTTATCAATTAATTAAATGATTGATTAATCAAATATTTCATTGATCGAATAATTACAGAATCAAGTAATCGATTAACCGTCAAATTCTTAAATAAAAGTTGACCTTGGCATTGATTTCATACGAAGGGGACGGTAGGGTAAAAGGGACTGGGATATAAAAATCGATAATGCGATTAATTGATTATTTGATTACTTGATCATAATTCGATTAGTCGATTATTTCTTAATACTGTTCAAACATCGATTAATCGATTATTTTTATCGATTAATCTATGTTTTCGCCCAGCGCTAGTAGACACCCAAAAAACTAATTGCATAGTTTCCGTTCCCGAAAATTGCAAAAATTTAGTTAATTTAAATTAATTTCAGGTACAACTACAAACTGACAAATATTTAATAACTTATACCTCGGCCGTAGTCATGTTATACTTCATCAGTGTTTGCTGGTTTAATCCATCTTTTCCTTTTCCTCTTCTATCAGTTGTAGAGTTCTCGCCAAATACAACTGTATATTCTTTACGATGCATGAATTGTAAATGCCTTTTCAAACCACTTGTATTATGCAAAGCCATTTTTATTGTTTTATCAATATTCCTGCTTTCCTTGCAAAGTAGGCACTTCGCCGATTTTTCCGACGAATCTGCTCCATCTTTATCAATATCAAAATACCTCGAAAACTTGTTCTTCCTTTTGCTACCTTCAATTGAAGCAGATGTGGTGAGGGGAGTAGTGGTAGATGTAGATGGTATACCGGGCAAGGATTTCGCTGTACAATAATGCTCCATGCTCGCATCCAGATCTATCATTTCTTGGGATTGTGATGAATTTGAAAAAGTCTGATTGCTATCACTTTCACTTTCTACTGCTTTTTCTGTAGTTGACTTGCGCTTTTCCCCGCTTTGTACACCACTCAGAAAGCGTTTCATATTGAAAGGTACGGTATTATTAATTTTCGTTTGGTAAATATTCGCAGCACGATGTATAGCAACAACATTAACAGCAACCAAATTCATAAACTGAACTGGCGGATGCTATTTTTAGTATTGGTAAGATGACACTGGTCACAACACAACAAACTGCCACCGATTTCTGCTGCGCATAGAGTAAAAGATCCGGCGATCAACGAGAACGAGAGCAAACCGAGAACGAGCCCGAGAAATAGCAGACTCTCGTCCTCGCTCTCGTAATCGAGAGCGAGATCGAGAAAAGATTTTCGTAGATTTCTGAGAGCGAGAACGAGAGCACCCGCTTCTCGTTCTCGATCTCGCTCTCGCGAAACACTATATTAAATAGACCTTTTATGAACCTAAAGAAGTAAATCCCTATTAAGCATCCTTCAGTGTTGATGATTCAGACCACTCCTTCAGTAAAGGAAAGAAATTGCCTGAAGTTTTAACTGATGAGAACATCAAATCTAAAGGGCCCTTTGAATGTTACAGAAGTGTCCCACCAAATTCATTTATCTTAAATATTTCCCTGCTAAATATGAGGGTGAATTATCTGAATGTATACAATAAATTTTTTTAGAGGCACAAAATGTTAATTTTTCTATCAATGGAGGTCGAGTTGTGTTTATGAATGCAGAAGACCGATATTAAATGTAGATATAATACATTCAAGTTTAAAGAGCGACTAACTAATGCTGCTTTAATGGAAATTGGTGAAGCTTTTCTCCAAAATGAGACTACAAACATTTCCTCATTCGACAATCAAGTGAACCACAATAGATTTTTAAATTTTTAAATTTAGAAAAAAAAACACTCTTATGTTAACAACACTTGGCAAAATTTAAGAACTATCGTTGCCAAACTTGACGTAATAATAGTTATATAAAAATAGTTTCATTTTGTAATAAAACTAATAACTGAAAATTGAAACAACAGAAAAGTTCTACGAAATAAATTCGTAAGATTTGCATAGCAAGAGTATTATGTAAATTACAAAAGCTTGTAATATTTGTAATTTATTTATTATTTAAAAATGTCTTTCTGGATGTAAGAAAATATGTTAAGAATAAAATTGTACGAAAAATCGCGTTGGGTACCATTGTAGTGTTATTAATATGCTATTAGTTTTACTTTAAAAACCCTATAAGGTTAACTAGCTGTTCGTTATATAAACATATAAAGACACAGAGATAACGTTGCTGCTATTTTAATTTTTAAAGAGCGGCTTCCCATAACAGTTCATTAAAGTCTTGCAGTCTAGAACTGAACATAAAGATAGTAAATTCAGAAATTACAAGTACACATAGTAGATTTTTAATTGTCTTTAATAAAAGTTTTAATTTCTTTTAAATTACTTGCACTTATTCCAAATTTACATTGAAACTTGTTACAAAAATAGTATATTACATTATTAGGTTGGTAAGTGTATTCTACCAGAATCGAGGAAAAGTTTGAAAAATCGAGACAAAGTCGAGATAGTAAAACGTTTTTTGCATAATCAAACTAAAGAAGAATATCAACAAAATTTATTACGGAATTCAACTCAAATTCAGAAATCATAATTCCAATAGCAAATGTTGTTGCGGTAATTGCATTGTTACTTGTTTATTTATTTCTCCAAGTTGAAATCTCATCAATAATTTTATGTTTTGTGTCCGTAAAAATTTGGAGTTACAACAGAAGTAGCAGAATATTATTGTTGAAACAATCGACGTTTAAGCATACACGTACACTATTGCATAATGGCTGATGAAGAAGATAATTCTGGCATAGACGGGTTGCCATTCGTTGATTTCAGTAAAATCGAAAGTTTGGTACAAAAAAGTGCTTGGTGTCTTCAAAAATTGACTGGATTAGAAGAAAGTGTTGAAAACTGAAAAAATTTTGTGTATTTATTTCATCCAGAGAAGAGCGAAACTGACGTCTTCAGAAAATCTATAGGCGAAATATTCTATGCTGAAAAGTACTATAAATTTAAATATCAATTTTGACTTATCACAATTTAAGAGACTGATTTTTAAAGAAAAAAAATGTTTGACATTATCCAAAGAAATCTAAGGTATTTACCAGAGAACAAATGAATACATTTTTGATCAACGCTCCCGACAAAACTTACATAATGATGAAAATAGTTGTGATAATGGGCCTTAGGCGGGAAGAGCTCACAAAGATGACAGTGGATGACATTACAGATCAAGGTTCAGTTGTCATTATTAATGTGCCGGATACTAAAATACATATTTGTCAAACTTTTACTATTATTGGCAAACCCAATGAAAAAGTTCCGTTTCTGGAGATTTTTCAAAAATAAGTACAGCTAAAACCTACAGATGCAATTTGTTTACAATTAATTACAATTACAATATTTTTACTTAGTTTGGCAAGGAATACGTGTCAATTAACTTGTCGGTATAAATACAATAAAACAAGTGTCTCTAAAAGTTGTCGAGTATTTAAAGCCTCAAAATCTAAAATTATTCACTGGCCATGTTTTTCAAAGAACGTCGGCAACGTTGTTAGTAAGTACGGGGGTTGACGTAATGGCCGTTAAACGTTACCGTAGCTGCAGGTTTTAGTAATAACAGAGAAGATTTATATATTGTAGAAATCGTCTTTGGTAATAATAATCATACATTCATTATGTAAAAAGGAATCCATTTACAGATAATCTAAGGTTCACTGAAGAATATGTATCAAATTCTCTAACAACTAAAATACCGTTTGCTGACAAGATTTTACATAATGATAGCGACTGTGCAACCACGAAACCAGCCAGCACCGCCAGCGTTCACTCCGCGCCCAACACGTCCACACCGATTGAACTGTTCGAAGGCAGCTCTACTTCTACTAGTAGAGTGCAAACTGGCTTCAATTTTTACTTCCGCGGGCACTTTAAAATAAAAAGTGTTTGACTACCCATAAATATTCGTCACATCCCACAGATTCGAAAACCATAAGTTGTCAAAAACTCGACCATTGGATAAGAGCACAATTCTAAATTTTCGAGTTAGCCCTATGACGATAAACCTTAATATATCAAATATTTGTGGCAATAATTTCAATAAATTTTCTGTGGCAGTTCTACTTCAAAAAAAATTTAATAATTTGGAAGTATTCTCCCGCTTATGGGTCATAAATATTTCAAGAGAAGAAGACAAAATTTTAATTATATTTACGATTTTTAACGTTTCCACTAGGCTACCATCGTAACCGTGCATTTCAGATAAATAAACATTAAGAAAAACTTATAGTTTGATTCTTCCTAATTCTGACTGTGCAATTGTTATATTTTTCCCACTTCTGATTATTTCAAAAATAATTTAGATATACCGAGTTGTAAAAATCTCGGAGAGCAGATTTTGGTCCGCACGCGTTCTCGCTTCATGCCTCCTTCCCCGACCACCCCAGCGTCCAGACTTTGAACACAGATAATACATAAAAAAAATCTAAATGGAAATAAATGAAATAAATCTATACGAGCTCATAAAGTAACATACAAAAAATTAACGAAAACCTTATTGTTTTTTTTTTAAATAGTTACTTGACTGCAAAAGTAATTTGATCTATTCTTTAAATCTTGCCCGGCTAATATCTGACAACGTATGTAAAGATATTGAAGAAAAGAAGCCACTAGATAATTTTAAAAATATAATTCCTGCTATTAGTAACAATTTGAAACCTTTAAATTGTTATTAAGTCGCAGTCACCCACATGCAAATTATGGTTTTCATACAGTGAACTAGTTGAAATATTACTAGAATTTTCGTTATAGTGAATTGGAAAGCAATTGGAACTTACACTTAAGTAATTTTAGAAAAATGATTCCGTGCTTTTTTTTCTACGATTAACCAAACTATTCAAGATGGGATTTAACTTATTTCATAGACATAAAAAATTTACCTAATAATGCACCCGCAATATTTGAATAGTTTATATCGGGTAACTTTGTAGTAAAGAGATTGCCAGATACTTTCAATATTATTTTAGTGGACTAAGCCCTAAAATATATAAAGAAAACTTTGAAGGATGCTGGAGGTATAGTTGACTTAACAAAAAATTCTACAAAATAAGATGAATCGTTCCTGAGCAGTTTTAATGATGACACGTTTATATCATCTCTTAAAGCAAAATCCATTCTTGATCCAGTCAGCCAACATGTACAAACTGAATGTGAGAGAATTAAAATAGATGAACAATCAGTGTAAGATTGCAAGAACAATTTAATAGGTTTAAAGTATTAACGCAAGATGAAGGCTATTTAATATGTATTTCGACCTATGAAGTAATTGATAATAGCATTGAAAACACAATTATAATCAGAATAGTAAATTCAACCGATGTTCCGTTACCTCAATAGTGGCATCTATTTATTCATCCAATTTGTAACAAAAACAGTTGGCAAAATTTTTTATCGAATGATTTACTTTAACACGCACGGTCTACTAAAGTAGAATTTGTAACAACTGGAAACTTTGATAGTATTTTGGACTATAAGGCTAATTTCGAATTAATTGACAATCTTCTAAAATCTGACCATGAGGAAGCAGAGACGAGGATACTGCTATACATTTTCATATGCCAAAGAGACCAACTAATGAAAGGTGCACAATAAAATGCAAAAACTCAGTGTCTTTGCATTTTATTGTGCATCTGTTGGTAAAAACTACTACTGATTACTTACCGCACTAATGCTGTTGGAAATTCAAACAATACTGTGAAACCATAGCAATAAATCTCGTGTTGTAAGTCAAAGTTACAATAATTGTCAACAGTATCTGTAAAAACATAGAAGGACACGATTATGCAAAAAATATATTTTTCAAAATTCTTATTAAGACGGGGAACTTCTTGAGTAAATACAAAACATCGTAGCGTTTTAGAATATACGTATATATTATAATTTTGACCTCAATTGTAGGCTAGATTGCCATAAACTGAAGCACGCATAATTTTAAATTATTTAGGAACATTATTTAAAAAAAATCAGGTATACTGCAAGTTGTATTTTTCTACCTAAGAGAATGATAAAAAAATCATTAATTAAGGGGATTCTCCTCAGAAAATTTTCATCGCATTTTGAATTCTCCGGTAAATCGGCCACTACGTGAAAAGGCGTAAGAAAAAAATATTTGAAATCGAGATTTTAATAATGCCGACTTGCGGCCTTGCCGATAATGGGACTTAACCGAAACCACACATAAAACAAACTGGTTGATACGGTTCAAGACTATAATGTTTCAAAAATTTCATTGAAGGAGAGCACAAGCAGCTCGGTCAAGTTTGGTGCTCAATTGTGCTGATATTTATTTGAATTGTGCTGGGAACTAGTTTTAAATTTTTTTAGTAATCACAAACGATCACAATTAAAAAAGAATACACCGGTATCACTAAGCACAAAACGAGCACAACTGGATAAGCTGAAAATATTGTAAAAAGTGACAAAAATGGAGTGCTGGCGGTCAAGTTAGCCCCCGAATTTGCTTTCAATTATTTTGCTCTTTAGAGATGAGCACAATTGAAATTGAAAAATATCAGCACAATTGAGCACAGAACTAGCACAATTGATGACATGAAAATAGAAATTTTAATCTAAAGTAGGGGACTAACTTGACCGAAAACATGTTCGACACTATTTGTTATGTACTTTTTAAGTTTCCTTTTATTTTCTAAGTCACCAGAAGAATTTACGGATTTCTTATATTTAATGGCACAATTCACTCCATGCATCTCCATCCTAAGTTTAAAACCCTCTACTATAATATCGCTTTCCATTGCTGTACTTGACTTTTCCTAATTTTTAAAGCGCATATGAGGCTTGTTTGAAGCATTGGCACATATAGCACAGTATTTATTACGTTTGCCCAAAAACAGAATTTTGCCGGTTTTTTTCTCCAACTATACAGGCGGCTCCTGATCTGGCATTCTAATTGGTACGGTATGACCTTCGACACCAAGCCCCATCTGCATTAACTGTTAAAAGCGACACATTATATTCATTAACTTTTCCAAATTCAATCGCAATTTTAAATTCTTCTTTTGCTGCTTCTAACATGGATCGCCAACACTCAATTTGGAAAATTTTGTTCAAGTCGTCTTTAAATTTCTCATTCCATTTCATGTTGATTCTAAATTCAATTTAGTACGAAGTGCCATAATACTGACCATTTCAAATAAAGGACAATGGATCATCTCCAGGTATCTTCACTCCATTCCAGTTAATTAAGAATGAAAGTGATTATTTCATTAATAAATAAATGATTAATACGTTCAATAAATAATGAACAGCTACACAATTCATTATATTACTTTAACTTGTAACTAACTAAACACTACCAATAATGTACGCGGTTTCAACTGAGGGACGTTACAAGGGTGAAAAAGCTAATAACGGGAACATCTGATTGTATTTGTTTCAACAATAAACAGAAGTAGAATAGCATTCGAACAACTATACGAAGCCGCTGTTTGAAAAACCATAATACACCTAATTTATGACCATTCCTAATCTTATATTTATGAGTTGGTTGATGACTGTTACGAGACCCAGCGGTCGAGAGAGATAGTTCGTAAGAGAGAAAGAAAACTTCAGTACAGATCTGATGCTGAAAACACAGTCAACATTTTACACACATTTTTTCTTTATTTATTAATCAATCAACTTCTTTTTACTACTATTATGTACTCAAAGGTTACAGGAACTTCTGTAACTTATTTTCTTTTAGCCACGGTCTTTTTAATCACGATTACAGCCAACACAAAAAGTGCGATATTTTTACCATTTCATAAATTTTTTACGCGACAATGGTGCATTTTTTTGAAATCGGCTAAGTTAGGGAAGTAGCTGGTATATAAAGTTTCCATGAAAAAAAAAATTAATCCCGTATGTCTAATGGTTTTGAAAAAATCCGTTTTCAAAAACAGCGAAAAATAGGTATAAAATATAACAAGAAATATCGCCTTAAGGATATAAGAAAATGATGCATTATCAAAAATCGTATTGAAATAAAGACATATGCATGTAGTAGCGGAGCTTCTGGTTATCTTTTAATGCTATCGGGCTTCAGCTGCTGACGTCACGACTTGTAACGCGTATTGCTGATCAGATAAACATTTAATTGGTGTGATCTCCTTATATGATCGCGTTTTAAATCTTAGTGACAGTAATTTCCTATTGCTATTATTTAGAAAAACTTTACATCTCAATTGCTACAAGTTTAAATTGAGGTTACATTAGTTTGTTTCTTCGAAAACAAAACTAGTCCCAGGAACGCTTATTTCCTGTTTATACAACTTTGCCTATTACAACTTATAGAACCCTTCTAAATTCTGCGGCAACAATACGTGCTCTATTAAATTGCAAGCACCTTTGAAATATATTGGATCTCGGAATTCTTGTTCACTGCAGATAATCTCCAAGTTGACAAAAACGAGCTATGAGAATTCAAAATCATAAGGAAATACTATCCCGTGATTTAGATAAAGAACCCATTGAAAGCTCAAATATTAGTTTTATCATAAATAACAAGAAGGAAATTGAACTATTACGAAGATCAATAAGTAAACGAGGGAAATTAAAAATTTTAATTCGTCAAAATTGAAGATCATTGTGTTCGTTTTAGCAAATGACAATGTGATGCTAAAACTGCTAACAGACTGAAATCTCACTATATTTCAGAAAAGTTTTAAACGAGACAAGCAGCCAAAACCCTGATAAGGAAAGGATTTGGGTGCTACCAAACCTGTAAAGCTTGGAAATAAATATTAATTAAGTTGAGTTGTCAAAGAACTAATGAACAGGAACAAGGGGTGTTTTAGAGAAATAAAAAATTGAAATAGAACAAAAAGCAAACAAACGAAAAGTTGACACGGAAAGTACAGAAAATATATGCATCTTTGCTTCGGTTTAGCCCCTAGTGTTTAATTTTAAAGCTCCAGCCGGACTGAAAGTAGAACTTGGCTAATTAAAGTGGATTTCCTACAAAGGAAATGACGGCAAACCTACTATTCACGCAATCGGAACCGGAAAGCTTTCACAATTTGAAAAAATGCAGGGTGTGTTTGAGAAACTCGAGAGTGCGTTCGACGCTTTAATCCGAAGCGGCAGGCTTTCATTATCCCGTAAGTTGTTAGATTTATATTAGTTTCAGTCTCATACCCGAAAATCTCATCACCGCCAACATGTTTTACAGAGGAGAAATGATTATTCAATCCCGGCTCGGCCCTCAATTAAAATAAGATACATTTGCGACGGCCTGCGCGCGTATTTCGCAACTAGATCAATAACAATACTTGTAAATTCAAATGAGCAAATTTGGTAGTTTAATGGCATTTGCCGCGATATTAATATGTATGTAATTTAAATTTACAGCAGATGATTAGATGGTATTAAGAAATTTGCATGTGACCTAAGTAATTTATCCTAAAATCGATTATTCCGAGCCAGTGATTATTGTGTATGTGCTATAGACGGTATTATCAAGTAACAAACCCTCGCTTCGCATATTAATGCAATAACAGTTTTGTAAAAGCATTATGATTTGACTTTTTGCAGAAAGTGAAATTAACCGGAAACATCCAAACTATTCGCAAACTCGTCTTTGAAGGCGATTGGACAGATACTTTAGAAAGATTTGGCATTATATGGGGCAGAAAAAAAACGGACCTAAATATCGTTCTATCAATTGCAGTCGACGGAACAAAGTTTTAAAGTCGTTACTCGACTCTCCAAGTCGATAGCGGCCTACGATGCAATTGCTGTAATTGTCTCAAGGAAGACGCCAAATGATCTCGCTGCAATCCAGAAACCGGCAGTCTAATTGACCCATCTAGACAAGTTCCAATCATCCGTACTGCATCTTGAATTGCGGAACAGGCACAAGTCTTCCCTGGTAAACCGCTTTGAATAAATACAGGGTGTCCCTAACAAGTGGCACTAATGCACTGCCTAATTGATGAGTTGTCAAGGAAATCTCACGATCCGCTTATAGATCCAAAACTGGTCGTCAGGACACAATCTTTAGAGCTTTAAAATCATTATGGAGACTTTTCATTTTCAGTTTTAAAAGCTTCTCTGGGCCGACTGAACAATTAGTAAGCAGAAAAATGAAATCTTTTGCAAGCATTATTTCTGCTGCGGCAAACCCATTTTAATTAGTCAAGTTCTCTCGGTATTTTCCAGCTCAAAATTAACCGCTCGGAGCCGAACACAAGCAAAGGTAATAATACAAATTGTTTTGCTTCGGGCCGGAATAAAAATGCTATGACGTGTTTTTGCAAAAACCGCCCTTTTCCCGTCGCAAAATTATTAATTAGTGAGGTCCTTAATAATTTTTGTTTTGACGCCTTTGCTTGAATGAAGCGAAGTCGAGGGAATACCTGAATTAAAGCTGGAGTCCTCGGTTTTTTACGTCCGAGGGTGGACGAATTTAATTACTATTTTATGTGCATAATGTTACGTTTTCATTTTATGGTCCACTTGAAAAAATCTCGTAAAAACGGCCCTATGGTTAATTTTTTTGTTGAATAATTCGCTCGCGTAAACCCTCCTCTTTAGGAAGGTACGTAAAATTATGAATTTATCACCCGATCGCAATGAAAGGTGTTTTAGCAGCGCCAGTGGCGGCACCGGCAAAAATACAACTGATTTATTTTTATTTTTCAGGAACTTCACCGCACCTTTAGCAAATTAAACCAAAATTACTTCAGAGTCGCCAGTAAAGTGGAAACGGGTGTGCCGGTTAGCTGTTGTAAAATTTTCATTTACAAAAGGATTCTCTCAAATTAAAAACTAAGACCTGCGAGAGACCGACACAGGTTAGGACGTGATTTACTTTGTTTAGATGGAAACTGAATCGCTTTGATGCTACGTTTCATTTGCTATTCTTAACTAACAATTTTTAATTGAAACGCGGCTGTTTTTGAACTAACTCTTTAATGGTTCATAACACTCTCAGTCACTGAAATTTTTAAATGAAGTAATTTCACTCAAAAATATTTTTTTATAAATATTTTACTAAATATTTGTTCAAGACAGATTTATTATTTATAAAGCAGGAACAAAATTGGCAGTGGGATTCATTACAAGTCAAACTGAAAAACAAAATTGAGAGAAAGTATTTATATCGAGCATTTTAAATGAAATAAAAATGTAATTTCTCTCATTAGATATTTTTAAGAAAATGCAATATTAAATGAAGTCAAATTCTAGTTTTTTTTTTAATTTGATCCAACTCAAGAAGTCAATTGAAAATACGTTTGCTCTTTTTCGCGAGAATGTTGAAATATGTAGCAACGTGGAACAACGACTGGTCAAAATGAAGTCTGATAAATTCTGTGCCTTCTTTGCAACAAAAACGCAATCAAAACCCTTCTAAAATAAGTGTTTATTATTATATGGCGACTATTCTTGTAGCCGGTAGTAAGTCCAGTAAGCTGAACTACCCGACTACCGATAATGTTGTTAAATGTTGGCGCCTAAAACATTCTTTGTTTTGATTATTCGTTGTAAGATAACGATAATTATTGTAATTTAAGCAAGTATTTAGTGTATTATGTATGGATATATATGCTGATGGCTTTAACTGTTAATTTCAGATCTCTGGTATATAGGGACGTATGAGAAATTATTGAAAATATATCCCTAGAAAAGAAACGAAAGCACAATTATTGTAATGTTTCGCCTGCAAGATGTCAACACTATTGAAACAAAGTAAACAATTTGCTGTGATTGGTGACTGCTGATATTCTACATTGACTGTAGTCATGAAGTCAAAAAGAAAAATTGTGGTACTTTTGAACTTGTGATGATAAAAATTATTATTGTTGAGCACTTCTAGAATTGACTTGTGTTTGATAAAGTTTAAATTGTGTTGTATGTATATTTCGCGAATATTTGGCGAGCTAACGCATATTTTAGAGTCGGTTTACGCATCTCATAAGAGTTAGAAGATCTAAATAAAATTTGAAATATTTCATTAGATTATGATCTTCATACATTAAAATATTTTTTGTGTTCCTTATCAAAAGAGACAACTACTGTTTTGGTGGCCTCAGCAGAATCATAAAAAAACTAAAAAATCGTTATCCGTTAAATGCCGCGGCATTCTTAGATTAAGATAGAAACGGTATAATTAGAAAATAAATTATAATAAAACGGTATTAGTTGTAATAAAATCAATAAAAATAATTTAAGGAACAATTCAATTGTCTTGATTTGGCAACCAAAATTCATCACACCTGCATTCATAAAACTGAATGGTAGGTACTTTTAATTAATTATTTGTTTATAAAACTATACCTACTTACAGCAAGAATAGTAAGGAATGGCGTCTATTATTCTGCGAGGTAGGTGCATCAATTATTAAATTAGGTAAATTTAAGCGTATTTTGTTTATCATATTAACTAATTTTTGAATGATACTGGAGTTCATCTTTTCAAATCATAAATAATGTAACTAACTACCCGCTATGTTTTTATAAGCAGTTTAAATATTTACCACCTACTGGATTTAGGCCGATGCCAAACTACTACAGGCTACGTACACAGTCTTTTCTTATTCCGTTGCATATAGATTTCCGATAGTATATCCAGATCAATTTCTAATTCAAAAATATTCACACCCTGTATCCAGATTTTAATCTGCACATTGATTTACTCGATATGCTTCAAATTGCATCATTTACAATGGTAGCTTTTTTCGCATTTAGCTTTTGGCTTTGGATTTTTTATTATGTCCAGAAATTGAGCGCTAAAGTCCCGACGTAATCAGTACTTTTCTTACAGTGTCTTCTGTTTCATTACCTTCCACTATGACAAATGGAGCACCGGTAATTGTTGCAGGAGCTCTCGAACTTCTTGAGTAGATCGTGAACTGAAAAATTGAAGCGTTAATACCAAAGAATTGTTATTAGTTTCCTTTCAGCTTCCTTCTCATTTCCTTTTTGTTCGACTTGGCCCAATTACTTTCTTTCCGTCGAAAATTTGTCGGATATCGGGTTAGTGTTCGTCGGTACTTGTAGAGTGTCGTAAAAACGAAACTTGGTCAGGTACGAGGTTGAAAAATTAAAAAAGTGCGTGTAAACTTCCCGTAAGACTGAAACAGGTGTCGCTTTATGCGCCGCCAGCAATTTAGGGCGGTCGAAAAGGATTTTTACGAAGCGGGTGCCGGCAGAAAATGTCTTTACTAATTGAGGGCTAATTGCAAATTACAGTAAACAAAGCTGGTCGACCAATTACCGAAGAACGTTCGAATATTGCGATTAACCTCGAAAATATTTAATATTTGCAATTTTTTCAGATCTCCGCCGATTTAATTAAAACAAGAGCAAATTCGGTTTTTATCTGGCAGAAGTAATTAATTCCGTTAGTAAGGGGAGTTGAAAAATTCACCGTCACGCTCGCCACGCAAATTTCAACGAAACGCGAAATTTCTTTTATCTTATGCTGGTAGCTGCTCGGATCACTAACGTCTCCGGCAATTAAACGAAGTTAAACAGCAACCGCAACTTCGTTTTCAATGATGCTTCATTATGTTTGGCGGTTCGGAGAGTTGTCTCGTTAAAAATTGCCAATTCCCTCCTGCAACTCGAGCAACAGACTCGGTAAATTTTCAGGAAACAGCCCCAATGCAACATTAAACACTGATTACGGAAATTTATCGACAGTCCGCCCCTGCACGTACGGCAATTTTGCCATATTTTGACCCGATTCAGGCAAGCGAAGCAACGTAATTGTGTTTATTCAAGTAATTTGATGAACTGTGTATAACTAAACACTGACTGCTAACTAATGAAATTGTCATAATACGAATTAAATTACTGAGATATATGTTTACGAGTGTGATGGCTAATATGTTTATCCCGACGAAGCGATGTGAAATTGTTTTCGCCACCAATTTTTGCGTCAGTCCCATTTTTCTTAATTAAAGCGTTAGTTCGGCAGTTGAAGCTTGCAACTTAGAACAGAATTAATCCCCGTGCGCTTTTTTAAAATTATTTACTGCAAGCAGTCTCAAGTTTTGTTAAAGGCCGCACACAAAAAAACTTCATAAATTAGACTCAACGAAAGACAAAACTTGAAGTAATATTCGACGAGTTTAAAACTGCCATATTATGCAAACGCTGTGATTATTATGCAAGAGGCGGCTCTAACAGTATCATTCACAACAGAGAAAGCTCGACACCTGAAAATATTATGAATTATGTAAAAAAGCTTCTCGACGAGTTTTCCGCATATAAATTGCCATTGGAACAACTGGAATTATCTAGTGCCACACGCACGAGGAAAGCGCATCTGAATCCCAAGAACAAATCAAACGGATTTTTTAAAGTTTCAAGATGAATTTGCGTAGGAAGCTTTGTTTTCGTAACATCTGTATTCCTGACTAACGATCATCCAGTCGGGAAAGCGCGGAGTTTCCAGAAGTTCACCACGCACCACCCGGACGATTTGAATAGCAGGCAAAAACACAAAGTGCGGTTTCCCACACCAACGGCTTCGACTGCAAAAACTTCTAATCGCACTTAAGAAAGAAAAATTCGACTCAAAAACTGAGACCATCGCACGAATATTGCTCTTCAACTTTCCTCACGCCGTGGGAGTTCGCAAACTCATTTTTTGAGAGATGTTGACGCTTGAGCTGAATGCTTTACGGCTTGTTGAAAACAATGTTTCTTCCCCTTTAAATGTATTCAACTTAAGTGTTTTTGGGTCCCTCTAAATGCAAAGAGAATCGTTTATCCTGCCGCGGATTAACTAGAGAAATAAAACTTCGCGAAGCCTCTGATTTAGAGCCAAACTCCACCCACAAAAATTTCGATAAAAACGAGTTTCCAGCTCCCCTTTTGATTAAATTAACAATAACTATTTAAAGAAAAATCCCTGAATGTAGACTTACTGGAGGCAAAAACAGAAACTCGGCTTACCTGAAACAAAGAAAAAATTATTTAAACTAGAAGACCGGCAATTAATAATAATTATTCTAAATTGCTTTTGTAATTAAATCGCTTTTTGCGACCGAAAGTATGTCGGTTAGTTTAAAATTGCAACAAATCAGATCCTGAAACGCCTCAATTTTAAAATGAAGAAGCGTTCTAACAATCGGTTTGTCACTCGAATTGCATGAATACGAAAAATCAAACAAATATCGCCGAAATTGCAGATGACCGTGTGTATTTTAATAATTTAGTCAGCAACAACAATGCAGTTATGGCGACGCAAAATTCAATTAGTAATAAATTCTGAAAGGTTTCAACTTGTTTATTGCGTTTGCAATCACCCATCGCTGGTGAATTTGGTGCGTCGGCGGGCTTCCTGCAGCTTCGTCAGCGAAACCGGCCCCACGCGTTTCTTCCGGTGGCAACGAGCAGAGGTCGCTTTCCGGCCATGTTTATTCCCAGGACAAGCCCGTGAGAATTCCGCATATGGAAAATTAGGAGGGATAAGTGGAATTTGGGGGTTCTTTACGGCGGCCGGAGGACTCCTTAATAGCCCACTCGATTAAAGGGGCCGGTTTCTTTTTACGAGGCCCCGGTCGAGAGCAAGGGTGTAAAAATGTAGAGGCCTCCGCCAACAAAACTATCGATCGTAAAGGACGACGGCACTAAAAAAGATTTCAAAGCATTAAAAGCTACGACTGGGTGTCCTGTCGAGACCAGGAAATTGACAGCAGAGACGTGCCTCTTCGCCGAGTGCACGCCGAAATCGTCTCTGTTTACGCAACATTTTCTTGGTGGAATTAATGCCGACACGGCGGAGGAGTCGATAAATTTCGGCGGGGCTTCGAGGAGTTGGACGGCGCAGAAGGTAAAGTCGGGAGAGCGGTTTTTCTTTCATGCGGGACTTCCCGGGCGACCAAAATGATGCATTATTTAACATTGAACAACTAGGAAATTTACTCGGGGGAACTTCAACCTTACAATGACAAGGTGTCTTAGTGTCAAAACTGGAAATTATTTCAATCGAAACACCTGACCTCGCTGTAACGCTCGGCCAGCTTGAAACGGAAATGCACGCAAGCGGATTCGGTCAAAAATTGAGCAATTTTAACTTTAACAACCTTTGTCAAATGTCGCAGTTTTTTGCATCACCCGTTTATCCGCTTATCCCGCTCAAATAAAATATTTCCTGCTTAAAAATGGTAGAGTTTAGATGACCCATTTTTTAACTAAAATTTGTACAGTGAAAGCTCTTCTTGCGGACAGCTCCAATAAGCGGATATCTCTCATAAGCGGACAAATTTTCTGGCACCAAATTTTTGTCTATAAGTCTCTACATTAATTACGTTCCAATAAGCGGACACTCTCATGAGTGGACACGGACACTATAATTCGATACACACCGAATGAAAAATCTCTCTTAAGGTACGTGCACAACGGAGCTTTATGATTGAAGAGAGCATAGAGATATACTCGCTTATGGGCGTGCACAACGGAGATTTGATACATCCGCTAGTCGTTGTAGAAATGTCGGACAGTGAGGACGATTATTTCTGTTCAAATGCTGTAAAGTGGTATATTTTTAACCAACATTACAAACTTTCTGATAGAGAATATGCTGTGCATCCCATAAATAAAAATCGGAAAACTTTGGGTGAATTTTATCATCTATATTAAGAATTAAAGAACTATCCAGATCGTTTCTTTGAATACTTACGAATGGAGCCGGCAACCTTTCAATATATGTATATTAAAAAAGCCAAGTACAAAGTTGCAAAGACAGTGGAAAAATTGTCATCGAAATCCCGTCAGTTCAGAGGAAAGACTGGTTATATCACTAAGGTAAATAAATTTTCGTTTGCTATGAATAAATTTAATCAATAAACAGAAAGCTAAATTTATACTAAAATGTTGCAACAATTTGAAGAATCTAAGAAGAGAAAAAAAAGTGGATAATTCTTTGGCATAAATAACTAGAAAGTAAATAACTACTATAACAAAAACAAAAATTAAATATTTCACCATTGATGATTTTCAAAACTGGGAGAATAATCATTTTCCAATGTATGTAAACTTTGAGAAGAATCAGAAGATTGTCCCGATTGTAAATAATTATAAGCGTATAGCATAACTAACTCCTGGACTTTACTTCTGAAGCGTAGTTTTTGTAGAGGCTCCATTTTCTTAACGTGGGGCATGATGCTTTCAAAAAAGCATGTGTCCTCATCCATTATCTTAGATTTCTTAGTTTCCAGCAACTTTAGTTTTTCTTTTTCAATATTAAGTAAAGCTTTTCCTTATAAATCCGAAGGTTTACCACGCTTTCTGTTTGGGAGAACCACCCTGGGTTCCTTGTCATCATCAGCAGATGTTGATGCTGCCGTATGAGATTCAGTAGGTGATATAATCTGCACCTGTTCTTCAATATCTTCTGGCACATTATTCGATAAACTATCTTGTGTGCCACCAAATAAATCTTCACTCTCCTGTATACTTTCAACTAATGGCGCCCTGCACGATAACAGAGGAGGTAAATTTGAATCATATTTTCTGGGAAGAAAAGATTTGAAATGAGGCCATCTAGATTTATTACTGATTGAAGCAGCATCTCCCGATCGGGGCTTTGATTGTATTCCTAATTCCTTCCGAAAAGTATCACGCAGATATTTCCATTTGCTTTTCACTTTTTCGCCTGTAATATAAAATATTGATGTTTAGAAATATAAGTATAAATCTTTTTACCAAAGAACAACAAAAAGTAAATTTCGAATTAGATTACTAGAATTTTACACGATTATTTAAACTTACGACGTCAATTTATTTTAGGTATCTAGCAACTGGTGCGTCCTTTAGAAGTTTAGCATTTGCATTTAGAATGGGATTTTCTACCGTCCCATCAATTGTTAAGGACACTGTTGAAGCTTTATAGAGCGAATTACAACCGGTACATATGCCAGTGACCACAGAAGAACAATTTACTGAGATTACAAAAAAAAATTACGAAATTTGAGACTTCCCGAATTGCCTCGGCGCCATCGATGGAAAACATATCAGAATTAATAGTCCAAGTCACTCAGGAACTATGTATTATAATTACAAGATTTTTTTTTCAATTGTACTGCTTGGCGTGGTAGATGTCGGTTATAAATTTTCTATGATTGACGTCGGTGGTTATGGAAAACAAAGTGACAAAGAGCCTCATCAATATTTCGTCTAATGCAAACAAATCAATTAAATATTCTACCAGATGAATTTATTCCGAATACAGAAGTCAAAATGCCACATGTTTTTATTGCGGACGAAGCTTTCATATTATTGGAACATTTACTGAAACCATATGGCAAAAACCAACTTAATTTAGAAGCAGAATATTTTAATAAACGGTTATCAAGAGCCAGGAAGGTAGTAGAGTGTGCATTCGGAATCATTTATTCTAAATGGCGCATATTATCAAAGTCAATTGAAACTAGTGAAAGAACCGCTGATAAAATTGTAAAAGCAATATGTGTTTTACATAATATAATAATGGAAAATGAAGGCTTTCAACGACATTTAAAGGAAATCGCACAAAATTCATCCACTGCTAACTTTCAGAATCCTCAACCAGGACGTCCAGCTGATTTGTCAAAAATTATTAGAGATACATTTAAGTCATACATTTGTAACAACAAAATTGAATTTGTAAATTAAAATATATTTTTTTTAATTTATGTAGGTCTAGATATAGCATAATATTTTCTTTTTGAATGCATGTGTACCATGAGCAGAAAAATACAACATTTTACAAACATAATATCTATACTTACTCTTTTCGCCCAAAACATTAGCCACTAATGTCCAATGCTTTTCAAGCACAAATCGATTATGATGATCAGGGTGTGCTTGATTCCATAAAGCATCTAGCTTAAAAACTTCCGCAATTAATGTTGAAATATGCATTGTAAGGTTACGAATTAACATCGACACTCGAGTTCAGCTAGCAGAAGAATGGCCTGATCAATTATTTTTCATATCAGCGCTGCTACAAGCGCTTATATCCGATAATATCACTGCTTCGATATGCACACATCCATTTCTACATACGGCTCAATTCTATAAGCGCTGCTAAATCTCAGCAATCATTTAAGCTATCATCGATCATCACAGCTCCGTTGTGCACGTACCTTTAAGTAGACGCGTAGCTCTGATAAAGGGACTTCTTGACGTAAGTACAGTGACATAATCAGCTTTAAGTTGTCGGTGGTTTTCCTTATTATATACTGTGATTGTGTGCAGTTCAATTCCCAGTAGTTGTTGGTGACTAAATGAATGCTGACGTTAAAATGGTAACAAAGAAAGAGATGTTTAGTTTGCAGGAAAAAATGGAAGTGGTGAACGACTTAGATAAAGAAAAACTTTATGTTTGCGCTCTGCCAAAAAGGTTAAAACTTAACCAGTTTTTCCATGAAGAAATATTTACATTGATTGTAATTTTATGTTCAATATAGAAACCACGCAAGCTGCAAAAATAGCGAAAAATACAGAAGAAATTCGATTCAATTGGCAATCTGGTAATGCGAACCAAAAGAAGATTTTTTTGAAAACTGAAGATTTCTGTGCGCGCTAACCTTAGGTAGTGCGGGGGTGGTCCCACCCCCTAGACCAATGTTTGGTGAGAGGGTGGGGGTTCTCAGGTTTAGTTGTATTTTTGGGAACTACACTCCATATCTTTGGCCACCAGAACTCCTAGCAGCAAGTCGTACCACACTAAATACATTTCTACGTTATCTTACTCTTATTTGTTTAATTGCTCCGCACAATTTCAATATAGACAGAATGTGTTTTAAGTGGTGTGCAACGGCTAGAAGTCAGAGCATTCCTATATCAGGGCAGTTAATAAAGGTAAAGGCTAAAGAAGTAGCGGAACCTCTTGGTTACATAAATTTCAGTGCATCTGATGGATAGTTACAAAAATGGCGTAAATGGCAAAATGTAAGTTTCAAATGCATATCAGATAAAGCGGCTGATGTAAATCATGAAGACATAAACCTGTTCCTCAAAAAGCTTCTTTCTATGTTGCTTGGTCATCAACCGGGGGATGTGGGTAATGCAGATGAAATTGGACTTTTCTTCCGTGCATTACCTAATAAAACTCTAACCTTAAAACCGGAAAAATGTACTGGTGGGAAATTATTTAAAGAAAGACTCACAATTTGGTTTTGTGTAAGTATGGCAGGAAACAAAGAAGAACTGGGCCCTCGTGCATTCAAAAATGTTGCAATTAGTGACTTACCTGCAACTTTGAGATCAAACAAAAAAGCTTGGATGACGCAAGAAGTTATGACTGAATGGTTGCTGCAATTATATGGAAAAATGGGTATTCAGAAAAGTAAAATTGTTTTATTTGTAGACAATACTGCATCTCATTATCGTGAATTACAACTTAAAAATAAAAAAAAATCTACCATCTAATACCAGCTCTTGGATTTAGGAATTGTACAGAATTTTAAGTTCTATTACTGAGAACTTTTCTTTGAACGAATTTTATCAAAAGTGGAAGAGACTAAATCTGCAACAGAGTTTTCAAAAACTATCGATGTGTTGGAGGCATTACATTGCATAAAAATTGCTGCAAAAGTAACTGCAACTACTGTAACGAATTGTTTAAAAAAAGCTGCATTCAAGAAAAGTGATAGTACTTTAACCAAATTTGATCCCAAAGATGATCTACCATTGTTAACAGTCTCTTAAAGAGTTAGGGTTAACAGAGAGCCAAAATCTAGAAAACTTTATGACATTCAAAGTGAAGACGGCAATCTTGAGATTCAAACATTGAACGTTGAAATTGAAAGTGACGGTAAACAAGTTAACGGGGATGAGTCAGAAGATATAATGGAGAGCATAAACGAAGATTCTAAATTGATAAACTCTTACGATGATGCTTTAAAACTTATTGGTAGTTTGAAACAATTTGCAAGAGACATCACGGCATTTCAACACGTAAAGAATTTGAAAAATCATTTTCAAGTCTGTCTTATGCAGCAAAAAAATGCCAAATTACGCCAAAATTCTGTTCAATTGACTAGTTCTTATTTGATTGCAAAGATACTCATGTATGTACTTATATGATTGTAATTGTACTTACTTATTTTATTAATTCCGTTTAATGTGTGTCTTTCCAATTAATATAAATGACGTACTCCAATTACGTAACAATAAACATTTTGAAATAAAAATTGTTACATTCAAAACATTCTCCCTTAACCGCACACCTCCTATAATCAGACAAAAAAGTAAGGACCGTAAGTATCTGCTAATGGGAATTTTCACTGTACTTAGTTTCAAATAAAGATTATTATTTTATACATGTTACTCACGTTCTGTTGAATACAAAAAAAAATAGGCCGAGAAAAACATGATTTGTCAGTTCTTTGTGTGACTTCAAATATCAAATACAAATAACGAATTGATTAAATAAAGGTCTGCTAGTTATGTCTATTATTATTTCAAACTTTAATTCGGATTGGCAGCCTCTGTACAAATTTACGTAACTGTTTGTGGTAATGGATAGATAATATAGATTTACTAAACGGGATTTAGCTTGGTATTCTAATTTGCTTTTGAAAATACATTTGATTAAATTGACTAGCATATTCACCCAAACTAATTTTCTACTTAAACGCTTTTAAAATATAGGACTATGTTTACCAGAACCACCAAATTAATTCAAAATTTAATTTGATCTAAACGATTGCAGCTAATAAAAACAATTCCAATGCACGTTTTTATTTTTTATCTTTTTTTATAAAAATATTTAGATTAATTCTGGCGTTTGAACACATTAAATATTTTTTTCAAAGCTTCGACAATTGTTTCTAAGCAGAAATTTAGTTCCGCATCAACTAATTAAGATTATTATCAAATAAAGTACAAACGCCAATGACAACATAGAGGAAGAAATATATTCTTAAGATCAATGCTTTGTTACTACACGTGTGCACAAGTGAGAGGCCATCTAGAATTGTTTGTTAAGATTGAAGTTATTCGGTGAACGCAAAAGTTGATTTCGGCTCCCTGCTTGTTTTTCCGATCGGTTGCTCTCAGCGTGTTCTGTTGTGGACTAGTTCGGTTCTCCTTTTGAAGCGCAAACTTTAGTTAATTTTAAAAGCTTATGAAGTGCATAGAATTTGTACATACACTTCATAGTGATAGTGTTATTTATTATCAGTTATTTTGGATTCGTACTATAGTTAGCTTATATCTCTATCACTATTTGTAATATTTATCTGAAAGTTGAATTTACATGTTATGGCACGATATTATTTTCCAAGATGATACTTTTTTATCCACTTAAAAGGTTTGATGTTTTGCACATAAACTATTTCCTTTGTTTTTCTTGTAAGTATGCTAAGAAGAAATTGTTTTAACAAAAACAATAAATTGTCGCTTATCTCCCTGAAAAAGTTCATAAACAATTGTCAAATGATAAGTTGGAGATTTGTAAAAAAATACACAATTAAAACGGCTTTATAACTAAACTGCATCTTCTGTGAACTGAAAGTATCATTACTAAATAAAAATCGAAAAAAGCATATAAAGCAGAAGTAAAAATTAGAATACATCGGAAGTGAAGTAAGAAGGAAATGACAGATTTTTCGCCAATTCCTGCAACATCAAATCCTATTTTGTGACATCGAATATTTCTTACCCGTTCTGCGCCTCAACAGATTTTTTATTCACAAATTGCTCAGATTATTTTTAAATTCTTATAAAATTTTCTTTTATTTTTCCCTGTATGTTTCTTTATGTAAAAACCAAGGGGAAACACATCTTGATTGATAATTACACCATGCTGATCCAGTGATCAAAAACACTTCTTTACAACTTTATCCGAAAATTCAAAGAGTTTGGAAGAATAAGATACTAAAATGCATATTTTATGTAACCTGGTTCATAAGAATAGTATCCATCTCATATGAAGTCTATTTCTAGATATCTCTAGAAACTAATTTCTATCAAGATGCAATTAGAGTGACGTCACTGATAGTAATTACAATTAAGTTAATTTAGTATTGAACAAAAATAAGAAAGTAAATGTGAAACTGAAATAGCAGAAAGTATCAAAAATTAAAAAATAGAACATGAAACACTAAAATATAAAACCTGCAAATTAAAATAATTATCGCAAGCTCAGTTTGTGTATTGCGATCTTTAGTGCTATTGTTTTAATCAGCGTAATTTTTGGCCCCATACCGCAGAATTGAAATCTATTAATGTAACTTTTTAATTTGTGTAACTAAAACAAATATCAACGACCCGAGTCACCATACGCAAATATATAAAAATTAGCATGTTTTCCAACTTGTACTCGCGCACCTAATAAAATTGAAAATTGGAAATTTAGGGCTCCGAGATGGTTATCTAAATTACGCGAGTTTTCCTGTTGAATATGCAAATGGTCCTGTTTTTCAGCACACATGTGCGTTCCCGCCAACCAAATGGAGACTTATTCCTTGTTTCAATTTAAAAATGAACCAACGGCCGTAAATAATAATCTACACGACACGTGTAGATCCGTTTGGTTAAACACAATGTAATAGGAAGAGGTCAAATTTTTAAAGCGTGTGTATACATTCGGATTTATCGCCTTGTGTCCGATCGAATTTAATCATCGCATTAAACGGAAATGCACAACGGCAACGGACGGAAGATGCAATTGAGTCCATTGAAAGCCGGTAAATCTTCAAGCGCTTGCGGCTAAGACTTTCTGAAACCGGCGGCGGCTGGAATCGAGATCACTCAGCGTATTTTTGCCGAGGATCAAAATGTCACAGAGATTTGGAGCAAATGTACCGAGAAAGGATGTATTGAGACATGCGTTTCCCAATGATATAGAAATTTTGGACGAATGGAAGAATTTACGTTCGGACATGTCCAATCTGAATCTCAACGAATTTGAATCGTTAATGACATACCCGTGGGGGCGACATCAAGTAAACAAATGGCCGACGGTCGTGCGGCGTCAGCGTCGCGACGATTGAACAAACGTGCCGTCACATGAGCAGCACGACATTATTCCAAACAGATTCCGTCAGAGTGCTATTGACTTTGCGTTTAAGTAGAAATTAAAATGGGGGAAATTAAAAAAAAAATAATCGCGAGATCTCTCGGTTAATGCGTGCTCGCAAGTGAAAAGCGGCGGAATTAAAGAAAAAACGACGAGAATCGTACAGCTTAAAATTAATAAAGTTAGCTTTTTTTAATATCTAAAAATTGAAAGTTATACGGGTAAGTAGCTGCAATAAAGTTAACATACATGTGTATCTCTTCTCGTCTTTCTTATGGTGGAGATGGAACAAAGTGATGTTTTCTTGCCGTTTAATTTTAATTTTTTTTTAGTTTTAGTTCAACCTTAAGTTTTTGTCTCAGAAAACAGGAAGCCTACCATTTTAGTAAAAAAAATATTTTTTGTTTAATGTTTAACAATGTGAACATGGATTACGACTTATTGCATCACTGACAACTCGCATATTGAACCATGTAAAAAGATGCCAAGATCAATTAGTTGCTAAAAAATGCGTTTCCCACCTTGATCAAAAAAATATTTTTTTATAAGAATGTAAGAAAACACATTATAATAGTTAAGTTATAAAGAATCCAATAAAGGTTTAGCGAAGCAAATAATTATACAGCTAATACTGAAAGATTTAAGTAATGGCAACCGGCAATTTATAGAAAAAAAATCGATAACTGGTAACTGAATGAAAAGCAGATAAAATAGTAAATATGGATGAATATGGACATAACCATCCAAAAAAAAAAATTTACGTCAAAGTTAAAGTGCAAAGTCTAGTTGAGCAATTTTTAGAAGATGATTCTAACAGCCGTCAAGCAGCAGGCAAGAAAGAATTCGTGACTCGTAACCAAATTAAAAAACAGAAAAAATATCTACTGGACACTATGAAAAATCTGCATGAGAGGTTCTTGAAAACCATTCCATTTAAAATGGGTTATTGCCTATTTACCCGACTCCGACCATTTTGGGTGGTTCCCCCTAAACTATCAAACCGTGATACTTGTGCTTGCACGGTCCACGAAAACATGGACCTTCAACTTGCTGCTCTAAAAAAGGCACATATTCTGACAACAGTGAATAATCATCAAAGTATGTTGCAAATGCTTTGTTGCGATCGATATTCTGAAAAATGTCTTGAGAGAACATGTGATGAGTGTTCCTTAAAAACTTTGACTTATGCAGAATTCGATAACTCAAAACCGATCTTAATGCAACAGTGGGTGAGTAAAAAAGAGTCCATAAATGATCTCAAAACAAAGAAAGAACGATTTGTAATGAAATGTAAAAAAGAAACACAAGAAATTTTACCTGAAAATCTCATAAAAAAACTTGAGAATGACATGGCTAAATTTTTCCGGCATTCTTTTAACATAGTACACCAGTATAATGTAATTAAACAACTAAAAGAATCTTTGTCTGAATACGAAGCCGTGGTGCATATGGATTTTTCCGAAAACTTTTGTACCAAATACAATCAGGAAATACAAAACTTTCATTTTGGCGGTTCGCGGACCCAAATTTCATTACATACTGTGGTTGTTTACTTGAGAGACTCTACGACTTCACTTCTAATTTGTCTCATAACGCCGGAGCAATTTGGGCCCACCTAAAACCTGTGCTGACATCACTGCCATCAAACATTCAAAAGATTAACTTTCTCAGCGATGGTCCTGTAACGCAATATAGGAACAAATCTATGTTTTATGTATTGGGCTGTAAACTGCAAGACATGTACCCTAATATTGTGGGATATTCCTGGAACTTTCATGAAGCCGGACACGGGAAGGGGGCACCCGATGGTGTAGGGGCCACATGCAAGCGAACAGCTGATCAAGTGATTGCTTTAGGAGGTGATATAACTAACTTGACGGAGTTTGCTTCTGTTATCCGCGAGAGATGTCCAGGTATAAAAGTGACGATGATTGAAGGCTATGATATCGAGCAGATGAATATCTTGATTAACGACAAGTCGTCTCAAATGATCGCCTTTAAGGGGACGCTCTTAGTGCATCAGGTGACCGGCTCAGCTTACATTCCCAATCATCTTACAATGAAGTCACTAAGTTGTTTCTGCGACGCTGACGCATGCAATCATTTCAAGCTAGGATCTATTATCATTATCAGACAGAGATAGTGGCTGAACATGGTACACGTATAAATGCTTCTACCATATTTACAGACTCTGAAGATGATGATATACCACTATCCACTTACGTAAGAGACATATATTATCATTCCAAATTGGATAGGAATCTATCAACACCAGGAGTTAGCGGTTATTCACAACGAAGTCTTTATAGCAGTGGTGATTATGTATTGGTAAAATATATAACAAGGAATACAGAATATCGTTATGCAGCAATCTGCTCTTCTGTTGATGATGAAGAAGGTGAATTGAGAGTAACTTTCCTCAAAATTTGTACACAGAATGCCACTCTATTTCAATTGAATAAAAGAGATGTAGCAGATGTTCCGATGGATCAAGTAGTTAAAAAATTACCTGTACCAAATATCTTTACAAAAGGTAATAAAGTGTTTTACCAATTTGAAGAGCAGATTGATGTTTTTGAAAAGTAATTATTTTAGTGTTAAACTATTTAGAAGCATTATTTTTATTTTTTGTTGAGAAAAAGATCTCATTTTTATTACTTGCCTATAAGGCAAGAAGCCTATAAGGCATAGATTATATTAATATTATGATATTAGACATGTCAGAAGGCTGTTTTGAATACTGTGATAGTATTACTTGGTAACTATTATTAAGTTAATTTAAGGCAGAGAGAGTCATATTTTTGTTTCAATTGTTTGTTGATTACTTAGAAAATGTATATTGTTAAGTAAAACTATCTCAATGTCGTAAAGTTAAGTAAAATAAAGTTAATTAAAGGCTGTTTAAGATTAAAAGTGAGAAAAGAGAGAGTGATACTATTAGTTTCTAAGAGATTTCTTATAAATTTTAATAAATTTCTTGCATATCTTATGAAGTTGTGTGTTTTATCAGTACTTTGTCACCCCCGTCAGTCCCCTGGCAGCCAAATTCGGAAAAATCGAAATATCTCCGCATTTACTTTAAAAAGTGACTGGCCCTATCACGAGCAATATATTCATTAGATTAGCTATCTTATAACCTGAATTTGTAGAAATTTGATTTAAAAACTATGATAAACAAAATATCCTAAAAAGTTACTAAACTTTTGTATATTCGCCCATATAATAAATAATTTGTGAACGGAGAGAAGAGGTCTTATCACATCTATTGTGGTGTCCGGTGATGAAATAGAGTAAAATGAAGTATCCATTTAAATATTTACGTAAAAGAAGTACGTAAAAGTTGATGTGAATACTGCCAACGCAGTTGCGTTTTCACCATGTCATCTGTACAAAAAATAAGCAACTTTCAATATTTAATTTTTCCTTTTATTACCGAAAACATATGCATCAAGTAAATTATAAATAAGAAGCTTCGATCCACCAATATTCAAATTTGTACAAAAAATTTTGATATATCGAAAACTATTTTTGATCTTTTTAAACCCAGTTTGTTCTACAACGTTAATTTCTCAGAGAATAATTCAATCGTACTGTTAAATTGGCAGCGATAACTTTTAACTCGGTCAATTGATGACATTTCAAACACAAATTGCAGAGTTACTGGCAAATTTAGTTCTCGAATAATTTTCACCCATTGCCAATTTTTCACGGCAATTTATTTAACCAAAACAACTGCCGTTTACACTGGCTGCATTTTGTTTGCAGCGGCAAACACAAAATAGCGCTTCAATATTAATTGAAATATAAATTGGTTATTCAGGTTGAAATATTTGTATTGAATTGAAATCGGTCATACTGCAGTTTTCCCCGGGGTCGTTACAAAAATGGCACTTACAAATCCTTGCGATAGGGTCAAGTCACAATTCAATTCCCATCCTGTTATTAACCTTCGATGCTCTTCTCCGAATAAATATCATAAATATGTTAGTTGCGAACCTCCACCAAGAGCCGACACATGGCCGTGACGGCTGATTTACAGGAAAACTTTTTATAGGCTTGGGTTATCGGTGATTTGATTAAGCTCAGAAGCTCGAAGTAACTACTTTTGCCACCAATCTCCGCAAAGCTGATAAATTACCTTTAACCCAACTATCGGAAACGACAACAATTAAATCATTTTAAGCGGTATTCAATCGGCCAGACAGATATATTTGTCTGCGAAAATAGATTTTAAAGTTTGCGTCGACTAAAGCTTTGTTGCAGGTAAGATTGAAGACGTTCGATATAAACGTTGTTTATTTATTTTATGGAATGCCAATAAAATAGAGCATGCTCGCGTTTACCCGGAATTGGCTCGGAATCAATTTATGTTCCTTCTGCGCGAAGGTACCAATAAAAAAGTGAACGGTTTGCTTAGTAAATTGAAATGAAATAAACTGGAGATAGATCAGGCAATAAATTTAGTGCTCTCGCCGAGCCGCTTCAATAACTTGCAAAACAACAATAAAGCGAATATCTCCCGGAAATATGTGTGACAATTCCGTCATAAATTTGGACTACAAACCGGCCATTACAGTTAAAAATATTCATTGACAATTTATCGCAGATTTATTTGCCGGAAAACGAAACTCTTTCCGATTTTGTAATTTAAAAATTAACCTCGACATGTTTAGTAGCTGCAGTAAACTGTAATTTTGCGAGCTTGAATATTAAGGCCCACCCGTGCAGCGCCTCAACAAAGTGTCCTTTTAAACACGAAGTAAACTGGAAGAACCCAACGAAACGGGGAGAGGAACGCGTTTAATATTTAAGCTAGCATACACGACAGGCATGTGTTAGGTCCCGGACTGGCGTAATTAGGCCCAGATTTGAAACCTTCAGGTTCCATTTTAATTGTTTCCTTCCATAAATATTCAGACAACGTGTTCGTTTATTCCCACTTACTGCCCGGATTCACCGACTCGCGCGTTTCTATCACTGTTTCAGGGCTAAATGTTTTGTCTTTCTTAATTAATTCATTTGGGGGAAGCATCATCTTTGAGCACTTCCGACGAACCGGAAGTGAGATCGACAGAACAGTCATGTGAAA
The DNA here is from genome assembly GCA_905333025.2 of Pyrochroa serraticornis. Classification (NCBI taxonomy): domain Eukaryota; kingdom Metazoa; phylum Arthropoda; class Insecta; order Coleoptera; family Pyrochroidae; genus Pyrochroa; species Pyrochroa serraticornis. Next base: position 2,418,897 of record HG995157.1, on the reverse strand, counting down.
TCTTGAAACTGATGATCATCAATTCTAATTATTAACGGTTTGCGATTTCAAAAACTCCAACGATTCGCTAAGCGTTGAACTGAAACGCCCAAAACGTGCAAATACGGCCCGGAGTCAGAACACGCAAAGCACGAGTATTATTTTTGTTATAGACTGGAAACAGGCAAAGCGATCAAAAATTTCAAAGCCCATGCAAGATTTTTGTTGATTTTCATTCGTTAAATATAAAGAGAATCACATGTTTTATAAACTTTATTAGTTTTGTTTACATATTTGCCTTTATCGCAAGTATTGAATAGCAATAAACGTCACAACTAAAAATTTAAATGTTGAACAGGTTTACGTAAATTTATGACAAACCTTAATTCATTAAACAGTTTCCCTTCATGAACTAATTATTTTATCAGAATGACTGAGACTGCATCGGAGCAAACTAGAGTTAAAACTTTTTTATTTCTCCACAAAATTATATAATAAATGTTTCAGGTGCTAAAAGAGAATTTAGGCCTTTTATAAAGTTAGAAGGTTTTTTTTTCTTAACATTATTTAAGTAAATGAGCTTCTCTGGTTTTTGTATTTCTTATGTTTTCTTTCATTTTAGTCAAAATGAGGAATTCTATCTGGAAAGGGAATGTTTCTAAATCAGATTTTTTGGAAAAATATTTAACTAAATATTGATTAAAATGCAGTGCTATGTCAAAATAGTCCGTTTGTCACACTCATCATTTCTCTTCACGTCTCACGCTTTTCCACTCCTACTTAGATTCTCCGCAACTCCTCACCCCCACTTGTAAACGCCATGATACTGGTAAAAAAGTTTTAAACCGTCTGTATAAGACACGTTCTTACATAAAAACTCATTATTCTGAACCAAATACCGTGTTAGACGAAAATAATGTTGAGAAGGAAAATACATCTGTAAACGGCAGAAAACGTTGTTAATATTTGTAACAGACAAGCATGTGTTATTCTTACATTATAATGTCTTATTAAATACTTTGAAGCTACATATGGTAGTATTGACAATCAAATAATCATAAGGTTGTAACGTTTTCTTTTGCTAATAATTGCAGATAGAGGACTATTTTGACATAGCTCTACTTTTGAATTAATACTTTATTAAATATTTTTCCAAAAAATTTGATTCAATTGCCCTCACTTTCTAGATGGATTTTTTATATTTTATTAAAATATTTCTTTTAATTCGCACAACCGCAATTGAGGTAAATCAAAAAGTGTGCGAAAAATAAATAATTTTTGAACGATAGCAAACTTGGAAAATGGCGACTTAACATCTCTTCCAAAATAAAGTCAAGGCAGATTCAAAATAGTCTCTCAAATTCAAATATTTTGAAAATAGAATACCTAAAAAGAATATTTGATTTTTGTACATCTGGTACTACAATATCGTAGCTTTATCATGGTACCTTTAGGTTGAATTATCCATTGTGTATTTGTACGTATTGTCCAATTTTTGTACAACTTACGGATTTAAAATCCATAAGCCGTAATTAGAGAACTGGCTAGATTATATATTTTTATTTTGGCGTGCTTACACAAGTCAAGATACAAGCGGCTTTTCACTCTACTAGTACCAGAGCTTGGAAAACCTGTGTCAAGAAAAGGAGACAGACACTCTAAAGGCCAAGAAGCACTAGTAATACAATAATATTTGATTTATTTATAATATTAAATTTTTTTAAGTTGCTGCTACTAATGCTATATAGGCTACCCTCTGCGTACCAGAGGATTATCAAATAGAAATTATATTGTAATTCTAAGAATACATTTTTATGACACTGAATTTCTTTCATTGTTTTAAGTGTAATTTTTGTATTGACTTTAATTGAAATTACTTTAATAAAAATGAAACTCAGTTTCTAATATTTTTTTCAATAACTTTAGTTAATGTAATTCTATCGTAAAAGAAATCTTTGTTGTGAGAAATATTTTTTTGTTCAATGTATTTGTCCTGTTATTCTATTATAATGCGCTGATCTTTATTTACTTTGTTTTAAAATATGCTTTTCTGTCATAGGATCTAGTATTGTATCGTTCAACATTTATTCTGTAGTGAAAGCAGTTATTCTGTCCGAATTTTGGTGTTTCTTTGTCGTAATGTCTATTTTTTTAAAGTCTTAAAAAATTAAATTCAAAAGAGGTTGCAGCCACAAATTAAATATAAATAAACTTTAATTATGAACATTTTAACAATATTCCTGTGTAATAATATCAGTAGTCTCTTGTTTAGACTTGTAATTATTCTATTATCACATTTTTGAAAAACATGCGGTATAACAATTATGAGAAGTTAATTACGACAATAAGCAAATCTAATAGGATTACAATTTATTTTCTTTCGAAACAATTTCAAAAGAAAATCCGCTAAATATTAATAAATACATACAAATTTCCATTAAAAAACGTTCTAACATGTAATCGTATCAGTAGTTTCTTATTTTGACCTGTGATAAGTTTGTAACATTTGAAAGACAATCTGTATACAGATTGTTAAACGTTCGGTGCAATAATAAGCAAACTTGGTAAGCTTCAAAAGTTTTTTAGCAATATTCATGCTTAATAATATAAATAGTCCCTAATTTTAACTTCTGATTAATTTAATTCTACACTTTTGAGATTTCCTATATAATGATTGTGCTAAGCTAACCATGACGCCCCGCACGAGTCTTAATCCGTTTATGCTAAAAGGTGAGACATCTTTAGAGTTTGTAGCAGCGATAGTTGCTCTGGCTGCTAACAAATTTTAAACTCAAATTGGTTGCTTCCAACAGCAATGAGAACTAGTACCCTAGTGAAGAATTTTGACACAAAGCAACATAAAAAAAAACTCAAATTAAACGCTCTTGTTAGTTTTACCCATTATTTTGGATAATAATTTTAATAGTTCCTCATTGTAACTTATCATTAGATTTTGGCCATATCGTTAATAGACATTCTGTATAAGGTGTGCGCAAAGTTAACAGTGAAAATAAGTGGGTTTGATAGGCTTATAAAATCTTTTCTTTGAAAATGATTTGAGAATTGCAAAACCTAAGAAAGAAAATATAGGGTTGATTTATACCCTATCGGAATTCAAGTCAGTCGGCCACGTTTCCGCTTCCATGGCGCATCTAAAGCTATGCGATCCGATATCTTCAAGATAATTGCGCTGGATTCGCACCTCATCGACGACGATTTTCGCAGAGAACCTGTAACTATTTTAATTACATTATGGAGGTGATTCAGTTGAGCAACTATGAAGCTGACTAAACAGGCAACAAGATTCTAGCCGGATTGAAAAGTATTTGAATAGGATTATTATATAGAAGAAAAGCCCGAATTTAATTCGGGTACGGCCCAAAGGAGCAATGTTACGCGCGTTTTGCACCCAAACTTTCTCGCTGTTATTCAATCAATTTCTCACAAGTAGACGTCAAACATGTTTTACAGCCGAGCTGTATTACCCTCAAACCTTACACGCAGGGTAAGGGTGTTGCCGAGGGAAATCCGTATTATGTTACGACGCCCTGAAAGTAATTGTTTGTTATCGACAATCTCGCTGAATTAGGAAAGGGCCCCACACACGAACGCGGTCCTTAATTGAAAACAGTTATTACCCGATAATTCCCTATTAACGTTCGAACCAAAATCCTCAGAAATTGCTCACTCACTCTTTTAAAACTTTATTAAGAATCGATTCGGTTAACACAGCGAACGCGAATGGATCGCTAATACCCTGTATCTCTTTCATAAAATACGAGTTAGCAATGTTGGCATTTGAGCAATTTTGATGCAATAAAAAAACTAAGCGCTTCAATGGCGTAATTTTACATGCGAAAGATTTCAAACAAGAAGATTATCTGGCGATGATTGAAAATTTTCAGTATGATGAATCGCTGAAGCGCTTTCATATAACATAAGCAGCCTGTTTCGAATCAGGCCTATCGTCCCTAATTTATGGCCGATTTTATTCCACTCGTTTTGCAAGCCGATTTATTAACATTTTTTTCAGAGAATATATCATTTATGTTTAATTTTATTGCGCCCAACAAGGTCGATATTTGATTAATATGTAAATAGCGCCAAGTACGTTTAAGCGCGGTTAAAATGCGACCACAAAATCCGCAAATATCGGGGGCTTCGCGAAAATAATCTGGCAAAATCTGATAAATCGCAGAAATTTTACAAATAACGTCGCAATTTTTGCGTGACTGCCCAGGTCAATTTCGTATGCGCGTTTAAATTGAAATTCACCCGGCGCATCCGCCATTTAGATACATCTAACGAAGCTATGCAGGTGCAACAAGTAAACTAGATCATGCGGCAATTTTTCTGAACAAATATAAGTTTTAATAAAAACCATTATTAAACTGTTGAGGTTTTAAATAAAAAAATGATTCGCTGTTCAGCGAGTATTTGCAGCTAAAATTATAATTTCATTACATTTACACTAATTATTGTTAGTTCGGGTTACAGTTCATCGGCCGGAACAGGAGAAAAACTATATTTACGCAAAGAAAGAAATTTCATTGATTGCAAATTCTACTTATAATTTTAAGTAGTTAGGAAATTTACAAGCCAAATGAGGTTTTGTCGATAATAATTGTCGAAATGTGCAGCACAATAGTTACATGAAATTTATACCAGCTAACTGAAATGTTACGCTTGAACCAACATGTTTATATAAGTAATCTAAATGTTTCTATGTGGTGACAATCTTGATATCGAGACTATGTCTGAAACTCATTTCAGAAGTAAACATAATTATATCTGGAATTTGTCTGAAGAGTAGAGACATTATTTAAAAATACCTAAAGAAAAAATCTTCTGCACTAAATTAACTGCAACGAGATATATAAATTCACAAGAAAAGAATGTATACAATTTCCTATTTTTCTTAACTGCCTGAATAAGTAGCGATAATTGCAATGCTTTAAAATAATATATTAAGTTATAAGAGTAGTGAGTGAAGCGCTTACTAGAGCGAGAGATAATGTTTCTTAAACTAAAGCAAACTAAAACAATTTAACGCGTTTTTGAATTATAATGTCTTTTACAGAATGGACGAGTTAATTAACAAAAATTAAATAATCCAAGAATTTGAAAATATTTCATTGACCAATGTTGGTGTTTCAAGAAACAATTATTTGGCTCTAAATTTTGTTCGATATTAAATTATACAGGATAAACTATACTGGGTAATTTAGTTTTAATCAATCAAACTTTAACGAAAGATTCTTCTAGTCGTGCTGATTTAGAAAATTACATATTATATGCCTCTATCTTGATTACTTGATACAGGCTGTTAAAGGACATTTATTCGCTTAGCTGCCTCGAAATAACATGTGATGAAAAATTAAATATTTTAAAGTTTTAGTTTAATTTTAAGTATCTACTATTGTATACAAAATATCTATTTTACTCAAAGAAGATTTAAAGTATTATTTGTAATTTCAAAAGAAAAATAGTTGTCAAAATGCCCTAAAAGATTTCTTGTTTCTTAGTCTAATGCCAAACCTGACTTTCTTTATCTGCAAATTATAATTTATATTGTTGCGGTCAAAAAATAAAAACGAAAATTGTAGATTTTATAAGTTTTCTAGTTCTTTTATTATTAAGATAGGGACTTGCAATTCTTATTTATCATACCTCCCATTTTAAAATTATTACTAAATTTCTTAGATTTTTGGAAGATAATGGAAGTAAGTTCCCTTATTCTGAACATAAATTTACGATGCTTCTTTTTAATATTAAAATAGTGCTATCCATTTATAGAATTTGCATTTAAGAAGCTGAGATAATTAGTTAGCTCGTGTTTTCCAACTTCCAACTTCTAATATAATTTCACGTTTAATGTTGCGTTACATCTTTTGACTTATGTTTAAGAGTTTATGTTTCTTTTAATACTTTTTCTTCTATAGAGTTTAATGTTTTATTTTTGCGTACCAGCTTACTAATGTGTCTTCTGAAGGTAGAACAACTACATTTGCTTCTGATATACTTACATTTTATGTAGGTTCTATCATGCAAAGTAATAGAAGCTGTAAAGTTATTTATTTAAACACAATTTTTAGCCATAACCTTCCTTAGATTCTTCAATAGATTAGATAATTTTCTTAATTTGGCAATAAATTTATTAATTCTTAAGAGATTACATTAAAAATTACGCAACTTCTCTCTCAACATGATGAATAACCATTTGTCAAAAATTCCGAGTAAGACTACTATAATGACTTTTGCGAAAAGAAGAAAACTCGAAAACTTAATGAAGCTTTGGGATACAAAATTACAGGTAAGCATTGAGGTTATGTACATAAAACTTATACAAGGTACTATGTTTGGTTTCAAATGATATAGAAAGAATAACAAACAAACTTACCCTGTAAAAAAATAAAGGAAAAAACTTAGAGACTGCACCGGTGACAACAATCACCTAAGCTTCTTTAATCTAGTGACATAAAGCTAAAAATAGAGAAGCATTAAGAAAACGAGTGGTTTTTAAAGGTTTTTATGTCTAGAGGTAACGAGAGCAGGTGTTTTTGCGTCTGCGGTACTATGTAGTGGAAAATAAAAGATTAATGGAAACATATGGGCAAAAAGTAAAAGACATAAGGAAAGACATATCAAAATATATCAGCTAATAGCAAAGTATAAACTACTCAATATGCAGTTAGATAAAATTTACACTCTTAACAGCTTTAAGAAAATTTTCAAGCTAAACGTACCGGAAGCAGAAGTGAAGGAACAATGGAGAGGAAAAAATGATTCCGAAAGCTATGCTGATGGATCAATAACGTCAAATAGCAAGCGACTGGAATTTCAAAAGACGTACTAGGAGTAGTCTAAACGTGGACAGAACGCCTCTGCATTATAGTCTAGCAGCTCTGGATGTTTGCGGAGAAGATATAATAATACGCAGATCATAAACTGATAGAAAAATTCTCATCATCACAAAAGAGTAAAAATCTGGTGAGAATACTGAGACGCGACAGTGTACAGCCGAAATGGACAACAGGATTGTACAACAAACAAGCAACAAAAAACTAAACAGAAGATACCAGAACTAAATAAGTGAATTAAAGTCAGACACATTCCTAAAATTAAACAGAAAGCAACTAAAGGTGAAACAAAATTCAGACATTAGGATAAGTAGTAAAGAGGACAAAACTCTTTACCATATTTTATTTAAATTTCCAGCATTTCTAGTCAGAACGCATACACACTTAAAACGATCAAAAACAACACCCGAAGAGAAAACTAAAGCTTCCATAAAGCTTGCTGCATTATTTTTAGGGAAAACTGCTCTAATGAAGTAAAAAAACTACAAAGTATCATAACTACAACAATTTTTTTCTGTGACAATCCCAAAATTTTTACGCCCAAAACACATTTAATGTGAAAATTTGAAAAACGCTATATTAAGCTTATCCTTGAGCATAGAGTGCTTCAGTCATTTATTTAATTCATATGTTTATTCTTATTATTAACGAATCTGCTCCAACTTAGTATTAAGTTAATTTATAAATTTTTAACATCATCAGTCACAATTTCAAACATTTTTATGCAAAAACTTGTTTTCTGCTAAAGATGTTCTGTACCGACGAAGGATATTTACTCGTCTAGATAAATCTCCGCACGATTTATAACCTCCCAGAGGTGCAATGTTCTGACAGAAATTCCATCTGATTAAAGTTGTGTAACTTCTAAAGCCTGCCATCAGTGTGCCAGCAAACTACGACATAGTTTACGAGAAAGTAAGCTGATGAACCTACTTGTTGCAACAGTGCCTTTATTTGTTTGTTATTGCTGTATTTGGGGATAATTTGAATAGAAATTTTGAATTACATTACGAAGATGAGTTTAAATTTAAAATCGTTCAAATGATGAAACTTAATCAGTTAATTGTGGCCCACATACAATTAAACAAAAATCTCTTTATTCACAGCGAAATTCTCTGAAGCGTCTTAGGTAACTGGCGTTTCGTGAACATCTGCGTGTTAGGAAAATGATTTCGTCAGGTGGCGTCGCTCGGAAAACCATAACAAAGCCCAGCGCCGTTGCCGACATCAAAGACGACAATTACCCCTAAGTGCTTAAAATAATTTCTCGTCGTTTATTTTTCTCGAGCGTGAAAGTCGGATTTAATTGGTGATGGCGCTAGCAGCAAAGGTCGCGACGCGAGCGGAAGACGATTCTTGAGGGCGGTAGAACGGAAACGGGCGTTGGCGGAAAAAGGAATTTCACTTCGACAATAACTCATTTAAAGTTTTTCGACCCGGCAATCAATCCGATTGTCTGGACAATTTCGCGATTAGTTACCGGATTCCTTTAAAAAGTTCTTCAATTTGTCCTTAATAGAACCACCCCGGACGCCACTCCTGCGGTTCCCAACTATTCCACTCGCAGGAATCTAGCTGCGGTCACCAGGAACTCACGACCACCTGCACTCGACGGTTAAACCGGGATAATTGCGCGTTATCTCCACCAATATTTGATGGCCCCAATCGCGTTGGTTTAATTAATTCACTAATAGTTGCTTCGGTATTACGGTAACGATGGATTTTTATTTAAAACACAAACGAATTTCAAACCGGAATTAGAGATAATTGAAACGCATTTCTGGGTCTTTATTAAATATTTGCACGTCTTGGAGTATTTTAATTATTTAAACTGCCTAAAATTCCTTCAATCGCCATTTTCTCTTAGCTAACGAAGCAAGAAAAGCAAAATCGCCGCAATGAAGAAACGCTACTGTGATAGACACGTAATGGAATAGTGAAAGAGTAGCGGAAACGTAATAAAAGAAAATTGTTTTCGAAAATGCTTGCCTGCAATAAAATAAATGTCAATTTAAATTTTGTCGACAAATAAACAAAACATCTCTGACAGCCCTTAAGCTTGCAAAATTCAAAAGATATTTTTTCAACGCCAATATTGCGAGATATACTTAGAAAAACTGAAAGTGGTCACTTGAATTCGTGGCAGGACGAGAAAGAATCGAGAGACGTCCATGATGAATTTGGCAAAAAGATTCTTCAAGCGCGCGAGCTCTTTTGGAGGTTTTAATAACATTTCACCTGCCTGATTGCTCATCAATGATCCTTAGTTTAAATAATCTAAAACAATCTGAAGCCCTGTGGTCGTTTCACATTTAGGTTTAACAGAATTCAATTTTAAAATTCTATCCAAATAGGATTATTGAAGCAAATTCCAGTAATCGTATTAATTCAATTCATGACAAACTTGATTATAACGGCAACTGTTGGTTCAATATATTGAAATTATCAACATAAAACAATGAGTTTTGGCAAACTTTAAAAAGAATAAGTAAAACTATATGCCCGAACAAACAATAAAATACACCAAATTGAATTCGTAAAAAAATCAAGATGTAAATAAGGTTAGAATAAACGAAATTAAAGATTCGATTTCTTAAAAAATCGTATAGCAGAGAAAACAATAGAGTAAAACAATATAAGTGGACTATGATAAAGTCCCATAAAAATTGTCCAAACCAAAGCAGCAGTTAAAAAAGAGCACCGAGTATATAGCCTAAGGTTATCGGCAAGGGGAGGAAAAATATAATTATAGAAATGAACTCCAACATTTTTTGAAAGTAGTTTTAACAATTATTTTAGAATGGTCAAAAAGCTATCACATAAAAATAAATGATTGAGAGTTTTTAAAGAAAATGACTTAATAAGCTAACATAAATAAACTAACTAAAGATATAACTATAAAAATATTTTACATGAAATAAATAGAAGATAAGATGATTAGGTGTTACCAGAGGTGGTATGTTTCAGAAACTCGTCAATTAAGAAGTAAAAACAAGCAAGCAATTTTAATAGAGAAACAGAAAAGTATACGAAAGGAAAAATCAGAGTATATCATGCAAATGGCCAAAAAACAATATCGGCTCCTATAATATTAAGAAACTGAGTGTAACCGTCGCAAAATTAACATAAAGTAGTAAGAAATTAAATATTAAAAAAGATTTAAACATTTCTAATAGAGTGGAAATTAAAATTGTAATATTTTACACAGCTAAAAGAAATAAAAAAATATAAGTATAGATTTTAGAAAAAAAGATATAACAATGCCAATTAACACACCAAACCTAGTGCCAAATTAAAAATATTTAAATGGCTGGACAAAAAATCAGCAATTACCAGTTATAATCTAAAGGAGTAAATTTAGAAAGTGAATAATGGAACAAATTTTTAAGTTATTATTTTAAAGATATTTTGATTTACATTATATTTCAACATCTCTGTATTGCAAACATCATCTTTTTACTTTCGTATTAAATTTTCACAAAGTAGTTGACTGCCGGAGGGTCCAGGTTATTAAAGAATTAGCAAGAACGAACAATGCTGTAAGAAATTGCATAGTGAGAAACAGGAAACAATTCTGAGAGCATGCATTTTTAAGAAGCAAATGAATAATTTTTAACCCGAAAGTTCGTGTCCACTTAACAGTAATAGCTTCTTTGAGAAGCTGTTACAATACTTATATATTATTACGTTTGTGCTTCCGTCTAACCAGTCTAAAACGGCTCTTTCAGCCAATGCTTTATACGGCTCGAACCATTACAAACAAGACTTTACACAATCACGCAAACCTTTCAACTTTTGTCTACAAAAATTTTATTTAGTGCCGGTAAAAGTCCCTCCAGTGGGCCAAAAAATTACAATTTTTCAGCAAATATGCCCAATTTCATGATTATGATCTTAAGAATCTCACAAACGCGAACTAGGGCTTGATAGATTTCTAACTGAATAGAGGCTTAAAGCAGAATATGAAAGAAAGTGCTTGAACTCGAAGTCGCTTACTATTGATACGAAATCTAATATAAGGATAAGAAATTTGACTGCAAGCAATTAATTTAGGATTAGTTTTTGATACTAAAAAACATTTTTTCAAGATTGAAAGTAGTTGCCGGAAATGTTCTATAGCAGATGGAAAAAGCGTCGTCTGACTGACGTTCCATTAAAATTTGACGAATGTTTTGGTAATACAACGTTTCTCTTCGGAATTTATAGATTGGCAATATCGTAGGAAGCTGGAGAGTTTGAAGAAGAAAAAACTGGAAGTGGGTGGAATTTACAAATAGGTTTGATGCGTTTAATGATTCTATTAAGGATTCTCGCCGATTTAAGCAATAACGGCCTATTAAAAACTCCTGGCATAATGGACAAGTAAATTATGTTGCAGGTTGAATATTTAATGGGTGCGGCACGAAACAATGACGGCTCCAACAAGAAGTAATTTGCGAAGTTTGGAGCACTTCATTAGGTCGTTTAATAAATTATTAAGCAAATTTGAATTACGTTATTAATTGTTATTGGGGAAATTTTTAACGTCTTCTTGCCATAATTGCGTGCTGCTGGGGGTTTCTAATTAATTTTCGAATAAATAACGTGCAATGTTACAATTTATTTATTAGCAACTAAAACTTTTTAATGCTCAATATTATTATAATATACATAAAAGGAAAAAAATATCTCTTTACAAATTTAGCTCGATAGCAAAATACTTTAACAATAAAACTTCTTAAAGTTTTTATATTTTTTACTGCTAGAAAAAAAATAAAATGATTTATAAAAATCGTTGCTGAAGAAATTTAATTGGGGCTGTTTTTGCAGAGGCTAAGAGTGGATCCGAGTGCTTTGCAATTCTTAACTATGGGAAATGTCTAGATAGTGTTTCATTTATTTAACAACTTCTTTCTATAATATAGAAGTGCTGTCATTATCAATAGAAAGGTAATTTGCTTATATTACTTTATAAACTTGCGTTATTCTCATGTGTTGATCTGCTTAACTTTCCGGTAACCGCAACTTCATAAATAATTCTGTGGCAAATTTCCTTAAGGTTTTAAAGCATTTTTGAGTTATTAATGAGCACTTGCTTTCTTGGCAATGATTTATGGAATTGGGTGTATGATTGTTGGCAATCTACCAAAGCTAAATTCTACCAACTGGAGTAGATCAATACTTGTCTCAAGGTGCATCTATGCTAATACATTGGTTTAACAAACGAGCTTTGTGTTTATTACGACTGTAAGAAAAGTCGCAAAAGATATCATATCTGTGTTGAAGGATCGGGAAAAATTTGGGAAAGCTAAAGAGAATAAAAAAGGAAAACGAGGCATTATAATTGCAAATAATTTTTTATGGTAAAATATCAAGAAAAAATCGAAAAAGTTTTAACAACAAAAAAAAATCAAAGACAATTACTCAAAGTAAGTGAATAACAAATTCAATAGATATGCTTTAAAATAGAACCCGGTACATATTTAAAATCAGAGATTACATAGCATTTCACATGTAGAAATATCGGGTTAATCAATTTAAAAATGATACGCTTCTTTATGCAATGCTAAAAACACATAAAAATGGAATAATTAAAAGTAAACATGATGAGAATATTTTACGTTGTTCTTCGCAATTCGATAAACTCGGAACCTCCATATTCATTCTACATTTAGTACAAACATTCAGGACTGAAATACCGCAATGTAATTTTTTATTTAATGCTCAGTAAATTTTAATATCCCTTAAAAGAATTCGATCAAGACAAAAAATTATGAGAGTTGTACTTACTATTAAACAATAATGCGTCAGTGCACAAAAGTTAAAAAGTAGCAACTGCTATATCTTGTAACTTCTATAGTCTCCATGTGATATATGAAAGTAGGCACTTGAAAGAAAAATTATTTTCAGATAAGTTAAAGTACTTTGGTGATCATTTTGTTAAAAAGGAAAAATAGAATGTTACAGCTTAAAAACAAAACTTAAAAAAAACAAAAAAAATTCTACCAAGCTTTCTTTAAGAACCTATCAAATATATCAAATAAAATTCCAACATGCAGTTGAGTTAATTGAATACATACCTTTGATCAGAAAAATCCAACTTAGAATGTTAAGAAAAACATAAAATTCTCCAATATTGTTTGTCAAATATATTAAACAATGATATACAAATAATTCAAGTATAATTGACCAGATTTAACAAAACTAAGTATTTCTTGAGCCACTATAACAAGATTCTTGAATATTTCCTTTTCTTACTTGCTACGGTACTTGCAAATATATAAATTTTTACACAATGATAAATTAAAGTAGCAATATTTACTTTTCTTGTATCAGTAAGAAAAATTGTTTGCTTAACTAAGACAATGCGAGTTAAAGTTAGAATCATAAATTTTAAAAATTTTAGAGATATTTATTTATTAAACTTCTTTCTATTTTCTATACTTGATCGTTGAGTTTTAAATTGCTATATTTGAGTAATGAGGTATACAAAAATTAAAGGATGTTTACAAAAACCAATTGTGATCAATTAAAAAAAATAATTTATTAAGAAAGAATAAAATTTTCATACCTTTGCTTCATAGAATTACTACTAAATTAAAAGCTGAAAATTAAAGTGTTTTTCTTTTAAAATCTGAGCAAATTCTCGACAGAATTAGTCCCATGCTGCACCTAATCATCATACAAACTCCTCATGAACGAATCCAGCAATATGGACCCGTTGCTTGATCTGAAATTATTCACAAATAATAAATTGGAATTTGAATATCATTGTTTTTTTACGGCGGTATCCCGGAAGAATTACAAAATAAGTTATGCTCGGATTTAAGCTAAAAGGGCGCCGGGAATTTTATGGCCGTCTCGGAATTACGTTTCTTTTATATTACTTTTCCAGCAAGAAGAACGTCAGTTTTAATTGATCGTCTGAGTTGGAAAAAATATATTTTGAAGGTCTCCGCTGAATTACCGAAATTCAGATGACTTATTGCTCAATAAGGCGAGAGGTGCTCGAATGCGATAATTAATTTCAAATAACGATTCATTACCAGATATAAAGACCGAAAATTGGCGTAAGCTTGAGGCATCGCGTCGAAAATTTTCAGCAAAAACCGTGTTCTAACCAAACACTGTGCTTATGCATCTTAGAACACCCTCATTTACTTGATCGCTTTTATTAATACAATTTTAGTCGTCAAAAAAACAAAAATACTTCTATGGTAGGGGTCTAAGTTTTCTTTAAATTCGGGGTATTTCAAGGATTTATTCCAAAAGCGATGTTAACCGGTGGGGGCCGAAATTAATTTCACGAGGCGCACACCTTCCTAATCGCGTTAGACGCAGCACAAGAGTGCAATTTAATAACGCGTTTTCGCAGCGAATTTAGATGAATTATCGTCTCGCAACAAGTGTCGCAGTAACTCGATTATTTTCCCGAAAAATTCGTTTATTTATTTACGAAAGCAGGAAACGAAATTGATGTTAGAAAGAGAATTCGTGCAAAACCGCAACTATTAATCCAGAACGATAATTATTAAGTAAGACTTATTTGCTTGACGTTACCTAAAGCCCCATACAACTTTCTGAAGTTTTGCGTGGTTTCCTGCAATTTTAATGACTTGATTTAATTTCGGGGCGAATCGGCCTGTAATTAATCGCGATTCAAGTTGAGCGAAGAAACGTGCTTTAACCGGATCATTACTCACGAATTTCTGCGTTGAAAATCGAACATTTCAGAATTTACGAGCGATAATTAGCAATTCAGATTGACATTTTAATGAAACTCGCCGGACGCGGCCAAAACCGAATGTTACATATAGTTCGGGTTATGTCCAAAATTACAAAGTTTGTTTAAGCGCGTACGGTTTGGATGTGCCGCAGTCCAACTTTCCCATCACCGTTTCAGACAAAATCCTGTTTTGAGTAGTTTCCTTTGCTATTTACAATGCGCAATGGCGCCTGAAAATTCGAAAAACCATACGGGTTTTAGGGTAATAAAATTACTACGGGTTTAATTCAATTGCCATGTTCTCACGTACGCGATGAAACTTACCCCGAAAATGCGAGGGCAAACCATAAATATCGCACACACGCTCTCGCTTTAACCCCAAAAAGACGTGAGGTGACGTAAATAATTTTTTTGGGCTGAATTCGATAAATTTTGGCCGAAAATTTGTTTAAATAATGAGATAGCGCCACTCGAGTCGGGATTAGGCGGTACTTAATTACGTCAGGTCCGAATTTAAAATTCCCCCTGAAAACGTTGCCGAACTTATTAAATTAAATCCTGAGTTATTGTTGCAAAAGACAAATAATTCCTGCAGGGTTTCCGAGCTGCGCTGGCAAGTTTTGATTTTTTTCATGAGTCAGTCTTCTAATTGCGAAATGAAATTATGGCAGTTTTCCGTTAAGGGACGAGTGGACATTTCGTCTGATTAGATCCGTTATCGAGTTCTGGCCTCGTTGATTTCATGGCGCAACGGCTTTAATGAGCGAAGCCTGGCACGCTGAAACGGATTAAGATATCTTTACAGCCCTCCAAACGCAATAAACCCTAATCCCGGCACTTATATCAATGGTTTTAAATTTAACTGCCGCAGCAATCACGCCGGAAAAATTCGGAGTGATATTTCATCTACACTTGTTACGGTTTTATTGACGCATTTACTTCCAAGCGCAAATTATTACTTGCTGAAATAACCAAATGTAACTTTAATCGGCTTTTTGAGTGTCAAAATTGAAATAAAAGAGCTTGACGCTATTTTAAATTGATATTCAACCATCGGATTCCGAATAATAAAATTATTTCAGAATTTGATACCAATTATCGAACATGTCGACAAAAACTATTTTACAGGAATGGAATTTAATTACACAAGTTAACTGAAATTATAAAATATTATAGAAGACACCTGGGGGCAACGGTAATTCGCATAATTGAATTTTACCCACACCAAAGCCCTGCATAATCGGCGGCGTTCAACCGCAAGACAAGAAACGATTTTCATATTCCCTCAGCAATACACGGCGTAATCTACAATTCGTATATATCTTAAGCAAAATTAAATCTTCAGTATTTGAAGTTGAATCAAGATTTCAACAATAACCTACGCTTTATGTCAAAACTTTCTGATGTGCCGCAACAATTCAACAAATGTAGTTTCTGTCCATTACGATTCCATTGACAGCTGCTCCGAAGAAAGAGCAGGCCTGTCGTTTGTCCGAATCATCTCTTCAGGTGATTTAGGACACCTTCTAAGCTAGAACTTCCTGAATGCTTTAATATCTTCTTAATTAAATATATTCAATGCAGCTGAAAATATGTGATTCGATTGGTGGTTTTTCGTTAAGGCTGTCATATTGCCTTTGTAATTTATATGGGGCGTCATTGACGAACGGTACATTTTCATACGGGAAAATAGATTGAAGAAGCAAAAATAGGACGTTAAAGTATTGACTCTTTTCTATTTATTCACTATTTTTAATTTGGAAAGAAAATGAACTTAGAGGCTTAAGAAATTGTTAAAATTTACCTGTTAAAATAAAGCGTTGAAGCGGACAGTAAATTCTGTTAAAAATCGAGCTAAAAGAGAGACGCTGAAATATAAAATAAGAAGATAACTATTTTTACCAACTTACTGGAAAAAATCATAGCAATTAACGAAGTACTTTAGAAATACACCGTTCGTTAGTAATCGAAATCGGGTTTTTGGTCAATTCGCCTGAAATTCACATACATTCTTAGCTACAATGTAGTACAAGTTGCCATCAGAATGACGCCTGTTGTAAATTATAAAATATTAAAAATGTAGCTATTGTCCACGAGATGGCGATTATTATGGGCGGTCGTAAATCTGAAATGTCCCATGTCATTTAAATTAATAAACAGAAACAAATCAAAAATTTTGGCTTTTGTGCAATTCTAGGAGTGATATATTTAGTGTTGTTATTGGTTTAAGTTTCCAAAAACTTAGGTATTTGTCAATTTAAGGTGAGTACAATAATTGGAAAACAATTCTAATTTTGTTAGGTTCATGATTCTATAGTAATGGTTTCAGTCAGAAAATATAATTATCCTGCCTTTACAGCAAAAACAAGCTTACGAAGCTAGAAGGACAAAACGATATGTTGGAGAATTGTTAAAAGGCATTCTTGAATATGTTTTTGAAACAAGTAAAAATAATATAACTTTACTATTTTCAGAAATATTGCTGAATAAAGCAAGAAGTTGGTCCTACAATAAAGATGTTTTTTGATAGCAGATATGTTATTCTTTAGAATAACCGAGCACAAGCTCGATGTGGTAGTAGTACCGCGTAAGTATGTATTGAAGATTACCACATAGTTGACCATTTCTTAAAACGAACAATAGATCTGCAATATAGTCATTCAAAAATATGCACTAAAAAGATGTTCCAATTTAAAAAAGAGAAGCGCAAGGGTTTAGTTAGCATGTTTATTTATAAATGTAATAGTTGTGGAAAAATTATTATTCAGTCATAAAGCACCAGACAATAATATTATTAATTAATACTATAAATGGAGCTGCTAAATGTGAAACTGGTAGTACATTTGCTCATGCCTCTAAATTTTTAAGTGTCTTGAATATGCCTAGTTTGTCAGAGACGATGTATTTTGAAATACAACGTAAATGTAAGGAAGTGTATAGAAAGACTTGTGGGATATTATGTGATATAACTTGGCAACATAAAATGAAGACATAGATGTTATGGTAGTTGATATGATAATTACGGTCATACTTACAATGCAGCTTCAAGAGTTGTAAGCCAAGTTTAATAAATAATTTATGGAAATATGGCAAGCCGTTTTACTCTTTTATGATTCTTTCTGTTACAAAAACCATTCAGAAAATTTACAACTAACATTTATTTACATGTTTTGAAATTAAATGTTCTTTAAAAAAATTGAACAATTATAAATTGTTGGAGCATTAGAAATAGGGCGGAAATTATTTTACAAAAAGGTTCTGCAATAACAAGGGGTAGTAGAAAATTATTGGCAAATATTTCTTTCAAGCAAAACTTTTCTTTGAAACATCGCTGTATATTAAAACAATCGTGCAATATAAATTTCACAATAAACATGTTTGATAAACATTTGACTTGAAAAAATTATTTCATCAAACATACGTTTATCATTGAAAATTGAAATCAAAATAATTTGTTAGGCCGATACCACGTGCAGGCCAAATACCCAAATAGCTAATATCCAATAGTTGATATTTCGTTAGTAGCGTTAGTAGCGAGAATAGAAAATTTGTTGCAAATGTTTGGTAAACAAGAGTATTTGCCGAACACTTAATATTTCCTATTCAATGTCGGTAAAGTGACACGTGTCAAAGAAAACAAATGCTTGGTCATGTGGATTACAACAAATAGACGCATATTGATTGATTGATTAAATGATTGATTGATAAAATTTATTGTGAACGTTTAGTTTACAAAAGGTCGTGAAGTCAGCACAAACTGATTTTTATCCACCCCAGATAAACAGAAGGGTGTATAGAAAATAGAAACTAAAATTATTTTACTCGTAAATAGACAGAAATTTCTACCTCACCTAGATCAGATACAAAACATACACCGGATTCCGCGGATCCGTATAAAATTTACAATTTTACACCTAGTGAAAAAACTTCTCTTTTATGCTGTAGCGGAAATTCACATCCGATAGCCCCATGTATTGCCAAAACTCATTTAATACCGAAGGGGTCCTATATGCAAAACTACCTTCAAACTTCCGGAAGTTATGCTGAGGAATAAAAAAGTTATTCCTCCTTAAATTTAAATTGTTATGCATCAAATGTATTGTCAATACTTCAACGCTTGTCTTATAAATTTGAAAGTCAAATACTGCAAACAAATACTTCATTCTATCAAAAATATTAAAATGACCCAGTCTAGAAATAAAAGGGCTCACATGTTTTCCAAAACTTATCAGGCATACACTGCTAAAAGAAGCATTTTGAACACGCTGCAAACGTCCCCAATCCCGCAGGGATCCGTAATATACAATTGAATAATATTCTAATAGGGGATAGATTAATGCTGTGATCAGCTTCAATTTAATTTTTTTATCAAGCAGATATTTATGTTGATACGATAATTTTAATGCACCCCATTGATGAACTGAAAACCATGTTGACATGACTCTCAAAAGTAAGACCACCCTCAATCGTCACTCTCAGACATCTGACCATCTTAGACAGACCCACGGAAATCCCGCAAACCACAACCCGAAACATATCAGCATTATATTGTCTGCACAACCACCCGTCACCGATGCAAATTACCTCGCTCTTACTGGGATTTAGCCTCAACCCGTTGCGTCATCACTAATCCCCAATCCGTTCCTAATCAGAATTCAGCGCAACGATTGGCCGCTTAATGTCAACCACTTTAGACGTCAGATAAATCTGCACATCATTAGCGTGCATGTAACATGTAGCAGTTTTAGGTTCATCAGGAAGATCAAAGGTATATATCAAAAATAGTAAGGGACCAAGTACACTGCCCTGAGGGACACCGGGCCCGACTGGGGCCTAACAAGATACCACTCCATTCAACCGGACATCCTGCTCTCGACTATGCAAATAACTATAAAACCATATCTTCTCCATTCATCTAATACCAATATATTTTTACTTGGCCAGCAATAGTTAAAACTTTACGGAATCAAAAGCTTTGTTTTGATCAAGCAGAACTAAGAAATTTTATTTCGATTTGTCTTATCGCTCATCACCTTACTCATCGCCATGGCAGTAGCATAGTCGCTCCTAAACCCCGACTGACAAACAGACAAGATCAGATATTCACTTAAGTATTTAGATAGTTGAACGAATACACTATCCTCTCCAACAACTTAGATAGTATTGGCAAGATACTTATCGATCTAAGGTCATTCAAACCACCAACATTAGCACGTTTAAGAGTAGGGGTCACCGTAGCACGCTTTTAGACTTTTGGGACCACTCCCATGCTAAGAGATCTGTTTATTATCACCACTAGTATTCCACTACAATAAGGAAGCACCAATTCCAAAATTCTACGGCTCACCCCGTCATATCCCGATGAGCGTCCTCTCAGAAGCCAAAAAGCTCTGACCACATCGGTCTCCTCAACCGGTGAGAATCAAAACGCATCGTTACACCCGACAGCATCAGTTAAGTAGACAAAAGTGTCCCAACATACCAGCGATCGGCTGGCAAACTCCGAAAAATATGTATTTATGTCATCCGCGCTTCCCACGGAGCAAGGGATCGGGCAACGACCGCCAGCACCACCGACGCCTCACGACCGAAAAAGTCTCCTACGGGCAGAGTCTGACCCACATTCGGTAATCTTAAAATGCAAGAACGGCGATCTCGCCCTCCGGAAAGCACCATTTACGTAACTGCGAAGTTCAACATAATAATTACGAGTCGAGACGGACCTCTCTCTAGAGAATCTCTCCAATGCCTTTTGATTTAGTTTTATCATTTGATTAATGTTAAATGTTATGAAAAGTTTTGTTTTACATTTTATTTGAACTTTGGGTATAAGAGGAGCATGAACATCAAACAACTGCAAAATTTTGTCACTTAATAGGTGTGGCTGGTAATCAATGTTCTCAACCGCACCAATGGCATCCCAGTTAACTTTACCCGCATCCGCTAAAAACTCCCGGATCCCAATACCGGTAAGGTCCCTACATACCACACGTTCAGGACCCTCCGACGATTGCAATAACTCCAAATCACAACGGACAAAAAAGTGATCCAAAATGTTTCCCATATCTAGAACATCACAGCTAGAGACTTGTTCACGCAAATTACATTAATAAGAGTCTCAGAATCCAGGGTGACCCGAGTTGAAACAGCAACCAACGGTTTCAAATCACCTCTGAAAAAGTGATATCAACAACCTAGAGGGAAGACTACAAGAATCCAATAGGTTAATGTTCAAATCACCCATTAGAATCTTGACATCACATTCAACAGACAAAAAATCCAAAGCATCACATAGATTTTTCAAGGCTAATGTAACTAAGATTTGGTGCCCTATAAGCCACCCTCATGGCCACCCACAAATTTCCAATCCTAATCCTGACCACTAAATCTTCAGGAGCAAATCGTCCTGCAAGATCGTACTCGAATAACCTATCCAGGACAATCCTAATGTAAAATACAACATCGACACCTTTTCCCCTCCTGTCAAGTCTCACTAAATCATAACCCTCAATAGCAACGTCAAGCGAAGGGATATTATCGGATAACCAGGTTTCAGTAACCGTTATAACATCAAAAGTACAATGATCAATTAGGTTAACAAAATCCTGAAAGTGAGACGTAAGAGACCTAACATTAATGTGCCACAAACTTAAATCTAGGAAATCAGTAAAGTTTTTTAAAATTAATTTCCTTTCCCTGGGATGGACAGACATATCTCCAATGATATCAGAGAATTTACGTAATTGTCCCCAAGCATCTCAAAGCGTCAACAGAACGAGCGTAAAATCTGCACTGGGAATAGTTCCAGACCGCATGGTTGACGTCCAGTTCACACACCTATGCACACTCGTGATGGAACAGCCCGAAACAAAATATGAGCCAGCACAAATCGGACAGACCGGCTCATTCTTTTTGGGACATCGCCCAACAACATGTCCAAAGCCACTGCACTAAAGGCATCTTCGTACCGTCAAGATATCGTAAACAGAGCAAGGATCCAAACCCACAAGAACATGTCCGAACTTGAGAAGACGCCCATAAGTAGAAGGTCGATATATATAATCGCCTGAAAAACTTCAGAATTCTTCTTCAAGGGCTCAACTGTAGTAATCCAAAATTTCTGGACCAAACGCCTCAGACATACCAACCACTTTCAACTTGGGATTAATCGATTTCAGGTCATGGATCTAGTACGATTTAGACAATTTGTCTTTGAGCAGGCTGGAGAGTTTGGAAGACCCGTCGGCGTCATGACAGCTGGAAACCACTCCACCATCCTTTAAAGTCCCAACTCCTCGAATATCAATGCTGACGGCAACCGAGTCAACATCGCCAAGAATGTCAGCCTTCGTTTTCGCGCTGGACTTCTTTTTGTTAATAGCTTTAATAACAAGTTTTGAATGAAAATAAGCAGAAGCAACATCCGCATATGACATCGATGACCTATCGACAGCTCGACCCCCCCAGCACTCTTTGACCTCCAGGGATCATGTATGGAATCCGTAAACTGGCTCTTAAATAACTCAAGTTTTTCACCAACTTGACCCATTTTCTTATTTTTTTCTTTATGTGAGTGTTGAGGGAAGCAAGGTTAAAATTAACGCAGTCATGCTTGCAATCTACGCACTTCCATATCAATCCAAAAGTGACTTTTAAAATCAAAATCAATTCGAAGGGAAGAAATGCACATTTAAAGTAAAACCTACGGCAACAGCTCCCCCTGCACGCTAGAATGGGAGACTTCATCCTTCCCGGAAGATTGCAGGTCCTACAAGAGGGGACAGACGTGACCAAATAAATATCGAAGTTGCCACCGGCACTCGAGCGCCTATGGCGGATGCGCCGGGTGAATATCAGCAAAAAGTTATCAGTTCGCGGTAAAAGCACCATGGCGTAAACAAACCTGGCAAACCAGAGTTTTGCACAAACGGCAGACCCAATCACGTCGAGAACACCACAGACCGACGCAGCTTGAAAAGGTCTGAACTTTGACACCATCTCGCGAAAATCAGCCTGCGGTCACGACCACAAAGTGAAAAAGTTTGCAGGATGTAAGAAAACACATGCGCACACCTGATAACGCAATAATTACAAAAAAAAATATATGGAGCGGTGTACTCGTACTTATGTTATGACAAACTGTTCGTCAAATAGTTCGCCAAATACACAGATGGTTACTTTTTTGTTAAAAATTTTCTTCTTTCTTCATTTTATGTAAAGATTTAATAAAACACGTAAACTTATATTTTGTGGCAAAGTTTTTCCTTGCACAAAACCTCGAAATCTCGTACAAATGTTTATGTGTTACGTCTGGTATCTGTGTTTTAACCTTCTTCGCTAGTCCTTCATCTACCATCTGTTCTACGTAATCTCTCCAGTGCCACTTTCCTGACATTGTATACGTAAGCACAATTCGTATTTCACATACCTTCCGAATCCATTCACTGGGTACTCTGTAACACAGACTTAAGCAGTTAAGAGCTCCTAGAGTTCTCATCTCGGTAGTTTTCATAATTTGTTTAGGATGTGTTATTACTGTTCTTGTCTTGACTGCATTTGTTAAATATGGCCTCAAGCAGATTTTCTACCTCCGAATTTTATTTTCTACTGCACTTATTATATTGATACTGCTTCTAGTAGATATAGAAGAGCCCGAAGTTAGTTTGACTTATACTATTTGTCAAAATATCCTAAGTTTCGTTATTATACACTAGAAATAGTTACCCTCACAATATTCACCTGCTCCCTTATTGAAACCCTGATTAAACGGATTGATATTATAAACAATAATTGTTGCCACTTTGAGATCATTTCTTCCAAAAACCTCTAGAAAATAATTATTCTTATTCGGATAAATTATGAATTACTAGATGTTTTGATATTATTTTATGCCATTTGACTACCCTGCTTACTGCTCTAACTGCAAACCAAAATCTGTATTAAAACTAAATACGTAAGGATATTTACAACCGTTTGACATGGTTCAATTCAATAATATACATGTATCTAATTTATTAACAGTAATTATAAAAAAAAATTGTCAACTAACCCCGGTCTCCCCTACTTACAAAATATTTATTTTATAACTTTACTACGGGAAAAAATTATGTTAAGCTCAAAAACGGTCAAATGAGTAGACTAGTAGCATAATAATTATTTAAAGTAATAACATGTTCAAGGTTTAAAAAACAAAGTTTGCTTGTCCTGTCTCAACCTTTCCCAAAGGATAACTTCTGTAAAACTCAGTTTTAGAATTTTTTTTATGCTTGCATAATGGCCTTTATACTTTTGCACCCTTTATTCAAATTTTGCATCTTGTGAGCATGCTAGGAATATTGTCGAGTTGTATGCCGGCCCTCTTAGCTCTGGATACCTGTTTCTGTCTTACTGGATAAAAAACCCATCTTCTTTCTTACGCTATGGAATCAATCCTTTATATTTTCCCTCTTTGGAAAGGCCTTATCTTGGTGACAGTGTAGATTAATCTATTATTACATGCGTAATGCTTAGACAGGTGATTTGGCCACTTACTTCTCTTTTAGAAATGTATCGACTAATGAGAGTCGTTTTAGAACTTGTGATTAGTTTAATAGACATTATAAACAATTTTAAAGTCAAAAAATTCCGGGTCCCTTGAACACTAGAAAACTTGGTGTGCCATTTTTAAAACCAAGCTGATTGAAGTATCACTAACTCCAACTTTTTGTAAAATGATTGGATGAGTTAACACTGAATATAAGAAAATACTTATAATGTCAGCATTGTGGAGCCCCACTAAGTAACTTTTGAGGATCAAAAACTACTTGCAACAAGAGTGTCTGCTTGACTCTTTATAACGTTTGACAAAGCTTCTCGGAGTATAAAGCAAAAATGTCACGGTAGCAAAATTTAATCTTAACGTATTTTCTTAAATTTCAACTTATTTAGTGTATTATTCCCCGCTTTAAAATTTTTCTTGTTGGTAACAGCGATTAACGAAAAGATAAAGATGATAAATGTAAGAACTTATCGTCAATAGCAGTTGTTGGATAGTTAAAGACTTCCTCCATATCTCCCAAATTTTAACATAGACTTAATTGAGTACCCTTTATTAGTTCTTTAATTTTGCGGTAATTTCAGTATAATAATGGAAATAAATAACTTTCAAATGGGCAATTAAGCATATGGCACTATTTAACTTTTCTTTTAGCGATGGAGATGAATGTCGTAACCTAATAACATGATGATTTAGTCAAAAATTTAAAAACCGCGCCTTTCAGGAAGTTTATGATAATAAATAAAGATTTAAGTAATAAAAGCAGCGATTTCAGACTTACTAGAAAAACGATAATCGTAAAGTTTGTCGCCGAAGTCTTTATTTACTCGATTTAGAATGAAGCGAACCCGATAGTGTCGTTGTTTTCATGACGCGAAGATAGGACGACATAAAATACTGTAAACTTATCGACAACCGACAGACTTCTCAACAAAATTAAAATCTTGAATTGTGAGTAAAAATTATTAATGAAACAATGGAGACTTCCAAGCTTACTGCTTGTATAGCAAAATGAAAGTACAATTGTAACTTAAACACAGATTCACCTGTAACTTGAGTACAAACGCCATTTATCTTAATTAAAAACAAATTTTAAATAGGAAAATTGATCAACTTCTCTTACATTTACTTGATATGTAGGTGCTAGTAGCACACGAAAGTTATTGGTTAATTTTGCTTTCGTTGAACTCTTGACTACCTTATACGATAAACCAACTTGATGTATGTAACTTCATACATAAAACAAAGTTTTGAAATTATTAAGGAAATGAAACTTGATACAGCATTATTCAATTAACAAATGTGGTAGAAGAAGTAACGTTCTTGTTTCCGCTTTCACAAAACTTTCAATCACCCCCCAACTTCATCGACTTAAGCAAAGACTTTCTCCTATGTCCTTACTCTCCTTCATTAGGGAAACAAATTGTAATAAGTCCAAGTTTTGCTTTATCTACATGAAAATAATTATCGGTGATAATTTAAAGCCATAGAAATGGATTAACTTGACGCATCCACCATTTGTCATTTCTAGCAGGTGCGACAGTAAACTACACTGTTCTAGTACGAAATTAATTATTATTAGTCCAATTGTAAACCTTCCATTAACTTAATGAAGTGTTATTGCGGCAGCACATGCAAATATTCTACCTGTTTGACACGACAATATTATTAAACTTATCACTTCAAATAAACTTTGCTAATGAGATGTATTCTCTAATTAGAAGAGGCATGACAAGGTCATTTGTATGGTAATAAGTTATGCAGTTTTCAAATTAACAATTCCTTGGTAAAAATTGCAATGTCACAACCGACATTCTGCGTCATTGATATTACATTTACAATATTGCGATTACATTAGCATTATCTTAGAATATGCATAGCATTATTATATGGCACAAAGTTAGTAATAGGATAATCTAACTTTTATCCAAAGATCTGT
The DNA here is from genome assembly GCA_905333025.2 of Pyrochroa serraticornis. NCBI lineage: Eukaryota > Metazoa > Arthropoda > Insecta > Coleoptera > Pyrochroidae > Pyrochroa > Pyrochroa serraticornis. Next base: position 2,392,879 of record HG995157.1, on the reverse strand, counting down.
TTGCTTATTCACAAGATTGAAATTATTTAATGAATAAATCCACCATTACTAATAAACATTTTTTAATTTATCCATTAATCACTATTAATTTATATAAAGGTAGTATTTCTTTCGAGAGTTTAAAGAAGAAGAAGAAGAGAGAAGTAAAAACTTTGTAGGAAAAAATAAAAATTGAAAAATTTAATTCAATATTTTATGGCATGACTAACGTAACTGAGAACTACTTAACGCAATAAGATTTTATCTTTTTGTGGGCTCAAGTCTGAATTTACTCTTCACATGACAAGTGTCTTCTAACACACACGAATGTCAAATAATTCTGATACAATTACAACAATACTTCTTTAAAGTAACTAAACATTTACGCAAACATAACAATCGAGTTGAAAATTGTTTTGAATTTGAAATATACAACTAAAGGTGTGCCTAGGATGCAATACAAAAAATATACTGAAAAATATATTGAAAATCTAACTCAAAAAGCTATAAAAATTACTTTATTTATTAATTAAACATTCTTCAGTTTGTTATTCTTTTTATAAATTTTAAATATTGCACTTCTTAAAATATTTTAAATTAGAATTGATTAATCTTGGTTTCAAATAACTAATCAAATACCTACCTAAGTTAAAATATTAAGAAATTTTCAATTGGTTGAAAAATTGAATAATAATTTTATATGGCTGAGAACAGTATCAAACACTTCACTAAATGATAGGTTATTATTTATATCATCATAGTTGCATAATTGTAAATGGAAATTATTACCTAAAAAGAGATGTTAACCACATGGCAAACGAAGAGGACAAGTGTCCTAAGAAAAAGTACTTAGTTGCTAGAACCGACTACCCACATGGTGGAATACTTAAGAGAAAGCAATCTCCTCTAAAGCAAGCCGCCTAAGCTTTATCCTAAAAAGCAACATACAAACTGACTCACATGAATGTACCATAATTACTAAATAAACTTGAGTACTTCAATGAAAATACTGAAGTTATTACAAATTTAGAACAAATTTTATCTAATGTTAATCCCCAATAAACAACGTAAGATTCTAAATCACAACATTAAAAGTCTTCACAAGAACCTAGATTTACTTCTTATATCAGGTGGACAAACTTTGTTGGAGTTCGACTTACTGATATTAACTGAAACCAGAGCCATCCTCAGTGAAAGATTTTATAATATCCCAAGTTTCGATATGTTGTACAATGAGAGTATGTATAATGGGAATGATGGGATGGTTGTCTACATTAAGTGTAGTTTGGATTATGCTTACAAAATTGTTGACATTGGAAGGTTAAAGACCATCGAAACGAGGGTCTCCATCTGCTCTAATTATATCTTCGTCACAGCCCTCCATGATATTAATAAAATTACGTTTGTTACAGATCTTGAAGATTATTTAGAAGAATTTAAACATAGATGAGTAATATTCTTGGGAGACATAAACATAGACATTGATCATCCTGATGATGTAGCGCAAGACTACCTGACGCTTTTGTGTGAGCATGCTTTTTACCAAGCAATACAAGGTAGCACGCGGAGATATGTTGGCCGCTTGGACAGCTGCTTAGACCACATATCAAATCTGATATTGATAACGAGAACTTACAGTTATGCATTTGCAGCAATTGTATCACTGACCATTTGTCAACTGTTCTGCAATATCCATTGAGTGTAAACACCACTAATGAAAGCTTAGATTGCGACCTACCTAAGGTAAGCCATATAAACTATGCCAGACTAATTAAAAGACTACGACATGAGGACTGGACTCAACTACATGAGTTTGTTGATACTAATAATCAAATAAGCACCTTCACAAACATCTTCCATCATCATATCAAGAAAGTTAGGAGCTTCACAAACCAAAAATGGAAGTTCAAAGAAATGAAATCATGGATGACCAATGAAATAGTCAGTCTTATAATGGTAAGAGACAACCACCTATCACATAAAAATCCAAATCAATTAGGTCTTAAAGAACACTTAAGAAAAATTGAAAATTATGTGGATTTACTAATAAATAAGACCAAAATTGAATTCCATGCAAAAGCATTTGAGAAAAATAAATCCAATTCCAAAAAGATATGGGACACTGTAAAAAGTGTTGGAGGACTGGGCAAGAAAATTTCCTCGCGCTTGTCCAGTAAAATACTAGATGAGGAGAGCAATACCACCTTAATGGACGTTCTGAAAATTGCTCACACTCTTAATAGATTTTACACAGGTGTTGCCAAATATGCTCCACTGGCTGACCTGTGATCTTACAGAGGAAACTTAAGATTTTCCCTGTCATCAATGCATTCCCCGGAAATAACAGAACAGGAAGTATATCGGGCTATCATAGAACTCGACCCTAATAAGGCTCCTGGATCTGACAGACTATCACTGTTTCCGGTCATCGTAAATTTTGCCAGTTCGCCAGCTGGCCTAAGGGTTGCACACTCAGGTAAAGAGGGCCTTGGACGGTTTTTGGGGTTCAGCAAAATATTGTGTCACCATTCGCATTTTAGAGCTGAGATAGTCAGGATGCTCCCTATGAGCTGAGATTATCAAGATGCTACAAATTTATTCTCTCTTAAATAAACTCTAGTTAACTTACGTAATTTGCATTTAATAATTTTACAACAAAACAATCGCCTACATGTTTACTAAAAATTTGCGGTATATATAACTAAGCCATTGGCTGAAATAATCAATGACGCGGTCGATGTGGGTATTTTCCCGGATGATCTCAAATTAGGCACCCTAATCACGATATACAAAAAGGTGACAAAAACTACATTACTAACTATAGACCCATCTCGCTTATTTCTTCTTACGCAAAAATATTTGAGAGGTGCATATTTGAACGTCTGTATGGTTATCTAGAGAAGAAGGTTTTGACAGAAAAAGTTATACTGAGGGGCTCTGGCGGAAGTAACAACGAATATTAGAGAAAGCCTTAAAGTAGTGCATGGACTATTTTATCGATCTAATCAAAGCCTTCGACACCTTGAATCACGCTATGCTATTGGATAAGCTTCACCTTGCAGATATTAGACGTAGTTCCCATGAAATACTCTGTTCTTATCTGGAAAAAAGAACGCAGCAAAGGAGGATCAATAATATCGCAAGAGACAAACTACTCCTCACTCACGGAATCTCAAAAGGCTCTCTACTGAAACCTCTACTTTTCTTGATCTACGTCAATGACCTCTTCGTATGCAAAGTAATTGCAAAATTGTTAGCTACGCTGAAGCATTGACTTTACATAGTGATGGGTGATGTCATAAAATTGATAAAAGATGCCACTGAAAATGCAATAAACTTGTCTTAGAAGAAATTCCAGTAATCTTCTGAATACGCACAGTATGCGGACTTACTGAAAGCCAGTAATGTTGGAGGTGTCCTTATTCGACCAATGTCCGAATAAAATTAAGAAACAATGAAACTTTCATTCATGCAATCCAACTCAACCTTGTGTACCTTACGTCATCGCACAAGCATCTAGCGCTTTTGATGACGATGGTGTAAAGCACAGATAAATAAGTGTTGTTGTTAATTAATCTTAAGTTACAAAGAAAAATAAGAATAATTCTTTTATTGAGTCTAATACATTATAATTAAGTCTCATGATTGGGTTATATAATATTAATTTGTTACTTTCTTTATAGTTTATCACATAATATAGTAATGCGCCTAAATATTTCATTATGTTTGCAATTTATATGTATGCTTTAAAATAAAATAAATATATCCTATATTCTAATAATATAGACAATATTATAACTTATACAAATATTAATGCAATATTTGCTATGGTGGCAGCGAGATTAGTTCTAATATAAGTTGCTACATTTTTTCAACTTTCTGTACTAATTTTTTCATATCAGATTAAATGAATTTATTTCCAATTTTTAATGCATACTGTATAAGAATCAAATTGCTTTACATGCAGATTTTTAAAAATTTATGGTAATCAACGCTAAAATATTTATAAAATTTCAAGAAAATTCGATAAAGCATTTTGTAGCATTCCTTAAATTGATTACTTTTTTTATAAATATCAGGATTGTTGATCAAATGCAAACCAAATATGGCAATTAATTATATCAGAGATTAGTGTCCAAAAACTAGTAATTAATGTTGGTAATATTTTTAAATTATATTCTGTATGTCCTTCAAACTTTAAATAAATGTAAATAATTCAAATTAGCTATTTCTATCTTAAAACTTAATTTATCATTAATTGTAATAAGAATAATTGGATTTTATTAATGATTAAATACCATGTAACATAAATCTATCTAAATACTGTAGGATATTTCAAATATTGTATGGCAGATTGTTTAATAAGTGAAAGCATTATATTCATGTCGGCTTTTATTATTAACAAAGGTTCTGTATATTTTTTATACTAATGAGGAACAGAAGGTGATGTGGTTTAGTATTCACCCAGCACAATACAAACGGTGCTAAAATTAGCCTTAAATTCCAAAGAGAAGAGTAGCGAAGAAACATACCGTTGCGGCTTGGAGCAAGAGGGCCGAATTATTAAACAAATAGCACTAGTATTTACTTCAGGGAAGTTTAGAGAAACTACAATGGAGCCCCAGAAGGATCTCAAACAAATTAGGACTAAACTAAATTATGTAATATTGGTATTCTGAGATTTTCCATTAGAGAAGAGACTAATGAAAACAGAAGAAAATATGTTGGATTTTTGAAAGCATAATAATAAAACAAACAAAAAAATATTTTTATTGCTACTTTAAAAAACAATTTCACAAAAGAGATTAAAGTGTACTTGATTAAGCTTAAGTCATCTCTTTAAGGGTTTTGCAATCAAAACTAAATTGATTTTAACCAAAATTAATATGACGAAAAGAACCGTACAAACTTTTACAATACTGCAGAATTCCGACAAAATATGGTAGACCTTAAAATTACAAAAATATATCAGTATCGCCATGACGCAAATTCGTTTCACTCTGCACATCAGCCGCATTGTAGACTTGTTACTAATGAGAAATAATTGCAACAAGATTTTCGTTCTGATAAAAGAAAAGAGTTGCAATTGGCGTTCCATGCAGCTTCCTGTTCTTCCGGAAATAAAATTTATACCCCATTTCGCGGGGCCATTGATTGGATATTAGCTAGTGAGAGACTACCTTAGCTTTTATGACTCCCCGCTAAGCACCGATCATGCAAGTGAGGAATTCTTCATTTTGAACGAGTTGTAATTCTCGCCTCCAAGTAGAACGATAAAAATTCTCAGAGCCCATCGGAGACATACGTGCGCCGGATTTTACTGCCAAACTCCAAGAACTTAACTTCACCCCAAAATCCCATCGAATCATCACATTTTGACACAAACTTAAAGATTTTTTTGTTGCAGGTGGATTTAACGTTAGAAATTGTTTAGGTAGGGTCGAAATTTGAGAGGTGGTGGATGCGCCAAAATTGAGTTTGTTGATCTGTCAGTTGCACCCTCTCTGAAACGAAATTACATCTAAGCCATTTCAATGCAAATATTGACGTTTAAACGATATGGACTTCTACGTTTCAGTTCCATACGTATCCAATTCTTGGATATTATCGCTTTCTTATTTAATATGCGGCCAGCACGCGTATTCCCGTATCAATCATTTTATCTTTTGTTCCGTATTTTCCCGAATTTAACGCCTCGAATAAATGAAAAGCCATCGTAAAATTATATGGAGCACCTCCGGATAATGCCAGAAATTTACAACGTAAACACCAGATCAGAATTATTTTTCGCGTCGCCTCGCACGTGTAACCATCGAATTAATCCCGGAGCAATCGAGCTGGGGCAGGATCGGCTCTTTCGAGGTGATATTGTGACGTCTGACGGGCGACAGATAACATACACGGGTGTTGGAGACAGTTCCGTCAACTAATTATCCGCGGCTTTGTCTGCAATCCCGGTATAGTTTCGTGTTTGTATTCCAATCAAAGTCGGCGAGTTTTCTCGCAAGCAATCTAGGACCTTTATCAATTTCACACTCCGCTTCCTGTCGGATAATTAACAGTTACTTAAAAATGTATCAGGCTTCGAGTTCGTCAAAGCAACTGTTGACGTGGTGGCAGAAACACCAATTAACAGACACCCCCGGAAAAAGTTCACGGATTTTAATCATTGACGCCCCCAAGTAGGGGACAACTCGCAATTTCAAAATTACAAAAAAATTAAATTGATTACCTGAAGGATATTAATGGTAACTTTTATTACACAAACAATTTGAAGTCCGCAGATCGATATTGACCAAAGGCAATAATGTATTTTGGTCGGTGGCGGCGGCAGGATGATAGTAAACCCGGCAGTGGGCAGGGCAGCAATAAAATTCAATGAGTTATTGGTTTTAAGAGAAATGAGATACTTGAAGCTGGCACCTGTTCGTTTTCTTTTACACCATTCTCATATCCTCACATTAGCAATTTGAGCTTCAACTTTAGCCCCAAATCGGCCATGATGCATAATTTCATTTTTGACCGTTATTCATAAAGTTATTAATAACGGTCAGAAACGGAATTAGTTAGGTTCCCACTTATTACATGTCTGATATTTTATGATATAATTTTAAAATGTGGTCAGATAAATATTTTGGAAGTTATCTTCTCAGAATTTCTGGTGGCGCGTATGATGCTTCCCATCAAACTTTGAACATAAAACGAATTTTACGCTGCCTCCCAAATAACTGCGAACACTTTTGGAGACGGTCACATTAAAACAAGGACAGTAAAAAAGGGGAAGTTCTGTAATATAGAGAAAATGCTTAAATATGCTTTATTTGAGTGTTTACTGTAAACAGTTTGATGCCAAGAATAACACGTAAATATTATTGCAGGGTTATTTTGATAATATACCGTGAAAGAGTGAATATCACATAAACAAGTCGTATGGTTATGTTTAATTTTAATACTATTGCCCAATAACTATATCCGTAATAAAATGGCGACATTTACAACTTAAAGAGCTATTGCGTTGGTCATGAATCATGAACTAACTGAAATGAAATAGCTTAGTGGTTTACGTTGAAATAAATTGAATAAAACCTTAATAATGATTTTTTTTAATTTTCAAACGTGTTAATTCTTAAGAAGCGTAATAGATTTTTGCCCACTTTTTTGATATAGTTTGCAATCCACGGTTTAGTTAGTTATATTTAGAATTGACATCTCTCATTAGTAAAATAATAACAACTCAAGCGTTTATCAATTACTTTTTTGGCTCTGTAGTTATATCTCAAAGGGATGAAAAAACCATTTAGAGAAAGTGTAAGAGTTCTTAACCGGAAAGAGCGAACATTTTCAAGCGATATCGGGTCGGTCGTGGGCGCCCTTGCCAATGCTGAAATATTGAAAGAGGCAGCTAATTGATTTATCGGCTCTATGAGAAACAAGAAGCAATAATTCAAGGGTAGCTCGCTAACATTATTTTTAACAGTTTTGCCAAGGATTGCTTCCTCGACGTTTCTAGAAGCAACACTCGAGAAATGTGTTACGTGAAGACGAGCATAATATATAATTTGGATCATTTCTGGTGGATAGCCATTAACTTCTAGGTATTCAGTCAAGTGTTCCTAACTTGCGTGGGCGAGCAATTTCCTAATGTCTAGCATTATCAGGAGACAAACCTTCACAACTGTCAAACTCGTGAACTACTGTATTCGGTACCTATACAATGCGAATTCCCGCTTAGAATTACTCCAAATAGTCTAATATGAATAACATTTTACTTAGATTTTTATGCCTAGTTTTCTTAGTCATTTTCATATTTTAATGCATTATCTTTTAACAAAAACCACAGATTTAGTTATTAAGTCTCGCACAATTTTTTTAAGTTTTTCTTATTTATAGCATCAAAATCTGGCTCACATTTTTAAAAATCTTTTAAAAACAAAGTAGTTTTCATAAATAAATCGATCTGTTAATAGATAAAATAGGCTTAAAAACACGTGATTTTCTCAATTTGTTGTGTTTTTGAAAAGACTTCAATCAACTAATTTTTAAACTCAACAAACTTCGACGACTACAGCTTGAAAATTGACTCATTTTTCTAAAGAAAATGATGTTTGCAGAAAAATCTGAGTTAATAAATGGTTAGAAATTAGGGTAAAAACTCAAATTCAACGTTGTTCTTAATGCTTTAGTAGAAATACGGGTTTTTGTTGAAAAAATGCATAGAAAATAGGGAAATGATCAAGAAAACTAGGCACAAAAATCTGAGTTAAAAAGGTACACATATTAGACTACTACTCTAAAGCACCTAATTTAAATAAACACAATTGACCGTGATATATTACATTCTACTGTAGATTTATTATATCAAAATAGTATACCAACAACATCTATTATTGAACTAACAGTTGATAAAACGTGAATGATTGTTCTAAATTTACAAAATCCTAAAACAAATTCTTCAATTTAGTGGCTTGCCTCGCGCCCTTTTGCGTTGGCTGAAAAAGTGAGGCGGTCACTTTCCGCAAGAAATTCGGCAAACAACGGAATCTCAAAAGGTCAGATCTCGGCCGAACCGCGACCCCAAAAACTCTCCTTTCTGCAACTTTAATTGAAATTAAATTCTCTTCTTTGATCGAGAGGAGCGCTCCAAAAGCCATTATCGTCTCCTCTTTAATGTACAAGTTTATTATAACCAATGGCCAGATGATAAATCGATCCAGGCGATTTTCGTTCGTGATTTATTTTTCGCTTTTTATTCGTTGGCAGGGATCGCCGGTTCTATTTATCAGTTTTGTCGGAGGGGGTCGAAAACGTCGCATTTCGTATTTAATATATAAACTTGTCCGAGACTCAAAAGGTACATCGTCATTTAATTGCGAAGAGATGATATTGCCCGGGACGTTCGTTCATAGTAATTAGTTCAATGTTTCGCTTTTATCTTACATCACAAGGCCAATTAAGGACCGGCTTAGGGAAGATCGATATTTCATTTTCCCGTTTGATCTTTTAATAACGGAGAATTAAGAAAATAAAATTACGAAACAGATTTCCTAACGGACGGAATTCCATTAATACAGACTGCAAGGTCGACCGATATGCGTTATAATGGGAAACGCTTCCGGAGTGCCCCGGCTTCAAGTGCTAATTGCACCCCTGTCGACTGTTGTAGGGGAAACGGTGGCGATTTATAGACAACAGTCACGCTAAAGTCGTAGTTGAAGCCGCAATAGTGAAGTAAAATACTATAAAGAAGATTTTCTTCAATTTGTTTTACTGTTCTTTGGATGAATCTACAACCTGTTGAAGACGCGTTTTTAAAATGCAAACCCAAAAATAAGCATAACATGAGGAAGATGGAAACAAGATAAAGTACGTATTATGTATACTTACTAACAACGGGAAGGACTCATAAACCGTAATAGAATTTTAAAAATTGTTTGTTATAAAACTTTTCATTTTGGATTTAGTTCAATCAGGGGACATTCCTAATTCAAATATTAAAAAACAATCCTTTTTATAAAAGATTGACATCTATTTATTGTCCTTTCCTATATTTTGCTTAATATGCTATTTAGCGCAGGCTGAAATATTGTTATTATGTTGTTAATATCACTAAATTTACCTAATAATTCTGCAAATTTTGGCCTGTGAAAGTCAAATATCATTTGTTGTAAATGGATCGCCGTGCATGGTAAAATTTTAAATTTGGAAGTATCACAATTTTCTTTTGCTAATCTGACTTTATGCAAATTATTCTTCTTATTAAATCAGATGCCTCTAATTTCATTTCAAACATATTATTTTTTAACACAATATTTTGTCCACACCTCTTGAATCGATCAATGTGTAATAAAAAAAAAAAGAAATCTTTAGCAAAGTTTTAGTTGAGAAGTAAATTAATTTATTAAAAATTGTTCTAATTAAAATACTTTTAAATAATCAACATTCTGGACAAGAAGTGTAATTAGCAAATTGCTTTTATGAAAAAATTACTGATTTGAAGAAAATATTAAGAAACTCATTTAATATGCATTTTCTAAGGAAAAAATTGATGCATTGACCGTTATGCAATTACTTTAAAAGAAAACTCTCTCGTTAGAAGAGATTATTTTTTTCTTCATAATTTAAAAAATATGTAAATTGTATAGATGTTTGAAAAGCAAAAAATCTGTACCAAATTAAAATCCTCATTATCAATATTTTGCGTAAAGATGTTAATTAAAAAGAAATTATTTGGAAGAAAGTTTTAACTTTAAATGAACTTATTCTTAGAAGATCTAAAATTAAAATTTTTAGAAATTATTTGCCACGTTTTAAAGTCAAGAAAAATATTTATTTGTAAAAATTACAGAAATTAGTATTTTAGTGCATAACGTAAAATAATCTGATTTAATATAAATATTCTTAATTACAATAAATTGAGGAATTTTTGTTAAATATTGTAAAAACCAATTTTATTTTTCAGGAAGCACTGCTAGCTAAATAAAACCTTCTCGTTTAAAAAATAGATACCTAAAAAAGCTAAATTTTCTGACAAATTCTTTTAATTTCAATGTCAATTATGATTGCTTTAAGCAAGTTACTGATTAAATTACAAATCTTTACTACTGGAACTGTTAATAAAATAATATACAAATTTTTCTATATTGGATAACTGTAGGCAATACCGTAGAAACATTGTATTTGCTTTCATTTTTTTAACAATATTTTATTATCAATTTATAAACTTTTCGAACTAATTTTTTCTGAAAATTTGATGAAAATTACATTTTAAAGAATAATAATATCAAATAGAATAAATAATCTAATGAATCTATCCATTGAGTAATCATAAACTCTCCTTACTAAAAAGTAAAAAAGTAAACTTTTTAGTAATAAAACATAAACACAGTTTTCTTGTGTTAAACAGGTTATTCTGGCCAAATTTGATATAAGATCATCCGCTCTAAAGGATGTTTTAAGAATTTCAAAAAATATTTTTTTTCTCAAGAAATTCCCTCTATTTTAATAAAGCAATGTATAGAAGCAAAATTCTTGGTATTTATCACAGCAAATAATATTTTTTTAAATTCAATAATCTTAGATTATAATGCAATAAATTTTATTTTATTTTTAAAGAGTTAAAAAAATTCTACTAAAAAAACAACATTTGTTATTCCCTTCATGTTGCGTTTCCGAGTTACGTGTTTCTGTTATACTTGTGGTGATCCTTTTGTTAAATTCCATCTATTGCTAAATCTTATAAACCCTTGCGATATCTCCACAAGTATACCAGTAAATTGCGTGCACTCGTTGAACCGGTAAAATGGGAAAAGTTGTAGCTGCATGAAAAGGATGAGGGAAAGAGATGTTCGAATGCGGACAAATGGTGCCAAGAAAGAATAACAATTAAAACTTGATGGAAATTTTTGAAAATGCCAGTGGAATAAGAATTCGGAAATGAGATAGCACGGAATCGAGGGTATCGATAAAATAGTGTGACTCGCCTCCATGAATCACGGGAATAAGGCAACGTTCAAGTGACGAATATCGCCGGGGACCCGGTGGTTTATTTGCACGTACGATTAGATTTAAGGGCGGGTTTTATTATTTAGGTGACGGTTCCGCCTAAGCAATCACGTCGAGATGGAAGAATTTTGCATTGGACGATTACAAGCTGTAGTGCCTACACTGATCTGATGGTGATGACCCTTTGTCATGTTTATTACCCACCCTTCCGATTTCTGTTCGGTTCGATAATCATCGGGTGAGGGTGGGAGCGATAAAAATAACCCGGACGTGAAATTTAACCGGAGAACCCTCGATGAATTAATTATTACATCAAAACTCACCAGGACGTAGACGGCGAAGGGCATGACGACAACGGCAACGAGAAGATCGGCGAGGGCCAAACTAACGATGAAGTAGTTGGTGGCCGACTGAAGAGTTCTCTCGCGGTAAACACTGAGTATCACAAGAACGTTGCCGAAAAGGGTAAAAATCGGAAAGAGGACGAGCACTAAGGCCCAATAGTTGCGATGCGTGTAAATTTCGGGAGCGTGACTGACGCAAGTTGAGTTGGTTCCATTGACCAAGAAACTGCAATTGACTCGGTCGTAAGTCGTCCCGTAATCCGTATCGTTAGATAGATTGAGATGGTTGAAATACTGGTCGATATCTTCAAACAGGAGCATGAAATGTTCGGCTGATTGATTAAGGATTGTCGAGTCTGTGGAGTTTTTCGTGGCGTTATACCAAAATTTGGCATCCGTCATCGAAGCATTGTTCTGAACCTCCATTTTTTCAGGGATCATGTTTACAATGGGATTGTAATACGGTCAATTTTAGAGCATCTCGCTATTTATTACGATCTACAAAGGATTCGTTATCCCGCAAACATCTAAAGGGTATTGTCAGATGTCTGGCTAACACAATCAAGTTCTTCCGGCTGTTCTTGATCTCCTTCACCCGGAAACTATTGCCTGGTCTTTCTAGAACTCGCCGTGTCCCCTCGACAGTTTGATATACGAACGCCAATAAATCTTAACGTAATCTCTTGCAATAACCTTTATATTGTTGTTCGAATCGGTTTCAACCCTTTACAGGTACGACAAAAAATCCCAGCATTTCCAAATTAATTACCTCTGCACCACATAACTCAATTCTAGCTCCATTTTTTTTTAAAAACCAACACCAAGGAGGTCTCATCGATGCACCGTCACCAAAAAAAAAAACGAAAATTTTTAAATCATCCCGCATCTCCAACAACCGCCACAGTTACATCTCGTGATATGGACCTGCGGCTATAGGCGACTTGTTGGCACGATCGCGCCCGTTCGAAAACCACGATCGCGTGCACTCCGGGGCACAAACAGAGGCGCTATGCGCCGGGACGCCGTCAGTGTGACAGGACGCGCACGGCGCCGCCCTGTCTCTCGCTCCCTCCGACAGAGGCGTCCTGTTACACCTTTCCGAAACAAAGCCGCAGGCAACTCCATTGACCATTTTCAGCAGATAAAAGATATAAAAAAATATCTTAGGGTCTCGGGATCCGGCCAAAACTTGTTGGGTCTAATAAAATACGATGTTTGCTAGGTACAAAAACATACGCGCTGTTACACGGGAACTTGCACGGTTAGCACTTCTAGTCGAAAGCCCGTGTACATATTGACAATAGCCAGGACTGTCCGCCGGCTGTTGGTTGTCCGTCGGGGAATAATTGAAGGTTCGCCCGGCGCCTCCACCAAATGAGAGGACTGTGTAGATAGGTGCTAACGCTTTGTTCAACTATTTTTGTTAATTTAACGAAGAACAAAGAGCGAAGTGGAGAATATTCGAAGTGATGTCAAAACCTGAAGCTACGACTACCTTAAATAAGGTTTACGGTATCAGGAATAACTTTTGTGGACTAATTTTGCGAAAAAGATCTTATATCACAACTGAAATATTTTTTCTTATTGAATAATAAATTATCTTCCTACTCAATATTGGGAATATTATGTACGTCTACAAAGTATAGCCGGAAATAAATAAATATCAAACCTGTCAAGCGATTCTGAAAGAGTTACAAGTTTGACTTTTACTTACTTAGGAAAATTTGGAGCTTCTTAATTGACATGAATAAGTTTCAGCAAAACCCCTAAGATCTTTCTCACGATAAAAGTAGTTCAAGTTTTTGTAAAAATTGAAAGCCCAAATTATTACTGTTAAGGGTTCTTGTAGCTTTTTAAGAAAAATTGTTAACCCTATAAATTTTCTCTTGACGTTTTCTAATCTGATAAAAACAAACTCGTTACTATTTTATCCTTCTTGTTTAGAAAACGTCACTACTCATTATCATATAGCATACATTTGCAGGAAACTTTCTGTATAAATAAATGTTATTGTCTGCTTAGACTTAATTTAAACTTAATTATAGCTTTATTTTAGTGGAATTTAATCATTTTGTAGAAAGGGCAGTTATGCGAAAGGTTTCAATTTAAATAGCAAGCATCAACTCACAAACTGTGTACTTCTGGTAATGTTAATTGCAATTGTGCGAATTGGCCCTTGTGGCGCAACATGGTTCAACATGTTTAGATGTTAATTAATTAATGTGCAATGCAACAGTTCAAATAAACCAAGCGGAAACTAAGATATTAAATAAAACAGAACAAGCACTTTTGCCCAAACCAGCTAACATCAATGGATATATCAAATGTTGTTATTTTATTTTTCAGTCTTTCTACAATACTAAATACTCTTCTTAAAATTTATCGTCTCATATATTCACGCTATTTCAAGCATAGGTTGATTGACATGCAATAAAATTATAAAATCGATTAGTCGATTTGTCGATCAATGTGTCGAGTAGCAGATTTTTTGAAGTAAAACTTTTTTAGGTACGGTACGGTAAGTCAAATGATAGAAGCGTCAGCGGTAACGAAAAAGTGAAACGCTGGGAGGGGAATAAATGGAGGGAGCACGGGCTCCCCTACTCCTCATACCCGCACGGTGGTAGGAGAGGAATCTTTCTCAGACAATGCGCCGCCTTGTGAGTAAATGTGGAATGACGTCAGAAGTGGAGACAGTTCAGTTGGCGTGTTAGTTGTTTACCTTAACTATATGGCAGCAACCTTTATCGTGCATTTTCTTGTTTATTTTATATTATGAATGAAAAATTCAATTTAAAAGTCAATAATGATCCATCAGTACCAACGACAAAAGCAGGAACAATAATTGATGCTGTGTTTGGCAGATATTTAGAACAATCTAAATCAACTGTGTATATATCATAGTTCAGTTACCATAAACTAATCTTATCATTTCTAAGTTCTATTAAAAATGAATAAAACACAATTTTTACTTTGTCTTAATATATGTGTACTGTGTCTGATGATAATTTCCCTTTTGTCACCGCAATTTTCCTAGAAAAATCCTTAATCAATTGACCTGAGTTTATATTCGTTTACATTTCAAACTAGAAAAGTTTCACTTCTGTCGTGTGTAGTTCCTACGCACAGGATATTTTTAACTTTCCTTTAATTTGATAGTTAATTATTTCAACAAAACATTTATCAATAAATAAAATTGTTAATTATTTAAACAATTAAAAAATCAGTTAATTACACATTCTACTATCATTTAATCAATTAAAGAATCTGACGTCATACTGTTGATAATAAACAGTAAGTTTTGCAATACAAACGGAAGCTAGAAACAAAAAAAGAAAGAATTTCTATCACTTGTATTAAGTAGTTCCCAAGAATTTACGAGCGAGCGATTATCTAATTAGTTGCAAAGTGATTTTATGGCTGTAACCGTCAAAAGTACCAGTACATTAACTAATGTCTAAATTAACTTTATTATATCAACAAAACTGTGATAGCAGATGCATTGCATTTTGATTAGTAAAACAATCCAGCATGCTACTAATTGTATTATTCGGTCATTTTAAGAATTAATTAGACTCTAGATTATTTAGTTATTTAATTAAACGATATGTCTATGATGAGTTATGTTGAATTTGAAAACTGTAATAAATTTGAGAATGTTAAACTTATCTACTGAAAGGAGTAAAGATTTCACATGTTTACTGGATAAATATATAAGAAAAGAAAAACTGGCAGACTTAAGAACTACTAATAAATCGCTTGCAATAAAATCTATTTTGAGTTTACTAACAAAATTTGACTCAGGAGTGTTTCAGAAATGAATTAGACAAATACCACAAATTTATTCTCAGAAGAGTTCTACGAATCTAAAATCTTCTATGTCAAATATGTTGAAAAACATGCAACCAAATAAGATATAGATAACTAATTAAAAAAAGAGAAACATCTCGAGTCCACGACAATTGAAAAAATATATTTCGGTGTGTAAAATATTTTCTTTCAATAAACGTAAACAAGCAGTCTTATTCTAAAATTGTTCTTTATTGTCAAGCATTTAAAAAAATTACTAATTTAATCAAAATTTGATACATTTGACCTGGAATGACTGAGACGTATTAAATAAACGTGAACCCTTTAAACAAATTCTGAAAACATTAATTTTAATATATCTGACAATCTACTTCTTCGACTGTATGGTAACCTGTGAGCGAAACAAAGGATGTTCTTAAGAGTGTCAACTTCGGCATATATCTGTTTAAATATATTGATACTTAAAAGGAGGTAAGGTTCTGTGGTATTTTGAATGAAAACGTTTTACTGGTGGCGTAGCAGACATGAGTGGCGACGGATTCAGTTGATATATTGAATATTTTAAAACAAAGGCAAATTAGGAAATAATGTAATGATAACGGCAACAATCGAATATAATTTAACATTAAATAGGAACTACACACGACAGAAGTAAAACTTCCCTAGTTTGAAATTGAAACAAATCTCATATAAATTCATTTCAATTGATTAAGGATTTCTCTTGGAAAACTGTGGTGACAAAAGGGAAATTATTATCAGACACAGCACACATATATTAAGGCAAATTAAAAATTGTATTTTATTTATTTTCAATAAAATTTAGAAATGATACGATTGGTTTATGGTAACTGAAGTACGATATATACACAGTTGATTTCGATTTCTCTAAATATCTGGCAAACACAGCATCAATTGTTGTTCCTGCTTTAGTCGTTGGTACTGATGGATCATTATTGAATTCAATTCTTCATTTTTAATATAGAATAAACATAAAAAAATGCAGGATGGAGGTTACTGCCATATAGTTACGGTAAACAACTAACACGCCAACTGAACCGTCCCCACTTCTGACGTAATTTTACTTTTACTCACAAGGCGACGCATTGTCTGAGAAAATTCCTCTACTATCACCGTGCGGGTATAAGAAGTGCCCGTGCTCCCTCCACTCATTCCTTTCCCAGCGTTTCACTTTTTTGTGACCGCTGACGCTCCTAGCATTCGACTTACCCTACCGGGTCTAAAAAAGTTTCACTTTAAAAAATATTGGATAATTATGAGTCAAAATATTTTTAGCTACTACCCAATGAAAAATATCAAAAAATATCCGCTATTAAGAGGTTAAAAAAGGGTTGAAAAGTAATACTAATCCTATTTACCTTGTCACTAAACAATTTTTGGGTAAAAGATGTATACTAATTTTTTTTTAACAATCGAATTGGTTAAGTGAACCAGAAGTTGTGAAAATAAAAAATAACGAACCACTCAAAGAGACCTACCGCCAAAACTTGAAGTTGAAAACAGCAAATTATAAATATAATATAACTTGGGAAGGAAAAAAATTAATTGTGAACTGAAGAATTGAATTTTTATGAGACCTATGAAACGTTTTTTTTCAATTTCAGTCTACTTATAAAATGCTCCACTCGAATGCCTTTCAACAATTGAGCTTTTCAAATAATTTTATAGACTTCTGATGCTTAAACTTTATTGCTAGGATATTACTGTTGAAAATTCTCTGAATATCTGTCACAATTCAGTCGTAAGTGAAGACATAGTACGTAAGTTCATAAAAAATAATTCAAATATCAAAATTGATTTCGTCTTTCCTTTGCTTTATCTACTGAAAAGAAGTATTCTATAAAAATAAGTTATTGTCAGCCCACCTGCCCCCAGGTGCATTTCCTCGCTTTAGTTACAAGTTACGAGGACGAAGTAAATCTTACAAACTAAACATTTGCATAACTATTTGACGTTTAAATATGAAACCCGCTATGAACATTCCTGCATACTGATTGTCTAAGCTCGGAAATAAATGGAAAGATATCGAGAGCACCTGCAACAAAGGCTATTGATCATTTTCCACATTCACGCTTCCAATTTTCGATTCACAAAATTGACTTACTTGCGAATTTTCCATCTTTGACCGGCGCGTTCTCAGTATTTACAAGATGCATCTCCATGTCAACCGATTGGAATCGATAAACCGTTAATCCAACATAATTTTCTATAAAAGCTTAAACTGAAACCTTGGTAGTGGTGGAAGCTTCTCGATTTTTCTCCAGCTAGATTTAAATAAATCTCAAAGGAGCATCAAGTTTCTCACTTTAATGGCGTCTTTAATTCTACATGGATATTAAATTTATTATGTTCGGTGACTTTCAAAATTCACTCAAACAACGGTATTCTCAAGCTTAGACACGACACGGCTTAAAACAATGTAATGTAAATTCAAGACTTTGCGCAATTCTCTAACGAGAAAATTACTATTGTGTCGTAAGCTTCTCTCATCTAAAAGCTTTCACTTAAATGGATCTGTCAAAACTAGAATTCATTGCAATTCGGATTTTTTCTAATTTCGAAAAAAAAATTTCAATTTCTTTGAACGAAATTAGTTTTATGTAGAAACCCAACCGTACAAATTTTCGCTTGAAGCAAAACCCTGCCCCAGTTCCAAACAGTTATTCAAAAAGTTGAAAGTATGGTAATGCAGTCTTTTCCTTTTTTTAAGCAAAACTTTAGCATAAGTCAATAAAGGTAAACAAAAGCCCGTTTTAGTTTGACGCTGCAAAAAGGTCATCTCAGTTTCATCTCCAAGTCCCTATAAAGAAAACTCCAAGAGAAGGCAGTATGGGAACAAACAAGTGTTGACGTAATCCTAGGAAGCTATACAGAGCTTTTCGTAATTTGCAAACTTGCTGCAGGCTCTAAAACTACGTAAATCCGGTCGAATTTCCGAATTTTCACCGTATCACTAAAGGTCGCATCAATAAAGTTGTTTTTAGAAATAGAAGGTTCTCGTGAATTAAAGTTTAAAATAAGAAAATGCAATGGAGAAATGGGAAATGGTGACCTCCCAGTTGTATTTACAATTCTTATCGTAACCCGTTCATCCGGGACGCTGCTAACTGCTGGCTTATCCCGCCGGATTACAAAGGACTCGGCTGCAGACTTTAGGAGCCGTTGATATCCTACCATCAATGCTCACACATACTCCTAATCTACGGGGATGCATAAAAGTACGCTATTAAAACAATTCAACAGTTGATGAAACTTCCACTTGACGGAAAAATGTTCATCACCCTCATCTTAAAATGTTAGCAGAACGTTAAAAAAATTTAAATATTTTTACACAGATTTGCTAGAATAAAAATTATAATTGTGAGCTTTGAGGACCTAATGAAGGTAAATAAATAATTCATAACTATGTTAAGATTTTTAATATATTTATAATTATGAAATATTTTTTTAAAAAGTTAAGAAATAAAGTAACGGCTTTGATTCAAATCAGTTAACACTTAAAAATTCATAACTCAAATTCTCGTTATATTTTTTTGCAGTTTTGTTAAATTATTAAGCAAAGATTGAGCAAATGTTTTCGAAAATGTTTTACTCTTACTGTTATATTATTTCAGTTAAAACTCGAATCTCTGGCTATTTTTCTACATAAAACCTAAAGTATAAGTTTAATACATAAGTCGCATTTTTTTAAGCGTTTGCTATAAAAGTTTTGGAAAATTAAATATCGGCTAAATCCCCCCACTAAATCAACTACTAGTTTGGCTGCACATCTGCAATATCATTAGCAAATACAAAAACGGATATTTCAACATTTGAAGACACAGAAAAGTTATGTTAATGTTCACAAAACAAACCCATAAGTAAAGTTCTTCACTCACCCCCTTTAAATAATTAAAACTACTAATACCTCACAAGTTTTTATTAGTAATCAGTACGCATCAAAAGAATTGATTTTTTATTTAATCAATAACTTATAAGAATTTTTATAAATTATCGACTAAAAAAATTTAATAATCATCAAGAATAATATCAAGAAAATCTTCATCATTTTTAATAATTGCTTTACTTACATATTCAATATAAAAATCTAAAATTAATAATTGATAAGTAAAAGTTTCTTGATCTGTAGCACAAATCAAAGTAGTTCCCAACTAGATAACTATAGTGAATCATTTTTAATCACGAAAGAGTACTCCGTAGAAATCAATGATAACGTATTGAATACTATAATTATATTAGAAGCTGGATACTGTTCATTATGTTTTTTACAAACTTCTAAAACTTTAGCTGCATACCTGAAAATCTCCACATTTCCATCAAAATATGTCAAAAGCAGTATTATGAATTCAAAAATCTTCCCTCGCCTTGAGAAGATGTCAGTACAAACCAATAAGCTCTTCTATTCTATACCGAAGTGTGTTGAGGAATTTGCTTGTAAGCGCTTTTAAACTGAAAGAAACTATCATACTATTTTTGAGTTCTTTAAACATGTTTAGCTTCAGTATTTAAACTAGATACTCAATCAATTATTCAAATATATAAAAATATAAAATATGAAACTGCAAGAGACCAACATCATGATTTATTTTTATTTTGCAACCATTTGTTGCTAAAATTTAATTGTGGATTCCATATATTGGTACAAAGAATATTATCATTTTATTAATGTTTTCAACTTGTTAAATTTTCAATATTCTAATACAGGATTATTAAAGCGTTTTCCAAGATAACCATATTTTAAAGTAATAGGTAACTACAGTTAAAACGTTATTGAAAAATATCCAAAAAAAACGAAATCTTGAAAATTTGTTTACTTGTTTATGAATTTAAGAAATTCTTGCTAAATTAAAAATATCACTATAAACTTTGCCTGACACAGTAATTAGTCTCCCCAGCATTTTGTCAGGTAGTACCAGGTTTAATTCCCGCTGGACGATTTTCATTTGGTCGTTTTCTCTCGGACGCTAATGGCAAATCACCAAGTGGTACACTACCTCAAAAAACATCTCCCCTAAACTCTGGTGGTCTTTCGTACCTAACAAACTAAAGGTCTCACGTATCTGTGCGAGATAATAAAAACTGATAGCACAGACAACTTACGTGCGTGCATCTAAGAACTCTGTTTCTGTGACAGATGTAAAGTGGTCTCGTCACATCACATACTAATATTTACATGTACTCGGTAACGATTTCATAATCAATAGAATTTTCAGATTATCAGTTCCACTCATGGTGATCCAACAAATGAGGTCCTAGCGATTCAATAATTTCTCTAGATTTTGATATTAACTACAAAAACCAGAAGCTTTGTCACATTTGCAACCCAAACGTTGTCCATGCAACGCAAATCCGTGGTGTGACAGCAGCACTTGCGTTTTTCTATAAAGGGGATGACGAAACTGAAAACACAAAAATACTTATTCATTCGTTTTTCGAGAGAACACTGTCTATGAGAACTGATCACATCTGGCACAGAGAAAGGGCCTTTGGCATTTTTGCTCTACCGAGTATAAAAACAAAGATAAACAACAAATTGGCCATTGAAAATGACCTGTTATGCCATTACGTTCTGAAGCACCAGCTATTGAAAAATTTCTAAGATCAAAGCAAGCTTCATGATGCATTAATATAACGTTTATTTTGCTTCTTATGTCAATATAATTTTGTATGTTTCAACTAATATAAATTTTAGATAAATCAATTTATAAAGCATTCAAGTTTTTTCCAATACTGTAGTAATATGCGTAATAATTTAAAATGAAGTAGGTATTCAATTTTCACGTCTATTAAAAACGACATCAAAAAAGTTGAGATCCACGTATGTAGCTTTTCGACTAGTTCTTAGTAGTATGACTCCAGTTCCAACGCTATTTAATATACACGGTGTTTCCTAAAAAACGCAAAAAATTGCATCTCCGTTATTTACTGTGAATATGTGAATAAGAAAAAATTTGGCAAATTAATTTTTACCACTACAAAGTAACTTTTTGAGTTATTAACTTCAATGTCAAACTATGCTCCACATTTACCTGAAACGGAAACGTATCTTTTTTATAATTTTATTCAAAGGACCATGAATGATGTCTAGAATAAAAGAGTTCTCTTAAAATTTTCAAATGTGCCATAGAAAGCACAAAGTCAGTAATCCGTCAGTATCGCCGTTAATATCGTATTGTAACTATTTTTAGATTTTAAAGTTATTTTCTTGTGAAGAAATAAATAAATAATGGATAACAATCAATTGGCCAACATATTGCAAGTATATTTCAAATGCAACAAAAATTGTGGTCAAACAATGCGTACAAAAAAAATTTAAGAAACTTTATAACTTTTTAAAAATCCAACCGGAAGAAACGCCAATTTGGCAGAAATCTCGAATTAGATGTTGTTTTGAGCGTAAACGAAAACTCGAAAACCTCTATTCGGAACATTTCTAATAACATTGTTGCCTCATGGACATGAAGTACTGAAATCACATAAGTTAAAACCACACATACCTCAAAAAGGCCAGGCATTAAATGAAAATGATCAAGGTCGGAGGTGCCGCTTTACTTGGATACAATTGAAATTAATAGATTTTTTAGAACAATAATTTGATCACATGAATATAATTTTAATAATAATGGTCTTTTTAATAGAAGCAATCACCGATATTGATAGCAATAAAATCCCAGTTTCAACAAATTCAGTGTTAATATGCGGTGCAGAATTTTCAGTGCTAGATTAATGGGGCCATTCTTCATTGATTGCACTCAAAATCAAGAAAAATGCAACCAATTGTTATCTGAGACCAATGGAATTTTTTTGTATAAGTTGTTCCTTGCAGAGTTTACTTTCAACACGATAGGACTCCGGCGCATAATGTCAGAATAAAAATCAATGGTCTTTGGCAAAACACCGAATTTGGTAACAGAAGGATATAAACGTATGGACCAATTCAGTGGACCGCGCGTTTGCCCGATCCTGGACCATTTGATTTTTGGTTGCATTTATCTAACCCCTCCAGACAACCGACTTATTTTAATGGGGAGAATTACTAATTCTTACCTTCCAATCTTATATCAACAGCAGCTTGGGGAGTAGCCATAAAGTGTCAATTATACATTGATGAAGATGGTTGTAAATTTGAGCAACATTTATAAACATTTTTGTAATTTTGTTCAAACATCAAAATCATCTAGGAAAGTATTATTTTTAATGCGGTAGTAAAAAATATGTTACGATAATTATTTATATAACTATGACATAAACGTACGTAAAGTGGCTATTTCAATGTGGTTAATTGGGAATTACTATCAATTGTAAGTTCAATAAATTGTTTTTGCGCCAATTTGGATAAAGGTAAATTAACAGACTGTTGGATATATAATTACATTTTATTGCTTTGTTAATTGGGCCTTTTTACCGAAAAATTATATAACACGTAAGTTTTTTCTAAATCGCAGATCAAGCGTAAAAAACTCACAATTAACTGTTATTGTTTTCTTAAGTTTTTGTACGAATTCGATTAGCTATAATTCGAGAAACTACGTAAAGTAGAAACGGTTTTTTTACCTTAATTTTTCGTTTTCAACAATAAAGCCATTCATTAACTGTTTTAATAAATTGGCTCTTGACTCCGGTCTGCAGACTTGTTAAAATGAATATTTCTCATTTCACTGGTCTATTCATTGCCGCCTAACTCAACCAAAATCATAATTAACAATAATATTTCATGTCTCCGAAAGAACCGGACCGAGATTTAGTCTAGATTTCTATCGTCGAGCTTTTGAAGAAAATAAATAATGACCCACAAAACAATCGCTGGTTCAGTATGTTAACGACATAACGACATTCATAAAAATTTAACTAAATAAATACTTAATTGCATATTGCACAAAACATAATTAGTAATTAACAGCTACTTAAAGTGTGTAAAAATGCTTTTGCAAATATTGCAAATATTCATTAAGTAATCGTAATTTTTAATAAATTTCGACAATGTAGTGAGAAATTCTAGAAATTTCTAACTCTGCAATAATTAAAGCTTGTACCCCCACTATATTTACTTTAGGAGATTGTTTTATTGTGAAATTTCTAAAGGCTAGAATTTCTTTAGACATTTTCTTGCTTCAATACGTTTAAAGCTGTCAAATCTCATTAAAATTTTATTCATTGAAATTATTTCTTTTCAAGCATGGAAAGTATAGCAAATATCGATAGAAAATGTTTCTAAGGTTGACAGGAATAAGAAAATTATTAAACGAGGTTTCGTGAAACCAAATCGTTACTGAAATTTTATCTATAAAGATCAGTCCACGTTATACAACATCAAACTCGGTTTTTCTCCAAAACAAATGTTATGAAGTCGCTTTTTGTACGCTAGAGAGAATCGGTGCCTATTTTTCTGTTTGTTATGACATTGAATGAACCCTCGCTTTGATCCCTCGTCAATATACACGCATCTACGATCATATTACTGAAACAAATGGTTTCAGAGATTTAATTCCAAACACATTTCAGGACCGAAGAAAAATTGTTGACAATGTTAGTTCGACACTTTCTATGTTTTGTAATTATTTACGGAGATTATTAGCTTAGAGCAACAAGTTGTTTTGCATCTCGGAACAAAACAACTATAATTGCACTGGCAATTATCTGTTAATTTACATAATTTACATCAAAAATTTTTGTGCCAAATTTTACGTAACACCCTACTTATTAAAAATGATATTTGGGTACGCAATTTATATAAACATGTTGCAATAAAATGTTTTCTTATATGGTATTTCCAACAATTGACGACTTTGTTACTGTTGTTATAGCAGTTTTTTTAACTACGCATGCCTCGGTGTTGTTTCCAAAAACTGGATAAAGTGCACTTGAATATTTAATCAAAAAACCGTTCCGGTGTCTCCAAGTTTGAAAACACTGATGGAGCCTCGGGGGAGCCGTCTTCATTAACCAGGCCATTATCGAACAGACCAGGAGTGTGCGTGCAAATTCACTAAACTCTTCAGGCAGTAAGTTTCAAATCTCCTGAACGTGATGCGTTTTCGGTATTTGATGCTTAAAACTTCCATGACACCTTCTCCCATCAATCCAGTTCAAATTCATATTCCGGGGAATTCGATTAAATGGCAAATAAACTGATAGGAAGCGAGGCATCGGATTATCGCGTTCGTAACATGAAAACAACAACGAAAATCCACATCCACGCAAAAAATCGCTTTTCGATTTAATTGACCCGTCCAACGGGTGGCGCCGGTGCTTGTTTAATCCTCGCCTCTGCTAATTACAGGTGATCAAGAATAAAGATACTGAAAGGAGCGTTAATTACGCTAATTTGCTAGGAACAAATTTACATCGGGAAATTAACGAGATCCATTTGCCTTCGGTAACATTATTAATTGATGTCGTCTCGCAAATATATTATTTGACCTTGCTAATTACGTGGATATCGTCGCTAATTAGCAGAGTCGATGAATAATGCGGAAAATCGGGAAAACTGGGGACTACGCACGGACCAGATGGCTGAAATTAATAAACGGCGACGTTCTGATTTATCTCGCAACTCTTTTTCAGCACCAATTCACGGATTTTTCGCACCAGAGTAATTAATGATTTCACCGCAATTTAGAGAAAGTTCCTGAAAGATTGCGTACTTTATAATTAATTCCAGTTCCCAGAAGTGACTTAGTAAAGACATAAACCAAGTGACTTCTAGCCCCAAAAAATTAGAGTTTCGGAAATGAATTTCGGTGGTCGTCCCATTCCTCCCGGCGATTCAAGTTGAAAATCAAACAAAAACAGCCCTTCATAGTTCATAAATTGAAGCTTTAATATTCTACGTACCAGCATCTCGGAACTATCACGGTTGTAAATTAACGATAGTGTTACCTCAAGACCTGTTTTAAATTTAGTTTGTAATAGTTTACACCCACCCCCTCAAAAATTATCAAACTGTGCTCGATATCAGAATAAATTTTCAAACTTTTACCACCTGTCACTATTATTAGAATTTAGACATTTGAAATAGTATCTCTATGAACAATGAATTTCTGAAGCAATTAAAATAGAATGAACTTATTTATTTCAAACAATAAAATTTCTCAAAACCTCTCATTAAGTGAAAGTTATATTTAAGATAACTATGTAAATGTGCAACAACTGCGAAATTTCTCAATTAGTAAAAGTTGTAACTTCGACAGTAATAACAATCTTCGAGCTAAGCTCTTCTCTGAATGAAATGAGCGAGAGCCGCGATCACGGAAGAGCACTTGGTGGAATCACAACCAAGCCAAACAAAACTGATAGAAGAGAAAAGTACAAAACTGCTGCCTGAAATACGGGTATGCCGTTATCAAAACAAAACGTAAATTGTGAAGAAAACAATGCAAGAAATCAACACTTCCAAAGTTGCTAGAATCCTATGAAACTTGCAGAGATTATTAAGGAAACAGAGCGGTTATACAAATACCAATGAAGAATTTCTATTATTAGCGATAGAGGCAAACTTTCCAATATGAGAAATCATGTCACAAGATAAAATGCCACTATAAAGAGTACCTAAGGAAGAGGGAAGACTGAAAAATAGCACACAAAATATCAAATTTAAAGAAAGAGCTTGATTGGATGGTCAATGGATTTAACCATACAAGTTAAACTATGACATACAGTGTCGCAAAGGAATTAGTAAGGAAATTGCTATTACTATTATTATGTAAATTTTCAGGTCTGATAGGTGGTAGACATTTACACTTCAGAAAATGGACAAATTTCATAGTCACCAATTTGGTCGGAGATTTGAAGTTTCGAGACTTTTCCACCCTTTTCTCTATCTATAGAAACAAAATTTTTGGTAACGGATTAAAAGACAAAATAATAAGGAAAAGGAATGTCAGATACCAAAAAAATACTCTAATTGGATGAGGAATCAAGAACTACCAACTTAAGATATTAAACCATTAACAATAACCACAAATAATCCCCGACAGTAGCATCATATACATGGAGGATAAGAGAACGAAAATGGGTGGAGACACCACAATAGAATTTTCACAAATTTTGACTTTTAGAAAGAATAATAGCAAATCACATCATCAACGATATAAAATTTTGTATTTTAATCCCTTACTTTTAGGGTATCGCATATCCAACTAGGGCAGCGGTCGGGGAACCGGGGTAAATTACCCCAAATGGAGTAAAAATGAAATTTTGGGGGTAAAAATGAAACTTTTGTGAATAAAAAGTATATATTTTTAATTTGCTATTTTATAAACCTATTTTTTTCAACTTAAACAATTTAGCAACATATGCAGACCACGCCATCTCACTCCCCACCACTAGATCACTAGATCACCACTTTGATCAAAAAAATATTCTCGCAGATAAGTTTAAAAACTCTTCCTGGGTTGCATATCTCGCATATTTAGCGGACATTTTTGAAAGTATAAATATATTAAACAAAGAATTGCAAGGAAAGAATATTAATATCATTTCAGCAAGAGAAATAGTGTCAGCGTTTGGATTAAAGCTGCAATATTGGAGACAGAAAGTAGAACAGAACAAGATAGCTTCTTTTTCAAGGTTAGCTTTGTTTTTGGAAGATTGCGAAAATATTACTTTTGCTGACATCAAGGATACAATTGTAAGACATCTTATCAAACTCAGAAAGCGGTTTTCAGATTACTTTCCAGATCTTGATACACGTACTGTCAGTTGGATTGTAGATCCTTTTAAATGTGAAATTGCTATGATACCAGAAGAACCTTCAGGTTTGGCAGAAGCAATTCTTGAACTTCGATCTAATACTGAAGCACGTATTCAATTTGAGAGTAAACTAAATCTGTCGTCTTTTTGGATGTCAAAAGTTGCAAAGGCTTTCAAAACTGCACATGAAGAGGAGGTTAAAAAATTGCTGCCATTTGGAACAACATATTTGTGCGAACAAGGCTTTTCCACTCTAATGAACATAAAAACGAAGAACAGAAATCGATTAAACGCCGAAGACTGTATTCAAATCGTTCTTACATCAAAAAGTGACAATTTTGAAGCAATTGTATCAAACATGAAACAACATCATTTCTCCAAAACGTGAAGAAAGAATGTTTTCAGTTATTCTTTTTTTTCTAATTTTTTTAATTCTAATTTTTGTTTGTACCACCATTATTATTATTATAATTTGTTACAGTACCCCAAATTGTCAACCCTCAATTTTACCCCAATGGGTTTCAATTTGTTACATATATATTACTTATATTACTATTATTACCGTTATGTATTACTAGGTATTACATTGATAAACTGAATAAATGATGTTTAAATTAAATTTTTAGTTATTGTTTTTTTTTTTTTTTCAAAATTATCATGGGGGGCTATAATATGAAAGATGCTAAAAAGAGGCGATTTCGTTTTTTTTTGCTCTTCGCCATGGGGTAATATCAACTTACACAAAAATATTTTGGGGTAATGATTAAAAAAGTTCCCCGACCGCTGAACTAGGGGAACTGATAAAAGATAACTCTTATTTTGTATTTTTAATAATTCCATCTTTATAACAGTTTGTATAAAAACAAGAAACATTTCAAAAGTGATTTGAGGGATCGAGGGTAAAACGCTGCAAGATAAAGAGCAAAGAGTGAATGTTTACGAAGAACTAATAACTAGCTATTAACTATAATCCATAAGGAAAGAAAGTGGCAGTTGCTTTGAGAGTGTATGGATGTAAAGATGCACCGATAAAAAACGCTGAAGTTAAATAAATTTCAAAATTCCAACACCCAAACTGTATTCAAACTACCCTCAATAACCTATAAGTAAGTCTTAAAGAATTCTTTTAACTGTCGCATTTAGATATTTTTTCCGAATCAGTTTTGGATATCAGCATTCACTCTAAATCTTCCAGTTTTGTTTAGGTCTTTTCCACAATTCTTACAGGTAAGCAAATGCAAATGCAAATGCCAATGGCAGAAATGCCCAAGATAGTGTCTCAATGTATCATTGACATTAAAAATTTTCTTTACAATCGTTACAATTTAGCTCAATATCAGTTTTTTTTTCATTTTCTATTTATAAACAATTTTTTCATACATATTGCATACAATAAAATTGTGGCTAACCGTACAATTGTACAACTACAATTGCGAGATATCTTGCCTCAATAACCATTTACCATTTCTGTATCCTCGTAGTCACTATCATTCATTGAAGAAACATTTTGTTATCAATATTTGCATGTAAATGCACCTCTTTTTCTCTTGTATCTGTAGGGAACTCAGAAAATTAAATCCTCAAACATAGATATCGATTGATCTTCTATAGAGTTCGACTTCCACTGTTCAGTTCTGAAACTTTTGTTTGGAACATGCAAATCACATGTCGAGTCCCTTGATATTGGTGAGAGATATTAGCAATAGACAATGAAGCCATTGTAGGTACATACTGTGGCATGCGGTTATGCAGAAAATCTTTAATAAATTTTGTAGCTATGTTACGTTCTCCGCCACACAAAATATGTTATATACATAATATAAGTTACTACTGCTATATTATTTACAGTAGCAAACTTTGTTTTGATACAGCCGATGACGCTGTGTAAGAACATGGAACCTAATAGGCATATAGAACTTGCATTGAATGAGTGTTAAGATAGACCAGTTATACTTTTTTGCATGGGGCAATCGGTGGCGTTTTTTATTTAACCCCGTTTCATCCGTCAACCTTACGGAAAAGTTGCCGGTGGCGGTGAATTTAACCAAAGGCACTTTTGGCTAGATGCGAATTTGGTTTAATATATAACTTGAACTCGGCACTGGAGAGGTTTCTTTAATTTTCGACATATCGACGTGAAAAGGAAACCCTATCGCTTTCACGCTTTCGTGAGAAAACCCGCGGGCAAATCTTACGATTAGACGAAAATATCAGCCGTCTAGGAAATTTTCGTTGCGGAATGAAATAAATTACTTGATTTAAATCGGCATCTTTTACTTCGTAAATACTGGGAAAGTATAAAGCTTTGTTAGGGTCTTTTGCAAGATTTAATTCCGTTCGGCCATGCCCATTTCGTGCAATTCTCACAACAAAGAGACTCCTCGTTCATGTCAGTCCACCATTATTTATTATTATTTACTGCGTTCCTGCCGTTCTCATTAAATCAGTTATTAAATTTAACCACTTATTCGAGCCACGGCAATATTGCAACGCTACCGTTGCAGAATCGCCTCAAGGACCTCAACCGAGACAATTGTCCTGGAATTACCGCCTTACGTCGCAAGCGGTCGAACAAAGCCGACCATACACAGAAATTTTGCAGCTTTGTCCATCCCCACTCTTGCCTCGAAGTCAAGACCATTTTCGGAAATAATTCAGTAAGAACATCAAAGAAAATTTAATTCTTTTTATAGAAAATATACAATATATTTAACAAAATATCATATTTTATTCACTACTGCAAACTGATTAAATTCAATATCGTAGCTATGATCTTCTCGCCCTTATCATGGTGTAACAAATTAAGCAAAGGATCCTTAATTTTCTCTTCCAACAACGCAAACAGTTCGCTCCTCATAGTTTTGATCATTTCAGCAATCTACAATATTAAACCAAAATTATTTGTTGCAGTACATCTAATTAACCCACCTTGTGTTCTTCAACTTGAAACATGATCCAGCCACCTTCTAAGGAAATAAACGTGCACCCGTTTCTTACCGTAATTTCAAGATCAGATCCAGAAAACAACACCAAAGGAACAATCGGGACCATCGTGCAATCCCTAAAGAACACTTTACTCGTTCTAACCTTTTCCTGATACACTAAATATGGACTGTGAAAGTTGCGGACTGTATAATTCACCGAACTCGGGTGCATAAACACCTAAAACATCCAGCTAATAAAAGTTAAAAGTTTAAAAGAAAATACCAACCATTTCTTGAACAGTAGCAAACTTCAAATCTTTTGCGTCGTTCTCTTTAAGTACGGCGCCGCTGGCCGTCTTCACGTAAGACTTGGACGGGGTCAGCACTTTGATCACGTTAGGGTACAAGGCCGCGCATAGAATGGAAGACAGGACGTTAATATTCTCGCCATTTCGGTTGAACTGGAACGTAGATAGACAAAAAACTAAAAGCGTGTCATAACTCACGGCCCGCCCGCCTCTTCACACACTTTAAAAGGCATTTTTCAGTAAGATATTTGACGGCGTCTCTTTATCTCGGTGGTAGAAACCAGTGTATAACATTTACTCGAAACAGGTTTAAATAGTAGAAGTAAAATATATTGCAAAATATCCTAGCAAAAGAAGTGAAAGGCAGACGTGTGCATATGGATGTTACCAGGAAGACACGTAAAGTAGTACAAAAATATATATAAATACAGCATTTTATAGTCTGAGAAGAATTACCATGAAATCAGATTATTGCATTAACCTTAAAGACGATACAACCGGCGCTATTATTATTATTATAACACGATAGAACAATAAACCTTGTTACAATAGCAGGTAGGGAGATATCGCCATAGCTTCCAAACAGACTTCGAATATTTTGAATGCATGCAGATGCTCTTAACTAATGAGTGTTTTTATTAAACCGCATATCGCCCTCACCCGCGGGAGCAATTGTTTAAAATATCCCATCATAAATATTAATCGTTGATATATGGCTGCATGATAAGAAGCACGGAAATAATAATAATAACAGTATCGTGATAAATAAAATCGCGATAATAGTGCGATGGTAATTTATGACCTCTAAACTCGAAAATAACGGCATTTATGTAGACATTTATAGGGGGATCGGCGCTCAATTTGCACCAGCACCTTTCGTTCATCTATAACGGTCTATGCATTATTTGGAGATATTTTAATGTGGAATGAATCGTTAAAATTTGAATTAATGAAATAGAAATTCAATTCATTTAAACCACAATTTCTTTCAAATAACTAAATTGTAATACCATTAGCTGGTTTTTGTGTTTGGGGAAATTGGGCTTCGTTTTGCTATAAGAGTTCTTTGAATTACACTTCAAGAGTTTAGCTTTGCTCTTTGGAAAGTACAGCACGATAAACGGATGATTGTTAAAAAGTAGAGATTTGCGAGCAGAAAGTTATGTGAGTAACAGCCCAATAAATTTTCCAAACACCTTGGAATTACCACAAACATTAACAATATTTGATTATCAGATCATGCAAAAGCAAGTTTAAAACGATCAGCAGACATTAAATACCTCTGATCCTGTTACGCTCAAAACATCGTCTTGTCCGTTGCGCCTCCTGCCCCCTAAGTTGACAGAAATAAACCCTATATCGACTAAAAATTCCAAAAACTGATGTTTGATATCCGCTATCATCATAAGAGTTTTGTGCGATAAATAATTCTCATTGGCGAAATTCCTACCAGCCATGCTGCTCTTCTTGAACACCGTCAGCCATTTCTGCAACAATATTTTAGCATTCTCTCTCAAAAAAAAAGAATTGCATTTATACCTTATACGCCATTAAAACGGTAATGTGATCGCTCCTGCCGACGGCAAATTTTTTTTTCTTTTCGTTTGCCTCATTTTTTTTACCGAAAGGCGTGACAAACGGGTTTTTGTGACTCAAGCAGGCCGCCATCGTTAAGGCCGCATCTACGCACGAAAAGATGGCGCCGTACAACATCAATTTTCCGATGCGGACGTCCACGGGTAAGGCGGCCAAATGGTGGCCTAAAGGCGTCAAATCCGCCAGCTTATCCAAAGCCCCGGCGTTCTGCAGACGCGAGATAGCCGTTTCCATGTTCTCCTTAACGGGGGGCTCGATGAAAGAACCTGCAAAACGAGGAGAAATCCGATAACGGAAGAAGATTCAAAGTGAAAATGAAAAATGTATATTAAAGAAACTTAGAAAGAAAGCATAACCAATTATCACGGATAAAATAGCAAAGAAATGGCGAAAAAGATAAACATAAATTTTAAAAAGAAAACAAAATAATAAACTTATGTTAATTATAAATGATACACAGCTTGATGCTTCAGGGTAATCCGTAAAAATGTACTTGATCCACCCTCTACGAATCGTAAACTAAACAATTTTGTTTTCCGCAACCAGCAACACGGACGTGCAAACCGAGTAAATAAATAACTTACGAAAACGGCAATTAATTATCTGCAAAACGTCGTATGACTACACAACTTTTAGAATCGCCCCACTGCCCATTATCATCTGTGTTACTCTTTAATTCTACGGTATGTTTTACTAGTTATTTCTGATAAAACTTAAAGTTATTTTTAATATTATTCAATTCAGACTTGATCTTTCCAGCACGAAAACTACGTTTTAATTTAATTAATCCGTCTCTTTAAGGTGGTGGAAAGATCTCCTTACCTAAAACCTGAGCGACGTCTCTTTCATCAAAGTTCTGCAACACTTTGATGTTCAAGATGAGTTGTTCCAGCGGTATTCTGTGAATTTCCGGTATCGGTTGAGGCAACATGTGATGTTTGAATCGGTGACTGGTGTAAAGATGGATGCACACGCCTGACATAACACGTCCGGCTCTACCTTTGCGTTGTAACGCATTCGCTTTAGTCACCCACACAGTCTCAAGACTTTCCATGTTCCGATTCGGATCAAAATGTTTCTCTTTCATTTTACCTGAATCGATAACATAAACGCAATCATCTATGGTAACCGAAGTTTCAGCAATATTGGTCGACAATACTATTTTTCTCACTCCATCTTTCGGTTTCCTACAGAAATCGATCAACACTAACTAATACAGTAACAGGGAAAATTACTCACTTGAAAATCATCGCTTGCTCTTCGCTGGTAAGTGAAGAGTGTAGGGGTAAGAGTTGATACTTGCGGGCGCGTGCGCCAAACTCAGGATGTTCGTTTAACTGATCGTATAAGCTAGTAATTTCAGCTA
The DNA here is from genome assembly GCA_905333025.2 of Pyrochroa serraticornis. Lineage (NCBI taxonomy): Eukaryota > Metazoa > Arthropoda > Insecta > Coleoptera > Pyrochroidae > Pyrochroa > Pyrochroa serraticornis. The sequence continues at coordinate 2,359,341 of HG995157.1, read as the reverse complement.
TTCCAGGCAAGAAAATTAAAATAGTTCCTTTTTTCGGGTAATCGTGGTCCCCGGAAACAATCCATTTCAGCACTGTTTCAATCAGTTCGTTGTTTATTACATTTAAGTCCATAAGGAACAAATTCTTGCAGGTCTTCATGCTGCAATCTGTCGACCCAATCAATTGATAGAAATTTAAATTAACTTAAAATAAAATACTCAACAAAATACAAACACTGTTACCAGAAGGTGCCACAGTTAATGTCGTTGAAATAAAGCTAAAAGTCTCTCAATATTGTAATGGTATGTACATAAGTGAGGACTATCATTTTGTTAGGAGGGGTACACCTCTAGCACTTACGCCATCTGGGAGCGGTGTCTGCACATACCAGCAACTTCGAAAGTCGACACGGGTAAAAACCATACCCGTTACTTATTTCAAAATTATCTTATACAATTAGATTAGAAGGTGTCTTAAGGCTAAAATGACTATCAACTAAGACAGCAATTGTTTCAGCTAGTCGGTTAAAAATTATTTAAATAAAAGAAAAATCTAATTATCAACTATGAACTCCATCATGAGAGTCATTTACAGGCTTTAGCCTCATCTTAATCTACCATTAGACTAAAAATATTATAACGACCAAAGGTAGAGGTGAAAAGACTTTTTCTCCAATTAATGTAAAAAGTGCAACTTTTTTGGACTACTGATGTCCCAGATACTGGCGATAAGAAGAACCTACCGCTGTATCGACCCACTACTTGGGCGATGCTAAGATTTTCGTCCTTGATGTTATCCTTGGGTACATGACCGGAAGCGACGTCAAACGCCGACAATTCGGCCTCGATGGTCTCCGAATCGTATCTCATTTTCCTGCAATAATTTGATCCCTCTTCCAGGACGTAACCACTGGTCTCCAAAATGTCTTCCAAGAAGTACTGTTCGACGGGAAACGTGCGACCTGGTATATTCAAAATTGGAACGTCGCCAAAGTAGTCAGAAAACAACTGAGCATTCATGGTAGCACTCATCAAAATCACTTTTAAATCAGGCCTGAGAGGCAACAATTCTTTCAGGATCAACAACAAAAAATCGCTGAAATAAAAACAAAATTAAATCCTTGCAGCAACATCGAAGCATTTTCTTTTAGTTCGAATCACCTCCGCTAAAATTCCTGTGACATCACTAATAAGTACGTACCTTTCTTCGCTCCTTTCGTGAACCTCGTCGACGATTATGTGGGTAACATTAGGAAGAGTGGGTTCGGACTCGAGTCTCCTCAATAAAATCCCCGTAGTGCAAAAATTCAAACGAGTATTAGCCGAAATTTTACTTTCTAACCGAATTTGATACCCTACAGTATTGCCAATTCGATCAACCCTTTCGTCTGCAACCCTTTCAGCTACTCCTATTGCCGATATCCGTCTCGGTTGTGTACAAACTATTTCTATGTGTCTTTTATCGTTATTATAATTAACTAACCAATCGTCTAGAATATATTGCGGAACTTGAGTACTTTTACCACAGCCAGTTTCTCCGCTTATCACAACTACTTGAGATTTTTGAATAGTGTTAAGAATATCATTCATCAACCCCCACGCAGGCAAATTCTTACGACCTTGAAGCATTTGAAGATATTTTTGTTCAGTAATAGTTGTTTGAAATTTTGCGGCTAACTTCTCATCTATAGCAAGAGTTTCTTTCAGACTAAAAATTCTTTTATTATCACGACTGGTCACACCTTTTTTGTAATGACTGGGTCTTTTAACTTTAACAATACTTAAACCGGTCTCGTTAAACAATTTTTCGTTGGGGTTGAGAAATTGTGGGTCAGTTTTCAAATGATTAGTCATTTCCTCATCGTTTAAGAGTAGTTCCGTTATTGTGTAAACTGAAGGAATACCGCCTTCAGCCATAAGCTTAGCTTCGTCATACAAACGTTTGCAGATATGTAAATTGACTAAATGCGGCAATACTGCATCGGTTTTTAAAAAAATTAAAGGAGGCTCATAGGGATATTTGGTGTTGGTTGGAAACCGGATTTCAAGTTCAAAATAAAAATCGGTTAAATGAGAATTGACGCTGTTAGAGGACGGTTGTACTTCTTCTTCATGAGAGAACCGACAATTGTTTCCATACTTGCAGTGGCCCCTGAGATAGTTTCGACACTTGTCCTTTTTCTTTTTGTTTACAGCGATAGGCTTGAATATCAGTAAATTAATTTAAAATTAACAAATAGAAGCAAAAAAACCTGTTTTTTCCTAGGTTCTTCTTTGTTGTGAAATATTTTAATTAAATAATCCAATTTGAGAGAGAGAATCCATACAAAATTTGGAACTTTTTCACTGAAACTACTTTCATAAATTGATTCCAATGAACTTTTCTCGTCAGTTCTCTGCTCTAACAGTTCTTTTTCTGACAAATTATGGTCGATTTCTTTGAGACCTCCAGGGTTAAAGTATTTATTGTATAGCAAATAGAGGGAATCTTCAACGTTACCCCCGCAATAATAAAGGGACTCCAAACAGTGGTTTTTGTGAAAGCCGTAACTAAAATTGCAAACTTCAAGTAATGTCGTTGAGAAACATTTTATTTACCTTTCTAATCGTAATAAAGCAAACTGCTTTAACCTCTCATCTTCATCTTGGGGACTATCATTGTATTGAGAAAAATCATAACCGCCTTTAACAACCAAAGTTCCATGTCCCACCCAATACTTTTTAGACAAATTAGTTTTAATGTCCTGATAATCGGAAATAGTTTTTAACACAAAATCCTGAAAATGATTGCTTTAGTTTCCATTGAAACTGCATATATCTCCATACAGGTCCATGAATGTACTTAAGAGTTTCCAACACGTCTTGCTGGGCATTGTCGCTTAACCTAAGAAACTGGAGTTCCTCTTTGACGTGGTTTTTCGTTTGAACTGGGGCTTTGCTGCAAAATTTCAGGTTTTAATACTGTAAATAATTTTGAGGTTATAAAATTTGCTAACCCTGTTTTGACATCGGGGACTTCTCGGAGAAAAAAGTCGGCTTTATTAATAAAATCTTCACTGGACATTTCGCAGGAATTTTACGTAAAATTGTGCAAGACTTATTTAATTAAAATATTCCATAACCAAGTGTAAAAGTGGTCGATGGTAGCGCCTCTACCAGAGTTTCTCCAAGCTAAAAATTTCCTGTCAGCAGCAAGTAGGGAACTTCTCTAACTAAACCTTGAAATCGCGCTGCGTCGTGGTGGATGATAGCACTAACAACGGGATTCCCCTATTTAAATCCTGCATCGAATATATTGAACTCTTGGTTGTTAATTTAACTTTAAAAATTTTTTTTAAGAGACCGCCATCTAAATTGCATTTCTCCTCCACAATAGCTTTCTAATGGGGCAGATTAAGCTTTATTTTAAATCAATTTACAGCAATTAGCGACACTATAGCAAATCCAGGGGTAAATTGCTGTGGAAACAAAAGTGACGATTTTGTGTCAACAATCCAATTATCGTAGCTGGTATTACCAATGGCTACTTAATGACGTATCGCCGTTATCACGTGCCCTTTCTCTCAAAATTTCCCTTCGTAGTGTTTAAATATTTCAACGAACATTTTTGATCTACATCCCATAAAGTTCATAAAAACTTCAATGGTCTAGAAGATGTCAGTAAAATTATAACAACACTTGGTTTTCCGCAAGTAATTTTAGAACAAAACTTGTACACCGTTACTTAAAAGGTGATCAACAAGTTTTGGGAAATATTTTATTAAGTAATATCTTCGGTTTATCATTGTTTTAAAAGCATGCGTTTGTAATTAAATAAATATACACAGACTGTATGATAAATAATTAAGATATACGAAAAGGAAAATAACTCAAGTTGAAATATATTTGTTATTCAATGCATTTTCTTTTGGTACGACGATACTCTGGGGCCATACATTTTAACAAATGCTATTTTAAAGAATCGGACCGAAAACGACGCACAAAGTAATTTCTAGCGTTGGCCGCCCTTTGGAAATAAACCTAAATTACGAAACACTTCTCTACGTTGATTAAATGTTTTTATTAAAAATTTTAACTCCGTTGCTTGTAACACTTTTGTATTATTAAACAATAGTCATTGGAAGCAATTGTTTGCATCTCCACCATCAGCAATTAGATATTACCAGATCACTTCAAACATTCGTACGGTCGTTAATTAATTGAAACAATAATTGCCGAAGTTTCGAGTGACGTTTGTTTCACTAACAAATTAGTATGTACGTACCTTTTCTTGACCCGTTTAATTGTTTTTAATGAGAATGCAGTTTGAGCAAGGCGAGCAAACAAATTTTACCATCGTTTTAATGGAGATCCGCGTCAATAAGAGACGTCAGTCAACGCAAAGAATTACTATGTTTGTTGGTAACGAGTAGTCCTTTCGCAAGTGTAGTTGGCCTCTGTTGTATTACATGGAATGATATCAAGGCCCGTTATAAAATTTAGATTTTTCTCGGAAAATGACGCGAGAAAAACCTTGTTAGAAAGTTAGAAATCAACGACACGTCCGTAGATGACACTACAATTTGACAAATTCAATGAGTTGTTTTAACTATCGTAAGTCATTGTCATTTGTTACAACAGAGTATAACATGATGTAAGTCGCTCAAGAGGCTTGTTGGACGATATCGAAACTATTTATTGATGAACTGATAAGATTATGTAACATTCAAGAGACATTTGATTTTTTTTTTTATTTTTTGGAATTAAATTAAACAATATAATTCATAATTCATACAATTATTGCATTTTGTCAATTCCGTCAAATTTTCACTTTTAAAGCTCAGTATCTTGAGAAATGGCAAAATGCAAACGATTTAAAATTAAGTAACAAGAGATGTCTGAAAACCAATCCTGACAACCACAGAATCGCAATTTTTCTCTAGCTTTCTAGAAAGGTCGCGATACGACAATAGGAGCTTCAAGATATGGGAATCGAGCCGAAAATCAAAATCAGGCAAACAACATTCGACAAAAGCGGCAAACCAAAACTTAGAAAAATGCTTTATTAGAATCTTGACTGTTGGTTATCATTTCTGACGAACGTGATTATAGACACAATTTTTTGTTATTGATACTTACCTAGGTCATAGGTAGAAAAATAATTAATTGATAAATTGCGTTACGAAAATTTAGATGGTCCGTATCGGTGGAATTTTCGATTGGTATCAGTTCGGGGAAAACAAACAAGTCTTGAGAAACTTATACATTAGTACTTTTACGTCAGAACATCCTGGATAATAGGAAGGTACTTGAAGAAAGCAAAATAGTAGTTGTAATGAAAATCCGCAGACTGGTTATCAATATGTAAAGCGGGAAATAATACTGGTGGCGACGTGATTTTGATATAGATGTGATGTTTTTCTAGATCTGATTTTGTTTACAAAAACAACCAAAAAATCTATTGCAAGTATAGGAAAATTATACTGGCAATCATACAAACCCACGATGAGACAATAGAAAAATAAAATTAGACATGGTGACAGCATAAAAAATCCTTGGATTTTCTTAAAGATATTACTACGCAAAATTAGCAGTTTGAAACACAAGTGTGAAACATGTTAGTTTGATCATTACATTTATTTATTAATTTAAGTCTTTTTTTACAAACTATATTTCGGTATTATAAATTTATTTAATATGCAAGTTTGGAAAAAACTTATTACAAGCATTTTTGAAAAAATATTCCGCTTAAATGCTGGTATTAGAAAAAATAACGAACTTCTATTTCTCAAGACTTCAATAATTTATTGGGGATAAAAATGAATAGAATACTTAGAATTTTTATGTGATAATTTTAAGCTATTCTTGTTGGAATTGCCTCCCCCAGAAAACCTGTTGCTCTAACTAAATTCAAATGGTAATTCTAAGTTTTTAGGTATTATTTTCAAATCTTTCACCTGGTTAAAGCCCAAAAAAAATTTACTCAATTCTCCCAACATCCGTTAGAAGACTTCTTTCCCAATTCGATATGATGTGTTACTAAAGTAGTACATTTACACCATTTGCACGTGCATGGTGCACTATTTTTGTAAGAAGGATTCAAGAAAGCCAACCATTAGAAAACAGAAGCCCTTCCAGATTTTAGAATTATGACACTCTGCATTTATTTATAAAAAAAGGTGAATAGAATTCTAGTATTTTTCCACATAGCCTTAAGCTGTTTTTCTCCACTTTGTTTCGCAAAATTTGAGACTTGATTGGTTTTAACCAAGCATGAGGAACCTTTTCTAGTTTAACGCCAAATTAGTATTTTATTTCCGAGTCAAAGTCCAGACCAAATTATAAAATACAATAAATTAATATTAAATTAATTAAAACCAAATGCTACTTTATATGTATTTCATTTATTTAAAATACAATGGTTTGATTATTAGATTGACTTCTAGTCCATGGGAGGCCCCAAATAGTCAGAGGGTACTAAGAAATGTACTTATATTGAAATTAATATTAACAAAGCAACCTAAATAGGTACCTGGAACATAAAACACTCGGTTTAAGTGAAAGATGCCCCGTAAATGGAATATGGGTGACTGCACTTAATATTATGTAGATAACGATACGGTAGTGTACTTAAATAGAGTAGAAGCAGTGGCGTATTAAGTCAGTTTTGCACTCCAAGCATAAAGATATTTGCATCTTTGGTTTATGAAAAACAGTTAAGAATTTAATTTTTAATTGACAAAGAAAGTAAATAAGGAATCGCAATTCTTTTGTGCCCTTTTAAAGCTTTGTGTTGAATGCCTAAGGTTCTTAGACTTCTGCAATAATATGCCACTGAATATAAATTATGGTTAATAATCAATGAATCCGTGATAAAATTTGTACCGTATTCTGATCGCATTATAGCTCTAAAGATCAAGACAAACCAAAGAATGTAAATATTCTGCACATCTATGCCCCCACCTTACCTACACATGGTCCCGACAGCAATGCGTTTTGTAGTTAACTGCGAAAACTGAAATCTCAAACCAACAACAATGGGGTAACACTAATAATTGGTGATCTTAACGTAAAAGACTGAGTAGAAGATATAGAAGAAAAACAAAATGACAACCAACACTGTTGCTGTTTTGTCAAGAAGTCTTCAATACCTGAAAGAGATTATATACATAGACATCACCTGAACGTGACATGAACGAAATAGTACAAAATTAAATTGTTTGTATACTTAGATAAAAGATACAGAAATCAAGGAAGAGCTTGTTGAAAAAAAGATTTATGGCGACAGAATAGACAAAGATTAGTTTAGATCTGAGAAATACGCACCTATTAAAATCAGAAGTGATTTGAGCTCTCAAAACAATGAAACATTACAAGCCTGCAGACTCTGATTATATATACAATCAAGTCCTAAAGCTTGTAGAAGATATTCTGTTAAGTAACTTTTTCAATTAGGTATACAAAACAGCTGCTATTCCCAAGAACTGGCTGCAACCAGGTTTTATTACTATTCCCAAAACACCAAATGCCAATTAATGTAATCAATCTTACCTCATAACTCATATGACCAAGATGCTACTGTTAATTATTGCCACATAGAGATTATTGAAAGTGTAAAACAGATCTACACGACTCACAGTGTGGTTTCCGTCAAAGAATGAAAACATGCAAAATACTTTCCACTTTTATAAATATTTAGGCTACATTTGACAATGTGAGACAACAATAATCGATAATTTACTCCAAGACAAAACACTAGATGCGGATAGAATTTGTGAAAATTCTGCATGGGAATCGATCTGTAATAATTAGGGCAAAATATTAAAGAAGGTATCAAAATCTACATATAGTATGTAGAAATCTAGATGGTATGGTAGTTTTCTCTAAAAGTGATGATGATTAGTAGATGATAAAACTATAGCAGCCGAAGGAGATCACCTAGGCGTAAAAATTAACATTAAAAAATTATGTTGTTTAGCAGAAATCTAGGGTATCAAAAAAATTTCTAAATTTAGATACCTTGGAAACCAAGTGATGGAAAACTCAGACTCAGATTTCGAAAAATGCACGAGAATAGAAAATGTTAGATCAACTTGTATTAATATAAACAAGCATTTAACCAATCGAATCTTGCGCCTTGCTGTATGCTACAGATGGATAGAATATGTCACCAAGAATGAGGTTCTGAGAAAAATCGGAAGAGGCAGAGAATTAACAAGCCCAATAAAGCACCGAAAAACTTCTTGGCTTAAGAGCAATTGTAAGAAAAACAAATATTACTTGCTTTTACTTCTTACGAAAAGTAAAATAAAGGAGATAAAAAATGTAGGATGCTTTTCATTAAAATATTTGTAAATTGGCCGGATTCAATACATAACTACTCTTTAATTAGAAACACTAGAAAAGTAGTAAAGTGCGCAGATGGCTTAAATTTTATGTTAAAAGCTTGATCATTTGTGTCATATAATTATTAAGCGCTACTTGTTTTGCGTTTTGTTTTTATAATTTCATAAAAATTAAAAATTGCATATTTTTGAATTAATTTAAAGAATTATACACTAAATCAATACTAAACTTTAAAAGACTTAAACATTTAAATTTTTTTAAGATAACTGTGAAATATTTATAATTTTCAATAAAACTCTTAAAATTTTTAGGAGACTTATAATTATGGAAACCGAGACCAATACTACCACTGGCTATGACTCGTAAATTTGATAACAAATCAAATAGTTTTGAATAGGGATAGTTAATTTCTATTGTAAAATTGGTCTTTTGAAAAAAATTGATTTATTTTCAGAACAATAATACCAGCCTATCCTTATTGTGGCAAGTGTTTAAAAAAAAACGTAATTAAAATTTTTTACTGTAAATTCAGTACCTTTAATTTCTATTATTATATTCTTCATTATATTCTCTGAAATAGATTAGGGTCGAATCCAAACTAAGTAAATACCCGGAACCAACTTCCGGGCTGGGGATTGCCTATATAATATCTTCTAACCGAATGATTAGTAACTTCAACTTTTAAAATTCAATTTTATTTTTTATCGAACTAACTCAGATATTTATAGAGAAGACCTTGATTGCCAACTCCGGATTTCTGTATAAAATAATTTGTTACGTATAATAAATTTCGTTTCTTTTTCTAAAATAATTTGTGATAATACAAAATAAGTTTATTATAGGTTATTAAAATTGTACCCACCTACTTCTAAAATCTTCATATGATGACTAACTCAAGTTAGTCGTTACCTTTTAGAAAGCGACTATAAAATTGTCGAAAACTTTCTGCTGCAAATTGCTAAGAGTTTTTTTCATAAAACTTTTACTAATTGACTGTATTTGTTCAAAATTTCTATGAATACTTATTACAACTTGATGATTTAATTTGGTTGAAAAATAAAGCAGTACAGTAAGAAAATAAGGATTTACAGCCAGAACGTTTTTCTTATATGTGTAATTAGTTCTTACGTTATTAGAGTGCCCTCGAGAAGCCTAAAAAAATCGTAAATTGGAAAGATTATAAGTGAAAACAAAACTAAACAAATGATTATTTCAGCACTTCTATATCTACTTTAAATTGACGTATAGAGTTTGATAAGTTTACTTCGGAACCCGCAGCTGATTAACTTGGTGACTACGAATTTTAATTGGCTATGAACGAGTACCAAAACAATCACCAATTTTTATACTTGAGATTAAATATAAAACTTTCTGATTTTTTTTTATCATCTGATGTGCGTAATAAAGATTGATAGAGGTGCAACACATTTCTCAATGAATATTCTTTACTACAACATAAGTTAGTAATATAAAATTACCACTTTTTACAATCATAAAACATATTGATTTTAAATTTAAATCATGCCATCCTTATAAATAAAATTTTTGCGTTATTCCCACGTAATGCCCTAAATTGTATTTTTCCTTGATGTTTGGTTCATCTCGTCGCAACAATCCTCTAGTAAGAAATTGCAGTATCGGTTGCCTGTATGGCAAAATTTTATTGAAATTTAAACTGTTTGAGTTAACAACAAATTTGTAAACCCTGTAATTATTTCTTTTCCATACTCATTAGTTAAACCAAATTTTTTTCTCTTTAATTTTTATTTTTTAAACAATTAGCAAAAATAATTAATGCAGCTGCTCCATCAACTTTCTTTCTCGACGCCTAGAGTAAAGCTTATGCGAATGTTAATTCATCTGTTCAAATGTATCGTAAGGGTATCTTTAAAACAGTTCCACAAGACTTGAGTGAAATTTGACATGTTGACAAATGTTGAACTAATTTTGGTGAACTTGAATATTGTTAAAAGAAATTTTACTCAAATCATGTCCACCACTGATACGTGGTGATTTGACTATTCTCTCTATTAAATAAACGTGAAATAACATTTGAATAATGACTTGTAATATTTTTTCTAATATAATCTTTGCTTAATTAGGCTGTAACTGTAAATAATTTTATTATAATGTTGTTTTTTTGATTTTGAGACCGTGAAATATCATTCCTATAGTTAAGAGTTCTCCCCGTAGAATTAATTCATGTTTTCTACCTTAAAAGATTACTTGAGAGGAAAAAAATATCCAGAAGATAATGAGTTAAAAGATGGAAATTTTTCATAATTTTGCATCTAAAAAGAGTTTTTAAAGGTTAAAATTATAACTCAGTAGAACCACCCAATAAATTGAAATTAAAAAAAAAATGTATTCAACGTAAAATTATTTCATTTTTCTTCTAACAATCTTTCCTTTATTCTTTAAGTATGTATATCTTCTCTCATTTATCCAGTAGAATGTGAAATATTTTTCGGCCCTATTTCCGATAATGGTCAAAATTATAAGATTATATTAACTATTTGTTCTTAAACAAGAAAACAAATTATATTATCATCTTGAATTGGTCATTGACACTCTGGAACTCATCAACACAGAAAATTTGAAAATCTTTTATTTCAGTTGATTATTTGCCAGTAAAAATTGAAGTAAGAAGTTATTCTTTTAATATCTAAAACGTTGTTACAAATTTTGCCGAAATAATGACTTATTAAAAAGTGTTTTAGGTACTGCTAAAGTCTGCTAGATGAGATTTATGAAACACTGGTTAACAGAGCATTTAGCCGACAATTAATTTTCTAGTATTTCAATTAATGTTTAATTCTGCACAACCTATAATCATGTAGGCTCGCCCTGTAACGTTAGGTAAGTAGGTAAATAAATAATACATACAATCGCATACTCACTCACTATGTCATCTATCAAAATTCATGAAGCGAGAGTTGCGTTGTCAATGGGTTGAGTCAGATAAATGCAAGGAAGCAATTAATACCAAAATGGTCTTCAAAAATTTGTACTTCACAAGAGATGGAAAAACCAATTGAAAACTAAAGAATTTCGAATTAGGAACTATTAGTTTTTTGTTATATTTAATTTTGAAATTAAAAAAGTTGAATCTGCTTTAATTTGTCGAAGATGAAATAAAACATAACGTAAAAAGATTGACCAATAAAAGCTACAACTCCAAAAGTTTCAAAATAAGGAACAAAATTTTTAAGATTCTTTAAAGAACAACTTTTATAAGTAATAGTGAAGAATGTGCAATTTTTTTTATATCTAATTACATAACGCTTCGATATTAACATCAGTAAAAACAGTAAAACAGCAGGATAAAAGTAATATGCTAATTTTATGCACTCACGCCAATAGAACTGACAACAATGAAGCATAAATGCCACAACGAATGCCTCACATAGTAAAATTATCTCATTTGTTAGCGTAAATAGGCCATAAAGAAATAAGTTTGAAGTATAATTTTTGACCAACCATTCTTCTCTGTAACCTTCCAGTTTAGAAATTTACGTTGATATAATTTTTATGAAAGATGGTAAGTACTCAATTGAAAGTAATGTTGGTTTTCAGGTTTTCGAGGATGTTAAATAAATTGAATGTATTCCGGGTATTCTCATCCGGCAAAAATCACATCTGCCATCTTCAGGTCGTTTGTCTTGAGTGGTAGCGTCTGTCTCAGCAGCATTTACAATAATATTTCAATATTTTCATGGTTCCAAAAAGAAAAATTAAAGTATCTAAACTTTTAGGTTTCTTTACTTATTAAAAATTTTGATAAAAAATCGTGTTTGATTTAAGTAACGCTTAAAGATTTTGTAGGATAAAATCAATGAATAAGTGTCTCTCCAAATCAAATTTGTACTAAAAGGGGGAGTTTATCAAACTGCAGTAATAACATTTTAGTATTATCGTGATAATTTTACTTGGACAATAAATATTTTTATATTTGAATTTTTTTTTATGGTATCTTGCTTACTCACATCATATTCGCATTTTAATTAAAGTTTATATTAAAATAGTTTCATGACGATTGATTTTTATTGTAATCTCTATGTCTAGTTTAAATTGTTTATGATGGTAGTAAAATAGAAGAAAAGTTTTATCGTAAATAAACATATGTAAGGGGAAATCCTATGTTATTTTAAAATAACATTTTAATCAAACCGGAAACAACGTCAAACTTTAGTTTAGTGTACAATACCAAATGCGTTATCTCGTGTAGCACAAATTGTTGATTAAGATGAAAGAGTTGGTAGCAAGTTAAGATGAAATACATGAAAGAAAATCAATTAAAAATTTTTGTGAAAACAAATATTTTTTACTCCGTTGACAAAGTATGTTCAAATAATTTCAGGGATTGCACCTACGTCCTGTAACTAATCAATGGTACGCACATATGTACATGGTTCACTGATAGTAATATAGAAGTTTCATCTCTAGTGACTTAAGTCAATGGAGTATATCATAGGGTAAATATTTAATTCAACGACTTTGGGTGATTTACTTTTATCCTCGAGATACTTCTAAGAATACTTGACAATTGTTGCTGACGAGAGAAATTGGGTTGTCTCAATTTTTTTCCAGATGTTAAAGTTGTTTTAATTGCACTTTAAATGAAAAGTGGAACGTTTTTACGAGTCCCCTTATAAAATTTTAATATCATTTCTGATTCAATTTGAGTTATGCCTTAATAAAAAAAGCGCCCCAGTTGGTCGTATTTGTTTCAAAATAATACCAAAACAAAAAAAGTTTTATATAATTTTACATTTATTTATTAACTTTTTCGAAAATCAACCAACGTTTGACTTTTGAATACATAAAAATTAGAATTTCAAAAAACATCGTTTTCTTTCCGCCAGCGTCGCGTTTGTAAAATTTCATGGAAGGAATCGTGTCAATTGTTAGATATGAGACAAAATCACAGCTTTTCAAACATAATCTACAAGTGCCCCCCCTACTTAGTTCGCATCCTTATAGGTATATCGCATACTTCTGTGAACATTTAAAGGCAAATGGCAAAGAGAAGGACAGTCATATCGCACTGGTTAAATGTTTATAAAAGTTCTCACTAAAAGTGTCGTTACTGGACTAATCGGTCAGTTTTTCATAATCCCGCACCCACCATTAGTGGCGGTCCCGCAATTGTTCCGTCAAGGATGGCGGATCATAGGGCCTGGCCTATTGTTCACCACCAAGTGCGTTTCTCCTTCCTCCGGATCTGTTAAAAATTTCCCCAGTTTTCAACTAATTCCACGGACGTTTGTGCTAATAATTCAGCCAAGTGGATAATCGCCGTAATACGGCTCGAGCGGATAACACCACTAAGTGCAGATTGTTATATATATTCCTTACGTGATTTGGTTCCGAGGATACTCTCAAGTAGGTAAGTACCACTTAATGCAACTCGAATATATCTGGGGTGGCGTCAGTAATCCGTGGTCACCAAACTAGCAAATCCGTAAGAAAACTAATTTCTAGCCAAAATGATGTCCAAAAAGAAATGGTTCGTTCTTCTCTGCGCCTTCGTAGGGTATTTGCTCATGGGTGCCAGCATTTACCACAACATCGAAAGTCAAGAGGAACAGAAAAGAATGGTGGAGGATATGAAAAATAGACACGAAATTGAAGGTACGAATTTTGAACGCAACTGAAATATTATTGTGGTCATTACCTAAAGTAATTTCGTTTATCGAAAAATATGGCGGCAAAATTGTGAAAATTTATATCAACCTGTTACTCGTTAGTTATTGTTATTGCTACTGCAAATAAAATTACAAGTGTTAAGTGCGTTAACTAATGATATGTAGCCTTGTTCGCGATATTTCCCAACTCGAGTGCAATACCTCAAAATTTGCAGTAATTTTTGTGCTGTTGGCCCAAAACTCTTGATATCCTATCAATCATTTATTCGACTTGTCTGACGTTATTATCCAATAATTACTGATAAGACAATGCTAATGTTATGATTCGCAACTGCATTACCCTAAACCAATCAAGTGATCAATTTCGTCTAAAAGACGATTTAGTTACTTGTTTTGTCAACAATAGCATAATATCAAACAATAATGCACCTTGATCGTTGCAAAAATCGGAGCAACAAGATAATATTTAAGACAACACACTTATCTAGGCGAGGTTTATATGACGCAGAGTAACCAATAATTTATAATTCTAGAAGCAATCAAGCACTTGCCCAACTATTTAGAAGATGAATTCTTCGATAAATTGAGCGAATATTGCGAGAAGCCTTTAGGCAGAAATATGACTAAAGTCGGAATCAGGATGAGATGGGACTTCTACCATTCTTTGTTTTTCGTCATCACTGTAGTCAGCACTATTGGTTATGGAAATCTTGCTCCTACCACCATGTTTGGGAGGATCTTCATGATTTTCTACGGCCTCGTTGGCATACCTCTCAATGGTATAGTCATGGTAACATTAGGAGGTTATTTCGGTAGATCGGTGAGTACTACATTTTTTCAAATTAATTCTATGCTAACTGGTCACTTGCAGTTTACCAAACTGTACCATCGATGGAAATCTTCGAAAATGATGTACGACACGACTCGTTTAGGGCTAATTAGCCAAATTATTCTCTATTTAGTTCCTGGATTTACTTTTTTCATCTTCTTGCCAGCAGTTATAATGGTAATTTTCGAAGGGTGGGCATACGACGTTGCTGTCTACTACTCTTTCGTTACTTTAACTACTATTGGATTTGGTGACTACGTTGCAGGTATTTTACGTCAATAATTTTAATTTTAAAATAGTTAACGTTTTTTTAAGGAGTTACCAACGTCCATCAGTTCTCGGAAAGTTACTATTTAGTTTACCAAATCTTTCTTTTGGTTTGGGTGATTGGAGGTTTAGGATATGTGGTGATGATCCTTAACTTCATAACGCAAGCAATGAGGAGTAAACAAATGAAAGAATTGGAACATATAATCACAGAAAACATCAAGAAAACTCCAGTAAAAATTCGACATGAACTCAGAAGTCTCCTGCAAGAGTTCCTCTTCATGCGCGTTAAACCTGTTTATAAAGGAGAGTTCGAATATACTCCAACAGTTCTTGAAAGAACCCAAAGTTGTCCTGATTTGACTATTTACACCGATCAAAACTCACCCTCAAAAGCTCGCAAACGAGCCTTCTCCGAGTGTCCACGTAGTTTCATCTTACAACGTGTCCAATCTGACACCGATTTAGAAAACATCGACAAAGATCGCACTTTTGACCCCAACAATACTTTTATGGTACATCAACAACGTATCAAACAAGTTTTGGAAGCTCTAGATAATCTCGAACCCAACCATCCACACGCTTACGATAATT
This sequence comes from Pyrochroa serraticornis, assembly GCA_905333025.2. Taxonomy (NCBI): domain Eukaryota; kingdom Metazoa; phylum Arthropoda; class Insecta; order Coleoptera; family Pyrochroidae; genus Pyrochroa; species Pyrochroa serraticornis. The sequence continues at coordinate 2,343,699 of HG995157.1, read as the reverse complement.
TACAAGATGAAGAAATCCTTGCTAGTGAAAAATACAATTCTCGATGGTCGTTCAAAAGTCAAACGCCATCGATGCCACCTCCAAAACGCAGACGTGCTATTAGCGAAATAAAAATTCCTCCCCCTTACAATCTTGAAACTCAACACGAGAACACGTGGTATGGACAAGAAGCCGCCAAAAATTGGGAAACTTATAAAGCCAGAAATAGAACTTTTTCGATGCCGACAAGTACCGAAATTAAGCCTGCACCAGGTTTCTTCGCTAGAATTAAGAACAAATTTATTCCAACCAAAGAATCAACAAATTTTGACGTAGAGAAACAAGAATTGCCACCAACCAGACGCGCAAGCACTATCAGTCCTGAAGATAGATACATCCGTCAAACTAGTAGAGGTCGTGTTTCGGTTTTATCAACAAATGATGAAGCAGTTTTGGAGCAAACTTCCATAGCTGAATTCATTAGAGCATTATCTGCGTTAGCAGTTCCGGATATTGTTTTGCCATCTACTAGCGGTCCTAAAAGAAAAATGGGAACTGCTGGAATTTCACCGCCAAAACCTCAACCGTCACCAAGAACACGTAGATTGGCGATTAGACCAAATTTACAATCAAGAAGAAGCTCGTTAATGCCGGAAGTTACTACTGTTCAAAAAGAAAGGAGGAGGTTTTCATTGAGGCCAGTTGATGAGAATTTGTTGATGCCTCCACCTCCTTATTCGCCGCCGCCTTCTCGAACGACAGGAGTGACGCCGAGGAAATTTTCGAGAATTTCAACAACACTTGCCGCCACTTCTACAAGTCCAGTTAAAAGACAAGTTAATAAAAAAGAAAAAGACGACAACAGTTGATTAGGATTGCCTTGATAATTCAGCCTGCATCAGGCGTGACAGTATTAGTGCTCAAGCATGTAGCGATCCACATGCCTGTTATCATAAAGTCTGTGATTAGTTTCTCAAGTGCCTAAGTAAAAAATGTAAATTGCATTGCAATTGAATAAAAAATATTTATTGGTTAAAAACCGATTGTTAAATGAGGTTATCGTTTTGGTAACGTCGTTGCGATTATAGGAAAAAACATTACCAAATACACGAATGATATCTACTTCAACCAGTCATTTGATTCATCAGCCAATCAATTCTTGCTTAAGACGTATAAAAAAATGTTTACTTTTCTACAATTGTGTTTCGTTTTGAGGGTTGGGGAAGAGGAAACGGTTAAAGGTAGTTTGATAGCAATATATTTTTACAAGTAAATGAGCATGGACATGAGCGGTTCGCTTGATGATGAGTCTTAACAACCTAGACCTAAGGTAAAATAACAGTAGGTACATGTATCAGTGCATTGGACCATTGCATCTGCAACAATGTTTCATTGCAAATCGTAACTTCTTGAAACGCAATACATTGTGGCAATTCTCAACAAACTACAAAATCGTCATATAAATTAGAATAAATAATACCATTTATAAGATAAATCATTACAACTCGGTCCCTGACTTGCCTGAGGAGTCGCAGCATAGCCGAAACTTGGTCATAGTTGAGAAATAAATACGTATATTCATGAGATCTATACGGTCAAGTGTCTTCTTCGTTCTGTTCGATTTCAGGCGGATCTTGCAGGGACAACGGAGGCGTTATTGCAATTGGCTGTTGTTCCAGCATCGTCATAAAAATCGAAATGAGGTTGTTAACACCTATCAAATAGCCATCCTCGTGATTGCCAACTTTCCATTTGGAGCTGTGCGTTATCGAGATATCTTCAGGCAATTTGATGGTTTTAGCGAAATCGATCAACCAAACGTTAGCATTATAGCGGTCATGCACGAACAGCAAGGAACTTCCGATGACCTGGAAGATTTAATACTTAATTCGTGACCAAAAAACTCAAAAACTCACCTCATGATTAATGAAAAACTGCGACGTTTCCAACGTAGCCTTAATTGCTTTTAACCTCTGAATGTATTTTGGCTGCAATTGAGAAAATTACTAAATTTTCAAGAAATTCAACAAAACTCACCAGTGCATGGGGAAATCCGTCTGAGAAATCCGAAAATGCTTTCACGACTTGTTCCTTGGATTTGGTGGTTTTAAAATCTTTGCTGGAAGTACCGTCGCCTTTACGTATGCCTTCTATTCGGAAGCCTAGAGTGGCTGTCGATGATATAGTTTCTCTCCAAACCATGTATCTGGGTTTGGTGACTCCTTTTAATTTGTGCTCTTCGTCGGTTGGTGCTTCTGAGTCAATTTGGCACATTTTCTCGTACATATCCTTTCTCAATTTTGGTTTCTCTTTCGCTTTAGCTAATTCTTCTTCTAGATAAGTTCGCACTCCGATCTTGCAGTCCATAACACAAGGGGAAACGAAATCTCCTAAAAGATCCTGCAACTGGATGTAAGAACATTCGCCGTCATCGCTGGCCACAAGTCCTTTATATTCAGGTACGTACGGCCTCAGTACGTCTTTCATCAAAATCTAAAAACCAAATATTAGGTAATTTCGTCACAGTTAATTTTTTAATGATTACCTTGAAACATTTTTCTTCTTTTACGCATAATTTCTTGAGTATCGTGCCTTGATCGGGCCCCGCTTTAAAGTTGCCTTGGTGCCCGGCTAGTTGCACCCACGGATACCTTTGTTTCTTGTAGGTTTGGAAGAAGGGGGTCCACTGAACGATGTTGCGTAACTTACGCCATCCCGAAGGCTGGAAACAGAAATAATCATGAATTGAAAGTAAACAGTGGCAGTTAGGATCTTGCACCTTATTGAAGTGCTTTTTTGTTTTTTGCATGTTTACGGTAGCTTATTTTCGTTCTAATTAATTGTGGTGACGAGTTAATAAATAAAATACCGCAAATTATTGACGTCAACGTGATTACAACCCGGTTCCGGTCGGACGGGATAACTTCCAGATTTAGAACGCGATTCTGGACTCCACGATAAAAGTTAACTGGTAAAAAATTGGCGATAGCAAAATGAGGGACATTATCACAAACACCAGTTACGTGAAATCATTAATAAAACCTTGTCTTCATTTCTTCATCTTCGCTTTCGTTTACTATGGGATAAATAAATAGGCTTGACAGTTTTCAGAAATATGGAGCAAATATGACTAGAAATAAATATATACAGAAAAATGTATAGTCTAGTCTCACACACTATACCCAAGTGTGATTTCTCCGGCATTTATAAAAATAGTTGAAAATCAGCAAAAACTCAATGACAATTCATACTTTCCGAAGTCTGCTCATGCCATGCCATGCGAGTATAAGCCATCGAGAAAAGAGTCAATCCAGTAATTTTTCAGGTCAATTGCAATATAAACAAGTAAAGCTAACAGGTTCTTGCTAATGATGACCTATATGGCGTAAATTAGTTTGCTCATATCGTTTCTGTCTTATCGCAAATTTTCCACAACCATGGCACGCTTCCGTTCACTTTTTTGCTTGAAGCGATTGATCCAAAACAGAGAAGCTACTAATGGAACCAAGTGACACCAGTCGACAAAACGTACAAACGTATTTACTTCCCGGTAACCACCTGATAGTCGATAATTTCATTGCGATAACTCGACGATATAGCCAACAACTTAAAAAAACGTTTCCAGGTAAGTAAACAGAAAACCACAACATATCACCGTTTCGAGTAAATAATAGCTATACCTATCGCACTGACGTCAATGCATACCGGAATGGTAAAACTGCGATTGAGTCTGGCGAAGGTTCAAAATTTCTGAAGCCCGGAGGATAAAACTGCATTGTGAACTTAATTAAGTTGTTGCATGCGGTTGAATTGTACGCAACCACAATAATAATCATCGAATGACGCACGCCCGCATAATTGTAGTACGATTCAGCTGTTTAACTTCCTGTTTTGTCCCCATTCCTGCTGTCGTCAAAATTTTCAGTTTCCTACATCAATTTGGAAATTTGGCCATCACTTGAAGATTCCACTATTGCTTGTTAGAAACGCTGGAGAATTCACAATTAGTTAGAGAAAGCCTGATGACGATGCGGCACTTCCTCTCTTTTTTTCCTTCTCCTGTAACGAGCCAAAGAACTTACGTAATCCTCACAAACCATCCTAGTTTCGTTTAGCCACAAGAATTTTCCAACACTGCCGGAAATCAACTGATACTCGCACTCAAAATTTGCGACCAAAATGAGATAAGGAGCAATAACTTTTGGAATCTGAGATAATTCTTAAAGGAGTTGTTACAATTTGTCCAAGTGATTGCGTGTTATGGGATATCACATAGATTTCGATCAAAACATTGAAATGTTTTTCGGACTTTGGTTGGAGATTCCGGGTAATTTGTTACAAAAACCAAAGTTCGGCAATAAATTAAGAATCCCCGTTTTAAAGTCCAACTTTGAACTGAGTCAATAATTATTTACTTGGGATCTCAAAAAGTATAAATAATCTGCGGCACTAATCAAGGGGAAGCAGGAATCAGACTTGTTTGCTTGGATTTTGGGATGGTATCTAGCAGTTAATTCGGAATAATTTTTAGGTAATTTTTCTTCCGGTAATATGGAAATTCCCAATTTTAAGCGATAAAAATCTATTATTAGGTCTAATCATGCGACAGAAGCTATTCGCTTTAGTTACTGGAATATTAACAATATACGCTGAATGTTTATCTATAAACTTTGAAACATTATTAAAACGTTTCATATTTAATTAGTGTTCAGTAGGTCACAATAATAATTATTTTTAGAACTAAAATCAATTGTTGCTTCAAATTGCAAAACCGATGCAAGTTCGAAATCCAAGGATACTTTTGATAACGCATCTTTTAAATTCTATTAAAAAAATTATAGAATTCACCTTGAAAGTATCGTATTAATTACGTAAAAAAATAATGCGTTTATTTAAAATTTTACATGTTAATTATACCATAAATTATATTTAGCGTTGCATCTAGTTACCTTTAAGAACTAGAATAATAATAGAGAATAGTGTTCTAAAAGGGTAACCATGAAAAAAAGAATATTTGCAACAATCGAAACACAACTGGATCGATTATTGCTGCGTTTCTAGTGTTAAAAATTAAATGGGTAAATTGGCAGCAATTATGAATTATTTCTTTAGAAAGGTGCATCAAATTGAGACTACAAATGCAATTTAATTCGAGATACATTTTCTTTTTAAAGATAAAAGACGTATCGGCATTAAGCTGCTTTTTGTGTCAGAATGACCAGAGACAAAGTTAAGTTAAATGTGAGAAGACAAATGGAAACTATTAAGGTAAAAATGTTTTGCAAATTTCAACGTCTTCTCTAGTAAAAGACACGTAGCCACAATTAGGTGCTTCTTAATGCCTACCTTGAAAAGATTGAATTTTAAAGATAACAAAGCAGAATTTTGTTAATGACATTATATCATACTTCAGGTTGTGGAAAATGGTACTACATTCTCGTTTAACGTTAAATTAATTTCCAATTTTCCAGCACGTGAGCTATTAAAGATTGTATAACTGTATACCAATTAAATTTTCTTATACGAATAATTATCGAGTAATGGCATCCTCTAATGTTCCCGCCAAAACTATTATTTTTCCGAGTGCTACGTAAGTTTTCTCCAAAAATCTGTTTTATAAATTAGGATAACTATTTAAATAGGAAGGACATGTATTACTAGAAGAAATACTTTTTACTACTTGAGATTCAGTAATAATAATTCAGTCTGTCATAATTTCATAAAGTTCAACACAGACAATTGTAACAGAATTCTTGAAAATTTAAATTTTATGTAAATAGAGTGTCAATTACCTTCTTAATCAATGCTCGTACTTCTAACAAATTGCCAAAAAGTTGAACTATCTCTTTAATTCAATAATGTTGGTTCAATTTTGCTTTTATTTGTGAAATACGTACACGAGGTTTATGTTTCTTTAGTTGAAAATTCTAGTTATTTTTAATTAACAACAATTTACAGAACCGTAAATATATACTATTCACTAATGTACAACAAAACTATTCTAGAATACATAAAAGTTAATTTGAGACTACAATGTTTGATGAGAGTGGAACATTAAGTTTTAATTGCTTATTTGATTGAAATAAATCTATCAGAAATAAGTTGAATGCAAAAATGATCAATTTCTGGTACGTTTTTCTATCATCAAATCAACAAGACTCAAGAACACAAGAACACTGACATAACTCTAAATGTTCGTCAAAAGTTATATACGGTTTAACCCCTCATTACTGAATTAATCAAATGTCCAACCAAATCCGAGTTTATTAATAGCACTGAAAAGCAGTTTTAGCAGCTTTCTAATATATTATCAATAGTTTAATTAAAGTCGTTTTAGGTAGAGGAAGTAGGATTTATATTTACTTATTCTATTATTCTAGTTCCTCTCCCATGTTATCTAAACGTTTTTTAATGCTTAATGATATCTTTTTTTAATTTTCAACGTGTTATAGTCAAATTTTAATACAGTCAAGTAACTATGACAAAGATTTAACTAAGTATCAAAATATTGAATTGCAAACAAAAATATACTCAATACTGTATTTTACTTAAGGCTAGAACTAACAAAGTGTATAAGTTTCAGACATGATTAATTATGTAAATATGAGGTATTTTTATATTATCTATCTCGGTTTTAAAGAAGAAACGATGACATAAAACATATGTTTTAACTATCTGTGACATGTAACTGCGCATACAGAAATTTGAGATTATTTTGCTAATTAAATAAGTGACATTAAGAACTACGCAGGCCAATAAATTTTCTTAAAAAAGAAAGAGTGGAAGAAATGTATAGTTTTATCGTTAAATTTTGTTTTCAACTTCTTCGGTACCATAGAGAATGAATTGAAGGTGGATTTTGAAAACTAGATCTGAGTTCAAGGTAAAAAGTTAAAAATCACGTGATCCGGCTTTTGAATATTTCTGTTATTGTCAATGAAATGAACATATATACAAGTGCTTGAGGCATCTGCGTGGTGTATTCCCAAATTCCCATAAAAAAGTTATAGAGAAGAACAACAGATTTTTAAAAATATAATGTAAGATAAAGCTTAGCCACATTGCTGATGATTACCTTAAAGATGACAACCGTTTTCTGGGATATTGAAGGAGATTTTCTTATTGAATATATGCAGAAGTATTCTACTATAAAACGAAGGACTTATCACAATTCAAAATTTATAAACGAAAAACGCCCACATTCTTATTAACAAAAAAATGTTTCAAAACTTTCGGATTCACAACGCGAAGCGATAATCAGTTACCAGGGGTTAATAGAGTCATGTCTAAGTCTGACAGACTTTCCTCTGTTCGAAAACTTAAAAAGCACTTCAGGGGAAAGTATCTCGTTTTTGATAACGGAATGTTAAAAAATATTTTGGATAGTTAACAAAGAAAAAAATTTCTGATTGTATAGAATATTTTGAAAAAAGATGAAATACATATGTAAGTGTTTAAAGAAGTTATTTAGCAAAAAAGAAAACGTTGCTAACGTAATACGTGTTTATCGTCATCGTATATGGCAATTACCTGAAAGGTATTGTGGTTGGTTACCTATTTTCTTGCTTTACTCTTACACAGAGAGTGATATAATGCTCCCTAAAAAGAGTTACAGTTGTTTGACATTAAGATTTGTTAAGGTTATAAAGTGTGAATCCAAGAAACTATAAAATATTGATCGACTTGTATTTAGAGAAACCGGTCATGTTACTTCAGCATTGTTCACTAAACTTTTTGTAGCAAAAATGAGTAAAAAAAATTGGAAAGATAATGTCAAACGTCAACATACTTGAAATTCTTGCAAGCTCAGGTAAAAAATCGTTAGATCAGATTGCTAAACCCGAAAATACATTCAACATGCTACCTTGCTACAATATCTTTTTTTACCATATAAACTTTATTTCTATAACAAAATCAGTGAGAATTTTACAGCTGCGACTTATTCACAACTTCTGTTCACAGTTTGGGGTTAACAATAATTTAAAATGTTTAAGACGTCAATTAAATTTTACCATTTTGAAGTTGCTCGTTATGAATTAAGAAATGTAAATTGAAATTCCTGGATTTCATAGGGTCAAAACAAGATTTAACTTTCCGTACTGTTGTTACAAGATTGAACCACGGGAGTGGTTAAAAATTAGTCGAAAAAAGTCTTAAACAGAATAGATATTGTATCTTGATCCACTGGCGCAATTTCTTGCGGAATAATAATGTACCGTGCCGTATCAGATTTTACAGTTGAAATATCCGCAGTTATAACAGCAGTAAAATTAACAATTAACTACAGTTACTTAATTAGGTCAAGTCTTCCAACCCATTCAAAGTAAACGAAGAAAGTGCGTCATTCCAAACAAAATGATAAAACGCGTGAATCACGTAAATTTACATACAATATCCAAACTCGTAACGACAGTCAAATTAATCTCTGTTCAATATTCCAAAATTTATGTTTTCAAACAACTCCACGTCATTTTTGACCCTAACCTTCGGCAGCTGTACCCTGGGCAAATCCGGGACATCAGAATCCCATTCCGAACTCAAATCATCACTGGAAGCGTCACCGTAATCAGTCGACAATGGAACTTCCAGGAGACTCTTCTGATATTGGTCATAACCAGTCGATGTAGTCGATCCCCGCCTGGAAGAGGGATACACCGGACTGGGACTCCGTCTAAAAGGGCTACTGCGACGACTCAACCGCGGTGAAGTATCAGAAGCAGGTGAAGGCGACCGGGAGGGCGTTCGGTTAGGCAACAAACACCCTTCTGAAAGTTTCGTTTTCTGTACGAAAGCTGACGGGTTTTTGTGAAGAGGCAACAAAACAGGCGAATTTTGGAAATTTTTCACGTGACACAAGTCAAAGATCAGTCTTATCACATCACATGCTACGAAGAAAGTAAGAGTTTCTAATATTAGCTGCGATGTTTGTTTTTATTTCCAAAAGGCCGCTAGTTTTATTTCTCAACAAGTGGCTGTTTGCTAAAGCTGGTTCTCCGATAGCAAATATTTGTATTGGTAACATTGTCGAATTGGAGGGTTACCTGAAATTCGATGGGGAGAGTCTTCCGGATCAAAAACGCAGGGTGACGGAGAGCACGTGATTTCCGGGGAGTTGTAATGCGGGCAAGTGCTTTGGTTCCTGCAGGTACCTTCTGGTTTGTTCGACGACATCACAATTTTCGGTATAACAAACTGGTTGTAAATTCCGTTTTCTAGCTGAGGCATTATTGGGCCCGCAATCGCATCATGTTATTTGCTTAGTTACCCAAATAAAACTGATGATAAGGTTCCATTGGCAAAAACTGTTGCGATGGCGCTCAACATCATCACCGTTTTGTAAATACTTCACCTTTTACTAGACCCGCGCACTATCTAGTTTCACTCGGTTTTCACTTTACAACTTTCTTCGCACTGACAAGTTCGATACGTAAATAGAACCGACATCGGACTCGTTTGCTGTAACATGTATATGAGGCACCAAGTTCAAATTTGTGACGTCCGTAACTAAAGCACGCAAGCGTGTAGAAAGACAATCCTCATTTGTGAATGAGGAGGTAGAAGCCGGTTGCAGCGGCTACCAGTGCCGTCCGTCCGCTACAACAACACCAATAAACAATTTTAGTTACGTAAAAGTCAAGGCTGGCCGATCTCGTTGCGCATCACTTGCTCCAAGAAAACGCCCCAATCCACCAACAGCAATTTGTTTATGTACACGTCTTTATTGCAGCATTTCCTCAAAATCGTTAAAACCAAAGTAAACAATTTGATGAAATGTTGCGGCCGTCGTCGCAACACCCGAAAATGGATGACTGTTCCACTAGGTGCCTCAGCGATGCGGCGTCCCTGCCTGTAGCCGAAGATATTCGGGTCGTACGGTCATTGCCACGTTAACCTCAAACGAAGAGATGTTGCAGAGATTCCGAGATGGTGAAGAAATTGAATCGACTCGTTTACCAATTAATTTCGAATAAGAATTAGTCTAATTAATTGTAATATATGGCAGGAATAAACGCCACATGTGTCCTCTTCACTTCAGCAATTAACGCCGATAAAACGGCAGTAAAACTCCGTGTATACCAAGGCGAAAGGCAACCTCTCGCGGCAGTTGGAGTTTGGAGTGGGTGGCCCCGCAAATATCGAAGATACAGATTTTACAAATTTCGAAGTTGTGTAATTTACTACCATTTCTGTCTTTCGTTTCTCCAAAATATTTTCTACTTCTGAATCGTGAAATTGGTTCAATTTGGTGTCTCCTCTCCACTTTTAATTTATCGCGACTCTCATAATTCGCTATTATAGCAAAGATAATCAAGCGCTTTATGTTGACATCCGCTAAATAGCTCCTGCTCTTCCTCCCGTTCTCTAATACCGGGGTTTCCATTATCTTGTGAATTGCTCAGAAATACACTTAAGAAACTATTATTCAGTTCCAAATTACAACAATCACTAGATTCTTCGCAGAGTGCGGAGGTGAGGTTTTCCTTAAGCATTAGAAAAAGGTCAAATTTTGGTAATTGCTACTTAATGCAGTTGAAAACTTTCAACCAACAGCACTCTCAATTGCTAGAATTCAAGCTGAGGACCAATTAAGTCACTAAATTAATCTTTGCACTTTGAGTTAGGATGTAGAATATGAAAAAAAAAACAGTTAATCCCACTTTAAAAGTTAAACATTTTTTTATATTTTTTTAAATAGCGAATAAAATTTTCCATAATAAGTCAAACTATCAGTTTTCTTTTTGCTGTTTCTTTTCCTTCAAAGATTACTGTCAAAAAATGTTTATTTAATCGGTATCGTTTGTATATAGTTTTCAAGCATATTTCTAAGATTCTAAAGATACTTAGAATATTTTTTGTCAAGATTCTATTTATAACATGATGGCTAATACAACAATTAAAAAAAAATCATTTCTCTACATAATGAGCAGCATAGTTTAGTTTCCATTCCCGGCTGATGCGACTAGATTATCATGAGTTTTTCTGAGGGTGTTTATTTCATATGCAACATTGCTGAATACTGAGCTAATAAAAAGCACACTTAATCACGAACCGTTAGAGATAACTTTAAAAAAAAATATTTTCAGAGGTCTGTGGATTTATTAATAAATCTGAAACATTACAAACGATGGTAAGAATAATAAAGAATATAGGCAAATGTATTAGAGCAAAATGTATTAAAAACGTGAGTATCTAGTTCGTCACCTTAAACATAGGCAAAAAAATTAAAATATTTTAGTTTTTCAAACATTTTATTTAGAAACAAGATAAATAAAAATCAAGGTTATGAGATTTGCACAAGATATGTTCTTTTTAATCTACATTTGCTTCTATTGCATCCGTTATACAACATTAAAGTTTGTGTGCTGTTATTATGTTAAATAAATAAAAAGTAGACCAAATATTAAATTTACTTCCGTGCCAATTTTTGTAAAAATACTGCAAAAAAAACTATAAGTTGCAAATAATTTTTAACAAAGAATATGATGTTTGAAATTAAAGATTATAGAAGTAGAATTTAACAATGAATAGAAATAAAAATAAGAAAGCAACACCTCCTTTTATGACCCTCAATCTAGCGAAAGCACAAATTCAGGAGGCGATCGCCTCAGAGTCCCAAACCTTTGGAGCGCAAAATTAAAGATTGTTTCAATGAGCGATATCGACAGATATCAACACATAAAACGGGCATATATTTTCTATCATTTCCTGAAGATTGCTGAATTACTAGTAAAAATTCATCCAATAATGAAAGAAAATTAAAAAGAGAACTCATTATTATCTTATAGGCTAATTGCGCTCTTGGGGAATAAAGTTCTTTTCATTTTGATTTAAAAAATGTAAAAGGGCAAGTATTATGCAAAAATTATTAATTGTACGCTAAACTCTAATCACACAAAACAGTTCTCTGTAATAGCCAAAATAGTAGATTTCAGTGCTAGTTGTAAACAATTTTTGTCGCAACAATACTTTTTGAGGTTTTGCAAGTTGTTGACGCTACCAAGGCAGTTTTACCAAAAGTGCTAATAAGTCGATTAAATTAGCTTGGACTGGAAATAAAAAATATTACAGAGCAGGACTATGATAGTAGATCCTACATGAAGGACATTAATTCAGGCGTGCACAGAATCATTCTCAAATAAAATGTCCTAGCATATTATGCTCCCTCTGCTTCCCATTCCCTAAATTTAATGTCATCTTGTTCCAGGAGATAGTTAAACTTTTTTCGAGAATTCAAACATTGATTATTTTTTCTACACGCAGATGGGACTGTCTAAGAAATATATAACAAACTAAACTTTAAGGACATTAGAATGATACAGATGCATTGAAAACACTGAAATATCAACTTGAAAAAATGTATAACGGTCTTTTAGATATAGTTGATAATTCTCGATATGCGGATACTAAGAATAGAACTAAAGATCTGACAAAAAAAAATATTTGCAGCAATGTCATATGGCTTGATATTTTGTGCAAAATAAACATTATTTTGGTGATGATGCAGTCACATTAAACAAATATGTCAGAATGTGTAACAATGTTGAAAAATGTTGTAAATTATTTGAAAAATTACCGAATTAATGGTTTTGGTTTCATTCAAATGGTGATTAGAGCAACAGAAATGCCAGAAGAAATGAACATTGTACTTCAGTTCGAAACGGAAGACAAAGTAAGAGTTCGTGAAGAAAAAATATTGTTTGAATGAAAAGCTCGTAGTAAATCCTTGGTTAAATTAATTTCTTACAAGTTTTGTACGACTGTCAATTTTCTTAAAGAGAGATTCTACCAGCTAAAAAGTCCTAGTATTAATTTTGAATAATTTTCAATTTAAAAGTTCTATCTGGCGATAACGTTTTAAAATACTGCAAAGATCTGCATGCTGTTCTGACAGATGGAAATGAGCCAAATCTAAACTGTACAAAATTAAAAGACAAAAAGTGTAATTTGAAGAAAGTTTTGGAGGGTAATTAAGATCCTTGTTGGGGCAAGAAAAATTTACTAATTTACTTAATAATAAAATCCACATTAGTTATAATTTTAAACTATAATAATTTGATTCAAGATATTGTAAATTAACTTTATTTTTACTAGTTTATTATTTGATGACGTCAATGCTCCTAACCTCACCAAAATAGCTGAAATTTTTAAGATCAAGAGCCCCAAATTTCAAGCTGCCTCACTTATATTTTTTTACTTAAAACGCCCCAGTATAAAGAATTGAAGTTTTAAATTAAGAAAAAGGCAGTATAGGCAACTTAATTGATAAAACTTTTAATGCAATTATTTACGACCTACAGTTTGAGGATAACTATATGGTCAGCAAGCTAAAAGCAACTTAGCAATAAGTAGCATAAAAACGTAATAAAATTTAAGGTAACTCTGTGCAAAGATAAACAATATCTTGGAATTGGGAAAGCTGAACGTATCTAGAAAAAACAATTCTGTAACTTATATAAGGATTCAATTCATAAAAATAAGTAACAAACACTATATGAAAAATATAACTTGTCGGGTGTTAATAATAGTAACATAATATGTAGCTTGTCCAATTTCGAAGAAAAATCTTACCAAAACGGTTATTTAAAAAATTTTGGTGAAACAAAAATATCTTTGGATTTTTTAGAAAACAAAATTACTAAAATAAAATGAACTCTGCACCTTCTAAAATTGGATCCCTTATGATCAGAATTTGTGCACGAATTTAATAATATTAATGAAATTAGAAATTTCGAGAACTAATCAGGAAAAACTTTCTTGTCAATAATAGAAATTTTGGAAAAAGTTCTGTAACTTATATGTGGATTCAATTCATGGAAATAGAAAACCAGTACACTAATATTTCCTCAAAGATTTTGCACTAACAGAATTTCATTCGCACAGAAGATTTTTAAAATAAAATGCAAATGAAGCTTAAATTTGTACAAGATAATATTCTGTCCGATCTAAATTTGCTAATATTTCATCGAGTGTACAGAAATTCTGTACCACCTACATGTGACGTGAATAATGTTACAGAAATTAAAAAAAATTTGACAGGAAATGATATTTCTGTCAATAGCGACAATTTTAAATATAGTTTTTAAAATAATTTTTCCAAATTATCGCTATTAAAATATTATTTCCTGCCCAGTTCTGAAAATAAACCAAAAGTAATCAATTGATTCTAATAATATAAAAAATGTTTGTGTAGAGACCAGTAAGATGTAATTAATGACTTCTACAAACATTAATTCAACACCAAACAACATATTTTTTGTAGCCCTCGATCTAGTTGATGGTTTAAATAAGTGCCTGTACACTAAACAAATAGCTTCCTTCATTAGACGATGGACTATTGAATTTGTATCACAACAATGCTGAACAAAATTCGTAATGACCCCAGCAATTAAAACATCAAAGCACGTAGATTCAGTATCTGAGGTAGTTTACATGACTAGAAATGTACACACAACTTAGCAAAAGGTAAGCAAAAATATTTAAAGAACAAGTAAAAAGCGATTAACACAAAATAATATATTTTCCTTGCGTCAAATTCGAATTGCAAAATATGAAAATTATTACAAAAAAACTAATAATTCTATGTGAATCAGTCACTTTGGTAACCCCCGCAGAAATTTAATTTTATACTATTTTAGATTGAATTTTTCTATTTTTAATTGCTTATTGGCATTATTAAGAACGTTTTTTTAGTAGATTTTGGATGATTCAAGATGTCAACGCCCGAACAGCTGTTTTTAATGCAAGCAGTGACGTATTATGAAAAAGCTATATTTAAAAGCAATAAAGCATGTAATCAATATTTTAAAAGTTACTCAACATCCGGTAAAAACGGATCTATTAACCGGTAGACCTATAAGTTCGTTGATAAATCAACTCACGAATAGGTCGAATGAAAGCAAGTCAGAGCTTAGACCGGTCTCAATTGCACCACTACAGTATTAGATTAACTTGTTATCATACCGTTATCACAAATTGAACGTGACAGTGACACATATTACTTATTGTCCATTAATACATAGTAATACAGACAATTAATTAATAGAGAAAAATACATCATTTATCAGCGGAACGAAACACTGTCATGTCTGAAAGCTTTCAAGATATGACGCAAAGTTACCCTAGGATCTGCTTCTAATGCAAGCTTTACTAGGTATTTAGGTGGTTTATTGTCAGTTTTCAAGAATTATAGTTACAATTACTTAGAAGTTGGAAAATTGACAAAACTAGAACCATGGTAGTTTCTTGAAATTTCTCACTTTGTCAAAAATTTTAGGTTACACTAATTTCAACAATGCAACAGCAATTTACAAGTTTAATGAATAATAGACAATTCGTCAAAAACCATTAATAATTTCCATGTATTTCGAAACTGGGGTAACACCACAACTATTCGAGAATTCCCATTGACGTAAACAGACGGTTCCCATAGGGAATTTATTGTTCAACAGTATCCAACTGATTAAGCCTCGATGCAAAACGTAATTAACATTTTGTTGTCATCAAAAAGTAAGAAAATCGATTTCTCTGGGTCACAATGAGCCCATGTGGAGGCCCAAAATGCGGCCCGATCTTATCTCGGATCACATTAGGACGATATGCTTTTCAGGTATTAATAATTATAACAGTTAATAAATTCCATTCACGTCGGCTTAGATGTTGATGATATTCATCAATGATTGTGTACATGTCGCAATGTTCCGACAAGATATTAGATGTGTGATTATGATCCCGTCCAATTGGTTGATTACTGGAATTGTAAGCTATAATCGCATAATTGATGTGTTTCGCCGATATTACGGTGTAAACTGTCCGATTGGATCGGTTCGAAAATAATTATCCTCGCTATGCCAATGTCCGGTTATGGAAGAGGCCAAATTGTACGTATGAGCACTTACGTACTATTAATTAACAAGAAGGTACGATTGACGACAGTACCTATGCCGTTGGAGGCAAAGCGCAAAATCGCTAAGGTCTCTTTTTGTGAAATTAGCAGGAAAAGGCAATTTAGGATGTAGTTTAGTGGAACAGACAGGAATTTGGCGGTTGTCAAGGCATGGCAAATCGATTTTCTGGAACTAGTGCAATTACGCAATTGAGGCTGAAACGGGATCGATTTTGACGAGAATTATGTAAAGCAAACTGTAATCTTGCAGACTTGGGCCCCACAAAAACACACATGATAACTCAACCACAATGGATAATCGAAGTTAGTGTTGTCATTATTACATCACTCCTAAAAACGCGACGAAAGTGAAAGTTTGAACCACAAGATGCAATGGAACGGGCATTAGTCAATAAAGTAGACGTTACACCTGAATACCCTGATAGTCCTATTTTCACTTAAACAGAAAAACAGAAATCAACCAGAAAAATCATATAAATACTCGATTGTTTGATCCCAACAACCAGTTCCAAGCGGGTCCTGAAACAGTGAGCCTTAAAAATGTTAAATTATCGCGGACTGTGCGTCCTGGGGTTGATAGTGACCATAGGAATATGCCTAACCTCATCCCGAGAAATCCCGAAGGAAGAAAGCGAGTTACTTGACTTAGAAACTGCAGCTTCCCATCACGGCCACGAATGGAAGAAAGGTGGAGGCAAAGAACATCATTCCGACCATCACGGAAGTCACGGTGACAAAGGCGATAAAGGCTACAAAGGCCACCACCATCACGAAAAGGGATCCAAAGGCCATCATGACAAAGAAGGCCACAAACACCACCATGCAGAACACGGTGGCCACAAAAAAGGTCACCACCACAAAGACGGATACTACGGCGAACACCACAAGGGTGAAAAAGGCGAGAAAGGACACAAATACGGAGAGAAAGGTTCCTACAAGAAAGGCCACAGCACCAAAGGCGGACACGACGTCCACAAGTTAGACGAATACAAAAAGGAAAAACACTTCTACGATGAAGATCACGATTCTGGTCATCACGAAAAACACGGGGGATACCACCACGCTGACGGCTACAAAAAAGGAGGCCACAAGAAGGGAGGCCACAAAAAGGGCGGTCATCACGAAGATCATTACGGCAAAAAGGGTCACCATGAACACGGTTCTCACTACCACGACGACAAAGGACACAAACACTCCGGCGGACACGATTCCCATCACCATCACGGTTCCAAATACGGAAAGAAGGGCGGTCACGAAGGCCACAAGAAATGGGGATTCAAAAAGAGTCACGGTGGAGGTGGCGGCGGCGGCGGTGGAGGCGGACACGGACATGGCCACCATTAATATTTCTGTTGTTGTTATCATTGTTTTCGTTGCTTTTTGTTCGAGCTATTAAAAAAAGTTAAATTAACATCAATTTACTTACTCACCCACCCTGATTGTATAGTGTAACATGTGCAGTTCCACATGTGAATCATGGAATATTGCAAGTAGATTCTATTGTTGCAGTAGTCTTCGACGCTTTCGAAAAGATCCATCACTGGACGCGATCAATACACAACACTTGTGATCGTTTTCAGTTGGAAGCGAGACATTAATAGCTCAAGTTCAAGCTGAGCTTTCCATATTTGAGACCAAATTCACATAAATCTAACATCTCATAATGCTCGGTGCTTTGATGCAACAATAGACGTAAGAGCGCAATCGAATGACTACAGCATGAATATAGATTGGCGTTTTAATTTTTATAAGGTTGTCAATACGCCATTAGAGATAAAAAGTGATTGTTGATGGCCAGTGGTTAGTTTCTTCCTAACAGTTTTTGCTAAAATTCAAACATAAAAAAAGGTTTGAAGACAGCTAAATTATTAATTATAGTTCTCACTCCTTGTCTTCGGAAGTCTTACTAAAACCAACAATATGCAATAATCCTAAGGTGTAATCAACGAGTGCTGTACTTGGTTTCAATTAATTCATAGGGAAAAAAATTACAATGTAGTTTTGGTACAACTACAGGAAGTAGCAAATCGTCCAATTGGCGAAAGTGTTTATAAAAACTAAAATGTTATTAGGTTCGCTTTTACCAATCGGATAGGCAAAGTTAACGGCGAAGAACACTCAACTACCGCTATTGCTACGTAATGAACGATTACATAGCCTTTTTAATATGCGGAAACTGCAGCATAGTTCTAATCCTGTAGTTAAACGATAGTATTATGTACTATTCTATACTATGCCTGAAACCTTGGCGCTATGCATGATACTGATGTAAAAATAATTTAAGTTTTATTCTTTATTATGAAATGAGATAGAGATGAGAAAAATTATGAGGGAAAATTCTCAGTTTTGGTCAAAATCCTTACTTTTACAGCAAAATTCAATAATGTTAATCATCATGAAGCGTGGTATGTTATGAATTGCGGGAAGTTAAGGGTACCAAACACAGAAAGATGACCCGGAAGTCAAATTGAAACGACGTAAGGGACTAATGCGAAGCTAGAATATTTTATTCAGTTGATAGTATAGACTTAATTAGAAAAAGATAATAGAAAGTTATTAAAGAAAGATAAACTTTTGAAGAAGGTAGTGGTGAGAGGATACTCTGAGGACTATGGAAGATGGAGTTGTTGCAAACAAGTATAAATTAAATAATTAAAAGAATACTGCAATATTGAATAGTTAAAAAACTAAGAAAACTATTTTTCTCTTAATAGTTGAACTGAGTCGATAGGATCGACGAAAAATTTCCGAAAACGCTTCGAACCGGTCCAAAATTAAAATGAATAATTACATTCAACCGACAGCCTCCGATTTAATTATTGCGATGCTATCTCGACCTGCAAAGGTGTAGGTACCGACATGGTCGAAATTTTTGATTTGTTTATCAGGATCGCTCTAACGTGGGTACCTGCATATATGACACTATACGCGGAACCGGTTGTAGTTTAAAACCTTCAAAAAACAAGAAGCCGCTGTTCCAACTTGTAAAGCTTTCCGAAAACATAAAATTAATTGAATTAATTATAATAACAGAAATTAAATTAGGTATCTAAATCATGATGGCCTATCTCTCATAGGTCATCGATACCAACGAACAATTATTAATAGTACTACGACTCCAACTCATTAGGCTAATTGGACATGTTGGTTGTGTTCATTACTTAAGTAAATAAACAATTACAAGCCAGGATCCGCCTAGATAGCGCTAGCTTCTACGTACGCTACCAGAACGGTTCTGACCTGCAATAAATTTCCTGCTGTGCAACGCGAGGTGGCGCCGCACAGCGGAGTCTAGCGCAATCTCTATTGAGCTTTAAATAGCTAATACATTTCAAACAATTCGATCTTATCTAATCGAATAAATCGAAATTTTAAGAAGTTTTGATTAAACATTTACGAAGATTACAAAGACAACAACATAAACTAAGCACAATCAGGAGTTTTTTAGAAAATTGAAATGCTCAAGAATAATGTCGGCAATTCCCGAAACGGTATTACAGCTAAAACAAGAAGTTGAGGCAAGCAAAGAGTAGATCCGATAACGTTGAACGTTCAACAAGTATCTTTTATAAATTTTTACCTAATAATTACCCAATAAGAGAGATGCTTCTTCGTTGAAAGCTTAACTTTTCATTACCTTCTTCCTTTGTTTGTTTTCTTCGACGGGCTCCTGTGCGTAAAGATCGGCGATTCCCAGCAAACAATCGTCGCACCTGCATACGTCGCTGGTGATGGACGTGACCGACCCTAAAGAGCTCGCTGAATCAGCACTGTCTGTACGCACGAGTTGTCTTCCTGGATGGCCCAACGCCACTTGTTCCATTTTCGCCACCAGTAGACTCTCCATTAGAGATTTGGGTCGGGTTGTAGAATGCATAGGTATCGGCACAGGGTTGCCGTTGGACGTCATCTTCGCGGAAGGGTAAACACCGCCGCTGGCCTATCTCGTCATCGTGTTACACACTTTTAACAGCCGATCGTAATTAACAGTCCGTTTTCTTTAATGTTCGTCTTAATCTTAAGTGCTTTGATGTATTAGTTTCAAGTGGTTGTAACTGGCTTGAATTAAGATTTACATAAATAACGATTATCCAGCAAGACGCATATGGTGAGGGAATTAAGGCGAGTTTTTGCGGTTATTGTGGAGGGAAACTATAAATTTCGGCAGTCGGTAGACGCGCATAATGACAAGGAAATAATTACTGAGCTAATTCAGTCTATTTGGGTGTAGGACGAGATTCATATCGGAATAGTGATAAATTTGTTTTGGTGTTAATTAACTTGTCTTCCAGATGACGTGCAGTGAAAAATGTTAATTACCACAATTGGTGTGGCCTTAATACACATGCAAGTTGCTTGGCTATTAAGAGAAAACAATTAATGCTTTGTACCATTTTGGGTAAGGACGAAGTAAGCATCGTTCACTAACGACCCAACAAATTTGATGCAACGAAAAGTTTTTAATCCTCGAGGCTTAGTGGCTGCAAGGAAAAAAATATGAAACTAAGAAACTACGTAAAAGAACGATATGTTCGGAGGTAATAGTTTCAACCAAAAAGCAAGAAAAATATTAAATTAAAAAATTCTGTATGAAAAGCTGTTTTTTAAATTTTGTCGGCACCTTTAGCCACATTTGTTGCTTATCGCGTACAGATTCGAATCCTGTAAGTCGTCCAAAAATCGTCGAGTGCATAAGTGTACAAACTCTAACTAAATAGTATCACAACAAAGTTGCAATACTATATTTTAGTGTAAGTGCTCAAAAGTCAAAATATTTTCTACAGAGTTTCTATTTCACTTGCAAACGCTCCAACTTTGCCAGAAGAGTTCTTCTATACAGTATTAAAATGCGTTTTCTGTGATTTTCAACTAAAAATAACATTCTTATGAAGAAAACGCAATGTTAGCCGAAAGTAATGTTAAAAAATTTATTGCATACTCGTACGTACCCAGTGATTATTTTGTGGAATGAGCGTAAATACCTATAATACGAAGATTTGTGTTCTTAACCGAATTATTTGATTATTAATTACGTTGCACCAAAGATAGTTAATCACTTTCGAAATCTTCTATAAATAAAATATATTGTCCTTAGTTATAAATAAAAGTAAGTTATAGAGAAGCGTAACACTTTCGTAAACTAAAAAGACGAGGTTTGAAGCTGAGGAAATTTGTTGCCCTCGTATGAGATGAAATATTGTGATATTTAATTTTAATTTAACCTAAAATTTTGCAAACTTTCGCACTTCTTCCCACATATTTTTTTCTATATCTAAATGGTATTCCATTTTTCAACATTTTTAACAGCTCTTAGCAAAATGTTATAATTTTTATAGTGAAACAGGTACATAAACTTGTAGATTGAAGGACAAGTCCTAAAAGAAATAACAAAAACACTGCTCAGTAAAGACAATTGTTTCAACAGATGTGCAAACAATCGCATTCAGGGCAAAAGCAAAAAATCCTTGAACAAATGCTAAAATGATTTATTTATGCAATTCATTATTTTATGTTTCAAAAATTATTATAAACCAGTTGTGCAATTTCTTTACTTTTCGATGATTATATAATTTTCCAATCAACTAAGTCTTCAAGTAACTTCCAAAATCTATAACTATTTTCCTAAAATTTCAAATCTTCAAAACAAATTTCTAGGTGATGATAAAGGAGTAATTGATGGCGTTTTTCATTACGGTAGTAAAGTTTGAGGTTAAGAAATAACATTAGCAATTATTTCGAAAACTTTTATATTTTTAATCTTAAGATCTATTTTTCGATCATTTTTGTATTTCATTAGGTACTATTTTTATAGTCATCAAATTTTAAACTTTTTGGAAACTTTTGCCATAAACACACGGCTCAACTAGGTCGGGATCGTTTCATAAATGATAATATACGACAGATTTAAGTTCTTGCAATCCAATAAGAGTCAATAACCTGACATTTAAAGAAGTCAAAATAAAGACCTATGGCCTAATTTTCGATTTTCGAGTACATAAATTTAAACCGTTTCTGCGACAATTATCGCCGTGTTACTAAGTAAAGCTTAATTAAATTTCAACGGCGCAAACGGCCATCATTAAAATATTTCAGTCATTTCACAAATTTCTGCATAAATAAAGCAATTAATGGACCAATGAATGTTGAAAAAAATGTGTAGATATATCTGCGCTATGCGGATCCCCGTCCAATTTGTCGACTTGCTACATTTTCTTAATTGGGGCCAAAAATCCAAAAACTAGCAATAGCTTTAGTTGGTTTCTCACCCAACGACTTTTTCAGTTTATTCCTTCCGCACTCTTAATTGGGACAAAAATGGAAAGACTATTTAAATTTTAATTTCCTTCCCGATAAGTCCTTTAATTGCTGCCATCTGGGTTTCTAGCAATTCAAACTCAGTTGATTGAAACAAAAAAGATAACAGATTTAAGAAAACTCTTATTCTAATTTTTCCTTTTTGCACTGACAATATTTCTAACCTTTGATCCTCTACATTTCGATTGTTGTTGAGACCGACCTTTTCTTGGATTTGTTTAACTAAACTAATTAACACTGCATAGGGGAATTTTTAATTTTAATTCTCTTCGCAAGACTATTAAGACTTGCGCAAGCACGACCGATTTCCGCGGCAATTTACCCGGAAAGCATGAAGCACTCAAAGCTCGAACTATGCAGTGAACAGTATTTCTTAGAGTAATTTCGAACAATTATTGGAGGTGCAGACCCGGAATTCCTAGATGACGTGTTCGCAGTGGTGAGGCACCTTGGAGTTGCCCAACGTGGTAGGCTGCTACTTAATTAAACCATAATTTAGATAATATTAAATAAATATGCCACGGTCCATTAAACGCACATATTAGGCGTAATAACCAATTAATTTAGATAACTTCAAAGTTTTTTTAGTAACAACATGCATCTTCGACACCTCTTGATAGGTTCCAGTTTCTCCGGAATCTCATCACCGAAATTCAACTTTTTCCATTGATCGAACCATCGGCTATGATGGGAATCAAGCGGGCTTTTTTGTTGAATTAGCATTATCTTCACCTCGTTACCATAACTGGTGGCGGAATTATTCATTAGGTGTTTATTTACATAGCGTTGAAAGTCTACAACTGACAGGAATTTGTAAATGACGTCGGGATTGCTTCCATACGACCAACAGGACAATTTCGGACTTTGTAGTCCATGTCGGGTCGATTGAAAAATTATGCGTTGGGCATTTATTTTGAACGGAGCGAATAACTTACGTACTTAACGCGAATAAAAACAAAAACTTAATATAGCTGACCAAAATTGAGATTAAATCGATATCTATAATTCACTCAAGTTTCGAAAAAGTCGTCCGATAAAAGTTTCTGGTTTTATTATTTAAACAAATTTATTAAAAGTTCTTGCACGAATTAACGGAACTTCGTTTCTTTGACGGCGCGATCACTTGCAATTTTCTTCGAAAGCCCCGGTATTTGGATAAAATTACTAATAATCTCCCCGGGGACCACTCAATAGACCACCTGATGGGTCGACAACTCGTTCCGCGCTTGATCCAGCATTGAAACATTTTCCGAATAAGTAGATTTAATTAATCGTTAGGCTGTTTAAAGTTGGGTATCGCTGTACTGAAGCAAATTACCCGACCGTATTTGGATCAAGTGTGAATTAAGCCTAATTAACAACAATGCTAGGTATTCACGGCCCAAACTACCTAATTCACGGTTCAATTTACGGTTAATTGTCCAATTTCGGGGCTTGATTGGTCTTGTTGGGCGCAAAGCAAATATTACGTAGTAGAAGCGACCGTAAAAAGTCCGCCGTCAATTTAATTAATTAATACCAGCAACTGTTTTCTGGCCTTAATTGCGAAAACGAAGAATAAAAATTAATCGCTCCTGGACGCCCATTCCACATTCAGGACTTCGTCAGATCCATCATCTTGATCGGCGGAGTGGCGCTGAAACTTTCTGAAACGACGGTTGCGTAATTCGTGATTTATCGATAAGTTACTAGTGTCCAAGTTACTTAAGTCTTGTAAATATGTTATGTATTTGCGTATACAAGCTATAAACATAGCGAGAATTGACCGATCCCTCCGGATTTTTCCGAGGGGATTCGAGAACCGATAACGAATTAATTTCGATGAGATGTAAAAGAACGAGGCCGTTAATCAAGACGTTGAGACAACTTGCAATTAACAAAATTAAAGCGTGGCCGGAGATCAGCGATTTACAAGTCTGATCTGTAAATATTTCATTTTGGACCGTAATTATTCCGGATCATTCATGCCGGAGCTTCAATGGGTGGCAAAATTGAAATTCTGGGCTGTATCAATAAGAATGGCGGTCTCGAACTCGCGGCCGAGATTTCGCTATAACCCTCGCTTCAAACTCTTGCAAAAAATCTGACAAAATGCTAAACACGACTCTAAAAGATCGAAAACATGAGTGTTATTTCAGTTAAGGTATGAATGTCAAATTAGAGCCCGAAATTTTGAAAATATATTTCACCTGTTCAAAACCTCTGAAGAATTCTTTGCTAAAACCAATATTTTAAGATAAGGAAAGAAAGTCAAGTACAAAGCCGTGTTTATTAACTTGTTAGCTATCAACTATCCTTAAAAAAGTGGTAGTAAATTTCAATGAAAGTAATTGTGTCGTTGGTGCAGAACTTGTGATCCAAACCGTTGAATTGAGCTATAAAACCCATAAATAACTCATTCAGGTTTGATATTCAGAAATGTGATGAAAAAGTGTCTGCCTGGAAGTTTCATGATTATCTAGCTAAATGAACAATATCATTCTGAAATATTAACAATTCTGTGAGAAAATGAAAGATACAGAAGCAACGGTGAACGTTTTGCAATATTATGCACCTGCATATAAAACCCATACTGTAATGAAAAGAATTTGTATATGAGATACAAAATAAGCGTTTCTTTTATTCACTAGGTCTTACTCCATCAGACTAATATCTCTTTCTTCAAACAAAAGCTGTTGAAAAGAATTAACAATTTGTAAAGAACTAGTTTGCAGTGCAGAAAGAAGCGATGTAATAAATATATTTCATGAAAAGAGAATATGTTAAATAATGAGATAATATAATTTTAAATTGTTGATGTTGTCATAATAATTTTAGAATTTATCATTGCGTCCGCGTAACTAGTTAATTTTATTTCGTTACTTCCAGACTGCAGATTTATTAATAATTGATTTTCATAGATTTGAGAAGACTAGAATGCCTCTTTTAATATACAAATTAAAAAATAAATTTACTACATGTCCTAAAATTAGCTTCCAATATGTTAAATTATAAGTTTTGTTGTGTTAAATCTTCAATAATAAAGATTCAGCACTACCATCGAAAAAAATTGCGATCCTTCTGATCAGTAAAAAACAATGAATTCAATTCTATACAAGAATCTACAAAAAATCGTGTTTTCCAAACAAAACAAAGCAAAAATGCAATCCTGTATTTCTTAATAAGCTTAATAAGAAAACGCATTTGCAAAGAAAATTAAATGTGGCGTATGAATATTGTTAGACATTGTTTTTGGACATTCAACAGGCATTTGATAAAGCATGGCACCAAGGCTTACTTTATAATATAAAACAGGAACTGCCCAATGAGCACTACTTATTACTAAAATCGTATCTTTCAGAAAGATAGTTTCAAATAAAATATAGACAAGCATACTCAGATATAATAGAAATTAAGTCGGGAGTCTCCCAAGGGAATGCCTTTGGAACTTTGTTGTATGGATTGTACACTGCAAACATACGCCAGAAACAAATATTGGAACATTTGCAGATGACATTATAATAACGATCCACATATTGTCACACGCAGACTGCCAAATCAGTTAATACATATCGAAACATGGCTGCATAGAAAATAAAAGTGAATGCAGTAAAAAGTACGTATGTAACATAACACGTTAAGGCAGTCCGAATGTCCTCCAGTAAACTTAAACAATGATCAACTTCCACGTGCCCAATCAAAAAAGTATTTAGGCTTACACCTTGATAGTAGACTAACATGGAAAAACCATATAATAAAAAACAGATGGATTTGAAAGTTAAGAAAATCTACTGGTTCTTAGGTAAAAAATCATGCCTGTCACTTGAAAAGAAGATAATGCTCTATAAAGCAATAATCAAGCCTATTTCGACTTATGGCATAGAACTATTCAACGCTTTCAGTAGTCCAAGACTTTGAAAATGATGGCAAATGGTATGATCAAATAAAACGCTACATACAGACCTGAAAATAAACAGTAGAAGAAAAACGACAAACAAGAATTAACAAATACTTTCAACCACTACAGAACCATCCCAATGATTAACTTCAAATCTATGTACATCCATCCACAATCCTAAACGGTTGAGAAGAACATGGACGAGTGATTTGAATGGATTCCCTCATGCCAATTATATCAACAAATTAGCTCATAGAGCATGTACATAGTTCTATACATAAATTGTTCTGATCGTTAATGTGTAATATATAAAAAATAAAACCAATAATAAAATGCAGCATATTGTTTCCTTTAGAAGAAATGCTTATAATAATATAAATGATAATGACAGTTTTTCAATTTTAACTTTTGATCGGTTTTCTCTGCCAAATTTATCTCATTTCTTTCGTTTATTTATTAATATTTATTAATTATTTTCTATAAAGTAGGTATTTTTATGACGGCAAAATTAATTTGTTACTATAATGGTAACTGAGGTAAAATTAATCTTTTTTTCTTCACATTATACAAACTTATTAGCCTATTACAGCAACAAAAGAATCTGTTAAAAAATGCAACATATTCCTCGTATGTAATTTAAATTTCAAGTTAAACAAATCTAAAAATAAAACCTTTTTCTAATACAAAATCTTCACATTTTGTAAGAAATACGTCAAGACGACATGCAAGAGCAATTAGTTTATAAACTGGAAATTTTGCTTTTGAGGTCAAATTATGGGATAGCAATAGTTCATTAAATGTAATATTTAAAGTATTTTCTCAAAAAACAACCCACTAAATTTCTTAGTCATATTGCAAATTTTCTGGAGATGTACCCGTAATTTTGAAATAAAACTTGCCGAGATTAAAATCGACAATATGAAGTTTAAAAATAACAATTATGAAGTATTTTTAAACAATTAAAGTTACAAACGTCCTAAATTAATAAAAATTTCACGCCAACGCTGCAGCTAAGCCACGTCCGTCGAAAATTTGCATGAAAACTGTTTAATTGGTGCTGCGGCAGGACGAAAGCTATCGATGCAGAGATTTAAATGCGCGATGTAGATTTAGTGATACCCGACACGCAATTCCCAGTTGAGTTTCACCAATTTATCTAATTTATTAAGCAGTAAAACTGTAATTACGAAGCATCGAAAATATCTTCTAATTCGATAAGTTCTGATTAGGCGAGGTTCCTGTTGATTCTGTGACTGTTGGCAAATTGGCAGAAATCACGTAGTTGATTGCGCATAAAGTCGATTACGACCCGAGTTTGGGACAAATAACCGAAACAATCAAGTACCTGAAGTCATAAAACTTAATAACCCTCTATTAGCGCGTGTTCTGCCTTGACTTTTCCCCAAATGGGCAATTATTACCTTACGTACCCGGGCCGTTGTTGGCATAAATTAACAACGAATCTTAAATTATAGCAGCAATAACAATTATTTTAAAATTATAATGACCCCATCAACACCCACCGGACATATTTGTTCCATCACCCTATCAATCACGGACGAAGCGCCCACCCCGACGTCCCGGAATTAGCATAATATTAATTTGAAAAGTGTTACGCGAGATTGACAGGCCCGATAGCGATGTGGTTAAATCGTAAATCGCAATCAGTCCGTCGATACGGCCGCGATAATAAAAATTTTGCTGTCCTCCGACTTTTTATAATCGGATTAAGATAAATAGTTTTGAAGGAAGGCGAGGGGAAAGTATTGCCGCCATTGGCGGACGGACCGTGCAAATTAATTTCGAAAGTTGTCTTAAAAATTAAAAACGTGTTAAGAATTTACAAGCAATCGCGTTATACAAAAGCACTAAAAACTGATAGGCAATTAACCGGAGCCCAGTTCAGTTTTTGGCGGACACAACGAATTTTGTGTTGGATCCCAAATTGACGGAGTAATTAGCGCCCTGTATCTCAAAAAATTAATTAGCAATGCTGAAATTTATCTCCCCATGTCATCTCGTCAGGTATTGTGCTCCTGACGTGTTTGTTTGGGCAATGTCATTCATCTGGTAACCTTTTCTTATCGTGATCAAATTCACACTTTCTCCCTAATAAAAAAAGACATATCGCACCGAAATTTCAGTTTGTTTACAACAAAAATTGATTGAACTGTGATTATTTTTTGTTAATTAAGAGAAATCGGCAAAAACAGGGATTTAGCTGGTTGTTATGCTAATAAATGTATCTTTAAGTTATTATGTAGCTACTAACGAGGTGTTTTATAGAGGCTTATCTGCGGATTGAGAAAAAATCGGATTACGCGGTATCCAGATGAGAATTTTCAGGCACAAAACTCGATCATTGCCCAACGATTTCGTCATTGCCGTTCGTCTGTATGAAAGTGGAACGCCGGTGCGTTTTACATGATAATAGATAACTTCTCGCACGTGTCTTTGGAAACGAGATGGATTTCAGGCGAAATCCTGAAAAATCGCCGCTGAAACCCTCGCGGTTAGTCACCGGTTGCGAAAAACCTTACTACAATGTCTGTTTATGCATAGCACATGTTTCATCACTCGACTTGAATTACCATTTTACTCGAGAATTGTGTTTTTTTATCGAATTTACGTCAGAGAAATTAGAATCGCATATGTTCGGAGCGAACAAACGGTTTTTGCTTTACGCTTCCGATTCATCGGCACTATGCAAAAGCCTGAAACCGTTCCCATTCAAGTTGACCCAGGAGTTTTCGACAAACTGTTTGTGTGTTTTGACGACAATCTCAATAAACCGAATTGCGCTGAAAACCAATTTTTTCGACAATCTGATCTCGATTTTGGCCTGAAATCCAAATGCGTTAATAGATCCAACAGGATCACTAACGAATTATTGATTATGCAAGTAACATAGAAAAATTGCCATGATAAACACGCAATTTCGCAATAATTCCCGTTTCCAACCAGTATGCCTCTTAATCGATCAATTTATTTTTATTAATCACTCCATCAAACCGTAACGAGTTAATGTAATTGCCGGTGTTTACCCTTCCAAAAACCAACATACACACACACTCACTACACAATAATAAACACACATTCACACTAACCCCGAAGAGACCTTCTAAATCACGATTTCCGGACTGTTGCGTGCTTATCGGTACTACCGGCCGAGATTTCGGTCCAGACAACTCGAAGTTTTCGTCCGTACTAACTGCCTACCCACACACACAAACACTCCGGCCTACCTATCTGATACTACTTACACACCGCCATTTCTACGGTGGTATCGACAAGTGTGTGTGTCATTTAAACTAAGGACACTAATGCAATAACCCGCGTAATCACCACTGTTTCTGCCAATAATAGAATAATTGATAATTATCGGTTATTTAATGACAACTTTTTGGTAAGTGACGGGACCGGGCGATAGCTCAACAACTCGTCCTAGTGTTATCGTGAAAATGGACCTCAAGCACACCGGAAAATTATCGAGAGTTGGAACAAGCGTTTAAATCCGTAATGAAACAATGCGACTCGTAACGCAACCTTCGAACGATCATTTAATTAATAATTATGATAATAAGGTGCTTTAATTTCTCGACAAATTCATTTCCGATTTATTTATTTACTTTTGGTTGTGTGAATTCTGAGAAAATTATACGTGATAAATAATTTACTCTTGATATAGAGGACGTAACAACTAAAGTGTTCGATTTTTTTTAAATTATACGAGTGGAGCCGTAAATGAGCAATAAACATGCAAAGTGCAACACCAAAAATTTTACTACGTATCATTAAATAGATACTTAGAAGCAAATCCCATATTTAATTGTTCATTATAATTAAAAATGATAATAAAATTACTACGACTTAATCACTGTTATTAATGATGAGAGGAATGCGCTAAGGTAGAGGAAGTATTTGCATAATCAATTTAAATAATTTTATACTTACAGTCGGTGGCGATTTAGATTTCATCGTTAATATCGAATCGTACCAGTAAAGTAGATTTGTTTCGCATGTTACAATTTTTTTTAAGGATACAGATTGCAATTTAATTTTTGGTGCTTAAATTTTATTAACGTTGATTTTAGTTTCGTTATTTTATTTTTGCAACAAGTTACAAATGCTATCTTTTTTAATTCTAACTGAATTATTTTGTAAATATTTTAAATTTTTAACATTGTTGAGCAGCAGGATTTATTAGAATAGTAACATAATTATCAATAATTTTGTAAAATAATTGAGGAACAACTAAATTTCAGGAACTAAAAATATAATAATTGCGGCCAAGGTTCTCTGGACACCAGATGTCAGTTTAATATTTTTCTTTTTTAGAACAGTTTCAAGTTTATTGTTGTTCGGTTTTTACAGTTATTGTTATCTTCATTTTATTCGGCTAGTGCACGATTTAAATAAATTTATGGTTTCTATCTCACGTAAATATTTTAAGATTTTAGATAAACTGCACATTGTCAGATAAAAATAACCGATCTACTGACCCGAGGAATTGATTGTTCAATTGCTGTCGCAGATTGGACGATTTTAGAAATTAGAAAGGATTTCGTGACTAAAAAAATGTCGATAATAGAAAGAAATAGGAGCAAAAGATCCAAACCCAAAATACTTTACAGGTTAATATTGTAGAGATAAATTTAAATTTAAATAAAACTAATGAACAAAAAAAACTACATCTCTTCATTATCTCTTTTAAGAATTTATTGTAAGAATGTTAAATTTCATAGTAAGGTTAATTATTATCCTATACTGATAGTGTACTCAATTATAATATGGGAGACTCAGTCAGTTCAAGTCTAGTAGAAATCTTGATCAAATATCAATTGTATTGCATTTACAGATGAGAAGATAAGAATACAAGTTAAATCTAGATATTTTAAAGATTATCTTGTTTTTATCCCATCATTTTGTTAAATATATTACTTTGATTTTTATCGCAAATATTAGGCCAAATAACATATGTACACTCTCAGAGAAAAAAATATAGAATCAAACTAACCTGCTTGGATCTATATCCGATATGAAACACTCTTCAATAAATCAAATGATAAAGCGGCCACTTATTTCTGTGACCAATCAATCGATTAATCAAATAATCATTGATAGTCAACCTTGCAGTCGTTAACCAGCCAATCGAGGATTTTTTTATTTAACATAACTTCTTATCGATGATTGATCTTCATGAATAGAAATGAATGAAATACACGAAATGATACATTTACGTACGATTAATCGATTTCTATATGGGCGGAGTTCTCACTCGAAAAACCTAATAAATTTCACCATATGAGTTAACACGTTGGTAGGTTAACTGGGAAATGGAGTTCTCATTCATAATTTCGATAAGTGTACAAAGAAAGAACTATTTATAACTAAATTTTAAAATTGCAGTGTTCTCTAATCACTGGAACAACGAAAAATGAGCGATTATATTTATAATTAAAAAGATATTTTGCTAATAGTTTCTCTACGTTACTAATTATTGTGACATAAATAGACAAAATTCTAATTTCCGTTTTTTGAGCATTCACATTTTCGTTACGCTTTTGGTGGTGGAATAAATTCTGTCTTTAAACTTAGAAATTTCTAACCACAAGTGACGATTTGTCAAAGAGTGAAATTTTTTCAAATTTTATTGCAATTCTAAAACTTAGCCAGAATAGTGACACTGCTGCCAAACGAACTGCAGACGACTGCTTATAGTTAACGGTTGAGGCAAAAGGGGCACAAAGTAGGGCAACAAAATCGCACCGTGGCAATAAATCAGATAATGGAATAAATTAGAAGTTAATTTATGCGTGTGATGATAAATTTGCATCATCCAGGTTTCCATGGGGCGTTAATCTTGAGCACGCACAATTTCAGATTTTTGCCCAAAGCACTGGCAATTACAACACCGTTCACCCATATCCAGAATGATTATTTTTTACTTTATCGTTTAAATGGCCGAATCGCAGCTTTCAAAGTTGCATTGAAGCCGGCCTCGAGCACATAAAGCCTTGTCGGCAGTCCATCACCGAAAATCATTGGAGCGTTCCCGGAATTTAACTTTTTCTTAGTGTAATTGGGTTTCTATTGTTTCGAAGTTAATAACCATTAACAATGCGCTGTAATGAAGGTCAGTAAAGTCTGGTAATTAAAAACTCATCTTTATAACAATAGATTCTTCCCATTTTAAATTGGTTTTCTCACTCCACATTTTTTGTCATTGCATTTTTTTTAGAATAATTCCAAATAAAACTGCACTTTGACTATCTTTTATGTATTTCTTAATTCTCTTTATTTTTCTTCCAGAACCCCTAACTAACGAATTGCATTCATTATTCTATATTGACGTTAATTTCTGAAATTTAGCTTCTATACTTAAAAGTGTGCTACTTGGTGAATATGTTAAGGTCATACTCATACACTACCATTTCTTATTAATCATTTCATACACCAGTAATTCTATAGTTTCCATATTTTAACTATTTTATCTTGGGTAATTCTACCCCTCCCTTTTGCATAATTTAAAATTGATGAACATAACCCAATATGTGCAAATTTAAACTCAATTTGACTCCATTAGCTACCGCTGCCAATGTGGTAAAGTCGCACCGTAATATCAAGAAATTTACTAGAGAACCGAAGGAAAGCACTTTACCATTGTCATGCTGTATTTTGTTTATTCTACTTCTTTTAGTTAAACATCTCCTTAAGATACTTTGCGAGCTGAAGTTCTTCCATTTTTTCTTTCATTTCTCCCTGGTAAGTTTTAAATATTTGAAATTTCCATATATGTAGTGCAATAGTTTTAACCATCCAAGTAAATCTCCGTATGTAATTGGTCAAAAATGAACAAAATCTTCATTTTTTCTTGGACCACCAGAAAGATCAACATATGTTATTATCGCAACTATCCTCAATATTTTCTTTGATTAAGAAAATGAGGCCTACACTCTAAACATGCTTCATATAACGTAAGTTAATTAAGAAATTGCTTCAAAAATTCGGATTAATATTAACAGATGTGTTTGGAGCATCAGACACGCCTGTTGTCATTAATTTTTGAGTTTCTGTACTTTTATTTTTATTTATTTTACAAATTAAAGATAAGCAAAATTGTTTTTTCGGAATTAATCCCATTATCCTATAGTAGGTACGTATAGCTCTTGTTTTATTGGCGAAGAAAAAAAGGATGCAATCAAGGTAAACGAGGAGATCATAAATTACGTCGGATATATGGACGATGCAGTGTGGGTTTCAACCAAACATGCAAATACCGGTGCTAGACACCCACATGTGTGAAGAACAAAAGGTGAAGCTGCAAACAAATAACCTAAAGACATAGTTGATGGAAACGGACATAAATTTATCAAGAGGTAGAAGCTAAATGTAAACATCTTGGAAACTGCGTATATAAATCTACAAAGAGAAGAAAAGTTAAATAATCAAGATTTTAAAACAGTGATAAGAAAGGGAAGCATCTAGTATCACAAAGCTAATTGTGCCCAAATAGTTGAAATTAGATGGTGTGACAGTTGAGTCCAAATATTGAAGATAATTATAGATAGATGTAATAGATAATGACATCTTTAAAAGAGTTGAAACACAAATATCCCATTTTTTGCCCACAAATCTTTTTTACTCATGGATCATTTTCTTCCGTGATGATGCTTTAGTTAATTTTATCCCTTATTGATCTTTGTTCCAGTTTTTTTTTAAATTCTATTAAATTTTTGTGTATTTTTAATGGCCATATGAAGAGTGGCACTCAAAAAATTTGCGAAAACTTCTTAGGTATGATTTTCTGCGAGATTTGATTAGCTCTATAAAGCTCCAAGATCTCGGGGTATTCCCGGAGGTGCTAAACACCGATACTAAAGAACCGAGCGCTGAAACTGAAACTAAAGCGCGGCCAATTAGGAATTGAGCGTGAAAAAATAGAACGACCGATCCGGTCGTTAGCATCTCATAAATATTTAGGTGCAAATTGGCCGTATCGGTTTCATCGAGCAACAATGACATCGAATTTTGATCTATAAGCGATCCATTTTTCCACCTGTTTAAATGGGATTTGTTTAGCTGTC
This sequence comes from Pyrochroa serraticornis, assembly GCA_905333025.2. Taxonomy (NCBI): domain Eukaryota; kingdom Metazoa; phylum Arthropoda; class Insecta; order Coleoptera; family Pyrochroidae; genus Pyrochroa; species Pyrochroa serraticornis. The sequence goes on along the minus strand of HG995157.1, from coordinate 2,309,537 downwards.
ACCCTGGGCGCCAATTGTGCCATGATTTATCATCAATGAGAAAAAGCTTTAAAAAGCGCCACAAAACCAACAAGAAGCGCGTCAAACTTTTTTCTAATTAACAGCAATTAAAATGATGTAACTTTAACGAAGTCCATTATTAATGTTGGATGCTTCGCGCGTACCGTAGTTGTAAGTGCGATTTCTATAGGTCGATTGCAAGTCATTGCAGAAACTGAGACAAGAAAAAATCGCGGCTTTTAAACCAACAAATTGCTAATATGGCTCATAAATGCACGCCCACCACATCAAACCCAACCAGCCGAACGGAATAAATAAAATTCCGCAACCATCACCATAACTTTAGTTTTTGCCGTTAGATGCTATCAATTAAAGCGATGCGTCTTTGCCTTATTAACCGCCGATAAAATCAGACAAATCCAAATCAAGACTATTATCGGTATCGCAGAGTACTGCTAACAATCCCGTCGTGCATGCAACCGGCATATTTTAACAATTTGTCTCGTTAACTCGACACACGATGCACATTAGCCGTTCCCAGCATCAAAAATATTGCAGGAAGAAATATGCGCGATGTCGCTCGTAAATTTCGGCTTATTTTTATTATGTAACGTGTCCTCTTAATTGCCGATACATAAATATCCAGATTCCGGAGGTGACGACCGGAGTCCGGTCGAGAGCTGTTTCCGAAGATCGACCCAATAACGGCCCCAAAAATGACTTCATCTAGCCGTTCAAACCGTAAAACGGTTCGAATAAAATATTTTACGATAAATGCTAACTGTGATATACCCATCCAGAAATTAACTGCCGACAGATACGGAATTAACGACACCCGTTAGCAGGGAAGCGTCCGAATTATTTTTTTTCGAGGTCTTGGTCACGAATTAAGGCATTTAAGTCAGATGCGATAACTTATTGTGAACCGATTCAAGTTAGTTGGGGCCGAGTTGGATCCCATTAGCTGCGTCAGCTTATCACTTAAACCAGAATTCAATAATGCAATTTCCCATATTTTTGCCTCACTTCCTCAAATTTGCAAACAAAAGATTCTGAGTGACAGTAACGTCATTTTTCTCCACCTGGAATTTTTCTTCAAATACTCGATTTCAAATCGAGTTAATTGATAGTAATGTTAACTATGTTGGTGAAGTAATTTTAAATTTTCAAGCAATAACTTATCTGACAAATTGCATCACTTATCTTGAACGTCAGTTCAAATCTTCCTAAAATTGTTCTATTAAATGTTTAACAGAGCGCCAAGGTCTATAGTTTTTAATTTCTTACTACTACATTGGAAACGTCTTCTTTATAAATTTATCACTTATGAATCACTGATTCGTGAAGGTCATGTGGCTCATCAAAAATTTGAAAAATTAGTTAATGTATTAAAATGATTATCCCGTTTTGGGCTGAGTTATAAATGTTAACATAAAAAGGAGCTGAATTGATTTATATTGCACTATGATTTAATGTATTTCTATTAGGCCGAAAGAAAAAGGATAACTAAATTTTCAATTAAGTCACAAAAGGTTATAATTTTAAAACGTGCGAAGAAAAACTTATTTATCTAACATGAGATTTTTAAATACCATTTAAACTGGTGTAACAAAATTTAAATTAAATGCACTTTTACTTCAATTGGCATTTAGTTAAATGGCCGTTAGGCACAATTTAAACGATGTTGTTGTAATCGGGCCGTAGCGAATCTGAGCTTTCATCATTCACTCGCGAACATTAAAACACTTCCACAAATCGTTTCAACGGAGGCTTTTACTCAGTAGCTTAATAATATAAAGCAAAGTACTATGGACTAAAAGTCAATGCTGATTAGTGGAGTTGAAAATATTTATGTAAATATCAGATAATGTTGATAACAGTTTAGATGTATAGGGTTTTCAGATGGAAAGACCACAAATTACAAATTAAAACAAGTGCTCCAAATACCGAAATGTAATAATATCAAGATCGAGAAACAACAGAATGGAGAATTCCTCCAATCTGAACTGTCCACGACGGACTTTAGACCAAATCTGAGTCTCGGACTCAAAAACCGAATTTACAAAGTTGTCCGAGAACCTGACTCTGCAGGGACCGGGTGACCAAACTTTCAAGAGTATGCAAAAAAATTCTTTTTTTTGTAAAACAATAAATTTATATTTCTACTGATCATTAATAATTGAGGGCCACTTTCTTGGTGGACTTTCCTAAAGCAACTTGTGATATGATGTTAGAATCTCTCACTAGACTTAAGTAACATTAATGACACAATGTTTAAACGTTATTAAATATCCGGTAAACAATTAAGTTGTTGCTTCTTTTTCAAAAACATTATTTAGAAAGTTTTTTAAAGAACAGGTTCGATTATATTGCACGCATTAAAATAAAAAAGTTGAGTAAACAGATATTCGCAAATGTGCTTGTTCAGAGATATGATTATACATAAAATAAAACACTAAAATCTAAGTTAAAATGAACGAGGTCTGTCTAGAACATTAACAATTTTTTTTTAAATGGTTGCAATAAAATTTCAAATAATTATTAATTCTAGTAAATTTCGAAAACAAGAAATTTTGATGTTTCCAAAAAACGTAGATTATAGATTTAAAGTAATTCTTATCCACATCCACACACGCTACTTGCTATAGGAAAGAATAGAAAGTTTGCTACATTTTATAAATTTTGTACAATAAAGTATTATACTTTCATAAAAAAATTATTGATTTGTTTAATGAGAAACACATAAAAAATCAGTGGACACGTATTTTTTACTTCCTTCAAATATTTGTTGTTGCGTCGAAAATTAAGAAAAGAAGCAAGCACTTTCAAATTCCCACTTCGCTGTGACGTACTTACGCGCCAAAAAAGAGCGAAAATACTAATAAATGAGCGTAAGTGAGATGACGTTAGAAATTGATGTCTGATCGCCTGTGTAAGCCAATAGCAAGGCGTCCCCCGTGCTTACGTCACAATGCGCCAAATTTAAAATTAATCAATTAAATTGTTTTTTAGTAGGTAAATCAATTGATAAAAAATCGAATTTTTATTCAAAGTTGAACCACTTTATGTTTACTTTTGATTTTTGACAAGAAAAAAAAAGTATAATACTCCATTGCATAAATTATAGAAAACATTGGTATACCACTTGTGTTATTTTATACGAAGATACTGTGAAATTAGGTTTATCAATTTTCTGCATGTTTTATTTTCTATATCTAACAATGCTTACCATTTTTATTGATTAAAAATAAAGTTACTTAAAAAGCAGGATGTTTGAATTACAATTGCTTGCCTACATAACAAAAGATAAAATGGCCCATATTCTATAAACACCGACGTTTAACCTATTTTGCCCCTCCTTTTTTGGTTAGAATAATTCTGTGTGAATTATTCAAAGTTGCCCGACAAAAAGTGTTTTTTTTTTGATAAGACAATATTATTAATTTGTACAAAATTGTTTTTTGATTATGCCATGAAAGATTAGATGTAGAAACTACCTTCGAACAGAAAATCAGCTTAACGTGTCTGTTTCATATATAAAATGAAATCTGAACAGGCTGTGGACTTCAAAATGCGACCAATTAAGTGCAAAGCCTCTCGCATCTGGACTTGTGTGAGCACTTCCACAAAATACATGAACTGGCCAGATGTATTGCTTATGCTCTATAGATTCTAAATCCGTAAGTCGTACAAAAATCGTACAGTGCATACGAATACAAAATTCAAAATTCAAACAAATGGTATTACGAGAAAGCTACCATATTGTGGTACAAGGTGCTCGAAAACCAAAATATTCTCTGTAGACATTCTATTTTTAAATATTTAAGTTTGAGTCAATATTTTGAAGTTACAATTGAAATGCCGTTGCCTTTATTTAGGCGGAGATTTCAAATCGCTGTTTTCTCAATTCGTGATCGTCTAATAATTAATTATTTTAGACACACTTTTCGCCTTGCACACTGTTACCTGAGTTTGCGCAAAAAAAAAATATTTTAGCAAAATATGAAGAATCCTATTTCGATAGCGATGGCTTTTGAATTAGATTTTTTGGAAAATATTTAACAAGATAATAATTTAAATATAGAGCTTTCACACGTCCCCACTCTAACTTTGCATCCTTGCCGGTTCCCACTACCCCCTTATGAACCCATTGCGCAACACGTAGTGCAGTTACCAAAATCGTCAAAGATCTTCTTTTCGACATCGATTAAAGCAAGTTCCGGCCTTATTAGTTATTATTTTTTAACTTGTACCTTGACTTAAGAATTGATATTCCACTCTTACCAGCAAAAGAAATTTAGAAAGAATGCGCCAAAAATTAATGAATCAAGAAGACTCTTCGGGTTTTTGTGGAAGCAGTTCAACAGTAAGCGTTTCCCTATAAAAAACTAGCTTTTTTGTAAAAAAACTCTTTTGTCTGAAGAAAATAATAGAAGAACACTTTCACAAGGATTAACAGTAAACATCGAGATTAAAATCAAAATCCTAGTCGTTATGAAAAATGAGATCTAACATCAATGAAAATAAAGTATGATGCTTTATATTTTAATACCGAGTGAAATAAATGCAAAATGTTAACAATGCAACAATGACGCACCACTTAAAAAACAGAAAAGACCCTCGCTTAAGAAATTATGCAAGATAGTTGAAATGAAGTTTCTCAAGAAGAGAGGGTTTGCTTTTCAAAAGATTTCAACAAATATGTGGAACTGTGTGGATATAATTCTAAATGGTAACTACTAAAGTTAAAATTTAGTAATTAGGAAGTGGAAGTTATTAAATAAAACCAAGCAAATTAAGCACGTATTATAATTCCTAAAGTTTGTAAAACCGTTACTGGATAATTTGAGTCCTCATCCAATAAAGACGAAATACAATTAATGGCTACTACCGCAAACACAAATTTCTTTCTACTTGGATTGTGAATTTTGGTTAAATGCTTCTTCCTTCCTAAGAAATAGAAGATGGTGGGGACAGATACAGGCGACAATTCCAAAATTATCTTTTCTTATATTTGATTTCATATTGCCTTAGATGGTTCCAAATTTATCCTAAAAATATGATCGTTACATCGACATCTCCCAAATATATGTACGAAAGTTTTTCGAAAAATAAAGGTAAAACAGGTTTGTTTTGTGCCCGATTTTTGCGAAGTTTCAAAGAAGATATTGCATTATTTCGATTTTCTCTGCCATAAACCCCAACGGTGTTATCGAGTTTTCAAAATATAAAACAATATATAATTGGTATAAAACTTGTTATGGGATTTATACCTAAATAATGCGTATGTTAAAATCCACACCATATAGCACACTTGCAAAATGTGCAAGACTAAACTATCGTACAAAGCGAGCTTTTCTTCTTTTAATTAGTTTTATTTTATGTTGTTTCTAAAATATACTTATGTCACACATTGTCGGTTAACTCTTAATAAGCACCTGATAATACAAAATAAGCGAGTAGCAGCATCGTTAATTTTTCACATTTTTCACCGTAATTTTCTTGACACTTATATTATAAAATTATATTTTCAAATCAGGATGACTTTAGAAAAACAATTTTATGTGTAATACGCTAAAATAAAATGGCTTTTTTTATTTAATAAAAGTTGGGAGTCATCCAAGATGCAGAATATTTTTTCAAATTTTTTAGGAAGAACTGCATTAAATTCTGTTCAAAAAAAGTTGGAAGCGACCTACGGTAGAATTCTTTGGATGGTAATAATATAGACCATCACTTTTTCGGGCTCGTTCCGCTCATGTTGCACGGGGTTGCCACCTACTCTAGCCTAACTCCAGCCCCGCCGCATCACGCGGTTGGCAGCACAGGACGCACCGACAACAGGGAAAATCGTAGGTTTATTCTAAAATCGTTAATTTTTAAAATTTTCCTTTGTTCTTGTGTTAACACTTATAAAATTATGTCAGCAATGCAGGATAACCCTAAAAAAGCAATTTTGTGTGTAATACGCAAAAATAAAAATGCGTTTTTTTTATTTAACAAAGTCAAGTAAGATTAAAAATATTTTTTTTAATATATAATATATATTATTCACTCAACGTCATAAGTCACTAGTGCAATTCTCAAACTTGATAAAAATTGATGAGTCAAGCAAACATATCTTGTATACTTAGGTTATATACGTATCTTATGAAATTAAAATCTAGAATTATTCAAAACTTTTACTTCTATCACGCGAGATTGTTCTTTTCTGTTAAAACTTTAAATAAACTTAAATTTAACTTAAAAACCTTTAAGATCCAAAAAGTTTGGCGTCCACAACGACTAAAATATCTGCTTCGTTACTACCAGTTAAAAACTAATAAGTTATTTTCTACTAACAGCAAATAATTTCAGGCAATCAGATGTCTTGTTTAAACAAATCATTCAGTATTTGAAGAAAAAACAATGGCAAGCAGCTGAAACAGTGACAGATTTTTACAGTCACCAGGTGGAAAATTGTTCACTGTTGTTCAAATTTTAGATATTTACAGCAACAACTAAGTTAAGAAAAGCAAACGTAAATATCTTACGATTGACTACAATGTACCCAGTTAGTTAGGAATAACAAATTTAAAGATCAACTTAAATAAATCCGATTATAAAATTCAGGTAATCCTTTCACCACAAATTGAATCAACAAAGAGCATTATGTTAACTTAACAAGACTCAGAGATAATGTAAGCAAACTGGACGCAAATTCCATTGTAATAACATGACTCTACCGAACAGCTTCAGGCAGGGGCGCGACAAGGTGGTATACGATCCACATTACCATCCCCACATCTCTTAATAATTCCTCACTATCCAGCAGTAATATCTGTGAAACTTTTACGTATAATTCAAATCTTGATAGAGATCCACTCAGAAGAATTGCTGGGTGGGCATTTTATAATTTTTCGCTTATTTTAAATGTTTTCTTTATTTTGATCATAATAGTACAAAAGAAAAATACGTCGTTGATCACAAACAATAACAGAATTGCGTGACAACTTTTAGTATCGCGTGCGGTTTATCTAGTAATTCAATTGAAATCCGTCGGGTTTTGTAAAAACTAAAAGAAAAACTCGACGTTTTCATTGGACCACGCGCAACAGATGATACGTAATTGGAATGAAATTTTTGTGCAAATACTACACGATCACTGACAGCTGTAAATAATGAGCTTCAGTTTCAGCAAAATTACCGGCGCCATCTATGCAAATGGTCTGCCTTATTGAAGGCATCGGCAGCACGAACGCTTTTGCAGATGTCGATCTAAAACTGTTAATAGTTCCAACGTTTTAACCTGTGGCTATACAAGTTGAGATCAGGATAAGTGTTTTTTAATTAAGCATCCCTTGTTGGGATAACTGAAAAACAATACAAAGTTAATCATAAAAAACAATAGCAAGACAAAGTTAAGGTAGAAGAGTTTTTTTTTATAACACTCGTAAAATACCCACGCTAATTCAATACTAGTTTGTGAATGGTCGGCGTTTTATATGAGAAATCGCGATAATGAACACAGTTATGTGGCCTTTACAATAAAAGGATAATATAAGCGTGTTATTACCTGAAAACAATTTGTTATTGCTATGTATTTATGATATAGTTATTTCTTCTTCTAAAAATATTATTTTCTTGACGTCAATGACTATGCAAATTATTGCCAGCATAATCCGTTGCACAATAGCACTCCTATTCTGTGTTATTAATTTAAAAAAAAATAAGGAGAGGTGGGGTCGCTGCAAAAACCGCAAAGAAAAGACCCTCCATATAAGTATCTAAACTAATTTCGTTCGATTTGAAATCAATTGCCTACATAATAGATCATTTAAACGTTTCCTTTGTGGGAGGTTCTAAGCCATTACCCTCGTATTTGGAATTCTCCTTACAAACTGCCTAATTTATTGCAGCATAACCCGTCAACTTGAAATATTAACATGATGGTCGATTAAAGATTATTAAACCAGATTTTCAGTCGTAATTTTAGAAATTACAAAAATTTCGCGGCGCCTCCCTCGTCAAATACTTTAAACATTTGACAACAACAAAAAAATCACGTTGCATTCCTCAAAGTTTAAGTACCCCTGCCTGCGGCTGGTAGAGGTTGCAAAACATTTCCTGCAACAACAGTTGCATTAACTAAGAGCCTTGGATTTAGCAGGGAACGAAAATTACGCGGCCTCGACGGGTGAGAACCTTAGCGCGGCTTGTCTCGATTTAAAAGTAATTAATGGGTTGCAAAGACGTTCATGGTTAACTTGCGTCATGGAGTTGCGATAATGGAAGGCGAAAGGGTATCGTATTTTTGGCCGACACTAACCTAACATAAAACTAGTCGAATTGCTAAAGTTTGGCGAAGAAAGTTTAAAGAACTCCGTTGATAGCGAATCATAAGGTAGGAGTGTTGACGCAAATTATTGAAATGAATACGAAACACGGACGTCATTCCGAGATTAAATTGTGTTGGTGTGGGAGTTTTCCGCTGAGATCTTACCTCTCGGTTTTTGGTGGTATCGCCATCTTCGTCGCCGCTTAGGGTAGAACAAATGGAGCAGTTCGACAATTTTCGAAAAGGTTTCTTCAAAACATAATCCGAATCTAAACTGCTTATGGTTGAACCACAATAATTCAAGTTACTGCAAGAACTATGCAAACTGGAATCTGGTGATGAAGAATTTTCTTTGCGGCGACTCCGGATGTACTCGATATCTTCAAGGGTGAGACCGATGATATCGTCGGAATAATCACTCACCACAACCGAAGGTGTTCGCCAATAACGATAGCGCGTTTCTTCACCATCGTCCGTGAAACAACTTTGTCTACGGCTATCGTTTTGGTTATCGTAATCGACACTATCACTCACACAATCACTAAATTTACGATCGAGGGGGTAAGGAACAAACTGAGCTTCGATCAAAGTTTTACTCGGGACATTATCGTGGTCGATCGAACCTCTAGGACTATAAGGACTCCTAATTGGTTCAGTGTAAGGAACTTTGGTTTCTTCATCGCTATGTCCCATTGCCGAATCAGAACTTCCGCACCTCTGCACTTGGTTTTTTTGCTGATTCCAATTTTTATCGCGCTCATCATCGCTAGCTCCGGAAGCTGAAGAACTGCAATAACCACTGGGAGGCGGCAACAAAAGACAATCGTCTTCTTTTACAACAGGTGCGACTTCTTTGTCGCTTTCCTTCAAATCGTTGGTGGTTTTATGAAGCATCGCTAAGTAGTTTTCGCGTAAAAGCTTGACGCTTTTGAAGATGGTAACTTCTTGCTGTTGGTTATTGATTTGATACTGGTACACCCCTGTGCGTCGTTGCCTCTTCGTTTGGTATCCAACGGAAGCGCATTGTTTGTTGATTTCTTTCCCCGAAGCAGGTTCTTCTTCGATCGGAGCTACCAGCGCCATCTCTCCCAAATCACGCGTAACTATCCCATCATCACCATCGGCTTCTGTAAGTTCCTCGTAGTACCTTCGATGTTTTTCTGCTTTGATCCTCAACACTTCGCGTAAATCGTCGATATTACCCGCCATTACCTCATTACGTATCAACTCTTCAAAACAATTAAATTCTTTGTCGATTAAAGGGGGCTCGCATAACTTGAGGATGTCCGGGGATGAAACGTCTACTTCCCCGATGAACCACGGAGAGGCGGCCGTACCCTCTTCCAGCCGCCGGGTCCAGAAACCACTGAAACTACAAAACAGTGTTACATTCTGGCCGGTTGGTTGTTTACTCAATGATTTTGCTCGTTATCACTAGACTTATCAAAAGCGACCGACTTCAGTGCTTGGGCACATTGCACTGCTGGTTGTAAGTGAACCACTGTTTGCTAAGGCGAATGACTGAATGAGCCTTACACAATGGAACATGCAGCAGTATTTCTTAATAAAAGAATGGAACAGTTAATTGTACAGCAGCCGGTACTTTCAACGGCAATTTTTCTACAACCGCGTAACCGCTAACTCCTTTGAACAAGAACTCTGTTCAGTTGCGAAGACAGCAGGGTCGGAACAGGGCCCGCGGAGGCCACTGCAATTTATTTTTCAAATAACACCTTAACAACATGTTCCTTGTTGACTTCTTGCCCTTACGTAAATTCCCAAATTTGATTTTTGAAATTAATAAATATTTATCAAAATGTTTTGATTCTAGCTCCACCAGTAAAACTAACCTATAAGAACATACGCAGCCTTTCCAAAATTAAATAACTAGATTTTTTTACATCACTGAAGCGTCACAGAATATGATAATACGATCTAAACCTAAATTGTGAAGCTTTCCAATGTAAAAGGTTCGTAATCGCATTTTTCAAATTATAAATATTTCTGCTTATCTTTTTTCATACTTCTGTTAGCTAAAACTATATATTATAATAATCAGTAATTTTTTTAGCATATAGGTATAAAAATTTCAATTCATATGTATTTTGGTGACCTCCATCATTTTACGAGCAACTTCACAATTAAATACACTAATCAATTTTAATTCTTGGTAATAAAAACCTCAAAATTCGCAGTGACTTGGCCTTAATTGCGGCTACTGTTTTTCGTTACAACAATAATTTTGCAATATTTCAATAAATTTCTAAAAAAATGTATTAATTGTTTGGCCCTCCCCCACTGTACTACTTAGACTGACGTCTTTAACGTAATTTGATACATTAAGTTTTGTTTGAAAAAGACTGAGTTAAATCAATTTAATCCCCTAAACAACCATGTTTACGGTTAAGTTTTATTTATTAAGTTAATCCTAAAGCAAAGAGTTTTAAGCCTTGAAAAACACGTAGTGTTTTGTATTTATTGCAACCATCTCTGCACGCGAATTTATTGGTTGATACATAATAATTAGGTAGGTATTACCAATAAATGCCTACAAAATCATAATTACAATAGCGATGCAATTCGAACTAAAAGTTTGGGAAATTTCTGTATTGAAAGTTGGAAGTGATTCAACGCAACAAATCAGAATTTTTTAAGAGCTAAATGACTAAATGACTAAAAGACTAAATGACAATGACTTCTTTGACTAATTCGAGAAAACGAAAGGAAAATCAACTTGAGTGTCTCCTGTCAAATCGTGAGCCGGAATGGAATTCTTTCAATAATGTCATTATCAAATCTCACACAATTAGCAGAAAGAAAATGATTGAAGGAAACTTGTGGTAATGTAAAATATTCAAGTACCAAGAAAATTGAATCAGTACAAGAAAAATTCCACAAATGTGCAACAAAAAAATTACATAATTTTTTCTGTAATTTGGTTCTATTTTCGAAACAAGAGGCAAAGATTCAACTTAGATCCACTACTTTATATTGGTTCTTTGTGACTCAAACTGAATTCTTCCAAGAACAACTTTTTAACAACCTCCTATAGCAGAAGTGAAAATATTCAAGTGGCAGAAAATTATAACCTAATGAAATGAAAAACAAGTTGGAAGTCGTAATGTTAAAGAGTTTTTCTGTTTTTGAAAGAAACAAATCAAAAAATTTTGCAAGCCTCAAATTATTTTGAGGATTTTAGTGAGTTCTTCTAAAAATAAGAACGGGCAAGAAGATTCACTCGGCAACAAATGAGTTTGTCTATCGCAAAAGTTCAATTTTTCGCAGCTTGGCCTCAAGACACGGTTGTAGTTTCTGTACAGAACACGAAGAACCAATGCAGATCCTCCACCTTGAATTAATTCTTTGTTCTTTGTGATTTCACATCGAATTCTTCCAACAATGGTTTTATTGTCGCTCACGAAACTAATGCCAAAGAAGGCCACTTGCTAATAACAATCGTTCCGGCGTCTGGGCACTAGCCCGTATAGATAATTTAGGTTTCGATTGATAACAGCTGGCACCCCTGTGCGAGTGTCTTGGTGGTTCACCTCCGAAAATGGTCCTCATTGTGCGGAATCTACGACTAGTTCCTTATACAGTACCGGACTGGGGAATTTCTTAAAAATATTGACCCTTATGTCAGGCGAAAATAGAACCGACAATGGTCCTGTTCCATTGACCGTGCTCAAGTACCAACCTTGGTCACTTATCATTGGCCTCAATACGGCGAACCTCTGGGCATATATGGCGTTGATACTGTAGTGTACCAATTGAATCGTAAACGGTGATTCGATCAGAGATTCGATCATCTCGGAGCTTGACTCACAAGACCGTCTGGTCCAGGTTGGATTGCCGAAATCAGCTTGATGGATTACAGACGAGGTGTACTAGTCGAAATTTTGTAATAATTGTACAGGCAAATATGTAAATTACGTGGCAATTAACTGATTAATTGGAAACTAATTATTTCGAAAATTACAGGAATTGCGAACTTAATAACGATGGTTTTACAACTGATAAAATAAACACGCGACAAAAAAAAGCCATTAAAGGCCCCATAAATAACTTTCAGTTACAATTGCTTTATCTGCGGGGTCTTTGACCCAAATTTGGGGGACTCCTGGATTATCGTGCTGCAAATTACCACCTTTGTGCAAGTACTTAATCTTCCCAGGTCATTGCGTTATTAAAGTCATTTAAAAATTTACGTCAGCAGTTTTATAACAATCTTCTTTAATTTTACAGCTTTTTGTTTTTTAGCGATTCCGTGAAAATACGGTTAATCACGTCCCACTCGCCGTTATTACAATAATTCAGCTATAAAAGGTCTCATAAATTATGAAATTAAGTGTTTTTGAACTCTTATAGTCAATAAACCCTAACCGGATATTCCCCACTTTTGCACCTTTTTTTCGGTAATCGATTTCTTTTGTCCTAAAACATCGAAGCCGCTTCGATTAATTTTCGCCAAATTTCATTGCAAAAAATTAATATCGACGCTGTTAATTATTATGTATAACGTACAGAGGATGCTAAAAAAATTGTTTGCTACCATAAATAATATCTAATATTACGCCAATTGAAATTTTACTACCAAACGTGGAAACGACCTAAATCGAAACTTCAAGGCTCTTCGAAAAAGATGCCTCTTTTTGTTTGCCATGAGCTAATCCAGGTAACTGTGGCGACGTTTAAAGTAAAAAAGTACCATAATACCACCAAGGGCGTTAAAAATAATAATTAAACGCTGAAGTACACTAGAAGCTAGTCAGCTAATTTGAAAAACAATTAGGATTGTAATTAAAAAACTAAAGGAGAGGCACGATTTCTGGTTTTCTCGAACAGTATCTAAAGAAAATCAACAATAACTAATACAATTTTTTGCTTCAGAATTCCTGCTAAAATTTGTCACGGAGTAAATATAAATTTAAATTGTCCAATTTTGGTTTTTATTTAGTTCTTTAATCTAAAATATTTACACCTTTAACCACCACCCTCCAGTCTTTTTAGTAACCTATTGAAACATTTAAAATTCGTTATTTCGGTAACGTGTCTAAATTAGCAATTCTACTAATTACAAATTTAGATTGCTTACGTGAACTTCAAGAGTAGTAACTGGTATCGAATGATTTTATTAAATTTACTTTACAGATCTAATCAAGTTTACGTTAAATGCCCATCATTCCGGTAACGCGTTGATTTCGTAATGAACAGACATAACAGTTGAAACGTAATGAAAGCAACGTGGTATTTTTTTGGATTAATATTTGTTATCCTAATGAAAGGTCTACTTATCACAACTCCATTCAAGGATAATTGTCATTATGCATTCAAGTAATGGCAATGGTGTGATCAAAACCGAACGGATTGGAACTTGCATTTCAGTGCTAATCTATAAAAAATAAAATTGTAAAAAAGCATTTTCGTTTTCTAATTAAAAATTTATTTGATTATTCGATTATTCGAGAAACGTCTAAAATTATCAGTTTCTTAACGTCAACATCTGTGCTGGGTTCCTGCTTCAAGAAACTTAAGAGTCGATTGAATTTTAATTATAAACATGTCGAACTGTGAAGCCGGTCTTTGGCGCAGAACATCTTTGAAGTTGTTAATGATCCACTAACAACCATCAAGCGTCAGTGATGCTACAACAAACCACTCGTAATTCATGTGTAAACACTCAAAAGCAACTGCAGCATTTCTTACTGCACTTGAATAGCAAATACGGTTTATGTATAAGAAATATTGACAGTAGCGGCTCTATAAGTGGTGTACGAATAATTTAGAGGCACCTAATTATGAGGTCAGGCCAAATTAATTTTAGTTCCACATTACACGCATTTTTCAACTTGGGCAAACTAAACTTTCAATTTTGACTTCCAAACAAAGGCATATTAAAATTATGAAATTTAGTTGGGTTATAAGCAGATAGCCAATCTTGAGTAGTTATCTCTTTTTCCATAAGAACCTACGTAAAATTTTCCATCAAAAATCTCTTTGGGGGAGAAAATATTTTAATATCTAAGTTTTAAATGTTATCTTCATAAAAATTAATTAATTGAATATAAACAAAAATCTATTTTTGACAATAACGACGATAATCAGAAATATTGCTAAAAAATGTCAAGACTATAGCGGTCTTATTGTCTAAAGTTGCACAAATACGTTGCTGTCATTTCTTTGAAAATTCAACAGTAAATTTTCTGCTTATCCGAGACATTCTGCGTTGCCGAGTCAGCGTGGTGCATTGACATCACGCTGTACGCGCACATCGAAGAAAAGTTCTCAATGGTTAATTGGTTAACTACACTAAAACTCTTAATTGCATGAAAATAATCAGAATCGAATGTTTTTTGTTTTATGGTCAGGATCAAAGTACTCAACCTTTTCACATAACTGATTAGGAATTAATCATTTCATCGGGTTGGTATTTTTTATATCTTCGCATAAACTTCATTTACGCACCTACTTGTCACGTGAACAAATAAAAATGACCATATTTTTTCCATAATAATTATTATGTTGAAATTGATAGAGGCTATTGCATAAAGTCTATAATTCAGTAAATACCATTAATGATGATTTTAATAACTTACCACTCCATGAACGAAGGTTTTGCGATTATCCTGGATAAAACCTGTAAAATATAAGAAAATGTACTTACATCGACTCAAGCACTGCTCAGACGTTCACGAAAATTTAACCCGGATTTGGACCACGACCACAATTATATAAATGAGCATATTTACTCAAAAGGTGCAATAAAGGAGAAACAATGTTATCTATGTAATTGTGGTGTATTAACTATATTGAAACGCGCATTTCACAATTTCTGTAATTATAACTCACAGTGATACTCAGCGAAAAGTATTAGAACATACATGGGAAAGTTTCACGAACATCGAAACGTATAGAAAGTGAATATTTAATAAGAAATTTAAAAAAATTGCCTATTTTTTGAAGCAAAAACAACCAATGAGGTAATAACCAATAGCGAGTTTGCGTTGGTGTCACGTGACTAATTGCAACTGGTTGATTGTTCCTAAGAGCACGCGATTGCCACGCCACTGGTCTTCGCTTGTATCCAAAAAGTTACGGCCACCACTTTAACTATTGTCGGTGGTGATATAAATAGATTAAATTGCACTCCATTAGCAATATCCGGTAGTTTCACGGGCAATATTGACCAGATTAGCTAATGATAGCCACTTTATATAATTTAGTTATATTTGGAATGTAATAATAATTACATACGATAATATAGACGATACATTTAAATATCTCAGGTAGATGTAAATAGCGACCTTCGAAAAACATTTGGCATAATTATCTTGAGGTTCTTAGCGATAAAAAATAGTGTCAGATGTCGGACAAGCTGATGGTAAAACTGAAACTTGATCCAGCAACTTTTGCTTTTATAAAGAAAATTTTGTAGAAAGAAGAAATCGCCAGCTATGTAGGTCGTTATTTTAAACAACTTATTGCAAAATCTCTATGTAATTTGAATAATTCGCGGAGTTGTACAGGTGTTTGAAGAGAGGACGTTACCTAAGGGCCAGCGTCGGGGCTAGAGCCCCTGCTTGGAGGCGACCTCATGAACACGTTGCAGGCAGAAAATTGCGACGACTTTCACAGAACGTCCAACACCAACACCGACCGTCAACTAATGCTAATGCACCCAAGAAAATATTGGTCTGCCACATTTCGAGATGCGCATGCGTCTCAGATTATTGTTACTATTTTAAACAATTTCATTGAACTCACTTACTCTATCAAAATCAATTTTAATTACGCACTCATTGAATTTATTAATTTGTTTTTTTTGCAATATCAATATGTGGATGTAAACATTGTCGAACACACCAAAAAAGCAATTTGATAAAACCAAGAAAAAGAACGAAAAATGATAAGACGTTGAAATTTGACGTCACAACTGGAGAGAAGTTTGACTATTTGTATCTAAATGGAATTAAAATATTCTCCGTGACGGTTTATCGGAATTTTTTATTTAAATCAACAGAGGTTAATAATAATAACAACATTACTGATTAACAATAAATTGCGGTTGGTGCTAGATTATTTATAGTGCCATTGCTAAACGTTTGACGTCTACTGCTAATAATCGAACAATTAAAGACTCTAAATGATAAGTGAAAATTCGTGTACTTGTTTCACCAGTAATAACCGAAACAAAATCATCAAATGTCTCCGCAATGAAGGGCATATGGTACGTTCACCAGTCAAACTAATCCGTTATAGGGGAGCTAGTAGTAACCATCAGAGCATTTTGAGAGAATGTACTCCCCTACCCGGTTGAGCTACCACGTCCACTCCAACTTCTACCCGAAGCTAGCTTTTCCAGAAAATGTATTTACTCACACTTTTATTTTATAATTTTATGTACCTACTTGTTAATTTTTGCAATAATTTTCTTTTTTTTAACGCGTTTATTCTACACTTAGAATGTACTCTCCTGCTTAGAGCAATAAGTTTTAAGTTGATGGGCTTGAGATTGATCGTCCAGTGACAACCCTTTGTAATTGATGCATTTATGTTGTTACTATTCGCCGTCTTCTAATGTGAGTCCTTAGAGATCTGCGGGCCACTGTCGTCTTGGTCTTCTTCGAACTTTTGAGGAATTGCTCATTTCAGCCACGTATGAATTTTCATGACCTAACAAGCGATTGTAATATGTAGTAGAGTATTTTTTTATTTCTTCTGTCATTGCGTTAGTTATGGAGCGAAGCATTTTTAATTAGAACCTTTGAGTTATCTTGTAGTTTAATGGTTTAGTACACCTCCACAATTTTATGCCATATGTCCAAATTGGCTTTATTATAAACTTGTATAGTAGCAGTTTATTTTAAACGGACAATTTGGATTTTCAATCTAGAAGCCATCACATTTTGCCTGCTTTAAAGTTCAGAATTCAGTTGTTGTCCTTTGATCTTAAAGCCGGCGCCACATATGCGCCAAATAGTCAAATAGCAATCAATCATTTGCCTTTGTTATAATACGAGAACAGCGCTCCACATATGCGTCTATTTGTATATGTGTCTATGAGTAAGCATTCGTCTTCTTTGACTCGTGTCAATTTAGCGACATTGAGTGGCAAATATTAAGTGCTTGGCGAATACCCTTCTTTACCGAACATTTGCTACAAATTTTCCATCCACACTACTAGAGCTAAATCGCAACTAATCGGTATTTGTTATTTGGGTATTTGGCGGATATGTGGTGTTGGCTTAATATGTTTCTGCCATGTAAATTTTTGGTCTAGATGTAGACCTGAAAACTTTATTTCGGTATGGACTGGGATTTGTTAGTTATTGATAGTAACTGGTAGACCATTTGTATATTTAGTTGATTCTTGATTGATTTTTATTTCCTATAGATCGAACCAATCTTCTAGGATGTCCAGATGATGTTGAAGTTGCAGGGATGGTACTACTGGATTATCGCTTATCGCTAGTAAAGTTGTATTCTCCTCGAGCTTTGCTATTGTGGTATTATTTGTTATTGGTTGATCTGCAGTGTATATTAAATACAATAATAAGCCTAATACGCTCCCTTATGATACTCCAGGTTTATTATTCGGCAATTTGAATAGGCAGCTTTGTAATTTGTTAGAATATGTCTTTCAGGCATGTATGATTTCAAGATGACATAATATGGACTTAGAAATTTAGTTTAATTTTACATAAAAGTGCAGCATGCCAAACCTTGTCAAAGATCTGGACAATATCTAAAAATACTGCCCTGTAAAGCGTCTTTTTCTCTGGATCTTGATAACGATTTTGTGTGCTTGTTGGATAGTAGAGTGGTTTTCTCTAAATCCAAATTGGCAGTCAGATATAAATTCTTGTAATCCTGGGTGGCTTCTAATTCTATGCAGTAAAAGTTTTTCAAATGTTTTTGAGGGAATAGATGACAGACTAATGAGATGATAAGAGCTCACGTCGCTGTTTGGTTTTCCAGATCATTATAATCTGGAAAAATTTCCACACCGTTGTAAAATATAATATGTAGTCTAAACATGTTATTATAAATGGTTGTCATTAGTACTATTGCCTTTCTTGGTAATTGTTGTCGTATATTTTCTGTTATAAAATCGTATCTAGGTGCTTTATGTTAATTTAGGATATTAATCTCTTGTGCTACTTCTTTGGGAGAGAAAGGCTTAACTGGGAGTGACATCCTTAACTGTTTTTCTTTTTAGCATAAATATTCCTATGATATTTTAGTCTTTGTAATTTAATATTTTTAAATTTTCCTCAATTTACCCGTATTTTTATCTTAACTTTCACTTTTTCGCATTTTCTTTGTATTCTGCTTACCTTTCGTCTTTCTCTTCACACCTTCAAGTTACAATATCAATTTTAGGTTATCTTTTTCCGCATCAGCGTTCTGTTCATAATTTCTTTAATTGTTTATCCAAAACTTTTATGAAAACTCTTTTTTCTATATTTATTGATGAATAAAAATAAAAAAACATTTTTTATTTATATTTGACAACAAAATTCGATCATTTAGTAATAACGTTACTGCATATAACCACATTTTAAGAGAAAACAAATACTCAAGAGAAAAAGTACTTTTTTTTGCCTTAACTATTGTTGGTTTTCTTGGTGTTTTTCCCATTCAATTATAAATTGCAATTGAAAAAAACGAAAAATAATAACAAAAGAATTATTTAATTTTTTTTAAATTAAAGTTTTCTCTTCAATTTTTTTTTGCTTTTTACCTCTCCTTTCATTCATATGTATTGCATTGATTTTATTTCTCTTCACTATTTAGAAATAAAAATTATGACATAGTAATATATTTTGTCTTCTTTTTTTTCTTAACTATTTTACTAATTTCTTTCTTTTTCTTTTTCCGTTCTTTATTATCCTTTACCTGCCTTTTATAAATTATGTACTTCCTATTGTTCTCGGTTTTTGTTCGCTTTTAATATCCAATTTATTTCAAGTTTACCATTTTAAATTCTAGTTTTATCCTGTTTTTTTCTAGTTTCCCATTATTTTACTTCTACTTCTAATCATCGTTTCACATAATTTGCTTAACATTTCATTAATTTCCTTTTTAATGTTTCAATTTATATAAGATGGAGATTACATAGATAGAAGTTAATCTTATTATTTTTCTAAGTTATACTTTGTCCATACTTTTGCGCATTATTATGTTCTTCAACAATAATAATTGTATATATTCCTATCTTTATGTGGTTTTATGTTATATTTCTTCTGTGATGACTTTTTCCCAAACCTTCCTTCATTCGGTCTAGTTAATTTGTGATTGCATCAATATCTTATTCTGTTGCATATTTATTTAATTATGTATTTTTCATCCTGCAGCTATATTCTATCAGTCCTCGGTAATACCCCAACCGTAATGAAAACTCATCGTGCTTCTATTTACTAGGCACTTGATTTAATGGAAGTTTTGGCATGCTAGTTAGTCTCGGCGCACTAACCTCTCAACATTCATCCAATTGGATATTAACTCATCACAAAACATGTAATATATATACAGGGTGTTACTTAATGTTATGTTATACAGAAATCCAGGAACTAGTAGATACACAAGAAATTGGCAATTTATTAAATATCTGCTACAAAATTGTATGGCTAATGTTAAGAAGATCTTTGTCGTAACTCGTAACCCTACCACATACAGGGTGTTAAGCTTTTCTTCCACAAGATTTTTCATTGCGCCAGAAATTTTGTCGATAGTATTTTCAAAAAAGTACTGAAAATTTAATTTTGATATAAAAATATTCTTTAGAAAATTTCTCCAGAAAAGCATTAAGAATTTTCTTTAATAATCACATTTGGACCGAAGAAAACCCTAATGCTATCAGTGTGTTCCATTCTCAAAAACAATTTTTATTTAACGTATGGGTTTGCTATTGCTACTCATTAAGTAGGACAACTATTTTTTTCTACCAGGACGTCTTAGGGGAGATTCCTACCGTAATTTTCTTCAAGGAGATTACCTGAATTATTAGAAAATATTCCGCTTTTCTTAACGCAGTCAATTCACTTCATCATATTGACTCGTGAATATTTAGTTTATCGAAAGTTTAATATTCAGTTTACCGAAATTGCTGGATACGTGGTACGGAATAACAATCTTGGCCACCTAGATCGCCTGATCTAAACTGTTTAAATTTTTTTTGTACGAACAACTTAAAACTTTAGTTTCTACTACGCCAGTTGAAATATTAAAACTAAGAAATGGAATAACTGAAGCATACGGAATTGAACGTAATACACCAAAATTTTTTGAAAAAGTTTGTAGGCCGTTGGGAAGGACAGCAGAAGTCTGTATAGAAGCAAAAAATAGTTATTTTCAAAATATTTTGTAAATATGTACTGTCTTGTTGTTAATTAAATTTATGTTACTCTAGTTCTCGAAAGCAAGAATGGCTTCTAAACACAAAACCATGCCAAAAAAATACCCTGTATATCAAATTTTAAGATATATGTTTTCATAAACTAATCGGCTTACAACTGGTGCAAGAATTATCCATTAGAATAAGTACATAACATAAATAACACTCTGTATATCGGTCTATATAAATAAAATTAAAATGATGTTTGTTGGTAAACGCATCACTTGAGAACAGCTATACCTATTCGGCTATTTTTTTTAAATATTTGTTACAGCCTGAATAGGGTTCTTAGGGAAAGAAAAATTGGAGAAGTTCCCGAAAAATTCAGGAAAAACTGGAAGTGCTTTTTTCTATGAGATTTTTGTATAAACTCAAGACTATAATTATGTCGAACGAAATGCATAATGCATTTACTATTTTATTCGTTATAGTTCTGGAAATGTTTTCAAAAAAAAAATTGGGACAATTTAAAAGGGAAGTCAGAAAAATCGGACAAACTGCAAAAATCATAGTTTTTGTATACACTCTCGATCATAACTGACGGTAGAACCGACATATTTGGTTGGTTATTTTTTTGTTTTGTTCGGGATGCTTCCAGAAAGGAAATAATTAAATTGAATGTGTTTAATTAAAAAATAATAATCTGATATAACGCCTCACAGTCTAAATTAAAATAAAATTACATTTGTTTTTACTTTTGTACTTTTGTGTTGTTTTACGATCTGTCCAACAAATGTTGTTATTTTATTTCTATTCCAATTTATTTCGCTACGTCCGCAAATAAATTCGGACATTACAATATCTGTCAGGTCAGCTAGTATATTAATAATAACAAGATTTAAAAGAATTCAACAAATTACTTTTTCTTAAGGGAGAAACATTTAAAGATTTGATTTAGAATTGATGGAGTTACACAAATGATGTAAGACATTTTCGTAAAATATTAATATCGCAGTTGTTTGGCAAAACTGATATTTTTAAAGCAAGTGATATGTAACTATAATATTCACCAATTAATCGGAAATTGGTCCAATTGAAGCAATTTTTCCAAATAGTACTATTTTGTCTAATTGAGGCCTTCTATAAGTTTTTTCAAATCTATATATTTACACGGTTAATAACGCACTTCAGGCAAAATAAATAATGTTAAATATCCATCAAGGTGACCTGAAATTAGCCCAACTGATAACATATTGTTAAATATGTAGTAGGTTTGGTTACTGTGGAGGATTTTTTTGAGTTTTTTTTAATGAAATAAGATATGTAAAATATCTACAAAATTGATTTACAGCCTTTCTAATGGACGCATTTTTTAAATTAGCTATTTGATACATCGAAGATTTCTTTGAGAATCTTTCTTTGATCACATACTTAGTTCACAACGTAGCTATTGCGAAATAATTTTTTTAAATTATGAATCAAATATACTTGAATTTGGTTAATTTAATTTAATTTAATTTAATTTAATTTAGTTTAGTTTTTTAAACAAATAATTTGTTCAATTAACGCCATTACTTTGAATAATGGACTTCAAAGTTGTTCCTGCATTAGCTTATACCATTGTTTATAGATATTAATAATATTGGTCCGAATACGAGTGTTCGGTCGGCAGTCGAGGAGAGCGGACGGCACCAATACAAACAAACGACCTGATGATGGCAAATGTGATTTTGCCGAAACGTCGTCAACAAACCGGTCCTTTCCAGGACCAACCAGTGACAACGCGGATGAATACCCGGAATGGAACAATTTCATCCAACACCCGCGGAAGCGTAAAAACCAACATATTAATAATAATATCTATAAACAATGCTTATACGTAGAGAATGTAATGATGTGTTAAATATCTACCAAATTGACATAATGCCGCAAAAATAATAAAATATTGGTCAAATTGAGAATTTTCTTTCTGTCTCACTTAAAAAATAAAAAGTTTATAAAAAACTTCAAATTTAATTTTTCTCAATTTTTTATTAGACTTTTCTTTCTTCTTAATTTGTCTTTTTTCTCTTCTAATAATTCTCTTCGACTTACAAATTAATTAATTAATTTCACGGTAAATTACATCCCCTTTTTTTTCTCGCTTTCTTTCGCTCATTATTTTGCGCTTCTCATTGTTATACATCTTACTTACTTTCTCTTATCTGCTTCGAGATAATATTTTATTACCCATTGTTTCTTTTATTTTTTCAGATATTGTTACTCTTTCTGATTCAATTCCATTTTCTTCATTACTTCGTGAAGAATTATTTCTTTAGCACTACTTTCTTCTATTATGACGATTTAACTTTGCATTTTCATGATTGCATTTACATGATTTTCATTTTAAGCTTCTAATTTAAAATTGTAGAAGATCAATAGAAAGGTATAAAATGTTTAAACAACAATTTGTTATCAACAAGTTATTCGTGGCTTACTCACATGGTTACATTCACACGTCGTGTGTACAACCGACTCGCCACTAGTAAAGCCGAATAGCCAAACAACAATCATTCGTGTATTCGTCCAATAGCTACCAAATATTTGCGATAACGCAAACGCATCGTCTAAAGCCGGCTGTAGAAGATCAGTATAGAAAATAAAAAAAATAATGCTCTTGTTTTTTGGTGGCTATTTTTTTGTACGTTATTACATTTTCTTATTCATACTTATGTTTGCATATCCTTCTGTATTTTATTTTCTACTAATGTGTTTTTTATATACTCACTTTTGATTATCATATTGCTCCTTTTTTGGGTAAGTATTCATTTAATCCGGTATTCCTTTTACCTTGTCAATTATTTTCTAGCATTTTACTATTTCTCATTTTATATTATATTCTCTCTATTTGTCTCACATACTATATTTCATTTTTACCTTTATATATTTTATTAAATATATTTTTTGTTTATATTTTTTGCATGTTTTGTCCCTGTTTTTATTTCTATATCCGGTTCTTTCTATATATTTCAAGAATAGAATACGAATAAAAAAATGTTAAGGAGACAAACTACATGATTATGGTACAAATGGAAGATCGCCTGGAGAACACAAACAAACTGTGCTACGTACCCTGCTCTATTATGATTCCGTTCTGTCGAATATCAACAAATAAAATATGGAACCCTGCAAAGCCGGGCCAATCGCACGATGGATAACGCCTGGGGGGTTGTATGGTCGTGTTTCGGCCAGACCCAGTGAAGATTGGTCGCGGGTTAAGATGTTAAGTGAGCGCCAGATAATTTGCAAAACACAACCGGTCAAGTAATTACCACAAAAATTACCAAATGGTAATGAACCAGAAGGTTTAACTCAACACAACGCCGTTGTCCTATTCACAACAATACATACATTTATTCACAAAACAGAAGCTACAACACACTAGGAAGAAACGGTAAGAAATATAGAATTTAAATGGATTGCTGAAGGCAACAAATACAAAAACTACTAAATGCTGAAGGCGGTTATAAACAAATTATCATAAACAAATCACACAATAAATCTGGTACCCTTTTCTGTCGACAGACTGGCGCACATATAACAGATACAAATAAATATAAGTAAATCCCTGAAGGGGTTGCAATCAATACGTTGCGATACGTTCACTTAGCTGCTACTGGTGAAATCGACGTTAATCCGGACAAGGCTAAACCTACAGCGTCCGGTTGGAATTAGGCGGTCCAGCAGGCAGCAAATGAACAAGGGGTTGTAGGCCCAATCCAAGAGGGTACAGACGTACGACGGCAGACGTGTCAAGGACGGCAAAGAAGTGCCCCTAGAGAGGGTCCCAGAGAAGATGAAGAATAAGAGGAAGCGTAGAGTAGAGAATAGAAGAGAAGAGAAGAGAAGAGCCCTAAAAATATGTACAACGATATAACAGCCATGAACACACAAACGCACACTTACCTCTAAAAAAGAGGGCGTCGCACCAAAATTGTAAGATATCGGTTAAATGTCGCCAATAAAGCGAAAACTCAAAGCTCCTAATTACACTCAGGATAGCAATGATTGTACGACTTGTTCGGCACAAAATTCCCAATACGTGGGTTAATTATCGAAATTAATAGCGCACACGAACAAATCCCAATCACTACCATCTATAATGGCGTCTTTTTTAAAGAAAACTTTTTGTGTGTCATGCCGATATCGCTGCATAAGAAATCGAATAAGAAAAACTAAAGAAAGCGCGATTAGCGCGGGACTTGAAATACGAACATTTAACAGAAACAGAACATTTTCTCATATTGCACACTAACGAAAAAACCAAAGGAGAGATAACTTTCTTAAGGCAGGAGGCTGGAAAGTGTCAAAATAAACCAAAGTCAAAATAAGAACGTAACAACTGACATTGAGAACAATCAATTATAGGGCATATGTTTTCAAAAAATTGTAATAATTTTGTATATTTGGGGACTATTGTAATGAAAATGGACATAAGGTTCAAAAAATAAAAAAATAAACCAAAAATACGAAAGCCTGAAAATGCCCTTGAAATCAATAAACCAAAATTTGTATCAAGAGAAACAAAAGAGAGAATATATACAATGGTTATAAAATCTGCGGTCACATACGTCCGTGAAACGTGAGTAATAAATAAAAAAAACAAAAAATAAAAAGATCAGAAAGAAAAATTTCGCGTGTTATTTATGAAGAAACGAGAATGGTAAAGGGATGGGGGAGAAGAATAAACCAGGAATCGGAAGAATTGTATGAATGATTCAATAATATAGCGGTTACACTGGTTAATATGGCTTCGACATGTGGAAAGATTAACTAGAAATTACCAAATTAGTTTTAAACACAAAACCAATGGAAAAAAGAAGCAAAGGAAGACCGAAGAAAAAACAAGTGGATAAATAGTTTGGATGGAGATTAGAAAATGATAAAAGTTAGAAAGTGGAAAAAACAACAAACAGAAGGGAGAATAAAACGGTGAAAGGTCAAGAACGTTTCTATCAAGTATAATAAAATAATAGAACATGTATTAATTTGTTTTGTAGCCCTAGGCCCTAGGCCTACACAGCCTCTAGAGCTAATATCATTATAAAATAAATTGGATTGCACAACGTATATTATTTCCCTTATTCCCGATTTTAAGTTGAGTTGCATTAATTGTAATTACGGGTTGGTTAGGTTGGTATGGCCCAAGTAACAATTGCATCTTAACATTTGAGGTTTTTATAGCAACCTGTAACTACCATAGTAGCAACTACAGATTCTCATGGAAACATCATAAAGCAATATGTGCTTGCAATTTGATTTGGGAGGTTTTGTTATCAACTCAAAATCGGCTTTAGGAAAGACGTATGGTGAGACGACAGACTTCTAACTTTATTATCTGGTCAGTAAACATTACAAAAATAGTGTCAAAGGTCTTGCAATAATCGTCATAATTATTTAAGAGTTTTTTTGTTACTAGCAAACTGATTAATTTGATGATTGGAGTTGCAATGGTAATGGAAACTGTATGAAAAGCAAAAAGTCGAAGTAAAAAGTAAAAGATATTACAAAAAGAAATATATTTGTATTGTCCGCCAAATTCGGGCTTGAGGGATTTCGTGATTACGCATTGTGTTGACGGTTGGTTCGCTGGTTCGAATTCCAGATGTAGTTATCAAAGTCACCGCAGACACAAATGGCGTTCCTATCGTTCAAGAAACGAATAAGTTAGAAGTGTCGTTGGTTGTGTTTTTATGTTTTCCTACGATTTAAACCGTTTTTTTCTCAAATTGTTGAAACGAAAATCAAAAGTGTTCTATGATAGAGCGTGGCATTTGAATAATCGCTAGTTGGAGCATTAAATCGCAATGTGACGCATCAAATAAACAATTCTCACCAGGTTATGTACAGCACGTATGTTGACACTATTACCGTTGCCCGTGAAAACATTAGAAAGGGGCGTTGCAACCTACTTGACACTTCCTGCCCTAATTAGCCCCGAGGGGCCCCATAAAAATGTTCACGAAAAAAAAGAAGAAACCCCAAATTTCGCCTCCTACGAACTTTGAACACCGCGTACACACTGGCTTCGATAAGCGCGAAGGCAGGTATGTGGGACTCCCCTTACAATGGGCCTCGATTGTCGGCAACAACCAAATACTCAAATCCACTAACCGTCCCTTGCCCCTAGTCGACCCTTCAGAAATCACCCCAACGGAAATTCTTGATCTCAAAACAATCGTAAGGGGCGACCACAAATCTGAGCACCGATTAAGCATCCACCAAAATAAACCCAACGGAATCGTTCTTCCAAAAACCTCCAACGTTGCTAGATCAAACTCGTTACGCTCCTCAAGCCCTCCAAGACTGCGAAGAGACCACAGAAACAACGCCAACGTACCCCCTGCAGTTCCCGAAGAACAAGTCATGCAATATACGTCAATGCGAAGAGACCCCAGTATAAGTAAACCTCAAGTTCGAGATAGTTCTCCAGCTGAAAGATCATTGAGCAATCATGAAGTTCCCAATTCCCATTTGAACGGTAATTTACAAGAAACTTATTTCCCGAGAGAACATCCGCAAGTTTCGCCAGCTAGTTCTATGGCATCGGCGGGACCTCCAGCTGGACTAACGCAATTGGGAACGCATTCGCATTCAAGCCACGGCTCGCATCAGAGCTTGCAACATGCCGGCTTTCCGGCAAGACATGACCAGAACCAGAATTTGAAAAATGGACAAGGTGTTAATCATGCGGCGCCGGTAGCGGCGGCGCAGACTTCCTCAACCAAACATCACGAACAGAGGCTCACCCATGAACAGGTAATGTTGTTTAATCAATGTATATTGATGAAACATTCAAGCTACTGCATGGTAATATTAAATAATCAATAAGTCTAATATTAGTCAAGAAATTGGTTACGGCCGGCGAAAAGCGCCGGAATTATCTTGTTGATTCTTGGAGAAACGAAGCAGTAGGATTTATTAGAATGTAGGACGTGTTCATTTTACGAAATAATTAAGTGTAGAATAGCAACTGTTTTAGAACTTAATTGGAAGAGTGTGAGATGTGAACTGTCTATTTTTTGGCCCACATCTGAGGTTTTTGGTCTAGTAAATTCTCAAGGTCAGATGTACGTCGTAGCATCATTAACATTTAAATAATAATAATGGTTATTGTAAACAAAACGGACTAGTTTTCAAATTGACGTCACTGGAAAGATCATTATAATGGTGTAAAAGAATAGAAGTGGGAGCGATTCCTCGCAAAAGTAGGAAGGTTGGTCGTCCAGATGCTCAATAAAGCAAAACGGTTAATAAAATTGGTAATCAAGGCGGAATTAGAAAAAAAATGGACGTCATAACTTGATTCATCTGTTGATCTACTGAGAACGGTCATTTGAGCTCTCAGCGGGTATTTATAGATTCGGGAGCCAAAAAGCATTTGTAACGAGATCTGCCAGGAAGTTCTGTATTTTTCCACAAACTGGAAATGAAAAGTTAAAATTTAAATAATTGTAATGATTATTGTAAACAAAAAAGACTAGTTCTCACGTATAGATTACTGAAAACTTTATTATAGTAGTGTAAAAAAGTAGAAAAAGGAAGTTCCCGCTCGTTATTCCTCAAAAAACTAAGTGAACTTAAGTTCAGACGGGCCGAACGTGGAGTAGAATTAAGAAAATAGAATGTCGTAACTTGATTCATATTATGTTCATCTTCTGAGAACTGTCACTTGAGCTTTCATCGATTATTCATAGATTTAAAGACCGAAAGAAACATTTGCAACGATTCCTACTAGGAAGAAATATCTTTTTACTATAAACTGTAAATACTAAAATTTCTGGAAAAAAATTATTTCTCACCAATTTTTTTTATTGTTGCTATACTTTTTTGTTGTCTTTTTTTCTTATTTACTTTGCTTTTAAAAATAATTTTTGAGTTAAAATTGGTTTAATTATTTTTTGATGTAATGAATTCTGTTGTACTTTTATTATTATTATTTGAACTTTTTATACGTTAGGGATATCAAACCCAATTTAGTTAAAATCGCCCAAAAACAATTTCTAGATGCAGGTTTTAACTTTTTTTATTGGTTTTAGTTTCGGGCGGCTCTCCAGATGGTGGTGTCGTCTAAGGACCCCCGCGAGAACTTGGAGAGGTTTGTGAAGATTGGCGAAGGTTCCACTGGAACAGTTTGCATAGCACACGATCGCAACACCGGCCGCCAAGTGGCCGTCAAGAAGATGGACTTGCGCAAACAACAACGTCGCGAACTCCTTTTCAATGAAGTAGTAATAATGCGCGATTACCACCATCCCAATATTGTCGAAATGTTCGACAGTTACTTAGTCAACGACGAACTCTGGGTAGTGATGGAGTTCCTCGAAGGTGGCGCTTTAACCGACATCGTAACCCATTCGAGGATGGACGAAGAACAAATAGCGACAGTGTGCAAGCAATGTTTGAAAGCTTTAGCGTACTTACACTCACAAGGAGTCATTCATCGTGACATCAAATCGGATTCTATACTTTTAGCTTTAGACGGTCGCGTTAAATTATCAGATTTCGGGTTTTGCGCTCAAGTTTCCCAAGAATTACCTAAACGAAAATCGTTGGTCGGAACTCCTTATTGGATGTCACCGGAAGTTATAAGTCGATTGCCTTACGGTCCTGAAGTTGATATTTGGTCGCTAGGTATCATGGTTATCGAAATGGTTGATGGGGAACCGCCGTTCTTTAATGAACCGCCTTTACAAGCGATGAGGAGGATCAGAGAGATGCCACCTCCGAAACTCAAAAATAGTCATAAAGTTTCACCTAGGTTACAGTCGTTTTTGGACAGGATGTTGGTGAGGGATCCTGCGCAAAGGGCGTCTGCGCAGGAACTTCTCGCACATCCATTTTTGAGACAGGCCGGACCGCCGGCGCTGCTAGTGCCTTTGATGAGGGGTGCTAAACACTCCAATTATTGAACAGAATGTACTTAATCATCATGTTTTGCATATATGTTGATATTTATTTAGGTAAGTTCAAGAAGTTATTTTTGAGGCGATTCTGTTCTTTTCCTTTTGTATTGATTAATTTAACAATCTACCAAATGTTATGATTTAAGAAACCGATGTGTGCAGACAACTGCGGATTCCATGAAAGCGTCCCCACTACTAGAACCAGAACTATTTTTTTGCTCTATTCAGTTTAAACATATTCTGTTCAAACAATTGCACTTATGTACTTCTTAGATATTGATAGATCGTAGTTACAGTTTTAAGGTTTCAGCTCAAAATAAGTTTTTTGTAAAATCTAGAAGTTTCTGAAAACTCGCTGTACTGGGTACATTGCTTGAAAAACACCTTCAATTATTGTTTAGTAGAAACCACAATTCTTGCATTTAAAGACATTCAACTAATTCAAAGTTTGTACATTTTATTACTAGATGATGGTTCTATACTCTTTTCTGAAAAAAAGTTACTAAATTGTTTAATTATTACAAAATAGCATACGCCAGTCAGCAAAATTGCTGACCTGTAAAGAAATTGCATATATATTTTTTTTAAACGAATTAACAAAACAATGAATGCGTATGTTAAATCAAATTCTAAAAACAGTACTTCTTCTAAACTTCAGTGCACCTTTTAAAGTTAGTTTTGGCGTAAAATCGATTGGTGTTGATGGTAATGTTTCACTTGAGACAGCTTTGTGGTAGAGGGGACGCTAACGTGACGATCTGAACAACCTACTCTTGCTCTCTTGTTAATTTGACTCTATTTTACTTCTAAGTTCGGCAGCCAACGGAATTATCGACTGCTTTTTTGTACATTATGAATATTAGATCTGAGATTTGTTAGACACGGCGATATGCCGAGGCAATTCCAAAAAGTGACCAGTATTACATAGAATGCGAACCGTCCAAGTAGTGCCTTAAGGCTCATATACTGGGTCTTCTATTTATCCGCAGTCTTCATGTTAACTTAGAAGTTAAGCTTGTTATATCTCAGAATGTCAGTTAGCTGGTAGCTATTTTAAATATATTATTAAACAATCTTTGTTACAACTTACTGCACTGTAATATATTTAAAAGTGTCATAATACACAGATTTTTATTAACTTGGTTGTTGGTTTTCGGGTGGAATTGGTTGGGGGATAAAAAACAACGTTTGTAGTAATTACTGAGTTTAATATAAAGAAATAACAAAAGCAACATTCAAACCGAAACCAGGCACGTTTACAAATATACAAATATATTATTGCTGCTTTCTACTTAATATGGCTTTTGTCGAAGCTAAACACTTTGTATCCCTATAGAGGCGTAATCTGAGCATCCCGCAGCATTGCGATGATATAATCTGACAAGAATGATATGTTCCGGCGGGATAGTCAGGCGAACACCGTAACAACACACAATGTGAGCTCGTTTATGTAAAGTCCGTCTTCTACAGCCTACAGTGACATAGTTTTTAATTATTATCTTATTATTACAGTCTGATTTTTGATTATTATTGATTGTTTATCAATCTCCTACTGTGTACTTTCTACCATTTCCCTACTATGGTAGCACAACTCTATTTAACAATGTTTGATAAATATCCTCTTAACTCGCTCGCGTCAAAACTAAATGGAATGTTAATTCAGGATGAAAGTGAACTTAGGAGTAGTAACATTGTAAAAAATGACTAGAATTTCCGAATGGCCAGTGATTTCGTTACCTGAGTAACGTTACAAGGTTCCGAAACAATAAACCTTATATAAAACAAATCAGCTAAACTTAACCAAATCCTTCACATTGACTCCATTTGTTCAGTGAGTTCTAGAATCGGACTTTCGCTGAGAGGTAATAACGGAGGCCACGGGTTTGCAGGGAAACCAGGTCCCTGTATTAACAACATAATTATTGTATTGTTGTCGGCGAAAATACTACGACACAACATGCAAAAGTGTTAAATAAAAAACATAAAGTTACGAGTTAATAGATTTATTAGCTGCACATAAACTCTAGGAACGTTATAAATAATATTCACTTAATTAACACAAATTTGTACTAACTGATTGCTTCTATGGTAATGATCAGGATAATTTAAGGGTGAACGCGTGATGCTGCCAGCGCCACGCGTCAGGCCAAAGAAGCTTCTAAGACTAGTGTTTTTAATACTTTTGTTATTTGTATCCACATTTAGCGTATTCCGTGCTAACTACAGTGACTTACAAAACGTACAAAATTTCCGCTATGTGAATACGTGCATAACGCAGCGAGTTCTGCGATAGTTGGCCAATAAAAGAAAAAAGACTGCTTAAATGCTAAGCGCAAAATAAAAACAACGCTGTTTCTAAGTGCATTACAAACGTTGGGGTACCTGATTCCATGTGGATTGAGGGGTTTGCCACGAAGCAACCGGAACAGCATCGGAGATCTGGCAAGAATTCTGCATGTTCCCCGGCAACGTGTTCCAGGCTTCCCCAGAACTCTCCACGAGAGCCTGGAAAGCCATCAAATCCTTACTTTCAGTTTCACTCAACGGCAAAGGGGGCAGCACCTGTTGTTGTTGAGCAATCTTGTAACTCGCCTGCCTCAACATCTGCCTTCTAGCTAGCGAATGGCTGGCGTCGACGCTAGTGTTAGGCGATTGATGCGACATCGCACATTGCTTTTGCAAGATTTGTCGCTTTTGTTGCAACAAACGATGTTGCATCGCCGTCTGTAATTGGAGCGGTTCTGAAGTGGCATTGGTGTAACTAAAATTATCCGGTAAACTAACGCGTTTGTTGCCACGCGGCTGTGGTTGCAGGTATTGGTTGTGTTGTTTCTGTCTTTGCGTTACCTCTTCCGGAGGTTCTCTAGCTTGGTATTGGGATTGCAAACGTTGCGCTTCCCTTTGCACCAGATGCAACTCCAACACCCCTTTCGCTTTACAGTTTTCGCTCAGTTTTTGTGAGTTGAATGCAACCACTCCGTTAGTGGCGTCGTTGACTTGTTGGGCTACTAACCCGTCACTAGCCCGACGACCTTCCCGGAAATCAACCGGCGAACGGGTGAGCCCCCGAGCTGTTTTAAAACTGGACATGTGTACCAAAGGATTGTGTTTGTGTAGAATAGGTCGCGGAGCTAGGGTGTAACTGGTGTGAGTTGATATGGCGCTTGAACTCAATATGGGTTCGGGTTTGCGGTCTGTCGTTGTACAACTCGGCAAACTGCTAGCCAACTCGCTGGATTCCGACAGGGGATATTCCAAACTTTCAAAGTTACTATCACAACTTAAATTTTGGCTGAGACTTTTCGATGTGTTGAAGTTCGTCACCACGCCGCTAGAAGAACTCGATGAGGCATAACTCAATCTGGGGGTGTGGTCCTCCAAGTCGGTTTCGACGCCTTCGTCAGTCGAACTCGAATATTGCGTTTGGATTTCGCCGCTCTTGTAACCGCTGCAACAAGCAAAAAAGTCATCAAGTGAAGTAGTTTTTTACAATGTTCAGAGACTAGGCACATCTAGACGGACCACCTGCATGTAGCACCTATAATGCTTTCGCGGGCAGACGAAGAGTGACAGGCGAAATGAGGGTACTCGTGTTCCATTCCAGTTTAAAAATATTTGACATTCGTTCTACGCCGCCGTATCATTAAAATTTGCTCATTTGACGGCTATATCGATAGCGATTGGATGTTTATTTTGTTTCCTCGTTTCTAAAACGTAGCCATTTCTTATTCCTTTTATGTTTAATCGAGATTGGATGAGCAAGTAATGTAATATTTAGAGAGCCGCCTTGTTATTCGGTGCCTTCTTTCAGTTACACATTTCATGGTTGGTCTAAAAATACCTTGTCTCTAGTTCTATTTAGTTTATATCAAAACAGTTGCGTTTTAGTCTATTTTTGCAAAAAAATACTTGAGCAATAATATCTGTTAACAAATTTACATATCAAACTGAAATTATGATAGCAACAATTTAAACCTCGACAGAAGACCTCACCTTGTGGAGAACCTTCCCAGCGAGCCTTTGTTTTCTGGAATATCGAAAGGTTGTGGTGGTATGGGGTTGTAAGGGTAGTTGTGAGGGCTGGCGTAATCTTTGAAAGGCGGCACTTCGATCGAAGCTGACGGTATTGCCGACATCTGTAACGTCGACATCAACCTGGTCGCTTCGCAAGACATGCTGAAGGTCGTGGTGGCAGCTTGGTTCAATATTTTTAAAGCGTCTTCGCTGTTGGTGGCAGCTAATAATTTCGCGGCATCTATCCCATGTATAGGGGGTGAATCGCAAGTTCTTGTACCTGTACTTATTTTACTATTACTAGCAGTTGGTGCGGTGGTGGAGTGTTGAAGTAACCTTCTGCAGTCTTCACTCGTACTAGCTCTACCTATTTTCCTCATAGCTTGTTCAGCTATATTGGAAGGTCTTCGCCTTTGAACTTCTCGAACTCCCGTCTGGTTTTCCCCACCTACCAGCTGGTTTCTGAGTTTGTCCAACAACAAAAAGTAGATGGCTGCGTGATGATCGTAACTTCCTATTCGTATCGACTGCAATTTCATTAATTCTGAATCATTAACATTCTACAATTTCGAAAGTGTAAAAAAAAGCCTTTGGAACCACAACAAAAATTCACCTCCTGGTGAATTTTTAAGAAATTTTCCATAACGAGATCCTTCTCGTTATGGAAAATTTCTTAATAACCAATTAAATATTAACATATTTTTCTTTATTTGGATCACTCGAAAAAATTTCGAGCCGAAGTTTGTAGAAAAGCACTCAAGTTACTTGGTACTGTGACAAATACCAGCACAACTAATTTTGAACTTTTTACAAAAGTTTTTTTTTACTAAAATGTAAATGTGGAAGTTTTAGGGTGCCCTAAAACTGGTTAGTTCAGATTATACGGTTGCTCCTGTTTGAGGACAGTGTAAGATGGTAATTATTTTCATCGAGGAGATAAATGTTAAAACCAAGTTCGTTGTCGCTGCAGGACGTCATAAGCCCTGTTTATTTGCATTCGTCTGAGGCCGTATCTGGGTCAAACTCCTTAAATGGAACAGATTAACGTTATCAAGGTTACACATTCATATTTCGCACAAATTACAAGTGAATATGATCACGTAGCTAGTTTAGCTGCATTTCTTCTTCATTTTCCACAGAATTTCACCCAAGCGAGCCCAAACATAGCCAACTGATTTAAATTGTAATATGCAAATATTCTAATAGCTAACAGCTTAAAAGTTACGTACATATTTGTGCTAGTTTATATTAAGTGCGCTTTTCCTTAACTTACCTTTGGCAGTTGCTCCAAGCGTTAGTTGAATGGACATTAATTTTGAATGTCATTATACTGTTTAATGTATTGACAGTAAGAAGCTCTGAGCAAGTTGCAGTTTGATAATGGCTAAAGTTGTTCCGTTAACGGCGATTGACCATGACAGAAAGGATTGTGGAACGAAAGGAAATATTTAAAGGTCCTTCAGAACGTTAACAGTCTCAATAAAAACAAAGTTTCCAGAGCATTTTCTTTTATTAAGAGAACCCGGCAAAATCTTGAAATGCAGTGGAATTAGTCGATTCAAGATTTCTACCAAACTTTTTACTGAGTTATTCCTACCAATCAAAAACTCAAAAAGCATTAATTATTTTTATAAGAGTTTTAAAGTTTGGTCAAAATTCGAAAATCTCTAGATATTATTAAATTCCCTTTATGATTCATATTTACTTGTATATATTTTTTCTAACAAATTAATCTTTTTTATCGCATACTATGCTATATTAGCAACAATAGTTTGAGAACCTCGCCGCAGTGAGCAATTACCGCCCGTAATATTGATCATTATAGTTGATAAAGGAAGCTATTGCCGGTTTATAATGCAGAGGATTACAACGTATTTTGGGCCTTTGTGCTTGCGACCACTGAAATTGCGTACTTATACGCTAAATTTTGTTGGCCCTTAAATTAGCATCGAGCCTTTCAATCACGGCAACAGCTCGGCGAAACTTTTGTTGTGGTTCATGGCAAACAAGCGATTGTTAACTCAAAATACGTACCTCTCTAGTTTTAGAACTGTCTATCCCCAAACTTTGCATTAACCTGAGGATTTGTTCATTTGGCTGCGTGGTGGATGTTGGCATCGTCGGCGGTAAAGTTGGCGGAACACAAATCTGCATCCATCTGTGTTTCCTAATTTGTCCTATACTATAACGTTTATTTGGTTCTAAGACTAACATTTTACGTATGAGAGATTCACAGTCTGCAACAAAAAATCTCCGTGAATTTTCTGTCTTATCGGTAGGTAATAACCGCAGGGCCGCGAAGAAGTTTGATTGAATTTTTTCGTTATCAGGACTTGCTTACGTCATCGACGTAACCTCGAGGGTAGGTAAATAGTTTTAGTAGGCGACCTTTGAAAGTCAGTCAGGGAAGTTACGCGCCACCCACGCACCACCCGGGTTCAACATTGACGTCACTAGTGCGTCACGACCGGGCGCACGCACCCGCAGGATGAACACGAGAAAAATTGACACGTTTTAACCAAAAAAAAAATCTATGCCATCGGATAATAAACGTAAATTCGATGGATCAACACTGGGGTTGTTTCATAATCTCGTTCTGTTTCGAGAACTTGTCTTATAGTCGTCGCGACGCCTCGGCCCGTAAACAAAAACAGGAAAATTTGCATCGTCCGTTGCAGAATTTTCGCAAATGTGACGTAGTTGCGAGCTATTTTCGCGAAGGCGATTTATTTTTGCAAACCGTTAAAAACCGCGTTAAACCTCCACATGGGCGTATTAGCATAAATAAAATAACGGCGAAAATAGGCGAGCAGGTTATTAATAATTTTTATGCCAACACGTGCAGCAACATTGCTACCCTTTCAACTAGCTAATCGCGTCAATGAAATTCTCCCATCCTAATTCAATTGTCCGGGAGCTTATCGCAACTACTTCGAGTGCCGTTCTGACGTCTTTCGGTCGAATAAAAAAATTCCATTGAGGCTTTAACGCTTTGTAATATGGACGGAGATTTTTTAAATGTTTGCATTTCTTCTACTTTATCTTATGCAAATGAAGGTTATTAAAACAATTTGTATATAAATAAATAATATGCGAGTGGCTGTAGCGTGGCCGAAACGGAGTACACATACATAAACGATGTTATTAACGTAAGTAGTCGACTGAATAAACATTGATTTTATCTTTGACGCAAATTTCTGATAATCCGCCAGATATTATCCAAACTTTTCTCCTCGTCGATTAGATTAAATATTTGATGAAAAAATACTTGTCTCGGAAAGCCGCTTTGTCTTCGACTCGGTCGCTTTTGAAACACTGCTAGTAGATAACCGAAAGCCTTATATTAAGTTTACTATAAAAAGCTCGAATTTTTTTGTACGCCCTTACAAATTAAGACAAGACTTGATGGAAAGTATCCAATAGCAGCGCTTTCGGTACGTGTTTGTCATTTAATTTTAAAGTTACGGCTTTAATTCAAATTCAATGTTGGCAATCCCACTTGAATTCAGGTTTTGCCTTAGGGTATCATCATCACTTTACAAAATTAAACTAAACTCTATTCTGGTATATTTAAATTCTTTGATCAATTAATAGTCTAATTCATCGAACTCAATAAAATTGCCACCCATCATATAAATAAAAAGTGATAATAAATTATATCATATGGTACCATGCCAGTAATAATCAGTCACCAAAAAAATGTGTTTCCTATATCGATAAAAAATTTTAAAAATCCCAAACTTTAAAAAATATGGAAATGTGGCTAGAATCATAAAGTACTTGATAAAAGGGTTAAGAAGGGTATTTGTAAAAAAGCTTAATTACATAGCTGATACTAGTAACGAGAATAGTAGAAACATAAAAATGAAATGCGCCCAACTGGTAAATTATAAAAAGAAAAATCGTAAAGATATAATTGAATGGAATAGACGTAATAATAAATATAGTAAACAACTTGCACAAAAAACTATAGGCAATTGGCTCCAAAACCAAACGAAGATGCCAAAATCTAAACAATTCTGAATGAAGCAAGAGACAACCGCGAAATGAAATACCGCAAGGCGTCCAGTGATGATCAAATAAAGAGTGAAATGCTAAAAAAATTGTTAAAAGTCTAAGTAACTAATTTAAAGAACACAAGGAAAGTGATTTCGCAAAAATTGAAAACTACAACCTATCAACTTCTCACAGATTCATTATATTGTACTTGCTGCCTTAGCAATAAAATTCACTTCCAAACTAAGAAACCAGAAGAATTGACTGATGATTGCGCATTGCGAACCCGAATTCAAGCTCCCACAACAGATTGAAATGAAAGAAGAAAAAGAATTTATAGCTTTGTGATGATAAAGCTCTTTCCTATTTCTGACTTTTTGACGTACATATTGCGATAAAAACTGTATTACTATTATGTACAGTAAAACCTTAATTTCTTATGTTAAGAATTACGGTTTACAACATATTGCCGATTAGACCGTGTTTGATAATGTATCAAAATAAATTTATCAAACAATTAACTTGGTTGCGACTAACAAAAAAATATTTTCTCTGAAAAGTTTTAGTCAACTACCCTCAATATGAAGAAAAAGTCCACAAAAATCTTTAACAAACAACCATCGAGTGTCAGTGAGTGAAGTGGCATCTCAAATAATAGTGGACATCAAATTTTAATTAAAAATGCAAAAATACTTCGTGTTGGTTGCCCCCATTAAAAAAAACTGAAGGGTACAGGCACAAAACAGGGTGTGTTTAAATGAGCTTATTAGTTAAAAAACGCAATTAAAAGTTCAAAAGTTATAATTCTTTTATTGAGATCAAACAAGGTTGAAACTATTGTGATTTTCCTACAAACTAGTGATTCCAAACGAAATTATCACAGATCACAGAAATGTGTTACCTTTAAAAATTAAAAGTAAAAAATATTATTTTTTCGGTTTTTCGCCTGTACAAATAGTTTGAGTGTTTTACAAAACATTTTGGCATGGTTTCGTTACAAATCGGAAAACAACTTATAACGTTTTCCTCATTTAATAATACCTCATGAAACCTAGGTTCACTTCTAAAACGAAGAAATAGTCCGAACAAAGGACAACAATTTTTCCATCATCAAACCGGTTTTGTCATCAGCAAAGCAACAAAGGTTATAACAATTATCTTTCGAGAATCTCATGAAATTATTTGGTAACTGTTTGGAAAACGGAAACAATAAATGGCGTGTACTTTGCCAATTTTTGTGATTACTGAACCATATAATCAAAGAAAATGGACCTCATTGTGCAGAGAAGAAAGTGTAGTTTTATAAAAATAATGTTCCTGCATTGCACGCAAGAATGATAAGAATTTATGAATCGGAATTATTGAATTTTTCACCTTATTTGGCTCGTTCTAAAAAAGTGTTTGAGCGGTAAGCAATTTTATGTTAAATTCCATAATAATTGCTGCTAAAATTGATATTTTAAAAATTTGAATTTATTGAGCTACAAAAAAAGACATAGCTACTTTGGGACATCGAGGATACGGGTATACTGAGTTAGCATATGTTTTTTTAAATAAAAAGCTCTTTTTATATTATATTAGGCGACAAATCTGATAAAAACTACCTGTACATTAATCAGAATTACATTTGTAATTGACTTGATTGTTTTTTATAAACTATACCGCAACTATGAGTAATAGTTAGACGTACGCACTGATCCTTGTTAATTATTGTACCGACGTAAATGTTGGCTTAATCTTTAAGTGATTACAGCTATGATATCAAGTTTTTACGTACGAACTTGAGCTGTTGCAATCATAAAAAGCGTCACAACTGTTGTTTTAGTAGCTTTAAATCATATACCTATTAATCAAAAGCAGTAAAATTTTCAGCATTAAAACTGCAATTAAACAAAATTTTTCAAATAACAATTCCACGTTTCCTTTTAAACCGCAATTAAAATATGATTTATGGAATTTTTAAACAATAGAGGTTAAATTTACTTTCCGGAGCATCTATTAATTGACGCAAGTCTTACATTTATTACTGATTCCATAAGGTGTCTATCAAAACCCATCCTTACTCAAGTATTCTTTTTATGTTCTTGTAACAGGCTTTTAAATTAAAAAATATCAAACCATCATTAATTGGAAAAAAAACTGTAACTTATTATACCGCTAAAAAAAATTCTTGACGTCAGTAAGTAATTAAAAAAATTGCAACAAAAACCCATGTTTAAAAATTGTTCCAATAATAATTCTTGTTACACAAAACTATTAGTTTTTAATGCGTTTTTTGCAAATTAACATTCATGTGCGTATGTGATTAATTAACGTTTATGCCCTTGTTTAATTGTTGACGTTAGATGATGAG
The DNA here is from genome assembly GCA_905333025.2 of Pyrochroa serraticornis. Lineage (NCBI taxonomy): Eukaryota > Metazoa > Arthropoda > Insecta > Coleoptera > Pyrochroidae > Pyrochroa > Pyrochroa serraticornis. The sequence continues at coordinate 2,269,575 of HG995157.1, read as the reverse complement.
AAGATTTGACAACACTTGCAACAAAATTTAAAAAATCAATAAATTTCCTCAATTAACTTAAATAAAATTAGATTTCTTGTTTCGTCACAAAATTGAGGCCTTATACTCTGGCCCATTTCAACATAAATTTGTCATTATTATTAAGAGCGATGCCTAATAAAGATTATTTAAGGCGATAGACACCTGACGTAGTCGCTAGATTATTACGAACCAAAGAAATATTTGCGTTAATTGCTTGAAAAGCTAATTTGATACGAGAGAGTAAAAGTTAACCTAGACGGTAAGCTGAAGAAGACAAGAAATGGCGGAGGCGCCGGGCGAAATCATGCGATTGAAATTTGAAATATTGACCGCGTAGTTTTGAAGAGTTTTAATTTGATTCGACGAGAAGGGTTCGTTGGGATGAAAGTAACGTCACTTTAACTAATATAAAAAATTCAACTTGCAACATTGATGACAGCTACATTCAGACTGTAGAGTTTATCAAGTTTGTTGAAAATTTTGAAAGAATGAATCCGTAACGTATTTATCTGTTATAACGCCCGAATCTGGGAATTCCCATAATGGTTGAAAAACTGTTGCGTTAAGCTTGTTGCGATTCTGGCTAGCGCAGACGTATAAATCAAGGGCGAGTGTAATGGAAAATAAAAATGTGACTTACCAGAGCTCATAAAATATGGGATTCTAAATCTACCAGACAGTACGCGATCACGTAGAGCTTGCAAGGAACATCCGTCGAAGGGCAAAGCTCCGCAAACGAGAACGTACAGGACGACACCAAGGCTCTGAAAAAAAACGCACCATCAGCAAAAATCGGGACGTGATGCGGATATAACATACCCAAATGTCGATTTCGGGTCCGGTGTACTTCTTCCCTTCGAACACCTCAGGCGCGGCGTACGGCGGAGAGCCGCACCACGTCGACAACAACCCTCCGGCCGTGTAATAATTCGAAAAGCCGAAATCGGCGATTTTTATATTGTTGTTGGAATCTAGTAGAAGATTTTCAGCCTGAAAATTTTAAATTTCGCACTTGGCACCGGTATAACCGATAAAATCTATAAATATCGGCCCCGTAAAATATCGGAAACTTTCCCGGGCGCTCCTTCAATCGAGCACTAGATTCGCAATAAAGAACCTTTCCGGAGGGCTCGTTTGCTTCCGTCCCCTTAAAAACCCTCCACACTACCACCAAATTCGAATAAATTTAGTCCGATGACAATATTTCCATATCTACATTGCCATGCTAATAAGACACCCTTAGGGGATTTATTGAAGAAACATTTTCCGGTAAATTTGCAAAGGGTTTTTGAATTGTTGGCGCGTGCTATTGTCAATTCTGGAGAGTTTGCCGAGCACTCTTGATTCCTCCTCGAAATCGTGAACGTCCCTTAACCCTCCAACCCCTCGAATGACGTGCCGGCGACGGCCCAAATCGATCTAATATCCAAATGACGTCACAGTTTCTAACGCGTAGGGGTACCCCAGATTCCGTTACATTTTGTTGCATTGGTATTCCAGCAGTGGCGAACGACAGCCCAGCATTGTTTCAGTGCCGCTGATGAAATTCCGAAAGCGTCAGAAATCGGGGTTTTTGTCGATTGAAGACTGCAATCTTAACGCGGCGATATTGGAAACGCCGCCTCCGACCAAAAAGAGAACGAAAATTATACACAAAATCTTTATGGAAACAGAAAGAAGTCAAAATCAGTGAAGGCGTTCATCGTTATCGTAGAAGTGATGAAATCGAAGATGATAAAAATATCACAAAAACAGACCACGTAGAAAATATGGAATTAAAATTAACATAAAGAAAGTACTTGACGAATACGAGACCAAACAAAAGAAAATTTAAATAAAAAAATATTATTGAAGTTAAAGAGTAGAATGCGAGGTAATATTATTCGTGGGTTTGGGAGTGACTAGTCTGACAGAGACGAAGGTAATTGAACTGGTATCCAGTAGCTGGAAAGAGAACTAGGAAAAAGTGGAGAAAATCGGGAAACAATTTTGTTCATTCTGAATAAAGAAAGAAATATTTTTAGTGTTTCATTGAAATTCTCTAATTTGAATCAATGTTTGATACCCTTGACACAAAAGATATTTACGTGACGTTTGTTCCTTTTTATATCCTTAAAAACTCGGAAAGAGCAAGAGTCGAGAATTCCGCAAGAAGTTATGAAAATTGGATAACGACTTCTGCATGCGACCTGTTGAGTGATGAACCTTAGAGCCCCTTATTCCTCCCAAAGCCTCGACGTGGTTTATTATCAAAGATTAACGAGTTATCGAGGATTTCGGTAATTTATGGTCGGGTGCCACCGCTAATAGGCAATTGATTTTCACCAGAAACTTTCCGGTTTACGGGACCGTTTACAGCACTCTTTTGTTCTCTAAGCATCGATATTTACCTTTAAATCTCTGTGAACTATATTACGGTTGTGGCAATATTCTACAGCCGACAGAATCTGCCAGAACTTAGCCCTAGCTTGCTCCTCGGTCATCCGGCCATACCTCGCAATATAGTCTGCAAAAAAGTTTCTTCAGTCCCAAAAACTATCAGCAAATAGCGTGAAAATAGAAGTTTCAACAGCAACAAACAACAAAGGGAACGGTTAAAAACCCCGGGAATCATTGTATCCTCGGTCCAGGGTCGCGCCGTCCCTTGTTGTGCGTCGATGCTACATCATCCCCTCCACTCAAACCGACGCTTGCAATGACGTCAGAGCGTCAAGGTCTTAGCGTAGGCGTAAAATCCACAAGACCGGGTTGCAAACCTACTTACCGAAAATTTCCCCCTGACTCGCATACTCCGACACCAAATAAATCATGTTTTTCGTCTCCATCACCTGCAAGAAAAAAAATACTCAAATTGATTTTTTGTACAAGAAAACAAGATTGAGAGAAATGATGGAAATATCTTTGCGTTGGCGGCGATTTCGGTTGGCGTGCTACAAACTACGAGCGTGCACCGGCGTCGGCGACTGCAGTTGCCAAGCGACGCCGTGACGTCATTTGCTGGCGTCAGGGCCAGCCAAGTTGAAGGTGGTGTTAACGAACTTACAACATGAAGCACACATAGTTTCACGGTATCAGAATCTTTATTGCTGCGTTTACACGATTCTATGAACTATTCGATTAATAAAAGAAGTTTACCTGGTACAGTTTGATTATATGGGGGTGGTCCAACCTCTTCATTATATCTACTTCTCGGTAAACCTTCTGGAGGTTGCCCGCGTCCAATTGGGATTTGTCTATTATCTTTATGGCCACCTGGAACAAACACAAACGATCAATTACGGAAGACACGAGGGCACCCTCATCCTCAATTAAAAAATCCCGATTATGTTAAAAATTTATTGAGACTGCAAACTATTAGTTGGATAAATAGAATTCAATTTTAAAATTTAACACTTTTTTTCACTCACCAATAAGTTAACAATTTACTTCTAAGTGAACAAAAAGTTCATCGGTTTTACTCTACATCTTCGTCCACGTTCTTGTTATCATCAAAAATCACAGTTAATTACCATAAAAAACCTGCAGCATTATTTTTAATACCACAACTTTACTACACGCCTGCTTTGATAAGGTTTAGGAAATTTACGAGGAAGATTCCGAGTTCAATCTTAAGATAGATATCTGGGGGTGTCGTATTATATGACATGGTAATTTCATTAGCGAAATTTCGAATGTTAGATGGCAGATATACCGTTGGCAATGAATTTCAATATATACATGGAATTGGTTAAGAAAAGTAATTTTGTAATATTGAAAAAAAGCTGGTCTTACAGTCGTATTGTCAAAATTTGTGACTTTAATTTAAAATATCCAACAATAATATTAATTAAACGATAATATACATGAAACCCACCAAGACCTTTAAGGAAAGCAAAAATAACGTGAAAATAATATGACAAAATGGAGTATTGGATATAAATAATAAATGTTATATATTTTATTAAATATTAATATGGTCTTGAGTGAAGCTTGAGCTTGCAAATAACAAACTATTACTGGGATGCGGACGAAAGAGCTGTAGCTTTTCGTAGGGCCAGTAGAGAACTGGCAACTTCGAACTGATCGATACAGTTAGAATCTGCGAATGTAAATTCATTGCCACCATAAAGTTTTTGTAGTGGTACAGTCGATAGAAACCGAAATGATTTACACTTAAGACCCCAGCCAGCACATTCCGCTAGCAAGTGGTTTCCTATCAATAGCTGGACTGCCTACCTACCTAAGCACGTGGTAGTTTCGTCTTTAATAAAGTCTCGATTAAATATATTTTGCAAAAATTACTATATAATATGACTTGATCCCCTGTCTCGATTCTAATTAGAGGTTGCATTTTGAATATTTTTTGGGAATTCCAAAATCTCCACAGAAAACAGTTTGAATTGATGTGCCCGGTTTTCAGTGTATCTATATTATCCAAGACGTTTTTTTTTTAAATTTTCTTTAACACCTCTTTCTGTGGGTTCTCTTTTCAGTAAATAATTCACTACCCCAACCCTTTGTTTACTTTCAAAGATAACTTTAAAATAGCTTAACTCATTCAGAAAATGAGAAGTTTGTTTTTGATTTGCATAAAACTTAAACTCCAAGATTATGCGTGAGTTCAACTTCTAAGCAAGTAACATATCCCGATCATCTTGTTAACATAACGTTATAACGTTACCGATACTAACTTCTTATTCTTTTATAACTAATTGTAACGTGACTACTTTCAAGAATATCAAACATGTTCGGTCTTGCAGTAATATCAAAAATTATCGCCTCCTTTTGCTCCAGATGCTCCCTTTTATAGTGTTTCATTATGGTCAATATCAGTTCTATATCCATTATGTATGGTATATATTACAGTGTAGCTACGTATGGTATAATATCATGGGGCTCTGCTGCTGCAGGTCACATTAGAAATTTGCTGTCTATTCACAATAAAGTAGAAAAATACTGAAAGAGGATAACTCTGTAAAATTACCGCTAGACATAAGGAAAAAATATATACTTGAAAGCTTATCTTTACACTATCCTATGTTATGCAAAGAGTTCTTAAATAGCACAAAAAAAACAAGATTTAAAAGTCTAGTATTACCAAAAATTAATAAAGAGATAGGCAAAAAATCACATTTGCATTGTGCATATTTTTATTTTAATAAATTGCCAAATAATTTAAAGGCAATCACTAATAAAAAATAAAAAAAATTGAAAGAAGCCTCAAAATTTTTTTAATACATGTCTTAGGGGTAAAAATAAAATGTAAAAAAACTGTAAGAAACAAAATATAGAGAAAAGACATGAAGGTGTGCGGAAGGCCGGAGAATGGAGAGAATAGAGTGTGTGGACTGGTGACTATTTTAAAGGGGTGTTGGTTAGCTTTAGTTTCTTAGTTTTTTGGTAGTTAGGTATAGGTAATTTTAAGTGTGGGTTATGATTGTTTTGATTTATTGAGCCAGACTGCGGACAGACATTTGTGTCTCTGCAGCGGTATGCAGATAAAATGTGTAAATCTGCATACTTGTGTTACTTTCTGGAATAAATAATAATAATAATAATAATAAAAGTTTTGACATTCAGCAGAAACCAGATTGAGGTGTTGTAGGACCTCAGACAGTATATTCCAGCAACCAAGTCGTTCCTTATCAACATTTGAAAGAATATCCACAACCACTTTGAGCTCGTTGTAATTTCGTGTGTCATAAAGACAACAATTTGGTAGCTTCTTAACGTTTTACATTGATACTTGATTGAATTTCTTTTGCAACAACGACTAGATGCTATCCCTTGATCACTAGATATATTTAGAGAATTCATCATCCCTCTGGAAAGCACATTTAAAACGATTATCGTGATGACTTATTGAAAGTCCGACTACATTATCCAAAATGTTTTTTCAAACTATCTATTAAAGGTTCATTTCTCAGTGAAAAATTTATCAGCCCAATTGTTTGATTGCTTCCAAAAATGATCTGGTAAAGACACACAAAGTGCAAAATCATTTTTTGAGAAAAACTTAGTATCCCTAATCATTTATTAGTGTTATTATTATATTTGAATATAATATTCCTTATTCTCACTTTTTTTTCTTTTTCAGGCAATTGTAGCGTTGCATTTCTAACGACCACAAACATCTTCCACCCTGCAATGGTATCCAAAATTATCACCTCCTCTTATTACAAATGTCTTTTATGACTCTTTTATTTCTTAGAATACTGCATAGAGGTATTTTACCGTTTTTCAAATCTCAATATCTAATTTTGCCCATGTTATATATGGTCTGATTATAAACCTCAAAGGTAAAATTTTCAGATCATTCCTGTCGTCAATGGTTTGTTTAAAAAGCTCCTCCATTGTTTCACTTTTAGATACAAACCGATTCTGAATGGCGTCCAAATTTAAATTGAAGCGACTGAAATATATCCAAAAACTATCCAATTACGATGCGTGGGTGTTGAAGAGCGTCCACAACGCGCATACAACTGTTTTGGCTTTTTCAATATTGAAAAAATAATTGATAGTAAAATGTAAACACTCTGTAGAGAAACTTTTTAGTGCCTGATCCCCTACGCGATGCTTTTCCTGGAAAAATCCTCTAATCCTCACCATTAAGCTCCACTGGAATCAATTCCTGACGGTGGCAAGCTCAAATTAACTCAACCAAAGCAAATCCTGCAGCCTTCACCACACAAGCCTGCAATAGCAGCAGTTGCGGTTTTTCAAACTAAAACCTCGAATTGTATTTTATTGCTACTGCGCAATAATTTTTAGTTTCCTTATATATTTCCGATATATTTACATATTAACAAGTATTTCAGTGACCTTCATTTAAATATAGGTTTCGACAGTCTTTTTGTCTTCATGTTACCTTTTTGTTATCATACCATTTTTGACCTTGCAACAATTGCCTCGAATGCTTGCGCCACAACTACAATTTTATCCGAACAAGACGTCATCGGCGGCGGGCTTTTTTCTTATTTTTGGCGGCCATTACCGAGAAACGTGACGTAAAGTTACGGCAGTTTACGTTTAGAATTCGAAAATTCTAGTGCCAAGATTCAGTAAAAATGTACAAAGAACACGAACGGATGACGCGCTACATCGATTGCTGCAACTGATTAAATGATATGGCAATGAAAATTTCAGTGGTACAAATGGGCCTTGATGACGTCAGCTGGGGCCCCAATTTCGGCCGCAAGTTGTACCTTGAATTATTCACCGCAATTGGTGCGTAACCAATCCAATTGTTGATGGGTAATTTTTTTGTTTAATTAAGCGCCACTAATGATTGCCATCGTTGGCAATTTGCGAGTCTCCACGTCATCTATTGACGTCGAGTCAGGTTATCGCGTTCTTATTCTTCTCTCCAAGAGTTTGGAGGCTGAGGCTAGCGGCTTCGGAGTTGAGGTTCAAATTTCGAGGAAACTTTCAACAAAGAAGTTGGAGCAATTTGTGGTCCTAAATAAATAAAGAGAAAAGTCTCACGTCAGTTGTTGGCACTCCCTGTCCTGCATCCAAAGACCTTAGCGCCTAGAGATTTTTACATTTCTTTTAAAAAACAATATTCTGGTTAAAAATGTAACATTTGCGGACTATCCTGGTCCGACTGAAATAAAAAAATATATATACAGTAAGCGCTTGCAACAGAAAGCTAAGTTGTCAGCGTATATTTGCTTTTAGTGAAACTTTTAGTTTCGCTTATGTTATAAAGTTTTATTTGTTTGAACAATTGTGCAATTATTGTGTTTCTGCAATCCAGAATTTATTTGTACATCAAATTTTGCCTCCAATTACAAACTCGTTGAAAGTTTGTGGCCAATTGGAAAGTGCCGTTTGGGAGTTGGGTAAATTTTAGAGCATTTGGACTCTAAGCGGGTGCGATAAGACAAAAATGCGCTAGTTCGCGGGCTGTGATCAATTGCTTGTTGATAATCAATGTCAATTAAGGCCCGGACCTATGTCACTTGAATGGAAGAAGACGAAGCCTGAAAAAGGCGGCCTGAAACACCTTGAAAACCCCTCAATTTCCGTCATCATCAGTAACGGTGAAGGCTCATTATCGTGTATCCGTCCCAGCCTGGCGCACTCAATCTGTCCAGTAAATCTTAACAACCTTATATAGCTGATTGACGTCATGTTTGACGCAAGTTCACCGAGGTTCATAACACACAGTCGTGTTACTCCCCTGCTCTCCGATAGGAAGACAATTAACCTGTTTCTGAATTATTTCGGCCTTTTTTCCTGGGAGTCTCGAGACCGCGATGTGACGCACGCCCAAAAAAAAACGGAGCACTTCCAAATTAGATTTTCCTTTTTGTTTACTATTTCATTAGACGACCCACTTTTCCGCGCCTGTCTTATCGAAAACGATGGCGTTATTGACGACGATAACCGCGTGAGTTATTGCAATTAAAAATGCAATTGTTCGATAAAAAAAAATTATTCGACACGCCAACGCACGTGGAAAGACTTGGCGTTGCAATGTCGCAATTGATCCGGTATGCCTCCGGGGTTTTTGCCGTTGGAATCTCGAATTCCCCGTTTTTTTCAGATCACTTACCGCGTTTGACGTACAACGAACAACAATCCAATGACCAAGCAAGCACAACAGTCTCCGCAGCTCCTCACATCAGTTTTTTGCGAGAGCGCTTCATAAATATTTAATTTGAATAAATTATAATTAAAAACCGATTCCCCGGACTTTAATTTAATTACCTGGGTCATAAACGCAGAAATGCGGGAGTTGGAGATTCCGTTTAACCTTCCGGATGTAGGTTTAACAACTTTAATAGCGAGTCATGACTGCATTAATGCTAACGACGTAGTGAAAAAAGTCACCTATCTACGTTTTTGTTAATTCGTTATAAATGAAAATGATTTTGGGTCTGTGGGGGGATTTGAAATCTAGAAATTGCTCTCGAAATTAATTACGAGTAATCTATAAATTTCGTGTTGTTGATCCCGGCAGTATTGTTAAAGGTTTGCGTGCGTAGCAGAAAATTTAATCCATCATGTGATTGTGGTTGAAGGTTGATTTTGTGGCTTTTAAAGGGGCGAACATCTACCGAAAAGAACATAATCGAAAACCGCAAAACTTTTAAAATCCTTCTAATCAAATCTTGGGGGAATTCCTTTTGTGCAGATTACCACTTTTTTGACGTCTCTTGTTTTTATTTCAATCTATAAACCTTCTGTATTACCTCCACAAAAGTGTCTGTCCTTCGACACCTATACGTGTCGTTCTTACCAAGTAACCAATGAAACTTTTTCCGACATCTTGGTAAAATTACTTAAACAAAGTACGTATCTTCCGTTTAAATTCAGTATTTGGCCAGAGCTTAGATATTAATTAGAGATATTAATTGCTCCTTAGGGAATTACTTTTTAGAAGGAGTATCGATATCTTCATTAACATAGAGAATTTTACATGCACAAAAGAAAGTTTTGTTGTATTATCTTCGATTCTAAATTTCTAAAAGATAAAATATTGAAGTGCAATATAATTAAAAAAAATATATGACAAAATTAATAGAACTAAACAATAATGAAGTATACTGCGTTTAAGGGGGTTAACAGATAAGCAAATTTACGAAGATATGTTTAATAGACTTGGTGATCAATGTCTTTCTTATGCAACTGTTAAAAATTGTTTCAAAATTTACAATTAATGATAAGAGACTTGGAAGACCGATCTCTGTACCTCTTTCAGAAATGTAATTTTAGTTGGTTCATCACAACATGATATGATCAAACCGTTGATCATATTATCGCATATTTGATTTAGATATAAGCAAAAAAACTTCTTCAATATTGCTCAGAAGTAAGCAAGAGTGGAAGCGTCGAGTCGTCCTCTATTTACCCCCTGTGAAAATAACGTTGATTTTTGATAATTGTCATTATGGTCGCTTGAGTATCTATGAGGTAGAAATAATTCAGCAATTCACGATCAAAAATCTGACCAAAAAGTTTTTGTTGAGCTATTTTTTGAATTTCTCTTCAGAAATTCTGACTAGACTACCGGAGTAAAGGTACAGCCTCAACTAGACAATATTATTTCATAATCTTGTCAAAGCTGAAAAAAAAATGTGATCTGGGGTTCAAATTACTTATTCACAGATCTGGGTCTCTCGACAGTCATCTCGTTCTTCAAATAAAATAAAAAGATTTCAAAAATTCTTTTGTTGAAGAGGTAGAGCTGATTTCCAGAACAGAGAAGATTTTTTAAAACATTTATATATATTGTTGTTTTTGCTAAATTACGCTAAGAATTCATCAAAACACCCAAGTAGAGGGTTATGACAATTATACAGCATGAATAAATAAACGACGAAATGCAACAGAATTCTATCATTTGATATTATATTGTTATCGAAAAAAATTAAAACGTAGCATATTACGAAAAATGACATGCAAAAACAAGATGATGTGGGTTTGTTCCTTTTGATTCCATCAATTTCATTGTATTGTGACATAAATAAAATAACGCAATAAAATTGTCATTTACCATAAAAACACGTAGTTTATTACAAAATTGTTCCTGCATAAATTTAACTGGCAAATAATTTGTTCAAGATCATAATAATTGTACACCATGTACTATAATTATTATTATGTCCTTAAAATTGAAATTTAACCACGCTACTCTTGTTAGAGACTTTTATTGGTTCAGCTTTACAAATCAAATTTTAACAGAGCAATTTTTTAAATAAATATTGATTTTACTAAAGCAAGACCAAATCTTAAAAACTAATTACGTTTTTATAAATGAGAAGTTATGTAGATTTGTAATTATAGGATTAATTTATTAACAAATAAAATTTATTGGATGGATATTTTCTAAAATATAATAAAGAATGGCGAAAAGTTTTGTAGTATAAAGTAAAAGTTTTTTCTTAGATTATGATTTCATTAATTATCCTATAAACCATAGTTAGTTTTATGCGTCAAGACTAAAACCGCATTGTGATCCTTTCTTCAATAAGAAATTATCAGTTAAATCTTTTGATGATATTACGAAAAAGTTGTTATAATTAGATGTAAATTCGCATGACTTTTAACATTATTTTGAAGTAATACCAAATAAAAACAGCAAGTTTATCGGTTAAAGGAAAGGTAAATAGATTTTACAATTTCTTTCTACTTCATAATTGCGTAATAATCACCAAAGGGCCTCTCTTTCATTCTCAATTCACTTGGTTACAGAGACCAGTTCCATAAAGTAAAAGTTATATGATCTTAAGATGATAATTACTCTTATTATTGTCATAAATTCGGTTTATCGAATATGAATTTATCAACTATTTTAAGTCAAGAATATTGGTAAGATAACAATTTCTTCCCATTCTGCATTGAAGAAGAACTATTTCTTGAAGCGTTCAAATAATTATTCAATCCAAGCAATAAATGTAATTTAAGCAATTTCAAATATAAATTATTGCTTATTGGTTAAAGAAAAGGTGAAAAAATACATTTTACAATTTTGGTTGTATACTTATACCCACACCGTTCCATAAATTAAAAGATACATGGTCTAAAGTGAACCAGATAATAATTAGTCATATCATCGTCATAAATTGGATTAATCAAGTAAAAATTGATCGATTAGTTCAAGTTTGGAGTGATGATCGACTTCAAAGAGTTGGTACGATAAAAATTTCGCGAAAGAGAACAAACATTTTTTGCGATTACCTGAGGTTAGGAGTAATTAGTCACTACGAAGACAATTAGCCAAAAAAACAATTTTTATCCAAAACTGCTATTGTATTAACTTTATATAAAAAGATGTAATTTTTGAAACTCCAGAACCAGCACAATTAACATATCTCTAGTTAGAAGATAAAAACTGAAAATATGACGTTTCGTTATTAAGACAACAAAACCTATCGTAGATAATCATTAATTAAAACTTATTACTGCAATTAGAATGGCATCTGTACCTCGATGCAGGAAGTTAATTACAAGTTATACGCAATTAGTTGTCTAGAAAAATCCTGTTCCGCTAATGTTTTTCCAGTTAACAACAGGAACCGTTTCAATGAGCAGTTACGCGCCATGTCACGGACTTCCCATTCTACGCGAACCCGGAACGAAGGTGATTTTTGAAACAAGCAATCACTCGGGAATTCAGGAGCCTGTTAACGCCTCCCGTAAACAGGCCTGTTTATAAAAACTTACGGACGTAGAATTAATTTTTAAGTCAACTCTTGCTGAAGTGCCATTTTAATGAAAAACGATCTTTGACGGTGTCGCGAAAAGCGCTGCAGGACTTCCTGCACGTGTTGCATTCGTTGGTTGGAGTTTCACTGAATTTTCAAAATTGTTTCTCAAGGGGTTTCGGGATTTTTAATTGCGCGTAAGTTATTGTCGTCTCGTATTAACTATTGTTGATGTTATAGCAATTGATAGTCAACAATTCGGATTAGCTTTTAATCGGGTTGATTATGGTTTTAATATTCGTCGAGATGAGCCTAGCAACCGGATATAATTAATCTGATCGCGAGCGGGCGACGTTATTTCGGCGTCGCGACGCCGGAATCGCGCTTACCTCCGTTTTGGTGATGCGATGTTTGGCGAGCTTGACGACGGCAAAGTTCCCCTTGCCTATGGTCCTTTCTATGTCGTAGAAACCGACACGAACGGCAGTCTTTGATATCCTCTCCCTTTCCCCCATCGTTGACATGTCAACTCCGAAAAGACACTAGACCGGGTTTCTGTTTAACACATTTTTATTGCTAAATTCGATGTATTGTCATTATTGTGCGGTGGTGAGACGAAAACGACGGCTCCGTCGTTACGAGCGACGCCCCAACCGAGTACTAAATACGACTGCCGTCAGCTGTTCAGAGCTATCCGATTTTGCTCAGAACCAGTGCGCCGTGACGTAAGTACGACGTCGGCACGAGTCGTGAGGATTTTCCATCGGGCATGTGGAGGTGATCGAAGCTGAGGCGGCGGTGGCGCCGCGGCGCCCCACCGGCAGTTCCAGCACCGACACCAATTTGCTAACTCACCCTCCCACAGCCAGCTACTCACTTTTTTCCACACAAACTAATTTAACCCGAGAGTACTCCCAAATCTGCCTAATCCAGGACCACTAACTATAAGCTAGACAGTTTATCTTAGCCTGGTCCACAAACGTCGCTTCCTAAATTTCACTTTAAAGTACAGGTAAACAACACAATACTTTGTTTTTTATTACGTATCAAATTGTTGATGCAGTTCAAACAAAACATATCTGTCCGATACCGGTAATCGCCTATCTCTACCTTCTTCAAGCACCCACTTATCTACATATTTCCTTTGTAGGGAAACATCTTGTTTTCTTTAAAGTTACTATACGTATCATCTAAGTTATAATTGATGCAATTGTGTTTTGTATTGATTGCATCCCTTAAGTTGAAGCGCACAATTTTAGGAACGCGATTTTTTGGGAAAATTGTAGAAAATTACTTTTGAGCGAGTGTCAGGTTCAAATTTTGTTCCTCAGGTTTCTTACTAATAACTTTATAATGACATCTACTTGTCCCACAATTCGGCTTACTCGCAATGCTGCAACCACGTATCTAGACGAACTGATGAAGCTAGACGATGAGAAGACTTGGTTTTATGCTCAAAACGAGCCGCTATCCCTTAAATTATATAGGTGTGTAGATAATAGTAAATACCAATAGCAGTAACAAGAAAAACTGACTAATGCAGGTATAGCATATATAAAAAAATTATTAATCTTAATATATTGATGATAAAGTAAAATTGAAAGTAAAGTAAGCATTATAACAATATTTCAGCTAAGCAAACAAAAATAAAATTGAACACTCATCTAAAAATTGCGCAATGTAAATTTAACAATATATACATATAAGATTATAAAAGATTAGGTATCATCAAGAAAATAAATCTAATTATTGTTCTTTTTTCTGACTTTTTCACTTGCGGACTTTTGTTATAATTACTACTTTTCAGTTTTATCGATTTTCTTTATACTATTCACAATTTCATCTTTAGCAATATGGTGGCAGGCGGCAATGACTTATTTGCATCTTAAGAGCAAAGAAATATGTTGTAGAGTCGTGGTTTATCAGGAAACGCTCTGTCCAAAAACAACTAATTAAAAATTTAATTTTAAAATGTCAAAGCAAGCAAAAAACTTAAAAGTTTTGCGCACTTTTAAAATTTTCCATCGAAAGCCTAGGCTTCTGTTGTAATACGTCCCTGGAAGGCGAATAGACCATTTAAATAATTTCAGCAGAGTACTTATTCATCTTGCGTATTTATTCCCTGATTCTTCTTTTTTTTATTGTTTTAAAAATTAATACCTAAATTAAGTGAAGAAATATTTTTTTTTCAATTTAAAGTCAGGCCTATTAAAAAATCCACGTACAATAAGTTTGTGCGTCATATTGGACAAATCCAGATTTTGCAGAATTCTATTTTCTATAGATAAAGTAGAAAATAAGAACAACAATATGCCTTGAAGCCTGGGAAGCCTGGGGTTCCTTAAACCAGTTTTTCCAATAGAAAAAAAAGCTTATTAAATAAGGGAATGAATGAGTTTTAGGTGTCTGATAGATCTTTTAAAATATTGATACGGTTCAGTCTCATGGAACCATGTTCCAAGTTTAGTATTTTTACTAGTTTTTGGTGTTTTCTCCACTAGAGTTGCCCTTCATCTGGTATTTTTGTCTTTTTCTGATGTGATCCTTTATTGCATTTTGAATTGTTACTGTGACCACATACTTACAGTTCTTTTGCTACTCTTATTAGTTTCGAGGTTTTTGTCTCTCGTCTCTCTAAACCAGTTTGTTATGTGGAAGCTTCGTCAGGACGATTTTGTTTAATTGCAAGAATTTACTTCTGGCAAGTTGGTTTGTTTGGTGAACTGCAAGTTGTCTTTATTGGAATAATTTCCTTGCAGTTCCCAAGACACCTAGCATTTGGAAATTTAATTCACAATCCACGGGAGTCTTTGCCACTATTTTCTTGTCCCGTCAGTGTGTTTTCTAGATTATTCCTGACTTTTCAAATCATTGAAAGAACTATTTCAAGATTTACTTCGAATTACGTTAAACCCTTCATAAGAGGTATCTTACGGCACTGATTTCATCAAGTGTTTTATAGTCTTGATTTAAGGTTTTTAGAGATATGTTATAGTTTTTCTTCCTATTTATTCTCAGACTGTTTCTTTTTATCTTGTTGTCGTTCTCAACCAGAAGACAACTAACTCCTGTATTCGTGAGACAAACTTTTAATATTTACTTTAGTTCTTAGTGTATTACCATTGAGTTATAATTTTGCCTTTCCCAAAACATTGTTCCTTTAGCGTCATGCCGTCAGCTTTTAGTGTAAACTATTTATTGCAGAATTTGCGATCGCATATTAATTAATAAATTTGAGTTTTTTTCTTCTAAGAGGGAATACATATTAACTTGTCATGGTGGCTACGTTTTCTTTTGAATATTATTGGTAAATTGTTTGGGATCCTAATAAATATCTATTATACTAACGCTATCTTCACTGGGATTAGCTGGCAACGACGATAATGCCAAACATGCCAAGGAAGTTGAGCAACATTTTCCCTTCAGGATGATTCAAAATTTCTACGCAAATATTATCTAAATATTTATAAACTAAATCTTACAGTTTAGTATAGTAATTTATCCAACTACTCTGTAATATAGTGGTAGAAAGAAAACCAATTAAATAAATACTCAAAACGTAAGGTCCTAAAAGTTTATCCACAAAAATATCGTTCCGAGATCGATGGATATGATTCTCAAAGAAGATTCTTAATCGTCTAATTTTTTGACATGGTGCCTGTTTTTTTGAAATGAACAATGCACATTTAATACAATGCGCATATTTATAGAACATTTCATAGACTTTTTTTAACATGGTCATACTTCCTCATTTAAATTGCTACTTACAATAAAAAAACATTGCAATTTTAAATCGATCTGTATTTGATAAAGATTGAAGTTGATTTTAATTTCTCTCATCATAAAGATTTTTATTTAAAACATTATATGGTATTTCTTGGTAAATTTATTTTAATCCATAATCACAATATAAAGTACGAAAATTTAAAATTCGGTTCATTCCCTCATGCATTAGTCGTTAAATTGGGCAAAGAACTGATCCCCGACAATTTTGGGAGTTCGTCAAATTCAAGAAAAACATACAATCTACCTTTTGAAATGTTGACGATGTGAGTGATGAGGTTAACGCTCTAGTGCACCTCTCTCTATTTTTCCCTTATATCTAGTTTGCTGACGTAGAGCTGTACGTTATACGCAAGATCAATTCTATCATTATTAACAATTTTAAGTTAATGATATTGTTGTTATTCAATAGATTAGTAAAACGAAAACTACGATCTTTGTTCAACCCGATGGTATTATATTTTCACTTGCTAGAAACTATTCGGAATCCTTGTCAATTTTCTTAGCTTTTCTATTGAACGCTCCCTTCTCAGGATCTCAAGTAATCCATTTTCTTATGCACGAAGAACAAAATTTGTTTTCCCAAAATTTAAATCTGGTCCTGAATAAATAAGAAAATATAGGCACTCAATTTCTATTCTTTTTACAACATTTATATGATAGAATGTACGTTTCACTAACAGCAAGTTATAAACAATCTGTGGGTCTGCACTGTCTTAATGTCAATGAATGAATGGGTTTAGTAAGAAACTCTAAGGACTTCGTAGTTTAAATTGTTTATTGTTTTTGGAAGACAGGTTTGGTCACTATTTCAGCTTCAGGTCGTCGACAACTCGACGACAACTATCTATGAAGACAAGTCTGATCACTATTTGAGCTTTGGGTCGCCGACAACTCTCTATAACAATTCGTCAATAACAACTAACTTAGTGTCCGGGGTCACCCACCCGGAGAGCTGAATGGGCAGCTTATGATATTAAACACAATCTTTCGTTAACTCTAACTAGAGATTAAGTTAAAAGTCATTATTGTAACAACAGTTTCTAGGATAATATACTTTTAGTTAAAAGTAATTTATCATTGTACAACCCCATAATCCTTCGTCAACAAGCAATCTATAGATTCTTGTCGAACATGTTATATTTCTTTAAAACTGGCTGTCAGGCTCATTTTCATAGTTCTTCTATGACGCTTGATAAGGCAAAATTAAGTTACTTTAATTTCTACTTTTGGTTTTGAGAATTTCACTCCAAGTTTATTATCATGGATTGGTAGCTATCTTAATCTTGTAGCGGGGGACAACTCAAATTGCTAGCATCAAAAACTTTATGTTGGGTTCTATCTCAGTAACATCTGGTGTGCTGCAAAGTACTCACTTACCTCCTTTACTATAGCTTTATAAACTACGTGCCTATATTTTTAGTGCAAGCTGATATAAAAATATTGCAAAGTGGATGCAAGCTATGAACAGAAAAATTTGAATCGTCTAATTTAATAGTATGCATCAAATGTAACTAAATCTACCAAAGTACAAAATTTTTACCTTTTACAAGAATAAAACATCATTTATAATTACAGTTACAATGACTATTCGATTAACAGAACGGAGTCCGTTGTTGAACTAAAACTTTAAATTTTGACTTGTAGTAAGACACTGAGAATTCTAGCATTTATTATTTTTAATGGCCATAAACTTGATATGTTAATAGTGTTATGTGGTCTCCTCTGTATAATTCAGAATCTTCCAGTTTAAAAAGCGCTCAAAACAAATTTCTCATGTAGTATTTAAGATAGTTTCAGTTGTTTATTCTATACTGTAGGTGCGAATGTTGTAGGTTGATACTCTTGGTCTTCACGCTTTAACATTGATCTACGAGTACTGTTTGTATTTAAGTATCTGATTGTTCTGAATTGTTTAGCAGGATTGGCTTCCATGTTCTCTCACAATCTACAAGAAGTCATGTCACGTGTGCGATGAACACTTGTAGGTGGATTTCCTTACCGTTTCTTTTGACAATTTATTGCCTTGTTTGAATAATTGTGTTACGGCAGATGTTTTGTAGTTAAGTTTTATTATTGGAAACTATGTATCTGTATAATCTTTAATACCATATTCTCTGTACTAAATAAACAAATTATATTCGACTGAAAAACAATGCTTGATAGTCTGATAAACGAATGTTATTAAGAACACGTTCTTAGAATTAAAGGTAAATGTAACTAACAATAATAAAGCAAATTTTTGACAAACTTTGAGGAAGAAAGAATGATTCAAACACAACTACTTTACACATGTACAATTGTTGGCACGGTTCGGTTTATTATTGCTTTCGACGGCTGTGTTTACAAAATAAAATTAATCTCACATTGGCAGTTCGACGTCATGACTACTTTTTATTGCTACATTACTTAACGACTTTACTAAAAAAACGCGTACTTGAACTTGAAACTTTGCGGGTCCTCAACAAAAAAAAAAAACTTTCTCAATATAGTTTTTGATCAGTTTTATACTTGAGTGTTTATTTTAAGTGCACAACGTATTAAAAACCTGCTGTTGAAAATGTAGAAAACTGTCGGAAAAGATTTAGAGGATCTTTAACCGCAAACTAACGCGTCTTAAATGGAAGTTTTTGGTATCACATAGAAGAAAACCCAAGGAGAGACACATATATTCATAAAAAATGGGACAGCTCCAATGTACTGAAATCATTCAGTATCTTCGCGAAGGTTCGAAATCTAGCGGAGTCTAGTCCAACAAATGTGGCTAGCTAGCTTTCGAATTATTAGATTGAGACAATGATCTGATGGAGTTGAAAACTCTTTCGAGTTTATATTCTCCAGAAACCCGCAATGAAATAAAATGTCAATTTTCGTGGTTTTTTAAAAAATACTTCAGGGTTATAAAAAAGCGAATACTTTTGTACCAAAAAAACTCTCATGTATTCTTATTTATTTGTCTGTTTTAACAAAAGCGGCAGCAACTGAATACTAGCAGTGTGTAAAATCTTCTTTTAGTGTTAAGTTCACTTCGATACCAGTAGGTGCAAAACACTGCGGAAAATTTCATAAACAATGATAATATGTAGTTAGAATTATTAGAAAGAAAATTTCTGGTAAATAATCCTTTTAATTCTACATTTATGGGAATCAGTTTGTAGTTCACAAACAAACAATACATATGTTTGCTTTAAAATTTATACAAATGTAACACTAGTAATGACTAATTTTGATATTCCTGGAAAAAACTGTAACCTTGGACACTCCATAAGTATGTATTAAAAACTGACAAAGAACTAGAATAGAGTTGTACGCGTGAAAATAAAAAATATAGTAAAATGATCACATTCAATTTTATTCAGAATCATATAGACTGGAAAACAAAGAACTGTAATTCTATTAAAATAAAAATAAATACTGTACAATTATTACTTAATGTAGTTTGTACTGATCGAAACCTCTTAAAATTTTTGAGCCTCCAACATATCTTGGAATTAAATATCTATTCTAGTTTAACAAAAATTTAGAGATTGGCGAAAATATTGTATGCAACGTAAATAACTTAGAAAAGCTTTGTCCTAAAATTAACGATTCTTAATGGTGGTTAAAGAAAAAAAATTAAACGATGATGTCAATTAAAAATAGAATGAAACTAACGATAATACTGGGTAAGTCTCGAATCAAAATGACAACAAATTAACCACTTTAATGATAATTGTTAAAATAAAGTTAAATTCAACAGTTTAGAGTAACTGCCAGTTAAACTAAAATTGTATAAAACGTTACTTTTCACAAGTGGATTGGAGTAACAATTTCGATTAATTTAATGAATCCAACATCATAGTTTTGGGACTTTAGGCTACTTTGGAAAATGCCATTATTTAGCTTGTAACTAAAGATGATCGATATTTCGATACCAGTGGCTTAAACGGTCACTGGCAAATCAGTCGCCGGTTAGTCAGTTTACAGACGATGGTACCTTCGATCCTTAGCGTACTTAGAAACCGTAATATTTTTTATATTTGCTTTTAGTGTTTTTGTTGTTTTCTAATTGTTTTTCTTATTTGCAACAAAACAAAAATACATACGTTAAAAAAGGTAAATTGCCCAAGTAACCTATTAGTCACCGTTACACAAGTCACACAAGCTGTTTTCGTGACTTACCTCAAAACCTAATTTTAAAGACGCTAGGTGAAAAAGTAATTGGCATTTATCTCTTATCTATCTATGTTTAAATTGAAATTAATATAACTGTAATAAAAGCAAAATATTTTCGCTAATCTCGTTTTAACGAGAAAAAAAAACTCCCTCAAAATTTTAGTGGTTTGCTTTATACCTAAACTTTATAACTCTACATCCCGGGATGATAATAAATGAAGAAATTGCTTGTTTGTTATCAAACATGAAAACGCAGAAATTGTAAAGTAATAAAACAAAAGTACTTCATTATTGTGTGGCTAGAGATCAAAAACTGTTGCGTAATTATGGTGATCGAGGAATAAAATTGTAATCAGTTCACATAAAATGAGAGTATAAAAAAATCTCTGTAAAAGTTGTGGTGGTTTGCTCAAAATAAATTCAATTCTGCCACTTTTATACAAATTTTTGGGACGTCAACTGCCACCTTTTCAACTTCACCGGTATTTCTAATAATAAAAAATGACAACAAACTATACTGATAACAATAATTGGAAAACTTGGACGCTGTCACATTTACGATATGAGATGATCCTGAGTCCGAATTCGCTTATGTGCAGCATTCAAGCCACCATGATGCCTTTGAGTCGGTTGCATGCAGGGAGTTTTACTTGTTTTTCGCAACAACGATGACGTTGGGCTGTCAAACCATAATTCTAACGAATAGAGAGCGGCCAATTGTCCTAATTTATCACGTTCAGCACCCAACACACGCAATTCCGATTTTGAGCTGTCTTGTAGAAATTTAGCGACACGTTCATTGGCACCAGTACTAATACTAAAACCAGGACGTTCATCACCCAGCCTTCTACGACCTGAATTGTGGCGAATTAATAAAAATAGAAGCGATTTTGATTTCGGTTATTACCGGCGCGAATCTCTCTGGGATCCGCGTCGTTGCAGTATAGGGAATCCATGATTGAAGGATTGTCAATAGGTGGAGCCCAATCAGTCAGCTCGTCATCACCGTCATGACCCTCGCCTCCACTCCAGCTTATGCTGCTCTCGCTGGCGCATTCGCAGTCATCTATGCTTTGAGTGTCCATCATGTTGGCCTAAAAATAAATTACTGATAATCGCCAGAAAACAAATTTGCTTTCTTAAAAATACTACTAAAACAGATGTATTTTTATAGTTGTGCTAGATGCAGTTTTTATGAATATTATTTGCAATGTAATATTATGAATTAAGTTCATTTGACTATAATTATTAAGGCAAACATTTTAAATCAAGTACTGCAACATCTGTTCTTGCAAATTTCTAATGGTACCTCGTCTATGCTGGAAGAACTTTGACAAAATTTTCCTATTCTTTCAACTAGGATTGGATGTAGAGGTTTAACTTTGTTGCGGCCTGCTGATCGAACTGTATCGATAATATCAAGTCTTTGTGGTCTCTTGCGTTTTCCACAAGGCGGAATCGGGATTTCGTCAATGCTCATTCGTTTCAGTTTTCGTTTACGTCTCAAGCTGGGTCTGGCAGGAGAATTTTCATTAACTGAGTCACTTTCTAGACCGTGGTTAACCCCTGGAATATTTTCAATGTCCACAAAATTACGTAAAATTAATAATAAGTAACTTACTCAGTCGGTTGAACCTGCTTACGCACATATGTAGAGCTTTCATTCTCAATGAACTTTTTTGCTTGATAACCCGAGCTACACTGGCACTTAAAGGCATATCGTCGGAATCGGATTGGTGGAAACTGGCGTGTTTGTTGAGGCTTTTCTCGTTCCTCATCTCGCTGTTAGTACTGGAACTTTCATCTGAATGGTTATCACCTGAATTGGCTGCATACAAATCTGAAATTTCTACTTGTTTTTTGAGAGAGTTGGGTTGATATTGTTAGAAATTTACGTAAATTTCCTGCGGATCTAGTTCTACGTCTCATGCCTCCCCAGGCAGATGCTCTGTTATCGAGACTGAAAGTAATGGGGCCGCAACTTTCAGATTCTTCTAGGGCCACACTCAAATCTTGAGCTAATTGATCCATTTTGATATAAACAGTTTTAAACGCACAAGTTTATAGTTTAATATCGAACGTATTGCAAAATGTTTCTTTTATTGCTTGTTATTCGTTGCAGTTTTATGGTAAATGATCAAAATATAAACATACTTTCATTGTGACAGTATCTGTCAAAAATCAAAATGAAGTCGTGTCTACCTGCAGTGTTGCCAGATCGTTTACTGGTTGAACAGTAGATTGGGTGGGGGAAAAACTGTAGATGGACATTTAACAACAGTAGATAACATAAAACAAAATCTATTATTATTGAAGTGAAACTTCTTAGACGTCGATGAGGTGGTCAAGAATTGAGAGTAAAATTTCAAGGCCATGTAACGTTTTGGGCATTTCCGTTCCACGAGAGAGAAAAAAGATATATATAATATCTAACACACAGTTCTCTCTCTCTCTCTCTCTCTCTCTCTCAAATTGGAAGTTTCACTTCTATTACGTGTACTATGCTACACGCACTGTTTTTTTGTATTTTGTATTACTAAAATAAGACTGCTGGACCGCTTAAGGCTGTAGGTCCAACCGGACGCTGTAGGTTTAGCCTTGTCCGGATTGACATCGATGTTACCAGTACCAGCTAAGTAAACGTATCGCAACGTATTGCGATAATAAATAAATATATGTAAATGTAAATAAATATATGTATTGTTGTAAAGGAGACAACGGCGTTGTGTTGAGTTCATTACCATTCTGGTTCATTACCACTTGGTAATTTTTGTGGTAATTACTTGACCGGTTGTGTTTTGCAAATTACCTGGCGCTCACTCTAACACCCGCGACCAATCTTTACTGGGTCTGGCCGGAGCATGACCATACAACCCCCCAGGGGTTATCCATCTTGCAATTGGCCCGACTTTGCAAGGTTCTACCTTATTTGTTGATTTCCGACAGAACGGAATCATTGTAGAGCAGAAACAGAAGCATAAGCATTTTCTCATCTTGCACACTAAAGAAAGAAACAAAGAAAGGAAATGTGATGAGAAAAGATAACTTTCAGGAGGATGGAAAGGTCAAAATAGACCAAAGTCAAAATAGACCAAAGTCAAAATAGGAATGTAACAACCGTCATAAGATTCTTCGTAAAATTCCTAGCCCTATGAACGCTTTCTTCTTTCTTACTCCAACTTCATGAGATTTAATCCAAAGGCAACGAAGGAAAAACTCATCATAAATGAATTATGATCAAAGAAGGCATGCTTTGTATGGACCTGTGAGCGTTCCTTCTTGTTCACTCCGTAGTAATAATCAAAATAAGCTTTTGCTGCTCCCTATAAACCATGACCAGCAGAATGCACACGTTATATATCTTTTGCAGTTACTTTTTTGCAAGCAGCAAGACAATCGTGTAATGCCAAACAAATAATTCATTACGAAAACTAAAAGGTAAATACGAATTACAAACCGGTAAATTTAATTTGGTTAGGTAATTTTATATTTTTAACGTCACCTATAGATCTTGAAATAAATATCTTCATTTTTTAACAATAATCTTTATTCGTGTAAACATGTTAAAATAATTTACTATACAAAAACTCAAATTATATATTAACAAACACACCCATTAACAACTCCAACAACAACATTAATTAATGAGAACGTTACGTAATCATCAATTACTAAGAACAAATTGACTTAAATCAGACATCTTCACATTGTGTTTAGCGTTAGTCCAGGTTTTCTTCAAGTTCTTCAACAACAAGATGACCGCTATGGCCTCCATGACCACCGTGTCCACCCCCTCCATGACCGCCACCATGACCATCACCATGGCCACCGTCGCCACCATGACCGCCACCCCCATGGCCACCTAGAATAGAATAATAATCAGTTATTTCAAATTGTAACATCGTCATAATCCTTAAAAATGAAACAAAGATTAACATGTTAGTAGCGAATATGACAGCTACATATGACAGAGCAATATAGCAAACCGGTCTAAACATTAAAGGATAATAATACAATATATTGGTTCTGTGTATTAACAAAATAAATTAGCACTGTACTCTCATTTATCTAGCTGTCATATAACACGCTACATGCATTGTCATATCCACTAATGATGATAGCAAATGTTCGATTAATTAAATTAGGTTTATGTACCTCCACCATGTCCACCGCCATGTCCGCCACCTCCATGTCCACCTCCGTGTCCACCGCCGTCATGTCCACCTAGAATAGAAGAATAATCAAGATGTTTTTAATACATGTACCTATAAATAATTACAATCTTGGCCACACAATAAAATGTGAGTGCAAAATGTTTCTATATCAACAACATGTAAAAACGCTGTATAGCAAGTCAAACAAAGTTCAATATGGTGTATTGAATTAGACCTGTCTCTAGCAAAAAAAAGGAAATCGATATTCTTCTTTCTTATGTTACTGTCATTTAACACGTTACCGGCTAGAAATTATTGTGATAATAATTTAACACTGTGAGGTACCATTTGCACAGTAAAGTGCAGAAATAACGTAACAGTTAAGATGACCTTGGCTTATGGATTTAGAGTTTAGATAAAAGTAGTGTAATGGTAAGCGGTAACGTAGTTGCTGTAAATTTGCTCAAAACTTCCAACTTTTGATGTAAGAAATCAATAAGAATTAGTCAAAGGAATTATGACGACAGTCCGTTTCCATGTCAGCACAGAGAACGTTTAACTATTAGCTAAAGAAGCTGAGTACATGTGCGCTTGTCCCACACGAAAACATTAATTCATTGTAAACAGTAGAGGTAAGAATAAGGTAGAAATTAAATTCCTACCTTACCTTACGTTCTACGTTGCCTTTGTGAACGAGTCATAATTTTTCCTTCAATAACTGTTAAGTAATGATAAAGGCATTTTTAAGAAAAAAGTAAATACAAATAAAAATCTTTACAAATAAAAACTAATAAAGTTTTAATGTTTTACGTACCTCCGCCATGTCCACCTCCTCCGTGTCCACCGTCTCCATGTCCACCTCCTCCGTGTCCCCCACCACCATGACCGTCGTCTCCATGACCATCTCCACCGTGTCCACCACCACCATGACCGCCATCGCCATGGCCACCTCCCCCGTGTCCACCACCATCATGACCGTCATCTCCATGGCCACCTCCGCCGTGTCCACCACCCCCATGGCCTCCGTGACCACCCCCTCCGTGTCCACCTCCTCCGTGTCCACCTCCTCCGTGTCCACCACCTCCGTGTCCACCTCCTCCGTGTCCACCACCTCCGTGTCCACCTCCTCCGTGTCCACCTCCTCCGTGTCCACCTCCTCCGTGTCCACCGCCTCCATGTCCACCTCCTCCGTGTCCACCTCCTCCGTGTCCACCGCCCCCATGTCCACCGCCTCCATGTCCACTTCCTCCATGTCCACCACCTCCGTGTCCACCGCCTCCATGTCCACCTCCTCCGTGTCCACCGCCTCCGTGTCCACCTCCTCCGTGTCCACCTCCTCCGTGTCCACCCCCTCCATGCCCACCACCTCCGTGTCCACCGCCTCCATGTCCACCTCCTCCGTGTCCACCGCCTCCGTGTCCACCTCCACCGTGTCCACCGCCTCCGTGTCCACCTCCTCCGTGGCCATCTCCGCCGCCATGACCTCCTCCTCCTCCTCCGCCACCTTTAGATTTTTTGTAGCTCCATTTCTTGCCGCCCGATTTTCCACCTTTCTTAGCATGTTTACTTCCATGATCATGGTGTTCGTCATGGCCGGCCGCTTCCTTGTGTCCTTTATCTTCCTTGAAATGACTACCTTTTTCTGAATGTGACTTCTTGCCGTAATGTGCTTCGTCGTGTCCTCCTTTTTTGTGTCCGCCCTTTTTATGGCCACCCTGTAAAAATTTTATGTAATGACTAAACAACAATAAAGGGATGTAACACCTTTTTGTGACCGCTGTCTTCGTGGAATCCTCCATGTTTTTCGCTTTCACCACCTTCATGGTGTTCGTCGTAGAATTCATGTTTCTTTTCGAATTCGTCTTTTTTGTGAATGTTATGTTCACCTTTTGTACTATGACCTTTAGAATGCTTTCCGTCTTCATGATACTGTAATAAATAATAGTTGTATGTAACAAAGAATTTTGTCTTAGAAGAGTATTTATACCTTAGCGCCTTTTTCACCCTTCTCGCCTTTATTATGTTCGCCATAATGTCCACTTTCTTCGTGATGTTTTTTGCTGGATCCACCTTCATCCTTGTATTTACCTTTGTGTCCTTCCTTCTCGTGGTGTCCTTTTTCGCCCTTTTCGTAATGATGGTATCCCTTGTAGCCCTTATCACCCTTTTCTCCATGACTTGCTTTGTGTTCAGAACCATGTTTCTTTCCTCCACCCTTTTCGTGGTGACCTCCGTGACCACCACCGTCTCCTCCATGGCCGCCTCCTCCATGTCCTCCGCCTCCGTGTCCACCTCCTCCACCTCCGCCTCCGTGTCCACCTCCTCCATGACCACCTCCGTGTCCACCTCCTCCATGACCACCGTCTCCATGTCCACCTCCGCCATGGCCACCATCACCGTGACCACCATCTCCATGTCCACCTCCGCCATGTCCGCCATCTCCATGACCACCATCACCGTGACCACCGTCTCCATGTCCACCTCCGCCATGTCCGCCCCCTCCATGACCACCATCACCATGACCACCTCCTCCATGTCCACCTCCGCCATGTCCGCCCCCTCCATGACCACCATCACCATGACCACCTCCGCCGCCATGGCCACCTCCACCATGTCCACCTCCTCCGCCATGGCCATCTCCTCCGTGTCCACCGCCTCCGTGTCCGCCTCCTCCATGACCACCTCCTACATGTCCTCCTCCACCATGACCACCATCACCGTGACCACCTCCGCCATGACCTCCGTCTCCTCCATGACCACCTCCGCCATGACCTCCGTCTCCTCCATGACCACCTCCACCATGACCTCCGTCACCTCCATGACCACCGCCGTCTCCGTGACCACCATCACCGTGACCACCGTCTCCATGACCTCCGCCGCCATGATCTCCTCCACCATGGCCAGCTCCTCCGTGTCCGCCTCCACCATGACCACCTCCCCCGCCATGTCCTCCTCCGTGGCCGCCACCACCATGACCTCCTTCGGCTTCATGGTCAAAATATTCGACAATGGTCTCCTGGGGATTCAGATCTTTAGCTTTCGTTTCAACATTTTCGTTGAAAGAAAAAGCTAGAGGTTTTTGTAAAACTTTTTCGATCTTCTCGCTTGCATCCGAAAGCGGTGTACCAAATTCGTAGACGAGAGGTAAACTTTGGATGACCGGATGTTTTGGAATTTCTGCAAACACAGGTCTTGGTTCCGCAGCCGCATAGTCCATGTCGTTACTTCCGATAGCATATTGAAACTCAACCGGCACAGCAACTCTTGAAACGACACCACTAAATACACAAAATAGTAGGAAACATCTTGTGTTAAGCAGCCGAAGGCTGCTAAGTGATCTTTCTCGCATTGACAATTTAGGCCCTTAACAATAGATCATGAACGCTCAGATACTCGTTTCAAACTGTCTTGAAATTATGGTCGCAATTGTAGTTTATATAGGAAATCCCCTTCATTGGTATAAAGTGTTATACAAGTCCTACTGGAAGTTGACTTGCTCGCATTCAGAAGGCGTGTAAATTGCAAATAAAACGGTAGCAAATTTAAATTTACTTCATAATCAATTGGGCATTGGTGTCAAAAATCTGGGAAATACTTCGTTAGTGACACGATCGTTTAGGTTTTTATACTTTCTAAATAAGTTAGCGTGGTTCATCGCATTTAATGGATGATTTGGTACAATATTCAATAATGCCGCGCACTTTCTCTAATTTGGTCCGGTCTTTTACATTTCCATGATGCAACTTCTCGTTCCTCCTATACAGTAAAAAAATTATCCGGCTTGAAGCAATTCGAAATGCACCATCCATCGGAAGTTAGCCAGAGCGGGACCAAACCTGCTAAATTGCGTTTGCGGTTTAATTCCCATCGATTTACAAAGCTTTGCCTTTCGTTATAACAAAGCTCGTACAAATCTAGAGAGTTGTTGCGGCTACAAATAAGTACGTATAATAGGTCCTCTAGTCTTAGATCCGATTGTTTAAATTATGATTACAACGTTATTGTAGTTAATTAAGGAACTTTTATTTTAATAAATCTCTGAACATACTTTCTGTTAATAATTGTGTTGTATATTTCAAAAGACATTAATTTTCGCTGATGATGAGAAAAAACCTGTAAGACCGATATCTGTCCATCCATGCAAATCACGACGTGATATCAAGCAATCGAATTTGGTTAAAAAGAATATTTGAGCGATTAAAGATTTTATTTGGCGCTTTTTACATAGTTGACTTCGATTTGGATATAAACTAAATTTTTGCGAAATACTTCTAAATTCTAAAAATTTGATCAAAATTACGCAAGAGTGGAAGCTTCGAGCTCCATCTGTGCGTTTTGTTAATTTCTTTCAAAATATTATTTCACACAATTAATAAGTTTGCGAGAAAAAATTGTGCAGAAATCACCACACTGAAAATTGGTCAGAGGAGTTGGTTGCGCGTGCACACAAATTTTATGTCATTGCAAACAACACCAATCGTAACCTAAAATTGAAATTACTTGAAAATGCAATTTATTCATTAGACCTGACGGCAAAGCAGGAAAAACAATAAAATTTCCCGTATTAAAGGTGGTTTGCCTCATGCAAGTTAAAAATTCAACAATATAACTTTTAACATAAACACGATTTCTACTCCCACAAAAAAAATCTTGCATTAATAAGTTTTGAGAGTTTATAAGTCGGTTTATTTCAACAAGTTTTAGAAGCCATTCGTGGCATAACTCTTTGAACTGAATTTGTTCTGTTAAAGAAGAAAGATTGGTAGTATTGAAATTTCTGGTCATAATACTATAAATTTATTTGTATGCATGGGATTTGTATAACATCATTAAAATATTTAGATCTGTCTACACCCTAAGCGTACAACGTAGAGAATAAAAAATATTAGTCTATATAATACATGATATGAATCCTTACAATGGCCACTTAATCAAAATAAAATTAAAGCTTTAATTAGAAAAGTTTCTTGTCAATACAAGGCCTAGAGATAAAAAAATTTCAAAAATAATTGTAATACCGTGTAGAAAAAACTTTAGAATTGCACAAAGCAGCTACCCCGAAACTCCTAGAAAAATATCTGCACTATCACTTCTTCGAAAAGGTAACCGGCTCCTTCCTTTCCTGTTCCAGATTATTCCTAGTGATATTAAATGCTTTGGTCGCCATAAAATCAACCTTTTTATAAACGGTATTATTAGCACCAGATGGTTTTGAAGGCATAGTATTTGCACCACTCTTAGTAAAGTTCGATGTACCACAATCTAGATCTAAATCTAAATATTGCATTTTTCCAGGCAAATAATGGTAAATTTCTTCGTTTTGCGATAACAAACTCTCATGAGACCGTGTCAAACCGGGAGGTGTTGGGCTCGGTGCTGCCCTAATCCTCCGAATTTCCTCATCTCCATCTCGTCTTGAATGCACGAAAGTCGGACTTAGTCCCGGCCAACTCTTACCCTCTTCCACCCCTAAAAACTTTCTAGCTTGGGACAAAACCGGACTAGGACCTGTCATAACTTTACGGGAATCATCACTGAAATTCTTTCTCATATCCTAAAATCAATTCGATTATTAAATGTATCTAAAAATATATAAAAACAAATACCTGCAAAGGTGTTGGTGGTTTTAATTTCCTATCAACCGATGGCGCGCTTAAAGGAGACGACGGTTCCGGATTCGAGCATGATGAAAGAGAGTCTGATAATTTCCTCCTCGGTTTGAGATCTCTATTGACGATAGGGGGCGGCATCATTTGACTGTCTGTTAACAAAGGGCTGGGAAGATTCGAATAGCCTGCCGTCGATGAAGTTTGTGATAAAGGAGAGGCAGGTTCGTCCGGCAAATCCTCTAAGTCGTACTTAAATATCTATAGAGAAAAAGTGTTAAGTTATGTTAACAAAAATCAGTTTGAGAACCTGATTGGTGCTTGTGGAAGGTTTAGGTGATATGTCATAGCGAAAGATGTGGCCGTCGACCGTTGCCACAGGAGCGGCGTTGTTGTAGCAATGTCTTCGTTGTGTAGTGTTTCGGGCATCACCTTCTACTTGATGGGAGCGGGGGAAGTCGTACATGTCATCGGTAACTATTTTCTGCTAAAAAAAATATATCATACAATTTCACCAAGGGCCTGAATGCAAGATTTCAATTGGTGGCAATGTACTTTCATTTTAGGAAAGAGGCCAAATTGGCGTTTCGACGGTCAAAAATAGGGGCAATAGCCAACCAACGACCCAGCGGATCTGACAACCAAAAACCTTGTCTTACGAATTAGTAACGTTGGTTTTCACATTGGACATGGGATTGGGGCTAAAGTAAATTAAAGATAAAATAAATCTGAGGAAATTAATTAGCTAATCAAAAGTAAATTTTCTTAATTAATCATTGTAATTTAAACGATTAGAAAACAAAAGTATTATTTGTAGGACAAGAACGTCAACAGTGAAGAATAAGATTTTTATTATCTGAGGATGAACCACGGGTGTAGTTCGTTAATCTTTCATTCAGAAATCATGGAATATCTAGCTCAGTCCCGTTGTGAGGTGTGGACCTTTTAAAATATTGAATTACTCATAATTAATGAACAAATAATGTCAAAGAAAAAATTAGATATTAACTACTAACGACTCTCCTTGGTAAGCTGTATCATTTTAAATAAAAATTGATTCCATTAGTCTTTTAACGTTAACTAGGTTACTGACCCCGCCATCAAATACATAACCGTGGAAAAAATATGGATGAAGAAGCATTAAGCGGTTAACCCCAAAATGCGACATCAGTTCCTATATTTATTTGAACATCACTGTAGCAACCAACGCAGGGCAATTCTTGTTAATGGGGAATTAACACCGTTCTTGACGAAAGAGTCTGGAACGAGGCTCTGGTGACCAAGTAATTTGCTTTTTCGTTTTGTCATATTTGCTTTCTATTTAAAATAAAAATTCAGACATACCTGCGTATCTTGTCCCGGCTTCCCATTATCCTTGTCGTCACTGCTGTCTTGTCTAGCAAAAAAAAAAACTTTAAGAACAGCAACATTTCGAAATGTTGCAACTTACTCGTTTTTACTGACGGGGCTTTGTATATTGAGATTGATGTACCAGTTGGGCGCAACGTTAACGGTTTTGGGAGGTCTCGGGGGCGCCGCTCTCCCTTCCGAAACGTTCCTTCCATTGGCTTCTTTTTTAGTAAATTTTTGCGTTACGAAAACATCGATGTCGCCCGTATCGTCATCGGTGAAAACGCTTTCCGTATCCGTAGGACTTTGCAAAGGTGAACTGTTTTTATCTTTTTTGTTATTGTCAAGGTCTGTCGTCTCAATTTTATTTGGTACAGGAGCCAGCATGCGGGGACTGTCGTAAAATCGTGGATCTTGCATGTCGTTGACGTAGTTCATGTAATTTCTTTGTGCTATCCCGTAACTTTGATTCGAATGTATCTCGTTGAAGTCGGATTTGACGGAATTCTTTAAGTAGAGAAGAGTGTTGAAGTTCTGTAAGGATGAATAAATAGATTACGTGACGTCATTGGAGCAGTCGAATGTGAAATTGATTTAAAATTACAATTGCACAACGAGTTCTACTCGTTACTGAAGCAATTGATTTTAATAAATTTGCATTGCGGTTTTCCATGACGAAAGGACGACAGACGAAGGAGATGTCAAACTGATTGGGAAGAGCATGAAAATTAAGTAGAGATAAGTGTATGTTAGTTATTATTACTATAAAATTTTTATCGCTGAACCTTGACCAGCAACAGTTGAGAAGGAATGTTCATAAACTAACAAAGAAATTATCGTAAAAACATTGACGAATCACAGGAAGTAAATGACTAGTTACGACAATATTACCGACACGATAACGTTCCTATGTGGGTTAATCCGTGATTATAGACAACAAAGAGGGTGCTTTTCGTTACTTATCTTTCCCAAGCCACCCTGAGATGTGTTTTTTTAGATTCCTCAATAATTGAATACTAACGAACAACCTGGCTTCAGACGAAAAAAAAAATAGTGGGGTCAAGTCACCGGAACTTGAAATTGACAGAAGATTCGGGTGCCTATTTCTAATGCCATGCATTGACTGTTTTAATTATACTTTCAAATTTTCATTAACTATACTTGATTTTTGGTTCCTTAATTCCGCAGTGAATACCATCTAAATACTTGCATAAGCCATCTCTGTATCACTCATCAAGTTACAAACGCCAATTTGCCAGTTAGATCTATTAATACGTAAAAATCTTTGTTGAGTAGCTAAATATTTTCTTGGCAATTAATAAAAGTTTGGAATAATTTAAAGTTATTAGAGGCTAATTTAGCTGCAACTCTGTTACATTTCTCACTTATGGTCATCTTCACTGATAGCTAGTCGACAACGACAACTTGTTGCATATAATCAAGTTACTCTTTGAAGAAATTTAAGGTTTTCGCAAGTAAAAGCGTGAAATAACGGATAATTATTGCGGATATTGTGGTGTAAACACATGCAATTTGTGGTGTAATTATCAAATTATGGCAGTATTACAGTAAAACGTGACCGTAGCAAACAATCAATCGCAAATTATTGTTTTTTGTCCGAATATTTGCACTTTATTTGTACTCGCAAACGATACTAATCTATAAATCACCACTATTGTAATCTAATTAAGAACAACTGATTGTAATTTAAGTGTTTTGAAAAAACGTACGGCTTACAAGGCTGCTATAAGCTGAAAAGTTGTCCCCGAGAAGCTGGTTGACAGAATTTAAAACTTTTTCATATAATAAAAAATCGAATGATTTCTATGAAAATCGTAAGTAGTAAGTAATCGTTCTGTTAATATCTTCAAGCCAACTTTATAACTTTAAATTCTTGTTATTGTCAAAAATATTGTTTTTACACGATCTGTTCGTAAATGTCACTAATCACTAAATTATCACTTATACTAGGATTAAAAATAATCGACTGTAAACTAAATATTCCTTGCAAAAAATTATTTCAATTATCAGTGTCGGGCTTAAAGGGTCCTCTGCCTCCTAGACCAATTATTATTCCCAGATCGGTATGTGTCTCAGTGAATACAGAACCATAAGAGGTTTTAGGAATCTAATTTGTAACGAAATTTCTCTTCATTTAAATTAAACATATTTCGCACTCTAAATAAACAGCATGTCCCCAAGTACATGATTGGGACGTTACCGTGACATATATCAAAAAGGTCCATTGTTTTCCTAGTACAATTTGTTTCGGAAACGCTAAGTTTTGAGCTAAAATGTGAGGAATTTATACCGGGGGGGCAATAGTGCGTCCGACTTCCATAGCTCGAGTTCTGATAGCTAGAAATTTGATTTACGAATATGAATAAACTAGAGAAAAGTCTATAACAGAAAATTATTTTTGAACCTACAGAGTGAGTCAAGTGACTTTTTTAATGAAATGTTGTGTATAAAAGAGAATTTTTTGGAACCTTTTCCTAAACCACTTGGATGTAAAATTTTTTTTGTATAAATAATGGCATCTGCGGATGCATGTTAAAAAAATTACAACAGTCACAATTACGGGCTTTAAGAAACAAATATGTAAATACCAGTTAAAAAATATCTGTGGGATGTCTTCGAATCTATTTTTCAATTCTAAAAATTATACAGGGTGGTAAACTTAATTTTTTCAATTTAGAAATTCTTGAATTTAATTTTCTCAATTTTTTCAAATAGAACACCCTCTATATTTTTCAACGATAAGATGTAGAAACTAAAGACGATTTTTTTAATGATTTAATAATATTATGATTATTTTTAAATTTGGTAATTATTGGTCAATAAATCGAAAATGACTGCAAATAGCCAAGGAGGTATAACTTTAAAAAATATTCGTTTTTAGTTGCTATATCATATCGTTGAAAAATATACAAAGTGTTCTGTTTGGAAACATTGAGAAAATTAAATTCAAAAAGTTCTAAATTGAAAAATTAAGTTTGGCAACTGTATAATTTTTAGAAAGTAAAAACGATTCAAATAATTTGACACATGTTTTCTAACTAGTACTTACATAATTTTTTTCTTAAAACCCGTAATTGTGACTGTTGTGAATTTTTAAAATACATCTGCAGATGCCATTGTTTGAACAAAAAAAAAATTACATTCAAGTGGTTTAGAAATAGTCAGTAGGGAATGCAATCCCGAAATTCCGGTTAAAATACGGGCAATTCAGGATCCCGAAATATTCCAAAAATATACAAGCGGTGATTTTTAAATTTTTTGAGCTGCTGCAAAGGCTGATTGCATTCTTTAGCGCCTACAATTTTTTTGAGAGAATTTTTTCGTAGAAAATAGATTGTACGTGTAACTTATTGTCTTATTACTTTGAGTTCTCGGTTTTACTTTGTTTGTTTTCTAGAATTTAATTTATGTTACGGTTTTCTATTTTTTTATTTTCAAATTCATGTTGATCTCGTGTAAGAAGACATTTTTATTCACAATATTTTTTATAAAAAAACATATTATACCTTTTTTTTTGTTGAAAACTAAAAATCCCGTTTTTTCGGGATTTGGTCCCGGGATTAGAATTTCTGATCCCGATCCCAAAATTTGCATTTTCTAATAGTCAGTAATACTATTGGAGTGAAAAGAGTTTAGGAAAAGGCTCCAAAAAAATCTTTTATTATACACAACATTCCATTAAAAAAAAGTCAGTTGTCCCTGTATAATCTTGGCTTACCCTGTATGCTCAAAAATAATTTCCGATTATACACTTTTTTCTCTAGTTTATTTATGTCCTCAAATTAAATTTCTAGCTATCATAGAACTCGAGCTATCGAAATTGTAAGCACTATTGCCCCACCCGGTATAAAATAAAAACGTTTTTGACAGCTACTACCACTTATGGAATGCCGGGCCCCATGACAAAAATATGTCAATTTTGTATGAGAAAATACGATTAGCACAATACAGTATAGAAAAAGATAAATTTACTTAAATCTTTCTCAGTCAGTCAACTGTGTAATATGGTGATAATAAAGATAAATGTAAAGCGCAGATAACTTTTGAACGTTTGCTTAATTTTTTTTGACACAAGACACTTGGAGCAAGAACTAGCAGTAATTTTATCTGATATTTAAAATTGGGGCACAGCGAGTTTCTATACCGGAGTTCTGCTCTTTCTTTAATGATTTCTATTCACAGAATCCTTTTTCCGCGTAACGCCACGTGTATCCGTCAAACGTCAAAAAATGACTCGGAGACAACTTGATAATCCGTTGTAAATAAAAAACATCAATAATAATAATAATAATTTCTAGCCATAGTCGAACTCCATAATCTCACATTACTGTTTCTTGTAAAAAATATGAATGTCTTTATATGCAGTCTTCCTAAACGTTACTAATCACATTAGCACAGCCATTGTTATAATTAACCATATTCGTTAAAATTATCAGACTTCTAAGTTTGCAAATCACCTCAAGTTTCAGTGAAATCAGTATAATAAAAACTTTTCGTTTAATAAGTTAATTATGATAACTATGGCTTGATAAACCATGCGCAGTGCGCAAGGCTATAAGTCATGGCTACCTGTATGTTTACATTGATAAAAATTCTGTAATTAGAAAAGGGGGCTGTGATTGAAAAAGTGCGTTGTTATGACACCAAATAATCATCCGATTTGAAAAAAATAATAATTGCATTTAATTATTGATGCTACTTGTTGAGTGCATACTTACTTGAGGATTGCGCAAAGGTTTGCTCCCGGTGATACATTCTGAAATTGGTATGTAAGGACTAGTGCTAACAGGTGATATTGGTGGTGTTTCGTTGTGCACTGACGTTCGTTTGCCTCCCTTGTCTTCCACTTCACAAAAATCTATGTCTGATGGTCCATTGTGCACTATAATTTTCCATAAAATATAATAAGTGTTTCTATCAAAAAAGAGGATGGTACTCACGTTCTTCTTCGCTGCTGCATTTGAGACTGCACACCTTACAAATATATTTCACCCAAAGTTTCATTTCATCCTCAGTGTCAGCAGCTAGGTAATAAGTGCGAGTTGGTGTTTTGATATCAAAAACATGGTCGAATTTGAGTTTTCTTTCATCGACCTTCAGTCCTAAATCAACTTGTTCGCAGTCATCTAAATTGATGTAGCCCTTTTCGTTTCTACACTTTCTGTCAGAGTAGTAAGTTAGAATGAACTGGTTTGGGATTTCTCCGGAATGTTTTAATGAGAACCAGCGCCGTCGCCACCTCTGCAAATTAGTCTTGTTAAAAACTTAAAAGATGAATCACTCATTATTTGTTGTAAACACAGCGACAGCTGATAAGTGGAAGACGGGGAAAGGATACCTACCGCCCGCCAGATACGTTTCGTGGGTGGAGATTTTGTCAACCAGCCCTCGTACACGACTTCTTCACTGCTTTTCGCCATGGCAAATGGACAAATCGGTTGCACTAATCATAATTCTTGTCTGCTGTGCATTGCAAGCGATGACTAATCCCTGTTTGTCTGTTTCTTTAGTCAAATGATCACTGTTCTTCCTTGAGAAATTAGAATACTTTCGATTCAGGGCCGCCAAAACAATAAATCAAAACATCACTTCTTAATCAGATTTGCGAAGAGCTTCCAGCCCGATTTGGCGGAATTATTCAAAAGACACGATTATCGTCAAATGTATCCAAACAATTAATAATCGCCTATAAACAATTCGATATTGTTTACTGAATACAACAATTAATAACTGATAAATTATTTATTGATAATTTAGGGAATTTCGTGATTGCCGTCCTGATTCGCGACACATAAGTCACCAAATTTCTTGAAACGTCAAAGTCAAAGTGACGTTTGTCACAACCTCAAAACATCAACAAATATACCGAAAAATAAATAAATAGCATTATGAGACGACGAGCGGGAATGGGTGCAATCCAGCGCCAACGCCTCGAAGAAGAAAAATACAAAGACAAAGGTACCGAAATTCAAGAAAACCAGTTCGAACAAATGACCAAACAATTGGACGCTTTCAAAGTAAATCTCGAGGAATTCGCCACTAATCACAAGAATGAAATCAAGAAGAACCCCGAGTTTCGACGACAATTCCAGGAGATGTGTGCTAGTATTGGGGTGGATCCTCTCTCTTCTGGCAAAGGTTTCTGGTCTGTTCTTGGAATTGGAGATTTTTATTATGAATTAGCGGTTCAAATAGTTGAAGTTTGTTTAGCCACTAATTACAAAACTGGAGGTTTAATCAGTTTGGATGAGTTGCGAACAAGATTGATTGCGGCTAGAGGTAAAGGAAAGCAACATCAAGAAATTTCTAACGATGATTTAATTAGGGCTGCTGCAAAATTGAAGATTTTTGGAAGTGGATTTCAAGTAGTGCCTGTAGGCAAAGGACAATATATGGTCCAGTCGATACCTGGAGAGTTGAGTATGGACCACACTGCAGTACTACAACAAGTTGCCAATTCAAATCAAGCTTATGTTTCAATTTTATATTTGAAGCGAGAACTGCATTGGGAACAAGGTCGATCGATGAAAGCTCTTGATCACATGGTCGAACAAGGACTTGCATGGATTGATTTGCAAAATCCGCAAGAAAAATTGTATTATTTTCCTAGTTTGTTTAATGCTTGTATAGATTCAAATAATTGAACTGCAATTTGTTAACCACCGCTATTGTTTTGTTAAGTTTTTAAGTAAGTCATTAACGTTACTATATTTTTTCTTAAAATATACATGAATAAAGCGAATTATTAAAAAAATAGCCTTATTGTTAGGTCAGCTAACGGTTTCAGTCTTATCAAGTAAAGCAATATTGGTGATTTTGTTTACATCCTGTGAAATTAGTTGCAAGAACTTTTTGTATTCGAAAATTTTGTTGTTGCTAACTTTCAGCTTCTCTCTCAGCACTTTATTTTCTGCTTTCCCTTTATTGAGCTCGATTTTTAAGTCATGTAGTCTTTTTTCTAGTTTTTCAGTAATACTCTTTGTTTCAGTCCGCCACTTTTTATTAATTAGCACCTGTGACGTCAATTGTTCCTTAAGTTCTCCAACCAATCGATTGTGCAAAGTTTCTATTTCTCCAACTTTCTGCAAGTATGCCGCTTGAAGTGAACTAAAACAAATATGTTATTAATGATCAAAATAGATTTTAAGTTACTTTTTAGTTTCTTCTTGTTCTTCTTTGAAAGTTTTTTCAGTTATTTCGATTTTTCTCCTCAAATCCGTCAACGTTTCTTCGTTTTTATATAATTTATTCACAGCTTCGTTCAGATCGACTTGCAACTTGTTTATTTCACTTTTAAGAACAATTTTCTCAGCTTCTCTAGTCATTACGTCTCGTTCATAAAACCGCGACATTTGCTCTAAATCATTTTTAATACTCTCTTTATCAGAACTAATTTGGATATTCTGTTTTTCCGAAAGTAACTGCAAAACCAATTGTTTCATGTCAGTTAATTAATTAACTATTGAAAACTAACCAATTTTTGAAAAGTGTTTTCCAAATTCTTCTCTAATATTAAAAGTTTGGAAACACAAGAGTCATCGACGTTCAAATAATTTTTTTGTAATTTTTGGATTTCGTTGTTTAAAATTGTAACTTCTTGAGAATACTTTTCCACTTCAATACTTTTCAATTTGAGTTCTTCCTGAGCAATTTTCAACTCGTCATGATTTTTTTCCAATTTGTCTTCATAATCTTTCTTGACAGTCATCACTTCATTTTTAATTTTATCCTCAGTGGTTGCAAAAACTTCTGAAAGAGTTTTGGACAGCTGCATTGATTCTTCTATAAAAATAAACAATAATAAAAATAAATTATTTTGTAATTTGAATAAACCTTTAGCTTGATTCTCTCTCAACAAAGCAGCGTCCTTTTCATTAAAAGCCGCTTCTACTATTTGCACTGCCTCCTCAACTTTCAAGCGACATTCCTGATTTTTTGCCATTAACAATTCAATTTTCTTGATTTTGGTCTTGTTATTTTTTTCCAGTAGCTTCTTAACTGAATCGTTTTCGTTTAATCTCTCCTGCAACTTCAGTACTTCATCTTCCAAATTTTTTATTATCTTCAAAGTGTTGCCTTGGCTTTGAAGACTGTCTCCGATCTCTTTCTCTTTAATCCTCAATTCATTGGACGTTAAGTTGACGGTTTCTTCCAACTTCTTCAAAGAACTTGCCAACGCTTCCTCCAAACTTCTCACTTTATGTTCATAATTTTTCTTTAACTGAAAAAAATCTGCCTACATTCTGCCTACAAGTGGATGAAGGACTCTAAGGTATTTTTCTGAATTTTACTTCAAAATAATTCCATTTGCAATTTTATGTAATTTATGCATACCTTTGATACCTCGGTTTTAGGAATAAGACCTTGGGTATTGTCTTGGTAGATCTTCAGCTCATCCTCGAGACTATCCACGGTTTGAGTGGCATTTTGCCACAATTCTATAGCGCTATTCTTTTCACTTGTTAATGTTACTAATTGTTGTTGTAAATTAACAACAAAATCGCCTCTATTGAATTGGTGGACCTCTTCCTCTTTGGATTTCTCAGCTAATAAGGTACCAAGTTCTGCCCGCAAGTGTTCGTTTTCATTTAACAGTACCGCGAACTTTTCTTTTAAATCACCATGTTCTAGCTGCAATACCTACTTATATACATTTTAACTGTTTTACTACTTACTTGAAACACTGTAAGTTCAGAGGAGATTTCCTTGATTACTGTTTCATAATTTTCAACTAGAGACTGGAAATTTCTGTAAATAATCAGTGAAATTAAATAGGTAGTTAAATAACTTGAAGTACTTACTGGATGTTAGCATCCCCTATATTGTTCATAGTTTAATTCATAATTTTGACAATTTAAGCTTTGCCGCGTTGACATAGCTACTAAAGGGCCATCTGCCGTTGCTACCACCCAACTAACTGGTTTCAGCCCCCAAGTGGCAATTGAAACGACGCAGTTTTTCACATCTGTGTTAAAAGCTTAAAATCTTTTAAAATATCTAAAAGATTATGGTTAATATGTAAAATCAAGCACCGTGCGTCACGTTGTATGTTTGTGTTTACATTCCAAGTGTTATTAGTGGTGGAGTCACGGCAACAATCAATAAAACGCGCCGCCAATATTTAAACGCAAACATGGAGTGAGTTTCGTTGGTAGATTGTCGTTTGAATGGGCTTTTTTGTTTCCATCACCTCATCGAAGCTCAATCGATTTAGATCTATCATTGCAAATACCATTGAATGCTAATAATCGTACTCCAATTTTGAAATTTAAATTAGCCACCATTTGAAGGCATTATGACCTTGATGATAGATATATAAGTAAGCATTGCTTGTCGCTTGCACCAGGGGCGGAACTTCTACATGTGCAGCCGGTGCCCCGCCTTTTTTTCTTTGTGATTTAAAATAAATACAAATGACTGAGATATTGCTAAAAATTCCATTTTAAGTTTTTGTAAAGAACGAATTAAAATAGGTGATAAATTTACCGCATCAAATTACTTGGATTTATGGGTTCTGTTATGTTTAATGTTTATTACTGATATTTCCAATCTAATCAAAACCGTATTTGCTGAGAAAATAGCAATAAAGACATCAGTGGTTTTAAAAACCGTCCAACAAGGTGCACGTACGTATCGAATTTTGATGTTTATAGTTCCATTTTCAGTTTCAAGTCATAGTTTCAGCTCCGGTTTGATTTCGATGTAACTGTGTGGCATACGTGTTCGAGTCTATACTTTTCTCTAGGTTTTTTATTTATTTTTATTTGCGTGTGTGTTGTTAAATGCTACGGTCTTGTGTGCACAATTTCGATTATTTATCGTTTTACGCCTATTATTGAGTGTTGCAATTTGGTGTGCGTTGTTAGGAACCAGCAAAGTTTTCTTCAATTTTGTAAACTATTTACAGAATTGATTTTCATCGTGTCGGTGCCTTCTATGAAACATATTTTAGAATCTGACTAGACTAGTAGAGAGTTAAATTAAAGAGCGGAAGACTAGAGAGTGTAAATTAATTAAAAATTACTTAAGAAGCACTGTGGTTTAAGATCGGCTCAGCGGTTTACCAATTATTTTCATAGAACATGAAAAAGTGTAGACTGCAAATATGGAGCCATTAATTGCATTATTTGCAGCCCGAAAGTTTTGTCGGGAGAAAGTCTTTTAAACATTTAAAAATTGTAAAGAACTTGTTTCGTTAATTCCTAAGCGATTTGAATTCATTTAGTTCATTTTTGGAAGAATATGTATGCGTTGAGTTTTGGCTCAGTTAGTAAGGCCCAATAGATTTCATTTGCACCAGGGCCCCACTAAACATTGTTACGCCACTGGCTTGCACCTACATTAATGACATCTATCTTCATATTTCGAACTGTTTATTGTTAACTAACTAGTGCTCATTCTCTTGCATGTATTTGTTGTATAATTGTTGGCAGTTATATAAATTTTCTCTTACATCTTATATTGCTGTATTATTTTCCTTTTTATTTATTGTATCAATGTTTCTTACAATTCTCTACTTGCAGTACACTCAAAGGTGCGTCAATCAGGCAATCGTTCTAACTAAATTAAAATTGATCGATATGTATCGTGGTAGAGACTTGATAGATCTTTGCTGCCCATTTTAATTTTTACTAATTTTTAGGGAAAATGTATTGAAGCTATAAAGTTCAGGTTCGCTTATATATTGCAAAAATGGTCAACTAATAAGCAACCAGCCTATATACATTATTTTATTTTTCACAAATTATAGCTTTAGTTACAAAAACTACGTATTTTGGTTGTTTCAGCACAACTTTATACAAAGATATACCTTCAACCAAATGGCCCATCATATATCGACCTGAGTACAATGTTAGATTTATGGGTTTGGAAAAAATGCATCCCTATGATGCTAAAAAATCGGCGAAAGTTCACAAGGTAATATCAACTAGATATCTCATTTGCTCACTACTGAATAATTGTTTCAGATGTTACAACTTGAATGCGTATGCATAGGAGACAGTGCAACAGAGCCAGAGGAAGCTACTGAAAAAGATCTTTTAGTAGTTCATTCGAAAAGATATTTAAAAAGTCTCAACGTATGTGTTCAAGTTTAACTAAATAAAAACTAACAAAAAAATATTTGCAGTTCAGCTTCATTGTGGCAACGATCGCTGAGGTTTTACCTTTATGTTTGTTGCCAAATTATTTCGTTCAACGCGGCTTACTGAGGCCTTTGAGGTAACTATTTAATAATTACTTAGCAAATAATTATTTTAACTATCTACTAAAGCATTTTATCAAAACTATTAAAATTATTTAGTAATTCTAAACTGGGTGCTGAAGAATTATTTTAATTACTTACTAAAACTTCTCATCTGAATTATCAAAATTTTTAGGTAACAAGTCTGGCAATAATAGTAGGGTGCTCGCGGTGAGAAAAGATGCATTTTAAGCGATTCTGTGGGCACTTTAAAATGAAAATGTATAAACTAGCCAGATGTGTTGCTTATATTCTATTGATTATAGATTCGTAAGTTGTACGAAAATCGTACAGTGAGTGCAGATACAAAATGCAAAATTCAACCTAATGGTATCACGAGAAAGCTATAATATTATAGTCCGAAAATCAAATTATTCTCTGAAGACGTTCTATTTTTAAAATATTTAAGTTTAAGCCAGTGTATTGAAGCTACCATTTAAACGCCGTTGACTTTATTTCAGAGGAGATTTTAAATCGCCGTTTTCTCAGTTTGGTACGGGCTAAAAATTCATTATTTTCGGCGGTGTTAATTGCTTGGACGGTATTCATTGTTTCAATTAGAACACGAAATCACCCAACAACTGCTGAATCTCAGTAAAACCAAGAACGGTA
This sequence comes from Pyrochroa serraticornis, assembly GCA_905333025.2. Classification (NCBI taxonomy): domain Eukaryota; kingdom Metazoa; phylum Arthropoda; class Insecta; order Coleoptera; family Pyrochroidae; genus Pyrochroa; species Pyrochroa serraticornis. Next base: position 2,226,497 of record HG995157.1, on the reverse strand, counting down.
GAGCAACTAAATTATTGCACAGCTGGATAATTGCTAATACACCACACCACACCACACTTGCATGTATTGTATTTAGTTTATAAGCAGATTGCCGTTGCCGAACTCTTTGAAACAACGGCGAAGTTCGAGAACGTTCGGGGTTCGGGTTTAGCAAGTTACTCAATTGGCTTAGGCAAAATGAATCTGGCCCCTCCTCCACGCTGTTGCCAGCGTATAATTGCATTGGAAAATAAGGATAGCATATGCAAAGTCTCACGCAATCTGGCAAAGCACGGAGAGCAACGCTAAGCTGGCTCACAGCGTTCAGTTTGGAAGCGGGAAACTTAAAATAGAAGCAGGTAATATATCTGAATTTCTCGCTTGTGTTTAACACATTCCCTATTTTTCTGGGGAGCCTTCTGTCAGTAGAAACTAATACATACAACATTGTTGTTTTTGCAAGTACAAAATATTATATGATACATACTTATAAATTGGCGGCTTAGGTTAACAATTTTTGCGACAATAAGTAGTTAAAACTGTTAAATCCTCTGGAATGGCTGGTTGTGTTTGCAAACTAGGTAAAATCTCTTCGTTTTCATTATACAATTGGAAATTTAGGTTTTGGTTCTAAGCTAATTAGCCACACTTTAGTTTGGTAATATGCCCTCAAACAGTGCGGCTTTAAACTGTTATCTGTGCGAGGTAACTCATCTATAGTCTTTGAAATTGCGACTATTGCACTTAGATCATCCACAGATGCAACATCGCTATTATTTGTATACAATTTAAAGATAAAATTGTGCATTTTATTATATAATTTATTACCAAATTCTTATAATACCAACTGCATCAAGCAATTTGTAATACCGTACTTTCCAGCGCATTTTCTTTCCTAACCTATTAAATTGACTAGATTTTTCAAAATAGAAGTATCCATATTAATTTCGATAATGAGAATAGATTGAAGACAATCCTGCGTGTCACTTTTTATCAAAACTTCTTCTGTTAACTGATCTTTAAATTAGGCAAGAAGAACTAACACATCAGTGTCTCTGCAGTCTACTATGCACTAATATATCCAAATCTGTAGCAGAATTCTTGTATCTGCTTCTTTTTAATCAAAATTTAATAAACTATCTACAAGTTAAAAATTACTTTTGTATTCAAGAATATGTCCAAATACGCCACTTGTAACAAACTCCAAGTAAGTGGTTTTAGAATATTTAAAGAGATGATTAGACAAAAAAAAAAATAGTTTCTTATTAAAAATATAATTGATGAACAAATACCATTTTTATGGGAGAGGTGCATCAGTTGAATTAATTATTATTAGCCATTTTTATCAAATACTTCATTTGTACTAATGCACATGAGATTGTCATCATCATAGTTAAATACGCTGAATCTATGAAAATGTTCCTGTAATGTCAGAGTAGGTTATTCATCTACTAGGTACTATGCTTTGACTTCTTATTTTTATATTTTCACTCATAGAATCGAAGAAAATTATTAGAATTTTTGAAAGACCGCTGAAACGTATCAATCAATAAATGAATTTCATTAAAGCTTAAAAAGTAAAAACCACTTGTGCTGCCTTCTGCTATACATTGCCTAACAACGAGACACATACACATGAACAAATAATAATAATAATAATAATAACTTATAAGGTCGAAAATTTTCTTAACCAATGTAGAAAATAAATAACTTTGGGGATTTTGGTAGCAGCACCACATGCCACTCTCAGATGTTGGGTTGATAAGGGGTAAGTGGGGACTTGCTGGGACGCGAGAGTCGTGCGGGCAGAAGCCGCATAAAATACGAGGACCATTTTGACGTTACTCTACATTTAAATCAATATCTTGTTAAATATTTTCCAAAAAAATCTGATTCAAAAGCCATCGTTGTCCAGATAGAATTCTCCATATTTTACTACAATGAAATTTTTAGGTTCGCCCAACGGCAACTGAGATAACACCGTAAAGCGAAAAGTGTGCAAAATAATTTTTTTTTAGCCGATACCGAACTGAGAAAACGGCGATCTCTGAAATAAAGTCAACGGCATTTCAATGTTAGCTGCAAAACAGTGTCTCAAACTTAATAATTTTAAAAAAAGAACATCTACAGAAAATATTTTTATTTTCGGGCACCTTATACTACAATATTGTGGCTTTCTCGTGATACCATTAGTTTAAGTTTTGCACTTTGTATCAGCATGCACTGTACCAGGGGCGGATTGGCCGACCGGGCGATCGGGCAATCGCCCGGGGACCGCGGGCTTTAGGGCAAGTTGGCCAATGACCGTTTCTTAATAAATCATCATTCTTTATTTTTAAACTAAAAATAAAAAAAAACCCATAATTTATTGCTTGAGATGGGAAACAAAATTTATACAGAAACATAAAACTACAAAACAGATTCAACTCTGCTCCTTTGTGGGACCAAAGACGATTTATACTTATACAATTTATATTTACAAATAGTCTTTGGACTATTGGCACGTGCTATTATGTCAGATTCTTGCAGTTTATCGATTCGATGTAAAATAAAGCAGTCTAACTTGGTGGTTGTTTGGTCCATGTGTTTAAAGTTTAAGTGTCCTGAGTAATTTGTCCAATTATAATCGTAGCGTTCTATTATTATTCGAGAGAAAATACTCAGCTATAATAATTTGCGTGTGAGACACAACACGTGTATGTTAAAAAGATACACCAAGAGGCCGTACTATTTTTTCATTGGTTCTAGTTCCATAGTTCTAAAATAATAAAATTCACAAAGCAATACAATGAAAAAAAGAAAAAGGTGCAGCTGAAAAAATTCGAGAAAAGAAGGTTAAAGCTTTCCAGGAGCAAGCAAAATTCGGTCAGCCCTTGCAGTTTTTTCTGAAAACCTCCATTAAGTGTAGAAGGTATTGCATCTACCTCGTCCTTGTCCAATCAAAATCTAAGTGAAAAATTGAATTGTCAAATGGATCTTTTCGAACTTGTTTCTAAGGCACTTTTTCTAAACGGTGTTGCTGTAGAAACTTGTGTTGGGAATAGCAGTAATGGGGCAGCAAATATGCAGGGTCAATACAAAGTATTCAGTGCTTGGTTCATGTTTGGTGCTATGGTTATATTTTGAATTTGGTAATGACAGACATAACTCAAAAGCCTCATCAATGCGCTTTCTTATTTGGTCTTTTGAATTCAATTTCAGTCTTTTCTGAAAAATCGCATACAAGGCTGGATGTGTGGAGATTCATTTCAAAATTAAAAAAAAGCAGTATAGGCGAAACTCAATGGGATTCTATTTAATGCAGTTTTGAAAATTTTTGGAAGATATGATAGTGATGCTCTTTTTGTTGACGTTTTAAATGTATTAAAGACACTGTCTGAATGCTATTTGAATTCCGACCTGAAGTATAAAGCAACAATTTATTTAGACTCGTAAGTGAAGTATGAGACAATTCTGATACCTAATATGTATTTACGAATTTTTCAATACACGTCAAAATTGCATTATCTGAAATTTCAAGTGATTTTAATTTAAAGTCAACTAATTTTGTAAAATGAATACTTTAGCCGACGAAAGTAAAATATTTCTAAATGCAGAAATGGGGCCGCTTTGCATTCGACGCAAAAAGTTAATGCCAGGCGAGATCACACTGGATAGTATTGTTGCAACAAATCCTGTGAAAAAAAATTGAAATTGAAGTTTACAGTGTCGTTGTAGATACAGCCACACAAAATTTGGAAGGACGCTTTAGCAAACATAAAAACATGTATTCACTTTTAGCAATATTTGTTCCAAGACACTTTCATTCGTTATCTAATGACATAACTTCTTATTTATTTACACCAATTGTCAATGCTCTAATGAAATTGTCACTTAGAGTCACCTCATCCGATATTCGGGTAGAGCTGTTAGACTTTTCATGATAATGGTCTTACTTGAAGGAAACGATTTCCGACGATTTAGATTTTGATGAAACTAATAGTTTAGAAGATGCGACTTCTAATTAAATTCCATGAAAAAGCTGTGTTGTATTATTTTAAAACCGTATCAGTTATATTCAAATATATATCAGAATTTACATTTTGCATATAAATTTATTTTAACTATATCAGCAACAGCAGTTTCTTCCGAACGAAGATTTTCTAAACTTAAAATAGTAAAAAACAGGCTAAGAAGTACATTAACTAACAATCATTTCAAATCAATTATTTTAATGTCTGTTGAAACAAACAAGGTCATGAATTTAGACTTAAATTTAATAGTCGATGCATTATCCGCACGCAGTGACACCATATCTAAATTTTTAAAATAATAGAATGGAATGGTTACTATTTTCTCACTATTGTTAATTGCTTTTATGTTATGTATCAATATTGATTCATTATTTTTATTATTAATCAATTATATGTATGTTATCATTAAGAAAAATGTTACAAACAAAGTAAGTTGAAGTTGATATATGAAATAAATCTTTTATCGGATCATTGAATTTATTGTTAGTATTTTTATTATTATAATAGGTGATGAAAAGCCAATATCTTCAATGCGAATTTGAAAAAAAAATTGGGTGTAGCCCCATTCTATAAATCTTTGACTTTGGTCATCGGGCCGCTGTAAGAAGCGCCCGGGCCCCTTATCGGTGAGCAGTCCGCCCCTGCACTGTACGATTTTTGTACAACTTATAGATTTAGAATCCACATGGCATAAGCAACACATCTGGCTAGTTCATATATTTTCAATTGAAAGTGCCCACACGAGTCAAAATACGTGCGGCTTTGCACTCTACTACGAGTACCCACTGACAATTATTTTCATTGCTAAATTTTTGATGAATTCTAAATTGTGTTATTAATATTTTTGGGAAGGTTTCAGACTGGCGGTTCAATTTTGGCGGGAAAACTGGCTCTGGAGCATGGCTGGTCGATTAACCTAGGAGGAGGTTTCCATCATTGCTCGGCCAATAAAGGTGGAGGTTTCTGTGTATACGCCGACATTACTCTCTTGATCCAATTTCTCTTTAAGTATTACCCCGAAAGAGTTAAAAAAGTTATGATAATCGACTTGGACGCACATCAAGGAAACGGTTATGCTCGCGATTTTAAAGATAATGATAACGTTTACATCTTGGACATGTATAATGTAGATATTTATCCACGCGATAAACGAGCGAAGGCCTATATAAATAAAGCGGTTGAGGTTCCCCGCTCAATTCATTATATAGAGTATTTTAAAAAACTGTCTGACGCTCTTGATGAGTCTTTCAATGAGTTTTCTCCGGATTTAGTTGTTTATAACGCCGGAACAGATGTGTTTAGAGAGGATCCATTGGGATTGATGTCGTTGAGGATAAGGGTAGTTTCGATAATTTTTGTGAATCCATAATTAAAACCGTTTTTACAGGATATCATCTTCAGGGACGAAGTAGTGTTTCGAGAAATCCGTTCGAGGAACCTTCCAATAGCAATGTTGACTAGTGGAGGGTACTTGAGTGTATCATCGATTATTACAGCAAATTCCATCATAAATTTATACGACCGCGACTTGATTCAGAAGCCTAGTGGTATAAAATAAATTTTATTGTCGATGATGCAATACAAAAACTTCATCTAGTTGATTTATTGAATTGGTCGTAGTATTCGGGTGTGACCCTATTGGTGTACACAAGCTTATCTAAAAATGCTTTTCTTGTTTTCTGCTCTTCTGCCATTTTCCTGTTTTCCTCGGCAAGCTCCTTAGCCGCGTTTCTGAAATTTGCGGTTATTAATGAATAAGTAATAGAGATAGGAGTAGCACCTTTGTTTCTTCTCTATCTCCACATCCATTAGCGCAATCGTCTGTTGCGTTCCATTAATGTATTCATCGTACTCTCTGTTCTTCCTCGCTTCCAAATCTTTTCTTTTCTGGAACAAAAGCATGTTAACATTGTTTGCTGTTATTAACGATTCATCAACCTTGACTTCTTCTATTTGGCTCATTTGGTAAATTCGCACAGCTTTTTTCTGCTCGAGCGTCATTCCTTTGTATAGATATCCTATTTGACGACCCGGTCCCAAGTTGCTCTGGGATACGTCTGGATTCTCCGTCAACATATCGCTCGTCATGAAATTATACATTTCGGCTAAATTGTCTTCTTGCTCCCGCTTCAGCTTTCGCGTTTCCTCCATTTTTCTCTCTTGAGCCTTGAAAAAGCCCGCATGTATTTAGTTGTTGGTTTTACGGTGTCTTTCTTATCGTGATTCTATTGTGAGTTTCGCGATAACGTTTCGATTTCTTGAGGAAATGACTTTTTTAGCGAAAAAGCGAGGTGCCCAGCCAAAGATAACAAACCCGTGTTACCAGAGCTCTGTTGAATCTCAGACAGGCTGCTTCCAGGCGTTTCCTGCATTCTTTCTCCATGTTATCTAGTTGTATGGCTCTTTGATCGCGCGCCATTACCGCCTCCCTGTAGGCTTCTTCCGCCGCTCGTCTTTCCTTGTCGGCGGCTTCCTTTTCCTGCATCTGCTGATCCAACCACGCTTTCACCTGATCTCTTTGCACTTTGGCCCTTTCCTCTCCTGCCTGGTCCTCCCCTTCGAATCTGAAACATTCGGGATTATGCAGCGTCTATTGGTATTGATAGACGCTATTTATCAACCCTTGGTGGTAAATGGACTGGCGATTTCTCAGACTCCGCGTTGGGCCTGAGCCAGCCTAGACTGTCGAGGGCTTGAAAATTGCTACTTCGTTCTTCTTTCTGGGAGACAGTTGGGGGAGTTTCTGCCATATATCATTCCTCAAACACATGGTGAGGTTAAATTAAATCCTGAATCTACACGTGTGTTTCATTCACTTTATCGCACTGGGTGTTAGGTGTTAAGTGTTAGGTGGAGACAAAATGATTTTTTATTAATTCACTAAGGTTGTTGTCTTTAAAATGATATTCTATTAGAGGTAGCTCGTAAATTATTATGGAAACTATTTAATTAAAATTGATGTATTGTTGTTCAATATCTATTATCTGGAATGTAGATTTATTGTATTGGTGTCATGCTGTATGTTTTGCCATGTATGGCAAATAAAAATTAAAAATGGAACTATCGGTTTAATTCTGGTGATAATTCTATATAATCCGATCGCCACGTAATAAGACTTTAATGCGGGGCTTAACCAATTGAACTACATTTCATATTTGACGATTACCGGATTGAGATTCTTTAATACAGTTGAGTGCGCTTAAAGTGGAATTATTGCAGCAAAGCTAACTGTTTAATTTAGTGCATCATAAATATATGGAATACAAGCATGCGGAATAACAATTAGAGATAAAAAGCAAACTCATACTTTTTCCTTAGAAGTATGCAGAATTTTATTAATTATGAGAGCGTTTATTAAACACGTATGCTTTTTTAACAATAGTCTTTCACTTTGTAAGTAATAAGAAGCATTACGCTAGATGCAAAATTATCTTCCCGTATCCGACGAGCATAGGTGAAAGTTAGGTAGTCAGGACAAGTAGTTTTGCAGGAGATATATGTTATTAACGATAAGTCAAGATGATACAAGAATGCTATTTAGAGTGTTGCAATCGGATGGAATTTTCAAGGAATTGCAAGGCGGGCAACTTTATGCCATTAAATACAGAATTATATTTAAGTATTTTTTGGTGGTTTTTTATGCGAAATTTTAATGAAATAAGCTCGTCGAAAATCAAACTATTGGCAGAAAATGTTCACAAAAGTGAAAAGTTACTTGGAAGAATTTCAGTAACGTTTATTAACGTAACATAGAAAATTTGTAATGCTATAATCGTACAAAAACTGATCGTGTCAAATTTAATGCACATTTAAACATTCAACTCTTAAAAATATAAAGAAGTATGTACTTTTATTTGGAATACATTCCAACTAGTCTAACTAAACTACTGCTCTTATTTATCTTAAACGAAATAAATGGTTATGATATTGGGTCACTGGGCTCTCAGTATTGCTAAGAATGTCACTTTAGTTCCTCTCTTGTACTTTATTTTCAAGTCCCTTGACTAATTCTTCATGGTTAAATAGCTCGATGGCCTCGACGTAATAGAGATTCTGGGAGAAGTCTCTTATTTCTTCTGATACAATTTCCATTTTCAGGCCTCCGTGAATATAGTGTTTCTGAACCACCAAGATACAATGTTATTTAGAATTTTGTACTAAATTATTTTGATTTTATTATTAAAAATTGAAAACCATATGTCTCCATTTGTTTTAATACTTAGTTATAGAAAAAATCTTATTATGCCTGAGAGTTTCAGGTCCAATTTGATTTCAAAATATTCAGTTGTAGAGCATTGGTGATGTGTGAACATCTTTCTGATTTCCAAACTTGACATGCACTGATTTGCTTTCATTTAATTTTATCTCTTATCGTTTGTCCATACATTATTTCTGGCTAGTTATAGTATTTTTGTTGTTATAGGCTTTGTTATTGGTAGAAATGTAAAGGAGGCGCTAACATGTCATTCTTTCAGCGGTTCTTAGGCTATTATTTCTTTAACAACTTTCAATATGGTGGGTATGTCTGTCACTCGAAATTTTCTATTTATCATGCTACTTAATGATGCATTTTCTAGGCAGATATAGCAATATCTTCCAAGTACTTATTAATTTTTATATTTATTCTGTATTGATTTAAAATATTCTCTCAAACTCTTTCGCTTTCTGGGTTTTCTTCGTCTTCATTTCAGGAACTAATTTCTTGAACACCTTATAATAATTGACACTTTTTCATTCCTTCTTGATTTTTGGACTGTTTCACCAATCAGATTATTGAATGTCTACTACAAACTTCTAAATTTTGTAGTGTAACGGCTGCACGTATCTCAGTGGGACGTTTAGTTACCTGGTGTTTGCCAGGGCTTTATTTTTGCTATTTCTTTATTTGTATTGTAGGTGAGTTTTCGCTTCAAACATTTTTTTTCTCGCTATATTTACTTTTTATAGGTTTAGTCAATTTAGAGTGTTATGTAAAATTATTTGCGTTTAGTCTTCCCCCGTGTAAAATTTTACCACTACTACCTAAATTGAAGCTTCAAAGTTTTACATATAATTACTTTGAGTGAGGTATTTCCGATATAAGACATTTTTTTGACAAATCTTGAAATACTTGTACTTTGTCTTAATGTTTGTAGAAGCCTTTTGCCTACTTGCTAGCAATTCTTCATTTTTTCGAAGTTTTGTTGCTAGAATTTTTTGTATAATTCTTTAAAAACTTTTTATGCAGTTCCATCTTTGTTTTTATTGTTTAGACTTTACCATCTTATTATTTAGTAAACTTTTTTTCGAAACTTTTTCTTGTAATCTTTTCTCTTTTATTTTGGAATGCGTCGATAAACTTAGTTAAAAAAATTGTAACGATTTGAACCACTACGTTTAAAAGAATCACAAAGAACAACATGCGAAGTTATGGATATATTGAAACCTCTGAAAAACTAAGCGCTGCAAAGTGATAGAATATAATTATAAAAATAGAGAAAAAATCAGAATCAAAGTTGAACGAGTACGTAAGGTATTGGGCTACAACCAATCTAAAATTGCGCTCCCAGCTTACCTTAACTTGACGAGTATGGGTGGTTTGGCTGTGTAAAGGAAAAACTAGTGGGAAAGTACACGTAGAATGCCTTTTTTATAGTTTTTCCGCGGATCGTTGCACTTAACTAATTGTTTTCGACGTGTTGTTGTCACGACAGTTCGAGATGGAATGAATTAATGAATATTTTTGGGGAAGAAAAAAGGCTCTAGGAACGCAATTTATCCCCGAATTTGGCGGTCGTTCAACAAATGTTCGCTTTTTTCACAAAAAACCAAAATAACCAAAATATAACAAATTGCGAATTAAACAAAAGTGTTTGTGTAATAAAAAATGATTGTCTTTAAAAACCAGAACTAATATTTTGTAAACGATTCTAATTGTAGTTTATTCCTTTAGTTACAAAATGTTCAATTCTATTTTTCATTCAACACGAATGAAATACTTTTAACTTTGTAGCAGTAAAGGCTAATATAAAATTCTGAGAGATTTCATATATCTTTTGGTGTATCACTGTTCAGTGATCTCGGTTAGTAATGAGGCGAGATGTTTACTTATTTATACACCTGAGAAAGCGCACACCTACCTTACATACACCCAAGCACTTTCCTCGTATTGGGTGAGCTGGTTTACCTAGAATTGGATTTTCTAAAGCTGTCTATCAACCCTTAATTGCCAACAATTTTGATTAGAGATCGAAAAAGCAACCGCGTTCCGACGGAAATATGGCTTTGGTTAGTGGAATTGCCTGGAATCGCCGATTCTTTTTGTATCGTTTCCCGGGATTCGGGTTTAAGGTATTGCTTGAAACCGAATAATAAATCTATTGTGCTTTCTGGGTAGAATGAGAGGTTTCGTGATCAGGCAGTACGAATCCGCCCCTGGAAACCGGCCAATTTGTGGCTAGCCGCCCCCATATTAACAAAAATAATTATCGAAGGTTTTGTTTACTTTTGTGCAGCCGATATCCCGCACCTCTCAACCCCGTCATTTGCCCTAGCAGGCAGCTGCTTCTTAATTTGATCCGGGTCGTTCAGGTCGAACTCCCGCCGGTCCTCCGGGCGTTGGCAGCACAACCGGAAATTATTTATTTCTCGCTGGATTTTCACACGCTCCTGCAGCAATAATTCCGGTAATACGGCCGTTTATCGACGGAATTAATAGCTCCACTTACCTCTTGCTCCTTTTTCTCGAAAGCTAAAGCGATCTCGTCGTTTTTCAGGGCCTGCTCGTCAAATGCTTTTTGTACCAGCACCTCTTCCGAGTCCCTGCGGTTCTTTTCTTCGATTTGTTTTTGCAAAGCGTCATAATCGATCTAACTTTACGGTTTCTTTAGTTGATTGAATCACTTAATGGATTTTCTCACCCCGAATAGTCGTTGGCGCGGATTAAATATTCGTTTTTTCCGTTCCTCCTCGAGAGTCCTCCTTCTCTCGATAGCCGCTGCTTCACGACGATCCTGGTCGGTTGTTAATTGGAAATTTAACATCTTTACTAGTGTTATGTCTCTAGTTTCGAGCAATATGGCGGTTGTAGTCAGTTGTAGTGTAAACATAAACAGTCGATATGGCAACCACAATTGGGATTACTCGACCGATTATGCAACCCCGGTTAGCGGGATGTTACCACAAGGATTGAGGCACTATTAATAGGATAGCACAAATATACTCGGGACCATTTTCATCGTTTATTCAACCGGATCTGTGAGAATCAACGGAAACAGTCTTGTTACAACTACACACGAATACTCGAAGATCAGTTTGGCTTATTAGTTGTATAAAGCTTAAAAGTTACGGAAAAAATACATCACTGATTGGCTACAATCATACAAATTTCCTAACTCCGAAGTTTAGAACAAACGCTTTATACTTTCAGATGATAGAAACGATTGGACTTTACACACAATCAACAGTGGTTGTTGTAGGTAACGCCCCAAAAAAGTTTCTTGTCAAACCGATAGATAAATGAAAGCGCGCAGGTATAAGTAAGTTCACGTTTCACTTGAAATCCAATACTTACATTTATCTTACATCTATATCTCCAGAGTAACATCGAAGTCGCTGTTTGAAGTGAACGTGGAAGTACGAAATGGCCCATTAGAGGGTCGATCCAAGTCATTTTCTACAAACTTGGCAAACATAAACCGAAGACCTCAATAAAAATGTAACGCCTTCATTTACTGAAACATTTTTTTCATATTGCAGGAGTTCTAATTCTTATTCTGTTTAAGGATAGGGAAGGTAAGAAAGACTGTATTGAAGTCATAAAAGATTTTAAGCCAGGTGTGTATTCGGTAATTGAAGAATCAATACGTTATTTGCTAGATTTTTTAATTATTACGTTTACAAAAAACCGTTAAATCATGTAAGTCTTAAATTTGAGACCAGATAATGTTGATGAGGACAATCGAATATATTACTTAATTGTCAATGTTAGTGAATAAAATTATCTGAAACTCCAATTTCCTTGTAGTAACTACGTTAACTATGCAATTTTCAAACAACTTGTAGGCAGTTGTGTCAATGTGTTTTAAAAAGTTTTCTGCTTTATACAAACAACGTAAACTTTTTTTTGCGACAATTAGTACGTGAAGAAATTATATATTGGATCTTAAGTTTAATCATGATCAAAAATTTGAAAGGTCCACTAAATTCGTCTTTTGAAAGCGAGCCATTGACATAAATATTCGTTGTTCTGGCAGTCAAATAGAGTAACGTAGTTATCGATCGACTCACCGGTATTAAACTAATCAACTGCTAAATATCAATTGCTAAATTCATTGTTGTAAGCACCTGCAACGAATTGTTTCATACCACGTAAAGGTTTTTGGCATTTCGTTTTACCCAGATAGCACGTAGTTGACTGCTTTGATCTTAAAACTTTTATGAAATAAGTACGTTTTAACTTCAAATTTGCACTTTTTGCATCTAGTATTGTTTTTTGGTAACCTTGTATTAGTGTGGCCAAAGTTTGAATCATTCTTAAACAGTATAGGGAAGAATCAAGCATATTTGTTACTCGGATTGCGGTTCTAATTAAGAAGATCGTTTCTTTATCTGATTGTTAACTGATTAACGAACTTTATACGAAGAGCAATTCAACTTAGAGTTTTCTTAAACTGAACAGCTGGGGCTTGTAGGATTTAGGGACTGAAACTTCGTCTATAGGGGTATTATCGCACAACCACTCATTTCAATTCCGCGATTTCGACGTAGCAATTGTGGAGCGTATTTTACATATTTACAAATCACAATAAGCAGTAAAGAGGAAAATGTACCGAACTTCGAAATCGCTGTCGAGTTTCCAACTGGAACTGCGCCAAGTGACTATAATCAGGTTAAACGTCAAAATGCAACATTTCTCCAACAAATTTACTCAAACTCGCATCAACCTAAACACAAAATTACAACTAACAAAACTTTTACAAGTAATTTAATCGTAAAGTGAATTTGTTATATAAAAAACTCGCCAGAAAATTCGAAATTTTCACAACTTTATTGCGATAATTTCCTGGTCCTGTTGGTTATTAGCACTGGATCAAGGGAGTTTAATAAGAAAATATAGAAACCTATAATTTAGTTACTACGATTTGCTAATATCAAGCGATACTGATTAGAATATATACAGGGCGGATATTGCTTGGCCGCCTCTAAATAGTTTCGTTTCACGCCAATGTGCGCGCGTGAATTGTTGAACTTGAAGAAATGCTGCCATTATTGCTGTTGCATCGATAAATTCGTGCCGGTAGCGTTGGGTTGTCGTGATAAAAAAGCTATCAAGTACATACAAGAGGAGAAGGCGTGAGCTGTATAAAAATGATGGTTTATTGCTAAAAGGCGCAGTCTTTATTAGGACAGTTCCGGATTGAGCCCAATGTCCTGCATGCCGGCTGCTATGTGTTGAGTAAGTGTTGCGTCCTCGGTGTGACTGGAATGCTTATATCCTGAGAGGAAGTGGCAAGTTCCCGGGATATTCCTCGGGAAATCTTTAGGGAGACATTCGCGGTCGCGGGCTTCGAAAGCGAATCCGTCGGTTTTTACCAATCGTCTGAAATCCAAAACGCCACGCTGCATAATTTCAACCAAACAAGACGTAATTGCAAACAATTTTCCGTGCTTTTTTTAACAAAAATTTTAATTATCGCAATTTACTCACTCGTATGTTGTGGGGCTTATATTTATTCTGAGGGGTTCGCTTCCACTCTCGAATTTGTTGGCTATTGTCACGTTGTGGCCGAACATGCAATAACGCGGCATTTTCACCCCCACGACTCCAGCCAGTACCGAGCCGGTGTGGAGGCCTATTCGCATCTGTAATTATAACAAAATTTTACAATCAAAACGAAATCGATGGAGGCTTTTGGGGGCAATTAGAGGGAATTGTGGAACGTTCGAGGGTCGACTTGTAGAGGTAATTGGAGAGAACGGGTTTTCGCCAATTAAATATCGTTCTCTAAATCGGTTCAAGCTCGATTTTATTGCCATTAAGCTTGTTGATTTTCGGGAATAAAACTTGTGAGTCCAAATAAATTCCAAATAAAAAGCTTTTCCACAAACCCACAGTGTATATAACTGCTGAACTAGATAACTTTGGAAAGTAGTAGAGGACTCAAAACGCTTTTTAGGCGCTTCATTTTGAAGATAAAGTTTCAAATAGATTCATTAAATTAAAATCTAAGTTCTTTAACTTAAAATCATTCAAGTTCTGGCATTGAAAAAAATTGAACTGCTCGAAAAAAAATCAATTGTGTGGCATAGTTACATTGTAGAAAAAGAGTGCAACGAGACTAGAAATCCACAGAGACATATGCCTCTCACCGGCATGAAAATTGGCACCGTCGCTATTCAATATACATATAGTTGGAGCAAATCTTCAGTAGTCATTATTTTAATTTAAACCATAAGAATAAGTGACATTTTCAATTGACAATAGTCATTTTTGAAAATATCGTTATGAATTTTCTCACGAACTCTCGAAGTATTACGAGGTTTTCTCGTATTTCTCATCGTCTTCCAGGATCATACACGAGTTCACTGTACTTATGTTAGAGATGGGTTTTGAGCTGAAAGCTTCAAGTATCCAGACGCGGAAAATGTAATAGCTGCTGATTGGCTTATTTCGGTCGCAGGGGAACTGAAAGGCAATGAACCTGGATCGTCCCCAATCTTGAGAACTCTTTCCGAAAAGTCTGCAGGTAAAAAAGTATCAATAATTTTCTCGTTTATTTTAGCCTTGATTTGACTCTAGTGTCTAAATTGGATGCAAGAAATAAGTTTTGAGGATTTTAGCTTTAGAATTGAATAAAATATATTTTATGGAGGTATATGAAAAGAAAGACTGTTATCATTTGAATTTTATAAGATATTTAGGAAATTATCTGACCAGATGAGAATGTAAGAGTAACTAGAACGAGTTCCTAAAGTAACCTTTAACTTTATTATATTTGATATAATCCTACACATCATCAACACCTCTTTTTGAAATTAATTCAATAATTTCTTGCAGCAGTTTTATAATTTTGTATTTTTTGTTCAACAGAATAATCGAATCATAACTTGAATTTTTTTCACAATTTTGAGATTAAATGTGTTATCACTCCTAAAGTAACTGAAAATATTTAAAATTGTTTTTGAAGAAAACTAATGTACATATATTATGATTACGATGTAGCGAAAAAATAATAAAAGAATTATATGGAGTAGCAAAAAAAATGTAAGAAAATAGTTAAGTAGCTGTTACATCACTTGTTAAAAGTGAAACAATAAACGACCACATTTGGCATACAAATATATCAATTTTTTTTCAATTGTTGAATTACGAAGTTAAGTTAATAATAAATGCAATAAAGTAATTGATATGAAAATCTAAACTAACTTGCAACGTTAGAAGTTTAAAAAATATGGCCAGAGGCTACCAAATTTTTGGAAGTTACATAGTCTGTAACAGCTGTTGTTATAAATTATTGAATAACTGAAATTCAGTCCCGATTTTATAACGAAACGTCTTTTGGCCGATGCGCCGGATAATACGAGAAAGTTCTAATCTCTTAAAAAAATAGACAATGTCACAAAAGTAACATCTTAAGTGACAATTAACTTTCCGACCTAAATTCTTGTTAATTTTCGTACTCGGAACAGTTCGTATTTCTGCTATTTGACTTTGCATTTCTACGTCCTTCGCGTAATCATTTTCCAATCTTCAAAATTGTTCCCTGCAGATGTTAAATTAATCAAATTGAGAGACGTCAAGACCTGCGATGCACTTGTCAATTTTCCAATTAATAAAATTGCAGAACGACTCCGCCATTAGAAAAATTTCAATTTAACGCCCTACTCGCGTTTATCTGAATTTGAGAAATTTCAATTTTCATCAGTGAGCATTTCCTGTATTTTCTCCGGAACATTTTCCAGATTTTTCAACCTTCCGGGAAAGGCGGAGAAACCGTCGAGCGGATAGATAATCTAAACACGCTCGTATTTCTTCCACGCTCAAAGGAATTCCGTAACGAGGTCCTCAGTAATTTATCGGGCAGTAAGTTTTTAATATGCCAATATAGAGCAAGTGTTGACACCCCTGAATCCACGAGAATAATCTCGGCTTCACACCCCTTACCCTTGAACTAATCAACAAATTCATTACTCCTAGTGGCATCCAATTCGAGCAACGTATACACATTAAGACGGTGTTAAAGACGGCGTGATAAGAACCGAAAGACAATTCCGTTAACGACTCTGCTGCTGTCACTCCGCTTCCTCTCTTATTCTACCCCTAATTACCCCCGGAACCGCGATAATCCCGAATTTCCTTAATTACCCTGATCGGCTGGCCTTGGTGAGTTTGGTGGTGCGAACAAGTGTCGATCATTTTCAGCGCCATCCAGGCGATCTGGAGTGCGTGGGTATCGGTTTCTTTATGTAAACCCCCGGCTACGCAGTAAGCATCCCCTATCGTCTCCACCTGCAACAAAAATTGTTTCTTGTGTCAACAAAAGAATTGTTAAATGAGACCGAGCAAATTTTGTTGGCGGCTCGGAAAGTTTCAGATAACAAGCGATGATGAAACTGATAACTGCCGTTCTTTCTGACGTTTTCGTCTCGGATTAATTGTCGAAATATCCGTCAACGTCAGGGATTTTCATTTTATAAACACAATTTTCATCGAAATTGTCCCAGAACCCGTTTTGCAGCAACATCATTTATTATGTAATTTTGTTCTAATTTTTCAATGAGTCGGTAAAGTTGGGTTTTGAGCAGTTGCGGCGTGAATTTGCGTAATTAAATTAAGTTTGTCCTATTATTTACTGGTTCGTTCAATACTTGCCAAATTAAGCGATGATTTAGCGTTGTCTCAGAAACTAGAATCGAGAATGATAAGTTTTATGAATGCGAGATCATTTTTCTTGGTGTCGGATATTGTGGGAAAAACTTGAGAAATATGAGTTCTGTTTACTTGGGAAATTAAGGTCGAGATATTTTTCTGGATGGGATGTTCTTGTAGAAGTTTTATATAGGGTCATTAGGCATCAGGTATAAATTTAAATTTCTTGAACCCACGGACAAATTATTGTACCTTACTGATTGTTATTTCACGGGGAGTAGTAACATGTTTTCGTGAAAAATTGCTTCATTACCATTTGTCGTCAACTGTGCTCGAAATTTATGAACTCAGCATTTACATTAGCAGTACAAAATCGTGAGTTTAAACTGCCGAAATTACGTGCCGTCATAAAACGATAAAACTGTAAGCCATTATGTTCATATATAGAGATTTTACTGGGAGCCATGAGGGAAATTTTGATATGTGAAGTTTTACAACATTAATCATAAGACTTTTTATGTCAACTTCGTATAAGTTCACAACATTTACTTCAAAGTTACGAACAAAAATTAGATGTTTTGTAAGACACTTGGGTCGGAATCCTTGTATGGTGTATAGTAATAATGATAATCGGGGGCCTTTAAATCAACGGAATAGGTTAATATTGTGGAAACTAATGGTTTCCTAGGTAATTTCTCTACCAATAACTTCATTATTGAACCGTTGGCCGCAAGCAATTAACTGTAAATGAAAGTCAATAAATTATAAACAAGTGTATTTACGATCATGAAATTCCGAGTCATTAAGATTTTAAATTCGTACTGCTCCTCATATAATAAGCTTCTAATAGAAAAAATATTTTGAAGTGTAGAAAAGACGAGGAAACGACAACAGTCATTAGCAAACCTTTACAAAGAACTTTAAGATATCCTCAATATTTAAACTTTATTGATATTTGTGCAACAAACGTAACTTTTTCTTTGATTGAATAAATTTTCTAAATTTCTGAATTTTGTTGCTTTTTATCGGCGCGTTACATCTACGTAGTTTCAATGCGGCTTCCACTTAGTGCAGCCGTTCTCATACTTTCATTCTTGGGACTCTTCTTTTTTACTTTGAATAATAATGGATCTGCCCCTCTCATGCATAATATAAGATCCAATACGTAGGAATTTAAGCTCGATTTGACTACATTAAATACCGCTTCCGATGTGTTGCAATGACGCCCCATTGTCAGGCGATGTACTCCAAAGTTTGCGGTGTCCGAGTCGGTGTGACTAGCTTGACATATATTTTTTCTAAGGATATTTATCTGAAATGCGTCCGATAGGTGAACGGTTAGTATCAAATGTTTCCGTAATTCGGAAGTCACGTTTCATTCTGTTGGTTCTACTGGTTTACAATTCGCCACACACATAATGTACCAGTAAACCCCTCTCCCTTCTGGAGACAAGTCAGACTTGGAATGAAAAGGTATTTGTTCGTGTTTGACATTTCAGGTAAAGCTCGCTAAGTTGTGTGGTTGCGGTACTGTTACAGGAAAAAGTTTTAATTTAGAACTTAACTGCGGGAAATTGTGGCCTAGTTAAGATTTATGTATAGTACATACGGATACATTTTTAATTGAAGGGAACTTTATCAAGAACGTTAAAAATGCCATAAACACATAAAAGAATGATCAAACAGTAAAGTAGATGGTGAAGAAAGGCATCAGTGTGCCACTTGCTTTAAGATTTTGGCTACATCTATCATAAATCTAAGTGAATTAAAGATGCATTTAGAAACTCTGCACAAAGCATTTATCTATTAGAAAAATTTTTGCAAGGAATCTCCGGTTTTTTGGGAAACGAATATTCACAAACCTCATGCAGTAAATGAGATCGCTTTATCGGCATCGTACAAAAAGCAAAGTACTACTGCAGGGCAACTTTACTTGCTACCATAGACATCGCAGAAGCAATCTTTGATAAAAGTGCTAAATAACATTCCTGCGTCAAACGATAGAATTTGCCGAAAAATAAATGATAGTTTATATTTAGGAACAGCGTGAAGTTAAGTTTCTTCCAAAACTGTTTCCCATAAACTCGATGAAGCGAAGAACAGCAGTAACAATTTCCATTTTATCTCTTATATCAGATTCTATCATAGAGCTGTAATAGTTGATGACTGAATATTTTTCAAACTTATGGAAGAAAGTGCAACTACTACGAGTTGTTGAGAATTACAGATGATGCTATTATTAGCGGCAATTTATACTAGAAGGATTGCGTTGAACTTTGCACCCATGAAGTTTAAACCATAATTAGAAGAAATAATAAGTTACAAGCATTGAACACATTGGATAAATCATCGGGAACTTTTGGCTTCAAAATCGTGCTAGGACATATATTTTTTAGAAAGCAATTATTAATCTAATAAATTATTATTATACTACTATCATTATTCAAGGTGGTCGTCACGGAATAAGGTGTTGTACCGCGTTTTTGAACTGAGAAATAAATTATCGAGGAGGGTCCACACGCATGTGCATTTTTTATGACAAATTAGTTCTAACAAATAAAGGAATTTAAAATAATTCTTTTTTAAAATATTTGTAATTTGTATATATATATTGTATATATATATTTGTTTTGTATATAAGTTCAACAACATGCGGCAAATTCAAGGCCCAAAAGACCGATCACAGCTCGCAAATGTTATAGTAGAGTGCAAATCCGCCCAGATCTTGACTTGTAGAATGAGCGAGAGATGTTGCTTTTGCTTTTAATTTATGGATTTAAAATCCGCAAGTCGTACAAAAATCGTAATGCGTACGGACACAAAATGAAAATTTTAACAGATGGTATTTTCTGTGGGTGTTCTCTTTTGAGAATATTTAAGTTTGAGGCAGTGTTTTTAAGCTGCCATTTAACTGTCGTCTGCATTTCGAAGGAGATTTTTAAATTGCAATTCTTCCCGGATAGCAATGTCTTTTAAATCAGATTCAAAAATATATTTAATGAGATATTAATCTAAGCGTAGAGTTATGTCTAAATTATCTTTTATTCATTGATAATTTTTATTTTTACTCATTTGAATCTTCTACTTTAATATGTGCTTAATATCAGCATTACCACAGTTTTGTTTTTCTTATTATATTATTTAAGAGTGAAGCAATTCATGGAGTCGCAGGTAGTTATGGGATAAATGAAGTAAAGAAATATTTATATTATACCCTCTAGTGCCTTGTTGTAAATTAACGTTTAAAATGAAGTGACAATACTCACCCTTTTTGCAAATGGTGCGTGTATTTTAAACATTTTAAGGATTTTATCTTATTGCATGTTTCTATGAGCAGGCTTAAACTTAAAAGTGAGTAGTGGCAGCCCGAGGTGGCCCAAGCTCAAACAGTGAAATCAAATCTAATATTAAATTCAACATTAACCAATATGAAAAAAAAGTTTAATTTGTCAACATCCGACATTTTTTATAAAAGGTTCCAAAAAGTCCTTTTTGACAATTCTTATCTCAGTGAAGTTGAGAAAAAATTGGATTCAGAAAATTCTGATTTTCATGCTACAGTTACTTCTCCACAAGATGAAAACAATTTTAAACTTATAACTTTTCACTAAAATATTATTCCACCTTTACAAGTAAAGAAAATTCAAAAAGTATTAGCCATTTTGGGTTCCTCTGGAACCAGTTCGTCATACGATGCACGAGGGTTCTTGTAAAAAGATGCTTCTTCGGCAGAAGAGATCGAATGGGAGAACATTTTCCTAAGTTTTAACAGTAAACACCGAGAATAATCTAATAGCAAATGGAATATCATGCTTTATATTTCAATACTGGATGGACTAAATGCAAAACGTTAACAAATAACAACTAACAACTAACAGTAGGAAGAACCCGGAGCTTAAAAAATTATGCAAGATACTTGAAATAGTCTCTTGCAAGAAGAGAGAGAGAGAACGAGATGAATACTACTTTAGATGAGATTTCTTTTAGTTTTTCTTCTGAAAATGAGGACAAAAGAGTTGTTGAAGAAAAGAAAATTAAATGATTCAGAAAGGGAAGAAGAAGCTGAATCACTTACATTTAATGCAGGAGATTGTCGTAGTCATAGACAATTTATTTATGATAATTTTATATATGATAGGTATGCTAAAATTTCATACTATTTTTGTACGCTATGACATAGAAAATAAAAAAAAATATTACGAATTTTGCACTTCTATCATTTATATGAAATGATTTTAATTTCATTAAATTCCTTAAAATATTAGTTAACTTTGAAACTAGAAAATTATCAGCTGACCAGGTATTTTCCATATGTCTAAGAAACTTGCAAGGTCTGCGAATTTTTATTGATATTTTGAGTTGCTTAATCGATTTGATTTGTAAATGCTTTGGAAATTCATTAATTACAAGAGAATTTATTGGAAATAACCATCTTGTGATCAGAATGACATGTTGCCACTTTTAAAAATTTGGGATGAAACTATTTTAATTTCTTCTTAATTTGTAACTATGTTAATTTTTGTGTGCTGTATTAAACATAATAAAGTCTCACCTCGTAAATTATCAGAATAATGTTGTAATGTAATGTTGTAACCTTTCGTCTCCCCACTTTAGTTATGAACAAGATATTCTTGTAATTGAGAAAACACATCCTATAAAAACTTTAAAAGTTATCCCTTCACGTTGGGATTTATGATTGTAGATTCAGGAAAACGTTAAAAAATCACAACAGACGTGAAGAATGTGACAGCTGCAAATACCGCGTATCTAGGTAATCCGTTGCAGTTATCGTCAGCTACATCAAATTCACTTTGGCAAGCGCAACGTAGTAAACCAGAAGCAAATGGAGCCGAGAAATCGAATCTATAGAAACTGCTATAGATACCGATGTTGCCGATTTTGAGGAAAAACAGATAACAATTCACCCCATACTAGATAGTAGACACCGCCGTAAGCGTTTGCAGTTTTTTGTAAACGACATGACTCTAGCTAAACCGCTTAACCAGTCTGTACTATGCGACAAAATTGGAATGTTGAGATGTTAATGCTACAATATTGCAAATTATAAAGGCAAATTCCATTTGAGAAGACGAAAACAGCCGAAATTGTATGCAACACCTGCCCGCAAGCCACTCGAAAGCTGTCAAACTTGCTTTAATTCATCGACAATAACGAAACAATTTGGGGTCGTGCCAATGTAAATAGGACGAGTTGCGATGATTAAAAGTCGACTTTGTTAGAGGCTTCATCATATTGCTTTTGAAAAATCTTTAAAAACTAGGGTAAGTACTTGATTGTACTAATTTATGCAGTATATGGAAGGTTAAGAGGATGACCCCGGCACGGCATAGAGTGGCTGTCATCGAAGCAGAATTTTGCCGCAATTAAAAACGTGATGTATCAAGTGCAGCGTGATTGGTTTGAAAGTAATAAACTTGATTGACTTGGATGTTGGTCGGTGGATGTCCGTTGACAAGTCGTTTATTTTCAAGACAAGCACTCTAGCAAATACGTGACCAAAAAGGGAATATTCATTGTCGCATCGAGGGCGGCGAGGAAACGGAAAACGGAACTGTTTGCTTTCCATTTGCTCGTAGTGTTTCCGGTTTTTGGTTGGCAATCAACTCACTTTATACACGTCAAGCTGGCCGCAAAACACGTCGAATTGGTTGTAGAGATCCTGAAGCATGTTAATGACCATCATGGGCGTAGTTGTGGAGCAAATGGAGGTGAACCCGACTATATCGCTGAAGAGCATCGTGACGTCTTCGTGGGTTTTAGCTTCAATCGCTTCCCCTGAAAAAAATCCAGCAATTCAGCACTAAAAATCTATCCACCGAAAATTTGTCTTACCAAGCCAAAGTCGTTTCGCTATATCGGGCGGAAAAATTAAATGCAATAAACTAACATTCTTTTCCCGCTCCTTATCCACGGCTCTGTTTCCCTCTTCTATTGAACTTTTCAGCTTATCCATTCGTCGTCGTAAGCCGTCCTGGAAATTGAATCGTGAAATATTTGTTCTGCGAAAAGATATTTCAAGGTGTGTTGCCAGACAAAGCTTTATTTTCAATCAAATTAGGAATAGGCCCTGTAAGTAAATAATATTCCCTTCGGATTTTAAAACGAAAAAGCCTGTGGCGCTCAACTGAGTTATGCCATGGCGATAAAAAACGGGAAACATTCCCACAGGACCCCCAGACATTGAAGCATCACCTCGCAACCCAACACAAACACGACGAGTAAATTTGTGCGAAAGCTTCGAACAAATGGCGACTCAATTGTGTTAAACCCCAGAGCCACGTGCACTAGACTGCATTCCTCGCATGAATTACACCTTCTCTCGCCATTTCATAACCCCAACAATTTATCATCTAAATACATCAAAATTACAACCTAGTTTTTCTACCCTACTAGCTCTTTTTATGGGCAGTATTTTTCTCCAACTAATGACAACTTATAGGCGGCCATACAATCTCAAATATAAGAAAGGGCAGCGGAAGCTCGTCGGCCAAATTGCATTAGTCGTTTTTTTACCACCGTTTTTCGTTGGCGATTGTTCACGTTTCGATGTTTTCGCGAAGAGGACGTGACGGGCTTTAGCTTTCCAACGACGGTCTCGGCGAAATCGAACCAGCACGAGAGCTTATTTCTGTTTTGTCTAGAATTATTCATAAAGCATTAAAACTATATGTCCAAAATCGGAAAAGGCGCCGGAATCGCCACATAAAGACGGCAAATTACGAGATAGCCGAAGGACGCAAAGAGGTTGGCGTAATCCGGGACAAACTCGATATAGGAAATGTTATACAGCGGGAGGTGTGAATTTTGAATAATCACTGGATAATTAATTCAAAATAAAACAATTGTAACGAAACGCCTCGTAACTAGGCGTCTCTTTAATAAATTACGGCACTGCTTCTTTTTCTGTGCCGATGTCAGGGGTGGTCAATAGGGTAACTATTAAAGTTTTCGTGAATACCGCGCAAGAATCAAATGAGCAATAGAAAAAATAACAAGAATAAGTGAAGCGACTAAAAAAACAAAAATTATTATTAAGTGCTGTTGTCGTAATCTTTTTCCTAAAGTTGTGAATCTAATATAATAATTAAAATCTGAAGTACATCGTTAAACAATTTTATAGAATTTACTTATATTTAAAAAAGTTTTATTGTGAAAGTATTGCAAACTGGGGCAACTTTGACGTGACTCATTTGTGCGCTTTTCTTAATGAGCAGTTCCTAATTTTTCAGATTTGTATCTTAAATATATTTAGTGAATGGTAATTATGTGTAAATATAGTTAGAACAAAGAAAAATACTAAAAATAAGCGTTTGTTTTGATATTAATTAATTTTCTAGAGAAGGTCCTATTTAAGTGATTAAGCAATAAATAAATAAAACAATGTGTTTTTCATTTTCTCGACTTTTTTTATAGTATTTTTTTACATTTATTATTGTTAATGTCCGCCAAAACTTTTTAATAACTTTAATTTCATCTCAAAGTAACTCCTGCGGTGCGGTGCGAATATATGCTTATTTACAGGGTGTTGAAGTTACCTCACCGTAAGGACTACTTCGGTACTAAATAAAAAATTTAGAAAAACCGTACCTCCGAAAATTGTAGGCTTTTGCAATATGACAAAGCCAACGCTTAATTTGGTTTGAAGGCATACTTGGTTGATGATTTAACAGGATTTAACTGTTTTCATTAAGAATCCTGAAAGAATCTATGCTAAAAATCTGTTGAAGTAGCCTCACTTTACTGTAACAACTTCTTTCCAATAATTAAAAAATGTGTCAATCAAGTTGAGTGACTCTTATTTATAGATAGCTGTAATCATATAAGTTATAAACCTACATTAATTGTGTTGTATCTTTGGTTGCGGAAAATAAAATGCGCATGGAATCTGTGTATAAATTTTGTGGTTCATAGTTTATGGGAAGCGGCAAAAAATTGTTACTGATCACGTAACTTTCAACTTAAATGATCACGCTATTATAGACAGACAAGACTTTTCTTGTCATTTTCATAATGCTAAATATTTTACAAGTCATCAAATTGTGAAGTATTAAGCGTCTTATTTTTGTAATAGTTGACTGCTTTATTTAAAAATTTTCCGTAGGTACCAAAAAAGAACCAACTTGATATTTCTGAATATTTGTACAATTCTGCTGTCTGTGATAGTTTTCTTGAAACGGAATGAACTTTAAACGACTGCAAAGATTACTAATGAATGTTTATTTTCGATTATAAAGGCGCTCACATTTTAAAAGTATTTTTTGTAACAAAGCAAATATTAAATTGGTTATTTTTTTACAGATGTTTACTTCTTACTTTAGATATTGGATTCTGAAAAAACCGTTATTTTATGTAACAAGCATAGATTGTAAAATTTGGAGTATTATAAAAATAAAAATCTATGCAATACGCAGTTATTAGAACATTCTTTGAAATATGCCAAATTTTATGCAGAATAAAATTGGAATATCCAATTTAGTATATTTCATTGCAGATTTGTACATAAAAAATACATAGAGAACAGAAATTTTAAGAAAACGCATGAATTACTTAATAACCTTATTTTTTTAAATTTATTACATTTTTTAATCTGATATTGTTATACTTTTAATGAGAATAAAAAATAAAATTTTTAGTCAGTTTTCTTAACTCTTTGCAGCTTCTTGAATTTAACATTCTTGTTTGTCAGAGATACTGCTATCAAATGCAGTTTCAAATAAGTCAGTTGACCAAAATTTCTTTTATTTTTTAAAAACTTTCAAACAGCCCTTTACCATTGCAGAAGATTCTGCTCTAAAAAAAATAACGTGTTTAAACTCGTCAAAGTTTTGAATTTTGAAAAGACTACTTCAAATATTAAAAAGATTTTACAGCTGTCATACTTTGTGAAAGTAGCGAACTTGTTTAAGCTCGCAATGGGATTCCTTGTGGTGGTGTACTAGTCTTTTTAATTGTCGTGCTGTCGGTATGTTGGTTTTACGTTGTTTTCCTAGTTGGTTTGGTCAGAAGCCTTGTGGGACGGTGTCAGGGTCGGAGGCGCATGCTGTGGTAGAACCTCTTTAATTTCGACAACATTTTTGCAATCATTATTTTAACCAATAATCCGTAAGCTGTCGCCATATGCTTACTGAACGTTATTTGACACGTTACCACAAAGCGCCGACATATCGACATTAATCTTTTTTGTATTCCAAACTGTATTTCCTTATTTTTTTGTAGTATTTTCTAGTGTTTTTATAGTTAAAGTCATTTTTACCGTGTAAACCAGTGTACCAGTCCGTAGTGGTCTTGTGCGCACCATTCAACAAATTTTATCAAAAGGGGTAGGTAGTAGTTACGTAACAACGCTAATCTGCTTAGTGCCTAGATATCGTGAGGTGATTGCCAGGCTGGTAACCAGCAAAACCACCCCTTATGTTATCGGTCGCTAGGACGCCGTTAAAATTGCGTCGCCTGAGGCTTTGCCCTCAAATGGATCGTTCTCCACAAAAACCGGATTTTTTTTTACTTATCAATTAAGACAACGACTCTTGTAAGTTTTGCGGGAACTCGCACCAGATATAGCGCGGGACTCACTTAGCGAGCTTTACGATCAAAGTGTGGAGAACCTAAGTAGCGTCACGTTTATTAGAGTAGATAGATATCAGTATTATTGAACATATTAATTGCTTAATTGTAGATAGAGGTTAAACTACCCTAAATTAAATACTAATCACTCTTATAACTTTTAGTGTCATAGACCGCTGTATTTTGCAACTTACAATCCTATTCCTAATGGCTGGCGCCCATCCTCTGTAGATATTCATCTACATTTTAAAAAACCTACCGCTGAACTCTCGTTCTTTGAGACCGGATTTCTGACGATGCCTCAACAAAATTACATTTATTGAATTTGTTTCAATGTAAAAAGATTTGACCACTTTTTTATTTTAGTCAAATGTCTTGACAAATTTCTTGTGACAGTTGTGGGGTTGGATAAATATTGCGGTGTCATCCGCATTTTTAGCTATAGTAATCAACCGTATTTTAGGCATTTCCGAATTATACAACAGATTTAAATTAAGTTCCAGGACACTGCTACGAGAAACACCTGATTGTATTAGATATAGAGTTGTTATGGCATTTTGGTATTTAACAAAGAAGTGTCTGGTAGATATGAGGATTTTTTCTTATAAAGGAGACCCAGATGCCATACCTTGTCAAATGTCTGTGTAATATCTAAAAATACAGCGTAAAAGTGTTTATTTGTTTTAAGATTGTTTCAAATTTTTGATGCACCTCTTGTGTAAAATTGTTTGTAAAATTGAATTGTTATAAGGGGATTTGCTCTTTTCTCCTATAATAGAGTTTAATTTTTATAGAAATCTTTTTTCAAAATCTTACAAAACTGTTAGTAACAAACTTATTGGCTTGTGAGAAAAACGATGTGGAAATATTTTTCCCGTTTATAAATTTGAGTAGTAGCTTTAGTTAGTAGTTCATTCTAATTGTAGCTTTCCATATAATCGTTGTCATTTTTAAATCAACTTCAGTTAATTTTTTGAGGATTTTGCGAGCAATCAGGGCGTAATCCGGTGCTTTCTTGCCTTTAGGTAATACCTGCGTACCTATTATTTGAATTTTGATTATTCCTACTCTTTTTGATAAAGTGTCGCAACTGCAAAATTTATAGTCTTATTTTCTTCTCTTAAATCTTTTTCGAAAATAAGCGTAAAAACTCCAGAAAAATGTGCCGCAAAAGTACTGGTCTTTCCTGTATCTGATTTTGGTCAGTTTTTTTCTTGATTATTAATTGGAGGAAATAATACTTGCGGGCGTTTGATTCTATTTTTTATCTTGACTTTCAAGAACGCTCAGAATTTCTTATTTTTTTTGACATTTATGTGTCTAATGATCGAGTAGCTATGCTAAAGTTTTTTTCTTCATTTTAAAAAAAAACCGTGTTTGCTGTCATCTCTTCTTTATTCTTCTTTTTTCTTTAATTTCTTATCCTAGTAGTCCTCTTATAACATTTTTTATTTTTAGTCGCTTCACTAGTAGAAGTTATACACCAATCTGATTGTTGTATATTATGTTTGATTAGAAGTTTAACCGCGTCGTATTGTGCATTATGCTTATACATAATTGCTTAAGACTCCATTTGTTATCTGGTATCTTTCTAGAGTCCGAAGACCAATAGGTAATTAACGTTCTATTGTGTTCTACCGATACTGACTTTGAGGTGCCTTGAACCTCAAGATATGTTTTGAGTTACAGTTTTCGTCCGCTACAAAGCGGTGTTTTAGTCTGTCCAACATTTCCTCAAACTCTCTTTTATGTATATTTAGTCCTGATGGACAGTGTACCACAACAAATACCAGTCCTCCATTACATTACTTTGGATAAAGTCTTGTTGATGTTCTGCATATAAATGGTGTATGACTAGGGTTGCCAACCGTTCTGGATTGCGCAGGACAGCCTGGATCCGAGGCTCAACCTCTGCGTTCTGCACAAAGCGTCCGCATGACGCTAAATATTCTGTATTTTACCAATAAGCGCCCGGCGTGATTTTTTGAAACTAAAATGTCCACACTCTTGGACCCGCAGACAGGGAAGGTATTTCTACGTTAACTACCTACTCTATACGGATAGGTGTTCATCGCAAAAACACGTGAAAATACGAGACGTGATTGCTGCAATTTTGCATTATGTTAGATTCGATCTGAATCTTAAACTATTCCACACTAGTCATTATAATGTTCAGATCGATCCGTGGTCGATGTTACAAAGTTTTTTCTTGTAGATCTGTGTTATTTATTATTGACTACCTATTGGAAGATTACTAATTATCACTGGTAAGTTTAGACCAAAAATTGAAACGGTGACTGAATAATCGTCATGGAATTATTACACTAATAATGTGGATGATCTAGCAATTCTTCCGAAAAGATTATATAATTAAGGATATACAGAAAAAAGTGGACCTTTTCTGACTTACAGAAGAAACATCGGCCTTGAAAGCCTACTGTATGTTATGTAAAAAAGATTTTGATTTGCGTATAGAAGACTGCGCTATGTCGAAGAAGCTAAGCACAAACGGCATGAAGTTATAGTAAAGCAAAATAAAAAAATATTTTCTTGTGTTCTTTTTGTAGTTTATTTATGATTTCATTTTAACAAAGATCTTTTATATTTTTAGCATTTATCCTGTTTCTTAAAGCTGTTGTTTTGCTGATTCAATTTTTGAACCTGGCAACACTACTTTGACTGTGTTTTTTTATGAGAATAGCAGATCCTCTTTGAGATTCTGTGCTTGGGTGCATAGTGTAATATAATTTGTAGTTTGTAATGTTCACATAGCATCTTTTGATGCAGTGACTGTCGAAATTATCATCATATGATTTTGTTTATTTGAAGAAAAGCTTAAATTTCATCACTACGTGAGGTCAGCAGCTTCTAAATTTGATTAATTTCAAACGCCGAAAAATGCGAGATTTTCTGTCTGCTTAGGAATTAGATGACCAAATAAATAAAAAAAATTAAAGTAAAATTAAAAATAGTATGAATTACTTTATTTCATGTGATCACGGTAGATGCATTTTATGAAGAACTTCTTATGTTAAAAACTCTAGTGTGTTAAAGACTACAGTTATTCAAGAATAGATAACTGCGTCAATATCTATACTGCAAAACTTTTTTATATACATAATGTTATCCTTGAATTTTGAGAAAACCAGAAACTAAGTTCTTAAGTACAAAAAATTGAGATTGTGGCAGTTATAATTCAAATTTTTCTAACTCCAGGGAACCCATCTGAGTTAATTATTCCAAACAAAATTTCCAGCAATTCTCTTATATGGTCCTGATATCAAACAGCATTTTTGACATTTACACAAACTCTGAATGAACGAAATTCGTCATCAAAACTGCTTCCCCTTTACCGATCGATCATTGTAGAATTAAATTTCTTTCAACACGTGCCCTTATATAAATTTCAATAAGCGCACTGTCAGTTTGAGCGAATAAAGAAATGCGAGGCGAGAAATGCATTATGTTATCTCACGTTCTGAGATGTCATGCTGCCATTTGAAACACCTTCTGTTTCAAAAGAATCTATTAGGAACAAGGAAATTACGTATATACTTGAATCTAACTAACTAAATAAAAATGTATCTCACCGTAAAATTCTTTATGACATTGTTTTTTGCTTCTTGCTAAATTGCATTTATTTTTGAGACAGGCTATTAATTACTAGACTCCACGCAACTTAGGGTTGTTAAATAGAACGAACAATAAAGAAATCTTTTGATACACTCCACTTTGCTGGATGTGCTGGAAGAACGTAATTAAAATACGTACTGATTGCAGTTTAATCGGAACTTTGCGACTGCAGAACGTAAATTAAAAATATATGGAAAAATGTAGCTAAGTAAAATGTTTCTGTGGTTGTTCTTCAGATAAATTGGTAGCCTTTGAACTAGAATAGTTGTTTTAATTCTGAGAAAGCGCTTCATTGGCAATTTATGTATTCGCGCTGATAAATATTCAACGTTTTTTTGCATAACTCGAAGAAAAAAGGAATGCAATGTCGATTCAAAGCAGGCTGATGCATTATTTATTTTTAATTTTGTGGGTTATTCTCGTTATTGGTGAAGCTTGCGCAACCTCCTTTGCTTAGCTTGCGTTTTGATGCTGGCGCAAAACCTTTAAAATAACTCCCGAACTGAGAAAATCTGGAACATTGCTAGCTAGTTCAAACCATAACTGTTTTACAACACAACGAATTAAAGGACTAATAAAGGTGGCCCTTAAAAGGCTTGATTTATTTTATTTTGGGATTACCTGGGCTCTGGCCTGTTCTCCCACAAGGATGACGTCTCGGGTGGCGTCGTGTAGGGGAATGTCCGATATGAAAAGGCCGCTGCCGGTGAGACCGTCCAAGCCGTCGAGAAAAGGCGAACCGATAAACAATATCGAATCCGATTCGGGACAGTAGACCATTTGGCCTTTCAGTTCCAATCCCTGGAATAAAAATGTCAATTTCAATAACTGACGAACGGACAAATCCAAACAACCTGTCGAAATTCGCGTCGAGTCATCCCTTTTATTTTCATCCTGAAAAGGGGTAAAGATAACGCGTTGGACTTTTGACGATGATTGGATAATTTCGGATAATGAGGTCGCAGAAATCTGGGCGCAGGAGAAGTCCGAAATTAAAGAGATAATTTAAATGCAAATCGGTCGAGGAGCTGGAGGAACAACTTCTTAGAACTAATTATTGCTGAGAAAAGAATTATGTCAAGGGTAGGTAAATAAAATTTAAAACTCCGAGTTTTGTCGCCACTAATGGTTTCATGATTTCATGAAAATTTCGTAATTTAGAAGACCTCCATTCAATTAATTTGTTTAATGCTTTCGGTTCTATTTATTTACGCAGCGGAGTGCATTGTCATGTTGATTAGAAAAGCTGCATTAATTCCAACAAAAGCTCGGCTTTCAGCTTCCCTTGATGCTTTCGCTACATTTAAAAACAGATTATCGCCCAGATTTAGCTTACGATCATAAATCATTTTTGCACATAAGTGGTACATCTCCAGGCGACCACGCATTTATCTTCATATGTCCAAAGCGCGCATAAATCCTGCCTGAGGTGAAGCCACTTAGAGGAAACGCTTTCGGGTGCGAAATTATTTTCCGTGCTTTGCGTTTTCACGGCGGAACAAAAAGGGCGGGAAAGCTGGAGTTATAATGAGCATTGAGAAAATCTATAGTGACTAACCGACTTAACGTCTGGGTTGTCATTTTACTATTTGTATACA
This sequence comes from Pyrochroa serraticornis, assembly GCA_905333025.2. Taxonomy (NCBI): domain Eukaryota; kingdom Metazoa; phylum Arthropoda; class Insecta; order Coleoptera; family Pyrochroidae; genus Pyrochroa; species Pyrochroa serraticornis. The sequence goes on along the minus strand of HG995157.1, from coordinate 2,194,839 downwards.
TTTTTTCTTAATTCCTGCTATAAATGATTTAACAAAAAATTGTCGAGAGATACTAAATTTTCTAATTTGTTAATTGATAATTACTTATATTCTTATTAGTTATACTCTTATCAGCTTTTTGTTTCTGAATGATTTTTAAGATAGAGATCCTTTGAGATTTATCAAACATCCAAAGCACTTTTTTAATAGGAATTTACGTTGCGCTGAGGTGATTGGACATTAGAGCTAAGAGAGTTAAGCCGCCGATTTTGAATTTACAAAGATTGTGTGATAAGCTACTATTAATATCGTGTTGCTCTAACTAAAAAAAGAAGCATAACGTATTTATATTACTACTATACTACCAGATGTTCAAATCGAAACTTCCACAAGATTCGTACAATTCATAAATCACCAACTCTTATGGATTGTATATTTTAAAAATAACCACACTCTACATTATGTTCCTATTTATTATAATTATTGAATTTTGACTGCTAACAAATATATTCCGATGGTTACTATGTCGAGAAAAAATGTTACATGTAAATTGTATATGTGACAACAAAAACCAGAAGCAGAAAAAAGTAAAAAGCCTAAAATTAACATTCTTCAAATTTCTAATTGAGAACCTTTCAGATGCAGAAGATTCAGTAGAAGAAGACCGAAATTCCTTGCGAGTATAAAGATGATACAAAATGAAAAATAGAGGATCATCTGGATGACCCGAAAACTAAAATATTTTTATCTTAAGTGGTTGATATTGTATGTAACTTTAATTGTACCGTCTAAAATTTACAACTATAAACTACAATATTGTCTTTGGTTTCAGATTAAAATTCTTTTCATATTGGTCTGTAAAAATTAAATTTTCTAAAATTGAAGCTAGACTATTCTCAAATAAATATTTTATGAAAATGATTGCCAAACACGGCTTGATTATCTTAATATCAAAAAAAAATTGCAGATATTTCTTATTTACTATGTGTACCTTTTACCATATCCTCAGTATTTTCATTTGGATTTGCGATTGCACTGAATTTAATTTGCTGCTGTAGTTAACACGTAAAGAAAATAAGATAATCATTATTGATAGAAAATTACGAAAACGTATTTAAAAGCCATCTGTAAAAACTCAAATGGCCAACAACAATTTTATTAACTCAACTAAACATGCTTGAACAAAACAAAAAATTGTTAACAAATGTTGACACCTACTGGCTACTCCCAAAACCGCACTCGATATAAGATTGTGAGGTATTTTATGTCAAAATAAGTCCATTTTCTAAAGGAGTCGCATAAATGCGCTCTTGTAAATATCTCCACAACCAAAAATCAATACGTTCCTATCCATTTGCTTCCAATTTCAGTGTTAACAATTAACATTGATTCTGGCATTATGTGCCAAAGCCCCATCTTGTTAAAAGTAAAGTCGATTAAGTTCTGCAAGGGGTAATTTATCTAAGAAATTTGCAGTCTGCTCAGATATCCATTGGTTGCATTTTTTTTTATTGAGAGTACAGTCAATAAAGAATGGCTCAATTAATCTAGGACCAAACATTAACACTAAATCTTAGTTGAAAAATATTTTCAACAATTACTCAGGGATTCTTTGGCACCAATACTAAAAATGCCACTATTACTAAAAGTACATTGATCTAACTAAGTAATTGTCCTAAAAATATCGATTTACCTTAAAAATGATTTCCTCTGACTTCGATCATTTTCCTCCACTGCCTGTACTTTTGGAGGTATATAGGTACAGTTTAAATTTATGTTTATTATTACTTCATGTACAGTTTGGTTGAAGCACCAATATTATTAGAAATTTTCCCAATAGAGGTTTTTGGATGTTTATACTCTTAAGAATATCTAATTCAAAATTTTGTTTTGCCAAACTGGCGATCCTTTCGGTTGTCTTTTCTTTAATTCTAAAATATTTTTTTCTTGAGTCTGGCAAACTTGCGACGTTCTGGAATTTCACTGTCTTGAAAGCGATCGTTGTGAATTCGCACTGCTTGATCACAATTTTTGTTTCATTCGACATACACTGTTGCAAGTGTCAGTTGATTATTATTCACTATTAATTTCTTTTTACAAGAAAGTGATTTTGATAACAAATAACGGTTACAATACGATAGCAACGGTGACACTGACGGATTAGTGCCATTTATTGTTACTGTATTTCATAGCACACTTGAAAATTTTAAGAAGAATTAAAAGTTCTTCATAGACATCTTAATTATTTTATGGAATTCATATTGTACCAAAGTTAACTTTTTCGACATCAAAGTATTCAGAAAAATATGTTTTCATGAGAAAAAAATTGTTTAGCATTGTTTGACATAGAAGTCAATAATTAAGACAAACACTATTAGTGGTACCTTATAATGATTAAAGAATATTTTGATGAATTTTTTGTTTATTTAAATCGGATAATAAATAACGGAGTGGAGCTCGAAAAATAAAAATTGGGATAGATCCATGTCAAGTTGTGGGGTAGGTTAAGATACGCATCCCCATTAATCCCTTAAAATGCTTTAATTGCGCTTGTCTCTCAAAGGGTGCAGAACTGGGTAGGTATAGTGCGGACCTCCCGGGCTTTCAGATCTCCTTTGAGTCAGATGAACTGAATGTGTTTGTGGAATCTTCGTGTTAAAGACAAACTTGTTAGCAGGGAGCCTTGCAAATATTTCTCCATAGTGAGGAAATATTTATAATTTGGCCCTCGGGTAGCGATGTCGTGATTGCTTCCTTTGGGAGTCACGGATCCGGCAATTTCGGGGGAGGTTCCGTTTAAATTAATTCAGGCACTAAAAAGTTGTTGCTTAAAACTTGCAGGATTTGAGTGTTGCCGTGAGAGGGAGAGATAAAACGTGGCAAAATAGCAGGTAAGAGAAGAGTAGAATCTCAAATAAATTAGACTTACTTCCGCTGGAAACGACTCGGCTCCGGGTAGTTGCCGGATGGCTAGCACGAAAGGGGTATTGGCTCTCTTGATGATTTCACTGAAAGACAACGTGATGCTCCTCGGCCTATGAAATTCGAAATATGTGGCCACCGAGGTCCCGCAACTTGTTAGCATTCGTCCGAACAACCGCATAAATCCAGAACCGAGCTGAACCAATTCCAGGCGGCGGTCCATTACGAAATGCCAAGGAAATGCCTTGCAGAAGGTTGCGACTCCCATTTGCAGGTCGGTCACGGTCGAGGAACTGCATGAACTCTCTTGAATTACGGCCTCTTCGTCTCCCGGGCCCTCATCGTCTGTCCGTTTTATCCTGAATCTGAAATTTACAACAGTGCAATTTTAAATCCGGAATCAATTAAACCGCTTTCTCACCTGAAATGCCTAGAATCCTGCGAGCTTTGCGTCACTGTTACTTCCGCTAGCGTCGAGTAGAGCTTTCGCGCGATCTCTTTCAAGCTTCCCACTAATAGGTAAGCGACGGCCGGTCTTTCAGTCGTGAAATCTAGCTGAAGGTTCGCGTCGTTAGTGGTGCAGATGAAGGCCTCCGTTTCACGGTCGACTTCGTGAGCGTCTTCCTGGCACTTCAGCACGTCGTGCACACCATCCAAAGTTGTTAGGAACTCTTTAAGATCGCCTCCAAGACACATGAAGGCTCTCTCTAACCGACCTGTACACGACGTCGATATCAATTCTTGACCCAATTTATCCAAGAAATCCAATTCGTCAATGTCTGAAACAAGAACAAACACTCGAATTGCATCAATCACGTTCCTCTCGCTTCTCCAATAGCTCTAATTCATTAAAACGATTTGTAACGCTTAATATTACATATTCAGGACAGTTTTCCGACAAAAGCACTTTTGAAGTTTGTTCCATCAATTATTCCGTGTGTATACCCTTACTTTTAAACTTAATTATTGCCCTGACATCAAAGGATAACTGCGAAAACGCCACGTTACTTGAACTTTTACTATCCTAGCTTCTTAAGTGTTTCATATGAGCAAATTCAATTGGGAAATATTCTGAGCAGTAGTGTTTTCAAACCTTTATCCCGAGTTAAGCACCAAACTCACCGTCCTGTGAGGATATGATGTCGTATATATCTTCCAGATATGCGTAGTGACTGCAACTGCCAACATCGCTCGGCAATCGATTCCTGCAACAAAAACAAATAGCGGTGAATATTAACGGATAATGATAATGAAGCGAGCTAATTTGATTACATTAAAACCTAACAAAATCCGTTTCTGCAGGTATCGAACAAAGCAACTTAGAGAATCTTAAAATTTAATTAATTGTTTACGTTTTACATCTGCCATCTTAATTGGACAAGTTATTAATTAGAAACTGGCGTTAATTCTTTGTTAATTAATTAATTAATTAATTAATTAATATAACACCCGTTCTGTCACAGAAGAATTTCTTGGAGGGAAATTTTTCAATTTTGAAATTAATCGCGTTGCCCCTTTCACCACGTTCTATTCACGACACGCGAGTTTTTTTTACGAGAGAGCTTACTGAAAAAGCATCTGCCTTTCAGCCGAGCCGGATAAATCAAGCTTTTCTATAATTTACGGCGTCATTATAGAGCAGTCAGCAAATGAATAACACGAAACCTATAGGGGCGCCGCTTATCAAATTTCGGGGACACGACCTTTGTTATTCTCCAACTTGGAACGATTTATGGACCAGAAATATTCGGTTCAGACACTGGTTTACGTTATTTGTGAAATCGGAAGTGGCAATCATTGAATGTGGATGTGAGGATTAAATTCTAATGAATAATTCTGAATGCGAGATGACCAATATTACGAGAATTTCAGCTGAATTCAAAACAAAACAATACACATAGAGGGCATTGTATGCGAATTCATGATTAATAAAACAATTATCTGATTTTTTATAATTTCCGTATTTTTAAGAAATTGTTTTAACTTTTTTTTTTGTTCTTCTTTTAGCCCATTTTTTTATATTCATCAAAATTATTTATTTTGACTACTTGATAGATATCATGTACAGATCAGAATAACTACACACTTTATTGAACCAGTTGATTTTTATTTCATCTAATTAGCAGGGGCGTATTATAGCAATAGCCTGAAGCTTAGGCTGACAGCGTAAAATTTTAGAAGGGCATAAAAATTTTGGAATTGTTTTTCCGTTTGCTTCGATGTTTAAAAATTTATTTGTTAAACAAAATGGCGCAAATTTGCTTCGGCTTTGAACACACAACTGACTTAATTCGTCACTGCTAATTAAATATCAGTACGGTGTTACTCACGTATTTTAATGACCTTTAATGGTTCAAAGTTTAAAATATAATAAATTAGCAAAGGGTTGTTAACATTCTATTAAATTCGAGGTCTCATTTATTAACTTATAAATTAAGTAGTCCTGTGTAAAAGACTTATCTCTGGCTGGATATTAGTTTTATGTGTTTGCTGCTGTCTGGATTTCCAAAATATTTCCAAACACTTATTCATGTAAATTGTTCTCTTCCTAATTTTTCAGTACAAAAATACCGCGATTTTCTACTTTGTAAGTAAGTTCGAGCAGTTCTGTAATTTGCTTTTTAATTTAGTAAAACGGTCGATTGAAGTTGAAGGCTTCTGTTAAGATTACAACAAATTCATAACTTATTTGAAAATTTATTTCAAACAAATAATTCTGAATTTAACTCACTCGAATTGACAGATGTTTCGAAAATTTTAGATGGATTTAAATTATGCGTTTGGATGACACAGATTTAGGGCAGAAAGTTTTCTAATTTCCATTCTAGGAAAAAAATTAATTTTTTTTTCTTCTAAACTTGCTTTTCTAAAACTCTTTTCGCCATACACTTTGCATTCAGAATTATGTTCAAGGCTCCCAATTTCTTTTGTATAATCCATAAAATTGTTTAAAAATAGGACAAAAACTTGCCAGTAACAGCAACAAAGTGGTTGGAATTTTGAAGAACTTAACACATTAGATGTAATAAAAATAATTCAAAGTGACTTTTCATTAGGTCTTGTAGTATTGGAATTTTATTATTTTTTGCGACCTGCGAATCTCAAGGAATACTTGAACATGAGATAGTGAATTTAGATCATTAACTTTAATCACTTTAAAGACGTTACGCATCGACTATAATAATCACTCATAGTATCAAAACGCTGGCTTTGTATTTTATCTACTTAAATAATAGTGATTGTTGGTTCTAGTGCTATGATTACCCATGGTAGTCCAAGATTTGGAATGCAATGAATCTTCAAGTTTAAGAAACGACTTTTACCTTATATTAATTAAATTCAATAGTACATTTACTAACTTTAAAAAAATAGCCCTTTGTAACAAAGTAATACATTTGATTCAAAATTTAGTTCTACGTTTTCGTTGCTCAGCAGAAATATGTCGAATCCTTTCTTGGGGTAAGTTATTTTTGGTCTGATTTTCTTGTCCGTAAATACCATGATTTTTAAGTCCATAACTCAGTTTCAGTGTAACTTAATGTAGGTACAAGTTGTTAAAATGGACAAAAGTTGAAAGCATTTCTTTCTTAAAATCAAATTTATAGGGGTTGTGAAAATTTTACTTCTAATGAATAATTCTGAGTGATAGAGATTATGCGAATCTTGGATGAATTCAACAGAGAAATCAATGGGTTTGAGTGATAAAATAAAGTGTGGGTGAATTTATACTTAACAAAACACATTTCGATTTTTTTTTAGATGTTAATGTTTTTGCATCAATATTTTAAACTTTGTTATATTAGATCCACCTTTTTTAAACTTCTTTTGTCACTCCCTACAAATTTAGAATTTTCTTGTTGCCCCGATTTCTATTTTGTAACAACCAAAACTACTTCGGTAACCAAATGCAGTACCTTTCCAGTAACGGCAATAATGTTGAAATTTTAAAGAAAACTGATTCACCGTTAGGTGTTACTTATTCTTTTCGATATAGCAGATTATCAATTTTGATTGTTAAGAATAAATAAAATAAAAAAGATATCGCACAGTGCAAAAAAATTGATCAGGTAATTGCGAAAATTTATTCCTTCAATGAAGGAATGTTTGTAAAATTCAATTTAAAATCAAGCAATTTTCCACGGGCTCTTGTTTACTCCCGATTTTCGTTCCGCGCCTGCTTCCTGGGATCGCCAGCAAATCAACAACAAATCGTCCACCTGCCACGTAACTACCCAAAAATCAACACAGATTGTTTGAGGTGGTTATGATTCACGTGAATTTCGCGATTAATTTAAATAACGCGCCGTCTTCGTAACGGCGGTTCACTTGTAACGAGGGTATTATTACGTTACAGTATAACGCCCACAATTTTCCCAGGTTAACCGTTATAAATATGGTTCCAACGCACGGTCTTGTGCCGGTGCAATTACGGAAACCAAACGCAATTACTTTAACGTAACTGAATAAACAAATTGGCAAAGCGCCGCCGTTGAAGTAATTGCCTTGTATTTGTACGACAGGGTGGAAAAGGGCGACTTTGTAGCGACGAAAACCATAAAACTGACTAAAACTCTGAAGGTGGTAATGGCGATTTTACGGAATTAGAGGGCGCGTAAATTATTTTCTTTACAACCCGAAGCGAGTATTTCGTCGCGACGCCGACGTTCCCTGTTACATATTGATAAGGAGTGACACTAAAGTTAGCGTTTCAGACAAATTACATGGGACGACTTGACAGGTCGCGTTATCCGCGAAATTTGCGAGTATTTAAATTCACATCAATTGGGTTGATTTGCGCGTTAGGAGGGTGTACGAATCTCGCGGGTATATAACGTGCACTAGAGAATTGAGTTATTTTCGAAAATTTACTATGCTGAATGGCAGAATGGAGACAGGAGAGACAGCAGAAGCTAAGGGCGGAATTGGATTTATTGTTCAAGAGTCTGACAAGAATTATAAACAACAGATATGTAAACGAGAGATTATTTACGTTGGCGTCAGTCATATGCCAGGACGAAGAGGAAACCTCGAGTCCTGTAGCACAAAGACAAAACAAAAGCCGTCGTGGCGAAGAGCTTTTATAGGAAATTTGTGGATGAAAACTAACATCGTTAATGGAAGAGCAGGAAGCAATAAGGGCACTCAGGAGACCATTCCTGTATAATTTTAAAAACACTGATAGCCACTTAGACTGACTAACAAGTAGGTACGGCGGGCTTCTTAGTAGAAGTGTATCCATAAATAGTTTCCTGGGTGCTGTAAATTACAATCAAATACCGGTTAATTTTTCAAAATTATGAGGAACCGTAATAGAATTCAATTTTGTACCGATCTCTGCCAATAAAATATAATGAGAGAATTTAATCAGAAGTATTTAAAAAAATCAGCAAATTTCCACTACTCCAACCTCTCAACCCTCATTTTACCTGAGGTGTGGTATTAATTTAGAAAAAGGAAAAGCTCATCTATTGCGAGCAATTTATAATATTTCATTAGGCAATAGTATAATCTATAAAACAGAATTCTTTTTCAATAAAATTTTTAGTTTTTACAAGTCTTCATCAGGACTGAACAAATCACTTGTCAATCCAGGGTTATATCTAAGTAAGTGATAATAAAAAAGTATTATTATTATTATTATTATTATTATACGAGGGGTGAAACCACATACATCTTTAATGTGTAGCTTATAACATTTCGGATGTTGAAGATCTTTAAACCATAAAAATCCTAGTCGCGAGAACAATTTATGGTTCTCTGGCTTTATCTGCCGAAATTGTAAAACATTGTAGAAGATTTTTCCCAACAATACGTGTTTTTATAAGCTTTTAAAAAATTCACCATGATGGAAAGCAGAAGCATTGCGGTGTTTAATGCCCTCAATAGCAGTGTTAGACGTGAACATTATAGATGAGAATTCAGGGCTACACATTGTTAATAAGAAAAAACCTTGAAAATTTGTTGTAAGCCAAGGCTGCGGCGCTTTTGACGGCAGAATGTTGAAAGAGTCCCTTGTTTTTGTCGGCGATTCACATGGGCCCCACTTTGTTTACAGTATTGATTGGAGGTCCTACGAGGGAAGCAAATAATCTGATATTGCTTGTAAAACCTGAAAGCAGCTGAAATATCGACAAGACAAAGCCTGATTCGCGTAAACCCACGCCTAACAAGGCCCGTATTTCTTCAGTTCGAAAGGACGACCCACATAAGCTGCCGGTCTTGAACTCAAGATTAATGATCCTAGAAAAGGGGTCTGGACGCTGCATTAAATTTCAATAGCAAACGTCGAGTGACAAGGCATTATCAACGACCAAAACGTGGACGTGACGGCTTATCCTGTAGCTTTTTCAGGACCAATTAATACCGCAACTATTAATGTCCGCCTACGCGATCAATTGTTGCCGGATTGAAATCATGGAATTTCGGGATGGTTGATGTTGGAAATGTATCGGATTTTTTTGTAATTTTTAGATAGATTAAAGAGAACGATCTCTGCAATCGGTGGACAATGGCAGAACAAATTGGTGAAGTAATGGCATCATTTGTCGGTAAGAAAAGTGGGACTCAATTTCAGCTCTTGACGTTCACAGGATTGCTCAAGAGGACGAAAGGGAAGTGAAAAAACTTGATTTTTGGAGCAAAATTAATTTCAGATTCATACAAAGAATGAACATAATTTATTGTCGGGGATACATTCAGGAAAATTATGGGAGTTTTCGCTACGCTTCAAGTATTAAAGTAGGTTTAGGTGTTGAGACTAAATTTATTCATCTATTATAAGCATAGTTTCGAAATCGCTTTATTTCTTTAGACAGCGTGGGCGTGTAAAGAGCGCAACACAAAAGCTTTTTCATGAGAAGCCATTTTTAAAGACAGCTGAGCAAGTGAAATCGAAATCAGGTTCGCTCAGCAGCCATTAAAATGTCGAGGTTTCAAATCACTGACAAATTTATCATAATTTAAATAATACACCAGTTTTCTTTTTCTAAAAATGTCATTGGCTCAAATCCTTCTAATTAGTTCCAGGAGATAAATCTGACACTTTTCCGTGAACAACTTTTACTTTTTCACCTTATGGACACAACCCTAAAAAGTTACTTTATTCTTAATTCGTTGTTGCATTATGATTTAATCAAAGGATATGAACTTATAAGATTTAATCCAATAATTAAAAAATAATTTGTTTTCTGCAAATATGAAAGGCCCAAGGAGGCTCCATAAGGAATTGACATTTAAATTAGTCGAAAGGTTGCAATAACAATATTATTACCATAATTCTAGCAGGTGTTTGTTTTCAGCTAAATTCTAGGGTTATGTGGCAAATTGTTCGTGGCATAATTTATTACAAGAGGAACTGAAGGGTGTAATTATTGTCGAGAGCTTGATTTCCGAGTTTTGCATCAAGTAAATGCCGCCCCCTCAATGTTGGTTTAGACAGGAAACAGGGTGGTTTTGAAGTAATCAAATATACTTACAGACAAGAGTACCTACTGCGATTAGTTTCATCCTCTTTTCGCAGCAAGGAAACCAAGGCGACCTGAAGCGCTTCGTTCTAAAAAACAACAATAATAAAAACAGTTAGTAGTTAATTCAACAGTTAGACAACTCGCTACACAGCTGCAGTAAGGCTTGTAGCTTATCATTAATTCAAACTTCAATTATTGGCAGCAACATACAATGCATACCACAACAATTTAGCCGTGCGTCTATGTAGTTTCGACTATTATCACCGCTGAGTGCAGTTATGTTGTCATGCCAATGTCACAATTGCTGTGTCGAAGCATGAGCGTGGCTTTGATAGATAAAGTTAATTTAAATTGTAGTTAATACTACACCGTTGAAGAGTATTTAGATCGGGTCTGATAGAGAATGCGTTGGGATTCTTGCAAATTCAAATTATATGTGGCTACTCAATTCAGGAGTTGGCACTTTAATAAAAATCATATCTTTGTGCGATTCAAGTTATATCCCCTGGCTTCAACGGAACGTATAAGGTTAGCCACAAGGGCTCAGATATCTCAAATTCCATGAATACTGAAAATAAAATGCCCCGAGGTGCCGTTCGTCATCCGTTTGCAAACTTCCCAGTGATATCGAAATCCACTCTTTGCTAGTAACGATCGTAGGGAGAACCTGCGAAATTCAGTGACAACTTCGCTGAAAACGCACTGTAGCAATTCCTGCAGCCTATCCAAATACCCGACAGTCACTTGAATGGAGTTCAGCAGCGGCCGTAATTTCTTTTTGTGCCGTTATGACCATTTCAGTGCTTGAAGGCATAACTGGATATGCTCGACAAGAATCATATGAATTTTCAGTGTTCTTATTTTAATGCAAGAAAAGATGTTTAGAGGCGAATATCGCAACACTCAACAAAAAATCTTGTTACAAATAAAATATTAACTCTAAATCCGGGTACTTCCTAAGTTTTTTTAACTTTCAAGATGTTATCCAATTCATTGCAGTTAGAGCCGCCAAAGAGACACCAAACTTTTCTCTAGATTTGATAGTTTCTGAAGGTGTATCGTAAATGTGTGTCTTTAGTCGTTAGAAGATTCTAATGCGCGTTTTTTAAAATTTTCTTGATTTATTGGTAATTACCACAAATGAATTTATTTATGTAGAATTTTCTAAATCTGCATAATACCTATAAAAATTTATACGAATAGTTTCTATTTCATCCTCCAATTTGTAAGTATTAAACCTGAGAGACTTTTAAAAACTTTTTTTGCAAATATAATTAATTTTAAACAAATAATAAGAAGGCAACCAGCTTAATAATTCTGGTGCAAATTCAGACATAAAAATAAAATAGACTTTTATTAAAGATTTTTATTTTTCTACAAAGCTTATAGAAGGACAAATTTTAGTAAACAAATTCGATAATTTAATTATAACATAAATCACTAGTCACACTGTGCAGACTCAAGTTCTATAAATGTGTATGGAGTAGATTGTTAATCTGAACTAGTTAAACACTGTCGATACGTGAACTTAATGTTGGGCCGATTTTTTTTCTTTCATTATTGCAAATAACGCTGATTTTCAACACTAAAACAGTTTAATGATTTAAATAAACCTTTTAAGATATAAATAAAATATTGTATTTTATAAAAGAAACAAGAAATTAAGTTTGCTATTATTTGTTTCTCGAGATATATATTGCTGTGAAAAATTACGAGAATTATATTACATTACTATCTGACCCGAGCAAAGTTGTTCTGTCAAAATTGCAATAAATTTCTTTGTGATCGTTTTGTGAATATGTGAAGTGCCATTGGAAATGTGAAAATAAAGTAAAAATAAAAAAAAACATATTTTTGAGTTATCATTGCATTTGCAAACGATTGTGGCCATGGATATTCAATTTGAAGAAAAATACATTCAGAAGTACCCCGATTGTAAATTTTACATGCAAGATGAATTCTTTCGCCAGTACATCGCTGAAATGCTGGAAATGTGTGATATAACTGGAATGTGATCGACTTGAAACCATGCGGTTTTGTTCCAAAATTTACGTCACAATTGAACTGAACATCATGTCAACTAAATGATTTATTTTCTTCCATTAAGTTAAATTAAATTTGCAACTGTTGTATATCTGTATTTCTGTCAGGAAATGTGTAAAATTAGTTCCTATTCCAGAAGTCAATGAGAACAATGGCTCTGGTAGCGAGGCCTATGATTTCTTTTTTTAATTGAAAACATTCAATCGAGTTATTTTAATCCCGGGAGCTAACCGAGTAAAACAGTAAAAGAATCAACCAAATATGGAGTTGCTATCATCAGTTATGATCGAGAGTACATTAAAAAATTATGATTTTTGCAGTTTTCTGACGTTCTTGTGTAAAAAGAATTATCCAAATCACTTTAGCCGTTCTCAAGTGATGCGCTTACCAACAAACAGTATGATATTTTTATTTATATGTAAAGAAAATCACGACACTCATGTACTTATGTCGTCGTCTCTCTTAAAGTTTGAATCGGCCGCGTTACCGATGGCGCAGGAGATAGATGGCGGTAGAGGAGAGCTCTGAGGAGATGACTAACAGATTTTGAGAGAGAAGAGAATCGGATAAAGTGAATAGAGAAATGCCCGGAATAAAAGCTTTAAATGTTGTTTCTTTTGTTCTACAGAGAAACGCAATTAAGTTTTATTCTAACCTCAATACTTGAACAGGGAGAAGTTTACTACAAAACAACATTTCGGCAAATATTCCAAAAGATGGACAAATTACGGTTTGATTTCAAGATGAGGGCGTCAGCAGATGGAAAATCAACACTCTTATGCCTAATCTCAATAGGCACATCAGACGGTCGCACCTTTAACATGCTAGAGGAGTATCAACCAACAAATTTGCATAAAGAATTGATAACCACACAAGTACTAAGTTACTAAGGTAAAGAAGACAATAACAGAAAAAAACCAATAAAGAAAGATCTGGATTAACCTAACAGAAAAGTTAGCGCAAGTATACTTAGATGAAGGAGAAAATTTACAATTTGAAGATTACTATTTGGAGGAAACCACAGAAAAAGAGGTTGGTGAAACTACACAAAGGGCTACAAATGAAACAATAAAACATTTATTGAAAAAGTTTTTTGAAGATAAACAAGAAAAATCGGAAATTCAGAACTTGGGGAAAATAGCAAAGGACTTTATGATTGGAAAGTTTGATGGAAAAAATTCAAACGCCTACCAATGGATACAAGAATTTGAAAAAGAGTGTGAACGCTGTGTGATAACAGAGGACTGGAAAATGATCGAAATCTTTAAATTTTTTCTTGTAAAAGGTAGTGCTGATTGGTACAACTGTATGATTTTAAAATTCACAGTGGATACAGAATGGAACAAGTGGAAAGCAAACTTTTGTGAAACTTTTGCAAATGTAGGATGGCCTACAATTAGATATGCTTTTGCTTTCAAATATCAAGGAGGTCCTTTGCTTAATTATGCTCTAAAAATACTGAACCAATAAAAGATCTTATAGCGGTTGGCCTAACAAACTACGTGTATGCCAAAATAGACAGAGAAATTTTAAAAGAAACGAAAGATTTCTACAGTGAAATTAGTAAATTAGCACACGTTGTTGATAAAAATAAAACAGACAGAAGAAAAAAATATTCTAATAGGAAGTTTTTAAAAGCGGAAGAAAAGAAACCGTGCCAGATCTGTGAAAAGGAGAAAAAAGGCAAGCGATATCACCCGAAATCAACTTGCTGGTTTAGAAAGAAAATTGAAAAAAATAAAAAGACTAACTAACTAATAAAAAGTGTCAATAATTTAGAGTTGTAAATAGAACTAAATGAAACAAATCCAAAAAACTAGAATTGACACCATTAATAAAAATCAAATTGTTAAATGACGCATTAGTAGTTTCCGGAATTTATGACTTAGGCTCAAATGTGTCATTAATTAATGCAAAATAATTGAAAATAAAACATAAAAACTCAAATAATATACAAACGGAAAACTTGAAAACTATTTATTAATGGTGTAAAAAAACAGGATGGTAACATTGAAAATAAAAATTTACGATATTGAAAAAAATATGAATATCTTGTTCGTGGATAATGAAAATTTTAATTATGATTTTCTGATCAGTCTAGATTGCATCAAGAATTTGAAGTTAATCCAAAATGAAGATCTAACGATGACACAGAAAATAAATGAAAATGCTTCGGAAAAAGTGGATATAGAAAATAAAAATGTCAAGATTCCTAATGTACTAGGTGACAAACACAAAGAAAAAAAATACTCAAACTCAGAAGTATTAAAACAAGAAAGAAGTAAATTTCAATGAGCATATAAATCCCAATGGATTTGAAATCAAAATAAATCATTTAAGTTTACATCAACAACAAGAAATTGATATGCTGATAGGTAAACACAAATCAGTATTTGCTAAGGATAAATATGAGATCGGCACTGTAAAAAATTATGAGGCTCATATTGACCTAATGGTGAATAAATACTGTTGCAAACGGCCGTATAGATGCAGGATTGAGGATAGAAAAGAAATAGAAATCCAAATAGCAAAGTTACTGGGGATAAATGCAGCCCGCTTGCTGGTTCAGTTACTCTGGCATATATAAAAGAAGACGAAAGAAAATCAAGACTATGTATAGATTTCAGAGAAATTAATAAAATAGTTATTTCTCAATTACAACCATTCTTATAAAGTGAAGTAGTACTTTTAACAATTTTTATAAATAAATATATAAACTATTAAATAAATATCATCACTAGTATCTTTTAGAATGCAGATAGCTACAGTATGTTTGTTTGGAAAATTTAAATTCTATTATAATCTGCCGTGAGGCAGAAATGGAAAAAAGCATTTAAGATTAAGGGTAAAAACAGTGGAGTAGTTTAACTCGCCGTGCACCTCGCCGTTCACCTCGCCGCGCACCTCGCCGTTCACCTCGCCGCGCCATCTCGTCCCTGCAAAACATAGTGAGGCATTTCATCTTGCCAGTCGTCTCGGTTAAAGATCTGTACATATGTACCTGTAACTCCATATTTAGCAGCAACTTTTGCCCAACACTTATATAAAATGTACCAGTGGTGATGGGCTTTGTGACGCTGGTTCCATATTTGCGGCTTTTCAAATATTGCACTAATTAAATGTTCTTTATTTATAGCTGCAATTTAATTATAGCATATGCAAATTACGGTCGGAGGTTAACGTCTTGCAACTTCGTTAAATCCTTTTTTTTGAAACTGTGACAACTCGATAGTAGTAAAATGGGAAAAATGTGATACTGCGACAGCCAATCAGCGAATTACTTTCGGTAGCTGCATCTTGAGAAACAAATTATATTGTTTGCTGAGGGACGAACCAATTAATGATAATTTAAGGACAATTTCACACAATCGTATGGCGCAGCTGCCAAACAATAAGTCCGCCGCTAAGTAGCTTTGAAGTAGAAATTTTCAAAATTACCAATTTTATTCTTCAGGCTTTCCTTTCGGTATTTTTTTTATTATTTTTTTCTAAACCATCCCCGTGTTGAGGCAAACAAAACAAAATCAGATTATTTAAATCGGTTGGGCCATTTTAAAGTTTTTGCAAAACTAATGCATGGAGATTGATTTTTATATATATAGATGATGGCTTTTATATAGCGTCATCAATCTATAAATCTCAAACCTTTTGATAAATTTCTTCTTCGAGTTATGGTTTCGACATTTTATAACCGTCTTTTTAGGTATCATATTCCTCACCAACCGCTTCGGTGTTGCACCTTATATGTATTATTGTTTACGTGTCATTATTTGCAGAACTTTATAAATATTATACGTTTAAACCTTTTTTAGGGAAATGGGGATTAAAATTTATTTTTTTATTTATTTATTTATTTATTTATTTATTTATTTGATAATTCACAGCCATCTGGCTTTATACAAAATAATACATTATAATTGGATGAATAAAGAAAATATAATAATAGGGTTAAATAATTAACAGATATATAGTATAAAATAATGAAAAGAAAAAAAAGTTATGAGAACGCATATATAACTACTCTCAGTTTGCGCTTAAATTCACTTATGGAATAAGTATCAATAATGTCGGGCAGTTCATCAGTTTCACTGAACAACTTGCAAGCTCTATAAATGACAGAATTCCTCAATATGTGAAAATCGCAAACTGGCAATCGAAATTGATCATATGAGCGCAAAGGTCTAGGTGGTACATTAAAATTAATTTGTTGAAGCAAGTAAGGACAATCAATCTTAGCATGAAGTAATTTATATAGAAACATACAATCTAGGTATTGTCGAAAAGAGCTCAGTGAGCAAATTTTAAGTGAAATAGCAATCTTTGAATAGTCGTGATCAAATCTACTGAGGCCCAACTTAAATTTATATGAAAGCAGCTTAAAAAAGCGATGCTGAACAGTCTCTATTCTTTTTGAATATTCAAGGGTATGTGGGTTCCATATTTGTGAGCCATAATTCAGTATAGATCGAACTAAAGAATTAAATAACAAAATTAACGTTTCCTTATTGCTAAATTCAAGAGAGTTTCGAAATATAAAAAATAAATTCTTTGTTGCTTTGTTAACAATAAAATCAACATGAAATGAGAAGTTAAGCCTATCATCGAAATAAATACCTAAGTCTTTTACTACTACTTCTCTCTTTAACAATTGATTACCTAGATAATAATTATAATAAATTGAAGAGTGACGATAAAAAGAGATTGTAGTACATTTATCAAAACTAAATTTTAAACCGTTCAAAATACACCAATTCACAACACTGTCTATGTCCGCCTGGAGTTGAAGAGAGTCACCAGGTGATTCCACCATAGAGAAGATCTTGAGATCATCTGCATACAGCAATATCTGCGAGTAGCCGATACATCTTATGATGTCATTCATGAAGAGAATGAAGTAGAGCGGTCCAGTATGGGTACCCTGACCCACACCAGAGGAGGCAATAAAATCAGCTGAAGTATGGCCACCAATCTTGACACTATATCTTCTTCCAATGAGGGAAGAAGAGATCCATCTGAGTAAGAAGCCAGTAATACCATAATGATAAAGTTTCTTGATAAGCAGTTTATGGTTAATGGAATCAAATGCTGCAGTGAAATCGGTATAAATTGCATCAACTTGTTTGTTATCCATTAATGCAGAAACAATATAATCATTATAATGGGCTAAGTTGGTGATTGTTGATCTTCTGGAAACAAAACCATGCTGTTCTTGAATTATAAACTTCTGAAGATATGTAGACAGCTTAGCTTCAACAAGCATATCAAATACTTTTGCGAAAATATTTAGCTTAGCTATAGGTCTATAATTCTTTACACTATCCTTGGCACCTTTTTTATGTATAGGCGTAATGAAAGATTTTTTCCAAACTGAAGGAAGAATACCAGTGCTCAATGAACAATTGTAAAGTTTGGTCAATACAGTAGATAGACCATTAATAAGTTTCTTAATAAATACAACTGGAATCTGGTCCGGCCCAGCCGCGAGACTATCTGATAAAGTTGAGAGAGCTAATTTTACCTCTGCTGCGGTGAAAGTTAAAGTGGATATAGAAAAAGAAGTTTGAATATGCTCACAATCATAATCCACTATATCCTCATTGAAAACTGAATTAAAATGTTGTGCAAACAATGCAACAATTTCTTGAGCATTATTCGAAACTACATTGTTCAATGAGACAGAGCTAGGGATAGAATTATTACTTTTTCTTCTCAAGAACTTCCAAAATTCACTGGGGTGAGAGACAATACCACGTTCAACATCCAACAAATACTGCTTATGCAGCTTCCTCTCTAGTGCAACTGACAAAGATCTATACAATTTAAATGAATCATAAAACTCACTCTCATTGGTTTCTTTCCATTTGGTATGGTTTTTTTTCTTAGCAAAAATTAGAGAGATCAGCTCTTGATTGAACCAGGGCGGGCGACTCGAACTTGTGATACGTTTCATAGGCACATGAGAGTCAATTACAGAAAACAGTTGATGGTAAAACTCATCAACTTTATAATCAATTGAGTGTACATCTGAATTAACAAAGGACCAATCTAATTGCTCAAAAGAGTGATCCACAGCCTGATAATCACAGTTTCCAAAGTTGAGCACAGCAAAATCAAGCTGCAATGCAGTTAGACATACATCAGTAATCTCCAAAGTCAAGGCCGGATGAAACAAGTCTAAATTCACAAAGTGATCAGGAGTAGAGGTGCAGCAGCAATCAACAAACGAAGTGAACACCAAATCAAGGAAGACACCAAATGCATTGGGAGTCGCATTGACCTGACGCAGACTGAGGGAATTCACAGCCAAACATAGAGCCTCAGTAGCCTGCAAAACACCTCTAGGAGAGCCATCACTCTGAACTGTCATGAGATCGTCCTTTAACAGCCATTGAATACCAGGCAAATTAAAATCACCTAAGATGACAAATTCGTGATTAGACTTATGATAATATTCTTGCACAATTATATCCAGAAAACAGTTGTATCCAAGCACAAATAAATCAGAGCCAAGAGAAGTAAGAGGTGGTGCATAAAGAGTGGCAAGTACAAGAGTCTTAGAGCTTGACAATGAGATTTCTACAATCAAAAATTCAACGTTGTAATTACACCTATGAACCACTCTATAAACAATACTTCTCTTGACAGCAATCAAGAGGCCGCCTCCACGAGTTCTGCCACTCTCAAGACGATCACGATCAAGCCTTACAATATTATATCCAGGTAACCATACCTCATGATCTGCTACACTATCATCGAGCCAAGTTTCAGTTAAACAGATAACGTCATAGGTAATGGATGAAGCAGCTACCGATCTATAAAACTCGGAGAGTTTGCTCTTCAAACTCCTGACATTCTGGTAATAAACGTGCAATGGCTGTGAATTCAAATTTAGTTTTTTTGTTGCTCAGCTTGTTGCTTGTTAGGCTTTTTCTTAATAATAACAGGAATACCGTTCTGATATTTCAAAATCAAATCTTTTTCGCCTTTCTTTTTACGAGCATCTAGCTCATTTAGCGCTGCCTTTAACGCCTGCCTCTGATAAGCTGTCAAATCCGAGCGAACTTTGCATTGATCCAGGGATAGACTTTTGAGGTTATGAAATACCCACTCTACATCTGACCTGGACCTCATAACTACTTTGAGAGGCCGCACACGAGACTCAGGATCATTTGCATATTTGCCAAGTCTAAAATGCTTGATAGCTGAGAGCTCAATTGGAGAGTTTGAAAAGAGATCATGTAAATATTTTTCATCTTCATCAGGGCTATTTTCGTCTTTGAGATTAAATACTATGATGTTCTTCATCTTGAATTCTCTTTCCTTCAATTCAGCAGCAATGAAGTCAAGTGTGTCAGACTTCATATTCTCTATTTTTGTGTTCAACTGGTCAATCTCCAAAAAAGCTTCATCCAATTTGGCATTCATTGAGGCAATAGCATCACTTATTGAAGCCTTCAAATCATTTTTATTCTTCTCAGCTTCTGTGGACAACAAAGTGAAATGAGGCTGAATTTTTGCAAAAAATTGTTCCAACTTTGTATCAATAATTTTAGCAACAGAATTGAGAGAGTCGTCCAACTGTAGCTCCCTACTGCCACAGCACTTCCTAAAGGCACCTGATTCGCATTTAGCTAACTTATCTGCACAGCTTGGATGAGCAATCCCAGGGCAGCCAGTACATTGTACGATATTTCTGCTCTCGTTAGCATTGAGACTCCTACTACAGCCTAGGCACTTCGACATAATTGAGGTTATGTTCGGGTTCAACGTATAAACAATTCAGTGCAGGACAAACAGGAGAAACTGGGCAACAGCTCAATAATCAACAAGTAGAGAAAAAAATTGCACAACTAGTGATTGAAAATTAAGAGGCGCAAAACACCAAGAGTATTGCAAAACTGTAATTACAAATCAGAGCAATCACAACGTGCTGTTCACTACAGAGCGACATCCGCCATTTAAATATGTCATTCTATATATTGTTTATGAAGATGCAATTTAGTGTTTGGATTTCCGATTGTTTCTGATATTGTTTGTATTGTTATATATTTGGTAAGTACACTTGAGGCAAATTGACTAGTTATTTGCAAATAAACGGAATGCAAATAACCTAATCGAAATATTATCCGTTTGTACTCATCACGTTTGAGTTTTAGGGAAAGGAGCACTTTCATCAGGCTTATGACAATTTTGGTGTAAACTTTTATTTAACAGGACGTTTATTATTTTAACTTAATGTTTATTAATTTACAAAATGTCATTTAGATTGCTAAACATTTTATTCATTCTTTAACTGTTTGTATACTTGTATTATTTGTACTGGACATCTATTATTTTAACTGAACATACATTTTCTCTGTTGGGCGGATAATTATTTTTCACTAAACCTTTATGTGTTCTACTGAATATTTCATAATCTTCCAAACGTCAATTAGTTTACTAAACAAATATAAATTGTATTGTGGGTTTATATTACTATATGGAGAAAATTATTTGCGCCTGACTATTTATTATTTTATTGCAGTTTTACATTATCCACATAACTTTTACTGTATAGAGGTCCTTAACAATTAGATAAAAATACTGATCAGATAATTTGTCATCTTCTTTAATTTGGCTATTGGCAAACTGGTCTAGCAAGAGTGTTGAAACTTGAGGTATACAAAAATATGTTATTTATTGTTAATTATAGCAAATAAAAATCTAGCCTCTGTCATTTGGAGATAAATGAAATTAATTTTACACTGCTTTGTTCTTATTGTTGTCAGGTTAAACACTCAACTAAACTTTAAACAAAATGTAGCTACCAATTAAAAAAAAAATACATGCAATTTAATAACTCTCTATTATTATTGTAGTTAACAAATATGCAGATATAAAACTGTGGATTTATCTTAAATTTCTACTAAAATAGAATACAACTACTTGAATTGAAGGAAGTGTTCTTGAACTCTACCACAACAATTAAATTAAGCTAGATTTGTTATACTCCCTTTATGGAAACTTTGGTTGAGGCCACTTTCATCTGCGCAAATGCAAATATTGTAATTTTTTGTAACTAAGTAAAAATACCAAATATACTAAAAAGGACTTGAAATAGATCACAGATATCTTTTCAGTGATTGAAGATATTGAAATTGTCGAGAGATAATTTTTATCCTTTTCTTATAGCTACAACATATTTAGATGCTTTTTGTTGTATATCATCATTCAAATTTAATGCCCACGACATACTTTTTTCTATGCAACTATGGGATTATTTATATTTTTGCTTTAATAGAATTACTACTTTAATTTTATTTTTAAATTCGTAAAAAAATATTTACTTAATTTCTAGACTTTCTTAAAAATTATTGTTAATTAATAAATCGAATTAATAAGAAATTTGGCAAATCTAGGTGCAGACTAGCAGCTTCAAATTCAACAATATATAGTAACATTTCTAAAACTGTATTAGTTCTATATAAACAAAATTTAAGTTGGTTCTCTTAAAATTTAGAGCTGAAAGCTCAAAGCAGAATAATATTTCTTTTTGCAAAGTTTTCTGCCACATCTGTAACCATGTAGAGATATTAAAATCTAACCATTTGGCAAGATGCACTTAAACTGTCTAATCAAATATGATGGTAAATTTTCAGTTTGATAGAAATTAAGAGGACCTATCCTCACTCGCCTATTTTATAAAACCCTATTTACTTGAATTGACTTGACACTCAAAGTGATTTAGAAAGACCGCATTGGTCAAACTTTACAATTCTCCCAATCTTTATATTTTGCTGTGCAGCCACTTTTAAATCGTAACAACGTTTCCAAGATGTGGCCATTTCGGAAACTTCTTTTATTTCTATAGACATATACGGGATAGTTATTTTACGACTAGTTGCTTTATAGAAAGAGTGAAATAGTTGAAATTAATGTCCACGTGCATTGAAGCGAAAAGTTTCAACTAGCCGACTTTAGCAGTTTTGCTTCAAGGATTCAAAGTTGTCTTTTCTGTAGATCTTTGACAGCGAAATCTTGCTAACTTTTAATTATAGTTCCTAATTGACGTAATGCCAAAAGTACGATTATTTGGCAATCATGCCTTATATTACAGCGTAATAATTAATATTTTATTAAATTGCTGCTAAAGGGAGAACTAAATACAATAAATTGTTATATTGGTTATTGTTTTAATAATGGTTCCATCTTTCAATCGGTCAGTGGCGGATAATGGTGTAACGATAAATAATGGTTAGTTTCAACAAATTTGAATTGACAGCTGATTTATTTCAATAACTGTTAAACTGCTGTCCAACAATTAGATAGTGAATAACGAGCGGTTAAGTTTACCCGTGGTTTGAAACTGAAGCGATTCTCCCGGCGCATCCGCCATTATTGCAGTCCGCATTCACCACTTTTAATTCAAATAGTTTTCAGTTTCCACTGATTCTGAGTACATTTAAACTGAAAACAACGCGTTTTCGTTTACTGAAGCGTCACAAATCGATTAAAGTTCCTATGACCAACAACACTATTTCTTTGTATTCGTTTGCTCGTAAATTTCTATTGTAAACATTAAGTTCACACGGGTTTAGAAACATATTAGACGGCTACAATCAAATGTAACAAAATAAAAGGTAGAACATGAAACTACACTTTCTACATGAGATAGTACTATTTTCATTGTGTTTGACATTTTCATGTAATGCGGACTAATAATAATATTAGTAGCAATTGATCCATTACTCCATTTCATATAAAAGGATAATGAATTTATAGCGCTAAATATGGCTAATAAAACTTTAATTTTCCACGGTGAAAATTAAGATCCTTCAGTGGGAGTAAACAATGCAAATATGATAAAACTTTGTAACTTTTATAACTTGGTTAAAGGATTTCTGTTGCAACGCTTCATTAGAGGCTAAATAATAAAGCAACACTCAACAAGACTAGAAGCCATGCTTAGTTGAGAATTAAATTCCTTTATAATCAAAAACTCAGGTAATCAAATTTTAATTTAGGGACCTAAAAGAAATATATTCAGAGTTGAAATAAGAGCCACAATTAGTTTCTTTTCTTTCTTAAGTTTGCTACTAAATTTTGCGATCAACTTCTGACAGCATTTCTTCTGAGTTATTGTTTTCTTTTGTTAAACTTCTGAGTCTTTTATTAAATTAAAATTGTTGTAGCTCTAGTGTATTCTCTTGAAGACAAAATATTGAATAAGTGTATGGAAATTAACGAACCTTAAAGCTAATACTTCTAAACCTGTATCCACTGCGATCTCCATGACAAGACGAGTTGGTCATCAAATTTCAGTTTGGAACGGCATTAGTATCTGTTAACACCTTCATTTAACGTTCAACATGTTGCTGTCCGTGACAACTTCACTCTAAATCTCACAAGAATCCATACTGAAAAATCTTCAAATTTTGTCGCTAAAGTATTTCCTTCCCTTTTCTCTTTTTAGTAATCTTTCTTATTAATGAATTTATCAAGATCACTTTAGACATTGTATTGTCGCCGCTTTTTTAGACACAGATTTTTAAGACGTTTCAAAATCATCAAAAAAAATTAGGAGTTCCAATTCGAGTGGCAGCAGTTCTATTTCTTTATTTTCAAATCTTCCTCAGTTGCCATCCGTGAATATCACTTAACAAGGGACTACCGAGATTCAGCAAAATCATTTTCTAGAGCACTTTGATCACTTATCATCTCTTCTTTAATTTAAAACAAAATTATTTACTTCTTTAATTACAAATTAACATTTCTTAAAAAACAGTTTAGATACATGGACCCTATATGTCATTTAGTAGAAGCAAATGATCGAAACTAAGGTAACATCTATCAGAATTCTTTGGTATAATTTTTAGACGTTGTGTTTATAGCTTCTGAAGCCAAGTGGTTAATCAGTTTTTATTTTATTACAAAATTATATCGTTTGTTGAAACTTTTATAATATAAGCGAGTTAGAAGTTGTACTGAAATTAATTTATCGACACTTCTTATCGCATATTAAAACAAGTTTTTATGGTGGATATGATAGTCGTTTATTATCTGAACAAAGATGACAAAATAGTAATAAATCAAATAGATTTCTTATTAGCATCACAGAGACTTAGAATAAAAAGTTATGAGGGCTGAGAAAAGAACTCTAGATTTTAGACAAATGCAAGATGCAAAACGAAAGAATACAATGTCGAGAATGTTAAAGGAATTTAATCAGAAAATAAGAGATCATAAAGAATATAACCAAATGGTGTATTCAGGGCAAATCTTAGATCTTCAAAGGAGGCAACTCAAAAATGGATGACAGGAAAGATACTGGCATTCACGGATGAACAAAGAATATGAAAAAATATTAAGAGATTAAGTAAGGAAGGAAAAAGAATCTGAAGAGATATATGACTTGTTTAATATATATAAAAGATCAAAGATATTTAATTTAAAAATTTAAAAGAATCAAAGATATTTTATAGTTAAATGAAATGAAAGAAAATCACTTAATAAATTATGGTAATGATTTTACTTTTAATACTACTTACTTGCCAAAAACCACCAAATTAACATGCAACTGCGAATTTTACAAAATCCTAGTTGAAATGTTGGGGCGACTCATAGATATTCCTGTAGACTTGTTCAAAATTATGTTATGTGCAATACCAAGAATTGGATAATGTCTGAAATTTTTATCTGCTCGTCTTATGGACTATAACAATTATGCAGTAAGTAAAAGTAGTAATTTTTGCGGACAGTTTGGATATCCTGAATCAGCTGCAATGCATTGTGACAAACTATAAAATGTACAAAGCTATAAGAAGGTTTGTCTTCTAATGCCGTATTTCTCGTTTTGGCTGCCAATGAAAGCGTACTGTCTCGAGAACACGTCTGGCCATATTTCTCTCTTTACTTAGATTTCCTGCTAAGGCAGTACTTAGTTACAATGCACTTTTCAGCTGGGTTGTTTTTCTAGACAAAATGAGAATATATCTTAAATTCGAAATAAAAGTAATAGAATGAAAAATGCTATGTGAAAAAAAACGGAGAATTACTCTCCAGTGAACAATATCGCTGTTACTCTTATTGGAAAGAAGATGAAACAAAAGTGAAATATTTTCTTATTGTCTTTTGGGTGATATGTACAATACAATGCATGCAAATAATTAGAGATTGGTTTACAAGAGAGAAAGTCTCTCTCTCTTTTATTATTATCACTAAAATGATTTTGAAAATTTACTTTGAGTTTTGCGAAAGAAAGGGAAAGGTAAAGAAACTATGATGACACCACTAATTATCTTTGAGATATATCTTCTTTGTGAGGTTAAACAGATATTTATTTTGTCCAAGCTAAAATACACTACTGCAGCAAAAGTGTATTTAATATAACACGCTGTCATGCAGAATAGAGCATAAATGGGCCAACTTGTTTAAGGAAAAATCAAATCACACTTGTAGTTAAATTTGATAGACATGCAGAGTGAGCTGAACGGTGAACACAAATTTATCTTTAATTATTAGAACCATTGAATAAAATTCATGAAAATAAAAATAAAAATTATTGAGATAAAATCAGATGCCTTTTTGATGTTATTGGACTTCTACAAACCCCAAATATCCTACAAAGTGATTTCAGTAACAAGTTAGAGTACATTAATACATAGGAATCACAGGCATCAGAATGACCAAAGACGCAAACGCATGTCCCACACAAAACGAACGATTTGAAGATGTCAAGTGTGATTTTGCCGAATCTTCGTCAACGAAAATCCGGTCTATTCAGGATCAACAATTGACAACGCAGATGAAAAAGTGGAATACATCGAATTCATATAAAAAAACGTAGATACAAGATGACAGTGAGCAAGCCAAAATAATAAATAGAAAGCTGTGTTAAAGTTGCCAGAAATATCTTTCATAACATAAAAAAGTTTATTTGTAACTGCGACATAACAATTAGTTTCGGCTCAAAACCCTTTGTTTTGATGCATTGTTCAGTCTGTTATATGGAATGGAGGCATACAGCTTAAAACAAGAAAATATGAAGAACATAAATTTTGAGATGTAATTTTACAGAAGGATATTCAGAATACTATGAGTGGACAGAATAACAAACGTTAAGGTTTTGAGGCGATTGAGCAAAAGTGGTGAATACTATCAAAAATAAAAGTTAAAGTAAAGTAAAGAAATCGAAATGCGGCATAACAAAAATCTCATATTTAAAAAATCTACGTGAGCGGTTTAACTACAGTTTGCATAACTTATTTCAAAAAATTGTAATTAAATTAAAGATAGTTATGACGATCTGCAATCTCGATTAGAGAATATAATAAGAAAAAGTATAGCCACAGATACAGCAACGTGATATTGTAAAAGTTCGATTCTAAATCTTTAGGTGTTATTACTAATCTTCAAAAAATTATTTGTATTAGCCTAAAAATGTAGATGTTTAGGTTGCATAGTTAGTCTGAATAATTTTAAAGAAATATTTATCTTTCAGCATTATTTATTGTCAACAAGAATCCAACTTTAAATCTTTTAATATTTTTGTATTCATTAACTATTTGACAAATGAGGTGTATCAAGCTCTTTTTTGATTGTGTATAGATGATTGTCTATATAATCAAAATTTAAAAAACTTACTGCGTAATATTACAAAACTGATAGTCTATATAGCAAAAATGAAACAATGTTTGTTGGTAATCGCATCACTTGACAACGGCTGAACCCAATTGGGTAATTCCTTTAACGGTTCGTCATAGTCCGAATATGGTTTCTAAGAAAAAACAATGGAAAAGTTTCTTGAAAAATTGAAAAATTTATGAAAAAGTTAATGTGCATTTTTCTATGGGATTTTTGTATGATCTCAAGATTCGAACTTTGTCGAATTTTGTTTGAAGTTATTGTATTTCTGTTCCAGCTATTTTATTTCTATTTCAGTTTATTTCACCACGTGCGTAAATGTCGTTTGAGAGCTGATTGTCAAACGATGAATCAAGCCAATGGCTGACATAGTGACAGTTACAGAATTGTGACTCTGTTGTAAGTTCATCGCAATTGTTTCATGAAATAAATTAAGGTTTGTCATTTCATCAAATTTACTGATTCACAAATTTACCTATGAGATTCGGTGAGTTTCAAAGTGACAAATGGTTATACAGTAAGAACAAAGTGAATCAATTGTCCATTTTCTCT
Source organism: Pyrochroa serraticornis (assembly GCA_905333025.2). Classification (NCBI taxonomy): domain Eukaryota; kingdom Metazoa; phylum Arthropoda; class Insecta; order Coleoptera; family Pyrochroidae; genus Pyrochroa; species Pyrochroa serraticornis. Next base: position 2,167,255 of record HG995157.1, on the reverse strand, counting down.
TGAATTGTGATTCTTCGCATCGCACATTGTGTCGCAATCGACACAATTGAATTGAATTGACGGCGCATGAATTGAGAACGGCTCTACCAATTTGGATTTTTTTATAAATGTTTGATATAGTCTAAATAGGATTCTTACAAAAAAATTATTGGAAAAGTTTTTCCAAAAATTAGAAAATTCGAAAAGAACTGAAAGTCCCGAGATTTTTTTATGAACTCAAAAACATAAATCGCGATTCGAACGATGGAGATTTCTAATTGATTTTTGTCTTAGTCGTTATGGTCCTGAAAAAGTTTTCAGTAAAAATAAATTGGGACAATCACAAAAGAATGTCGGAAAATTCGGATAAACTGTAAAAATAATATTTTTTATATGCACTCTCAATCATAACTGAGAAAAGGGTTAACATATTTGGTTGATTTTTGTTTCGTATTATTTCTTATGCTCGCGAGAACACCTGAACAGGAACAGATTCTACACATTTCTTGATACAAATACATATATACAAATGTTGTTGCTTCACAAAACACCTTGAAACTGATTGTGATTTCAGGTTTGATGTAAGAAAATAAATTATTTGGTTGACATGAAATTTTGACGATCACAAATTTGGACGGGACAACGCTGCCAGGTCAGCTAGTACAAAATAATACTTATTTGCTTTTATTTGTGTAGTAAGTTAGTGTAGTTTAATTAGAGTAAGAAATTTAAGTTATCTATTCTTTGGTAAAATTACCGTCATAATTTATTTTTTTGAAAGATGCCTCCTAAATATCAAAAAAGCTGCTGCCGTGACCTTTTCATCTGATGTAAAAACGGACATAAAACTTAATATCAAACTCGGCTTGGGTCCAGAGTGACTAATCACGACTAGTTTCTTACATAAACCTTATTTAGTTCCAATCTTTCTGTGTAAATCCTCAAACTTCTCAGATTTTCCTTATGCTTGTAGCATAATATTGTTAAACTTAGTTATTGCTGTCCCTTTATTATAGAAATCGATAGAAAACGATTAGCTATAAGTGATACAAAAAACTGACAGGTGGTATCAATATTAGGAGCTTATTATGTTATATCATATTAACAAAGTGGTTCTGACCAATATGAATTATGATTATATCTTCAGAAGTTGTATCAATTTTATTAACGTCCAACGTTTGATATCCTTTAATTGTTCGGACCTCAGATTAATCTTGCAGTGGGTTGTTATTGTATAGTTTGACTATATCAGAATACTCTTCTCAATTAGTCGTTATTAACTCAGATGTGGTTTTTTAATACCTTTAAGTCCTTTTTTTCATGTAGATTGAAGCGTAACCATTTGCTTTCATATTATCTTTTTAGTGGCCAATCGAGTCATACTGTCCAAAATTCTTGTGCTGCGATATTATGTCCAATTTACGTTTTAGAGAGCTGCACATTTTTTATTGTAATTTTGCTAGTACTAATGTAAGTATAAAAAATCTCTTACAAGAATATGCAACAATTAAAATAAATGATAAATATAAAAAATAAAATAAAATATAATATAGATTAATACAGATTCTGAACTGTATAATTATATGAACGGGTACCATTCTTGCAGATTATTATTTTGAGACTGCATTCTGTTCCTGGGAAAATATGATTAGTTTACGCCCAGGCAAATTACCTCTCAGGGCTAAATCAACAAAAATGTGCACCTTTCGAGGAGGTAGTGTTTTGTGCAATTTCCGCAAAATTCTCGCCCTACAGGTGGGGAATTTAAATGAAGTATTCATGCTCGCGTTAATAACACAATTACCCGTCAGATCCGCCCCGCCGTTGTGAATTATATCGCCGAGCAACTTTTGCTCGACAATTAGCCATGCAGCACGTATTTTGAACCGGTCTCCCCCGCAATTGTCGCTTTGTTGCTGTAAATTCCCTGTTTATAAAAGCCTTAGCACGTTCCGGTGCAAAGCCCACTTAATATTTTATCGGTTTACCGGACCACCACCCACAAAATCCCCGGAACGATTCAATTTTTTACATGGTCGGAATCCATCACCGGAAGGATCGCTTAAAAAATGCATCGGAAAGCTTCGAAACCTCGTAAACAGTAGTAAACAACCCGATTAATCTTCCGGTCTTAGTTTATGGCGAGAGAACACCGGCGAAATCCCACCTGATTTATTAAACAAAAGGCGAAAGTGTTCAGTGGACCTTGAAATAGACAGTCGTGTCGTAAAAACAATCTACGTGTTTTTCTGTCGAACAAATTCGGACAGTATTGGGAAAATTCAGGACGAAAAGTTAATTTAATTGATTGTTAACTGAGTCGAAGAAAATTGCAATGTTGGGAGTCTGATCGACAATTGATGGACGACGTGACGTTGTTTCCAAATTAAAAAACGTTCCCTGTAAATTACTGGGGTTAGACAAGATAAATTCCACCAAATCCCGAAACTATCAATTTGAAACTTCACTTCCTAAATTAGTTTTATATACTTAGCAAAATAGTTGCAAAGTTAAGATAAAATAAGTGTAATTAACCTGTCGAGTTCTCAAAGCTATTGTAAAACTTATTGCAGGTGCTATGTGACAAAGAATAAAATAAGAAATAAAGTAATCGTTTTGAAGTTGTCCGGATTCAACCCTTTGAAGCTTGTGCATCAAAATGACCTTTTCATGAAAGGTATAAAGGCTGAATTTATTCCTAACTTTCAATGTCGAACCCAAAATATATATCTATGTAAAAATAGACAGGAAGAGAACTTTTAAGTCTCAAGGGGTGGCAAAATTGACCGAATTGTATCAGTGCAGGTCAGGGGGTCACTGAAGTCTTTGTTTGGGGCCGAACCCTCGTTTCACATGATGACAGATACGTTATGTCATTAATTTACCGAGTCTATTAAATCCACAAGGACCACATGTTTTCGTACTGGGGGTCTCCGATAACCTTAGCGGGTCTAAGGGTAAATCAGCTCCAATGACGGACACGCCAGCAGTCAGCACGATCCTAAATTGAAAACGTTGTTATGTAAACTTTCTTCTTCTAAATTGATTAATTTTAAATGTTGTTATCCCAATTCGAGTTGCTTTAAGGAATTAATTTGTTTTCTATTAATCCATTTTATGACCAAGAAAATGAGAAATCCAAAAGATGGTAGAATAAAAAAAATCAAACACCGATTTCTTTTATATCACTTCTTATTTATTACAAAAAATCCACAAAAGGGGAAGTAGAAAAATGCTTGTAAACTGATTTCTATTATTGGCATTAACAAAATTGAGAATTCTGAGTTCTACTTTGCTCTAGCAGATTTTAAGTAATAAAGTAAACATGAGTGGCTTTCAAAAGTTTGACTTTTCGATTCACTTTTGAATTTTCCAAAACAACGTAATGCTTTTTAATAAATATCGCAAACGTTCCAATATTGAACTTCTCTAATAGATTGAATGTATTGTTGAAAAACTCTTATTACTTTGTGCCATCTCCCCCTTGACATTTCTACTTTTATATTGAATTTTAATATTTTGGCTGACGAGGAAACTGAAATCTCAATATATATCAAGACAACACTGACGCTTTTTTACGAATACAAAGAAAAACATATTTTGGTTATCTCTACATAATTTCTGAAAGAATGAACAATTCTCCCCCTTTCCAAAAGCATTTAGCCGAAACACGACAAAAAGTGAGAGTTTGCCACTATTAAGGATGCGCACTAGAATCACCGCTCGTATTGATTATTAATTATAAGGATAGTTATTGTTAACGGTCGTAAGACTAAAGAAGCGGAATTTGCTCTATAACGCATACAGACGGATTTTATAAAGGATTTACCAAGAGACATGTGGCGCTTCGTTTTCATTCTTTTGTTGAAAGTCTGTAGTATTCTCTACTCTAATATTATTCAGAAAATACCAAGTGCTGCCAAATTCAATTTGAAAATAAATTTCAGGCTTTTCAGTGCCTTGAGTCTAGTTATTACATCCCTAATGCTAAAGCTCAAAGCTAGATCTTTCCTACAACTTTAATGACCATAATTCTTCATTGTAGCTCTTGATTTTAGTTTTTTGATTTTATTATATTTTTTCGATTGTGACCATTTTTCTAAACTCTTATATTTTACTGAAAAACAGTATTGCATTAGTGTTGCTTGTTAATGTGCCAAACAATTTAAGGGAGAAATTGAATAATAAATGCTGAGTTCCGTCTTATTGAAAAGAGGAATTGCTGAGGGTCATTTTCGATTTTCCTCTTTTTTAATTTTTGTCACTTACTCGTCTCATGCTAGTGCGTTTAAGAATTTTAAATTTACATCACGTGACTAAGTCTCAAGATATCGCATAGGAGATTAGCTGGAGATGCACGATGGATACACTTCGAACTTTGAATAAACTCAATATTATTACGCATCCAGTTTGCTTGTTCTTTGAATATCTCGCCAGGTTCGGTTCAATATAGAGTTTTTATCTTCGAACAAAAACAAATTTGCGATCGTTTGAAACCGCCGACCCGTTGTGTGTTTAGTGGGAACCCAGACACGTGTAAATTCCGAAACCGACGTGGAGTTTGAAAAATAAATTTTGTCCCATTCCGGAAAGTGGGTCAGACAAACATCGAAACGAAAACTAACACGACGAAACAGTTCAAGTACTAGTGGCTTCAATCGGATTACTTGGGACCGATTTCAGGCGTAATTCCTGTTGGAAAAACCATCCCCTAAAGTTTAGGGGACCCTAAAGTTTGGGGAGAAAAGAGGGCGAGAAATTGATTCAGTCCTCATTGTCCTTGTTTCAGATACTGCATTTGAATGTTCTAGTTTGCGGTTCTGAAGCTTCCGGTTTCTTCTTTTATGACTCTCCCGGTTTATCGACTGCACATTTTTCGTTTTTTATTCCGAGAAAGAGGATCTGTACATATTGAAACGCTGGGTTTGTAGTTGTCTGGCGTTCCGTATACAACTGCGAAGCATCGTAAGAGCTAACTTGCTAAGCTTAATTCGACGTTTCTCATATCTATGCAGACAGGGATCCCTCAAGAAGCGTTAAAATCAATATCAATTTGCCGGTAAATTGAAAGAAAAGCTCTGCGATTGTAGTAACGCATGGTTGACGATTTTATGAATTTTCCAGCTTCAGTCGCGAAATGCCTGGCATAATCAGGTCTAATTATTAACAATATGCCAATTATTTCGAGTGGTTAAACTGAAATAAGGCACGCTCACAAAGTTTTGTGCTAAATTTCTATTATCTCAGCTGAAGTGGTAATTAGCGAGTTTTGTTTCGCAGTTTTCTCCGACTTTACCGGAATGAATTTAGGAAATTTAATATAAGGCCGGTCGATGTGATGCAAATCGCATTAAAAATAAACCGACCACATTACGCAACTAAATTTTAACTTGGCCAGAGAGAAATCGTGTGGGGCGAAAATACTGGAGTTATGAATAATGGAGCAGCCGTAACAAACTACTAAGTATATAAATAAGCGTAGGTCTCGGAGGACAAGAAAATTGAGCTTTCAAATAGCTCCATAATGATCAGGAAAGCGCAAGATCGCTCTTAACCCTCATATTCCAAAGTGTTCAATATTTTCAGTTTTAAATATAACAAAAAGCTGAAAGCAATGTTGAAAAAGAAATTTAATAATAAATAGTAATTTTTAGATTTAATGAAGATATATTGTCAAACATGCATTTACAGTGAACTAATGGGTACGGTGCAAATTAGAAATCGTAACCGTAAACTATAAATTGTATTTTTAATTTTTCTTTTTATGCACAATTGTTTTCTTCTTTCATTCTTCCAAAATCTAGTCACATTCAAACATTCACACAACGGCTTAAATTACTGAGTTATTAATTATTATCTAAACGAAAAACAAACGGTAGCAATGGTGAAGAAAACTACTGACTCTCCTAAATTCGTACTGGTCATTAGAATTTTCCGCTTTAACATGTCATCAGCACACACACTAAGCGACTTAACCGTCAATACTGGTCATACGTTATCAAGTTGTATGTTTATTTGAAAACAATGATAAAAATATCGCGGTACAGAAAAAACAGAAAGCCAATAAGAATCTTGAAGGTAGACATCTGATCTCTAATCTCATTTCCTGATGCCTCGAGGGCAGAGTCGCGCGGGCTCGAGGAAGTAAATAAAAAGTAGTTTTGTAAACCAAACAGTCGTCCAAAATTATCAATCACATTTGCATTTTCAATTTGCATTAAAACAAGAGGCGTCGTGGTTCGACCTGATTTCTGCTGTCCGCCGAAACGTTTAAAGCCAACTTCACAAATTTCAAATAACGTATATCACGCTTCATGGACTGAATTGAAACACTCGAGGTAAAGCGGTTATACTTCAGCCTCTGTAAACACGACGAGATTGAATTTTTTCCGGCACTTTCCCGAAAATATTTCATAGCCCATCGTAAATCGCGCCCGGTTTACGTATTTATTGTTGCACGTTGTGCGGTTATTAATTTCAAAAATCCGACGCTCCCTATCAATAAAAATGATTAATGCCCCGCCCGTGAACAACCTTGATCGGGAGTTTTATGTAAAATTCATACCTCCTCAAAGCCCCATTATCAATCTTCCGGCTATCACTTCCATGGGACGTCTGATCTCGAGCGGCATAATTTTGCATAACAATGCTTGAACAACCCAACTGAATGCCTAAGTACGTTTCAATTGGACCCGTAAAACTTATTTATCGTTTAGCAACAAACTCCCAACGAAGTTTCAACAATTCAAACCGCCGCAATTGACGTAAAGTTTTCAGGTGAATTCGCCGCGCTGAGATAAATTATTCAATCATGGGCGGCAAATACAATGTGTAGACCCCATATTTCAGGCTGAAACGTTACGACATGGCAATATTGGAGCAGAAAGCTTCAGTTATTGCTTTTTACGGCGGCAGCATACGAATTTTAGTTTGGTTTAAACGCAATTAGAGTCGATGCAACTTCGACCGAACTTAATGGAAAATTGAGGCAAACTCAAGGGTAGTTTTCAGGTCGCTTGAATTAACCCCAAGCTTTCATCCTAAAATATTTGACGAAATTCGATTGGTTCGCTTTGAACTAAGTATCGAGAGTTTGATCAATGCTCAATTTCAATAACCGAATTCAATTCCTTCACATTTTTTTACTGCAATTAAATTGTTTTCGCATCTACTCTTTATTTTTCATTAACGAGTGTTTTTCATTCTTCCAGTCATTTGGATTTTCAACTGCGGGAGATGAATGGAATAAGTTGAACAAATGTGGCGTTTAATGAAAATACCTCCAAATTTATCTTAGGAACGCTCTTGTCACCACGCCATTTCAGAAAGCGGTGGATTTACATAACTAAGGAAAAGGGTACGTGTTTTAAAGTTTCCCAGGAAATGCTCCAGATACCTATTTACATCCGAATAAACCTTGCGATTTATTTGCGCAAGCACGACTCGACTTACAAGAAACGTCAATATTTCAACAATTTTCAGTTACTGAATTAAAGTAATTGCTTCACTTCAGAAATTTTAAGCTTTAATAAAAATTTTAACTAACATACGTTTGAGGCTTGGAAAGTTTCAATAAAACTTTGAAAATAAGTTTAGTTAAAAGCTTTTGGTCTCAATTAAAACTTGCTGCATAAATTAACGATTTAGTTATGATCTATTTGGTGGTTTTTTACGACCTCAACTTTATTGCGTGCTACCCTTTTTGTTCCAGCGACTTCGAAAATTAATATCGCGCACAATATTTTCCGATTACCGGATTTTGTTGGAAATTGGATTTTGCTTCTTGTGAAATTTGATTTAAGAACTTTTCCCCCCGCATTTGACATCAGCTACGTTGATTGCGGTTTGGATTCGTAAAACTGAACGTTTTAATCTCTCGGTCGTAATTCGATTTATTGTTGGCTATTTTCGTAACGAAAGGGGCGAGACTTTTGTTGGGGATGCGATGGAAGTTATTGAAAGTTGAGGTTTAAAAATAGTACCAAGATTTGGGGGGTGATTCCTGTTTATTTCCTAATTATAATCTTACAACTTGAAGGTTTTAGCTGGGAAGAAAACATGAAATACAAAGGGGAATAAGAGTTAGAAGTTAACAAAAAACCGGATTTCATTTCAGCGAATACGTGCCGGAATGATACTGCCGTATTTCCTGTTTTTCCCCTAAAATACATATTTAAAACCGACCTTATTCCCATTTCCTGGTAAATATAATTAGTAAGGGCTTGTGAAAGCTTTGTTTAATTTGCTTGCGCTTCTCCACCATGTGACGTTGGGTTGAAACAAATGGTTTGTTATCCACACTCATTAGGCAACTTAAATCTGAGGTGTGGTCTCGAGTTAATTACGTGAACTGTTTAACACTTCTTGTTACTTTCTACTTTTTGTGTCGAAGTTTCGCATTACTCTTTTGAAGTCATTAAGTTGTCGGCAGTCTTCAATGACAGCGTTAGCAGGCAAAATCAACAACGCCGCAAAACTGCAAGAATTACAAAATATTGACAGAAGAAATTAAAGATCACCAATACTAGTAAGAAATGGCTTCGATTTTAAAGTCACAAAACCCATATTGCCGAACCTTCTGCGTAATGCGTTGCGATTTAGGGGTGTGACGCTTTTACCTCGGATTCCCTCTTATTACCAGCTCGTTAAATGGTATTGCGTCCGATTTGCCCGAATAACCCTGTTAAACTCCCTAAATGGCCAATAACTCTAATTAGCAATAAAACAAAGCGTTTCTGGGCCATAATTTATTTTCATCTGGCTTCACATTAAAAGGTCTTTCAGTGATACAATTCAACTATTTAAAAAAAATAGCATCCAATTCGGCCAAAAATACGTGGGTATGTGGAATAATTAAAGCTAGATACCCAAAAAAGCAAATTACCTCATTTTCACGTTTGAATAATAACAAAGCGCGATGAGACAACTTAATTAAAATGAGAAATTCTCTTCTCGTTTTTAAATTTTTTACGTGCAGAACGGCTTTGACCCCCTCATAAGGTCGATGTGAGGTTCGCTTAATATGTGTCGGACGTCCCGCGATCCATCTTGAAAGCTGTCATTGGACGATAAAGGAGAAGACTTCCGGGCCTCGATGAAGTTTGATGTACATGCATCATCTAGCGACGTGCATGCCGTGCTCGATTTACCACAACACTTTGTGTCTTTCATTAAGGATTTTTCGTTGAATCACGGCATTTTGCCTCAAATTGCTGGTGTCACTATTAACTGGGTTTGTCATCCTGGTGAGTGTCAACGTGATTAGTTAATAAACCAATTCGTTTCGCTATTGGAACAAATTCTAGCTCAATGCAGTCCTCAAATTAACGTAGTAGCGTTAAAACGACAGGAAATTGAAGCTAAAGCGGCAGTGATGGTGTCTTAACGATGCTGGATTATTACGCACCTAAGCAAAATTGTCTTTTTAATGAAGCCGTTGGGGGTTTGAGGGAGTCGACCGGAATTGGTGGTTATTCGAGCCGGAATGGCTAAAGTGTCCTAGATGCGAGTTAACGGTCTTGATAAAGTGGCGGCGAGACGTTTATTTTTATTATTTTTATGGCTGCTAAGCAACAAATAATAAAGTACCTGGACAAATCTCGCATCTTAAGTTGTAGAGAAACATTGCCGGCTGTATAAATCCCCGATAGCGATGAATTGGGGAGACAGAGCAATAATCCTACAACAAACAATGGAAGACAAACAAAGACTTACATTTGGATGCATAGAGAATGCATGTTTTTTCGGTTTATTTTTCAATTATTACAACAACAAATATGCAAATGTTTATCAAGGATCTCAAATAACTTAGTGGTAAAGTCGTTGTCAAAAATATGGTTTAGGTAACTTGGTAACTTGAAGAAATGGACAAAGTTAATAACAATTACCTTACTTTATTTCTCACGGTTTCAAGGGGGCGCTTCCAACATTGTTATACAAAAATCATCCCTCCACCTGTTAGAGTTTGTAACAATTTTTTTGTTAGCTAGTATTGGTTAACTTGAAGCATCAAAATGCAAACTGGAATAATTGATGAAAAAACTTATGACAGTTTGACGGTCGTGCATAAATTTTTTAGTGAATTTATCAGTTAGGTTTTTCGGTTCTTCGATACTTGACGTCTACGCGGTGAGGCTTCTGAAAAATTAATGGTAACTTCTTACGGTTACTATTCCATTAAATACTTAATATTCTTATTGGAAAATTACATCTAAAATACATGCATGTATTCTAATTTCTATCGCAATTTTTATTAATTTTTAATTTGGTTAAAAATAAAACCTTAAAATGAATGATAAATTGTTGTTTATTATTTTAGTTGTTATATTATATTGTTATGTAGCGGCGCATTATGCGGACGTGTAGCGGGGATTATCAGTGTACCTTGGATTGCTTAGCAGTCAGAGCAACCAACCGGCAATTGGGAGGCCCGGGTTTAAATCCCGGTTAAGGAAGCACTTTATCCTCGCTACATTAAAACCTCTACATATATATTAGCCTAAGAAATTAACGTGTCATCTATCTTAAATTAACTAAATTTTATTGTAAAATTGTAATATGTATATTGTTCTCTTACGACAGTATCATGTCGCTCTACAGTAAATCAAATGGTTTAATTTTCTGAATTATATTATTAGTTCTGTAATCTCCATGTACTTAGTGGTTTTAATATTAACATCATCATAAAGCTTACTATTATCTTTCTAAATAAAGTTCCTTAATTTTCCTCTTGCGATTTATTTGTAGGTTCTTGCAAATATCAATATTTTTAACTCTTTTCTCTCTTCTCAAAATTTTCAATTATATTAATCTTTTATTTAATTGCATAGTTGTACAATAGATAATTATTTGTTTAATATTTTTTCTAAAAGTGTTTTCTAATTTATGGTAACTTAGGAGATTCTTAACAGCCAGATATATTTTCTACATTTAACATCTAATTCTCAAGTGGTCTATCTATTTTGTTTGTGGCTAATTATAGCATCTTTATTGTTTCTTCAGTCCAGTTTAATTAATACTACCGCTAGTGACAAAAGTGGTTACTGCTGCCTTGATATTGGATTATATAGACTTTACTGACTTGTAAGTATTGGTCCTAATAGATTACTCTGTGGCATTTTTGTCTCAATCTTGCTTAATTCAAAAGAGTGAAGCCACAGTAAAGAATTTCGGGAGTTCAATTATATGATGGGATTTATTAGGATATAGTTCAATCCTTAGTATCATTTTTTATTATACTATCCGGTAGACTTGACCTAAAATTAAATGTTGATTTCTTAAACCAAATAGATAAATTAATAATCTTTAGTCTAGTATTCGTTTAAGCTTTCAGCGAATGAAGAAAAGTGTTAATACTCGTAGTAGGAGAAAGGGAGAAAACAGGGAGAGAGAGAAGAATAGATGACTTGTTTAGAGGTTTCTCTAGCTTTGCGATCATTTCTTTAACATGATCGGCAACGACTTCACTAGAAATGCTTCATCATGCAACTATGTACTTTCTCTTGAGGAGTTTCTTTGTCACTAAGTAAAATCACTTTATTTTGCTTTGTCTAGTAGTTTATTATTTAATATAGCTCTCATATTAAAACTTTCATTCTTAATGTCATTGATTAAGTTGCAATATTTTTTTAAAACATTTGGCAAATGGTTTAGAGTTTAACTTGTTATTACTTACACATCTATTTTAAGTTGCTATTGAAAGGTTGAAGTTACCGGTCCACTTTTTAGTACGCATTTATTAGAAATAATCTAAATTTTATATATTTAACATATTCCTTAACAAATGTTTGCCGAATAACTTTTGAAAATCTCTTTTTAGTTGATGTGCAAGATAGTAGTCAATTCTTGTCAATTGAAGCTTCTTAACCTCTTTGAATTAGTTGTTATATGTTACTTTTTCCTTGACTTGTAAGGTGCTCTATAAATGACTTGTTCAATGTAAATTACAGACTTCTCAACTCCCTGCTTCTCAGTGGAGCTTTTGGTTGAATTCTCTGGCTCAGATTTAGTTAAAAAGCGATTGTTGTTGAATTACATAAAATTTTAATTATATTTTCACTCGAAATTATTACACAATAATCCGAGCTTAGAACAAAATGCTCTTTGATATTGCTGCAGTTATTGTGACACTTTCCTGGAGATTAGTTTCGGTATCTTATTTTGAACGGGAGCTAGTTGGCTATTTTCACTGTGAAAGATGCAACCTTTTTGTTTTCAGCCTCATTGAATTAGTTCTCTTTTATCAGTTGTCGTTAATATAGAGTTCTATATTAAGTTTTGAGCTTTAAACTTTCCTTCAATTAATTAATCATATTACATCATTAATCTTTCTTTCAAGCTTCGTAACAGACTTAAGTAATCTCTTTTTGCAGATTAAAATTTAGTTGACAAATTTTGCGGTTATTGTGATTTTCCATTTTGATTGTATTCTTAGTTTTTTCTTTCTGAAAATACTAAACTTTCTTTCTAACATATATTTCTAGATATATAGAGTACTTGAATGGAACCGTCAACGTTTCAATTGAAGTCAAAAGCTCTACATAAATATATTTCTCAAACACAACCATTACGGAGTTAATATTAAATTTACAATTTCATGATGATAAGTTTTTTTGCGGTAAGATATTGCATTATAAATTTGAACAAATTGTTAGGCAGCTATGTGTAACTTTTTAGGTGTACGAGTCAGGTTTTCATTTAAGGAAAAATTGAGGGGCCATAAGTAAAAATAATGATTATTATAATATAATAAATATAAATATTATTAATTTACACATTGAAGTTTATTAATTAGTATGAAATGCATCATTGATAAGTATATGATTAATATGGAATAAATTTGCAGACGCGGATAATAATCATAACAAAAAAATAAATATCATATGTGCTATTGAGATGTGATTGCATCAGTTTTACAAGGCGATCAAGATTTGCTGGTATATTCAATGCTTCTAAATGTAAACTATTTTGTAAGTGTGCATCTGTATCTCTGGTCCCACTTTTCGATTTTACAAAATTCATCTTAGAAAAAATTGCTTCCAAACTGAGTTATCACCCTTCGGAAAAACTCTGTAGATACTTCTCCTTTCAAAAATATTTCTGAAGAGACTCAACTTGTTGAGTAAGTTGAGTCTCTTCAGAAACCTACATCGTGCATTTTGTTCCAACATTTTCCGACAATTCAATGTACTCTATTTAAAGATATAACGGTGCTTTCACCATATTGACACTGAAAGAAGAGGCAATGATCTCTAAACTCATGTCTCGCAGTCCAAAAACCCGCAAATCTACAAAACTCAATTCCAAAAGGTTGTAATTTGCTTACAAATGCAGTATAATCAATACCATTAAGGTTCGCAAGCGTTTTAAAATGATAAGTATTCTGCAATTGATTCTTCCAAAGTCTTAGCGTATTTTAAATGACTTAACTTGATCATACAGTTTATGAACCAATTGTTCCTGAGTTTGTAGGCTTACATTAAAATAATTAAGAGGCATAATAATGTCTACTAGAAATGCGAAATCACTCATCCATTTGCTTTTTCATAATTCAGAAACAGTCTTTTCTTCTCTTAGATCGTAGAAGCGTTTCAACATTACATTCTTACTCAATTTCTGAACTTTAGAATAAATTTTAAATCTTTGAAATTACAGTGAAGTTCCTCCAAGAACTCCTTAACCTGGTGATTATTCTGACTTTTGGATTTAATAAACGTAATGTGTGAAACAACAGTTTTTATGCTCGTATTTTCCTAAATTATCTTTAGAGATTGTGGGCCGGAGAAAATAAGATCGGGAGCCGCCGGTTGCACATGGCTGCTGTAAAGAAACATAATCAAATTTATTCAACATTTTTTTTACCAACAGTTTTATACTCCCAATATGACGATAAAAATTATACATTAAATTATTTTAATGTAAACGTGGGACCCTTTCTTAGCGGATATTTAGCCATAAAACACCACGCTAGCAGCGGCTAGGTAGATGGGTGAGTAAAGTTTTGTATCTTCAAAATGTTAGATATAATAGTTACATTTCTAACATAGGACATATGTTTATATTTTGCATAGACAAAAATAAATGTAATTGATTTTGTTATTTTTAAATATTGTTTATATTCCATGAAATTTTCTTTTATGTCCAATTAAGTTTCTATTCGACACTGCAGCATTGCTATTACCTTAAAGTTTTACTAATATTTCATAGTCCACTTCTAGGATCACTTTCTCCTGCTATTTCGTAGAAAAAATTGACTGGTCGCCACTTCTTCCATCTATATTTTCTACATTTCTATTGCTATTGCAAAAACTTTAGTTCTAATTAATTTCTGTTTCATGGTTCAGTCTGCATCTTCTGTAATAGGCTGCATATGTTTTTAATAATTATTTTAAGTCATCAGCTTTTTATTCTTCAATATAAAGTTTTTTTTTAGTTATTATATTTTGCCTACACGCTTAGTATTCCATTTATCTCGTTGTTCTTCATTGTTTCAGAAGAATAAAATTATTGATTGAATTAACATAACTTTTATTTATATTATTAGATACAATAATTATTTCACTAATACAGAAAATACTTTTCTTGGGGTAATTTCCTTGCAGCACCGAGCTTTTCGTAAAATAAAAAAATCCTGAAAGCAACCTCGGTATCTGCATGTTAACAAAAGTACTTGTAATTTGTTGCACTTGTCGCTAAATATTCCGCTTCCATAATTAAATTCAACCAAAAATAACACCAGCTGACAGGAATAACGTTTCATTGTAAATTTATTTTGTAATTTCAAACGTGGTATATTTATAAAGTTCAAATTAAGGCAGTCAGATTTCCAAACCACCTAAATAATTTACTAATGGTCGACTGAAAATGAGACGAACCGAAGTCGATGAAAATTTTATGAATTTATTGGTTATCAATATTAGTTTACTTGATAACGTAATGCGTTGATGTTAAAACTCAACTGTATTTGCAGGTAATTTTAGACAACATTACTATAATGTGTTGATGAACAATTTGATTTTATCAAATTTATTACGTTACGTCATGGCGAAATAATTGAAATTTTTTTAGAAAAGTTTGATAACGCGACAAATTCAGACGAGGTACGAGTAATTAATTGCACCAGGAGTTCTTGTTGCCGAACTGCAGAAATCTAGTTAGTTAAGAAATCCGTTCCGCGTGCAACAAATTATACAAATGTCTCAGTAATTATCTTGCGAAAAGTTAATTTCCAAATGCTATAGTCTCTTCAATAAATAACTTTGCTTCCACACTCAGGCCCGTAACAGCTTTGTTTAAACTCAGTCCATTTTTCCGTTCCAACTTTATTAATCCTCCACTCCACTGGATCAAGAGCTATGCGGAACACTTTCGGGGGTAATAAAAAGTCTCAAATGCAAATCTTGAATGACGCCATTTTTGGCGGAGCCGCTGCGAAAATAAATTCTAATTCCCAGATTTCTAGTTAAAACCTCGAGAGTAATCACTCTCGCTTTTAAAACCATCGCTGCCACACAAATAAATTCGTTCTAATATGCAAACAAGATCATATTTTGGGGACCGCGAATAACGTTTTTTACTCTCGACACAATAGTTGAAAAATACGATACCATCGCAAGTATTAACGCTATTCGGACGTTTTTTGCATCGCCCGGCTCGTAAATTCTTAAAGTAATTCCAAAAGTGACGTTTTAACGGCGTTTTCTGAGGATTCGGCCTCTTAATACACAAATTTTCGACTATCCTCTCGCTTCTAGCAGCCACGAATTACGGCGGCAATAAATATAATTGCAATTTTAAACGCTTAATTCTAGGTGACAACGGAATAAGGTAAACAAAGGAAACCGTTAGTGAAATCGGAAGAGATGCGGAAAATGATAGCACTTTTCCCTTTGACCCGATTTGCATGTGAATAGGACTCTTTCGGGACGCCGTTAAGTAATTTTATCGATTCGTTGTATAATAACAAAACATATTGCCTTTCTCTCCCGCTTTATTAACACAGAAGCGTTTAATTTCGCCCCCTCGTGAAAATCAAAACCGGACAAAAACAATCGGGACAAAACACCGGATTTATTATCAATATGTTAAATTGGCCCGAAACGCAATTAGTTGAGTGGGAAATTAATATTGCTGCGAGTCAAAGAAACCGGCTTGGAGACGGAGTCAATTCGACCAAGATTACACGATTCCTTTCTGCGTTTCAGGATCTCTAATCAAAGACGGGACAGGATCATCAATAGTTTTGGCTCTAATCCTTTTCGTATACTTCTTTGGTTTCAGGTGTTGAATCTTTTTGTTGGTAAATGAATTCCGACGGCGTCGAGTTTTATTCGTGGAAATTCTTGTTATGGCTGAGCTAGGATTATCGGGATCATCTAGCCAGAATTTGACCGCGTCGAGCTGGAATTACAGCAACTTCCTTGGAAGCTTCAACAATACCGAGTTCTTGATGGAGGGTGTGGTTTTCAGTTCTGAACTCTATAAATAATGCACATCGTCCGCTGAGAATTTCGTCTGCATACACACACCTTGTGTTAATCTGAAAAAGGACGGGATTTTGACGCGATTTCTTTTCTCATTAAAAATACTTTAGGCGAAATTGGAAGGTTATTTTCAACGGTGACGAAGGTGAGGTACAGTTGGCACATGATAAATTAATTACAGGGAGCTTCTCGGTATTATGATGGCGAGACAGATCAATATTTACGGCTTAACATGTTAGATAGGTTTCTCAAATCCTCCACGACCTAAATTAACTGTCAACTATACAGTACATGCGAAATTCTTGGAATATTCCAGAGGATAAACAAAAGTTTCGACCATTTATCAAGCCGCTTCTAATGCATCATTCTTGGGGTGTGATAAAAGTATATTTTTAGCGCTGGATGGTCTTATAAATTGATCGGATTCATTTGCCAACCTTCAGGAATATGAACTGAAGCTTTGCAGAAACAACATTTTTAAGGGTGATTTTTTAAGCTGATTCTTGCAGGGTTATCAGTATATCTGACAATGCAAAAAATAACATGTTAAAGCTAAATTTTATAGAAAATTAAATTTACATGATTTCGGTTAAATGCCAATATTTCCCAACAAGACTTAAGAAACTAATTTAACAATAAATAAATGTTGACAATTTATGACATCAAGGCTTTGCATAAACTTTTATTGAAACTCATGATAAGAAATTTTAAAAAACTGATCATTTCTATACCATATGGGGACATGTTCTGAAATATGACAGATTTCAATTCCTTTAAAAGTGACGTATGTCAGTTTCATCTAGAATCTTTCGATTTTGTTCTTTTAACCAGGTGTGAGACCATCAAATGAGTGTCAAACTGGAAGCATGGAACTATATCAAACTAAAATAATGATGTAAGAAATATGAAGCATATGTCCCACACCATTTAATTTGAAAAAGATAAATTGTATCAAACTTGATTCTTCGCCCATTGAATGAAAGTAAATGTGTTCGTGTTGTTGAATATAAATAAACGAATTGATAAAAGTTGCTACAAGGATGTCACTATTGCAGATAAATCCAACAGATTTTATAAGACTTCAAAAGAGAATTTTAATATAGCACGGATCAGTGTTTAAATTTTAAATAAAAATAGTTGAATCGATATAAAATAATGACATAATGACACACAATGATCAATCAATTAACTTTTAACCATGATTAATTCTACAATCTGTACAAGCCCTTATTCTTTCTGCTAATTTAGTGTTACCTATAAGAATAGTAAAAATAAATTTGTTGTTTTCAGTTAGTTTCTCTATAAACATTCACTGACTATAATGCAATGACTACAATATTTTACTTACTTTGCTAAATTGTTTTTTTTTTGACGTTTTCATCTTGTCAATCTTGCAACTTTGCAACCTTCCACACAAGATAAATTCTCTGAAGATAGGTTTTGAGACCTTATCTTTAATTTTAATTTACTCAAGGTGTAATCTGAAAATTTTATTCTAGGAAATATTAGTAAAGCTTATAAAATAAAAAATGACTTAAAAGTGGTAATTTGTTCCAAACTTTTTTTATTTGTCTATTTGTCCTGTTTTGAACTTTGCAAAAATTTAACACCAACAAGAGAAAAAAAAAGAGAAGGAAAAAGAGACGAGCTTTCATTTTTGAATAATTTTATTGATTTAAATTTTGTTTTCTGATGGTGATTTTTAATTTTTGATTCACTATGACTTTATATTTTTTTTTACTATACAGTTACTATAAAAAACTACTTCCAAAATCTCTCATCGAATAATTGCTTTCAGTCTTCCATTGTCGACAAGCTTAAATGAGTCAATTGTAAGATTTATTTTTAACACTTTTAACTTGTTTTTGTCTCCGAGCTTTTATAATATTCAACCTCTTGGTTTTAGAATTTATAATGTGATTTTTTCATAGTTTTTTTTTATACCAGAAGATTATGGACGTTTTTGATACGTTCGTTACGTTGTTTTTTCGGAAATTCATTGGTTCACATTTTTTTATTCATATTTTGCATTTTTCTTTTACGTTTCTTTCAGCTCTTTTTGAAATCATTTTCCAATTACGTGGTAATAAAACTAATTTTATTTATTACTGGGCTTGCCTAGAATTACTGTTTTTGATAGGATTTTTTCCAAAAAGAGTTGCTTGCAGATAAGCTGCAGTAACAAGAAATGTTATAGTAACTATGTTCCTCTTCTGCTGGAAGAGATATCCGTTATATCCAATTGCAGCTTTGAAATTGTTCTCTCCACAACAAAGCTTGGCGTTAAAATCGCCCATTAGGTTGTTATAATCCCTAGGGGCTCATGCTAGGAACATTGCGTCCTTAAAGCGCTAAACTTCATTGTATATTCAACTGGAGCTTGTTGCCCAGTAATCTTCAGCATAATTAAAATTTAATAAAAAAATTATCTTAATTACTTTCACTTAAGTATAAATTCTGAAAAATTTAATATTTTCAAAGTAACTGCAAAAACGAAACACCAATCATCTAAATCGATTTGGCAAGTAAAGAAGAGCTGGCTAACAAAATTCGACCTATTAATACTGAAAAAATGACTTCGAGATGAAATTTTCCAGCATTTCAGTAAGAAATTTGTTGGAGATTACAGCTATAAAGAACAAGCCGATTCTCGAGGCTCGAGGGATTTCTAAAAGCACGACTGTCTATCGAACTCGAAAAGTCGAAGCGCTTATATGAAAAAATCTGCTTGCGCTCATTATTAATTATTGATTATCATACGCCTATCTCACTTAACGTAAAATCCATTTAAACAAATGATAACCAATAACCTGTAAAAAATATGGAAGCAATTTACATTTAAATCGCACTAGGTAACTTTTTGAAACTATTTTTTAAATTGCGAGTTATAATTTAATCAAGCAAAATACGCAAATATCGAATATCACTGCTTTAGTACAAAAGACGGCTTTAGTAGATATACATAAGTATTCAGTTTAATAAGTTAATTGCAATACAATCTATACAAAATTGACTTCGTTTTTCGGAAACACTTGTTGAATAAAATTCTATATGGCACATTTTTGCATAATTTTTGATAATTGTTTGGATTAACTTCAGATTGTTATAAAATGAGACTAAAGTTACATAAGGTGTACACAAAGGTTTCAAACATGAAATTGTTTTCAGGTGTCAGGTAAAGATTTTAATAAAATAATTTTATTAGCATCATGGTTACCAATAATTTTGCGAAATTTGCGGTTACGTAATCAATCAACTGTTGAAAACTTTCAAATTAGCTCTGAAATTAATAACGCATGTGGAATGTTATTATTAAAAATTAAATTATTCAGCTTTTGCAACCCCCCTCAGTTCGTGTAGAAAATTAATTTCGAAACTCGTTCATATTGTATCAAATTGATATTTAATTAGTGACGTGTTTAATTTCATTCCTCGTTAATTTCTCATCCAGCTAGGCAGGGTGTCCCGTGCTTTACAGAACTGATTCATCCATTCTCGCTTACACACCGTCGTGTTGCCCGGGGAATTTACATATTTGCAAAATTACAACAATAATTACACAATTCGCGCCAGAGTAATAAGTTTCAGCACTGCATGCAGCCGTGTTTCTAAATAATTTACCTCATAAACTTCAACCCAACCACCTTTTCCTTTTATGCAAATAATGTTTGTATGAACTCAGTAAAGCTCTATTGTCGCAATTAGACTAGCAAACTTACTAATTTTATACCAGACGTGATTATTTACTACATAAAACAGAGCAAGTTACACGATTTTATCAATAAACTGTAACATTGCCAGTTGAAGCGTCAAGCGTCGAAATTGCGCTTTAAGTTTTTTAGCTGAAACTGAGCCGGGGCAAGCTTTCAGCTCAGGGGCCAAAAAGCGCTTATTTGAACGTAACTAATTTAAAAGTTAGTGTTCCCCAACAACACACTGTAATAACCTTGCAAGAGCAATCCTTTTAAAGCGCATCTTTGTTTGCTCGTTCAACCGTAAAAAAATGTGTTGCAAATTTGATCAATAAGAATCGAGGAGCAACAAGGAGTTGCTAAAACCGAACTTTTAGCTAAACAAAAGTGCTTTATGTGGCTGGCAAGAAATTGCTGAAACTCCAGTTGTCAATGTTAGGTTAAGTAGCTTTAACGAACTGGTGATGAGAACGTAATTAAGTTGCAAGTGCACTAACAAAGGACCTGGAACAATCAAGTCGGTGTGATTACTTTGATTGCTTCGTAGCTCCCCAGATGCGGCTGTAATCTAATTTGGCGGTTTCGTCCTGATAATTGCGGCGTATCTGAAAGTATGTGGCGCGTCTTTCAGGCGCGAATATTGGGTTTGATCCAACAATCAAAGGGAAATACGTGAAATAGAGGCGGTTGCCGTAATCCCAAATCCGTGTTTCGCGGTGGAATTAAGTAATAAAATCGCCGATTTTCGGCAGTGTTACCCGAGTTCAAAAACAAAAATAACTTTTATTACAAAGAAAACCGAGATTCCCATATTGGCTTTTGTGAAGTTGCCTGTAAAATTTCAATATAAAATTTCACTCATTCAACCTTATGCCCGAAATCTCATTTTGCGTGTTTTTCATGCCCTCATCTATATTTAGGGGGTTTACTGAAGCATTATGAGGGTTCGACCGTCTGAAATTTAGATCGCATTTTGTCAGAGGCTATTTGTAGAAATAAAGGAAAAATCAAACCCTCTGTTAGATGACCGGATATTTCCGATTTGTAGGCATCCGACCGGAGTTGCTCGTGCGCCCTGAAAGGAGCCAACTCTTTAACGCGACGGTTTTCTGCAAAATTATTTATGGTACGGCCGCTTTTTAAGAACTGCGATGCGTGTTTGTGAACTGTTTTCAATCGGTTGAGCACCACGATTAAAGCGTTTCAACGTTTCTATGTGGGGGGATTTTTATTAAAATGGAATATTTGAAGAATTTTGTTATTACGCGTGCCAGAAAACAATAAAAAGGGGAGACAACGAGTTAGTTCATAAAGCGGATTTTATAGACATAAAATATCCACAAATTTGCTTTAAGCACGTAGATTCCAACCAACTAGGCATGGTCTGCAAGAGAAAAAGCTGACTGTTGCAAAATCCTGGAATTAAAATTTATAATTTACTGTCTAACCCATAAAACGGGTTTACTTACGCTTAAAGCAAAACTTGTAAAATTTTAATGCATAGTGATATGCATTAGCGGGTGTCTCAAAAACCCTTTGACCGGAGTACATGCTTTTAGAAAGCTACCAAAACTTCATTCAAAAGTTAGAGATATTTTCATTAAGCGGCACATCTTGGCTACAATAATTGATAAAGTTTTTGGCTATATTTTTCCTATCATTTATTTATTGTACTGTAATTTTTCTTAATGTATTTCAATTTGTTTTTAATCATTCTAAATAAAACATCAAGGTTTAACTGGAAGATACTTAATACAAAATCTTCAATAATATAATAATACATTTTATTAACTCCAAAAGAATAAAAAAATAAGGACCTCGACTTATGACAATAATGAATTTTTAAATTATAACGGATAAGTTTGGGTATAGAAATTATTTTCCAATAGTAAACTCCAAGATAGCAAATCTAACAAAATATGGAATCAACGGTTGAACTCAGGGAAGCGTGTTTTTGGCCATCATTTTCTTAGTTTTCTCCTTTCATCAATTATTTTTTTCAATAGTCCTTATGTAGGATGGTATACCTTTTTAGGAGCTTTACTGTTCGAAGTTTTGCACCACGTTGTTTCTTTTATTTGTTTAGTTAGAAGATCATCCGCTTTATCGATGTCTTGATTAGTTTCGTATGATATGTCTAATCAATAGAATAGTTTCTAGACTATCTTTGGATATTTCCCAATTTGTATTTTTATGAAATAACTGTGGCTGCTGCATTCTGAATACTAGTTGAGCCGTTAATTTGATAGAGGTGAATGGTACGAAGTTAGATCGAAGAAAGGTATTACTTTTCCATGACTGGTTGGTGCGTTTGTTATGTAAAAATTAGGGAGGTGTGTAGTTGATTTTATTTATTTTCTCACGACGCAATGTAAAAAAACTTCAAAACATCTCCCGAATATAAATTTCGGCCAGAGGCTGAGTTTGAAAATTGAGTATAACTGAGTTTTCAACTACTGCTGTCTTGAACATACTCAAAGATGCAAAAGAGATAGTTGGATTAATAGCGTAATTAATAGGAATATTTTAAAAATATCAAAAATACGAATACCATCATCAAGAAGACAATTTCAAATTTTTAAGTTAAGGAGAGAGAGAAATATTAACAAAATTGTTGAAGGAAAGATTTAATTTTAGTAAATTATTCTGTAGCTTCTGGAGAAAGGAAGTGGCTTAATTTCATAAATACACAAGAATTGGAAGTAGTAAAATTGATACCTCAGGTGTCAATGCAAAACCGCTTTTTACTTGTACTTCTTTAAGAAAAAAAAATAATTGAAGAGAATTATGTTGTTAAAGCTTCAAGCCAATTCGAATATTTAACAAGAAGCAGAGTTTTCTCCAGAAATTTTTCCAGAACTACTTAGGTACCTAACTACATTGTAACTTATTTCAAAAGAATTTGCTTTTTCTCCTAAAAATATTAAATATAAGGTAGACATTTATTATTGTTAACTGCTCGCGTCTTACGGGTCAAAAGGTATACAGTAACTAAATACCGACTGTTACAATTAGCACAGAAATATAATGGTGTGTGGCTTCTCCGTCTTGCTTACATGCCTGAGCATTCACAAAATTCTAATAAATATCGAATTTAATTAACTTGCCTGCCCAAATACTTTAGCGGTTACAAATTATAAAAATTGAACATTCAAAAGTTAATGCAATTGGTACTGCGTAAATATTAAATTGGCGAAAATACCTACTTGAAAGACGGAAAAATTTATGTCAATTAACTTAAAAGAAATAAAAAAATTTAATATTTAAAAATAAACATTACAAGTTTTACTGAAGTCTATTTCACGTTAATATATAAACTTTATTAATAACATTTATATGAACAAATTTTAATTGAAAGGTATCAAAACAAAAAGTGACGGAAAATAGAAACTTCTCATAATAATCAAAGATTTACCCAAATTGTTTCGCAACGAACTCGACGAAAGCTCGAACTTCCCGACCAGCATTTCCATATTATTTGTCCTATTTTGCAATTTACAAGTTTTATTTTGTTGCTGCTGCAACTTTATGTGTTTGCTTCTTAAAGTGTAGATCGAGGCAGTTTCGAGAACGGAAGCCAGCAAAGTTAGATAAGAAAGCACAAATCTTCTCCGACAATTTTTAAAAGGTTTCAAACTTCTGCCTACCAATTCGCCCGGTAATAAAATCCATTGATTGTAATTAAATTCGTTTTTAACTTTAGCAAAAATGGCCGTGAGTACGAAAAACGTTCATTTATCAAATGGGATTTGGCCCGCTGACAAGAAAACTGCGCTGACTTTTTATTTGGGCCTCCCTGTCTGCCGCTTTTGCCTCTCCGATCCCGCTACGGTCTTGTTCGGTTAATAATTGGTCATTTTTAAAACGCCACGCATTCATTTTTCAATCAAATTTAACGTCCATTACAGCCATTACAAAAACTGATTTCGCAAAAATTACTTTCAACATGTGAGTCACTAACATATAAATTTCTCCTCAGGGGTTCGGATGTACCATCTCATAAAAACGGACAAAAGCCCAAATTCTTGTTTTTGAAATTTTCGAAATACGTCTCGTGGAACTTAAAAATTCAGATCCTCGAGAAACTAATAATATTTTTGATTAACATGGAAAACTTTTGGGTGTTTTACACGAGGCAATAAAGTTTCGTTTTCTAGTTTCCCCCAACCAGAAAGGCATACCTTCGTTTGACAGCGATCACTGGTCTTGTTTGTGCTTTAAGCAGGCCATGCATAAGTGGCGCCTTAATTCCGGAAATAATTTACATGAACCCTGTACACGCGTCACTCCAGCCGCTTTCGAGGGGTGTGAACCAATCGAATATTAGAAAATGCATTTCCGACCCGGTCTTCTGGTCTAAATTCGTTGCGAAAATCAATAGAGCGCTGATATCGATTAAAGTTTTTATGATGTAGTATTGTAGAATAAGACAACGTGGTCGTTTCGTTTTATTACCAAATATAAATTCGCTGTCGAGTCTAATGTGGGAATGGGCGTTGCCATCACGGCCGTAATCTAATCACCACCTCGCCTCCGGCACCGAAAACAACGCGGGCAATATTTTACAAAAGATGGGGGGCATCCAGATTTGTTGCCGTGTTAATCTCGATTTGAACAACGTGATTCGCAATAAGTTGCTTGTCGCTGTCTTCCTGTTGAATTTTACGAGAGATCCACACCAACACGACTTAATCCAAATAGCGACAATATAGTTGCCAGCTATAGAAGATTATAGTTTAACTGCTGACTTAACATTTCATCTGGCTACAATTAATCGTGTTATGAGAGCCCGGATTTTTGTCTCTGATTACCCGTGAAAGGTGGTTTCGATTTATCTTCCAAAGCCACTCCCGCAGGACCGGAACTTTGAGGCGTAGCGAACCATTCAACTCTTGGATCTTTTTGTCTCAGAAATAGGGGGAATTTTGACAAACCCTAGCTATTTTATTCAGTTCCCAAACCTTTGCCATTCTACAGTAGCTCACGCAAGAAGAGTGAAGAGCCAAAAATAAGCCGCAAGAGAAATTCCTTGCAACTAAATATTTCAAATGTAATGAGCAACTTATACCCTTAACAAGATTTCTTGATCCGTGCCACCTAAACTAAATATGTATAAAGCTTGAAATTTTTTCTTAACCTTCTCTATCTAAACAGCCCGCATATGAAGAATAGTTCTTAGTCTTTACTACTGAAACCTTTTTCCCATATGATACAACAAGAGAAGCTAGTTGGCAGAATACGTTACTAATAGTTTTTTGCTTGACAAGATATTGCATTTCTTCATCTTTTTTTTTTGTATACTCTTTGACAAAAGATTAAGACTTTTTCAGCAGGGACTCTAACTTTATATCAAATTTGCTTCTGGATGTAAAGTTTTAATTATATTGTTTGATATTTCTTTCTCCTCTCTTGACTCATTTACCTGCTTAAACCGCGTTGCCAAATGGCAGCAGTATCGTTTGCTGAGCACATTTAATTCGCAACGGGCTCCAAAAAGCCGCTTTTATTGTCTGTCCAAAGAATCGTAAATGAAAGTAAAAGCATCGCTTAAAAGCATGTCACTTAATTAGAAATCCTCCTACCTCATTCGTGGTGGAACAAGAATCCAAAATTCCTCCTCTGCTTCCCATTTTTGCGGCTCCCGTCACCCACATTAACATTCAATTAACTCGGCCACTTGAAAACACGAAATAATCGTGTTTTCCGTGCGATCAAAGCAAATTAAAAAAGCTACTCAGCGAAATTGCGACCTTTCAGATACTTCGTAATTTTACACAAAATTTTTGACTCATGTAGATCGTTTTGGATCTATCGTTCCATCGGTATAAGGACTGCTAGTTTGTACATTAGCGTAACAGTGGCAGTAATTAACGCTCGAGGCAGGATTTTGTCTAAATATTAGTTTGCAATCTCCACATAGCGGAGGTAGTCCGATTAATTAAGACCCTTTGGAAAGTTTGAAATTTTAATTAGATTGTTGCGAGTAAAGTTACCGAAACGAAATTTTCCAGTTTCATTTCTGCCGCTAATGGTAGGACTTGTTTACAGAGATACGTAAAGGAGATGTCGAGAACAATATCGTCGAGTTCATGCTTCCAATTTATGATAAAAACCGGGCTTTTCACCATTAATCAGTCGAGGCGAACAAAACAAATTCAAGAATCAGGGAGTGTAGTTAAGAAACAATAAATAATTCATTCTTGAAGTTTTTTCTGGGGGAGCCGTCAAGAAACTACCGGGCACGATCTGACGAGAGGTCGCATTATTTATTAAAGACGACCTCTTTGAAAT
Organism: Pyrochroa serraticornis; assembly: GCA_905333025.2. Lineage (NCBI taxonomy): Eukaryota > Metazoa > Arthropoda > Insecta > Coleoptera > Pyrochroidae > Pyrochroa > Pyrochroa serraticornis. The sequence continues at coordinate 2,140,812 of HG995157.1, read as the reverse complement.
CGTGGCTCAAACATAAATTACTAGTGTCATTTACCGCAGGGATGACGGAACATTGTTAGTCTCTACTTCTGCGGTTGACGTGTTCGCCAGCTCGAAACATGTTATAATAACGCCGGAAACTCCGGTGCTTTGACAATTTATCTATATGATTGGCCATCAAACGCGCCACGTCTCCCCTTATTCAATTCAAATTTAATTACGTCCAATTTCCATAGAAATAAATCGTTTCAACCCAATCTACAAGTGACCAACGAGAATTATTGTTAGCGAGTTACGCGACGTTAAGCACAACAATCACGGCAGCATTATGAAAACTTCAATCAACTCGAGATTCAATTAAACCACGCTTGTGTATGTTTAGGTGGAAACTACAAACATTAAATCCGATATATTATCAAGAGTGTTACCGGAATCCCGGGGGCGCCAACTTTAATCCGTGAACTTGCCACTTAAACCTTTCGTAATTAATTACTTTTATGGTGCATTTATCCGAAGCCCCTTTTAATTTCGGACCTAATTGGTGTTCGATGGTGTTGTAGAGAGCGCGTCCTACATAAAACCGAAGTTGATTAAGTGTTGCCCAACTAAAATCGACCGATAAACCACGAAGATATTCGAAAATTTACTGAACGCCCTTACGATGTTTACACGGTGCCTAATTAAATAGATGTTTGTTTAAACAAACACGTCAACGTTTCCGGCACCGTTACGTCAAAAATCCAGTAATTAACTTCGTTGTATTCAAATTTAAGTGGAGATGAAAAAAGAACTGATGAAGCCTTTTGGGGAAGACGTGATTAATTTAAAAAGTTGAGATTCAACGAAAAGTTGGAGGTATGATAGGTTCCATGCAGATTTCAATTATTGTACGAGGAAGCGAGGACAAAAAATATTTATTCCTGCAGCAAATTAGTGGACGCAATTAGGTAATTTATAACGTCAAGTTTCTTGTTTTATCTATTTTCGTTCTAGCAATATTTAATTTATCTATTCGAATTGGTAAATAACAGAAATTTGCCTCACACTCGGCGTTTGCAGAAATAAGAAATTGGAGCATTTCGAGTGGATTATGCTGCGAAAAGTTTGGTGCAGTTTAATTAGATGCATCCTTACTTCGCGCAATTGCGGACAACGTCGACAGCTTTATTAGAGCATTGCAAGATGTTTCTAATAATGAAAGGAAAGGCACTTGGTTTATTTCAGTAAGAGATCTAGAGACTTTGAGAGATTATTGTTGCTCTCATTAAGGAACGGCATATTTCTTTTTGTTTTTAAGTGCAATCATGTTAAAATTATTATGAAACACAAGAGAAATGTACAATATCAATTTAAATTATATCAAAATTTTAATGTTTCTCCCTTTTTATTTACTTTTGATCATTAACTTTTTTCACGAATTTCATGGAATTCTTACTGACATCCCATATTTCCTCAAAGTGACAATAGCAATAAAAACAACGAAAATTGGCGCAACTTTTTAGATGTCATAAACTCGTCGAGCTTCTAATACTTTTCACTTTAGTTGGAAAAACTTAAATGAGAAAATTGTTTGTTATCTCTATACCAAAGTCCCAAACTAAATCAAACCTAAAGCTAAATATCAACAGTAAAAACGTGGTGCTCAGAAATATTTTTTTATGTAATAAAAATTTATTTAAAATCTTGTTAGAGCTTCGCTATTTTTTTTATTCTTAGATTTTTGATAGAGAAATTTTTAAGATTAAGCGGACAATATCAATTAACATTCCTAACAACGTTATCAAGCGAATACTTAAGAGAAATTTTCGGTATCATTTTAATATTATATCTATAAGTGTTTTACGATTAATCCTAAAAGTATAATTAATAGGTAGTTAAGATTTTGGTGTTCATAACTAACAATACTCCTGCATTTGCTCGAGCTGATCTAGTTTTAGTTCTCGTTGATAATCGAGACTAAACTAGTGATGGGCGCTATCGAATAAAAACTATCGAATGAATTATTTTTAGCCGGCGATAGTGATAGAATGAATAAACGACTAAACGAATACTGAACAATTACAGTTGGTTAGCGGCAAGTTACTATTAAATAGTAACTACTATTGACGAGTTTTCTACTTGGCGGAAAGTAACTAACGAGTAACAGATCATAAATAGTAATCAACAAAAAGTTTTAAAACATTAGAACTTAAACCACAGCATTTCTTTCAATATAGTTTTAGGTCTTGCTGGCCGTATGGATGACACCTGGAATTGCGTCAACCTGCGCTAAATGGCTTCACTAAATGACCTAATCTTAGTAAATCACATCACCCTGAAAATCTATTGACCACTATTTTTTTACTAAACGAAGTTTTATGTTTTATTTAATAAAAGCAACAGAGCTTTAATCGAAATGCACAGGGGCTAATTTGGCCTTTCCACATCGCCAGTCTGCGTAAGAATGTTAGTATTGGTCATAGTTTATTATTTATAATCCGCAAAAAAATTTGAGCGGCGTTCCCAGCTCTGTCGAACGAATGAACTAGTAGTAGTTTTTACACTATAATAAAGTAACTCAAATAATATTACTGAAATAGTAACAAATGATTCATTCGATAATTGGAAACATTCATTTAGTAACTATTTGATAGGTCAATCCATTCGATAGTGCTCATCACTAGACTAAACCCTTTTAGAATTTCAAACTCAAATCTCACTTCAGTTATTTTAACATCAATTTTAGTTATTAGCTTTGAAACTTTAAAAAGATACAGTACGGAAATTGAAAAGTTTGTTTTCGCGGAAGAACTGTTGGAGATTTTCAATTAATCCATAGATTATGTTTAGCTTTACTATGTAGGATTTTTTTTAAGTAACTCGTGCTTTGTGACAAAAAATTGTAAATAATATAACAAATTTGATTCTATATTTCACTGAAGTAGTACGTAATATAAGAACTTTTTATAGACTCGATTTTATTGACTATTGAAATATCAAAAAGAATCGAATGCAATAAGGTAGCAATTTACTCTGAAGAAAATGGTAGAACCTTTCTGCGACTAAAATAGAAACGCTTGGAGTTTGGTAAAATTTTATGAACCAAACGCTTTGTTAACTTCCAATAAAGTTTATTTGTAGTTTAACTCATGCAAGATAAATGTAATAACAAGAACCATTTCGCGTTGCAACACTTAAGATCTCGATCTTATGCCGTTAAGTTACATTTCTCGTGACTCGGAAAATTTCCTCCTTGAGGAAAGCTAATATTATTACGTTAGGTTGCTTTATATAATTCCCACTATTGAGCGATTCTAGATAAGTAGTAAATGTTAATAGCAACAACAACAACAAAACATCAAACGGCGTTTCGTAACATCAGCCTTTGATCTTAGGTCATCTAACAAGGTCTCCTCAAACTTACGTCTCGCCACACCTGACAAAATTAATTTAATATTAATTAGTCTTCATGGTAACTGTTAATAACTTACAATTGTAAATATTTGATAAGTGTATTACTTTGAAAAATTTGACACAATTTTTCTCAAATTTGTCTAAAATGGGTGGTTAATTTTAAAATTAACTTAATCCGTAGTGATAAAACAATTAAGAAAAATCTATAACAAATTCAAATATTGCACAGCAATTAGAATTTTTTGTAAATTACTACCGCAAAGAATTTGTAAGTAATTGCAACTCGAAGGTGTACGAAGTGGCTTAGTTTAAACCTCTGCCCTTTAGTAAATATGACTACGCTTTGAAACAGGATTAAACTTGCAACATATTAGAAGCCACATTTTTGGTCAACTTCATTAATTAGCAGTAATAAAATTATTACTAAATAATTAGAAGTTTTAATTGATCCACTGGCAAAGTTTTAAAACTTCCTCTTATAAACAATTTCTTCAACATATTTATATTTTTATGTTGAAAACTTTTTATGAAATAAATAACGTTTACCAAAGATCTTTAGATATTATAGCTTAGGTAATAAATCATTTTCTATACAGAGCCGATAGGTCATCAGTTAGGATTTGGGACTTCATAAATGCAGTAACCCTCTTCAAGACCGATTTTATCAACGACTGGAATATCGTTCGCGATATTTCTTAGAGAAGGTTCATTGAGGGTAACAACATCCATGATTTACTACTCGAAACTTTTTTAACGATAATGGTACCTCAAGTATTTTATGTGCCTCTAGAGAACTAAAAGTAACAAAAGTTTTCAATAAATACAACTTTAATGTGCCATTCGATTTTATTAGTAGAAACTATATTATTTAAAATAATCAACGTAAATTAATTTTATATTCAATTTAAACTTGTGTTTTGGAAACATTTTATATTTTACGTCACCTGACTATCCTCTATAATTTTTTGACCTAATTAGTATCATTAATATGCAAGTGGTATAAGCAACAGGAGCAACAAAGAACAAAGCATCAAACAGTACTTTGCAACATCGTCCTTTGATCTTAGGTCATTTGACGTGACCTCAAACTCTGTATATAGTTTTCAACTCGCCAACCATATTACGGTGTTGGTACATATTAACTTAAATAATTTATACTTTATAAAAACCTTCTTTTTATGTGGAATACATTAAAACGTGCATAAACACGAGATTATATTGATTAGCAACATTTAGAAAGTGACGCAGGAGAAACTTTAGAAACAGAATTCGAGCAGCAAGTACAATTTTTGAGGGTAAATGTAAATTTTAAAAGTTTGTTACGAATAAAAATGAAGCTTAAATTGTTTTCTGTGGATTAATGCAAAATCTGACAGAAGTCTAACACAATTCTCTTGATGGAATTAACTTGTCAAGTTTAGGTGGTTATATGCTGAATCCAAGATGTATTAGTAGAATAATATTTATCCAAAATTCACAAAGAATGGGAAAATTATTTTAATAGCTGTGCAGTGTTTTAAACGTTATAGGTGCAAAAAACAAAAATAAGTTTTGAAACATCTGTAATCAGTATGCACCTGAGAGACCATGATTTTTAAATTAAAATTATGGTAGTTTACATTATTCAAAGAAATTGGTGAATTATTCCTGAACTGCATACTGAAAATACAGAAGACAAATAGGAAACGTTGTAAAGAAAAATTGGGTAAAATATTTCGAAACCTCGTGGCCAAAATCATCCATATTATCAGATATTGGAAGTTTAACCAATAGATAGGAACTATAGCATTTAAGAAAAACCGAATGTTTTTAGTACCTGATACACTCTTGTCGATAAAACTAGTACTACCCTGTTTCTTCAAGATTCAAAAAGAATGTATTCAAATATATTTGGGTGGAGTAGAACAAAGCAGTTGCTTTAAAAAAACAGAAACGGTACATATACATTTTATTGCATTTACAAAATAATTCGCAACATTTCAATAATTTTGATTTAATTTAGTTTTTTGTATCATAAGAAGTTATGTATAAAATCTATCTACAGTAACGTATTTAGTTCAATTCCTACTCAGAACGAGACTTACCGAACAGACCTTTAAAAGGTTTAAAAGGTTGCCAATTTTTATTGACTATTAATCTAATGTAAAGAAGCACTTATAAATTAGCCGGCTTTGCTTTGATCTTTGATCCAAATTTTGATTTCTTAATAATTCGCGAATTTATATTGTTAATTACTAGCTGACTCGACAGATGTTGTTCTGTCCAGATTTCAATAAATAACGATGACCATCACTAATATTCCATAGAAAAATGCGCTTTCGGTTTTTCCCGAAGTTTAGCATAACCTTTCGAATTTTTTTCCCTAAAAAATCTTATTCGGACTATAAAAAATTTGAAAAAAAATTCAGCCAAATCGGTCCAGCGGTTCTCAAGTGATGCGCTTATCAACAAACAGCATTTTATTTTAATTTATATAAGTAAATTATTACATTAATAGTCAAAATATACAGGTGACCCTCTTAGAATTTTATTCCGATGATCTTTCAGGAGATATTCACCCGTAAAATTGATTTGACAACTTCGTCTTCTTTTGTAACTTTGGAACAATTCAATAAAATTTATTGAAATCTGAACCTTTCACAATATCTTAAGTGTGATCATTTCAAACTAACCCTATTAATTTTTACCCCAAATTTTTTAATGTAGACTTTTTAACGTTTGTTCCAGTTTTTGAATTTTGCACTTCCTCTTACCTACGAAACATCTTTTTATTGAATTTCTATTTGATAAACGATATTAGATAAAATCGGATTTGAGTATCCTCCGGCATAGATTGTAATCGGGGTTGTAACGAAAAAATATTAAAATAGTTTCCCAATTAATTTTAAAGGTATTGCAGGTAAATATTCTTAAACAATCTTAGAGATAGATCAATCAGGCAAAAATAATATTATTTATGTGTAAGTATGAATTTGAAAACGTTTCTGATGTTTATTTAGTTCAGGATTATAAGTTGGGTTGGTTTAAAATAATACAAGTCAGATATTAGTGCCTGTCGAACCACAGGTAGTTGTTCAAAGCGTTGTACACCATTGAAGTGGAACTTCAAATAAATTCTTTTTAATGTATGCTCTTCTCAAAGTAAAAGATTTAGCAGCTAGAAGATTTTATTTGAAAAGGTTTCCACAATAGCGGTTTCATGAGTGCAAGACAATTAAATTGGTTATGGTTTAAAAGATACTCCTAACAAGAAAACAATATAATATCAAAGACATTATCTACCCTTCACGCGGAAGTTCAAACAAATTAATTCTCTTTTAAATGTGGAATACAATTTTACTGAATGTGCAGATAGATATGTATTTCATGTTAGCAGCAAGAAGACTTTATTCGGTTTCCAGAATGACGACCTACTGACCGCAAGACATTTAAAAGAATTGATAAGAAACTGGTAACAAAACACCAATATAGTTATAATATATGTAAACAGAAAAAAACTAAGAACGGTACGAATAATAAATCTTGAGTCTTGGATTTAGTTAATGAAGATTTGTCTATAAGTGCACGCAAACCAGCAGTTAAAAGTATAGATAAAGTATAAAAGTGTAGACCTTGGGTCTAAATATTTTGTGCCAAGAGCAGAATTCGCCAATTTGGCTTTAAATTGACTGAAGGATGCAGTTTTTTTCGTCGTTTTTTTATGGATGAGGCCACATCCTGCAGAGATGAAACGATTAATCTGCATAATTTACATACATTGGCACTAAAAACACTCTAGACCATTGTATCGGATAAACACCAGGTTCGCTTTCATATACTGACAAAGCTGTATGAGGCGCTTTACCTCGCATTTCACCAAAACAAAGACAATGCATAATTTTCATGCACTGGATAGGTAGACGCCACCAAGCGATACGCCGCATCGCATTTCTGATATGACCCCACTTGTATTTTCCCTTTGGGAACATATAAAGTGTTTAGTTTATTTTAAGCTAATTCCTGCAGCAATGAAATCGGAAATAATCCGGGACAATCGTTTCGAGTGCAACAGTTAACAAAACTTCCTTGAAGATACGTCAGAGTCGGTCGTAGTCATTTTCAGCAACTTTTGTGATTAAGCTAAACATTTTCACTTTATTAATTTAATATTATTATTTTAATTCATAAAATCATTCAAAATCATACATTATATCATACTTTTATCTAAAATTATATTAGAATCGGTGGACATTAAAATACGTTTTTTTCTTTCAATTAACCAATATATATCTGTTATATTGAGGTCCATCCGCTTTCCTTTATTGTGTGTACCTACTTCCTCTTCCCAAGTAAGTTTATTATCTATTTGAATGTAATTTCAGATCCTTGATTTATAGCCACTTAAAGTTAAATAATTTTTAACCAAGGTAGTTTCTTAAAATAGTAATTTTGTAAAACACTACCACTTTTTTCTACTCTAACTTCTATGCTAGGCCGCTTTATAAAATGGCCTCCAACATATTTATCTTAATTTTTTCTATGACACAAATAAAATTTTCGACATACTTTAACCTTTAAACCAGCGGTGCAAAACATGTGTACCTTTAGGCTTCTTAAAAAGAAAACAAAAAATGTCGATTCTAATCTTTAAAGAAGCTCGGACAATTATAAGAATATACAAAAAGGACACTCCACTAGAGTTATAGCAAATATTTGATCACATTAAGTTAAGTTGACCTGAATAATTCAGTTGATTTGCTCCACATTTAAAAAAGAAAATTCAAAGTAACGTTAAACTAGTGGTCAACTGGTGCAATTAAGCAAAACAAAATTGCAATTTTGTAATTCACAACAATATAAGGGATTTACTGAAAGTGTTGAAACGAATTTACTGTTTAGGAAAACCGCTCAAGAAAGATTTCCAGGCCCTACTAAAAATCGATTATTGTTTTCAATAAAAATGTAGAATTGCGGTTGTTAAAGAAATCAATATTAAAAACGAAGTAAAAATTTTGTGGGAAGCGGATTGCAGTAAAAAAATATTTCAAACAATTGTAGCTTCATTATTACTAATTAAAATTAAAAAAAAATATCAAATATCTAACAAAAATAAATATTAATTGATAATTGGATATTAAATTTTTGCTCCTTCAACTCGTTCTCTTTTCCTTTCACTTGTTCCTCGAGTGAAATAGTGGCAGAGAACCTTATGATAAATTTTGCATTCTTATTTTTTTGACTTAGAAATAATAATATTTTTTTTAAATGCCTTAGGTGTCCACTTTAAATATAAATCATAGGATAGTTAAAAAAAAATTTATGCGGTTTATAAATGTAGAATAGAACTGGTGTCTGCTACCGACAATGATTCACGCTCCAGGAATGGTGTAACAGAAGAGGTCATTCATGCTTTTGTAATGGTTGGTTACCTCTGGACTGGAGAAATGCCAACTCCACGAGCATATAATCGACTATCCCCATAAATCACGCCAAATACAAACGCAAGGTTATATTACAGCTAGTAGAATTTCTCTTCCTATTAGATATAAAAAATGACTCGCAGTTGAAAATCCACAAAAATGTTCATACTGGAACTGTAGATGGATATTTTGACGTCATTAGTAATTTAACATTGACCTGACAATTCTGCGAGAGATTGGAAGGATACTTACTGCTGGCGCCGTGAGAATTAGAATGGCAGCATTCAAGTGTTTCAGGTTCAGAGTGTTTTTGTCTTCTTCCTCGTGGTCGTCGCCGGGGATTTGAATCGAGGATTGTCTTGATGTGAAGGATCTTTTTAAAGCTCCGTTGGGTAACGTGTTCGCGGATGTGCGACGGAAAGGACAGGAGGCCATAGTAGCGTGTTCACGTGACTCCGTCGTATTCACACTCTCATTTATGTTTCATTGTAGCTAATTTATTTATCTGGAAAAGCGACAAAAAAAAACAAACATTAGCAACTACCACCGGATCCGGGCTTGATTAAAGTTTAACATAACGAAATAGATTTAGCCCGATGGCACGCTAATAAAAGTCTTCCCTCATGCTACGCCACTTTAAGCGGGGATTAAGTGAACGTTTCAGCGCTCAGGGCCTGAAAAAGACGCCTAATCCGGACGGGACCTCGTTATATTTAGCCATTCAACTGCACGTTGCAAATTTATTCGATAATTGCTCCCGTTTTTATGGTGAATTAATTATACTTAATTCTCTTGAACTTCTTTTTATTATTCGAGTCGTATTGTTGCGCAATATTAAAATGCGAAGCGGCTGCAAGGAAGGGGACCACTGTCGCGGAATAAAACTCGCATAAAAGGCCCGTTTAATTCAATCAGATCTGGCAGTCGTAGTGGAAAATGTCCCAGAAACTTACCATAAAACAGTGGGGCAACAAGTTAGATCGCGTGCGAACGACGTGCTTTCCCCCCGATTATTTTTCAGACTTGACCGATCTCGAGTGAGTGATGCGAGATGAAATTGAGAGCGCTTCAGAAATTTAATTTTGCTTCCGAAGACCCAATTATTCCCCGTTTATTATTTACCTTGCGCCTTCATTAGCCGGTATAAAATTACTAATTGGTCATGAGGTCGTTACGTTTATCGCCCTCGAACCTTAGACGTGGCGTTAAGTAAACAAATAATTTCCCACCATAACAAGAAAAATATCCTTACGTAAATCTCGTCCTTGGAAGGACACCGCTAAATCCCGCCGACCGTCCTTATTTACGTTCCACTTCCAATAAACAATCACGTGGTCGTTAATCGGAAATGAAAACGCGCTATTCCGGATAGCCTCTTCGACGTCACAACACCGCGACGCCCAACCAACTGAAAGGCGTCGTAGGGCTCCAGCGATGCCTTCTTCGACGCCAGCGCACTGAACCTGGCCGTTATCAACACAATACCCAATGCAGGTCGTGATGGTTACGAGGTTTAACTCGAGATCTTATCATTAACAATTAGTCGTGTCGAAAAAATTATATCCTTCAATTGATGCGTCGAGTATCGATTTTGAGCCGGAAATAGTTTTAAATGTTCATTATTTACTTTAGGGGCGATTTCGACTATCGCGGAATTGAATTCGCATAGACCGGACTTGGCGTTTCGGAAATGTATTTACTGTCGATTTAATAGGGATTGTATGTATAGAAGGCTGCAAGATTTCTGAGAACACTCTAAAATCAACGATTTTAAGTTAAAATTTACAAAATTTTGCTAGTTTAAAAACTAAAAGCTTCAAAGCTGTCTCTAACAGGCGGTGTTTTAACACGTCAATTTTCTCAAAACTAAACTGAAGTTTCCAGGTTCTTAGAAGAAATTTCTGATAGTAACCCCCTTCTCGTCAAAGTTTTGAGGTTATGACAGTTGCCTGCGGCTAATGTATTACAGTTACTCTTCGGCTAATACGGTCGGCAAATTTTCCAAATTGTAGTTCGCAAATTAATTTGAGATTGTTGTCCTCTAACCTGCACCTTCATCTTCTCATTGGTGTTCATACTTAAATTTTGGAGCTTTCTTGACCCTCTTGGCAATAAAAGATTTTATGTCTTATATATAGGTAAGTCATTTTGGTGAAGGTTTCGTGAAATGTGTTTGTGATGCGGTCGGATTGCAGAGATGATTGCGGCGCTACCAACAAAATTGCATTGAAAAAATTTGTCATTGTTACAAATGGTAAAATTGGGAATTGAGGTTTAATTAAAAATTTTCGTGTTTTTTCATTTGCTTCTATAGTGGCCTAGCAAATCGTCGGTGTCGTATGCCTGGACTGTTTTGCTAAAATTGCATTTTTCGTCGGAGATGGCGGCGCCTGGGGGAAATGACGCCACTGTCAGCAAAACGTGGCGTACGTGGATGTGTACAAGGCTATAAAATAATAATTTTCACCCCCAAAATCCTGATTTTGTGATGACACTAGCAAGGTGCTTGAGAAAAGTTGAGAAATATTTTGCAGTGCTGCAGACTGTTACCCTAAGTAAATCTCACAATATTTTCTTATTCTAAATGATTCTACAAGATCTTAGTTGACAAATTTTGGCATAGAGACTAGGGCAATAAAACGATAGGCCACGTGATTATGGAAGCAACTATAAATTCTTCTCATGTCTCCACTTCGTTCATAGACAATAAATTTTAATAATTAGAATTGTAAAAATAATCGCACGATGTTCGATTCCAGCAAGTGGATATAATTTTATTCTCCCGCCGCATCCACCATATTTAATGCTTGTGAAGTAGCCACTAAAATTAGACGATTTTAGTAAGCTTTTTTTGCCATATCATTAATAACACAGCCTTGTAATTGCAATATATTTAGCTTAGTGTTTTGTTGAAAGGTTTTGAATTGCTTTCCTAAATCTACTTTCCGTTTTAGTAACATATTTTTTTTCACGGTAGTAAATATTATTGTTATAGATCCATTTCCAAAAATCCTACGGAATTTTATCTGAAACTGTCTCTGGAATAGTAACTCTTTATAATTATACAGAATGAGTCCATTGGTGAGCTCTTTGCAAGCCAAGTGCTTCTACGCAATCTGTTACTGTTATTACAAAATCCATCGTTGTGTTAAATGTCTACGCTTTTCATCAAATAACTAATTACCCCAAAAGCACGCATTGTGTAAATGTAGGGTTTCCTGCTTTAAGCCGTAATAAGCAGTTGATAAATTTTACTTGAGATACATAATTCAAACAGAGTTTCTTGAAAACCTTCTTTGCTGAATTATAAATATTAAACTTAATCTCAAACTACATTAGGCCTGTGCCATTTTTTTACAAGCTAACAAAATCTTATTATGCAAGAAGATATAACAGTAATTTCTATTATTAGACGAAAAGATTGTTTGTCGAGACGAGGCCGCTACCATTAACAACATTATTTCAACTCGTATTTCATACAGTTTTTAAAAATGTAAAAGTTATATTTTAGTGCCCGTATTTTATATGGTTTTACTTTGCATAGAATTTTCAAAAAATTCTTTTCAGAAACACTAATGAAGAAGAAATAAAAATTAAAATACATGCTAAAGCGCAGTTGGTAGGTATAAACTTTTCCATAACTTGATATCAACTTCAAGAAACTTCTAGAATTTTAACAATTTGGGGTTAAGTTATTAAAGTATTTATCTTTAATGCTGCCATGCTTTTTAGATGCTTTAGATTAATAATATTTTGTTAATTTCAAAAATCTTACTGACATGGCAAGAAAATAGAAGTTGACATGCTATAAGTAGGTGCTCAAACTTATAAGAACTAGAAAGACAATACAAATTTAAATTATATAGACTTATAGATCCTCAAACTAATTTTCAAACATTTTAAAATTCTTCAGGAAATATTATATCAGAATGCTCAAGACCATAATTGATTATGAGAAAGTGCTAATCGAACATTGATTTAAGATTTATAATGAATGTAAAATCAGTAAACATGTACACTGATTACTGAACAAGATTAAAATATAAATTATTAAAAAATAATGCGTTAATGTATTAACAATTTTCTGTTTCTCTTCCAATGTAAGCTAGCCAACATATTTCAATTACCTCGGTATATCCAACATTTGTGATGCCCTTGCCCATGAAATAATCTTCAAAATACACAACGATTTTGTGAAGACTATTTTCTGAGATGTTATCAGCTTATTTTGATTTTTTTTTTTAACATTATAAAGTTGTAATATTTTTGGCTACTGCAAGTTTGTCATTGGTAAATTGTTGTCAATGCTCAAAATCACTTCTCAGTAAAAATGTTGGAAGACTTCAATATTCTCTTATCTTTTATTTCATCCGCCCTCGCATAGTTTATTTTTTATTTCAGTTTTGTGCGCCGTGACAAATATTATAGAATCCAATTATTTATATTCTGTATATTTCAAATAATCTTCTATCTTAAAAATACCAAATTTTTCTAGAATTGAATCGGGAAGACTTTTTATGATATCATAAAATGACGAGTTTATTTATGAATTCTAGTGAACCAAGTGCGTTTACTCAATGTCTGTGGCTTTAAGTAAATAACTGATTATCTTAAAATCACGTATTATGTAATTGAAGTCTTTCCTGATTTGAGATGTTTTAAACAGTTTGATAAATTCTACTTAGGACATGATACTTATATGAAGTTTGATGTCAACTTTCTTTACAAGATTATAAAAATCAAACTTAATCTCAGTCCATATTAGGTTTATATAGCTTAATCTACAAGATACAATGGCTGCTTATACAACAGTGAATGTCTATCATTAGGAGTTAGAGGAGGCGTGATTAAACAATACACTGAGACATGAACACTTTTAACACATGCTTTTAGTTTTTTTCTTTACTATAGTTACAATGCCATAATTTATTGAGGGATGTGGTATTCAATAAGTTATACTCTTGTAACAGGATTATAAAATACTCTTGAAAAGGAAATATTTATTTACAGTATTGAATCGCAAATAAAGCATTTTGTTTAAATAAACTAATTTTACTTGCAAATAATTCATAATCGCATTTTTAACCTGGAAATTTAATTTCCATTTTCTGCTTCTTAAAATAAAAATTTAGAAACGAATCAATTAAAAGGGGGTTGAACCTTTTTTACTTTTCCACAACTTCGCTACTTTCTCTGCCCCATATATTCTCACAATCACAAACTCATAATGGCTTTTTTATTTTTTATCTTTTTTAACATTGCTTAGTTTTTCTTAACCATTTTCTTAAGAAGCACTGATTAATAAGAAACAAGAACTAAAGAATAATTTTAAATAAGATTTTCAAAGAAGAAGATTATAAACTAATACAATACTAGAAACTATTTCTGTTGAAGTCAACCATAGAAAAGCTTTCTCCATTGATCTAAGTAAAGCTAAGTTTTTAAAGTAATAACCTGTAATGAATTGCTTCAGATTAATTATTATCTGCGTTATTAAGAAATTGTCGAAAACGGAAGTCAACATACCATAGGTTTCCAAATTTTATAAAGATATAAACTTATTTTAAAAGTTTTAAAATTTCTTCAAGAAATATTACACTAAAACAGCGGAGACAATGATCGATGGTAAAAGGGTGATACCGAAATATTAATTTGGAATTAGTGGTAAATATGGGATCATTAAATATATATCCTAATTACTGAATGAAGCAACAACAGCAAGTTAGGTGAGCGCTCTTTTCCTTTCAATGTATCATAATCTCGGTACACGCAACATTTGTGTTGCTCTTGAAATATTCTCCAAAATACACGGCGAATTTTGTTTTTTTGAGATAATAACCAAATATTTATGTTTTGTAGTATAATTTTTTATTACAATTTTTTTATAATTAGGTTGTCAGTATTTAAAATAATTTATAAGTAAAATGGTAAATGGTTTCGATATTATCCTACCTCTTAATTTAGTAGCTCTCGCCTTATTCATAATATATTTGTCATTTAAACTTCTCTTTAAAAAGACATACATTATAACTTTCAACTTTTTATAACAAACATATTTCAAAAAAAAATTATGTTAGTGCTAGTGCTCTCACTAAAGTTGTCGAAATTTTTTGTAAAGAAAAACATTGTTGTGTTAAATGTCTGCCATTCAGCAAATAATTAATTATCTCAAAAGCACGCATTGTGCAAGTAGAGGATATCCTGTTTCCAGACGTAATAAGCAGTTTGATAAACTTTAATTAACAGACACTATTTAAACGGAGTTCTGTAACAAGTTTCTTTGTCAAATTATAAATAGGTAATAAATTTAATTGCAGTCTACATTAGGTCTGTATAATTTGTCTGTATAATTTTTGTGCAAGGTGGCATTATGAAATAAATGTAAAAGTATATGCTTTTATTTTTTTCATGCCTCTATTGATCCATCCATTCATCTATCTCTACATCCATCTATCTATCTATCTATCTATCTATCTATCTATCTATCTATCTATCTATCTATCTATCTATCTATCTATCTATCTATCTATCTATCTATCTATCTATCTATCTATCTATCTATCTATCTATCTATCTATCTATCTATCTATCTATCTATCTATCTATCTATCTATCTATCTATCTATCTATCTATCTATCTATCTATCTATCTATCTATCTATCTATCTATCTATCTATCTATCTATCTATCTATCTATCTATCTATCTATCTATCTATCTATCTATCTATCTATCTATCTATCTATCTATCTATCTATCTATCTATCTATCTATCTATCTATCTATCTATCTATCTATCTATCTATCTATCTATCTATCTATCTATCTATCTATCTATCTATCTATCTATCTATCTATCTATCTATCTATCTATCTATCTATCTATCTATCTATCTATCTATCTATCTATCTATCTATCTATCTATCTATCTATCTATCTATCTATCTATCTATCTATCTATCTATCTATCTATCTATCTATCTATCTATCTATCTATCTATCTATCTATCTATCTATCTATCTATCTATCTATCTATCTATCTATCTATCTATCTATCTATCTATCTATCTATCTATCTATCTATCTATCTATCTATCTATCTATCTATCTATCTATCTATCTATCTATCTATCTATCTATCTATCTATCTATCTATCTATCTATCTATCTATCTATCTATCTATCTATCTATCTATCTATCTATCTATCTATCTATCTATCTATCTATCTATCTATCTATCTATCTATCTATCTATCTATCTATCTATCTATCTATCTATCTATCTATCTATCTATCTATCTATCTATCTATCTATCTATCTATCTATCTATCTATCTATCTATCTATCTAATTTTGTTTTTTATTATTTTTTAATTTATCTTATTTTATTCTATTTTACTTTATTTTATTATTTAAGTGCTAATAACGTAATGCGCATTCAATTGTAATTTATTACCAACAACTCCTTAATTTTTGTATTAGTATCGATTCGCGGAAGCCTAATGGCTTCCGCAAATGTTAGTTCTTTGTTTTTTTAGTCTTTTAATTCTTTTGTAAATTATTTCAAATTTTTAACAATTTCTTTTAGAGAAAGAGATAAAAAGAAAATGAAAAACATTCTAAAGCGCCAATTCCAGTAGATTTCTAAATCATAAAAATTAAAGCTTGTAAATAAGTGGCAACTATTTTAGTTAACATAAACATTTTGATTTAATCAGCGATCGAGATATCAAAGTTATATATGAGTATAATTAAAAAGTTGCCCAGACAATCAAAACGTGGCAAGAAAGCTCTTAACTTATCAAGCATTGAAGAAAAATTTATAATTACATTCTAGAGACTCTAAAAATATTTTTTTAAATTTCCAAATTAATCGAATAATATTATATTCAGTTTTAAGATTGTAATTAATAAAACAACCAGATAATTTAAGTTTTATGATAAACACAGAAGCATATTAATTCATGACTCAACAAAATTGTTAATAATCGAAATGCACAGAGGCACTTCTCAACTACGATCCTCAATGTTGGCGTAATCAGAGATGATCGAAGTTAATTGGCAACACATCCCACTAGATGTTCAATGAATTCATCTAGTGCGGTTGTTTAATAGAATTCATGTAGGATGTCAATATTTAGTTCAATATTTAGAAAAATAAAATAGTTGTGATGCATAGTTGTGGTCAAATACTTGAAGTTTATTAGCTGAGATGTTATTAGTACAATGTTCAAAAGTAAGAAACCAACATAGGTATAATTATTATGGATCGCAACAAAAATATATTAATTAACTATAAAGAATCGCTCATTAAAATAATTTTTTATCCATCTCATTAACTACCATTGAAAATGGTTATTGTCTGTAGGATTAGATTGGACGTACACGTACACATCAGATTGGACATACACATAAGGGTATTGTAAAAAAATATGATTACAATACTTTCGTTTCTCAGCACTTCTTTATCATTTTGGATCAAAATCCCTAAATGTTGTTATAATTGGATAATCTATAAGATAATTATTTTTGAAGTTTCTTATTTATTTATTTGATTGTTATATTTGGCAATAAAAAACCTCTTGGACTTTCATGGGATTATGGAACAAAAAGTAAACTTTTCAAGAGTTTGAAAGAATGTTTTATGAAGGTGATTCGATGGCATCTTAACACAATAATTAGAATGGAAACTATAAACTGAAGCAAACAGTATATCTTAAGTAATTAATAATAAAATTTCCAAAGACTTTCAGGTTAACTCGATTGAAAACTCTGGGAAAGATTACTGATGTGCTAACGTTATTATCCATAACTCAGGGTTCAATATCAAAATGTTAAATAACATTATTCATGTCTCTTCTAAATGTACGTTCAAGTTAAGTTAATGCTTTCAACTTTAAAACTTTTAGAAGCAATTTTGCAAAAATTATTGTACGCGACTGTTCCATTAAATTATTATTCGCCCGGCGCATCCACCATTTCACACAAAATCTAAGTTAAGGACTTCGGTAATGAACATACTGAGGCATTAATTTGAAATAGTTTAACCAGATTCGACCCACAAAAAATAACTAATTGTTATCAGCATCACCTTTCTATTTATTTCAATTGAAATAATTGGACATTACGAAATAATTCATGCTAGGAGCCGAAAATAGCAATATGAGAAGTGTTCCTTGGCGTAAATATGTGGTATTTATTACGGGACTCTTATGTCTATAATGGTAGTCCGTGCCGACGCCAATTTGCAGATGTCACATGGAAGCAACAGTCAACTTACAAACCTATTAAATAAAAAGCAAATATTTATATAATTATCGTTTGCTTCGTTTGCGACTTGGGAATACCAAGAGAATTCAAAATTCACAAGTTAACTAATCAATAAATGTAGTGCTAATAATTTCAAAAGTCCGTAATCAACTACAACTTGTTATATTACCGACCACAAAATGTAGCAAAATTTAATTGCGCATATTTCGAATGGAAGACAACCCGGTGATCGTGACAGCGCGGTTACAGTACGACAGCTTGAATCATTGCGTCATTATTCAGGCCCGATTCCACTCCCGGTGATTATCTTTCAGAGTTCATCTCTGGACGTGAGACTAGAATTAATCCAGCGGTTTCATACTTCCAGAAATTCCATTAAAAAGCTAGATTTCTTCTTTTACCAAAGCTGATTTCTTGTTGACGCTCCGCTTAGGCTAATTTCGTTAAAGTTTGCACAAATTAAATGAAGCCGAACCGGTAAAACTGATCCTCATGGTTATGAATGAGGTTTTGATCTTGGAGATTGATCGAGGACAGCGGTCTATTCGCATTTTCATTAGAAGCGGTCTAATCCGTACAGACCATTACACAGAATACAAATGAACTGAACAAGACCGATACGGTGGGTCCGGATAACTTTTAAATGTTACTCAAAGAAAAGAACGTGCAAAGTTAATTAGGGACGGTTTTATTGACTTTGTGAACGCGGCTATAGTACAGTCACGTAATGAAATTAGATCAGATGGGAATCTCAAAGCAAATATTGATAACGGAAAACGTTTAATTGATACGTAAAGCCCGCATGCAAGTAGGTCTAGGTCAAGGAGAGCTTACGCCAAGACGCTCTAAAACGTTTCTCTTCGAGGACTTCCAGCAAAAATAAATTGTAAAATTTTATCGTATTTATTTAAAGAGGATCGACCGCCATTGTCTCGAACTATCTCGATAACCTGAATATCGACATTTGCTATTACTGTAAAGTAGAAATTCTTGTTTGCCCCGGGACGTCCTTTATCTTGTTTCTAACTCAATTATTTATGCTTCATTACTGGAGATGCCACTTGCTAATGTAATTTATTCCACACGTTGTTAATTTGATATTGCGGAATAAATCGCGTTCTTAATTAGTGGTAATGTCGAGGAAAGTGCCACACCAACCCAAATATTAATGCTAGCGATTAGAACTGAATTGCGGTTCAGCTTAATACCGTAATTAAAATCATTTCAAATTGCCGAAGCTAGAGGAAGTGAACGGAAATTTGCAAAATAAGGAGACAATATGTAAAAAATTATTCTCAATTTTTTCCTTGTAGACTTGTTGACTAGTTTTATTATCTTACGATACAAACTTGCTAGAAATTGTTAGTTGTTTCGAAATGTCTTTTTAACAAGTACTTAATTGTGCAATGCCAAAACTGAATTATATTAGAGAAACTTGCTTCTACAAAAATTGCAACTATTTTTTTTATTTTGTAGACGTTCGTAATTTTACTCAAAATATATGCGCATGGTTTTTCACGTTCTCGAAAACTACTTATTTGATTTACATTTAAGAACGCAATAAAGACTAGCTCGACAGAAATTAAAATTATTACAAGTCTTGTCTCTCCATTTCACGAATTTTTGTATCTCTCTTCCTATCGAATAAGAACTTGCTATTCATCGTTTGCACCGTGTCGAGGTCTAGGTAACAGGTTTTTTTATTCATTTCGGGTGAATTCTATCGACATTCTAAATCCAACCGTGAATTTGATAAAGTATTCGGCATCCATCTTAATACAATCGGATTCAGTATTTTGGACACGTCGAGGAACCTGTGTCGTCCGAACCCTCGATACTACGAAAATATTGTGCTTCATATAATGCGTTGGAAAATATTCAGAAGGAAGAGCAGTAAATATTTTCGTCAAATTTCAAATCACAAGCTGTCTTGCAATAAAATAAATTTTAAAAATTTTATTTGATCACACTCGGTAATAAAACATTCCAATAGATCTTATCTCTAAAACATTCATCAGTGATCAATTTCAGTTTTTGGTATGATTAATGCGATGCATCATGCCAGTCAAATAGTTCTTTTTTTAGATAACAACTATGTTAGAACATTAATTTTAGATTAGTTTTGATAAGGTTATTTTGAAAGTCGAAAACAAAATTCCATTTTATATTCTAAAAATTAAGTATAAGCCTCCAAAAATTTATTAATCTACTACGTTAAAACCTGGATTATCATAAGGATTAGAAAGAATTGATCCATTAAGTTGTTAAAGAAAAATATTTTGCTAATAAATTCAAACTAGCAAACAACGGCAAAAAAATTTCTAAAGACGTTATTCTGACCAAATTGACTTTTACTAAGTTTCTCTCATTCATAGTCTACATGTTTTATGGCGGGGCACGTATCTCTTAGGGCAGCCGTGTTATTGACATTCTAGTTGATTTCCAGTGTATTTATTGCTATACTGCGTGTTGCCTGACACAATTTACTAAACTTGCCCAATCGAGTTCTGTATTCTACCAAAAAAAGAAAATCGTTCCATGTGGAATTATTAAAATTCTATAGAACGAAACTGGTCGCAATTTATAAATAAGTTGCAACGTAATCAATTTTATTATTATTAATGTGGAGGTAAGAAAGTTTCTGAATTGTAACGTACAAAAGTATGTTGATAAATTATTAGCCTACAGAATTGAAAGATAAAAAATAAAATAAAGTAAAATAATAAAAATTAAATTAATTATATATATAAATCAATATATCTTTTTCATTACAATTGTACCAGCTTCTATTACTTTTCCTTAAAAGGAAATTTACCAACTTTCAAATCTTTCTTATTTGACTGAAAATATAACAATTTGAAGGAGCAAGATCTAGTAAATAAAAATATTGTTTGTTTCAGTAGACATTTAAACAGTCAAATTTAGCGGCATTTCTAATAGCTACAAAAACTTTAATATTAATTTATTTTATTACTCAACAGTGTTCGCTCTTGTGTACCGAGAGAGTTGAGTATTACTGGGTATCGCCATCTCAAACTTCCATCTTCCCATCTCACTCTACTATAACCACCCTACTCCATCTTGAGCAGAAAATATGTATTCGAGGTCTCCCTCATCTTTGTTTGTTGTTAAGAGGGGTCACGTGTACACCAAAATTACATCCAATACACCGCCCCTTTGATACAACCGCGTCGGGGTGCACCGTGATATCAAGCGTATTCAATCTAAGTGCATCCACTTGATGAAGATAAGTTCGAGTTGTCAGCTCACACTTTTGCTGTTACCAGGGTTTTTCCTTATTATAAATGCTCAAAAAACTCTTTACAGCTTATATTATCGTTTGGTTTAAAGAAAATTTTAAAAAATTGGAAATTTTTAACGAAAGTAAATCTATATAAGTATATATTAATTTTAGCAATAGGAGAATAGAAAATAACCGAACAGTTTATATAAATAGCATTTTGGTACTCTATGCCAACACGGCAAAGTACCTAGACTTAAGATTGGATACAAAATTAAGATGAAAGAAATACATTAAACAAATTAAGAAAAACAGAGCATAAAATATTAACAATTATATTGATATTGGCTATTAGGTGGAAACTCAAAATTATCAATACACAGCCAGATCTTCATTTATAACAAAATCTTAAAACCTGTTTGACTTTATGTCATACCTATAGGGATGTACCAAAAAGGGTCACATTAACTTTTTAAAACAGAGTTTTGCAAAATATGGTAAACGCTCTATAGTATATTTGTAACTATGGGTTGCATCGAGATGTTGAAAATTGCTAGCCATATAAAAAGATACGCAAAAAAACACGAATCTTATCTTCACTAATATCCAAGTATGAAAGATATAGGATTACTAGAAAATGAGAATTCGGTAAAAAGGTTAAAAGGAACTAAACCTTTCGAGATGGTACTTCTTTTGTTGAGAGCGGAATATAGTATTCGAAGCTTGTAAAGAGTTCCAAGAACAAGAAGGATGAAAAACTTTAGAACACCAATAGGTAAAGTTTAGTGTTTACAATTTAGCTTGGGAATTGTAGATACACATTAAGGGTTGCTCCTATATTATAAGTTTTAACTTATATATAATAAAAATATATTTGAATGTCACCCTTATGTACTAGATTTCACTTCTTGGAACTTCTCTGCATTCTATAAATAAATAGAAATTTAAAATATTTTCTAATACGTTAAGCGCCAAGCATTAATTTGAGATATTTTTCAGCAAACCGCACTGTAATT
Source organism: Pyrochroa serraticornis (assembly GCA_905333025.2). NCBI lineage: Eukaryota > Metazoa > Arthropoda > Insecta > Coleoptera > Pyrochroidae > Pyrochroa > Pyrochroa serraticornis. Next base: position 2,118,511 of record HG995157.1, on the reverse strand, counting down.
TATTTGGATAAAAAAAACAGACACCGGTATCCATGGCCTTTGATGATAAATCAATTCAAGAGTTCAAGACACACAAATTACAGACACAATGTTACTTATCATAAGGCAATTGCTAACACCAATAGCAACCACATACTTTTTAGCAGACACCCAAGAAATTGTCAATTTTTGTGCAAAAGTAGTTCTGTACAGTTGACAAAAATAAATAGAATTTCGGTAAAAATTTTGAAACTAATTAAAAAAATAGAATATTTGTTCTTAAAATAGTCGTATCGTTCTCAAATAATTGTAATTTTAAACCAATCTATTGATTGCACTGTGTCAATTTTATTCAAAACAATGTTAATTTATATTTTTCTGTTGATTTGTTTTTAATTTGTTAAAATAGAACTATTCAGTTGTAAATTTTTACTTAAAAAATGCTTTTTATTGTCGCTACAGGAGATTGTTTAGTTTTCTATTGGATTTTAAAAGACGCTACTGAAAATTTAAAAGTGTAAACATTTTACCACAATTATGTCTACTCTGGCTCTTTGATAAAGATCAGAATTTCCTTTTCAGTACTGGACCACTGCACCCACACATTCAGACGCGTGTAATAACCCACTCTGGATACATGTAATCAAAAACTCATAAACTACAATATGTGCAGCAGGACCATGTCAGGCACATATCCTTTCATAAATGCGCCAAGTTGAATTTGCATGGCCCAGTACCAACAGATACCGGTGTCTGCCATAGCGCTCAACGTGTTAATAAAGAAATAATAGAATCTCTCAAAAGTTGTTTTGCAAACCAATTGTAGTTAGAACACGATATGTCGGATAATAGAATAATTTGATTTTCAAATTTTCGTAGTGCCTATTCTGCCTCAAAGTTTACGTATTGAAAAATCTGCTACAAAATTCTTGCTTCGGTATTTTTGGGTAACTTATTCAGTTATAGTTATCTAAAGTATCTAACGCTGAAACTCTTGAGGCTTAAAGCAGACTTTTGAACATAAAATTTTTAAGTTCCAGAGATAGGTGCTTCATTTTTGGTTCATTAAAATGTATTCAAATATCTTCACTGGTAACTACATTGTTGAAGATCTTTCAAATCTCGTGATTCTGACGTCTTACTTCGCACAATCTGATTTATTGTCCACTTAGTGATTATATCTTGCTCCTGTCTACATAGTCTCTTGATTGACCTAACTAGTTTCACAGTGTAATTCTTCTATGCTGACGTTGCTTTTAATTTCACCCCATAGAGTCACTTCTTTTATTGTTCTACGAGCTTTTCATCTTGGTGCTTCTCATTAGTCTTTTCATCTTAGATATTTCTGAGCGGATCTTAGCTGCGCAAGTTAGAATTGGTCTAACATATCTTTATAGAAATCGATATTGTAGATTTATTCAAATCACCAACGCTAAAATTACCTGTTTTGAAACATGAAATCCAATTTTTAAGATTTGATTCATATAACCATTGATGACTAATGAAAGTAAAGACATGCTTGTAAATATTTTGTAACAATCGAACAATCGAATAAATTGTAACAATCGAAAATGGGATTTTCAAAAAATTAGTAATTCCCTTGTATTTACAGGGTTTAAGGGTAAGCATATGCTTACCCTTATCCTTATCCTTACATGACCGTTTTGAAATGTTATCAGGAAGCAATGCTTTAACTTTTTCAAGCAAAATTTTACAGTGATATTGCAAAAAAAATATTGCTGAATATTATAATAACGTAATTTTTCTTTGTCTAAGAGAAGCTAATTATACTAGCTAAATATCAATAATTTTAATAAGACAAATATCGAATTTCAAATATTTTGCCCGCACAAGAGCAAATGTTTTATATTTGAAAAGTTATTTGTTCTCTTAGTTGAACAAGACTTCTAGCAATAGTGCAGATCAAGTTTCTTCTCTCCTAGTAAGATGTTTTCTGAGAAAGTGGTTAAAATGTGTATTTAAGATAAAAAAATCTCAGCTAATTGCTAGCCTAAAGGGAGAACCATTTAAGAAAATGAGCTTTTATTAAAAAGATTATGAAAAAAAAGGCATCCAACTTTACGTGGAATCTACTCCAAGTACCTACATTTTTACCTGCTACTTTGTTTTATATATTATTTATTGTTCGTTGTATAGTTCGTTATAAAGTGCTTCGTTTTATAGAAGTTCTAAAAATGTTTATAGCGTTGAGTGAACCCAAAGGTGAAGCCTAACCGGATTTCGTAAATAATTTAAAAAGTCATAGTTTGCCAAATATGAATCTATTTCAGTTTTAATTTAAGCCACCTAATTCTCTCTTCTCATCACTAACTTCTGGGATTGATGCCGGATCTGCGATTGACTGAGATTTTGCTTTGAATTTTGAAGGCTTAAACAATGCAATTTATTTACTAAAGGTGGTATTTCAATAACACTTAAGCAGAAATAAGAAGTGACTTGCGTCGATAAATCCAAGCGAACAACCACTTAATTTTCATAAACCCAAATATCGCGCTCCTACAATTTTTCATCGCTTACAACAAAAGCAAGGGGATCAAACTGTACTTTACGATTTTTAATAAATTGCACCGGATTATAACGCGTAGCGCGTCAAAAAGATAAGGAAATAATATGGAAAAATTGCTAAAACAAAAAGGTCGTAGGTGTAGCGCTAATAACTTTATCAATATTTTGAGAACCCATTCTGGTTCTTTCGTGCAAATTTTACGTTAATTGCATCATTTTTTTGACGTTTATTTGAATATTTTCCGTTTGAAACGAGAGTCTAAGCTATATTGACGAACAATTCCTGCCGCAGGAATGAGTAACGACACTCCTCCACCTGCCATTGAGCCAATTACCATAGGCTTAGTGCTGCAAGCGATAATAATCATGATCACGTTGCCTGATAATTACCAACAGAAACATTAACCAGATGTCTCACTGGACCCTATAGGAAATTCGAATTTCTGCAAGTTTCTTCCGGACTCCCTGTTGACAGTGCTGACGCGGGGGGTGCAACTGTTGGAAACAATTTAACTCTAACTATGTTTGATCGGTTCGCGACACGTCCTATTCTCATAAATATGTACACAAAGTCTCGACGTTGGATTAAATAGTTTCGAGTTTCTCGAATGGCTGAGTCAATATTGAAATGGATTAAGTTGTGACGAGTGCTCGAATAGTTGCGTCATTTAAACTCGTCCATTACCGTCAATTATGAATCGACATTGACGGAATAATTAGCTAGGCTGGACAAGCGCCAAACCTGACTAAAACGGCAATTATCGTGATGGCAAGTCTCGCCGCATCGCCGATTAGATAGCGTTGTTATGGCATGACGCCATTAAAGGGGTGGAGGTGCAAGCAAAAGGGGTTAAAAATTTTGTTTTGGTCGGGTTTGACCCGATAACAGTTTGAAAATATTCAATGGAGCTAGATAACTGCCTGCACTTGCTTTTTTGCAACAAGGTTGCATAATAAGCTGCAGAGTTTTTGACCAGGATCAGTATTCCGCAGAATTTTTCCAGAAAGTTTTTACTTCAAAATCTCCCGTATTTGTTTCCTTTGTGTAAGTAAATACACGCCCGAACCCAACAAATTTCATTTGGAATTTGGAATTTGCCCGGAAAGATGTGATGTAATAAGCTACAGCCCGGATGCAGTTCTTAGGCGGCGGTTCAATTTAAGTTGTATAGCCACCAGGACTAATCAAATAGTGCAAAGTTGGTCCCGTCAACGTAACTGTGGATTGTTGGAAATGTAAAAAATAAAACACATTGTATCACAAACGAAAACTTTGCCTGCTAATCCAGAATCGTGGAAGCAGCTTAACATTTGTTTATCTTCAATTTACATTTTTAATCATCTTCTGCGAAATAATAAATTCTCAACCGGCTACTAACGCCAGGGGTGAACGCGACAATAGAACCAGCTTTCATAGCTGTCGATCAACAAAACTAATTTTATTATTAATATTTAGACCGCAAACAAATATCACCGGAAATGCGTGTGGAGCTTCGGAACAGCTTTGACATCCAAAACGCGTCACTTAGTTATTTAAATAGCTCGGCCTAAAGTTCTAATTGTAATAGGAAAATTAGAATTTCATAAACCCCACTCGAAGCACTAGTTAAGAAATTTGCATACCAGTCCTGAAATTTACTGGTAATGCAACAATTTAATTGTGGCATTACTGTTTGAAGTCACTTTCACGATCAGCGGTAATTTTTACAATAAAAACCTTTTCTTGTCGCTCCGACAATCGTGGAAAAGCGCGTCGATTTCTACCCTTAGGGTAGAGGGTGCGTCGAGAAATCGTCACAAATACGATTTCAATTAAGGACGAAATTAACTCCTTATCAAATAATTCAATAACGTTGGAGGGGGGGCGCAATTATAAAATCTCCATTAATCCGGCAGTCTCCGGGACGTTTCAATAAGGGGGCTCAATTTCGGATAAATTAAATCATAACCAAGGTACCTGATCCGTCTGTCTAAACCAATTTGAACAGACGGAAGTTGATAGGTCATGCAGCCTCTCCGAATGGAATTTACCTCTAATGCCGTCTCTTGAATTCTTAATGTATTATTGATCAAACAATTCTACAATGCTAGATGCAACCAAAACAATATTAAAATTACAAAAAAAAAACATTTTTTAAGGTAAACAGTTGTAATTGAGACAAAATTTTAAAGAGTGTTGTTAGTAGAATCGTAAAATCGCCATTTTCGAATTGATATCAAACCGTTTACGATGCCACGGAGACGTTTAATCTTTTTTCCGTAAGTGTTCTCATTTCCGGCTGTAATAAAATCAGAGATTCGGGAAAACCGCCGTTAGTGGCGTCATCTATCGGTTTCAGGAAGCGATCTTGAACGCAAGCGCCGACCTTACGATCAATCCTATCACAACAGTTTTCAGCGGCTTCAGTAGCTGTTGCGCCTCCAACTTTGCAACGTGTTTAACACCGGCGAATTATTGGTCAACAACACGCGGCAAAATGGTAACTAATTTCTTGCAATTTTATATATTAATTTTTTTTTTCAGTACGGCTTCGTTAATTACGCTCTGGAACTGCTGGTTGTTAAAACCTTCGGCGAAGAAACTTGGGAAATTATTAAGTAAGTTTGATTTTTTGAAAAAAAAATTCTGAAATTTCTGTTTATAGAAAAAATGCTGATGTGCAAATGGAAGGTCAATTTTTGGTTCGACAAATTTATGATGACGAGTTGACTTATAATTTGATTTCGGCAGCAGTGGACGTTTTGAGTAATTTTCGTAAAATTTTTAGAAATATTTTTTAATACTACGTTTTTCTTTTTAGAAATACCGGCTACTGCGATTTTGGAATTGTTCGGTAAAACGTTCTTCGAGTTCTGTCAGGATTCCGGGTTTGACAAAATTCTCCAAGTCCTGGGAGCCACCCCACGCGATTTCCTGCAGGTGAGTTTTCAGCTGTCTATTGTCAATGAGGATTTCTTAATCATTTTTGAAACGCAGAATTTAGATGCGCTGCACGACCATTTGGGGACTTTATATCCCGGAATGAAGGCGCCTTCGTTCCGGTGCACCGTACGTCCGGAAGATGGCGCCCTCATCCTACATTACTACTCGGACAGACCCGGACTCGAACACATCGTGATAGGCATCGTCAAGGTAATGATCTTTGTGTAAAAATCAGATCTAAGATACTATTAGAGCTTCTGGATGTTGTCTATAGTAATCCAAAAAATTAAATAAAATCCCACTAAGTTATACGAATTTGTTTATGGAATTGCAATTATTAAATGAGGTTGTTCACATACAATCTTTCTGCTCAGTTTATTGGATTGTTATATTAGTTTTAATTTTAAAGATTAATTATTTTATCAACAGAAGGTAGAACAGAAACGAGTACAGATTCTACTTTTTAATAATGCTATAATGTTGAATCAGATACAAATTCCTAATAACAGCAGTAGGCAAATTATGAGTTTTTTTCAAACCCCTGGAATAATATTTTCTCGGTTTTCCAGACTGTCGCCAGCAAGCTGCATGATACTGAGGTCGTAGTGGAGATTTTAAAAACCAAGCAGGAATGCGATCATGTACAATTCTTGATCACAGAGACTTCCGGTCCAGGAAAGGCCCAGCATCCGGAAATCGCAGAAATGGAAACGCTCTCTTTAGGTAAATTAGCATTTCTTTTTTTTTTAATTGATTGCTGAACAAAAACTTCGCGGTACAAATTGTTCGCTTTCTATTAGTGACCGAAGCTTGGTCGTTGGGAATTATTGATGGTTTTGCATCGCGATTCCCGGCATTGGAAGTAGTTTTTTGTTTAAGTGCTACCATTCACTGTTATTTTGAAGAAATTAATATGTGGCTGTACGACAACTTTTTGATATAACTGAGTTTTTAGAGCCGAAGGTGAACGCTGCTACTTTTTGTCGAGTTTTTCCTTTCCACATCATGTTCGGCAGAGATCTGAGGATCATTCAAACAGGTTCCACGGTAGCCAGGGTGATCCCGAAGGTGACCTCGCCAAATTGCAGAATCACCGATATCTTGGATACGGTAATTACCGACAGCAGGTTCTCATCGTCGGATTCAGCGATGCAGTAAAATTTATCGAGAGCCCATAATAAAATGGCAATTGAAGAGTCATTGACCAACCGAAACGGGTCGAGTTGGTAGAGGTGACTTTTGGCACCCACTCTCTTGATCGAAGAATCGGGAATTAAAAACGTAACCGTATGTGGTCAAGGCGCCGAACTTTCATATATATATTCAAATAGCCCAGAACAGATTTAATTAATGGTTTATGTTTTCGTGCAGGTCCGCCCACATTTGGAATTAACATTTGAAAACATATTATCGCACATTAATACAATCTATGTCCTCAAAACACGGCCGGGTGTGATGCAAGTCAACGCTCCACCCGAATACCGCTATCTTCGTCTTAAAGGCCAGATGCTCTACGTCCCCGAAACCGACTTGGTAATTTTCTTGGGTTACCCCAGCGTCATGAACTTGGACGACCTTACAAGGTGATTTCGCCAAATTCTCGACCAAGCGTAAACAAAAATTTAATTACAGGAGAGGTCTTTACATCAGCGATATTCCTCTCCATGACGCCACAAGAGATTTGGTTTTGATGTCGGAACAATTTGAAGCTGATTATAAACTGACCCGTAACCTGGAACTCCTTACCGACAAGCTCCAGCAAACCTACCGGGAATTGGACAGCGAGAAAAAGAAAACGGACAGGTTGTTATACTCGGTGTTGCCGATCAGTGTGGCAACCGAGTTGAGACATAAGAGACCGGTTCCTGCCAAAAGATACGATTGCGTTACTCTCCTTTTCTCCGGCATTGTCGGCTTTTCGGCATATTGCGCCGCTAACACTGACTCCAAAGGCGTCATGAAGATTGTTAACATGCTGAACGAATTGTACACGAATTTCGACGTGCTGACCGACCCTAAGAAGAATCCCAACATCTACAAGGTTAGGCCTTCGAAAACCGCACAATCACTTCCCGCCGCTTTTTGCCAAAAGCTTGGCCGCAACCGCATGCCTTGATTGATCAATTTTTGTACAGCTGTGGACTTATTACCATTGTCTACCTTTTGGTTTTTGCTCGTCCTTAATTCCCAGAGATTAGCGAAAAGAAAAATATTTGCAACACCAAAAACAGCAAAATTTGCAATGTTTCTTCTTTTACGATAAATCTCTGCAAGGAAAGAAATGTAAAGGTAAATTGCTCAAGATTTCAATTTTTTTAACAAACATCAAGCTCGAGTACTGAAGAAATTTGGTAAAATCAAACTTTCGAAGCATCTTCTTTAAAGCTTTATTTTTGATTTTACTCTAAATTTAACTGTTTCTCTTTAGCACGCCTCAAAATTGGCACTAGTCTGTTGCTGCCACAATTTCCAATTATGTGTATGACGCAACTTGTCGCAGAACACGCTAGCCGTTCACTGTAATTACAGCCAAAGTTCCAATTAAAATTTTTCAGGTAGAAACTGTTGGTGACAAGTACATGGCGGTAAGCGGATTGCCAGAACCATGCACCACCCATGCGAAGAACATCGCCAAACTGGCTCTTGACATGATGGACTTGGGAAAATCCGTGCATTTGGACGGTAAACACGTGGTAACGCTAGCAAATGTTTTATTAGATAAAATTACAATAATTTTTTTAGCGAATTACAATAGGAATCCATTCAGGCGAAGTCGTCACCGGGGTCATTGGTCATCGTATGCCACGCTATTGCCTTTTCGGCAACACAGTAAATCTAACGAGTCGCACTGAAACAACCGGAGAACAAGGCAAAATCAACGTATCGGAAGAAGCGTACAAGTACGTCAATCATCCATTATGTCGATATAACGTCGCAAAGAATCGGGAACGGGTAAAAATCGTATGGCCCCAGGTAGCTGGTAATTTTGCGATAACCTCTTCCTAATAGAACAACGCGACAAGTGTTTCAATTCGGGGACTTCAACGCCACTTCGTTTCAAAGGCACTATGCAGTCGTCGACCAAATCCGAGTAATTTTCCAAAATCTTTTCTTTGACTGTCCCGAAATCGTCTTCGATTTCAAAAATAATCCTCGGCTCAACTCGCATTAATAACTGTAGACAAGCCACTAAATTATAGGGATAAACGTGACAAAACTCCATCAATCTCCTAAGAAGATGCTCTACTAAATTTATTTCTGGATCTGAGGTAGACGCGCCATATCGTAGAAGAATGTGAAGTTTGTCAGGTAATCCAAGTTGAACCGCAATTTTTGTTGCTGTAGATCTTCCGCAACTTTCAATAGGAACATCGATGAACCTTACAGATTCGTTCCCGCAAGAAAATTCTAAACCCCCAACAGTAGCATGATCTATAAAATAGACCATAGCTCTAACATTCTCTTCTTGATTATCGAAATCACTTTTCCATCCAGCAATATAATGAGGAGCTTTTGTTCCGAAAATTGCTCCAACAAAAATTCTCTCAAAAGTTCCCTCGCAGGAGTAAATTTGTTCAAGAAGAGCAACCACAGTCCCAGTATCTTTTAATTGCCAGTCGAAACATAATTTTACGGCCACGTAAAGGACGTTATGATATTTTCCCATCATACAAATTAAACCGTTTTCTTGTCGATTCTTTTCATGAAAGCGAATGATGGCAATAATTGCTTCACGTGTTGTTGTTTGAGAATCGCAATTTTGACCTAAACATTGAAAATTATCGAAAATCGGCGAAATTTTTGTAATTACCTCTGCTACAACCTTCGATTAAGGTGCTGATATATTCGACTATAGAACGTCTTTTGCGACGATCGTGTAGCGAGTTTCTGGGGAGTTTGCCGAATTCTTCGAAATAGCACTTGAGAAGACAATCCATTTTTGCAAACTAACGTCATAACCTATTGTCAACTTGACGGATCTTGTATTGAACTGCGACGATAGTTTGTAGCTTGTGTAATAATTGGATTTAGGGGCGTTTAAGGCTTCCATAATAAGTATTGAATTTGTTTCTTGTTACAGGTTCTTATGTAAAGAGGATAATTACGACGAACAGTTTCATTTCGAATATCGCGGTCCGGTGACCATGAAGGGTAAATCGGAGCCCATGAACGTCTGGTTCTTGTCACGAGCTAAACCTAAGAGCAACCAGTAGACTTGAAATATGGTGGATTTTTAGGAGCACGTCGTGCATAACAGTCTTATTTGAACTAGGTCAGTATGGTAATTAAGTAAACATGGTAGTTAGTACAATTCTACACATGCTTTCTTCATTTTCGTGAGATACCTTTAGAATTGCTGCTGTTCTTATTAATAATTGTACATTCGGTAATTGGTCGTGAGAAAACGAAACAGTTTCGGTTGTTCTCCAGAGATTGTTCCATTATTTCTTTGAATGTAACTTTTTGATTAAAGGACCGCTATTGTGTGAACAATTACTTTTCACCTAATTTTCTATGTAATTTGCAGCAAAATTGGTCGAAATTGGAGTGAAAAAGGAGGCCAGAAAATTATCCGCCAATAAACCACTTTTTCTTACTGTACATAAGCTGTTTATGTAATGATATTTTAATTCGTTATATTTGAAAGTTGTTCGCGTTTCCTGCAATCGATATTCGGCCCTATTCCGTATCCCGGGGTGTTAGCTGTAACATGATGTTATGAGCGGAGAAGGCGTTATGTTAGCGAATTGGGATCACGTATCACAACAACGGGTTGTTAGCCTTGTTAAATGTTCGAATTTTTAACATCGAATCTCAACCATCATGTTAGCAAAACACTCTGGTGTCGACTTTCTCCGGCGACTCTCGGGGTTTACGAACGGTCCAAAATAAAATGGCCGCAATCAGCTGTTAAATGTGACATTTGGTTTTTCAGTCCAGTTAACAAACAAATATTTAAGATATTAATTGATTCTATGAGAAGAATGGTTTTTAATGCTTTATTAAATGTTGCCCTGGAAGAAGCACTGTGTGATGAACTAGAAAGACATCGAGCCATCACGGAACGTCGCGTTTTACGGGATGCCAGTAACCCTTTTCACTTACAAGATACGGAATTTGTAAATCACTGAAAAAAAACTGCATCTTAATTTTGTGCAATTTTTCTGTTTATCTTTGAGTTTATCTCAATTTTATGCTCTATTAGGTTAATAAATTTTTGCCTTGCTCTTTATTTAGATACTTTTTATTTTCAAATACATAAAAAAATATTGAGGACAGAGCCCAATAGTCAGAATTTTATCAAGTGTTAAAAAAGTCTTCAAAGTTTGCATCTTCACCATACAAAGTATGAAACTTTATTTTTAAAGCTCCTTGTTCTAGAATTTTCCTCTCCTTTTCTAAATCGGTCAGTTTTTTTATTGCTGGCCCTTCTCCAGTGTTCCCCACATGCACCGAAATTGCACGACTTTTCCGCCGAATATTTCTTATTCACTCCTATTTTCAAGCGCATTTATTTAAATAGTAAAATATAAGTATTTATTTTATTATTATGATTTGATATGCGAGACAAGTTAAATAGATACTTACGTGACACACCACTGTGTTTCACTTTTTTGGGGACCAAAACCTTTCGAATGAACTTCTAGAGCAAACTGATCCTACAATTTTTTAATTATGTATACATCCGATCGTTTAGTTTTGCGGGAAACTAGAACATTATTTTGTTCAAGAAGCTGATTCGCTGATAAGCATGGAAGAATTTTATTAGCGATTTCGAATTATATCAACTGCCAAAATATAATTTTGACACATGGATTTCCAAGCCTTCCTAAAAATTTCGAATCTTGTCGATTTATCCCTCACATCAACTTTCTCTTTTCAACTAATGTCTTTTGTCATAGTCTATCTCATTTAAATTGCCCGCTCAAATGACCGCTCATGTCGGGCAAATTTTAAACATCTCTGTAAACAAGTCTCGGTTTCGCTTCGATACGGAATGCCAATTTTTAGACCTGATGTTACGGGCGATGTTATGTTAACATCATAACAACGATGTTAGATTTCTAACACCCGTGATACGGAATAGGGCCGATTGACTAGTCACTATATGACAATCTGTCGTAATCAAATCGCAGGTTTTCCGGCTAATACAACGGTTCTACAAACATCATTAATAAAATGCACCCTTTCAACTAGTTGCATGATCAAACCCAAATTATGTTGCAGGAAACGTTCCATCCTCAAGTACCGTTTCCTCAGTAAACGCTTTGGTATTGAATATTAATGTAAGTGGTCAGCTACAGGGCCGGCTCGCGCACCAGAATCGCTTGGGGGTCTAAATTTAACCTCGTTGGAGAGCAAGGAATTTTTAATTAATCGGAAAATACCGGTTCTTATTTTCAAAGAAAGCGTTAAGAGTCGCAAGGGTCAAGCCCGATTGAATAATGCTAACAAAGTATTAAACGCATCAATAACGACCTTAAAATTTCTTATTACATTGAATAAAAATTAGTTCTTTTTTCTAATTAGTAGGCACTTGATTAGAATTAATATTACAATGTTCCAAATCCTGTAGAAAGAGTAGATATCTTTGTGTAGAATTAGAGAAAATTTAATTTTTGCGGATTTAAAAAGCTATTGTTTGTAACTTTAGTAAACATACTTACGCGTCCTTTAACAATAAAATACATTGACTTCAGGCAAACTAATAAAAACTTTTTTTAATAAGAAGAATATTTTATAATTATCTAACTAGAAAATAAAGGTAACAAAAAAAAAATTAATATTATAAGATCTATTCATCTAAAATGAAACATTTTCTACTTTACCGCTTTTTCAAGAAATTTAAAACAAAAACTTTTTGACCCCTGGATTGGCATATCGTATCAGTCGTTAAAAAAATTGTTTCTAGTTTCTTTGATTTTTCTGTTTGTCATTAAAATAAGTAGGTAGCTAATTGCTTGATTAAATTAAACTATTTCCCATTTTTCCTCTAATTTACTTTGAGGAGAGTTTTGGACTAATTTATTAACATTATTGATGAAAGTCCACAAGTGTTTTAAAGTAAATCCCTATTAGAAAAATTTCTATTGATTGCTCTTGCGGTTTTAAATAATTGATAAATGAAAGCACAACAAAATTTTGTGCTAATTACCAAAACTACCGTTGATAATGTAACATGAACTGAAACAGAACCTTAATTTCGCGATTTCCAGAATCGAAAGTCAAGTTCTCACGTTAAAAGCCGGTCCTGCATTTATGCTGATGAACACTTGGAATACCAGGATGGAAATGCGACGTCTCCTTAATCACTTCGTCCGCTTCGAACTGATTCGATATCCTCTATTGAGCAATCACACTTTCAGTTTTCTGCACCATCTGTCCAATAATTGGGCAGATGTTTGTCAGCAGATTTCCGGCATTGGCCGTTTGAATACCGTAACCTTGACTTCTTCTTTCAGATTACCTACCTACCATTGGAGTAGCTGTCGACTTGACATTCCTGGTACTGGAACCGTTACCTGATACGATATGATTCACATGAGTTCCAATGTGTAAATAAGTGCATCTCAAACAAGTATAACGCGACTCGATGACAGAACTCAGTCGACCATAAATCAGTTATGGTTTTCCTATTATAACATTGCATTCTTCGGTGTAATTATTGTGTATGAACGAAATACCACAGTCAATAGCTGTGTAATTTTTAATAAAATTGCAATTGTGTCAGAGCACGTAATAGTTAGACCAAATTGGTATTGTTGTTGCCATGAAATTAACAATTGTGTGATACCTGCCGATTCAACCAGCAACAAAAACAAATAAATAGCAACTTAAAAACAAAAAGTTTTTTTGGCTACAAACAAAGGGGGGAACGTAACAAAGGAATGGATAATCACAACGATCAGAAATTCTCCACGTGTTACTAATCTTTAAAAATACAGTTGCGATTCTCAAGTTTAAGGCGTGGAAGTTGCTAATTTAAACGTCAAGCCCCGAGCATAATTGAAAAAAAGAAGAAATAATTAATCATGCAAAGGGAGTTTAGAAAAATTAAAAAAAGTATTTTTATACGCGTATTTCTGCATCGTTTCAAGATAGTTAAAAAGAACGCTTCAGTTATCCACTAGATCAAATAATGTAAAAGCCGAATCGAGACAGTTGTCCAGCTATAGAACATTTGTTCATTTTTAGTTAATGTAATTTGCTGGAAAGATTCTCTGTATGTTGCTGATATCTAAGCAATTTTAGTTGGATGTTGAATGGTATGCAGAATGTTTTTCACAAATAAAATGTTGAATAATGTATTGAGGAATTCTCCGCATTTGTAGCGTTTCAATTCAAGTTTTTCGTTTGGACATTTACATAAGCTTTAAAAATAATTGCGACAGGTGGATAAGTAAACATACACAACTTTGTTTAGAAAAAGTGCTATTTTTACTAGAACCTGTTCCACACGCCAACAACATGACCCAGGATCGTTTCGAAGAACATTCAAAACAAAAGTTAGACTGATAGTCAAGAAAAAAAAAACGTCGAGAAATAGAAGCGGTTTTAACCTTCCCCATCTATTTGTATTTTTATCTGAAACCTAACATATATTTTTTTCAATGTCTATATCGCTACATTTTTAGAGAGCATTTTGAGCAAAATAAATGATAAATTCCACTGTTTAATTTTTTTTTCATTTTTGAGTAATTAATGTGGCAAAGAGGAAAAAATGGAACCGTGTTTCAATACATTGGTGGTTTCTGAAATAACGCTAGATGAGGCTAAAAACGAAGAACAAACGTGTTTGATCCGCTTTACTTAGAGAACCAACTTTTTGTCGTTCTCCTTTCGCATCGCCTGTGGCCGTCATTCGCGTGTCATTTGCGCAAAGTCCCGTCTTATCACGAAAAACATCTAAATTCGTCCACCTGTGGAGTCCGAAAGCAACAGTGTGCCCAGTTGCCATACGAATGGACCTGCATGACCGTAGGCGTGTGACCACCTTGACGGCAAGGTGAACTGCCTCATTCCGCTGCCATACACAACCACTTGTCGCCTGCTCGCATGGATAAGTCGCTCCTGTTGATCCTGCTGGTTTGTTGTTGGCGAGCTGAAGCGAGATGATCGAGCTTTCCCAACGGCGGTCAGCACGTTGTCTGTCGCATGTGAAAGCCAATTGATCGCGGTTCAATTGTAACAGGCGATGTAATCCGATTATTTCCACCAGTTATTCAATGTGACTTCAGATGACGTGCGGTCCATCGACACCATCTGCATTAGTTGCCAGAAGGTGAAAAATAAAAATAGCAACTGGTATTGCGAAAACTGAAAGTAAATTTGGCCATTAAAGAAGTTGGAACAAGAGAGTTTGCCTTTGTTGACTCAAATTTTCACCAATCCAACAAATGTTTGTGTAAAAATACCGAAAGAACCAATGGTTCCGCATTTATCAATACGGGTGCGGCACGTTATTGCTTTATCATATGTGTAGAAACCTCTACACATAAAGTTGCACAATAAAAAGAATTCGAGATATTAGAAGCTTTCAACCAAAAATTAGTAGAATCAGGAAAGCGAGCAACCGGTAGAAAAAACTTTAAGAAAATCTGATAATAGCTTAAGATAGTGAAGATTTCAATTTGTCTTAATCGTAAAAGAGGACAGATTAATAGATTTAAAAAGCTTCGACCCATAAAAATCTTAAGGGTATAATATTGTTGCATGTACTTATGTACGCGCCTTAAAAGATATATTGCCTTGCCATAATAAAAAAATATCTTTCATTGACGCAAATAATTAATGGAAATAAAATTACGTTATCATAAATACAGCTGATAAAATATCAATTCAATTAAATAATTACATTTTTAAAATTATAATTTATTATAGAAAACAGTATACTAAAAGATTTCATTTTTTGTATCTAAAACTACAATGATTATTAATTATTTAATAATTAATCCAGAAAAGACAAAAGAGTGTTATCATCTTCATCATCAAATGATTCTTGGAATTTGTTAAGTTGACAACAGTGGCTTTCATGAATTTTTTATGAGTTTATGACCCACACAGTGCCATGCTTTATCCAGACAATAGACCACACCTTTCGAGTTGATCTTCTTTAGCATTAAAGGAATATCGGTTTCGGAATACCTACACGAAATACATTATTGCTTTGACCAAATTCTTTTCTATATGGGAGCTTAACAGCTTGAATTACGTGTTGATCCATTATGCTTCAAGTGACATATCGGGTCCGTCGAAGGTTGTATATCACTTTTGCGAATATTTGCTGTAGTTCGCCGTATGGAAGAAATTACACGCTCCTGATGCAGGTCCAGAACTTGATGTTCCTAAGCGACAAGAGTTGTTTTTTCCGAAACAGACATTCAATTGCTACTTCTGATATTGTATTTATCCCCAATGGAATTTACTGTTGTAAGCCTTACACCTAAGACATCTTCTAATCTCTGTTACAAAATGATAGTTTCATGTTTGTGTTAATAATAAATATTTATCCAAACATGATATAACTTCTTCAGCATGCAAAATTTATTTTAATACTCACAGTTGTAATATGTATTATTTATCTCTCTTATATCAATATGTGGAAGAATGGGCTCTCCATTTTTACGCTTCGCTTCCAAATATTGGATTAAAGATGCTACAGTCCTGAGCACGGTTTAATAAAAGCTTCGGTATTTTAACGAGTAACGAATAATGTTACACAATGAGAGGAAGTTTCCAGGAAAGACTCTCAATTAAATTACTAAATACAATGTTTTTATGCATTCAACGAATTAACTGATTGATTTTAATAAATCAATAATCGCTGGATGCGTTAGCAATACCGCATTGCATCTCCAACCCTTTGAAATTAAATCAATCAGGATTTAGCGCAGCGTTTGTTTGCAAAACGGTAAAACTAGAGTTGTAGAATTGGTTGCCCTACACATTAATATGTATAGCAGCACAGCAAACTTATCATAAAATTATTATATCTTGAATAGAGTACAAATCACTACACGCATGTAAATATATGCAGTAGACATTTCCATAACTATTTTGTTGGTAGCCCTTAGTGAGCAACTATATCCTGTCGATTCTTGTTGCATCCTGTTCTCGCATCGTAAAATTTCACTGTCATCAATTTCTCATAACTTGCCATCTTCTAATGAGTATAGAAATCAATAACATAATTTGGATTAAAGTGAAGAACCACATCGAACCAAATATTAAAATCAGAAAGACCCAAGGTTCAAAACTTATATATGAACTTCTTTACAAGATTCGAAAACTTCTTGTGTCACATATCTAAAATTTACGGTAATTGTATATATTTTGACGATTTAATGATTTATTTACTAAATCAATATTTACCAATATAAATTCCTCAACTTTTACTAGATTTGTTATTTATTATGTACAATTTGAAGGTCAATTTACGATTTATTGACAAACAAAAGAACTTTGTTAGAAAATTATTTCAAATTCTTGATGCTACAGTAGTATTCATTTCTCACATTTTAATTGTTGTTGAACAAAATTGTATTCATCCTTTTAATGAGTATAAAAATTATGCATAGATTATAAATTTTATTAAAACAAACAAAATAAGAAAATACGTGGGAGTACATACTAAAATACAAATGAGCCCAATGTGTAGAAAAAAAAACTCGTAGATAATCAACTTATACAACTTTACTCTATAAAGTCGACAAATTTTTTATTTTACATTTCTTAAAGTTAGGATGGGTTTGTTTATTCAATTAATATTTACTAACATAGCATGGTAAATTTTTCAGCTGTTACTTCATGGAGCATTTTCTATTGACAACTAATTGGAAATCCAGTTTACGATCTGTCAGCATAAAAGAAAACTATAAAAATCCATTCAAAATGTTTATGGCAAAGCAGTTACTAATTTCAAATAGATTAATTGTTGTTAATTAAAATTGCTGTTCTTCTTTTAATGGCTATAGAAGTCATCAATATAAATTGGACTTAAGCGACTCAAGCAAAGAAATAAGTGGCACTACATAATAAAACAAAAAGATACTGAAGTTATTTTCAAAGAGAAATAAATTTGAGATGATAAATCGTTTCACCTATTTAAAACTCAGAATGGCTTATTGTAATTCTTTGATTTGATAATAATAATTTTAGTGATTGTTTTGTCAGTTTTTCAAGTTTTGTTCTTTTTGAGCATATATGCAGTTTAGAGGTCAATTTCAGATCTAGTTGTTTCTCTATCTTACAGCTTTTTTAAAAATAAAAGATGTTTTCATCCTCTTCTCTATTAATTATTTGCTAAAAAATACACTTTTAATTTATATTAGTTTAAATCGACGACAAAATCGTCAAGACGAAAAGTGAAATCTGCTCTCTCTAATTTCTGAACAATGAAAAATACTTTTTGGGGCGAGTCTTAACTGTAAGTGAATAGCAGTGTCAAATTAAATAATCACCTGGACCGACCCCGAAATTCGTCTCTGTCTAACGAAATTTGTGAACAATATCGTGTATCATAGCAATTACCCCTTTATATTCCTCTAGTCCCTCTTATACATGTAATTCCTAAATTCAGGAACCATTGTTTGGACGAAACTCGGAAATAACTTTGCTATCGACTTGATCAAATTTCTTGTTGTCTAGTTAATCTGGAATTTCAAATTAACAACTCCACGTTATACGACAACGTGAACTTTAGTGAATTTCCGGGATATCCGAACGTTTAACAAGAGAACACTAGAAGTTTCATTTGCTTCAACGGTTTTTCTACATGCCACCTGCTAATTAATGTACGTAAAAATAGAAGAAGTCGTAAGAGCAAACGGGTCGTGGGAGATTAAAAACAAATAATATTTTATTTCTAAATGGTCAAAATTAACAAAACCTTCCTCTATTCTCATTTTCGCTATGTGAAACGTTATAATTTCCTGTTTCATTGTAACAAAAAGCGTATTCGAAATTACTAACAGTTCTCGCAAACAACACCTGAATCAGGAAAAGACAACAATATGCAGAACGTGATTTACGGTACCATGAGAATTATTAGCTTTAGTGCGGGTTGTTAGATAATTAAGAATAAATCACGCTTTCACCGCAAATATCCGGAATTCTTGCAAATATTTTATTCTCGAATTTAATTCTTAACTGTTTGTGACAGATTAGGGCCTTTTCCTCTTTTGAACGTTCATTTCAATCACGTTGTTATTGACACGTTTCTGGAACTCACGTGCCCGACAATGTTACTCGAACAGTAATTTATTGTTTTTATTAAATGTTTATCTAGAGACATGAATTATTCAAACTGCACTTAGGTTAAATAGTAGGTATTGAAATAAATTTAATAGTTATCGATCGGCTTGCAACTACTGTTAATGGGAATGTGTGTTAATAAGTAATGGCACAAATGATGGCGCTGTCGACGGATTCACAAGTTAACTACCTCTATTTCGCAAACAAGCAGATTCAAGAAACTATTTGTGGCTACATCAATGAAATAGGTAAATCAAGATTTGTTCGGCTATTGTTTTTTCTTATTTAACTTCCACACCTGTCTTGGCAACGTAAATCTTTGACAGGTTGATACACCAATCCCTTAAAATTATTGTAATATTAGAAAGACTATAAATAATTCTGATAAATTGAAATAGATAAATCTGTTAATTTCTGCCAGTTAATAAAAATTAAAATTGTTTAAACCACATGGACTGAGGTTTCAATTATGTTAGCAAAAAAATGTGTTTTTTCCTTGATTGGTGCTTCTCTGCCCTTCATTCTTAACCGTAGATCCAAGATTAATTTCATCGTATTACGTTAATCTTGATTGAAGCTCCTTCCCTGTAACCAAATGGACTGAATTCTGCAATCATCATTCAATGATATTTTTAGAAAGCAAGCAACTGCTAAACATTATGTTTGCTCCTAATTTCTACGTTACACCAAAATTTTATAGCTAACAAAGATGTTCTCATCTCTCAGCAAATATGTACATACTTTCACTACTAGGTTTGAAATAAATCAATCCGCGATTACTTTCAAATATCCTCCCCAATTTGCCGTTTAACGCACGCAACTTTTGCTTTAATTTAAACTGACACAATTAAAGGTATTTCGTTCTTTTCTCTTCCAAATTAATTTCAAGAGTATATTGAATCATCCTTAAGAACTTAGGGATGTTTCAACTGTCGCAATTTGGGTTAGCCGCTTCTTTAGTAGCGTCTTATTATCCGGAGAGAGTGTGAGATTGTCCAATGTCATCGAGAAAGCACACCGGCAAGGAGACTGCAACGATCGCGCAAGTGGCACAAACCTCGTAGTCTTCAGCTGACCGCCGCGTTCGCCGTTACGATTGTGCCGTTAATTGCCTAATCGTTGTCTGACTAACTTTATCCAGTAAGTTTGTTGTGATTAGTTTTGGTGATTGCGTGGATTAAGAGCGGCAGCTCTGTAAATTGAACAGATGTTGAGGCACCGGTACCGAATTGGTCCGGCAACATTTTGACCATCGGTTCAATGGACGACGTTAATTGATCTAGAAACAAACAAGAAATAAACAGCAGTTTTTGAGACAGTAAGTACCTTTCATCCCTCGTAATAGTCACTTCGATAATTTAATTAAATGATAGTTTTGTTTTCCCATTGGTTTTGCCAGTGCTTACACATCCATAACGTAAATGTTTGTCTGCCTGTTAGACAAACAATAAGGCCTATCACGAATACCATTCTCTGGGAATAATCGTCGCTAGCTCGGGAACGAACCATCACGTTTCCATTGTATGTATCCTGCAAGCAGGAAATTTCAACGCGAATTAAAATTATGCTGAAACAGTTTCGTAGTTTGGGTGTTGAACTTTTCAAGAGAATCAAGAAAACCGTCATCGATTCAGCTAAGTGATATACTCATAATATCGGTCTAGCACAAATATAAACTAAGAAAAATATTTTTGCTTACCTTTGAATTATATTTCAAATTTGCCTTACGAGAAAGCGTAAGCTTAGTGTGAAGGCATCGTCGTGTCGTGCAGAAACCTTGCAGAAACTCCTATAATGCAACTCCTCTTTTATTATCATGAGAGTGGCACATCGCATTTCATCGCTAGGAGCTTTTGTGAAAAATGTGGTTTTAACTAAAAAAAAAAATACTTGCAGCTGACATGAAAAGAAAGGTAAATCTAAAAAGAACTTTTTGTGTTTTTTACCTCTGTGTATACCGTTGATGAGTTCTTTAAAATAGATGAAGACATTAAATTACGTCTATCTAAAAAATAAGTTTCAAAAAACGTAAAAAAATGTATCGATTAATAGACGTAACAACTTTCCAAATATGCAGTTTAATGATAATGAGGTATATATTTTCTATTTAATGAGATTTTTGAAGCTATTTGGTTTAATTAGTTACAACGTAAGGCAAAATGAGGTAAGTACTGATTAAATTATACTCACTGTTATTAAACTGAGCAGCTGTGATTGTAATAAATATTTTGCTTTACGTGCATGATTTGACTGTGAGAGGAATGTGAAAAACACTATTGTGGTCATTTCAGGAAGTTTTATTAGCGTGGTTTAAAAAAAAAACATTATTATGGCCAATAGCTGAAGAGAGTAGAAAACAAGGACGATTTTATTTGAAAAGAAATGGTTTTTAATATTTTAATAACTAGAACTAAGTGAAAAAAAACCTTGTTTTGGATTTCAATTTTTCAGACTGAATCTATTAAGTGTAAAAGCTTCAAGGTCTCCAAAGTACCAAATGCAAGATAACAAAAAGTCTTCTTAATTATTTTCAAATAATCAACTCTTTTTAGATATAATTTGCAACAGCACTTGTTTGAATTAGACACGTCTAATGTTTTTAGGCGTATAGCGTCATATTTTTAACTTTTGAGGTATAATATATCCTTCAATTGAAAATTATATGTAGATTTTGTATAAACTCATTGCATTAATATATAGCAAAAATCTGCATAAACTTATTATCTTTCAAAAATAAATCTCTTGTAAAATTAGCTGATAAAACTTCTGCTTTTAGAGATATAAAACTTTCCTGATAACAATGTTTACGTTTGAACGTTAAGAAAATTAATATGTGACAGAAGTTTCACGTATTGGTAACATAAGCATCTCCTACAATAACTCATGTTCTTTCGGAGATTGTTTAAATTTTTTTACAGAATTTGCTACTATATTCCGGTAATATAGCAAATACAGTATTATATTTGCTTCTTTTTCCATTTTAATTTATTTACAGGATTAAGTGAATATATAGAATTTATTTATGAAAACAAGCAATGTTACTACATAGATAATTTTTTAGAAATCCTACACTTGTTTATCACCATTACTAAAAACTCATTCAATTCGAAAGAAGCAAACTCGACAAGTCAATTTAATATATTTGAATACACTGTTGAGCTTCATAATATCTAAGGCTGTACCAAAGTTTTTGATTGGATAAATGACTGCAGTTTCTAAAAGTTCTATCGGGATTATATAAAAAATTTGCCACGTCTTTTATAAAAATATACTTTTCTTTCCAGTTATTAGGGTGTAATTAACAAAAAAAATTCAGACTTAGAAACCGCTACTTTTCTTTCCATTAAATTCTACTGAAGCAACGATGTCTGAAACGCAATCTTTGAAACTATAGGAAATGATTATTAGCCTTCCTTAGCTCAACTTTGCTGACGTATAGTCACCTACGGCAAGAGCGTTCTTTGTATACGACTTTCTCATTTTTGTAACACCTCCAGTGTTTACGATGCGTAATTTTCGACATAAAGTCCGCTTCAACTATGCGATGTATTTTTCCATTATTGCTCCACTCACTTTATAAGTTTTTGCACTAGACAGTACAAAGACCTATGCAGGATTTTTCCATTGTTTGGCCTCAGTTGTCACGACAAAATAAGATTCTCTGTTACTCCTCTGGGTAATTGTGCGAAAAAATCCAAACAAACACCAGAGTTGCTTTCTATAGTAGGAAGTGTATACATAACAATGGCTAATAGATACACGATAGGCAGATATGATTCGATTTCAACCTGACGCATATTCATGAGAGATTGTAAATTCGGTTTTTGTTGACGTGATTAAGAAATGTTTACGCGGTTCGGTCAAGCTTAACAACTATTAAAGACACCTTCAGTCGTATTTTAGAAAATTTGGATAAAACGACTAAAATTAAATGGAAATATGCGATTTCTCCAAATGTTAAGAATTTCTTTGTTTTTTTTTTTGAGTGTTTACGATCAATTGAATTCTATTGGGAGGAATTAACTATTTTAATCTCTCGATTTTTAAGGTTAAGATTAAGACCGATTAATTGTTCGTTATCGATTACGGCGGGATTAGAGGGGTCGCCTGGGTACAGCCTGTTACAATTAGAAAGGTTCTTAGTGTTCGGTACTGAAACGCTTAAATTTGCAGATAACTCCCCGACCATGGACCAGATCGGCGTGGTACCTCCGCCGCTTCCTCCGAAGACCCGTCGGTCCCCTCCAGACTCATCAGCAACGGTACTATCAAACTCCGGTACTGATGCCGACGTGTTCGAATACACATACCCCGGTGAAGAACCTCAGAATCATGTCGTCAAGATTCGTATCAACCCCGAAGTGAAGGGTAATTCCGGTGTGATCTGTGACGTGGCTCCGTGCATCCGGATTAGTGTTAACAATCCGGAGATGATCCATCAGACGGCAATGGTTGACGCGTCCTCCGAAAGATCCAGCGCTTATTTCTTCTATAATTGTGCTGTGATGTCGAGTGGTCAAGTGTCTCCGAGTGACACATTGGATTCCGGTACTTGCAGCGATCTGGACGGTACTCCGCCGCCGCTTCCTAAGAAAAAAAATGCGGGGGTGTCAGTGACTTTAATTGGAGGACAACATAAACGAGCCTCCAGTTTGACGAGTAGCGCCGACCCCGACAGCGATGATAACGAGAGCAATATCAGTTGCGATTCGCTAAATAGCGGCAAGATTTCACCTGTTAACAAAACCGGTACGATACTACCCCAGACTCTTTTGCAAGATATTAGGAAACGCAACAGCCAACTTTCGACGACGCCTGATAACGGAATTGTCAAGTCTTACGAAGAACGGAAAGAAGAAGAAAAGATCATTCAACAAATACCTGCAGATTTTGACACTGATATGTTTTACAATTTCCATCTGAACGAGAATGTGAGAAACGACGAACTACCCCCAACGAAAACGGTGGTGGAAGACGAAACTTTCGCTGGTTATAAAAACATTCTGGATGATGGTGTTTCAACTATACGAAGCGCTAAGGGTACAGTGCGGGGTGTTAGAAATCGGGTGAGGGCCGGAATAGCTACTTTTCTTCAGATAAATTCGACCATTAAGGTAAGATAATCAACACAATTCTTGATTCGTGATAAGATATCGATGATAGTAGCGATATTTCGAATTTTTGTGGGATTAGTTGTGATGCGAGCGATCCGAAATGTTTTTTAGGGAATATGACGAAATTCGCGGCGTGAGAGGTTCGGTTCGCGGATATAAGAACCGCGTGAAGGACAGTGTTGCGATTTATATGGAAATTTGTTCGAGTGTTAGGGTAAGGCGAATTCTTCGAGTGATAAGGTCGCAGTTGAAAACCGAAAAAGGCGGCTAACAGTTACGTCAAGCGGACGTGTCGGCGACAAAGGCAGCCGACTGTTGCAATGACCTCACCTGTTGCAATTTCTAAGTTCTTGGTTTGCTTTGTTTCGTTTTTGTCAAAATAATTGCAGAGGATTCAAAGCGACTCAATTTGTTCGCGAAAGTTTCTTATCTTGAATTAGTATCTCGATGACGTTCATGCAAACTTTAATTTTTTTGATAAGAGTCTATCATGAACTTTAGACACAACAAACGTAATGCATTGTGATTTACTATCAGATGCAACGTACACTGGTAGATAAACAATATATTCTATAGTTCCAATGACTTTGAATTATTGTTATTAGAGAAGTTAAAAGTTATTACCAGCTGTCGTAAAAAGGGAACGTGTAAAAAGTTGAGGTTGTTTTAGTAATTCTAGGTTTTAAGTCTCGAGTTCTCCAATTTCACAACTTCTGAACATTTGTAATAAAGTTTCGCACATTTGTGACATTGGAATTGAGAACCCTTCCATAAATATAGACGTTTAGCTACATATTTTGATTTTCGAAAATATTCATCACCATCGTCAAAATTCAAGCTACTCCAACGTCTCAAGACTACGGGTATCAACATTTTTTTGAGGTTCCCTGTTCAAATTTATTTTATATCAAAATGCGGTCTCTGGTTCTCTCGCATAACGTGAGCTGTCCGTGTAGCGTGGTGATTCGATATTGTGCCGAATGGCCTCGTTTAGGGGAAAACGTCCGGGTTATTTACGAACTGTAGCGGAATTTGTCGGGAAGAAATTATTGTAGTTCCGCAAAATTAGGCGGTGCTCAGAAATGACACGATCCCGCTTCCCGCTGCATCCGGCTGCTGAAGAGTCCCCGACCCAGCAGCGCGTCGATGCAGGAAAGAAATCGGTTAATTGGGGCCGTTAGAACTGTTTAATATGTTAACAAGACCGGAATATTCGTCTTAACAATTTCAGCGTGCGCCATTCAAAATCTTTCACGATCCGGTAATATTAATAGAATTTACCGTAAATCGAGACCGCAGATGGTTCTCTCGGAGGCAAAACGTCCTCATTACGTACCGTTCACCTTCAAAGACACACCAGAAAACGCAACGATAAAACTTTTACCAATCACGCATCATCCCAAAATTCCGACACGAAACAATGCCGCGGCGAGAGTGAGTCAATGGTGAGATTATGAGATATGCATTTTGGCCGTTGGGTGTGAATGAAGAAGATGCACCGACGTGAATTCGGCAATGGTGAGGTGTGGCGAGGTGAAAGCGTCGATCCGTTTGAGAAAATCACGAAAATTTGTGTTACTTACGTAATAATTTCTATTATGCCACTTACTCGAGTTATATAAATATATAGAAATAAATAAATAATTAACGGCACGGCCCACGGTTAACCAAAAAGAAAATTTTTAAAATTGCACAATCAATATTGCGGAAGTTGCTCAATCAAGAAAGAGAACGAAATTTCGAGTATTAATGGCACTCCCAAAAGTTATAAAGATGATAGATGTTTCTGCGAAAACACAGAAACGTCAATTGAAGAAGCACGCTACAAAGAGGGGACGTTCCGATCTAACAAGCTCGCCTTTCACTTTCTTGTTTTTCGTCAACAACCAAGTGTTGGTCGAATAGACCGCAGTCCCGGTGGGGCAATTAAGCGAAACTCGACCAACCATTAAAATAAAACTGTTTGATCTCTTAAATGTCCGCAAAATTATTTGTTTTTTGAATAATGGATTAGAGAATTAATTCTGTGTTCTCAGTAAGTACCCAAACAGTTTTAGTTTAAGATAATCCTTTGATACTATAAATAAAGTAAAACGTATCGTGATAAATTATTATTATTTTTTTAATTGATTAATGAAAAAGCATTCTTCTGCTTATTGAGTCTTTAAGATAGATTGACGAAAGCTTAAAAATTCATAAAAAGTTATCTTCATGATTCTTAAGTTGTTGTTTCAATATTTAACTGGAAGGACGAAAAAGTAACATTTCTAGGTTTATTTTAAAATTTTATTTGCATTAACTTCCGTGCACTTTCCCAGAAGTGCTCAAATTGCCCCAGATATCAACAACAAAATTGAAAACTTTTGCAAAATCGACAATTTAATCGGAAACATGTCGCATTAGAAATTGGTTATTTGGTATTAAATTTTTATTACTAGTATACCGTACTAATTACCGGAAGTATCCATATATCGGATAAACTTAAAAATATTAAAAGAAAAATATTCAAGATTTCTTTCTAAGTAGAGGTCAACACATTTCCTTAAAGAGAAGCGAAATCAAAGAAGTTTGAGAAAAACAATAACCAAATCACACATAAATTTTGTCAAAATATCTGCCACTGGATTTACACAACAAAGATTCACAAAATTGTTTTTATTAAATTTCAATTTAATTTACTTATTTATTTAGTGGCCATATTCGTATTTGAAGTAGTACCTACCGTATAAATGGAAACAAGCCAATACACAATCATAACTAAATAAAGAAATTTCAACCAAGTTTATATGCTACTTTTGTTGTCCATAAAAATTATGTTGAGGTGTAACCTCTGATTGATTGCACGTGGTGCACTAGTTTCGAGAAACGATGAATTTTGTGAAGCAAATGATAAATAAATAAAGTAACGTATATTAGCAAAAGCTCATGGAGACGAAGAAACAGAACTAGAAAACTTCAGCGAAGAAGTGATTGTGTTAGAAGTTGACCAAGAACTCTCAAAAGTCGCGTAGCCAGCACTTAAATAGCCGACCAGTAGTAGGGATGGTTACGGTAAAACTCTACTCAACAAATTATTACAAAGTGAATCTAACAATTCATTTCCAAGGCTTATTCTTATTAACTTTTTTTGCGTCATATTGAGAATTGAAAATATTTTTTTGAAATCAGTTCTGTGATGTCTAGAAATTAATGAAGTATAGAAAATGGAATAAATTACTACAATATATGAAGGTCCCATAGAACCAAATTATACAAACCAATTTATTCAGTTTTTTTTAAATTTTACTTTCAACATGTTGTCACCATCCACTATTATTATTTTAAGTCGTATATTACGTTTTTATCCGATTTTGAATAATCGGTAATATCAGCCTCCATTCTTAACAAATTTTCTACCCCGTTATTGAAAAATTATACACTTTGGAATGTTTACATTTATTTATTGGCCGGGAGTAAATTGCACAATTTTAATTCCTAATATCAATAAACAATAATTTCATTATTATATCAGTATAGGAACCTAAAATATTATTTAAAACCACTCTAGGCTATTACTTTAGAAAATTTACTTTTGCCTAATCTTTTTGACAATTTCTATTCCTCCATAATATTATTTATTAGTTTCAGTTTTCTTTACTACTGGATCTTGACAAACTTTGCCCAATCTCTTCTAGATGGAGAAAAATGTGTCTCTGTTCATTGAAAAAAGGACAGCAGAACGCTGTTTTGTCTTTCTTTATAATTAACCAAATGATTCCCTAAAGCTGGAATACCTCAAACAGAACCTTTATTTATCATTAAGCTAAGCTTCTTCTCCATAAACGTTTGCGCTTCGTCTTTTTTGAACACTCAGTTTAGCGAATCTGACAAAATGGGAAGTTTGTCCTTTTGTCCACTGTACAGTTGACAATACTATTAGAATGTAACACAGTTACTGCCACTACCACTTAAATTAATAGTGTTTTGACTGTGCATTATGTTGGGATACATTCTGCATTTCCAGGTACACCAAATTGGTCATCTAAAATAAATAAAACGCAATTTTGTTTATTGATACAGAAAAACAAGTTTTACGTTTGTGTAAAGAATTACATTAGGCAGAAAGACCGAACAGAAATATTAGTGCTATATCATTATAAATAAAAAAAAGTTGTTTCACTCAAAAGTAGCTGGTGCAGTTTGTAAGAAAAAAATAAGGTGACAATGGTCGAATTAGTCATTTGACAAACAGTCATCGTTATTTCTTTTTGTTTAGACAGGAAAGGCATAGTACCATGCTTTTGGCTAACCCTGTAAATTTACAATGGATGTTACTAAATATTTTGCTGCGATAAATATTTATCCCCTTAATCTCCTCGTAATGACTATGATTCTATCGATTTCTATCGTGCCTGTAGGTACTGTAAGCCTAAACTCATACATTGAAATTGATTTAATAGTCAAGTGTAGAATTCAACTCTTATCGGAATCATATTAACGTATGTTTTTAAGAATAAATAAAGCTAATTACATTCAATTATTACTTTTAACTTCCGAACAAAAATATATATTCAAGAAAGTTTAATTTCAATTCAAGAACTTGACCTGAAACCTGAAAGTCGTTAGTTTGGTAAATTATTAAATGTTTTCAGGAATTGTAAATCGTACTAAACTTTATTTTATAACAAAGCCCAAAATGGATGATTTCTGACTAAAACATATTCTTTGAATTTTTGTTTTTAGATAATAAAAATAAACTTCCAAACCTAATTGGCGTTCTTTGTGGCCAGTTTTTTTCAATATCCACCGTTATTATATTATATTCTATACTTCTACCAAATTTCTCAACCTCATTTCGTGGATGGGTTGTTACACCCGCTTTTTCCCTCAAACGTTTGCCTTTTGTTCGTAATTTAGTACTAATCACGATTACGTTACCGAAAAATTGGCGTGTTGCGTTTCGCATGCAAATTGCTGGCGAGCCGGAACCGGCTTGAAAGGGCGGATCTGATACGACATGCCTTGAGTTAATTGTTGAAATCATTTAGTTAATTGCGGCGCTTTACGCCGCCCACCTGTAAAACTCCTAACAAATATTCAACTCTTAATTTGTGTGAAATCGTTGCTCCGGGCGGCCGGAGACGCGGTCCCGTACACCCTGTCACTTCGCAAAGGGGGACATTACGCAATTAAACGCTCCGCTATTGTCCTGCAATTTTGCTGAAATACGATCAAAACACCATTAGCCCGTGCACAAAGCGAATTTTCGTCAGACTGCTAAATAAATTTCCCCGTACATTACGATTTGAAAGCGAATTCCGCTAAGTCGCCGGTGCGGAAATGGAGCGTTCTGAAATTCAGACGTCGCCGTGGTCATGACGAAGCGTGAATTTTAATTTTACACCCGCAAAGACCCGCGACTAATTGATTGATGAGGGTTCTTCGTCGGTGATTTATGGCGGAGCAGGTGACATCTATTAGATACTCCCGGGGAGTTGACGGGCTTTCGACAAGCGTTAACCTGGTGGGAGTTTTGGAATAATCGACGGTAATACTGGTAAACCAACAATGAAACTGCAAAGATTGATGCACAATAGCAGTGTCGAGGTTGGAGTTTCCTTCAGATAGGCCACGTCATGTGCATTTAGCTCACCGGAGAGCCCAGTTAACAATGGTAATAACATCAAATGTCAGGCGTCATAACGACATCGCGAACAATCGATTGACATTTCAACTTTGTATAGAAAAGATATAAGACAGTTGCGTAAAGTTCTGTTATAATTTAATTTGCGACAAAAAGATTCGAGTTGCAGATATGACGAAACGTTTCTTGCCATTCTCTATTTTTAAAGAAATTTAGGGGAGGCGGTAGAATGAAAGACAAATCTTACAGCTGCAGCAGATAAACACAAAAACCCAGCACAGGTTTTACTTTAATTTTTTCATGATACGAATAAGTGTGTACGTATTACTATTTTCGAATTTGTAATGATTCCTAGTTTTTATTTTATACAGGCATTTCAAAGTTAATTTTAATTTTTTAACAAAGGGACCTATTGTACTTCCATTGTAGAGGCTAGTCAAAATAGATCAAAAACATTCACCACTTAAAAGCAATTAAGGAGGCTAATTATTATTGTTGAGGTTTAAATGCCATTTCACAATATGTTCTCCCGGCGCCTCCGCCATTGGTAACATCATCTTCAGTGCCGCGACACAGCGTGATTGCGTAAACTACAATTTACCTTATATTAACACGCGTCAAATTTATCCCTGAATAGAAATAGGGAGATACGTCATTACACTCTTTATAATTTATACAGACCTCCTATTACAGTCCTTGCTTTGGTCAATTTTGTCCAATTCACTCCAAAATGTAATTATTAAATAATATTAAATAATATTAAATAATATTTCATAATGTTCAAAGAAATTTGTGATAGCAACTTTCCCTAAAGCTTACTATTTTATAGTTTTATAAAAAATAAGATAAACGACAACTTGCAGAGCGTCTTTTGAAAATGATCTTGAAATATCATGAATTTGCTCCTTATATCATATTTTCCTAAGACCTTAGATTTTGTTGCTACTCTTTATATTATGACTAATTATTGCACAAGTAGTTTTACAAGGGTGACTGAAAAAAATTGTTTATAATTACAGAAGAGAATTAACTTAGATTTGTCAAAATTATTTGGCTCATGATTTTACAAGATAACCCAACTTAATCATTTTGCCAATCATTACGTTGATTTATAAAATGATATTTTTAGACATTCCTAATCCTTTTTATGATTTTGAAGCTTTCAAAATTAGCAAGATTTTGTAAAATGACGAATTATTGATTTCAAAACTTCGAAGAACTATTATACGTATTCAATTTTGACTCAAAAAAATGTTAGACAAAAAAAAAATCTTAGCATACTCTAAACTTTACAAGAATTTTGAGATTTTAAACCTCAGTAAAACAAAAAGAGAATCCTCCATTCAACCAATATTTATTTTTTCTTCATTTCTCTTCATTCACTCAGATTGTGGAGGAGGGGGAAGAGATTTCCTTCTAATTGTTGAAAACCCCAAACCTCTATTTTCATATATCGTAAAACGTTTTAGCCGTTATTGTGACGTTGTAGCAGGAAATTCCAGAAGTCAACAAACTGTTTGTTGGCAATTCCCTACTTAAAAGCTATCTAATTTCTCTTTAAATCGTATTCATTAAGTACCCCAAACTTGCTAATTTTTTTCTGAGTCAAGTTTATTAATTTCGGCAGTTATAAGATTGTTGAGAACACTTCTGAAATGGTCGAATTTAAGAAAATCGAAGGTCCTCGATAATTAGCCCTGGTCGGTTCCGCGTTTGCCGATTGTTGCCCGACTGATTGTTTTTGTCTGCGCGAAGGCCGTGCTGAGCAACAAATTAATTAACACTGAAATTGCTGTAACAGCTGGTCACGTTGTTGACATTTTCTAAAAATCAACTATTATTTGCGATTGCGGATTGCGGCCGTCGTTATTAACGGTTCTTGGGTTCCAAAATTTTGTAGCCTCCTACTCTAGTTCTCGATTTTTAAAACGCTCAACCGGCCAAATGATTAATTATCCCGCTAAAACAGCCTCCCAACGATTAAACCCATAACGCTACAAGAACTGTGGTAAATAAGTTATAATTGAAGACGCAACTGCTGTAGCGTATCGTACCGCTATGTAATCTTTACCGCTAGTACGACGTGTGTGGCTCGTTGTTTAATGCTACTGTCGCAGAAAACTGCTACGTGGACGCAGGAATTTCAGACCGTAAACAGCCGAGACCATATTTTATATTCCGGCCAAGGAAGGAACCGTGTGATATGGATATTCTCCGGTTGATTTATGGTTTTCTTATCGAGAAATTCGGACGAATATGCAAACGATTCGAAGCGACTCCAAATTAACAGAAAAACCCTCTTATGCGAAATAAACCAGGGCAAGAGCCCCGCACGCGCAGCTGCCGGAGCCCTGAATTTTCTTTTTAATTAATTACGCCACTCCCGACACACAACTCCAATTACGGGCGTAATTTATATCTAATAGTGTGAACTTTCCAAGGCCGCCAAAGTTTGTCACTTCGTTCACGATTCGAACTATCAAGGATACCGGTAATTAGAATGTTTCAATTTCTTAACACTGCAAAAATTGCGACAAAGAAGTGTTGGGGCCCGCCGCAACAATAAAAACCGAAATGTCACGGTGATTCAGTCTCGAAATTTGAATGCGAAGGAAATGAAGCGGGAACGTAGAAACTTTCTTGTTTAATTATGAAAATTATTGTATAAACCATGCTGTACTAGAAACGGTTTCGTCATGGTGTAATTGTTTGAATAAACGAAAGATGATCCGAGACTAAGTTTCCGGTGAAAATGATACTGAACCGTAAATCGCGACCTCCTGGGGTTAGGATTTTATTTCGACCGTGTCCTCGTCTACTGTCGGTTCCCTAGTATGTTCGCTTCATTGGTTTTTTGGTGGGTTTGTGTAATTTCATTAGAGAAACATACACAGTAAAAATGCTGATGATTGAATCAACAATTTGCTGACTTTTGTTGCGCAAGCCGATTATCTTTAATGTTACGTCCTTCAAATTGTTGCTTAATAACAATATATTTAATGCTATATGCGATAATTAATTTCTATATTCTGACTATACGCGCCATGTAGAAATAAATGTAGTTGGTAGCCTCTGGCTTAGCAAAGAAAAACAGCAACAATGAACCTATTTACCATCAGATGTAAAATATCTCTTAAGTTACAATTAAGAGTTGGAACAAGTCCAGAATAATTAAAACTTTTTTTTTAAATTCAACTTTTAAAATAAGTAATGTAGTTATTTCAGAAATTCTTTTAAGATAACGTAAGAAATACAAAACAAAGCTTTTAATTAATTATGCACTAGGGTTGTGAACAACGATTCAAATTTTTATTAATTTATTTGGCAGTTATGGGCGTTAAATTATGTATAATTGACGTCAAAAACTTTAATATTATGATTCCACAGTTATCCATAAAAGTCGTGTTTTAGCTTAAGACTTGTCATTCCCCTCAACGCTTTTTGTGCCGTCGGTCTAGTTTTTATTCTTGAAGGAGAAACTAAAAGAGCCTTTTTAATAATTTGGCAACTGGAAACTGATCTTTACGTGATGATTTGCTACATGGGGTTTCTTCCCAAAGGAAAAGTTGAATATTATCTATCTATATCTCTATCAAGTCCAATATCAAAAATATTTATAAGAACTTTTATAAAATTAGTTTAAAATTATGGAAATAAAAAACATTTAGTTAGATCCAAAATCCTTTATTGCATCCGGTAATTAATAAAGGAAAATTTAAATGAAGCCAGGGCAATGCAAGGAAAAAATTTTTGATAGTAACAAATTAAAACAAAGAATATAAACTCCATCTAGAGCTTTCGTTAAATAATGATAAGAAAGAAAATTGTTAACATCTGTCGAAAGAATCCCGCCGTATATGAGAAGGATAGGCAAGAAATATCTAAAATAAAGCTGCGCCACAAATGGCGGAGGCGCCGGGTGAATTTCTACGCGTTTACATCTATTATTTGCCATAATATTTGTTGTTAAATTATGTGGTTTCAAACAACTGTTAAAATAATTTTAGCGGGCTAAGGCTTAGTAAAGTGCATCATGAACTTCTACAATACTTAATTTAATATAAAAAACTATAGCTTTAAAATAATTAGAAAGTGAAAAAACGGTATTATTTTGTTTTAACATTTAACACAATAATAGTGAAAAAAATTGTAAAAATTATGGATTTTCATCATTAAGGACATCTTAGTTTATATTAGAAGTTCGTAAAAATTTTACATAGTGCCAAATAAGATTGAATGAACATCAAATCACCATGTTTGAGTTCATATACGCAAGCAGAAGATAAATTGAACGGATTGAAGTTTTAATTAATATCTTGAACAGAATGGAAGAGACGAATAGTTAAGTTGGTGTTACTGAATGAAATCTTTGTGATACTAAACCTTTTAATTTCTCAAAAAAGCTGTCAATTGTGTTGAAAAATATTCCGGACCTTCAAACGCGTAAACGTAATGCATTAAAAAATTGTTTCTTCTTTACCCGCAATTAATAAAGCAATTATCGACTTAGTGGTCTTTAAATAATGCAATTATAATTTTGACCCAAAAGTTTCCCTTGACGGAGGCAATGGCCTGAGGGCAAAAAAAACCGCTGAAAAATTCGGTACGCAAATAGTTGTTTTACTCGTTGCATAATTAATAATGATTAGAGTTTAAATTCAAATTTCCTTGCCAACCAGCCATTTGGTCAAATTAAAATTCATTGCTTGCCATTCCAAATCATCACGGTTTTAATTAAAACTGCCACCCTCGTAGAAATCTGATTTCGGTTCAATCATTCCTGAGGAAAATTCATATTAATTTCGCTGTTCTACTTTTCATTATATACTATCGTTTCTTATAGGTTCCAAGTGAACGAATCTTGCGTTCCATTCCATACGTGCGAAACAATTAACACTTGTTAAAACAGCGTGAAATAGTTAGAGCTCACTATAAGATAGTTGGTAATTAATTGCTGAAGAAAATATTATACAAATACTATTAGAAATACAAACAGAAGCTTTCATGCAAGAAAACATTTACAAGTTCTCATCGTTTCATTACCTAATGAACATGATAGCACTTGTTAAAAATTAATTAATAACATTTTACCTTAATCCAAAAATTGCTTGTAACTAAATTAATTAAGTAAGCTGGTTAATTACGGGACATTTGGGAGGGTGGGATTCTGAAACTGGCAACTTTAGACGCAGAAATCTCGCGTTCTCGGTGTGAAAAACGACGGTCTTCATTAAGGTCCGCGTTGAAAGCTTAACTGAAAGTTATTGGTGGTAGATACGGCAAATTTTTCTTATTGTTGTTTCCATCATTCAATTAAACGCTAATTTTGTTGTGTGGGAAGGCATAATTACTATTGAAATAACAAAGAACTAGACGATTGCAACTAACATATCTAAGAATTGAGTTTAATTTCTTCATGTAATCGGCTGAATTCTTATAGCTTGCATCTCCTTTGGGAGGCGCTCCAATTTCCTGATTTATGCGCCTCTGCATGCAAACGAAACGTAAATAAAGGATTAATAAAACATTTGATGCGTTATATGATGCGTCAGCCAGGCGAGGATGTGTGGTGGTACAAATCAGTAGCGTCCTGCTTTTAAAAAATTTAAATTGTACGGAGTATTACAGGAATAGCCTAATTGGTACATTCTATTATTTACAGCGTAGTTACTCAGAAAATTTGTTAATAAATAGATTGACATGACAAGAACTTAATTTACGAGAACTCGTTAAAGATAATAGATAAAAGATAGATGGAAGTCACAAGGGTTGTTAAAGACCATCTCCCTATTTTAGACAATAATAGCTAGGTTTAGAATAACGAAGGTACAGACAGAAGTAATTATTTTGTGTCTTTACATACATTGATATGTTTACAATCCCATGAGATTTTAAAAGTGTTGTATAAGCGCCGACACTGCGTATCGTTAATTGGAGATTTTGAATGTTCGAATACATCGGCGGCAATATAATTGCCAGTGTTTCTGTTAAAAGTAAATAAAATAGCGGATGAGCAGCAACCTTGAACTTTAACCAAAGATCGTGAGAATGTTTAGCAATCAATCTCGGTAATAAATTATAGGTTCAATCATCTTTGCCGCGTTATGCAAATGGAAAAATCCGTGAGAGAAGGTCTAGATCTGCAGCGAATTTTGTGCAACCTCGTTCACTTTCATCTAATTTATGAGAACGCAGCCACAATAAAGTTTCTACAGTTTTTGCCATCGCGATTTCTTTTAATTAAATTCTTTGTCTCATTTTACCCGCCTAATTCTCGAGGAAAATCTGTTAACAATGGAACATTCTAAAATTGATACGATTTCGTTTCTCTAATTATCGCTGCAACGTAATCAGGAAGGAGAGCAATAATTACGCGACGCCAGTTTCACTGATACCAATTTCAAAC
The DNA here is from genome assembly GCA_905333025.2 of Pyrochroa serraticornis. NCBI lineage: Eukaryota > Metazoa > Arthropoda > Insecta > Coleoptera > Pyrochroidae > Pyrochroa > Pyrochroa serraticornis. The sequence goes on along the minus strand of HG995157.1, from coordinate 2,082,686 downwards.
GGATTGCAACCAGTTTTTACAGAAAAATTTAATTTTCTTACGTTTTTCTTTCTTTTTAGAACTACAAGGAAAAGGACGCGGGGAAAGTAGTTGTGTACACGACGACAATGGGCATCCTGCGGGAGACCTACCAGGCTTGCATGAAAGTGAAGCAGATCCTGCGGACGTTGCTCGTGAAATTCGAGGAGAGGGATGTTTTCATGAGCAACGAATATCAAACGGAAATAAGGGAGCGCATGCGTTGCGACCACATCCTCGTGCCACAGGTGTTCGTCGACGGGCAACACGTAGGGGTAAGTTGACCCAGCCGAAACTCCGCCACTTGTCGCTCGCTCGATCGACCTTGAACGGGAAATTTCTTCCTGCTGCACGACCGTCGGCGGCTGATGCGCCGCCGTCGAACGTCCTGCATCGGAGATAACGTAAATCGTCGCAAAGTAGAGTTTCGAGACTCGATAATGGAGATGTCGTCAAGTTATGGCTCCTAGGAGAAACAGAAATACAGAACCGTAACTAAAATTCTGATAATATTCATAATTTTCTTTTGCTTTTCGTAAGTTCCACAAAAAAATTCTCAATTTTAAAAAATATTTGTAAAAATTAAACGTTTATGACACCGAGACACTGCCGGATTCTGCTCTGGACGGCTAAAAGGCGTCTGATTAAAGTAGAGTAAACTATGCTTGGAAATTTCACGCAACATTGCAGAGGCGACCAAAACAATGTCATTTATCCACAGAAACAACAATAACACAACGACGTACCAACAGTATGTCGCAGATGTAAATATTTATTCAATTCCTGCAAGTTACCAGCGGCACTCTATTGATTTCTCCGGGGCATAACGCAGACAATTTCAACCGTTTCTAGAAAACAACAGTTTGATTGCCAAAATGTTTAAAAGTAATCGCCAATTACCATAAAGAAAATTTTAATTTTCCCTCAATTTTAGTGAGTATTCAAGTATTTAAAATTAAAATAATTGTTGAAAGTATTTATTAATCTTTAATAAAATCTCTGGAACAAAGGCACCTTAGCAGGTGTTTAAGAGATGTTTTTCCTTTATTAATAATTTAATGATGCACACGCGATTCAAATTTAGTGGCATCGATAATGATTGGTATAAGGCTGCAGTTTAAAATAATATCTTGTTGACGTATTTCACAACCGTGTGCTTAACGCAAAATGATAATGCAAGAATCGTGTTTTCAAACATTGTTTTCTGTTAAAATTGCAATACATATACCTGCGGATTTCATGGCAAAACTGTAAAACAGAAATGTCATATGACGGTTACAGCCGCGTGATTAGTGTCTAATTACCATATTTGTGGTCGATATGGTCATAATAATTTCCAACAAGTGATGCAAGCTTATCATTAATTATAACTCAATATTCGTAGAACCGAAAATAATTTTGCAAATAACTCGCTCTTCATTACTAGTGCTTGTTCGACTTTGAAGCTCAAATGTTATCGAGAATTTTTATTGTCGCAAAACTCTAACCTGCAATACTAGTAAAGCAATTATAAGTAACCTAGTGAAAATTTCCGTAGCTTATTTAAGAATTATTTCTGAACAAATAATAGTTAACTAAGTAATTTTTCTGTTTCTACTTGAGTTGAATTGGCAAATTTGGAGTATTCGAGCGATCAGAAGCAGGAGGAGGAGGTTGCACCTAAAACAAGCGATCTGAAGATGGAAAATATGATTTTGGCAAAACGTCGACAATAAAGACCCACTCATTTCCAGAATCAACAATTGCCATCGCAGATAAATATCCGGAATACATCCAATTCATAAAACACCCCCGTAAATTTGAAAACCGATAAAAATTAAAAATAAAAAAAATATCGCAAGAAACGCAAATGAAAAGTCAATCAGTTTGACACGTGACGAACTTTGGTGGTGAAATCTCAAAACGTAGAAGTCTGGAAAACGAAGTACCGTGTCAGCGCCCGTGGCCTGACGATTATTAAACATTTTTCAAGGTGTGGCGGAAGTTTCAGTTAAAGATGAAAATACATTCGACGACTTGACTTCCCAAAATTAAAATCAATGAATATCCAAAGCAAGTGAACATAAATTTGATATGAGTTCGATAGTACAGTAACAAATTTAACCAACGTTCCAAGTCTTGAGATTACTTTTATTTTATTAGGAAGTCTAAACTAGAATCAAATCTATTTTTAAACAACGACTGGTGATTACGTGATAAGAGCAAGTAAAAAGAATACAGAAAAAACACAGAAATGGGTTGAAGTGGTTTCATACCAATGGGAAAATCTCAAAGCAACATTTAATAAAAGGAAGTCAAACGAAATTATACTAATGTCCAAAAATAGATTACACGTCGTTGTGTTGCAGATTGAAGACAAATCTGAAAACTTAATCTACCATTTAGTCAGATAAAATCGGGTTGTAAATATCGAAAAAATCGGTAAAAATATAACGATACGAAGAAAACAAAAAAATGTTATGTTGCCAAATAAAACTAAAGCTTTTAATAGATGTGCTGTAAGGAAAAGGGATGTGCACCCTGAATGACGTCTTGCTCAGTATTTAGTTTCAACAAACTAAACGTAAATCAAAGTTTATTATTATTTATATTATTATTATTTGCATTATAACATCAATGATAGAAGTTATTTAACTTTTGTTTAGAGGTTAAAAAATATTTTTTTTCCAATTATACTTCAAGTCTCGAAAGATGATACCCACTTTCTCACAGAATCGAATCTAGAGGGAGGGGACGCGCAATTGCCGTCATTTTCTGCGTAATAAACAATAATCTCGAACGATTTTTATGTGGGAGTTTGAAGTTCAAGTCTCACGTTTAACTGTGGGTGTCGTCCAACAGCTCCACAGCTCTGCCCTACTTCCAAATTTGAAACGCAAAATCACCGAAATCAACAACGCAATATTTGTTTTCATCACATCCAATCGTGAAAACTCTACACGCTTCACTTAATAAAATTCCGCAAATGTACCGGCCAATTCTGACTTTTTCAGCAAATTATCCAATCATTGGCAGTGTTAAATTTTGTTTTGTAAATGCTATCAATTTCTATTAAAAGTTTTTTTTTTAATAATTGTGTTTCCTTGACATATTTGGATATTTTGTTGATTGTTGTTAATGTCTGGTTTAAGAGATTAACGACAATGTGTGTACGTTGTTTAACGCGACCCAGATTAGCGACCCCAATTGGTCACCAGTAATTCCTCGTTATGCGGAATTTGATTGTCGCTTTCTCGATCCGTTGCTAATCCGGATGGTTGTCGTCGGGAAATCCGATCCCACCCCTCAGCTACGTCATGGTGTTTGTTTTAAAAACGTGATTGAAAATGTTGCTTTTTCTTGATTGAAATGGAATTGAAAGTGTTTTTTTTCTGTCAAATCGAATTTGATATAGTCGACTTGTCACGTGTGTGTTTTATAATCGGTCCATTGTGCGAAAATATCTCTTTCATGACAAAAGTATCGAGGAAAAGTTACCAGGCTATTCAATTTCTAACATTCAATGCCTTTATTAAACTCGTAATAATTACATCTGCCATCAGCGAAATCTCAAAAGCGTAATGGGCCGTATTAAAGAGAGGTTACGCAATTAAGTGTGAGATCCGAAGAGTTTTCACCAAGAAAGCTGAAAGCATCTTTAAAGTATTCGATTCGATTTCGAAAATAAATATTTGTAATCAAAGTGGAAGCCTGCAAATAGAGTTCTTTTTCCCATTCACAAATTCGACTTCAATATTACTTCCGGGGTCGTTGCACCTTCCAAGAAAAAAAACGAAACAGGCCTATCGAGACGTGTGCTGTTTTGGAATGCGTTTCCGGTTCGCGAAAGAGGATATGACACTCTCTGGGCAGATGCCGCTGGTAATAGTGGTTCACTAGGCCGCTGAAGGAGGTCACTTGTTTCGTGTATTGAATTACGGGTTCTCCAGGCGATTTTGGGACGTTGTCCTTACTAAAAGACTCAGAATTTAAGTGCAAAATTTTATTCTCATTTAAAATTGCAAATAACAGGATCGAACCTAATCACAAATTTTAAGTAAGGCAAACAAATTTGTTACGGTACTTACCTTAACATAGAGAATGCAGTTAGATAACACATACGGTGTTTTTCACAACGGAGTTTTTAAATAATAAGCAAATCCTTTGTTTCGCCCCGAAACATTAGTTAAGATTGTAACTAGTAAAATATAGTTATTTGTTTAGTTCGATGCTTCAATCTAATTTAACCAAAAGGGCTTACGGTTTCCTGCTGGAAGGGAAATTTACCTGAAAACTAACAGGAAATTAAATTTCATTTTACCTTTGAAACTTTGAGCTAAAAGTTTGCTAATTGGATTTTAAAGTTTGTCATAGATTTCAACAAAAAGTTTATTCTGTAATAAATACGTTTTAGGTAAGTGAAGCACGAAGAATTTTTTCTTTCTTGATTCCACCAAAAATGCTTTTTCATTTCAATTCAATAATTCAATTCAGCAACTGAAACTTGTCTTATTAGATAAACAGGATGCCATTAGAATTTTACAGTACGCAAACATCTATGAAGTAAATTTCAAAAATCATCAAGAGCTAACTATTGTTCTCGTCATTTCTTTCAGGTAAAATCTGAATTTATTTCAACTTGACCTTTTATGTTGAATTAATATTCCCTTTACCTTAACCTAGTCGGGGTTAATATAAAAAAATTACACTAAACTCTTAAAATTAATACGAAAATTCATCTCAATGATAATTTCACTAAATTACAAGGTTGATGTTTTTTTTACAAATTTTAATAAGACTAAAACAAACGGCAAAATCTGTGGCAAACTTTTCTCTCCAAGAGTTGCCAGCTTTGACTTTACAGATAAACAAATGATTGATATTTCAACTTGCCATTGTTACGAGTAAAACAACATTTCTTTTATTTTAATGTAAGTAGTTGCTTCTTGTTTTTCGCTTTGCGTCAGTTTAATTTCTTTAAAGAATAAATTTAGAAAAGAAGAAACTATTCCTTTTAATGTTTGGTTCTAAATATCAAATCCTACAAATTTGTTAGTTCACCTCTCAACATTAAACTTGTTAGATTAGAAAATCGCAGTGTTTAGCCTAAAAAAATTTAATAGTAAAAGTAGATTTCTGCTTCGGTCTACTAAACTGTTTACGCATTCTGGCCATCAACCTGTTGGGCTTAATTGAACATTTAAAGACTGACAGCCAAACTTGGCGTCTAATTGAAAACCATCATCACATTTTGCAACAGCAGTTAGATGAGACTGAAGAATCCCCGTTAATTTGCGCAGACGAGAAATACAGAGTGTTTCAGCAAACGAAGGTATCGCCGTTGTCGGCTGTATCGACCGAGTTGTGCACCTGAGGCGACTAATGGATTCGTCTTGTTCTGCCCGTAGATATTTTCTGACAAAACACCGCCGCCATACATCCTAATTTTATGAACTTATTGCTGCGGAAACAACTAAAACTTGCCCAAATGCAAGGGAGGATACAGAAAGTTGGTGCTCGATGAAAAATCGACATTATATCGAAAAAACTGATAGAAACTTTTCTAATATGGCATCATCGAGTTTTCCGATGTTTCATATAAAGACGAGAAGGAATCCTTTGATTGGCTACATTTTAATCGAGCTTTAGACAGGAGTTAGAGTGCTTGTCGACGAGTTTTTGCTGAAAACCTAAAAGACTCGAAAGTTTCACAATACTTGCTAGCTTTCGCATGGAAATTCTGCGTTGTCGCAGTTTACCATCATTTTGTTCACTTAGAATTTGTATTTAATTTATTTATTTACTCTAAACGCCATTATTCATTAACGTAGCCACCAGGTTTATTTATGCAAGGAATCAATGGATCTACTTCTTGCAAACACCCTGGACTCTAATGTGTTGCTTTTGTAAAGATATATTGTCATAATAGAAGGCATAGAATTTGGAGTCAAATAAATGGTCAACCAATAGATAACGTTCAAAGTCCTAACATGCATACACTTATGAATTGACTTTTTAAATAGTTACTTCTCTTTTTAGAAGGAAGTATAAATAATACTCCACACTTAAATCCATTAACATAACTTTTTACTTTTTATGCCAGAACATACTAGAAAAATTTCTATCATTATGTTGCAAGTAAATACTTAATGCTTTGCTGGACCTGATGGTGAAAGACTACAATTATAAGATTAATTTAGTCTACGCTACGGTGATGGATTTTTCTCAACACTATTTTTAAATGTATTACCTGTATGAATAATCACGTATAGTAATATTATAATTGAAGCAAAGATTAATTGTTTTCAAAAATTCCTTGAGTGAAGAAAAGCATAAAATAATAACCTAAAGAAATTAACAAGATAAGGAGTAAGTTCACTTATAAATAAAGCCACATTTTTGAAGCACCTTTTTAAAGTATAAAGTCAAGTCTTTAAACTGCTAAAAGTGGTTTTCTTATGGAGTAATATATTTGGGGCTGTAACCTTAACGCCTTATAACTTTCATCTTTAACTACGAAAAAAGTGTATTTTTTTTAAATTAAAAATCGTCAATAAACTAATCAACTTAAGTCTCGTAAATAATTTTTTTTATGAAATCTTGAAAACATTCGGAGTAAGTTACAAATTTAAGAGTAAAGGAGATACATATAATTGTGGGTTGAAAAGCTGGAGCCAAAGAAAATTATGTATTATATATTTTTCTACCATTTTGGTAGCAAATTAATAAAAATATGTCAGTCGTTTAGAAATAATAACAAAAGTACTTCTCACTTAAGACTATTGTTTTAATAAGCGGAATGTTCTATTCAAGGGTATGATCAAATTACTCACAACTTTCCCAGCCAATTACTAAAAAGACATACAGAAAAAAGTGGCACAACAGTCTTACTTTCCAGAGACTTACAAAGTATGAAACATTTTTTCCAAAGTCCAAACTAGATTCTACTGGCTAACTTAAAAAATGATGTACAAGAGAAATCTTTAATCAATAATGGGATAGTAGTATTTCCCTCTTGCACTAAAAGAAAAGAAAGATTATTTTTAAAAGGTTAAAATTATTATTCAATCCACCCAACATAATTCAGACCCTTTTAAAAAATTATAAATTTCTAACTATTTTGTGTAGTTTCATATTGTTCCTTGTAAAGTCTTCGTTTTTGTATTTCTCGAGGTACAGTTGGAGAATTTCGAACTTTTCTGAAACTTTAGCTAGAAACTAGATTTTGACTTAACCTGGTCCGACCCTTACTAAATATAATATGAAACGCCAGTCTTAGCCTTTTGTGATCCTAAAAGTCAATACCTTAATATTTTAATACGGCAAATGAAGCACTTTTGATTTAATTTTGGAAACTAGAATCTATAAATTGAAACAACTGCAAGAAATCATTCCTCATAGTAAGTAAAGCTTTTTGAAGAAAAAAAGTCTCAACGACATTTATCAAACTTTTTCACTGTTACTCCAGTTGTTCCTTGTATAAGATTCCTGGCCGTGCCCTGTTACAAGAGCCTAATTGTTCGATAAATTTTTGTAACTTTTACTAACTTATTCTCCCTGTTCTGGTGTGATATGAACAAATTGCTCGTGTTTCATTTAACATATTTCTAAAACCATCACCCAATTGCTTTCAATATTGGTAATAATATATTTATTCAAAAAATGAGAAAATTATAAACTTATTCATTGTGTTCCGACCTCCCAGTAGAGCTTTATGCCTTAGTCATGCTGAATGACGTAATCTTTCTAAGTGTCCGAATATTGAATTGAAATCCGTCTTGTTAAAAGTTTTCTTCCGATTGATTACATCTATTAACTGGCGTCTTGTAAATTAAATTCTTCAACATAAGAATATCAATATTTGTACTACAGAAAAGCTTTAATTACAAGTTGCCTCCGTTATTTAATACTTGATGTAAAACTTAGTATTTTAAAATAAATGTCACTGTTGTTTCCAAGTCTTTTCACATACAACGTTTTAAAATCCCTTAATCCAATCAACTTGTGTTTGAGCAAAGAACACGCGATCCGTGCGAAGCAGGAAGAGAAAACGTGACATTTATTATCACAAGATTAACTGTGAAGCTCCGAGTTTTAATCAAAAAATAACTGTCCAATTTGCTGCTTTGGTATCGCTGCAGCCAACTGATAATCTCTATAAAACTCCAGTGATGAAGCACCTTGGAAAAAGCACTAGAGTTTAAAGTTTAATAAAAAAAGTGTAGGTGTCTAACCCTGTTGCACCATTTTTACTACAAGTTGCAGTGTTCCCGTGTCCCGCATCCGGGCACTGACCTTCGACCAGACATCGCCCGCTCGTCTTTCCCCTTGACTCCGGGCTATGTAACTCAGGCATCGCTCATTTATTACCTCTGTTTTCAAGTAATGGGAACTCCGTCTGGCGGTCGAGGATAATTAACGCGGAAAACTCTGTTGATGTCGAGGCAATTACGACCGGTGTTTGGGGATGCATGCGGTTCGTACTATAGGCATTCAGGTGACCCCAAATTCAGGGAAAACTGCCGGAAAACGGAAGGTTTATTTTACGAAAGACTAAAAAACGATTCAAAAGTTTACGAAATTAATTATGGGCACGCACAAAAAGGAGCCTCTCATTATTCACGCGAATTCAGGAGTTTATTAGCAAATTTGTTAAAAAAGTTCTGGGGACCATGCGGTGATGTTACTTTTTGAAATGATGGCATTTGAAAAACTGTTCTTAATGAGGTTCGTTTATAATAAATTTATTAGTTTCCTCCTGCCATATTCATACTTTTACTTATGATATCATCCGCAGCTAATACTTTCTTGATAGCCACATTTTGCTTGAGTAATCACTAGAACGGCATCTTTAGTGGTATTGAGTTTCCTGCCACCGTTCAACTGTTAGACACGTAAACTTTGTAGAAGTAGGAAAGTTTAATCTGGTCATTCACTTTTCGGATGCCAAAATGTATCCAATTTTATGAAAATTTTAATTTTTCTTTATTAGGTAGGCGATACGGAAACGCTAAGCTGTGACCTACCTCTATTGTTATAAAAGATACAGAAATTTTAACAAATTAAACAAACCTCTTTTCAAACCTGGATATAATAAAAAATTACTTAATAAATTCCTTTCTTCTGTTTTCATAATTTTAAGTCCAGTGAGGAGATCCATAATAAATTAACTACTTCTGAAAATGGTGGAGGCCCCTTTCCTTCATTCTTATTGCTCCCACACAATGTTTCCAGTTCTGAAACTGAACGCTTGCTCCAAGACACTGTGGATTCTCAGATGTGTTGTTCATCCTTTATATCGCAGTAGTTGTAATAATGACTTTGAGTACAATCGAATTGTTGTACCTTTGAAGTCGCATAGGTCAACTCTGCCCCTTGGGCTAAACCATCAACCCCCACGAAAGCAATCTTTAAAAAGATTAAGAGTTACCGAGCAAAGTTCACAACACCTTTAGGGAATTTAAGCAATTTGCTATAACGAAACGCTATAAGCTTAAAGGCCGAGGTTATTTGTAGTTTTGCAGGACTTATAATTAATTGTTTTCCTTCGACCATGGCTGATTCAACAGATTTTTTCCAGCGGGAGTTTCACGGTTTAATTTTGTAAAAAGGATTCACCTTCACAGTAATCAATTTGAAGTGAATCTTAACAAAACTTTGCCACAACAGCTATTGACCCACAATTTGAAACAGACAATTCGATTAGGTTTCAAGCATGATAAAATATTAGAAAATCACTTAATGCAAGAATGCGCATCCACATGAATATTTATCAATGTTACCGTGAATGTTAAGTTTCTTAACTACTTAACTGTTTGTTGGCCGGGAATCAAAGCCATAAACGTAAACGACGTTGCATGCAGTTTCTTTAATTTAAGAAACCTCGCCACAAGCACCGCATCTTTCTAATTGCGTTTCTAAAATAAAAGAACAAACGAAGAAAAAGCTCGCTTCTGCTTTTCAATTACGGCTCAGCTGTACTAAATTAGTGTACCTACAGCAATATGTTTCGTTTTAATTCAAAAATGATCGAATCCCGTCATGTCTAATATCCGTTGCGTTGTTCCAGGATGCCGAGACAATAGAGAGATTAAACGAATCCGGCGAGCTGAGGAGAATATTGAAACCCTTTAAGGTAAGATTTGCTTGGGAACGAGACGAAATGGTGATTGTGGAGGTATGAAAGTGTGGGTCGTCTGAAATTCTGAGTTAATTAACCCTGAGTTTGACACTAACCGATTAACGTGTTACGTAATTTCGATCAATTAGTCTGCCGGTATTGAGTTTGGGTCGAGGATCACTGCACTATGCAAATAATTTATGGCTATTACCAAAGACTGTAGTTAAAAAAATCAATGGAATTTCTACAAATCCTACTCTAATTTTTCCTACCGAACACTCAAATTATTGTATTCTTTAATGATAATGACGATTATCGTATAATTTATTTAACATTAGAAACTACTACTCAAACACATACAATAATAGTCCGACCCGCGTATTAATAATAGCAAATGCATCCAAAAATAATAAAAGTAAATCATAGTGCTTTCGTTTGACTCTAAAGTAATGTCGTTTCAGCATTTTTCTAAACGAATCTACAGTAACCACACCCGTAATCCTTTTCTTCAAACAGTTGTACGGAACCAAACCTCAGTGAAATACCCATTTATGAGCTTTTGCTTTAGTTGAACTATTCAACGTATATATATGTCTCTTTGTGGTCCTGTCTTTAGTTTTATTTTTTTTATTATTATTATTATTATTATTTATTCCAGAAAGTAACAGAAGTATGCAGATTTACACATTCTATCTGCATACCGCTGCAGAGACATAAATGTCTGTCCACAATCTGGCTCAATAAATCAAAACCCACACTTAAAATTACCTATACCTAACTATCAAAAAACTAAGAAACTAAACAGTTAAAATTATCTATACCTAACTACCAAAAAATAAGAAACTAAAGCTAACCGACACCCATTCAAAATAGTCACCAGTCCACACACTTTATTCTCTCCATCAACATTCCTCCGGCCTTCTGCACACCTTCATGTCTTTCCTCTATATTTTGTTTCCTCCAGTTCTTTTTACATTTCATTTTTACCCTTAAGACATATATTTGTGGATAAACATTAATCTTAATCATCTTTCTTGCATTCGACTAATGCAGCATAACAATCCTGTCCGTAACCTTCACGTATATATTACCTTCTGCACACCTTCATATCTTTCCTCCATATTTTGTTTCTTCCAGTTTTTTTTACATTTCATTTTTACCCTTAAGACATGTATTTGTGGATAAACATTAAACTTAATCATTTTCCTTACATTCGACTAATGCAGCATAACAATCCTGTCCGTAACTTTCACGTATATATTACAAACAACCCTAAGTTTTCTGTATCGCCCTATTTTGAGTCTCTTGAAACACATTCAAATCTGGCTGCAACAGTAAGACCCGTGCTTTCAGTGATAGACGTTAAACGTGGAAACCGTGGAGACAATTGTTCTAACAATGATAACTAACCTTGACATTTAACAAAGATTTAGAGTTAATCCACTACTGGCCTAAACTGGCCTAAATCAAATATCGCAAAACCATAGTATCAAACAGAGTTTTCTTGGCATATCTGCTTAAATGCCTTCTTGCTCATCTAATTGTACTAATATTTTTAGAGTTATGACAACATATCAAATATCAACCAATTCAATAATCAAATTCCGTTTAAGTTCTACTGCTTAACACTTTTTCTCTGTTAGCTATAGTATTTTAGTTGATATTGAGAATCATACCTTTTGTTTACTGTAATTTAACTTTTATTTACTTAACACCATCTAACTCTTTAATTTCTCATTTATGGATTCAGTTATAATTTTTATTTCTGATTTCCAATAAATAATTGTGTCATCAGCAAAGAAAATCCATGTTATATTATTCAAGTGCAATATAAACAAAATTGGTTCTAATATACTACCATGTCACATTTATTTCTATTTTACTAAACTGATCTAATTCCTACATATAATTATTTGTTTTCGATTCCACAATTAAACCACTTAGTGGCTCAAGCTTTAATTTCATAATATTTAAGCTTAAGATAAGTGTACTTGCAGTTTCAAAAGGTCTTTCAAAATCCAGAAATATCACTCCAACATAACTTTCTACGTTTATTCAGTAAAAAGTATAAAGTTAAGCTCTGTTTCAACTATTAGACTCAGTAACAATATGAAAACTGTTTGATAAACGACTAATTTAAAACCAGACTAAACCATATATTTTTACAAAATGGTGTCAACCGCGTTTGACTACTGCGACTTGTTTTCTTCTTTCTTAAATGGCTAATACTAATTTTCTACTCGGTTTGAATTAGAAAATTACTTATTACGTATTAATATTTTTACTTAGTTTTATGCATAGAATTATTTTTCACACCACAGTGGAATTTTTTTCTACCTCACCCCGTTTACTGTAAAATAACTAAAGTAAATTCGCGTTTTAGTTGCCCAGTTTGAGTTAGGTGGAATAATGGAGTGTATCCCAATAAAATGCACTGTTGAGAACATCATTAGAATGTGACATTTGAGTGGCACTAATACTTTAAATGTCAATTGATAAACGTCAAACTGTCCTTACATTTGTTCGTTTTATTACTAGTTTTTCCAAAGTTCTCAAACGCCAAATTTCTTACTATATCGTGGAAGAGCCAACAACGTCTTTAAATATATACCATTTAACTACCTATTTTAACCCAGACAAATCTCAGCTTTAGCTGAATATGTTCCCTTGGTGTATTTGATTTCTTTCCACTTCTAATTCCTCATTGTGTCCGAGTAAATATTTCATCAACTTCCCCATAACCATTTGCCATCTACTCTACGACTCCCGCAATATTTAAGTTTTGGTACAATCTTGTTTAATTGGTTGCCCAACTTGCTCTTCATATCAGTCTTCAGCATTTAAATTTTTCCCTCGGTTTCACAATACACAATCATCTCAAGATTCTTGAGTTTCTCCGAGTTGATTTCAACAATTAATATTTTGTTCTTTTTTTTCCCTTGTCTTTAGCCACTGTCCTGTGACCAGCTACTACGCGCCCATTATTGGTCAACCCCCTAAAGTTTTTAATTCCTCTTTCGGTTGTACTTCACACTTTTTTATTACTCTGTTTCTTTTACTAATAATATAAGCATCTTTAGATTCAACGCTCCAACATATTATATCAACATCTTATTAGTTATGTTATGAAAAAGTTTATTGTTGCGTTATGAGGCAGTTGTAGGTATTTCTGGAAAAGATGATTATGGAGTAATTTAAGCGACAATGAGAGGCAGTAGCGTATTCTCTGAAGTGTATTTAATTCTAACTTAACCTTAAATGCGTTTTTCTTGTTCTCAAATTAAAATTATCTCTAAAAAAAAATAAATTTGAGAATGTCGAAGAGTTTGTAGCGCTAAAATAGGTATGTGGTTTCGCGAAGGGAGTACTTTTTCTGAAGAAAAAAATTCATATCGATTCATATACCTCTCGTGGAACTTTACACTAAAATGAATGACGCCATTTAGGTTATAATTTGGTCCTCGATTTGGCTAATGAAATTGTTGATTTGCAGAGCATGGATGCCTGCACAACCTGCAAAGTTTGCGGCGGCTACCGACTGTTGCCCTGTCAAGTTTGCAACGGCAGTAAGAAGTCAGTCCACCGGAACCATTTCACCGCCGAATTTGTGGCATTGAAGTGCATGAACTGTGATGAAGTCGGTTTAGTCAGGTGCAGTGCCTGTTAAAGGAGGCTCCCCCAACTTCCGAATCTCGAAGCGGCTTCAGCACAAGTTTAGCAGGACAGCGCCGTTTTTCAGCAGGACACCGCGAACACCCGAAATCGTCACCGGATCGATATTTCCGGGAAAGCGGAAGTTAATCGCTCCCACCGGCCCAACACACATCTCCTGCATCAATCCGACGCAATTATTGCCATATTTAGGGTCCAATTTCACGTTAGCAATCTAATCTGACGTCCGCATCAAAACTATCGCATTTTTAAACTGTTAATTCTTGTGATTCTATGGTGTTAAGAGTGCAATCTTAGATTAATACCAATACGACTTACTCTATAAGTTTAGCTTTAAGGATTATTTGTAAATTTTATCTTATGTTAAAATAAAAAATAAGAAACAACCCGCTGCAATAAACTTCAAACAAAAACTTTTACCTGCCCCGCAATAAACGGGGAAAAGTTTAATTAGATCCGGGATCGTCTTGATCACCGGCGCTGTTGTCGGTGTCGAGACACCTAATCAGTGCAGTTTGCTGCTCTACCTTGTGTCGACTGGCCTTAACCCAGCCGCTTCGACATTGAACCTGGCCAATGGCGGGCTAGGTCGCCCGTGACGTCGGGGGTGCGTGCGTCGGTACGCGCCAACTTTGGGAACGGCGTCTGGACGCTTGCTTACGATTATTCGCACTTTTGTACCGACCATGGGACTAGTGAGAGCTTCGGCTGCTGTAACGCCCGTCCTTCCTAGTGAAGAAGCCAACTACTCCAACATCGGTAGTGACGCAGGTCAGGTTGATGTTGTGTTAGTCCTAAAAGTCTGAAAACTTTGTCCTAATATTTCGGAGATAAATTGTGTTGTGACCGGGAGTCCGGAAACTGTTGACCGGTTGAATATCGGGTTTCGGAAGTCGTGGCGAAAAGTGAAATTGTCAACAGTACCCTTGTCTAAACGTTAACGGTGTGTAGCAACGGCGTATATGGCACAAATCAAAATTCTGTTCCAAGTTATTCGCAAAATTTACCAAATTCCGGGAAAATTAAGTTCAGCTGCAATTACTTACTTTAAATGTGAATTCAATCCGCTATTACAGAAATTGAACGATTATTGGACGTTACCTTGTAAATTACCTGTCTACATATTAACAAAAATATTTAACTATCAATACAACAGTAAAACTAATTTGAAAAAATGTATGTATGGTCAAAACTGCATAATTCAATAATTTTTTACTCAACCTGTAACGATAGCCATCGATAATATAAATATATGTAATTTATTTTCTGACAGCTATAAATACCAAAATTAAAAAGTGTTTAATAATAATTTTACAATTTATGTACTTGGAGTAACTGCAAAATTTTAAAAAATGTAGTAGTTAGATTACTACATATTTTATAGTAAGTCAACGGTTTGAAAAAATGCTCTGGTTACTAAAAGATTTGAAAGTTTACAATTAATTTATAACAATTAAAACATTGATCTGAAAAATGAGATAGGTACATTTCTAGCATTTCGTTTTTTAATTTGGCATCTAGCTGAAATTGTTTAATTTTATTTTCTTTTCTCGCTCGTTAATCTTCTTAAAATTAATGTTACGTTACGCTGAAATATACGTTGGCGCTCTTTCCAATCATCTACTTAGAAGGAAGTGGAGCATTTTTCAGTAGGTACGTGCTGGCTGCAACATAACAAATTAATAATGCAAGCGCAGTGACATCTAATACACAAATTTAAGAATCACACTGCAAATCTGAATAATAATTTCGTGGAGAACGGAGTTTCCTTTCTCAACAAACAATTTATTACCAAAACTATAAATTATGCTTTCTTGATTTGAGGCAAAAAGTTTCTTGATTAACTAACCAAACAACGAAACAACGACAAAGTGAAAAATTAAGCATCCAATTTATTTCTATCAGACTCGATGTGATTTAAAACAAACTTGTTTTAAGGAACAAATTAAAATTTAAAATTGCACAGATTGCTTTATGACAACGGTTCGAGAAAATAGTTGTCTGAGCACTCAGAATCAATCAAAATTTTGGGTGACACAAAATGATTTGAGGGTGTATCAGGAATTCATAATTTATTCACGCTGTCAAATTGTGTAAATATTTGATAAATTACCCCAGCTTCACAAATATTTTGAGCGGAGGTTGTAGATATTGATCGGAAATTGTCCGAATTCATAAAGATTTTAAATAAGAAAAAACTTTCAGGAAACGAGTGACAGTTTTATTATTATCAAAGCTTTTATTGGTTGAAAAAAAAAATAAGTGGGTGATCGCAATAAAAATCGATACTTCTTTTCCCGTACATTATTATAAGGCAAGAGTAACAGTAAAACTTTTAAAAAAAATTGCACTTTGAAACTTTCAAATTGGATCAATTGACGCAGCGAAGCTAAATCGATGTTTTCAATTAATTATGCACCAAAAGCTTTCGACAGCTTTCGCCTCTTAAGCAATTTAAAGAAATGACACTCCATATATTCTAAGTGCGTCAATCCTTATTTATTCCTTTATTTGATTACGCTAGAAAGATTACAGTTACGCTTCTTCACCCTATGAGTGCTATTGTTTAATGCGTTTTTGCCCCAAAATGAACACTGTTTATTTCCCATTTTTTCAGTAAACACTTTCAGATGAAAAGTGGGCTGAATGACGACGCCTCCAGCTTCAACAACTGCCTCTGACAGACTTTGCGGCACCCTTCAGGTATTTTTAGTCTATTTTTGATATGTTTGTAAGGCCTTCGTGATTGTGGCCAA
Source organism: Pyrochroa serraticornis (assembly GCA_905333025.2). Lineage (NCBI taxonomy): Eukaryota > Metazoa > Arthropoda > Insecta > Coleoptera > Pyrochroidae > Pyrochroa > Pyrochroa serraticornis. Next base: position 2,066,141 of record HG995157.1, on the reverse strand, counting down.
AATTAAGCGGGAAGCTGTTTGAACACGATTGTTTCTTGTAATCATGGTTCAACGGGTGGAAAATTATCTAGTTCTACCAGACAATTTCCTGCATTAAAGGTTAAATCTCCAAACCAGTTGTTCAAAAAAACTTCTGGTTGAAATAAACACAAATATTTTCGGAAAAGTTAAAAGGAAATGCGAATACAGAAGTGTGTTTATGGAAAATATTGGAGTTTAAATAAAAATTTAATGCGCTCGTTATTTAGAAAATTGAGAATTTCGAGGTGTTATTGGCTTAAAGAAATTGTTTTTACGTAAAAAATTTTTTGCTTCATAAATTTTTGGCTTTCCCTAAATTCAGTCAAACTCTTTCGTTTTGTGTAATTGAGTAAATACCGCAAAACTAGGAGTAGATGTTGCAACCATCAAGCATTATAATTGTAAAAAATACTTGTGCTAGAGTTTAAGAAAAATAATTTTGTAAAATAGCAATTAAAAAAACTACATATAATTTTTTTTAATAAAATGATAATAAAAAGATTTTCAACCTTTATGCTGTTATGAGCAAAAAACATGCCCACTTGTTCAATATTCGGAGAAATATTTACCTTTTATTATTAATGTTGTTGTTTTTATTTTATCTATAGCATATTCTCACCACTTCGACCTATATAGTTAATCACTGAGTGCAATATTTATTTTCCAAATAATGAGGTACAAATGTTGACGCAATAAATGAGCGGCAGAAACACATGTTCTTTAATATACAACGCATTTTTTAACCACCGCTCTCCATAAACTATGATCCGTAAAATAGATATATAAATAAAATGCATACTTTGGCTTCCGCAACCAACAATACTGACGTGTAATGTGAAGCAAATAACTTATGACAAAAAGCTAAAAGTACAAATTTTATTACATAACGTCATTCATTAACTAGCTACTTTGACTAATTTATCGAAACTTCTTTTAACATTATACTTAAGTGCGTTGATAAGAATGATTAAAACTTTATACATGACCTGAAAACAATAGAATTTATGAATTGTTACCAAATTAATAAAAAGAATCAAATTTATTAGTTGATATTTAAAGATAGGTACGTTGTAAAATTTCTATACAGTTTAATGTTATTTTTTAAAGTTATAATTTTTATAGGTGAGTAACTATAGTTAAAAATAGATGAATTGCAAATTTATATAAGAATAAGTGACTGCTCGGACGACCAGATACATAATCTAAAAAAAGCAAGCAAAAGCAATTATTATTGAATTTGTAATAATAATATAAAAACTAAATTACATTTTTAAATTCCAAGCAGTTTTTTTTTAGGTTCTTGTTTTTAATAGATAAAAACTAATTAGGTTGTTGATATACTACACAAAATATGACTTAACAATTTTAAATATTTAAGATATTTTGCAGCTATAAAAAAATTAAAAAAAATTGATACAAATTGCGTAAGTTTTTCTACGGTAATATTCATAAAAATATATAAAAGCTCTTTTGCGGGAAAAGAAATAATAGAAGCAACGCGAGATTTTTGACGTTTTCTAACTCTGAAACAATTGCAAGAATATTACAAACTGATGAGGGTAAGTATGTCTTAATAGATTAATCATTTTAAAAACCAAAAATATCTATGTAAAAATTAGCAACAGCAAACATTTTTTCATTAGACAGAGTGGCCTTCTACGAGGTATTCGACTAATGTTAAAATTACCTACTAACATTTACTACTATCAACGGTTTATTGTTGTTTGAGAAAATGTTTATGAATATTTCTGTCAAGTGGCATTGCCATAAAACTATTCTGTCAACATTAGATCGCAGTACCGTCAGACACAAAAGACCTTTACATTTACAATGATGCTAGATTGCATTGAACAATGAAACTACTTAATGAGACTCTTAAAAAGCGATTGTCTATTATAAATCATAATATTATGTAAAAACTTAGCAGTTTACTGTGACACTCGATAATAATATTTAGTAATTTTGGGTATTTAAAACATTTTCAGTGCATTATCAAAAAAAGACAATTTTAAAATTTGCTTTTATAAAGTTCGATTGAACAATTATTATCAACAATTTCGATAGAAGCCATTACCGAGCAAATCAAAATTTATCGTATTTCATTAAATTCTCTTTATTATTCAAATATATAATTAATATATTTTACGTGCCTACCCAGGTAGAGTTAATATATAATAATATTTTAAGGGGAGCAGAAAAACATTTAAAAAATTATCAAAAATTGTGTCTTTGAAAAACTCACTTTTAGTTTATTTGTGTGGCTTAAAGCAACAAAATTTACAATTGATTTTCAATTTTCTTCTAAAGTGGCGCTTGACCATCGAAAAAACATTTTAAATGTAGCGCTCATCCTTTTTGCTACCTCATCTCACTGCGTACCGAGGTGGATTAAACGACTCTATAGCAATACCGTTCCGGCAGAAAAACTTATAAACATTCTTTTCACAGTAACTAATTACACGTGAAGAGACTTTGAGATCAGTCGAATGGATTTACATCTTACCTCGCAGACAGTGGCAACTATTTTCTCTAAGGCGACCTCAAAGTAAAAGGAATTGCAAATTTTTAAAACTGTTCTAGAAAGAACGTTATGCCAAGAGAGAGTCTTTCTCATCAGCTGATATATTATTGAAGTTGTTACGGGATTAAATGATGCTAAATGCTTTCAATTTTTTTATTACATTTTCTTGCACAGAAACTTTTACTTTAAACAATTATGTAACTTAAGAGACTTATCATCTAAACCCAATGTTGTTCTTTGTCGCACCCACGGAACATTATAGGTCGATCGTTGTACAAGACTTGAAATCTCTTAGATTTTTTCACTTTTAAAAAGTTAGAAATATTAGTTAAGAGATTAATTCTAATTCTAAATCGATCCATTAAATTTAAAATTTAAAAATACAGTCAATTGCTTTATTTATTACCAACATTCAACTTTATTTAAGTTTTCCTACTAGATCATGATTAATAACATTAGCTATAATGTAAAACAAGAAGTCCTAAAGATTCACTATTCGGAGTATCGTACAACAACAGAATGCATTGCTTTGTCTATAAACAGAGAACAAAAAAATATAAACCACAATCTTAATTATACAGGGATATTCAAAAGTATGGTATCAAACGTCTCTTGTTAAAACTATTAAACTTAGAGGAAAAATAATAACAGTTTGTCAAATGATTAATTTGAGGCCACGTTAAACCACAATTTTTACAAAATTGTGTAGGTCAATTTTAACTGGGGAAGTCTTTCTTTTTAAATAGCGATGTAATAAGACTTTTATTTAGCCTTGCGTAGAACATTATTCTCCACGGAGGAAATATTTTTTTTCTACCAACATCAAGCCATTCATTTGTAAATAAGTAAAAAAAATTGCATTTTAGTGCTTCTTGAACCTGGGGGTTTGGTACTGGGAATGTATTCCAAAATTATTTACAATCGACAACACCATTTGAACGTGATATTAAAGTGGCAGTGCTAGCAAGAGAGTTATATTCAAATGATGTTGTTGTGTATTGTGTTGGAATTGATCCCCGTTTCTTCAGTTACCCAAAACTGGGCGGTCTTCCTGGTAAGAGAACTGAAATACATTTTTTTAAATTTATTTATTTAAAAATAAACGGCTTGATGGAGATTGTGTGGAGAATATAACTTTACGTTAGACTAAATATTAATATTAGTAATTTGCTATTTAAGAAATTTAAGTCGCCGCTGAAAAAATGACCGGCGCTATGTCATTAAAAGATCGGTTATAACATGATCTCAAATTAATAATTTGACAAACAGGTATCACTTTTTTCTACAAGTCTACTAGAACTAATAAATGTCGAGTCATCAAGGCAAATTAAGAATCCGTTTAAGTATCCCTATATGTGGAATGGTAGCAAAAAACAGTAACAACAAACAGGCTTAACTTTAAGTTTCATTAATTTTATTTTAGAAATTAGTCTTGTTTTGTTTTCTGCTTCATAATTATAATTGATTTTATTTTAACTACAATAATTCAATTCCAACGTCTATATTTTAATTTTTATCTTTTTGTAGAAATTTTACCTTATGCTCTTAAGCTTTAACCAAAAACCCTAAATTTTCAAGAAAATTTAGTAGTAAAAAAGATGGGATAATGATAGAATGTTATTTAAAAAATACCCCCCGTTCCCTTCTCTTAAAAAATGGTTTAAGGTATTGTAAAATAGTAAACAAATCGAATAACTTCTTACCTATTTAAGAAATTACCGCTACACATTCTTTAAATTTTCATTTTAGAACCAAATAATATTATGACAAATTACAATATACTAAGCAAAACTCTTATAATTCAAACCATGATTGAAGAAAGGTGCGCGAGACACAAGGGAGGTTCAAATCCCAATGCGGGCTCATTGTGATGATAGTCAGCCGTATTAAATCCAAAATAATTTTGGAGAAACAATTAAAATTTTATTAAATTGTTTGTTTACTACTTTAAATAAGATTGAGTCCCGGCTTTAAAAATTCTGAAAGTGTTGCAATACGTCTTGTATATTTTATTCATTCTTGTTTATTTTTAATAAAAGGGAATTTAACAAAGTAGAAAACTAGGTATCTTTGAACTAATAACTGAAACAGAAAAGTACTTTTTCTCAACTTCTTTCTATTATTAGGTTTGAAACAATACCAAGTCTTTCGGAGGAAAAAAGTAACTGTTGTGTAAAAATTCAGCTTAGATACGTGGTTCAATTTGCCTTAGAAACTGTCTATGTCTATCTACTAAATATATATAGGTATATTAAAAAAAAATGGTAAGAAAATTGTATTTGTTACTCTGGAAAAGTGCCACTTCCTCCGATGTGTAATTAGTGTCACGCTGCAAGAAATGATTTAATTTTCGCTCTTGTTATAAGAAAAGCTATTTGACGTAGTTTCTTTTCGGCAAGTAATAACATAGTTTTTGCGGTTAAAATATCAAATTTCTCTAATTATCAGAATTATTAGAGTAAAAATTAAACATATTTTTGTTGCCTCATTGGTGACCGTACGATTAAACTTTAAAATGTATGCAGATTTCGATAATGCACCGGGTAAATTTTCCTCCACGTGCCCGTCAATTTAGTGACAGTCGACGTCATGGAAAGGATTTCTCGCTTCCGAGAGTCAGATAGAACCGCCACCAGACCGCCCTAGATTAAATCCGGTCGATTTTATCTGGCGATCGTGCCGATTCGATCGCGTCTAGAGAGGGAGCTTTCGCGAGCTAGCCAGTCCGGTGCAAAAAGCTCGCCCTCTAATTGGTGGACGTAAAATCAATTTGAGGCGAGTAACCTTGGAAAACGAAGGGAGCTTTGTAATCCAACTGTTGCTTTAAAACGTTGTTGCATCACGCAACAGGTCTGGGCCCGTCTGATCCTGAAACTATACCGACGAAAAGGAAAACGCAATTTCTTAATGCACCCACGCCAGGCCGGCTCTCTTGTAAATATTTACGGAGATTCTTCTTCCTCAAGCGACGCCCCCGCGTTGTTCCAAAGTTTCCAAAGAAACGCTTCCGGAAGTCGTTAATATTTTCCTTCGATGATTAACCTGGAAACGTTGTTTGAACGAGGAGAAAATAACGCGTTTTTCGATCCCGAAAGTCTACCTAAAGTGCTTCCTTCGTAATCCTGAGATTACGTTATTAATGTTATTGTTTATTATTGAAGGCACCGGTTGGGAAAACTGTTTTTATTTAGCAATTTTGCGAAATGTTCTAAGAAGCGATAATCTAAACCAAGCTTTATTGCAAGACCAAACGAAACCTTTCGTGGTGATTGTCCCCGCGAACCGGACCAGTCCGGTTTGCCCGTAGTTTTCTGTTATTAGTTTTATTAAAACAGGGATCGTCCGTGTTGCTGTGGAGATTTTACGTCCCATTAAGCAAACAGCGTCTCTTTCCTGTTTACTTTCCAACTATCGCCGTCGTTATTGTTTTCCCGGCGCAATTACCGTTTCATTTCTCTGATTTACCGCCACTTACCGTTACCGCATAGGTCACAGGGTTCCCTGCAACAGTAAACTTATACCGGGGCTTCCCCACTTTTTACTATCAATTCGCGCAATTACCAATTAGAGCCATTAAACCAATTGAAAATTCAGAGGGGCTCGCATAGACAAAAACTGTTCAAATAGGTTATCCTAGGGTTTTGCCTATAGAATTAAATTGCAAAAACTAGACGCGCCCTAAATTATTGACTAACGCTTTAAAAATAGCGACTTGCGTGAAACGGGGCGTCAATATATTATTGTTTCTTTCACAAAAACAAGTACAAGAGGTGATGAAATAATAATCAAGGGGTGTCATCGGCAGAATTGTCGATCATACTTTTTCTTAATTTGACGTCATTTAGTTGGTTAAGAAATTCCAAGGGCATCAACGGATATCTCACGGGGCAAATCCAAAAATTGACAATCACCGTTCACCAGCGTGGAAAAATATCTCTCAAAAAATAGATTTTAATTGTTGCATTAATAAGGAAATTAATTAAAGAAAATATTTAGAAGCCGAATTACTTTGTCCATAATTTCAAGGGCACTAAAATTTCTAGGTGGTACGTAGAACAGTTCGATGAATTCCTGTGAGATAGAGGAAAATTAGCTTCACCAACTTAAGAATATCTATCAAAGCATAGATTTTAACTATTGAATTACAAAAAAAGAAAAAAAAAAGAAATTAAGATAAAAAGTTCCAAGGAGATTGACATTCTCATGGGGCAGTTCAAAAACTGAAAAATAGTCTGGAAAAAAAATTGAAATCATTGTTAAAGAAATAATTGTTTGCAAAGCTTTAAAATATTCAAAATATTACCAAACATTAGGGAACTGATACTAATACGAATGGTTAGATATAAAATACTTTTAGGCAAATGTGATAAAAATTCAAGGTAAATCAGAAAGTTAATGAAAATAACAACGCAATGATAGAAAAAAAACTGATAAAGAAGAAACAGGGAAAGGACTTGGAAGTGCAGTAAAACAGATGTTCTTAACTGTTAAGTAAAATTTGTTTTGAATAATATATTTAGTTTTTATCTATTCTTAAAAAAAAGTTCAGCTGGATCCTGGACGGTGAAAGAAATCTGATTATGAAAACCTACTATATTTTCCAAGAATCCAAGAAACATTTATCGTTAGTAACATTTCTTTGTTGGTTTCTGTAAGAGCGTTAGGGCATCTAGTTTTTTTTCATCAAACTCGAACAAAAATGCAGTTAGATATAAAATACTTTTAAGCAAATGTGATAGAAATTTAAGGTAAATCAGAAAGTTAATGAAAATAACAACGCAATGATAGAAAGAAAACGGATAGAGAATAAACAGAGGAAGGACTTGAAAGTGAATAGGACAGATGTTCTTGACTGTAAGTAAAGTTTGTTTTGAATAATATATTTTGTTTTTATTTATTCTTAAAAAAAAGTTCAGCTAGATCCTGGACGCTGAAAGAAATCTGATTATGAAAACCTACTATATTTTCCAAGAATCCAAGAAACATTTATTTCTAGTAACATTTCTTTGTTGGTTTCTGCAAGAGCGTTAGGGCATCATCAAGCTCCAACAAAAATGCAGTTTGATATAAAATACTTTTAAGCAGATGTGATAAAAATTCAAGGTAAATCAGAAAGTTAATGAAAATAACAAGGCAATGATAGAAAAAAAAACGGATAAAGAAGAAACAGGGGAAGGACTTGAAAGTGCAGTAGAACAGATGTTCTCGACTGTTAAGTAAAGTTTGTTTTGAATAATATATTTAGTTTTTATCTATTCTTAAAAAAAAGTTCAGCTGGATCCTGAACCCTGAAGGAAAGCTTGTTATGAAAACTTACTATATTTTCCAAGAATCCAAGAAACATTTATCTTTAGTAACATTTCTTTGTTGGTTTCTGAAAGAGCGTTAGGGCATCTAGTTTCTTTTTATCAAGCTCTAACAAAAATGCAGTTAGATATAAAATACTTTTAAGCAGATGTGATAAAAATTCAAGGTAAATCAGAAAGTTAATGAAAATAACAACACAATGATAAAAAAAATGGATAAAGAAGAAACAGGGGAAGGACTTGGAAGTGCAGTAAAACAGATGTTCTTGACTGTTAAGTAAATTTTTTTTTAATAATATATTTAGTTTTTATCTATTCTTAAAAAAAAGTTCAGCTGGATCCTGGATGCTGAAAGAAATCTGATTATAAACCTACCACATTTTCTAAGAATCCAAGAAACATTTATCTTTAGTAACATTTCTTTGTTGGTTTCTGAAAAAGCGTTAGGGCATCTAGTTTCTTTTTATCAAGCTCCAACAATAATTCAGTTAGATATAAAATACGTTTAAGCAAATGTGATAAAAATTTAAGGTAAATTAGAAAGTTAATGAAACTAAAAACGCAATGATAAAAAGAAAACGGATAAAGAAGAAACACGGGAAGGACTTGAAAGTGCAGTAGAACAGATGTTCTTGACTGTTAAGTAAAGTTTGTTTTGTTTAATATATTTAGTTTTTATTTATTCTTAAAAAAAAGTTCAGCTGGATCCTGGACGCTGAAAGAAATCTGTTTATGAAAACCTACTATATTTTCCAAGAATCCAAGAAACATTTAACTTTAGTAACATTTCTTTGTTGGTTTCTGCAAGAGGGTTAGGGCATCTAGTTTTTTTTCATCAAGCTCTAACAAAAATGCAGTTAGATATAAAATGCTTTTAAGCAAATGTGATAAAAATTCAAGGTAAATCAGAAAGTTAATGAAAATAACAACGCAATGATAGAAAAAAAACGGATAAAGAAGAAACAGGGAAAAGACTTGAAAGTGCAGTAGAACAGATGTTCTTGACTGTTAAGTAAAGTTTGTTTTGAATAATATATTTAGTTTTTATTTATTCTTAAAAAAAAGTTCAGCTGGATCCTGGACGCTGAAAGAAATCTGTTTATGAAAACCTACTATATTTTCCAAGAATCCAAAAAAACATCTACCTTTAGTAAAATTTCTTTGTTGGTTTTTGAAAGAGCGTTAGGGCTTCTAGTTTTTTTTCATCAAGCACCAACAAAAATGCAGTTTAATATAAAATACTTTTAAGCAGATGTGATAAAAATTCAAGGTAAATCAGAAAGTTAATAAAAATAACAAAGCAATGATAGAAAAAAAAAACGGATAAAGAAGAAACAGGGGAAGGACTTGGAAGTGCAATAAAACAGATGTTCTTGACTGTTAAGTAAAGTTTGTTTTGAATAATATATTTAGTTTTTATTTATTCTTAAAAAAAAGTTCAGCTGGATCCTGGACGCTGAAAAAAATTTGATTATGAAAACCTACTACATTTTCTAAGAATCCAAAAAGCATTTATCTTTAGTAACATTTCTTTGTTGGTTTCTGAAAGAGCGTTAGGGCATCTAGTTTTTTTTTCATCAAGCTCTAACAAAAATGCAGTTAGATATAAAATACTTTTAAGCAGATGTGATAAAAATTCAAGGTAAATCAGAAAGTTAATGAAAATAACAACGCAATGATAGAAAAAAAACGGATAAAGAAGAAACAGGGGAAGAACTTGGAAGTGCAATAAAACAGATGTTCTTGACTGTTAAGTAAAGTTTGTTTTGAATAATATATTTGGTTTTTATCTATTCTTAAAAAAAAGTTCAGCTGGATCCTGGACGCTGAAAAAAATTTGATTATGAAAACCTACTACATTTTCTAAGAATCCAAAAAGCATTTATCTTTAGTAACATTTCTTTGTTGGTTTCTGAAAGAGCGTTAGGGCCTCTAGTTCTTCTTCATCAAGCTTCAACAAAAATGCATTATTGTGACTATAAACGTAATAGTAAATAATAGGTTAATAGTTTAAAGCTCTTCGCTAATATGCCCGTATTATTGCTTAATATGTAAAACAAAACTTAATAGTGGAATAATCCCAAAAAAATTAATCGGATCTCGCTGATAGTTGGGTCAGTTTACAAAGTTTTCACTTATTTGGGGAATCAAATATTCTAAGTCCATCCATTTTGTCCACTGAAATTTTGCCAATATCGCAGTGACCTACTGAAACCGAGCGACTTTATTGGCTGTGCGCTTTTGGAGAGATTCCACTCTTAGTCCTAGTACAGCAATTTTTTAGGTATAGCGAGTTATGAAAACGCAATAACGATACATAAAAGCACTTTTTCCCCGGAAATCCCGCCGTTGACTTCGGGAACAAATTGAAAATTCTTGGCACGCAACAAATGGCCGCGATTTTCCTGGTTCTGGAATTAAATTTTTCTTTAATATTTAAAATTGACTCACAATTGTCCCCACAGCGCGTCTTCACCTCAATCTCATAGAATTAAGACAATATCGCGTGGTATTTCTCATTTACTACGTTTTCAACCGTCTCAAAAACAACGAAATTGAAACTGCTGATGGAACGGAATAAGTTTAATTAATGGAGATAGTCGGCGACTACAGAATTTTCAATATAGATAAAATGGACAAGAGTTGAGGTAATTTCGCTTTAGGATGCCTATTTTAAAAGTAGAGGGAACAGCTTTTACTGCATGGCTGCAATTTCTGCGAGAGAATATCCTGTTACAAAGTCTAATTGCTGCAGGAATTTAATATTGTAAAGCACTACATTTACGGTGAAATTGCACTTTCGTTGAGAAAGATCGATTTCTGTTACCTACAGGAGCAGAGCTGCATTAGAAAATTTCAAAGCAATTCGAAAGCCACTTCCAAATTAATTGTTATTAAAGTTGTTCAAACTTTGTTGAGAAAATAAAAGCCCCTTGATACCTACTCAAATTTAGAACGTTATCAGAAAATAAATATTAATATAGATTTCTGCGAGCATAATGCGAAACGATTCATAACCTAACAAGAAAACTCAAATTTCTTGAAGAGGATTTTATTTAAGGTTCAAATAGTCTTTTTGCTCGCTCATCACGCTTATAACAGCGACGTTGGAAAGCATCAATATTTTTCAGAAATTTGTAATTACAAGTAAAGAATCGATTCTAACTTTTTATTAACAAACTACAAAAAGCAACAATAAACTTTATATTAAGATGAATTTTACTGTAAGTTTACCCACTATAAATTGACAGAATGTCGCCTTGTATTGTAAACTTTAAGCGTATTACTTAATCACTATTTTCTTTAAAGTCCAAAAATATTGTAATAGGTCATTTCTATTATTTCAATGTTCCATCAAATTTAATATGCAACCGGTTCCATGTTAAAGTTAAAGGAGACTTTAACATTATAGTCGCCTTTAGTTATAAAAATCAATAAAGTCGGCTTTAAAGTTAAAGTCCCGATTTCGACACTTTAAGAAAGCGTTAAAAACATCAAATATGGCATTTCAAGATTTGAAATAAATGTAATGTAATAGTTGATTTAGTCGAAGTTCTCATCGGAGAACAAAGAGCTATATAGCAGAGAAAGCTATTTTGATAAATATGTTCAATTTTTCAATTGCTTCAGATTGTTCCTGCGAACATGTCATTATTACAATATCAAAAATATTATGTATGCTTCTAACAAAGCTTCTCTGTAGTAGGAATTTTATTTTATTCGTAGATTTACACTCAACAATATCTTTCATTAGAAGAGTTATACAAGATATAACTCTTCTAATAATGGCAAGGTAGCGCCCTGGTATTTTTTTGTCAATTATTCTGAAACTCCCTTTGACAAAACGAAGCAATACTTCAATCACATATCATTTTAAAAAATAATAAAATAATCTAAAAACAATCTCCAAAATGACAGTGGCTAAAGCTTTGACAAACCGAATCTTTCCAATCTCAGTAGTACCAACATGGTAAAATTATTAAAACTTCAATTTTAGTTAAAGTGGCCATAATATTTTATTAAGGAATGAGTCTACTTTGAAGAAGTTTTAAAGACGGATTTAAGCTAAAACCTTTTTACTAAACGGACTTTAAGGATGCATTATAGAACTGGCCATTAATGCTATTTTTGTAAAATGTGTTTTCTATGTTACAAGTGATATATTATTTTTTGCATATTACATTTTATAAAAGTTTGAAATAATCTTTTAACTTCTATTTATTTTTTAAAGCTAGTTTGATTTATTTTAAAAAGCATTTAATATCAATCTAATACTTTTTACAGACTGATGTGTCCACTTCTTTAAACTGGCAACTATCTTTTTTCATCCTAAGATAATCAGAGGTTTGAAATCTTTAAGAATGTTAAAAAATTACAACATACTACTAACGAGAAATAGAAAAGATTTTAAATAAATTGGATTATAACTCAAACGATAGTATGTAAAATATTTTTCTATTCTTTGACACTTTTTACTTAAAGATTTGTGATATAGGTGTATAAAAATTCTATGCAGATTATTTAAATAAATTATATTTTCAAAACCTATCGGTATCATCAGGAATTGGCCCACAATTCTGCAACCTTATGCCACCTCAAACAACGTTTCATTTTCCATAAAAAGCCACAAAACCCTTTTTTGGGTATTATTTTGATTGCGGCCAAGCTCCAAAAGCTTTCAATGGCACGATGACCATGTAACATCTCGCCGCTTATTTTCGTTTGGCAATTTTCCGGCTGAAAAATCTGGTTGAAAGTTCACAGCCCTGACGCATAATTATAGCTTTAACGAACTCACTGAATTTCGTTGATAGTCTTATATGCGTCGACAAAAAGCTCAACTACGCAGCGCCGTTCGTTCACTTTTTCCTGTAGATCGATCAGAAACAAAATTTTAATTAGCCAATTACCTAATTGCTTTAACAGTAATTGAAAAGTATTTTCTCTTGACAAGAGATGCACCTTTGAATGTAATTATTTGCAACTAAAAGCGAGCTTTCAGCCTTTGTGGCTCAAATTTTGTTTGAAACATTTTTAGAATCAGTAAATGTTATAGTAGCAATCCTCTGTGATAAACTGAAAGCTTCAATATTTATCGAGGTTTATTTGGGTACAACACAGAGAATTATTAATCTCTAGAGCCCAAATCCAATTAACAAATTTTAGGGCAAGCGCTTATCTGCAACGCCTTTTTCGTTAGTCCTGCTACCCGAAATAGTTCCATGATTAGATAAAAAGTTCCGTAATGATTTCGGCACGATTAATTTCCACCAAGCCATAGACGCACACCAAGAGTCCAAGTTTATTATCTTCATAACGACCGAACTAGGCCGGGCACGTCTCGAAAATAATGTCTTGTCAAGAACCCCACAGCTCGTCTTGAGGCTTCCTTCAATCCCGGCATCAATGTTATATTCAACAAAACCAAATTTCCATCCCGACCAACGTGACCGTTATCGGCCTAATGACGGATAAATCAAGTTAGTCGCGAAGAAAAACCGATCGGTCAAGCGATTAAGACGTCTCAATTGTCGGAAGAGCTTTCAAGCGTCCTGGATGAAAGCAGAAAATTGCGTTCATCTGCCGTCGTCACTGATTTATTTATGAAATGCGCGATTTACTAGTAAATATGTCTGGGTTCGACAAACCGAAAGGACCGTCACGTGCACAACGTGATTGATACACGGGGCTTGAAGGATATTTGCAGCAGCCCCGCTTATTTTTAAGGCTCATCATCCATCAATCTACCCATTTTTAAGTTAAGCTTATGTAAACGCTCTTATGTAAAACGTATTTCTGTTAATTCTATCTTTATTTGAACAAGCTTTCTCCATCTTTTTTAATAGATTGTCATTATTTATAAACTATATCCTGGTTTAACAGTTAAATAATTAACAGATCAGAACTGATATTTGGAACTTGTATTTAAGTGGAAAGAATTCAAGTAGGTACCACGTCGCCAAATACTATTACATTTTGAATTAATTTTTGACCAGTAACTAGTTGGCATCGTTGGATCTTTTAACAAAAATGAGAAAATTTTTGAGATACCTCATTCACGTCCATGTGCGATAACTAACAATTAAGAATCACCTCAAAATACCGAAACAAATAGCAAATTAGTAGTGAAGTTGGTTCCAAAAGATTATGATCTCGCCAGCCAAGATTTCAGCAGGAATGTGGCATAATTGCGCCAGTGCCTGTTTATTACTTCAGTCTCCCCTGTTGCTCCTGCCGAACGACGAAATAAACAAACGCCATCTCGTAATTACTTTTTTAATAATATCACCCAAATAGGTTCGGTCGCAACTACTTTGCTTGAACCACCCCTTATTGTCTCGTTGTTTTCGAAACCGAAATCTACTATTACCCAAACAACTCCAATTAACTTGCTATTACTTTATTATCCTTTCTAAATATGCTATTACACTCAAATGGATTGGCGTAAGTTGCGAGCTTTTGCATGGCCCGGCTTCCATTATCAAAATTACAATCGTGATTGATAACGCGACGCTTCGACGAGGTTGATAACCTTTCTATTGTTGCAGACGACACCGAGTGGTCAGGTATTGTGACTTACGAGATTTTGGGTGGAATTTTCATAATCACCATGGCATTAGTTCTTCTAGCCGCTGTTAGTTATCAGTGTGCTGCAACTTGGAAATGGATCAGAGATAAAACTTGTGGAGATCCAAGCGAAAGTGAAGCTTCCATTGCCAAACAACAGGCGGCTATCCGAATTAGTCACTCGTTGCCAGATCTTCAGACTGAACCGTTAAAACAGGAGTACGTGCAGGAGCACAAAGATGTCGTCGCCAAAAAGGTTAGTTCAGAAAAAAAAATGTAAGGATCGTGAAGCAGTTACATAAAGTTTTAAAATTTTGTCTTCGAGCCTTTGAAAGATAATTAGTACATTCAATCAATTGATTTCAAAGGGTATTTCGCAGCAATTAAGGCACAAAATTTTGAAAAATAGCTAATAACGAAGTAATAATGACTGATAGTGATCATGGTAAATTTGGGTTTTTTGTGAGATTATTACAAGCATTTTTTAGTTAAACCTGCAAAATTTATAATTTAGATTAAAATTTTGAACATCTCCTGAAAGGATTATGATTATGACCAAGAATATGGACAGCAGTGCTCAGTATTTATCATATTAGTTGTACTCTAATTGATTTTGAGAAACTGGATCACTTTTTGCACGCTTCTGAAATAGGCTAATGCTGAGTACCTATTGACCATATATTTTTACCATCTGGCTTTGCTTAGTACTGCAAATTAAAATGTTCAACTCTTTGAAGCTCGTTTATAACTAGCAGCTAGAAGGGTAGTAGTTTTTTATTCAAAATGTTTTTTGTCGTACAACATTTGCCTACGAACCATTTCAATAACTTTCATCGAGCGCCAGTGATTTGCTTCTTTGATTAAACGAGCCAGAAAATTTCTGGCTCATTTATCTTAATCTTTTAACCTTCTATTGAATTATTTTTGGATTAATAAAAATTCTTATAGAAATTTTACTCAGTTTTATAAATATTAAAAATATGTCTTTCTTTACTTTCTAAAAAATTTCAAAATATTTGTAATGTACGAGGCAGATAATATCTGGTGCCCGATTCTTCATTACAGCGTTAATTCATTCTTATCTTAAACAAAATCTTCAATATACTATTTGAAAACTTAAACATACTTTGTTAAAAAAATTAGAAGTTTGAATAAATTAATATTGTTCGAAAGGTTGTATGATGTACTAAAATCTAGTACAATAAAAATTATGCATAGAAATTTTCACGGCAACTTCCCCATTTACGTGCAGATTTTATGTAAGTGCTTTTCTGCTGCCTCTAGCACACAACTGCCAATAAAATATCACCCATCACTGCATTTTCGATTTACGTCATTTTGAAACTTAGTTATCTTGAAACAGTAATCCGTTGCTCTTATCAGCAAAATTGTTGCTTCACTCCCAGTATTTGATTTTTTTGGCTACCTACCATAGCTGACAAGGAATTTCCTTTAGAGTACCAGAAAAGATGGCTCATAGAAAACCCCAGTAATACCCTATATGAGACTTTTGTGTTGATTACGTTATAATATAGAATTTCTATATGGCCCATCTTGCGATAGAGAAATTGGTAGATTTGTTAAAGGTAAATTTCGACATAGATTGAATGGAAGCGGATTTGTCCAATTAATAATACAGATCCAGTTAAATTGCAAACGTATCATTATTCTGCAAAGATATCCTAGTTGTACAAAACTAACTGTTTCTCACATTATGGACATATCTTCCAGAAAGTTAATGATTTTATTAGAGCAACATGTAGAGAATTTCAGAATAGATAACTAAAAATATTTTTTAAACTTTTGGGAGTGAGTGAGATTTTTCAATTCTACCTTCGTGCGCAACAACAAGTTTCCCTAAGAGGATTGCATATTTTTCAAAGGTAATCCACCCTCTTCTAAGACCAGCATTATAGCAGATTTTAATGGTTGCTAATGCGCAAATTCCTTTCCTGCAAAATCGAGTAGCGAATTGTTTGTGATAAAACCGCAAGTAATAACGAGGAAATTTGACAAATTTCAGGTTCTGCGTCAAACCACCTTACCCATCGTTCCGACGAGACATCAAACATTCCAGAGGCAGTTGTCCCACAGATTGGAGATGCCGTCCAATGTTCAGTTCAGCATATGCAGTTTGGAACATAGAAGCGACTCCAGCATTGTTGGACTGATTAAGGTAAAGCTTGCTTAATTACTAGTTGAAACGCTGAATTTTGGTCGCGTTTCCAAATTAAATTAACAAGCGCGAGAGAAGTTCTGTGGCCAATTAACTAGCTGGTTGCTCCCTATAAATATTGAGCGACAAAACACTTGAAAGGCGGTGCCCTTTAGCAAATTTCCAAAACATTTTCCTGAGGCGCTTAAAGTGTTGTCGAGTTGTTCGCACAATAGCGACGGAGCTTTTGTTAGTTGGGCCCTATTCGCGAGACGTTTCGGCAGCTCGTCCTTATCGCCTTGTTTTATTTCACTTCCTGTTCCAGTCAATTCGTTGCTTTTTGCTACGTTCAATTTGAATCTTTGTCTACCCCTATCGATTCCAGCGTTCTGAATCACGACTAATCGTGTTGTTTCTGTGATGATGGAGCGGCAATAAATCCAGATAAATCGACGAATTCCAATGATTAATCGATTTTGCCCGTTGTTGTTGCAGCCTGAGCTGTACAAGAAGGATTTAGTGAGGCAGTCATCAGCGGACAGCTCCGGGGGGCCGGAGATGGAGTACTGTGGCAAATTGCACTTCTCGTTGAGATATGATAAAGAGCTCGAAGGGCTCGTTGTGAAGGTAAATCTGGAAAAACAAACAACAAATCCATTTCCTGCAAAACACCGTTCCGGAATTAGAAAGAGACTTTTTCACCTTCCAACATTAAAACTGCTAATTTTGTATCCTAATTTAATCCTCTGGCGGGGACTGTTAACAATTTTGAGGTTTCAATGCAAAATCAACTTTCATTAAGCCGTTAATGTGAACAATTTTTGATGAAATGAGGACCCTGTAATTTAATTACAACAAACTCTCATAATTAGTTATTTAATTAAACTTTCAGAGGTACTTATTTCATGTCCGCAGGAACAGATTCGAATTTCCAATTTAAAATCGTCCTGTCTCGATTTTCTTTGCGAGCTTTCATCGTAATTCAGGCATGACCGGTTGTTGCAATTATGATGTTTAAGTGGTTGAAAGCTTCTATTTAATTGTCGAAATCATAGAGATCTACGTTTTGTAGGTGTTCGAAGGTCGGGACTTGCCCATCAAAGATTCTTCAGGCAGCAGCGATCCATACATAAAACTATACTTGTTGCCGGACAGGAAAAAGAAATTTCAAACCAAAGTCCATCGGAAAAACTTGAACCCGGTCTTTAACGAAACCTTTATATTTAGGTGAGTAACTTTGTTAATGAATTAAGTTAACGTAATTAATCCTAGACCCTCTTAGATTTAATTTCTAACTGACCGTCACGTTTTGATGAGTTTAGATAGTTTGTGTTGCGACCCCCAAAACTGCGAGTTAGTAGAAATGTTGTTATGGCCGATAGCTGCGTAAACACAGTAAAAGCAAGACAAGTTTTCGGGTGAATTGTGGGTAGTGATAAGGAATTCCTATGGTAATAGCGTCATTTTTCGCTGGCACAATTTTCAACACGCGATTTGTTAGCGACGCTCAACAACAAATTACGTAATTTTTTCTTGTACACAAAGCACCGCAATTTCATAATACAGCACTTATAAATACTGAAAATTATCGAACAATACGCAATTTCAATCGCCACCTATATACAAAATGAAGCCGTAATTTATATGTTTTAATGAGGCTGGAAAGATGCGAAGTTAACTCCCAGGTCCTAGTTAATTTGGCGGCTGTTCTTTTAACGAACAAAAATTAAATTAGTTTTCCCAAGAGTAATGCATACTCTTAAATTTTCGTAATTGATGTTAAAGAATCTAAGAAAAAATGCATAAATTAACAATAAAAGTTTCTAGAAATACGTTTTTAACTTTGTTCAAGATAAATTTCTTATAAGTTCCTGGGACCATATTTCCAACAAAATGATATTAAAAAAAAATTAATCCTTAACTGAAAATTCTAAAAGTAAAAAAATGAATAACCAAACGTTTAATAGTTTGTCAACTAACAATTTTCAGACTTATTTTTTCAAAATTTTTCTCCGACCTAATTCTTTCATGTGAAAATTTCACATTTTTAAATCCATTGGCAAGTCGTGATTATCTTAATTTACATTATGCTTTAAACTTCTCTAAATCACAGCCAATTTTTTTGTAATGTTAGTTAAATATTCCTATATTTCGTGAGTTTCATTACTTATGATAATTTTTCTTCCACATAATGACACTATTAATGGAAAACCCGTGTAATGTGAAGCAAAATGGAAACCAAAAAGTTGATTAAAAATAATTTGTTAATTTCATTTCTAGCAAATCTTATCATTAAAATTGCTAAATATTTTTTTCCACCAGCTTAGCAATTTGCATATAATTTATTTAACTTTTATTAATTTAGCTATTCTTATCGAGTCACCATTTAACATGAATAACTTTTAAAAAAATAAATAAATCATGCAACATAAACAATTTAAAAAGCATTTAATTAAAATTTTTGCAATTACGTTGTGTAAGTACCTTCGGTGGGGTTTGCGTTGAATTAAAATTTGTTTTCTGCCTACATACCTAACGGCCGTATTTTGCGAACATGAAAACTTTGTCATTGTTATAATTTTTTTTAATTTTAGTATTTACATTATTATAAATAAATGGTTAAATTTCATTTTACTATAGGTTAATAATGCTGAAAGTTACATTGTAACTCATTTTGTCTTCATTAAAGTGTTTTCAGTTGTACAATTTGGAATTGAAAGAACCTTCCTTGTTTCATCTTTTACTTACCAAAAAAAAATATAAACGAAACTGACAACATAATACCCTATTATTCTTCAAAAATATCTCATTACATAAATCTACAAACCGCAGACAATCAGAAGTACATACGTTATTGTTATTTACCTTTTCTGAATACTCCTATTTTAATAATAAGTTTATCTTCATACAATAAAAAGAATTTAAAAAAGTTATTAAATATCAAAATTGTGCAAAGTAAAGTCCACAATTCTTTAATTATCTTTGCAAACGTTTGCCTTCAATTTTACTTTGCCTTTCAATAATATCAATAATCGTAATGTTTTTTTAGTTTTCTTCATTTCATTTTTCTGTTTCTTCTTATAGTTTTTCATATATAAAATATTTTTTTAATAATTTGTGGTACTAACATCTAAATTTATGTATGCGTCTACCATTTTATAATAAACTAGTATTAAGTTAATTATCTAATGATCAACACTTGTTCATTTTATGTATTTTTCTTCACTCTTAAATATTTTGATTACCTTTGTTTTGAACTTAAAGTATATAAGTATCGATACGATGGGCAGCCAATAGAGTTTGATTTATTCAGAAAGCTCAATGAAGGCTTGTTGCAGACGGGACATAACCGCAAATAACGTTTTCTTAGAAGTCTCCGGGAGTTTTTTCATATTATAATTATTAAACTTGAATTACTTTACAAAAAATGTATTCGAATATACTTATCGGCAATCTTATTTAATTTAGTTTTCTAAGCACAATAAATTTATTTCCCTTCTTAAATTTCTTATTAATGTTATGATTTAATTCATATCGATAATCGAGTTATTTGAAATTTCAACGGGGATGAAGTGATATAATTATCGGTTCTGATTGACAAAAGTATATCATAACAACGCGTTTGTGTTTGCAAGATCTAGAACTGGGGCCTGAAATATTATAAGGCAACCCCGACAAAACGTCATCCCTCTGTTCCCACCCTTTCAATTTTGGATAACTCGCATCTTTTCCAGCGTTCCATATGAAGAACTGCGTCAGCGATATCTCCAATTCTCCGTGTACGATTTCGACCGCTTTTCAAGACACGATTTGATCGGCCACGTCGTTCTCAAAGGATTGTTGGAAGTTACCGATCTTCAGCAAGCTATTGAGTATACGATGAACATCTTATGTCCTCCACAGGTAATAATAATTATTATTAACTAAAAACGTCTAAGAACGATAAATCTAAATTTAACTGAGGGTGAGTAAAAATAGCACAAGCTGCAGGGTGGCCGGTCCTCGGGGATCCGGCTGCCACTGTTCCCAGCCATTTCCGGACCTTGACCTGGTTTCGCTCGAATCTAGGTCGCGGGACATCCGCACAATGGCTGTTCCGGGAAATTGCATTACAGGAGGAAAGGAAACTTGCAGGAATTCAGGCTTTTGTGGTTGCGGCCTGGATAGGGCGGCAACTTCAAAGCTTATTTGGACGGATGGCAGGCCTTGAAACGAGTTTTTGATGGAAATTGACGGGCCGCCAGGGACGGGCTTTGACCCCAGATTCCGGCAATGACAAATATTCCCTCGAATAAACTGAACTTTTATTGGAACGCGATTGCCGTATGCTAACCGACGAACACCCTTATAAAAAGGAGTTCAAATTTTTGTTCAATTAGGTTTTTCTAGAACTTGCTTTAATTCGTATAAATTGATTTTAGACGACGAATTTTACGTAACTGTAGACTATAAGAGTATTGGCTGAACGCACATCAATAAGAAAACAATAAATAAAATAACATTTTATAGCGTCAAGTCAAAGGACCGTCAATGTTGCAGATAACTGACACGGATTAAATGTTTTGGTAAATTGTTCTAGACCGATCGATGAGAAACCTGAAAGCTCTCTAGAATTAGCGGATCTTGTAGAAGATAATTCAGAGATATATTTTAAGGCAAGGATTTCAATGTCGTTTTTCCAGGTACTGGTTTAATTACGGCCATGCCGAATTTAAATATACAAACTTCTCAACAAATTTGAAATTTCCTTCTCAAATATAAAAAAGCGACGTTTTTGAATAATTAATGTTACCCTCTTAATATTTCTAACAAGGTACCTTCTAAATTGTGGACCGTTTCCAAAATTTTGATGCATATGATGGGTTCCGCGAAACATCCTCTATTCAGTGAAGACATCTTCAGCGAATAAGCAACGTTTCAAATATATCCACCCTTATCGACTTCAGAGAAATAGAAATCTAAAATGATGCTTCTATAGAGTTCTCGATTCAATTGTGTGAGAGCGGTTTTGCAATGCTCCAAATATAAGTCGCGCTGTTTATTCAGCCGTTGTGTCCATTTTCATTGAAAAGATCTGGACGTGATAATTTTTTTTATAAATGGTGATCCAATGAAAACCCGAATCGATTTCTATTGTTCCAAGTTGCGCTTTCCGTTCCAGGAGAAGGTCGATTTGGGCGAATTGATGTTATCCCTATGTTACCTTCCGACTGCCGGTCGTCTCACCATCACCATAATCAAAGGCAGGAGCCTGAAGGCTATGGACATCACCGGCAAGTCAGGCAAGTTCCGCAAAAGTTCAACGTGCTCTCCTTTATTGACATTCGATCCATTTCCAGATCCGTACGTCAAAGTCTATTTACTCTGTCAAGGTAAAAGGATAAAGAAGAAAAAGACATCGGTCAAAAAAAACACTCTATCACCGGTTTATAACGAAGCGTTAGTTTTCGACGTCCCTGCCGACAATATCGAGGAAGTTTCCTTGATCGTCAAAGTTATCGACTACGACAGGTATTAAAACGTCGTTTCTGGTTTTAAGGGACTTAATTGGCGATTTGGCAGGATCGGCTCCAACGAGTTGATGGGTTGTACGGCCATAGGATCGAGTTTCATTGGGATTGGACGGGATCATTGGATGGAGATGTTGGATAATCCCAGGAGACCGGTGGCTCAATGGTATCCGCTTTTGGAGTCAATACCGGGACACATTCCGGCTAACGCTTCGACAGCCATTAGCTTAAGCTGCTTAAACAGGTGAGTCCTGTGAGAATTTTGAAAGCGTGACCAAAAAAACGCAAGTTTTAGGTGAACACTCGGTGAACGAGTAGATCGAAAAAATTTGAAGTTTTAAAAAGAAAACTGGTGCTGCAAAAACGTGGGTGATCTTCTCACAAAATCGTTGTGAAAGAAGGGAATTAGCAAGTAAATCCCGTAGGTTGTCAGTATTCTGTGTTAACACTTATATGAAGACTTTCCAAGACAATGACAGTAATATTACGCTCTGTGTGTGAACAATAAGCAACACTATTTAGAATCATTTTCGGTTTTATGAATGGTTGACAATATCGATGCATATCACTAAAGCAAGACCGGTAGAAATGTAAACAAATCGCCCTAACAACTCATTGAATTAATTCATCAAATGAGAGCATTCCTCGTCTCGCCAAACAACTTGTTTTACATAAATTTCACGGGAGGTGTGCTTGATACGAAACAAACTAGACTTAATTGCTTGTCTCAAATTTTAATAACTCATTTGGTTATTACGACGAAAACAAGCAAATTGGCCTACGATAGCCGCTGTATCTTATTGTCTGGATGACGGGAAGAATCCAGGTTCTGTTGTTGTTCACATTTTTCTACCACCGGTTGTTTAGTTAGAGAACCTCGCGATTCGTCCACGCAAAAACGTATCTCGCACCATCATTAAAGGTGAATCTATGCTCAACATTTATTGCATCTCAATTATGTTGGTTGAATATATTTGTAGATTGTCCATATGGACGTCAAATACCTGTGCATGTTTGCTGAAAGCTTGTTAAAATAAGAGAAATTATTTTAAATATCTATTGTACTCAAATTGTATATTTGATTGTTATATCAATATATAAATATGAAAAAATTGTTTTAATATCGTCTCGTCTTAACTAATTCCAAGATGAAACAATAGGACGAACAAATCCCGAACGTTTGCGTACGGGCGCTGCGGAAACATTATTTAATAATTCAGCATATCTTAGTCTCATGTAGAGCAGGTGAGGTAGTTATATCATCTTAATAACCATAGCTTTTGTTTCCAGCACAATTGCCTTAACAAAGCGTCGTCTCGTGATTGTTTCCATAATGTTCGTAATTTGGCACCCACCACTGTCTAACAGTTAAAGTTATGACGAGGGTCTCTTACATCTCATAATAAATTGAATTTTAAATTGAAATGAGACCCTAACTCTTTGAAAACATTTTAATTTAGAACGTTAAAATTTTGTAATTTTACACTCTATCAAGATCGAACACGTTAGACTGAGTCTGCTATAATAACCTTATTTATATTTTCAATTTCTTAATTATTTTGATGTAATTTTAGATTCAAAAACTGATTCTTTACTAAGGAAGAATCTTATTACTAAAAATGTTCTACTCGTTTATTGTGCTGCTTTGTCTGTCGCACGCATAGTACGGGAAGTTATACGGCTGTTGTCGTTGTACCACTCCAAAACTATAGTGAATCTTGAGTGTACTTTTGTTGTACATAAAAGATAATAAATATGTCTCGGACCTAATATATTTTTAATAATGATATTATATGGGACGCCTTCAAAAAGAAATTAAGTAGAAATAAAATTTGACTTGAAATTTTCCGAAACCCATATGACTAAATTCTAAAAAATAAATATCAAGAAGTTTTCTAGATTTGGACTAGTGTAGAACGCAGAATGCATCGCCATACCTATACCGCTCTGTGCGTGCAACACAACGCCGGCTACAGCAGAAACCTTATAGACCAGATCAGACCAGACCAGATTAGAACCGTAGGGTCTGACAGAAATCAACAGCATGCATTGTTATGTGAGTGATCCTGCCGACCGTTTTAGATTTCCTCCAATGCATTCCGACTTGCTTGAACGGTCTGGAGAAATCAAACATGTTTGACTTTTGACCAGACAGTCATTAACAGTCTGTGTGTTTACCTTATATTTTTACAAAATACCAAAAAAAAATGTTTGCCATTATAATACATTGTACACTATTTTCCATTAAAATCATCAGCCCATTCACCAGAAGAATCTGAAGTACTCATTTTTAATACAAACAACAAAACTACAGAATACACGAAATGGGCATACGGGCTTGTCTTGCGTGTGAAGTATAGTCTTAATGTAGCCACTTCCCTCACAGGATCTGATCTAGTCTGATCTGATATCGTTCCAACGGAGCCTCACACTTAACCGCAGTCGAATCGATTTGCGTTTTCTGCCGCACGCACGGTAATGCCTTCATACTTCAACCAGAGTGATCTTAATATGTAACGGGAAACAAATAGAATAGAATAGGATGTTTGTAAAATAAATAGATGAAGCTTATTTTACAATTGAATTTGTAATAATTTACTTACATCTCCCATTTTGACTCTGAGTCCTGATAGGTAATTTAGTTCGCAACAGATCACCATTATCAGAATTTGGCTATTTGCAATAGTTTTCTTGTTAAAATTTGCAGAACCGAAACAATGACAAATCGGATAAACGCCCGATTGAGGCAACTCACCTTACCTCACTTAATAAACTTGCATTGTATTGAAGATGGACTGCATATACATACTTCTTTTATGTGGGGGAAATTTTTTCTTCAATCTTCTCTCCTTTTTGTTTGATCCGCCACTCTTAAGGAGAATCAGTAGTTGGTACTTAACCACATAATGCCATTCACAGTTTTTGCTTCTAATGACACAAAATTTAGTTTCAAGTTTCGACAATATTCTGTTTGATGATTGAGGTTAACGAAAGAAAAAAAAATATTTGGATTGCATTCATTTCTTTATTTGAATGGCTCGACAACAATTTTATTTGCTACAACTTGAAGTATTTTTTATTGAGCAAAGAAATTATTTGTAATTATAAATTTCCTGGAAAATGAATCTAATGTATTCTTGAGCAAATAGGATTCTTCCTTGTATATGGTTGCAAGATAAACTAAAATGCTCAAGAAATATAATTATTCCAGCTTCAACCACGACTAAGCAACAACTACTTTATTTACTTAAATAAGGCCACACTGGTTTTTACCAGGAATCACGCTAACTGGTATTTAATTATTAAAAACTAATTTTGTTCAGAAATAAAGTAAGTTTAAAATCTCCGAATAAAAGTGAGCGATCTAGTTGCCCTCCAAAGATTCAGATGGTGGTGTTCTGGGATGATTATGCTTTGAAACTTGCAGAGAGTTAATCCATATTCATAGAAAGTCAATGAATGTCCATTTTGAGAATATAGAAAAAACAATTACTACGTTTATGCATTCTTAATGCGCATTCCAAAATGCGTATTGAAAACTGCCGAATTAGGCTTTTTATGCCTTTTCGATCATGTATATTGGACTAATTCTACTCTATAAGCAGCCAACCTAACAAAATTTTCGGAAAAATAAATCGCAGTAAAAGG
This sequence comes from Pyrochroa serraticornis, assembly GCA_905333025.2. NCBI lineage: Eukaryota > Metazoa > Arthropoda > Insecta > Coleoptera > Pyrochroidae > Pyrochroa > Pyrochroa serraticornis. The sequence goes on along the minus strand of HG995157.1, from coordinate 2,040,413 downwards.
TGTTTATACGACCAAATTAGACCAATTCGAATTCTATAATGCGCATTGAACTTATACATAAACGTAAAAATGTAATGGGTGATAGCCCACATGTAAAGCAATAAACAATCCACGCTCTCAAGTCTTTAAGCAAATGTTAGACTGCCTCCTTATTCTTACCATTTGATTTATGTAATAGCCACCAAAAAATACAGACCTAAATCTATATAAACATTCCATAATGTTGATTGATGAGTGAGAAGTGGAATTAAAGCCAAGCTACTAAAATCCAATCCCACCAAAAAAAAAAACTAATCGAGTTTAAACTTGCCTTAGATAACTTTCCACGGCAACTCTTTTCCAAATCGCGACTATGCTTTGTAAATTGAGTTTTGATAAGCGATTGGCGTGGAAAATCATGAAAATTAAGTTTAAAGTCGATTATTTTTTTCTAGTAGGGTTGAAACTAATTGGCTAAAACTTATTTAGATTTCTACTTATTTTTGTTAAGTGTTTCTAATTTCTTATTTGCAAAATTTAATCAAACTTTTAAATTTAATTATTTAGTTTGTTTCAGTTAGAATGGTAAGTTAATTTTGTCCCAGAGTATCATTATCACCTTTAAAGAATGAAATTTACATTCAAGTTTGAAAAATAAATGAAAATAGAATGGGATCAAATCTGCCAATAAGATTTGCTTTTTCTTTATTTCATGGCTTTAAAATGCACTGAATTAGCATGATATCCTCTGATAATTGCCATTTTTTCAAGATAGTCGGTTGAAACTATTTGGCTGCTTGGTGCCATTGCCTAACTGATTTCTTGGTATGTGCACCAAGAAACCGGTGACCATAATATTTTCCATAGATGACGTTCAATTTCACCTACGACTTGCAAGTTTTTTCAAGAGATTTATGTATAATTTATTTCCATTTGGATTTTATTTATTTTAGGTTCATAGTGGAGTCAAGCTCTTTAGGTAATTATAAATAGAGAACACAGTTCCTTTATATTTTGTTTAAATACTTCAATACTTCACAGTTTTATGCTATAATATTATTACTGGAATATGGATTAACCATTAAAAAACTTTCGTAGCTTAATGTGAACAAGGCAGGCACATACTCTTTTTTAAGATATGATAGTGATTGATCCGTTACTCATTTAAATAATTGTGCTAAACCAACTTTGATTCAGATGATTCAAAGATTAGAAATTTAAATCTAGAAACAATGGGAAAATACTTTTTCATTATATAAAAATTATTTGAAGCGAACTGTAAAACACAAACTAAATTTAAAAATGAGAATTCGTAATGAGAATTATTTGCGGATAGAGAGTTTTAGTCATAATTATAGGTGAAGGATTTTGTCGAACTATGACTCAAGTCTGCAAACGTCGAATGTCGATCTCAAGTAGGCTGCTACACACCGTATAGAAAATATTGTCCCAAGTTGATTCCACCTTATTATCAAGTTTGTGCTTTCTCTCTTTTGTCAATAAATATTTTCATTACCTCGCAGCTAAAGTAATTGTGGTTTTCTGTTTTCATTTCCCACTTTTCTCTCTCCAGCTTCTAGCAGATAATCTGAAGGCTACGGTAAAATCCATTGACTCGACTTTCATACACAGTGTGGCCCAAAATTCGAGAAATAAGTTAATGGAAATCGTTCATAGAAATTCAAGCAAAAAGATTTTTTTAAACACTCCTAATACAAAGGATATTTATAAAAACTGTGACGTCATCAATTTGTGGCGTTATTTTGTCAAAAGAATGTTTGATATTTTTTTCATAAGATCTGACCTTTTCGTATAATTTTCTTAGGTTATATGAAATGTTAAATAAGCCCGAGTAACTTAATAGATGTAAAAAAGTGAATCAGGTACAAATTAATTTAATAATGGCAGCAAGGATTCGACTTATTTTACAATAATTGTACATAAATTGTAATCATTATAAGTTAGTAAATAGTAACAGTTCAAGTACGCATTTTTTCAATTATATTTTCGAATTATTCTCAGGTTTAAAGATTTAAATGCTTTATATGCTCACTCTAAGTGTTATCTATGTGAATTATCAAATAGTCCTCGTACTTAAAGACTGTCAGTTGCAGATGCATAACGGTAAACAAGCCGTTAACAAATCAATAACGACCCTCTAAATTTTCTATTACGTTCAGCGCACAGCAGCTCTTTGTTGCATTTAATAAATGCATTAACACTGCAACATTTCAAATCCTTAAGGAAGAATAGATGGCTTTGTGACATTCGTTAAAATTGTAATGATAGTTTTTTAATTTCCAATTTTTCTACCTTTCTAGTAAATTTTTAAAAAGGCTCTAAAATTTAAAGCAATTTTGGAGGGTTAAATTTTTCTACTAACCAACTACAATGCTTTTTAGAAAGTGATGCTACATATAAATTTGATACAAAATGTGAAATTTGTTCGATTCATGCATTTTAAAATAGTTATGATAGATGCAACGTTCCAAAAAAAAAAAAACTTTTTAACATATTATAGTGCCCGCTAAGATTATGTGTTTAAAGGCGAATAAAGCAGCAGTGGCTATAAAATCTAACGCGCAAGATAGCCAGAATCAAAAATCGATCCTCAATTCTGTTCCGGAACCTGTTTAACTTCGTTACTACTTTCTTCAAAGTTCTCCCCAGAAGGCGGCGATGATGCACTTTCAGTGCAATCTCTCGACGTAGCTTTCTGGTCTAAAATTAAAGCTCGAATACGATTCCTGTTAACAGAAACCTTACCTGCATCGCGTCTTTTATTACATGAATTCAAAGACTTGTCTGGAAAGACCTTGGGAGGAAAACTGACAGTGAATCCTGATGCCATCTCAGGGGTCAAGGGTCGATTTCGCGGCGAATTAATTCCATTAATTAATGCCTGAAAATTTTTGAAAGTTAATTAAGAAATTTTTCCAATTTGATTCGTTTATAACGTAACTTTCTTTTTGATACTTCTATTGGGATTTCGGTCATAAATCTGTTGCAACTCTTCAGAAACTTCTCCATCGTTTTTTTCTAAGAACCAATAAATATTTGAATAATGTAACGCATCACATAAATTGAATTTACCTCCAGTGAAAATACTTCCATCCAAAGTTTTCAATGCGGGTAATAAGCTTTTAACGGTCTGTCGGTACTTGGGAAACTGCCATATTTCATCGTTTCCCTCGAGACATACATGTTCGAGATTCTCGCATATGCTTAAGAAGGCCAACTTGCGCATCGCGTCTTTTAGACAATTCCTGAAGTAACCCGTCACTCTCCAGAACTTTCCTCTATTATATTTACTCACCTCGCCAAATCGATTATTCTAATATTGGAAAGAAAAGCGCAAGGAGTTGGATCCTCAATTGAGTTATCCGCCGCGTACAATTCCTCGAGACTTTCAAACCCTAACATTCCATCTAAAGAATTGAGACCGCATCGATTGACTTTCAAAATTTTCAAATTTTTCATTCCGCATCCTAAGTCTCGCAAAGTCGATACTACGCTACCATCCAAAATCAGTTCTCTCAACGAAGGAACGTAAATCCCAAGATGTTGTAACGTCACATCTCTTGCTATCACTCTTAATTTCACTTGTGTCACCGTACTTAGATCATTCGTCGACGTCACTTTTACCTGAAGCGGAAAGTTTGTTATTTACCACTCTGTCGCTTGTTGCTGATTTTTCAAGTCTCACCAGAAGCTCCCTCAGGTTTTGTTCTAATGGGATGAGGACCTTGGTCGGATTCACGTTGACGTCGTCGCCAGAGGAATCGCTGTCGGAAAAGGAAACCTCGTCGGGGTTAAAGTGGATGTTTAAGTTATTTGACAAGGGAAAAAGGAAAAGGATGGGACCTTGCGGTGCAAAAGGGGCTTCTTCCAAATTTGGTGGCATTGTTTGCATTCGCGGATCGCACTTACACAGAAAATTATGGTTGCTATGGAAACTGTAAATAAGTTCAATATTGATTCGTTTTTCTTAAGACCCGTATACATTTTTTGTGAACTTATTAATTTTTACATTTTTGCTTTGTGTGTACTGAAGGGCATATGGTAGATTCAAATTTTATTTTTTTTCGAGTTCTTGTAAAATAAATCTTTAGAGTATTAAATATCATGACATTTAGTTGAAACAAGAAATATTAAAATGCAATGCTTATAGAGACACAACAACAACAAACTTTAATTTTATTACTAACACCGCTAAGGATCCATTAATTAATTTAATGCCCTATTTCCAAGTGCAGTTGTGTGTCTGGCCTTAAAAGAACCAATCAGAACTAGATACTTACTTTAAATTCTTGATAACTCAAGCATTAGCAACACTTATAAAACTATTCTTCATTAACAAAAAAGAGAATACTCTTACTATTGATTATCTTTTCGTAATTTTTATATTTTAAGATAGATTTCAGTCTTTCTTCAAAGGTAATTTCTTCCACACGAAGGAGAATAGCAAATATTCACCAGATTGATGGGCAACCTTCGAAGGACCGAATATGTCAGTGAAAGAAAAATGGACCAACACGTAATTCAAGCTGTGAAGCTCCCATATCGAAGAAAATTTCCTCAAAGCGATACTGTATTCCGTGTGTTCAAAAACTTGTATTCTTTTAACATTGAAGAAGATCAACTTGAAAGATATAGTCTATTCTCTGGTTGAAGCAGGTCACTGTGTGGCTTATAAACTGATAAAAAAAAATCAATAAAAACACTGTTGTTAACTCTAGAAACTCAAAGAATCGTTTGATGATGAAGACAATAACATTCTTTTGTCTTTCCTGGTTTACTTATGTAATAATAATTATTGTAGCTTTAGACATTGTTTATAGATATTAATAATAATATTATTTATAAACAATGCTCTAGATAAAAAAATATTTTTTTACTACACTGTACTCAATAATAAATTATAATTTTCAAAATGTAATTATTTAATTGAATTCATTTTTTACCAACCGTATTTATGATCATGAAATTTTATTTTTATTAATTATTGGCGTTAATTAAAGCTATTTTTGTGTTATACCAAAGAAGTATAACTTCCAACGCGCGTACATAAGTATACGCAATTTTTTTTTCGAATTGTTACAAAAATTGTATCTTTCTTTGCAGCCTCAACTCACAGGTGGGATGCATTAAAAAACAAAATTGAAACTTTATTTGTTGTAAAATCTTACACGTGATGGTCTGCCCGAGAAGATGCCTGTGGGTCACTTATTTCACGTTGTGACAAAATTTACGAAGCTCTAAGTGGTTGGTAATCAGACAAAGAAACGAAACAAGCACATTGAGGTGGTTTTAATAATTTGAAAAATATTCAAATTGTAAACCGATTATATGCCGATTTTTTTGAATACTTTAAAATGACAACAGACAATTCTTTCGGTTTTTTTCAAAATATTTAAAGTCGTTGCGTAAAATGTTTATCAAATCTACACGCAAATGCAACATCTTTCTGGTAATGTTGTTGCTTTTCCAAAAATACAGTTTGTTTCCAAGTTCGAAAATTTAACGTTGAACCCTGATTGGCAATTTAGTTGGCAACATGTCACTATCATTAGAATTTGTCTATATGCAATAATTTTCGAGTTGGGCATGAAAATCCGAAGCAATCACAAATATGTGGGAACTCCCGGCTTATGAATGTACATACCTATGTGAAATCGTGGTGTGAGGCATGTTCGTTATCCAGTTCTGAGTTTGCATGTTCCTAACTGAATTGTGAAGGTATTCCAGTATATTCGGTAGATCAGTAGTGTTATAATGTCGTATTCGTTACAAATGTAAGTTGTAGTTAGGTGCTGACATGGACTGTAATAGAAAAAGAGTAGTTTTAAGCATTGAGAAAATATTAAAACTAATTGAACAGTATGAAGAAGGCCATTCTGCACTCTGGCAAAGTCACATAATATTAGACTGCAGACAGTTCCAAATATTTTAAAACGGAAAAATAAACTTTTAAAATTTGTTTCACAGTTTGATTCTCTCAAGGCGACAACATCGGCTCCTGGCCATAAGCCCATTAAAGGAAGAATAACTCATAAATTACAGTCTTTATGCATTGGTAACTCAAAAAACCCAAGATTATTCAAACGAACTGAAATGCGAAATTTTCCTGTTGGCTATCAAAATCAGGCTAAAAGATGGATAAATTAACGAATTTAAAAAAAAATGTTTTTCGCGGAATTTGTTTCTTCAGTTAAACGTCATTTGAAATGTAAAATTTAGCCGTCAAGGGCGATGCATCAACTTTACAAACTGCCAATACTGCCAATAATAAGAATACAGACTAGGATTCAGAGGTTGAAGATTCATCTGCACAAGAGAACTCAATTACCTCAGAAAATCAAAATATCAAAAAAAAATTTAACTCATCTCGCAATTGAGATGATTCATATTTTAAAAGAGTTATATTTTTTTTAGAAATTGTAAAGTCCAAGAGTTTAAAAGTATCTATACGACGATACAATGCATGAGCATGAGTGTATTTATAAGATTTAATTTAGATTTACCCGCGATGTACATAACATTAAAATTATTTCTACTGCCCTCCATCTATTTATTTCAATGCAAATGAGACAGTACTTTAAGGTGGAATAATTAAAAGTAAAATCAAATTTTAAAGACAAAAATAAATTGTCTAAACTACAGACGAATTAAGAGCAACCTTGTCTTTTTTTTTCCAAACCTGCAAGAATAGATACTTATGGCAATAATATAAATATTGGCTTATCAATTATTCTGAATAAATATAAATACCCGTCTTGTGCCTTGCACCCCTATAATACCTAAATATTCAATTATAATTGTGGGGGATGTTTACTCCATAAAAAGTTTACCCCCAGTCCATAAACTAAAATAAAAATAGTGCACATCGCTTCCTCTAAACTTGCACCACCTTGCACCAATGCTTTTTTATCTTGCACCCATCTTAGTGAGTTTTTTTTCCATTTTATATGTCGGTGTGTGTGTCGGTGTGTGTGTGTGTCGGTGTTTATTACAATATTTTTTTTCTGTAGGTTTGATATTATTTTTCCTATCTACTTCCCATTTTACTGTTCATTTTTTTTACTTTTTCGTCAAGATAAATCCTAAATGAAGAAACTAATGTTTAATTTATTTTTTAAGTTTTGATCCATCACTTTTGGACCCTCACCTTTGAATTTGTGAAATTAACAAATTTGCAGTCAGCTATTTTCCAGACAAACGGCACCAAATGTTGTAACGCAGTATTTATTTACAAATGTTTGTCATATGGTTATGAGTTTTGTGGAAGTATAATATAAAAAAAAGTTACCAGAAATAGTATAACGCAAAAGATTATTGGTACAATATGGTACAAGCCTACTATATCGCTTAAAAATGTCTGTCATGTGTCTATAGCCAATATTCCAAAAGCGTCAAGTTAACCCCCCATATTATAAACTAAGAAAGTAACTTATCAGAAGTGGTGCAAGCTGAATGGTGGTTGGTGCAAGATGGTGCAAGGCTAGTGCAAGCTTTCTGTGCCATTTTTATCGTTATTTATCGACTGAGGGGGCTACCGTCAAGTTAGTAACTTGTTATCAAGCAAGTTGTAACTTGCATCATATCAGCGTTTATGTAAGGGGCTTTTTTTCTTCAATCTTCCGTGTTCTTTCTTTCGTCCGGCAACCTTAATGCTTTAAGACCCATTTAATCATTAATCTTCAGGAAAATATAACGATCCCTCACACATACTCAACTAAAAACAACCGGTTTAATTAATTACTACTCTTATTATTATTAGTAATTTATTATAATCCAAGAAAAGTATTCATAATTTTTCAAGAAATATTATAAACCATTTGTGGTATTTCTAAAAGCATTTGTTTCTAATTAATCCCGACTGCCCGGAATTGAGAACAATGTTAATCTTTGCACAATTGGACCCCCTGTTTCACCATTTGTTTCCTCCGTTCAGCTTGTTTCAAGTCTAGCTTCTGTCTCCCTTTCTCTCAATAATAAATAAATGTCACATTTTGACAAGTGACACGTAAACATGACACCCTCTTTAAATATTTCAGAAAAAATTCTAAACGTAAGTAATTGTACCTTTATGTTAAACAATTCTACTATTTGGTCGAACCAGCTTTTTGTCCCTTCAATTCATAATTTCACATAACATATGTCCTAACCTCAAATTTCAGAGGCTTTCAACCCCCGAAATCGAAACAAATTACGGCAAACTCTTCGGCATTGTCGCCAGAAACAAACTCTATGTATTAGGACTTCAAGTGGAAATCAACGAGGAAATCGATTCATCTAACTTTTTCCCAGTCGAAGTCGACGTTTGTGGAATCATTAACATTGGCAATGGAAGTTACGACGAACATGAGATCAAAAGACGTGTAAACGAAATTGACGTGACTGATAATCCTGTTTTTATCAATTATACTACCGAAACGGATCAAGTCACCGCAAGTTTCTATTTAAACGGTCGCTTGGAACAAACAAAATTTGTTACTCTTACCGAACAGGAAATCCTATCACAATTTTTGCATGTTCGATTACAAGGCTATTTACCTATATCGTGTGAAGTTACGTGCGATGGCGTTAGAGAAGCATTCTTAGGTTTACGAAAGTTGGTAGTGTCAGGGGCAATCGCTGTTAAATTTGCTAAAACTAACATTTACTTAATGGGAGGTAACTCAGAAAGTGGAATGGTTGGGATTGAAACTGATTCAACTATTGGAGAACTTTGTGGAGAAGCCAATGATTTAGGTGAAGGTAGTGGGCGAAAAAAGAAAAGTCTACAAAGTGCCAAAATTGATATCGTTAACGCTACTATGTTCAAGAGAGTTACAAGAGATGAGGGTTTAGGCGAATCAAAAAGTCATGCTCCTCTGTGTGTTCTTGATAAAAGTTGGTTAGTATTTTTAAAATTTTCTTTTTAATTATATTACATTTTGCAGAACCCTGCATAACCATGACAGCCACAATAGCAATAGATGCCTTAGCTATGGTGCATCGTGAAGTTACAATCATCGGATCATACGAAATACTTGTAGAGAGTGCAGTTCGAAATTTGAGGCTAATCGAAAACGCTTTATTGAAAAGTTTAGAAACGTTGGAAGGCAAAATTTCGCAGCCGGAAACATTCCATTTCTACCCGGCAGAATGTGGCCACTTCGTCACGATAATCTATCAAAAAAGCGACTCCGAAAACGATTTGTGTACGTATTTTACTATAGAGCCGTAAATCTACATTAAACCAGAGAAAATGTATATCTAGACCACCAATAACATGCTATGGAAAGACAACTGAATGACATGGGAGAGCTCTGCAGATTCTTGCATAGTACGAAGTTAGGACTAAAATACCTCTTTTAATTCCTTCGCTTAGACATGAATTGTGTTAATTTTCTTAACACTCAGAAAATTATAACATTTGTTAACCTTTGTTTACAGTATAATATTCAAGATTGACCCATTTTTTTACATATTTAATTTTTATTTTTAAAACGTTGATAAATTTGTATATAACGAAGAACTAAATTTTAGTGTCAGAACGGAAGCGACGTCACCGCGAATTCCTGCTTCCGTTGACTCGACCTTTGTTTCGGAGAGCCAATAGTTTTATTTTTAAAACCGACAATACCTCATCGTTATTGATTAATCCTCACGAAAGTCTTAAGGCTATCGATAACGGTATAAATTGTTGTTTACTCAATTAGTGTTAAAAATTTGAATTTTAGGTGGAAGAATTTCTTTAGTTAAAGGCAAATACAGTTATTATCACTACTGTCAGAATAATATGGATGATAATGGGTGGGGTTGCGCTTATAGGTCGTTGCAAACTCTCGCATCTTGGTTCAAACATCAAGGTTATACGGATAAAGAAGTGCCTACTTTTGTCGATATCCAGAAATGTTTAGTTGACATTGGGGATAAACCGAAAAATTTCATCGGTTCGAAACAGTGGATTGGTTCAACTGAAGTCAATTTTGTTCTCAATACTTTATTAGGCATCACTTCGAAAATATTGTACGTTAGTTCTGGGGAGGAAATGGGGGGAAAAGGGCAGGAATTGTTGAATCATTTCGATTATCATGGATCTCCGGTTATGATAGGTAAGGTTTTGGAATTTTGAGATATAAAATTGTAAAAGACTCTTTTAGGTGGAGGTGTTTTAGCTCATACTATTCTAGGAGTCGATTATAACGCTCAAACAGGAAACTTGAAGTTTCTTATTCTAGATCCTCACTACACTGGTTCCGAAGATTTGCATACAATTCAAAGCAAAGGATGGTGTGGGTGGAAGGGGGTTGAGTTTTGGGATAAATCTGCTTATTATAATATGTGTTTACCTCAAGTTCCTGCTGAGGTTTGATTGTTACCCTTATTGGTTGTTTTATAGGTTTTGGCAAATAAATATTTATATGTTAGTTAAGAAGTGACTTGTTTGCATTAGAGCATCGACCAGGAGAGTTGAGTAGAAAAACTTAAGTGATAAAGAAAAAGACATATAAAGAAACCCTAACAAAAGAAAAGTTAGAAACACGTGGTGGTGAAGCAATAAGTATTGATGTAAACAATTTTCTTCCTAATAGGTTGCAATTCCAAAAATGTTTTTGTATTGAAGCTTAAACCTATCGTACCTAATGGTCTTGTTGCGTTGATGGCGTTAATATAGCGAGGATAAGATTAGTTCGCACCTTGATCTTACCCACATTAGGCTATTAAAGAAACACTATAAGTCGGCCTCAACATATGCAACATTCTTATCCTTTTCACTTTATGCTTAGTGTTCTCATTGGTTTCCTTTTTTCAGTTACAAGCGTAGGTTGTAGGTACCCTTCAGTCAGTATATTATTCTTTATTAAAGTCCTGTGCTGCCCGTGGCTCTTGTGTTCGTTGTTATTTTTTTTAGATCGGTTTTGAAAATACTCTTAGTATTCAGTATTAGTCTCAAATATTTCAATTCAATTGTGACTTGTGATTATTTTCCCCAAAGGCGTTTTTTCTTCAAACTTTTGGGTTTTCTCCACCATGTGAGTGTCACCACACTGATCTTATCCACATTCAGTAAGAGCTTGTGCACTATGTATCTACTGTATTGACGGATGCTTGCATCATTTCTGGTGCAACTTCTTCAATTATTCTATTATATGGATGTCTACATTGTTTCAGTTGTGTAAATACTGATTTATCACCTAAGCATTGATGTTTTGTTGAACCAGTTTGACACTTTTCATAATGAATAAAAATTAAGTTTACTGTTTTTCTTAGCTATCTTTCGATCATTATCTCAAATTTTTTTTCACACTAATTTAATAAATTGCATCAACCATCCACGTGGATTAATTTCCTTACGGATTGCGATTAACGGCTCACTGTAGTGAAGTTTAAGCTTATTATACCCCACAATTTTATATAGCCTTTTGCATCAATGGTATTTTAGTGCAGCGAAGATAAAAGTGCGCTTCATAACCGGGAACGTGAGGCTCCTAATTTTCGATTGATTGCTCTCACCGCTGCTAAGTTCTCAAGGTACTTGATGGCTTACACCATTGACTTTTTACTTAGAAATAAATAATCAATGCTTACACTATACCAATGATCTTATACTACTACGACTAGATGATCCCTTCCCTATATCACAGTGCGCAGTACGTATAATAGTAGAGTGCAAAGCGGCTCGAATTGTGACTTGTGTGGGCACTTTAAAATGAAAATATATGAACTAGCCAGATTTGTTGCTTATGTCCTGTCGATTTTAGATCTATAAGTCGTACGAAAATCGTACAGTGCGTGCGGACACAAAATGCAAAATTCAAACTAATGATATGAGAAAGCTACAATATTGTAGTATAAGGTGTCCAAAAATCAAAATATTCTCTGTAGACGTTCTATTTTTAAAATATTAAAGTTTGAGACACTGTTTTGCAGCTAACATTGAAACGCCGTTGACTTTATTTCGGAAGAGATTTTAAAACGCCGTTTTCTCAGCTTGTATCGGCCAAAAATTAATTATTTTTGGTTCACTTTTCGCTTTACACGCTGTTATCTCAGTTATCGTTGCGAGGATCAAAAAATTTTATTTTAATAAAATATGAAGAATTCTATCTGGATTACGATGGCTTTTGAATTAGATTTTTTTGGGAAATATTTAACGAGATATTAATTTAAATATAAAGTAAGGTCAAAATGGCCCGGCAACCCCTGCATCGTCGCACTGTACAAACTGACAACAAAAGATCGGCAGGTAAAGCACTTTATCAACCGGTTCGTGGCACGCTTTTAGCCGGCTCAAACTCTTGTCATCTTTACACCTCACCCGCCACCAAACACGTCTGACAAGAAACAGTGGTAAATTCGCACTTCCTTCCGTTCAAACTGTACATAATGCCCGCGTGACTTTAGTGGTTATTTTCTCTAGATGAGTTAAGAAATCAACGTTCGTATTTAGCACAAGTTCCAAGTACTTGAACACGTTTTTGTTCTTTTTTATGCAGGGCCGTTTCTAGGCATTTAGCCGCCCGCGTTCAAAAATAATCAGGCCGCCTCATATATTACGTAATAGTTCTTCCGTTTTAAAGTTTAATAAAATTTGTTTTTATTTTTAATAACTAAAAAAGCTACATTGGTTCAAAAATATTTATTCTACAATACACATATTATACATACATCTAAAACATAATACATAGATAATGCCAATCGATAATATTACGTAAACTGCATTTTTCCGGCTTTAATTTTGGCAAACTCAGTAATGGTGTCATGCAAATTAAAATTATTTAAAATATCATGTTCAATTGAGAATCTCTATTTGAGATTAAAGCTAAATTACTCAAACGCTCTTGGCCCAGTGTTGATCTTAAATAGTTTTTAATTATTTTAAGCTTAGAAAAACTTCGCTAGCCGGATGCAACTGAGACTGGTAAAGTCAGTATTATTCTAATTGCCACAAATATATTTGGAAACATTCCCATCAGATTATTTTCAAAAAATAAATCTTAAAATATGTTGAGGTCCCTTTGTTGATAAAGACTCCGAAAAATTTAACTTAAAGGATGTTATTTCATCATACAAATCGTTTCCATCAATATCTGCTTCATTAAGCGCTTCATCTCGAAGCTTCAAGTCCAAATCTCATCTAATTTACATAAAAACTCAAACTTGTCGTTATAATTCTGTAACCCTTCAAACATGTCGCGTAGAAAGAATAATGTCTGATCAAGAATTTGAAAAAAGAAACTGATTTTAAAATGAAGTTGGGGTCTAGCACTGATTCGTCTGTATGTTCGTACTCAAATTGACGTGTTTTTTCCGGGGACGCATTGTTTCAACGGCTCGGAAATTTGTTGTTATTTCTAATTCATTCGCAAGTTTATTAGCTCATATTAATACATCAGCAAATCCTTTATCTAAACGGCAATTTGAAAAGAAAATCAATTAAATTTTTATGGTAAGCTAAACACACTTTTATATTAAAGAAAGGACTTTGCATTGTGTTACTTAAAATATTTACTTTAGACAAAATATCATGCCAAATAATTACCGAACAGGGAAAAGAATAATCTTTAAATTTGAGTCCTAAAGCTCGTGCTTTCGTTCGGGTAATAGCATCATATATTATTTGATATTCTGATATTTCAATCAATGCATCATACACATTGCCTATGTAATACCTTAATGGCCTTATTGCATCAATTCTGCTTGACCATCTAGTATCACTTAGAGCTTTTAAACTTAAGGTAGGCACCTGTCTTTTAATAACTGACCATCTTTTTGTTGATGCAGAAAAAAGCACATACAATTCTTGAATTAAATTTAAAAAAACTTGTTGTTTTATGAGACACATTAGCAGCGTCATTGACTACTAAATTCAAAGTATGTGCGGAGCAAGGTACAAAAAATGCACGAGAATTTATGTTCAAAATTTTCTTTTGCAAGCCATTATGTTTTCCCCGCATATTGGCTCTATTATCGTAACCCTGTCCACGCATATTATAAATGTTCAAATTTAAATCATTTAATAAATTGGTTACAAAATCACTAAAACCTTGCCCAGTCGAATCAGTTACTGGACAGAATCCAATAAAATGTTCTTTTATTTCTACCTGTTTAGTTTCCTTGTCTAAGAAAACAAATCGAAACACAACAGTGATTTGTTCAGTATGACTCACATCTGGGATCCAATCTAGTATTATCGAATAATATTTAACGGTTCTGATCAAATCTAAGATAAAATTCTTTATTTTTACTTCTATTAAATTAATGATTTCATTTTGGATTATGTTGCCCAAATAATGAGTAATGCGCTTTTCAGCAGATTTCTGCGCTTTTTCGACACGAGACACGTGTTCACGCATAACAACATCAAATTGTGCTATCATTTCTACAGCCTTAAGAAAATTGCCATTATTTGGTTCGTATAATTTAGAAGAAGTGTCTCTAAATGCTAGACACTGGCGCGATAAATATTGAATTATTGCAATAATTCTCGCCATAACATTGAACCAATATTTTTTTTCTGACTGTAAAACCCTTAATTGCATTTGGTTAACCGTAGTGTTTCCTTTTAACATTTTAATTACTGCTGTCCACTGCTTAACAGTTTCTTTGTGTCGAACACTTGTGTCATGTCTACTTAATGTTTCTGATAAGTATTGCCAGTCAGAGAAGCCTACTAAATTGTTTAAATTTCCAATAAATGTAGATCCAAAAATTTTACAACAGAAACAAAATACCCAGTCATTGGTGATTGTATAAATTAACCAGATTCTATGAGCTTTTTCACCATTGCTTCTTAAGCGATAATAATAAGTTTCCGAAAATTGACGTCCAGATGCATTTAGTGGAAAGTCAAAATTTATAACTTGCACAGGTTTACGCTAATAGTTTTACCATACTATTTTGAATATTTTGAGGCCATGTACTTGAATCATCTGATGGTGGTGCCTCTGCCTCTTTCTCAGATTCTTCGTTTTCGCCCTCCATATCAGAAGCAGAACACCTGGATAATTCTGATACGACTTCAGAATGTATCTCTTCGTGCGTCAATTCTTGTTTCGATGGTCCACTTTCTTTAATAAAAGAAATAAGTACAATTCGGATTTTCGGTGCAGCAAACAACTCACCTACGCTGGTACTTGGATATTTTTCGATTGATATATCGATTGCTAATCCGTCTACAGGAGAGTCAATCTCTGTTAAAATTTTGTTATTAGGATCATGCTTCTTTAAAAGCTTGTTTATAATTCCTGCTAATCTCAGCTTCTCGCCCGCACATTTTAATTTTTGTTGCCGATATTTAGCACCAGATAATCTCTTGGTTTTTCTGTCCTGAAAGTTGGTTGAAAATTATTATTAAAAAAAATAATATTATAAATCATTCTCGCTTCTAATTAAATTAATTACTTACCATTTTTAAGATGTAAGATGATACTTGATTTAAATTGAACACTAACTTTAGTAACTTTATTTAACACTTCAAATATGGAAAGCCCCATTTACTCTAGTTGATCGTAACAGACGAACTGACAAAATATCTCTAATAACTGGACCTAAATCTACCCTTGTCCCGCATTGTGTTTGCGAATTTTTCTAGGAACTGATCTGGATCTGACTATCCATGGCCTGCAATCTGCAAGTAAGAAACCCGCCTTCGATTCCTCGAAAACTCCTCTTATCCAAGAGAGAATTATGGTTTACGACTTCTATGGCCCACCATAAAACATCTGTTCATGGTTTTAAGGCGGCGGTAATTTTATTTACGTACATTACATAGGATACTATTTCAATTGATTGAATTAAAGAATAATAATTTAGACGGCCTTGCGGCCGCCCTTAATTTTGGCCGTCCGGGTGCCAAGCATGCCTTGCACGCCCTCTAGAAACGGCCCTGTTTTTATTATTATGATGACGACGTCTCATCTGCATAACCTTTCGCACTTTCTTTCAGCTTCGCCAAGGGTTCCTCCATCACTTCTTGACTTGTGGCAGCCAGACCTTGCATTTCACCACTGATCTATAGGCAGAGTCAGAGGATATATTGCCAAAGACTCCCTATATATCTAGAAAAGTCCCTATAAGAATCTCTCGATTATCCGTCGTCCTTTCCATTCTGTATAAATATTTCACAGGATTTCTCTAAATGATAAACTGGTTCCGATGTAGAAATGTTAATCTCATTTCGTTCCTGTTATGCCTATCAACCAGTTTCTCGAAAGTTCTCAGAAGAAATAATGTTAGACTGATAGATCAGAAGGATTTGACCGCGGCGTAGATATCTCATCCTGGCTTTGGCATAAATATCCCTTCTATCTTCCGCCAGTTGCAAGTTTTTCATTTCATGTTTCAGTAATTCTGAAAATATGTCATCTACTCTAGTATGCTTAAAATGTGTGTTGTAATATATTTCTCACTGTCTCCTGAAGGTCCTTTGTGCTGAACCGATTCAACTGATTCTATTTTGTAAACTTTCATTCTCTGAAAATTATGTCCCCATCATGTGGATATTTTTTCAATGAATCAACAACCAGGTAACTTAAAGGTAGGATAATTATCTATAAATTAGATGCAAGAGGGAGACAATTATTATTGCTATTTGAAATCGAAACTCATCTCCGAGCATACAACTGAAGAGACATTTTAAAATTATATAATTACAAGTGTTTTAATGAAGATCACCCCAGCGTCATTTAACAATCTGTGACACAAGTATTTCTATCTTATATATATTTATATTTTTGTGTGGATCAATTATTAATTTTTTGGGAGAAACATGTATATTGCTTTTCTTCTTCGTCGTATTTATTTTAATTACCCAAAATAGTGCAAGTCTCCATTTTCTGTTCACACTAATTTGATAAATTGCTAAAAATGTATCAACGAGTCATCTGGATATTAATAAATTAAATTTTTTTAATGAGTCAATGCCGCTTGAAGATAAGATAGTTATCTACAGGGGGGGTGCAGTTAATAATTATTACTATCTGAAATCAAACATTATCTCTGAGCAAGAGCAAGAGCAAGAGCAAGAGAGGGCTCAGCGCCCTCTAACATTTGAGTTTGAGCTAACTATCAATCCAAAAAGTATTATGACTTCATTATCATTTTACATGTTTTTAAATAGTCGAATTATTAACTTTTCAGAAGAAAAAAACATGTTGTAATTACTCAAAATGAGGCAAGCACCGTTTTTTGTTTATACTCATTTGATAAATTGCTATAAAATCGTATCAATCAGACAGGTGAATATTAGAAAATTGAGTTTTTGATGAATCAACAGTAGATATGGCGAAGATAAGATTATATCTCGATAATTTTCCAAATATAGCGAACAAAATTTTGAAACTATTCAAATTCATTGGGCAATATGATATCGGGGCATAAAAATTTGAGTGGGAAATTTAAACCATGCTCATGGCTAGCAGCAAAGACAAAATTTTATGTAAAATAACAATGAAAACAATGAAAGATCTTCTCTTTAATTATTAACAAACTTAGTAAATATTGCTCAATTGTTACCCAACAACTGTGAACTGTGGTGTTATCTCTATACGAGAAGTACCTGAACTTTGAGAGATAAATCGAAGGTCGATGATGAAGCATGTTTCTTACTTATAATTTCTGCAATTTAATATAAGAAATTACAGTAGTGTCGTTCAAAGTGCGCAGACACGGCCATCAACCACAACAACAGAGAAATTTCATAGTAATCAATAGGGCATAACATAAAGTTTTCGCCGGCCTGCAGAAAATATACATTCCTCATCAAAAAAATAAATTTAAGAATGACGAACAACGAACTACGTAGACGCAAGGTAAGTTCCCAAGCAGTTAAATTTTACAGCAGTTTCAAGCTCCAGCCTTGGTGATATTAAAAGAAATTATTCACGTCACCACCGAGGATTGTTGTCCATAATTTATCCCTCAATTCACGGAATAAATCCATGATTTTGTTCGGAAGTATCACCACACATGATTTACGTTCCTGTAAGGTTTTTTTAGAAGTTATTTATTTAAGAGCAAAATATAACCTCACTTTCAAATTGTCTTTCATGTAAGCAAATTATTACTATTAATACTTCCTTATTTTAATTACATTTTGGTAGTAAAGTGTCGGTTTTTATCGTATCTCTGTTAATTTCAGCTTAGGGATCAAAATGGTCGTCCAGCTCCCAACAAGAAACGAAAAGAAGTCAAGCCTTCAACTATTCAAAGATCGTTCCTTTGCCTTATCATCAGTGGAACGATTCTTACGGCCTTTATCCGTATGTTGATGATACGTATTTACTTGTTAACTGAAACTTTGATTACAGTCCTCTACACCGATCATATTCCATGGCACATGGGACACAGAGCCATCGATCAAATTGCCAAAAAATTTGGCTACCACAAACCAGTACATGCGGTAGTCATAGACGCTGGATCTACAGGGTCGAGAGTGCTAGCTTTCTCGTTTCACGAATCGTTTTTTGGTAATTTCGCCCAATTGATACGTCAATCAATAAAGGTGTTTTGATTTTGTTGACAGGAGCGCATTTAGTGTTGGATAAAGAGCTGTTTAAATACACGAAACCGGGACTTTCATCATTCGCAGATAATCCAAAAAAAGTAATTATTTAACAGACGGATAGATTATTTAACTAGAGTTACTTATAGGGGGTTGAAACAATTGCAAACTTGTTGGAAGAAGCCAAACGCGAAATTCCCAAAGAGTACTGGAATAAGACTCCATTAATTTTAAAAGCTACAGCCGGACTGAGACTGCTACCCCAAGAAAAAGCAGAAAATTTGCTCAATTCCGTGAGGGAACTATTTGACAGAACCCCGTTCTTAACCAATGAGGAATCAGTGGAAATTATGGATGGCACGGATGAGGGCATTTTCTCGTGGTTCACAGTCAATTTCCTCCTGGGTACGAAATTGGATGTTTATTTTGTAAAGCAAATCTGAAAATGTTTGTAACTAATGCCACATATTTGCTACATAATCTCATATTCGCCACAGAACTTATTTGCCTCAACTTTATTTATTGCACACTTAACTTTATTGCACATAATCTCATTGATTTCTAACGAAACCTTATATAACATGACATTCTGGTTTGAAATCTTGTCTACGTTTTTTATTTTTTAGAACGGATACATGGTACTCCCTCCGGAACTGTGGCAGCTCTCGATTTGGGTGGTGGATCGACCCAAGTGACGTTTTCGGCTGTGACTCCTGCTAGTTTATCACAGAAACAGTTTATCCACCATGCCGCCTCGCCTAACGGCCCTATTCCTGTTTATACACATAGCTATTTAGGTTTAGGATTGATGGCAGCTCGCAAGGAAATTGTGACTTTAAATCAACCAAATGAAAGCAATGTCGTTTCTGAATGTGTTAACCACGTAGTTAAAGACAAAAAATTACATTTTGGAGGTAAAGACTACTTCGTGAGCGGTCTACAACACAACTATTCGACTTCAAAAATTCTTGGTGACAGTTATACACTTGGTGAAGAAGTTCCTATTGTTAACTTTGCAAAATGTTCGGAGTTAGTCATGAATTACGTTATTGGAAAAGCTAAACCTCCCGAAGAATTGCCAATGAAAACCATTTTTGCATTTAGTTATTATTTTGACAGAGCCATTGAAGTGGGATTAATTGACGAAGCTACTGGAGGAGCGATTAGTATTAATGATTTTAAAGCAGCTGCAGAAAAATGTAATTATTTAGAAAAAAATTGTCGATTTTGTGATTGTTTAATTGAATGTTACAGCTTGCCATGAACCGAATGCTGATCAACCATTCATGTGCCTTGATCTCACATTTATTTGGGTGTTGCTCGAGAAAGGATTCGGGTTAAGAGGCGATACTAAGATTTTCGTAAGTTTAGGTAATTCTGTTGCTAATTGGATTAATTTTTAATTCTTAATTTTAGTTGTACAAGAAAATTCGGGGTCATGAAATCAGTTGGGCACTGGGTGCCGCCTATAATTTACTAAGAGGCTAGTATGCAACATTTTATTTTTTAACAACAGCACATGTTTGTTAATTGTTTGAGATTTGTGACTGTGCCTTATTGTAAATATCCAAGTATTTAGTTGATAGGCTGTGCAATAACTATTTCATTCTATTCCACTTGGTTTGCGTTTGCATTAACGTAAACATATTTTTTTCTCAATTGACGTTTGTAAGTTTCATACCAATAAAATTCCATTTTTGTTGTAACAATTCTGTTCTTCCCTAAACCAAAATGTTCCAAAGAAAGAGAAAAAGTTCAAAAACGTGCCTCCGTAATTGACGCCTTAATAGTACCTAAATATTAATTAACATGGCTGAAAAAACTAAACATTATGAGAGTGTTGCACTTTTCATGATGTTAGCTTTTACGAAAATGCGGTTGAAAAGGTTGAATAATGAAAAAATAGTTTTAGTTAGCTTTTAATTAAAAAAAGAAATTTAGCATTAAATTATCTTAACTAAATGTCTTCAGTGTCCGAATCTGAATCCGCTTCCATTGCTTGTTTAGCAGCCTTCTCTGCTTCAGCATACACACTTTCAGGCACTCTTTCATGTCTTCCTCCACTTTCCTCACAAACCCATGACAGTTCCAGTTCGAAATTCTTATCCTTAAGTTCGTCATGCACCAAATAAATTCTGAAAATTACCCAAATGACGCACAATTAATGAGGAAAGTACCTAGTTACATTTTAGCAGCTTCCTTAACAAGATCCCTGCAAGACATTCCAGTTAGTTTCAATTTCTCAATTTCTGTTTTTGCAGACTGCTTAGCTTTTCCGATAGCGCAGCCATGAAAACCCTTAAAATTTAAAATTGCAACTAGAGTTGTTTTATATGCATGTAACTTACATAACTGACACCAGAAGGATCAATGGTTTGCATAGCAGGACCTTCTTCTCCGCAACTCGCTAGAATTACAGCACAACCATATGGACGAACAGCACTGTACAAAGTGTAAGCATGCATGTACATACTGACGCGATCGTTTAAATATTTTAGAGGAATGCTGACTCCATATTGGGATCTGTAGTTGGCAGCTTCTCTTCTTGCAATATCAACAATTTGACGGGCATCAGCAATTAACCCGGAAAAGGCCTAAAAGCGTCGAAATTAAATGGAGAATTTGCTGGTATTAACAATTACCATTCCAACGTGCTTATCGATGTTAAAGATTCTCCTGTTGGTGCCTACTTCATGAAGTTTTGACATTACCAGTTTTTCGGCTGCTAAAACTACACCGTCTTTACCTCGAAGACCGATGACGGTCCCGCTGTTTTCCACAGCTTTCATCGCGTATTCCACTTGAAAAACTCTGCCATCAGGCGAGAATTGTGAAGCGGAAAGATCGTACTAAAAGTTATTAAGGTTATGTTTAGAATCAAACAAAATTTCGCCGGTATTATGGAAAACTCGATTACTTACACCTGTACCTATAGAACTCATTGTGAAAGTGTTGTTAACTACTTAGGGAATCGTTTGTTGCTGAAAATACAACTTCAATTAAGTTTAGAGTGAATTGCAAGAATTTATAGCAATTCAACACAATTTTGACAGATGACATCCACTGATGGGTTCGTTCGGTTGACAAAGATACGCGTTACTCTTATTAAAGGAGCGATAAAGATAGAAGTAGCGAATTGCGAACCGCGCCATCTATGAAACGTTGGATAAATAGTTCGGAAGAGCTACAACATAAAGTTTTCAAATTTTATTTTTAAAATTAATTTTGTATTAATTTAACATGATTGCTGCATATCACCGCCCTTAATATTTCTTTTGTTCAAAAAATTAAACTTTATCATACGTACAAAGAAAAAAGTGTAAACAAATACTGAAGTGGCATATAACTGAAATAACATTGCTAGTCATTTATTATAAGAGAAATTAGAGAATTACCGTTCATTTTTCTCATTGAAAAGTAAATAAATATCGCTTTATAAACAAGCAGACTTGCTGCATAGCACTTAGTCATAGTGATATATCAATCTCTAACAATATTAATTTTATCGAGATCCAGTCACTAAGGGTTCAAATAATAAAACCTTCCTACCATAATATACAATACACTTGAGATCCTTAAGCCCCTTGATGCAAGAGGCTATTTTTGTTTCACAAACTGAAACAATCTATGAAGCTTAGGGCTAGTTTTCGATTTGCTAAACTTATCTAGAAGAATTACCAAAGGAACTGTTGGAATGAACAATTGTTGATCAAAACAGTGGCTCCTTCGATAATTTTTCAAATGACAAGTTTATTTGATTATTGAAATTGCGTATATAAAATTACAAAAATATTAAACATTTACAAATCTTTGTTCATGGGGCGTGTGAAAGTTTTTGTGGTTTCACCATTCAACGGGATCAGTCAAGAATGGTAAAATGAATGTTGAGATCACAGACGAATTTTCGCTTTGCATCAAAACAAAGTCACAGCCGCGCCTAATACATTCAAAAACTAAAGTAGAATCGTTACAAAAGGTCAAATAAAAATTAGTAAAAATAAAACAGTGGAGGAAATTACAATTTTGTACAAAACTACAATGTGGAGATTAGGTATAAACAATTGGTGAAATATAAAATAAAAAATAAAAATCCGTATTGAGTCTGAACCATTTTTATCTAAAACATACAATCTTCTTGTTACTTCTTTCTTCTTTGTTCTTCTCCAAGAAAACTTCTAGTAGTGCTTACAAACAGAATGAATAGTAGAGGGTTACAATTATTACTATTGTGACCTAAATCTAGATGTACAATCTTATGATACATGACTCATGTACTTAATGTGGAACTATAAGATTAATAAACGTCATATTAATTACGACAATCCTAATGACGAGATCGATGAGATTCATCTCTGCGATCCCTTTCCCTCTCGCGGTCACTTTCACGACGTCCTTCACGCTCGCGGTAACGTTCATCGTAATATCGAGACTTTGAAGTGGGCTCCCCTGAAGCATCGACAGCGTCTGGGGGCGACTTGTTCCTCGACCGCGACACTCGCGACCTTTAACAAATCAATTAAAGCACACCTGAAACAGTTACGATTCCACTTTGTCAACCCTCTCGCAGCGGAATTTTGAAGATTTCGTTAAATGATGCCCAAGAAACGATATTGATGTAGCATTGAAATTTCTACAAAGAGAAATAAAAGATTCTTGCCACTTGACAAGTAAGCAATCACGCAGTTGCATTGATAAAAAAGATGTATCTAAAAGCTTGTAACACAATTAACTGTATGATTTGTCTAAAATATCTAGATCCTCATGACGTACATTGTTGTAGAAAAAGACTATAACCCAATAAGTAACACTCAAAAAGTTTGTGACTCTTGGTTGTGATAAATTAAAGCCGTTGAAATTGGCATTTGTATAATTAACAGCTACGCTTCTTTGATCTGGTAGCATACATCTGGAAAGGGAGAAGCGTTTAGAAAATTGAGCAAAGTTCAAAACCTTGGATGTTAGGGATAACGACAACAACGCCTACCACAGCTATGGAGATGAAGCTCCGCCTGCTTTTGCTGCATGATAATGACGTCTTAATGGACACATACAGACTGAAAATAAATGGATATTGAGACCGTTAAGCCAAGTGCACACACAGCTACTTTTGCTGCAATGGCAAATAAGAAACTGCGAAACTCAGGTGAATCTTTGTTTGACTACATTTGCAACCTGAAAAGCAAGAAGCACGTGCTGCATGCGCTGGTGTGAACAGAATTTCCAAGGGCTCTATAAAGTTGACTTATTGCGGAGTAAACATCCCCCACAATTATAATTAAATATTTAGGTAACCATAAGAGTGAAAGGCACAGAGCGGGTGGTGCAAGACAATTATTTCGTTTAAAAATTTCTCTCATGTGTATAAGGTAATTTCCAAAAGCGTCAAGTTAGCCCCCCCCCCCCCCTCCACTTTATAAAATAAAAAAGTTACTCTTCAGAAGTAGTGCAAGCTGAAAGGGGTGGTTGCTGCAAACTTTCTGTGTCATTTTTATCGTTATTTATCGACTGGGGACAACTACCGTTCAAATCCGATGAAACCTTTGCAGTTGCAGCGCGTGCAGTTTTGTTGGTTTAGCGAAGAAACAGTTGCTGTCTGTCTAGTGTGCTTTTGCACCAGATAGTCCAGGAAGTCGCCGTATATTGCTTTCATCTTTTATTTCTAAACAATCTATTTCAAATTTGTTCCCACTCGATTATCCTGATAATTGGTAGGTTAATCAAAAAAATACCTTCTATAGTTGTTGTAGCCTGATTCATTGCGATTTGAATGCTTGTTCAATTTTTAAATTATATTCATAAATAAGAAAGATATGGCCAAAATGGTGGATTGAGGATAGAGCGCGAGCCCGATTCAGGACAAGCGCTCGTACACCGCTGCCACCCGCAACGATCCAAGTCTATTTGGCGGGAAAATTGTAGTTGCTCTGTGTAGATGCAGGGTGCAAAATACGAATTAATGTGGAGGTTTTGATAGCTGATTAAACCAATAATACATATTAGATACCTGTATTATAAGTTTTAGCTGAAAACACAATTTTAATCTTTCGTTCATACTCGTATTACGTAAGTGGCTAATAATTTGTTGACCATCATTAGTAAGATTTTTTAAATTATTTTAAGTTAAGTACTTCTTGTAATGGATATCTCAGGTGGTACAGAAAGTGAACTAAAATCAATCACAAAAATTGCCGTGGCAAGTATCAAAAATCCTTCGGCAGCACGTTTTGTTAATTGCATAATTTGCAACCAACCCAAAAACTTAATTTCAAGTACTAATATTTCATTCGATACTTTTAAAAATAGTGCTAAATTAAGATCAAGTGTTGATAATGGCAATATGTTTTTGAATGGCATAATGACAATTATTATTAATTCATCGGATGGACACTATTTAAAATGGCATCGAAAGTGTTACTTTAGCTTTACCAGCAAGAGAAATATTGAAACTTAAAAAAAAATGCAGTGCAAATATGACATGTCAGAAATGAAGGGGCTGACCAATTACAAAGACACAAGTAATGAAGCTTTTCGAAATTTAATACCAGACAGGTTGTGTTTCCTGATTCAATTATTAATTACTGATGATACTAATAAAAATAAAACACAGCAGGTCTTAAATATTTGTCAGGATATTATTTACATTTATTCCAATTTTAAGAAGCACAGCCCAAGACATGCAGCTCTAAGATTGTTATTACTTCAAGAAACCAAATCCAGAAAAATTATTGAAGTTATACATGCTTGTGGACATTCTTTACCATACAGAGACGTTATTAGAATCCGAAACTTTGTTGCACAATCCGAAATTAATCGTTTCTATGATAATAACAAAGTAATTGTTCAGTCTCAATTAATTACCTGGTAGATTTGTACAATTTGCAGAAGATAACATAGATATACTAGAAGAAACTCTATATAAAGAACCTACCTTTCATGCAACTCAAATGGCAGCTTTTCAGAGAGGGCCAATATCGATTTCTTCTGAATATCTTGAATTAGTACCATATAAATTTAATCTCAATGTACCTACAGAACTGCATGCACTACAGAAATGTGGCATCAACAGAATTCTAAAGAAACCTCCTTTGCTTAGTAACACTTTGCAACAAAAAGTAATTGATATTGTTGACAATAATTATATCAGATCACATAATTGGGCATGGATGTTATGCCGCTTAAATTCTAAAGACAAGGTAAATGTAGATAATGTAATTCCACAATGAACTAGATTTAACCAATTAATAATAAAAGATAACTCCGAGCTTACAATATACGGGTATCTTTCAATATTGCCTTATGTTGCTTCCGAATATGACATTATTTGACCGCTAATGACCAAATGCAAGCAAATTGCTGAAAATTTAAAAGATAACTTTACCGTCATCACTTTTGATGAAGCCTTGTATTACAAAGCTAAGGAAATTCAGTGGCATCTACCTGAACATTGTAGTTCATATGTAATTTGTTTAGGTGGTTTTCATGTAATGATGAATTTTCTTACACGTATAGGTCAACATATGGACAATAGTGGATTGTCTGATGTTTGGTTGGAAAGCGGTTTATTTGGCGATTGTACGGTTTCAGCTATTATGTCAGGTAAAAAATGAAATAAAGCAATTCGAGCTCACAAATTAACGTACGAGGCTTTAATGCGAATGTTACTGCCATTGTTTGAAAAATTGGTTAAGGGACAGTAAACATGATACGATTTGTTCAATCACTTTGTCAAAATTATTAGTAAATGAGGTTATAAATTGCATAAATAATGAAAGTTCTGTTGTATCTACTTTTGATAATTTGATAGGCGTTCAAAGAGTTTATTTTATCTCAAAATTCTACAACTCAGTATAATTTAGTTATATAGAAATAGTTGAAACTCTGTTAAGCTTCTTGCATAGTGAAAGAGTCGGTAATTGGGAGCTTTAACCAAATGATTTCTTGCTTTTTTGCCTACAATCATACCAATTATTCGAGATGGGGTTCAGTTTGCTTGTTGGATATGATGGATTTATCAAATAAAGCACCAGCAGTTTTTGATGGATTTAGAAAAAGAAATTTTGTGATAAAAAGACTTCCTGATAGCTTCAACCAAATATCTGTTGATCGAGCTCTTGAGCATATTAACAAACGTTCTAAAGATGCGGGAAGAATAGTTGGTATAACCAAAAATTCGAATCGATTGGACGAATGGTTTTTAAGTTACAACACAATAAGTTTACTTATAGGCAATTTTTGTTCCGAAAACGGATATAGCATAAAGAAGCATTCACAAAATATTGAATGCGGTCAGAAACTGTTAATCATTGACGAAGAAACTGTACAAAAACATATAATATAATTGGTAATATGAAAATTATCGCGCTTATTATAGAGGATTCTTTGACTTGTTGGTCGTTGCGGGTGGAAGCGGGTGGCAGCGGTGTACGAGCGCTTGTCCCGAATCGGGCTCGCGCTCCATCATCGATCCACCATTTTGGCCATATCTTTCTTATTTATGAATATAATTTAAAAATTGAACAAGCATTCAAATCGCAATGAATCAGGCTACAACAACTATAGAAGGTATTTTTTTGATTAACCTACCAATTATCAGGATAATCGAGTGGGAACGAATTTGAAATTTGTAATTTTTACTACACCTTGCGTACCAGAGATATTCAACGTTTCGTGCTGCAGCTACTTCTAAGTTACCATAGCTTACTTACGGAAACTAGAATGGGCATGCTTGGAATAATATTTTTTTAAATTATTTACAATATTCACATATAGTAGCAAAATATCTCGTTGTAAAGCTAATAGAACAAGGTATCATTTTACTTTTTAGTGTTTTTTTTTATAAAACCACCCCTCCCCCGCCCCTGCACATGACGATTTTTTGACGACAGGTGGATTCTTCATCCCCAAGACATATTCTATCGAAAAAATGGACCCATAGCTTTTTACCTTTCCGTGCACACAGAATTCACGATAGATATCCTATTTTCCTCTACTATAAGCGATTTTATGCTACCACGACTAAAAGTTAAAAAAAGCCTGTCAAATACAAATTTCGTAGATTACCAAGAAAATCTTCATAATGTTACAAGAGAGTTGCCACAATTGAATTATAACAACAATGAATAACTTACGCTTCATCCGCTTCTCTATCTCGATATTCTCGTTCACGCTCCCTATCGCCTCTGCTCCTGGACCTGTCTCTTTCCCTTTCGCGTTCCCTGTAACTGTCAGTGTAATAACGATCACGATCGCGGTCTCTATCGCGATCACGATCCCGTTCGCGACTTCTCTCGCGATATCTTGACGACGACCGTTCTCTCCGACCTCTTCGATGAGCACGATCTCTAGATCTTGAACGGTCTCTTCGGCCTGAACTGTAACTTTTATCTTCGACACCACGTAAAGTGTCCTGCAACGAACTGATCAAAATTTTACAACGATCATCGTTAGCAACCTTAGATTGCTTAATTAACGAAATTGCTGTTACAAGTGTTTCAATAGCGCTGGCGTATTCGCCGGCAGCAGCATCAGAAACTGCTCGAGCAATAGCTGATGAAGATACAGTTCGATTTCTGGACATAATATCCTCAAATTCTTGTTCGCTTAGTGGCGGCATGTCTGTTCGGTGATCGGGAGGAGGTCCTCCGTATGGTGTTTGTGGCATGTTCGTTGGTGGACCGTAACCATGTGGTGGTCCATGAGGTGGGAGACTGTTGGGACCCATGGGTGGACCATGTGGAGGACCGTGTGGAGGTCCTTGAGGTGGTCCTTGTGGTGGCATTCCTGGATGTTGCATCTGCGGTGGTGGACCTGCTTGTTGGAAAAATGCGGGATTGACGTGAGGAGCGGGAGGACCCTGTGGTGGGCCTTGAGGAGGTCCCGGTGGTCCTCCCATTGGTGGAGGTCCTCGCGGACCCATGTTGGGTCCTTGCATGTGTGGAGGTCCTTGCGGGAATCCTTGTTGCATGGGTGGACGACTCCAATCTGGGCGCATCGGACCTGGAGGCGGGCCTTGATTTGGCATTCCTCTTGGAGGTCCTTGTTGTGGTGGAACTTGGAACTGAATTTGCGTTAATGTGTTGTAATTAGAAATTTTGTTAGTTACCATTGGAGGCCGCGGGGGTCCTTGTGGAGGGGGTCCAGGTCTCATCGGTCCCATGTTGTGCCCGGGTCCGTTGGGTCTTGGCCCGTTCCATTGCGGTTGTTGGAATCTAGGAGGTTGTTGGTTCATTTGCGGAGGACCGTTGTAACCAGGAGGCCCCTGCATTCTAACGCCTGGTCCTGGCATACCCGGGGGCATGGGCCCACGCATTTGGTTATTCATCGGCATGCGACCGCCATAATTTTGGTGAGGACCTGGTGGAATGGAATTGTTAGCATGGCTAGGATGTTGAGGACGATTATTGGAATTATTGGCAGGTGATGGTCGGGTTTTGGACTGACTTTCGAAATTACTGAGAGCCTGTTTGGTTGGTAGGGTTACGACGGGGTTTTGGCCGTTGATTTCCTTTTTCGGCAAGTGGTCCATACTGAGTCGCATGCTCGACTCCGAACCGAGCGAAATAACGCAGAAGCCTTTCGATTGACCATTGGCGCGATGTTCGAAGAACTTGACCTCGTGAAAATCATTTACGCCTATATCGCGAACAGCGTTTGCAATGTCCTGATCCGTTGTCCACTAGAAAGACAATTACCGAGGTTCACCAGTAGCTTTCGAGAAATACAATCTTTTCTCTCCAAACCGAAAGCGCAATTCTAAAGAGAACCTCCACTTACCCATGTTAGATTTCCCACGTATAGCTGGTGCCTGCGGCCTACGTTAGGGGTTATGTTGTTACCCTGTGTGGAGTACGTGTTGCCATTTGTCTCCTCGGTAGCCGCCGTGGGTGCGGGTTGATGATTAGTTTCCGTACTTTCCGTATTATTGGAAGCTGCTGGAGTGGCTATTACATCGTCGTACAGATCGACATTTTCGCCACCAAAATCGTCCTGCAACAAACAGGAGCCCCATTACCTCACAATAAAACACACACTGCCGGCAACTGGTAACAAAACTGAACCCGTTTCTCTGGAAACCACACCACCACTCTCAAACCAGGTGTTTGATGAAAATAGTTGAATTAGCGAGTTCTAGAAGTTTTTTAACGACGCTACTTAATTACCTGGGCAAAATCTTGATCAATGTCGTCTGCATACAGATCGATGTCGTTGTCCGCCATCTTTTAAGACGCGGACCAGAATCGCAATAACAATATGGCCGGCATTTACCGTTGGTTACAGCGCCGCTACGGCGATTATGCAAACTGAGATATAAAGGCGGGCAATTCGAATAAAAGAGAAGATTAAAATCAATTTTACTTTATTGTATAATTTAAACAAAATTATCGAACAATTATAAAAACAAAAATACAATTTGATGTCTAATACATATTTACACTAAAATATAGACAAATTGTGAATAAAGTCTTAACGCCATGGGTTCTGAGTAAATATTCAATCCAAGACTAGTTTCATCTGTTTACAACTTCCTTTTTCCATACGATCTCACTATAAACTGTATTTTAAGTTATATAAACATACAATTATATGATAAAATCCTCTCTACGATGACACTGATACAAATGAGTGTTGAGAACATGAGTATCGTTGTTTAAATATACACCGAATGGATGACATTAAAGGCTATGTCAAATTAACACAATATCGAAACTAAAGGGGGACGATCAACGGCAATTATTGTGTTAATTCAATGGCTGGAGCCACAACTCAACTGGTCCAGGGCCGATTTGTACTTGGTGAAACATACATAACATTGTATAAACATCTACGATAAGTGTCTAAGAATTTGGACCACCCTGTATTTCTATTTTTTTTTTGACAATATCAATGAAAAGGAAACTTGCAATAAATAATGAGTAATGGAACACATGGAGGGATAAACTGGGCTTAGGACTTAGATCTACTAAAGATTTGTTCAAATGTACATGTTTAATAGTTACTTCGGGTAACTGCAAATATATCTACTTAAGTAATACTTTGATTCAAGTATATAATAAACACATATTATTTGTTTTCGCTAGTATATAAATCGTCTTTAATTCAAGAACCGTAATCAAGTGTGTCTATAAAAATAACATTTCAAATCGTTTGAGAAAAACGAAGAATTAATACTGAATAAAACTGAAATCGATTTAGCAGCGAATCGAAACAAAACACATTCAGTTGCGTGAGTACCCTTAGGTTTTATACTTTTTCGACATTTACTTACGTAAAACAAGGTTCAAGTACATTCAAATTTACCTATTGAGATGCTGCTTTTTACAAATGTTATCATGTGGACTTACATTAAAAATGTTTACAATTTACAAGCCGTAAGAACGAGATAAGAGATGAGAAATAATCTTATTAAGGTATAAAACAATACAAACTATATAAATACGCTAAAAATTATAACAATGTAATGGATAATGGATGAGATGGTTTCCTTAATAAAACAATCACACACTCTAGTCTGGCACATGAGTATCGAAATTTACACTGATATCACAACATTACTTATGCATTTATTCACATAGGTAGTTCCTTGCACTTTATTGTAACAATAACATCATCGATATGACAGTTAAAGTACATGAATCCGAGACTTCTTTGCAACTATAGCTGTCCAACATTTCACGGTCCTTTATCACAAAAACAGGGTTCGAGTGATGCTTACAGGATGCAGCACGATGCCGAACAACAACTGCTATTGCCACCTTTACTTTTCTGTCGTTGATCTGCAAAAAAAACCAATGAGTTACTGCAGAAAATAATAGATTAACAACAGAGACTAGGTATATCTAGAACGACCAGCTATACGGAACACTTGTAATGCATGTGTTTATAGGCGAGAAAAAAAACTGCTGATATCTCGTGGGGAGAAATCAAATTTCAAAATTTTATAAAAATGTCTAAAATCGCGAGTCGTTTTTTTTTCAAGTTACGATTGGCGAATTTAATTCAAATAACAAACTCCAACACTCAATAGTAACATTACTAGGGGGTCAAATTTTACTCAAATAATAATTTCTGTTAAATAGGTTTTATTAAAATATTTGGTGTATTCAGGAATGTTTAAATAGTGATATTGCAGTCTTTTGTCTTCAAATGTTTCTTTATTTACTAATCTTGTTTGTTATAAACAGACATTGTGGGAAACGACTGTATAAAGAGAACTACCAATCTGATTACCTCCCCATCTATTTCTCTTCCCCTGAGCAACCTAGAAATTCATATTCTTCCTAGTCTTCTTAATAATGATATGTTAATATTATTTTAAAATTTTGGTTTTCAATTCACCAATGATCATAATTTAATATATAATTTTAAAATATTACTATAAATAAATTATCAATGCGTCTTAAAAGCAAATGCTTAAATTTAACCATCAATAGTATATAAAAAATTATCAATTTAGTTTAAACAAAGTTTAACATTCTGCGAGTGTTAAGAAAATTGTTGTCGTACCGGAAAGTATTCCGGTCTTAAAAAACGTCCCAGTAAAAAGTTGCATTTCATTCTTTGTTCAAAAATGTATATTTGAACTGTAAATGTAAGTTCTATTATGTACTTATCGACTAGTAAACACTAAAACTACATATTGGTTAAACGAAAAGTGCGCCATTGTGTCTGTCAATTTTAAGAAGGATCTTTAATCCTATAATTTTCTGTAAATTCAAATACTCGCAAACAAGTTTTCTTGAATAAAATGTTTAGAAAAAAAATTGTGTCCTTTCTATGCCCCCGTACTTAATAAAAAATTATTTAAAATAATAATTAGTTTTCATTATTATTTTAATGCAAATTTTACAATATATAGCGTAGCAGAGATTATTACCACCAAAGCTTGTAAATTTAGATAAGTATACAAAAAGATGTGTGAATTTATAGAAAGAAATTGACACTTTTCTTCATATTGGACAATGAACGATAAGAGTGACAGTTTAGAAGTTTGTGTTTATCTAGCTGGGTGTAACTTTCTCATTATTATATGAATGTTAATTGCGAGATTTACATATTGTTCTATAAGTTTAATTAAGAATGTCTTCCGCCTGAATAAAATGCCTTATTAAATTCTTTTTTTATTTGAAATTACAACAATAAGAAATTTTGGTTAATTGGGGTGTAAAGTTTCACATATTTTTGACTACAAGACTTTTGAAGTAAATCCAATACAAATATTGGTAAATTGTTAGTGTCTAGAAAGGGATAAGCAAGATTTTTGTCAGTTGCACAAATAGAAATAAATACATCTAAAAGCTTGCAGAATGATATGATGGTAAAAATTGTGATTTTTCTTTTTGAAATATCTAGATCTTCATGTTGTAGACTATTGCAAAAGAGGAAGACAACACGGCAGATGCTACAGTAACTTGCGCTCTAACTCTTTGTAATCCATGAATGGTGATAAATTAAAATCGTTGGAAATTTACATTAGTATAAATAAAGTCTTTTGTAGGCGCTGAAACTAGAAAGTAATGAATGCAATTCAATATTGCAGCATGGCAAATAAAAAACTTCAACATATGAGTTTACAGCTGAATGGGCAAATCTACATTTCCTTCTATAATTTTTTTTATCAAATATGTTTGTTTAAAGGTGTCGTGCAATTCGAAAAAAAATTAATATAAATTAAAATTGAATAATAGTACTTTTTAATATTAAAAGTACCTACATAGTGTATTACTATAATTTTTTTAATTTTTTATGCCGAGCCACATATGGATGGGCATTTGATGTCTACACTGTTTACTGATTTATAAAACGTAGCAGCTTTTTATTCCTATTAAGTTTAATCTGTACTACAACTGCAGTATTTTAGTTCTGATTTCCGCGGTGCCCCGTTATTCGAAATCTTCAGTTACACATTTTATTGTACAATTGGTGGTCTAGATATACGTCGTCTCTGCTAATAACATACCTTGCGAGTTAGGCTCGGGCAAGTTCTCCCTGGGAACTAGGTGCATCACCGTGGTTTTGCCGAATGGTAATCCTAAAGCGCCTAATGTTACATTACTATGAAGGAAACGACCCTGATAAATAAGCCGGAGGATTTCGGCCTTCGAAACCGCTTCTTGACACCAATCTGCGAAAATAGAACAAAAATTTCAGTGATGGAATAGGAAAATTCGTAACATTTACAATACAAGCATGTGCGTTGAACTTTGCATAATTTAGGCGACCTTCTACATCAAAGCTGAACAACTTGATGACGTCGCTTGCTCCCTTTCAAATCGTAGCATTATTACCGTAATCAAACTGCGTTCGGCCTTATTTATTATTCAAAGCAGTGGCGCGAAACAAATAACATAAAACGCAATGGTGTTTATTTGTTTGCGGAGTTAACTAGATGCTCACAAAGGAATTTCAATTATTCGACGACATAAATCCGTTTTGTTCTTATTTTTAGAAGAAGGCGTCCATTTGTTAACTTGATTGGCTTCACGGCTTTTCAAGGCTTTCTCTACGCCACATCTAATTTGACACGAGTTCGCGTCTTGTAAGGAAGTCCCAATCAATTATTGTTACAACAAAAAAAAAAAAAAACAGAAAATGTGTTGGGCGACGGCGCTAAATTATCGGCATAGAACAGGTGAATGTGGCGGGGATTATCAACGTTTTGAGACAAATTCTGGAGAGTCCTATCGCGTCCGGAAACCAAACGGATTAATTCCCGATGCAAAAATTAAAGCACGATGGAAATTCAGAAAAAGTGGCGGAAACAATGCCAATTTGGCTTTGTTGCCGCACCATTTGGTTAATCGTGCTCTTTTGAAACTCCGGCTATTTATTTTCATGGGGTCGCTTTGCATTTTGTTGGAGCGATATTAATATTTCTCCAGCCGAAATTTCTTTGAAGGCAAAGCCGACGTCACTGTTGTTCCACAAACAAGCGCCTCGGTGGAGAAAAAATTGGAACGGCGCTCTGGCACCCGGTTGGTTCGACAGGAGAAAGGTGAGAGGCGGAAGTTGCGAGAGAGTAGAAGTAGATTGATATTTCGACAATGTCAAATGAAACGTCCCCTGATTTTTAAAGAAGATAGATTCGATTAATGTAGGATTTCAGTTCGTATTATTTAAGTTTGGTTTTTTATGTTAGAACAATACAACGAAATTTCCTACACAGTAGATTGTTAAGAAATTGATTCTTTCCGTGTAGTTAAAAACTTGACTACCACATATTTTCCAATAGTAGTGCTGAAAACAGATAGTAAATAGAGACAAAGGCAGAGAGAAAAGTGGTCGTCATGAAAAATTGCAGAGTTAAGTCAAAAAAAATACATGATCCATGTAATTAAATTAACTTTCAATGTTTTTAAATAAACACAGAAAATCTTCCATCTTTGATCAACGTTTTCAACAACCCAATAATAATCTTCAGACAGAATTGAATTCTAAACTGCATGAAATTACTTAGTTAAATATAGAAGTTTGAGTGCAAATGCAGATGATGTTACTACTGAATTTACTCCATTCATCTTGCAAGGTATCCTTTAACAAACCAACAGGTGATCTTTAACACTAAACTTAGCTTATTTTCGGTTATCTAAGAACTGATACATATAACAACAGTGAACAGGAGAAGTCTCGCAGAAAACCCATAAAAGTCATAAGCTTAGAACAATTGGAATAAATTTTCAAAAATATTAGTATTATACAGTAATTTTCACTTATAAGGAACCCGCTTATAACAATCTTACTGCCTATAACAAACTTCAAAAAGTTCAATGAAAAACGCCCATTACCACAATGCAAAAAAAAAATTGGGTATAGCAAACCTGAAAATAACGAATTCCCGTGTATTATGAACCATTTTTCGCGGACGTATTACTGTTTTGATGATGGCAAATCTTGATAGAACAGAAAAGCAAAAATTATCCGCGATGCCTCAAAAACCGAAGGTTACCAGTTAAATACACGTCTAACCAAAGGAAGTGGATGACATCGGATATCTTCTGCAAAGAATTGCAAGAATGGAATAGCCAAACGAGATGACAGAAATTTGCTGCCTGTAGATAATTATCCTGTTCATCCTAATGTAAAAGATCTAGACCATATCAAACTTATATTCATGCCGCCCAAGACGAATTCGAAACTACATCCGATGGATCAAGGTGTTATTCACAGCATTACCGTCGAATCATGCTGTCAAAAATGATCAGTACAAGAAAAATTTGTAATAAATATCCTAGATGCAATAAACTTTATTCATCAGGCGTGGCAGCAAATACTCGTGGAGCAAGCGAGTATGTTTTTGATTCTAGCGATGACATTCCCCTTAGTGAATTCATAAAAAATGAGAAAAAAAAAGCAAAGACGATGACATTTATATTGAATCACCCTTCGAAGTACCCTTCGATTACGACCACCAGTTTGAGGAGTGCATTCCTGTTGACAATGAAATTGTTAGTCTGGAAACATTGACCGATGCCGACATAGTTGCTACTGGCTACCGTGTCTGCTAAAAGCAATGAAGAACATGGAAAAAAAGAGTACAATGAATTCGAAGACGAGGATAATGAAGTGGATGATGCAACTTTGGACAACGTAGTTGACTGGCCGATACCGCCAATTTTTGAAGTAATTCAAAATATGAATGTTGTGCGTAATTTCTTACAATTTCACAAAGCCCTTGTTTTGAACAATTTTGTTGTTGTGGAATCACATGTTAACGATATTTACTTGGCTAAAAAACTAAACAGACAAAGATATCAGACTTCTTTAAATAATTATATCAGCATGTATTATGGATATTGTTGTCTCATATTTGTGTTTACTTCCAAAAAGGTCATCCAGAATTAAAAATTTTTATTTGTATTTTAACATAAAGTGCATTTTTTTTAACACTGCATTTTTTTAATAAAGAACCGTATTCGCCGGTCCGCCGAAATTCGTTGCAAGCAAACACTACTGTAAATCATATTAGCTAAATAGTTCTAAAAATGATATTTATTGTCTACTCATTCGATTTTGAAGGTTTTTTCCCTGGGCAGCTATATTTTTCACAAAACTACAAAAGAATCAAATCAAGCTTTCTCTATTAGACCTATTTAGACTTTAAAACTAAAAAAAAAAAAAATTTCACAAATTCTATGACTCAACAAAAAAATAGATTTCTTTACTATGTTATATAAAGACTCAATTCCATTAAAATTACGCATTCTGTAAAAGGGTGTTGTTCCTTATATGGAAGCAACAAATACATGGGCGTCCTCAATAGAAAACTCCTAAAGTAGGTTCTAAAAGATCCTCACCTTTTAAAATTATTGAAGTTAAACAAAACATGGTACGGAAAAGCGGGAAAAATATTTACTTACAATCCAAAGAAGTTACAGAGATTGCTTACAAAAAAACATTGGAGTTTAATATCTCAGAAGTATTTTTTTTGTGGCTCTTGAATTCAAAGTTTTACTGCTCCACTAGACGAGAGATGAGAATGGAATACAAGACAAAAGTGTTGATTTTTTTAAAAAGTTGAATTTGAACAACCCAATTACGCTTACAAGAGTAAGCTTTAATTTCTATATTTTCATATAATACCCTGTCATGTTTCTTCTACAATTTATATCATTACTAGTTGATCCAACAGACGTCCTGTCCAAATTTCAAGAAATTTGTGATCGTCAGTTATTGAGAGTGAATACCGAAATTTCGATTTTTCAAGATTGTCCGAATTTTACGACTTTTCTTTGCAATTTTACCAATTTCTGTTTCCTGAAAACTTTTCCAGGACCATAACGAATAAAAAAAAATTAGATACGCATTTTATTTTTCCCGAATTTTCCAATGTTCGGGCAACTTTTCCAATTTTCCTTTTCCTTGAAACCTTATTCGGACTATAACAAACATTTAAAAAATGCCAAATCAATCCAGCCGTTCCCAAGTGATGCGCTTACCAACGAACAGCATTAAATTTTTATTTATATAGATAGTAGAAAAATACAATTTCTACATAAAACTAAAAAGTTCTACTAAGGTCAAGAATTATTATCTAAACTTGCGTTAACATAAGTTACCATAAATAATAAGTAACACGAGGGCCGTAAAATCAATTTATGACATTTTCATTTTGTAATATATTTTTCGTGTCTATAAAAAATTACGTTACCTTTTTATTTTTCATATAATTTTTAAATAGACGATAACCTAACTCAAGGCTAACTCTTATACCATTTACTTATTATATAGTAGATTGTAAAACTGGCGGCAATAAAAAATATGTATGCAGGTAGTTACACATTTATAATTTTTGACAAGTAACGTTAATTAATAAATATGCTAAGAATTTCCTATTATAGTTATCATTTCAACAAAATTTTATTGATTTTTAATTCCGATAGTTCTTTGGTGAAAACATATCTCAAAATCGTATTTTTCCCTGTACCTTTCATATGCCAATGTTGAAAATTGCCCCCTCGATAGACTAAAGTCATAAACTAAACTGCTACTTTTTTGCAAAGGTTTCATGTACAAAATTACAATTAGGACGAGTTACTGGAAATAATCTTGCATATAGGTACTCAATTTCGAAAATTCCGTAAAATGCCAAACTGAACGCAGAAACTCGGCCATGCCCTGTATTGGCAGCTAAGTCCAAGCGCCCCTCGAATTGTAGTACCATAACGTTGTTACGATCTGTGTTTATGAACATACACCACACCGACTTGTTCCTTCAATTATGTTTAATCTTTTTCTCAAAAATATGTAATCGTTTCAGTAACAGGTCTAAAGTAATGAAATATACTGTAAGTCGTTTATCTTTGCAAGCGAAAGGTAAGCATAGTGATTAGTTGAGGTGAGCGAAGTGGATGACTTCCTTGTGTCTCTGGACACGAACAACATCACCTTCCGGCCAGTTATCGAAGACATGTTGTGCAATATCGCCGGCGGAGTCGCTTGGACTGAACAGGAACTCTTTTGTCTTCCCACTGACGAGGATCAAACGCAAGTTTATCTGCAACAAAAGCACGAAATGAAATACCTGACAACGTTGAAAATTGAGACAAAAAAATGCATCTACTCGTTTAGACAAAACGACTCGCATTCTCGTTTCTGGGCAAATAAGAGAAAATAGGAAAAGCTGGAACGTTTCCAACTAAACCGGTACCGCGCGATAGAGACGGAACAGGATCCTTATTACATTGGCAAAGACTTACCTAGAGATTTAGACGGAATGCCCTGGAAGCTTCCCTGTTCAATTTTAATATCTCGCTAGCATATGAAACGCGAAGGAAAACAGAAGTGATTACGAGATGAAACAAAAACGATTAAATATTCGCACAAAGCAAACCCCGCGCACCTTTGAATCGGGGCAATGGCCCCCTTCATGAATTCGCAATTTCCAATCCGCCAATCCCACAGAAGCAATTAAGAGAGACCAAACGTGCTTTTTTTTTGTTCATCCGAAAAACTCCGGGTCACAAAATCCAGATAGACCAAGCAATAACGTTGGTGAGACCCCCAGTTCAAACACCTATTTCGTGAAGTTTGCGTGACCGGACGGCGGGTTGACTGAGTGGATTCCTGCAGCCCTTAAAGCGCTATTTTTTCTCGGCTATGCAAATTACCAGAGTTCCGCATTAAAACGTTGCACAAACACGCGTCCTCGAGCAGGCGCAACCGACCCAAATGCTGTTGGACATGCTGGATTTTCCTTCGTTTTTTTTTAATTGTATTTGTTTATGGAAGGGAACTAGGAGGACGACGCGGTGGGTGCGCGATTTACGACGCGGGATTCGACGCCACGGGGGCCGAGAAATGCGTCCGGGAGGTGACGCGAGGCCCGGGAACGGCAGCAACAGACGACTAGGGAAAAAGCCATCTGCTTTCACAACTGAATAATTGAAACAGTAAGTCATGCACGGAGTCACTTTAATTACCAACAGGACGGGTGACACCCGCTTTCGGACTCTCGAAATCTTCAACGCGATTAAGTTGCGGGTTAAAGAAGTGATTCAGTTCAAGGAATGATTAGTACGAATCTTAGCCATTAGTGTTTCAGGTCGTACATCCAAAAATCCAATTGAATTAATTAAACTTACGTGGGGATCGCCACGCTTCTTAATGTCCTTAAGACCAAGAAGCTGTTTATATTCAGCGATACACTTTTACGCAATCTTTTATTAGACTGAGCGAAATCGTTATCCAAATTTAATCAAAGGAAAAAAGAAACAAACGAGAAAATTTATCCGAAGTCGTTAAAAACGGACAAATACTTGACCTGGAAGAATATTTATAAATTTCTCATTCTTAAGTGAGGCCAAGTAGTTTTTGATTTTAACAATATCGAAAATAAAACTTTTATTAAACCCATTTTAGGTTATAAGAGACAAAAAAAAATACTTATTTGGATTTGACCTCAATTTCTTATAAATCTGGAAAGTAATTTGTTAATGTAGAAAATTTTGGTAAAATTTGACCGATTTTTTAATCTTCAATTTACCTTTTATACGACTACCCCCTGCCTCCCCCATTTGTTACAGATTTCAACATTTTAAAGCTCGTATCTCAAAAGTTATTTGATTGTGCGAATCTTCAGAAATAAATTTAGTCCTAATAGATGTTAAAAATTTGAAATTTGGTAAAAAAATTAAATAGAAAAAATATTTTGATTAGATTTATCTACGTATTTTCAAGTATCACTCTTCTGCAAACTAATAGAATGTTTAACATTGATTAATAACAAATTAATATAAAACGGAATTCTCATCGTGCCATTTTTTTTTTAGTATTCTCCCGATGTGTCCGCCCGTTGGTGTCGACCTAATATTTAAATTAAAATATTTTCAGCCCATAACTATAGGTACTTTTCTCTTAACAATTTAAGTAAAAATTAAGAAAGAATCGCTATCCATCACCCATTCACTACATGCGAAACTAAAATTTCCATTTTCCGTACATCAAATTGTTATTTGAACATTCTTTTATAAGTAATTTTAAGATAAACATTCTAAAGCGGACAAGGCCTTAGCAAGAAAAAAAAAAGTGAAATATAGAAATTGTGCGCCATATTAGGGGCCATCAATGGAGGTCACATCACAACTAAGCTTTATGCTTCATCAGAGCGTACACTTCTGTTGATAGTTTAATAACGTAGTGGTGCTTAGATATAAGGCCCCATGGTGGATACTTGAATATGTACGAGACGACGTACAGAGAAATGCTGACAAAATAAAAGAAAAAAATTAGAGCTAATTGTCTATTCACTTTTTTCTAGCTAGAAAAACATTACAATTAGTCACTACGAAAACACTTCATGTTTATTAAATGAATCCATTTACAATGCTACAAGCCTTTACGTGTGTTAAGGAAAAATATATTAAAAAATTTAATGTTTTTCATATTTTTTTAACCTCCTTTGACTCATTCCGCTAATTTCTATACCTCTCTTCGCATTTAATTAGACAGGCAATCGGTGAGGTCAAACACCACAAATATATAAGAAAAAAAAATTGTGCTTTCGAGGCCCACTGATTGAAAAGATGAACAAGAGTCTGATGGTGCCTATAAGATGGAGCGGAAATACTTGATTGAATATAGAACAAATTTGTTAATTAGAAAACAACTGTATGAAGACATAATATCTGGAACGGGCTTCAAGTCTAAATGATCACATTTGTATGAAATTTTAAACGTTTTTATTTATAGATAAACAATTATTTTATGCTCAATTTCAATTTAATTAATCTCCCAGTGTCTCCGCCATTTATTATACATTCATATTTTTAAATTATTTTCATCTCGGCTATATTTCGATTTAAAAGACTTGATAAAGTTTTTTTTATAGCCAACCATACCTTAGAACTTTATCAGAGAAAAAAAAGAAAATTCAAAATTCTCAATCAAAAACACTTTCTATTAATTAAGAACTTTATACTTTCATAATTAAACATACCTTTAGTATTTGGGATCTCTCATAATAATTTTTCTCTTAATGAGCTTACTTATATTATAGATATACATATCCATATCCATAGGTCACAAATGTTTGTCGGTAATTTTTTTTTTATTATTGTTATACCTGATCTGCCAGAAAACTATCAGGCTTTGTGCCATAAAAAGAATTGTCCCAACATTCATAAATTTTGTGCTGTCGAGAATAGTCACAAAGGTGTTCCTTCAATAGGTGAGAATACTTTTGCACAATAACAGACGCATCGAAAGAAATATTGCCACAGGTCGTGTAATTTCCGGGAGAATCTCGTATAATGTATAGTCCAATTTCCAGAATTACCTTGAAATTCAAGGCCAATCTTTTATATCGCCGCCACCGCCACCACCACTCACCACTAATTTTATTACCATCGACTTTATAATAAACGAAACATTGATCGAAATGCTTGACCGTTATTTACATACTTTAATGATGCAATAATTATGAGATAATTACCCTCTTTTTTGGACGACCCTCGACATCAATGTCAAAATCCTCCCCCTTCGATGACTAGATTATCGTTTCGTTCCCCACCTCGACGTGAATACTTTATTATTGAAAACCTGTCAATCGCCGTAGGGTGCGTCGTCGTCGTTGTGGCACCCTCCACTTCGCCGTTACGTAATTGCGCCACTCCACTAATCCAGTCAAGTTATCGAGTAAAGCAACCGACGTAAAAACCGTTTTTCAATTAACATATTGCCCTGCTCAATTTGTTTTTCTTTGTTCATTGGAGATTAACGCATCACCCTTGTCTCCGTCAACATTCTCATAACACCGAAAAGGGACGCCTCCCCCCTTCACGTCTTTAAAACCAGCCGGATCGGCTTTTTACCCCCCACAAAAACTTCGTTGTCGCGTTTTTCATTGTTTGCAAGTTGTGCGGGTATCAGAATCAGACACGGAGAATTGAAATTTCGCATTTAACCCAGATTCTGAAAAGGGAGTGGGGGGAAATGGTTAGAGGGTTGTGTCGGAATCGACGCGGCGGGATGTCGGTTCCGGGGTTTGGTGTTTGAAGTAATTTGCAATCACGTAGATTGCTCCCGGTTATTTCGTTGCAACGACAGGATTATCCTTCGTTTGTTGCCCGATATCGATTGGATTATGGGGAGTTGGACGTCATCGTGATCAATCGGGTAATTAATTTAATTAAAACGATATAGTTTAATTCTCCTGGGATCGCTAATTTCCAAGTCGAGGTTACGGGAAGTTCGAAGTTCTCGCCACCAATTGGTATCAAAGCACCAACTCCTTGCCGAGTTTCTTTGGATCGCAAAATCAATGAAAAACAAGTTTGAATAAAATTATGAATCAAAGAAAATAATAATATAGCAATATTTGTAAATTGCTCTAATTTTTAGTTACTTATATAATTACGTGTTAAACTAGAACCATTTATTCATGGAATTAACCAAGAGGGTAAAAATCTGCAAATTTCATACATTTTAGTCAAAATTATGAATTTAAAAGAGACCTCTCTATATTTATTTTCAAATGCCTTTTGAATTCTAAATTAATTGAAGATATTCTACAACAAAATTTTAATTAAAGTTAATCCATAGCTCCTGTAGAACGAGTAGCAATTACTTTAAGGTAGGGGCAATAAAAAAGATTAGACTTGTATTATTTATTTTACGACTAGAATAAATTTATATCAGAAAAAAGTGTCATTATACGCAACGGACTCAAACAAATTGTGTGCAATGTGTTAGGCTGATGTAATATTGAAGAAAAATTTTAAACTAGCTTCTCTTCATAATCTGATTCGATCAGAG
Organism: Pyrochroa serraticornis; assembly: GCA_905333025.2. Lineage (NCBI taxonomy): Eukaryota > Metazoa > Arthropoda > Insecta > Coleoptera > Pyrochroidae > Pyrochroa > Pyrochroa serraticornis. Next base: position 1,997,191 of record HG995157.1, on the reverse strand, counting down.
AATGAGCCGATGATGATGTATACTCAGAGTAAGATGATATATTAGAAGATAGTGAAGGTCTTCGTTGAGTTAATTCTTCAGTTTCCTCCAAGTGTTTCATATCATCTTCTATCACCACTTCGTACTTTTTTTCGATTTGACGCCTCTTTGAAAACAGTTTTGGCACATCAATCTAGATCATTAGTTGAGTCATTTAATATTTCTATTTTGTTTTCTACATTCTTTGATACTGTTTATTATGCGCTTGTATGCGCTTTCTTTGATATTACGTGTTTAGCACAGGAATCCCTCACGTTTTTAATTTTTTTCGTTATCATGATTTCTAAAAGAAAAAATGAACTGAAATTAATTTGCTTACTATCGCATGAGATTCTCTACAGTTGGCAAAATTATTGATGACCACCAAATAAAAACATAATAAGCATTTTGTTTGCTACATTTTCAATCAACTCTCAGTGGCCACCGCGATCGGGGTCGCCACCGTCTCCGCTACCGCTTCAGCCTGAGAACTTCTTTACTCATGGTATTAATCTTGCGGTATGAAATAGTGACCTGCTTTCTTCACGCGTTTCTCTAACTGGGCGCGACATACGCGTGGAAACTAAAATAACGTTTTAATTTTAGCTCCTTGTTATCTGCTAAACCGTGAGTGCATTTGTTTTATCGCTTTTTTACAAGCGCGTAATTTTCGTTTCATTAAATAAACAGCCGGAACAGATGCTGGAACGTCACTTGACAATTAACGGCGAACAATGACGCCACAATTTCAATCAAAAACCCACGTTTTTCCTCCCTCCGGGTCCTATTTGGCTATTGTCACTATTCAAATCGCGACAATAGGCCTCTTTACATGCTTCAACCTGCAGATAGTAGCTGAAGCTGGTCCGACGAAAATCTCTTTCACCATTGACTCCCGCACAATAGGACCTTGTCGTCGTATACAAAAGTATTCCTTCCGCGAGGTTTCATCATTAATTTTTCAGAATTATTGAAAATTCTGATATCGCAAAAACCCTTTTTCGCTACCAGGGGACACGCATTTTCCGCGAATATTCCGACCGCAAAACTCCAAAATAATATCACCCGGGTAATTTGCTAAATCCAATTTGAAAAAGGGATCGATGAGCTAACGACATAAACGGGAAAACTCGAACTTTCCGTTACGGAACGCGAACGCTAAGACGACGTATCGCCATCATTTCCCCCAGGTTCCATAAACGATTATATGCATCGCAAGAGACGCACCCAGTCCGGTTTTATGGGGGCGAGGGTGCACTGATTTGCGCCGAGAAACCGACGCTTTTTTCCCCGAATTTTCATGACACCACTAACAAAACGCAATCGCGGTTTTTGCGGAGGCGTTTTAAGACCTGAAAACTGCCGCTATGTTTTTTTATTTGCGGGTTTAATCCGGGGCCGTTTCGGCACAAGGTTTTTGACTATTAAATTAAAGCGGAATTGAAAATTTTGCAACAGCCGCCGCCATCACCAGGTTTACGTGATGGGTCGATTAATTCTAAGGTATTTTGTTTGTAATTAAAGCTTCTTGTCAGGTTGGGTTGAGCGTAATAATTGTATGTGGTGGAGGGTAAAAACAATTTAATTTCGAGATACTGCAATATAGGAAGACCGTATTTAAAGGCTTGACCTAACGGGTTAACACGCCCACGTCTTGTCTGTGTGAAATTGTGGGAAGAAATTAACTTCGAGTCGCCACATGCATCCGTTTTAATTCGCTGCAACGTCGATTCCAGCTAGAAGCGGTCGCAGTGCCCGCGACCCATTAAGGGCGCCGGTTGCAGCATAGTTAGCGACATTATGATCAAAGATGGAGCTACTTGTAAGCCACGGAGTATTATCGATTTTGCTCCTAGCGATCATAGCGACCAATAGCGGAAGTTTCGAATCAGTGGGCACTGTTGATTGTTATGATTGTTGGTCGATATAGTAGATTTCATATGGTTAGATACGCAAACGAAGCATTTTCGTCGGTCATCGTCGGTCGTACCCGTTCATAATACGCCACCGGCGACTTCGGAAACAAACCGGTTTTCGTGCTTGTGTGTGTGCGTAAATAAAACTCGAGCATTAGCAGGTGTCAAATTTCTCCGATTATTATGTTGAAGTGGAAAGTCGCCCGTAATTTGATTTGCGTGGATACTAGTGGAGTTTGTTGGGAAGCAAAAGTCTTCTAGGAACGATTTTTGTCTGCACTTTGTTGCTAAAAGTTAAGGCCCACTTTAAATCATTCTCCATCCAATAAGAATGCAAAATCCACTGGTCGTCCAAAAATCGTCCTGTCCAGGGGGTAGTTTGGGGTGATTTAAAAAAAAAAAAATTTGACTCTGCATTTTTTGAATCTACAACACCTTGGGCATGCATTTGCTGTAGTTTTATGTCAATATTCTAATGAGAAATATTTTTTTATAAATTTTATAAATGTTAATTCCCAGTGCTTTTATATGGAGCGCCTTAATGAATAAACGTTTCTCCTGAGAAACTAAATTACGCATATCTTTAACTTCTCCTAACTCAAAAACCTGTTAGTTTATCAAAAAAATCATTTCTATAAACGTTGATACTTCAAGATCAAGGATTGCAATGATTTTTTCAAATTTTCAATCCGATGAATTGTTCTGTCATAAAATATTATTTTCTACATATATGTATCAGCGGTTGTAGGCGGACGCAAAGATGCGAGGAAGGTTTATATTGGCGTGGCCAAGGCGGTCGAAATACGACTCTAATGTTCAGACTGCGCTTAAGGTCGATATTCCAGTATTATCGTACTATTGCTGCATTTTAATAATAAATATCTTGATCTGTCGTTAATAAATTAAGTATATACTTGATTTGATGCCTTCATAGAATAGTCTTATCTAAAAAAAAAGTTGTTGTAAATATAAAAATTTACTAAATATGTGCCTTTTTTTAAAAGCACGCTGATTTTCTTGACCTAGAGGGTGGTTTTCGCGAGTAAAGGAGTGAAAAGAAGAGGGTATTTTAATTGTCCTGTGTGTACATATTATTATAGTCCAACATCAAAGAACCTAATTAATGATTACAATATAAATTTCAAAATAATATCAATTATTCCGTCTGCAAAATAAAAATACCAATTATTATTATTGAATAATTACAATAAGAAATTATATTTACCTACCTACAAAAATTATTCAGAATCTGAACTTGTTTCATTGTCAAAAGCTTCCGTCATACATACTAATAGTAGAGTGCAAACTCGCTTCAATTTTCACTTCCGCGGGCACTTTAAAATAAAAAGTGTTTGACTACCCAAAAATATTTGTCATGTCCCACAGTTTCGAAAACCGTACATCGTCAAAAAATCGTCCAATGGATAAGGGCACAAATCTAAATTTTCGAGTTAGCCCCATGACGATAAACCTTGATATATCAAGTATCTGTGGTAAAAATTTCAATAAATTTTCTATGGCCTTTCTACTTCAAAAAAAAATTTAATATTTTGGAATTCCTCTCCGGCTTATGGGCTATAAATATTTCAAACGCTCTTTACTCCGTTTGGAAGACGACAAAATCTTAATTATTTTTACGATTTTTACCGTTCCCACCAAGCTACCGTCGTAACCGTGCATTTCTGTCAAATAAACATTAAGAACAATTTATAGACTCATTCTTCCTAATTCTGACCGTGCAATTTTTATATTTTTCCAACTTCTCATTATTTCAAAAAGAATTTAAATATGCGGAGATGTAAAAATCTCGGAAAGCGGATTTCGTTCCCACCGCATCTATTGCCTGGTACACACTACAGGTGCAACATGCAATGCAATGTGTAATGCAACATGGACGGTGTTTTTATTCGCAGACGCGCATTCCCGTTCGCCCACGTTCCTCAAGTTGTGATATAGTGTTACACCTTTGTGTTCGCACCAAAAACCGACAACCGACGGATCGCTGGCGCGCAATCAGTGCAACATCCAACACGCGCAGAACGCCCGTCCACACACGTTGCATTGCACGTTGAATTACACGTTGCATTGCATGTTGTACCTGTAGTGTGTACCGGGCATATGACTCACGCGTTCTCGCTTCATGCCCCCTACCCCGACTGTCCCCTCGCCCACACTTTAAATGCAGATAATACAACATGATTATTAGGACGTACTTACAGCATAAGATGTTATAATAGTAAAAATCAAAAACAAAGAATCTTAAAAATTTAATCACTTTCTGTATTTGACGGTACTACCTAAAATAAGAATTTGTTAATTAAATAAAAAATTAATTAAAGCAATTGAAATATACAACTGCAGGTATTTAGAGCCGAAGTATCAGTAATGTCGATTCAGTAGTAAACACAGCTTCTATTTTTCCATTTTCAGTATTCCAACCGCAATCTATTAAATTTGGTACAGGTGGTTTGGGTGTCATACTGTTCAATCATATTTTTCTTTGATAGTGCACACGACGACAATTCCGTTTTATATTATCAAAAGTTGAAGGCAATTTATTGATCGGTTTAGAAGAAACCAAGATTTCTCTAAGAGCATTTATACATTTATTAGTGTCATTTGTTGTATAAAGACGAATCACAAATTTAACGACGTCATTATAAGCCCCATCATCTAAATGCTGCTAAACGCCGATTCTTTCAAGTAGATTATAATGTGTCAAAAATACTTTTCAGAATGTCTTTTTGCCCAATCCTACAAATTGGCTAGTTGTATCACAACCTGTCAATGCACGAGAGGCAGGTGGATACTTCAACATTGTGCTATCCATTCTCAACTTATGAATTGCAATAAATCTTTCATTTTCTTTACTTGCAATTTTCATCCGAATTTCTGGTGTCAAAAAAAAATCTTTGAAGTGAGCCAATAGCACCAAAACATCCGTGTTTTTGCAATCCACTATGCATCTTGTATAACCTTCCATTTTCACCAATAGAATTTGTAATATAATTCTAGTATCAGTCCCCTCGTGAGACGCTTCTAATAAATCACAATGCAAATTGTAATTTGCCTTTTAGTGCAAATTTGGAATTAAAGGAAATGAAATATTTATTGCAATTCATGAGTTGAGAATAGATAGCACAATGTTGAAGTATCTACCTGCCTTTCATGCATCGACAGGTTATGATACAACTATCCAATTTCTAGGATTGAGCAAAAAGACATGCTGGCAGATATTTTTGATACATGATAATCTACTTGAAAGAATCGGCGTTGAGCCGCATTTAGATGATGGGATTTATAATGACGTCATTAAATTTGTGATTGTGATTAGTCTAAAACAACATTGTCGTCGTGTTCACTATCAAAGAAAAATATGATTGAACAGTATGACACCCAAACCACCTTTACCAAATTTAGTAGATTGCAGTTAGAATACTGAAAATGGAAAAATAGAAGCTGTGCTGACTACAGAACCGACATTACCTATATTTCAATTGCTTTAATAATTTTTTTTTAATTAACCAATTCTCATTTTAGGTTGTACCGGATCCAGTGGCAGATTTACACATTTGCCGCCCGTAGGCTCTTCAAATTTTGCCGCCCCTACCGACCTCTATAAATGTCAGTTCCTAGATTATTTTTACAATTCCACGATTTAAAAAAAAAATTCCGGCTCCAAAAATTTTTCGTTCGGAAAATCTTTCCGCCTCCAAAAATTTGTCATTTTTAAAACCTTTCGCCAGCAAAAATATGCCGCCCCCAACAATTTGCCGCCCTAGGCTCCAGCCTACTCAGCCTAGTGGTAAATCCGCCACTGACCGGATCGCTATGTTCTTGCAAAAGAAAAAAAAATACTTGCGTTGATTCCTGTATGTGCCAATAAAGGGGCTGCCAACATTCATTCTTTAGTATGTATGACGGAAGCTTTTGAGAATGAAACAAGTTCAGATTCTGAATAATTTTTGTAGGTAAGTAAATATAATTTCTTATTGCAATTATTCAATAATAATAAATGAGTATTTTTATCTTGCAGACGGAATAATTCATATTATTTTGAAATATATATTATAATTATTAATTAGGTTCTTTACCCTCTTCTTTTTACTCCTTTACTCGCGAAAACCACCCTCTAGGTCTAGAAAATCAGCGTGCTTTCTGAAAAGGCACATACTTAGTAAATTTTTATATTTACAACAATTTTTTTTAAATAAAACTATTCTATGAAGGCCACAAATCAAGTACATACTTAATTTATTAAAGACAGATCAATCAATAATTACAATCTGAATCAGTCTTCAATTTCTTCTTCGTTCCTTCTTATATGGTTGTAAAAAAGGTAAATCCTATTACATTAGAATATTGGAAACCTCATTCTTATAAATTACAAATTGTAGTAGTAAGTGGTGTACTTTCAGAAAGAGTAACATATAATATGCCGTATTGATTCCTGCCGATGTAAGGGACCAAAATCTTGTCACAATATCGTCAAAATTCATGAAATTATTATTATTATTATTATACAGGTTTCAATTGTGAAATTCAATTTCATAAAATCAAATGATTACATAATAACTAAATTTGATTTAGCGATAAAAGACGTCGATCTGATATTGCGGTTCGTACAGCGTGATTGATTACTTCTCGACAACTGCAAATATATAAAAAATAAGCAGATCTGAAGCGACAATTAACTGGACACTCACCGAATGGTAATAATGACGGTTGAAATACTGTTTGGGGTTTCGATGAGGGGCTCGACGAAGTTTCACGTGTGTAATAGCCACATCTTTCATCAATGAGTTTGAAAGCTTATCCAAACACTAGTCTATTCCACCTTATACGTTGAAAAAGTAATACCTCGGTAATATCAATGTACAAAAGCACTTTTTGTATTCGAACCATATTTATACCCGAAGCAAATCGAGTTGAAATTCACCCCTTATAAAATACTCAAATTGTAGGTTATGTGCGGCTGTGTATTTTGTTTACATTTTGCCGATAGTCGTGATCAAAACCGCATGAATTCCGCGCCATCTAATTCACGGAAGCTACACTATAAAACCGGAATAATCTAGATTTAGTCGTCGGAAATCTGAAATCAATTTACGATGAAAAATTATTTTCCCCCCGCCCATGATTTCTCGAAAACTATAGTAAATCTTCGGGATGTTTTTTTTGTACATGAAACTCAATGATGTTGTCTTGGACGTAAGGGGTTTCAAATACGGATCTAGCATGCGACGGTTTCACAAAAAAATAAATTAGAGTACGATTACAGCGAAAATTTTGGTGATAAATTTAGACAATATTCGATCGACTGTATTTTTAAAATTACGTAACCGACTGAATTTTAATTTGCGTTACGCGAAAGACCAATGTGTCTAGATGCTTAAAGTAAAAGGAAATCAAGAAATTTGCTTTACTTATTAATAAAAGATCGACCGGAGCATGCACGGTCGTGCCATTGCCGACCAGCGAGTGCGGTAGAGAACGCAATAGTGTTTTCTCTTTTAACTTTTGCTGGCAAACCCCAGTCTTAAGACGTCCTAATTTTGCAAATAGAATCTAGAATCGAAAGTGCCACCAACAAACCACTTCCATATGTTTCATGACAAGTATGTAAACATTTAGACAATTCAACAGTTTCTAAATTAAGGAACCAAAATGTTTATAAAAGTGAGATAGGTAGGAATCGTCTGAAAAACGTACATGAATTGGCTGAAGCCTTCCAAAACGTTATATTTGCAATATCTCTAAAGTACCTAAAATATAGACGGGGTTAGTGAAAAATATGAAACCAAGCTTTTCCTGCCTAAACTATTAGACTTACAAAAAAATATAATTGTTTAGGAAATAACTAACTGGAGGTCATATTAGAGCTTTTTTTTCAGAAGTGCGCCGCCTATTTCTGGCCATAGCGACTTTTTTTTTAATGGAAACATACGAATATTTCCATGATGTGGGAATTATTGTTCACAATATCATAGACATATTTTTCTCCTACATCAAACCGTTTACTTAGAAGTAAATAAAGCAAATTCACATTTTTGCCGTCTGGGGTCTGGGCTATCTAGAAGATCGAGATGTATTCGAACACAATGCAGTGTTGTGAACTGTGTATTGTTTTGGGATACACCCCCCGCTGTTCTGGCTAACAAAAGTACAAATTTTCTTCATGTATTTAAATATAAACGAATTGATGATGCGAAAAAAATTCTCAAATTAGTCATTTAACAAAGAGTTATTATTTTCTTTCTCAGATCCAATCCCATCAGAAAAAAACTAATAAAGTTTAAACTTAACTTTGCTGATTTTCGATGACAAACGCTCTCTAAATCATAATTACCCTCTTGGGATTTAAAAAAGCGGTTACCATGGAAAACCATCAAGTTTAAACTCGATTAATGTTGTCTGGTATTGGACCTAAGTCTAATAGTTTTTAGACAGTAGAAGATTGGTTTTTGACTAACCCTGTATATTGAAAATACGTTGTGGAATTATTTAGAAATTATAGAGAATAATTATCTGAAGAATTCGATTAAATACGTGTATGTATACAGTTTAGGTCTTCTCTGGATAAACTTCTCTAGTCAGACTAACACTTGACAAAAAACCACAGAAGAAGAATAGAAAGAAAATCATAAAACTAAAATTGGTCAACGCTTTTGGACTTTGTCTCCGAGTCGCTTTACACCTGAGAGAACGTTCTCTTTACTTTACGGTGGCTGTAAAGAGTTTCAGCTACCTTCTAAAGCTAAACCGTGGTCTTGGTCCAATATGGAGTCGTTTGTTCCTTGCAGTTGATAGTCGTTGGACCGCTAAAGCGAACGGAGACGCTTCGCGACTCGATAATGCCCACACGTCCGCCCATCTGTCCGTTCTATTTTCTTGTAATCGAGTTTTCCCGATAATGGCAAAAGACGAGAGTATATGAGAAACTTTGTTAACCACTTAACAGAATGACGAAACTGCCGGCCTCCTCTAATTTAACACAGAATTTTCATCAAAACTTCAAACCGACAAGCCGATCAAAAATTAGTTTCGAAGCTTCAATCAGCGGGTCAAAACCAAAATAACCCCATAACAACATTGAAACGATTTACGGTATGGCATGGACGGTATGTTCGAGTGACAATATTTCACGCGCCACCAGTTAGTCCTGCGTTCTAATTGCATAACGGGAGAACGCAATTTGCGATAAATCGGACACGGAGCCACTATACCGATCAATATGGTTCTCTGACAGGATCGAAGACATTTTTAATTTGTCATTTTACGACGCGAAGGGAATGAGTCATTAAATTTATGCCTCAGTCTTCTGTCTATGACACCCCGGCTCTACTCCACCCACGCCAACAAAGCAGAAAACAATATTAATTCAGACCAAGCGTCGCCCGCTCATTGCCCCAATCCGTGAATCATTCGCCGCAATCAGTGGGGAGACAAGCGGAAAACCGATATGTAGGTTATTAGACGCAGATGTCGTTAGTGTTTTGGCCGGATGCTTTCCGAAAGGAACACCGCTAATAGAGAAAATGACAATAATACAGTTAGAGCAGTCAAGGCTTTGTTTTACAGTTAAAACGAGATTTAAAAAAAAAAACATGGAGCGTTTATTTTTTGCTCCTCTTTATCTATTGTTTGGCAACGAATGGAGAGTTTTAAAAAACTAACGCGAGACGGGAATCTAAATTGGTTAGTTTTCGAATGATTGTCATCGATGGGTGGGGTTTTTGTAGAAGAGCGATGAATGGACTGTTTTTGCAAGTAGCTCTTGGGCTGCCATTCTTTCTGCTAACTGAGAAACTTCACCTTATGAGAAACATACAAAATTTTCTTATTGCTATGTTCGGCTGATGCTAAGCAAAAATATTTGTTTACACAATGTCGTCAAAAGTTTTTTTTAATTGCCAGTACTAGCTATATAAAGATAGATTTTTAGAGACCATTATAAAATTGCAGTTGATACCGACAGGTTAAAAATTACTTAGTTTTACGTAACAATACAAGCAGGTATATGAAGAGGGGCATCATTTGGGAGTTAAATCTTTGTGAACAGCAGCGGTGAAGACTGTAACAGCTTAATTCTTAACAAAAACAGTTTTTACTTAATATCAAGTAAACCATGGCTATTCAAATAGATCCTAGCTTTCTTATAATTTGACAAAACTCGTCTCTCTTCAAATAATCGAGATCCTCATGCTTAACAATCTTATCCTGGAAACACTCAACAATTTCAGCTTAACCATCAAGAATCAAGAACTACGTTTTTAATAAATTATTTAAAATATCTGAACTCCAAACTGTAAAGCATGGGATTCATAGATAAAACTTTTTGTCAAAGCGCGAGCAAAAGGACATGGCAAGATAAATGTGTAATGAAAGGTGTGAAGAAAAACGTTTCATCGATGGTGCCATACTCGTATATTCATCAACAACAGATCATTAAATTACCACAACTGCATGAATACGGATAATTTTATAAACTGGATGAAAACTCATTTATTACCAAGTTTTCCAAACGGTTCAATTGTGGTTTATACCGCTCCGTAGCATTCAAAAGTTACAAACCGACAACCAACAGGTACATGAAGAAATCCAATATTGCGGTGGGGATTCAGACGGAATGGTTCAGCACAATGCAATTTAAAGTCGGAGGTATTGACGTTGGACCCTACTATTGTTAGTCATCGCCCGTAAAGAGTCAAAAGAGTTTTTGGCAGATAAAGTTCTTCAAGAACACGAACACATTGTTGCGGTTTCACCCATATCATGGTCAATTTAACTCCACAAAATTGGATATTTGTAATAAATACTGCGATCGGGATGTTGGAGAAAATAGCTACAGTGATGATAATGTATTGAAAACTTGCCGGCAAGCATTAGCAACGGGCAACAGTTATACCCGATATTTAGCAGAAGACGATTCAACACGTCAAAAAAGTGTCAATTATAATTACTAATGATAAACTAGAAAACGTTTAAGTTTTGTTACATAAGACGTCCTATTATTATTTATTATTTAAACGTATTTAGCTGATTTGAAGTTAAATAAAAAGATTCTCATTTTACATAATCCATTTATCAATATTTAATAAATGGGTAATTACAATTACTTATGTGTGTTAGGCTTAGAGTTAAATTCTTGAATAATCGAAAATCATTGTTTATTAAAATGGAGTATTAATAAATTACCTCTGTAAAATTTTCTGTTTTTGCTATTTTACAAATTTGAATTTTTCTCATTTTTTGAGTGTACCAGCAGTAACACTAGCAAAAATGTAATAGCAAAAACTAATATTATTATTAATCACGCAGTTTAAAAATCTAATTTTCCACGAAAGAAAATATATAGAGAATTTACTTCTTCAAACTGACAGGTCATAACAAAATTTGTTCTTTGAAGATATCAGAAATTTAAATTGTACGATCCTGGCTCTCGATTTTGCCCATGTTTAGTGTGCTAGCCTGATATCTGTCAGTTCCGCTACCAATTGGTAACGGTCCGGTCTGTTCGTGTTGGGAAAAACAACACCCTTTGTCCGTTTGACGGAGGTTCACTAATTGACGCGGCGCCTCTATTCGCAAAGAATTTGTTCTCCAGGTCCGCTAATCATCGTCGAATTGACCTCCTACGCGTTATTTTCTCGGTAGCCGCCGCCAAGGTTGATATGCAAATCTCGCCAATCGCACCCTTAGGGTCCGAAATTGTATTGCGATCTATGTTGCGGACAATCTTCGAAATCATCATCACCGTGGAGGACATAAACTTCACTTGATAAGTGCAACGCGCTTTGCCCGGTTATCGATCGGGCGCCGGGGGCTCCTCCCCTCTGACCCAGAACTGGGTTCCTTGTGTCATATACGCCCTTCGCCTTTTCGCCCTGGCGTGACGGTGTATATACTACGACGTTCCACCAGGAATCGGGCCGATACTACTTTTATTCACGTCAGGAAGGCTCATAACGCTACAACCCCTGCGGACCAAGAGATTGAAACAGAACACTATATACGGCACTCCCTGAATGAAAAACAACTTCAATGCGAATAGTGCCCCGTGGACCTTATTCTAGAATTGTACGATTATATCTAAATTCGTTTCGTGTATATTAAGTCTATAAAATTTGGGCGACACGAAACCGTTTCCTAGTAGTAACTAAAAGTTACGTGTCTGAAACCGATGGATGTTATTTGTCGATAATGGTTCGACGAATCCCACCTAATCAAAATTCAACACAAATTATTTCCGTAAGCTCAACGGACCCCACGACTACTTATGTAACATTCATGGTATCTGATTTTAATGCGAGGGGAGTGCGGTGGCGAGCTCTAGACGGGCATCATGTAGTAATCGAATTACAAAGAACACAAACTCGATGGTAATTCCGAACCGAAGCTATGTTGACGCTGCCAAGAGATCCCGCTTCCATCACTCCGGCGTAATCGTGTGCATTCAGCCCCGGAGTCCGCTTCGACGTTGCGGGCAAAATCATGGCTTTTACCGATGGTTACACAAAATTGAGCTTATAACTTATCGAGTTACGTAAATCTCATGCGATGATCGTGTTGGGCCTTGTGAAGTAAAAATAAAAATATATAGGAAAAAAATCTTATTTGGGGATCTTTGCAATCAGGAGTTAAAGACCGACAATAACATATTGTCCGAAGGTTTTAGAAAGTTACAAGACTGCCACTTTGTAAAGGATATTGGGATAGGAACAATAACCTTAATTTTACGAATATAACGGATCGTCGTAAAACTCCAAGCAAACGCCTACCACTTAACGTTATCTTTAGTTAAAACCAGTCGACATCCAACGCATTTTAGGAATGGTCAAGTACTCTCCACACTTCTACTCTGCTTTTACTACGCATACATCACCGAGGAACATAGTTTCAACCGCAAACACCCTAAAAGCAAGGAAGAGAGATCTTATTTTGGTAAAAGCCTCTGTTGACGGTTCCGAGAAACTGCAGTTTTTTTAATTTGTTATAATTTTTTGAAATTCAGTTGGGATGTCAGAAGAAATTCTATAAAACACATTGTGTATTGTATTTGATGTATACAAATATAAATTTACTCTACAAACACTACTAACTTCAGTTAAATTTACAGATGTAAATATTTGAAAAATGTGGCAGCAGAAGAAAATTAAATCGAATAACTAGTTGCAGGCAGAGAGCTATACCGGGTGGTTCGCAACTTCCTTTTTGGTATTTTTTTCTCTATCCATTCTTATATTTTTATTTGATTTTTTTCAGTTGAAATGTAAGTGTTTCAGTATTTAGTGTATTTTTTCTATATTTGACTATTTTTGCCAACTTGTCTCTTTCTTAACTTTCTTATCATGCACTAAACTTTCCATTATAAGCGGCTTTGATAATTTAATCTAATTTCAGGTGTAACTAAAGTTTTCGCAATTATCATCCTACTTCCGCTTTCGGCAAACTTTTCAACTTTGTTTAGTTATTATGTACTAATTTCGTTTTCACATTGCTCGAAAATTTCAATATGGTTTATTGTTCATTGCTTCTAGTTATTATCTGTTGGCATTTACGAATGATTTTAGTTGTTTGCAATGAAACTGTTTCTCAACTTTCTATTTACTCGACTATTATTTCACTTGTTACTGCCGTAAACTTCGCCAACATTTTGATACCACGACGGTTCAAAAAGTAAAGAAAAATTGTAAAGAGTTTCAAATTTAGACAATTGTCACGCACTATAGCCGGCTGTTGTGAAGTTTTACGACGTAATTAAGAGAAATTCGGAAGTTTGTTACATCAACCTGACAATATCACTCATTAACATGTACCTAATTAATTATTAAAAAACTAATCCAAATAAAGTACATTTTGACCATTTAGCATTACAATTAAAAAAATAATTGCTGGTCGAGCTTCAATGTAGTAGCAGTGTTTTTGTTGTTGATTGTCAAAGTTATTGGCAAAATCGATAACTTTCAAATAACTAGAAACCTCCCATGTATGCACTCCTACAAACGTATGCTCTCCAACTTTTACTACACCTTCAATTAACCCTGTAGATATGCAATTATCGAAGCAGTAGGTGTGTATTTAACTTCCTTTTCATGTATTCGTGTTTGTATGTTAAGTGCGTGTTTTAAGTAAACGTCCTTCTCTTTAAATTATCAAGTTAATACGAAAGTGTTTCAAAGAGCCTAAACATAATGACTTAATGATTTTTAATTGATAACCGCAATTATTTATTCATCACCGAAGGTGACAGTTTGTTTAATGTTAAGATAATTCACGTGGGTTGTGAAGAACACATAAAAATTTAACATTCTCACCTCCTCCATATAGAAGACAAACTGCCCAGGAAACTTTTGCAATAAGAAGTTATTAGGGCCAGTTTGTTTGATGTACACCTTTTATTTTTGTTGCATAATATTTAAAATTCTCAGAAGAACGGAAGTTCCTCAGTGAAATCCTGGATGTTGCTCTTAAAAAATTAAAATCTCCGCGCTAATTTCATACCGGCCAAGATATTTCGAATCAAATTTCCTCACTGATCAAGCGGCACGTTATCGAGAATTTGTTTTAAACTAACGGTTTAACTTTCCAGGCTTTCTCGTGTTAAAAAGGATAGGTAACATAAAAAAAATCAAGTTTATTAGCTTAAATATTTCAGCTTTTCTCATTAGTTAAGGGTTGATTAATTTAGATATATTTAAATATCAGAATTTTGTATGGCTAGTTAATTATTTTATATTGTAATTCTTGGAGATATTTTTTTGTAATTTAAACCCTCCAACTGAGGCAAAGCATAGACAACGTTACACCAGATAACTATTGATAAGTCTTTTCTCGTTTATGTTAATTTACTTGAGAAAACAACTAGTAAGTCTGCTCTTGGTTCTTGGTCCATTGGAATTACTGGAAAATCAATTTGAGGCGGATGTCTAGTCAGAATTTACCTGCCACCTATTACCAACCTAAACCCACGATCTTCTTCATTGTCCGAAATTGTGGCCGGCTATGCCTTATGCGATTTGTACCTACCAACTCCGCCGAACTGTCATGATGACGTTGCTCATGTTCATCGACAGGAACAATAATTTGATTGGCTGGTTGTTTGCACAATTTGTGTAATTGGCCGTTTCTTGAAAAGTTAGGCCATACGGCTAATTACGTGCCTGTTCAATAAACTCGGAGTCAACATCCATTAAATGGACCGAAACGTGTCTTTGGCGTGCTGCACAAAATCGCTTGTGCCCCCGGACGTTGTCGAGCACCTCGTTACGAATAAAAAAAGAACTTGTGATCCCGGAGTCGCGTTCACCCCTCTTTTTAACTCAATAAAAACCTAAAAGTCTAACGCACGCGGTCTGAAGAAACGAGCCAAAAAGGTTTTAAGTTAATTCTACATGATGTATTGCTTTCTTTTCATATACTGGCAGCGCGGTAGGGGAACGGAACCTACACAAATGTGTTATGTGCATCACTCGCTCTTGTTCTTGAACAGGAACAGGCTCCGTTGTGGCATCGTCCCACTTGCTTGGTTGTTAATCCGTCGACGATCTACAGTTAGTTTCTTCAACTAAAATACTAGAAAGCAAAGCATCCGACGTTCATCATCCACGCTCTGGTGCGAGATCATGTCGCAACTATAAATTACGAATAGAAGGCGCAGACAACTGATAATTAATGATCGTCAATAATAGCAGCGTTCTAGGCGCGTCCCGATCCTCGCTAATGAAACTATAGGCGTAAGCAGACACGTTCTTGTATCCAATCTAACCAGACGTCTTCAAGAATTTGTCAATTCGATAACAATACAGAGATAACGTTGAATTGCTCTTCAATCTTCACCTACATCGTTGTCCCTTCGACCCTTCCGCCAGGTATGTGTTCATTCCCTTTGGTCTCTTTATCTCGGAGTCCCCCTAATTCGACATCATCACCGAAGTAATTTAACAGCTGATGTTTTCCCGAGAGCAAAGTAAGCTTTTGTAAGGACATAAACAACGTTGGGACGGCAGCACATGCATCTCGCCCACAAGACCACACCTCCTGAAGAATCACGTCCAAAAAGCCACATCTGGTTCGAATATCTCGACACCCCGCAGCACAAATTCTATTTCGGCCCAATTCCCTTTGCTCCTCCGAACCGAAAAAAACGTTTCTCAAATAAAAGACTCCGCCAGTCCGCCTCGTAACTCTTTGAGATACGACAACTAGATAAAATTACTTCTCTAGTAAATTTTACCGGATTAGAACGGAGACGCCTCGTCGAATCGTGATGTCTGCCGGTGATGATGGCGTGATGACTGCCAATATTCCAGTCGCGAATTAATTAACCGGCTACAGGGGTGTGTTTAATTTTTTCGGCAGTCATTAGGACTAATTCCGTGAAAGGTTGTGTAATTTTATGGAAATTATTGACAACGAGTTGGATCGTGTGAAACCGGCTGTCGGGGGTATAATTTGAAACGGCTCGACCTCCGATCTGGAGAAGAGAGGATAATTAGAGGGATTTTTTGCGGCAAAAGACCCTCAATACATCCGAGGAATGCTGGCATTTCCCGTAGTCTATCAAAGGTCCATCTCGGCTCTAGACGCGACGAGTTTTATGACAACCATTCATTTTCTTCTTCAGCCTCGCCTCGCTTCTATTCCACTGTCCCGGTTCGTGCTGAATAGTCAATGGATAAATTCAATAGTGGTCAATGTGGGTTCTTACAGCTCGATTCTGATGATCACAAAACTGCTCAATCACGAAGGAATGTTTCGGCTACTTAGAAGGCCGGCTGGATCTTTGGAGAACTCGTGATGCGAA
The DNA here is from genome assembly GCA_905333025.2 of Pyrochroa serraticornis. Taxonomy (NCBI): domain Eukaryota; kingdom Metazoa; phylum Arthropoda; class Insecta; order Coleoptera; family Pyrochroidae; genus Pyrochroa; species Pyrochroa serraticornis. The sequence continues at coordinate 1,980,451 of HG995157.1, read as the reverse complement.
TCCGCCCACTTAGATAAGATATCCCGGAAAACGACCACACTTGTGAAACATCGCCGTCGACGTTGTGATCTACGAACTTATTATCTAGCGAGATTTAATAAATTGTTCGGTTTTTGGCTTTATCGCGGTAAAGTTGGCTGTTCCAAACCCCTCGACACCGCAATATAGCCATAGCTTGCGAAAACAAGAGGGTTCAAGCCTTCAACAGGAATATAGTGAAGTTGACAATTTTCGCCGCAACCAACCAGTACCTATCTACGTTCTGAAGAATTATGATCGATAGGCAATTTAGGAAATAATTATTTACATGTAGTTTTGTCCCAAAATTACTAGCCGCGCATACCCAATATCTTGAAGTTTCCTCGTCCTCACTCCTACTTATCTCTGCAAATGCCCAACTCCCCCGAAAACGCCCCCGACTTTGTCTAAAGAGTATCTACTTTTATTCAAACAACTAGTTTTTATGCTTTTAAAAAATAAACAAATAAATAAATAAGAACATTCTCATAAACGAAATTCCATTTTAGTTAACAACAATATTGAACAGAATTATTATTATAGGTATTTCGGCATATTATATCCTTACACAACTTTTAATTGTACAATAGGCGCTATAATTTTTATATTATAATATCAAAAGCTTACAAATTCCTAAATTATTTTTGGATCGACCCTCTTTATAAGACAAACACTTTAGTTTGATGATATGCCCCTGAGTGTTGATGTTTTAAATTGATTTCTGTGGAAGCTAACTTATCCAACATTTTCAAAATGACGAGTATTGATCTTAGATCATAGACAGATACAACACCGATATTGTTCGTAAATAATTTAAGAGCAAAGTTGTGTATTGTGTTAAATAATTAATCACAAAACTCCAGCACACTTTCTTTCCTAACCCATTAAACTGGTTGGTGGAATGAAGTATCGATATATGAATTATACATTCGATGCGTCAGATTTTACTTCTTTTATTAGTCGATCTTTAAAAAAAGGTGAAAAGTACATCATCAGATAAACGGTGTACAAAAACTGTGATACGATTAAAATGTAATAAGCAATCTATAAGTCAAAAATAATCGTTTGTATTACAATTTTCCTTGTTCCTGAATTTAATAAGTTTCAAAAATGAATTCTTAAATCCCTTCATCCACGTTCTTGATTATACACAAATTTATGCTACCCTCAACAATGTTGAAAATTTATATGATTCAATCTCATTGTCTAAACTTGTGCCATCCTTGATGTTGAGAGAAAGAAGAAATATTTTATTTGAAGAAGATTCCGAGTGTAAACTTTGTTCTGTGTAAGGTAAATAATGCAATATAATAAATCAATAAGGTAAATTTTCGTATCATATGTGATACATGTATGTAATAGACGTTTCAACATTATTCCAAAGATTATTCTTCAATCAACGTGTGAATCTTGACATAACTATACATTTAAAAAAATATTTCGCTAAATACTTACGTAAATTTGCTCAAAAGCCATCGCTATTCAGATTTCTATATTTTATTAAAATGAATTTTGTTGATTTGTGCACCTGCAACATCGTGTAAAGCGAGAAGTATGCAAAACGAACTAATTTTTAGATGACGACTTAACTCGGAAGACGGCGGCTGAAAATTTTCAGCATCATAAGATCACGGGTGATTCAATGATAATTATAACACGGTACCTTAAACTTAAATTGAAAGTCTACAGAAATCAGTACGACTTGCACACTTCGAATCCACGGAAAATCAGAAACACATCTAACTAGTTCATACATGGTTGACTCCAAAATGTCCACACAAATAAAGATATGAACAAATTTGGACTCTACCATTTATGCATTTACGCGAAAGAACAATCTCTTTTGTCGAAGAAACAAAAGCGCATTATGTGATTTTATTGGTGGTGGTCTGGCGTTTGCAAGTAGGGAAATAAAACGAATTGTTTTATGGTTCCGGTCGTTGGCACCATAAAACTATGATGCCAATTTCCAAACTTGAAAGTGAGTTTCGCGATTCTTACGTCGCTTGTTAGCAATTAGTGACAATTAATTTCACTGTGTTTTACTTTCGTAAAATTTACTAAAAATTTCCTTGAAGAAAAAAAAACAATCCAAAAACTTTTGCTAAAAACTTAAACCTATTTCAGTCCTAATTGCGAAGATCTTTACGGGTCGGCGACAACTTTTAAGAACAAGTCGCAACGAATTAAAGAAAGCGTCAAGATTCGGGCGTGGAAAGCCTTCGAGACTTCGAAAACCAACTACGGAGCGGGATTTTAATGGAGCATCATGGGACGAGGCAAGAATTCCTGTTGGGAGTTTTTGTCCGCAATCCCCTAAGGTGGGGTTTAGAAATTCTCTGTTTTCTATGAATACTAACGAGAGAAACCGAATCAGAACCACCAAAGTAATTAGTTCAGGCAAGATTACATTTAGATTATGTCAAAGCCAGATTGCGAGTAAATATATAACGGGGCCCCGTGATAAACACATTTTACACAACTCGCTTCGCTGGGCTCGATGTAGTGTAATGAATGGTTTTTATATCCGCGCGTCCCCAACATAATTGCGCCCCCATCTCTCGGTCCTGTGGTTCGATTTTTCTATTGCCATACAGGAGAAAAATCGCAAGGTTAAGGCAGGCTAACGAGATGTTTAACGTTACCTTCGTCCAACGACATTGGAGCGACGAAATCACCTTAACGGACGCTTAATTGCTCACCTGCAACAAACAAATCACGAAATTAGACCAGTGACGCGCAAAACGCTTCGATATTCAATAGTGCGGTAACAAATTAATCACAGCGTAAACACACCTATTTGCAAGGCATTGAGCACTTTCGTTCGGTATAAACCATGACTCAAAATTCGGAGGTTGGCAATTGATGTGATGGTCAAGGGGGCCATTAGTCCATTATCTTCGTAAGAAAAACTCAACTTGAGTTTCTATTCACACCCAGGGAATGATAATCAATGACCCACACAAATTCCTCGTGAGATTGAAAGAACAATTTAATTACCACCAGTTGGTCCCATAACTATATTTAACCCCATACGTTGAACTCTACGTTATAATTGTGTGTAAGTTATTAACAAGGTAAAATTTCTTCAATTGAGCTGTTTCAACTGACAGAAATAAAAAAATTACTAAAATAAGCTCCTGGATGTGATTAGAAGATCTTCACGACTATTTCGAATGACAAAGAGAACATTTGTAAAACAGGAAAGATTGGATTGTGGGGATAGGGCAAAAGCTCTAAATCAAAAAATGTACACTCTCGGATACAAATAAGGTACAATAATAGATTACATCATGAAATTTAACTCAAATAAATCATTTTCATTAAAAACCACCAACTCTGACAAATTAAGTAATACTGGTTAATTTGATTGATTGGATTTTAGTTTTATAAAACAGAAATAAACAAGTGAAGCTGATGATGAAATAGCAGGATTACGAAAAATAAATTGAAATCTAGACAATGGTAAATTGTAAAAAGAAAAATGGTTTTATCTAATACTTGGAGGTGTTGCCTCATCTATCTCTAATCTCTGCTCGCAGTTTTTATTCGTTCTAGCAAATCAAGTTTTTAATAGAATCTTGTCGAGTATTTTAAATTCTACAATAAAGGCCCCTTTAAATTTCCTACAGTTTCTAGAGCTTCTTTTGAAGATCTTCCCAAAATGCTCTTATCGGATTTAGATTTAGACTGTTAAAATACTGACAATAGTACATCAATATATTAGTTCCCGAGCGATATAAAGTTATGATTTGTTGGGCAACTGTACGTTACAAATCCATAAAGGCTTTTCTGAGTCTTGTATCCATTTTTTTATATCTGTTTCTCTATCCTACTGGATATATAAATACTGAAAAAAGTCGCGTCTAGTCTGTACTATATAGCGCTCGAAATAGAAAAAATTCCAAGGGAAACGAGGAATTCTTATCAAAGGTTTCCAGTGGGGAAAGCGACCCAATACAAAGTTTTCAACTACGTGGTATGTTTTACTATACTATTGTTTGTCCTTTTTTTCTAAATAACGCCATCTAACCATACATTTATGTACTGATTTCGATTAAACAATATTATTTTTAAATACCGCATTTGAATTTCTAGTACTCATTAATAATTATTAACATAGTAGCAATTTCAAAATACAATTGAGAAAGAAACGACAATTTATTCTATTTAATGCAACCTATAGCTCCAACAATGGTTTTGTTTTAATTTTCCACTTAACTGATTGTAGCGGCTCTACTTTTAAATCGTCAACACCGAAAAAATTGGATACTACACGGAAATAGGCATTCTCCAAGTTTTTCTGATAATTTTTAGTTTATTTCGCAAAGACATCTAAGAGTCTGGTTTTTAAATTAAACTTGTAGGAAAACATTTATCTATTTGACCAGTAGTGTCTGAATTCGAGATTGGAAGAGACCAAGTGGTCACGCATTAAATAGCAGAGTTGGTTCAGTAACGTAAAGTGTAAAGCTATTTTTTTGCCTTCTAAAAATCGAAATATTAAAGTCTTATATTTGGTAATTGTGATCTCTCCAGCGAAAAATTGATGTGACATGGTCAAATGAGGAAAACTATTAACCAATCAATTGTAATATTTAAGGGGATATGTGCTGAATTTTTCAGTCGAATTTCTGGGACATTTCCGAGTAATATTTCATGCATTAGATTTCACATGCAAGATCTGAATTTTTGGTATATGAAAGACCTAATGGTTCTCCAGCGATGCTTCTTACTTTTGTTTAAAAATTTTTAAAGAATTTTCCGAAAAAAAATGTTAAAGTCCGGAAAAAACATAAAACTTTACAGTCGAATTGCTTCAAAAATAATTTTTCTTCGAAATTTGAAATAAGTAATCTCCCTTGGTACAGGCTTTGGGCTTACGGTGTACAATTAAAAAAAGTGAATAATTTTGAAATAAGCCTGAAAAAGATATAAAACTGCATGTAGTTTTTACTTAATTTCATTGAAACTCGCAAGACGTAACATTGTGCGTCCTTCTGATGCCGCACTCTTCACACCATGCCTGTGAACGCGTGGGACAAGAGCTCGGTTCATGTTTCAATTTATTATCGGTCATAAATATTGGAACGACGAGTTTGCCGAACAGAGGTTGCTTTTGAAGCAAAATCTTCAACCTTCAGTGGCCTACACGTATTTATGGTAGTTTTTATAATTTTTAGAGTTACAACCTCACTCAAGGAACTTTCGATTTTTTTTCTTCGCTCTTTTGTATCACTTTCATTTTGAGATCAGTTGTAAGAGAGCTCGGTTGTGTTATATCTACAAACTATTATCAAATCTCAATTACGTGTTAATATTATCCATAGGTATTTCAAGTTTAATTTTTTGTAAAATGGGAAATAAAAAGTTACATCTAAGTGCACCTAGAAAAAGCAAACGGAAAGTAGGTAGATTGAATAGGTAAGTACGACATGATTTCCAATGTCGTGATTGAATTTCACTAATGTAATATTTGGACAGAATGAAATATTTGATATCTAAAAACACCGTGATAGAAAAAATTAATTCCCATAAAACTCCACCAACATCACCACCACATTCTGCATCAACTTCCAAAATTGATGAAAAGTGCGAAATTGTACCTTCTGTAAGACAAGAGAGAAATAATGACAAAATCTCACCACCTCAACTGGCTTGTCTTTCTGAAGGCACACACAATTTTATTTATTCCTCTACATCCACAAGTGAAATCGATGAAAGTACTACAGCAGATTTTGATGAAAAGATTTACAATCATCCCTCCACAAGTACATCTTACAAAAGGTTACATAATATGGTTATGTTAATAATAAACAATAAAAATGACACAATTTTTTGTAGCGAAAACAAAGAAATACAGGGTCGGCGATTAATTAACGTTGCGCATTTTTTTGAACAAGCCATGAAATTTCCTCATCATGGCCTTTTCTCATGTTCCAATCAAGACGTGAAAATTGTTCGAGAAGTCAGAAAAGGGTTCATGTCTAAATTTGTCTTAAAGTGTGCTACTTGCAAAGTGGAATACACGATAGACGGAGATTATTGTGATGGCAAACTAAATGCAAATGGTGCTGCTGTGACCGGCATATTGAGTATTGGTTGTGGATTTTCGCAACTAAATGAATTTGCAAGTTCTGTCAACATGCCGGAAATTTCATGGAGATTGTACAAAAAAATTGAAGATGAATACAATAACATCTTTCAAAAGGAATCATGGCATACTATGATTGAGGCAGGAAAAGAGGAATATAAAATTGCAGTTGAAAATGGGAACGTAGATGAGCACGGTATACCACTTTTGACCGTCATTGCAGATGGGGCATGGTGTAAACGGTCGTACCGTACGAATTATAATGCGAATTCTGGAGCAGCGTGCATCGTTGGGGAAAAAACAGGAAAAGTATTATTTTTGGGTATACGTAACAAATACTGTTTCATGTGTACAAAGAAGGGTTCGGAAAATCCACATGTTTGTTTCAAAAATTGGGATGGATCAAGTTCAGGTATGGAAAGCGATATTATTGTAGAGGGATTCAAACAAAGTATGGCGATGCATGGAGTGAAATACGCTTTTTTGGTGGGAGACGGTGACTCAAGTGTATATCGTAAAATTTTGGATGCAAAACCTTATGGCCCCTTTGTCGTTCAAAAAATCGAGTGTTCAAATCATCTTCTTCGAAATTATGTGAGTAAATTGAACGAATTATCCCAAAAAAAATATAGCTCGAGAGGTATCGATGTAGATGTTTTTTTGAGGCACTGTTTAAAACATAATATATCACGACTTCGACTTTCTGTGGTTTGTGCCATAAAGCACAGAAGAAGAGGGGATGGCAGCGACCGTGAGAAAATTGACCTTTTAAAAAGAGACATCGGAAATAGCTTATATCACGTATTTGGAGAGCATGATAATTGTGACCAATATTTTTGCAAGGGACCTAAGCCAAATGAGAAGAACCTTATTCCTGCTATGAAGGTGTGCGGACTTTTTAACGACGTCATAGCTTGCGCAAACAGGTTGATAGGGCACTCCAAAAGCTTAATAGCAAACATGACAAACAATAACGCGGAAAATTACAATTCAGTTTTAGCGAAGTTTATAGGTGGAAAAAGAATTGACTATTCCAAGAGAGGTAGTTACACTATGAGATGTCATCTAGCAGGTATTTCTGTAAATACGAAAGGAGGATTCCACACTGCCATTCATCAGGCAGTTACCCAAAAAAGCCCCGGATTATATACTAAGAAATTCACTAAAAAGCAAGAGAGTAGACGCCGGCTAAATTTAGTTCGGAAGAGGCTTTACCAGTCTAAGGATAACCCCAGATCAAAACGAATGAAGGTAGATGAGACTGATGAAAATGAAGATTATGGGCCAAATGTTCATGCACTGGACATTTCTCCGGAAGATCTACAACAAAGAAAAGAAGAATTCATGGCAAAATTGGAGTTAAACGAGGAACAAATAATTGCACTATCCACAGCTACAGAAGAACAGTCGAGGTCACAAACGTGGTTTTCTGAAAGAAGAAAACGTCTGACTGCTTCTGTGATGGGGAGAATTTGTAAAATGCGGGCAACAACTGACCCCAAAAAAACGATAAATAATTAGCTGCATTCGAAGTTTGATGGAAACATCTGCACAAACTATGGCAAAGATCATGAGCCAATAGCTAGAAGAGAATTCGCTGAATTGGTGGGGAAAGAAATTGTGGAGTGTGGATTTATTGTAGGTAGAAATAAAGATTGCTTTTTAGGGGCCACGCCGGATGGTCTAATAGAAGATGATGGCATAGTGGAAATAAAATGTCCATATAATGCCCGTTTTTACTCACCACAACATGCTATTATCTCAAAAAAAATTAAGTTTGCCACATACGTAGAAAACATATTTTCTTTAAAACGAAATGATAATTACTATTATCAAGTACAGGGGCAACTTCATGTAACCAAGCGGCAATATTGCTATTTTGTTTTGTGGACCCCAAAGGGGTTGCTCTTCGAAAAAATTTTCAGAGATGAGAATTTTTTTATTTCAAAAATGCAAAATAAGCTTCATGATTTTTTCTACAAACACTATATTTCCGCTCTTTTGCATTTAGAAATTAAAAATAGTTAATTGTTATGGATTCGATTCTCTCTCTGTAAGAAATACGGTAGGGGTTATGCGTCATGTTTCCAGGAACTCAACCTACAGGTCACCACCAATGAATGCAGTTCAATTCTACTTTATTCTATTTCATATTGCATTCAAATTCGATGAACGACCAAATGTTAAAATCCTTTTCTGGCCACCATTTTAATTCAGCGCCGTCGGTCATAACTGCAGGTGTCTTCACTTCATTCCAGATAATTAGAAATTGATATGTTCAATATATGTATTTAATAAAAAAATTTCCCTACATTACAGACACTTATTTATGGCCAAAAGCGATAAAATATTGTATCTGGGCATTTGTTTAGGCGCCGACGAAACCATTGCTAAACAAAAATTAATCGTATAATTTTCAACCGATTTAATACAAAATTACTAATATATTTCAAAGTAATCAAAATCATAGAATTTGGTTTGAAAACTTGAAAGTAACCGCGAAAACCGTGCACTATTGAAAAGTTCAGAACTTTGGCTGACTCGCGCTTCCAGGTCAAAATGCAACCTCAGGGTAACATAATAGTGCCATTAATTCGTCATCCATAGTGGGTCGGCCTTTGCCTTCGACTGTCGTAAAATAAACAGATCTCCGTTCCATTCAGTTTTGTCCCTACATAGTGCCGTTGTAGAGCAATTTTAGCTCGAAAATTAGAAATTCGACTAAAATATTTTAGCAGATATCCCCTTAACATCTTCGCGCACCTCTTGCCGGGCTATAGATGTGTTGCCCTTCCAGAATAAGGTTCTGTTTCAATGAATATAATTCCCAAAACATTGACTACGCTTACTGGAAATATCCCGCCATCCACTGTTTCGTGCTTCTTAAATTTATATTTCCAAGTATCAATATAAATATTCGTAATTTAGTATTTTTAATGTTCAACTAACTAACCAAATTAAATAAATGAAATCAACTTTCTTTCATAAGAACTCTAAGTCTTATATTTATGCTTATCCTAATAAAACTATTCATTCTTCCAAAAGTGTGCAGAACTCTCATAATACAAATGGCGGAGGCGCCGGATGATTTTATAAAAAATCAATAAATGATTTCGTTAAATTGTACATCACAAGTTTTCATTCTTGTGCAGAACTGTGTCAACTTATATGCAGCGTATAAAACAATGAATCAAACACCAAGCTACAATTTTAATATATTTATTGTATACTGATACGGTAAACGGGTTTTTCTTCAATTCAGAGAAACTAGATACATTTAATTAGTAGAGCTCGTTATCTGTTACAATAGATTAGCTCAACGGCAACTTTAAGTCTTTGTAAGGAGAAAACTATAAAACTTCTATGAAGGCACGTCAAGTTCTGTCCGGAAGAGTAATTATTCCCGACCTATCGACTTTGACAGGGCCCGCTGAGAATCCGTGAATTCGTAGTGGTGCTGAAGAGAAGAAACCCGATCTGCTAAACTAAAACTGGCCGGTAATCGATGAAGGGGTGAAGCCGGATTTGAATTTCCATATTTACATTTTAAAAAAATGGAAAAAAACACCATCAATTCTGGCAACAGGAATTTAATTTTGGCTCCCTGATATTAAACGTAATTTGATGGTGTCGCTTCGTGAAATTTGTGTTGGCTATTTACTTTGCATATTGTGGACAAATTAACTGAAATTAGAGTAACGATTGCACGGTCCTGCGAGTCGAATTAATTATTGCATCATTTGATCTCCATTACCACCACCTGCAATTTGGTAACGTGAGGGACTTGTTGCGTAGCGCAAATTAAATTCTTCTACCAAACAGAAAATAAAAAAGTCGTTATAATAATGTCGAAAAATTCCGGAAACGTGAGGGGGTGTCTTTACGGACGCATTATCTCTCCGCCAACCTTGTTTGAGGTCGTAAAATTAAATTTATATAAGGTCGACGGTGGCACTCGAAATAAAATAAATTAAAGGATGTTTCCGTGAAAGTAAAGTTTTCGGATAGATTCGAGATAAGCGACACGTTTTTTGGGGCAGCTACTTTCAATTCGAATTAGTTTGAGCCTCGAGGGTTAGAGGCGTCGTTATCCGTTTTGTTTTCCATGCGAATGGAAACGGGTCGCTTTTTTGCTGTGTTTTAAGGTTACAAGGGGCCGTATCGATGTGACATTTCGTTCTCACCGAATCGATGCCCTCCCCGTATTGTCCTGCGAGATGCACGCGCGCTTTTCCTGCTGCGGGTAATAAAAGCCACGGTAGATTAAGCAATCCTGTTACCGAATCAGCTGTTCGGCGTCGCTGTCGCGATTCAAATAAGGGTCACATTCCTTATCTCGTCCTACCAGCACCATCGTAAATTATACACCAACTTTTTCGCAGCCGCCATCATCACTTGTTCAAACAATGACCGGACGAATCGGAATTCAATTTGCATCTCGAAACCGGCCGGAAACAAAGGGATGCGAGCTCGAAAGAGTTTTCAATTAATTAAATTACACTTCCGGCCGTCGCAGGAAATTATTCCATAATCGCACCCCCGTTTCCACAGGCGTTAATAATCGCCTTTTCAACCGATAATAGAATGAAATTTAATTGTTCGCTTTGTTTCTAAATAAAAATTAGAAGCGTTATTGCCGACATTTTGACCCAGAATCAACATCGAAACGGTTTCGTAGCGACAAGGTCATTGCGACGTAATAACTCAAAGAAAATTCGCTAATCCCCCAAGGACCTTTGAATAATAAAGATTGTTAAGCCGTCACACCGGCAGCCGCGGTTTTCCGCGTTTTTAAGTTGCCCCCGTTCGAAGGAGAGGATGACGCGATCGAATCGGAGCTTCCTGGCTGGCTGCCAAGCAAATAAAAAGGATAAGAAACTGACCGCAACTGCCTGCATAAAAACATTTTTATCTTCCAATCCAGAATCAACGTCAAGTCGCACTTTCCCCTTATAATTAAATTCTGAACCCATTTCGTCCGCAATTAGGAAATGTTTCGAGTTTTCCCATTCTGAATTTGATACGGATTAGACATTGTAGGCAAATTAGGGTTTCATCCAGGTTTCGGTACACGCACACTACTTCAACGTGACGTGAATTTAATGACCGCAAATGTCAACTCATAATTTTGCGAGTTTATTGCCGAAAATAACGGCGTCAGTTGAGTTCTGATTCTTCAAAATTTGCATGTCGGCAACAGAGTTCGTCGATAATTCAGTTCTTTGACATCACGTTATCTTGAATTAGTACAAGTGCATCCCGGATGTCAGTTGTGGTCGCTGAGGAAGTCATTGTGGAACAATATCCCGATTTAGGAGCCCAACAATAAAAGGCCGGCGTAAAAGAAAAGAGACGCCTACTCACAAAAGAACATAAATATGGGTTGTTGTTGGCGAGAAACTCCGACTAACAGTCTGGCATCCAAATTGATGGAAAAAATCTCCCATTTCGCATCGATAAACAATTTAGTAATTTTTAGTGAAAACGAGCTAGTTTATTGCGATATTCCGAACCTCTGGATGTAGTAAACAAAAAAAATTGCATCATGCATATGTATTTACGATGTACAATTTTGTTAATTCATGTTTTTATTATTAGGAACATTTTGGGGGCAAAGAACTAGAAATCTGTGTTAGCAATCTCTTTTAAACACAGATATTTCGTTGTTAAACAAGTAGGATTTTAAATGTCATTTATTTCAATACGAATATTTATGCAAGAAATCAAACGTTATCGAAGAATCCAATAAAGGCATTAAAGTAAATGCAGTATTTAGCAAAATTATAAGGTATTTGTTCTATTAAAAACAAATTAAGAAAATCATTCAATAACCGATAAGTAATGAATGAAAACAGTAAAGCTTGTTAAAGTATCTCTAGAAGAGGACGATAAAAAATGTCCTGAAGCTAATCAATCATTGAGTACCGCAATTAAGTGATATAAGCTGAATGTGTTATTACTGAAATTATAAATGAGGGAAAAATAGTGATTGCAAAAATACTTCAAAACATTTTATTTAAAAAAAATGTTTGTCCATTGTTACATTTTTCAAATAACTTTAAATTTAAAAACAAATCAGTTCTTTTACTAGCTTAATTTGGGCTACCAATAGTGAAAACAATTTGACGTTTTCAAACAAATATTGATTTGATTTTGATTGTCAAAATTTTATACTTCATTCTGAATCATAAAATGCGCATAAAGCTCCTAGAAAAAAAACTACCTACTATAAACTGTTCCATAATAAAAATATATTTATAAGAAGTTACTTGTCTTGGAATAAATTAAAACGTCTTTAAAAAGAAAAGACATCAGCTTTTGTTAATAACTGTAACTACATAATTATAAATTGAAACTGACAACTGACTAGTAGTAAATAAATTAAACGAGTTTACTGCTAATTAGTAGTTTATGATTAGCCATTACCAATTAAGTTCACGATTGCCATATAATGAATTGTCATTATATGGAAATCGCCTTCATCCCTATATGATAATTCCACACCCCTCAGGGGAAAACTTTGTTACTCATTTGAGACTCAGAATTATTGCTTATGACGTATAGAATCGGATTAAACGCTGCAGTGAATGGTAGACGCCCATTTATCTGATCTTATTTAAATTTTTGTGCCCACATAACTAAACAGCCCAGACTTAGAAATCCTGGAATTACTAGGTGTTCTCGAAATTAAAATCGTTCTTAGAAGAAAAAATATTGTAAAATGTGAAAGCAGTCACTTCTCACTTCAAGGCTGTTAAATTTCATATTGATTTCGATATATATTTATAGATTTTAAAAAAACTAGATAATAACAATAATTAGTTCAAATTTTCGTTCCAAAGAAAGGGCGTTACTCTGATTGTTTCAACTACCACGTCTTACCAACCCAGTAACAAATTATTTATGTATTAAAATTAAAGATTTGTAGTAAAACAAAATTGAATAAGTGGAACTTCAAAAAATTATTTTATCCTTAAATTATTAAGTAGGTACTCCGTTAAAATTAATGAAACCCTCAAATAGACGATAAATTAGGCGCATTAAACAAGCAAATAACATCAGAAAGTGCGGCTAGTCTCTTCTGGTGTAGTTTTTTGTCAACAAGACCATGATCAAGAATCAAGATAACGCCCAGAAAAAGTTAGATGGACCGGTTAAACCAATTCAAGAAGCTGGGATAAATTAAAACCTGATAACTGACTCGACGTTTAGTTTTCACTTATCAGATGCAGATTAGTTCCAACTTTCGACGGAAGTGTTCAAGGATGCTAATTGGAATTGATTTCCTTTAGTAGGCGCCCACAAGCTCATGTTGATTCGACTCAATTTATTTACTCGTTTGATTAAACTAAAAAGATGAAGCAAAAACAGTTACGTTGTGAACGTTTCTTCGAAAGAAGTGATCTATTCCTGTGGTTTTGGGAAACAACATTGAAACCTTGGAAATTATTACCGGTTGATCAAAATTTACGTTGCTTGTAATAATCCGGTTCTCGCTTTGGTTTTAATTACGTTCATACGATATCCCGTCGAGATAGTCCTCTAAGTCTTTGACTAGAATTTCCCTTGTTTTGTTTTCTCGAATATTTCGTGGTTTTGGTTCATTCCATGCATAATTTTCCGCAAGGTGAACGACATCCGGTTTTTAATTTCACACTTGCACCATAATAAATTACAAAGTCGAAGCAGATGGCATTAATTGGACATTTTTCGTCTTGCATCTGTTTCGAATTTTTCTTTTTCAAGACCCGGATCGCACAATTACTTGGTTAATAACTGCACTCACTTTTGCAGTGTCATAACAATTTCCTGATATAACTGAACTAACTGGTGGATGTTGTGGTTTAGAAACCTCACTCTCACACGACCTGTTTCCTTAGAGGTAACCCACTTGCGAGAAGTGTTACAAGAATCGATGGCACTTTATGATAATGTTATAAATAAACATAGCCGCGGGTGCGCCGACATGGCAAATTGATTTTTTTGCAGAAATAAAACTATTTATACGACGACCCTTGGCACCGAATCGACTGTTCCACGGAAATAGCCACGCCACCATCATGGTACCGCAATTCCCGACATTGATTTGAAAAAATTCGTCAACTGAAAGGCGTGAACTTAAATTATAATGAGCTTTCACTGGGAATTTTTGCACCCTTCTATCTTTTTTAATGAAATTGGAAACGGAACGTCAGTTTTCTTGGGTCGATTTCTTATTTTCGCGTGTCCTCCCGCGGCCAACAATTTTATTGGATATGCAAATCAGAGACCTTCTGTTTTAGTACCTGCCACTTAAACCGTCGTTTTGTTCACCACATGTTCGCGGATAATTACATTCAACATTACCAGCGACATTGTTCAACACAACTTAATAACAGTACTTTCTCTTCTAGCGGATGGAGCAATTACAGCGGTAATTTTAGTTACATAGTACTCCCGAAAAGTAATTGAAAAGTTTGCGTCTGAAACTGTTTCAGCACCAACTTGCGTCACGTTTCTTCCATTTCGTCGGTACACTTAATTATTTAGAAGAAAATCGACATCTCCAATCCGGCAATGGCATATTGATTAAATGTCGTCACAAAAATTGAAAAAAATCCAAAGTTAGACGGTAACAAAAATAATATTGAAGAAAGTATTAAAAAAAGGACCCCGGCCATATCTCGAATTCGAAGATGTCTAGCAGTAGGGTCTGGTCAATTTTTTAGGAGTCTAGTGACATGGTCGTTTTTTGAGGCAGAATAACATAAATTAAATTAAGTACCTAGGTATTTAATTTGACACGAAAAAAATTGTCGCTTTTACGCAAGAATAACGCAATGTCGCGTTTGTCTACTTTATTACCGTTATCGCAACGACATAGGCGTGAAACTTGAATAACTTTATAGCTGATTTCCATTATCAAACTCCCGGTTTTTTTTTTTGTGAAAATTCGTGACTACAAGTACTACAACCATCGACTTCGTTCACTGTTGTCAGTTTGTACTCAGAGAAAGTTGGCAAGTCTTCCAGTTTATCCCCCGAACAATACAACCCAATTCGCTTCAATTACAGTCGCCTTGAAATTAAACATTACCGTTCAATTCGCTCAGTCGTTTGTTTAGAAGTTAACCGACATTATTTATGTTCTGTTCGAAGTTGTGTAAGTGATATTAACTTGTTCAAGTGTAAACAAGCAACACACATGTATCATGATAAATACTGTTCTTTATTAGTAGAGGAATCGCCGAATTTTACAAGCGTGCCCTTAGGTGGTCCGGTTATTCCCCTCAACGCTTCTTCCACTGGCAATGTATTGAATTGTGAGTCCAGCTTACCCGTGAACGGTCACGAATCAACCATTCTCGTTGCGGACAAGAATCCGAGGTTAATCCCAGCTGTTCAAAGGGCAATGAGACGAGAGAAAGTGTCGCGAGAAAAACGACGTTAATTCGTTGCGACATCTCTCCAGACGGCGGAGTCCGTTTTGTTTATTGCCAATATTCGCCCAAATTGCCCAGCCTCTGTCATCATCTGTCAAATTATAGCACTCCAGCTCCCACAACCGATTGGAGCAGTTCAGAAGAAGTGAAGCCCGAGAAACTGAATAGCTCGCTAAAAAATAACTCAAAAAAAGTTATAACAAAAAGCAGAAGTACATATAGACGAGCATTTTAAGAGTGAGCAAGAATTTATTGTAATATATTAATTCGGGGACATCCGACCCACGAACAATCCCACAAAAACCCATCAACTCGATTAAAATTGTGTGCGTCATATCGCGTTACCATTTGCTAATGTCGGCTGTTAAAATTACTAAAAAGACCGTGGTCACCACATCAAAATTTTTGGCGTAGAAGAAATTCGACAAATATTTAAGTAGGTGCATTCATATCATAACCGAGATTGCCCCAGTTTCAAAACTAAATGTGATCGATCAAGGTTGCTTACTAGCGGAAATGCAATTATAAATGTGAGAGTAGTTTTCTTGCAGAAGGTGCAACCCTCAATTGGAACTTGGAAATTTGCTTGAACCAATAAATTTACCGGAATTGAAACGTGAGAAACATTAGTACAAATAGCGCTAACGGAGCAATAATTGGTGCGTTAACAATGACGAACATCGTTGGCGCATTGACAGCAATTTGTTCCACTATTGACAATGTTGATAACATAACTGTATTGGTAGTTCTTTTTAGACGTTGTACTCGAAATGTAACGATAAACCGTTGGTGAATATTGCGTACACATCGATTTTTAAGAGGAAAGCGGAGCGGTTTGCGAATCCAAATTTAATCCTTTCAGCTAAAACCCAGAACGAATTACAAGTTCATTGAAAGCTTGCGTAGGAAACATTTTTATATTAACTAGTGCAACGGTGCGGGTCACAAAATTATTATAAACTTCACTACGACAGCAAGATCTCTCCACGACGTTACCGTGGGCAAAATCTGGTGGACTCTCAAAAATATTTTGATAACCAAATTCGCGGACAAACTTCGTATGACTATTCGATATGCAAAATGGGTATGACCCTACTGTTGGTATTTCAACAAACATTAAAGAAAAAGCACGCGACAATGTTCGAGGAGATAATACAACAAAAATTATGGTCTGTAGTTGGGGACAATAAATTTTGCCTTGATCTTGAGTCCGAACATGACTTGGTTCACAACGGAACAGGACAGTAGTCTTAAAAATACTAGGTATACCAATAAACTAATATTTTTTTAATGCAACTAATGCAGACATCGTATGAAAAAATAAATGAAAAATGTTAAAATATTCTCATGAAAAATAGGTTGCATTTTGTTTATCTCTTCGAATTTTTCGGAATAATGATCTTGTATCGCGTATGGCAAATCGGCGCTGACTATCCGTTCTGACCACACGCTCCATGATAGCATTGCCAAACTAGACCTTGGTATAGGGGAGACCGGGGTTAGTTGATTAATTGCCCATAGTTCTGTTATTATGCACTAGACAGCGCCTTCATCATAATATTCAAACGTCCCGCCTGTTGGTGCATCAGGGCAGTGATTGCAGTTAGTTAATTCGCAGGTGGTTTTAGTCAAAACGAAGAAATCTGGAAACATCGACAGTAAGTAACTAATTTTATAACGTTTTTGTATTTATTATTGTCAGTTTAATTGTACTTTATTACATTTTTAACAATATTGCATATACATATGACATATTGACTTTAATTGAAGGTAGACTAGTTATGTCGGTGTTTGTAAGTTATTCACTTATGAGCCTTTCAGCGTCAAAATGCCCGAGGGCGCTTCTTGATTAAGCAAAGCCGGAGTTGCTCGACTTAGCCTAATAACCCCTTTATATTCCCATTTTGACTAGTTTTGCTAAGTATCTTACTTTTTACAGAGATTACGTTACTTTTAATCCTTAGTAGATGATTTTTACATACCTATTTAACGTTGTTATAATTTCTCCTAAGGGGTCTATTTTGTATCTCATAACGGCCATGTTACCAAGCATTTGTCGTTACATAACATGGGTAGCTATTTTCTATCTGGCATGTTTGTGAACAGAGTCGTTATTTAACGATTTCTATGTTACCGTAACATGGAAGCTGTTCATGAACGACATTTGCTATTCTGTAACTGGATAACGACATGTTCGCAAACGACATTTCTGTTAAAGGACCATGTTACCGAACGGCTTGAACTGGACGCTGTTTAATAACATTTTAAGGACATTTTAATGAATTTTCGCCCTAAACCCATTATTAAATTTTATCTTTTGCATTTTTTAATGGATTTCGGGCAACAAATATTTTCAGCACATTTCTATATTCTCACTTCCAGAACGTGGTCGTGCCCCGTAGTACATTTTTAAATAAAGTTTTGTGATAATTTTGCTAAAATGAACGGAAACCTCATCAATCGCATAGAAAATGAAGTGGAGCAAAGGTAAGAATTGTAAAGTGTTGTATTATACCTAAATAGATTTTTTTTCCTAATTTTATACGATACAAACAGAAACTGAACATACGCAAATACTTTATTTTTACAATTTCCAAATATATAAAATATATATAAAAATAATAAGAACTGAAAAATCTCATTATTCTTATACACATATAACTGTTATAACAAGAAAATGGTATATAATAATTATTGTAGACGGATAAATGCTGCAGTGCAACGGATGATGAGAGATAACAGTAATCCATTTGATCTGCCGGAAGACACATTCAGGAAAATTTATAGATTAAGCAGAGAAGCTGCTAATCATGTATTTACACAATTTTCAGCGCACTTGGATGCACCTCGAAGAAGCACAAAAATTCCTCCAGTAGTGAAGGTATGGATAATTAATAATATTATTTTAATTTTACCGTTTCGAAACTTTTTTATAGTTTTTTGCTGCTCTTCATTTTTTTGCTCATGGTAATTACCAAAAACCTGTGGGTAAAGACAGGAATAACCCGCTGAGTCAAGGTGCAGTAAGCAGAATTCTTCACGAAGTAGTAGATGTATTTGTTGATGTTTTAGCACGACAATACATAAATAGTTTCCAACTACACTTGAAGAGGTGACTACTGTAAAGAATGGGTAAATAAGGAATTAATAATGTAATATTATCTCAATTAAAATATATAATTTTAAGGTTCTATCAAAAATATGGAAATTTAAGTTTTCCCGGAATTATAGGTTGCATAGATTGCACCCATATAGCAATTTTTCCTCCTCCAGCGCAACATCCTCTTCATCCAGGCAGAGTTTATATTAATAGAAAAAATTTTCACAGTATTAATTGCCAAATAGTAAGACTACATGTTTTGTTCTTGTGCTGTATTTAAATGTATTTTCTCTATGTAGATATGCGACTCTGAATTGAAAATTCTGGCCATCAACGCTAGGTATCCGGGTTCGGTACATGATGCTGCAATTTTCTGTATCTCATAACGGCCATGTTACCAAACATTTGTTCTGGACCGCCAAAAAGTGGGAGTGGCGGCCGAAGTGAGGTTAGGTTTTAGTTTACGTCGCCGCAAGAGTCTGTTTCTAAAGTTACGCCGCGACCATCTCTTTTCATTTGCCCAAGAAGAACAAGGATGAAAGAATTGCTTTGCGGAACGCGCCCAAAATAAAGCAAAAATACTACTCGTTTAGAAAATATCGATTGTAGTTATGAAGTTGCCAAGGTCATTTTCTTAACATGGTCAATAGAAAATAGCCCTTAACAGACAAGTCGTTATAATAGTCGTTACAGAATTGTCGTTAACCAACATGGATGTTCGTGAACATCGAAATACAAAATAGACCTGTTAGTTACATTTTTATTACAGACTTTAACATGAGGACCTACAAACGCAAGACCAATAAAGGTACCACACCGGCCAAAACTATTCACCGTGCTGTTCAAGAAGTTTTAACTAAAGGCAGAAGGTGCTGCTAAAGATTTTTTGATTCCTCAAAAAACGCTTCATCGCTACGTCGTGAAAGCAAAACTACAGAATAAAAATGGCAATAGCACTCATCTACAACCCGTAGGTTATTATAGTAGCAAGAATTATTTTTTTTGAAGAGCAGGAGACTTTCTTAGCAAACTATCTGAAACGAGCTTCGGATATTTACTACGGGCGTTGTATGATTATTATAATCCATATACAATGCTATGGGCTAACACTTAAGGAACTCAGAAAATTTGTTTACCAATATACCATCGCTAATAATCTTCAGGTTCCAGCTAGCTGGACTAATAATAAAATGACAGATCCAGATTGGTACACGGCTTATATCAAAAGAAACAAAAGTTTATCTTTGAAATCGCCACAAGCCACCAGCCTCTCTAGGGAGACTTCATTTAACAAAACTAATGTGCAAACGTTTTTCTCGAATCTGAAAACCATATATCAGCGGTTGCATTTAAAAGCTTTAGATATTTGGAGTGTGGATGAATCGGGAATAACCACAGTCCAAAAACCAGGTTGAATAGTAGCTAGACGTGACTTTAAGCAAATAGGAAAGCTTACATCAGCTGAACGAGGAACTCTCGAGACCCTCACATTGGCAGTTTCTGCAAGCGGCAATACGATTCCTCCGTTTTTTTTATTTTCTCTGGAGTAAACTACCGTGATCACTTTGTTAGAGATGGACCTGTCAGAAGTCTGGGTGATGCGAATCCATCTGGTTGGATGAAAGAACATTTTGTCAAATTTATTAAACAAAACATTTCGTCTATCATGCAAGATGCTCTAAGGAAAGACCCGTTCTTTTGCTGTTGGATAACCACGATTCTCACCTTTCTGTAGAAGCCCTGAATTTTTGCAAAGCAAACGGTGTAACAGTTTTATCATTTCCTCCGCATTCTTCGCACAAGTTACAATCATTAGACAGAAGTGTTTATGGCCCACTGAAAAAATATTGCAATTCAACTGGATGGCGAACAATCCTGGAAAAACCCTTTCAATTTATGACATTCCTAGTATTGTCAAAATCACTCTACATTTAGCTGCTACATCAAATAATATAATGACTGGATTCACAAAAACTGGAATTTGTCCTTTTAACGGAAGCATCTTCTCTGAGAGTGATTTTTTACCACCATATGTAACGGACAGATTTGCACCTTCAAATAGCGAAGCAAACTTAATAACTAACAATGAGAATTCACCTATAAATTGATGACAATGTTTCACTAATCAACGAAAATTTAACTATAACCCAAGACCATTAGTCTGAAAATGTTGAAAATGCTACTGTAGTAAAACAAAATCCGGTGTCTCCCGAAGAAGTGAGACCCTTTCCGAAAGTAGGTCCACGACAAAACGCTACAAAGGGAAGAAAAAAGAGACAAACGGCTATTTTAAGAGTCACGCCAATTAAAAGGGGACTTGAAGAAGAAAGGCAAAAAACCAAAGGAAAAAACAATCACGTAAGCAAAAACCTGTTCAGAAAAATACAAAGAATAAAGTTAAAGATGCCAAAAATTTCTTTTTTGCGATCACCCAATTCCATCTACGGCTCAGTCTAGTAAAGACTCCTTATCTTCAGAATCAAAAGATGAACAGAGTGCTTGATACGCAAAGAATCGTAGCGTAATAGCACCAGCGGTGCAATGTACGCGTTGCAATAGGTGGGCCCACGAGAAATGCACTAAAAGTACTAATATAATATTTTATGTTTATATCAATTGTAACTCTGATAATGACTTTTAGACTTAAGTTTGATTCATTTTTATATTGTAATTAGCATAAGTAACAAATTATATATGTTTATGTCTTAGCAACCGTATTAACTCTTCTATCTCAAAAATATCTAAATAAAACCGGTTAAGTCGACTAACTCTAACACGAAAGTCAACTAGCCCCGCTCCTGGAGCTAATTGACTAATTCTTCACGTTAGCCTAAAAATGGTTAAAACTCCTGTTTGACGATTGTTGAAGCCATCTTATACTTAAAAAAGAATAGCTGAGTAAATAGATAACCTTTGGTCATACTACAATTCAACAAAATGTGATCGGTAAATTTAATAAAAAATAACATAAAAAGTTAGTCAATTATCCCCGGTCTCCCCTATTTTGATTGTAGATGGTATAAAAGACGGCAACCCCCCCGAGAAAATGTTGCTAAAGTATTACGTTACATCAAATTGTTTACGAAGAGAAGCTATTTTAGAAATTGAAAATGCCATATTGAATACACATGCTCACAAAGGTTTTTCAATAGCAAACCTCAGAAGAAATATTGGCAGAAAAACAAAAACGTATTTTTCTAAATTAGTCATTGAATCTCAAATTGAGTCAATATTGACCCTTTGGCATTTACGAACACAATGGAATAAGATATAAAACAAAAGCTGGTGCTTTTGCAAAAATCAGGCGATATTTAGAAAGGTTTGCCTTTCGACGATTGATAATCGTTGTTTTTCCTCGTTTTGTTCAAAAAATGCAATTTTGGATCAGCATTTCTTGCAATAAATAATAAAAAGAGTTCAGATTGCTTTAAAATTCAGCCTCTCTTCCAATTTCGATTCCCTCAACATTTAGATATTCCTTAATGTGGTCCCCGCCGCGGTTCCAGTCCCTCATTACCTAGCCACAACACTTTACGACTACTGCTTCAATTCGCTTTTCACTCTTTCCATTGAATTTTTTAACAATTACTTCCAACGCACGAAACATAGTTTTACTTCTATTATTGATGTTTACACAGAGATTCATTCACGTCATTATAGCAAAATACACAAAAACAGGCCGGTTAATTGCGGACCGCGCGTCTCAGATTAATTTTTCTATTTATACGAATTGCGACATCCCAAATACTTACGTGAATGCCGGCGAACAGGTGATACCACATTGTGGTTCTTAACCAATTCGATAACGCGAAAAAGCGGAAGGGTACCAGATGTCGACAAAACCCAATTCTTTTTTTATTCAAACTCGTGCGCTATCAAATTGTTTGATTCATCTCGTTATTCCTTCTCCAACTGGAAGGAACATCGAGAATTCGGCAAGTTACAGTCAATCAATCTGCGTTCCTTTTTGACTGCTTTCATCCGTTATTGGAAACCTCCTCGCCCTCCGGTTCATCACAGTCTCCGACAGTAAAAATGCAAAAAAAAATTTATCGTAATTCGGTTGCGCAAAGGAGCATTTTAGCAAGTTACCTTACTATTGGGAGTGCCGATAATTAACGAAGCAATTTTCTCAACTCTTATACTCGGAATGATCGCGGCGTCGCTAATTGCGACGTGTCATCTGCTCGTTGACTCGCTTTATTATTAGAGAAACAAAAAGACGCGTAGCGGGAATTAATTGGTCTAGTTGGGCGTGCGAGGAGAGGCTCTTTTATCGCGGTAAAATAGGGCGGAAGCTTTTTATGTGAGAAGACACAAAGGCAACGTGATAGCGCCAAGATTTAAGGATCCTCCTGGGACACGAAAAGACGGAATCATCTCGATTGATATCGAATCCGTAAGGACTAAAGAACGGCGTTGAGAAATTTCTACAATGTTTCGGAACTGATCGGGATAAGCGTCCAGAAAGTTGCAAGGCGATCATTCGATTACGGAATCTGGGGCGTCGCTATTAAAACGCAACGTAAACTCAATGTTGCAATTAAAGAACTGTTACCGTCACAATCAATTTGATAACTGTAAATGTAAATGTTTAGAGGGGACCGTATTGAAACTTATTGTCCCAAGACTGCGTCGAGATTGGCCACGCAACACCACAAATGCTCCCATCGCAAACAATAGAACTGGAAAAATTTAATTGTAAGGTAAAGCACGATTGAAAAGCGTAATTGCTTAGGATTTCCCAATCCCGTTCCCAACAATTTATAAAAGTTCAATGGATTTCGTCCGTTTCAATTACGCCAATTAAACCTCAATTATTCGAAAATGCCAAACTCACAAGAATTCCCCGCGGCCAGAAGTAGCGCCCGGTCTACCTGGATGGAGATTCCGGTCGCTTAGAACTTCGTCAAGATTTTGTCGGAGTCGAAGATAAAACTATTCAGCAGTTGGTTTCCTCAGAACAAAAAACAAAGTTCAAACGAAAATGGATCCTCTTTGAACTTGGGGCTTCACAGAAAATTTGGAAACTGCACAACCACGACGAGTGATGCAGTTGGTTTTGCACCGTTTCTCCCCGTTTTCTGGTTAATTCCCGGAGAAGCTGCAAATTGAATTGAGACTCTCTCCTATTGCGCGGAGATAGGACGTTTTAGTTCTTAATTACTCGAGCGGAGTTTTACCTGGATGCCGAGGAGATTTATTTCAGCTAGCGAGAGAGGTCTTGATGGATATTTATGGGCGGACTGTACGCGGAGCATTCTTAAAGAGTCTTAGAAAGTTGAACCCGTAGCCAATCGGGATGGGGTCACTGATACACAAGTTTCTAGTCGGCAACCTGTGTGAGGAGATTGTTCAAGTTGTCGGTGCGCTTCTAAGCGAATCGCCTCCGGTAACCACAAGATCGATGCGAAAGAAGAAGGGTCATATCAATGATAGGAGGTTCTTTAATTTACAAAACTAATCCCGAGGGATCGCATACGGTTTTGTACCGGAAAACGCGCTTTCGCATACATTTACTCTTCTCGTTCCTACTTACTTCAATTGTCGATAAAAAGTAATAGAAAATCAATACATTAGACTAAGTTATGTTTTTTCAATTCTATTCTCAAACGCGAGCTCCACATGTTAGTAATTGGATACCAACATTTTCGCAAAAAAACTTTGCCTTAAATATCACCCTTCCTGACCTACTGCTAAATAATCCAAAACTAGAAATTAACATAGGTATTATTTGAATATTGCAAAAATGTTGTTCTAAATGTCAGGAAAATCGTCGAAAAAATTACAAATATTCGCAGAGTTGTGAATTCAATTAAGTTAATGATCACTTTCTGGTTTAACCCCTTCTCGGTGATTTTGACGAAAATCAGTCGATCACCAAACAGGCTTCTAAAAAACAACTCGATTTCTATTCAATATCGGTATAGCACTGCCATTATTTGGAATGCAAACTACTTATATGTAATTCGGTTATAAAACCAATGACGAACAAATGAATAAAACTCATCATCGCTCCAATCACTCAATCACATGTTTAGTATCGCTTTAGAGGGAGCACAGTGTCAAGGAGAAATTAATGAGAAATCAAACTAAATTTCGAAGGACAACATTTACAATGATGTATTGAGTTCTTCAGCTCATGTTTTATGAATTATGCGTTCACCGACTGATTTTTCAATTAAACATTTTGGGGTAGTTCTGTTTCTATTTGATAGTCCCTAATTCGCTCTTCGCCAGGTCGATTATTGTTGACACCCTGATCTGACACCTGCCGAAACTCCACGAATACAGCAGGGATAACACAAATTTTGTTAAATAAAGTGTTACAGTCCAAAAATCGTTTACCTCCATCATTAAAATGCTCCAATCAGGGAGGTCCCAATCAAACAATTCTATTATCCAACATATTCCCCTTACGTTTCTGATATACCAATCAGCTTTTTATTGCTTCAATTACTTATTAAAAAAATGTATAACACTTCAAATATTTTTTTTATTTGCAAACAAAATCTAAGGGAGACAGTTTCGGTCAACAAATAACGAATAGTCCCAATATAAACATAAATACTTCATGACAATTGCAAAAGAACTCAGGCACGAACATTTTCTGCAGATTTTGGATACGAACCTTCTTACGGGGCCAAAATACTTCCATTTCATGGATTCCTATGTCGTTTCTGGGTCACCCAGAAATATATTCACGCGTGGTAATAATGCGGTTCATTGTTTTCAAAACGGGCACAAATGAAGCGCGACACTTTCATTTTTGCGTTCTTCTAAGTTTTGGAGATTCATCTTTTAGAAATCTTTATCGTATTCAAATTGATATGTTGAACCAATTTTTTATATCAAATGTCTCAAATAGGATGAATGCGGTTTATTTGTCGTTGCGTTCTCTCTCGCACTCAGGAAGCATTACAGGTGTACAACAATGCATCCTGCGTTATACACCACTTCTAAAATAAAGCAAATTTCTTCACTTTTTTTATTTTAAAGAATGTAAACAAATCATATTCGGATTTGTAACTAATTTCAATTCTTACTTTTAGAAATTAAGTAGTTTGAATTTTCCCTGAAATTTATCACAATATCTCTACTTTAAATTTTCCTGAAGTTGTCGCCTACAAGATTATTATTATGTCCAGACATTACCCTTGTTTTTCATGTACAACAACAAAAATTCGCAAGATTTACTATATTTTTGGACTGTACATACAACGACAAAAACTATTGTGACTCAAACAGTCTGTGCGTGCGACAGAGATCGCAAAGAAACTAAACTGCAACTTTAACTTTTACATTCTAAATTCGATTGATAATATCATGTCGTGAATTGGATCCACAATATTTCTGCAGATTGGAACAAAAATTAGTCTCCAGGTATCTGCTCATCATACTACTCACCATACCACTATATGGGTATATTTAATAATTGCTGGATTGTAGTCGTTTTGAAATTTAATATACAGCAATATTATAACTTTTTCAAGCAAAACAACAATAATTTGCTGAGGAATGGTAATGGGTTAATAAAATTTTCTTTTGTGCATACTAAGACGCCTAGCACAATGAACCTCATTACGATTTAAAAAAATCAACTTAACAATAAAAAAATTAAAAGTAATTTTGGAATTCAATTAATGAAATTTTGAAAAGATTTTTATTTAGTAAAACAATGAAATCTTGAAGGTTTTCCAGAAGTTGTTCCCAATTTTTTTTAAATTCGGGCAGGCGGATATCCTTATAAAACGAGCTATTTAACTCAAAATTTCTAGCATATCTAAAGAAATTTCGATTTCCTTAAGAATATTTTCAAAACTTAAAATCGGCCAAAAAACTGAAGATTACGTTTTTAATTCGGATGCATTCGCAAATAGTTCTTGAAGTTTAGGCAAACAGCGATTACTACAAAATTCCTCCTTTACAAATCATTTTCGTTGCATCATTCACACCCCCTGTGTCTTTTGTTATGTATTATATACATACATGGTTTCTTGTAAATTTATTACTAAACAATATATTTTGCTGAAACTAAAAAATTGAAGTATCCTCACACTTTCTGAGTGTGTTTTCCATCAATTACAATGAATTTTCAAACTGAATATAAGTTCGATAATAACAATTTCCTTATATAGAAAACGCTACTTCAGTCTAAAAGAAACGATTATGGAATTTTAATGAAGGAATTATGAACTACTACAATTTCTCTCTCAGCACCCGTTGAAGTTGTCATATAAAGTCTATAAATGATTTTAAACGAATTATGACCTCTTTCAGACGTAGATTCTGAATCCGAGATACAGAATCTGAAGTATCCGGCGCTGCTGCCCCTCTGAAAAGCTCCATTTGAGCCTATGCATTTTGTGTAGCTTTGTGGCTTCAAAATCTCGGTCTGAAAGAGGCCTATAGGTTGGCATCCATATACAGTTCCACCAGTTTGGTTGACAACTTTGATGTTTTGTTGAACGCATAGATTCACTTCAACCTTTCTTCCAATTACTTGTGGTGTGCTTTCTTATTAATAATTTTGCTTGATTTCATAATACGACCATAAATATTACTACTTACTTCAAATACAAATAAAAACTAAAATTTTTCGAAAAAAATTAAAATAAGTGTGGACAACTAACTATGAACTACTTGCGTCTACATTCGCGAAGTCAAAAAGTGGTTTGGACTGATTTTAGTGTGATAACAATTTATAATTAAAGTAAATCCGTTCGACCGTCCCACATACAGTTTCAACCCACTTGACTTAATATTGGCTTGTTCTTTATGTTCTTCACATATATAGGGGAGCCACCAATTAATTGATAATTACAGTGGTTTCATGGTAATTTCGAAAGTAACGCCCCGGAATGAAGCCTTCATTAATTCATATCTTATTTAATCTAATTTGTGTTTTACAATTTAAATACCAACGCTAAGATTTAAATTTGGATTTTATGATATACAGTACCATCATTAAAATTTATAATTAAGACAGACTTTGAAATTACGAACGTTTGTCGACGCTCTCTCTTCGTTCAATATATATAAAAAATGCAAACGCCATAACCTCACTTCTCTTACACTCGATAAATAAAATATTTTTGTTGGCAACGCAACTTTTTTATTCGAAATTCAGGTTAAAAAGTCAATTTTTTTTACAGAAATTACCGCAAGAATCTCTGGGACCGAAGATATAAAACAGCTCACAATTTCAGAAGGCTTCTTCAATTTTATTTCGAAAGACTTGAAATTTCTTGTACTGAATTATTTACTGTCATTTTAATTATTTCTGCTCCAATAACTGCGAGATTTGGCAAAATGACTGTCCGAGGATCTAAGCTGTAACTGTTCTGTATGTACTTAAAAAATAGAGGTTGGATGTTAATTTCGCTGATAACTAACGGCACTTCGGAGATTGTGAATCCCAGAAGGCTTCTCTCGGTGGCTTCAGTATTACAACCACACTAAATAACGGATTATCGCGTATTCAAAGAGGCTGTTGTTTAAGTTCCGGGTGTCAAAATTTTTTAATTGTGATTATCTGACATCGTGGCCTTATTGTAGATTTGGTCTATTTGCGGTTAACGATATAGTAAATTTACAATAAACTTTAAATCTGTATAGCGGTACGGTAAATTTAGTAAATTTGCGGCACTCGACTCGAAAATTAGTAGGAGAGCTCAAGAAAGAGCTCGGCATCGTCTTGTCGAGATCGAACAGGATTAGGCGCCGCCAAACTTATTAAATTCTTCGAATACCCAAAACGAGGCTGTAAAAGGCAGACGCGACGTTTTCCATTATCCCCTCATAATTGCCGGGATATAGACGGCTCCGTCTTTAATTGCTGTTCTTTGATCTCGGGCCGTTATTGTCTGTTTCTTCGCGAAATTGGCGTCCTAAATTGTTGCAATAGTAGCGAAAATTTCAACCGTTCAAACCCAATACCAACAGTTTCGCACACGTGGCCATAAACATTTCAAACCATAAACCATGACCTTTAAGGGACCGTATTAAAATTGCAAGGACGCGGCGTAAATACCTGAATTTTATTAAAATTCGGGCAAGTAAACGAAACAGAATTTTGGAATCGACAAGGGTTTTTTTTTGGTGTTTCTCCGTTTCGGTTTGTTGGGAAATCGATTCGAGGACTTTCTAATTTATTGGGTATAGAGATGGGAGGCCGCCAGGCAGATATTTTCCATAATTTGTGAAAGTTGTTCGCTGGAGCGCAACAATGAATCACCCAAGGGGTCTTATCAGTCTATTTTGATTGTCTGGGGGCCGTTTCGAAACGTCGAAAGGAAGCTAGTGTTGACGAAATTTCGCTTGCAAGACCAAGACCGCGTTTCGAGGTTGAAACTAGGTCGCCTTATGTCTTCGCGTCAAGTCAACACACAGGAAGGGTGCGGTTACACCGAAACATTACCTTATCAGCTGGAATATGTCTGCTGGACATGGTTTATCCTTCCACTTAAAACCGTATCCAAAATTTGCGGTTTTGAGGATGGTGTTGAGCAACGATTTGGTCACAACACTACTCCATGGTACGACATGAAGCGATAGTTGCGCTGCTACGACCACTTCCTCCTAGCTATCCATAGCGGTCTAGAGACTGCTGCAGTTAATTCCACCCACGCAATTATGCACACTACACAACCACTGATGCACCCCTCCTGATGGTACACAAATAAACGGCCTGCCCTGTTTGTGTTAACAATGCAGTGCAACTTGAAGCCCACCTCGCAACGCGACTGCGCCACTGACACCAGCACCAGCTGAACTGCTCGCTTTTTGTCTCTTGTTGCAAGTTGCAAGATGACGTTTGACGCAAGCCGCAGTGCGATGTCGCCATCTCGCGGCTAGAAGCACAGATACAAAGAGAACAGGCGCGCACTACCCCAAATAAGACGTTTCGAAAACATTACAAATGAATAAATACTTCACACAGTGTCAAAACATGTCGTCTTTTTTTGTGTTTTTCGTATTCACGGCAACAACAAAATCTGTAAAAATATCAAGATTAAGATTATGTTCTTGTACTTCAGCGATAACTCACAGGAAACATCTTTCAGTTCATCACAATAATAGGTTTCACTCTTCAGTAGCAATAAGAGGAATTTTAATTTGTGCTATTGCATTGAAGTGTTTCTTACGTCTCCACTACCTCATAATTAAATAGTATTTGCATTTATTTGTAAGTTATACACACTAATAACTAAAAAAATATTTATTAATTTATTGTTTTAAATTTCTTATGTTGTATCTTTATAAACATTATTTAAAATTTTATGACATAGGCTGTTACGCAGTAAAAAATGATAATAGACTTACAGTTTGTATCAAACAATTCTACTAGTTGACTATTAATAAAATATTTAAATAATTGTTGCCACTCATTTATTATTATCGTTCTTATTTTAAAAATGTCGACAAAAAGACATACGCAAAAAATATTTTTATAAAGTTTTTCCGCAAAATGATTATTCTTTGCGCAACAGTTTAGTCATTCACTTTTTACTTAGAAATAGTAAAATAATAAAATAGTAGAAATAATTAATTAATGATTTAGTATAGGTGTAGTGGGCGATATCTACTATTTCTATGGCAACGTTACAATTTTTGATCCGATTTTCAAGTTGACGCGCCTGGGCCAGCCCGGTGCTGCGTCAAAGCTGAAAACTGTCTTTTTAGTTGCGTCATCTATGGGAAACAACCTCAACTCAGTTGACAATTATTTTTAATTTACTTAACCTCACTAAAGAGCAACAAGACTGGGCTGTCATCCTCAGCTCAATTCAGACCGAATTGTTCTAAATTATGGGCTCTTTAAGCGAAACTGACAGCCGATGTGAGAGCTGCGCAAAGCCCCACGGGGATGTGATTGATTTCCTCACAGTAAGTGTTAAAAATAAAATTATAATCACAGGTGCGCGGGTCCACCTACACAACTATCAAGACTAATTCCTTTAAAGGAGTGGTACATACTTTATCCCGTTTACTTACAGGAAATAGTTAATAGCTTATATTTATATAGGGATCGTTATTTCGAAAATCACAAAATCGAAGAAGCTATACACAAAAACAACAATATCGAAAAGCAAGTAGAAGAAACATTGCTAATATTCAATCAACACGAAATCGCCGCCTTACAACGTGATAGAGCCAATTACAACTTTTTACGAGGCCGCCTTTTAAATGTTTTACCCAAATACAGTAAAGACTCAGAGAATTTCTTGTCTAAAGCTATCAAATTAGACCCGAAACTTCTCGATGCATGGAACGAATTGGGGGAGTGTTACTGGAAAAATGACGACCTCGAGAAAGCTATAAACTGTTTCGAAGGTGCTTTGAAAGAAGTATTGTAGTGATGACGTAATTTATTCAATCAATTCTTATTTGTCAGTTTGTAGAAAAAGAACAAAGTTTCGTTACGGAATTTATCAATGCTAGCTCGTCAACAAAACTCCAAAACCCGAGAAGATTTAGTTATTAATATTGAGAAGGGCTTGAATTTTGCCAAGGAAGCTGTGCAAATGGACCCCCAAGATGGTCGCTCCTGGGCTGTTTTAGGCAACGCGCATTTATCATCGTTTTTTGGAGTACAACAAAACCCGAAAACACTGAAGCAGTGTCTGAGCGCCTATTCACAAGCTGTAGGTTTCTTTTTTTTTAATTATTTATAATTGATTTTATATTTGTAGGAAAAAGATTTAGTTGCAAGAACCACTCCCGATTTGCATTATAACAAAGGAATTGTGAGTCTTTTAGGTTTGATAAATTAAGTTTTAAATCGGGTTTGTAGACATTGAAGTATGAAGAGGAATATGAATTGTCCCTAGAATCGTTCAATAAAGCAATTCTCTATGATCCAACATGGGAACCTCCAAAGATTAAAGAAAGGCAGCTGGTCAAGTATTTAAATGACATCAGTGATTTAGTTTCGACAACTGGTAAAATGAAGGCTAAACGCTTACAACAAATGTTGCAGGTAACTTCTTCAATTTTTTGTTTGTTTAGTGCTTCTGAAATTTTGTTTTTATTTGATAAAAATTTGAAAAATATTAGCATCCACAATTAGAAATCTATAGTAAAGTGGAAGTAAGTCGTTCAAGTCAAACAAGAGCGTTGGTGCAAGAAATTCTGGCAGTTTGCATAGCAAAAATCTTTAATATTTTTTTTAGTATTTCTTTAATTGCTTGAAGTATTCACACAAATTTAGATATTTTGCAAGTTTTACTACAATATAGATAAGCAAATCAAAAGTTCTAATTATATTTGATACGATGTAAGAAATTTAAGACTGAAAATCATTGTATTGGGTTTTTACGTCACTCTTTGTCCAGATTGTACATATCAAGTTTGAAACAAAAGTATATTTTCCGATTTTTGAAGCAGCGTGGTTTTTTGCAGTCCATAAATTCAAAGCAGCTGGGTCCTTATGACGGAGGCAGTTACACGTCTTCTACTAACCAAACTGTGAAGCTGCTGCAATGTTCTTTGGCAGACCTTCAGGCTGGCATCAATGAGGAAAAGGTGGTTTTGGGGAAAGTCGTCTGCTCGCTCCAAAACGAAGATTCTGTACCATTGTATGTATAAATTTATTTGTTATAAATTACGACATTATAAAAATATTATTATTTACATTTCCAGTACATTCTGTTTGGTTGATAAAATAGGAACTTGCGTGGTTGTTACCGTATACAATTTGGCCGATGGTAAGGGCGTCATCATTGGCGACTCCGTGGCTATCCCTGAACCCTACGTGACCGACATTAATTTCAAATACAAAGAAACCGTGAGTCACTGGTACATTCACGGTTAATTGTTCACTATTTTATTGTTGCAGGAATACAAATTTAGGCAAATAAGGGTCGAAACTCCTCTCGTTATGGTTGTGAACGGTAAAAAAGTCAATCGAGCTCTCCAAGCAGGCGTCCAAATGTCCATATTTAAGAAGTTCGATTGACAGTTACTGATTTGACTAAGTTTTACTCGATAATTGTTTGAGATTCAGAATGAGACCATGTGCAATTTCAATTTATTAAATTTTTTACTTTTGTATTAAACCTCGACTGAATTGCTCCATTTTCATAATTTACAACGAAACCCAAAAAATATTTAATAGAAAACGCAAATTTCTAAAAATACGATCGGTATTACAAGCAAAACTACTGCTGGTCCTTAATTAATTTCTACAACTATCAAACGAAACAATTTGCGGCGCTGAACAGGCCTCATTCCGAACGCAAACAACTCACCTAGACCTAGGCTAGTGGACCAACTGTATTGTTTCTAGTACGTAATAAACCTTTGATCTTCGAATTGGCTTTGCCCCTGGCCCAAGGCCCCCGAGCTGGTAGGCGTCACGTATCACAATTCTTATCACAAAAAACAGGATGCGTGCGTTGTTTTTCTACAAGTTACTCTCCCACAATTTCAAAAAATTGTCAAGCACTTCCTCGAAAAAATCTCTTTTTGCCGGGTCCTTAAACGCGGGCGCTAACGTTTTCATGCCCATTTCTAAAATTGCTTCATTCTGCAAAATGCCGTTGAGCACTGCGAGCAATTGGGAGTCGCCATGGATCTTCAGAAGACTCGGATAGGTGAAGATGTAATAATTAACTCTGAGTTTTTCCGATGCCCATTGTTCTACCGTTCTGTTGCCACTAGCGACCCGAATCTGGCCCATGTGCTCAGCGAACCACGGACTGAAATATTGTTCCAGCTCGGTTTTGTCCAATTGTGAGAAGCCCTTGGTCTTCAGCCGCTCTTTGATCGTTAAGTAGAGGGGCCGCTTGAAGACGAACACCTGCAGACAATGAGTGATTAGTTGAGGTTGGGAAATCTTGCGATTCGTAGGTTTAATTAGCAGGACAGTCACGATAATAACAGGATAATGATTGTGTTGTTGAATAGATCTAGGGGTTCTTGTACAGGTGTAACACCTGTAAGTGGTTTTCGCGTTAGGAAATTACTTAATGGGTTTATTTACCAGTACTAGGACGACGCGGTTTAATGTTGAATCATGGATGTTCGTGCCGTCAACCGATAATTATTGTTAACAATCGCAATACTGGCGGTTCGGCATCAAATTGTTCTAAACGTTTGATTTTGTCCTCTTCACTGAGGTTTACACAACGTTTTTGTTGAAATACCAGCATTTATTGATGATCGATCGCCTGCTGTTACGAAATTTTTAATTTTGAACACAATCGCTTGACCTTAACTCCGACTTAATTATCTACCTACTTAACTATCAACATAGTTATGGAATGAAGTTCCGCGAGATATGTTAAATTTCACCCATATAAACTAATAAATTATTAGATGGATAGGGCAAAAATTGATGTGTCATTTTAGCGCCTCTAGCTCAAAATGTCAGCCAATCATCGTCCCCAATAACATTCTTCCAATTATTTATTGCTCACAGCGTATTTTAATGCAATTAAACTATAAGAAAAAAGTTTTTTTTTACGAAAATTACATAAATGTTTTCAACAATTTGGTCTTAAACAAATTTTTATCACAGATTTAGGGTTCTGTTGTTTTGAGATATACTACAACAAAGCCGGTCTCTAAAAACTTTTACAAAACTTGGAAGTTCTAAAATGTATTTTACGGGAGGTTATTTACTTGATGCTATCTTATTGGTGCGGAGCATGTTCCAAGCTTGCAGGCAACGTTAGAGCTTTTAAATGAATACCGAAGGGTCATTTAGAGAATCAGTTTAGAGTTACTATCGGCTTACTTTGAGACCTACTATCACAATTATATAATTCGCAAATACATTTTATAAGTGGTACAGTAGGGGGGGGGGGGGTTAATTAAGTGGGAAAGAGATGAGCGCACGAGAAAATAATTGATAGAGAAATGTGACAAATACTTTGACAACGGAGATAGAGGAATGTGAAAGTAGAATGTGCAGTATCAAAAGAAAAGGAGAAAAAAACGGTAATTTATAGAAAATTCAAGGCACAGAATGATAAAAAGCATGGAGTGAGTACGATGAAAGAATCAATATTACTCACAGTGTAAGGATACTACGAAAACACTTTAGGAAAGAATTAAAGAAATAAAAACAGTATGACAATTTTACCTAAAAATGTTTCATTTAGTTCAAAAATCTATACAATTAAAACGCGAAAAGAATTGTTTAAAAGGAGATAAACATTAGGATAGAACAAACAGCAGAAATGTATTAGAGAAGTATAAAAAGTGTAATGAAAAGAAATAAGAACAGTGAACCGAAGCCGAAGCAAATTGACTAATATAAAAGAAAAGGAATGTGGAAGAAATCGAGACACCATTATTTTACCTAGAGGAAGGAAACGGGCTGGTTTGTGTAATTAATTATGGGGATTTCTGTAATATCAGAAATGGTAAAAGTTGAGAGATGAGAGATTGTAGTAGAACATGTTGAAGGAGAAACAATAAAAAACTTGGAAATAAATAATGCAAAAACTAAGTGTAATAATGTGAAGAAGGGTTCCTAAATAGTCACCTTTGGAAATCGCAGATAAAAGAAAACGTTTAGCAAAAAGTGTCAAAGATAAAGAAATATGTTTAATAATTTAGGAACCAAATGAACTATATCAATGACAAGAAAAAAATTCTAAACGACTTGCAGAAAATCGAAAGACGAAAATAAGCAAAGAAGAAACAATTTAAAAAAACTAGAAAAAAGTAAAAGAAAATCTTTTTGTCGTAACATCATTTTTGAAAGTAAAAAGTAATTACGAATATTTTTATTTCACTTAAAGGAATATATTTTTAACAAATTTGATTTTAAACTTTGAAAAAAAGGAAAGGAAAAGTTGCAAAATAGCCATATCTTGAAAATATCAGGTAAAGAAAAAATATTTGCAAAAAGGTAAGCAAGACGGAGAAATTGAATTAATAATTAGAATATTGAATAAATGAAGTTCCACATAAATGAAGAGATTGAATGTGTGATAAAAAAAACAGTTTTAGCAAAGAATAAACATAGAAAGATGATACAAGTAATAAAAAAGATAAAGCTAAATTTCCTGTAATATTCTCTTGTAGAAATAAGGATGATAGTGACTTGCAGCCTTAATTATATCGCTGTAAGAGAAGAATAGAAAAATGAGGACAATTGAAAAAGTAAAAAAAATGTTTGCTTTTTGATAGATTCTTTAAACCCAAAACGCATACCTCTGTGTTATTATTTCCGTTGCACTTAAAGGAACATTTTTGTATTAAAATTGATTTTGAATTTCGAAATGAGGGAGAGATTATTGTGCGTTGTCGTTTAATGGAAAAGTTAAGAGGCAAGTTGTTCTACTTTTGAAGTTTTCTATAATATAAGAAATCGGTAAAGTTGAGAAATTAGATAAGAAAAGAACACGCAGAAGGAGTGAAATGAGGTAAAAGAAATTAGGATTACAGAAAACGTTGCAAGTTCTATACCACAGTTAGAAGTAAATAATGATGCAAATAAGTATAAATAAAGGAGTTAAAGAGTGCAAATTAGTTACATTTTGAAAATAGCAGATAAAAAAAATATTTGTAAAATGTAATCGAAACTGAGAAATAGGATTAATAAGTAGAGAAATTGAAAGAATGAAGTTATGTAAATAGAGAAACATTCTTTATAGGTGTGCTGGAAACAAACGTTTTCGAATAATAAAGAAAATAAAGGTAATAAAAATATAAAGCAGGTTTTTTCGTAATTTCATCTTGTTCAAGCAGAGATGAGAAGATGTTGAAAGAAAGTGACTGAGGAAAACGTTGCAGAGTCAGACTAATTATCGATGTGCATTAAATAATAACATGAGAATAAATTGGAATAAATTCTCGGATAGTGAAAGGAGAAATTCAGTTAAAAAAAAGAAAAAGAGAGACAATAAAGGAAATATATGTTGCTGGTAGTTGCCATTTCTTTTAAACCTAACCCGCCTAGCTTTGAAGTATTATTTCTCTTCCACTAAAAAAACATCATAATAAACAAGTTTAATATCCTTAATTTGAAATTAAGATAAAATAAAAGGCAATGTTACAGTAGTGCCCAAAGAGTAAAGATACAGATTTTACAGATTTGAACATTTCTATATTATTCGAAATGAGAAAAGCTGAAACATGCATGATCAAAAAAAACATAGGAAAAACAGAGAGCAAAAATAAATTCGGGTTAAAAAAATTAAACAAGAAAATATTATATAAAAAGTAGAAGTAACGATGGAAATGAACATACATGAAGAGATCAGCGCGTCCAAATTAGTCATATGTTGAAAGCGTTGGTGTAATAAATATCAGGAAAGAGAAATATAATTAAAAATTGGAGAATTGAAAGAGTACATTCATGTAAGCGAAAAGAAAAAAATATCGGAGTAGCAGCAAGAGCAAGTAAAGAAAGTACCTACAAGTAGTTAAAGAAAAGAAGATGGATTTCTTATGAACTTCTCCTTTTAAATCAGGGATGAAAGAAGGGTGAAAAACATAAATTGACAACAGCGTTTTAGATTAATTATATCTATATGTGTGTAAAGATAACATGGGAAAAATTGAATAAATTCATGGATAGTGCAAAGTTTAATACAAAGAAGAAAAACAGTGTACGCAAAGAAGAAGACAGTGACTGCAACGAAAAAAGTAAGAGACATATAGTTTTCGTTTCGGAAATTTAGTTTTAATTCGAAATGCAAGTATAAATAAACATATTTTTTCGTTTGCAAAAAGGTTTTCTTAATAAATCGGATTTCAAATTTCAAAAGTGTCCTAATCATCCTAATTATGGAATATGTAATTCCAAGTCTATCATTGCGGTTCACGAAATTTACATCAACTGAAATCCGTGAATATGGGCTTATGAATTAGCAATATATTCGGTAAGCCAAGTCCGCTTTCGCAATCATGATTGTGTTTTGGTGTAAATTATCACCTAATTCAGTGGCGGTCGACATTCTCTCCATTTTGCAACATTTAGCAATTAGGCGGTAAATGCATTACTAATTTTCAAATAAAACAACAAACTTTGAACTAACATAAATTTATAGTTTAGAAATAATTACTATTCGCAAGAAGTAGATGCACTTAACGAGAGCTCATAAATACGAGATTAAAAATCCCATTAGCAAGTTATGTGAATAGAATTCAACACCCACTTACTCCATTTGCGAAAATATGTACATTTTGTTTTTAAGTAGCTTTTGTACTTTAGACGTCATGCAGTTTTCATCCGTCTCGATCAAATCGCAACAATAACAATTCTCACAGTAAATTGGGCAAAACTAATCGAAATTTTAATGAATTGCACCACGCTGAATTTACACACGAAATTGTGGCGCAATTGGCTCATTAAGTCAATTGCATCGAAAAGTTGCAGATAAAGAGGTCTTGACGCCAGATTTGCGTTAGAAACGTGACAGCCTCAGTGTTAGTAAACAAAAATGTTTGTTTTATCTTTCAGTTCACATTTTTTCAACGAGGTTATTGAGGTGATAATATTTTTTATCGTGTTAAACGCCACTTCTCCCTGGCGATTACAAGCGGGAAATGAGAAATTTGTCGTACCTGATAGAGTGAATTCCCTGTGACGTAGGAGTCGATGTAGTGCGAACCATACTTCTTGATGAACCTGACGACACTAGCAACATCCCCGACGGTAATTTTATCAATTTCTTTTGCCACTACGTCCGCCAGATTAACATTGTTCGGCATTCTACCCAATTTGGCATTATCCCTAAATCTCGACAACCGCACCAACACATAACAATGGTCCCTATACACGAACGAAGAGTTGATACCCAAATTTTTGGCGACAGTATCCAACGACCAACTCCTTGTGAACGCCTTCCACGGATTGTCGAGCCTTTCGAAACTGAACCCTCTGAAATACGCCTGCTTCAGTTGCTTGACGTTATCGCAGAATTCCATGTGGAAGTCGCCCTCGAACACCTGTCGTTGCCTCTTAGGCGATTTGGGGGAGCGTGGTGCAAACCTGTCCAGGTCGCAGAAGATGTCGACGGTAGGCTCTCGAAATAGAAAATCGGAATCGTTGCGGGGGACCACCCGCATACTGAGACTCAAATAGCCGTAACGGGTGAAGATATCGATTGAGCGTCCGACCTTTAATCGGGATTCTTCTTGGACGTCGTCTCCGTAGGCTGAAAGAGCGGTCAGCAGTACGAGCAGCTGCGCCCGACCCCACATCCTCGCCGCGACTGACACCTGAAACAAAATATCGTGCACAAGGTGAGGCCTTGGGTGCGCGCGCTATCATCGCCTCCACGGTGGAAACGCAATGATAGAGCACAATGCAACTGGAGCGGTTTCGAAGAGGTTGATGGGGCGGTTGTTAACCCCTGCTCTGGGACATGAAAATAACAAAATGTTGGCGAAGAATCCCGTCCGATGGGACCATCCCCGTAACCCAACCCCTCCAGGTAACAAATTTAGTAACATAGCAACTGGTAGTTCTTTGTGTTTTTGTCGGATTTACGCGTCGGCGATCACAAAAACCACCCTTTATTCAATATACATAATTATGTAAATTACTTTCAATATCGCACTCATTATACTTTCATTCTCACGCATTCTAATGAGAGAATGCCGTTTGGTTTGGACTGACAAATTCGGGTTGCAGGCGCTAGACGTGCATAAAATTAAGCAAGCCCCGATGAAGCGTGGCTGTGCAAGAAATATTAAATAACAAAGTCGTGGCCGGAGCAGTTGCAACAGAACTTGCAAAATTTTGTTACTCGGTCAATTATTCAGTCAACAAAAAAAAAAAGAACTGATGGCGTTGGTTGAGAGTGACGCAAAGGCCGAAAACAGTAAGAAACCGATACCACTCGCCAAGGCTGTTAGACATTGTCCCAAATACATTGATCTTGTTACTTAGTCACGTGTGGTTTCTAACGCGGAAGTGTTTCGAGATTACATAAAAGACAACAAACTTTCCTCCAATTCGAAAATTGTACCGGATCTAATTCTAAATACGGCGATTTGTTTAATTAAATTCTTTCTATGTATTGCGAAATTTTTGACACAAACCTTTGCTGGTCCACATTCACCTTTGAAAACTAATATTTAAGTCAAACCTCCGAATGTTAGAAAAATACACCTTCCTTACCTCGTACTTCCGGTTGCTTTTATTTTTCAGAAATAATAAATGTGGAATTACTGTGATTTGAAGAAGTTAACTGCTTCCGTATTTTAAAACTATTGGCCTTGTTTACGGGATCTTGATATCGTCTTTAATCAGGTTGAGCCGCGAAGGATGAAGGTCTTAGAATTTGGAGTAATTATGACGTATGTGGCGCGAAATCACACGACTCGCCTTGGCAGACAAGTAGCAAGTTTTTTTATGAAGAGCAAGGCAACAAAGATGACGGAAAACTGTTACGACTTGGGGACTACAATACCAATTTACCGAAGTGAATCGGGAAAAACGGCTAATTTCTTTTTAATGAGCTTACATCCAGTTTTTCCTTTCGAGTATTTGGTGTTAAGAGAACACTAATTACTTTTCTATTATGTAATAATAGAATAGTAAGATTACAATTGGAATGATAACGATAACCTTTTGAGATGTGGAAGGGCATTAAAAAATAATAAGAATGGAAGGTGAGAGAGATAAATGTAGTGTTTAAGTAATTAGGTAATGTGTTTTCTTTACAGTTACTATATTAACATTATCCGGGAACATAAAGGGGCAGTTAAAACAAATTACAAGATATTTCCGTTTTCAATTTTCCGATCAGCTTGGATCAGTTTTTTGCAATTTGTTTAATTTCCTCCACATCTTTAACTCATTCTCTTCCCAGACACGATTCTTCAACTTAAGGTTTGGAAATAATGTCGCACGATGCTAGGACAGGACAGAGACTAGTGAACTTGTATCATATGGAGTCAGATCAAAGATCTTAAATGATATTAGCATTGTATATAGATAATCATACAACGATATTAGATACATTGTCATGGTAAAAATGCCTCCAGTCAAAGATGTGGATTTTTTTTTTCTCTATATATAACTGAATCTTTTTAGAATTTCCAAGTGATACTTCGTTTATCGTCTGACCTTTTGAAGCTTGTTCATGGTAAACCACATATTTCTGGGCGAAGAAGATGGAGCACCGTCTACATATTATTCCAACATATTCGCCTTTTATGCCATTGATAAGTTTATGTTCATATTATATAGTTATAGCTGTTTGATGATAGTTTGCATGCGAATGTAAATTTTTGGAACAATTTTTTCCAACTTGTGGTTCAATGATGCCACAGCGAAATTTATTGACAAGAATACTTCCAACGATACGTCGAGTGGAACAATAACTTTTTTACAATTGCAGCCATAGTTTCCAAATGGTCCCTTTTGGCAATGTTACAATTAAATGTAAAGTGTCTGAAATTATTGTCATTGGAGTAGTGAAATATACTTTCTAATATTTATAGACGTACCTCGTGGTGACAATAAAGAGATTTAACTTGGAATATCAGTTGTAAGTATATCAAAGTCAAATTTGAGTGAGCTAATTTTTGAATGTTATTATAAACTCTGTAAGCAGTTCAGGTACAGTAGTATGCCGCCTTCGCTGCGGTAAACAGACGAAATAGTAACATTGGATTTTTAACGATACTGCTAATTTGCGAAACAAGTGCTATGTACCAACCGGTGTAACCTGCCCATTGCCCGTCAACATAACCATGAAACCTAAACTTACGCAACACGTCAGTCGATAAGCAAAAGCCTGTTGGCGATTACCTTTCATTCCAATTCACAATTTAAAGTGTTAATAAC
Source organism: Pyrochroa serraticornis (assembly GCA_905333025.2). Classification (NCBI taxonomy): domain Eukaryota; kingdom Metazoa; phylum Arthropoda; class Insecta; order Coleoptera; family Pyrochroidae; genus Pyrochroa; species Pyrochroa serraticornis. Next base: position 1,939,055 of record HG995157.1, on the reverse strand, counting down.
GCATAGTTTAAAAAATCGCACAATCAACCACATAAGACCGCAACACCACCACTTTAGCCGCAACACCAGCCACCCGCATAGTAGACTAGGACATTACGTTATTGACCAGGTTGCTCCCCTTGAATCGGGCAGGTGTCCTGGCCGTGGAGGGGCCGACGAAACTGTTTATCACGTTCACTTTCACTGTTCGATAAAGTAGATTGCGGAGCGACCGTGCGCCTTTTCTAACACTATTAAATCATCAAAGAAGAAATGGGTGGCTAATGGGACACCGGTTCGAATACTAATTGGATTTCTCCAGGCAACGAATCGATAATCTCTCACCTGTGAATGGTTCCGGTGTCCCCGGAGCGTTGATTCCGGTCACTAATTGTTAGCAAATAAACAACGATTGAAAATCTTAAAACGCATTGTTAATAACATGTTTTTGCAGTCTCTGAATGATAGGTTATCAAAAACAACAATACCTCGTTTTTATTTCGTGTTTCCTTTGTTGATAAAGCGAGTCCAGAGACTATAATTTACTGTTCTCTGGTGATTTACGGAAAGCTACCGATGTCACTTACAACTTTTCTAGATTCAAATTAAATTATTACAACAGCCACATCTCCGGCACTAATGATCCAAAAGTGGCAATATTAAAGCGCATGTTCATGAAATTATCGCAATATTTATAATTGCGCTGCAAATTGTTTATAAACAACTCCCGATAGAGTTCGAAAAATTTAAAGATTTGTTTGAAATAATTTTTACGGCGTCATTCTGAGCGGTTTCGAAATTTTTGATTATGTCGTTCCGCACGAATGATGACGTCGAATAACAAGGACGCGTGTGTTGGGGAAGTATCAATTAATTGTTGTTAAAACCGTCGAAACGACTCTTACGGACCGTAGCAAAGCTGAAGTTTGTGCGGACAAAAGCAGATGCGAGGCACTTCCGTTACAACGATAAATCACTTCCAGAAGCTACAAACGGGAGAGGGTGGAGATTTATCCTCGTGGGGTTTAGTGGAACTGGCGGAGATGCTACAGTCCTTATGAGAATTTAGGAGGAACACCGGTATGGGTTCCTCCTTTGCTGAAATTGCTGGAATCTCGACAAAAAAATTGACCTAAATTACAAGAAGACCTGAAAAAACTACTATTTTCTTTGTGATAGAGGGTTTGTTCCCAATAGAACATGTCGAAAACAACCCCAAGGAAATGTTTTAAAGACAAGATGACAAGAGGTGGTTAATGGGAAACTTCTCGTTAATTTTCTCGCCTAAAAGTTGAGCTATAAAAAAATTGCTAAGGGAGTGAGCGTCATGAACAGAAGTTCTTTCGATTCAAAAATCAATCATTTTGCAGTATAATGGTTGAAAGTCTGGAGCGGTTTTCTTGGTTCAAGATACTTGTGCAAGACCTACACCAAATTTGACAACATTTCTCATGTCCTCTGACAGCCCTTTAATAATTAATATCCAAGGAGTAACAGGAGAATCGTTTGAAATTTCAAAACAAAATCAATCACCCAAAAAAATAGCCTATAATTGCGCTATGTAAGAAATGAGTAAACTTTTAAATTTTTTTTAATTCTCCCAATGATATAATAATATATAAGTTTCAAAAATTCTTTTTATAACATTTATTTTAATATTTTTTTCTTTTTTAATAATTGGCTCAGTATACAGGCTGTCCGTTGTAGACCGTCCATTAGAAGTACATTGAGATTTAATTAGAATTGAAAAATTTACAACTCGCGCTAAATTATCAATTTAAGGAAAATATTTTAAACTTTGTGTGAATGTTGCTTATAACTAACCTTATTAGCAACTTTATTGTGTTAAACAGCATGCTACATTTTTTGATAGATATTTTGATATTGCGTGACAATTTGTTTTTCATTTATTACAACAACTTTTGCTTTATTATCATAGTTTCTTATGATATATTGAATAATTTTAAAAGTTTAGATTAAAACGTATATTTGACAGAAAACTATATCTTGTAAATGCAAGAAAAGACTATGTAGTCTCTAGAACCACAATTACACACCCCATTCTTTGATGTTGAATTAATACGCTAATATCAAATTAAGTTATTGTAGATCTGAAAAATCGATTCTTCAATCTTACAGATATGATCAAATTCGAATGTTAGTAGTTCATGCATCTGATTGAGATGAGCACCAAAATATCTTTAAAATTATTACTTTTAAATATAAGTAGACGTTGCAACATCTACCATGTGAGAAAAGTGATTTCAGCGTATTAACCTTGTGGCAGAAAGGTGTTGTATATTCTATATATAGAGTGATTCAGGTTTAATCTTGAATATTTTGCAGTGTTGCAAACGGACAAGCATTATCTAGTATTGTAGCGCTACCTACCGTTATAGACCTAAGACTAAAAAACAGCTTCATAGTATTTTAATAATTTAAAATTATTATTTATTTATTTCTGGAGAAACTTATTCTTAATTGCAGAAACAAGATTCAGCTAAAAATTTTGATTAATTATTATTTTGTTACCCATTTATGTTTTTAAACATGTTACATGGTAAACAAAAGAATAAGTGTAAAAAATATAAATCTACACAAATTCAAATTTAGATAATGTTTTTATTAACAAAGAAACATAAAATGAATGTTTATACAGCAAGTGAGATGACACATATCTTTAAAAGAGTGAGAGAAAGAGGAAGGGAGAGTGAAAGGATCTGTTTTAAAAAATATGAAAAAAAAAACATTCAAAATTGTGTGTTAATCCGAATAAAAGAAAACTAAATAAGAACTTGAAGTAACCCCAAGACTCTGGAGAAAACATAAATATCGACTGAATATACCAGCCCAAAAGGTAAAGAAGAAATTGAAAAAACATGTGAATTTCTCAAAACGATGAATTAGATAAGAAAAATTAGATTCAGTAAATAGGTGACAAACAATAGATTTCCGAAATCCATATCTCGAGATAACCATTACAGTTATTATACGAAAGCTGGACCTTTCGGGATTAGAAAAATGTTATAGAAAACAACTGTGTTTTAAAAAAAGAACAAATAGAGCAACAAAGAACTTAACATTTTCTAGAAAATAATTTTGAAATTTATTGAAATTGATGGAGCAATTCTAACTACATATTATAATTTTATTTAAATCTTGCGCCAATTGGTAAGTGCTTCAAAGTTGCGCCACTTCTTCATTAGATGTCTCTATCTCCACTTATAGTTATCTACTAAACTACTAAATATATCAACGTCATCAAATGATTTTTTAAAGGTTTGATAAGAAATATTGCTGATTTCTGCAAAGCAAGAATGAAAATGTGAAATCTTCAAAACTGTGATAGTTACAACATAATGAAGAGGAGGAATTCTCTCTTAAAACAATAAGCGTCTAGTTTAAGTTTAAATAAACATAAATTAAGCCGAAGTGAAACTTCTATAGCATTTCTATAGATATGAATCAAGTATCGAACTACGTACAAAGATTTTTTTTTTTTTTTAATTTGTGCTATTGTTTTATAATAAGTTTGTAAATTTTTCCATAATCCAAATCTGAAAGTACGTTATGCTTTTTTCCAATTTTTTTAAATACTCACTTAATTTGGAATAAGAATTGCTTTTACATATTCTAAAACGACGTTTTACTTCCAGAGATAATTAAATTTTTGCAGAAGATTGTAAAATATCCAATTAAGCAACAATTATAATTTTAAGAAAGGCATAGAATTATTTAAATATAATTTTCAACTGTCAGTGATTGTTCGCAAACTTCTAGTAAAAAGATAGGATGCCACAGTGATTTACAAACAATGATCTTGGGTTTTTGCAATAAAAATTACTACGTAGCGGTTCAAGAATAAGGCTAACGTTTTGCCCGGTTTCTATTCCGTTCGAAATGGTTGAGATTTTGTACAAATATATTCCAAATTCTGCACATTTAGAACAACTTCAGAAGATATAAGAACGCAAACATAATTTTGATATAGCATGGCTCTTTTTGTTCAACTTTAATATCCTCTACGATTTTCTTAGGAAGCGAGTGAGAGGTTTATATGCTATGTTTTCCTGAATCATAACGACCAGAAGAATATTTTGTCAAAATTTTTATAATTAAACCTAAATTATCTTGTATATGTTGTATAAACTTTTCATTCAATTTTATATACTACTGTGCTCTTAGCGGCTCCAGAAATTTATTATTTTAACCAACCAACATTATTCTGACAACATAGGTCAAATATGTTTTTGATCAAATTTTTTAATGAAAATAGGCAAATCTATTATAAAACATAAATTATTTTAAATTTTTTATATCTTTGCGCATAGAAGGAATATTTATTAAAAAAGTTGATAGTTTATTAAAGATAATATTATATTTCTGATGTAATCGAAAACCACAGAAATTTTAAAATATTTTGATTACGTGGTAGTATGATTTTAGGACAATAATAAAAAAAGGAAAAATATAATAAAATTTTTAGTTACTTCTCCTCATGCACGGTCTACAAAAGAAACATGTATAGAGCGATATCGGCTTAATAATAATGAGATTTAATTAATTACTCAATTAATTAATTGATTAAATCCTATAAGTATGAAATATTATTATTACTGATTTTACATTTAGTTCTGGCTAAACTATCTTAGTACTGATTCTTAAGTAAACTAAATAACCATTATAAATTTTGTTAAACAATTATCATTTTATATCAATCCTAAAATAATGGTGAACACTTCAGAAAAATTACAAAAACTCTGCAGAATTTTAAACTTTCAAATTTGAAAATTCAAAAAACACTCTTTGACAATCATTAATCAATATTTTGAGTTTATTCGAACACAAGCAGAAGATGGCAAAAGGACTAAGAACATCTAACAAAAATCATACAATAAATGCATCAAATATTCCAATGACCACCTAATTTTTTATGATAAAAATCAATTAATCCATTGAACCGTTCAGAAGAAAAGAAAAACAAATTTAAAAAATCAACTTTAGGCATAATACTTTCCTCAGGGGTGCATATTTTACTTAGGTGTTTTTAGGTAAATGAGAAATGAAACCCTAAGGGATAGCCCACGACTGGGACACCTTTTATAACAAAATTGAAGATACTACAATTTTCTAGTACCCTGAAAGAAGTTGAATGGACTTGAGAGCATTGAAAATTATTAATTTTGAACTGTAGCTCCGGTTATTTCACCACATAAATGAGTAAAAGTCGATATAAATTGAAGGTGAAGGTTGCCGTCCGCTGCATTCTTCTTTGCTTCAGTCGTTATTCTACGCTACAATTACACCAACCCGCATAAACGAATTGTTCACATTCGAGACGTTGATTTGTTGTTAATCAGAAAACAATAACCAACATCAATTTGTTTCGCTTCAGTTTAAACATCACGTTGTTTAATCGAAATCACCTTTAGAATCTGGTTCGCATTTAGCTAATAGCTGCTGATTACAAAATGTGACACAGTATAAATAGATAAGACTATAAAGCAACTACAGAGCGATCGGGCTAGTTGCCGTTTTCATCTAGGTCACTGCCACTTTCGATTTCGAACTAATCATGCACTAGAGGACGCCTCGCAAACAAAACGGCGTGCATTTCGAACACTTCATAAGTTACATCACAAATATATCGCAATAAAGGTGAGTCCACCGAGAAATATTTGTGTCGAAAGATGAGGTCTGTCAGTCAAGGGCAACCGGTGGCGGTTTTTTGCAGGACCAATACTTGAATTCAATTTCCTCAAAATCCAATTAGCTCGCCTAATCACAAAATCACTTACGACTCCATTATCGAGAACGGTCAAAATCGGTTGAATGAGGATTAAAACATGGAATCATCCGGAAGTTTTAGTGGCTTGATTTTGAGTGGAGTTCATTGACGGGATAATTCCATAACTAACGACAAGAGTAGATTAGAAGAGGGTACTTCAACCTAATTGCTTCTATTAATAAAAATCCACTAGTCAAGTAGTTGCTGTCAAAACCATGGCCGGTGAAAACTCATTCAAGTAACTGCGATTGTTAGCAAATTCCGTACAACGATTTCAAATAGCAAGTAATTAATAAAACGATAAAAATTACACGTGCTCCTCGTTCCAGCTAAGTATAGCATTAAATGAAATTGGTATTGCTTTCTCGTAGAAAGTACACGTGAAGGGCATGGCAATGGTTTAATTTAACGAAAGAAAACAGCAAAAGAACGATACCTTCCAGGTGGCGAATCTATGTTTGCGTTTCATCCCATCAACACGAACTTTAATACTGAAAACCTTACAAAACGATCAAGAGGTTGGAGAAATGCTAAAATGTAAACATTGCTGACGGTAAAGTCGTTGCTCTTAACTAGAACTTAAAGTGATGCAAATTGCGCTGAATTGAAAATCAGTTTCAGTAATTGTGCTGAAAATTTAGAAATGGAATCGTTAGAACAATGAACCTGGTTTACTGGAAGCGAGCCGTAATTGATGTTGTTTGTCATCATCTAGATCTGCACGCTATTGAAAGCGAAAAGCCCGATAACTCACCTGGACGTTTTGCAGACATTGATGGCCAATTTACTGAACATAATAATGATTTTCTTTCGTAAAATTCACTCGAGGTTGTTTCGATTCGAAACCCTGTTAATTTTGGGAATGCTGACGTTTTGCGTCACATTTAATAATACGTGGAAAAATCTAAGTGAGCTTAGCTGTCTTTTTGAAACCGTTATAAAAATTTTATGACGCGGATAAGGAAATAATTTGATAGTTTATGTAGCGGAAAATTACTTATTTTTGTGAATTCTTCGAAAGAAAAATTGTGACAAGGCGGAACCGTCGTAAGAGATTTTATTTTTGCTCCAGTAATTTGGCTAAATTCTACTTCTAGGATCACAAGCAAAGACGTTGCGGCAAACATACAAGTGTTTCTGTCGAATGAGAGGAAGCCGCAAAACGTTGAAACAATAATTAACAAGTATGAAAATGCATTTAAATATTTCCAAATATATAAATTTTTAATTATGCTCTCAAACAAAATTAATTACGTAAGTCCTAGGTTTGAATATCGTTCGATGATGATGGCTGCTACCCAGATCGCATGACTTACACAAATTTCTTACCCAGTGAGAGATTGAAAGAACAATTACCATTAGATGGTTTAAGAACTATATTTAACCCCATAGGGGTCAATTCTGTAACTGATCTGAAGAAATTTAGAGGCCTCTAAAATTTTAGCGGCTTCTAAAATTGATTTGGTATACATTAACTTTGGAATCTGTTAAATTTTAACAGATTGCTCTAAAATAGCCTGCTAAAATATTTTTTTAGTGGGATGTTAAAAATCATGTTTAGTATTTAGGGGTAAGTTAAAATAGATTATTTTGACAAGTAATTGTCTATTATATATGAAAAATGTTTCACAATTTGGGTAGTGAAGCGTTGATTGAAAAATTTAATTGAAAACGAAAAATATTAAAATTTAAATTACATGAAAGACACTTAAAGGACTTGATTAATCCGTTTGCAATACCTAATGCAACATTCAAGATTTTTTTCTTGTTTTGAGAAAAAAGTAGCAAAAATTATAATTAATATGATCGCTTAACATTTGCAAGAACCACAAAGAAGTACTTCAATACTTGCCACTTTACACTTTTACCCTTCCGGGGGCTATCAGCTAAACACCGGCGTTGAGTGAATAATATTATTCACTCAACGACACCGGTCATGGTTATAATTTTGTAACCTAGCATGAACAGATGCATTGAAGAACTCACCAATGCAATTTATCACATCTTAATGTCTAACTGGATGATATTTCCACAAACTGACAATATAGAAATAGATTTATGGATAAATATAATTTTCCTGGATGTTTAGGAGCTATTGTAATTATTTCACGTCGAGAAGATTATCTTGCTGTTCCTTATTTTTGTCGAAAGAGATATTACAGTATTAACTACCAAATAAATGTTGATAGCAATAATGATATATTAAAACATGAATGCTCGGTTTTCACTGTCACACTGTAACATTATTGTAAGTTAAGACTAGGAGATCCACGTCTCTTGATTTAATTCAAGTGTTAAGATATTAGTTCAAAAACTACATTGCGCAGTGTTGCTAGAATGGGTCTGCAAAATTTTAGAGGAGTTCATTAATTGCAACAACTTTTAACAGACCTCTAAACATACGTTTCGTGAATATAATTTCTTTCTCAAATTTTTAGAGGGCCGCTAATAATTTAATTTTTAGAGGAGCTTTAAGTTTTAAACAAAAGTTACAAAATCGACCCCTATATGTACCTGGATGAACTTATCATTGTATCTATATTGATAAGGTAAAGTTCCTTTACTGTTTGCTGTTTTAAGAGATAAAAATACAAAGGAACTAGATCTTTGATGTCAATAGAAAATATGCACAAATATTTCAAAGAAAATGAATTAAAGAAACAGGAAGAATTGTTGGTTAGGAGGAATCAGTAAGGTAAAGAGTTGAAGAGATTTTTTGAAACAACATTTTAGTAGAAGAGAAAAGACTAGAATCTAAAAATTTGATACTTTAAAATAAAAAATGTTCACTTCTGAACAAAACTGACGCACTATAGCATTGAATCATGAAATTAGAAATTATTTCTATTGAAAAATTATATTTCAGTTTTACATAGCTGAAATAATCATAAGTCACAATTATTTTGATTAATATTATTAATGATAATTATCTTAAGTAAATTAAAATCTAGAAAATGTTAAATTGAGGAACAAATATTAGAAAGATTAGTGTTGCTTTATTTGGCTTTAATCGCAGCTTTCATTTGCTGCAGTATGTTTCTAATGAAGTTTTCATTGGCATCTTACTGAATATTTTTTTACTCCATAATTGGCTTTTTTTTTCTCTAAATTATTTAGAGAATTTTGGGATTGTATTTAGGTCAGCACTTTTGGGCGATCTTTCCTTTCCATGAAAGATATATCAACTACAATCTACCTATAGCAGTGCTCTAGCGATACGAGATTGTGCTTTTTCTTGTAAAAAAATAAAAATTGGCACCCACAAACAATTCTTCTGGTTAATTCTACAAATTGTTGTTCATTGAAAGTCAAAGCTGCGTCTTATAAGCAATTGTGTAGGAAAATGTCCATATCTTTTGTTAGTAATAACTTTTTAATGCTTTTTCTGGTTTTATAGAATTAGAACATGTTTTATTACTTATTGTTTTGTCAAATTGCTTAGGGGGGCGGGGCGGGGCAAAGCGAAAGATAAAAGTGGAACGAAAAGAAAAGAAAAAGAGATTGCCAAGAATCACGGAATTTCTTATTACAAATCTTTCCGACACTACTATTGCCTCGACGTCGTCTATTGGTGTAGATGTTGGTTAAGCTAGCAGTAGTAAAAATTTTAACACATCGAACTCAGAATCTAGCAATGGTGACTACCTATTCTATTTTCTTATTTTTTAAACTTTTGTCTCGTAGATGACAATAGTCAACAATCTCCCAATTTTTGAAAAATGTTGCTTTTTCATTTCCTTTAATTTCTATGCATTCAATTAAGAATTTTCTAATAATAGTGTTAAATATTATGTTAGATACTTTTGTATACACACATAATTAACTTATGTTTTTCTATTTTATTAAGTTTTGCTTCTTTATACGCTATTTTTATATTTATGTATTTTTTAGTAAAGATTGTTATTTATTCTATATAGATACAATTTGGTATCTTATCTATATAGTATTTATATCCATATTGTGTTGTGTCCCTTTGTTGAATTTACTACTTTTAAGTTCTACTTAGATGATGTAAGGACATTCGATCAACTGGAATACTTATGCATCTAATCGTCCAACATTAAATGCTATGAAATGCTTTACAGATTTTATAGAAATTAGAGAAACCAATAGAAATATAGTGCTGCATAAAAAAATGCTCTGCAAAACCGGTTATATTCTAGAAAAAAAAATCTGACAATAATCAAAAATATCATCCAAGCCAGACAGTTCACAGATTGTTTCTTTTGCAATGCTATTAATGAACATCACATAAAATTGTAAAATTGAGAATAGGTTCACTAATTTTTTGTTAAATTTGTTATTATTATAATATATTTTTATTTTATTTTTCGGATCTATAATAAACAGGCGGCGTACACGTAATATATTTTGCGGCAGTTTTGTCTTTGGGTTTATATGTTTTATTCAAATCAGCTGAAATGTAGTTTATATCAATTTTATATATACAAGAAAATTGTTATAATTTGTTTATCAAAATGAAATTTTTTTACATGCGCTTTATGGTTAGGGAATTTGGACAAGGCAACATGGCAATTTTTACAAAACATTTTGCAGAAACTTAAAAGTAATAAATGCAATAAGAACCTAAAACTACACAGCTATTGCGCATGTGGCATATACGTGGAATTCCTGCCCCTAGGCGCTGGTTTCAACTCTTTATACATACTGGACGGAGTTAAAAAGTGAGATGCAGGAACATAAGTTTTCCAAAAAATAATAACAACACGCAAAGCTTGTTGTGTTATTTCTAATTAAATCAGAATGTACTTAACCCAAAATATTTCCAATGGATTTGTTTGAAAATTGCTATAAGTTAAAAAAAAGAATTAAAATCAATTAATAGTTTCAAGTTGGTCTTATAAATTGTTGCTCAGAATTTTGCTTTGGGGTTGGATAGACTTATCAGGAACTAAGCATTTGAGGAAAACGAATACGTACCTTTCGTATCATCTCGTTCAATCTTTAACTTAGCTTTAGCTATAAACACATGTAGTATATTAAAATGACCTCTGATGTTGATATTTTATCTTGGTAGTTTCAGATCTAATCCAAATACAAAAGAATTATTTATTGAAAACTTGAACCAATTGTTGTTATCTTTTGAATTTCAAGAAATAGGACATTAATCTATTCAAGCATATGCTCTTTTATAACAAATGCATTTGTATATATATCGGATGTAACCAAAGTATAGTAAAGTAACAGGAGAATAAAATTAATAATATCTGAGTCACGAGCCAACCTTTGCCGAAAGCGGAGGCGTGGGCGTGATCTATTTACATTTTTTGTTGGATAAACAAAAGTCGTGGTAAGGACAAGGACAAGAAAAAGAAAGCGCAATGATAGTTATATTCCAATGTAAAAATTAATCTAGTTTAATATAAAACTAAAATGTTGCCATAATGTAATCATGTAATGACAACGACATACTCGAGAAGAAAATTCCAACTCAAACACACTCAGTAGCGGCCCGTGGTTAAATTAGATGGGAAGGCAACATATAGGGCAAACTTATAAGTAAAATTATCGAATAACAATTAATAGCTTAGTAAACTATATTTGATATTTATTAATTTAAATTTTACAATCAGGTATAGTAAGTTTCTAGATCACCTTTGGGTACTACTATCAATCTGCTGACCTATAAAGAGAGTCACTCCCAAACAAAAAACTAAAAAATGATTCTTACACGAAATTAACTCTATTTGCGTAAGATTGGAATGAATATAAAAGCAAAATTTATTTAATAATAAACAAAGTCCATGCGTCTAGTTCTTTGAGCTACAAAATTACTAATAACCAGATTATTAAAATCTCCTGTGGGTTTAATAATTTCTCGTTCAATATAACACGTAGGTATAGTACGCAAAATTTACTTTGGCTAATAGTATTTTGAAAAAATATTTTTATTCTTTTTAAAATTGAAAAGTAATATTTACTTTTGTTCACTTTTGTCGTCGGGATTGTACAAATAATTGTTAGCAAGTTAACAGATTCACGGAAAACACTTGAAAGATTATTGTCTAAAACAAATTGAAGAATGTGAGAGCTCCATCGGCTTGACTACGCCAATCGACCAAGCATACTCAATGAGCCAACTAATAGATGGCGGTCATAATTTATCACAATGGACCATCGGAAAACCTATTATCCACCCGCCGCACCATTTAAGTCAACAGTTATACAAAAAGTCATCTATTAGCGACGAGAAGAACCAACGTGAAGGTATAAACAAACCTATAAACAAACAGCAGAATGAAAATACTTAGTAAAAAGTGAAAAATACAAAGAGAAGAAAAATAAGTGATAACACTGTAAAGAAAAACTCAAACTTCCAACTAGCACTTGAAAACCTTTACTTATTTTTGTGTACAACATAGTATGTTTTCCAAAAATGGTGAAAAAATAGCAAAATATAGTGAAAAGAGAATAATACGCCACAAAAAGCATGACATGTAGCACAACTAAGATTAACAGCAAACATCCGGATACTTATCGAACGCTGATCAACTTTTTGAAGAAAAACAACATTATATACAATACATATTAGCCTAAAGAAGAGCATGTTTTCTGAATCGTCATATTATATTGTTCTATGTACACTATCCAATCGATAGTAAAGGTATAAAAGAAAAACTAACTAATTACGGACACACAATAAGAAATATCATTAAAGGAAGCCATAGAATATCAAAGAAATTGCTAAATTTATTTTTGTGGAATTTGAACTTTCAGAAAGTAATAAGGAAGTTCAATAAACTGCAAAACAGTGTAGTGTAAGCAGAAACGTCTAGATGAATCATAAGGGCTTGATACGGTGCATGAGATGTGAGAATTATGTCCATATAAGTCAATGTTGCAACAAACCCTGTTTATGCATAATATGTGGAGGTTCATATAACACTATCAGTTGCAAGAAATACAATGACGTCCCAGCAACGTGTGCATTATATGATGGTCTACACCCAGCATAGGAGAAAATTTTAATGAGTAGCTTAAAATTTATTGGAGGTGGCGATTACAACTGCAAATATACTTTTTGAGGATATGAATGAAATTATAATTAATCCCAATGTGTTTAATAAGGTAACTCCTATATAGCTATATTTGTATCAAGAAATGTGTGGAATCTGTTCCTGTTGCAGAAACCAATGAGCGCAATGGCTCTGGTGCCGGGACAAATGATTTCTTTTTAATTGAAAACATTTAATTGAGTTATGTATTTCTATCCCGAGAGCATAATGAACAAAACAAAAAAAGAATCAACCAAATATATCGTTTTTGTATACAAAAATAATGATTTTTGCAGTATGTCTTAATTTTCCGACTTTCTTTTGTAATTGTCCCGAATTTCTTTTGCTGAAAACTTTTCCAAGACTAACCAACATGCCAAAAAAAAAAAAACGCATAGCCATCGTTTGAATCGTGAATCATTATATTTGTGAGTTCATACAAAAATTCTATAGAAGAAAGCACTTTAAGTTTTTTTCAAATTTTTGAATTTTCCGGTCAATTTTTTTCTTTTTCTTTTTATAAGAACCTTATTTGAGCTATAACAAAGATTTAAGATAAATAGCCAAATTGGTCCAACCGTTTCCAAGTGATGATCGTACTAACGAACAGCATTTCATTTTATTTGTACAGAAGTTTAATTTCAGGTTCAGGAAGGTGGCTACAAAAGTGCAACACAAATGAAGCTACTATGCTTCAAACCAGAACCCAGCCACAGTTACGGTTCCTGAGAAATTGGCTTTCAAAGTACATACCTGGAAACTGGCTGCAGCTTTTCTTGTTATACAAGCACAAATAACACTACTATGCAAAATTCTTAGTGCTTCGATAGTGATTTATTGTGGTTAAAACCAGAACCTAACCACATTTAATATGGGGCCTCAAAGTACACAACTCAAATCGAACGCTTTCACTTTATAAGAACTATGGGGTCTATTTTGTATCTCATAACGGCCATGTTACCAAGCATTTGTCGTTACATAACATGGGTAGCTATTTTCTATCTGGCATGTTCGTGAACAGAGTCGTTATTTAACGATTTCTATGTTACCGTAACATGGAAGCTGTTCATGAACGACATTTGCTATTTTGTAACTGGATAACGACATGTTCGCAAACGGCATTTCTGTTAAAGGACCATGTTACCGAACGGCTTGAACTGGACGCTGTTTAATAACATTTTAAGGACATTTTAATGAATTTTCGCCCTAAACCCATTATTAAATTTTATCTTTTGCATTTTTTAATGGATTTCGGGCAACAAATATTTTCAGCACATTTCTATATTCTCACTTCCAGAACGTGGTCGTGTCCCGTAGTACATTTTTAAATAAAGTTTTGTGATAATTTTGCTAAAATGAACGGAAACCTCATCAATCGCATAGAAAATGAAGTGGAGCAAAGGTAAGAATTGTAAAGTGTTGTATTATACCTAAATAGATTTTTTTTCCTAATTTTATACGATACAAACAGAAACTGAACATACGCAAATACTTTATTTTTACAATTTTCAAATATATAAAATATATATAAAAATAATAAGAACTGAAAAATCTCATTATTCTTATACACATATAACTGTTATAACAAGAAAATGGTATATAATAATTATTGTAGACGGATAAATGCTGCAGTGCAACGGATGATGAGAGATAACAGTAATCCATTTGATCTGCCGGAAGACACATTCAGGAAAATTTATAGATTAAGCAGAGAAGCTGCTAATCATGTATTTACACAATTTTCAGCGCAGTTGGATGCACCTCGAAGAAGCACAAAAATTCCTCCAGTAGTGAAGGTATGGATAATTAATAATATTATTTTAATTTTACCGTTTTGAAACTTTTTTTTAGTTTTTTGCTGCTCTTCATTTTTTTGCTCATGGTAATTACCAAAACCCTGTGGGTAAAGACAGGAATAACCCGCTGAGTCAAGCTGTAGTAAGCAGAATTCTTCACAAAGTAGTAGATGTATTTGTTGATGTTTTAGCACGACAAAACATAAAGTTTCCAACTACACTTGAAGAGGTGACTACTGTAAAGAATGGGTAAATAAGGAATTAATAATGTAATATTATCTCAATTAAAATATATAATTTTAAGGTTCTATCAAAAATATGGAAATTTAAATTTTCCCGGAATTATAGGTTGCATAGATTGCACCCATATAGCAATTTTTCCTCCTCCAGCGCAACATCCTCTTCATCCAGGCAGAGTTTATATTAATAGAAAAATTTTTCACAGTATTAATTGCCAAATAGTAAGACTACATGTTTTGTTCTTGTGCTGTATTTAAATGTATTTTCTCTATGTAGATATGCGACTCTGAATTGAAAATTCTGGCCATCAACGCTAGGTATCCGGGTTCGGTACATGATGCTGCAATTTTCTGTATCTCATAACGGCCATGTTACCAAACATTTGTTCTGGACCGCCAAAAAGTGGGAGTGGCGGCCGAAGTGAGGTTAGGTTTTAGTTTACGTCGCCGCAAGAGTCTGTTTCTAAAGTTACGCCGCGACCATCTCTTTTCATTTGCCCAAGAAGAACAAGGATGAAAGAATTGCTTTGCGGAACGCGCCCAAAATAAAGCAAAAATACTACTCGTTTAGAAAATATCGATTGTAGTTATGAAGTTGCCAAGGTCATTTTCTTAACATGGTCAATAGAAAATAGCCCTTAACAGACAAGTCGTTATAATAGTCGTTACAGAATTGTCGTTAACCAACATGGATGTTCGTGAACATCGAAATACAAAATAGACCTGTTACTGCTTCCACAAAGATTCTCTTTGCTTAAATTTCTACAATATCATAGAAAATTTCATTGGGCAGACAACAGCTGAAATAAGCTCTACGAGCTAATGGTGGCACAAAGTCTGGTGTTTAAAAATATATTGGGATGGACTCGTAACGAAATAAGTCTACAGCAAATGAGTGAAAAATTTATAAACTAAGTAAATAAAAAAAACAATTAAAACGAATATAATACGAGGTAAGGATTTACTCGTTTTGTCTGTCTTTAGTCTTTTTGCATATGTGACGTAATGTTCAATAGCATTAATAGTGTGTGTGGATGGTTGCTCAAAATGAACAACTGCCCTTAGAACATAGTCCTTATTGCTGTATTTTAAGGACCCTTGGTCGCAGTCAACGAATATAAATGGACCCGTTGTACATTGGACGCTGTTCTTAATATTGCAATTTGTATCTTGCATTGATGTGAAAAAGTTTTTGTCTTTATCGCAGTCTATAGTTACGAACGGGATATTTCTTCGTATTTTTGTTCTGCAAGTTTGACATTTCAGAATTTCAACACCACTGTTCAGTTTAGTAATGAAAGCAGTCAATATATAAAAAAACATTACAAACACAATCAATTCAAACTAAATACTAAGGATTTTACATAGTAGCGTCACTTGTGGTTCTATAACAAAAAGCTGTAGCCAGCTTCCAAGTATGCATTTTGAGGTTCTATTTCCTAGGAACTGTAGCTGTGGCTGGGTTTTGGTTTGAAGCACAATGAAGCACTAACGAAGTACTTAAGATTTTGCAAGTAGCGTCATTTGTGCTTCACTTTCGTAGCCAGCTTCCTGGACCAGCCAGAGTGACATTAATGGGACGCCGTTAGTACAAACTCTTAATCAATTCCCACCATTCTCCGTGATTCACTACAAAATATAATAAATTGATTCACAAATATTATTGGTTTAAGTTGTAGCTTTTAAAGCGTAAATATGTAGCATTTCATTCGCAGGTATTGTTACTAACATTGTAGAAACAATAGTAATTGTTCACAATTATCTACATCAGTGGATCCAATGCAACTAATTAACAGCAAAAAAGGACGTCTTTATAATTAGTTTTTGAACATATAATTATAATAATACGGTATTATCGTTGTTTTGCAGTCAAGATTATTTTATGATTAACGGTTTTTGCTGTACGTGAAAATTTTAAATTATAACTCCCACATCGTTATTGGGAATCCCAGAGCTACTTTTGAAAATCTTACTTCTCGCATTGAAAACAATGCCATAGAGTATCAAGATATCGTCTTTCGTATCGTTATTGTCTCGAAGACAAAAAGGAATTTTTATGGATGGTAGGTACAATAAAAAAATGTTAAGTATAATAAAGGACAAAATTTGCCATATTTTATTTAAAAAATATTTATTATTTATTTTTTCAAATATCACGATGTAAAAACAAATTGATTTAATAAAAAAATATAATTAATTACTCTATTACAACAATTACAAAGTAGAAAACTGTTCAAAATATGGTGAATTCCCTGTTAAAGCTTCTGAATGCTGCCATTTAGCGCTGCTGTGTAAGCTAGTAAAGATTTCTTTGCGACTGTATGAGAGCGTTTAGAAGCGTTGATTCAAACCTTCGTTGAGCTATTGGCCAATAGAGGTCGTCAGCCATCAAAATACTTACGTTTAATAAAACAATTTTCTATTATGGCGAATTCAATAAATATCTAAAAGAAAGCGTAACAATTAATTTTAATAAAATTTGTTATTGTTGTTAACAGTGAAGTATTGAAGAATTATTTAAAATTAGTAAAAAGGACCCATATTTTAAAGTGTCAGGTGCGTCTTTGATATCCACACAATACATGCCAGTAGGAATGCTATAAATAAAATTAACTGGCCCTCAAGCAATAATTCAACATCTCCCAAGTTTATTTGCAGGTACTTAAAGTCAGCACCTTTTACATTGTTAGGTTTTCAAAAGACTTGCCTAACTCTATTGAGTTTCTAGGGAATACCTCATATATTTTTGCGTTGTCTATAAAAACTTTTCGTCGGGGTTCGAATTCGGTTCTTTTTGTCGGAACTTAATAATTAAATTATTCCGCTTGGTTAAAGCTCGGCGACAATACAATCAAACATTACACAATTGCTTTTTGCCGTAATTTCTTAGATAAAAATAGAATAACAGTTACTCTTCGTCTTGCTGGACTTAAATAGTCGAAATCAAGGAATTGTTGAAGCTTTGAAGTCGCCGCTTCGGCAGCCGTTTGCATCTTAACAAATTCATTAGAGTCGTGACCAACTAATAAGCGTGTTAGAGAAACAAAACGTCGATTTCATTCATCCGGCTGCCAACAGGTGCTGTCCGATTTTTGCCCCAAAGCTGCTTAACTGTTACAGTTCCGGATTGTCTTTGTTGTCGTTATTGTTGTGTTGGTTAATTATATATTTTGGGTTAATTAAATCTAAATTTGTCGGGCATAAAATTACTTTTTCGTTTGCCCGATGTAATTTGGTGAAATCGCTTCGTTAGTTTCCATAATTAAAGTTAGTGTTGTATTTGTTTTCCGAATTGCAATTAATAATTCACAAACACGGTTTCATTTAATAATACAATTAATTATTCATAGTATTAACATACGAGCGAGGGTTGGATGACGTTCAAAAACTGTGGAAACGACCGACGCCCTGATGGTAATTGCTTGGTTGAGGCCAATTAGTCGCCAACAAAAGCTCAAATTGACCCCGTAACTGCAAAAATTTAACCGTTACAGTTTTTATGTTTTAGGGAAAATCCTCCATTTCAGCGTAGCACTTACTAATTACGCAATCATATTTTAAAATTTATCACCGCAGCTGGAATATTAACAGTCTTCTTTGCGGAGCATGTGACTATCAGTAATTCAATGAAAAGAGATTTTAAATATGATGTAGTTGTCAATTTAATGTTTCATTAAAACTTCGATTACGTTGACATTGATGCTCGAAGCAAAATTTGTTAACATAACCTCCAATGAAACTTAATGTAGAGGGCAAATACTCGCTTTAGATTCACTAAAAATTATATGATATTCAGTTATATTCAGGCATTAACTTATCAAACATTTAAAATTTATGTAAATACTGATAATACTCTGGACACAGAAAAGTAATACAATTTTTTCTAATGGAATTTTTCAATTTTGTCTACGTTCTGAAAAGCATGTTAGAGTATATAAACGATAAATGAAAACTGAAAATGTTTTAGACGCAGAGAAGTTTTTTTGTTTTAATAGAATACAGTAACAAAAATAATAACTGTACACTACAAAAAGGAAAACTAAGATATAGAGTGAGAGATATAATTTTGAGGATTGTTAGAATAAAACACTAATAAAAAGACTAAAACTGCAGACCTAAGATCTTGTTTGCTCGTTTTGTTATACATTAGTCAATATTTGTTATGCAGCAGTCTTTAAAGTTCCGAAAAATCTTATGATCATCTATTTAGTTAAAAGAAAACAAGTCGGATATTAAGTTAAGATTATTTTTCAATGCGATCGAAAGGGTTGGCAAGTAAAGAGTTTCGGTAGCAAGTCTATTTTTTGGCATTTCCTATTTTTTCAAGCATAAAATTTTTGTGTTATTGGGGTCTTCAGACTGTCAACACTATCAACGAGAATATAAACACTTCCAGTACGTTTAACCACATAATAATACCGCACACCATGTAATTAAAACGACACGGGCTTCAGTACATAACATGATGTATATTGCATACTTAACTCACTTAACTTACGATTTTAATTAATTGGCTGGGAGTCTCATTTGCAAGGTAATTAATATTTTCGATTATTTCCCCCTATCTATACGTTTCCAGAGAGTAACTCAAATGGGGTTACTTTCGATATTAATTTTATCAAACTTCGTGTTTGTCTAAATTATAATTTTTTTATGTAGAAGTTAATTGATTGCAATTAATTTTAAATTCTTTTAAAATTATTATTGTAATATTTGCTTTTGATTAAAACAATTGGCAAGCTTCTTGAAAACCTTGTATGTCAAGTTTTCCCAAAGGTGCACCTCTGAAATAATTACTGACACATTCATCAATGACGAGAGATAACTTTAAGAAGCTTATCGTGAAATTCTTATTTATTGCTGGACTTCTTACTGTCACTGCACAGCAAGTCACTGACCAAAATTTTGGTAATTATACAGAAACTACCTGCATTGACAGGTTTGTTGCACCCCCAAGATTTATTTGTTAAATTTTAACTACCGGTTTTCATGCTTTGTTTCGATTTTAAACTGATCCCTAGCCACCTGTCGAGGTAATTGGAGAAATTTGGATGGTTAATCGTGCGACTGTTTCCGCGCTACCGTCTATTCGTGTTAAAAATCTGTTCCGATCTCTCAAAAAACGCAATTCAAACACAGTCGGCTCGGCAAAAAGAAAAAGCCAGAAGTCTCTTTTATGCGCTTCTGACAAGTAACATGTCTAACAAATCCACGGCTATTGAGTCGGTTCTGTATTGTATTTACCCAGGCAGGTTTGTTATTGCCTCATGGTTTGTAATGACCGGCTACTGTTTGATGGTTCTCTCTTCTTCTTTTCTCGACCCCTCAATGGTAGAAAAAATATACCACCGATCTCTGTCCTTATTTTGCTGATTATGAAAAAGAAGATGGATGTATATAGTAAATGGATAGATTCACACCTTTTGAGTGTGGGTGCTAGCGTTCACACCGTAAATCATTTAGCTTGTTGAATGGCTATTCAGGTGGATTCGTTTTGCTCATTAATTGGTTGAAATGGAAATTTACTTGCGGTTGCGGCTATTTCTAGACGGATTTGGTACTACTTAAATCGTTGCCTAATGAAGTCGTGACGGCATTACGAAACGTTATGCTACCACGAAGATCAGGCTTTGTTGATAGATGCAAAGAAACCGAGAGTTGTAATGAGCGGTCTTTATTTTCGAAATTGAGGGATATTTGATGACCAATCCTCAGCATTGATCATATAGATCATTATAGAAAACAACAAAAAACAATAGAAAACAATAGTTATCTCAGAACTTCTCGTGGCAACGTGCTATTGCATTTCTGCATGTTGAGTTATTTTTGTCTATCTTATATTGTGTAAGAGGGAGCGCAGAATTATTCAAGAAAGATAAGTAATGTGCGAAATGCGAACGTTTGAAAACCGCTGACTTAAGCACCTACGAAATATTGGTCGAAACTGGGACGTACAAGGATTAAATGCCAAGGAACAAACAAAAACCAAAAATTTAAAACTAGTGCGTTTTGAAAGAAATTAATTTCTCCAAGTTTCTCTTATTTTTTTAAATAAAATAATTACGAAAGCTGTGAAGTGTGTCGGTTGTTTTAAATTTATATTAGCTAAGTGGGGCTCGAGTAAGATTCAATTAATATTTTTATTTCACTTTTAAAAGCAGTAACTTGCTTTACCCTTAATTTTTTTCTCGAAATAGACGCTGGGAGCCTACTTCTTTTGGAATATAACTATGAAAAGAATGTACGGATTTCCCAGAAAGGTTTGTTACTGTAACGTCGGGTACTCAAGATAACACGTATATTCCTAATCCGATGATTTATAGCTTTTCTTACTACTTAAATTTTTTCGTAAATTGTCAGTTGTCAATAAAGAGCGTTTCAAAGTTTAGGTACAAACTATATGTAGCTATTTATCATTTGTACCAGGAATTCCGAACTTAAGCTGAGTTCTACTATCTTTTATGCTTTAATAGGGATGTCCACAAAAAAGAATTTTTTTTTCTTCATAAAAACTTTTGTAATGCACTCTAGCATTGATGTGTAAAAGCTCAAAAAACAAAAAATATTAGTAAAAATGATAAAAGAATTTCACGTATTTATTTGAATCTGAGAACGTCTTTTGATTGGCTTAACGTTACTGAACGGATTGAAGTTGGCGCGCACTTTACGCTCCGAAAGAAATGCACGAGACTTCGTGCAGACGAAAGAAAACAGCAGTTGTAAATGGTGAAAACGTGCTAAAATCAGTATTAAAAATATGGAAGATGGATTTCAAAAAGTCAATTTACATAATTTGCTAGTCGTGGATGCCACAATGGTGGCCGATTTCTTGTCATCAAACAATGATTCTAATCAACCTCAGTCAAGTGGAGTAAAAACTGTATAATTGCATGAAGACTTAATTTTTTTAATCCCTAACACATTTTATTATGCGTTCAATATGAATTCGCAGACTAGCTATTCGCTTTGTTAAAAGTGCATCATCCTTCGTTATTTGTCTTTTAGTAGTAATTTTTTACTTAGGTCTAATTAACGTACATTTTTCGTTACTGAAATATTTTTTTATTTGCTTAAAACCTCTATCGGCCATTGCAGACTTCAGGAAGTGCGTTTAAATGTCCACAATTTTCAAATATTGTAACGTCACTGGTACGACTACCATACCCCTCAGAGATATAATTTATAAAACCTTCAGGAGTAAATTAAATTAAATATTTAATGGTGTTACAAATTTTATATTCCAACCAGGCGAGAGCTTGTTGGTCGACTGCGCTTGCTTATTAAATCTCAATTTCTAGATAACCAATAACAGATTGTACATTTAAAAAACTAATTCTAAATTGTACAGGAAGGTACCTTTTAGTAAAAGTTTTATGTAGCCAAATGACTAATTTCTTTATAAATTTACATAAAACAGTGGTGCTTTGATGAAATATTTCACTTTTCACGTTTTTGAGATCATAAATAGATCGAAAATTTGTTGAAAAGAATAATCAGTTTTGATTTCTACTAATGTTACATAAAGTTTACTTAAAATAGCTCTTCGTGTAAAATATCTATAAATCTGATATAGTTTTCTGGAATACCAGTATACATTTGCAATTTTGTTAATTCTTAGACTTCACGTGCTCCCAAAACGCACAAATTTGGTTCAAGCCCGTACATTTTTTTTTGGAAATAGTGCGTTTACTAAAACTGTGAATTGATTGAAAAATCGAACAAACAAGTCCCCAAAAAATCATACAATAGTTAGAGGGTTGGTTATTTTGCCACAATTTACCTCCTATTTTTTTCTGTTTATTTTCGGAAACAACTTGATGGGAGTAACTCACTTTGTGAAGCCCATAGTGTATTGGCAATAGAAAACAAAATTTGTAGCCTCAATTGTCGGTTGGGAAGAACATTTCGTTTCATTCAGTAATTCATCAAAGAAAGAAAAGAAAGAAAGAAAGAAATAAAGAAAGAAAAAAAGAAACAAAGAGAGAAAAAAACAGAAGTTATTGGGAAGTTCTTATATTTTACGAGCCGTGGTAAGCAATGATCTTTTCCAGGGTCGATGAGCAAATCGAATAGTTCTGCGCTAGAGAAACAAAGATGTAATGAAAATAAAGTTGTGATGTTCAATGCAAGGTTGCAGAACAAGGCAGTTTTTGTGATTTCAAACGTCACAACCATTAATTTCATGAGGTCAGACAAAACCGAACAACACCAAATGCATATATGCATTTGGTGTTGTTCGGTTTTGTCTGCTATATATAGCATAACAGATTCTGGATATATTATAAAAGTTAGAAAAGTTAACAGCAAAATATTTTTTT
This sequence comes from Pyrochroa serraticornis, assembly GCA_905333025.2. Taxonomy (NCBI): domain Eukaryota; kingdom Metazoa; phylum Arthropoda; class Insecta; order Coleoptera; family Pyrochroidae; genus Pyrochroa; species Pyrochroa serraticornis. Next base: position 1,915,919 of record HG995157.1, on the reverse strand, counting down.
AATAAGAATATAGGTGAAAAATATAGTAGTCACACCAACAGAAATTTTTTAAATTTTAAATAATACATTGATTTTTCTTCTTATTATTCTACTAGCTTCTTAATATGTAGAATGTGGTAGATAAATAATCCACTTAGAAAAAGCTTTTCAAAAATTTCTTACAGACCATTGCGGTTAATTTAGCAATAAGGAAAATGATGGAAAACTTAATAATATAAAAATATACATGTACGCAATGAAGTCGAATACTTAGTAGTACTAGAACTAGCATACTTGTAGAAAAAGTGTCAAAAAAAAGTGTAAGAACTCCACGGGTCTATTAGAGAATATTGAGAAAAATATGAATACCAATAATTTATAATATCAATCTAAATTTGAAACAACAGCTTCGGAATATATTATTAAAAATTATAAACAAACGTGTTTTTGCACAAAGCACATAACCATTAAATCTGGAACAATTATTTTGTTTAGAAGCTATAATGAGCTGAAAAATTGCTATGAAATGTCAACAAGTAGAACTAGGAATAAGAGTATCTTTCTACCAAAAATTTGTAAAACTATTAGCAATAAAAATAGCTATATTGTTGCAATAAATCTATTTAATAAACTACCGAATGATCATAAGGTGTTAAGTGGAAAATCAAACAATAAGTATATAAAGAGTAAAATAAAATCTTGGATTGTTGAAAATGTTTAATAATTTAAAGATATTGTTTATAATTATGCTTTTATAATAACTTGGGTTATTTTTTATAATAAATCATTAGTCACCATATTTTGATATGGTGACAAATTCTGTTTTTGTTATCTCTTTGTTTGGGATAATTTAATATTCTTTACAAATTTAATTATTTGTTAATTTTTAGTATATAAGTGATTCTTTAATTTGTAAGACACCAGTTTCTTACGCACAAGTATTGTTATACCTTTGTAGGAATTACTGTGGTATCGTAATACACATGTAATAATTTACTGGTTTAAATAAAAAAAAAAATAAGTGTTGTGCTGACTTTAACAAAATGTTATGGTCAGTATCAACAGTAACTTATGTTTTTTCTGTTGAGGGCACAAATCAAAAATCCCTTCAATAATTTGCATTCAATACAAAAATGATTAAAACTGTCGAATAATTTTGGTCAAACTAGAAATACACAACAGTGTACAGATGAAGTGCCACCAGGGTAGCATAGTAAAGAAAATACAGATGTGCCGGATAAGAAAATATTCTCTGTACAAACTATAACCTCCAGAATGTGCTCTTCAGATACGCTGATCAATAACGAGATAATACCAGTATGGATAGATAAGAAGTGCCCTGTAGAATAACACGGACCACTGCAAAGAAATTGGTAAAAAATTGTATTAAGAACCATAAATGGCATTGGACGAAAGCACTTGGAGTCAGGGACAAACATGTATATTATTTAAGACTTCTATTACAAGTGATTTCTCAGTATGTTTCTGACACACACGACTTTCAATACATTTCTATAAAGTAGGGTAAAAAAAGCAAATTATTATCTTTGAATGTAGATACTGCAAAAGTAGATACATAAGTTAGTTCTGCATTTTAATTTCTTTCTATGGCCCAAAGAGACTCGAAGAGTCATAGTTTTGACTTTATTCCGCTATTTTTTCCTTAATCGACATTCCTTCTTTGAAGACAACGGCGATGATAGCGAGATAGCGACCGTGCATTACGTGTGGCACAGTCCATCCCGTCGAAAACGGACAACTCGCCGAAGCATGAAACATGTTTTCGTCAGCGCACCAGAAGTGTATTTGAAACGAAAGCGAAACGAAAATTTTCTCATAACCAGAGCCCGGCTCTATCATCCTTCGTCAGTGTCAATTATTTTCGTTGAATTTCGGCGTATCTTTAATACGATTTTTTATCAGACCACGGGCTAATTATGTTGCATTCGATATTATTCCTCTCATTATCTGAACATGACTGGAGTACGAGGCGGCTGTCGGTTCATTAAAGAAGTGTCCTCGTCCAGGACTATGATGGATGACATGTCGTTATCGCAATATCGCTGCGGAGGAACACTGAGACTTGCGCCGCAGACCATTGGTGGTCTACATTTTCTCAACAACATCACCAATAAGATCATCCCTCTTATTTTTACTGAACGGCGCCTTAATTCTGACACTTAATGATAGTTATTTAATTTTAAATAATCGGACTTGAACAAGTCCTTCAGGTATTCACGTGACCTCCGGGAACTTAAAAAAGTGACCCAAATAAGCTGCGGGGAACAAGGAGGATTTTTTTGGGGTCATGGCGTTGTCATGCGAGAAGGGTTCGACAACAACCTCGGGCTAAGAACCCTATCACGCTCCTTCCGAGCAACTTATTGACATTTCGGCTGATTTTTAACGCAGATAGCGACGTATGAAATTACCTGGTCGTCGCATCTAAACCCCGATAAAAGCTTCGGTTTCACCTGTCTTTTGTCAGATGATTTGAAGAAGGGTGCTGTTTTCGGTTCGGTGTCGCTTTCTGGAGTGCCGCGACCTCGATTCGTTTATAATCTGATAATTAACGGTCGCAAAATCAACGGCGAATGGTACCTGATCTCTATTAATTATTGTGCACTGCTTCCTGGAGCACAAAGGCGGGCCGTGAAAGGAGCTACGCAAGGAACACAGCGGCTGTTTATACTTTGTCTAATTGAATTTTACATTCGACTGTATTTGTATGAAAGACGGCGGTGTTTTATAATGCTCCGAGGAATTCCAACAGTCACTCCGCTTTCTTAAACGATGGCCGCCTTTGATGTGGATGGATTCAGCTACTGGCTTCTACACTTCTTTTTCTTTTCTTTGCCGGGTCTCATTATGAATTATCGTAGTAACCACGATCTTGCATTGTGACTATTGAAAATTATAGCCTATTCATTGTCGAGTCGTTGCGAGCTTTTACAAACACTTACATTATTTCAACTAACAAATCTGTTGTTATTGGTTTCACCGAAAGTCCGTGGCGCAGTAGCGGTTGCCGCCTCTAAAATAATCAGTTTCAACCAAAAGGTGAACCACGGCCGCCTCTTCCGGAAGTGCTTCACTTTTATCAACAGCGTAGCGTCGAGTCTCCTAGATGACTTAAAACTAGATCTGTCTTTTTTCTAAAGGCTTAAAACTTTAGATTGTGTACAAAATGAAACAAGTAACCAAATTTCAATTGCGCTGCAAATGCATATGTTCGCCATACGAATGGCGGAGGCGCCGGGAGAGTAGAGCAGCTGCTTCTAGCTTGTACAGAATTTAATGTACGGCCAAATTGGCAGAAAGTTAATAAAAGTTGAAATAAATCATTTAAAAGTTGTAAAAGTTTTTTAAGAGTCAGTTAAGATTGATCTAAAAGTTTTAAATATTCAAAATATACCTGCCAGATGTTTCTCAAAGGTCAGTAGGCTGAGCTAAGTCGTTAGCTAAACCACGGACCTGACTTAAATTTTCAATTAAAAATATGTATTTACGGGGTTAACGTACAATTTTATGAATCCTGTTATAGTATAAAATGTGTGGAAAAATATTCTCGATTGATGAAATCATATTTCTGCAAAGATATAATAATGTTTGCGCACATATTTAAATCAACCACTCACCTTCCAAACAATAAATTTTCAATATCTTTTGGTGGCTGTACTTTCTCAACACATAAAGAAAATAACAAATTGGTAAATCAAAAGTTGAAACGCATAATGTTTTTACTAATTTCTTTATCGACCTGCTTGTGTGACGTATTCATAATTGGCTGCTGGCAAAATTTGATCTGATGGTGTTAAAGCTATTGGTTAAATTGCCCTCTGAAAATGGATCCTCACTCAGTCGCATTCTTTCTCAGATTTACTACGAAATACGTGTACGAGATCGGTTTCCCTACAATAGGTATGTTCACAAAAAAAATTAAATATGATTTTTACTTCCTAAAAACTTTTTTTATGCGCTCTAGCATTGACGTGTAAAAGCTCACTTAACAAAAATAAAATTATTAGGAAGAAAGGGAAAAGTATTTTACGTATTTATTTGAATCTGAGAACGCCTTCTGATTGGCTTGACGTCACTTCCTGGCGCGACGTTGATGCTCCGGAAGAAATACACGTGGTTCTGTGCTGACGAAATAAAAAGTAATTGTAAGTGGTAAAAACATGCCAAAATTAACTAAAAATATTTCAAAAAACCCGTCCACATAATTTCCCAGTAGTGGCCGATATTTGGCACCAAACAGTGATTTTAATCAACCGATGTCAAATGGCGGGAAAGAATTTTACAATGGTAGATGTTGACGACAATAATAAAAAATTCAAACTTATATTTTTAAGGTAATATTTTCACTGCTTGTAGAGTTTTTGAGATTAATATTATTTTGAATTAGTATAGTTAATGTTTAGGTCAATTTGATATTTTAAAATTGCCCAAATTTGCATATACCGGGTGGGGTAATAGTGAGCTCGACTTTGATAGCTTAATTTCTATGATAGCTAGAAATTTGATTTAAGAACATAAATAAACTAGAGAAAAAAGTCTACAAACGGAAATTATTTTTTAACATATTGGGTAAGGCAAGATGATTTTACAAGGGCAAGTGACTTATTTATAAATGGCATGTTGTGCATAAAAATTTTTTTTGGAGTCTTTTAAAGTCTTTTCACTACAAAATTATTATTCGCTATTTGTAAAGTAAAAAATATTATTGATTTATTTTGGTAATGCAATATATCTGAGCCAAACTTTTACTGTTGTAGGTCATATTATTAATAAAAGAATTGGTTTAAGTAAAAATTGAAAATTAGGAAATATGCCCATTGTGGTGACAACTGTGCCTTTTTACTTGGAGAGGAAAAATAGAAAGAGTAAGCAACAATGAAGGATATCAAATAATTTGACAGCGTTTTTGTAATACTAACACCACTTTGCTATCACTGGTAAGATTTTCAAAATTGAAATTGGTAAATTAACAGGAAATTATAGGCTATGTTACGAAGGTAACTCCTTTTCAATAGTTGAAGGTTTAATGCGTTAAATTAATGATTTTTTGCTACACTAAATCTGCAGTGATTACTTAGAAAGGCAAATAATTAATTATAATAATGTTACATGTGGCCTGTCAATAAAAATCATGTCTTGACAAAGTAGATTTAAAGATTTTCTATTCCATGAAAGAAAAACAAGCATTGGATGAAACAATTCTTAGCAGTATTAGAACTCAAATTAATTTTTCCTACGGTTGTATCTGCATAAACAATGCATTTAATTTTTTTTTATTTTAACTAAATGCCATGATATTCTATACGATTTATTGTACTAAAACTCAGAAAAAAAAGACAAAAGTTGAACCCATTTTACGCTTTTGAGATAAGTAGACACGATATATTTTTTTAAAAGCTAGAGAATACTACATAACTAGCATAACTATGAACATGTAAACTGATTTGGATGAGAATTGGTACGTTGTTTTATAAGGAAACAAGAGGCAGTTTCTGTTGCAAATTTTATGATTCTCAATATATATGTCACTTAAAAACTGACAATGCCAGATAACCAACGTAAAATTTTTTTAGTAGTCATTTTAACCATTTAATTTTTTTCTTTCCAACGAAGAAACGTTTATTTATTCTTAACATTTCTTATATGTACTGCAAGTCCACAATAACTGAGAGTGACTTATATTTGAGCATTTGGAGAGTTGCGGGGGAGAACGTTTGAAGGGGTAGAAAAATCACAGGCGGGTGGTGACAGAAGGGACAAAAATTGAAAAATGTGGAAAAATTTTCGGATTTGGAGGCAAAGTTTCTTTAGCACAGCCAAATAAAAGCTCTATTATAAACAAACTAACAAACAAACAAACACACAAAGAGAAGATGAGAATTGAAAAAGAAAAACGGGGTGACCGAGAAATAACCTTATGCTGCGCCATTGGTTAACCACCTGGCCGCAAGGGAGAGAATACCTTAAATTGTTTGTTAAGGTTGAAGTTACGAGTACTTGGTGAACTCACATATTGGCTACCTGCTCCTTTGGTGCTTTTCCGATTGGTCGCTACCGGTTTGCTCTGTTATGGACTAGTTCGGTTTTCCATTTTTGGAGTCCAACTAGGGTTTAAAAACTTATCAACTGGATATAATTTGTAAGTAACTTCATAGTGATAGTGTTTTGAGATTCGGCATTAGTCACTCTCAGTTATTTTGAATTCGTACTATAGTTTTTGACACATTTTGTAATCTTTGCTGATTTTGACAAAATGAATACTTTAAACTGTAGCACGTCCGTGCTGTTTACCAAAATTGGAAGAGTCTATAAAATGAAGTGTTAAATTAGAGACATGCAGTATCACTGAGGTAGAGAATGGTTCAGTTTTAACATAAAAGTCATCTTGTAAATCAAACTAAGTTTACTGCTATAAAATAGATTTATAAGTATAATAAGACAATTTATTTAAAAAAAATTAGATAAACTTTACATCAAAAATGTCTGTTTGCAAGTTAATAAACTATTATTTTAGCCAAATTTGCTTGTAGACCTAATTAAAACTAAATATCATATTCATATCATTCATATCATTCTTCCGCTATCTAATAATGCTCTTAAAATAGGAACTACTGTTTAGAAATTTTATTGAAAAGCATTTTTTTAATCATTATGTGCTGCAATTTGACAAAAAAGATTATTTTTCAAAATATTATCAAAATAGTCTTTGTTATTACAGTGTCAGTTGATTCTGTCTCTCAAAAGTGTACCATTACGGCAAAATCTATTGAGAGTTCTTAAATTTTTCATACACTTTGAGTAGATTGAATTCTGCCTAAAGTGCATTTCTAAATAATAGACGACACTGTACCCATTAATATTAACAAATATAATTGGCGTAAGATCATGTATACGCACTCAGTATAACAAATAGATTTACCTACTACGTATTAATTATTAATTACACAATATACTATCAAAGTTGTTTTCTAAAAATGTAAGGCTTAGCTTACTTAAATTTTCTAAAACATGACTTCGGGCTTCTGAAGCTACGAATGGGTCTTTTTATAGTTTATTTGGTTTAATTTTTTATTTGCATATTAAAAATAAACATTTATTTTCAGATAAACCATTTAATCTCACAATTATTATATCCTATTGCTCATTACACTTCAAAGCACTACCAAAATATGTTTAACTTGTTGATATATATGCTGCAAAATTTCTTAGATCTGTAAAGCTGGAGACTAGAGAAGAACAACGAGATAATTTGTCATATCATTTTTTTAACTTTTAAATTTACAGGCAAATAATAAATTTGATTAAATTTAATATTAGTTTTTAATGGTTGAATTTTTGCATATGAATTTGTATATCCTAATTTAAATATATAATCTCAAGTTAATAGAACTTATTGATATAAGTGAAAATTAATTACTTGCAACTTACAAGTAAAACTTGTAAGTTACCTTGACATACTCACATCAGTGGGGTACTTACACGTATTTTTTGTGTACAGCTAGTTTTTTAAATGCATATAATCATGAGCGTATTTCTAATCTCTCCTACTGTTTTTTTTCACGTAATTAAATATTTATTATTAAATTGGATATATTTGCTCTACAACGCCGTGAATTCTCATAGGCGTTCGAACATGACGTGTGATGACAGTACATTTACGTAGACGTCACATCTACGCAAATGTAATTATCCGACTAGACCCTCACAAATCCTTTGTCTGTCATTTTGTAATTCGGAAAATTACCATGAACTTTTAATTAGTTGCTAAATGGAGAAAATTGTGAGAACTAACGTAATTTGGTAACAAAATAAATTGTCTGTATGTAACAGACTATACCAAACTCAGGAGGTGATTGGTTGGATGACGTCATTCGTCACGTCCAATCACAACGCGTTCAATAATTGTAGTTTTTATTTATTTGATAATTAATATCTCAGACACTAAAGCTGTTATTTTGAAATTGTCGCCGACTACACATTATTTAATATGAATATAATATAAATTTCATGCAATTCGTCACTTAGTGCAAATAGCCTATTAATTTGCTTTTATCAAAATCGTTATGGAAGAGAAATTTGCAGCTTGTTTGTGGGTACGTGACTAGTACCTACATAAATTTAGAACTTCTTTATTACTGGTCAATTACATATACCTATCTAATAACCAATCAAACAAAAGAAAATTGTGTTCTACAAAAATTAAAAGTATGTAAACTTACACATACATAATTATGTATTAAGTAGATATATATGTAATACTTATGTATGTACAATGTACACCTGAAGAAATAGTGAAATAATTGTCAATCCTCGATTGGTTGATACTGATCCGCGTTTTCCTTGCTGAAATATATCGCAATCGCTTTAAATGTAATATGTCCACTGCAGTTGTTCCTGTTTGCTGTTCAACATACAAAAACGCTCTCTCTAAGGTAGCAAATCCTTTGTAATGTAAAATATGTTATCATCATTTCATTCTCCGTTCTCTTTTCTTTCTGGACGCTTAAAGTAGCAACTGCTAATTCCTAAATACTAAACTCTTGTTTTGTCTCATCAGACACAACTCAGTATTTGACATCTTCTTCCGTAACATTCTCAGAACCTTTCAGTCGCATCAATTAAAATAAATTTGACTCATCCTCTACTTTATTGTTTATGGTTCTAATCAGGTTTGCACGCAGTTCACTCAAAGGTAGCAGATCATCGTTGTTGTAGTGCATTTTGTATTTAGCATTCAAGGTTTTAACGAAGATTTTTGTATTGCTTTCTCCCGCACATTATTTTAAGTTTTGCTAACCTAAGAAACGACATCTTGCAGTGTTATTTCTTCGCAAACAACTTATGAGATGTTTATTTTCTGTCAGTGCTAAAAGGATTTCAAAAAGCAATCGCTTATAGCGAGGCCTACGTTACTTAAGTTACGTAGGCCTCGCCTATAGTTTCTCTTCACATTCTCAAGAACATCTTAATCCATAGGCTGTAGAACGCTGGTTGCATTTGGTAGTTAAACATCACAAAAATATCATTCTTTTATAGATTTTTCCCAAGATATGATAGAGCATTCTCTACCAGCAAAACTGCTTTAACAGAAAGACAATTTCTTCTCAAAAATTTTGTCATTGATGGAACAAAATTTTCATAAAACCAGGTCGTGTATAAGTTACCGTCCATTTAAGCGCCTTTTTGATTCTTGTAATAAAATGGTAGGGCTTGGGGTGATATGTTCTTCAGAGCATTTGAACAGGCCGATTTTCAAGTAACCATTAGCTGAATTTTGTGTCTTCCCGATGTATTTGCAGAAGCCATTATTCTCAGTCGTTCTTTACTCCTCTTGTATCCAGGCAGAAGTATCTTGCTGAGATGCCAATGTTTTCGCACGAAGCAATTTATAATTCAATCCACTCTCGTTGCAGTTGTATATTTGTTCATGTGTATGTATACTTGCTCTCTTCAATTAACTTATTGAAGGTTTGTTTAAATTTGTCGATTGCCGATATGTCTAGAGATAGTTTTTCCCACATTTATTCAGTTGTCTGACCCCATACGGTTTTTTTCATTTATCAAGCTAACTGGCACTCGCCGTAAATTGAATTGATCCATTTTGGGCAATTGTTGTAAACTAAGACCCGAAAGTGGTACCCCCTTCGACCTTTGTTGCGTAAACCACGTAAATAGTTCCCTTACTAACTTGTTCATAATCACTATTTTTTACAAATTTTCTACCAGTAGACGTGGAAGCTTGATTAGTACACCACTGTTCAATTTTAATACGATTTCTCCTCCAATCACCGACTGTATAACAACTTTTTTCGTTTGTGTCATGACAAAGGATAAACGAACTGATACAATGTATGTACATAAGTACATATGTGCACTGGAGTCCACAGAAAATTGGAACCCAATGAAAATCAGACTGACTGCTAGAAGCAACAACTTGCTTTGTCGGCGTTTATTTTCGACTCGTACTGCGATAGAAATAGGGAAATCTCCGGCAGCTCGATAACCCGGACAACGCTTAAGCTACCTCGAATAGTGAAGAAATTTTTTAAAACGAAATTTGACTTTATTGTACTTTTAATTCTTATCATAATGTAGTTCCTGTTTTGTTATTATAGACTAGTTTGGTCTATTTATTGCTACAGTTTAAATTTTGTTCGAGTAGCTATTATAAGGTTTAGGAGATTTGAGTTTTAGAAGTGATGGCGTTCAGAAAAGAGGAGTTTTAAAAATCTTTATGTTTAAGAAAGTAACGTATTGATAGGCATAACATTTTTTTATTATTAAAAGTGAAAAAAGTGTGCCACGTTTACAGACTATGCTGTATCTATATAATAGTCAGTGAAATTATGTTCGTTTATAAGCGGATCACTTGAGAACGGCTGAAGCGATTTGGTTAAGTTTTTCTTGAATATTTGTTATAGTCTGAATAAGGTTTATAGAGAAAAAAAATAGAAAAGTTGGCGGCAAATTGGAAAATTTGGGAAATACTAAAAGTGCATTTTTCTATTGGATTCTTGTATGAACTCAAGACCCTAACTCTCACTTCGAAAGATGTATATGCGTAATTCTTTTTTTTTCTTAATTTATTACGAGCCCGAAAAAGTTTTTAGGCCAAAAAATAAAATCAATTACAAAAAAAGGCAGAAATTTTGGACAAACTCTAAAAATCATCAATTTTGTATGCATTCTCGTTCATAATTGACGATAGGAACGACATATTTGTTAGATCTTTTTATTGTTTTGTCTGTTATGTTTTCGGGATAGAAATACCTCAATTAAATGTTTTCAATTAAAAAGTAACTCTATCGTCCCGCCACTAGCGCTTATTGGTTTCTGTAACACCCACAGATTCTAAACATTTCATGACGCAAATACAGATACCTATATAACAGTTGTTTCATAAAACTTCTTGAGATTAATTGTGATTTAAAATTTAATGAATAATTTAGTTTGCATAAAATTTTGACTTAAATTTTGGAACAAACAATAAAATTCATCTTGCCAAAAAATTTTTCTATTAACGTACTTCTAAATGTACTCCTCAAATTGAATATCTATAACCATAATTGTTAATAGATAAAATTATCACTCACAAATACGTTTCTTTCTCAATTTCACTTTGTTTACACATTCCCAATAGCTTTTCACAAATTCACAAATTCTACGTTTGTAGGGTCAGCTATTTATAAATTATTATAATTTTTATGGTAGACTTAAAATGTATGAAAACATCCTTCTACATAAGTATTTAAAAATTTGTAGTAAACTATATGGACTATAAATGATTACAATACTGGCCTCCCCAAAGGACTACACTATCCGGTAGGAAAGCGCTCATCTAAAGATTATCTTCCATCACCCATTTATTCAAATTCGTCGTAAATTTTAAAACTAAAAACATAGTTTGACCGTTCTGTATGTTAACATCAATCCCTACATGCCGCTTAACTTTTGTCTTATTTTTTTTACCAGAAACTTTTTACAGTTAAAAATTGAACAAAAATATGTAATGCTTTTGCTTCTTAAACTTGAAGAAAATTTAAACTTGTACAGTAAACTTAGTAATGTTAAATGTTTCTTAATGCAAGCGTAGAAGCAAAGAAATGTCGCTAATTTTTTATACCCTAGTTATTAGCGACATGAACACCAAAGAGACTGAAAAGTAGCACGACTTGCCAGCTTAGTGTATCAAAATTTCCGATATTGATAAACTTTTTCATCTGTCAAGACTATGTTAATACGATATATCTTGAAGGCGTCGACAAACATACTTCTTTATATAACATTTTTGTCTTTTGTTTCTATATTTTTTTTACGATTTTCTGACATTTCCGTTTAATATTTATTTATTACGCGTCATACGTTATGATTGAAACAAACGGCTGCTTTTTTGTTTTTGTTTTACAAAAAGGTTTTAGAAGCAACTGAGGAAGTGTAGAAGAAAGCTTCAATAAGTGCACGTCAATTAGAAAGACTTTGCGCTGATTCTACTTTTAATGCGCTAAGGTTCTAATAATTATTTATTCTGATTAAGAGCCGATATATTGAACTTCTTATAAAGTAGCAAGTAACTACTGGCCAGGTAAACTTATGAACTACGTTTAAGTATTTTCGGTCTTTTCATCAAAAATCATCATATTTGAAGTGTCCTATAGTTGCTTGAACGTGCAGAATGTTTTCACAAACCTAGCATTTTTGACCAATTTCCTTAAAAGAGTGAAAAACCATGAATAGTAGAGTTAAATAGAGAGATAGCTAGAAAAGTTAAAGTCTGAACATTTTCATTTTATTTTATGACTGCATCTGCATTTTGCCTCTTAATGTGGAGTAGAGGGAGGAGAAGATAAGAACACGTGATATGAGATATTTGCTAGCTCTCGTTGATTTACTGAGCGCCTTCAAATATTTTTAAATAAAAGTGCCGAGTTTTATTTCTTTGAAAATAAATTGCGATGGAAGAAATATTAATTATCCCATCTATGTAAGTTATCTGTGTGTATCGATACTTCTCTCAAGTACTGTAGTTTGTCATCCTTTTATGAATTAAAATATCCAAGCATTTGATAGGATGGTTCATAAATCATAATGTAATGTATGTGAAATATTTACACCACCAGCAGAACAGTGAAAAATTGGGATTAAGATTCTTCTTCAAAACGTCTTACGGGCTGCTTTAACCTAATTATACATAATTGTACATACCCGTTAGTAAAGTTACAGAGAACAATTACGCTACTAGCGTGTGAATATACACATTAAGCCTAAACCACCAAGTAATCTTACTTGGAATGCTATAGGCACGTCAATAGAGCAGGTCAAGCCTTGGAGATGAAGGTAATATGAATCTACTTATGGATAAAAAGTATAATTCGCCCATATTTTAAAATTAAATTTATAGAAAAATCGAATTACTTCTTGCAGATTAAAAAAAAATTGTCACCTTATCATCTCAAGGGAGAAATTGCTCTGGCATTATCTCGCAAAGTCTTACATTTCAGTTTGCTTTTGAAAATTTTGTGTAAACAAGCATCAGTTGGCTGTCGACTTCCGCAAATTAAGAGAGCAAAACCTTTCAATCCTCGTTCCGCTCAATGATTTCACGGATTATGAAACGACAAACAGGAAAGAACTACTTGTGGGGTGAATTCAGTGTCCGTCCGTAACTAGCTGGTGTCCTGAGGGAGGCACGAAGACGTTATGGATATGTTTGGGGTGCATTAGGGTGCCATGCGGTCCCTCAATAGACTGCAATTTCACCGGGCACAATGAATACAATGGTCCAGGCCAAGTACTTGCCCAAACAAGCGGCTTTCGAACATTCCCCTGATGTCATCACCTGATGTTAACGAATGTACAGAATTAGGCGACGATTTCGTCTAATTATTACGAACGGGACGAAAGGAATTTAGATTTTGTTCCCAGGATCCGAAAATATCAAAGAAAAACCGACAACTATCCGTAACCATCGGGATATAAGTGCTTCTATAAGTCTAGATAAGCCCCGGCAATCTTTTTAAATCCCGAAGCCGCAATATTGGCGCGGCTCGATACCTGTGTTCCATGTAATCCTTATAATGTAAAATCCTCGTCCTTTCTTTGGCTTAGTAAAGTTTCATCCTTCTACACGAAATTTCAAAAGCTCAAAGGTACCGACGATTATTTAGTTCATAAGCCAGACCAGTTTTTTCTTTTCGACGATGTTTATCTTTTTCCTCCGCGTGTGATATTGTATCGCATTGTTTAATTTCTTCGACTATGGGAGGCGATCAGTCAACCCTATAGAATTCTTGATCGATTAGCCGCAGAACCTGATGCAATTTCTCCAATACGCAATAAATTAATGCAATTATTATAACAGTGTTTAGCAAATCCCTCTCGCAACAACCCGGATAAAAACGCCCCTATTCATCGCAGCAATAGAAATTGAATCGTTGCAAATAATGTAAATACTGGGGAGCCTCGAGTAGGGGTGTCGCCCTCACTAGGAGGCTAATTCTTGATTACGCAACTAATAACACGATAAACTCGCTCCGTTATTATTGCAAGTGTAAACACTAGTATCGATAACGAGACTAGTAGTTTAATAAAAAAATTAGTACGTTATCCGCACCAGAGGCGCGTTCTTCTCATGAATGGATGTACTTCCAGAAAAAATGATCTCTAGATCGATCAAAAGTTAATTAATTGGTATGAGTGAAGTCAGATGGTCCATAGGCGGCGCGGTCAAGTGGATCTGGTTACGTCTGTCATCTAGTTATCCGGTCGCACACTGCCAACAAGGAAAGTGAAAAAACATGCGACTCTCGAAAAGGGATTGTTGATGGTTGAGACCGCTCAATTTGTCGCTGTTTTTCCAGAGGATGATACACCTATTTGTGGAGAGAGAATGTTTTGGGTTTTTGACCTGGGGTGGTCCCTTGTCTTGTGTCGGCCGCTCGGACAGATGAGAAGTTGGCTTGAGGCTGCAGGACAACTACGGATGCAGGCAAAAAAATCTCAACTAAAAATAACTTGAAAACTTTATCACACATTTTTTTTATAAAATAAAAGCCGTAATAAAAAAGAAGTTTGGCTTAGTTGATGATCTAGATAGAGGACAGTTATTTTAAGTAGACAGGAAAACAAGAGCGCGTTTCAACCAGAATTGCATATCTACTTATAATAGGAGCGACTAAAAAAGGTTTGTCTAAATTTTAAAAAGAACTAGGAACAGAAACTAACCATAAAATATTTTTTCTTTAATAAAATTAGACGACATCTTTAAATTGATAACAGAAAAGCTTTGATTTGGTAATTCATTATCAATAAGTTTTGTTCTATATATTATTTAAGATTGAAACCTAATTGGACACTATTAGAATTAAAGATGCAACAGTTGTAAAAATCAAAATCATTTCTTCACAGTTTTCAGAGTTAGCTTATTTCGTTATTGTTAATTTTTTATACTGACAAAAGCCTTCTCAGCTGCAGCAGTTTCTCTATCAAACCAAATGCTGGATGTGATTTACCGAAATGTTTACTCAGAAATATAACTAAAATCAGAAATTTAAATTAAAAACTTGTAGCTGGCTTAGATTTAGAAGAGAATAATTTGCAGTTTAGAACTGAACGTGCTGAATTGTTTAAAAAAGGCTTATTTCAACGTAAGTTTTATACTATAAGCAAATATCTATTTAATACAAAAAAGATACTAGGGTTAAGTTCTTTATAATCCATAATTTTTATATAGTCAACTAACCCTTGATAAGTTCTATAATTACTACGATCGAAACATTAAAAGGTTTCTCTTTTTTGGCCGATCCTGCGCCGGCTCATAGAAGCCAAATAGGTAGCTGATGTGTACTCACATATTTTTCAAAAATTCTTTCCTTACTCTTGATGTGAGCTCTTGATATTTCTTCCGGTTTCATAACATGATGCAATTTTTGTAATTTTTTCTAAGACAATGATGAGTTAAAAGTGCAATTTGTGAGTGGAAATATAATTTTTTGAATGGCTAAAATTCAATTTGACCAATAAGTAAATTCATGAAAACTGAGAATATGGATTTGTTGTCACAATTTTGGCAACTAATTTTTTTAACGAAAGATTTTGTTCTTTTACTAAATTTGTAGTTACTTTACAAAAATACTGTAATTAGATTTTAAGTTAATCACCGCTCAGGGGGCTGCAAGATTTAAATTTTTTTATAACTTTCCGGTTTTATTTGCTTTTCTAGTCGTTAGAAAATGTAAAAAAATTCTTGTTATAGGTTTGATAAAAGCTTTTCAAAAAATTTAGATAATTTTTTTTACTTTCTATTAGGTTTAAAATTTAATATAAATCTAAAATTATTCGTAATATATTTTTTACCAAATTTAGAAAAAACTTAACGTGAAAGGAGATGTTCATATACTCGTCACGCAAGTGAGTGAAAATTTTAAAGATTTCTCTGAAAATGTAATTTGTGCGCTGTTAGAAATTTTCAATGTTTGCGCTGAAAAATTCACTATTGGATAAAACTCACTTATAAATGATACAAATTTGCAATCTCCTTAAAATTTTAAATGTTTAGTTTAAAAATGGGTAAACATTACAAAAAAATTTAACTCACATTTTGGACTTTATTTTTACCTTGATAGAAAATTATTTAAACTCTCACTAATTTGGAAAAGTTGAACGTAGTAGTATATAAGATCTTTTCTTTAGTTTTATTTGGAATATAAAACCTTGTGTTTAGTCTCATATAACTTGCTTTGAAGAGAAAGGGAAGCAATAAGTATCAACACACATTTATAGAAGTTCAATTTCAGAATCTAAACTAAATTATTTCTAATATGGAATATAGAGATACACCTAACAAAACTATAACTTCAGGATGGCAACAATGGCATTTATATAATAATTGTCGTGATACAAGATTTCCTAATTAAAGTTACAAGTCGTAGTAAAACAGGGTGGTCAGTTCTTAAGATTATTCTCCATTCTAAGGCCTAAATGATATTTTACCTTTATCGTATAAGTATAACAACATTAGAAATAATCACTAAGTGGGAAGAAGTATCTTTGAATAATGTACATAAGTATGTAAAAGATAAAGTTTAAAGATAAAAAAACACAAAATTTTAATCTATTCTAGACAATACATTGTACAAAAATGACGGACAATGCTAAATAACGTGCATCACGCTCAGAAACGTAAAAATTTAATTATTCTTTCTATTCCACCACTTATATTTTCTTCCAGCTGTTGAAATCGCTCTAAATAAAAAATAATTCCTATTATCTGTAGTGTTTGCATAACCCAAGTATAGTGCAGGTCTAAACTTAAGTGACCTATTATCTTCTTTTTATAATTCTCTCAGCTTGAAGATCTCTGAAAAAAAATTATTTCAGATCTACAATAACTGAAAACACAGAAAAAAAAATTTACTTGACTAGATTCTCAGAAAATTTATTAATTTATAAAAACATTTATTGTTGTACTCACACATATCAATTTCTTGCCTCGTTAGTTGATTTTTTTGTTTTACTCTGTAATTTGTTTGTGGTGTCACGGTCGAAGACAAGCTTGCGGTGACAGATTCATTAACCTCCGGGGGCCTTTAGCCGAAAAATCATCGTCATCGTCTCACCTGAATTCTGGTAGCTTCTTAAACAAAATGCACGACACCCTAAGGCGAAAAACTTAATGAACAACTAAACTTTGCAGGATAGCTTGGAGCGTCGTCAAGTAGTCGACGTCGAGACGGTAATGTCGCACCGACGCCGCCACAGGCGACCGCCGCTATGAAATGCGCCGCCGCAACCAAATCCGGAAACAATGGCGTCTATCCTTGCGCCAATCAAATCCGGCGATCAACGCAACCACTCAGGCGAGCTTAATTGCTGATACGCCTCTAGATCTCTGTTTCAGTATTAACACCTGAAAGTGTACATGCGATTTCGGTGTAAAAGCTTTAGGTTTTGCTGATAGTTTGCATTTTCTTTTATGTAACTAGCGTTTGTATGCGATTTTGGGGGTTGATTGCAAAATTACGAAGAGCTTTCGTGTGGAGGTGATAGTGCGAGTTTTTGCGGTTTGGTGGGGAATTGATGGGTTGTTTTGGGGAATTTCATGAAATTTCAGGAATTTTTGACGAGATTTGAGTTGTGTGATCCCCTCTTTTCCGGGGGTGGGGTTCGTTGTGGACACGCCCTTATGGTACGCAGATCAAGTCATCCTTGAACGGCTGAGTGACACGATGCTGAAGCCAGTCTTTGCTACGCTTCGTGTGGTAAAGCACAGTGAGTCTCACTAACCATACGTACTTGAGCACGTGCTGTAATATCTGGAGATCAACCGACCACGATAGAACGGATAATTACAGCCAAATCAGGCGGAATCGGTGTACCCCCGCGGGTTCAAAACAGCAACCCTTAAGTGTACAGTGGAACTTTGTTCTGGTTACCGGGAAGAAACTATAGGTATTGTTTTTGTGATTATTTACTTTTGTTGAGTGACGGAACTGACTTTGTCAGACGGTGATGGTTAATTTGCCGAACAGGTAAGCTTTACGCACTTTTACATTCCTTAACCACGATAAGAGCTTTTGGGAATTTAGAAAATCTCAGAAGTTCGAAGGAGATCACAAACTAAGCTTTCTTTAATTATGGCAATAATCGTGAAAAACTTTGAAAAAGTTCTGTAAATTTTTCATGATTCTTAGTCGAAAAGCTCGTTAATGACTTGAATTAATGTTCTTCAAAAGAGCTCTAAACTAGCAGAGCAAGTAAAGTTAGAAATCGTTTGATACTTATCATAGCTTTTCGCAATTTTCAGTTTCTCAGGAAAAGTTGTATTGGCAACTTGTATTTTTTTTGGAACAGTGCATTTTCTAGAACCAGCTGAAGTGAAAAGTTGTTTGATTCAGATTAGAGCTTTTGTCGATTTTCGGTTGTTCGGTGTAAAATCTGGCGAATTAGATACTCAAACGCAATAATGGCCTCGTTGCGGATCATGCCGATTATGAGAGAAGTAATTAAAATTTATAATTTCCCGGAGGAAATTGCGTTGATAATGGCAAAGCTTTGGCGCGCCAAAAACCGATGAAACGGTACCCGGCAAAAATGGGAGAGTTTGAGTTTTGGGTCTCGAATTTTTATTGATATCGGCCGGTTTTATCGCAGCAGGTCCTCAGCGGGCTTTCCGAAATCTCTCAAAGCTGTCGTTAACCGTCGGGCATCGCGACGCGCCCCCAGCAATAAAGCTCGGCTTACTAGATTTACTTTATAGGATGCCAGTGTTACAATTATCTGAAGCGCCGGCTCTCAGCCGGGTCGTGTGTGGCATTGAGGCCGCCATAAGGGCAGGAAACCTCTATACAAATCGGCGAACTTCACTCGAACTCTTGGCACATAATTAGAAAGCGCATTTTTCCAACAGCCCCGGACTTAACGATGTAGGTTTATATAATTGTAAAGGAAAACGAGATCAAAGGGAGTAATTTTTGTTAATCCTCCGTCCTTGCACTAACTCTGCCCCGTGAACATTACCGGGAAAAGTTACAAACACACCAGTCCGGATTTTGTAAGAGATCGCTTTCATGTCGAACTTTTAAAGGCATTACACTTTACGATAAAATTGTAACGACTTTTATGCGGGAATCGCCGTCAAAGGGGTAAACGGGTGCTTGTGTGCATTTTTGCCAAAGCCCCGAATGCGAGTTTTCGACGCGATGAAAGCTGCATTATGTGTTATTCCCGCCGACTTGATTCTTGCCTTGACGGTGGCGCCGACGGTGCGCTTTTCGCTCTTTTTGTCGTCTTTGGATTAATTAATTTGCCAGACGGCCGACCCGATTGAAACGACGACAAATCGTCGAAGACTCGAAAAAATTTTTGATTGACATATCGTCGTATCAAAAGCGAAGATAAGACGACGCGGATCGACAAAACCGACGTACGAAAGTTAATTATCGCAAGATTTACATTAATAAAAGAACGGAACGGACAATAAAACCAAGATTTCTAATGAGGCGGCTGCAGTGATTAACACTTTTTCCTATTTGCCTATCAGTCAAGTGATTAAAAAGTTGCTACATTTAACAGCACACCGGACAGACCACTTAACTTCAAGGTGTACCTAACTATCTGCGTAAATGTGTTTAACCAATAAGCACTAAGAATTTTTAATCTTAAATACCCTTACGCTTCCAACCTAAACAAATATAGACATTATCAATTTTTTTACAAACCAACCCCAATCACTTAATATCTACCTATTTACAAGCTTGCAAATATTTTAATTACACTTCAAACTTCCTCATTAAAACATTATAATATTGCTGATTTGAAAGCTAAAATAAAATTTTCAGGAGTCACAGACCTTTATTGTCGATTTTATCTTTTCTCTCTTCCGTCGACCTCCGCACGGGTAGGTAAGCGAAACAAAAATTTCTTGAATAAGAAGTTCGCGATCGGTGATTAGGAATTTTGAACTTCTTTATTGAAGAGGATAATTAAACTTTATGATTTGCTTATTAGTAATACGCATACTTATTCAATTATCCATGTTGGATATTTAACAAAATATAATTCAAGATAATAAATTAAAATTTTGTGTTTTCGTTGTAATTTTATTAAAAATATTAAACGTCGGTAATAAAACCCATTTCGGATTTATATTTGTTTATTGAAAAAATTCTCTCACCTCCGTTATTTGGATTAATTTTCGGCGCAGGATGAAAAGCAATTTATTGACATCAATTAAAAATTACTATGTATAATTTTAAAATCACCAAATTTTAAACAGTATTTTTTGACAAGTTGGAAAATTTGTTCAGCAGGAGTAGATTACTATAATATCTTCGAACAATGCTTATTACGACACTACTCCGGCCGTTTGTTCTCGTGCTCATATATAGCTTAATTCAAGGAAGTGTAGAAAACATATTAACTTTGTTCTAAACAAGACAAAGGTGGAGAGGATATATCCGCACTATTCTTAGTTACAGTTATTATAATAGTATTGAAAAAGTACAATATAAATTCTCTTGGTAGAGTTGTTTTCTGTTGCCGCATAGTTTACTTAATATATATTTTTGTTAAAGATATCTAAGAGATGTACCAATTTGAACTTATGAAGTATGAAACAAATATGATTATAGATGGAAAAGATAACAATGTCTCTAAATCAAACAACTGCTTTCGTTTGATGTATTTTACTTGTTAGAATAATGTTAAACAAAATTTTTTGAACGTATCAAAAATCTTCCTCAATTTTACGTCCACGCTTTATATTTATAAAAAATGTCAAATTTCATAAAATCAGTGATTTGGCAACAAAAATTGAGGAAATATAACGAGTCTACATATCTTTACCTAAAACAATTAGAAAAGTTCAGAATTTAGTAGGGCAAAACTAATGCTTCGTGTATCTACAAGTCAATAAAATAACTTTATTACATTTGCTAATCTTTTCAAGACAGATTTCTTATTGCTTTCATGCCATATAAAATTTTATTAAAAGTAAAAACAATAACAAACAAATTCTATGTTATCTCCAGGTATATTTACGGATTACTTTATGCTTGTAAATATTATTACTTTTAAGTCGTTCTTTTGTAAAATGCTTCTAATTAGCAGTTGCTTGATGTAGGCCTATTTAACTAATAAATTTCCTTGTTCTTCTCCTCTATTTTCGATATTTGAATTGACTTAGTGCAGTTTCTCATTAAAATGTTGTGTTTGCTTAGTATCAGTTCATTAATGACGGAATACCATACTACAGATAATAGCTGATATTAAGATAATTTTGCATAAGAAGTATGATAATTTTTATTTATTGGTTTCTATGTAATAAAGTTTTTCCTAAACGGATCCATCATAATTATTGATATATTTCCTCGTGCGCTATATTTTGAAAATATTATCACGTACAGAATGATTCAGATTTAATTTTGAATATTTTGCCAAAATATTTTTCTCCTGGTTGTGGTTTGAGTAAATATGGCTTTCACTTGCTTTCACAGAAAGTTTCCAATAGTCAAATATCCCTATTTCATTTAAAATTTATGTCTGATTTGTCATTTCAGTTTTAGTTTTTTAAATTTGTTTTTCTATATTTTACAGCAGTGTTTCTTTAAACAAATATTTTTACACAACCAATTTAACATAATTTTTGCTTAAACATTTGCATTTTCTGAAGCTAATATCACTAAAGCTAACCCCTTTACTTTAAATACTTTAAGTCAATTGTTGTTCTATATTAAGAATTTTGAGAAATTGAAAGAAGAGTTGGAGCAAACCAATGACATATTTTTAAAAATATAATTCAACCGGCATGTTGCCGGTATATTATACTTTGTTCAAAATAATTTAAAAAATTGTTTTCTGTAAAGTAAATTTTTGTATTTTTAAAAATTTTCAGTACCTTTGCAGAACACAAAAATGATAAGAAAGCTTTTTTGTGAGCTTCAACACTTTTAACATCTCTCTACAGGAATTACTAGGTAAAAGGGGGATTTGTATGTAATATTTCTTGGAATCATATCGATGGAAAGAATAATTTGTCAAAATATTCAAGAGCAAATCTGAATAGTTATGAAACTCTTTGTGGATTTAATAACCTAATTATATTATAGAACGTCACATTAAAATAAGAGCGTCTTAATACAATGAAGATAAAAGTGAGTTTCTTGACCGGGGTTTGAACCGGGCCCATTCAATTTTGATTTTTCTGACCACTAAGCAATCAGGTTACATTAGTCTACCTCGTTACACGTCCATCTCATTTGCACCTATAATGTAATTAGTGTCAACTCTTAATCTCAAGAATGTTACACTTTTGATTTTTAGTAATCTTCATTCTAGAAAATCAAATTTCTTATATTTAGTTCTTTGGCTCTCTAAACTAAGAACTTAAACAAACTTTGTTACTGCTACCATTGTATATGGATTAATAATCATACAACGCTGCTACTATACTGCGAGTTCACAATAACTGAAAGTGACTCATATTTGAGCATTTGGAGAGTTGCGGGGAAGAACGTGGGAAGGGGTAAGAAAGTCATAGGCGAGTGGTAACAGAAGGGACAAAAATTGAAAAATGTGGAAATTTTTTTGAGTTTATGCAAAGTTTCTTTATCACAGCTAGGTGAAGCTCCATTAAAAACACACAAACAAAATATGAGAATTCAAAAACAAAAACAGAAATACCGAGAAAAACTTTATGCTGCGCCACTGGTTAACCACGTGGGCGCAAGTGAGAGACTACCTTAAAATGTTTGTTAAGATTGAAGTTACTCGGTGAACGCAAAAGTTGCTATCGGCTCTTTCCGTGCTTTTCCGATCGGTCGCTCCCGGTTTGCTCTGTTGTGGACTAGTTCAGTTCTCCAATTTTTGAGCGCAAAGCGCAAGCTTTAGTTGGCTTTAAAAGCTTATCAACTGAATAGAATCTTGTACGTAACTTCATAGTAATAGTGTTTTGATATTAGGCATTAGTCACTTTCAGTTATTTTGGACTAGTACTATTAGTAATAAGGCTTTTAGTTTAAAAATTGTTTTGTTTGTTTTTCTTCGAGGCTAGCTACTTGCATTAGCATAGTAACATCTGAGTTGCTATTTTTCAAATTATTTTTGTAGGCAATGCATGGATTAGTTAATTTATTATTTGAGTTGTTTATTATAATAACTACCCATAGTTCTTTAAGCACTTGACTTAACTTTTTTGCAAAGAAATGTTTTGTTTGTTAATATTACAATAGAAAAAAAGGATTTTTTAATATTTTACTTGGTATGCATCATAGACACGAATGTTTGAAACTGGATTCTGCAAATCAAGATAAGAATGGAATAACTTAGAACCTATATGTCTGTAGCTAAACTATAATTTGCTTAAGTTATTGATGCCAAAAGTTGGTGAAAAGAATTAACATTAAAGAGACGCAATTTTCACAGATTTACTCAACATCCACTTGTTCTTGGCACTTTAAAACATTTCTAAGAAGGTAAACAATAACTTAAAGTTGGCAAGTTTAATAAATAGATTTTACAAAATTGATTTAAAACATTGTAAAATTGTGGCTGGAGAGAAATTATGCAATAATTTTGACAAGAATTAATTTAATTATTAGATGCGATACCGAAATTTACCCAAACTATGTTATAAGACTTGTCAGACAGCAAGCGCGGAGATAAAGTGTTTATGTGATAGAAGAAAAAAGTTTTATATTTTGGAAAAAGTGATCAGCTGTGGTTTAATTTTTCTTTAGAAACTTCTTCCTAGGAGTTAGATAACGGTGTCGTTGAGCTCTTCATTAATATAAATCATTGGCACCGAGGCCAGGAGCCGAATTATTCAGTTGTCACAGTTTGAAAAGGTTAACATCTTGTTCAGAGGCACAGCACCGAGGATCACGCATTGTTTGTTGTAGAGTCGCGGTTGTTTCAGCCGCCGGGGTGATATATGAACATGAGTAGCAAAGATCTATGACAAGCGTTGGCCATTGTTCACAACGGGTGGTCGGCAACCACTGCGACCAAATGAAGACAAATTTCAACCGGGTACATTGCTGCTTTGTCCTGCGTACCGCTGATTGCGCGACGAGAAGACACGATCTGTCGATGATTAAACAATTTCGTTCGTTCCAGGTGCTCTTAAGAGGACAACCTGGGAGCCACCTCCGGACCCGTCCCGACTCCGGGCGGGTTTTCACCAGTGATCTCCGCGGCCAAGACGCTTTCTCTACGGGAATCAACGTGTGCTGAGGCTTTGTGGAAGATGCCCCACAAAGGTAGGACGAGTTTGGTTGGAGCGTTTGATGGTGGTTAAAGGCGTTTGTGCTTTTGACGAGTGCAGTGGCAACCCTCGAAATAATCGCACCCACTGCATAATAACTCACCCCTCGATTACATACACGCTGCGGTCTTTAATCAAGCTGCAATTAACTCGAGTTTTTCGTTCCCTCGCCGTAATGATCGAGTTAATATACAGAACACGTCATCGCGATCGACTTGTAAACCCGTGCGGTTTTCAAAAGCCTCAAATTGCCGGACTCAAGGGCTGTCTAATTGTGTTTTGTCCTATAACGCACACGCTTCCCGATTATTCCCACGGATTTACATGACGATGCGCGTTGGGATTTTTGCGTCGTTAGCGTCTTTTTGGTTCGAATTATGCAGAAAGCTGGCAGACTTGAATTAGTTTTCAGTCATTTCCATTCCTCCATTAATTTATGTCTGGTCGACTTTGCGAGGCTGTCACCATCTTGCCGGCTAAAGAGTCCCCACTCCCGAGTTTCACGTCTCGGTACATCCTCAATTCGCCATGTAATGTTAAGGCTAATGCAATTTGAACGCGAGTGTCGCGAACTACGGGTTACCGAGTCAACAAAGAGACGCCATTTTCACGAGTCCGGGCTCCGGGAAGGACGGAGACGGATGCCCGGAGCTGGTGATCGAGCGAGACGCGACGGCTTGTCGACGGGAATAACTGATTCCTCGGGGACTCGGTCTATGTGCATCCTCTGTTCTGCCTCCAAAGATCGTGTCTTCACCTCAACGGATCGTTCTCTTGAGATTATTGCCTTTGATTCGGCCACCTGCTGTCACTACACTTTTCTTCGACACCTAATCTCCTGCCGGAATTGCCGTATTCCAGAAAAATGCTCACCAGCTAAGTAGCTAATGGACAAGAGATAAGGGATAAAAGGGGTTTAAGTGCGTTATAATCCGATCCTACATTAGTGAATAGAAAGCCGACTAGCTGAGGTAATTCTAGGAATAAAGCGGGGGTGGATTGGAAGTTGGCGAGTTGCTCCGCAACTATTCACTTATGTCTTGATGCTACATATTCGAGATTAACCAATCCGGATCGACTGCGTGATATAAATCCCAATTACGTTAATTCCCCATTGCGACTATTTCCGAAAACTTTAAATTCAAACGAGCATTAGTCTCAGTTTCTCTCTGAACTCGGAATTAATTAATTAATTTTATCATTTGGCTAAAAAAAGACGTAAATACGTTGAAATAAATATTTTACTAACATAAATATTCTCTTGCTTTATCATGCTTGGGTATGATCGATATAGTGACATTATTGAAATTGAAGAGGTCTTAAGCTTAGAGAGCGATTAAATTTATTTGATGAGCTATAATGATATTTAGTTTTATGTAGTTCTTGTGTAATTATATAGTTTACTGGAGGTAGTTATGTTTTACGGACTCATTGGATCTGAGCTTTTAAAGAAGATAACAGAACTTGTATATTTTACGAGCTTCAACTTTGCCACAAGCTTTTCTTTTATTGTTTATTTTATTTCATAATCAAAGAATGATAGTAATCAGTGCCAAACTTGCAAATAAATCTCATAAAGTGACAAGTAGTCATTTAATATTTTCATAAAATATATTGAAAGTAGGTCTTCAAACTCGCCAGCCATTTTTGCTTGTGGGGGCTTTTTTATTTTTTTCTTAAATAATAATGAACTAACATTTTTATTTAGCCTTAGCCTTAGTCGTAGAGAATTCCATACAAGTAAAAAATCTTTTTTGCTAAATCAAGCTATTTATCTTCAAGAAAATAAATGAAATTTGCCTTAAACATTGCTATAACGGTCCACCCAGTTTGGGGTTGAAGGCGTATTCTAACATAATATGCAGTCTAAAACATTATTAGAATGTGGCATTGAAGTGCAGTTTCATCAAATGCCACAATCTAGTAGCGTTGCGGACTGTATATTGTGCTAGAGTAAACCTCCAACTCCAAACTTGGTGGACTTTTAGAGCGACCTCGCTCTAAAAGTCTAAAAGGTTAAAAAAGCTTAAACGGCTTGATCTAGAATTAATCGTAGAATAGAGATAAAGAAAAAAAAGGAAAGAAAGATCAAAATATATGTGAGAAGACCAACCAAGGCAGGTTCTAATAGACATTGAATATAAAGAGTGATGAACACAAACTCAAAGCAAGTAGAAATGGAGAAAAATAGTAGACATTTTAAAAACTTACAAAAAATTATAGAAAAATAAAACAGAATGTCAAGTGATATCTCTCGAATCGAGTATGTGATAGATAAATATCTACACTAAATATGTTTAACTTTTTATTGTTGTAAGTACTGGCCGACAAAGAATTGGAATTCGTTATTTAACATAATTAACTTTCATATTTTCAGGCACTAAATTGCTATAAACCTTAATAGATTTGGTTTTGATTTCTGAAAAAATTTAGTGTACCTAATTAGCATTTCTACTTTCTAGCAGGTCTAGCAGTTCAGGCAGATTTGAGTAATACTGAATGTTTTTTGGGAAAATTACTGTTTTTAATATATTTTTTAAAATTTCTATATTAATTTTTGTAATCAAGAGAAATTTCATCCTTCCATTTTCTTCAATTTTCTGTCATAATAAACCATTCTTCTCATTTTGCTAAATAAGCCGACGTTCTCTAATTTTAGTTCCTTGTATCTAGGAAAATTGAGCATTAATGGCGTTAATACGGAACTATATGAACAAGTTTTTGGCATAATTTTAAAAGTTTCTCTATTTTTTTAATTAAGTTACCTACTCCTTTCAAGTTTTATAAAACTAGTAAACAAAACTTGTAGGTATATCCGCCTTCTTACATTTGTTGCTTTATGACGTACTTATTCTGCCATCTGCCAAGCAAACCGACGTTTTGGATAAAATTATTCAAATATTAATAAATAAACTTAAATTAGTTATAAATAACGTTGATTTATTAAAGTAAGAATATAAAGTTTTTAGATTATTCGGAGAATTCAGTGTGTTTAATTGTTACATTTAAGTAACAAATTTTATTTTTCATACTTTCAGTAACATATTGACATATGACATGAGAAATCCCTGTCTTGTGAGTTACTGAAATTTATGGTGGTTATAGTAAATGTTTCTGAAAATTAATAAAGAGACAACGCTTTTGCGACTGATATCAGATAATTCGGAAAGTAACGTGCCGGGGCTAAAAAAAATCGGGCGGTTCAATTATGCACTATTTATCGACAAGGTTTCCCTCAGTTAACCGGTTATTTGTCGTGAATAACCAAGAATTTTCCTTGTAATTCAGCATTAATCTACACTCGGCGAATTCAAAGCGAGGAAGGCCGTGCTTGAGCAAGCACAAAATAGGACATAGATTAAATCCTATCCTTAACTCGCATTGCTACCACCCTCACGCACTCCAGACGCACTGTCGCTGTTATAAATCGAGTCGAAATCATTGTTCGCGCTATCGCAGCAACGCCGCGATAAATTTGACCGATCGTTTTTTTCAGAAGAGGACCTCATGCATCACTCTATGGGCCAAAATACAATTTTCGGTTGTTCCTCGGCCGGTCACAGCGGAATCAATCAATTAGGCGGCGTTTACGTCAACGGCCGCCCTTTACCCGACTCAACCCGCCAGAAAATCGTGGAACTGGCGCATTCGGGAGCCCGACCCTGTGATATCTCTAGAATTCTTCAAGTATCCAACGGTTGCGTCTCGAAAATTTTGGGAAGGTAAAAAGGAATTAAGTTCCGTTGTTATGTGCATCTGATTAAAGCTGTGTTCACAGGTACTACGAAACTGGCTCTATTAAACCTAGAGCGATCGGCGGATCAAAACCTAGAGTCGCCACGACGCCCGTCGTCAACAAAATTGCCGAATTCAAGAGAGAGTGTCCGTCGATATTTGCTTGGGAAATCAGAGATCGACTTCTGACGGAAGGAGTTTGCAATAACGACAACATCCCTAGTGTAAGTTGAACCAATGTGCACAAAGTATCTAGCTCAAGTCGAACCAATTACTATTTAACGACACAAACACCCAGAAGAGTAGGGAAAACGTCAGGGGTAAATAACCTGATACAACAAAGTTCGATCTCGGATCTATCCTGTGCCCCGTGTTTGTGTAACATGTCGTATGTCAACGCTGTGCAAACTCTATTAGTGACAAGATCCCGTTCTATTTACTTAGACTTGACAGAACTGCAGGTAGTTCAGTTACAATGCGGCTTACGCTCAAACGCTACCTATAGAAATACCATGCGAATTTATCAAAACGATACTCGAAACAGTAATAGGTTAGTTTCGTGTAAGCATTGTGCAGCGACAAATGCTCTTGTCGTCACTTTAAGGAGATTTATGTTGGCCGGGTTCTCAAAAGGCACTTTTGTGTTCAAAATTGTGTTGCCAACTCAAAGAGACCGATCCCGGGTACGAGGACCCCACTTTAGGAATGCACTCGTTAACGACACTAATCGAATTCGATATCATGGCGATTTTGCGGTTATTGCCATTGTCTCTATCATTACAAAGAGAGGAATCGGGAACACCTGGTACAACCCGCTGCTATTATCATAAAAACAAACGAGCCCATCTGCCCAATAGCGAACCGGAAACTCCGCCATTTTCTATATTCCCCTGTCCGAGCGCATCCCTCTTTTTAATCTATATAAGGCGCTGACAGCAATTCCGACTGGTCCCTCTTGATGCTTTCACGCAATGCGTATCATAGTTGCTATCGATGAGTGAGGCTACGCACGCGCCAAATTACAACACTTTACAGATTTATCTTTCTTGAACATGTAGAGTTCGCGTTGATGGAAAAGATGTTTTTCTGGAGGGTAAGTAATTAAAATCGGAGGGAAAGGATGAGAGGGTGCGTGCGAGGAGGTGGTGACGACATCGAAAATATTTCTGGAGTTTCCCAAGTTTCGACGTGATGTTGTCATAAAGTAAGTTAGTTTTGGAAGTTTCACCGGGCTCGTGTAAGAGCGTTCGATCGCGAACGTCTGGTGCTTCTGGTAGCGTCAGAACGGCCCTATTTACAGACGTTTTCCTCCTTACAGTAGCATTTCCTGTTCACATTCGATTGCACCCGAATTGTTTGACCTATCATGCCAGTCTCGCCCCTAAGCTATTTATGTCAATGATGGAACTGCCCTTCAATTCCGGGCTCTTCCCCACGCATTGATAACCTTCAAGTGCACAGAACAGTAGCTAATTCTGAATTCCGTAACATTAAACCTTCGAACTGTCTCAGTCTGGCACAAAATACGTGCGTACTAGTAAAGCTTCCTAATTCTTAATGCACCACCCAAGGGCCGATTACCTGAATCGTTGATCTCGTTATAAAAGGAACAATATTTATCAGCGTTTAAAAGTCCGTCGGACCAAATCTACCATAATAGTTTGACCGCGCCAGATACCATCTCCCCTCTTTAATTTGTTTCTAAGCTTTAACACTACGTTGAAAACTGAAATATTTTATTTAAACATATAAATTTCTTTACGGATTTCTGCTTTCAATTATTGTCGCATAGGGGGGCTCTCCTTAAATTCTATAAAAATATTTGCATCTACCTGAAAAGCCACATGTTGATCCTATGACTTGTTGCAATTTTTAAATTATGTTTTAAAAACAGCCTAATACTGTAAATCGATTTTCAACCAAAGAGAATAGAGCAGTTAACTCCAAGAGTGTCAAATCCAACTTCAAATGATAAACATTATCACTAATGGTAGTTGTATTTTGTCAGATTTAGAAGATTGCTTGACTAATTGATGAAAGGGTCCATTCTGTTATATTTAACATACATTGAATGGATCCGCACCATACAAATGGTACTGTTAAGGCACATAAATGTTTAAGTATTTTCATATTATTTTTTCTTAGATCTTCCTAATCGTAGTTTTTCTGAAAAGTTGAATTCCTTTAGAAAATTGGTCTCAATGACGGAAAAAATAGTTTTGTTAAGATTTAAAGTAAACTTTAGATGTTTGGTTATTGAGCAGAGTATGGACATGCAATGCTATGAAACGTAAGAGCTATTTTTTTATCCACACCGTGCCACATTTAATTTAATTGCATAAATTCACTTTTGTAGAGTCAAACGAAAATTATCTAATTAACGGGAAGAGTTGTAATCGCAGTAATTGAAAACTAATAGCACCATTTACTTAAAATTTTTAATTTAAAAAAGGTTTATTGTGAGTGGAAGTTTTTTCTACTCAAAATTTGTCTCTTTTTGTGATAGCCCTAAAAAGACACAGCAGGTAAATGGTAAAGTTAGACTTCTCAAATTTTGCATACTCGATTTGCAAATTTGTGGCGAAAATGGAACAAGTTCGTTTCAAGCGCGGTTGAAATTTGATATAAATTCGATTTTTCTCATCGAAAAGCCTTAAGCGCGTTTAGCATACTTTCCCTCGTCCTCCAGACAGGCCACCATTTTCTGTAATCTCTGTCTATTTTTATAATCCCCGCGTTCCAGCACTCTCCCGCCCTTCCAACGGCGTTACCTTGGTTACACCAACCCCAAAATACCGGCACACTCCAATTTTCCTCTATCTTATTTGCTCTGATTTTATTTTCTGCAAGCTTTTCCGAAACTCAAAAACACTTTCCAATCGCGAGATTTAATGGTGGTTTGATCCATTTTGGTTCAAAAAATAACGAATTACCCTTCCACAAAAAATACAGGGGAAAGCTTAAAAATTGGATAAAATTAGGATAATTATCGCTGGCGAATCCGGGCCAACAGCGGTTTCGAAAAAGCGACCACAAAGCCCGGACGCGATCGAGTGTGTTTCATAATTTAAAGCGTTCGGAGTTAGGCGGTTATTACCATCAAGGAGGCATTGTCCCGGGGGAGAACAGCCGCCCTGTCGAAAGGGAAATCACTGTGGTTTCATAAATTGAACAATTTAATACGGCGAAATTCAATTACATTTTACGATAAATTTCTTTCGAGTTCATTTCGAAACTCGCGTTATTACCGGGACATCCTGACGGTCGGGTGTCCCTACACGAGCTCGGCTATTTCACATATGACCGAACACGAATTGTACAACACGCTTAGCTGATCCTATTCAAAAAATTCGCCCCTCGCGCCCCCTATTTGGGCCATATCGTCGACAGACGTCGCACGTCGCGACGCTGTCCTTTTTTGGCTGACGGCGCGGCTCGGCTCACCGATGACGTGTGGTTGAAAGTTGGCGGGGTGTGGCGGTTTTCGCAAATCCGCCGGATATCAGTTTCTCGATCTAGTCTGTCAAAAGCAGGGCCAGCTGATGACATGTGGCTTTACAATACCACATGGTCTACATACATTTACATTAATTTCATTACCCTAATTGGCGGGTCGCGATTTAAAACTGAAATCAGCCGCTGCGACGCGGGCATTGTGCGTGTCCACGACAGGACCAATTGGCGATTTTATCACGCTACAAGGGACTTGACGATAAATTATTTAAAGTTCCCAATTATAACACTTCCGCCACTTCAATCCAGAACTCGCCGATTGACAATCAATTGTTGAAAACACAGACTGGAAAATTGATAATGGTAATTAAAATTATCGGTAACAACAGCGTTATTGCAAACAAGGTCTGAAACATTTATCACTTTAGAAAGAACAGGAAGTAGTTTAGTTCTTCAGAATGTGACGGTTATAACAAATTTAACTACAATTTAGCTTATAATTTCAAAAAATAAAAGTTTTCAATTTATTATTTTAAATGTTCCATCAATCATAGATAATTTTTTTTTATTATTAAGTCTCGTTGATGTAACGATATTAAATGGTTGTAAAGTGTTTTTGAGCAGGTTTTACTAAAACAGTTTAAAATTTACACTTTGCCAAAAAACAGAATTTATCAATTAAAATGTTAGAATTTTCAATCTCCATTCTGTTTTTAAAATTGCATATTGGTCTGTTAACTTTTCAAGAGAATTAGAAAGGGCATTAATTAACGGTAGACGACCGCACTTCTGTGTTTCATTTTTTGTGAATAAAGATCTGAATAGAATCTGGTTCAGATTTTGATTTATATCTTTCTAATTGCGAAGGAATGCTGATGCAAAGACAATGAGAAGATAACGGTAAGAGGTGAAATATAAATAACCGTAAATGATGTCGTGAGTCAGTTGAGTTCGATTATAGTTAATATTTTATTTTTGACTAATGAAATCTAAAGAATTATATTCACTTAAATACATATTTCTGTCTATATACAAGTGTTCGAGAAATATAGATAGCGTTTCATGGAAGTGTTTTTTGATTAATTTGATACTTAAGGCAAAATTAATTAACAAAAACTATAAACGAGAGTTGAACTGTAAATTTGCTTAACTTTTAGGTTCAAAACTGCAATTTGTTAGTAAAAATTATGAAAGAAAATGTTGAAATTCAGGAAATTTGAACATATATGACGTTTGAACGTTTATTTTTACTGCCTTCTTACTAAATTTTTACTTATTGAGTTCAGTAAATAACAACGAGACATCGTTAGTTAGTCAAGAAAGTTTCGCTACTGTAGCTACTAAAAATTATTTATTTTAAATGTTACTAAAATTCTACTAAAGAATTTGTACAAAATTGCTGAATAATAAAATATTAAATACAATATATCAACATAAATTAAGAAAGTTGATAAGGGGAAGTATCAAAATTAAAGGAGTTAAGAAGTAATCAGATTTAAGAAAATCTTTCATATTCAATTACCTTTCATAGGAGATTGTAGTTTAGTAGCATTTTCTATGAGTAGTAAATTTACCGTTGATTTTGGAAACTGGAAGACGAATTTCTGCTTCTCCGATATAGTTTCGGTATGACATTATTAGAATCAGCTCAAACAAACAAATAATAAATGAAGGATTCTAGTTAGCTTTGATTTGAATATGAGAAATAGTTCTGCAAATTGCATTTTCATAACCTTAAATGTTACAGAGTAAACATTACGTATAGTTATAAGAATTTTAAAATTACGTTAATTTTTTGCATTATATTCTTACGATTAGTTTGACTATTATATTTTCATAATCAAGAAACTACATAATAATTGCTTAAATCGAAGCATTTTGACCTAAAATGATTTGTATTAAGAAAACTACTAGAAGAATCAAAAGAATTCTTGCATCAATTGTCTGTAAATAGGTATGTTTGTTTGCTAATAATTAACAATATTATTACTTAATAATGTCAACTTAATAAATGTGAAACAGTAGAAAATTGGATAAAATTATTTCAGCTTTTTACATTTTTGTACTTTTCACTACACGATTGACGATTTAGCCGCCAAATTATTTACGCATCTATCCTATTCATCGGGTTATGCTCCTTTCGACTAGTATCTCTTTCCTCAAAAGTATAGTAAATTTTTTTAGTAATAAAGTAATAAGAGCTAAAAGCTGCTATTTCTATTTAATGTATATGTATCTTGGTATGTTGATATTTGTTTTATAATCCTTTTTACTATATATCCTCTTTTTGCTAAGAAGAGTTGTTACTGAATAATTTATCCATTTTTGTTACTACTCTAACTTAATTTGTAATTGATGTCTATTATTAGATATTTATAGGGTTTTACTTGTTCTTAAAGCTTTCTCTCAAGTCCTATATTGTATTTTTCTTCTAGTCTTCCCATTCATATGGTTTTAATTTTCTAGATATTAATTTTTATATTTATAATTCCAAGTTTATCTTAATCTGCATCGTTTATAATTAACTACATTCTTAGCATGATTCTATTTCTGTTATTATCTTCAATTTCCAGACTCCTATATAATATTTACCTAGTTAGTGCTTTTTAATTTTTTTGGCTATACCCGTCCATTAAAGTTAAGAAAAAATAACTTAACACACACCCCCACCTCAAACCCATTTTGCTGATAGAGCTTTCGATGTCTCATTTTCTACACTTAGAAATTTTTTGGGAATTATTGCATTGGAATTTTATACACTCAATAAGTTGTTGTTCTATCGTATTTTTCTTTAATATGTTCTATAAATTGCCTTATATAAGAAGGGACCATCAAATACCTTCTCTATGTATACGGAGCATGCATCGATTTGACATCCCACTGTAAGAGCCTTTTCGCAAAACTGTTATACTATGAAGATTTTGTCTATTGTATTTATTTGTATTTTTTCTAAACTCAGCTTAAGTTTCTTTCACCGTGCGTTCTATTTTTTTATAATCTGATTTTTAGAATGCTCGCTTACAATGTTTCTCCTTAAGTAATATCTATATAATCAGAAAATTTTTGTTGACTCATTTTTTTATAGAGGTGAAGCCTATTTTTGTCATAAGAAATCATCTTATATTTTATTGGTGTATTGATTATGTCTAATAGTGATTCTTAATGTTTGTTTATCTGATCATTTCTACGGGTGATTCATTATGGGTTTATGCTATCCTTAATTTTATTTTCCATTCTTGCTGTGTTATTTCTTCTTCGTGTAATTGATTTTCTTCTTGTGATGTGCTCTTCCTCATTTTTTTGTTTTCGTATTATATTAAACTTTAGATACATATTAAAGTTCAGATTTATTGATAATTTAAAATTTTATACCTTGACAATCTATATTTATAGTCAGCATTTTTAGAAAATTAAATATTTTGTTGAGTATTTTAATATAGCAAATAAACCCTCTAGTTCTTGCTAAATGTGCCTTTGCCTTCAAAATTTATTATTTAAATAAAAATACCTAAAATTGGTTAATAATAAAAAGGGTCGCATGTTTTAAACAAATATATTTAATTTACTTTTCAATTGTAATTGGAAAAACATTTTTAAATAACCTTTAATTGCAAATCGTGGCTAAGCAACTTATTCTTTACTTTAAGCAGAATTTTTAAACTATACAATTACATTACACTGCAAACACAAAATATTAATCAATATTTATACATATTATGAGTGTTTCATTATCTTTGAGGCAGTTAAATTTTTAGTAAAAATGTGAAAGCTCCTTGTTCTTAAAAATATTTCTCTATGAAACAATAAAAAAAATGTTAAAAAACAAAATAATTCGCTAAAAATTATCTTAGAGCAGGTTTAGTTTGAAAGCTTTTACAACTCATTAACGTCACTTGAAACAATTTCCCGTTCTTTTTGTTGTAACTTTGCCGTTTAAGTTATTAACAACTTACATTTCCTTATTTCCACACTTAATAAAATTGTTAAATTTTTTTCTAGATTTTTGTGTTAACATAACAACATAGTGAAAGCTTTTGGAAAAAACTGGTCGAATTTGAGGAGTATTAAGAATTTATTAAATAAATGAAAATAATTTACTTTCGGGTTTGAATGTTAATGAATTAATTTCTTCAGATTCCTATTCACTTATTCAAGATTTAATCCATTGAATGAATTGTTAAGTAAGAAGCTTTTTTGAGAGAATATGTTGAAGGATTATTTATATAATTAATATTTGTTAAAATTATTTAAATTAATTCCATGGAAATTGTTTGAATATGTAGTTTTTTTTGTCATTTACACTCAAACGGTCCAGGCGACACTTTTACCTAATGATAAATTTAATTAGGAAAATCTCGTATTTGCCACCCCCGCTTTATTTGTCGCAGTTTTTTGGAAATTTTTGATTAGTAAACTCTGTTCCGAGGTGACACTGCTTAATTGTTGTTATGCATCAAAATCTCTATTTAATTAAACATCGTCCCTCGTCCGAGCTCCGACTAAAGCTTTGAATAAATTCCGTCCTTTATTTAACGGTTTATTAGCCGTAGAGATGTAAATCGAAGCCAAGAAATATCCTCTCGCTCCCTGTCCGACCGCTTGTTGGTGACGTTACAGTGACGAGGTGTTGTGTTTCCAGTTGGTTAGTCGCAAAGAATGGACCATAATAACATCCATCCAGGGATAGGGATAAGCCAGTTACATGGGGTGTTTGTAGTGCGTGAGTTGCACAGCGTTGCATCTGGCATACGTATTGTTTGCATACGCGATTTTCCCACAATTCACTTTGAGAAATTATTTTTATATTGTAGGTGTCGTCGATCAACCGGGTGTTACGGAATTTGGCGTCGCAGAAGGAGCAACAAGCGTCGGCACAAAGCGAGTCCGTTTACGATAAGTTGAGGATGTTTAACGGGCAAACGCCAGGATGGGCTTGGTATCCGGCCACCCCGACGGGGCCGCATCTTACACTTCCACCAGCCAGTGCTGCTCTCACTAGTCAGATCACTAGAGACGACTTGCAGAAAAGAGGTGAGAAATTTGTTTTTGTACATGCAAGAATTCTTTACGAGAGTTTATAAAACTTTGACTGCAACTCAACTGAGTCGAATAACTATTCGACTCTGTGTAAAAGTTCTTCGAAAGGTTACTTGCAGGAATACTTTCCAAGAAATTTTTACTGCGATAACAAACAAAACTTGTAGTTTGGATCTTCAACCGCGATTGCTCTCATCACACGGGCAAAAATCCAATTGTCAAGAGCTTTTTTGCATCAATTTCATGAAAGGAGTTTTAATTCAATGTAAACTGATGTAATTCTCTTAAATTATATTTAGTAGACTAAACAAGGTACCAGTTCTGGTGTCAAACTATAACGTCAAATATTTAAAAATTAAATAATTATTTAACATTGTTTGCTCTAAAAAGTGCAGTTCTACCAGGAAAGGTTTAAAGGAGTGTAAGGATGAGCTAGAAAGAAATTGCAGAATGACTCGAGCAAGTAAAAGGCTCGCTATAAATGAAGATTAATAGAAATTGTTTTTTGTGATGATTACCAGATAAATTGCTGTATTGAAGAATGTTATAATGTTAAAATAACGAAGGAATTGTGCAAATTTCCAGATAGCTTAGTCCAATTTCTTAGTTACGATTTAGTCTCGCTAAACCCAAAGTGATAATTTCCTCTTTCTTACAAAAAAATTTAAGAATAGGGCTAAAATTTCGTGCTAAGTAGCAAAACTTTGGCGTTTATTTTGGCTAGCTGATTATTTTTATATTTTGGGGATATTGGCGGCGTTTGGGGGTTGTAAGCGACCTTGGTTTTGACAGGTTGTCTCTGTTTTTGCCAAAAATTATATGCGCATTTTGTTTATTTTGCGAGCAGCGTTTGTTGTTGGTGGCGGCGGTGTTTTGATTGGACCCGGCATAAACACGGGCGCTGAGAAATTGGCCAAAAACGGAGTGTGTGTTGGATCAGATGTGGAGGAACGGCGGACGTCGGCGGCACCGGGGAAGTTAGCGTCTCTGTGCATTCCCACCCCGTGTGCGCGTCCCTATTTACTTCCGCTCCTGTAAACTCCACCCCATTTCATATCCACCCTCGCCATTTCATTCTCCTTGTTTTATTTCATCTTCTGATCCTATTCCCTCTCCCTCCTGTTTATGTTTTCCACTGACGAATCTCGCAGAATTTACATAATTTTAGCAATTTTTGGGGCGATCGCCGAATAACGGACTCCCTTTGGCGACGGGCAAATTAAAAATTCTAACCGCACTGCCCGATTTCATTTCATTTTGAAAACTCACGCGAGAAGAGGCGCAGCCTTGAAATCGACAACCATGTCTCGCTTTAATCAGGTTTTGCGTCCTGGAACATTTTCCGCTCGACTTCCCTTTTACCTACAGTCAGATCTCGCCTTTCCTGCTGAATTCGAGCTACATGCATCAAAATCATCACGTAAGAACATGCACTTTGCGCAAAACGCTTATTTCAATCACGCGCATTTCCTTCCAGTTTAAAGAACTTTTACTTATTCCTCCAATTACTCGAAGATTCAGAGTACAAGATTCGATTTTCCGTCTAAATTTTTGGACGATAATAAAATTGCGCGGCTAATTGCTCGCTCGTGCTGGCAGCTTATCGGTAAACGTGAATTGCTGATTTGTTCGGTGGTTGGTGGAAAACGCGCGTTTTTCAGCGGCGTTAATGGACGCCCTGCGTTGTCGAGTGTTACGATGAAATTTACCGCTAACACAATTACCGGTTTAGATTGGGCAGCAAAAGTTCACTCGCACGGAAGTTATGTTCATTTTGAAACGACCGCCCCCTGCAAACTAAATTATTTTATCTTTCCTACCTCCCTCTGACCTCCGCTACCAGCTTAGATCGCTATAAAGCGTGGCTCGCTTTCATAACGCAATTTTACTACCCGAGACAGAGGCGTCCGAAAATTCCTAAACGTTAGCCCGGGGAAAGCAACAAAATATTCAGTTAGAGAAAAAAAATTGAAATGCTCGTAGAAGGTTAATAGGATTTTCTGATCTTTCTCGAAAAATAAATTGAATTTTCCATCAAACTGGCCTCTATTTAAACAAACTTGCATCAGAGGATGGCTTATTGATTCATGCTGCTTAATTATAATTTTCTGTGGACTGTAATTCGGAACTTCGGCGTTGTTTGCGTGGATTTCAAGAAAAATCAAAGAGGCTCGCGGGAACTTCACAAAGCGAGTCAAAGTTTCGAGATCTCGAGAAATCCCAAAGATATATCTTTGCTTCTACGAAACTGCCCTGAATACGGGCGTTATCGTAATTGCTGCTCCAAATTGTTAATCTTTAATGACGTTCAGATGTAATATCCTGCCGCAATAATTTACGGTATTAATGAGCGTCCGTACTCACGCAATTTGCGATGATGTGACTGAATCCGCAATGTTGCGGTGCAAACAGAAAATGCACGTTGTTTGTACATTGAGATAATTTATGAATGAACGGGAATGGTTTTTGATTAATTAAATTTGTTTTATTTTAATTGAGCACAGCGGGTTTTCATGTGAGTTCACTTTTATTACGACCCGAAAACAAACACGCCGCTAAAATTACAGTTTGCACAAACACGCGTGCGTATTATACGCCAGCAATGTAATTAAACAAACCGGAAGAGCGAACAGCGCGACAAAAATTTCGAGAAATTTTCCAATTTCAGATATAAACACAGCAACAAATACCAATCGCTATAAAGCCAACATAGCAAAAAAAAACTGTGTTCTCGCCAAAGTTGAATCCCTGGAAAATGGAAAATTTTCGACTTTGAACCCTGATTTATTTCTTCAACTTAGTCTCTTACTATAAATTAAATAAATGCCACACTTTCTCTGTAAATTGCACTTCTGTCAAATGAGGTAGATTCGCCCGGCGCCTCCGCCATTTGTAAACTTTTTCTCACAACAGTTTATTTTTGTTTAGGAGCCCGCGTTCATTATTGAGACAAGATTGTCTGTAAACTATAAATCTCGAACAAAAAATATTAAAATAAGAAAACTCTCTTTTCTGCTATAACCCTTGGAACACTGTTTATTTCTTTTTGGGCGGTGAGACCACCATTTAGTTCGTTGTAAGTTTTATTTTTAATTAAAAAACAACACATTATAGACAAATATATTCTGTATTGAAAAATCAACTAGAAGTACTGCAAAATTAAGAAAGAACAACAAAAGACTGCTAATGTGACAAAAGATCACCGCAGAAATCTAATTTCTTTCATTCTCATCTTCGAGAACAGAATAATCACAAATAATGAGAAAATATTGTAAGAAAATTGTTTTTCAACATTTGTCTGTTTTTTTCCGGTCACAACAAATAAGTGAAACCAGAGACGGTAAAGTTGTCTCCGATTTTTTGCTACGTAATTTTTGAAATATTATGAACTGCACGCCGGCAAAGGTGATCTCCAATCAATTCGAGATAAGGCACGAAGACATTATCTACTTGAGATTACACGTTCAGGTACTTTTATTAACACATCAAATTGTAGGTACACAACTTATTAATGCAGGCTGGTTAAAATTTATTATTCTTCCATATTTGTTTGCATTTTCATTTGTTAGTCGTCAAAAAAGCTTCATACCCTCAGAATATGTTTATTTTGTTTTATAATTTAAGAGACCAAGGTAGAACGTTCATAGTAAATAAATTTACAAGGTATACAAGACATAAACTACTTTATATTTTCTTAATGAATCCAAAAAAGTTAAGCTGCAGTTTTGTTGCAGATTTTCCAAGAGTTATAAACTTGCAAACTAGTTATGAACTGTAGCTTTTCGGACAGTTTGCCTTGTCGGTTGAATAAGTATTTAAATTAGTTCCTTTAGCAAATTATTTGCTGCAAGAGGACCTAATTCTGGTCTACATACATTTTGATATTAATTGTATAGAAACTTTTCAAATTATCCATTCCAAATATCTTTATCTCATTTGCTATAAATATCTTGACAAAAATTGAAACTTTCACAAAATGGTTTTAGTTTTTTCTCATAGTTACACATTTAAGTGGAAAGTATGCATTTTTACAGCTATTGATAAAGTTTGTATCGGAGTAAATTTGTCAAATTGCTTTGATTTCTCACATGTTGCTGAGTGGTCACGTTTTAGATGTCTGTAAAATCTGTTTTGAAACATTGTAAGTCAAGATATCTGTAAATCGTAGTTCCATAGTTCATCATGATTTTGGGACTTATACTAAATACAAAAGTTCATCTTTGTAGAAATGAAAGATGAACTTTTTATTGTCGCTTTCTCAGTGATAGTAAGGAAAACTTGCTTCTATGTGCTGGTTAACGCATTTCACAATTGAATTTTAGTTTATTTAAAAAACAGCTGCAACTTTATAATTCCTTCTTCTCAGCTTTCTAATGGGTATTTCACATCTGGAAAATAAATTCTGCTTTCTAGTTTTTTTCAAGTATTATTTCTGTCTGTATTGGTGTTGTCTTAAAAATAGATACTTCTAAATGATTTTTTGATTCGTGTTTGTCGTTATCGAAATAACCATTTTACAAATATTCTTGTTGTTTTATCTATATTTTAATAACAATACTAATTAAAAAAATCTCTTTGATAAATAGCAAGTACACAGACTTCCAGTTCCTGACAGCTGAGAAACGCTACAAGTCTATGACGTATAATTTCGTACTGATCATTATTAGATTTATTTGAAAAAGCTGAAATTATTGGGCCTGGGTAAGGTCTCCAAAAAGTTGAATTAATATTTCAGCTGTAATGCAAGCAGTACCCTGTTATTTTAAATTACTGGTAACAGTGTTGATGAAGTCCTTTGGTTTCAGCTGATGCCATCCACGAGAACACGTCGGACGGCAATTCCGAGCACAACTCTTCCTGCGATGAGGACTCCCAACTAAGGTTGCGGCTGAAAAGGAAGTTACAGCGGAACAGGACGTCGTTTACAAACGAGCAGATCGATAGCCTTGAGAAAGGTACTTTTCGCCATCTCTTGTTTAATTCCTGCAATCGTTTCATTGGTTTGGTATTTTTTTTCCAGAGTTCGAGCGCACGCACTATCCTGACGTATTTGCGAGGGAGAGGCTGGCTGAGAAAATTGGATTACCTGAGGCACGTATCCAGGTAACAATTTTTTTCACCAACATCAGTAGAGGAACTATTGGTAGAGCTTAAGTCGCGTCGCGGAGGTGGGTTTAATGAAATCTGTGTCGCGGGGGCGAACGCGGGCGGTATTAGGAAAACGGTCTTTAGAAACACTGCAATTTGGATAAGTAACGTGGAGGATGAATGAAAAGCAGTAGTCGGAACGGTAAAATGGCGCACACTCGCATGGATACTTTATCTAAATTACAGGCAGGGTTTTCATCAACTGAGAGCTGTAAAACGTGCCTTTTATGCGAGTATAAACAGAGCGAGTTTAGAAACATGAAATGATTACGTACTTTTGTGAAGTATCTTTTGATTTCTGGCACGGAACTCGCTATTTGCACATTGCCCTTATTTGGTTTCTTTTGAGGGTCCAATAAGGCTCTCACCAAATAAACATATCCCATTTAATAATCCCCCGCTTTCAATATGCCGTTTAAGTCCTCGTGGGCGATCTTTTACATCACAATATTTATCATTGCATGTAGATAATGTGTACCCAGCGGGGCCCTACCCGGCAAATAGACGGCGCGATGCCGAATTGGAGCCACACGGTGTTGACGCATGTTTTCAAGCTTCGTTGGCTGCTGGTATTGATCACCGTGAGTGCCAAACCTGAATCGGATGTGTTTACGCTCGTATTTTTGCACAGCGTTACGCCAAATCCATTGAAATCACTCTCTGCTCATTTCCATTCCATATTTCCACATTTCGATGAAAACTCAGAAAGCAAACACGGATCGGAGCGAAGCGAAATTAAGCGCTTTGCAGCATCGCATACAGGAGAAAAAACGGTTCCTGTCCAACGGACGGAAAAATCCGGAACACCGACGAGCACACACCCCGGCTCGACAGAATCTAGTTCGCGATTTTCAACAAATTTTCTCAAAAAAAACTTACGGTTCAACACAACTTTTCAACCACCCAAAATTTTCTTTATTAACTTTTAAACGTCCACTCTTGAGAAAAGAGGCAACGTACATTTGTTTGTATTGTGCAGTTTGCTTTCAGTTTTCTTCAGCTTATTGAATGATTTCTCTCCATCTCCTCCGGAGATAATCACCAATACTTACTCTTCGGGTCTTTTGATCGATTTCGTTTTATCTTTCTTCTCCTATTCTTAGATTTTCATATTCTTTGCTACACGGTTCTTGAGAAATTTTGAGAATGTTTTATGTTAGTATCAATACTTATACTGCCTCGAATTGTTACCCATATATTGCCTGAACTCAAGAACTTGGTTTTCACGTCCGTAGGTAATTGAAGCTTCATATACGTTACTATCTAAGAGTACTATCTTATTTACAAACCTCAAGTGATTAAATTGTTTCCTTAACGCATATCTGTTTACATAACATTTTTTTAACGTCTTGCATCTTCACATCAAACGTAGCATGTTTGTCGATGTACTAAGCGTAAGATTTGAATATTGAAGTCGATTATTGATTTATCAATTGTTGAAAGCAACTAACAAGCCATTTTAGTAGCATCTCATAGTAGGTTGGCTCTGAAATCTGAATAAAAAGTGGCGTAATACTCTTTATACTTTTCAAAAGACTAAAATTCTAAAAATTGTTGATAGTTGCAATTTTGGTTAGCCGCTTATAGAATATCAAGAAGAGGTCTGTAGTT
Organism: Pyrochroa serraticornis; assembly: GCA_905333025.2. Classification (NCBI taxonomy): domain Eukaryota; kingdom Metazoa; phylum Arthropoda; class Insecta; order Coleoptera; family Pyrochroidae; genus Pyrochroa; species Pyrochroa serraticornis. The sequence continues at coordinate 1,872,676 of HG995157.1, read as the reverse complement.
AATAATTAACAAAATAATGATAATTAACAAAACCTATTTTCTTAAAGAGGAAGGAAACTTTAATATGTTTCTATTTATCCTAAAATTTCTCTTCTTCTGTGTAGTTTAGTATAGGTACTCAGTTTTCTTTGAAGCGATTGTCATTCACATTTGCTTTATATAAACAAAACTCAAATGCAATAGCAAAAAGTAATTTTTCTATAACAAAAAGTAATTTTGCTACAGAAAAAACGCTGGATAATTTCAGTTTTCATTGGAAATTTCAATTGATATGTGTATTAAATGAAAAGCCCTAGCTTGCAATCAATTCTGAATTTTAACTAAATTATTTCAAATTCTTGTTTCAATTATACCATTAAGTAATTTTTTACTCGCAAGTCCAAAATGAATGACAATATGTACTTAAAGCTTTCAGGAGAGTTTCAAATAATAAACTTACATAAACAAACACAATCTGCCACTTTGTAAATAAAATAATTGTCGTTATTTACTTTTCGTGGTCATATACCTCTATGGATGGTTGCGACATTTCAACAAAAATAAGACGATGTTAAAATTTTGAAAAATTTCTAATATAAAACAGTAAACCATGATAAATGAGCATCGCCGCGCATCTGTAGAGTTTTGGTAGATTAATTATAAATTATCAATCTGAAAACGTCTACTTTAATGACTGTTCAGTAATTTTCACAGTGAGTAGCAACAATGTATTAATTATGAGTATCAGGTTGCGTAAGCGATAATCAATGAATTTGTAAAAAACTGACAACAACTACCAACTACCAATGAAATAAAAAAAAAGAATCAAATCCGTGGTAGAGAAAGCGACCTGTAATTTTGATACTTTGTCGATGTGGTGCAATGTCCTCTCGAAATCCCCAATATCGAGGTAAAGAACTTAGAAGCTCGCATAATGGAATGCGTCGCATTTAATTCTCGATGGTAAGGAGCTTCCTTCGTTTCGCTTTTTATTAATCGCCGCGACGGGCTGCCAGAATTTACGGTTAACGTAATTATCGCGTCTCGGCATTAGTTGATAGCGTCGCCGCCGTTGCGCACGTGTCCGCAAAAAAGGCAATTAACCAGTTCGTTTGAAAATATAGCAATTGCGTAGAACGAAAGGAACAAGCAAAAACGGGGGACAGAATTGTGGATCTGAACCCGTCGACCGTAGATAATATAAACGACCAGCCCACGCAATATTGGCCATGTCATCGCCCTGCTACATAAATAAAAGAAATGCTCACTGTATACATCAACATCTCGCAAGGGAAGCTATAGTGAAATTGTCATTTTTCATTGGGCAACAACAAATAAACGTCCCCGAGCCGACGCAAATTGTTTCGAGATTAATTGCGATATGATGAGGACCGAGAGGAAAATCGACGATTACGGTGGTTGACAATACAATTTTTGTTGCAGGTTTGGTTCAGCAATCGAAGAGCCAAATGGAGGCGCGAAGAGAAACTCAGGAACCAAAGGAGGGCCGTCGACCAAGTGGGAGCGGTCAGTCCGCCAGCTTCTGCCGGGAGATTGCCGATCAACTCCGGATTCAACCCCATGTACTCCATCCCGCAGCCTATTGCTACCATGGCAGATACCTACAGGTAAGCTATCGTCACATTTTAAATTCATCAGTTTCGAAGGGTAGAATTAAACTGGTCAATGTTGTTTCATACTTTTTTCCTTTTTGCTTTGTTTAATCCTTCAGGTTATCTCATAATCTTTTCATCTTATTTTAAAAAGCAAGTATTTAGCAATAATTTCGTGGCTAAAACGAAACATTTAGTAATTTTGAAGACGTAGTAGTTGAGACCCCTGAAGTTGGTGGTAAATTTTTGGAATACTCCTCGCAGCAGTCGCCTCTGTCCTGACGTTCAAAATCTCTCTGATGTCTATGCACAAGACGAGCTGACAGCTCTTCAGGCATCCAGCAATCACCGGTAGCCGCTGGTTGCGCGTTTTTTTTAGTCTCGCTGTTGTCCTTCCTAAAACACGCGACGTCCCGCTGTTTGGCCCGACATGGTCGAGGCTAAGTGAGGGATTCTGGCCATCCTAGTCGACAGGCTAATCCTCTGGCGGGCCGCTGACATGACGTGACCGCTGCAAGCATGTCACGTCACTCGGATTCCGGCAGACACCTTTGTTTATGCGGGTTTCAGATCTCCAACTGATAACATGACAATCCACCAAAATCATCTCTACTTCCTAGTGGCGGCAGTAGCAAAAAAAATTGTTTAATTAACCGTGTGTTTTTCTTTGTTACAGTTCCATGTCGGGTGGACTCAGTAGCACTTGTCTCCAGCAGCGCGACGCTACTGGTTATCCATATATGTTTCACGATCCGTTGCACTCTTTGAGTACTTCGTATAACTCGAGGGCAGCCGCATGCAATCCTGCGGTGGCACACGCACAACCCACAACGCATCCCTCGTATGCACCTGGAACAACACCAACGTCTGTACCTGTATCGACCGGAACAGGTATGCACTTTTAATTTCTAACGGCATAGAAGCGGAAGGAAACAAATTGCTTTTGGTGGTGAAAATCAACATGCAACTATCGAGATCTTAAAATAGACATTGGAATCGACTTGGAAAACCGATGAATATTCAGGTTTTTACGTCTCGCAAAACTAATTTTTAATCTTTTATGCTTTCCGTTGCAATTGCACGCGATAAGTTCTGTTCTGTTTCAATTATCTTCAGATAGTTCTTAATTACTACAAAAGGATTTTATTTAGATTTAGTTTTAGAGGTAACACGCCACAGATAACTAAAAAGTTTTTACAGGTAGCACGAACATAAATTTCTTCAAAAAAATTCGATAAATCATCTATTTTATTACAAAATTTCAAGACTTGCTTATTACCAAATTAGCAGTTGCCTTAATGGAGCGTAATTTAAGAAATCGGCACCAAACCTAACATTATTGTCTAAACGATTCTGATGGGTACTTTTATCAGGGCCATATGCAACCAATTCGAAAATAAGACGCTTTTGCCACATTTTTGTAAATCGAGTAATTATTAAAAAACATATTGGCCGACTAATTTTACCAAATTCACATTAATAACAAATGAAGAAAACTAGCGTAAAAGTAGCTGGAAAAATTAAACATTAACAAATCTATCTGAAATGGGTATACAAAATTACAAGATATGGAAAAATCAAGCAGCTAGTTAAAATAATCATAAAACACTTCTTATTGAAGTTAAACTCGCAATAATTAATTTATTGAAAATTTCATTATAGTATCTCGGTAGAGTATATGAGAAATTGAATTGGTTACATTGAATTTAAATTGGTTAATAATGTTAATAAATAATTTAGTAACAAGGAAGGGGTTAAATACTATTGCTGTATTTCTTTGTATTGCAATAGCAAGGAACTCTCCGTCCCGTCATTTATGACCCAAAGCTAAATTCATTCATGGGTATTTAATGAAATATCTAAAAGTCATGTAAATAATATCGTCTTTTTCAAATTACCACACAATATGTGAACATGTTAAAGAGATTCATGTTCTAAGAAATTATCAAGTAAAACGCTTTCACAGGTGCGTGTTTTCTTGAAAGTTTAATAATACACAAGAATAAAAAATAAGTTATTGTGGCGACGATTTTTAATAAATTTGCAGTAAATGTTATATGGAAATGTTCGTTTCCTTGAAACACACGAAGTAAAATATCATCGTTATATGATTATTTCCATATACAATGCTATCATTATCAGTCACAATACCTAGTAAAAGTTGAAAATTGTTTGGAATGATTCCAAGGGTTGATGCAAAAGATGGCACTCCTGACGGTTGTAGAAACAGCGGGATTCGGATTCCGTGGCTAGGGTTTAAAAATGTAATTTCACCCTCGCGGAGTAAAATATAAATAAAAAAAGTATGGCGGATTTATGTGTGGGCGATAGCGTCCGGCCGAGTTAAACGAGGAAAATTCGGAAAGCCGGCGAGTAGCTGAAGAGATAGTAAATCTCATATATGAGTTCCAGGTCCGTTATCTGATAGAAGGGAACGAGTTTAGCAGTTTTCCCGGTTCGCCGCCGTAAATTTCATTGTCCGTGATCAGTTTAAAGTGTCGGCGTCGGAGGGTGGTTTCCAATTCTCGGCTCGGCGAACGCTCAATAATGTGCGAACTAAAGCGAGGGTGGGGACACCGTTGTTCTGGTTGCAAGCTTCGTTTGGTACCTTCTCTCTCGAGACCCCACTTAACCTCAACCCCCTGTACCTTTGTGCTCATCTCAAATACACGAAATCACTGAAAAAGATCGTTTTAATTGTTGCAGGTGTGATATCGGCCGGAGTTTCGGTTCCGGTACAAATCCCTAGCCAAAATCCCGATTTGCCGCCCAATCTCACCACGAATTATTGGCCGAGGATTCAGTGATCTCAACTTTTCGGGTTTCCGCCGCCGAGCATACTCGTGCATCAGGACAACCCGACGCTTCAAGCAGCGATGACGCCACCTATTATTCCCAACGCCGCCGCCACCGGTCAGGACCACGAGTCTTCCTAATGGTGGCGCCACCTCTGAACCTACCGCGACTCCTTCCATTTCGGTTTTCGCCCAGGACTGCAGGGTACATGTGAATAGTGTATATACGCGGCAAAGTTGAATGCAGAACCGCAAATTAATAAGTGTACACAGTTTTAATTAATAAGTTGCAATAACTACGGGCGATCGTGACGCGTCAACCCCGTAAGTACCTATCCCCCTCTGTCACTCTATTCAATAGCTGTTAATTTGGCACCTAAAAAACAATTAAATAGCAATAACTCTATGTCTTACTTTAAGTCATGTTTGTAATTAAATAGGTGTATGGACTGTGTTAAAGCAACAACCTTTAGGCATTCTTTAGTTCCTAAAAAACGCAATGCTTACATAACCACAACTTTTTTTTATATAGTGTGTAGTGAGATTTTAAAGTATTATTGAATGTTGTGTAAATTCTTGTTGCTGTGATTAATTTGAAATGATAACATTCAAGTTTTAGGTAGAGTAGGTCCTTGATGTCTAGCTGTATAAAAATCATAGTGAATTTGTCGGATAAATAAATAAGTAATCCACAATTTTTGTCTTTCATTCGTTGTAGTTTATTCTACAAATCAGTCGACAATATTACTTAAGTATCACTTAACCAATTACGGTGTAAGCGGGAGGGGAGTCAGATAACAACGGGGTGGCCTCGTTCACTCCCTCTTCGACGGCCGCGTATCTCGGCGGGGGAAAGGGTGGCTTGCCTCTCTGTGCTCTCCACTGGTAAAAACAACCAAAACCGGCCATCAACCCCCAAAGAACCGTCTGAGTCACATCTAAAAAAACATAGGGTAACTCCGCGAGCTTTAAATAAAAATTCTGTGAAAATATAATTCAGGGACTCAAAAAGTAAACATTGATAAACCGCTAGCAATTAACATCGTTGTAGCTATAATTAATCTTCGTGTGCGACGTTGATAAAATCCCTAATCCTAAAGACCTCAAAATTTTAAATACAGCAACTCTACATCTAAAGTTTCAGAACTGTCATATACTTCTTCTTAGAGGTTAGAAAGGAGTTGTTTACAAAAATTTGGGACCTTAAGATTTTTTCCTCGTCACTCACCCAAAATTTGGAACGGTGGGTCGATTGTGGCCATGTTGAAGTTTCTAACGACGATTCGCCTGAACGAATTGATTATGATATACTGCAAGTTCCCCCCTGTGTAGTAGTTCAGGGCCGTAATAGAAGCATACGACCCCAAAAAACTACACGCAAAAATGTGAGATGGCAGTGTGAACATCGCCCAAATTATGAAGAATGCCACAATTACGGAAAAATGGGTAAGCCAAAAGTTGAGTCCGTATTGGAAGGGCGTCAAATCAGCTGGAAAACAAAGTGTTTGCGTTCCACAAAAATATTCATAATTTTTCCGTTAGATGAATGACAATAGAAACTTTGGTAGTCAAAAATACCAAAGCGATTTGCAAATAATAATAAAAGTAAAAATTAAAGCTTGGCAAATAATTTAGAACAAATTATCCTAGCAAATTAAAAGAAAAAAATATTTGCTAATGCCCAAAATTCATGTAAAACGTCCGATTTGATTTTGGTTCTATATATTTTTCTTCAAAAATTTAATTTGGAAGTGATTTTCTGGGGTTGATTTTGGCAGAACATCTGTACAGAAATAATTACCCACGCCTGCGTAGAAAATAATGGACGCTATCAAATATCCCGCCATGGCAAACGTTGCGCTAACGGATAATATGGGAATACCCCACTTCCACCAAAAGAAAAGCCAGCCAGAGGCGTAAATCAAACCTATAAGCATTGCCGTCGTGGTTTTTTCTGTAACGAGGAAGAAATTGAACAAATCTATAACTCGAGTTTAGATTAGATAAATAGTACCTGAAATGCTTAAATTTATATTTAAAGATAAAATAATGTAAGTAATAAAAACTCCTAAAGTAAAACCAACTAGATACAGTGTGATCCGGAAAAACCTGTGCCCAAAATAGCACACGAATAAACCAAAAATTAGTAAAATGGCACAAAGAAGCTTCCAATGCGGTGATACTGAAATCAATGATTAAAAATAATAATAATAATAATAATGAGCAAATATTATACCAGGGCCGTAACAAGTTTCTGCAATATTTTTCAAATCGCAACCATAAGAAACGGCAGGAACATAAGCAGAACTGTGATTGTTAAAAGTGGCAATAATGGCAAAAATATGTCCCACACCCGGATAATTACTGTACAGTTTTCGGTACTTAAAATATCCTTCAACTGTACTAATTTCGCGACCGTTTCTTCTAATTTCATCCACAGTTAACATCGATGTCAAACCATCGAAATAGACACTTTCATCGTATCTATTTTCTGTTAAGTATAAATGAAACATATCTACTTGCACGTTATTCTTCTCGCAAGTAGTTCCATACGCAGCCGGTGCTTGACTTTGAACTATAATCATTTCATCAGTATACAAAACTTTTTGGTAGGGAGCTACAGGAGTTTCAAAACTTAAATTACAACCCCCGGGTATCGGATCTAGTAACCAAATAATCATTAATTTTGCCTTCTGAACAATCAATTAATTACTCACCTGAATTTCCATACATAGTTATAGCAATTAGAGAGTACGTATCATTACTTTGAACATAAAACGAAGTAATGCCGTTGTTTATGGCAACTAACCCGACGTTAGTGCCTGTGATAAAAGTTTGCGTTTCCATTTCAAACGTCGAAGATAAAGTAATGTTATCGGAAAAAGTGTGAATTTGCACAATAAAAAAGGCAACATTTTCGGGGGTGTTAGCGACTTCAATTTCCGTCCAACCCGCAGTTAAAGTGGTGTAATTTTTATAAAGAGTGGAAGGACCGTAGTTTGATAAATCAATCCGTATTAAAGACAGGCCTGGAATTTGAGGTTAGGTTTCGGGCAGCTGCGGTAACAATAACGTACCATTGCAAGCAACAATACAAGTTAAAAAACTTGCCAAAATTCTCATTTCGCATGATATTACTGTTACGTTTTTTCCTTAAAAAGCCCCGTTTTGATTAAATTCACTATAAAAACAAAAACGATATTAACAGGACGCAATCGCGATTTGTTGACAGATATCCGATGACGTTTCGCCGGCAGAGGCGCTGTTGTCGGGAGATCATGGTTGACAGCGATCAATGAATTCGTACTACGGTAGTGTGTAAATTAGTGTTGTGCCATGGATTTGTTATAAAAACGACTGATTTTTAGTGTAGCATAATGGGGAAGGACCAGGAGCTGCTAGAGGCAGCGCGCAGGGGAAACGTCGGCGTCGTAGAAAAAATACTGGGGCAAAGGGCCAAAAGGAGTGGCCCTCTAGCAAGGTGGGTTGTTTTGATCAGCTGTCAAGTTCTATCAAGTTTTGCTAAATTTAGAGGCTATTCTACCCATGTTGACTTTAATTTTCCGTTAAATATCGTCAAACAGTGGTATTTTAACTTCTCAATTTAAACAAGCACTTGGGGTTTAGCCAAACCCCATCATTTGTTTATAGAAATCCCCCATGATTTCTAAATTGTTGTTAAAACTGAAATTTGTTGTTCTCCTACCCAAAATTTTCAATCCATATTCTCAGAAAACTGACTCATGCTTCGCCTTCAATCTGCCAACAACTAAATTACTTTGAGGCAATTAGGATTTAATATTAATACCAGTGAAAACCTCGAATTCCACACGTTCCTGCATCAGAGCGAACAAAATAGCTGATAGGAACTAATTATGAAGCAATGGGACATTAACTTTCCCTAAGTGTATTTTAATTTGACTCGTTATCTCGACGTATCGACATCTAGTACTAGCGGTTTGTTGACAAACTCCTGTTTGTTTATTTATTTCCGGATGGATTCTAGTGTCAGAACAGCGGCTTTTCTTCTAACTTGGTAACCTGTTACACCCACTTTCTTGGTCAAGGTTTTGTTTGCTTGCGATTTCTTCCGTGGCCCATCTGACGGATGACAACTTTTATGGCAAACCAAAGGTGAGCAGGGTGGCAATGGTTTCGGGTTTGTATTTATTAAAACCCGTTTTATTTTTTGCACGAGGCAAGTGACTTTGGCATATTTCAACTGTTAGTGGTCACCGCAAAATGTGATAAATTAATTTGCATGATGACAGGCCAGTGGCGGAGAGGCATGTGTTCAAGACAAGCATTAACGGCAAAAGACAACGGTTTGTGGTGTTTTTGTAATGTCACGACAATGATTGTTTTTGTTTAGATACGTGATTAACTGTGTTGGCGTTATTATCCCTTGTTCGACTCGAATTCCTTGTTTTGCCTCGTTTATATCTGCATGACTAATTATTCAGCTGCATAAAATTCTCAACTCCTGTTAAAAAATATTACTACAATATTGCTATATTGTGCTTTCTTGATAGGGTATTTAAGTAAAAAAAATCGTTTATCAGTTACGGGGGAAGGGATCTCTGTGTTACCAAAGTGTCAAATACAGCACCACCAAGTTATTAAAGGATTTGCGTTTATTAAAGAAATGAGGGATGTGAAAGTGGACAGTATAAACCACAAAGAAGAAAAATAACCGTTTTTAATTTACCCTGCAAGTTGAGAAAAGGGAAACGAAGCTTCACGGACAACAATTTTTGTTAACTAAAAATAAAATTTGAAATTGGAGTGAAGCAATTTAATAACTACTCAAGTGATTTGTCAACTTCCTTATAACTAATAAGCTAACTGCAAGTTGTAGCGAGTAAAAATTCAGATATATTTATAAAGTGTTTCTACTGTGTGTTCCTTTAAATTTGTTCTTTGTAAGAGTTTTGTAACTCAATTTTTAAGGTGCTTCAAAGTCACTCTGAAGAATTCAGGTTTTCGTGCTTCATTGTTTAACAACACCATAGAACTATCATAACTTAAACATGCTTTTGTTGTAGCTTAGCTATATGTGATATCTGTTCCGTATATTTTCATTTCGTTAAACAAATTTTTATTAACATAACAACTTGAATCTTTGTTTTTTATATGCTTGTAATTTCAATTATTACCAGCTGGTAGAGATTTAAAGTGACAGTATTTTTCGTTTCAATTTAATTAAATGTATTTGTAGAGTGTTTGAGTGCACTGACTGGGCCAATCTACATTATATCGTCGCAGTAACTTCATGTTTTACTTTATCTATTCTTTACGACTCGATCAATAATCGGCCACCCCTACGACTTTTAATTGTTAAATTTAAAAAAAAAGTCTTATAGGCGGAGAAATAACTTATTTTCATTTTCCATCAGGGGCTTGCATCAACTTCTCAATATAGACCTCCAAAATCTCTCACCGTCTTGTTCTGACTCGTGCTTTGTTTATCCAATTACTCGAAATTTTTCGTATGCCATCGAGTTGGTTCCTATGTCTTCAGTATATTAGCTTCTTGGTTCATCTACTCGTATTATCGGTTACTCGGCATAATTCTATTAATTTTTTTGTGTTATTTTTTTATTTGCTATATCTTTTCTCGTTCTTCTTAGGATCACCCGTTCCATGAATGTCAATCTACATAATCACAGTGGTAATACATTATTCCAAGACTTTTTTCTTCAAAGCGTATCACACATCTGGTCGATTGCTGCTCATTTCAAACTTATGCATTGGTAGATTTCACAGGATTGGGTATCTTTGCCGATTCTTGTTTCATGACCTAAATATTTAGTCGTAAACTTGTTCCACCCCATTCTTTTCATAATTTGATAAATAACTCAATAATAGCAATCAATAAGGTTTCTTGATTTTACAATATAAAATTGTAGGAGCACATCTTTTGTAAGCTTCAGCAGGCTTCAAGAATTTTCTTTTGAGTGATCTAAAAATACTAAAGAAGAGAAGTAAGTTTAGCTAAGAAAATAAAAAAGTTCAACAATTTGAAAACTACAAATTTGGTGAATATTAATAAATTCTACTTTTTTATTTGAGATCTAAGTTCAATAAATTCTAAACGGACTCAAAAAAGTCTCTAATAAATTTTATTACTTTTTTAATAAATTTTCTGAAGAAATGATACATGCATGCATGCATGCATGCATGCATCATTTGTCTGACATTTAAGAGTGCGGCCCCGAGGCCATCTCACTCCGAGTCTAAACCGCGTCTTGCGCCAAGAGGGGCGTAAGACGGAGGTACAAAGAAATGATAGTCACTGAAAATTTCTATTTAATGAACTCGGAGATTCATAGATATTAAGAGTATTCAAAGGACTCTTCAATAATTTTTTTTTTGTTTATTAATTTATTTTTACTTTTCCGACATAATTTTTTTAACTTGTCACAGGAATCTGTGGAGATACTAAACGTTCTACAAATTTTTGTTTATTGAGGTTAAAAAAATATATCTAGTTCAAAGAAAATTGAAAAGGACAAGTAACATGTCGGGTATGTTATCAGTGTGGCGGATCGTCACCCAGTGAGACTATTGCCAGACTACCTCCAGATGACACTTTTAGCCTCATTTATTAATTGTTAACAGCCCATCTAACGTTACCATAGAAACTTTGTGTTGCTATTTATTGGCAGAAATTTTTGTTTGATATTCAAAATTGCAAAAATTAAAGTATTTTTAATTTGAAATATAACAGATTTTTTGATATTGTCTTTAAGGCATGTTGAATCTAATCAAAAATTTAAAGCGTTAAAAGATAGGTTTCAGAAAAAACTAAGTAAGTCAACGTATTATTACGTACCTACTTGTATTTAAAATGGCTATGAAGAGATGTTTAACACTCTTGGTGCCCTTCATTTGCGACTGTTAAAAATTGTATTTTATTTTTGTCTCAGTTTTTGGTATTGTGGAGTATTGATTATCTGGATGATAGTACAATGGAAAGTAGACAATATTATTTCATATTATTAACTGAACTAGAATGATGGAAAAATGAAGAGGAAGAGTAGAAGATAAATATATCTTGTTTTGCTTGACCATGGACCTGAACACAAATTGCATATTTTAGTAAATAATAAAGTTGTGATATATTCGGAATATATTCTGAATAATAAAATAATTTAGTCTTTTAATTTTTCTGTTCCCATAGTAAAAATATGTCAATAGATCCTACAATATTCATTCCTAATCTATGTTTCTAGCTGAATTCAAGAGGCAAGTTGTCTGTACAGGCTGGTTCTTGTTCACGGCCGAGTAGAAAAATGTAGAGACACAAAGAAGATACAAATCTGAAAGTTTGTGCAAAGATCAACCTCATTTTCCATCAAAGGAAAATAATTTAAAAATGGTGGTACTTTTGCTAATACCGGAAGTATTATTTTAAATAGAACATCCTTCATCTTTTCTTATTTTTGGAAGGGCCATTGAATTTTAGCATGAGTTTGTGAATCCGACCATGCCTGGATATTGCACCATTTTTGAGAAAAACATTATTTTCTTTTATAAACACGAAAAATTTGTTTCGAATAAAAAAAATGTAACTTCTACACAAAAAACTTCATAACTTTGAAATTTTCACAGCGTCAAAATACGACTGTGGGACATAAAGCTGGAGTAATCAAATTTGGAAATTTTAATAGGGAGCGGAATTATAAAGTAAAATTTTTGTACTTTTAAAAAACTGTAATAAGTCATTTTCTTCAAAAGGAATGACTAGGTTTTGATAGCCCAAGTCGAAAGAGAATTAAGTTCTGTTTCTAACGATGCGGATAGTTCCTATAGCTATCGGTCGTTGTTTTTGAGTTTTTGCAGTTTTCCAGTAGAAACATAAATTATTTCGTTTAAAATTTACAAAGTGAAACGATGCAAATCAATCTATTTTCATTATTGAAAACAATTGGTATGGACCTTGTAACGAGAATTCCAATCAGAATGGTGAAATATTCCCGAATACTGAATATTTTAATAATTCAAAAAAAGGAGGAAGTCAACTTACCCTTATCTTCGGACTGGTTCAAAATAACGATGATGGATCTGCAACTTTTTCACGTTTTGTACGGTATTAACTATTTTTAAGAACTTGAAAATTGTCTTTTTACAAAAACTCGAAAATTTTTGTTACGTTCACGACGACTACTCGATATCTATTTGATTTTGGGAGGGGATTATATCAGGGTGGAGAAAAGACAGACTTACAACCTACACTAATTTCCGAACAACAAATTCTGATCACTTAGAACTGAACAAACTTTGTTTGAAATTTTTGTCATTTCTTTGCGAGCCGTAAATTTTCTTTGTATTTTTTTTCGTATTTCTCCTGCCATGGAAGCTGAATACTCAAACCATAATTTCCAGAACTTGCACAATGCTTAGTACAACACATCCTCTTCTTGAGTAGCTAAAGAGCATTCGACGAATTGAAAAACTTGTAACTGGAAATGAAGATACTAAAATTACGGTTTTAGGGTATTTTTGCGCAAACCCAAACGCCTTCACTCGATCTGCTCTTCTCGATTTTCTATCGTAGGATATTTGAAAAATCAACATTTTCATTCTTACAAATTTGCTAATGCTATTCACTCTCAGGGTCCTGCATCCAGAATTGATTTGTGTGAAATGAATGACAGGAAGATCGTAATTTCTCTAAAAAATAATTTGGGACAGACGAGGTAAAGTTTTTCAGTGAAGAAATCTTCTATCGTCATGATTCTCATCATTGGACGCAACAAATTCCTCTTGTAATTCGGGAAAGAAGTTTTCAATATTTCTTCAACATTTTCTGCTTTTTGTTCGACACTGAAGTCCCGTTATTACATTTATGGTGAGAATTTGAAGGGTAATCGCCATTAGGAAATCTTAATAAACCAAGTGGTAGATTTTTTGAATGGCATACCCTTGGCTTGCTTGGTTACCACTTGGTGCTAACTAGACGGCGCTCCAGCACACTGTAGCAACGTAATTAGGAGGGAGTTAACTAAAATTTTTGACGATAGATGGATTGGTCTTTACGGTTCCTGAAGTTGGCTTTCTAGATCTCCGGACATGGCTCCAGTCGATTTTTTTCTTTGGGGAAAAATCAAGAGGATAAGTTTATTCGACTCCAACTACTTCAGTGGTCGATTTACGAACCCGACTAATAGAAGCATTTGAAAGTTTGAATACGCAGGAAATAAGGGCGGCTATCGACGTGTGGAAAAATGTTTGAACAATTATTAAAGTATATTGTTAATTGATTGAGTTTTCGTTATTTATTTTTGTTTTCTTATATGAAAATGGCTCTACATTGGATCTGAAACTTTTGACATTAATAATAGTGAAAACTTATCAATTGTTTTCAGCAATAAATAAATTGATATTCAACGCCTGACCTGTTTTGTAAATTTTAAACGAAATAATTTATGTTTCTACTCGAAAACTCGAAAACAACTACCGATAGGTATGAGAACAGTCCACATTGTTAGAAACAGAATTTAATTCTATTTGAAAAAAATACCTATTACAGTTTATTTAAAGTACAAAAATTTTACTCTATAATTCCGTTCTTTACTAGAATTTCCAAATTTAATTCCTACGGATTTATGTCCCACAGTCATATCTTGTTGCTGAAAAAATTTCAAAGTTATTAATTTTTTTTATATAGAAGTTATGATTTTTTTATTTGAAGTGAATTTTTCGTGTTTATAAAAGATTTTTTTTTTCAAAAATGGTGCTATATCAAGGCATAATCGTACTCTTACTCTTACTAAAATTCAATGGGCATCCGAAAAATTATAAAAGATAGAGGGTGTTATAGTTAAAATAGAGAAGTTGAGATATACTTTCGGTATTATTTTCCTTTAGAAAAAGAGCAACATATTTGATCTCTGTATAAAATTTCAGATTTGTATATTCTTTGTTTCTTATATATTTCTAATGGGTCGTGAACAAGAATCAGCCTGTATAAAGTATTTAAGTGAAAATAATTATAAATTTTAAGCCTTATACTGATAGATTATGAATAAGTAAACACTTTCTGGACGTCAGTTAAAATTAGGGCTTTTACTCTAGAATACACATATAAAGTTTTATCTGTTACAAACCTTAAAGCAGAACTGTTCAAACAAATATTTTTAGTGATTTAGCTGGGAATTTTAAGTTGGCGAGGATTCCTATTTAGATCTAAACGCAAGAGGATGGGTTGCTTCAGAAGATGATTTGGATATGGTTTAAAGAAAATGATTTTTAAATATATTTTTCCAAAATTTTAACCATCATTTTGCAACTTATTGGTATAGAAAACTTTAGCGGACAATATTCTTTAACGAAGTTATAGAAAATTCGAAAATATTGAAAGACAATTTATTGCTTATTACTTTTTGTGTTTCTTACCGTTTCGTGATATTACCGCATTTCTACTTGCGTAATTATATTAAATATTTACAATACACTTTCGTATCTTGTTCTAACATTAACTTGCTAACCATACAGCTCTGAACGATCGCAGATAAGCGCAGTCGTGTATTTGCGATGATAACAAACACAAACAGTAATTGCTAATTTTCAGTTATGACCGTTTGATAAATTATCGTTTTAAGACTATCATCTTAAACGCGATTTTCTACCACTAATCAATTGTTCTTTTATCGCGTTATCAAACACAGATTGTGATCAAAGCACGATATTAGCTTTTTTTTCAAGGGGAAAACCAACGAAAATCTCCGCTATTGCAGTGTACTAAACAGCAAAAACGTCGACGTAGTGCTTGAAAGAGTAATAACGCCGTCTAAAAGCCAATAATAAAGGGCGTGATTATTGCCCTTTAATATGTCCGGATTAAGGTCCCACATAAACACTCGAACACTTCTAAATCGTAAATCTCATATAACGCCCAGATTTATTACATTAGCTCTCTCGAGCCCATCCTGCAGCCCCTATATTTACGCTACGTCAAAAATCACCTGTCATCCACCTTTTTCGTCGCGACGAATTAACGTCGGAAATCGGCTCGTCGTTATCAATTCGATTAAATGTATGTTGGCGACGGCGGCGGCGGCGTTAAGAAATGATGAGTAAACGGACGTCGATGTGAAGGTAGGGTGTGGCGAAATAAGTTGCAATGCCGACGGCATTTAATATCGATCCAATTCCCTTTCAGCGGTTTACTTAAAACCTACGTGACGCCACGTAACTTGACCTGACCCTACCTGAATTCCGCAATTATTGCGTTGTTACGCGTATAAAGGTGCGAAAATTGATGGGGGACTTGCGTGACTGGACCAATTAACCCGCTGGAACTTCGTGCCGACGACGGACAAGGGTGAGGTATTCGGGATAAGCGCTGCAGTTCGTTAATTAAATAGTCGGAAGGATTGTCAACAATGTTTAATTAGTCGTCAAGGAAGTTTACGACGATAAAAAAATGGTTATGTGGAAGTAATCGGTTTGCGGAATGTTTTGTTGCCGTTTTTGGATTAATGGATTAATAAGTAAAAGTTTAAAACCTAGACCTCTTAGTTCATGCAGGAAGTTCCAGAAAAGTGTAGTTACATACGTAAAGAAACTGTGGTCAATCTATGTAGAACTACATCTATCAATTAGATCATTTGTTGATGTACTACTATGATATTTTTTGTTTTTCCAAGTAGAAATAGATTTACAAATCTATTCTGCCACTTACTCATTTCGAAAAACTGATGCTGATGTTTTTTTGTTTTAAGAATTTTTTAAAATTAAGGTTTTCAGTTTCACCTTAATGTACGGTATTTTTTAAATTATGAGACCTAATGAAGAAATATCTCTTTATAACATATCTTAAGTTTTTCAAGTTCTTGTGGGTCGAGAATTTTAGCGAAAAGTCAAATGATACGGAAGTGCTAGGACTGAAATGAAGTTATCATTTTTCACGTTAACAGTTGTTCCGTGTTGTTCAGAGCCCCAAAAGCGTTGTTGATTGTTACAAAACAGGTAAAAAATTAACTTTGATGAAGACGATATCGATATTTTTGCAGACGCCAGAGCTTTTTTGAAGTATCTAATGGATTATGAGCTTTCTCAACGGCCTTATAATTCGACTAGTTAGTTTGATGAGATATACTTTAACCAGGTTTTAGCAATTGCCGGTAATGGTTACAGTGGCCGAACGAACGTAAGGGGAAAAATAATTCAAATGAAGGAATACAGAAATTGTAATGAAGAGAAGGAAAGAAATTGACCATAAAAATTAAAATCTGCGCTACAGTAGCAAGGGTTAGTTGGCTCCGTCTTTAGTAAAAGCGAACTGCAGATTGGCCCAAATCTGGAACTAGGAGCCCTTTTGCGAAACAAAAATCAAGTGGAGTGTCTGACAAATAGCGTGGCCTTAGTACTCGAACTTTGGTTTGGGAAAACTGTGACTTTGATTCTTTAATATTTCTAATATACGAAATTATTCATCACCTGATGGATAGGAACGATGCGAGCTTTTTCCGGCTTTCCACAATCTTCAACAATACGTCAAACTCTTCTTTGTTCTTGTACCAAAGCTACTTTTACTTTCTCCCCCACTCATCCAAGCCTTACTTTGTCCCCTCAGGACGTAAACATCGTGGATTTTTTCCCATTTGACAGCTCCTATCTCCTCTACAAAATCATTTCACTTTACTTGCTCAATGTTATTTTGTGGACAATTGTGAGTTCTATAAGGATTAGTTAACATAAGAAAATTCCTACCCGGGACACTGGATTACGATAACTTCGATTTACGTCGGTAAAATCACCCAAAAATCGTGCATTTTTTCCGATTTGACAGCTCCTAGCTATTCTACAAAATTACTTCACTTCACTTGCTCTATGTCATTTTGTGGACAATTGCGAGTTCTATAAGGATTAGTTAACATAAGAAATTTTCTACCCCGGACACCGGAGTAATCTTCACGATGACGTCGATTTACGTCGGTAAAATCACCCAAAAATCGTGCATTTTTTCCGATTTGACAGCTCCTAGCTATTCTACAAAATTACTTCACTTCACTTGCTCTATGTCATTTTGTGGACAATTGCGAGTTCTATAGGGATTAGTTAATATAAGGAAATGCCTACCCCGGACACCGGAGTAATCTTCACGATATCGTCGATTTACGTCGGTAAAATCATTCAAAAATTGTGGATTTTTTCCTATTTGACAGCTCCTAGCTCTTCTACAAAATTATTTCATTTTTCTTGCTTTATGTCACCTTGTGGACAATTGTGAGTTCTATAAGGATTAGTTAATATAGGGAAATTCCTACCCCGGACACTTGAGTAATCTTCACGATAGCGTCGATTTACGTCAGTAAAATCATTCAAAAATCGTGGATTTTCTTCAATTTGATAGCTCCTAGCTATTGTATAATTTTTTAAACTTTACTTGCTCTATGTCACTTTATGGGCAATTGCGAGTTTTATAAGCATTAGTTAATATAAGAAAATCCTACCCCGAACACGGGAAGAATCTTCACGATAGCGTCGATTTAGTCGGTAAAATCATCCAAAAATCGTGGATTTTCTCCAATTTGAGAGCTCCTAGCTATTCTACAAAATTACTTCACTCCACTTGCTCTATGTCATTTTGTGGACAATTGCGAGTTCAATAAGGATTAAGGATTAATATAAAAAATTTCCTACCCCGGACACGGGAATAATCTTCAAGATAACGTTGATTTACGTCAGTAGAATCATTCAAAAATCGTGGATTTTCTCCGATTTGACAGCTCTTAGCTATTCTACAAAATTACTTCACTCCACTTGCTCTGTCATTTTGTGGACAATTGCGAGTTTTATAAGGATTAGTTAATATAAGGAAATGCCTACCCCAGGCACCGGAGTAATCTCCACGATAACGTCGATAACATCTCAAAACCAAAAATGTAGCTGCGAAAGCGAACAAAACAAATCGACTAAAACTAATGTAATTTCAAGAAACATTATAAAATAAAATTACCTAAAATGACAGAAAAAAATGTAACTTAATTTGCGAATATTGTTTAATTTTGTAAAGAAGAAAGGAACCAATATTTCCTAATAGTAAGAAACGTACTTCAATTTACATTTAAACCGAAATCTTTTTACTTCAGTGTTAGTTTTCCGCGACAAAATCCGCAGTTTTGTATGGGTTTACACATGAATATACCTACACGTAGAACATGATTTGGCATTTGAAAAAGATCTCTAAGTTCTTGGTTGTTGCATATCTACTAACTCCTTGGATTACTCTTGCCTAAATCAATATTAATCATAATGGGTACAGCTTGGTGCGTATTGATAGAGATTTTTTATCTACTCAAAAGTCTCGTGGTGGGGGACTGCTCATCTATGTTAAATCCAGCTTCATTTACAAGATAACTCTCTCTAATGCTGCCTCAATTGAATGCTTGGCTCTGGAGCTGAACCTTGAGAATATGGAAAAGCTGGTTTTGTGCCTGGTTTATGCTCCACCTATCTCTTCACTGAGTACTGAGCTGTTTTCTACGGGAGTGGAGAATCTTTTGAGTGACTTGGTCTCTCGTTATTCGGCTGCGGATGACAATGAATTGATACTTCTTGGTGATTTCAATCTACCTGGATTCCACTGGCACTACGAGGATGACATACCAATGATCTCTAGTAGAAATCCATCATCTGCTATTTGCACAATTGCCGAGTTGTTATGTATGAAGCAAGTCAACTCTCATTACAACAGCAGAGGCTCTCTCTTGGATCTGGTGTTTGTCTCGTCCCATCAAGCTTCATGTGATGCAACTGCTGATTGTTTTGTGGACCTAGATGTGTACCATCCAGCTCTTCATATTGAAATAAAAAACATAGTGTTATCTAATCTCAATTTTGATTATCAAACTTTCAATTTCTCAGGGGCTGATTATGATTCTATATTGACCAAGTATAATGGTCTTGGTTGGTCTTTTTTGGACCTTGCTGATTGTTCAATACATGATAAATTGTCTATTTTCTATGAAAAAATTTATGAAGTGATAGTTTCAGAAGTACCGATCAAGACTGTGCGCTCATCAAGTATACCACTTTGGTACAATGCTGAATTGTTAACGCTGATTAAGGATAAGAAATATTATCATTTTATGTGGAAGTTGACAGGTTTTGAGTATTATTATTCTAAGTTTAAATTAAGTAGAACAATGTCCAAGTTACTTGAAAGAAAGCTGCACAAAATGTATATAGAGAAAATAGAAAATGGTATTATCACATGCTCAAGTGAATTTTGGAGATACTTGAATAAAAAATCAGGAACGTCTATACCCAATTCTGTATATCTTGATAATTTAAACGCTGATAATGGTCATTCCATTGTTGATCTTTTTGCTCAGCACTTTAGTTCTGTTTACAATGTGAATACAGTTAACTTTGATTGTAGCCATATTTCTGCATCATTCTCTATTTCTAGTCTCACTGTCTCGCTCGAAGATGTCAAAGCTGCCCTTCTGGCTCTCTCGGACAAGCTATCTGCTGGTCCGGACGGTATACCTGCTCGCTTTATCAAAAACTTGGTTGAATTTTTTACTTCAATTTTGACACTACTATTTAATAATTCATTATCTGAAGGGAAACTTCCAGATATCTGGAAGAAATCGTATATTACACCGGTGTTCAAAAAAGGAAAACGAGATGATGTGAAAAATTACCGACCGATTGCTAAATTATCGATTTTTGCAAAAATTTTTGATCAAATAATTGAAAAGCAGTTATCATCTTTTCTTCTTCGTTTTGTGGTGGACGAGCAACATGGCTTTGTGCCTCGGAGATCTACCATTTCCAATCTTGTAGTGTACAATCAGAACATTTTAGACAATTTATTGTCCAACAAACAAGTAGAGTCTATTTACACAGATCTAACGGCGGCTTTTGATTTGCTGCTCAAGAAATTGTATTCATGTGGAATTTGTGGTTTCTTGCTCGGGTGGATTGAGTCATCTGTTGTATCTAGAGAGTATTCCGTTAAGATAAAAAAATTTGTTTCCTTGGAGTTTGTTGCAACTTCTGGAGTCGGACAAGGAACCCATACTGGTCCCTTATTTTTCATTATTTTTATGAATGACATTGTAAAATTTGTAACAGACTCCAATATTTTATTATATGCTGATGATATCAAAGTTTTCTCTCAAGTTGAATCTGATTCAGATCGTATAAAGTTGCAGAATGATCTTGACAGTGTCTCTCTTTGGTGTAGAAAAAATGGCTTGAAATTTAGTATGGATAAATGTATGTCAATTACTTTTTATAAAACAACTTGTATTCCAAATGATTACTCTCTAATTGGCCAGATGCTTAATAGAGTACATGTTGTTAAAGATTTAGGTATTTATTTTGATGAAACTCTGTCATTTTCCTTTCACATTGACTCAATCGTAAATAGAGCGACAAAAAATTTTTATTTCATTTATAGAAAATCAAAAGAGTTTAAGAGTATCAAACTCTTCTAACTTTATATTATAGTTTGGTTAGATGGCACTTGAATTATGGCTCAGTAATTTGGAATCCCAATCGATTATGTGACTCTTCGAGAGTTGAATCAGTGCAACATAGATTTTTGCGTTTAGCATCTTTTAAAATGGGCAACCCTATGTCGAGACTTGAACATGATTATTCCTCAATATGTATGTCTCTGAAGATTTGTTCTCTCAGTTCTTTTCGACAGTATACAGATGCTCTTTTTTTGTACAAGCTTCTCCACTCATACATTGACTTTTCATTCCTGTTGGCTGAGATTCAATTTCGTGTTCCAGGTCTTCGTCCTGGTTTGCAATTTAAATTATCTATTGTAAGACACTCTCTAGTCGAGAGTAGAGCTTGTCATTTGTTTAATGAAGTGGATGATCTCCCTGATGTAATTGATACAGATTCTATTTTTTCATTTAAAATTAATTTAAGAAAAATTATATTTGTTCACAACTAAACAATCGTTCTAACTTGAAGATATATATATTTTTTATTTTATTTTTATATTCTTTGTTATAATCTTGCTGTGTTTATACTCTGTTGCGGCATAGTAGTATATCTACTGTTTTATTTTATAAGTATTCTTTTTGTAATTTTGAGGACTTTTGGTCTGTTCATTATTAAATAAATAATAAATAAATAAATAATGAAATAATCAAAGAATAATGAAGGATTTACTAACACGTATCACGTACCTTATCAGTTGAGAATGATGGGTTCACTAAATGTATTTGGTAACGACTCGAAATGGCGTGCTTCTAAAACCAAAATGCCTGGCGTATTTTGTGACGTACCTGTATCTGAATTAGTTCAATAACTAACTTACCAAACCAAATGAAAAAATAATGTTACCAGAGTTAGTTAACTCTTAGTTAAGAAATATATAGTACTCTTACCTTTAGGCAATTTTACAATTTTTAGGCCATATCTTACTTACTATACGAGTATAGTGCATTCAAATAGACAAGTTGATAAAAAATTAATCTAGAATCGCATCTATGAGGTCCATATTTTGCCTATAGATCGATTCGTTTTCAATGTTATTTCTTTTAATATATTCTATCCATGTTACTTTCGGTTAGTTGTTTACTTTTCAATTTTGTTATTGTGAATTTTAGGAATACAAGTTTGAGAGTAAATAGCAGCAGCACTGGTTGAAAGAGAACGAAAACTATGCGTCGCAAAACATACTTGGTAACGAATAGTTTCAAATCGAAATTACGTGCATGGCTGTAGAATCAAAACACCTGACGCAATTTGTGATGTATATCCAAAATTGCTCAGCAACTAACTTACAAAACTGTTTATAGGCCTGCACGACATTAATGAAATATTAAAGTTAACAGTTAGTTAATTCTTAGTTGACAAATTACCGGTGCGAGTGGCAAGTTTTTACCCTTATGGTTCTCTTATAATATTCCTAACTCACTGTATAACAATTCAAGTAGACAATAGTATATAAAAACTTGTTATTAATCCAGAATCACATCCGTGAGGTGCATAACTCTGTCTGTGGGATGGTCTTTTATCAGTTTTTATTTCTTACAATAAATTTTGTCGATGTTACCTTTCGGTTGATAGTTTCCTCTTAGGTTTTGTAATATTTTGAATTTGGAAAATTAGAGTTTAACAGAAAACGGCGAAAGCACCGGGTGAATGACTTTTGGTCATAGAAATTTGTAGTAAATATAATTGTTTCTTCACTTGCATAATTTTCGGAATTGACGTTGATGTTTTTCGGTTGCAGTTTGCGTAGAAGCCCTTGCGTCAATGCCAAAGACAATTGCGGCTACTCGGTTTTGCACCACGCCGCTCTAAATGGCCACAGGTATAGTAAAACTGTATAGAAATTTTGAAAATTAAACAACGAATTTGCAGCGAGATCGTAAAATTACTGCTAGAACACGACGCCTTCATCAACATCGTTGACGACAAAGGGCTTTCGCCCTTGCATCTCGCCGCTTGGTCTGGCAATGTGGACATCGTCAGGCTTCTTCTTAGCAGTCCCTCGTACTGCAACGTCAACCTAACGGTAAGTTGAAGTTGTTAATAATTCAGCACTGTTAAAACTCATATCTTACGTCATGAAACGGGCCGATTTTAAGCGGAACCTCGAGTTCGTTGAAAGTACCAACAAGCAGTCGTGGCCGAGCGGTTAAGGCGTCTGACTAGAAATCAGATTCCCTCTGGGAGCGTAGGTTCGAATCCTACCGACTGCGAATTTCTATTTTTGATAAAATTTTATTTTAAACGAAATTTTTGTTCGGAAATGTACGAGAGTCAGCTGCGACAAAACGACTTGAACGGGGACAATTACTGGATTAAATCCCGCAGCTTTGTCATTTCCAAGGAAAATCCTTTCATACGGTAGCTTGGCTGCAAATAAAATAATATTCGCGCTTAAGACGTGAAAAGTTAGTCCGGCACTTTCCGGTTGGAATTCGACTAGATCATGATGGGATTGCGTTAATAAAGACAGGACGGGAGGTCCTAATTAAGACGTCTCTCCCCGTTCGACGTTTGACAGTCGAAAAGGTCGTTGAAGTGGCCAACGTGAAAGGGATCACCGGACCATTATACGGCTGTTGGTGATTAATCTACACAAACGGACCCTAACCCTGCCAATCACTTCGATTGCTCCTGCGACTTGGCCGCGATAATTCACTTGATTTACGTTCCGGTCGTACACAATCACAATTCACAACACAAACTTCAATAGTCACAATGTTCAAGAGGACAATGAGAAGATCTGGACAGAAAGGGTCCTGCGAAAAGGCGATAATTTAGCGGAATATTCATCGAAACGAGCGAGGAAATTTTATTAATAATAAGCGAGACGCACGATTCTCTTTGCAGTACGTTAATTAACCCAATAAAAGTATAATTGCTGAAGAGTGCAACTCGACCACTAAATGTTCAGGAGTTGCGCTAATTACGCGTTCTAGAGCGACAATGTGGTCAATTGCCGATTGCTTTGTTTGTTTGGTCGCTTCTTCATATTTATTTTTTCATTCATGACGTGTTTTTTTGCTTGCGGAAAAGATTCGTTCGGCTTTATTATTGTCATCTATTGGAATTCTTATCTAATTCAAATTTTTTGAGAGTGCACTAGAAGAACATGGAAAACAACAGATTGTCATTTAAAGCTGACTGCCGGTTTGGCTGGCCACTAAATGATAGCAACGATAAGTGAAAAGATGTCAATCGTAAACTAAAAGTATTGGTTCTAATTTATAATAATGGGCCAATATCCATGAATAAATAATAACATTTTGTGTGAAATAACTTGCTAGGTAGGTATACCTTCAGTATTTTAGTGTAGCACCTTGTTGGATTTTTTAATACTTTTTCGACCGTGTAATCAAATGATTAAGGATAATATTCGGAAGTTCTTGACCCTGAAGTAACGAATAAAATTGTGAAAAGATTGTTTTAAAAAATTTAAGAAATCATATCCTATGACATCGTAAATTCGTCATTTTGCTTCACTTTTGACAGCTGAACAGTAGGAATTAATCGACCTTCCATTTTTTTTTTGGCCGTATTGTTTTCTCTGTACTGTTCTTTATTTTACTATTTCTTTTAGTACATCACAGGTAAATAAGTGCATTAGGTGTTTCTAAGCTGGCGAAAGCTTTTCAATTCGAACAAATTTCTAAACAATATTATCAATTTATGGCCTAAATGTTGTAATTTTTGTTTAAAGTTTCTGACGCACAGATATTATTTTATTATTTTTTACATGAGGATGCGACACGGACTTGTTCAGTCAATTGCCCTCTCATTAATCATGGGGTACATTATTTTTGATGGCTCATAGGGTCGTCAAACATTCTAATTATGACTCAATTACCAGTTCTCGTCTCAGTAAATTATGGGTTAAATACTATTTGGTTGATGACACCCTTAAATGTTTATCTATATACAATGAATAAATAAATTTAAATACTAACTGACTTCATTTCCGTTAAGCACTATAAACTTATGAAAAGTTTTTTGTCGTTAATTACAAAAATATTGAGTTTTAGAAAAATTAAGGTACTAACGTCCTCCAAGTTTGATGAGACAGACACTACACTATTACCTTATTCTTTAGACAATTGTGGAAGAAATTCAAAATTTCGTAAATCATGAGATTTGTCCTCTACCTCCTAAAACTGGCATTCTGTTTCAAAGAAAAAAGTTGATCACGCCATTACTTGAAAAGCATTTGTAAATAATTATAGTTAACACAGAGACATGCTGTTTTGAAGAAATAAATTATTTTTCTGAATATTTTATCACATATCGGGATTATCAAAATAATTTTTAATAGCCACCGTAGTTTTTAATTCGATAGTGAAAACTGTTTGCATAATTATTAGCAGGGTTGTAAGTTAAAATTTTGGCCATATTTCATTTGACTGGAATTTTAGTTAGTTGCGAGATATATATTTGCCCGGCGCCTCCGCCATTTGTGGCGTTATGAATTTTATTCGTTGAAGTTTTGTCACATCCGCGTTCCCGCCGTGCAGGCACCGGCATTGCCGCCGCTGACGGCCCGTCTCCGTTTTTGTATTTCTGTGACGATCCGTGGTCCCGTTTGTCGCTGGCTGTTTCGAAACTCTTTCAGAATGCAAACTTGCCATGATCTTTTCAATTCCACGCCGTATCCGCTGGACCAACTGCTAATTCGGATGCCGCGCAGCGTGCCACTTACAGCTTTGGCTTGACGGATTCTCTAAAGGCAAAGCTGGTGCTGACAGACAACTCGTCTATTTAAAATTTAAAACTTAACTTGGAAAACCTTTTTCTTTTTTTTAACTTGTTCTTTCTTTCTCGTCTCTCCGCGTTTTCGGGTTTTGCTGTAAACTTGGCTTGTTATGTCCAATTAAAGTTTCTCATTATAGTCGGACGAGGAGCACTCGTAACTTTGCTTAAGAAATTTCGATTTTGTTCCAGAGCAAGGATGACGAGACGGCGTTGCATCACGCTGCTCAATACGGCCATACGGATGTTGTTTGTTTGTTGGTGGAGCGCGGTTGCGATCCGGCCATTCGAAATAACAAAGGAGAAACGGCTTTAGAACTCGCAGCCCAATACGGAAGGTAAAACAATAAAAATTCCAATCAACACGTCTCGAACTGCTGCTGATTGCAGGTTAGACACTGTGGAGTTGTTAGTAAGGACAGATCCAACTTTGAATCAGTGTTTGAAACGAGCCGCCCCCGACATTGTTTATCCCCACACCCCCTTGCATTTAGCTAGTAGGAATGGACATAAGTAAGTAATCAAGTTAAGTCGGAAACCCCTTTAACGTTAAACGAGCAACGCGTCTGATGGTGCCTTAATTACCGTCGGTGCATGAAAGCGACTGCTGTAGCGAGCATGATCTAGAATTGCCACATTGATGTGCTCATAGCTGTGTGCAGCAAACAAGCTGTTGCACAGAAACACCCTCAACGGTGCATACAGGTGGGAGAGGCGGGAAATGCATAGGTATTAGCTTCCTGATGCGTGTGTACGCGATAACGCCGCCGACAGGGGCGCTACGTTGTTATTCGTTTCGCCCAAGAGCCCTGCGGGTTACCCATTCGATTATTAATGGTCATTTGATACGTTAATTAGAACCCATTTCATCCCAGGTGCGAGATGCGGCGTGAAGCGCAGCGATCAATTGGCCGTTATTTAATAAAACCCTATTTATACTATACAACACCCTTTACGTGCAGCGCTCGTCGGCCTTCATGCACGATGCATCCCTGCGTTTTTCAATCGATTGGCATAGGGCACCTGAGTCATTCAGTTGTGTCTCGTTATCTTTTTCCGTTAGGTTTATTGCGAAATTCCACTTTAAGGTACCTGTCCAAGGTAAATCAATTGATAAAATTCATTACCAAGTGAGGTTTTGTTTAATGTAGAGTCTCGCTTATCCCATAACGAACTTATCGTTTTACACTTATCTAATCGGGTTGAGTCATTTGGCTGGACTCATGACGTTGCTAGATGAATTGGACCAATTTTTCATTTCTACTCGCCAGTAGTACTCACGCAACAGAGAATCTATTAGGGCAACTGGAAACTGGGGCGGTTAATTCTGTTCAGAATTCCCGATTTTGCATGCGGAGCCCTCCGCATCATCCTCTGTACGTAATAACCCGCCAGTTTGCTATTGTATTAGTTCACGTCGCGCCTCACCCCGCACCCCCGTCTGTTATGTACGCAATATGCGTGTGCCGTCAAGCGTACAGGAACCAGATTGCATACACATGCCATCGGTACTCCCAAACCCTACATATTGCAGCTCATCCACCGTGCTTTAATGTGTACAATTCGCAAGCACAGGTGTATACGTTGTAGAGAGTCGATATCCTCAACCCCATCGTTCTCCTGGACGAATCGGGTGCGGGTGTGATCAGAATTTTATTAAAATTTTAGAGCCGTCGTCGAGGTCCTCTTGCGGGCCGGTTTCAATGTCAACATGCAAACTAAAGCGGGCACGGCCCTTCACGAGGCGGCGCTGTGCGGAAAAGTCGAAGTCGTGCGAACTCTGTTGGAGCACGGCGTCAATACTTCGATCAGAAACTCGAAAAATTACACCGTTATGGATCTGTTGAGCCAATTCGATACGGCGCCGGCATCCCAAGAAATAATGGGAATCTTGAAAAGTAAGAAATTTTCTCGTAAAATTCATTTCAACAATTATCGCGTTATCTAGGACATAAAAGAGGATTGACCATAGTCGATAGCGATGGTGAAAGTATCAGCCATCCTTTTCCTACGTTATCAAACACCGATTCTGACATCGGAAGTCCCTATGAAAATGTAAGGCCCTCTTCGAAGAACGCGAGATCTATAACGACGGATCCGTCTCCGGGCACTTCACCGCAGAGATGGGATTTTCAGAGGCCACCAAGACCTCCAGAAGCTTTCGACGACCGACGGGTTTCAGGAGTTTCAGGGATTTCAATGTAAGTTTGGAAGTATTTTGATTTTTGTTTGTTTGGTCCTAACTTTTGCACGCTAGAACTAGATCGCCAGTAAATTCCCGCAGCACTGGAGCGATCCTGTGCGAGTTTATGTAAGAAATTTACTCATCCCTAACAGCTTATGCATGACGCTCGCATGTTTTAGGCGTAACACGAAGTTGTACCGGAGCTTACCAGCAAAAAAACGCCCAAAAAAACAGATTCCCGCCACCAACCTTTCCCCTTTGGAAGGCATATCTTTCACGTTTAAGGAACAATTATCATTTCGCAAAATTAGCAGCACGTCCTCATCTTCCTATTACACGGCTTGCGAGTGTGCAGATGATTGTAGACGTTCTGATTCTTCCAGGGAATCCGATAATAGTCTCTATCAAATTCCCTGCGTACCTAAAGCTTTTATGGACTCCAGTGTTCATTCTGAAGATCTGCACTATCTTTGCACAAGTAGAGAATCTGACCAAATTAGTTTGTCGTCAACTGCGTCGAGTTCAGGTAATCCCCGACGACCGGATAGCGGAGGGACTCCTCTGTACATACCTATGAATAACGTAAGAGGGGGACACAGTCCAAATTCCAACAGCAAAGTTTCGGTACGTAACTAGCCTAACATAATCAAAGTTTTATTGTTTTATTATAGCCGACGCCACCTAAAAAACCGCCGCGCAGAAACCTCTCAGTTTCTCCAACTCATCTTCAACCAATGTCAATGTCTGTTGATGGCGTTAGTAATAACGCTTACGAATATATTTTCTTAGCCAACAGCGGAGCTCGAAGTCAAGGAAATTTGAGTGATATGGAACATGACGGACGTAGAGATCGATTATCGCACGGTAGAAGCGTTGACCAATACGTCGAAATGAACGTTTTCAACATTGCTCTAGACGAAGATGAAGAACGTCCAAAAGAATTACATAGAGGAAAAAGTGAAGATTTAGATAGTCGCAGAAGACCTGAACCAGTTGCTATTACTTCCATGTACGAAAACATGATAATAAAGCAGCAGAACCCTAGAAGAAAATTGAGAAGGAACCAAGAAGTGTACGAGGATTATGATTTTAGAAAAAAAGAAGAATCTATGGCCAGTTCTTCAGCGCCTGAAACTTTTGTCAGTAGCGCGTACATTATGGTGTCGGATGAAACTAATGAAAGTGGTAGCAAGTCTAATTTTCCTATGAGTCCGACGCATTATAGACAACCTCCCACTCCCGATCATCCTCCTCCTTCCGCAGTTCACGCGGAAAGCTTGATTTACGAAAAAATGCGGCCGCTCAGTCAGGTAAGCTTATGACGACATATTAGCATGATTGATGTCAACAGTATTACGGGAAATAATAGACTTAAGTTCAAAGTATTTCGATAGCTCGCTTATTACTTTGTTTCGATGTTACGTTGTTGTTACATGTATTTATATGATTTGTTATTATTTAATAAAGCTTATTGCATTATGTTTGCTTGTTTGTCTGTCCTTACCTTTTGGCCGTTTTCGGCGATTATTTGCACAATTAGCCTTAAAGCACGTTCACTTATGCATATTAGACGGCATGCTAGTGTTATTACGCTACAACGTGTTCTCATCAGGAGTACAAAAGGCAATCAAAGGACATGGAGACTGAAATCGAAGAAGAGTATCTTTTGATATGTGACGAATCCAGCGGGAGTATATCTAGTAGCGTCTCAGTGTCCGATAGGAGTGTCGATAACATCATAGAAGAGTATCATTCGGACGCGCCGTTTGCAGGTATTAATTGTTTCGGCTTCCACTGTTGGATGGGGAGGTAGGTTTTGAGGTCTATGGGTTGCAGGCCTGATAAAGGGTTCGACGCGAGTCTTGGAAAACATCAGCTCCAACACGCCAGCTGAGCGTCCTAAAACTCTGAAGAAACTGAAACGAGTGTACGACAATTCGAGCAGCGAAGGCCCCAAGAGCGATAATGAGAAATCTTCCAATTCCGAGAAAGAATCTGATAACAAGGAAAATAAGGATCGCGTATCGGCGCTGAGTCCTTTTGATGAGCAGGAGGAGTGGGCGAAAATCCAAGAAATAATGGCTTCATTCGGCACGGGTATTGTCCGGGAATCCGTATTTGTGGCTGAACTCGAAAAGGAATTCCAAAGTCGGTTAATGACTTTGAGCTGCTCTCAAAACAGTTTGAATACCGATCCCGCTAATACCGTCGAAAAGTGGCTGCAAACTCTCGGAATGGGTGATTACGTTGGGCTCTTTATGTCGAACGGGTTCGACGACGTCAATTTCTTGGTGAGTTTTCCGGCTACTTCCCCAGCGGATGGCTGCAACTTGCATTTCAGAATGGGGTATTGGAGGAAAATGACCTGAAAGAAATGGGGATCTCCAGTGAACTGGAACGCCAAATCATCCTAGATGCCGTTAAACAGTTGCCGATGAAACTACACAATCAGGCATTCAACAACAACAATAACAATGAGCAGAACACAGTGGAGGTTTGGTTGACCCGAATACATCTCGAACAGTACTACGACACTTTCAATAAGCACCTCTATCACGACATGGAGAGAATCAAGAGGATTTGGGACGTGGAACTGTCGGCTGTTTTGGACATTGACAGAATCGGGCATAGAAAGCGAATTTTGGCCAGCGTTAGCAGCGGCGAACATATCATATCTGGACCGAAACTAGAAGAAATTAACGCCGATCTGAACCTGTTGGTAAGTCATTGGAAAAATATTACGGAATAGACACTATTTCAGTCGAATTGTAGAAATCAAGTCAAATAAACCCCGAAATGAAATCACCCTCAACACACTCAACCAACAGCAGTAACACAGGAACCATTAGACATCGACACAAGAAATCTCGACCAGCACCACCTCCACCAATTAAGCCGAAACCCGAACCCGAAAAAAAAAGACCTGCGGAAATGTTTGTTGGTGGCAACAATTCTATTAAATCTCAATGGCGACACCAACCTATTCTTTTGATTACAGGAGTTGTTAAATATACCGCAAACGTAACAAGCGATCGCCACAATTAACAAAAAATTTACTATTTAATTTTTAGTATTTAGGTTCGACTAACATAATTGAGTTTAAAGGAATCGAATCAACGAAAAAGTCAATTCAGAAGGTTTCAAAAAATAAAGATCGTCCAAGTGAAGAAATAACTCTTTCAATCTCGTACCGGGGCGTAAAATTCGTTAATCCGGTAACAAAGGTAATTGGTTTCGCAACTGTCTAAATAGAAGTCTGGATTTTGTTTTTCAGAACACCATTTGCGAGCACGAAATCCGCAATATTAACTGCGCCTGCCAGGATTCCGACAGCCAATGTTACTTCGCCTACATCACCAAAGACGGCGACAGTTTCTATTGCCACGTTTTCCAATCTGTTACTGCGGTGAGTTTCATCTTTATTTGGTTCTGTCAGACAATTTGGATTTTATTTATCTGTTTTTTAGGAGCAAGCCACCGAGATTATTTTGACTTTGGGCCAGGCCTTCGAGCTGGCGTACCAAATGGCGGTGCGCGAGCAAGTGACCAAGGGCAAGAGCGGCCGAGAAAGTCATAAACCAGCGGTTAGTCCCGGGGCTGTGTCTTCACACAGTCGCGATTTTAAAGATGCTTCGGCACGGTCCGATTTGAAATTGAACGGACACCCTTTGAAGATGAAACCTTTAACTTTGTCTATAGCGGCCGAACCGGCTGCTGAAGTTCAAAGGACGCCAACCAAAGCGAATTTCGGTGATATTGAAGGATAGTCAGTATTTATTAGGGTTAGGTCTGCGGCGGGTACAATTATACTCGAGGGGCATGGGGTGGCGGTTTGCGGGCCGGTCCCGATATTACGAACGCACTGCCAGCTTCTGCCGGACTAAATTTGTTTTTATTTTAACCATTCCCGTTAATTTGTGATAAAATTGAATCGTTGCGTGGCCGGTTTTTCAGACAAATTTATCTTCTACATAGAATAGAGTTTATATTGAAGGAATGCCAAATTTTACGAAAACTCCTTTTTGACGATATATCCGTATTTTCCTTCAGCCCGATTACGTTACCAATTTGCTCAATGCATTAATAGGGAGCAATACTTACGAGCATATTATTTACCAAATAAGCCACTTTTGTAATCGTTTTCATATATTGATACAACGTAGCACACGTTTTCTATTTTTCCCTAATAAACGTTATTACATTCTTCCATTTTGTAAGTATGAATCTACTTAAAGTTGTGTAAATAACTACTAGCAGAGTTAGAAGCTTTAAAACTATATTTAGCAGGGTTTCAATTGTTTCTGCGTGAGAAATTATAAAAAGTTATCTAATGAAAATTCTTCGTGCATTCCGAATGCTTAGTTATTGGCTCGACCGTTTCCGTTTAGGTGTTTATAGTGTAACTACTGCATGTGGAGCCAAAAACATATTTTAATGTATATACGCAAATCCTGTGAGATTCTGAATGTTTTTGTTTCATTATCTGCTTGTTTGCGAGCGTTTGATGTATACTTTCTCCTCGTTTCCTATGTACGTTGTTACTTTTGTAATTTTTGATTGTTTTCGAATAAACGATATTATTGGGTATCGATTCTCTTCTGTATTCCCCCCTAGTAAAAACCAGGAAGTCGTAGTTTTAGTCGCAGCCGGATACAGGAAGGCGCGCGGAAGTGAGGCTCTTGACCATAAAAATGGCTCAGGCTTTGATCTCACATGGTCAAATTGCAGGCACCCAAAAGCTTTAAAACCGGAACTGTACAAAGCGCTTCTTCGTCATTTTCCTGCTGCACAATAGCACGACTACTCACGTTTCTCAGTTAATAATTGGATTAACGAAAAAGGATGGCAGCGCCGTTTCAAAATTGCTAAATAAATCGCGACAAGTCATGAGTAAGTCATATTTTACTTGGGCATGGTGCGATATTTTACGAAGTGTCGGGAGGATTACATTCGTTTAAAAGCTTCAATCTTGAGTCAATACGGAACTAATTCGATTTGCATGCAAATTTTGAACGAGCAATCCTGTCAAAGATGACGAGCTACATTTTATATATTCATGGAGGAAGGAAGAGGAGTTCGACTTGTTACCATTCATCATCGTGTTCACGATTTGGACGTACCTGAAGGGTTCGTTGGTGGTTACGGTTGTAACGGTAGCTAATCGCGAAGCAACATCTGTCAGAACCCTAATGATTAAAAAGCGTCGGCCATTTTCGAAACGCAACCAACAATGGCACCTGGGTAAAAACCACCCATGGTATACCGCACTGGTCTGGTGTGGACATGACAATGTGAACAAATACTTTGACTCATCTTCCCCTACGTGGGGAGAGCGATAGCGGCCCCACGTTATCTCACCTGCCCGAGGGTACGTTTTTCAATCAGCTACGACAGGGGCGTGCCCAGCCCCTAATAGAGACGTGCAAACAGAATCCCAGACATAAATATTTATGCAGTTAATGCCGGGGAGCAGGCTCAAAATGGGCGGCGGTCTTTCTATTTATCTTAATTAACGTTTTTGAATAGAGTGGGGCGCAAAAGATGGCAGCTGTAAATCCACAAAAATTTTTAACTTTTATTCTTTGTTTTTGATTAAATCATCTACTACGAAAAGCGAATTAATAGCTATTTCTAAATATCCTCTAGATCTCCCTATCAAGTCTTTAAATAATATTTTACATTAATGTGTAAACAACAAAAATGCGCAGGCATTCAGGCAGTCACTATTAAGACGATATACTTGGTCATGTTATTCTTGACAGTTTAATGATTTTGTTATATATTTGACAAGTTTTCTTATTTATATTTAAAGTTTCGGCACTATTAACTGTAAAATTGAAGGAAAGTTTTAACGCCGATCATGAAGGGAACACGATAATAAGAGTTTAATGTCATGAAAATTTATTAATGTAAAATAGAGGAAAACAGGCAAGTGTATCATGAACTCAGAAAAAAAAATATAGACGAGGTGCTCCTAAATTTCTACACCTCGGCTTTGTATCAAATGCAGTCTGAAGCTTTGGAGACCAATCGTGAAAGCAATTACGTTGACTAACGCGGGTCTACAATATTTCCAGGTCTCTTGCAAAATGAGGTCCGTTCTGCAGCGAGTAAGTGCGGTAGTAATTGGACGTATGTAGGTACATATGGACTTGCATTGGAGGGATTGTTCCCGAATAACTCGTTGCGTTGCATGGTGCAATTACGGTAATCGGCTGTCCCGTACAGCCGAACGTTTAATCGTAAGTACAACACATAAACAAAATTGAAAACAACTATCGTGGCAGATTTTCAAGTACCATCGACCCCAAACAATTCGACAGCTACACGAAGTGAAACAAACGCAATCCCGCTCGGCATAATTTAGTCCGACAACAAAAGATATCCCTAAACGGCAGTTTGCCGGGCCGATTGAAGGCTGCTGAATGCAATTAGAACAACATGACTTGCAATTGCTCTTAACTCAATTTCGGGGCGAGCTATTTGCGAGTATTAAGTGCTTGACTGCAGACCCTCGATAACGACGGGGTCGAGGGAGGGACGTATGCCATGAAAACTTCTAATTTCTAATGTATTAAACAAGAACTTGTTGGAAAATTTGTAAAATGTTGATTTACCTTGCCGGTCAATGGTTGAATTCTTGGATTTGTCCTCGGTTTCGTTGCGCTATCGCGTCGTTTTATTAACGCCCGAACAGCCCTAAAAGCGGGCGAGGAGGGCGGCGGAGCGTTGGTTGTTCCCGACGTGTGTCAAGTGCAGCCCCAACAGCGGCAGTTCCAATGATCTCTCGTGTTAATTGGATTGGATTTTTAATTAATATGAAAATTTGCACGTTTAATTTTTGTCCGAACAAAGGGCACCCGTTCGACGTATCGATGGCGGGCACAATTAGGATTTCGAGAATTTTCCGCGTATGGAAATGGAAATGGAATTCACGCCGTGTAAATCCACCAAGTGACTGATTTTATTTTTAGGTCCTGTCATGCATCACTCGGAAGCTCAAAGCACAGGGCTTACGGCCACTGGGTTACGAATAATTACGCTGTATATCTTGCTTTGCGCGGATTAACGCCGAAACGGCGCTAAACTGACCTGATTATTTATTTTTTTGGCGCAAACACGCACTGGCAACGCTCCAAAAAGGGAAATGGCCACCGGATGTGACAAGCGAACGCTAATGCGATCTCCTCCACAGAGATTAAATTGGAAATAGCCGGAACTTCACACCACACACTCCTTTGCATCGTTATTACGCGATTTTCGTTTATCCAAATTTTCAGCTTCTTTGCTCATTTTTTCTCGTAATCCTCATATTTTCCGGATATTTGCAATTTCTTAATTTTGTTGACTGCTTCGTCGGAGGTTTCTTCAACAAAACTTTTGTATTTTTTGCCTTCAAATTTGACTGCGGTGGAAGTTTAGTATGATGGTTTCACATGTGTTAAGAAATTATTTTAGTCTTTATAAGTGGAGATTTCTCGCAGATTAATGAAACGGTTTGTTCAAAAGAACAAATTGGCTTTAGAGCTTCGAGGCTTAAGCTCGTGGACAACTTAAGGTCTCGACCTTCTGAAGGGGTTGCAAGGTTAATTGCGGTTGCCCCGGATCCACCCTTGCGAATTAGCGCTGAATGCCGCGTCGAATTTTTAACAATGCCAGGAAAATATAATATGGTCTGAATAGGAATGGCAGATAATAGATAGATATCGGTCGAAACGGAGAAGACCGCAATGCAAGGCTTTGCCAGTTTTCGGGTGCACTAGCCGGAAATGATCGGGGAACGGAAACGGAGATAAGCAGAATAAGAAGAAGAGGTAGACAATGGAGGTTATAAGCGAGGCAGATGCGCCGGAATGGATTTTCACAATAAAATGATGCACTTCACATCTTGGGGCGAGGGGCGGCTGCTTGCGGTACCAACCACCACAAAGCCATTCAGCGAGATCCGATTTTAATAAACGATACTCGAACGGATCTCGGTCGCTATGGGAAATATTCAAATATCGCCCGACCAAAAATTGTTGCTGCAAGAAAAACACAGAAACGAGGAATTCTCGTAGCGAGGCGGGTTTCTGCTTGGCGAATTTCGGCTCGACATGGTTTTATTGGCGACGAGAATCAATTCCATTAATCTGCTGATGGCGGAATTTTACGACTTTTATTTAAGCCATAAAAACGCATAATTCGCAGGGAAAACAAGTTAGTCGCCACCCGTTTTTTTTTTATTCAGTTTTTATCGATTCGCTCAAAATCACGGTTGAACTGGCAGAGAAACCATTAAGGGATAAACTGGAGCGTGTGTATTTCGTTAAGGATCGTTTTGCACAGCTCCGGAATAAAAATTCGTTTATATCTCGAGCCCGTGAAAATTTTTAACACCGTCTCAATCCACAACTCGAATCCAGTCTTCCGGAGCCCAAGGATCAATCGACACCCCGGAATTTCCAGTTCGCGAACTTAATTGGCTGAAAAATGATGGGACGCCCTCGACAACGTTCCAAGATCGCTATCGAGCCCCCTGAGTCCGTTCCGAGGTTGGACCCAGTGGTGCGTCCATGCACGGAACCGCTTAATACCGGTTTCACGGCTTGCTAAGTTGAACCGTGTAATTTTGCATTTGCAGCGGGTTGTGTAAGCGTAAGGTTTTCTAGTTAAGTGGTCCACAAAATTCGGCAAGTCTATATAAGGATGGCGAGCGAGGCCGGTGAACAGTCGAATTCTGAAGTTCTGCACGTCGAGAACTGCGCGTCGCGACAAACGTGGAGGACCTCTCCGTGGGGTCAGTGGCGCGCGTCAACCGTTTTGATTCGCGACGACGTTACCAGTATATGAATCGTTTGTGGCGGGAATATTTTTGTTGGTTTTGTTTGGTCGACGCTAGTTTCGATCGAGTCGGGCACAATACTATTGAAAAATCACGGGATTCAATAAACACTCCCGCAACCGCTCCGGTTACTTCTTTCTACCTCAGAATTATTAAAATGTTTGTTAAAAATAGAGTTTCAGTGTCTTCATTTAATACCAACACAGTTGATATAAAGTTCTTAGAAATCAAGTGACAATTCATTTCTTTATTTTTAAGAGAGTTTCTTCCAGTAGACAAATTAAATAATGTATAACGCCTTAAAATCAAACGAATACCTACATAAAGTTATCAATTTAAAACTTAAGTAATTGCTAAACAAATACTTTCTTATTGTTAAATCCATTTAGATATCACACGTGAACAACGGGAAATATCAAGACAGTTTTCAATTTTTTTTATTAAGTAATTAATAAATTATCTAATTGTTACAGTAATTTATTTCACTTTTTTAAGTTTCAAAACTGCTTACAATTATGGTTTAAGTATCTATTTATTATAAAACTATTTCAAAAATTATTTCCATTTAATTTATACTAGTTGAGCTATCCTTTTGATCCAAGTATAGCCTAATTGAAAAGTGATCAATTGATAATAACAGTTTTATTTTGCTAAAGTGTTTTATTAAGTAGACGGTTATTCCATAGTTATCGATCTGCAGTTAGTTACTTTGCTTCTACAAATGTTCTCATGTAATCTTTAACTCACTTGACAACAATAATCTGTGAGCTATGCTTGATTAATTCTTCTAAGAAAACTTTTCATAATATGATTGAAACCGCAGTGGACGTGTTTATGTTACCTCAAAATGTTAGAAAGAAAATATAATTATATCAATTTTAAACCAATAGTTCTAAATCAATAATATTTTGGTTTAAACTTTCAGCCGTATTCCATATAATTCGCTTATTGACAACGCTTTGGTCATTATATCGCGACCTTCATCTATTGATAAGTGCTCTGTATTTTAAACTAATTACCCTAGATCAAACATGAAAATTCAAAGCAAGCTTACAAATTTAAGATTCAAGAAACTTATAAAACAATAATAAATAATAGTGTAGAATATTCCTTTGTCTTTGGTTAATTTCTTACGAATATAGCTTCATTGTTCCGAAATTTTTTGCTAAAAATTTTCCCACAGACGAAGCAGTACATTCTTTGAAGATGGAAAACGTTTTGTATCACTGTAGAAACTGCAGTTTGTACACTTATATTATAATAAACTTGATTATGTAGAATTGCTAGAATTGCTTTATCCAATATTTCAAAGACTTTTTCAAGTTAGTTCTTCTCCATTCATGTATCTTTTACTATCAATTGTTTCACATTCTCGACAATTTGTAATAAGTTTTGCCACATTACCTCGACTGATTAAATCATATTCTGATAGCAGATCTTTATTTCTACAATATGAAAAATGAAATTCTGACACGTATACCTACACAGGTGTCTGGTGTGCTTCAGGGTTCTGTATATAGAGACCAATACGTTGTTTTTTTATTAATGACTGCTGTAATTACCAGAAACATTGTATTACCGATCTACTACATGATGATAATTTAGAGTTGTAGTGGCCACACACATTGTAATTACAATATGGG
Source organism: Pyrochroa serraticornis (assembly GCA_905333025.2). Classification (NCBI taxonomy): domain Eukaryota; kingdom Metazoa; phylum Arthropoda; class Insecta; order Coleoptera; family Pyrochroidae; genus Pyrochroa; species Pyrochroa serraticornis. The sequence goes on along the minus strand of HG995157.1, from coordinate 1,834,412 downwards.
CGTGGTTAAATGGACTTATTTATCCCAAATCAATAATACTAAATTTTGAAATACATACTGGTGCTATTAGTAACTCTATGTAGAGTTTCTGCAATATTGGGACGCGTAATGTTAAAAACTTTAAGGACAAGAACACATCGATTAGTGTACGTTACGTTTAGAAGATGTAATTCTGGGCGGCTAATTTTCTCTCTACTTTATAGAATTTCTTTGTCGAATTGTTAGAAGTTTTTAAGATTTACTTATGATTATAAGCCAATAGAGATTTAAACTTTCCAGATTGAGATAAGAAACTTTCATATTTTTGTTCATAATATTTGAAACAGATACTTTGCATCAAATATTGAATTGTTGAAAATAGTGTAGGCGTGATTTTCCATGACGATTTTTAAATTATAAGCTCAAAGTCTGAGCTTTGTAAATCTCACACTTACTGTTATTACTTGTTTATTATTACTATTGTCGCTACGGCTACAAATTCTTAATTTCTAGGTGTGTGATGCAGGTTTTTCTATTTTATTTATTAAATTATGTTAAGCACAGGGTTTGTTTGTTAAAAAGTAAATAAATAAATACTTATGTAGGGTGATTCTTGAAAAAGGGTTTAACACTTAGGTATCTCACACTTCCTTCTCCGACAAATTTGATGGTAACTTTGAACTCGGTTATCTTTATATTGAACATTCTGCACTGCTTTGAGTTCCTTCTTAATGGTTTAGACCTTCTATCCTTTCGACTGTAAGTTCGGCTATGTGTATAGTTGAGTTATCCTTTAGGTTTTCTTCTTTAAACTAGTCTATTCTGTCTTGCGCTTTTTTGCTCTCTTCTACTTTGTTTCCTGTTTCTCTGTACATCCTCTAATAAGGTTCTTTTCAGTTTTGCTTTCAAATTTTTTTTAACCTTCTCTTTGTTTATCTTCATTACATGTCCTACCATTCTTCTTGAAATATTTGTTATTTTGGTTTTGTTTTCAGATTTTGTCTATAGACAATGTTTCTTATTGTCTATTTTTCTATTACGAACTTATTTTAATTGTGTCTTTTCTATTTCTATTTGGTATTTTTTGATTTCATTGCTTACTATTATAATTATTGTTTTTTGCTTCTCTATTTCTATGTTAAATTTGTCTAAGTTTAGAGTACCTTTTTCTTAGCTTTAACCATTATGACCATGTTTAACGTTTCTATTTGTTTATTTTTTAATTCATTTTTTTTATTTTTCTAGCACTATTAAGAGCAAGAGAACGCTTAATTTGCAATTCTGCTGTATCTTGTTGGTAGTTTCAAATATCTGAGATTTCTTTTGTCTGACTGTTACGAAATTTTTCTATTCTTATACTACACTATAACTCAAAAGGTGATACTCCTGTGGGAGTTGCAATACATTATGTCACTTTTTTCTATATTGGAGTTATTATCTCTATTTGTCAGTCCTGTTGGGATTCTCCTGTGTTCAGTAACTTATTCTGTCTTGTGATTTTTTTTTTGCTCCCTTCTACTTTGTGTCCTGTTTCTCTGTACATCTTCTAATCAGGTTCTTTTCAGTCCTGCTTTTTAAATTTTTCTTTATGTCTTTGATTTGAAAACTTTTTTAACCTTCCCTTCGTTCATCTTCATTACATATCCTACTATGCTTCTTGAAATATTTATTGTTTTGCTTTTGTTTTCAAATTTGGTCTATAGTTATTGTTTTTTATTTTTGCAATTTTTGTTTATTCAACGAATTAGTTAAGGAGCTAGTGATCACATTTCTTAGCCATAAATGAGGATTGGAGTAGCTACCTTTTAAAAATATTTTTGTTACCTATAGGAGATATGGTCTCGTATTTTCCCTTCGGCCATTTATCGCTTTAAACTATCTTCTTGTTCCGCTGTTCTTCTATTTGCTTCTCATTCTTAGTTTTATATTCTGTGACATCTACGAATATATACGCTGACGTATTTATGGCTACTAACTTATTCGAATTTTGTCTTTTCTATTTGTATTTGGTATTTCTTCTCTTTATTGTTTACTATTATATTTGTTGTCTTCAGCTTGTTTATTTTCATGTTAATTTTTTCCAAGTTTATTGTACCTTTTTAGAGTATTATTCATTATTTTCTTAGCTTTTACCATTATGTCCATGTTCAACATTACTCTTTGTTCGGTTTTTACCTTCGTCTTTTTTCTGTATGGCACTAGTAAGAGCAGTAGAGGGCGTAATTTGCAATTCTGTCGTACTTTGTTGGTAGTTTGAAACATCTGGGATTTTTCTTATCTGACTGTTACAAAATTTGTCTCTTCTTGTACTTACTATAACTGTATCCACTCAAACGGTGATACTTCTGTGGGAGTTACAATTAATTGTATCTTTTTCTTATATATCGGAGTCATTATCCCTATTTGTCAGTCCTGTTGGGATTCTTCTGTGTTCGGTAACTTATTCATAATGGTTTTTACCACTTCACTTATTTTCCTGCCTCTATTAATTACATTTGCCATTTATCTGATCATCTCCTTGACCTTCAGCTGTCTTTATTTTCTAAATAGTCTCTTTTATTTCTTTAGTTGTTTTTATTTTCTTATTTTGTCTTCTGCCACTTTGTCAGCCATTTTCTTCAATGTTTATGTTAATAAGAGTTTTAGTTTTCTTTTCCTTGCGTTCGACCACAAAGAAAAGTTTTTGGATTTCTTTAAATGCGTTTTTGATTTTATTTTTAAAGTGCACGTATGACTTATGTTTTACTTCCCTGACTAATCTTTTAAGCTCGATCCTTGCCTTTTTGTATGGTTTATAATTGTTTTTTTAATACTTGTTTTCTTTTAATTGCGTCTAACCACGGTCTCTAACAATTAGTGTGTTCTTTTGATCTATTTGTTTATTATTGTTGTAGTTTCACATGTTTCTTTTGTTGCTCTTAAAATTATGCTTTTACAATTTATAGTTCATACTTGGTTCATCGGTCCTAGCAATATTATCTGTTCCCTTGTATCTTTTAATTTTCTAGTTTTTGCAACAAGTCAAATCTCCTAAAACATGACTTTATAACTCATAGATAAGCGGAACAATTTCAAAATTTACCACTTAATAACGCTTAAATATTATGACAAATTTTTGTCTGACTGCTTATCTCGACACAGGGTCGGGCCGGCTCTGCTGGTGTGAATTTCTGCAAAAATCCAGTGTTGTTTGATGTTCCCCTCGATCCGGTCGCTAAGACAACACCCTCGATTTTCCTCCAAAGCGACATGTAATTAAATACAGAGCCACTTGTCTCCTTATTGTTGTATCATCCGCTTTCGCTTGATCTTCCAATTTATTGCTCATTTCGATTCTTAATTATACTTCCGTCCCGCTCACGTTGCCATCATCATCATCATTATCATTGGTGAGTTGATGCAATTTTTTGTTCGGTAAAGTCCCAACACGTAATTAATTTCGTCGCTGATGATATAATTCAGAAGAGGGTCGTCCGATTCAAAAGTAAAAATTAGCATCACACCCCGAAGTTCGAAGTCAATATTTATCAGTCGACCGATCATTCTGAATGGACTGAATTAAAATCTGTACGCGTATTAGTGCATTAGTGTAAACGCTATCGCGTCATACACATGTCGAAGGGGTAGGGGGACGAGGGTCCTTTTATCAGAGCAAATTCGATTAGTATAAAACGGCATTAAAACAATCCTGTTTAAAACAGGCGGCTTAAATCCGGGCGCGGACACAAAACCTAAAGCCCCGTCAAAAGCGAACCTAAACGCGCTTTTGAGCTTTTATATGAATTCCATTCACTTGATTTACGTGAAATTAACGAATACCAGTTGAAATGCATCGTAATTAAGCTACTGACGCAATCATCGAAATGAAAGTGATGCCTTGGAATGGAATAACTAATGACAATAATCCACCAAAATTTGCATCATTGCGTTTGTTATTGTTAATTGTTTGACATAAACAGGGCAAGCGGTACTTATGTTTGTAGCAATTGAAATTTTTTCATCAAAGCGACTAATAATTATTATCTACGTCCCACGGTTGTGGTGGCCTGTGATTCTGATCCTGACTCAATTTGCCGCGTACTTACTTCAAAACTCGTAGCAATGCTCCAGATGTTGGTCTCGAAGAAAAGTGCCGAAGGCTGAAGGTACTTTTCTTCGGCGTAAATTAACAAAATATTGCTTTAACTTAGTTGCAATGTAGGTACAATACATAATTTTGACCTCAAGCTTTGCAGTTTATTACTCCATCTTTTCTCTTTTATGTTTGGAAACAAATCCATCTATACTGCTTGAGGGAGTTTCGGATGGAAAGAGAGAGTAACGATCTTGCAAACGTTAGAGTATTTAAGAAATTTGAAATTTTGTTTTTTTTCGCAAATTTATGAGACATTTCTGTTTTTGTGCGTTCGGCGTTAACAAGGAGAAAACACTTTGCTATTTCTAAGAAAATCTAATTATGTTGAAAGATCAAAAAATCAGTGAAATATATTTTCGAAAATATATTTGTCTCGGTAGTAAGCCCTGGGTTTTGGAAAGTTATTCAAATTTGTGTACACTTTACCACATAAATTAAAATCATTTTACACGTTGCTATAGTGTTTACGCAGGTAATTTATTGCAGTTTTTATAATCAGCACGAAAAGAATTTGTGGAAGTGATGCTAGAGTCAAAAGCCGCAGAGCGCTACTACTCGCGTTCTTGCAGATTTGCCCATTTTGGGAGTCAGGTGTTTCAGAATTAGCTTCAAAACACCACAAACAAATAAATTCTCGGGAGGGTTAAGTGATAACTTGAATCTTAATAGATAATTGAAAACGAAACATAGTTCGAGAATGAGAGTGCGGTAGGGTTCTTCGTTTTTTGCTGATGCTTGATTAGTTGTCGGGTTTGGCTATTGTTCTGGGATCTGCGGCCGCGATGATTATTTCTGTGGAAGCCATTTGTGCAGGATATGATGATTCTGTTATGATTTATTTATGGCTCAAAGAAGCGGCGACAGAGGTAGAGGAGAGGCGGTTCAAGGGGCGGTTTGTTACTCACGCTCCAATGCACATTGGCGACTAGCACATGGAAGGCGGAGCTCGCCACAGATGTTCATGTCCAATGTGCTATTAAATGTGCACGTGGGCACAAATAAAAAAGGTCTTGCACAAAAAACAACTTTGTCCTTGCCTCGGATCAGATCCCAATTACGCATGCAAGAACAACGAAAATTATAGCTGAGCAATTAACCCAGAACGCCACGTTCGAAAGCTGAGGTTTAAATATTGAAGATTCAACAATTACAACAGCAGAAACTATAATACGATTAACTACTAATAGAGCTTTAATGAAATATTACCTAATTAATTAATTTGTGCAATTATATATCGCGTTTATCTAATTTCTTCAAATAAAACACAACCCCAAGAGATATAACGTGGGTCAAAATGCACCAAATTTAAAACTGATTGGTAATTAATAAAAATTACAACAAATTAGTTTTAATACTTTTTTACTGCCATCTTTTTCTAACGATTGCATAATATAACTCTTTCGTTGCTGCTCCTTATAAGTTTGGTTGCAGAACCTCTTAAATGAAGTTACATAATTATATTGAAATGTGTTGCCTTTCAGCTTTGTGGATCGATTAATAATGGCCTTTAAGCCTTTTGAAAATAAGTTGTTTACCTGGCGCTACACGCTTGTATTGCTGGTTGTGAAAAATAAAGTATGCCTAGAATCTGCGTGTGTATTTTTTATGTCATAATTTGTACAGAGCGGTAAATGTAGGGGAGACCGGTGATGAAAGTAATTTTTTTTTAATTTTATTTTTTTTCACACAAACTGTAATTTTTTTTTATTCCAACGTACGTTGGAATAAAAAATACGTATTTCCATGATAGGGTGAACATTCGACTTTCTTGTAAGATATTTATTTATCATGCTTAATGAAAGATTTGTAAAATTTTGTTTTTTAAGGAGCAAGACAGCTTCCTTTTTGTCCCAACTTTGGGGCAAAAAGTAACAGTGTTTGGGGTCAGTTGTAACGTAAACGTAAATAATTCACATATATTATGTAGTAGGTATATATTATATATATTAGTAAAATTCAACAAAATTGATCTTTCATTCCGTAATAAACATTACATAGAAAAATCGAAACAAAAATTCTTTGCTCCCACAATATTAGTGAGTGAAACTTAAGTGAAAATTAATAACAAAGTGAGCTTTTGCAAAAACACATTTCACATGAGCCCACTTGCATCGGAGGCACTGAACCGGTTGCTCCCCAGCGAGACTGCTCGAATATGGCTCACAACGCGTAAGACAGAACGCTTTCTCTTCTTTATTGCCATCCTCTTCTCCATTGTCATCAATTCTATTGTCATCGAGAAATAGCTTCTTAGTCGCTTCTTTTTTTTTCTCCTTGCTTACCACTTTCTTTTTCTTCCTTGCTTGTTCTTCCTTCAATTTTTCCATTTCTGGGGTATCGGTTAACACTGCAGTTTCATGACCTTTACGGCCTTGAGTTGTTTGTTTCCGTCGTGGAGCTTCTGGAAAAGGTTCACAACTTCCGGGGAGAAGTTGGTAAACGATTTTGGCTGAAGGAATATTTCTGCAATTTTATCATCGTGTTCGCTATTCCATGATGGCCCCACACCTTTTTTTCCAGGTCTTGTGATGGTCAGCTTCGCCTGGTAATAGTCGATCTGTCACAAAAGCTGCGGAAAAATCATTATCTTGGTAACCTCTCTATCCAACGGACATATTTCACTCTTTGCAAAACTTTTTGTTATATTTACCGGCGTTGTTGCAAGAGGCAGCGCTTTTTTTACAATCTCTGGTAAATCGTAAATAGTCATTACCTTTCCAGGATTGTTATGCATCCACGCATTTTGATATGTGGCAATATAAGTTTTGATTGGGTCATAAACACTAACATCCAAAGGTTGAAAGCGGTGAGAGCAATGTGGTGGAAATGACAACATGATGATGACGTGGTTCTTTGCAGCTAAATTCAAGATCTCAATATCAAGATGAGAGTGATGATTATCCAGTAAAAGCAGAGCTGGGCATTCAACGCTGGGTCTCACAGATTTAATAAAATGTTTCATAAAAAGACGAAAATCAGCACCAGTCATATAGGTACCTCGAAGAGATTGCACTGCCAATACAACCTGTGAGACCATCTTTTATAAAATGCTTTTTTTAGAAGTTCCTGGGAAAAATAAACATGCTTGAAATCGAATTTCACGTTGTAATAAAGAACACACTTGTAGACCAGCTTTCAAACATCAGCTAGTGCAAGTCCAAAATAAATATTGGCCTATCTCTTCAAATATTGCCATAAGACTGCTTCCTCTTTCTTGTTGAACATTTGTTTATAGGGTGTATATCCAATTGTTTCAGGATCTCTTCCACTTTGCCTCTTTTATTTCACATAAAGACTTAGAGTCAAATGACAAATATTTAACTTCTTTGCTATAGACCTGATTGACCTATTGTTGTCGATCACCAAGGATATTGCCTTTCTTAATGCATCTAAAGAGACTAAAGTCCCTCGGTTGGTCTTTCTTGTGTAGGTTCTTATCTACGAAAAGAACAATTGGCAAGGTTTGTGGTTATATTTACAGATAAAAAAGTGATTGAGGTTGGTTGCAACACTTTGTTACTTCTGACCCCAAAATTCAAAATTAACGACGGTTTCATGGTCAAATCGTTTTGCGCCTATCGATAGTGAAGATAATCAAGAATATAACAATGTACTCATCTTTTGGCTTGCGTTCGGGAGATCGATATAAAGTCCCTGAATACGAGACTTTCAATACAACTTTCTGGAAAACTCATAATCTCAACAGCAGCTCCAAGACGGCAATGTGGATGGGAAAGGAGACGATAGTGAAGATTGCACACCTACTTTGAACGCCATCTTACGAAAAGTTCGTTAACTATGGGCACTGTTACAAACTACCCGTGTTACTTTCATCCCCGGTCTTTCCTACATTTTTACTGATTACGTAAGTTGTAACTTACAAAATCGCACTATATCGACCGGTGGAGTAGCGATTAAATATCTAAGAAATAGGAACCGGAGTCGTTATCTAAACAAATGGACTATCCAGCTATTGAATGCCTATCCGCAAGAGCCGCCAATATACCACTAATAATAATAACAATAATAGTAAAATAAATGTGAAGATATTACCATTATTTCTAATAACCCGAGTAAAAATATTTGCTGCACCGAAACAGCACCGAAGCACTGCTTATGCCTACCACTAAAATAGGCCCGAAGCACCACCGAACCAATACTCCTTGGGAAACTGAGAGCCCTGAACGGACACTGAAACCGTCCTGAACGGGGCCCGAAGCACTACCGCACTGTCTACCGAAGCAAATCCGAACGGGCCCTGAAGCACTACCGCATTACCTGCCAAAACAGTACCGAACGGGGCCTGAAGTACTACCGCACGGTCTACCGAAGCAGTACCGAACGGGGCCCGAAGCACTACCGCACGGTCTACCGAAGCAGTACCGAACGGGGCCTGAAGCACTATTGCTATTATTACAATATAAAATATGCAGATTAATTAATTAAATAATTAATTAATTAATTAATTAATTAATTGAATAAGCTTTTGATTAATTTATAATTAGATACTTTCTGTTAATATCTCTTTTTCTAAGTTGCAAAAGCCGGGCTTAACTGAATGAACGCGCCAGGACCACCATGACCGATACTCAGCCTTGTTCAAGCATTCGGCATTGTTCGGTTGTTTCCGTAATGATAACTACTACAGTATACCTTTGGCTATACCATTGTTTATAGATATTAATATCTATAAACAATGGCTATACTCTCGTCACCACGAGGGACAGTTTATTAACCACGTGGTAACTCGACCGTTACCACTAACTAATATCAGCAGTAGGATAATTATATCTACATTTTTGATTATCGAACGATTATGAAAATTAATTAATTTAGTTCAACAATAGAAGTATTTATCTATCAGTACTTTCTACTTTAAATGGAAAATAACAATTATATTTAAAAATATTTTAATTTCATCAATATGATATTGCAATAGCAAACAACCTACATAATCAACTTGTACGGAAATAGGGCATGTATCGCAGAACCGAAGCGCCACCGCACCCAACCGTTTGGGGCTGCTTCGGTGGTCTTCTGTAGTCGGAATGAGAGCAAGAAAGATACTCTTTCACAATCAATGTGTGCGAGAGAGAAAGTCTATCGCCGAACCGAAGCACCACCGCAGCCAAAAGTTCAGGGCTGCTTCGGGAATCTTGTAAACCGGAATGAAAGCAAGAGAGACACCCTTTAATAACCAATGTGTAGAAAAGAGAGAATCTACCATAGCACCGATACACCACTGCACCCAAAGGTTCGGAGCTGCTTCGAGGATACGTATTTCCGTTGTTCGGTGGTGCTTCAGTAGCATTCGAATTTATTGGGGATTTAATGTCGTGCGTTCGGAGCCCGTTCGGGACTCCTACGCATCCGAGTAAATTTTATTACGACGTTCGACAGTGCTTCAGTTGTGCTTCGGGCCCGACGATTTCTGCAGTAGTGCTTCGGTGGTGCTTCGGGTCTTTTCATTTTTACTCGGGAATTTTGAAATTTTTTTTGATTACTTTGTATATTATCAATTTTTTACTAGTAATATGACCTATAACAGTAAAATTTTGACTCAAATATGTTGCTTTACAAATATGTTGCAGTTTGTCCCAAAATTTTTATAACAATGCCCGAAAATTTAAATTAATACAAAAGTGGTTTGCGACAGCTAGAAGAAATCTTGTGGAAATATTTTAAATAAACTTTTCATATTTGTAACATTAATGAAAATGAAATGGATAATTTTTTTTGAAATGATTACTGATCTCTTTATGATCTCAAAAACGTATGATAAGGTCGCCCACATGAAACCATTTTTTTTAAATCTGACTCTAACTTGGGACCAAAAGCAAGAGTCGCCTTGTGGTTTTAACGAAAATTAGAGACATTTAGAAGCACATAGTTGTTATTCGGTAGCTTTTAGCAATTTGCTCTATGTTTCTATGCATATATTCAAAAGTATCCGCAAATTGTTCAATGTAGGAGATTAGTTTCACAAATTGAACCACCAAGTTCCTATATTGAACCTGCGTCATTTTGATTTGAAAATTTTATTATTTGTTGCTTCAAAACAAAACTTTAACTGAATACTTCAATAAAATCATAATTATAAAAATAAGTAACAGAATAAGATATTGAAAATTTTAAGTAAAAATAAAACAATAAATGAAATTCTGGACAAAAGTTATTCAATATATGAACCACAATAGCATTTCTTTCTTCTTATTTGGATTTACACCCACACATTTGTAGTGTAGAGGAAAGTCGCCTAATTTCGGATAGCTTTTGTAATTAAATCCTAATTTTGTAAAGAAATAAGATTTTTGTTGACTGCGTTGTTTTAATGCATGTGCCAATATCTAAAAAAGATCATGTCATAAATAAACAATTTTTAATACGTAAGATTTCACAAATATATTAGTTTAAACCTAAGTAGAACAATGCAAGTCATAACAAAATGGGTTCTTAATTTTAGACACCATGTCCGAAATAAGGGAAAAGAGAACAATGGTTTAGTTTTGTCAACAATCGTCGCAAATAAATGTTTTTTCTTATTAGCTTTAGCACGTTTCTCATGTACCCATCTATATATAGCATCTTGTTGCTCATCTTATCCACTCTTACCCTTGTGTATCTTTTGAGAAAAGACCGTTACAGTAAAAACATTCTGCGTCTTCATTTTCTTCCTCAGCATCCATATCTGAATTATCAACTAAGGTTATATCATCATCTGATATTTCTGAAGAATCTCTGCTCGCGTCTAACTTCTTTTTAGGTTTTCCTTTCTTTCTTCCATTTTTTGTAGTGCTATTTCTTTTATAAACTTGTCTCTTTTTTAATATTTTTTTATTCTTTAATGATTGTTCTATGCCTTGCTCTTGCAAGCTTCTTCTAGTTGATTCTTGTAAGGTGTACTTGTTATTACCCAACTAGAACTTTGATATATTTTTCTACCTCTGTTAGTGTTAGATATTCCACTACATGAAGATAAGGGACTGATATCCTGTGCTTTAACAATTTTCTTGTATATCTCAGCTTTCGGGGCTTCTACTGCAATTTGTTTTGGAGTTGTCAATTCATGGAGAGCTTGTATCACAACTCTTGCATCCTCCAGATTATCTTCGACAATTTGTGCCGGGTCTGATCTCTTTAGTTGTCTTTGAATTACAAATTCATAATCGGCAAAAATATTTCTGTTGAAAGGAAAAATTCCAGATTTGCGAAAACCATTTTTCAAAATTTCTGCTGTAGCATTATTCAAATACGCAGGGCACATCAGTCTACAAATTTGAAATGCGGATATTTTGCCGTTGGGATTGGATTTTAACCACATTTGAATTTCTTGGGCATAATATGTGTTAAACGGCGGCATAAATGAAGGATCTAGCGGCTGCATTTTATGAGATGTGTGTGGTGGAATATACACAATTGTAACGCAATTTTTGTGTGCTATATTTATAACGTCAATGTTTCTTGTATGGCTGTAGTGTCTGTAAAGAATAAGGAAAATATGTCGATAGTTTGACGTGAGAAATAAAATCTTGTAACCATTGAGTGAAAATGTGTTGTTGAACACAACCTGATTTATGGCATACTGCTATGGAGCCGGGTGGTGCTCCGTCTAATAATTCGGCTTTCATGTTCTTTTGGGAAAAGACAAACAAGGGGGGTACGAATCCTCCAGCAGCACTCATGCACATTACAACTGTTACGAGAGCACCTCTTTCAGCGGTGGTAACAGCTCCCACTTGTTTCTTTTCTGTTAGTGTAATGACTCGTCCAAGTTTTGGCTGAACAGTTGTAATATCCGTTTTATCTACGTTGTACACTTTTGTCGGATTGTGTCCAATTGTGTCTAAAGTCGGTTCTAAATGATCAAAAAATGTATTTACATTTTCAGGAGTAAGATCCTTTATTCTAGCTTTTGAAATCGCCTGAGGTTTTCTGAGCGATAAATTCGGATGTCTTCTGAAGAAATTTCTTGACCATTTCTTTCCCGCAGAGCCTTTTGTTCTCGAAAAAGGATGGCCGAAACCGTTTCTCAATGCCAGTTGAAAGGCAAGTCTTCTAATGTCTAAAGTATTTAAGCCGTAGAATTGCCTGTCCATTTCTAAACTAAAGTACTGGTTTTCTCCCTATAAGACGCTTAACTTGCTGCTATGGAGTTTGATCAACTTCCTTCACGTAGCCCTCCAAGGTTGACTTTAAAATTCCAAATGTCACAGAAGCCTTAAGGTATCCCATTTTCCCTTTTCTGACGGCATCGATTGCTAGTTTCATTTGGTTATGATCCGACTTCTTATGTTTTATTCCCTTCTTTGGCATATTGTTTTAACAATAAATTATTTTACTACCAAACTATTTAACGATCAATAATAGGTTCCCATTTTCAAATATCCAAAATTAGGAAACTGTAGCTATCCGAAATTAGGCGACTTATTACTTTTAAAGTTATCATACTTTAAAACTATAAACTCTTTTACAATTATTTGTTTCAACAACTGAAGTTGCTTCACATAGTCATTAACTTACCTTGAGACTGTAAATCAGCTTAGTAACTAATTCGATCAAAATAAGGCTTGATTGGCAGCGCGGTAAAAAACTAGTCAACGACAGTTGGACGATATGTGCTTCTGCCACTTATGACAATGTTGCTAAAACATTAATTGGCACATTTATAAGCTTGGTTGGTCTTCGTGTTTACTTAGAGAATTTTCTGTATGCTAAATTATTTCAAGTTTTTCATATATGCCATTGTCCAAAATTGGGTAACTGTCCGAAATTGGGCGACTTTCCTCTACACAGGACTTGCATCGCATGCATTAAATAATGTTACTACATTCTTCCACTTCACATTCCTTGCAAAACCATCTCGTTAATACTGACCTAACGATGGTAGCAGATTTTTCAAAGCCTCACCTTCATTATTTTGTATTTCTTTTTTTTTCTCAGTGACTTCAAGGGCTTCTTTATGAAGACTATTGCTAATTTCTATTGCCATTTGAATATCTCTGGTTCTTTTGAGATGCCCAATGTCTGATGGCGTAAGCAAGGGTGCAATTTTATTTAAACTAACCGAAAAGGGAACATTGGACTTGGTAGTCGATGCTCCTGGCGAATCAATTTTTAGTGTCCCTGGCAAAGGTGTTGAGCAGCCTTCTGGTACTGATACAGCCGGATAGCTCAAAGTTGACAAGAGTATATGTCTATCTTTGCTGGACACATTGCTAGTGGTATTATCATTATGAACATTTTGAATACAAGAGCCTTAGAAGCAGTAAAATCATACTCCTGATAGAAGTTTTTATTAACCGGCCAAACATCAGAGACTTGTGGTTGCTTTTCCATATGCTTTGTTAGGGAGTGACTGTGAACAACAGCTATGAAGTGTAACCATTTTACAAAAAGTTTTCTGTTGATGTTCCTTGAATCGTATATTTCTATCTTGCTTCCGGGTTTAGCCTTATTACTTAATTTTGACGTGTACCTTTTCTGTAAAAGATACACGTCAAAATTAAGTGTAATTTTAAGTGTAAGATAATTTTTAACTGTTTAAAAATTATCATAGGTGGCACGTAAAATCTAGCCGCATTGATACAGCAAACCTTTGTTGTGTTAATGCCGCGTTTTCCACCAGCCACAGAAGTAACAGTGTTGCACCCTTTGGTAGTGACCATTCTTTGACACTTTTTGGGAGCAGTTGAAAACCCAGACTCGTTCATATTAAAAATAGTGGTTGCATCAAAGTTATGCTTGTCAAACAAATCTAGTAAATCAAAAAATTCATAAACATTTTCTTTGTTCAATCTTTTTATCCTGATAAGTGAGGAAGTGAGGTTGATTCAGGTTGACCCAACAAGTTTGAATACCTCTTCACGAAATTATGGTACCATTTTTTGCCCGTTATCTTTTTCCCTCTGTTAAACTGATGAGGAATATTATTATTTTTCGCCAAATCGAATGCAAGTTTTTAAATATTGCTTGTTGTTAATTAAAAAAGGCATTCCGAAAACTGCATTATACGCTCTGCAATTATTGTTTGTAAATTGTGATTAAATGCAGAATTTTACCTTGAATTTTCTTTGCACCTTTAGAAATTTTATTTGAATTTTGTATATCTGGTAATTACGGCTACATTGATTTAATCTTTTTTCACAAGTAATATACGCTATAAGGGCGATTTTTATGTTCTGCGCCGACTATTTTCCATAATTACCCCGTTTTGACATCTTCGTTAAAAATTACTTCTAAAAATATAAATGAGTTGCGGAAAGTGAACCAGGGTTTAATTTAGCCAACCTCTAAATATCTTACATTTTAACATCGCATTGAAAAGCCGACAAATTGAATAGCATTTTGAGGGGGTCGTTGAATACCCTAAGCAATGTACCTGCTATTCCGTAGCTGCACCAAAATTTTGCTTACCTTGTGTTTGTGCCCCAAATTTTCTTAGCTAAGGACCATCAATATTGCACCCTGAAAGTCAAGTGAGAAGATTTCCGCAGGAAGATGAAAGAACAATGGCACAATGAAGTGCACTACTGAACTTATGTTTGTTAAATGTGCTACAATGATTGCTGGTATATAGATGACTCCGATTTTGTTGGAAATTCGAAAAGTAGCCAAAGTTTAATTTAGCCGTTGGCTTAAAGTGGGCGACTTTACCTTATACTACAAGCAAAATATTTTAACAAAGCACCCGTTTTATCTAAATTTATGAAGCAATTAATTATTTGGCAACATAAAACTTTTATTAAAAAACCCTCCCGTACACTTTAGGATTAGTTTTTCAAATGTACAATCTATTATTGATTGCCCAGAAATTAAGATTCAAAGATCAAGTGGAGTTGATCAACAGGCTCTCACTTGGTCGGAATATAAAAAGTGTAACGCATCATTAAATATTTAATTTTGTCTCCTGATGATCTTATAAATTTTATCTCTGAAGGGTATGGTAGTCGTAGCAGTAACACCATTCTGTTTGAAAATTGTGGATATTTAAATACACATGTAATATATACATGACATTATAATGTCATGTGGACATTTTAGGGAAATTGAGAAAGTTTAATTAAAAAAAACTATAGTTAGACATCCAATCGTTAGTAGTAAAGAAAAAATAACGAATGATGATGCACTTTGAACAAAGCAAGTAGCTAGTGTACAAATTCGTATCAAACTGGCAATAAAATATGTTAGAGATTTTAAAATTTAAATTTCACATGTAACCGCTAATTTAGATTTACTCCACAAACTTGATAACGTGATAATAATAATTTAAGCTATAATTAATTTACAAGAACCAATCATTAAGCATTTTTTTTATCGTAAAGTAGAATCTTCACATAAAATATCTTATTATACTTATTATACCTACATACCTATGCAACTTTTGGCGATTTTAAAATATCTAATTGACTTAAATAATAATTGAACTAATTCAAAATAAATTTAATCTCTACAAATACTCTACAACAATGAAAAATATTAGCTTAAAAATATGTTATAGTCAATATCTCCCATTGTAACATTCTTTCACGCTAATTGATAACGGTTAATTAAAATTACTGTGGTGACATCCACTATCATCAATACTAGAGCACATCAAGAAAGTTTTTATGAAGTAAAAACCATATTTTATTTTTTTGTGAACATCCCTTGTATTTATATTTGACAATTAAGCTGTAAACTTCCAAGTTGAAACTCTTGACCTTTTTCTAATATTTTTATTTGCTGTAGGCGTATGACCACAATTTCAATACATTTATTCGCTGGTAGAATTTGTAAACATTTAGATATCAAGCTTAATTTTCTTGTATTGTTTCTTATTTTTAACCAGATGTTAATTGCACGAATGCAGTTTTTAAATTTATCATAGCCATCTATGGATCACAAATAGTTACAACTCTAGTTGTTATAGTTACTGCGCTGAGTAGTATGTATAGTTTTCTTCTCCTCCAACAGTTTTCACCAAGAAGATCGTGATATTTCAGACAAATATTTACAACTTGTGTTACAATTATATTTTTCTGCAAGCTTTTGAGTACATTCATTTGTGTTCATGCAATTAACAAAAGAAAGCTTGCTTTAGGATTCAAGGGATTTATTGGTGTTTCAGTCTTAATTTCGAAACAATAAATAATTGACTGAACTTTATTGTATCTAGCCCTAAATAAAATGAGCAGTAAGTTTTTAATTCAATTATTCAGTCAATAAATTAACTCTCTCAATAAAAGCCTCAAAATGGGAAGTTTTCTATTGAAAACTTTGGATACGTTACCCTGTGACATGCAAAATGGATCCTCTAATCTATCAAATGTGTAATTTTTTTTTAAACTACATAAAGTTGTTCAAGAGTTAGATTTTGTGTATTAAGTAATATTAATTTTATTAAAGTATCTAGCCAACAACTTTTTAGCTCTAAATAGACCTTGCGATTTTTCCAATTAATGAAACTGATGATTCTAACGATCTATGTTTTAGCGATTCTTTACCAAAAACGTGTGTTGCATAATCTTCATAATAATGAAATGGATTTGCAGCTTTGAATCACTATTTTCGCCGTGGATCACTTCAGGACACTGTCACAAAAATTTTATTGGGAGCAGAAACTGTCGTGCAGAACTGTCGTGCATCTTGGTACAAAATAGGTTTCGTAATACATTCTTAAAGTCCCTTTAGTAAAAGATGACTTTAGCTTAAAATTGTCGCGTTTCTAGTAAAATGTTATGACCACTTCGAAGCTTAAGCTGCTGTCATTTTTAAGATTGATCATAAATTATTTTATTATTTTGTAATATAATATGTGATTGAGGTGTTTTGCCAAAAGAATGTCAAAATGAGTGACAAAAAAATATCCGAGGTACTAACGTTAGCAGAAAAAAATTCTTGTTATTATTAGAAAAGCTTTACTAGTAAAAGGATAATGTCAAGTAACAGAAAAATTTTGTTAAATGTAGACATTGTTTTTTTTTGATATTGTAATAATGACATGTTTGCCGCAGCAATCTCAAGCAATGGAAAAGTTCAATATATTTATCAAAACAGTTTTCCTTTCTATATAACTTTACCATTCTTAGAAAGATTTGTTAATATCATTGTACTCCGATGAGGACCTCGACTTCAAATAACAACAATTATTACATTAATTTCAAATCTAGAAATGTCATTTGACGTTTCTAACGTTAAATTTTCTTTTAATTGTCCAAAGTGCCGAAAAGCCAACTTCATCTTAAAATTACCATTATGGAACCGATTTCTATAATTAAAGTCGACTTTAAAGTAAAAGCTCTTTTTACTTTACTATAGAACTGGCACTTATACAGTGATTGTCTAATATGAAAAAAGTAAAAAACATTTGTTTTTAGGCTCCCGCGGGTGTTAAATGAATTTGTGGGTATTTCTGGTATTTACAGCCAGTTCCATAATCACCTTAAAGTCGCCTTTATTTTAAAAAGTTTTCTTTAAAGTTCCAAACATGTTCCAAAACTGATTTTTAAAAGAAGCTTTACAAAAAAGTCGACTTTATCGTAAAGCGTCGAAGTTGGGCCTTTAACTCAAAAAGTCGGCTTTATACCTAACCTACAAATAGTAACAAATAGTGCGGTGCTTGTCAGTGAAGGTTTTGGTGACAAACAATTCTCCTTCAAAACAAGAAAAAAAAGATAGTGGATATCAACCACGAAAATGGACCGTCGGCGTTACATCGACACAAGCTCAAGCTCATCTTCAGAGAATGAAGAAGAAAATGTACAGATATTAAGAAGAGTCAAAATGTATAGGATGCGAGAGCAGTGTCTCACAAAATATGACGACTTTGCGTTCCTCGATCGTTTTCAAACTTGAAAATAAAAGATATTGTTGCTCGATGGTCTAGATGATGTCATGATCAAACGATTTTCAACAACAGTAAGATTAAGCATCAATTTAAAAATTACCGATATGGCAGATATCTTTTGATAGTAGATACCTAGTGGTTACCAAATTGAACCATATCCTATGATAAGGTTGCAACATGTAGATACTGCAGCTTAGAATATGTATAACGAATCAATAATTAGAACAAGGAATACGGTCGAAAGATTATACGGTGTATGGAAGGGGCGATTTCACATTTTGCATTTGAGAATGAGAGTCCATGTAAATGCAATAAAAGCGATAATTGTGGCAACTGCGGTAGGTACTACATAATATTGCATAGATATGAATGAAAACATTCCTCCAGACGGGATGCAAAATGAAGAAGAAAATGAGGAACCTGCCAAAAATGCGAATGGTAGGAGAGAAAATTATGTTCGGCAACTAATTATTGCTGACCATTTCGCACTTTTGTAATTTCTGATAATAAATAAATACAGATAAATTTCAAGTATTTATTTTCACAATTTTACCATTTTATTCAATTCCTGGATTTTAATGTCTATCTTTGTTTCAAGTAAAGATTTCTTCAAAGCTTGTTCTTCTT
The DNA here is from genome assembly GCA_905333025.2 of Pyrochroa serraticornis. Taxonomy (NCBI): domain Eukaryota; kingdom Metazoa; phylum Arthropoda; class Insecta; order Coleoptera; family Pyrochroidae; genus Pyrochroa; species Pyrochroa serraticornis. The sequence goes on along the minus strand of HG995157.1, from coordinate 1,815,846 downwards.
CCTCTCTTTTATTTTTTTAAATAAACAGGACCTATCTTTTCTCCAATTGAGAGTTTATTGGTTTCTTTATTTTTGATAATATTTTTTTCAGTGTATACTGCTTGCAATAACCTCATTTCGTCCTTTTTTGAGAACAGAGAACATTTTTTTCTTTTTGCTTTATTTTCAGATATTGCTTTATCACGATAATCTATTATACAATGAATTGGGTTATGTCACGGTTATGTTGTTAACACGCTGTCATCTGTCTAAATGGAGAATATTCTCGTGCACGCCTACCTTAACTGTGGGAATTTACAGCCAGTTCCATAAGTACCGCCAAAAGTGTCCTTTACGTAAAGTAAATTTTATGTTAAAGTCGACTGTACTCAGCGCTAAAAATCTTGTGCGTTCCATAAAGTGCAACATTCGGTCTGTTAGGTAAAGTTCGGTTTTGCTGTTTTGGTTATGTTGGTAACACTGAATTCCCAGAGTTAAGGTAGGCGTACACGAGAATTTTCTCAATTTTGACAGAAGACAGCGTGTTTGATAACATAACCGTGCCATAACCCAATTTATTGTATATTTAAATTATCGTGATAAAGCAATGTCTGAGAACAAAGCAAAAAGAAAAAGATGTTCGCCGTTCTCAAAAGAGGACGAAATGAGGTTATTGGAAGCAGTTTACGGTGAAAAAAATATAATCGAAAATAAGGAAACCAATAAATTCTCAATTGGAGAAAAGGTAGGTCCTGTTTATTTATTATTGTGAGTGAAGTCCTACTAACTACTTTTTAACTTTTTTTAGGAGAAAGCATGGGGGCGTGTGGCTGTATCTTATAATGCAACTGCCTCAGAATTTAGAAATACCGATCAACTTCGGTCTAAATTCGATAATTTGAAAACAAAAACAAGAAAGATTATGGCACAGGAACTAACACATCTGAGAGGGACTGGAGGCGGTGGTGCGTTATTAACCAATAATGATCCTATTATAGATTTCGTACTGAAGATTGTAAACGAAACGACGGTTGTGGGATTGAGAAATAATTTTGACAGTGATGGCATAGTTGATGATGAAGTAATAAGTAGTACTTTGTAAATGACTTGTTTAATAGAACGCTAAAATTTTGTTTGCAGGCCAGAGAACCATTCAAAATAGACATCGAGGATTTTTGCGACAAGACGTTCTTACTGGATGCGAATGATGGAAATGTGGTAGCTGAACAAATGAGACCAGAAAGTGACGATAACAGAACAGCAGCATTATCAAAAGAAGTATGTATCAAATATTTGCGATGCAAATTTTAATTGCTTTAAAATCTTATTTACAGACTATGAATCCTACATGGAGCGACTATACGCTACGTCGGTTAAAAGAACCTGTAAGCAGGAAGCATCGACCAGCAACTGTCAGTACACTTGCTATTGCCAAAGAAAATTGTTACGCAAGGAAAGCAGAGTTGATGACCGAAGAAACATTGTTGAGGAGAGCGCAAAATAAAAGAGAGGAAGAAGAACATGTTTTGAAGAAACGTTTACTTGAACTAGAGATAGAAATCAAAACCCAGGAGTTGAAGAAAATAGTAAAATTGTGAAAATAAACAGTTGAAATTTATCTGTATTTATTTATTATAAGAAATTACAAACGTGCAAAATGGTCAGCAATAATTAGTTGCCGAACATAGTCTCCTCTCCTACCAATCGCATTTTCGACAGGTTCCTCATTTTTTCATGTTTTCATTCATATCTATGCAATATTATGTAGTACCGCAGTTGCCACAATTATGGTTTTTATTGTATTTACATAGACTCTCATTCTCAAACGCAAAATGTGAAATCGCCGCTTCCATACCCAGTAAAATCTTTCGACCGTATTCCTTGTTCTGGTTCAATTTGGTAACCACTATCTCCTATGAAAAGATATCTGCCATATCGGTAATTTTCAAATTGATGCTTAATGTTACTGTTGTTGAAAATGGTTTGATCATGACATGATCTAGACCATCGAGCAACAATATCTTTTATTTTCAAGTTTGAAAACGATCGAAGAACTCAAAGTTGTCATATTTTGTGAGACACTGCTCTCGCATTCTATACATTTTGACTCTTCTTAATATCTGTACATTTTCTTCCTCATTCTCTGAAGATGAGCTTGAGCTTGTGTCGATGTAACGCCGACGATCCATTTTCGTGGTTAATATCCACTATCTTTTTTTTCTTGTTTTGAAGGAGACTTGTTTGTCACCAAAACCTTCACTGACACGCACCGGACTATTTGTAGGTTAGGTATAAAGCCGAATTTTTCAGCTAAAGGCCCAACTTCGACGCTTTACGCTAAAGTCGACTATTGGGTAAAGCTTCCTTTAAAAATCAGTTATGGAACATGGTTGGAACTTTAAAGGAAACTTTTAAAAATAAAAGTGACTTTAAGGTGATTATGGAACTGGCCGTTAGTGTCACCAACATAACCAAAACAGCAAATCCAAACTTTACCTAACAGACCGAATGTTACGCTTTATGGAACCCACAAGACTTTTAGCGCTGAGTAAAGTCGACTTTAACATAAAGTTCACTTTACGTAAAACACACTTTTGGCTGTATTTATGGAACTAGCTGTAAGTAAAAAAATAAAAAATGGACATCTCCAGAAAGGTTGTATGGTGAAATTTATAGCCAAAGTTTTATTTGGTATAACGGCATAAACTTTGTTGAAATATCTCCATTTTAAAGTAGGTTTAGAAAGGAATTAAATTTTTATTTTTTGGCGGTAATTTTGTTTCAAATAAAGACAAATTCTTCAATTAATCATCGAGTAAACCATGAAAAAGTGTATTTTATTTTATTAACAATAACTTTCTAACTAACAGAATTGCAAAAAAGTACCAGGTATAAAATTATTAAACTTTTTAAGTTTCCAAACCCACAAACAGGAGTCTGAGGACAAGAAATCTTTCAAAATTGCCTAAAGTTGGAAAAAATAAATATTTAAAAATATCAAAACATATAAAAACCGGACAGCTTTAACCTGTCTATCGTACCTCCTGGATAACTTCACCAGGATTTGCAAATCTGCAATAATAGACGAAGGAATGGATCGAAATGTCGTCATGGCTCTCAAAACACCGTTGTCCCTCAGGACAGTCGCAATAATTTTTCATTGTGTGTACCTGTTTCTTGCTTCCATCTTCGTAAGTTCCCCAACCACACTGTTGTCTTACGTCACAAATTGGTCTAACTGGTCGAGTTGGCGAAGCTGAAGTGGCGTTGGTGGTGGCCACAGTAGTAGCGTCGTCGGAATTTCTTGCGATGAAAGGAGGACTGCCCGATACTTCCATCGATAGGGCAACAACAGTTGCAAAAACTGTGAAATGACTCAAATACATCTTGATTAAACCGCTTGGTTGTTGGCTCTGAAGTTGAAGACGCTTTGCCTGGTTTTATAGTTAAGACTTAGGTCGAGCTTGCGCACGCCTTTCGTCATCAACCAATAAGTTGCTTGATTAACCAAAATTGATTACAGGTGCTAAAATTTAAAACTGATTATTGTTACGGAATATTTAATTTTTTGGGGCAAAAATATTTTGGGGTTCAGCTCTTTCAATGTCATAAAGATGAAATTCTGGATTTAAAGATGCAAATAACAATGTTTATTGAAAATTTTGAGAAAAAAATTTCTTGGCGTTTTGAGTGTTATTTTTTTGCGCATCTGGCTCGCGAGGGTTCTGTGCTCGTAAATTTTGTCCAATTTGCGCGAGAGTTGTCCGCAATGAATAGAATCAATCCGACATTGTCAATTACCGCTCAATAAAAAGAGTGTAAATTTGTTCCGGACACGAGAACTGACGTATGGGTAAATAAAAGATGTGCAATTAAAGAGTGAATAGAGAGAGATAATGATTACGGATATCGGGACACAATGATAGGTCTTCACGCGCGAGCGGCCGCAGTCTGCGTGCCCGAATCAATTAAAGTATAATCCGGAACTGCTGGATATCGTGACAGACCCTTCGACTCCCCCAGCCGTCGAGATTAACCGAGAAAATTTCCAACACCCCCCCGAAAAACGCTGTTCTCTTCCATCCCCGTCTGGCAACCTCACATGAGGGATTCTTCAACAAAATTATTTAAAATGATGGCTTGGAGGCGAACACAAAGTCGCTTAAGTTGATTTTCCTTATCAACATTGCATGAATTAGCCAGGGTCGGAACATTCGTTTAGTTACTCGATTCTTAATTTACTTTATAACTCTACCTTTGCGATACGTGCTTGCGCTTTACGTTTTAATTAGCTCTTCCCGGCTTAATGACATAAAAACATCAAAAGTGCTCAGCGTTTTGGGAAAAGGACAAAGGTTCTTAATAATTTTTTAATTAGGGTCGCAGCGATGCTGTTTTGTCGCAGTTTTTGTTGTCGCGTGATTCGCAGGAACGACCCCGAACTATTAACACCCTTCATATGACGTTTATGATGAATTGGATGACGCGATAATGATTCAACACTATGAAAATATCAAAGCGCTTCCTGTGGGGTGTTTCGAGAGCTAGAATTAACTGTCATGGATACGGCAGTTTTAAAACTAAGGGCGTAACGCGATCTCGGACCTATTGTCCGTCCAAAACTGTTAGCAACGTCAGAGCTCACTCGCAATTTTCAAACGAGGGGGTACGATTTAAACTATATTTAAATTCATATTTAATATACAGCATACAGCCGGGAACCCCCAGACATAAAGCCAATGAATATTTATCGTACTTTTGTTAGCTCTTTAGAAGTTTTTATCAAGATACATTAATGCATGCCAAATGAGAAGACGACATCGAGCAATAGCCAGAAAAAAAACTTTGCGTGGGCTAGTCACGAACGCAACTCTTCGGCGAAAATTTGTTGCAAAACTTTTCTTCTTGCGTTAGAAATAACTATCAAAGGACGGGTGATAAATTTTTTTTACTAAATTGAAGAAAAAGCGTAATAGTTTTGGCGTCATTCCGAACAATTCCTGGGAGATGGATTTCATTCACAATTATGCTGAGTACGCTTAAAACGCCAAGGTTAAGTGTCATCATTCCAAATGACCCCAATTTTTATCGCTACTCGTGTGTTGTAACTTTTGTAATTGTTCGGTTCCGTTTTTTCATCACAGACAGCGCCACGATGTCGAAACAAATTGTTTTTTGCAAGAATGCACAAAAATGTAAACAACAATAAATGAGTGGCTCAATAACGATTATAGGTCTCAACAATATCGGCTAAAGCCTTAATAACACCCCTTTTTCCTAGATCCGGAATCTGTAAGTTGTCTTCGTGACCAATCTCACGTTTACTGTTTAATTCTTGTTAAGCCCAAAAGCTTCTTAGACTTGTGACTAGTGACGTAATGCGTGCGCAAACTTCGAGCAACGTTGGATATAAAGATCACTCGAAATTTTATAGTCTTTAGAATCACTAAAGTGTTTTAACCATGATGTTTCTAAGTCAAGTTGTAGTTAGTTTAGTTGTGGTGTTCTTATCTGTAGAAGTGTTAAGCGGCACTTTAAATCGGGTGTCCAGTGTTGGCCCGCAGTCCAATTCAACAATTAACAATTCTTCAGTGGAGATATGCTCTGAAAGACAACCTTGTGGGTGGGCTGTTTATGAAACTTTGAAAAGGTCTGTAACTTTTTATCTGAGGAATGCTTGCCGTTGCGATGAGGGACAAATCTGTCTGGTGAAGGACGACCAAATTTCGATCCACTCCTTTGTGTACTACTGCAGAACTCCAAACCCCGGTGAAGTAATATAGATGAGAAATCTACTGTTTTTTCGCCGAGCTTAGGTGGTCATTTACGATCTGGATTTTAACTTATTTTTATTTATTTATTATTTAATGATACATTATTTCCCACTCTGTTGGTTTTTATTACTTTTCCATTTTTATATTACATTAATTAAAGCTAAATAAATATTCAGTTCCTTTTATAAATAAATTTTTATTCATTTTATTTTTCCATTTCCATATCCTATTATTGCGTTATTTTTTATTATAATTATTATTCATTATATTTATTTCTGTGTAATCATTGTTCTTAATATGTTTGTTTGATAATAGCAAAAAATTACTTTAAGTAGCTACCAATAACAGCATAGTCAGGACTCATCCGTGCTAGAAAGGTAAATCTATAGGGACGGACTATGATTTCTTTGAAGAGGTTGCAACAGAAATTTCTAATTTTCTGAACTTTGAAAAAAAAACAAAGAAAAAAATAGTCATATCATTACAATTCGATCATAACAAAAAGTTTGTTGTTTTAAAAATTGTTAAAGGAAAGTCTTTTCTAGTTACTACCTCTCTACTAATAAAAGTAGCCGCAAGAAATATCTTACTAAATTAAAAAAATATGATCCTCCACGATATAAATATGAATTGAAAGGACGATTTTGGGGCAAGAGAACTTTGACTTACGTTTAGATTCTATTGGCGGAAGTTGGAAATTTTGAATAGCCTAAAAATATTTTTTTTTTGATAGACATTAATTTTGAATGACCAAAAATTGCCTAGATTGCTGAGTCGTGACTAGGAAAAATATAGTTCGCCCTTTCAGCCCTTTCTTTTTTTGCTACACCGGTGGATTTAGGGCTTTTGTCAAATTATTGGTAACTGTTTCTGTTTCAGGGGCAATAAATTTCTTGGCACCGGTAGGCCGCGCGTGATGGTGGCAATCAATCTGCATATCATTGATTCAATAGGATATTGGCTTGACCAGGAACGGCATTGTCCATCAGCAAGAGCGTGAGCCGGGCTCGCAGGATACGACGGACAGCTTGGACGAGTGTGACAGGCGATTTGCCCAACGGCGTGTGAATGAGGGACGGCTCACGGCTCGATCGGGTCAATTTCTAGCTTAATCTGGACGAGCTGGACAATCTCAGGACGGCACAGGATAAACCGCCCCCTCACCTCGCAACCCCCACATCTCGCACGTTACTTCCACAATATATTGGACGCTTACCCAGGACCGATGGACGGATTTATATCCGAATAAATCTTCGTCTGGAGTGGCGCATTCCCGGAGATAACCCGATTTTTTCCCGTTTTGTTGTTATTACCGCGAGACCCTTCGATTGATTTTCGTCGGCGATTTAATTAAACGCGGTTTATTTTTTGTCGCTTCTACGATGTGACGGATCGCGTACCAAGTGAACATAAAGAATTTGCAATTATACAAAGCCATTAATCAGGGGCATTTCCACAGTGTAAATCAATCCGCATTAGTGTATTCGCAGTGAGCGAGCTGCCGGAATTCGCAGTCAACCCGGAATTGTCCGGGATAGAATCAGTGGCCATTGTCTTGGCACATAATATATCTACCACTGTGTTATTGTCGCATTTGCAAATTTCAATACCCAATGTCCAATTGCGTCCGAACGGGTTCATTCGAACGTGACAAGACAATAGTCATTGTCCACCCCCGAACCGTTGATGGGCTAATTCGATTTTTTTCCTCTCCCATTTGCATGATAATATCGCTCGCTTTTCACAGATATCATCGCTCAGGGGCACGCGTTCGAATATGATTGCAACTTTGATCCGGCTCACAAAAGTCGAACTTCCGGCCGGTCTCATCACCAACACGTGGCGCCCTTTCACGCTTCCGGTTTCTGAAACGTAACAGGGTGGCTGTTAAAGTGCGTCAATATTTTACCCGATTTATTAATTTCGGGCTTTGCATCGCCCCCGACCGCAATAATTTACCACAACTAGACAAGTGATTACGGCAAGAGCAAGAACATTACGGACACGACTAGTCGTAGAATGCAGAAGTTCGTACCCCATAACAGCGGCCAGATTCCGCAAACCGGAAACTATTCCGCGGAGAATACACTGCAGGACTAACGATCCGCGACTAAACGCCAGAGAGCCGCCAGGGCATAAACTTTTGTCAAAACAGTCAGCTTGCTATGGGGGTTCCTCCATTAATGACGGCAATGCCATCAGAGAAAATAATTGTGGCGTAGTTCGGACTTCCTGTACTCCCTAAATATAAGAAAGAAGACACGCATATGGTCATTAAGTGCTTATAAAAGCAATCAATATTATAGGTAAAATTAAAAGATTTAACACTTAATTTGTAATTAATAAAAAATATTTAAATACTATTAGAATATTATGTTGAGAATTAAAATGTCAAGTATCTACACCGATTTTAAATCATAATATCACTATAAATTCCAACATTACATTTTCTTTCATATAAGTAAGTACAATTTATAAATTTAATTCACTTTAAAGAATTTTTTTGAATTTTTGATGTCCTCTTTATTGTTTCTTTCACAAATTATAGTACAAAGAGAGACAAGAACAAATTGTAGCAAATAAATTGATTATTTTATAATACTTTTATATAGTAATATAATAATTCTTACAATATGTAGTAATATGTGATATTACGAACTAGTATTAATTAAGATACATAATGTGTATTTTTTCTGCAATTTTGTATTGATTTTGTCTACAAAATTGTTTGAATAAATACAACAAATTTGTATCAAAGACGCAAACACAATTATTTGAATTAGTACTAGAAATAGGAGCAAGGGCCAGTACAGAATTATTGGCATTAATTATACAAATTTGTAGTAATATTGTCTATACTAAATACCTACAATATTGTATTGAAAAGAAAATCGATTTATGGAGAAAGTGCACGTTATTAAATGTTTGCAAATTAATAAAAACGATAATTTTGGGAGATTTTTAATCATCAAAATGAAATATATTTTAACGTATACATTTAAATAACAACTATAGTAATTAATCACTATAGTAATAAAACTTTAGGAGTTATTTTGATTCAAATATTAGTCTTTATCCTATTTTATTGCAACACATGACAACTAGTGTAAGTATTTATCTTAAATTAACTAAATATTTAAATTAAGAATCCCCAAAGTAATGCTATTATTATTATATAATTTTTTCTTGGCCCATAGGGTGCTTTCTTAAGGAGGTTGTTGAATGCCAATTACAAACTTTTCAGTCTTACGCTCCAAGTGATCTTTGCTTTTGAGTTGGCCGTTTAATCAGATTCTGTTGCTCAGATTCTCTTGACTGAAGATATTTTGCGCTAAATGTATTGTCTGATATAAATAATTCAAAAGCACGTATCTGACATTTTCCTAAAGCTAAATAATCGTTTTATCTACGGGCTGTTATGTAGATTTTACTATGTATTACAATTTCTAAATTGCAACTACTTTTATTTTGTGAGTTTACTTAGTTCTCTTTCCCCAATAATTGTTTATATCAATGATGTTACACTACTACTGGTAGACGATCCCTTTCGTATAACAGTGCGCGGACATTGACTGAACCATTAAAGAGAAAGGGGAGATGTACGTATAAAATGTACACGAGAAGGAAAAAGACATCGGAGGTCACATGACTGTGGGATGAAACGCGTTCGAATATACGAATATTATGAGATTTTTTACAGTTTTTAATTTGATAGAAAATTAATATCAAAATTAACCCAATTAGCTCTATATAAATTACTAAAAAATCTAGATGTTACAACACGTCAATTTTTAAAAAGAATTATTTTGGAAAATTGTTTTTTTTGTTTGGAATTTCGAACAAAATAAAAGAATTTTTATTTATCATCAAGGTTGTAAGTTTTATTTTGGTCTACTTTTTTTATCTAATAAAGAATAGGAATTACCTATATACATGTCAGAATATTTAACAATTTTACTTATGAGTAAGTAGAACATATTTATTTTAATTTTCTTTAAAGATAATAATAATATAATAGTAGTAAACTTTATTAACGGCAGAGCCATTTTATATACATCATTTCAAAATAAAGCAGACATGAATAAAAAAAACAATGATTTGAACAGAATAAAGGTACAACCAGCAATTAAACATTAAGGGCAGTTCTCAATATATTCTTAAATATTGTCTGATAATATCGAAAAAAGTCGAAATGCGACGTTCGAGCGTTCGCACATTCGCGAAATGGTACTATTTAGCATGCAATTAGTCTTCGCTCTTTCAACAAGAAACGTATAATGGGCCCTGGCAGATCTACTTCGTATATGAAATTGGATATAAAAGAGTAGCACAGGGCAGTCAATCGCGAATGAATAATTTTATCCTAATAATAATTAATCCTATTGATTTTTAAAAAAACTTCACTTAGACAATTTATGTCTTATCCTATCTTTAACTTCGTTCTTTAACATATTATAAAGCTGCAATCTGTTCTGGGTTTTGGATTAAATTGTTCCCTTTTCATCGCAACCATCCATTGCTTTGCAATGTATTTCCAGCAACAAACCTTTTAATTCCAAAGTTAGGAATATTCTTGGCAAATCACGCTGCCCCTTTTTGATACATATTTAATTAATATTATCATCGTAACCGATCCCTTAAGTTAATAGCTTACAAAAAATAGCTGCAAATATATTTACTTACTTATAGAAAGACATTCTTTCTCATGTTCCCGGCTTGGTGTAGCCAAAAGCTGCAAAATACATTACCATTCTTGTTAGGAGAAATCAACTATTTAGTACTTACTACTAGTACTGTTTGCAAATTCTCCTATCAAAACAAAAACACAAATCACAACGCAAAAGTGAACGAAATATCAAGAAATAACTAACTGAAATGCTTGTATTTTGGCGGTAATCACTTGCACAAGTATCCCACAGTCACGTGGTCGGCCAATGCTATCTCATTTCTATGTAGCTGGCGATGCTTCTCCCCCTACTACCGATGTAGACGCAGTATTATAAAATCATTGGGTTTACATAGAGTTCATTTTAGGACTTCAACGTTGAAGTCTCATGAAACAATAAATTGTTCAACACATCGTTGAAAGTTTGCAGCCAGTTTAAGTAATTTATTTTCTTCAGATTGTATCTTAGTGGGCAATCGTTATTTGTCATTGCAATTTTCAATTTTGATACTTTGATATTGATAGGTATGAATTGTATTTGCTTTATCTTGTACTTTTTTGTGATAATTTATGTTTTTGTTTTACTATCACTGTTCAGTTTTATTCAAATTAAGCAAAAGCTTATTTTTGAGGTTCTATGGATGAATCGAGCATATATTTTGTAAAATGTGCATTAATCGAAAAGTGTATCTGATCGGGTATACCTAGTTACTTTCTTGATGAAGTGGAATATTATTTACAATTGCAATAATGTTATTTTGATCGGACAAAGGTCAATTTGTATTATTTTGATGGTAATTGTTTCAAAACAGATTTGAAAACTTTGGAAATCTTTTGAAGAAGGTCGCAATACAACGATCAAAACGTTAGCATGTTGTTCATTCTTCCGATACTAGTTTATTAATGGCAAGTGTTTATACTGCTTTAAAAATAGACAGAACTTTGAAATAATGTCATAAATAACGTTTTTATGTTTACTTTATTTATTTGTAAGTCGAAAACTTGTTTACGCAATTTTTCCATGGCAACACTATCATGATTAAAGCTGTACCATCCTTAAACAGAAATCTGTTTATTAAGTCTTCATTCATCTTCCTCTCTGTCTCATTTTTATTTCTTTTATTTTTATCTTTTTCAGATGATCGAAATTGAGATCAACCGTTCATAAGTAGTAACACTGGAAATTTTACAACTAAAATAGCTAAGAAATTTAATTATTTGGAAACTGAAACCCAAATACTTACCTAAGTGCTGCCTTTTCCACATTTAAAAATAAGCGTTTTGCAAATTGTTTTAAACCATCAAGGAAAATAACTTTTCTGCAAGCTGTTATATTTGTCTAGATTCGAATTGTCGGCGAGGACAAAACCGTTCGGGTCTTGAGGGCGTTTCTCGTGTCAAAGCTTCTTTGTCGTTTCTCCGCGTTGTGCAAGAATTGCAACCATTTGGAGTCCGTGTCAATGTTTGGTAACAAATTATACGAAAATCATTGGACTATGAAGAGCTCACCTTAGGTGTTTACTCTCCTTTTACGGTACCTGCACACGCAAAATAGATGTCAAGATGGCCATCAACAACGCTCGCGATCACCAGCTGTACATACACCGATCGGTCTTTTTCCTTGCCACAAAGATAAGAGAAACACGTGAGCGAGTTTCGTTATTGAAACAAAACAAGAAGAAAGAAAAAAAATTGCGGTTGTAATTCTCACATCTGGCATTGATATCGCTGGGCGAATTAAGCAAACTACGGCCAGCCTTAAACCAGTTAGTATAGAAAACCTTTTGAGCGTAAAGAGAGGTTCTGTGTTGATGGGGATGGAACTGAGGGTGGTTACGCAACTTGCCCCGCATGTGTTGGATTACATGCCGGATTGGATTTCAATAAATTCTGGAGTTTTTGTTACTTCTCACATGCTGATGATATCTGTATTAATTTTATTGTAAACGGTAATTTCACATCCTGGTCGCTTCAAGGGATCACGCGTCGATTGTTCGAATTTAAAATTTTGACATTAGTTTTATGGTTAGGAGAATCAGCGGGGTGTGTAATTCCCGTATTTCACTAAATGTGTTTCTTAGTTTCCAGCTCATTTTGCAATGATCGCCCCGGCTATCATATCCAGTTGCCCATCTATCAAATTACACGATTGCAGCTACATTACAATAATTGATCATGGTACAGATGTTCACGCAACCACTTAACATATCCTCCACTTATTGAACGTATTGTGCAAGCCTCAACGGTTTCATGATTTGTGATATTTTCGGGTTATTGTAATAATTCGACGTCGTGGGGGTGGCGCGTTTCGGTTCGATGTGTGGGTGAAATATTGTTGGGCTGCTAGTTTACAAGAAGGCTTTTGAGAGATCTCGCGTTTACCCATGACTGGATTTGAACGACGAAGGCAGGGTGCTCATATTGTGTGGATCCAGCGCGGAGTCGTCCATCTGCTTTCCCGGTCCGCTCCGCGTTATTTCCGCTTCGTGAACTCGAAAAGTCCGCGCGCACCAAACTAAAAAGCAAGAAGCTGTGTGCACCTACACACGTATCTACCTCTCGATATTTCGCTTCTTTATCAACACGGGAACAAAAACTATCACGAGAATTATTCGCGGCGAATACAAAAAGACGAGCTTTGACGGCCGCCCGACCATGCGACATGCAAAATTAAGACCTCTTTGGCCGCTAAGCAAAAAACAACAAAGGACGCGGACACAAAGAAGGGAACAATGCGGGAGCGTTACTTAAAAAAATATCTAGCAAAGAACGTATCTTTTCATGGTTTTAATACTTAGTGAAACTCGAATCGGGGCTCAAGTGGAGGAATCTGAAAGAGCCAGCCGCCAACTGATACTAGCTTCATGTACGTTCTATCATAGACCTGTCAGCTTCAATAAAATAAAGTTTGTAATAATGATACTCTATATGTATTAAACATTGATGGTAAAAGAAATTAAGTATGCAACTGGAGCATGAAACAAGTAGCAAGTTGAAGACAATCGCAAAAAAAAAGTTAGTTAGTTGTTTCAAATCCAAACACTAATCAACTACAAGAATTCGATCTAAAATAAAAATGAATTCTTTAAAAAATAATTTAGTCTAAAATCCTAATAAAGCAAGTCTATTTCAAGTAGCTACTGCAAAGTTAGCTTCATCATCGTGGTGATTTTTTTCTTATTCATCTTAAACAATTTCTATTCTATTTGCTCATTCTCTCTGTTTTCCTTTATATCAATTTTGATTACTATTGGTGTCAAAAAGACTTGTAACTAAATACTTTATTCTTATATAAACGAAAAATTGTTAATTAAATAATTTAAGACAGAGAAAAAACAGAAATAAGTAGTTGTAATTCATGGTTTTTAGCACATGATGGTAACTGGTTGTATTAAAGGATATATTGTCTGGATTACTGACGGATGGGTTCTTATAACACAAAGCTTGAAACCATAATTTTAACAATGTCACTTCGTTTAAAGTGCACATTTTTATTATCGCCATTTGTGCTGCAAAAATTTAGGAATAATCTACGTCAATAGATAGATTTAAGAAGTTCTGAGATCTTTTAGGATCATCCTCTCGATTGTCTAGAACTTGACTCTAGAGTCTGACACAAAGTTTGGAGGAAAAATAAGAAGCATTTAAATCTAATTTAGTCGAGACCTTAAAATTAATTTGAGTTGTTTAAATTACTGCCCTAGAAACTAAATTATTAAAGTTTGAAAAGGAACACATAAGAGAAAACACATTTGTATGTTTTTACTTTTATTATATTTTATTTTATTTATTTATGGAACTTTTTCTCTACTTATATAGTAAACACAACTTAATATACCCCAAATGCATTTTATTATACTCTTTTGTTACTCATTTTATATATTCAAAAGATACCGAGATTTTTTTATATTGTTTCATATAATAAAAAATTATAAGAAGAGTAAGTAAATCGATTTACAAAATCTAGTTCTCAATTGATCTGTAAATTGAAACAAATCATGCAATCAGGCTGGTTGCCAGAAAATTATTTCCATTGTCATATTTGAAAATGGTACGTTAAATATGACCATGGAAATAATTTTCAGGCAACCAGCCTGATTGCATGATGTAAATAATATTTAGACAAATTTAGGATTCCTAAAACATTTTGTTAATTTCTTTCTTTTTTCACCAAAGAGGTTGACAAAAAGTTTTTGGAATCCTAAATTTGTCTAAATATTATTTACATAGATTATTATACCATAAGGGACTTCTTTAATAATTGTTAGTAATAATGTTAATGGTGAGTTTTTCTCTTTGATATTTTTATTTCTTTAATTTATATTGATCGTGAAATATTACTTGTATTTAGAGCAAGTTATCTTGCTTCAACTTTTACGTTTACATCTGGAATATCAGCAATGATTGTTATAATTTATTCATCATACTTTTATTGAGGACTAATATTGAAGTAAAAGTAAAAAAATGTAATTGTAGGTGTGAGAAAAGGAATCGTTTCTAATTGCGTCGTAGGGCCTCTCTGATTTAAGTTAGAGACACGGTAATGTCTGAGAGGAAAATTATCTCGTTGATTACATATACCGAAAAGAAATTCAGAAGGACGTCAGTCGATAGGCAGTTTCACATATTCTTCGACCTTAGGGCAGCATTGGAAACACTGAAATCTTCCAGATTTTATCGTCGGTTGTCTGGAACTGTCACGTGACCATCTGCGAAGTTTTGTGGAATTCAACAATGTTTTGCTCATCTAGATTCCGAGTCATCAAAGCTATAAGGGTAACAAAGGGGCTGACGTTCTGACTAAAAGGGGGTCTGAAATGAGTCTCGTGATTGGACGCAAATCTGGAAATCTTATCGAGCTTGTTGAATACCTTCTTAGAAATCGCTAGCGATATTGAAAAAATAAGTAACAAGAGAAATTATAAGTTCGATATAAGATATGGAATGTGTTAGAAATGGAGATTTAATTTCAACTTGTGGTTAAAATTTAAAAATGATACAATTTTTGGACTTATAATTTTTTTTAAAGCGCCTCCAACTAAGTTAGAATTTAAATCAAATTGACCACTTAACATTCTATATATATTTTAATCTCCAAACGTATCTTTAAGTTTAAGAGTTTAAAGTCATAACATAGGGGTCTGAATTGCATTGTATTCTATGGGAGTTATGAAAATACAAATACTTTGTGATTGTCGTAATCGGTAGTATCATCGTTCAAAGAAAACATAATTTAATAGTTTAAATCGTTTTGGTTATGAAAGCTAGCGTTTTTCTGAAATTATAATTTTTTGTTCAAATAACACCAATAAATGTAGTTACAGGCTGTGGAAAAGAAAATTAACAAAGAATTTGTTATTTTATCTTTTTTACTTTCTTTGTTGTTATTTATTTTTTTCTTGAAGAGTTTTATCGACGAAAGTATGAGTAATTTTTAAAGTTAATTTTTCTAGTGGATTCCGTCTTATATAATCTCTTACAGTCGTAAAGAATGTCTTTTGTTTACAGGCAAGTTTTCTGCTATTCTTTTTTTATTAGTATCGTTACTATTTTCATTAAACTTATTTGCTTCTCGTATTGTTAGGCCATTCATCATTCTATTTTATTACTCTAAAATGGGAAAATTAATGATGATGGTCAGAAATCGCAAAATGGGCTCAAAACGGGTTTCAAATTCATGCATGTCCTTATTACTTTTCTGCGTGTAATTTTACATTTTGGGTTAAATTTTTATCATCCCTATCAAAGTCAAAACTGAGTTCGTTGGGCTTGTCCTGCTTTCCAGGCGGTTGAAAGGCGAAATGGCATAAATCAAAAAGTTCGTAAATCAAAGTAACAAATTAACTGCGAAAGCTATAAGTTACTGCGCACCCAGACATATATAAATGTAGCTATTAGCATAGGCAGCGCTACCAAGATCCATAAATCACGTACAGGAGAAATAACTTGTTATATCCATTGTATAACGATGTTGTTTTCATCCCCTTTCATCGGCTCTATGTAAAACTCCTTTCACCGCCTTCCCCGCGCGCTATTCGGGGGGGTTGGACAACCCAAGTGTTATAAAAACGCAACTTTATCGTCGCCGTTCCGATGTTTTATAATTTGGCTCATTTGTTTGCACCGCAACACACTCGATGAATACCCCAGGGAAAAATTGCAGGCGGCAGTCTCCCGGTTTTATCGGTAATAAGCCTTTCGTCACAAGGGCCCTCCAAATTGGCCGAGGAAAATAATGAGGTCGTTTCCGCACGATTTTTGTTTATTACGTCAACAATTCCGTGCTTTGCTCGTTATTAAAAACGTTATTAACTCAGACGGGATAAGACGAAAGGAGATTAAACCTAGACAAGGAAGGGCTCGGTGGGTTTGTTAAAAAGCCAAAAACGAATCACGCACCAGCGACATCAAAGGCAGCACCGAAATGAATTTCTCTTATATGTGACTGTGTTTCCTTTCAGGACAAGTGGAGCTTTCGGTGTTCCTCAAATAAATTCCGTGTTTGTCGCGGTTTTAGGAAAACTTCCAATTTTCCGTATAATTTCGAGTTTTTCGTTGAAATCGTTATTTTTTTATTGCCGCCACATAGCTGTACGTACGTAAAAGTATCAGTAAAAAAGTGTAATGGCAAACGAAATAAAACGGTTTACGATCCGAAATGGCACACAAAGCAGTTGTTTTACGATGGCGCCTATATAACTTCATTTAAAAATCGTAAATCACGGATCGCGTTATGAAATATAAAATGTCGCTGTAGTTTTCGTTGAGATGGCGCAAAGCAGGGGGACGTAGGAGCGACGCCCGACGTCGAAACTCTCCGTCTGTATCTACGAGGCCGCCGCCGTGTTGAGGGAAGCAATATACGGTGTTACACAACGCACCCGTGCAACAGCTACGGGTGTTATTTCGCGTGACTGGGCCTGTATTGTTATTTTCACAGTGATCACCGGCGCGGGAAAATCACACTACCTGTGTAAAACAATTGACGATCATCGGGTTGCTGAGGCACGCCTCCGCTTGCCTCTTGGGGACGGCGGCGAGATAACCCGGAAATCCGGCGTAGGCTACCCGACCGGCAACCCGCCGGCCGGCGACAAATTGTAACCAAAAACAACTAACACCCCCAAAATTGACGGCAGAAGGTTTTATTACCAAATTCATCAAAAATACGTCACCTCCAACCCTCATTCGCTTCTTGAAGAAATAATAATCTGCTTTTCAGTTTTAGGAAAATGATTTACTTACAGGCGCTACAATTCATATTTTCTAAGAATATATCTACGAAGTTCAACACTAAACAATGGAAAATACGTTGTCGGATTTTTCGTTTACACAGATTATGTTGAAGCATTGTATATGGATTTTATGATATGCATGAAACAATCATACAACGTTTGAAGTAAAAAGTGGACAAGTAAATGAATCAAGTAGAAACATGTTAGAATATCTTTTTCTTGATTGTAGGGCAAGAGATCTTCAAGATGCATCCAGTTTAACTACTTTTGAGACTGTTTCTATCTAACTGGTGCTTGAAACATTCGAAACTTAGCAAGGAATACTTTCAATTTAAATAAATTAAATTAATTTCTGGAGAGTTTTAAGTTTTGAGTTACATCACTAAATTAGTTAAAAATGTTCATATCTGTGAACTACATGCCCTAAACTGATGTATGCGTCAACCAATATAAATTTAATTACACTTGCAAAACTAGGGATTTTAATATAATTTACATTAAACTAATTTGTATTATAACTTATTTATTGCTACCTGTTTTGCATGATAATATATTTATAATAGATAACCAATTTATTGATATTCCAACAAACGAGAAGAAACAAAAAGAAAGGCATTTTAAAATTAAATTTATTTACTTAACACTATGCTTTACTATTACTTAGAAAGCATTTTAATCCAGTGTTGTTGAAATTCACATGCAGTTCTTGTACCAACATAGTCTACTAGATTTACTTGATTCACTTGATGTACTTGATCAAAGCCTAATCAAACAATCATGTAACTAGAAGCGAATAATTTCCAAAAGGATTTAATTGTGAATCTACGAGGTTGTGGCTCTTTTTAAGAACGAAATGCACATAAGTATTAATTACAATCTGTGTAGCTCAATATTTTAGAATAACTCTTAGAAAACCAAAA
Organism: Pyrochroa serraticornis; assembly: GCA_905333025.2. Classification (NCBI taxonomy): domain Eukaryota; kingdom Metazoa; phylum Arthropoda; class Insecta; order Coleoptera; family Pyrochroidae; genus Pyrochroa; species Pyrochroa serraticornis. The sequence continues at coordinate 1,797,272 of HG995157.1, read as the reverse complement.
TTCCGTGTGGGCCCAAAGATTTGACATGTAAGAAGGTAAAATGTAACTGAACTTTATATCAATTTATAAAAACTTTTAATCATTTATAATGACTTATAATGTGCATTGAATGGACCTGAAGAACAAAGATTATTTTTATATACATTGGCAGTCACGCTATAAACTGACAAAGTGAACCTTCAGCGTTTTCTCATACTTTAGTGGTGATATGTTATTATTAATTATTTTCAAAAATACTCAATAACGACATCAACGCGCAAAGCTTGGGGACCTCAAAGTTACTAACTTTTTCTTGTTAAGAATTCTGCGTATTTTTTGAATAATTTTTGAACACCTTTTTGTGTTTAACGCTAAGATAGGCCGTACACTGGCAGCATTTTTTGAGCAACTAAAAAATCACCGAAATAAAACACTTAAAAATTGCCTCCTGTTACATTTTGAAGACAACTCCATACACTAGGTCGCAAATCCCATAAAAGTTATATAATATTGATAGTAAATGATGTAGGTATATTCGACCTTAATTTGAAAAGCAAATCAATTTCCATGCCCTGGATATTAATTATTAAATAAATAAAATACGAGTATTTTTACGTGCTTCAGCAGTGAGTGGTACACTTTATAGTTTTTTAACTAAGAAATGTGTAGTTTGTCATATACCTACGTCTGATATGTCGTATGTCTATTCATTTCACTAGTGAGAAAGGCTTTACTCTGCAAGGCAGTGCGACACTTAAACTTGTACTGCAAGATTTTAAGTCATTGTGTCAATTGTAAAGTCGCACTGTTTATTTCTTTCAAAATTTTATAGCATATATTTTCCTATTACCACTAAATAGTGGTAATTAGAAACTTCATACGGTTAAAAAAATTTTTTTTGGAAATATTAAGTTTAATGTTATTTGTACAAAAAATGTTCGAATTGTTAATAGTAATTTTTAATACCCAAGTGTTCAGTTTTCGTCATAAAAGTAACTACTTGCATGAAATATTGGTACGAATAACATTAAACTTGGTTTTTCAAAAATGTTTCTTATCTAACGTATGAAGTGATTATTTATTAATTATTATTAATTTATTGAAATCAGTCCTTTAAAGGAATAAATACTGGGTTTATTAATTTAATTTGGAGTTTTTTTAAAGTTTTACTTTCTTCGTTTGAGAGTAAGATTTTAAGTCGCAGTGCGCTTCTAAAAGTCGCTCTGAAAAAAAGCAATGATCCTGGCCCTTCAGAGCCATCGTAGTAAGCAATAATACAAAACAAGATATTCTAGAAGTCTGACGCAATAATTAAGATTAATTGGTAATATGTTTTCTTGCGTATTGATTATAATTATAAAATTTCAGTTGGAATAAGTTTAATTATTATCATATTTTTTACACGGAGTTTTATCATTGCTTCAGCATTTACCAATATGACTAATAAAATTCAATCTCCTACACTCGCAACTATTTAGTTGCCCAACTAAAAAGTTGCTGGTAGGAAGAAGTTCCGCGCACGTACGACTAAATAGTTGCTCTAATAGAACTGGATTTTACCACTACTGCCAGTGTTTGTGCTTAAATTAGTAGAAATAAGAAAAACAGATTTGGTTGCGTTCATCCTATAAGCAGCAACTAATCGCTAGAAATTTTTATACATTTTGTAAAAGATTTTGTGACCACCCTTCTAAATTCTTCCACTACCTTAAAATGAAGTTTGAGTGTTTCAATCAGTTTTTCACTTTTACTTATAAATAATTCCAAATCTAGAAACATGATTAGAGATAACAATACAATTGATACCCAGAAATCATTGTTTTCTTTCCAAAATGTAGTCAAACAACAATGGGATACTTGCACGTAATTTTTTAAATGTAAAACCGATCTTCTAAATGCATCTGACCATGTGCGAAAATCTTTTTTTATATCGTTATTTTTTCCCGTAATTACATATTAGTTTTCAAATTGGAAATATTTGCGTCAAAACGGCGGGAACTTTTATGGCTGGTAGACCTCGACGTGTGACGTCAACAAGCGGCCATATTTACCTAGACGTGTCGTCTACATAAATGTAACTATCCGACTCGGCCCTCACAAACCCTTCGTTTGTAATTTTGAACTTTAGAAAACCATAATGCACTTTTAATTAGTTGTTAAACGAAGAGAATTGTGAGAAATAATGTAATCTGCTTGAAAAATAAATCGTGTGTCAGTAAACAACTATAAGTGATTGGCTTGGTAACGTAATTTATCACGGTCTGGCCACCCACGTAATAAAGCAAAAAGTGTTCAAGCCATCAGTATAAAAAAACATAAATGATTATGAAGATAGTGGTGTACAAAAACCAAAAATTAAACTAACAATGGTCAGTATCAAAACGACCAAACAATATATATCTAAGGAAGCAATCAATTGTTCATCAAGACACACCCTTAACAAATAAGCATATGAGGGTAGATGTCCTTCAAGAAATGAAAAAGTTATAATTAGAAGGCATTTTAATGTAAATGGGGATTAAAATTACCAACAATGAAATGAAAACAATTAAGAGAAACCATCACAAACATTAAATATAATAGTCATTCCACAAGCAAGCCAACAACTGAGCTGTTAAAATTGTAATATCGAGAAAAGTGACATCAAACTGTATTGATATGGAAGAAAACCTATAGTTGGACTCTGCAGTAATATTAGTCCTAAGGCAGAAAAGAAGAAAAATAAGAACTGTGCAGCTGTGCAGTTTTAAATCAGATAGTAAAAAATAAATTAAGGTAATAATCAATTTAAAAACAAAACAGATATAAACAGCTAAAGAATCTACAAAGCTTACTCAGGAACTAAGAAGTATAACAAATAACTTCAAAGAACAATAGAAATACATTATTCTATAGAAAAAAACAAAATAACTAAAGAGAAAAGGAAAATAAGAAAAATTTGAAACTAGTCAATAACAAAGAATAAAATAAATAAAAAAAAAGAATAAAAAGAATAAAACAAAGTCAAATACTAGAATTTAAGAATTAAAAAAAAGAACAAAGAAATGGGAGAAAGAATCACTTCACAGCTATTTAGAAAATATTTATGACGAGTGTATTTACTGCAGAAAGCCCTTAATAAATTAAAAAGGTCCATCACACAAATTCCCTTCCTAAGACAAGAAAGTGCCTGGAAAAAGATACTACGAGTAAAGGGCGGAAACATTTGCTAATTACTTAGTAGAATTGCTTTAAATTAATCATATTGCAACAAATATTACAATTAAAGAAATAGAAAACATGGTAAACCAAGATATTGAACTAGCCACCTTGATTGAATTTGCGAAGTGGCTAATAAAATGAATCTCAAAGAGCTCCCGGCTTTAACTTGGTGAAGTATTAAAACAACTACCGATAGAGGGGATAACAATGCTCTTACTTAATAAATGCAGTACTTAAGCTAGACATGTTTCAGATATTTGAAAGATAGCATCATTATGCCATAGAAGCCAGAAAAACCATCAAATCACACAGAACCATATCACCATTGCAGGTTAATTCAAAATTATTCAAAAAAGTGTTACTTAAAAGATTAAATCCGCTACTAGAAGATACAAATTTAATGCCTAAACATCAGTTTGGATTTAGACAGAAATACTCCACCATTGATCAACTCCGTAGTGTAACTGACGTAATTGAAAAAACCTTGAAGAAATAATATGTTCTACCATATACCAAATTTTTAATAAAGTATGACGTGAGGAATTGGTAGCAAAGTTAAACAAAATACTACTCAAACCATATTTACTGAAATCACACATATCAAATAAATTATTCAAAAGAGAACAAGAAGTTGCTTATTCTGAATTAGGGCGAGGGGGGCTTCAAGAAACCGTTCCTGTTAAACATCTACTTTGGCCTATCTAGAAAAAGGGGACGTATCCCAATACAAAACTTAGTCGATAACACTACTAGAATGTCACACAGTTACTATTATTCTCACTCAAATATCATATTCTAATAGTGTTGTCGACTTTAAATTATTGAAAATCTCTTCTTTTTTTACAGAAATATTAGTATGTTGATATTTAAGAAAAAAAAAATTTGCCACAGGCAAAAATGGCCCGCATTATTTTATAAAGGAATATCACCTTAAATTAGTCATTTCACAAATAGTTATTGTTTTTCTGCAGGTCTAATAGTTTCGCCAAAAAAAGCTTGGTTAGACTAAGTCTGTATAATACTGATACAGGAGAGGCGCCTTTATTAATACTTGCCACCCATACACGAGGGTTATTGAAACATTATTTAGCGACCTTAATAACAAAAGGTGAATGTCTCTGGGTACCTAAATGTTTTCTTGTTATTATTGATATATGTAAAAAATTAAGTTAGTATAACATTACCAGTTTAAAATTTTATTACGAGTTAAACTAAAATGTGAGAAAATATTGGCTAAAAGTTGAACTTTTCTTTTTACCATATGGTCTTTGATCGATTTAAAAACAATTTTTGCCGTTCACATGTAATTATGTGTAATCTAATTTGATGCAGGGTGGTCCAAGACTTTTAAAATTAAAAGTACATGACACAACAAAAAGATTAAACCATATATCAAAATCGCATAATAATAAAGATATGGGCCCTCAAAGTTGAAACTAAAAGCCCATTCTTTTCTCATAGTTTCCGCCCTATTAGATAGATTTTGCTCAAATTTTGTGCAGATGAATCTTATACACGCGTCCATCGATTATCCTATAAAAATTTGGTTCACATGTAAGTACCAGTTAATCAGAAACGGCAAAAACCGGATTAAGTTTTTCTAGGAAATTGACGAGTCACTTGCACCCTCTAACTTTTATTAGTTAATGTCGGGTTTTTTCGGGCGCAAGCCCTAATTGGGCCCGGCTCCGCGACAGGGGTTAAGACATAAACAATTGCCTGCTCGAGGTCGCCGTGCCGGTGGATGCCAATTAGGAGGCACGTCGGATAGGCTGAATGGCTCACGGGCCGCTAGCGATGAATTGCGGCGGATCCCCGGCTTGCATCCAGTAACCAGCCACCAGCACTGCTCTCTTTGCTAATCCGCCTCCTCGCTAATTCACCTGATTGCTGATCCCGCTTTATCTTTGTGCAGTGCCAACTGGATGACGTACCTGTTTCCGCTCATCTCGAATACGGATGAGCTTCAATTAACCATAATGCTCCTTGACTCGTGTTACACGCCGGGCGCCCCTGAATGTGTATCAGTATACGTGCCGGAATGGCGCTCTTCTGATGACTCGCCTAATCCAGACGTGTGTTTCCAGTTTCCGGGCGCGTTCCGGTATTTGCGGATTTGAGGTTGTATGTGCAGATATGCAAGAGCTCTAATAAGGATCAGTCAATAGAACGCGCGGTTTCCAGGCAGGTTCGTTGGAGCAAGTACTCAGCTTCAACGACCGCTTCTTCAAGAATATTAAAGGAGCAACGAAGAGGACCATTCGCAAATCAATTATTTGTTTCAGATTAAACAATAAAATAGATATAGCAAAAAAGTTTAGAATTTATAGAGCAATCGGCGCTATATAAATAGTTTTGGGGTGCTGGGGATTAATTTGGTGGAGGATCCATTTTTCGATTTCGTTTCAAATTGAGGTCAGCAAAGTAAAATCAATTTGCGATGATCAGATAAGGTCGATGAATGCGCGCATATAAACATGTAGGCGGATTTTGGGATTGTGTGTAATTTCCCTGTCGCATATCGGCCTATTCCCAGTGTTTATATTGAATCGGTATTGCCTTTGTGGGCTTATCTGGCCTATCTGTAATGAGATCTCTGTCAGGTCTACGCCAGAACACCGCAGCTTGCATCTATGCTACCACCGTGTATTGTTGCTGTGGGTGGTCCGCAAATATTCAATATCTCCTCGTTGTCAACAGACGACCGGCCGATATTGTTGCTTTCTGTTTGTTTGTCAGAAATGTCAAGTTGTTTGGCTCCTGGGTCTTAGCCAGCTTCTTTGAACTAAAATCAGAAAAGGCTACTGGGTATTAAAATTACTCGGGACCTACATAATCCCAGCAAAAAGTGAGTCTTGACTAATTGCTATTAATTCAATAATAAAGAATTAAAGAGACACCACGTAAAGCTTTCAACGTAAATGCTTAATTGAGCAGGTAGTTACGATATAGGTACACAAAGCTAGCCCCATTAGGATTACTTTCCTAGGTACGCAAAATATATGCTATTTACCTACTTATGAAATTTATTAACACATCTTTAAAATTACACACTAAAGCTTTATAATTAATTCACTTGCATTCATTACTAGTGCGAACCTGATTTCTGCACAAAAAAAATTATATAATGATAATAATGAAAATAGGATGAAAGACTGTTCCTAATATCACATTACGGTTTCAATTGTAAGTATTGAACAATTTGTATCGCCAGAACAAATTGTGTTTTAAAATGCCCAAAAAAAAAAAAATTCGATTTAAATTAATTTTCAATTTCACTTTATACTTAAAAAGATTAAAAGATTTGCATTTTAAATCACATTATAAATTTTAAAATAAACTCAGACATATTCATGGTAAAATTCTCTAAATGGAGGTAAAATTCTTAAAGTGTCTGATATATTAAAAAAATGCCTAAGTGAGATAGCAATTCTAATTTCTAAAATGACTCTTGAAGTATGTTTAATATAAAATACTATATGCACAACAAAAAACTGCTACTACACATAACAGTGCATATACAAAACAAACTTATGTTTAAATTGTGTGATTTATTCTTATGTGGGAAAAGTTTGGGAAAAACATAAATAATGAAATTATGGTTAAACTAGATTCCTTATAGAAGAATGAAATGGATTAAATGGAATTTATGAAAAGGAATTGGTTGTGCATGAGGATAATTGAGTATCCTATTTTCAATATAACTTTTGATTATTGATGTAAACTATCTACTCAAGGTGATCCAAAGCGCGGGCAATCTCGGAAAGTAGGAACTAAAGACCTGTGAGAAGTAGAAAATCCGGTATACTGCAATACGAAAATGAAAAGATTTATCTGATTATCAATAAGAACAATATATTTTAAACAAATGTTTTGAAGCAGTATAGAAATATTTTTTTGCTGATATTGATTGCAAAATTACTTGTATTGAATTATCACCGAGGATAAGGTTAGGGTATATCACAAATTGTTATTCACTAAACAGTCATCTATGTAGCAAATTTTGTAAGAAATATTTACCAATAAAAGTGACTAAATACAATTTCTTGTAATGATTTCTGGATGGCAGCCGTTTGCGAGAATGATGAAGTCTTGTTTATTGAATATATGTCCGAGATAATTTACTAAACTGATGTAAATACCATGCAAAAATTTTAAACTATTCTAGCGAAAACCCATTATGTACTAAGAAAAAAATAAGTAGTTCTTTTAATGATTACTGAATTTAGAAGACAATTTAAGTTTATCAGATTACTAGTTTATAAGTGAAGGTCTTTTAGTGATAAATTAGTTTTATCAAACTTCTTTTTATTCGAAATCTTACAGCGCAATTAAACGGATAGAGTTTTACTTCATGTAATGCACTCAAAGGATATTGAGGAAATAAAATATTTGTGTATGAGAGTTATGTAAAGTAATTTAAAAAATGTTACAGATAGGTACATGTTTTCTATGACTAAGTATAGGTATATGAGATAGGAAAATATGCTTAATTGGCTACACTTCTAACCAATTTCTTAATTATGCAGAATTATCAAAAATGATCACTTTTCACTTATTGATTTTAAGTTGTTGTTAATTAAATTACGATTCTAAGAGACTGGAAGTCTAAATTTGAACCATGCAAGAATAATTACAAATAGTAAAGCCACAAACATACACATACCGTTATTGGCTGCGACTGAATATGCATGACCATTCCACAGAATTTTCTTTCCAACTACTTTCGTAGTGGTACTTCAAAGTAAGCCTCTGCAACAATTTTCTAAACAATGAACAAAACTGAGTTGGTAGCTACCAATTATATTTATTTCAAAGGATTTGAAAGGAATAGGATTTGAAAGTATCGTAATTTACTTCTTTCATTCCCATAGTTTAAAACTAATTTGTAGGCTACGCAGTGTGGTGGTGTAGGTTCAAATAATAAATAGCGCAGCAGGAGTTCAAGAACTTTTGATCACCGGATTATAATAAAAAATGCATATCGTATTCTAGTGGATAAATATTGTCGAATAAAAGGCAACAAGATCGTAATCATTGTAATTTATAAATGGCAGCATGCACTGATTTTTGCCAAAATATAGAAATCAAAGAAAAATAACATATACCTACTGATTGTCTAGATTACTCACAGTGGAGAAACAACGGAAGTGCTTGACCTTTTTGCCGAAATTTAAATTAATTTGGTACAATTTCTAACAGTTGATGCAACCTCAGACTACCATTACAATAATAGTAGAAACAATAGACATAGGTTGACAAAAGAAATTAAAACTTTTTTGGTCGGCAGAGAAGGTTATGACACTAGAATTTTTGAATGCGTATGAAATTATCTGCCTTTGATATCTACAAAATTATTGGGGGCATCGTAGTTTTCTTCAAAGTTCTCTACTCCAGAATTTATTGTCCGGATCTTTTTTCTTGCATTGGGTATCGAGCTGACCGGACTGATTCGAGCACGGATAATCCCTTTCTTTGGGGCATCGTGTACAACACATTTGGAACAGCCTTAAAGGAAAAACTTTATTGAGAGTTTTAATTACCCTCTTGTATATAATTGGGTGTTAGAAGTAATACTAATTTAATTAATTTGATTTTAATAATTTAATAATTATTTCTATTGTTATTATCAGCAGAACTTTCTGGGAGAGTATCATTTTCTAAGTTTACGCCATTGCTAGAATATATTGCTAAAAATGTGTCAAAATTTTCTAATAATAATTATGATTTTGCTAAATTAGGGAATATAATTGTAAGCAGTTACATTTCCTTTTTTCTTTTGTTTTGCAAACATACGGTGGTAATCAGGTGATAGTGCAAATTGATATCATTTTTGCGTTTCCTGTAAAATTAAAAATTGGGTGAGTTTATCATTAAGCTTTATGCTGTTAGTTTTGATATTAATATATTTGATTAATTGTGAAAGCTTACTTAGAAAAATCATAAGAAAATGCTATACAGCATTTGCTTAAGCAGATAAAATGCAATTTATGAAAGAAGCAAAGTTAAATTGGCCTGTATTGGGTGATTTAAGTTAACCTAATAGAAATATTAAAGTAATTTGAAGTGCGCAATTTCTTTTCATTTAAATAAAAAAGTACACTATTGTGAGTGTCTCCGTTCAGTGTTTAAATTGAATTCGAGCGTCCGTATTTCCCGTCTTTTGTTGAGAGAAAGTTGTGTGCGTTTTTTCTCTACAGTTGCACTGATGCGCGTTTTTTCCGCAGTGAAGTCGTAAATAAACAAATATATTATAGCTGTCCTGATTCAGTTTGTGCGGTGATTTTTCAGCCGTACAGAGATAAAACAATTTCAATACGGTCTTGCGTTCATTTTCCTTCACTACATTTGTCAAGAATTTGAGTACTGTTGTGCGTACAGGCATCTTCATTCCAGTTGTTAAAATTATCACTTTAGAAACAGAATTTTTTTATTGTATGGTGACTATAGAAGAGTAGTTGTTGCATGAGAAAGAATATTTGTAATAAAATCAAAATAAGTTAGCAGTCAATTTTTTCTGGTTTAACAAGAGAGCTTAGGTTGCATTTTCTTTAAATTGCAAGATTACCCTGCAACCGGGATCTTCGCCGGGTGAACCACAAAACAAATCATATTATTATTGATATTGGATTATTCGATAGATGTTTTCGTCAAAATTAAAAATACTTGTTGTAGCATGTGAAAGTTATATTGAAAAAAAACTAACCCAGATATCTTGCATATTGTACCTATCACTAGCAAATTATATTTTTGTGACCACAATTTTGTGAAAAATGTTTCCTGGGGATTGAAAAATGTTGCAACAGTTAGGAATTCAATTTTCTACATATTAATTGCAGTCGTTGCTGACTCGTAACCTACTTAAATGTATTTTATAAAAATTACCTAATAACAACAACAAGTTAGGTAACTAAATTGAAAATTAATTGACAATTACCTCTAGTCATTGTCTCGATTTCTCGATTCTTAAGTAATTATGTATATTAGAGTAATTAGTGAAAGTGTATAAAGCTAATAACAAAATTTACTTAAGGTAAACATATCTTAACGTCAATATAGTTATCAGTACCTGAGAATTAATGGCGGAGGTGGCTGAAAATAAAATTGTTTACAAAAAATGCAAATTACATCTGGAAATGCTTGTAGTAGAACTAGAAGGATATTTTCAAATATAGCAACACTCGAGCTCAACTTTTGTTAATTTTGTTAACATATTATATTCAGTAGAACAAACAATATTGTTGCTAGATATCTTGAAAAAATTATTGCTGTGGTGACTTTGTTAGATTTTCTGTGTAATTGCATCGCGGCCGGGTCTTGAGACTCGTCCCCTGTAAATCGCTTTCTTATTACGCCAAGAAAATGTCATGCATAACATGCATGCAAATTCCGCTTTAAGTTCCTTTGAATTGTAAATTTTTCGTCAATTCCGACATGCAAAATAAGTAGGTTTCCGTCACAGGAAGTAAACAGGCACGCGGAAGTTCGAAAAAAGTATTTTCCGGTTTAAATCTTCATCGTTTCATAGTCCAGCGGGCCGCAACAGTCGTACGAGAAATATGTTTCTTTATGTGCAAGGGCTAAAAAATTTGTGGCAGTAATAAGGCTGAAATTGCGCTCGTCTCCCCACGCACAACTCCACGAATCTTGTTGGCAGCCATATCTCTGGAGTGCACTTGAATATGATTAGTAACGTAACATTATGGCACTCGCTGATAACTGCCATCGTACGTAATCACTTTATAAAACAATTTGTCCGACCAGTGATGCGTGCATATTGTGTTGGAACTCGATTAATATTTGTAGTTCTGTGGGCTCCCTATAATATGGTGCCCGATGTAATTACATCATCGGCATAGGGTCTCTAAGCACTATCCAGATTGATAACCCGTCTTTGGAAGTGCCGTTTTAAATGTTTACATAATAATCGTATTTACGTCTGCAAACTCGCTTTGCCGCATCAGATGCAAATTCCGCGGCGCACTCCTTTTATTATTTAGATTTTATTATCCCGACGCTACGGAAATAAAGTTTCAACCGAAAATTGTTGCAGTAACGTGGCCCGCGACTTAGTACCAATGCTTCTTCGAGTTGCGACTCGAGACGAGTCGAGCAAACAAATCTGACATAAAATCCGGCCGGTGTTCCGTAATCATCAATTCTCGTTGATTTATGTTTTCGGCTCCGAGTGCCATAAATCCGAGGATACTTTCTTATATATTTGTGTAAGAAGTGGCGAGGTCGATGTTTGCCGGCCTGACGGTGGTCCAATCTAGAATTCGCAATCTGTCTTGCGACCAGACTCGCGGAAAAATTTATTAATTCCCTTCGGCCCGATCGGCCAAGAGTTCAAGACTTGTTTTATTGAGTTTTATGTATTTCGGACCAGCGGGAACATAAATCACCACTGGATCTGGAGATTTGCGGGCCCCGAACTCAAATTTGATTGACCCACCAGGAACAATCACAGCGAAGAGTGGAGCTTCGTTAAATGCGAAATAAACAAAAAAAATTCTTTAAGCAATCACTTAGATGCAATCAGAGATTTATACCTAAATTCCCACTTTGTTCCATGAAAGATGTTTACCTCTAATAATTAAAATATTTCAAAAATATTTGCTGGTATTAGAATACCTTTTTGTAAAAAACAACTGTAAACTGAATAAAATATTTATTTAAAATTGATATAATTTTGTGTAGTCTTTAGTTCGTTGGTGTTAAATTTTTTGATATTCTTTATAATTCTATATATTTTACACATATGTGTAAAGCCCTGCTTGAACTATGGTGGCATGGTCAAATTACCGTTCGTTTCTTTTTTTGTTGTCTTTTGAATACTGAGCATATTTTGCACACAGAAATGCCAATCTAAAAGCAAAAAATTATAAAAATGTTATTATTTTTTTTGTATGTTGTTAACTGGATATTGAAAAAAGATAGGCAATTTTGTGATAAAAATACTAAATTTAACCATTAAAGTCCATTGAAAATGACTTATCAACAAATTGCATTAAAGTCTCGAACCTTTAGAAGAATAGATATATTTTTAACAACACCTAAATAATCAGCTACAAAAATCTAGATTAAATGTAAGAATTTTACTATTTGAGCTACTAACACATATAAATATTAAAATAATTTTGTAAAATCTTAGAATCAACTATAAGATATCAGCTTCTAAACAAAGTATTACTAATTTATCTTGGTTTAGAATCACCTTAGTTGCAGTAGAAAATAACACAAGCTGTAAAATCACATGGATTTAACCACATGCAAGTTGCATCGTATGTTTATATTTCTTATAGCACCGCGGAAACGTGGAAGATCTCTACTACAAAGGTGAGGTTGACATTTCACATCTAGGGCTATCCATTGAACTATTTATTCAACTAAATATTTTTATAGATAACGTCGTGACACCCACTGGTAAAAATATCACGACATTACCTATATCACGGAATACCTTACCCTACCTGATATTGACAATGAAAGAGTGGACTCAAAGAATTTATTATGTGCTGTTATTGCAATCGAAGGAAATGTTTATTATAAACTTTATAATAAAGTTAAATCTTAACCCCATATGCCTTCACAATGTTTGTAAGATAGAAAAATATGCGGTAAATGGCAAATAATTTAACTTCTTGTTTGTGTCAAGGGTAGAAAAGATGTATTGTGGAACAAATACACAAATACAAATGTAAACGATTTAAATGTGGAAAAAATAGATATCGGTGCAAATCATCTGGCATGTTGTGTAATTAATTCCAAATGCCATTCTAGTACGTCCCTGTTTAAAGAAATAATTCTAAAAAATGTAAGTGCTGTTTGCTTACGTAATATTATTGTTATTTAGTACAGGTTGTTGTTTTCTTTTGTAAAATGCTTAGATTGCATATTGTGCAATTAAAATTACTATTTAAATGTTATGTTTAGTTACCAACATTTCTGAAATTGTTTCTATTAGATGTAAAATAAATGTCTAATGCCTAACTTTTTATTATCAAACATGAACAAGTCTTAACACTTAATACTACTTCCTGGTTAATGTGGAAATTGGTCAGTTAATATACGAAAATGAAATGTTGTGTAATTTATTTCGCACATTAAACACTGTAACTAATAACATTATCCGGTTAGTGTCCACATAAGTCGATTTCTGTAATTAGATGTGTACATGTAGATAAAAGAGTTAGAACGAAAGTGTAAGAACAATATTTTTAATAGCCCACTCTAAGCAAAATATTTACACACCCTCTTTCTCATTTACCAAAATAACTCTCAAGCAATCGCATAAGGGCAAGACGGAAACTGTAGGTATTGGCCAAATAATTAGAAGGAAACAGAACATGATACCAGTGGACAAAATCTTTGAAGCATCTAAAGGTGGCTGGCCTTCTGTTAATAGGTTTCAAGAGATTTCCAAGACAGCTCTTCTTCAAGGTACACTGTAAAATTTTTTTGGAATTTTGCAACCAAATTTTGCAGATGTTAATTGGTTTCAACCAATGACAGCAAGAATGATTTGAATTGACACTTGTAATATAATGTCTTAATTACATAGATTTTGTTGGGAAAGATAATGTATTTTAAGGAAAAATGAAAGTTCCTTTAGCATTGATCCATAAGGTACATTATGAAAGACACGCCACTGCAACCTCGTTATTCCGGCTGATTAATTGCTTTTTATTACATAAGTCAAAATTTCCTAATTTTATGATAGAATGTCTTGTTGTATATAAGAGTCTTTTTTATAAAAATCTACTTATGTACATAATGTATATAGCACAATGTTATATAATATTGTGTTGGTTATTCTTATATGATTTTATTACATAACCACAAAAATCGTTTATTATCGGAAAAGTCCACGACTTTTGGATATATTTTTTAGAGACGCAAAGGAAAGAATAACATTTTACTTGATGATTATTTTCTGTCATAGAATTATTTCAAAATTTCTATTTTCTCGTTGAGAAACATTTGTTTTAGCACTTTTGTTCTTTTCCTGTATTGACACCTTTCCATTAGATAGTATTAATCTGCAAAAAAATTAAAATGTTTCATTAAATCTTATATGTGGACTAGCTTGAAATATATTATACTTGTACTTACCGAAAACACGACACAGGTTTTATTTGTTATTTGTTATGTTAGGAAAACTCAACACAATTTTAATGTTTGTCATAAATATTATTGATCTTTTATTGCATCCCCGTAAACACATCTTTGACAGCTAATTTACCAAACCCACTTAATACTCATCTAGTTTTTCCAGTTTTATAGTTTGATACCCTGATTGCCGATGAGTATAGGTGATCATATAGGGTTTGTGTACTCCAGTAGGCGTTATATATTTTCAGAAGATAGCAACGCTTGAAGTGCTTCAGATAACAAACAAATAGCAGTAATATCCCTCTTGAAATTAAAATTTTCATCAACTGATTCTAACAAGATTATTTTAAAGATGTATTGAAAATCACTCATTAAATATCTTTGTTTGACCCTGCAACGAGCACAAAATTGTTTGTTATTTGATCCGTAAACTGTAACTTAAATTTTTACTTTGTCAATTATTAATTCACAGAAGACAACACTTTTAACTTTGTTAAACCTAAAGTTTTGGAATGCTTTCTACTGTAGATATTTAAAGTTTACTGGTGAAAGGTTGAAATTTGCTTTTACTGTATGACTTTTGTATTTGTCTAAAAAACACAACCCTAAAAGTTTATTTACTTTATAGAAGTTATAATTACAAATGAATAATGTATGATTAACAACTTTTCATACAAAATATATTTCGCATAAAAATCATTATGTCGGCATATATCCAGATGTATGATATATTTATTGACTACCAACGAAGCTTCCGTCCAACAGGATAAACAAACTGAACTGCTGTCATTGTGGTCTTAGGATTAATTTAAAAACTAAACAAAATTGCTAAACTAAAAAAATTATATTTTTAACCGTTTCGAATTATTATTAGTTTCAGGCTGATGCCTGCTCTGGAGCTATCGATTTCCCGATTTAGCGCCCCGTCGAAGGGGGTGTTAAAAAACGTCATTTCGCGTCTCGTTGGTTACAAACGTTAACCACGTGGCCTGACAAGCAGACACGTGTGTCATTATTGTTCCGTTCTCTTTTATGTTCCCGCGGTGCCGACGCAATGCGTCGCGGCGCCGTCCTAAAACGCTCCGTGCCGGCCACGCGCCGTCTCCTACACCAAAACCGGCCATTTTTATATTTACGCGAATTAGTAATAAATTGCGCCAAATCGGTCGTTAAGGCGCGTGCTGCGGCTTACACGTTGATTCATTTGCGGCCATTTCAACCGATTTAAGCCCAACCAACGCGCCGGATTTGCATAAAACCGGCAAACGGCCGCAGCGTCCAATTAAAAAAAAAAAAAAAAAAACTGCAAATTGCAACAACATCTCCCAAAAACGTTACTTTAATAGGTTGTTAAAAATTTAAATGCCAGCATTTTTTATTGTTTTAAAGGTCCCCTCATGTATTAAATAAAGGGACGTAATCGTGTCGAATCGTGTTACGTTGTAATTTGACGGGTCTTAAGAGGAGCGTGGACTGTTGCAATAAATCTGGGTGTGGGAGATATGACTGGTCACAATGTTAATATTTGTGCCACGTGTCCGGCACGCGCTCTAAACTCCTCGCCTTTTTGATGTCTCCATTTAGCTTCGACATATTTGACACTATCAGTGCGATTTTAATATCAAACTCAAGAGCTCTCGCAGTATTAATTCGGTGCTAATTCTAGCAGCCCCTATTAAAAAATGCGGCTACGTTACCAGCTGATGTCTCTATTCTTCCCTGTTCGCTTGGATGAAGTTGCATGTCTCGAGCTTAATGGGAAAATGTAACAGTACCTTTTCATCGGACGTAAAAGAATGCCACAGAATAAATAAAAAGAGGGATTTTATTGGAAGAAAGCAGTTGCATATCAAGCACGCTCCGCAGCGTCCCAGGTCCCGCTGATTATTACAAAAGATCCAGGTATTTGGCCACTAGCGCGTGCTTGGATGATACCAGAAACCAGTAACTTGTCACCAATAGTGTCGGATACCCGTACGTTAATGGAGACCTTCTTTAGCTGGATTGTTCCTGGAGCTATCTGTTCCTCAAAGGCCCGCTCGTATTGACAAGGAACCGGCGACAATGCAGATTTTCCCTTTTTACCAGTGCGGTCTAATAAACTCGCTATTAGCCATTGTGGCGACTGGCTAAGAAAAGACTTGTTAGAATCAATCACGCGCGGTTCTTTGTGTCGTCGGTACAAATACCTACGTGAGGTATAGGTAGGTATAACTTCCAATATAAATCGCTTTATGCGCGTTTCGATATTGCCGTATGCTCGTTCCTGACTATACAGATCGTAATATGATTGAACGTCAAATGCAGTTCAAGGCATTTTTCATTTCAGATTATTGGTTTTGTATAACATTTCTATATACGATTGAATCGCGTCTATGTCGTTGTCGACGGGCAAAATAATACGCGATTCGTGGGGGCACAAGTGGCTGTGCGTCTTCGGAAAAACATTCAAATTTGTTCCACTTGAGGGAGCTCAATGATGGCCGTCTTGCTGCTGAAACTTTACGAAGATACTGCCTTCCCTGCGGCGTAGACCGCCACTTTGCATGTTCTTTACGGACTTTTTGTTGCGTCCAAAAAAGGGAGTTTTGCGCCCTTTTCGTTTGGACAGATTTCAGCAAAATTTACTTTATTTGTAACTGACTTTTAATAATAACCATAATAGATACAAATGACAAGCTAAATTAATGTTATTTTACGTAATGGTACGGAAACTAAAAACATCCAGAAAATTTTACCTCATTGTAACCAATAGTTTCTACGTAAACTTCAAAATAATTTCTTCTTTTACCTAGATTATAGTAGTATTCTACATCAATTATTGTGGAGCCGAGTAGTTATTTTCTCAAAGATTTTTATGCCTTTATTTATTATTAATATTTGGCGTGTTGAAAATCTTCTGGCAAATTGTATAATTTCTTCCATCTACTTCTATAGATACCTTATATTTCGGAAGAGTTAATTTTATTGAAAGTATGTGGCAATGACTTATTTATAGTAACGAAGTTTCTTTGTTCGGGCAGATCCTTTAGTCAACAATTCGCTTCATTTTTAATTCAATATTTCTTCCAAATCTGTTATTGTCTCGCCAATACACTAAATTCAGTATAAGTTACTTTTTTCTGAAACTTCTAAAAATTTTTTGTAAAACTACCCTCCTTTGGGGGACTGGGTTGACTAACATTTTTTGGTTTTTCTAGTTCCTGTGACATAAGGAGTGCTGACGTTGGTGTCGGTTAGTTGCTACCGTTTTCACTAGATGTTGTCTTTACTATTTACATAATTGATGAATTGCATCAATTTTAATTACACATTTAGTTAAACCGTAATGATTGACGATTCAAGCTTATGTAAGCTTGACTTATATTTTTAATTGATACTTGATATCTCCGTTACCGTTTTCCTAGAAACAATTCAGTAACTATTATACACTGTGTATTAAACAGACCATTTGTAGTATAACATTTTTTGTAATATACTTTTTATTTTATCTATGTAAAACTGGTGTAGTTTTCTACAATATTTAATGTAGTTCTAGAAATTTAGTGGTCTTCATGTGAGATTAAAACTGTTGCTGTTGTTTCAATTTTGGCTGATTATGACTTCATTTGCACAGAAAATAGTTAAAATTAGGTCTTCATTAATTAAATTTAATTTGAATATTTTTAATCGCTTATCGAAGTTTTCTGTTATATATTCTTAAGCATTTTTTATATTTAAATAAAATTATTAATTGACACTGAAAGAATGGGAATATTTATCTTAGTAAAAGTATTACTATTTAAACAATGTTTAAGTAGCATCATTAACAATAAAGTTTTAAACTCTAAAAACTATGATAAATGTTTTGTATTTTAATGTAGGCCAAGATCAATGCTAGAATTGCAGAACTGTATGTGGAAATGTCAATAAAGATATATGACATAAGAGTGCTGGGTAATGTAAGTTATTAATTATTTAACAAATTGCTTATTGTTGTTTTATTTTTGCTGCAATGCAAAATTCTTTCACCTCTTTCAGTGGAGGTTAAAGTAATTTGGAATTGGGTCTTTTTTCAACAAATTCCCATAATAAGTTATGTTAAGCTTTATGTAAGAACATGAAATTTGACAATTGCTTGTGCGAATTAGTAAAATATTCCTACAAAATAAGTTCTGCTATTTAACTTTATAAATGTACAGCGGGTTTTCTAAAATCTTATGTTGCGTGATCAGTAAGCATGGACCATAGTCTTCCCAAAGGGTAGAAGGCTTATAAGAAGGAGATGGTCAAACAACTTCTTCGGCAACAATAATTCTGCATTTATACCTGATTAAAGGCCCATTCAAAAACATGGCTAGAACGTGGCCGGATTAGCCCAGCAGAGACATGACGTCGAGTGCAAAGGATGGAAAAATATATTTTGAAATATATATTTCAAATATATCTTTATTTTTTATTAGAATACTGGTGGTTATGATGTTTACCTCTTTAGTTTTATGTGCACGGTTGTTTGTATAAAATAACAAATATCTTCTCATACAATAAAATAGTTCTTGACACCTGCTTGATTAGCAAGATTTCAACACATTTACGGACCTACTAACTTACTAACATTGCTTCACTTCGACTGCCTGGAGTTGTTCCAGCATTTAAATAGCACGAGAATTGGCTTGTCGCTTATGCTTGTTTAAAGGGACGCTCACTTCAATGTCATAGAATTTGGTTTCAGAACTTCAAACAGGAGCTGCGAGAAGTATCGCCGATAAGTCTTTTGATACTCTTTGCAAAGCAGTATAATAGATGTAAGTCATTTTGTATACTTATCAATAGGCTACTTGCAGTAAGTCGCAAATCCTATAAAAGTTATATAATATTGACAGTATAGTCGACGCCAATTAGAGAAAAAATCAGTTTCCATGTCCTGGATATTAATTATTAAATAAATATAAACAACAAGTATTTGAAATTGTTTAGGTGACCTAGAGAGTGCTGTGATTGGACGTGATAAATGACGTCAGCTATCAAAGCATCTCTCTGAATTTGCTAATCGGCTATTTGTTTTCGAAGCTAATTACATTTCTTCCAATTTTTTTCCTTGTATTGCGGATTTCCGAAGTACAAAATGAGAGACAAAGGATTTGTGAGAACCCAGTCGAATAATTTGCCAAAAATGTCACTATCAGCTTAGCTGATTATTTTGCGGAAAATGCTCTTTTCAGGTTATCTGAGAGCTGAAATTCTTAGCATAAAGGTCAACATGTAAGTAAATATCCACATTTTACAAATCTACTGCACTGCATATTAATTTAATTTCGACTACCGTGGTCGTTTAATGATGTCACAAATTACGTTTGAACGGTCATGAGAGTTTACGGTGTTTTGGCAAAGATTTTCAATTTGAAAACGAATATCTAATTATGTAAAAAAATAAACGACACCTATGAAAAAAAAACTTACTCACATGGTCATAGGCATTCAAAGGACCAGTTTTACAAAAAAAGAAAATACGTTCAGGTGCAAAAAATGTCGATTTAATGATTTGATTAATTTCTGTTGCACGTGCATTGTAAACACTTTTTATTAAAATAAGTAATTAAATAATATAAACAACTTTAATTTAATTATTTTTAAATAAGTAAATTAGTTTGGCTATACATTTTTGATTAAGATTTATTTGGCGATTTAGCAACCAAGAACTTAGACGTGTAACTATAATCAATAACTAAAAAGGATTTGTGTGAATTTCACGGTATGATTTGTTGGCAATTTTGTATTATGACAAATTTAATCCTAACAAATTTAAAAAGATATACTATACTAACTTACTGAAATATTTGTTCTATTATTCTATTACTGTTTGTTCTATTATTTAGATTATGAAGATTTTTATTAATAACCGTTACCTTATTCCTGCACCAATCCTCTTGACTTCGAAATATACAAGACAATCGTGGAACGTGAAACCTAACACAATATAACATTGGAAGAAATAAATTCACTATTGAAAAATAGTGGAGCAGTGAGCAGTGTCAATGGAAAGTTTAATCGAAAATTTATTGCAGATGTCCAAGACTTCAACATTGAGTTGACATTTACTTCCTGGTAAAGAAAAGTTTCCAATAGATACTTTCCGTAGATTTCCTTAAATATTAAGACATCCTTGCATTCTTTTTAAGTATGTTTGTAGTTTGCCAGCATTTATCTTCCCTAAAATTAATATCGCTTTTACATTAGAACCACACCCTTTCTATTTTTAAATAATATAATAATTTATGTAATTACATGAAATGTTAAGTAAGAATTACTTATCCAAAGAAAATCACATTCCAGGATATCTTTCAATATTTTTACTCTCATTTGATTAAATTGTTCAGTGCCGATACTTTTTTTAATTGTCGTATTAACAAAGAAAAATAAAATGTTGCTTACTTATGCATTTAGATACGCAAATTTTGCATCCGGCTTTTCTACGAGATTGGGAAAAACTGTAAAATTTTTGTAGATTTATGAGAGTAACAATAGAGTTTTAATTTTTAATATTATTGAGAGAAATTTCAATTCCGGTGTCCGTTCTTTATTATATTTGCCGCTTCTACGTCCGTGATTCGTTTAATTCGCAAATTGGCCGTGTTTCTGGCCCGTACAAATATTATAATTGATAGCGCAACAACAATAACTAGGGCCATATATCTCATATTTCAATAACACATATTGCGCTAGGTGGAAGGGCGTTCTGCCATCAATCACTTACGGATGGCATGAAGTTCCACTACATTTAGCATTCGCCAGCAGTTTCCTCGTATCCAGGACCGATATTGGGCACTTGCCCATTCTCCAACGATACTTTCATCGTTCATCGCCATACCACACGTTAAAAACTAGAGCCAAAATATTGCAATTAAACAAAACCATACAGCTACTTCGCGAATTTCGAACAAGAATTAAACCAAACAAAAATCAACTACCTAACACGAAAGAGGTAACTTTGTTTTAGATTTATTACTAAAATTTCCTGATTATAAATAAATTGATGTAGAATAATTAATTATGTGAAGAAAATTGTTTTTTAATTAAAGTAATTTGGTAAAACCTGCTAATAATAAACTTTTATAAAAATAAACACTTTGACATAGCAGCGCCATCTATGAGATAGGAGCCGTATGAAAGGTCGAATTGGGAGCTTAATCTGTAGCGGTGCCGCATCGCCGGTGCGGACGTAGCGAACTGTTCTAAAGCTCTTCGGACAGAAACCAATAGATTTACAGTATTCCTTTCGATATTATAGAATATTGTCCAAAATGCTTGGTTTCTCCAAAATATAAAGAAAGACAGGGGAAAAGCGAGAATAATGGAAGTTGGAGTTAAAGCGTTTCAGTTTCGGTGTTTATCCTGAAGTCGGTAGAGGGCGCGGCACACTTTAAATTCTGATTTTTGGCGACTAGATCGGTTCTCACCGTATTATTTCCTGTTAATAATAATTATAATCAAAGGCGTTTACTGCAGCTTTGTTATTAATTCTGCCGAGACGCTGTTAAAACGGCTGATTTGATTTATGTCCGGTGTTAGACAAGTTTTAATCGCAACTCTCGAATACGGGAGGATCGAATACAGTTACAACAAAAATTAATAATAATTCGATATAACTACCACGGAAAAAAGACGATGAAAAATTAGACACCGACCAAAGCAATAAATAAAACTGTATAATTTATGCAATTATCTTGGCGAAATACACGTAGCTCATTTTTTAAATAATAGTCTCAATTTGGAAGACGTGTTGTTTTTTCGTTAAGCTTTTTGCGTACCGTTAATGATTAGGTATACACGTAAGTAGCACCCACCTGCTTCTGTCTATTTCTAAAATTGTTCTATCCTTGAATACTTTTGAAAGTGCGACTCCACTTAGGTATTATCCGGTCCATTGTTATTAAATTCTTTCAAATAATATACAATTAGGCAGGTTAGGTGTTTTAGAAAGCCATGCAACTACCATCTGCAAGTTTTTGTACACAATTTTTGAGAAATAGTGGTCCATTGAACTCTGAGTACTCTGACTCGGGTCAGCTTCTTCACAATTTTGTTTACGAGATGGCAATCTTTTTCATGTCGATCCCACAACAATTTTTATTAGCGCTATCCTAATCTGCAATCATAACATTAATAATGATATAATAATAATATAATAATGAGAATTTCTACTCATGTATAGGACCAAGTGAAGGTTTATAAATCGTTCTGCTTTATTAACTATGCCGCAAAAAAAATTATTGGACTGAATTTAAGAAAAGCAACTTTTACGATAAAAGTACTTACCTACAAAAGGAGCTTATGAACTTTTAATAATAGAATGTAATATTTGCTCAAAACGCTCCTGATTTATTTTTCAAAGATGATTAAAGTAAACAAACAAATTCTCACCCAATAATCTGCTGACCCAGATATTTACAACTGCATTAAAGAAATTTCTAATTGTCTAAATTATATTGGGTTCAAGTTGGCAATATTTTCTATCCAAAGACTTGCCCTCCATCAAAGTCCTCTTTATTCAAGGTTTCATATCTCAACTACCATTGTGTTTTTGTTTTAAACAAATTAAACGATTAAATAGTTTCTACTACCTGCTGCACAAAGATTTATCTAAGTGCCTAAATTTTTCTCTTGGAACAAAAATTTGCCTTTAGAGATGAACAGTTAATAGAAATTAACAATCCTCAGATATCTCGCCCATTAAGTAGCGCTAATTAATCTGCCAGGTTGCACTAAAATTCTGTAATAAAAACCGATTGTTCTATAGCTCAAGCCAAAAAGTCGAATCTTCTTCTTTTTCAACGTTGTTTTTTGAGTGATCAAATATTTATCAATTACCTTATCTGTGTAAGACTACGCTTGATCAAGTAATGTGCGATCTAGTTCAAAAAGGAAAAAACAAAAATTTGATGTAAATTATAAGATGATGATGGTGTTGTTTCAAATCTGTAGCGGACTGTAATTATAAATTTTGAAAATTACAACATCGGAGAGGCCGAATGTGTTGCATGAAGGCGATTTTGATCAGCGACAAATGTTGAGAACTGCCAAAGTCGGTTTGTAGCGGACACAAGGAAAGTTTGACTGGACTTACTTCGCCGCGGAGTTTGGTCAGCTTAGATGGCACTGCGACCACTAACAAAAAAAGAACAACAACGCAAATGTTCACAAACACGAAACTACCCGCCTTGGTGGTGCAAGGAACTAAACTCGACTCTTCTGTAGGACGACGCCACTAACAGTTTAGTGAGTGGTGGAAATTCGGTATTTTGTTTACCTATCTCACTCGTGCGAGTGAAAACCAGAGAACAATTGAAAAAAAAAACGACGGGTAAATCAACGGGACGAAACATTATCATTAATATTAAAATCATATAATTCTTGTATTTAATCATCACAGTAAGCCCTTAATTAAGTGTTTAATTGAACGTCATGGAAACGTAAAATGGTGGATGCGCAGGGAAGATTATCTTTTTTTTTTTGTTGGGACTTAGTTCTAGTTTAAATTTAAACACAGGAGTGGTTTTACATAGATTTAATACTGTTAATAGCAATAGGTATTTAAAAAGCCATTGGAATATGCCTGGAAGGAAATCGGCCTTTTTCTCTTCATCTATAAGTTGTTTACGCAATTATAGTTTCAAAGATTAATCGCTTTTATATGTTTTCTATTTATTGCTTAATGTTCCCTTAATTGTTGCTAGTGTTTGCTAATTTACATGGAGAATCATTAAAGTTTAGGTAGTACTTAGCAACATATTTTGATGGCTAAACCTCTAACACGTAAGCAATTCTAGCTATGTATAGATTAAGATAAGAAGGTGTTTTAAAATCAATTAACACTTGAACCATCATGACCGGAGCTCTACAATTTAGGGGGGTATATATAAAAATAAAAAAAATTTAGATAAGAATTTTGAAAACTTTGTCGCCGCATTTTTGTGATTTTAGTAGAACCTTTTATTTTTGCCGCTTCGCTTATTTTTATCGCTTGTCAATAAGTTATTTCGTTTTAGGTACTTTCCTTTTAAACAAAGAACATGTCAGTGTCATTCTCTTTACGAGAGTTATCCATCATCAATCTCACCCATTACTTAACCTACGATGTCATGACGTAATTCATAACTACATGGTTATAACGTATACAGGTGGAACCTCTTCGATGCGAACATCACACTGATACGACCGGACTTGTCTTTTAATAATCATTTTCCACCTGGAAGGACGTTAAGGATGATAAATTGGAATCATACGTGCAAACGTTTTAATACAGCATCAATATAACATTTTAATGATGTGTCTAAAAGACATATTATTATATGACATAAAGACTCGACTTTTTCTTATTTTAGCAGCGAGTTAGCACCACGGGAACTGTATTAAAAACCCATACTCTTACCCGCCGAATCAGATTTTGATAAATAGCTTTAATTAGCTTAATATTTGGTGAAATTTATTATAATTAAGTAACGCCATAACTCATAAGAAGATGTTTCGTCGAGAAAATAATGATTTGCGGAAAGTCAGCAGGATGCGGCAGCAGGAAAACTTCCACAATTGGCAGTTAAACGGCGTAAACGGCGCCGCCCTGAGCGTCGGATTGGGACGCTTTCGGACAATAGCAGGAGAAAACGCATTGTTTCGTAGGGCGCAGACTCAGCAGGAACAATAGAAATGCAGACAACAGCAGGCGGAGCTTTCTGCAACGGTATTGTTCATTTGCCTGCATTGCAGGGCGGGACGTTCAGTAAGTGTCCCCGAACCAATAACTTTCATCAATTGTTTGGCAACACAATTAGGGGCGCCCCAGCAGGATTCCTGTTGGGGATTTTCAGCTAGTTGCGAAAATACGTGACGTGACGTTTATTACACCGGCAAAAAAAGGACGAGGTTGAGACAATGTGAGAAGAAATTGGGAATATCACGTTTCCGACATTCCAATCCGATGAAACTAGATATGGTTAATAAAGAAGTGGACAGCAAATTTGTTTCAAGTTACCTTTTGTTACCGCAAACGACCTTAAATATTGTTCGAAACCTTTCACGACCGTGACGGAAACTAATCGACGAAAAAAAGCTTTTGTCGGTATCACATAAAGAGATAATCAAGGCGACGAGACAATTCGGATTTCTGTTGCATTGTGGCATTAAAACAGGAAATTTGTCAAAGTCAGAATCGAGAAATAATAGAATAGAGTCACGAAAAAGCCGAAATTTTTCAAACAATACAATGAAATTTATTACCGTCATTTATTCCAGAGACTAATCACGCCGCGGACGCACAAAAGATGCTTCAACGAAGTTGCTCAATGCAACAACAATTAGTTTAATCTAGGATGTTGCAAAGTGAATGAGCAATCTCGCGATTTTTGCAGTGAATGGGCTACTAATGTTTAAAATTAGACAGCAAACGCTGATGAGCCGCTTTGTTATTCTACCATTATTAGTGTTGTCCGATTTTTATTACCCATCAATGCCGTGTGGAAAACCAAACCACGCGAAATTAACCATATGGTGAGATTTTTTACCGTGTAATTAATCGGCGACCCGCACATAGACGTTTTTACTTTTTATCCAGTTGTAAATTGTAATTTTATATCTTGTTAGTGCAGTGATCCTATCAGTGGACTAAAACAAACTTTTAATTATCGTAAAACTGGCTGAAAGGCCGATTGTCCCGTTACCCCTTACTTCTGTTTTATCGATTGGAAGCTGCACCGACAACGCTGTCTTGCAGGAAACGGCCCTGCTCCTCCCGTATGCTTGCAGGACACGTCCAGGATAATCGCAGAGTTAATTTCGGTTCAGTCACTGTTGCCAACTATAACAGTTTGACCTGTCAAATAATTGGTGGTAGCAAAATTTTGGCAATTAAGATAAAATCGCAGACAGTCGCTAGACTAATTGTTCTCAAACTTTTACATTTTGCAACCCCATTTTTTCTTGGATAATTTTTTGAACTCCCTGCATTATATAACATAAATAATGTAATACGCATTGATTTGAATTTAATTTAGCTACATCGACTACCGTTGCCGATGTGATAAAGTATACGTGATTTACTCGAACTCTTGCGAAAGATACCAATACGTATTAAATTTGCTTGGTTGAAATTATAGGATTATAAAACAAAAGCAGCGCATCATTTGTTTGTTATTATGGCGTTACGGCTTAAAATTATAGTATCTATATTTACAAACAAGAATTAATTGGGGACAAACGTAAGCTTGAGGACAAAGAACGTGCAATTTGATCAAAGTATCGGCGCTATTTGATTCGCAATTTTGACTGCAGATGGCATGACATCCAATGAGACATTTTGAAACTTTCTATAAAGAGTGTACCGATAAGTCTCATACTTTTTTTGCAGGGATAACCGCGCGAATGCAAGAAACCTTCCTCACCTACTACTGTAAGATATATGTCTAACAGTTTATATGCAGTTATAAAAAAGAAATATTTAGAAATAGATCGAGAAGGATTTAACATTAAAATTTGCAAGTCTTGTGTCCAGTTGCACCAAGAGTGATTAATCTCTTGTTAAAATGTTAATCTTTGAGTACAGAGTCACTCGCTGCATTTTAAGAATTTCAAAAAAACCAAAGTTAATGTCTGTTAAATTCCTACAGAATGCAACAAACATCTGATGTCCAGTCAATATAATAAAAACTCAAATGGTTTGTTAAACTCCCGTCACGGGTGTGCAACCGGAGCTTATAGTGTAACTGTCATTTTGACAGCAGTAATTGTTGCAGTTAATTACATAAAAACAGATCTCTAAAATCCTGTACTTCATGAAGATATGAAAGCTGAACGTGTATTAAAGTGCATCTTCAAACTGAGAAATAAATCTTGTACTCAATTTATCAAAATCGAATGATAAGTTGTCTGCTAGTAAGACACAAAGGAAGTGCATTTTGAACCACGTTAATCTTTCAATTTCCGTGAATGGAATGGCTATAGCATTTGTCTGATGGTTGAGTTGAGGTTTGGAGAACATGTGAAGCAGATGATACAGAGGTTATATTCGGCACTGAAACTGGTATACTCGAGTAGACAGTTTCTTCCTTTGCTTGGATGCTAGAACTCAGAACAGGGTGCAGGCGATTCAAAACTCTTGCTGTAGGTATATTTAGACGCTTTGACCACGTGTCAAGTAAAGTGAATAAACTGTCTTGACTTATAATAATTAACTGGAGAAAACTTCATTTAGGCACTTTTGTGCATAAAATTTTTACAACAGCAAACTACTGCAATGCCAAATTGAGGAATAGGTTGGTGTCAAAAACAACAATTCATGGTCTCAATATTCGTCATGCTTAGAAACTTATCATTCCTGAGCATCCCATAGCCTTGTTCCGGCGGAGATTCAGTTATAGTTAAGTTGTTCAGCGTAATTCTGTTCCATCCGAGCTTTACCCGTTGTTACTGGAATGTTTCAAGTCTAAGTTTAGAATGATGTTACTTGATTTGCAATGTTCTGTACCACAAATTTACTGTTCAGCTGATTAATTTTTTAATTTTTTTATTTTCTGCTTTTCTTGTTTCTCTTTCCTTCTTTTTCTTTTTAATTGTTATTATATTTTTTGTTTATTTTTGCATCATGTAGTGACAATCTTGATATGTTGTATACTCATTAATACACAATGTTAATTTTATATAAATTTTGTAAATATTTATGGCTTTGCAAAGGTTTATTTGCTTTTAATGTTTTGTGAATTTATAACATTTATACTTAGAGGTGGTTCAGTTAAGTGGTCTACTACGAGACTTTACCTCATAAAATAAAGACGATTATTATTATATTATTATTATACTCTTGAACAATGACGGTCATAAAAGTATGCGGAAGAATTCTACCACCAGATATTTCTAATAAAGTTTATTTACTAAGAAGGCATATTAAAAAAAACTTTATTTTGGTACTTAATCTCCAACTAAAAAGAAGTAATACAAATAAATTTGATTTAAGCAAAGGAGTTGACTCTATTTCTAAGAAAATATGGAGGAATAACAAATTAAGAAAAACTATTTTGTGAGATTTTTTGCGATGTGTGAACTTATATCACAAAATTGCTCTTCGAAAAAGAATTATAAAAGGGAGTTGCTAAAAGCAATGAAGGGTCTCTTACAGAACCTGAGTACTAAACAGAAAAGAATAAAAAGAATAACTGATACATATTTTTGCCAGTAGCACAGAGTTAGCTACTAAGTTTTTAACAACTGTCTTGTAAATAATACTTTATTAAAGCAAAAGCTCCAGTGTCTTATTCTTTACTTTTATAAAACAATGATTTTTGCTATAGTTCCTTAAAGTCTAAATATGAAAACAAACTTTATGTAGAAACAGAACTAAGAGTATCTATTCTGAATATAAAACTTAACTGGATCAGCTGTGTAGATATTTCAAACCGGGCATAATCATATCTAGTCCTAGCTATAATGTTTCTGTTTTGATTATAATTATGATTGCAAATTAAAATTGGAAAAAATTATTTATGATATGCGTGATATGTAATATGTGTCATGTTTATTTTATTATGATTTAAATTAGGATGGTTGCTGGAGAGGTAGAGTTTCTGCTTTTGTCATTGGCGCGATTAACCTTTTCTAGTTCTTGGGGGCCATGTGCGATGCAGTTTTGATTATATTTGCTTCTTGGAGATTCTCTAATAAAGCATTCTTAAAAAGTTGCTGGACAGGACATTGTTCACTCTGTCCATTTTGAGAATTTATTTTGCCAGATTTGAACATCGGCAATTTGCTATTTTTGATTGCTTTCAAAGAAACTTTGACATATCCATTTCAGAATTTTGAGTCAAGAATATTTGAAGTAAGTATACTTACTACCTAAGCGATTTAAATCGTATCGCTATATTGTAACCAATGATTTTCAGGAACGGGGTACTTGTCTCATTTTTGGGAAATATAATATTTAGAAAATGTAGGCAATTTCATTAGACCTGTATTTTGCAATTTTTTTCTAGGATTAATATTACGTTAAGTAATCTTTTTCTAGCGTTTGAAGTGGGGGATTTGTGACGTACGTAGCCCGTATGCGCTGTAGTTCTAAACGAAACCGTATGATGGCGCCACTCAAAATTCTCAAATAGACGGTAGCTGGCATCAGGCAACGGCAACAAGGGACAGTTGCGATCAGACAGGGAAGCTTTCTTACAGTCTAATATGGTTTTATCTTACACAATCAGAGCACACGACAGCCTTCCATATATTTATTTTACATGCGCGTTCTCTACTGGCAGTATAGCATAGTAACTAAAGCAATAATCTATTTAATATAGGTCTGGCTTATGGGACTATGCACGTCATCAATATCAACTTTTGCAAATATTTACGAAAATACAAAATACAAAAATGGGAAAAAAATATGTAAGCCTCTTTCGGGTTTTTGCATATTTCTAGAAATTAAAAATAGCAATATTTTTTTTAGGCAAGTACCTCATTGTGGAGATTGCACCGTCCTGCTGAGGCAAGATTTTGAACTTTTGTTTAAAAGATAACTAATGTAAAACTCCTATGGTGTTTTTTAGGGTTCTTTTTTTTCTTGTTTCTTTTATCTAGAAGATGGACGCTTCCAACCACCACTAGCTTTGTCTTACCTCTAATTTCCATGGCAACTTATTCAACACATCACCAGATAAGTGGAATTAAACCTGTTGTAATAATATATTATGCCCAGCGTCAAAATGCACCGTGCCAGTTTAGGCGTTACGTATGCAATAATCAATCAATTTGTTGTTACATATGTATATCTAACATTTTGTCTGTGACAGAGTAGGTTTCTGTCTAAATCTATCATAACTTTCTTGTTTCACTTAGGGTATCTTTTAAAGGAGAACAATCTGCTGGTGGCGCATAAATTTTATATTATTTTTTTCATCTATTTTTCTCTAAATATCAAATTTTTAATATAGATTTAATAGTTTCTTAATATTGATTAAGAACAAACAATTGTCTCCACTAAAGCAACACTGGTAACTTTTCTATAAGTCTCGCAGTAGACATTTAAAAAAAAATGTAGTCATTTAAAAAACTTAACAAGACACAACGCTCTGTGCTTATGGCACGCAACATAATTAAAGTGTTATTGCGCTAGACAATTTGTGTTCAAAATTGTAGAAATAAAAACTGTTTTCTATACAAAAACTGTGATCTCTTCGTAAGAACATTTAGGTTCTCCGTAAGTATGAAATAGAAATAACAGAAGTTATATTAAGAAACTCATTCGTTTCACTGTATAGTGAAACAATCAACTTTGGATTCAGTTCCATAAACGTATTATGTTGCATACGTTATCTAAATTCTCATTTCTTCTAAAATAAATATTTATAAAATTTATAGCACATCTTAGGAGCATTTCAAGTCGAAAAGATGCATTTTATACTCAAAGCTTGGTTTGAGCTCTCTCAAAAATGTTAAGATAGATTTTTAAGTTGCTGCTCAGGTAAGACAGGATTTTAAAGTTTTTTAAAAAGCGTAGCTATTGCAACACAAATCAATAAACAAAAAAATAAAAAATTGACAAACTCGTTTTCTGAAAAAGCTTAAAATAAAATTTAATATTTTGTTGTTACACAAAGATAAATTATAATTTATTACACGAACTTTCAAAATATTATTTGTTTTCTAAAGCAAGAAATTCTAAAAGCATTACTAGGACCTCTTTACTATTTTATATGCACCAATAAAGCAAATATTGCAAGTATTATTATGTATTCACATTAACAACAAATATTACATTTTTGTCAAACTTAAAATTTGAAGCCATCACTAGATAAGACACGCATATGCGTCGAGTAGCCGAATAGCAATTAATCGTGTATTCGACAAACTCTTTATCGGGCAGCTCGTCATAACACGAGCACACCGCTCCATATATTCATCTATTTGTTCTAATACATACGAGCAAACATTTGACTCTTTTGACTCGTGCCACTTTATCGATATTGAATGGGGAAAATTTTTGTGCTTTGGAAATATATTTTTTTTGCAAACATTTGCTACAAATTCTCCATCTACAATACTAGGTATAAGCGAAATAGCAACTGATCGGTATTCGCTGTTAGGCTACTTGGCGCAAATGGTGCTGACTTAAGGAAAATATTGTCGGCTAAAGGAATAGCCTCCGATTTTTATTGAGGTAAAAAAGCATTTGAAATAGCTTTTCTTAAATTTTTTTAATAATGGTCTTAGCAATTTGTTGTTTCATTTAACGTAAAGGTAATTTGGTTATTTATGGTTTATTTTCAATTACTGAAAAAATTGTGGCAAAATAATTTGCTTTATATATCCGAAAGATAACCAATATTCATTGAGTGTTAATATTAATGTACGGAGATTTCAATGGAAAAATATTTTCGACATTTTGTGTAATATAAAATATCATCAGTCTGAAACTTTTTATAATATGCCTAAGAGTTGCAAATTACTTTGAAGCTACTGCTTATATATTGCCTTAGAATAAATAGTTTTTTTTAAATCGAACTTACTGCTATTTAACAAATTAGTAACGATATTAAGCATCAACAATAATAATATAAAATTACATGTTATGCATGTGAAGTATATATACCAACAGCGTGCAAGCGTGCACTACTCAGTGAAACACTAATATAGAAAATTCCTGGCCTCAATAAAAATACAACTATTTTTACATGTACATCTAAAACGGATCTATTTCTGCTTCTGCGCCATATAACTATAGTCAAAGATTTAAATAAATCTGCGTTATGAAGAACTAAGCAGCGGTGATCAGCATCGTTATCATCATCGATATTATCACCATCGATATCTTGCCGTTCACGCTATCCGCTGATTGGCATAAAATTATATCAAAAAGCTTCATGATTCATTTAATGAAAGGGATGCAGTCAAATTTTTTAGCATATCGGGTTGAAGAAAATTTGGCAAAGTCAAGCTTCTTAACACAAAGTTCTTTTGCCGGTTTCTTAGTTTTTCCAATAATTCCCTTTTCCTTAAACCGAAGAAAACTTTTTCCTCAACCAATTAATTACGTTTAAACATTTGCCAATTTTCTTTGGTACATTTACCTTATCTGGCCTCGTACTTACCGAGTAATATTTCAGAATTTCCTGTTTCAAATTGAAAGAAGTTACAGACGAAGAGGTTTTCCCGGAAAATTCCTGCAAGCGCGGAATTTCCTGTTAAAAAAAATCCTGCAGTTCCTGCTGTTCGCTGCTGGCTACGCGCTGTAATAAATAATAACAAAAATTTGATCGGTAAATCGGCTCCGGCGATTACCATGCGAGGCGCGCGTTTCGCCCCGGTCCTGCTGGTAATTGATGGGGTCAGGATTCAGTTGCGGGCCTTTCGGGGTCGGAAGAGCGTGCTCTCGTCGGCCGTCCGGGGTGCAGCAGGGCATTCATCAAACCCCACGTTGTTTATTGAGCTGCAGCGCCACTTACAAGACAGCCGGACACGGGCATAACTAAGCGGGCGCCTACGACACTAGTTATATTCAAATTAGCCCCGCTCTACATCTGTAACATCTACCGGATTCTGCCGTACACTTTGCATCGCAGGATTTATGGCGAGAGAGGTAATTAACGAGACGAGGGCGGCAGTTTCGAGCAGCACCACGCCAGTCATACCCAAATTTTTACATTGAGATTCTTCTTTTGCGGACGCTATTTTATCTAAAATTATTTCCACCACTGTTTCATTTTTTTGTTTTTAGGTTTCCGCGGGTGGTGAACGAGTTCCAGGTGTTCATCCGCGTTGTCAATGGTTGGTCCTGGAAACAGTTTTATTTATAGTATGTTTTTCATTTTTTTCTGACATCATCACACCTAGTACTAGATCCTTCAACTCTTTTATATACTAGCTAACACTAGCTACCGTTACTAACAAATTGTAAAGAGTAAAATTTTGGGAAAAAATGTTTCTAGCTGGACAACAATCTAGGTAGCTCTACCTGCAGGTGTTCTGCAAACTCCGACAGATTTTCTTGAAATTTTTGTTGTTGTTGCGGAGGTTCCGCATTGCCCTTTAATGGGCCTTTGTTGGTTATTAAACGCTGTCGGGGCGGTGGCGAGCGGCGGGGTTAATTTATGGCCCGAATGGTGTTAGATACGCACGTACAGATAAACTTGATAAAGATGGCTTTACATAAGAGCAGTTTTCTGTCGAAGCGTTGCAGTCGGAGGGGGTCACGCAACGCGCATGAATCTCGAATGGGCCTTTCACATATAAATTATAATTTATGCATAATTATTTTACACACACCGCACGGATCAGCTCGCCATCCCAGCAATAATCTCTATATTGATTAACGTTGCGCGGAGCGATGACCAGCTCTTAACCTTTTACTTTAATTTACTACGGCCGCCAAATATTTCGAACACGTTCACCCGTTAATTTATATTATGGAAGTCACGATGCTACCATAGCGCTGTGTGTGCGCATCCTTCGGTAATTATAATATAATTACATGTGAAGTCTTGATGGGATTTAAATACAGTTATGATCCGAAATTATACCACAAATGAAAGCTTTTAGGTAAGTGCAAATAACTGTTTTCGAAATTAAACGGGACATAAAGAAAACGAAAAATTGTCAACGGGCGCCGGTGTTGAGGAGATAACTAGACGACGCCGAAGACATGTTCACAACGACATATGCGAGACATGGAGCTTTGTCATCGTAATGATCGCTTATTACACCACTCGGAGCTTTTCAGCGAGACCGCTAACACGACATAACGACCGGAACGCACTCAGATCAGACGTTACCGGAATATTGAAGAAAGCAGATGGAAAAGCCAATTCGCCAGTAACAATATTAGAAAAAGAATCACGTAATTGAGCAGGTCTGAGAGAAAATGATTATCACAGTAGGAATTCATTACTTTAGTAAGAATAGGTACGCAGTTTGGAGTGGGTTACTTTTATTTTTGTGCAGATTTCTAACTACACTTAATCAGAAATAAATCTATTTCTCTCTAGATGTTGTCGGTTTATTTTTGAATCTAAGTTTTCCCAATCTTTTCCCACCTCCCTCTAGCTTGGGATCTTTGTTTCTATAACAGCATTTTAATGTCGTCTTTCCATCGCAACCATGAGCATCAATGTAGTTAGCTGAGTTCCATCTTGCATATAATCTTGCATTATAACACTCAAACTTCCGTTTTAAAGTTATCACCCACTTTCTTATATTCACAACCCTTGTTTTGTAAGTGATCCATGTAACCTTTTTCTCTATCTTTTACCGTGATGTTAAGCATTTCCATTGTCGTGTCTTCTTGACAATTTACTAGCATATCCTTATATTTTTGTGAGTATATAACTCTGAGCAGCATATCTAATTACTGGAAAAACGCACCGGTCGAATATTTTAATTCTTAAATATCGAAGAAACATTCGGCTGTTTGAAATATAAATAACCACATTTTCGAAAAGTTACTCATCCTAGTTTACGTTTTATTTCCGGTTCTTCATTTTCTCTATTTGGCTTCATAATAATTTGGCCCAGGTAAGTATACAGGATGGTTCCTGTTTACGGTTTATTCGAAAAATATAGAGAAACAAGGAAAATAGAAATTTGAAATTTGTACATAGATCAAACCTCTTTTCTATCAAAGAAAAATGTCTTTAAACTGGTGCTACTTTTGATAATACCGGAAGTTGATCTCAACCTCTGCCATTCTTTATTTTTTAGAATGCCTATTGAATTTTAGCATGAGTCTGTGACTATACCTCGATATTGTACTATTTTTGAGAAAACAAGAAAACAAGAAAAATTCTCCTCGAATGTACAAATCACAACTTCAACACAAGAGAAATTAATAACTTTGAAATTTTCACAGCGTCAAAATATAAATATGGGTTAATCATATTTGGAAATTCTAATACAGAAATGAAAATTATGGAGTGACATTTTTGTACTTTAAAAAACTATAAAAAATATTTTTCTTCAAATGGCATGACTAGAACTTTATAGCTCAAGCCGAGAGATTTTCTTTCTAACAATATGGGATGTTCCTATACCTATTAGTGTTGGGTACATTTGGATTATCTTTTTTTCTTAAATGATGTACTAGTTTTCTATATAAATGAAGATTTAAAAATTCAATAGAGTTTAAAAGTAAATTAGCTGGACTTTAGAGATTAAATATATGGAACCTGAACCCATATCTCAGATGTTGAGATTTATTGAATGGACACATTCTAGATCATCGTGTGCATTATAATTATTATTTAATCAATGTAATACGCTTCCGACGACTAGACTTACCAATCAAAAACACTTGTATTTCGTTGGCCACTTATCCCATGACAGTTTTTTTTTACCGATTTTACTATCAACAGAACTGCACTTCTACTCGCCTTAGGAGGAAACAGTCATAGCTAGCCCTTATATTTAGTTTGTTAGATAAAATCTCTTGGAAGCCATTCCGTTAGCTGAAAACAACTTATACTGACTTCAGCAAGACAACGCGCGTATTTGGAAACAATTTGAAAACCAATGGATAGCGTGTACAGCTAAATTCCCAGATATGATCCCACTCGATTTTTTTCTTAGGGATAGCTCAATCAGAAAGGTTATTTTGACATTCAATAATATCACAGATTTACGACAAACTGATTTGGAAGAATTTCAATTATTTTGCTACAAATATTAGAAGATTCTGTAATTTAGACTATTGAAACATGTTATTTGTGGCTGGAACTAATTGGAAAGTTATTCGAACATTTTTTGTAAATATTTCTATTGAAAGCTTCTACTGCCCAATGTTTACATTTTTTTTAAGAAATTATTGTATTGTTAAATTTAATTAAATCTTCACTGTTTTTTTTTTAAATCGGATTAAATACACCGACAGCTGAGACATCGGCCCTATCTTTAAAAACTTATTTTATTGCTTGTCATTTGAAGGAAGAATTATTTTTGGCAATAACACACTTATAATTTTCAACCTCAACGTTGAAGTAGAAAGTAACAATGTTTGAAGCAAGTTGTAAAACAACAAAATAATTGAAGCATTTTTATCATAGTTTCATAGGTAAATTTAATTCCACAGCATAGTGTGAAGAATCACAAGAATGCGACTTTAATGAACCAAACGATATAAACACTCATTCGTGTATAATGTGGTAAGGAGGAACAAAAATGCTTTCAAAATTCAGCGAAACTCTTTAACAAATCCGGAATATATCAGCTTTTATTTAATACCAAATAAACCATGGCAATTAAAAATGTTATTATCCTATTGAAATAGCTTTTAAGTGGAGTAATTTTTTTTTGTAATTTAACCAATTTTACTATTTTTCATATAGGCGAGATCCCTATGGTTAACATTCTTATCCTAGATACCTATATGAATATTGTTTAACTTAATCTAGAGAAGTTCCATTTACAGCAATATTCTAGTTATTGCCTTTGTTTGTTGTAATCTTTGTGTGCTGTTTATTAATTTAGACTTAACTGATTTTGTATTTAGTTTATTTATCATAGATTGATGATTGATGGTTTTGTTTATAGTCAGCGATGAGAATTATATCACTTGCAGATTTATTTTTGAGGTTGATACCCTCCTTTTCTAAGATTATATTTTTGAAATCATTCTTTAGGGCAGGGGTAAACAATTCAGGTGACATTGTGTCCTCGTTTTTACTGCTATGGAATTTTTTACCTTCTCTATAAATATTATGTATTGCTGTTAGGTAACAATAGCCTACTTTAGGGTTTTACTCTATAAATGTTATAAATAATGAGGAGTAATATCTGTTTACTTCTTAGGATAATGTTCTTAGTGACAGTAGAGGATGGCTTGCGAGTAAATCTTCTCTTACGACGTCTGTTCGCGTGATTGAACAGAGTGCATTGTAAAACACTTTGGTAACTGAGAAGCTTGGAATCGCAATCCATAAGGGCAAATAACGATTTATCTTCGATAATATCTAACTAACGATATTTAAACAACAACATCATCCATATTTTGTAAGCGTTATGAAATGATTTTAAGAACATCCCGACAATACTTATTTAAGAAAAAAATAGTTTGTGCAGCGATGTCTTCCATACCACAAAACGCGTCATTTAAATTGCACTTGCGGTGTCAAATAAAGTTTAATGAAGCAGAATAGAACTTATATTGAAAATATGTATGTCTTAATTGAATGTGTCTACTCTGATAAAAATTATACTGAAAGCTAAAAATTTTACAGCTGAAGGAAAATAGATCTTTACAAAGAAACACCAATCAAAGCATTGGCTTCTTTCGGAAAATGACTTGAAAAAGGCACTCGCAGATATAACTTCCTTAAATAAGCTTTGTTTTGTTCTATTTGAAGTATTTTATTCATAACATATTCTATGAAAGGTGCAGCTAAGATTCAACCTATATAGCAAGTATAATGCTATCTAACATTCAATTTAGAATTTCTTTATGTGAACAATCTGACCAATTTATTACCAACACTTGTAACATTATTCTTGTTAATTTCCGAACCAAAGGTTATATAATACTCGTTAATGTGATTGTTTAAAATTGTATATGACAGTGGCGGCTCGTGGTTAAATTAGATGGGAGGGCAACCTCTGGGACAAACTTATAACTATCTAATAACAATTGATGCCCTAGTGAACTTGATTTGATACTTATTAATTTATATTTTACAATCAATTTTACTAAGTTTCCAGATCACTTTTGAGGGACTACTATCAATCCGTTGACCTATAAAGAAGTTCTCGCCAGTAGCCCTATTCCCAACAAAAAACTAGAAAATGATTCTTACATTAAATTAACCCTACTAACGTAAAATTGGAATGTAAAAGCGAGATTTTTTTGAAAGAAAGAATTTTTGATCTAAAACAGATACTTACTTAAAAGTCTTATGGATAAAGTCTATTCATCTATTTATTTGAGCTAAAAAATGACTAATAACCAGATTATGAAATGTCTGTGGACTTATAAGTTCACGTTGAATAGAGCATGTAGCTAGCGCGCAAAGCCTATCTTGGCCCATAGTATTTCGGGAAAAAGTCATAATTCTTTTTAAAGATGAAAAGCAACGTTTGCTTTCAGCTGTTGTCATCGGGATTCTACAAATAGTTCTTAACAATTTGACAGATTCACGGAAAACATTTTGAAGGTTATTGTTTAAAAGAAATTTCAGAATGTGAAGAGCTCCATTGGCTTGACAAAAATTTTCTCTGCTATATATGGTTATTAATTCTTGCTTTATTGAAAGAGAATCTAACTTAAAAATTGTAGCTGCAATACTGAAATAATGCTCCAAGAACTTTACAGCAAAATCTTTAAAAGAGCTTGCCTCAAAGAGTAAAGAAGCTTCCAAATGATTATTAACAAAAAATCTATCTGTGATATTTCTTATAATAACATCACATACTTCTTTGGCCATTTGCATGTTTCTGTCTACATATCGAGCTCGCTTTGTAGGTACGGGTTTTGATTTATCATCTGCAATATAATAGTCATAATTAACCTCTTTTCTGATATTCTGCACCGCATTCTAAAAATCGGAAATGTATTTTTGAATTTCGACACTACCTAACTGGCGTAGTTGTAATTGTTTATAGAGAATATCACTCTGTGATATAATTTTATTAAAGAAATATAACCAAAAATTGAATTTCTCATCTTTCAAATAATTTATTAAGCCGGTTGATTGCTGAATAGTTAGTTTATCATTTTCATTATCAATAATAAATTCAAAGCATTCAAGGAGTTCTTGTTTATATTTAAAAACAGTACAAACAACTCTGGAGTTAAAATTCCAACGAGTATTTAATCCGCATGGCATAGCTATATTATCAAGAATTTGTGTTCGTTGGGGTGATCTAGAAAAAAATGTTGAAAAAGCAGAAACATTTACAAAAAATACTCGAACTTGCTTACTTTGAGTGGTTGTTCTTTCTAGAATTAAATTTAATTGATGAGCATAACAATGAAACGGCTCTGTTGTAAACTGAACTGACTCTGGTTTGCACTCCATTATTTCGGCCACTCATAACATCAGCCCCATCATAACTTTGAGCTATTAGCTTTTCAGGAGATTTGTTTATATTAATTTTCTCTAATTCAGCAAAAATTACGTTACTTATGTCTTCTGCGCTATGACTAGGCGGTATTAAGTATCCCATAAAACGTTCATATACTCTAGCAGCTCTAGCTTCTTTAACATATCGTACTATAAAGACTAATTGGGATATGTTTGCATTATCAGTGGTTTCGTCAGCTTGAATTGCACTGAACTGACTTTCTTCAATTTCATTTTTTATTAAATTCAGAGTTACCGCTAATATAGAATCTAATAATTCATTTTGAATTGTCTTTAATTTAAGAGAAAATACCGCAATTTTTTTATTGCTTTTTATATGATTTGAGAAGTAAATCAATTTCGCTCATAAAATTTATTAAGCCTCTAAAAATCCCCGGGTTGTCGCTATTCAATGTTTCGTCATGTCCTCGCAATGCTAATTCAAAAACACTACAAAATTTGATGCAGTCAATAAGTTTTCCTAGAATACAACGGTTTTCTTTTACTTTCTTTCTCATTATGGTTTAGCACTTCAATCCGATAAGCGTTACTTAAGTGATTTCGTAGGTCAACATGGCCTAAAGTTGCAAATTCGAGAGAATAAAGCAAATGCATTTGACATATTGAATGCTTCTTTATTTTTACACCCAAGTGCTTCAGATCAGTAATGCCTGTATAGACGATCACAATCGTCGGACCCCATCAATAAACACACAAAGCAATAAAATGAATTGCTGACATCGGAACCACATAGCCAATCTGCATTTTGGTACATACCTGCATTGAATGATCTTACCACAATTTGGCCCTTCACCACATGTTGTTTTAGGATCTGAAGGTTAGGCCGAAATGAACCCAACTCTTTTATTTTCTTACGATCCTCGAAACTTAATCCCCTCAATCTTGCGGCGATAATTGCTTGGACGGTTTTCATTGATTCAATTAGAACACAAAATCACCCAACAACTGCTGAATCTCAGTAAAAACAAGAAACTAGAACGGTAGAGCAACGAAATTATTTCACAGCTGGATAAACCGCTAATACGCTACGCCACACCACACCACTTTTGCATGTATTGTATTTAGTTTATAAGCAGATTGTCGTTTCCGAACTCTTTGAAACAACGACAAAGTTCGAGAACGTTCGGGGTTCGGGTTTAACAAGTTACTCTATTGGCTTAGGCAAAATGATTCTGGCCCCTCCTCAACGCTGTTGTCAGCGATTTTAAAGCACTCTTGATGTATAATTGCATGGGAAAATAACGATAGCATATGCCAAGTTTCACGCAATCTGACAAAGCTTGGGGGGCAACGCTAAGCTAGCTCACAGCGACCAGCGTTCAGTTTGGAAGCAGGAAACTTAAAATAGAAGCAAGTAATATATCTGATGGCCTTTATAAATTTCGCGCTTGTGTTTAATACATTCTCTATTTTTCTAGGGAGCCTTGGGAGGGCATTGCCTCTTTGCTCTTCCTGCACTAGCTGCCACTGGTATATGATAAATACCTCAGACATTCATAGGTTGTTGAAATCAACTAGCTTAAGAGGTTATATATTGTAGCTACTTCAAACTTATTTCTCTCATTGTTACTGTTAACTAGTAATTAAAAAGAACTAAAATAATTAAACAAGACACTGATTCCTTATTATTAATAATTAGATAATCATTGCGTATGATCATATATATGAAAGCAGACCTTAATTAAGTGAGTAAACACCTAAGCCACAGTCGTCTCCCTATTCTTCTACCTCGGCCACATATCGATTTAACGTATTTAATTAATGCACCCGGTAAGCGGCGATTGGAGTATGACTGGCACTTTTGTGCAATTTTATAAGAAACGCGGTCTATATGTGAAGAGTATTTTGAGTTCTGGTAACGGTCTATTATGTTTTTACTCTTTTCGCTAATTTTTGCTTATGTACATATTTCTTTGTATTAAACTTTATTATCTTTAAACAATCAAACAAATCTATTTGCAAATTGGATTTAAGATTATGTGAGATATCTATTCCAGTACTTTTTATTCCTATTTTTCAAATAAAGTTAAGATCAGAGAGGTGAAGATTTGAAAATAGTTAGAAACTAAAGTTGATTGATTTTTTAAATTTCTTTTGATGTATTCTTTTACAAATTGTATGAAACAAAAGTCTTTTAAATTCTTGTAGATTATTTATAATACACTTTCTTCTGTAGACAGAAAACCAACTAAACTAATAAGGTACCTAACAATATTTTATTGTCGTGCACGATCGATGTTGCTCCATGATTCTCCTAAATTTTATTCATTTTGAATTTGAAGATTTAGTTTCACTGCCGTGGAGTTTTTATAATTACCAATATCCTCTATCAAGTTAGAAAACATAAACATTATTTTAAAAAAACTATTAGTCAAATTACGTATTGTTGAGTTGAATACAAAAGAAAGACTTATCTAATAATTAAACTTTTTTTAAACAGGGATTACAGTTTAATGAAATGAAGTTGTGAATTTATAAAATTCTAGATCTAGTTATTTTACAGTTAGGTACTCGTTTCAAGCAATGAAACGATTTGTTTTTTAGTTTTTTGTTAGATTCATAAATTATACCAAAGCCGTACAAATGATTCAAGGGTTTGCTAAAAAATTTGTTACACAGAATAGGTTTAAGATATTTTACAAGTATCAATTTGGATGAATGAGTTAAGTATTTAAATTAAATGCTAACGCGTAGAACTTAGAGCAATAATTATTTCACTACGGATTGTCTTTATTTATGTTTTTAAAAAAATATCGTCTAGAGAAGAACTAAAGTTAATATATCAAAGAGCTAACTAAAGGGGCTCTTTAGTCCTAGTGACACAGCTAACAAAAAAATGTAAGTTAAAATGTAACAATTTTTTAAGAATCGTGTTAGTCTTGTGGTCGCGTCCGTATAAGTAAATCCGTGGCAACAGCTTGAAGAAAAATCGGAATGTGTTACAGGTTACAGCAACAAGTCCCCCGGCCTGATGTAGCGCAAACATAATGCGTTTCAGGTGCTCGCACCATCGACTTTACAATCAAGTGGCGCTACCCAGAATTCTACATCGTTTTCGCCAAAATTTTCCTATACATTTTAAAATATAGAAACCCATCAGCTGCGCTAGCGTTCCCATTACAAAAAAAAAACAAAAACAAAAAAACATTAAATTCGACAAGCTCGACACGGCTGATCAATTATTCATTTAATAAAACGATAATAGGAGGTTAATTTCCGATATTATAATTAAAACGCTCTCCATTCATTCTAATCTCTATGATCCGTTGTCCTGCAGCATTCCTGCGGGTCAGCGGAGCGGTCGACGGCGTCCTCGTCGCACCTGACTAACGCCCGTTCTCCCTCTCAGGTTGTCACACGCGCTTATCTGCAAGGCGCTTAAGATTTAATGAATTCGAATTCTCTGTGTTATTTTCTCAGTGAAATGTATTTCAGTAAATTGATATTTAAAGTCGTCGTTGATAGGCGACACGCAATAGCAAACGTTGCGATCCTGCAAGTTCGAGGTGTGAACGGGAAAATACCCACAGGTATTGTGTACCTAAATAAATCATAACAAACGGCGGTCCTGCTTTCTATTCCTGATGTACCGGTTCGCGATTACATTCGCAATACATTCTTAACCAACCCGGACTGCATACATACTGCTGTTATTCTGCGAGCACTTAATGCTCCATTCAACAAATGCACGAAAACTGGTATCCTGCGATAATAAATAAAAGTTTTCTTCTCGACAATGCTCGCTCTAACAGGTTATAAAGTGGAGAAGGAGCGCGTCAAATAAATTTTCCTCAGAAAGCTATTATTTAAAAATCGGGAGTCTCGTTCTAGAGCTTTCGGGCAATTTTCGACCCGGCCAGTTCCTGCGGCGCTCCGGCATTCTAGACAAACTTTATTAAATATTTCTTCCATAAAATAGATGAAATTATAGAAAACTGGTCGCAATTACGCGATAATTTTCGCGTTATTTATTTAACGGTTTAATTCAAAATGGTTTTCTCTTCTCGAGCGACATTAATTTAATTAAATATTTGTCAATAAATATTAATCGTCTTGGTCGGAGCCATTAGAATTGATTGGCATTCGTGAGATGGCTGAAAGTCCGACGGTGTAGAAGAGAGGAAAGGGACCGGAGCGAGCGAGGACGCGGTCCCGGTCAGTTCCGGATCCGGCCGTTCCGACTATTGTTATGTGGAAGAGAGGCTGCGGGCAACGAGTGGATGGCTGACCCGAGGCCAACAGGTGCACCGGGTTTATTGACTCCGTTCACCGTCCTCAGGCCGACCATCGGCTGCGGTCAGGACCGGCACGGCCCGACGCTATTGGAACGCAAATTTCAGCAAACACTTC
The DNA here is from genome assembly GCA_905333025.2 of Pyrochroa serraticornis. Lineage (NCBI taxonomy): Eukaryota > Metazoa > Arthropoda > Insecta > Coleoptera > Pyrochroidae > Pyrochroa > Pyrochroa serraticornis. The sequence continues at coordinate 1,753,554 of HG995157.1, read as the reverse complement.
TTTGAATCTCAAAATTTTTACCACCTTATTAAAAATAGTACTTCTTCACTTATCCATAATTATAAGTAATAACTTCATGATTAATTACACGGAATTGGGAACAAATTTGTGCAATATTGCTGCATCAAATTGAATTTAGAAAAAATGTAGAGTGAATCAGAAAACTACAAAGAAATCACTTGATTAACCTATAATTAAGGGAATATATATTTTTTAAATTTAGGGTACTAATTTTGACTGCTGCAAGTACTCTTTGGTCTCTCCCGCGCTTTCGATCAATGAACGCGTTTTTCTTTCGATCCCATTCTCGGGTGCGGTCGAATCGCTTCTCTTCGAGAAATTGCTAAGAGACACTGTGAAAGATGGAAACGCGTTTGTTAGTCCAAGAATGCGGGATGTAAATCAAAACCGATACGATTTATCTACTTTATATGGTGAGTACGCGGGTCGGTCTGGCGCCATTTCCCCAGCGCCGGCTCGTCTCTATGTCCAAACTGTCAATCGTTGATGACTGAAGAAATCTGGCAGTCCGCGCACTGATGACGTTTGTAATTCTGCACAGGACCGGACGCTCAAAAATAAACGATAGTTGAGTTCTTTCACGTGTACATTAAAAATTTAGTCTGTGGTTTCCATCGTGAGGTTTACAAGGATTGTTCCTTCTTCACTTCTATTCTAAAAATTAGGGTTTTGCTCTTCAACATAAATCTATTCGGATATGATAAACCCATATTTTCAGTGGATAAGGTAATTGGTGGAAACAATCTAGTGTAGGTACTTATGTTGTACCTACATTTATGGATAATATCTGAAAAAAGTAGATACAAAATAAGTGTGGTAGTTACATGCCATTAAAATGCCATTAAACGGATACGTACAGTTATTTGTAAAGTTAATTTTCTCGGAAACAACGCATGCTCTTTTGTAACTTAACACCTTTCATTAGGTACAATATGATACCCCGTTGGTGTTTGAAAACTTGTTATTTGACGTATAAATGGCTTCATCATTCATGTCCGAGTAGTGAGAGATCGCTACTCAGTTTGACCGATAGCTGTTCGTTCGTTTATGTGATTCCCAGCCCTGTTTTCTTTTCTCCACTGCTGTGTGTTTTATTGCTTTTTATCCAGGTATAACAAAATGCTGATAATTTCAGAATCCCAGTCTGGTAGGTATGATAGTTTCAAGGATATGTTGTTGCAATTAAAAGTTTTCTTAGCTTGAGTTTTGGTATACTATCCAAACATCCAAGCCAATACTAACAATATTTAAAATATCTTTTCCACAAATTATTTGATCTGCAAGATTCACTCTGTTTACATATGTGTTAAAAAATAAAATTACCTTAAGAGATCGTACAGCTTTCTGTTAACCATATTTTTCCTCTCTATTAACTATTGTTTCGACATATTTATAATAATTACTTTACACTAAAACCGTTCTTGCATCTTTCAATTTTACTTTTAGCAAGTATAGCATAACACGTTTGAACTTTGTTCAAACTTTCAGACATTCTCCTACAAGTGTCTAGCGTGACCAGCAGATAGGTACTAATCAGATGAGTTTTAGTTTGACAAAGCATTTTTATTAGCATTCTTTCAGCATAAAGAAGAAAGAAGGAAGAGGTTGGAGACCAAGTTAAAACAGTAGTTTCAACTTGGTTTTCTTTTCCATATTATACAGGTACCCTGTCTTGGAATGATAGCCCTTCTGCAATTCATTTTCAGTTAGACCAACATACGTGTTAGAATCTTCATTGTGTGAAATATAAATATAAAATTAAAATATAACATTAAGTACTGCAAACTTTTGTAGTTGAATTATTTATTGAAATCATGAGTTAAAGCAAGAATTAAAAAAACAAAACTGAAGATATTTCTCCCATTAGTATTCAATAGTGCCTTGATGGCTGAATCTACATATTTGGATGCATTGGTTGATGGGGCTAACGATTTACGACAAAATTTTGATTTTAAATTAGTTAAATCAGATGAAAAAATTGTATGTTAATTTATAGAAACTGCTTAACTTTTGCTTAAATTTAATGGTTCCACTCGCAAAATCCTTGCAACAACTTAATTGATTTTGAGTGACTGTTATTATAAAAACTTACAAAATATACTATGTTGCTATTTTTAGAAACATTTATTAGAATTTTTGTCCTGCTCTCGTCCAATAACAGTAAATTAGATTTGGAATAATTAGATGTGGATTCTAATTAGGTACGTCCTGTGAAATAGTACCTTGCATGTTGTTATTAATTATATATTTTGTTACGTCTATGTTGACAAGAGGTGTTGTAGTTGTTTGTTTTTCAAAAATTAACAACAATCTTAAAAATATTATTAGAATTGCCACTAAGTCTTTGTTATACTATAATTAGTAGCATAATACGAAACAAATTAAAAAGTTTATATGAAAACGTGTTCATTATTAAAATTTTATGATAGAGTAGAAAAACTTTTAATGATTTTAATTAATTTATTTATATTAGTAAAAGCTAAAGACTTCAATTGAAATTGACCACGTTGCCATGTTTTGCAAGTTTCAGTCAAAATGTCAAAATCTATATTGGTATTTTTGAAAAAAATTAAGATTACAAAAATCTTTACTAAAAATTTGCAAAAGACTTTTTGTAAAAGTGTATAGCAATTTTAAAATTATTAATCGAGAGAAAATTTTAGGAAAATAATAAGAAACTGAGAAAAGAACTATGACTAAAAAAAGTTGATATTCACTTTGGCTAATAATAACTTATATTGTAATTTCATTGGTTGCTATAATCTCTTCAAGAATTAAATAAAATTATTTTAGAATTCAGTGCTGATTAGGGAATGCAAATTTTGGGATCGGAATTTTATTTCGGGATTTCGAGATCAGATATTTTAATCCCGGGATCCAAGGTGTAATATGCTTTTTATGAAAAATTATTGTGAATGGAAATGTCTTTTACACAGCGAGATCAACATGAATTTGAAAATCAAAAAAATAAAGAACAGTAACATAAATTAAATAATAGAAAAGAACCAAAGTGAAACCAAGAACTCAAAATAATGAGATAATAAGCTACACGTACTATCTATTTTCTACGGAAAAATTCTCTCAAACAAATTGCAGGCGCTAAAAAATACAACCAGCATTCACAAAAGCTCAAAAAATAAAAAAATCAGCGTTTGTATGCTTTCGGCATATTTCGGGATCCCGAATTGCGCGTATTTTAACCAGGATCCCGGGATTGCATTTCCTAGTGCTGATCTTGGTTGAAAACTGTAACTCAAGTTAACTTGCTTTAGACTTTGCATTTTCATTTTCTCATCAAGACACCCACCTTACCGAAATTGCTTTCTAAATTTTCGTATAATCTTCTAATAACTTTTAACGACTCCGTTAATGGCATTCCCACTGTTTTCGATTTATTTTTTTATTTTTTTTGTAATTAATATGTTTTAACATAGGTATCAACAAATCATCCTTAATACTGGCACTTCCAAGATTAGATGAAGCTAAACCTGGGAAAACTAGTTTTTAAAACAGGAATTAAGAAAGTTCAAATAATTGATTATTCTGAATTGCTGATATAACTAACAAGTATGATAAGCTTGATAAAGGGTCTACATTAAAATAATTCTTATTTTAATATTATTATTACACATTTTATATATATTCTTTAAACTAATACTACAAGCTGAACAAAAACGGCAATCTAAATACTACAAATCTTTCAGTATTACATTTATTAAGTATTTAACATAGCAGGGTTTCCTTATACATTAAGTCTAAATGCAACCTCGTCCAGGCAGATTCCAGAAGATAAATTAACATTATAAAAATTAATTGATTTTTTTCACAACATTGGAGGACAAAACGTTAAAAATTAGGTAAAAACATTCCTTTAGAGGTACTTTATTCTTACTATCGTTTATATATAGCAGAAAACATGAAAAGGTAGCAAGGTTTTAAACTAAAAAGATAAAAAACTCAAATTTAATTTGTAATAATTTACTCCCATTTCCTCAAAAATAACTCAAATTGCTATCAATATTATATGCAAATAAAACAACAAAATTAAAAATTTTGACGATGAACCCTGATTTGCAATTTAGTTGGCAACATATTACTATCATTAAAATTTGACTATTTGCAATAGTTTTCTTCTTAAGAATGAAGTGCCAAAGCAATCACAAGTTGGATTAAATTCGAAATACTCCCGATATAGGCAACCCATTGTACCTCAAACAATTAAATATCTCGAACATATCTCACCATATTCGAGCTGCCTTCGATGTGACCATGAGACGATAACTCGCAGCGTAATCAAAGAAATTTGATAAATTTAATACGTAAATAGCACATGAGTCCTTATAGTGTCTGCTTCTAGATCTTTAGAACAACGAATCGCAAATTTTTTAGGTGCACCCGAAGTATTCAATACGATCGTGTACAAGAACGCCTACAATAAAACACCATCTATAATGCCCTAAAGATATTTATTCATATTTACACATTATCTATTATTTTCTGAATTAATACATTCTCTTGGTGTTGTTTGTGGTATACTTTCTTTTATTAAAAAAAAAATATTGGAATGATTTAAATGGTGTAAATACACTATCGACGTAGTTATACCCACTGACTATTAATAAAGAAAAAGAAGAAATATTACTGTACATGTTTCAACTGCACTGGATGATGTCCATCCAAGTGACATTTGAAAAGGTGAACTGTTGTAAATCATCATCTTTATAAGCTTTCGCAAAGCTTATTGTATTTTTTGTAAATTACTTCTTGGTCAAAGTACTGATTACAGAGGTGTTTTTGATTTGTCTTTGGTAACTATTTATATATGAGTTGCATACTTATTTTACTCACATCTTGATCATAAGCAAAATTTTGATCACTGCTGGCGTATCTATATGCTGCTTTTCTTTCACTGTTTACAGTTTTGGTTGTCAACTGCAGACCATATTTTTTGTTCTATATGGTAATATTGATCAGTATTACTAAACAAACTTCCTGCCCAATAGAAAAAAAATAGGCTGTACAAAAGACGCATGATAACGCGAACATTTAAAAATATGAAAATCTTGGGCCTGTGAATACCAGTAGTAAAAGTATGTCCCTCTATAAAAAGACCAAAATTACAAAAGAATACAGAAAAAAAATAACAATAATTGTTTTTCTTAAAAATATGGTATTGGCAAGTCAACAATTATTTCTATCAAAAACACGAGAGCTAAAGTTCTTATCATATTATTAGTCTCACATTAAAACCTAATAAAGTGGAGAAGAAATTGTATAAATGGCTTGCTGCACAACGCCAGAGACATTTATCAGTTGTTGGAGAAGGAGTAAAGCTAGTAGCACTAAACTTTTATTAAAGCTTTAGTCCAACAAGCAATGTTAAATTTATTGCAGGTGAGGGGTACTTGTAATGTTTTAAATTTCTTTATGGATATGGATCCCCGAAAATTATGAGTAAAAAACTGTTAATCCAACCAGAACTTGTCAAGCTTTAAAGAAAAATTGACCTATGCTACAATGAATGGGAGATGGGTATGTATTAGAAATTGCAGCCTGAAAAGCATTCGTTGTAGTTCATGAAGAAACTACGCCTTGTTTGAAAATTGTCAAACAACGACAGACAGTAATTGGCAAATAAAGAAAATCCACTTTATTGAAAAACATTCAGGTCTCCCATAATTTACAAAAATTAGCCAGTACGATTACATGGCTAAAGAAATTTAAAAAAATTTGTTATTTGAAAATTTTGTTCCAAAGATAAACAGAGTCTAATAACTATTGTTTTCATAGTGTAATTCTCTTTTTGACAATTTTAGATTAAACAACTTTTACTAAAACAAGACCCTTCTCAGAAAACCGTTGTTTAGACAATGCACCATTCCATTCTAAATGAGAGGAATTAAAAAGTTAAGCTGGAGTGATGTTTGTTATGTTTATACCTCTTAACCCCACATTCTCATTAATAATTCCAAAACAGTAAAAAAAATCTAGTAAAGCACGAGGTGTCTCTTTATTATGCACGACTGTTTTCCCTGTCAACCGTAAGCATTTTTTACTTCAGATCTTAAGGTAATTGAAGGAAACAATAGTAAAACTAATATTAGGTACACATCTTGAGCAAACAAAACCTTTAGCTATAAAAAAGTTTACGATGCGTATTTATTCTTGTTCACCTGTTTATTCCATCACCACCATATTCTGACCTGACCTGACGTCTCAAACCGATTTTAATTTACGTATAGAATTTCATCCGACCTGAAATGGATCCACTTATTGGGTCTCTCACTACAAATATCTAGAATTTAACTTCATGAGGTACGTTTATCAGCTGCAATTGCTTTTGGGTGACGCTTTATTAAAATCAACATGTGTAATTACGGTCTTCAGATGCTAAAAGATAAGAACCCAAATATGAGCAGAAGGTGTAGATAGAGAAAATCCATTTCTTACAAGTTTCTAATCCTTTGTTCTGGCACTAAAACTTATGCTTCGGACAAACGTCGTGAAATTAGCAATGTCGGTTGAGTGTCACTAATTGGGGGCGCGAGGGCGCGAAACAGCTTGATTGTAGCCCTATTAAGGCTCGTATTGGCATTTCAGGCACATACCGAGCGGAAAGAGTAGTGGCGGCATTGTCGTCGCCGCTATGATAATAAGTGTGTAACAATAGCTGTTCCTCTTTTTTCCCCGTCAATTTACAACTCTGTTCATCCCGGCTCCGGCCGCCCTCAATGGACCATTGTCAGGATAAGAAGGAGAACCATTGTGCGATCGTTTATTGTATTAGCCGGAATAAAGCGCGTTTTTACATGTCCCATTCTATTATTCCACCCCCTTTTTGTTCGGACATCGACTGAATTCTTAAGCAGAAAAAGGCCCCACCGACCGGGAGAACTCGTGAGAACCGGGCGCGCCGCTGATAACGCTCATCTGACGTGTATGAAATTGTTGCCAGACGGCATAAATAATTGTTTTGCATGTGGTGGGCATTGCGTGAGGACCGGTCCCGGCCAAGGACGAGCACAGAATCATTGTTTCAGGAGATTGAATTACGCCAACGTCGAGAAAATCTTAAAGCGACCAAGAAAGAGTCTGGATGTTGGCAAGTATTCATTTGATTCGTAAGTCACAATAATCAATGGTTACCTTTACCTTCTCAAGATTTGTCGAAGACAACTTTAGATATGGGTGAGCACCCAGCCATATCTAAAGTTGTGTGACAAGACTTCTTTTCAGGTCGCCCTAAATAATATTGAAATTGGGCCCTTAATAATTACTAAGTCAACCACTTTCACTCTCAAGATTACTTTATGCAAGTTAAGTTGCTCTACTACTGCTGGTCATATATCAACACACAGTATCAAAGAAAATTTCCTAAGAGAATTAATCCGGTAATGTGCGCAGCCAATATTAGGCTATTCTGGAATGAAAATTAACCACGCTACTATAAGCCCTTAAGAAGTTTATTAAAGTTATATTAAAAATAAATTGATGATAAGAATGATAAGAAGAAGAACATCGATTGAAGCTTTTTATTGATCTCCGAATTAAAAAAGTTAAAATTCCAGTAAAGCATTATAGATTAAGAATTTTTTTTTAATTTAGATGTTTCTTGTAAAAGCAGGAGACCAAAGCTAGTAGTGACAAGTTGGTATCCTCCTTGTGTTTCGAGATCAATTATTCGTTGAGAACAGTTTGAGAGTTTGGAGTCTTAAGATTTAGTAATCAATCACACGTTTTGAAGTGAAACTGTTTTAGGCCCGGTAGGGTAAGTCGAATGCTAGGAACGTCAGCAGTCACGAAAAAGTGAAACGCTGGGAGGTGAATGAGTGGAGGGAGCACGAGCTCCCACACTCCCCATACCCGCACGGTGGTAGGAGCGGAATCTTTCTCAGACAATGCGTCGCTTTGTGAGTAAATGTGGAATTACGTCAGAAATGGGGACCGTTCAATTGGCGTGTTAGTTGTTTACCGTAACTATATGGCAGTAACCTCTCTCCTGCATTTTCTTATGTTTATTTTATATTATGAATAAAAAACTCAATTTGAAAATCAATAATGATCCATCATTACCAACTACAAAAGCAGAAACAACAATTGATGCTGTGTTTGCCAGATATTTAGAGCAATCGAAATCAACTGTGTACATATCGTATTTCAGTTACCACAAACCAATCCTATCATTTCTAAATTCTATTGAAAATGAATAAAATACAATTTTTACTTTACCTTAATATATGTGTGCTGTGTCTGAAGATAATTTTCCTTTTGTCACCACAATTTTCTAAGAAAAATCCTTAATCAATTGACCTGAATTTATATGAGATTCATTTACATTTCAAACTAGAGAAGTTTCACTTCTGTCGTGTGTAGTTCCTACGCACAGAATTTTTTTTTTAAGGTGAGAATCAGAATCTTTATTTTTAATCACAAACTATTTAAATGATTTACTGGGGCAATATGATCTATTCGATCCAAGCTCACTCCTATGAACAACAACTCAATTAGCTACCACCATCTTCAACCATCAAGCACTGCCAAAAGTAGAAGAGGATTGACTAGATTACGAACGACAACTGCATAATCTTATTTGCATTGTGTGTGTTTAGTTTTTTAGATTTTTACAAAATATAATACAGTGGAATTTTCCATTAAAAAATCGCAACGTTCATTAGAAGAATCCAAAGAACTGATTTTTTTATGCAAACCTTAAAACTACAATATACACGAAATAGACATACGAGTATTGCGTCTGAAGTATACGGTCTCAATGTAACCCTCACCTTCACAGGATCTGATCTAGTGTGGTATGATCTGATCGGGTCCAATGGCACCTGACACGTAACGTTCTTAATACAGGAAACTCAAATAATTTTCTAAATATAATTGGTGACAGATCAACACCTACAAAGTTTAATAGTTCAAACTGAAGAAATTACAGGAAATTGAGAGCATCATCCAGATTACAAAATATCCTACAATTTAAGACACCAGGGTAAAGAATTTTAATTATACAAACACCCTCTTTGCCCCTATCGGACTGTTGTACCCAATGCAGTTGTTGTGACATGACATTGTTTTTGAGGTAAATAAATCAGATGAACAACTCACATGCGCACTGCAGGAGGAGTTCAGTTAGCATTTTTTTTTGATACGGTGTAGTAATATCTGACCAGTACTAGGGCTACTACATATAGTGAATGTTGAGGATGAAAACTTAAACACAAAATGGATGTGTAGTTGAAGCCGAACTTCATTTATGGTTTATTTATCCCAATCTTTTAATTTCGATTCTTCTAACTCGATTCATTTCAGTTATGTATTTTCCATTTTTGAAAGTAAGACAAGTACGAGAAGTATAAACTTGTATTATCGGATTATCTCACTAACTTTTAAAAATAAGTTGATCAGAACTGTTGGTTTACATACATATTTTTTTCTGCTGTTTGTTGCTTCAAGAGATCTTTGGTATTATTGATTCCAAGACTTTCTTAAAAGCGAGATAGCAAAAGCGAAACTTTTGTTATTACCGTTGCAAATTTAGCAATAGCTGGGGAAGAGATTTTTCTTGGGTTAGCGGCCGGCTCTCATGGATTTCGGGTTCCTGCTGATCGTAGAATTTGCTTCTTCCGCGACCTCGTCAAGGCGACTCTCTGGGCCCGTCGCTGTTTATTTATGATTAGAGGCCCCCGCTGTCATTTCTTGTGCCAATAAAACTCCCCGGACAACCCGAAGATGGATGTTGCTGGGAGAAAGATATTTTGCGGTTTGCCGATTGGAATATTTATAGTGCGGCATGAAGTGATTGTTGTATAACGGAGGGCGCCTCTACACCTGTTGAACTGGCGGAACCTGTTCGTTCTGACCGAATAATACCACGATGCGATAGCTACACGGGCCACCGACCAAGGTCGTCTTCAGCGACCGAAAGCTTCTTCGTCACCGATCCGCGACCTGAACTTTTCACGCCAGTTTCAGGCAAATTGACAGCCCGAGGTAGTGGAAAGTGTTACTCACGGACATAGCTACAACAATACGATCGTAGTCCAGTCGATATGGAAAGGACAAATCCGGTGATTTAGTGTTTCCATTAAAGATGTGCCACTTTCACGAGAAGCTCCGGCATTGTTTATGGTCGCTTCGGGTCGAGTTAATTGGAGACTTCGGGATCGATTAAGGAAATTTTGAGTGGCTTGATCGGCTAAGTCTTTCCGAACAATCGATGACACAACCAAAGAGATCGATAGTGATTTATAATGGATCGGTGCAGATGTGACACGGTTGGCTGTCCTTGTGAAAGTATAATATGCGTGTAAGATTTAATTAATGGCCGTCATCTAATGGGGACAGTTTTTGTTTATTTACGGCGACAAGACAATCGTCGGTGAGGTGTGGCTACGCCATAGCAGGTTCACTATTACGCAATCCGAAACACTTCACCAAATTAAACAATCGACCAACGCACTTCGCTTGTCCGAGATAACTATCTTAGAAAGTTTTTAATGTCTCATTAATCCGCACCGTCTTTTATGCGCCTCCATTATCGGACGGCTCGCATGTATAATGTCGTAAATTCGTGAACGTACGCGTAACAAAACGGCTACTCATTTGCATCCACATCGACTCCAATCAAGAGCAAAGCGCTTAACCGACGGTTTGGAACCACTAAATTGCCCACAATACCGCCAGGTACCCACGGAAGTTTTAACAACCTCCCTATAATATGTGCGAGGCACGAATAGCTCGTCCAACATCGAGACAGAAGAATACACATTTGGGATGTAAAAGACGGACCTAATCCACTTTCATCTACACGAATCTTGGCACTTTTCCCAGATTTTGCAATGGTACCATTTTCAGAATATCTTAGCTTTAAACTTAATAGCTTTTCGTTCCCAAGAAGCTAAGAATCGAGAACAAAATACTAAAACTTTTGATAAGAATAAGCATCTTCTGACTGCTGCCACGTTCCTCCTCATTCAATGTGAAGTGTGACCGGCTTCTGAACTTCTTGCTCTAGGTGAAACCGCCAGAACGAGTAGTCGAGTCCCCGATTTATAGCTAATCCGTGCTGAAATCATTAGCCCGATGGCACGGTGATAGTCGTGCGTATGGATGGATGGTTCCATGTGTGGCAATCTCGGCCAGCGATTGCTATTATTATTAATAATAAGAGAAGTCGAGAGGTATTGCTTAAAACGTCCATCAGGCGGCCTCGTTGGTCTATTATGATCAGGTTGATTAATGATGGACAATGGTACAGATAAAAATTACCATTGCAAACAAAACGTTATATCCATTCTTTCCGTGTCGCAACTCCGCAATAATAAGACGTGGGCATTAGAATGTGCGCTGGCGATTTTTGTTTTGAAACTGGTTATTGGCGCCCTGAGACATTTTGTTAGTGCCGATTGAGGTCATTTGCGCATATTTCCAAAGGCCGTTTCCCAATGAATTCGTTAAGATTTCGTTCACCTGTCGGTGCATTGTTAATGGTAATGTTGCGTTGCAAGCAATTTCCCTTGCAAGTTCAATTAACTCGCCTACATGGGACAGGTTGGACAGCATCGTCGAGGGTTCCAACAATTGAATTAAGAACTTCTTAAGACTGCCGTCCCTTCATTTCTGATAAAGCACTTGTTTTCTTCCTCCAATCACGTTAAAACGAAAGTTAATAGGATATTTAATTTAATTGCGCTTCATAAAGACATAATAAATTATCTATCCGCATTTATTTTTCTTTACGTCTCGCGTTATTAACATCGTCGCAAGATAATTACGAACCTCCTCGTCTGTGCCGTTGTTCGTTTATTAAGTGAAAATATTTGACTTATCGAAAGGGAATGTTGTTTTATCAACGTCGCGCGGTTTATTTCATCATAATGGCCTAACGTTTAATGGATCTCCTGAGAACAATCGAAAAACATATAACCACTAAGCATTCAACGTTTTTGAAATACTGTAAGAACGCATATAATAGACCAATTAAAATTAATGACCAATAAGTTAACAAAACATAGCGGGGCTCGAGATGAGTCGCTGGATTTTATATCAATTGCATCATCAGATCGTTGGAAATGGAAACGTCTGGGCGATGATCCATCCACTCCTTCACTTGCTGAGTCTTGACGCATTCTCACAGGCACCCGTCTGTGCAGTCTTAGTATAGTATTCTTTTACGATTAGTAAAAATACGGAACATATTCTAGAAAAACGAACATATCAAATTGTTAAAAGTAACGGATGCACGTCGACTTTGTTTTTTTGAGACATTTCTTGAAATATTTTAAATTTTATGTTCTAGATAATTTTCTTCAGTAGTAACCGCTACACTAGTTTATTGTATTCGCTAGAATTTATTTTGTTCTATAGGTTAATGTTAAAATGGCTACGATGGAGACTGAGACAAAATTATAAAGACCAAAGATAAAATCTTCAAATCAAGAGATGTCTTCAACAAAAAGAGAATGCCTCATATAAGTACAAACTAGGGAATGCAATCTCGGGATCTCCGGATCCCAAAATCCCGGGATCCCGGTTAAAATATGCGCGATTCGGGATTCCGAAAAATTTTCCGAAAATATTCGAGCGCTGATTTGCTGATTTTGAAATTTTTTGGGTTGTTATGATGGTTGCTGACAGTCAGATTGCATTCTTTAGCGCCTACATTTTTTTTTGAGAGAATTTTTCTGTAGAAAATGGAAAGTACGCGTATCTTATTGTCTTATTGTTTTGTGTTTTTGGTTTCACTTTGTTTGTTTTTTTAGAATTTAATTTATATTATTGTTTTTATTTTTTTATTTTCAAATTCATGTGGATCTCACTGTGTAAGAAGACATTTTCAGTAATAATACTTTTTCATAAAAGGCATATTATACTTTTTTTTTTGTTAAAAACTGAAAATCCCGTTTTTTCGGGATTTAGTTCCGGGATCTCGGAATTAGAATTTCTGATCTTGAAATCCCGAGATATAATCCCGATCCCGAAATTTGCATTCCCTAGTAGAAACCTTAATTTGCTTTCCAGAACAACATTGATTTACTTCTATATCCGGAAAGATCTGCTTTATAGTGCAAACTTGCAAAGTTTGTATGCAGATATTTACATTTATTTTTTTTTAAGTACTCTTACCTACACTACACTTTTCGTGTTGTATTTATGAAACCATCAATTGTATTTCAAAAATGTAATATGTAGGTATATCAAATACCATCAATCTTGTTTCAAGAAAGTCAGGTCAGATTATGATTCAAAATATATAATTTGTATTTTAGAGATTGACCATTATATTTTATTGGCAAAGTAAAACATCGGCTTATTATTGACATGCACCTGCAAAATAATTTGGAATAAAAAAATTTGGTTCAGCCCTCTCTGTTGACAGAAGAAGATAAAAAATTAAATTAATGTGTTATGATATAAAACTGACGCTTTCTGGAATACAATCTACTGTTTTGAAGATAAATTAAAGTTTTTTAAAAAACTATTCATTATTTTAGGCTTAATTAAAAGTTTCCTGATGTAAAATTGAAAAAAAAAATTGCTATGTCATTTGAAAAACTTACTTCTTCGATTATCGGAACATTGGTGGTATTCAACATCTAAAGTATTACCCTAAAGCTAGCTCCTATGATACGCCTGTTTCAGTTTTGTATAATATTTTGGTTAATTCTAAGTAATCGCTATAGAAGACTTCAAGAGTTAAATATATCGTACAAGTAGGTTTTTAGTCAATCGGTGCTGCTTCTTGTGCTGGATACTTTATAGAATTGCAATATTTAGGAAGATCCCAACATTTCTTTTGTTTAAACTTTTTCCTAATTTTGTTTATTATTCAGTAAACCTAGTTCAGAGTACTTCTTTTACTACTGTCTTAAGTTAAAAGAAACATTTTTTCTAACAATTTTGATAATATCGAGAGGAACGCAAGACATAATATCATGTTCTGTTGAGTGTTTTTTTATTTCAGAATCATTAGTGACGTTTTGTCGGCTGAGCACATAATAAGGCCAAAATACTACATTTACTATGTTGTCTTTTCAGCAGTGACAGCTGGTGCAAAGCTTTCCAGAAAAATAAAGAATGTATTAAAAACATAAGCGAGAAATTTATAAAGGCCATCAGATATATTACCTGCCTCTATTTTAAGTTTTCCGCTTCCAAACTGAACACTGTGCGCTGTGAGCCAGGTTGGCGTTGCCCTCCGTGCTTTGCCAGATTGCGTGAAACTTGGCATATGCTATCCTCATTTTCCAATGCAATTATACATCGAGAGTGCTTTAAAAAACGCTGGCAACAGCGTTGAGGAGGGGCCAAATTCATTTTGCCTAAGCCAATAGAGTAACTTGTTAAACACAAACTTCGAACGGTCTTAAACTTCGCCGTTGCTTCATAAAGTTTGGCAACGGCAATCTACTTATAAACTAAATACAATACATGCAAGTGTGGTGTGGCGTATTAGCGATTTATCCAGATGTAAAGTAATTTTGTTGCTCTACCGTTCTTCTTTTTTGGTTTTACTGAGATCCAGCAGTTGTTTGATGAATCCGTGTTCTAATTGAAACAATGAATACCGTCCAAGCAATTAACGCTGCAAGATTCACGAGCTAAGTTTCGAGCATCTGAAGAAAATAAAAGAGTTGGGTCCATTTTGGCCAAACTTTCAGATCATAAAACAACATGTGGTAAAGGGCAAAAATGTGGTAAGATGTAGGTATGTACCAAAATGCAAATTGGCTATGTGGTTGCGCTGTCAGCAATTTATTTTATTGTTTTGTATGTTTATTGATGACATAAGTAACGTAATTTTTGCTGAATTAAAGAAAATTAATATAAACAAATTTCCTGAAAAGCTAATAGCTCGAAGTTATGATGGGGCTGCTATGATGAGTGGCCGAAATAATGGAGGACAAGCCAAAGTCAGTTCAGTTTACAAGAGAGCCATTTTCATTCGTTGTTATGCTTATCAATTAAATCTAATTCTAGAAAGAGCAGCCGCTTAAAATAAGCAAGTTCGAGTATTTTTTGCAGATGTTTCTGGTTTTTCCACATTTTTTCCCAGATCACCCCAAGGAACACAAATTGATAACCATATATAGAAGAGAAGATTTTAGTCAAATCAATCAAGCTCTTCACATTCTTTAATTTCGTTTAGACAATATCCTTCAATATAATTTCGGTAAATTTGTCAAACTGTTAAGAGTTATTTGTACAATCCCGAAGACAACAGCTGAAAGAGAACGTTGCTTTTCAACTTTAAAGAGAATAATGTTGAGGTCAGGATAAACCGATTGTTGGTTTTATCGTTTATTAAAAGTAAAATAATTAAAAGAAAACAGAACAATGACCGGGAGCACATGCAACAGCACGTGTCCCAACGCTCTTCCACTACAACACTCTCTTCCTTGCCGTCGTGACCATGAGGCGCCAACAGCTGATCAGCCCGCCAAATTTAAATTGAAATCAACCTACAATATTATTAAGTTCACACACGACATTAATAATCTGATTATTAGTCTTTTTTTAACTCAAAAAAAATAGACGAATAGACTTTGTTTATAAGACTTTTAAGTAAATATCTGTTTTAAATAAAAAATTCTTTCTTCCAAGAAAATTTTGCTTTTATATTCTAATTTTACGTTAATAGCATTAATTACGCGTGAGAATAATTTTCTAGTTTTTTGTTTGGGAGTAGGGCTACTGGGGAGACCTCCTCTATAGGTCAACGGATTGATAGTAATACTTCAAAGGTGATATGGATATTTACTAAAATTGATTGTAAAATATAAATTAATAACTATCAAATATAGTTCACTAGGGTATTAATTGATATTAGATACTTATAAGTTTTCCCTAGAGGTTGGCCCTTTCATCTAATTTAACCACAAGCCGCCACTGCTTTTCAGGTAAGAATTTGAAGAAATTGTGATGAAGTCAAACCTTGGAACTTTCCTTAGATTAAGTTGTCTATTATTTCTTTCGCTCATTCATATTTAGTATCAAAATTTATTTTTTCCTATTCTTTTCAAGGTCTTACATCAAATTGGATCATGCGGAAATTGTTGATAATAACCATGTCCAATGTCCTATCTTCCTAAAGCATCCAGCGGGAAAGAAAGTGAGGCTAAAATATCGGGCTGTGGGCCAGGATTGTTGGAGCTCCCACCTCACGCCTGACGCAACACTGCCATTACCATGTTTTAATTGGCCGCTTATAAATCTTCGAGGTTATTTGGGCAATTATTGCCTTGTGCTTTGATTGATTAACAATAAAACGTTGCATTAACGCGGCATATAGAGAAGACTAATCGATGCAACCGGTTATGTCAGCGACCACACCGCTTGCAGGCCGCTAAAGCCCAAACAACACCAAATCAAACAGGTTGCATTCGCCAATTATCCATGAGCTTTTCGAAAACACAACGTGACCCCTCTTGCCTCAAGAGAAGTTGGTAGTGCTTTCCCAGGGCATATTCAAATGTGGCGTTAATTTATAGCGACAGGTGTTTAGAAGTAAAGTTGATTAGTATTTCGAGTAGGTTTAAATTCGGTTCGCCGCGTGTAATCTATACTGTTAGCCGTGTAAACGTGGGCATGACATCATGTAGCCGACGGTAACAACGGCGCATTGTTACCAATGCAACCTTATTCCTGCGAGGTGAGGATGTGATGCTTTACGGCCCTGCTTTTATTGGTCCTGTCGCTCCTAAATCAAATGACAAATTACTGACAGCGCCGCGTTGTCCGGTTACCATCGGCATAAAATTTCAAGCACTTTTCCATGGTGTCGGTGATGAAGAGTACTCATCTTCCGTTTTAGGCGATATCAAAAATCGGGATGCTTCCGATGTTGACCTTTGCGAAAAGTGCCGGCGCTTTAAGAGGAGCGTTTACCGCTGAAAATTGCAGCATATTTGATGCTTACCGTTTTACGTTTTGTGGAGTTATTTAAAACTTTTGAAGACTAAAATTTGAGCTTAGCATACAAAACACATGTGGGTAGAACGTGGAGTTCGATCTTTGTTAAAATTTTTGTTAGGAAAATGTTTATATGTTGTTGAACTTAACATAAAAATGCATAAATTTCATCAATTCTCCACTGAAGACCTGTAGTGTTAAGAGTAAAAATCGAACTCCATGCCGTAACAACCACTTTGATGTACCCAAAAAAAAAAAATTTGTGTGATCACACAATAATTAAGGTGGTAATCTTTAAAACCGTAGACCCTTTCATCGCCGAATTTCTCGGCGGCGATCCGATCACCATCACTCGGGCAAGATGCGGTAAGACGTCGGGGGAAGTTGGATTTTGTCCCCCTCTACTAAATCCATGCTAAGATCGTACCACTGTTGAAAACTGCAATCGGCAATAAGGCGGTAGAAACTGTAACGTGCAGCTAACAGTAGAGTTATTGTCACATTTCATTTCGTGATTGATATTTTGCTAAGTACCCAATATTGATTGTGTTTATCAGTGTTTATTGTTTATCTGTTCTTTCATCAAAATTTCAATTTTGTTTGTTTTATTGTTACCCACTAGAAAAAATGGGCAAACGTAAACTGACTTATTATAAAACATCTACGAAACAGCACAGTAGGCATGCAACTCGAACGAGAAATAAGATCGGCGATAATACAAGGTACTTGCAATTCCCCAAAATATTTAGAAAAACTTGCAAACTTTTGCAAAATAGCATAGCAACGATCTAAGATTCCTAGAAGTATTTTTTTCTTCTAAGAAACTTTGTCATTTCAATAAGAAATATTTTGCGACGGCTCATTATTTACCGTTGGCCTGGGAAGGTGATTTTAGTGGTTTTTTGAAAAAAAAAATGTAAATGAGAAATATTGCTGCATATGACTAGATAGCTTTAGTTGTTACTGGTGTTAGAGATTTTTCCTAATCTCTTGTCGGATGAATCGAGCGCGAATAAAACTAAACTTGTCGATAATTATGCTAAACCGAACCGTACATGGAGCTTGCTTGTGAAGAAGTGTCGGCTCTCGGCCTTTCACATTTACAACTTTTACCCCATAAAAGACCCTTCCGGGTCACCAACCCCATTCTTCTAGTAGTTGCCGCCCGCCATAAACCCCATCCGTATGGGATTCTTCCGGACGGCAAGCTACAACTTTCTAAAAAT
Source organism: Pyrochroa serraticornis (assembly GCA_905333025.2). Lineage (NCBI taxonomy): Eukaryota > Metazoa > Arthropoda > Insecta > Coleoptera > Pyrochroidae > Pyrochroa > Pyrochroa serraticornis. Next base: position 1,735,390 of record HG995157.1, on the reverse strand, counting down.
GTCTCACACTGGCAAAGGAGATAAGGAAGAATATTACTTTGGGAAAGAAATATGACTTTGCTACCATCCTTCTGAAAAATAATTTTGTCTTTGTGTTATAATAATTGAATGTACCAATCATATATGCAGAAATTTTAACAATAAACTAAAGGAGTTAGTGATAAAAAAAGAATTTAAATTGATGTCTAGAAATTTGCTAAAGAAAAATTTGGAGAGATTTCGTATAGCTGTATATTGTGCAATAAAAAAGAGATCAACTCAGGATACGACCACGCACGCAAAGAAAGTGGATCTTGTCAGAGATTTTTTAAATATCCCAAACCATATTTTTGGGAATCACAAAAATTGTCAACTGACTAGTACACGTTGCGAAGGACATGAAAATGACGTGAACAACTGTTCAGTTATAATAATAATAAGTCAAGATTCTACACAAACATGAATAAAAAAATTACCAACTTAAGTCCAGGAAAGTATACAAAACGATATGAGTACAAGTTTCAAAACCCACGGACGCGCAAATGTCGAAGAAATATATTTGATGCTAAGGTGCGTGCATATCTACAGTGTATTAATATGTGTTATAAAGGTAAAATGTATAACAATTTTTAGAAAAGAAGAACCACTGGACCTAATTTAGATTATGGAAGGTTGGCAGTAGACCTTGACTTAGATTCTGCTCAATTGGAAGAAAGATCTAAATCATTCTTGAAAAAATTAGAACATACCATAGATATAGAAATAAGAACAAATCAGCAGAAGGATAATTTGCTATGGCATTCTGAGAGATTAAAAAGGCTTACAGCATCAAATTTCGGCAAAGTATGCAAAATGAGAGACCAAACGAGCAGGGCAAAAATGGTCGAAACCCTTCTATATTCTAAGTTTTCTGGATCCAAGGCAACAAGATGGGGGGAGCAACACGAAAAAGTGGCGCTGAAACAAATTGCAGAAGAATTATCGATGCAACATAAAGAATGTGGACTATTTATTCATAAATCCCATAAATATTTAGGTGCATCACCAGATGCACTTATTTTAGATGACGAGGGATTAATTGAAATCAAGTGTCCCTACAATTCAAGACATCTCGCTCCAGATGAGGCAGTTAAACAAAAACTAATAAAATTTTGTAATATTTCGGTAGATGGTATAATAACTTTAAAGAAAAACCACAACTATTATTATCAAGTCCAAGGCCAGTTAGAGGTGACTGATAAGAAATATTGCATTTTTGTCATTTGGAGTCCCCATGGTATATCATGGGAGCGAATAGAACGTGACAAAATTTTCTGGGCTGCAAAAATGGAAGATAAGCTTTCTTCGTTTTATTTAACAAAACTACTTCCAGAATTAGTAGATTCCAGACATAGCAGAGGACTTCCTATTAGAGACTAGTGCACTAGAATTTGTACAACATAAGTAAGTAGTTATACATAGAGAAACTGAATCTACAATTATCTGAACTTCTTAATTTTTAGTTGAGTAGGAGCTAAAATAGATTTCAAAGCATTGAGATGAAAATAAAGTTGAAGCGACTAAATAATTAGTATCTTGGAAACTAGTTTGGGCAGTATTTATTATAATATTAAATTATAACAAAACTATTTTTTAATTACTGAATCCTTTTATAATATATTTAAATTGCATCAAATTTAGATGTAGAGGCGTCCAGTATTCCAGATATCCCTATGGAGTTAGTTTTTGAACAGTTTTGGATGAAATTACTTCACATGTTATGCATAAACCATACTTTAAGGATTCTGTTAAATTTAATAAAAGTTAGCAGAAAGGATGAGTACATACAAATTATTACATATATCTTCTGGTATATCAACAGACCTCTTCATTGTTAGTTATGGTTTTTCGGTTGTACAGTAAATAAGATTTACACTCTTGAATTTATGAAAAAAAGTCTTTAGTATAAAAACTTCCTTATTCTATTCTGCATCATTCGTATCGCAGAATAATATACCTATCTGTAATAATTAAAAAAGTCTCTCGATACCGAAGTTCTCGTTGCACTTTTCGCGCAGGCACGGTTTAAATAAATTATGCGGATCTTATTAGAAACAATTTTTGCAATTTTTATTGTTCTACACGAATCTAGGAAGAACAAGCTTTCGAGGGGCGTAAAGAACTTTGAAAAATATTTAAAACTAACCTTACACCTGCGATGTAAACCAGAAATAATGCAAATTTCCGGACAGAGAAAATTTCTCGAAAATATTTTTTTGTGCCTTTTTGCAATTCTCTGTAGCAATGCGCTCTCTGAATTCCAAGTTCTACAATCGTTGCGGATACTGTACGTATTTTTTCAAAACGATATCTTTGAGTTCACCCCCTATGATGAGATTTCGGCGTCTTAGTTTCCCGACTACCACGACTCCCGACAGCCTCGTCCTCACATGCGATAAAGCACATTGTAGTAGAGTTCCCTTCGGTGACACGAAATAAGCCGAGCAAGTACTGTTCGTGTGAACTTTTTTGGTTCTACCTTCTCCGCTCCCCGCTAAAATTGCTTCGTCCCGCAAGTTACCACGGTTGCATACTTTTCAAATTCGATCAGAGCGCTAGGTAAACCGCCCTCTTAACGCGGCAGGTTTGCGCCTCAACAACGGTTCCGCGGATCATTGACTCCACTTCTTGGGTTAATTATAACCCACGAATATGTAATTACATGAATACAATCAGTGGATGCGCAAGACGCGCATTCTCGGACATTCCTCGGTAATTATTAATATACAGTGTTCACTCTTAACTCGCTATAAATACAGCGCCCACCCAGGTTCGGACCGCGGGTTTTGGGCCCCAACCATTCAACTTTAACCCAACCGATCGTTAATTAAAATTTTCATATACATATTGAATTTGGGGACAATCCGAAATTTTTGCTGGGCTCCCTGCGAAGTCCGAATCAACAAACTTCCTGCTGTGGGTATTGGGTCGTCATTCGAGCGGTAGGCCGCGATTGACGCCAAGATAGTGATGACGTATTCACTGGCAAGCTGTCATTACACCTACGTTGTCGTCTTGAGAATTTCACGGTCTCTTCTGATTAGATAAGCCGAATTTATTGTGATTCTCGCGTAAATTGGGCAATAATAATTCTGGATGACAGTAAAATCTGTTAGAAGAACCGTACAACGCGATACCATCTCCTTCTAGGAAATTCGTTGATTTTTTTAATAAAGTGACAGATTTACCATTCGAAGATTACGCAATGCCCCGCTATTTACAGCCGATGATAATAGTGGTTTTGGGATAATCAACAACAAAATCCCTAGTGTTCAGGATTGATCAGTAATAAAGAGGTTCTCACGCTTTATACCGGCAGCAGGAAACGAAATCGGTTATCTCGCATTTTTTAAGTGTCACTTCGTAAACAACTTGTACTCACCCGCCTACCTACTGTCGTACGATGGGTGATCACCACTTTATTATCTGGTTGCAATTAAATGTTATTGTTATCATTAATGACCAGAGCGCGGTTTATACTAGCTCTAGTACTGTTATTAGCGTTCCGGAGTCGACGCATAAAAACGATGTGATTTTTTTTTAATACGTATAATCTTTGATTTAGACCGGTAAATTATAATAATGCAGCCGCACCTTGTGAATAATTTCGATTTTTTATGGGTTGAAATAGCATCAACTTTGTTTTGTTAATAAATAATGGGGAATTACTTAGCGCGTCCGTTAAAAAGCGCAAATGTATTTATACATTAAGAGCCATTCAGTTTGCCGGCGCGAAAATAATTAAACTCACTTTTTTCGTGCTACAAAGCAGAAGACACAATAGACACGAGTTAGAGTGAATGAGGTCGTCATTGGTGAAGTTGAAAAAAATTAAGTATTTTTACTGGTTTGGTACAAAGCGTTGTTGGACAATTGTTCCAACCAGCACGTAGGATTAAGTTTGTTGTTTTCAGATAGTGACAAACTAGAAAGAAAGAAATATTAAAATAATTGACCGCGAGACTCATAATATTGACTGAATATACAGATGATCATGTCAGGAGCTAGCTATAACAACTGGCATTTATTTTTATTTATATATGCAGTGTTGAAAAGTTTAACTTTTGCTTAAGAATTTTTATTTTGTTTACAATTAACCACACTTTTTTCAGTGTTTCAGTAAGCACCTCCTCTGGTGCTTTAATCGGTAACCATTGAGCAAAGAATTGGAAATAGCGATACAAATTTGAAAGCATAAAGAAGGTCAATTTCTGTTTCTTTTGCTAAAAATATAAAGAAAAATTGCTCATAAATTGTGAAAAAACTACAAATAAAATAAATACTAAAACAGTGCAATGCAAAGAGATACTTGTTCAAACGATTTGTTAGATCTAGGTCGGTTCTAGAATGTGGACAATTTTTAACAGTTTTTCTTAAGATATAGCAAATAAGGAATTGTGATATCTCCAATTTAAGCACAGTTGTAATGACAGTTGCGTCAATATTTATTGGAATTATTATAACATTGCAATAAGCATATAAGTTGCCAATAAGAATGACGTTGTACTTATTGATGATAATGATTTAAGGATGTTAGCTCAACATTTGTTTCTGTTTTAAGTTGGGTTTATGAATGCATGCGGGTAAAGAATTGAAACGATAAGACGGTTGAATGAGAGATTAAAGTATTGAAGATAATGTTGAGGAGTTCTTTATTCTTTGATGTGAAAAAGTTTAAAGTAGCTTACCCGCTTTCTCTGGTTGTAATAACCATATTAAGTAAATCTAAAGTCAAACTGTAGAATTTTCCATTACTTCAATTATGATGTTCAGATAGCTCAGTTATACACCAAAAAAAATAACGCGTTGAATCAAAGGAAAACAATTTGACTGAACACACTTTTTGAGTCACCTATAAATGATTAACTTGATGCATTGACGGAAATAAAAAAATGTGTTGTTTTATTTTCTTTGAGCTAATGAACATTCTTGTTACACAGACACTTATCATTTCATCATTTTATCATCAGTTGGGAGTTATTTCAAATAAATTTTTGGATTGCTGTAAGTAAGAACGTATTTATTTGAAGCAACAACGTTATTTTAAACAAGGAAGGACAATTGTTCTCGGAATACTAAGAGGAGTTAACTCAACCCCTGCAGTTTTCAACTCAACCCATATTTTCGATCATGATAATTTATATGATGTGTCGCTTTAATACAATGTAAGTGTTACGTGGACATCTCAAGAAACTTATTGTAACTGCTTGAAAACGTTAAGTCAAGTGATTGCATTCATTGTAACAAATATAATATATTGCTTGAATCAATAATATTTGGTTATTCTAAATAATAAAATAAAACATATTTAATAAATATTTATTTTATTAAACAGTTAATAAACAAAAACAATCAAAGAAACATGGAAAACTTATACACTAATAAACAACGATCAAAAAGACTAATTATATTAATTAATGCTCAAACAATGTAATTAATATTTTTTCATCTCCCATGATGTGGTAGGACTGGTGTTTCTTTTCCACTTCTTAATATTTTAGAAAATTAAGATTTCCTATTTCTAAGACTTCATAAGAATGATAATGATCTATGTATGAAATGGTCTTAAATTTTTTTAATATAAAATATACTTTATTTAAATTGCTTATTATTATAAAACCAATTTTAGAAAATTTTATCATAAAATCATATGAACCTACCACTAACATTAAATCTGGTCGATACTTTATATTGTGTTTCTTAATCCAAGAAGCCGAAACAGATGTTTCTGCTATCTCGCTTTCAAATTTAGCAACAAATCCTGGGAATTCAACGCATTCTTTAAACATATTATTATCGATGTGCCCAAATTCAAATTTTTCAGATAGTCCGGTTTTGGATAGAATCCGATGACAAAATATCAATTGGTTCTTAAATGCCAAAGTAAAAGCAATATTTTTTCTAGAAGCCACAACATTTGCAGTCGATTTGAAATTTTTGTGTCTTCCTTGAAATCTAATACACGACACATTGGATAAAGGGCCAATGTTTAGTAGTAACCGAGGATAGTGTAGCAAAAAGTGATGTTTAGGCAGGTTACCGACTTGTTCAATATATAGGTTATGGTGATCCTGAATCAGACATTTCATTAAATGTGATAATTCGGGTACTATACATCTGCTCTCAACTACTTCAATAGAGATGCAAACATGGCGTGTTATTTATTAAATGAATCTTGATAAAGGTATTTCTTTAAATATTTTTAAAATATTCCTGTTTCAGCTACCTATGCGAGTTAACTGGAACTACGAGTATGTGTTTATTTTTGTCCGAGCTAACTTTTCAAATAATTTTTATTTTGACGTTGGGTATTGTCGTGCAATTTTATTTCCTTTTTCTTTAAGTTATCACAAAGTCACGGTTTCTTTGGAATAAGATCTAAAGCATTCTTTTTTCTGCAGCAACGCCCACGATGTCTCGTCTGTTTTGTAGAACCTTTCTCAAAATAAATTTTACCAAATCGTTTTAAAAATGTTTTCAATGAATTAGACGTCACCATATTTTTTTGCAATTTCTCCTCTTGCAAATTTTGTTACAATGCAAAATTAAATCTTTCATTTTTATTTATTTTAAGCTTCTTATTTAAACAAAAATTAGGAATAGCAGACCTATTGACTATTATTTTATCTGCAAATTTACAACGATGCCTTCCTCTAGTTACTCTTGATACTGACTATCCTCTCTATGAATATAACCTTATCGAACTCGCCAATCTTTCATGTGTGTTTTTTCTTCTGAGTTATTTATTTTCCAATTTCAATTTATTGAGTATTTTGTCGGAGAAAAAAGTAAAAAGTTCTGTTGCAATTGATTGCCTCCTTCTCTATTTTTTTTTTGAATTTGCAGGCTTTTGTTTACCTAAATTTAACATAAGTAATAAAATAGCTTTTCAACCGACATTAATTTTAAATATATTTCTGTAAGGTTCACATGTTCGTTCAACTTTATGACGTTGAACTTGTTATCGCGCGAATGGGGCAGCTCTTGTAGCTGAGAGTAGGTAATAAGCCGCAATTAAAGTGAAATGCATCACCAAAAGTCTTACTTAAATCTTTTAAAGGGCGCAACCATTTTATCAAATATTTGTTCAAAATTGCCTACTTTAAATTGGAATCAGAGGTGTCATAAATGCAATAAAAAAAGAAAGTGAAAGTAAAAGAGTTTCATAAAAGTTAATTGAAATTTGTATAAAAAATTGGAATTTTGACAGTAATTAATATTTGGAATTGGAGTTTTGCCCAAAAATGTACGAAATAATAGTGAACGGTATATAATTACATTTCATAAATGAGAACTAGATTGAAATGGAGTTCCCGTATTGAGAAGCCAAATTTTAATTCATTTATTTAGTTTAACACCTGTACGGAAGCAGTTCATCGACGCGATCAAATTCCAGTTAAGTTCCCCAGTGAGATTGTGCTGATTTTTGGTCAGTTAAGTAAGTGTTGCAGCTGAATTTTATATCAAAATGGAGCCAGTGATTTTTGCTAATTAATAGTGAAGAAACTGTGGTTCTCTCTCCGGCCGTTTGGCCGCAGCGTTCATTTAGGGCTTTCTCCCTTTTTTGCTCCTGGAGATAAGCAGACTGTCATTGATTGTAAACAAAACATCCAAGTACAAATAAACATCGCAACTTGCGATGGCATTCACGCCACAAAACCATATGCAATATAAACAACCTAATGCATCAGGATATTATGATCCAAATCAACAACCACCATGCATGCCACAACCTATGCAACAACAAATTACGCAGTCCATACCCGTGTATGGACAAATACCGCAAATACCTTTTCCAAATATTTATGAAAATAATAGTCACCAAGTTAATCCGATAATCCAGCAACAATACGATGCATCGTATCCCACACTACCTGTAAACCAAGAAGTACCATGGAGAACCGTGGAAAATAAAAAGAGATTAAGAAATAGTCACGAAAACTCTAGCAGGAATACCAAACAGACCAAATTAAATGACTACTGGTTAAACCCATCAACCTCAACACTAAGCAAAAATCGATTTGAAGCTTTAACAAATACAGGAGAAGAAACTGATACAGTGGAGAAAGAAAATGGTATGAAGGCACCGCCTATATTTGTAGCAAGAGTTGGAAATATTCATCCCCTTAAGGAATTATTGACGACAGTAGCTGAAAATCAATACGAGTTGAAAATATTGGCAAATGATCAAGTCAAAATTCAAGCAAAAAGTACAGAGAAATACACAGCCATAATAAAGGCTTTAGAAGACAAAAAAACAGAATTCCACACATATCAATTAAAACAGGATAAGAGCTTCAAAGTTGTGTTAAAAGGCGTTCACTATTCTACCAATGAAGAAGAAATAAAAAAGGCATTGGAAGAATTGGGACATATACCAACTAATATCTATAACATCAAGGAAAGACTTACAAAAAAACCCTTGCCGCTATTCTATGTTGATTTAAAACTAAATGCAAACAATAAAGAAATTTATCAGGAAGAATATCTCTTGCAAACCAAAGTCAAATTTGAGCCTCCACGACCGAAAAGAGAAATAGCACAATGTGCAAACTGTCAGAGATATGGACATACAAAAAAATTTTGCCATCGAACCTCTCGATGTGTAAAATGCGCAGGAAATCACTCAACCAAGCAATGTCAACGTAAAGAAAAATCCCCCGATGTCAAATGTGTACTCTGCGAGGGCAATCATCCAGCCAGCTATAGAGGGTGTGCAGTTTATAAGGAACTACAAAGAAAGACTTTTCCATCACTAAGGAGTAAACAGGAAAAAATAACCCCCACCACATCGCTACAGCATACATCACCAACTTTAACCTATGCAGACTCCATGCGGGTGAAAACCCAACAAGCACAGTACCCAAACCAAATCCCACAACCAAACATGCAAATACCACAACAGCTTCCATCTCAACAAAATTCAAATGACATACAGGAATTAAAAAGTATGATGAAGGAACTTATGACACAAATGAGTACTATGTTAAATCTGCTAACAGCAGTTGTCTCTAAAATTACCAACTAATGACTTATAGACTTCGGATAGTACATTGGAATGCCAATGGACTAGCTCAACATAGCCAGGAAATAAAATATTTCATCACAAGTCAGGACATAGATATCTTCCTAATCTCAGAAACGCACTTCACAAAAAAAAAGTTATTTAAACATACCAAGATACACAATTTACAACACGCATCATCCAGATGGAAAGGCTCACGGGGGCACTGCGATAATTATCAAAAACGCCATAAAACACCATCAGCATGACGACTACAGCCCGGAACATATACAGGCTACTAGCGTTACAGTAGAAGACTGGTTCGGCCCAATAATAATAGCAGCGATCTATTGTCCGCCAAAGCATATTATTAAAAAAGAGCAATTTGAGCATTTCTATAACACCCTTGGCCAACGATTTATAGCAGGTGGAGATTACAACGCCAAGCACCCACAATGGGGTTCGCGACTTACAACACCAAAAGGCAGAGAACTGTTTAAGACACTCCAAGCTAATAATTTACAGCACATTTCGACAGGACAACCTACCTATTGGCCCACAGATCGCAGAAAAACTCCTGATCTCATCGACTTCTGTGTAATTAAAGGGTTTTCTACTAACTACTTCCAAGCTGAAACAAGTTTTGAGCTGTCTTCAGACCACTCTCCTGTGATCGTCACTATGAATTCAAAAGTTACATGTAAAAATAAGGCCCCACAGCTTTGCCCAAGGAAAACAGATTGGGAAAATTTTTGAAATATTATTAATGAAAAGCTGAATTTGCAAATATCCTTAAAAACCGCTAGCGACGTGGAGGAAGCTGTAGAACACTTAAATATGAACATTCATGAGGCAGCTTGGAACTCTACCCCAGAACCCAATAAAACAGTAATAAGAGATACATGCCCGTTTATTATCAAGCAGAAAATCTACGAAAAACGAAAACTTCGAAAGCAATGGCAAAATACAAGATCCCCTCATGACAAATCCAAATTCAATAAAGCAGTAAAGGAATTAAAAAGGTTATTATGTGAAGATAAAAACAACTCGATACAACGGTACCTAAAAAATCTAACGGCCACGGAAACTACTGATTACTCACTGTGGAAAACAACAAAGAAATTAAAGAAACCACAGAAAACATGTCCGCCACTTAGAAAAACAGATGGAAACTGGGCAAAAAGCAACCAGGAGAAAGCGGAAGTATTTGCGGCGCATTTAACCGAAGTATTTCAACCGTATGAATCAAATATCTCAGCAAATGAAGAAGTCGAGATCCAACAAACCGTAGATGCTCCAGGACAGTTAGAAACTCCAAGCAAACCATACACAATTACTGAGGTTGAATTTGCAATAAACAAACTGAATCCAAAAAAAGCGCCAGGCTATGATTTGATAACGGGAAGAATTCTGAAGGAACTGCCTAAAATTGCTTTAAAATTCCTTACACAACTTTTTAATGCCATTGATAGAATCCGACATTTTCCAAATCAGTGGAAAGTAGCGCAAATAATAATGATCTTAAAACCAGGTAAATCGGCAGAAGAGGCAAGCTCATATAGACCTATCAGCTTACTTCCGATAATGGCAAAACTGTACGAAAAGCTATTCCTCGAGAAACTGAAACCTACCCTTAAACATCTTATACCTGATCATCAATTCGGATTCAGACAAGAACACTCAACTGTTGAACAAGTGCACAGAATCACGCGAAAAATTCGACAAGCATTTGAAGACAAGAATTACTGCTCAGCAGCATTTCTAGATATCGGTCAAGCTTTTGACAAAGTTTGGCACACGGGATTACTCTACAAAGCAAAAAAGGTATTTTCCGATAACTTATATGGTATACTGAAATCATACCTGCAGAATAGACATTTTTTAGTGAAAATCCAAGATGAACAAACAACACTTTTTCCAATCAAATCTGGCGTTCCGCAGGGTAGTGTACTGGGACCGGTGCTTTACTTGCTTTATACGGCAGATCTACCCACTAGTACCAACATCACTACAGCCACGTTTGCCGATGACACAGCAATACTAGCTGTTCATAAAACACCAAAAATGGCATCAGACATGTTACAGTATCATCTGAACAAAATTCAAACATGGTTGAGAAAATGGAGAATAAAGGCAAATGAAAGCAAGTCAGTACATGTGACCTTTACACTAAAAAAAGAAAGCTGCCCCCCTATATATTTAAACAATCAGCCTTTAGCACAAAAGGAAGAAGCTAAATATTTGGGAATACATCTGGATCGTAGACTTACCTGGCGAAAACACATTTTCACAAAAAGGAAACAACTGGGACTCAAACTTACTAAACTCTATTGGCTAATAGGTAGAAAATCACAACTGACTTTGGAAAACAAGCTACTTATTTATAAAGTCATCTTAAAACCCATCTGGACGTATGGAATACAGCTTTGGGGAAAAGCAGCAAACTCCAACATTGAAATTCTTGAACGCTTTCAATCCAAAGTACTCCGTATGCTCACAAATGCCCCATGGTTTGTTCCAAATGAAGTCATCAGCCGCGATCTGAGTGTAGTGAGCGTGAAACAAGAAATTAAAAATCACAGTGAGTTTTACTTTAAAAAGCTAAGTGCCCATCCAAACAATCTGGTGACGCAACTCCGTAAAGGACTCACTGTTAGACGTCTTAGACGATTTGACACTAAAGACTTAATGAATAGATTTTAATTTTAAATAGGAGACAGAATTTATTAATTTTTTATTAAGCAATTTGTAAAGGAGCAGGTCAATGGGCCGGCTCCTACATGTCAAGCAATCTGCTATAAAATTACTGAATGTCCAAATAGGACAGATTGTAATAAAATGGGGTTTAAAAAAAAAAAAAAAAAAAAAAAAAAAAAAAAAAAAAAAAAGTTTAACACCTAGGAACCATATATGCTACATCTATATTGTTTAAATCAATAAAACCCTTCCAATAACTTGTACAAGGAGGTGCGCATTGCTTCGTTTCCTCTACGTTGTTTTTATAACTGAGTGAGGGTGGTTAGTTGTCGCGTCATTCCCTACATCCAATTTACAACCTCGCCTCGAGTCGGTAACCGAACATATGACCACCAAAAATGACAAGACTCATTTTTGAGTTTCTTTGCATTTAGCGGAAAAGTCATAAATTTTTAAAATTTAACTTCAAGAAGTATTTTGTTTCCGGACTTTTTCTGAAATCACATTTTCCTTTTTTTACCATTTCTTCGCATTCTTGTTTCGTGATTAACAGGAGTTCGAAAGTTATCCATAGTTTCAACAACTACTCCTTTTACGTTTAGTTTTTACATATTGAATTTAATTAATTTTACATAATTTTATTACGTCTTAAACTAACGTGCTGTCATTTCCTATTAATTTATCAACGTAGACGTGTTTTTCACAAATATTTAAATATCTTCATTATAATTTGGATATTAACAATGATATCTTTACGCTTAGCTTGTGTAGAAAAATTTGTTCAATTTCGGATGGATTAAGCAACCATCACTTTCAGGTAGTTGTCATTCTAATTTTTCTGAAAATAGCTGGTGGTAGCAACCACGGGTCGAAATATTTAACTTTTAGTTTTTGTTTATAGGAATGTACTGTTGTTTTTTTTTCTGTAAAAAAATAAGTTGCGCGTTTGAAATGCAGATGTCGCTGTTTAACTGCAGTCGCCTTTAACGGGTGTCCACTTTCTCGTTCGCCTCCTGCAAAAGCTCCGGCCTGCGACAGCCGTAAGTCAGGTCTCTGAAAGGAAGCATTCGGTTGGAGATTTTAATTAGTTTGCGCAATCGGAACTATCCGTCCATATCGGACGATCGCGTCCATCTGAACAATCGTAAAAAGACAAAAGGAGTGAGGAACGGGTCTATTAGAATGTGTATATGGCAGAGTGTTATCCATACCGAGCTATTTACCTACTCCAATTAAAGACTGATAAATGATTATTGTTCGGAAAACAATTCCAACTTTCACCGATAAGCTCCGGGCGCATGGACATACTTGGGTCGGGACGTTTACAGTTTCTCGTCCAGGCATTGTCTGCATGTCAATCCGGCTACCACAGTTTCACCAATTCGATATAAAAGGAAATTTTATTGTCAACGACGGTAATTCGATGGCTGGCGCTGCGATTTAAATCAACTTTCGGGAATAATTAATGGTAATGAAGTGAAAAGGATTCAAGGCGTAGTCGAACTCGGCCAATGGGGATAACAAAGAAAAAGAGCCGTAATTAACAGGATTTCTGGCTGCAACGGTTCGATAACATTAAAGCTACATCGGCGACTCTTTCCACTGACTTTAGTGACTACTAAACTGCCTTGTTTATTGTTTATTAAAATGAGGTTACGACGTTTACTTTTAGTACCTCCTGTGACTTTATATTTACGGTTTACATAAAAATAATGTTATTGTGATAGAATCCGATTTTATGCCCACAACTCGAAGAAAGCGACTTTTACCAGTTGGAGCGTTTATGTCAAAACAACGCACTTTTTCCCATTGTCCGGTCGTTATTTCTTCCGATTAACTGTAGCGCCTGAAAAGGCAGCTGAAGCTGGGCCGGTTCAGTGACTAGTTCTTGTACCAGACGCAGGAATACCAGTAATTTATAAGAAACACAATCTAGATAGTGCATCACAATATCTCGCTGTCTATGCGGCCTACACTGGCAGTGTCATCGACTTGTCGCCATATTAATATCGCGTGTCTTGAGGTGTACAGTGTCTTCATTCTTGAGGAAAAGTTGTTTTAATCCCGCTACTTATATAGAGGACGTTTCTAATTAAAAAACTAGAAATAATTGCGCACGATGAAACGTTAATAACGCATCTACCTGGTCGGCAATTATCAGTCACCGATCACTAAACGACCATTGTTGATGACCACTGTTTTTAACAACTCTTTCAATAACCTCTAGCCTTTGGAAATCGGACGTAAACAACTAAAATTTCGAAGGCAAGAATCGTTTCTATTGTTAGTCATTGGAATGCAATGTTGGACAGCCTCTTACTGGTACCCCGGTATCTATAATAAATACCATCCCATTTTAAAGGCATTAGATTGCACCTATAGATCAGTGCTTATTGTTCGAAATTTGATTTATTGCAGTTTTTGTTGTTTTTTAACTTAATGGCTGGAGTTAAGGGCTTTATATCAAATCACTCGTTTGATTTATGGTAAGTATCACAGAAGTTCGCCTATATAGCTATTTGGAAGGGGAGCGGAAAATGATTCAATTGATGGCAAACACGTGTAGAATGTAGAATCAACGATGTTAAAATTGAGGAAATAAAATCAAAACTCGATTTCAATAACAATCATTTTCATTAATTCCAGTTACACTACTTGACAATTGCCCCACTCTAATAATTGCATGAAAACGCAACATTATTTTTGAGTGACATAACTGGTTTTGTACCAAAATATTTTTCTGAAATCGTAAAGCACCTTTTTAGAAACCAAAAATTTTGTTACCTCACAACTATGTAATTCCGGACAAAACCGTTTAAAGGTTTGACAAGTTTTCGGAAATTAACTAAAATAATGTTCAAATAATTGTTCATAGTAAATTCGATAAAGCGTTGCTTTCTTCTCGTCATGTAATCGATTTCCTGCTGTTGCAAACAGTGGAATTCTAATCTGTCTTTACTTTCTCCTCAATTGTGAAGTTTTTTGTAAAACGCCAGATATTCACCTGAATCCATGTCAGTTAAGACCCACCCTCGAACCGTTTCTGGTACGTGTCGCTACAATTAACGCCTGAGGTCGGTCCGGGGGCCGGAGACCTACCCCTGGAGTCTCACGTGGCGCCCCGGGGCCCAGACAAGCCGAGGCCTAGCAGGTACAACAGCTTGCGTGTCCACCGTTAATGAATGCAATCCACAATCCGCGCGGTTGCTGTGCTTGCTCGACCTGTTGTTTTCCAGTTCAGCTAGCCTATAATTTTTATTGTCACGGCAAAGAAATAACAGCGGGATAGACTTTTGCTTCTTTCGTCTTATTGTGTGGAAAGATTCACTGTCATCGATCATTGTTGATTCTTCCACTACGTCGCCATAGGTGTTCTCTGCCGGTACCGCGGAACGTTCCTTAGAGTCGGTAGACGTGGTTTCGAGACTTCCAGGTCGGGCGTGCGGATGATACAGCCTCGCTTTGCTCCTCACCATGCTGCTTGTCTTTCTAATTTAATGTTCGTTCACGCATAACATATTTCCCAGCAAGACTCTAATGCCTACACACGTTTTAAATAATTGTTTCGGTGTCGGCTTGGACGGTGCTAGCTGACCGACGCTGGTATTAACACGACCAGATAGCGATTAACGAAATCGCTGCCGCTCCATGGGAAGGCGGAAATACTCTAAAATAATTTTTAAGGCTGACAGCACCGCTATCGAGTATTAGAAACTCGACTAATTGAAAAATTGGCCTGCTCCGAGCGTGGCCACTGCAAAATCACCAAAATATCACCGTCGATCTGATAAGCAATTTAAGAGCGATTGGGGGTCTGCGAGATAAATCTGTGACTGCTTTCGGAATGTCAGCGCTGTTTGTTTCCAACTGTCAATTTACTGGTGGAAAAAGTGTGAACAAGTCTAATAACTTGATCTGGTCGCGGCTACTTCTGTTTTTGTCCAGTTAATTACGGGCATGCGTGCCTAGAGATGGAGAAAATTGCGGTTTTCTGTACTGAGTTTGTCCTCGCAATTTTTGCAAATAATGTAAATTTAACATCAGGCTCACTTTATAAAAGGGACAATGTTAAGACCTAAAATGTCAATTTTTTATACTAAGGATCTATTCCAAAGAAGGATATAGATGTAACGTAATATAGTTTTTGCATCAAATATTGTTTTATTTTTTTACGTTTTACTTCTATCATTTGTAAATATTCTGAATGAACCTTAAATGTAATGTGTCTTTTTTACAGCTGCAATATATGTAAAAAAGAAAGTAAGTACATATACTGCAACATTAAGCCCTATTTGCATAAAAGACTAATTGAACATAATCAACTCACCAAAATCAACGTCATTTAATGTAATTCATACTTTAAAAGAAATTAAAACACGTAAAGTCTTACAAGAATTCGTACAATAAGTAAAGGACCATTATGTGTTGTTTTTTTTTTAAATAATTTTATCCCTAACTTAAACTCACTCATTGACTCTAGTCAATTATTACTATCCGTTGAACATGATTTTGTAGTTTGATCAATTATCTTCATCCATTGACAGGTTACGTCAAAGTATTGATATTTAGTTAACGCACAAAGTTTCGTTACCGTGCCATGGTAGGTACTTATTTGTAGCCTTCGTTTAAAATTTTACTGAAAAAGTATTGACTTATGATACAATTTCCAAAAATAATTAAGAATGACGATTAATTGAGGTATCGAAATATTTAAATAGGTTAGAAAATAAGAACATTTACAAAAATGTTTTTAGCATTTTTGATGATCAAATAGATTGGGTTGCATGTTTCAAGAGAGGTGAACTTGCGGTTAAAAATGCGAAGAGGCTTAGAAGATCTTCTTTTGGAAATATTTTCCAAAATATTAATCCTGTTTACGACATATTATATAGAAGATTTTAAAATAAACTTATTTCATAAACAATTTATTTTAATTTAGATAAGAAATACAAATCTTAAAAGTAGTTTCATTAGAACTTAACACACGCCTTTCAGCAAATCTCTACTTATTAGAAATATGTAGGTTTAGAAAGAGGCGCCTTATTATCACTTTTAATTTTGGCATCTTTTTGAGAAAGTCGAATTAAAATTAAATATTAACTCGTTGCTTAAAATTAAAAACTAAATACTAAATCAAGTACTAAATGCATGTTTCATGTACCAGTGTCTACTAAGAAGCACAAAGACAATGTCGCTTGACAGGATATCTCCCTCAATAGAACAACAGGCATATTCACTGCTCCAGGCAAAAAGTTGGTAGCTTTTGGTAGGTTAAAGGTCCAGAACCTTTTATTATTCTTTTAGTGCTTGCCTTAGAAGTAAACTGTCTTTTTAAACAATTTGCCCTTTCAGTTTTCCACTTACAAGAGTTGTTCAGGTACCGCTTTTCTAATGCCCATTGCCATGAAGGCCTTATAGCAAGCATGCTTCACCTAGATTAGCTGCTTCCAAGGGAGAAGTGGAAAGATTTGCTCTGAATCGTAATTTGATGTTGTCTTTAGTTCTGTTCCTTACTTAATGTTACATCAATGGAATTACTTCAGGGCTTTTATCCGTTCTTTTCTTTTGTCTTGTTTGGCAAATTTCTACTTATTAGAAAAAAGTAGGTTTAGAAAGAGGCGCCTTATTATCACTTTTAATTTTGGCATCTTTTTGAGAAAGTTGAATTAAAATGAAATGTTAACTCGTTGCTTAAAATTAAAAACTAAATACTAAATCGAGTACTAAATGCATGTTTCATGTACCAGTGTCTACTAAGAAGCACAAAGACAATGTCGCTTGACAGGATATTTCCCTCAATAGAACAACAGGCATATTCACTGCTTCAGGCAAACAGTTGGTAGCCTTTGGTAAGTTGAAGGTTCAGGACCTTTTATTATTCTTTTTGTGCTTGCCTTAGAAGTAAACTGTCTTTTTAAACAATTTGCCCTTTCAGTTTTCCACTTACAAGAGTTGTTCAGGTACCGCTTTTCTAATGCCCATTGCCATGAAGGCCTTATAGCAAGCATGCTTCACCCAGATTAGCTGCTTCCAAGGGAGAAGTGGAAAGATTTGCTCTGAATCGTAATTTGATGTTGTCTTTAGTTCTGTTCCTTACTTAATGTTACATCAATGGAATTACTTCAGGGCTTTTATCCGTTCTTTTCTTTTGTCTTGTTTGGCAAATTTCTACTTATTAGAAAAAAGTAGGTTTAGAAAGAGGCGCCTTATTATCACTTTTAATTTAGGCATCTTTTTGAGAAAGTTGAATTAAAATGAAATGTTAACTCGTTGCTTAAAATTAAAAACTAAATACTAAATCGAGTACTAAATGCATGTTTCATGTACCAGTGTCTACTAAGAAGCACAAAGACAATGTCGCTTGACAGGATATTTCCCTCAATAGAACAACAGGCATATTCACTGCTTCAGGCAAACAGTTGATAGCCTTTGGTAAGTTGAAGGTTCAGGACCTTTTATTATTCTTTTTGTGCTTGCCTTAGAAGTAAACTGTCTTTTTAAACAATTTGCCCTTTCAGTTTTCCACTTACAAGAGTTGTTCAGGTACCGCTTTTCTAATGCCCATTGTCATGAAGGCCTTATAGCAAGCATGCTTCACTCAGATTAGCTACTTCCAAGGGAGAAGTGGAAAGATTTGCTCTGAATCGTAATTTGATGTTGTCTTTAGTTCTGTTCCTTACTTAATGTTACATCAATGGAATTACTTCAGGGCTTTTATCCGTTCTTTTCTTTTGTTTTTTTGGTCTGAATAGTGTACTGCTTTTTAGCATTTTTAGCACAATTATCTCTGTTTTATTACCCACATCAATACAACAATTACCACTAACTTGCAACAGCAAAAGAACCTTCAAAAAGGTAGTTGTGCTTTACTAGACGTAATCAAACCTAAACGCTATCGTTGTTGTTTCTTTTAATATATTCTACGTTTTATTTTTTATGCTTGTTGTTAATAAAGTGTGGTAAAAATTATTGAATTACCAAATTTTTTATCTGTTTTACTGATTTTTTGCAAGCTGTATAAGAAAATTAATTAAAGATGTAGTTTTAAGAAAGAAACTTGTTTGATTGCCATACTGCCATCCGCTGTTCTAAAAACTTAAGAAGTTTTGTGTCTACACTATCAATACATTATACCCTTAGTGTTTTAAGACCTCTGCTGAATTGATTTTCTAAACAACCATATAAAGATAACTTGTACTATATTTGTTCAGACTATTCGCATTTTGACAAGAAAACTTATGCCAGCATGCTACAATAAATAAATTTTGTTTTCTATCAAATTACTTTAACATTCCATTAGCAAATGCAGTTCACTTGGACTTTCATCAAATAAGAGATACTTCGAAATGTTGCAAGACGTACTTAATAAGGACTATTAGAAGATCTGAAAAGTTGATTAGGAGATCTGGAACAAAATCTCTAAAATGTATAAAGAAAGTTTAGAATTACTATTATAAGTGTGTTTATATGTTATAAAGAGATATGATGATAATAAAATATTTATATCTTCAAATTTCTTCTTTTCTTTATAGTGGTCTAAGAATCTATCAATAGGAATCATAAGTGACGACACTATGACTGACAAATTGGAGGGTTTTAACAGATGACGTCTTTTTATATAATAATTTTAAAATTAGTAATGCTAAAGATAATGTTACAGTTTATCTTATAATTACCGTAAAGGCTCCTTATTCGCGGAAAATGCGTTTTGCAAATGTACGGAAATGTTTGGAAATATAAGGGATACGTTTCAAGGTTGCAAAATAATAAGAAAATATTATAATAAAATTAATTTCTTGAGATTAATTTTAGCAATATTAATTATTATTATCAGATTTATTCAATGATTTAAATAACTTAGTATTTTGGTTTTGTTTTGCAGCTAACAAAAAGTTTTAATTGTTGTACCATTATCAATTTTTCCCAAAATCTAAATTTCTATCCACAGACGGAATAATTTTTTTTTTAAAATCACAAAACTCATTTGCCATCCACAAACCTTCACTCAGGATTTAAAGTTTAGTCTAGGATTCACGACACCAAAATTTGCTTATTTACAAATATTTTTATTACATATTGTTTAGTTTGACAAAAAAATACACGTTATTTTTAAAATACAATATGTATTGTCAGTTTTGGATTCGCAAACACAGAATTTTCCACCCACATATAGGGAAATTGATCACAATTTTTTTTAGTCCGCGAATAGCGCATCCGCGAATACGTTAACCAAGAATAAGAAACTTTGACTGTACTTGTTTAAAGACTTTGAGAAATAATTTAATTAATTTTCTGGATATTAAAACGATTAATTTGGTTCGACAAGCAAATTTAATATTTTAGTCGTAAATCACTTGCTATAGTTTTCTCTCCCCTTGTCAAAGACTTGCGTACCATCCTTGTAAGGCTTAGCTTAAATATGTGTTTAGAATTTGTTTTTCTCCTTAAATTGTGTCAATACTTAGGTTTTATGAAATATAAATAATTCTCCCACAGATCAAAAAAATTTAAATATGTATACAATTTAGTTGCGTGAACTACTACTTAAAAATTGACAAATAGCGTTCATGTTGAATCACAAACAATCAAGAAATCAACATAATTTCGAAATCGCCCCCAAACACAAAAGAAAACTAGAAACGCCCTAACTGCAAATCGAGATACCTGCCAAACAGTTTTCGTGGAGGTTGCTATTCCGGCACGTTGTTAAATTGGAGGTCGTGTCGCGCCCCTGCTTTTCAGCACAATCGTCAATCAATCAAATCACGCCGCCAAATGAAACTCAACAAGGTAGTTTCCGAGCAATATCCTTATTGTGTGCACGGGGAACGGGAGTAATCCGTCAGAATCTCCCCGAATACGTGATCATTGTTAGTCAGTCCCTATTCCGGAAGGAAGTTGCCACAAGGGAAGCGAAGTTAAGTTGTATTTAAGGTTTTTTTCCATAACAAATTCGTCGTCGGAATATCAACGGATTCTGGTTTTTTCTTCGTCTTCTTGTCGATGTAATGGTTGGGATTATGGCTCGCGGTGACACCTCACTATTAATTATTGTCGTAGTCGGGAAAAGTTGTAATCGAATGTCTCGGTTGTTGCGGTATCGGTAGCAGGGACGTGTGTCTGAAGATAAAACGGGAGATCTCCGGTTGTCATTTCGAAACTTTGTATGCAAGATAAATGTTGGCCGTAATTGAAATGTTCGAAATAATTCGACAGTTTTATCAATCAGGGGCGGATTAAGCGGGCACTACGGAACGAATGAGACTCGAAATATTGGGTTGTCAACTTTTAACAACCACAAGGACGGATTATAGCCAATCTACACGTTTTGTTTGCGAATCTAGAGCCAGCTTAAACTTACTTGTGTCCAAACTAGTATATACGGTTTATACCACACTTCAAAGTTGATGAGAGAAAAGAAACTTTAGAAAATCAAAGAAGGCTCTGTGTACGATTTTGAAATTGGATCTGCTTAAAACATTTACATAAAAATAAAACTGATTGTGCTCAAAATGTATAACTGGTAGGTGGTAGACTCTCGTTGATAAAATTTAAAAGTCTTTAAGAAACTTTCTTCGATCTATTCGCAAAGAGATTTCTACTCTTCGGATGTTAACTTTGAGGAAAACAGTATCACTTTTAAGACGTTTGACCAAAAATTCCCAATTCTTTATTGATGATTTCGTTCAGGTAGTGGTTTTACACCTCAACAAAGGAGGCATCCCCGCGTTGGAGAATTTTTGGAATAAATGTCTTAGGCAGAGAAATCCATTTTGCTGAGGTAAGTAGTAGGAAAAGGTACCAAAATGTATCAAAAATGTTATAAAAGCAGAATAATAACAAGCCTTCAGAACCAGCAACTATTTCAGAAATATGTTCAGAAGCAGAAATTGGTTGTATTACCCAATTTCAGTGAGACGATTAAATGTCTTTTTCTGTGGAACTTATTCTTTATGGCCAAATATTGCTTTTAGCTATTCTGTTCTTTTTTAGCGGGCAACTCTGGATAAAGTCACACATTGCGAGCAATATATTATATCTAAGCAGTTTTAATTTTTTATTCCATAAATTTATTTTCTTAAAAATTAACTTTTATTTATTATTTTTATAATTATGGGAGAGATGCTGGTTTGTTTAAAAATGCTTAAGAAATTTTTATTTCTACCCTGTCAAAAGCCTTATTGAAGTCCATAAGACATAAGAGCGAGTAGTCATATTCTATTGCTTGTTGTTGGCGCTTCGACTTTTACTAACGCCTTGGTGTTCTGCTATGCCAATTTCATCCTATATTTTGGATATTGCAAACAATTTTGTAATTGAATCTCTTAATGCCACAATAGTTTTCAGTTTTATTTTTTAAACTTTTATTGTAAATAGTTAAGCTTAAACTATCTTTCAAGTCTTCTGGAAATTTTTGTTTTTTCATTACTTTATTGTATGTAAGGATCTTGCTTATTTGTTTATAGTGCATCTTTACCTTATTTTAATAATTTATTATAAATACTATCTGTGTCCGCGGCTTTCTGATTTTTTAAGTTTGTAATGGTATTCTTTATTTTGTCAATTGAGAACTAAATAACTTCTTCAATGCATCAATGTCAATTCTTCCACCGTAAGTTTTAGAGCTGTAGCTGTAGTGCTTTTGAATTATTGTATCATCGTCACTCGTTTCTGTTGTTGACATTAACCTATCATACCTACTCCATTATTTCTCTTTTTGTATTCTTAGCTTTTCCAGATATTTATTTGGGTTTCGTACATGTTGTTACTAATAAGCTTTTTGTTTCTTTCTTGTAGTCTTTTTAGCATTTTGTCTAATTAGATTATATCTGAAATAGCTATTAGGATTTAAAGAGGACTTGTATGCTATCAATGTCATTTTTCTTCTGCCACTAATTGTTTAACGCTGTCGTACTATATTGTCCTTTAGTTTCTTTTATTGTTGAATAATTTTCTACATCCCAGTGCCCCGTTTGCTACTGTAGTAAGTCTAATTTTAATTTTGCACTACGTTGTATATGGCAAACACTATTTTTGCGGGGCAAGTTTTTCTTTTAGTCTTTATTCCATATAGATATTAAATTATTCTATGCTGGGTGTTTTTAAAAAAATTAAAAACATTTTTATACTATATTAAAGTACAGGTACCGTAGAATGAAAATATTTAAGAACATCTTTTACACTGTATTTGAAAGTACTTCATGCAACTCTGACTAGTGTTTATTTAGAGCAAATTTAGAAGGCATTTTTTACTGTGTGAACTAGTTGGCGGTTTTTGACCTCAATTATAATTTCTGGCTTCTTTTACATATGTTGCTCTAAATGTTCTACGTCGGATATTTAATTTTGCAATTGGTCTTACAAAAAACAAAAAAATCTGCCAAAAGCAGTTAATAATATTCTTTGGATATTGGCTTCTTAAACTAATGCAGCTTTGATACAATTAATTTTATATTTTATATTGTTAAAGTATGGGTTTCTTAACATGATGTTCTTAGAAGAGGACAGAAAATTTGGTGGGTGTCTGGCATAAAAAGAAAAAATTCAAAGAGTTTGACGGTATTATGAAAAAATATATTAATAAGACTTTAGCTTCAATTCAATTTAGATGACGATTGCGTGGTGAACGTGAACAGTCTTGGATTTTTAGTTTCTTTTGATGCGTGGAGTTCTTTTTCTTCATTTATGGGCATTTTTTATGAAAGCGATAGGGGATGGAGGTCTGCCACAAATTACGTGGCGCCGGGTACGCAACCTTAGATAGATGTCGCTGAAGCTGTGGTGGCTTAATGAGGTTTTAAAAATGTCGCGTTTATTCTTGGCCTTTTATGTCCGGTAATCCCCATTAATGCCCTAATTAGGCGTCCGGATGGCGGGTAGGTGCGGGACAATGACGGGGCGAGTGTTCGCGACAGCCTAATTACTGCCGGTGCTCCCGTCCCGTATTTTTATTTACCCCCCGACTGTGACACAATATACGCAATTTGTCGTGGAGCAGGCCGGGTGGGAGAGACAGGAGGCCGGGAACGGCTCATTATCTACGCGAACGCTACACAAGGAATCCGCCGCTCCTGATAAAAGGATACATGTTGGAAAAATTCAAAAGGCAAATTTATTTCGAGCGAGCAAAGCGGGTCGTGAATAAAAAAGAAATTACATCGCAGGAGGGTGATAATAGGGCCGAAGACTCTTAAAAGAAAAATATAATTAGAAATGTGGAACAAGGAAATCAAACGAAATCAAAGCCGGGAATCAAAGTTGGCCAAACAGTGTCTCTCAATTGCCTACAAAAGGGGCGCCCCCGTCCTCCCACGCCGACGTCTTGTTTATATAAAGAAAAATCGCGTAATCAGTGAGGACTCCGCCCCCGATGCGATTTTTGATCGCGTTCTCAACAAAAGCTCCAACTTCACGTGGATTCTCTCGACAGGTTTTGATGAAGTCGTTTAATTGGTATCGTGTTGAACTTTATGGTCATTTTTATGCGGCTGGATGTGGTCGCCAGAGCCGGTCTAGCCGCCGAACGGGATTAATTAACGTAAAATCGAGACACACGACTCCCACATAGACGACAATAAGAAGATTAGGAAAGAATTTGGCGATTTTTCGTAGACGCCCACGTGCAGGTACGCATACATTAAATAAATATATCACAGTCCTGAAATATTACGCCGGTCGCTACATAAACTTAATTTTTTTCTCATTTATTATATTTGTCAACTCCTTTGTCTAGCGCCCACAGATCCAATTTATAACGTTTGCGAATTTATTAGAAATACCGAATTTCTCTCGTTTATGCTTTTATAAAACAGCTTGAAGCCGATTAGACGACGCTGTTTCAACCCAAAATCGCCGCCATCTGCCCACGGCTTCTAGATTTCTTTCGGGTTTCGTTATGGATGTTTACGGTTTCAGCAACATTTTTTAAATGAAACTTACACAGTCATTATGTCAATTCTGATTTTGGTTGAGATCTAGAAAGGAAGATTCTAAGCTTTCACAAAATTGAATTGTGGAAGTTTGCTTAGGGTCACAGATTTTATCAAAATAAATTACTGACTGTTGAGTGAATCAAATCAAAGGTTTAGCCGAAGGGCGTCATTAGAATTGACCGCAGCGCGGCCCCTGCATATCGTTAGGGAGTTGGAAAAGATGCTGATGGCACGGAAAATTTGACGAAAACACCAATTTTTTTATTGCGCACCGGATCCAGACGCAGGAAACGTTTGGTTGATTTCTGCGGTCTCCTGTAGGCGGCCCGCTCCTTGGAAGGACCAGCGATCAGATAGTGGCGTGATAAGTAGAAACGTGGAGACATTCGTTGCGATCAACAATTGTTCGGCCGTCAGGCGGCCCTCTAATGGAGGCCAACAAAGCGCACTGATGTCGACCTGTTGCATTGTGGACTAACTAGACGTCTTCTAATTGACAATTGTTTACAGCGGTTATCATTCATGTACTTGCAAATTCCTTCTACAGAAACCGCTAGATGCAGATAAACGTTCGTGGAGAGAACGCGAGCGCTTCTGAACGACCGATTCGTGATCCTCCCGTCTAATGAACGCCATAAAGTGGCCGATCAAATTGCTGCCGATGCGACCGCAGCAATTGTTGCTAATCAATAGCCGCACTTTTGCATCCGGTCTAATCAACCGACTAACGAGAACGCAATTACGGCGGCAACAGCGCTTTTGCAGATCTACCACAATCCCCAGTTCTTCTGAACCATTCTCGGAGCGAACACGAGATAAAATAACAATACATACAACAAAAATTAGCACTTTTACCGTTTAATTATATAGAGAACCTTGATCGTTCTTAATAACAGACGTGGAGGTGTGAAGACATCAACTTGTTTGTCAGTGGAAGCAAGTCGCCCACTGAATAGAAACATAAACACCCACGAAGGGTCTAAACGGCCGACTACCGACACGAACAGGTAGAAGAAAAAAGAACACTGGAGGGCACTCCGTCACCAGGAGACCTCATCCGAAGAGGATAACTGAGTCAATTGAGACGCGATAAATTCCGGCTTCAATTATCGCCGGTTCAAAGAACTTACGTATTGTTATATTTGTGTGTAGTACCTCCAAGGTTGTAACAATTAGAAAGAATCTCCCGTAGTGCCGGCTTTTCCTATTTCTATTGTCTAGTTGCCAACGACAATTGCGTGTTTGTTTAAATCTATTTACTTTGATACTCGAAAGAATCTGTCGAACCGCAATGATGTCAGCAATAAACGTGAATGTTACCACTTTTTTCCAACCACAAGTGGCCACGTTCTATTATTTGTGTGTGGACTTGCAGTCGCCCACGCGACCAAAATCAGCAGCCGGACCCATCCGGAATCTGACCGGCGGCTACAAAATTGAATTTACTTTATCTAACGCCCTCTAAAGGCCTCGATTTTTTCTAGAAACATTTGTGTACATTGTTTATAAAAAAAACAAATAAATCTATTTTAACCATTACAAATTTATTAATAAATTTTTTTAGGAAAATTATTTTAAAACTTACTCATTGATACTTTATGGAATAATTTAAATTTATGTTATTTTTTCAGGAGTATTAGCATGGAATGATCAATAAATCTGCAAGGCAACAATAAAACTCTTGTAGTCTGTAGCTAAATAATTATTAATTTTTTATCTACTTTCATCTTTCGTCTAAAAATGCAAATTCCTTTGAGTATTGGTTTAAAACGATATGAATATTGTTTATAATAACTTGATTTTTAAATTTTATATTAAACAATCAGTACTAGATGGTTGAAAGTGAAAGTCTAGGCTATGTTATTGACTCATTTGCAATCATTTTAAATATATTTTTATTGTTCTGCTTTCAGCTAATTAGACGTCCTAGAGACTACGTTTAATAGAAATGTACCCGCCGGCTACATAAATTCCTAGATATCTATTGTCAACCACCCCGAATATTTAGGACGAGAGTCCCAAACTCTCGGATCGAGAGAAAAGAAAATTAAAATCAAAATCATTATTGTACATACCACGAAAATTTGGAGAGGTTTTGACATTCAAAATATCAGTAGTGAAACTACATTATCGGTCATTATTGTACAGTTAAATCTTTGGCTATATCTATCGAGTTATTACGGTAAAGCTTAGTGGTATTTAATAAAAAGCTACGAATACAAAAATGCATGAAAGTTTTCAGATGTTGACTAATGTTAATGGTGTAGAAGCAAACTTCCCATAGGGAAGTTTTTGTTAAGTAGTTGAAGTATTCAATTTTCATGTTATAACCACAAAAATGTACTTTAAGAGTGATTTGCCGGTACGACGGTAATAGACTAAAAGCGTTGTATGATCATTTCCATATACAATGTTAGAAGTTAGAAGTTGCGGGCATATAAATGAGTCAAGTGATTTAATTATTTGGATACATCTATATTCTAGGTAGAAACTGTATTAGATTGTAATTCTTTATATGACTAGGCTATAACATATTTCTTATACCCATAATGATTTTGATGACAATCAGCTCAGATGCAGAATTTATGTTAGAACTTACAACAATAGATCTTTGGTGGTTTTCTTGTCTTTAAAAGTATCGATCTTGAAGAGAACTGACTACCACCCTTCAAGTCCCATTTTACAAATATCTATTACTAACTATTCTTTTTAACTTACCTATGACCTAACTTTTTCAATAAGTTACTAAAGTTTTACCATTTTATTAACTATGTTTTTTGCAATTTCTTAATAACAATTATTTTTGAGAAGAAAAGAAGTAGAGAAACTGATAGGCGTCTCCATAGATTCGGCACTTAAGATTTCGTAATTATAATTTTTTTTATATTGTAGAGATACATAGAACTTATTAATAAATGTAAAAAAATTAAGTTTAATATTTATTTTCAGCGGTCTAAATATATTATCCTAAATATTCGATTATACCTAAGTGGATAACTTCATTGCTTGAGTAAATTTTACCCCAATTTTAAATGAATGGGTCAATAGGTCACTCTGTCATTTTGTATCCGGATCACATAAAAGCAAGGAGGTTAACTGGTTAAAACGCGTTTAAAATGACTACGTAATTAGCAATCTTTTCGTAGATACCGCACCTTACTTTCTTTAACTGCCTGGCTTCTTCTTGATTTTTGTAACAGGAGTAAATATTTTGACACAAACTCGGAGAAAATATGCTATTAGTTCTGCCATCTCGTTAGCAATTTGTATCAGCCTCAATCTCTCATAGGAGCGAAGAGTTTTCCGGATACTGCAATATTCGCATTTTTTCTTGTAACAGGAATAAAGATAAATAAAGGCAAATTTGGCCTTAATTTGTAATAAAGTCTGATATCTTGGTAACCATTTATATCAAGACCACATAATAGTGAACAGATTTTCAATTTTTGTAAGTTTTCACATTACAGAATTCTCTTTGTTACCTCTTTGCCTTAATGCAATCTTGATGACTGTAATCGGAATAAGAATTTCGTTTGATTTCCTATTTTAAAGTGAGCGGCAGTTTATATCAGGAGCAGGTATAAACAAGAAGATTATATTTCTTCTTATAGTTAGAATAAGATTTAAATGATCAGAGTAGAAAATAATACAGCTTAAATAATTTATTACATATAATAAATGAATAAACCTAAGGTATTACATTCCAGTTTGGTGTGAAAATTCACGTAAGTTTTAGTAAACACTCAATTAAATGGTAACAAAATGCACCAGGCGCATCCACCATTTTCAACATGCTACAAGAAATTGAGTTAAAGGAGAAATTGTTACTGTTGAATAAATTTTGCATACAAAAGGCAAATAAATGAGTGTCGTTGAATGTTAGATTGTTATTTTATTCCAACATTAGTCATTCTTTAACTGGCGATGGTACTGAAGTCGTCTTAGAAAGCAAATAGCTGAATCGATTCGACTGGATGATTTGCGTGTAGATTTGTTCAAAAAGGAAAAGAAAAATTTAATAATTCCTTGTTTCGTATGATGACAGTAGGTTCCTAGGTTTCAGGCTTTTTACCGGTAGTAAAATTTTAGCCAAAGTTGTTGCAAATCATCATAATCTACTTCATTTACTCCAAATAAAATCTTTTGTAAATGAATAATTTTCTCAAAACGATTAATATTTCAGCGTCAAAGTTATGAGCGCAATGTCTAGTGAGGAATGCCGGCACGGTCCCACTATTTCATGCAAGCGTAATAAATGCGAAGCACTATAAAAATTTAATTACAATATATCACAAAAGAATTATAAAAGCCTGTAACCGTACAAACGCCATAATTAATGATTGTACGTAGTCCTGGCGCAAAGTTGTAGAAAAACGGAGGCATAAATTACGGCCGTTTCTGACAGCAGGAATTTTAACGAAGTTGTTTCATAATTTGTCGTTATAAGTGTCATTGTTCTCGACAAAACAGAATGCCGTGGAGAGACGCTATTATCTACTCCACACGGTATTTATTGAATTACTCGTCATTACTCCGGCTCGCAGGCTCCGGCTTCGAGAAGCGGAGCGCCGCCGCCAACAGCAGCGCTATGTTGATCCCGTGACTCCAAACAAGATTATTTCCGTGCAAATTCGGCATTGTCCCTGACATGCGGGCGTGTGTTGCTTACCAAATCACGCACTCATTGTCTCCGGGGTGTGCGTTTGAAGCCTGACAATTCCTTATCCCACGCGCTGAGGAAATCCATAATTGCGTCGGATTCAAGGGAGTTTGAGAACGGGAGGCGGCACGTAGCAGAACTCGGCACCTGTTGCGTGATTATTAAAAATTGACCGTTCGGACAAAAGCACGATTTGCATATGGGAAATCCGAAAACAATGTCCAATTTGCCGGTAAGGAACGCGACAATGCGGAGAACCCTTGCCCCCGACATGTCAAACAATCCTGCAATAAATTGCTTACATTGTTCCCGTTTCTCTTACGTTACAGGGCGAGGGAACTGTCACTCGGTCTGTGGGGGACCGAAATCATGTTACGCGATAAATCAATAACTCTGGAATAATACCAAGTTATTGCGACGACCGACACCGGCAATAATTCAGGAGGATACTCGTCGTCTTCTCCCGATTAAAAATTTTAATTGATTACGTCATTAAGCCCATGAGAACTTCTATTCAAATCCGAAGAATGTAGTACAAATATATAGTATTTATGGTCCATTAAAAATAAAGACAAATAAATAACATCAAAATAATGGTTCTAGTTTTTTTCCCCGACCGAAACGCCGACATCTTAGGATTCATTTGCATGCAAAACACGTCGTTTGCTGAAACGTCTAGGAAATCTCTCACGCGGCGGGTTAACAGCATCTTATAAAGCCCATGCTTGTATATTAAATTATAATTCGTTTCGCGCATAATTTTCATTTAAAACGTCCACACAATTTCTTCGGTCGATAATTGCACCTACTCGGTTATCGTTGAACACTAATTGTGACAAATCGGATAGGAACGACCATCAATTTACGCCGGGTATCATTTAATTACTCTGAAAGTGCCTCTACAAGGATCTAGAATGCATGCATCCCAACTTCAAACTATCGATTTTGATTTTTGCCGACAAGAAAATTACCTTCTTCAATAAAATTTTTTTATAATCGCATCCAATAAGAGGTTTTGGTTTCAGTTCCAAGTCTTTTTTAACCAACTTCAGTAAAGAAGAGTCGAAGCATTTAAATGGTCATAAAAATGTTTCATACACTTTGCTACCTTAAAGGCATAATATTGATATTAAAATTAAATTTAAATTATAAATAATTGAATAATATATGGCATTAGGAAAATTGTTCCTCGAGGGGTGAAGAATAATTAACAGAAAAAATAATAAATTTTTTATAATATTTACAAGCTCAAAAGCAAATTCTTCAGTTTTTATTCGTGTAGGGCCAAACAGCAATTGAAGTTAAATAACGCAGAAGAACTATTAGAAAAAAGATCAAAGAATATAAAAACTTGAAAGTATTACAGAGAAAACTAAATTCAAATTTGAGTGTAAACCAACATAAGAGAAAAGTACAACACATAACAAGTCAAAACTAGCACAGTTAAAGGTGTACTACCAAAGCTATTTACTGCTTAGTCAAAGCAAGCAAATTAAACCAACAAAACTAAATACAACCGGCTGGAGAAACAGAATGGTATGACAACACATAACAGGACAACAGTTAATAAAAAGTAAAAAAAAAACTGATTACAATACAGTAGAACCTCTTTAATCCGAACACAGTTCAATCCGAACATCCAGTAATTCGGACACCCGCTTTGCCGAGTCATAGTCCCTACACTACTTGTTAATCCGAACACTACATGCATATGTCAAACGCCATAAAATGTATTATTTATTGTTAATTGGAAGTGTTTTTTGACCGTTTTACGTAAGAATGATTTGTGTATACTAAGCATGCCTCTGTTCACGTTTTGACGCGCTCTCGGTGCTTAACCTGTCAACTTCAACTCGTCGAAATGCCGGGAAGAAAACATAATAGATTGAATTTTAACAAAAGTACAAAATAATAAAACTAATTGCATCCGGACAATCTGTCCGGATATGCGATCTGTCGCACAAACATACGTAGTTGGAAAATCAACGGTAGCTGATATCCATAAGAAGACAAAATTATTTAAATTGGTTGCATCTTCAGACTCCGGCCTAAGAAACAGAAAAAACTCTAAAGCTGAGTTCCTATCCAGAAATAGAAAAAGCTTTGTATACCTGATTTCTGCAGGAAAAAGCCAAAGGTAAGTGAAAATTGATCGCATTGATCGCGAGCTACCTATTAGCGCAGACTTCATCATTGATAGAACAAATTATTTGAACTTTAATTTGTTCGGTTAAAAAATTTGTTGTTTCTTTTTACAGGGACTCCTTTGTACGGCAATATCATATGTGAGAAGGCCAAGTTCTTTTACCATTAACTTACTCAATCTGAAGATTTCAAAGCAAGTTCGGGGTAGTTTCAGAAATTGGCATCAGGCAATTGAGCATTTCGGGTGAAATACTCTCTAGTAATGTTGATGCTGTGGAACCCTTCAAAGTACAGCTGATGTCAAGAATAAGAACAATGAATCTTCAACTTCATTAGATTTATAACGCAGATGAAAGCGGTTTATTTTGGAGGGTTTTGCTAAAGAAAACGTTAGCGCATCGTGGCGAAAGGTCAGCTCCTGGACGAAAGATTAGTAAAGAAGAAGTAACATTTATGCCCTGTGCAGTCAGTATGTCAGTGGCAGTCACAAACTTAAACTCTTTGTACTGGGGAAAACAAAAAAGCCTAGAACTTTTGGAAATGCTTTCGTTTCAGTTAGTTATAAAAGTTAAAAGAAAAGCTGGATTACAAAAGATATTTTCTATGAGTGGTTTTACACTGAATTTGTGCCATTAGTAAGACAAGAACTCCATGAATTGAATCCACCTCAAAAAGCAATTTTGATACTGGACAACGCTCTAGGGCATCTCAAAGATTTGGTCAATGACGATAATTAAATAGCCGTTATGTACATGCCTCACAGTTGTATGCCATTAATACTACTCATGGACCAACATGTCACTCAAGCTGTTAAGCTTTTTTATCGAAAAAAGCTACTCAAAGCAATCATTGATTCAGAAACCGACATTCCTGAAACACTAAAGGAAATTAACTTAATAGATGTGGTCTATTCTTTTGACGAAGCATGGCAGCGTGTTACTGTTTAGCTAATAAAGAAATCGTGGATACCACTCTTATTGCAACTTCAGCAACTTCCGATGATAAAGTTGATAACATTCCTTTATTACTGTTGGCAGAAAAACTTGTTCAAGAAAAGGAACAAGAGGGCTTCCAAATAGAGATGAATGAGATGAGAAATTTGTGCTTAAAAATTGATGAAAATATGCAACTTAGAATGAAAGAAATTGAAGAATGGATTTCTGGAGATAATGAGACCGGGATATTCTTAACGAATAATGATATTGTAATGGAAGTGAAGAAATCCTCCGACGAAAATAGCAAATCTAGTTCTTCTAGTGATGAAGTTTATTCGAATACTATCATGCACCAAAAAGCTATTTCTTCTTTCAATATCTGTATCATATGGACATCAGAAAATGATATACCATCCCATTAAGTGCATTTACTTTACGATCTTCGTAACAAGGCACTCAATGTTGAACTGGATTGTAAAAGAGAACGAACCATTACCAGCTATTTTCCTGTGTTGCGAAAGTAATTAAAAATTATGTTTTGATTTTTTTTTTGATTTTTAGAAAATCCATATTGTTTTGTATTGCCATACGTAGCAGGATTATTATTTACATTTTGTTTTGCTGATATCTAGAGATATGAATGTATTGGAACAAAACTTGCTGTGTTTTATTTGATTCTTAAATCTCCATATCCCAGTAATTATTAAGTGACTTAACTTGCATATTCCATTCTTATATTAACATTTTTCATAAATATTCAGTAATTCCGACAAATCGATAATTCGGATTAACCCCGTGTATTTAATTGTCCGGATTAAAAAGGTATATAATACACGTATACTCAACATTGGACCATTTACTGCTGTTCTGCAATAGTGAATATTATTAAGGCTTATTGCAACAGAGATAAAGTATCTACTTAAATGTCTAGAAAATAATGGAAATGGAAAGAAGCAACAGCTTATTGATTTTATATAATTCATTGACTTATAATATATTTTGCTCGTGTTTTTTTTGTAGATATTTTCTATTAATTGGTTTTATCATTTCTCCAAGTGTTATATGAATTAGATGTATTCCCAATATTCATTCGCGTTGAAAATTGCTGGTCTTGCACACGACAGGGTTTTCGTTGACAACATTTAGACAAAATCGCATTTGCTATTTTTAGGGGGTTAGCTTTGAGTTCTTCTGGTAACTAAAAATTTTTTCTCTTGAACATATTCAGCAGTATTGTAAAGATTGAATAAATATTTACATTTTGATTGAGTCAAAAGCCTTGTAGTCTACTCGCTGGCTACCCGTGTTATAAAACACGTTTGTTGTACTCGGTTATATAATACATCAAATTTACTTTTTAGCTACGTTGTGATTATTTTTATTAATGATTTACACAGCATTAGTCAAAAATCTGGAACTAAGCTTATTTTGTCAAGACTGTTAAATTTAGAGTAAAAGTGAAAATTGTTTATCAATTGACTAATTTAAGACCATTTTTTTACAAAATACCACTGGCAATTTTTGGCTGCTACATTTTTTTTAATTTCTGAAATGGCAACGTACTAATGTTTCTATTTAGCCTGACGTAGAAAATTATTCTTCATACAAGATTGAAAATGGTTTTATTGTACACCAAATCCTTTATTTATAAGTAATTTAAAAAAAAATCTTTAAACTTTCTTAATCTAGGAGAACAATTTTGAAGGTAGATTTTTTAACTGGTGCAAAATAGCAATATACAATAGAAATATATGGAAAACAATGCAAAATACTTTGAAAAAATATAGAAAAACTATCAACTTTGCTTTACTAAGAAAGCCTGAGCAACAGAGTTGTGCGCCTAGAGCGGGTGTTGACGATTTAACTAGCTAACTTTGTATTGATAAAAAAAATTGGAAACTTGAGGAGTAAGCACCTAACTCTTCATTTGTTCTTTCTTTTCATCCTGAGGGCGCTTGAAATAATTTCAGTTCTAAGCTCGATGGTCGGGTCCGGACCGGCGTTGCTCAATTCGATCGGAATTTAAAAAGCCCGGATCCGGCTCCAAAAAAAATTTCCGTAGCAATGGCATAAATTTCAGCCACTTGTCGTCTTGCTGAAGATCCAAAACATTCGAAAGGTAACGGTCTGCAATAAAATTTATCGAACTTACACGTTATTAAAACAAATTAGAGCCCGCCAGTTATTTATGGTTTTTAATAAACGGCCGCGATATCGCCTAACAAATTCAACCTCCTCACTAATGCCAGGAATCCCCACTAAATTACTGGGTAGTGTTAGAGTCGGTATTTTTGAAACATGTCCAGGCCGAACCGGGAATGTCATGCATTAAAACCTAAACATATAGTTTCGGGAACAATGAACTACAACGATAGGTAAACGATCTGACAGGTAGTCGATCCGCATTTTCCGTGATGATGAAATTCGATATAAATTTAAAAGGCTAATGCGCCGCTTACGCGCGCTAATGGTCACCCGTTGTTCCTCAAAACCTCCGGTATTTCTGGAGGCGATAAATTTCAAAAGCGGCTCCTCTCAAGTGTTAATCGGATCGATTTCCATTTTTCTGCTGAAAACGGAATTCCTGCTGGAATAATTGCTGGAATTACAACAATAATTGTAGCAGTAACTGTTTTTAATTTCTCGTATAGAATCAGTTTTAATGGATTTAATAAGGCAGGCAAAAAACTCGTCTTTATTTACACAACGGAAAAGCTCAATTTGCGATGGACTGCGAACACTTTTTTGCTCGATTATTGTCATTTTTATTTCATATTGCCGCCGAAATGGCTTCCTCGCGACGACGGGATGACAAAGGACCGGCGATCTGGACGAAGCTAATGCGAATGTTTTAGATATTTGCAGAAGGCCGGGACGCCAACCACCATTAGTACCCATCACATTCACAATGCCGTCCGGACATTCCCAACTAATAGACTGACCACCTAACAGATTGCGCCACTTGCATTCTTCTTATTTATGGGGACCGATGTGCATTCGTTATCGTCCTTGTGCTGCTTCGCAGGAGCGTCCAAATCCTCCTACAAACCATTTTTTGAAATCTGAAACAGAACCTCTTTGCACTAGTCTTCCAGTCTTTAAAACTATGAAAACAGCATTCATTCTCTTGGTAATTTTTTAGATAAATTTATCTGCAGCCATTTAATAGTTTGATAGCTATCTAACAATGCTACTCAAATTCAGATTTAATGACTGGAAGCTTCAGGTCGGAGCTTCTCTGTTGATTGGATGTTACTCATCGACAGGACATATTCTTGGACGCCGTCACTGAACCAGCTTTATTATTGAATCATAATAAATACCGATAATAATAACGCAGTTACCGCTTCCCGCGCATAAATTACGAATAATTGGATCCGAACACAAATAAACTCACTGGCAGCCGTATTTATTGGAATTGTAATTATCAGCCGGTAAACATTTTAATTTGCTTTCTGCAAACGGGTTATGGACTCGGTTTCCGCAGATATTGACGTTAAAAATGTTATTTTTTCTTCGTAGACATGACGTCCGTTGAGGTATTGTGGCTTTAGCTTTGATTAAATTAACTTCTCTGGATGCCGTTGTAAGCCGGATAACGCGTATCGCCAACATAGATTCCCTCAAGTGACATGTTGATAAACTAGAACGCTACTGAACCAGCTTCGCCGCTATCAGCTAATGAACTTGCAAATCTGCAACCGAACGCGAGGGCACAGGTATTATCGACGAGCCAGAGGTCCAATAATCACCGTCGTCTGAACCATGACTTCTGAAACAGATGAAAGTGACTATTTTAATTGCAAAGACACGAGAAACAGACAGTCACAAGTCTAGTATTGTTCCCACCGTTGATGACACATGATAATACTTGGTTATAAGATATAAGATTGACAGGTAGAAAAGATTACTAGGCACCAATCTGAAACTTGATGGTGAAATCTAATCTTTGAAATATTTAACAGTTGAAAAAATTAAGAGGTAGTTTCTTTTATTCCTTTTCCAAATTGTGTTACTTTTTTCCACTAGACGTTCAAATATTTAGTCCATCTTCAATATTTCTAACGCACATATAAATGAACTTTTAATTTTAATCGGTAGGTTGTGACGTGTGAAACTTAGGGAATTTTAAAACTTCACTGATTTTAGTAGGTGTGTAGTTGGAGGGGTGAAGAAACAAAAGAGCGAGACTCGAGAGGTTTGGGACAGACGAGATTGTAACTAGTGAGGCGGCTCGAGTGGTTTCGATTTTGAAATTCGTGTTTTTGAATTTTTTGTCTACCGACCTCAACTGGATCCTAAAGTTTTCGAGATTGTCGCTCAAAAACTACCGTAAAAAGAAAACCCTCACTACACAAGTTTCCTTTTTTATTTGTTTGATACCGATTTTTACCGATATTTTTTTGGATTATCGACCTTAGCGTCAATTTGCCACGTTCTGGGATATTCTTCAGGAAAAATTGACGCTATTGTTTCCCGTCACGGCGCTCTTCCTTCGAATTCTTCTACCACCCGTTTCTGACTGTTGGACCAGAATCCCGAGGATTCAGCTTAGTTCAATTCAATTTTCACGCACAAAATTAATAAATTTTTTTTATTCAAATTTAATAACGTGTTTCATCCTCAAATTAATAACAATTATCACTCATGTAAGACTTAAGTAACGTCCACCTTACTAAGGTTAAATTTATTTTACATTTTTATATTATTATTCAAAATTTAATTTTTTTCCTATTAGCCAAAAAACATTTAAATTCACCTTTTAAAATTTTTTACACTGTTTCCAATTCTGCAGTAATTTTGTTTTGATTTTTAAAAATTAGTGGCGCCGATTTTTTAAATTAAATTTACTATTTTTCGTTTAACCCACGAACCCGCTCGTCACTATGAAAGCTGTCGTTCGCTGTGACGAATAAATTCGTAAGATTTAACGTTACAAGGTTATAATAATTTTACTAAATTCTAAAAAAAGTGAATCGATATCTGGATGCCAAAAGAAACTTTGACAAAATCCATTATGTACAGGTGTGGTAATAACTAAGAAAAATTAAAATTTTGAAAGCCCATTTAGACGCTCATGCAATTTGCGCAAGCCGGCTTGTGCATGCAAAGTTGCACAAGTGTGCAGTACAGTCATTTTTGTACAGAGAGGTGGCTTTTGAATCCGTATACAAAAACTTGTATGCGAATTTGTTTACCAGTCACTAATTTATTATCTTTAGTGGTTGATATGGTAACAATTATTATTATTATTATTATTATAAAAGTACGTGCGTTAAACGCAAAATTGGTCACTAATACGCATGTTCTAGATTGGAGCTGAGGTTGGAGTATTGTGCAAATGCTCTAACTGATGCAAATTTTCTAACAGCACTAATTTCAAGCTAAACTTTTTGGCTTGTGCAAGCTTAATGCTTGCGTTCACGCAACGATTTGTTTGCACAAATTGGCATGCACAAGCCGATTTGCGCAAATTGTATGAGAAGATAGAGAATCTAATAAAGTTCCTAAATGCATATAAAGATTAAACATTAATCGGCTAAAAAGTACATATGTGAGATACGAGCCTAATTGCTGCTAGAATACTAAACGAGAAAAATGTAAAAACAAGAATAAAGAAAGGACCATGCTAAGATTTTGAAAACTTGCAAATACCCAAAAGCAGAATATTTCTAATATATGAGAATAAATTAGAAATAGACATCTGTTCAAAAATATAACAGTTCAAAAATGAATGTAGAATATCGAAAACTTAACACAATAGAGGGTCTGGTTCTGGATAAAGTGCAGGTTATGTTTGTGATCGCCGATGTCACTGAATGATAAAGCAATTATGAAATTACAAAAAGATTATCAAGTTAGATTGTACAGTATGATTGATTATCAAAAGTGTCATGATTCCATTTTCAATGTTTTATTGCAATAATCAGCTTAATATATTGAAACCAATATTTATCTCAGTGAATTCACTAGTTTTTACTTATTATTTAGTATACTTGTCTTTTTTAACAGCAACCCGATTATGAGATGTTCTTTCTTTTGTCTCTTATTTGAAATTAAATTAAATTTATTACATCAATTTTTTCAAAATTATGTCAATTTTTTAACGAAGCACGCATGTTGTCCAGTGGTGTGCCTAGGTTGTTCCATTCTCTTTTCCTTTCGTCTTTCTTTTTTTCTCCCTCAGTTCTCTTTTTCTACTATATATCGATCTGTAGGTTGAAAACATAATTTTGACTAAATTTGGTATACCTACCTACATGTTGATGTAATAGTAAAGTTAGGACTTACCAATTTATTGTAGCAAAACTACAAAAAAAAGTTTCATCAACATAAATTTTGATTTCTACCAGTTCTAGCAGTTAATCTTAGTATTTTCCAAATCATATAGGTAAATTTCTAATTTATTTAATTACCCATATGCGTTATTGTATAAATAATAAATGTTTTACCTAGCACCTTAGAAATTGATTCAATAACTATGTCTCATGGAGACAACAATAATAAAATTTAATTAAATAATCTTAATGCATCCGGTATTAAGTAATACAGGCAGAAGCCTCACCAAGCATTAGAGGAGCAGGCCACGGACATACAAATTTTATAAAATAGGACATTGGGACAAATAGTCAAAATCAAAATCCTCCTTGAAACAGATCGCTCTGAAACAGTCCAAAGAATTCTTTTGGCTGTTATAATGGATATTTAAAATAAAAAATTCTGTTGTCTTGGAACAAGTGCAGAAATTATTGCACAGTTATTTGGTTAAAACCAATTTACTGTATGCAAAGAAACTTTTTCACTTTTGTGGACGTTTCTGTTAATGAAATTAGTGTAAGAGGAGCAGTGCAAAAAATACCTATCTGGCGGACAAGAATTTCACATATGTAACTGTATTCAAAAATGTTCTACCAAGAAATGTTTATGTAAATCAACCGACAAATTTTGGAAACCAAGTTATCATCATGTACTACCAAGTAACCTATGCCTATGTATACCTATACTATATAGTGGTCTTTTGCTTTTAGTTGTTTTTGGCTTTTTTAAACCTTTTTTAAAAATATGTTCAGTATCTTCAAAATCTTGGTTTTACCAATTCGAACTAGTAAATCTTAAGATTGAACACCCTGGCCTGGTAAAACTCCAAAATTAAATATTTGACACAAGCATACATACCAGGTTTAACTTGCCTATTCTAAAAATCCCAAATTTTCGAGTTTTTACTGTAACATATACAATAATATCCTACGGTTATGAAGTTATACTGTCTTTTAAGAATCAAAAGAACACTTTCCCTTTTTCTAATTAGCTTAGTTGATAAGCTAATTATTGTCTAATATATCAGGCACGAAGCTAAGAAGGATTCTAAGTCAACTTTGCCCAACCAAAAATTTCCAGAAGTTGTTCAATTTTTTTAATTAAAGCACAGGCACAATTATTATCTGTGGAAATTAAAATTGATGCAGCCCATTTGACTTTATTTAAAGATAATTAAAACTATATTAAAACAATTATTGACGTCTTGCTGTTTACTGCACCAAAATATTTTACAAAGAGGGAGCAAGGAAAATATAGAAAGTAGAAAGTGCTAACATAGAACATTTTATGGAATTAGAGAATATCTTTGCTAAACATATTCTTTTGATTAAAAAGAAATTAGTTAACAATGTGTTGAAAAATGTTAAATATACGAGCCAGCAAATTTAGAAAGAAGTTTTGTTCACTCTGTCGAAGATGGTTATGCATAAGATCCGATATGGATTGCGGTAACTGCTTTATTCTTCAAGGAAGCATGCCCTTCTCTCGTTTTATGCCAATTGGTCGGAGTCAATTTAGGATCGAAATTTCTTTCGCGAGGGACTGCCAATTGAGTGCTGAGTTCATGAGTGTACCTTTATCGTGACATTATCTCAGGTAAGGTTCAATTAATTGTTTTGTCACAAATTTCATGTACTTTTTACATATGAGAATTTTCCTATCATAACACTTAAATGTACTTAAATAAATAATGTCAAAAAATTTGTCGTTGTACAAAGACATGTCGGACAACTTAATAAATATTCACTGCAATATCAGTTCAGAAAACTTCACTTTTGGTGCGATTTTAGAAACTAATCTTTTCTGCTTTTTAATTATTTGCATCCGTTTCTCCGGAATGGTGAATTGAGACCGCAGCAAAACTAGGATATATGACAGAATTGTAGATTCTTAAGTAAATCCATAGAACGACAAATCCACTGCTCTATTACGTAAAGGTAAAAATTTATTAATTACTAGTGTACCAATTATCTGGCATCTTATTATGGTTGGTGCCATAATTTGGCTTACATAATCTGATAACACCTTGTAATGCTGCTTGAGATGGTTCTATGTTATCATTACCCTTTTCATAATATCAGTAAGTGTTGAAACGTAACTGCTTTTGTGGTCAGTCAGAACTTACAATTTTAACTCATATTTGACTGGTTATCAAGGAGTGTTTTGGAAGTGGTTTCATCACGAAATGCCGATAACATTTCATCCACAGTCATATTGGACATTACAAAAAATGAGATTTGTGAATTTTGATTAAATTTTTGTAAAGTTTTGATATTGCTGCGGTTTGATCTGTTATTTTTTGTTAGGCTCGGTCTTCTGCATTGTCAAATCTCAAGCAGTGGTTAAGAACTTCAAATTGCCAAAGACATCCGAACTAGTTCCATATGTGGCAAATATCGAAAAAGTCCTCGTGATTCGATTCTAACACGGTTGTATAAATTCACAGCCCAAGAACACACTTCATTTCGAGTACAAAGCTCTGACTTTTGCCACTAAAGATATCACCGCTAGAATTCTTGGATTCTTAAAGGACAGAGCTCCTGACCACTTGAATCTGTTCTGGTCAGCCAAATAGTTTTGTCGACTAATTTGGCGATCAAATGACTGACGACTTCGTGACATTAGACTGAGATTCACTGTCTGGTGATTGAGGTAGACATGGATATACTTCTTGCCCGAGTATGTGCAGATTGACAGTCTTCTTATGGTACTGCGTCACTGGATTGAGCTGGATGCTCGCCAATATGACAATTTCTATCTTCTTCATCTGATGATAGTTCAACCTGGGACTCACTCTTTATAAAAACTTTATTTTCAAAATTGGGATTGTCGTATCTCACAACGTTCGGAACTCGTTTTGGTCACCATGTGCGACCCCACCATGTAAAAATTATGTTGATTGCAAAAAGGAAACAAATCTCAATTTCAAACGTAACAGCTGTCGTGAGGTCCGAGGAACCGAGACACCACTATACTTTGCAAATAAACAATTTGACCTGAACGGCATTCTTGCTAAATACATTATACGTGTTTATGTGTAGTTCTAGTATCCATAACAAATTAATCGGAGGCAAATAAAATTCAATTTTATACTTAGTTTATGCATGTACTGTTAAATTTTAAAATTATTGTTTAATTTAATTAAAAGATTAAAGTAATTATTTAGAAAAAGTTCCTTCAAATTTTGAGGAGGCATCTTTTGTCGAAGTCCGCAGAAAAAACTGTTAATGCGATGTGTTCGGATAAAAGTTTAGCAGAATTTGCGTGTGTATATTTTGAGAAAATTAATATA
Source organism: Pyrochroa serraticornis (assembly GCA_905333025.2). Taxonomy (NCBI): domain Eukaryota; kingdom Metazoa; phylum Arthropoda; class Insecta; order Coleoptera; family Pyrochroidae; genus Pyrochroa; species Pyrochroa serraticornis. The sequence goes on along the minus strand of HG995157.1, from coordinate 1,693,389 downwards.
AGTTCAGAAATCAAAATCGATCTTCTAAGTGAGCAGGAAAGAAAAGCTGAACTTAAACGCTTTTTGTGACCACAGACAATCAGGAAAAAGTTACGTCTCTCCCAGTTTGTCTTAAATTGAAACATTTATCCGATCCTTGTCTTAATTTTAAAATTAATTAGTAATCAATTTAATGAAAGTTCTAGCATTATAAAAACTACCGGTGCCTTGACCAAGTGCTTGTTAAATTTGATGCCGCCGACAATACAAGCATATCATCTTACATTAGGTAAGTATTTCTCTTAATTTACGTGACCCACACTTAAAATGTTAAGTCCGGTCCTGGTCCATCCAGCATGTAAACACTACCTTTATACTTGCAATATACAGGCTGTTTTATTAGTATCACCCGTACTGTAATTATATGATTTAGAAGGTTGAAATAAATCGAAAGAGTGATAAAAAGGTTAACTGATCTTCGTTAACGAGTTATTGAAAACAAGAAATCTTTTTATCAATTTTTTTATGGCATTTCAAATGGTGGTCAAATTAATGTTTTTCTACTTCAATTCAAACTTCACACATAGCAGAATTTAACATGGTAGCAAATTCTCTTTCAAGTCTGTCTTCATTTATTAATTCCAAAATAGCGTGACTAGATGCATCAAAATTGTTAGCTTGTCAACATCTATAAAAAAAATCTTTTCTTTTAAAAACCCATAAAAATGTAATCCAAGAAATTTAAATTGGATGATCTAAGAGGTTAATATGAGGATTTTTCTTCCGACCCAGCTTAAATCTAATAAATCTTTGTTCAGTTTTTTTTTACTTTTACATTATAATATTGAACTCACTAATTTAATCTTGATACTAAAGGAATGATATGAAGAATTTTATATAGCAATTAAAGAATTTTATAGCTATTACGCTATTTTTGAGATAGTCTGTAGATATGAATTTAGTTTTAAATTCAATCTTAATTTCAAGTTTAGCCACCTCTCAATTAATTTTTTCTCACTTCTGAATATTTTATTAAGACAATATATAACAAATACTATCATACCATGGTAGATAAAAAGTTAATGGTAATTACTTAAGAGTATTTACTTCAGAGTATTAAAGGCAAATAAATCATAAATTTTTTAAAATTATTGCAAATGTTCCACCACAATATAGTAATTTCAAGTAAATATCAATTTTTCTAACCTCTCTTTTTTAATATTTTACTTCCTATGAGCATTAATAAAATTAATCCAACTTTATATCATGACAATAAGTAGGTTTTGTATACAGACCGAGTTTCTTGTGTCTGGTGACTAAATTGTCAATTTCTGCCAAGAAATGTCTTCAAAGGTTATGTAATCTTCATTATCGCGCTATAATTTAGACGTGTAATATAAAAATTTTGAGCGGCATCTCTCTCTTTTGATTTTGGTAGATATGCCGACATGCTATTGAATGAGATGCCTACTTTCATTTAGCGACATTTGAACTTATAAATGTAGTATTTCTGCTCGAGGAAAGAATGATATGCCCACTGTGTATAAACAAAAATATTCATCGCAAGGAAATTATACTCAAGAACAATTAATTTTAGTTGTAAGGAATCTTACAGAACATACAATGATGCTGAAGAGGCCTCCCGAGAGTTTGGAACGCCGTCAAGGACCTTAAAGAGGCGCATAATTATAACAATACTACAAAGAGATGAATGGGGCACACGTCAGTATTGGGTGTAGAAGCAGAGAAAAAAATGGTTGCCTATGTCATCAAACTACAGCAACATGGTTTCTCACCTACGAGACAAGATCTGAGAGAAATGGAATTTCTCTTAACTGAGGAACTACAGCTTAAGCACAGATTTGACAAAAAGAAACGTTTAGCTGGTTACGATTGACTGAATTCACTTTTGAGAAAAAATCCAAAACCCTCAATCAGGAAGGCCGAGAGGTTTTCAAACATTAAAGTGATAGAATTAACAAAGAGACAGTTCAACAATACTTTGAGCTACTTGGGAGGGTTTTGTAGAAAAACGTTTTGTTTGATAAGCCTTCACAAATTTATAACATGGATGAAATGGGGATACAATTTAACAACAAACCTGGAAATGTTATTGCCTTAAAAAGTTCCAAATCTGTAACAACGCTGACCGCTGGGGATAAAAGAGAAACTATCATGATGCTTGCGTGCTGCAACAACGAAGGAATATTTATTTCTCCATGCATCTTCAATGGGAAGAATTTGAAGAAAGAATTTTTAAACAATATTCCTCCGGACTCTCAGGTAAATATGTCTCCTAAATCGGTCTTTATCTACTCTGAGCTGTCTTTCAAATGGCTGAAAGAACATTTCCATGCTAGAAAAACTACTGGAAAGACTTTATTGATATACCTCACACTGTAACAACATAAAAGCGTTTCAGTTTGCAGATGAACATGATATAGTTTATCATAAGTATTGCTGTGTTGACCACTACATACCAGTCACTACAACTATTGAATCGCTGAAATCTGCATTTAATACTTTTTCAAATAACTGGATTAAATCTCACATTGACAGGAAACTTTCACGTCTGGCATTTGGATTTTTATTGAAACAAGCATGAGGCAAAGCAACTATAGTTTAGAATGCGTTTTCTGGATTTGCTACAACTGGTACGTAGGCAAGCTGTGCTAATACTTGATGAGTTAAATATTTTTTCTTTCGTTTTTCTTTTACAGGAATATACCCATTTAATCTATTTATTATACCTGATTATGCGTTTATTGAAGTCCGTCCTGCAAACCAAGAACAGAGACAAATATGTGCTCAACCAAAAGATTCAGACCAACAACATCCAGATTCTAGGTCAATCAATGATACTCTAACACCTACAGCAGAGCCAACAATTACGGTCACACCAGGAAAAATACTTGAATAGTTGCTCATTCCAAGAACTCTGATTGGTGTGAAGACAATAGAAAAAAGAGTGATCGAAATTTGACATCTCTAGAAAATTTGGCCAAGCAAATAAACATGCACAAGAAGAAAAACAAAATAAGCAAAATCTATTACGTCCAGGTTCATCTACTTGTGCTGCAGATATATAAAAATCAAGATTACCAAAAAGGGACCACAACTTTGCAAAACCATTTTAAGAAAAAAGGAAAAATGTCTAAATCAAGAGCAAGCAGTACATCAAGTGATACTTTGGACGCTATTTCTTTCAATAATTCTACAGAGGAGGAGCATTTGGATGACTAAAATAATTATTGCATGACATGTGGCCAAGAATATCTTAAAACCAAGAATAGAGACGATTGGATACAATGCATTCATTGCAATGAGTGGACGATAAAATTATTAAAGTGAAATTCGGAGTTATATTAGTACACATATATAGGAAAGACATAACAGGAAACGTTGAAGATGAGAAATGTCTTGTGGATGCTAAGTAGGTACTAAGGGAAAGAAATTTGCTTACCTTGTACTCACTTTATAATCCCCAAGAAAATCTCTCTGGCCATTAGATCAGGGGGTTATAGACATTTACAAAAGGGCAGTGAAAGTGTTATCTCTTGGCCACTACTTTGGTATGGAGAACAAGTAAAATTATAATAAAACAAATAATTAAACAACAAAGTAAGTAAAAATAAATTCTGAAGCGACAACGATTTACGAGGTAGAAAAGCTACTATAAAATAATTTCTAAAGCAATCTGAAAAGAACTCTTCCATTTACGACTAAGGATATCAACCTATATATCTTTTATAATTTTACAGCTTTTATGTTCCTGAGTTGATTGTTCATTGTCGCAAATGTTTCATAATTTAGGTTTTTAAGTATGTTTTATTACATGTAACTTTTAAAAATATATATTTATGTCTTTGTTTAATTTTAATCACCAGAATCTTGTAATTTCTGAATATGATGTCTTAGAACATTATAAATGTATTCCTTTGGAGCTATCATTCGTTGGGTAACTAATTTAAATTATTATTCTGATTCTAATTAGTTTCTCTTTGGTTTTATAGCCTTCCTAAAATTATGAAAATCTAATCTTTTATAATTTCGTCTTCGGCTAATGTAAATTGTTTACAAGTAAAGTAATTTCTTTTATTACAGATATCTGTTTAGTCTTTTATCAAGTCTTATTCTCTACAGGTCACATATAGATTTCTTTACCTAGTGCAGGTTGAAAGTTTTGGCTATTTATATTATTAGCTTGTACCGGAAAATGATTCAGCAACGTTAATATTTGTATTTATATCTTACATAGAAGGGAATGTTCATTCGTAACCCGTCATGACCAGTAACTTCCTCAGGCAAATCTTTAAAACACCGAATAATTATTGGTTTCAAATGTTTAATTGGTATATATCTTACTTAGATAATGACTAAGTACTTGGTAAATTGCTAAAAGTTGTCTGTACCACTTAAAATCGAACTTGTCGAGTCAAACAATAATCCCATTCAATTAACAGGTTTATTTAGGATAAAGAAAGCAACTAGGTAACTACTATTTTAAAAGTAGTACACCTACAATATTTATGGCGTTATATTTTAATTAAAATTCTTGACGCATAGAATTGTAATTTTTCAAATGAAAACTTATTAATAATAATATTTTCTTGTAAATTTTTCGGATAAACACAATCCAGTCAATGTGTTGTAAAAAGAGTTCAGTAGAGAATAGTAGGCATCTAGATAATGTTGTCTCTGACGATAAAGAATATTATCATAATGGAACAAGCTGGCGAAATAAAACTGAGTATAAATTTTTGTAAACACACCATTTTACGACCGTAAACCCATGAAACTGTTAATCAAGGAAATTAATACGGGTTGCCACTTTCCTGAATGAATAATAAAATCCCGCCACAGCTGAAACATCAACCTCATTTGCAAACATAATAGCTTCATTTTTGAAATTTCTGTTACGTAGGCGAAATGGTTGCGTTGAACTTGATCTCATCATTTCTGAACAAAGTTTCGAAAATTTTCAGAAAAATTGTTTCGCAACTAATTGGAACACGTGTAAAACCTATGTAGAAACGCAGAAACTGAGAATTCGCCTTTATCGCTTAATGAGCACTAAGACAACACATCCAGTTTCCATTTTGGAACCGAAAACTTTCACCATTATCTTAATTTATATGGCCATAATCGGAATCCGAAACTCAAATAGAATGGCCATCAATATAACTGTCGGTTAACCGGTTTTAAATTTTACTAAATACATTTAGATAATTTAAATTGACATTCTTTTAATACTAAACGATATCGGGAATCGTCCGAATGTTTTGTTTTTATTTGTAGAAGTCGTTTTCTTCGATACTGGTTTATAATTTAATTTACATATTTCGTGAAAGGTTCAGATTAAAGACGCTGATAAACGGTTGTTGTAGTTGTAGTAACCCGAACATAAAATACAAAACTATTTAGGAAGTGACCACCGCGCCATCGCCTCTTGTTGGTTACGTAAAACACCGCATCCCGGACTCGACATTATTTACACGCTATCGACCTCTTCGTTGTATACACGAGGTGTTTACAAGGAACCGCGAACCATTGTTTCTAGCTCGGGATAAATTCGTCCGAATGTTGGCGAGAAAGTCGCCAACAATGCAACGAGTGTTATGTAAAATGTGGCCGGAGGACTCCGGCAAAGTGTTCAACTCGATATTGAGAGCACCACAATAATAACTAGAAATGTATGCAAGCCGCCGGCTTAATAATACCTTTACAAATTACGATCCAGATACAGTAGCATTCCAGGAGACGTGTAGAGGCGGTGCTTAATTACTCATTTTATATACTTCATTTGCTATTTGTTAATAGATTACAGAGCAGTCGTTGCAACAACAGGTAGCCGTAGAAAGTCGTCTATTGATGCTTTCAGCGAAGGAACGGCTGAAACACCAACGGATGTTGTTTTGCAATTAACTTTATTGTGGAAATTAATCTTAATTTCTTAATTATCGTGTTGCAACCAGAACGCGACAACAGAAGTGTTTTGTGTGTTTGGCTGCCCGTTAAAATGACTGATTAATTTTACGTAATCCCACACTACACGGATTTTACGCCGAAATCCCCAGGAGAGCGTGGGCGGGTTACAAGGCTTGATTGAAATTTTAACGCATCACCCATCACCTGTTATTACGGAAAAAACGAAAATAGACAACGATAACGACGTTTCGTTATTTTAAATTATCTTGCGTAACTTTAATTATAGATAGGACATCGGCTTCAACAATAGACAATTAAGAAGAGGGTCAGGCACTTTTTTGAAGGAATACGTATCAAAAGAAGTGACCCGCAACAAATGTTTTTGTCAGCCTCGAGCCATGCTACAATTTCGTTCATTTTTACATAGGCACTGGATAATTACGGGATAACTATAGAAAGCGAAGCCGACGCTGCGATAATGCCAAAGAAATTACTGTAATAAAGCGCGCAGCGTCGGGTTTCAAGCCGCATTTGCCTAAAAAATTCACAAGAAACACGAAAAGTTGGGGTTAATTCTATGAAGCTAATGCATAGATGGATAATCTATAACCGAGCAGAAGTCGAATTGGCTCCAAAAAAAATTTGCTTGTCCGAATTGCTTCACTAAACCCATTTTAAATAATGAAAATCTGTTACTACACCGTATTTTCATAAGATTTCGGTCTAATCCAAATTCTAACCAATATTGTCCATGAGTATCCGCATCTTCAAGTGAATTTTAAGTAACATCACATCAGTATTTTTATGAAAATCATAATATTCTTGATTATGTGTATACCAACTGATTTTTTTTTACCTTAAGATTGTAAACTATAAAATGGGAATCAAGTTGAATAAATATTGCACTTACAACTTCTCTTTAAATGTTGACAGTCAGTAGATACAATTCTTGTTCTTGATATTGCAACTTGAAATAAGTTGGCGGAAGTGGTCTTCCGTTCAATAACCAGTTGAAACGGTACAACACAGTTTCTTAATTATTTACCTGTTAATTTTTTCTTACTGGGAGGGTAGGCAAGCTGAAGCGGTTTGACATGGAAGTAAATTTATTTGATGCGGATGAAACGCGACCTTGGATCTTCACTGTTGTAATCATTGCCGAGCAAAAGTAGTAAGGCTTTGGTAAGAGGCTGTATGTGTATTTAGTATTTTCTGTGGTAGATAGTACTTACCATTATCATTATTTTGCAGGTACTATTACTTCAATCACAATCTGATCATATAAATTGTTAACTTGTAATAGGGGCATTTTCTGTCAGAAAATTATTTATTTTGGTAATTTATATCGCGGCCACTAATGCAGTGGCAACAATGTGGGTGCAATTATTGCAATTATTAGCTCATGCGGTATGCATCTGCCAAAAAGTGGATATTAGATTTGCATCATAGTAAAATTTACAAGTTTATTTTAAAACAGTAACACAAATATGTACTTGATTCATATCTGTAGAAGTTTCACTTCTTGTGAAGGTGACGCACCCCCGCTTTTATTTTAAAACATTACGAAATTAATAATGCATTATGTTCAAGAAATGATTATTTATAGTTTGACGCTTTTCTGTATTTAATTTAAATGAAACATTGTTTGTTGTTTATCTACTATTAAATGTAAGACTGCTCTCATTTTATTTAAGAATATTTTTTTGTTAGGATTATATAGAAAGATTGTTAAAATTAGCTTCAACTCATAACTTTGTTATTGATTTTTCAATTTTAGTAAACCAAAAAGATTAAAGAAATTATTAGTTAAGAAAGTCTTATATCCGGTTGCACAAAGCGTGATTAAAATCTTGTCAAAATTTTGATAGGTGATCACTGAGCCATCCGCTGCTTTTTAAGAATATGAAAGAAAGCAAAGTCAATGTCTGTTAAGTTTCTACAGAATGCAACAAACGGCTAATAGCCAATTAATATATTAAAAATTTTAGAGAGGCGCTAACGACTTGTTAAACTTACGGTTGTGTAACCGGCTATTAGAAGCATATGCACCACACCTAAACGTAGGGTGCGGTAATTTAAGTAATCGACTCTCGATTGATGGTATTCAAAATATCATAGTGTCTGGACGGAATCTAAATATTTTTCATAAGTTGCAGAACTTAATAGAATATATTTTCAGTCAAATGGAATTACTCCCTATAACGCGAGATTAAATATTAATTGGTTACGTACCACATTTGGTGTACGATGGATTGGAGAAAACTCAAAATTTGCTTTAAACTTGGTATCAATCTATGTGTGCAACTTATGTCACCATTAGAAGATACGAGTTGTATATTGAACACGGCTCCGAAAAACTTCAAAAATATTTTTAAAAAATTTTGTTGTTTTGCTTAATTAATATTCCAATAGAACTTCCTGGTTAATATTTAAGGCTCAGTTGAATATTTTATTTATTACTTAATTAATACCTGAAGAAGTACCAATATTTTTTATTTTTTAGAATCGAACAATTAATTAATTATGGCTTGAGGTTGCTAGGAAATAGTTTGCACATAAAGTGTTCATCCAAATTTTCTTTTTTTTGTAGTCTTCATACTTTAGCTTGGCTTACGTATTTTAGTAAAGACACAATTGGTAAAATTTTATTAATTTATTTTCCTGATTATTGTCGTTTTTCCACTTTGAGTCCTATTGCCTGCAAAATTCGATCAGGTTGAGATATCACTTGCGCTGCCACATACTTGTTTGCGAATTGGAAATCGACCTTCATTTAGTCTTTTTTCCATTTCAACTATTTAAACTCTTTTATGTCCTTGTCTGACGTCTCTTCCTAACGGTATTTTTCCACTTTATGTTGGCGTCTTTATTTTAACGATTAACGTGACTTTTTTTGTAAAAATCATGCATATGCAGAATTTATTTTTATGCGACCAACGCAAAACTCCGCAATGTCAACTAACTTTTGAAAATACCTAAACCCGAGGTATAGCTTTCTTAAGTAATCTTGACGTTTCTCGATTAGCATTTGTAACGTGTGTTAATAGTCAACGAATCTAAGAAAAATCTAGATTCAGCAGGACAGGTTGATAGGAAAAAATCTTATTAGTTTGTCGAGTGATTGCTAAAACTTCTTTACTAGTTGGTCGATATTTAATAAGTTTTTCTTTTCTTAAACAATAATTAAACTTGCAGAGATTTTTTTGTTGTTGCAACAATCCGATCAAAGTTGTGAGGCAAACTGCCTTCTATTAACATTTCAATAATTAATTAAACTTTAACTTCACAATCTTTTACTTGAGTTAAAGTTGCATACATTTTTTCAGTCATAATTACAAGGATTTCAAATTAACCTACGTAATAATGGCTTTATTCTAATTTCCTGAAAATAAATTACTCTAAATATACAAATACATATAAAAGTTATTGATCTTGCGTTTAAAATATTATTTATTTTGTCGACCCTCCTGTGTTTAAATTTAGCCCTTCTTCTATCAAATTTTGTTCTTGTTTCATAATGTTATTTTTTTAATTTTTGGCAGTTTGAAAGTGTGTTGCCATTCTTTGAAAAAACTTGCAAAATTTTTTAAAACTGTTCAAAAGTAGAAGTTTCTTTTATAGTCCATTTTTTCGCTCCATTACTTTATCTTGTTGCTTCAGTAATTGAATGCATCTTGTTTTTGAGAAATTTTATTTCTTATTGACAATTTTTAAACTATAACTTTTAGCACTCTGTAATTATGTATTGAACCGATAGATAAACATTTGATTATTTTGATTGTAAGGATCTGATAGTTTACAAAAACTTTTCTAAAACTGTCTTTTTCTTTATCACTGTTGTAAATCTTGATGATAATAAACAATTTTTTATTGTACCTAAACAGAGATCGAGCAACAATAAAAACTATTTTGCTTAGTTCAAAAAGCGAAAGCGCGAAGATTGGTGCACCTGCAAAATGTCCTTACAGTGAAAGGATTGAGGAAGTTAGTGGTTTATTATAAACATGTGACCTAATGTTTTTGTATTATTTCTTAAAAAAAATTCCATATAATTTCATGCCACCGTTAGAATAGAGGCTATTTAATTTACTTCACATAATTCAAAATATGACATTTTTACCATGTGAGTTACCTGTTTTTTTCCAATAATGTATTATTACATTATAAAAGTGGCACGCATATGCAAACTGAATTGTTAAATTTTTTGACACAATTTACCTGGAGGAACAGATGGCAACATAATTGTAATTAATTAGTATTTAATAGGAAACGCAATATTTTGAATATTAATTGAGGGAAATTAAAATTCAAGAAGCTGAATTGGAGAAAGGAGCCATAAATAAATAAATATTAAAGATGGTTGATATAATTTTAAATTTCAAATCATGAGCAAAATCAACCACCCTACCTATAGGAATATACCTACAAAAAGTTCATCGGCCATGCGACTAGAATGATGGATATGCAGTAATCTAGTATCTACGTATTATCATATGTATAAAGAAAATGAAGGTAGTTGATAATTTTTAGTGAATGTAAAATTGCAAAAAATTGTAGGTCAACAAATTTACTTGATAAATGAAAAACAAGTTCTTGCTACATTCTCTTCCTTTAGATTAATTTTATATAACGAATTCTGGAAAAATGTAGCTTTTTACTCATTAAGCTGAATAGAAGCAGAAAAGTGCAGTTCCACAAAAGGATTTTTAGCAATTCCATTAAAATTCAATAGGTAGTTAAGACCAATGATTTGATGTCACACCTTTGTTCAACTGATTACCACCAAGAATCTTTCCCACCATCATAGAGGTCGTATTTTTGATTAGAACTTAATTTTATTATTTTCGATGTGTTGTTTGGGTTACCTTCACCGCTAACTTGTTGGAAAAAGTTGTATCGGTTCATTGGCCAGTTCCTATTCGAATTATTAATTGCACCCAACAAAAAAGCTACTAAATCAATAGACCATAATCTAAACATAAAATAAAATTATTAGTGGGATACCATCAAGAAAAAAATATTCAGTTGGTGTTAATTCCGGTGAAATTGCAAGTGTAAATTTATTGAAATAAAATATGACACAACAACTTGTTTGGCTTACTTCTAACTTTTTTCGGAGCGCAATTAATTTTTCAATTAACTAAATTGTATCTGCTACTCATGTTACGAGTAGTAGTAGTACATCACGATTTTCTACTCCATTCTTTCAATAAAACAAACGCCCATAACTAGGTTCAATTATTATAAAGTAAAGGCAAAAAGTTGATGAACAAGCTTTTAAGTTAACTGCATGACGTCTGCTTTGAGGCTATAACTAGTGAAATAGCCAAACCTAAAGCTGAGTGATCGATTCCGAGCAAGAAATCAATTAGCCGCTCGTGAAGTTCTCCATGTCTCCTAACAAGGCGTGAACTGATTACCGCAAAGGCCGTTCCAGTCATAAAAATCCCGAATATCCTTGCAATTTGCAATAAATTAATTCCGTCAGTTTTTCGTCCACAAATCATTCCCTATAGTAATAGGTGCATTATCACCGTTTTCATCTCAACTGCACGGATATTGCTTTAGCGTTTAATGCATCTGTCAGAGATGCGTTTCTTTTGGTTTGCGTCAGAAAGAACATTAATTGCCGCACTCCCGTGCAGAAGAAGCGGTCTTCGTAATTATCTCAATGTAGAAAAAAAAAGAAGAAAAAATATAGTGCCCCCAGTTGCAAGTTATTGTCTTTATGCTATTTGGAGTAAAATAAAAGTGTGGCGGTGTTTCGCAATTATTGCAGCGTCTGAAAAAAAAGATGCTTATCTTAATTGTGCATTGAAGATAACAAATCTCGATATTTATATTTTATGGGGATGGGCGGAGGTATTAATAAATAGCCGAGCTTTCTTGATTGAGTTGTATAAACTATTACGGTTCTAAGGCGGTATTAAAGGGCAATTAATGGACAACGACCCGCGACTAAACTCGTCTAGAAATTGGAGCGACGCTGATCCTGACAATTACCGGGAGTCTCCTTTGATGGATTCCCACAAGGATTACAATGATTTACTCGCGCTTGCGACGACTTAATCGATTTGTTTTGTAGGCGATCCCATGATTTACTGGCCGCAGCCATTGCTTTAGCAAAATTGATTTTTACCCAACTCCCGGATTATGGTTGTTAATTAAAATAATCTGGTTATTTATCGGGAAATAAAAATCAAATTTGTAACATTGGGATTATTGATGGTTTACCATTTGAATTTCTAATGCGGATTTCGGCCAAATCCGATAACTGTTGTTGTCAACATCGACTCGCGCTTTAATTAATGGCGGATTAAACCAACGGACGGATTCCGTAGCGCCGTTCCGGGGATTTAAGAGTGAACGTTTGTATTCAATCCCGCGATATCTGTAACATTGTCTGTTGTAAAACAAGAAAAATCCGGCGGCATCCTTTGTCGCATAGAACCCATTCTTCCTTGCGTCGCTACACAATCTAAATACGTATAAGGACATTCTTTGGCCGCTAGATAAGTAGACACGTCAACCGATTCCTTTGGATGTAAATTTGTTCTGAAGCACTTGTCTTCGCCGCCGTTATCGACGCACCGTTACGTAAAAATCGATTTCCGGTTAGACGCAAAATTCCCTTATTGCCGCTGATAGTCGCGACGTCTCGGCTACGGAAGAGTACGGGCGAACGTACGGAACTCCACAGTTCGCCGTATAATTATCAAGGACTAATCTCGTGTGCTATCAATTATTGCAAAACTATTAATTATAACGGCGCATTATCTGTAATGGCTCGGATTAAAGACTCGACTGAGCGACAGTCTGATGGGGAAACAGTTACTATCGGGCCGAATCTTAATTGATCATACGTGAAATTGCGCTGAAGAGATGATTAACATATGAAAAAGCGGCCAAAACATTATCCCACTTTTGCTGCCAGCCAAAAAAACTATCACAAATATTTTCAAACCTGTTATTCGGCGAGAATTTAATTCTAACAAATAGTTTCGGTTAATTAATAATCGCGCAGACAAGTGCGGCCTCGAATTATAGACATAACGAACAAAAATTTTGCAAAACCAAGAACGTTAAGTGCAAATTCTTGCCACCTGTAAGTGACGAAAATTATTGCTTGATTTTATCGAATGTCAAAAAAATGGCGGTTAAAAAAAGAGAAAAGGTTTAGTAGCTTTCGACCGGAAATTTGTAACAATTCATTTTTTTCATCGCAAACTGTACTTAATTAGAAGCTTTTGTACAAGCATGCCGAGTCATCATACATGTTATTCTTGTTGATTAGCTTTTATGGTCTCGTGAGGCAATAACTCTTAATTAAATGAGAATATGCCCTCAAGAATTAAAACAGATAAGTATCTACTAACAATGAACTGTATCATATCGTAAAAGGTAACAAATAAATACATAATTTGCTAACTATTGAAGAAAACAAATATAGATGATATTATTCCAGCAAAATGTTCTTTCTATTATATTGTTTCTTTACTGTTGAAATGAAGAATGTGTTTGAACACAGAATATTTCTAATTGATAAAAGCGTTACAACAGCCTTTCAATAAAATTATAATTAAAGCTTGTAGAGATAAAGTGTCTTTTTGTTGTGGTCTTCGTCTTTAATTTCACTTCATTCACATATGTAATGTAGAGAAGTAATTACTAGGAAAAATCAATTTTATCCAAATGAATGTTATTACTTGATTTATATTCTTAATAGAAGAAAATCCATGGGTTAAAAAAACATAGAGTAGCAATAGGTATGCAATGTAAAATTTAAAATTGCCATTTACTTACTTTTTTGCATTTCTCGTTCTTTTTACTTTCCTAGTACATATTAAGCTACGCTGTTTTTATTGTTTTTTATTTTGCTATTTTTTGTTTAACAGTAAACCATCATTACTTATTCTCTCTTTTACTTTCTTCATACAATCAATAATTTTTTACCATCGTTCGATGTGTTTTCTTTTCGGTCTTTGTCTTTATTCCTATTTTTCTTTCATATTAATAAAAACTTTACTTAGTTTCATCTCAGGGTTATTTTTTCTTTGTTTTATAATACGCCCCAGACTTTTCTCTTTCACTCTTTTTATGCAAGGACCAATTTACCATAGTTTGTTGTATTTTCTGACTTTTTGTTGATTCCTTTTTTTATAATTATAAATGCATTATTTTATCTTAAGGTTCTTATTACCTATAACATTTCTGTTCCAAAGCTGTTCCGAATATCAGCTACTGTTTCCATATTTATCGTTGCTCAGACTAGCTTTGTTCTAGAAAAAAATGATTTTTTTTTACTATTTTTTGTAATACGAATGGCAATAGTTGGTATGTGTTTTCATTCTTTATAAGACAGTCAAAAAACTAAGACTTTCTCCTGTCACAATAGTTTCAGAAAACCTTTAGTGTAACACTTTTTACTATTTCGGTAGTGATAGATGGCGTAAGAGTCGGCACTTTCTGATGGGTGACAGCGGAGTACATTTTTGAGTTTTTCTTTTCTGTGTGTGCGTTGGAAGTTGGAAGGCAAACTGTTGCTGGAATATTTGCCGACTTTGATTCCAAATTATTCAGATTTTCTTCTAGCAGCAGTTTAGTCCGAAGCAGTTTGTTGCCGCGAACGCCTATGAGTGAACCTTCTCTTCCAATTTGATCAACCATCATATGAAGTGTTTTCTTACGCCCACTTGCCATCGACTACTCTTGGGTGTATTTAACCCCCCCCCCCCCCTAGAGGTAAAGGTACCTTGTTGTATATATATAAATCTTTAATAAATGTTTTTCAGGGTGTTTTTTCTTGTATTTTATTATGGTTTACGTTAGTTTTTTTCTTTGACTGGTTTTTCTCCGGTCGCTCGCTATTGGTTTTCGTCGCTCTCTTACCTCCGCGGCACTTTGGGACATTGTGGTGACGGTGTAGTTGTCCTTGACGACCCTTGCAATTTTCTTTCGTCCCTATAGTCAATTCATCGGGACTAGACACCGCGTCAAAACAAAGCCACGCGTACTGCCAGTTGCTTAGTTCTGACGAGGTCGCTTTACGTAAAATCAGACAAGGCACCGAAAGTTAGAAGCTGAATCAGTTGAAGATATTTTTCAAGATTTTACGCAAAGCATTCAGTCAACGACCAGAAATTTAGGAGGGAACCAATCATAGCACGCGTAGCTAATTTTACGTAATCATCACTTTTACTTAGTTGTTTTGATGCGGTGCCTGGTCTCGATGAATTTACTATCGATTCTCTTTCGCCATTTACACCAGCTCTCGATCAGCTGGGACCCTTACCAGAAGGAACCGCCTCTAACGACCCAGCAGACCACATAAGCTTTTCCGTTAAATATCGTTACTCCTCGTGGCTTTTAGCCCGGGTTTGAGTTTTCCGAACTTTATCAACCCCGGTTAACCTTCAAGCCACTGTTTTATAGTGTACGTTTGATTGTTCTCTATTTTGTGTCTTAGTATCGTTGCTCTTCCAGGAGTTATTATTTATTACTATGTTATTCTGTCCGTCAATTTTGTACAGCGTTGGCGTTTTACTGGATCCAGTCAGAACCACACATTTGCATCACTATTGTTTTTGTTATTAAAATCAGTGCCATCGTGCAATACTGAATCTATATTACTACTTTTTGTGATGTCTATTTTTCATATTTCTAGTGTGTTGCAAATAAAGAAGTGTGAGGAAGATTTTCGACTTTTTTCGCGGACATAATAGTTGCCATAATAATTCCAGTTTTGGCTAGTTTAGTACGAAAAATTATATAAAGGGTGGTTTAAGGTGAGCAAAATTTTCTGAAATCTGCAAGAACGCAACCTGTATGACAGCCATTGTCTCCAAATTATATAATGGTATAGCACCAGAAATACAATTGAATTCCAGCCAATTTTGAAAGCCTCTTAGAAAGGTTCGGGTTGTTTATAGTTATGATCATTATGATTTTATTGGCTGGCTGTGAGCTCGGCTGTAGGGTGGCTTAGTTTGTAAAACCATCAAACACACCGGCGGTTTTTGAAGCAACTAGGATCTTTTGCTTTGTCTATAATAAATAATTTTTGCTTTTCGATTCCATCAAAATTTGCCACCGCCAAAACAGTAATACGTTCCTTCGATGGTTGTCCACCTTCACACTTTTCTCCTTTAAACTTTAAAGATCTATAGAGAGTCAGCTTGTAAAATAATCTTGCCTCATTCACAATAAAAGCTTCAAACTCTTTAAATGATTTTTTTTAATTTGAGGCCATTTATCTTTCAACCAATCTTCAACAACACTTATGTCCACTGATGCCAATTTGCCCACAATTCTATCGCTCCCGAAGTTATGTCTCTGAATCCAACTTCTGCTAGATTTTAAATCGCTGATGTTTTCTAGTTTGCCTTCTTCAGCTTTTGACTGCGATACCGCACCACTGAAGGTAACATTTTGTAATCACTGCTCAGTAAACCATTTGAGTAGACCCTGGTCTAATTTGTCGTCAGTGGTGTACACGAAAATCTTTTATTTTGTTACATACTTGGATATGAGAAGCAGCCAAGAAAGCACATGCTTCTTGTATGAACTGTAGAGTAACAACCCATTGCCAACCTGGTATTTATACAGATAGAGCCACGTGGACTTAATGGTGCTCTACCTACGTCATTGACCGGTGGGTTTTTCCCAACCCTTAACTAACAATTTGGGAAAACCCAACTTGACCTAAATTCCCAAGACGGTTAACAATGGAACCTAACAAATCTATGTAATCGGCGGCTACAAGTGGATCTTTGTATTTCTTTTGCGTTGGAATTATCGCGTTCATAGCTTACAAGAATCTTGTACTTTTCTTTTCAGATGGTAGCAACCGTCGATTTACTAAAGTTAAACTGCCTACAAACATCACTTTGCTTCTCACCCTTTTCAAGTTTGTTGACTATTTCATACTTCGTTTGTAAGGAAATTGTTTCAGACAGTAGATCGTTATAAGCGGATTCCTTATAGGTGAACATTATTACATTTATAAGATTGTAAAGTCAATCCGCTTCCGTGCCATTTCGATGCATTCCCTGTTTAGGCTAAATAGAACAGTTTAAAAACTAGAAATCGTTCTTTTCAACTAAAAAACATATTTTTTAATTATTCCTTAAATTAATAACAAGCACCATTGCCTAAGCAGAAATATATTTTCCGATATAATTTTATCGTCAAACTGCCACAGACAAGAGATCTGGATGCTTTATTATTTACGAGTCTTATTTACTAATATTATTCGGTTGTTCCGAGTATCCATTCATTTTCTCTTTAAGAACACCAATATTGACCCTGTTTGTAAGTTCCAGATGGGTCCATGCAACGTAATAAAACGACAGCGCTAAGTTGAAAAATGCCCTGAACTATTTTATTGCTTAGTGTATCACAAGTCGTCAGGAAATGGGCGCAAATATTTTAAAAGTGGTAGCGCTCTGGGACTTTTTGGCTCGAGCCAAAACTATTAATTCCAGAATTTTTTTCGTGCCGATTATGAAAACTACAATAAATTGCCTATTTGATGACACCAAGAACAACATGTAAATAGTTTTAATTTATGCGTGAAAATGTACACAAACTTAAACAAGTTTTCAAAGCTCGGGACTTACTACTGAGACAAATATATTATCAAAAAATGCGTCACTGAATGCTTTGTTCTTTACTCTTTCTTCTAATATAATCAGATTTTCTTAGAAATGGATAGCAAAGTCTGGAGCCAAAAAGTCCGAAAGCGTGTTTTCTCCCTTTTTGGGCCAAACTTGACGCCCACCTTGCCTAGCGCCCAAGAATTCACCACCTTTTACCCAGGACCGTCCTCCATTGAGCTAAACTGGCCACCCTCCAAGACCAAACCATCTTGGGCTTACTTGAAGCACTCCCCCTGTTCATTTCGTTGCTTTATATATTTTTGCTTTTTTGAGCTAAGTGCTGTTTCGAAGTGTCGAAAGACATCATCTTTGCTGCAAAAAGGTTAATATTTTCGTCTTTCTACTAAATTAGTTTTACATATGGTTCGAGTTTACACGTTAGGTGTAACTTGTATCTGTTATAATTGAGATATATTTTCTTCACTATTTGATGATAGAACGTATAGCACCAGCTTTAAGGAACAGTTCACCATTTATTACCTGTTTGGTCTATGATGATTTCTATTGTCTTTTCCAGTAAAGCCTTATAAGCAGTTTTATCTAATTTTTTATGAAGTTTTTCTTTATCTTTAGACAGACTGGCCGGTTTCTATAAGTAACGGCAAAGCAGGCACTGTTTTAAAACTGGCGTATACCCTGCAGTTTTTTGCAATTGTGTATATTAAAATCCACTTAACACCTGGAAACTGGCTAGATTTCATCTTGATAACAACCGAAATACCTTTCGTATCTGCATTTTTATAAAATTTATGGTCAGATAGCGTTTGACCTGCTGGAGGCGCAGCGAGACGGATTCGGTGTCGCAACTAGAACCACAAAATTAATTTATGGCCTCTTAAAAAATTAAGTTAAATTTTTAATAGCCCGAAATTAGAAAAATATAAAATTTTAATAAAAACGGTCGTAATTGCTGTGTTGACCGGGTGATTTAGAAATGCCACCGACCGGCCTCATCAATTTGCCAGAAACAATGTTTCAATGTCACTAATGATGCAACTCTGAGGTGTGAAATTTAGAGGGGAGGTCAAGTGGCCCAGTTCGATTAGATTGGACTGCCGTTTGCAAAATTAATTCGGGTCGTAAGATGAGGAGGGGATTTTTTACCAGTTGATGAATGCAGGCGCATCGAAAAATATGAAAAGAAAACAGAAAGAAATTGCGAGTTGTTTTCATCAAAGCTTGCTGGATTGAAGTCGAAAGAAGTTAATGGAAAGCCTCAGAGGCGTTTGTTCGAGTCGTCTTTACCAAACACAACGCCGATCCGAAGAAATTATTATTTAGCTTCGTATTTATTCCCGGGATTTACTTTTTATTATGAGGTAAATATATTTTTATAACCTGGCGTGGCGGGGAAATAAATTTACGTGTTTGCTACTTAAAAGAAAGACTCTATAAAATGCTGTTTATTTACACGGGTGTTTTATGTACTCAATCATCGCCTCTAACTTAAACAATTCCATGTGTTCCGGAGGATTTATGAACTGCTTTGTTTCCCCGCTCGCTGGCTCTTTCAACATAACCATTACGTTTCCACTAAAGCAACCCACTCGGCCCGATCTGTTAAATTCAGGAGCTAAATATACCGACTCGTAAAACAATCAGTTAACATTTTTTGTTAGCCGGATAAACACTTCATTGTTTCTCCAAACCGTATTGTAACACAAACGTTTCTGCCTGCTCATCATCAATCAGTCGAGCTTTTTTCCCGATTGACTTATCATGCCGGACGGGAGCTTTTCCGTTTAACCGCTTCGGCGTGCAATTTTTTTTTTTTTTCAGCGAATGCCCACGGCGACTTTGACCAGGAGGCTTAAAACGAAAGCACTCCGTTTAAAAACAAAACATTACGGTAAACCAATTTCGCGCGGTGTTTGCTTTGTAAAAAGCAAGTCATCGAAAATAAAAGGTTGTGTTTGAGCAGCTACCGACTGTGAGACCCGGTACAACTGTTGTGTAATCCCATTTATTCTAATTGTTAAATTTACGACCCATAAAAATTATGCCGTTTTTTTCTCAACAGACGCCTGGCCATCCCGCTTGATCCTGCCTGAAACTTTTGCACCGGTTAACGACGATTTAATATTCATTAGCGGCGATGTCAACAAATGGTGCCGCAATTTGACCATATACAGAAAGGAGTGCGCACCGAAGTAAAGTTCCACCACGATTCTTGACCCTTGTTCTTGTAAGAGAGAATGTACAAAGTAAGTTTCTTACAGTTCATGATTGTTCTACAAAATTTACCATGGAATTGAATGATAATTGATCGAATTGGAAATTACAACAATGATAAGAAGAGGGTTATCCTAAATTCCCTTCAAAGTAACCACTTGGGAAGTCACAGGTTTCTTTCAGGGTCGTCGACTTCTTAATACGGTATTTTAACTTATTTATTGGAACAGTCTAAAATTAATTCATATTTCGTTCAATGTCCTCCCCATACTCAGATGTTCTTTTATTAATTTTGCGTGTACATTTTGTTTATTCTCTACGCTGTACCAAACGTTATTTTTATCTGTTTGTCTGACATTGCTTCTGTATTGGTTCCTTTTTTTTCTTCTGGTTCTTCTATCTGAAACTTTTTCTTTGATTTTTTTTTGAGAACATCCCTGTAAAGTTTAGTATTATTCTCCTTAAGCAAATGTCCAAATTGAAACTGTAGTTACATTACATTAGCTACAGAGATTTGCTAGGTTCCATTGTTAACCATCTCGGAAATTTAGGCCAAGCGGGTTTTCCCAAATTGTTGGTTAAGGGTCGGGAAAAACCCACTGGTCTATGACGTAGGCAGAGCACCATTATGTCCACGTGGCTCTGCCTGTATAAATACCGGAGATTGTTGGCAATGGGTGGTTACTCCTATAAAGTTTATACAAGAAGCAAGTGCTTAATAAAATAAATATTTTTGTACATATTTGGGTCCTTCGAGCTGGATATGCATCAAAATATGTACACAGAGATTTTTTATTTTGTTACATACATGAACAAGAGTAGTCAAGAAAGCACTTGCTTCTTGTATAAACTGCAAAGGAGTAAGTGCTTTCTTGGCTGCCTCTTTTGTCCATGTACGTAACAAAATAAAGATTTTCATGTACAATTGGAATATTTTACAGATTTACTATTGAGATCGGTAAGATAATCTATTTATTAAGATTTCGTCACTAAGAAAAAAATTTCTTTGAATTAATTATTCCTATATCTTTTTTAAAATAGCCCATTAAGCAGCTATACACATCCTTTAGGGCCCACTGCGTTTTGCTTATTTTTTTACATCTTCAATTATTATTCGTTTTCAGTATAATATCAGGTGTATTTTTGTTGACAAAACTAAACTTTTAAAACATCTTTATGAGGAACCTTACGTTTTTCTGATTGTCTTCGGAATATTCCTTCATTGCAGCTTATGTTTTGACCACGATTCTGCTTCTGAAACACTAATAATTTTTTTAAAGACTATTTTAGTAAATCTAACGCTAATCTCTGCAAGCAAAAGTTTAAATTTATTTCAAAAATTAATGTAAGAACTAGAAATGCCGCAGATTTCTACTTAGTGGCATCAACTTTATCGTATTTTATTTTATTTCCTTCACATCCTCAAATGTCCTTCTTTTTAAATGCAATTCGGGTCAAATGACGTATGCCCTTAATTCATTATCTGAACTGTGATAAACTTTACATTTGCCTACTTATCACTGCATTACTCTTATACTATTTCTACCTTTACTTCTAATTCTTCTGTTCGAAACTCCTTTGCTGAGATTTTTTTTTCAATACTATTGCTATAAATTTAATATTAATTTTCTTATACAAATGTTTAAATTAATTCTTGATGTTAATTTAAAAAATTAAAAATTCCTCACACTGTCAGTTACAGAGGTCGACCTCATGACTCATAGGTGACGTTGCTTGATAGATATACTGGAAAAGGATTTCTTTACTGGAAGTAAAATTCCGTTCTAGATCAATGACGCCTGTAACCCTTTCGAAACCACCGCGACTCATTTTTTCAGAAACTTCAAATTTTTGAAACAATTTTTTAAACAATTTTTAAAAAAGCCTGCAGCTATTTTGCTAACTGTTGTTAAATTTACTTCATTGTTCATTTTCAACAGAATTTTATGTAATTTTTTTGTTCATCGCATGTATTGTGTTGAACCTTACAGTGGCACATTTTGTTTGGTCTTAATTTTTTTTACATAGAACGTTTTTTGAATAATTTGGTATTAATCTTGGCAAGATAATGCCAAATTTACTTCAAAATTAAATGTAAATTTAGAAATGTGTCACAATGCTACTTAGTGGCGTCGACTGTATGGCTTCAGGGCGAAACCGCTTGAAAGAAATAGTTAGGAAGATCCCCTTCACTAGTACAATAAGAATGACCTCGTAAATGAAAGTAATGCAAATTGATTGATTAAGAAATTGACCAAGATTTGCTGGCCACTAATGGGAATCGGCGTTATTTGAGAGCCGCATTGTTTGTCTGGCCATCCTCCAACGAGGAGGCTATGGTGATGAGTTTGCATTGCTGTCCGTCACCGCTCTCGTTTAGTTAGCTTGCGGTTGAAGCTGCCGGCGATGACGCGTCAAAAAATTCTTCTCATGTCCCTCTCGACAATGGAAGATTTGGTAGAATTGTTCGTCGAGGTGATATAATGTTGGCGAACGCGGCGATTACCTATAATTAATGACACGTCAGATCGTGAACATTAAAGTGCATCCATCTGCTTTGTTGGCAATTCTTTTGAGCGCGAGAAGTAGCTACCGTGGCCGGTTAGATCAGACTAATGCTTTTGTGCCGCATCCCTTTATAAA
The DNA here is from genome assembly GCA_905333025.2 of Pyrochroa serraticornis. Lineage (NCBI taxonomy): Eukaryota > Metazoa > Arthropoda > Insecta > Coleoptera > Pyrochroidae > Pyrochroa > Pyrochroa serraticornis. Next base: position 1,671,010 of record HG995157.1, on the reverse strand, counting down.
ACAACTTGCTTTTCTATTTCGCTTCCTCCGTAATATAAAGCTCCTATCATCGTTGAATGGCATTGTAATCCGTCTTCGGTCCGGCAGCACTTGATTGTTTTTACGTCGAACTGAGTTTTACTCAATGCCAGTCCATTGTTTACTGGCTATCCTTTCACGCGCTCTCGATGATCCCATGAACGGATCAACGGTTTTCACAGACAAACCTCAATTGCCCTAAGAGGAGGATAAAACCACCAGGAACATTTTGTAATTTCTTAATATTGCGTGCCTCGAGCAGGTAATGGTTTGATCCGGGCAAATTAGAGGGGCGTTAAAGTTTTTCAGAACGAGAACCAGCTGCCTTGTTATAAATTGCTGTAAAAGCTCTACGTGAAAGTTCACACATCAGGGACGCGGGAAAAAATCGGACACCCAATATGTAATTGTGACAGAATTAATCTTAAGGACCGCCGACAGGGCGTTAGATATTATTTTTCAGATAAACATTTTACTCGGCCTGCACATTTGCCAACGCACAAATTTATGAGACCACCTGAAGCTCGATGCGCCAACTGAAATACTGTTAAGATGTTAGTTATTGTTGACAGGAAAATTTCTTCCATCGTGAAACCTGACACTCTCATGCCTGACAGTAATAATTATATTAATATTATGTAAAAATATGCGTGGCTCGCTGAGATAATGAAGAAACTGTATTTTCGTGATAATGGTAATGGATGCCGGTCGAATACTCGAAATCTGGTCGCTGGATTTAACCATCAGCTTCAATTAAGGCCGATTGCGCGCAGAACTGGTGAATCAGCATCAAACACAGCCAACAACTTAATTGAGCTATTTTGGATTCTCTTCTGGGTATATATATATTTTTTTGAATTTGGTTAAATTACTATGAAGTATAAGAATAATAAACATCTTTCTAATCCTTTTCAATTTAATAAAAAGATGTTAGTTTGAGAAATTTACGTGAAAATAATGAAGTTATAGAGGTGGGCGCAATTTTGATAAAGTGGTCTTTTATCGATCTTGCGAGATGCTTCAACAAATGCTTGTGGTGCGACCGCAAAGCTCATTTCTTTGACTCATTTTACCCTCCATAATAGAGACAAATCAATGTAATTTGCTCGTTACGATGACGACGATCAGTATCATTGGAGGTGTCAATGAGTGATGACGAAGCCGTGGCTTTGGGTAATAGGGCCAGTTTTGTCGAAACAGTTGTTATCTGCGGTCAGTTGATTTAAACGATACGTCATCACTTTTTCTCGCAAGCTATTTCAACTGGTTTCATTGTCAGGCAACACAAACCAAACACGGCTCCTAACAATGATTCGCTTTGATGTTGTGTGATTTCAGAATAAACATTTATTCTGAAGTTTGCAAATACACTGCGGGCTAATGTTTAAAATGTAGATAGACAAGGGGAACAGCCGCATCGATTTCCTTGAATAAATACAATGAAAGACAACTGTAGTTAACAACGATCATGTCCTGTTGAACGAATCGTTTGTCGAATGGATTTCCGGAAAAAATTCCGCAAGAGGGTCTCGAATTTTGTTGAATTAATTGACGCATAATCCGAGGGACGAATTGCGAGGTCTCCAGAGACATTCTCTGATCTGCATATCAAGCCAGCTGACCCTAACAGCAATCTGCCTCCCATCCTCTGCGTAGCTAACAAATACAAATGAGTCTTTCCCCCTGTGCGTTGTCTTGGTCGCTAATGTTCGTGAACCGGCACAAAGGGAATTGGTTGTGTAAACAACCCCGCTAATATGATTAATGGCGTTCAGTTTTAAAGCAAAGAGGTTACAGTAAGACGCTTTAACGAGCTTTTATCGCGAAGTGGCAAGCGAAGTCCCATTGCACTCTTCGAAAAGTGTCTTTTTAGTTGCAAATTTCTGATTAGTTTAAGTGAAAATAAATAATTAAAAAAATAGAACAGTGGCGCCTTCCGGAAACTGGTAACTATAATCTATGTTGTTCCAGTCAAGCAGTCGATTTAAATGTCAAGTTTTCCTTTAACTTGGAATCAGATAAAGAATTTATGACTGTCGTTTTGAGGTCGTTCATATCACTTTGGAATCAGTTAAGTAAATCGCTGAAATTCTACAAATTTCTAGTAGCAGTCAATCGAGGGACTCACGTTACACAATTATGCCATGCCGTGAATTTAATGCCTGAAAAAGTATGAAATTTTATCGTTTTCGTCACAGTTGTAAAAACTAAATACCTACTAATCGTTCCTAACGCGACGAATCCTCATTTTGGGCTGAAGCTGTCAAAAGCGATCATTAAACGGGCAGTTAAACATGATATCGCGTTTCTATAAAACCACTAAAATTTTTAACCAAAATCCAGAAGTTGACACGAGGAAAGCAGCGTGAAATCCTGCAATGAATCCCTCTAAAACGGTTTGCATTTCGCAACATGTTGGTTATTATTGAATTTCTTTCGACATCGTATCAGTGTTCCGCACTCAGTTCAGCTGGATTTTACAGAAATAAGCTAGCATGTAAACTTCTTTCAGTAATGGTTGTTATTGGTCAAAATTAAGCTATAAACTATCTACCCAACAGAAATATTCTACGTCACCGACGAAAAACTCACATTTGCCGAACGATTTTAGACTAAATTTCTGCCTAAAATTGTTTAAAAAAAAGGATGACGCCACTTACGACAAAAAATCCGATATCAGCGTCGAAATTTATTGATGAGTTTTCTTACTTATGGCTAACGCCGGCTTCAAACGGCATTTCTGAAGGATCCGTTTCTGCCTCAGATCCTGTAATCCGGCCGCCATAACCGTAATTAATTCGTCGTGTTGTCAAGAATATTCGAAATTCCGACTATTCCTAGGATCCATTGTAATTTACCGCTTTAGCAGTGGTTTATTTGGACTCTTTACAACCTATCACCGTGACTTTTCTACAAATAAACGGACAATAAAACTTAAGCTAAGACAAAAGAAACGTTTTACGAGATACTAAACAAACATGTCCTCTAAAAATACCATCAGCTAGTTTCCTCGATCTCGTCGAGCCTCGTTGGCATATATTGTTAAGACCCGTCACTCGACGACTCACCTAAAACACAATTAACAACAACTCCTGTAAATATTTCACAATCTCGTATATTTTGGGGAGACGGAAAAACGGAACGTCCCGAAAACGTTGGCCATCTGGGTAAGAGATTTGCTGGATTTTCGAGGCTCTGCGCGCCGTTGGAATTGATTGACGGCAGCTTGTCTGTTTTCCTGCAGGAACAATAGCAATTACCGGGGATAATTTGTCTTGTGACAGGGACGCCCACTCGTGCTCGGTTGTTACGCAAATAAACCGGGCGCTTCTTTGAGAGATTACAGATGCTAGATTTTACACCTCGAGAATTGTGACCGCACCACCCACATGAAAGTCATAAAACGCTGAATTAGAAGAGGAGAATTTGATCACCAAAATAATCGGATTTTTATTTTTCTTTGATTGTAAGAGACGTGATGTCCGCTCTTATAAAGAAAGAAATTATTACGTATCCATAACTCCTCCCGCCCGTTAGGAAGCTTCTTGGAATGTACTGATGGTCAAACTTGGCGCTTCAGCATTTTTAAGTCCTCATATTATAAGAGCCATTAACAAAAAAAATTAAAAGAAAACAGCAAGTACTTAGTATCTATTTTTGTAGTTATCTAGCATAGTAAGAAGGGTTTTGATAACTTGTTATAAAAATCAAATAGACAAAATAAACAAAATTTGAGTACAATAGTGAGTTTGGGATATCCATTTCTGACAATCTTACATAGATAGATTTTTTTTATTTTGAAGGTTCTTTAGTTCTATTCAATCCATTCAAAGTCTCAATTTGGTTTATATCATTATTGGCAAGTTGCTATAAATGCTTGTTCGGTAATTTTTGATTAATGCAATAATAAAATTAAACTTCCAATTTGAGCACTGATCTATGAATTGGGTAAAGAACATACATTAAATAACTTCCAAAATTACCAGATTTCCATTGGATTTACTTGTGAATCAACCGGGAAGGTAAGTGAACGACGAAAATAGTGTCAAAGATGCAACATTAAATTTGGAATCGACTTTTTTTATTAAAAAAATTATGCATGCAATTTTGTAATAATTTTAAAATTGAGTACTTATTATTGATGATAAAGACTAGATAATAACATTTCTATTTAGTAAATAGTTATTAAATAAAAATTAATTATTTTATAGTTCATGGAGAGTTATGGATAGAGATAAAAAACACACAATAAAATATCACTTTTACTGAGAACATGCAAGAGGCGGTTAGGTCTAGGTACTTTTAATAAGTTGGCGAATGGCATCTTTTTTTTTGCTTAATTGCAGACTCGTCCTATTTTCTATGCAACTGGCAACATTCTTAGATCTCCTCTTCTTGACAAGCTATAGTTGTAATTTTAGTAATAGAAAGGAAAATTAGAAAGAAAAAGTGATTTATTCTAATTGTCACGCGCTGTAAAATATTCTACTTTCCCAAATGCTTATCTAGTTCTTGAGTTACCTCTTCTTTGATTACTAGTTTTGATATTACTTGTGAATTTCTATTTTTTTAACATTTTTTTGGAAACTTTCCTTTACTGATTTTTGCTCTTTATTGTGACCCAAATTTTTGATGAACACCTTTCCAATACATTATTGCTCATGATTCGGTCTGTCATTGTCCAATGAATATTTAAGCATTCAACTTCAACCAGTCCGAAATTTTTAAAAAGGCGATAAGTAATGGACTAACTAGTACATAATTGTTTAACATGGTGTAAATTATTTTCCTAGCAACATCTTGACGAAAAATACTGAAAATTTAACACAATCAATATTAAAAAAAACGTAATTTTTGCAAATACATTTTGTTGCAACCATATAAATATCATCGAAATAGAAACTTTTATGATACTTGAGATTACCTGTAATTAGTTTGACATTTTTAGATGATAATTGCTTAACATAATTTCTTTTGTTGGCGAGAAACTTAAAGGTTATTTGCAACGTATAAAACACCATAAAAGCGAATTCCAACTGAAGTTGAATAAAGAATTAATGTCATTAAAAAAGTCTCGGTGACGTCAGGCAGTCAGTGCAACAAATAGTAAAAGATAATTAACAGTGCAGATAACGTGTCATCAACATAATCGATGTATTCGTGGACATTAACTATAAAGTACTTTCAGAAATTTGCATAACTTCAAATAGTGAACGGATGAGATGTTCTTAAAAATAAGAATCAGTGGTAATCTAAGTAATTGCATAATTCTTGATCTACGTAGTGTTAGAGTGATTCAAAATTGGCGATTTAATTAAAATTTATATAGATTAGAATTTAGTGTGATTTGACTTTAAATGGCGAATGTGTGTGTTTGTGGGGGGGATTTTGCATTTAAATCGCGTCTATGACGGTTATAATGAGAAATTCACAAGCGCTTCCCGAGTAACATTAACGTCTTGCGAAAGCCGGGTCGTTTATTTATTTTAGCATAATTAAATTGTTATTTAAATGAGCTAGAATTGACCGCATCGCCGTGTCTGCAAACAATAAACAATGGAGCTTTTGTAAATATCAAGGAGAACAGCATCGTAACGTATGTTTACATTTTTCCACCGGACAATTATTAAACGGCTTTGTTATTCGACCAATAGTTGTCGGTGGCGGGCCGAGAGAAAAACACAAGACGTGTGATTAAACGTTTTGTTTGATGAATACGCTCACAATGGCCCGTTGAATTATAAATCAGGCCCGTGCACTGATGGTCAAATCGAAAACAAACCTGCAAGATAAATAGCATCCATCCGAAACCAAACAATGACTGACCGGTAATTACATCATTAGTCGCTGCCACGGCAGACATTCCATGAATATTAAGAAGCCCGGGCGCGGATCCGGGAGTTCCAGGATCGCGACTACGCACAAATCACTTAAGCGCAACGATCGCTTAACCGAACCGTACATTTAGGAAAGCTCGGTTCGAAATTACAGCCCGCCGCAACAAAAGGTATGTAGCTCTCGGCCCCGAGCCGGGATAATGCCGCCATAAATTATATTATTACCTTGTCTGCCGTGTATAATATAAATTGATTGGAATTTCATACCGTGTTCCAGAGCAATTGCAGCTAAAAACCGGCATCTCGGAAAAGCTCACGCATCCACAAGTGAAAAAACGCCAACACCCAGGAATTATTGCCTGCCGATTATGATTTGCGACTGTTCCGTCCCTAATTCGGCTTGCATTATTCACTAGAGCTGCACTTTTGTTGACTTGTAATCTGATTTAGTCAAAGCTACGGGATGTATTATTAATGCTTTTGAGCGCCTGTACGCGCGGCGTCGCCATTCACGTCATCTCTAATGTTCTCAGAGCGCCCCCGTTTCCCATTGTTTAAATACAATTTTGTCGTTTGCTAATTAATAGCAGGAACATCAAAGAAGACGTTACTCAATCTCTGATGCTAAAGAGCCGGTAAGTTTGCAAGGACGCCGACTGCCAACTCGCCAAAACAACCTCAAACCGACTGCCAACATTGGAATGCTCCGGGGCACCGGAACGAACCGCCAACCATTGTTCCCGGAAAACTCCAACGCATACCAATGGAATCGCTATGAGCATTGCCTAAGATTCCCCGCATCAAAGAAAATAACTGCTCAGTAACATATTTTTTAACTTTACCGAAGTGTTCCCAATACTTATCTTTTGAGATTTTCTAAATATTTTTTAACTATAGAATGGAGTTTCTCAATTTCCTATTTCAACATTGTTTCCGATTCAGTTTTATTGAAGTTAATTAAGATAATGAAACAAATTATTTTGCACATTTTAGGTATTGCCACAGAAAATATAATTTTTTTCACTAAATGTTTTTTCGTTTCAGTTATTACAACCTTTTAATTTTGGGAAAGAGAGGAGAGGTTTTTTGAAAAGTAAGCAAAATTAATAAACAAAAATTGAATTAAAATTTAAGAATTTTATAAAAAGCAAATAGAAAAACGCGAAGTGGCACTCAATATTCCTGCTATTCGGTAGTCTCTATATTGTTACTAATGTAATTTATTCCTACCTACCTGGTATGTTTGTTACTTACTTAGTTAAATTCTAATTTGTAACCTTCTTATTGTTTTATAGCTGATCTATTACGAAAACTACCATTCAATTGTTTAATCTTGCTTAAATACAAAATTTGAAGAGGTTTTCTCTTTTTCTTTCTGAACACACAAAACTTTCGGTTTTGTTTAATGATAGAAGATATACCGGCATGCAAACTGAGGGTTATCAATTTTTGTAAGTCTTTGTTTATTAGTTTTCTTATTATCAACGTGGTACACTTTGCAAGGTAGGCAAATACAAACGGCATCAAGGGGGATTTCAAGATGAACTATAAAATAGAATAATGACGTAAATATCAAATTACTTTGAAGAAGTTAGTACGAAAAACACATACGCAGGAAGTTATCATCTTAAAATTTCAATAGTGCTGATCTCAATATTGACCATATAATTTTTATCATTGAATCATTTCTTGAAATTTGGAAAAAGATAGTAATCACCTTTAGCCAAATCAAGGGAATAAATAAACGCAAGGATTCATTATTCTAGGCCGAATTTATAATTTTTAGCTAAAGTAATTGCTCTTTGATATCGTAATTAATTTAATAAAGAACGGTTCTAAAGACTAATATTTCATCGCCATATTGGGCTTATACTTTAATTTCGAACAATCCTCGTATTCTCATTGAATGTTATTCACTATCTCAAACAAGCCAAATTTGTCAAGGTAATTTACCCTTATTAATATTTTTGTTTTTTTCATTCATTTGAAAGAAGTTTCTTGACCTAGAGTAATTACTATAAACTTATAAATTACAAAGAGCACCCGTTGGTAAAATTGCTTTTCTTCCATGATCAATATTTGGAAAATTGAGCTAATTCAACTCATCTAATGATTTTGTTCACGGTGACTAACCGGCGTCCGTCCAGTTTCCGGTGAAATCCGTCCGAAAATATTACGCATTGTGCAACGGACCCATTCAAAATTCCGTGATTTAGAGCCACTTAATTTTCCAGATTCACAACAGGGTACCAATTTAAACATATAATTTTTAGATATTTTACGCCGCGTTACCTAACAGTCATATAATATATGATTATGACGGCCAAGTTGCGTTCGTGTGTGTGAGTTTTTGAAACAAAAAAATATACTATACCGTTTAACGAACCTATCATCATCAGCAGTTTTTCATGTAAATTAATAATTGTGTTAGTTAGCAAGATGATTAGTTGTCCGGCAGAGGTCGCCTCGGACGCCCCCTGCTGCGGAACTCGAGGGGGGTCTGGTCGTCATTAGCCCACCGCGTCAACCCTATATTATCCAAGAAAACATCTTTCGATTGATGTTGTCAAAAATCATCTATCGAATTTTATCTAAAGAAATGTTGGATAATTTTTTTAAAAATAATAAGTGGTTTCCTATTGTAAAGAAATATGGGTGTTTTTTGTAACAATTTCTTGTAATTTGTTCAATTATTGAGGTACTTTATATTTAAAATCCCAATTAAAAAAAAAATCAGAAAACTCCTATATCTGAGAGGACGTAACTTTTGAATAGATCGCAGATTCAAATTGCCTTCACCCGGCCGATTTCAAGTGGTCTATTTTAAATTTTGCAGATTTTTTACAGAATGGTCTCTTTCAAGTCTTTTTGGGAAAATCCGTGCGATCCCCCGTCTCCGTCCTGTAAGTCACCCAGGTGAATAGCGACTCGCGTGGCGGCCCAATCATTAGCATAACGTCGTCCGGTGCTTCTCTCACTGAGAATACAACATACTAGTTTTTCCCACCATCGGTCATCGTATGGGCACTTTATTTCTATTTTCTCTCGATGATTTAATAGACAATCGCTTGCGCAACATGAGCAGCGGACATTATCACGTACGACGAGCTTTTACATATACACAACATTTAATTAACTTGCACGGAGAGCCTCCTTCCGAACACAATGGGCAGGTTCTTGCGCAATTTCCAATAGTCGCCGTCCAAACAAAAATCAAAGAAACGACCGTTTAATCCAACAACTAAACGAATAGGGACAACACGATTTATTAATCAAGCCACACTTTCATGTCCGGGTAAAAATACGTGAAGATGTCCCGCGGATTTACTTTCGTATTTTTTTCACATAGGTGATGTCACTCTATTGATTTTATCTCTATTTGAAACCTTTAAATCAAAAAAGTTGTAGGTACTGCAAAGGTATCCCAAGGGGTCAGCCCGCCCTGTAGCTCTCTAAGCGATAAGCGGACTTCGAGAAGACACGACCGGGAAAAAATAGTAAAAATTCTGGCACGCAATCACGCATTATACAGGGTAGATCAACAAATTTAACTAATATTTAGCGTATTGAGACGCAATTATTTCTAATGTTAAAAAGAGTGTTGATTCTGTCCCTAGATTAATTTTTGATATAATTAGTATCAAAATAAAATTTGTTGATATTCAGCAAATTGCTGGTTCTTGTTATTGAGATAAATTTAGATTTCTCGGCTAGAAGGAGTTTAAGAAAATTTTTTACATCCTGGTATCGCAGGCCTTTCACAACATTTCAACTTGAACATAATTTAAGATTATATCTCTTACTTGAATTATGCTTTGAGATATCACGTTACCAAGTCGTCAAATTTATTGCTATAGCGGATATATTATGTTCGAAATATTCATCCCTCTTACAGCCAAAAGGTTCGTAAACCTACTATCAGTACTACCGCAATATTAAGGTGACATTACTAGAACACCATTACCGGTGTTATAGTTCTTCAACTATTTTCTCTGTTATGTCTAAGAGCAACCAAGTTAACAGTTTTCAAACGTTTTGTTTAGGTGACAATTTTAAATATTGCATCAAACCGCTTGCAAAACTTGTATCTTACAATATGAAGTAAAGTTTAAAGTAAACCTAAATTTTCCAGCCTTAGTATTTTAATGTTCAATCACTTATAGTTTTTAATTACTTTCTACTTTCTTCTACCTAGGATAACATTTTTTTGTCCTTTTCTTCATCTCAATTGATCTTGAAGTTAAGTTGTTTCGTTAATAAAACTTACTGGTGTGGCTTTAGAGGTCCTTGCAGCTCCATGGAGCTTGAATAAATCAACGTCGGCCAGATTCTGGATTTTTCCGGCGGTAATTACACAAACGAGTTCTGTTTACACATACTTAAGTCGAGTCCGGTGGTCGAAAAGCGCAATGATTAATTATTGTCCATGCCCTAAGTTCGCGGTAACGACGTGTATTTACGGCCAGTCGACAAATCGCCGCCGACTCAATCGAGCTTTCAAGTAGATATGTGGGCGTCGAGACTATCACAATCAATTATTCATCAGACAATTTTATTATTGATTAATTAATCGATTTCAGAATGGTAACGGAGAGAAATGAAAGGATAACGGAATCACGTATAATTGTAATTCTGAATATCAACAGAGTTCAAAAACGTGAGGCCTCCTCCAAAATCGTCGTCTTCAATTAGAACTAGTTTCGCATCCTCGCTAGATTTGCGTTTTTATGAAGCGGTTGCTTCAGCACAGGACCATCCAACAAAGTGAAGCTTCTATTGAGGATCAAGAGTTGGGTTCACAAATGAGAGGTGCAAGGTCACGTCTCAAATTAGAATGACATAATGATTTTTCTTAGTAGCTGGTCAGAATAGCTTACAATATTAAAATTCTCGCTTGTATTTGATGATAAAAATTTCTACACAAAAAGTCTAATAGTATCGTGAAATAAACAAATCAAAGAATTAATTATTTTGACATTTTTTTGTTTTTGTTTATGGTTATGGGTTACGGCTATAAGCCAATAACTTTGGAATAACCTGGCAAGATCCTATCTGGCCGACCGACTGAATGCTGGTCTTTGGACTATGATATACGATTATCTAAACCGGAGGAAATCATGAAAATGACACAAAAGAAGAAACCTCAAAAATAAGTGAATTTCTCCAATTTGGTAGGGGGTGATTTGCTATAATATGACACAGTATGTCCGCTCGTCGAGGGACAGGACGTCAGTACGTGTGTTTTTTGAGTAATGGTTTAATATGGCGCGACAGCCAGGCCCCTTGATGGATGTGTGGCGTCCGCAAATGTTGCCAGTCCGCCATTACACGCCAATTAATATTCTCTTGATTCAAATTTAATCCTTTCAGGGCCGGCGCTGTTTCAATGAACTGCGTCGAACCCTCAGCAAATAACCCTTGTCGAGCAGTTTGCGAAGAAAAATAGAGCAGCAAAGAAAAGCCGCCGCCGCTGCCGCCTTAGAAATCTCTCTGAATCAAAGATAACTATTTTATGTTGGGAAACTTTTGCGAGGCTATCATTTTGTTTCGGCGCTCGGAAGAATGGGCGAGGTCGCGACAAAAGCTCCGCCGACAATGAAGGTAATGAAAGCTCTGGAAATCACCCGGTATTGTCACGGATAATCGCGTAATTGCAGGACGACATCGTCGTAATTAAATTGGAAGAGGTGACGTCCGTCGATAATCGCGACCGATGTCTTCGCTCCCGCGATCAATCCTCTTCATGTTCTTTCTGTAATTAAGCGGGGGCACTCGTAAATATTTCGATTGTGTTATTGGGGGTCCGATGATTGATGGAGGAGACCGCGTTAGAGGTCTCGTATACTAGCATCAAGGATCCAACTAACGGCACGAATCAATCAACGGTGTGCCTGGCTGCTTTTACTTTTAGTCACGCTTGCAGAACAGGTGCTTCAACAATCTTCATCTCGTTTGAAAGGTTTTTGAATACACCGTCAATCCGAAACGATAAAACAATTTACTCGACTGGGTACGACGAGGCGTCTGCTGGAATTGAAAACACTTAACTCCTTCCAATGGTGCGATTGCGAATCTCGTTAGATAAGTGACTGTAGAAATACTACTTTGTGCACCAGCAAAGGAAAAAAGAAACCGAATCTGCATCACGAATGGCATCAGCGAGAAATCGACTGATTCACCGAGAATATTGCAGGTCGTCCAGTAAAAGCCGATACTCACGCTAATATTTTTATCGAATTAACCCATTAACGCTACCTTGGCTTCTTCAGAAAAGAACGGACAGCTGAGCCCCTAAGGTGGCGGGCCTGTTAATCCAGTTCTTCTTGTATCTCGCGAGAAGAAGGAACTAAGTGACCCACGGTATTTTATCCTGTGTTTCAAATGTCATTCAAGTCAAGAAAAATCGGTTAAAAAAAAATTAAGTAATTGAGCAACGCTAATTTGATTTCACAAACAAGACCAAGCAAAATAAGGAATAATATTAGCATAAAATTGTAACAATCGATTTTCGTTCAAAAACCCAAGAAGGTAAATAGAGAAACATGTTAATTTAAATTGCTTTCTACAATACCGAAGACATTAATAAAAAAATAAGACTTTGAAAGAGAAAAACTGTCTTGAAGCAATTGTTTAAAATTAATTAATATGTAGTTTAATAGGAAAATTTGGATGAGTGTATTTTGTTCTGCTCTAAATTCTCAGCTTTTGCTTTTCTCTCTTTTTAATCATACACAGAATAGAATGGTTCTTGTTCATGGTATATAATTTTCATATATTTTTTTTATTGCGGAAAGCGATTGATATGTTTTCTATATTACTTATGTTCAAAGTTGATCTCAGATCCAAGATACAGCTATTTTCATATAAGAAAAGAAAAATAAATAAGAAAAACTTAATCAATTAATTATTCTAATAATTATTCAAACTGTGCCCCGTTTACTTTTAAATATTCGTACATGAACGTGTTTGATAACCGCCCACATTTCCTGCAGATTCAAACTCTCAAATGTTTCTATTACTTGGGTTCGTAAATAGACCAGTGAGGTAATTGGAGCCAAATAAACTATTCCCTTGATTTTTTCCCCAAAAGAAAGAAATCGAGTGAAGTCATGTCCTGTGATCTAGGAAGCCATCTCCTCGGACCACCAAGCCCAATCCACCTATCTTCAAAAGTTTTGGTCAACTCTCTCCTAATTATGTTGCTACAATGTGCTGGAGTGCAGTCTAGTTGATAACAAATGGGAACCAAACGAGCTAAGAGTAAACTATCCAAAAAATCTTCCACTTGGTTTCATAAGATTTCCAAATATTGATTACCGTTCAAATTCTCACCATAGATGTAATAGATGCAAACTTTATCTTCCAACAAAAAGTAGAAGCTGTACTTCCTTTGAAATTTTTTTCCCGGAGTTACATGAGGATTTTCTTGCGCCCAATGATGAGAATTATGATGATGGAAGATTTCCTTGCGGAAAAATTTGGCCTCGTTTGTCCAAACTATTTTTTTTTTAAGAAATTACGATCATTCTGACACTTGGCCAATAGCATTTTACAGAAATCAATTCTGAATGCAGGATCTTGAGGGTAAGCAGCTTGCATAGTGGTAAATTTGTAAAGATGAAAATGTTGATTTTTCGAAGTTCTTTGGATAAAAGGTCAAAAAGAGTCTAAATCATTTCGCGTTTGAGCTTGCGTGAAAATACCCTAAAACTGTAATTTTAATATCTTAAATTCCAGTTACAGGCATTTCCATTAGTCGAATGCTCTTTGGCTGCCCATAATTATTGAAGTTATTTGCAAATTCTCGAAATCTTTTTCTAGTGATTGGGACAAGAAGAGGATGCCTTGCATGTCTGGAAGTTTTAGAAATAATTCTCTTACATTCTCCGTGAATGCACAATAATTCGAAAATATCATGGCTTGAGAAATAGAAGGAAAAGCTAAATAAAATTTTGCGATGCGCAAAAAAATGACAAAAATGCCAAACAAAGTTCAAGCCAATTTTTCTAAATATATAAAAATATGGATTTGCATCGCCTCACCTGCTTTGTAATTTTTCAACGCAATAATCTTTATTTCCACACGAGAACTGCAAAAACTCGAAAACGACGACCGATAGGTATAAAAATGTCCCACTTCGTTAGAAATCAAAGTTAATACTGCTTGGACTAGTTCTCTGAGAACCTAATCATTCCATTTGAAAAAAATTACTTACTACAGTTTTCTTAAAATACAAAAATTTCACTCCATAATTCCGCTCCCTATTAGAATTTTCAAATATTTTTTTTTGTGTTTATAAGAGAAGAGAAAATAATATTTTTCTCAAAAATAGTGCAATATTGAGGCATTTTCGTATTCACAGCAGCATACAAAAATTTAATAGGCATTCCAGAAATGAAGAAAGATAGATGGTGTTCATTTAAAATCAAGAAATTGAGTTCAATTTTCGGTATTAGTGGAATTACCACCATTTCTAAAATATTTTCCTTTGATAGAAAATGAGGTATTTGATGTATGTACAACATTTCAGATCTTTATCTTCTTTGTTTCTTTATATGTTTCTAATGAGCCGAGAACAAGAACCACCCTGTATAATTACGCAATTATCGATAAATGTATCTTTATCTAAACAATTAAGGAAAATTTAGTTTTATTGTTTTATTGTAATTTACCATAAAGAGCATTTATTACTGTGTACTATAACTCCGCAATTAATTGCTTAATTTTGTTAAATAATTCACTCTTTTCTAAATTTATGATTTTATTTTCAAGTGTCAAAATTTTCATTCTAGTATTAAGTTTATTAAACGTTGGTAATTTCCAATTTTTGTACAGTTGCCTATTTTTTTTTAAATTGATGGCGCCCTTAAAGACTAACCCCCGGCCCGCTTTCAACTTCTACAGCTGCCGTCACTTATATGTGACTAACTTAGATTGGTTACATATAAATGGAAGAAGAAAATCGGTCATGACCCTCCAAACGGTGGACTTTTCTTCACCGATGGTGTTTGAATGTCGAACGTTAAGTAATAGTGTCACCTCAATGACGCTAAGTGAAGATGGAACTCCAACAGTATCAAAGAAAGGACTTCTACAACAATATCGACAATGATTGCAATAGATTTCAAATTTGCAAACAAGCCACTTCAAATCTATAGATCTTCAAGAGGTGAAGTACATCTAAGTGTACGTTTTTTTGGACGTAAAGTGCAAAGGACTGCAGAACTTCCAACCCAACATTTTAAGAAAAAAAGATGTAAACAAATCCGTCAAGCATTTTACTCAACTGAATCGCAAATTTAGCATTTAGCAGAAGAAACTTACGGAGGTGAACAAAAGTTTAAATGTAAATTATATAAAGCTGTAAACCGGCGCAAATGGAAAGTACCAGTCCAACCGATGAGTATCTTTTTTTGCAAGACGTCGATTACAAAATCTATCATTATTTCTAAGAAGCTGAAAAACTATTTTAGAAGCAAGAAAACTGTTTAGTTCGTAACTTTATATATTTTTTAATTGTTTGTGGGAAAAAGCGAACAACATTTGTTGAAGGGCCGCCAAATTTGAGGACAACAGTAATGGACTTCTTGGGGATAGATTGCGTTCCTAAAGCCCTTTGTTGGCATCGGCTTGTATAGCGCTATATAACCCATATGGTCCTTTGAATTCTTAGTCTTTGGTTCCTTTTTCCTCCCAAACTTTCATTTTCTTTCATTCCGTTTCGAACAGCCACTGCAGCAAGAAGCAGTTCTTTCGTGCTATAGCAAAAATTAATTAAGTGCTAAATCTTCGACAAGACTATTCAAAATGACACTTCACCTGGATCCTTCTTTTACTGGTTTTATTCACGCAGCCAAACTATCTGTATTTGTCTGATAATGTAAGCTGGGATCGCAATTTATATCGGTTATAAACCTCAAATTCGCTCAGAAACTACAAAATTAAAAACTGTTATCCGCCAATGTTCATCTGAAGACCGTCAAAGAAGCACTAAAGATTTCTAATAATAAATTTTTGTATTTTAAAAGATTTTATTTTACCAGAAATAAATTCATAGGAAATTTGATACACTCTCGTAATATACTTACAGATGCTATTTAACTTTGTTAAGCCTTATGCCCATGAACGCCAACAATTTTATATAACGCACTAAAACCATTACTCTGACATTTAAGTCAGTTTTAATAAATGCGTTTTAGAATATTTTCTTAATTATAAAACAAAACCTTTTGTACATTTGTTAAGGTTGTAGTTTCTCAATTGTCACATGTTTAAAATAAATAAGATGTGCAATACAAAACTTAAACTACTAATTGCACAATCATTGTATTTACATCGTCATTGACAATTCCAGTGGCTTCGTAAGGTTCTGTTAAAAGAACTGAAGGGGAGCAGGAATAAATATATCAGAAGGTCTCAAACACAAAAAGGCTGAAAAAGACTGAGCCTAATAAATTGATCTTCTTATCCAATTTGTTCGATTTAAAATTTTCAATTATGAAATCGTGGGTAGACGGAAGATGTAGGTTGGTATGCTTGAAACCCTCAGATGTTTGATTTGACACCCAGATCTACACCTACCTATATGTTAACATTTTTGCGTCTTTCTCTCAGTAAAAAAAACAACTTCATCTAAACAGTTTTATTAGAAAACGCCATAAGTGCCTCTCACAAATATCTCATAAACTTCAGCTTTCTGTCCGATCAAAAACGTTAATTGTGATTTCACTTGCCGCCATTGAAGATTGAATTAATTATTATTTAACAAGTTTTTTTAGTACACATTCACTTACACCTACTAACAAGACAACACACTGGGATTAGTTATTAATTTATTTAAAATGTTAACAAGATAATATAAAATTAAGCATCACGTGTAAAGCGACAATTAATGTAAGACTTCATTTTTATAGGTGTAAATCATAACTTTTCCAATCGCAGGGTTAATTAATGGACGAATCCACCAGGTACTAGTGAGTTATGTTAGCAATTATAAAAGATGCCTAAGACCAGCACCTCGTTCGGTAATTTACTTTACCATAATTTGAGTATTACTTGCAGATGCACTCAGAAGAAAACTTGCTTATTCTCAATGTTACAAACATTCAATAAGATTGACCAGTAATTTAACAAGTATAGTTTTAGAGATTTCAAAAAATTGTATCCAGATTTTTCCCGTTTTTTCGTGTCTTTGTAGAAGAAAATAGAAAACGTGGGACCGTACTTTATCTTTGCTTTCGCCTGCTATATGCGAAAGAGGAGATTTGCAATCCAGATCGTCGCGGTTTCCTGCGAGCCTGTTCCGGAGCTTTGGTCCAGTCCGGACGGTATCATCGGACCTCGGATATTCAACCGCTAACAAGTGTCTCCCGTTCTCCATAAACAGCGAAATTAATGCCGGTCCGGGGTCCGTTAATGTCTCTAATCTGATGCGCCCGGCAGTAAACGGTCGCGGAATCTCGCAACTATTAATTCCCGAGACCAGCTCATATATTACCGGACACAATGACTCTCCTCGACCGCTTTTGGCCGACACCGAGATCACCGGGAATTAATTCGAGGTGAGTGTACGACGGGGCTCCCCCTTGCGTCATGGTCATGCATTTTTGATGGTGGCAAGGAAAACGATCGGCCGACGGCGGCGATCTGATGATGATGGATCCGCCACCCCAGCACGTTAAAGTTTGATGGAGTGTTGTCATTCTGCGATTAGTGGTCCCCGATGAGCCGACCCCACAATCGCTAAGGACAGGGGTACGCAATGCGCGACTTACAACCCTCTCACAGCGCCGTCATTAGTGTTACTGGAACATTTTTTCTGCTTTTTTATACAAGAAACTAACCGATGCCGAACGAGAACATTACTTAAATGCAACTACCTCAATATTCAGCAATCCATTTTGGTGTT
The DNA here is from genome assembly GCA_905333025.2 of Pyrochroa serraticornis. Classification (NCBI taxonomy): domain Eukaryota; kingdom Metazoa; phylum Arthropoda; class Insecta; order Coleoptera; family Pyrochroidae; genus Pyrochroa; species Pyrochroa serraticornis. The sequence goes on along the minus strand of HG995157.1, from coordinate 1,653,247 downwards.
CACGCAACAACGGACGATATCAAAGCAGAATTCCAAACACAAATTTGTTGTAGCAACGGAGCGGTGCCAAAAGCTTTTTTGTGTTTAGTAATTAAACGACTGACAATATCAACAGCAACAACATGGGCCGCGGCTGATGTGTAGTCAAAAAACATGCAAGCAGAAAATATTTTTCTACAAATTTATGAATTATACAGTGTAAAAACAAGAAGTAGAGCTTCGAATAAATCTATGTTGAATCTAGCAGAAACTTGTCTAATTTTCCTGCAGTCAGCGTTTAGTCTCCTAACGTTTTTCAACTAATCGGGCTTTAAAAGCGCCCTACGTTGACGTAGGGCTCGGCTCTACGTCAACAATATCAGTGTATGCAATTTTCATTAAACAAATTTGAGAGATTTTTTGAGATATTTTTACGTCAGTAAACAAAACGTCTGAAGAAACGACGATAATTGCCGCGGTCATAATTCAGATTTATTTACAACTTTATATATACTTATAGAAGACAGGAACTAAAGTACGTCCTTTTTGAATATATACGTAAATCTATTTTATTGTTACAGAAACCAGGAAGTCTCAAATTAGTGTTACATTGGGCAGCGGATCTTGTTATAAGTTTTGATTATTCCTGATGCTACAAATAAAGGATATAATTTTATATTGTTATTATTGATGCTTGATAGCGTTGCTAATTTGTTATCTCATATCATGAGTAACTCATGTTATGAGATAACAACTCATGATGAGTTGTAATCTTAGATTATTTCAGGAAAACGTACGACCTTTGAAACTTTCGCATATTTTAAAGCATTTGGGGCTTACGATATTTTATAAAGTATGCCAAAATTTTAGAGAAACGTTATCACTGACTCTGAATCCCTTTGCACTTGCATCATAAACACCAACTGGGATGTTTATGGTAGACGATAAGAACCCAAGTTTGAATGTTGACCTAGGGATTCAACAGCGCCGAAGATTATCAAATCTAGGACAGAATGCAGGGTGGATAAATGCATTGGTTTATTTTTTTATCATTATGCAATAGTAGTAGTAAAGCCATTATTAAATTCTAATTAATTTACTAATGCAGAACTAGATAATTTTCATCAATTTCCCTTAGATGCACTGATTCTTAAGTATGAATTTAGTATGTAAACTTACTTAAAATTCTTATTTTATATAACATTATTAATTATCATTCGCATACATAAATCAAATTATTTTGTAACATTTCTTTTTAGTAATGGGTAATACTCAATGTAGACGATCAAATATAGTTCGAGCGTACTCCGAAGTAAAAAGAAGAAAATCTGCATATGTTATTAAAAAAACTAAATTGGAGACATTTCAATGCATATCACCTCAAAAGCAGCGGCAGGATACTTCTACGTTGAAAATTCTTTCTTTACATGCATGCGTAGTAATGTAATGGTGTAAATATTTAGAAAAATATTAAAAAAAATAAATTCCTCAAAGAAAATGACTATTCCATTACTCAGCGGTAGAACTACTTGCAAGGATAAATTTGTGGCAGCAGAAACATTTAGTATTACTTCCACAGTCAAATATAACAGATAAAAGACTCGTACTTTGTTAATTATGTTAATAACATGACATATGTACTTTTTTTCTAAAAGGAGAACTACTGTGCTGCTATGATCCTTCTCATATTGTGCAGTGAAAATTTCTATAGAACAACAAGAAAGACTCTTTTAATATTTACATACTGATATTGTAAATTACTGACCAATTTTCATATTTGGCAATTTCTCTATTGCCATTGAGAAGATATTACACTCCTGTATTTCTGCAGGTGTAACTGGGTTAGTTACTGAAGTTCAGCACGAGTTCCTATCAAGGCGCTCTACTGTTTCCAACCTGGCTGGCTGTGTTCCATCAGTTCGTTGCTGAATCGTTGGATATTGGTGGGCAAGTCGATGCCATTTATACGGATTTCTCTAAGGCATTTGGGAGGAAGCATCCCGTATTGCATGGGTATGCCATAGGATCTTGGAAAGAGTCAGGGAGATAAAAGATTTGATTGTGACTTTTGATAGTGCCTTAAGTTTCAACGATCAGGTACACTTGGTCATCTCTAGAGGGTACCGGGCCCTTGGCTTTATGTACAGAAATTCCAAAATGTTCAGGAATGTATCAACTTTGCGGGCTCTATATGGTTTTATTATGCGTCCTATATTGGAATGTGCAGCAATTGTTTGTAGGCCTTACTACGGGCATTACAAAATTGCGATTGGGTGTGTATAGAGGAAGTTTCTAAAGATGCTCTATTTGAGGGTACGTTCTAGTTCTCCGCCCATGGGATACCCACAGACATCGCTTCGAGAAGAGTTTGGTCTGCAGGACCTTGATGACCGCAGGATTGTGACGGGGTCGGCATTTTTGTATTGGAGTGAACTGCCCAAAACTCTTATTGGTTTTCGGGTTCCTAGGTTTGGCTCAAGGCCGAGCGAAACCTTTCACTGCGATTGAGCTAGAACGAATGTCCTTGTAAAGTCGCCTATTCAAAATATATGTAATCATTTTAATAAATTTTCAGATCAGTGCGATATATTTCAGGATCTTTTGGAGAAGATCCTGCGGACTAACAGAGCATTTCTAGAAGCAGGGGGAATTTAATCAAAATTGCATATTTACTGTATTTCCTGTTTATAGTATTCCCTCATATTTTACTTCATCTCTGTTTTTTTTCTTTTCATCATATATTTCTCTGTAATTTTTCTATTATCCTACTATATTTTTAGTAAAATTTTTGATATATATTTATTTATGTTCTTTGATATGTTTGATAATTGCCTTGCAATTGGTAGTCACTGTTGGGCACATAATCTATTGTTGTTGTTATTATTATTATTATTATACATAATAAATCTTGACAGCTGTAAAATGACGCTTTTGATGACAATAAGAGAAATTTTTATTAGCATAAAATATTTCTTCATTATATTAATATGATTTCTATACATTCAAAGCTGTAAAAAACGTGGCAAAACTAACTTAGTCAGAAAGGTAGTCTAAGAAAGCTTTTTTTGTCATCTACTGGTTGAATCATTTAGAAAGGTGGGCATCAGGTAAATATAATAATGATGTAGGACGGCCTCTTCCAAAATTATGTGTACTACGTATATAAGAGACCGTATAATTTGTAACATAGCGCCAGTAACAACCACTGAAATTATATTGGTAAATGATCGACCACAAAACACTAAATTGTATAGCATTTCTAGTAAAATTCGGTGCTTTTTTTTATTTACTGAATTTATATCTTCTAGAGAAACCTTGGTTCCTGACGTCCTTTTCGCTTGACATTGATATTTATGCTGTTATGCTAGAGCTATATTTAAAACTCCAAAATGCATTTTTATGTTGTAATACATTAAAATCCGTCCTCCATTTTTGTCATAATCAAGAAAAACAGTTTCGAAAAATACCTCCAATATACAATTAAGCTTTCCTCTTTGCACTGTCACCATTTGAAACTTGCTTTCTTGTCATTTTCGACCAAAAATTACCAACGCACATTTGAGCTGCATATTCATTTTGTATTGATTCTAACGGTGTCCTTAAGATGCTTTCTCTAGGTTTGCAAAAATCATTTGCTAAAAATTCTGCGAATTTCCAGAATGTTGGTGTTACGGCGTCTCCCTTCCCGAATGATTTATTTGATCCTCGCAACCGGAAATCAACCTCAACTATTATCCCCAAAAACCGAAGTGAACAACACTTGAAAACGAAAGACATGAACCGTATTCTCATGATTAACGATTGAATGCACTCTAGCAAAGCTCCAGGCGAGAACACGGAAATTCTTTCTTGTTGGAATCGTAAAAAAGCATTCGTGTAGCTTTGTGTAGTCGAGCAGCGGGCATTTGTCAACCCAGTCAATACACACACACTATACAGGGGTAATGTATTGTGATTCCCATTAGGGCGAGTTGTGTAAACAGCCGGGGAAACCGATAACACGTCCTCGAATAAACCGGAATAATTGTTGCAAGCAATTTCCATTATCCCTCGAAATTCCTGCTAATGTTTTCGAAAAAATAAAACGCATAGCTTCTCGGACGCGACAAATATCTAACAAGGTGCAGGGGGAAGGCATGCTGTTGGTTGTACGTAACGCATAGCTCAGCAGGACGCGCTAACACGCAGGATACGAGCTCAGGTTTGTCAATTGTCACCTGGACCGTGTTCCTGCGAACGCCTGTCCGATTACAGCGCCACATATCACCGCGGCGGCCGTTGTTAGCAACGAATGACGTGCGTGCCTGCTGCACTGTGTATGTTGGCTATCGCTACACGGGTACAACACCAATACAACACTTGGGAGTTATGGATTTCGCTTTACTAGCAATTAGCGGGACAGTGACGAAGGGGAGGGTCGTGCTTGCGTTCCCCCGTGTCAATCACCAGCAACGCTCAATTCAATTTTGATCACAAAACCAGTTCTTCCATATCACAAAGTAAGCGAGGAAATCTCCAGGAATACATCCACAAGTGATTTTTATTCTGCAAAAATTATGACAAAGCCAGTCAAACAATGCTGTAAGTAACGATAAAATTTACAATTATCATCTTCAAAAATAGTTTCGAAAATAATCTCAAAAAATATTGATTTATAGTAAATGGGCAAAAATTGACCATTCCTGAATTTAGATAGACGCATTAGAAATAATATACGGCTGTAACCCATTAATAGTCAAAAGGACAAGAAAGATTTCAAATTGATTTATTGTTACATTTCTATTTTTTTGCTTGTCAAAGTCTCCTATCCATGAAAGTAATTAGGCGGTGATACTTGCGGCATAAGGGTTGATAGTTTTTGTTAAACCACAAGACAGTTTTGATCATGCCTTCTATGTTTTCCTTAGAAGTAAACTGATTTTCGAGCAATTAGTAGCTTCAAGTTGCCAAATTCTTGAGATTTTTAAGTTTCCTACAAAAGCAACCATTGCCATAAGGCCCTGGAGGAAACAGTTTATTGAGATTAGTAACTTTCAAAGTAGAACGAACGCGATTTACTTTGAGCTATTTTTTTTCGAAATCTTCATTACTTATTAAGGTAAGAATAACTTTATTTTATTTGTTATATATATGTTTCTCGTATTTTTACTTTCAAAAATTCGATTTAACTTCTTGGTATCTGCCTTTCTGTACTGTGTAGTATGGTGATTTTTTGGAAAAAGCTAGCCGATTTTGGCGTATCATCAGCAGCACCGTTCAATACTCCAGGACTAATCCAAGAGGAACTTCTTTAGCCAAACATTGGACTCAATACGGGCGGTCGCATGAGAGGAAGTTAATCGGTGGAAGCATCTTATTGCACTACTTTTATTTTCGACGGTTAGAAGGTCTACAATGTTTACAAATGCTGCAGATTGGCAAATAAAATGTTGGATAAAAAGAAATGTTGAAAATATTGCTGCTTCTACAGTAAGCTAGGAATCTACCGATTAACCCTTGTAAGAGAGACAAAGTAACTGCATTACTTCCCCCAGGGAGTAATATTTATGTTATGTTCGAACTCTATAAAAGTAAGGTTGTGATTATTTAAACATAAAATAACAAAATATTATATGTAGGTATTATATCTCTTGCTTAACAAATTAATAAAAATTACTAACCATCAACTTTTGCATTCAACCTCTGAGAGGCTCGAATGGTGCAAATAATTTGATAAGAATATTAATTTTAATTTAAAAATAAAAAATTATTTAGGGCACAAATTTTCCATTTTGATTTAACAACTTGTTTTAACTTCTCTTGTAACGCAAATTTAAATCGTATTAATAAAACAATATTTCATGCCTTATAAAATGTTATTAATAAATTTGTACCGCAATAACTATTACGCTGAGGAAAGTTAAGAATCAGCGATCTCCCGTAACTTATATTGTTTATTACCGCTTCTTTATGAATATTGCTTTGAGTTTATCGTAATCCGGAACGAGCAAAGTATGAGCCGCTTCGGTTTGAAGTCAAGAGCGCAAACTATCAAGACACATTTGTTATGTCAAAATGTCAGCTACATTCAGTTTTAATAGTATAGGGAGATCTAAAATGAATGTCGTAATGCTCTTGTATATAGTTCTAATCAATGTTCAAACATTGCAATTCTCCGATAATTTTAATCTAACGCCGAGTTTTACTACTCTAATCAGTATTATTCTGAAAGTAAAGATTTTATCGAATATTTAACTGCAAGAATATTCGCCAATTAGCGGTTATTATGGTAATTAGATTTCTTTTGGCCAAGTATCCAACTGATGTGGCAATAACTCGTGTTTGTTTGGTTAGTGCGGGGAAGGCCCCCGCGATTTGTATTCCGCCATGCGAGTAATAAACTTGAGGAAAATTCAGATGTGTTTATCGACATGAAAAGAACGATATTGGGGAGGGGCAGTGGGAAATAACCATCACCTGAGTAGTAAAACGTGTTGATTTATTTGAGTAGTGTCGGGTATATTTTGCTAACTTCAATAATAGCCGAAAGTTCCAAGTAATTCCGTAATTAATTATAGAGGTACATAAGAACAGAGACGGTGTTCTGTTTATTCTGTTTGCGGCAACGGGGGAGATATGGGAAGGAGGCGCTCTTTATAACTTGCCGGTGTTTGTTTCTGTTTAGGCAAACCTCTTCGTTCCTTTTGATTTTCCATCAGCAGCTCCATTTACTGAATAGTTCCCTGGTCTGGTTCAATACTAAAACCAGCGGAGAGAGTTTCATTACCCGACTTGCGATTGGCTGAAAGATTCTTCTCTTCTTATCTCCGACTTATTTACATACGCCGGCATCTCCTGGACTCAGCACCCCCACAACCTTAACGCGTAACTATGACTACAATTCGATCGAGAAAGACGTCTTCGTGAAGGGGTCAGTCCGGTGCTCACCTGTGCCCTTGGAGGGGTCACTCGGGATGCCACTACAGGATATTCACAATGGCCCCCTCTTCCCCTCGGTTTGTTCGCCTAACACACAGATGGGTACACAATGGCCCGGCAATTGTTGATAGAATAATAGAGCAGTCTGAATAAATATCGAGGGGTCGCTTATAAAAATGCATCCAGCTCGGTGAACTATTGTCTGAGCGGTATTGTATCGCGCCCGAGTTAAAGCCAGTGTCTCTCTTCTGTTTGTACCGAAATAATGTGATGGGATTTTAAATGCGGATCAGGACGGGTCGCACCAATTTACTGAGGTAAGCGGACACCGTCGTGACCCACAAATATCCTTATACCTGATACGCAATACAAGCATTTACGTCATACGTGTATGTTGGATTTTTTTTTCAAGAACTATCTCGATCGACTTTGTTTTTGCTCATGTTTAATTAAGCAACCCGTTTCTGCGGTTTCGAAATTAACACTGCGACTTTCTACATACCATCTCTTTTAACATCCAGCAATTATTTCCTGTTACATTTACATTGGCACTTTATTAACGAACTCAATTAATTCTGAAGTTATCGTTCAAGTTTGAAGAAAAATATTCAGGAGTAAAAGAACAATTTTGAAAACCCTTTAAATTCTGTTGACAAATTTATAGTTATCAACTTGACCATGACTTAGAACTTATTCTAAATATCTACAGCGTATATGTAAGTTTCATGATGGTTCTGAAACAATTGTGTTGTGAAAGCAATTATTTCTTGGGAGCAAGCGCAAAAGTTTTAAAACTTAGTCTAGTACCTGGGAATTGGCAAGAAATTAAATACTACGTTTAGAAACAGATACCGGATAATGAGAGATTACAAATATTTTAAACTATATGTAACACATTGAAAGAATTATAATGGTAATGCATTCTTTACATTTATGGATTTTTTCATACATTCAAATCATATAAAGGTTTAAAAGAAAAATTGTACCAATAGAAAGCAGTAAAGAAAATTTGTTGAAATAGGAAAGAAAATAATCGAATTTGGACAACCCTCCTACAAAGTTGGGACAAAAAAACGTTTTCGTTTCTCTTGGTTCACATTTTCCTTTCTTAGATTGTGATGCCACTAACAAATCGTTACCTTAAATTTCAAGATAAAGTTATAATTTTTAAGCTTGCATAATTATATTTAACAGGCGGAAAAAATGGTAACGACAAAAAGGAGGATGCAAAAAGCACATATTTACTCAAAAACTTTCGATTGATTACATTTATTATGGTTCAAATAGTTTGGAAATTTTAGAAAGCTTTAGGACACTTTATCTCCACACTATCAAGATAATAATCTATTTGCTCACTGTTCTTCCAATTTTTTTCACCCTTATCGGATTCTTCAAAATTACTCACAAGAGATTAAGATAAATTACGAGCAGAGGTACTTTTTAAAAACTGTATAACTGGAAGTGATAGAGAAATTATCACTCAAGAATTGAGAATAGGAAGACAGATACAGAAGGATGGTTTTCATTAATATATTGATATATCGATTTTACAAAGAAACTTAAATTTTCTCTGAAATTAACGTTCTACAGAGCATTCTGTCGTCTACGTCAAATATTTTGTAACTACCAACATTAAAAAACAATTCGACAAAATTATTTTGTTAAATGTACAGGTTGCTTTGTTAAACATCCTACAACAACCCCCGAAAATTTTCGAACTCCGTTTGAATTCCGATAGACTTGTCACGACTTGCATTTTGCACACATCGCGTCCAAGGTGCTTGATGTCGATGTGATAGTTCATCATAATTCGTAATAAAATAAGTAAGAATGTAGGTAGTGTGCTGTGCTGCAGGCAAAGAATATGGATGTGGTGCCATTTAAACTTAAATATTTGGATACCACAATGTGGGTAGTCCTGCAACGCGGAGATTTTACAAAGCCCTGCTGGAACTGGGTAAGTAATAAATTACCCGTATTTTATATGATATTGTTGAATCCGAAACACAGAGTAAGTTTCCATAATCGCTATAACTATCGATATATGGACTAAATGCAATTTTTGTTAAAGCCTGGCACAAGATAACGACGTCTATGTTTGCCTTGTTATCATTGCTGCCCCCAACGGCCCGAGGGAGAACCAAGACAGTTAAAGATACTCTGAATAGTGTGGGGAATAAGTTAGTAATTTTTAAAAAGGTGATGTAAATAGTATTTACTATCAATTTGATGACAGTTTTGTTACTTTATGCCTATCGAGGAACCGTTGTTGGAGAAAAAAAAAGTTTTTGACTATTGTAGGTTTTGTTCTTAGTTCTTAGCTACGTTTGCGTCTTAGCCATAGTTTGTAAGTATATTTTTACCTTCCTGCGTTAAAAATCATATAATAGGTAGGTACTGTGTTCTTAATTTGCTATAAACCAAAACTAATACATATTTTTATAACTAAAACTTTGATAAGTATGTTGTTAGTTCTAATATTTTGTTTTGTTTATCAAGGTTTTGTTCTTAGTTCTTAGCTACGTTTTATATAAAACATCGGTTTTCTCTAGCCCTAGTTTATAAATTTATTGTAACTTTGTTTAGGAAGAGTCATATAATACTGTATTATAAATTGTTTTGTTGTTAGTTCCAAGAAGTAGTTTGTAAGAAATTATTTATTTTATTAATTTCTGTTATAAAGCAAATAAAGATTATTCCGGCAGGAACGCTTTTTAATATTTAACCATACGAAAAGTTACAATAACAAAATATTTAGTAACAGCTACAGAATTGAATGTGAACCCAGTTACAAATTGGCTAGTGAATATAACTAAACCAATTCATAAATGTAACAAATAGTTTTGTAAAATTTAACAAAATAACTTTGTTAAAAATACAAAAAAAAATGTAAAAATCAATAATACCGTCTGTCATATAACTACTAAATATCTTGTATAGTAATGACAAACTTAAAACTGTAAATATTACAAATAACAGTGTGTTAAATTTTTCATAAAATCCTATGTAGACTTGGTTTAACAAAAATTTTAGTTACTATTTAGTTACTATTAACAAATAATTTTTAACTGTGTAGTTATTTGAATAATACCCATCAACTAAACTGATCCGAAAATTTAAAGCATATTTGGTTGGTTTCTGTGTTATTGAATTATTAGTAAATTAAGTAAAGTTTGGCCATGTTGATTGATGAGGCGTCATGGTTTATGGCAAAAAGTCCGGTCACGAAATCGCTGTTCATGGTGAGCTCGGCCCGAACAAGTGTTCGGTTGGTAAAGTGCGGCCTCCCGATTCATCGATAGCCGGCAGGCCGAATCCATTCATAATTTCGGTACGTACCGTGTTCTAGTTGTTTAATTATTACCATAAATTAAATACGGTAGCCGTTACAATAATAAGCCCGACATTTATAACGTTAGCGCGGTCGGTTTGTCGCCTGGGGTTCTGGGCGTACGCCTCGCCGTTCAGCATGACTTGCACATGGTTTAGGGCTAATCGCCGCCGCCTGCGCTACCGTAAAGCACCACGAAGTCAGCTTCAGTGGGTGACTCGACCAGTGACTCGCAGGATTCATAAATCATCCTTGCAGCAGCAGCTAACGAGCCAACGGGAAACGGATATCTATGCAGTCGCTCTCATAATCAGATTCGTCCATCTCGGCCGAGATCGATCCTACCAATTAGTCGACAGCTAACAATGTTGAAAACATTTCAGAAGAAAAAAAAACAACGCCATTAGCAAGTCGGTTCCCACACATGGGCGCTTGCAGGACATAATAGACGCCCCGCTGACCACAAACCTCAGTACTGTACCATCATCAAATAGATGCCAAAAGATTCACACTGCTACCAGCTACAACAATAATAGTGATTGATGGGTCAGGTTGAAATACAGTTTTAATGGCGCAATTAATTGGCGCGATTTTTTCCAAATCAGGTTTTTTTCCATGGACGGTTAAACAATGGGATGGATGTGGAGAAGACGGTCCAGCGTCAAGCGGTGGACAATGGATCGAATCATTAAATATTCTGCAGCACGTCCGATTTCGCGAGGGGACTTGATAAAAATAACAATAGCAGCAAGTTTGCGACGAGGCGCAGATGCGAGCTCAGATAACCAACAGCACAATGCTCACGTCACCTTGTGATTAATTAGCTGGTCTGCCTTCTTACTATTCTTATTCAAGCAAATGCCGTTACTAATGCTCCCATTCCGAAGGAGTCCAAGCACCCCTTACTTACCATTGATATTGAAACATTCGGTCCCAAATGTTTCACTATCAGTCAGATGAAGGTAAAGTTGTCAGAACAACAGACGTGCGTCTGATATTCCTGCAGCAGTTTTCTGTCACCATCGTATCTTGTACATCCTCAAAAAGGGGTTTAACGTAATGCGCTACTTATCAACTAAAAATATCCAGAAATTTTAGTCTTCAACCAGAGAGACTGCTAGACATTTTGAGCAGGTACCAAGTCATTTGAACGCTTTTTAAATGTAGACTTGGAGTATTTTCTCTTTTTAACCATGTTAATTGTCAACATCTCAAGAGAAAACAAGTGTTAAATCAAAGAACATTAATGAAAGTTATCCTTGGGCTTTTCTCTATATATTCATGAACTTACTTCTTCAATTCTGCCATCTCCAGAATTAGCAATCTTGGTGCGATTTTTGTCGTTTTCAGAAAAAAAATTCCAAGATTTGAAATAAAGATTCTTGAAGACTCGATAGTTAAAATAAAAAGAACCAAAAATCTAGAAAAGAAAAAATAAAAACTTAGAAAGAGTTTTGTTTAAAGTAATATTTTATTTTTAACAATTTTGTTAGGGAGCAATACTAGTTATTATTGTGCTGAAGTAAATTATTCTAATTGCCATTAACATAAACAACTAGCTCTCAATAAATAACAAACTTTGGAAGAGTTCCTCTACATCGTAATAATTCAAGAAGTGTTTCTGTTCTGTCATTTCTTCATTTTTGTTATCCCCAGATGGTCTGCAAAACTATTAACAAAAATTAAACAATCTTGTTAAATGTCATTATTATTTAATTGCTTCTCCTATGTCAATACTTTGATAACTTCAGCAAACTTTGAAAAAATTGTTCTACCAAAAAAGTAGTTTTTTGCTCTTCTGTTTTTTTTTTGTTATCCTTTGATGGTCCTGCTAACAAAAACTGTCTAGAATCTTCAGATGAATATATTTTTTTAAAGTTGAGCCCAAAGTTTAGGATGGGAAACAAGATGCAGGTTCAGAGAAATCGATTCAAGATAGAACTACATAGAAGAAAAGTAATCTTATGTATTCTGCCCAAGAACGCCTCTCCCCTAAATTTATGGTTGTTCAAACCCTAAGACTGTAGATTCCATGTGCTTGCGCAAAATAATAACAGCGCATATTGTAGACTCTGGTAGGAAAGTTCTCCTATGCTTGTCAAGGAGTATGGCGCTTAGGAAAAAGAATCTTGTTGGTATCAATTAGTGTCGCCAATCTTGCTGAGGTGTCTCGATTTTCAATTGCAACTTGGGTTTATAGTGATTTTTTTTCAAAGTAACAGTAACAGCTGTCATCCTATTCCTCCACCACAGACAGGAAGCTAATGTGCACTCAATGAGGATACTTCTTTATCTTAAATCTAAAAATTAATTTTCTGCAGATGCAAGGCTGGCAACAACATCGTTGAAACTGTTGGAATTTTGTAGCTTTTTGTGTTACCTATTTCCTCGAATTTCTCTCACTCACTATGCAAATATATTTGTATTTCTCAATTCTGTAATGTTCACTATCCCTACTGTACCTATTTTATTTCTTCTGCGTTTTCTTCTATCCATTTTTTGTTATTTAAAAAAAAAAAGATAATTTTTTTTCTGAACAGAAGATCTATTAGAGCGAGTTGCAACATTTTTATTAAACGATGAAGTTTAGTCAATAACTAACAACTATTGTCCCAACAAAGTTTGCTATGGTAACTGATCGAGGTTCGCCATTGAAGGAGCATACATAGTACATACAACTCGCCCTTAGTAGTGTGAGAGAAAATTTAGTATCTTTCTGCGGTAGAAAATTTTTTATCTACATAATCTGACTCAAGAGTTCCGTTATACCGGATTTCAAGATTATGGAGCCGTTGTTGACGCTTGAAGAAATTTCGTGGATGCCGGAGGCCCCGTGCGAAATTTCGCGATTCTCGCCGCCTCGTTATATTTTTTCAGCAGGAACGGAATCGATTCCTGCTATTAGTCTTTGCGATTAAATCGCGGCAAATTCGTTCACTCCGTTATTATCGGTTCGAAGCGCACCTAAAGTATAGGTGTACTGTTTAATTCAATTTAAACGACCTGCAGCTGATGAGGCGGTTTTACATGCGTGCAGCATTTTTGCCTCATATTTCAGAGAGCCCGGCGCGACCATGTGAGGTACACAACCAACCTCGCCGTATATTATTATAATACGACTCCAGCAAGGCAAGTACAACTGCTATGAATTATCGCATGGTGGAATTAACATAGCTCCAACAGACAAAGACAGTTTTTTGTCGTATTCGCCGGTGGCTATCCATCAAATGTTCCTCGCACGGGGAGATTCTCGCGATTTAACTCGTCGTTTTTATATAGCGCGATAAGTGGCGGAGTTTGTGGCTAGAAGTGTCCGATTATGGGGAGCCATTCGCCTAATAAATTACACCAGATTTATTGGTACTGTCCCAAGATGCAGAGGTTATGAAACGTATGTGTGCTTGTATATTTTTATTTTTTTTAGTTTCCAGCGTGAAGTACGCAATCTGTAATTTATACCGAGGGCTCTAACACCAAGGTGCAAACGAGCATTAAAGTTTTTTCAATTGTTTTTCGCGTCTACTAACTACGTTTTAATTACAGATGGGAGAAATTACCAATTTGTGGAATTGTTCACCATTGAACGATTTCACAACAATAATCACAACGCATGCGGCAATAACAGACATAAATACCCACCGCAATGTTTTGAATTACAATCCTGTTTAGTATTTCATTCGCATTTTGTTACAATATTGTTCATTAATTATTAACAATTACCTGGCTCTGTCATAAACTGTCCCGGAATGACAACTAACACGTCTTGCATTAATTCTCCCTTAGATAGAGGCAATTCCTTTTTATATAAACTTTCAAATTATGAAATTTCTAAATGAAAATTTTATTTGCGTCAACCTTAATAAAGAAATTTGATTGTTTAAGGTTTTTTGTTAGTACGCTTATCTGCTTCATTGTAGTTGAAAAAGCTTTAAAATTTTAGTAAAAGTTAAAATGTAGGAAATGGTGGAGGCGCTGGCTAAATTTCTTCATCTGAAAGAACTACTCAGTGCTAAGAAATTAGTACAATATCAGTAAAAAATGATAACGTTTTGCACCCCGCTTTCAAGAAGCTTTCTACTTCCGTCTGTCAGATCGACCCTTGAACCGAGTAGGTTACTAGCTAATAATTCGGTTTAAATTCGAGCTTACTTGCGAAAAGTAAGTGAATTGTTAAGTATAGAGCGTGGCGTTGTGGTGGTTTGCCTTAAGGGCACAACGTGAAGGCGACTAACTGGGGTTTCGCCGGGCAGCGGCTTGTGTAGCTGCTCCGGCCCATAATAAGTATAATCAAGTGAGTTATTGTAGGGCGACGCTTTCTCGCCCCACCCGTCCCTCCGCCCTTTGTCCATTATTCTGCGAGTTAACTAAGTTTGTAAGTTGACGGCGGCACGTTCGCAGCGACTATTCCGGAGACAATGGAGCAATCAATAGGGTAATGAGAGGACACTATATCTAATTATTGATGCGGTCAGAGCCATCCTCGCCGTCGGGCCCAAGACGCACCAGCCCTAATGGATGCGGCACCTTTGATCGGCCATCACTCTCCGACTGCAGTCCAGGCCGTCGTCGACACTCTGACGACGTGTCTCGGCACCTGGAGCGGACCAACTCCCCAAGCCAGTTGCCTCCTCGCAGACGCTCCGCACGGCATCGCTCATGCTGTCAGTCTTCCATCACGGGCTTATCGCGCTCTTGTCGAACCTCCGTAATGACTCCGCCGGGCCATTGTTCAAGCTGAACGGCCGCCGATGATGAGCATTAAGACTATTGTTGAGTCAATCACCGGGAGATATCGCCGGGATCGGCACCATTACGTAGACGACCCCAGATAAATCGTAAGTATCACCACGTCTTGCAGCGCCGCGACGGTCAAGAATCTCGCACCCTTTCAGGTATGTTTATTATTCGAAATAAAAAAGCGCCAAGCTTCCCGGAGAGAACCACGCGGTTCAGACGAGATTAACATAGAGACAGTCACTAAATCAAAGGCTATCTCTAATGATCTCAACATGGCTAAACGGTGTATACATGGGGAATTATTCTTCAACAAGTGACAGTTTTGGGCAAATTTAGCATCTTCCAATCACTTGAAGGGTATCTTCAATCTTTAAGATTTGTTGCGGGACGTAGGAAGTAGCAGCTAATTATAAAAACATTAAAAGGAAGTTGACACTGTTTGGTGCAGAGAACACTTGAGGAATTGTAAGGTAACAGATTGATGCAAAATGGAAAATTAAACTTACACCAATTTTTATAATAAATTATTGTTAACGTTGTAAAGGATTTAACTTCACAGAGCTAATTGGTAATGAAACTATCTATTAATGCTATTTGCACTTAACTTAAGAAATAGGTTGATAGAAATTCTTTTCAAAAAATTCACCGGGTACAGGATTTTAGATTTCTTCAAGAGTTTCATGATTTTGAAATTAACGTGAGCAATTTGGTGATGAAAAATACGATACATAGGTTTAGATTGTCCACGTGCTCAGGTGTACCACAGTTAACCTTTCGTTCGATGCCTCAATGGGTTGACGCTAACATTCAACGTTGAACACATTTTTTACACTGTTTCATAATAAGTCTAAAATGTTGACAAACAGTTCTGTTGTATTAGCTTTCGATTCAGCGGAATCGAAAAACCCAGATAGAAAACGAATATAACATTTGTTGCTTCTTTAATGTAGATATTGATGTCTTGAGACATTCAAGACAAGTTTTGAGGAGAGAGACGGTGCATGGATTACCAGCCTTCGAAAATAATGGAAAAATTTTGGTAAATATTTGGACCAATTCAAGCGCTGCTGAAAAACTTGTTCATGAATCGAAGGTGCTAACGCGTTGTCAACAGGTGGTTCTGCAGTTGCTTAACGTGTCGAAGAGGACGTCGGCGGGTAGCCCAGTGCTAATGTCCACTACCAACAGTACCGATCCCATCATCAAGTGTTTGATGGTCAGACGTGCGTGTTATTTACCCAGACCGATTACGAATAATTTGTGCCGTCTAAGCAAACAGCGCAGAGGATCCGTCGGTACCGGCGGCAACTGCGACGAGGAAAGCCCATTGCAGACCAGCCCGACGGCTTGGCCTACCTGGGTTATGCTTATATGTCCCCCCACCGGGCCCATTCTTACCTTCATGAGTGTGTGATCAGTGTAAGAAGCGAGGTCTTCGGGAGAGCACGCGACTCGCCGGCTCAATACTCATGAATGGGACTGATTGGGAGCTGGGGGGGTGCACGGTCGACCCCATCATTGTGCCCTCCGCGCGCGGCTAGAATAGTGCACGACCTATGTTAATGACAAGTGCCAATAAATCATATAACCATAGACTGTACTAATTAATGTGACCATTAAAACCCCCGATTTCAGTGATTTAATTTCAGTGAGGTGCATGTTTTTCTTTGTGGGATAACTGGGGGAGTTGTGAAACCAAAACAAATTGATGATGCTGAGGACTTTCATGTTTTTATCATAATCAACAGGTAAGTTTGCGCTGCCATGTAAACATATGTCACGTGCTTTCGAATGACATCTGTTCGCAGCAATGACGTAATTATGAACTGTCATCTGTCACAAAGTAAGAGTTAAGGTATCTTGGAAGACAATAGAGAGGAATTTTGCGATTCTGTTTCGGCCCCGGTTTTTTCTCGGTCGAACGTTAGCGTGTGTTTATAGTAATTAGCAGTTAAAACCTCAAAATTTCGAGATAATGCCTCTGCGGTACCGACAACAATTAGGTGGTTTCCTCATGAGTCACGCAATTCGAACTGGAGACCAATTTTCCAGCATCTCAGCCAATTATTGTCGATTCCTAGAAATCTCTTATAGACCCAAATAACCACGACACCTGGCTACTGTAGCTTTTGACGGCTCAATTCCGACCAGAAAAATCCACAGCGAACCACCGTATATTATTCCTGGCAGGAAACAGAGTCGTAACGAATAATAGCCATCAGTTCGCGATATTTATCAATCCATAAACCTGTCATTATTACATCAAAGCCGTGACTAGCGGACTTATTTATTATTTGACCAGCGCCCTCTTTGATAATAATGCGATATTAATAAGCGTCTTGCGCCACTTGAACGGGCAATCTGTCGAATTGCACGTAACAGCTCCAGAAATACCCGCAAATGTCGCCAAGTTTGACAAAACGATGTTGATTGCTTCATCCACCTGCTTTTCCGTTTCATCTCGGCCCAGTTGCAGCATCCGGTTACGGCTCCATCAACCCCATGACAATCACGCTTTGTATCCGCAACCAACAAAACCATAAATTCCTTTATTTACGACCCGGCACTTCCCCGATTTGATCCTAATCGAAATCCCATGCGAAGTTAAAGGACGATAAATATTTATTGTTACCGGGTTCAAACCAGTAAAACGCGTTAACGATCAGTCACAATTAAATTCAAAAAAATCACCACGCAACTCTTCACCATTAACCATACTCAATTAGGTCGGGTTGTGCCTCCCAGCAAATTTAGGAACTTTTTTATTGGTGGCTATTTCGCCACGAAAACTGTTAATTAGCGCAACATGTGAGGAGGATCTTCTCATTGTGTTTGTTCAATTGTGAAATCCTATAAATCACATAGAGACTGTTAGGTAACTGTAATCTATAGAGAAAAAAAGTGAAATATGTGTACAATAATTGATTGCTGCATTGTAAAGCGTTTACTGTCTTGTTCCTTTGTAAAAGTTCCATGTTGACGTATAATAATAAGAGCCGGAGGCACACTTTCGAAATGACTCTCGCGTCTTGTATGTTAGAGGCAATTATTCTAAATTTTCGATCTAAAACCACTGTTTCGATTAATCATTGCGTTTCTAAGTCTTAATTTTACGATCTATTCGCTACCAAAAAAAACAAACTATTTCCTTCTTAATTAGAAAGTGAAGAAGAAGATATCACCCGATCGTATCAGTCGAGTTAAGGCTGTAACCTCGATCGTAACGTCTGAATCTGGAGCAAGAAAGGCGATGCAATTTTGATGATACTGCGAATTACCGAATATTCCTGCAATTAGGTTTCAATGCGGAAGTTTATTAAATTACGTGTTAATAAAATTTTATCAATAACAATAAATTAGTGAAACGCACACTACTGTTGACGCTAATATTTTTAGCGTTACAAATTTTTTTTATAATGATAATCGCCTTGGCGAGACACGAATTTTGGTTGTCTGTCGAAATCAGCTTTTTTGATACGGCACTAATAGTTCCAATTATGCCACTTTTACTGCACAAGTGTCGAACAAAATAGCCGAAGATGGTATTTGAATTGAGCAACTGTTTTACATAACGCGCACTTAATTCACAAAGAAGCCGACGGAATCTGTTCGATTCCAAAAAATTTTGTTGTGGTTCAGTGATGATGAAACCATCTCGAGAGCATCGTTGTAGATAAGTAAAACGTTCGGTAAAACGTTATGTAAAAGGAAAAGGAAAGTAATTTCCAAAGGCAAAAAGATCAGACAAAATGTAAATTTCTAATTTCCTTTCATCTAACAACAACTAATCAAACAAAATGACAGTTCTACACTAGAGAACACACACGCTCGCACTGCATTAAAATTACACTTTCTTCGCTTCGACTGAATAAAATTTGGAAAACAAGACAAGTTAATTTTCGGAGATTTTACAAAATTTTTATTCACGCGGAACCACACCAAAAATGAAATGAGACGTCAGAATCTCCCTTGCTATTAACCATAATTTTTAAAGTTATTACTTAGGCTCATAAATAAAAAATCAACAGGTTTCTATAATTGTGCGTACAATTGCAGTAATGAGACCGACATTTAAATATTTGATTCTCAGCTGAAATTGGCTATTATATATACCAAAGATTTTGAGTAAAAAACCAAACGATTCCAAAAAGTTTGTAATACTCAAGACCACAGTTACAATTGACCTCATGCTTATGATTTGTAATTGGACGGCAACCAAAAGGGTCACTTTTTATTTTATTGTTACTTACTATCTATTTGCAAACCAAGTGTAGCTGTTTTACCATCGGTTCTCTCCGGCGATCGCCGCCTCTGTACCGTGTGAATGTGTCCCTAAACGAGAACTAACATTATTTAGCCGTTGGTCCTCTACATCGTTTACATTAACAGGTGGACGTGACCGGACCGTCGAATTTCACATCGAGTTAGTTGCTCTGTTGATGCGTGATTGTTTCAGCCTCCTACCTGTCATGATGCAAGCCTCGGTCCGTTAGGTTATACACCTGATCCAAACAGGGCGATCTGACCTCTGTGACGTCACGCGGCCGTCCGCTCTTCTTCCGGGTGACCTTGGGCATCGAGCTCTTGGTCACCTCAACCGGACCATCGACAGGCGTCAACGGGCGTTTAACTCTTTAATTTATGAGACGAACGAAGATTAACGATGGTGACATGACAAAAGTTACTGACTATATTCTAGATGAGGTTTGGAAGAATTTAATTTGCATTGGATATAAGCGGAAGTAAGGATAACAAAATGATCTGTTCGCGATTCATGGTATGGCAGTGAAAGTTGTGAAATTGAGTGGTTGGACATGAGACAGATTTCGTAGAAGATCTAGAGTTTTTAATCGAGGACGTTTTGAATGCGGACGAGATTAATTTGCCTAACAGTGGCATTTCCTGAGCCAAAAGTAAAATCGCATGCTGAAACCTGTAACCTGAAGTTGATCTTTAGGTAACGCAAAACAATATGATAGTTTTTCACTATTATCTTGATGTAAATTTAGAAGAAAAAATATTTCTAGATTTATAAGAGCACCCCAAAAATCTCTATCTATTTCTTCTCTAATTTGGTCATTGATGGTAGCAAAAGAATTACGCTATATAATTTTGCGTTTTTGAAAATAAATTTAATATAAGTTTAAATTGAAGATTATCTGGATATCAGTTAATATGATTGGCGAGAAGCTACATTTTTTGCTGCGTAACACTTTTCGATTTCATCAGTAATTTATAATATGAAACTTGTTATAAAAATATTGACAGTTTTTGTAGCGGAGAGTGGGTAGTGGATGAAATTTACAACCAAAAATGTAAATTAATTTTTAGAGAGCGCCAACGGTTTGATTTTTATTTAGAATTTTCCGTTTAAAATTAGAAAGATTATAGAGGTTTTAATAAAAGGATGGGAAAAAGTGAAGAATTTGATAAAAATTAACATTGAAATCACAATTAATGAAGTTGAAATTTTGACAGTTATTAAATAAAAATTATGAAATTTGGCAATTAGAATACGCATATTGCGTTGGACTAATAAAATAAATATTAAAACTCGAAATTAATATCAAAATGCGTGATAATAAAAAATGTATAACGCTTGTCAGTGAACTGGTATGGATGAAGCTACAATTTGCAATAGTCAGTTTCGATATTCTAGAATCCAATCTTAAGGGCGGTTCAACATTAACAGCAGAAGTAAAGCTGCAAATTTTTCTTTATGACTTAAATAAAGCGGCGAGAATGTAGTCGACACCAGATAAACATAGGAGTCCGTAAATTACGCTTAAAAAATAATATTTTTGCTTGAAGCTTCTTTTTGTGAAAAAAAATTCTCAAATATTTTTACTAGAGCCGAATGCCACACTATTAGCTGTAAATTTTTACTAAACAATCACCTGCAATTTCAACAATTAAGCTTCGAAGTGATTCTTAAGTACAGACACCCTTTTTAGATTAGCGATAATTGTCTTTCTCCTTTCTTGTTCTTCTTTTTTAATTTGTTTTTTTTCTAAATTCGACGGCTTCAAATTTTCTAAATTCAATTTCGGAATTTTCTGTAAAATTATGATTTTCATATTTAATTGGAACTAAGAATGCTGTTTCCTTTAGCTTTAAGTTTTAGACATTGTCTTCATAGAACAGCTCTTTATTTCTTGTTTACAATAATAACATTGAGGAAATTATGCAAGAAATTAATACAAGTAATTACCCAAACCGTGCAATTACTACCAAATAATAAAATTTCTGAAGAATATAGTTAATAATGCCAAAAACAACAAATTATCTCATACGTTATAAGAGCTCATTGATGCGTAACTTTTTTATTCTAGTAAAGAAGAAAATATTTTACAAGAAGACGGGAAACATTTGCATTTGCGTTTGTTACAAACAAATTTTTTTGTGTCTAATTGATTTTGTTTTAGGAAATGAAGGAACTCTTTCAGTAATGGTTTTTTAATTGGTAGAAGTTTTAATGTGACAGAGTCCTAATTAGAAGATCTCTTAAGTTTGCAAGTAAATTGTTTCACATTCTACATAGTTGCATGTTATAGGTGAAGTTTTATAGGTGAACTTTTTAGTATTTTTAAGTCTACTAATATTCGTTCTAGAAAAAATTACGTGGTTTCTTCAAAGTTCCTAGCTTTAGCTTGTTAAATGTTAGGTACCTATTCAAGACACATCAAAATCTTAAATTGAATGTCGTCATTAATTTCAGATAAATTCACATAATTGTTACACGAAACATTAATACTTAGAATTTAGACGTTAATCTAAGAATAATGAATATTGTAGGCATCGTATTCTCAGGTTTGCAGATCACGGAACTGCACCTAAGCAAGTTTTTGAACGCTCACCTGCATAAGCACGGCAAAAAGCTTCAAGACTTCTTACACACGTTGTTAATATTACTAATTACAAGCTGTAGTGCTGGCATCATTTTTGTCGTCGTATGTAAAAGCGTAAACGAGATTGTTGCTTAATAATAAATTTATAGTAATTGCTGAAGTCGGTGGGTTGATGAAGCGGTAGCAACTGGTAGGGGGTTGAAACATCATTTATCTAATCTTGCATCCGCGATCGCTCACAGAACCAAAAATTTACATTGAAGGAGTGCCCTGCTTCGACATGGTCATTTGTGTGATTAGAAAATTGCTCGATAAATGTTAGTGGTAACACTTACTAATATAAAGACAAAATCCATTAATTTTGTTAAGTGTTTGGCAGATGCAATTCTGAAATGGCAAATATCTCACATTGCTCAAATTTATTATATTCACAGAAATTAATAAACACTAGTCAAGGATGCAACACCTGTGATCGTTGCTCAATTTGGGTATAACAGGAATTCTCCTCGTTTGTCAAGAAATTGCTAAGGACAAATAATTGGATCATCAATAATTAAACTTTATTGTCTTGTCTAATGTAACTAATTTTACAATTTTACAAAAAAGCATAAGGCCAAATTAGAGTCTTGATTAAAAACCTAATAATCAAAATTCCTGTGGTCCAGTACTTATACCATGTTCTACACTTCTCATTTTAATTTTCTTCTCCAACTAGAATAGCAAATTTACGCAATAAATAATTGAAATTTTTTTGAGACTTAGAAGTGACTCTTTAAAAAAATGTCGTTTGCGATTCACACCATAGAACGTTTATTTGATAGATTTCGAGATTTTGCTAAAATTATTAGAGAGTTTCAACTGCAATTATTCGCCCGCGACGCTGTCGATGAAAATGGTGGATGCGCCGGGAGAATACCAATGCCGCTGAGGGCCGGTGTTGCCGGCTTGTTGTCGCCTTGTCGAAGACTTCCTCAGCGATTTGTCGAAGTGGCGGCTATGCCCTGGTGCGATGCCTCCTACGGTTTCGAGTTGGCCGCGCATCACGCAACCACAACAACAATACCTTCGACTCACACACAATGCCCGAGCATATCTCACCCGACCCGCCACAAAACTCTTCGGTCCGTCGCCGATCCCATGGTGCGACTAATCGCGGCCCCCCGACACGAGATTGATATTCGTGAAATGCCCGTTGCAGTCAACGGCAAAACTCGCAGCTTTTTTTTCTCATAGTGACGTGCCCTGACCCGGTGGAGCCTGCTGGGCCGTCCGAGGGCCGTCATCTGCGATTGTGTACGCACGCCCGTCTTCCGTCCGTCAATGCGTCAGACAGATACATAGATTGCGGGTTCTGATTGTGTTTCATTCTCACGGGGTTCAACGCCGAAAACGTGATAGTGGAATTGTTAAAAAAGTGGACGTTATTCGGTGCAATGTTACAATTAAATTTAGACGCAAATATAACTAAAGTTTATATTTGAAGAGAATGGATCGAAGTCGGTTGGCATTTTTTGGACGAAAGAATCATCTGAATCCAAATAACGACTATAGTCGTGTAAAGCCTTTCACTGATGTTAAGTGATTTGTTTACAGTCAAGTAACAGTTTCTTAAACAAAAAAAAATTCTTGCTTACACACAAGAATTTGAAAGCAAGTTCAAAAGTTTCTATTATACATTAAACAACTGAAATTTAATTTATGCAATATAACGAATGAAATTTTTTACTAATTTCAGTCGTATTGGCAGCTTTATTGAAAATTATGTAAATGGACTAGAAGCATATTTTAGATTAGAGAAGTGTAGATCTATCAAGTTGTAGCTCTTTGCAGAGACTAAATCTTTAGATCAATGATAGCAGAAGCATTTTATTTACGTATTTTTCAATATGCATATTATTAAATGCTCATATGCCATTAGTTGTATATTAAAAACTAATTTAATATTAAATTATACATTAACGTTACATTGTCAAATTATCATCTAAAGGGGACAATAAAATCTATTTCAAATTAGATACGTTTTTTTCTGTTTGAAAGAATCTGATGGAAAAATACAAGGAAAGCAACTTTTGAATTTCCTTATTATGATTTAAAAAGTGAATCTTGGTTGACAACCTCTTATCCAATACCAAATTATATTAGCATGTCCAAAAACATTTAATTATTTCTAATCATGTTTATTTGTTGTTATAATTTATCTTCATTTAAATGATGTTATTTCTAGTGGATGCTGCATTACATTATTTGCTAGACAGAGAAGTCGGAAAGACAGTCAGAATTCTTAGTACCATTTAAAAGAAGGGAAATAAAATGGAGACTAATGCAAATTAGAACTTTCAGGAGAACAAAGACTAGTTACTTATACCACACTTGTAGCTGCAAAGATAACTGAAATTTTTCAGACTATTCAGATGACATAAAATTAATCCTTCTTATCTTTATAAAAAGATAGAGAGTTACTTGAGATCAAGGCCACCTATGGTGTTTCAATACTTCAAGGAATTTCTGAACTTAGTAATCTGAACGCTCTATTATATTTGGCTTAATTTCTTCCACATCCTCATTTTCTTTCTTATTAAGGAAAGTCACAATCATTTAACTTTGCCACCTCTCTTAATTTGTGCAATACTTCCAGATAAGATTCCCTTTGCATAATCTAAAATTCTAGGGTTTATACTTGAATTATTGAACACCACCTTCCTAGTTGAAGGAAACTGTATTTATTATTATATTGTTCTGTAGTTAGCACGCTTTTCCAAGTTTCTTCTTTTCCAGCATCTTCCACTAAGGAGATAGTCTGTCTTAAATACATTTAAGTCCATTAAGAAGGTTTTTAAGCAAATTTAGCGCAAATTGTTTATGGCACAATATTGCTTTTGCACTATATGAGTTTCATGAAAATCATCTTTTGAGATAAAAAAATAAGTAAACATTTACTTTCACACTGCTCTAAAACTGATAGGTTTTTCTTAATTTTGATATTTTTGCCATCTTCCACTGTATAGTTTTGTCTCGAGGTCATAATCATAAGTTGAAAAGAATTAACGCAAGTTGAATATGCCAATTAAAAATAAGTTTTCCTCGAATTGATTCACTTTGCTAGTGCATCCCAATGTTGACTAAATAGCTCCACCGGATTCCCACCTGACTATATAATTCAGAAAAAGTTCTTTTAAAAAGAAATTATTATTTTTTAATAAAAACTGAGAGCCATGTCAATAGATCGTATAATTTTCGGCTTGCTAGCAAATATCTGAATATATATTGAAATTGAAATAATTGGCAAATGATGCCAATATTTACCTTCTACTAATAAATTTCGACGTTAAGTAATTTGATTATTACGATGCTTTCTTTTCTGTGTCATAACAAATGTTTAAGTTTTGAATTTATTCGATTAGCAACAAGACTGGTTGAATAAAATCTTGTCTTAACCCATTTATTTTTATCTCTCTTGTGTAAAGATTCATTATTGACCGATACCAGAGTGTTTTTGACTATTTTCTAATGGGTGTAACGTTGCAAATACCTCGATATTGTGTCTAACACCTCGTTGATAAAATTGATTTTGAGACGGATTTTATGACGTATTCGTACTTCGTCCTTTTCCGACCTCTACTGTTATAGGACTTGGACGCCCGAGGACAGAGATCCGATAATATTTCGAAGAGCTCCTCGATGATTGCTACCTGTTATGTAATTGAACAATGCGGGCTGTTGGAATTCGGTCGTGGTTTAATTTAATTTCTTAGCACCATGATAAATTCAACCCAATTACTCCTCGCATTGCACATACTTTGCAACAAATGTTCTAGAAATAATAACTTAACTCAGGATTATTTTGAAAGAGCCAACGGCGACTTTCACGGAAGACTACAAAGTGTGTAAAATACGCGCGATACTGAGACAAGAATTACATACATTACCGAGATTAAAGAGCTTGTGGTACGCAGTATATTCTCACTTGAATGTGATTTTTGTTATTCGGTCGTCTTTTTACTTGGCTGCTGGAAAGAGAAATTGGATTCTCGAGACTGTAATTATAGGAAGTTGCGATATTGCATACGAGCTTTTTTGCCGGCTACACTGTAATTATTATTTTACTGGGCAAAAGCGTTTCTGTCACAACATCCACACCCGTCGGCGAGGACTCTTGAACGCTAGGCCCGGCAGCTGAAGTAATTAAGCTGGTGCACACCGCAAAGCTCTTGTTCTAAATTGCAAATTTTTGTTCAATTTTCGGTAGAAAAAACAAAATTTGTAAGGAAATTTCTGTCATTTTTCCACTTGCAATCGGTTACGGGATTTGTGAGACTTTGACCTTTGCACACAAAATTGGTCCTCTCGTGCATGTTTGCAGGCGTTCACTTCTAAACTCGCCTTGTCTGCAAGGTGCAAGGTGCATGTGATTTTTTAACAAATGTCGCACTTGACGTGAATGCCGGTTGGCTACAAGGTGGATTGCAGTAAGCAGCTGCTGAAATTGTTATTTACGACGTAAAAATGTTCTGAGAGAAAACGGCTAGTTTGTAATTAAACTTCTGATGGATCGAAGCGGAAGACTCGGAAGCTGCCTCCGTTTTTGCGAAGTCGGCCCGTCGTTTACCTTGTCAAGATGACCAAGTATCTACTTCGGATCAATTACTGTTTGCCCATCAGATCAAGAACCTCTAATTAAGAGTATATTGTAAGATCGAGAATTGAAATTCTAAAGGCAAGTCGATCGTAATACCAGTTTACATTAATTCCAGAGGTAAACACACAGTACAACATACTTGCCGAGCAAAAACCACAAAAACGCACATCCGCTCGCATTCTGCAACGACGACCGAGGCAGCAACATCAAAAAACAATAGAAAATCTGCGAAGCTAAGCAGTAAGCGGTATCATCCATAATGTATTTAGTAACGTGGCTGTTTAGAGAAGAATTGCATCAGGTCAGACCGGAACAGTGAGATTATTGGATTGCCATCCAATCGCCGGATCGTGACGAGAATGTACCAGACTTACCTTGCCCTTAGCCTGGCTTGCTGCCGGTGTACGGTGCTAATAAACGCGCCGTATCAGATTTAGCCATCTGCACGTCGACCCTGCTCCAATCCATTACTGGTCAATATTATCAATTTTAAAGATCTTCCAGAGATAACTTGTACTTTACATCCTATTGCTATATTAAATTTTTAACAAATCAATAGTAACCGCCATCTTGATTCATAAGTTTACTATTGTCACAATTAGGTGTTACTAGACAATTATTGTTGAAGATGTTATTAAGATATGTCAATATAAAATAGTAATTTATATAGAAATTTACCTGTTAATGTCATTAGATTAAGAGAAAATAATTAAGTTGGGCTAATTACGGTAATTGATAATAGATCATGAGATAAATTAATTTTAAAATATCTGTATGCAAGTATGTAACTACATGTTACAGTAATATGCATCTATCTAGTGAAATAAATACAACCCAGCATCTTTAATAAATAATAATCGATCCAAAGGTTCCGATGATGCTAAAGCAATACTATCTAAGAGTTCTAGAAAAATTACGACAACAAAAGAATCTGTCTATAGAGTGATATGGAGAAAAATGAAGCTGAGGAGGCGATTAAGCAAGATGTAATTGCGCCTCCAGTCTATCGACTTCAAAATTCTTTAAAGAACTGGCGGCAATACTTGATCATCATTAATCTAGAGATTCTAAGTTTATAAACTAACAACAGATCATTTCTCGACATACCTGGTATACCAGTTTTTATAAAATATTTAAGTTATTTCTCCAACCTACAAGTACACCTATGAGAAACCTTATTTTATTCCTCTGCTGCTCTTTCTGTTTATTTACGATGTTATCTTCAAAAATTAGTTATCATTTTACTTTCTCCGCTTTAGAAAATAATTATGCTTCTAACCTACTTTCCGACTTCATTATCTTGCAAATCATAAGATATAGCATCCACAGAGAAGAAGAAATAATATCATCATTAACAGAGTTGTAAATAATTCAATTTACCTTGTACCTGCCAATGTATAATTCTATGTTCTAAGATAGGAAATTAAGTATTCAATTTTTTTATGAAATGTGTTATTTATGTTTGAAATATATATAATTTATCAAGTGCAGAGACAGCAATGAATGAGTATTACAAGACGACAAGAAAATTGTGATAGATAAGCATAAGCAACAAAGAAAATAAGCATAATGAAGTAAAGTACAGAAGCATAAAATCAAAACTGTTAGAAGTAGTTTGCCGGTATAGGGGGTAGAAATAAAGACCATAACAAAATAATTGATAATTGATTAAATCAATGTTATTAGATATTTCTACAAAAATGAATTACTTATAGTCATTTAGTAATGCTGGTTTATCTATTACGACCATACATATGCAAAAAACTATAGAGATCAAAGTTGGTACAAACTATTGAATAAGATCCAAGAATCAGAAATGTAACAACTTCAAGAAATTTTCTAAAAAATATGAGACTAATAATGGGAAGTTAAATTGATTGCTTTAATGAATAATACTACATAATATTAAATATATCATAGAAATAAATTCAGAAAATATGTTAAATGAATGGTGATTATGTGACGATGATAATTTCAAGACTCCAGAAATTATTCTCAAATTTTAAGAAATTGTTCAATGTCATAGTTACATATTTTATTGAATTGGTCACTTACACATTCTTCTCTTTTCGATGTTTCATCAAAGTTTTATTTTTAGTTCAATAAACTACTCATTTGAATAGTTTATTAGAACTGATACCATTTTTTGTACAACATTTAGAATTTAATGTTTCTAACAAAATTAATGGCAATGAAAGTCAAAAACATAGTGACTAACTAATTATTAGAAAACGTTGCAAAACGGTGATGAGCTAATTCAAGTGAATTAGCAAACGAACTCACTCTAGGAGCAAAAAAATGCAGGTGCAGATATTAGATATCCATCATAACTTCGTACATGTGTAGCATTAGAAGGCAGAACGCCCATTAAGTTAATATTTTTGCATCCTAGAACATTGCTTGAAGGTACTTAGACATTAACAACACCTGATATTCTATTCACCTGTACAGGTTGCTTGTAAGTATTGGATGTTTATGTTTTTCAACGAAAGTAATACCTGAACAAAAATATTGGTGTGATTTTGTAAAGAAAAAATTAGAAAATATTAAAATTCCAATATGTTGCTTAAAGTTTATGTACTATTTAGCAGAAATTTCAAAATTTGAATTCCTTTCAGAAGCTCACAATATTTTATTATTGCAAATATTTTACTATTTTCCGAAAAAAATTAATAATGTCCTTTTTAGTATTTGGGAAAAACTGAAACCAACTTTAAGAAAGTTATAAAACGGTAAATCTACGCATGGCGGAGGTGCCGGGTGAACGACTTAAAAACCTATTAGCTCTCTCAAACTGACAAGCTTCAGATTATCTGACAGCTTTTAGATTTATGCTTCATCCAAGCACGACTATTTAATGTCTTAAACTAGTGCTAATTCTCTTAGATATTTAGTTTTCTTGTATAAGCATGCTTCTCTTAGTTGGCAACAAAATGTGTTCCTTTATTTGAAATTTTGTTAATAGCGTTTTAGTTATCCTCAGATTTCCGATTTTCTCTCGACTAGATTTTTCAACAGGGTATTTACGCCATGACCATCATCGACTGCTTTGCAGAGTGAATCGTCGCCCCAACGCCGTTGATTTACGCATTTTCATTTAGTAAATACGTCGCTCGAAAAGACGGTCATATGTCAGTGGGATAATTTTGAGTTTATGTGGCCTGGTCCCTGTAAAAAAACCATCAAACAAAGTTATCAAACAAAAACAACCCATTTGCCGGGAGAACTCAATAAAGTAGGGTCTTTTAAAAAGGCCAGTCTGACCCTAGTTCATTAATTATTGATGCGATTGTGTGCAATGAATAAGTAAGGTGCATTATAAAACCTGGAAAGCGGATCGACCGACGCTCGCGGTCGTCCTTTCCTCGACCGAATGCAGACCACGCGCCATAAGCGCAGGATATCATATAAAATTGAAGCAAATTGTCAGACCGCTGATCTGATTATTTGGATGGATATTGTGCGACCCCTGCACTATACCACATATATACCTGAGGCCGCGTTTTCCGGATGAATTCCTTAAAAGCAGATTTATTTACTACAACTTCGGATTAGTGGTTACAACTGGTTGTGAAATTGCCGAAGCAACGCTATAATCTCCCAAACCCTCAATTAGTTTTTCGTCTTAATGATAGAGGAGAGCACGTTGACCCGTGGTGTCACTTAATTTCGATCCGAATAAAAAGTGGCGATTTCGTGGTGCGGCTGTTGGTTTTTGGCCACGTGCACAATTACGTATCATAAATAACAATGAAGCATTAGCCTGAAGAGCATGAAGGAAATAAATTGCGGGAGACCTCACGCATTCCTCTCCGCGTAGGTACTCGGCCACTAAATCACTTTTGCATTAAAACCGAATTTGTATAAATTCACGGAAATAATCGCCCGTCAGATTAGCGAGGCTTTGTCGATTTTTTTCCAACCTCAAGTAGGTTAGCTGGCGGCTAACGAGGATGGTCAGGAGATAGTCTGATGATTAATGATGCAGGAAGCGATCGGTTTGTCGGACATGCCCGTTTAATTGTTTTCAGCGATCTCTAATACAGCCGCGTCACAATCCTTAATGTCCATTACACGGCCGTCACTTCTTCAGCACCTTTCAGCCGACTCTATTACCGATTTTCAGTGCACTTATGCCAACAAATAACACTTTCTAACAATTGAGTTTACGTCACTACTTTTACCGCTTCTACATAGTGGGTCGTCACCTCAGGA
The DNA here is from genome assembly GCA_905333025.2 of Pyrochroa serraticornis. Taxonomy (NCBI): domain Eukaryota; kingdom Metazoa; phylum Arthropoda; class Insecta; order Coleoptera; family Pyrochroidae; genus Pyrochroa; species Pyrochroa serraticornis. The sequence continues at coordinate 1,622,583 of HG995157.1, read as the reverse complement.
CATCGCCACATGGTCGAAGTGACCTCAACGGACCGCCGTGAAAAAAAAATTGACTCTGAGTTACAACAATTTGCTGTGAGGCTTTAATAGATAGAAAGTAGAGTTGTTGCCAACAAATTTAATTATTTAACCCGAAAAACGCTAGTTTATGCGAGCACCGCACATTTCAAAAACCACTTGCATACAGCGTAAAGTTGATGGAGCTTCGCAAACAGTTAAATTTAAATTATTAAATTTTCCAACCGGCTTTTGCTCATTTTAAATGTCAAAGCTTCGGACCTAACTCTCACCGAACTAATACAGGAATTTTCATGAAATTTTCAGCGGTCGTAGTGCGATCAAAGAAATTTTTTCGAAACTGCGGCTGCGATTCTTCAACATCGGCTATAAATGATTAATTGAAACGGAGATAACGAAAGTGGAAGTTGTTTCGTTCCAATGATATCATGCATCATTTCATTAGTTACGTCTGTGGATGCTGTGCGAACACTTTTTCTTTATTAGCGCCGAGCGGCGCCAGGTGTCTATATTTAATTAGATCTTACTAAAAATTAATGTTTATGCTTCGGTTATAGCGCTACGATAGGTAAAAGCTATTAAGAGCAATGTTGATTTATGCAACATAGAAGTGAACTATTGAGTGACCGAATTGCCTCAGCTGCACTAACAATGTGTGCACAAGACACGACGTAATGTTTTCTAATTTTTTTAATGTTATAAATAATTAAGGGCAAGTTGTATCATTTTATTAATTGTTAATTAATAACCATTAGTAATCTATGTTGAGACAATTGTTGCTATGGTTACTAATCCAGGTTTAAGCTGAATTTCGATCAACTCGCCCTAAAGGACATTTTTTAACAAAAATCGAGAATATTTAAGAATATTAAAGAATATTTAAAGAGGTTAAGAATTACTTAAAATTTTTGTTTAACACTTTTGATGTTTAGTGCCCCTCGTATATTAGTTTCAAAAATTTCATTGCTGGGCTTGTAAATAGAGGAGATCTGGAAGTTAAATTTTTGCCTTTTTTACATTTAGAAATTTTAAAACAATTCGCGAGATCCTTGTATTACCCTAAAATAAATATTGCTGACGATTGTTCTTGAAGGCTCCATATGTGCCAATTTTGATAGCAATATCGATTTCTTGAGCCGCTTTATTATCACGAATAAATCTTAGTTATACTTTCATAATCGAGAAATAAAGTAGTAGTCGATCTGATAAAAGCACTTTTGGTCCTCCAAGGCATAAGAAGTGTTCTGTTCAGAAAATTGTGGAAAAAATTTGTATAAGGTTTCAAATTCTTGTAGTCGAGAAGGTGGTGTAAAGAAAAAAATGGATCTAGCTTTAGTAAGATAACACACCTGCATGTACCTACAACATCAAATTTACAATAAATATTATTTGTAACCTCTAGTTAACATTACTTGAACACCCCTATCACTACCACTAAACGAGTAAGTGTTTGAAAGATACTTGTCCAGGCCTTAATAGAAACATTGGGGAAACGGTATAAAGAAGTATTATTTCTAAAAGTCTTATGGCCATTTTAGAATCACAACAAAAAATATGCTATATACCTAGATACTACTATTATACTACAATATTTAGAAGAAAATATGGATATGGATAAAAGTGAAGAAAACAAGAAAGAAATTAATTATGGTTGACAAAGAAAGAAAGGCTTGATATTTTAGTTTCGAAATAATATCAATGTTTAGTTAAAGCCTGCTCTAAATTAGAATCTTAAGAGAAATAGAGATTTTCTGAGCACTAAATCTGTTGAATATTTTTTGTATGATCACGTTATGTATTAAATAGCCATGCTCTTGGTAAATTAAATCAAATTCTGTATTCGATGGAAAAATTTATATAAAGCATGTAAAGATATTTTCATAAGTTACCAAACTTATTCTCAAGCTTCAAGGACCTTTTCGAAAGGCAATTATTTTCATAAAAATTTAAAAATGAGATTAGCTTTAGTCTTACAACATTAAAGAATCAAGTGTAGAATTTAAGACAGCTATTGAAAAAAGATTAAGAATTTCCGGCGTTTTCAGATCAAACTTATACGTTATTATAATTTAGATTTGGTATTTCCATATGTTTTATAGTTGAGATTTAGAATATGTTGATTTACTTCTATTATTTTTCTATTATTAATTTCATTTGTCCCATTTATGTTAAATGTAATGTTCATCGCCTTAAATCGTTCATCTCTTTTTTCAGTTACGTTACGTTCTACGTAATAAACTGAATGTCCCATTTTTATCGTAAACTCTTATTTACAGCTAAATAATCCATTTAATGATTGAGAATTATAATCTTGTCAATGTTATAAAACTATATTGTTCCTCTTAAATGCTTTATTAACTAGAAGTGGAAGTAGATAATTTCATTATCCTCAACTTAGTTTTGTTTGAATTAATAATCTTAACCTGTTCAGAATTACCCAAAGCTCTTGTCATTAAAACTAGTCATTATATTTGTCAGTATTAGTGAAACTACTAATTTGAAAAGCTTTTCAAATTTTTGAACTTAAATCAATTTGCCTTTACTGGAAACCGTTAAACCTTTTCAATGCTTTAATTGAATAAGTTTGCTAGGTTGTTAGTATAAAGTAAGAAGAACGCATTGTATAAAGTATTGAAAACTAGGCTTGTTCCCAATTTGGTGATAGTAAGGTGGCTTCATTTAATTATCTCCATCTAAAAATCTCTGTTCAAGCTGCAGTTATTTTCTTGATGGCGGATCGTAATCAGAAACTGCGTGTTGAGTTGTGCACTGTTGCGGAATTCTTAAAGAAATGATGTGTGGTTGTGTCAAAGCAATTTTTCGAATTCCGGAGTTGCAAGCTTTCTTGATCAAATTGCATTAACAACACCGCTCAATGCAATCACAAGATTCTAATCAAAGCTCATCTCTGGAGGGACGAGAGCTTTGTATTAGGTTGGTTGGCGCGCAATTGCTGTCGCAATTCTTGCCGTTTATAATTCCGAATGAGAATCCTCAATAACGAGAAAATAACAACCCAAAGAAACACAATTCAGCAACGCCTAATCTCCAGATAAATGTCAGAAGTCAATAGAGCTAAGAAAGTGCTATTATTGCTATTGATTCTAGCGAAAACTAGCCGTGATTATCGTAAAGCAAATTGCGTTATCGCTCTGCGTGATTCACGATGTATTTGTGTTGGAACAATTAGTAAATAAATGGGTTTTGGTGCCCTGGGCGCGGGCCCAAGTCTAAAATGGTGCGTTCCCCCCATCTGCGCGATCTCATTTCCGTCCCCGAGACGGATATTTAATTTCTGTTCATCGACAAACAATCATGCGAGGGCGAAAGGAAAAACTTCAATATTCTTTCAATCAACACAAAACACGTCTCGTCGGTACGAAAAAATCGGAAATATGCAGGGAAATGACAATTATCCCGGTGCGACTCTGTATAGAGCGTCGAAAATTTCAAAAGTAAATTTCACCATTATCTGTTTAAGTTCGATAGGCGCTCCCAATTCTGCAATTATTGTCAACACAGGGCTTATCAAATATTGTGTTTTTTTGCCAATTTCTTGTGAATCGTGTACAGAAGCGATCAAATAATCAAATAAAGTCGACTCAACCCGACGACAATGGTACTAGTTGATAATGCTGCAAGTTGCACGGTGGTAACGATTCTTTTTCTTGCAGAAGTGGGCGGTTTTGCGGAGGGAGTTCTCCGATGTCATGTCTCGGTAAGTCAATCTTCTAATTCTCTTTTTAACCATAATCCATATCGGTTGGACATAAAAACATTAGAGCGTTTCTAATAAAAATAAGAGGGGCCGATGATGGTCAGGTCCGTCCATCATCCTCCCATCCGGATTCAGTATGGTCATTTCAAATTTTGCTCCGGGATACTCCCGGGTTTATACGAGTCGTATTTCCTTAATGTGGCGGACATAACGGAGTTATGCGCTCGTCAAACGGTCCCGGCTTGAAGCGGCGCGAAGGTAAGTGGTTTGATTGTTATTGCCCTCCCGACACTTTGCCGCTTCGATTGTCCATTAGTTTCGTTTGAACGCTCTAATGAATGCCAACGTTGATCGTAAATTACGCCTCTTCGCGACCATTGTGGACGCGATTTCGCGGTCGCGCCGGACAAAAACAAGAGTGAAGATCGAAAATCCGCCAAACGAAGGACCCACATTCCGGCGTCCTTTTAACCGTCCGTGCCACTTACCCAAAAGGAGAGATCTAAAGGAGCGCTAAGAGGTCAATTCTACATTCCAAAAATTATTAAAATTTTCCCCTAGAAGAAGCGGCCACAACTGACACAAGTTAAATGAAGTAACTGCTAACACAATTACTGAGTGAAACCGATAGGTAGTAGTATATAGATACATCACTTGGTGGATGCGTCGGGGCTGCTGCGTTCTAGTTCTACTTTTAATAGTGGAATTGGACAGGCAGTCTTTATTATTTTAACTGCCCTTCGAGGTGGATTGTTGTAAATTTCCGTAATTGACTCTATTGGGGTTGAGATATTGTCGATATCGGATGGCGTCTCCAATCCATAATGCATGCCGTGTAAACCAGCGCCGCCCGAATTTGACGCCGCTGCCCCCCGCGCCTTCCTGCATCTTACATAAGCGTAACATCGGCAACGTTATGGGGGCCTGCGCCAGTAATTCATTTTCCACCGGACTCCAGTCAATTATTTAAAAATTGCCGTCCCAGGGAGCGTCGTTTCTCCCGGAGCCGCGCTCCCGAAACAGTCGTATTTTGCTGGCGAAGAAGCGGCCGTCCGGAGGCGGCGCCTCTACGAGCCATCAGGGACTACTTCCGGCTTGTTTTACATCGTTTTGTTCTAACAATCCGGCGCATAACTCAGCGATCGGAAACGTATGTAAAGTTCAGTAGAGGAGGTGGAGAGCAGCACTCCGCTGTTATTGAAAATTGAAATTCGGGATGCTCATTTGACAGACTATAACTCAACGCTAACTGATAAAGATTGCTGGCGGGGGCGGGACGAGGTCTCTCGTTGCTCTTCCCCGCGCTTTTTGCACTTTCTTCCACGCGCCCCCAACAAATTACTTTTTGAAAGGTCGGACTGAAATGCTACCGACTGTCAGCGAGTAATTGATGAGCGTGACTAGGGCCTAATTAACCACTCTTGTAGTACAGATAGCGGCAATCCCAATCTTTAGCGCGAAGACCGTGATCGATCATCGAACACAGAACAACAATTAAAAGAGCTATTAATTACTATGCAAATGTTTCCAAAAAGCGAGCGCTTAAATCCTAGAACTGCGCTGTGAAATTAACAATAGATGGGGGTGACTTAATTTAATTTCCGTCACTAATAACGTTGTTACGCTATCTTAACAACCACCAACGCTGAAGCACGTTACTATTTTATGGATATTGGCAGTAAAATAACAATACCATAATGCTAGAAGTGAGTAATTGCTCATCAGTAACGACACCTTTCGTTAATAGCATTCCACTTAATAGATATGCAATGTTAAAACTCAATAATTCTTATAAAGAAACCGAAATGTTAAGTTTCTAAACGGCATGACGTACACTTGTAATGAACTACGGGTAATAAATAATACAACTAACAAATAAGGGACATTTAGCTTATTTCTAGTAGCTCATATCGTTGGTTGTGGTGATATATGGATATTATCGATTGTTTAATTTCTGCAGTCAAAGCGCCATTTCATTCAACAGGGTTGTCGACAACAAAACAATACCGTTTTCACATACTATTTGCCACATTTAACAAATTTTCTCCTCTTAGTTATTACAGACAGGTATTTTTTAAATCTATAACAATTCTTCTATCTTAAAGAAAATTTCTGCTGCCTTAATTTTAAGGATTAATTAATGTTAAGATCTAAAGCCTCATAATCACTAAATCTTCACACTATCCTGAATTGAAAAACATAGGATGATCCTGAAATATAGAACCCTAATTGATATGCCAAAATAATTGCAAGTAGGTACTATACTTTAGTTCAATAATTTTGTAGAGGCTTCTAAAATAATTGTGAATGCAAAAGTAAACTAATGATTTTCTTTTGGGAAACTACTTTAGCTTAATAATATTAATTTTTCTCGAATTGTTTACGAGTGGAATGAGCCACAAACGGTAGTCACCAATATCAAATTTAAGCACTATAGCTGCACTTTAAGATTTTCCTTTTATTAAAATTTCCCAGAAAAAATCCCACAAAAATCAACGGATTCTTTCAATGTGGATTTAATAATTATCTATTCTATGCATTGTACGTAAATTAAAATTAATTTACAGAATTAGTATCTCTCAAGAAAAGAAAAATAGTTCCAGCAATCTGCCTATGCAACTGTGAAATTTTATAAAGAAAAATCGATCCTCATAGGATGGTGGGTCTTCTCCTATTAGGACTTACATAGCTCACTTCTGAATGAATTCAAATATATTTTTATCCTTACCAAGAACAATATTCTACACCACTCATGCAATTTAAAAATGGTGAAATATAGAAGTTGTAAAGTAAAATAGAAGTTGCAAACCTGATCCTTTTAGGCGTGTTAGTGCATACACATTCTAGTTCTATAGTTAATAGTAGATATATCCGAAGGCTAAGAGAATTATCTAATAAATATTACTCCGACACTATTTTGAAACTAACATTTTTTTTGTTAAAAAGGCTTTTATTATAGAATAAGAATCAGTTAAGAGTTATTATTGCACAAATGCAAAACCTTCCACTACCCAGTATTTAATGAGCTGATCTTGTAAAAATTTTCATTTGTTTGTTTAATTTTTTAAGAAATGGAAAGATCGATTGCTGAGAATTACGAGTTTACCTTTACTAACCTGACGTGTTACGAATACTGATTTTCCAAATGAAAAAATCTTCCAGAATCATAGTGCAACATTTAGTTTTTGAAAAAGCGTCACTGTATAGGTTTAAGCATCTGACAGCCACACTTTAAGAGTAGTAAACTTGCTTTAGCTCCCAATGACTTCCCTGGTGGTTGTGTAAAACTTATTTTCCTTGTAGTGGTGTATTTTTATGTGTCTTATGTGTTTCTCTTTTGATTTTTGCCTGAAGTCTGGGGTTTTGAGGAGCTTTGTGACTGCAGCTAGTTTTTGGTCGCTGACATATTTCTATCCTGTCTTTGAGAGTTTGAAAAAACTCACGATCCGGCTCTTGATTTTAGGGCAGCATTTAAACTTTAAGTGGCTAGAAGTTATAATCAATATTTATCAGAAATAAATAATTACATGCATTCTAGTAAAACAAAATAAATAAATATAAATATATATGATTTAAACAAATAGTAAAATATCAATTTCTTTTCAGGTTTTATGTTTTTTAAATTGAATTATTTAATCATTCTAGTTATTAATTATTGTTGCTAATTTTTGGGTGGTTCTAGCAAAGAAATATTTCAAACTCTAAATTGTCTAGCTATATTCTTTGTGGACAACTCTCGTATATACCAAAGACAAAAACCAAATGTGGCCAAACACGAAAGAAATGGGTGCGCTTCTTTTAGTCGCAGTTATAACAAAAAGTTAACTTTAGTTAACTAAATTCAAAATTAGCACAATTTTGGCTTTAACAAATTTTTGGCAATATACTCAACTTACTGCTGCACCAGTTTCCGGTTTCTTCCCATATTACTCAATTTTTATCCTATCTCCGCGTTATTCAAACTAATTTAAAATTGTAACAGTATTCTCCTGGCAAAAGATATATCATATTGTTTTCAACAAGTAAGACTTCAAACATTATTAATCAAAATCGAGCATCATGATTGTCCGAAATTAATCTTGACAAGACCTTAGTCTTCTCATTTAAATTTTTGTCAAAGTAGAAGATTGCTTTCTGAGAATTACCAGCGTATCTTTTCTGGCTTGCATCGTTAAAACGGAATACAAAAAAGTTTCAACAAAAAGCTCTAAAGATGTGTTGGTAATAAATTGATCTATATTGTACAAATAGGTGGTAAATTCAAGTTAGGCTGCTCTCGGGTTAATAAGAAGAAAATATTGCAAGAACTAATAAATAACTTCACTCAAAATCGCCAACGTGAGCGCTCGCAGCGCTCTGCGGAACCCCTGAAAAGGCAATTTTTACAGCTAATTGTTATGTTGAGGCGACGAAAGCTGTTACAACTGGGGTGACATTCGTTGGATTTAGAAACTCGCGGTGTTCGGCATTATTTCACCCGAACGCATTCCGGTGTCCTGCAACCGCTTCACGTTGCCAACCAGCCGATTATTTAGCTATTAAGGCGACCTGCTCCGGCCATTTGTCTTGGCATGGGGGAAATATTCATTAGTCGAACCCGTTTCGTTTCGAAAAAGAACCGGAGCCGCGGCGACAATGATATCGTCCGTCGATCGCAGCCTCTAAGTTATGCAGATGTATTCTCCAATCTCGTGCAATTGTGCTGCAATTTAAAACTTACAAGTCTGGACTTCGCATTTTTGTCGGATTTAAATGAGTCCATCGCATTAAATTATCTCGGATGGCAGCAGAACCAGTCCAGGTACATCGATCAGCCTGTTGCATCTAACACAATGCTCGCCAACTACAATAACCGGACGCGATCTTGACCTCGTGTGAAGATCTGCTCCAGCACAAATGGAGTCGTTACAGAGGCTGCTTACTGGATGGCCTTAATTGAAGGACGGCAATAAAGAAAGATCTTTAAAATATGAATTTCGACCGCTTTTATAGTGGTCATTTTCGGGTCGGGAACAACACATGATGCCCGGATGTCGCAAAGACGGTCGTAGACGTCCCCGAGGAACTGTCCGCGAGCAACGCGAAGAGAAACCGATAAATAATAACGAAGTGATCCGGCTAGCGCAACCCCTGCAAGATACCAACAAACCCAATGGAGGTTTTTCAAATTCTACACCTACATCAATTTTAATTTGCACCATTCACAACAATATTTAAAGAAAGCAACAAAAACTTCTGAAATAATATTTGCCACAACTTTAAAATTTTGGTAAACCTAATACTTTTAGTTCTTTGTTTTAATCTACATTTGGCATTCAATTTTCTTACTTGTTGATGGAAGAAGGAGTTCTTTTTTCAACGTACCTAATCTGTTTGATGTTCGATTTTTATGGAATCTATTTTGTTAACATATAAGATAACCTTCAGCATTTTCTAAAAATCTCCTATCATCTAAGCACCTTTTTGGCAGAATTTGTTAAAAGTCTTTAAAATTTTACTCGTTATTGTATCGCAACTTGAAAAAATACCAAATTATTGTGAATCATAACCGTTCCGCGTTTATAATTAGTTGTTTCTTATTTTTGTGATGGCATTTGAACTCAAATTATAGAAAACTTCCTTGCCATTAGCTTGCCTTGTAGAGTTTTGTTGAAAAACTCTCACTGTATGTTTTTTTGACATCCTGTACCAGTGGTTTGCATTTCTAGAAAAAGGTGAAAATTCCTACGCAAAGTATAAATTGGAGACATGCCTTGAGTCATAATGATAATCGGTCTGTTGTTGGAAGATTCTTGAAATTTTTGCGAAGCGAAGTCGAAATTTTATAGGACCATATCGCTTGAAATTTCAACTCATTTGCTGTAATTGTTTCGGATATGTGCAACGTGATGTTGCAGTTCCAGTAAAGTGAAACTGTCAGAAATAAAAATCAGTTTCGCTCAGTAAAACTTTCAGTCGGCGCGTTCGAATTCTTAACGCTAAATCGACTGAAATAATTAGCGCCTTCGACTGTTCGCATCAGCCAATTATAAGTGATGAAAACTGAGCGACGATCCGGCTTAAATCCGGTGGAAAATGTCCGTACTGGTGACGACGTCCTCAAAAATAATAACCGACAACTTTTATAACGAGTTGTGAGCCCTATCGCTTATGAAAATCTCTTAACGCATTGTTTCACCGTATCAAGCGGCAATAAATTAATAGGCAGTAAAAAGCCTGATCGAAGTAACGGGATGTTCGAGCCGATCCAACAAAAATTTCTGATGAATTATTACGTTGGCGTCTTTAGATGCTGCATTGGCTGTTGAACATAAACACGGGATTTACATAATTGGATGGGCATTTAAGCGGTTTAATACGGAATTATGGATCGGTAAAGCATATTTAGTCACGTTTTGGACAAAAGTGTCGATTTCTGTGTCTTTGGAAATTCACTATTGTGGCATTTGTTGCGTCTAACTGCCACAATTAGGGGTATGATGGACGAGTTATTCCTTAATCCGCCCGGGTCTTAAATCGGGGCCCGCACGAGTGCATCGCTCTTAAATAATTTGTCTAACTGTAAACAGATTCAGATAATGGTAATAACAATGTCTAAAAATATGACGCAGGTCTTGGAACTGTTCCATTTTTTTATTATTAATTTTAATATTTTATGGGCACCGTATATTATTGTGGGTGCGCACAAAGATACTCTGATAGAAGCCGCTCTAAATGATGACCTGCAAGACATAAACATTTTAAACTGTTTTTATTTTAGGTAGGTACGTATTTATAATAACATCTTTTTACGATTGGACCGAATTAAATAATGCATTAAATAACTCGGAATATTTTCGGAAATTATCGCCCCTGAGTCTAAAAATAACCAAACAGGAAAGGGGTTTAGGTCGCGTTGCAGATTTATCGCTTATTTTGGCTGGAGGGGTTTTGCACGTCAACCGAAAGAAAATATCGAGTTCCACCCTGCAACAAAAAAGGGTTAAAAGCGAGACACCCTTTAACTATCCGGTTTATATTTAGATCGAGACAACACTATCTTATCGAAGGTGGAGTTTGTTCAACAAATTCTAATGTTCCTTGTGTTAACATTGCAAAATAAATATAATTGTGGTAAAGCGATAACAAACAAACAAAACAAACAACACTCCCGGGTTATAAACGATGCTCGAAATATGAATGGCGCGTCCGAAATTAAAAGAAAAAGTGTTAATCGTAAAACCAAAAGTTCATTCATATGGGAGAAGCTGAACTGTTGCCAGAAAATGCACTTTTCCACAACAAAACAAACGCGACAATGATGAGAGGATTAACAAAGTTATGCGTCAAAAATAGAGCTTTCGAAATTCTCAAGCACTAACTCACCCGAAACTGAAATAATAATTGCACCAAAAAATCAAAGAAGCGACCGCATAAATTATTCATAACAAACAAATAATGACCAATTTGAGAAAGACCGTAAAACCGACAATATCAATTACAACTGGGTTCATAGTTGTTCATTAACAGACACGTGCGTTTTTTAAATTAAGTGCCGGTTTTAATTGGTGCAACATTGTGGTAATTTTTTATAAACTCGTGGCTCAGACGTGCCCATTGCTAGTTTTTCTTTGACCTGGCTCCGCAATTGTTCCCGGTGACTGTTTTAATAGTGAAAACGCCATAGTGATTTTGGAAGTTGGGATAAATGGCCTTGTGAATTCAACGATGGAGTTGTATTACAATATACGACAAATTGAAGGCCGCGCCAGGGTTTATTAGGATAACCTGACCTCCCAAAGTAGACGGCTTGGTGCGGAACAAAATTGTGAAAAGTTTGATGAATTTGGGGTGTTTCAGGAATTGTCTGATCTCCAGTTAGAACTTTCTCAAAGGTTCAGAGGCGGAACTTGAAACATTACCTAATTATCAATCTCCTGGTGCTTTACTTTAAACTGGTGTAAAACTGACAAATCCGAATAATTTCGATTCTCAATAAGAACTTATTCACATTACCAATCAAGCTCTGTAACCCTTCTTTCTGAATTTTATTTAAATATCATAAAAAAAATCTGGCAAACTCAAGGAATTTGGAAGACGTTTGTTTAGGAAAACTGCTACTTTTGTTGCCCAATGGGTTTTATAAGTAATAATGAATAAAGTGACTTGGACGATCGACTGGTAATGTAGGGGTTGTATGGTTGGCCGATGTGTTTGAACTTTAAAGTAATTGAGCGTACAAAAGCGGCGTCATTGTCGATATAAAACTCGGTCCGTATGTCATACTCGAGAACGGTCCACGGCGTTCCGTTTTTCCTTATCCTTTGTGGCGGTCCGAGAATGGAGAGAAACAACGACCGGCGTCCGGCCCGGAGTCCATTGCAGAAATGAACATTCGCGTTTGATGTGAAAGGTCGGACATTAATTCATAATGAACGAGCAGACTCCTCGCCCGCCACTTATATTTCCTTAATCCCTGAGAGCACAAACGGACCAGCGGCCGCAGTGGCCGCCGCATAGCATGATGAAAACCTAATGGTTATATCTCTTTATGTCGAGATCAAAGGGCGCTGGCTGGGCAACGGGCGCGCTTGGTGTGGAGAAGATCGTCCTTTTTTCGAACTCATCATATCTGGAGGCCCGGCATTGGGACGCGCGGACTCTAATTAGTGCGCATCTCTTGTCGGTGCAAGGCACCGTGACGGGCCCCGCCACGAAAGCGACACCGGATAATCGTCATGCGCTTCCGTAATTGCCCTTTTCATTTATCCAACGTATCATTACGACCCCCGCCCATCTCTATTCCGTAGAAGCCTCGACCGATTTCAGCAAAAACAATCCCGTTAACAACCTCGTAATTATTCCGTCGCTTCTACCGGCCGAAGATAGTGGCGCAACGAAATGCGTGTAAATGTAAAATAATCAGGTGGGCCGTAATAGAGATAGCGAGGAGCTTGCAGCTTTCCGATAGAGATACAGACCGGCAACGCAACTACCGAATAAATACGCCGAGAGATACAATCGTCTTGAAAGAACATGCTCCCGATTGAAATACTGAGGAGGTACAAAGCCACCGCGTAGCGCCGGACTTCAGTTCGAGATCCCATCGTCGACTCCTCATTAACACCGGCGAAGATAAGCTCCAGGACCGGCTCGGGACTGAAATTGCGGTGGAACAGGAATGAGAGATTCTGTGGCCGCAAACGACGCCGACAGCGGGGTATTCTGAAAATATTCGAAACGGCAGCGGTGACGTGCCGTAAATTTCAGCAGGAAACATGACAACGATAAAACGGGTAATATCGTTCCAGCTTCCGACAATATTTTCAAAATGGGGCTTTCAGCAACTAATAACGCCAGACTTAAATCATCATTCAGTTCAGTTCTGTGCTTGAAGTAGAATGAAATCGTAGCCAGAATTACAACCGAAAAGAATTTTGTTTGGGAAAAGACGTCTAGCCAACAATACGTAATTTTCAAACAATGTAACTCGATATTTTGACTGACGTACATCACTGCTTATAGGACCTTCGTTATTTAACGTCTGTTCGAATATCCATATTAGAAAGGAGATTATACAAAAAATTATAAAATTTCTCATAAAATTTAAATTGTATAGATTTTTGTTTAGTCTATTCCTACAATTTCTTGTACAAAAATTACTGTCGGATTTTGTTATGATATATCATTGTTGGACAGATGACAGTTGAATAGATGTTGACTAATTTAGACTAATCAAAGTTGTATACATTTAGAATCTATGAAAAATTGTGTAATTTTCCATACAAACAATTGGTATGATGTAATATAGCTCTTAGATACAAGAGATTCTTATTTTGTTCTATACTTTCCATAAAATTAATTTTTACTAAACTCGAGCAGCTATTCTTACATTTTTGTTCAAACATACCTCACTCCTGGTTTTGGAGAAAATTAAAAAAAACAAATAATAAGTTGACCAAATATATGTAATTTGGCGTTAATGCCTTACGTTTACTATATGAATCAATAACTTTTCCTAAGCTTGTATAAAAATATTTTTCGCTGTTGCCATAAAAATATTTATTAATTAGATCTGCAGGATCACTACAATAAAGTTCTAGAAGCTTTTTATAGGACAACATTATTAAGATTTATTTTATAAGCAAATAACATTATTTGCTGATTTACCTTAAATAGAATCGCAAATTATTCTGTTTCTTAAGAAAAACAAACTCCCATAAAATTAAATCTAAACAAAAAGAGTTGGGCATTATCTTCCTAAATTTAAATAAAAATCTAACTGTTCAATTAGACCGGCAATTTCAAAAGAAACAAGTGTCAATTAATCAGATATCACTTTGTAGTATTCACGCTGGGGCATTTTAGATATGTATATTATTCTAATTATATCTAATTAACAAATTCACTTTTATATCATATCATAAATTATGTGTTAATAGTAGTTTTTTAACGTTCAATAACTCATTAACTTAATTACTGTTATTGTGTATTGCGTACCTCCTTATTAATCTATTTGTTATGCTAAATTTCGAAAAAACTCTCTAAACAAACTGATGACCGGTCTGCGATTTTAATCATTAATTGTTCCTAATCAAGGCTCCCGTTGCAGCAGCAAAAAGCTGAAGCTAACTTGCTTTGAATTGAAAAACTGTACCACTCAGACGGAGTGCTACCAGAACTTGAAGGTCGCGTTCAACCTTTTTGCAGAAAACTTGAGAGAAACTGATGACTCCTGTTAAACGGGCCAAATCGTTCACGAAATCAACTTAGACCAAGTTTTTTTTTATCAGTTCAAACTGAACTTTGCAGTTATGTCCGTTCCCGGACTCTTTTTCTAAATTCCTTCACGCACTCGTTATTCTTCGCGTCTTTTTTCTAATTCAGTTGTCGGATGACACCTGACGGCTGATGAACGCGGCATGTGCGTTTTCGTTGGTGAAATGCGCCCAATCCTTCGACACTTTCAGCTGTTTTAAACCACACTAAGTGGCTACAAAAGCCATAAATACTAAATATGAATCCGGCGTGGCGTACGGCATCAGCATCATCAGACTAGTGCTCTTAAAAGCCGCTTGGTGTAAAAATACATTCACAATGCGGGAAACATAATTCATAACGCTTTTAATAAACAGCGGTGGTTGTTTCTGTTTTATACGAGGTATTTTGCGGCCGCCATCCACTGTTCAAACCGTTTTATTTCTCGAGAATTGCGCCACGGACGTCTTTATTACGGGAGGCTCGAAAGGAATACGACTAGAATTTTCGCCACTCTTCGCTCAGTAAATTCGTTAGTTTCATCGCTCGTTTTTGGCGACACAAAGAAGTTGTAATTCGGGATAACAGCAGAGGTAATCTCAAAACCCATAAATTCATTTATTAGAAACTTAACGGCGTTACGGAGATGAATCTAGGAGCTCGTTGAGTTATTAGTTGCCGCAAATTACATCGTTAGACACTTACAAAATCCGAATTTATTGGCGTTATCCTCGCGATCTAGGTAATGATTTTTCCTAATCTCGCCATTACAAGCGATTTTTTACGCTTCGATAGTTATTAAACACGTGGAACTGTAGGAACTTCGAAATTTTTCCATCGCTATAAACATAATTAAAAACCTTCAAAATTTCTTGATGTGAGATCAGGTTTCACGTTTGAGCGACGCGATGACACCGTTGTCATTTTTTCTTTTTTTTTTAATTTTTTCTTTTACAGTACACCTGACGCGCATCGAATGATTATTTCCTTGAACATTGGACATTTTTGAAAGGCTGAATTATTGCAAATAAATGTCGGTGATTTTGGAAGAATCTGGACCCAATTATAATAAATTTGTGTCTTTGGCGCATTGACAATTTATTAAAAAAGAAACTGAAATGGTACGATAATTGAAGAAAAATTATTATCGAATCGGTTCGAAGAAAAGTTTTGTTTGTTTAGAAAAGTAATTAGGAATTGAAATGCAATCTTCCGCTGTTTTCATTAAAGCGCCATGTTTTCGCCGGGTTTTATTTAATATTTAACAACGCGGCCGTGTCCTTTGGAGGAAAACTAAAAATTCATATTTTCAACCGAGAAGTTAATGGAGTTAGGACGTTTTACATAAAAAAGGAAAAAGTCTTTTATGAACCCTTTGGTTATGACCGAAAGCAAAAGTGTTACATTAACGGGGAGCCAGGGTGATTATAAAAACATTAAAATCCGTGCTGTCGAGCTGGCCTGACGGTCTCATTGCTATGCAAGACCGACCTCCTCGGCACGTACAAAAGGAAGCTCACAAAAGGGATACGTCGGGGGATATAATGACATACATGGCATAAAAGACACCTTTGTAGCGACGACGATTTGATTTTTGGACCCTGACGTTGAATTATTCCGGCGAACACTCAGCTAAATAATCAGAATTACACAGGGACTAAAACGAACAAGTTATTACTTAACCCAAATAAAAAAGCGTTAGGTTCGATTACCTAATAAAATACGAGGACATCTCCGGGGACCATCTGACTAAACGCTATAAGAAAAGAAAAAACAACTCGAGATCCTCAAATTTATGTCTTCAACTTCAGCCAAAACCTTCTTATGTAGTTAGTACTTCAATTTATGGGCTCCGTTTGAATTTGCCTAGTTTGCTACCATACGTTTATTAAAAATATCCAGAAATGGTAAGGTCTCTAAGGAGAATGACGTACCTGACACGGTGTTTGTCTAAACAAAATTCGAATAGAATGAAAAAAGATGATTTCGGTATCAAGCTGTAATTAATTCTGCCTCAGACGATGCATTTCTTAGACTTTCTGGTATTACCTCTTTTTCATCGTTTGAGCTTTTGTAAAGTGTTCATGTTTGTGCTGAAAGAAAACTATAAACAGCATCACAATACTCTGAAGTTCTTACTCCATATATTAGACCATGAGAGCAATATTATGTAAAGGAGGCGTTTATAAAGAGAAAGAACTGGGATTAAAAAATAGGAAAGGTTCTACTATAATTTTTTCTATCTAGAACATAAGAAGATACTATCGTAAATTAAATACTAGAAGATTAAGCTTTCATGAAAATTTGTAAAAAAAATGATGTGCTATCCAGGATGAAAACTATACAGACGTCGTCAATTCATCATTTTTTGTTTTCATTCTTCAACTTTCTTGTTCAAATTTCTAAGAATTTTGAGGGAACACTTTTTCTAAAAATATGCTTATAATTAATTATTTATAATTATTTCTTGTGGCCACCGTGAGATGGCTTTCAGAATTTTTAGATAAAATTGAAAGTTATCGATTTATAATTTTTGAGATTGTCTATCCAAACTATTTGAGGGAACGTGAAAACCATATCGACCCCGCCTTCCCATCGTAATTTCGTCAAAAGTAACGCGAGTTGCCGGGCGCTCCCGGGGGACGAGGGGCTCGCCGGTTACTTACCGAGGATTAAGCACCGGGAACAAGAACTCTCGGGCCCAACCTCGTAAAGACTCTTACAAACTCACGCGGCAGTTTTGTGCTGCCCAAAAGCACTAAAGTATAGATTGGCTAACTTTGTAATGTCTCATCTCGTCCAGACATATCATAAAACTCCCTTAATACACAAACATTTTCTACTGGAAATTCCGGGAGACTTGTAAGAAATCTCGTTATTTTCGTGCGGTTTTCCAATTCGGGGCAGGTGCTATTAGGCGAATTGATGACGAGTCGAAATATTCATGAATTTATTGATGTTGGATAATAAAAAGATGCCGAGTTTGAAGCTCCGTCTTTCTTTCCTTAATTGTTTCGGAGCATAAATTATCATTAATAACTCGTAAATTTGAAAGAATTCCTGAATATTTTAAACACCTGCTATGGCAGGTCGATTTTCGGACGCAACGGGAATCACAATCGCGCCTCCAATGCCACAGCGAATAAAGTAGCAGGAAGACCTGTAAAGTCCAATTAACAGCGGGCGCATGGAACCGTGTAACCTGGAGATGCCAACTAATTTTCTTTTATCTGCCCAGGCACTCATAACTCCGGCAGCTTTTCTAGAGTTTCCGGGTAATCCCTCGAATCAACCACCGAGAGATTAAACGGGAATGGAAGGTGGTCAGGAACAGGGGCGGCTCGTACACCGGCCTCGCCCTAGATTTCACCAGAATAATTAGAACATTTAACATATTTATTGGTTGACTGTGACTCAAAGGGTATTCTTTTTTTATTGTGTTAATTGATTCCGGATTCAATTTCCAATTAATTTTGGAAAATAAATTGTCAATCGTATACAAGGCAATGGCGAATCAATGAGGGGTACCTTACCTATAAAACCTCTCCCTTAAATTTTCGTGGTAGTTTAGATCCAACCTTAAATTGAAAGTACAAATTAATAAGGGGGAAGTCGCCAACACTCGTTAACAAAATAGTTTACACAAAAAAGTTGAAAAATTGATGGGTTGGGAAAAAAATATTACGCAAGATTTTGGTTAAAAATCTGCGGTAAGGACGAAGAAGTTGTAGGATCAGTAGCGTCCGTTGACCTGAAATTTTGACGAGATTTGCCACCGTTATCGCTGGAATTCGTTGACAAACGAGCAAATTCAATTAAAATCGGAAAGAGCGACCGTTACAATGCGACTTATCGCCATTAACATATAAAACGCCAACAAATTGTTCCAATTTTATGGCGTTTACCGTTAAGGATTAGGCAATCGATATTGGATGTAGCATTTACGACGCCTCTGCACCGAATAATGGGGCAACTCCAATATAGCCAAGGTGGCACAAAGGCGAGGATTACTGATATTACGTCCTGGAATAATTGTGGTCCTCCAATGTTGGAGAGGGATAAGCGAGTACACACGCCGTAATCCTGCTATGAAGCTTTTGTTGGTTTCCCCACTGCACAAACTCGCTATTACGCGACACCTACAGAGCGGATCCGATAAGTACACATTATGACTAGAGATTATAAGAACCGGGCATATTTTTCTAAGCCCGCAATATAGAAGAGCTTTTGCATCTTGTTGGGTGAAGAATTAGCGTTTTAATGATTTGTGTGTTTACGGTTTATTAAATACGCAAGCGTTTGTTGGGTCCGCAGCGATAAATCTGCTTGTTCCAGCCATTAGTATGAATTATTCAAACAATTACACGATAAGAGACAAATTATACAGAATGTCTTGAATTACACAGTGTTCGTGAGCTGGCGGTACATTACCAGTTTGGAGTGAGCATTCTGCTACAACACTCGACCAAACTTGAAATCGGGAGAGATTTGCAATTTTCGTTCGTTCCTCGACCGCATCATTAACATAAGCAATTTCACAAAATTCGGACCATCTGATAACCCAGAAAACCTTCAGAAGAGTCAAAGATGGTTGCGTAACTTGATGGTTAATTTAAATCCACTTTCAAATGTTTATTGAAATTTATAGCCCGTTATACATAAGCAGCAATCCAAAATTAATTATTTTCGGTTTGACAAATAAATTACTGACACCGAAACGGATTCCTGATTTGAATAAAATATGACCCGGTTGAAAGTTAACGTGCTCACTTCTTCTCTTTTAGTGTCCCGCCTTTCCAAACATTCTTGTAAAAATGGAAATTATGTCGTTCAGCGGCAGGTAAATTAAATTCGCCTGCTGCCGACCAAGTCGATGCGATCCTGCCAGATCAGTGAGTCTGCTGGTTAATGTTCATAACGCCAAATAAATCGTAACTAGGTTTCTGCGTGCTCTTACATTAATATTAATTGTTGCACACAAACAACGTCGGAGGTAAGTGCAATTAAGGTTTCTCTTTACAACTCCCGGGCTGCACCTTCTCTTGTATAAACTAATGTATTTCGTATCATTTGAATCATCTCAATTTACAGTCCTGGAATTGTAATTGCAACGAAAATTATGAGAAATTCTGAAACTCGATTGACTTTTTCCGTTCAATTATGGGTAAGTTACCGAAAACACCAACGAAATCTGAATTAATTAACGGGTCAAAAATTCGCAACATTTACCTTCATATTTATTAAGTCCTCTGGAGAGAGGTCATTTGTTATAATAGGTACTTACTGAACTAAAAGATTTAATTCTCTACAAAAATTTTCTTTTGCACATTCTATTTTTTCTCATCCTCACTAGAGTAGAAGAATAGGCTGAGACACCGATTTTTCGATTCTTGGCGATTGAGAGATTTCAGAACGATATACCCAGAAGTGCATTACGACTTCACTAAATGAATACTTGCAGTTGCTTTCTATTTCAATGATCCGCAGGAAAATGTGAAAATTATAAGGGGATCTAATAATTTTAATTTGCTAAACGGTTGTCTTGTGGCAACCTGGAAAAACAGAAGTGTTCCACATATGTGCGTGGAATTCATAATTAGAGACCACGGCGGCATCATGTACTGGCAATTATCGCGATTACGTCACGTCGTCTTCGGATGCGTTTTTTGCGCCTTGTTGCAGCTTTTACACGTAATTTTTCTTCGGTGGCGCGGCGCCTTGTCGGTGCAATGACGTCAGGACGTCGTCCCACTACTTTAACAATTGCCGTGTCAAATCGGCAATTATCAAAAATAAAACTGTCGGATTTTCGCCACTGACGTTCCATCCATTAATAACGCGACACGTACAAGGTTTTTAAGTCCGCAAGCGATGCTACATCCGCCCACTCTTTGTCGTTGCTGCGATAATAAATCGGCTATATGTTTCTATTAACGCCGAAATTACTATTGAAAATTGTACGCCCGTCAACGCGTCAATGCCGGAGGGGTGCGAACGCAACTTTTAAAGCTACAACTGATGTCATTAAGAAGACGGATCACCCATTCTGTTGAAACGCGAGCCCTCATTGTTGGCGCCGCTGAATAACCCGCCTAATCTATCATACTAATAATGCTTAATTCCGGGTCGGAACGAATTGAAACAATGCGGTGGTGGAAATTAAATTTTGGGGAAATTTTCATGGGGCGGGACGACAACGTCTTTAATCCCGTGTCGAAACCGGACTATCGACTCCCGGTCGCTTTTATAAGTGATGGGAGTAAACGAGTATCGGTTCTGGAATGGGTTTCGCATAAATCATCCTGACAGACAGCCCTATCTCGCTTCCCTCATTCAGGGCGATGCTCGTAATTCCGGCTGTATCAATGCTTTTTTACATAAATAATCGGTGAATTATTCATTGCACCACAATACGGCATTAACAGCGACAAGTAAAAGCTCCGGCGACGACAATAACTACAACGGGCAATGGGACTTCCCCTGTGGGGACAGTGCCACGGAAACAATGCGGCGACCTACTGAATTATTCCGTTTGATTGTTGCCCTTTGCAGGCCTCCCCCACAATCAAAGAAATAACTGCCGCTGTAGGGATTGTCATAGCTTTAACCGTCCCATTCAAACAACGTGCAAACGGCTCATTCATGCAAAAAGAACAATTTTTTTTCAAAATTAATCAGGAATAGTTTTTGGTATACTTTATGTAGAATATGCTCATAAGAAAACGACATTAGACTAAGGGGAAACCTCCCACATATAGCAAAGAAGTGATGAAGTGATTTCGATGTCATCTATTGAAGTGATCGCCTGAAAAGCTGAAATCTTGCCAAAGGCGGCGGTAAATCAACTTAAAGAAATTTGAACTGGGTCTTTTGGTCATCAACAATTGGGAGGACCTACATGTTATTTAAGATGCTTAAAATATTATAACCGTTCGTCCTTTTTTTCTTAGAAATTTTAAGCAGTTAATATTAATGAAGGTGATATTAATATTTTTTTAATTTAAATCAAACATAACAGCAGAGAAACAATACATACCTAGCGAGTATATTTAAGATTTTTATGTTGGTGTTTTGACTGTTTCACAATCATAAATTAAATATCTGTGGCCAAAAAGTGCTTCATCCATAGGAATAATACATACAAAATAAAGCTCCACAAACGGATTTTGACGTCGATGTTTATCATTGGAAGAATGGAGCTTGATACTTTTAAAAAAGCATCTTTGACAGGACTGTTGTGCTATACAAAAACTCAACTTAAATAACGTCACTGTTATAAAAGATATAATATAAGAATTTCAATCATATTTCATCCATTTAAAGACATTTTTGGAGTAACAATAAATGTTTTAAAGATTTAAAACTAAGGAATTTGTAAAAAGAGCTAAAAAGCAAAACTGATTATTAGTATTATCCTTGTATAAGAAATTTTATCAGGTTTCTATTAACCTACCAGCGGAAAATATCGAATAGAATTTACATAAAGCGTTATTAGAAAGAGCAATGCATATTTCTCAAAACAACATAGGTTGAAATTACTTTTTTTTTCTAATATTCAGTGAATAGTTCTTGTACATGATCAAAACGTCAGGTCCAACGTGATCAAGATTCCACTCGGCAAAAGTAAATTGACTAAGAAACAGAAAAGTTACAAAACTCTAAAGCCAGGTCAGCAACACAAATTGTAATACAATAATAATTAGTATTTTTAACTTAATTGGAGCTCCATTCAGGATCAATGTGTAAGTTGAGATATTAATAAACTATTGGTTAATATAGTATATTTGTTACATCAAATTCTCGCTGTAAATCAGCTATCAGATTTATTGATAACTGTAATTTCTATTATAAATTCACTATAGGAAGTCAATCAATAAAATGCCAAAAAATAAAAAAAATAAAGTGCCAAAATTTTTATTAGGATAAGAAATATAAAGATTGACAATACATTTATAATACAAAATCTTGCAAATCTAAGCCATAACTCTGTTGGCAAACGTTCAATCTTTTGGAAAATCTTCTCATGATGTTTACACATATTTGTGGCTCTATTTTGTTACTATAGCATCAAATCTTGTTTTTACTTGTAAAATTGTACATAAATTCTTAAAATAAACTTTTTGTTTCGAGAAACTATAGAGGAAGCATCCTAATTTGATTCAATACGATTTGGAAATCTTGTATACAATAATTTTAGTACTTTTTTGGTATATTGAAGCTGGCACAATCCTGTCTGAATCACATATTTTCAAATTAATACCATCGAATTCAGCATCAGTCAGCAAACAGATAGAAGCATTGGTTATTACTTAATCAAACGCAAATTTTTAGTTATCTAAATTTAACAGTTTTGTTTGTCAAAGTAGCCAATAAGTACGTCACTGAAGACATTTTTTTAAATTTATTTATTTGTTGTAAAATTTCAGTTTGTAAATCAATAAAAAATGCATCAAATTTAGATATGTTTTCCAAATTTGCTGTCAAAAAGTTCTTGTAATGCATAATTGCTTTTCAAAAGATGAAATAAGGCGAAGAAAGTGAACCAACAATCTTAAATTTTATGATCAGCCATTAAAAGGAAAAATCCCAACGATTGCAATCATCGAACATCTTTAAAAAATTCTGCCAGTTAAAAAATTGAACATAATTAACACTTTCTTTATTTTAGAATTCCTAAATGATCCTTTAGTAAAGGTATTAATTTTGACTAACATTTAGCTGTATGCTTGCGTGATCTGTTTTAGATATAAGAACAATTATTGACATTAATTACAAAAAAGCTTCTTCTATATTGTGTATATGTTTTGTACAAGTTAAGTTGATTTTGGTAACAACCTGTGCAACTGATAGCAGCAATCCTGTGACTGGTTTGGTGAGATTCTTCGTCTGAAGCCGCCTCTGTGCCCGTCGCTTTCCTATCGGTTGCTCCGCGTGTGAAATCGATCTATTAATTAATCATTAGCGGCAGATTTAACAAATTACTGGCACGGCGCCTACTCTACTTCCGTCCGACCGATTCCATTGGAGCTAGTCACTTCCTGGCCCGACAATGGCTGCGCAGTTATTATTTCTAAAGGGCTGGCACCACTTAAAACCCAGCAGGCCGACGGAGAAGAGGTACTCCATACCGAGTTGGCCTCTCCAGCAGGAATAATGCCAGCTCGACTCGCAGCCCTGCTTTCTGGAGAGTCTTCCTAATCAGGAAAACACAATGGCCGGGCTTATCCTGATGCGAACGGACTCGCTGATTACAAGGACTTTCCCGGGTCGATTTTTAACCGTATAATTAGAAATGGATGTGGATGGAGTTCGGTTGTTATTCAGCTGGGTCAACGACAATAAAAACGTATTATAACTGAAATAAAAATTCCAACCGCATTCCTAATTAAGCGAACGCCGGTATTAATGCTAATTGAACACTGGCAGCGTATCGTTTTGAAATCGTTTTAGCGCATTAGGTAAATGGGTTTAGAAATTGAAATTAATAAACTGACGGCGGCGTAATCAATAGAATCATGTCAATGACTATCAAGAGGTTGACGCCGTTAATGCTTTGGATTGATGGCAGGAAGAGTGGAGTGAGCCGTGATCTGGCGGCGTTCTTTTTTGTCGCCGCGATTTCGGAAAGAAGGGTAAACTTGCGGTGCCATTTTTCTTCGAGTTGAAACGAAAGTAAAGGATGTTTGGTCTCGTCGCTGGTGTTATAAATAAGCCGCGAGCACTGTGAACACGCAGAAACAGATGCGGATAGGGACCTTCTGGCCGAACAAGTGCACGGGGCGAAAGTTTATGGTTTCACTGGAAACGAAACCCTACAAAAAAATCTTAAGAAAAAGAGTAGCTTTTCTGGAAACTCCTGAGTAGTTTTAATTAAGCAATTATTCGTTAAGTTAACCGTTTTAGGGCTGGGGCTTGTCGGAACTAAGTAGTGGCGTGTAAATGAGAACAAGAATCGGGGAAAATCCGGGCTCTCGGTTCCTGCCATTGTATTAGCGGCTTTATTTTATTCCCTTTGCTCTGCTAATTTCGAAAGCGAGGTCTGTATACGAACGAGCGCTAAATCTATCCGTCAGAAAACAGCGGTATTATGTGACCTGTAGTGTATTTTCAGCGCTCGGCCTTTATTCCTTTATCTCGCCTTTCAGCGCGCTTTCAGAAACTTTTGCATTTGTTCGCCTCATTCATTAATGAACTATGCTCGCTCCGCCATCAATGCAGCGGAAAACCGGAAAATTGTCTCGAGTCTCCGCCATCCGAAATAATTAAAACCATCAACACAATGCCCGAAGCGAGACGCAGAGCCTGAGCCTGCAGGAAGAACGTCAAGCAATTTTTCCTCAGAATCAAATGACGAAGAAAAAGGTGACGCAAAAATGAGGTACCAGCTACTTTACCGAACTTGAATCCAAAATTCATATTTTCAATCCAAAATCCATTTTTACTTTTATCTATTTTTTGTTTACGAACTTGATTATATTGTATTAACACCAAATGGAATGCAAACATTTTTTGCTTTTTTTTTTTAAAAGTCTGTGATTTCCAAGTTTATACCGCTACACAGCGAATCAAAGTTTCTATTAAATAGAGAAAAAAATAGATTGCCATTTTAGACAAAAATTTGGCGACGTCATTATTTTTCAAAATATAGGTACAATATCCGATCAGTGTTAAAAAAATCAGTACTTAAAAATCAGTGCTTAAAAAACGAGATTCTTTGGTTAAGTTTCTGTCAACAATTGAAATAAATTTATTTACATTTTAAGGCACACGATTAAAATATCTTTAGTGTAAAATAAAATCATGTATCAAAAATTTTCAAGATAAATTTAGTAAAGTGTCGTTAACACGAAAATCGCCTTTCAGAGATTGGTTTTATGACAATATTAGAAAGATAGGCGCGTTTAAAAAAAAATCTGTGCAATCAGAAGGAAATTTTAGATGAGCGCAAGAGTGGTGATATGGCTTAAATCCGTTCCTGCGACATCCGCTAGTATCCGTCATAGTGCAACAAATGTTTCTCGAATTTTTCCCCGAATTAATGCAACTATGAATCAGTTCATGTGGGTGTTGCGGAGATACAGCGAGTGAGTAGATTTAACCAGATGCGGTATTTGTTGATCTTTCCGCATTTGCACATTTGTGTCCCAATCCCATATTGTCCGGGACTTTCTTGCAGGATGCTCTCACCGTGTCAACCTTCCGGTGCAGTCTATTTTAATTAAATTCCCCTCGGAATGCGTTCCACGCGGAATAAAATAAAAACGTGGTCGCTGTTAATGAGATAAAATCCCCATTAATTTCTGCATTTAGTCTTGCGAACGACACAATGAATATATAGCATCCTCGAGCGTGATTGTGGCTTCTGTACTCGCAGCGTTCCTAATTGGATGAAGGAATAATTATTCCCGGGTCTCGAATGCGGTGGTCTAAAGAGAAAACAAACAGTCGAGCCGTGATCGCATTAAAATTGAGAGGAAATTGATAGTGCTAAGGAAAGCTGCACGATCTGGTGCCTGATGAATAATAAACATGTGTCAAGTGTCTTCAAATTTGAACGTCGTGTGAGTTATGACAACGTGTCTGACCATCACTCACACCCAACGATAGCAGGATGAAATTCTTAATTTAATTTGCGTAAACTTTTGAAATTTTTCCTACATCGCCAATTAGTTGTTATATGCCAAAACACACGAATTCGGGACTCGGCGTTCCAGAACTTTGTCTGTTCACCTGACTTCCAGCTGAATTAGATTTTTTCTCTTTACTGTTACAAAACATACGCTTTGATAAATATTGATTATAATGACATAAATAGCTACCTGTTTGGTTTTAATCTACCTAATAGAAAGCAATTAATGACGATTAGCCAACTAGATATTCAGAATATTTCCACATAATTAAAAAATATCATTAGGCCCGATCTCCTATAAATTTCCGAGAAGCTCGTTATTATGCTAATTTGTCATTACAGAACGGCTGAAAATATCTTTATTAATGGTGGAAAATAAGAGTGTATTATCTAGCAGAGATAAATCAGCGGATTTCGGTCCAATAACGAGGCGTTTCCACAGCAAGGCGTCTATAAACCTTTTTCTATTTCCAATTAACGGGACAGGCGTATCGTTGAATTTTGGAATTCGTCAGCAGGAAGTCGCATTGAATTTCTGGCATTTTTACTGTTAATAGGGAGTGTTGAAAAGGCTTCAGGGCGTTCCCACAAAGCGGAAACATTCTTGAAATCAATTGTAATTCTGAAAACGAAAAGTTTACAGATGCTGAAGACGAGCCGTACGCCGTGCAATTGCGTGGTGAACAGAGAGACTGAAACTGAAAAAATCGAAAATTGAAATTGATATTTATGTAAATACGCAAGAATGATATATAGCCATTTTGTATAATACTAGAAAATATGTGTTAAGATTTATCGGTTCTGCGTCTAAAATGTACAAATGATACTGCGTGGGTCTCGAAAAATAGTAACAAAAGGATTACAATCGCGGAAGAAGCGCTAATGCCAAGGAAAGCAGGTGAATGGCTACTCTAGATACATTGTGAAACAATGAAAGGTTAACTTTTGATCATCTCGATGTTATACTTTTGGATAAATTAGGTAAACAAAATATTTATGCCGGGGAAATAGCGAATGCGTGTTTGGTGAGAAACAAAAAACTCAACGCTACTGAAATTGCAACTGTTTGTGACATTAACTTTTGTGATTAATAAAATTTGGGATGTTCCCTTCGACTAATACAAAAAAGCTGTAATTGCCAAAATTTTAATGATTTGAATTCAAGATAGTGGTTAAATTGTTTAAATAGTTATAAAAATGTCTACTTTTTCACTTAATTGATTCTTTTAATGCCGTTTAATGAGGATGTTGTGGAAAAATAAGATTGCCTCGCCGAATTGTCAATGGTAGACGCAGTATCTCGACAGGAATAGTTAGGGCCGAAACGGAATCGCTTAAAGCTTTTCGGTTGCCAGCTAAACTTAAATCCAGGTTTATGGCTGACCGCCACTCATTTATTCGTAGGTGGCAATATAATTCGGCTCTTCGCAATAAATTGGTGCAGTTTCGTTGAAGCTGCAGGTATATGGCAGGAGTCAGCTGCAGATTTACGACCGGATGTTCCCGGGTTAGAACTCATCCAGCATTAGGTCACAATGGTGGCCATGCTCGCGCCCAGAATATCCGAAGAATTCGGGCATGTTGCGCACATATTCAAGTATCTGTGAATGAACTTTGGCAAGGTGTCCCTTCCGGGTGCACGATGAAGATTATGAATGAACATCACGCGACGGATTTAGCCTCTGGAACACGGCTATTCATACATCGAACCTGGATGATCCCCCCTCTTACCGCTTTCCAAGAGGCCGTCGGGACGCCGATGTTCACTGTAACCGTGTTGTTTTCTTTATATGTGCACCGTCGTCGACTCAAATAAATTATTCCATACATTTTATATGCGGCGCGGACAAATACAGTAAACTTCTTGTTCCTTTATTGTCGATATAACTCGGAGGGCCGTTTCGCGGGGATGGCCATAAAATGTCATAAAACGCAAATAAAATGGGAATATGGCTACAGAAACGAGCTCAGGTGTCTCACGAAGAATGCGCGAAGTTAGCCAATAAAGACAAAGAGCAGCCACAGGGGCTCAACCGCCAGCAAACCTCGACATGAGTTTTTGCAAGTAAAATGCAATTATAGTTGCTAACTTGCAAATTGTTGATTTAACAAAAGTTTGTTGCTGAGAAAATGAAATCGTATAGATTGAAATTTTATAAAGGAAACTTATTCCTCACAAGTAATAATTCTTATATAAAAGTAGACACGAGTTTGTTCTATAACTAACAAGGGAGGACCGTAGACAGATCTATATCAAAAAATTTGCAGTAAATTTCGATTATTCGGTAGTTGAAACTTTTCTATTGATTTATATAGTCTTTTTTTTACATAGTCTTCAACATTCAAAGTTTTTTTCATCATCCACTATTTTTTTTAAATGACTGGAAAGTAGTCAAGTACCATTCTCAACAAGTTATGAATAAGTATAGGAAGCGATGTTCTGACGGCGTAACGTTTTCCTGAAATTGTCTGAGCACCTCTATGATGATGGTGTCCAGAGCCGGGCCGCTTATTACGCGCTGCATGGTCGGTCCCGGCGCAATGGTAATTGTATGGGTGTCCATAGTAGGCGCCGCCATAAATTGAACACGTTGTAAGTGCCGGAAATTACATGTTACCAACTTCACTTACTCCACTCTTGCCGACAAGTCGCATGGCCGAGCCTCATTAATCCACGTACGCTATACTAATTTGAGAAATGAGAATGACGCGTTTTGCACATTGGCCCGGTTGAAATTTTGCAGGTGCCCAAAACCAGCGGCCCTCGAACGGGCCAAGCTCCAGCTGTCAATGACGCGTTAGTTGGCTCGCGGACGAGGCACACCGGAGATTTGTCGAGTGGTTCGTTTTCGGGTCGCATTCCTGGCTGATTGATGGACATGCCCGCGCTGCCGTTTCGGCGTTAACATTCAACACCTCTCGCGTCTTTGGCAGTTCGTCAAAGTGGCCGACCCGATCACCAATTAACTATCCAGAATCTTCTGCTATTGTTTGAGCGAAGAGGGAAACACCGTACGCCGGTTATTTTGGTCCTCGTGGGGATTTCCATTGTCAGTGTTGGCAACGAGCCTGCCGGAAGTAGTGCGGGGCGCGAGAGGATGGAGGTGCTCTATTTCGAGACAACCGGTGGATTGTCAACGAGCTTTGAAGTCGGACCCAATTAATTCCGATTCTTTATCGGCACGTCATTGTTGACAGCGGCCTCGAAGATGGTCAGGTCGAAGTTCTGGCGGCCTGCCACCCGACCACCTCCGGACCCCGTTCCGGGGCATCTACTCGACGACGTCGCAATTTCTTACAAGAATTACGGGATAAGGAGCATAAAAAAACGGTTTTTACGACGGTATTTTTAAACGGACACAGAAATATGCGCGGCGGGACAAAACGAAACAATGAAAATAAGACGACAGAGGCATCAATCCTGCTAGAAGGATCCGGGGCGCGCGAACACTCATTCATAACGCGAGAGCAGGGCCGGCTCTTCGGTTCGATCCGGACCACCCACGGATGGCTCATTCATACATCTCCTGGTTGAAACCTGCCGAAATGTCAGCACTTTTCGGCATCACGGAAGAACTTTTCAATGAGCTCTAGGGTGACCGATTTTTCAGTACTATATACGATATAATTAAGTTACAAATGCAGAATCTTTACGAGAAAGGTGCTGTCAAATAAATGTACAGTAAACAAGCTTATTGAAATATAATGACAGTAATTATAAGGATCTAATAAAACCATAATTAATTAAGAAATTTAGGAAGGCCTAAATTTAGTCCCACGGGCTCAGGTATTGTTTTTATCATAACTTGGATGTAGAAGTCTTTGTAGGGCATCACGTATTTTCTATTCTTTCGAAAAGATATTTTTAGTTTTATACGAATTTTGATCTCGAAAGAATAAGTTTTAGAACGAGTGGATATATTTTTAAAGAACCGCCTGCACTAAATTTTTTTTATCAAAGTTTAGTTAAAATTTACAGTTGACATGCGTTACAAAAAAAAATATGGCACAGTTTCTTCACTCAAGGGGTACCTAACTACATCATTTTGTTGAAAATAATTTATAATATAATTCATGCGTTTTCAAGCATTCTTGCTGGATCCTACTACAGTTTTACTTAGGATTAATGGATTTTCTGATATTTTATAGCCCATTGTTAATGGCCACCAACGCATGTATTTTAAATGCAACTTACTGTCTTCAATAAGCAAATAAAAGAACCCAATCTTGCAAAAGCATATTTAACATAGCACAATTTATTCTTCGTTTGCCATTGATTTTCATTACAAAATAATTAGGGAATGCAAATTTTGGGATCGGGATTATATTTCGGGATTTCGGGATCAGAAATTTTAATCCTGGGATCCCGGGACCAAATCCCGAAAAAACGGGATTTTCAGTTTTCAACAAAAATAAGTGTAATATGCTTTTTATAAAAGAGTATTAAAAATGGAAATGACTTTTTACACAGCGAGATCAACATGAATTTGAAAATCAAAAAAATAAAAAACAGTAACATAAATTAAATAATAGAGAACAAACAAAGTGAAACCAAGAACTCAAAAAAATAATAAGCTACACGTACTATTTATTTTCTACGGAAAAATTCTCTCAAAAAAATTGCTAAAGAATGCCATCAGCCATCACAAGAGCTGAAAAAATTTAAAAATCATCGGGATAATTGGCGGTTCCGAATTTCGCGTATTTTAATCGGTATCCCGAATGCATTCCGAAACAATTGAAATCTGCAGAAAGAAAAATTGTGACGTTTGATCGAATCGAGAAAACGTGGTCAAGGTGAGCAGACACGTGGTAGAGTTAGCATAAATGGAAGGCTAAAATCATGAATGAGTCTCGTCATTACACTGCGTCTGTAAGCGCACAGATACTGAAGAGTCATCTATGACTGCGATAGTGAAGTTCATTGGGTCAATATTAATGAAAATATTTTTAAATTGCCAAGATGTCGTCGTGCAGCTGGCTGAGTTCGCTGAATGAAGGCTGGATGACGTCTTTCCTGAATCCGCGCTTCTAATGACTTAAAAATAGCGGTCGATTGTGCATGGCCGCGGATACGTGAAGTCTTTAAAAAACTCATTCTTATCTGCTTTAAGAGTGCACACAATGAAGCCCAGTCTAGGTCGACATAATGGCTTTTATAATGTGAATGGGGAGATTAAAAACGGGGGTCTAGTGTGTAACAACTGGTAGCGCGTCGCAAACAAACGGTAGCTGTCCCATCATCGCAAGGAGCAGTTTCAATTACCGCGTCTTTAGAAAAGCGACTTAACGGCGGGCGCATGTTGCAGAATGGAGAACGGGCATTATTAGAATCTCAATATCAAATCCGGCGATTGTTACACTACAACGCTTTCAATTCAAACAGTGTCTGCGTATATGTACCGAACCGACGACGAAATGTCGAATCAGATGACGGCAGAAGAATGCCCTCGGGGCGTAACGTGTTCTTTTGCACTTGCATCAATCAGTTTTTTATTCTATTCTTAATTGCGGTCGACAGCAAGCTCGCAGATTGATTTTTGTATAAATAGAAGAGAATGACCTAATTGGCGATAGGTAGGTTACGTATTGGGTTAGGTTGGGGTCTTCCGTTACCCCGAGTAGTAAATCGGTCAGGTTTAACTGTTTACTAAAAATCTGTGGTTCTACTTTTGCCACTGTCTATTTCCTTAAAACGAAAGGATCAGTGTCAATGCCTTCCACCGTGTCAGTACACTTTGGAAGGTATTGAAACTTATCTTCTTGTTTTAAACCACACTATCTAAGGTGGTTCTCCTAAAGATAGATCTAGGTTTTACTCACTTCATTAGTTGTGATTAGACCTAATCTTTCCTTCGGGACTTCTCAAGTAAATACATAAATCGTCCACCTAGACATGGTTTTTGTCTTCCAGAACCAACCCTAACCTTGACCGCACTCTTCGAACCTACAGGGTGGTGCGCGTGTTCTTGGCAGCTTTTCTCGACTTCTCAATGCAGATGTTGGTGAAAAAGAGGTCTTTTTTGAGACTGTTGGTTTCGCATATTCGTC
Source organism: Pyrochroa serraticornis (assembly GCA_905333025.2). Lineage (NCBI taxonomy): Eukaryota > Metazoa > Arthropoda > Insecta > Coleoptera > Pyrochroidae > Pyrochroa > Pyrochroa serraticornis. Next base: position 1,590,430 of record HG995157.1, on the reverse strand, counting down.
TCCTGCCTTGTGATTGAGTCGCTATCTGCACTCTGGCGTCCCGACGAGGGCCCGCGGTCTCGTCGACAATGCGGCCCTGTCAATGCCTAATGCGCGAGGTCATTAATCACGGATCGTTCACTGACACCTCGTCGCCTAACCCGAGATAGTGGCTCGAAGAGGCATCTGCCGATAATCACTTCCATGTTATCTCCGGTCCCGGCGTATCCATCCTTCAATCGCTCGAAAAAAAGTGCACCGCCATGCCGCAAGAACCCTCGCCCGGCCCCACGTTAGAGCGCTAACGACCCGACCGGAATTGATCTCGCGTAAAAACTAAGCGAGACGCGTGTTAGTTGCCATCATAAATGAAATATTGCTGCTCTCTCGCCTGGACCGAAGGATTGAAATCTGTTATGTATCGATTCGGGCGTGCGGGGCCTAGTATCGAATGGGTTTATAAATTCAGTTTGAATAATTGGGCGGAATTGCATTATGAGAAGATTTAGTAGGGCCCTGACAGGACCGTAAAACAACCATTCGACATCAAAGAGGATAGAGAACATTAGTTAACAAATAATTGAGCTTGCCGATCCCGGTCCAGGTGTGCCAGAAAAATTAATTAAACGCTCCAACCGGCCACTGTCAACGGCTGTCACTTGGGGAATTTTCACAAAACAGGTTGTGACATCCAAAGGACCTTGTGACCAATCCAGCAAGAATTTTGACAACCGCGGAAGCAATTATCGAAATTATGAAGTTTTGCACCGAAATAGAGCCCCGTTAAACATTTAACAAATTTCTGCTAGAAATTTAACTTTCATGTATCTGTTTCTTTAAAATCTATCATGTGAATTTTAACGAAACAAACAAATAATTTGAACATCGAGCCTAACAAAATCGGACTGCAACAGTGTCCCGGCGGCGCGCAACAAACTCGCATGCACTCGGCGTTAGTAATATAATTTATGTTCGAAAAACCAAGCTCTCGCTTAAATGCTTGTAAATGCCTCGACAACTCGCATCCTTTCACCATTTAACGACAGATATTCTCTCTTTGCCTATCATATTACCGGCTAATTGCAATAAAAACAATAAACGAGTGAGGGTGGTTGGGGGATCGTGGCCCTCCGCTCCGAAGGGCTAACCGGTTAACCGCATTATCCCGGTACCCGGCAGTGTAACAAACATGGAATTATTCCGTGCTGCGACCCCAAGCCGACTCCTGTATATTTTATGAACATCAGGCAACTTATAATGAGGTTCTGTTTGAAGCCGTTTGACTCCCGAACAAATGACGCCGAAGATAGGACCCGGGAAATGGCTTACTAACTTGTTGGCTCCTCGGAGACGAGGACGGATGAGCACGGGAGGTAACCCAATTATATGGCGGTGCATTAAATCTCATGAAATTCACATGAAGGGTTGCGTCACTGCTAAAACGTGTTCACGGATTACCTGAATATCTTGATACGAGTTCGGGGATAAACAGAATTTGGAGGAGTTATGCTGTAACTCAATCAGCTATAACCGGAGAGCGGCATCGTTTCTAACAGCGACAAGGATATACTCATGGATTGGCCGATATAAAAGATTAAAACAATTAACTTAAGAAGCAGAAAAAATACCAACAGTTTTATATTTGCATTTTCAACTTTTCAGTCACAATTTTAAGGATAATTGCAAGTAATTATGTGGAGGCACGTACCGATGGATGAGTCAGATCCTGCTGGTCTCTATAAACTTAGATCTAGAATAGCCAATATACCTTTAAGTTAAGAACATACAACTTAAAACAAAGTTTAAAAATAGATTAATAATTAATGATAAGAAAATAGTAAAGGAGTATTTCAAAAAATTAAATCTATTTTTTTGTGTATAATTGGGTTTTTCTGAGTTCTTTTATTCCATTTACTAGGAATCGGATTCACTTTTTCAAAAAAAATAATATTTCTATTTTTCTTCAACACTCTCTTTCGGAGAAAAAGTTCAGTATTTTCGAGGATTATCAATCCGAATTGACACTAAACTTCAGAAAACAAAAAAAAATACTTTAATACAAAAATTTCTTAATCCATTTTTCAAAATAAAATTTAAACATGTAATAAGTAATGAAAAATTGTGTCTTATGTATTCTACACATATAAATCAGCAATATTTTCAAGTAGAAACAAATCTATTGTAAATACCAGCTGACAACTAAAATAAAACATTGGCTAAATGTATGCAGAAATATGTATACGACTTTGTCTCTTCCTTGTATTTTTCCATTTCTCATGTTACCAATTTGATGACCTCAACATAGCTTCAAATAAACTAAATAATTTGAGTACTATTATTATATATCAACTATCTTTAATTAGTTGTTCCTTTTTCTTATTTATTTTTTTATTTTATTTTTGACAACCTACTCTCTTACTTAAAGCAATAAGTAAATGTAAGGTGATGGACTTGAGAGTGATCGTCCAGTGGCAACCCTAGCAATCGTTTTAGTCTTCCTCGGACTTGAAGGATTGCACATTTTAGCCACGTACAAATTTCCATGCCCTGACAACCGCTTGTCATATGCAGTTGAGTATTTCTTTATTTCTTTTGTCACAAATAGAATTTGAAGTTTATTGTGTAGAGTGTAGAGTGACATATACCAAAGCGCATTGGTTATATAACGAAGGATCTTTGATTCTAACCCTGGTACTATTTTGGAGTTTGATAATTTAGTGCACTCTCACAATTGTATGCCATATGTTCAAATTGGCTTTATTATATCTTTGTATAGTAGCAACTTGTTTTTCAAAGACAATTTGGATTTTCGATCTAGAAGACATTTTGCGTGCTTTAAGGTCCAGTTGTTATCGTTTGGTCTTAATATGTTTCTGCCATATAAGTTTATGGTCTAGGTGTAGACCTAACTACTTCACTTCGATATGGAGTGGGATTTGTAAGTTATTCATGATAACTGGTAGACAAATTGTATGTTTAGTTATGAATGTGATCTGCACAGATTTCGTCTGGTTGATGTTTATTTTCCATGCATCGAACCAATCTTCTAGAATGTCCAGATGATGTTAGACTTGCTGGGATGCTACTGCTGGATTCTCGTTTATCCCTACTAGGGCTGTATCGTCCGCAAACGTTTAGATTGTCGTGTTCTTTTTTTATAAGATCGTCATTTTTTTGCTGAACTAATTTATAATCTTTTCCTTACACTTTCTTTAGATAATTCTATTGATTTTTATAACTGATTTCTGGTAAATAAGACAGTCCTTATAATAATTATCTTATTTCCAAACAACCTCTGATATTAAGAACATTTGTTTTATTAAGTTTACTGTTGTCTTCTATTTACTCCCTTAATTTTCCGTAAAAAAGAGCTTAATTTTTAAAACATCGACAGAATTTTTATTCCACATAATAAATATCAATATAACCTAGAATTTGAAAATACCCATTTACTAATTTCTCAGACGTCGCTTCTGAAGCTTTTGCGGCTAGAAAACTATATGCAATTTATTTCGCAATAACACTATCACATCTTCCTTAGAGTGGTTCAAAATATTACTACTGCCTTCGCCAATTTTTTGCAGCAATCCAAAAAATCCAATTCTACCTTTTCCTCAATATTTTTGTTTAATACGTTTATTATGTTTTTCATATTCGTACTACCACATGCTTATCTTTTATCATTTTCATGTCCTGATGTTTTAGCATTATCATCACTTCCAGCGTTCAATCTATAATTTCTCTACAAGAGGCATCGAAAATTGATTTTGTTTATTGATTTTGATTTTTGCTCGGCATTTCATTTTTGACAACTTTTTTCAATTTCAAAATTATTTTTACACCAAATTAATATGAAATTTTATAATAACATCCAAGAATGTTACTATTGTTATTACGGTGATTGTGATATTTTTTTAGCAACCCTGTAACTTGATGATAACTTAATCCTAACTTTCTCGCTTTTGTAGTGCATTTATTTTGATCTAATCTTCTAAATAAAAGTATCTAATATTCCGAAATATTTCTCACTGTTGATTTACTGTTACTGTTTGCAAATTTGGAAGATTTTAATGTTTAAAAAAAAGCATAAAATAAATAAAACTATAGTTAATATGAAACGCACTAACAAAATTATATGTGATACTTGCTATTATTTAATATACCGCACAATTTTTAAATGTACCACTTTTTATTTATCCAGGACGCAATAACTTTTCAGTCTTTAAATCTTGCATAGACTGTATTTATTTGTGGAATGCTTGTTACTGTACCTTATAACTGCAATAAGATGTCTTCCTCTTTTTTGTATGACTTACAATTTTTTATCGGACTGAAGCAACAGAATTTAAATCTTTGATTTTGTCTTACAGGAGCATTTTCCTACGCTTTTAAAAGGCTTACTTATTATCATTAGATCTTTTATTTTGAAAGAGTTTTGCCAGAAACATACAGAAATTTTAATAAAATAAAATTTAATATTTAATGATATTTTATAAATCTTTGCATTGATGTCATTTGGTAATGAATTACGTAATTTGTTCTACATTTTACCATCCAAGGCAAATATCCAGATTGTTTGCAAAAGCAATTAACGATCTACTGCTTGATACTCTTTTCTTTTTTTCTTCAGTTATTTCTGTTTGTTGTGATATTTTTCCCAAAGACCCAAATGTAGATAATGTGTCATAAAACTTAAAAAACACCCAATTTACCTTCATAAATAGTTTAGGTCTGAAGAACACATTGTCCATGTATATATGATAGCTGTTGTATAAATTATATTCAGTTAGCATCTTTTGAAATAAATTGAATTTTTTTTCAGGAAATGCGTTATTAAATAAGCAGTGAAGATGTCTCCTTATTTTTGCCCTATCTTCTATTTTAAATTAAGCATTTAGGAGTCTATTCCACCTCACATTATTACTTTAAATTTGATGAAGTCAAATATTTCGAATTCGAGAAATTTAATTTTTAATGACCGCATACTTTAGTTTCATTCACCACGAAGAAACTCGTAAGTATATTAGTCAATAGATTCAAAGCTTTAAATTTTTATATTTTTATTTATAATTTAAGAATTTTATGGTTTGTATAATCATAATGCAAAACGGAAATGATGGTTTGTAAGCGCAATAAAACTGTATCAAAATATTTACGGTGAATCGCCTCAACTGAGATATATTAGATTTTTGAAGGAAAATTATATGTCAACGTCAAGAATGGACAAGAGAGAAGTTCTGATGTAAAACAAAAAAGTAAAATTTTTAAACTGCCTAAAGTAATTGACCCCGTAAACCGTAACATATGGTAAATTTTTGTGCTGTATTTATGCTTTTATTTTCGAACGCTTCGTAATTTATTATTGCATAAATCAAGCGGTAATTTAATTTAAGCGACAACGCGCGGATAATTTTCTCAAATGTCTCATCGAGCTGTGAAAGTAATAGAAAAAAATGTCGCCTCCATATGTGGGAGTGCTAATTTATTTCGGAAATGAATTATTGTTGTTAATAAGCAAAGTATTGTGTCGCCTACGCAACGTCGATGTTGTTAATTTAATTTTTTTTAATCTGTAATCTGATCGGACGAAATGTCTGCTACAGGTGCTTTCTAACGGGCACTGAAACGTGTAATAACGTCTTATTATAGGGAATGCTCAAGTTTCAGTCACGGGCGTTTACAAATTGAATAGATTAATAAAGATGACAGAGACTCACCGTTAATTTTATTTAGATGTATCGGTTCGAAGATAAAAAAACACGATGATTTATATGGCAAATCCCGAATTCCGTATAGAAAAAAGGTCTGAAATTAATAGCAAGTTATTCGAAAATAATTTCATGACACATGAACACCGAAAACACTTAACCAAACCTGTATAATAAGTGGGTCGATGAAAACGCGGTACATTGATGAAATCCCGTGGAAAAGAATGCCATTAGTATCGATGGTCGCCATTTTCGAGCCGTATTGAAATATCAGAAGCCAAACTCAATCCAAACGAGGGGAGGAGATAAAGAGACACGAAAAATGCATTTATAATTTTTATTCTCGCATGGATTAGCGCGACAGTGAGCAAACGCAGAGGCGAATCTTTGTGCGAGCTCCCGGCAAAGGAATGGGCGCTTCCAACCGAAAGAGCTCGTTCAGAGTTTCAGTTTTTGTGTTGGCAGCCATGTAAAAGGACATCGCTGGAGCCTGAAAGCTTTGTAAGTGTATTAATAACGCTGTTCAAATGGACTTTTATCTCGTTAAAAATTGCGTGATTTGCCACAATACTCAACTAACCGAACCCAAAACAGTAGGTGCTTACCTGCAGCTTTTTCCAATTAAGCTTAATGGCCGTCAACATGTGTTTGTTTTGCGTTTATCAAACACTTTCTATTTTAATTGGACATAATTCGGGCGAGATAAATGACTTCGATTGCAATTGCAAAACAATATTGAAAAATATGGCAATAACGTTGCTGAGCTTGCGTCAGTTCCAAATAATTGAGCAAACTGGAGCTCGAGATTCCACCATTTAGCAATAGAAGAGTCTCTTCTTAAGATCGCTGGTTTTGTGTGAACCGGGTCATGGACGGAAACTCGATCTGCCCAAAACCAAAAAAATTCGCCAATCACATCAGAATTACGCAAAACCAACTTATGAGTCTTCAAAGTGCTCTCAATACAGAACCCATCCGAAGTTACGTCATAATTTCTATTAGAAACGCGAAAACGAATTGGTTCCTTGTTTGATGATAGCAAAATTTTTGACGCTTCTCGTTACGTAAACCAATTTTTAATGCGGTGAGGAGCTTTCAACAATCCCGAGCTATTAATATCGATTTTATGCGGTAATAAATACGCGACTTATAAGCAATAGTGGTGGATTTTATGGTCGCTTCTATTATTTTTTTATTTCTTCTAGGAACCCATCTTTTCAAGAGCATGAAATTACGCTAACAGCTTATTGCAGCCTTTAACAAATCGCCATTAAAGCTCTTAGAGTCGCTATAACTATTAACTAAATTATAAAATAATTATTAATAATCATGGCAACATTGCGACGGGCACCACATCTCAATTACTGCTTTTTCTCAATTTGCAGCCGCCGTTCATTAATAATTCCGTTCGATGAACTTGTTATAATGACCAAATTAATCATCGCTTAATGGTACGCGGGTACTAATTAAACGGTGTCCGTACGTCTAATTTCAATAAACAACAATAATTAGAAAAAAATTAACAAACCCAGTTTCTCGGCGAAAGACCTAAACGTTATCCACAAGTTGAAAAAAAATCAGACGTCTCTCGTAAATTTCTCTCATCGAATATTAATTAATTACGAAATTAACATAAGTAGGTGAGTTGAGATGGTGTTAATTTCTTTCAGTTTTCTAGAATGACGACGACGATGATGATAGGTATTGGTGAAGTTTGCGTTAACGCTTTGTAATTATTGTTGGCAGGTAATGGAACGAGTTTGACTGATGGTTTGGTGGTATGGCTTTCAATTTTCCACTGATTGTTAATTGTTGGTTTGTCGATATTCTCTCTCGAAATTGGTGCTTTGACGAACTCAACTTGATATTTTTTGTATGTTAGTGATGATTTGTTAACAGCTAAGAAATTGTTGGTGGTTATGATTAAATGAGGAAGTTCCACGTCACTCCCTGAATTGAAAATGGGTTCTCACACTATCCTCCAAGTAATCATTCTTATAATTCTGAACACTCGAGTAAAAACTGAAAAATAATTATTCTTAGTTAAGAAAACTAACAGTAATAGTTAATCCACAACAAAAACAAAACCTTAGGTATAAGAAAAAATACGGCTAATTCTGCATGATTACGGGTTTATAGCTAGAGCCATTGCTAAATTTCTTGTAACAGGTGAACGAAAAAAGATGAATAACAATGTCAGTATATTGGCACAAAACTTCTTTAGTTATTATTTTACTTCTAACTTGTTAGATTTGTACTTTAGAAAATCTTCTCTACTTGAGAAATTGGTGCTTCCAGTTGCTGATAACATTTATGTAGGTGCTTTCGAACAATCAGCTCTATTTATCTTTGTAACTTTCACAATTTTTATTTTTCCTTCCTATGTTGTTCTAAAACAAAAAAATTGGATAAGCATTAGAGCAAAATTTAATCAAGTGAGAGTAAATTTATTATTTACTCTTTATTGCACTTCCAAAACTAAAAATTTCTAAGACGCAACTTTAGCTGTCTACTCTATATAAAATATTAAGATCACTAAAATTCATTACTAATTACATTGATTCTTGGTTGTTACCACGATGTTGTTGTTAGATTAGAGGTACACCTACTAAAAAAATGTACATGGATTTTTTAAATTTAAATAAATAGAGGCAATCGAGGGGCTTTTATGAATTTAAGCACTTTTTATTTTCTCATTTACCGTTATTTTGGCACTATAAATTTAAATAAGTCTTAGGTCAAAATATAATGAAAAAATGCAAATGAAACAACGATTTTGCTCTTTATTGCATTTCTAAAGTAAAGGACGGTGAGTACCAAATCTAAACCTATTCGAAGCTGTATAATAGTAATAATCACGTAGCTGATTAGAAATAATTACCTCAAGATTAAGTTTAAATGCAAAGCATTTTTTTTTATTTTTATTTATAGAAAGTGTAAAATGCAACAAAAGCATTTAGTATCATCATGTCATATATCGTTACAAATTGAAGTTTTTTTTTATTTTTTTTTATCAACTCCTTGGTTGTTTTAGAAATAACTACCATACACTCTAAGAGTGATTATTAAGGTGTCTAAGTTTAAGTTCAAAACATCCTTTAATTAGATTTTCTAAGATTAGAAACGTATTAGAAAAAAAATACTAAAGAACCTACCTAATAGGAAAAGATGAAAAGGAGAGATCAAAAAATGAAGAAGAGGAAGAAACTATATACAGAGAAATTCGTAATAAAATAAGTTATTTTAATTTTTATTTACAAAAATATAGATCGTGATAATAGATCATCGAAACGTGTCAACAATAATTACAATTTTGATTCAATTCTATCAAAACTCATATCTATTATCTATTTCTTTGAATATACCTAAGTATGGGCCATTTTCAAAGAAAAATAACTTATTATTATCTACTAAGTTAAAAATCTATTTCTTGATGAAATTTTATACGTGTTGGAAAAATAAATAACTATCCGGACATTACCTGGTAAAACAAGAATGTTAGTAATACAAGAAAAGTAGAAATTATCTTTTTAGCCAAGAGAACTATACTGAAAACTTTCTGATTCAGTTAATAGAATTTTCTTAACAAGGCTTTCAAGGACTTAAAACGGGTTTGCAGCATTCTGAGCTAGAATTTAAAGTTTGAGTTAACAGAATATATAGGGAACTTTACGTTAATCATTTTCTGATCCCTTAGACGTTAAGTATCCAAAGTCCTTCCGGTAATTTTACATATATAAATTTTTTTCCTAACTTACACGTACCTAATTTTTCACTACTTCAATTTTTAGGCAACTTATTATTCAAACTCTTAATCTACATCTACGTCTAAAGATTCATTTCAGACTTACTAGTTCTGAAGGAAGTCCCTAGATTTTTTTACTGTAGGTATCCACTTAGAATTGGGGGAAAACAGAGAAAACAAAGTAACTTCAGAATTGTGAAACTCATAAAAATTATGCGTCAGTGGTTGAAAGCCACGACACCATAATAAAGGTGCCCTGACTTGATCTAACCACAAGTTTGAACTTCTGAATGAACGTTTATCTTGCGTAATATTAAGAAAACTCTACACTAGATATAACGGCCAATGATAAACCAACCTCCCCTTCAGACCTGGAAATTTTACAACGTTTAAGCATAACTTGGAAATTGGTGATTTGCCTCATATGGAATGGCAATTGTATTATTGCCTTGCGTCAGACGCTGTCACAGGGATCGCGGCACAAGCTGAAAATTGGAGGTGGGTCGCTGACAGATTAAGTTTGCTTCATCTCGTGTCGCAGGGCACCTTGTCCGCCGGTCGCGTCCAAGGTGTTGCGCTTACGTAAGCATGCCCTAACATCATCATTGTCTTGTGGGTGTCCCATCGTTCGCTCCGCCTCGCTACGACAACAATGCGAATCCGAAATCGTTCTCGCCGCCGCCGAGAATGCAACCCAGACCTGACAATTCGCGCTGTGGGCGGGCCGCACACGTGGACCTGCAGGGTGGGACGGAGGCGGTGCCGTTGGTGGTGGGGCAAAGATGCTGCAGGAGCAGAAGCCGCTACCAGACGCATCTTGACACGCAGTCGTAGCGCACGCACACGTTAGATCGCGCGTTCCATGATCTTGGTGCGCTAATTCCGTCCGACTCGGTGCTGCAGTGCAGTGGTGGTGATTTGTTGTTATTGTTTTTTTTTGGTGGTGCGGTTACGAGTTGGGTTGATATTGTATAGTAGAGAGGCCCACTGTGGTGGTGCTGTTACGGGACAGGTGCATCGGCGGCGGCCAATCGAACCCGAGTAAACAATAGGTGTGAGGGGGTGCGCATAGGGACAGCTACAGGGTGCGCATCCTTCCTTTGCTGTTGTTCGGCCGTTGTTACAGTGCGGACAGTCGTGGACCGACAGCAACACGGTGGCTACTGCACATCTGCAAGAGGTTCGCTCCCAGGAGGCGAATCTGCCGCCGCCATGTGCTGATCTCACGCTCCTGGCGCACCTCAGGTGAGCACCCAAACAGAACCTACGGCAAGTCCAAATGAGTTTGGACAACAAAAACTTTGAGACTTTTTTGCACAATACCCGTAAAACAGTTCTGCACCGCGATCGGTCGCTAACCATATTCGTTAGTAGAGTATCACATTGCCATAGAGTAGATTTCTGGCAAACATAAAAAGTATAGCGGGATACCGGATGCACTGTCAAAAATGTTTCTGATAAATGCGACTATTTTTGTCCTGCTGTGAATACAAGACGCAACCTTTCTGTCCGCTTCAACAGTTTTTGCACAGCATACTTTCCGAATTAGGTACCGCAGAATTCATTCATGAGAATCTCCAAGATAATTAAGATCATTCCATAAGGTTGACATTATCTTGGAAAAGTTGCCACAAAAGTTTATATTTCATGATGAAATCTAGAGACATATCTACTTGGACAGAAAATGCAAAATTTCTTCTCATACATAATTATGTCTTCGTAAACATTCTGACCACATCATAAGAAATTTTAGGGGTCGTAATAACAAGCAACTTTGTCAAATGTGTTGATACAAACCAAATTAATTATCATTTCACATCAAGTGTCAAGCAAACACAGAAAGTACAAAAAATTAAAAAAAAATTGATAACGGTAGAGATGGTAAAACCTAACTCGGCTACATAAAAATTTTGCTCTGAAAGGACGTAATGTTCCTGAGCATAACACTTTCTTGACGGTTCAACTGTATAAAAAAATTTTACCACCATACTAATAATATGTAATTACAACAAAAAGTTACATTTATCATTCTGAACACATTTAAACTGTGAAGCTATTTTTTTAAAGTGACATTGGTTTGTCTAAGAGAAGTAAAATGTTGTACCGCGATTTCTAGGCATCTTAGTTACATACTATACAATTTTCAATTTTTATCAAATCTTCACTTTTCGACAATAATCTCTGTAGTCTAGGTATATCACAAAGTTATTGTCCATAATATATTTATATCTAGAAGTGTAATTTATTGTTTACAAGCAAAAATTTCATTAGTAAATTAATTGGAACTTGTGCATAATTACGTGACTTGATTAACAACTTTCTCAGCTCTTTCATTGATCAAGTATGTCACTTGCCTTAAAGATCATATATATATGACAAACGCTTAGGTACTTCTAAAACTATCAATTCCAGAGCAAACAAAAAATTCCAATCTGAAGATGAAAATCAAAGTAGGTTCATAAGTAAATTTCTTGTTCGAAGAAGGTAAACGGTTGTATGTTTCTTACGTATAGTATGAATTTCTTTATAATTATCAGTGAAAATTTATAATTAAATTTAATATTACACTTCTCTTTAGTTATTGCTTCCTTGATCAATTAATTTATATAATAGTTGGAAAATTGGTTACATTTAGTGATGTAAGTATTGGTTAAAGTGTTGACTGCCCACTTACTTGAATTGGTAGGTATCTGCCTAATTTGTGGTAATTCACGTAATACGAGCTACCCAATTATCAATTTATAATCGCGAAAGATTTGAAGTAAGAAATTGAATTTTAAATTGAAAATACTGCAGTTTTATGTACCTATAGAAATGCATTACATAAATAAAACTAAGATTGTTATTTAGTTGATCACTACCTGACTTGCACACTTCACAAAATTTTTACTATTGAAATGTAGTTGACAATTACTTAAATGAGATGAATGTACTTTTCAACTCTTCAAATGGAGTACTATTGTTGTTATCTACTTATATCATAAGGCTATTATCTTATGTTTAAGAGAACATGTAATGCAGTCTAATTTTTTCACGTATTCGGTTATTATAACAAAATTACACATACGCTCTTTTCTCACTTTACTGCGGGCCGGTATAGACTACATGGCTCTAGAGCAACGCCACTTGACGAGATTATTCCATTCATCAATGAGTAATTCTTTGTAACTCATGCAGGGACTCATAGTGTATAGTATCCGGGTAGACTTTATTTTGGTGAAAATAGATCGAATGTGACAAATACAATTATTTTTTGTACAAGTGTAAAATAATGCGAAGTTGAGATTGTGAATAAATGCACATTTAGATGACAGATAGTTTTAAATTTTTACACTCATCTGATAAAGCCTGTTAAAAATTCAACTCATCACAAAACCAACCCCTCGATATTTTCACCCCTTCTTTATCCTACTAAGCTAAAGCTTTTTATTAAAGTTCTTTTGTCAATTGCATAATTTATCTTTATACCACAGCCTAGACGTTTATCTAAAATTGGAATAATCGAACATTTTAATCAATTTTCTTTTTATTCATGTGAGACATCTATTTAGCTTTTTAATTAATAGATAAAATTATACGATATACTGTAGCATTATAACAGACTATTACAATCAACAATTTTCTAAAATGCTGACCAACAAAAGGAAGCAACTTCGATTGGCGCTTAACTTGGATGTAATAAAAGATTCTACTGAATTATTTTCTTACGCTTCATTAAAAGTTTTAATTACGGAAGATATTGAGTTATCAGCTGTACTGAAACTTAAAAAAATTGTTTACAATTACACTAAGTTGTGGAGAAGCACATATTTATTGGATATGCGAGTACATTTTCAGAATTTTCAAAAAGTTAGAAATAAACGCAAATTTTTTAATTCCTAAAGCAGAAAAATTGTTAAACCTGCAGTTTCAATGATTATAAGCGATCAAAATGATGGATCTTCTCGTTACATAACATCCGCCTATTATTATAAGTTACAAACTTGCGGTCCGATAAACTAGAGGTTAAGTATATCGGGAGTTATCGAAAGATACGTAGAATGTTTGTGCTTTAATTGTATGTTATTGACAATTCCCGATCGTTAGTGTCGATGTTGTTGTTAGGTAATCAAAACAAACGTGTCCGTATGTGTACGTCTAATTAAAGTCCATTAAACAGGTAGCGGTCAAAATCAATAGTCACCTTGATACAATTGCCGGAGTTATTTTTAATTCGATTCGAAAATCGGAAGGAGGACGAATTTTACTAGGTACTTGAAGAAGTTTTATGATGGAATGTGCAATGGGTTTCTAAATTCGCGCCAGTCAATTTCGCATTAATTCGACTTTCATCGGCGCATTGACGGTAAACAAGGCATATAGTGCGGAGTTTACGGCTAAAACAGAGAAACTGGTCAATACATTAGTACAGAAACTATTCCCCTTTTTCCAGAACATTCCTCGGGTTTTATAACGTAACACGGAAAAAAAATTTTCAGAACTAATCGAATTATAAAAGATAAATTTTTGAAACAAAGAAATAGAATTTGTGGAAGATGCTTATAGATAGGTAGGTACTTGAATTTTGCAAGTGCCTCTTTCTTCGAGTGCGTGAACTGACTTCAAGGAACCGGCCCAGCCGGGTTCTAACGTTTCCTGTTTCTTGTCGTAGTTGGGCTATTTGGCTTGCAAATTTGCTATTGTTCCGTAATTAATAGGCGGCGTTAGGTCCAATTCGACATGCTAATTAGGTCACGAAAAAGGGGAAACTCCCCCTGAACTGATATGTTAATTTTATTCTTGCTTAAAACGTTGGAATTATGGCTCAAAATTTGCATGCAACAATTGGGTAACATATCGGAGCCCTTTTCAGACGTCACCGACGATTTGAAGGTTTTTCCACGGCGGCGGCGAGTTTTCAAATCGGAGCATCAGATCGATAATGCTGGTATTGAGCACAATGCGAACTCTGTCTGTATGTTTATGAAGAGCTCTTATAAAGTTTATCTTAACCAGATCATTATTAGCCCGAACTGCGAGACATTCAGAAAATGTTTATTTATCCTATTGCCAGTCATAATAAGAAAACAGCGGATCAGGTACTGTATCAAAGGTACAATGTTGCTAAAAGCGGCCGTAATTAGGAAGGTACTTGTTGTTTATTTGTTCGCATTAAAAAAATAACTGCTTTAATTGCGAAAATCGGCCAATTACAGCCGCCAATGCGAACTAAAAACGCAACTCAATTAAACAAATTAACGTCGGATTCGCTGTCGCCGTTTCGGCCCGACTATGACGCCGCCACTGTTAGTTCTTCGCTGTTATCAATTAAATTAATTAGGAAACTAAGCAGTTATTGGATGAATTTAACAGCATTTAAGAGACAAACGCAAAAAGTTTATAACCTTTTTCTCACGTTTCGCTTTTTGTTTCTCTGCAATTTCGCGTTTGTCTAACAGTTTTTCGATAAAGACGTGTCGCTATCGGAATGTTTAATTGGAACTTTGACCACCTCCAATTCGGACAGAGCCACGAAAAATTCCGGCGACCGGAGTTCGTTTGCTTCTTAACTGGATATAATTACACAATTAACAGGTTGTTTTCTAGATGCGAGTTCGAGGGGACAATTGTTATGGTAATCGGAGAACCGGTTTGGTTAAAAGGTTGTTCACTTTATAAAATAGCAGGAGGATGGGAGGTTTCTGACAACATATGCAGAATTTCGGACGTTATGCAACGACGGCGATGCAACAATCAGATCTGGATCAGGTCGACGCGGGGGCTGACGCGATGAATCATGCTTTTCAAGTTGGACTTTTTGCAGCTTTGCTGCAGTTAATGGAACTACAATAGCATGTGTCAGTTGTCGAATGAGATCACGGATCGTAAAAGAATTTTCCACTAACCAGTTTTGATAGTTTTTCAAAATCGGGCACCGATGGTCCATTTCCGGCCGCCACAATTCGTTATTGTTTCGTGGAAAAAGCGGAAGCGCGATTTTTGATAAAAACTGTAGCAGTGGTTGAGAAGGCAATCTTTGTTCTGCAAAGTGGCACATCTGTTTTGACTCAAGATTAGGCACTCGACTGTTGGACTAATGGCGAACGCATGTGTGGGTGTGCAGCCGACCTGATTTTTCGGATGCAGGGTACGTTTTCGATTGTTCCCACACACATATCGGGTTTCACCACTGACCCAGCTCCCCATAAATCAGATTAAGTGTAGAACTGCATCCCCTTAGTTTGCTTGAACCGGCGGCGACTCCGGTTCGAGGGTGCATTCCTGATTTCGTGAAAAATTTATCCTGAGTTACGTTTTCTAAAATTCTCCGTATCGCCAGTCATAAACGGGAGTAATGCGTGCACTCGTCCCGAATAAAACAAAACCAGTTAATGACCCAAGATTAAGAGGGCGTCTACTCTCGTTATAATAAAGACGCATTTTTTCGAAGACATTTGATAGAGAAAACGAGGCCATTGCGATAATACGGCAGTAAAATTAATTTTGGCCGGAATTATCAAGCCATCAGTTGAGGAAAGTCTATTTATAAGGGCCACAAATGCTGATTGATTAACGACTTCCCAAAAGCAATCTCACAACACAAAACATTCTTTTCTGAATAGGCGCCCTGTATCGCGTCAACTGATTAGTAAGCCTCCATTGCCCACTCGAATAAATCATCTTCAACTGTGGTAATACGCCGAAAAAAACTAAGTAAAACGATACTGGGCCATATGGAAGCTCCATACAATGGATATGCGAGTAATTTGTTCGAAAAACCGCGTCGGGATGGGATTTCGTTTAGACAAAGAGGGCCACATCTGGATGCCATTAGTTCAGTGCAGGTTCGGTTTTTGAAACTGGTCTAATATCTGCAACATCCGTTATACGGTTCTAATTTTAAAACGGGCCCGCGTTTTGCTTATTTGGCCGGCCAATTAACCTGGCGGTACCCGATTAATTTGGGACGACCTCTGGAGGGAAGATTGGGTTAAAATTTGTTTCCAGCAACGCGCCCACAAATTAACCCAACGCTTAGGTATTTAAATTGACAACTCAACGGGTTTCTTGGCAACACCAATTTGATTTAACTAAGATTAGGAAGTGGACGGCAATAATGGAGGTGTCAATTTTTAACGAATTGCAGGTGCGCTTATCTTTAGAAAACAATTTGTTTCGATTCGACTTAATCAGGAAAATATTATATGTTAAGACAAAATTACCCGGACTAGCCTTTTAAGTTAGTGTTTTCTACACCTTAATAGATAAATTGTTTGATAAAACAACGGATTACAACGCATTTCCTAGTACTGCATTTCTAAATTTATTTCGAGTCGTAGGAAAAGTTAAAAAAAGTTTTTCAATTCTTTTTTACATATTTTCAAAAAATTTTGTTTACCCTGTGTATGTTCATTCCTGCAAATGCCTCTTACGTATTGTCGCTTCTGTGCACATTAATTTCACTTTACTCCTTTCTTCTTATTTTTGCTTCTCCTTCTTCCTTTCTTCCATCTTGCCTCTAGGAAAAACGTTATGATTTTCTTGCTTTTAATATTCATCTAATTGAAGTTATATTATGTATCAGGCTCATTCCCTCTTGTTTCCGTAAATTTAGTAATTTTTCTAATTTTTTATCTGCCAACACTTCGCGACTTCGCGACGGGCACTGTTTTACCTTCGTACGTTATGTGAGAAAGGTTTTTATAATTTTCCTTTTTCCTTCGGTTGATGAAAGTGCACTTTACTGTTGAGGCAATTGGTTATAATTTTAATGAATAGCTTAGAGCTAATAAGTCTGTAACTCTGGGTTTTCATAAAATCTCTTTTAGTGAAGAATAATGAATTTTTTTATTTATTTAATTTTCCAATTTTTTCGATAGTTTTTTAGTAAAATAAAAAAGCCTTTTTTTAACTGATCTTATCTTTAACACCTGACATCTTATTCGGTCATCATCTGAAACTTTAAGGCTATCAGGTCTCCCACCTTAAATTTTGATGCAGTGTTTAGTAATTTTCTAAACTTATGACTCTTAAATATTGGCTTTCGAGCCAATAAAAATAATTACTATTTATAATATAGATCGCACATATTAATTTTATTTTTTTAACGTTAAATCGTTCTTAGAGAAAGTCTAAATTTACTTTACTCAATTTCCCCTTCAACTTTAACCTTAATCATTTAATATTATAGCTCAAAATGAAAATGAAAAAATTATTTAATAAGTACAAAAGCGCATCATCATATGAGAATATATTTAAAAACAACCATAATGATTGCCATGTATAATGTAAAAATTTAGATTTCGCTTTGTATTACATAGTTTAATGAGCATAAAATTTTGGTGGTAAATCTGAACCTTATACTGCTACCTATTCTACTGATTTTGAAAAATAAAGAAAATATTAATTATTTATGGATTAATTCAGTTCTCATTTAATTGTAATGATTGTCAAAGATTTATTTGTGAATGTTTAAAATGATATCACTTAATGTATGACTGAACAATGATTAAATTTGCAAATTTTATCATAAAAAATTGCGCAAGTTTATTAATTCTAATTTATCAATAAAATTTTTCACTATTCTACTAAGCGTCCCAAAACCGTTGCAAATGATAATTAATAAATAATTAAAACGCGTAAAACTACTTGCAGGCTGTGCAAGTGTAACAAATTGTTTCACAGCAAATTTGTCTGTGCTTCACACATACCGAGATCAAGGTGTGCACCCTTTCATAATTAAAACTGTATGACTTGTAAAATTGAATGCAACGGAATTTGTCGTCTGCTATTCCTGTCAAGTTTTGCAAATTTGTCGTAGTTGTGGTTGATATTCGGATTCAACAAATTAAAAGTACCTGTTAATGGAGACGTTTAGATTTGACCCTCCAGGTGTACAGGCGACGTCCACCCATCGGAAGAAGAAAAAAACGTTTAAGCTTTTTTGTCGCTCCGCGCTAAGCCGACGCGATCAAAGGAACGAATCACGTTGAAATTAATCACGGCAGGATTAGAAATATCGAAGTGATTATTTAAATGAAGATGGAAGTTCCGCGATAATGGAACTTGTAAGAATTCTGTCAGAGATTATGTTAGAGCGGGCGAGGATTTATTTTATTCCCACAGCCGCGTAATTGATAAAGATTTTTCAGCGTTATATGCTAATGTGTCGTTTGAAATATAGAAGAGTAGCTGATTTTCGTTTTCATAGCGACAGGGCAAAATATCCGAACAACGGGCATCTCTGTGAGTGGGGAAATCGAATTGTCCCCGGATCGGAATTGGCAAATCGCTGAAATGACAGTAAATGTTTGAAAAGGGATATGGATGGCCACTATGCAAAGCACCGGCGGGATTATGGGGATCGGGGGCGGTATAATAGACCCGCCGGATCATTTCGAATTGTCCCCGTTGTGTTTGTGCACTGTTTTATGTTATGAGGTTTTCAGTGACTCGTTTTGAGGGGGGGCGGGGGGATTTATAAATTGAAATTAATTCGGAAATGGCCCCGGCACCCTCGTGTCTCTGACTTTCGCACGACCTGACGAAGATGATGAATGCCCTTTCCTCGTAAACAACCGTCATGTGTGTTATTCTAAGGAAGCGAACATCCGCCTTTCGGTGAAATATCGCCTTGTCTCTGAACAATCCTAAACAAGTCGTACTTTTGTCCTCAACCCCCTGCTAGATGATGCGTTAGTAAAACGGTTCGCCGGATCCGCTGCGGGAAATAAATAGGCTTTGATGGCCGCACATAGGAAACCGAACTTGCAGAATAAATAAACGCGCCCTTTGAATTATTGTCATATCATTTTTTAAAAACGTTAGTGCTTCGAAGAAATCGAGAGAAAACCGATCCAAAGACGTTCACTCGCGGCTTGTTCCAACTTACATTAAACTGATAGAGTACAGCAACAAGAAACAACACAAATGCATCCATAACTTATGAATTTACAAACACAACGGAGTAGTAATGGGGAAAACGTACAAGAAATCCAATTACAGGTATAACTAAACCGTATCTTATCCCGCTTCATTTATCAGACAACTACCACTTTTCATATATGGTCAGATCTAAGCAACCATATGAATGAATGGCGAATATTACCATTAAAAACCGACAACCAGATTTATAACTTAATGACAGCCAACAATAAATTTCGATGCGTCGCAATTTGGTGGAAGCGACAATAAATCCCGATTGGGTCAAGTGAGTCCTCGATACCCGAGGAAAATGACTTCCTCGATGAAC
This sequence comes from Pyrochroa serraticornis, assembly GCA_905333025.2. Taxonomy (NCBI): domain Eukaryota; kingdom Metazoa; phylum Arthropoda; class Insecta; order Coleoptera; family Pyrochroidae; genus Pyrochroa; species Pyrochroa serraticornis. The sequence goes on along the minus strand of HG995157.1, from coordinate 1,570,767 downwards.
AAGCGGGGCTGATGACACGCATTGTGACGGTCATTATGTAAACGGTAGCGCTTTTATTATGTGTCTGAGGGTGCTGCGCCCTCGTTCGCATCAAACTCAATGAGACATGTACGTGTAATGCTCTCGCGAACAATGCCCTTCTGTTATTACGGCTGATCCGCAGCGATTAGGTCGTCTTTAATGTCCGACGGATACCGGGAAAAGGGGCAGGGGGAGAGTTGGGATTCTTTTAAACATAGAGCACATGTGGAACATCTCGGGGTAATTATGTGTTGGTCCTGAAAGGCATCGTCGTGAATAAGGTTGACAGGTCCTGCTGTAATGGGACTATATTTCAGGGCGACCAGCGGAAACAAGGTAAACAACGGTATACAGACCAGGTCAGAGCTATGTCACGTCAAAGCTTTCGCTGAGTACCGATGTATTTATTGTATGACTCTTCTTAATTTGGGGAGTCTCAATATGTATAGGTTAGATCGCCTATTACACAAGTAGAGTTGTAATCAACAATATTTAAATTACGTTAAAAAAATTCTAACTTTTTGACTTGAATTTTATTGTATTTCAATACATTTCTGTCTTCTCTTTCACTGAACGCACATGAAAAAGTGCTCTGAAAATTATTTAAATTTGGTAAAATAAAATTGCCTTTCTGTGAAATAAAAATAAAATTTTTACTTTAATATATGTTTCAATTTCTTTGCAATTTTATGGATGCTGCTTGGCAAAACTCGATAGCCAACTAAATTGGAAATAATTACTTTAATTTTTTGAAGATATTATTAAAGTACGTAGCCATATTTGCCAAATTTATTGCAGCGCCACTCTTGACACGAAAGCAGGTAAAGCCAAACAAAAAAGTATTATGAAAAAGTTTTGATGACTTTTCAACACTTAACTACCTAACATCTTAGAGTAATGATTTTTATTTTGAGTGCAAGATTGTATAGTTATTTAACTCGATTTTTCTTATTTTGGTCTCAGTCCAGAGCACATCAACGTTCATAATTTTGATATGATATTTCCACTCGTTGATAATTCGTGGCTTAACAACCTAATATCCGTTCAAATAATTTTTGCTTACAGTTGACAGCTAGAAACTCAATGTACCGATTAATGAGAGTAAACTAGGCGCATTTTGTTATATCAGCAAACATATGCATTTTTATTTTTTTATTTGAATCTTCAAGATTGACCTAAAACGTTCACCCGGCGCCTCCACCAGTACGCGTTATAAGCATTCTTACTGTTGGACATAAACATAAATTCATGCCCAAATCAACAAAAATGCAAGTTTATTCGACAAATATTACCCCAGTTTCGCTAATTTATGATGAACAATCAAAATTATATAATAATTGTAAAGATAACGCAGTAACTTGTTAAACCGCTCAGTTTCTTAGAACTGTAGTTATACAGTATTAAATCACTTCTTATCAAATCAGGATCTGAACAAAGTTATTTTTACAGATCTGCTGAAAGTACTTAAGAGACACACTTTTCTTGCAACTTGCTTAATTTAAGGAAAAAATAGTCATGTTTTTATAAGATAAGGGCGATGAGGTAAACTCGAATGATATGACGTGTTTCCTGATATTTTGTAGTAATAAACTAAAAATTCATTTGCGACACTTTTGAACGATCAAAGAAAGATTCCACTTGTTAAACTTAAATTTATATTATTCCACATAAAATCATATTGAATATCTGTTTTTTAGCGTAACTCTTCCCCGGTTGGGCCATATAATATAACAGAGGTGAGCGATATGGTACAAAATAAAAATTTACAAAAAATGAAATATGGAACAAAAATTAACTTACTTACACGTCTCCTTGTATTTTTATTCGTGTTTATCAATGTTACACGTTTTTTCATAACAGTCAACACGTTCGCTTTCATAAAATAACCTGCTCTCTCCACTTAAAGCCTCCACTACCGTTGTTTCATTTTCTTCGAATACATAAAATCTTGTCATAGAGTTTTGTTCCTTTTTTTAAGCTATTCTGCTTTTTTTTTAACATTACTATCAGTGTGTTTTTGGAGTGTTGCAAATTCCTTTCTCACTAATCAAGCAGTTCGAACTGGATTATACACAGATGGTATGCGATTAGAATGTGTAGTTAATGTTTTCTTATTGAAGTACATGCCATTGAGGTAACAATTTGGAATTGATGTTGATACATCATTGTTGAATGAGGTTCTCTTGAATGTACAGAATTAAATAGACGTCGATTTTGATTATCGTTATCAGAAGTAGATTTGTCATCTTTTCAACGCTCTTGGAATCAGATTCCAAAAAGGCATGTTTCAAAATGACTTATGAATTTAATGAGTAGATCCAAATGATTTGAGTCACAATTTTTATATTTTTGCTGTCGTTACTGGAGATAATTTTTTGTGTATCAGAACCGAGAAACGGTTTTTGACCTAACCGACCTTTAACAAGATTTTCAGTTTTGAATCTGTATCGCAGTATTCTCTCGATCATATAGTTTTTGACGTTTTTGTCTTGTTAGTTATTTATTACCTTGTTGAGATCTACCTAGATCCATCATGTTCTAATTTATTTTAGCTCTATAAGGGGTACCAGTCTTAAGTTAGCCAAGTTTAACGTCATATGTGTTTGCTATAATACTTTACTTTAGGTACTAAATACTTTCTATTCAGTATACATTGAATTTCAGGTTAAAATGTTTATATTTTTATCTCCTCATAGCGATAAAATTTCAAGAAATTTTCTATCATAGTGATGGGATATGCGACGTACTCTATCACTTTCACCCAACCGGTCTAACATAGCCACAATAATCACTTAACCGTTTTTTAAACATGAACTATCAAAAAAGAAAGAGCCTTGAAAATATCATTTTTTGAAGCTCAATGAAAACTGTTGCAACACCTGGATAATTGTTAGTATTTACGAATGAACGTCTTTTTGCAATTTAACTCAAAGTTTAGGTAGAATACACATTTCAATATCGCTTTAAGGCCATAATGTCCGGCCATCTTTAAAATATAGCAATCACTTTATATATTTATTACTCAGATTTACCTCACATTTATACTAGAAGTTTTTCTTTGGCATGTTTTTCTGAAGAAGCTTTTAATTGTGGGGCGGTTCTTGTAAGATGAATTATTATCTATTAGTCTTTTCTGCGATTGCAATTTTTTTTAAGTCTATAATTTTTAATCTAAAATCTCATCTTCTTAATGCAGAACAAAAAATGGTTCAAATATATTTTTTTATTTAGAGAACTACTTGCTATTGCATACAAGTTTGTTACTGAAATTGATTAGTCTTCTAGATATAACTTAATATGCAATTGATTTTGAAATTTATTTTTCATGTAAGTACATGCATTTGATAAACTATATTCAAATATTATCTAACAAAATATATATTTGAGATTCCTTGAAATAAGTTTGGTTTTTATAAAACTTATGTTATAAAATACTTGAAATAATTTAATTTATGTTTTGTACCGAGAAAATCTTTTATCTGTAAAAAGAAGTGTAAAGGCACTTTTTATAATATTCGTGGGTTTTATTTTACAATAAAGAAATTTACTTTTGTGAATGCCAAATTTAGAAACTTGAAATTCTGAAAGTTTGTAATTGTAGAGAAAAAAATTTCTTACAAGAAAAAAGTTTTTAGAAAATGTGTAGGCAATATATATATATAGCGTCGCACTGTTTAGGTGTCAACGAATCTAAACAAAATTCCTGTAACAACTGTCGTTCATATATCCTTAATTAATATATTCCTGCAAATTACAACCGTAAACTTGTTTTTATTAACAATCGTAAACTTTGTGCGCACTTTTTTCATAATTAGTTTCCAATAAAGTATGTAAATGTAAAGATTTTCGGCCGGATAAGAGAATTGGGAAGTTGTTTGTAGGCCCCGTAATTTTCGACGTCTTCTACCGTTACCGGCCCGGTTTTGCTGGGGCGCGATCCTCGCCATCGAATCAATTTGCCGCATATTAGGCCCTCTCCCCATCGGTCCTCGTTATTGTCGCTAAATCGCATTTGCGAGCTGTAAAGAAGACGTTGAAATAATGAAACATAAAGACGCAGCATGAAAGAAAACCTCGCCCGCCGTTCTCTCGAACAGAAACAGAAATAATATAATGAAGCGAAGAAAATATTTATTTGAGAAATTAGATTTGTTTCCCTGCTGTGTCGCGTCTAAAATTGCTCGCGCTCGTCCAATCAATACGACTGGCGACTGCCATATTTTCCTGTTTTTTTTCTTCTTTTTATTTAAAAAACATATCGTTAAGCACGTAAATGTACGGAACAAACTCCCTTTTGACGGTGGGACTGCTGCATTATTCACGTAGGCGACGGAAAGCTTTCACAATTGTGCCTTTTTGTAATTAGGTAAGGTGACGGAGGGGCGATACTTTTAATTTAATACCGAGATGTCCCTGATTCGTTCTCATTTCCTCGATTTACCGACAAGGAGATGGAATTATTTCCCTTCGCGACTAGATGACCCGGACTCGCCTCGATTGCGCCCGAAATCTTTACGATTCTGACCTGGAATTAGAACCTGCTCCAGCATCAAGATCTTGCCTTGTAAAATATAGACAATCAGTGGGATCTCGCAACGGTACCAATCGCCGGATAATTTGTGTAATTGCATAATTAATTCAACGTCTTCCGTGTTGGCGAATTTTTTTTATCGCCAACGTGAGCTGTAATTAAGCGTTATTGCAAAAAATTGGTAACCCGACACTGACGCGGATTAACCCGACGAATTGTTTCGTTAAATATAGTGCCCGCTCCGTGTACTTATTTTTTGTTAAGGACTAATTCATACGTCAGTGTATCTACTTGGCAACGGTTTCAATTCAGGAATAGGCATCTTCTTTGTACACGTCCAAAGTGTCTTGGTGCTCGTATTTTTGCGGTGTTTTGTCTTGGAAACAATTCACGACCCACCAACTGGACAATAATTGCGGTAGAGGGCTCTATTTCGGAGCACATCTGCCCCAGAAGTCAACTGCACGCATTCTTTGCTTTTATAGCCGCAATCAACTAAAGAACTCTTCGTCCTGCCAACTCGCAATTTGTTAAAGACTTCCATACAACTTGATCTATAAGCTTCTAAGCAAAATTTTTTTACAGAAAGGAAAAATTTGTTTATTTTCGTCTTTGGACGAATAGAGTTAGAGGCGTTGGAAAAACTCGGGTCGGGGCGGAAATTTGGGCGTCGCGCCGCCCACAGCGGGCTTTCACGCTTTTTACACGCCGTCCAGTTGGCAAGAGCGTTTTGATAATTTTAGATTGTGATTACATTTACTATAGAGATAATGGTGACCCCGACGCGATACACGATTGTTCTTTAAATCACACAGTGATGCGGGAGTCGTAGAGCACGCGGTCGTTCTTTCGGACATAGTGCATGCCTAACAACCACGAACGTTCGGATGCAATTTAAAGTTATTTGGATGCGGAAATTGACAAGCAAACCGTCTTTCCCAAGTCGCCGGTGCCTCAACTCCTAATTGGTATAAATAAACGACGCAATCGCCTAATTCAACGTTTTAATAGGTGTGACGGTGATGATGTGTGTGTATCAGCAAGGTTGAAGGCGAATAATTTTACTGATGTTTACTCAAGAGAAACCGCAATGGACTACCGTTTGTTGCGGTCTAATATATGGTTCGTAAGCATTTTTCGTTCAGGATCTTCTTCGATAGAATTAGTATTGAGAGAAAAGGTAGTGTCAGTACCTATATCGCTTGTATGGTGTACTAAAATCTCCAATAGGTAAGTCTAAAGAAAACTATTGCTTTTTTCAATCCCAACAGAAATTTTATTGCTGAATTTTATTGCCACTTAAATCTTACCACTTATTGACTGCAATTTATTCTTGATTTTGAAGAGAATAATAAGAATTTTAGAAAATTTTAGCTCTTCAGTTTTAGCTGTGTCTCCCTTCTCCACTGGTAAAATACAGTGCCCTAAGTCCTAGAATTTTAAGCTAAAGTTTCAAAATTATTAAACGTAAAAGATTTTCATGATTTACGTTTAGCATAAAACGCTACGTAACTTTTTTAAATTAAATTGTGGAACATAATAGTTGCAGGAGTCTATTGTTATGCATTACAGTTTTATATTCAATAAACAACTTACTCGTATTTGCGAAGGTTTTCAATTTTTACTTCTGTACTAAACTATGCCATACCATTAAAGTGGTAAATCACAATTGCAAAGTCTGATTTGAAATTCGGTGAAATTTGAAAACTTTAGTTGAACATGATCAACATCTAGCGTGTTTCACTTCTTATTGAATATTCTTATAAATACAGGTAACTGAAAAAAGAGAGGAATATTTCCATTAAATATTAATAACAGTTGATTTTTATCGGAAATAAATGTGAAAAACACATTCATTAAAATAGTTTTTCTTTTTCCATCTACTTAACATCCTCCAACTTTTGTCCTGATAAGCCCAAATTTTTACTAACCCATCGTTATCTCTTATCCGATTTCTCGACTTAGCTCACGCTAACAAATAATGTTACCAAAATCTGCGTGGTTTCGTCCCTCGCCTTGCCGGTACCACTTTCAACCATTTTGCGGTAACGATTGGTACTTTTGCAGCGATTGTTTATCTGAGCCGTTAAAGCGCGATTGTAAAAACCCGCAAAATAAATTCTTCGTCGGGTAGTAAAAGCAGTTTGTTTAGCTTTTAAAAATTACATTTCGTTTAACTGCTTCATTTTGTTACAGAAATATGTCTTCGAAGCGGAAGAGTCCTCCAACGAAACTCCAAGAAGGCGCACATTCTGCTGATAACGTCGCCCCGTTGCCTCCGACGATCGTAGGTGGCGGTAGTGACGGCGGCGGCTTGACAGACCTCGACGAGACTAGCAGCAACAATTTGAGCGACGTGGGCGAAGAAGATCCGACCGGCACGATGGTCAATAATTCAACCGCGTTTTATAAACTATCCGAATCGTCATCTCCCAGTGTTTCAGGAAGCGAAGTAGATGACGGTATTGACGAACCGACGAACAAAACGGCGCGAATTATGTGTTCGGAAGCTCCAAACAACTTGCTCATGTCGTCCAGCATCTCGGCGCTGTCGCTTCACAACGACCAGCACGAGAGGCGGCGAAACTCTTCAGAGTGCAGTTCACCCACTTCTGATCTAAAGACTAGCTTGCATTATAACAATAATAATAGTAGTTTACATAATAACAATAGTTCCTCGCATCCGATGAAACGGTCTATGGACGATGTGCTTAAACGTTTGACATCTAAAATCAACAACAGCACCATCAAGGAAGAGAAGAGGCCGACGCCGTCGTCGACACCCAACTCGACGCATAACTCGTAAGTTCCATAATTAATTGCGTATTCGATAACGCCATATCAAGACTTCACCTTGACCTTTACCCCGAATATGTTCACCACAACGATAACTCGAACACCCGATTAACCCAATTCTTTTCCGCTTCTTCCACGACAATCGCAATATACATGCAGGCTGGTGCTGGAGACTTTTTTGTCTTATCCTCAGTACTTATCCATTCATGTCTCTTCATTTCAACTGCGGCCATAAATCAATGTACGTTATCACTAAACGGAAATGTCGATTTATGTAAGACGTTACAATGTCTCCAACAATTAACAGAAAACAATCTTTATTGTCCTGTTTATCGAAACCGATGAGAACAACAACTCCAGAGAACCACAATTAATTCCAAAGAAACCGACGCTCTATTTTAAACGGTGGTCAGAGGCTACGTTGCGTCTCGATATCATCCAACTTCTTATGACTTACTGACTCATCTGCAATTCTTTCTAGTCCAATTTGAGAATTTTCTCGCGCACTCTCTTTCTGACGCTCCCAGTCTCGAAGTGTCAATCATTCAATCGAAAGAGTGCCTTAAACCCATACTTATTTTTGTTGGTTGCAGTTTTTTACTGTTCCTGCTTCATGTTATCATTCGTGACTTCTCATTCGCTTTTTATTGGTGTAATTATAAAATTGCAAAGAAATAATTATTATCTTTAGAAGTATATACGTCACTTCATAGTAGCCAAGATTTGGTGTTATATTTTTTGTTTTATCGGACCAAAACGTTTTAACTTATCCAAAGTGATTGGAATCTGTATTTTTTCCCGAAAAGGTCAGTTGGACGATCTTTGGTTAACTTTTTTAGGATAGTCGTTTATACGACTTAAAATGTTTATAACTGAAGCGGTTTATAAAACCAAAATTTTGTTCTCCTTACCACTTGTAAAACCTTATAATTAAATAAATTTGTTGCATTTTTTTGACTTGCGGTGGACTTACTCTAACCACCAGAAAGTATTGCAGTTTTTGAAAATTGATTGCTTAACGTAAATAATACATGTCGAAGATCCAAAAACCAACAAAGTAACTCTTTTAGCCGTATTCTTGAATTACTTTACGTTATTGATATTTTGATTTAATTTAGCTGAAGAATCGCTCGCCTTCCGTTGCTCTTCTAAATTTAATCCACCTAAACATCTAGATAACTGCAGAATTTGCGGAATAATATCTAAAGTCTTCTAAAAATGGTTAAAAGTTGTTTTATATTTAAATTGCACTCTTATCTCAATGAGCGGCGTTTGATTTCGTTAGATACCTCGTTTCCCATTTCTCTTGCCCGCTGAAGTCTTGTTTGAAAGATAGAGATCTTGTTTAAGTTTCCTTGATCGTTCTATTTCAGTCAATAATTAGTTGTTCTTGAGTGACGGGTTCTTCATGTTGCATTGTAACGACCTCCTTTATTTCGGTAGCACGTGAATAAACAACGATAAAATATGGAGCTATTCGATAAAAATTTCATTCAACACAACACAAATGTGTATAAGTAACTAAACAAATTCTTAACTGTCAGGATCATAAAATAATTTCGAGGACGAATCTTCTGGTTTTTAGGACAAACATTAGTATTTCATTAGAAAATCGTCTCCACCGCCAAACAATAACTCGTTTGGATGGAAAAATCATGTCTTTATTTAGAAACAATCACTCGAAGGCCGGTCGGTATGGTGATAAGCGAAATCGGGTCTAATTATTGTCGCGTTAATCCTGAAATATTTGTCATTCAAACGAGAAGTTTTTAAATCATTCAATTACGCAACGACACAAAATTGAAGAATTTACCAATTTTTTAGGAGCGCCGAAACTGTTTCTGGTGCATTTTCATTCAGAAGTTTTAAAATTTGTGGGGAGTAATTTGAAATTTTATTAAATTTCCGCTGCTGTATTATGCAACACCTTTATCTGTTCAGCATTCAAGTGGGCATCTATCGCTATGTCGGCTCCTCACTGGACGCTGCATCGGGTCAATGCAGTTTGTTTGTAGTGTAATGCATTTCAAAGATCAAATTAACTGCAAACACCTTTGCTCGGGTTGCAGCTCTTGCATAATGCAATATTTTATTATGAATACATTAGAAGCGTACAAGCTCTCGCTTGCAATCAGAGCTCTTCTCTTAATTATAAATGGACTTGTGTAATTCATGGAAAAATGTCTCAAATTCTATTAACAATCATTTCAGGATTGAGGTGGACAACTTTTGGGCCCTTTTATCTCTTACGATATTCAATTATTGTTCACTAATACTGAATTCTATCTTCTTGTGCTGATACAGGATCTTTTCTTTAATTGTCTTGAAGAATTTGAAGACATTTCCGAAATTAATCTCTACTTATTGAGATAATTATATAACTGAGTGGATTCTTAAGAATCTGAAGGCTATATATGCTGAGGAAAATTAATACTTAAGTTAATCATTGCGCAAATGTTTGTATTGTCCTCGAACATCAGGTGCCATAAAGTTTTTAATTCAATGTAAGAAAAAAATTGAAAAACGCAGAATATCAAATTAATTTTTAATTTAATGACACAATAATTTAAAAATATATACCTACGCTAGGAAACTATTTAAAAAAAAATAGTAAGTGGCGGAAAGAAAATTCTTTGTAACATAAAAACTGAATTTTATGCCATAGAAAATCTAATAGGGGAAATTAATAGAAGAGGAGTTGATCTGAGTAATGGTAAAATTTATAATCTTCAAGTACTTAGGATATATAGTTATAAAAGCAAAAATGATAAACAAATAAATGAAAACGACAGAAGAAGTAAAGGTGAACGTTATGAAATGACGAAAGTACAATGGAATTACTCTAGAGAGGAGCTATGAAAAGTAAGAGAATTAGAGTTTTCTAAGAAATTTAGTGTAAAAAGTCATTTGGTAACTAAATGTGAAGCACAATAAAATAATAATTAAAACATGGTCTGAAATGTCAAGGAAACGAGAATAGATATTATTCTCAATCTTGTACTTAACTAAGATAATGACCAAATAGAGAATGCAAAAAAGGTTGAAAAATCGACTTGAAAACTAGATAAAGGTAGAACGATTGGATCGATTTGGCAATTTTTTTAAATATTTTTTATAGTCCGAATAAGGTTTTTGGGGAACAAGAAATTTGAAAAGTTACTCGGAAAATTTGGGAAAAATTGAATCTGTTTTGTTCTCTGGGATTCCTGTACGAACTCAAGCCCATAACTCACGATTCGATATGCGTAATTCCTTTTTTTTTTGTTATAGTCCTGGAAAAAGATTGAATGTTTTCAGTCGAAAAAAAATCTGGAAGATCTAGAAAAACGCATTCCAGCGTATATTAAAATAAAATTACATTCGTTTTTATTTTTATGTTGTTTCGCGATCTATCCAATAAATGTAATTATTTTGTTTATATTTCAATTTATTTCGCTACGTGGTCAAATGACGTTTGACCGGTGATTGTCAAATTTTGCGTCAATAATCACTCAGCAATATGTTTTCTTCTCATTTTTACTTTGTTTACAAATTTCCAATTGCTTTATAAATTCCCAAAACAATCACAAGCAAATTTATTGCAATTTGGACAAAGCAACGTTTGTCGGGTCAGCCAGTTAATAATAGTAATAAAGATGTTAGTGTAGTCTTCTTGAGACAGATGATGTGAATAGATAGGGCACAAGCAAATTTATTAAATAAACTGATTTTGATAATGTCCATTTGTCACAAATTTGATACAGTAAATGGGGGCGTCGGATTTTCTAAATTTGTGGCTAGTTGATTGGAGAAATTTCAGTTGTCGATATGTAAACTGCAAACCGTATTGTGCAAGTATGCCGTGAAAGCAATCAGCCCTAAAAGGTGGATCTGATAAGGGCGAGCGCGAACGAGGAAATAATGAGGAGTTGATTAAAGCTGGAGATGCACCATAGTGATTGTGGAGAGACAAAGGCGAGGCCGCGCTATCTCTTGTAATCTTTTATTCAAACGCTTCAACAATAGTCCGCTTTGCGTTTGTAATATCTTTATACATGTAGATTTGACGATAGTGGTTTGTTGCAGGGATGTAGAACCTGCCGCAGCGATCCACCAAGCCTTGTCCGGGGACAACTTCATGGAAAAAGACAGGAAGCTAGCCGAGTTGATCTTCCAGTTGCAGATGGTCCGCGAACAGCTCATTTCCCAACAACAACACCACGACTCCAACAAGGTGAGTGGATGAGCTTTTTCGTTTTGCTTGGCGATACCGAACAAAACTTGAGCGACGCATTAGCGTTATTGGACTCGGCACAAATAAAAGTGCGGGTACCTACTTACAACATCTCCGCCGATACAGATGCAAATTTAATTCTACCGGAATCAAAACCGACGTTAAGAAAGAGCAAACAACGAACACAAAGTCGACAAAGCAACTTCCCCGACAATCGGCTCTGTGTGTTGCATATTTTACGTCGGAGGGTCTCGATCTGCATTCAGGTCACCTCGCTGACTTGCTCTTTTGAAGCCGAAAGGGCGGCTGAATGGGGACCGGACCGAAATTAATCCAGAAATGAAATTCGACTGTCCAATAGAGGAATTTGACAGTGCTGAAACACCTTAAGTGTGCGCCGACATATTTTCGTTTCGCCATTGTTCAGGAATGCTATTATCCCACCTGTCAGGCGGCAGACAAAAGCTACTCATCCGTCACTAGGTGACCAATGGCGATGGTTCGGAATGGTGCCAGCCAATGGCGTACGGCTTGCGCGTGGGTTCCGTCACGGCTATGATAATCACTATTGAAACAATGCCCGTGCACAAAGCCCTGGTCCGAGCAACCGACGCGATCCGGCGCCCGACGGCGACGCGAGCTTCGAGCTTTCAGCCGCCCGTACGCTATCGACCCCTTTCGCTTTGCTATCGAATGGGGAAAAATGGTTTGGAAAATGATACAATAACATCGCGAAACCAACTTCAACGAGTATTCGCTTGAACCAGAAGTTTCACTGCAAGACATCGATTGTTTTGCAACTTCTTTACCTATCTAGCATTTAATCTACACAGTAAAAAAATTTTACTTAATCTTAACTCAATCAACATCACTCTCTTTTGAGCAAAAACTGAACACAATATTTTTGAGTAAACAGAAACAGGCTACTTGCAACTTGCACTAAATTGCATTGATAGTAAATGAAGTATAGTAGACGCCAATTTAGAAAAGAAACTGTTTCAATTTCCTGGATATTAATTATTATATAAAATCAACAATTATTTGAATATTTTTACGTGACCTAGAACGCGCTGTGATTGGACGTGACAAATGACGTCACCCAGCCAATCATGTTCTTGAGTCTGCTATAATCGGTAATTTACCAACGATTTATTCTTTCAGCAAATTACATAATTTTTCACAATTTTCTCCGTTTAGCAACTTAAACTTAAAAGTGCATTGTGGTTCTCTGAAATGTAAAACAATAGATGAAGGATTTGCGAATGCCCTGTAGAATAATTATATTTACATACAGTAAATGTGGTCGTTTACTCACGTCGCACGCCATGTTCGAATTGCCATGAGAATTTACAGCGTTTTGGGACGAATATTTTCAATTTGAAAATGAATTTTTTATTATAATCACAAGTACCCCTGTACAGGGACCAGAATATGTAGACGCACTGTTTTTCTCCTATTAATAAGTTTAAGGAAATAAATGCGTTACTACCTTTAAATGGTGTGTATGTAATTAAAACCAATCACAGTCATAAATACCTATTTCTAAAAGTAACACTTGAAGTAACGCTCGCCATTATGCCAATAGACTAAGTTTTTGATTTCAAGCAATAGCGGAAAAGGTACATTGCAGACACATAGCAAAGAAAATTTTGACAATTTCAATAAGCAGGTAGCTTGTGTAGGTTGCCTGTAAAAAACTTGTACAGTTAATCAATTATTATTTAAATTCTTCAAACCTGCTTAAAATTTTATTAAACTAAGTACAAATATTTACACATATTTAAACCTAATTATCCCTACTGCAATCTAAGGTCACGTCTAAGGAATACAATCCCGGGATCCCAAAATATCGCGCAAATATATGAGTGTTGATTTCTAAATTTTTTACGCTGTTGTGATAGCTGCTGGCAGTCAGATTGCATTCTTTAGGGCCTGTAGTTTGATTGTTGTGTCAAATGAGTACTTATTAAGTTAAATTCAATGATGGCCGGTAATAGCAAGTATATTATTTATCCAAAAAAGAGTGACGATAATAAATCGATGTGGCGTCACTTCCTTATTTCTGAAAATAAAGAAACTGCGAAATGTAAACTTTGTGAGAAAATTATAAATATTAATGGAGGCTCTACTAAAGGTCATGCACATTATAATTCTCAACATTCACACTCACTAGCACAAAAAACCCAGGCATCATCTTCTAGAAGCCCAGATACTGATACTAAGATCAGCAACGTCGAACCAGGGACATTTGCATTAAAAATACAAAAAACTATTATGGAATATTCTATTTCCACTCATGAGAGTTCTTTGGATCGTGATTGCCTCGTATGACTTCCTTAGACGGATTACCATTTATCACTTCTAACGATTAGAGACTAGCACTGCAAGCTAGAGGATTCTACAGCATACCAAATTAGGCAAACACTGTTCGTAGCAAAGTGATAGTAAGAAAATAGTAAATTTTTATATTCAAGAAAAAAAAGAAAAAAGAGGCAATGTTTTTCTTTGGCGTTTGACGAATGGACTTCAGTTGCAAATAAGAGGTTTATGCAGATAAATGTTCATGGATTACACTCAAATTCCAATATTAAGATCTCGAATATAGGGCTAACACGAATAAGAGGTTCAATGCTAGCTGAAGAATGTGTAGAGATACTCAATCACAAATTACAAAAATTCAATTTATCTATAAATAGAGATGTAGTAGGTGTTACAACGGACGGAGCAAGTATTATGAAAAGTTTGAAAGACTGATAAAACCAAATCATCAATTATGCTCTTTATGCTCTTTATAAAAGGAAACCTGCAGAAGAGATTGAAGAAATTGACATTTCAGATATGGACAGTAATAGTGTTAGTCAGGAAAATTTTGTTGACAGTGGTGTAGACTTTGAATTCATGGAAGCGGAAAATGGCATAACTCAACTTACCAACAATCATAGTATTTATCCTTTAGTGCAGAATGTTAGAAAAATTGTTAAAATGTTTTGGCGATTTCCAACAAAAAAACCTATTTTGCAAAATTATCTAACTGCAAAATAAGGTAAGAAACTATCTTTGATCCTAGACTGCAAAACCAGATGGAATAGCCTCTTTACCATGTTGGAGCGATTTCCTTGCCTAAAGGATTGTAAACAGAAGACGCGGAAATTAGGAGAATAATGGTTCAGTGTCTTGAAGCAGTTAAAGTTGCAGTAGAAGTAATTTATAGAAGAGATTTGAATATGTACACTGCTGATGCTACTTGAAAGTTTTTATTTCAGGAGCTTGATAAATTAAATATGAACGTAAGTAAAGAAATATTTGTAAATCTGAGAAAACGTATACATGAGCGTCGAACGATTGTTTCTGGTGTAATTAATTATCTTCATAATCCAAACCAGGAGAAATATCCAGGGGATAACTTTTTTGACTTGCTTGATTTTGTTTGTGATTCGACGACTAGTTGCCCAATAAAAAGCATTAGTCGTTTGTGCGCGGGTAATAGAACTAGAAACTGATGACGAGGACGAAGATATTGTACTCCTCTCGCGATTAAATAAAAAAAATCTTTTAGGCAAAAACTTGATGAAACTGTTGTAGGAGCATTAAAATTTCAAAAAACTAAAAAGTGATCTCTGCAAGATAATCTTGGCACTATAAAAAAGGAAATGATTATTTATGAAAACGGAGGTACACGAGGTTTGTATTTGCAGCAATGCTACGAGTACCTTTTGACCATACTACCGACAAGCGTAGAATCAGAGAGAGCATTTTCTTCAGCGGGATCTTTGCCTATAAAAGTAAGATCAAGATTGGGTGACTCTACTTTAGATACCTTAATCTTTTTGAGAGAATTTTTTCGTAGAAAATAGTACGTGTAACTTACTCTTAATATTTTGAGTTCTTGGTGTTACTTTGTTTGTTTTCTAGAATTTAGTTTATGTTATTGTCCCTTATTTTTTATTTTCAAATTCACGTTTTACTATGTAAGAAGACATTTCTATTCAAAATACTATTTCATTAAAGCATATTTTTTTGTTAAAAACTGAAAATCCAGTTTTTTTGGGATTTGATCCGGGATCCCAGGATAAGAAATTCTGATCCCAAAATCCTGAAATTTTGATCAAAAACTTGCTAGTTTAATAAAGGAAAAATATCTAAATAGAATCTTACACATAAAATCATAAAATCACAAAATTGGAATTAGTAGTTTTACTTACTCATTAAGTCAAACTTTAAGTCACTTTCTGCACTTTTTGTAAATCAGTGTAAGTAATTATCATCTTTTTATGCAGAACTTATGCACTTCACTTATCCTGCACAATATAATGGAGTTAAATACTTATCGATATTCAAAGAGGCGTACCATCAATCAATAAATCGTAGCATCATAATATAATTAACATATTTTTGATTATTTGCATTTAATAACTATATAGTAACTCTCTTTAAATTAGTGAACTGACATAAAAATGGGTAAATCTTAAAATATTCCTCAAACTTTACTCAACGCCAGTTACAGTTAACAGAATGCTATTTTTTAATTTATAGAACCTTAGAAGATTTGGTCATCATAGACGTAGCTTAAAACTTAACTTAATTTAAAAATAAACGACTTGATTTCCATTCTCCCTTTAATAAAATATCTTTTGCTAAAATCATTATCTTTAAAAGGTTTTTACTCGTATGTGTCCAGCAATTATCATGTCGGAAAAATCTGTTGTATTCTCTGCCGATCGTCTCAAACATGTAGACATTTCTCTGAATTCGTTTTATAGTAGGTAAACTAGAAATTAAACGTGGGATATAACTATTTCTATTCTAGTAGTTAATGAATTAGCAATTATACCCCATTTTTCTTTCCTTAACTTGTTTCACCGAATCTAAATGAATATGACGATTTCTATATAACTTCATTTTAAAGAGTTATTCAAAAAAAATTCAGCCCTTTGAGATAAGCGCTGTATAATTAGTTAGGTAGTTACTTAAATTAACATTCAAAACTAATTCGATTTGATGTGATCGCCAAATTTAAGAAACCCAAATTTACCGAAATTCAATATCCCGTTATAGCTATAAATTACAAATGTGGATAGATATACCTACTAATTTGCTAATACAAATGGTAGTTAATAACAATAATTTATTAGCAATAACCCCAAAGATCTGTTTTTATTTACTGTACTAGTTCTGACCGGGTTTGCGGCATAACATCTTTTTTCTCTAAAATACCTTGACCAGATTTGTTTGTTTCAACATTGGAATAAACAAACCAGGCTAATCATATATTGTGTTGCGCATTAAATTAATAATTAAGTTTTTGTTTTGCATCCTTATCAGTAATCACAATTGGCCGAGAAATAAATTAGGGAATTTTTTTATGTCAAGATAAAGTGGAGCGATTTTTATGTATTTAAATGTGATGTAACTAATGGTAATTATATTCAATCGTCTTGAATATTGATTGTGGATCAAGTTAAGTTATCATTGGCATACAAGTTTTATTTTTGACTAGGACTGTGGCATCACATTAGCTTCTGATGATCTATCTAATACCAGTAAAACTTCAATAAGTTTTGAAACATATTTCTGAATTCTAAAACATATCTGAGATGTTGAAGCATTCATCTGAACGCTTTTATCCTACAGCTTACTTCATTTGGATATGACAAAAATTTTTTGAAAATGTATTCACGGTTTCACAACCATGACGAGAGCTGATAGCGTCTCTCTAGAAATTTTATTACAATAACTGGTCATTATTCGTTTATGTAGGAATTTAACAGACAATAACTTTGCTTTCTTTCAAATTATTAAAAAGCAGCCATGTAACCACCAATCAAAATTTTGACAAGAGTTTAATCACGCTTTGTGCAACCGGAACTAAATATTTCAAAACTGATGCGGTTTTGTTGGATCATGTGGTTGGCATGAATTAAACATGGCAGGTATATTTTAGGGTTCTGAAATCTGATATAAAAATGGTGCTTCAGTTTTTCGCATTAAGTTACATTTACAACCATCAAATTAGTAATTAAACTTATTGAGCGAAATTAATGTAGTGCTGTGACAAGTACATGTGACTTACAGTATTCAGTACCAATAAAATTAAAGTGGAAATTTCCAGACTTTGAACTTTTCCGTTAATTATAACTAGATACTCATTTGTTAGTTGTGAATTGCACTTTATTATATAGTAATTATGATTAATTACTCAGATTAAAATACGTTTGGAATTAAACAAAATAAATCCACACAATTATCAGCCGTGCTAGAAGGGATTGTATGGAGCGCAGAGGATATAAATGACGAGAATATTTCCTTCGTTTATCGCATCTGTCTCTTATACTATTTAATTTTTTTTCAAATGAAAAATAGTTTGGTATATTGTAAAATTTCTTACAACAAATTTCTTTTGCAAGACAATAAAAGCCCTTTTTTTCTGAGAGATTTACCTTAACATGTGCAACGAAAATATTTCTCAATAATAAGCTAGAATTTCATTAGTACAGACTTTGGAATGTATAGAAAATCAAGTTTTGGACTATTGTAGAGTTCCCAATAAAACAAATAAGGAGGACCTCGTGAAACTGCACATATTTTTTTGAACAAAATTACTTTTAACCGGATTTTAAGTAGAATTTGAAGTAACGATAAAAGATATTCACTGGTGTTTAAAAAGTATTAAACTTAATTAACCAAACCAAAAATGGTTGAAAAAATGGACTGAAAAAGAAAAGAAAAGCGTAATCCACTTGTGCGAAAGTTAATGATTTTTTTTTTAATAATTCAACTCTATTAAATATTAGTTATCGTAAGTACGACAAATAACATTATTCGTTAACACGATATTTGCTTCCGCTAAGGTTTAAGTTTTGAAAATTTCGTATGAGATATGATTTGTTCTTCACTTTCCCACATTTTATCTTATCAAATATTACGACGATGTTGCAAAAAAATGAGAAAATTAATATTTATTATTCTCCCGGCGCCTCCGCCATTTATGGCAATCTATCACGTTAGTTTGTAAGCGGTATTAGGCGTTGAGCAGAACGATAAAATTTGTTTTATTATTGAATTAAACCAACATTATTCTCATTACATATTAGTTCGTAATTACTTTAGGGGTAAAACTAAATTTCAATATGTTCAATTATTCTTAAGTTCCCAAAAGAACTTAAATTCTATCGTAAGATATGTAGAAGAAGCAGGCAAGTAATATTTAGTTCAAAATCTTGTGACGCTAGGTCTACATGTGTCCCTGGTAACTTCTTCTAGGGCGCCGTCGGGATGCACAACTTTTACCTCCCGAAAAAAGAAAGTCAACGCTTTTGGCTCGTTCAATTCTAAAGTCGGGGGTCGTATTTACGCAAGATGTAATTGTACATAACCTCGTTATCATTAGCCGTGTGCATCTGATTTTGGCCCGGCCGTATCCCATCAAAGGATCAGGAGCTGGCCCCTTTTGAATCATCGCGATTTGGCATCCGGTTTCTGTGTAATTAAGTAATGGGAATCAAAGTTCTGCCTTCTGATGTGCGCTATTTGTTCAACAGTTACACCCAATCTATCTGTCTGTTTGATTATTATACGCCGACTGGTATACACGGACTTTATCCCTCGCGCCCTTCTCTCTTCTCGTCGTTTTATTTCCCAAGAAACCCCCCCGGGCTTCCACCAAAAACCTCATCACAATAATTAGAAGAAGCGCCAATCCCGGCAAATATATGTATATATATATATATCCATTCCCGGATTTGCAATCGAAAACATTAACAATGAGTCGCCTGATTGTTGTGTGCTCCTATCGAGAAGATTATTTCGCGAAAAAGAAAGGTCGGAAGTCACGGGGTCACTCCTATAGACTTGCTTGCATTACATATACGCATGGTTTTTGTTGGATAACGACAAATTCTGATGGTGTCGGGTCGTTACAATTTTAAACAAATTTAAACAGATGAATCCTGAGATTTTATTATCGGAGGCTCAGACGCCTTAACGTCACCGGACGCTTTCTACTAATGGCCCCGTTTACCGTAAATTTAGAACAAAAGAGTGATGCCAACGAGACTTCAGGCGAAAAATAAACAGTTGAGGTCACCACTTTGGTTATCTTTTGCAAAAGTCGCGTCCTTTCCCGCTGTTTTAGCAATATTTACTTGGTTTTTAACACAATGCAGTTATCAAATCTGAACTTTGTTGATAGTTTATCCTACTACTTTTGAGTTTTAAATTCTCCACGTTATTTCCTATAATGTAAAGACTTAAAAAGGGCAACCCGTAGAGAGCTTGCGACATGTTTTCAAGACACTATTATTCTATTTAATGCAACCTGAATTGTAATACCTGATAAGCAGGAAGATCAGATTTTGTAAAGTAGTCAGCCACGAAAAAGCTAGTTTAACAAAACTTTATTTCATTCCGTTTTTTCTAATTAAAACGAAATTTTATTTCCTAGCGATAACAGCACAGAATTTGATAAATAGAATTATAGTTAAGAAATATTTGTCTAAAAACAGAAGATGGAAAAATAAAAGGGTAACAAGACGTTATGAGGTAAGAGAGAAACGCAAGTTCACAAATTTTCATTATTTAAGCAAGTTAATTTACCACTGTTTAGCATTATTGCCTTTAACCGTTAGGTATGTTGACTGGAATTAAGACCAATATTTAGTAACTAAATTGTCTTCTATATTTATTTCTGAATTGCCTTATTAGTTAATTGGCAATAGATGGGTCTTTTCTACAAACTTTCAATTCTAGGCATATTATTATATTCATTCAAGATAAAGAAAAGTTACGTATCAGTATTACGTATCATCGAAGCAACTTTTAGTTAACTCATCAATAGATTTTCATCCTTGGACTAATAGATTGCTTGATTTGTCTTTATAATTAAAAATAATTAATGTTTCTTGTAATGTCTGATTGCATGTTGATGCTATCACAACGGTACTACTCCAAAACATCAAAGACCATCCTTACGTGATTCAAAAATTTTGTTTTACTTTTGGTCGTTCAGTATAAAATTCAGTCAATAATCAAGCAAAATAAAAGTGGTACTTGAACAAACTACAAGACGAAGACCTGCTAACCATCGTGGTCAAATCTTTTGGTGCCTTTTGCTCATATGTTTCAAAATATTTCGTATAAAAGGTAATTGTAATTAGATTTGTAACCCTGATTAGCATTAATGTATTTCGCACTCTTCGATAATGTGCAAAGAGGACTTGTTTTCACAAAATCAACAAACACGTGAACATGCCCCAACTGACACTGATGCCTGTAAAGGAATCTTGGAAACTGAGAATCCGGTCGCTGTAGGTTTGCGAGCGGGTGTTCTGAAAATTACCGGGTGTTTGTTTTTAATGGTTGAAATTTGCCTTGCTCGCGATGATGAAGACCAGATTGTTTCTAGTAGAGTCCTCGGATCTGATAATCCCTATGAAAGAGAAGCTATACCCGTCGCCGCCATAAATCAGCAACACTATCTGTTCTATATTAGCATAAAGGCCGGCAACATGAGCCTGGATCTTGACGATTTCGAAAAAATCACTCCGGCATAATTATCGCGCAATTAATATGCGCGAGAATGGAAATCCCGCTGTTCCGTCGATACTACCTTGTAATTCCCGGGTTTATGGTGATCGTTTATTATTTTAATAGCGCAGTTTGCGTGTAGCGACAGGGCCGGCGCCGAGGATTAATCCCACAAAGCCTCCGTATGCGGTGATAATCGGCCTTTCTCCGGATTTTGGCCCGGACAATGATACGTAATATTCCGGGCGGCTTTGTCGGCGACCCGATTGCTCGCTGTCTCTCCATATTCCACTCTGATTGCATTTGTACTTTGTAACATTCAAATGTAGGAACCCCTCGGTATACACACCCGGAGCCGTAATGAAAACTAGAGAGACTGTTCTATTTACACCAGACAACTCGAACTGAATTATTACAGAAAACCCGACAATCAACCGACATTTACTTTTATTTTTTGGGTATCCACACTCAGAAAAATGGTTTTGCAATAATTACTAAAACGTTGTAGTAACTGTTTTGTAGCAATTATATTCATAATTTGTAGCTGATTTTATTGATTTGTATAAACCTCAGAGCTTAAAAATTGTACCTGAAGTGTTGTGGCAAAAAAAACCACAATAACATATATTTTGCACTATCCTGTTGTAAACTGTCCTACAAAATTATTGAAACAATCTGTAAGAAAAACGAAACAATATTTATCACAATTGCAGTAGTTTATAACTTATGCTCCCATATTCCTTACTACAAATTGTAGCAAATGGTGATACAATGCTTCAGTAAATTCTGGCGCCGGAAACTGAATATGTGTATTATGTAATTTCACGTGATCGGCTGCAGTCAAGACTTTGGGCCATATTATTGGACGCTGGGTGATCAAGGCTAGATTTTTACCGACTTTGCGATTTTTTTCGCGGCACTTTGCATGCTTTGCCATGCCATAATCCCGCTTTCCTGTGTTGTGTAGGTTCGTTATTAGTGATCGTGGGAGATACGAAGATAATTATCTGGTAAGTAAATAACATTTCTTTGCTCTTAATGGTGATGGTAATGCGATGAATCTTATTACAATTTAGTCGTTGGCTGTGGGCAACGCCGTGAATGAGAATAAAAATTATTTATACCTACAACAATGGACGAATTTGTTATAGAAACGCTCCAAAATTGGAAAATTGATGACGAAACAATAAATGCATTCAGAGGTAAATTTATGTTCAATTTAAATTGGTATAAGATGTAGAATACGTGCCAGGTTTGCATAGTAAATTCCAGAAATTTACCTAATTGACATTTGTTTCCTATTTACTCTTACATTATACTTGAGGAATTGCCTAATTTTCTTAATTGAAGCAGGTAGCTACCATTAAATTCTATATATTTACAGTTAATCGCGTTGACCAGGAAGCATTTAATTTACTAACAGAGGATGATATTAAAATAATAATTAAACCGGTCGGGGATTGTAGAAAATTTTTACACAAATTTGCTGAATATAAGAAGTCTTTTATTGAAACTCAGGTATCGAATTTATGTTTCTTTTTTATCAAATAAACTAACTCATTATCTGCTAGCAATTCGAAGAAATTTTTAATTCCTCTTCGTCCACTGTGACTCCTACCAGGAGTAATTCTCCGACATCGCCTGAGTCTCCGGCACCATCTATTTCTTCAGGAAATTCTGAAATTATTATAGAAGAAGGACTTATTCCACTACCGGGAGCTTACCGTACTAAGGCTACTGCGGGTTATCCATATGTCGTTTCAACAACCGCAAGTCCATACTCTGTGAGTACATTTCTCAATCGTGATTAGATGTTTTGATATTTTTTTTAGACTGTATTGCAATTGTTGAATGAAACAGATGAAGGCGAAGTTATTAAAGCCAGCTATAATAAAAATACAAATTTTAGACGTGATGAACTAGCGGAGCTGATAGTGAAGAATGAATTGAAACATTATAAGAATGCGAGGTAAGATTCGTCCATCCCCTTTATACCGTATGTATGTAGGTATAATGTAGCCTGCCAAGGGCCGATCTTTTCACCTAAACTCTAAGTGCTACATAACTTCTTTGGAAATCATTGTTAGAAGTTATAACAAACGTTTTCAAGGAGATTATGTAACAGTTATTTAGAGGTGAAAAGATATACCGTTATAGTAGGAAACAACAGTATATCTGCATAATTATAGTACAATAAGTATTTTATATTGAAAATCATAACGAACAACCTATACAAATGTACCCACCTATAGCTATCTGAATGTTTAATGTATAAAACTGTTACAACTGTTTTACAGAATTACATCTGCCCGGTTCATGCAACTAGCGGAAGAAATTCGTGAAGTATTTCCTCATGAATTTCCAGAAATATACTATGTACCTTATGTAAATGACAAGGGAAGACCCAAGGCGGCTCGCGGTAAACTGGTTTCCGTGTACACATATTTGCGAAAACAATACAGGCAATTAGGGTTTATTTCAAATAAACGAAAACGCGATGAAGGTGAAAACTGTTACATTGTAATATTCCCTCCTCTATGCCCACTAATATTTTTGTATATGTTGTTTTAGATGAGTCAGGGCATACCTCTAAGTTGCATAAAGAGTTTCAGTCTAACGAAGAAGGTGTTGCGTATCTAAAGAACAACTCTGCACCTTTCACTCTCATTTCAGAATATTGGGAGAAAACAATTTTTGATCGAAAAAAGATCGCAGCAGCATGTGATATTCACACATATTTTAAAACATTTCCATGTCTTAAGCTTCCTCTTGGATATACGCTTGTAAGTTTTAAAATGTGAAATTCTGTGCATTTTGTCATCCAACTGGTTTTCAGTTAGAGCAAGATTTTAATGCCGAAAATCCAGAGAAGGGAAACCATTTACTTGTAAAATGGCCCAAAATTGCTTCAAAATTATTGAAACTTGCTGAAAGGAAGCAGAACCTTTTTATCAAGGAATTGCTGAAAGAATATAAACAAATAGTAGGTCCAAGAAGTAAGTTAAATTTTTGTGCAGCTTAAATTTCAAGTTTTCATTTCTACATTATGATGTTTTTAAGGTACTCAAGATGACGAAAATTTTGGATTAACTTTACTACCGACATTTTTCTCGTGCGTTAACATTGGTAAGAAAAAAGATGGATGGACGCCATCAAAATTGGAAATGAAAAACGGGTTTATTCTACATATTAAGGTATTTGTCTTCTTTATTATTGAACGTAATGCACTACTCTTTAATTATTACAGAATGTTGCCGATATGGAACCAGAGCTGCAGCGTAGACGCGACAAACTAGCAAAGTTCCATTTAACAGCCCAGCCCCTGCCCGTTATTGTTGGCGAAAATATAAAGAACATCAGTGCTTCTTACGTGAATATAAACGATATTTTTTATAAAGTCGATAGTCCGCTAAAGGCGGTTGAATTGTGTTTTAAAATTTTCAATGTTTTAAATGCGCAATATCCACCCGAAGCCGAATTGTCATGGAAATTTATAGAAAGAGCTATTTTTGACATATTTGACAGTAAAAATAAGTATGTGTCCGTAAATAGTCTCATCTCGGATTTGAACATTATTGAAAAAAATAGTTCTGCCGATTAAAACTCTATTTAATTATAATTTAATATATAATAATATATTATATGTAATATATAATATTATTTATATATTATAATATAATTTATAAGACTTTGATATAATACTATGATTATTGTTTTATTTTGCTACGATTTTTACAATGCATTGCTTCAAATGCAAAAAAATGTTTCTACGAGTAAGAAGTTACATTTATCACTTAAAAGAAGATCATAAGATATTTGGAAATCATTCAAGTTTTGAATGCAGTGAGACAAATTGTAAACGACAATTTTCCTCTATCAATTCGTTTAGAAAACATCTAAGGCAGCACGAAATTAGGGAAATTAGAAACCATAAATCTGCATCTGAAGAAAAGGAAAATTTTCACTGTGGAGTTAATCATGTTGCAATAACATCAGAAATTATTAGTGAAACATTAAATATATCGGCATTGCCAAATGACTCTGATTGGTCGCTTAAAAATCTCCAACGTAACTTCCAAACATGGAAAACTAAACATCACACTGCTGTCGTTGAATTAATTGCGGGATTGTACAATAACTCTTTGATTCCCCGTAACGTCATTCAGTATGTAATTGAATCATTTTCTAAAATCTTTTGTTCTGGTTTGATGGATCACCTTCAAAACACAATCATTCAACGTCTTACAGCTTTGCATGAAAACGTTGATGTTGTTAATACCATTCAAAGTATATTCAGTGTCTATCAAAATTCCGTTGATAGCTTTCGGACAGAATATAAACGTTTAGAGTATTTTAAATCCATAGGAGTTTTTGTATCCCCACGCCCATTTATCATAGGACAATGCTTAAAAGAAAAACGTGTTGGTAATGACGTTATTCTTAATCCCTCAATTGTAACCGGTCAAATTATTCCTCTACGAGATACGTTACGTTTACTTTTTGAGCGACCAAATTTTTTCACCTTCATGAACTCTCATTATAATAAATTGATAACAAATAATCGAGTTTATAATAATTTTATTCAAGGAGAGTTATGGAAATCTCAAAAAAAGGCATTTGGCAATAAACATGTTTTTCCATTATTTCTATTTTTTGACGATTACGAAACAGGCAATGCTCTTGGTTCCCATTCGGGTAAAAACAAATTAGGTGCTGTTTATATTTCTATCCTATCCTTACCATCAGAAATGCAAGGAAGTTTGAAAAATATGTATCTATTTTCCTTATTTCATTCAGAGGACTACAAGAAATTTGGCAATGAAGCAGTTTTTAAAGAACTTATAGCAGAATTGAAATTTTTAGAAGAGAATGGCATCAGAATATCTGTTAACGGTTCCATAAATGTGATATATTTTAAGTTATCGTTAGTAATTGGAGATAATTTAGGCATGCACACCATTTTAGGACTTACTGAAAGTTTCTCTGCCAATTTCAGATGTCGATTTTGCAAAATGTGTAAGACTGATTCATATACCGCATTTATCGAAGATGAGACTCTTTTTCGCACAGTTGAAAATTATAACAGTGATATAATGTTAAATAATGTAACTCAAACTGGTATAAAAGGAACTTGTGTGTGGCATCAGCTAGCCGATTTCCACTTTACGTCAAATTATGTCGTGGACATCATGCACGACATGTTTGAAGGAGTATGTGCATATGACTTGACTTATCTATTGAACAGCTTAATTTCAGATTACAAACTATTTACTTTAGAAACGTTAAATTCTAGAATACAATGTTTTCGTTACAATGAAGTGGAGCGATCGAATAAGCCTCCACTTATTACATCTGAAGGATTAAAGCAGAAAATTAAGATGTCAGCCAGTGAGATGGCTTGTTTAAGCAGATATCTTGGTCTTATGATAGGCGATTTAGTTCCCATTGATTTACAACTCTGGAAAACTTGGATAAAGTTGCGTGAAATCATTGACATTGTTACAGCACCTAGTGTTCACTTCTCTGAATATCACAGATTAAAAGTTGCTGTGGAAGAATATCTTTCTATTATTGTTTTCTACTGTAAACGATTGAGGCCAAAGCATCACCACATGCTACACTACAGTTTGGTATTAAAAATGTCTGGCCCCCTTGTTCATTTGTGGTGTATGCGCTCGGAGCAAAAGCACCGAGAATCTAAAATGACTTCTAATATATCATGTAACTTCAGAAATATAACTTACACGCTGGCCATAAAAGCCCAACTAAAATTATGTTACGAATTAATTTGTTCGACGTGGCAAGAAAGGTTTAATGTTCAATATGAAGATGTTTCACCTCTAACAGAAAATATACATGACGAATACTTTCCTAGACAACCCATTACTAATTTTTGTTTCACATCATGGATTAAAATTTTTGGTACTTGTTACAGTGAAGATGTGGTGGTGGTTCTTAATTTCTCGAATGATTTTCCCATATTTGGTATAATAAAGTACATCATTTTACAATGTGAAGAAATAGTTTATTTTATATGCACTGTTTTACATACTTTTAGCTTTAATTCACATAAACATGCGTTTGAAGTAGACGATGATACCAGTCAACCAGAATATAAAATGGTTGAATTTTCTAAGCTTCACGATTATACGCCTTGTTTATTAATAAGGAATAATAGTAAAAGCTTCGTATCTATGCGACACATAGTGTGATGCAAAATAATTATTACCCTTATCGTTTTATGATTGTCTTACTTTTGTTATTTGTTATTTATTTTGTTATATAATAAAACTATTTATAATTAAGCCTAACGCATTACTTCCTGCAGGTTTCAGAACACGTCCTTGAGTTGTTTTTAGCTTTTTTATAATTAGGGGTTTAAAAGGGGATGGTTATGTCTACAATTTGTAGTAGTCAGTGTTTCAAAAATATGCAGTCATTACTAGAATATTTTATCAATTATACAAGAAATTGTTATGCAAATTACTACAATAAATTTAAATCATTACTACAATTTTGGAAAATACTTAAGTAAAATTTGACACTTTGTTCTACAAGTTTTGGTAAATATTATCCCAATATTATTAGTTTAGCGTTAAAATAATGCAAAGAATTGCCACAATATTGCAGTACCAATTACAATAGTAAATTCCTATAATTATATCAAGCTTTGGTATAGACTATTGAAAGATTAGACATTCTTTTCCACAACGTATTATAAATATATGTGTAAAATATTATTAACTGAACTATGCTTATGGAATAATGAGTACTACAAAGTTTCTCACTACCAGCTACAATTTATTGTCTACAAAGTTTCATCAATAGATCCTACAAGCTGTATCCGTCCCTATTTGTACTACAATTTGTAGGTGCAAAAATTGCAATTGCAGAATGTAACACCACAAATTTTTCTGAGTGCACATATAGGTAGAAATTTCTCTACAATCAAACTTTGCCGGCAACAAAAACATACGCGGCCATCATCGATTTAATAAAGCTGGAAAACGCTAATTAGAGTTTGTTTTACTTGAATGCCGCATCATCGAATAATTTAATCGGGCACAAAGGGCTGTGTCAAATATTGATATGGAACGTATACCGCCGACTGACGCTACTCTGTGATGGCATGTGTATTCTGTACAATAACAACTAATTTCCATGATTCCTATTGATGTTGCTTTGGCACAATAACGCATAATGACTGCTATTAGTAGCGAAAAGCTAATCATAATGCTGCAGTTTCAAACACACTCCTAATGATGAACCCCGGGGAGATCGACCGGAATCACGATGCACCGGAAATATCGAGCATTATCGACCCGACCCGATAACATTGTTACTCAAATGTTTGTCTTCGTTTCATGTAGTCGCGACGATTCTTTAGTTTTAACTTTTATCCCTTAATCTGAGTCGTAATTTTGTCTATCAAAATAAGTGCAAAAATAAAATTATAATTTAGGTACATGATTTTTCAACTACTTTTTTCATATCTAAATAAGATGGATTTAGAAAATATGTAACAAATCTGAAATTGGTTTTCGTTTTTATTTTCGCGTTCGGGGCGTTTGGCCGACGATTTTCATGGAGCGGATTTGGCCACACACCCGAAGAATTCCACTTATTCCCAAGCACGTTCCTTTGCCTTTGAAGCCTTGTATTGTTTATGGTTCGAATTCACCGAGTTGTTCCAGTAAATCTCCGTGAATTAATTGGCCGCGGCCAGTTATGACGAATATTTACCCGCGCCACATCCCAACAATTTCGAGAATGGGATGGCGGAATTAAAACAAGACGTGAAGAATTAGGAAAAAACGACGCCGCGATGGCAAGATTGATGAGCGCATAATGAAAAATCCCAGTAAGGAGAAACGCGCGATGATTTATCAACAACACCGAGAAATTGAAAAATCGACACGTTTAATTACCCAAAACAAGATGGATCAGCGGCTTTTTATAGAGTCCTCACCGTTTTTTCTTCATCTGGCATTAATCTTCTCTATTTCGAGTCTGACGATGCGACCGGTCGGATTTTATCTAAAGGTGTGAAAGTGACGAAACCAATTTCTGGCGACAATTTTTAACTCGACTCATCGACGCTTAATCCGAGATTTTATCACCTTGCCCTATCAATTGCAAATACTTTGTAATGATAGCATGAATATTTTAATTTACGATTCGCTTTAACCTCACTCGTATAAAACTAAGAGCGCCGCTGTTTTAATAGATCGTAATAAAACTGAGCTCAAAGTTCCGATGGACATCATCCTTTGAATTTATTGCGAAGACCACGCATTTACTAGAATCGTCAACGGCCCGAATCGGTCACTTCACCTTTTACGAGCCACTGCGTTCGATCCCGAAAAAAAAATTACCACCACCCGCCACTCTTTCACCAGATAAGAGCTTCATAAGCGGCTTAATTTCCGGAAGGAAATAATTATAATTGAGCCCGCGCTAGTTATTCTTAGTTCGGGGGCGGCAGGGGGCGAGAACGGAGGAAGCTGCGGCGTTTCAATAGCTACAATCTCTTTGTAAACGTGTGTATTTATGTTGTTTAAAGTTTGTATCAAAGCGGGAGAGTACAGACTCAATTCCATCAGACGTCTTAGAGGCCCGCCTTCGACTATACACGCGGTGCTATCTTGGAGAATTGTTGCCGGAGAGGTTGATTGGTTCAGTTGGTACAGACAAAGCGGAGCAAAGAGGCAAAGCCGGAGTTTGTGCTATTCACAAGGGCTTTCCGACCCCCCAACCCGACACCGAACCGTCCCCGCAAATTATAATTATGATTCTTTAGGTGTCTGCACACAAAACCGAAGCGTTTTCACAGAAACGACGACGTTAATGAGATAATGAACAGAGAAGGATTGAACGCAAATTCCGCCTTACAGGAAGATCAAAAAACAACGTAGTCCAATAAGATTTTAGGACTGTGTTGTTTCTAACTGTTTAAACAAAGTCGGACCGTGTAAATCTTTTTAAATAATTGAGACAGAATCGTGAAATTGTTTTGTTAGAGTGATTCATCAAATCATCAGCAGTTATTAAAATTCTGATTAAAGTTTTGGCGCTGAGCCCGGAATTTTGATAACACTAACACTTAAGCTGTAGCTCCACTTAACTTCGAAAATGCTGGGTGCGGACAATGAAGCCGTAACTATTGGCAGATGAATCTCCAGCAACCATTTCAAAGTTTTGACTTCAATGAAGGTTTTTTGCTTTTCGCTGGCTTCCTTTCTCCTGTCAAATCTTGATGCTACTAGTTTTCGTTTGTGTTTTTTTAATTTTGGATATTTCAATTACTTCAATTACTCCAACTTATTTATGCGGTTGTTGATTATGGGCGATTACCTAAAGCTCTATTTTAGGCTGGGGAGAAAATTAGTAAGTTGAGGAAGGGGCCAGCATTTTGTTGTTTATTAACTGGAATGACGTCAGGACTACGATCTGCGGTAAAAATATAGTGAAATAAGTGCTTGTATAAGATTTAGAAAAATGAAAAACTCAACTACCAAAAAGGAAAAATGAGTAGACAGACCAACTTTTTCCATTACGTGCGTTATTGAGGTAGTGTTGGAGGACACCCTATATTCAATTGATTCTAACTCAAACAAAGTAGACTGCCAGTACTATCTGCTCTGCAAATTGGTCGGTCAAGCATGCGAACACCATAATTCTGTCTTGCTGCACTTTATGTGGCTTCCCTGCACTCAGGTTGAATTTGCGTCGTTTTGTGACAAGACCCTTCAGACGCCTGTTCCTCTCATCCTGGAAACGATATGTGACTTACCCAACAACCGCCATAACTCGACACAGGACTTGCATTTATAATTGCGTTAAATTACCCGCACTTTGAGATAAGAGCTGATTTAATAATGCAGGTAGATCTGGGAAAATCGCGAACACGCCGAGGCGTGCCATCTGGTTCGGGTACCTCCAACCGCCGCCTGCCATCATCAATAATGCATATCTAACTGATTTTGCATGACGAACTAATCTTTGCACTGTCACCTCATATTGTTTAATGGCGCGTGTCTATTGATTAGACCCAAGTCGGAAGTGCGATATTGTCCGTCATCGTTCATGCTTTTCCAACAATTTTAACAACAACCAGACCGTCGACGGCGTCGAAATAACGAAATAACGCATCAACGCCTAAGGCTATAAAACAAAATGTACTCCTGACAAATATTGTTATTTTTGGCAACTTCGTATTCTCAATTATTGCAATGTGTACGAATGCGTTGTTTACATGAGCGCGGAGCGATGCTAAGGAACCGGCCATTATTTCTTTTACGGCCCCGGAGGCGCGGTTTACAGCCCAACGTACTCGTATATTAAATTTTATTCGAATTTTTATAATGGACCCTGAGTGCTGCTGTTTTTCACGTATTTAATTAAACACTATTTTTACGCTTCGTCCGCGATATATCACAATTAAACGTAATTATACGTTGGATAACATAAATTATTCGCCGGTTCGATCGGTTAATGTGACAGAAGACACGGCGTTACCGCCGCCCAAATCATTTATCATTGCCCCAGCAATTGCCCAAGAACAAGCCACAAAACGGGAACAAAAAAAGCTGCCAGCTTCTACTAAATTTTACATTTTTAGAACCAACTTACTAAAAACTGAAGATTCCGAACCAAATACGAGCAAACTGAAATATATATTCAGTTTCAAATTTATACATGCATTCAAGATTTGTCTTTGGTGAACATAGAGAAGTTCCTTAATTAACATCTGCATCCAAGCACATGACTCCCTTATTTTCATATCTTCAACTATTTATTTTGAGGTGGCACCGCTTGGTCTTTGTTGTCACTAAGGGTTGTGATCGTGCTCCACCATATCACTAGTAGATTACGCGGCATCCGGTTGTTCGTTTTTTAGACAACAACGGATACTCACCTTTCACACGCGAGCTCCCCTCTTTTTTGGGATTCTGTTTTTCCTTAGCCGGCTGCAGTGCTATCACAAAAAAAAAAAACGAAAAGGATGTTATGTCTGTGTAAAGGGTGAAAAGTGTTAAAAATCCAATCGTCGAAAGACAAATCGCATCTCTTCCAGACGCCTTCATTCTTTTCGATCCGAAATAAAAATTCGAGACGATAATTAATTAAGGTCCTGGCCGTAATTCGGGTTTTGTTATTGTTTTGTGTCAGTGATGGATTACACGTTATATGTTACTCGTGTTCGATGATAACCGAAAATAATACAATATTATAAACGGACTTTGCATCAGGGTCACGTTGCAACTATAGTAGTTCATTAATTAATTGATTAATTAGAAGCGATTTATTACAGGCGAAATTTGTCTTAATTACCTTGTAGTGGACGACTGATCGTGTTCATCAATCGTGGCATGAAACAGGTGGGAAATTCCTTAAAAGGACATGGCGACTTTTTGATTCGATTTCCTAGTGTTGGAGTGTTGGGTCGGACCGATTGCAAATGTTGCTTTTATAATGTAATGATTACACTGACCGAATGACCCCTCAACCCGATAAAGTCGCCCAAAGAATGTTATTGTTTTCGTCATTGTTAGTGGTTAAGACTAAACATTTCGGCTAATTCGGGAAAATTATAAAAAAAATAAAAATAACTTATCAATGATTGAAAAGCCCGATCAGAAGTAGGTACCTATTTTCACCCACACTAACTCTTAAGAAACCTCAACGATCCATATTTTTTTATAATCTTTTATTTTGTGATAATTTTTTTCTGTAAAGATTTTTGTTTCTTGTTTTCCCTTAATCTTTTCTAATGCCTCAAATATTTGATATTTTTTCATTATTACGTAATGTTTATTTTCACTTTTTTTATTTCATCAATTTTGTTACATTTATTATTGATGGAATAGTAATTTTTATAAATAAGCTTGATCTCCAACATTCTTTATTTGATATCACTAGTCGGGCTTGGGTAAATGAGGAAATGACTTCTCATTAAAAGGTTTAAATTATTTGAATGACCGAAAGGGTCATTGTCGATTTCCTACAATAAGTTTACGGTAATGATACGCTTCCGAATTATGAGTCCGGACTCCGGGCTGTTGCAATCCATGAGAACTGAAACCGGAGGCGTCCGCGTAAAATCCCGTTGCCAGCGTTAAAAATCCGTGATTACCATCCCAGCTACGGCACAAAGCGCCTGTAATTTATTAATTTCGTGGGATAACGAAGTGGTATGATGGCCAGAACAGGTTTCAGCTTCTTGTCTATGAAACAGTCAATGCCCCGGAATATTATTTAATTCCAGCATTCAGTATTTAAATGATCCGACAAGTGCAGTTTGTTTCTTGTGGATTTACGTTTTTTTTTTTTAGATTATACCGCTCAATCTGCATAGCTGTTGCAGTCATTTATTGTCAAAGCGACTCAGTTTTATTCCACATAAAAATTTGAATTTACGGCGACGCATCTTGCTAACTAACGTGTTTGTCGTGCTGGGGCGAATTAATCACAGATGTTAATCACGTTCATACAAATTATCATAGTCGAGGAATACGGGCATGGGTGTCCTTGTTGGATGAGAAAAATTGAAGAGGTTTGGAAAAATCGTCACAGACATTTGATTAATGGCGATGGATTTGTTTCTAATTTTAGCGGCAAACGGGAATAAGCCGTATAAATAATCCACAAAGCGGTTTAATGGTAATGTATCGATTAGTGGAGTGCATCTTATTCGGGATGACCCGCGCACGAGTTCTTGTTCGCTATCACGCCGCTAATAAATAAATCGATAAATCAACCCAATTAATTTGTTAACATTCCCCTGGCTCATTGTGATAATGATAATTCACGCGGTGAGTTACGGGCGTCTGGCAAATTAATTACGGAGGAAAGGCGGTCGTGATATAACAGCGGTCCTCGCGGTTATTAGCAATAAAATGCTAGGAATCCTGAAACCTATCATAAAAATAATCTTTGGACATGGTCAGCGGAAAATAAACAGAAAGAACATCTGTTTTGACCATCTTTCAAAAATCCGAAACCCTCCCTAATTATAGATTAACTGCAAATGCGTACGTGTATATAACGTCACTGTCGTTATTTTTGATATTAACCCCTCTATATATACGCTGGCGATCTATTAAAGCATACTAGCGGTTCTATTTAAAAGTGAGAATCTCGAAATTTGTGCCAATCACTGACGTCTCTAGTTGTTGTTTACTCACCGCACTCGCTAGATAAAAGTTATGTTTTGTATCGGGAAGGGGGATAAAACACGACATTGGGCCAAGAATGTTAACAGTAACAGTATTTACGGGACAAAGAACCTCAAACGCCACGGCAATTTCAAAGCGAATTCGGGGCTGATATAAGAGGTATGTCATCGAAGTGACTCTTCCAGCGGAAGGTTTTTAACTTCAACAGCTGCGACTCCATTCATATGCTGGAGTTAAAATTAGAAGGAGTCGATGTGTATCAGAGATATTTCAAATTTAGTAATCCATATCGTAACGCAACAAGGGAAAAATTGGGCTTTATCCCCCGGTTGTCGCTAAACTTAGAAACGAATGTAAGTGAACTCGCTATAAATAGCTGATTGTAAAACGATACCCTTCTTTTTTCGAAACCGCTTGCTAAAAATACTTGTGTGAACTTGACCAGCATACGTGACGTAACGTCCTTCTGCGATTTTCCTCCGATACCGCAATGGACGAAAAAACAATGATTGATAGCTCATTCATTAGTCACGGTGCGAAGTACAAAAGACATCCAATGTCAACAATGAGACAAATTGAATGAGCCGCTCAATCAGAACACACGTGTTAACTCCATCACCTTAACCACAAACCTAATTAACAATCGCCGTTTTTCTTCGTTAATTTGACGGACGGACACGTGTCAATTACAGACGGACCCCCGAAATAATTCAGAAATCGAAAGAAAGAGAAGGCACTCGTCTCTCCAATTAAAAAAAAAAAAACAACGACCGGCGTTTTAATGGCGTTCGAATGGAGCAGTCAAGTAGTCGGCGGTATGAAAGGGAGTTATTGTTGGATATAAACAAACGGCTGCTCTTATAAAATAATGCGCACTTGCTCCGATAATACGTTCCGTTGGGCGTATGATTCGATTCGTGCGGTTGTGTGCAGTAATTGTGTGCGGACGGCAGAGGAATTTAGTGCCCTTTCAAGTGTTAGAGGAAAATCGAAGGATTCAACGCGATCGAAAAGGTCACAAAACTTTAAACTGCGCGTGAAAACAAGAATTGCGAAGAAAGTCCGGACTCCGGAGCCGGTTGTGACGCGTGCCTCCATCTAGTGGACCAGGCAGAGACGTCCGATTCTGCAGGTTTCTGCTACAGGAGAAGCACCGTTATTGTTTGTTCAAGACTACAGAAGTGACCGCTGCCGATGCCGCGGGGTTTTTACAATTTTACGTCTGTTGGATTTTTGAAAATTACGGTGAAATACGTGCAGACAACAACTGATCAAATACAAATAATTGACGTTCACAGTAAATGCAGGACAAGGAGGAGAAAAACACCCACCCTGGAATTGCCATTTTACGAGTATCACTGTGTGCTGCTCTTCATCTATTCTTGTCTTTTATTTTTATTTTGTTGTGCCTTGCTGACCGTTTGCTTTGATAACTCTTTTGGTTAATTTATATTCCAAGTAACACAGTTAAAATAGCTATGCTAATAGAAAACAAGGCACGAGAAGAAAAAATTTTAATGAATGCGAACATACCACAAGCAGTTTTGGCGGAGGCGCCGGGGGAGTGACCGCATTTGTCATACAAGACACGAAGAACAACGAATTCTGGTCAAGATAAAGCAAGACACAAGCGAAAAACTTAAAGAATGCGAACATACTACAAGCAGCTTTGGCGGAGGCGCTGGGGGAGTGACAGCATTCGTAATACAAGACGCGAAGTAACAACGAATTCTGGCCAACATAAAAAAATAGTCCAAAATCAAACTATTGCATTTATGTTCACCCTGTATCTGGGTACCGAAAAAAAAATCATCGTCATTCTTGCATTAACTGAAATTCTGTACCTGCACCATTTCGAAACCTTTGGAGAAACATATTTCAAGGAATTAATCTAATTTGAATTTAATTCTTCAAGTCCAAGAACATTCACCGGTTCAATAGAAAAAGAAATTTTACTCTGCAATTTTCTTAGTGGCAAAGTCTTTTGTATAAAATTAGGGTATTTTCTTACAATTTTCTATATAATTATTAAAATCATACTTAACAAATAGGTTTCCACAACTAAACTAAATGATGAAACTTTACAGTTTCATCCCATCGAAGAGGAGTTCCACAGAGCAGGATTTGAGGGCCATTCTTGAAAATACTTAATATGCACATCATACCTCCCAATTTCTAGTTATATCACAACAGGCACATTTGAGGATAACAATGCTTTTTCTCCAACTCATGAAGATCCTACGGTTGCAGCTTCAAATCTTTAAGAATATCTTATCAACCTGGAAACATCGATCATATAATGGATAATAAAAATAATTGAACGCAAAAAATAAGAAGTAACATACACGCTAAAAAAGAAATATGTCAAAATATTTCAAATACTTCGGAATGCACAAATGTAATTGGAGAGATAAAATAAACAAGAGGCTCAAGCCAATAGATCTTAGAAGTTAACAATTATTCTGTCTGCTAGGTAGAAAATTAAAAAACTAAAGAGAATAAACGTCTAATTTATAACACTGTAATGGTTTTTGTTTGGAAATATAGCACAGTATTGCAGAGATGTGTCAGCAAATTCAGAATAGGACTTTCATATTGCAACAGTTTTTGAGATGATCCAGCACAGAAACCAAGAGCATCATTAAAATTGGAATCGCATATCAACCCAGAGAAGGGAACCAGTAGACGACTGAAAATAAGCTGGTGAATAGATCTAAAATAAGATGGAAGACTCCTCACTGGAGGAGTCTTATCTGGACTTTAGCAAAGTCTTTAATTTAACTTCCTGGTTATCAAAATAACTTACTGAATTAAGGATTCAGATGTTGTTCAACTGTAAAATGCAAATTGAAGAAAAACGAAATTGCAGCTGGTTAAAGTCTTCTAAAATTTGATCTCACTTCGACAATAAACTGACGCGACTCTGCTGTCTCTTCTTCTTAAATTGAACATCAATTGTTTGTCATGTTAAAGTGAGAGTGGTCCGCTTAGTTCCGGATGCTGTCTCAAACTTTCAAATTTTGAGATTATCCCCTCGACAACGTCGACACACACGACATCGCCCGTTTTCTCTTTCTATCTTCCGCGTCCCGGTTTAATCATTGCGGCGTGTTCACCATCCAAAAACCAGTGACAATCTCTCGGCAAACGTCAGGGTTGGTTAATAACAACAGGCGAATGAACAATATTAGTTTCAGTACGGCGTTAGAAGGCGCGTCGCTTGTCGAGCATGAAATGCTCAACGACAAGGCGCGTGCATCTTCCGCCACGGTTTATTGTGGCGCGTCCCATGGGACGTCGCACGGCTCTAATCATAATTTTCTCTTTTTCCTGGAACACACAACAAAATCGGTCCGATATTGCAACACAATATTTTGCCGATTTGAAAATTTGTCAAAATGCTTGCACAATTTACCATCAACTTTATTGATAGTAAATTAATCTGCGCCTGCAATTCACTTTCCTCCTTACCTACGAAAGAAAAAATCTGACGGGTTCGAGAGAAACAACAAAAGTTTTCAAGTAGAACGTAGATGGTCAATTGTCGTTGGCAAAAAATTACTGCTTGAGGAGTGAATGGAGATTTCTTGGTGTAAATTTCCTAATGTCGCAGTTGAGAATTGAACTGTCATAAAACGTATGCTGCTCCCTAATTGAGTGTGCTCAAACAATGGTTAGACAAGACGGGCGCCCTCGGTGGTTGTTCGACACCCTCCACGTGTTCTGCGGTGCGTGAGAGGTTCAAAGGGCCGGAGCCGTAATCCGGCAGTGATTTTAATTCGCATTATTTCGGTAGCTTTGTATAACATCGCAGTATATCTGATTATCGCTTTTTAGCGCTTTCATCAGCACCATAATTCCCCGAGGTGTACTCGGGAATTATTCCGATTGATTCCCGACGCTTTTTCGCTACTTCCGCGTAAACAAACTGCCAAGGGTTGTTGGCCGCGACGCCGCCTTATTTTCGTCCCTGTTCGTTGTTGGTTTGTTCCGTAGAACGATCGTGGGACGGCTAGGCAATTGAACGTCGTAATTGGTAATCAGCGGTGGCGTGGAGACCACGGCACGTGTCACAAACAAGTCCCACGTGATGAATACAACTCATAGCGTACTACCCCTTTAACCGCCCCCGTCCCAGCCTTGCATCCAATCGTTTGTGTATTATGTTATTTTAGGA
The DNA here is from genome assembly GCA_905333025.2 of Pyrochroa serraticornis. Lineage (NCBI taxonomy): Eukaryota > Metazoa > Arthropoda > Insecta > Coleoptera > Pyrochroidae > Pyrochroa > Pyrochroa serraticornis. Next base: position 1,532,329 of record HG995157.1, on the reverse strand, counting down.
TTTAACAAGGGTTTCTACTTGACATCAAAGGGGCAGCACTCCACATTGTAAATATTTATCTACAAATATACCGAGCGGCCATATTAAAAATATGGGGGCTTTGTGCACACCCCGTGCCATTATTAACATAAAACAGAATTAATTGAAAAATGGAACTGTCGTCAAGCAACAACCGACCGAGTCAACAATTTAATAAAATTAACGCTATAATTATTAATTAACTGTTTGCGGCATTGGGGGTTTTGCGTTTTAATTTAAGTAAGTTGAAACGTTTAAGAATGACGGGTTGATGGAAGTGAATAAAGGGATAATCTCCGACAACCCTAAAGCGCGAAGTTAATTACCCCGAACAGTGGGTTGGTTCATGACTTTGCGGGCTCATAAATCATAATTCATATGCAGGGGTTGTGGTGAACACAATACGCTGTGTTCACCCCACTCGATGTCTTCACGCCTCGCTCTGCCACCATTCAAAGGATTTATTGATTAATCCAAACAAATTACGCCGAAGTTATTATGTTGTCGGGTTGTGGGGATGAAACGAAGCCTTCCTGCTGGGGCGCCACGGATGGAATTGCGACAGGTTGCAAAAATTACGCAAAATAAGTAATTTGAAAATCAGATTGGCACTTTCCGGGCAGGCTTTTTTTCCTAATTACTCAGAAGAAGGCGCTTTACCTTTTGTAATGCTATTATGAGCTGTGACATCTATACCTGCTTCGTGAATCACCAAAAAGCTTTTGATAGAGCGCAACACCGGAAGATAGTAACAAATTTTAAAAGATTAAATTTAACCAAATAATATTTGAAAATCATTACCAATTTAAGCATCGGCGACGTGACTTTATCTTATAATGTTGAAGTTACTATTAAAAGTCTTTTATTCTAACATTATTGTAAAATGTTTAACTTTTTTTAACTTTTAATTTTTCTTTTCATATTTCCCAGATATCTTTTCTTAGTTCTTAACATTTTGAATTGAGTTTTTAGATTACTTTTAACTTAAGCTATAGGAAGCACAGAAATATTCAAAACTAGTATTTTAAACTCTTTCCCCTTTATTCACCTTAAAGCAAAACGTCATCTATCTAAATGAAACTTACCTCAAAAAACGAATTCGCCAAATAGTCAACATAAATTTTAAAGCTTGTCATTGATTATTAGGTATATTTTTACTTTTTGTTTATGGTGTGTAGATTGAAATTTTGAAAAAATCTAATATCTTTCTATTGAGGTCTCCATATCAGCAGTTTTGTAAGAATCCGCTCCATAGTGGTAAGAATAAATTTGAATTCATTTATGAACAAAGTAAAACTTGATAACCATAATTCTTAAGTTTTCATAGAAGATAAAAGTTGTTAAGGTACGTGTAAAAGGGATAATCTTTCCCGAATTAATTCTGATTGTTTATTAAATTAAATAAACTGTTTCCATTTTAAATATCGTTAAATAGAATCTTTACATGGATCAAGCGATTTTTTGCTGTAGTACCCATTAAGTAAATTTTTGAATTCGTATAGAAGTTCTGAAGTTAATTAAGATTAATTTTATAATTTTTAAAGTTAATTTTACTACTAAATACTGAATGACTTTAAGCAGAATATTGTCTAATTTAAAGAAACTGATTACGTTCCTCAACATATACTTATTCATTTCTGGTCAGTTTTTGTTCCATTTCATTGAACTCATAGGCGTCAGTAAATTGTTAAATTAAATTCACAGTAATAATTTTCAGATTCAAAATAATAGTCTACTTAAATTGGGATAATCCCTTATCAGATGCAAACACGAGTGTTTAACGAGAAGAATCTAGTTCACTAGATTTCTGTTAAATTTTCACTTTTCCTTACTTCGTTAGGTTTACCACTGTATATGGAAATAATCATACAACGGTTTTACTTATTGCAGAATATCTTGTTGTGGCGTAAATTGTTATACCGTTAAAAATACCTACACAGCCCCGAAAGTGATATTTGAGGTGCACCGGGTGTAATTTTTCGATTACAGTCAGTTGCAATTTTTGTAAACTTTTAACAATAATTGTAAAAAATTTACATATGCCAAAGCGCTGATGTAATTTCAAAAGATGGGCTAGCCATTCGGGAAAAACAACGTGGGAAAATGTTTCGTCAGTTGGTTGAACAATTAAGTTGGATTGCCACTTCTCCGTGCGTCATTAGGGCTTTCACGCGGCCATAATCTCCACTTAGACAAGACGACACGGTGAATGATTCAAGCCGGTCGTCTCCGTAAATCTAAATCGAATTGAGGCACAGAGAGAAGTCGACGTCGTAAAACAGCGTCGTGCCGGCACTTTCCCGGACTCGAACCGCGCTGTTGTTGGATTTATGTAACACGTGAAGGCTGTTGTTCCTCGCGGCCCATCACTCATCCGAGTAAACATAGTAAATCAGCCTGGATCACCGTTCCCAGTCCATAAACTCGCCGCCACCATCCACTTTATTTGTTTGTCAAGTGGAATTTTCGAAACGGCATAATGGGTTTCGATTGTTTCTCGCAATAAACACCCGACATGCCTCAGTAGTAGCGAAGAAAATCGAGTGTGACGTCGCCAAGAGTCGCCGCCGCACGCGTTATGAAAAGAAATAATCCAGAATAGAGTGTGGATGTGACAAGGAATATAAGCCTTAGACAGCCCGTTCCCGGGGGATTTGTCATGTCAACCCACAATGCCGAAGCTATAATGCTACGGACTGAGACGGTGAGGGGATTACAAGTCTGCTAGACGAGGTGCTTTCGTATAAAAGTTATTAGCACTTTTGTGTACTCCTAATCCTGGCTAATAATCCAAAACTTCCACGAAACAAAACAACCGAGACGAGTAATCCACACAACTTTTCCACGACAGTTACAAGTAACTAGGGTATTTTCAGAGCATCCCGGCTGTGCGGGTCGACTAAATTAAAGTCATAATTGAAAAATGCAAACAAAGACCGGGAGCTTTCAATCTTGCGGGAAGCGAATCAGAAAAGTTTCAGTGGAGCTTCGTCGAGAAACGAGTTTCGAGCCGCTCACTAATCGCGAATTCTATACACACAAAGTTTCAATCATTTTATTGAAAAATGTAAATTTTACCGATGCCTCTTGCAACATCCAGAACACTTTTGTTTAATAATTGTTTTCAGCAAAATAGGTTAATTAAGTTTACTTTCCTAAGGTGATTCTTTCTTATTCTGCCTCACCTACAGGGTTACTCAAAAGTATAGAACCAAGCTTCTCCTCCCTGAACTGTTAGACTTACAGAAGAAATAATAACTATCAAATTATTAATTTGAGGCAATGTTAGCGCATCTTAGAGTATATTTTTTTTACAAATGTTTTGACCAGTTTTGCCTAAGGAACTTTTTTCTTTTTTTAATGGCAACGTACTAATAAGTCTATTCAGTTTGACGTAGATAATTTTTTTTGATACTACGTGGAATTATTTTTTTGCTGCACCATGCCCTTCATTTTTAGATAAATAAAAAATGTATTCATTTTATCTCCCTTAAACGTCCAATCTGGCCTACCTAGAAGACAGGAAGTATTTGAATACAAAACACAGTCGAAAACACTATGTACAATATTAGTTGCTCGAAAGAAACTTAGACCACTATCTTTAACAGATCATGTCAATTGAAGACTATATATCTGTACTATAAACAAGAAAGCAATACTTAGTTTTCATGCGAGAACTTTGTTTATTGTTTTATTGTAAAACACTAACAGAAACTTTGTGATGATATTGGACGTAGATTCAGCCTTGAAATAGAAAAGCGGTGCAGTTCATTTTGAGAATACTTCTCTTTCCTGCGGAATCTAGATCGAGTCCTATAAATAAGAAAAAAGCAATTTTTAACGTCACAGCAGGCACCACGACTCAATTGCCGCGAAATGGAGCAGTCATTTTCTTTTTCCGCTAATTATTTATTTGAAGAATTTCCAAATAAATTGAACCAGAGCTGCCAAAGTCTCCAGATTCGCTCGCAATACATCACTTTCTTTGTTAAAATGTGTTCAGGAACCGAATCTCAAAACGCGTAAATTTAGAAAAACTCGAACAAAAAAATAGAAAAGAAAAAACGGTTATGGCCTATTAGGCCCGTTTAATAGAGGGCTGTAACTCATTTTAACTCCTGCAAATTCGTTGGTCCTGCACCGGCATCCGTCGAAATGACATAATTCACGTCAAATTGTCGCGGGATTTATGGTTAATAAAACACATGTTTGAGTGTAAGTTTGTATTTCGGTCAAAGGGAATGTACCAGAGTATTTCCTTTTATCCGAGCGAGCAGGGCCGGAAAAAGCCCGCCGATATGTTTTATGGGAGACAATATATGAATTCTATTTATACAACAATTTTTCTTTTGTAAACAGCGCGTCTAAAATTAAAAGAACAAATTTACTGACGACAATATCCTCACCAATAAAGCCAACATTAAAAGATTCACAACGAGCGACACTAAAATAGCGTCTGGATTAATATTAATGGGACGTTTGTTACATTTTTTTTTCAGTTGCGTTTCGGGAATCCCGCAGATAAAGTGGTCATAAATTTCGGGAGAATTTAATATTAACGCGGGTGGGAAAATGTTTACACAGAAGTCGGAACAATTCCAAAAGGAAAATTGCACGAAGCGTTTTGCGTATGTAAGGAAACAAATATTTCAGCGGAACTTGAAGATGTCCTTGTGCTTCTGTGACTGGTCTTTGAAACATCAAAAGCGATGACGGCCATGAAGAACCGGCTGTCAAACTCGGGTTAGGGTTTCTTTGGGGATTGGAGTGCTGAAAGTCGCACTTGGGTTATATTCTGTTTTATCTTCGCCCCAGGACCGACCACAAAAGGAATATGGTCGCTCAATAATGCAAACTGCTTTCGCCGCGAAAAGGTGCGAAACTCGCAGAAAATTATTATTAGACGGCAACGGCTCGTGGAATAATAAACAATAAAGGGAAACAGGAGCGGAAATAATAAAAACGCCAACAACAAGACCAGATCATAATAAATCTATGCATTATGATTTATAGACAATAAAGTGACAATGTAGAATGGCAGGGCCGGGCTTTGAAACGCTATTTGTTCAGGCCGACTCCGAAATTATGCATCTGTTTACATAATTGGTTATATTAACTCCGTACGCCGCAGCTTTTAGCTTATGAAACTGTTTATTACTGTAGCATAAAGAAATTTATAAACCAATACCCACACGGTTTATGAAACATTTGTTGCAGTACTGCGCAAGCCATCGTATTGTTGCGGACCCGCGATGTCGCATCCTAACAACAAAGAAGTTTTTGCCGAATTACTGTATTGTCTCGCCAAATCTCTGCTTTACATCTGCCCAACACATGTCGAGCTAAGGGGGCGTCTCTTTCAGAAACTCAAGCTATCTGTGCTGCCTACATGATTTAAAACAGATCCTGCAACAATAACGTATTGTTGTCGCCGACTGTGCCAGCGCTTCCCAAAATTTTCCGGATATAGCCCAATTATTCAAATAACGCTACCGCAACAATGTTTCTATGAATAAAATATTTATGTAACAATTCAGATCAAAGAAGCGGGGTTGGCCTCCCCTATCGAGATCACCGACGGAGATATTGTCCAAACAAGCCTTTATAATGCCAGTTGATGTTGAAACAAACGAAACGACCTTTGAATGTGGGCATTCAAAGAGCTTTTCGTGACGCGCTTTTGTGCGAAGTTGGGCGAATTCGAATTGGACGACACCATTATAATGCGGTGCCGCCCCACAAAGTCGCCTTATTTTTTGGAAAGTTGTCCAAACAAACGTGTTTACTTAAGCACCGGCCCCGACTTTGATTCCGCTTTATTGTTTTAAGAGTTAATATGTAACGAAATCTCAAGTTTATATTTCCCAACTAAATCGAATATTTCCATTAGACTCACGTTGATGTACTTTTCGGGAACTTTGATCTCTCTACACTTCATTGGCGCACTTTATTCTTTATAGTTTTCCTGAATCGTTCTAGACTCTGTTGCTCGTCTATTCACAGTTGACGTCTGCACCAATTTTATGTGTCCCACGTGTATATACAAAGACATCGGCTTTATTTTTTCTCCACGAAAACGTTTTGTTTCGCTTCAACTCGCATTTCCGCTCATCCTCCGGATATCGTCCCATCATCGAAGTCAACCGTTCTAATTGTTGTCTCCTGTAATTTATGGAACGATTTCTAAAAGCTCGAAACGGTTATTTGTCTGCGAGCAAATATTTCTTGGGGCTGAGGAACGTTGTCGTCCCACGCGAGCTTTTGCAGGAATCGAGTTTTTCGCTTTGGGATTATAAACGCATCCATTATGTAAAACATTCGCCTATTACGTGATACTCTTACTTATTAACCATAAACACTTAAACGATCTAACATAACATCAAAGGCCGTTTTCTGAACGCAGCCAACAACACAAAAAGCAATTCCTGTGGAGATGATCGACCTCCTGCAGTACTCCCAACACCGCCTGTTCTTGTTCTTGGCTGGCCGAGTAATTAACACGCACCGGAAGTGATACATCATGTCGTAATAATGACCGACACCAGAATATCTGCACTTTTGCTGTTCTTGTTCTTAAGAGTTTGCCAAGTTCTGGATGCGATTCTCGCCTCTCCTTCCTATCATTAATTGAGAGGTTGCAAGGTATTCTGGTTAGGTCCCGAGTTGTTGTGGTAGTGACGGCCATTTAAAGCATCCAAGAATTTAGAAATGTGCACTCTGTATGAGAACTGCAGTGAATGGAAGATAAAATTGGACGTTTGCCGACGTATATTTAGTAGCCGTAGGCGGCTTGGCAACCTGCGAATATTTGGAAAAAAGAAACATGGAGAACGTAACACATGGATAATTCTTAAATGTCTTTGTACGATACAAATATTGCGTCCATCAAAATTTTGTCATTTTTTCTAATAAAACTATTCATTTCCAGTCCCCTGGAGCAAGTCAATTGGTCAACGAAACCCACAAACAGCTGGAGTTCCAGCGAAGGCAACAGGAGCAAATGTTGCAACAGCAACAAAAGTTGCAGGAGCTGCAAGGACAGATCACGGCCCAGTACGCAGCCAGTGGAGTTGGACCCCAGGGGCTCATGTTTCTGCCTTTCTTGGAGCAACTACGTGGGCTGCAACCCGCATCTTTACCACCCGGAGTCGCCAAATCGGCTCTCGCCAATCACGTAACTGTTCAATCAATTACAATTAATTTTTTTTAATTATTATTAACTTTGTAGATGCTTCCTCCGCATTCGGTACCAAATTGGATTTCGGCGACGGCACATCTAGCACACATGTCAGCGACGACGGCAGCTGAAAAAAGGTCTCCGACGCCGCAAAGGACGCCGTCACCGCCGCCACCGCCATCAGATCCCGATGCACCTCTCAATTTAACGAAGCCGAAATCGTCTAGTTCGGGATCGGCCGGATCGAGTCCGCATAGCGTTCCAGCAGGGTTGCAAACGTTCAACGATCAACCCGTAGCGGCGACAGCGCCGAAACTTTTGCCGCCGAGCTTGGTGATGCCGAGGGCTTTCTTGCCGTATGCGGGGTTGCCACCACAATTCAGTCCGTTGCCTCCTAGCGCTGACAGGAACAAGGGAAAGGACGATAAACAACCACATTTTCCTATGCACATGTACGGGTTGCCGACGCCGTCGCATTTAGGTGGAAGGCAGAAGGACGACAGTTCGATGAAGGATGAAACGGACTTTATGACAGCTTGCCATAGTAAGTCATATGGAATGGAAGAATGGAACTTTATAACTATTATCTAAGTCTAATTGTACTTTCTTATTGATCAAACCAATAGGAACTGATTTAACTTGAAGTAAAGTAAGGAAAAAACATGTTAAGTTGTATTTTCTGACTTATTATAAAAACAATTGCAATGGCACTCCTATCAGAATTTTTTAGTAAATGTTCTTCTGGAAGCCAAAAATTGAAAGAGATATGCACTTTAATCTTTCATGGCCAATTTTCTTTTAATTTTGGTCTGGATATAGCAAATGTAAATTTTCAAAACTCAATGGAATAGGGAATATATTTACAACTTATTGATCCTTTTCTTTTTCTGCATTTTCCGGGTTTCAAGTTCTTTTTCCTCAAGTTTCTCTATCATCTCAACAGCCTTGGGTATTTGCAGTTAAATAGATACATTTATGTGATTTTTTTAGTTTTTCCACTTTACACTTAAGTTCTTCGACATGGCTATGATGCAATTGGTGGAGGTGTTATTATTAAGAGACGGAGAAATTCACACGTAAATGAGAAATTCCTTTTGCACACCCAGGGGCTCGATATTGACAGATGAAGCATTTGTGGATATTTAATGTTCATCGCTTCTATCGCTTTTTATAAAAGTTAATAAATAAATTTTAATTTATGTTCATCTCAGTAGATTATTCTCATATTTTATGAAACCACAAATGGTGGATGCGCCCGGTGATATTATAGAAACTACATAATCACATAGGTGTTAGTAAAAAATATTTACTCTTAAAACTACTTTCTATGGCTAACAAAAATTCTAATAAATTTTAAACAGTGTAAATCTTCTTTATTTCACTTATAATATAAAAAATAAAATAAAATAATTTATGATATCAAAGTTCGAGTTGAAGTGAAACTACACACTTTAACTTACTTGTTAGTATGCATTTACAAAACGATAAGGAAAATATTTTACAGAACTTTTGAGAGTTTTTATAAAAATGATTTTCATTATTTGTTAAACTAGACTTCAGTTTTATTTCATTGCTAACAATGATTTTTTTTTAGTGTGGGGCGGCCCCGATCCGAATTTCAAGCTAGACGAGAACTCTGAGAAGGCGAAGATAATCCGGCAGCAGACAAAACGTGACGCCGAAAACAAGCCCCACATAAAGCGTCCCATGAACGCTTTCATGGTGTGGGCGAAAGACGAACGACGGAAGATCTTAAAAGCCTGCCCCGACATGCACAATTCGAACATATCGAAGATTTTGGGCGCTCGTTGGAAGTCGATGTCCAACGCAGAAAAACAACCCTACTACGAGGAACAATCGAGGTTATCTAAACTTCACATGGAGAAACATCCCGATTACAGATACAGACCTAGACCAAAACGAACTTGTATAGTTGACGGTAAAAAAATGCGCATATCAGAGTACAAAATGTTGATGAGACAAAGACGTCAGGAGATGCGGCAGTTGTGGTGTCGCGACGGGGGCGGTGATATGAACTTTTCGTTGTCTTCCAGTTCGGATTTGCAGTCACCGGCGGCGGCGTCGGGACGACCGAATGCGTCGCCGCCGATGGGAATGATGAACGGGGCGGGGCCGAGTTCGGAGGGTTTCTATTATCCGCATGACGGTGCGTCGCCCGATGCGCTTAACTTTTCACAGGAACACGGGATGGCTTATGACTCGAGTCCGAGGAACGAGGACGACTGAGCCTGGCCCAACAGGGAAAGCGGTTTCCCTTGGTATTGAACGGCGTCGGGAGTAATAGAGAGTCCGGCGAACAAACTAGTATTCAGACCGGTCTTCTTGGCCAGCCCTCGAATTGTGTACAGATTTTAGGACGTTTAAGGCAATTTGTAATTCTCGTGCCATCGAATGTGACCGATCTACGCCCGGAAGACTATGAAAATTACCTAGATATTTGGTGTTGTAGTTGTATTGTTATGTAGATATATTACTCTAGATCTTCAAGTTATTTATTACACATAGCTCCTAGCGTTTTATTTGTTTTTATTTTGTAAATTCGTGTAAAGTTTTATACATAGTTTACGCATTGCATCTGCTTTACTTTTTCAGTTGACGTTTGTTTTCACCGTTTTGTTAACATTTTATTTAACCGATTCTAGTCTTCTCATTATTTGCGCGAAACTACTTACGCCGCCGAGTGAGCTTTATTTAGTATCTAACCTATTATCATATTATCACTCTTTATCAATGGTACAAATTTCATTTGAACGATAATAAGGGGACTAGAGTTACGGATGAAATCTTTAAATTAAAGTGCAATGTACCTATCGTAATAGATTTGTTCTCAACTGTTGACGTTTATATATTTTAATGTAAGAGCCAGTACTTTAAGTAATTATTATTTATTTGCAGCAGTTTTTTGTACTTGTACAGCGAACTCACATATGTTATGGTTAGATATACACGAATGTACTTAGACATAAAGTTCTCATATACATACTTTAAACATGTACCCCGAATGGTCAAAGTAGCACTACTTAAGTAAATCTGGTATTCACAGGTCGTAACGTCAATTTCCCCTATGACCAAGTAAAGTCGTCTCAACTGTTACAGCCAGTGCTGGTTTCTTTGCGATAACAATAGGGAAATACGCGAGTAATTTACATTTTCGGAACAATAGAATCTATTTATGCTCATGCAAGGTCGCTGCACATGGGGGAAAGTTCATCGCCTGTATCGAGTATCCATAATTACAAAATCCACCACCGAACTTGCGTGCTCATGAATAAATCATAGTTGTTTAAAGCATTTTTGAGCAATTACGAAACAATTTGTAGCCCATCGGAACTGTAAGTGAGGCGTGCGCGCCCTTGGCATATTTACACTCAAAGTATACCGGCATACGATTAAACAAATATTGCAATTAAATTTCGCTTCTACACTCGGAATACCATTTTGCATAATTGCTCAAAAGCGAACATGACTAATTTTAACCTACATAAAAATGTGATACCTGTAATTAGGTATAGTGTAGTATTTACTCGATTAGGAATGCACGAAAATCTTGACGAAAGAGAATCCGAGAACGTGTAGTGCATTTAAAATATTCCATAATGCATTATAGGGCTAGTGAGTGTTTGTAACAATACCATTCTCAATGTAAACTATATTGTAAGTCATATATCCCATCAAGTGGTTACAACTGAAATGTTAAAACTAGAAAATAGGCTCACTGTTCTTTTCTGTGCCAAATTCGAACAAATAAAGTATATAAAGTGTATCTACCCTCGTGTCTCCTTGCCAACAACACGCAAATAACCTCCACATTACACCACATTTCTATCTGCGTAACTTGCGTATTGACATCAAGACAATAAATTTTCACGCTATTAAATGTCACCCACTTTACAAGGACACGGGCACACAATAAATTTTAAACCTATTACCATCAAATCTGTTAGATTAGCCCATCGCATATGTAAATTATTTTAGTGAGGGCCAAATTGGTCCGATTTCGAAATGTCAAGGGGTCAATCGGGTCATGGAAATCATTTTCATCGATAATTCATAAATTACTAACAACATCCGGGTCTTCCTATTCGACTAGAAAAAGTGCCACTGGGAAGTTTTATATACAATCGGCACACATTGACATAAAGTTGTTACATTTGGTCAACACAACTATAAGAAAGCGAAATTTGAAGCATCAAGTGCTTCACTAAAAAGGAATGCCCCGAATTCCATTAACGGGCAGTGGCAAACATTAGATTATAAATAGCTCACGTAAAGCAATTAATAACATAAAAATCATCATAAAAAATAGAAACTTGGACTATTTTAACTAGTTTGATCCTAAATACAGGTTGTGTGCAAAAAGTTACTACGTATTTCTAGAATCAAAATAAAATATTTAATATTCACGATATTTATAGAAAAAATGATCGTTTCGGACTTATATCCTTGGCAACATCATTAGGAAATATTTTTGTTCTAAATTAAAAGAGAACTTGCTGAAACTTGAATCGTGGACATTATTTATTTTGCATTATTTTTCCTTGGTAAAAAATCCAAAACCTGATTAAGTTGATTAAGGGCCACATATCTTTTGTGCTCTACTAAATTTTTCCATTATTTTCTAAACAGAAAAAATAAAACGCAAGTATTCAATAGAAATTCACAAATCTAAAAAATATTAAGAATATTAACATAACATGTAAAGATAACAAATAATATCTAAATAACTTAATAAAACAGAAATTATGGTAGTCTCTATCAAGGTTCTCACCATATTTTTCGAAGTAAATCTTTTTAATTATCTAAACCTCCTACAACAGTGTTTTCTAAATGGTGGTCCGCGGACCCCTGAAGGTCCGATTTTTTAGGGGGGGGTCCGCAAACAATGAAATATATTAAAATAACCTAAGAGGTTGTTTTATTTTTAAGGCGAAATTGTTTATGGGGTCCCCATGTTTCTAGTGTCTAATTATGGAGGTCCGGGATTTCAAAGAATTTGGAAAACATGCGGAGTATGTGAGACTTGGGGAATACGGCACGAAACCTTTTCTACGATGTTCAAAATAATAAAATACAAACCTTGTTTATTAAGAATGCCGCCAATTTTTGATTGTATACTTTATTTGGATAAACTGCCGTAATCTAAAATGAGTGATTCCACTCTCGTAGTTATTAATTATTTAAAACTGGCACTTAAGACTATAAGCCTTTTGATATTAATGAATTAATATTGTGACTATTATTACTCTGAGCATAAATCCACAACGTGATATTTGGATTTTGAATGTTGAGGCAACCTGAAAATATTAATTTTGTCATCTCTACCCGACTGTTGTCAAACTATTTTGGTAAAAGACTATGCTCAACAGTGTAATTCCAACAAAATATTGATACAAATTACCAAAATCGGTGTGGCCTTCGTGAGAAATTCTTACGTAGATTTAATTGTTTGCTTTCAGACAATAGATTTGTAGTGTTAGAGTCCTATTGTGAGTATTCTCAATTCCAAGGTTTTTAAAGTGTTCTTCCTTAAAGCCGTCCCAAAAAAGATCAGTCAAAAATGAGCAATTTTGAAACTTCTTATTGGGACAAATACATATTATTTGACCAAACTCATAAGCTTTCATTGCCAAATGTAATGCCTTCTAAATCGTCTTACAAAACACCCTTGTTAAATATTACTAATCTCACAGAGAATCCAGCTTCTATGCATAAAGTTGGGTAACTCATTATATTTCGTGCTAAATCTTAACGTTTTCCATAAGAAATAATCGCAACAGTTAAGATACAGCGAGTTTGGTGACTAGTTGACGCGATCACCATGCCTTTTACTAATCCATCGACCAAAGTATCGTTGCTTTAAGAAAACTCTTAGTCGATACTAAACAGATTTGATACGCCTCACTCATTTAAAAACTGCTAAATATGGTTTTGTTAAACTTATTCTGTCTTTCTTAGTGAACAGAGTTTGTAGGTCTTGATCTATAATAGCTTCTATAAGATCTTCTTCTTAGCGCAGAAATTCCTCAGGGACCAATCCTATCTTCAATCCCATATGTTGTATAAAGTGCTTTGATTTTTCTGTTCTTAGAGCACTACACACTAAGATGCGTCTATTCGTCAACGATACCGTAGTCTAATCCACAAGAATAAATAGCAAAACAGTAAGGCACTTAGTTCAAACTAGCTCACTTTCAAGAAGTGAGCTGACAGGGAGTTTCACGAAACAAAACTTAATGCGTATTAGTCTAGCATACATACTACACTAGCTGGGTTCATAAATCTAACATTTATCTGCAGACATTCAGGTAGGAGTTATTCTAAACGGTCATCTGCAGAGAACCGAATCCCTATTGACGAAAACGTGACAAAGCTAAGAATCGCAGGCGGCAGATATATCGACTTGATATATCGAATAGAATGAAAAAATACTCTTCAAAGTATCCACAACTTTTTTATACCACTCATCGTTAAATGCCTCGTTTTTATCTACTTTATTCACAATCTTATGAAATTATAAATGTACAGAGAAGAATTACCAAGAAGATTCATCGCTTTCAATACCATTATCACTACAACGTCTACAGATTGGGAAACGTGCTTGAGGAAGATACGCGAACCTCATAACAGCAACCAACCACTACCACTCTAAAAACTTCCTAACACCAAGTTCACTCTCAACTCGAATCCAAATTAACTTGTCTAATCAAATTTGACGTTTTATCAACATATAGAATCCTCACAAACTAGAGATAGGGCATTAAAGATATGCAGAAACCGGTGCAGCACAGTAACATTAACGGTGAACGCTGTTTATTTAGTTAGTGTCGACAAAAAGGAGTCTTAGGTCTTCGGTCTAAATTAGTAGATCAGTTACTACTACTACTACTACTTAACATTCACTTTTTCTGAATCTACATGTGTTTTCTGATTTTAGTGCATCGCCAATATTAGTTTGTTTACAACTTTCTTTAACATATATTTTATCTTTGTAAAATTCACATTAGAAACTCAGGAAAAGACAATATTAATTGGTTGTTTGCGAAGATCTCTTTCTAATCTGAGAGAGCTCTACGTGCCTATTGTAAAGATTGGTTGCAGCCTTGCTACGTATTTTTCAAAACTTAATGGTCAGTTTCCTCTAACAGAGACCTGAACGTAATAGTTTATCTTTCAAATGATAAGAAGCAAAACCACAAAAATTTTAACGCCACCGATTTCCTCTCCAATAAGACCAAACGGGAAGGTTTGGTTTGGAATGAATCAAGTAAAGCGAAACTGATTCCGCTCAATAAAAATATGTCTAGTATTTACGTTACTGGCAAAGTACGTTCCGCTGGCACACCTAAGTCTGCCTAGCCAATGGGCACACTGTCAAAGCGTGTTCGGGAAAGTCCAAAGTAAACTCTAAGTTCGGTTTTTACCTGGCATACCACCAGGCAAAGTTAGGAGCGTCAAATGAAATTCAGGCAAAATCGAAAACTGTGCATTACTTTGGACATTGCCTGAACGGATTAGGCAAACTTAGGTCTGCTTACCAGTTTACGGCATATCTTACGGGTAAAGAACGTTCCGTCGGTACACCAAAGTTTGCCTAGGTCATGTGCACATCGTCACAGCAATTAGGCCGAAATAAATGCGGGCTTCACCTGACATGAAAGCAGGCAAACTTAGATGTTAGATGAAGTTTATGCCAAGTGTGCATTTACTTTCAACTTTAATCAAAATCTAGTAATCTAGTAATAGGTCTAAGAGGCCTATACCATATGTAACGGTATGAACACTTTAGCAGAATATTTAAATATGTTTTATTAGTATATTTGAAATATACAAGAAACAAACGTGCATATAGGTAAAAATACATAGATAGTATCGTAAATTATTAGTTATTAGAGCAAGAATTTGAATGGTGACACTTCGAATTACAAAGAACCTTCGCTCATTTGCATTGACATGAGTTTCTTAAACATTTTTATTACAGCTACATTTTAAGAAGCCTAGACCTCAAATGGCGAAATTCTGCCTTCTAATCTGCCAAAGTGATAATTCTGATTTTGGGACGTCTTCAAATTTTGAAAGAGTTTCTTTATACAATTAGATTTGATTTAATATCTCCCTTCCTCCTATTCTATCCTTTCCTTTCTTCCTATTTTTCCTATTCTATTAAAAAGGTCATTTGTTCTCTCTAAAACTATATCAATTACACTTTGAGCATCTCCCTTGCACCTGTCAAGGTTTGGAATAGGCACGGTGACTAATATTCGAACTTCAATGGAGGGAAATTTTTATTGGAAATAAACTTAATTTTATTGCCTGTTTTTTCCGTCTTTTGAAAGCTTTCTCTTTATTTGAACTCATTGACTCTCTTTGTGCACAACGAAGATATAACACTGAAGATTTGTAACCTTTATCGACATTGCTTGAACTCTGACCGCAAATGACATGGACGGGCAGACCACAGCTCTAACATTTGTGAGCGCATGACGTTTTTTTTTCACATACGCAGCAAGCTAAACCCAGTATTCCTATCTCAGCATTAGAAACAGAAGTTGAAACTTCTACACATTCTGCATTAGAAAGAAAAGCTAATGCTTCCAAAGATTCTTAATTAGAAACAGAACCTGCAGCTCCTAAACGGTCTACACCAGAAACAGACGTTAAGCTTTTGCGTTCTACAGTATTTCCAAGTGTCTCTTTTAGATCTTCCTTGGTTTTATAAACTTTTTTAACAGAATCTGGTAATGACTGTATTCCAATACGAGCTCTCCTCCCTATAATTAAAATTACTTGGATAAATCTCAACTAGGAATTTCAGTTATTGCTTACCAAACATGGCCTCTAAAGGGGTTTGTTGTATTCCACTGTGGTATGCATTGTTCTTATGAAGTTGACAAAACCGAAGACCTTCGCTCCAATGTTTGTTTTTGTTGCCTTCCATCCAGGCAAATAATATTTTCTGTACATCTTGATTAGCTCTTTCCACAATCTCTCGACTTTAAGAATATCTGGGTTTACCATGGACTATTGCTACTACGGCCACACTTCTTTCAACTGCTCAATAACGCGATTGGCGAATTCTCGTCTATTGTCAGACTGCAGCACGGATGGAGTTTCCAAAATACAAAAAACGTCTAATGAAGTTTGTGCTACTTCCTCTGCCATATTTGTCTTCAAAGTAAAATAAAAAAAAGTAAAATGAGGAATTATGTCAGATAGTTCTGGTAGTTGAAAATATATTTGACGTCACCATCTTGGCAGGTCTGCATGTCTTTGTCTATAAGATCTACTTGTCCTCGGGAATTAATTTCTTTAAACAGTAACGGTTTGACGACTAACCCTATTTTTGGATACTTCTTTTTTTGATGACATACTTTACTAATTTACAAAGCTCTAAATAGAAGCTAACAGCCTCTCGTGTCACGTTGGCGTACTTGCTTCCTAGTGTTTTCAACATTATATCTCTTCCAATATACCCGCACTCTCGATGAGCATTGTGAATTACATCGAAAAGCTCTTCATTTATAACAAAATATTTTTCTTTAGTGCTCTGATCAGACATGGGTAGGATTAACTTCTTTAACGTCGCCAAAACGTAGCACATCATATTGTTTAAGTCGACGATATTGTAATGTGGACTTCTTATTGGATTTCCTTGCAGCGTCTACTTCCTCAATGGTCCCCCCATAACGTTGTTTCGTTTCGATTAAAAACAAATTTGATGATTTTGTGTTATTTACCAATTTTTCCACTAATTTGGCTCTCAGTTCCACTTCCCATTCTCGAATATCAGATGACTCTTCAATTTTGGTCATTTTGCTCAATTCTTAAAAAACACATGAAAGTTGCAGCACAATGACACTTGTACAGCAATGGAATTAACACTAGAACGCTACCGTTCCAACAGGTAGCCACATACAAAATAATGCGGTATGCATTTGCCTGATCCATTCAGGCAATGTGCACAGTAAATGCAGTTTTCAACTTTACGGGAACCTCATTTAGCGCACTTAAGTTTGCCTGGTGGCATGCTAGGTAAAACCTGAACTTAGAGTTTACTTCGGGCTTTTCCGAAAACGCTTTGGCAGTGTGCGCATTGCGTAGACAATCTTAGGTGTGCCAGCGGAACATACTTTGCCAGTAATATATATGTATAAAATGCGACAGCTGAAAACAAGATTGTGTATGTTCACCGAAGCTTAGCTAGGTGCATCTCGCGACTCTTTTACAACAGAACAATCAAAACGTTTTGTTTGCGGTTCCACTTATTTGAAGAGACTGGTTTCTAAATCTGCCCTGGCTACAAAAAACGTATGGCTACTAGTAAAACATTAATTAGGTACTTCTTTCGAAACAGTTTTGCCTCGACACGGTAATGGTATTCCCGCCAAAATTTCTGGAAATTATAAGAGTCACAAAATGGGAACAAAATTGAAAATGGTCACTTACGATAGGGTTCCTTGACCCAAATCTTCAAATGTGTGTACCAAAGCTCTCTTAGGAAATATTCCATAAGTACCCAAATAATCAAAGACGAATGAACTATGTCAACTGACAGTAGCATCATGTCCAGTTATGTCTAGAAAATCAGCTTCAATCTCTGTTTAATGAACATTAATTTGGTTTTCACTGTCAAAATTTGTACCCATTTGGCAAATAGATATTGTCACTGTATTTAGAAATGTTTGATAAATCTAAGTTTATCGAATTAGGAATTTTTGTGATTTTCTTAGCAATGTTTATAAATTAAAACCATTTCAGTTTGTTCCACAAATATATATGGTGAGATCATATTAAAAACAAATAAATAATAAAACCTATTTGCAACTTTCTAACAATGTTATGTCAATTTTATATCATTCTTATAAGAATTATAAAAAAATGTTTAATTTTGTCTTGCTATTACGAAATAGTGTCACTTCGATTATTAAGATTTATCTATATTTATGCATAATATAAAATACAAGATGATAAAATAGGCAGACTATATTCGGATTTACTGGTTTTGGCTTTTTTTCAACAAAAAAAAATAACTTTCAATCCCTCTTTTCGAGCTGTATAAAAAGAATGTTACTTTGTGAAAATATTCTGTACTAAATAACGATCACGATCCAATTCTCAGCTCTTCATTGTCAACCGTTTCCATTTCATTTTAAATAAATACGTTTTTCAACCATGTTTAACACAAATACGTTTCCATTTTTTTGTGCAATCACTGGTGAGAACCACATTCTGGTTGAGTAACACCAGTAACTAAAGAACTAAAATAGAGTAAATCGAAGGCTTACAACCAGATCTATAGATTGATAGTTATCTTCATAATCAGAGTTGGCACTAAGAGAGAGCTAAGCACTGTCATTAAGAAAAATTGCATGGAAAAACCTATTGCATTATGCGGGTGCGTTGACCTGTGTAGCAAAAAAATCTTTATTGTATAGACTTCTAAAAATGACGATGACTCCTGCAGCATCGGTAATCTCTCCGTCCATACCTACAAAAATATTTATTTATCGCTGACACCTTGTTTTCATGATAGATACGGTAGAATTGTTCACGGTACCAAAACTGATGAACGGTC
Organism: Pyrochroa serraticornis; assembly: GCA_905333025.2. NCBI lineage: Eukaryota > Metazoa > Arthropoda > Insecta > Coleoptera > Pyrochroidae > Pyrochroa > Pyrochroa serraticornis. Next base: position 1,513,541 of record HG995157.1, on the reverse strand, counting down.
CCCCATTTCCTAGATATTAACAATAATGTACAAAAATCCTCTTAATAACTTCGATTAGTTATGGGTTTGACCTTTCCTACCAGCGGCAGCTCTCATACCAATTAAATGGACAATGAACACGGGATTTTATCGAATAATGCAAATTAGAGAAATAGTAAATAACAACCAACTACTTACTACTCGTCGTGTTTCGTGGGAGCCGAGAAGATGCTAATAAGATACTTGTTCTTTTGTTTATTTTGCGTGCAATTTAGCACTTTCAATCTTCTCAATGCGCATCAATCTTGACGGATTACTCTGGCGTGAAATAATGTTAGTCATATTTCTCGTGTTTTTTTTTTCTTCATAGGAATGGCATTTAGTCAAGCATCGATGAGTTCTAATTATCGAGAATTCTCCTGGAAACCTCCCAAGATTACGCGTTCAGATATTAAAAACCAATTCCATACAAACAGAACTAAGATTAATTAAATGGGCGGTTCAAATTTTTTTGCATTCGTTTTTTTATTAGCGTGTTCAGTTGTGTTGTGGGTTTGTCCCATTTCTGTTTCCTAAAATTCTTTTTGTTCTGTAGGGAATTATATTGATGAGCAAGCAAAAACTGCCGACGAAAGAGAAATTACTTAAGTTTTTGTTAGCGGTCCTGACAACTTTTTTGCTAACCCCTGGTGGAATTTGAAACTTGCGTGTTGTATTCGTGATGCAAGGCTCATTGTCAGACCTATCATGTTTAAAGATTGTGCGAGGATGCGGTATGTCACTGACTTCTGAAAAATGTACAGTTCATGATCGAAGATCCTGCGGTGTTCTATCATCGTTATTTTAGTTCTTAGAAGGTTATACACGAATTACGAAGCTTTGTTCTGTAATCCAAAATTGTGAACTGACTTCGTTGAAGGCCAAAAAGTTGTTCAAGGTGATTATTGTCTCTTCTGTAAGTAGGTATTTTATTATAAATAATATGTTAGTTTGCGGTTCCAAGAAATCTACCTACACACAATACAATTATTATAATAATTTTCATAAAATCCTCTTGATCGAAATGGTAGAATTAAGTACAGGTAGGCAGTTTGTCTTTAGCAATTTCAGATTCTGGCAATATTTTCTTTAGTTACAGCTCATTTCGTTCATTCTATATCTATTGTTTTTTCTTTGTTTGCTCTCTTGTTTCCTCTTTGGATTAAGCTGTTGGTTTTCTACTCTAACCTTTAACAACTTTCTCCTCCTCATAAAATTAACTGGTTCGTTTTTAACTTTTATTATATTTTAATAGGTACTCCATAATTATCACAATTTTTACACTATTTTGAAATCATCAATTTCCCTCTTCGGTAAATGTTATTTATCATTCTACTTACTACGTCTTTTGTAGTTATTGCTCTTTTTCGTGTCTATTCTTGCATTTCTTTCTATTTAAAAAAAATATTATTAAATCTGCTAAGCTATTTTTGCTATTGTCCACATTTGAGGTAACGGTTATTACGGTTATCACAATTGCAAATTTTATATTTTCAAGAAAACATTTAGCCTAAATGCTCCCACTCATGTCACAAATCATTAATTATTGTAACTCATAAACAACATCATTGAAGCCTTATTATTTCGACCTCATACCCGAGATTGGAAACACTCCTTTCGTTCCACCTTCCAACAACTAGCATCGTCAACCAAATACCATCTGTCTTATTGGCGGATACCTTTCAGATTTACATCTTACATCATAAGACGCGATGACGCGACTGACCCCTGATGAACATTCATTGTTAAAAAATGGTCCGATGTCAATAACATTTCGACATTGGCCACAATTCATACTTTCATTTTTATCCACATTTACAATACGCCCACCTGAGACCCAAACATCGCACGTATTAATCTAAGTTAGTTAGCAAATATTATTGTCGTCATTGCTCATTTCTTGTCGTGATGTAAATACGACTTATCAGAAAATTAAAATTGATCTGATTTCAATAGATTCGGGTGTAATTGTTTATTTGGATCGAAGAGTAAAAAGCTGACATCCTGTTGATGGAATAATCAAGAATTCAAGACGCCGATCACAACAAATGCAGAACTCCTCCAACATCCGGTCCACTATGACTAGATGATAATGGCCCCAACAGAGTTTAAACTGTTGCTCGGCATATTTGTTGTTTATTCACGGCGAAGCCGCGATCGCGAATGGACGTGGCTGACCGTGAGTGTACACAATTCACTTTTACCTTCATCCTCACAACGTAACAGTGCAACGACGGAAACTGTGCTAAAATCGTGTGGCAATTAAGGTAATTATCCGCCACTGAAAGTGTCACTACGAGCAGATTTAAAGTAACCGCGCCCGACTGATCCATAGTATAGAAGATCTATCACATTTAAATCCTCGCGGTAAGAATTTCGGAATTTAGTGAGTGCCGTCAAGAACGCCCAAATTGGACGGTGCCCTAAATTAACGAGCCGTTGCTAGAATTCGTCAGATTCCGTTAGTTCGTGATTTAGCTCCGAGACACGATTGCCATGCGGACTGGTTTTATGTTTATGTAAAGCGAAGAAATAGGGCAATGGGTGAAAGTGAGGCTGATGCAGGTGGCGCAAAAAGTTTAAAACTGTAGGAAGTAGTGGCAAACCAAACGCGAACCTTCTCACAATTACGGGCAGCAGTGAGTCCAAGTACTCCACACGAGTATGTCGCGAAGAGAAATCTTAACACTCTAACAAACCAAAAAAAAAAGTCACAATAAACTAACTTCCTACTGCTACTACTTAAAATCATTTACATCACAAAAATGACATAAACGTGTTTGTTTTGCATGTCATTTCATCATTCCGTCATTGTTAAGGGATATGTGATAGTGTCATTTTTTTAGGTTATTTCTTACAAAACAAATTACCGTGAAATGTGTCAAAAATGGACTGTAACGGGGATTTTGGTGTTTTACCTCATTGAGTGTGTGTTTTCCTTGGAGAATGGTCTGGCAAGGACGCCCCCGATGGGCTGGTTAGCTTGGGAGCGTTTCAGGTGCAACACCGACTGCAAAAATGACCCAGAAAACTGCATAAGGTAAGGCACTCTCGATTTTCCCAGCTGGAACCCAAATTATTGACGAATTTTTAGCGAAAACTTATTTCGCACCATGGCCGATATCGTGGTCGCCGAAGGATATGCAGCTGCTGGATACGAATACATAAATGTGGACGACTGCTGGCTGGAGAAGGAACGCAGCAACTATGGACAACTGGTACCCGATCGACAAAGGTTTCCCAGGGGAATCAAGTCCCTATCAGACTATGTAAGAGATTTTTCACCTTATAGAACCGTTGCCATAAACTTGCGTCTCGTAAAGCCATAGTAATCAATTGATCAACCAGGAAAGTGACATGAAAATATTAAATCGTTTTCAAATTAGTTTTGTGGCAAAGTTCCGATAGTCCACTTAAACTTTTTGGAAGACAAAAAAAGGCAAATAATTTATTTAAATTAATTTCTAGAACGTCTTTTATAAAGTTCAAGATTGTCCAAACATTGCCCTTCAAAATCAAGGACTACAGTCACGCTTCTGTTACTACATAAATTATGTTCTGTTAATGTAAGTCAAATAAATGATTATTCTCATAATCATTTCCAAATTTTTTTAATCAGTGTTAAATAGCTCTTGGAAACGCGACATCTTTCGATCCAATCTCGTGAGTCGTTCTATGTGACCAGATTATGACCAAATTTGTTGTCATCACGGACGGTTGGAACAATTTTATATTTAAATTATAATTACTATCTTGGTAACGAACAAGATTAGAATTCTCGAATACCGATAAACTTTGTTGCAATATTTTTGTGTTAACAATATTTTTCCTGAACAGAAGGCCACCTATAAAGTAATAAACAAGATTACTCTTCAAATTAAAGTTCTTGAGCAATGTCTATAATCAACGACCACGCATGTGTCTGGCTAAGGTTAATTACTAGCGCCTTAATTCAGGCTATATGCACTAATTCCGCATGCAAGCTCACCTACATTATTCATAATTTTGGTGCATCGCCGGGCAAACGTTCAAATTTCCCTCCATAATTGTTGTAAATTGTTCAGCACCGCGTGAAAAAATAATTAAACAAACGCTTCGATTATGATCATCTTACCACGATCGATTTGTGCTTAGTTACAGTTTCTCCAGATAATAATAGTGACTCTTTAGTGAAGCTTCCCAGTAATTTCTTTTTTTTAAGAAAATAAGCTTTCTAAACGGTTTACTGCGATATAATTGACGCATCTGATATTTCTGCAACCTAAAAGGCGGTTGAGTAATAACAGTCGTCGTTAAATATTGAGCAAATGCGTTGCAGCAAAACAGTTTTTCCCATCGCATAAACCAGACATCTGTTACTTAAGCGTGGTTTAGAGAATGACTTTGTGCACTCGAGTTGAACGAGTCGTAAAACATGTGCATCGTTTATCGTCAACAATAAACAATAGATTAAGAAATAGAACAAAAAACGATATTTCATTTTGTAATGGTTAAATATAAACATTTTCAAAACTAGCGAAATTTTGAAAATTTTAAACTCAAAATTTAGCTAGTATTCAAAAAAGTAAACTAACATCTTCAGAAATTTCGGTAGCGCAATCAAAGGAATTTGCTAGTCATGTTGTCTAATCAAATTAATCGGTTCATTTAGTTACGATTTTCTGCATGGCGGCCCCCGAATAATAACTATTGACTGTTTCAGGTCCATTCCAAAGGTTTGAAGTTCGGAATTTACGAGGACTTCGGCAATTACACCTGTGCCGGTTACCCAGGTGTTTTGGGTTATTTGCAGAACGACGCCGAAACTTTTGCGTCCTGGAACGTAGATTACGTAAAATTAGATGGTTGTTATGCCCATCCTAGCGAAATGGATCGGGGCTATCCCGAATTCGGTTTCTATCTTAACCAAACCGGAAGAGCTATGATGTATTCCTGCAGTTGGCCAGTTTATCAAATATACGCGGGGATGCAACCCAATTTTACTTCTATCATAGAACATTGCAATTTGTGGAGGAATTTCGACGACATTCAGGACTCTTGGGCTAGTGTTGAGAGCATTATCGATTATTATGGAAATAACCAGGACGTCATTGTGGCCAACGCAGGACCTGGCCATTGGAACGACCCAGACATGGTAAGTCAAAAAATGGGTCGTAACTCAACCACATGTCGGTGTAATATTTGTTTTAACCACAAGTTGATTTGGAATAACCACAGTCGGAGCCTTAACCGCTAAGAAGGTCGCTAACTTTGACTATTCTACAAACGGTTTCTGTAATTATTTTCATTTGGGGCAACATTGTCTAAAATTTTGCTCCTCAAACTGGTGTTACAAATTTGTAGTTTTCTTGGAATCTTCAACTGCCATGTAGCGCTTAGGTTTTGTTACCTGAAGTGTTACCTAAAAGACGTGTCTTCTCTAGTTTACTAGGAATTCTCAAATTCTGTATTGGGCTTTGCGGTGTCACAATTAAGAACCAAGGCCATTTTTTAATGTGGAACTGTTTGTCATTTGCATATGCCGTCTGAAAGTATTTTTTAGCGCTTTCCGGAAACCGTCATGTAACTGGCGACCTTCCCTAATCCAAACCAGTGCGAAATACTCGCTCCACGTATCAACATTGCGTGTTATATAATTGCGTAAAATTTCACTCCAAAACGTTTTCGATTTCACTTCCGATTTCGACTAATGTCGGTTCACATGCCTTAAATACCGCACCAAAAGAAAAAATAATAATATCGATTGTTTACTGTTTATTGTTGAGTAACGCAACAATGTTTTGCGCATAGTTCAACTGGATTTGGCCCATGACATTTGTCAAGATTGTTGAAACCTTTTCGATTGTTACATTACGTCCTATTGTGATCATATCAATTTGTGCTGGTGCGGTATGATCGAAGAGCGTGTCATCAAATCGCCAGTGAAAGCTCCTAAGGCAAAATAAGGAACAGCGTCTCACTTAATCACTTGAACACCGTAGAGTATTGTTTTTGTTCAAACAGGGTCGCTACTGTGTTGAGTTGAGTAATAGTGCTTTCACAAACTGCGATACTTATCAACGTTTTAGTGATGCAGCCAAAAAAAAACTAGGCTGCCAAACGGATCAATTAAATTTTGGTCTACTTATTTTAAGCTGTTTTCGAAAAATGAAAGTGCGATTTGACTTCTTCGCGTTCCCATGTTTTTCTGCAACAAAGAGATCTATTTACTAGAAAGCGTTTTTTGATCACGTAATAGCTGGTCGGGCGGTGCTCCACGATAAGATAAACCAAAAAATTCGGAAACAATGACGAAAATTATAACGGAAACAAAGAAACGATTTCGGTATCGTTTCGATCAGATCGTTTCGGGGTTTTTCACACTGTCCAATTAGGGTCAGCGTGAATATTATCGTTCGTGAAGGATACGATGGAAGGACTGAAAGAATAGAAAGCTTCAGGAATCGTTTGTTTTATGACCCATAATTGCCGAAATTGTACCAATGACACGCGAAGAAACAATTGGTTTCCTGTCTTTGGCAACCTGTTGAAAAGGATGTGATTAATAATTCGCTACATTTACCATATAGTTAGATACTTGTTTTGCTCAACCAGTTGTTTCAATTCGAAAGCAAAGTACGAAGTACGTAGTTAACGTCGTACAATTAGCATTAAACGAATGAAAGTAGTGAAAATGTGACATTATTAATTTCAAATTCCTCATATAATTTTGCCTTTGACGGAAATAATATCGTAAATTATAAGAAAAATACAACTGCAAGTAAAAAGGTTCTTAGCTTGGTGATAAGTAAGTACTAGTAACTGTTTCTATGCTAAAAATAAAAAGTAATTATATAAATAGACCAGCAAAGGAAAGTTCCCATTACTAGTTGAGCAAACACCGAAATGACCATGGGGCTCTTCCGGCGACTGATTACGTAGATCATTTGAACGTTCAACTTTAAGTTGCACGTTATAATGAAAAGAGGCAAAAATGGGAAGTATGAATGAAGTAGGTATCAAACTACGTTCGAAGATGTGTTCTTTTTGTATTAGTGCTATTGTTTTATAATATATTTGCAAATTTTCACGTAACTCAAATAAAGTATCGGTATTTTAGTAACTGCATAGCTTGTCAGGTTGTATTTGGTAACTGTTGTGTAGCCATAGCCTGTCAGTAAATTATTGAAAGAGGTCTCTTCGACCGATTTGACGCCACGGTATCAGTGACGGCGATATAATTTACGGAATTAAATAGATTTGTGACCGAGAAGTCTCTATAACAAGCTGGAAATGTATCATATTATGATTAAAGTGATAGAACCTACAGCATAATGCTAGTGGTTAGTCACATCCACAGCACATACCAAACTCGTATCAGACCGTATATAAATTATTTATGATAAACGCTGGATCGAACCCTTTCACAGTTATAAAATTGTTACAACTACCGTGGATATCAACTCGGAAGAGGTGCAATGGCAACATGGAAGGATAATACAAACAAATAAAAATTTAAAGAAAATAGTGAAGAAAATGATAACTAAAATTTGTTTGCTTAACTAACACTTGTAACTAAAAAGGTCGTAGACGACAATAAACGACTATTAAGTGAGCAACATTTTGTCAGGTTTATTGAAGGTATGATACTATCTTTGAAACTAAGCCAAATTTTATTAGTCTGAAGATGCATTTATTACATAAAGTTATCCTAAAAAAGAGGACGATCAAAGTGAGGCAAACTTTAATCCAAATTGAGCTTTCTGAAAGAGCCGTCAACTCCGAAACACTTATTTTCCATCGACTTGCCTATCCTCAGATTTTCTTTTGAAATGTTTTCATAATTTTGATTGAAGAACTTCCGGTTTTCGTTAAATACCACATCCCATTTCTCTATAATAAAAATAATTAGCACAAATTATGGCTTTGAAACGTAGGTACTTTTCATTTCGTCGATACTTTCCAATTCACCGTTATAGTTAATCGGAAGACATTGTTTCGAAAAAAAAGCTGTCAAAGGCTCTCTATTTCCATGAACTTTTATCTAAAATTAAAAAAATGTTTCATAACGGCAATACAACCAAACATTCAGTACCTTCGAGTAAACTTTTTCGGGAAATCCCAGTTTTAACACAGCCATAAATATGTTAATGTAGCTTGGGGCGTTAATGATGTCAATCGACAATAGACGTCCAGAATACGCCCCCTGATCCAACCAATTTTAATAAAACATTGTTTTTTTTTATTATATACGAAACTTACCACATAGAGACGAAAACTACTAATTACTACTGGCAATAATATTTTCTTCATATGCTCAATCGTCATTCCTTCGGCATCTAGAATAATGTTGTCACCAATAGCGTAATCATTTCTCATTATTAACTCCAAAAGCAAAATAAAAAATTTGCAAGTTCTCACGTGGTTGAAGCTCTCTGGATCTTTGTTTTCAAATCTACACAACAAAATGCGTTCATGGTTCGATGTAAGGCGAGGAAGCGGTATTGTCAACCTAGAAAACTTTAATTAGTGACTCTCTTTGAACACCTACATATTTTCTACATAATTTCCGTCGATGGTAAAAATTCGTCGTTTTCTTCTTGGTAATATTGTCGGGAGATGCCCTTTAACGTGTAGTAACCCTCTATTTTCTTCTTTGTTTGTTCTACTCTAAATTTATTACGTAACAGGAGTCGTTCCAAAAAACCATTATCTAGGACATTATTGAAAATTAATAAGTTAATTGTTCAAAAGTTTACCTTGATTTTTTGGTAGGTGCTTTTGTTGCTTGATCCAATTTTGCAAAATCCTTAGATTTGATTTAATAGTTTTTTCATCCACTTCAAAATATTTTCGTACAGCTTTTACATCTTCTTCCGTATATTTGAGCAATGTTTCCATTTCTTAACAATAATAGGACAGTTGTTTATAAAAATATATAAAAATAATTATATGATAACGTCAAAGTTTTGTTATTTCCAAAGTTGATAATTTATCAATATAAATTATAACGATAACAAAAATAAAATTTAATCCGAAAATGGTTCGATTTTTTGTGAAATATTTAACACGTTTCACTAGATCGCACAACTCAATGAACATAAAGCTAATATTGACAATAACAGTGAGCAATTAACACTTCTTGTTTGCAACTGTATCATTTGTATTAAGAGTTGCAGATTTCTATAATAATGTATAGATATGTCGCAAAGAACTATAAGAATTAATAATAAATTTATAGTTTTGGGTTTCAACATACATTAGGGCACTGCAGTGCTCGCACTTGGTTTATAGCCAGAAGATCTGTGTGCTAGATACAACTATGATAGAAAATCAACTTACGAGTTTAGGTTTAAGTCTTCAGACCACCATCAGTTTGTAATATGTATGTGCACACCAGTGCAACTCGCGAAACAATGTCCGCTGTCCCCTTCTTCCAACATACGAACAAAAAGACAAATGTGGTTTATCAGTATTCTTGCTGTATATAATTTTATAACTAAATTTGTTACAAGTGGTAAAATTCTCTATGGTACGAAAATTATGTTTTTTGTCGCTAGTAAAATTGAAATCGAAATCTTATTCAACTTTCACTGAAAATATTGTAATAATTTTCATCTGAATTTCTATAGTTAAGCACTAATTCCATATATTAACAATAATAACCGAGTTGCTCTTATACGTGCATCCAAGAGAGAAATGAAATTGTGTGAAAATAAGTTCTTATTATTTTCATATTTTTATCAAATCTCTGCGTTATATTTTTCTAAAAATTATTTAAGTATTAGATGTTGTTACTTTAAGTAATAAATAATTTCCCAATACACACAAAAGCTTTATAACTAAAAGTTTACTTACCTGCAAGTAGACTGAAACTTTACAACAACAACAAGTTGTTGACCTTGTCTGCAGTGGCTTGCAAGATGCATTTCTGCGCATCTACGAGCTACAGTACAATGTCCAAAATCTCCTTCTACTCCCAAGAATTAAAATATATACATTGTTTATCAACAATTAAATTGCATGTACAATCAATTATTTTTTTCATTACTAAAAAATATGTTATGGAGAAAATCAATCAGATTTTTTTAAACAACTTAATTCATTTTAAGCCTTCTAAAATGTACTTTAATTTAAAGCTATTTGTCGTCCATAAAACATTTCATTTGTCGGAAATATATTAACAATTCTGATAGAAAAAGTTTCAGAAAAATTCCATATCTCTAAGTCTTAAATTTGAACATCAATAAAATAAGCTTTGTAATTTATTCTTCATATTTTCAAGTCTCCCCAATTCATCACCATAATTAGCATTTTAACTTACCTACAACTACGATTATTTTGAGAAAATGCGTAATAATAGCTCCGTATTGCCATAACTAAATACCAACAATAACAATCCAAGTGAATAAAAATTGATTCTATATTTTGGAATTAAGTTTTTTAGAAAGTACAAGCTTGAACACAGCCATTAAGATAATGATGTAACTAAAGATGAGATCAATTCAAATGGATATTGATTAATAGCAGTTCTTGATAGAATTGAACGAAAGATTTTAATTCCTATTGATTATGCAACAAAAATAAATAGCACGTAAAAATTACTTATATCTCTTAATGGATGTTGTCAACAAAAATTGCTCAGTATATTCAATTTTAATATGGTTCCTTCCCATATTGTAATTATTTCTCAATATGAACTATGTTATAATTAGAAACATACAAACCATTGAACAGCTGAGGATGGCTGGATTATTTAATGTAACGAGAAAGAAGCGTTCATCCAAATAGAAGCTTATAAATTAAATTTTGATTATGAAAATTTAGATGTTATAAGTAAATTTTACCAGATACTATACGACCTTAAGCTTTGAATAGATATGCGGTTCGCAAATGTGGTCCAAATTAGACGCTTTCATTAATTTATAGTCCGAGGGTATATTCAAAACGGCATTGACGGATAAGACAACTTTAATGGTAAAATATTTAACAACATTCACTATACAAGTAACAACCTAGTCATAGTAGATAGCACCGACGACCTTCAAAACTAGTTCAGTTACTTATATGAAACAAATAAAGAGGTCGGTTTGGACATGAATTTGTAACCCAGAGAGAATATTTTTCTGTAAATAATTAATTAACTCTAATTACTCTCGCCAACGACTGAAACTAGATAATTGCGTTTGTAAAATCTTACGAAATAGACATTTTGAAATAAGTAATCAAACTTGGGTGCGATACATTTTGGCGGAGGCGCCGGGTGAATCTGTTGCTTTTACATTGAATTGATTCGTAACAGTTTACAGACCAATCCGCTGCAAAATTTCATATTTTTAATCTAAGCTTCGGTAATTTTTTGATCATTCATAAATCACGAGTTTTAATTTCGTAACTTTGAACTGAAATCTGCCAATACTCTCAGACGAAATCGCGGTTATCCCGCTAATTAGTTTAATTTATATCCCAATAGCTACCTTCGAACCGCAAATTGCACAGTGCTGTTATAATAACTTGATTCTTTGTCCAAGTCCGGTATCTCGTCCTATTATTGTGCCATTTCAAAGTTATTATAATCATCTAATTTTTTTATTGAAACAGTTCGAAATTGACTGGGCTATAAAATTATGAATTCAATAAAACTTGATTTCGAAAGAAACCAATTGTTAGTAAAACATGATAATGATGTGATCTTTTTTGTCTTGTGACAACGCAAGTATCTTCAACCTCAAGTGATGCATATTTACTTTTACTTAAATAAATTCTATTAATATGGCAGCAATCAAACGTCACGATTAATTAAGTTACTACAAAAGAACCGGTACATAAAAGTTTCTTGACATTTCCGAAAACCTTGAATGAAAAATTGAAAAGTAAATAAGACAAATTCAAACTGGATCAATAAAATGTAAATTGGGTCAACTATGATCTTGTTCTTATTTTTACTACTCTCGCTTCTTCAATCTAATGCTGCGTGATTTCGACTTTAGCATAATAGATGTTTGTTGTATCTTGTTCAGTTTCCCACAGTACAACTACTTCTGCTGCGACACTATTATCGTGGAAAGTGGATGAAATTACGCAAATTTTCAACAGCTTTATGTTACGTAACGATATTATAAATTACTTATCTAACAAAAAATTTGCATTTACAGCTGATCATTGGCAATTTCGGTTTGAGTTACGAGCAGAGCAAAACTCAAATGGCGATCTGGGCGATAATGGCAGCACCTCTTTTGATGTCCGTCGATTTGCGGACTATCCGCCCAGAGTACAAAGCAATCCTACAAAATAAGAAGATTATAGCCGTCGATCAAGACCCGTTAGGGATACAAGGAAGGCGTATTTACAAGGTAAACAACCCACTAATTAATTCCGTTATAACTGTTAATTATTTAAAAATTTTAGCATAAAGGAATCGAGATTTGGTCTCGACCGATTACGCCGCTTTACCAAAACTATTTCTCTTATGCCATAGCGTTCTTGAACAGAAGAACGGACGGGACACCGTCGGACGTAGCGGTTACACTAAAAGAACTAGGATTGACGTCACCCACGGGATATAGAGTCGAGGTAAGTGCAAGGTTGTAATAAGTCAAGATTCCAACACTTCCTCCGATCTCACATAAAAACTTTCGTAACTTGGCCAACTCAATTTCTAGATGACATTGAACTTTTATTACTAAACTAAACTACACTCGGCGTCAAAAAAATCGATCCATTCACAATTCCTAACAAGCATTTTTCTCATTCGAATCGTATGTTTTGTTATTATGCAAAAATATCTTTCAGTCGCAATGAGCATTAAAAAAACATAATTTATAGCATGACAAATTTTTGCAAATTCTATAACCAATAAGAATTATTTTTGCGGTTTTTCAGGTACCACGCTATTTAGTCTGATTTATTGTCAAGCACCTCAAAATATTAGAGACATTTCAGCTATTAGCAAGGAAGATTATTAAAAACATTGTGTTGATTTAAGAAGGGTAGTACTAGTATTACGTTAGTTCTAGGTGTTGTGATTATAGTGTTCAATGAGGAAAATATATGCGTGAAACTGATAATGATGAAAGGAGGGTTAGATCAGATAAAAGAATATATACAAGATTTTTTAAATAATCACTAATATTAAGCGATTTGAATAATAGACATTACAGTTCAGGTTATAAATAAGTTGAAGAAAGTTGGAAATTTAGTAGTAAGGAAGAAACAGTACGACAAAAGTTTGTGGAATAAAGATTAAGTTCTAAAAGTCTACCAAATAAACTGAAATTGACTAGAGAGCAACGAAAAGAATGTCTTTGATTCTCACAAAAACATCTGTATTGCGATAATGAGGAACGAGTTCACGTGCTGTTTACAGAAAGAGGCAAATTTTGTTTTCGATTAGGGAAAAGTCCTTAGAGAACATGGCGAAGAGAGGTATTCACCCAATGCAACTTAGTTTCAAGGTTTTAAAGCTGTTTTTCCTGTAGTCGAGAGCTCTGATTTTAAGCAGAGGTTTACTGTGGTTGTGAGAGAAATAACAAATAAAGGCAGTTTAGGGTCTTTTAGATAAAGATTGACAAATTGAGGCAAATTTGCTGCTAGTTTACTAGTGCAAATATAATTTTAATTGATTGGTAATGAAATTTATGAGGTCTGTTTATATTTTAGCGCTTGTCAATGAAACGTTTATTGACCCTTATTTAAGGATATCGCGATTAATTGAACTCCACAAAGATTAAAAATATTACTTACTAAAGTATTTTACACCCAATTCCTTACCGATTTCTCCAAAATTCGAAGCAGTAAAGTTTTCCTCTTTGGTCTATAATAGATTTTCATCTTGTCCAGTTCGCCTCAACTTAGGAACAATTTCAAGATTAGACGTTGTAAATCGATTTGCCTTCTCCTCTTACCGTTTTGGATTACATGAGTCAATGAAAAATAACATCGTTACTATTTGGATATATATAATTCGTTTTTTATATAGACTAGATAACAAAAAATCTATTATTTATAATATCGCAATAATTTTTCATGTTCAAGATTCTAATACATAGCCACCGAACCTGAGAATAATCAGGAATTTAGGGGTCTTGCAACTATCTTAAGGCCCCTAAACACAGGCAAGAATGAAAATGTGGATGCAAAATATCGTTACGTTTTTGACCGCACAATGCTACATTAAGCTCCGGTTGCACAACCGTGACAAGAGTTTAACAACCCATTAGCGACTCTTTGAAATTTTTATTATATTCGCTGAATGTTTGTTACATTCTGTAGGAATTTAACAGACATTAACTATGATTGCAAGTTATTGCAAATGTACTCTTATGGTCGGTCGCATTATTATGTTTTGAAGTTTTTTTAACTTTCGGTTATTTTAGAAGACACCCTTTAGACCATATGCGGCCATAATTTTTCTTTTTTCTTATTTTGTTTTTGCGTGTATAAGCGCATACAACTGCATAGCCATCATCTTCCACGAACACCTTACAAACATCGTAGTAGCTACGCGAAAACTGTTAATTAACTTCGTGCGTCTGTAATCAAAGCTGTTAGTGTACGCAATTGTTTACACATTGATGTGTACACGTACATATTCTAAAGTATGCAGGTCCATTGTGTAAGTGCCCTTAGTCGGGACATAGCTAGTTCCTCTGTTTATTGGTCATTCCTAAACTAAAAACTATAAACCGATTTAGCCTCTTCTCTTTTAAATTTCACGAATCAAAAGAATATTAATATGTAAACTACATAAAGTAGACATCAAATAGACGATTTAACCCGCAAGAAGCTCGAAATCTGTAATTATTCGATACTCAATCTTAATATTTGCTTTTGTTACTTAAGCCCAATTTATTTAAGTTTTTACTTTTGACCACTATTTCTATTATTTATAAAAAAAATGGTGCATTTTATCGTCTTTAAAAAATTTATCAACATTTTCACAATCACTGAACTTTGATAAATATGTATATATGGATACGGAACAAAAAGGATATTTCTCATGTGTAGAATAAACTTCAGTTCATGGATCGAATTTTTTACGGCCGAAGGTATATTATGGGAACAATTCACAAGATTTACAACATTTAAAGTTTTACATTCTCGAGAATTACGTCGATTATTTACGTAATAAGCTACAAGCTATCAATTAGCAATTAAGTATGTGTTTGAGAAAGTTAATGGCAAACAATTTCCTGTCTGCTACTCTGAATTCATGACATTAATTTTCAGGACTTATACGAAGACGTGGATTATGGCGTGTTATCCGCACAAACCAAAATCAAAGTGAAAGTGAATCCATCCGGTAAGTCAAATGGTTTTCAACTACTTAACGATACTTAAACCAATTTCTATTAGGTGTCGTGATACTACGAGCGGATGTTCAGGGAGATTTTAAGCGCAGAACTCCCTATTACACCACAGAACGAACAGTTTATAACCCCTTAAATCAAGTGTTTAGAATACGTAACAACGGATTTTAGTTTGTGTATATAAGAAAATAAATTAATTTAGGTACAGGCTTTATTGTAATTTAATTAAAAAACAATTACCCAACAAACATTTTTGTTAATTTATAATGTATTGATATTTATTGTTGCCTAGTAAAAGAATCACCGATAATCCCCGCAGATTCTTTCTCAACCTTGAACAAGTCAATGAACCCTCTATTAAGTCATCTGTAAATACCAAAGCATTGATTTGAAGTAATTTTAGATATTGACTCACCTTTTTTTACTTCAACTGGTTTGTGTAAGTAGAAAACTGTTTGTTGCCAATGTGTTTTGGAAGCATGTGGTCCAGTCGAAAATTGAACACTTTCAGGTAAGTCGAAAAATGTGTCGAAATAGCCAGCTATTGACGTGAGAATGCCATCACTGATAATTTGTAGGGTGAATTTGGAAGTAAACTCGCAAGTGTTTACCGTGCAAGTACTCAAGTCTATTTCTTTCAACGTGACGGGGGCAGTAATAATTTTATCATTTGGAACAGTTTCTATTACTGCTTCGGTGAGAACGTCGTTCTTCATGCATTTCATAGAAAAACCGTAGACGTCATCCCAGAAATTGACCAGTTTGTCGTAGCGATCTAGAATAACAATAAAAACGCTCTTTAGGTCCACTTTTAGCCATAAATAAATTTCAATAGCATTCCCGAAAGTTTATTCTCGACATCATAAGCATTAACGGAGAATATATAAACCATTTAAAATAGGCCGACGATATTGCATTAATAATAGAAAACAAAAAAGAACTACAACTGATGATTAACGACTTAGATAGGCAACTAGAAAAATATAAGTAAGAGTGATAATGAAACAAAAGTAATACCAAATCATGAAGAACTAATAATAACAGCCTAACAAGAAACCATAGAATAAGTCACAGAATTTACAAAAAATTGTAAAATTAAACCCAAAAATCCAAGACATAGAAACGAGAAGGAATATCAGGCAAGTGGAAATTTGTCGGTCATATCGCAAAATAAAGGATAGAATAAGACCATAATGACCTGGAGATCATAGGAATATAAAAAAAACATGAAGACTACTAATGTGGTGGGCGCACGTTCTAAGAATCAGCTCGGAGCAAGATTCATTCATATGACTCAAGATAAAGAGAAGTGGAGGAAAGAAAGAGAAGCCCTATCTCCAACAAGTCAATCTTTCTTCTAATCATTACCAATATTATTTTTAGAAGTTCATGCAATTTTAGTATATATTCAAGGGAGTAATTGAATGTATAAGAAACCAATTAGGAAATCACAATATATCACTTGGTAGATTAAACCTTATTTGAAGAGCTAACACTAACAATTTTTACGTTTACATGCAATTTTATCTGGAGAAATACTGGTTAATAAAATGTATTTCTCCATCTTACTTTCCCATTTTTCAGTAGATCTTTTATTTCAATACATCATAGACAAAAAAATGCATTTGTTGATTCCAGTTGTTGCAAATTTTCTTCAATATGAATAAATTTCTGAAAAATACCGGAGTTAAGAGTTTATGACCTAAATGCTTTTTTAAAATTAGTTTTCAAACTATTTTAACAAATTTGTCGGTTATTTTAAGGACACGTTTTAATCTCGGGATTTGCTCAAAAAAGTGTTTATCCAAAGATATGATTCGATTATACATGGTTGTACTGTATAGAAAATGCAAACCGTAATAAACTGCTATAAAGAAATATCTGAGATATAATTTGGAAAAACATTTATGATGTTTATAACAAAAAAAAATAATTTATAAGTTATTTAAAGAAAAGTTGTGCCCCTTAGAAGACTTAATAGTCTCAACATGTAGAGACATTTGATCAGAAACCAGAATAATCTTTCTTGAAACTGCGTAATTTTATACTTTCTTATCCCTAAATAAGAAACTACTTGCAAATCCCTTTACAGGTTACATAAGATAATTCTCATCAAACTATCCACTTGTTTGCAGTAATTTCTCCTGTATGCATTGTTGTACATCAGCAAATTTTGCATTTTCAGCATTGTTGCCCTCTGTAAATCAAGAAAAGCTTGCAAACATCTCATATCACCTGCTCTTACATTACTCTCGCTCTGCTCCGTTCTGGGGAATCAGATGTTAAGGTGGACCCAGATATGATAAACAAACATGAATGATGAATTTCTAATCAATGAAGTATAGTCTAGACATATCGCCAAGGAGGATTGTTTTGTTGTTTGGCATGTTCTTTATGGTTCCTTAGTGCTCGTTTATTATATCTGGACTCGTCTTAAAAACCAAAAGCAGTCATAGAACAAAACGAAAATTCTCCAACTAAAATTTCTCTAGCCTCCTCTCTCTAACTTCATTATCCATTATCTTCCCTTTCTTTTACAAAGATTTCTCTAAAATACTAGGTTCAACAAAACATTCGCCAAATACCAAAAAGCTTTAGGTCAATTTAAATATGCTGAAAATACAAAAACTGCTTAAGGATAGCATTCAAATTTACCGGGCCAGTAATTACTGTGATCAACTGTAATAAAAAAAAAACTTTTGGACAACGAGTAGGTAAATAACCTTTTTGTTGCTACTGTTTTAAGAAATTGCCCGGCCAGGCAACTTGTAAAAATTACACACAAAACCTCAGTCTAAGAACTTGTGAACTGCATGTTGAAAAACTTATCACTGTTACCTGTGTCTGAGCATCCCACTAAATTAACGTTGCACCTGTTTGGCAACAAAACCCCTCCTGCACTTAAATGATGATCCCTGGCATAAATAAAACTATCAAGCATGCCTTCAAATAACAAAAAATAGCCCATCCATTCAGAGACAATTATATCAAGCTTTTCTACAGGCAATTCTGTATCTTCAATTCGGCCCCTAATCAAGTGAATGGTTTCCTGAAAACCGTTCTCCCTACAAGCAAATATTACGTACAAATTGTAGGAAAAACTCGTGTAATTCCATACTAACCTAACAATATCCATTGCCTTGTACACAATATCTGATTGATCGATTCCATATACTGCTGATGCCCCAGCTTTTGCTGCAAACATTGACAAAATCGCCGTGCCACAACCAACATCAAGAACTGTTTTTCCGTTAAAGCTTTGAGCATTTTTTAAAATTGCATCGCGATAACTCTCAGTACGGACTTGATCCTAAAATTTTAAAAACTTACATAATTATGTTACCAAAACGTTGAATTTTACATTCAACATCTCATGATGAATTCCAAAATGGGAATATGAATTAAAATAATCACTATCACAGCCTAAAGGTAAATTTCCCACAGATGAGGGTAAGGAGTTCTGAACAGCAACATCTCCAGTTTCCATAATTCTCTTGGTTACTTCTTTCATTTTAGTTATGTCCTTGATTGCATTTTCCAGCAACATGTCTTTGTTTCTCACCTAATAAAAACGAAATAATATAATAAATAACAATTAAAATTCTTAGATTACTTGTAGAGTTAACGTTTGAATTTGGCGTTGCAAATCCGAGAAATTTATGTTGCTTATTGGAGTTTTGCCGTCAATTGCATAATGAGGAGTTGAGGGGGCGCTACCCAAATCTTCAAAATCTGCAAAAATATTTTTTTAAGAAAAGAAAACCATTCATGTAAAACTTACCATACAGCAACCAAGGCTCCATGTCGCCTGTTTTAAGATATATATCATCCTCCCATAAAGCTACTTCAGATTCAGTCAACATTTTCGGATCTGGTTTCTGTATTCTTATGTAATTAACCATTTTGAAATATGAATAACAATCCATGTTATACTTGTTTTTCAATTCGAGTAAATCAAAATTGTGCTCAGTGCGACAATGATCTAGAGCCACGGCTATAGTAAGGAACTGAAGAGGACAAAAAAGACAAGTTGTTTGTTCTCCAGTCACTTCCATTTCGTGCCATTCATCGGAATCGCCGTTATCGTCAGCATCACTACATTGGTCCACAAGGAAAGAAGCACCTGAAATTAGGATGTTTCCCAATTGCGCCACCAATTAAAAATCACTTACCTTCGCCATCTGCCATATTTTTAACAATACGAAATTGAAGGAATAAACAGAAACACGTGTGAAAACAAGACGGTTGAGGTTAGAATCACCAATGGAAAGAGCCAAGAAAAACCTCAGCGGTTAAAATTAAGGACCGTTTATACTTCTATAAAAATAACGATTTAATGCGAATTTAATGATTGCAAATTGAAATTATCGGTTTAAATCCGCCTCAACTGACACTTCAGATTACTGGTATGGTTACAGTGTAGAGATGAGTCGGTCGCGAACGAGTCGGCTCAGTGAACCGGCTCTTTACATTTACGTCAAGAGCCGGTTCAGCAGCGACGTCAAGAACCGACTCTCGGCTCTTTGCGTCGGCTCTCTACGTCTGCGCACTGCGCACTGAGCCGAACCGTTCGCGACCGATTCATCTCTCACGGCTCTTTTAAAAAAAAATTGTTTGGTTCTGACTTTCTCACTCGGATCGGAAGTTTTTCGAACACATCATTTTTACAGAAATAAAGAGTTGTCATTTTGTCTAATGATAAGTTGTTGTGAGGTGAACTGTTTCTGATGTCAGTAACTCAATTTTGCAATTTTTGTTAGTTACGCCACTTCGTATCAACAGCGACGAATTGACTCAGTTCAGTTCAATTTAATTTTTGTATTCGGTTCTTTGCCGAGACTCAGTTCAATGTTCTGTTCAGTTATGTTGAGAGCCGAAAGTTGACACATAGAATTTTTAGTTGCGAAAATCGAAAATGAAAAGAGAGAAAAGAAAAAAAACTAAAAATTAGAAGTTTACGAAATGATTGCCGAATCTTAAAATGTTTGAAATTGTAGTTTTAATCGAATCGGTTCACTTGACCACGACCATATGGTAATAATCTATTATCAAATTTATTTATCTTGGTAACAAACAAAATTAAGGCCACACAAAAATTTGAAAAAGTAGGTAATATCAATTAGTTGCCAAAAAAACTTTTGTTAAAACAAAGAATTTTTTTGCTACAATTATGGCCCACATAATACATCAATACTTTTCAGAATATGGAGTGCTATACTAGTGTAGATTATATCTAATTATCGATAATTGCCCACAAATTAATATCTGAGATATAATTTTAATGATAACCTACGAGTGTAAAGAGCTACGCTTCAAAATTAATCGAATTAAAAAATAGTAAACACAAATTGAGTCTCTTTCTGAGTAAAATTTGTCTTGGATTCTCTTTGCAATAGCATAGGTCCGAAATTGTTGAAATATTTATTTATTGGAATGAGTGCTGGCAGGTAATTTTTGCTTAAACAAAGGATCCGTTAAACTTTTTACTAACTCAACCAATGTCAGCATAATACACAATGACAATGGCGCTGTATGCATGAGTCATAACAAAGATTTGACCATGCAATGCAGCAGTACGGATCTTCAGCTTCGGTACTTTTCGTTTGGGTCTTTTTGAATCGGTTCACGAAAGAGTCGGTTCGCCAAAGAGCCGGTTCGAAGATCCGAATCTTTGAAGTGATCCAGATTCACTGAACCGGTTCAGCGAAAAGAGCCGTTTTGCCCACCTCTATTACAGTGGCGGCTCGCCCGGGTAGGCAAGGTAGGCGAGGCGCCGCCTGCCCTACTTATCCAGCCATATGAAAATAAATATTTTATAATTAAATATTAATTTTCCATTTGTATTAAATGTATATAAGATAATGTTAAAAAAGAATGCTATAAAATATTGCTAATATTAATAATTATGAATTATCAGTAACAGAAAAAAAAATTGAACGGCGCCGATTTCTTCTCTTTCGCCCGCCGTCCGCAAAGTGCATCGATGCTCATCGTCGCCTACCCAGTAGGGCAGGCGACAAAAATTGTCGCCTGCCTTGATATACTTCTGTCCTTCTTTTACTTATAGCAAGATAAACGTAAACGACCTTGAAATTTCAGTGGTAAGCAGCGGCCTGTAGGCTCCAACTTGCATCGCTTGCCTTTGATATCGTTCTGGTTCGGCTTTTTTCGGCTTGGGATTAGCATTACTGCTAAAACCGAAGCTTTGTGTGTTGCTGTGTTATACAAGTACGAAACACATTCTTGTCTTGCTATTCTCAGCTTTATGTATACCTGTGCTATGTTAGATTTTACCTGGTTGCGTGTACAGGTGTTCCCAGGTGTGTGACTTTTACCTTACCTCAGGTTCGAGTGACTTAGAGCGCTGACTTAGATAAGTATACTTTGATTTAAATTTTCGTAAAGACTGCCCATTTTTCTAAAATGGACGTTGTCCACGATATCGTGTGTAGTTTAGTAGAAACGCCGTTTTCACGGCGGGATAACCATGAACGTAACGAAATATTATCAATTGGCCGCCCTACCCCTAATGTTAATATATTATCCCTAGATAAGAAGCGCGGTCAAACTTTTTCTCGGTCGTTTAAAATAACTTGGTATGAAACTCATAGATGGTTATGTGGAAGTTATTTCAAAAAAGCTTTCTTTTGTTGGCCCTGCCTTTTGCTTTCAAATACAAGACAAAATGTGTGGGTTTCTCAGGGGTACTGTGATTTGAAAAATTTATCCGGTAGTGTAAAAAAGCATGAGTTATCTAAGGAGCATTTGGGCAACTTTGCGTCTTTAAAACGCCTTGAAAGAAATGCATCCACCATAAGTGATGCTTTAAAAATACATTCCTCGTTTTCACTTCAAGTATATAACGAAGAAGTTAGAAAAAATAGAAAGCTACTGTCTTACTTAATTGATGTAACTGTTTTATTAGCAAAACAAGAGCCTGCCTTTAGAGGTAGAGATGAAAGCGAAACTTCTGCGAATGCAGGAAATTATAGGGCATTTTTTAAAATACTCGTAAAACGTGACAAAGAAGTTGTTTGTCATATAGAAAAAATTAAAGGTGTATTCACGGGGTTGTCAAAATCAATTCAAAATGATTTAATTCAATGTATAAAGGGCCATATTTCAGATGTTATTGCTGCAGAATTAAGAGCTTGCCAATTTTTTTCTCTTGCAGCCAATGACACTACAGATATTGCAGAAAAATCACAATGTGCTGTTTCAATAAGATTTGTTACAAAGCTAGGTGAAATAAAAGAGCGATTTTTAGGATTTTACGACGTAAGTGAGGATAGGACAGCTGATGCTTTGTACATGTTAATAAGTAATGTTTTAGAACCTTATAATTATAAACAGAAATTAGTTGCCCAATGTTATGATGGGGCAAGTGTCATGGCTGGTTCTCTAAATGGTCTGCAAATTAAAATTAAACAAGATGCCCCAAATGCTCTTTTTACTCACTGTTGTGCGCACCGTTTAAATCTAGTATTGCAAAATGGTTCAAAATGTATTACGAAGTGCAAAATTTATTTTAAAACTCTTACATCAATACCTGTATTTTTTAATCAATCGGCTAAAAGAACTTTTGTTTTAGATTCAGTAATTGGTAGGAGAATACCAACAAGTTGTGAAACACGATGGGCTTCGCGCTCAAAAAATTTTTCACCTCGTAGACTCTCAGTTCATAAATTTAAAAGAAGTATTTTCAGAAATAAAGGAGGATTCAACCTCAACCACAGAGTCCGTTTACGGAGCTACGGGTTACCTTAAACATTTAAATGACTTGACAGTATATAATGAAATTTTCAGAATAACAGACATATTATACAACATTCTACAAAGTAAATCTTTGGATATTAATTATTGTCAAAATAGAATTAAAGATACCAACACTCAGATGCAAAATTTAAGAACTGATGCACATTTTGACAGGCTTTATGAAACGGCCGAGTTGAAGGCAAAAATGGAATCTTCAGAAGAGCACAAGTCAAAAAGAATTAAACTCGCAGGTATTCATAATGAGAAAACCACATGTAAAGTTTTGTATTTTGAAATTATCGATAACATCATAATGCAGTTAAACATTCGTTTTGCCGATATGGAACAGATGGTGTATTTTTCTTTAACAGATTCTTCAAAATTAAAACAGTTTTGCCAAGTTTTCCCGTTTAAATTAGTTTCAGCTTTAATGTGCCAATTTAGTAACATTTTTGATAAACAGAAATTAATTAATGAATTAAGTGTAATTTATAATGATGCTCAATTCGAAAATTGTAAACTCAATCAAATCGTAAAAACTTTTGTAGACAACGAATTTCCCGAAATATTTCCAGAAGCGTATAAATTATTCGTATTAATTTCCACGATGCCAACTACGAGTGTTTCAGTTGAAAGAGATTTTTCTTGTTTAAAACGGATCAAGAGCGATTCTAGAAATTCAATGTCACAAGACCGATTGTCTTCTCTTTCTTTACTGGCTATTGAAAAGGAACTCCTTTCTGAGCGGTGTCTTCAAAACGATTTTGAAGATGACATTATAAAGAGGTTTTCAATGTTGAAAGATAGGCGTATTAATTTAATTTTTAAAACATAATGCAGTAATTATTAGACTTGATTTTTGATCATTTATTCATTCAGTCTTTCAACAATATTTTTTATCAAATTTGCTATTTCTTTCATTGTTTGATTACGTTCATGATTTCCAGAATTTATATGGGAAAATGCTGTACTTGCCTAAAAAAAACATTGCTATTTTTAATCTCTAGATATATGCAAAACCCCGAAAGAGGCTTACATATTTTTCTCCCATTTTTCTATTTTGTATTTTTGTAAATATTTGCAAAAGTTGAAATTGATGACGTACGTAGTCTCATATCCCAGATTCACACCTATATTGAACGGGTTCTCGTTTTAGTTACTATGCTACACTGCCAGTAGAGGACGCGCATGTGTAAACCGGAAAGGAATTCGATTTACAAATAGATGGAAGGCTGTCGTGTTTTCTGAGTGTGTAAGATAAAACCATATTAGACTGTAGCAACCTTCCCTGTCTGATCGCAACTGTCCGTGATCGTCGTTGCCTGATAGTGATGGCGAAAAAGTAATCATTCGTTACTCGAGTACTCGTTACTCGAGAAGATCCAAAGTACCGATTACTCGTTCCACAATGTATTCGTGACTTTCGTTACTTTGATTACTTTCGTTACTTTCGTTACTTTGATTACTTTCGTTACTTTGATTACTTTGAGTACTCGATACTAGAGAGTAGTTGGTTGCAGAACGAGTACTCGGTACAAAGTAATCATTCGTTACAATCGGTACTTTGATTACTTTGATTACTTCGTTACTTTCGATACATCGGTAGGGATAGAGAAAAAGTAATCATTTGTTACTCAATAGTCCGTACTCCATTCGCGGTCTCGGATATTCGGTCTTAGTCTCGATGTCGCTCACGCTTATAGTCTCGATGTCGCTCACGCTTATGGAGCCAATACTATTATGTAATATTCGCATCACGGTTGTGTATTTTACAAAAGAGCTGGAATGTACTTTTCGTTCTTGATTTATGTTATTAAATAAATAACTAAATAAATAAATAAATAAATAGATAGATAGATGGATGGATGGATGGATGGATGGATGGATGGATGGATGGATGGATGGATGGATGGATGGATGGATGGATGGATGGATGGATGGATGGATGGATGGATGGATGGATGGATGGATGGATGGATGGATGGATGGATGGATGGATGGATGGATGGATGGATGGATGGATGGATGGATGGATGGATGGATGGATGGATGGATGGATGGATGGATGGATGGATGGATGGATGGATGGATGGATGGATGGATGGATGGATGGATGGATGGATGGATGGATGGATGGATGGATGGATGGATGGATGGATGGATGGATGGATGGATGGATGGATGGATGGATGGATGGATGGATGGATGGATGGATGGATGGATGGATGGATGGATGGATGGATGGATGGATGGATGGATGGATGGATGGATTGAAATTAAAATTAAAATTAAAACTCAACTTTCTCAGTTACCACCACAAGACTTTTGTTTTTTTTTCGTTAGTTTGTTCCGCTAAAAGCCGCGTTTCCACCAAAAGTCGTCATGAAAACACGCCTCTAAAGGACGAAATTTAAAGGATTGCTTTTCGAGGGAGTTTGTTAAAAAATGCACCTTTAGCGTTGCACGCCGAAACGATTCGAAATCCTTTCCCTCTCTGATTATTCAAATCGTACGATTGGACATAGTGCGGCTCCTACATTCACTGATTTGTCGATGCGATAATCTGGAACCGGGGAGGCGCAGGAATTTTTTCCATAATAACATGCAATTTTTCATTATTTTCCGAATTTTCCCCCAATTTTAGGCGATTCTCTTCTACCAAAATCTCAATTTTTTGCAATTACTGACCATCAAGAGCAAAGGGTACGGGTTCTTCAGCTTCAAGCATCCGGTCGACTTCACGAATACTATGAAGGAAATGAACGGTAAGTTTCCTGTTTTTTTCGTATTTTAATTAGACAATACAAAAATTAAAACTCAACTTTCTCATTTACCACCACAAGACTTTCGTTTTGGACTAATTAGAAAGTTCTTTGAATTTCTGTTAAAATCTTTAGTTTTGAAGTATTTAATTTTGTTAAATGTTCTGGAATTTATCGATTAAAGACCAGTTACATTAAAAAAAATTCGTTGACTCAGAGTAATTAATTTCAGTTTTAGTATTTTTGAAAAAAAAACCAATTCTTTATGCCGTTTTATTGCCCCATTTTAGACTTTTTGGTTTGTTAACGCAACACAACGGCGAAAATTTGATTTTAACATTTAATTTTTAAGTAAGAATTAACGAATAAAGAAAATCGGTCAAAAATAGAAATTCAACTTTCTTATTTACCAATACAGGATTTTCATTTTTGGCTTATATGTAAGTTCTTAGAATTTCTATTACAATGGGCCAGGTACTTGTATTCGAACCTCTTTTGTGATCGTTTTTGAAGCACTGAAAATTATCACTTAAAGCGATTGAGGGAGGAATTTTTTTAAATGATCGAAATGGCGCAATATGGTTGCATGATCGTCTTCAGAGACCCATACTAAAATTCAATGGGCATTTCAAAAATGAAAAAAGAATAAAAAAATGGAGGGTGTTCCATTTAAAATAAAGAAGTTGAGATCAACTTCCGGTATTATTTCTGAAATATTTTCTTTCGATCTATGTAGAAAATTTCAGATTTGTATCTTTGTTTCTCTATTTTCTAATGAGCTGTGAACCACCCTGTATATGATTTGATTTTTTTCTATAGTTCTTAGTAATTTTGGCTGGAAAAGACGCGCTTCCACATACGACAACGTTCATTAGTAAATTTGCTGCAAGCAAATTCATCAATAAATTATCAATAAAAAATTATTTTGTAATTAATAAAATTTGGGTCATCAATTTGACTAAAGTTAAAGGCGACTTGGCTCACCTGTGGCTCTGTAGCGCCGCCGAACTGTCACGTCTGGCCACATGTGAGGGCACTAGTGGAAATGACGCTGGGCGTCCTGACGCCTGCCGTACAATTTCAGTACTGCCTAAAGCGGCGCATCCACCAACAATAAAAGCATTACAAAAGGCGTTACTAATTCGTCGTCACCAGTCCGTTTCAAGATTTATAATTTTTGTTTCTTTTCAGGTCGTTACGTTGGCAGCAGACCGATCAAGTTGAGAAAAAGCACTTGGAGGAGCAGATGCATCGATATTGTTAAGAAGAAAGAAAAGGAAAGGGCGGCTCTCCTTACTATGCTGACTTCAGCTCCTGGCCGTTAGAAGGTATCCTGTAAATCGCCAAAACGAAGATATTTAATGTGCAAAATTGTATATACTTAAGAAATGTAAATTTTGAATAATTTCTCTAATTAAATTAATTAACTACATTAAATTACAATTAAACTGAGGGTAATTCTTGTAATTATTCTGTTTCAGCTACTGGCGAATTTAGGTGGCGTCCTTCTTCTTCCTCCTTTCCTGCGTCTCCTCCCTTATAAGCCACTTAACGTTTCGGCGGAAAATGAAAATTCCCGTTAAGGTCTCGTTAATCCTTTTGTGCTCCCAAGCCATTTCGCCGCTTAAGGGTCATTTAATTATTTTTTTAAATCGTTTTAACATTTTTTTATTCTTCATTCAAGCGTCTCTTGACGATTAGGTTGTCTGGACGATCTTTTGTCAGGAAGCAATTTTCTGGAAGAAGCTCCTGCCACCCCAAGCAAATTGACAATGGTTTTATGACATGGCGGTTTTAATCTGTACAAATGGCCTTTTAACAACTCGACCTTTTTACGTGACAAATAGCGGGACACTTCAAAGATATCACTTAAATCTTCGACCGTAAATTTTACAAAGATAATGCTTGCAAAACCCCTGGGTCTGTTACGCAACTGCCAGCACGACACACTCAAATATGAAAATCGACGAACTTTTACTTACATGAAAAAACCCGCTACAAGACGTTCCATTTTGGGAGCTCGGTCAAGTTGGCCCCCGACTTTCGATTTTTTATTTTTTTTCCAGTGGCATCAATTGTGCTGGTTTTGTGCTAAATTGTGCTGATATTTTTTTCAATTGTGCTAGTCTCTAAATAACAAAAAACTAAAAAACAAATCCGGGGGCCAACTTGACCGCCAGCCCCCCATTATTTTCATTTTTTTATAATAACAATAAGATAAAAACATTCTATAAAAGTCAGGGGGGCTAGCTGGTGGCGTTCACCGTTTTCATAGGATTAATATATTTTTTTTAATGTTACAAACAAGCACAATTGAAAAAAACAGCGTTACAATTGAGCACAAGACGAGTACAACTAGAAAAGTTAAAAATATTCTGAAAAAAGTCAGGGGGGCTACCTAGTGGCCGTCGGCATTGCCATAGAATTACTTTCAAATTTTTTTTGATTTGTTACAAACGGGCACAATTGGAGAAAGCATCGGTATTATTGAGCACGAAACGAGTACAATTGGGAATGCCAAAAATATTATAAAAAAATGAAAATAATGGGGGGCTGGTGGTCAAGTTGGCCCCCGGATTTGTTTTTTAGTTTTTTGTTATTTAGAGACTAGCACAATTGAAAAAAATATCAGCACAATTTAGCACAAAACCAACACAATTGATGCCACAGAAAAAAAAATAAAAATTCAAAAGTCGGGGGCTAACTTGACCGAGCTGCAAAGGAATTTACTATTACCTTTGTATATGGATTATAAGTAGGACAAGGGAGGTCCAAAAAGGTTTAGTACCGGTACAAGGCGGATAGATAGCGTCGATACTTTCAAGATCGCTCGGCTTTTGACTTTGCTTATCATCCCCACTACGGCTTGGTTTCATTCATCAACAACCGGCAGACTCCGGTGGAGACACACCAGCAATGCGTCAAAATAAACAACGAAATTTTATACGGCTGTTGCCGACAACGAACAAAATATCGTTGGTCCAAGTGTTGCGGGTTTTTTCTTGAAAATATAGACGATGCTGCAGAAGTGGTTGCTATGGGCATCCAAGATGATGGAAGTGCTTTACCTGAAGCGCTTTTATCATCTCCCGAACAGTTAGATGTGACTCTAGAGGAATGCTCAGCCGTTCATCTTACGGAATATTTAATAAAAAAATGTGTCGAAAAACTTGAATGCCATAATTGCCAAAAAACCTTTCTGACGGTACAGAGTTTAGAAAACAAAGAAAAAATACTTAAATATATCTTTTTAATTATTGTCCTGAAAATACGTGTTCCTTACAAACCCCAACTGAACTTTTGAAAAAGTTTATAATAATTGCTATGAGAAAAATTAGGGGGGTTATTAAGCTCGGTCAAGTTAGCCTCCCACTTTCTGATTTTAATTTTTTTTTATGTCATCAATTGTGCTGGTTTTTTGCTTAATTGCGCTGATATTTATTTTAATTGTGCTAATCTAAAAAGCAAAAAAAAATAAATAAATTCGGGGACCAACTTAAAAACCAACCTCTTATTCTTTTTCACTTTTTTACAATATTTTTGGCTTATTCAATTGTACTCGTTAACGATGTTTTTTTTAATTGTGCTCGTTTGTAAGTAAAAAATTTTTTTAAACAAATTTGAGGAGAGACTTGACCCTCCAACCTCCAATTATTTTTCACTTTTTTTACAATATTTTTGCATTATTCAATTGTGCTTATTTTGTGCTTACTGATACCGGTATATTTTGCTTTTTAGTAAGAAGCACAATTGAAATATACATCAGCATAATAGAGCAGAAAAGTAGCAGAATTGAATAAGCCAAAAATATTGTAAGAAAATGAAAAATAATGGCAGGCTGGTCAAATCGCCCATGAAATTAGTTTTTACTTTTTTTTTCTACTTACAAACGAGCACAATTGAAAAAACACCGGTATCAGTGGGCACAAAACGAGCACAATTGAATAAGCCAAAAATATTGCAAAAAAGTGAAAAAATGGGCTGCTAGCAATCAAGTTGGCCCCCGGATTTGTTTTCAATATTTTACTCTTTAGAGATGAGTACAATTGAAATAAATATCGGCACAATTGAGCACAAAACCAGCACAATTTATGACATTAAAAAATATTAAAATCTGAAAGTGAGAGGCTAACTTGACCGAACTGGGTTATTAAAGTTTTATTGGGCCAAAAAATATTGCAAAGCGCATAAAAGTTTCTATTATAAAAACTGGAACTAAAAATGTCCGGAAATGACTTCAAACAGAAACATCTGCATCACATAGAGATTTTATTTTAGAATTTTGAATCAAGACATTAATTTATAAGTGAAGCCAAATTTAAAACTACAAAGAAGCCAACCAAAATATCTATTCTGCAGCATTAGTAAATTATTTGTTCTCTTTTTCACGGGTAAAAAATTCTGTATTCGCGGATCCAAAACTATCGGTTTATCAAAATATTTATAAACAAACAAAATTTAGTGTCGTGATGCCGATATGTGACATTAAACTTAGAAAATTTGAGTGAAAGTTTATGAATGGCAAATAAGCTTTGTGTTTTCTTCAAAAAAATTGATCTGATAATAATAATTAATCTTGCTAAAATTCATCAAATTACTTTTATTATAATATATTTTTTTTATTATTTTGCAACCATGAAACGGATTCTTTATATTTCCAACAAATTACAAAATGCCACTCTGTATTAGCGGCACATTTTCGGAACGTACAATCGCCTTGCATTTCCAACTCGTATGTTAACATTTGAAACTAGCAACCTATTCTTATCGACTTAAGTGGATATCCGATTTTACTACGTAACGTGTCAAGTGTAAACAGCAAGGGCATTTACGTCGTTACGCACGAGATTCCAGTCTGCTTAGCTCAGATTTTTACCAAATGGATGGTTTGCATGGAATTCCGATAGAGGCAGCATCCACAAAGTAGCGTTGGCCTACTAGAAATAATCATACAACGCTATTACGTAAACGGGGACACTTACGAGGGTGGTTGGTACAAGGGGTTTCGGCAAGGTTACGGCGTTTATGTTTATAAACAACTTAACGTCACCCATACTGGTAATCAATTGCATAAGAGTTTTCAATTAGTTTGGTCGGCGACAATTTTTGGTAGGTATTTGGAAGGACGGCCGCATGGAGGGTGCAGGAATTTTAGATTACGGCTGCTACAAATACCACGGAAAATTCGAAAAAAACTTACCGAAAGGCTCGGGCTGTTTCGTTTTCGATAACGAGAAATTTATGCAGCACGGATTTTACGTCAATTTGCGAAACCCCGCTTTCGACTGCATCGGAGCTGATAAATTAGCATTGGACGACACTTTAGAAAGTTAGAAACTGGCGTTTTATTAGGGGGTGAAAATACGGGGGTTTTATTGATACAAGAAAAACTCGCAATAAATTCCCTCTAGTTTCCTCCATTAAAAGAAGAAATCTATAAATTCAGTGATTCAATGTGAATTTCAGATCCTGATTATCGCGGAAATCCTAGAGGAATCGTTCCAATTTGGCGAGCGAGAAGCGTAACTGAATTTAAACCGGAACTGCTACCTCCAGAACTAGTTCAATTAACAATTGACGATTCTCAAATGATGATCGTTGATATCATTGATTACCTCCAACAATATGATAAGGGAGGAGACGCAGGAAAGGAGGAAGAAGAAGGACGCCACTTAAATTCGCCAGTAGCTGAAACAGAAGATTTACAAGAATTACCCCCAGTTTAATTGTAACTTAATGTAGTTAATTAATTTAATTAGAGAAATTATTCAAAATCTACATTTCTTAAGTATATACAATTTTGCACATTAAATATCTTCGTTTTGGCGATTTACAGGATAACTTCTAACGGCCAGGACCTGAAGTCAGCATAGTAAGGAGAACCGCCCTTTCCTTTTCTTTCTTCTTAACAATATCGATGCATCTGTTCCTCCAAGTGCTTTTTCTCAACTTGATCGGTCTGCTGCCAACGTAACGACCTGAAAAGAAACAAAAATTATAAATCTTGAAACGGATTGGTGACGACGAATTAGTAACGCCTTTTGTAATGCTTTTATTGTTGGTGGATGCGCCGCTTTAGGCAGTACTGAAATTATACGGCAGGCGTCAGGACGCCCAGCGTCATTTCCTCTAGTGCCCACACATGTGGCCAGACGTGACAGTTCGGCGGCGCTACAGAGCGACAGGTGAGCCAAGTCGCCTTTAAATTTAGTCAAATTGATGTCCCAAATTTTATTAATTACGAAATAATTTTTTATTGATAATTTATTGATAAATTTGCTTGCAGCAAATTCACTAATGAATGTTGTCGTATGTGGAAGCGCGTATTTTCCAGCCAAGATTACTAAGAACTATAGAAAGAAAATCAAATCATATACAGGGTGGTTCACGGCTCATTAGAAAATAGAGAAACAAAGATACAAGTCTGAAATCTTGTACATAGATCAAACGAAAATATTTCAGAAATAATACCGGAAGTTGATCTCAACTTCTTTATTTTAAATGGAACACCCTCCATCTTTTTATTCTTTTTTCACTTTTGAAATGCCCATTGAATTATAGTATGGGTCTCTGAAGAGGATCATGCAACCATATTGCGCCATTTCGATCATTTAAAAAAATTCCTCCATCAATCGCTTTAAGTGATAATTTTCAGTGCTTCAAAAACGATCACAAAAGAGGTTCGAATACAAGTACCTGGCCCATTGTAATAGAAATTCTAAGAACTTACATATAAGCCGAAAATGAA
Organism: Pyrochroa serraticornis; assembly: GCA_905333025.2. Lineage (NCBI taxonomy): Eukaryota > Metazoa > Arthropoda > Insecta > Coleoptera > Pyrochroidae > Pyrochroa > Pyrochroa serraticornis. Next base: position 1,480,971 of record HG995157.1, on the reverse strand, counting down.
AATCCTGTATTGGTAAATAAGAAAGTTGAATTTCTATTTTTGACCGATTTTCTTTATTCGTTAATTCTTACTTAAAAATTAAATGTTAAAATCAAATTTTCGCCGTTGTGTTGCGTTAACAAACCAAAAAGTCTAAAATGGGGCAATAAAACGGCATAAAGAATTGTTTTTTTTTCAAAAATACTAAAACTGAAATTAATTACTCTGAGTCAACGAATTTGTTTTAATGTAACTGGTCTTTATTCGATAAATTCCAGAACATTTAACAAAATTAAATACATCAAAACTAAAGATTTTAACAGAAATTCAAAGAACTTTCTGATTAGTCCAAAACGAAAGTCTTGTGGTGGTAAATGAGAAAGTTGAGTTTTAATTTTTGTATTGTCTAATTAAAATACGAAAAAAACAGGAAACTTACCGTTCATTTCCTTCTTAGTTTTCGTGAAGTCGACCGGATGCTTGAAGCTGATGAACCCGTACCCTTTGCTCTTGCTGGTCAGTAATTGCAAAAAATTGAGATTTTGGTAGAAGAAAATCGCCTTAAATTGGGGGAAAATTCGGAAAATGATGAAAAATTGCATGTTATTATGGAAAAAATTCCTGCGCCTCCCCCGTTCCAGATTATCGCATCGACAAATCAGTGAATGTAGGAGCCGCACTATGTCCAATCGTACGATTTGAATAATCAGAGTGGGAAAGGATTTCGAATCATTTCGGCGTGCAACGCTAAAGGTGCATTTTTTAACAAACTTCCTCGAGGAGCAATCCTTTAAATTTCGTCCTTTAGAAGCGTGTTTCCATGACGACTTTTGGTGGAAACGCGGCTTTTAGCGGAACAAATTAACGAAAAAAAAAACGAAAGTCTTGTGGTGGTAACTGAGAAAGTTGAGTTTTAATTTTTGTATTGTCTAATTAAAATACGAAAAAAACAGGAAACTTACCGTTCATTTCCTTCATAGCTTTCCTGAAGTCGGCCGGATCCTTGAAGCTTATGAACCCGTAACCTTTGCTATTACTGGTCCGTCTGTCTCTTATCACTTTCGCCCTTTGAAAGGACGGAAATTTGTTAAATGTTCTTGTTAAAAGTTCATCAGTAACGTCGTTGCCCAAATCCCCACAAAAAATTCGAAAATCATCTTCAGGCCAATCAGCCAATGACTGATCTTCCCATGTTTGTCCTCCAGCTACTCGCATCAATTTATGATTCTTAGTTCCTCCACCTCTTCTTTTAAAATCATACGGTCCAAACGACTGAAGCGCACTACTCGCTTTACCTTGCGAAATCGCCAATGCTGCACTAACTTTCTCATGTTTTAACTTCTTCAGTTTCTTTTCTACTTTATTTTGTAACGCCATAAAATCAACTGCTGATTGTTTAGCAACTGCTGTTGGTGCAGGTTTTGGGGTAGGTGCAGCATATAAAGTGGGTTTTGCAGAAACTACAGCCGCTTGATATATGATAGGATGTGAAAATATTTCGTAATTAGATTTTTTATGTTTGACTTGATGAGATATTAACATTGGAGGTGTAGGTGGAGGAGGTATATTTCCAAAACTAGGTAAGCCAAAACCAGCATGGTACATGCCTTGGCCCGAAATTTCAGCTTTAAATCTAAAATTTTAAGGTTAAGTTACAATTTCTCTTTAATTTTAAAACACGTACCTGTTCATTTCGTCTTCCATTTGACGGAATTTATTGGAATTCATCTTGCATATAACTTATTTCTTTCAGCGTTATAGTTTAAAAGAAATTTATTAAAATAATTTTGTTTACGACGAACTAACGTTTTCACAACAAACACTGTCAACTGTTAACTGATACTGATAAAAATCTACAACGACACGAAGATTTATGAAAGGTTACAAGCGTGGAGGGGCACTCTTTGGCGCATGCGCAATAAGCGCGTAGTTTGAATTTGTGTCGTGGTTCTGAGCTTCTGCTAGATTTATTACGGTAAGTTTCTGCAAAATGTTTTGCAAATAATTAAGATAATATTTATATATCATAATTAATAAAAAGTAAATATAGTTTCATCGCAAGTGAAATTCCTGCCCTTAGACGCGTGATTCCAGAAAGTTCTAGAAAATTAAATCAGCGCTCTCTGCGTTCCTCGCCAGAAGCTCAATGACGTAACGAAGAAGTCAATCTAGCCTAAAATTATTTGACGTAAATTAATTGATTTAACCAAAAAATTGTATTAAATAGTACGCCGTGTCTAACCACACGCTAACCTGCGGCGTAAACCAGAGTTAACCGCACGCGAAATAGAAAAACCTCAAACATCGCTGCCAGCAGTGACGTCATTCTTGGGCGTCGACCCAATCCTAACAACGAGCGGCTGAGGAAAAATTTAGCAGTAGTTTAGAGTTTCATGAAAAGCATAATTTACCATTAAAGGCAGTAGGAATATTAAATCAGCTTCAACTGTTAAATACCCAATTAGTCTTGTGCTAATTTAGTAGTGTATAAAGAGTAAAATGAAATCTTGGATTGTTGAAAATGTTTAATAATTTGAAAATATTGTTTATAATTATGCTTTAATCCTAATTTAGGTTATTTTTTGTAATAAATCATTAGTCACGGTGACAAATTCTGTTTAGGGATGATTTAATCTATAAAAATTTAATTGTTTGTTACTTCTTAGTTTATAAATTGTTATACCTCTGTAGGAATTACAGTGATATTGATGTAATGATTAACTGGTTTAAAGAAAATAAAAAAAATGCAGAGAAAAACCTTCATTTATTAATCAATTTGTTTGATAACAGAAGATGGTTGCAAGTGTGCAAACATGCTCCCCCTTTTGAACCCAATCGGATTTAGGACATTACCTACTACGCGCCTAAGGTGACGATTAACTCCTTTAACGCCACTTTTCCAAATTCCTCCCAACTGAGGTCAACGAGATGCAGTTAACTTCCATTTAATGTACGAGGTATGCTAATTTGATCCATTTGTTCGACTTCCTTTACAAATTGGTTCCGAATCAGTCGAATAGTAGAAAGTACTGACTTGTCCCATTTTAATGGCAGGGACCATAACTACAGAAGAATGACTTTTGCTTTAACAATGACGGGCCCGATTTAGCAACAGCTCCCAAAATAGAAAGTTTTGTAGCTTTTTGTCTGAACAATCACGGGTCCGATAAGTCCCAATGGGTCAAGAATACTAGCAACAACTCCCAAAATGAGCTCGGTCAAGTTGGCCCCCGACTTTTGATTTTTTATTTTTTTTTCTGTGGCATCAATTGTGCTGGTTTTGTGCTAAATTATTATTATTATTATTATCAGAAAACGCCAATCGGCAATATACACACAAATCTTACAATAAAGTACAGTGAGAAGAAAAAAAAATGAGAAATTATAATAGTTTTTTAGCGTTGGTTAGAAACGTAGCGGAAGACACTTCAAAAAATTCTAGGTCACTGCAGTAGTTATTAACTAATTTAGAGATCCTATTTCTAGGACCATTACACACATATTTTTTATTTGATTTTATTGAGTTCAGAAGTCTGCGTGCTCTAATATCTGGTCTAGTACAGATGAATCCAAACTGCTCGAGGATTTCGGGTGAGTCGATGTGCCCGTTGACTATATTGTTGAACATTGATAGATCCGAGACCTCTCTGCGGACCAATAAGCTGCTGATCCTGTATTGGTGAAATATGTCGTCTGTATTTGTGGTTCTGGTATAGTAAGCAATGTATTTACAGAGCTTCCGCTGTTAGCTAATTTGGTGTCCCAGGACAACTTAGACGGAATGACGAGGTCACTGCGTCTCTTGTTCTTGACGAACTTCTAGAATTGTGTTGAGTCCCTCTTTATTTGATGTTCAACTCTACAAATGTATTCATCGTAGCAATCAGAACTAAGGTTTTTGCATTCCTGTCTCAGTTTGCGAAAATGGAGATAAGCAGATCTAGTACGTGCTTCTTTGTAGTTGGCATGAGCCGTTCTCTTAAGTTTGATTTTTCGTTTTAGCTCTGCTGTGAACCACTTAGGAAAATCATCAAATTACTTATAGTGTATTGGAACAAACTGGGCAATGCCCTCGTTGAGGATATCATAGAACAATTGTATTTTATCATCAACTGATTCAGTTCTGTAGATTGCAATCCAGTTTGTGTTTAGAAAGTATCCGTTGAGCGCTGGGTAATCTGCATGTTTAAACTAGTAGTATGGAATGTTGCTTGGTTTTAGTTCCGCTTTGTGTGATAGGTACATATCTATCGATGGGTGGTGTGTGTCTTCTTCCATTATGGGTACAGTCCTTACGATCTGTATTTCAGTGTTGGAAAAGCAGAGGTCAAGGAGACGACCGTATGTGTTCTGGACAACATTCATCTGTGTACATCCTATCAAGAGCATTTCATTGTAGAGCAGATTTGCACAGACTTCTTTAGGCTGGCTGCTGGGTAAGTTGTAGTCCACTGTGAACATTAATTTACAGTTAGGGTATTTAGCTCGAATGAAGGTCAATGTGTCAATGTAACTAGTAAACGTATCTATTGTAGATTGTGGTGGCATGTAGATGCAACCAACTATGACGTCCCCATCCATACATTTAACCTTGATGAATATTTGTTCGATGTTGCATGTATTAATATTTATTAACTCCACAGATATATTGCGTTTGACTGCAATAAGGACCCCACCTCCACGACTAAATTGTGCTGATATTTTTTTCAATTGTGCCAGTCTCTAGCTGGTGGCGTTCACCGTTTTCATAAGATTAATATATTTTTTTTAATGTTACAAACGATCACAATTAAAAAAGCAGCGGTACAATTGAGCACAAAATGAGCACAATTGAATAAAATAAAAAATTTCTATAAAAGTCAGGGGGGCTAGCTGGTGGCGTTTGCCGTTTCCATAGGATCAATATATTTATTTTTAATGTTACAAACGATCACAATTAAGAAAACAGCGCTACAATTCAGCACAATACGAGCACAATTGAGTAAGATAAAAATATTCTAAAAAAGTCAGGAGGGCTAGCTGGTGTCGTTCACCGTTTTCATAGGATTAATATATTTTTTTTAATGTTACAAACAAGCACAATTGAAAAAAAAACAGCGTTACAATTGAGCACAAAACGAGCACAACTAAAAAAGTTAAAAATATTCTGAAAAAAGTCAGGGGGGCTACCTAGTGGCCGTCTGCATTGCCATAGAATTACTTTCTAATTTTTTTTGATTTGTTACAAACGGGCACAATTGGAGAAAGCACCAGTATTATTGAGCACAAAAAGAGTACAATTGGGAATGCCAAAAATATTATAAAAAAATGAAAATAATGGAGGGCTGGCGGTCAAGTTGGCCCCCGGATTTGTTTTTTAGTTCTTTGTTATTTAGAGACTAGCACAATTTAGCACAAAACCAACACAATTAATGCCACAGAAAAAGAAATAAAAAATCAAAAGTCGGGGGCCATCTTGACCGAGCTCATTTTGGGAGTTGTTGCTAGTATTTTTGACCCATTGGGACTTAGCGGACCCGTGATTGTTCAGACAAAAAGCTACAAAACTTTCTATTTTGGGAGCTGTTGCTAAATTGGGCCCGTCATTGTTAAAGCAAAAGTCATTCTTCGGTAGTTATGATCCCTACCATTAAAATGGGACAAGCCAGTACTTTCTACTAGTCGACTGATTCGGAACCAATTTGTAAAGGAAGTTGAACAAATGGCTCAAATTAGCATACCTCGTACATTAAATGGAAGTTAACTTCATCTCGTTCACCTCAGTTGGGAGGAATTTGGAAAAGTGGCGTTAAGGGAGTTAATCGTCACCTTAGGCGCGTAGTAGGTAATGTCCTGAATACGATTGGGTTCAAAAAGGGGAGCATGTTTGCACACTTGCAACCATCTTCTGTTATTAAACAAATTGATTAATAAATGAAGGTCTTTCTCTGCATTTTCTTTATTTTCTTTAAACCAGTTAATCATTACATCAATATCACAGTAATTCTTACAGAGTTATAACAATTTATAAACTAAAAAGTAACAAACAATTAAATTTTTATAGATTAAATCATCCCTAAACAGAATTTGTCACCGTGACTAATGATTTATTACAAAAAATAACCTAAATTAGAATAAAAGCATAATTATAAACAATATTTTCAAATTATTAAACATTTTCAACAATCCAGGATTTCATTTTACTCTTTATACGCTACTAAATTAGCACAAGACTAATTGGGTATTTAACAGTTGAAGCTGATTTAATCTTCCTACTGCCTTTAATGGTAAATTTTGCTTTTCATGAAACTCTAAACTTCTGCTAAATTTTTCCTCAGCCGCTCGTTGTTAGGATTGGATCGACGCCCAAGAATGACGTCACTGCTGGCAGCGATGTTTGAGGTTTTTTTACTTCGCGTGCGGTTAACTCTGGGTTACGCCGCAGGTTAGCGTGTGGTTAGACACGGCGTACTATTTAATACAATTTTTTGGTTAAATCCGTTAATTTACGTCAAATAATTTTAGGCTAGATTGACTTCTTCGTTACGTCATTGAGCTTCTGGCGAGGAACGCAGAGAGCGCTGATTTAATTTTCTAGAACTTTCTGGAATCACGCGTCTAGGGGCAGGAATTTCACTTGCGATGAAACTATATTTACTTTTTATTAATTATGATATATAAATATTATCTTAATTATTTGCAAAACATTTTGCAGAAACTTACCGTAATAAATCTAGCAGAAGCTCAGAACCACGACACAAATTCAAACTACGCGCTTATTGCGCATGCGCCAAAGAGTGCCCCTCCACGCTTGTAGCCTTTCATAAATCTTCGTGTCGTTGTAGATTTTTTTCAGTATCAGTTAACAGTTGACAGTGTTTGGTGTGAAAACGTTAGTTCGTCGTAAACAAAATTATTTTAATAAATTTCTTTTAAATTATAACGCTGAAAGAAATAACTTATGTGCAAGATGAATTCCAATAAATTCCGTCAAATGGAAGACGAAATGAACAGGTACGTGTTTTAAAATTAAAGAGAAATTGTAACTTAACCTTAAAATTTTAGATTTAAAGCTGAAATTTCGGGCCAAGGCATGCATCATGCTGGTTTTGACTTACCTAGTTTTGGAAATATACCTCCTCCACCTACACCTCCAATGTTAATATCTCATCAAGTCAAACATAAAAAATCTAATTACGAAATATTTTCACATCCTATCATATATCAACCGGCTGTAGTTTCTGCAAAACCCACTTTATATGCTGCACCTACCCCAAAACCTGCACCAGCAGCAGTTGCTAAAAAATCAGCAGTTGATTTTATGGCGTTACAAAATAAAGTAGAAAAGAAACTGAAGAAGTTAAAACATGAGAAAGTTAGTGCAGCATTGGCGATTTCGCAAGGTAAAGCGAGTAGTGCGCTTCAGTCGCTTGGACCGTATGATTTTAAAAGAAGAGGTGGAGGAACTAAGAATCATAAATTGATGCGTGTAGCTGGAGGACAAACATGGGAAGATCATTCATTGGCTGATTGGCCTGAAGATGATTTTCGAATCTTTTGTGGGGATTTGGGCAACGACGTTACTGATGAACTTTTAACAAGAACATTCAACAAATTTCCGTCCTTTCAAAGGGCGAAAATTATAAGAGACAGACGGACCAGCAAGAGCAAAGGGTACGGGTTCATAAGCTTCAAGGATCCGGCCGACTTCACGAAAGCTATGAAGGAAATGAACGGTAAGTTTCTTGTTTTCTTCGTATTTTAATTAGACAATACGAAAATTAAAACTCAACTTTCTCAGTTACCACCACAAGACTTTCGTTTTTTTTTCGTTAATTTGTTCCGCTAAAAGCCGCGTTTCCACCAAAAGTCGTCATGGAAACACGCTTCTAAAGGACGAAATTTAAAGGATTGCTCCTCGAGGAAGTTTGTTAAAAAATGCACCTTTAGCGTTGCACGCCGAAACGATTCGAAATCCTTTCCCACTCTGATTATTCAAATCGTACGATTGGACATAGTGCGGCTCCTACATTCACTGATTTGTCGATGCGATAATCTGGAACGGGGGAGGCGCAGGAATTTTTTCCATAATAACATGCAATCTTTCATCATTTTCCGAATTTTCCCCCAATTTAAGGCGATTTTCTTCTACCAAAATCTCAATTTTCTGCAATTACTGACCAGCAAGAGCAAAGGGTACGGGTTCATCAGCTTCAAGCATCCGGTCGACTTCACGAAAACTATGAAGGCAATGAACGGTAAGTTTCCTGTTTTTTTCGTATTTTAATTAGACAATACAAAAATTAAAACTCAACTTTCTCATTTACCACCACAAGACTTTCGTTTTGGGCTAATTAGAAAGTTCTTTGAAATTCTGTTACAATCTTTAGTTTTGAAGCATTTTATTTTGTTAAAACTACTGGAATTTAACGGTTAAAGACCAGTTACATTGAAAGAATTCGTTGACTCAGAGTAATTAATTTCAGTTTTAGTATTCTTGAAAAAAAAACAATTTTTTATGCCGTCTTATTGCCCCATTTTAGTCTTTTTGGTTTGTTAACGCAACACAACGGCAAAAATTTGATTTTAACATTTAATTTTTAAGTAAGAATTAACGAATAAAGAAAATTGGTCAAAAATAGAAATTCAACTTTCTTATTTACCACTACAGGATTTTCATTTTTGGCTAATATGTAAGTTCTTAGAATTTCCATTACAATGGGCCAGGTTCTTGTATTCGAAACTCTTTTGTGATCGTTTTTGAAGCACTGGAAATTATCACTTAAAGCGATTGATGGAGGAATTTTTTTAAATGATCGAAATGGCGCAATATGGTTGCATGATCGTCTTCAGAGACCCATACTAAAATTCAATGGGCATTTCAAAAATGAAAAAGAATAAAAAGATCGAGGGTGTTCCATTTAAAATAAAGAAGTTGAGATCTACTTCCGGTATTATTTCTGAAATATTTTTGTTTGATCTATGTACAAAATTTCAGATTTGTATCTTTGTTTCTCTATTTTCCAATGAGCCGTGAACCACCCTGTATATGATTTGACTTTCTTTCTATAGTTCTTAGTAATTTTGGCTGGAAAAGACGCGCTTCCACATACGACAACGTTCATTAATAAATTTGCTGCAAGCAAATTCATCAATAAATTATCAATAAAAAATTATTTTGTAATTAATAAAATTTGGGACATCAATTTGACTAAAGTTAAAGGCGACTTGGCTCACCTGTGGCTCTGTAGCGCCGCCGAACTGTCACGTCTGGCCACATGTGAGGGCACTAGTGGAAATGACGCTGGGCGTCCTGACGCCTGCCGTACAATTTCAGTACTGCCTAAAGCGGCGCATCCACCAACAATAAAAGCATTACAAAAGGCGTTACTAATTCGTCGTCACCAATCCGTTTCAAGATTTATAATTTTTGTTTCTTTTCAGGTCGTTACGTTGGCAGCAGACCGATCAAGTTGAGAAAAAGCACTTGGAGGAACAGATGCATCGATATTGTTAAGAAGAAAGAAAAGGAAAGGGCGGCTCTCCTTACTATGCTGACTTCAGGTCCTGGCCGTTAGAAGTTATCCTGTAAATCGCCAAAACGAAGATATTTAATGTGCAAAATTGTATATACTTAAGAAATGTAAATTTTGAATAATTTCTCTAATTAAATTAATTAACTACATTAAGTTACAATTAAACTGGGGGTAATTCTTGTAATTCTTCTGTTTCAGCTACTGGCGAATTTAGGTGGCGTCCTTCTTCTTCCTCCTTTCCTGCGTCTCCTCCCTTATAAGCCACTTAACGTTTCGGCGGAAAATAAAAATTCCCGTTAAGGTCTCGTTAATCCTTTTGTGCTCCCAAGCCATTTCGCCGCTTAAGGGTCATTTAATTATTTTTTTAAATCGTTTTAACATTTTTTTATTCTTCATTCAAGCGTCTTTTGACGATTAGGTTGTCTGGACGATCTTTTGTCAGGAAGCAATTTTCTGGAAGAAGCTCCTGCCACCCCAAGCAAATTGACAATGGTTTTATGACATGGCGGTTTTAATCTGTACAAATGGCCTTTTAACAACTCGACCTTTTTACGTGACAAATAGTGGGACACTTCAAAGATATCACTTAAATCTTCGACCGTAAATTTTACAAAGATAATGCTTGCAAAACCCCTGGGTCTGTTACGCAACTGCCAGCACGACACACTCAAATATGAAAATCGACGAACTTTTACTTACATGAAAAAACCCGCTACAAGACGTTCCATTTTGGGAGCTCGGTCAAGTTGGCCCCCGACTTTCGATTTTTTATTTTTTTTCCAGTGGCATCAATTGTGCTGGTTTTGTGCTAAATTGTGCTGATATTTTTTACAATTGTGCTAGTCTCTAAATAACAAAAAACTAAAAAACAAATCCGGGGGCCAACTTGACCGCCAGCCCCCCATTATTTTCATTTTTTTATAATAACAATAAGATAAAAACATTCTATAAAAGTCAGGGGGGCTAGCTGGTGGCGTTCACCGTTTTCATAGGATTAATATATTTTTTTTAATGTTACAAACAAGCACAATTGAAAAAAAAACAGCGTTACAATTGAGCACAAAACGAGTACAACTAGGAAAGTTAAAAATATTCTGAAAAAAGTCAGGGGGGCTACCTAGTGGCCGTCGGCATTGCCATAGAATTACTTTCAAATTTTTTTTGATTTGTTACAAACGGGCACAATTGGAGAAAGCATCGGTATTATTGAGCACAAAACGAGTACAATTGGGAATGCCAAAAATATTATAAAAAAATGAAAATAATGGGGGGCTGGTGGTCAAGTTGGCCCCCGGATTTGTTTTTTAGTTTTTTGTTATTTAGAGACTAGCACAATTGAAAAAAATATCAGCACAATTTAGCACAAAACCAACACAATTGATGCCACAGAAAAAAAAATAAAAAATCAAAAGTCGGGGGCTAACTTGACCGAGCTGCAAAGGAATTTACTATTACCTTTGTATATGGATTATAAGTAGGACAAGGGAGGTCCAAAAAGGTTTAGTACCGGTACAAGGCGGATAGATAGCGTCGGTACTTTCAAGATCGCTCGGCTTTTGACTTTGCTTATCATCCCCACTACGGCTTGGTTTCATTCATCAACAACCGGCAGACTCCGGCGGAGACACACCAGCAATGCGTCAAAATAAACAATGTAATTTAATACGACTGTTGCCGACAACGAACAAAATATTGTTGGTCCAAGTGTTACGGGTTTTTTCTTGAAAATATAGACGATGCTGCAGAAGTGGTTGCTATGGGCACCCAAGATGATGGAAGTGCTTTACCTGAAGCGCTTTCATCATCTCCCGAACAGTTAGATGTGACTCTAGAGGAATGCTCAGCCGTTCATCTTACGGAATATTTAATAAAAAAATGTGTCGAAAAACTTGAATGCCATAATTGTCAAAAAACCTTTCTGACGGTACAGAGTTTAGTAAACAAAGAAAAAATACTTAAATATATCTTTTTAATTATTGTCCTGAAAATACGTGTTCCTTACAAACCCCAACTGAACTTTTGAAAAAGTTTATAATAATTGCTATGAGAAAAATTAGGGGGGTTATTAAGCTCGGTCAAGTTAGCCTCCCACTTTCTGATTTTAATTTTTTTTTATGTCATCAATTGTGCTGGTTTTTTGCTTAATTGCGCTGATATTTATTTCAATTGTGCTTGTTGTCACGTAAGATTTCGTGTAACGAGTAATATACTCGATGTGTATTAAATCTGCTGTACGCACTTGCGCACGACATTGTAACATTCGAGCCGATGGCTTTGTAGAAGAACGTTTTTTTTCCTTAATAAACTATCAATTGTTATTTACACGATCGCTGCTTATTTATGCCTGCTCTAGCTAAAATAACAGGTTATGGGCCCAGGCAAGATCGTGCAAGTGAATATTTCAAGTGAAATATCGTGACATTTAGTATAAAAAGTGAAAAACGTTTTGCTCCCTTTTTTGAGGTTACCCGGCCCCTGTGCAACACGTGGAAATACCTCCCCCGAAGGTGTCAAGGAAACCTTTTGCTCCCTTTTTTGAGGTTACCCGGCCCCTGTGCAACACGTGGAAATACCTCCCCCGACATGGAATCCGAAGTTACGAGAATAACGAAACTGCAGGGAGCAGAGAATTGGGCACAATGGAAGTTCCAAGTTTCCGTTTTGCTAAAAGACAAAGAAGTATTTGAGCTGGTTAACGGCGAAAGGGCTAAGCCAGCACCAGTGGCCGCAACGGCCGACAATGCCACGCGTAACCAGAACACACAAGATATTGCGTCGTGGACCAAGAGCGATAATACTGCTCAGCGCATAATTGCGACGTCAATTGCTGACTCGCAACTGATTCATGTGATGAATTGTGTTAATGCTTCAGCGATGTGGCAGGCTTTATGTAATTTATATGAACAAAAGTCAGAAACATCAATACACATGCTGCAACAGAGTTGGTATCAGATCACCAAGAAGAGTCAAGATAACATAACCACACATATCGCTAAGTTAAAGGATCTAGCTTATCGACTGCAAATATTGGGGGAACCAATCTCCGACAACATGGTAATGACGAAAATCATGATGACTCTGCCTGCGTCATACAATGCTTTTGTCACAGCCTGGGAATCAACAGCAAAAACAGATCGCACACTACCTAACCTCATCGAAAGATTGGTGGCAGAAGAAGCGAGGTATTCTCTACAAGAATCAGAAGCAATCGAAGCTCTTGCTCATGTGAAAATTGAAGCTGATGCTAAATATAAAGCTAAAAAGAAAAATTACTTTGATAAGAGAAATCTGGTTTGCTACAAGTGCAATAAAACCGGACATTTCAAGCGTGAGTGTACAACTAATACTGATGAAGAGAGAAAATCAGATTTTGAAATACACGGTCAAGCCTTGATTGCTCAAGCAACCTTATGCTTAGAGGGAACATCTGATAGTGAAAAGAGTGTCTGGTATTTAGACTCTGGAGCTACTCATCATATGTGTAACAACAAGAAATTACTTGTTAATTTTCGACACTCTAATGCTTCCCAAATTGTAAACGTTGGCAAAAGAGGCCAAAGTATGAGCATCCTGGGTGAAGGAGATATAAATATTGAAGCGTTTGACGGATCTCAGTGGACTAGAAAGTATCTTGCTAACGTCTTGTTTGTGCCAGATTTGAGACACAACTTGTTTTCATCCGGAACAGCTCTCGATAAAGGCCTAGTACAGATATCCACTGCTGAGGGATGTATTTTTAAGGAAAATGAATGCATAGTTGCAGTGGGAGAGCGCAGATGTAGACTTTGTCAAATGAAATTCAAAGTCATCAATCCAGCACAACAAGAAGCAATGGCTAACCTAACCACACTATATTCATGGCACAAGGAACTTGGACATCAGAATGCTGAATATACGAGACGCTACTTGAATTTGGAAGGCATACATTTTGTCAACAAGGATTTCTTCTGCGAAGGATGTGCCATTGGTAAATCTCATCATCAGCCATTTCCAAAGAGTGATTCAAGTATCTGCAAGAGTCAATCTGTAGGAGATCTCATTCATGCCGATGTCTGTGGACCTTTCCAAGTGAATTCAATTGGTGGATCACGATATTTTTTATTGCTAAAAGATGATTTTTCAAGTTTCAGGTTCGTCTACTTTCTGAAGTCAAAGGCGGAAGTATTTGAGCATATTAAAAGCTTCCTAAATGTGGTGCACACGCAGTTGAAAAGAACTATCAAAGTACTCAAAACGGACAATGGACTCGAGTTTTTGAACAAACATGTAAGCTCCTTGCTCGAAGAAGGAGGAATTCAACATCAGAGAACTGTCGCTTACACGCCTCAACAAAATGGATCAGCTGAGAGGGATATGAGGACCATTGTTGAAGCCGCAAGAACTATGTTGCACTCCAAAAGGCTCCCAATGATCCTCATATCCCTCTCAGCTGATCCATTTTGTTGAGGCGTGTAAGCGACAGTTCTCTGATGTTGAATTCCTTTTTTTGATTTTTGACTCGTATCCCACTTCTGATAACTGTTAGAATCATAATGAAGGAACCCCAGAAAAAGTGAGCGGACGTCGCCTGGCTTCGAACTCGGGACCTTGCGGTACCGAGTCCAGCTCTCTTCCACCGAGCTATCCACCCACGGTACCCATCTTCTGGTTCCCCTTCACATTCTAATTACAACATTCGGCCTTTCCTGGCACGACATCTGCCCTCAGATGTTTGCGCCCTCTCTGGTGTTTTACTGTGCCACGGTATCCATATAACCGCTTCAGGCTACAGCCACTAACTACCTTCATCTTCGACGCAATTTAGTGTGGTGTCTCACTGTGCCACGGTATCCATACAACCGCTTCAGGCTACAGCCACCAACTACTTTCATCTTCGGCGCAAATTGACAAGGCAAATCACCCTTTGATTTTGACTTTGGTGTGGTGGTCTTACTGTGCCACGGTATCCATACAACCGCTTCAGGCTACAGCCACCAAACTACCTTAATCTTCGGCGCAAATTCACAAGCCAAATCACCCGTGGCCGAGAACATCAACGTTTGACGATCACCGGTCTTCGGCATCGTTTCTTTTTCGACAATGCGACGAATTTGCAGTTCAAAACCCATGTCCAACATACGATCCGCTCACATAGGTGACCAGATGCGCGATTTAGATCGTGGCTGCCACCTGTTGGTCGCTACTCCCGGCCGTCTCCTCGACATGATCGATCGCGGTCGTATCGGTCTCGACTATTGTCGTTATTTGGTCCTTGATGAGGCGGATCGTATGTTGGACATGGGTTTTGAACTGCAAATTCGTCGCATCGTCGAAAAAGAAACGATGCCGAAGACCGGTGATCGTCAAACGTTGATGTTCTCGGCCACTTTTCCTTCTCCGATCCAGATGCTGGCTCGTGATTTCCTGGACAATTATATTTTCTTGGCGGTGGGGCGAGTGGGGTCGACATCCGAGAATATCACCCAAAAAGTCGTGTGGGTGGAGGAACACGATAAGAGATCCTTTTTGTTGGATCTTTTGAACGCGGCCGATTTGAATCAACCGTCTGCGGAAAGATTGACGCTCGTTTTTGTTGAAACGAAAAAAGGAGCCGACTCGCTAGAAGAGTTCCTGCATATGGAGGGGTATCCAGTCACTTCAATCCTCACATGAGCAAGAGCCTCGATTGCCCCTGATTCTTGTAGAGAATACCTCGTTTCTTCTGCCACCAATCCCTCGATGAGGCCAGGTAGTGTGCGATCCGTTCTAGCTGTTGATTCCCAGGCTGTGACAAAAGCATTGTATGACGCAGGCAGAGTCATCAAGATTTTCGCCACCACCATGTTGTCGGAGACCGGTTCCCCCAATATTTGCAGTCGACAAGCTAGATCCTCCAACTTAGCGACATGTGTGGCTATGCCATCTCGACCCTTCTCGGCGATCCGACACCAACTCTGCTGCAGCATGTGTATCGATGCCTCTGACCCCCGTTCATATAAATTACACAAAGCCCGCCACATCGCTGAAGCATTAAGACAATTCACTACATGAATCAGCCGCGAGTCAGCAATTGACGTCGCAACCATGCGCTGAGCAGCATCACCGCTCCCGGTCCACGACGCAACATGTTGTGCGCTCCGGCCACGCGTGGCACTGTCGGCCGCCGCGGCCACCGGCGCTGGCTTAGCCCTTTCGCCGCTAACCAGCTCAAACACTTCTCTGTCTTTTAGCAAAACGGAAACTTGGAACTTCCATTGTGCCCAATTTTCTGCTCCCTGCAGTTTCGTTATTCTCGTGACTTCGGATTCCATGTCGGGGGAGGTATTTCCACGTGTTGCACAGGGGCCGGGTAACCTCAAAAAGGGAGCAAAACGTTTTTCACTTTTTATACGAAAATTCTCAATAGGTATTTCCACGTGTTGCACAGGGGCCGGGTAACCTCAAAAAGGGAGCAAAACGTTTTTCACTTTTTATACGAAAATTCTCAATAGGTATTTCCACGTGTTGCACAGGGGCCGGGTAACCTCAAAAAGGGAGCAAAACGTTTTTCACTTTTTATACTAAATGTCACGATATTTCACTTGAAATATTCACTTGCACGATCTTGCCTGGGCCCATAACCTGTTATTTTAGCTAGAGCAGGCATAAATAAGCAGCGATCGTGTAAATAATAATTGATAGTTTATTGAGAAATTAAAGCACGTTCTTGTACAAAGCCATCGACCCGACTGTTACAATGTCGCGCGCAAGCGCACACACCAGAGTCCAAACACCAGACACTCCCCTCACCATCAGATGTTCCCCCTAAGCATAAGGTCGCTTGAGCAATCAAGGCTTGACCGTGTACCTCAGAATCTGATTTTCTCTCTTCATCAGTATCAGCTGTACACTCACGCCCGAAATGTCCGGCTTCACTGCACCCGCAGCAAACCACACCTCTCTTATCAAAGTAATTTTTCTTTTTAGCTTTATATTCAGCATCAGCTTCAATCCTCACATGAGCATGTTGCACTCCAAAAGGCTCCCAATGAAACTATGGGCTGAAAGCATCAATACAGCAGTTTTCGTCCTGAACCACACGTATGTCAATCCAAAACATGGTAAAACTCCTTATGAATTATGGAATGGAAAAAGGAGTGCAGCACTTGATTTTGTTGAGTTCGGAACAACTGCCTATGTTCATATTCCTAATGAGCAAAGAAGGAAGCTCGATGTCAAAGCTGTCGAAGGAGTGTTTGTGGGATATGACAAAGATGTCAAAGGGTACAGAATTTGGTACCCAGAAAGTAATGAAATAAATGTAAAAAGAGACGTAATTTTCAACCCAGACAAGATCTATGAAAGTTCAATATCTCCAGATAGCTTCGAGATACTTTGTTTTCCTGAATCAATCTCAAATATAGAGAATACAATTCAAGATTGTGCACCTCCTAATCAAGCTCCAGTTTTGAATGAGACTGCGGATAATATTCAGCAAGAAGATGATGAAAACGAACAAGTTGATCCGAGTATTTTGCAAGAAGATCATTCGATTGAAACTGAAAATGAAACGCAAGAAGTCAGACGCATTTTAAGAAACAGAGAGCTTGTACGTAGACCTGCAAGGTACCAAGATGATGATTGGATGATGTTTACTCAGTATGACAAACCTCAGACCTATCAAGAGGCTGTAACCGACCCAAATGCCGAGCAATGGAAGAGAGCCATGGCAAGTGAAATGAGCTCATTACTTGAAAATAATACTTGGAGCTTAGTCGATCTTCCCATATCAGTAAAGCCTATTAGTAATCGCTGGGTCTATAAGATCAAATATAAAGCTGATGGAAGTGTTGACAGATGCAAAGCAAGACTTGTAGCTAAGGGCTATTCGCAACAGCATGGAGTTGACTATTGGGAAACTTTTAGCCCTGTAGTCAAGTTTGATTCAATTAGAACTATCTTAGCTGTCGCTGCAAGTAACAGAATGATTTTGAAGCAATTTGACATCAAAACAGCCTTTCTGAATGGAAAGCTTCATGAAGAAATTTTTATGCAGCAACCAGAAGGCTATGAAGATGGGTCACAAAAGGTCTGCAAATTGAATAGAAGCTTGTATGGTCTCAAGCAAGCTTCGCGCTGTTGGCACGAAGAGTTTGTCAAGTTTCTAAAACATTTTGGTTTGAATGCTACTCAATCTGATACATGTGTTTTTACCAATGCAGATAAATCATTATTGCTGGCTATTTACATAGATGATGGATTGATTGCATCTAAAAATGAAAGAAAAGCCTGTGAATTGCTGCACTACCTCAAACAGCACTTTGAAGGCACTTATGAAGGATTAACATCTTTTCTTAATTTGCAGATCGAGCAAGATGTAGATGGATCAATTTTCTTACATCAGGAGCCTTATGTAAAGAAAATTCTAGAAAACTTTAATATGACCCATGCTAATGAGGTTGCCATTCCCATCGACAAGCATCAAGAGTTAAATGTGGATCTGCATGTTGTGAAGGATCAGCAACCAGTAAGGGCACCGTATCGAGCAGCCGTTGGTTCATTAATGTATCTCGCTGTATGTACAAGACCAGATATAGCATTCGCACTGAGTACAGTGAGTCAGTACTTGGAGAATCCAAATAAGATACATTGGAACGCTGTGAAGAGAATTTTCAAGTACCTGAAAGGCACACAGAGTTGTGGTTTGCTTTTTAAACCTAACTGCAGTCTGAATTTAACTGTATACAGTGATGCAGATTTTGCAAACGACACTCAAGATCGAAAATCTGTATCAGGTAATTTGCTCAAGATAGGTGATAACGCTGTTTCTTGGTGCTCGCAGAAGCAAAACATGGTGACTCTATCCACTACTGAAGCAGAGCTCGTTGCAGCCACTGAATCAATTAAAACTCTAATTTGGTTGGAAAGATTACTGCAAGAAATCAGTCAAGATGCTGTTGACAAGCCTCAATTGTTTGTAGACAATCAGAGCACAATCAAACTAATAAAAAACCCTCAATTCCACAAGAGTACAAAGCATATAGAGATCAGACTATTTTTTGCAAGAGAAAAATATCAAGATGGACTATTTGATGTGACTTACATTAACTCAAAGGAGCAACAAGCAGACATACTCACGAAGGCCTTACCAAGAGAACAATTTGTGAATTTGCGCAAACTATTGAGTGTGAAGTCAAAAGAAGAATAGGGTATTTAGTAAATGCTTTTGTAATCTGATGTTTTCTTATGATTTCATGTTTTGTACTTCTTCTTATTTTATAGTTTTGTATTTAACATGCTTTAGTTAAATGATCGACATTTTTGATGATTAATGCTCGGTTCTAATATTCTATTTTGATAATTTGTATTACCATGATCATATTTAATTTGTGAAAGAATGTACACGAAAAGTGGGAGTGTTGTCACGTAAGATTTCGTGTAACGAGTAATATACTCGATGTGTATTAAATCTGCTGTACGCACTTGCGCACGACATTGTAACATTCGAGCCGATGGCTTTGTAGAAGAACGTTTTTTTTCTTTAATAAACTATCAATTGTTATTTACACGATCGCTGCTTATTTATGCCTGCTCTAGCTAAAATAACAGTGCTAATCTAAAAAGCAAAAAAAAATAAATAAATTCGGGGACCAACTTAAAAACCAACCTCTTATTCTTTTTCACTTTTTCACAATATTTTTGGCTTATTCAATTGTACTCGTTAACGATGTTTTTTTTAATTGTGCTCGTTTGTAAGTAAAAATTTTTTTTAAACAAATTTGAGGAGAGACTTGACCCTCCAGCCTCCAATTATTTTTCACTTTTTTTACAATATTTTTGCATTATTCAATTGTGCTTATTTTGTGCTTACTGATACCGGTATATTTTGCTTTTTAGTAAGAAGCACAATTGAAATATACATCAGCATAATAGAGCAGAATTGAATAAGCCAAAAATATTGTAAGAAAATGAAAAATAATGGCAGGCTGGTCAAATCGCCCATGAAATTAGTTTTTAATTTTTTTTTCTACTTACAAACGAGCACAATTGAAAAAACACCGGTATCAGTGGGCACAAAACGAGCACAATTGAATAAGCCAAAAATATTGCAAAAAAGTGAAAAAATGGGCTGCTAGCAATCAAGTTGGCCCCCGGATTTGTTTTCAATATTTTACTCTTTAGAGATGAGTACAATTGAAATAAATATCGGCACAATTGAGCACAAAACCAGCACAATTTATGACATTAAAAAATATTAAAATCTGAAAGTGAGAGGCTAACTTGACCGAACTGGGTTATTAAAGTTTTATTGGGCCAAAAAATATTGTAAAGCGCATAAAAGTTTCTATTATAAAAACTGGAACTAAAAATGTCCCGAAATGACTTCAAACAGAAACATCTGCATCACATAGAGATTTTATTTTAGAATTTTGAATCAAGACATTAATTTATAAGTGAAGCCAAATTTAAAACTACAAAGAAGCCAACCAAAATATCTATTCTGCAGCATTAGTAAATTATTTGTTCTCTTTTTCACGGGTAAAAAATTCTGTATTCGCGGATCCAAAACTATCGGTTTATCAAAATATTTATAAACAAACAAAATTTAGTGTCGTGATGCCGATATGTGACATTAAACTTAGAAAATTTGAGTGAAAGTTTATGAATGGCAAATAAGCTTTGTGTTTTCTTCAAAAAAATTGATCTGATAATAATAATTAATCTTGCTAAAATTCATCAAATTACTTTTATTATAATATATTTTTTTTATTATTTTGCAACCATGAAACGGATTCTTTATATTTCCAACAAATTACAAAATGCCACTCTGTATTAGCGGCACATTTTCGGAACGTACAATCGCCTTGCATTTCCAACTCGTATGTTAACATTTGAAACTAGCAACCCATTCTTATCGACTTAAGTGGATATCCGATTTTACTACGTAACGTGTCAAGTATAAACAGCAAGGGCATTTACGTCGTTACGCACGAGATTCCAGTCTGCTTAGCTCAGATTTTTACCAAATGGATGGTTTGCATGGAATTCCGATAGAGGCAGCACTTTCCACAAAGTAGCGTTGGCCTACTAGAAATAATCATAAAACGCTATTACGTAAACGGGGACACTTACGAGGGTGGTTGGTACAAGGGGTTTCGGCAAGGTTACGGCGTTTATGTTTATAAACAACTTAACGTCACCCATACTGGTAATCAATTGCATAAGAGTTTTCAATTAGTTTTGGTCGGCGACAATTTTTGGTAGGTATTTGGAAGGACGGCCGCATGGAGGGTGCAGGAATTTTAGATTACGGCTGCTACAAATACCACGGAAAATTTGAAAAAAACTTACCGAAAGGCTCGGGCTGTTTCGTTTTCGATAACGAGAAATTTATGCAGCACGGATTTTACGTCAATTTGCGAAACCCCGCTTTCGACTGCATCGGAGCTGATAAACTAGCATTGGACGACACTTTAGAAAGTTAGAAACTGGCGTTTTATTAGGGGGTGAAAATACGGGGGTTTTATTGATACAAGAAAAACTCGCAATAAATTCCCTCTAGTTTCCTCCATTAAAAGAAGAAATCTATAAATTCAGTGATTCAATGTGAATTTCAGATCCTGATTATCGCGGAAATCCTAGAGGAATCGTTCCAATTTGGCGAGCGAGAAGCGTAACTGAATTTAAACCGGAACTGCTACCTCCAGAACCAGTTCAATTACCAATTGACGATTCTCAAATGATGATCGTTGATATCATTGATTACCTCCAACTATATGATAAGGGAGGAGACGCAGGAAAGGAGGAAGAAGAAGGACGCCACTTAAATTCGCCAGTAGCTGAAACAGAAGATTTACAAGAATTACCCCCAGTTTAATTGTAACTTAATGTAGTTAATTAATTTAATTAGAGAAATTATTCAAAATTTACATTTCTTAAGTATATACAATTTTGCACATTAAATATCTTCGTTTTGGCGATTTACAGGATAACTTCTAACGGCCAGGACCTGAAGTCAGCATAGTAAGGAGAACCGCCCTTTCCTTTTCTTTCTTCTTAACAATATCGATGCATCTGTTCCTCCAAGTGCTTTTTCTCAACTTGATCGGTCTGCTGCCAACGTAACGACCTGAAAAGAAACAAAAATTATAAATCTTGAAACGGATTGGTGACGACGAATTAGTAACGCCTTTTGTAATGCTTTTATTGTTGGTGGATGCACCGCTTTAGGCAGTACTGAAATTATACGGCAGGCGTCAGGACGCCCAGCGTCATTTCCTCTAGTGCCCACACATGTGCCAAGACGTGACAGTTCGGCGGCGCTACAGAGCCACAGGTGAGCCAAGTCGCCTTTAAATTTAGTCAAATTGATGTCCCAAATTTTATTAATTACGATATAATTTTTTATTGATAATTTATTGATAAATTTGCTTGCAGCAAATTTACTAATGAATGTTGTCGTATGTGGAAGCGCGTATTTTCCAGCCAAGATTACTAAGAACTATAGAAAGAAAATCAAATCATATACAGGGTGGTTCACGGCTCATTAGAAAATAGAGAAACAAAGATACAAATCTGAAATTTTGTACATAGATCAAACGAAAATATTTCAGAAATGATACCGGAAGTTGATCTCAACTTCTTTATTTTAAATGGAACACCCTCCATCTTTTTATTCTTTTTTCACTTTTGAAATGCCCATTGAATTATACTATGGGTCTCTGAAGACGATCATGCAACCATATTGCGCCATTTCGATCATTTAAAAAAATTCCTCCATCAATCGCTTTAAGTGATAATTTTCAGTGCTTCAAAAACGATCACAAAAGAGGTTCGAATACAAGTACCTGGCCCATTGTAATAGAAATTCTAAGAACTTACATATAAGCCGAAAATGAAAATCCTGTATTGGTAAATAAGAAAGTTGAATTTCTATTTTTGACCGATTTTCTTTATTCGTTAATTCTTACTTAAAAATTAAATGTTAAAATCAAATTTTCGCCGTTGTGTTGCGTTAACAAACCAAAAAGTCTAAAATGGGGCAATAAAACGGCATAAAAAACTGTTTTTTTTTTCAAAAATACTAAAACTGAAATTAATTACTCTGAGTCAACGAATTTTTTTTAATGTAACTGGTCTTTATTCGATAAATTCCAGAACATGGAACAAAATTAAATACTACAAAACTAAAGATTTTAACAGAAATTCAAAGAACTTTCTAATTAGTCCAAATCGAAAGTCTTGTGGTGGTAAATGAGAAAGTTGAGTTTTAATTTTTGAATTGTCTAATTAAAATACGAAAAAAACAGGAAACTTACCGTTCATTTCCTTCATAGTTTTCGTGAAGTCGACCGGATGCTTGAAGCTGATGAACCCGTACCCTTTGCTCTTGCTGGTCAGTAATTGCAAAAAATTGAGATTTTGGTAGAAGAAAATCGCCTTAAATTGGGGGAAAATTCGGAAAATGATGAAAAATTGCATGTTATTATGGAAAATATTCCTGCGCCTCCCCCGTTCCAGATTATCGCATCGACAAATCAGTGAATGTAGGAGCCGCACTATGTCCAATCGTACGATTTTAATAATCAGAGAGGGAAAAGATTTCGAATCGTTTCGGCGTGCAACGCTAAAGGTGCATTTTTTAACAAACTCCCTCGAAAAGCAATCCTTTAAATTTCGTCCTTTAGAGGCGTGTTTCCATGACGACTTTTGGTGGAAACGCGGCTTTTAGCGGAACAAATTAATGAAAAAAAAACAAAAGTCTTGTGGTGGTAACTGAGAAAGTTGAGTTTTAATTTTTGTATTGTCTAATTAAAATACGAAAAAAACAGGAAACTTACCGTTCATTTCCTTCATAGCTTTCGTGAAGTCGGCCGGATCCTTGAAGCTTATGAACCCGTAACCTTTGCTCTTACTGGTCCGTCTGTCTCTTATAACTTTCGCCCTTTGAAAGGACGGAAATTTGTTAAATGTTCTTGTTAAAAGTTCATCAGTAACGTCGTTGCCCAAATCCCCACAAAAAATTCGAAAATCATCTTCAGGCCTATCAGCCAATGAATGATCTTCCCATGTTTGTCCTCCAGCTACACGCATCAATTTATGATTCTTAGTTCCTCCACCTCTTCTTTTAAAATCATACGGTCCAAACGACTGAAGCGCACTACTCGCTTTACCTTGCGAAATCGCCAATGCTGCACTAAATTTCTCATGTTTTAACTTCTTCAGTTTCTTTTCTACTTTGTTTTGTAACGCCATAAAATCAACTGCTGATTGTTTAGCAACTGCTGTTGGTGCAGGTTTTGGGGTAGGTGCAGCATATAAAGTGGGTTTTGCAGAAACTACAGCCGCTTGATATATGATAGGATGTGAAAATATTTCGTAATTAGATTTTTTATGTTTGACTTGATGAGATATTAACATTGGAGGTGTAGGTGGAGGAGGTATATTTCCAAAACTAGGTAAGCCAAAACCAGCATAGTACATGCCTTGGCCCGAAATTTCAGCTTTAAATCTAAAATTTTAAGGTTAAGTTACAATTTCTCTTTAATTTTAAAACACGTACCTGTTCATTTCGTCTTCCATTTGACGGAGTTTATTGGAATTCATCTTGCATATAACTTATTTCTTTCAGCGTTATAGTTTAAAAGAAATTTATTAAAATAATTTTGTTTACGACGAACTAACGTTTTCACAACAAACACTGTCAACTGTTAACTGATACTGATAAAAATCTACAACGACACGAAGATTTATGAAAGGTTACAAGCGTGGAGGGGCACTCTTTGGCGCATGAGCAATAAGCGTGGAGGGGCACTCTTTGGCGCATGCGCAATAAGCGCGTAGTTTGAATTTGTGTCGTGGTTCTGACCTGTTAGATTTATTACGGTAAGTTTCTGCAAAATGTTTTGCAAATAATTAAGTTAATATTTATACATCATAATTAATATAAAGTAAATATAGTTTCATCGCAAGTGAAATTCCTGCCCTTAGACGCGTGATTCCAGAAAGTTCTAGAAAATTAAATCAGCGCCCTCTGCGTTCCTCGCCAGAAGCTCAATGACGTAACGAAGAAGTCAACCTAGTCTAAAATTTATTTGACGTAAATTAATGGATTTAACCAAAAAATTGTATTAAATAGTACGCCGTGTCTAACCACACGCTAACCTCCGGCGTAACCCAGAGTTAACCGCACGCGAAATAGAAAAACCTCAAACATCGCTGCCAGCAGTGACGTCATTCTTGGGCGCTGACCCAATCCTAACAACGAGAGGCTGAGGAAAAATTTAGCAGAAGTTTAGAGTTTCATGAAAAGCAAAATTTACCATTAAAGGCAGTAGAAAGATTAAATCAGCTTCAACTGTTAAATACCCAATTAGTCTTGTGCTAATTTAGTAGTGTATAAAGAGTAAAATGAAATCTTGGATTGTTGAAAATGTTTAATAATTTGAAAATATTGTTTATAATTATGCTTTCATCCTAATTTAGGTTATTTTTTGTAATAAATCATTAGCCACTGTGACAAATTTTGTTTAGGGATGATTTAATCTATAAAAATTTAATTGTTTGTTACTTTTTAGTTTATAAATTGTTATACCTCTGTAGGAATTACTGTGATATTGATGTAATGATTAACTGGTTTAAAGAAAATAAAAAAAAATGCAGAGAAAGACCTTCATTTATTAATCAATTTGTTTGATAACAGAAGATGGTTGCAAGTGTGCAAACATGCTCCCCATTTTGAACCCAATCGGATTCAGGACATTACCTACTACGCGCCTAAGTTGACGATTAACTCCTTTAACGCCACTTTTCCAAATTCCTCCCAACTGAGGTGAACGAGATGCAGTTAACTTCCATTTAATGTACAAGGTATGCTAATTTGATCCATTTGTTCGACTTCCTTTACAAATTGGTTCCGAATCAGTCGAATAGTAGAAAGTACTGGCTTGTCCCATTTTAATGGCAGGGATCATAACTACAGAAGAATGACTTTTGCTTTAACAATGACGGGCCCGATTTAGCAACAGCTCCCAAAATAGAAAGTTTTGTAGCTTTTTGTCTGAACAATCACGGGTCCGATAAGTCCCAATGGGTCAAAAATACTAGCAACAACTCCCAAAATGAACTCGGTCAAGTTGGCCCCCGACTTTTGATTTTTTATTTCTTTTTCTGTGGCATCAATTGTGTTGGTTTTGTGCTAAATTGTGCTAGTCTCTAAATAACAAAGAACTAAAAAACAAATCCGGGGGCCAACTTGACCGCCAGCCCCCCATTATTTTCATTTTTTTATAATATTTTTGGCATTCCCAATTGTACTCGTTTTGTGCTCAATCATACCTATGCTTTCTCCAATTGTGCCCGTTTGTAACAAATCAAAAAAAAATTTGAAAGTAATTCTATGGCAATGCCGACGGCCACTAGGTAGCCCCCCTGACTTTTTTCAGAATATTTTTAACTTTTCTAGTTGTACTCGTTTTGTGCTCAACTGTAACGCTGTTTTTTTTTCAATTGTGCTTGTTTGTACCATTAAAAAAAATATATTAATCCTATGAAAACGGTGAACGCCACCAGCTAGCCCCCCTGACTTTTATAGAATGTTTTTATCTTATTGTTATTATAAAAAAATGAAAATAATGGGGGGCTAATGGGAGAAATTCAATGGTTTGGTGCGACTATCTTCTCGATTTCGTTTACTTCTCAGGGGGATTTTCGTGCTTTTATTTTGAGTGTTTTATATCGGATTGCTTTTGGTGAGTTGCTCTTTCAGTTGATGCTTGTCATTTCTGATTTTGAAGCGTTATCTTTGTGATTTCTGCTAATTGCGCGGTTTGTTTACTCTTTTTTTCGTTATCGGTGTTGCTCATAGGCGCATATTATAGTTCTACCGCTTCGTTTAAGTCTTGTTTGCCGTGCCTGCTTCCCGAATTTTGCCGCCACACGTTGCTCTTCTATGGGAAACGATTGTAGATGTTGGGCACTTGATAGTTTCTTGGGGCTGGTGACCGTGGGGCCTGCCTTGGGTCGTTGGGTGAATGATATATTATTCACTGAACTCTTGGGTATATTAATTTCGGCATGGCTCCGATTTGCGATGCGTGCGGAACTGCTTTTTCCTCATCGTCGCCCGGACTTTTGTGCGGTGGGACCTGCAAAAATTCTTATCATTTTGAATGCGTACAGCTGCCACGTGAGTTGGCTAAATTGTTGAAAGGTGTTAAAGGGTTTTCTTGGAAGTGCGATGGTTGTCAGCAGACCTGCATGAGCATTGATCGTGATGCCTTGGGCAGGATTTTTCAGGACACGCTTAATCAGTCATTGTCTGTGTTAATGGGAAATATTGAGTCATTTAAAAGGGATTTCATGGATCTTGCTGCTCGTACACTGGGGGAGCGACGCGAATCTGGGTTGTCGATGGACCGTCCTTTACTCCGGGATGCTGTGTCCGAGTCTTACGCGGCGGTTGCAGCGGCTTCCGCCCGGTCTAAGGTTATTGTCAGGCCTGTTGATAGGAGGCAGAGTGGTGGGAAAACAAAAGCAGATATACTTGTCAAGGTTGACCCTGTCGGGGAGGAGATAGATATCATGCGGGTCAGACAGTCCAGAGATGGAGCGGTTATTTTAAGTTGTCGTAATGCTGATGAATCATCAAAATTCAGTAAACTGGCACGGGAAAAGCTGTCTTCTGATTATGAGGTGCAGGCATTAAAAACTGTGTGCCCTAAAGTAAGAATTGTGGGTATGTCTGAGTCCTTGGAAAAGAGTTTGCTGCGTGATTATCTGCGTAAGCAGAACAGCGATTTATTTGGGACGGACTCTGTTTGCGAGGTTGTGTCGGTTACGCCTCTGAAGAGAGATTCGGCTACATTTCAGGCGACGGTACGGGTTGATGCTGTCAGCTATAAAAGGGTATTGGATGTTGGTCGTGTGTTGATTGGTCTGGATGGCTGCTCTGTGTATGACGCTGTCTCGCTTCGTAAGTGTTTTTGCTGCAATGGACTTAACCACATTGCTGATCGTTGTCCTAAGAAAAACACTCCTGTGTGCCCTCTCTGTGCTGGGAACCACCCCGTTAAGGCGTGCCAGCTCAGTGCGGATCAAAAAAAACAGTACCGGTGTACCAATTGTATAGAGTTTAACAGGGGCCATGGAGGGACCTTGGATGTCGGCCATGCGGCGTGGGACGCGGGTGCTTGTGGGGTTTATAATAAATCCCTTTCTAAATTAAAATGTGATCCCTTTGGCATTCCTTTTGACGGGAGTTTGGTCCGTTCGGCCTCCTAGCAGTTAACTAGTTCATGTTCTGTTTCTTGTGTTGGACCCGATGTTCTTTTATACTATCAAAATGTCCGCGGTGTATGTACTAAGACACATGTTTTAGCAGATGCTGTTTTGTCGTGTTCCTAATCTATTATTATTTTTTCTGAGACATGGCTGCATTCAGCTATTGACTCTTCTGAGATTTTTAGTGAATGTTACACAGTTTTTAGAGAGGATAGAAATTTTCAGCGTGTGGGCTTGTCTCGGGGTGGTGGTGTACTGTTAGCGGTTGATAGCTCTTTGCCGACGTCTCCCCTTGTACTTACGGATTTGGGTTGGAGAGATTTGCCGTTAGTTGATGTACTCGCGGTTAAAGTTTCGTTGCGTTTTCGTCCGTTATACATTTTGGTTTTTTATATTCAGCCGCAGACAGGACTGCAAGTCTACGAGCAGGTATTTGAAATGCTGAGTTTGATTGAAAGTTTGTTGGGTGCAGATGTGATAATATGTGGGGACTTTAATTTATGTGACTATATTCGGTATCTGGATGAGGGAAGGGTTGTTGGAGCTACAGCTGCACTGTTAAATTTTCTTGAGCTTATGAACTATGCGCAGTATAATAAAGTTTATAATAATTGTAGACGTATTCTAGATCTATTTATTAGCAGTTTTCCCTGTCCCGTGGAGAGAGCGCGGGACACTCTGTTGCCTGAAGATGATTATCATCCGGCGCTATCTGTTGTGGTTGGGCGGGCTGGGCGTGTGAGTTCTCACCGCCACCTTCGAGGCAATGATTATCTGAGTTTTAAATTTCGAAAGGCTAACCTGGTTGAGGTTTATAGGAGCTTATCTGAGGTGGATTGGTCTGTCCTATCGGTGGATCTCAATGTTGATGAGGCCTGCAACATTTTCTACGGCAAGCTTTATTCATGCTTTGAGAGGTTTGTTCCTAGAGGTGCCACCCATCGTTCGAGACGTTATCCTCCTTGGTTTAGTAGAGATATAATTAGAAACATTAAACGCAAGTGAAAATTATTGAGACATATTAGAAGAGTGGGGGGAGAGTGTCTAAAGGTTGAGTTCCGACTGCTGAGAGCGAATATCAAGAGATCCATTGAATCGAGGCCTACGTTACTTAACAGGCCGGAGCCTGAGATTTTAATGGCGCCCATCGGAGTCCATGCGCTATGCCGGCTCGTACGCTCCAACACCAGCATGCGCTTCATCTCGAGCAGTAATATTGTCACTGTTATAATATTTTCAAATAATTTTACTAATTAAAATTATTGCCTTGATCACCATGGGTGTTATTAATATTTCTGTTATTAGTTTAATAATTTTAAGCAAAATAAGAATGAAATTAGCTCGGAAATAGGAACATTTTATTTAACGTATACAAAAGTATAAAGATTAAAATATTAAAAAAGTAACAAAATAAAACATTTAACATATCATAAAATTCAATTCAAAAAATAAATCACAAATTTGAAGGGCAGGAGTACCTATCTTAACATTAAACCTTAATAAAGACTAAAAAGAATAGCAATATTTAACTATTGTGATTGCAGTTTTGCTACTTTATTTCTTGTTTCTTTGAAAATACATTGCCATTGTTTTTAATTTTGGAGTAATTATTTAATAGAATGTTGGCAAAGTAACACAAAATAACCTTAAATAGTTTTGGAAAACCCATGTTGCAATCACTACTGAAATCTTCGTTTTCGATGAAATTTTTAGATTTTAAATTTTCGAGCATGAAATGATAAGCGACGACTTGTGGCAACGTAACTTTAAAAAATCACCTTCAGATCTTTCATAAATTATTATTTTAAACAAAGCATACGCTTCTTCGAATACATTTACCAGATGATCAGAATGAACCCTTAAGCCCCCCTATCAATTACCTTTAAATAATGATATTTTGACGGTGCTATCTATAGATCTTTGTTAGTAATTAACAATGTATTGCAATTTTTGCAAAAAATCTTAGTGGTACTCGTTTTCTTTTTTGTATATCTGGTAATATAAATTAAAACCGATATGTCGCCTTCCCTTATTATTGATATATCTTCTGTTTTGATATCATTGAATTTAAGTAAATTGAAGTATTTACGATCAAAATTTGACATCATACTCGGATCGCAATAAAATAACCTTAATTTGGAACTCACCATGACTCAATAATTTAAGCTTAAACAAACTGACGAATTTAAGTTTTTGCTCAGTACTGGCCAAATCTAGCCTCAAGATCATTGATTTGAAATTTGCCCAAAAAAATATACTTAAACCCTAATTTATTTAATAGATAATCACACAGTTCAATCATTGTTTTAACTATTTGCTTTAATGCAAAGTCTGTCTCATTAGTTAATTTTTCATAACGCTTTGGGGCAATTTTTACCTTATTCCAGTTATTTAGCTACTTAGAATATTTTAAAAAAAATTATATATTATTGCTATTCATGATTCGTATAGGCTCTTTCAATTTATCGCGTTTCTTGACTCCATTATTAAACATTAAACCCGCTCCCAAATCTTCAGTTGGTCGCAAGTCAGACTCCGATCGTGACGTCACACTCGCTTGCATCTTACAGGCTCCGGCCTGTTAAGTTACGTAGGCCTCGATTGAATCCTCCCGAAAAGCCTATATTGCTGGTGTTGAACGTAACATTAGAGATGACCCATCTAAGTTCTGGTCGTATGTAAGTACGAAATCGAACTCTGTTTCTGGGGAAATGACGTTTCGGGATCGCCGGTTGGATTCGCCGCGGGAGATTGTGGACGCGTTTGCTGCGTTTTTTGCTTCAACGTATGGCGCATTGCGCCAGTCTGTTGACGATAGCGCGGACGGACTTAGGGGTGATTGTCTGAACATTGTTGGTTTCTCGGCGCGGGCAGTTTTGGCGGTGCTGAGGAAGATGAGAGGAAGATTGACGGCTGGGCTTGATGGGGTTCCCGCGTTCTTGTTGAAGGATTGCGCATCCTTGCTTGCGTGGCCTCTATCGCGGGTTTTCACTATTGTGGTTGGACATGGCATATTCCCTGATATGTGGAAAAGTGCAAGGGTTACTCCAGTTTTCAAAAAGGGAGATAGGGGGAAGATTGAGAATTATAGGCCGGTTTCTATTATTTTCAATTTTGCTAAGGTGTTTGAAACTTTATTGCATGGATGCATTTATCACCATGTTAAACCCAGGATTACGAACATGCAGCATGGCTTTATGAGGGGTAGGTCTACGGTGACCAATTTGCTATGCATTTCGGATTTTATTGCTCGGAGTATTGATGATAGTGTGCAAACTGATGTCATTTATACAGACTTTTCTAAAGCATTTGATAGTCTGGACCAAGGTATCTTATTGAGGAAACTGCATTTGTTTGGGTTGTCTGATATGTTAATTCAGTTGTTTAGATCCTATTTTGCCGATAGAAAACAATGTGTGTTTTGGAACGGCTTTAAGTCACACGATAAAATGGTTATGTCTGGCGTACCGCAGGGTTTAGTTTTGGGTCCTCTTCTTTTTAACATTTTTGTTAACGACATTGTTGAGAATTTGGGAGACGGTTGTCTAATTTTTGCGGATGATGTTAAAATATTTAAAGGGATTGCTCACCGAAGTGACTGTGAAGAGCTCCAATTAAATTTGACACGAATTGTTAATTGGAGTAATATTAATTGCTTAGATCTGAATGTTGATAAGTGCTGCGTGGTGTCTTACACGACTAGGGAGACTAGTATCAAGTTTGATTACATGGTGGCTGAATGTAAAATTCAGAGATTATCCTCTTATAGAGATTTGGGCGTGTTATTTGATAGTAGGCTGTCTTTTGCGGATCATATACAAGTGACGGTTGCTGCGGCGTATAGAGCCCTGGGTTTTGTTATAAGAAATTCCAGTGGGTTTACTTCCACTAGCTCTATAAAGTTACTATATTGTTCACTTGTTAGATCAAAACTTGAGTATGCATCGATTGTTTGGTCGCCCATATACCTGGTTCATAGAAAAAGTTTAGAGAATGTACAGAGAAGAGCTGGTAAATATATGTGTTATAGGATGGAAGGGAGTTATCCGTCAAGGGGTTGTCTTCAGAAGAGTTTACTTGTTAAGTTGGAACTCAATGAATTGATGGATAGACGTCGATATGCTGCGGTTCTCCTTCTGCATAAAATATTGAGTCGAAAGGTTGAATGTTCCTAAGTCTTGGGCAAACTAAACTTTCGGGTTCCTAGATCTGGCATTAAAGAATGCTTGACATTCTACAGCAGGAAGAGTAGAATAAATATTGGACAGGGTGCCCCCATTAATTTCATTTGTGAGGCTTACAACAGCGTATGTGAAGAAGTAGATATTTTTGCTGCAACGCCGCGGGAAATAAGAAATAAAATGTTATTGAGCTATTTCTGTTAATTGTTAATCTGCTAATTGTTAATTCTGTTAAAGTGTCTTATCTTACATGATGTTATAGAATTATTATTTAGTTATTAGCCTGTAATTGGGTAGTTACCTGTAGGTTAATTAATTCATTAAATTAAATTAAATTAAATTATCTTTGTAAAATTTACGGTCGAAGATTTAAGTGATATCTTTGAAGTGTCCCGCTCTTTGTCACGTAAAAAGGTCGAGATTAAAACCGCCCTGTCATAAAACCATTGTCAATTTGCTTGGGGTGGCAGGAGCTTCTTCCAGAAAATTGCTTCCTGACAAAAGATCGTCCAGACAACCTAATCGTCAAAAGACGCTTGAATGAAGAATAAAAAAATGTTAAAACGATTTAAAAAAATAATTAAATGACCCTTAAGCGGCGAAATGGCTTGGGAGCACAAAAGGATTAACGAGACCTTAACGGGAATTTTTATTCTCCGCCGAAACGTTAAGTGGCTTATAAGGGAGGAGACGCAGGAAAGGAGGAAGAAGAAGGACGCCACCTAAATTCGCCAGTAGCTGAAACAGAAGAATTACAAGAATTACCCCCAGTTTAATTGTAACTTAATGTAGTTAATTAATTTAATTAGAGAAATTATTCAAAATTTACATTTCTTAAGTATATACAATTTTGCACATTAAATATCTTCGTTTTGGCGATTTACAGGATACCTTCTAACGGCCAGGAGCTGAAGTCAGCATAGTAAGGAGAGCCGCCCTTTCCTTTTCTTTCTTCTTAACAATATCGATGCATCTGCTCCTCCAAGTGCTTTTTCTCAACTTGATCGGTCTGCTGCCAACGTAACGACCTGAAAAGAAACAAAAATTATAAATCTTGAAACGGATTGGTGACGACGAATTAGTAACGCCTTTTGTAATGCTTTAATTGTTGGTGGATGCGCCGCTTTAGGCAGTACTGAAATTGTACGGCAGGCGTCAGGACGCCCAGCGTCATTTCCACTAGTGCCCTCACATGTGGCCAGACGTGACAGTGCGGCGGCGCTACAGAGCCACAGGTGAGCCAAGTCGCCTTTAACTTTAGTCAAATTGATGTCCCAAATTTTATTAATTACGAAATAATTTTTTATTGATAAATTATTGATAAATTTGCTTGCCGCAAATTTACTAATGAACGTTGTCGTATGTGGAAGCGCGTGTTTTCCAGCCAAACTTACTAAGAACTATAGAAAGAAAGTCAAATCATATACAGGGTGGTTCACGGCTCATTAGAAAATAAAGAAACAAAGATACAAGTCTGAAATTTTGTACATAGATCAAACGAAAATATTTCAGAAATAATAACGGAAGTAGATCTCAACTTCTTTATTTTAAATGGAACACCCTCGATCTTTTTATTCTTTTTTCATTTTTGAAATGCCCATTGAATTTTAGTATGGGTCTCTGAAGACGATCATGCAACCATATTGCGCCATTTCGATCATTTAAAAAAATTCCTCCATCAATCGCTTTAAGTGATAATTTCCAGTGCTTCAAAAACGATCACAAAAGAGTTTCGAATACAAGAACCTGGCCCATTGTAATGGAAATTCTAAGAACTTACATATTAGCCAAAAATGAAAATCCTGTAGTGGTAAATAAGAAAGTTAAATTTCTATTTTTGACCAATTTTCTTTATTCGTTAATTCTTACTTAAAAATTAAATGTTAAAATCAAATTTTCGCCGTTGTGTTGCGTTAACAAACCAAAAAGTCTAAAATGGGGCAATAAAACGGCATAAAAAACTGTTTTTTTTTTCAAAAATACTAAAACTGAAATTAATTACTCTGAGTCAACGAATTCTTTTAATGTAACTGGTCTTTAACCGTTAAATTCCAGTAGTTTTAACAAAATTAAATACTTCAAAACTAAAGATTGTAACAGAAATTCAAAGAACTTTCTAATTAGCCCAAAACGAAAGTCTTGTGGTGGTAAATGAGAAAGTTGAGTTTTAATTTTTGTATTGTCTAATTAAAGTACGAAAAAAACAGGAAACTTACCGTTCATTTCCTTCATAGTTTTCGTGAAGTCGACCGGATGCTTGAAGCTGATGAACCCGTACCCTTTGCTCTTGCTGGTCAGTAATTGCAAAAAATTGAGATTTTGGTAGAAGAAAATCGCCTTAAATTGGGGGAAAATTCGGAAAATGATGAAAAATTGCATGTTATTATGGAAAAAATTCCTGCGCCTCCCCCGTTCCAGATTATCGCATCGACAAATCAGTGAATGTAGGAGCCGCACTATGTCCAATCGTACGATTTGAATAATCAGAGTGGGAAAGGATTTCGAATCGTTTCGGCGTGCAACGCTAAAGGTGCATTTTTTAACAAACTTCCTCAAGGAGCAATCCTTTAAATTTCGTCCTTTAGAAACGTGTTTCCATGACGACTTTTGGTGGAAACGCGGCTTTTAGCGGAACAAATTAACGAAAAAAAAACGAAAGTCTTGTGGTGGTAACTGAGAAAGTTGAGTTTTAATTTTTGTATTGTCTAATTAAAATACGAAAAAAACAAGAAACTTACCGTTCATTTCCTTCATAGCTTTCGTGAAGTCGGCCGGATCCTTGAAGCTTATGAACCCGTACCCTTTGCTCTTGCTGGTCCGTCTGTCTCTTATAACTTTCGCCCTTTGAAAGGACGGAAATTTGTTGAATGTTCTTGTTAAAAGTTCATCAGTAACGTCGTTGCCCAAATCCCCACAAAAAATTCGAAAATCATCTTCAGGCCAATCAGCCAATGAATGATCTTCCCATGTTTGTCCTCCAGCTACACGCATCAATTTATGATTCTTAGTTCCTCCAACTCTTCTTTTAAAATCATACGGTCCAAACGACTGAAGCGCACTACTCGCTTCACCTTGCGAAATCGCCAATGCTGCACTAACTTTCTCATGTTTTAACTTCTTCAGTTTCTTTTCTACTTTATTTTGTAACGCCATAAAATCAACTGCTGATTGTTTAGCAACTGCTGTTGGTGCAGGTTTTGGGGTAGGTGCAGCATATAAAGTGGGTTTTGCAGAAACTACAGCCGGTTGATATATGATAGGATGTGAAAATATTTCGTAATTAGATTTTTTATGTTTGACTTGATGAGATATTAACATTGGAGGTGTAGGTGGAGGAGGTATATTTCCAAAACTAGGTAAGCCAAAACCAGCATGGCACATGCCTTGGCCCGAAATTTCAGCTTTAAATCTAAAATTTTAAGGTTAAGTTACAATTTCTCTTTAATTTTAAAACACGTACCTGTTCATTTCGTCTTCCATTTGACGGAATTTATTGGAATTCATCTTGCACATAACTTATTTCTTTCAGCGTTATAGTTTAAAAGAAATTTATTAAAATAATTTTGTTTACGACGAACTAACGTTTTCACAACAAACACTGTCAACTGTTAACTGATACTGAAAAAAATCTACAACGACACGAAGATTTATGAAAGGCTACAAGCGTGGAGGGGCACTCTTTGGCGCATGCGCAATAAGCGCGTAGTTTGAATTTGTGTCGTGGTTCTGAGCTTCGGCTAGATTTATTACGGTAAGTTTCTGCAAAATGTTTTGCAAATAATTAAGATAATATTTATATATCATAATTAATAAAAAGTAAATATAGTTTCATCGCAAGTGAAATTCCTGCCCCTAGACGCGTGATTCCAGAAAGTTCTAGAAAATTAAATCAGCGCTCTCTGCGTTCCTCGCCAGAAGCTCAATGACGTAACGAAGAAGTCAATCTAGCCTAAAATTATTTGACGTAAATTAATTGATTTAACCAAAAAATTGTATTAAATAGTACGCCGTGTCTAACCACACGCTAACCTGCGGCGTAAACCAGAGTTAACCGCACGCGAAATAGAAAAACCTCAAACATCGCTGCCAGCAGTGACGTCATTCTTGGGCGTCGACCCAATCCTAACAACGAGCGGCTGAGGAAAAATTTAGCAGAAGTTTAGAGTTTCATGAAAAGCAAAATTTACCATTAAAGGCAGTAGGAATATTAAATCAGCTTCAACTGTTAAATACCCAATTAGTCTTGTGCTAATTTAGTAGTGTATAAAGAGTAAAATGAAATCTTGGATTGTTGAAAATGTTTAATAATTTGAAAAAATTGTTTATAATTATGCTTTTATTCTAATTTAGGTTATTTTTTGTAATAAATCATTAGTCACGGTGACAAATTCTGTTTAGGGCTGATTTAATCTATAAAAATGTAATTGTTTGTTACTTCTTAGTTTATAAATTGTTATACCTCTGTAGGAATTACAGTGATATTGATGTAATGATTAACTGGTTTAAAGAAAATAAAAAAAATGCAGAGAAAAACCTTCATTTATTAATCAATTTGTTTGATAACAGAAGATAGTTGCAAGTGTACAAACATGCTCCCCCTTTTGAACCCAATCGG
This sequence comes from Pyrochroa serraticornis, assembly GCA_905333025.2. NCBI lineage: Eukaryota > Metazoa > Arthropoda > Insecta > Coleoptera > Pyrochroidae > Pyrochroa > Pyrochroa serraticornis. Next base: position 1,444,441 of record HG995157.1, on the reverse strand, counting down.
ATTCAGGACATTACCTACTACGCGCCTAAGGTGACGATTAACTTCTTTAACGCCACTTTTCCAAATTCCTCCCAACTGAGGTGAACGAGATGCAGTTAACTTCCATTTAATGTACGAGGTATGCTAATTTGATCCATTTGTTCGACTTCCTTTACAAATTGGTTCCGAATCAGTCGAATAGTAGAAAGTACTGACTTGTCCCATTTTAATGGCAAGGACCATAACTACAGAAGAATGACTTTTGCTTTAACAATGACGGGCCCGATTTAGCAACAGCTCCCAAAATAGAAAGTTTTGTAGCTTTTTGTCTGAACAATCACGGGTCCGATAAGTCCCAATGGGTCAAAAATACTAGCAACAACTCCCAAAATGAGCTCGGTCAAGTTGGCCCCCGACTTTTGAATTTTATTTTTTTTTCTGTGGCATCAATTGTGCTGGTTTTGTGCTAAATTATTATTATTATTATTATCAGAAAACGCCAATCGGCAATATACACACAAATCTTACAATAAAGTACAGTGAGAAGAAAAAAAAATGAGAAATTATAATAGTTTTTTAGCGTTGGTTAGAAACGTAGCGGAAGACACTTCAAAAAATTCCAGGTCACTGCAGTAGTTATTAACTAATTTAGAGATCCCATTTCTAGGACCATTACACACATATTTTTTATTTGATTTTATTGAGTTCAGAAGTCTGCGTGCTCTAATATCTGGTCTAGTACAGATGAATCCAAACTGCTCGAGGATTTCGGGTGAGTCGATGTGCCCGTTGACTATATTGTTGAACATTGATAGATCCGAGACCTCTCTGCGGACCAATAAACTGCTGATCCTGTATTGGTGAAATATGTCGTCTGTATTTGTGGTTCTGGTATGGTAAGCAATGTATTTACAGAGCTTCCGCTGTTAGCTAATTTGGTGTCCCAGGACAACTTAGACGGAATGACGAGGTCACTGCGTCTCTTGTTCTTGACGAACTTCCAGAATTGTGTTGAGTCCCTCTTTATTTGATGTTCAACTCTACAAATGTATTCATCGTAGCAATCAGAACTAAGGTTTTTGCATTCCTGTCTCAGTTTGCGAAAATGGAGATAAGCAGATCTAGTACGTGCTTCTTTGTAGTTGGCATGAGCCGTTCTCTTAAGTTTGATTTTTCGTTTTAGCTCTGCTGTGAACCACTTAGGAAAATCATCAGATTACTTATAGTGTATTGGAACAAACTGGGCAATGCCCTCGTTGAGGATATCATAGAACAATTGTATTTTATCATCAACTGATTCAGTTCTGTAGATTGCAATCCAGTTTGTGTTTAGAAAGTATCCGTTGAGCGCTGGGTAATCTGCATGTTTAAACTAGTAGTATGGAATGTTGCTTGGTTTTAGTTCCGCTTTGTGTGATAGGTACATATCTATCGATGGGTGGTGTGTGTCTTCTTCCATTATGGGTACAGTCCTTAAGATCTGTATTTCAGTGTTGGAAAAGCAGAGGTCAAGGAGACGACCGTATGTGTTCTGGACAACATTCATCTGTGTACATCCTATCAAGAGCATTTCATTGTAGAGCAGATTTGCACAGACTTCTTTAGGCTGGCTGCTGGGTAAGTTGTAGTCCACTGTGAACATTAATTTACAGTTAGGGTATTTAGCTCTAATGAAGGTCAATGTGTCAATGTAACTAGTAAACGTATCTATTGTAGATTGTGGTGGCATGTAGATGCAACCAACTATGACGTCCCCATCCATACATTTAACCTTGATGAATATTTGTTCGATGTTGCATGTATTAATATTTATTAACTCCACAGATATATTGCGTTTGACTGCAATAAGGACCCCACCTCCACGACTAAATTGTGCTGATATTTTTTTCAATTGTGCCAGTCTCTAGCTGGTGGCGTTCACCGTTTTCATAAGATTAATATATTTTTTTTAATGTTACAAACGAACACAATTAAAAAAGCAGCGGTACAATTGAGCACAAAATGAGCACAATTGAATAAAATAAAAAATTTCTATAAAAGTCAGGGGGGCTAGCTGGTGGCGTTTGCCGTTTCCATAGGATCAATATATTTATTTTTAATGTTACAAACGATCACAATTAAGAAAACAGCGCTACAATTCAGCACAGAACGAGCACAATTGAGTAAGATAAAAATATTCTAAAAAAGTCAGGAGGGCTAGCTGGTGGCGTTCACCGTTTTCATAGGATTAATAAATTTTTTTTAATGTTACAAACAAGCACAATTGAAAAAAAAACAGCGTTACAATTGAGCACAAAACGAGCACAACTAAAAAAGTTAAAAATATTCTGAAAAAAGTCAGGGGGGCTACCTAGTGGCCGTCTGCATTGCCATAGAATTACTTTCTAATTTTTTTTGATTTGTTACAAACGGGCACAATTGGAGAAAGCACCAGTAATATTGAGCACAAAAAGAGTACAATTGGGAATGCCAAAAATATTATAAAAAAATGAAAATAATGGGGGGCTGGCGGTCAAGTTGGCCCCCGGATTTGTTTTTTAGTTCTTTGTTATTTAGAGACTAGCACAATTTAGCACAAAACCAACACAATTGATGCCACAGAAAAAGAAATAAAAAATCAAAAGTCGGGGGCCAACTTGACCGAGCTCATTTTGGGAGTTGTTGCTAGTATTTTTGACCCATTGGGACTTAGCGGACCCGTGATTGTTCAGACAAAAAGCTACAAAACTTTCTATTTTGGGAGCTGTTGCTAAATTGGGCCCGTCATTGTTAAAGCAAAAGTCATTCTTCGGTAGTTATGATCCCTACCATTAAAATGGGACAAGCCAGTACTTTCTACTATTCGACTGATTCGGAACCAATTTGTAAAGGAAGTTGAACAAATGGCTCAAATTAGCATACCTCGTACATTAAATGGAAGTTAACTTCATCTCGTTCACCTCAGTTGGGAGGAATTTGGAAAAGTGGCGTTAAAGGAGTTAATCGCACCTTAGGCGCGTAGTAGGTAATGTCCTGAATACGATTGGGTTCAAAAGGGGGAGCATGTTTGCACACTTGCAACCATCTTCTGTTATTAAACAAATTGATTAATAAATGAAGGTCTTTCTCTGCATTTTCTTTATTTTCTTTAAACCAGTTAATCATTACATCAATATCACTGTAATTCCTACAGAGGTATAACAATTTATAAACTAAAAAGTAACAGACAATTAAATTTTTTAGATTAAATCATCCCTAAACAGAATTTGTCACCGTGACTAATGATTTATTACAAAAAATAACCTAAATTAGGATAAAAGCATAATTATAAACAATATTTTCAAATTATTAAACATTTTCAACAATCCAAGATTTCATTTTACTCTTTATACACTACTAAATTAGCACAAGACTAATTGGGTATTTAACAGTTGAAGCTGATTTAATCTTCCTACTGCCTTTAATGGTAAATTTTGCTTTTCATGAAACTCTAAACTTCTGCTAAATTTTTCCTCAGCCGCTCGTTGTTAGGATTGGGTCGACGCCCAAGAATGACGTCACTGCTGGCAGCGATGTTTGAGGTTTTTCTAATTCGCGTGCGGTTAACTCTGGTTTACGCCGCAGGTTACCGTGTGGTTAGACACGGAGTACTATTTAATACAATTTTATGGTTAAATCTATTAATTTACGTCAAATAATTTTAGGCTAGATTGACTTCTTCGTTACGTCATTGAGCTTCTGGCGAGGAACGCAGAGAGCGCTGATTTAATTTTCTAGAACTTTCTGGAATCACGCGTCTAGGGGCAGGAATTTCACTTGCGATGAAACTATATTTACTTTTTATTAATTATGATATATAAATATTATCTTAATTATTTGCAAAACATTTTGCAAAAACTTACCGTAATAAATCTAGCAGAAGCTCAGAACCACGACACAAATTCAAACTACGCGCTTATTGCGCATGCGCCAAAAAGTGCCCCTCCACGCTTGTAGCCTTTCATAAATCTTCGTGTCGTTGTAGATTTTTTTCAGTATCAGTTAACAGTTGACAGTGTTTGTTGTGAAAACTTTAGTTCGTCGTAAAAAAAATTATTTTAATAAATTTCTTTTAAACTATAACGCTGAAAGAAATAAGTTATGTGCAAGATGAATTCCAATAAATTCCGTCAAATGGAAGACGAAATGAACAGGTACGTGTTTTAAAATTAAAGAGAAATTGTAACTTAACCTTAAAATTTTAGATTTAAAGCTGAAATTTCGGGCCAAGGCATGTACCATGCTGGTTTTGGCTTACCTAGTTTTGGAAATATACCTCCTCCACCTACACCTCCAATGTTAATATCTCATCAAGTCAAACATAAAAAATCTAATTACGAAATATTTTCACATCCTATCATATATCAACCGGCTGTAGTTTCTGCAAAACCCACTTTATATGCTGCACCTACCCCAAAACCTGCACCAACAGCAGTTGCTAAACAATCAGCAGTTGATTTTATGGCGTTACAAAATAAAGTAGAAAAGAAACTGAAGAAGTTAAAACATGAGAAAGTTAGTGCAGCATTGGCGATTTCGCAAGGTAAAGCGAGTAGTGCGCTTCAGTCGTTTGGACCGTATGATTTTAAAAGAAGAGGTGGAGGAACTAAGAATCATAAATTGATGCGTGTAGCTGGAGGACAAACATGGAAAGATCATTCATTGGCTGATTGGCCTGAAGATGATTTTCGAATTTTTTGTGGGGATTTGGGCAACGACGTTACTGATGAACTTTTAACAAGAACATTCAACAAATTTCCGTCCTTTCAAAGGGCGAAAGTTATAAGAGACAGACGGACCAGCAAGAGCAAAGGGTACGGGTTCATAAGCTTCAAGGATCCGGCCGATTTCACGAAAGCTATGAAGGAAATGAACGGTAAGTTTCTTGTTTTTTTCGTATTTTAATTAGACAATACAAAAATTAAAACTCAACTTTCTCAGTTACCACCACAAGACTTTCGTTTTGGGCTAATTAGAAAGTTCTTTGAATTTCTGTTACAATCTTTAGTTTTGAAGTATTTAATTTTGTTAAAACTACTGGAATTTAACGGTTAAAGACCAGTTACATTAAAAGAATTCGTTGACTCAGAGTAATTAATTTCAGTTTTAGTATTTTTGAAAAAAAAACAATTTTTTATGCCGTCTTATTGCCCCATTTTAGTCTTTTTGGTTTGTTAACGCAACACAACGGCAAAAATTTGATTTTAACATTTAATTTTTAAGTAAGAATTAACGAATAAAGAAAATTGGTCAAAAATAGAAATTCAACTTTCTTATTTACCACTACAGGATTTTCATTTTTGGCTAATATGTAAGTTCCTAGAATTTCCATTACAATAGGCCAGGTTCTTGTATTCGAAACTCTTTTGTGATCGTTTTTAAAGCACTGGAAATTATCACTTAAAGCGATTGATGGAGGAATTTTTTTAAATGATCGAAATGGCGCAATATGGTTGCATGATCGTCTTCAGAGACCCATACTAAAATTCAATGGGCATTTCAAAAATGAAAAAAGAATAAAAAAATCGAGGGTGTTCCATTTAAAATAAAGAAGTTGAGATCTACTTCCGGTATTATTTCTGAAATATTTTCGTTTGATCTATGTACAAAATTTCAGATTTGTATCTTTGTTTCTCTATTTTCCAATGAGCCGTGAACCACCCTGTATATGATTTGACTTTCTTTCTATAGTTCTTAGTAATTTTGACTGGAAAAGACGCGCTTCCACATACGACAACGTTCATTAATAAATTTGCTGCAAGCAAATTCATCAATAAATTATCAATAAAAAATTATTTTGTAATTAATAAAATTTGGGACATCAATTTGACTAAAGTTAAAGGCGACTTGGCTCACCTGTGGCTCTGTAGCGCCGCCGAACTGTCACGTCTGGCCACATGTGAGGGCACTAGTGGAAATGACGCTGGGCGTCCTGACGCCTGCCGTACAATTTCAGTACTGCCTAAAGCGGCGCATCCACCAACAATTAAAGCATTACAAAAGGCGTTACTAATTCGTCGTCACCAATCCGTTTCAAGATTTATAATTTTTGTTTCTTTTCAGGTCGTTACGTTGGCAGCAGACCGATCAAGTTGAGAAAAAGCACTTGGAGGAGCAGATGCATCGATATTGTTAAGAAGAAAGAAAAGGAAAGGGCGGCTCTCCTTACCATGCTGACTTCAGGTCCTGGCCGTTAGAAGTTATCCTGTAAATCGCCAAAATGAAGATATTTAATGTGCAAAATTGTATATACTTAAGAAATGTAAATTTTGAATAATTTCTCTAATTAATTTAATTAACTACATTAAGTTACAATTAAACTGGGGGTAATTCTTGTAATTCTTCTGTTTCAGCTACTGGCGAATTTAGGTGGCGTCCTTCTTCTTCCTCCTTGACTGAAGCGCACTACTCGCTTTACCTTGCGAAATCGCCAATGCTGCACTAACTGTCTCATGTTTTAACTTCTTCAGTTTCTTTTCTACTTTATTTTGTAACGCCATAAAATCAACTGCTGATTGTTTAGCAACTGCTGTTGGTGCAGGTTTTGGGGTAGGTGCAGGTTTTGGGGTAGGTGCAGCATATAAAGTGGGTTTTGCAGAAACTACAGCCGGTTGATATATGATAGGATGTGAAAATATTTCGTAATTAGATTTTTTATGTTTGACTTGATGAGATATTAACATTGGAGGTGTAGGTGGAGGAGATATATTTCCAAAACTAGGTAAGCCAAAACCAGCATGGTACATGCCTTGGCCCGAAATTTCAGCTTTAAATCTAAAATTTTAAGGTTAAGTTACAATTTCTCTTTAATTTTAAAACACGTACCTGTTCATTTCGTCTTCCATTTGACGGAATTTATTGGAATTCATCTTGCACATAACTTATTTCTTTCAGCGTTATAGTTTAAAAGAAATTTATTAAAATAATTTTGTTTACGACGAACTAACGTTTTCACAACAAACACTGTCAACTGTTAACTGATACTGAAAAAAATCTACAACGACACGAAGATTTATGAAAGGTTACAAGCGTGGAGGGGCACTCTTTGGCGCATGCGCAATAAGCGTGGAGGGGCACTCTTTGGCGCATGCGCAATAAGCGTGGAGGGGCACTCTTTGGCGCATGCGCAATAAGCGCGTAGTTTGAATTTGTGTCGTGGTTCTGAGCTGTTAGATTTATTACGGTAAGTTTTTGCAAAATGTTTTGCAAATAATTAAGTTAATATTTATACATCATAATTAATATAAAGTAAATATAGTTTCATCGCAAGTGAAATTCCTGCCCTTAGACGCGTGATTCCAGAAAGTTCTAGAAAATTAAATCAGCGCCCTCTGCGTTCCTCGCCAGAAGCTCAATGACGTAACGAAGAAGTCAACCTAGCCTAAAATTTATTTGACGTAAATTAATGGATTTAGCCAAAAAATTGTATTAAATAGTACGCCGTGTCTAACCACACGCTAACCTGCGGCGTAACCCAGGGTTAACCGCACGCGAAAAAGAAAAACCTCAAACATCGCTGCCAGCAGTGACGTCATTCTTGGGCGTGGACCCAATCCTAACAACGAGCGGCTGAGGAAAAATTTAGCAGAAGTTTAGAGTTTCATGAAAAGCAAAATTTACCATTAAAGGCAGTAGGAAGATTAAATCAGCTTCAACTGTTAAATACCCAATTAGTCTTGTGCTAATTTAGTAGTGTATAAAGAGTAAAGTAAAATCTTGGATTGTTGAAAATGTTTAATAATTTGAAAATATTGTTTATAATTATGCTTTTATCCTAATTTAGGTTAATTTTTGTAATAAATCATTAGTCACGGTGACAAATTTTGTTTAGGGATGATTTAATCTATAAAAATTTAATTGTTTGTTACTTTTTAGTTTATAAATTGTTATACCTCTGTAGGAATTACTGTGATATTGATGTAATGATTAACTGGTTTAAAGAAAATAAAAAAAAATGCAGAGAAAGACCTTCATTTATTAATCAATTTGTTTGATAACAGAAGATGGTTGCAAGTGTGCAAACATGCTCCCCCTCTTGAACCCAATCGGATTCAGCACATTACATACTACGCGCCTAAGGTGACGATTAACTCCTTTAACGCCACTTTTCCAAATTCCTCCCAACTGAGGTGAACGAGATGCAGTTAACTTCCATTTAATGTACGAGGTATGCTAATTTGATCCATTTGTTCGACTTCCTTTACAAATTGGTTCCGAATCAGTCGAATAGAAGAAAGTACTGGCTTGTCCCATTTTAATGGCAGGGACCATAACTACTGCAGAATGACTTTTGCTTTAACAATGACGGGCCCGATTTAGCAACAGCTCCCAAAATAGAAAGTTTTGTAGCTTTTTGTCTCAACAATCACGGGTCCGATAAGTCCCAATGGGTCAAAAATACTAGCAACAACTCCCAAAATGAGCTCGGTCAAGTTGGCCCCCGACTTTTGATTTTTTATTTCTATTTCTGTGGCATCAATTGTGTTGGTTTTGTGCTAAATTGTGCTAGTCTCTAAATAACAAAGAACTAAAAAACAAATCCGGGGGCCAACTTGACCGCCAGCCCCCTATTATTTTCATTTTTTTATAATATTGTTGGCATTCCCAATTGTACTCTTTTTGTGCTCAATAATACTGGTGCTTTCTCCAATTGTGCCCATTTGTAACAAATCAAAAAAAATTAGAAGGTAATTCTATGGCAATGCCGACGGCCACTAGGTAGCCCCCCTGACTTGTTTCAGAAAATTTTTAACTTTTCTAGTTGTACTCGTTTTGTGCTCAATTGTAACGCTGTTTTTTTTTCAATTGTGCTTGTTTGTAACATTAAAAAAAATATATTAATCCTATGAAAACGGTGAACGCCACCAGCTAGCCCCCCTGACTTTTATAGAATGTTTTTATCTTATTGTTATTATAAAAAAATGAAAATAATGGGGGGCTAATGGGAGAAATTTAATGGTTTGGTGCGACTATCTTCTCGATTTCGTTTACTTCTCAGGGGGATTTTCGTTTTTTTATTTTGAGTGTTTTATATCGGATTGCTTGGGGTGAGTTGCTCTTTCAGTTGATGCTTGTCATTTCTGATTTTGAAGCGTTATCTTTGTGATTTCTGCTAATTGCGCGGTTTGTTTACTCTTTTTCTCGTTATCGGTGTTGCTCATAGGCGCATATTATAGTTCTACCGCTTCGTTTAAGTTTTGTTTGCCATGCCTGCTTCCCGAATTTTGCCGCCACACGTTGCTCTTCTATAGGAAACGAGTGTAGATGTTGGGCACTTGATAGCTTCTTGTGGCTGGTGACCGTGGGGCCTGCCTTGGGTCGTTGGGTGAATGATATATTATTCACTGAACTCTTGGGTATATTAATTTCGGCATGGCTCCGATTTGCGATGCGTGCGGAACTGCTTTTTCCTCATCGTCGCCCGGACTTTTGTGCGGTGGGACCTGCAAAAATTCTTATCATTTTGAATGCGTACAGCTGCCACGTGAGTTGGCTAAATTGTTGAAAGGTGTTAAAGGGTTTTCTTGGAAGTGCGATGGGTGTCAGCAGACCTGCATGAGCATTGATCGTGATGCCTTGGGCAGGATTTTTCAGGACACGCTTAATCAGTCATTGTCTGTGTTAATGGGAAATATTGAGTTATTTAAAAGGGATTTCATGGATCTTGCTGCTCGTACACTGGGGGAGCGACGCGAATCTGGGTTGTCGATGGACCGTCCTTTACTCCGGGATGCTGTGTCCGAGTCTTACGCGGCGGTTGCAGCGGCGTCCGCCCGGTCTAAGGTTATTGTCAGGCCTGTTGATAGGAGGCAGAGTGGTGGGAAAACAAAAGCAGATATACTTGCCAAGGTTGACCCTGTCGGGGAGGAGATAGATATCATGCGGGTCAGACAGTCCAGAGATGGAGCGGTGATTTTAAGTTGTCGTAATGCTGATGAATCATCAAAATTCAGTAAACTGGCACGGGAAAAGCTGTCTTCTGATTATGAGGTGCAGGCATTAAAAACTGTGTGCCCTAAAGTAAGAATTGTGGGTATGTCTGAGTCCTTGGAAAAGAGTTTGCTGCGTGATTATCTGCGTAATTAGAACAGCGATTTATTTGGGACGGACTCTGTTTGCGAGATTGTGTCGGTTACGCCTCTGAAGAGAGATTCGGCTACATTTCAGGCGACGGTACGGGTTGATGCTCTCAGCTATAAAAGGGTATTGGATGTTGGTCATGTGTTGATTGGTCTGGATAGCTGCTCTGTGTATGACGCTGTCTCGCTTCGTAGGTGTTTTTGCTGCAATGGACTTAACCACATTGCTGATCGTTGTCCTAAGAAAAACACTCCTGTGTGCCCTCTCTGTGCTGGGAACCACCCCGTTAAGGCGTGCCAGCTCAGTGCGGATCAAAAAAACAGTACCGGTGTACCAATTGTATAGAGTTTAACAGGGGCCATGGAGGGACCTTGGATGTCGGCCATGCGGCGTGGGACGCGGGTGCTTGTGGGGTTTATAATAAATCCCTTTCTAAATTAAAATGTGATCTCTTTGGCATTCCTTTTGACGAGAGTTTGGTCCGTTCGGCCTCCTAGCAGTTAACTAGTTCATGTTCTGTTTCTTGTGTTGGACCCGATGTTCCTTTATACTATCAAAATGCCCGCGGTGAATGTACTAAGACACATGTTTTAGCAGATGCTGTTTTGTCGTGTTCCTACTCTATTATTATTTTTTCTGAGACATGGCTGCATTCAGGTATTGACTCTTCTGAGATTTTTAGTGAATGTTACACAGTTTTTGGAGAGGATAGAAATTTTCAGCGTGTGGGCTTGTCTCGGGGTGGTGGTGTACTGTTAGCGGTTGATAGCTCCTTGCCGACGTCTCCCCTTGTACTTACGGATTTAGGTTGGAAAGATTTGCCGTTAGTTGATGTACTCGCGGTTAAAGTTTCGTTGCGTTTTCGTCCGTTATACATTTTGGTTTTTTATATTCAGCCGCAGACAGGACTGCAAGTCTACGAGCAGGTATTTGAAATGCTGAGTTTGATTGAAAGTTTGTTGGGTGCAGATGTGATAATATGTGGGGACTTTAATTTATGTGACTATATTCGGTATCTGGATGAGGGAAGGGTTGTTGGAGCTACAGCTGCACTGTTAAATTTTCTTGAGCTTATGAACTATGCGCAGTATAATAAAGTTTATAATAATTGTAGACGTATTCTAGATCTATTTATTAGCAGTTTTCCCTGTCCCGTGGAGAGAGCGCGGGACACTCTGTTGCCTGAAGATGATTATCATCCGGCGCTATCTGTTGTGGTTGGGCGGGCTGGGCGTGTGAGTTCTCACCGCCACCTTCGAGGCAATGATGATCTGAGTTTTAAATTTCGAAAGGCTAACCTGGTTGAGGTTTATAGGAGCTTATCTGAGGTGGATTGGTCTGTCCTATCGGTGGATCTCAATGTTGATGAGGCCTGCAACATTTTCTACGGCAAGCTTTATTCATGCTTTGAGAGGTTTGTTCCTAGAGGTGCCACCCATCGTTCGAGACGTTATCCTCCTTGGTTTAGTAGAGATATAATTAGAAACATTAAACGCAAGTGGAAATTATTGAGACATATTAGTAGGGTGGGGGGAGAGTGTTTAAAAGTTGAGTTCCGACTGCTGAGAGCGAATATCAAGAGATCCATTGATTCCTCCCGAAAAGCCTATATTGCTGGTGTTGAACGTAACATTAGAGATGACCCATCTAAGTTCTGGTCGTATGTAAGTACGAAATCGAACTCTGTTTCTGGGGAAATGACGTTTCGGGATCGCCGGTTGGATTCGCCGTGGGAGATTGTGGACGCGTTTGCTGCGTTTTTTGCTTCAACGTATGGCGCATTGCGCCAGTCTGTTGACGATAGCGCGGACGGACTTAGGGGTGATTGTCTGAACATTGTTGGTTTCTCGGCGCGGGAAGTTTTGGCGGTGCTGATGAAGATGAGAGGAAGATTGACGGCTGGGCTTGATGGGGTTCCCGCGTTCTTGTTGAAGGATTGCGCATCCTTGCTTGCGTGGCCTCTATCGCGGGTTTTCACTATTGTGGTTGGACATGGCATATTCCCTGATATGTGGAAAAGTGCAAGGGTTACTCCAGTTTTCAAAAAGGGAGATAGGGGGAAAATTGAGAATTATAGGCCGGTTTCTATTATTTCCAATTTTGCTAAGGTGTTTGAAACTTTATTGCATGGATGCATTTATCACCATGTTAAACCCAGGATTACGGACATACAGCATGGCTTTATGAGGGGTAGGTCTACGGCGACCAATTTGCCATGCATTTCGGATTTTATTGCTCGGAGTATTGATGATAGTGTGCAAACTGATGTCATTTATACAGACTTTTCTAAAGCATTTGATAGTCTGGACCAAGGTATCTTATTGAGGAAACTGCATTTGTTTGGGTTGTCTGATATGTTAATTCAGTTGTTTAGATCCTATTTTGCCGATAGAAAGCAATGTGTGTTTTGGAACGGCTTTAAGTCACACGATATAATGGTTATGTCTGGCGTACCGCAGGGTTCGGTTTTGGGTCCTCTTCTTTTTAACATTTTTGTTAACGACATTGTTGAGAATTTGAGAGACGGTTGCCTAATTTTTGCGGATGATGTTAAAATATTTAAAGGGATTGCTCACCGAAGTGACTGTGAAGAGCTCCAATTAAATTTGACACGAATTGTTAATTGGAGCAATATTAATTGCTTAGATCTGAATGTTGATAAGTGCTGCGTGGTGTCTTACACGACTAGGGAGACTAGTATCAAGTTTGATTACATGGTGGCTGAATGTAAAATTCAGAGATTATCCTCTTATAGAGATTTGGGCGTGTTATTTGATAGTAGGCTGTCTTTTGCGGATCATATACAAGTGACGGTTGCTGCGGCGTATAGAGCCCTGGGTTTTGTTATAAGAAATTCCAGTGGGTTTAGTTCCACTAGCTCTATAAAGTTACTTGTTAGATCAAAACTTGAGTATGCATCGATTGTTTGGTCGCCCATATACCTGGTTCATAGAAAAAGTTTAGAGAAAGTACAGAGAAGAGCTGGTAAATATATGTGTTATAGGATGGAAGGGAGTTATCCGTCAAGGGGTTGTCTTCAGAAGAGTTTAATTGTTAAGTTGGAACTCAATGAATTGATGGATAGACGTCGATATGCTGCGGTTCTCCTTCTGCATAAAATATTGAGTCGAAAGGTTGAATGTTCCTACGTCTTGGGCAAACTAAACTTTCGGGTTCCTAGATCTGGCATTAAAGAATGCTTGACATTCTACAGCAGGAAGAGTAGAATAAATATTGGACAGGGTGCCCCCATTAATTTCATTTGTGAGGCTTACAACAGCGTATGTGAAGAGGTAGACATTTTTTCTGCAACGCCGCGGGAAATAAGAAATAAAATATTATTGAGCTATTTCTGTTAATTGTTAATCTGCTAATTGTTAATTCTGTTAAAGTGTCTTATTTTACATGATGTTATAGAATTATTATTTAGTTATTAGCCTGTAATTGGGTAGTTACCTGTAGGTTAATTAATTCATTAAATTAAATTAAATTAAATTATCTTTGTAAAATTTACGGTCGAAGATTTAAGTGATATCTTTGAAGTGTCCCGCTCTTTGTCACGTAAAAAGGTCGAGTTGTTAAAAGGCCATTTGTACAGATTAAAACCGCCCTGTCATAAAACCATTGTCAATTTGCTAGGGGTGGCAGGAGCTTCTTCCAGAAAATTGCTTCCTGACAAAAGATCGTCCAGACAACCTAATCGTCAAAAGACGCTTGAATGAAGAATAAAAAAATGTTAAAACGATTTAAAAAAATTATTAAATGACCCTTAAGCGGCGAAATGGCTTGGGAGCACAAAAGGATTAACGAGACCTTAACGGGAATTTTTATTTTCCGCCGAAACGTTAAGTGGCTTATAAGGGAGGAGACGCAGGAAAGGGGGAAGAAGAAGGACGCCACCTAAATTCGCCAGTAGCTGAAACAGAAGAATTACAAGAATTACCCCCAGTTTAATTGTAACTTAATGTAGTTAATTAATTTAATTAGAGAAATTACTCAAAATTTACATTTCTTAAGTATATACAATTTTGCACATTAAATATCTTCGTTTTGGCGATTTACAGGATAACTTCTAACGGCCAGGACCTGAAGTCAGCATAGTAAGGAGAGCCGCCCTTTCCTTTTCTTTCTTCTTAACAATATCGATGCATCTGTTCCTCCAAGTGCTTTTTCTCAACTTGATCGGTCTGCTGCCAACGTAACGACCTGAAAAGAAACAAAAATTATAAATCTTGAAACGGATTGGTGACGACGAATTAGTAACGCCTTTTGTAATGCTTTTATTGTTGGTGGATGCGCCGCTTTAGGCAGTACTGAAATTGTACGGCAGGCGTCAGGACGCCCAGCGTCATTTCCACTAGTGCCCTCACATGTGGCCAGACGTGACAGTTCGGCGGCGCTACAGAGCCACAGGTGAGCCAAGTCGCCTTTAGCTTTAGTCAAATTTATGTCCCAAATTTTATTAATTACGAAATAATTTTTTATTGATAAATTATTGATAAATTTGCTTGCAGCAAATTTACTAATGAACGTTGTCGTATGTGGAAGCGCGTGTTTTCCAGCTAAGTTTACTAAGAACTATAGAAAGAAAGTCAAATCATATACAGGGTGGTTCACGGCTCATTAGAAAATAAAGAAACAAAGATACAAATCTGAAATTTTGTACATAGATCAAACGAAAATATTTCAGAAATAATACCGGAAGTAGATCTCAACTTCTTTATTTTAAATGGAACACCCTCGATCTTTTTATTCTTTTTTCATTTTTGAAATGCCCATTGAATTTTAGTATGGGTCTCTGAAGACGATCATGCAACCATATTGCGCCATTTCGATCATTTAAAAAAATTCCTCCATCAATCGCTTTAAGTGATAATTTCCAGTGCCTCAAAAACGATCACAAAAGAGTTTCGAATACAAGAACCTAGCCCATTGTAATGGAAATTCTAAGAACTTACATATTAGCAAAAATGAAAATCCTGTAGTGGTAAATAAGATAGTTGAATTTCCATTTTTGACCAATTTTCTTTATTCGTTAATTCTTACTTAAAAATTAAATGTTAAAATCAAATTTTTGCCGTTGTGTTGCGTTAACAAACCAAAAAGACTAAAATGGGGCAATAACACGGCATAAAAAATTGTTTTTTTTTCAAAAATACTAAAACTGAAATTAATTACTCTGAGTCAACGAATTCTTTTAATGTAACTGGTCTTTAACCGTTAAATTCCAGTAGTTTTAACAAAATTAAATACTTCAAAACTAAAGATTGTAACAGAAATTCAAAGAACTTTCTAATTAGCCCAAAACGAAAGTCTTGCGGTGGTAAATGAGAAAGTTGAGTTTTAATTTTTGTATTGTCTAATTAAAATACGAAAAAAACAGGAAACTTACCGCTCATTTCCTTCATAGTTTTCGTGAAGTCGACCGGATGCTTGACGCTGATGAACCCGTACCCTTTGCTCTTGCTGGTCAGTAATTGCAAAAAATTGAGATTTTGGTAGAAGAAAATCGCCTTAAATTGGGGGAAAATTCGGAAAATGATGAAAAATTGCATGTTATTATGGAAAAAATTCCTGCGCCTCCCCCGTTCCAGATTATCGCATCGACAAATCAGTGAATGTAGGAGCCGCACTATGTCCAATCGTACGATTTGAATAATCAGAGTGGGAAAGGATTTCGAATCGTTTCGGCGTGCAACGCTAAAGGTGCATTTTTTAACAAACTTCCTCGAGGAGCAATCCTTTAAATTTCGTCCTTTAGAAGCGTGTTTCCATGACGACTTTTGGTGGAAACGCGGCCTTTAGCGGAACAAATTAACGAAAAAAAAACGAAAGTCTTGTGGTGGTAACTGAGAAAGTTGAGTTTTAATTTTTGTATTGTCTAATTAAAATACGAAAAAAACAAGAAACTTACCGTTCATTTCCTTCATAGCTTTCGTGAAGTCGGCCGGATCCTTGAAGCTTATGAACCCGTACCCTTTGCTCTTGCTGGTCCGTCTGTCTCTTATAACTTTCGCCCTTTGAAAGGACGGAAATTTGTTGAATGTTCTTGTTAAAAGTTCATCAGTAACGTCGTTGCCCAAATCCCCACAAAAAATTCGAAAATCATCTTCAGGCCAATCAGCCAATGAATGATCTTCCCATGTTTGTCCTCCAGCTACACGCATCAATTTATGATTCTTAGTTCCTCCACCTCTTCTTTTAAAATCATACGGTCCAAACGACTGAAGCGCACTACTCGCTTCACCTTGCGAAATCGCCAATGCTGCACTAACTTTCTCATGTTTTAACTTCTTCAGTTTCTTTTCTACTTTATTTTGTAACGCCATAAAATCAACTGCTGATTGTTTGGCAACTGCTGTTGGTGCAGGTTTTGGGGTAGGTGCAGCATATAAAGTGGGTTTTGCAGAAACTACAGCCGGTTGATATATGATAGGATGTGAAAATATTTCGTAATTAGATTTTTTATGTTTGACTTGATGAGATATTAACATTGGAGGTGTAGGTGGAGAAGGTATATTTCCAAAACTAGGTAAGCCAAAACCAGCATGGTACATGCCTTGGCCCGAAATTTCAGCTTTAAATCTAAAATTTTAAGGTTAAGTTACAATTTCTCTTTAATTTTAAAACACGTACCTGTTCATTTCGTCTTCCATTTGACGGAGTCTATTGGAATTCATCTTGCACATAACTGATTTCTTTCAGCGTTATAGTTTAAAAGTAATTTATTAAAATAATTTTGTTTACGACGAACTAACGTTTTCACAACAAACACTGTCAACTGTTAACTGATACTGAAAAAAATCTACAACGACACGAAGATTTATGAAAGGCTACAAGCGTGGAGGGGCACACTTTGGCGCATGCGCAATAAGCGCGTTGAATTTGTGTCGTGGTTCTGAGCTTCGGCTAGATTTATTACGGTAAGTTTCTGCAAAATGTTTTGCAAATAATTAAGATAATATTTATATATCATAATTAATAAAAAGTAAATATAGTTTCATCGCAAGTGAAATTACTGCCCCTAGACGCGTGATTCCAGAAAGTTTTAGAAAATTAAATCAGCGCTCTCTGCGTTCCTCGCCAGAAGCTCAATGACGTAACGAAGAAGTCAATCTAGCCTAAAATTATTTGACGTAAATTAATAGATTTAACCAAAAAATTGTATTAAATAGTACGCCGTGTCTAACCACACGCTAACCTGCGGCGTAAACCAGAGTTAACCGCACGCGAAATAGAAAAACCTCAAACATCGCTGCCAGCAGTGACGTCATTCTTGGGCGTCGACCCAATCCTAACAACGAGCGGCTGAGGAAAAATTTAGCAGAAGTTTAGAGTTTCATGAAAAGCAAAATTTACCATTAAGGGCAGTAGGAATATTAAATCAGCTTCAACTGTTAAATACCCAATTAGTCTTGTGCTAATTTAGTAGTGTATAAAGAGTAAAATGAAATCTTGGATTGTTGAAAATGTTTAATAATTTGAAAATATTGTTTATAATTATGCTTTTATTCTAATTTAGGTTATTTTTTGTAATAAATCATTAGTCACGGTGACAAATTCTGTTTAGGGATGATTTGATCTATAAAAATTTAATTGTTTGTTACTTCTTAGTTTATAAATTGTTATACCTCTGTAGGAATTACAGTGATATTGATGTAATGATTAACTGGTTTAAAGAAAATAAAAAAAATGCAGAGAAAAACCTTCATTTATTAATCAATTTTTTTGATAACAGAAGATAGTTGCAAGTGTGCAAACATGCTCCCCCTTTTGAACCCAATCGGATTCAGGACATTACCTACTACGCGCCTAAGGTGACGATTAACTCCTTTAACGCCACTTTTCCAAATTCCTCCCAACTGAGGTCAACGAGATGCAGTTAACTTCCATTTAATGTACGAGGTATGCTAATTTGATCCATTTGTTCGACTTCCTTTACAAATTGGTTCCGAATCAGTCGAATAGTAGAAAGTACTGACTTGTCCCATTTTAATGGCAGGGACCATAACTACAGAAGAATGACTTTTGCTTTAACAATGACGGGCCCGATTTAGCAACAGCTCCCAAAATAGAAAGTTTTGTAGCTTTTTGACTGAACAATCACGGGTCCGATAAGTCCCAATGGGTCAAAAATACTAGCAACAACTCCCAAAATGAGCTCGGTCAAGTTGGCCCCCGACTTTTGATTTTTAATTTTTTTTTCTGTGGCATCAATTGTGCTGGTTTTGTGCTAAATTATTATTATTATTATTATCAGAAAACGCCAATCGGCAATATACACACAAATCATACAATAAAGTACAGTGAGAAGAAAAAAAAATGAGAAATTATAATAGTTTTTTAGCGTTGGTTAGAAACGTAGCGGAAGACACTTCAAAAAATTTCAGGTCACTGCAGTAGTTATTAACTAATTTAGAGATCCTATTTCTAGGACCATTACACACATATTTTTTATTTGATTTTATTGAGTTCAGAAGTCTGCGTGCTCTAATATCTGGTCTAGTACAGATGAATCCAAACTGCTCGAGGATTTCGGGTGAGTCGATGTGCCCGTTGACTATATTGTTGAACATTGATAGATCCGAGACCTCTCTGCGGACCAATAAGCTGCTGATCCTGTATTGGTGAAATATGTCGTCTGTATTTGTGGTTCTGGTATGGTAAGCGATATATTTACAGAGCTTCCGCTGTTAGCTAATTTGGTGTCCCAGGACATCTTAGACGGAATGACGAGGTCACTGCGTCTCTTGTTCTTGACGAACTTCCAGAATTGTGTTGAGTCCCTCTCTACTTGATGTTCAACTCTACAAATGTATTCATCGTAGCAATCAGAACTAAGGTTTTTGCATTCCTGTCTCAGTTTGCGAAAATGGAGATAAGCAGATCTAGTACGTGCTTTCTTGTAGTTGGCATGAGCCGTTCTCTTAAGTTTGATTTTTCGTTTTAGCTCTGCTGTGAACCACTTAGGAAAATCATCAAATTTCTTATAGTGTATTGGAACAAACTGGGCAATGCCCTCGTTGAGGATATCATAGAACAATTGTATTTTATCATCAACTGATTCAGTTCTGTAGATTGAAATCCAGTTTGTGTTTAGAAAGTATCCGTTGAGCGCTGGGTAATCTGCATGTTTAAACTAGTAGTATGGAATGTTGCTTGGTTTTAGTTCCGCTTTGTGTAATAGGTACATATCTATCGATGGGTGGTGTGTGTCTTCTTCCATTATGGGTACAGTCCTTACGATCTGTATTTCAGTGTTGGAAAAGCAGAGGTCAAGGAGACGACCGTATGTGTTCTGGACAACATTCATCTCTGTACATCCTATCAAGAGCATTTCATTGTAGAGCAGATTTGCACAGACTTCTTTAGGCTGGCTGCTGGGTAAGTTGTAGTCCACTGTGAACATTAATTTACAGTTAGGGTATTTAGCTCTAATGAAGGTCAATGTGTCAATGTAACTAGTAAACGTATCTATTGTAGATTGTGGTGGCATGTAGATGCAACCAACTATGACGTCCCCATCCATACATTTAACCTTGATGAATATTTGTTCGATGTTGCATGTATTAATATTTATTAACTCCACAGATATATTGCGTTTGACTGCAATAAGGACCCCACCTCCACGACTAAATTGTGCTGATATTTTTTTCAATTGTGCCAGTCTCTAGCTGGTGGCGTTCACCGTTTTCATAAGATTAATATATTTTTTTTAATGTTACAAACGATCACAATTAAAAAAACAGCGGTACAATTGAGCACAAAATGAGCACAATTGAATAAAATAAAAAATTTCTCTAAAAGTCAGGGGGGCTAGCTGGTGGCGTTTGCCGTTTCCATAGGATCAATATATTTATTTTTAATGTTACAAACGATCACAATTAAGAAAACAGCGCTACAATTCAGCACAAAACGAGCACAATTGAGTAAGATAAAAATATTCTAAAAAAGTCAGGAGGGCTAGCTGGTGGCGTTCACCATTTTCATAGGATTAATATATTTTTTTTAATGTTACAAACAAGCACAATTGAAAAAAAAACAGCGTTACAATTGAGCACAAAACGAGCACAACTAAAAAAGTTAAAAATATTTTGAAAGAAGTCAGGGGGGCTACCTAGTGGCCGTCTGCATTGCCATAGAATTAATTTCTAATTTTTTTTGATTTGTTACAAACGGGCACAATTGGAGAAAGCACCAGTATTATTGAGCACAAAAAGTGTACAATTGGGAATGCCAAAAATATTATAAAAAAATGAAAATAATGGGGGGCTGGCGGTCAAGTTGGCCCCCGGATTTGTTTTTTAGTTCTTTGTTATTTAGAGACTAGCACAATTTAGCACAAAACCAACACAATTAATGCCACAGAAAAAGAAATAAAAAATCAAAAGTCGGGGGCCATCTTGACCGAGCTCATTTTGGGAGTTGTTGCTAGTATTTTTGACCCATTGGGACTTATCGGACCCGTGATTGTTCAGACAAAAAGCTACAAAACTTTCTATTTTGGGAGCTGTTGCTAAATCGGGCCCGTCATTGTTAAAGCAAAAGTCATTCTTCGGTAGTTATGATCCCTACCATTAAAATGGGACAAGCCAGTACTTTCTACTATTCGACTGATTCGGAACCAATTTGTAAAGGAAGTTGAACAAATGGATCAAATTAGCATACCTCGTACATTAAATGGAAGTTAACTTCATCTCGTTCACCTCAGTTGGGAGGAATTTGGAAAAGTGGCGTTAAAGGAGTTAATCGTCACCTTAGGCGCGTAGTAGGTAATGTCCTGAATACGATTGGGTTCAAAAGGGGGAGCATGTTTGCACACTTGCAACCATCTTCTGTTATTAAACAAATTGATTAATAAATGAAGGTCTTTCTCTGCATTTTCTTTATTTTCTTTAAACCAGTTAATCATTACATCAATATCACAGTAATTCTTACAGAGTTATAACAATTTATAAACTAAAAAGTAACAAACAATTAAATTTTTATAGATTAAATCATCCCTAAACAGAATTTGTCACCGTGACTAATGATTTGTTACAAAAAATAACCTAAATTAGGATAAAAGCATAATTATAAACAATATTTTCAAATTATTAAACATTTTCAACAATCCAAGATTTCATTTTACTCTTTATACACTACTAAATTAGCACAAGACTAATTGGGTATTTAACAGTTGAAGCTGATTTAATATTCCTACTGCCTTTAATGGTAAATTTTGCTGGGTTACGCCGCAGGTTAGCGTGTGGTTAGACACGGCGTACTATTTAATACAAATTTTTGGTTAAATCCGTTAATTTACGTCAAATAAATTTTAGGCTAGGTTGACTTCTTCGTTACGTCATTGAGCTTCTGGCGAGGAACGCAGAAGGCGCTGATTTAATTTTCTAGAACTTTCTGGAATCACGCGTCTAGGGGCAGGAATTTCACTTGCGATGAAACTATATTTACTTTATATTAATTATGATGCATAAATATTAACTTAATTATTTGCAAAACATTTTGCAGAAACTTACCGTAATATATCTAACAAAAGCTCAGAACCACGACACAAATTCAAACTACGCGCTTATTGCGCATGCGCCAAAGAGTGCCCCTCCACGCTTGTAGCCTTTCATAAATCTTCGTGTCGTTGTAGATTTTTTTCAGTATCAGTTAACAGTTGACAGTGTTTGGTGTGAAAACGTTAGTTCGTCGTAAACAAAATTATTTTAATAAATTTCTTTTAAATTATAACGCTGAAAGAAATAAGTTATGTGCAAGATGAATTCCAATAAATTCCGTCAAATGGAAGACGAAATGAACAGGTACGTGTTTTAAAATTAAAGAGAAATTGTAACTTAACCTTAAAATTTTAGATTTAAAGCTGAAATTTCGGGCCAAGGCATGCATCATGCTGGTTTTGGCTTACCTAGTTTTGGAAATATACCTCCTCCACCTACACCTCCAATGTTAATATCTCATCAAGTCAAACATAAAAAATCTAATTACGAAATATTTTCACATCCTATCATATATCAACCGGCTGTAGTTTCTGCAAAGCCCACCTTATATGCTGCACCTACCCCAAAACCTGCACCAACAGCAGTTGCTAAACAATCAGCAGTTGATTTTATGGCGTTACAAAATAAAGTAGAAAAGAAACTGAAGAAGTTAAAACATGAGAAAGTTAGTGCAGCATTGGCGATTTCGCAAGGTAAAGCGAGTAGTGCGCTTCAGTCGTTTGGACCGTATGATTTTAAAAGAAGAGGTGGAGGAACTAAGAATCATAAATTGATGCGTGTAGCTGGAGGACAAACATGGGAAGATCATTCATTGGCTGATTGGCCTGAAGATGATTTTCGAATCTTTTGTGGGGATTTGGGCAACGACGTTACTGATGAACTTTTAACAAGAACATTCAAGAAATTTCCGTCCTTTCAAAAGGCGAAAGTTATAAGAGACAGACGGACCAGCAAGAGCAAGGGTTACGGGTTCATAAGCTTCAAGGATCCGGCCGACTTCATAAAAGCTATGAAGGAAATGAACGGTAAGTTTCCTGTTTTTTTCGTATTTTAATTAGACAATACAAAAATTAAAACTCAACTTTCTCAGTTACCACCACAAGACTTTCGTCTTTTTTCGTTAATTTGTTTCGCTAAAAGCCGCGTTTCCACCAAAAGTCGTCATGGAAACACGCCTCTAAAGGTCGAAATTTAAAGGATTGCTCCTCGAGGAAGTTTGTTAAAAAATGCACTTTTAGCGTTGCACGCCGAAACGATTCGAAATCCTTTCCCACTCTGATTATTCAAATCGTACGATTGGACATAGTGCGGCTCCTACATTCACTGATTTGTCGATGCGATAATCTCGAACGGGGGAGGCGCAGGAATTTTTTCCATAATAAAATGCAATTTTTCATCATTTTCCGAATTTTCCCCCAATTTAAGGCGATTTTCTTCTACCAAAATCTCAATTTTTTGCAATTACTGACCAGCAAGAGCAAAGGGTACGGGTTCATCAGCTTCAAACATCCGGTCGACTTCACGAAAACTATGAAGTAAATGAGCGGTAAGTTTCCTGTTTTTTTCGTATTTTAATTAGACAATACAAAAATTAAAACTCAACTTCCTCATTTACCACCACAAGACTTTCGTTTTGGGCTAATTAGAAAGTTCTTTGAATTTCTGTTACAATCTTTAGTTTTGAAGTATTTAATTTTGTTAAAACTACTGGAATTTAACGGTTAAAGACCAGTTACATTAAAAGAATTCGTTGACTCAGAGTAATTAATTTCAGTTTTAGTATTTTTGAAAAAAAAAACAATTGTTTATGCCGTCTTATTCCCCCATCTTAGACTTTTTGGTTTGATAACGCAACACAACCGCGAAAATTTGATTTTAACATTTAATTTTTAAGTAAGAATTAACGAATAAAGAAAATCGGTCAAAAATAGAAATTCAACTTTGTTATTTACCAATACAGGATTTTCATTTTTGGCTTATATGTAAGTTCTTAGAATTTCCATTACAATGGGCCAGGTTCTTGTATTCGAAACTCTTTTGTGATCGTTTTTGAAGCACTGGAAATTATCACTTAAAGCGATTGATGGAGGAATTTTTTTAAATAATCGAAATGGCGCAATATGGTTGCATGATCGTCTTCAGAGACCCATACTAAAATTCAATGGGCATTTCAAAAATGAAAAAAGAATAAAAAGATCGAGGGTGTTCCATTTAAAATAAAGAAGTTGAGATCTACTTCCGGTATTATTTCTGAAATATTTTCGTTTGATCTATGTACAAAATTTCAGATATGTATCTTTGTTTCTCTATTTTCTAATGAGCCGTGAACCACCCTGTATATGATTTGACTTTCTTTCTATAGTTCTTAATAATTTTGGCTGGAAAAGACGCGCTTCCACATACGAGAACGTTCATTAGTAAATTTGCTGCAAGCAAATTTATCAATAATTTATCAATAAAAAATTATTTCGTAATTAATAAAATTTGGGACATCAATTTGACTAAAGTTAAAGGCGACTTGGCTCACCTGTGGCTCTGTAGCGCCGCCGAACTGTCACGTCTGGCCACATGTGAGGGCACTAGTGGAAATGACGCTGGGCGTCCTGACGCCTGCCGTACAATTTCAGTACTGCCTAAAGCGGCGCATCCACCAACAATTAAAGCATTACAAAAGGCGTTACTAATTCGTCGTCACCAATCCGTTTCAAGACTTATAATTTTTGTTTCTTTTCAGGTCGTTACGTTGGCAGCAGACCGATCAAGTTGAGAAAAAGCACTTGGAGGAACAGATGCATCGATATTGTTAAGAAGAAAGAAAAGGAAAGGGCGGCTCTCCTTACTATGCTGACTTCAGGTCCTGGACGTTAGAGGTTATCCTGTAAATCGCCAAAACGAAGATATTTAATGTGCAAAATTGTATATACTTAAGAAATGTAAATTTTGAATAATTTCTCTAATTAAATTAATTAACTACATTAAATTACAATTAAACTGAGGGTAATTCTTGTAATTCTTCTGTTTCAGCTACTGGCGAATTTAGGTGGCGTCCTTCTTCTTCCTCCTTTCCTGCGTCTCCTCCCTTATAAGCCACTTAACGTTTCGGCGGAAAATAAAAATTCCCGTTAAGGTCTCGTTAATCCTTTTGTGCTCCCAAGCCATTTCGCCGCTTAAGGGTCATTTAATTATTTTTTTAAATCGTTTTAACATTTTTTTATTCTTCATTCAAGCGTCTTTTGACGATTAGGTTGTCTGGACGATCTTTTGTCAGGAAGCAATTTTCTGGAAGAAGCTCCTGCCACCCCAAGCAAATTGACAATGGTTTTATGACAGGGCGGTTTTAATCTGTACAAATGGCCTTTTATCAAGTCGACCTTTTTACGTGACAAAGAGCGGGACACTTCAAAGATATCACTTAAATTTTCGACCGTAAATTTTACAAAGATAATGCTTGCAAAACCCCTGGGTCTGTTACGCAACTGCCAGAACGACACACTCAAATATGAAAATCGACGAAATTTTACTTCCATGAAAAAACCCGCTACAAGACGTTCCATTTTGGGAGCTCGGTCAAGTTGGACCCCGACTTTCGATTTTTTATTTTTTTTCCAGTGGCATCACTTGTGCTGGTTTTGTGCTAAATTGTGCTGATATTTTTTTCAATTGTGCTAGTCTCTAAATAACAAAAAACTAAAAAACAAATCCGGGGGCCAACTTGACCGCCAGCCCCCCATTATTTTCATTTTTTTATAATAACAATAAGATAAAAACATTCTATAAAAGTCAGGGGGGCTAGCTGGTGGCGTTCACCGTTTTCATGGGATTAATATATTTTTTTTAATGTTACAAACAAGCACAATTGAAAAAGAAAACAGCGTTACAATTGAGCACAAAACGAGTACAACTAGAAAAGTTAAAAATATTCTGAAAAAAGTCAGGGGGGCTACCTAGTGGCCGTCGGCATTGCCATAGAATTACTTTCAAATTTTTTTTGATTTGTTACAAACGGGCACAATTGGAGAAAGCATCGGTATTATTGAGCACAAAACGAGTACAATTGGGAATGCCAAAAATATTATAAAAGAATGAAAATAATGGGGGGCTGGTGGTCAAGTTGGCCCCCGGATTTGTTTTTTAGTTTTTTGTTATTTAGAGACTAGCACAATTGAAAAAAATATCTGCACAATTTAGCACAAAACCAACACAATTGATGCCACAGAAAAAAAAATAAAAAATCAAAAGTCTAGGGCTAACTTGACCGAGCTGCAAAGGAATTTACTATTACCTTTGTATATGGATTATAAGTAGGACAAGGGAGGTCCAAAAAGGTTTAGCACCGGTACAAGGCGGATAGATAGCGTCGGTACTTTCAAGATCGCTCGGCTTTTGACTTTGCTTATCATCCCCACTACGGCTTGGTTTCATTCATCAACAACCGGCAGACTCCGGCGGAGACACACCAGCAATGCGTCAAAATAAACAATGAAATTTAATACGACTGTTGCCGACAACGAACAAAATATTGTTGGTCCAAGTGTTACGGGTTTTTTCTTGAAAATATAGACGATGCTGCAGAAGTGGTTGCTATGGGCACCCAAGATGATGGAAGTGCTTTACCTGAAGCGCTTTCATCATCTCCCGAACAGTTAGATGTGACTCTAGAGGAATGCTCAGCCGTTCATCTTACGGAATATTTAATAAAAAAATGTGTCGAAAAACTTGAATGCCATAATTGTCAAAAAACCTTTCTGACGGTACAGAGTTTAGAAAACAAAGAAAAAATACTTAAATATATCTTTTTAATTATTGTCCTGAAAATACGTGTTCCTTACAAACCCCAACTGAACTTTTGAAAAAGTTTATAATAATTGCTATGAGAAAAATTAGGGGGGTTATTAAGCTCGGTCAAGTTAGCCTCCCACTTTCTGATTTTAATTTTTTTTTATGTCATCAATTGTGCTGGTGTTTTGCTTAATTGCGCTGATATTTATTTCAATTGTGCTAATCTAAAAAGCAAAAAAAAAATAAATAAATCTGGGGACCAACTTAAAAACCAACCTCTTATTCTTTTTCACTTTTTTACAATATTTTTGGCTTATTCAATTGTACTCGTTAACGATGTTTTTTTTAATTGTGCTCGTTTGTAAGTAAAAAATTTTTTTAAACAAATTTGAGGAGAGACTTGACCCTCCAGCCTCCAATTATTTTGCACTTTTTTTACAATATTTTTGCATTATTCAATTGTGCTTATTTTGTGCTTACTGATACCGGTATATTTTGCTTTTTAGTAAGAAGCACAATTGAAATATACATCAGCATAATAGAGCAGAAAAGTAGCAGAATTGAATAAGCCAAAAATATTGTAAGAAAATGAAAAATAATGGCAGGCTGGTCAAATCGCCCATGAAATTAGTTTTTAATTTTTTTTTCTACTTACAAACGAGCACAATTGAAAAAACACCGGTATCAGTGGGCACAAAACGAGCACAATTGAATAAGCCAAAAATATTGCAAAAAAGTGAAAAAATGGGCTGCTAGCAATCAACTTGGCCCCCGGATTTGTTTTCAATATTTTACTCTTTAGAGATGAGTACAATTGAAATAAATATCGGCACAATTGAGCACAAAACCAGCACAATTTATGACATTAAAAAATATTAAAATCTGAAAGTGAGAGGCTAACTTGACCGAACTGGGTTATTAAAGTTTTATTGGGCCAAAAAATATTGTAAAGCGCATAAAAGTTTCTATTATAAAAACTGGAACTAAAAATGTCCCGAAATGACTTCAAACAGAAACATCTGCATCACATAGAGATTTTATTTTAGAATTTTGAATCAAGACATTAATTTATAAGTGAAGCCAAGTTTAAAACTACAAAGAAGCCAACCAAAATATCTATTCTGCAGCATTAGTAAATTATTTGTTCTCTTTTTCACGGGTAAAAAATTCTGTATTCGCGGATCCAAAACTATCGGTTTATCAAAATATTTATAAACAAACAAAATCTAGTGTCGTGATGCCGATATGTGACATTAAACTTAGAAAATTTGAGTGAAAGTTTATGAATGGCAAATAAGCTTTGTGTTTTCTTCAAAAAAATTGATCTGATAATAATAATTAATCTTGCTAAAATTCATCAAATTACTTTTATTATAATATATTTTTTTTATTATTTTGCAACCATGAAACGGATTCTTTATATTTCCAACAAATTACAAAATGCCACTCTGTATTAGCAGCACATTTTCGGAACGTACAATCGCCTTGCATTTCCAACTCGTATGTTAACATTTGAAACTAGCAACCCATTTTTATCGACTTAAGTGGATATCCGATTTTACTACGTAACGTGTCAAGTGTAAACAGCAAGGGCATTTACGTCGTTACGCACGAGATTCCAGTCTGCTTAGCTCAGATTTTTACCAAATGGATGGTTTGCATGGAATACCGATAGAGGCAGCACTTTCCACAAAGTAGCGTTGGCCTACTAGAAATAATCATACAACGTATTATATAGTATATATAGTATATATATATATAGTATATATAGTATATAGTATATATAGTATATTACGTAAACGGGGACACTTACGAGGGTGGTTGGTACAAGGGGTTTTGGTAAGGTTACGGCGTTTATGTTTATAAACAACTTAACGTCACCCATACTGGTAATCAATTCCATAAGAGTTTTCAATTAGTTTTGGTCGGCAACAATTTTTGGTAGGTATTTGGAAGGACGGCCGCATGGAGGGTGCAGAAATTTTAGATTACGGCTGCTACAAATACCACGGAAAATTCGAAAAAAACTTACCGAAAGGCTCGGGTTGTTTCCTTTTCGATAACGAGAAATTTATGCAGCACGGATTTTACGTCAATTTGCGAAACCCCGCTTTCGACTGCATCGGAGCTGATAAACTAGCATTGGACGACACTTCAGAAAGTTAGAAATTGGCGTTTTATTAGGGGGTGAAAATACGGGGGTTTTATTGGTAAAAGAAAAACTCGCAATAAATTCCCTCTAGTTTCCTCCATTAAAAGAAGAAATCTATAAATTCAGTGATTCAATGTGAATTTCAGATCCTGATTATCGCGGAAATCCTAGAGGAATCGTTCCAATTTGGCGAGCGAGAAGCGTAACTGAATTTATACCGGAACTGCTACCTCCAGAACCAGTTCAATTACCAATTGACGATTCTCAAATGATGATCGTTGATATCATTGATTACCTCCAACAATATGATGAGGGAGGAGACGCAGGAAAGGAGGAAGAAGAAGGACGCCACTTAAATTCGCCAGTAGCTGAAACAGAAGATTTACAAGAATTACCCCCAGTTTAATTGTAACTTAATGTAGTTAATTAATTTAATTAGAGAAATTATTCAAAATTTACATTTCTTAAGTATATACAATTTTGCACATTAAATATCTTCGTTTTGGCGATTTACAGGATAACTTCTAACGGCCAGGACCTGAAGTCAGCATAGTAAGAAGAACCGCCTTTTCCTTTTCTTTTTTCTTAACAATATCGATGCATCTGTTCCTCCAAGTGCTTTTTCTCAACTTGATCGGTCTGCTGCCAACGTAACGACCTGAAAAGAAACAAAAATTATAAATCTTGAAACGGATTGGTGACGTCGATTTAGTAACGCCTTTTGTAATGCTTTTATTGTTGGTGGATGCGCCGCTTTAGGCAGTACTGAAATTATACGGCAGGCGTCAGGACGCCCAGCGTCATTTCCTCTAGTGCCCACACATGGGGCCAGACGTGACAGTTCGGCGGCGCTACAGAGCCACAGGTGAGCCAAGTCGCCTTTAAATTTAGTCAAATTGATGTCCCAAATTTTATTAATTACGAAATAATTTATTGATATTTATTGATAATTTATTGATAATTTATTGATAAATTTGCTTGCAGCAAATTTACTAATGAAGGTTGTCGTATGTGCCGAGATTACTAAGAACTATAGAAAGAAAATCAAATCATTTACAGGGTGGTTCACGGCTCATTAGAAAATAAAGAAACAAAGATACAAATCTGAAATTTTGTACATAGATCAAACGAAAATATTTCAGAGATAATACCGGAAGTTGATCTCAACTTCTTTATTTTAAATGGAACAGCCTCCATCTTTTTATTCTTTTTTCATTTTTGAAATGCCCATTGAATTTTAGTATGGGTCTCTGAAGACGATCATGCAACCATATTGCGCCATTTCGATCATTTAAAAAAATTCCTCCATCAATCGCTTTAAGTGATAATTTTCAGTGCTTCAAAAACGATCACAAAAGAGGTTCGAATACAAGTACCTGGCCCATTGTAATAGAAATTCTAAGAACTTACATATGAGCCAAAAATGAAAATCCTGTATTGGTAAATAAGAAAGTTGAATTTCTATTTTTGACCGATTTTCTTTATTCGTTAATTCTTACTTAAAAATTAAATGTTAAAATCAAATTTTCGCCGTTGTGTTGCGTTAACAAACCAAAAAGTCTAAAATGGGGCAATAAAACGGCATAAAGAATTGTTTTTTTTTTTCAAAAATACTAAAACTGAAATTAATTACTCTGAGTCAACGAATTTTTTTTAATGTAACTGGTCTTTAATCGATAAATTCCAGAACATTTAACAAAATTAAATACTTCAAAACTAAAGATTTTAACAGAAATTCAAAGAACTTTCTAATTAGTCCAAAACGAAAGTCTTGTGGTGGTAAATGAGAAAGTTGAGTTTTAATTTTTGTATTGTCTAATTAAAATACGAAAAAAACAAGAAACTTACCGTTTATTTCCTTCATAGCTTTCGTGAAGTCGGCCGGATCCTTGAAGCTTATGAAGCAGTACCCTTTGCTCTTACTGGTCCGTCTGTCTCTTATAACTTTCGCCCTTTGAAAGGACGGAAATTTGTTAAATGTTCTTGTTAAAAGTTCATCAGTCACGTCGTTGCCCAAATCCCCACAAAAAATTCGAAAATCATCTTCAGGCCAATCAGCCAATGACTGATCTTCCCATGTTTGTCCTCCAGCTACACGCATCAATTTATGATTCTTAGTTCCTCCACCTCTTCTTTTAAAATCATACGGTCCAAACGACTGAAGCGCACTACTCGCTTTACCTTGCGAAATCGCCAATGCTGCACTAATTGTCTCATGTTTTAACTTCT
This sequence comes from Pyrochroa serraticornis, assembly GCA_905333025.2. Classification (NCBI taxonomy): domain Eukaryota; kingdom Metazoa; phylum Arthropoda; class Insecta; order Coleoptera; family Pyrochroidae; genus Pyrochroa; species Pyrochroa serraticornis. Next base: position 1,413,697 of record HG995157.1, on the reverse strand, counting down.
TCAGTTTCTTTTCTACTTTATTTTGTAACGCCATAAAATCAGCTGCTGATTGTTTAGCAACTGCTGTTGGTGCAGGTTTTGGGGTAGGTGCAGCATATAAAGTGGGTTTTGCAGAAACTACAGCCGGTTGATATATGATAGGATGTGAAAATATTTCGTAATTAGATTTTTTATGTTTGACTTGATGAGATATTAACATTGGAGGTGTAGGTGGAGGAGGTATATTTCCAAAACTAGGTAAGCCAAAACCAGCATGGTACATGCCTTGGCCCGAGATTTCAGCTTTAAATCTAAAATTTGAAGGTTAAGTTACAATTTCTCTTTAATTTTAAAACACGTACCTGTTCATTTCGTCTTCCATTTGACGGAATTTATTGGAATTCATTTTGCACATAACTTATTTCTTTCAGCGTTATAGTTTAAAAGAAATTTATTAAAATAATTTTGTTTACGACGAACTAACGTTTTCACAACAAACACTGTCAACTGTTAACTGATACTGAAAAAAATCTACGACACGAAGATTTATGAAAGGTTACAAGCGTGGAGGGGCACTCTTTGGCGCATGCGCAATAAGCGCGTTGTTTGAATTTGTGTCGTGGTTCTGAGCTTCTGCTAGATTTATTACGGTAAGTTTCTGCAAAATGTTTTGCAAATAATTAAGATAATATTTATATATCATAATTAATAAAAAGTAAATATAGTTTCATCGCAAGTGAAATTCCTGCCCCTAGACGCGTGATTCCAGAAAGTTCTAGAAAATTAAATCAGCGCTCTCTGCGTTCCTCGCCAGAAGCTCAATGACGTAACGAAGAAGTCAATCTAGCCTAAAATTATTTGACGTAAATTAATAGATTTAACCAAAAAATTGTATTAAATAGTACGCCGTGTCTAACCACACGCTAACCTGCGGCGTAAACCAGAGTTAACCGCACGCGAAATAGAAAAACCTCAAACATCGCTGCCAGCAGTGACGTCATTCTTGGGCGTCGACCCAATCCTAACAACGAGCGGCTGAGGAAAAATTTAGCAGAAGTTTAGAGTTTCATGAAAAGCAAAATTTACCATTAAAGGCAGTAGGAAGATTAAATCAGCTTCAACTGTTAAATACCCAATTAGTCTTGTGCTAATTTAGTAGTGTATAAAGAGTAAAATGAAATCTTGGATTGTTGAAAATGTTTAATAATTTGAAAATATTGTTTATAATTATGCTTTTATCCTAATTTAGGTTATTTCTTGTAATAAATCATTAGTCACGGTGACAAATTCTGTTTAGGGATGATTTAATCTATAAAAATTTCATTGTTTGTTACTTTTTAGTTTATAAATTGTTATACCTCTGTATGAATTACAGTGATATTGATGTAATGATTAACTGGTTTAAAGAAAATAAAAAAAATGCAGAGAAAAACCTTCATTTATCAATCAATTTGTTTGATAACAGAAGATAGTTGCAAGTGTGCAAACATGCTCCCCCTTTTGAACCCAATCGGATTCAGGACATTACCTACTACGCGCCTAAGGTGACGATTAACTCCTTTAACGCCACTTTTCCAAATTCCTCCCAACTGAGGTGAACGAGATGCAGTTAACTTCCATTTAATGTACGATGTATGCTAATTTGATCCATTTGTTCGACTTCCTTTACAAATTGGTTCCGAATCAGTCAAATAGTAGAAAGTACTGACTTGTCCCATTTTAATGGCAGGGACCATAACTACAGAAGAATGACTTTTGCTTTAACAATGACGGGCCCGATTTAGCAACAGCTCCCAAAATAGAAAGTTTTGTAGCTTTTTGTCTGAACAATCACGGGTCCGATAAGTCCCAATGGGTCAAAAATACTAGCAACAACTCCCAAAATGAGCTCGGTCAAGTTGGCCCCCGACTTTTGATTTTTTATTTTTTTTTCTATGGCATCAATTGTGCTGGTTTTGTGCTAAATTATTATTATTATTATTATCAGAAAACGCCAATCGGCAATATACACACAAATCTTACAATAAAGTACAGTGAGAAGAAAAAAAAAATGAGAAATTATAATAGTTTTTTAGCGTTGGTTAGAAACGTAGCGGAAGACACTTCAAAAAATTCCAGGTCACTGCAGTAGTTATTAACTAATTTAGAGATCCTATTTCTAGGACCATTACACACATATTTTTTATTTGATTTTATTGAGTTCAGAAGTCTGCGTGCTCTAATATCTGGTCTAGTACAGATGAATCCAAACTGCTCGAGGATTTCGGGTGAGTCGATGTGCCCGTTGACTATATTGTTGAATATTGATAGATCCGAGACCTCTCTGCGGACCAATAAGCTGCTGATCCTGTATTGGTGAAATATGTCGTCTGTATTTGTGGTTCTGGTATGGTAAGCGATGTATTTACAGAGCTTCCGCTGTTAGCTAATTTGGTGTCCCAGGACATCTTAGACGGAATGACGAGGTCACTGCGTCTCTTGCTCTTGACGAACTTCCAGAATTGTGTTGAGTCCCTCTCTACTTGATGTTCAACTCTACAAATGTATTCATCGTAGCAATCAGAACTAAGGTTTTTGCATTCCTGTCTCAGTTTGCGAAAATGGAGATAAGCAGATCTAGTACGTGCTTCTTTGTAGTTGGCATGAGCCGTTCTCTTAAGTTTGATTTTTCGTTTTAGCTCTGCTGTGAACCACTTAGGAAAATCATCAAATTTCTTATAGTGTATTGGAACAAACTGGGCAATGCCCTCGTTAAGGATATCATAGAACAATTGTATTTTATCATCAACTGATTCAGTTCTGTAGATTGCAATCCAGTTTGTGTTTAGAAAGTATCCGTTGAGCGCTGGGTAATCTGCATGTTTAAACTAGTAGTATGGAATGTTGCTTGGTTTTAGTTCCGCTTTGTGTGATAGGTACATATCTATCGATGGGTGGTGTGTGTCTTCTTCCATTATGGGTACAGTCCTTACGATCTGTATTTCAGTGTTGGAAAAGCAGAGGTCAAGGAGACGACCGTATGTGTTCTGGACAACATTCATCTGTGTACATCCTATCAAAAGCATTTCATTGTAGAGCAGATTTGCACAGACTTCTTTAGGCTGGCTGCTGGGTAAGCTGTAGTCCCCTGTGAACATTAATTTACAGTTAGGGTATTTAGCTCTAATGAAGGTCAATGTGTCAATGTAACTAGTAAACGTATCTATTGTAGATTGTGGTGGCATGTAGATGCAACCAACTATGACGTCCCCATCCATACATTTAACCTTGATGAATATTTGTTCGATGTTGCATGTATTAATATTTATTAACTCCACAGATATATTGCGTTTGACTGCAATAAGGACCCCACCTCCACGACTAAATTGTGCTGATATTTTTTTCAATTGTGCCAGTCTCTAGCTGGTGGCGTTCACCGTTTTCATAAGATTAATATATTTTTTTTAATGTTACAAACGATCACAATTAAAAAAACAGCGGTACAATTCAGCACAAAACGAGCACAACTAAAAAAGTTAAAAATATTCTGAAAAAAGTCAGGGGGGCTACCTAGTGGCCGTCTGCATTGCCATAGAATTACTTTCTAATTTTTTTTGATTTGTTACAAACGGGCACTATTGGAGAAAGCACCAGTATTATTGAGCACAAAAAGAGTACAATTGGGAATGCCAAAAATATTATAAAAAAATTAAAATAATGGGGGGCTGGCGGTCAAGTTGGCCCCCGGATTTGTCTTTTAGTTCTTTGTTATTTAGAGACTAGCACAATTTAGCACAAAACCAACACAATTAATGCCACAGAAAAAGAAATAAAAAATCAAAAGTCGGGGGCCATCTTGACCGAGCTCATTTTGGGAGTTGTTGCTAGTATTTTTGACCCATTGGGACTTATCGGACCCGTGATTGTTCAGACAAAAAGCTACAAAACTTTCTATTTTGGGAGCTGTTGCTAAATCGGGCCCGTCATTGTTAAAGCAAAAGTCATTCTTCGGTAGTTATGATCCCTACCATTAAAATGGGACAAGCCAGTACTTTCTACTATTCGACTGATTCGGAACCAATTTGTAAAGGAAGTTGAACAAATGGATCAAATTAGCATACCTCGTACATTAAATGGAAGTTAACTGCATCTCGTTCACCTCAGTTGGGAGGAATTTAGAAAAGTGGCGTTAAAGGAGTTAATCGTCACCTTAGGCGCGTAGTAGGTAATGTCCTGAATCCGATTGGGTTCAATAGGGGGAGCATGTTTGCACACTTACAACCATCTTCTGTTATCAAACAAATTGATTAATAAATGAAGGTCTTTCTCTGCATTTTTTTTATTTTCTTTAAACCAGTTAATCATTACATCAATATCACTGTAATTCCTACAGAGGTATAACAATTTATAAACTAAAAAGTAACAAACAATTAAATTTTTATAGATTAAATCATCCCTAAACAGAATTTGTCACCGTGACTAATGATTTATTACAAAAAATAACCTAAATTAGAATAAAAGCATAATTATAAACAATATTTTCAAATTATTAAACATTTTCAACAATCCAAGATTTCATTTTACTCTTTATACACTACAAAATTAGCACAAGACTAATTGGGTATTTAACAGTTGAAGCTGATTTAATCTTCCTACTGCCTTTAATGGTAAATTTTGCTTTTCATGAAACTCTAAACTTCTGCTAAATTTTTCCTCAGCCGCTCGTTGTTAGGATTGGGTCGACGCCCAAGAATGACGTCACTGCTGGCAGCGATGTTTGAGGTTTTTCTACTTCGCGTGCGGTTAACTCTGGGTTACGCCGCAGGTTAGCGTGTGGTTAGACACGGCGTACTATTTAATACAATTTTTTGGTTAAATCTATTAATTTACGTCAAATAATTTTAGGCTAGATTGACTTCTTCGTTACGTCATTGAGCTTCTGGCGAGGAACGCAGAGAGCGCTGATTTAATTTTCTAGAACTTTCTGGAATCACGCGTCTAGGGGCAGGAATTTCACTTGCGATGAAACTATATTTACTTTTTATTAATTATGATATATAAATATTATCTTAATTATTTGCAAAATATTTTGCAGAAACTTACCGTAATAAATCTAGCAGAAGCTCAGAACCACGACACAAATTCAAACTACGCGCTTATTGCGCATGCGCCAAAGAGTGCCCCTCCACGCTTGTAGCCTTTCATAAATCTTCGTGTCGTTGTAGATTTTTTTCAGTATCAGTTAACAGTTGACAGTGTTTGTTGTGAAAACGTTAGTTCGTCGTAAACAAAATTATTTTAATAAATTTCTTTTAAACTATAACGCTGAAAGAAATAAGTTATGTGCAAGATGAATTCCAATAAACTCCGTCAAATGGAAGACGAAATGAACAGGTACGTGTTTTAAAATTAAAGAGAAATTGTAACTTAACCTTAAAATTTTAGATTTAAAGCTGAAATTTCGGGCCAAGGCATGTACCATGCTGGTTTTGGCTTACCTAGTTTTGGAAATATACCTCCTCCACCTACACCTCCAATGTTAATATCTCATCAAGTCAAACATAAAAAATCTAATTACGAAATATTTTCACATCCTATCATATATCAACCGGCTGTAGTTTCTGCAAAACCCACTTTATATGCTGCACCTACCCCAAAACCTGCACCAACAGCAGTTGCTAAACAATCAGCAGTTGATTTTATGGCGTTACAAAATAAAGTAGAAAAGAAACTGAAGAAGTTAAAACATGAGAAAATTAGTGCAGCATTGGCGATTTCGCAAGGTAAAGCGAGTAGTGCGCTTCAGTCGTTTGGACCGTATGATTTTAAAAGAAGAGGTGGAGGAACTAAGAATCATAAATTGATGCGTGTAGCTGGAGGACAAACATGGGAAGATCATTCATTGGCTGATTGGCCTGAAGATGATTTTCGAATTTTTTGTGGGGATTTGGGCAACGACGTTACTGATGAACTTTTAACAAGAACATTCAACAAATTTCCGTCCTTTCAAAGGGCGAAAGTTATAAGAGACAGACGGACCAGCAAGAGCAAAGGGTACGGGTTCATAAGCTTCAAGGATCCGGCCGACTTCACGAAAGCTATGAAGGAAATGAACGGTAAGTTTCTTGTTTTTTTCGTATTTTAATTAGACAATACAAAAATTAAAACTCAACTTTCTCATTTACCACCACAAGACTTTCGTTTTGGGCTAATTAGAAAGTTCTTTGAATTTCTGTTACAATCTTTAGTTTTGAAGTATTTAATTTTGTTAAAACTACTGGAATTTAACGGTTAAAGACCAGTTACATTAAAAGAATTCGTTGACTCAGAGTAATTAATTTCAGTTTTAGTATTTTTGAAAAAAAAACAATTTTTTATGCCGTCTTATTCCCCCATCTTAGACTTTTTGATTTGTTAACGCAACACAACGGCGAAAATTTGATTTTAACATTTAATTTTTAAGTAAGAATTAACGAATAAAGAAAATCGGTCAAAAATAGAAATTCAACTTTCTTATTTACCAATACAGGATTTTCATTTTTGGCTCATATGTAAGTTCTTAGAATTTCTATTACAATGGGTCAGGTACTTGTATTCGAACCTCTTTTGTGATCGTTTTTGAAGCACTGAAAATTATCACTTAAAGCGATTGATGGAGGAATTTTTTTAAATGATCTAAATGGCGCAATATGGTTGCATGATCGTCTTCAGAGACCCATACTAAAATTCAATGGGCATTTCAAAAATGAAAAAAGAATAAAAAGATCGTGGGTGTTCCATTTAAAATAAAGAAGTTGAGATCTACTTCCGGTATTATTTCTGAAATATTTTCGTTTGATCTATGTACAAAATTTCAGATTTGTATCTTTGTTTCTCTATTTTCTAATGAGCCGTGAACCACCCTGTATATGATTTGACTTTCTTTCTATAGTTCTTAGTAATTTTGGCTGGAAAAGACGCGCTTCCACATACGACAACGTTCATTAGTAAATTTGCTGCAAGCAAATTCATCAATAAATTATCAATAAAAAATTATTTCGTAATTAATAAAATTTGGGACATCAATTTGACTAAAGTTAAAGGCGACTTGGCTCACCTGTGGCTCTGTAGCGCCGCCGAACTGTCACGTCTGGCCACATGTGAGGGCACTAGTGGAAATGACGCTGGGCGTCCTGACGCCTGCCGTACAATTTCAGTACTGCCTAAAGCGGCGCATCCACCAACAATTAAAGCATTACAAAAGGCGTTACTAATTCGTCGTCACCAATCCGTTTCAAGATTTATAATTTTTGTTTCTTTTCAGGTTGTTACGTTGGCAGCAGACCGATCAAGTTGAGAAAAAGCACTTGGAGGAACAGATGCATCGATATTGTTAAGAAGAAAGAAAAGGAAAGGGCGGCTCTCCTTACTATGCTGACTTCAGGTCCTGGCCGTTAGAAGTTATCCTGTAAATCGCCAAAACGAAGATATTTAATGTGCAAAATTGTATATACTTAAGAAATGTAAATTTTGAATAATTTCTCTAATTAAATTAATTAACTACATTAAGTTACAATTAAACTGGGGGTAATTCTTGTAATTCTTCTGTTTCAGCTACTGGCGAATTTAGGTGGCGTCCTTCTTCTTCCTCCTTTCCTGCGTCTCCTCCCTTATAAGCCACTTAACGTTTCGGCGGAAAATGAAAATTCCCGTTAAGGTCTCGTTAATCCTTTTGTGCTCCCAAGCCATTTCGCCGCTTAAGGGTCATTTAATTATTTTTTTAAATCGTTTTAACATTTTTTTATTCTTCATTCAAGCGTCTTTTGACAATTAGGTTGTCTGGACGATCTTTTGTCAGGAAGCAATTTTCTGGAAGAAGCTCCTGCCACCCCAGGCAAATTGACAATGGTTTTATGACAGGGCGGTTTTAATCTGTACAAATGGTCTTTTAAGAACTCGACCTTTTTACGTGACAAAGAGCGGGACACTTCAAAGATATCACTTAAATCTTCGACCGTAAATTTTACAAAGATAATGCTTGCAAAACCCCTGGGTCTGTTACGCAACTGCCAGCACGACACACTCAAATATGAAAATCGACGAACTTTTACTTACATGAAAAAACCCGCTACAAGACGTTCCATTTTGGGAGCTCGGTCAAGTTGGCCCCCGACTTTCGATTTTTTATTTTTTTTCCAGTGGCATCAATTGTGCTGGCTTTGTGCTAAATTGTGCTGATATTTTTTTCAATTGTGCTAGTCTCTAAATAACAAAAAACTAAAAAACAAATCCGGGGGCCAACTTGACCGCCAGCCCCCCATTATTTTCATTTTTTTATAATAACAATAAGATAAAAACATTCTATAAAAGTCAGGGGGGCTAGCTGGTGGCGTTCACCGTTTTCATGGGATTAATATATTTTTTTTAATGTTACAAACAAGCACAATTGAAAAAGAAAACAGCGTTACAATTGAGCACAAAACGAGTACAACTAGAAAAGTTAAAAATATTCTGAAAAAAGTCAGGGGGGCTACCTAGTGGCCGTCGGCATTGCCATAGAATTACTTTCAAATTTTTTTTGATTTGTTACAAACGGGCACAATTGGAGAAAGCATCGGTATTATTGAGCACAAAACGAGTACAATTGGGAATGCCAAAAATATTATAAAAGAATGAAAATAATGGGGGGCTGGTGGTCAAGTTGGCCCCCGGATTTGTTTTTTAGTTTTTTGTTATTTAGAGACTAGCACAATTGAAAAAAATATCTGCACAATTTAGCACAAAACCAACACAATTGATGCCACAGAAAAAAAAATAAAAAATCAAAAGTCGGGGGCTAACTTGACCGAGCTGCAAAGGCATTTACTATTACCTTTGTATATGGATTATAAGTAGGACAAGGGAGGTCCAAAAAGGTTTAGCACCGGTACAAGGCGGATAGATAGCGTCGGTACTTTCAAGATCGCTCGGCTTTTGACTTTGCTTATCATCCCCACTACGGCTTGGTTTCATTCATCAACAACCGGCAGACTCCGGCGGAGACACACCAGCAATGCGTCAAAATAAACAATGAAATTTAATACGACTGTTGCCGACAACGAACAAAATATTGTTGGTCCAAGTGTTACGGGTTTTTTCTTGAAAATATAGACGATGCTGCAGAAGTGGTTGCTATGGGCACCCAAGATGATGGAAGTGCTTTACCTGAAGCGCTTTCATCATCTCCCGAACAGTTAGATGTGACTCTAGAGGAATGCTCAGCCGTTCATCTTACGGAATATTTAATAAAAAAATGTGTCGAAAAACTTGAATGCCATAATTGTCAAAAAACCTTTCTGACGGTACAGAGTTTAGAAAACAAAGAAAAAATACTTAAATATATCTTTTTAATTATTGTCCTGAAAATACGTGTTCCTTACAAACCCCAACTGAACTTTTGAAAAAGTTTATAATAATTGCTATGAGAAAAATTAGGGGGGTTATTAAGCTCGGTCAAGTTAGCCTCCCACTTTCTGATTTTAATTTTTTTTATGTCATCAATTGTGCTGGTTTTTTGCTTAATTGCGCTGATATTTATTTCAATTGTGCTAATCTAAAAAGCAAAAAAAAATAAATAAATTCGGGGACCAACTTAAAAACCAACCTCTTATTCTTTTTCACTTTTTTACAATATTTTTGGCTTATTCAATTGTACTCGTTAACGATGTTTTTTTTAATTGTGCTCGTTTGTAAGTAAAAATTTTTTTTAAACAAATTTGAGGAGAGACTTGACCCTCCAGCCTCCAATTATTTTTCACTTTTTTTACAATATTTTTGCATTATTCAATTGTGCTTATTTTGTGCTTACTGATACCGGTATATTTTGCTTTTTAGTAAGAAGCACAATTGAAATATACATCAGCATAATAGAGCAGAAAAGTAGCAGAATTGAATAAGCCAAAAATATTGTAAGAAAATGCAAAATAATGGCAGGCTGGTCAAATCGCCCATGAAATTAGTTTTTAATTTTTTTTTCTACTTACAAACGAGCACAATTGAAAAAACACCGGTATCAGTGGGCACAAAACGAGCACAATTGAATAAGCCAAAAATATTGCAAAAAAGTGAAAAAATGGGCTGCTAGCAATCAAGTTGGCCCCCGGATTTGTTTTCAATATTTTACTCTTTAGAGATGAGTACAATTGAAATAAATATCGGCACAATTGAGCACAAAACCAGCACAATTGATGACATTAAAAAATATTAAAATCTGAAAGTGAGAGGCTAACTTGACCGAACTGGGTTATTAAAGTTTTATTGGGCCAAAAAATATTGTAAAGCGTATAAAAGTTTCTATTATAAAAACTGGAACTAAAAATGTCCCGAAATGACTTCAAACAGAAACATCTGCATCACATAGAGATTTTATTTTAGAATTTTGAATCAAGACATTAATTTATAAGTGAAGCCAAATTTAAAACTACAAAGAAGCCAACCAAAATATCTATTCTGCAGCATTAGTAAATTATTTGTTCTCTTTTTCACGGGTAAAAAATTCTGTATTCGTGGATCCAAAACTATCGGTTTATCAAAATATTTATAAACAAACAAAATTTAGTGTCGTGATGCCGATATGTGACATTAAACTTAGAAAATTTGAGTGAAAGTTTATGAATGGCAAATAAGCTTTATGTCTTCTTCAAAAAAATTGATCTGATAATAATAATTAATCTTGCTAAAATTCATCAAATTACTTTTATTATAATATATTTTTTTTATTATTTTGCAACCATGAAACGGATTCTTTATATTTCCAACAAATTACAAAATGCCACTCTGTATTAGCGGCACATTTTCGGAACGTACAATCGCCTTGCATTTCCAACTCGTATGTTAACATTTGAAACTAGCAACCCATTCTTATCGACTTAAGTGGATATCCGATTTTACTACGTAACGTGTCAAGTGTAAACAGCAAGGGCATTTACGTCGTTACGCACGAGATTCCAGTCTGCTTAGCTCAGATTTTTACCAAATGGATGGTTTGCATGGAATACCGATAGAAGCAGCACTTTCCACAAAGTAGCGTTGGCCTACTAGAAATAATCATACAACGCTACTACGTAAACGAGGACACTTACGAGGGTGGTTGGTACAAGGGGTTTCGGCAAGGTTACGGCGTTTATGTTTATAAACAACTTAACGTCACCCATACTGGTAATCAATTGCATAAGAGTTTTCAATTAGTTTTGGTCGGCAACAATTTTTGGTAGGTATTTGGAAGGACGGCCGCATGGAGGGTGCAGGAATTTTAGATTACGGCTGCTACAAATACCACGGAAAATTCGAAAAAAACTTACCGAAAGGCTCGGGTTGTTTCCTTTTCGATAACGAGAAATTTATGCAGCACGGATTTTACGTCAATTTGCGAAACCCCGCTTTCGACTGCATCGGAGCTGATAAACTAGCATTGGACGACACTTTAGAAAGTTAGAAACTGGCGTCTTATTGAGGGGTGAAAATACGGGGGTTTTATTGGTACAAGAAAAACTCGCAATAAATTCCCTCTAGTTTCCTCCATTAAAAGAAGAAATCTATAAATTCAGTGATTCAATGTGAATTTCAGATCCTGATTATCGCGGAAATCCTAGAGGAATCGTTCCAATTTGGCGAGCGAGAAGCGTAACTGAATTTATACCGGAACTGCTACCTCCAGAACCAGTTCAATTACCAATTGACGATTCTCAAATGATGATCGTTGATATCATTGATTACCTCCAACAATATGATAAGGGAGGAGATGCAGGAAAGGAGGAAGAAGAAGGACGCCACTTAAATTCGCCAGTAGCTGAAACAGAAGATTTACAAGAATTACCCCCAGTTTAATTGTAATTTAATGTAGTTAATTAATTTAATTAGAGAAATTATTCAAAATTTACATTTCTTAAGTATATACAATTTTGCACATTAAATATCTTCGTTTTGGCGATTTACAGGATAACTTCTAACGGCAAGGACCTGAAGTCAGCATAGTAAGGAGAACCGCCTTTTCCTTTTCTTTTTTCTTAACAATATCGATGCATCTGTTCCTCCAAGTGCTTTTTCTCAACTTGATCGGTCTGCTGCCAACGTAACGACCTGAAAAGAAACAAAAATTATAAATCTTGAAACGGATTGGTGACGACGAATTAGTAACGCCTTTTGTAATGCTTTTATTGTTGGTGGATGCGCCGCTTTAGGCAGTACTGAAATTATACGGCAGGCGTCAGGACGCCCAGCGTCATTTCCTCTAGTGCCCACACATGTGGCCAGACGTGACAGTTCGGCGGCGCTACAGAGCCACAGGTGAGCCAAGTCGCCTTTAAATTTAGTCAAATTGATGTCCCAAATTTTATTAATTACGAAATAATTTTTTATTGATAATTTATTGATAAATTTGCTTGCAGCAAATTTACTAATGAAGGTTGTCGTATGTGGAAGCGCGTGTTTTCCAGCCGAGATTACTAAGAACTATAGAAAGAAAATCAAATCATATACAGGGTGGTTCACGGCTCATTAGAAAATAAAGAAACAAAGATACAAATCTGAAATTTTGTACATAGATCAAACGAAAATATTTCAGAAATAATACCGGAAGTTGATCTCAACTTCTTTATTTTAAATGGAACACCCTCCATCTTTTTATTCTTTTTTCATTTTTGAAATGCCCATTGAATTTTAGTATGGATCTCTGAAGACGATCATGCAACCATATTGCGCCATTTCGATCATTTAAAAAAATTCCTCCATCAATCGCTTTAAGTGATAATTTTCAGTGCTTCAAAAACGATCACAAAAGAGGTTCGAATACAAGTACCTGGCCCATTGTAATAGAAATTCTAAGAACTTACATATAAGCCGAAAATGAAAATCCTGTATTGGTAAATAAGAAAGTTGAATTTCTATTTTTGACCGATTTTCTTTATTCGTTAATTCTTACTTAAAAATTAAATGTTAAAATCAAATTTTCGCCGTTGTGTTGCGTTAACAAACCAAAAAGTCTAAAATGGGGCAATAAAACGGCATAAAGAATTGTTTTTTTTTCAAAAATACTAAAACTGAAATTAATTACTCTGAGTCAACGAATTTCTTTTAATGTAACTGGTCCTTAATCGATAAATTCCAGAACATTTAACAAAATTAAATACTTCAAAACTAAAGATTTTAACAGAAATTCAAAGAACTTTCTAATTAGTCCAAAACGAAAGTCTTGTGGTGGTAAATGAGGAAGTTGAGTTTTAATTTTTGTATTGTCTAATTAAAATACGAAAGAAACAGGAAACTTACCGTTCATTTCCTTCATAGCTTTCGTGAAGTCGGCCGGATCCTTGAAGCTTATGAAGCCGTACCCTTTGCTCTTACTGGTCCGTCTGTCTCTTATAACTTTCGCCCTTTGATAGGACGGAAATTTGTTAAATGTTTTTGTTAAAAGTTCATCAGTAACGTCGTTGCCCAAATCCCCACAAAAAATTCGAAAATCATCTTCAGGCCAATCAGCCAATGACTGATCTTCCCATGTTTGTCCTCCAGCTACACGCATCAATTTATGATTCTTAGTTCCTCCACCTCTTCTTTTAAAATCATACGGTCCAAACGACTGAAGCGCACTACTCGCTTTACCTTGCGAAATCGCCAATGCTGCACTAACTGTCTCATGTTTTAACTTCTTCAGTTTCTTTTCTACTTTATTTTGTAACGCCATAAAATCAACTGCTGATTGTTTAGCAACTGCTGTTAGTGCAGGTTTTGGGGTAGGTGCAGCATATAAAGTGGGTTTTGCAGAAACTACAGCCGGTTGATATATGATAGGATGTGAAAATATTTCGTAATTAGATTTTTTATGTTTGACTTGATGAGATATTAACATTGGAGGTGTAGGTGGAGGAGGTATATTTCCAAAACTAGGTAAGCCAAAACCAGCATGGTACATGCCTTGGCCCGAAATTTCAGCTTTAAATCTAAAATTTTAAGGTTAAGTTACAATTTCTCTTTAATTTTAAAACACGTACCTGTTCATTTCGTCTTCCATTTGACGGAATTTATTGGAATTCATCTTGCACATAACTTATTTCTTTCAGCGTTATAATTTAAAAGAAATTTATTAAAATAATTTTGTTTACGACGAACTAACGTTTTCACAACAAACACTGTCAACTGTTAACTGATACTGAAAAAAATCTACAACGACACGAAGATTTAAGAAAGGCTACAAGCGTGGAGGGGCACTCTTTGGCGCATGCGCAATAAGCGCGTAGTTTGAATTTGTGTCGTGGTTCTGAGATTCTGCTAGATTTATTATGGTAAGTTTCTGCAAAATGTTTTGCAAATAATTAAGATAATATTTATATATCATAATTAATAAAAAGTAAATATAGTTTCATCGTAAGTGAAATTCCTGCCCCTAGACGCGTGATTCCAGAAAGTTCTAGAAAATTAAATCAGCGCTCTCTGCGTTCCTCGCCAGAAGCTCAATGACGTAACGAAGAAGTCAATCTAGCCTAAAATTTATTTGACGTAAATTAATAGATTTAACCAAAAAATTGTATTAAATAGTACGCCGTGTCTAACCACACGCTAACCTGCGGCGTAAACCTGAGTTAGCCGCACGCGAAATAGAAAAACCTCAAACATCGCTGCCAGCAGTGACGTCATTCTTGGGCGTCGACCCAATCCTAACAACGAGCGGCTGAGGAAAAATTTAGCAGAAGTTTAGAGTTTCATGAAAAGCAAAATTAACCATTAAAGGCAGTAGGAAGATTAAATCAGCTTCAACTGTTAAATACCCAATTAGTCTTGTGCTAATTTAGTAGTGTATAAAGAGTAAAATGAAATCTTGGATTGTTGAAAATGTTTAATAATTTGAAAATATTGTTTATAATTATGCTTTTATCCTAATTTAGGTTATTTTTTGTAATAAATCATTAGTCACGGTGACAAATTCTGTTTAGGGATGATTTAATCTATAAAAATTTAATTGTTTGTTACTTTTTATTTTATAAATTGTTATACCTCTGTAGGAATTACAGTGATATTGATGTAATGATTAACTGGTTTGAAGAAAATAAAAAAAATGCAGAGAAAAACCTTCATTTATTAATCAATTTGTTTGATAACAGAAGATAGTTGCAAGTGTGCAAACATGCTCCCCCTTTTGAACCCAATCGGATTCAGGACATTACCTACTACGCGCCTAAGGTGACGATTAACTCCTTTAACGCCACTTTTCCGAATTCCTCCCAACTGAGGTGAACGAGATGCAGTTAACTTCCATTTAATGTACGAGGTATGCTAATTTGATCCATTTGTTCGACTTCCTTTACAAATTGGTTCCGAATCAGTCAAATAGTAGAAAGTACTGACTTGTCCCATTTTAATGGCAGGGACCATAACTACAGAAGAATGACTTTTGCTTTAACAATGACGGGCTCGATTTAGCAACAGCTCCCAAAATAGAAAGTTTTGTAGCTTTTTGTCTGAACAATCACGGGTCCGATAAGTCCCAATGGGTCAAAAATACTAGCAACAACTCCCAAAATGAGCTCGGTCAAGTTGGCCCCCGACTTTTGATTTTTAATTTTTTTTTCTGTGGCATCAATTGTGCTGGTTTTGTGCTAAATTGTGCTAGTCTCCAAATAACAAAGAACTAAAAAACAAATCCGGGGGCCAACTTGACCGCCAGCCCCCCATTATTTTCATTTTTTTATAATATTTTTGGCATTCCCAATTGTACTCGTTTTGTGCTCAATAATACCGATGCTTTCTCCAATTGTGCCCGTTTGTAACAAATCAAAAAAAAATTTGAAAGTAATTCTATGGCAATGCCGACGGCCACTAGGTAGCCCCCCTGACTTTTTTCAGAATATTTTTAACTTTTCTAGTTGTACTCGTTTTGTGCTCAATTGTAACGCTGTTTTTTTTTCAATTGTGCTTGTTTGTAACATTAAAAAAAATATATTAATCCTATGAAAACGGTGAACGCAACCAGCTAGCCCCCCTGACTTTTATAGAATGTTTTTATCTTATTGTTATTATAAAAAAATGAAAATAATGGGGGGCTAATGGGAGAAATTCAATGGTTTGGTGCAACTGTCTTCTCGATTTCGTTTACTTCTCAGGGGGATTTTCGTGCTTTTATTTTGAGTGTTTTATATCGGATTGCTTGGGGTGAGTTGCTCTTTCAGTTGATGCTTGTCATTTCTGATTTTGAAGCGTTATCTTTGTGATTTCTGCTAATTGCGCGGTTTGTTAACTCTTTTTTTCGTTATCGGTGTTGCTCATAGGCGCATATTATAGTTCTACCGCTTCGTTTAAGTCTTGTTTGCCGTGCCTGCTTCCCGAATTTTGCCGCCACACGTTGCTCTTCTATAGGAAACGAGTGTAGATGTTGGGCACTTGATAGCTTCTTGTGGCTGGTGACCGTGGGGCCTGCCTTGGGTCGTTGGGTGAATGATATATTATTCACTGAACTCTTGGGTATATTAATTTCGGCATGGCTCCGATTTGCGATGCGTGCGGAACTGCTTTTTCCTCATCGTCGCCCGGACTTTTGTGCGGTGGGACCTGCAAAAATTCTTATCATTTTGAATGCGTACAGCTGCCACGTGAGTTGGCTAAATTGTTGAAAGGTGTTAAAGGGTTTTCTTGGAAGTGCGATGGGTGTCAGCAGACCTGCATGAGCATTGATCGTGATGCCTTGGGCAGGATTCTTCAGGACACGCTTAATCAGTCATTGTCTGTGTTAATGGGAAATATTGAGTCATTTAAAAGGGATTTCATGGATCTTGCTGCTCGTACACTGGGGGAGCGACGCGAATCTGGGTTGTCGATGGACCGTCCTTTACTCCGGGATGCTGTGTCCGAGTCTTACGCGGCGGTTGCAGCGGCGTCCGCCCGGTCTAAGGTTATTGTCAGGCCTGTTGATAGGAGGCAGAGTGGTGGGAAAACAAAAGCAGATATACTTGCCAAGGTTGACCCTGTCGGGGAGGAGATAGATATCATGCGGGTCAGACAGTCCAGAGATGGAGCGGTGATTTTAAGTTGTCGTAATGCTGATGAATCATCAAAATTCAGTAAACTGGCACGGGAAAAGCTGTCTTCTGATTATGAGGTGCAGGCATTAAAAACTGTGTGCCCTAAAGTAAGAATTGTGGGTATGTCTGAGTCCTTGGAAAAGAGTTTGCTGCGTGATTATCTGCGTAAGCAGAACAGCGATTTATTTGGGACGGACTCTGTTTGCGAAGTTGTGTCGGTTACGCCTCTGAAGAGAGATTCGGCTACATTTCAGGCGACGGTACGGGTTGATGCTGTCAGCTATAAAAGGGTATTGGATGTTGGTCATGTGTTGATTGGTCTGGATGGCTGCTCTGTGTATGACGCTGTCTCGCTTCGTAGGTGTTTTTGCTGCAATGGACTTAACCACATTGCTGATCGTTGTCCTAAGAAAAGCACTCCTGTGTGCCCTCTCTGAGCTGGGAACCACCCCGTTAAGGCGTGCCACCTCAGTGCGGATCAAAAAAAACAGTACCGGTGTACCAATTGTATAGAGTTTAACAGGGGCCATGGAGGGACCTTGGATGTCGGCCGTGCGGCGTGGGACGCGGGTGCTTGTGGGGTTTATAATAAATCCCTTTCTGAATTAAAATGTGATCTCTTTGGCATTCCTTTTGACGGGAGTTTGGTCCGTTCGGCCTCCTAGCAGTTAACTAGTTCATGTTCTGTTTCTTGTGTTGGACCCGATGTTCTTTTATACTATCAAAATGTCCGCGGTGTATGTACTAAGACACATGTTTTAGCAGATGCTGTTTTGTCGTGTTCCTACTCTATTATAATTTTTTCTGAGACATGGCTGCATTCAGGTATTGACTCTTCTGAGATTTTTAGTGAATGTTACACAGTTTTTAGAGAGGATAGAAATTTTCAGCGTGTGGGCTTGTCTCGGGGTGGTGGTGTACTGTTAGCGGTTGATAGCTCTTTGCCGACGTCTCCCCTTGTACTTACGGATTTGGGTTGGAAAGATTTGCCGTTAGTTGATGTACTCGCGGTTAAAGTTTCGTTGCGTTTTCGTCCGTTATACATTTTGGTTTTTTATATTCAGTCGCAGACAGGACTGCAAGTCTACGAGCAGGTATTTGAAATGCTGAGTTTGATTGAAAGTTTGTTGGGTGCAGATGTGATAATATGTGGGGACTTTAATTTATGTGACTATATTCGGTATCTGGATGAGGGAAGGGTTGTTGGAGCTACAGCTGCACTGTTAAATTTTCTTGAGCTTATGAACTATGCGCAGTATAATAAAGTTTATAATAATTGTAGACGTATTCTAGATCTATTTATTAGCAGTTTTCCCTGTCCCGTGGAGAGAGCGCGGGACACTCTGTTGCCTGAAGATGATTATCATCCGGCGCTATCTGTTGTGGTTGGGCGGGCTGGGCGTGTGAGTTCTCACCGCCACCTTCGAGGCAATGATGATCTGAGTTTTAAATTTCGAAAGGCTAACCTGGTTGAGGTTTATAGGAGCTTATCTGAGGTGGATTGGTCTGTCCTATCGGTGGATCTCAATGTTGATGAGGCCTGCAACATTTTCTACGGCAAGCTTTATTCATGCTTTGAGAGGTTTGTTCCTAGAGGTGCCACCCATCGTTCGAGACGCTATCCTCCTTGGTTTAGTAGAGATATAATTAGAAACATTAAACGCAAGTGGAAATTATTGAGACATATTAGTAGGGTGGGGGGAGAGTGTTTAAAAGTTGAGTTCCGACTGCTGAGAGCGAATATCAAGAGATCCATTGATTCCTCCCGAAAAGCCTATATTGCTGGTGTTGAACGTAACATTAGAGATGACCCATCTAAGTTCTGGTCGTATGTAAGTACGAAATCGAACTCTGTTTCTGGGGAAATGACGTTTCGGGATCGCCGGTTGGATTCGCCGTGGGAGATTGTGGACGCGTTTGCTGCGTTTTTTGCTTCAACGTATGGCGCATTGCGCCAGTCTGTTGACGATAGCGCGGACGGACTTAGGGGTGATTGTCTGAACATTGTTGGTTTCTCGGCGCGGGAAGTTTTGGCGGTGCTGATGAAGATGAGAGGAAGATTGACGGCTGGGCTTGATGGGGTTCCCGCGTTCTTGTTGAAGGATTGCGCATCCGTGCTTGCGTGGCCTCTATCGCGGGTTTTCACTATTGTGGTTGGACATGGCATATTCCCTGATATGTGGAAGAGTGCAAGGGTTACTCCAGTTTTCAAAAAGGGAGATAGGGGAAGATTGAGAATTATAGGCCGGTTTCTATTATTTCCAATTTTGCTAAGGTGTTTGAAACTTTATTGCATGGATGCATTTATCACCATGTTAAACCCAGGATTACGGACATGCAGCATGGCTTTATGAGGGGTAGGTCTACGGTGACCAATTTGCCATGCATTTCGGATTTTATTGCTCGGAGTATTGATGATAGTGTGCAAACTGATGTCATTTATACAGACTTTTCTAAAGCATTTGATAGTCTGGACCAAGGTATCTTATTGAGGAAACTGCATTTGTTTGGGTTGTCTGATATGTTAATTCAGTTGTTTAGATCCTATTTTGCCGATAGAAAGCAATGTGTGTTTTGGAACGGCTTTAAGTCACACAATATAATGGTTATGTCTGGCGTACCGCAGGGTTCGGTTTTGGGTCCTCTTCTTTTTAACATTTTTGTTAACGACATTGTTGGAAATTTGGGAGACGGTTGCCTAATTTTTGCGGATGATGTTAAAATATTTAAAAGGATTGCTCACCGAAGTGACTGTGAAGAGCTCCAATTAAATTTGACACGAATTGTTAATTGGAGCAATATTAATTGCTTAGATCTGAATGTTGATAAGTGCTGCGTGGTGTCTTACACGACTAGGGATACTAGTATCAAATTTGATTACATGGTGGCTGAATGTAAAATTCAGAGATTATCCTCTTATAGAGATTTGGGCGTGTTATTTGATAGTAGGCTGTCTTTTGCGGATCATATACAAGTGACGGTTGCTGCGGCGTATAGAGCCCTGGGTTGTGTTATAAGAAATTCCAGTGAGTTTACTTCCACTAGCTCTATAAAGTTACTATATTGTTCACTTGTTAGATCAAAACTTGAGTATGCATCGATTGTTTGGTCGCCCATATACCTGGTTCATAGAAAAAGTTTAGGGAAAGTACAGAGAAGAGCTGGTAAATATATGTGTTATAGGATGGAAGGGAGTTGTGCGGAGCAATTAAATAAATAAGAGTAAGATAACGTAGAAATGTATTTAGTGTGGTACGACTTACTGCTAGGAGTTCTGGTGGCCAAAAGACATGGAGTGTAGTTCCCAAAAATACAACTAAACTTGAGAACCCCCACCCTCTCACCAAACATTGGTCTAGGGGGTGGGACCACCCCCGCACTACCTAAGGTTAGCGCGCACATACTCCCCACCTTGACAAGTCGTCAATATAAAAAAGATACATACAAGAAATAATGAACATACATAAGGCGCTCTAGATAGTTTAGCTTCTGTAACATCAACATTAAATTACACATTAATTAATTAAATTACGTGATTACAATTACAACTGCAGGAAAAAACTGAAACAAAATTATTTTGAGCAAATTAAAAAAAAACATGGGTATACATATTATTAAATATACAGACTGTCAAATTGCAAATGAACATTAAATGACCAGCCCACCAAATGAAAGTAAATCAAACCCCTTGTAAATAATTAAAAATCTAGCGAGCAAATTCATAAAATAACTGGCATTAGCCAAAGAACATAGAAAAATCTTTCGCATCAAACTTAAATAACATGCAAAGAAAACAAAAAAACAATCACAAATTATGATTTACAATGTTCACGCATAAAAGGAGAAATAAAAGTACGTATACACCTGCCCTTACGGAGGGCTTTGCGCACATCTTTGCAACCGCGCACTGTCGCACACACAAACACTACCCACGCCCAATTACGCTGCAGAATCGGCATCGGACTCTGACTCCATGGGCACGGCTAGCTTCCTGGTGCTGCGTTTAAGCACCCTCCAGCAGTCTGGATGGTAACCACTCGAACCTCCTTATCAAGGCCGAGATGGACCTCGATAACTCGATCCAACCTCCACATCAAGGGTGGACCGTTATCCTCGGAAATGCGAACCATACGTCACGGTGTTATTTGAGAATCATCTGATTCTCGCCATTTTGTCCATCTCCACATTTCCACCAGCACCTCCAGTTGTCACCGCTTCCAAACGATTTTCTGGAACCTGTTATAGGTTTGGCTCCACAGGAGCCACAAGCGGCTCTCCAATTAGGAAATAACCCGGAGTGAGAACTTGCTGGTTATTGGAATTATTGCTGAGAGAGGAAAGGGGACAGGAGTCTATGATAATTCTAACCCACAGTGTGGTAATTTCTTCAAAATTTAAAGTATTACCTAAAACGCTATTCAACTGCAGGTTATTTAAAAAATGCACCAGATGTCAATTTGCCTAGTAGCTCTAGGTGTATCACCTTAGTCACTAAGCAAATAAAATAAGTAGCGCAATTACCGACAAAATCGGTTGCTTTTCAATAAACCACCGCGCCAAAGGTTTTAATAGATGAGCCCAAAAAAGCGCATAAGTCATATAAACTACGCTCGCGATAGCGGTCCATCCCAGAAATTTTATGCCAGATAGAAATTGCAACAGCGCCAAAAAATATCTGCAAAGAGCCACGACAGAAGCAGGTAATTTTTTATCCCAATTTACCTTCAATAACCATAACTGCTGCAGAATGAGTTTACCCTTGACAATGACCGGGGCAATAAATCCTAGAGGATCAAACAGCTGCGACACAAATGACAAAGAGGCCGTTTCGAAACCTTCTCAGAAACAGGTAAAGCCTTTATTCAAAAAATAAAACAGTCCGAGGAACATTTCCAGGACAAACCTAAAATAAATCCTAGAGGATCAAACAGCTGCGACACAAATGACAAAGAGGCCGTTTCGAAACCTTCTCAGAATCAGGTAAGGCCTTTATTCAAAAAATAAAACAGTCCGAGGAACATTTCCAGGAAAAACTCAAAGTTTTGGAAATTTCCAATTTTCGTACAAAGGAGTCCGTAATAAAATTCAATTGTGAACCTGGATCCCATAAAGTTCGGCATCGAACCCACCGACCATCTACTACAACAACCAAAACTACCGCTGTGGACAATAGTACTTGATTGGGGAAGAAACAATAAGTAGAGATGCTAGCACATAAATTTATCACCGACAACTCATTTGAGGGACTGAAGCCTAAATTTAACAAGGAATAATGCAATTGCTTGAAACTAAAGCATCTAGACTGCGATTTACACCCTGCCGTTTTATGACGTTTCGTCGCAAGCCAATTCTTGCACAGTTGCAAGTTAGAGCATCTTTTAATGCGCTCATTAGGAGCCAAATTTAAATACTCAGGACAATCCTGTATAGAATGCGAAGCGTCTTTACAATGAAAACAATATGACCGTTTTCCTTCGCCTTTGGTCGCAACGTACGACCTTTCAACTTTAATCTGGCGTCGCGGATATTCTAATTTTTCCGGTACGGTCTTCAGATTTTCTAATGGCTTCAAAAGTCTAGCTCGTTGTGGAACAAACTCAAACCGTTCATACGAAGGGACTGCAATATCCAACGTGTTTTCCCATAATTGGGAAGACTCCACGTGGAATTTCTGCACATGATCTTCGACAATTAATTGCTCATTCTGATACCGCGTTTCGAGCAACTTACACACCATATCATACCCCTGATCCGATATTTCCACCGTGGCAATGGCTTGTAACGCGTCCCCTTTTAGAGCCGAAATTAAATAAAGTAGTTTTGAACAATTATCGATGCCAGTATCACTATGGATCAAACCTTTGAAGGCATTAGAAAATGACCGCCACGCCGTGTGAGACCCGTCAAACGACGGCAAATTTATATCCGGCAACTTAACAACAGGCCTACGCACCGAAAGAGTTGCCGGTGTCGATTTTGGAAATGAACTTACTAATTCTCTAATCAATAAGAGGGCTTCATCATAACAAATCTCAAAATTGACGAAATTGTCAAGCGCCTCCTTTTCTGCCTCTTCATCCCCATCGACCAAACATAAAATGTCTGTATAAATTTCCTCAAATTTCTCCTTCAATGGAGGAAGAGACTCCAATTTGAGTTGCACCCTACTCTTGTCGGTATTATTATCAAACTTTTCAACCTCGTTGATTAACCGAGTAAGAGTGCCCTTAATAATACTCCTAACAGTTGATAAGCGCTTTAATTCTTTCGATGATTCCATCGCAATTAAGACAAATATACACTTAACAAACCAAAAAATAAAAAGAATACGTCGATTATAAAATAATTACACCGTTACCTCACATAAGATGACCAACACTGTTAGTCAAATTTCCACAATCATGGATTAAAAGATAAGGACGGGAATAAACACTAAATACAAGAACAAAGGAATAACTTTGAGAGCCGCTTACCTTTCTCTAACTGCTTCCACGAAAATATATTCGAAGGACCACCACAGAAACATTAATAAAATAATTGCACTGATTCAAAAAACATCCGGTTCGATTGGACCAAAATGTGCGACGGCACCGCAGTTAAATAAATAAGAAAGATAACGTAGAAATGTATTTAGTGTAGTACGACTTACTGCTAGGAGTTCTGGTGGCCAAAAGACATGGAGTGTAGTTCCCAAAAATACAACTAAACTTGAGAACCCCCACCCTCTCACCAAACATTGGTCTAGGGGGTGAGACCACCCCCGCACTACCTAAGGTTAGCGCGCACAGGAGTTATCCGTCAAGGGGTTGTCTTCAGAAGAGTTTACTTGTTAAGTTGGAACTCAATGAATTGATGGATAGACGTTGATATGCTGCGGTTCTCCTTCTGCATAAAATATTGAGTGGAAAGGTTGAATGTTCCTACGTCTTGGGCAAACTAAACTTTCGGGTTCCTAGATCTGGCATTAAAGAATGCTTGACATTCTACAGCAGGAGGAGTAGAATAAATATTGGACAGGGTGCCCCCATTAATTTCATTTGTGAGGCTTACAACAGCGTATGTGAAGAGGTAGACATTTTTTCTGCAACGCCGCGGGAAATAAGAAATAAAATGTTATTGAGCTATTTCTGTTAATTGTTAATCTGCTAATTGTTAATTCTGTTAAAGTGTCTTGTCCTACATGATGTTATAGAATTATTATTTAGTTATTAGCCTGTAATTGGGTAGTTACCTGTAGGTTAATTAATTCATTAAATTAAATTAAATTAAATTATCTTTGTAAAATTTACGGTCGAAGATTTAAGTGATATCTTTGAAGTGTCCCGCTCTTTGTCACGTAAAAAGGTCGAGTTGTTAAAAGGCCATTTGTACAGATTAAAACCGCCCTGTCATAAAACCATTGTCAATTTGCTTGGGGTGGCAGGAGCTTCCTCCAGAAAATTGCTTCCTGACAAAAGATCGTCCAGACAACCTAATCGTCAAAAGACGCTTGAATGAAGAATAAAAAAATGTTAAAACGATTTAAAAAAATAATTAAATGACCCTTAAGCGGCGAAATGGCTTGGGAGCACAAAAGGATTAACGAGACCTTAACGGGAATTTTTATTTTCCGCCGAAACGTTAAGTGGCTTATAAGGGAGGAGACGCAGGAAAGGAGGAAGAAGAAGGACGCCACTTAAATTCGCCAGTAGCTGAAACAGAAGATTTACAAGAATTACCCCCAGTTTAATTGTAACTTAATGTAGTTAATTAATTTAATTAGAGAAATTATTCAAAATCTACATTTCTTAAGTATATACAATTTTGCACATTAAATATCTTCGTTTTGGCGATTTACAGGATAACTTCTAACGGCCAGGACCTGAAGTCAGCATAGTAAGGAGAGCCGCCCTTTCCTTTTCTTTCTTCTTAACAATATCGATGCATCTGTTCCTCCAAGTGCTTTTCCTCAACTTGATCGGTCTGCTGCCAACGTAACGACCTGAAAAGAAACAAAAATTATAAATCTTGAAACGGATTGGTGACGACGAATTAGTAACGCCTTTTGTAATGCTTTTATTGTTGGTGGATGCGCCGCTTTAGGCAGTACTGAAATTATACGGCAGGCGTCAGGACGCCCAGCGTCATTTCCTCTAGTGCCCACACATGTGGCCAGACGTGACAGTTCGGCGGCGCTACAGAGCGACAGGTGAGCCAAGTCGCCTTTAAATTTAGTCAAATTGATGTCCCAAATTTTATTAATTACGAAATAATTTTTTATTGATAATTTATTGATAAATTTGCTTGCAGCAAATTTACTAATGAATGTTGTCGTATGTGGAAGCGCGTATTTTCCAGCCAAGATTACTAAGAACTATAGAAAGAAAATCAAATCATATACAGGGTGGTTCACGGCTTATTAGAAAATAGAGAAACAAAGATACAAATCTGAAATCTTGTACATAGATCAAACGAAAATATTTCAGAAATAATACCGGAAGTTGATCTCAACTTCTTTATTTTAAATGGAACACCCTCCATCTTTTTATTCTTTTTTCATTTTTGAAATGCCCATTGAATTATAGTATGGGTCTCTGAAGAGGATCATGCAACCATATTGCGCCATTTCGATCATTTAAAAAAATTCCTCCATCAATCGCTTTAAGTGATAATTTTCAGTGCTTCAAAAACGATCACAAAAGAGGTTCGAATACAAGTACCTGGCCCATTGTAATAGAAATTCTAAGAACTTACATATAAGCCGAAAATGAAAATCCTGTATTGGTAAATAAGAAAGTTGAATTTCTATTTTTGACCGATTTTCTTTATTCGTTAATTCTTACTAAAAATTAAATGTTAAAATCAAATTTTCGCCGTTGTGTTGCGTTAACAAACCAAAAAGTCTAAAATGGGGCAATAAAACGGCATAAAGAATTGTTTTTTTTTCAAAAATACTAAAACTGAAATTAATTACTCTGAGTCAACGAATTTGTTTTAATGTAACTGGTCTTTATTCGATAAATTCCAGAACATTTAACAAAATTAAATACTTCAAAACTAAAGATTTTAACAGAAATTCAAAGAACTTTCTAATTAGTCCAAAACGAAAGTCTTGTGGTGGTAAATGAGAAAGTTGAGTTTTAATTTTTGTATTGTCTAATTAAAATACGAAAAAAACAGGAAACTTACCGTTCATTTCCTTCTTAGTTTTCGTGAAGTCGACCGGATGCTTGAAGCTGATGAACCCGTACCCTTTGCTCTTGCTGGTCAGTAATTGCAAAAAATTGAGATTTTGGTAGAAGAAAATCGCCTTAAATTGGGGGAAAATTCGGAAAATGATGAAAAATTGCATGTTATTATGGAAAAAATTCCTGCGCCTCCCCCGTTCCAGATTATCGCATCGACAAATCAGTGAATGTAGGAGCCGCACTATGTCCAATCGTACGATTTGAATAATCAGAGTGGGAAAGGATTTCGAATCATTTCGGCGTGCAACGCTAAAGGTGCATTTTTTAACAAACTTCCTCGAGGAGCAATCCTTTAAATTTCGTCCTTTAGAAGCGTGTTTCCATGACGACTTTTGGTGGAAACGCGGCTTTTAGCGGAACAAATTAACGAAAAAAAAAACAAAAGTCTTGTGGTGGTAACTGAGAAAGTTGAGTTTTAATTTTTGTATTGTCTAATTAAAATACGAAAAAAACAGGAAACTTACCGTTCATTTCCTTCATAGCTTTCCTGAAGTCGGCCGGATCCTTGAAGCTTATGAACCCGTAACCTTTGCTCTTACTGGTCCGTCTGTCTCTTATCACTTTCGCCCTTTGAAAGGACGGAAATTTGTTAAATGTTCTTGTTAAAAGTTCATCAGTAACGTCGTTGCCCAAATCCCCACAAAAAATTCGAAAATCATCTTCAGGCCAATCAGCCAATGACTGATCTTCCCATGTTTGTCCTCCAGCTACTCGCATCAATTTATGATTCTTAGTTCCTCCACCTCTTCTTTTAAAATCATACGGTCCAAACGACTGAAGCGCACTACTCGCTTTACCTTGCGAAATCGCCAGTGCTGCACTAACTTTCTCATGTTTTAACTTCTTCAGTTTCTTTTCTACTTTATTTTGTAACGCCATAAAATCAACTGCTGATTGTTTAGCAACTGCTGTTGGTGCAGGTTTTGGGGTAGGTGCAGCATATAAAGTGGGTTTTGCAGAAACTACAGCCGGTTGATATATGATAGGATGTGAAAATATTTCGTAATTAGATTTTTTATGTTTGACTTGATGAGATATTAACATTGGAGGTGTAGGTGGAGGAGGTATATTTCCAAAACTAGGTAAGCCAAAACCAGCATGGTACATGCCTTGGCCCGAAATTTCAGCTTTAAATCTAAAATTTTAAGGTTAAGTTACAATTTCTCTTTAATTTTAAAACACGTACCTGTTCATTTCGTCTTCCATTTGACGGAATTTATTGGAATTCATCTTGCACATAACTTATTTCTTTCAGCGTTATAGTTTAAAAGAAATTTATTAAAATAATTTTGTTTACGACGAACTAACGTTTTCACAACAAACACTGTCAACTGTTAACTGATACTGAAAAAAATCTACAACGACACGAAGATTTATGAAAGGTTACAAGCGTGGAGGGGCACTCTTTGGCGCATGCGCAATAAGCGTGGAGGGGCACTCTTTGGCGCATGCGCAATAAGCGTGGAGGGGCACTCTTTGGCGCATGCGCAATAAGCGCGTAGTTTGAATTTGTGTCGTGGTTCTGAGCTGTTAGATTTATTACGGTAAGTTTTTGCAAAATGTTTTGCAAATAATTAAGTTAATATTTATACATCATAATTAATATAAAGTAAATATAGTTTCATCGCAAGTGAAATTCCTGCCCTTAGACGCGTGATTCCAGAAAGTTCTAGAAAATTAAATCAGCGCCCTCTGCGTTCCTCGCCAGAAGCTCAATGACGTAACGAAGAAGTCAACCTAGCCTAAAATTTATTTGACGTAAATTAATGGATTTAGCCAAAAAATTGTATTAAATAGTACGCCGTGTCTAACCACACGCTAACCTGCGGCGTAACCCAGAGTTAACCGCACGCGAAATAGAAAAACCTCAAACATTGCTGCCAGCAGTGACGTCATTCTTGGGCGTGGACCCAATCCTAACAACGAGCGGCTGAGGAAAAATTTAGCAGAAGTTTAGAGTTTCATGAAAAGCAAAATTTACCATTAAAGGCAGTAGGAAGATTAAATCAGCTTCAACTGTTAAATACCCAATTAGTCTTGTGCTAATTTAGTAGTGTATAAAGAGTAAAGTAAAATCTTGGATTGTTGAAAATGTTTAATAATTTGAAAATATTGTTTATAATTATGCTTTTATCCTAATTTAGGTTAATTTTTGTAATAAATCATTAGTCACGGTGACAAATTTTGTTTAGGGATGATTTAATCTATAAAAATTTAATTGTTTGTTACTTTTTAGTTTATAAATTGTTATACCTCTGTAGGAATTACTGTGATATTGATGTAATGATTAACTGGTTTAAAGAAAATAAAAAAAAATGCAGAGAAAGACCTTCATTTATTAATCAATTTGTTTGATAACAGAAGATGGCTGCAAGTGTGCAAACATGCTCCCCCTCTTGAACCCAATCGGATTCAGCACATTACATACTACGCGCCTAAGGTGACGATTAACTCCTTTAACGCCACTTTTCCAAATTCCTCCCAACTGAGGTGAACGAGATGCAGTTAACTTCCATTTAATGTACGAGGTATGCTAATTTGATCAATTTGTTCGACTTCCTTTACAAATTGGTTCCGAATCAGTCGAATAGAAGAAAGTACTGGCTTGTCCCATTTTAATGGCAGGGACCATAACTACAGAAGAATGACTTTTGCTTTAACAATGACGGGCCCGATTTAGCAACAGCTCCCAAAATAGAAAGTTTTGTAGCTTTTTGTCTGAACAATCACGGGTCCGATAAGTCCCAATGGGTCAAAAATACTAGCAACAACTCCCAAAATGAGCTCGGTCAAGTTGGCCCCCGACTTTTGATTTTTTATTTCTATTTCTGTGGCATCAATTGTGTTGGTTTTGTGCTAAATTGTGCTAGTCTCTAAATAACAAAGAACTAAAAAACAAATCCGGGGGCCAACTTGACCGCCAGCCCCCCATTATTTTCATTTTTTTATAATATTGTTGGCATTCCCAATTGTACTCTTTTTGTGCTCAATAATACTGGTGCTTTCTCCAATTGTGCCCATTTGTAACAAATCAAAAAAAATTAGAAGGTAATTCTATGGCAATGCCGACGGCCACTAGGTAGCCCCCCTGACTTGTTTCAGAAATTTTTTAACTTTTCTAGTTGTACTCGTTTTGTGCTCAATTGTAACGCTGTTTTTTTTTCAATTGTGCTTGTTTGTAACATTAAAAAAAATATATTAATCCTATGAAAACGGTGAACGCCACCAGCTAGCCCCCCTGACTTTTATAGAATGTTTTTATCTTATTGTTATTATAAAAAAATGAAAATAATGGGGGGCTAATGGGAGAAATTCAATGGTTTGGTGCGACTATCTTCTCGATTTCGTTTACTTCTCAGGGGGATTTTCGTGCTTTTATTTTGAGTGTTTTATATCGGATTGCTTGGGGTGAGTTGCTCTTTCAGTTGATGCTTGTCATTTCCGATTTTGAAGCGTTATCTTTGTGATTTCTGCTAATTGCGCGGTTTGTTTACTTTTTTTCGTTATCGGTGTTGCTCATAGGCGCATATTATAGTTCTACCGCTTCGTTTAAGTCTTGTTTGCCATTCCTGCTTCCCGAATTTTGCCGCCACACGTTGCTCTTCTATAGGAAACGAGTGTAGATGTTGGGCACTTGATAGCTTCTTGTGGCTGGTGACCGTGGGGCCTGCCTTGGGTCGTTGGGTGAATGATATATTATTCACTGAACTCTTGGGTATATTAATTTCGGCATGGCTCCGATTTGCGATGCGTGCGGAACTGCTTTTTCCTCATCGTCGCCCGGACTTTTGTGCGGTGGGACCTGCAAAAATTCTTATCATTTTGAATGCGTACAGCTGCCACGTGAGTTGGCTAAATTGTTGAAAGGTGTTAAAGGGTTTTCTTGGAAGTGCGATGGGTGTCAGCAGACCTGCATGAGCATTGATCGTGATGCCTTGGGCAGGATTTTTCAGGACACGCTTAATCAGTCATTGTCTGTGTTAATGGGAAATATTGAGTTATTTAAAAGGGATTTCATGGATCTTGCTGCTCGTACACTGGGGGAGCGACGCGAATCTGGGTTGTCGATGGACCGTCCTTTACTCCGGGATGCTGTGTCCGAGTCTTACGCGGCGGTTGCAGCGGCGTCCGCCCGGTCTAAGGTTATTGTCAGGCCTGTTGATAGGAGGCAGAGTGGTGGGAAAACAAAAGCAGATATACTTGCCAAGGTTGACCCTGTCGGGGAGGAGATAGATATCATGCGGGTCAGACAGTCCAGAGATGGAGCGGTGATTTTAAGTTGTCGTAATGCTGATGAATCATCAAAATTCAGTAAACTGGCACGGGAAAAGCTGTCTTCTGATTATGAGGTGCAGGCATTAAAAACTGTGTGCCCTAAAGTAAGAATTGTGGGTATGTCTGAGTCCTTGGAAAAGAGTTTGCTGCGTGATTATCTGCGTAATTAGAACAGCGATTTATTTGGGACGGACTCTGTTTGCGAGATTGTGTCGGTTACGCCTCTGAAGAGAGATTCGGCTACATTTCAGGCGACGGTACGGGTTGATGCTCTCAGCTATAAAAGGGTATTGGATGTTGGTCATGTGTTGATTGGTCTGGATAGCTGCTCTGTGTATGACGCTGTCTCGCTTCGTAGGTGTTTTTGCTGCAATGGACTTAACCACATTGCTGATCGTTGTCCTAAGAAAAACACTCCTGTGTGCCCTCTCTGTGCTGGGAACCACACCGTTAAGGCGTGCCAGCTCAGTGCGGATCAAAAAAAACAGTACCGGTGTACCAATTGTATAGAGTTTAACAGGGGCCATGGAGGGACCTTGGATGTCGGTCATGCGGCGTGGGACGCGGGTGCTTGTGGGGTTTATAATAAATCCCTTTCTAAATTAAAATGTGATCTCTTTGGCATTCCTTTTGACGAGAGTTTGGTCCGTTCGGCCTCCTAGCAGTTAACTAGTTCATGTTCTGTTTCTTGTGTTGGACCCGATGTTCTTTTATACTATCAAAATGTCCGCGGTGTATGTACTAAGACACATGTTTTAGCAGATGCTGTTTTGTCGTGTTCCTACTCTATTATTATTTTTTCTGAGACATGGCTGCATTCAGGTATTGACTCTTCTGAGATTTTTAGTGAATGTTACACAGTTTTTAGAGAGGATAGAAATTTTCAGCGTGTGGGCTTGTCTCGGGGTGGTGGTGTACTGTTAGCGGTTGATAGCTCTTTGCCGACGTCTCCCCTTGTACTTACGGATTTGGGTTGGAAAGATTTGCCGTTAGTTGATGTACTCGCGGTTAAAGTTTCGTTGCGTTTTCGTCCGTTATACATTTTGGTTTTTTATATTCAGCCGCAGACAGGACTGCAAGTCTACGAGCAGGTATTTAAATGCTGAGTTTGATTGAAAGTTTGTTGGGTGCAGATGTGATAATATGTGGGGACTTTAATTTATGTGACTATATTCGGTATCTGGATGAGGGAAGGGTTGTTGGAGCTACAGCTGCACTGTTAAATTTTCTTGAGCTTATGAACTATGCGCAGTATAATAAAGTTTATAATAATTGTAGACGTATTCTAGATCTATTTATTAGCAGTTTTCCCTGTCCCGTGGAGAGAGCGCGGGACACTCTGTTGCCTGAAGATGATTATCATCCGGCGCTATCTGTTGTGGTTGGGCGGGCTGGGCGTGTGAGTTCTCACCGCCACCTTCGAGGCAATGATTATCTGAGTTTTAAATTTCGAAAGGCTAACCTGGTTGAGGTTTATAGGAGCTTATCTGAGGTGGATTGGTCTGTCCTATCGGTGGATCTCAATGTTGATGAGGCCTGCAACATTTTCTACGGCAAGCTTTATTCATGCTTTGAGAGGTTTGTTCCTAGAGGTGCCACCCATCGTTCGAGACGTTATCCTCCTTGGTTTAGTAAAGATATAATTAGAAACATTAAACGCAAGTGGAAATTATTGAGACATATTAGAAGGGTGGGGGGAGAGTGTCTAAAGGTTGAGTTCCGACTGCTGAGAGCGAATATCAAGAGATCTATTGAATCCTCCCGAAAAGCCTATATTGCTGGTGTTGAACGTAACATTAGAGATGACCCATCTAAGTTCTGGTCGTATGTAAGTACGAAATCGAACTCTGTTTCTGGGGAAATGACGTTTCGGAATCCCCGGTTGGATTCGCCGCGGGAGATTGTGGACGCGTTTGCTGCGTTTCTTGCTTCAACGTATGTCGCATTGCGCCAGTCTGTTGACGATAGCGCGGACGGACTTAGGGGTGATTGTCTGAACATTGTTGGTTTCTCGGTGAGGGAAGTTTTGGCGGTGCTGAGGAAGATGAGAGGAAGATTGACGGCTGGGCTTGATGGGGTTCCCGCGTTCTTGTTGAAGGATTGCGCATCCGTGCTTGCGTGGCCTCTATCGCGCGTTTTCACTATTGTGGTTGGACATGGCAAATTCCCTGATATGTGGAAGAGTGCAAGGGTTACTCCAGTTTTCAAAAAGGGAGATAGGGGGAAAATTGAGAATTATAGGCCGGTTTCTATTATTTCCAATTTTGCTAAGGTGTTTGAAACTTTATTGCATGGATGCATTTATCACCATGTTAAACCCAGGATTACGGACATACAGCATGGCTTTATGAGGGGTAGGTCTACGGCGACCAATTTGCCATGCATTTCGGATTTTATTGCTCGGAGTATTGATGATAGTGTGCAAACTGATGTCATTTATACAGACTTTTCTAAAGCATTTGATAGTCTGGACCAAGGTATCTTATTGAGGAAACTGCATTTGTTTGGGTTGTCTGATATGTTAATTCAGTTGTTTAGATCCTATTTTGCCGATAGAAAGCAATGTGTGTTTTGGAACGGCTTTAAGTCACACGATATAATGGTTATGTCTGGCGTACCGCAGGGTTCGGTTTTGGGTCCTCTTCTTTTTAACATTTTTGTTAACGACATTGTTGAGAATTTGAGAGACGGTTGCCTAATTTTTGCGGATGATGTTAAAATATTTAAAGGGATTGCTCACCGAAGTGACTGTGAAGAGCTCCAATTAAATTTGACACGAATTGTTAATTGGAGCAATATTAATTGCTTAGATCTGAATGTTGATAAGTGCTGCGTGGTGTCTTACACGACTAGGGAGACTAGTATCAAGTTTGATTACATGGTGGCTGAATGTAAAATTCAGAGATTATCCTCTTATAGAGATTTGGGCGTGTTATTTGATAGTAGGCTGTCTTTTGCGGATCATATACAAGTGACGGTTGCTGCGGCGTATAGAGCCCTGGGTTTTGTTATAAGAAATTCCAGTGGGTTTAGTTCCACTAGCTCTATAAAGTTACTTGTTAGATCAAAACTTGAGTATGCATCGATTGTTTGGTCGCCCATATACCTGGTTCATAGAAAAAGTTTAGAGAAAGTACAGAGAAGAGCTGGTAAATATATGTGTTATAGGATGGAAGGGAGTTATCCGTCAAGGGGTTGTCTTCAGAAGAGTTTAATTGTTAAGTTGGAACTCAATGAATTGATGGATAGACGTCGATATGCTGCGGTTCTCCTTCTGCATAAAATATTGAGTCGAAAGGTTGAATGTTCCTACGTCTTGGGCAAACTAAACTTTCGGGTTCCTAGATCTGGCATTAAAGAATGCTTGACATTCTACAGCAGGAAGAGTAGAATAAATATTGGACAGGGTGCCCCCATTAATTTCATTTGTGAGGCTTACAACAGCGTATGTGAAGAGGTAGACATTTTTTCTGCAACGCCGCGGGAAATAAGAAATAAAATATTATTGAGCTATTTCTGTTAATTGTTAATCTGCTAATTGTTAATTCTGTTAAAGTGTCTTATCTTACATGATGTTATAGAATTATTATTTAGTTATTAGCCTGTAATTGGGTAGTTACCTGTAGGTTAATTAATTCATTAAATTAAATTAAATTAAATTATCTTTGTAAAATTTACGGTCGAAGATTTAAGTGATATCTTTGAAGTGTCCCGCTCTTTGTCACGTAAAAAGGTCGAGTTGTTAAAAGGCCATTTGTACAGATTAAAACCGCCCTGTCATAAAACCATTGTCAATTTGCTAGGGGTGGCAGGAGCTTCTTCCAGAAAATTGCTTCCTGACAAAAGATCGTCCAGACAACCTAATCGTCAAAAGACGCTTGAATGAAGAATAAAAAAATGTTAAAACGATTTAAAAAAATTATTAAATGACCCTTAAGCGGCGAAATGGCTTGGGAGCACAAAAGGATTAACGAGACCTTAACGGGAATTTTTATTTTCCGCCGAAACCTTAAGTGGCTTATAAGGGAGGAGACGCAGGAAAGGGGGAAGAAGAAGGACGCCACCTAAATTCGCCAGTAGCTGAAACAGAAGAATTACAAGAATTACCCCCAGTTTAACTGTAACTTAATGTAGTTAATTAATTTAATTAGAGAAATTACTCAAAATTTACATTTCTTAAGTATATACAATTTTGCACATTAAATATCTTCGTTTTGGCGATTTACAGGATAACTTCTAACGGCCAGGACCTGAAGTCAGCATAGTAAGGAGAGCCGCCTTTTCCTTTTCTTTCTTCTTAACAATATCGATGCATCTGTTCCTCCAAGTGCTTTTTCTCAACTTGATCGGTCTGCTGCCAACGTAACGACCTGAAAAGAAACAAAAATTATAAATCTTGAAACGGATTGGTGACGACGAATTAGTAACGCCTTTTGTAATGCTTTAATTGTTGGTGGATGCGCCGCTTTAGGCAGTACTGAAATTGTACGGCAGGCGTCAGGACGCCCAGCGTCATTTCCACTAGTGCCCTCACATGTGGCCAGACGTGACAGTTCGGCGGCGCTACAGAGCCACAGGTGAGCCAAGTCGCCTTTAGCTTTAGTCAAATTTATGTCCCAAATTTTATTAATTACGAAATAATTTTTTATTGATAAATTATTGATAAATTTGCTTGCAGCAAATTTACTAATGAACGTTGTCGTATGTGGAAGCGCGTGTTTTCCAGCTAAGTTTACTAAGAACTATAGAAAGAAAGTCAAATCATATACAGGGTGGTTCACGGCTCATTAGAAAATAAAGAAACAAAGATACAAATCTGAAATTTTGTACATAGATCAAACGAAAATATTTCAGAAATAATACCGGAAGTAGATCTCAACTTCTTTATTTTAAATGGAACACCCTCGATCTTTTTATTCTTTTTTCATTTTTGAAATGCCCATTGAATTTTAGTATGGGTCTCTGAAGACGATCATGCAACCATATTGCGCCATTTCGATCATTTAAAAAAATTCCTCCATCAATCGCTTTAAGTGATAATTTCCAGTGCCTCAAAAACGATCACAAAAGAGTTTCGAATACAAGAACCTAGCCCATTGTAATGGAAATTCTAAGAACTTACATATTAGCAAAAATGAAAATCCTGTAGTGGTAAATAAGATAGTTGAATTTCCATTTTTGACCAATTTTCTTTATTCGTTAATTCTTACTTAAAAATTAAATGTTAAAATCAAATTTTTGCCGTTGTGTTGCGTTAACAAACCAAAAAGACTAAAATGGGGCAATAACACGGCATAAAAAATTGTTTTTTTTTCAAAAATACTAAAACTGAAATTAATTACTCTGAGTCAACGAATTCTTTTAATGTAACTGGTCTTTAACCGTTAAATTCCAGTAGTTTTAACAAAATTAAATACTTCAAAACTAAAGATTGTAACAGAAATTCAAAGAACTTTCTAATTAGCCCAAAACGAAAGTCTTGCGGTGGTAAATGAGAAAGTTGAGTTTTAATTTTTGTATTGTCTAATTAAAATACGAAAAAAACAGGAAACTTACCGCTCATTTCCTTCATAGTTTTCGTGAAGTCGACCGGATGCTTGACGCTGATGAACCCGTACCCTTTGCTCTTGCTGGTCAGTAATTGCAAAAAATTGAGATTTTGGTAGAAGAAAATCGCCTTAAATTGGGGGAAAATTCGGAAAATGATGAAAAATTGCATGTTATTATGGAAAAAATTCCTGCGCCTCCCCCGTTCCAGATTATCGCATCGACAAATCAGTGAATGTAGGAGCCGCACTATGTCCAATCGTACGATTTGAATAATCAGAGTGGGAAAGGATTTCGAATCGTTTCGGCGTGCAACGCTAAAGGTGCATTTTTTAACAAACTTCCTCGAGGAGCAATCCTTTAAATTTCGTCCTTTAGAAGCGTGTTTCCATGACGACTTTTGGTGGAAACGCGGCTTTTAGCGGAACAAATTAACGAAAAAAAAACGAAAGTCTTGTGGTGGTAACTGAGAAAGTTGAGTTT
This sequence comes from Pyrochroa serraticornis, assembly GCA_905333025.2. Classification (NCBI taxonomy): domain Eukaryota; kingdom Metazoa; phylum Arthropoda; class Insecta; order Coleoptera; family Pyrochroidae; genus Pyrochroa; species Pyrochroa serraticornis. The sequence goes on along the minus strand of HG995157.1, from coordinate 1,377,180 downwards.
TAATTTTTGTATTGTCTAATTAAAATACGAAAAAAACAAGAAACTTACCGTTCATTTCCTTCATAGCTTTCGTGAAGTCGGCCGGATCCTTGAAGCTTATGAACCCGTACCCTTTGCTCTTGCTGGTCCGTCTGTCTCTTATAACTTTCGCCCTTTGAAAGGACGGAAATTTGTTGAATGTTCTTGTTAAAAGTTCATCAGTAACGTCGTTGCCCAAATCCCCACAAAAAATTCGAAAATCATCTTCAGGCCAATCAGCCAATGAATGATCTTCCCATGTTTGTCCTCCAGCTACACGCATCAATTTATGATTCTTAGTTCCTCCACCTCTTCTTTTAAAATCATACGGTCCAAACGACTGAAGCGCACTACTCGCTTCACCTTGCGAAATCGCCAATGCTGCACTAACTTTCTCATGTTTTAACTTCTTCAGTTTCTTTTCTACTTTATTTTGTAACGCCATAAAATCAACTGCTGATTGTTTGGCAACTGCTGTTGGTGCAGGTTTTGGGGTAGGTGCAGCATATAAAGTGGGTTTTGCAGAAACTACAGCCGGTTGATATATGATAGGATGTGAAAATATTTCGTAATTAGATTTTTTATGTTTGACTTGATGAGATATTAACATTGGAGGTGTAGGTGGAGAAGGTATATTTCCAAAACTAGGTAAGCCAAAACCAGCATGGTACATGCCTTGGCCCGAAATTTCAGCTTTAAATCTAAAATTTTAAGGTTAAGTTACAATTTCTCTTTAATTTTAAAACACGTACCTGTTCATTTCGTCTTCCATTTGACGGAGTTTATTGGAATTCATCTTGCACATAACTTATTTCTTTCAGCGTTATAGTTTAAAAGAAATTTATTAAAATAATTTTGTTTACGACGAACTAACGTTTTCACAACAAACACTGTCAACTGTTAACTGATACTGAAAAAAATCTACAACGACACGAAGATTTATGAAAGGCTACAAGCGTGGAGGGGCACACTTTGGCGCATGCGCAATAAGCGCGTAGTTTGAATTTGTGTCGTGGTTCTGAGCTTCGGCTAGATTTATTACGGTAAGTTTCTGCAAAATGTTTTGCAAATAATTAAGATAATATTTATATATCATAATTAATAAAAAGTAAATATAGTTTCATCGCAAGTGAAATTACTGCCCCTAGCCGCGTGATTCCAGAAAGTTTTAGAAAATTAAATCAGCGCTCTCTGCGTTCCTCGCCAGAAGCTCAATGACGTAACGAAGAAGTCAATCTAGCCTAAAATTATTTGACGTAAATTAATAGATTTAACCAAAAAATTGTATTAAATAGTACGCCGTGTCTAACCACACGCTAACCTGCGGCGTAAACCAGAGTTAACCGCACGCGAAATAGAAAAACCTCAAACATCGCTGCCAGCAGTGACGTCATTCTTGGGCGTCGACCCAATCCTAACAACGAGCGGCTGAGGAAAAATTTAGCAGAAGTTTAGAGTTTCATGAAAAGCAAAATTTACCATTAAGGGCAGTAGGAATATTAAATCAGCTTCAACTGTTAAATACCCAATTAGTCTTGTGCTAATTTAGTAGTGTATAAAGAGTAAAATGAAATCTTGGATTGTTGAAAATGTTTAATAATTTGAAAATATTGTTTATAATTATGCTTTTATTCTAATTTAGGTTATTTTTTGTAATAAATCATTAGTCACGGTGACAAATTCTGTTTAGGGATGATTTGATCTATAAAAATTTAATTGTTTGTTACTTCTTAGTTTATAAATTGTTATACCTCTGTAGGAATTACAGTGATATTGATGTAATGATTAACTGGTTTAAAGAAAATAAAAAAAATGCAGAGAAAAACCTTCATTTATTAATCAATTTTTTTGATAACAGAAGATAGTTGCAAGTGTGCAAACATGCTCCCCCTTTTGAACCCAATCGGATTCAGGACATTACCTACTACGCGCCTAAGGTGACGATTAACTCCTTTAACGCCACTTTTCCAAATTCCTCCCAACTGAGGTCAACGAGATGCAGTTAACTTCCATTTAATGTACGAGGTATGCTAATTTGATCCATTTGTTCGACTTCCTTTACAAATTGGTTCCGAATCAGTCGAATAGTAGAAAGTACTGACTTGTCCCATTTTAATGGCAGGGACCATAACTACAGAAGAATGACTTTTGCTTTAACAATGACGGGCCCGATTTAGCAACAGCTCCCAAAATAGAAAGTTTTGTAGCTTTTTGTCTGAACAATCACGGGTCCGATAAGTCCCAATGGGTCAAAAATACTAGCAACAACTCCCAAAATGAGCTCGGTCAAGTTGGCCCCCGACTTTTGATTTTTAATTTTTTTTTCTGTGGCATCAATTGTGCTGGTTTTGTGCTAAATTATTATTATTATTATTATCAGAAAACGCCAATCGGCAATATACACAGAAATCTTACAATAAAGTACAGTGAGAAGAAAAAAAAAATGAGAAATTATAATAGTTTTTTAGCGTTGGTTAGAAACGTAGCGGAAGACACTTCAAAAAATTCCAGGTCACTGCAGTAGTTATTAACTAATTTAGAGATCCTATTTCTAGGACCATTACACACATATTTTTTATTTGATTTTATTGAGTTCAGAAGTCTGCGTGCTCTAATATCTGGTCTAGTACAGATGAATCCAAACTGCTCGAGGATTTCGGGTGAGTCGATGTGCCCGTTGACTATATTGTTGAATATTGATAGATCCGAGACCTCTTTGCGGACCAATAAGCTGCTGATCCTGTATTGGTGAAATATGTCGTCTGTATTTGTGGTTCTGGTATGGTAAGCGATGTATTTACAGAGCTTCCGCTGTTAGCTAATTTGGTGTCCCAGGACAACTTAGACGGAATGACGAGGTCACTGCGTCTCTTGTTCTTGACGAACTTCCAGAATTGTGTTGAGTCCCTCTCTATTTGATGTTCAACTCTACAAATGTATTCATCGTAGCAATCAGAACTAAGGTTTTTGCATTCCTGTCTCAGTTTGCGAAAATGGAGATAGGCAGATCTAGTACGTGCTTCTTTGTAGTTGGCATGAGCCGTTCTCTTAAGTTTGATTTTTCGTTTTAGCTCTGCTGTGAACCACTTAGGAAAATCATCAAATTTCTTATAGGTGTATTGGAACAAACTGGGCAATGCCCTCGTTGAGGATATCATAGAACAATTGTATTTTATCATCAACTGATTCAGTTCTGTAGATTGCAATCCAGTTTGTGTTTAGAAAGTATCCGTTGAGCGCTGGGTAATCTGCATGTTTTAACTAGTAGTATGGAATGTTGCTTGGTTTTAGTTCCGCTTTGTGTGATAGGTACATATCTATCGATGGGTGGTGTGTGTCTTCTTCCATTATGGGTACAGTCCTTACGATATGTATTTCAGTGTTGGAAAAGCAGAGGTCAAGGAGACGACCGTATGTGTTCTGGACAACATTCATCTGTGTACATCCTATCAAAAGCATTTCATTGTAGAGCAGATTTGCACGGACTTCTTTAGGCTGGCTGCTGGGTAAGTTGTAGTCCCCTGTGAACATTAATTTACAGTTAGGGTATTTAGCTCTAATGAAGGTCAATGTGTCAATGTAACAAGTAAACGTATCTATTGTAGATTGTGGTGGCATGTAGATGCAACCAACTATGACGTCCCCATCCATACATTTAACCTTGATGAATATTTGTTCGATGTTGCATGTATTAATATTTATTAACTCCACAGATATATTGCGTTTGACTGCAATAAGGACCCCACCTCCACGACTAAATTGTGCTGATATTTTTTTCAATTGTGCCAGTCTCTAGCTGGTGGCGTTCACCGTTTTCATAAGATTAATATATTTTTTTTAATGTTACAAACGATCACAATTAAAAAAACAGCGGTACAATTGAGCACAAAACGAGCACAATTGAATAAGATAAAAAATTTCTATAAAAGTCAGGGGGGCTAGCTGGTGGCGTTTGCCGTTTCCATAGGATCAATATATTTATTTTTAATGTTACAAACGATCACAATTAAGAAAACAGCGCTACAATTCAGCACAAAACGAGCACAATTGAATAAGATAAAAATATTCTAAAAAAGTCAGGAGGGCTAGCTGGTGGCGTTCACCGTTTTCATAGGATTAATATATTTTTTTTAATGTTACAAACAAGCACAATTGAAAAAAAAACAGCGTTACAATTGAGCACAAAACGAGCACAACTAAAAAAGTTAAAAATATTCTGAAAAAAGTCAGGGGGGCTACCTAGTGGAAGTCTGCATTGCCATAGAATTACTTTCTAATTTTTTTTGATTTGTTACAAACGGGCACAATTGGAGAAAGCACCAGTAATATTGAGCACAAAAAGAGTACAATTGGGAATGCCAAAAATATTATAAAAAAATCAAAATAATGGGGGGCTGGCGGTCAAGTTGGCCCCCGGATTTGTCTTTTAGTTCTTTGTTATTTAGAGACTAGCACAATTTAGCACAAAACCAACACAATTAATGCCACAGAAATAGAAATAAAAAATCAAAAGTCAGGGGCCATTTTGACCGAGCTCATTTTGGGAGTTGTTGCTAGTATTTTTGACCCATTGGGACTTATCGGACCCGTGATTGTTCAGACAAAAAGCTACAAAACTTTCTATTTTGGGAGCTGTTGCTAAATCGGGCCCGTCATTGTTAAAGCAAAAGTCATTCTTCTGTAGTTATGATCCCTGCCATTAAAATGGGACAAGCCAGTACTTTCTACCATTCGACTGATTCGGAACCAATTTGTAAAGGAAGTCGAACAAATGGATCAAATTAGCATACCTCGTACATTAAATGGAAGTTAACTGCATCTCGTTCACCTCAGTTGGGAGGAATTTGGAAAAGTGGCGTTAAAGGAGTTAATCGTCACCTTAGGCGCGTAGTAGGTAATGTCCTGAATACGATTGGGTTCAAAAGGGGGAGCATGTTTGCACACTTGCAACCATCTTCTGTTATTAAACAAATTGATTAATAAATGAAGGTCTTTCTCTGCATTTTCTTTATTTTCTTCAAACCAGTTAATCATTACATCAATGTCACAGTAATTCTTACAGAGTTATAACAATTTATAAACTAAAAAGTAACAAACAATTAAATTTTTATAGATTAAATCATCCCTAAACAGAATTTGTCACCGTGACTAATGATTTATTACAAAAAATAACCTAAATTAGGATAAAGGCATAATTATAAACAATATTTTCAAATTATTAAACATTTTCAACAATCCAAGATTTCATTTTACTCTTTATACACTACTAAATTAGCACAAGACTAATTGGGTATTTAACAGTTGAAGCTGATTTAATCTTCCGACTGCCTTTAATGGTAAATTTTGCTTTTCATGAAACTCTAAACTTCTGCTAAATTTTTCCTCAGCCGCTCGTTGTTAGGATTGGATCGACGCCCAAGAATGACGTCACTGCTGGCAGCGATGTTTGAGGTTTTTTTACTTCGCGTGCGGTTAACTCTGGGTTACGCCGCAGGTTAGCGTGTGGTTAGACACGGCGTACTATTTAATACAATTTTTTGGTTAAATCCGTTAATTTACGTCAAATAAATTTTAGGCTAGGTTGACTTCTTCGTTACGTCATTGAGCTTCTGGCGAGGAACGCAGAGGGCGCTGATTTAATTTTCTAAAACTTTCTGGAATCACGCGTCTAAGGGCAGGAATTTCACTTGCGATGAAACTATATTTACTTTACATTAATTATGATGCATAAATATTATATTAATTATTTGCAAAACATTTTGCAGAAACTTACCGTAATATATCTAACAAAAGCTCAGAACCACGACACAAATTCAAACTACGCGTTTATTGCGCATGCGCCAAAGAGTGCCCCTCCACGCTTGTAGCCTTTCATAAATCTTCGTGTCGTTGTAGATTTTTTTCAGTATCAGTTAACAGTTGACAGTGTTTGGTGTGAAAACGTTAGTTCGTCGTAAACAAAATTATTTTAATAAATTTCTTTTAAATTATAACGCTGAGAAAATAAGTTATGTGCAAGATGAATTCCAATAAATTCCGTCAAATGGAAGACGAAATGAACAGGTACGTGTTTTAAAATTAAAGAGAAATTGTAACTTAACCTTAAAATTTTAGATTTAAAGCTGAAATTTCGGGCCAAGGCATGCATCATACTGGTTTTGGCTTACCTAGTTTTGGAAATATACCTCCTCCACCTACACCTCCAATGTTAATATCTCATCAAGTCAAACATAAAAAATCTAATTACGAAATATTTTCACATCCTATCATATATCAACCGGCTGTAGTTTCTGCAAAACCCACTTTATATGCTGCACCTACCCCAAAACCTGCACCAGCAGCAGTTGCTAAAAAATCAGCAGTTGATTTTATGGCGTTACAAAATAAAGTAGAAAAGAAACTGAAGAAGTTAAAACATGAGAAAGTTAGTGCAGCATTGGCGATTTCGCAAGGTAAAGCGAGTAGTGCGCTTCAGTCGTTTGGACCGTATGATTTTAAAAGAAGAGGTGGAGGAACTAAGAATCATAAATTGATGCGTGTAGCTGGAGGACAAACATGGGAAGATCATTCATTGGCTGATTGGCCTGAAGATGATTTTCGAATCTTTTGTGGGGATTTGGGCAACGACGTTACTGATGAACTTTTAACAAGTACATTCAACAAATTTCCGTCCTTTCAAAGGGCGAAAGTTATAAGAGACAGACGGACCAGCAAGAGCAAAGGGTACGGGTTCATAAGCTTCAAGGATCCGGCCGACTTCACGAAAGCTATGAAGGAAATGAACGGTAAGTTTCTTGTTTTTTTCGTATTTTAATTAGACAATACAAAAATTAAAACTCAACTTTCTCAGTTACCACCACAAGACTTTCGTTTTTTTTTCGTTAATTTGTTCCGCTAAAAGCCGCGTTTCCACCAAAAGTCGTCATGGAAACACGCTTCTAAAGGACGAAATTTAAAGGATTGCTCCTCGAGGAAGTTTTTTAAAAAATGCACCTTTAGCGTTGCACGGCGAAACGATTCGAAATCCTTTCCCACTCTGATTATTCAAATCGTACGATTGGACATAGTGCGGCTCCTACATTCACTGATTTGTCGATGCGATAATCTGGAACGGGGGAGGCGCAGGAATTTTTTCCATAATAACATGCAATCTTTCATCATTTTCCGAATTTTCCCCCAATTTAAGGCGATTTTCTTCTACCAAAATCTCAATTTTCTGCAATTACTGACCAGCAAGAGCAAAGGGTACGGGTTCATCAGCTTCAAGCATCCGGTCGACTTCACGAAAACTATGAAGGAAATGAACGGTAAGTTTCCTGTTTTTTTCGTATTTTAATTAGACAATACAAAAATTAAAACTCAACTTTCTCATTTACCACCACAAGACTTTCGTTTTGGGCTAATTAGAAAGTTCTTTGAAATTCTGTTACAATCTTTAGTTTTGAAGTATTTAATCTTGTTAAAACTACTGGAATTTAACGGTTAAAGACCAGTTACATTAAAAGAATTCGTTGACTCAGAGTAATTAATTTCAGTTTTAGTATTTTTGAAAAAAAAACAATTTTTTATGCCGTCTTATTGCCCCATTTTAGTCTTTTTGGTTTGTTAACGCAACACAACGGCAAAAATTTGATTTTAACATTTAATTTTTAAGTAAGAATTAACGAATAAAGAAAATTGGTCAAAAATAGAAATTCAACTTTCTTATTTACCACTACAGGATTTTCATTTTTGGCTAATATGTAAGTTCTTAGAATTTCCATTACAATGGGCCAGGTTCTTGTATTCGAAACTTTTTTGTGATCGTTTTTGAAGCACTGGAAATTATCACTTAAAGCGATTGATGGAGGATTTTTTTTAAATGATCGAAATGGCGCAATATGGTTGCATGATCGTCTTCAGAGACCCATACTAAAATTCAATGGGCATTTCAAAAATGAAAAAAGAATAAAAAGATCGAGGGTGTTCCATTTAAAATAAAGAAGTTGAGATCTACTTCCGGTATTATTTCTGAAATATTTTCGTTTGATCTATGTACAAAATTTCAGATTTGTATCTTTGTTTCTTTATTTTCTAATGAGCCGTGAACCACCCTGTATATGATTTGACTTTCTTTCTATAGTTCTTAGTAAGTTTGGCTGGAAAACACGCGCTTCCACATACGACAACGTTCATTAGTAAATTTGCGGCAAGCAAATTTATCAATAATTTATCAATAAAAAATTATTTCGTAATTAATAAAATTTGGGACATCAATTTGACTAAAGTTAAAGGCGACTTGGCTCACCTGTGGCTCTGTAGCGCCGCCGAACTGTCACGTCTGGCCACATGTGAGGGCACTAGTGGAAATGACGCTGGGCGTCCTGACGCCTGCCGTACAATTTCAGTACTGCCTAAAGCGGCGCATCCATCAACAATAAAAGCATTACAAAAGGCGTTACTAATTCGTCGTCACCAATCCGTTTCAAGATTTATAATTTTTGTTTCTTTTCAGGTCGTTACGTTGGCAGCAGACCGATCAAGTTGAGAAAAAGCACTTGGAGGAACAGATGCATCGATATTGTTAAGAAGAAAGAAAAGGAAAGGACGGCTCTCCTTACTATGCTGACTTCAGGTCCTGGCCGTTAGAAGTTATCCTGTAAATCGCCAAAACGAAGATATTTAATGTGCAAAATTGTATATACTTAAGAAATGTAAATTTTGAATAATTTCTCTAATTAAATTAATTAACTACATTAAGTTACAATTAAACTGGGGGTAATTCTTATAATTCTTCTGTTTCAGCTACTGGCGAATTTAGGTGGCGTCCTTCTTCTTCCTCCTTTCCTGCGTCTCCTCCCTTATAAGCCACTTAACGTTTCGGCGTAAAATAAAAATTCCCGTTAAGGTCTCGTTAATCCTTTTGTGCTCCCAAGCCATTTCGCCGCTTAAGGGTCATTTAATTATGTTTTTAAATCGTTTTAACATTTTTTTATTCTTCATTCAAGCGTCTTTTGACGATTAGGTTGTCTGGACGATCTTTTGTCAGGAAGCAATTTTCTGGAAGAAGCTCCTGCCACCCCTAGCAAATTGACAATGGTTTTATGACATGGCGGTTTTAATCTGTACAAATGGCCTTTTAACAACTCGACCTTTTTACGTGACAAATAGCGGGACACTTCAAAGATATCACTTAAATCTTCGACCGTAAATTTTACAAAGATAATGCTTGCAAAACCCCTGGGTCTGTTACGCAACTGCCAGCACGACACACTCAAATATGAAAATCGACGAACTTTTACTTACATGAAAAAACCCGCTACAAGACGTTCCATTTTGGGAGCTCGGTCAAGTTGGCCCCCGACTTTCGATTTTTTATTTTTTTTCCAGTGGCATCAATTGTGCTGGTTTTGTGCTAAATTGTGCTGATATTTTTTTCAATTGTGCTAGTCTCTAAATAACAAAAAACTAAAAAACAAATCCGGGGGCCAACTTGACCGCCAGCCCCCCATTATTTTCATTTTTTTATAATAACAATAAGATAAAAACATTCTATAAAAGTCAGGGGGGCTAGCTGGTGGCGTTCACCGTTTTCATAGGATTAATATATTTTTTTTAATGTTACAAACAAGCACAATTGAAAAAAAAAAACAGCGTTACAATTGAGCACAAAACGAGTACAACTAGAAAAGTTAAAAATATTCTGAAAAAAGTCATAGGGGCTACCTAGTGGCCGTCGGCATTGCCATAGAATTACTTTCAAATTTTTTTCGATTTGTTACAAACGGGCACAATTGGAGAAAGCATCGGTATTATTGAGCACAAAACGAGTACAATGCCAAAAATATTATAAAAAAATGAAAATAATGGGGGCTCGTGGTCAAGTTGGCCCCCGGATTTGTTTTTTAGTTTTTTGTTATTTAGAGACTAGCACAATTGAAAAAAATATCAGCACAATTTGGCACAAAACCAACACAATTGATGCCACAGAAAAAAAAATAAAAAATCAAAAGTCGAAGGCTAACTTGACCGAGCTGCAAAGGAATTTACTATTACCTTTGTATATGGATTATAAGTAGGACAAGGGAGGTCCAAAAAGGTTTAGTACCGGTACAAGGCGGATAGATAGCGTCGGTTTTTGACTTTGCTTATCATCCCCACTACGGCTTGGTTTCATTCATCAACAACCGGCAGACTCCGGCGGAGACACACCAGCAATGCGTCAAAATAAACAATGAAATTTAATACGACTGTTGCCGACAACGAACAAAATATCGTTGGTCCAAGTGTTACGGGTTTTTTCTTGAAAATATAGACGATGCTGCAGAAGTGGTTGCTATGGGCACCCAAGATGATGGAAGTGCTTTACCTGAAGCGCTTTCATCATCTCCCGAACAGTTAGATGTGACTCTAGAGGAATGCTCAGCCGTTCATCTTACGGAATATTTAATAAAAAAATGTGTCGAAAAACTTGAATGCCATAATTGTCAAAAAACCTTTCTGACGGTACAGAGTTTAGAAAACAAAGAAAAAATACTTAAATATATCTTTTTAATTATTGTCCTGAAAATACGTGTTCCTTACAAACCCCAACTGAACTTTTGAAAAAGTTTATAATAATTGCTATGAGAAAAATTAGGGGGGTTATTAAGCTCGGTCAAGTTAGCCTCCCACTTTCTGATTTTAATTTTTTTTTATGTCATCAATTGTGCTGGTTTTTTGCTTAATTGCGCTGATATTTATTTTAATTGTGCTAATCTAAAAAGCAAAAAAAAAATAAATAAATCCGGGGACCAACTTAAAAACCAACCTCTTATTCTTTTTCACTTTTTTACAATATTTTTGGCTTATTCAATTGTACTCGTTAACGATGTTTTTTTTAATTGTGCTCGTTTGTAAGTAAAAAATTTTTTTAAACAAATTTGAGGAGAGACTTGACCCTCCAACCTCCAATTATTTTTCACTTTTTTTACAATATTTTTGCATTATTCAATTGTGCTTATTTTGTGCTTACTGATACCGGTATATTTTGCTTTTTAGTAAGAAGCACAATTGAAATATACATCAGCATAATAGAGCAGAAAAGTAGCAGAATTGAATAAACCAAAAATATTGTAAGAAAATGAAAAATAATGGCAGGCTGGTCAAATCGCTCATGAAATTAGTTTTTAATTTTTTTTTCTACTTACAAACGAGCACAATTGAAAAAACACCGGTATCAGTGGGCACAAAACGAGCACAATTGAATAAGCCAAAAATATTGCAAAAAAGTGAAAAAATGGGCTGCTAGCAGTCAAGTTGGCACCCGGATTTGTTTTCAATATTTTACTCTTTAGAGATGAGTACAATTGAAATAAATATCGGCACAATTGAGCACAAAACCAGCACAATTTATGACATTAAAAAATATTAAAATCTGAAAGTGAGAGGCTAACTTGACCGAACTGGGTTATTAAAGTTTTATTGGGCCAAAAAATATTGTAAAGCGCATAAAAGTTTCTATTATAAAAACTGGAACTAAAAATGTCCCGAAATGACTTCAAACAGAAACATATGCATCACATAGAGATTTTATTTTAGAATTTTGAATCAAGACATTAATTTATAAGTGAAGCCAAATTTAAAACTACAAAGAAGCCAACCAAAATATCTATTCTGCAGCATTAGTAAATTATTTGTTCTCTTTTTCACAGGTAAAAAATTCTGTATTCGCGGATCCAAAACTATCGGTTTATCAAAATATTTATAAACAAACAAAATTTAGTGTCGTGATGCCGATATGTGACATTAAACTTAGAAAATTTGAGTGAAAGTTTATGAATGGCAAATAAGCTTTGTGTTTTCTTCAAAAAAATTTATCTGATAATAATAATTAATCTTGCTAAAATTCATCAAATTACTTTTATTATAATATATTTTTTTTATTATTTTGCAACCATGAAACGGATTCTTTATATTTCCAACAAATTACAAAATGCCACTCTGTATTAGCGGCACATTTTCGGAACGTACAATCGCCTTGCATTTCCAACTCGTATGTTAACATTTGAAACTAGCAACCCATTCTTATCGACTTAAGTGGATATCCGATTTTACTACGTAACGTGTCAAGTATAAACAGCAAGGGCATTTACGTCGTTACGCACGAGATTCCAGTCTGCTTAGCTCAGATTTTTACCAAATGGATGGTTTGCATGGAATTCCGATAGAGGCAGCACTTTCCACAAAGTAGCGTTGGCCTACTAGAAATAATCATACAACGCTATTACGTAAACGGGGACACTTACGAGGGTGGTTGGTACAAGGGGTTTCGGCAAGGTTACGGCGTTTATGTTTATAAACAACTTAACGTCACCCATACTGGTAATCAATTGCATAAGAGTTTTCAATTAGTTTTGGTCGGCGACAATTTTTGGTAGGTATTTGGAAGGACGGCCGCATGGAGGGTGCAGGAATTTTAGATTACGGCTGCTACAAATACCACGGAAAATTCGAAAAAAACTTACCGAAAAGCTCGGGTTGTTTCCTTTTCGATAACGAGAAATTTATGCAGCACGGATTTTACGTCAATTTGCGAAACCCCGCTTTCGACTGCATCGGAGCTGATAAACTAGCATTGGACGACACTTTAGAAAGTTAGAAACTGGCGTTTTATTAGGGGGTAAAAATACGGGGCCTTTATTGGTAAAAGAAAAACTCACAATAAATTCCCTCTAGTTTCCTCCATTAAAAGAAGAAATCTATAAATTCAGTGATTCAATGTGAATTTCAGATCCTGATTATCGCGGAAATCCTAGAGGAATCGTTCCAATTTGGCGAGCGAGAAGCGTAACTGAATTTAAACCGGAACTGCTACCTACAGAACCAGTTCAATTGCCAATTGACGATTCTCAAATGATGATTATCAAATGATTGATTACCTCCAACAATATGATAAGGGAGGAGACGCAGGAAAGGAGGAAGAAGAAGTACGCCACTTAAATTCGCCAGTAGCTGAAACAGAAGATTTACAAGAATTACCCCCAGTTTAATTGTAACTTAATGTAGTTAATTAATTTAATTAGAGAAATTATTCAAAATTTACATTTCTTAAGTATATACAATTTTGCACATTAAATATCTTCGTTTTGGCGATTTACAGGATAACTTCTAACGGATAGGACCTGAAGTCAGCATAGTAAGGAGAGCCGCCCTTTCCTTTTCTTTCTTCTTAACAATATCGATGCATCTGCTCCTCCAAGTGCTTTTTCTCAACTTGATCGGTCTGCTGCCAACGTAACGACCTGAAAAGAAACAAAAATTATAAATCTTGAAACGGATTGGTGACGACGAATTAGTAACGCCTTTTGTAATGCTTTAATTGTTGGTGGATGCGCCGCTTTAGGCAGTACTGAAATTGTACGGCAGGCGTCAGGACGCCCAGCGTCATTTCCACTAGTGCCCTCACATGTGGCCAGACGTGACAGTGCGGCGGCGCTACAGAGCCACAGGTGAGCCAAGTCGCCTTTAACTTTAGTCAAATTGATGTCCCAAATTTTATTAATTACGAAATAATTTTTTATTGATAAATTATTGATAAATTTGCTTGCCGCAAATTTACTAATGAACGTTGTCGTATGTGGAAGCGCGTGTTTTCCAGCCAAACTTACTAAGAACTATAGAAAGAAAGTCAAATCATATACAGGGTGGTTCACGGCTCATTAGAAAATAAAGAAACAAAGATACAAATCTGAAATTTTGTACATAGATCAAACGAAAATATTTCAGAAATAATAACGGAAGTAGATCTCAACTTCTTTATTTTAAATGGAACACCCTCGATCTTTTTATTCTTTTTTCATTTTTGAAATGCCCATTGAATTTTAGTATGGGTCTCTGAAGACGATCATGCAACCATATTGCGCCATTTCGATCATTTAAAAAAATTCCTCCATCAATCGCTTTAAGTGATAATTTCCAGTGCTTCAAAAACGATCACAAAAGAGTTTCGAATACAAGAACCTGGCCCATTGTAATGGAAATTCTAAGAACTTACATATTAGCCAAAAATGAAAATCCTGTAGTGGTAAATAAGAAAGTTGAATTTCTATTTTTGACCAATTTTCTTTATTCGTTAATTCTTACTTAAAAATTAAATGTTAAAATCAAATTTTTGCCGTTGTGTTGCGTTAACAAACCAAAAAGACTAAAATGGGGCAATAAGACGGCATAAAAAATTGTTTTTTTTTCAAAAATACTAAAACTGAAATTAATTACTCTGAGTCAACGAATTCTTTTAATGTAACTGGTCTTTAACCGTTAAATTCCAGTAGTTTTAACAAGATTAAATACTTCAAAACTAAAGATTGTAACAGAATTTCAAAGAACTTTCTAATTAGCCCAAAACGAAAGTCTTGTGGTGGTAAATGAGAAAGTTGAGTTTTAATTTTCGTATTGTCTAATTAAAATACGAAAAAAACAGGAAACTTACCGTTCATTTCCTTCATAGTTTTCGTGAAGTCGACCGGATGCTTGAAGCTGATGAACCCGTACCCTTTGCTCTTGCTGGTCAGTAATTGCAGAAAATTGAGATTTTGGTAGAAGAAAATCGCCTTAAATTGGGGGAAAATTCGGAAAATGATGAAAGATTGCATGTTATTATGGAAAAAATTCCTGCGCCTCCCCCGTTCCAGATTATCGCATCGACAAATCAGTGAATGTAGGAGCCGCACTATGTCCAATCGTACGATTTGAATAATCAGAGTGGGAAAGGATTTCGAATCGTTTCGGCGTGCAACGCTAAAGGTGCATTTTTTAACAAACTTCCTCGAGGAGCAATCCTTTAAATTTCGTCCTTTAGAAGCGTGTTTCCATGACGACTTTTGGTGGAAACGCGGCTTTTAGCGGAACAAATTAACGAAAAAAAAACGAAAGTCTTGTGGTGGTAACTGAGAAAGTTGAGTTTTAATTTTTGTATTGTCTAATTAAAATACGAAAAAAACAAGGAACTTACCGTTCATTTCCTTCATAGCTTTCGTGAAATCGGCCGGATCCTTGAAGCTTATGAACCCGTACCCTTTGCTCTTGCTGGTCCGTCTGTCTCTTATAACTTTCGCCCTTTGAAAGGACGGAAATTTGTTGAATGTTCTTGTTAAAAGTTCATCAGTAACGTCGTTGCCCAAATCCCCACAAAAGATTCGAAAATCATCTTCAGGCCAATCAGCCAATGAATGATCTTCCCATGTTTGTCCTCCAGCTACACGCATCAATTTATGATTCTTAGTTCCTCCACCTCTTCTTTTAAAATCATACGGTCCAAACGACTGAAGCGCACTACTCGCTTCACCTTGCGAAATCGCCAATGCTGCACTAACTTTCTCATGTTTTAACTTCTTCAGTTTCTTTTCTACTTTATTTTGTAACGCCATAAAATCAACTGCTGATTGTTTAGCAACTGCTGTTGGTGCAGGTTTTGGGGTAGGTGCAGCATATAAAGTGGGTTTTGCAGAAACTACAGCCGGTTGATATATGATAGGATGTGAAAATATTTCGTAATTAGATTTTTTATGTTTGACTTGATGAGATATTAACATTGGAGGTGTAGGTGGAGGAGGTATATTTCCAAAACTAGGTATGCCAAAACCAGCATGGTACATGCCTTGGCCCGAAATTTCAGCTTTAAATCTAAAATTTTAAGGTTAAGTTACAATTTCTCTTTAATTTTAAAACACGTACCTGTTCATTTCGTCTTCCATTTGACGGAATTTATTGGAATTCATCTTGCACATAACTTATTTCTTTCAGCGTTATAGTTTAAAAGAAATTTATTAAAATAATTTTGTTTACGACGAACTAACGTTTTCACAACAAACACTGTCAACTGTTAACTGATACTGAAAAAAATCTACAACGACACGAAGATTTATGAAAGGCTACAAGCGTGGAGGGGCACTCTTTGGCGCATGCGCAATAAGCGCGTAGTTTGAATTTGTGTCGTCGTTCTGAGCTTCTGCTAGATTTATTACGGTAAGTTTCTGCAAAATGTTTTGCAAATAATTAAGATAATATTTATATATCATAATTAATAAAAAGTAAATATAGTTTCATCGCAAGTGAAATTCCTGCCCCTAGACGCGTGATTCCAGAAAGTTCTAGAAAATTAAATCAGCGCTCTCTGCGTTCCTCGCCAGAAGCTCAATGACGTAACGAAGAAGTCAATCTAGCCTAAAATTATTTGACGTAAATTAATAGATTTAACCAAAAAATTGTATTAAATAGTACGCCGTGTCTAACCACACGCTAACCTGCGGCGTAAACCAGAGTTAACCGCACGCGAAATAGAAAAACCTCAAACATCGCTGCCAGCAGTGACGTCATTCTTGGGCGTCGACCCAATCCTAACAACGAGCGGCTGAGGAAAAATTTAGCAGAAGTTTAGAGTTTCATGAAAAGCAAAATTTACCATTAAAGGCAGTAGGAATATTAAATCAGCTTCAACTGTTAAATACCCAATTAGTCTTGTGCTAATTTAGTAGTGTATAAAGAGTAAAATGAAATCTTGGATTGTTGAAAATGTTTAATAATTTGAAAAAATTGTTTATAATTATGCTTTTATTCTAATTTAGGTTATTTTTTGTAATAAATCATTAGTCACGGTGACAAATTCTGTTTAGGGCTGATTTAATCTATAAAAATGTAATTGTTTGTTACTTCTTAGTTTATAAATTGTTATACCTCTGTAGGAATTACAGTGATATTGATGTAATGATTAACTGGTTTAAAGAAAATAAAAAAAATGCAGAGAAAAACCTTCATTTATTAATCAATTTGTTTGATAACAGAAGATAGTTGCAAGTGTGCAAACATGCTCCCCCTTTTGAACCCAATCGGATTCAGGACATTACCTACTACGCGCCTAAGGTGACGATTAACTCCTTTAACGCCACTTTTCCAAATTCCTCCCAACTGAGGTCAACGAGATGCAGTTAACTTCCATTTAATGTACGAGGTATGCTAATTTGATCCATTTGTTCGACTTCTTTTACAAATTGGTTCCGAATCAGTCGAATAGTAGAAAGTACTGACTTGTCCCATTTTAATGGCAGGGACCATAACTACAGAAGAATGACTTTTGCTTTAACAATGACGGGCCCGATTTAGCAACAGCTCCCAAAATAGAAAGTTTTGTAGCTTTTTGTCTGAACAATCACGGGTCCGATAAGTCCCAATGGGTCAAAAATACTAGCAACAACTCCCAAAATGAGCTCGGTCAAGATGGCCCCCGACTTTTGATTTTTTATTTTTTTTTCTGTGGCATCAATTGTGCTGGTTTTGTGCTAAATTATTATTATTATTATTATCAGAAAACGCCAATCGGCAATATACACACAAATCTTACAATAAAGTACAGTGAGAAGAATAAAAAATGAGAAATTATAATAGTTTTTTAGCGTTGGTTAGAAACGTAGCGGAAGACACTTCAAAAAATTCCAGGTCACTGCAGTAGTTATTAACTAATTTAGAGATCCTATTTCTAGGACCATTACACACATATTTTTTATTTGATTTTATTGAGTTCAGAAGTCTGCGTGCTCTAATATCTGGTCTAGTACAGATGAATCCAAACTGCTCGAGGATTTCGGGTGAGTCGATGTGCCCATTGACTATATTGTTGAACATTGATAGATCCGAGACCTCTCTGCGGACGTTGAGTGAATAATATAAAGAGGTGTCAACGCATAGGGAATTTTGTACAATAACAAAAGTCCAGCAAATGCCGCTGTTGAGTGCTGCCACACTTTGACCAAGAGCTAAAACACGTTTTATTTGTATTCGGAGTAAGAACCCAGTTAAGTAGATATCCGTTTGCAACGAAAAAATATCTGAAGGACGTTACCCGGCATTTCAGATAAGCCAAGTTTTCAAAACAAAGCAATAAATATCAAATTTCCTCAGCGGGCTCATGAACACCGTTATTGACATGAGGATTTACCATGTTGATGTTTCTTACTGTAGTTAGGTATCCAGATGATGGGCTAAGTTTGAAGCGCTAGTAAAAAAAAAGAAATTTCATTTGTTTTTCGTTTATTATTTTATTTATTATTTCAATTTAAAATTATCAATAAAGTAATATTTGCAAGCTATACAGTTATAATTACATATTAATTACTGAGGTAAGTTTTGCTCTAATTCTATTTTATTTAAAAATGGCGAAAGGGTGATGCTGTGTATCATGAATTTTAGGATGCTTATTTATTTTCAAGTATTTTCAATTTCCTCGATTTAACTTGAACAGAGGCATGATCCTGTGACTCCCATTTCACAATTTTAAAAATTTTTACTCGCAAGAGGTGCCGTATCGTAAACATTCTATGGTCGTAGCAGTGATCATCGTTTGCCAACCAACCTGGATAAAATTTCTTGACTGTTTTTATAGCTTTTTTTTTAAAGTTACTATAATGTTGTTGCAATGTTTTATGTTTGGAAAATGTTTTTCAAAAGATTCCAAAACTCTTTCTATAATTTCCCTGAAATTTACAGTGGGACGCTTTAAAAACTGCACATCTTCAGTCATCCCATAATCTTTGCAAAGCAAAAAAAACTCAATATGTTATTGCACATGTTTCAAAATCAGTATTTTTTTGCAAAATATGAGGGGTAAACTCATCGCTTCCGTTACTACTATCTCCTGTTAATTCAGGTGACCCACTTTCAGAAAATTCAATTTTACCAACTCTTTCTGTAGAAGATTGAGTTTCAAAAATTATGTCCTCGTCGTCGTCTATCTCACAATTTGAGCTTTTACATACATTTTTCAAACTTACGAACATCTTATGTTCCAAGTTCTTTCGAAAAATATATGCTGTGGGATTTGGGTTGTAGCCGCCTTTATGCCGTATCAAAGAAAATAAATTTTCAATGGGATCTTGGTTTACCCTAGAAGTAAGAAAAAATTGGTATCCCATAGACTGAAGATCCTCCCACAAGCTCAAAACTGCTGAAATAGTTGTAATCAGACCCTTATGAAAATAAATATTCTTTGCCTCCTTATTTTTTCGGATATCAAAAAACTTCATACCTTCAAAATACTTAATCGCGTCCTTTAAAGTAGCTTCCCCCAATTTTCGCTTTTCTGAAAGGGCACAACGATATGGATTACTGTCATTTAAGATGCGACTGTTTAAAGCGTCCTCAATGTTGTTAATTTTTTCTATAAAATTTGCCGTATCCAGGGCGGTAGTACTTGAAAGATCATTGCATTTAACGGCGGTACGAATTGCACATGAAAAGCTGTGACTAAACAATTGCATCGCCAAACGAACGTTCACTTTTTGAAAATTATTGGGATAAATGTGTTTGGCAGTAATTTTTGTCAATATTTTCGCTTTTGTTGAACGTTTGTCAATTTTGTATGTTTCTTCAACATCTTTAAATTGAACGATGTGATTATCAACTTTAATATGATATCTCATAAAATTGTTTCTCAAACTTTTTAAAAGATGAGGAAAATCATATATAAAGTAAATTTTCTTATCGTCCAATTCAAAAAATGGTTTATCATTAGAAACACCTAACAATGAACTTACTGCCCGGTTGTTTGACCCTTGATCACATACTACTGCCCTTACATTTAAACCTAGTACAATTAGTTTTTCTAAATTAATCAGCAGAAGGTCTTTTAAGTTTCCAGATTTTATGGATCCCGAAGAAATATAATACGATACCGGTATTTTCCAACTACTCATTAATCCACGGACCATAAATACTAAAGCTTGAGTTCCGACACCGGAGATTCGTCCTAATTCACCCAAGAAAATTTATTGAATTTTGCTTCTAACTAGAAACGATTAAAATTTCAGTTGTAGATCCATGGAAAAAAGTAATTAAAATCTGAAAGTGGGGGTCTAACTTGACCAAGCTAATTTGTTGTTCAAACAAAGCAGTAAACGCGCTATACCTCTCAAACGTATTAGACCGTTTTTACGATGCTTGTCATGTGAAAAATTTATACAAAGCATTTCTAGCAAAAAATGGCACATATTATTTGTAAAATGTGCAATTGCAACGAAAGTTGACAAATGTGGTTTACTACACCATCAAGAAAATTGTGCGGTGAAGTGCCAAGTTATATTAAAAACGTTTCTGTTCCCATTTCGGTTGTACGGCATGACAATCAACATGAATATCGAGTTTCGTCAAAACAATAAACAATCTGAGCTCGCTGCTTGTTGAATTGAATAAACGTTACGTCTCTCTCGCACTCATGATACTTAAAAACTTAGTGACACCTATGGAGTAAAAGCAGTAACAGGGAATTTATAACAGTTTTGGAGCGATCGTTTGTGCGGTCGCTAAAATATGGCCTTGAAGTATTCCAGGCAGAGCGCCGCCTGGTGGCTGGAATACTTTTGCTTGTTCGCAAAATTACATGGGATCGACAACTCTTTATATTATTCACTCAACGCTGCGGACCAATAAGCTGCTGATCCTGTATTGGTGAAATATGTCGTCTGTATTTGTGGTTCTGGTATGGTAAGCGATATATTTACAGAGCTTCCGCTGTTAGCTAATTTGGTGTCCCAGGACATCTTAGACGGAATGACGAGGTCACTGCGTCTCTTGTTCTTGACGAACTTCCAGAATTGTGTTGAGTCCCTCTCTACTTGATGTTCAACTCTACAAATGTATTCATCGTAGCAATCAGAACTAAGGTTTTTGCATTCCTGTCTCAGTTTGCGAAAATGGAGATAAGCAGATTTAGTACGTGCTTTCTTGTAGTTGGCATGAGCCGTTCTCTTAAGTTTGATTTTTCGTTTTAGCTCTGCTGTGAACCACTTAGGAAAATCATCAAATTTCTTATAGTGTATTGGAACAAACTGGGCAATGCCCTCGTTGAGGATATCAAAGAACAATTGTATTTTATCATCAACTGATTCAGTTCTGTAGATTGCAATCCAGTTTGTGTTTAGAAAGTATCCGTTGAGCGCTGGGTAATCTGCATGTTTAAACTAGTAGTATGGAATGTTGCTTGGTTTTAGTTCCGCTTTGTGTGATAGGTACATATCTATCGATGGGTGGTGTGTGTCTTCTTCCATTATGGGTACAGTCCTTACGATCTGTATTTCAGTGTTGGAAAAGCAGAGGTCAAGGAGACGACCGTATGTGTTCTGGACAACATTCATCTGTGTACATCCTATCAAGAGCATTTCATTGTAGAGCAGATTTGCACAGACTTCTTTAGGCTGGCTGCTGGGTAAGTTGTAGTCCACTGTGAACATTAATTTACAGTTAGGGTATTTAGCTCGAATGAAGGTCAATGTGTCAATGTAACTAGTAAACGTATCTATTGTAGATTGTGGTGGCATGTAGATGCAACCAACTATGACGTCCCCATTCATACATTTAACCTTGATGAATATTTGTTCGATGTTGCATGTATTAATATTTATTAACTCCACAGATATATTGCGTTTGACTGCAATAAGGACCCCACCTCCACGACTAAATTGTGCTGATATTTTTTTCAATTGTGCCAGTCTCTAGCTGGTGGCGTTCACCGTTTTCATAAGATTAATATATTTTTTTTAATGTTACAAACGATCACAATTAAAAAAACAGCGGTACAATTGAGCACAAAATGAGCACAATTGAATAAAATAAAAAATTTCTCTAAAAGTCAGGGGGGCTAGCTGGTGGCGTTTGCCGTTTCCATAGGATCAATATATTTATTTTTAATGTTACAAACGATCACAATTAAGAAAACAGCGCTACAATTCAGCACAAAACGAGCACAATTGAGTAAGATAAAAATATTCTAAAAAAGTCAGGAGGGCTAGCTGGTGGCGTTCACCATTTTCATAGGATTAATATATTTTTTTTAATGTTACAAACAAGCACAATTGAAAAAAAAACAGCGTTACAATTGAGCACAAAACGAGCACAACTAAAAAAGTTAAAAATATTTTGAAAGAAGTCAGGGGGGCTACCTAGTGGCCGTCTGCATTGCCATAGAATTAATTTCTAATTTTTTTTGATTTGTTACAAACGGGCACAATTGGAGAAAGCACCAGTATTATTGAGCACAAAAAGAGTACAATTGGGAATGCCAAAAATATTATAAAAAAATGAAAATAATGGGGGGCTGGCGGTCAAGTTGGCCCCCGGATTTGTTTTTTAGTTCTTTGTTATTTAGAGACTAGCACAATTTAGCACAAAACCAACACAATTAATGCCACAGAAAAAGAAATAAAAAATCAAAAGTCGGGGGCCATCTTGACCGAGCTCATTTTGGGAGTTGTTGCTAGTATTTTTGAACCATTGGGACTTATCGGACCCGTGATTGTTCAGACAAAAAGCTACAAAACTTTCTATTTTGGGAGCTGTTGCTAAATCGGGCCCGTCATTGTTAAAGCAAAAGTCATTCTTCGGTAGTTATGATCCCTACCATTAAAATGGGACAAGCCAGTACTTTCTACTATTCGACTGATTCGGAACCAATTTGTAAAGGAAGTTGAACAAATGGATCAAATTAGCATACCTCGTACATTAAATGGAAGTTAACTTCATCTCGTTCACCTCAGTTGGGAGGAATTTGGAAAAGTGGCGTTAAAGGAGTTAATCGTCACCTTAGGCGCGTAGTAGGTAATGTCCTGAATACGATTGGGTTCAAAAGGGGGAGCATGTTTGCACACTTGCAACCATCTTCTGTTATTAAACAAATTGATTAATAAATGAAGGTCTTTCTCTGCATTTTCTTTATTTTCTTTAAACCAGTTAATCATTACATCAATATCACAGTAATTCTTACAGAGTTATAACAATTTATAAACTAAAAAGTAACAAACAATTAAATTTTTATAGATTAAATCATCCCTAAACAGAATTTGTCACCGTGACTAATGATTTGTTACAAAAAATAACCTAAATTAGGATAAAAGCATAATTATAAACAATATTTTCAAATTATTAAACATTTTCAACAATCCAAGATTTCATTTTACTCTTTATACACTACTAAATTAGCACAAGACTAATTGGGTATTTAACAGTTGAAGCTGATTTAATATTCCTACTGCCTTTAATGGTAAATTTTGCTGGGTTACGCCGCAGGTTAGCGTGTGGTTAGACACGGCGTACTATTTAATACAAATTTTTGGTTAAATCCGTTAATTTACGTCAAATAAATTTTAGGCTAGGTTGACTTCTTCGTTACGTCATTGAGCTTCTGGCGAGGAACGCAGAAGGCGCTGATTTAATTTTCTAGAACTTTCTGGAATCACGCGTCTAGGGGCAGGAATTTCACTTGCGATGAAACTATATTTACTTTAAATTAATTATGATGCATAAATATTAACTTAATTATTTGCAAAACATTTTGCAGAAACTTACCGTAATATATCTAACAAAAGCTCAGAACCACGACACAAATTCAAACTACGCGCTTATTGCGCATGCGCCAAAGAGTGCCCCTCCACGCTTGTAGCCTTTCATAAATCTTCGTGTCGTTGTAGATTTTTTTCAGTATCAGTTAACAGTTGACAGTGTTTGGTGTGAAAACGTTAGTTCGTCGTAAACAAAATTATTTTAATAAATTTCTTTTAAATTATAACGCTGAAAGAAATAAGTTATGTGCAAGATGAATTCCAATAAATTCCGTCAAATGGAAGACGAAATGAACAGGTACGTGTTTTAAAATTAAAGAGAAATTGTAACTTAACCTTAAAATTTTAGATTTAAAGCTGAAATTTCGGGCCAAGGCATGCATCATGCTGGTTTTGGCTTACCTAGTTTTGGAAATATACCTCCTCCACCTACACCTCCAATGTTAATATCTCATCAAGTCAAACATAAAAAATCTAATTACGAAATATTTTCACATCCTATCATATATCAACCGGCTGTAGTTTCTGCAAAACCCACTTTATATGCTGCACCTACCCCAAGACCTGCACCAACAGCAGTTGCTAAACAATCAGCAGTTGATTTTATGGCGTTACAAAATAAAGTAGAAAAGAAACTGAAGAAGTTAAAACATGAGAAAGTTAGTACAGCATTGGCGATTTCGCAAGGTAAAGCGAGTAGTGCGCTTCAGTCGTTTGGACCGTATGATTTTAAAAGAAGAGGTGGAGGAACTAAGAATCATAAATTGATGCGTGTAGCTGGAGGACAAACATGGGAAGATCATTCATTGGCTGATTGGCCTGAAGATGATTTTCGAATCTTTTGTGGGGATTTGGGCAACGACGTTACTGATGAACTTTTAACAAGAACATTCAAGAAATTTCCGTCCTTTCAAAAGGCGAAAGTTATAAGAGACAGACGGACCAGCAAGAGCAAGGGTTACGGGTTCATAAGCTTCAAGGATCCGGCCGACTTCATAAAAGCTATGAAGGAAATGAACGGTAAGTTTCCTGTTTTTTTCGTATTTTAATTAGACAATACAAAAATTAAAACTCAACTTTCTCAGTTACCACCACAAGACTTTCGTCTTTTTTCGTTAATTTGTTTCGCTAAAAGCCGCGTTTCCACCAAAAGTCGTCATGGAAACACGCCTCTAAAGGTCGAAATTTAAAGGATTGCTCCTCGAGGAAGTTTGTTAAAAAATGCACTTTTAGCGTTGCACGCCGAAACGATTTGAAATCCTTTCCCACTCTGATTATTCAAATCGTACGATTGGACATAGTGCGGCTCCTACATTCACTGATTTGTCGATGCGATAATCTCGAACGGGGGAGGCGCAGGAATTTTTTCCATAATAAAATGCAATTTTTCATCATTTTCCGAATTTTCCCCCAATTTAAGGCGATTTTCTTCTACCAAAATCTCAATTTTTTGCAATTACTGACCAGCAAGAGCAAAGGGTACGGGTTCATCAGCTTCAAACATCCGGTCGACTTCACGAAAACTATGAAGTAAATGAGCGGTAAGTTTCCTGTTTTTTTCGTATTTTAATTAGACAATACAAAAATTAAAACTCAACTTCCTCATTTACCACCACAAGACTTTCGTTTTGGGCTAATTAGAAAGTTCTTTGAATTTCTGTTACAATCTTTAGTTTTGAAGTATTTAATTTTGTTAAAACTACTGGAATTTAACGGTTAAAGACCAGTTACATTAAAAGAATTCGTTGACTCAGAGTAATTAATTTCAGTTTTAGTATTTTTGAAAAAAAAAACAATTGTTTATGCCGTCTTATTCCCCCATCTTAGACTTTTTGGTTTGATAACGCAACACAACCGCGAAAATTTGATTTTAACATTTAATTTTTAAGTAAGAATTAACGAATAAAGAAAATCGGTCAAAAATAGAAATTCAACTTTGTTATTTACCAATACAGGATTTTCATTTTTGGCTTATATGTAAGTTCTTAGAATTTCCATTACAATGGGCCAGGTTCTTGTATTCGAAACTCTTTTGTGATCGTTTTTGAAGCACTGGAAATTATCACTTAAAGCGATTGATGGAGGAATTTTTTTAAATAATCGAAATGGCGCAATATGGTTGCATGATCGTCTTCAGAGACCCATACTAAAATTCAATGGGCATTTCAAAAATGAAAAAAGAATAAAAAGATCGAGGGTGTTCCATTTAAAATAAAGAAGTTGAGATCTACTTCCGGTATTATTTCTGAAATATTTTCGTTTGATCTATGTACAAAATTTCAGATATGTATCTTTGTTTCTCTATTTTCTAATGAGCCGTGAACCACCCTGTATATGATTTGACTTTCTTTCTATAGTTCCTAATAATTTTGGCTGGAAAAGACGCGCTTCCACATACGAGAACGTTCATTAGTAAATTTGCTGCAAGCAAATTTATCAATAATTTATCAATAAAAAATTATTTCGTAATTAATAAAATTTGGGACATCAATTTGACTAAAGTTAAAGGCGACTTGGCTCACCTGTGGCTCTGTAGCGCCGCCGAACTGTCACGTCTGGCCACATGTGAGGGCACTAGTGGAAATGACGCTGGGCGTCCTGACGCCTGCCGTACAATTTCAGTACTGCCTAAAGCGGCGCATCCACCAACAATAAAAACATTACAAAAGGCGTTACTAATTCGTCGTCACCAATCCGTTTCAAGACTTATAATTTTTGTTTCTTTTCAGGTCGTTACGTTGGCAGCAGACCGATCAAGTTGAGAAAAAGCACTTGGAGGAACAGATGCATCGATATTGTTAAGAAGAAAGAAAAGGAAAGGGCGGCTCTCCTTACTATGCTGACTTCAGGTCCTGGACGTTAGAGGTTATCCTGTAAATCGCCAAAACGAAGATATTTAATGTGCAAAATTGTATATACTTAAGAAATGTAAATTTTGAATAATTTCTCTAATTAAATTAATTAACTACATTAAATTACAATTAAACTGAGGGTAATTCTTGTAATTCTTCTGTTTCAGCTACTGGCGAATTTAGGTGGCGTCCTTCTTCTTCCTCCTTTCCTGCGTCTCCTCCCTTATAAGCCACTTAACGTTTCGGCGGAAAATAAAAATTCCCGTTAAGGTCTCGTTAATCCTTTTGTGCTCCCAAGCCATTTCGCCGCTTAAGGGTCATTTAATTATTTTTTTAAATCGTTTTAACATTTTTTTATTCTTCATTCAAGCGTCTTTTGACGATTAGGTTGTCTGGACGATCTTTTGTCAGGAAGCAATTTTCTGGAAGAAGCTCCTGCCACCCCAAGCAAATTGACAATGGTTTTATGACAGGGCGGTTTTAATCTGTACAAATGGCCTTTTATCAACTCGACCTTTTTACGTGACAAAGAGCGGGACACTTCAAAGATATCACTTAAATTTTCGACCGTAAATTTTACAAAGATAATGCTTGCAAAACCCCTGGGTCTGTTACGCAACTGCCAGAACGACACACTCAAATATGAAAATCGACGAAATTTTACTTCCATGAAAAAACCCGCTACAAGACGTTCCATTTTGGGAGCTCGGTCAAGTTGGACCCCGACTTTCGATTTTTTATTTTTTTTCCAGTGGCATCACTTGTGCTGGTTTTGTGCTAAATTGTGCTGATATTTTTTTCAATTGTGCTAGTCTCTAAATAACAAAAAACTAAAAAACAAATCCGGGGGCCAACTTGACCGCCAGCCCCCCATTATTTTCATTTTTTTATAATAACAATAAGATAAAAACATTCTATAAAAGTCAGGGGGGCTAGCTGGTGGCGTTCACCGTTTTCATAGGATTAATATATTTTTTTTAATGTTACAAACAAGCACAATTGAAAAAAAAACAGCGTTACAATTGAGCACAAAACGAGTACAACTAGAAAAGTTAAAAATATTCTGAAAAAAGTCAGGGGGACTACCTAGTGGATGTCGGCATTGCCATAGAATTACTTTCAAATTTTTTTTGATTTGTTACAAACGGGCACAATTGGAGAAAGCATCGGTATTATTGAGCACAAAACGAGTACAATTGGGAATGCCAAAAATATTATAAAAAAATGAAAATAATGGGGGGCTGGTGGTCAAGTTGGCCCCCGGATTTGTTTTTTAGTTTTTTGTTATTTAGAGACTAGCACAATTGAAAAAAATATCAGCACAATTTAGCACAAAACCAACACAATTGATGCCACAGAAAAAAAAATAAAAAATCAAAAGTCGGGGGCTAACTTGACCGAGCTGCAAAGGAATTTACTATTACCTTTGTATATGGATTATAAGTAGGACAAGGGAGGTCCAAAAAGGTTTAGTACCGGTACAAGGCGGATAGATAGCGTCGGTACTTTCAAGATCGCTCGGCTTTTGACTTTGCTTATCATCCCCACTACGGCTTGGTTTCATTCATCAACAACCGGCAGACTCCGGCGGAGACACACCAGCAATGCGTCAAAATAAACAATGAAATTTAATACGACTGTTGCCGACAACGAACAAAATATCGTTGGTCCAAGTGTTACGGGTTTCTTCTTGAAAATATAGACGATGCTGCAGAAGTGGTTGCTATGGGCACCCAAGATAATGGAAGTGCTTTACCTGAAGCGCTTTCATCATCTCCCGAACAGTTAGATGTGACTCTAGAGGAATGCTCAGCCGTTCATCTTACGGAATATTTAATAAAAAAATGTGTCGAAAAACTTGAATGCCATAATTGTCAAAAAACCTTTCTGACGGTACAGAGTTTAGAAAACAAAGAAAAAATACTTAAATATATCTTTTTAATTATTGTCCTGAAAATACGTGTTCCTTACAAACCCCAACTGAACTTTTGAAAAAGTTTATAATAATTGCTATGAGAAAAATTAGGGGGGTTATTAAGCTCGGTCAAGTTAGCCTCCCACTTTCTGATTTTAATTTTTTTTATGTCATCAATTGTGCTGGTTTTTTGCTTAATTGCGCTGATATTTATTTTAATTGTGCTAATCTAAAAAGCAAAAAAAAAATAAATAAATCCGGGGACCAACTTAAAAACCAACCTCTTATTCTTTTTCACTTTTTTACAATATTTTTGGCTTATACAATTATACTCGTTAACGATGTTTTTTTTAATTGTGCTCGTTTGTAAGAAAAAATTTTTTTTAAACAAATTTGAGGAGAGACTTGACCCTCCAGCCTCCAATTATTTTTCACTTTTTTTACAATATTTTTGCATTATTCAATTGTGCTTATTTTGTGCTTACTGATACCGGTATATTTTGCTTTTTAGTAAGAAGCACAATTGAAATATACATCAGCATAATAGAGCAGAAAAGTAGCAGAATTGAATAAGTCAAAAATATTGTAAGAAAATGAAAAATAATGGCAGGCTGGTCAAATCGCCCATGAAATTAGTTTTTAATTTTTTTTTCTACTTACAAACGAGCACAATTGAAAAAACACCGGTATCAGTGGGCACAAAACGAGCACAATTGAATAAGCCAAAAATATTGCAAAAAAGTGAAAAAATGGGCTGCTAGCAATCAACTTGGCCCCCGGATTTGTTTTCAATATTTTACTCTTTAGAGATGAGTACAATTGAAATAAATATCGGCACAATTGAGCACAAAACCAGCACAATTTATGACATTAAAAAATATTAAAATCTGAAAGTGAGATGCTAACTTGACCGAACTGGGTTATTAAAGTTTTATTGGGCCAAAAAATATTGTAAAGCGCATAAAAGTTTCTATTATAAAAACTGGAACTAAAAATGTCCCGAAATGACTTCAAACAGAAACATCTGCATCACATAGAGATTTTATTTTAGAATTTTGAAACAAGACATTAATTTATAAGTGAAGCCAAATTTAAAACTACAAAGAAGCCAACCAAAATATCTATTCTGCAGCATTAGTAAATTATTTGTTCTTTTTTTCACGGGTAAAAAATTCTGTATTCGCGGATCCAAAACTATCGGTTTATCAAAATATTTATAAACAAACAAAATCTAGTGTCGTGATGCCGATATGTGACATTAAACTTAGAAAATTTGAGTGAAAGTTTATGAATGGCAAATAAGCTTTGTGTTTTCTTCAAAAAAATTGATCTGATAATAATAATTAATCTTGCTAAAATTCATCAAATTACTTTTATTATAATATATTTTTTTTATTATTTTGCAACCATGAAACGGATTCTTTATATTTCCAACAAATTACAAAATGCCACTCTGTATTAGCAGCACATTTTCGGAACGTACAATCGCCTTGCATTTCCAACTCGTATGTTAACATTTGAAACTAGCAACCCATTCTTATCGACTTAAGTGGATATCCGATTTTACTACGTAACGTGTCAAGTGTAAACAGCAAGGGCATTTACGTCGTTACGCACGAGATTCCAGTCTGCTTAGCTCAGATTTTTACCAAATGGATGGTTTGCATGGAATACCGATAGAGGCAGCACTTTCCACAAAGTAGCGTTGGCCTACTAGAAATAATCATACAACGTATTATATAGTATATATAGTATATATATATATTATATATATATATATTATATATAGTATATAGTATATATAGTATATTACGTAAACGGGGACACTTACGAGGGTGGTTGGTACAAGGGGTTTTGGTAAGGTTACGGCGTTTATGTTTATAAACAACTTAACGTCACCCATACTGGTAATCAATTCCATAAGAGTTTTCAATTAGTTTTGGTCGGCAACAATTTTTGGTAGGTATTTGGAAGGACGGCCGCATGGAGGGTGCAGGAATTTTAGATTACGGCTGCTACAAATACCACGGAAAATTCGAAAAAAACTTACCGAAAGGCTCGGGTTGTTTCCTTTTCGATAACGAGAAATTTATGCAGCACGGATTTTACGTCAATTTGCGAAACCCCGCTTTCGACTGCATCGGAGCTGATAAACTAGCATTGGACGACACTTTAGAAAGTTAGAAACTGGCGTTTTATTAGGGGGTGAAAATACGGGGGTTTTATTGGTAAAAGAAAAACTCGCAATAAATTCCCTCTAGTTTCCTCCATTAAAATAAGAAATCTATAAATTCAGTGATTCAATGTGAATTTCAGATCCTGATTATCGCGGAAATCCTAGAGGAATCGTTCCAATTTGGCGAGCGAGAAGCGTAACTGAATTTATACCGGAACTGCTACCTCCAGAACCAGTTCAATTACCAATTGACGATTCTCAAATGATGATCGTTGATATCATTGATTACCTCCAACAATATGATGAGGGAGGAGACGCAGGAAAGGAGGAAGAAGAAGGACGCCACTTAAATTCGCCAGTAGCTGAAACAGAAGATTTACAAGAATTACCCCCAGTTTAATTGTAACTTAATGTAGTTAATTAATTTAATTAGAGAAATTATTCAAAATTTACATTTCTTAAGTATATACAATTTTGCACATTAAATATCTTCGTTTTGGCGATTTACAGGATAACTTCTAACGGCCAGGACCTGAAGTCAGCATAGTAAGAAGAACCGCCTTTTCCTTTTCTTTTTTCTTAACAATATCGATGCATCTGTTCCTCCAAGTGCTTTTTCTCAACTTGATCGGTCTGCTGCCAACGTAACGACCTGAAAAGAAACAAAAATTATAAATCTTGAAACGGATTGGTGACGTCGATTTAGTAACGCCTTTTGTAATGCTTTTATTGTTGGTGGATGCGCCGCTTTAGGCAGTACTGAAATTATACGGCAGGCGTCAGGACGCCCAGCGTCATTTCCTCTAGTGCCCACACATGTGGCCAGACGTGACAGTTCGGCGGCGCTACAGAGCCACAGGTGAGCCAAGTCGCCTTTAAATTTAGTCAAATTGATGTCCCAAATTTTATTAATTACGAAATAATTTCTTATTGATAATTTATTGATAAATTTGCTTGCAGCAAATTTACTAATGAAGGTTGTCGTATGTGCCGAGATTACTAAGAACTATAGAAAGAAAATCAAATCATATACAGGGTGGTTCACGGCTCATTAGAAAATAAAGAAACAAAGATACAAATCTGAAATTTTGTACATAGATCAAACGAAAATATTTCAGAGATAATACCGGAAGTTGATCTCAACTTCTTTATTTTAAATGGAACACCCTCGATTTTTTTATTCTTTTTTCATTTTTGAAACGCCCATTGAATTTTAGTATGGGTCTCTGAAGACGATCATGCAACCATATTGCGCCATTTCGATCATTTAAAAAAATTCTTCCATCAATCGCTTTAAGTGATAATTTTCAGTGCTTCAAAAACGATCACAAAAGAGGTTCGAATACAAGTACCTGGCCCATTGTAATAGAAATTCTAAGAACTTACATATGAGCCAAAAATGAAAATCCTGTATTGGTAAATAAGAAAGTTGAATTTCTATTTTTGACCGATTTTCTTTATTCGTTAATTCTTACTTAAAAATTAAATGTTAAAATCAAATTTTCGCCGTTGTGTTGCGTTAACAAACCAAAAAGTCTAAAATGGGGCAATAAAACGGCATAAAGAATTGTTTTTTTTTTTTCAAAAATACTAAAACTGAAATTAATTACTCTGAGTCAACGAATTTTTTTTAATGTAACTGGTCTTTAATCGATAAATTCCAGAACATTTAACAAAATTAAATACTTCAAAACTAAAGATTTTAACAGAAATTCAAAGAACTTTCTAATTAGTCCAAAACGAAAGTCTTGTGGTGGTAAATGAGAAAGTTGAGTTTTAATTTTTGTATTGTCTAATTAAAATACGAAAAAAACAAGAAACTTACCGTTCATTTCCTTCATAGCTTTCGTGAAGTCGGCCGGATCCTTGAAGCTTATGAAGCAGTACCCTTTGCTCTTACTGGTCCGTCTGTCTCTTATAACTTTCGCCCTTTGAAAGGACGGAAATTTGTTAAATGTTCTTGTTAAAAGTTCATCAGTCACGTCGTTGCCCAAATCCCCACAAAAAATTCGAAAATCATCTTCAGGCCAATCAGCCAATGACTGATCTTCCCATGTTTGTCCTCCAGCTACACGCATCAATTTATGATTCTTAGTTCCTCCACCTCTTCTTTTAAAATCATACGGTCCAAACGACTGAAGCGCACTACACGCTTTACCTTGCGAAATCGCCAATGCTGCACTAATTGTCTCATGTTTTAACTTCTTCAGTTTCTTTTCTACTTTATTTTGTAACGCCATAAAATCAACTGCTGATTGTTTAGCAACTGCTGTTGGTGCAGGTTTTGGGGTAGGTGCAGCATATAAAGTGGGTTTTGCAGAAACTACAGCCGGTTGATATATGATAGGATGTGAAAATATTTCGTAATTAGATTTTTTATGTTTGACTTGATGAGATATTAACATTGGAGGTGTAGGTGGAGGAGGTATATTTCCAAAACTAGGTAAGCCAAAACCAGCATGGTACATGCCTTGGCCCGAGATTTCAGCTTTAAATCTAAAATTTTAAGGTTAAGTTACAATTTCTCTTTAATTTTAAAACACGTACCTGTTCATTTCGTCTTCCATTTGACGGAATTTATTGGAATTCATTTTGCACATAACTTATTTCTTTCAGCGTTATAGTTTAAAAGAAATTTATTAAAATAATTTTGTTTACGACGAACTAACGTTTTCACAACAAACACTGTCAACTGTTAACTGATACTGAAAAAAATCTACGACACGAAGATTTATGAAAGGTTACAAGCGTGGAGGGGCACTCTTTGGCGCATGCGCAATAAGCGCGTTGTTTGAATTTGTGTCGTGGTTCTGAGCTTCTGCTAGATTTATTACGGTAAGTTTCTGCAAAATGTTTTGCAAATAATTAAGATAATATTTATATATCATAATTAATAAAAAGTAAATATAGTTTCATCGCAAGTGAAATTCTTGCCCCTAGACGCGTGATTCCAGAAAGTTCTAGAAAATTAAATCAGCGCTCTCTGCGTTCCTCGCCAGAAGCTCAATGACGTAACGAAGAAGTCAATCTAGCCTAAAATTATTTGACGTAAATTAATAGATTTAACCAAAAAATTGTATTAAATAGTACGCCGTGTCTAACCACACGCTAACCTGCGGCGTAAACCAGAGTTAACCGCACGCGAAATAGAAAAACCTCAAACATCGCTGCCAGCAGTGACGTCATTCTTGGGCGTCGACCCAATCCTAACAACGAGCGGCTGAGGAAAAATTTAGCAGAAGTTTAGAGTTTCATGAAAAGCAAAATTTACCATTAAAGGCAGTAGGAAGATTAAATCAGCTTCAACTGTTAAATACCCAATTAGTCTTGTGCTAATTTAGTAGTGTATAAAGAGTAAAATGAAATCTTGGATTGTTGAAAATGTTTAATAATTTGAAAATATTGTTTATAATTATGCTTTTATCCTAATTTAGGTTATTTTTTGTAATAAATCATTAGTCACGGTGACAAATTCTGTTTAGGGATGATTTAATCTATAAAAATTTCATTGTTTGTTACTTTTTAGTTTATAAATTGTTATACCTCTGTAGGAATTACAGTGATATTGATGTAATGATTAACTGGTTTAAAGAAAATAAAAAAAATGCAGAGAAAAACCTTCATTTATTAATCAATTTGTTTGATAACAGAAGATAGTTGCAAGTGTGCAAACATGCTCCCCCTTTTGAACCCAATCGGATTCAGGACATTACCTACTACGCGCCTAAGGTGACGATTAACTCCTTTAACGCCACTTTTCCAAATTCCTCCCAACTGAGGTGAACGAGATGCAGTTAACTTCCATTTAATGTACGATGTATGCTAATTTGATCCATTTGTTCGACTTCCTTTACAAATTGGTTCCGAATCAGTCAAATAGTAGAAAG
This sequence comes from Pyrochroa serraticornis, assembly GCA_905333025.2. Taxonomy (NCBI): domain Eukaryota; kingdom Metazoa; phylum Arthropoda; class Insecta; order Coleoptera; family Pyrochroidae; genus Pyrochroa; species Pyrochroa serraticornis. The sequence goes on along the minus strand of HG995157.1, from coordinate 1,342,993 downwards.
TACTGACTTGTCCCATTTTAATGGCAGGGACCTTAACTACAGAAGAATGACTTTTGCTTTAACAATGACGGGCCCGATTTAGCAACAGCTCCCAAAATAGAAAGTTTTGTAGCTTTTTGTCTGAACAATCACGGGTCCGATAAGTCCCAATGGGTCAAAAATACTAGCAACAACTCCCAAAATGAGCTCGGTCAAGTTGGCCCCCGACTTTTGATTTTTTATTTTTTTTCTATGGCATCAATTGTGCTGGTTTTGTGCTAAATTATTATTATTATTATTATCAGAAAACGCCAATCGGCAATATACACACAAATCTTACAATAAAGTACAGTGAGAAGAAAAAAAAAATGAGAAATTATAATAGTTTTTTAGCGTTGGTTAGAAACGTAGCGGAAGACACTTCAAAAAATTCCAGGTCACTGCAGTAGTTATTAACTAATTTAGAGATCCTATTTCTAGGACCATTACACACATATTTTTTATTTGATTTTATTGAGTTCAGAAGTCTGCGTGCTCTAATATCTGGTCTAGTACAGATGAATCCAAACTGCTCGAGGATTTCGGGTGAGTCGATGTGCCCGTTGACTATATTGTTGAATATTGATAGATCCGAGACCTCTCTGCGGACCAATAAGCTGCTGATCCTGTATTGGTGAAATATGTCGTCTGTACTTGTGGTTCTGGTATGGTAAGCGATGTATTTACAGAGCTTCCGCTGTTAGCTAATTTGGTGTCCCAGGACATCTTAGACGGAATGACGAGGTCACTGCGTCTCTTGTTCTTGACGAACTTCCAGAATTGTGTTGAGTCCCTCTCTATTTGATGTTCAACTCTACAAATGTATTCATCGTAGCAATCAGAACTAAGGTTTTTGCATTCCTGCCTCAGTTTGCGAAAATGGAGATAAGCAGATCTAGTACGTGCTTCTTTGTAGTTGGCATGAGCCGTTCTCTTAAGTTTGATTTTTCGTTTTAGCTCTGCTGTGAACCACTTAGGAAAATCATCAAATTTCTTATAGTGTATTGGAACAAACTGGGCAATGCCCTCGTTGAGGATATCATAGAACAATTGTATTTTATCATCAACTGATTCAGTTCTGTAGATTGCAATCCAGTTTGTGTTTAGAAAGTATCCGTTGAGCGCTGGGTAATCTGCATGTTTAAACTAGTAGTATGGAATGTTGCTTGGTTTTAGTTCCGCTTTGTGTGATAGGTACATATCTATCGATGGGTGGTGTGTGTCTTCTTCCATTATGGGTACAGTCCTTACGATCTGTATTTCAGTGTTGGAAAAGCAGAGGTCAAGGAGACGACCGTATGTGTTCTGGACAACATTCATCTGTGTACATCCTATCAAAAGCATTTCATTGTAGAGCAGATTTGCACAGACTTCTTTAGGCTGGCTGCTGTGTAAGTTGTAGTCCCCTGTGAACATTAATTTACAGTTAGGGTATTTAGCTCTAATGAAGGTCAATGTGTCAATGTAACTAGTAAACGTATCTATTGTAGATTGTGGTGGCATGTAGATGCAACCAACTATGACGTCCCCATCCATACATTTAACCTTGATGAATATTTGTTCGATGTTGCATGTATTAATATTTATTAACTTCACAGATATATTGCGTTTGACTGCAATAAGGACCCCACCTCCACGACTAAATTGTGCTGATATTTTTTTCAATTGTGCCAGTCTCTAGCTGGTGGCGTTCACCGTTTTCATAAGATTAATATATTTTTTTTAATGTTACAAACGATCACAATTAAAAAAACAGCGGTACAATTGAGCACAAAACGAGCACAATTGAATAAGATAAAAATATTCTAAAAAAGTCAGGAGGGCTAGCTGGTGGCGTTCACCGTTTTCATAGGATTAATATATTTTTTTTAATGTTACAAACAAGCACAATTGAAAAAAAAACAGCGTTACAATTGAGCACAAATCGAGCACAACTAAAAAAGTTAAAAATATTCTTAAAAAAGTCAGGGGGGCTACCTAGTGGCCGTCTGCATTGCCATAGAATTACTTTCTAATTTTTTTTGATTTGTTACAAACGGGCACAATTGGAGAAAGCATCGGTATTATTGAGCACAAAAAGAGTACAATTGGGAATGCCAAAAATATTATAAAAAAATTAAAATAATGGGGGGCTGGCGGTCAAGTTGGCCCCCGGATTTGTCTTTTAGTTCTTTGTTATTTAGAGACTAGCACAATTTAGCACAAAACCAACACAATTAATGCCACAGAAAAAGAAATAAAAAATCAAAAGTCGGGGGCCATCTTGACCGAGCTCATTTTGGGAGTTGTTGCTAGTATTTTTGACCCATTGGGACTTATCGGACCCGTGATTGTTCAGACAAAAAGCTACAAAACTTTCTATTTTGGGAGCTGTTGCTAAATCGGGCCCGTCATTGTTAAAGCAAAAGTCATTCTTCTGTAGTTATGATCCCTGCCATTAAAATGGGACAAGCCAGTACTTTCTACTATTCGACTGATTCGGAACCAATTTGTAAAGGAAGTCGAACAAATGGATCAAATTAGCATACCTCGTACATTAAATGGAAGTTAACTGCATCTCGTTCACCTCAGTTGGGAGGAATTTGGAGAAGTGGCGTTAAAGGAGTTAATCGTCACCTTAGGCGCGTAGTAGGTAATGTCCTGAATACGATTGGGTTCAAAAGGGGGAGCATGTTTGCACACTTGCAACCATCTTCTGTTATCAAACAAATTGATTAATAAATGAAGGTCTTTCTCTGCATTTTTTTTATTTTTTTTAAACCAGTTAATCATTACATCAATATCACTGTAATTCCTACAGAGGTATAACAATTTATAAACTAAAAAGTAACAAACAATTAAATTTTTATAGATTAAATCATCCCTAAACAGAATTTATCACCGTGACTAATGATTTATTACAAAAAATAACCTAAATTAGAATAAAAGCATAATTATAAACAATATTTTCAAATTATTAAACATTTTCAACAATCCAAGATTTCATTTTACTCTTTATACACTACTAAATTAGCACAAGACTAATTGGGTATTTAACAGTTGAAGCTGATTTAATATTCCTACTGCCCTTAATGGTAAATTTTGCTTTTCATGAAACTCTAAACTTCTGCTAAATTTTTCCTCAGCCGCTCGTTGTTAGGATTGGGTCGACGCCCAAGAATGACGTCACTGCCGGCAGCGATGTTTGAGGTTTTTCTATTTCGCGTGCGGTTAACTCTGGTTTACGCCGCAGGTTAGCGTGTGGTTAGACACGGCGTACTATTTAATACAATTTTTTGGTTAAATCTATTAATTTTCGTCAAATAATTTTAGGCTAGATTGACTTCTTCGTTACGTCATTGAGCTTCTGGCGAGGAACGCAGAGAGCGCTGATTTAATTTTCTAGAACTTTCTGGAATCACGCGTCTGGGTTCAGGAATTTCACTTGCGATGAAACTATATTTACTTTTTATTAATTATGATATATAAATATTATCTTAATTATTTGCAAAACATTTTGCAGAAACTTACCGTAATAAATCTAGCAGAAGCTCAGAACCGCGACACAAATTCAAACTACGCGCTTATTGCGCATGCGCCAAAGAGTGCCCCTCCACGCTTGTAGCCTTTCATAAATCTTCGTGTCGTTGTAGATTTTTTTCAGTATCAGTTAACAGTTGACAGTGTTTGTTGTGAAAACGTTAGTTCGTCGTAAACAAAATTATTTTAATAAATTTCTTTTAAACTATAACGCTGAAAGAAATAAGTTATGTGCAAGATGAATTCCAATAAATTCCGTCAAATGGAAGACGAAATGAACAGGTACGTGTTTTAAAATTAAAGAGAAATTGTAACTTAACCTTAAAATTTTAGATTTAAAGCTGAAATTTCGGGCCAAGGCATGTACCATGCTGGTTTTGGCATACCTAGTTTTGGAAATATACCTCCTCCACCTACACCTCCAATGTTAATATCTCATCAAGTCAAACATAAAAAATCTAATTACGAAATATTTTCACATCCTATCATATATCAACCGGCTGTAGTTTCTGCAAAACCCACTTTATATGCTGCACCTACCCCAAAACCTGCACCAACAGCAGTTGCTAAACAATCAGCAGTTGATTTTATGGCGTTACAAAATAAAGTAGAAAAGAAACTGAAGAAGTTAAAACATGAGAAAGTTAGTGCAGCATTGGCGATTTCGCAAGGTGAAGCAAGTAGTGCGCTTCAGTCGTTTGGACCGTATGATTTTAAAAGAAGAGGTGGAGGAACTAAGAATCATAAATTGATGCGTGTAGCTGGAGGACAAACATGGGAAGATCATTCATTGGCTGATTGGCCTGAAGATGATTTTCGAATTTTTTGTGGGGATTTGGGCAACGACGTTACTGATGAACTTTTAACAAGAACATTCAACAAATTTCCGTCCTTTCAAAGGGCGAAAGTTATAAGAGACAGACGGACCAGCAAGAGCAAAGGGTACGGGTTCATAAGCTTCAAGGATCCGGCCGATTTCACGAAAGCTATGAAGGAAATGAACGGTAAGTTTCTTGTTTTCTTCGTATTTTAATTAGACAATACAAAAATTAAAACTCAACTTTCTCAGTTACCACCACAAGACTTTCGTTTTTTTTTCGTTAATTTGTTCCGCTAAAAGCCGCGTTTCCACCAAAAGTCGTCATGGAAACACGCTTCTAAAGGACGAAATTTAAAGGATTGCTCCTCGAGGAAGTTTGTTAAAAAATGCACCTTTAGCGTTGCACGCCGAAACGATTCGAAATCCTTTCCCACTCTGATTATTCAAATCGTACGATTGGACATAGTGCGGCTCCTACATTCACTGATTTGTCGATGCGATAATCTGGAACGGGGGAGGCGCAGGAATTTTTTCCATAATAACATGCAATTTTTCATCATTTTCCGAATTTTCCCCCAATTTAAGGCGATTTTCTTCTACCAAAATCTCAATTTTTTGCAATTACTGACCAGCAAGAGCAAAGGGTACGGGTTCATCAGCTTCAAGCATCCGGTCGACTTCACGAAAACTATGAAGGAAATGAGCGGTAAGTTTCCTGTTTTTTTCGTATTTTAATTAGACAATACAAAAATTAAAACTCAACTTTCTCATTTACCACCACAAGACTTTCGTTTTGGGCTAATTAGAAAGTTCTTTGAATTTCTGTTACAATCTTTAGTTTTGAAGTATTTAATTTTGTTAAAACTACTGGAATTTAACGGTTAAAGACCAGTTACATTAAAAGAATTCGTTGACTCAGAGTAATTAATTTCAGTTTTAGTATTTTTGAAAAAAAAAAACAATTTTTTATGCCGTCTTATTGCCCCATTTTAGTCTTTTTGGTTTGTTAACGCAACACAACGGCAAAAATTTGATTTTAACATTTAATTTTTAAGTAAGAATTAACGAATAAAGAAAATTGGTCAAAAATAGAAATTCAACTTTCTTATTTACCACTACAGGATTTTCATTTTTGGCTAATATGTAAGTTCTTAGAATTTTCATTACAATGGGCCAGGTTCTTGTATTCGAAACTCTTTTGTGATCGTTTTTGAAGCACTGGAAATTATCACTTAAAGCGATTGATGGAGGAATTTTTTTAAATGATCGAAATGGCGCAATATGGTTGCATGATCGTCTTCAGAGACCCATACTAAAATTCAATGGGCATTTCAAAAATGAAAAAAGAATAAAAAAATCGAGGGTGTTCCATTTAAAATAAAGAAGTTGAGATCTACTTCCGGTATTATTTCTGAAATATTTTCGTTTGATCTATGTACAAAATTTCAGATTTGTATCTTTGTTTCTCTATTTTCTAATGAGCCGTGAACCACCCTGTATATGATTTGACTTTCTTTCTATAGTTCTTAGTAATTTTGGCTGGAAAAGACGCGCTTCCACATACGACAACGTTCATTAATAAATTTGCTGCAAGCAAATTCATCAATAAATTATCAATAAAAAATTATTTTGTAATTAATAAAATTTGGGACATCAATTTGACTAAAGTTAAAGGCGACTTGGCTCACCTGTGGCTCTGTAGCGCCGCCGAACTGTCACGTCTGGCCACATGTGAGGGCACTAGTGGAAATGACGCTGGGCGTCCTGACGCCTGCCGTACAATTTCAGTACTGCCTAAAGCGCGCATCCACCAACAATAAAAGCATTACAAAAGGCGTTACTGATTCGTCGTCACCAATCCGTTTCAAGATTTATAATTTTTGTTTCTTTTCAGGTCGTTACGTTGGCAGCAGACCGATCAAGTTGAGAAAAAGCACTTGGAGGAACAGATGCATCGATATTGTTAAGAAAAAAGAAAAGGAAAGGGCGGCTCTCCTTACTATGCTGACTTCAGCTCCTGGCCGTTAGAAGGTATCCTGTAAATCGCCAAAACGAAGATATTTAATGTGCAAAATTGTATATACTTAAGAAATGTAAATTTTGAATAATTTCTCTAATTAAATTAATTAACTACATTAAGTTACAATTAAACTGGGGGTAATTCTTGTAATTCTTCTGTTTCAGCTACTGGCGAATTTAGGTGGCGTCCTTCTTCTTCCTCCTTTCCTGCGTCTCCACCCTTATAAGCCACTTAACGTTTCGGCGGAAAATAAAAATTCCCGTTAAGGTCTCGTTAATCCTTTTGTGCTCCCAAGCCATTTCGCCGCTTAAGGGTCATTTAATTATTTTTTTAAATCGTTTTAACATTTTTTTATTCTTCATTCAAGCGTCTTTTGACGATTAGGTTGTCTGGACGATCTTTTGTCAGGAAGCAATTTTCTGGAAGAAGCTCCTGCCACCCCAAGCAAATTGACAATGGTTTTATGACATGGCGGTTTTAATCTGTACAAATGGCCTTTTAACAACTCGACCTTTTTACGTGCCAAATAGCGGAACACTTCAAAGATATCACTTAAATCTTCGACCGTAAATTTTACAAAGATAATGCTTGCAAAATCCCTGGGTCTGTTACGCAACTGCCAGCACGACACACTCAAATATGAAAATCGACGAACTTTTACTTACATGAAAAAACCCGCTACAAGACGTTCCATTTTGGGAGCTCGGTCAAGTTGGACCCCGACTTTCGATTTTTTATTTTTTTTCCAGTGGCATTAATTGTGCTGGTTTTGTGCTAAATTGTGCTGATATTTTTTTCAATTGTGCTAGTCTCTAAATAACAAAAAACTAAAAAACAAATCCGGGGGCCAACTTGACCGCCAGCCCCCCATTATTTTCATTTTTTTATAATAACAATAAGATAAAAACATTCTATAAAAGTCAGGGGGGCTAGCTGGTGGCGTTCACCGTTTTCATAGGATTAATTTATTTTTTTTAATGTTACAAACAAGCACAATTGAAAAAAAAACAGCGTTACAATTGAGCACAAAACGAGTACAACTAGAAAAGTTAAAAATATTCTGAAAAAAGTCAGGGGGACTACCTAGTGGATGTCGGCATTGCCATAGAATTACTTTCAAATTTTTTTTGATTTGTTACAAACGGGCACAATTGGAGAAAGCATCGGTATTATTGAGCACAAAACGAGTACAATTGGGAATGCCAAAAATATTATAAAAAAATGAAAATAATGGGGGGCTGGTGGTCAAGTTGGCCCCCGGATTTGTTTTTTAGTTTTTTGTTATTTAGAGACTAGCACAATTGAAAAAAATATCAGCACAATTTAGCACAAAACCAACACAATTGATGCCACAGAAAAAAAAATAAAAAATCAAAAGTCGGGGGCTAACTTGACCGAGCTGCAAAGGAATTTACTATTACCTTTGTATATGGATTATAAGTAGGACAAGGGAGGTCCAAAAAGGTTTAGTACCGGTACAAGGCGGATAGATAGCGTCGGTACTTTCAAGATCGCTCGGCTTTTGACTTTGCTTATCATCCCCACTACGGCTTGGTTTCATTCATCAACAACCGGCAGACTCCGGCGGAGACACACCAGCAATGCGTCAAAATAAACAATGAAATTTAATACGACTGTTGCCGACAACGAACAAAATATCGTTGGTCCAAGTGTTACGGGTTTCTTCTTGAAAATATAGACGATGCTGCAGAAGTGGTTGCTATGGGCACCCAAGATAATGGAAGTGCTTTACCTGAAGCGCTTTCATCATCTCCCGAACAGTTAGATGTGACTCTAGAGGAATGCTCAGCCGTTCATCTTACGGAATATTTAATAAAAAAATGTGTCGAAAAACTTGAATGCCATAATTGTCAAAAAACCTTTCTGACGGTACAGAGTTTAGAAAACAAAGAAAAAATACTTAAATATATCTTTTTAATTATTGTCCTGAAAATACGTGTTCCTTACAAACCCCAACTGAACTTTTGAAAAAGTTTATAATAATTGCTATGAGAAAAATTAGGGGGGTTATTAAGCTCGGTCAAGTTAGCCTCCCACTTTCTGATTTTAATTTTTTTTATGTCATCAATTGTGCTTATTTTGTGCTTACTGATACCGGTATATTTTGCTTTTTAGTAAGAAGCACAATTGAAATATACATCAGCATAATAGAGCAGAAAAGTAGCAGAATTGAATAAGTCAAAAATATTGTAAGAAAATGAAAAATAATGGCAGGCTGGTCAAATCGCCCATGAAATTAGTTTTTAATTTTTTTTTCTACTTACAAACGAGCACAATTGAAAAAACACCGGTATCAGTGGGCACAAAACGAGCACAATTGAATAAGCCAAAAATATTGCAAAAAAGTGAAAAAATGGGCTGCTAGCAATCAACTTGGCCCCCGGATTTGTTTTCAATATTTTACTCTTTAGAGATGAGTACAATTGAAATAAATATCGGCACAATTGAGCACAAAACCAGCACAATTTATGACATTAAAAAATATTAAAATCTGAAAGTGAGAGGCTAACTTGACCGAACTGGGTTATTAAAGTTTTATTGGGCCAAAAAATATTGTAAAGCGCATAAAAGTTTCTATTATAAAAACTGGAACTAAAAATGTCCCGAAATGACTTCAAACAGAAACATCTGCATCACATAGAGATTTTATTTTAGAATTTTGAATCAAGACATTAATTTATAAGTGAAGCCAAGTTTAAAACTACAAAGAAGCCAACCAAAATATCTATTCTGCAGCATTAGTAAATTATTTGTTCTCTTTTTCACGGGTAAAAAATTCTGTATTCGCGGATCCAAAACTATCGGTTTATCAAAATATTTATAAACAAACAAAATTTAGTGTCGTGATGCCGATATGTGACATTAAACTTAGAAAATTTGAGTGAAAGTTTATGAATGGCAAATAAGCTTTGTGTTTTCTTCAAAAAAATTGATCTGATAATAATAATTAATCTTGCTAAAATTCATCAAATTACTTTTATTATAATATATTTTTTTTATTATTTTGCAACCATGAAACGGATTCTTTATATTTCCAACAAATTACAGAATGCCACTCTGTATTAGCGGCACATTTTCGGAACGTACAATCGCCTTGCATTTCCAACTCGTATGTTAACATTTGAAACTAGCAACCCATTCTTATTGACTTAAGTGGATATCCGATTTTACTACGTAACGTGTCAAGTGTAAACAGCAAGGGCATTTACGTCGTTACGCACGAGATTCCAGTCTGCTTAGCTCAGATTTTTACCAAATGGATGGTTTGCATGGAATACCGATAGAGGCAGCACTTTCCACAAAGTAGCGTTGGCCTACTAGAAATAATCATACAACGCTATTACGTAAACGGGGACACTTACGAGGGTGGTTGGTACAAGGGGTTTCGGCAAGGTTACGGCGTTTATGTTTATAAACAACTTAACGTCACCCATACAGGTAATCAATTGCATAAGAGTTTTCAATTAGTTTTGGTCGGCGACAATTTTTGGTAGGTATTTGGAAGGACGGCCGCATGGAGGGTGCAGGAATTTTAGATTACGGCTGCTACAAATACCACGGAAAATTCGAAAAAAACTTACCGAAAGGCTCGGGCTGTTTCGTTTTCGATAACGAGAAATTTATGCAGCACGGATTTTACGTCAATTTGCGAAACCCCGCTTTCGACTGCATCGGAGCTGATAAATTAGCATTGGACGACACTTTAGAAAGTTAGAAACTGGCGTTTTATTAGGGGGTGAAAATACGGGGGTTTTATTGATACAAGAAAAACTCGCAATAAATTCCCTCTAGTTTCCTCCATTAAAAGAAGAAATCTATAAATTAAGTGATTCAATGTGAATTTCAGATCCTGATTATCGCGGAAATCCTAGAGGAATCGTTCCAATTTGGCGAGCGAGAAGCGTAACTGAATTTAAACCGGAACTGCTACCTCCAGAACCAGTTCAATTAACAATTGACGATTCTCAAATGATGATCGTTGATATCATTGATTACCTCCAACAATATGATAAGGGAGGAGACGCAGGAAAGGAGGAAGAAGAAGGACGCCACTTAAATTCGCCAGTAGCTGAAACAGAAGATTTACAAGAATTACCCCCAGTTTAATTGTAACTTAATGTAGTTAATTAATTTAATTAGAGAAATTATTCAAAATCTACATTTCTTAAGTATATACAATTTTGCACATTAAATATCTTCGTTTTGGCGATTTACAGGATAACTTCTAACGGCCAGGACCTGAAGTCAGCATAGTAAGGAGAGCCGCCCTTTCCTTTTCTTTCTTCTTAACAATATCGATGCATCTGTTCCTCCAAGTGCTTTTTCTCAACTTGATCGGTCTGCTGCCAACGTAACGACCTGAAAAGAAACAAAAATTATAAATCTTGAAACGGATTGGTGACGACGAATTAGTAACGCCTTTTGTAATGCTTTTATTGTTGGTGGATGCGCCGCTTTAGGCAGTACTGAAATTATACGGCAGGCGTCAGGACGCCCAGCGTCATTTCCTCTAGTGCCCACACATGTGGCCAGACGTGACAGTTCGGCGGCGCTACAGAGCGACAGGTGAGCCAAGTCGCCTTTAAATTTAGTCAAATTGATGTCCCAAATTTTATTAATTACGAAATAATTTTTTATTGATAATTTATTGATAAATTTGATTGCAGCAAATTTACTAATGAATGTTGTCGTATGTGGAAGCGCGTATTTTCCAGCCAAGATTACTAAGAACTATAGAAAGAAAATCAAATCATATACAGGGTGGTTCACGGCTCATTAGAAAATAGAGAAACAAAGATACAAATCTGAAATCTTGTACATAGATCAAACGAAAATATTTCAGAAATAATACCGGAAGTTGATCTCAACTTCTTTATTTTAAATGGAACACCCTCCATCTTTTTATTCTTTTTTCACTTTTGAAATGCCCATTGAATTATAGTATGGGTCTCTGAAGACGATCATGCAACCATATTGCGCCATTTCGATCATTTAAAAAAATTCCTCCATCAATCGCTTTAAGTGATAATTTTCAGTGCTTCAAAAACGATCACAAAAGAGGTTCGAATACAAGTACCTGGCCCATTGTAATAGAAATTCTAAGAACTTACATATAAGCCGAAAATGAAAATCCTGTATTGGTAAATAAGAAAGTTGAATTTCTATTTTTGACCGATTTTCTTTATTCGTTAATTCTTACTTAAAAATTAAATGTTAAAATCAAATTTTCGCCGTTGTGTTGCGTTAACAAACCAAAAAGTCTAAAATGGGGCAATAAAACGGCATAAAAAATTGTTTTTTTTTCAAAAATACTAAAACTGAAATTAATTACTCTGAGTCAACGAATTTGTTTTAATGTAACTGGTCTTTATTCGATAAATTCCAGAACATTTAACAAAATTAAATACTTCAAAACTAAAGATTTTAACAGAAATTCAAAGAACTTTCTAATTAGTCCAAAACGAAAGTCTTGTGGTGGTAAATGAGAAAGTTGAGTTTTAATTTTTGTATTGTCTAATTAAAATACGAAAAAAACAGGAAACTTACCGTTCATTTCCTTCTTAGTTTTCGTGAAGTCGACCGGATGCTTGAAGCTGATGAACCCGTACCCTTTGCTCTTGCTGGTCAGTAATTGCAAAAAATTGAGATTTTGGTAGAAGAAGATCGCCTTAAATTGGGGGAAAATTCGGAAAATGATGAAAAATTGCATGTTATTATGGAAAAAATTCCTGCGCCTCCCCCGTTCCAGATTATCGCATCGACAAATCAGTGAATGTAGGAGCCGCACTATGTCCAATCGTACGATTTGAATAATCAGAGTGGGAAAGGATTTCGAATCATTTCGGCGTGCAACGCTAAAGGTGCATTTTTTAACAAACTTCCTCGAGGAGCAATCCTTTAAATTTCGTCCTTTAGAAGCGTGTTTCCATGACGACTTTTGGTGGAAACGCGGCTTTTAGCGGAACAAATTAACGAAAAAAAAAACAAAAGTCTTGTGGTGGTAACTGAGAAAGTTGAGTTTTAATTTTTGTATTGTCTAATTAAAATACGAAAAAAACAAGAAACTTACCGTTCATTTCCTTCATAGCTTTCCTGAAGTCGGCCGGATCCTTGAAGCTTATGAACCCGTAACCTTTGCTCTTACTGGTCCGTCTGTCTCTTATCACTTTCGCCCTTTGAAAGGACGGAAATTTGTTAAATGTTCTTGTTAAAAGTTCATCAGTAACGTCGTTGCCCAAATCCCCACAAAAAATTCGAAAATCATCTTCAGGCCAATCAGCCAATGACTGATCTTCCCATGTTTGTCCTCCAGCTACACGCATCAATTTATGATTCTTAGTTCCTCCACCTCTTCTTTTAAAATCATACGGTCCAAACGACTGAAGCGCACTACTCGCTTTACCTTGCGAAATCGCCAATGCTGCATTAACTTTCTCATGTTTTAACTTCTTCAGTTTCTTTTCTACTTTATTTTGTAACGCCATAAAATCAACTGCTGATTGTTTAGCAACTGCTGTTGGTGCAGGTTTTGGGGTAGGTGCAGCATATAAAGTGGGTTTTGCAGAAACTACAGCCGCTTGATATATGATAGGATGTGAAAATATTTCGTAATTAGATTTTTTATGTTTGACTTGATGAGATATTAACATTGGAGGTGTAGGTGGAGGAGGTATATTTCCAAAACTAGGTAAGCCAAAACCAGCATGGTACATGCCTTGGCCCGAAATTTCAGCTTTAAATCTAAAATTTTAAGGTTAAGTTACAATTTCTCTTTAATTTTAAAACACGTACCTGTTCATTTCGTCTTCCATTTGACGGAATTTATTGGAATTCATCTTGCATATAACTTATTTCTTTCAGCGTTATAGTTTAAAAGAAATTTATTAAAATAATTTTGTTTACGACGAACTAACGTTTTCACAACAAACACTGTCAACTGTTAACTGATACTGATAAAAATCTACAACGACACGAAGATTTATGAAAGGTTACAAGCGTGGAGGGGCACTCTTTGGCGCATGAGCAATAAGCGTGGAGGGGCACTCTTTGGCGCATGCGCAATAAGCGCGTAGTTTGAATTTGTGTCGTGGTTCTGACCTGTTAGATTTATTACGGTAAGTTTCTGCAAAATGTTTTGCAAATAATTAAGTTAATATTTATACATCATAATTAATATAAAGTAAATATAGTTTCATCGCAAGTGAAATTCCTGCCCTTAGACGCGTGAATCCAGAAAGTTCTAGAAAATTAAATCAGCGCCCTCTGCGTTCCTCGCCAGAAGCTCAATGACGTAACGAAGAAGTCAACCTAGTCTAAAATTTATTTGACGTAAATTAATGGATTTAACCAAAAAATTGTATGAAATAGTACGCCGTGTCTAACCACACGCTAACCTCCGGCGTAACCCAGAAGTAACCGCACGCGAAATAGAAAAACCTCAAACATCGCTGCCAGCAGTGACGTCATTCTTGGGCGCTGACCCAATCCTAACAACGAGAGGCTGAGGAAAAATTTAGCAGAACTTTAGAGTTTCATGAAAAGCAAAATTTACCATTAAAGGCAGTAGAAAGTTTAAATCAGCTTCAACTGTTAAATACCCAATTAGTCTTGTGCTAATTTAGTAGTGTATAAAGAGTAAAATGAAATCTTGGATTGTTGAAAATGTTTAATAATTTGAAAATATTGTTTATAATTATGCTTTCATCCTAATTTAGGTTATTTTTTGTAATAAATCATTAGCCACTGTGACAAATTTTGTTTAGGGATGATTTAATCTATAAAAATTTAATTGTTTGTTACTTTTTAGTTTATAAATTGTTATACCTCTGTAGGAATTACTGTGATATTGATGTAATGATTAACTGGTTTAAAGAAAATAAAAAAAATGCAGAGAAAGACCTTCATTTATTAATCAATTTGTTTAATAACAGAAGATGGTTGCAAGTGTGCAAACATGCTCCCCATTTTGAACCCAATCGGATTCAGGACATTACCTACTACGCGCCTAAGTTGACGATTAACTCCTTTAACGCCACTTTTCCAAATTCCTCCCAACTGAGGTGAACGAGATGCAGTTAACTTCCATTTAATGTACAAGGTATGCTAATTTGATCCATTTGTTCGACTTCCTTTACAAATTGGTTCCAAATCAGTCGAATAGTAGAAAGTACTGGCTTGTCCCATTTTAATGGTAGGGATCATAACTACAGAAGAATGACTTTTGCTTTAACAATGACGGGCCCGATTTAGCAACAGCTCCCAAAATAGAAAGTTTTGTAGCTTTTTGTCTGAACAATCACGGGTCCGATAAGTCCCAATGGGTCAAAAATACTAGCAACAACTCCCAAAATGAGCTCGGTCAAGTTGGCCCCCGACTTTTGATTTTTTATTTCTTTTTCTGTGGCATCAATTGTGTTGGTTTTGTGCTAAATTGTGCTAGTCTCTAAATAACAAAGAACTAAAAAACAAATCCGGGGGCCAACTTGACCGCCAGCCCCCCATTATTTTCATTTTTTTATAATATTTTTGGCATTCCCAATTGTACTCGTTTTGTGCTCAATCATACCGATGCTTTCTCCAATTGTGCCCGTTTGTAACAAATCAAAAAAAAATTTGAAAGTAATTCTATGGCAATGCCGACGGCCACTAGGTAGCCCCCCCTGACTTTTTTCAGAATATTTTTAACTTTTCTAGTTGTACTCGTTTTGTGCTCAATTGTAACGCTGTTTTTTTTTCAATTGTGCTTGTTTGTAACATTAAAAAAAATATATTAATCCTATGAAAACGGTGAACGCAACCAGCTAGCCCCCCTGACTTTTATAGAATGTTTTTATCTTATTGTTATTATAAAAAAATGAAAATAATGGGGGGCTAATGGGAGAAATTCAATGGTTTGGTGCGACTATCTTCTCGATTTCGTTTACTTCTCAGGGGGATTTTCGTGCTTTTATTTTGAGTGTTTTATATCGGATTGCTTTTGGTGAGTTGCTCTTTCAGTTGATGCTTGTCATTTCTGATTTTGAAGCGTTATCTTTGTGATTTCTGCTAATTGCGCGGTTTGTTTACTCTTTTTTTCGTTATCGGTGTTGCTCATAGGCGCATATTATAGTTCTACCGCTTCGTTTAAGTCTTGTTTGCCGTGCCTGCTTCCCGAATTTTGCCGCCACACGTTGCTCTTCTATGGGAAACGATTGTAGATGTTGGGCACTTGATAGTTTCTTGGGGCTGGTGACCGTGGGGCCTGCCTTGGGTCGTTGGGTGAATGATATATTATTCACTGAACTCTTGGGTATATTAATTTCGGCATGGCTCCGATTTGCGATGCGTGCGGAACTGCTTTTTCCTCATCGTCGCCCGGACTTTTGTGCGGTGGGACCTGCAAAAATTCTTATCATTTTGAATGCGTACAGCTGCCACGTGAGTTGGCTAAATTGTTGAAAGGTGTTAAAGGGTTTTCTTGGAAGTGCGATGGTTGTCAGCAGACCTGCATGAGCATTGATCGTGATGCCTTGGGCAGGATTTTTCAGGACACGCTTAATCAGTCATTGTCTGTGTTAATGGGAAATATTGAGTCATTTAAAAGGGATTTCATGGATCTTGCTGCTCGTACACTGGGGGAGCGACGCGAATCTGGGTTGTCGATGGACCGTCCTTTACTCCGGGATGCTGTGTCCGAGTCTTACGCGGCGGTTGCAGCGGCTTCCGCCCGGTCTAAGGTTATTGTCAGGCCTGTTGATAGGAGGCAGAGTGGTGGGAAAACAAAAGCAGATATACTTGTCAAGGTTGACCCTGTCGGGGAGGAGATAGATATCATGCGGGTCAGACAGTCCAGAGATGGAGCGGTTATTTTAAGTTGTCGTAATGCTGATGAATCATCAAAATTCAGTAAACTGGCACGGGAAAAGCTGTCTTCTGATTATGAGGTGCAGGCATTAAAAACTGTGTGCCCTAAAGTAAGAATTGTGGGTATGTCTGAGTCCTTGGAAAAGAGTTTGCTGCGTGATTATCTGCGTAAGCAGAACAGCGATTTATTTGGGACGGACTCTGTTTGCGAGGTTGTGTCGGTTACGCCTCTGAAGAGAGATTCGGCTACATTTCAGGCGACGGTACGGGTTGATGCTGTCAGCTATAAAAGGGTATTGGATGTTGGTCGTGTGTTGATTGGTCTGGATGGCTGCTCTGTGTATGACGCTGTCTCGCTTCGTAGGTGTTTTTGCTGCAATGGACTTAACCACATTGCTGATCGTTGTCCTAAGAAAAACACTCCTGTGTGCCCTCTCTGTGCTGGGAACCACCCCGTTAAGGCGTGCCAGCTCAGTGCGGATCAAAAAAAACAGTACCGGTGTACCAATTGTATAGAGTTTAACAGGGGCCATGGAGGGACCTTGGATGTCGGCCATGCGGCGTGGGACGCGGGTGCTTGTGGGGTTTATAATAAATCCCTTTCTAAATTAAAATGTGATCCCTTTGGCATTCCTTTTGACGGGAGTTTGGTCCGTTCGGCCTCCTAGCAGTTAACTAGTTCATGTTCTGTTTCTTGTGTTGGACCCGATGTTCTTTTATACTATCAAAATGTCCGCGGTGTATGTACTAAGACACATGTTTTAGCAGATGCTGTTTTGTCGTGTTCCTAATCTATTATTATTTTTTCTGAGACATGGCTGCATTCAGCTATTGACTCTTCTGAGATTTTTAGTGAATGTTACACAGTTTTTAGAGAGGATAGAAATTTTCAGCGTGTGGGCTTGTCTCGGGGTGGTGGTGTACTGTTAGCGGTTGATAGCTCTTTGCCGACGTCTCCCCTTGTACTTACGGATTTGGGTTGGAGAGATTTGCCGTTAGTTGATGTACTCGCGGTTAAAGTTTCGTTGCGTTTTCGTCCGTTATACATTTTGGTTTTTTATATTCAGCCGCAGACAGGACTGCAAGTCTACGAGCAGGTATTTGAAATGCTGAGTTTGATTGAAAGTTTGTTGGGTGCAGATGTGATAATATGTGGGGACTTTAATTTATGTGACTATATTCGGTATCTGGATGAGGGAAGGGTTGTTGGAGCTACAGCTGCACTGTTAAATTTTCTTGAGCTTATGAACTATGCGCAGTATAATAAAGTTTATAATAATTGTAGACGTATTCTAGATCTATTTATTAGCAGTTTTCCCTGTCCCGTGGAGAGAGCGCGGGACACTCTGTTGCCTGAAGATGATTATCATCCGGCGCTATCTGTTGTGGTTGGGCGGGCTGGGCGTGTGAGTTCTCACCGCCACCTTCGAGGCAATGGTGATCTGAGTTTTAAATTTCGAAAGGCTAACCTGGTTGAGGTTTATAGGAGCTTATCTGAGGTGGATTGGTCTGTCCTATCGGTGGATCTCAATGTTGATGAGGCCTGCAACATTTTCTACGGCAAGCTTTATTCATGCTTTGAGAGGTTTGTTCCTAGAGGTGCCACCCATCGTTCGAGACGTTATCCTCCTTGGTTTAGTAGAGATATAATTAGAAACATTAAACGCAAGTGAAAATTATTGAGACATATTAGAAGAGTGGGGGGAGAGTGTCTAAAGGTTGAGTTCCGACTGCTGAGAGCGAATATCAAGAGATCCATTGAATCGAGGCCTACGTTACTTAACAGGCCGGAGCCTGAGATTTTAATGGCGCCCATCGGAGTCCATGCGCTATGCCGGCTCGTACGCTCCAACACCAGCATGCGCTTCATCTCGAGCAGTAATATTGTCACTGTTATAATATTTTCAAATAATTTTACTAATTAAAATTATTGCCTTGATCACCATGGGTGTTATTAATATTTCTGTTATTAGTTTAATAATTTTAAGCAAAATAAGAATGAAATTAGCTCGGAAATAAGAACATTTTATTTAACGTATACAAAAGTATAAAGATTAAAATATTAAAAAAGTAACAAAATAAAACATTTAACATATCATAAAATTCAATTCAAAAAATAAATCACAAATTTGAAGGGCAGGAGTACCTATCTTAACATTAAACCTTAATAAAGACTAAAAAGAATAGCAATATTTAACTATTGTGATTGCAGTTTTGCTACTTTATTTCTTTTTTCTTTGAAAATACATTGCCATTGTTTTTAATTTTGGAGTAATTATTTAATAGAATGTTGGCAAAGTAACACAAAATAACCTTAAATAGTTTTGGAAAACCCATGTTGCAATCACTACTGAAATCTTCGTTGTCGATGAAATTTTTAGATTTTAAATTTTCGAGCATGAAATGATAAGCGACGACTTGTGGCAACGTAACTTTAAAAAATCACCTTCAGATCTTTCATAAATTATTATTTTAAACAAAGCATACGCTTCTTCGAATACATTTACCAGATGATCAGAATGAACCCTTAAGCCCCCCTATCAATTACCTTTAAATAATGATATTTTGACGGTGCTATCTATAGATCTTTGTTAGTAATTAACAATGTATTGCAATTTTTGCAAAAAATCTTAGTGGTACTCGTTTTCTTTTTTGTATATCTGGTAATATAAATTAAAACCGATATGTCGCCTTCCCTTATTATTGATATATCTTCTGTTTTGATATCATTGAATTTAAGTAAATTGAAGTATTTACGATCAAAATTTGACATCATACTCGGATCGCAATAAAATAACCTTAATTTGGAACTCACCATGACTCAATAATTTAAGCTTAAACAAACTGACGAATTTAAGTTTTTGCTCAGTACTGGCCAAATCTAGCCTCAAGATCATTGATTTGAAATTTGCCCAAAAAAATATACTTAAACCCTAATTTATTTAAGAGATAATCACACAGTTCAATCATTGTTTTAACTATTTGCTTTAATGCAAAGTCTGTCTCATTAGTTAATTTTTCATAACGCTTTGGGGCAATTTTTACCTTATTCCAGTTATTTAGCTACTTAGAATATTTTTAAAAAAATTATATATTATTGCTATTCATGATTCGTATAGGCTCTTTCAATTTATCGCGTTTCTTGACTCCATTATTAAACATTAAACCCGCTCCCAAATCTTCAGTTGGTCGCAAGTCAGACTCCGATCGTGACGTCACACTCGCTTGCATCTTACAGGCTCCGGCCTGTTAAGTTACGTAGGCCTCGATTGAATCCTCCCGAAAAGCCTATATTGCTGGTGTTGAACGTAACATTAGAGATGACCCATCTAAGTTCTGGTCGTATGTAAGTACGAAATCGAACTCTGTTTCTGGGGAAATGACGTTTCGGGATCGCCGGTTGGATTCGCCGCGGGAGATTGTGGACGCGTTTGCTGCGTTTTTTGCTTCAACGTATGGCGCATTGCGCCAGTCTGTTGACGATAGCGCGGACGGACTTAGGGGTGATTGTCTGAACATTGTTGGTTTCTCGGCGCGGGCAGTTTTGGCGGTGCTGAGGAAGATGAGAGGAAGATTGACGGCTGGGCTTGATGGGGTTCCCGCGTTCTTGTTGAAGGATTGCGCATCCTTGCTTGCGTGGCCTCTATCGCGGGTTTTCACTATTGTGGTTGGACATGGCATATTCCCTGATATGTGGAAAAGTGCAAGGGTTACTCCAGTTTTCAAAAAGGGAGATAGGGGGAAGGTTGAGAATTATAGGCCGGTTTCTATTATTTTCAATTTTGCTAAGGTGTTTGAAACTTTATTGCATGGATGCATTTATCACCATGTTAAACCCAGGATTACGAACATGCAGCATGGCTTTATGAGGGGTAGGTCTACGGTGACCAATTTGCTATGCATTTCGGATTTTATTGCTCGGAGTATTGATGATAGTGTGCAAACTGATGTCATTTATACAGACTTTTCTAAAGCATTTGATAGTCTGGACCAAGGTATCTTATTGAGGAAACTGCATTTGTTTGGGTTGTCTGATATGTTAATTCAGTTGTTTAGATCCTATTTTGCCGATAGAAAACAATGTGTGTTTTGGAACGGCTTTAAGTCACACGATAAAATGGTTATGTCTGGCGTACCGCAGGGTTTAGTTTTGGGTCCTCTTCTTTTTAACATTTTTGTTAACGACATTGTTGAGAATTTGGGAGACGGTTGTCTAATTTTTGCGGATGATGTTAAAATATTTAAAGGGATTGCTCACCGAAGTGACTGTGAAGAGCTCCAATTAAATTTGACACGAATTGTTAATTGGAGTAATATTAATTGCTTAGATCTGAATGTTGATAAGTGCTGCGTGGTGTCTTACACGACTAGGGAGACTAGTATCAAGTTTGATTACATGGTGGCTGAATGTAAAATTCAGAGATTATCCTCTTATAGAGATTTGGGCGTGTTATTTGATAGTAGGCTGTCTTTTGCGGATCATATACAAGTGACGGTTGCTGCGGCGTATAGAGCCCTGGGTTTTGTTATAAGAAATTCCAGTGAGTTTACTTCCACTAGCTCTATTAAGTTACTATATTGTTCACTTGTTAGATCAAAACTTGAGTATGCATCGATTGTTTGGTCGCCCATATACCTGGTTCATAGAAAAAGTTTAGAGAAAGTACAGAGAAGAGCTGGTAAATATATGTGTTATAGGATGGAAGGGAGTTATCCGTCAAGGGGTTGTCTTCAGAAGAGTTTACTTGTTAAGTTGGAACTCAATGAATTGATGGATAGACGTCGATATGCTGCGGTTCTCCTTCTGCATAAAATATTGAGTCGAAAGGTTGAATGTTCCTAAGTCTTGGGCAAACTAAACTTTCGGGTTCCTAGATCTGGCATTAAAGAATGCTTGACATTCTACAGCAGGAAGAGTAGAATAAATATTGGACAGGGTGCCCCCATTAATTTCATTTGTGAGGCTTACAACAGCGTATGTGAAGAAGTAGATATTTTTGCTGCAACGCCGCGGGAAATAAGAAATAAAATGTTATTGAGCTATTTCTGTTAATTGTTAATCTGCTAATTGTTAATTCTGTTAAAGTGTCTTATCTTACATGATGTTATAGAATTATTATTTAGTTATTAGCCTGTAATTGGGTAGTTACCTGTAGGTTAATTAATTCATTAAATTAAATTAAATTAAATTATCTTTGTAAAATTTACGGTCGAAGATTTAAGTGATATCTTTGAAGTGTCCCGCTCTTTGTCACGTAAAAAGGTCGAGTTGTTAAAAGGCCATTTGTACAGATTAAAACCGCCCTGTCATAAAACCATTGTCAATTTGCTTGGGGTGGCAGGAGCTTCTTCCAGAAAATTGCTTCCTGACAAAAGATCGTCCAGACAACCTAATCGTCAAAAGACGCTTGAATGAAGAATAAAAAAATGTTAAAACGATTTAAAAAAATAATTAAATGACCCTTAAGCGGCGAAATGGCTTGGGAGCACAAAAGGATTAACGAGACCTTAACGGGAATTTTTATTCTCCGCCGAAACGTTAAGTGGCTTATAAGGGAGGAGACGCAGGAAAGGAGGAAGAAGAAGGACGCCACCTAAATTCGCCAGTAGCTGAAACAGAAGAATTACAAGAATTACCCCCAGTTTAATTGTAACTTAATGTAGTTAATTAATTTAATTAGAGAAATTATTCAAAATTTACATTTCTTAAGTATATACAATTTTGCACATTAAATATCTTCGTTTTGGCGATTTACAGGATACCTTCTAACGGCCAGGAGCTGAAGTCAGCATAGTAAGGAGAGCCGCCCTTTCCTTTTCTTTCTTCTTAACAATATCGATGCATCTGCTCCTCCAAGTGCTTTTTCTCAACTTGATCGGTCTGCTGCCAACGTAACGACCTGAAAAGAAACAAAAATTATAAATCTTGAAACGGATTGGTGACGACGAATTAGTAACGCCTTTTGTAATGCTTTAATTGTTGGTGGATGCGCCGCTTTAGGCAGTACTGAAATTGTACGGCAGGCGTCAGGACGCCCAGCGTCATTTCCACTAGTGCCCTCACATGTGGCCAGACGTGACAGTGCGGCGGCGCTACAGAGCCACAGGTGAGCCAAGTCGCCTTTAACTTTAGTCAAATTGATGTCCCAAATTTTATTAATTACGAAATAATTTTTTATTGATAAATTATTGATAAATTTGCTTGCCGCAAATTTACTAATGAACGTTGTCGTATGTGGAAGCGCGTGTTTTCCAGCCAAACTTACTAAGAACTATAGAAAGAAAGTCAAATCATATACAGGGTGGTTCACGGCTCATTAGAAAATAAAGAAACAAAGATACAAGTCTGAAATTTTGTACATAGATCAAACGAAAATATTTCAGAAATAATAACGGAAGTAGATCTCAACTTCTTTATTTTAAATGGAACACCCTCGATCTTTTTATTCTTTTTTCATTTTTGAAATGCCCATTGAATTTTAGTATGGGTCTCTGAAGACGATCATGCAACCATATTGCGCCATTTCGATCATCTAAAAAAATTCCTCCATCAATCGCTTTAAGTGATAATTTCCAGTGCTTCAAAAACGATCACAAAAGAGTTTCGAATACAAGAACCTGGCCCATTGTAATGGAAATTCTAAGAACTTACATATTAGCCAAAAATGAAAATCCTGTAGTGGTAAATAAGAAAGTTGAATTTCTATTTTTGACCAATTTTCTTTATTCGTTAATTCTTACTTAAAAATTAAATGTTAAAATCAAATTTTTGCCGTTGTGTTGCGTTAACAAACCAAAAAGACTAAAATGGGGCAATAACACGGCATAAAAAATTGTTTTTTTTTCAAAAATACTAAAACTGAAATTAATTACTCTGAGTCAACGAATTCTTTTAATGTAACTGGTCTTTAACCGTTAAATTCCAGTAGTTTTAACAAAATTAAATACTTCAAAACTAAAGATTGTAACAGAAATTCAAAGAACTTTCTAATTAGCCCAAAACGAAAGTCTTGTGGTGGTAAATGAGAAAGTTGAGTTTTAATTTTTGTATTGTCTAATTAAAGTACGAAAAAAACAGGAAACTTACCGTTCATTTCCTTCATAGTTTTCGTGAAGTCGACCGGATGCTTGAAGCTGATGAACCCGTACCCTTTGCTCTTGCTGGTCAGTAATTGCAAAAAATTGAGATTTTGGTAGAAGAAAATCGCCTTAAATTGGGGGAAAATTCGGAAAATGATGAAAAATTGCATGTTATTATGGAAAAAATTCCTGCGCCTCCCCCGTTCCAGATTATCGCATCGACAAATCAGTGAATGTAGGAGCCGCACTATGTCCAATCGTACGATTTGAATAATCAGAGTGGGAAAGGATTTCGAATCGTTTCGGCGTGCAACGCTAAAGTGCATTTTTTAACAAACTTCCTCGAGGAGCAATCCTTTAAATTTCGTCCTTTAGAAGCGTGTTTCCATGACGACTTTTGGTGGAAACGCGGCTTTTAGCGGAACAAATTAACGAAAAAAAAAACGAAAGTCTTGTGGTGGTAACTGAGAAAGTTGAGTTTTAATTTTTGTATTGTCTAATTAAAATACGAAAAAAACAAGAAACTTACCGTTCATTTCCTTCATAGCTTTCGTGAAGTCGGCCGGATCCTTGAAGCTTATGAACCCGTACCCTTTGCTCTTGCTGGTCCGTCTGTCTCTTATAACTTTCGCCCTTTGAAAGGACGGAAATTTGTTGAATGTTCTTGTTAAAAGTTCATCAGTAACGTCGTTGCCCAAATCCCCACAAAAAATTCGAAAATCATCTTCAGGCCAATCAGCCAATGAATGATCTTCCCATGTTTGTCCTCGAGCTACACGCATCAATTTATGATTCTTAGTTCCTCCACCTCTTCTTTTAAAATCATACGGTCCAAACGACTGAAGCGCACTACTCGCTTCACCTTGCGAAATCGCCAATGCTGCACTAACTTTCTCATGTTTTAACTTCTTCAGTTTCTTTTCTACTTTATTTTGTAACGCCATAAAATCAACTGCTGATTGTTTAGCAACTGCTGTTGGTGCAGGTTTTGGGGTAGGTGCAGCATATAAAGTGGGTTTTGCAGAAACTACAGCCGGTTGATATATGATAGGATGTGAAAATATTTCGTAATTAGATTTTTTATGTTTGACTTGATGAGATATTAACATTGGAGGTGTAGGTGGAGGAGGTATATTTCCAAAACTAGGTAAGCCAAAACCAGCATGGTACATGCCTTGGCCCGAAATTTCAGCTTTAAATCTAAAATTTTAAGGTTAAGTTACAATTTCTCTTTAATTTTAAAACACGTACCTGTTCATTTCGTCTTCCATTTGACGGAATTTATTGGAATTCATCTTGCACATAACTTATTTCTTTCAGCGTTATAGTTTAAAAGAAATTTATTAAAATAATTTTGTTTACGACGAACTAACGTTTTCACAACAAACACTGTCAACTGTTAACTGATACTGAAAAAAATCTACAACGACACGAAGATTTATGAAAGGCTACAAGCGTGGAGGGGCACTCTTTGGCGCATGCGCAATAAGCGCGTAGTTTGAATTTGTGTCGTGGTTCTGAGCTTCTGCTAGATTTATTACGGTAAGTTTCTGCAAAATGTTTTGCAAATAATTAAGATAATATTTATATATCATAATTAATAAAAAGTAAATATAGTTTCATCGCAAGTGAAATTCCTGCCCCTAGACGCGTGATTCCAGAAAGTTCTAGAAAATTAAATCAGCGCTCTCTGCGTTCCTCGCCAGAAGCTCAATGACGTAACGAAGAAGTCAATCTAGCCTAAAATTATTTGACGTAAATTAATTGATTTAACCAAAAAATTGTATTAAATAGTACGCCGTGTCTAACCACACGCTAACCTGCGGCGTAAACCAGAGTTAACCGCACGCGAAATAGAAAAACCTCAAACATCGCTGCCAGCAGTGACGTCATTCTTGAGCGTCGACCCAATCCTAACAACGAGCGGCTGAGGAAAAATTTAGCAGAAGTTTAGAGTTTCATGAAAAGCATAATTTACCATTAAAGGCAGTAGGAATATTAAATCAGCTTCAACTGTTAAATACCCGATTAGTCTTGTGCTAATTTAGTAGTGTATAAAGAGTAAAATGAAATCTTGGATTGTTGAAAATGTTTATTAATTTGAAAATATTGTTTATAATTATGCTTTTATTCTAATTTAGGTTATTTTTTGTAATAAATCATTAGTCACGGTGACAAATTCTGTTTAGGGATGATTTAATCTATAAAAATGTAATTGTTTGTTACTTCTTAGTTTATAAATTGTTATACCTCTGTAGGAATTACAGTGATATTGATGTAATGATTAACTGGTTTAAAGAAAATAAAAAAAATGCAGAGAAAAACCTTCATTTATTAATCAATTTGTTTGATAACAGAAGATAGTTGCAAGTGTGCAAACATGCTCCCCCTTTTGAACCCAATCAGATTCAGGACATTACCTACTACGCGCCTAAGGTGACGATTAACTCCTTTAACGCCACTTTTCCAAATTCCTCCCAACTGAGGTCAACGAGATGCAGTTAACTTCCATTTAATGTACGAGGTATGCTAATTTGATCCATTTGTTCGACTTCCTTTACAAATTGGTTCCGAATCAGTCGAATAGTAGAAAGTACTGACTTGTCCCATTTTAATGGCAGGGACCATAACTACAGAAGAATGACTTTTGCTTTAACAATGACGGGCCCGATTTAGCAACAGCTCCCAAAATAGAAAGTTTTGTAGCTTTTTGTCTGAACAATCACGGGTCCGATAAGTCCCAATGGGTCAAGAATACTAGCAACAACTCCCAAAATGAGCTCGGTCAAGTTGGCCCCCGACTTTTGATTTTTTATTTTTTTTTCTGTGGCATCAATTGTGCTGGTTTTGTGCTAATCTATTATTATTATTATTATCAGAAAACGCCAATCGGCAATATACACACAAATCTTACAATAAAGTACAGTGAGAAGAAAAAAAAATGAGAAATTATAATAGTTTTTTAGCGTTGGTTAGAAACGTGGCGGAAGACACTTCAAAAAATTCTAGGTCACTGCAGTAGTTATTAACTAATTTAGAGATCCTATTTCTAGGACCATTACACACATATTTTTTATTTGATTTTATTGAGTTCAGAAGTCTGCGTGCTCTAATATCTGGTCTAGTACAGATGAATCCAAACTGCTCGAGGATTTCGGGTGAGTCGATGTGCCCGTTGACTATATTGTTGAACATTGATAGATCCGAGACCTCTCTGCGGACCAATAAGCTGCTGATCCTGTATTGGTGAAATATGTCGTCTGTATTTGTGGTTCTGGTATGGTAAGCAATGTATTTACAGAGCTTCCGCTGTTAGCTAATTTGGTGTCCCAGGACAACTTAGACGGAATGACGAGGTCACTGCGTCTCTTGTTCTTGACGAACTTCCAGAATTGTGTTGAGTCCCTCTTTATTTGATGTTCAACTCTACAAATGTATTCATCGTAGCAATCAGAACTAAGGTTTTTGCATTCCTGTCTCAGTTTGCGAAAATGGAGATAAGCAGATCTAGTACGTGCTTCTTTGTAGTTGGCATGAGCCGTTCTCTTAAGTTTGATTTTTCGTTTTAGCTCTGCTGTGAACCACTTAGGAAAATCATCAAATTACTTATAGTGTATTGGAACAAACTGGGCAATGCCCTCGTTGAGGATATCATAGAACAATTGTATTTTATCATCAACTGATTCAGTTCTGTAGATTGCAATCCAGTTTGTGTTTAGAAAGTATCCGTTGAGCGCTGGGTAATCTGCATGTTTAAACTAGTAGTATGGAATGTTGCTTGGTTTTAGTTCCGCTTTGTGTGATAGGTACATATCTATCGATGGGTGGTGTGTGTCTTCTTCCATTATGGGTACAGTCCTTAAGATCTGTATTTCAGTGTTGGAAAAGCAGAGGTCAAGGAGACGACCGTATGTGTTCTGGACAACATTCATCTGTGTACATCCTATCAAGAGCATTTCATTGTAGAGCAGATTTGCACAGACTTCTTTAGGCTGGCTGCTGGGTAAGTTGTAGTCCACTGTGAACATTAATTTACAGTTAGGGTATTTAGCTCTAATGAAGGTCAATGTGTCAATGTAACTAGTAAACGTATCTATTGTAGATTGTGGTGGCATGTAGATGCAACCAACTATGACGTCCCCATCCATACATTTAACCTTGATGAATATTTGTTCGATGTTGCATGTATTAATATTTATTAACTCCACAGATATATTGCGTTTGACTGCAATAAGGACCCCACCTCCACGACTAAATTGTGCTGATATTTTTTTCAATTGTGCCAGTCTCTAGCTGGTGGCGTTCACCGTTTTCATAAGATTAATATATTTTTTTTAATGTTACAAACGATCACAATTAAAAAAGCAGCGGTACAATTGAGCACAAAATGAGCACAATTGAATAAAATAAAAAATTTCTATAAAAGTCAGGGGGGCTAGCTGGTGGCGTTTGCCGTTTCCATAGGATCAATATATTTATTTTTAATGTTACAAACGATCACAATTAAGAAAACAGCGCTACAATTCAGCACAGAACGAGCACAATTGAGTAAGATAAAAATATTCTAAAAAAGTCAGGAGGGCTAGCTGGTGGCGTTCACCGTTTTCATAGGATTAATATATTTTTTTTAATGTTACAAACAAGCACAATTGAAAAAAAAACAGCGTTACAATTGAGCACAAAACGAGCACAACTAAAAAAGTTAAAAATATTCTGAAAAAAGTCAGGGGGGCTACCTAGTGGCCGTCTGCATTGCCATAGAATTACTTTCTAATTTTTTTTGATTTGTTACAAACGGGCACAATTGGAGAAAGCACCAGTATTATTGAGCACAAAAAGAGTACAATTAGGAATGCCAAAAATATTATAAAAAAATGAAAATAATGGGGGGCTGGCGGTCAAGTTGGCCCCCGGATTTGTTTTTTAGTTCTTTGTTATTTAGAGACTAGCACAATTTAGCACAAAACCAACACAATTAATGCCACAGAAAAAGAAATAAAAAATCAAAAGTCGGGGGCCATCTTGACCGAGCTCATTTTGGGACTTGTTGCTAGTATTTTTGACCCATTGGGACTTAGCGGACCCGTGATTGTTCAGACAAAAAGCTACAAAACTTTCTATTTTGGGAGCTGTTGCTAAATCGGGCCCGTCATTGTTAAAGCAAAAGTCATTCTTCGGTAGTTATGATCCCTACCATTAAAATGGGACAAGCCAGTACTTTCTACTATTCGACTGATTCGGAACCAATTTGTAAAGGAAGTCGAACAAATGGCTCAAATTAGCATACCTCGTACATTAAATGGAAGTTAACTTCATCTCGTTCACCTCAGTTGGGAGGAATTTGGAAAAGTGGCGTTAAAGGAGTTAATCGTCACCTTAGGCGCGTAGTAGGTAATGTCCTGAATACGATTGGGTTCAAAAGGGGGAGCATGTTTGCACACTTGCAACCATCTTCTATTATTAAACAAATTGATTAATAAATGAAGGTCTTTCTCTGCATTCTCTTTATTTTCTTTAAACCAGTTAATCATTACATCAATATCACTGTAATTCCTACAGAGGTATAACAATTTATAAACTAAAAAGTAACAGACAATTAAATTTTTATAGATTAAATCATCCCTAAACAGAATTTGTCACCGTGACTAATGATTTATTACAAAAAATAACCTAAATTAGGATAAAAGCATAATTATAAACAATATTTTCAAATTATTAAACATTTTCAACAATCCAAGATTTCATTTTACTCTTTATACACTACTAAATTAGCACAAGACTAATTGGGTATTCAACAGTTGAAGCTGATTTAATCTTCCTACTGCCCTTAATGGTTAATTTTGCTTTTCATGAAACTCTAAACTTCTGCTAAATTTTTCCTCAGCCGCTCGTTGTTAGGATTGGGTCGACGCCCAAGAATGACGTCACTGCTGGCAGCGATGTTTGAGGTTTTTCTATTTCGCGTGCGGTTAACTCTGGTTTACGCCGCAGGTTAGCGTGTGGTTAGACACGGCGTACTATTTAATACAATTTTTTGGTTAAATCTATTAATTTACGTCAAATAATTTTAGGCTAGTTTGACTTCTTCGTTACGTCATTGAGCTTCTGGCGAGGAACGCAGAGAGAGCTGATTTAATTTTCTAGAACTTTCTGGAATCACGCGTCTAGGGGCAGGAATTTCACTTGCGATGAAACTATATTTACTTTTTATTAATTATGATATATAAATATTATCTTAATTATTTGCAAAACATTTTGCAGAAACTTACCGTAATAAATCTAGCAGAAGCTCAGAACCACGACACAAATTCAAACTACGCGCTTATTGCGCATGCGCCAAAGAGTGCCCCTCCACGCTTGTAGCCTTTCATAAATCTTCGTGTCGTTGTAGATTTTTTTCAGTATCAGTTAACAGTTGACAGTGTTTGTTGTGAAAACGTTAGTTCGTCGTAAACAAAATTATTTTAATAAATTTCTTTTAAACTATAACGCTGAAAGAAATAAGTTATGTGCAAGATGAATTTCAATAAATTCCGTCAAATGGAAGACGAAATGAACAGGTACGTGTTTTAAAATTAAAGAGAAATTGTAACTTAACCTTAAAATTTTAGATTTAAAGCTGAAATTTCGGGCCAAGGCATGTACCATGCTGGTTTTGGCTTACCTAGTTTTGGAAATATACCTCCTCCACCTACACCTCCAATGTTAATATCTCATCAAGTCAAACATAAAAAATCTAATTACGAAATATTTTCACATCCTATCATATATCAACCGGCTGTAGTTTCTGCAAAACCCACTTTATATGCTGCACCTACCCCAAAACCTGCACCAACAGCAGTTGCTAAACAATCAGCAGTTGATTTTATGGCGTTACAAAATAAAGTAGAAAAGAAACTGAAGAAGTTAAAACATGAGAAAGTTAGTGCAGCATTGGCCATTTCGCAAGGTAAAGCGAGTAGTGCGCTTCAGTCGTTTGGACCGTATGATTTTAAAAGAAGAGGTGGAGGAACTAAGAATCATAAATTGATGCGTGTAGCTGGAGGACAAACATGGAAAGATCATTCATTGGCTGATTGGCCTGAAGATGATTTTCGAATTTTTTGTGGGGATTTGGGCAACGACGTTACTGATGAACTTTTAACAAGAACATTCAACAAATTTCCGTCCTTTCAAAGGGCGAAAGTTATAAGAGACAGACGGACCAGCAAGAGCAAAGGGTACGGGTTCATAAGCTTCAAGGATCCGGCCGACTTCACGAAAGCTATGAAGGAAATGAACGGTAAGTTTCTTGTTTTTTTCGTATTTTAATTAGACAATACAAAAATTAAAACTCAACTTTCTCATTTACCACCACAAGACTTTCGTTTTGGGCTAATTAGAAAGTTCTTTGAATTTCTGTTACAATCTTTAGTTTTGAAGTATTTAATTTTGTTAAAACTACTGGAATTTAACGGTTAAAGACCAGTTACATTAAAAGAATTCGTTGACTCAGAGTAATTAATTTCAGTTTTAGTATTTTTGAAAAAGAAACAATTTTTTATGCCGTCTTATTGCCCCATTTTAGTCTTTTTGGTTTGTTAACGCAACACAACGGCAAAAATTTGATTTTAACATTTAATTTTTAAGTAAGAATTAACGAATAAAGAAAATTGGTCAAAAATAGAAATTCAACTTTCTTATTTACCACTACAGGATTTTCATTTTTGGCTAATATGTAAGTTCTTAGAATTTCCATTACAATGGGCCAGGTTCTTGTATTCGAAACTCTTTTGTGATCGTTTTTAAAGCACTGGAAATTATCACTTAAAGCGATTGATGGAGGAATTTTTTTAAATGATCGAAATGGCGCAATATGGTTGCATGATCGTCTTCAGAGACCCATACTAAAATTCAATGGGCATTTCAAAAATGAAAAAAGAATAAAAAAATCGAGGGTGTTCCATTTAAAATAAAGAAGTTGAGATCTACTTCCGGTATTATTTCTGAAATATTTTCGTTTGATCTATGTACAAAATTTCAGATTTGTATCTTTGTTTCTCTATTTTCCAATGAGCCGTGAACCACCCTGTATATGATTTGACTTTCTTTCTATAGTTCTTAGTAATTTTGACTGGAAAAGACGCGCTTCCACATACGACAACGTTCATTAATAAATTTGCTGCAAGCAAATTCATCAATAAATTATCAATAAAAAATTATTTTGTAATTAATACAATTTGGGACATCAATTTGACTAAAGTTAAAGGCGACTTGGCTCACCTGTGGCTCTGTAGCGCCGCCGAACTGTCACGTCTGGCCACATGTGAGGGCACTAGTGGAAATGACGCTGGGCGTCCTGACGCCTGCCGTACAATTTCAGTACTGCCTAAAGCGGCGCATCCACCAACAATTAAAGCATTACAAAAGGCGTTACTAATTCGTCGTCACCAATCCGTTTCAAGATTTATAATTTTTGTTTCTTTTCAGGTCGTTACGTTGGCAGCAGACCGATCAAGTTGAGAAAAAGCACTTGGAGGAGCAGATGCATCGATATTGTTAAGAAGAAAGAAAAGGAAAGGGCGGCTCTCCTTACTATGCTGACTTCAGGTCCTGGCCGTTAGAAGTTATCCTGTAAATCGCCAAAACGAAGATATTTAATGTGCAAAATTGTATATACTTAAGAAATGTAAATTTTGAATAATTTCTCTAATTAAATTAATTAACTACATTAAGTTACAATTAAACTGGGGGTAATTCTTGTAATTCTTCTGTTTCAGCTACTGGCGAATTTAGGTGGCGTCCTTCTTCTTCCTCCTTGACTGAAGCGCACTACTCGCTTTACCTTGCGAAATCGCCAATGCTGCACTAACTGTCTCATGTTTTAACTTCTTCAGTTTCTTTTCTACTTTATTTTGTAACGCCATAAAATCAACTGCTGATTGTTTAGCAACTGCTGTTGGTGCAGGTTTTGGGGTAGGTGCAGCATATAAAGTGGGTTTTGCAGAAACTACAGCCGGTTGATATATGATAGGATGTGAAAATATTTCGTAATTAGATTTTTTATGTTTGACTTGATGAGATATTAACATTGGAGGTGTAGGTGGAGGAGGTATATTTCCAAAACTAGGTAAGCCAAAACCAGCATGGTACATGCCTTGGCCCGAAATTTCAGCTTTAAATCTAAAATTTTAAGGTTAAGTTACAATTTCTCTTTAATTTTAAAACACGTACCTGTTCATTTCGTCTTCCATTTGACGGAATTTATTGGAATTCATCTTGCACATAACTTATTTCTTTAAGCGTTATAGTTTAAAAGAAATTTATTAAAATAATTTTGTTTACGACGAACTAACGTTTTCACAACAAACACTGTCAACTGTTAACTGATACTGAAAAAAATCTACAACGACACGAAGATTTATGAAAGGTTACAAGCGTGGAGGGGCACTCTTTGGCGCATGCGCAATAAGCGTGGAGGGGCACTCTTTGGCGCATGCGCAATAAGCGTTGAGGGGCACTCTTTGGCGCATGCGCAATAAGCGCGTAGTTTGAATTTGTGTCGTGGTTCTGAGCTGTTAGATTTATTACGGTAAGTTTTTGCAAAATGTTTTGCAAATAATTAAGTTAATATTTATACATCATAATTAATATAAAGTAAATATAGTTTCATCGCAAGTGAAATTCCTGCCCTTAGACGCGTGATTCCAGAAAGTTCTAGAAAATTAAATCAGCGCCCTCTGCGTTCCTCGCCAGAAGCTCAATGACGTAACGAAGAAGTCAACCTAGCCTAAAATTTATTTGACGTAAATTAATGGATTTAGCCAAAAAATTGTATTAAATAGTACGCCGTGTCTAACCACACGCTAACCTGCGGCGTAACCCAGAGTTAACCGCACGCGAAATAGAAAAACCTCAAACATTGCTGCCAGCAGTGACGTCATTCTTGGGCGTGGACCCAATCCTAACAACGAGCGGCTGAGGAAAAATTTAGCAGAAGTTTAGAGTTTCATGAAAAGCAAAATTTACCATTAAAGGCAGTAGGAAGATTAAATCAGCTTCAACTGTTAAATACCCAATTAGTCTTGTGCTAATTTAGTAGTGTATAAAGAGTAAAGTAAAATCTTGGATTGTTGAAAATGTTTAATAATTTGAAAATATTGTTTATAATTATGCTTTTATCCTAATTTAGGTTAATTTTTGTAATAAATCATTAGTCACGGTGACAAATTTTGTTTAGGGATGATTTAATCTATAAAAATTTAATTGTTTGTTACTTTTTAGTTTATAAATTGTTATACCTCTGTAGGAATTACTGTGATATTGATGTAATGATTAACTGGTTTAAAGAAAATAAAAAAAAATGCAGAGAAAGACCTTCATTTATTAATCAATTTGTTTGATAACAGAAGATGGTTGCAAGTGTGCAAACATGCTCCCCCTCTTGAACCCAATCGGATTCAGCACATTACATACTACGCGCCTAAGGTGACGATTAACTCCTTTAACGCCACTTTTCCAAATTCCTCCCAACTGAGGTGAACGAGATGCAGTTAACTTCCATTTAATGTACGAGGTATGCTAATTTGATCCATTTGTTCGACTTCCTTTACAAATTGGTTCCGAATCAGTCGAATAGAAGAAAGTACTGGCTTGTCCCATTTTAATGGCAGGGACAATAACTACTGCAGAATGACTTTTGCATTAACAATGACGGGCCCGATTTAGCAACAGCTCCCAAAATAGAAAGTTTTGTAGCTTTTTGTCTCAACAATCACGGGTCCGATAAGTCCCAATGGGTCAAAAATACTAGCAACAACTCCCAAAATGAGCTCGGTCAAGTTGGCCCCCGACTTTTGATTTTTTATTTCTATTTCTGTGGCATCAATTGTGTTGGTTTTGTGCTAAATTGTGCTAGTCTCTAAATAACAAAGAACTAAAAAACAAATCCGGGGGCCAACTTGACCGCCAGCCCCCCATTATTTTCATTTTTTTATAATATTGTTGGCATTCCCAATTGTACTCTTTTTGTGCTCAATAATACTGGTGCTTTCTCCAATTGTGCCCATTTGTAACAAATCAAAAAAAATTAGAAGGTAATTCTATGGCAATGCCGACGGCCACTAGGTAGCCCCCCTGACTTGTTTCAGAAAATTTTTAACTTTTCTAGTTGTACTCGTTTTGTGCTCAATTGTAACGCTGTTTTTTTTTCAATTGTGCTTGTTTGTAACATTAAAAAAAATATATTAATCTTATGAAAACGGTGAACGCCACCAGCTAGCCCCCCTGACTTTTATAGAATGTTTTTATCTTATTGTTATTATAAAAAAATGAAAATAATGGGGGGCTAATGGGAGAAATTCAATGGTTTGGTGCGACTATCTTCTCGATTTCGTTTACTTCTCAGGGGGATTTTCGTTTTTTTATTTTGAGTGTTTTATATCGGATTGCTTGGGGTGAGTTGCTCTTTCAGTTGATGCTTGTCATTTCTGATTTTGAAGCGTTATCTTTGTGATTTCTGCTAATTGCGCGGTTTGTTTACTTTTTTTCGTTATCGGTGTTGCTCATAGGCGCATATTATAGTTCTACCGCTTCGTTTAAGTCTTGTTTGCCATGCCTGCTTCCCGAATTTTGCCGCCACACGTTGCTCTTCTATAGGAAACGAGTGTAGATGTTGGGCACTTGATAGCTTCTTGTGGCTGGTGACCGTGGGGCCTGCCTTGGGTCGTTGGGCGAATGATATATTATTCACTGAACTCTTGGGTATATTAATTTCGGCATGGCGCCGATTTGCGATGCGTGCGGAACTGCTTTTTCCTCATCGTCGCCCGGACTTTTGTGCGGTGGGACCTGCAAAAATTCTTATCATTTTGAATGCGTACAGCTGCCACGTGAGTTGGCTAAATTGTTGAAAGGTGTTAAAGGGTTTTCTTGGAAGTGCGATGGGTGTCAGCAGACCTGCATGAGCATTGATCGTGATGCCTTGGGCAGGATTTTTCAGGACACGCTTAATCAGTCATTGTGTGTGTTAATGGGAAATATTGAGTTATTTAAAAGGGATTTCATGGATCTTGCTGCTCGTACACTGGGGGAGCGACGCGAATCTGGGTTGTCGATGGACCGTCCTTTACTCCGGGATGCTGTGTCCGAGTCTTACGCGGCGGTTGCAGCGGCGTCCGCCCGGTCTAAGGTTATTGTCAGGCCTGTTGATAGGAGGCAGAGTGGTGGGAAAACAAAAGCAGATATACTTGCCAAGGTTGACCCTGTCGGGGAGGAGATAGATATCATGCGGGTCAGACAGTCCAGAGATGGAGCGGTGATTTTAAGTTGTCGTAATGCTGATGAATCATCAAAATTCAGTAAACTGGCACGGGAAAAGCTGTCTTCTGATTATGAGGTGCAGGCATTAAAAACTGTGTGCCCTAAAGTAAGAATTGTGGGTATGTCTGAGTCCTTGGAAAAGAGTTTGCTGCGTGATTATCTGCGTAATTAGAACAGCGATTTATTTGGGACGGACTCTGTTTGCGAGATTGTGTCGGTTACGCCTCTGAAGAGAGATTCGGCTACATTTCAGGCGACGGTACGGGTTGATGCTCTCAGCTATAAAAGGGTATTGGATGTTGGTCATGTGTTGATTGGTCTGGATAGCTGCTCTGTGTATGACGCTGTCTCGCTTCGTAGGTGTTTTTGCTGCAATGGACTTAACCACATTGCTGATCGTTGTCCTAAGAAAAACACTCCTGTGTGCCCTCTCTGTGCTGGGAACCACCCCGTTAAGGCGTGCCAGCTCAGTGCGGATCAAAAAAAACAGTACCGGTGTACCAATTGTATAGAGTTTAACAGGGGCCATGGAGGGACCTTGGATGTCGGCCATGCGGCGTGGGACGCGGGTGCTTGTGGGGTTTATAATAAATCCCTTTCTAAATTAAAATGTGATCTCTTTGGCATTCCTTTTGACGAGAGTTTGGTCCGTTCGGCCTCCTAGCAGTTAACTAGTTCATGTTCTGTTTCTTGTGTTGGACCCGATGTTCCTTTATACTATCAAAATGTCCGCGGTGTATGTACTAAGACACATGTTTTAGCAGATGCTGTTTTGTCGTGTTCCTACTCTATTATTATTTTTTCTGAGACATGGCTGCATTCAGGTATTGACTCTTCTGAGATTTTTAGTGAATGTTACACAGTTTTTAGAGAGGATAGAAATTTTCAGCGTGTGGGCTTGTCTCGGGGTGGTGGTGTACTGTTAGCGGTTGATAGCTCTTTGCCGACGTCTCCCCTTGTACTTACGGATTTGGGTTGGAAAGATTTGCCGTTAGTTGATGTACTCGCGGTTAAAGTTTCGTTGCGTTTTCGTCCGTTATACATTTTGGTTTTTTATATTCAGCCGCAGACAGGACTGCAAGTCTACGAGCAGGTATTTGAAATGCTGAGTTTGATTGAAAGTTTGTTGGGTGCAGATGTGATAATATGTGGGGACTTTAATTTATGTGACTATATTCGGTATCTGGATGAGGGAAGGGTTGTTGGAGCTACAGCTGCACTGTTAAATTTTCTTGAGCTTATGAACTATGCGCAGTATAATAAAGTTTATAATAATTGTAGACGTATTCTAGATCTATTTATTAGCAGTTTTCCCTGTCCCGTGGAGAGAGCGCGGGACACTCTGTTGCCTGAAGATGATTATCATCCGGCGCTATCTGTTGTGGTTGGGCGGGCTGGGCGTGTGAGTTCTCACCGCCACCTTCGAGGCAATGATTATCTGAGTTTTAAATTTCGAAAGGCTAACCTGGTTGAGGTTTATAGGAGCTTATCTGAGGTGGATTGGTCTGTCCTATCGGTGGATCTCAATGTTGATGAGGCCTGCAACATTTTCTACGGCAAGCTTTATTCATGCTTTGAGAGGTTTGTTCCTAGAGGTGCCACCCATCGTTCGAGACGTTATCCTCCTTGGTTTAGTAAAGATATAATTAGAAACATTAAACGCAAGTGGAAATTATTGAGACATATTAGAAGGGTGGGGGGAGAGTGTCTAAAGGTTGAGTTCCGACTGCTGAGAGCGAATATCAAGAGATCCATTGAATCCTCCCGAAAAGCCTATATTGCTGGTGTTGAACGTAACATTAGAGATGACCCATCTAAGTTCTGGTCGTATGTAAGTACGAAATCAAACTCTGTTTCTGGGGAAATGACGTTTCGGGATCGCCGGTTGGATTCGCCGCGGGAGATTGTGGACGCGTTTGCTGCGTTTCTTGCTTCAACGTATGTCGCATTGCGCCAGTCTGTTGACGATAGCGCGGACGGACTTAGGGGTGATTGTCTGAACATTGTTGGTTTCTCGGTGAGGGAAGTTTTGGCGGTGCTGAGGAAGATGAGAGGAAGATTGACGGCTGGGCTTGATGGGGTTCCCGCGTTCTTGTTGAAGGATTGCGCATCCGTGCTTGCGTGGCCTCTATCGCGCGTTTTCACTATTGTGGTTGGACATGGCATATTCCCTGATATGTGGAAGAGTGCAAGGGTTACTCCAGTTTTCAAAAAGGGAGATAGGGGGAAAATTGAGAATTATAGGCCGGTTTCTATTATTTCCAATTTTGCTAAGGTGTTTGAAACTTTATTGCATGGATGCATTTATCACCATGTTAAACCCAGGATTACGGACATACAGCATGGCTTTATGAGGGGTAGGTCTACGGCGACCAATTTGCCATGCATTTCGGATTTTATTGCTCGGAGTATTGATGATAGTGTGCAAACTGATGTCATTTATACAGACTTTTCTAAAGCATTTGATAGTCTGGACCAAGGTATCTTATTGAGGAAACTGCATTTGTTTGGGTTGTCTGATATGTTAATTCAGTTGTTTAGATCCTATTTTGCCGATAGAAAGCAATGTGTGTTTTGGAACGGCTTTAAGTCACACGATATAATGGTTATGTCTGGCGTACCGCAGGGTTCGGTTTTGGGTCCTCTTCTTTTTAACATTTTTGTTAACGACATTGTTGAGAATTTGAGAGACGGTTGCCTAATTTTTGCGGATGATGTTAAAATATTTAAAGGGATTGCTCACCGAAGTGACTGTGAAGAGCTCCAATTAAATTTGACACGAATTGTTAATTGGAGTAATATTAATTGCTTAGATCTGAATGTTGATAAGTGCTGCGTGGTGTCTTACACGACTAGGGAGACTAGTATCAAGTTTGATTACATGGTGGCTGAATGTAAAATTCAGAGATTATCCTCTTATAGAGATTTGGGCGTGTTATTTGATAGTAGGCTGTCTTTTGCGGATCATATACAAGTGACGGTTGCTGCGGCGTATAGAGCCCTGGGTTTTGTTATAAGAAATTCCAGTGGGTTTAGTTCCACTAGCTCTATAAAGTTACTTGTTAGATCAAAACTTGAGTATGCATCGATTGTTTGGTCGCCCATATACCTGGTTCATAGAAAAAGTTTAGAGAAAGTACAGAGAAGAGCTGGTAAATATATGTGTTATAGGATGGAAGGGAGTTATCCGTCAAGGGGTTGTCTTCAGAAGAGTTTAATTGTTAAGTTGGAACTCAATGAATTGATGGATAGACGTCGATATGCTGCGGTTCTCCTTCTGCATAAAATATTGAGTCGAAAGGTTGAATGTTCCTACGTCTTGGGCAAACTAAACTTTCGGGTTCCTAGATCTGGCATTAAAGAATGCTTGACATTCTACAGCAGGAAGAGTAGAATAAATATTGGACAGGGTGCCCCCATTAATTTCATTTGTGAGGCTTACAACAGCGTATGTGAAGAGGTAGACATTTTTTCTGCAACGCCGCGGGAAATAAGAAATAAAATATTATTGAGCTATTTCTGTTAATTGTTAATCTGCTAATTGTTAATTCTGTTAAAGTGTCTTATCTTACATGATGTTATAGAATTATTATTTAGTTATTAGCCTGTAATTGGGTAGTTACCTGTAGGTTAATTAATTCATTAAATTAAATTAAATTAAATTATCTTTGTAAAATTTACGGTCGAAGATTTAAGTGATATCTTTGAAGTGTCCCGCTCTTTGTCACGTAAAAAGGTCGAGTTGTTAAAAGGCCATTTGTACAGATTAAAACCGCCCTGTCATAAAACCATTGTCAATTTGCTAGGGGTGGCAGGAGCTTCTTCCAGAAAATTGCTTCCTGACAAAAGATCGTCCAGACAACCTAATCGTCAAAAGACGCTTGAATGAAGAATAAAAAAATGTTAAAACGATTTAAAAAAATTATTAAATGACCCTTAAGCGGCGAAATGGCTTGGGAGCACAAAAGGATTAACGAGACCTTAACGGGAATTTTTATTTTCCGCCGAAACGTTAAGTGGCTTATAAGGGAGGAGACGCAGGAAAGGGGGAAGAAGAAGGACGCCACCTAAATTCGCCAGTAGCTGAAACAGAAGAATTACAAGAATTACCCCCAGTTTAATTGTAACTTAATGTAGTTAATTAATTTAATTAGAGAAATTACTCAAAATTTACATTTCTTAAGTATATACAATTTTGCACATTAAATATCTTCGTTTTGGCGATTTACAGGATAACTTCTAACGGCCAGGACCTGAAGTCAGCATAGTAAGGAGAGCCGCCCTTTCCTTTTCTTTCTTCTTAACAATATCGATGCATCTGTTCCTCCAAGTGCTTTTTCTCAACTTGATCGGTCTGCTGCCAACGTAACGACCTGAAAAGAAACAAAAATTATAAATCTTGAAACGGATTGGTGACGACGAATTAGTAACGCCTTTTGTAATGCTTTAATTGTTGGTGGATGCGCCGCTTTAGGCAGTACTGAAATTGTACGGCAGGCGTCAGGACGCCCAGCGTCATTTCCACTAGTGCCCTCACATGTGGCCAGACGTGACAGTGCGGCGGCGCTACAGAGCCACAGGTGAGCCAAGTCGCCTTTAACTTTAGTCAAATTGATGTCCCAAATTTTATTAATTACGAAATAATTTTTTATTGATAAATTATTGATAAAT
Source organism: Pyrochroa serraticornis (assembly GCA_905333025.2). Taxonomy (NCBI): domain Eukaryota; kingdom Metazoa; phylum Arthropoda; class Insecta; order Coleoptera; family Pyrochroidae; genus Pyrochroa; species Pyrochroa serraticornis. Next base: position 1,302,701 of record HG995157.1, on the reverse strand, counting down.
TTGCTTGCCGCAAATTTACTAATGAACGTTGTCGTATGTGGAAGCGCGTGTTTTCCAGCTAAGTTTACTAAGAACTATAGAAAGAAAGTCAAATCATATACAGGGTGGTTCACGGCTCATTAGAAAATAAAGAAACAAAGATACAAATCTGAAATTTTGTACATAGATCAAACGAAAATATTTCAGAAATAATACCGGAAGTAGATCTCAACTTCTTTATTTTAAATGGAACACCCTCGATCTTTTTATTCTTTTTTCATTTTTGAAATGCCCATTGAATTTTAGTATGGGTCTCTGAAGACGATCATGCAACCATATTGCGCCATTTCGATCATTTAAAAAAATTCCTCCATCAATCGCTTTAAGTGATAATTTCCAGTGCCTCAAAAACGATCACAAAAGAGTTTCGAATACAAGAACCTAGCCCATTGTAATGGAAATTCTAAGAACTTACATATTAGCAAAAATGAAAATCCTGTAGTGGTAAATAAGATAGTTGAATTTCCATTTTTGACCAATTTTCTTTATTCGTTAATTCTTACTTAAAAATTAAATGTTAAAATCAAATTTTTGCCGTTGTGTTGCGTTAACAAACCAAAAAGACTAAAATGGGGCAATAACACGGCATAAAAAATTGTTTTTTTTTCAAAAATACTAAAACTGAAATTAATTACTCTGAGTCAACGAATTCTTTTAATGTAACTGGTCTTTAACCGTTAAATTCCAGTAGTTTTAACAAAATTAAATACTTCAAAACTAAAGATTGTAACAGAAATTCAAAGAACTTTCTAATTAGCCCAAAACGAAAGTCTTGCGGTGGTAAATGAGAAAGTTGAGTTTTAATTTTTGTATTGTCTAATTAAAATACGAAAAAAACAGGAAACTTACCGCTCATTTCCTTCATAGTTTTCGTGAAGTCGACCGGATGCTTGACGCTGATGAACCCGTACCCTTTGCTCTTGCTGGTCAGTAATTGCAAAAAATTGAGATTTTGGTAGAAGAAAATCGCCTTAAATTGGGGGAAAATTCGGAAAATGATGAAAAATTGCATGTTATTATGGAAAAAATTCCTGCGCCTCCCCCGTTCCAGATTATCGCATCGACAAATCAGTGAATGTAGGAGCCGCACTATGTCCAATCGTACGATTTGAATAATCAGAGTGGGAAAGGATTTCGAATCGTTTCGGCGTGCAACGCTAAAGGTGCATTTTTTAACAAACTTCCTCGAGGAGCAATCCTTTAAATTTCGTCCTTTAGAAACGTGTTTCCATGACGACTTTTGGTGGAAACGCGGCTTTTAGCGGAACAAATTAACGAAAAAAAAACGAAAGTCTTGTGGTGGTAACTGAGAAAGTTGAGTTTTAATTTTTGTATTGTCTAATTAAAATACGAAAAAAACAAGAAACTTACCGTTCATTTCCTTCATAGCTTTCGTGAAGTCGGCCGGATCCTTGAAGCTTATGAACCCGTACCCTTTGCTCTTGCTGGTCCGTCTGTCTCTTATAACTTTCGCCCTTTGAAAGGACGGAAATTTGTTGAATGTTCTTGTTAAAAGTTCATCAGTAACGTCGTTGCCCAAATCCCCACAAAAAATTCGAAAATCATCTTCAGGCCAATCAGCCAATGAATGATCTTCCCATGTTTGTCCTCCAGCTACACGCATCAATTTATGATTCTTAGTTCCTCCACCTCTTCTTTTAAAATCATACGGTCCAAACGACTGAAGCGCACTACTCGCTTCACCTTGCGAAATCGCCAATGCTGCACTAACTTTCTCATGTTTTAACTTCTTCAGTTTCTTTTCTACTTTATTTTGTAACGCCATAAAATCAACTGCTGATTGTTTGGCAACTGCTGTTGGTGCAGGTTTTGGGGTAGGTGCAGCATATAAAGTGGGTTTTGCAGAAACTACAGCCGGTTGATATATGATAGGATGTGAAAATATTTCGTAATTAGATTTTTTATGTTTGACTTGATGAGATATTAACATTGGAGGTGTAGGTGGAGAAGGTATATTTCCAAAACTAGGTAAGCCAAAACCAGCATGGTACATGCCTTGGCCCGAAATTTCAGCTTTAAATCTAAAATTTTAAGGTTAAGTTACAATTTCTCTTTAATTTTAAAACACGTACCTGTTCATTTCGTCTTCCATTTGACGGAGTTTATTGGAATTCATCTTGCACATAACTTATTTCTTTCAGCGTTATAGTTTAAAAGAAATTTATTAAAATAATTTTGTTTACGACGAACTAACGTTTTCACAACAAACACTGTCAACTGTTAACTGATACTGAAAAAAATCTACAACGACACGAAGATTTATGAAAGGCTACAAGCGTGGAGGGGCACACTTTGGCGCATGCGCAATAAGCGCGTAGTTTGAATTTGTGTCGTGGTTCTGAGCTTCGGCTAGATTTATTACGGTAAGTTTCTGCAAAATGTTTTGCAAATAATTAAGATAATATTTATATATCATAATTAATAAAAAGTAAATATAGTTTCATCGCAAGTGAAATTACTGCCCCTAGACGCGTGATTCCAGAAAGTTTTAGAAAATTAAATCAGCGCTCTCTGCGTTCCTCGCCAGAAGCTCAATGACGTAACGAAGAAGTCAATCTAGCCTAAAATTATTTGACGTAAATTAATAGATTTAACCAAAAAATTGTATTAAATAGTACGCCGTGTCTAACCACACGCTAACCTGCGGCGTAAACCAGAGTTAACCGCACGCGAAATAGAAAAACCTCAAACATCGCTGCCGGCAGTGACGTCATTCTTGGGCGTCGACCCAATCCTAACAACGAGCGGCTGAGGAAAAATTTAGCAGAAGTTTAGAGTTTCATGAAAAGCAAAATTTACCATTAAGGGCAGTAGGAATATTAAATCAGCTTCAACTGTTAAATACCCAATTAGTCTTGTGCTAATTTAGTAGTGTATAAAGAGTAAAATGAAATCTTGGATTGTTGAAAATGTTTAATAATTTGAAAATATTGTTTATATTTATGCTTTTATTCTAATTTAGGTTATTTTTTGTAATAAATCATTAGTCACGGTGACAAATTCTGTTTAGGGATGATTTGATCTATAAAAATTTAATTGTTTGTTACTTCTTAGTTTATAAATTGTTATACCTCTGTAGGAATTACAGTGATATTGATGTAATGATTAACTGGTTTAAAGAAAATAAAAAAAATGCAGAGAAAAACCTTCATTTATTAATCAATTTTTTTGATAACAGAAGATAGTTGCAAGTGTGCAAACATGCTCCCCCTTTTGAACCCAATCGGATTCAGGACATTACCTACTACGCGCCTAAGGTGACGATTAACTCCTTTAACGCCACTTTTCCAAATTCCTCCCAACTGAGGTCAACGAGATGCAGTTAACTTCCATTTAATGTACGAGGTATGCTAATTTGATCCATTTGTTCGACTTCCTTTACAAATTGGTTCCGAATCAGTCGAATAGTAGAAAGTACTGACTTGTCCCATTTTAATGGCAGGGACCATAACTACAGAAGAATGACTTTTGCTTTAACAATGACGGGCCCGATTTAGCAACAGCTCCCAAAATAGAAAGTTTTGTAGCTTTTTGTCTGAACAATCACGGGTCCGATAAGTCCCAATGGGTCAAAAATACTAGCAACAACTCCCAAAATGAGCTCGGTCAAGTTGGCCCCCGACTTTTGATTTTTAATTTTTTTTTCTGTGGCATCAATTGTGCTGGTTTTGTGCTAAATTATTATTATTATTATTATCAGAAAACGCCAATCGGCAATATACACAGAAATCTTACAATAAAGTACAGTGAGAAGAAAAAAAAAATGAGAAATTATAATAGTTTTTTAGCGTTGGTTAGAAACGTAGCGGAAGACACTTCAAAAAATTCCAGGTCACTGCAGTAGTTATTAACTAATTTAGAGATCCTATTTCTAGGACCATTACACACATATTTTTTATTTGATTTTATTGAGTTCAGAAGTCTGCGTGCTCTAATATCTGGTCTAGTACAGATGAATCCAAACTGCTCGAGGATTTCGGGTGAGTCGATGTGCCCGTTGACTATATTGTTGAATATTGATAGATCCGAGACCTCTTTGCGGACCAATAAGCTGCTGATCCTGTATTGGTGAAATATGTCGTCTGTATTTGTGGTTCTGGTATGGTAAGCGATGTATTTACAGAGCTTCCGCTGTTAGCTAATTTGGTGTCCCAGGACATCTTAGACGGAATGACGAGGTCACTGCGTCTCTTGTTCTTGACGAACTTCCAGAATTGTGTTGAGTCCCTCTCTATTTGATGTTCAACTCTACAAATGTATTCATCGTAGCAATCAGAACTAAGGTTTTTGCATTCCTGTCTCAGTTTGCGAAAATGGAGATAAGCAGATCTAGTACGTGCTTCTTTGTAGTTGGCATGAGCCGTTCTCTTAAGTTTGATTTTTCGTTTTAGCTCTGCTGTGAACCACTTAGGAAAATCATCAAATTTCTTATAGTGTATTGGAACAAACTGGGCAATGCCCTCGTTGAGGATATCATAGAACAATTGTATTTTATCATCAACTGATTCAGTTCTGTAGATTGCAATCCAGTTTGTGTTTAGAAAGTATCCGTTCAGCGCTGGGTAATCTGCATGTTTAAACTAGTAGTATGGAATGTTGCTTGGTTTTAGTTCCGCTTTGTGTGATAGGTACATATCTATCGATGGGTGGTGTGTGTCTTCTTCCATTATGGGTACAGTCCTTACGATCTGTATTTCAGTGTTGGAAAAGCAGAGGTCAAGGAGACGACCGTATGTGTTCTGGACAACATTCATCTGTGTACATCCTATCAAAAGCATTTCATTGTAGAGCAGATTTGCACGGACTTCTTTAGGCTGGCTGCTGGGTAAGTTGTAGTCCCCTGTGAACATTAATTTACAGTTAGGGTATTTAGCTCTAATGAAGGTCAATGTGTCAATGTAACAAGTAAACGTATCTATTGTAGATTGTGGTGGCATGTAGATGCAACCAACTATGACGTCCCCATCCATACATTTAACCTTGATGAATATTTGTTCGATGTTGCATGTATTAATATTTATTAACTCCACAGATATATTGCGTTTGACTGCAATAAGGACCCCACCTCCACGACTAAATTGTGCTGATATTTTTTTCATTTGTGCCAGTCTCTAGCTGGTGGCGTTCACCGTTTTCATAAGATTAATATATTTTTTTTAATGTTACAAACGATCACAATTAAAAAAACAGCGGTACAATTGAGCACAAAACGAGCACAACTAAAAAAGTTAAAAATATTCTGAATAAAGTCAGGGGGGCTACCTAGTGGAAGTCTGCATTGCCATAGAATTACTATCTAATTTTTTTTGATTTGTTACAAACGGGCACAATTGGAGAAAGCACCAGTAATATTGAGCACAAAAAGAGTACAATTGGGAATGCCAAAAATATTATAAAAAAATCAAAATAATGGGGGGCTGGCGGTCAAGTTGGCCCCCGGATTTGTCTTTTAGTTCTTTGTTATTTAGAGACTAGCACAATTTAGCACAAAACCAACACAATTAATGCCACAGAAATAGAAATAAAAAATCAAAAGTCGGGGGCCATTTTGACCGAGCTCATTTTGGGAGTTGTTGCTAGTATTTTTGACCCATTGGGACTTATCGGACCCGTGATTGTTCAGACAAAAAGCTACAAAACTTTCTATTTTGGGAGCTGTTGCTAAATCGGGCCCGTCATTGTTAAAGCAAAAGTCATTCTTCTGTAGTTATGATCCCTGCCATTAAAATGGGACAAGCCAGTACTTTCTACTATTCGACTGATTCGGAACCAATTTGTAAAGGAAGTCGAACAAATGGATCAAATTAGCATACCTCGTACATTAAATGGAAGTTAACTGCATCTCGTTCACCTCAGTTGGGAGGAATTTGGAAAAGTGGCGTTAAAGGAGTTAATCGTCACCTTAGGCGCGTAGTAGGTAATGTCCTGAATACGATTGGGTTTAAAAGGGGGAGCATGTTTGCACACTTGCAACCATCTTCTGTTATTAAACAAATTGATTAATAAATGAAGGTCTTTCTCTGCATTTTCTTTATTTTCTTCAAACCAGTTAATCATTACATCAATGTCACAGTAATTCTTACAGAGTTATAACAATTTATAAACTAAAAAGTAACAAACAATTAAATTTTTATAGATTAAATCATCCCTAAACAGAATTTGTCACCGTGACTAATGATTTATTACAAAAAATAACCTAAATTAGGATAAAAGCATAATTATAAACAATATTTTCAAATTATTAAACATTTTCAACAATCCAAGATTTCATTTTACTCTTTATACACTACTAAATTAGCACAAGACTAATTGGGTATTTAACAGTTGAAGCTGATTTAATCTTCCTACTGCCTTTAATGGTAAATTTTGCTTTTCATGAAACTCTAAACTTCTGCTAAATTTTTCCTCAGCCGCTCGTTGTTAGGATTGGATCGACGCCCAAGAATGACGTCACTGCTGGCAGCGATGTTTGAGGTTTTTCTACTTCGCGTGCGGTTAACTCTGGGTTACGCCGCAGGTTAGCGTGTGGTTAGACACGGCGTACTATTTAATACAATTTTTTGGTTAAATCCGTTAATTTACGTCAAATAAATTTTAGGCTAGGTTGACTTCTTCGTTACGTCATTGAGCTTCTGGCGAGGAACGCAGAGGGCGCTGATTTAATTTTCTAGAACTTTCTGGAATCACGCGTCTAAGGGCAGGAATTTCACTTGCGATGAAACTATATTTACTTTACATTAATTATGATGCATAAATATTATATTAATTATTTGCAAAACATTTTGCAGAAACTTACCGTAATATATCTAACAAAAGCTCAGAACCACGACACAAATTCAAACTACGCGTTTATTGCGCATGCGCCAAAGAGTGCCCCTCCACGCTTGTAGCCTTTCATAAATCTTCGTGTCGTTGTAGATTTTTTTCAGTATCAGTTAACAGTTGACAGTGTTTGGTGTGAAAACGTTAGTTCGTCGTAAACAAAATTATTTTAATAAATTTCTTTTAAATTATAACGCTGAAGAAAATAAGTTATGTGCAAGATGAATTCTAATAAATTCCGTCAAATGGAAGACGAAATGAACAGGTACGTGTTTTAAAATTAAAGAGAAATTGTAACTTAACCTTAAAATTTTAGATTTAAAGCTGAAATTTCGGGCCAAGGCATGCATCATGCTGGTTTTGGCTTACCTAGTTTTGGAAATATACCTCCTCCACCTACACCTCCAATGTTAATATCTCATCAAGTCAAACATAAAAAATCTAATTACGAAATATTTTCACATCCTATCATATATCAACCGGCTGTAGTTTCTGCAAAACCCACTTTATATGCTGCACCTACCCCAAAACCTGCACCAGCAGCAGTTGCTAAAAAATCAGCAGTTGATTTTATGGCGTTACAAAATAAAGTAGAAAAGAAACTGAAGAAGTTAAAACATGAGAAAGTTAGTGCAGCATTGGCGATTTCGCAAGGTAAAGCGAGTAGTGCGCTTCAGTCGTTTGGACCGTATGATTTTAAAAGAAGAGGTGGAGGAACTAAGAATCATAAATTGATGCGTGTAGCTGGAGGACAAACATGGGAAGATCATTCATTGGCTGATTGGCCTGAAGATGATTTTCGAATCTTTTGTGGGGATTTGGGCAACGACGTTACTGATGAACTTTTAACAAGTACATTCAACAAATTTCCGTCCTTTCAAAGGGCGAAAGTTATAAGAGACAGACGGACCAGCAAGAGCAAAGGGTACGGGTTCATAAGCTTCAAGGATCCGGCCGATTTCACGAAAGCTATGAAGGAAATGAACGGTAAGTTTCCTGTTTTTTTCGTATTTTAATTAGACAATACAAAAATTAAAACTCAACTTTCTCATTTACCACCACAAGACTTTCGTTTTGGGCTAATTAGAAAGTTCTTTGAATTTCTGTTACAATCTTTAGTTTTGAAGTATTTAATTTTGTTAAAACTACTGGAATTTAACGGTTAAAGACCAGTTACATTAAAAGAATTCGTTGACTCAGAGTAATTAATTTCAGTTTTAGTATTTTTGAAAAAAAAACAATTTTTTATGCCGTCTTATTGCCCCATTTTAGTCTTTTTGGTTTGTTAACGCAACACAACGGCAAAAATTTGATTTTAACATTTAATTTTTAAGTAAGAATTAACGAATAAAGAAAATTGGTCAAAAATAGAAATTCAACTTTCTTATTTACCACTACAGGATTTTCATTTTTGGCTAATATGTAAGTTCTTAGAATTTCCATTACAATGGGCCAGGTTCTTGTATTCGAAACTTTTTTGTGATCGTTTTTGAAGCACTGGAAATTATCACTTAAAGCGATTGATGGAGGAATTTTTTTAAATGATCGAAATGGCGCAATATGGTTGCATGATCGTCTTCAGAGACCCATACTAAAATTCAATGGGCATTTCAAAAATGAAAAAGAATAAAAAGATCGAGGGTGTTTCATTTAAAATAAAGAAGTTGAGATCTACTTCCTTTATTATTTCTGAAATATTTTTGTTTGATCTATGTACAAAATTTCAGATTTGTATCTTTGTTTCTCTATTTTCTAATGAGCCGTGAACCACCCTGTATATGATTTGACTTTCTTTCTATAGTTCTTAGTAATTTTGGCTGGAAAAGACGCGCTTCCACATACGACAACGTTCATTAATGAATTTGCTGCAAGCAAATTCATCAATAAATTATCAATAAAAAATTATTTTGTAATTAATAAAATTTGGGACATCAATTTGACTAAAGTTAAAGGCGACTTGGCTCACCTGTGGCTCTGTAGCGCCGCCGAACTGTCACGTCTGGCCACATGTGAGGGCACTAGTGGAAATGACGCTGGGCGTCCTGACGCCTGCCGTACAATTTCAGTACTGCCTAAAGCGGCGCATCCACCAACAATAAAAGCATTACAAAAGGCGTTACTAATTCGTCGTCACCAATCCGTTTCAAGATTTATAATTTTTGTTTCTTTTCAGGTCGTTACGTTGGCAGCAGACCGATCAAGTTGAGAAAAAGCACTTGGAGGAACAGATGCATCGATATTGTTAAGAAGAAAGAAAAGGAAAGGACGGCTCTCCTTACTATGCTGACTTCAGGTCCTGGCCGTTAGAAGTTATCCTGTAAATCGCCAAAACGAAGATATTTAATGTGCAAAATTGTATATACTTAAGAAATGTAAATTTTGAATAATTTCTCTAATTAAATTAATTAACTACATTAAGTTACAATTAAACTGGGGGTAATTCTTGTAATTCTTCTGTTTCAGCTACTGGCGAATTTAGGTGGCGTCCTTCTTCTTCCTCCTTTCCTGCGTCTCCTCCCTTATAAGCCACTTAACGTTTCGGCGGAAAATAAAAATTCCCGTTAAGGTCTCGTTAATCCTTTTGTGCTCCCAAGCCATTTCGCCGCTTAAGGGTCATTTAATAATTTTTTTAAATCGTTTTAACATTTTTTTATTCTTCATTCAAGCGTCTTTTGACGATTAGGTTGTCTGGACGATCTTTTGTCAGGAAGCAATTTTCTGGAAGAAGCTCCTGCCACCCCTAGCAAATTGACAATGGTTTTATGACATGGCGGTTTTAATCTGTACAAATGGCCTTTTAACAACTCGACCTTTTTACGTGCCAAATAGCGGGACACTTCAAAGATATCACTTAAATCTTCGACCGTAAATTTTACAAAGATAATGCTTGCAAAATCCCTGGGTCTGTTACGCAACTGCCAGCACGACACACTCAAATATGAAAATCGACGAACTTTTACTTACATGAAAAAACCCGCTACAAGACGTTCCATTTTGGGAGCTCGGTCAAGTTGGCCCCCGACTTTCGATTTTTTATTTTTTTTCCAGTGGCATCAATTGTGCTGGTTTTGTGCTAAATTGTGCTGATATTTTTTTCAATTGTGCTAGTCTCTAAATAACAAAAAACTAAAAAACAAATCCGGGGGCCAACTTGACCGCCAGCCCCCCATTATTTTCATTTTTTTATAATAACAATAAGATAAAAACATTCTATAAAAGTCAGGGGGGCTAGCTGGTGGCGTTCACCGTTTTCATAGGATTAATATATTTTTTTTAATGTTACAAACAAGCACAATTGAAAAAAAAAAACAGCGTTACAATTGAGCACAAAACGAGTACAACTAGAAAAGTTAAAAATATTCTGAAAAAAGTCATAGGGGCTACCTAGTGGCCGTCGGCATTGCCATAGAATTACTTTCAAATTTTTTTCGATTTGTTACAAACGGGCACAATTGGAGAAAGCATCGGTATTATTGAGCACAAAACGAGTACAATGCCAAAAATATTATAAAAAAATGAAAATAATGGGGGGCTGGTGGTCAAGTTGGCCCCCGGATTTGTTTTTTAGTTTTTTGTTATTTAGAGACTAGCACAATTGAAAAAAATATCAGCACAATTTGGCACAAAACCAACACAATTGATGCCACAGAAAAAAAAATAAAAAATCAAAAGTCGGGGGCTAACTTGACCGAGCTGCAAAGGAATTTACTATTACCTTTGTATATGGATTATAAGTAGGACAAGGGAGGTCCAAAAAGGTTTAGTACCGGTACAAGGCGGATAGATAGCGTCGGTTTTTGACTTTGCTTATCATCCCCACTACGGCTTGGTTTCATTCATCAACAACCGGCAGACTCCGGCGGAGACACACCAGCAATGCGTCAAAATAAACAATGAAATTTAATACGACTGTTGCCGACAACGAACAAAATATCGTTGGTCCAAGTGTTACGGGTTTTTTCTTGAAAATATAGACGATGCTGCAGAAGTGGTTGCTATGGGCACCCAAGATGATGGAAGTGCTTTACCTGAAGCGCTTTCATCATCTCCCGAACAGTTAGATGTGACTCTAGAGGAATGCTCAGCCGTTCATCTTACGGAATATTTAATAAAAAAATGTGTCGAAAAACTTGAATGCCATAATTGTCAAAAAATCTTTCTGACGGTACAGAGTTTAGAAAACAAAGAAAAAATACTTAAATATATCTTTTTAATTATTGTCCTGAAAATACGTGTTCCTTACAAACCCCAACTGAACTTTTGAAAAAGTTTATAATAATTGCTATGAGAAAAATTAGGGGGGTTATTAAGCTCGGTCAAGTTAGCCTCCCACTTTCTGATTTTAATTTTTTTTTATGTCATCAATTGTGCTGGTTTTTTGCTTAATTGCGCTGATATTTATTTTAATTGTGCTAATCTAAAAAGCAAAAAAAAAATAAATAAATCCGGGGACCAACTTAAAAACCAACCTCTTATTCTTTTTCACTTTTTTACAATATTTTTGGCTTATTCAATTGTACTCGTTAACGATGTTTTTTTTAATTGTGCTCGTTTGTAAGTAAAAAATTTTTTTAAACAAATTTGAGGAGAGACTTGACCCTCCAACCTCCAATTATTTTTCACTTTTTTTACAATATTTTTGCATTATTCAATTGTGCTTATTTTGTGCTTACTGATACCGGTATATTTTGCTTTTTAGTAAGAAGCACAATTGAAATATACATCAGCATAATAGAGCAGAAAAGTAGCAGAATTGAATAAACCAAAAATATTGTAAGAAAATGAAAAATAATGGCAGGCTGGTCAAATCGCTCATGAAATTAGTTTTTAATTTTTTTTTCTACTTACAAACGAGCACAATTGAAAAAACACCGGTATCAGTGGGCACAAGACGAGCACAATTGAATAAGCCAAAAATATTGCAAAAAAGTGAAAAAATGGGCTGCTAGCAATCAAGTTGGCACCCGGATTTGTTTTCAATATTTTACTCTTTAGAGATGAGTACAATTGAAATAAATATCGGCACAATTGAGCACAAAACCAGCACAATTTATGACATTAAAAAATATTAAAATCTGAAAGTGAGAGGCTAACTTGACCGAACTGGGTTATTAAAGTTTTATTGGGCCAAAAAATATTGTAAAGCGCATAAAAGTTTCTATTATAAAAACTGGAACTAAAAATGTCCCGAAATGACTTCAAACAGAAACATCTGCATCACATAGAGATTTTATTTTAGAATTTTGAATCAAGACATTAATTTATAAGTGAAGCCAAATTTAAAACTACAAAGAAGCCAACCAAAATATCTATTCTGCAGCATTAGTAAATTATTTGTTCTCTTTTTTACAGGTAAAAAATTCTGTATTCGCGGATCCAAAACTATCGGTTTATCAAAATATTTATAAACAAACAAAATTTAGTGTCGTGATGCCGATATGTGACATTAAACTTAGAAAATTTGAGTGAAAGTTTATGAATGGCAAATAAGCTTTGTGCTTTCTTCAAAAAAATTGATCTGATAATAATAATTAATCTTGCTAAAATTCATCAAATTACTTTTATTATAATATATTTTTTTATTATTTTGCAACCATGAAACGGATTCTTTATATTTCCAACAAATTACAAAATGCCACTCTGTATTAGCGGCACATTTTCGGAACGTACAATCGCCTTGCATTTCCAACTCGTATGTTAACATTTGAAACTAGCAACCCATTCTTATCGACTTAAGTGGATATCCGATTTTACTACGTAACGTGTCAAGTATAAACAGCAAGGGCATTTACGTCGTTACGCACGAGATTCCAGTCTGCTTAGCTCAGATTTTTACCAAATGGATGGTTTGCATGGAATTCCGATAGAGGCAGCACTTTCCACAAAGTAGCGTTGGCCTACTAGAAATAATCATACAACGCTATTACGTAAACGGGGACACTTACGAGGGTGGTTGGTACAAGGGGTTTCGGCAAGGTTACGGCGTTTATGTTTATAAACAACTTAACGTCACCCATACTGGTAGGTAGGTATTTGGAAGGACGGCCGCATGGAGGGTGCAGGAATTTTAGATTACGGCTGCTACAAATACCACGGAAAATTCGAAAAAAACTTACCGAAAGGCTCGGGTTGTTTCCTTTTCGATAACGAGAAATTTATGCAGCACGGATTTTACGTCAATTTGCGAAACCCCGCTTTCGACTGCATCGGAGCTGATAAACTAGCATTGGACGACACTTTAGAAAGTTAGAAACTGGCGTTTTATTAGGGGGTAAAAATACGGGGCCTTTATTGGTAAAAGAAAAACTCACAATAAATTCCCTCTAGTTTCCTCCATTAAAAGAAGAAATCTATAAATTCAGTGATTCAATGTGAATTTCAGATCCTGATTATCGCGGAAATCCTAGAGGAATCGTTCCAATTTGGCGAGCGAAAAGCGTAACTGAATTTAAACCGGAACTGCTACCTCCAGAACCAGTTCAATTGCCAATTGACGATTCTCAAATGATGATCGTTGATATCATTGATTACCTCCAACAATATGATAAGGGAGGAGACGCAGGAAAGGAGGAAGAAGAAGGACGCCACTTAAATTCGCCAGTAGCTGAAACAGAAGATTTACAAGAATTACCCCCAGTTTAATTGTAACTTAATGTAGTTAATTAATTTAATTAGAGAAATTATTAAAAATTTACATTTCTTAAGTATATACAATTTTGCACATTAAATATCTTCGTTTTGGCGATTTACAGGATAACTTCTAACGGATAGGACCTGAAGTCAGCATAGTAAGGAGAGCCGCCCTTTCCTTTTCTTTCTTCTTAACAATATCGATGCATCTGCTCCTCCAAGTGCTTTTTCTCAACTTGATCGGTCTGCTGCCAACGTAACGACCTGAAAAGAAACAAAAATTATAAATCTTGAAACGGATTGGTGACGACGAATTAGTAACGCCTTTTGTAATGCTTTAATTGTTGGTGGATGCGCCGCTTTAGGCAGTACTGAAATTGTACGGCAGGCGTCAGGACGCCCAGCGTCATTTCCACTAGTGCCCTCACATGTGGCCAGACGTGACAGTGCGGCGGCGCTACAGAGCCACAGGTGAGCCAAGTCGCCTTTAACTTTAGTCAAATTGATGTCCCAAATTTTATTAATTACGAAATAATTTTTTATTGATAAATTATTGATAAATTTGCTTGCCGCAAATTTACTAATGAACGTTGTCGTATGTGGAAGCGCGTGTTTTCCAGCCAAACTTACTAAGAACTATAGAAAGAAAGTCAAATCATATACAGGGTGGTTCACGGCTCATTAGAAAATAAAGAAACAAAGATACAAATCTGAAATTTTGTACATAGATCAAACGAAAATATTTCAGAAATAATAACGGAAGTAGATCTCAACTTCTTTATTTTAAATGGAACACCCTCGATCTTTTTATTCTTTTTTCATTTTTGAAATGCCCATTGAATTTTAGTATGGGTCTCTGAAGACGATCATGCAACCATATTGCGCCATTTCGATCATTTAAAAAAATTCCTCCATCAATCGCTTTAAGTGATAATTTCCAGTGCTTCAAAAACGATCACAAAAGAGTTTCGAATACAAGAACCTGGCCCATTGTAATGGAAATTCTAAGAACTTACATATTAGCCAAAAATGAAAATCCTGTAGTGGTAAATAAGAAAGTTGAATTTCTATTTTTGACCAATTTTCTTTATTCGTTAATTCTTACTTAAAAATTAAATGTTAAAATCAAATTTTTGCCGTTGTGTTGCGTTAACAAACCAAAAAGACTAAAATGGGGCAATAAGACGGCATAAAAAATTGTTTTTTTTTCAAAAATACTAAAACTGAAATTAATTACTCTGAGTCAACGAATTCTTTTAATGTAACTGGTCTTTAACCGTTAAATTCCAGTAGTTTTAACAAAATTAAATACTTCAAAACTAAAGATTGTAACAGAAATTCAAAGAACTTTCTAATTAGCCCAAAACGAAAGTCTTGTGGTGGTAAATGAGAAAGTTGAGTTTTAATTTTTGTATTGTCTAATTAAAATACGAAAAAAACAAGAAACTTACCGTTCATTTCCTTCATAGCTTTCGTGAAGTCGGCCGGATCCTTGAAGCTTATGAACCCGTACCCTTTGCTCTTGCTGGTCCGTCTGTCTCTTATAACTTTCGCCCTTTGAAAGGACGGAAATTTGTTGAATGTTCTTGTTAAAAGTTCATCAGTAACGTCGTTGCCCAAATCCCCACAAAAAATTCGAAAATCATCTTCAGGCCAATCAGCCAATGAATGATCTTCCCATGTTTGTCCTCCAGCTACACGCATCAATTTATGATTCTTAGTTCCTCCACCTCTTCTTTTAAAATCATACGGTCCAAACGACTGAAGCGCACTACTCGCTTCACCTTGCGAAATCGCCAATGCTGCACTAACTTTCTCATGTTTTAACTTCTTCAGTTTCTTTTCTACTTTATTTTGTAACGCCATAAAATCAACTGCTGATTGTTTAGCAACTGCTGTTGGTGCAGGTTTTGGGGTAGGTGCAGCATATAAAGTGGGTTTTGCAGAAACTACAGCCGGTTGATATATGATAGGATGTGAAAATATTTCGTAATTAGATTTTTTATGTTTGACTTGATGAGATATTAACATTGGAGGTGTAGGTGGAGGAGGTATATTTCCAAAACTAGGTATGCCAAAACCAGCATGGTACATGCCTTGGCCCGAAATTTCAGCTTTAAATCTAATATTTTAAGGTTAAGTTACAATTTCTCTTTAATTTTAAAACACGTACCTGTTCATTTCGTCTTCCATTTGACGGAATTTATTGGAATTCATCTTGCACATAACTTATTTCTTTCAGCGTTATAGTTTAAAAGAAATTTATTAAAATAATTTTGTTTACGACGAACTAACGTTTTCACAACAAACACTGTCAACTGTTAACTGATACTGAAAAAAATCTACAACGACACGAAGATTTATGAAAGGCTACAAGCGTGGAGGGGCACTCTTTGGCGCATGCGCAATAAGCGCGTAGTTTGAATTTGTGTCGTGGTTCTGAGCTTCTGCTAGATTTATTACGGTAAGTTTCTGCAAAATGTTTTGCAAATAATTAAGATAATATTTATATATCATAATTAATAAAAAGTAAATATAGTTTCATCGCAAGTGAAATTCCTGCCCCTAGACGCGTGATTCCAGAAAGTTCTAGAAAATTAAATCAGCGCTCTCTGCGTTCCTCGCCAGAAGCTCAATGACGTAACGAAGAAGTCAATCTAGCCTAAAATTATTTGACGTAAATTAATAGATTTAACCAAAAAATTGTATTAAATAGTACGCCGTGTCTAACCACACGCTAACCTGCGGCGTAAACCAGAGTTAACCGCACGCGAAATAGAAAAACCTCAAACATCGCTGCCAGCAGTGACGTCATTCTTGGGCGTCGACCCAATCCTAACAACGAGCGGCTGAGGAAAAATTTAGCAGAAGTTTAGAGTTTCATGAAAAGCAAAATTTACCATTAAAGGCAGTAGGAATATTAAATCAGCTTCAACTGTTAAATACCCAATTAGTCTTGTGCTAATTTAGTAGTGTATAAAGAGTAAAATGAAATCTTGGATTGTTGAAAATGTTTAATAA
Organism: Pyrochroa serraticornis; assembly: GCA_905333025.2. Classification (NCBI taxonomy): domain Eukaryota; kingdom Metazoa; phylum Arthropoda; class Insecta; order Coleoptera; family Pyrochroidae; genus Pyrochroa; species Pyrochroa serraticornis. The sequence continues at coordinate 1,286,168 of HG995157.1, read as the reverse complement.
TTTGAAAATATTGTTTATAATTATGCTTTTATTCTAATTTAGGTTATTTTTTGTAATAAATCATTAGTCACGGTGACAAATTCTGTTTAGGGATGATTTAATCTATAAAAATGTAATTGTTTGTTACTTCTTAGTTTATAAATTGTTATACCTCTGTAGGAATTACAGTGATATTGATGTAATGATTAACTGGTTTAAAGAAAATAAAAAAAATGCAGAGAAAAACCTTCATTTATTAATCAATTTGTTTGATAACAGAAGATAGTTGCAAGTGTGCAAACATGCTCCCCCTTTTGAACCCAATCGGATTCAGGACATTACCTACTACGCGCCTAAGGTGACGATTAACTCCTTTAACGCCACTTTTCCAAATTCCTCCAAACTGAGGTCAACGAGATGCAGTTAACTTCCATTTAATGTACGAGGTATGCTAATTTGATCCATTTGTTCGACTTCCTTTACAAATTGGTTCCGAATCAGTCGAATAGTAGAAAGTACTGACTTGTCCCATTTTAATGGCAGGGACCATAACTACAGAAGAATGACTTTTGCTTTAACAATGACGGGCCCGATTTAGCAACAGCTCCCAAAATAGAAAGTTTTGTAGCTTTTTGTCTGAACAATCACGGGTCCGATAAGTCCCAATGGGTCAAAAATACTAGCAACAACTCCCAAAATGAGCTCGGTCAAGATGGCCCCCGACTTTTGATTTTTTATTTTTTTTTCTGTGGCATCAATTGTGCTGGTTTTGTGCTAAATTATTATTATTATTATTATCAGAAAACGCCAATCGGCAATATACACACAAATCTTACAATAAAGTACAGTGAGAAGAAAAAAAAATGAGAAATTATAATAGTTTTTTAGCGTTGGTTAGAAACGTAGCGGAAGACACTTCAAAAAATTCCAGGTCACTGCAGTAGTTATTAACTAATTTAGAGATAATATTTCTAGGACCATTACACACATATTTTTTATTTGATTTTATTGAGTTCAGAAGTCTGCGTGCTCTAATATCTGGTCTAGTACAGATGAATCCAAACTGCTCGAGGATTTCGGGTGAGTCGATGTGCCCATTGACTATATTGTTGAACATTGATAGATCCGAGACCTCTCTGCGGACCAATAAGCTGCTGATCCTGTATTGGTGAAATATGTCGTCTGTATTTGTGGTTCTGGTATGGTAAGCGATATATTTACAGAGCTTCCGCTGTTAGCTAATTTGGTGTCCCAGGACATCTTAGACGGAATGACGAGGTCACTGCGTCTCTTGTTCTTGACGAACTTCCAGAATTGTGTTGAGTCCCTCTCTACTTGATGTTCAACTCTACAAATGTATTCATCGTAGCAATCAGAACTAAGGTTTTTGCATTCCTGTCTCAGTTTGCGAAAATGGAGATAAGCAGATCTAGTACGTGCTTTCTTGTAGTTGGCATGAGCCGTTCTCTTAAGTTTGATTTTTCGTTTTAGCTCTGCTGTGAACCACTTAGGAAAATCATCAAATTTCTTATAGTGTATTGGAACAAACTGGGCAATGCCCTCGTTGAGGATATCATAGAACAATTGTATTTTATCATCAACTGATTCAGTTCTGTAGATTGCAATCCAGTTTGTGTTTAGAAAGTATCCGTTGAGCGCTGGGTAATCTGCATGTTTAAACTAGTAGTATGGAATGTTGCTTGGTTTTAGTTCCGCTTTGTGTGATAGGTACATATCTATCGATGGGTGGTGTGTGTCTTCTTCCATTATGGGTACAGTCCTTACGATCTGTATTTCAGTGTTGGAAAAGCAGAGGTCAAGGAGACGACCGTATGTGTTCTGGACAACATTCATCTGTGTACATCCTATCAAAAGCATTTCATTGTAGAGCAGATTTGCACAGACTTCTTTAGGCTGGCTGCTGTGTAAGTTGTAGTCCCCTGTGAACATTAATTTACAGTTAGGGTATTTAGCTCTAATGAAGGTCAATGTGTCAATGTAACTAGTAAACGTATCTATTGTAGATTGTGGTGGCATGTAGATGCAACCAACTATGACGTCCCCATCCATACATTTAACCTTGATGAATATTTGTTCGATGTTGCATGTATTAATATTTATTAACTCCACAGATATATTGCGTTTGACTGCAATAAGGACCCCACCTCCACGACTAAATTGTGCTGATATTTTTTTCAATTGTGCCAGTCTCTAGCTGGTGGCGTTCACCGTTTTCATAAGATTAATATATTTTTTTTAATGTTACAAACGATCACAATTAAAAAAACAGCGGTACAATTGAGCACAAAATGAGCACAATTGAATAAAATAAAAAATTTCTCTAAAAGTCAGGGGGGCTAGCTGGTGGCGTTTGCCGTTTCCATAGGATCAATATATTTATTTTTAATGTTACAAACGATCACAATTAAGAAAACAGCGCTACAATTCAGCACAAAACAAGCACAATTGAGTAAGATAAAAATATTCTAAAAAAGTCAGGAGGGCTAGCTGGTGGCGTTCACCATTTTCATAGGATTAATATATTTTTTTTAATGTTACAAACAAGCACAATTGAAAAAAAACAGCGTTACAATTGAGCACAAAACGAGCACAACTAAAAAAGTTAAAAATATTTTGAAAGAAGTCAGGGGGGCTACCTAGTGGCCGTCTGCATTGCCATAGAATTAATTTCTAATTTTTTTTGATTTGTTACAAACGGGCACAATTGGAGAAAGCACCAGTATTATTGAGCACAAAAAGAGTACAATTGGGAATGCCAAAAATATTATAAAAAAATGAAAATAATGGGGGGCTGGCGGTCAAGTTGGCCCCCGGATTTGTTTTTTAGTTCTTTGTTATTTAGAGACTAGCACAATTTAGCACAAAACCAACACAATTAATGCCACAGAAAAAGAAATAAAAAATCAAAAGTCGGGGGCCATCTTGACCGAGCTCATTTTGGGAGTTGTTGCTAGTATTTTTGACCCATTGGGACTTATCGGACCCGTGATTGTTCAGACAAAAAGCTACAAAACTTTCTATTTTGGGAGCTGTTGCTAAATCGGGCCCGTCATTGTTAAAGCAAAAGTCATTCTTCGGTAGTTATGATCCCTACCATTAAAATGGGACAAGCCAGTACTTTCTACTATTCGACTGATTCGGAACCAATTTGTAAAGGAAGTTGAACAAATGGATCAAATTAGCATACCTCGTACATTAAATGGAAGTTAACTTCATCTCGTTCACCTCAGTTGGGAGGAATTTGGAAAAGTGGCGTTAAAGGAGTTAATCGTCACCTTAGGCGCGTAGTAGGTAATGTCCTGAATACGATTGGGTTCAAAAGGGGGAGCATGTTTGCACACTTGCAACCATCTTCTGTTATTAAACAAATTGATTAATAAATGAAGGTCTTTCTCTGCATTTTCTTTATTTTCTTTAAACCAGTTAATCATTACATCAATGTCACAGTAATTCTTACAGAGTTATAACAATTTATAAACTAAAAAGTAACAAACAATTAAATTTTTATAGATTAAATCATCCCTAAACAGAATTTGTCACCGTGACTAATGATTTGTTACAAAAAATAACCTAAATTAGGATAAAAGCATAATTATAAACAATATTTTCAAATTATTAAACATTTTCAACAATCCAAGATTTCATTTTACTCTTTATACACTACTAAATTAGCACAAGACTAATTGGGTATTTAACAGTTGAAGCTGATTTAATATTCCTACTGCCTTTAATGGTAAATTTTGCTGGGTTACGCCGCAGGTTAGCGTGTGGTTAGACACGGCGTACTATTTAATACAAATTTTTGGTTAAATCCGTTAATTTACGTCAAATAAATTTTAGGCTAGGTTGACTTCTTCGTTACGTCATTGAGCTTCTGGCGAGGAACGCAGAAGGCGCTGATTTAATTTTCTAGAACTTTCTGGAATCACGCGTCTAGGGGCAGGAATTTCACTTGCGATGAAACTATATTTACTTTATATTAATTATGATGCATAAATATTAACTTAATTATTTGCAAAACATTTTGCAGAAACTTACCGTAATATATCAAACAAAAGCTCAGAACCACGACACAAATTCAAACTACGCGCTTATTGCGCATGCGCCAAAGAGTGCCCCTCCACGCTTGTAGCCTTTCATAAATCTTCGTGTCGTTGTAGATTTTTTTCAGTATCAGTTAACAGTTGACAGTGTTTGGTGTGAAAACGTTAGTTCGTCGTAAACAAAATTATTTTAATAAATTTCTTTTAAATTATAACGCTGAAAGAAATAAGTTATGTGCAAGATGAATTCCAATAAATTCCGTCAAATGGAAGACGAAATGAACAGGTACGTGTTTTAAAATTAAAGAGAAATTGTAACTTAACCTTAAAATTTTAGATTTAAAGCTGAAATTTCGGGCCAAGGCATGCATCATGCTGGTTTTGGCTTACCTAGTTTTGGAAATATACCTCCTCCACCTACACCTCCAATGTTAATATCTCATCAAGTCAAACATAAAAAATCTAATTACGAAATATTTTCACATCCTATCATACATCAACCGGCTGTAGTTTCTGCAAAGCCCACTTTATATGCTGCACCTACCCCAAAACCTGCACCAACAGCAGTTGCTAAACAATCAGCAGTTGATTTTATGGCGTTACAAAATAAAGTAGAAAAGAAACTGAAGAAGTTAAAACATGAGACAGTTAGTGCAGCATTGGCGATTTCGCAAGGTAAAGCGAGTAGTGCGCTTCAGTCGTTTGGACCGTATAATTTTAAAAGAAGAGGTGGAGGAACTAAGAATCATAAATTGATGCGTGTAGCTGGAGGACAAACATGGGAAGATCATTCATTGGCTGATTGGCCTGAAGATGATTTTCGAATCTTTTGTGGGGATTTGGGCAACGACGTTACTGATGAACTTTTAACAAGAACATTCAAGAAATTTCCGTCCTTTCAAAAGGCGAAAGTTATAAGAGACAGACGGACCAGCAAGAGCAAGGGTTACGGGTTCATAAGCTTCAAGGATCCGGCCGACTTCATAAAAGCTATGAAGGAAATGAACGGTAAGTTTCCTGTTTTTTTCGTATTTTAATTAGACAATACAAAAATTAAAACTCAACTTTCTCAGTTACCACCACAAGACTTTCGTCTTTTTTCGTTAATTTGTTTCGCTAAAAGCCGCGTTTCCACCAAAAGTCGTCATGGAAACACGCCTCTAAAGGTCGAAATTTAAAGGATTGCTCCTCGAGGAAGTTTGTTAAAAAATGCACTTTTAGCGTTGCACCCCGAAACGATTCGAAATCCTTTCCCACTCTGATTATTCAAATCGTACGATTGGACATAGTGCGGCTCCTACATTCACTGATTTGTCGATGCGATAATCTCGAACGGGGGAGGCGCAGGAATTTTTTCCATAATAAAATGCAATTTTTCATCATTTTCCGAATTTTCCCCCAATTTAAGGCGATTTTCTTCTACCAAAATCTCAATTTTTTGCAATTACTGACCAGCAAGAGCAAAGGGTACGGGTTCATCAGCTTCAAACATCCGGTCGACTTCACGAAAACTATGAAGTAAATGAGCGGTAAGTTTCCTGTTTTTTTCGTATTTTAATTTGACAATACAAAAACTAAAACTCAACTTCCTCATTTACCACCACAATACTTTCGTTTTGGGCTAATTAGAAAGTTCTTTGAATTTCTGTTACAATCTTTAGTTTTGAAGTATTTAATTTTGTTAAAACTACTGGAATTTAACGGTTAAAGACCAGTTACATTAAAAGAATTCGTTGACTCAGAGTAATTAATTTCAGTTTTAGTATTTTTGAAAAAAAAAACAATTGTTTATGCCGTCTTATTCCCCCATCTTAGACTTTTTGGTTTGATAACGCAACACAACCGCGAAAATTTGATTTTAACATTTAATTTTTAAGTAAGAATTAACGAATAAAGAAAATCGGTCAAAAATAGAAATTCAACTTTGTTATTTACCAATACAGGATTTTCATTTTTGGCTTATATGTAAGTTCTTAGAATTTCCATTACAATGGGCCAGGTTCTTGTATTCGAAACTCTTTTGTGATCGTTTTTGAAGCACTGGAAATTATCACTTAAAGCGATTGATGGAGGAATTTTTTTAAATAATCGAAATGGCGCAATATGGTTGCATGATCGTCTTCAGAGACCCATACTAAAATTCAATGGGCATTTCAAAAATGAAAAAAGAATAAAAAGATCGAGGGTGTTCCATTTAAAATAAAGAAGTTGAGATCTACTTCCGGTATTATTTCTGAAATATTTTCGTTTGATCTATGTACAAAATTTCAGATATGTATCTTTGTTTCTCTATTTTCTAATGAGCCGTGAACCACCCTGTATATGATTTGACTTTCTTTCTATAGTTCTTAATAATTTTGGCTGGAAAAGACGCGCTTCCACATACGAGAACGTTCATTAGTAAATTTGCTGCAAGCAAATTTATCAATAATTTATCAATAAAAAATTATTTCGTAATTAGTAAAATTTGGGACATCAATTTGACTAAAGTTAAAGGCGACTTGGCTCACCTGTGGCTCTGTAGCGCCGCCGAACTGTCACGTCTGGCCACATGTGAGGGCACTAGTGGAAATGACGCTGGGCGTCCTGACGCCTGCCGTACAATTTCAGTACTGCCTAAAGCGGCGCATCCACCAACAATAAAAGCATTACAAAAGGCGTTACTAATTCGTCGTCACCAATCCGTTTCAAGACTTATAATTTTTGTTTCTTTTCAGGTCGTTACGTTGGCAGCAGACCGATCAAGTTGAGAAAAAGCACTTGGAGGAACAGATGCATCGATATTGTTAAGAAGAAAGAAAAGGAAAGGGCGGCTCTCCTTACTATGCTGACTTCAGGTCCTGGACGTTAGAGGTTATCCTGTAAATCGCCAAAACGAAGATATTTAATGTGCAAAATTGTATATACTTAAGAAATGTAAATTTTGAATAATTTCTCTAATTAAATTAATTAACTACATTAAATTACAATTAAACTGAGGGTAATTCTTGTAATTCTTCTGTTTCAGCTACTGGCGAATTTAGGTGGCGTCCTTCTTCTTCCTCCTTTCCTGCGTCTCCTCCCTTATAAGCCACTTAACGTTTCGGCGGAAAATAAAAATTCCCGTTAAGGTCTCGTTAATCCTTTTGTGCTCCCAAGCCATTTCGCCGCTTAAGGGTCATTTAATTATTTTTTTAAATCGTTTTAACATTTTTTTATTCTTCATTCAAGCGTCTTTTGACGATTAGGTTGTCTGGACGATCTTTTGTCAGGAAGCAATTTTCTGGAAGAAGCTCCTGCCACCCCAAGCAAATTGACAATGGTTTTATGACAGGGCGGTTTTAATCTGTACAAATGGCCTTTTATCAACTCGACCTTTTTACGTGACAAAGAGCGGGACACTTCAAAGATATCACTTAAATTTTCGACCGTAAATTTTACAAAGATAATGCTTGCAAAACCCCTGGGTCTGTTACGCAACTGCCAGAACGACACACTCAAATATGAAAATCGACGAAATTTTACTTCCATGAAAAAACCCGCTACAAGACGTTCCATTTTGGGAGCTCGGTCAAGTTGGACCCCGACTTTCGATTTTTTATTTTTTTTCCAGTGGCATCACTTGTGCTGGTTTTGTGCTAAATTGTGCTGATATTTTTTTCAATTGTGCTAGTCTCTAAATAACAAAAAACTAAAAAACAAATCCGGGGGCCAACTTGACCGCCAGCCCCCCATTATTTTCATTTTTTTATAATAACAATAAGATAAAAACATTCTATAAAAGTCAGGGGGGCTAGCTGGTGGCGTTCACCGTTTTCATAGGATTAATATATTTTTTTTAATGTTACAAACAAGCACAATTGAAAAAAAAACAGCGTTACAATTGAGCACAAAACGAGTACAACTAGAAAAGTTAAAAATATTCTGAAAAAAGTCAGGGGGACTACCTAGTGGATGTCGGCATTGCCATAGAATTACTTTCAAATTTTTTTTGATTTGTTACAAACGGGCACAATTGGAGAAAGCATCGGTATTATTGAGCACAAAACGAGTACAATTGGGAATGCCAAAAATATTATAAAAAAATGAAAATAATGGGGGGCTGGTGGTCAAGTTGGCCCCCGGATTTGTTTTTTAGTTTTTTGTTATTTAGAGACTAGCACAATTGAAAAAAATATCAGCACAATTTAGCACAAAACCAACACAATTGATGCCACAGAAAAAAAAATAAAAAATCAAAAGTCGGGGGCTAACTTGACCGAGCTGCAAAGGAATTTACTATTACCTTTGTATATGGATTATAAGTAGGACAAGGGAGGTCCAAAAAGGTTTAGTACCGGTACAAGGCGGATAGATAGCGTCGGTACTTTCAAGATCGCTCGGCTTTTGACTTTGCTTATCATCCCCACTACGGCTTGGTTTCATTCATCAACAACCGGCAGACTCCGGCGGAGACACACCAGCAATGCGTCAAAATAAACAATGAAATTTAATACGACTGTTGCCGACAACGAACAAAATATCGTTGGTCCAAGTGTTACGGGTTTCTTCTTGAAAATATAGACGATGCTGCAGAAGTGGTTGCTATGGGCACCCAAGATGATGGAAGTGCTTTACCTGAAGCGCTTTCATCATCTCCCGAACAGTTAGATGTGACTCTAGAGGAATGCTCAGCCGTTCATCTTACGGAATATTTAATAAAAAAATGTGTCGAAAAACTTGAATGCCATAATTGTCAAAAAACCTTTCTGACGGTACAGAGTTTAGAAAACAAAGAAAAAATACTTAAATATATCTTTTTAATTATTGTCCTGAAAATACGTGTTCCTTACAAACCCCAACTGAACTTTTGAAAAAGTTTATAATAATTGCTATGAGAAAAATTAGGGGGGTTATTAAGCTCGGTCAAGTTAGCCTCCCACTTTCTGATTTTAATTTTTTTTTATGTCATCAATTGTGCTGGTGTTTTGCTTAATTGCGCTGATATTTATTTCAATTGTGCTAATCTAAAAAGCAAAAAAAAAATAAATAAATCTGGGGACCAACTTAAAAACCAACCTCTTATTCTTTTTCACTTTTTTACAATATTTTTGGCTTATTCAATTGTACTCGTTAACGATGTTTTTTTTAATTGTGCTCGTTTGTAAGTAAAAAATTTTTTTAAACAAATTTGAGGAGAGACTTGACCCTCCAGCCTCCAATTATTTTTCACTTTTTTTACAATATTTTTGCATTATTCAATTGTGCTTATTTTGTGCTTACTGATACCGGTATATTTTGCTTTTTAGTAAGAAGCACAATTGAAATATACATCAGCATAATAGAGCAGAAAAGTAGCAGAATTGAATAAGCCAAAAATATTGTAAGAAAATGAAAAATAATGGCAGGCTGGTCAAATCGCCCATGAAATTAGTTTTTAATTTTTTTTTCTACTTACAAACGAGCACAATTGAAAAAACACCGGTATCAGTGGGCACAAAACGAGCACAATTGAATAAGCCAAAAATATTGCAAAAAAGTGAAAAAATGGGCTGCTAGCAATCAACTTGGCCCCCGGATTTGTTTTCAATATTTTACTCTTTAGAGATGAGTACAATTGAAATAAATATCGGCACAATTGAGCACAAAACCAGCACAATTTATGACATTAAAAAATATTAAAATCTGAAAGTGAGAGGCTAACTTGACCGAACTGGGTCATTAAAGTTTTATTGGGCCAAAAAATATTGTAAAGCGCATAAAAGTTTCTATTATAAAAACTGGAACTAAAAATGTCCCGAAATGACTTCAAACAGAAACATCTGCATCACATAGAGATTTTATTTTAGAATTTTGAAACAAGACATTAATTTATAAGTGAAGCCAAATTTAAAACTACAAAGAAGCCAACCAAAATATCTATTCTGCAGCATTAGTAAATTATTTGTTCTCTTTTTCACGGGTAAAAAATTCTGTATTCGCGGATCCAAAACTATCGGTTTATCAAAATATTTATAAACAAACAAAATCTAGTGTCGTGATGCCGATATGTGACATTAAACTTAGAAAATTTGAGTGAAAGTTTATGAATGGCAAATAAGCTTTGTGTTTTCTTCAAAAAAATTGATCTGATAATAATAATTAATCTTGCTAAAATTCATCAAATTACTTTTATTATAATATATTTTTTTTATTATTTTGCAACCATGAAACGGATTCTTTATATTTCCAACAAATTACAAAATGCCACTCTGTATTAGCGGCACATTTTCGGAACGTACAATCGCCTTGCATTTCCAACTCGTATGTTAACATTTGAAACTAGCAACCCATTCTTATCGACTTAAGTGGATATCCGATTTTACTACGTAACGTGTCAAGTGTAAACAGCAAGGGCATTTACGTCGTTACGCACGAGATTCCAGTCTGCTTAGCTCAGATTTTTACCAAATGGATGGTTTGCATGGAATACCGATAGAAGCAGCACTTTCCACAAAGTAGCGTTGGCCTACTAGAAATAATCATACAACGCTACTACGTAAACGAGGACACTTACGAGGGTGGTTGGTACAAGGGGTTTCGGCAAGGTTACGGCGTTTATGTTTATAAACAACTTAACGTCACCCATACTGGTAATCAATTGCATAAGAGTTTTCAATTAGTTTTGGTCGGCAACAATTTTTGGTAGGTATTTGGAAGGACGGCCGCATGGAGGGTGCAGGAATTTTAGATTACGGCTGCTACAAATACCACGGAAAATTCGAAAAAAACTTACCGAAATGCTCGGGTTGTTTCCTTTTCGATAACGAGAAATTTATGCAGCACGGATTTTACGTCAATTTGCGAAACCCCGCTTTCGACTGCATCGGAGCTGATAAACTAGCATTGGACGACACTTTAGAAAGTTAGAAACTGGCGTTTTATTAAGGGGTGAAAATACGGGGGTTTTATTGGTACAAGAAAAACTCGCAATAAATTCCCTCTAGTTTCCTCCATTAAAAGAAGAAATCTATAAATTCAGTGATTCAATGTGAATTTCAGATCCTGATTATCGCGGAAATCCTAGAGGAATCGTTCCAATTTGGCGAGCGAGAAGCGTAACTGAATTTATACCGGAACTGCTACCTCCAGAACCAGTTCAATTACCAATTGACGATTCTCAAATGATGATCGTTGATATCATTGATTACCTCCAACAATATGATAAGGGAGGAGATGCAGGAAAGGAGGAAGAAGAAGGACGCCACTTAAATTCGCCAGTAGCTGAAACAGAAGATTTACAAGAATTACCCCCAGTTTAATTGTAATTTAATGTAGTTAATTAATTTAATTAGAGAAATTATTCAAAATTTACATTTCTTAAGTATATACAATTTTGCACATTAAATATCTTCGTTTTGGCGATTTACAGGATAACTTCTAACGGCCAGGACCTGAAGTCAGCATAGTAAGGAGAACCGCCTTTTCCTTTTCTTTTTTCTTAACAATATCGATGCATCTGTTCCTCCAAGTGCTTTTTCTCAACTTGATCGGTCTGCTGCCAACGTAACGACCTGAAAAGAAACAAAAATTATAAATCTTGAAACGGATTGGTGACGACGAATTAGTAACGCCTTTTGTAATGCTTTTATTGTTGGTGGATGCGCCGCTTTAGGCAGTACTGAAATTATACGGCAGGCGTCAGGACGCCCAGCGTCATTTCCTCTAGTGCCCACACATGTGGCCAGACGTGACAGTTCGGCGGCGCTACAGAGCGACAGGTGAGCCAAGTCGCCTTTAAATTTAGTCAAATTGATGTCCCAAATTTTATTAATTACGAAATAATTTTTTATTGATAATTTATTGATAAATTTGCTTGCAGCAAATTTACTAATGAAGGTTGTCGTATGTGGAAGCGCGTGTTTTCCAGCCGAGATTACTAAGAACTATAGAAAGAAAATCAAATCATATACAGGGTGGTTCACGGCTCATTAGAAAATAAAGAAACAAAGATACAAATCTGAAATTTTGTACATAGATCAAACGAAAATATTTCAGAAATAATACCGGAAGTTGATCTCAACTTCTTTATTTTAAATGGAACACCCTCCATCTTTTTATTCTTTTTTCATTTTTGAAATGCCCATTGAATTTTAGTATGGATCTCTGAAGACGATCATGCAACCATATTGCGCCATTTCGATCATTTAAAAAAATTCCTCCATCAATCGCTTTAAGTGATAATTTTCAGTGCTTCAAAAACGATCACAAAAGAGGTTCGAATACAAGTACCTGGCCCATTGTAATAGAAATTCTAAGAACTTACATATAAGCCGAAAATGAAAATCCTGTATTGGTAAATAAGAAAGTTGAATTTCTATTTTTGACCGATTTTCTTTATTCGTTAATTCTTACTTAAAAATTAAATGTTAAAATCAAATTTTCGCCCTTGTGTTGCGTTAACAAACCAAAAAGTCTAAAATGGGGCAATAAAACGGCATAAAGAATTGTTTTTTTTTCAAAAATACTAAAACTGAAATTAATTACTCTGAGTCAACGAATTTCTTTTAATGTAACTGGTCCTTAATCGATAAATTCCAGAACATTTAACAAAATTAAATACTTCAAAACTAAAGATTTTAACAGAAATTCAAAGAACTTTCTAATTAGTCCAAAACGAAAGTCTTGTGGTGGTAAATGAGGAAGTTGAGTTTTAATTTTTGTATTGTCTAATTAAAATACGAAAGAAACAGGAAACTTACCGTTCATTTCCTTCATAGCTTTCGTGAAGTCGGCCGGATCCTTGAAGCTTATGAAGCCGTACCCTTTGCTCTTACTGGTCCGTCTGTCTCTTATAACTTTCGCCCTTTGATAGGACGGAAATTTGTTAAATGTTTTTGTTAAAAGTTCATCAGTAACGTCGTTGCCCAAATCCCCACAAAAAATTCGAAAATCATCTTCAGGCCAATCAGCCAATGACTGATCTTCCCATGTTTGTACTCCAGCTACACGCATCAATTTATGATTCTTAGTTCCTCCACCTCTTCTTTTAAAATCATACGGTCCAAACGACTGAAGCGCACTACTCGCTTTACCTTGCGAAATCGCCAATGCTGCACTAACTGTCTCATGTTTTAACTTCTTCAGTTTCTTTTCTACTTTATTTTGTAACGCCATAAAATCAACTGCTGATTGTTTAGCAACTGCTGTTAGTGCAGGTTTTGGGGTAGGTGCAGCATATAAAGTGGGTTTTGCAGAAACTACAGCCGGTTGATATATGATAGGATGTGAAAATATTTCGTAATTAGATTTTTTATGTTTGACTTGATGAGATATTAACATTGGAGGTGTAGGTGGAGGAGGTATATTTCCAAAACTAGGTAAGCCAAAACCAGCATGGTACATGCCTTGGCCCGAAATTTCAGCTTTAAATCTAAAATTTTAAGGTTAAGTTACAATTTCTCTTTAATTTTAAAACACGTACCTGTTCATTTCGTCTTCCATTTGACGGAATTTATTGGAATTCATCTTGCACATAACTTATTTCTTTCAGCGTTATAGTTTAAAAGAAATTTATTAAAATAATTTTGTTTACGACGAACTAACGTTTTCACAACAAACACTGTCAACTGTTAACTGATACTGAAAAAAATCTACAACGACACGAAGATTTAAGAAAGGCTACAAGCGTGGAGGGGCACTCTTTGGCGCATGCGCAATAAGCGCGTAGTTTGAATTTGTGTCGTGGTTCTGAGATTCTGCTAGATTTATTATGGTAAGTTTCTGCAAAATGTTTTGCAAATAATTAAGATAATATTTATATATCATAATTAATAAAAAGTAAATATAGTTTCATCGTAAGTGAAATTCCTGCCCCTAGACGCGTGATTCCAGAAAGTTCTAGAAAATTAAATCAGCGCTCTCTGCGTTCCTCGCCAGAAGCTCAATGACGTAACGAAGAAGTCAATCTAGCCTAAAATTTATTTGACGTAAATTAATAGATTTAACCAAAAAATTGTATTAAATAGTACGCCGTGTCTAACCACACGCTAACCTGCGGCGTAAACCTGAGTTAGCCGCACGCGAAATAGAAAAACCTCAAACATCGCTGCCAGCAGTGACGTCATTCTTGGGCGTCGACCCAATCCTAACAACGAGCGGCTGAGGAAAAATTTAGCAGAAGTTTAGAGTTTCATGAAAAGCAAAATTAACCATTAAAGGCAGTAGGAAGATTAAATCAGCTTCAACTGTTAAATACCCAATTAGTCTTGTGCTAATTTAGTAGTGTATAAAGAGTAAAATGAAATCTTGGATTGTTGAAAATGTTTAATAATTTGAAAATATTGTTTATAATTATGCTTTTATCCTAATTTAGGTTATTTTTTGTAATAAATCATTAGTCACGGTGACAAATTCTGTTTAGGGATGATTTAATCTATAAAAATTTAATTGTTTGTTACTTTTTATTTTATAAATTGTTATACCTCTGTAGGAATTACAGTGATATTGATGTAATGATTAACTGGTTTGAAGAAAATAAAAAAAATGCAGAGAAAAACCTTCATTTATTAATCAATTTGTTTGATAACAGAAGATAGTTGCAAGTGTGCAAACATGCTCCCCCTTTTGAACCCAATCGGATTCAGGACATTACCTACTACGCGCCTAAGGTGACGATTAACTCCTTTAACGCCACTTTTCCGAATTCCTCCCAACTGAGGTGAACGAGATGCAGTTAACTTCCATTTAATGTACGATGTATGCTAATTTGATCCATTTGTTCGACTTCCTTTACAAATTGGTTCCGAATCAGTCAAATAGTAGAAAGTACTGACTTGTCCCATTTTAATGGCAGGGACCATAACTACAGAAGAATGACTTTTGCTTTAACAATGACGGGCCCGATTTAGCAACAGCTCCCAAAATAGAAAGTTTTGTAGCTTTTTGTCTGAACAATCACGGGTCCGATAAGTCCCAATGGGTCAAAAATACTAGCAACAACTCCCAAAATTAGCTCGGTCAAGTTGGCCCCCGACTTTTGATTTTTAATTTTTTTTTCTGTGGCATCAATTGTGCTGGTTTTGTGCTAAATTGTGCTAGTCTCTAAATAACAAAGAACTAAAAAACAAATCCGGGGACCAACTTGACCGCCAGCCCCCCATTATTTTCATTTTTTTATAATATTTTTGGCATTCCCAATTGTACTCGTTTTGTGCTCAATAATACCGATGCTTTCTCCAATTGTGCCCGTTTGTAACAAATCAAAAAAAAATTTGAAAGTAATTCTATGGCAATGCCGACGGCCACTAGGTAGCCCCCCTGACTTTTTTCAGAATATTTTTAACTTTTCTAGTTGTACTCGTTTTGTGCTCAATTGTAACGCTGTTTTTTTTTCAATTGTGCTTGTTTGTAACATTAAAAAAAATATATTAATCCTATGAAAACGGTGAACGCAACCAGCTAGCCCCCCTGACTTTTATAGAATGTTTTTATCTTATTGTTATTATAAAAAAATGAAAATAATGGGGGGCTAATGGGAGAAATTCAATGGTTTGGTGCAACTATCTTCTCGATTTCGTTTACTTCTCAGGGGGATTTTCGTGCTTTTATTTTGAGTGTTTTATATCGGATTGCTTGGGGTGAGTTGCTCTTTCAGTTGATGCTTGTCATTTCTGATTTTGAAGCGTTATCTTTGTGATTTCTGCTAATTGCGCGGTTTGTTAACTCTTTTTTTCGTTATCGGTGTTGCTCATAGGCGCATATTATAGTTCTACCGCTTCGTTTAAGTCTTGTTTGCAGTGCCTGCTTCCCGAATTTTGCCGCCACACGTTGCTTTTCTATAGGAAACGAGTGTAGATGTTGGGCACTTGATAGCTTCTTGTGGCTGGTGACCGTGGGGCCTGCCTTGGGTCGTTGGGTGAATGATATATTATTCACTGAACTCTTGGGTATATTAATTTCGGCATGGCTCCGATTTGCGATGCGTGCGGAACTGCTTTTTCCTCATCGTCGCCCGGACTTTTGTGCGGTGGGACCTGCAAAAATTCTTATCATTTTGAATGCGTACAGCTGCCACGTGAGTTGGCTAAATTGTTGAAAGGTGTTAAAGGGTTTTCTTGGAAGTGCGATGGGTGTCAGCAGACCTGCATGAGCATTGATCGTGATGCCTTGGGCAGGATTCTTCAGGACACGCTTAATCAGTCATTGTCTGTGTTAATGGGAAATATTGAGTCATTTAAAAGGGATTTCATGGATCTTGCTGCTCGTACACTGGGGGAGCGACGCGAATCTGGGTTGTCGATGGACCGTCCTTTACTCCGGGATGCTGTGTCCGAGTCTTACGCGGCGGTTGCAGCGGCGTCCGCCCGGTCTAAGGTTATTGTCAGGCCTGTTGATAGGAGGCAGAGTGGTGGGAAAACAAAAGCAGATATACTTGCCAAGGTTGACCCTGTCGGGGAGGAGATAGATATCATGCGGGTCAGACAGTCCAGAGATGGAGCGGTGATTTTAAGTTGTCGTAATGCTGATGAATCATCAAAATTCAGTAAACTGGCACGGGAAAAGCTGTCTTCTGATTATGAGGTGCAGGCATTAAAAACTGTGTGCCCTAAAGTAAGAATTGTGGGTATGTCTGAGTCCTTGGAAAAGAGTTTGCTGCGTGATTATCTGCGTAAGCAGAACAGCGATTTATTTGGGACGGACTCTGTTTGCGAAGTTGTGTCGGTTACGCCTCTGAAGAGAGATTCGGCTACATTTCAGGCGACGGTACGGGTTGATGCTGTCAGCTATAAAAGGGTATTGGATGTTGGTCATGTGTTGATTGGTCTGGATGGCTGCTCTGTGTATGACGCTGTCTCGCTTCGTAGGTGTTTTTGCTGCAATGGACTTAACCACATTGCTGATCGTTGTCCTAAGAAAAGCACTCCTGTGTGCCCTCTCTGTGCTGGGAACCACCCCGTTAAGGCGTGCCAGCTCAGTGCGGATCAAAAAAAACAGTACCGGTGTACCAATTGTATAGAGTTTAACAGGGGCCATGGAGGGACCTTGGATGTCGGCCGTGCGGCGTGGGACGCGGGTGCTTGTGGGGTTTATAATAAATCCCTTTCTGAATTAAAATGTGATCTCTTTGGCATTCCTTTTGACGGGAGTTTGGTCCGTTCGGCCTCCTAGCAGTTAACTAGTTCATGTTCTATTTCTTGTGTTGGACCCGATGTTCTTTTATACTATCAAAATGTCCGCGGTGTATGTACTAAGACACATGTTTTAGCAGATGCTGTTTTGTCGTGTTCCTACTCTATTATTATTTTTTCTGAGACATGGCTGCATTCAGGTATTGACTCTTCTGAGATTTTTAGTGAATGTTACACAGTTTTTAGAGAGGATAGAAATTTTCAGCGTGTGGGCTTGTCTCGGGGTGGTGGTGTACTGTTAGCGGTTGATAGCTCTTTGCCGACGTCTCCCCTTGTACTTACGGATTTGGGTTGGAAAGATTTGCCGTTAGTTGATGTACTCGCGGTTAAAGTTTCGTTGCGTTTTCGTCCGTTATACATTTTGGTTTTTTATATTCAGCCGCAGACAGGACTGCAAGTCTACGAGCAGGTATTTGAAATGCTGAGTTTGATTGAAAGTTTGTTGGGTGCAGATGTGATAATATGTGGGGACTTTAATTTATGTGACTATATTCGGTATCTGGATGAGGGAAGGGTTGTTGGAGCTACAGCTGCACTGTTAAATTTTCTTGAGCTTATGAACTATGCGCAGTATAATAAAGTTTATAATAATTGTAGACGTATTCTAGATCTATTTATTAGCAGTTTTCCCTGTCCCGTGGAGAGAGCGCGGGACACTCTGTTGCCTGAAGATGATTATCATCCGGCGCTATCTGTTGTGGTTGGGCGGGCTGGGCGTGTGAGTTCTCACCGCCACCTTCGAGGCAATGATTATCTGAGTTTTAAATTTCGAAAGGCTAACCTGGTTGAGGTTTATAGGAGCTTATCTGAGGTGGATTGGTCTGTCCTATCGGTGGATCTCAATGTTGATGAGGCCTGCAACATTTTCTACGGCAAGCTTTATTCATGCTTTGAGAGGTTTGTTCCTAGAGGTGCCACCCATCGTTCGAGACGTTATCCTCCTTGGTTTAGTAAAGATATAATTAGAAACATTAAACGCAAGTGGAAATTATTGAGACATATTAGAAGGGTGGGGGGAGAGTATCTAAAGGTTGAGTTCCGACTGCTGAGAGCGAATATCAAGAGATCCATTGAATCCTCCCGAAAAGCCTATATTGCTGGTGTTGAACGTAACATTAGAGATGACCCATCTAAGTTCTGGTCGTATGTAAGTACGAAATCGAACTCTGTTTCTGGGGAAATGACGTTTCGGGATCGCCGGTTGGATTCGCCGCGGGAGATTGTGGACGCGTTTGCTGCGTTTCTTGCTTCAACGTATGGCGCATTGCGCCAGTCTGTTGACGATAGCGCGGACGGACTTAGGGGTGATTGTCTGAACATTGTTGGTTTCTCGGCGCGGGAAGTTTTGGCGGTGCTGATGAAGATGAGAGGAAGATTGACGGCTGGGCTTGATGGGGTTCCCGCGTTCTTGTTGAAGGATTGCGCATCCTTGCTTGCGTGGCCTCTATCGCGGGTTTTCACTATTGTGGTTGGACATGGCATATTCCCTGATATGTGGAAAAGTGCAAGGGTTACTCCAGTTTTCAAAAAGGGAGATAGGGGGAAAATTGAGAATTATAGGCCGGTTTCTATTATTTCCAATTTTGCTAAGGTGTTTGAAACTTTATTGCATGGATGCATTTATCACCATGTTAAACCCAGGATTACGGACATACAGCATTGCTTTATGAGGGGTAGGTCTACGGCGACCAATTTGCCATGCATTTCGGATTTTATTGCTCGGAGTATTGATGATAGTGTGCAAACTGATGTCATTTATACAGACTTTTCTAAAGCATTTGATAGTCTGGACCAAGGTATCTTATTGAGGAAACTGCATTTGTTTGGGTTGTCTGATATGTTAATTCAGTTGTTTAGATCCTATTTTGCCGATAGAAAGCAATGTGTGTTTTGGAACGGCTTTAAGTCACACGATATAATGGTTATGTCTGGCGTACCGCAGGGTTCGGTTTTGGGTCCTCTTCTTTTTAACATTTTTGTTAACGACATTGTTGAGAATTTGAGAGACGGTTGCCTAATTTTTGCGGATGATGTTAAAATATTTAAAGGGATTGCTCACCGAAGTGACTGTGAAGAGCTCCAATTAAATTTGACACGAATTGTTAATTGGAGCAATATTAATTGCTTAGATCTGAATGTTGATAAGTGCTGCGTGGTGTCTTACACGACTAGGGAGACTAGTATCAAGTTTGATTACATGGTGGCTGAATGTAAAATTCAGAGATTATCCTCTTATAGAGATTTGGGCGTGTTATTTGATAGTAGGCTGTCTTTTGCGGATCATATACAAGTGACGGTTGCTGCGGCGTATAGAGCCCTGGGTTGTGTTATAAGAAATTCCAGTGAGTTTACTTCCACTAGCTCTATAAAGTTACTATATTGTTCACTTGTTAGATCAAAACTTGAGTATGCATCGATTGTTTGGTCGCCCATATACCTGGTTCATAGAAAAAGTTTAGGGAAAGTACAGAGAAGAGCTGATAAATATATGTGTTATAGGATGGAAGGGAGTTATCCGTCAAGGGGTTGTCTTCAGAAGAGTTTACTTGTTAAGTTGGAACTCAATGAATTGATGGATAGACGTCGATATGCTGCGGTTCTCCTTCTGCATAAAATATTGAATGGAAAGGTTGAATGTTCCTACGTCTTGGGCAAACTAAACTTTCGGGTTCCTAGATCTGGCATTAAAGAATGCTTGACATTCTACAGCAGGAAGAGTAGAATAAATATTGGACAGGGTGCCCCCATTAATTTCATTTGTGAGGCTTACAACAGCGTATGTGAAAAGGTAGACATTTTTTCTGCAACGCCGCGGGAAATAAGAAATAAAATGTTATTGAGCTATTTCTGTTAATTGTTAATCTGCTAATTGTTAATTCTGTTAAAGTGTCTTATCTTACATGATGTTATAGAATTATTATTTAGTTATTAGCCTGTAATTGGGTAGTTACCTGTAGGTTAATTAATTCATTAAATTAAATTAAATTAAATTATCTTTGTAAAATTTACGGTCGAAGATTTAAGTGATATCTTTGAAGTGTCCCGCTCTTTGTCACGTAAAAAGGTCGAGTTGTTAAAAGGCCATTTGTACAGATTAAAACCGCCCTGTCATAAAACCATTGTCAATTTGCTTGGGGTGGCAGGAGCTTCTTCCAGAAAATTGCTTCCTGACAAAAGATCGTCCAGACAACCTAATCGTCAAAAGACGCTTGAATGAAGAATAAAAAAATGTTAAAACGATTTAAAAAAATAATTAAATGACCCTTAAGCGGCGAAATGGCTTGGGAGCACAAAAGGATTAACGAGACCTTAACGGGAATTTTTATTCTCCGCCGAAACGTTAAGTGGCTTATAAGGGAGGAGACGCAGGAAAGGAGGAAGAAGAAGGACGCCACCTAAATTCGCCAGTAGCTGAAACAGAAGAATTACAAGAATTACCCCCAGTTTAATTGTAACTTAATGTAGTTAATTAATTTAATTAGAGAAATTATTCAAAATTTACATTTCTTAAGTATATACAATTTTGCACATTAAATATCTTCGTTTTGGCGATTTACAGGATAACTTCTAACGGCCAGGACCTGAAGTCAGCATAGTAAGGAGAGCCGCCCTTTCCTTTTCTTTCTTCTTAACAATATCGATGCATCTGCTCCTCCAAGTGCTTTTTCTCAACTTGATCGGTCTGCTGCCAACGTAACGACCTGAAAAGAAACAAAAATTATAAATCTTGAAACGGATTGGTGACGACGAATTAGTAACGCCTTTTGTAATGCTTTAATTGTTGGTGGATGCGCCGCTTTAGGCAGTACTGAAATTGTACGGCAGGCGTCAGGACGCCCAGCGTCATTTCCACTAGTGCCCTCACATGTGGCCAGACGTGACAGTGCGGCGGCGCTACAGAGCCACAGGTGAGCCAAGTCGCCTTTAACTTTAGTCAAATTGATGTCCCAAATTTTATTAATTACGAAATAATTTTTTATTGATAGATTATTGATAAATTTGCTTGCAGCAAATTTACTAATGAACGTTGTCGTATGTGGAAGCGCGTGTTTTCCAGCCAAACTTACTAAGAACTATAGAAAGAAAGTCAAATCATATACAGGGTGGTTCACGGCTCATTAGAAAATAAAGAAACAAAGATACAAATCTGAAATTTTGTAAATAGATCAAACGAAAATATTTCAGAAATAATACCGGAAGTAGATCTCAACTTCTTTATTTTAAATGGAACACCCTCGATCTTTTTATTCTTTTTTCATTTTTGAAATGCCCATTGAATTTTAGTATGGGTCTCTGAAGACGATCATGCAACCATATTGCGCCATTTCGATCATTTAAAAAAATTCCTCCATCAATCGCTTTAAGTGATAATTTCCAGTGCTTCAAAAACGATCACAAAAGAATTTCGAATACAAGAACCTGGCCCATTGTAATGGAAATTCTAAGAACTTACATATTAGCCAAATATGAAAATCCTGTAGTGGTAAATAAGAAAGTTGAATTTCTATTTTTGACCAATTTTCTTGATTCGTTAATTCTTACTTAAAAATTAAATGTTAAAATCAAATTTTTGCCGTTGTGTTGCGTTAACAAACCAAAAATACTAAAATGGGGCAATAAGACGGCATAAAAAATTGTTTTCTTTTCAAAAATACTAAAACTGAAATTAATTACTCTGAGTCAACGAATTCTTTTAATGTAACTGGTCTTTAACCGTTAAATTCCAGT
The DNA here is from genome assembly GCA_905333025.2 of Pyrochroa serraticornis. NCBI lineage: Eukaryota > Metazoa > Arthropoda > Insecta > Coleoptera > Pyrochroidae > Pyrochroa > Pyrochroa serraticornis. The sequence goes on along the minus strand of HG995157.1, from coordinate 1,264,270 downwards.
GGTTTTAACAAAATTAAATACTTCAAAACTAAAGATTGTAACAGAAATTCAAAGAACTTTCTAATTAGCCCAAAACGAAAGTCTTGTGGTGGTAAATGAGAAAGTTGAGTTTTAATTTTTGTATTGTCTAATTAAAATACGAAAAAAACAGGAAACTTACCGCTCATTTCCTTCATAGTTTTCGTGAAGTCGACCGGATGCTTGAAGCTGATGAACCCGTACCCTTTGCTCTTGCTGGTCAGTAATTGCAAAAAATTGAGATTTTGGTAGAAGAAAATCGCCTTAAATTGGGGGAAAATTCGGAAAATGATGAAAAATTGCATGTTATTATGGAAAAAATTCCTGCGCCTCCCCCGTTCCAGATTATCGCATCGACAAATCAGTGAATGTAGGAGCCGCACTATGTCCAATCGTACGATTTGAATAATCAGAGTGGGAAAGGATTTCGAATCGTTTCGGCGTGCAACGCTAAAGGTGCATTTTTTAACCAACTTCCTCGAGGAGCAATCCTTTAAATTTCGTCCTTTAGAAGCGTGTTTCCATGACGACTTTTGGTGGAAACGCAGCTTTTAGCGGAACAAATTAACGAAAAAAGAACGAAAGTCTTGTGGTGGTAACTGAGAAAGTTGAGTTTTAATTTTTGTATTGTCTAATTAAAATACGAAAAAAACAAGAAACTTACCGTTCATTTCCTTCATAGCTTTCGTCAAGTCGGCCGGATCCTTGAAGCTTATGAACCCGTACCCTTTGCTCTTGCTGGTCCGTCTGTCTCTTATAACTTTCGCCCTTTGAAAGGACGGAAATTTGTTGAATGTTCTTGTTAAAAGTTCATCAGTAACGTCGTTGCCCAAATCCCCACAAAAAATTCGAAAATCATCTTCAGGCCAATCAGCCAATGAATGATCTTTCCATGTTTGTCCTCCAGCTACACGCATCAATTTATGATTCTTAGTTCCTCCACCTCTTCTTTTAAAATCATACGGTCCAAACGACTGAAGCGCACTACTCGCTTTACCTTGCGAAATCGCCAATGCTGCACTAAATTTCTCATGTTTTAACTTCTTCAGTTTCTTTTCTACTTTATTTTGTAATGCCATAAAATCAACTGCTGATTGTTTAGCAACTGCTGTTGGTGCAGGTTTTGGGGTAGGTGCAGCATATAAAGTGGGTTTTGCAGAAACTACAGCCGGTTGATATATGATAGGATGTGAAAATATTTCGTAATTAGATTTTTTATGTTTGACTTGATGAGATATTAACATTGGAGGTGTAGGTGGAGGAGGTATATTTCCAAAACTAGGTAAGCCAAAACCAGCATGGTACATGCCTTGGCCCGAAATTTCAGCTTTAAATCTAAAATTTTAAGGTTAAGTTACAATTTCTCTTTAATTTTAAAACACGTACCTGTTCATTTCGTCTTCCATTTGACGGAATTTATTGGAATTCATCTTGCACATAACTTATTTCTTTCAGCGTTATAGTTTAAAAGAAATTTATTAAAATAATTTTTTTTACGACGAACTAAAGTTTTCACAACAAACACTGTCAACTGTTAACTGATACTGAAAAAAATCTACAACGACACGAAGATTTATGAAAGGCTACAAGCGTGGAGGGGCACTCTTTGGCGCATGCGCAATAAGCGCGTAGTTTGAATTTGTGTCGTGGTTCTGAGCTTCTGCTAGATTTATTACGGTAAGTTTCTGCAAAATGTTTTGCAAATAATTAAGATAATATTTATATATCATAATTAATATAAAGTAAATATAGTTTCATCGCAAGTGAAATTCCTGCCCCTAGACGCGTGATTCCAGAAAGTTCTAGAAAATTAAATCAGCGCCCTCTGCGTTCCTCGCCAGAAGCTCAATGACGTAACGAAGAAGTCAATCTAGCCTAAAATTATTTGACGTAAATTAATAGATTTAACCATAAAATTGTATTAAATAGTACTCCGTGTCTAACCACACGGTAACCTGCGGCGTAAACCAGAGTTAACCGCACGCGAATTAGATAAACCTCAAACATCGCTGCCAGCAGTGACGTCATTCTTGGGCGTCGACCCAATCCTAACAACGAGCGGCTGAGGAAAAATTTAGCAGAAGTTTAGAGTTTCATGAAAAGCAAAATTTACCATTAAAGGCAGTAGGAAGATTAAATCAGCTTCAACTGTTAAATACCCAATTAGTCTTGTGCTAATTTAGTAGTGTATAAAGAATAAAATGAAATCTTGGATTGTTGAAAATGTTTAATAATTTGAAAATATTGTTTATAATAATGCTTTTATCCTAATTTAGGTTATTTTTTGTAATAAATCATTAGTCACGGTGACAAATTCTGTTTAGGGATGATTTAATCTATAAAAATTTAATTGTCTGTTACTTTTTAGTTTATAAATTGTTATACCTCTGTAGGAATTACAGTGATATTGATGTAATGATTAACTGGTTTAAAGAAAATAAAGAAAATGCAGAGAAAGACCTTCATTTATTAATCAATTTGTTTAATAACAGAAGATGGTTGCAAGTGTGCAAACATGCTCCCCCTTTTGAACCCAATCGTATTCAGGACATTACCTACTACGCGCCTAAGGTGACGATTAACTCCTTTAACGCCACTTTTCCAAATTCCTCCCAACTGAGGTGAACGAGATGAAGTTAACTTCCATTTAATGTACGAGGTATGCTAATTTGAGCCATTTGTTCAACTTCCTTTACAAATTGGTTCCGAATCAGTCGAATAGTAGAAAGTACTGGCTTGTCCCATTTTAATGGCAGGGACCATAACTACAGAAGAATGACTTTTGCTTTAACAATGACGGGCCCGATTTAGCAACAGCTCCCAAAATAGAAAGTTTTGTAGCTTTTTGTCTGAACAATCACGGGTCCGCTAAGTCCCAATGGGTCAAAAATACTAGCAACAACTCCCAAAATGAGCTCGGTCAAGATGGCCCCCGACTTTTGATTTTTTATTTCTTTTTCTGTCGCATTAATTGTGTTGGTTTTGTGCTAAATTGTGCTAGTCTCTAAATAACAAAGAACTAAAAAACAAATCCGGGGGCCAACTTGACCGCCAGCCCCCCATTATTTTCATTTTTTTATAATATTTTTGGCATTCCCAATTGTACTCTTTTTGTGCTCAATAATACTGGTGCTTTCTCCAATTGTGCCCGTTTGTAACAAATCAAAAAAAATTAGAAAGTAATTCTATGGCAATGCAGACGGCCACTAGGTAGCCCCCCTGACTTTTTTCAGAATATTTTTAACTTTTTTAGTTGTGCTCGTTTTGTGCTCAATTGTAACGCTGTTTTTTTTTCAATTGTGCTTGTTTGTAACATTAAAAAAAATATATTAATCCTATGAAAACGGTGAACGCCACCAGCTAGCCCTCCTGACTTTTTTAGAATATTTTTATCTTACTCAATTGTGCTCGTTCTGTGCTGAATTGTAGCGCTGTTTTCTTAATTGTGATCGTTTGTAACATTAAAAATAAATATATTGATCCTATGGAAACGGCAAACGCCACCAGCTAGCCCCCCTGACTTTTATAGAAATTTTTTATTTTATTCAATTGTGCTCATTTTGTGCTCAATTGTACCGCTGCTTTTTTAATTGTGATCGTTTGTAACATTAAAAAAAATATATTAATCTTATGAAAACGGTGAACGCCACCAGCTAGAGACTGGCACAATTGAAAAAAATATCAGCACAATTTAGTCGTGGAGGTGGGGTCCTTATTGCAGTCAAACGCAATATATCTGTGGAGTTAATAAATATTAATACATGCAACATCGAACAAATATTCATCAAGGTTAAATGTATGGATGGGGACGTCATAGTTGGTTGCATCTACATGCCACCACAATCTACAATAGATACGTTTACTAGTTACATTGACACATTGACCTTCATTAGAGCTAAATACCCTAACTGTAAATTAATGTTCACAGTGGACTACAACTTACCCAGCAGCCAGCCTAAAGAAGTCTGTGCAAATCTGCTCTACAATGAAATGCTCTTGATAGGATGTACACAGATGAATGTTGTCCAGAACACATACGGTCGTCTCCTTGACCTCTGCTTTTCCAACACTAAAATACAGATCTTAAGGACTGTACCCATAATGGAAGAAGACACACACCACCCATCGATAGATATGTACCTATCACACAAATCGGAACTAAAACCAAGCAACATTCCATACTACTAGTTTAAACATGCAGATTACCCAGCGCTCAACGGATACTTTCTAAACACAAACTGGATTGCAATCTACAGAACTGAATCAGTTGATGATAAAATACAATTGTTCTATGATATCCTCAACGAGGGCATTGCCCAGTTTGTTCCAATACACTATAAGTAATTTGATGATTTTCCTAAGTGGTTCACAGCAGAGCTAAAACGAAAAATCAAACTTAAGAGAACGGCTCATGCCAACTACAAAGAAGCACGTACTAGATCTGCTTATCTCCATTTTCGCAAACTGAGACAGGAATGCAAAAACCTTAGTTCTGATTGCTACGATGAATACATTTGTAGAGTTGAACATCAAGTAGAGAGGGACTCAACACAATTCTGGAAGTTCGTCAAGAACAAGAGACGCAGTGACCTCGTCATTCCGTCTAAGTTGTCCTGGGACACCAAATTAGCTAACAGCGGAAGCTCTGTAAATACATTGCTTACCATACCAGAACCACAAATACAGACGACATATTTCACCAATACAGGATCAGCAGCTTATTGGTCCGCAGAGAGGTCTCGGATCTATCAATGTTCAACAATATAGTCAACGGGCACATCGACTCACCCGAAATCCTCGAGCAGTTTGGATTCATCTGTACTAGACCAGATATTAGAGCACGCAGACTTCTGAACTCAATAAAATCAAATAAAAAATATGTGTGTAATGGTCCTAGAAATAGGATCTCTAAATTAGTTAATAACTACTGCAGTGACCTGGAATTTTTTGAAGTGTCTTCCGCTACGTTTCTAACCAACGCTAAAAAACTATTATAATTTCTCATTTTTTTTTCTTCTCACTGTACTTTATTGTAAGATTTGTGTGTATATTGCCGATTGGCGTTTTCTGATAATAATAATAATAATAATTTAGCACAAAACCAGCACAATTGATGCCACAGAAAAAAAAATAAAAAATCAAAAGTCGGGGGCCAACTTGACCGAGCTCATTTTGGGAGTTGTTGCTAGTATTTTTGACCCATTGGGACTTATCGGACCCGTGATTGTTCAGACAAAAAGCTACAAAACTTTCTATTTTGGGAGCTGTTGCTAAATCGGGCCCGTCATTGTTAAAGCAAAAGTCATTCTTCTGTAGTTATGGTCCCTGCCATTAAAATGGGACAAGTCAGTACTTTCTACTATTCGACTGATTCGGAACCAATTTGTAAAGGAAGTCGAACAAATGGATCAAATTAGCATACCTCGTACATTAAATGGAAGTTAACTGCATCTCGTTGACCTCAGTTGGGAGGAATTTGGAAAAGTGGCGTTAAAGGAGTTAATCGTCACCTTAGGCGCGTAGTAGGTAATGTCCTGAATCCGATTGGGTTCAAAAGGGGGAGCATGTTTGCACACTTGCAACTATCTTCTGTTATCAAACAAATTGATTAATAAATGAAGGTTTTTCTCTGCATTTTTTTTATTTTCTTTAAACCAGTTAATCATTACATCAATATCACTGTAATTCCTACAGAGGTATAACAATTTATAAACTAAGAAGTAACAAACAATTACATTTTTATAGATTAAATCAGCCCTAAACAGAATTTGTCACCGTGACTAATGATTTATTACAAAGAATAAACTAAATTAGAATAAAAGCATAATTATAAACAATTTTTTCAAATTATTAAACATTTTCAACAATCCAAGATTTCATTTTACTCTTTATACACTACTAAATTAGCACAAGACTAATTGGGTATTTAACAGTTGAAGCTGATTTAATATTACTACTGCCTTTAATGGTAAATTTTGCTTTTCATGAAACTCTAAACTTCTGCTAAATTTTTCCTCAGCCGCTCGTTGTTAGGATTGGGTCGACGCCCAAGAATGACGTCACTGCTGGCAGCGATGTTTGAGGTTTTTCTATTTCGCGTGCGGTTAACTCTGGTTTACGCCGCAGGTTAGCGTGTGGTTAGACACGGCGTACTATTTAATACAATTTTTTGGTTAAATCAATTAATTTACGTCAAATAATTTTAGGCTAGATTGACTTCTTCGTTACGTCATTGAGCTTCTGGCGAGGAACGCAGAGAGCGCTGATTTAATTTTCTAGAACTTTCTGGAATCACGCGTCTAGGGGCAGGAATTTCACTTGCGATGAAACTATATTTACTTTTTATTAATTATGATATATAAATATTATCTTAATTATTTGCAAAACATTTTGCAGAAACTTACCGTAATAAATCTAGCAGAAGCTCAGAACCACGACACAAATTCAAACTACGCGCTTATTGCGCATGCGCCAAAGAGTGCCCCTCCACGCTTGTAGCCTTTCATAAATCTTCGTGTCGTAGATTTTTTTCAGTATCAGTTAACAGTTGACAGTGTTTGTTGTGAAAACGTTAGTTCGTCGTAAACAAAATTATTTTAATAAATTTCTTTTAAACTATAACGCTGAAAGAAATAAGTTATGTGCAAGATGAATTCCAATAAATTCCGTCAAATGGAAGACGAAATGAACAGGTACGTGTTTTAAAATTAAAGAGAAATTGTAACTTAACCTTAAAATTTTAGATTTAAAGCTGAAATTTCGGGCCAAGGCATGTACCATGCTGGTTTTGGCTTACCTAGTTTTGGAAATATACCTCCTCCACCTACACCTCCAATGTTAATATCTCATCAAGTCAAACATAAAAAATCTAATTACGAAATATTTTCACATCCTATCATATATCAACCGGCTGTAGTTTCTGCAAAACCCACTTTATATGCTGCACCTACCCCAAAACCTGCACCAACAGCAGTTGCTAAACAATCAGCAGTTGATTTTATGGCGTTACAAAATAAAGTAGAAAAGAAACTGAAGAAGTTAAAACATGAGAAAGTTAGTGCAGCATTGGCGATTTCGCAAGGTGAAGCGAGTAGTGCGCTTCAGTCGTTTGGACCGTATGATTTTAAAAGAAGAGGTGGAGGAACTAAGAATCATAAATTGATGCGTGTAGCTGGAGGACAAACATGGGAAGATCATTCATTGGCTGATTGGCCTGAAGATGATTTTCGAATTTTTTGTGGGGATTTGGGCAACGACGTTACTGATGAACTTTTAACAAGAACATTCAACAAATTTCCGTCCTTTCAAAGGGCGAAAGTTATAAGAGACAGACGGACCAGCAAGAGCAAAGGGTACGGGTTCATAAGCTTCAAGGATCCGGCCGACTTCACGAAAGCTATGAAGGAAATGAACGGTAAGTTTCTTGTTTTTTTCGTATTTTAATTAGACAATACAAAAATTAAAACTCAACTTTCTCAGTTACCACCACAAGACTTTCGTTTTTTTTTCGTTAATTTGTTCCGCTAAAAGCCGCGTTTCCACCAAAAGTCGTCATGGAAACACGCTTCTAAAGGACGAAATTTAAAGGATTGCTCCTCGAGGAAGTTTGTTAAAAAATGCACTTTAGCGTTGCACGCCGAAACGATTCGAAATCCTTTCCCACTCTGATTATTCAAATCGTACGATTGGACATAGTGCGGCTCCTACATTCACTGATTTGTCGATGCGATAATCTGGAACGGGGGAGGCGCAGGAATTTTTTCCATAATAACATGCAATTTTTCATCATTTTCCGAATTTTCCCCCAATTTAAGGCGATTTTCTTCTACCAAAATCTCAATTTTTTGCAATTACTGACCAGCAAGAGCAAAGGGTACGGGTTCATCAGCTTCAAGCATCCGGTCGACTTCACGAAAACTATGAAGGAAATGAACGGTAAGTTTCCTGTTTTTTTCGTACTTTAATTAGACAATACAAAAATTAAAACTCAACTTTCTCATTTACCACCACAAGACTTTCGTTTTGGGCTAATTAGAAAGTTCTTTGAATTTCTGTTACAATCTTTAGTTTTGAAGTATTTAATTTTGTTAAAACTACTGGAATTTAACGGTTAAAGACCAGTTACATTAAAAGAATTCGTTGACTCAGAGTAATTAATTTCAGTTTTAGTATTTTTGAAAAAAAAACAATTTTTTATGCCGTCTTATTGCCCCATTTTAGTCTTTTTGGTTTGTTAACGCAACACAACGGCAAAAATTTGATTTTAACATTTGATTTTTAAGTAAGAATTAACGAATAAAGAAAATTGGTCAAAAATAGAAATTTAACTTTCTTATTTACCACTACAGGATTTTCATTTTTGGCTAATATGTAAGTTCTTAGAATTTCCATTACAATGAGCCAGGTTCTTGTATTCGAAACTCTTTTGTGATCGTTTTTGAAGCACTGGAAATTATCACTTAAAGCGATTGATGGAGGAATTTTTTTAAATGATCGAAATGGCGCAATATGGTTGCATGATCGTCTTCAGAGACCCATACTAAAATTCAATGGGCATTTCAAAAATGAAAAAAGAATAAAAAGATCGAGGGTGTTCCATTTAAAATAAAGAAGTTGAGATCTACTTCCGTTATTATTTCTGAAATATTTTCGTTTGATCTATGTACAAAATTTCAGATTTGTATCTTTGTTTCTTTATTTTCTAATGAGCCGTGAACCACCCTGTATATGATTTGACTTTCTTTCTATAGTTCTTAGTAAGTTTGGCTGGAAAACACGCGCTTCCACATACGACAACGTTCATTAGTAAATTTGCGGCAAGCAAATTTATCAATAATTTATCAATAAAAAATTATTTCGTAATTAATAAAATTTGGGACATCAATTTGACTAAAGTTAAAGGCGACTTGGCTCACCTGTGGCTCTGTAGCGCCGCCGCACTATCACGTCTGGCCACATGTGAGGGCACTAGTGGAAATGACGCTGGGCGTCCTGACGCCTGCCGTACAATTTCAGTACTGCCTAAAGCGGCGCATCCACCAACAATTAAAGCATTACAAAAGGCGTTACTAATTCGTCGTCACCAATCCGTTTCAAGATTTATAATTTTTGTTTCTTTTCAGGTCGTTACGTTGGCAGCAGACCGATCAAGTTGAGAAAAAGCACTTGGAGGAGCAGATGCATCGATATTGTTAAGAAGAAAGAAAAGGAAAGGGCGGCTCTCCTTACTATGCTGACTTCAGCTCCTGGCCGTTAGAAGGTATCCTGTAAATCGCCAAAACGAAGATATTTAATGTGCAAAATTGTATATACTTAAGAAATGTAAATTTTGAATAATTTCTCTAATTAAATTAATTAACTACATTAAGTTACAATTAAACTGGGGGTAATTCTTGTAATTCTTCTGTTTCAGCTACTGGCGAATTTAGGTGGCGTCCTTCTTCTTCCTCCTTTCCTGCGTCTCCTCCCTTATAAGCCACTTAACGTTTCGGCGGAGAATAAAAATTCCCGTTAAGGTCTCGTTAATCCTTTTGTGCTCCCAAGCCATTTCGCCGCTTAAGGGTCATTTAATTATTTTTTTAAATCGTTTTAACATTTTTTTATTCTTCATTCAAGCGTCTTTTGACGATTAGGTTGTCTGGACGATCTTTTGTCAGGAAGCAATTTTCTGGAAGAAGCTCCTGCCACCCCAAGCAAATTGACAATGGTTTTATGACAGGGCGGTTTTAATCTGTACAAATGGCCTTTTAACAACTCGACCTTTTTACGTGACAAAGAGCGGGACACTTCAAAGATATCACTTAAATCTTCGACCGTAAATTTTACAAAGATAATTTAATTTAATTTAATTTAATGAATTAATTAACCTACAGGTAACTACCCAATTACAGGCTAATAACTAAATAATAATTCTATAACATCATGTAAGATAAGACACTTTAACAGAATTAACAATTAGCAGATTAACAATTAACAGAAATAGCTCAATAACATTTTATTTCTTATTTCCCGCGGCGTTGCAGCAAAAATATCTACTTCTTCACATACGCTGTTGTAAGCCTCACAAATGAAATTAATGGGGGCACCCTGTCCAATATTTATTCTACTCTTCCTGCTGTAGAATGTCAAGCATTCTTTAATGCCAGATCTAGGAACCCGAAAGTTTAGTTTGCCCAAGACTTAGGAACATTCAACCTTTCGACTCAATATTTTATGCAGAAGGAGAACCGCAGCATATCGACGTCTATCCATCAATTTATTGAGTTCCAACTTAACAAGTAAACTCTTCTGAAGACAACCCCTTGACGGATAACTCCCTTCCATCCTATAACACATATATTTACCAGCTCTTCTCTGTACATTCTCTAAACTTTTTCTATGAACCAGGTATATGGGCGACCAAACAATCGATGCATACTCAAGTTTTGATCTAACAAGTGAACAATATAGTAACTTTATAGAGCTAGTGGAAGTAAACCCACTGGAATTTCTTATAACAAAACCCAGGGCTCTATACGCCGCAGCAACCGTCACTTGTATATGATCCGCAAAAGACAGCCTACTATCAAATAACACGCCCAAATCTCTATAAGAGGATAATCTCTGAATTTTACATTCAGCCACCATGTAATCAAACTTGATACTAGTCTCCCTAGTCGTGTAAGACACCACGCAGCACTTATCAACATTCAGATCTAAGCAATTAATATTACTCCAATTAACAATTCGTGTCAAATTTAATTGGAGCTCTTCACAGTCACTTCGGTGAGCAATCCCTTTAAATATTTTAACATCATCCGCAAAAATTAGACAACCGTCTCCCAAATTCTCAACAATGTCGTTAACAAAAATGTTAAAAAGAAGAGGACCCAAAACCGAACCCTGCGGTACGCCAGACATAACCATTATATTGTGTGACTTAAAGCCGTTCCAAAACACACATTGCTTTCTATCGGCAAAATAGGATCTAAACAACTGAATTAACATATCAGACAACCCAAACAAATGCAGTTTCCTCAATAAGATACCTTGGTCCAGACTATCAAATGCTTTAGAAAAGTCTGTATAAATGACATCAGTTTGCACACTATCATCAATACTCCGAGCAATAAAATCCGAAATGCATGGCAAATTGGTCACCGTAGACCTACCCCTCATAAAGCCATGCTGCATGTCCGTAATCCTGGGTTTAACATGGTGATAAATGCATCCATGCAATAAAGTTTCAAACACCTTAGCAAAATTGGAAATAATAGAAACCGGCCTATAATTCTCAATCTTCCCCTATCTCCCTTTTTGAAAACTGGAGTAACCCTTGCACTCTTCCACATATCAGGGAATATGCCATGTCCAACCACAATAGTGAAAACCCGCGATAGAGGCCACGCAAGCACGGATGCGCAATCCTTCAACAAGAACGCGGGAACCCCATCAAGCCCAGCCGTCAATCTTCCTCTCATCTTCATCAGCACCGCCAAAACTTCCCGCGCCGAGAAACCAACAATGTTCAGACAATCACCCCTAAGTCCGTCCGCGCTATCGTCAACAGACTGGCGCAATGCGCCATACGTTGAAGCAAAAAACGCAGCAAACGCGTCCACAATCTCCCGCGGCGAATCCAACCGGCGATCCCGAAACGTCATTTCCCCAGAAACAGAGTTCGATTTCGTACTTACATACGACCAGAACTTAGATGGGTCATCTCTAATGTTACGTTCAACACCAGCAATATAGGCTTTTCGGGAGGATTCAATGGATCTCTTGATATTCGCTCTCAGCAGTCGGAACTCAACTTTTAAACACTCTCCCCCCACCCTACTAATATGCCTCAATAATTTCCACTTGCGTTTAATGTTTCTAATTATATCTCTACTAAACCAAGGAGGATAACGTCTCGAACGATGGGTGGCACCTCTAGGAACAAACCTCTCAAAGCATGAATAAAGCTTGCCGTAGAAAATGTTGCAGGCCTCATCAACATTGAGATCCACCGATAGGACAGACCAATCCACCTCAGATAAGCTCCTATAAACCTCAACCAGGTTAGCCTTTCGAAATTTAAAACTCAGATCATCATTGCCTCGAAGGTGGCGGTGAGAACTCACACGCCCAGCCCGCCCAACCACAACAGATAGCGCCGGATGATAATCATCTTCAGGCAACAGAGTGTCCCGCGCTCTCTCCACGGGACAGGGAAAACTGCTAATAAATAGATCTAGAATACGTCTACAATTATTATAAACTTTATTATACTGCGCATAGTTCATAAGCTCAAGAAAATTTAACAGTGCAGCTGTAGCTCCAACAACCCTTCCCTCATCCAGATACCGAATATAGTCACATAAATTAAAGTCCCCACATATTATCACATCTGCACCCAACAAACTTTCAATCAAACTCAGCATTTCAAATACCTGCTCGTAGACTTGCAGTCCTGTCTGCGGCTGAATATAAAAAACCAAAATGTATAACGGACGAAAACGCAACGAAACTTTAACCGCGAGTACATCAACTAACGGCAAATCTTTCCAACCCAAATCCGTAAGTACAAGGGGAGACGTCGGCAAAGAGCTATCAACCGCTAACAGTACACCACCACCCCGAGACAAGCCCACACGCTGAAAATTTCTATCCTCTCTAAAAACTGTGTAACATTCACTAAAAATCTCAGAAGAGTCAATACCTGAATGCAGCCATGTCTCAGAAAAAATAATAATAGAGTAGGAACACGACAAAACAGCATCTGCTAAAACATGTGTCTTAGTACATACACCGCGGACATTTTGATAGTATAAAGGAACATCGGGTCCAACACAAGAAACAGAACATGAACTAGTTAACTGCTAGGAGGCCGAACGGACCAAACTCCCGTCAAAAGGAATGCCAAAGAGATCACATTTTAATTCAGAAAAGGATTTATTATAAACCCCACAAGCACCCGCGTCCCACGCCGCATGACCGACATCCAAGGTCCCTCCATGGCCCCTGTTAAACTCTATACAATTGGTACACCGGTACTGTTTTTTTTGATCCGCACTGAGCTGGCACGCCTTAACGGGGTGGTTCCCAGCACAGAGAGGGCACACAGGAGTGTTTTTCTTAGGACAACGATCAGCAATGTGGTTAAGTCCATTGCAGCAAAAACACCTACGAAGCGAGACAGCGTCATACACAGAGCAGCCATCCAGACCAATCAACACATGACCAACATCCAATACCCTTTTATAGCTGACAGCATCAACCCGTACCGTCGCCTGAAATGTAGCCGAATCTCTCTTCAGAGGCGTAACCGACACAACTTCGCAAACAGAGTCCGTCCCAAATAAATCGCTGTTCTGCTTACGCAGATAATCACGCAGCAAACTCTTTTCCAAGGACTCAGACATACCCACAATTCTTACTTTAGGGCACACAGTTTTTAATGCCTGCACCTCATAATCAGAAGACAGCTTTTCCCGTGCCAGTTTACTGAATTTTGATGATTCATCAGCATTACGACAACTTAAAATCACCGCTCCATCTCTGGACTGTCTGACCCGCATGATATCTATCTCCTCCCCGACAGGGTCAACCTTGGCAAGTATATCTGCTTTTGTTTTCCCACCACTCTGCCTCCTATCAACAGGCCTGACAATAACCTTAGACCGGGCGGACGCCGCTGCAACCGCCGCGTAAGACTCGGACACAGCATCCCGGAGTAAAGGACGGTCCATCGACAACCCAGATTCGCGTCGCTCCCCCAGTGTACGAGCAGCAAGATCCATGAAATCCCTTTTAAATGACTCAATATTTCCCATTAACACAGACAATGACTGATTAAGCGTGTCCTGAAGAATCCTGCCCAAGGCATCACGATCAATGCTCATGCAGGTCTGCTGACACCCATCGCACTTCCAAGAAAACCCTTTAACACCTTTCAACAATTTAGCCAACTCACGTGGCAGCTGTACGCATTCAAAATGATAAGAATTTTTGCAGGTCCCACCGCACAAAAGTCCGGGCGACGATGAGGAAAAAGCAGTTCCGCACGCATCGCAAATCGGAGCCATGCCGAAATTAATATACCCAAGAGTTCAGTGAATAATATATCATTCACCCAACGACCCAAGGCAGGCCCCACGGTCACCAGCCACAAGAAGCTATCAAGTGCCCAACATCTACACTCGTTTCCTATAGAAGAGCAACGTGTGGCGGCAAAATTCGGGAAGCAGGCACGGCAAACAAGACTTAAACGAAGCGGTAGAACTATAATATGCGCCTATGAGCAACACCGATAACGAAAAAAAGAGTTAACAAACCGCGCAATTAGCAGAAATCACAAAGATAACGCTTCAAAATCAGAAATGACAAGCATCAACTGAAAGAGCAACTCACCCCAAGCAATCCGATATAAAACACTCAAAATAAAAGCACGAAAATCCCCCTGAGAAGTAAACGAAATCGAGAAGATAGTTGCACCAAACCATTGAATTTCTCCCATTAGCCCCCCATTATTTTCATTTTTTTATAATAACAATAAGATAAAAACATTCTATAAAAGTCAGGGGGGCTAGCTGGTTGCGTTCACCGTTTTCATAGGATTAATATATTTTTTTTAATGTTACAAACAAGCACAATTGAAAAAAAAACAGCGTTACAATTGAGCACAAAACGAGTACAACTAGAAAAGTTAAAAATATTCTGAAAAAAGTCAGGGGGGCTACCTAGTGGCCGTCGGCATTGCCATAGAATTACTTTCAAATTTTTTTTTGATTTGTTACAAACGGGCACAATTGGAGAAAGCATCGGTATTATTGAGCACAAAACGAGTACAATTGGGAATGCCAAAAATATTATAAAAAAATGAAAATAATGGGGGGCTGGCGGTCAAGTTGGCCCCCGGATTTGTTTTTTAGTTCTTTGTTATTTAGAGACTAGCACAATTTAGCACAAAACCAGCACAATTGATGCCACAGAAAAAGAAATTAAAAATCAAAAGTCGGGGGCCAACTTGACCGAGCTCATTTTGGGAGTTGTTGCTAGTATTTTTGACCCATTGGGACTTATCGGACCCGTGATTGTTCAGACAAAAAGCTACAAAACTTTCTATTTTGGGAGCTGTTGCTAAATCGGGCCCGTCATTGTTAAAGCAAAAGTCATTCTTCTGTAGTTATGGTCCCTGCCATTAAAATGGGACAAGTCAGTACTTTCTACTATTCGACTGATTCGGAACCAATTTGTAAAGGAAGTCGAACAAATGGATCAAATTAGCATACCTCGTACATTAAATGGAAGTTAACTGCATCTCGTTCACCTCAGTTGGGAGGAATTTGGAAAAGTGGCGTTAAAGGAGTTAATCGTCACCTTAGGCGCGTAGTAGGTAATGTCCTGAATCCGATTGGGTTCAAAAGGAGGAGCATGTTTGCACACTTGCAACTATCTTCTGTTATCAAACAAATTGATTAATAAATGAAGGTTTTTCTCTGCATTTTTTTTATTTTCTTTAAACCAGTTAATCATTACATCAATATCACTGTAATTCCTACAGAGGTATAACAATTTATAAACTAAGAAGTAACAAACAATTACATTTTTATAGATTAAATCATCCCTAAACAGAATTTGTCACCGTGACTAATGATTTATTACAAAAAATAACCTAAATTAGAATAAAAGCATAATTATAAACAATATTTTCAAATTATTAAACATTTTCAACAATCCAAGATTTCATTTTACTCTTTATACACTACTAAATTAGCACAAGACTAATTGGGTATTTAACAGTTGAAGCTGATTTAATATTCCTACTGCCCTTAATGGTAAATTTTGCTTTTCATGAAACTCTAAACTTCTGCTAAATTTTTCCTCAGCCGCTCGTTGTTAGGATTGGGTCGACGCCCAAGAATGACGTCACTGCCGGCAGCGATGTTTGAGGTTTTTCTATTTCGCGTGCGGTTAACTCTGGTTTACGCCGCAGGTTAGCGTGTGGTTAGACACGGCGTACTATTTAATACAATTTTTTGGTTAAATCTATTAATTTACGTCAAATAATTTTAGGCTAGATTGACTTCTTCGTTACGTCATTGAGCTTCTGGCGAGGAACGCAGAGAGCGCTGATTTAATTTTCTAAAACTTTCTGGAATCACGCGTCTAGGGGCAGTAATTTCACTTGCGATGAAACTATATTTACTTTTTATTAATTATGATATATAAATATTATCTTAATTATTTGCAAAACATTTTGCAGAAACTTACCGTAATAAATCTAGCAGAAGCTCAGAACCACGACACAAATTCAAACTACGCGCTTATTGCGCATGCGCCAAAGAGTGCCCCTCCACGCTTGTAGCCTTTCATAAATCTTCGTGTCGTTGTAGATTTTTTTCAGTATCAGTTAACAGTTGACAGTGTTTGTTGTGAAAACGTTAGTTCGTCGTAAACAAAATTATTTTAATAAATTTCTTTTAAACTATAACGCTGAAAGAAATAAGTTATGTGCAAGATGAATTCCAATAAATTCCGTCAAATGGAAGACGAAATGAACAGGTACGTGTTTTAAAATTAAAGAGAAATTGTAACTTAACCTTAAAATTTTAGATTTAAAGCTGAAATTTCGGGCCAAGGCATGTACCATGCTGGTTTTGGCTTACCTAGTTTTGGAAATATACCTCCTCCACCTACACCTCCAATGTTAATATCTCATCAAGTCAAACATAAAAAATCTAATTACGAAATATTTTCAAATCCTATCATATATCAACCGGCTGTAGTTTCTGCAAAACCCACTTTATATGCTGCACCTACCCCAAAACCTGCACCAACAGCAGTTGCTAAACAATCAGCAGTTGATTTTATGGCGTTACAAAATAAAGTAGAAAAGAAACTGAAGAAGTTAAAACATGAGAAAGTTAGTGCAGCATTGGCGATTTCGCAAGGTGAAGCGAGTAGTGCGCTTCAGTCGTTTGGACCGTATGATTTTAAAAGAAGAGGTGGAGGAACTAAGAATCATAAATTGATGCGTGTAGCTGGAGGACAAACATGGGAAGATCATTCATTGGCTGATTGGCCTGAAGATGATTTTCGAATTTTTTGTGGGGATTTGGGCAACGACGTTACTGATGAACTTTTAACAAGAACATTCAACAAATTTCCGTCCTTTCAAAGGGCGAAAGTTATAAGAGACAGACGGACCAGCAAGAGCAAAGGGTACGGGTTCATAAGCTTCAAGGATCCGGCCGACTTCACGAAAGCTATGAAGGAAATGAACGGTAAGTTTCTTGTTTTTTTCGTATTTTAATTAGACAATACAAAAATTAAAAC
Source organism: Pyrochroa serraticornis (assembly GCA_905333025.2). Lineage (NCBI taxonomy): Eukaryota > Metazoa > Arthropoda > Insecta > Coleoptera > Pyrochroidae > Pyrochroa > Pyrochroa serraticornis. The sequence goes on along the minus strand of HG995157.1, from coordinate 1,246,951 downwards.
TCAACTTTCTCAGTTACCACCACAAGACTTTCGTTTTTTTTTCGTTAATTTGTTCCGCTAAAAGCCGCGTTTCCACCAAAAGTCGTCATGGAAACACGCTTCTAAAGGACGAAATTTAAAGGATTGCTCCTCGAGGAAGTTTGTTAAAAAATGCACTTTAGCGTTGCACGCCGAAACGATTCGAAATCCTTTCCCACTCTGATTATTCAAATCGTACGATTGGACATAGTGCGGCTCCTACATTCACTGATTTGTCGATGCGATAATCTGGAACGGGGGAGGCGCAGGAATTTTTTCCATAATAACATGCAATTTTTCATCATTTTCCGAATTCTCCCCCAATTTAAGGCGATTTTCTTCTACCAAAATCTCAATTTTTTGCAATTACTGACCAGCAAGAGCAAAGGGTACGGGTTCATCAGCTTCAAGCATCCGGTCGACTTCACGAAAACTATGAAGGAAATGAACGGTAAGTTTCCTGTTTTTTTCGTACTTTAATTAGACAATACAAAAATTAAAACTCAACTTTCTCATTTACCACCACAAGACTTTCGTTTTGGGCTAATTAGAAAGTTCTTTGAATTTCTGTTACAATCTTTAGTTTTGAAGTATTTAATTTTGCTAAAACTACTGGAATTTAACGGTTAAAGACCAGTTACATTAAAAGAATTCGTTGACTCAGAGTAATTAATTTCAGTTTTAGTATTTTTGAAAAAAAAACAATTTTTTATGCCGTCTTATTGCCCCATTTTAGTCTTTTTGGTTTGTTAACGCAACACAACGGCAAGAATTTGATTTTAACATTTAATTTTTAAGTAAGAATTAACGAATAAAGAAAATTGGTCAAAAATAGAAATTTAACTTTCTTATTTACCACTACAGGATTTTCATTTTTGGCTAATATGTAAGTTCTTAGAATTTCCATTACAATGGGCCAGGTTCTTGTATTCGAAACTCTTTTGTGATCGTTTTTGAAGCACTGGAAATTATCACTTAAAGCGATTGATGTAGGAATTTTTTTAAATGATCGAAATGGCGCAATATGGTTGCATGATCGTCTTCAGAGACCCATACTAAAATTCAATGGGCATTTCAAAAATGAAAAAAGAATAAAAAGATCGAGGGTGTTCCATTTAAAATAAAGAAGTTGAGATCTACTTCCGTTATTATTTCTGAAATATTTTCGTTTGATCTATGTACAAAATTTCAGACTTGTATCTTTGTTTCTTTATTTTCTAATGAGCCGTGAACCACCCTGTATATGATTTGACTTTCTTTCTATAGTTCTTAGTAAGTTTGGCTGGAAAACACGCGCTTCCACATACGACAACGTTCATTAGTAAATTTGCGGCAAGCAAATTTATCAATAATTTATCAATAAAAAATTATTTCGTAATTAATAAAATTTGGGACATCAATTTGACTAAAGTTAAAGGCGACTTGGCTCACCTGTGGCTCTGTAGCGCCGCCGCACTGTCACGTCTGGCCACATGTGAGGGCACTAGTGGAAATGACGCTGGGCGTCCTGACGCCTGCCGTACAATTTCAGTACTGCCTAAAGCGGCGCATCCACCAACAATTAAAGCATTACAAAAGGCGTTACTAATTCGTCGTCACCAATCCGTTTCAAGATTTATAATTTTTGTTTCTTTTCAGGTCGTTACGTTGGCAGAAGACCGATCAAGTTGAGAAAAAGCACTTGGAGGAGCAGATGCATCGATATTGTTAAGAAGAAAGAAAAGGAAAGGGCGGCTCTCCTTACTATGCTGACTTCAGCTCCTGGCCGTTAGAAGGTATCCTGTAAATCGCCAAAACGAAGATATTTAATGTGCAAAATTGTATATACTTAAGAAATGTAAATTTTGAATAATTTCTCTAATTAAATTAATTAACTACATTAAGTTACAATTAAACTGGGGGTAATTCTTGTAATTCTTCTGTTTCAGCTACTGGCGAATTTAGGTGGCGTCCTTCTTCTTCCTCCTTTCCTGCGTCTCCTCCCTTATAAGCCACTTAACGTTTCGGCGGAGAATAAAAATTCCCGTTAAGGTCTCGTTAATCCTTTTGTGCTCCCAAGCCATTTCGCCGCTTAAGGGTCATTTAATTATTTTTTTAAATCGTTTTAACATTTTTTTATTCTTCATTCAAGCGTCTTTTGACGATTAGGTTGTCTGGACGATCTTTTGTCAGGAAGCAATTTTCTGGAAGAAGCTCCTGCCACCCCAAGCAAATTGACAATGGTTTTATGACAGGGCGGTTTTAATCTGTACAAATGGCCTTTTAACAACTCGACCTTTTTACGTGACAAAGAGCGGGACACTTCAAAGATATCACTTAAATCTTCGACCGTAAATTTTACAAAGATAATTTAATTTAATTTAATTTAATGAATTAATTAACCTACAGGTAACTACCCAATTACAGGCTAATAACTAAATAATAATTCTATAACATCATGTAAGATAAGACACTTTAACAGAATTAACAATTAGCAGATTAACAATTAACAGAAATAGCTCAATAACATTTTATTTCTTATTTCCCGCGGCGTTGCAGCAAAAATATCTACTTCTTCACATACGCTGTTGTAAGCCTCACAAATGAAATTAATGGGGGCACCCTGTCCAATATTTATTCTACTCTTCCTGCTGTAGAATGTCAAGCATTCTTTAATGCCAGATCTAGGAACCCGAAAGTTTAGTTTGCCCAAGACTTAGGAACATTCAACCTTTCGACTCAATATTTTATGCAGAAGGAGAACCGCAGCATATCGACGTCTATCCATCAATTCATTGAGTTCCAACTTAACAAGTAAACTCTTCTGAAGACAACCCCTTGACGGATAACTCCCTTCCATCCTATAACACATATATTTACCAGCTCTTCTCTGTACTTTCTCTAAACTTTTTCTATGAACCAGGTATATGGGCGACCAAACAATCGATGCATACTCAAGTTTTGATCTAACAAGTGAACAATATAGTAACTTTATAGAGCTAGTGGAAGTAAACCCACTGGAATTTCTTATAACAAAACCCAGGGCTCTATACGCCGCAGCAACCGTCACTTGTATATGATCCGCAAAAGACAGCCTACTATCAGATAACACGCCCAAATCTCTATAAGAGGATAATCTCTGAATTTTACATTCAGCCACCATGTAATCAAACTTGATACTAGTCTCCCTAGTCGTGTAAGACACCACGCAGCACTTATCAACATTCAGATCTAAGCAATTAATATTACTCCAATTAACAATTCGTGTCAAATTTAATTGGAGCTCTTCACAGTCACTTCGGTGAGCAATCCCTTTAAATATTTTAACATCATCCGCAAAAATTAGACAACCGTCTCCCAAATTCTCAACAATGTCGTTAACAAAAATGTTAAAAAGAAGAGGACCCAAAACTAAACCCTGCGGTACGCCAGACATAACCATTTTATCGTGTGACTTAAAGCCGTTCCAAAACACACATTGTTTTCTATCGGCAAAATAGGATCTAAACAACTGAATTAACATATCAGACAACCCAAACAAATGCAGTTTCCTCAATAAGATACCTTGGTCCAGACTATCAAATGCTTTAGAAAAGTCTGTATAAATGACATCAGTTTGCACACTATCATCAATACTCCGAGCAATAAAATCCGAAATGCATAGCAAATTGGTCACCGTAGACCTACCCCTCATAAAGCCATGCTGCATGTTCGTAATCCTGGGTTTAACATGGTGATAAATGCATCCATGCAATAAAGTTTCAAACACCTTAGCAAAATTGAAAATAATAGAAACCGGCCTATAATTCTCAATCTTCCCCCTATCTCCCTTTTTGAAAACTGGAGTAACCCTTGCACTTTTCCACATATCAGGGAATATGCCATGTCCAACCACAATAGTGAAAACCCGCGATAGAGGCCACGCAAGCAAGGATGCGCAATCCTTCAACAAGAAGGCGGGAACCCCATCAAGCCCAGCCGTCAATCTTCCTCTCATCTTCCTCAGCACCGCCAAAACTGCCCGCGCCGAGAAACCAACAATGTTCAGACAATCACCCCTAAGTCCGTCCGCGCTATCGTCAACAGACTGGCGCAATGCGCCATACGTTGAAGCAAAAAACGCAGCAAACGCGTCCACAATCTCCCGCGGCGAATCCAACCGGCGATCCCGAAACGTCATTTCCCCAGAAACAGAGTTCGATTTCGTACTTACATACGACCAGAACTTAGATGGGTCATCTCTAATGTTACGTTCAACACCAGCAATATAGGCTTTTCGGGAGGATTCAATCGAGGCCTACGTAACTTAACAGGCCGGAGCCTGTAAGATGCAAGCGAGTGTGACGTCACGATCGGAGTCTGACTTGCGACCAACTGAAGATTTGGGAGCGGGTTTAATGTTTAATAATGGAGTCAAGAAACGCGATAAATTGAAAGAGCCTATACGAATCATGAATAGCAATAATATATAATTTTTTTAAAAATATTCTAAGTAGCTAAATAACTGGAATAAGGTAAAAATTGCCCCAAAGCGTTATGAAAAATTAACTAATGAGACAGACTTTGCATTAAAGCAAATAGTTAAAACAATGATTGAACTGTGTGATTATCTCTTAAATAAATTAGGGTTTAAGTATATTTTTTTGGGCAAATTTCAAATCAATGATCTTGAGGCTAGATTTGGCCAGTACTGAGCAAAAACTTAAATTCGTCAGTTTGTTTAAGCTTAAATTATTGAGTCATGGTGAGTTCCAAATTAAGGTTATTTTATTGCGATCCGAGTATGATGTCAAATTTTGATCGTAAATACTTCAATTTACTTAAATTCAATGATATCAAAACAGAAGATATATCAATAATAAGGGAAGGCGACATATCGGTTTTAATTTATATTACCAGATATACAAAAAAGAAAACGAGTACCACTAAGATTTTTTGCAAAAATTGCAATACATTGTTAATTACTAACAAAGATCTATAGATAGCACCGTCAAAATATCATTATTTAAAGGTAATTGATAGGGGGGCTTAAGGGTTCATTCTGATCATCTGGTAAATGTATTCGAAGAAGCGTATGCTTTGTTTAAAATAATAATTTATGAAAGATCTGAAGGTGATTTTTTAAAGTTACGTTGCCACAAGTCGTCGCTTATCATTTCATGCTCGAAAATTTAAAATCTAAAAATTTCATCGAAAACGAAGATTTCAGTAGTGATTGCAACATGGGTTTTCCAAAACTATTTAAGGTTATTTTGTGTTACTTTGCCAACATTCTATTAAATAATTACTCCAAAATTAAAAACAATGGCAATGTATTTTCAAAGAAAAAAGAAATAAAGTAGCAAAACTGCAATCACAATAGTTAAATATTGCTATTCTTTTTAGTCTTTATTAAGGTTTAATGTTAAGATAGGTACTCCTGCCCTTCAAATTTGTGATTTATTTTTTGAATTGAATTTTATGATATGTTAAATGTTTTATTTTGTTACTTTTTTAATATTTTAATCTTTATACTTTTGTATACGTTAAATAAAATGTTCTTATTTCCGAGCTAATTTCATTCTTATTTTGCTTAAAATTATTAAACTAATAACAGAAATATTAATAACACCCATGGTGATCAAGGCAATAATTTTAATTAGTAAAATTATTTGAAAATATTATAACAGTGACAATATTACTGCTCGAGATGAAGCGCATGCTGGTGTTGGAGCGTACGAGCCGGCATAGCGCATGGACTCCGATGGGCGCCATTAAAATCTCAGGCTCCGGCCTGTTAAGTAACGTAGGCCTCGATTCAATGGATCTCTTGATATTCGCTCTCAGCAGTCGGAACTCAACCTTTAGACACTCTCCCCCCACTCTTCTAATATGTCTCAATAATTTTCACTTGCGTTTAATGTTTCTAATTATATCTCTACTAAACCAAGGAGGATAACGTCTCGAACGATGGGTGGCACCTCTAGGAACAAACCTCTCAAAGCATGAATAAAGCTTGCCGTAGAAAATGTTGCAGGCCTCATCAACATTGAGATCCACCGATAGGACAGACCAATCCACCTCAGATAAGCTCCTATAAACCTCAACCAGGTTAGCCTTTCGAAATTTAAAACTCAGATCACCATTGCCTCGAAGGTGGCGGTGAGAACTCACACGCCCAGCCCGCCCAACCACAACAGATAGCGCCGGATGATAATCATCTTCAGGCAACAGAGTGTCCCGCGCTCTCTCCACGGGACAGGGAAAACTGCTAATAAATAGATCTAGAATACGTCTACAATTATTATAAACTTTATTATACTGCGCATAGTTCATAAGCTCAAGAAAATTTAACAGTGCAGCTGTAGCTCCAACAACCCTTCCCTCATCCAGATACCGAATATAGTCACATAAATTAAAGTCCCCACATATTATCACATCTGCACCCAACAAACTTTCAATCAAACTCAGCATTTCAAATACCTGCTCGTAGACTTGCAGTCCTGTCTGCGGCTGAATATAAAAAACCAAAATGTATAACGGACGAAAACGCAACGAAACTTTAACCGCGAGTACATCAACTAACGGCAAATCTCTCCAACCCAAATCCGTAAGTACAAGGGGAGACGTCGGCAAAGAGCTATCAACCGCTAACAGTACACCACCACCCCGAGACAAGCCCACACGCTAAAAATTTCTATCCTCTCTAAAAACTGTGTAACATTCACTAAAAATCTCAGAAGAGTCAATAGCTGAATGCAGCCATGACTCAGAAAAAATAATAATAGATTAGGAACACGACAAAACAGCATCTGCTAAAACATGTGTCTTAGTACATACACCGCGGACATTTTGATAGTATAAAAGAACATCGGGTCCAACACAAGAAACAGAACATGAACTAGTTAACTGCTAGGAGGCCGAACGGACCAAACTCCCGTCAAAAGGAATGCCAAAGGGATCACATTTTAATTTAGAAAGGGATTTATTATAAACCCCACAAGCACCCGCGTCCCACGCCGCATGGCCGACATCCAAGGTCCCTCCATGGCCCCTGTTAAACTCTATACAATTGGTACACCGGTACTGTTTTTTTTGATCCGCACTGAGCTGGCACGCCTTAACGGGGTGGTTCCCAGCACAGAGAGGGCACACAGGAGTGTTTTTCTTAGGACAACGATCAGCAATGTGGTTAAGTCCATTGCAGCAAAAACACCTACGAAGCGAGACAGCGTCATACACAGAGCAGCCATCCAGACCAATCAACACACGACCAACATCCAATACCCTTTTATAGCTGACAGCATCAACCCGTACCGTCGCCTGAAATGTAGCCGAATTTCTCTTCAGAGGCGTAACCGACACAACCTCGCAAACAGAGTCCGTCCCAAATAAATCGCTGTTCTGCTTACGCAGATAATCACGCAGCAAACTCTTTTCCAAGGACTCAGACATACCCACAATTCTTACTTTAGGGCACACAGTTTTTAATGCCTGCACCTCATAATCAGAAGACAGCTTTTCCCGTGCCAGTTTACTGAATTTTGATGATTCATCAGCATTACGACAACTTAAAATAACCGCTCCATCTCTGGACTGTCTGACCCGCATGATATCTATCTCCTCCCCGACAGGGTCAACCTTGACAAGTATATCTGCTTTTGTTTTCCCACCACTCTGCCTCCTATCAACAGGCCTGACAATAACCTTAGACCGGGCGGACGCCGCTGCAACCGCCGCGTAAGACTCGGACACAGCATCCCGGAGTAAAGGACGGTCCATCGACAACCCAGATTCGCGTCGCTCCCCCAGTGTACGAGCAGCAAGATCCATGAAATCCCTTTTAAATGACTCAATATTTCCCATTAACACAGACAATGACTGATTAAGCGTGTCCTGAAAAATCCTGCCCAAGGCATCACGATCAATGCTCATGCAGGTCTGCTGACAACCATCGCACTTCCAAGAAAACCCTTTAACACCTTTCAACAATTTAGCCAACTCACGTGGCAGCTGTACGCATTCAAAATGATAAGAATTTTTGCAGGTCCCACCGCACAAAAGTCCGGGCGACGATGAGGAAAAAGCAGTTCCGCACGCATCGCAAATCGGAGCCATGCCGAAATTAATATACCCAAGAGTTCAGTGAATAATATATCATTCACCCAACGACCCAAGGCAGGCCCCACGGTCACCAGCCCCAAGAAACTATCAAGTGCCCAACATCTACAATCGTTTCCCATAGAAGAGCAACGTGTGGCGGCAAAATTCGGGAAGCAGGCACGGCAAACAAGACTTAAACGAAGCGGTAGAACTATAATATGCGCCTATGAGCAACACCGATAACGAAAAAAAGAGTAAACAAACCGCGCAATTAGCAGAAATCACAAAGATAACGCTTCAAAATCAGAAATGACAAGCATCAACTGAAAGAGCAACTCACCAAAAGCAATCCGATATAAAACACTCAAAATAAAAGCACGAAAATCCCCCTGAGAAGTAAACGAAATCGAGAAGATAGTCGCACCAAACCATTGAATTTCTCCCATTAGCCCCCCATTATTTTCATTTTTTTATAATAACAATAAGATAAAAACATTCTATAAAAGTCAGGGGGGCTAGCTGGTTGCGTTCACCGTTTTCATAGGATTAATATATTTTTTTTAATGTTACAAACAAGCACAATTGAAAAAAAAACAGCGTTACAATTGAGCACAAAACGAGTACAACTAGAAAAGTTAAAAATATTCTGAAAAAAGTCAGGGGGGGCTACCTAGTGGCCGTCGGCATTGCCATAGAATTACTTTCAAATTTTTTTTTGATTTGTTACAAACGGGCACAATTGGAGAAAGCATCGGTATGATTGAGCACAAAACGAGTACAATTGGGAATGCCAAAAATATTATAAAAAAATGAAAATGATGGGGGGCTGGCGGTCAAGTTGGCCCCCGGATTTGTTTTTTAGTTCTTTGTTATTTAGAGACTAGCACAATTTAGCACAAAACCAACACAATTGATGCCACAGAAAAAGAAATAAAAAATCAAAAGTCGGGGGCCAACTTGACCGAGCTCATTTTGGGAGTTGTTGCTAGTATTTTTGACCCATTGGGACTTATCGGACCCGTGATTGTTCAGACAAAAAGCTACAAAACTTTCTATTTTGGGAGCTGTTGCTAAATCGGGCCCGTCATTGTTAAAGCAAAAGTCATTCTTCTGTAGTTATGATCCCTACCATTAAAATGGGACAAGCCAGTACTTTCTACTATTCGACTGATTTGGAACCAATTTGTAAAGGAAGTCGAACAAATGGATCAAATTAGCATACCTTGTACATTAAATGGAAGTTAACTGCATCTCGTTCACCTCAGTTGGGAGGAATTTGGAAAAATGGCGTTAAAGGAGTTAATCGTCAACTTAGGCGCGTAGTAGGTAATGTCCTGAATCCGATTGGGTTCAAAATGGGGAGCATGTTTGCACACTTGCAACCATCTTCTGTTATCAAACAAATTGATTAATAAATGAAGGTCTTTCTCTGCATTTTTTTTTATTTTCTTTAAACCAGTTAATCATTACATCAATATCACAGTAATTCCTACAGAGGTATAACAATTTATAAACTAAAAAGTAACAAACAATTAAATTTTTATAGATTAAATCATCCCTAAACAAAATTTGTCACAGTGGCTAATGATTTATTACAAAAAATAACATAAATTAGGATGAAAGCATAATTATAAACAATATTTTCAAATTATTAAACATTTTCAACAATCCAAGATTTCATTTTACTCTTTATACACTACTAAATTAGCACAAGACTAATTGGGTATTTAACAGTTGAAGCTGATTTAAACTTTCTACTGCCTTTAATGGTAAATTTTGCTTTTCATGAAACTCTAAAGTTCTGCTAAATTTTTCCTCAGCCTCTCGTTGTTAGGATTGGGTCAGCGCCCAAGAATGACGTCACTGCTGGCAGCGATGTTTGAGGTTTTTCTATTTCGCGTGCGGTTAACTCTGGGTTACGCCGGAGGTTAGCGTGTGGTTAGACACGGCGTACTATTTAATACAATTTTTTGGTTAAATCCATTAATTTACGTCAAATAAATTTTAGACTAGGTTGACTTCTTCGTTACGTCATTGAGCTTCTGGCGAGGAACGCAGAGGGCGCTGATTTAATTTTCTAGAACTTTCTGGAATCACGCGTCTAAGGGCAGGAATTTCACTTGCGATGAAACTATATTTACTTTATATTAATTATGATGTATAAATATTAACTTAATTATTTGCAAAACATTTTGCAGAAACTTACCGTAATAAATCTAACAGGTCAGAACCACGACACAAATTCAAACTACGCGCTTATTGCGCATGCGCCAAAGAGTGCCCCTCCACGCTTATTGCTCATGCGCCAAAGAGTGCCCCTCCACGCTTGTAACCTTTCATAAATCTTCGTGTCGTTGTAGATTTTTATCAGTATCAGTTAACAGTTGACAGTGTTTGTTGTGAAAACGTTAGTTCGTCGTAAACAAAATTATTTTAATAAATTTCTTTTAAACTATAACGCTGAAAGAAATAAGTTATATGCAAGATGAATTCCAATAAATTCCGTCAAATGGAAGACGAAATGAACAGGTACGTGTTTTAAAATTAAAGAGAAATTGTAACTTAACCTTAAAATTTTAGATTTAAAGCTGAAATTTCGGGCCAAGGCATGTACCATGCTGGTTTTGGCTTACCTAGTTTTGGAAATATACCTCCTCCACCTACACCTCCAATGTTAATATCTCATCAAGTCAAACATAAAAAATCTAATTACGAAATATTTTCACATCCTATCATATATCAAGCGGCTGTAGTTTCTGCAAAACCCACTTTATATGCTGCACCTACCCCAAAACCTGCACCAACAGCAGTTGCTAAACAATCAGCAGTTGATTTTATGGCGTTACAAAATAAAGTAGAAAAGAAACTGAAGAAGTTAAAACATGAGAAAGTTAGTGCAGCATTGGCGATTTCGCAAGGTAAAGCGAGTAGTGCGCTTCAGTCGTTTGGACCGTATGATTTTAAAAGAAGAGGTGGAGGAACTAAGAATCATAAATTGATGCGAGTAGCTGGAGGACAAACATGGGAAGATCAGTCATTGGCTGATTGGCCTGAAGATGATTTTCGAATTTTTTGTGGGGATTTGGGCAACGACGTTACTGATGAACTTTTAACAAGAACATTTAACAAATTTCCGTCCTTTCAAAGGGCGAAAGTGATAAGAGACAGACGGACCAGTAAGAGCAAAGGTTACGGGTTCATAAGCTTCAAGGATCCGGCCGACTTCAGGAAAGCTATGAAGGAAATGAACGGTAAGTTTCCTGTTTTTTTCGTATTTTAATTAGACAATACAAAAATTAAAACTCAACTTTCTCAGTTACCACCACAAGACTTTTGTTTTTTTTTTCGTTAATTTGTTCCGCTAAAAGCCGCGTTTCCACCAAAAGTCGTCATGGAAACACGCTTCTAAAGGACGAAATTTAAAGGATTGCTCCTCGAGGAAGTTTGTTAAAAAATGCACCTTTAGCGTTGCACGCCGAAACGATTCGAAATCCTTTCCCACTCTGATTATTCAAATCGTACGATTGGACATAGTGCGGCTCCTACATTCACTGATTTGTCGATGCGATAATCTGGAACGGGGGAGGCGCAGGAATTTTTTCCATAATAACATGCAATTTTTCATCATTTTCCGAATTTTCCCCCAATTTAAGGCGATCTTCTTCTACCAAAATCTCAATTTTTTGCAATTACTGACCAGCAAGAGCAAAGGGTACGGGTTCATCAGCTTCAAGCATCCGGTCGACTTCACGAAAACTAAGAAGGAAATGAACGGTAAGTTTCCTGTTTTTTTCGTATTTTAATTAGACAATACAAAAATTAAAACTCAACTTTCTCATTTACCACCACAAGACTTTCGTTTTGGACTAATTAGAAAGGTCTTTGAATTTCTGTTAAAATCTTTAGTTTTGAAGTATTTAATTTTGTTAAATGTTCTGGAATTTATCGAATAAAGACCAGTTACATTAAAACAAATTCGTTGACTCAGAGTAATTAATTTCAGTTTTAGTATTTTTGAAAAAAAAACAATTTTTTATGCCGTTTTATTGCCCCATTTCAGACTTTTTGGTTTGTTAACGCAACACAACGGCGAAAATTTGATTTTAACATTTAATTTTTAAGTAAGAATTAACGAATAAAGAAAATCGGTCAAAAATAGAAATTCAACTTTCTTATTTACCAATACAGGATTTTCATTTTCGGCTTATATGTAAGTTCTTAGAATTTCTATTACAATGGGCCAGGTACTTGTATTCGAACCTCTTTTGTGATCGTTTTTGAAGCACTGAAAATTATCACTTAAAGCGATTGATGGAGGAATTTTTTTAAATGATCGAAATGGCGCAATATGGTTGCATGATCGTCTTCAGAGACCCATACTATAATTCAATGGGCATTTCAAAAGTGAAAAAAGAATAAAAAGATGGAGGGTGTTCCATTTAAAATAAAGAAGTTGAGATCAACTTCCGGTATTATTTCTGAAATATTTTCGTTTGATCTATTTACAAGATTTCAGATTTGTATCTTTGTTTCTCTATTTTCTAATGAGCCGTGAACCACCCTGTATATGATTTGATTTTCTTTCTATAGTTCTTAGTAATCTTGGCTGGAAAATACGCGCTTCCACATACGACAACATTCATTAGTAAATTTGCTGCAAGCAAATTTATCAATAAATTATCAATAAAAAATTATTTCGTAATTAATAAAATTTGGGACATCAATTTGACTAAATTTAAAGGCGACTTGGCTCACCTGTCGCTCTGTAGCGCCGCCGAACTGTCACGTCTGGCCACATGTGTGGGCACTAGAGGAAATGACGCTGGGCGTCCTGACGCCTGCCGTATAATTTCAGTACTGCCTAAAGCGGCGCATCCACCAACAATAAAAGCATTACAAAAGGCGTTACTAATTCGTCGTCACCAATCCGTTTCAAGATTTATAATTTTTGTTTCTTTTCAGGTCGTTACGTTGGCAGCAGACCGATCAAGTTGAGAAAAAGCACTTGGAGGAACAGATGCATCGATATTGTTAAGAAGAAAGAAAAGGAAAGGGCGGCTCTCCTTACTATGCTGACTTCAGGTCCTGGCCGTTAGAAGTTATCCTGTAAATCGCCAAAACGAAGATATTTAATGTGCAAAATTGTATATACTTAAGAAATGTAGATTTTGAATAATTTCTCTAATTAAATTAATTAACTACATTAAGTTACAATTAAACTGGGGGTAATTCTTGTAAATCTTCTGTTTCAGCTACTGGCGAATTTAAGTGGCGTCCTTCTTCTTCCTCCTTTCCTGCGTCTCCTCCCTTATCATATTGTTGGAGGTAATCAATGATATCAACGATCATCATTTGAGAATCGTCAATTGTTAATTGAACTGGTTCTGGAGGTAGCAGTTCCGGTTTAAATTCAGTTACGCTTCTCGCTCGCCAAATTGGAACGATTCCTCTAGGATTTCCGCGATAATCAGGATCTGAAATTCACATTGAATCACTTAATTTATAGATTTCTTCTTTTAATGGAGGAAACTAGAGGGAATTTATTGCGAGTTTTTCTTGTATCAATAAAACCCCCGTATTTTCACCCCCTAATAAAACGCCAGTTTCTAACTTTCTAAAGTGTCGTCCAATGCTAATTTATCAGCTCCGATGCAGTCGAAAGCGGGGTTTCGCAAATTGACGTAAAATCCGTGCTGCATAAATTTCTCGTTATCGAAAACGAAACAGCCCGAGCCTTTCGGTAAGTTTTTTTCGAATTTTCCGTGGTATTTGTAGCAGCCGTAATCTAAAATTCCTGCACCCTCCATGCGGCCGTCCTTCCAAATACCTACCAAAAATTGTCGCCGACCAAAACTAATTGAAAACTCTTATGCAATTGATTACCAGTATGGGTGACGTTAAGTTGTTTATAAACATAAACGCCGTAACCTTGCCGAAACCCCTTGTACCAACCACCCTCGTAAGTGTCCCCGTTTACGTAATAGCGTTGTATGATTATTTCTAGTAGGCCAACGCTACTTTGTGGAAAGTGCTGCCTCTATCGGAATTCCATGCAAACCATCCATTTGGTAAAAATCTGAGCTAAGCAGACTGGAATCTCGTGCGTAACGACGTAAATGCCCTTGCTGTTTACACTTGACACGTTACGTAGTAAAATCGGATATCCACTTAAGTCGATAAGAATGGGTTGCTAGTTTCAAATGTTAACATACGAGTTGGAAATGCAAGGCGATTGTACGTTCCGAAAATGTGCCGCTAATACAGAGTGGCATTCTGTAATTTGTTGGAAATATAAAGAATCCGTTTCATGGTTGCAAAATAATAAAAAAAATATATTATAATAAAAGTAATTTGATGAATTTTAGCAAGATTAATTATTATTATCAGATCAATTTTTTTGAAGAAAACACAAAGCTTATTTGCCATTCATAAACTTTCACTCAAATTTTCTAAGTTTAATGTCACATATCGGCATCACGACACTAAATTTTGTTTGTTTATAAATATTTTGATAAACCGATAGTTTTGGATCCGCGAATACAGAATTTTTTACCCGTGAAAAAGAGAGCAAATAATTTACTAATGCTGCAGAATAGATATTTTGGTTGGCTTCTTTGTAGTTTTAAACTTGGCTTCACTTATAAATTAATGTCTTGATTCAAAATTCTAAAATAAAATCTCTATGTGATGCAGATGTTTCTGTTTGAAGTCATTTCGGGACATTTTTAGTTCCAGTTTTTATAATAGAAACTTTTATGCGCTTTCCAATATTTTTTGGCCCAATAAAACTTTAATAACCCAGTTCGGTCAAGTTAGCCTCTCACTTTCAGATTTTAATATTTTTTAATGTCATAAATTGTGCTGGTTTTGTGCTCAATTGTGCCGATATTTATTTCAATTGTACTCATCTCTAAAGAGTAAAATATTGAAAACAAATCCGGGGGCCAACTTGATTGCTAGCAGCCCATTTTTTCACTTTTTTGCAATATTTTTGGCTTATTCAATTGTGCTCGTTTTGTGCCCACTGATACCGGTGTTTTTTCAATTGTGCTCGTTTGTAAGTAGAAAAAAAAATTAAAAACTAATTTCATGGGCGATTTGACCAGCCTGCCATTATTTTTCATTTTCTTACAATATTTTTGACTTATTCAATTCTGCTACTTTTCTGCTCTATTATGCTGATGTATATCTCAATTGTGCTTCTTACTAAAAAGCAAAATATACCGGTATCAGTAAGCACAAAATAAGCACAATTGAATAATGCAAAAATATTGTAAAAAAAGTGAAAAATAATTGGAGGCTGGAGGGTCAAGTCTCTCCTCAAATTTGTTTAAAAAAATTTTTTACTTACAAACGAGCACAATTAAAAAAAACATCGTTAATGAGTATAATTGTATAAGCCAAAAATATTGTAAATAAGTGAAAAAGAATAAGAGGTTGGTTTTTAAGTTGGTCCCCGGATTTATTTATTTTTTTTTTGCTTTTTAGATTAGCACAATTAAAATAAATATCAGCGCAATTAAGCAAAAAACCAGCACAATTGATGACATAAAAAAAATTAAAATCAGAAAGTGGGAGGCTAACTTGACCGAGCTTAATAACCCCCCTAATTTTTCTCATAGCAATTATTATAAACTTTTTCAAAAGTTCAGTTGGGGTTTGTAAGGAACACGTATTTTCAGGACAATAATTAAAAAGATATATTTAAGTATTTTTTCTTTGTTTTCTAAACTCTGTACCGTCAGAAAGGTTTTTTGACAATTATGGCATTCAAGTTTTTCGACACATTATTTTATTAAATATTCCGTAAGATGAACGGCTGAGCATTCCTCTAGAGTCACATCTAACTGTTCGGGAGATGATGAAAGCGCTTCAGGTAAAGCACTTCCATTATCTTGGGTGCCCATAGCAACCACTTCTGCAGCATCGTCTATATTTTCAAGAAGAAACCCGTAACACTTGGACCAACGATATTTTGTTCGTTGTCGGCAACAGTCGTATTAAATTTCATTGTTTATTTTGACGCATTGCTGGTGTGTCTCCGCCGGAGTCTGCCGGTTGTTGATGATAGAGATGAGTCGGTCGCGAACGAGTCGGCTCAGTGAACCGGCTCTTTACATTTACGTCAAGAGCCGGTTCAGCAGCGACGTCAAGAACCGACTCTCGGCTCTTTGCGTCGGCTCTCTACGTCTGCGCACTGCGCACTGAGCCGAACCGTTCGCGACCGATTCATCTCTCACGGCTCTTTTAAAAAAAAATTGTTTGGTTCTGACTTTCTCACTCGGATCGGAAGTTTTTCGAACACATCATTTTTACAGAAATAAAGAGTTGTCATTTTGTCTAATGATAAGTTGTTGTGAGGTGAACTGTTTCTGATGTCAGTAACTCAATTTTGCAATTTTTGTTAGTTACGCCACTTCGTATCAACAGCGACGAATTGACTCAGTTCAGTTCAATTTAATTTTTGTATTCGGTTCTTTGCCGAGACTCAGTTCAATGTTCTGTTCAGTTATGTTGAGAGCCGAAAGTTGACACATAGAATTTTTAGTTGCGAAAATCGAAAATGAAAAGAGAGAAAAGAAAAAAAACTAAAAATTAGAAGTTTACGAAATGATTGCCGAATCTTAAAATGTTTGAAATTGTAGTTTTAATCGAATCGGTTCACTTGACCACGACCATATGGTAATAATCTATTATCAAATTTATTTATCTTGGTAACAAACAAAATTAAGGCCACACAAAAATTTGAAAAAGTAGGTAATATCAATTAGTTGCCAAAAAAACTTTTGTTAAAACAAAGAATTTTTTTGCTACAATTATGGCCCACATAATACATCAATACTTTTCAGAATATGGAGTGCTATACTAGTGTAGATTATATCTAATTATCGATAATTGCCCACAAATTAATATCTGAGATATAATTTTAATGATAACCTACGAGTGTAAAGAGCTACGCTTCAAAATTAATCGAATTAAAAAATAGTAAACACAAATTGAGTCTCTTTCTGAGTAAAATTTGTCTTGGATTCTCTTTGCAATAGCATAGGTCCGAAATTGTTGAAATATTTATTTATTGGAATGAGTGCTGGCAGGTAATTTTTGCTTAAACAAAGGATCCGTTAAACTTTTTACTAACTCAACCAATGTCAGCATAATACACAATGACAATGGCGCTGTATGCATGAGTCATAACAAAGATTTGACCATGCAATGCAGCAGTACGGATCTTCAGCTTCGGTACTTTTCGTTTGGGTCTTTTTGAATCGGTTCACGAAAGAGTCGGTTCGCCAAAGAGCCGGTTCGAAGATCCGAATCTTTGAAGTGATCCAGATTCACTGAACCGGTTCAGCGAAAAGAGCCGTTTTGCCCACCTCTAGTTGATGAATGAAACCAAGCCGTAGTGGGGATGATAAGCAAAGTCAAAAGCCGAGCGATCTTGAAAGTACCGACGCTATCTATCCGCCTTGTACCGGTACTAAACCTTTTTGGACCTCCCTTGTCCTACTTATAATCCATATACAAAGGTAATAGTAAATTCCTTTGCAGCTCGGTCAAGTTAGCCCCCGACTTTTGATTTTTTATTTTTTTTTCTGTGGCATCAATTGTGTTGGTTTTGTGCTAAATTGTGCTGATATTTTTTTCAATTGTGCTAGTCTCTAAATAACAAAAAACTAAAAAACAAATCCGGGGGCCAACTTGACCACCAGCCCCCCATTATTTTCATTTTTTTATAATATTTTTGGCATTCCCAATTGTACTCGTTTTGTGCTCAATAATACCGATGCTTTCTCCAATTGTGCCCGTTTGTAACAAATCAAAAAAAATTTGAAAGTAATTCTATGGCAATGCCGACGGCCACTAGGTAGCCCCCCTAACTTTTTTCAGAATATTTTTAACTTTTCTAGTTGTACTCGTTTTGTTCTCAATTGTAACGCTGTTTTTTTTTTCAATTGAGCTTGTTTGTAACATTAAAAAAAATATATTAATCCTATGAAAACGGTGAACGCCACCAGCTAGCCCCCCTGACTTTTATAGAATGTTTTTATCTTATTGTTATTATAAAAAAATGAAAATAATGGGGGGCTGGCGGTCAAGTTGGCCCCCGGATTTGTTTTTTAGTTTTTTGTTATTTAGAGACTAGCACAATTGAAAAAAATATCAGCACAATTTAGCACAAAACCAGCACAATTAATGCCACTGGAAAAAAAATAAAAAATCGAAAGTCGGGGGCCAACTTGACCGAGCTCCCAAAATGGAACGTCTTGTAGCGGGTTTTTTCATGTAAGTAAAAGTTCGTCGATTTTCATATTTGAGTGTGTCGTGCTGGCAGTTGCGTAACAGACCCAGGGATTTTGCAAGCATTATCTTTGTAAAATTTACGGTCGAAGATTTAAGTGATATCTTTGAAGTGTCCCGCTATTTGGCACGTAAAAAGGTCGAGTTGTTAAAAGGCCATTTGTACAGATTAAAACCGCCATGTCATAAAACCATTGTCAATTTGCTTGGGGTGGCAGGAGCTTCTTCCAGAAAATTGCTTCCTGACAAAAGATCGTCCAGACAACCTAATCGTCAAAAGACGCTTGAATGAAGAATAAAAAAATGTTAAAACGATTTAAAAAAATAATTAAATGACCCTTAAGCGGCGAAATGGCTTGGGAGCACAAAAGGATTAACGAGACCTTAACGGGAATTTTTATTTTCCGCCGAAACGTTAAGTGGCTTATAAGGGTGGAGACGCAGGAAAGGAGGAAGAAGAAGGACGCCACCTAAATTCGCCAGTAGCTGAAACAGAAGAATTACAAGAATTACCCCCAGTTTAATTGTAACTTAATGTAGTTAATTAATTTAATTAGAGAAATTATTCAAAATTTACATTTCTTAAGTATATACAATTTTGCACATTAAATATCTTCGTTTTGGCGATTTACAGGATAACTTCTAACGGCCAGGACCTGAAGTCAGCATAGTAAGGAGAGCCGCCCTTTCCTTTTCTTTCTTCTTAACAATATCGATGCATCTGTTCCTCCAAGTGCTTTTTCTCAACTTGATCGGTCTGCTGCCAACGTAACGACCTGAAAAGAAACAAAAATTATAAATCTTGAAACGGATTGGTGACGACGAATTAGTAACGCCTTTTGTAATGCTTTTATTGTTGGTGGATGCGCGCTTTAGGCAGTACTGAAATTGTACGGCAGGCGTCAGGACGCCCAGCGTCATTTCCACTAGTGCCCTCACATGTGGCCAGACGTGACAGTTCGGCGGCGCTACAGAGCCACAGGTGAGCCAAGTCGCCTTTAACTTTAGTCAAATTGATGTCCCAAATTTTATTAATTACAAAATAATTTTTTATTGATAATTTATTGATGAATTTGCTTGCAGCAAATTTATTAATGAACGTTGTCGTATGTGGAAGCGCGTCTTTTCCATCCAAAATTACTAAGAACTATAGAAAGAAAGTCAAATCATATACAGGGTGGTTCACGGCTCATTAGAAAATAGAGAAACAAAGATACAAATCTGAAATTTTGTACATAGATCAAACGAAAATATTTCAGAAATAATACCGGAAGTAGATCTCAACTTCTTTATTTTAAATGGAACACCCTCGATTTTTTTATTCTTTTTTCATTTTTGAAATGCCCATTGAATTTTAGTATGGGTCTCTGAAGACGATCATGCAACCATATTGCGCCATTTCGATCATTTAAAAAAATTCCTCCATCAATCGCTTTAAGTGATAATTTCCAGTGCTTCAAAAACGATCACAAAAGAGTTTCGAATACAAGAACCTGGCCCATTGTAATGGAAATTCTAAGAACTTACATATTAGCCAAAAATGAAAATCCTGTAGTGGTAAATAAGAAAGTTGAATTTCTATTTTTGACCAATTTTCTTTATTCGTTAATTCTTACTTAAAAATTAAATGTTAAAATCAAATTTTTGCCGTTGTGTTGCGTTAACAAACCAAAAAGACTAAAATGGGGCAATAAGACGGCATAAAAAATTGTTTTTTTTTCAAAAATACTAAAACTGAAATTAATTACTCTGAGTCAACGAATTCTTTTAATGTAACTGGTCTTTAACCGTTAAATTCCAGTAGTTTTAACAAAATTAAATACTTCAAAACTAAAGATTGTAACAGAAATTCAAAGAACTTTCTAATTAGCCCAAAACGAAAGTCTTGTGGTGGTAAATGAGAAAGTTGAGTTTTAATTTTTGTATTGTCTAATTAAAATACGAAAAAAAACAGGAAACTTACCGCTCATTTCCTTCATAGTTTTCGTGAAGTCGACCGGATGCTTGAAGCTGATGAACCCGTACCCTTTGCTCTTGCTGGTCAGTAATTGCAAAAAATTGAGATTTTGGTAGAAGAAAATCGCCTTAAATTGGGGGAAAATTTGGAAAATGATGAAAAATTGCATGTTATTATGGAAAAAATTCCTGCGCCTCCCCCGTTCCAGATTATCGCATCGACAAATCAGTGAATGTAGGAGCCGCACTATGTCCAATCGTACGATTTGAATAATCAGAGTGGGAAAGGATTTCGAATCGTTTCGGCGTGCAACGCTAAAGGTGCATTTTTTAACAAACTTCCTCGAGGAGCAATCCTTTAAATTTCGTCCTTTAGAAGCGTGTTTCCATGACGACTTTTGGTGGAAACGCGGCTTTTAGCGGAACAAATTAACGAAAAAAAAACGAAAGTCTTGTGGTGGTAACTGAGAAAGTTGAGTTTTAATTTTTGTATTGTCTAATTAAAATACGAAAAAAACAAGAAACTTACCGTTCATTTCCTTCATAGCTTTCGTGAAATCGGCCGGATCCTTGAAGCTTATGAACCCGTACCCTTTGCTCTTGCTGGTCCGTCTGTCTCTTATAACTTTCGCCCTTTGAAAGGACGGAAATTTGTTGAATGTTCTTGTTAAAAGTTCATCAGTAACGTCGTTGCCCAAATCCCCACAAAAAATTCGAAAATCATCTTCAGGCCAATCAGCCAATGAATGATCTTCCCATGTTTGTCCTCCAGCTACACGCATCAATTTATGATTCTTAGTTCCTCCACCTCTTCTTTTAAAATCATACGGTCCAAACGACTGAAGCGCACTACTCGCTTCACCTTGCGAAATCGCCAATGCTGCACTAACTTTCTCATGTTTTAACTTCTTCAGTTTCTTTTCTACTTTATTTTGTAACGCCATAAAATCAACTGCTGATTGTTTAGCAACTGCTGTTGGTGCAGGTTTTGGGGTAGGTGCAGCATATAAAGTGGGTTTTGCAGAAACTACAGCCGGTTGATATATGATAGGATGTGAAAATATTTCGTAATTAGATTTTTTATGTTTGACTTGATGAGATATTAACATTGGAGGTGTAGGTGGAGGAGGTATATTTCCAAAACTAGGTAAGCCAAAAGCAGCATGGTACATGCCTTGGCCCGAAATTTCAGCTTTAAATCTAAAATTTTAAGGTTAAGTTACAATTTCTCTTTAATTTTAAAACACGTACCTGTTCATTTCGTCTTCCATTTGACGGAATTTATTGGAATTCATCTTGCACATAAGTTATTTCTTTCAGCGTTATAATTTAAAAGAAATTTATTAAAATAATTTTGTTAACGACGAACTAACGTTTTCACACCAAACACTGTCAACTGTTAACTGATACTGAAAAAAATCTACAACGACACGAAGATTTATGAAAGGCTACAAGCGTGGAGGGGCACTCTTTGGCGCATGCGCAATAAGCGCGTAGTTTGAATTTGTGTCGTGGTTCTGAGCTTCTGCTAGATTTATTACGGTAAGTTTCTGCAAAATGTTTTGCAAATAATTAAGATAATATTTATATATCATAATTAATAAAAAGTAAATATAGTTTCATCGCAAGTGAAATTCCTGCCCCTAGACGCGTGATTCCAGAAAGTTCTAGAAAATTAAATCAGCGCTCTCTGCGTTCCTCGCCAGAAGCTCAATGACGTAACGAAGAAGTCAATCTAGCCTAAAATTATTTGAAGAAAATTAATAGATTTAACCAAAAAATTGTATTAAATAGTACGCCGTGTCTAACCACACGCTAACCTGCGGCGTAAACCAGAGTTAACCGCACGCGAAATAGAAAAACCTCAAACATCGCTGCCAGCAGTGACGTCATTCTTGGGCGTCGACCCAATCCTAACAACGAGCGGCTGAGGAAAAATTTAGCAGAAGTTTAGAGTTTCATGAAAAGCAAAATTTACCATTAAAGGCAGTAGGAAGATTAAATCAGCTTCAACTGTTAAATACCCAATTAGTCTTGTGCTAATTTAGTAGTGTATAAAAAGTAAAATGAAATCTTGGATTGTTGAAAATGTTTAATAATTTGAAAATATTGTTTATAATTATGCTTTTATTCTAATTTAGGTTATTTTTTGTAATAAATCATTAGTCACGGTGATAAATTCTGTTTAGGGATGATTTAATCTATAAAAATTTAATTGTTTGTTACTTTTTAGTTTATAAATTGTTATACCTCTGTAGGAATTACAGTGATATTGATGTAATGATTAACTGGTTTAAAAAAAATAAAAAAAATGCAGAGAAAGACCTTCATTTATTAATCAATTTGTTTGATAACAGAAGATGGTTGCAAGTGTGCAAACATGCTCCCCCTTTTGAACCCAATCGTATTCAGGACATTACCTACGACGCGCCTAATGTGACGATTAACTGCTTTAACGCCACTTCTCCAAATTCCTCCCAACTGAGGTGAACGAGATGCAGTTAACTTCCATTTAATGTACGAGGTATGCTAATTTGATCCATTTGTTCGACTTTCTTTACAAATTGGTTCCGAATCAGTCGAATAGTAGAAAGTACTGGCTTGTCCCATTTTAATGGCAGGGATCATAACTACAGAAGAATGACTTTTGCTTTAACAATGACGGGCCCGATTTAGCAACAGCTCCCAAAATAGAAAGTTTTGTAGCTTTTTGTCTGAACAATCACGGGTCCGATAAGTCCCAATGGGTCAAAAATACTAGCAACAACTCCCAAAATGAGCTCGGTCAAGATGGCCCCCGACTTTTGATTTTTTATTTCTTTTTCTGTGGCATTAATTGTGTTGGTTTTGTGCTAAATTGTGCTAGTCTCTAAATAACAAAGAACTAAAAGACAAATCCGGGGGCCAACTTGACCGCCAGCCCCCCATTATTTTAATTTTTTTATAATATTTTTGGCATTCCCAATTGTACTCTTTTTGTGCTCAATAATACCGATGCTTTCTCCAATTGTGCCCGCTTGTAACAAATCAAAAAAAATTAGAAAGTAATTCTATGGCAATGCAGACGGCCACTAGGTAGCCCCCCTGACTTTTTTCAGAATATTTTTAACTTTTTTAGTTGTGCTCGATTTGTGCTCAATTGTAACGCTGTTTTTTTTTCAATTGTGCTTGTTAGTAACATTAAAAAAAATATATTAATCCTATGAAAACGGTGAACGCCACCAGCTAGCCCTCCTGACTTTTTTAGAATATTTTTATCTTATTCAATTGTGCTCGTTTTGTGCTGAATTGTAGCGCTGTTTTCTTAATTGTGATCGTCTGTAACATTAAAAATAAATATATTGATCCTATGGAAACGGCAAACGCCACCAGCTAGCCCCCCTGACTTTTATAGAAATTTTTTATCTTATTCAATTGTGCTCATTTTGTGCTCAATTGTACCGCTGTTTTTTTAATTGTGATCGTTTGTAACATTAAAAAAAATATATTAATCTTATGAAAACGGTGAACGCCACCAGCTAGAGACTGGCACAATTGAAAAAAATATCAGCACAATTTAGTCGTGGAGGTGGGGTCCTTATTGCAGTCAAACGCAATATATCTGTGAAGTTAATAAATATTAATACATGCAACATCGAACAAATATTCATCAAGGTTAAATGTATGGATGGGGACGTCATAGTTGGTTGCATCTACATGCCACCACAATCTACAATAGATACGTTTACTAGTTACATTGACACATTGACCTTCATTAGAGCTAAATACCCTAACTGTAAATTAATGTTCACAGGGGACTACAACTTACCCAGCAGCCAGCCTAAAGAAGTCTGTGCAAATCTGCTCTACAATGAAATGCTTTTGATAGGATGTACACAGATGAATGTTGTCCAGAACACATACGGTCGTCTCCTTGACCTCTGCTTTTCCAACACTGAAATACAGATCGTAAGGACTGTACCCATAATGGAAGAAGACACACACCACCCATCGATAGATATGTACCTATCACACAAAGCGGAACTAAAACCAAGCAACATTCCATACTACTAGTTTAAACATGCAGATTACCCAGCGCTCAACGGATACTTTCTAAACACAAACTGGATTGCAATCTACAGAACTGAATCAGTTGATGATAAAATACAATTGTTCTATGATATCCTCAACGAGGGCATTGCCCAGTTTGTTCCAATACACTATAAGTAATTTGATGATTTTCCTAAGTGGTTCACAGCAGAGCTAAAACGAAAAATCAAACTTAAGAGAACGGCTCATGCCAACTACAAAGAAGCACGTACTAGATCTGCTTATCTCCATTTTCGCAAACTGAGGCAGGAATGCAAAAACCTTAGTTCTGATTGCTACGATGAATACATTTGTAGAGTTGAACATCAAATAGAGAGGGACTCAACACAATTCTGGAAGTTCGTCAAGAACAAGAGACGCAGTGACCTCGTCATTCCGTCTAAGATGTCCTGGGACACCAAATTAGCTAACAGCGGAAGCTCTGTAAATACATCGCTTACCATACCAGAACCACAAGTACAGACGACATATTTCACCAATACAGGATCAGCAGCTTATTGGTCCGCAGAGAGGTCTCGGATCTATCAATATTCAACAATATAGTCAACGGGCACATCGACTCACCCGAAATCCTCGAGCAGTTTGGATTCATCTGTACTAGACCAGATATTAGAGCACGCAGACTTCTGAACTCAATAAAATCAAATAAAAAATATGTGTGTAATGGTCCTAGAAATAGGATCTCTAAATTAGTTAATAACTACTGCAGTGACCTGGAATTTTTTGAAGTGTCTTCCGCTACGTTTCTAACCAACGCTAAAAAACTATTATAATTTCTCATTTTTTTTTTTTCTCACTGTACTTTATTGTAAGATTTGTGTGTATATTGCCGATTGGCGTTTTCTGATAATAATAATAATAATAATTTAGCACAAAACCAGCACAATTGATGCCACAGAAAAAAAAATAAAAAATCAAAAGTCGGGGGCCAACTTGACCGAGCTCATTTTGGGAGTTGTTGCTAGTATTTTTGACCCATTGGGACTTATCGGACCCGTGATTGTTCAGACAAAAAGCTACAAAACTTTCTATTTTGGGAGCTGTTGCTAAATCGGGCCCGTCATTGTTAAAGCAAAAGTCATTCTTCTGTAGTTATGGTCCCTGCCATTAAAATGGGACAAGTCAGTACTTTCTACTATTCGACTGATTCGGAACCAATTTGTAAAGGAAGTCGAACAAATGGATCAAATTAGCATACCTCGTACATTAAATGGAAGTTAACTGCATCTCGTTCACCTCAGTTGGGAGGAATTTGGAAAAGTGGCGTTAAAGAAGTTAATCGTCACCTTAGGCGCGTAGTAGGTAATGTCCTGAATCCGATTGGGTTCAAAAGGGGGAGCATGTTTGTACACTTGCAACTATCTTCTGTTATCAAACAAATTGATTAATAAATGAAGGTTTTCTCTGCATTTTTTTTATTTTCTTTAAACCAGTTAATCATTACATCAATATCACTGTAATTCCTACAGAGGTATAACAATTTATAAACTAAAAAGTAACAAACAATTAAATTTTTATAGATTAAATCATCCCTAAACAGAATTTGTCACCGTGACTAATGATTTATTACAAAAAATAACCTAAATTAGAATAAAAGCATAATTATAAACAATATTTTCAAATTATTAAACATTTTCAACAATCCAAGATTTCATTTTACTCTTTATACACTACTAAATTAGCACAAGACTAATTGGGTATTTAACAGTTGAAGCTGATTTAATCTTCCTACTGCCTTTAATGGTAAATTTTGCTTTTCATGAAACTCTAAACTTCTGCTAAATTTTTCCTCAGCCGCTCGTTGTTAGGATTGGGTCGACGCCCAAGAATGACGTCACTGCTGGCAGCGATGTTTGAGGTTTTTCTATTTCGCGTGCGGTTAACTCTGGTTTACGCCGCAGGTTAGCGTGTGGTTAGACACGGCGTACTATTTAATACAATTTTTTGGTTAAATCTATTAATTTACGTCAAATAATTTTAGGCTAGATTGACTTCTTCGTTACGTCATTGAGCTTCTGGCGAGGAACGCAGAGAGCGCTGATTTAATTTTCTAGAACTTTCTGGAATCACGCGTCTAGGGGCAGGAATTTCACTTGCGATGAAACTATATTTACTTTTTATTAATTATGATATATAAATATTATCTTAATTATTTGCAAAACATTTTGCAGAAACTTACCGTAATAAATCTAGCAGAAGCTCAGAACCACGACACAAATTCAAACTACGCGCTTATTGCGCATGCGCCAAAGAGTGCCCCTCCACGCTTGTAGCCTTTCATAAATCTTCGTGTCGTAGATTTTTTTCAGTATCAGTTAACAGTTGACAGTGTTTGTTGTGAAAACGTTAGTTCGTCGTAAACAAAATTATTTTAATAAATTTCTTTTAAACTATAACGCTGAAAGAAATAAGTTATGTGCAAGATGAATTCCAATAAATTCCGTCAAATGGAAGACGAAATGAACAGGTACGTGTTTTAAAATTAAAGAGAAATTGTAACTTAACCTTAAAATTTTAGATTTAAAGCTGAAATTTCGGGCCAAGGCATGTACCATGCTGGTTTTGGCTTACCTAGTT
Source organism: Pyrochroa serraticornis (assembly GCA_905333025.2). NCBI lineage: Eukaryota > Metazoa > Arthropoda > Insecta > Coleoptera > Pyrochroidae > Pyrochroa > Pyrochroa serraticornis. The sequence continues at coordinate 1,219,951 of HG995157.1, read as the reverse complement.
TTGGAAATATACCTCCTCCACCTACACCTCCAATGTTAATATCTCATCAAGTCAAACATAAAAAATCTAATTACGAAATATTTTCACATCCTATCATAAATCAACCGGCTGTAGTTTCTGCAAAACCCACTTTATATGCTGCACCTACCCCAAAACCTGCACCAACAGCAGTTGCTAAACAATCAGCAGTTGATTTTATGGCGTTACAAAATAAAGTAGAAAGGAAACTGAAGAAGTTAAAACATGAGAAAGTTAGTGCAGCATTGGCGATTTCGCAAGGTAAAGCGAGTAGTGCGCTTCAGTCGTTTGGACCGTATGATTTTAAAAGAAGAGGTGGAGGAACAAAGAATCATAAATTGATGCGTGTAGCTGGAGGACAAACATGGGAAGATCATTCATTGGCTGATTGGCCTGAAGATGATTTTCGAATTTTTTGTGGGGATTTGGGCAACGACGTTACTGATGAACTTTTAACAAGAACATTCAACAAATTTCCGTCCTTTCAAAGGGCGAAAGTTATAAGAGACAGACGGACCAGCAAGAGCAAAGGGTACGGGTTCATAAGCTTCAAGGATCCGGCCGACTTCACGAAAGCTATGAAGGAAATGAACGGTAAGTTTCCTGTTTTTTTCGTATTTTAATTAGACAATACAAAAATTAAAACTCAACTTTCTCAGTTACCACCACAAGACTTTCGTTTTTTTTTTTGTTAATTTGTTCCGCTAAAAGCCGCGTTTCCACCAAAAGTTGTCATGGAAACACGCTTCTAAAGGACGAAATTTAAAGGATTGCTCCTCGAGGAAGTTTGTTAAAAAATGCACCTTTAGCGTTGCACGCCGAAACGATTCGAAATCCTTTCCCACTCTGATTATTCAAATCGTACGATTGGACATAGTGCGGCTCCTACATTCACTGATTTGTCGATGCGATAATCTCTAACGGGGGAGGCGCAGGAATTTTTTCCATAATAACATGCAATTTTTCATCATTTTCCGAATTTTCCCCCAATTTAAGGCGATTTTCTTCTACCAAAATCTCAATTTTTTGCAATTACTGACCAGCAAGAGCAAAGGGTACGGGTTCATCAGCTTCAAGCATCCGGTCGACTTCACGAAAACTATGAAGGAAATGAGCGGTAAGTTTCCTGTTTTTTTCGTATTTTAATTAGACAATACAAAAATTAAAACTCAACTTTCTCATTTACCACCACAAGACTTTCGTTTTGGGCTAATTAGAAAGTTCTTTGAATTTCTGTTACAATCTTTAGTTTTGAAGTATTTAATTTTGTTAAAACTACTGGAATTTAACGGTTAAAGACCAGTTACATTAAAAGAATTCGTTGACTCAGAGTAATTAATTTCAGTTTTAGTATTTTTGAAAAGAAAACAATTTTTTATGCCGTCTTATTGCCCCATTTTAGTCTTTTTGGTTTGTTAACGCAACACAACGGCAAAAATTTGATTTTAACATTTAATTTTTAAGTAAGAATTAACGAATAAAGAAAATTGGTCAAAAATAGAAATTCAACTTTCTTATTTACCACTACAGGATTTTCATTTTTGGCTAATATGTAAGTTCTTAGAATTTCCATTACAATGGGCCAGGTTCTTGTATTCGAAATTCTTTTGTGATCGTTTTTGAAGCACTGGAAATTATCACTTAAAGCGATTGATGGAGGAATTTTTTTAAATGATCGAAATGGCGCAATATGGTTGCATGATCGTCTTCAGAGACCCATACTAAAATTCAATGGGCATTTCAAAAATGAAAAAAGAATAAAAAGATCGAGGGTGTTCCATTTAAAATAAAGAAGTTGAGATCTACTTCCGGTATTATTTCTGAAATATTTTCGTTTGATCTATGTACAAAATTTCAGATTTGTATCTTTGTTTCTTTATTTTCTAATGAGCCGTGAACCACCCTGTATATGATTTGACTTTCTTTCTATAGTTCTTAGTAAGTTTGGCTGGAAAACACGCGCTTCCACATACGACAACGTTCATTAGTAAATTTGCTGCAAGCAAATTTATCAATAATTTATCAACAAAAAATTATTTCGTAATTAATAAAATTTGGGACATCAATTTGACTAAAGTTAAAGGCGACTTGGCTCACCTGTGGCTCTGTAGCGCCGCCGAACTGTCACGTCTGGCCACATGTGAGGGCACTAGTGGAAATGACGCTGGGCGTCCTGACGCCTGCCGTACAATTTCAGTACTGCCTAAAGCGGCGCATCCACCAACAATTAAAACATTACAAAAGGCGTTACTAATTCGTCGTCACCAATCCGTTTCAAGATTTATAATTTTTGTTTCCTTTCAGGTCGTTACGTTGGCAGCAGACCGATCAAGTTGAGAAAGAGCACTTGGAGGAACAGATGCATCGATATTGTTAAGAAGAAAGAAAAGGAAAGGGCGGCTCTCCTTACTATGCTGACTTCAGGTCCTGGCCGTTAGAAGTTATCCTGTAAATCGCCAAAACGAAGATATTTAATGTGCAAAATTGTATATACTTAAGAAATGTAAATTTTGAATAATTTCTCTAATTAAACTAATTAACTACATTAAGTTACAATTAAACTGGGGGTAATTCTTGAAATTCTTCTGTTTCAGCTACTGGCGAATTTAGGTGGCGTCCTTCTTTTTCCTCCTTTCCTGCGTCTCCTCCCTTATAAGCCACTTAACGTTTCGGCGGAAAATAAAAATTCCCGTTATGGTCTCGTTAATCCTTTTGTGCTCCCAAGCCATTTCGCCGCTTAAGGGTCATTTAATTATTTTTTTAAATCGTTTTAACATTTTTTTATTCTTCATTCAAGCGTCTTTTGACGATTAGGTTGTCTGGACGATCTTTTGTCAGGAAGCAATTTTCTGGAGGAAGCTCCTGCCACCCCAAGCAAATTGACAATGGTTTTATGACAGGGCGGTTTTAATCTGTACAAATGGCCTTTTAACAACTCGACCTTTTTACGTGACAAAGAGCGGGACACTTCAAAGATATCACTTAAATCTTCGACCGTAAATTTTACAAAGATAATTTAATTTAATTTAATTTAATGAATTAATTAACCTACAGGTAACTACCCAATTACAGGCTAATAACTAAATAATAATTCTATAACATCATGTAGGACAAGACACTTTAACAGAATTAACAATTAGCAGATTAACAATTAACAGAAATAGCTCAATAACATTTTATTTCTTATTTCCCGCGGCGTTGCAGAAAAAATGTCTACCTCTTCACATACGCTGTTGTAAGCCTCACAAATGAAATTAATGGGGGCACCCTGTCCAATATTTATTCTACTCCTCCTGCTGTAGAATGTCAAGCATTCTTTAATGCCAGATCTAGGAACCCGAAAGTTTAGTTTGCCCAAGACGTAGGAACATTCAACCTTTCCACTCAATATTTTATGCAGAAGGAGAACCGCAGCATATCAACGTCTATCCATCAATTCATTGAGTTCCAACTTAACAAGTAAACTCTTCTGAAGACAACCCCTTGACGGATAACTCCTGTGCGCGCTAACCTTAGGTAGTGCGGGGGTGGTCTCACCCCCTAGACCAATGTTTGGTGAGAGGGTGGGGGTTCTCAAGTTTAGTTGTATTTTTGGGAACTACACTCCATGTCTTTTGGCCACCAGAACTCCTAGCAGTAAGTCGTACTACACTAAATACATTTCTACGTTATCTTTCTTATTTATTTAACTGCGGTGCCGTCGCACATTTTGGTCCAATCGAACCGGATGTTTTTTGAATCAGTGCAATTATTTTATTAATGTTTCTGTGGTGGTCCTTCGAATATATTTTCGTGGAAGCAGTTAGAGAAAGGTAAGCGGCTCTCAAAGTTATTCCTTTGTTCTTGTATTTAGTGTTTATTCCCGTCCTTATCTTTTAATCCATGATTGTGGAAATTTGACTAACAGTGTTGGTCATCTTATGTGAGGTAACGGTGTAATTATTTTATAATCGACGTATTCTTTTTATTTTTTGGTTTGTTAAGTGTATATTTGTCTTAATTGCGATGGAATCATCGAAAGAATTAAAGCGCTTATCAACTGTTAGGAGTATTATTAAGGGCACTCTTACTCGGTTAATCAACGAGGTTGAAAAGTTTGATAATAATACCGACAAGAGTAGGGTGCAACTCAAATTGGAGTCTCTTCCTCCATTGAAGGAGAAATTTGAGGAAATTTATACAGACATTTTATGTTTGGTCGATGGGGATGAAGAGGCAGAAAAGGAGGCGCTTGACAATTTCGTCAATTTTGAGATTTGTTATGATGAAGCCCTCTTATTGATTAGAGAATTAGTAAGTTCATTTCCAAAATCGACACCGGCAACTCTTTCGGTGCGTAGGCCTGTTGTTAAGTTGCCGGATATAAATTTGCCGTCGTTTGACGGGTCTCACACGGCGTGGCGGTCATTTTCTAATGCCTTCAAAGGTTTGATCCATAGTGATACTGGCATCGATAATTGTTCAAAACTACTTTATTTAATTTCGGCTCTAAAAGGGGACGCGTTACAAGCCATTGCCACGGTGGAAATATCGGATCAGGGGTATGATATGGTGTGTAAGTTGCTCGAAACGCGGTATCAGAATGAGCAATTAATTGTCGAAGATCATGTGCAGAAATTCCACGTGGAGTCTTCCCAATTATGGGAAAACACGTTGGATATTGCAGTCCCTTCGTATGAACGGTTTGAGTTTGTTCCACAACGAGCTAGACTTTTGAAGCCATTAGAAAATCTGAAGACCGTACCGGAAAAATTAGAATATCCGCGACGCCAGATTAAAGTTGAAAGGTCGTACGTTGCGACCAAAGGCGAAGGAAAACGGTCATATTGTTTTCATTGTAAAGACGCTTCGCATTCTATACAGGATTGTCCTGAGTATTTAAATTTGGCTCCTAATGAGCGCATTAAAAGATGCTCTAACTTGCAACTGTGCAAGAATTGGCTTGCGACGAAACGTCATAAAACGGCAGGGTGTAAATCGCAGTCTAGATGCTTTAGTTTCAAGCAATTGCATTATTCCTTGTTAAATTTAGGCTTCAGTCCCTCAAATGAGTTGTCGGTGATAAATTTATGTGCTAGCATCTCTACTTATTGTTTCTTCCCCAATCAAGTACTATTGTCCACAGCGGTAGTTTTGGTTGTTGTAGTAGATGGTCGGTGGGTTCGATGCCGAACTTTATGGGATCCAGGTTCACAATTGAATTTTATTACGGACTCCTTTGTACGAAAATTGGAAATTTCCAAAACTTTGAGTTTTTCCTGGAAATGTTCCTCGGACTGTTTCATTTTTTGAATAAAGGCCTTACCTGATTCTGAGAAGGTTTCGAAACGGCCTCTTTGTCATTTGTGTCGCAGCTGTTTGATCCTCTAGGATTTATTTTAGGTTTGTCCTGGAAATGTTCCTCGGACTGTTTTATTTTTTGAATAAAGGCTTTACCTGTTTCTGAGAAGGTTTCGAAACGGCCTCTTTGTCATTTGTGTCGCAGCTGTTTGATCCTCTAGGATTTATTGCCCCGGTCATTGTCAAGGGTAAACTCATTCTGCAGCAGTTATGGTTATTGAAGGTAAATTGGGATAAAAAATTACCTGCTTCTGTCGTGGCTCTTTGCAGATATTTTTTGGCGCTGTTGCAATTTCTATCTGGCATAAAATTTCTGGGATGGACCGCTATCGCGAGCGTAGTTTATATGACTTATGCGCTTTTTTGGGCTCATCTATTAAAACCTTTGGCGCGGTGGTTTATTGAAAAGCAACCGATTTTGTCGGTAATTGCGCTACTTATTTTATTTGCTTAGTGACTAAGGTGATACACCTAGAGCTACTAGGCAAATTGACATCTGGTGCATTTTTTAAATAACCTGCAGTTGAATAGCGTTTTAGGTAATACTTTAAATTTTGAAGAAATTACCACACTGTGGGTTAGAATTATCATAGACTCCTGTCCCCTTTCCTCTCTCAGCAATAATTCCAATAACCAGCAAGTTCTCACTCCGGGTTATTTCCTAATTGGAGAGCCGCTTGTGGCTCCTGTGGAGCCAAACCTATAACAGGTTCCAGAAAATCGTTTGGAAGCGGTGACAACTGGAGGTGCTGGTGGAAATGTGGAGATGGACAAAATGGCGAGAATCAGATGATTCTCAAATAACACCGTGACGTATGGTTCGCATTTCCGAGGATAACGGTCCACCCTTGATGTGGAGGTTGGATCGAGTTATCGAGGTCCATCTCGGCCTTGATAAGGAGGTTCGAGTGGTTACCATCCAGACTGCTGGAGGGTGCTTAAACGCAGCACCAGGAAGCTAGCCGTGCCCATGGAGTCAGAGTCCGATGCCGATTCTGCAGCGTAATTGGGCGTGGGTAGTGTTTGTGTGTGCGACAGTGCGCGGTTGCAAAGATGTGCGCAAAGCCCTCCGTAAGGGCAGGTGTATACGTACTTTTATTTCTCCTTTTATGCGTGAACATTGTAAATCATAATTTGTGATTGTTTTTTTGTTTTCTTTGCATGTTATTTAAGTTTGATGCGAAAGATTTTTCTATGTTCTTTGGGTAATGCCAGTTATTTTATGAATTTGCTCGCTAGATTTTTAATTATTTACAAGGGGTTTGATTTACTTTCATTTGGTGGGCTGGTCATTTAATGTTCATTTGCAATTTGACAGTCTGTATATTTAATAATATGTATACCCATGTTTTTTTTTAATTTGCTCAAAATAATTTTGTTTCAGTTTTTTCCTGCAGTTGTAATTGTAATCACGTAATTTAATTAATTAATGTGTAATTTAATGTTGATGTTACAGAAGCTAAACTATCTAGAGCGCCTTATGTATGTTCATTATTTCTTGTATGTATCTTTTTTATATTGACGACTTGTCAAGGTGGGGAGTATGTGCGCGCTAACCTTAGGTAGTGCGGGGGTGGTCCCACCCCCTAGACCAATGTTTGGTGAGAGGGTGGGGGTTCTCAAGTTTAGTTGTATTTTTGGGAACTACACTCCATGTCTTTTGGCCACCAGAACTCCTAGCAGTAAGTCGTACCACACTAAATACATTTCTACGTTATCTTACTCTTATTTATTTAATTGCTCCGCACAACTCCCTTCCATCCTATAACACATATATTTACCAGCTCTTCTCTGTACTTTCCCTAAACTTTTTCTATGAACCAGGTATATGGGCGACCAAACAATCGATGCATACTCAAGTTTTGATCTAACAAGTGAACAATATAGTAACTTTATAGAGCTAGTGGAAGTAAACTCACTGGAATTTCTTATAACACAACCCAGGGCTCTATACGCCGCAGCAACCGTCACTTGTATATGATCCGCAAAAGACAGCCTACTATCAAATAACACGCCCAAATCTCTATAAGAGGATAATCTCTGAATTTTACATTCAGCCACCATGTAATCAAACTTGATACTAGTATCCCTAGTCGTGTAAGACACCACGCAGCACTTATCAACATTCAGATCTAAGCAATTAATATTGCTCCAATTAACAATTCGTGTCAAATTTAATTGGAGCTCTTCACAGTCACTTCGGTGAGCAATCCTTTTAAATATTTTAACATCATCCGCAAAAATTAGGCAACCGTCTCCCAAATTTCCAACAATGTCGTTAACAAAAATGTTAAAAAGAAGAGGACCCAAAACCGAACCCTGCGGTACGCCAGACATAACCATTATATTGTGTGACTTAAAGCCGTTCCAAAACACACATTGCTTTCTATCGGCAAAATAGGATCTAAACAACTGAATTAACATATCAGACAACCCAAACAAATGCAGTTTCCTCAATAAGATACCTTGGTCCAGACTATCAAATGCTTTAGAAAAGTCTGTATAAATGACATCAGTTTGCACACTATCATCAATACTCCGAGCAATAAAATCCGAAATGCATGGCAAATTGGTCACCGTAGACCTACCCCTCATAAAGCCATGCTGCATGTCCGTAATCCTGGGTTTAACATGGTGATAAATGCATCCATGCAATAAAGTTTCAAACACCTTAGCAAAATTGGAAATAATAGAAACCGGCCTATAATTCTCAATCTTCCCAGTATCTCCCTTTTTGAAAACTGGAGTAACCCTTGCACTCTTCCACATATCAGGGAATATGCCATGTCCAACCACAATAGTGAAAACCCGCGATAGAGGCCACGCAAGCACGGATGCGCAATCCTTCAACAAGAACGCGGGAACCCCATCAAGCCCAGCCGTCAATCTTCCTCTCATCTTCATCAGCACCGCCAAAACTTCCCGCGCCGAGAAACCAACAATGTTCAGACAATCACCCCTAAGTCCGTCCGCGCTATCGTCAACAGACTGGCGCAATGCGCCATACGTTGAAGCAAAAAACGCAGCAAACGCGTCCACAATCTCCCGCGGCGAATCCAACCGGCGATCCCGAAACGTCATTTCCCCAGAAACAGAGTTCGATTTCGTACTTACATACGACCAGAACTTAGATGGGTCATCTCTAATGTTACGTTCAACACCAGCAATATAGGCTTTTCGGGAGGATTCAATGGATCTCTTGATATTCGCTCTCAGCAGTCGGAACTCAACTTTTAAACACTCTCCCCCCACCCTACTAATATGTCTCAATAATTTCCACTTGCGTTTAATGTTTCTAATTATATCTCTACTAAACCAAGGAGGATAACGTCTCGAACGATGGGTGGCACCTCTAGGAACAAACCTCTCAAAGCATGAATAAAGCTTGCCGTAGAAAATGTTGCAGGCCTCATCAACATTGAGATCCACCGATAGGACAGACCAATCCACCTCAGATAAGCTCCTATAAACCTCAACCAGGTTAGCCTTTCGAAATTTAAAACTCAGATAATCATTGCCTCGAAGGTGGCGGTGAGAACTCACACGCCCAGCCCGCCCAACCGCAACAGATAGCGCCGGATGATAATCATCTTCAGGCAACAGAGTGTCCCGCGCTCTCTCCACGGGACAGGGAAAACTGCTAATAAATAGATCTAGAATACGTCTACAATTATTATAAACTTTATTATACTGCGCATAGTTCATAAGCTCAAGAAAATTTAACAGTGCAGCTGTAGCTCCAACAACCCTTCCCTCATCCAGATACCGAATATAGTCACATAAATTAAAGTCCCCACATATTATCACATCTGCACCCAACAAACTTTCAATCAAACTCAGCATTTCAAATACCTGCTCGTAGACTTGCAGTCCTGTCTGCGGCTGAATATAAAAAACCAAAATGTATAACGGACGAAAACGCAACGAAACTTTAACCGCGAGTACATCAACTAACGGCAAATCTTTCCAACCCAAATCCGTAAGTACAAGGGGAGACGTCGGCAAAGAGCTATCAACCGCTAACAGTACACCACCACCCCGAGACAAGCCCACACGCTGAAAATTTCTATCCTCTCTAAAAACTGTGTAACATTCACTAAAAATCTCAGAATAGTCAATACCTGAATGCAGCCATGTCTCAGAAAAAATAATAATAGAGTAGGAACACGACAAAACAGCATCTGCTAAAACATGTGTCTTAGTACATACACCGCGGACATTTTGATAGTATAAAGGAACATCGGGTCCAACACAAGAAACAGAACATGAACTAGTTAACTGCTAGGAGGCCGAACGGACCAAACTCCCGTCAAAAGGAATGCCAAAGAGATCACATTTTAATTCAGAAAGGGATTTATTATAAACCCCACAAGCACCCGCGTCCCACGCCGCATGACCGACATCCAAGGTCCCTCCATGGCCCCTGTTAAACTCTATACAATTGGTACACCGGTACTGTTTTTTTTGATCCGCACTGAGCTGGCACGCCTTAACGGGGTGGTTCCCAGCACAGAGAGGGCACACAGGAGTGTTTTTCTTAGGACAACGATCAGCAATGTGGTTAAGTCCATTGCAGCAAAAACACCTACGAAGCGAGACAGCGTCATACACAGAGCAGCCATCCAGACCAATCAACACATGACCAACATCCAATACCCTTTTATAGCTGACAGCATCAACCCGTACCGTCGCCTGAAATGTAGCCGAATCTCTCTTCAGAGGCGTAACCGACACAACTTCGCAAACAGAGTCCGTCCCAAATAAATCGCTGTTCTGCTTACGCAGATAATCACGCAGCAAACTCTTTTCCAAGGACTCAGACATACCCACAATTCTTACTTTAGGGCACACAGTTTTTAATGCCTGCACCTCATAATCAGAAGACAGCTTTTCCCGTGCCAGTTTACTGAATTTTGATGATTCATCAGCATTACGACAACTTAAAATCACCGCTCCATCTCTGGACTGTCTGACCCGCATGATATCTATCTCCTCCCCGACAGGGTCAACCTTGACAAGTATATCTGCTTTTGTTTTCCCACCACTCTGCCTCCTATCAACAGGCCTGACAATAACCTTAGACCGGGCGGACGCCGCTGCAACCGCCGCGTAAGACTCGGACACAGCATCCCGGAGTAAAGGACGGTCCATCGACAACCCAGATTCGCGTCGCTCCCCCAGTGTACGAGCAGCAAGATCCATGAAATCCCTTTTAAATGACTCAATATTTCCCATTAACACAGACAATGACTGATTAAGCGTGTCCTGAAGAATCCTGCCCAAGGCATCACGATCAATGCTCATGCAGGTCTGCTGACACCCATCGCACTTCCAAGAAAACCCTTTAACACCTTTCAACAATTTAGCCAACTCACGTGGCAGCTGTACGCATTCAAAATGATAAGAATTTTTGCAGGTCCCACCGCACAAAAGTCCGGGCGACGATGAGGAAAAAGCAGTTCCGCACGCATCGCAAATCGGAGCCATGCCGAAATTAATATACCCAAGAGTTCAGTGAATAATATATCATTCACCCAACGACCCAAGGCAGGCCCCACGGTCACCAGCCACAAGAAGCTATCAAGTGCCCAACATCTACACTCGTTTCCTATAGAAGAGCAACGTGTGGCGGCAAAATTCGGGAAGCAGGCACGGCAAACAAGACTTAAACGAAGCGGTAGAACTATAATATGCGCCTATGAGCAACACCGATAACGAAAAAAAGAGTTAACAAACCGCGCAATTAGCAGAAATCACAAAGATAACGCTTCAAAATCAGAAATGACAAGCATCAACTGAAAGAGCAACTCACCCCAAGCAATCCGATATAAAACACTCAAAATAAAAGCACGAAAATCCTCCTGAGAAGTAAACGAAATCGAGAAGATAGTCGCACCAAACCATTGAATTTCTCCCATTAGCCCCCCATTATTTTCATTTTTTTATAATAACAATAAGATAAAAACATTCTATAAAAGTCAGGGGGGCTAGCTGGTTGCGTTCACCGTTTTCATAGGATTAATATATTTTTTTTAATGTTACAAACAAGCACAATTGAAAAAAAAACAGCGTTACAATTGAGCACAAAACGAGTACAACTAGAAAAGTTAAAAATATTCTGAAAAAAGTCAGGGGGGCTACCTAGTGGCCGTCGGCATTGCCATAGAATTACTTTCAAATTTTTTTTTGATTTGTTACAAACGGGCACAATTGGAGAAAGCATCGGTATTATTGAGCACAAAACGAGTACAATTGGAAATGCCAAAAATATTATAAAAAAATGAAAATAATGGGGGGCTGGCGGTCAAGTTGGCCCCCGGATTTGTTTTTTAGTTCTTTGTTATTTAGAGACTAGCACAATTTAGCACAAAACCAGCACAATTGATGCCACAGAAAAAAAAATTAAAAATCAAAAGTCGGGGGCCAACTTGACCGAGCTCATTTTGGGAGTTGTTGCTAGTATTTTTGACCCATTGGGACTTATCGGACCCGTGATTGTTCAGACAAAAAGCTACAAAACTTTCTATTTTGGGAGCTGTTGCTAAATCGGGCCCGTCATTGTTAAAGCAAAAGTCATTCTTCTGTAGTTATGGTCCCTGCCATTAAAATGGGACAAGTCAGTACTTTCTACTATTCGACTGATTCGGAACCAATTTGTAAAGGAAGTCGAACAAATGGATCAAATTAGCATACCTCGTACATTAAATGGAAGTTAACTGCATCTCGTTCACCTCAGTTGGGAGGAATTTGGAAAAGTGGCGTTAAAGGAGTTAATCGTCACCTTAGGCGCGTAGTAGGTAATGTCCTAAATCCGATTGGGTTCAAAAGGGGGAGCATGTTTGCACACTTGCAACCATCTTCTGTTATCAAACAAATTGATTAATAAATGAAGGTTTTTCTCTGCATTTTTTTTATTTTCTTTAAACCAGTTAATCATTACATCAATATCACTGTAATTCCTACAGAGGTATAACAATTTATAAAATAAAAAGTAACAAACAATTAAATTTTTATAGATTAAATCATCCCTAAACAGAATTTGTCACCGTGACTAATGATTTATTACAAAAAATAACCTAAATTAGGATAAAAGCATAATTATAAACAATATTTTCAAATTATTAAACATTTTCAACAATCCAAGATTTCATTTTACTCTTTATACACTACTAAATTAGCACAAGACTAATTGGGTATTTAACAGTTGAAGCTGATTTAATCTTCCTACTGCCTTTAATGGTTAATTTTGCTTTTCATGAAACTCTAAACTTCTGCTAAATTTTTCCTCAGCCGCTCGTTGTTAGGATTGGGTCGACGCCCAAGAATGACGTCACTGCTGGCAGCGATGTTTGAGGTTTTTCTATTTCGCGTGCGGCTAACTCAGGTTTACGCCGCAGGTTAGCGTGTGGTTAGACACGGCGTACTATTTAATACAATTTTTTGGTTAAATCTATTAATTTACGTCAAATAAATTTTAGGCTAGATTGACTTCTTCGTTACGTCATTGAGCTTCTGGCGAGGAACGCAGAGAGCGCTGATTTAATTTTCTAGAACTTTCTGGAATCACGCGTCTAGGGGCAGGAATTTCACTTACGATGAAACTATATTTACTTTTTATTAATTATGATATATAAATATTATCTTAATTATTTGCAAAACATTTTGCAGAAACTTACCATAATAAATCTAGCAGAATCTCAGAACCACGACACAAATTCAAACTACGCGCTTATTGCGCATGCGCCAAAGAGTGCCCCTCCACGCTTGTAGCCTTTCTTAAATCTTCGTGTCGTTGTAGATTTTTTTCAGTATCAGTTAACAGTTGACAGTGTTTGTTGTGAAAACGTTAGTTCGTCGTAAACAAAATTATTTTAATAAATTTCTTTTAAACTATAACGCTGAAAGAAATAAGTTATGTGCAAGATGAATTCCAATAGACTCCGTCAAATGGAAGACGAAATGAACAGGTACGTGTTTTAAAATTAAAGAGAAATTGTAACTTAACCTTAAAATTTTAGATTTAAAGCTGAAATTTCGGGCCAAGGCATGTACCATGCTGGTTTTGGCTTACCTAGTTTTGGAAATATACCTTCTCCACCTACACCTCCAATGTTAATATCTCATCAAGTCAAACATAAAAAATCTAATTACGAAATATTTTCACATCCTATCATATATCAACCGGCTGTAGTTTCTGCAAAACCCACTTTATATGCTGCACCTACCCCAAAACCTGCACTAACAGCAGTTGCTAAACAATCAGCAGTTGATTTTATGGCGTTACAAAATAAAGTAGAAAAGAAACTGAAGAAGTTAAAACATGAGACAGTTAGTGCAGCATTGGCGATTTCGCAAGGTAAAGCGAGTAGTGCGCTTCAGTCGTTTGGACCGTATGATTTTAAAAGAAGAGGTGGAGGAACTAAGAATCATAAATTGATGCGTGTAGCTGGAGGACAAACATGGGAAGATCAGTCATTGGCTGATTGGCCTGAAGATGATTTTCGAATTTTTTGTGGGGATTTGGGCAACGACGTTACTGATGAACTTTTAACAAAAACATTTAACAAATTTCCGTCCTATCAAAGGGCGAAAGTTATAAGAGACAGACGGACCAGTAAGAGCAAAGGGTACGGCTTCATAAGCTTCAAGGATCCGGCCGACTTCACGAAAGCTATGAAGGAAATGAACGGTAAGTTTCCTGTTTCTTTCGTATTTTAATTAGACAATACAAAAATTAAAACTCAACTTCCTCATTTACCACCACAAGACTTTCGTTTTGGACTAATTGGAAAGTTCTTTGAATTTCTGTTAAAATCTTTAGTTTTGAAGTATTTAATTTTGTTAAATGTTCTGGAATTTATCGATTAAGGACCAGTTACATTAAAAGAAATTCGTTGACTCAGAGTAATTAATTTCAGTTTTAGTATTTTTGAAAAAAAAACAATTCTTTATGCCGTTTTATTGCCCCATTTTAGACTTTTTGGTTTGTTAACGCAACACAACGGCGAAAATTTGATTTTAACATTTAATTTTTAAGTAAGAATTAACGAATAAAGAAAATCGGTCAAAAATAGAAATTCAACTTTCTTATTTACCAATACAGGATTTTCATTTTCGGCTTATATGTAAGTTCTTAGAATTTCTATTACAATGGGCCAGGTACTTGTATTCGAACCTCTTTTGTGATCGTTTTTGAAGCACTGAAAATTATCACTTAAAGCGATTGATGGAGGAATTTTTTTAAATGATCGAAATGGCGCAATATGGTTGCATGATCGTCTTCAGAGATCCATACTAAAATTCAATGGGCATTTCAAAAATGAAAAAAGAATAAAAAGATGGAGGGTGTTCCATTTAAAATAAAGAAGTTGAGATCAACTTCCGGTATTATTTCTGAAATATTTTCGTTTGATCTATGTACAAAATTTCAGATTTGTATCTTTGTTTCTTTATTTTCTAATGAGCCGTGAACCACCCTGTATATGATTTGATTTTCTTTCTATAGTTCTTAGTAATCTCGGCTGGAAAACACGCGCTTCCACATACGACAACCTTCATTAGTAAATTTGCTGCAAGCAAATTTATCAATAAATTATCAATAAAAAATTATTTCGTAATTAATAAAATTTGGGACATCAATTTGACTAAATTTAAAGGCGACTTGGCTCACCTGTGGCTCTGTAGCGCCGCCGAACTGTCACGTCTGGCCACATGTGTGGGCACTAGAGGAAATGACGCTGGGCGTCCTGACGCCTGCCGTATAATTTCAGTACTGCCTAAAGCGGCGCATCCACCAACAATAAAAGCATTACAAAAGGCGTTACTAATTCGTCGTCACCAATCCGTTTCAAGATTTATAATTTTTGTTTCTTTTCAGGTCGTTACGTTGGCAGCAGACCGATCAAGTTGAGAAAAAGCACTTGGAGGAACAGATGCATCGATATTGTTAAGAAAAAAGAAAAGGAAAAGGCGGTTCTCCTTACTATGCTGACTTCAGGTCCTTGCCGTTAGAAGTTATCCTGTAAATCGCCAAAACGAAGATATTTAATGTGCAAAATTGTATATACTTAAGAAATGTAAATTTTGAATAATTTCTCTAATTAAATTAATTAACTACATTAAATTACAATTAAACTGGGGGTAATTCTTGTAAATCTTCTGTTTCAGCTACTGGCGAATTTAAGTGGCGTCCTTCTTCTTCCTCCTTTCCTGCATCTCCTCCCTTATCATATTGTTGGAGGTAATCAATGATATCAACGATCATCATTTGAGAATCGTCAATTGGTAATTGAACTGGTTCTGGAGGTAGCAGTTCCGGTATAAATTCAGTTACGCTTCTCGCTCGCCAAATTGGAACGATTCCTCTAGGATTTCCGCGATAATCAGGATCTGAAATTCACATTGAATCACTGAATTTATAGATTTCTTCTTTTAATGGAGGAAACTAGAGGGAATTTATTGCGAGTTTTTCTTGTACCAATAAAACCCCCGTATTTTCACCCCTTAATAAGACGCCAGTTTCTAACTTTCTAAAGTGTCGTCCAATGCTAGTTTATCAGCTCCGATGCAGTCGAAAGCGGGGTTTCGCAAATTGACGTAAAATCCGTGCTGCATAAATTTCTCGTTATCGAAAAGGAAACAACCCGAGCCTTTCGGTAAGTTTTTTTCGAATTTTCCGTGGTATTTGTAGCAGCCGTAATCTAAAATTCCTGCACCCTCCATGCGGCCGTCCTTCCAAATACCTACCAAAAATTGTTGCCGACCAAAACTAATTGAAAACTCTTATGCAATTGATTACCAGTATGGGTGACGTTAAGTTGTTTATAAACATAAACGCCGTAACCTTGCCGAAACCCCTTGTACCAACCACCCTCGTAAGTGTCCTCGTTTACGTAGTAGCGTTGTATGATTATTTCTAGTAGGCCAACGCTACTTTGTGGAAAGTGCTGCTTCTATCGGTATTCCATGCAAACCATCCATTTGGTAAAAATCTGAGCTAAGCAGACTGGAATCTCGTGCGTAACGACGTAAATGCCCTTGCTGTTTACACTTGACACGTTACGTAGTAAAATCGGATATCCACTTAAGTCGATAAGAATGGGTTGCTAGTTTCAAATGTTAACATACGAGTTGGAAATGCAAGGCGATTGTACGTTCCGAAAATGTGCCGCTAATACAGAGTGGCATTTTGTAATTTGTTGGAAATATAAAGAATCCGTTTCATGGTTGCAAAATAATAAAAAAAATATATTATAATAAAAGTAATTTGATGAATTTTAGCAAGATTAATTATTATTATCAGATCAATTTTTTTGAAGAAGACATAAAGCTTATTTGCCATTCATAAACTTTCACTCAAATTTTCTAAGTTTAATGTCACATATCGGCATCACGACACTAAATTTTGTTTGTTTATAAATATTTTGATAAACCGATAGTTTTGGATCCACGAATACAGAATTTTTTACCCGTGAAAAAGAGAACAAATAATTTACTAATGCTGCAGAATAGATATTTTGGTTGGCTTCTTTGTAGTTTTAAATTTGGCTTCACTTATAAATTAATGTCTTGATTCAAAATTCTAAAATAAAATCTCTATGTGATGCAGATGTTTCTGTTTGAAGTCATTTCGGGACATTTTTAGTTCCAGTTTTTATAATAGAAACTTTTATACGCTTTACAATATTTTTTGGCCCAATAAAACTTTAATAACCCAGTTCGGTCAAGTTAGCCTCTCACTTTCAGATTTTAATATTTTTTAATGTCATCAATTGTGCTGGTTTTGTGCTCAATTGTGCCGATATTTATTTCAATTGTACTCATCTCTAAAGAGTAAAATATTGAAAACAAATCCGGGGGCCAACTTGATTGCTAGCAGCCCATTTTTTCACTTTTTTGCAATATTTTTGGCTTATTCAATTGTGCTCGTTTTGTGCCCACTGATACCGGTGTTTTTTCAATTGTGCTCGTTTGTAAGTAGAAAAAAAAATTAAAAACTAATTTCATGGGCGATTTGACCAGCCTGCCATTATTTTGCATTTTCTTACAATATTTTTGGCTTATTCAATTCTGCTACTTTTCTGCTCTATTATGCTGATGTATATTTCAATTGTGCTTCTTACTAAAAAGCAAAATATACCGGTATCAGTAAGCACAAAATAAGCACAATTGAATAATGCAAAAATATTGTAAAAAAAGTGAAAAATAATTGGAGGCTGGAGGGTCAAGTCTCTCCTCAAATTTGTTTAAAAAAAATTTTTACTTACAAACGAGCACAATTAAAAAAAACATCGTTAACGAGTACAATTGAATAAGCCAAAAATATTGTAAAAAAGTGAAAAAGAATAAGAGGTTGGTTTTTAAGTTGGTCCCCGAATTTATTTATTTTTTTTTGCTTTTTAGATTAGCACAATTGAAATAAATATCAGCGCAATTAAGCAAAAAACCAGCACAATTGATGACATAAAAAAAATTAAAATCAGAAAGTGGGAGGCTAACTTGACCGAGCTTAATAACCCCCCTAATTTTTCTCATAGCAATTATTATAAACTTTTTCAAAAGTTCAGTTGGGGTTTGTAAGGAACACGTATTTTCAGGACAATAATTAAAAAGATATATTTAAGTATTTTTTCTTTGTTTTCTAAACTCTGTACCGTCAGAAAGGTTTTTTGACAATTATGGCATTCAAGTTTTTCGACACATTTTTTTATTAAATATTCCGTAAGATGAACGGCTGAGCATTCCTCTAGAGTCACATCTAACTGTTCGGGAGATGATGAAAGCGCTTCAGGTAAAGCACTTCCATCATCTTGGGTGCCCATAGCAACCACTTCTGCAGCATCGTCTATATTTTCAAGAAAAAACCCGTAACACTTGGACCAACAATATTTTGTTCGTTGTCGGCAACAGTCGTATTAAATTTCATTGTTTATTTTGACGCATTGCTGGTGTGTCTCCGCCGGAGTCTGCCGGTTGTTGATGAATGAAACCAAGCCGTAGTGGGGATGATAAGCAAAGTCAAAAGCCGAGCGATCTTGAAAGTACCGACGCTATCTATCCGCCTTGTACCGGTACTAAACCTTTTTGGACCTCCCTTGTCCTACTTATAATCCATATACAAAGGTAATAGTAAATTCCTTTGCAGCTCGGTCAAGTTAGCCCCCGACTTTTGATTTTTTATTTTTTTTTCTGTGGCATCAATTGTGTTGGTTTTGTGCTAAATTGTGCTGATATTTTTTTCAATTGTGCTAGTCTCTAAATAACAAAAAACTAAAAAACAAATCCGGGGGCCAACTTGACCACCAGCCCCCCATTATTTTCATTTTTTTATAATATTTTTGGCATTCCCAATTGTACTCGTTTTGTGCTCAATAATACCGATGCTTTCTCCAATTGTGCCCGTTTGTAACAAATCAAAAAAAATTTGAAAGTAATTCTATGGCAATGCCGACATCCACTAGGTAGTCCCCCTGACTTTTTTCAGAATATTTTTAACTTTTCTAGTTGTACTCGTTTTGTGCTCAATTGTAACGCTGTTTTTTTTTCAATTGTGCTTGTTTGTAACATTAAAAAAAATATATTAATCCTATGAAAACGGTGAACGCCACCAGCTAGCCCCCCTGACTTTTATAGAATGTTTTTATCTTATTGTTATTATAAAAAAATGAAAATAATGGGGGGCTGGCGGTCAAGTTGGCCCCCGGATTTGTTTTTTAGTTTTTTGTTATTTAGAGACTAGCACAATTGAAAAAAATATCAGCACAATTTAGCACAAAACCAGCACAAGTGATGCCACTGGAAAAAAAATAAAAAATCGAAAGTCGGGGTCCAACTTGACCGAGCTCCCAAAATGGAACGTCTTGTAGCGGGTTTTTTCATGGAAGTAAAATTTCGTCGATTTTCATATTTGAGTGTGTCGTTCTGGCAGTTGCGTAACAGACCCAGGGGTTTTGCAAGCATTATCTTTGTAAAATTTACGGTCGAAAATTTAAGTGATATCTTTGAAGTGTCCCGCTCTTTGTCACGTAAAAAGGTCGAGTTGATAAAAGGCCATTTGTACAGATTAAAACCGCCCTGTCATAAAACCATTGTCAATTTGCTTGGGGTGGCAGGAGCTTCTTCCAGAAAATTGCTTCCTGACAAAAGATCGTCCAGACAACCTAATCGTCAAAAGACGCTTGAATGAAGAATAAAAAAATGTTAAAACGATTTAAAAAAATAATTAAATGACCCTTAAGCGGCGAAATGGCTTGGGAGCACAAAAGGATTAACGAGACCTTAACGGGAATTTTTATTTTCCGCCGAAACGTTAAGTGGCTTATAAGGGAGGAGACGCAGGAAAGGAGGAAGAAGAAGGACGCCACCTAAATTCGCCAGTAGCTGAAACAGAAGAATTACAAGAATTACCCTCAGTTTAATTGTAATTTAATGTAGTTAATTAATTTAATTAGAGAAATTATTCAAAATTTACATTTCTTAAGTATATACAATTTTGCACATTAAATATCTTCGTTTTGGCGATTTACAGGATAACCTCTAACGTCCAGGACCTGAAGTCAGCATAGTAAGGAGAGCCGCCCTTTCCTTTTCTTTCTTCTTAACAATATCGATGCATCTGTTCCTCCAAGTGCTTTTTCTCAACTTGATCGGTCTGCTGCCAACGTAACGACCTGAAAAGAAACAAAAATTATAAGTCTTGAAACGGATTGGTGACGACGAATTAGTAACGCCTTTTGTAATGCTTTTATTGTTGGTGGATGCGCCGCTTTAGGCAGTACTGAAATTGTACGGCAGGCGTCAGGACGCCCAGCGTCATTTCCACTAGTGCCCTCACATGTGGCCAGACGTGACAGTTCGGCGGCGCTACAGAGCCACAGGTGAGCCAAGTCGCCTTTAACTTTAGTCAAATTGATGTCCCAAATTTTATTAATTACGAAATAATTTTTTATTGATAAATTATTGATAAATTTGCTTGCAGCAAATTTACTAATGAACGTTCTCGTATGTGGAAGCGCGTCTTTTCCAGCCAAAATTATTAAGAACTATAGAAAGAAAGTCAAATCATATACAGGGTGGTTCACGGCTCATTAGAAAATAGAGAAACAAAGATACATATCTGAAATTTTGTACATAGATCAAACGAAAATATTTCAGAAATAATGCCGGAAGTAGATCTCAACTTCTTTATTTTAAATGGAACACCCTCGATCTTTTTATTCTTTTTTCATTTTTGAAATGCCCATTGAATTTTAGTATGGGTCTCTGAAGACGATCATGCAACCATATTGCGCCATTTCGATTATTTAAAAAAATTCCTCCATCAATCGCTTTAAGTGATAATTTCCAGTGCTTCAAAAACGATCACAAAAGAGTTTCGAATACAAGAACCTGGCCCATTGTAATGGAAATTCTAAGAACTTACATATAAGCCAAAAATGAAAATCCTGTATTGGTAAATAACAAAGTTGAATTTCTATTTTTGACCGATTTTCTTTATTCGTTAATTCTTACTTAAAAATTAAATGTTAAAATCAAATTTTCGCGGTTGTGTTGCGTTATCAAACCAAAAAGTCTAAGATGGGGGAATAAGACGGCATAAACAATTGTTTTTTTTTTCAAAAATACTAAAACTGAAATTAATTACTCTGAGTCAACGAATTCTTTTAATGTAACTGGTCTTTAACCGTTAAATTCCAGTAGTTTTAACAAAATTAAATACTTCAAAACTAAAGATTGTAACAGAAATTCAAAGAACTTTCTAATTAGCCCAAAACGAAAGTCTTGTGGTGGTAAATGAGGAAGTTGAGTTTTAATTTTTGTATTGTCTAATTAAAATACGAAAAAAACAGGAAACTTACCGCTCATTTACTTCATAGTTTTCGTGAAGTCGACCGGATGTTTGAAGCTGATGAACCCGTACCCTTTGCTCTTGCTGGTCAGTAATTGCAAAAAATTGAGATTTTGGTAGAAGAAAATCGCCTTAAATTGGGGGAAAATTCGGAAAATGATGAAAAATTGCATTTTATTATGGAAAAAATTCCTGCGCCTCCCCCGTTCGAGATTATCGCATCGACAAATCAGTGAATGTAGGAGCCGCACTATGTCCAATCGTACGATTTGAATAATCAGAGTGGGAAAGGATTTCGAATCGTTTCGGCGTGCAACGCTAAAAGTGCATTTTTTAACAAACTTCCTAGAGGAGCAATCCTTTAAATTTCGACCTTTAGAGGCGTGTTTCCATGACGACTTTTGGTGGAAACGCGGCTTTTAGCGAAACAAATTAACGAAAAAAGACGAAAGTCTTGTGGTGGTAACTGAGAAAGTTGAGTTTTAATTTTTGTATTGTCTAATTAAAATACGAAAAAAACAGGAAACTTACCGTTCATTTCCTTCATAGCTTTTATGAAGTCGGCCGGATCCTTGAAGCTTATGAACCCGTAACCCTTGCTCTTGCTGGTCCGTCTGTCTCTTATAACTTTCGCCTTTTGAAAGGACGGAAATTTCTTGAATGTTCTTGTTAAAAGTTCATCAGTAACGTCGTTGCCCAAATCCCCACAAAAGATTTGAAAATCATCTTCAGGCCAATCAGCCAATGAATGATCTTCCCATGTTTGTCCTCCAGCTACACGCATCAATTTATGATTCTTAGTTCCTCCACCTCTTCTTTTAAAATCATACGGTCCAAACGACTGAAGCGCACTACTCGCTTTACCTTGCGAAATCGCCAATGCTGCACTAACTTTCTCATGTTTTAACTTCTTCAGTTTCTTTTCTACTTTATTTTGTAACGCCATAAAATCAACTGCTGATTTTTTAGCAACTGCTGCTGGTGCAGGTTTTGGGGTAGGTGCAGCATATAAAGTGGGTTTTGCAGAAACTACAGCCGGTTGATATATGATAGGATGTGAAAATATTTCGTAATTAGATTTTTTATGTTTGACTTGATGAGATATTAACATTGGAGGTGTAGGTGGAGGAGGTATATTTCCAAAACTAGGTAAGCCAAAACCAGCATGATGCATGCCTTGGCCCGAAATTTCAGCTTTAAATCTAAAATTTTAAGGTTAAGTTACAATTTCTCTTTAATTTTAAAACACGTACCTGTTCATTTCGTCTTCCATTTGACGGAATTTATTGGAATTCATCTTGCACATAACTTATTTTCTTCAGCGTTATAATTTAAAAGAAATTTATTAAAATAATTTTGTTTACGACGAACTAACGTTTTCACACCAAACACTGTCAACTGTTAACTGATACTGAAAAAAATCTACAACGACACGAAGATTTATGAAAGGCTACAAGCGTGGAGGGGCACTCTTTGGCGCATGCGCAATAAACGCGTAGTTTGAATTTGTGTCGTGGTTCTGAGCTTTTGTTAGATATATTACGGTAAGTTTCTGCAAAATGTTTTGCAAATAATTAATATAATATTTATGCATCATAATTAATGTAAAGTAAATATAGTTTCATCGCAAGTGAAATTCCTGCCCTTAGACGCGTGATTCCAGAAAGTTCTAGAAAATTAAATCAGCGCCCTCTGCGTTCCTCGCCAGAAGCTCAATGACGTAACGAAGAAGTCAACCTAGCCTAAAATTTATTTGACGTAAACTAACGGATTTAACCAAAAAATTGTATTAAATAGTACGCCGTGTCTAACCACACGCTAACCTGCGGCGTAACCCAGAGTTAACCGCACGCGAAGTAGAAAAACCTCAAACATCGCTGCCAGCAGTGACGTCATTCTTGGGCGTCGATCCAATCCTAACAACGAGCGGCTGAGGAAAAATTTAGCAGAAGTTTAGAGTTTCATGAAAAGCAAAATTTACCATTAAAGGCAGTAGGAAGATTAAATCAGCTTCAACTGTTAAATACCCAATTAGTCTTGTGCTAATTTAGTAGTGTATAAAGAGTAAAATGAAATCTTGGATTGTTGAAAATGTTTAATAATTTGAAAATATTGTTTATAATTATGCTTTTATCCTAATTTAGGTTATTTTTTGTAATAAATCATTAGTCACGGTGACAAATTCTGTTTAGGGATGATTTAATCTATAAAAATTTAATTGTTTGTTACTTTTTAGTTTATAAATTGTTATAACTCTGTAAGAATTACTGTGACATTGATGTAATGATTAACTGGTTTGAAGAAAATAAAGAAAATGCAGAGAAAGACCCTCATTTATTAATCAATTTGTTTAATAACAGAAGATGGTTGCAAGTGTGCAAACATGCTCCCCCTTTTGAACCCAATCGTATTCAGGACATTACCTACTACGCGCCTAAGGTGACGATTAACTCCTTTAACGCCACTTTTCCAAATTCCTCCCAACTGAGGTGAACGAGATGCAGTTAACTTCCATTTAATGTACGAGGTATGCTAATTTGATCCATTTGTTCGACTTCCTTTACAAATTGGTTCCGAATCAGTCGAATAGTAGAAAGTACTGGCTTGTCCCATTTTAATGGCAGGGATCATAACTACAGAAGAATGACTTTTGCTTTAACAATGACGGGCCCGATTTAGCAACAGCTCCCAAAATAGAAAGTTTTGTAGCTTTTTGTCTGAACAATCACGGGTCCGATAAGTCCCAATGGGTCAAAAATACTAGCAACAACTCCCAAAATGAGCTCGGTCAAAATGGCCCCCGACTTTTGATTTTTTATTTCTATTTCTGTGGCATTAATTGTGTTGGTTTTGTGCTAAATTGTGCTAGTCTCTAAATAACAAAGAACTAAAAGACAAATCCGGGGGCCAACTTGACCGCCAGCCCCCCATTATTTTGATTTTTTTATAATATTTTTGGCATTCCCAATTGTACTCTTTTTGTGCTCAATATTACTGGTGCTTTCTCCAATTGTGCCCGTTTGTAACAAATCAAAAAAAATTAGAAAGTAATTCTATGGAAATGCAGACTTCCACTAGGTAGCCCCCCTGACTTTTTTCAGAATATTTTTAACTTTTTTAGTTGTGCTCGTTTTGTGCTCAATTGTAACGCTGTTTTTTTTTCAATTGTGCTTGCTTGTAACATTAAAAAAAATATATTAATCCTATGAAAACGGTGAACGCCACCAGCTAGCCCTCCTGACTTTTTTAGAATATTTTTATCTTATTCAATTGTGCTCGTTTTGTGCTGAATTGTAGCGCTGTTTTCTTAATTGTGATCGTTTGTAACATTAAAAATAAATATATTGATCCTATGGAAACGGCAAACGCCACCAGCTAGCCCCCCTGACTTTTATAGAATTTTTTTATCTTATTCAATTGTGCTCGTTTTGTGCTCAATTGTACCGCTGTTTTTTTAATTGTGATCGTTTGTAACATTAAGAAAAATATATTAATCTTATGAAAACGGCAAACGCCACCAGCTAGCCCCCCTGACTTTTATAGAATTTTTTTATCTTATTCAATTGTGCTCGTTTTGTGCTCAATTGTAGCGCTGTTTTCTTAATTGTGATCGTCTGTAACATTAAAAATAAATATATTGATCCTATGGAAACGGCAAACGCCACCAGCTAGCCCCCCTGACTTTTATAGAAATTTTTTATCTTATTCAATTGTGCTCATTTTGTGCTCAATTGTACCGCTGTTTTTTTAATTGTGATCGTTTGTAACATTAAAAAAAATATATTAATCTTATGAAAACGGTGAACGCCACCAGCTAGAGACTGGCACAATTGAAAAAAATATCAGCACAATTTAGTCGTGGAGGTGGGGTCCTTATTGCAGTCAAACGCAATATATCTGTGGAGTTAATAAATATTAATACATGCAACATCGAACAAATATTCATCAAGGTTAAATGTATGGATGGGGACGTCATAGTTGGTTGCATCTACATGCCACCACAATCTACAATAGATACGTTTACTTGTTACATTGACACATTGACCTTCATTAGAGCTAAATACCCTAACTGTAAATTAATGTTCACAGGGGACTACAACTTACCCAGCAGCCAGCCTAAAGAAGTCCGTGCAAATCTGCTCTACAATGAAATGCTTTTGATAGGATGTACACAGATGAATGTTGTCCAGAACACATACGGTCGTCTCCTTGACCTCTGCTTTTCCAACACTGAAATACAGATCGTAAGGACTGTACCCATAATGGAAGAAGACACACACCACCCATCGATAGATATGTACCTATCACACAAAGCGGAACTAAAACCAAGCAACATTCCATACTACTAGTTTAAACATGCAGATTACCCAGCGCTCAACGGATACTTTCTAAACACAAACTGGATTGCAATCTACAGAACTGAATCAGTTGATGATAAAATACAATTGTTCTATGATATCCTCAACGAGGGCATTGCCCAGTTTGTTCCAATACACTATAAGAAATTTGATGATTTTCCTAAGTGGTTCACAGCAGAGCTAAAACGAAAAATCAAACTTAAGAGAACGGCTCATGCCAACTACAAAGAAGCACGTACTAGATCTGCTTATCTCCATTTTCGCAAACTGAGACAGGAATGCAAAAACCTTAGTTCTGATTGCTACGATGAATACATTTGTAGAGTTGAACATCAAATAGAGAGGGACTCAACACAATTCTGGAAGTTCGTCAAGAACAAGAGACGCAGTGACCTCGTCATTCCGTCTAAGATGTCCTGGGACACCAAATTAGCTAACAGCGGAAGCTCTGTAAATACATCGCTTACCATACCAGAACCACAAATACGGACGACATATTTCACCAATACAGGATCAGCAGCTTATTGGTCCGCAAAGAGGTCTCGGATCTATCAATATTCAACAATATAGTCAACGGGCACATCGACTCACCCGAAATCCTCGAGCAGTTTGGATTCATCTGTACTAGACCAGATATTAGAGCACGCAGACTTCTGAACTCAATAAAATCAAATAAAAAATATGTGTGTAATGGTCCTAGAAATAGGATCTCTAAATTAGTTAATAACTACTGCAGTGACCTGGAATTTTTTGAAGTGTCTTCCGCTACGTTTCTAACCAACGCTAAAAAACTATTATAATTTCTCATTTTTTTTTTCTTCTCACTGTACTTTATTGTAAGATTTCTGTGTATATTGCCCATTGGCGTTTTCTGATAATAATAATAATAATAATTTAGCACAAAACCAGCACAATTGATGCCACAGAAAAAAAAATTAAAAATCAAAAGTCGGGGGCCAACTTGACCGAGCTCATTTTGGGAGTTGTTGCTAGTATTTTTGACCCATTGGGACTTATCGGACCCGTGATTGTTCAGACAAAAAGCTACAAAACTTTCTATTTTGGGAGCTGTTGCTAAATCGGGCCCGTCATTGTTAAAGCAAAAGTCATTCTTCTGTAGTTATGGTCCCTGCCATTAAAATGGGACAAGTCAGTACTTTCTACTATTCGACTGATTCGGAACCAATTTGTAAAGGAAGTCGAACAAATGGATCAAATTAGCATACCTCGTACATTAAATGGAAGTTAACTGCATCTCGTTGACCTCAGTTGGGAGGAATTTGGAAAAGTGGCGTTAAAGGAGTTAATCGTCACCTTAGGCGCGTAGTAGGTAATGTCCTGAATCCGATTGGGTTCAAAAGGGGGAGCATGTTTGCACACTTGCAACTATCTTCTGTTATCAAAAAAATTGATTAATAAATGAAGGTTTTTCTCTGCATTTTTTTTATTTTCTTTAAACCAGTTAATCATTACATCAATATCACTGTAATTCCTACAGAGGTATAACAATTTATAAACTAAGAAGTAACAAACAATTAAATTTTTATAGATCAAATCATCCCTAAACAGAATTTGTCACCGTGACTAATGATTTATTACAAAAAATACCCTAAATTAGAATAAAAGCATAAATATAAACAATATTTTCAAATTATTAAACATTTTCAACAATCCAAGATTTCATTTTACTCTTTATACACTACTAAATTAGCACAAGACTAATTGGGTATTTAACAGTTGAAGCTGATTTAATATTCCTACTGCCCTTAATGGTAAATTTTGCTTTTCATGAAACTCTAAACTTCTGCTAAATTTTTCCTCAGCCGCTCGTTGTTAGGATTGGGTCGACGCCCAAGAATGACGTCACTGCCGGCAGCGATGTTTGAGGTTTTTCTATTTCGCGTGCGGTTAACTCTGGTTTACGCCGCAGGTTAGCGTGTGGTTAGACACGGCGTACTATTTAATACAATTTTTTGGTTAAATCTATTAATTTACGTCAAATAATTTTAGGCTAGATTGACTTCTTCGTTACGTCATTGAGCTTCTGGCGAGGAACGCAGAGAGCGCTGATTTAATTTTCTAAAACTTTCTGGAATCACGCGTCTAGGGGCAGTAATTTCACTTGCGATGAAACTATATTTACTTTTTATTAATTATGATATATAAATATTATCTTAATTATTTGCAAAACATTTTGCAGAAACTTACCGTAATAAATCTAGCCGAAGCTCAGAACCACGACTCAAATTCAAACTACGCGCTTATTGCGCATGCGCCAAAGTGTGCCCCTCCACGCTTGTAGCCTTTCATAAATCTTCGTGTCGTTGTAGATTTTTTTCAGTATCAGTTAACAGTTGACAGTGTTTGTTGTGAAAACGTTAGTTCGTCGTAAACAAAATTATTTTAATAAATTTCTTTTAAACTATAACGCTGAAAGAAATAAGTTATGTGCAAGATGAATTCCAATAGACTCCGTCAAATGGAAGACGAAATGAACAGGTACGTGTTTTAAAATTAAAGAGAAATTGTAACTTAACCTTAAAATTTTAGATTTAAAGCTGAAATTTCGGGCCAAGGCATGTACCATGCTGGTTTTGGCTTACCTAGTTTTGGAAATATACCTTCTCCACCTACACCTCCAATGTTAATATCTCATCAAGTCAAACATAAAAAATCTAATTACGAAATATTTTCACATCCTATCATATATCAACCGGCTGTAGTTTCTGCAAAACCCACTTTATATGCTGCACCTACCCCAAAACCTGCACCAACAGCAGTTGCTAAACAATCAGCAGTTGATTTTATGGCGTTACAAAATAAAGTAGAAAAGAAACTGAAGAAGTTAAAACATGAGAAAGTTAGTGCAGCATTGGCGATTTCGCAAGGTAAAGCGAGTAGTGCGCTTCAGTCGTTTGGACCGTATGATTTTAAAAGAAGAGGTGGAGGAACTAAGAATCATAAATTGATGCGTGTAGCTGGAGGACAAACATGGAAAGATCATTCATTGGCTGATTGGCCTGAAGATGATTTTCGAATTTTTTGTGGGGATTTGGGCAACGACGTTACTGATGAACTTTTAACAAGAACATTCAACAAATTTCCGTCCTTTCAAAGTGCGAAAGTTATAAGAGACAGACGGACCAGCAAGAGCAAAGGGTACGGGTTCATAAGCTTCAAGGATCCGGCCGACTTCACGGAAGCTATGAAGGAAATGAACGGTAAGTTTCTTGTTTTTTTCGTATTTTAATTAGACAATACAAAAATTAAAACTCAACTTTCTCAGTTACCACCACAAGACTTTCGTTTTTTTTTCGTTAATTTGTTCCGCTAAAAGCTGCGTTTCCACCAAAAGTCGTCATGGAAACACGCTTCTAAAGGACGAAATTTAAAGGATTGCTCCTCGAGGAAGTTTGTTAAAAAATGCACCTTTAGCGTTGCACGCCGAAACGATTCGAAATCCTTTCCCACTCTGATTATTCAAATCGTACGATTGGACATAGTGCGGCTCCTACATTCACTGATTTGTCGATGCGATAATCTGGAACGGGGGAGGCGCAGGAATTTTTTCCATAATAACATGCAATTTTTCATCATTTTCCGAATTTTCCCCCAATTTAAGGCGATTTTCTTCTACCAAAATCTCAATTTTTTGCAATTACTGACCAGCAAGAGCAAAGGGTACGGGTTCATCGGCGTCAAGCATCCGGTCGACTTCACGAAAACTATGAAGGAAATGAGCGGTAAGTTTCCTGTTTTTTTCGTATTTTAATTAGACAATACAAAAATTAAAACTCAACTTTCTCATTTACCACCGTAAGACTTTCGTTTTGGGCTAATTAGAAAGTTCTTTGAATTTCTGTTACAATCTTTAGTTTTGAAGTATTTAATTTTGTTAAAACTACTGGAATTTAACGGTTAAAGACCAGTTACATTAAAAGAATTCGTTGACTCAGAGTAATTAATTTCAGTTTTAGTATTTTTGAAAAAAAAACAATTTTTTATGCCGTGTTATTGCCCCATTTTAGTCTTTTTGGTTTGTTAACGCAACACAACGGCAAAAATTTGATTTTAACATTTAATTTTTAAGTAAGAATTAACGAATAAAGAAAATTGGTCAAAAATGGAAATTCAACTATCTTATTTACCACTACAGGATTTTCATTTTTGCTAATATGTAAGTTCTTAGAATTTCCATTACAATGGGCTAGGTTCTTGTATTCGAAACTCTTTTGTGATCGTTTTTGAGGCACTGGAAATTATCACTTAAAGCGATTGATGGAGGAATTTTTTTAAATGATCGAAATGGCGCAATATGGTTGCATGATCGTCTTCAGAGACCCATACTAAAATTCAATGGGCATTTCAAAAATGAAAAAAGAATAAAAAGATCGAGGGTGTTCCATTTAAAATAAAGAAGTTGAGATCTACTTCCGGTATTATTTCTGAAATATTTTCGTTTGATCTATGTACAAAATTTCAGATTTGTATCTTTGTTTCTTTATTTTCTAATGAGCCGTGAACCACCCTGTATATGATTTGACTTTCTTTCTATAGTTCTTAGTAAACTTAGCTGGAAAACACGCGCTTCCACATACGACAACGTTCATTAGTAAATTTGCTGCAAGCAAATTTATCAATAATTTATCAATAAAAAATTATTTCGTAATTAATAAAATTTGGGACATAAATTTGACTAAAGCTAAAGGCGACTTGGCTCACCTGTGGCTCTGTAGCGCCGCCGAACTGTCACGTCTGGCCACATGTGAGGGCACTAGTGGAAATGACGCTGGGCGTCCTGACGCCTGCCGTACAATTTCAGTACTGCCTAAAGCGGCGCATCCACCAACAATTAAAGCATTACAAAAGGCGTTACTAATTCGTCGTCACCAATCCGTTTCAAGATTTATAATTTTTGTTTCTTTTCAGGTCGTTACGTTGGCAGCAGACCGATCAAGTTGAGAAAAAGCACTTGGAGGAACAGATGCATCGATATTGTTAAGAAGAAAGAAAAGGAAAGGGCGGCTCTCTTTACTATGCTGACTTCAGGTCCTGGCCGTTAGAAGTTATCCTGTAAATCGCCAAAACGAAGATATTTAATGTGCAAAATTGTATATACTTAAGAAATGTAAATTTTGAGTAATTTCTCTAATTAAATTAATTAACTACATTAAGTTACAATTAAACTGGGGGTAATTCTTGTAATTCTTCTGTTTCAGCTACTGGCGAATTTAGGTGGCGTCCTTCTTCTTCCCCCTTTCCTGCGTCTCCTCCCTTATAAGCCACTTAAGGTTTCGGCGGAAAATAAAAATTCCCGTTAAGGTCTCGTTAATCCTTTTGTGCTCCCAAGCCATTTCGCCGCTTAAGGGTCATTTAATAATTTTTTTAAATCGTTTTAACATTTTTTTATTCTTCATTCAAGCGTCTTTTGACGATTAGGTTGTCTGGACGATCTTTTGTCAGGAGGCAATTTTCTGGAAGAAGCTCCTGCCACCCCTAGCAAATTTACAATGGTTTTATGACAGGGCGGTTTTAATCTGTACAAATGGCCTTTTAACAACTCGACCTTTTTACGTGACAAAGAGCGGGACACTTCAAAGGTATCACTTAAATCTTCGACCGTAAATTTTACAAAGATAATTTAATTTAATTTAATTTAATGAATTAATTAACCTACAGGTAACTACCCAATTACAGGCTAATAACTAAATAATAATTCTATAACATCATGTAAGATAAGACACTTTAACAGAATTAACAATTAGCAGATTAACAATTAACAGAAATAGCTCAATAATATTTTATTTCTTATTTCCCGCGGCGTTGCAGAAAAAATGTCTACCTCTTCACATACGCTGTTGTAAGCCTCACAAATGAAATTAATGGGGGCACCCTGTCCAATATTTATTCTACTCTTCCTGCTGTAGAATGTCAAGCATTCTTTAATGCCAGATCTAGGAACCCGAAAGTTTAGTTTGCCCAAGACGTAGGAACATTCAACCTTTCGACTCAATATTTTATGCAGAAGGAGAACCGCCGCATATCGACGTCTATCCATCAATTCATTGAGTTCCAACTTAACAATTAAACTCTTCTGAAGACAACCCCTTGACGGATAACTCCCTTCCATCCTATAACACATATATTTACCAGCTCTTCTCTGTACTTTCTCTAAACTTTTTCTATGAACCAGGTATATGGGCGACCAAACAATCGATGCATACTCAAGTTTTGATCTAACAAGTAACTTTATAGAGCTAGTGGAACTAAACCCACTGGAATTTCTTATAACAAAACCCAGGGCTCTATACGCCGCAGCAACCGTCACTTGTATATGATCCGCAAAAGACAGCCTACTATCAAATAACACGCCCAAATCTCTATAAGAGGATAATCTCTGAATTTTACATTCAGCCACCATGTAATCAAACTTGATACTAGTCTCCCTAGTCGTGTAAGACACCACGCAGCACTTATCAACATTCAGATCTAAGCAATTAATATTGCTCCAATTAACAATTCGTGTCAAATTTAATTGGAGCTCTTCACAGTCACTTTGGTGAGCAATCCCTTTAAATATTTTAACATCATCCGCAAAAATTAGGCAACCGTCTCTCAAATTCTCAACAATGTCGTTAACAAAAATGTTAAAAAGAAGAGGACCCAAAACCGAACCCTGCGGTACGCCAGACATAACCATTATATCGTGTGACTTAGAGCCGTTCCAAAACACACATTGCTTTCTATCGGCAAAATAGGATCTAAACAACTGAATTAACATATCAGACAACCCAAACAAATGCAGTTTAATCAATAAGATACCTTGGTCCAGACTATCAAATGCTTTAGAAAAGTCTGTATAAATGACATCAGTTTGCACACTATCATCAATACTCCGAGCAATAAAATCCGAAATGCATGGCAAATTGGTCGCCGTAGACCTACCCCTCATAAAGCCATGCTGTATGTCCGTAATCCTGGGTTTAACATGGTGATAAATGCATCCATGCAATAAAGTTTCAAACACCTTAGCAAAATTGGAAATAATAGAAACCGGCCTATAATTCTCAATTTTCCCCCTATCTCCCTTTTTGAAAACTGGAGTAACCCTTGCACTCTTCCACATATCAGGGAATATGCCATGTCCAACCACAATAGTGAAAACGCGCGATAGAGGCCACGCAAGCACGGATGCGCAATCCTTCAACAAGAACGCGGGAACCCCATCAAGCCCAGCCGTCAATCTTCCTCTCATCTTCCTCAGCACCGCCAAAACTTCCCTCACCGAGAAACCAACAATGTTCAGACAATCACCCCTAAGTCCGTCCGCGCTATCGTCAACAGACTGGCGCAATGCGACATACGTTGAAGCAAGAAACGCAGCAAACGCGTCCACAATCTCCCGCGGCGAATCCAACCGGCGATCCCGAAACGTCATTTCCCCAGAAACAGAGTTCGATTTCGTACTTACATACGACCAGAACTTAGATGGGTCATCTCTAATGTTACGTTCAACACCAGCAATATAGGCTTTTCGGGAGGATTCAATGGATCTCTTGATATTCGCTCTCAGCAGTCGGAACTCAACCTTTAGACACTCTCCCCCCACCCTTCTAATATGTCTCAATAATTTCCACTTGCGTTTAATGTTTCTAATTATATCTTTACTAAACCAAGGAGGATAACGTCTCGAACGATGGGTGGCACCTCTAGGAACAAACCTCTCAAAGCATGAATAAAGCTTGCCGTAGAAAATGTTGCAGGCCTCATCAACATTGAGATCCACCGATAGGACAGACCAATCCACCTCAGATAAGCTCCTATAAACCTCAACCAGGTTAGCCTTTCGAAATTTAAAACTCAGATAATCATTGCCTCGAAGGTGGCGGTGAGAACTCACACGCCCAGCCCGCCCAACCGCAACAGATAGCGCCGGATGATAATCATCTTCAGGCAACAGAGTGTCCCGCGCTCTCTCCACGGGACAGGGAAAACTGCTAATAAATAGATCTAGAATACGTCTACAATTATTATAAACTTTATTATACTGCGCATAGTTCATAAGCTCAAGAAAATTTAACAGTGCAGCTGTAGCTCCAACAACCCTTCCCTCATCCAGATACCGAATATAGTCACATAAATTAAAGTCCCCACATATTATCACATCTGCACCCAACAAACTTTCAATCAAACTCAGCATTTAAATACCTGCTCGTAGACTTGCAGTCCTGTCTGCGGCTGAATATAAAAAACCAAAATGTATAACGGACGAAAACGCAACGAAACTTTAACCGCGAGTACATCAACTAACGGCAAATCTTTCCAACCCAAATCCGTAAGTACAAGGGGAGACGTCGGCAAAGAGCTATCAACCGCTAACAGTACACCACCACCCCGAGACAAGCCCACACGCTGAAAATTTCTATCCTCTCTAAAAACTGTGTAACATTCACTAAAAATCTCAGAAGAGTCAATACCTGAATGCAGCCATGTCTCAGAAAAAATAATAATAGAGTAGGAACACGACAAAACAGCATCTGCTAAAGCATGTGTCTTAGTACATACACCGCGGACATTTTGATAGTATAAAGGAACATCGGGTCCAACACAAGAAACAGAACATGAACTAGTTAACTGCTAGGAGGCCGAACGGACCAAACTCTCGTCAAAAGGAATGCCAAAGAGATCACATTTTAATTTAGAAAGGGATTTATTATAAACCCCACAAGCACCCGCGTCCCACGCCGCATGGCCGACATCCAAGGTCCCTCCATGGCCCCTGTTAAACTCTATACAATTGGTACACCGGTACTGTTTCTTTTGATCCGCACTGAGCTGGCACGCCTTAACGGGGTGGTTCCCAGCACAGAGAGGGCACACAGGAGTGTTTTTCTTAGGACAACGATCAGCAATGTGGTTAAGTCCATTGCAGCAAAAACACCTACGAAGCGAGACAGCGTCATACACAGAGCAGCTATCCAGACCAATCAACACATGACCAACATCCAATACCCTTTTATAGCTGAGAGCATCAACCCGTACCGTCGCCTGAAATGTAGCCGAATCTCTCTTCAGAGGCGTAACCGACACAATCTCGCAAACAGAGTCCGTCCCAATTAAATCGCTGTTCTAATTACGCAGATAATCACGCAGCAAACTCTTTTCCAAGGACTCAGACATACCCACAATTCTTACTTTAGGGCACACAGTTTTTAATGCCTGCACCTCATAATCAGAAGACAGCTTTTCCCGTGCCAGTTTACTGAATTTTGATGATTCATCAGCATTACGACAACTTAAAATCACCGCTCCATCTCTGGACTGTCTGACCCGCATGATATCTATCTCCTCCCCGACAGGGTCAACCTTGGCAAGTATATCTGCTTTTGTTTTCCCACCACTCTGCCTCCTATCAACAGGCCTGACAATAACCTTAGACCGGGCGGACGCCGCTGCAACCGCCGCGTAAGACTCGGACACAGCATCCCGGAGTAAAGGACGGTCCATCGACAACCCAGATTCGCGTCGCTCCCCCAGTGTACGAGCAGCAAGATCCATGAAATCCCTTTTAAATAACTCAATATTTCCCATTAACACAGACAATGACTGATTAAGCGTGTCCTGAAAAATCCTGCCCAAGGCATCACGATCAATGCTCATGCAGGTCTGCTGACACCCATCGCACTTCCAAGAAAACCCTTTAACACCTTTCAACAATTTAGCCAACTCACGTGGCAGCTGTACGCATTCAAAATGATAAGAATTTTTGCAGGTCCCACCGCACAAAAGTCCGGGCGACGATGAGGAAAAAGCAGTTCCGCACGCATCGCAAATCGGAGCCATGCCGAAATTAATATACCCAAGAGTTCAGTGAATAATATATCATTCACCCAACGACCCAAGGCAGGCCCCACGGTCACCAGCCACAAGAAGCTATCAAGTGCCCAACATCTACACTCGTTTCCTATAGAAGAGCAACGTGTGGCGGCAAAATTCGGGAAGCAGGCATGGCAAAAAAGACTTAAACGAAGCGGTAGAACTATAATATGCGCCTATGAGCAACACCGATAACAAAAAAAAGTAAACAAACCGCGCAATTAGCAGAAATCACAAAGATAACGCTTCAAAATCAGAAATGACAAGCATCAACTGAAAGAGCAACTCACCCCAAGCAATCCGATATAAAACACTCAAAATAAAAAAACGAAAATCCCCCTGAGAAGTAAACGAAATCGAGAAGATAGTCGCACCAAAGTATTGAATTTCTCCCATTAGCCCCCCATTATTTTCATTTTTTTATAATAACAATAAGATAAAAACATTCTATAAAAGTCAGGGGGGCTAGCTGGTGGCGTTCACCGTTTTCATAGGATTAATATATTTTTTTTAATGTTACAAACAAGCACAATTGAAAAAAAAACAGCGTTACAATTGAGCACAAAACGAGTACAACTAGAAAAGTTAAAAATTTTCTGAAACAAGTCAGGGGGGCTACCTAGTGGCCGTCGGCATTGCCATAGAATTACCTTCTAATTTTTTTTGATTTGTTACAAATGGGCACAATTGGAGAAAGCACCAGTATTATTGAGCACAAAAAGAGTACAATTGGGAATGCCAACAATATTATAAAAAAATGAAAATAATGGGGGGCTGGCGGTCAAGTTGGCCCCCGGATTTGTTTTTTAGTTCTTTGTTATTTAGAGACTAGCACAATTTAGCACAAAACCAACACAATTGATGCCACAGAAATAGAAATAAAAAATCAAAAGTCGGGGGCCAACTTGACCGAGCTCATTTTGGGAGTTGTTGCTAGTATTTTTGACCCATTGGGACTTATCGGACCCGTGATTGTTGAGACAAAAAGCTACAAAACTTTCTATTTTGGGAGCTGTTGCTAAATCGGGCCCGTCATTGTTAAAGCAAAAGTCATTCTGCAGTAGTTATGGTCCCTGCCATTAAAATGGGACAAGCCAGTACTTTCTTCTATTCGACTGATTCGGAACCAATTTGTAAAGGAAGTCGAACAAATGGATCAAATTAGCATACCTCGTACATTAAATGGAAGTTAACTGCATCTCGTTCACCTCAGTTGGGAGGAATTTGGAAAAGT
The DNA here is from genome assembly GCA_905333025.2 of Pyrochroa serraticornis. Lineage (NCBI taxonomy): Eukaryota > Metazoa > Arthropoda > Insecta > Coleoptera > Pyrochroidae > Pyrochroa > Pyrochroa serraticornis. The sequence continues at coordinate 1,183,278 of HG995157.1, read as the reverse complement.
GGCGTTAAAGGAGTTAATCGTCACCTTAGGCGCGTAGTATGTAATGTGCTGAATCCGATTGGGTTCAAGAGGGGGAGCATGTTTGCACACTTGCAGCCATCTTCTGTTATCAAACAAATTGATTAATAAATGAAGGTCTTTCTCTGCATTTTTTTTTATTTTCTTTAAACCAGTTAATCATTACATCAATATCACAGTAATTCCTACAGAGGTATAACAATTTATAAACTAAAAAGTAACAAACAATTAAATTTTTATAGATTAAATCATCCCTAAACAAAATTTGTCACCGTGACTAATGATTTATTACAAAAATTAACCTAAATTAGGATAAAAGCATAATTATAAACAATATTTTCAAATTATTAAACATTTTCAACAATCCAAGATTTTACTTTACTCTTTATACACTACTAAATTAGCACAAGACTAATTGGGTATTTAACAGTTGAAGCTGATTTAATCTTCCTACTGCCTTTAATGGTAAATTTTGCTTTTCATGAAACTCTAAACTTCTGCTAAATTTTTCCTCAGCCGCTCGTTGTTAGGATTGGGTCCACGCCCAAGAATGACGTCACTGCTGGCAGCAATGTTTGAGGTTTTTCTATTTCGCGTGCGGTTAACTCTGGGTTACGCCGCAGGTTAGCGTGTGGTTAGACACGGCGTACTATTTAATACAATTTTTTGGCTAAATGCATTAATTTACGTCAAATAAATTTTAGGCTAGGTTGACTTCTTCGTTACGTCATTGAGCTTCTGGCGAGGAACGCAGAGGGCGCTGATTTAATTTTCTAGAACTTTCTGGAATCACGCGTCTAAGGGCAGGAATTTCACTTGCGATGAAACTATATTTACTTTATATTAATTATGATGTATAAATATTAACTTAATTATTTGCAAAACATTTTGCAAAAACTTACCGTAATAAATCTAACAGCTCAGAACCACGACACAAATTCAAACTACGCGCTTATTGCGCATGCGCCAAAGAGTGCCCCTCCACGCTTATTGCGCATGCGCCAAAGAGTGCCCCTCCACGCTTGTAACCTTTCATAAATCTTCGTGTCGTTGTAGATTTTTTTCAGTATCAGTTAACAGTTGACAGTGTTTGTTGTGAAAACGTTAGTTCGTCGTAAACAAAATTATTTTAATAAATTTCTTTTAAACTATAACGCTGAAAGAAATAAGTTATGTGCAAGATGAATTCCAATAAATTCCGTCAAATGGAAGACGAAATGAACAGGTACGTGTTTTAAAATTAAAGAGAAATTGTAACTTAACCTTAAAATTTTAGATTTAAAGCTGAAATTTTGGGCCAAGGCATGTACCATGCTGGTTTTGGCTTACCTAGTTTTGGAAATATACCTCCTCCACCTACACCTCCAATGTTAATATCTCATCAAGTCAAACATAAAAAATCTAATTACGAAATATTTTCACATCCTATCATATATCAACCGGCTGTAGTTTCTGCAAAACCCACTTTATATGCTGCACCTACCCCAAAACCTGCACCAACAGCAGTTGCTAAACAATCAGCAGTTGATTTTATGGCGTTACAAAATAAAGTAGAAAAGAAACTGAAGAAGTTAAAACATGAGACAGTTAGTGCAGCATTGGCGATTTCGCAAGGTAAAGCGAGTAGTGCGCTTCAGTCAAGGAGGAAGAAGAAGGACGCCACCTAAATTCGCCAGTAGCTGAAACAGAAGAATTACAAGAATTACCCCCAGTTTAATTGTAACTTAATGTAGTTAATTAATTTAATTAGAGAAATTATTCAAAATTTACATTTCTTAAGTATATACAATTTTGCACATTAAATATCTTCGTTTTGGCGATTTACAGGATAACTTCTAACGGCCAGGACCTGAAGTCAGCATAGTAAGGAGAGCCGCCCTTTCCTTTTCTTTCTTCTTAACAATATCGATGCATCTGCTCCTCCAAGTGCTTTTTCTCAACTTGATCGGTCTGCTGCCAACGTAACGACCTCAAAAGAAACAAAAATTATAAATCTTGAAACGGATTGGTGACGACGAATTAGTAACGCCTTTTGTAATGCTTTAATTGTTGGTGGATGCGCCGCTTTAGGCAGTACTGAAATTGTACGGTAGGCGTCAGGACGCCCAGCGTCATTTCCACTAGTGCCCTCACATGTGGCCAGACGTGACAGTTCGGCGGCGCTACAGAGCCACAGGTGAGCCAAGTCGCCTTTAACTTTAGTCAAATTGATGTCCCAAATTTTATTAATTACAAAATAATTTTTTATTGATAATTTATTGATGAATTTGCTTGCAGCAAATTTATTAATGAACGTTGTCGTATGTGGAAGCGCGTCTTTTCCAGTCAAAATTACTAAGAACTATAGAAAGAAAGTCAAATCATATACAGGGTGGTTCACGGCTCATTGGAAAATAGAGAAACAAAGATACAAATCTGAAATTTTGTACATAGATCAAACGAAAATATTTCAGAAATAATACCGGAAGTAGATCTCAACTTCTTTATTTTAAATGGAACACCCTCGATTTTTTTATTCTTTTTTCATTTTTGAAATGCCCATTGAATTTTAGTATGGGTCTCTGAAGACGATCATGCAACCATATTGCGACATTTCGATCATTTAAAAAAATTCCTCCATCAATCGCTTTAAGTGATAATTTCCAGTGCTTTAAAAACGATCACAAAAGAGTTTCGAATACAAGAACCTGGCCTATTGTAATGGAAATTCTAAGAACTTACATATTAGCCAAAAATGAAAATCCTGTAGTGGTAAATAAGAAAGTTGAATTTCTATTTTTGACCAATTTTCTTTATTCGTTAATTCTTACTTAAAAATTAAATGTTAAAATCAAATTTTTGCCGTTGTGTTGCGTTAACAAACCAAAAAGACTAAAATGGGGCAATAAGACGGCATAAAAAATTGTTTTTTTTTCAAAAATACTAAAACTGAAATTAATTACTCTGAGTCAACGAATTCTTTTAATGTAACTGGTCTTTAACCGTTAAATTCCAGTAGTTTTAACAAAATTAAATACTTCAAAACTAAAGATTGTAACAGAAATTCAAAGAACTTTCTAATTAGCCCAAAACGAAAGTCTTGTGGTGGTAACTGAGAAAGTTGAGTTTTAATTTTTGTATTGTCTAATTAAAATACGAAAAAAACAAGAAACTTACCGTTCATTTCCTTCATAGCTTTCGTGAAATCGGCCGGATCCTTGAAGCTTATGAACCCGTACCCTTTGCTCTTGCTGGTCCGTCTGTCTCTTATAACTTTCGCCCTTTGAAAGGACGGAAATTTGTTGAATGTTCTTGTTAAAAGTTCATCAGTAACGTCGTTGCCCAAATCCCCACAAAAAATTCGAAAATCATCTTCAGGCCAATCAGCCAATGAATGATCTTTCCATGTTTGTCCTCCAGCTACACGCATCAATTTATGATTCTTAGTTCCTCCACCTCTTCTTTTAAAATCATACGGTCCAAACGACTGAAGCGCACTACTCGCTTTACCTTGCGAAATCGCCAATGCTGCACTAACTTTCTCATGTTTTAACTTCTTCAGTTTCTTTTCTACTTTATTTTGTAACGCCATAAAATCAACTGCTGATTGTTTAGCAACTGCTGTTGGTGCAGGTTTTGGGGTAGGTGCAGCATATAAAGTGGGTTTTGCAGAAACTACAGCCGGTTGATATATGATAGGATGTGAAAATATTTCGTAATTAGATTTTTTATGTTTGACTTGATGAGATATTAACATTGGAGGTGTAGGTGGAGGAGGTATATTTCCAAAACTAGGTAAGCCAAAACCAGCATGGTACATGCCTTGGCCCGAAATTTCAGCTTTAAATCTAAAATTTTAAGGTTAAGTTACAATTTCTCTTTAATATTAAAACACGTACCTGTTCATTTCGTCTTCCATTTGACGGAATTTATTGGAATTCATCTTGCACATAACTTATTTCTTTCAGCGTTATAGTTTAAAAGAAATTTATTAAAATAATTTTTTTTACGACGAACTAAAGTTTTCACAACAAACACTGTCAACTGTTAACTGATACTGAAAAAAATCTACGACACGAAGATTTATGAAAGGCTACAAGCGTGGAGGGGCACTCTTTGGCGCATGCGCAATAAGCGCGTAGTTTGAATTTGTGTCGTGGTTCTGAGCTTCTGCTAGATTTATTACGGTAAGTTTCTGCAAAATGTTTTGCAAATAATTAAGATAATATTTATATATCATAATTAATATAAAGTAAATATAGTTTCATCGCAAGTGAAATTCCTGCCCCTAGACGCGTGATTCCAGAAAGTTCTAGAAAATTAAATCAGCGCTCTCTGCGTTCCTCGCCAGAAGCTCAATGACGTAACGAAGAAGTCAATCTAGCCTAAAATTATTTGACGTAAATTAATAGATTTAACCATAAAATTGTATTAAATAGTACTCCGTGTCTAACCACACGGTAACCTGCGGCGTAAACCAGAGTTAACCGCACGCGAATTAGAAAAACCTCAAACATCGCTGCCAGCAGTGACGTCATTCTTGGGCGTCGACCCAATCCTAACAACGAGCGGCTGAGGAAAAATTTAGCAGAAGTTTAGAGTTTCATGAAAAGCAAAATTTACCATTAAAGGCAGTAGGAAGATTAAATCAGCTTCAACTGTTAAATACCCAATTAGTCTTGTGCTAATTTAGTAGTGTATAAAGAGTAAAATGAAATCTTGGATTGTTGAAAATGTTTAATAATTTGAAAATATTGTTTATAATTATGCTTTTATCCTAATTTAGGATATTTTTTGTAATAAATCATTAGTCACGGTGACAAATTCTGTTTAGGGATGATTTAATCTATAAAAATTTAATTGTCTGTTACTTTTTAGTTTATAAATTGTTATACCTCTGTAGAAATTACAGTGATATTGATGTAATGATTAACTGGTTTAAAGAAAATAAAGAAAATGCAGAGAAAGACCTTCATTTATTAATCAATTTGTTTAATAACAGAAGATGGTTGCAAGTGTGCAAACATGCTCCCCCTTTTGAACCCAATCGTATTCAGGACATTACCTACTACGCGCCTAAGGTGACGATTAACTCCTTTAACGCCACTTTTCCAAATTCCTCCCAACTGAGGTGAACGAGATGAAGTTAACTTCCATTTAATGTACGAGGTATGCTAATTTGAGCCATTTGTTCAACTTCCTTTACAAATTGGTTCCGAATCAGTCGAATAGTAGAAAGTACTGGCTTGTCCCATTTTAATGGTAGGGATCATAACTACCGAAGAATGACTTTTGCTTTAACAATGACGGGCCCAATTTAGCAACAGCTCCCAAAATAGAAAGTTTTGTAGCTTTTTGTCTGAACAATCACGGGTCCGCTAAGTCCCAATGGGTCAAAAATACTAGCAACAACTCCCAAAATGAGCTCGGTCAAGATGGCCCCCGACTTTTGATTTTTTACTTCTTTTTCTGTGGCATTAATTGTGTTGGTTTTGTGCTAAATTGTGCTAGTCTCTAAATAACAAAGAACTAAAAAACAAATCCGGGGGCCAACTTGACCGCCAGCCCCCCATTATTTTCATTTTTTTATAATATTTTTGGCATTCCCAATTGTACTCTTTTTGTGCTCAATAATACTGGTGCTTTCTCCAATTGTGCCCGTTTGTAACAAATCAAAAAAAATTAGAAAGTAATTCTATGGCAATGCAGACGGCCACTAGGTAGCCCCCCTGACTTTTTTCAGAATATTTTTAACTTTTTTAGTTGTGCTTGTTTTGTGCTCAATTATAACGCTGTTTTTTTTTCAATTGTGCTTGTTTGTAACATTAAAAAAAATATATTAATCCTATGAAAACGGTGAACGCCACCAGCTAGCCCTCCTGACTTTTTTAGAATATTTTTATCTTACTCAATTGTGCTCGTTCTGTGCTGAATTGTAGCGCTGTTTTCTTAATTGTGATCGTTTGTAACATTAAAAATAAATATATTGATCCTATGGAAACGGCAAACGCCACCAGCTAGCCCCCCTGACTTTTATAGAAATTTTTTATTTTATTCAATTGTGCTCATTTTGTGCTCAATTGTACCGCTGCTTTTTTAATTGTGATCGTTTGTAACATTAAAAAAAACATATTAATCTTATGAAAACGGTGAACGCCACCAGCTAGAGACTGGCACAATTGAAAAAAATATCAGCACAATTTAGTCGTGGAGGTGGGGTCCTTATTGCAGTCAAACGCAATATATCTGTGGAGTTAATAAATATTAATACATGCAACATCGAACAAATATTCATCAAGGTTAAATGTATGGATGGGGACGTCATAGTTGGTTGCATCTACATGCCACCACAATCTACAATAGATACGTTTACTAGTTACATTGACACATTGACCTTCATTAGAGCTAAATACCCTAACTGTAAATTAATGTTCACAGTGGACTACAACTTACCCAGCAGCCAGCCTAAAGAAGTCTGTGCAAATCTGCTCTACAATGAAATGCTCTTGATAGGATGTACACAGATGAATGTTGTCCAGAACACATACGGTCGTCTCCTTGACCTCTGCTTTTCCAACACTGAAATACAGATCTTAAGGACTGTACCCATAATGGAAGAAGACACACACCACCCATCGATAGATATGTACCTATCACACAAAGCGGAACTAAAACCAAGCAACATTCCATACTACTAGTTTAAACATGCAGATTACCCAGCGCTCAATGGATACTTTCTAAACACAAACTGGATTGCAATCTACAGAACTGAATCAGTTGATGATAAAATACAATTGTTCTATGATATCCTCAGCGAGGGCATTGCCCAGTTTGTTCCAATACACTATAAGTAATTTGATGATTTTCCTAAGTGGTTCACAGCAGAGCTAAAACGAAAAATCAAACTTAAGAGAACGGCTCATGCCAACTACAAAGAAGCACGTACTAGATCTGCTTATCTCCATTTTCACAAACTGAGACAGGAATGCAAAAACCTTAGTTCTGATTGCTACGATGAATACATTTGTAGAGTTGAACATCAAATAAAGAGGGACTCAACACAATTCTGGAAGTTCGTCAAGAACAAGAGACGCAGTGACCTCGTCATTCCGTCTAAGTTGTCCTGGGACACCAAATTAGCTAACAGCGGAAGCTCTGTAAATACATTGCTTACCATACCAGAACCACAAATACAGACGACATATTTCACCAATACAGGATCAGCAGCTTATTGGTCCGCAGAGAGGTCTTGGATCTATCAATGTTCAACAATATAGTCAACGGGCACATCGACTCACCCGAAATCCTCGAGCAGTTTGGATTCATCTGTACTAGACCAGATATTAGAGCACGCAGACTTCTGAACTCAATAAAATCAAATAAAAAATATGTGTGTAATGGTCCTAGAAATAGGATCTCTAAATTAGTTAATAACTACTGCAGTGACCTAGAATTTTTTGAAGTGTCTTCCGCTACGTTTCTAACCAACGCTAAAAAACTATTATAATTTCTCATTTTTTTTTCTTCTCACTGTACTTTATTGTAAGATTTGTGTGTATATTGCCGATTGGCGTTTTCTGATAATAATAATAATAATAATTTAGCACAAAACCAGCACAATTGATGCCACAGAAAAAAAAATAAAAAATCAAAAGTCGGGGGCCATCTTGACCGAGCTCATTTTGGGAGTTGTTGCTAGTATTTTTGACCCATTGGGACTTATCGGACCCGTGATTGTTCAGACAAAAAGCTACAAAACTTTCTATTTTGTCAGCTGTTGCTAAATCGGGCCCGTCATTGTTAAAGCAAAAGTCATTCTTCTGTAGTTATGGTCCCTGCCATTAAAATGGGACAAGTCAGTACTTTCTACTATTCGACTGATTCGGAACCAATTTGTAAAGGAAGTCGAACAAATGGATCAAATTAGCATACCTCGTACATTAAATGGAAGTTAACTGCATCTCGTTGACCTCAGTTGGGAGGAATTTGGAAAAGTGGCGTTAAAGGAGTTAATCGTCACCTTAGGCGCGTAGTAGGTAATGTCCTGAATCCGATTGGGTTCAAAAGGGGGAGCATGTTTGCACACTTGCAACTATCTTCTGTTATCAAACAAATTGATTAATAAATGAAGGTTTTTCTCTGCATTTTTTTTATTTTCTTTAAACCAGTTAATCATTACATCAATATCACTGTAATTCCTACAGAGGTATAACAATTTATAAACTAAGAAGTAACAAACAATTACATTTTTATAGATTAAATCAGCCCTAAACAGAATTTGTCACCGTGACTAATGATTTATTACAAAAAATAACCTAAATTAGAATAAAAGCATAATTATAAACAATTTTTTCAAATTATTAAACATTTTCAACAATCCAAGATTTCATTTTACTCTTTATACACTACTAAATTAGCACAAGACTAATTGGGTATTTAACAGTTGAAGCTGATTTAATATTCCTACTGCCTTTAATGGTAAATTTTGCTTTTCATGAAACTCTAAACTTCTGCTAAATTTTTCCTCAGCCGCTCGTTGTTAGGATTGGGTCGACGCCCAAGAATGACGTCACTGCTGGCAGCGATGTTTGAGGTTTTTCTATTTCGCGTGCGGTTAACTCTGGTTTACGCCGCAGGTTAGCGTGTGGTTAGACACGGCGTACTATTTAATACAATTTTTTGGTTAAATCAATTAATTTACGTCGAATAATTTTAGGCTAGATTGACTTCTTCGTTACGTCATTGAGCTTCTGGCGAGGAACGCAGAGAGCGCTGATTTAATTTTCTAGAACTTTCTGGAATCACGCGTCTAGGGGCAGGAATTTCACTTGCGATGAAACTATATTTACTTTTTATTAATTATGATATATAAATATTATCTTAATTATTTGCAAAACATTTTGCAGAAACTTACCGTAATAAATCTAGCAGAAGCTCAGAACCACGACACAAATTCAAACTACGCGCTTATTGCGCATGCGCCAAAGAGTGCCCCTCCACGCTTGTAGCCTTTCATAAATCTTCGTGTCGTTGTAGATTTTTTTCAGTATCAGTTAACAGTTGACAGTGTTTGTTGTGAAAACGTTAGTTCGTCGTAAACAAAATTATTTTAATAAATTTCTTTTAAACTATAACGCTGAAAGAAATAAGTTATGTGCAAGATGAATTCCAATAAATTCCGTCAAATGGAAGACGAAATGAACAGGTACGTGTTTTAAAATTAAAGAGAAATTGTAACTTAACCTTAAAATTTTAGATTTAAAGCTGAAATTTCGGGCCAAGGCATGTACCATGCTGGTTTTGGCTTACCTAGTTTTGGAAATATACCTCCTCCACCTACACCTCCAATGTTAATATCTCATCAAGTCAAACATAAAAAATCTAATTACGAAATATTTTCACATCCTATCATATATCAACCGGCTGTAGTTTCTGCAAAACCCACTTTATATGCTGCACCTACCCCAAAACCTGCACCAACAGCAGTTGCTAAACAATCAGCAGTTGATTTTATGGCGTTACAAAATAAAGTAGAAAAGAAACTGAAGAAGTTAAAACATGAGAAAGTTAGTGCAGCATTGGCGATTTCGCAAGGTGAAGCGAGTAGTGCGCTTCAGTCGTTTGGACCGTATGATTTTAAAAGAAGAGGTGGAGGAACTAAGAATCATAAATTGATGCGTGTAGCTGGAGGACAAACATGGGAAGATCATTCATTGGCTGATTGGCCTGAAGATGATTTTCGAATTTTTTGTGGGGATTTGGGCAACGACGTTACTGATGAACTTTTAACAAGAACATTCAACAAATTTCCGTCCTTTCAAAGGGCGAAAGTTATAAGAGACAGACGGACCAGCAAGAGCAAAGGGTACGGGTTCATAAGCTTCAAGGATCCGGCCGACTTCACGAAAGCTATGAAGGAAATGAACGGTAAGTTTCTTGTTTTTTTCGTATTTTAATTAGACAATACAAAAATTAAAACTCAACTTTCTCAGTTACCACCACAAGACTTTCGTTTTTTTTTCGTTAATTTGTTCCGCTAAAAGCCGCGTTTCCACCAAAAGTCGTCATGGAAACACGCTTCTAAAGGACGAAATTTAAAGGATTGCTCCTCGAGGAAGTTTGTTAAAAAATGCACTTTAGCGTTGCACGCCGAAACGATTCGAAATCCTTTCCCACTCTGATTATTCAAATCGTACGATTGGACATAGTGCGGCTCCTACATTCACTGATTTGTCGATGCGATAATCTGGAACGGGGGAGGCGCAGGAATTTTTTCCATAATAACATGCAATTTTTCATCATTTTCCGAATTTTCCCCCAATTTAAGGCGATTTTCTTCTACCAAAATCTCAATTTTTTGCAATTACTGACCAGCAAGAGCAAAGGGTACGGGTTCATCAGCTTCAAGCATCCGGTCGACTTCACGAAAACTATGAAGGAAATGAACGGTAAGTTTCCTGTTTTTTTCGTACTTTAATTAGACAATACAAAAATTAAAACTCAACTTTCTCATTTACCACCACAAGACTTTCGTTTTGGGCTAATTAGAAAGTTCTTTGAATTTCTGTTACAATCTTTAGTTTTGAAGTATTTAATTTTGTTAAAACTACTGGAATTTAACGGTTAAAGACCAGTTACATTAAAAGAATTCGTAATTAATTTCAGTTTTAGTATTTTTGAAAAAAAAAAACAATTTTTTATGCCGTCTTATTGCCCCATTTTAGTCTTTTTGGTTTGTTAACGCAACACAACGGCAAAAATTTGATTTTAACATTTAATTTTTAAGTAAGAATTAACGAATAAAGAAAATTGGTCAAAAATAGAAATTTAACTTTCTTATTTACCACTACAGGATTTTCATTTTTGGCTAATATGTAAGTTCTTAGAATTTCCATTACAATGGGCCAGGTTCTTGTATTCGAAACTCTTTTGTGATCGTTTTTGAAGCACTGGAAATTATCACTTAAAGCGATTGATGGAGGAATTTTTTTAAATGATCGAAATGGCGCAATATGGTTGCATGATCGTCTTCAGAGACCCATACTAAAATTCAATGGGCATTTCAAAAATGAAAAAAGAATAAAAAGATCGAGGGTGTTCCATTTAAAATAAAGAAGTTGAGATCTACTTCCGTTATTATTTCTGAAATATTTTCGTTTGATCTATGTACAAAATTTCAGATTTGTATCTTTGTTTCTTTATTTTCTAATGAGCCGTGAACCACCCTGTATATGATTTGACTTTCTTTCTATAGTTCTTAGTAAGTTTGGCTGGAAAACATGCGCTTCCACATACGACAACGTTCATTAGTAAATTTGCGGCAAGCAAATTTATCAATAATTTATCAATAAAAAATTATTTCGTAATTAATAAAATTTGGGACATCAATTTGACTAAAGTTAAAGGCGACTTGGCTCACCTGTGGCTCTGTAGCGCCGCCGCACTGTCACGTCTGGCCACATGTGAGGGCACTAGTGGAAATGACGCTGGGCGTCCTGACGCCTGCCGTACAATTTCAGTACTGCCTAAAGCGGCGCATCCACCAACAATTAAAGCATTACAAAAGGCGTTACTAATTCGTCGTCACCAATCCGTTTCAAGATTTATAATTTTTGTTTCTTTTCAGGTCGTTACGTTGGCAGCAGACCGATCAAGTTGAGAAAAAGCACTTGGAGGAGCAGATGCATCGATATTGTTAAGAAGAAAGAAAAGGAAAGGGCGGCTCTCCTTACTATGCTGACTTCAGCTCCTGGCCGTTAGAAGGTATCCTGTAAATCGCCAAAACGAAGATATTTAATGTGCAAAATTGTATATACTTAAGAAATGTAAATTTTGAATAATTTCTCTAATTAAATTAATTAACTACATTAAGTTACAATTAAACTGGGGGTAATTCTTGTAATTCTTCTGTTTCAGCTACTGGCGAATTTAGGTGGCGTCCTTCTTCTTCCTCCTTTCCTGCGTCTCCTCCCTTATAAGCCACTTAACGTTTCGGCGGAGAATAAAAATTCCCGTTAAGGTCTCGTTAATCCTTTTGTGCTCCCAAGCCATTTCGCCGCTTAAGGGTCATTTAATTATTTTTTTAAATCGTTTTAACATTTTTTTATTCTTCATTCAAGCGTCTTTTGACGATTAGGTTGTCTGGACGATCTTTTGTCAGGAAGCAATTTTCTGGAAGAAGCTCCTGCCACCCCAAGCAAATTGACAATGGTTTTATGACAGGGCGGTTTTAATCTGTACAAATGGCCTTTTAACAACTCGACCTTCTTACGTGACAAAGAGCGGGACACTTCAAAGATATCACTTAAATCTTCGACCGTAAATTTTACAAAGATAATTTAATTTAATTTAATTTAATGAATTAATTAACCTACAGGTAACTACCCAATTACAGGCTAATAACTAAATAATAATTCTATAACATCATGTAAGATAAGACACTTTAACAGAATTAACAATTAGCAGATTAACAATTAACAGAAATAGCTCAATAACATTTTATTTCTTATTTCCCGCGGCGTTGCAGCAAAAATATCTACTTCTTCACATACGCTGTTGTAAGCCTCACAAATGAAATTAATGGGGGCACCCTGTCCAATATTTATTCTACTCTTCCTGCTGTAGAATGTCAAGCATTCTTTAATGCCAGATCTAGGAACCCGAAAGTTTAGTTTGCCCAAGACTTAGGAACATTCAACCTTTCGACTCAATATTTTATGCAGAAGGAGAACCGCAGCATATCGACGTCTATCCATCAATTCATTGAGTTCCAACTTAACAAGTAAACTCTTCTGAAGACAACCCCTTGACGGATAACTCCCTTCCATCCTATAACACATATATTTACCAGCTCTTCTCTGTACTTTCTCTAAACTTTTTCTATGAACCAGGTATATGGGCGACCAAACAATCGATGCATACTCAAGTTTTGATCTAACAAGTGAACAATATAGTAACTTTATAGAGCTAGTGGAAGTAAACCCACTGGAATTTCTTATAACAAAACCCAGGGCTCTATACGCCGCAGCAACCGTCACTTGTATATGATCCGCAAAAGACAGCCTACTATCAAATAACACGCCCAAATCTCTATAAGAGGATAATCTCTGAATTTTACATTCAGCCACCATGTAATCAAACTTGATACTAGTCTCCCTAGTCGTGTAAGACACCACGCAGCACTTATCAACATTCAGATCTAAGCAATTAATATTACTCCAATTAACAATTCGTGTCAAATTTAATTGGAGCTCTTCACAGTCACTTCGGTGAGCAATCCCTTTAAATATTTTAACATCATCCGCAAAAATTAGACAACCGTCTCCCAAATTCTCAACAATGTCGTTAACAAAAATGTTAAAAAGAAGAGGACCCAAAACTAAACCCTGCGGTACGCCAGACATAACCATTTTATCGTGTGACTTAAAGCCGTTCCAAAACACACATTGTTTTCTATCGGCAAAATAGGATCTAAACAACTGAATTAACATATCAGACAACCCAAACAAATGCAGTTTCCTCAATAAGATACCTTGGTCCAGACTATCAAATGCTTTAGAAAAGTCTGTATAAATGACATCAGTTTGCACACTATCATCAATACTCCGAGCAATAAAATCCGAAATGCATAGCAAATTGGTCACCGTAGACCTACCCCTCATAAAGCCATGCTGCATGTTCGTAATCCTGGGTTTAACATGGTGATAAATGCATCCATGCAATAAAGTTTCAAACACCTTAGCAAAATTGAAAATAATAGAAACCGGCCTATAATTCTCAATCTTCCCCCTATCTCCCTTTTTGAAAACTGGAGTAACCCTTGCACTTTTCCACATATCAGGGAATATGCCATGTCCAACCACAATAGTGAAAACCCGCGATAGAGGCCACGCAAGCAAGGATGCGCAATCCTTCAACAAGAAGGCGGGAACCCCATCAAGCCCAGCCGTCAATCTTCCTCTCATCTTCCTCAGCACCGCCAAAACTGCCCGCGCCGAGAAACCAACAATGTTCAGACAATCACCCCTAAGTCCGTCCGCGCTATCGTCAACAGACTGGCGCAATGCGCCATACGTTGAAGCAAAAAACGCAGCAAACGCGTCCACAATCTCCCGCGGCGAATCCAACCGGCGATCCCGAAACGTCATTTCCCCAGAAACAGAGTTCGATTTCGTACTTACATACGACCAGAACTTAGATGGGTCATCTCTAATGTTACGTTCAACACCAGCAATATAGGCTTTTCGGGAGGATTCAATCGAGGCCTACGTAACTTAACAGGCCGGAGCCTGTAAGATGCAAGCGAGTGTGACGTCACGATCGGAGTCTGACTTGCGACCAACTGAAGATTTGGGAGCGGGTTTAATGTTTAATAATGGAGTCAAGAAACGCGATAAATTGAAAGAGCCTATACGAATCATGAATAGCAATAATATATAATTTTTTTAAAAATATTCTAAGTAGCTAAATAACTGGAATAAGGTAAAAATTGCCCCAAAGCGTTATGAAAAATTAACTAATGAGACAGACTTTGCATTAAAGCAAATAGTTAAAACAATGATTGAACTGTGTGATTATCTCTTAAATAAATTAGGGTTTAAGTATATTTTTTTGGGCAAATTTCAAATCAATGATCTTGAGGCTAGATTTGGCCAGTACTGAGCAAAAACTTAAATTCGTCAGTTTGTTTAAGCTTAAATTATTGAGTCATGGTGAGTTCCAAATTAAGGTTATTTTATTGCGATCCGAGTATGATGTCAAATTTTGATCGTAAATACTTCAATTTACTTAAATTCAATGATATCAAAACAGAAGATATATCAATAATAAGGGAAGGCGACATATCGGTTTTAATTTATATTACCAGATATACAAAAAAGAAAACGAGTACCACTAAGATTTTTTGCAAAAATTGCAATACATTGTTAATTACTAACAAAGATCTATAGATAGCACCGTCAAAATATCATTATTTAAAGGTAATTGATAGGGGGGCTTAAGGGTTCATTCTGATCATCTGGTAAATGTATTCGAAGAAGCGTATGCTTTGTTTAAAATAATAATTTATGAAAGATCTGAAGGTGATTTTTTAAAGTTACGTTGCCACAAGTCGTCGCTTATCATTTCATGCTCGAAAATTTAAAATCTAAAAATTTCATCGAAAACGAAGATTTCAGTAGTGATTGCAACATGGGTTTTCCAAAACTATTTAAGGTTATTTTGTGTTACTTTGCCAACATTCTATTAAATAATTACTCCAAAATTAAAAACAATGGCAATGTATTTTCAAAGAAAAAAGAAATAAAGTAGCAAAACTGCAATCACAATAGTTAAATATTGCTATTCTTTTTAGTCTTTATTAAGGTTTAATGTTAAGATAGGTACTCCTGCCCTTCAAATTTGTGATTTATTTTTTGAATTGAATTTTATGATATGTTAAATGTTTTATTTTGTTACTTTTTTAATATTTTAATCTTTATACTTTTGTATACGTTAAATAAAATGTTCTTATTTCCGAGCTAATTTCATTCTTATTTTGCTTAAAATTATTAAACTAATAACAGAAATATTAATAACACCCATGGTGATCAAGGCAATGATTATAATTAGTAAAATTATTTGAAAATATTATAACAGTGACAATATTACTGCTCGAGATGAAGCGCATGCTGGTGTTGGAGCGTACGAGCCGGCATAGCGCATGGACTCCGATGGGCGCCATTAAAATCTCAGGCTCCGGCCTGTTAAGTAACGTAGGCCTCGATTCAATGGATCTCTTGATATTCGCTCTCAGCAGTCGGAACTCAACCTTTAGACACTCTCCCCCCACTCTTCTAATATGTCTCAATAATTTTCACTTGCGTTTAATGTTTCTAATTATATCTCTACTAAACCAAGGAGGATAACGTCTCGAACGATGGGTGGCACCTCTAGGAACAAACCTCTCAAAGCATGAATAAAGCTTGCCGTAGAAAATGTTGCAGGCCTCATCAACATTGAGATCCACCGATAGGACAGACCAATCCACCTCAGATAAGCTCCTATAAACCTCAACCAGGTTAGCCTTTCGAAATTTAAAACTCAGATCACCATTGCCTCGAAGGTGGCGGTGAGAACTCACACGCCCAGCCCGCCCAACCACAACAGATAGCGCCGGATGATAATCATCTTCAGGCAACAGAGTGTCCCGCGCTCTCTCCACGGGACAGGGAAAACTGCTAATAAATAGATCTAGAATACGTCTACAATTATTATAAACTTTATTATACTGCGCATAGTTCATAAGCTCAAGAAAATTTAACAGTGCAGCTGTAGCTCCAACAACCCTTCCCTCATCCAGATACCGAATATAGTCACATAAATTAAAGTCCCCACATATTATCACATCTGCACCCAACAAACTTTCAATCAAACTCAGCATTTCAAATACCTGCTCGTAGACTTGCAGTCCTGTCTGCGGCTGAATATAAAAAACCAAAATGTATAACGGACGAAAACGCAACGAAACTTTAACCGCGAGTACATCAACTAACGGCAAATCTCTCCAACCCAAATCCGTAAGTACAAGGGGAGACGTCGGCAAAGAGCTATCAACCGCTAACAGTACACCACCACCCCGAGACAAGCCCACACGCTAAAAATTTCTATCCTCTCTAAAAACTGTGTAACATTCACTAAAAATCTCAGAAGAGTCAATAGCTGAATGCAGCCATGTCTCAGAAAAAATAATAATAGATTAGGAACACGACAAAACAGCATCTGCTAAAACATGTGTCTTAGTACATACACCGCGGACATTTTGATAGTATAAAAGAACATCGGGTCCAACACAAGAAACAGAACATGAACTAGTTAACTGCTAGGAGGCCGAACGGACCAAACTCCCGTCAAAAGGAATGCCAAAGGGATCACATTTTAATTTAGAAAGGGATTTATTATAAACCCCACAAGCACCCGCGTCCCACGCCGCATGGCCGACATCCAAGGTCCCTCCATGGCCCCTGTTAAACTCTATACAATTGGTACACCGGTACTGTTTTTTTTGATCCGCACTGAGCTGGCACGCCTTAACGGGGTGGTTCCCAGCACAGAGAGGGCACACAGGAGTGTTTTTTTTAGGACAACGATCAGCAATGTGGTTAAGTCCATTGCAGCAAAAACACCTACGAAGCGAGACAGCGTCATACACAGCGCAGCCATCCAGACCAATCAACACACGACCAACATCCAATACCCTTTTATAGCTGACAGCATCAACCCGTACCGTCGCCTGAAATGTAGCCGAATCTCTCTTCAGAGGCGTAACCGACACAACCTCGCAAACAGAGTCCGTTCCAAATAAATCGCTGTTCTGCTTACGCAGATAATCACGCAGCAAACTCTTTTCCAAGGACTCAGACATACCCACAATTCTTACTTTAGGGCACACAGTTTTTAATGCCTGCACCTCATAATCAGAAGACAGCTTTTCCCGTGCCAGTTTACTGAATTTTGATGATTCATCAGCATTACGACAACTTAAAATAACCGCTCCATCTCTCGACTGTCTGACCCGCATGATATCTATCTCCTCCCCGACAGGGTCAACCTTGACAAGTATATCTGCTTTTGTTTTCCCACCACTCTGCCTCCTATCAACAGGCCTGACAATAACCTTAGACCGGGCGGACGCCGCTGCAACCGCCGCGTAAGACTCGGACACAGCATCCCGGAGTAAAGGACGGTCCATCGACAACCCAGATTCGCGTCGCTCCCCCAGTGTACGAGCAGCAAGATCCATGAAATCCCTTTTAAATGACTCAATATTTCCCATTAACACAGACAATGACTGATTAAGCGTGTCCTGAAAAATCCTGCCCAAGGCATCACGATCAATGCTCATGCAGGTCTGCTGACAACCATCGCACTTCCAAGAAAACCCTTTAACACCTTTCAACAATTTAGCCAACTCACGTGGCAGCTGTACGCATTCAAAATGATAAGAATTTTTGCAGGTCCCACCGCACAAAAGTCCGGGCGACGATGAGGAAAAAGCAGTTCCGCACGCATCGCAAATCGGAGCCATGCCGAAATTAATATACCCAAGAGTTCAGTGAATAATATATCATTCACCCAACGACCCAAGGCAGGCCCCACGGTCACCAGCCCCAAGAAACTATCAAGTGCCCAACATCTACAATCGTTTCCCATAGAAGAGCAACGTGTGGCGGCAAAATTCGGGAAGCAGGCACGGCAAACAAGACTTAAACGAAGCGGTAGAACTATAATATGCGCCTATGAGCAACACCGATAACGAAAAAAAGAGTAAACAAACCGCGCAATTAGCAGAAATCACAAAGATAACGCTTCAAAATCAGAAATGACAAGCATCAACTGAAAGAGCAACTCACCAAAAGCAATCCGATATAAAACACTCAAAATAAAAGCACGAAAATCCCCCTGAGAAGTAAACGAAATCGAGAAGATAGTCGCACCAAACCATTGAATTTCTCCCATTAGCCCCCCATTATTTTCATTTTTTTATAATAACAATAAGATAAAAACATTCTATAAAAGTCAGGGGGGCTAGCTGGTTGCGTTCACCGTTTTCATAGGATTAATATATTTTTTTTAATGTTACAAACAAGCACAATTGAAAAAAAAACAGCGTTACAATTGAGCACAAAACGAGTACAACTAGAAAAGTTAAAAATATTCTGAAAAAAGTCAGGGGGGGCTACCTAGTGGCCGTCGGCATTGCCATAGAATTACTTTCAAATTTTTTTTTGATTTGTTACAAACGGGCACAATTGGAGAAAGCATCGGTATGATTGAGCACAAAACGAGTACAATTGGGAATGCCAAAAATATTATAAAAAAATGAAAATAATGGGGGGCTGGCGGTCAAGTTGGCCCCCGGATTTGTTTTTTAGTTCTTTGTTATTTAGAGACTAGCCCAATTTAGCACAAAACCAACACAATTGATGCCACAGAAAAAGAAATAAATAATCAAAAGTCGGGGGCCAACTTGACCGAGCTCATTTTGGGAGTTGTTGCTAGTATTTTTGACCCATTGGGACTTATCGGACCCGTGATTGTTCAGACAAAAAGCTACAAAACTTTCTATTTTGGGAGCTGTTGCTAAATCGGGCCCGTCATTGTTAAAGCAAAAGTCATTCTTCTGTAGTTATGATCCCTACCATTAAAATGGGACAAGCCAGTACTTTCTACTATTCGACTGATTCGGAACCAATTTGTAAAGGAAGTCGAACAAATGGATCAAATTAGCATACCTTGTACATTAAATGGAAGTTAACTGCATCTCGTTCACCTCAGTTGGGAGGAATTTGGAAAAATGGCGTTAAAGGAGTTAATCGTCAACTTAGGCGCGTAGTAGGTAATGTCCTGAATCCGATTGGGTTCAAAATGGGGAGCATGTTTGCACACTTGCAACCATCTTCTGTTATCAAACAAATTGATTAATAAATGAAGGTCTTTCTCTGCATTTTTTTTTATTTTCTTTAAACCAGTTAATCATTACATCAATATCACAGTAATTCCTACAGAGGTATAACAATTTATAAACTAAAAAGTAACAAACAATTAAATTTTTATAGATTAAATCATCCCTAAACAAAATTTGTCACAGTGGCTAATGATTTATTACAAAAAATAACCTAAATTAGGATGAAAGCATAATTATAAACAATATTTTCAAATTATTAAACATTTTCAACAATCCAAGATTTCATTTTACTCTTTATACACTACTAAATTAGCACAAGACTAATTGGGTATTTAACAGTTGAAGCTGATTTAATCTTTCTACTGCCTTTAATGGTAAATTTTGCTTTTCATGAAACTCTAAAGTTCTGCTAAATTTTTCCTCAGCCTCTCGTTGTTAGGATTGGGTCAGCGCCCAAGAATGACGTCACTGCTGGCAGCGATGTTTGAGGTTTTTCTATTTCGCGTGCGGTTAACTCTGGGTTACGCCGGAGGTTAGCGTGTGGTTAGACACGGCGTACTATTTAATACAATTTTTTGGTTAAATCCATTAATTTACGTCAAATAAATTTTAGACTAGGTTGACTTCTTCGTTACGTCATTGAGCTTCTGGCGAGGAACGCAGAGGGCGCTGATTTAATTTTCTAGAACTTTCTGGAATCACGCGTCTAAGGGCAGGAATTTCACTTGCGATGAAACTATATTTACTTTATATTAATTATGATGTATAAATATTAACTTAATTATTTGCAAAACATTTTGCAGAAACTTACCGTAATAAATCTAACAGGTCAGAACCACGACACAAATTCAAACTACGCGCTTATTGCGCATGCGCCAAAGAGTGCCCCTCCACGCTTATTGCTCATGCGCCAAAGAGTGCCCCTCCACGCTTGTAACCTTTCATAAATCTTCGTGTCGTTGTAGATTTTTATCAGTATCAGTTAACAGTTGACAGTGTTTGTTGTGAAAACGTTAGTTCGTCGTAAACAAAATTATTTTAATAAATTTCTTTTAAACTATAACGCTGAAAGAAATAAGTTATATGCAAGATGAATTCCAATAAATTCCGTCAAATGGAAGACGAAATGAACAGGTACGTGTTTTAAAATTAAAGAGAAATTGTAACTTAACCTTAAAATTTTAGATTTAAAGCTGAAATTTCGGGCCAAGGCATGTACCATGCTGGTTTTGGCTTACCTAGTTTTGGAAATATACCTCCTCCACCTACACCTCCAATGTTAATATCTCATCAAGTCAAACATAAAAAATCTAATTACGAAATATTTTCACATCCTATCATATATCAAGCGGCTGTAGTTTCTGCAAAACCCACTTTATATGCTGCACCTACCCCAAAACCTGCACCAACAGCAGTTGCTAAACAATCAGCAGTTGATTTTATGGCGTTACAAAATAAAGTAGAAAAGGAACTGAAGAAGTTAAAACATGAGAAAGTTAGTGGAGCATTGGCGATTTCGCAAGGTAAAGCGAGTAGTGCGCTTCAGTCGTTTGGACCGTATGATTTTAAAAGAAGAGGTGGAGGAACTAAGAATCATAAATTGATGCGAGTAGCTGGAGGACAAACATGGGAAGATCAGTCATTGGCTGATTGGCCTGAAGATGATTTTCGAATTTTTTGTGGGGATTTGGGCAACGACGTTACTGATGAACTTTTAATAAGAACATTTAACAAATTTCCGTCCTTTCAAAGGGCGAAAGTGATAAGAGACAGACGGACCAGTAAGAGCAAAGGTTACGGGTTCATAAGCTTCAAGGATCCGGCCGACTTCAGGAAAGCTATGAAGGAAATGAACGGTAAGTTTCCTGTTTTTTTCGTATTTTAATTAGACAATACAAAAATTAAAACTCAACTTTCTCAGTTACCACCACAAGACTTTTGTTTTTTTTTTCGTTAATTTGTTCCGCTAAAAGCCGCGTTTCCACCAAAAGTCGTCATGGAAACACGCTTCTAAAGGACGAAATTTAAAGGATTGCTCCTCGAGGAAGTTTGTTAAAAAATGCACCTTTAGCGTTGCACGCCGAAATGATTCGAAATCCTTTCCCACTCTGATTATTCAAATCGTACGATTGGACATAGTGCGGCTCCTACATTCACTGATTTGTCGATGCGATAATCTGGAACGGGGGAGGCGCAGGAATTTTTTCCATAATAACATGCAATTTTTCATCATTTTCCGAATTTTCCCCCAATTCAAGGCGATTTTCTTCTACCAAAATCTCAATTTTTTGCAATTACTGACCAGCAAGAGCAAAGGGTACGGGTTCATCAGCTTCAAGCATCCGGTCGACTTCACGAAAACTAAGAAGGAAATGAACGGTAAGTTTCCTGTTTTTTTCGTATTTTAATTAGACAATACAAAAATTAATACTCAACTTTCTCATTTACCACCACAAGACTTTCGTTTTGGACTAATTAGAAAGTTCTTTGAATTTCTGTTAAAATCTTTAGTTTTGAAGTATTTAATTTTGTTAAATGTTCTGGAATTTATCGAATAAAGACCAGTTACATTAAAACAAATTCGTTGACTCAGAGTAATTAATTTCAGTTTTAGTATTTTTGAAAAAAAAAACAATTTTTTATGCCGTTTTATTGCCCCATTTTAGACTTTTTGGATTGTTAACGCAACACAACGGCGAAAATTTGATTTTAACATTTAATTTTTAAGTAAGAATTAACGAATAAAGAAAATCGGTCAAAAATAGAAATTCAACTTTCTTATTTACCAATACAGGATTTTCATTTTCGGCTTATATGTAAGTTCTTAGAATTTCTATTACAATGGGCCAGGTACTTGTATTCGAACCTCTTTTGTGATCGTTTTTGAAGCACTGAAAATTATCACTTAAAGCGATTGATGGAGGAATTTTTTTAAATGATCGAAATGGCGCAATATGGTTGCATGATCGTCTTCAGAGACCCATACTATAATTCAATGGGCATTTCAAAAGTGAAAAAAGAATAAAAAGATGGAGGGTGTTCCATTTAAAATAAAGAAGTTGAGATCAACTTCCGGTATTATTTCTGAAATATTTTCGTTTGATCTATGTACAAGATTTCAGATTTGTATCTTTGTTTCTCTATTTTCTAATAAGCCGTGAACCACCCTGTATATGATTTGATTTTCTTTCTATAGTTCTTAGTAATCTTGGCTGGAAAATACGCGCTTCCACATACGACAACATTCATTAGTAAATTTGCTGCAAGCAAATTTATCAATAAATTATCAATAAAAAATTATTTCGTAATTAATAAAATTTGGGACATCAATTTGACTAAATTTAAAGGCGACTTGGCTCACCTGTCGCTCTGTAGCGCCGCCGAACTGTCACGTCTGGCCACATGTGTGGGCACTAGAGGAAATGACGCTGGGCGTCCTGACGCCTGCCGTATAATTTCAGTACTGCCTAAAGCGGCGCATCCACCAACAATAAAAGCATTACAAAAGGCGTTACTAATTCGTCGTCACCAATCCGTTTCAAGATTTATAATTTTTGTTTCTTTTCAGGTCGTTACGTTGGCAGCAGACCGATCAAGTTGAGAAAAAGCACTTGGAGGAACAGATGCATCGATATTGTTAAGAAGAAAGAAAAGGAAAGGGCGGCTCTCCTTACTATGCTGACTTCAGGTCCTGGCCGTTAGAAGTTATCCTGTAAATCGCCAAAACGAAGATATTTAATGTGCAAAATTGTATATACTTAAGAAATGTAGATTTTGAATAATTTCTCTAATTAAATTAATTAACTACATTAAGTTACAATTAAACTGGGGGTAATTCTTGTAAATCTTCTGTTTCAGCTACTGGCGAATTTAAGTGGCGTCCTTCTTCTTCCTCCTTTCCTGCGTCTCCTCCCTTATCATATTGTTGGAGGTAATCAATGATATCAACGATCATCATTTGAGAATCGTCAATTGTTAATTGAACTGGTTCTGGAGGTAGCAGTTCCGGTTTAAATTCAGTTACGCTTCTCGCTCGCCAAATTGGAACGATTCCTCTAGGATTTCCGCGATAATCAGGATCTGAAATTCACATTGAATCACTTAATTTATAGATTTCTTCTTTTAATGGAGGAAACTAGAGGGAATTTATTGCGAGTTTTTCTTGTATCAATAAAACCCCCGTATTTTCACCCCCTAATAAAACGCCAGTTTCTAACTTTCTAAAGTGTCGTCCAATGCTAATTTATCAGCTCCGATGCAGTCGAAAGCGGGGTTTCGCAAATTGACGTAAAATCCGTGCTGCATAAATTTCTCGTTATCGAAAACGAAACAGCCCGAGCCTTTCGGTAAGTTTTTTTCGAATTTTCCGTGGTATTTGTAGCAGCCGTAATCTAAAATTCCTGCACCCTCCATGCGGCCGTCCTTCCAAATACCTACCAAAAATTGCCGCCGACCAAAACTAATTGAAAACTCTTATGCAATTGATTACCAGTATGGGTGACGTTAAGTTGTTTATAAACATAAACGCCGTAACCTTGCCGAAACCCCTTGTACCAACCACCCTCGTAAGTGTCCCCGTTTACGTAATAGCGTTGTATGATTATTTCTAGTAGGCCAACGCTACTTTGTGGAAAGTGCTGCCTCTATCGGAATTCCATGCAAACCATCCATTTGGTAAAAATCTGAGCTAAGCAGACTGGAATCTCGTGCGTAACGACGTAAATGCCCTTGCTGTTTACACTTGACACGTTACGTAGTAAAATCGGATATCCACTTAAGTCGATAAGAATGGGTTGCTAGTTTCAAATGTTAACATACGAGTTGGAAATGCAAGGCGATTGTACGTTCCGAAAATGTGCCGCTAATACAGAGTGGCATTCTGTAATTTGTTGGAAATATAAAGAATCCGTTTCATGGTTGCAAAATAATAAAAAAAATATATTATAATAAAAGTAATTTGATGAATTTTAGCAAGATTAATTATTATTATCAGATCAATTTTTTTGAAGAAAACACAAAGCTTATTTGCCATTCATAAACTTTCACTCAAATTTTCTAAGTTTAATGTCACATATCGGCATCACGACACTAAATTTTGTTTGTTTATAAATATTTTGATAAACCGATAGTTTTGGATCCGCGAATACAGAATTTTTTACCCGTGAAAAAGAGAACAAATAATTTACTAATGCTGCAGAATAGATATTTTGGTTGGCTTCTTTGTAGTTTTAAACTTGGCTTCACTTATAAATTAATGTCTTGATTCAAAATTCTAAAATAAAATCTCTATGTGATGCAGATGTTTCTGTTTGAAGTCATTTCGGGACATTTTTAGTTCCAGTTTTTATAATAGAAACTTTTATGCGCTTTACAATATTTTTTGGCCCAATAAAACTTTAATAACCCAGTTCGGTCAAGTTAGCCTCTCACTTTCAGATTTTAATATTTTTTAATGTCATAAATTGTGCTGGTTTTGTGCTCAATTGTGCCGATATTTATTTCAATTGTACTCATCTCTAAAGAGTAAAATATTGAAAACAAATCCGGGGGCCAACTTGATTGCTAGCAGCCCATTTTTTCACTTTTTTGCAATATTTTTGGCTTATTCAATTGTGCTCGTTTTGTGCCCACTGATACCGGTGTTTTTTCAATTGTGCTCGTTTGTAAGTAGAAAGAAAAATTAAAAACTAATTTCATGGGCGATTTGACCAGCCTGCCATTATTTTTCATTTTCTTACAATATTTTTGACTTATTCAATTCTGCTACTTTTCTGCTCTATTATGCTGATGTATATTTCAATTGTGCTTCTTACTAAAAAGCAAAATATACCGGTATCAGTAAGCACAAAATAAGCACAATTGAATAATGCAAAAATATTGTAAAAAAAGTGAAAAATAATTGGAGGCTGGAGGGTCAAGTCTCTCCTCAAATTTGTTTAAAAAAATTTTTTACTTACAAACGAGCACAATTAAAAAAAACATCGTTAACGAGTATAATTGTATAAGCCAAAAATATTGTAAAAAAGTGAAAAAGAATAAGAGGTTGGTTTTTAAGTTGGTCCCCGGATTTATTTATTTTTCTTTTGCTTTTTAGATTAGCACAATTAAAATAAATATCAGCGCAATTAAGCAAAAAACCAGCACAATTGATGACATAAAAAAAATTAAAATCAGAAAGTGGGAGGCTAACTTGACCGAGCTTAATAACCCCCCTAATTTTTCTCATAGCAATTATTATAAACTTTTTCAAAAGTTCAGTTGGGGTTTGTAAGGAACACGTATTTTCAGGACAATAATTAAAAAGATATATTTAAGTATTTTTTCTTTGTTTTCTAAACTCTGTACCGTCAGAAAGGTTTTTTGACAATTATGGCATTCAAGTTTTTCGACACATTTTTTTATTAAATATTCCGTAAGATGAACGGCTGAGCATTCCTCTAGAGTCACATCTAACTGTTCGGGAGATGATGAAAGCGCTTCAGGTAAAGCACTTCCATTATCGTGGGTGCCCATAGCAACCACTTCTGCAGCATCGTCTATATTTTCAAGAAGAAACCCGTAACACTTGGACCAACGATATTTTGTTCGTTGTCGGCAACAGTCGTATTAAATTTCATTGTTTATTTTGACGCATTGCTGGTGTGTCTCCGCCGGAGTCTGCCGGTTGTTGATGAATGAAACCAAGCCGTAGTGGGGATGATAAGCAAAGTCAAAAGCCGAGCGATCTTGAAAGTACCGACGCTATCTATCCGCCTTGTACCGGTACTAAACCTTTTTGGACCTCCCTTGTCCTACTTATAATCCATATACAAAGGTAATAGTAAATTCCTTTGCAGCTCGGTCAAGTTAGCCCCCGACTTTTGATTTTTTATTTTTTTTTCTGTGGCATCAATTGTGTTGGTTTTGTGCTAAATTGTGCTGATATTTTTTTCAATTGTGCTAGTCTCTAAATAACAAAAAACTAAAAAACAAATCCGGGGGCCAACTTGACCACCAGCCCCCCATTATTTTCATTTTTTTATAATATTTTTGGCATTCCCAATTGTACTCGTTTTGTGCTCAATAATACCGATGCTTTCTCCAATTGTGCCCGTTTGTAACAAATCAAAAAAAATTTGAAAGTAATTCTATGGCAATGCCGACGGCCACTAGGTAGCCCCCCTAACTTTTTTCAGAATATTTTTAACTTTTCTAGTTGTACTCGTTTTGTTCTCAATTGTAACGCTGTTTTTTTTTTCAATTGAGCTTGTTTGTAACATTAAAAAAAATATATTAATCCTATGAAAACGGTGAACGCCACCAGCTAGCCCCCCTGACTTTTATAGAATGTTTTTATCTTATTGTTATTATAAAAAAATGAAAATAATGGGGGGCTGGCGGTCAAGTTGGCCCCCGGATTTGTTTTTTAGTTTTTTGTTATTTAGAGACTAGCACAATTGAAAAAAATATCAGCACAATTTAGCACAAAACCAGCACAATTAATGCCACTGGAAAAAAAATAAAAAATCGAAAGTCGGGGGCCAACTTGACCGAGCTCCCAAAATGGAACGTCTTGTAGCGGGTTTTTTCATGTAAGTAAAAGTTCGTCGATTTTCATATTTGAGTGTGTCGTGCTGGCAGTTGCGTAACAGACCCAGGGATTTTGCAAGCATTATCTTTGTAAAATTTACGGTCGAAGATTTAAGTGATATCTTTGAAGTGTCCCGCTATTTGGCACGTAAAAAGGTCGAGTTGTTAAAAGGCCATTTGTACAGATTAAAACCGCCATGTCATAAAACCATTGTCAATTTGCTTGGGGTGGCAGGAGCTTCTTCCAGAAAATTGCTTCCTGACAAAAGATCGTCCAGACAACCTAATCGTCAAAAGACGCTTGAATGAAGAATAAAAAAATGTTAAAACGATTTAAAAAAATAATTAAATGACCCTTAAGCGGCGAAATGGCTTGGGAGCACAAAAGGATTAACGAGACCTTAACGGGAACTTTTATTTTCCGCCGAAACGTTAAGTGGCTTATAAGGGTGGAGACGCAGGAAAGGAGGAAGAAGAAGGACGCCACCTAAATTCGCCAGTAGCTGAAACAGAAGAATTACAAGAATTACCCCCAGTTTAATTGTAACTTAATGTAGTTAATTAATTTAATTAGAGAAATTATTCAAAATTTACATTTCTTAAGTATATACAATTTTGCACATTAAATATCTTCGTTTTGGCGATTTACAGGATAACTTCTAACGGCCAGGACCTGAAGTCAGCATAGTAAGGAGAGCCGCCCTTTCCTTTTCTTTTTTCTTAACAATATCGATGCATCTGTTCCTCCAAGTGCTTTTTCTCAACTTGAACGGTCTGCTGCCAACGTAACGACCTGAAAAGAAACAAAAATTATAAATCTTGAAACGGATTGGTGACGACGAATTAGTAACGCCTTTTGTAATGCTTTTATTGTTGGTGGATGCGCGCTTTAGGCAGTACTGAAATTGTACGGCAGGCGTCAGCACGCCCAGCGTCATTTCCACTAGTGCCCTCACATGTGGCCAGACGTGACAGTTCGGCGGCGCTACAGAGCCACAGGTGAGCCAAGTCGCCTTTAACTTTAGTCAAATTGATGTCCCAAATTTTATTAATTACAAAATAATTTTTTATTGATAATTTATTGATGAATTTGCTTGCAGCAAATTTATTAATGAACGTTGTCGTATGTGGAAGCGCGTCTTTTCCAGCCAAAATTACTAAGAACTATAGAAAGAAAGTCAAATCATATACAGGGTGGTTCACGGCTCATTAGAAAATAGAGAAACAAAGATACAAATCTGAAATTTTGTACATAGATCAAACGAAAATATTTCAGAAATAATACCGGAAGTAGATCTCAACTTCTTTATTTTAAATGGAACACCCTCGATTTTTTTATTCTTTTTTCATTTTTGAAATGCCCATTGAATTTTAGTATGGGTCTCTGAAGACGATCATGCAACCATATTGCGCCATTTCGATCATTTAAAAAAATTCCTCCATCAATCGCTTTAAGTGATAATTTCCAGTGCTTCAAAAACGATCACAAAAGAATTTCGAATACAAGAACCTGGCCCATTGTAATGGAAATTCTAAGAACTTACATATTAGCCAAAAATGAAAATCCTGTAGTGGTAAATAAGAAAGTTAAATTTCTATTTTTGACCAATTTTCTTTATTCGTTAATTCTTACTTAAAAATTAAATGTTAAAATCAAATTTTTGCCGTTGTGTTGCGTTAACAAACCAAAAAGACTAAAATGGGGCAATAAGACGGCATAAAAAATTGTTTTTTTTTCAAAAATACTAAAACTGAAATTAATTACTCTGAGTCAACGAATTCTTTTAATGTAACTGGTCTTTAACCGTTAAATTCCAGTAGTTTTAACAAAATTAAATACTTCAAAACTAAAGATTGTAACAGAAATTCAAAGAACTTTCTAATTAGCCCAAAACGAAAGTCTTGTGGTGGTAAATGAGAAAGTTGAGTTTTAATTTTTGTATTGTCTAATTAAAATACGAAAAAAACAGGAAACTTACCGCTCATTTCCTTCATAGTTTTCGTGAAGTCGACCGGATGCTTGAAGCTGATGAACCCGTACCCTTTGCTCTTGCTGGTCAGTAATTGCAAAAAATTGAGATTTTGGTAGAAGAAAATCGCCTTAAATTGGGGGAAAATTCGGAAAATGATGAAAAATTGCATGTTATTATGGAAAAAATTCCTGCGCCTCCCCCGTTCCAGATTATCGCATCGACAAATCAGTGAATGTAGGAGCCGCACTATGTCCAATCGTACGATTTGAATAATCAGAGTGGGAAAGGATTTCGAATCGTTTCGGCGTGCAACGCTAAAGGTGCATTTTTTAACAAACTTCCTCAAGGAGCAATCCTTTAAATTTCGTCCTTTAGAAGCGTGTTTCCATGACGACTTTTGGTGGAAACGCGGCTTTTAGCGGAACAAATTAACGAAAAAAAAACGAAAGTCTTGTGGTGGTAATTGAGAAAGTTGAGTTTTAATTTTTGTATTGTCTAATTAAAATACGAAAAAAACAAGAAACTTACCGTTCATTTCCTTCATAGCTTTCGTGAAATCGGCCGGATCCTTGAAGCTTATGAACCCGTACCCTTTGCTCTTGCTGGTCCGTCTGTCTCTTATAACTTTCGCCCTTTGAAAGGACGGAAATTTGTTGAATGTTCTTGTTAAAAGTTCATCAGTAACGTCGTTGCCCAAATCCCCACAAAAAATTCGAAAATCATCTTCAGGCCAATCAGCCAATGAATGATCTTCCCATGTTTGTCCTCCAGCTACACGCATCAATTTATGATTCTTAGTTCCTCCACCTCTTCTTTTAAAATCATACGGTCCAAACGACTGAAGCGCACTACTCGCTTCACCTTGCGAAATCGCCAATGCTGCACTAACTTTCTCATGTTTTAACTTCTTCAGTTTCTTTTCTACTTTATTTTGTAACGCCATAAAATCAACTGCTGATTGTTTAGCAAGTGCTGTTGGTGCAGGTTTTGGGGTAGGTGCAGCATATAAAGTGGGTTTTGCAGAAACTACAGCCGGTTGATATATGATAGGATTTGAAAATATTTCGTAATTAGATTTTTTATGTTTGACTTGATGAGATATTAACATTGGAGGTGTAGGTGGAGGAGGTATATTTCCAAAACTAGGTAAGCCAAAACCAGCATGGTACATGCCTTGGCCCGAAATTTCAGCTTTAAATCTAAAATTTTAAGGTTAAGTTACAATTTCTCTTTAATTTTAAAACACGTACCTGTTCATTTCGTCTTCCATTTGACGGAATTTATTGGAATTCATCTTGCACATAACTTATTTCTTTCAGCGTTATAATTTAAAAGAAATTTATTAAAATAATTTTGTTTACGACGAACTAACGTTTTCACAACAAACACTGTCAACTGTTAACTGATACTGAAAAAAATCTACAACGACACGAAGATTTATGAAAGGCTACAAGCGTGGAGGGGCACTCTTTGGCGCATGCGCAATAAGCGCGTAGTTTGAATTTGTGTCGTGGTTCTGAGCTTCTGCTAGATTTATTACGGTAAGTTTCTGCAAAATGTTTTGCAAATAATTAAGATAATATTTATATATCATAATTAATAAAAAGTAAATATAGTTTCATCGCAAGTGAAATTCCTGCCCCTAGACGCGTGATTCCAGAAAGTTCTAGAAAATTAAATCAGCGCTCTCTGCGTTCCTCGCCAGAAGCTCAATGACGTAACGAAGAAGTCAATCTAGCCTAAAATTATTTGACGAAAATTAATAGATTTAACCAAAAAATTGTATTAAATAGTACGCCGTGTCTAACCACACGCTAACCTGCGGCGTAAACCAGAGTTAACCGCACGCGAAATAGAAAAACCTCAAACATCGCTGCCAGCAGTGACGTCATTCTTGGGCGTCGACCCAATCCTAACAACGAGCGGCTGAGGAAAAATTTAGCAGAAGTTTAGAGTTTCATGAAAAGCAAAATTTACCATTAAAGGCAGTAGGAAGATTAAATCAGCTTCAACTGTTAAATACCCAATTAGTCTTGTGCTAATTTAGTAGTGTATAAAGAGTAAAATGAAATCTTGGATTGTTGAAAATGTTTAATAATTTGAAAATATTGTTTATAATTATGCTTTTATTCTAATTTAGGTTATTTTTTGTAATAAATCATTAGTCACGGTGACAAATTCTGTTTAGGGATGATTTAATCTATAAAAATTTAATTGTTTGTTACTTTTTAGTTTATAAATTGTTATACCTCTGTAGGAATTACAGTGATATTGATGTAATGATTAACTGGTTTAAAAAAAATAAAAAAAATGCAGAGAGAGACCTTCATTTATTAATCAATTTGTTTGATAACAGAAGATGGTTGCAAGTGTGCAAACATGCTCCCCCTTTTGAACCCAATCGTATTCAGGACATTACCTACTACGCGCCTAAGGTGACGATTAACTCCTTTAACGCCACTTCTCCAAATTCCTCCCAACTGAGGTGAACGAGATGCAGTTAACTTCCATTTAATGTACGAGGTATGCTAATTTGATCCATTTGTTCGACTTTCTTTACAAATTGGTTCCGAATCAGTCGAATAGTAGAAAGTACTGGCTTGTCCCATTTTAATGGCAGGGATCATAACTACAGAAGAATGACTTTTGCTTTAACAATGACGGGCCCGATTTAGCAACAGCTCCCAAAATAGAAAGTTTTGTAGCTTTTTGTCTGAACAATCACGGGTCCGATAAGTCCCAATGGGTCAAAAATACTAGCAACAACTCCCAAAATGAGCTCGGTCAAGATGGCCCCCGACTTTTGATTTTTTATTTCTTTTTCTGTGGCATTAATTGTGTTGGTTTTGTGCTAAATTGTGCTAGTCTCTAAATAACAAAGAACTAAAAGACAAATCCGGGGGCCAACTTGACCGCCAGCCCCCCATTATTTTAATTTTTTTATAATATTTTTGGCATTCCCAATTGTACTCTTTTTGTGCTCAATAATACCGATGCTTTCTCCAATTGTGCCCGTTTGTAACAAATCAAAAAAAATTAGAAAGTAATTCTATGGCAATGCAGACGGCCACTAGGTAGCCCCCCTGACTTTTTTCAGAATATTTTTAACTTTTTTAGTTGTGCTCGATTTGTGCTCAATTGTAACGCTGTTTTTTTTTCAATTGTGCTTGTTTGTAACATTAAAAAAAATATATTAATCCTATGAAAACGGTGAACGCCACCAGCTAGCCCTCCTGACTTTTTTAGAATATTTTTATCTTATTCAATTGTGCTCGTTTTGTGCTGAATTGTAGCGCTGTTTTCTTAATTGTGATCGTCTGTAACATTAAAAATAAATATATTGATCCTATGGAAACGGCAAACGCCACCAGCTAGCCCCCCTGACTTTTATAGAAATTTTTTATCTTATTCAATTGTGCTCATTTTGTGCTCAATTGTACCGCTGTTTTTTTAATTGTGATCGTTTGTAACATTAAAAAAAATATATTAATCTTATGAAAACGGTGAACGCCACCAGCTAGAGACTGGCACAATTGAAAAAAATATCAGCACAATTTAGTCGTGGAGGTGGGGTCCTTATTGCAGTCAAACGCAATATATCTGTGAAGTTAATAAATATTAATACATGCAACATCGAACAAATATTCATCAAGGTTAAATGTATGGATGGGGACGTCATAGTTGGTTGCATCTACATGCCACCACAATCTACAATAGATACGTTTACTAGTTACATTGACACATTGACCTTCATTAGAGCTAAATACCCTAACTGTAAATTAATGTTCACAGGGGACTACAACTTACCCAGCAGCCAGCCTAAAGAAGTCTGTGCAAATCTGCTCTACAATGAAATGCTTTTGATAGGATGTACACAGATGAATGTTGTCCAAAACACATACGGTCGTCTCCTTGACCTCTGCTTTTCCAACACTGAAATACAGATCGTAAGGACTGTACCCATAATGGAAGAAGACACACACCACCCATCGATAGATATGTACCTATCACACAAAGCGGAACTAAAACCAAGCAACATTCCATACTACTAGTTTAAACATGCAGATTACCCAGCGCTCAACGGATACTTTCTAAACACAAACTGGATTGCAATCTACAGAACTGAATCAGTTGATGATAAAATACAATTGTTCTATGATATCCTCAACGAGGGCATTGCCCAGTTTGTTCCAATACACTATAAGAAATTTGATGATTTTCCTAAGTGGTTCACAGCAGAGCTAAAACGAAAAATCAAACTTAAGAGAACGGCTCATGCCAACTACAAAGAAGCACGTACTAGATCTGCTTATCTCCATTTTCGCAAACTGAGGCAGGAATGCAAAAACCTTAGTTCTGATTGCTACGATGAATACATTTGTAGAGTTGAACATCAAATAGAGAGGGACTCAACACAATTCTGGAAGTTCGTCTAGAACAAGAGACGCAGTAACCTCGTCATTCCGTCTAAGATGTCCTGGGACACCAAATTAGCTAACAGCGGAAGCTCTGTAAATACATCGCTTACCATACCAGAACCACAAGTACAGACGACATATTTCACCAATACAGGATCAGCAGCTTATTGGTCCACAAAGAGGTCTCGGATCTATCAATATTCAACAATATAGTCAACGGGCACATCGACTCACCCGAAATCCTCGAGCAGTTTGGATTCATCTGTACTAGACCAGATATTAGAGCACGCAGACTTCTGAACTCAATAAAATCAAATAAAAAATATGTGTGTAATGGTCCTAGAAATAGGATCTCTAAATTAGTTAATAACTACTGCAGTGACCTGGAATTTTTTGAAGTGTCTTCCGCTACGTTTCTAACCAACGCTAAAAAACTATTATAATTTCTCTTTTTTTTTTTTTCTCACTGTACTTTATTGTAAGATTTGTGTGTATATTGCCGATTGGCGTTTTCTGATAATAATAATAATAATAATTTAGCACAAAACCAGCACAATTGATGCCACAGAAAAAAAAATAAAAAATCAAAAGTCGGGGGCCAACTTGACCGAGCTCATTTTGGGAGTTGTTGCTAGTATTTTTGACCCATTGGGACTTATCGGACCCGTGATTGTTCAGACAAAAAGCTACAAAACTTTCTATTTTGGGAGCTGTTGCTAAATCGGGCCCGCCATTGTTAAAGCAAAAGTCATTCTTCTGTAGTTATGGTCCCTGCCATTAAAATGGGACAAGTCAGTACTTTCTACTATTCGACTGATTCGGAACCAATTTGTAAAGGAAGTCGAACAAATGGATCAAATTAGCATACCTCGTACATTAAATGGAAGTTAACTGCATCTCGTTCACCTCAGTTGGGAGGAATTTGGAAAAGTGGCGTTAAAGAAGTTAATCGTCACCTTAGGCGCGTAGTAGGTAATGTCCTGAATCCGATTGGGTTCAAAAGGGGGAGCATGTTTGTACACTTGCAACTATCTTCTGTTATCAAACAAATTGATTAATAAATGAAGGTTTTCTCTGCATTTTTTTTATTTTCTTTAAACCAGTTAATCATTACATCAATATCACTGTAATTCCTACAGAGGTATAACAATTTATAAACTAAAAAGTAACAAACAATTAAATTTTTATAGATTAAATCATCCCTAAACAGAATTTGTCACCGTGACTAATGATTTATTACAAAAAATAACCTAAATTAGGATGAAAGCATAATTATAAACAATATTTTCAAATTATTAAACATTTTCAACAATCCAAGATTTCATTTTACTCTTTATACACTACTAAATTAGCACAAGACTAATTGGGTATTTAACAGTTGAAGCTGATTTAATCTTCCTACGGCCTTTAATGGTAAATTTTGCTTTTCATGAAACTCTAAACTTCTGCTAAATTTTTCCTCAGCCGCTCGTTGTTAGGATTGGGTCGACGCCCAAAAATGACGTCACTGCTGGCAGCGATGTTTGAGGTTTTTCTAATTCGCGTGCGGTTAACTCTGGTTTACGCCGCAGGTTACCGTGTGGTTAGACACGGAGTACTATTTAATACAATTTTTTGGTTAAATCTATTAATTTACGTCAAATAATTTTAGGCTAGATTGACTTCTTCGTTACGTCATTGAGCTTCTGGCGAGGAACGCAGAGAGCGCTGATTTAATTTTCTAGAACTTTCTGGAATCACGCGTCTAGGGGCAGGAATTTCACTTGCGATGAAACTATATTTACTTTTTATTAATTATGATATATAAATATTATCTTAATTATTTGCAAAACATTTTGCAGAAACTTACCGTAATAAATCTAGCAGAAGCTCAGAACCACGACACAAATTCAAACTACGCGCTTATTGCGCATGCGCCAAAGAGTGCCCCTCCACGCTTGTAGCCTTTCATAAATCTTCGTGTCGTAGATTTTTTTCAGTATCAGTTAACAGTTGACAGTGTTTGTTGTGAAAACGTTAGTTCGTCGTAAACAAAATTATTTTAATAAATTTCTTTTAAACTATAACGCTGAAAGAAATAAGTTATGTGCAAGATGAATTCCAATAAATTCCGTCAAATGGAAGACGAAATGAACAGGTACGTGTTTTAAAATTAAAGAGAAATTGTAACTTAACCTTAAAATTTTAGATTTAAAGCTGAAATTTCGGGCCAAGGCATGTACCATGCTGGTTTTGGCTTACCTAGTTTTGGAAATATAC
Source organism: Pyrochroa serraticornis (assembly GCA_905333025.2). NCBI lineage: Eukaryota > Metazoa > Arthropoda > Insecta > Coleoptera > Pyrochroidae > Pyrochroa > Pyrochroa serraticornis. The sequence continues at coordinate 1,147,618 of HG995157.1, read as the reverse complement.
CTCCTCCACCTACACCTCCAATGTTAATATCTCATCAAGTCAAACATAAAAAATCTAATTACGAAATATTTTCACATCCTATCATATATCAACCGGCTGTAGTTTCTGCAAAACCCACTTTATATGCTGCACCTACCCCAAAACCTGCACCAACAGCAGTTGCTAAACAATCAGCAGTTGATTTTATGGCGTTACAAAATAAAGTAGAAAGGAAACTGAAGAAGTTAAAACATGAGAAAGTTAGTGCAGCATTGGCGATTTCGCAAGGTAAAGCGAGTAGTGCGCTTCAGTCGTTTGGACCGTATGATTTTAAAAGAAGAGGTGGAGGAACTAAGAATCATAAATTGATGCGTGTAGCTGGAGGACAAACATGGGAAGACCATTCATTGGCTGATTGGCCTGAAGATGATTTTCGAATTTTTTGTGGGGATTTGGGCAACGACGTTACTGATGAACTTTTAACAAGAACATTCAACAAATTTCCGTCCTTTCAAAGGGCGAAAGTTATAAGAGACAGACGGACCAGCAAGAGCAAAGGGTACGGGTTCATAAGCTTCAAGGATCCGGCCGACTTCACAAAAGCTATGAAGGAAATGAACGGTAAGTTTCTTGTTTTTTTCGTATTTTAATTAGACAATACAAAAATTAAAACTCAACTTTCTCAGTTACCACCACAAGACTTTCGTTTTTTTTTTTGTTAATTTGTTCCGCTAAAAGCCGCGTTTCCACCAAAAGTTGTCATGGAAACACGCTTCTAAAGGACGAAATTTAAAGGATTGCTCCTCGAGGAAGTTTGTTAAAAAATGCACCTTTAGCGTTGCACGCCGAAACGATTCGAAATCCTTTCCCACTCTGATTATTCAAATCGTACGATTGGACATAGTGCGGCTCCTACATTCACTGATTTGTCGATGCGATAATCTGGAACGGGGGAGGCGCAGGAATTTTTTCCATAATAACATGCAATTTTTCATCATTTTCCGAATTTTCCCCCAATTTAAGGCGATTTTCTTCTACCAAAATCTCAATTTTTTGCAATTACTGACCAGCAAGAGCAAAGGGTACGGGTTCATCAGCTTCAAGCATCCGGTCGACTTCACGAAAACTATGAAGGAAATGAGCGGTAAGTTTCCTGTTTTTTTCGTATTTTAATTAGACAATACAAAAATTAAAACTCAACTTTCTCATTTACCACCACAAGACTTTCGTTTTGGGCTAATTAGAAAGTTCTTTGAATTTCTGTTACAATCTTTAGTTTTGAAGTATTTAATTTTGTTAAAACTACTGGAATTTAACGGTTAAAGACCAGTTACATTAAAAGAATTCGTTGACTCAGAGTAATTAATTTCAGTTTTAGTATTTTTGAAAAGAAAACAATTTTTTATGCCGTCTTATTGCCCCATTTTAGTCTTTTTGGTTTGTTAACGCAACACAACGGCAAAAATTTGATTTTAACATTTAATTTTTAAGTAAGAATTAACGAATAAAGAAAATTGGTCAAAAATAGAAATTCAACTTTCTTATTTACCACTACAGGATTTTCATTTTTGGCTAATATGTAAGTTCTTAGAATTTCCATTACAATGGGCCAGGTTCTTGTATTCGAAATTCTTTTGTGATCGTTTTTGAAGCACTGGAAATTATCACTTAAAGCGATTGATGGAGGAATTTTTTTAAATGATCGAAATGGCGCAATATAGTTGCATGATCGTCTTCAGAGACCCATACTAAAATTCAATGGGCATTTCAAAAATGAAAAAAGAATAAAAAGATCGAGGGTGTTCCATTTAAAATAAAGAAGTTGAGATCTACTTCCGGTATTATTTCTGAAATATTTTCGTTTGATCTATGTACAAAATTTCAGATTTGTATCTTTGTTTCTTTATTTTCTAATGAGCCGTTAACCACCCTGTATATGATTTGACTTTCTTTCTATAGTTCTTAGTAAGTTTGGCTGGAAAACACGCGCTTCCACATACGACAACGTTCATTAGTAAATTTGCTGCAAGCAAATTTTTCAATAATTTATCAATAAGAAATTATTTCGTAATTAATAAAATTTGGGACATCAATTTGACTAAAGTTAAAGGCGACTTGGCTCACCTGTGGCTCTGTAGCGCCGCCGAACTGTCACGTCTGGCCACATGTGAGGGCACTAGTGGAAATGACGCTGGGCGTCCTGACGCCTGCCGTACAATTTCAGTACTGCCTAAAGCGGCGCATCCACCAACAATTAAAACATTACAAAAGGCGTTACTAATTCGTCGTCACCAATCCGTTTCAAGATTTATAATTTTTGTTTCTTTTCAGGTCGTTACGTTGGCAGCAGACCGATCAAGTTGAGAAAGAGCACTTGGAGGAACAGATGCATCGATATTGTTAAGAAGAAAGAAAAGGAAAGGGCGGCTCTCCTTACTATGCTGACTTCAGGTCCTGGCCGTTAGAAGTTATCCTGTAAATCGCCAAAACGAAGATATTTAATGTGCAAAATTGTATATACTTAAGAAATGTAAATTTTGAATAATTTCTCTAATTAAACTAATTAACTACATTAAGTTACAATTAAACTGGGGGTAATTCTTGAAATTCTTCTGTTTCAGCTACTGGCGAATTTAGGTGGCGTCCTTCTTCTTCCTCCTTTCCTGCGTCTCCTCCCTTATAAGCCACTTAACGTTTCGGCGGAAAATAAAAATTCCCGTTAAGGTCTCGTTAATCCTTTTGTGCTCCCAAGCCATTTCGCCGCTTAAGGGTCATTTAATTATTTTTTTAAATCGTTTTAACATTTTTTTATTCTTCATTCAAGCGTCTTTTGACGATTAGGTTGTCTGGACGATCTTTTGTCAGGAAGCAATTTTCTGGAGGAAGCTCCTGCCACCCCAAGCAAATTGACAATGGTTTTATGACAGGGCGGTTTTAATCTGTACAAATGGCCTTTTAACAACTCGACCTTTTTACGTGACAAAGAGCGGGACACTTCAAAGATATCACTTAAATCTTCGACCGTAAATTTTACAAAGATAATTTAATTTAATTTAATTTAATGAATTAATTAACCTACAGGTAACTACCCAATTACAGGCTAATAACTAAATAATAATTCTATAACATCATGTAGGACAAGACACTTTAACAGAATTAACAATTAGCAGATTAACAATTAACAGAAATAGCTCAATAACATTTTATTTCTTATTTCCCGCGGCGTTGCAGAAAAAATGTCTACCTCTTCACATACGCTGTTGTAAGCCTCACAAATGAAATTAATGGGGGCACCCTGTCCAATATTTATTCTACTCCTCCTGCTGTAGAATGTCAAGCATTCTTTAATGCCAGATCTAGGAACCCGAAAGTTTAGTTTGCCCAAGACGTAGGAACATTCAACCTTTCCACTCAATATTTTATGCAGAAGGAGAACCGCAGCATATCAACGTCTATCCATCAATTCATTGAGTTCCAACTTAACAAGTAAACTCTTCTGAAGACAACCCCTTGACGGATAACTCCTGTGCGCGCTAACCTTAGGTAGTGCGGGGGTGGTCTCACCCCCTAGACCAATGTTTGGTGAGAGGGTGGGGGTTCTCAAGTTTAGTTGTATTTTTGGGAACTACACTCCATGTCTTTTGGCCACCAGAACTCCTAGCAGTAAGTCGTACTACACTAAATACATTTCTACGTTATCTTTCTTATTTATTTAACTGCGGTGCCGTCGCACATTTTGGTCCAATCGAACCGGATGTTTTTTGAATCAGTGCAATTATTTTATTAATGTTTCTGTGGTGGTCCTTCGAATATATTTTCGTGGAAGCAGTTAGAGAAAGGTAAGCGGCTCTCAAAGTTATTCCTTTGTTCTTGTATTTAGTGTTTATTCCCGTCCTTATCTTTTAATCCATGATTGTGGAAATTTGACTAACAGTGTTGGTCATCTTATGTGAGGTAACGGTGTAATTATTTTATGATCGACGTATTCTTTTTATTTTTTGGTTTGTTAAGTGTATATTTGTCTTAATTGCGATGGAATCATCGAAAGAATTAAAGCGCTTATCAACTGTTAGGAGTATTATTAAGGGCACTCTTACTCGGTTAATCAACGAGGTTGAAAAGTTTGATAATAATACCGACAAGAGTAGGGTGCAACTCAAATTGGAGTCTCTTCCTCCATTGAAGGAGAAATTTGAGGAAATTTATACAGACATTTTATGTTTGGTCGATGGGGATGAAGAGGCAGAAAAGGAGGCGCTTGACAATTTCGTCAATTTTGAGATTTGTTATGATGAAGCCCTCTTATTGATTAGAGAATTAGTAAGTTCATTTCCAAAATCGACACCGGCAACTCTTTCGGTGCGTAGGCCTGTTGTTAAGTTGCCGGATATAAATTTGCCGTCGTTTGACGGGTCTCACACGGCGTGGCGGTCATTTTCTAATGCCTTCAAAGGTTTGATCCATAGTGATACTGGCATCGATAATTGTTCAAAACTACTTTATTTAATTTCGGCTCTAAAAGGGGACGCGTTACAAGCCATTGCCACGGTGGAAATATCGGATCAGGGGTATGATATGGTGTGTAAGTTGCTCGAAACGCGGTATCAGAATGAGCAATTAATTGTCGAAGATCATGTGCAGAAATTCCACGTGGAGTCTTCCCAATTATGGGAAAACACGTTGGATATTGCAGTCCCTTCGTATGAACGGTTTGAGTTTGTTCCACAACGAGCTAGACTTTTGAAGCCATTAGAAAATCTGAAGACCGTACCGGAAAAATTAGAATATCCGCGACGCCAGATTAAAGTTGAAAGGTCGTACGTTGCGACCAAAGGCGAAGGAAAACGGTCATATTGTTTTCATTGTAAAGACGCTTCGCATTCTATACAGGATTGTCCTGAGTATTTAAATTTGGCTCCTAATGAGCGCATTAAAAGATGCTCTAACTTCCAACTGTGCAAGAATTGGCTTGCGACGAAACGTCATAAAACGGCAGGGTGTAAATCGCAGTCTAGATGCTTTAGTTTCAAGCAATTGCATTATTCCTTGTTAAATTTAGGCTTCAGTCCCTCAAATGAGTTGTCGGTGATAAATTTATGTGCTAGCATCTCTACTTATTGTTTCTTCCCCAATCAAGTACTATTGTCCACAGCGGTAGTTTTGGTTGTTGTAGTAGATGGTCGGTGGGTTCGATGCCGAACTTTATGGGATCCAGGTTCACAATTGAATTTTATTACGGACTCCTTTGTACGAAAATTGGAAATTTCCAAAACTTTGAGTTTTTCCAGGAAATGTTCCTCGGACTGTTTCATTTTTTGAATAAAGGCCTTACCTGATTCTGAGAAGGTTTCGAAACGGCCTCTTTGTCATTTGTGTCGCAGCTGTTTGATCCTCTAGGATTTATTTTAGGTTTGTCCTGGAAATGTTCCTCGGACTGTTTTATTTTTTGAATAAAGGCTTTACCTGTTTCTGAGAAGGTTTCGAAACGGCCTCTTTGTCATTTGTGTCGCAGCTGTTTGATCCTCTAGGATTTATTGCCCCGGTCATTGTCAAGGGTAAACTCATTCTGCAGCAGTTATGGTTATTGAAGGTAAATTGGGATAAAAAATTACCTGCTTCTGTCGTGGCTCTTTGCAGATATTTTTTGGCGCTGTTGCAATTTCTATCTGGCATAAAATTTCTGGGATGGACCGCTATCGCGAGCGTAGTTTATATGACTTATGCGCTTTTTTGGGCTCATCTATTAAAACCTTTGGCGCGGTGGTTTATTGAAAAGCAACCGATTTTGTCGGTAATTGCGCTACTTATTTTATTTGCTTAGTGACTAAGGTGATACACCTAGAGCTACTAGGCAAATTGACATCTGGTGCATTTTTTAAATAACCTGCAGTTGAATAGCGTTTTAGGTAATACTTTAAATTTTGAAGAAATTACCACACTGTGGGTTAGAATTATCATAGACTCCTGTCCCCTTTCCTCTCTCAGCAATAATTCCAATAACCAGCAAGTTCTCACTCCGGGTTATTTCCTAATTGGAGAGCCGCTTGTGGCTCCTGTGGAGCCAAACCTATAACAGGTTCCAGAAAATCGTTTGGAAGCGGTGACAACTGGAGGTGCTGGTGGAAATGTGGAGATGGACAAAATGGCGAGAATCAGATGATTCTCAAATAACACCGTGACGTATGGTTCGCATTTCCGAGGATAACGGTCCACCCTTGATGTGGAGGTTGGATCGAGTTATCGAGGTCCATCTCGGCCTTGATAAGGAGGTTCGAGTGGTTACCATCCAGACTGCTGGAGGGTGCTTAAACGCAGCACCAGGAAGCTAGCCGTGCCCATGGAGTCAGAGTCCGATGCCGATTCTGCAGCGTAATTGGGCGTGGGTAGTGTTTGTGTGTGCGACAGTGCGCGGTTGCAAAGATGTGCGCAAAGCCCTCCGTAAGGGCAGGTGTATATGTACTTTTATTTCTCCTTTTATGCGTGAACATTGTAAATCATAATTTGTGATTGTTTTTTTGTTTTCTTTGCATGTTATTTAAGTTTGATGCGAAAGATTTTTCTATGTTCTTTGGCTAATGCCAGTTATTTTATGAATTTGCTCGCTAGATTTTTAATTATTTACAAGGGGTTTGATTTACTTTCATTTGGTGGGCTGGTCATTTAATGTTCATTTGCAATTTGACAGTCTGTATATTTAATAATATGTATACCCATGTTTTTTTTTAATTTGCTCAAAATAATTTTGTTTCAGTTTTTTCCTGCAGTTGTAATTGTAATCACGTAATTTAATTAATTAATGTGTAATTTAATGTTGATGTTACAGAAGTTAAACTATCTAGAGCGCCTTATGTATGTTCATTATTTCTTGTATGTATCTTTTTTATATTGACGACTTGTCAAGGTGGGGAGTATGTGCGCGCTAACCTTAGGTAGTGCGGGGGTGGTCCCACCCCCTAGACCAATGTTTGGTGAGAGGGTGGGGGTTCTCAAGTTTAGTTGTATTTTTGGGAACTACACTCCATGTCTTTTGGCCACCAGAACTCCTAGCAGTAAGTCGTACCACACTAAATACATTTCTACGTTATCTTACTCTTATTTATTTAATTGCTCCGCACAACTCCCTTCCATCCTATAACACATATATTTACCAGCTCTTCTCTGTACTTTCCCTAAACTTTTTCTATGAACCAGGTATATGGGCGACCAAACAATCGATGCATACTCAAGTTTTGATCTAACAAGTGAACAATATAGTAACTTTATAGAGCTAGTGGAAGTAAACTCACTGGAATTTCTTATAACACAACCCAGGGCTCTATACGCCGCAGCAACCGTCACTTGTATATGATCCGCAAAAGACAGCCTACTATCAAATAACACGCCCAAATCTCTATAAGAGGATAATCTCTGAATTTTACATTCAGCCACCATGTAATCAAACTTGATACTAGTATCCCTAGTCGTGTAAGACACCACGCAGCACTTATCAACATTCAGATCTAAGCAATTAATATTGCTCCAATTAACAATTCGTGTCAAATTTAATTGGAGCTCTTCACAGTCACTTCGGTGAGCAATCCTTTTAAATATTTTAACATCATCCGCAAAAATTAGGCAACCGTCTCCCAAATTTCCAACAATGTCGTTAACAAAAATGTTAAAAAGAAGAGGACCCAAAACCGAACCCTGCGGTACGCCAGACATAACCATTATATTGTGTGACTTAAAGCCGTTCCAAAACACACATTGCTTTCTATCGGCAAAATAGGATCTAAACAACTGAATTAACATATCAGACAACCCAAACAAATGCAGTTTCCTCAATAAGATACCTTGGTCCAGACTATCAAATGCTTTAGAAAAGTCTGTATAAATGACATCAGTTTGCACACTATCATCAATACTCCGAGCAATAAAATCCGAAATGCATGGCAAATTGGTCACCGTAGACCTACCCCTCATAAAGCCATGCTGCATGTCCGTAATCCTGGGTTTAACATGGTGATAAATGCATCCATGCAATAAAGTTTCAAACACCTTAGCAAAATTGGAAATAATAGAAACCGGCCTATAATTCTCAATCTTCCCAGTATCTCCCTTTTTGAAAACTGGAGTAACCCTTGCACTCTTCCACATATCAGGGAATATGCCATGTCCAACCACAATAGTGAAAACCCGCGATAGAGGCCACGCAAGCACGGATGCGCAATCCTTCAACAAGAACGCGGGAACCCCATCAAGCCCAGCCGTCAATCTTCCTCTCATCTTCATCAGCACCGCCAAAACTTCCCGCGCCGAGAAACCAACAATGTTCAGACAATCACCCCTAAGTCCGTCCGCGCTATCGTCAACAGACTGGCGCAATGCGCCATACGTTGAAGCAAAAAACGCAGCAAACGCGTCCACAATCTCCCGCGGCGAATCCAACCGGCGATCCCGAAACGTCATTTCCCCAGAAACAGAGTTCGATTTCGTACTTACATACGACCAGAACTTAGATGGGTCATCTCTAATGTTACGTTCAACACCAGCAATATAGGCTTTTCGGGAGGATTCAATGGATCTCTTGATATTCGCTCTCAGCAGTCGGAACTCAACTTTTAAACACTCTCCCCCCACCCTACTAATATGTCTCAATAATTTCCACTTGCGTTTAATGTTTCTAATTATATCTCTACTAAACCAAGGAGGATAACGTCTCGAACGATAGGTGGCACCTCTAGGAACAAACCTCTCAAAGCATGAATAAAGCTTGCCGTAGAAAATGTTGCAGGCCTCATCAACATTGAGATCCACCGATAGGACAGACCAATCCACCTCAGATAAGCTCCTATAAACCTCAACCAGGTTAGCCTTTCGAAATTTAAAACTCAGATCATCATTGCCTCGAAGGTGGCGGTGAGAACTCACACGCCCAGCCCGCCCAACCACAACAGATAGCGCCGGATGATAATCATCTTCAGGCAACAGAGTGTCCCGCGCTCTCTCCACGGGACAGGGAAAACTGCTAATAAATAGATCTAGAATACGTCTACAATTATTATAAACTTTATTATACTGCGCATAGTTCATAAGCTCAAGAAAATTTAACAGTGCAGCTGTAGCTCCAACAACCCTTCCCTCATCCAGATACCGAATATAGTCACATAAATTAAAGTCCCCACATATTATCACATCTGCACCCAACAAACTTTCAATCAAACTCAGCATTTCAAATACCTGCTCGTAGACTTGCAGTCCTGTCTGCGGCTGAATATAAAAAACCAAAATGTATAACGGACGAAAACGCAACGAAACTTTAACCGCGAGCACATCAACTAACGGCAAATCTTTCCAACCCAAATCCGTAAGTACAAGGGGAGACGTCGGCAAAGAGCTATCAACCGCTAACAGTACACCACCACCCCGAGACAAGCCCACACGCTGAAAATTTCTATCCTCTCCAAAAACTGTGTAACATTCACTAAAAATCTCAGAAGAGTCAATACCTGAATGCAGCCATGTCTCAGAAAAAATAATAATAGAGTAGGAACACGACAAAACAGCATCTGCTAAAACATGTGTCTTAGTACATACACCGCGGACATTTTGATAGTATAAAGGAACATCGGGTCCAACACAAGAAACAGAACATGAACTAGTTAACTGCTAGGAGGCCGAACGGACCAAACTCCCGTCAAAAGGAATGCCAAAGAGATCACATTTTAATTCAGAAAGGGATTTATTATAAACCCCACAAGCACCCGCGTCCCACGCCGCATGACCGACATCCAAGGTCCCTCCATGGCCCCTGTTAAACTCTATACAATTGGTACACCGGTACTGTTTTTTTTGATCCGCACTGAGCTGGCACGCCTTAACGGGGTGGTTCCCAGCACAGAGAGGGCACACAGGAGTGTTTTTCTTAGGACAACGATCAGCAATGTGGTTAAGTCCATTGCAGCAAAAACACCTACGAAGCGAGACAGCGTCATACACAGAGCAGCCATCCAGACCAATCAACACATGACCAACATCCAATACCCTTTTATAGCTGAGAGCATCAACCCGTACCGTCGCCTGAAATGTAGCCGAATCTCTCTTCAGAGGCGTAACCGACACAATCTCGCAAACAGAGTCCGTCCCAAATAAATCGCTGTTCTAATTACGCAGATAATCACGCAGCAAACTCTTTTCCAAGGACTCAGACATACCCACAATTCTTACTTTAGGGCACACAGTTTTTAATGCCTGCACCTCATAATCAGAAGACAGCTTTTCCCGTGCCAGTTTACTGAATTTTGATGATTCATCAGCATTACGACAACTTAAAATCACCGCTCCATCTCTGGACTGTCTGACCCGCATGATATCTATCTCCTCCCCGACAGGGTCAACCTTGGCAAGTATATCTGCTTTTGTTTTCCCACCACTCTGCCTCCTATGAACAGGCCTGACAATAACCTTAGACCGGGCGGACGCCGCTGCAACCGCCGCGTAAGACTCGGACACAGCATCCCGGAGTAAAGGACGGTCCATCGACAACCCAGATTCGCGTCGCTCCCCCAGTGTACGAGCAGCAAGATCCATGAAATCCCTTTTAAATAACTCAATATTTCCCATTAACACAGACAATGACTGATTAAGCGTGTCCTGAAAAATCCTGCCCAAGGCATCACGATCAATGCTCATGCAGGTCTGCTGACACCCATCGCACTTCCAAGAAAACCCTTTAACACCTTTCAACAATTTAGCCAACTCACGTGGCAGCTGTACGCATTCAAAATGATAAGAATTTTTGCAGGTCCCACCGCACAAAAGTCCGGGCGACGATGAGGAAAAAGCAGTTCCGCACGCATCGCAAATCGGAGCCATGCCGAAATTAATATACCCAAGAGTTCAGTGAATAATATATCATTCACCCAACGACCCAAGGCAGGCCCCACGGTCACCAGCCACAAGAAGCTATCAAGTGCCCAACATCTACACTCGTTTCCTATAGAAGAGCAACGTGTGGCGGCAAAATTCGGGAAGCAGGCATGGCAAACAAGACTTAAACGAAGCGGTAGAACTATAATATGCGCCTATGAGCAACACCGATAACGAAAAAAAGAGTAAACAAACCGCGCAATTAGCAGAAATCACAAAGATAACGCTTCAAAATCAGAAATGACAAGCATCAACTGAAAGAGCAACTCACCCCAAGCAATCCGATATAAAACACTCAAAATAAAAAAACGAAAATCCCCCTGAGAAGTAAACGAAATCGAGAAGATAGTCGCACCAAACCATTGAATTTCTCCCATTAGCCCCCCATTATTTTCATTTTTTTATAATAACAATAAGATAAAAACATTCTATAAAAGTCAGGGGGGCTAGCTGGTGGCGTTCACCGTTTTCATAGGATTAATATATTTTTTTAATGGTACAAACAAGCACAATTGAAAAAAAAACAGCGTTACAGTTGAGCACAAAACGAGTACAACTAGAAAAGTTAAAAATATTCTGAAAAAAGTCAGGGGGGCTACCTAGTGGCCGTCGGCATTGCCATAGAATTACTTTCAAATTTTTTTTTGATTTGTTACAAACGGGCACAATTGGAGAAAGCATCGGTATTATTGAGCACAAAACGAGTACAATTGGAAATGCCAAAAATATTATAAAAAAATGAAAATAATGGGGGGCTGGCGGTCAAGTTGGCCCCCGGATTTGTTTTTTAGTTCTTTGTTATTTAGAGACTAGCACAATTTAGCACAAAACCAACACAATTGATGCCACAGAAAAAGAAATAAAAAATCAAAAGTCGGGGGCCAACTTGACCGAGCTCATTTTGGGAGTTGTTGCTAGTATTTTTGACCCATTGGGACTTATCGGACCCGTGATTGTTCAGACAAAAAGCTACAAAACTTTCTATTTTGGGAGCTGTTGCTAAATCGGGTCCGTCATTGTTAAAGCAAAAGTCATTCTTCTGTAGTTATGATCCCTACCATTAAAATGGGACAAGCCAGTACTTTCTACTATTCGACTGATTCGGAACCAATTTGTAAAGGAAGTCGAACAAATGGATCAAATTAGCATACCTCGTACATTAAATGGAAGTTAACTGCATCTCGTTCACCTCAGTTGGGAGGAATTTGGAAAAGTGGCGTTAAAGGAGTTAATCGTCAACTTAGGCGCGTAGTAGGTAATGTCCTAAATCCGATTGGGTTCAAAAGGGGGAGCATGTTTGCACACTTGCAACCATCTTCTGTTATCAAACAAATTGATTAATAAATGAAGGTTTTTCTCTGCACTTTTTTTATTTTCTTTAAACCAGTTAATCATTACATCAATATCACTGTAATTCCTACAGAGGTATAACAATTTATAAACTAAAAAGTAACAAACAATTAAATTTTTATAGATTAAATCATCCCTAAACAGAATTTGTCACCGTGACTAATGATTTATCACAAAAATTAACCTAAATTAGAATAAAAGCATAATTATAAACAATATTTTCAAATTATTAAACATTTTCAACAATCAAAGATTTCATTTTACTCTTTATACACTACTAAATTAGCACAAGACTAATTGGGTATTTAACAGTTGAAGCTGATTTAATCTTCCTACTGCCTTTAATGGTTAATTTTGCTTTTCATGAAACTCTAAACTTCTGCTAAATTTTTCCTCAGCCGCTCGTTGTTAGGATTGGGTCGACGCCCAAGAATGACGTCACTGCTGGCAGCGATGTTTGAGGTTTTTCTATTTCGCGTGCGGTTAACTCTGGTTTACGCCGCAGGTTAGCGTGTGGTTAGACACGGCGTACTATTTAATACAATTTTTTGGTTAAATCTATTAATTTACGTCAAATAATTTTAGGCTAGATTGACTTCTTCGTTACGTCATTGAGCTTCTGGCGAGGAACGCAGAGAGCGCTGATTTAATTTTCTAGAACTTTCTGGAATCACGCGTCTAGGGGCAGGAATTTCACTTGCGATGAAACTATATTTACTTTTTATTAATTATGATATATAAATATTATCTTAATTATTTGCAAAACATTTTGCAGAAACTTACCGTAATAAATCTAGCAGAAGCTCAGAACCACGACACAAATTCAAACCACGCGCTTATTGCGCATGCGCCAAAGAGTGCCCCTCCACGCTTGTAGCCTTTCATAAATCTTCGTGTCGTTGTAGATTTTTTTCAGTATCAGTTAACAGTTGACAGTGTTTGTTGTGAAAACGTTAGTTCGTCGTAAACAAAATTATTTTAATAAATTTCTTTTAAACTATAACGCTGAAAGAAATAAGTTATGTGCAAGATGAATTCCAATAAATTCCGTCAAATGGAAGACGAAATGAACAGGTACGTGTTTTAAAATTAAAGAGAAATTGTAACTTAACCTTAAAATTTTAGATTTAAAGCTGAAATTTCGGGCCAAGGCATGTACCATGCTGGTTTTGGCTTACCTAGTTTTGAAAATATACCTCTTCCACCTACACCTCCAATGTTAATATCTCATCAAGTCAAACATAAAAAATCTAGTTACGAAATATTTTCACATCCTATCATATATCAACCGGCTGTAGTTTCTGCAAAACCCACTTTATATGCTGCACCTACCCCAAAACCTGCACCAACAGCAGTTGCTAAACAATCAGCAGTTGATTTTATAGCGTTACAAAATAAAGTAGAAAAGAAACTGAAGAAGTTAAAACATGAGAAAGTTAGTGCAGCATTGTCGATTTCGCAAGGTAAAGCGAGTAGTGCGCTTCAGTCGTTTGGACCGTATGATTTTAAAAGAAGAGGTGGAGGAACTAAGAATCATAAATTGATGCGTGTAGCTGGAGGACAAACATGGAAAGATCATTCATTGGCTGATTGGCCTGAAGATGATTTTCGAATTTTTTGTGGGGATTTGGGCAACGACGTTACTGATAAACTTTTAACAAGAACATTCAACAAATTTCCGTCCTTTCAAAGGGCGAAAGTTATAAGAGACAGACGGACCAGCAAGAGCAAAGGGTACGGGTTCATAAGCTTCAAGGATCCGGCCGATTTCACGAAAGCTATGAAGGAAATGAACGGTAAGTTTCTTGTTTTTTTCGTATTTTAATTAGACAATACAAAAATTAAAACTCAACTTTCTCAGTTACCACCACAAGACTTTCGTTTTGGGCTAATTAGAAAGTTCTTTGAATTTCTGTTACAATCTTTAGTTTTGAAGTATTTAATTTTGTTAAAACTACTGGAATTTAACGGTTAAAGACCAGTTACATTAAAAGAATTCGTTGACTCAGAGTAATTAATTTCAGTTTTAGTATTTTTGAAAAAAAAACAATTTTTTATGCCGTCTTATTGCCCCATTTTAGTCTTTTTGGTTTGTTAACGCAACACAACGGCAAAAATTTGATTTTAACATTTAATTTTTAAGTAAGAATTAACGAATAAAGAAAATTGGTCAAAAATAGAAATTCAACTTTCTTATTTACCACTACAGGATTTTCATTTTTGGCTAATATGTAAGTTCTTAGAATTTCCATTACAATAGGCCAGGTTCTTGTATTCGAAACTCTTTTGTGATCGTTTTTAAAGCACTGGAAATTATCACTTAAAGCGATTGATGGAGGAATTTTTTTAAATGATCGAAATGGCGCAATATGGTTGCATGATCGTCTTCAGAGACCCATACTAAAATTCAATGGGCATTTCAAAAATGAAAAAAGAATAAAAAAATCGAGGGTGTTCCATTTAAAATAAAGAAGTTGAGATCTACTTCCGGTATTATTTCTGAAATATTTTCGTTTGATCTATGTACAAAATTTCAGATTTGTATCTTTGTTTCTCTATTTTCCAATGAGCCGTGAACCACCCTGTATATGATTTGACTTTCTTTCTATAGTTCTTAGTAATTTTGACTGGAAAAGACGCGCTTCCACATACGACAACGTTCATTAATAAATTTGCTGCAAGCAAATTCATCAATAAATTATCAATAAAAAATTATTTTGTAATTAATAAAATTTGGGACATCAATTTGACTAAAGTTAAAGGCGACTTGGCTCACCTGTGGCTCTGTAGCGCCGCCGAACTGTCACGTCTGGCCACATGTGAGGGCACTAGTGGAAATGACGCTGGGCGTCCTGACGCCTGCCGTACAATTTCAGTACTGCCTAAAGCGGCGCATCCACCAACAATTAAAGCATTACAAAAGGCGTTACTAATTCGTCGTCACCAATCCGTTTCAAGATTTATAATTTTTGTTTCTTTTCAGGTCGTTACGTTGGCAGCAGACCGATCAAGTTGAGAAAAAGCACTTGGAGGAGCAGATGCATCGATATTGTTAAGAAGAAAGAAAAGGAAAGGGCGGCTCTCCTTACTATGCTGACTTCAGGTCCTGGCCGTTAGAAGTTATCCTGTAAATCGCCAAAACGAAGATATTTAATGTGCAAAATTGTATATACTTAAGAAATGTAAATTTTGAATAATTTCTCTAATTAAATTAATTAACTACATTAAGTTACAATTAAACTGGGGGTAATTCTTGTAATTCTTCTGTTTCAGCTACTGGCGAATTTAGGTGGCGTCCTTCTTCTTCCTCCTTGACTGAAGCGCACTACTCGCTTTACCTTGCGAAATCGCCAATGCTGCACTAACTGTCTCATGTTTTAACTTCTTCAGTTTCTTTTCTACTTTATTTTGTAACGCCATAAAATCAACTGCTGATTGTTTAGCAACTGCTGTTGGTGCAGGTTTTGGGGTAGGTGCAGCATATAAAGTGGGTTTTGCAGAAACTACAGCCGGTTGATATATGATAGGATGTGAAAATATTTCGTAATTAGATTTTTTATGTTTGACTTGATGAGATATTAACATTGGAGGTGTAGGTGGAGGAGGTATATTTCCAAAACTAGGTAAGCCAAAACCAGCATGGTACATGCCTTGGCCCGAAATTTCAGCTTTAAATCTAAAATTTTAAGGTTAAGTTACAATTTCTCTTTAATTTTAAAACACGTACCTGTTCATTTCGTCTTCCATTTGACGGAATTTATTGGAATTCATCTTGCACATAACTTATTTCTTTCAGCGTTATAGTTTAAAAGAAATTTATTAAAATAATTTTGTTTACGACGAACTAACGTTTTCACAACAAACACTGTCAACTGTTAACTGATACTGAAAAAAATCTACAACGACACGAAGATTTATGAAAGGTTACAAGCGTGGAGGGGCACTCTTTGGCGCATGCGCAATAAGCGTGGAGGGGCACTCTTTGGCGCATGCGCAATAAGCGCGTAGTTTGAATTTGTGTCGTGGTTCTGAGCTGTTAGATTTATTACGGTAAGTTTTTGCAAAATGTTTTGCAAATAATTAAGTTAATATTTATACATCATAATTAATATAAAGTAAATATAGTTTCATCGCAAGTGAAATTCCTGCCCTTAGACGCGTGATTCCAGAAAGTTCTAGAAAATTAAATCAGCGCCCTCTGCGTTCCTCGCCAGAAGCTCAATGACGTAACGAAGAAGTCAACCTAGCCTAAAATTTATTTGACGTAAATTAATGGATTTAGCCAAAAAATTGTATTAAATAGTACGCCGTGTCTAACCACACGCTAACCTGCGGCGTAACCCAGAGTTAACCGCACGCGAAATAGAAAAACCTCAAACATTGCTGCCAGCAGTGACGTCATTCTTGGGCGTGGACCCAATCCTAACAACGAGCGGCTGAGGAAAAATTTAGCAGAAGTTTAGAGTTTCATGAAAAGCAAAATTTACCATTAAAGGCAGTAGGAAGATTAAATCAGCTTCAACTGTTAAATACCCAATTAGTCTTGTGCTAATTTAGTAGTGTATAAAGAGTAAAGTAAAATCTTGGATTGTTGAAAATGTTTAATAATTTGAAAATATTGTTTATAATTATGCTTTTATCCTAATTTAGGTTAATTTTTGTAATAAATCATTAGTCACGGTGACAAATTTTGTTTAGGGATGATTTAATCTATAAAAATTTAATTGTTTGTTACTTTTTAGTTTATAAATTGTTATACCTCTGTAGGAATTACTGTGATATTGATGTAATGATTAACTGGTTTAAAGAAAATAAAAAAAAATGCAGAGAAAGACCTTCATTTATTAATCAATTTGTTTGATAACAGAAGATGGCTGCAAGTGTGCAAACATGCTCCCCCTCTTGAACCCAATCGGATTCAGCACATTACATACTACGCGCCTAAGGTGACGATTAACTCCTTTAACGCCACTTTTCCAAATTCCTCCCAACTGAGGTGAACGAGATGCAGTTAACTTCCATTTAATGTACGAGGTATGCTAATTTGATCCATTTGTTCGACTTCCTTTACAAATTGGTTCCGAATCAGTCGAATAGAAGAAAGTACTGGCTTGTCCCATTTTAATGGCAGGGACCATAACTACAGAAGAATGACTTTTGCTTTAACAATGACGGGCCCGATTTAGCAACAGCTCCCAAAATAGAAAGTTTTGTAGCTTTTTGTCTGAACAATCACGGGTCCGATAAGTCCCAATGGGTCAAAAATACTAGCAACAACTCCCAAAATGAGCTCGGTCAAGTTGGCCCCCGACTTTTGATTTTTTATTTCTATTTCTGTGGCATCAATTGTGTTGGTTTTGTGCTAAATTGTGCTAGTCTCTAAATAACAAAGAACTAAAAAACAAATCCGGGGGCCAACTTGACCGCCAGCCCCCCATTATTTTCATTTTTTTATAATATTGTTGGCATTCCCAATTGTACTCTTTTTGTGCTCAATAATACTGGTGCTTTCTCCAATTGTGCCCATTTGTAACAAATCAAAAAAAATTAGAAGGTAATTCTATGGCAATGCCGACGGCCACTAGGTAGCCCCCCTGACTTGTTTCAGAAAATTTTTAACTTTTCTAGTTGTACTCGTTTTGTGCTCAATTGTAACGCTGTTTTTTTTTCAATTGTGCTTGTTTGTAACATTAAAAAAAATATATTAATCCTATGAAAACGGTGAACGCCACCAGCTAGCCCCCCTGACTTTTATAGAATGTTTTTATCTTATTGTTATTATAAAAAAATGAAAATAATGGGGGGCTAATGGGAGAAATTCAATGGTTTGGTGCGACTATCTTCTCGATTTCGTTTACTTCTCAGGGGGATTTTCGTTTTTTTATTTTGAGTGTTTTATATCGGATTGCTTGGGGTGAGTTGCTCTTTCAGTTGATGCTTGTCATTTCTGATTTTGAAGCGTTATCTTTGTGATTTCTGCTAATTGCGCGGTTTGTTTACTTTTTTTTGTTATCGGTGTTGCTCATAGGCGCATATTATAGTTCTACCGCTTCGTTTAAGTCTTGTTTGCCATGCCTGCTTCCCGAATTTTGCCGCCACACGTTGCTCTTCTATAGGAAACGAGTGTAGATGTTGGGCACTTGATAGCTTCTTGTGGCTGGTGACCGTGGGGCCTGCCTTGGGTCGTTGGGTGAATGATATATTATTCACTGAACTCTTGGGTATATTAATTTCGGCATGGCTCCGATTTGCGATGCGTGCGGAACTGCTTTTTCCTCATCGTCGCCCGGACTTTTGTGCGGTGGGACCTGCAAAAATTCTTATCATTTTGAATGCGTACAGCTGCCACGTGAGTTGGCTAAATTGTTGAAAGGTGTTAAAGGGTTTTCTTGGAAGTGCGATGGGTGTCAGCAGACCTGCATGAGCATTGATCGTGATGCCTTGGGCAGGATTTTTCAGGACACGCTTAATCAGTCATTGTCTGTGTTAATGGGAAATATTGAGTCATTTAAAAGGGATTTCATGGATCTTGCTGCTCGTACACTGGGGGAGCGACGCGAATCTGGGTTGTCGATGGACCGTCCTTTACTCCGGGATGCTGTGTCCGAGTCTTACGCGGCGGTTGCAGCGGCGTCCGCCCGGTCTAAGGTTATTGTCAGGCCTGTTGATAGGAGGCAGAGTGGTGGGAAAACAAAAGCAGATATACTTGCCAAGGTTGACCCTGTCGGGGAGGAGATAGATATCATGCGGGTCAGACAGTCCAGAGATGAAGCGGTGATTTTAAGTTGTCGTAATGCTGATGAATCATCAAAATTCAGTAAACTGGCACGGGAAAAGCTGTCTTCTGATTATGAGGTGCAGGCATTAAAAACTGTGTGCCCTAAAGTAAGAATTGTGGGTATGTCTGAGTCCTTGGAAAAGAGTTTGCTGCGTGATTATCTGCGTAATTAGAACAGCGATTTATTTGGGACGGACTCTGTTTGCGAGATTGTGTCGGTTACGCCTCTGAAGAGAGATTCGGCTACATTTCAGGCGACGGTACGGGTTGATGCTCTCAGCTATAAAAGGGTATTGGATGTTGGTCATGTGTTGATTGGTCTGGATAGCTGCTCTGTGTATGACGCTGTCTCGCTTCGTAGGTGTTTTTGCTGCAATGGACTTAACCACATTGCTGATCGTTGTCCTAAGAAAAACACTCCTGTGTGCCCTCTCTGTGCTGGGAACCACCCCGTTAAGGCGTGCCAGCTCA
This sequence comes from Pyrochroa serraticornis, assembly GCA_905333025.2. Taxonomy (NCBI): domain Eukaryota; kingdom Metazoa; phylum Arthropoda; class Insecta; order Coleoptera; family Pyrochroidae; genus Pyrochroa; species Pyrochroa serraticornis. The sequence goes on along the minus strand of HG995157.1, from coordinate 1,128,132 downwards.
GTGCGGATCAAAAAAAACAGTACCGGTGTACCAATTGTATAGAGTTTAACAGGGGCCATGGAGGGACCTTGGATGTCGGCCATGCGGCGTGGGACGCGGGTGCTTGTGGGGTTTATAATAAATCCCTTTCTAAATTAAAATGTGATCTCTTTGGCATTCCTTTTGACGAGAGTTTGGTCCGTTCGGCCTCCTAGCAGTTAACTAGTTCATGTTCTGTTTCTTGTGTTGGACCCGATGTTCCTTTATACTATCAAAATGTCCGCGGTGTATGTACTAAGACACATGCTTTAGCAGATGCTGTTTTGTCGTGTTCCTACTCTATTATTATTTTTTCTGAGACATGGCTGCATTCAGGTATTGACTCTTCTGAGATTTTTAGTGAATGTTACACAGTTTTTAGAGAGGATAGAAATTTTCAGCGTGTGGGCTTGTCTCGGGGTGGTGGTGTACTGTTAGCGGTTGATAGCTCTTTGCCGACGTCTCCCCTTGTACTTACGGATTTGGGTTGGAAAGATTTGCCGTTAGTTGATGTACTCGCGGTTAAAGTTTCGTTGCGTTTTCGTCCGTTATACATTTTGGTTTTTCATATTCAGCCGCAGACAGGACTGCAAGTCTACGAGCAGGTATTTAAATGCTGAGTTTGATTGAAAGTTTGTTGGGTGCAGATGTGATAATATGTGGGGACTTTAATTTATGTGACTATATTCGGTATCTGGATGAGGGAAGGGTTGTTGGAGCTACAGCTGCACTGTTAAATTTTCTTGAGCTTATGAACTATGCGCAGTATAATAAAGTTTATAATAATTGTAGACGTATTCTAGATCTATTTATTAGCAGTTTTCCCTGTCCCGTGGAGAGAGCGCGGGACACTCTGTTGCCTGAAGATGATTATCATCCGGCGCTATCTGTTGTGGTTGGGCGGGCTGGGCGTGTGAGTTCTCACCGCCACCTTCGAGGCAATGATTATCTGAGTTTTAAATTTCGAAAGGCTAACCTGGTTGAGGTTTATAGGAGCTTATCTGAGGTGGATTGGTCTGTCCTATCGGTGGATCTCAATGTTGATGAGGCCTGCAACATTTTCTACGGCAAGCTTTATTCATGCTTTGAGAGGTTTGTTCCTAGAGGTGCCACCCATCGTTCGAGACGTTATCCTCCTTGGTTTAGTAAAGATATAATTAGAAACATTAAACGCAAGTGGAAATTATTGAGACATATTAGAAGGGTGGGGGGAGAGTGTCTAAAGGTTGAGTTCCGACTGCTGAGAGCGAATATCAAGAGATCCATTGAATCCTCCCGAAAAGCCTATATTGCTGGTGTTGAACGTAACATTAGAGACGACCCATCTAAGTTCTGGTCGTATGTAAGTACGAAATCGAACTCTGTTTCTGGGGAAATGACGTTTCGGGATCGCCGGTTGGATTCGCCGCGGGAGATTGTGGACGCGTTTGCTGCGTTTCTTGCTTCAACGTATGTCGCATTGCGCCAGTCTGTTGACGATAGCGCGGACGGACTTAGGGGTGATTGTCTGAACATTGTTGGTTTCTCGGTGAGGGAAGTTTTGGCGGTGCTGAGGAAGATGAGAGGAAGATTGACGGCTGGGCTTGATGGGGTTCCCGCGTTCTTGTTGAAGGATTGCGCATCCGTGCTTGCGTGGCCTCTATCGCGCGTTTTCACTATTGTGGTTGGACATGGCATATTCCCTGATATGTGGAAGAGTGCAAGGGTTACTCCAGTTTTCAAAAAGGGAGATAGGGGGAAAATTGAGAATTATAGGCCGGTTTCTATTATTTCCAATTTTGCTAAGGTGTTTGAAACTTTATTGCATGGATGCATTTATCACCATGTTAAACCCAGGATTACGGACATACAGCATGGCTTTATGAGGGGTAGGTCTACGGCGACCAATTTGCCATGCATTTCGGATTTTATTGCTCGGAGTATTGATGATAGTGTGCAAACTGATGTCATTTATACAGACTTTTCTAAAGCATTTGATAGTCTGGACCAAGGTATCTTATTGAGGAAACTGCATTTGTTTGGGTTGTCTGATATGTTAATTCAGTTGTTTAGATGATATTTTGCCGATAGAAAGCAATGTGTGTTTTGGAACGGCTTTAAGTCACACGATATAATGGTTATGTCTGGCGTACCGCAGGGTTCGGTTTTGGGTTCTCTTCTTTTTAACATTTTTGTTAACGACATTGTTGAGAATTTGAGAGACGGTTGCCTAATTTTTGCGGATGATGTTAAAATATTTAAAGGGATTGCTCACCGAAGTGACTGTGAAGAGCTCCAATTAAATTTGACACGAATTGTTAATTGGAGCAATATTAATTGCTTAGATCTGAATGTTGATAAGTGCTGCGTGGTGTCTTACACGACTAGGGAGACTAGTATCAAGTTTGATTACATGGTGGCTGAATGTAAAATTCAGAGATTATCCTCTTATAGAGATTTGGGCGTGTTATTTGATAGTAGGCTGTCTTTTGCGAATCATATACAAGTGACGGTTGCTGCGGCGTATAGAGCCCTGGGTTTTGTTATAAGAAATTCCAGTGGGTTTAGTTCCACTAGCTCTATAAAGTTACTTGTTAGATCAAAACTTGAGTATGCATCGATTGTTTGGTCGCCCATATACCTGGTTCATAGAAAAAGTTTAGAGAAAGTACAGAGAAGAGCTGGTAAATATATGTGTTATAGGATGGAAGGGAGTTATCCGTCAAGGGGTTGTCTTCAGAAGAGTTTAATTGTTAAGTTGGAACTCAATGAATTGATGGATAGACGTCGATATGCTGCGGTTCTCCTTCTGCATAAAATATTGAGTCGAAAGGTTGAATGTTCCTACGTCTTGGGCAAACTAAACTTTCGGGTTCCTAGATCTGGCATTAAAGAATGCTTGACATTCTACAGCAGGAAGAGTAGAATAAATATTGGACAGGGTGCCCCCATTAATTTCATTTGTGAGGCTTACAACAGCGTATGTGAAGAGGTAGACATTTTTTCTGCAACGCCGCGGGAAATAAGAAATAAAATATTATTGAGCTATTTCTGTTAATTGTTAATCTGCTAATTGTTAATTCTGTTAAAGTGTCTTATCTTACATGATGTTATAGAATTATTATTTAGTTATTAGCCTGTAATTGGGTAGTTACCTGTAGGTTAATTAATTCATTAAATTAAATTAAATTAAATTATCTTTGTAAAATTTACGGTCGAAGATTTAAGTGATATCTTTGAAGTGTCCCGCTCTTTGTCACGTAAAAAGGTCGAGTTGTTAAAAGGCCATTTGTACAGATTAAAACCGCCCTGTCATAAAACCATTGTCAATTTGCTAGGGGTGGCAGGAGCTTCTTCCAGAAAATTGCTTCCTGACAAAAGATCGTCCAGACAACCTAATCGTCAAAAGACGCTTGAATGAAGAATAAAAAAATGTTAAAACGATTTAAAAAAATTATTAAATGACCCTTAAGCGGCGAAATGGCTTGGGAGCACAAAAGGATTAACGAGACCTTAACGGGAATTTTTATTTTCCGCCGAAACGTTAAGTGGCTTATAAGGGAGGAGACGCAGGAAAGGGGGAAGAAGAAGGACGCCACCTAAATTCGCCAGTAGCTGAAACAGAAGAATTACAAGAATTACCCCCAGTTTAATTGTAACTTAATGTAGTTAATTAATTTAATTAGAGAAATTACTCAAAATTTACATTTCTTAAGTATATACAATTTTGCACATTAAATATCTTCGTTTTGGCGATTTACAGGATAACTTCTAACGGCCAGGACCTGAAGTCAGCATAGTAAGGAGAGCCGCCCTTTCCTTTTCTTTCTTCTTAACAATATCGATGCATCTGTTCCTCCAAGTGCTTTTTCTCAACTTGATCGGTCTGCTGCCAACGTAACGACCTGAAAAGAAACAAAAATTATAAATCTTGAAACGGATTGGTGACGACGAATTAGTAACGCCTTTTGTAATGCTTTAATTGTTGGTGGATGCGCCGCTTTAGGCAGTACTGAAATTGTACGGCAGGCGTCAGGACGCCCAGCGTCATTTCCACTAGTGCCCTCACATGTGGCCAGACGTGACAGTGCGGCGGCGCTACAGAGCCACAGGTGAGCCAAGTCGCCTTTAACTTTAGTCAAATTGATGTCCCAAATTTTATTAATTACGAAATAATTTTTTATTGATAAATTATTGATAAATTTGCTTGCCGCAAATTTACTAATGAACGTTGTCGTATGTGGAAGCGCGTGTTTTCCAGCCAAACTTACTAAGAACTATAGAAAGAAAGTCAAATCATATACAGGGTGGTTCACGGCTCATTAGAAAATAAAGAAACAAAGATACAAATCTGAAATTTTGTACATAGATCAAACGAAAATATTTCAGAAATAATACCGGAAGTAGATCTCAACTTCTTTATTTTAAATGGAACACCCTCGATCTTTTTATTCTTTTTTCATTTTTGAAATGCCCATTGAATTTTAGTATGGGTCTCTGAAGACGATCATGCAACCATATTGCGCCATTTCGATCATTTAAAAAAATTCCTCCATCAATCGCTTTAAGTGATAATTTCCAGTGCCTCAAAAACGATCACAAAAGAGTTTCGAATACAAGAACCTAGCCCATTGTAATGGAAATTCTAAGAACTTACATATTAGCAAAAATGAAAATCCTGTAGTGGTAAATAAGATAGTTGAATTTCCATTTTTGACCAATTTTCTTTATTCGTTAATTCTTACTTAAAAATTAAATGTTAAAATCAAATTTTTGCCGTTGTGTTGCGTTAACAAACCAAAAAGACTAAAATGGGGCAATAACACGGCATAAAAAATTGTTTTTTTTTAAAAAATACTAAAACTGAAATTAATTACTCTGAGTCAACGAATTCTTTTAATGTAACTGGTCTTTAACCGTTAAATTCCAGTAGTTTTAACAAAATTAAATACTTCAAAACTAAAGATTGTAACAGAAATTCAAAGAACTTTCTAATTAGCCCAAAACGAAAGTCTTGCGGTGGTAAATGAGAAAGTTGAGTTTTAATTTTTGTATTGTCTCATTAAAATACGAAAAAACAGGAAACTTACCGCTCATTTCCTTCATAGTTTTCGTGAAGTCGACCGGATGCTTGACGCTGATGAACCCGTACCCTTTGCTCTTGCTGGTCAGTAATTGCAAAAAATTGAGATTTTGGTAGAAGAAAATCGCCTTAAATTGGGGGAAAATTCGGAAAATGATGAAAAATTGCATGTTATTATGGAAAAAATTCCTGCGCCTCCCCCGTTCCAGATTATCGCATCGACAAATCAGTGAATGTAGGAGCCGCACTATGTCCAATCGTACGATTTGAATAATCAGAGTGGGAAAGGATTTCGAATCGTTTCGGCGTGCAACGCTAAAGGTGCATTTTTTAACAAACTTCCTCGAGGAGCAATCCTTTAAATTTCGTCCTTTAGAAGCGTGTTTCCATGACGACTTTTGGTGGAAACGCGGCCTTTAGCGGAACAAATTAACGAAAAAAAAACGAAAGTCTTGTGGTGGTAACTGAGAAAGTTGAGTTTTAATTTTTGTATTGTCTAATTAAAATACGAAAAAAACAAGAAACTTACCGTTCATTTCCTTCATAGCTTTCGTGAAGTCGGCCGGATCCTTGAAGCTTATGAACCCGTACCCTTTGCTCTTGCTGGTCCGTCTGTCTCTTATAACTTTCGCCCTTTGAAAGGACGGAAATTTGTTGAATGTTCTTGTTAAAAGTTCATCAGTAACGTCGTTGCCCAAATCCCCACAAAAAATTCGAAAATCATCTTCAGGCCAATCAGCCAATGAATGATCTTCCCATGTTTGTCCTCCAGCTACACGCATCAATTTATGATTCTTAGTTCCTCCACCTCTTCTTTTAAAATCATACGGTCCAAACGACTGAAGCGCACTACTCGCTTCACCTTGCGAAATCGCCAATGCTGCACTAACTTTCTCATGTTTTAACTTCTTCAGTTTCTTTTCTACTTTATTTTGTAACGCCATAAAATCAACTGCTGATTGTTTGGCAACTGCTGTTGGTGCAGGTTTTGGGGTAGGTGCAGCATATAAAGTGGGTTTTGCAGAAACTACAGCCGGTTGATATATGATAGGATGTGAAAATATTTCGTAATTAGATTTTTTATGTTTGACTTGATGAGATATTAACATTGGAGGTGTAGGTGGAGGAGGTATATTTCCAAAACTAGGTAAGCCAAAACCAGCATGGTACATGCCTTGGCCCGAAATTTCAGCTTTAAATCTAAAATTTTAAGGTTAAGTTACAATTTCTCTTTAATTTTAAAACACGTACCTGTTCATTTCGTCTTCCATTTGACGGAGTCTATTGGAATTCATCTTGCACATAACTTATTTCTTTCAGCGTTATAGTTTAAAAGAAATTTATTAAAATAATTTTGTTTACGACGAACTAACGTTTTCACAACAAACACTGTCAACTGTTAACTGATACTGAAAAAAATCTACAACGACACGAAGATTTATGAAAGGCTACAAGCGTGGAGGGGCACACTTTGGCGCATGCGCAATAAGCGCGTAGTTTGAATTTGTGTCGTGGTTCTGAGCTTCGGCTAGATTTATTACGGTAAGTTTCTGCAAAATGTTTTGCAAATAATTAAGATAATATTTATATATCATAATTAATAAAAAGTAAATATAGTTTCATCGCAAGTGAAATTACTGCCCCTAGACGCGTGATTCCAGAAAGTTTTAGAAAATTAAATCAGCGCTCTCTGCGTTCCTCGCCAGAAGCTCAATGACGTAACGAAGAAGTCAATCTAGCCTAAAATTATTTGACGTAAATTAATAGATTTAACCAAAAAATTGTATTAAATAGTACGCCGTGTCTAACCACACGCTAACCTGCGGCGTAAACCAGAGTTAACCGCACGCGAAATAGAAAAACCTCAAACATCGCTGCCGGCAGTGACGTCATTCTTGGGCGTCGACCCAATCCTAACAACGAGCGGCTGAGGAAAAATTTAGCAGAAGTTTAGAGTTTCATGAAAAGCAAAATTTACCATTAAGGGCAGTAGGAATATTAAATCAGCTTCAACTGTTAAATACCCAATTAGTCTTGTGCTAATTTAGTAGTGTATAAAGAGTAAAATGAAATCTTGGATTGTTGAAAATGTTTAATAATTTGAAAATATTGTTTATAATTATGCTTTTATTCTAATTTAGGGTATTTTTTGTAATAAATCATTAGTCACGGTGACAAATTCTGTTTAGGGATGATTTGATCTATAAAAATTTAATTGTTTGTTACTTCTTAGTTTATAAATTGTTATACCTCTGTAGGAATTACAGTGATATTGATGTAATGATTAACTGGTTTAAAGAAAATAAAAAAAATGCAGAGAAAAACCTTCATTTATTAATCAATTTTTTTGATAACAGAAGATAGTTGCAAGTGTGCAAACATGCTCCCCCTTTTGAACCCAATCGGATTCAGGACATTACCTACTACGCGCCTAAGGTGACGATTAACTCCTTTAACGCCACTTTTCCAAATTCCTCCCAACTGAGGTCAACGAGATGCAGTTAACTTCCATTTAATGTACGAGGTATGCTAATTTGATCCATTTGTTCGACTTCCTTTACAAATTGGTTCCGAATCAGTCGAATAGTAGAAAGTACTGACTTGTCCCATTTTAATGGCAGGGACCATAACTACAGAAGAATGACTTTTGCTTTAACAATGACGGGCCCGATTTAGCAACAGCTCCCAAAATAGAAAGTTTTGTAGCTTTTTGTCTGAACAATCACGGGTCCGATAAGTCCCAATGGGTCAAAAATACTAGCAACAACTCCCAAAATGAGCTCGGCCAAGTTGGCCCCCGACTTTTGATTTTTTATTTTTTTTCTATGGCATCAATTGTGCTGGTTTTGTGCTAAATTATTATTATTATTATTATCAGAAAACGCCAATCGGCAATATACACACAAATCTTACAATAAAGTACAGTGAGAAGAAAAAAAAAATGAGAAATTATAATAGTTTTTTAGCGTTGGTTAGAAACGTAGCGGAAGACACTTCAAAAAATTCCAGGTCACTGCAGTAGTTATTAACTAATTTAGAGATCCTATTTCTAGGACCATTACACACATATTTTTTATTTGATTTTATTGAGTTCAGAAGTCTGCGTGCTCTAATATCTGGTCTAGTACAGATGAATCCAAACTGCTCGAGGATTTCGGGTGAGTCGATGTGCCCGTTGACTATATTGTTGAATATTGATAGATCCGAGACCTCTTTGCGGACCAATAAGCTGCTGATCCTGTATTGGTGAAATATGTCGTCTGTATTTGTGGTTCTGGTATGGTAAGCGATGTATTTACAGAGCTTCCGCTGTTAGCTAATTTGGTGTCCCAAGACATCTTAGACGGAATGACGAGGTCACTGCGTCTCTTGTTCTTGACGAACTTCCAGAATTGTGTTGAGTCCCTCTCTATTTGATGTTCAACTCTACAAATGTATTCATCGTAGCAATCAGAACTAAGGTTTTTGCATTCCTGTCTCAGTTTGCGAAAATGGAGATAAGCAGATCTAGTACGTGCTTTTTTGTAGTTGGCATGAGCCGTTCTCTTAAGTTTGATTTTTCGTTTTAGCTCTGCTGTGAACCACTTAGGAAAATCATCAAATTTCTTATAGTGTATTGGAACAAACTGGGCAATGCCCTCGTTGAGGATATCATAGAACAATTGTATTTTATCATCAACTGATTCAGTTCTGTAGATTGCAATCCAGTTTGTGTTTAGAAAGTATCCGTTGAGCGCTGGGTAATCTGCATGTTTAAACTAGTAGTATGGAATGTTGCTTGGTTTTAGTTCCGCTTTGTGTGATAGGTACATATCTATCGATGGGTGGTGTGTGTCTTCTTCCATTATGGGTACAGTCCTTACGATCTGTATTTCAGTGTTGGAAAAGCAGAGGTCAAGGAGACGACCGTATGTGTTCTGGACAACATTCATCTGTGTACATCCTATCAAAAGCATTTCATTGTAGAGCAGATTTGCACGGACTTCTTTAGGCTGGCTGCTGGGTAAGTTGTAGTCCCCTGTGAACATTAATTTACAGTTAGGGTATTTAGCTCTAATGAAGGTCAATGTGTCAATGTAACAAGTAAACGTATCTATTGTAGATTGTGGTGGCATGTAGATGCAACCAACTATGACGTCCCCATCCATACATTTAACCTTGATGAATATTTGTTCGATGTTGCATGTATTAATATTTATTAACTCCACAGATATATTGCGTTTGACTGCAATAAGGACCCCACCTCCACGACTAAATTGTGCTGATATTTTTTTCAATTGTGCCAGTCTCTAGCTGGTGGCGTTCACCGTTTTCATAAGATTAATATATTTTTCTTAATGTTACAAACGATCACAATTAAAAAAACAGCGGTACAATTGAGCACAAAACGAGCACAATTGAATAAGATAAAAAAATTCTATAAAAGTCAGGGGGGCTAGCTGGTGGCGTTTGCCGTTTCCATAGGATCAATATATTTATTTTTAATGTTACAAACGATCACAATTAAGAAAACAGCGCTACAATTCAGCACAAAACGAGCACAATTGAATAAGATAAAAATATTCTAAAAAAGTCAGGAGGGCTAGCTGGTGGCGTTCACCGTTTTCATAGGATTAATATATTTTTTTTAATGTTACAAGCAAGCACAATTGAAAAAAAAACAGCGTTACAATTGAGCACAAAACGAGCACAACTAAAAAAGTTAAAAATATTCTGAAAAAAGTCAGGGGGGCTACCTAGTGGAAGTCTGCATTTCCATAGAATTACTTTCTAATTTTTTTTGATTTGTTACAAACGGGCACAATTGGAGAAAGCACCAGTAATATTGAGCACAAAAAGAGTACAATTGGGAATGCCAAAAATATTATAAAAAAATCAAAATAATGGGGGGCTGGCGGTCAAGTTGGCCCCCGGATTTGTCTTTTAGTTCTTTGTTATTTAGAGACTAGCACAATTTAGCACAAAACCAACACAATTAATGCCACAGAAATAGAAATAAAAAATCAAAAGTCGGGGGCCATTTTGACCGAGCTCATTTTGGGAGTTGTTGCTAGTATTTTTGACCCATTGGGACTTATCGGACCCGTGATTGTTCAGACAAAAAGCTACAAAACTTTCTATTTTGGGAGCTGTTGCTAAATCGGGCCCGTCATTGTTAAAGCAAAAGTCATTCTTCTGTAGTTATGATCCCTGCCATTAAAATGGGACAAGCCAGTACTTTCTACTATTCGACTGATTCGGAACCAATTTGTAAAGGAAGTCGAACAAATGGATCAAATTAGCATACCTCGTACATTAAATGGAAGTTAACTGCATCTCGTTCACCTCAGTTGGGAGGAATTTGGAAAAGTGGCGTTAAAGGAGTTAATCGTCACCTTAGGCGCGTAGTAGGTAATGTCCTGAATACGATTGGGTTCAAAAGGGGGAGCATGTTTGCACACTTGCAACCATCTTCTGTTATTAAACAAATTGATTAATAAATGAAGGTCTTTCTCTGCATTTTCTTTATTTTCTTCAAACCAGTTAATCATTACCTCAATGTCACAGTAATTCTTACAGAGTTATAACAATTTATAAACTAAAAAGTAACAAACAATTAAATTTTTATAGATTAAATCATCCCTAAACAGAATTTGTCACCGTGACTAATGATTTATTACAAAAAATAACCTAAATTAGGATAAAAGCATAATTATAAACAATATTTTCAAATTATTAAACATTTTCAACAATCCAAGATTTCATTTTACTCTTTATACACTACTAAATTAGCACAAGACTAATTGGGTATTTAACAGTTGAAGCTGATTTAATCTTCCTACTGCCTTTAATGGTAAATTTTGCTTTTCATGAAACTCTAAACTTCTGCTAAATTTTTCCTCAGCCGCTCGTTGTTAGGATTGGATCGACGCCCAAGAATGACGTCACTGCTGGCAGCGATGTTTGAGGTTTTTTTACTTCGCGTGCGGTTAACTCTGGGTTACGCCGCAGGTTAGCGTGTGGTTAGACACGGCGTACTATTTAATACAATTTTTTGGTTAAATCCGTTAATTTACGTCAAATAAATTTTAGGCTAGGTTGACTTCTTCGTTACGTCATTGAGCTTCTGGCGAGGAACGCAGAGGGCGCTGATTTAATTTTCTAGAACTTTCTGGAATCACGCGTCTAAGGGCAGGAATTTCACTTGCGATGAAACTATATTTACTTTACATTAATTATGATGCATAAATATTATATTAATTATTTGCAAAACATTTTGCAGAAACTTACCGTAATATATCTAACAAAAGCTCAGAACCACGACACAAATTCAAACTACGCGTTTATTGCGCATGCGCCAAAGAGTGCCCCTCCACGCTTGTAGCCTTTCATAAATCTTCGTGTCGTTGTAGATTTTTTTCAGTATCAGTTAACAGTTGACAGTGTTTGGTGTGAAAACGTTAGTTCGTCGTAAACAAAATTATTTTAATAAATTTCTTTTAAATTATAACGCTGAAGAAAATAAGTTATGTGCAAGATGAATTCCAATAAATTCCGTCAAATGGAAGACGAAATGAACAGGTACGTGTTTTAAAATTAAAGAGAAATTGTAACTTAACCTTAAAATTTTAGATTTAAAGCTGAAATTTCGGGCCAAGGCATGCATCATGCTGGTTTTGGCTTACCTAGTTTTGGAAATATACCTCCTCCACCTACACCTCCAATGTTAATATCTCATCAAGTCAAACATAAAAAATCTAATTACGAAATATTTTCACATCCTATCATATATCAACCGGCTGTAGTTTCTGCAAAACCCACTTTATATGCTGCACCTACCCCAAAACCTGCACCAGCAGCAGTTGCTAAAAAATCAGCAGTTGATTTTATGGCGTTACAAAATAAAGTAGAAAAGAAACTGAAGAAGTTAAAACATGAGAAAGTTAGTGCAGCATTGGCGATTTCGCAAGGTAAAGCGAGTAGTGCGCTTCAGTCGTTTGGACCGTATGATTTTAAAAGAAGAGGTGGAGGAACTAAGAATCATAAATTGATGCGTGTAGCTGGAGGACAAACATGGGAAGATCATTCATTGGCTGATTGGCCTGAAGATGATTTTCGAATCTTTTGTGGGGATTTGGGCAACGACGTTACTGATGAACTTTTAACAAGAACATTCAACAAATTTCCGTCCTTTCAAAGGGCGAAAGTTATAAGAGACAGACGGACCAGCAAGAGCAAAGGGTACGGGTTCATAAGCTTCAAGGATCCGGCCGACTTCACGAAAGCTATGAAGGAAATGAACGGTAAGTTTCTTGTTTTTTTCGTATTTTAATTAGACAATACAAAAATTAAAACTCAACTTTCTCAGTTACCACCACAAGACTTTCGTTTTTTTTTCGTTAATTTGTTCCGCTAAAAGCCGCGTTTCCACCAAAAGTCGTCATGGAAACACGCTTCTAAAGGACGAAATTTAAAGGATTGCTCCTCGAGGAAGTTTGTTAAAAAATGCACCTTTAGCGTTGCACGCCGAAACGATTCGAAATCCTTTTCCACTCTGATTATTCAAATCGTACGATTGGACATAGTGCGGCTCCTACATTCACTGATTTGTCGATGCGATAATCTGGAACGGGGGAGGCGCAGGAATTTTTTCCATAATAACATGCAATCTTTCATCATTTTCCGAATTTTCCCCCAATTTAAGGCGATTTTCTTCTACCAAAATCTCAATTTTTTGCAATTACTGACCAGCAAGAGCAAAGGGTACGGGTTCATCAGCTTCAAGCATCCGGTCGACTTCACGAAAACTATGAAGGAAATGAGCGGTAAGTTTCCTGTTTTTTTCGTATTTTAATTAGACAATACAAAAATTAAAACTCAACTTCCTCATTTACCACCACAAGACTTTCGTTTTGGGCTAATTAGAAAGTTCTTTGAATTTCTGTTACAATCTTTAGTTTTGAAGTATTTAATTTTGTTAAAACTACTGGAATTTAACGGTTAAAGACCAGTTACATTAAAAGAATTCGTTGACTCAGAGTAATTAATTTCAGTTTTAGTATTTTTGAAAAAAAAACAATTGTTTATGCCGTCTTATTCCCCCATCTTAGACTTTTTGGTTTGATAACGCAACACAACCGCGAAAATTTGATTTTAACATTTAATTTTTAAGTAAGAATTAACGAATAAAGAAAATCGGTCAAAAATAGAAATTCAACTTTGTTATTTACCAATACAGGATTTTCATTTTTGGCTTATATGTAAGTTCTTAGAATTTCCATTACAATGGGCCAGGTTCTTGTATTCGAAACTCTTTTGTGATCGTTTTTGAAGCACTGGAAATTATCACTTAAAGCGATTGATGGAGGAATTTTTTTAAATAATCGAAATGGCGCAATATGGTTGCATGATCGTCTTCAGAGACCCATACTAAAATTCAATGGGCATTTCAAAAATGAAAAAAGAATAAAAATATCGAGGGTGTTCCATTTAAAATAAAGAAGTTGAGATCTACTTCCGTTATTATTTCTGAAATATTTTCGTTTGATCTATGTACAAAATTTCAGATTTGTATCTTTGTTTCTTTATTTTCTAATGAGCCGTGAACCACCCTGTATATGATTTGACTTTCTTTCTATAGTTCTTAGTAAGTTTGGCTGGAAAACACGCGCTTCCACATACGACAACGTTCATTAGTAAATTTGCTGCAAGCAAATTTATCAATAATTTATCAATAAAAAATTATTTCGTAATTAATAAAATTTGGGACATCAATTTGACTAAAGTTAAAGGCGACTTGGCTCACCTGTGGCTCTGTAGCGCCGCCGAACTGTCACGTCTGGCCACATGTGAGGGCACTAGTGGAAATGACGCTGGGCGTCCTGACGCCTGCCGTACAATTTCAGTACTGCCTAAAGCGGCGCATCCACCAACAATAAAAGCATTACAAAAGGCGTTACTAATTCGTCGTCACCAATCCGTTTCAAGACTTATAATTTTTGTTTCTTTTCAGGTCGTTACGTTGGCAGCAGACCGATCAAGTTGAGAAAAAGCACTTGGAGGAACAGATGCATCGATATTGTTAAGAAGAAAGAAAAGGAAAGGGCGGCTCTCCTTACTATGCTGACTTCAGGTCCTGGACGTTAGAGGTTATCCTGTAAATCGCCAAAACGAAGATATTTAATGTGCAAAATTGTATATACTTAAGAAATGTAAATTTTGAATAATTTCTCTAATTAAATTAATTAACTACATTAAATTACAATTAAACTGAGGGTAATTCTTGTAATTCTTCTGTTTCAGCTACTGGCGAATTTAGGTGGCGTCCTTCTTCTTCCTCCTTTCCTGCGTCTCCTCCCTTATAAGCCACTTAACGTTTCGGCGGAAAATAAAAATTCCCGTTAAGGTCTCGTTAATCCTTTTGTGCTCCCAAGCCATTTCGCCGCTTAAGGATCATTTAATTATTTTTTTAAATCGTTTTAACATTTTTTTATTCTTCATTCAAGCGTCTTTTGACGATTAGGTTGTCTGGACGATCTTTTGTCACGAAGCAATTTTCTGGAAGAAGCTCCTGCCACCCCAAGCAAATTGACAATGGTTTTATGACAGGGCGGTTTTAATCTGTACAAATGGCCTTTTATCAACTCGACCTTTTTACGTGACAAAGAGCGGGACACTTCAAAGATATCACTTAAATTTTCGACCGTAAATTTTACAAAGATAATGCTTGCAAAACCCCTGGGTCTGTTACGCAACTGCCAGAACGACACACTCAAATATGAAAATCGACGAAATTTTACTTCCATGAAAAAACCCGCTACAAGACGTTCCATTTTGGGAGCTCGGTCAAGTTGGACCCCGACTTTCGATTTTTTATTTTTTTTCCAGTGGCATCACTTGTGCTGGTTTTGTGCTAAATTGTGCTGATATTTTTTTCAATTGTGCTAGTCTCTAAATAACAAAAAACTAAAAAACAAATCCGGGGGCCAACTTGACCGCCAGCCCCCCATTATTTTCATTTTTTTATAATAACAATAAGATAAAAACATTCTATAAAAGTCAGGGGGGCTAGCTGGTGGCGTTCACCGTTTTCATAGGATTAATATATTTTTTTTAATGTTACAAACAAGCACAATTGAAAAAAAAACAGCGTTACAATTGAGCACAAAACGAGTACAACTAGGAAAGTTAAAAATATTCTGAAAAAAGTTAGGGGGGCTACCTAGTGGCCGTCGGCATTGCCATAGAATTACTTTCAAATTTTTTTTGATTTGTTACAAACGGGCACAATTGGAGAAAGCATCGGTATTATTGAGCACAAAACGAGTACAATTGGGAATGCCAAAAATATTATAAAAAAATGAAAATAATGGGGGGCTGGTGGTCAAGTTGGCCCCCGGATTTGTTTTTTAGTTTTTTGTTATTTAGAGACTAGCACAATTGAAAAAAATATCAGCACAATTTAGCACAAAACCAACACAATTGATGCCACAGAAAAAAAAATAAAAAATCAAAAGTCGGGGGCTAACTTGACCGAGCTGCAAAGGAATTTACTATTACCTTTGTATATGGATTATAAGTAGGACAAGGGAGGTCCAAAAAGGTTTAGTACCGGTACAAGGCGGATAGATAGCGTCGGTACTTTCAAGATCGCTCGGCTTTTGACTTTGCTTATCATCCCCACTACGGCTTGGTTTCATTCATCAACAACCGGCAGACTCCGGCGGAGACACACCAGCAATGCGTCAAAATAAACAATGAAATTTAATACGACTGTTGCCGACAACGAACAAAATATCGTTGGTCCAAGTGTTACGGGTTTCTTCTTGAAAATATAGACGATGCTGCAGAAGTGGTTGCTATGGGCACCCAAGATGATGGAAGTGCTTTACCTGAAGCGCTTTCATCATCTCCCGAACAGTTAGATGTGACTCTAGAGGAATGCTCAGCCGTTCATCTTACGGAATATTTAATAAAAAAATGTGTCGAAAAACTTGAATGCCATAATTGTCAAAAAACCTTTCTGACGGTACAGAGTTTAGAAAACAAAGAAAAAATACTTAAATATATCTTTTTAATTATTGTCCTGAAAATACGTGTTCCTTACAAACCCCAACTGAACTTTTGAAAAAGTTTATAATAATTGCTATGAGAAAAATTAGGGGGGTTATTAAGCTCGGTCAAGTTAGCCTCCCACTTTCTGATTTTAATTTTTTTTTATGTCATCAATTGTGCTGGTGTTTTGCTTAATTGCGCTGATATTTATTTCAATTGTGCTAATCTAAAAAGCAAAAAAAAAATAAATAAATCTGGGGACCAACTTAAAAACCAACCTCTTATTCTTTTTCACTTTTTTACAATATTTTTGGCTTATTCAATTGTACTCGTTAACGATGTTTTTTTTAATTGTGCTCGTTTGTAAGTAAAAAATTTTTTTAAACAAATTTGAGGAGAGACTTGACCCTCCAGCCTCCAATTATTTTTCACTTTTTTTACAATATTTTTGCATTATTCAATTGTGCTTATTTTGTGCTTACTGATACCGGTATATTTTGCTTTTTAGTAAGAAGCACAATTGAAATATACATCAGCATAATAGAGCAGAAAAGTAGCAGAATTGAATAAGCCAAAAATATTGTAAGAAAATGAAAAATAATGGCAGGCTGGTCAAATCGCCTATGAAATTAGTTTTTAATTTTTTTTTCTACTTACAAACGAGCACAATTGAAAAA
This sequence comes from Pyrochroa serraticornis, assembly GCA_905333025.2. Classification (NCBI taxonomy): domain Eukaryota; kingdom Metazoa; phylum Arthropoda; class Insecta; order Coleoptera; family Pyrochroidae; genus Pyrochroa; species Pyrochroa serraticornis. Next base: position 1,111,341 of record HG995157.1, on the reverse strand, counting down.
ACACCGGTATCAGTGGGCACAAAACGAGCACAATTGAATAAGCCAAAAATATTGCAAAAAAGTGAAAAAATGGGCTGCTAGCAATCAACTTGGCCCCCGGATTTGTTTTCAATATTTTACTCTTTAGAGATGAGTACAATTGAAATAAATATCGGCACAATTGAGCACAAAACCAGCACAATTTATGACATTAAAAAATATTAAAATCTGAAAGTGAGAGGCTAACTTGACCGAACTGGGTTATTAAAGTTTTCTTGGGCCAAAAAATATTGTAAAGCGCATAAAAGTTTCTATTATAAAAACTGGAACTAAAAATGTCCCGAAATGACTTCAAACAGAAACATCTGCATCACATAGAGATTTTATTTTAGAATTTTGAAACAAGACATTAATTTATAAGTGAAGCCAAATTTAAAACTACAAAGAAGCCAACCAAAATATCTATTCTGCAGCATTAGTAAATTATTTGTTCTCTTTTTCACGGGTAAAAAATTCTGTATTCGCGGATCCAAAACTATCGGTTTATCAAAATATTTATAAACAAACAAAATCTAGTGTCGTGATGCCGATATGTGACATTAAACTTAGAAAATTTGAGTGAAAGTTTATGAATGGCAAATAAGCTTTGTGTTTTCTTCAAAAAAATTGATCTGATAATAATAATTAATCTTGCTAAAATTCATCAAATTACTTTTATTATAATATATTTTTTTTATTATTTTGCAACCATGAAACGGATTCTTTATATTTCCAACAAATTACAAAATGCCACTCTGTATTAGCAGCACATTTTCGGAACGTACAATCGCCTTGCATTTCCAACTCGTATGTTAACATTTGAAACTAGCAACCCATTTTTATCGACTTAAGTGGATATCCGATTTTACTACGTAACGTGTCAAGTGTAAACAGCAAGGGCATTTACGTCGTTACGCACGAGATTCCAGTCTGCTTAGCTCAGATTTTTACCAAATGGATGGTTTGCATGGAATACCGATAGAGGCAGCACTTTCCACAAAGTAGCGTTGGCCTACTAGAAATAATCATACAACGTATTATATAGTATATATAGTATATATATATAGTATATATAGTATATAGTATATATAGTATATTACGTAAACGGGGACACTTACGAGGATGGTTGGTACAAGGGGTTTTGGTAAGGTTACGGCGTTTATGTTTATAAACAACTTAACGTCACCCATACTGGTAATCAATTCCATAAGAGTTTTCAATTAGTTTTGGTCGGCAACAATTTTTGGTAGGTATTTGGAAGGACGGCCGCATGGAGGGTGCAGGAATTTTAGATTACGGCTGCTACAAATACCACGGAAAATTCGAAAAAAACTTACCGAAAGGCTCGGGCTGTTTCGTTTTCGATAACGAGAAATTTATGCAGCACGGATTTTACGTCAATTTGCGAAACCCCGCTTTCGACTGCATCGGAGCTGATAAATTAGCATTGGACGACACTTTAGAAAGTTAGAAACTGGCGTTTTATTAGGGGGTGAAAATACGGGGGTTTTATTGATACAAGAAAAACTCGCAATAAATTCCCTCTAGTTTCCTCCATTAAAAGAAGAAATCTATAAATTCAGTGATTCAATGTGAATTTCAGATCCTGATTATCGCGGAAATCCTAGAGGAATCGTTCCAATTTGGCGAGCGAGAAGCGTAACTGAATTTATACCGGAACTGCTACCTCCAGAACCAGTTCAATTACCAATTGACGATTCTCAAATGATGATCGTTGATATCATTGATTACCTCCAACAATATGATGAGGGAGGAGACGCAGGAAAGGAGGAAGAAGAAGGACGCCACTTAAATTCGCCAGTAGCTGAAACAGAAGATTTACAAGAATTACCCCCAGTTTAATTGTAACTTAATGTAGTTAATTAATTTAATTAGAGAAATTATTCAAAATTTACATTTCTTAAGTATATACAATTTTGCACATTAAATATCTTCGTTTTGGCGATTTACAGGATAACTTCTAACGGCCAGGACCTGAAATCAGCATAGTAAGAAGAACCGCCTTTTCCTTTTCTTTTTTCTTAACAATATCGATGCATCTGTTCCTCCAAGTGCTTTTTCTCAACTTGATCGGTCTGCTGCCAACGTAACGACCTGAAAAGAAACAAAAATTATAAATCTTGAAACGGATTGGTGACGTCGATTTAGTAACGCCTTTTGTAATGCTTTTATTGTTGGTGGATGCGCCGCTTTAGGCAGTACTGAAATTATACGGCAATCGTCAGAACGCCCAGCGTCATTTCCTCTAGTGCCCACACATGTGGCCAGACGTGACAGTTCGGCGGCGCTACAGAGCCACAGGTGAGCCAAGTCGCCTTTAAATTTAGTCAAATTGATGTCCCAAATTTTATTAATTACGAAATAATTTTTTATTGATAATTTATTGATAAATTTGCTTGCAGCAAATTTACTAATGAAGGTTGTCGTATGTGCCGAGATTACTAAGAACTATAGAAAGAAAATCAAATCATATACAGGGTGGTTCACGGCTCATTAGAAAATAAAGAAACAAAGATACAAATCTGAAATTTTGTACATAGATCAAACGAAAATATTTCAGAGATAATACCGGAAGTTGATCTCAACTTCTTTATTTTAAATGGAACAGCCTCCATCTTTTTATTCTTTTTTCATTTTTGAAATGCCCATTGAATTTTAGTATGGGTCTCTGAAGACGATCATGCAACCATATTGCGCCATTTCGATCATTTAAAAAAATTCCTCCATCAATCGCTTTAAGTGATAATTTTCAGTGCTTCAAAAACGATCACAAAAGAGGTTCGAATACAAGTACCTGGCCCATTGTAATAGAAATTCTAAGAACTTACATATGAGCCAAAAATGAAAATCCTGTATTGGTAAATAAGAAAGTTGAATTTCTATTTTTGACCGATTTTCTTTATTCGTTAATTCTTACTTAAAAATTAAATGTTAAAATCAAATTTTCGCCGTTGTGTTGCGTTAACAAACCAAAAAGTCTAAAATGGGGCAATAAAACGGCATAAAGAATTGTTTTTTTTTTTCAAAAATACTAAAACTGAAATTAATTACTCTGAGTCAACGAATTTTTTTTAATGTAACTGGTCTTTAATCGATAAATTCCAGAACATTTAACAAAATTAAATACTTCAAAACTAAAGATTTTAACAGAAATTCAAAGAACTTTCTAATTAGTCCAAAACGAAAGTCTTGTGGTGGTAACTGAGAAAGTTGAGTTTTAATTTTTGTATTGTCTAATTAAAATACGAAAAAAACAAGAAACTTACCGTTCATTTCCTTCATAGCTTTCGTGAAGTCGGCCGGATCCTTGAAGCTTATGAAGCAGTACCCTTTGCTCTTACTGGTCCGTCTGTCTCTTATAACTTTCGCCCTTTGAAAGGACGGAAATTTGTTAAATGTTCTTGTTAAAAGTTCATCAGTCACGTCGTTGCCCAAATCCCCACAAAAAATTCGAAAATCATCTTCAGGCCAATCAGCCAATGACTGATCTTCCCATGTTTGTCCTCCAGCTACACGCATCAATTTATGATTCTTAGTTCCTCCACCTCTTCTTTTAAAATCATACGGTCCAAACGACTGAAGCGCACTACTCGCTTTACCTTGCGAAATCGCCAATGCTGCACTAATTGTCTCATGTTTTAACTTCTTCAGTTTCTTTTCTACTTTATTTTGTAACGCCATAAAATCAACTGCTGATTGTTTAGCAACTGCTGTTGGTGCAGGTTTTGGGGTAGGTGCAGCATATAAAGTGGGTTTTGCAGAAACTACAGCCGGTTGATATATGATAGGATGTGAAAATATTTCGTAATTAGATTTTTTATGTTTGACTTGATGAGATATTAACATTGGAGGTGTAGGTGGAGGAGGTATATTTCCAAAACTAGGTAAGCCAAAACCAGCATGGTACATGCCTTGGCCCGAGATTTCAGCTTTAAATCTAAAATTTTAAGGTTAAGTTACAATTTCTCTTTAATTTTAAAACACGTACCTGTTCATTTCGTCTTCCATTTGACGGAATTTATTGGAATTCATTTTGCACATAACTTATTTCTTTCAGCGTTATAGTTTAAAAGAAATTTATTAAAATAATTTTGTTTACGACGAACTAACGTTTTCACAACAAACACTGTCAACTGTTAACTGATACTGAAAAAAATCTACGACACGAAGATTTATGAAAGGTTACAAGCGTGGAGGGGCACTCTTTGGCGCATGCGCAATAAGCCCGTTGTTTGAATTTGTGTCGTGGTTCTGAGCTTCTGCTAGATTTATTACGGTAAGTTTCTGCAAAATGTTTTGCAAATAATTAAGATAATATTTATATATCATAATTAATAAAAAGTAAATATAGTTTCATCGCAAGTGAAATTCCTGCCCCTAGACGCGTGACTCCAGAAAGTTCTAGAAAATTAAATCAGCGCTCTCTGCGTTCCTCGCCAGAAGCTCAATGACGTAACGAAGAAGTCAATCTAGCCTAAAATTATTTGACGTAAATTAATAGATTTAACCAAAAAATTGTATTAAATAGTACGCCGTGTCTAACCACACGCTAACCTGCGGCGTAAACCAGAGTTAACCGCACGCGAAATAGAAAAACCTCAAACATCGCTGCCAGCAGTGACGTCATTCTTGGGCGTCGACCCAATCCTAACAACGAGCGGCTGAGGAAAAATTTAGCAGAAGTTTAGAGTTTCATGAAAAGCAAAATTTACCATTAAAGGCAGTAGGAAGATTAAATCAGCTTCAACTGTTAAATACCCAATTAGTCTTGTGCTAATTTAGTAGTGTATAAAGAGTAAAATGAAATCTTGGATTGTTGAAAATGTTTAATAATTTGAAAATATTGTTTATAATTATGCTTTTATCCTAATTTAGGTTATTTCTTGTAATAAATCATTAGTCACGGTGACAAATTCTGTTTAGGGATGATTTAATCTATAAAAATTTCATTGTTTGTTACTTTTTAGTTTATAAATTGTTATACCTCTGTAGGAATTACAGTGATATTGATGTAATGATTAACTGGTTTAAAGAAAATAAAAAAAATGCAGAGAAAAACCTTCATTTATTAATCAATTTGTTTGATAACAGAAGATAGTTGCAAGTGTGCAAACATGCTCCCCCTTTTGAACCCAATCGGATTCAGGACATTACCTACTACGCGCCTAAGGTGACGATTAACTCCTTTAACGCCACTTTTCCAAATTCCTCCCAACTGAGGTGAACGAGATGCAGTTAACTTCCATTTAATGTACGATGTATGCTAATTTGATCCATTTGTTCGACTTCCTTTACAAATTGGTTCCGAATCAGTCAAATAGTAGAAAGTACTGACTTGTCCCATTTTAATGGCATGGACCATAACTACAGAAGAATGACTTTTGCTTTAACAATGACGGGCCCGATTTAGCAACAGCTCCCAAAATAGAAAGTTTTGTAGCTTTTTGTCTGAACAATCACGGGTCCGATAAGTCCCAATGGGTCAAAAATACTAGCAACAACTCCCAAAATGAGCTCGGTCAAGTTGGCCCCCGACTTTTGATTTTTTATTTTTTTTCTATGGCATCAATTGTGCTGGTTTTGTGCTAAATTATTATTATTATTATTATCAGAAAACGCCAATCGGCAATATACACACAAATCTTACAATAAAGTACAGTGAGAAGAAAAAAAAAATGAGAAATTATAATAGTTTTTTAGCGTTGGTTAGAAACGTAGCGGAAGACACTTCAAAAAATTCCAGGTCACTGCAGTAGTTATTAACTAATTTAGAGATCCTATTTCTAGGACCATTACACACATATTTTTTATTTGATTTTATTGAGTTCAGAAGTCTGCGTGCTCTAATATCTGGTCTAGTACAGATGAATCCAAACTGCTCGAGGATTTCGGGTGAGTCGATGTGCCCGTTGACTATATTGTTGAATATTGATAGATCCGAGACCTCTCTGCGGACCAATAAGCTGCTGATCCTGTATTGGTGAAATATGTCGTCTGTATTTGTGGTTCTGGTATGGTAAGCGATGTATTTACAGAGCTTCCGCTGTTAGCTAATTTGGTGTCCCAGGACATCTTAGACGGAATGACGAGGTCACTGCGTCTCTTGTTCTTGACGAACTTCCAGAATTGTGTTGAGTCCCTCTCTACTTGATGTTCAACTCTACAAATGTATTCATCGTAGCAATCAGAACTAAGGTTTTTGCATTCCTGTCTCAGTTTGCGAAAATGGAGATAAGCAGATCTAGTACGTGCTTCTTTGTAGTTGGCATGAGCCGTTCTCTTAAGTTTGATTTTTCGTTTTAGCTCTGCTGTGAACCACTTAGGAAAATCATCAAATTTCTTATAGTGTATTGGAACAAACTGGGCAATGCCCTCGTTAAGGATATCATAGAACAATGGTATTTTATCATCAACTGATTCAGTTCTGTAGATTGCAATCCAGTTTGTGTTTAGAAAGTATCCGTTGAGCGCTGGGTAATCTGCATGTTTAAACTAGTAGTATGGAATGTTGCTTGGTTTTAGTTCCGCTTTGTGTGATAGGTACATATCTATCGATGGGTGGTGTGTGTCTTCTTCCATTATGGGTACAGTCCTTACGATCTATATTTCAGTGTTGGAAAAGCAGAGGTCAAGGAGACGACCGTATGTGTTCTGGACAACATTCATCTGTGTACATCCTATCAAGAGCATTTCATTGTAGAGCAGATTTGCACAGACTTCTTTAGGCTGGCTGCTGGGTAAGTTGTAGTCCCCTGTGAACATTAATTTACAGTTAGGGTATTTAGCTCTAATGAAGGTCAATGTGTCAATGTAACTAGTAAACGTATCTATTGTAGATTGTGGTGGCATGTAGATGCAACCAACTATGACGTCCCCATCCATACATTTAACCTTGATGAATATTTGTTCGATGTTGCATGTATTAATATTTATTAACTCCACAGATATATTGCGTTTGACTGCAATAAGGACCCCACCTCCACGACTAAATTGTGCTGATATTTTTTTCAATTGTGCCAGTCTCTAGCTGGTGGCGTTCACCGTTTTCATAAGATTAATATATTTTTTTTAATGTTACAAACGATCACAATTAAAAAAACAGCGGTACAATTCAGCACAAAACGAGCACAACTAAAAAAGTTAAAAATATTCTGAAAAAAGTCAGGGGGGCTACCTAGTGGCCGTCTGCATTGCCATAGAATTACTTTCTAATTTTTTTTGATTTGTTACAAACGGGCACTATTGGAGAAAGCACCAGTATTATTGAGCACAAAAAGAGTACAATTGGGAATGCCAAAAATATTATAAAAAAATTAAAATAATGGGGGGCTGGCGGTCAAGTTGGCCCCCGGATTTGTCTTTTAGTTCTTTGTTATTTAGAGACTAGCACAATTTAGCACAAAACCAACACAATTAATGCCACAGAAAAAGAAATAAAAAATCAAAAGTCGGGGGCCATCTTGACCGAGCTCATTTTGGGAGTTGTTGCTAGTATTTTTGACCCATTGGGACTTATCGGACCCGTGATTGTTCAGACAAAAAGCTACAAAACTTTCTATTTTGGGAGCTGTTGCTAAATCGGGCCCATCATTGTTAAAGCAAAAGTCATTCTTCTGTAGTTATGATCCCTGCCATTAAAATGGGACAAGCCAGTACTTTCTACTATTCGACTGATTCGGAACCAATTTGTAAAGGAAGTCGAACAAATGGATCAAATTAGCATACCTCGTACATTAAATGGAAGTTAACTGCATCTCGTTCACCTCAGTTGGGAGGAATTTGGAAAAGTGGCGTTAAAGGAGTTAATCGTCACCTTAGGCGCGTAGTAGGTAATGTCCTGAATCCGATTGGGTTCAATAGGGGGAGCATGTTTGCACACTTGCAACCATCTTCTGTTATCAAACAAATTGATTAATAAATGAAGGTCTTTCTCTGCATTTTTTTTATTTTCTTTAAACCAGTTAATCATTACATCAATATCACTGTAATTCCTACAGAGGTATAACAATTTATAAACTAAAAAGTAACAAACAATTAAATTTTTATAGATTAAATCATCCCTAAACAGAATTTGTCACCGTGACTAATGATTTATTACAAAAAATAACCTAAATTAGAATAAAAGCATAATTATAAACAATATTTTCAAATTATTAAACATTTTCAACAATCCAAGATTTCATTTTACTCTTTATACACTACAAAATTAGCACAAGACTAATTGGGTATTTAACAGTTGAAGCTGATTTAATCTTCCTACTGCCTTTAATGGTAAATTTTGCTTTTCATGAAACTCTAAACTTCTGCTAAATTTTTCCTCAGCCGCTCGTTGTTAGGATTGGGTCGACGCCCAAGAATGACGTCACTGCTGGCAGCGATGTTTGAGGTTTTTCTACTTCGCGTGCGGTTAACTCTGGGTTACGCCGCAGGTTAGCGTGTGGTTAGACACGGCGTACTATTTAATACAATTTTTTGGTTAAATCTATTAATTTACGTCAAATAATTTTAGGCTAGATTGCCTTCTTCGTTACGTCATTGAGCTTCTGGCGAGGAACGCAGAGAGCGCTGATTTAATTTTCTAGAACTTTCTGGAATCACGCGTCTAGGGGCAGGAATTTCACTTGCGATGAAACTATATTTACTTTTTATTAATTATGATATATAAATATTATCTTAATTATTTGCAAAATATTTTGCAGAAACTTACCGTAATAAATCTAGCAGAAGCTCAGAACCACGACACAAACTCAAACTACGCGCTTATTGCGCATGCGCCAAAGAGTGCCCCTCCACGCTTGTAGCCTTTCATAAATCTTCGTGTCGTTGTAGATTTTTTTCAGTATCAGTTAACAGTTGACAGTGTTTGTTGTGAAAACGTTAGTTCGTCGTAAACAAAATTATTTTAATAAATTTCTTTTAAACTATAACGCTGAAAGAAATAAGTTATGTGCAAGATGAATTCCAATAAATTCCGTCAAATGGAAGACGAAATGAACAGGTACGTGTTTTAAAATTAAAGAGAAATTGTAACTTAACCTTAAAATTTTAGATTTAAAGCTGAAATTTCGGGCCAAGGCATGTACCATGCTGGTTTTGGCTTACCTAGTTTTGGAAATATACCTCCTCCACCTACACCTCCAATGTTAATATCTCATCAAGTCAAACATAAAAAATCTAATTACGAAATATTTTCACATCCTATCATATATCAACCGGCTGTAGTTTCTGCAAAACCCACTTTATATGCTGCACCTACCCCAAAACCTGCACCAACAGCAGTTGCTAAACAATCAGCAGTTGATTTTATGGCGTTACAAAATAAAGTAGAAAAGAAACTGAAGAAGTTAAAACATGAGAAAATTAGTGCAGCATTGGCGATTTCGCAAGGTAAAGCGAGTAGTGCGCTTCAGTCGTTTGGACCGTATGATTTTAAAAGAAGAGGTGGAGGAACTAAGAATCATAAATTGATGCGTGTAGCTGGAGGACAAATATGGGAAGATCATTCATTGGCTGATTGGCCTGAAGATGATTTTCGAATTTTTTGTGGGGATTTGGGCAACGACGTTACTGATGAACTTTTAACAAGAACATTCAACAAATTTCCGTCCTTTCAAAGGGCGAAAGTTATAAGAGACAGACGGACCAGCAAGAGCAAAGGGTACGGGTTCATAAGCTTCAAGGATCCGGCCGACTTCACGAAAGCTATGAAGGAAATGAACGGTAAGTTTCTTGTTTTTTTCGTATTTTAATTAGACAATACAAAAATTAAAACTCAACTTTCTCATTTACCACCACAAGACTTTCGTTTTGGGCTAATTAGAAAGTTCTTTGAATTTCTGTTACAATCTTTAGTTTTGAAGTATTTAATTTTGTTAAAACTACTGGAATTTAACGGTTAAAGACCAGTTACATTAAAAGAATTCGTTGACTCAGAGTAATTAATTTCAGTTTTAGTATTTTTGAAAAAAAAAAAGCAATTTTTTATGCCGTCTTATTCCCCCATCTTAGACTTTTTGATTTGTTAACGCAACACAACGGCGAAAATTTGATTTTAACATTTAATTTTTAAGTAAGAATTAACGAATAAAGAAAATCGGTCAAAAATAGAAATTCAACTTTCTTATTTACCAATACAGGATTTTCATTTTTAGCTCATATGTAAGTTCTTAGAATTTCTATTACAATGGGTCAGGTACTTGTATTCGAACCTCTTTTGTGATCGTTTTTGAAGCACTGAAAATTATCACTTAAAGCGATTGATGGAGGAATTTTTTTAAATGATCTAAATGGCGCAATATGGTTGCATGATCGTCTTCAGAGACCCATACTAAAATTCAATGGGCATTTCAAAAATGAAAAAAGAATAAAAAGATCGTGGGTGTTCCATTTAAAATAAAGAAGTTGAGATCTACTTCCGGTATTATTTCTGAAATATTTTCGTTTGATCTATGTACAAAATTTCAGATTTGTATCTTTGTTTCTCTATTTTCTAATGAGCCGTGAACCACCCTGTATATGATTTGACTTTCTTTCTATAGTTCTTAGTAATTTTGGCTGGAAAAGACGCGCTTCCACATACGACAACGTTCATTAGTAAATTTGCTGCAAGCAAATTCATCAATAAATTATCAATAAAAAATTATTTCGTAATTAATAAAATTTGGGACATCAATTTGACTAAAGTTAAAGGCGACTTGGCTCACCTGTGGCTCTGTAGCGCTGCCGAACTGTCACGTCTGGCCACATGTGAGGGCACTAGTGGAAATGACGCTGGGCGTCCTGACGCCTGCCGTACAATTTCAGTACTGCCTAAAGCGGCGCATCCACCAACAATTAAAGCATTACAAAAGGCGTTACTAATTCGTCGTCACCAATCCGTTTCAAGATTTATAATTTTTGTTTCTTTTCAGGTCGTTACGTTGGCAGCAGACCGATCAAGTTGAGAAAAAGCACTTGGAGGAACAGATGCATCGATATTGTTAAGAAGAAAGAAAAGGAAAGGGCGGCTCTCCTTACTATGCTGACTTCAGGTCCTGGCCGTTAGAAGTTATCCTGTAAATCGCCAAAACGAAGATATTTAATGTGCAAAATTGTATATACTTAAGAAATGTAAATTTTGAATAATTTCTCTAATTAAATTAATTAACTACATTAAGTTACAATTAAACTGGGGGTAATTCTTGTAATTCTTCTGTTTCAGCTACTGGCGAATTTAGGTGGCGTCCTTCTTCTTCCTCCTTTCCTGCGTCTCCTCCCTTATAAGCCACTTAACGTTTCGGCGGAAAATGAAAATTCCCGTTAAGGTCTCGTTAATCCTTTTGTGCTCCCAAGCCATTTCGCCGCTTAAGGGTCATTTAATTATTTTTTTAAATCGTTTTAACATTTTTTTATTCTTCATTCAAGCGTCTTTTGACGATTAGGTTGTCTGGACGATCTTTTGTCAGGAAGCAATTTTCTGGAAGAAGCTCCTGCCACCCCAGGCAAATTGACAATGGTTTTATGACAGGGCGGTTTTAATCTGTACAAATGGTCTTTTAAGAACTCGACCTTTTTACGTGACAAAGAGCGGGACACTTCAAAGATATCACTTAAATCTTCGACCGTAAATTTTACAAAGATAATGCTTGCAAAACCCCTGGGTCTGTTACGCAACTGCCAGCACGACACACTCAAATATGAAAATCGACGAACTTTTACTTACATGAAAAAACCCGCTACAAGACGTTCCATTTTGGGAGCTCGGTCAAGTTGGCCCCCGACTTTCGATTTTTTATTTTTTTTCCAGTGGCATCAATTGTGCTGGCTTTGTGCTAAATTGTGCTGATATTTTTTTCAATTGTGCTAGTCTCTAAATAACAAAAAACTAAAAAACAAATCCGGGGGCCAACTTGACCGCCAGCCCCCCATTATTTTCATTTTTTTATAATAACAATAAGATAAAAACATTCTATAAAAGTCAGGGGGGCTAGCTGGTGGCGTTCACCGTTTTCATGGGATTAATATATTTTTTTTAATGTTACAAACAAGCACAATTGAAAAAGAAAACAGCGTTACAATTGAGCACAAAACGAGTACAACTAGAAAAGTTAAAAATATTCTGAAAAAAATCAGGGGGCTACCTAGTGGCCGTCGGCATTGCCATAGAATTACTTTCAAATTTTTTTTGATTTGTTACAAACGGGCACAATTGGAGAAAGCATCGGTATTATTGAGCACAAAACGAGTACAATTGGGAATGCCAAAAATATTATAAAAGAATGAAAATAATGGGGGGCTGGTGGTCAAGTTGGCCCCCGGATTTGTTTTTTAGTTTTTTGTTATTTAGAGACTAGCACAATTGAAAAAAATATCTGCACAATTTAGCACAAAACCAACACAATTGATGCCACAGAAAAAAAAATAAAAAATCAAAAGTCGGGGGCTAACTTGACCGAGCTGCAAAGGAATTTACTATTACCTTTGTATATGGATTATAAGTAGGACAAGGGAGGTCCAAAAAGGTTTAGCACCGGTACAAGGCGGATAGATAGCGTCGGTACTTTCAAGATCGCTCGGCTTTTGACTTTGCTTATCATCCCCACTACGGCTTGGTTTCATTCATCAACAACCGGCAGACTCCGGCGGAGACACACCAGCAATGCGTCAAAATAAACAGTGAAATTTAATACGACTGTTGCCGACAACGAACAAAATATTGTTGGTCCAAGTGTTACGGGTTTTTTCTTGAAAATATAGACGATGCTGCAGAAGTGGTTGCTATGGGCACCCAAGATGATGGAAGTGCTTTACCTGAAGCGCTTTCATCATCTCCCGAACAGTTAGATGTGACTCTAGAGGAATGCTCAGCCGTTCATCTTACGGAATATTTAATAAAAAAATGTGTCGAAAAACTTGAATGCCATAATTGTCAAAAAACCTTTCTGACGGTACAGAGTTTAGAAAACAAAGAAAAAATACTTAAATATATCTTTTTAATTATTGTCCTGAAAATACGTGTTCCTTACAAACCCCAACTGAACTTTTGAAAAAGTTTATAATAATTGCTATGAGAAAAATTAGGGGGGTTATTAAGCTCGGTCAAGTTAGCCTCCCACTTTCTGATTTTAATTTTTTTTATGTCATCAATTGTGCTGGTTTTTTGCTTAATTGCGCTGATATTTATTTCAATTGTGCTAATCTAAAAAGCAAAAAAAAATAAATAAATTCGGGGACCAACTTAAAAACCAACCTCTTATTCTTTTTCACTTTTTTACAATATTTTTGGCTTATTCAATTGTACTCGTTAACGATGTTTTTTTTAATTGTGCTCGTTTGTAAGTAAAAATTTTTTTTAAACAAATTTGAGGAGAGACTTGACCCTCCAGCCTCCAATTATTTTTCACTTTTTTTACAATATTTTTGCATTATTCAATTGTGCTTATTTTGTGCTTACTGATACCGGTATATTTTGCTTTTTAGTAAGAAGCACAATTGAAATATACATCAGCATAATAGAGCAGAAAAGTAGCAGAATTGAATAAGCCAAAAATATTGTAAGAAAATGCAAAATAATGGCAGGCTGGTCAAATCGCCCATGAAATTAGTTTTTAATTTTTTTTTCTACTTACAAACGAGCACAATTGAAAAAACACCGGTATCAGTGGGCACAAAACGAGCACAATTGAATAAGCCAAAAATATTGCAAAAAAGTGAAAAAATGGGCTGCTAGCAGTCAAGTTGGCCCCCGGATTTGTTTTCAATATTTTACTCTTTAGAGATGAGTACAATTGAAATAAATATCGGCACAATTGAGCACAAAACCAGCACAATTGATGACATTAAAAAATATTAAAATCTGAAAGTGAGAGGCTAACTTGACCGAACTGGGTTATTAAAGTTTTATTGGGCCAAAAAATATTGTAAAGCGTATAAAAGTTTCTATTATAAAAACTGGAACTAAAAATGTCCCGAAATGACTTCAAACAGAAACATCTGCATCACATAGAGATTTTATTTTAGAATTTTGAATCAAGACATTAATTTATAAGTGAAGCCAAATTTAAAACTACAAAGAAGCCAACCAAAATATCTATTCTGCAGCATTAGTAAATTATTTGTTCTCTTTTTCACGGGTAAAAAATTCTGTATTCGCGGATCCAAAACTATCGGTTTATCAAAATATTTATAAACAAACAAAATTTAGTGTCGTGATGCCGATATGTGACATTAAACTTAGAAAATTTGAGTGAAAGTTTATGAATGGCAAATAAGCTTTATGTCTTCTTCAAAAAAATTGATCTGATAATAATAATTAATCTTGCTAAAATTCATCAAATTACTTTTATTATAATATATTTTTTTTATTATTTTGCAACCATGAAACGGATTCTTTATATTTCCAACAAATTACAAAATGCCACTCTGTATTAGCGGCACATTTTCGGAACGTACAATCGCCTTGCATTTCCAACTCGTATGTTAACATTTGAAACTAGCAACCCATTCTTATCGACTTAAGTGGATATCCGATTTTACTACGTAACGTGTCAAGTGTAAACAGCAAGGGCATTTACGTCGTTACGCACGAGATTCCAGTCTGCTTAGCTCAGATTTTTACCAAATGGATGGTTTGCATGGAATACCGATAGAAGCAGCACTTTCCACAAAGTAGCGTTGGCCTACTAGAAATAATCATACAACGCTACTACGTAAACGAGGACACTTACGAGGGTGGTTGGTACAAGGGGTTTCGGCAAGGTTACGGCGTTTATGTTTATAAACAACTTAACGTCACCCATACTGGTAATCAATTGCATAAGAGTTTTCAATTAGTTTTGGTCGGCAACAATTTTTGGTAGGTATTTGGAAGGACGGCCGCATGGAGGGTGCAGGAATTTTAGATTACGGCTGCTACAAATACCACGGAAAATTCGAAAAAAACTTACCGAAAGGCTCGGGTTGTTTCCTTTTCGATAACGAGAAATTTATGCAGCACGGATTTTACGTCAATTTGCGAAACCCCGCTTTCGACTGCATCGGAGCTGATAAACTAGCATTGGACGACACTTTAGAAAGTTAGAAACTGGCGTTTTATTAAGGGGTGAAAATACGGGGGTTTTATTGGTACAAGAAAAACTCGCAATAAATTCCCTCTAGTTTCCTCCATTAAAAGAAGAAATCTATAAATTCAGTGATTCAATGTGAATTTCAGATCCTGATTATCGCGGAAATCCTAGAGGAATCGTTCCAATTTGGCGAGCGAGAAGCGTAACTGAATTTATACCGGAACTGCTACCTCCAGAACCAGTTCAATTACCAATTGACGATTCTCAAATAATGATCGTTGATATCATTGATTACCTCCAACAATATGATAAGGGAGGAGATGCAGGAAAGGAGGAAGAAGAAGGACGCCACTTAAATTCGCCAGTAGCTGAAACAGAAGATTTACAAGAATTACCCCCCGTTTAATTGTAATTTAATGTAGTTAATTAATTTAATTAGAGAAATTATTCAAAATTTACATTTCTTAAGTATATACAATTTTGCACATTAAATATCTTCGTTTTGGCGATTTACAGGATAACTTCTAACGGCCAGGACCTGAAGTCAGCATAGTAAGGAGAGCCGCCCTTTCCTTTTCTCTTTTCTTAACAATATCGATGCATCTGTTCCTCCAAGTGCTTTTTCTCAACTTGATCGGTCTGCTGCCAACGTAACGACCTGAAAAGAAACAAAAATTATAAATCTTGAAACGGATTGGTGACGACGAATTAGTAACGCCTTTTGTAATGCTTTTATTGTTGGTGGATGCGCCGCTTTAGGCAGTACTGAAATTATACGGCAGGCGTCAGGACGCCCAGCGTCATTTCCTCTAGTGCCCACACATGTGGCCAGACGTGACAGTTCGGCGGCGCTACAGAGCGACAGGTGAGCCAAGTCGCCTTTAAATTTAGTCAAATTGATGTCCCAAATTTTATTAATTACGAAATAATTTTTTATTGATAATTTATTGATAAATTTGCTTGCAGCAAATTTACTAATGAAGGTTGTCGTATGTGGAAGCGCGTGTTTTCCAGCCGAGATTACTAAGAACTATAGAAAGAAAATCAAATCATATACAGGGTGGTTCACGGCTCATTAGAAAATAAAGAAACAAAGATACAAATCTGAAATTTTGTACATAGATCAAACGAAAATATTTCAGAAATAATACCGGAATTTGATCTCAACTTCTTTATTTTAAATGGAACACCCTCCATCTTTTTATTCTTTTTTCATTTTTGAAATGCCCATTGAATTTTAGTATGGATCTCTGAAGACGATCATGCAACCATATTGCGCCATTTCGATCATTTAAAAAAATTCCTCCATCAATCGCTTTAAGTGATAATTTTCAGTGCTTCAAAAACGATCACAAAAGAGGTTCGAATACAAGTACCTGGCCCATTGTAATAGAAATTCTAAGAACTTACATATAAGCCGAAAATGAAAATCCTGTATTGGTAAATAAGAAAGTTGAATTTCTATTTTTGACCGATTTTCTTTATTCGTTAATTCTTACTTAAAAATTAAATGTTAAAATCAAATTTTCGCCGTTGTGTTGCGTTAACAAACCAAAAAGTCTTAAATGGGGCAATAAAACGGCATAAAGAATTGTTTTTTTTTCAAAAATACTAAAACTGAAATTAATTACTCTGAGTCAACGAATTTCTTTTAATGTAACTGGTCCTTAATCGATAAATTCCAGAACATTTAACAAAATTAAATACTTCAAAACTAAAGATTTTAACAGAAATTCAAAGAACTTTCTAATTAGTCCAAAACGAAAGTCTTGTGGTGGTAAATGAGGAAGTTGAGTTTTAATTTTTGTATTGTCTAATTAAAATACGAAAGAAACAGGAAACTTACCGTTCATTTCCTTCATAGCTTTCGTGAAGTCGGCCGGATCCTTGAAGCTTATGAAGCCGTACCCTTTGCTCTTACTGGTCCGTCTGTCTCTTATAACTTTCGCCCTTTGATAGGACGGAAATTTGTTAAATGTTTTTGTTAAAAGTTCATCAGTAACGTCGTTGCCCAAATCCCCACAAAAAATTCGAAAATCATCTTCAGGCCAATCAGCCAATGACTGATCTTCCCATGTTTGTCCTCCAGCTACACGCATCAATTTATGATTCTTAGTTCCTCCACCTCCTCTTTTAAAATCATACGGTCCAAACGACTGAAGCGCACTACTCGCTTTACCTTGCGAAATCGCCAATGCTGCACTAACTGTCTCATGTTTTAACTTCTTCAGTTTCTTTTCTACTTTATTTTGTAACGCCATAAAATCAACTGCTGATTGTTTAGCAACTGCTGTTAGTGCAGGTTTTGGGGTAGGTGCAGCATATAAAGTGGGTTTTGCAGAAACTACAGCCGGTTGATATATGATAGGATGTGAAAATATTTCGTAATTAGATTTTTTATGTTTGACTTGATGAGATATTAACATTGGAGTTGTAGGTGGAGGAGGTATATTTCCAAAACTAGGTAAGCCAAAACCAGCATGGTACATGCCTTGGCCCGAAATTTCAGCTTTAAATCTAAAATTTTAAGGTTAAGTTACAATTTCTCTTTAATTTTAAAACACGTACCTGTTCATTTCGTCTTCCATTTGACGGAATTTATTGGAATTCATCTTGCACATAACTTATTTCTTTCAGCGTTATAATTTAAAAGAAATTTATTAAAATAATTTTGTTTACGACGAACTAACGTTTTCACAACAAACACTGTCAACTGTTAACTGATACTGAAAAAAATCTACAACGACACGAAGATTTAAGAAAGGCTACAAGCGTGGAGGGGCACTCTTTGGCGCATGCGCAATAAGCGCGTAGTTTGAATTTGTGTCGTGGTTCTGAGATTCTGCTAGATTTATTATGGTAAGTTTCTGCAAAATGTTTTGCAAATAATTAAGATAATATTTATATATCATAATTAATAAAAAGTAAATATAGTTTCATCGTAAGTGAAATTCCTGCCCCTAGACGCGTGATTCCAGAAAGTTCTAGAAAATTAAATCAGCGCTCTCTGCGTTCCTCGCCAGAAGCTCAATGACGTAACGAAGAAGTCAATCTAGCCTAAAATTTATTTGACGTAAATTAATAGATTTAACCAAAAAATTGTATTAAATAGTACGCCGTGTCTAACCACACGCTAACCTGCGGCGTAAACCTGAGTTAGCCGCACGCGAAATAGAAAAACCTCAAACATCGCTGCCAGCAGTGACGTCATTCTTGGGCGTCGACCCAATCCTAACAACGAGCGGCTGAGGAAAAATTTAGCAGAAGTTTAGAGTTTCATGAAAAGCAAAATTAACCATTAAAGGCAGTAGGAAGATTAAATCAGCTTCAACTGTTAAATACCCAATTAGTCTTGTGCTAATTTAGTAGTGTATAAAGAGTAAAATGAAATCTTGGATTGTTGAAAATGTTTAATAATTTGAAAATATTGTTTATAATTATGCTTTTATCCTAATTTAGGTTATTTTTTGTAATAAATCATTAGTCACGGTGACAAATTCTGTTTAGGGATGATTTAATCTATAAAAATTTAATTGTTTGTTACTTTTTATTTTATAAATTGTTATACCTCTGTAGGAATTACAGTGATATTGATGTAATGATTAACTGGTTTAAAGAAAATAAAAAAAATGCAGAGAAAAACCTTCATTTATTAATCAATTTGTTTGATAACAGAAGATGGTTGCAAGTGTGCAAACATGCTCCCCCTTTTGAACCCAATCGGATTTAGGACATTACCTACTACGCGCCTAAGGTGACGATTAACTCCTTTAACGCCACTTTTCCAAATTCCTCCCAACTGAGGTGAACGAGATGCAGTTAACTTCCATTTAATGTACGAGGTATGCTAATTTGATCCATTTGTTCGACTTCCTTTACAAATTGGTTCCGAATCAGTCGAATAGTAGAAAGTACTGACTTGTCCCATTTTAATGGCAGGGACCATAACTACAGAAGAATGACTTTTGCTTTAACAATGACGGGCCCGATTTAGCAACAGCTCCCAAAATAGAAAGTTTTGTAGCTTTTTGTCTGAACAATCACGGGTCCGATAAGTCCCAATGGGTCAAAAATACTAGCAACAACTCCCAAGATGAGCTCGGTCAAGTTGGCCCCCGACTTTTGATTTTTAATTTTTTTTTCTGTGGCATCAATTGTGCTGGTTTTGTGCTAAATTGTGCTAGTCTCTAAATAACAAAGAACTAAAAAACAAATCCGGGGGCCAACTTGACCGCCAGCCCCCCATTATTTTCATTTTTTTATAATATTTTTGGCATTCCCAATTGTACTCGTTTTGTGCTCAATAATACCGATGCTTTCTCCAATTGTGCCCGTTTGTAACAAATCAAAAAAAAATTTGAAAGTAATTCTATGGCAATGCCGACGGCCACTAGGTAGCCCCCCTGACTTTTTTCAGAATATTTTTAACTTTTCTAGTTGTACTCGTTTTGTGCTCAATTGTAACGCTGTTTTTTTTTCAATTGTGCTTGTTTGTAACATTAAAAAAAATATATTAATCCTATGAAAACGGTGAACGCAACCAGCTAGCCCCCCTGACTTTTATAGAATGTTTTTATCTTATTGTTATTATAAAAAAATGAAAATAATGGGGGGCTAATGGGAGAAATTCAATGGTTTGGTGCAACTATCTTCTCGATTTCGTTTACTTCTCAGGGGGATTTTCGTGCTTTTATTTTGAGTGTTTTATATCGGATTGCTTGGGGTGAGTTGCTCTTTCAGTTGATGCTTGTCATTTCTGATTTTGAAGCGTTATCTTTGTGATTTCTGCTAATTGCGCGGTTTGTTAACTCTTTTTTTCGTTATCGGTGTTGCTCATAGGCGCATATTATAGTTCTACCGCTTCGTTTAAGTCTTGTTTGCCGTGCCTGCTTCCCGAATTTTGCCGCCACACGTTGCTCTTCTATAGGAAACGAGTGTAGATGTTGGGCACTTGATAGCTTCTTGTGGCTGGTGACCGTGGGGCCTGCCTTGGGTCGTTGGGTGAATGATATATTATTCACTGAACTCTTGGGTATATTAATTTCGGCATGGCTCCGATTTGCGATGCGTGCGGAACTGCTTTTTCCTCATCGTCGCCCGGACTTTTGTGCGGTGGGACCTGCAAAAATTCTTATCATTTTGAATGCGTACAGCTGCCACGTGAGTTGGCTAAATTGTTGAAAGGTGTTGAAGGGTTTTCTTGGAAGTGCGATGGGTGTCAGCAGACCTGCATGAGCATTGATCGTGATGCCTTGGGCAGGATTCTTCAGGGCACGCTTAATCAGTCATTGTCTGTGTTAATGGGAAATATTGAGTCATTTAAAAGGGATTTCATGGATCTTGCTGCTCGTACACTGGGGGAGCGACGCGAATCTGGGTTGTCGATGGACCGTCCTTTACTCCGGGATGCTGTGTCCGAGTCTTACGCGGCGGTTGCAGCGGCGTCCGCCCGGTCTAAGGTTATTGTCAGGCCTGTTGATAGGAGGCAGAGTGGTGGGAAAACAAAAGCAGATATACTTGCCAAGGTTGACCCTGTCGGGGAGGAGATAGATATCATGCGGGTCAGACAGTCCAGAGATGGAGCGGTGATTTTAAGTTGTCGTAATGCTGATGAATCATCAAAATTCAGTAAACTGGCACGGGAAAAGCTGTCTTCTGATTATGAGGTGCAGGCATTAAAAACTGTGTGCCCTAAAGTAAGAATTGTGGGTATGTCTGAGTCCTTGGAAAAGAGTTTGCTGCGTGATTATCTGCGTAAGCAGAACAGCGATTTATTCGGGACGGACTCTGTTTGCGAAGTTGTGTCGGTTACGCCTCTGAAGAGAGATTCGGCTACATTTCAGGCGACGGTACGGGTTGATGCTGTCAGCTATAAAAGGGTATTGGATGTTGGTCATGTGTTGATTGGTCTGGATGGCTGCTCTGTGTATGACGCTGTCTCGCTTCGTAGGTGTTTTTGCTGCAATGGACTTAACCACATTGCTGATCGTTGTCCTAAGAAAAGCACTCCTGTGTGCCCTCTCTGTGCTGGGAACCACCCCGTTAAGGCGTGCCAGCTCAGTGCGGATCAAAAAAAACAGTACCGGTGTACCAATTGTATAGAGTTTAACAGGGGCCATGGAGGGACCTTGGATGTCGGCCGTGCGGCGTGGGACGCGGGTGCTTGTGGGGTTTATAATAAATCCCTTTCTAAATTAAAATGTGATCTCTTTGGCATTCCTTTTGACGGGAGTTTGGTCCGTTCGACCTCCTAGCAGTTAACTAGTTCATGTTCTGTTTCTTGTGTTGGACCCGATGTTCTTTTATACTATCAAAATGTCCGCGGTGTATGTACTAAGACACATGCTTTAGCAGATGCTGTTTTGTCGTGTTCCTACTCTATTATTATTTTTTCTGAGACATGGCTGCATTCAGGTATTGACTCTTCTGAGATTTTTAGTGAATGTTACACAGTTTTTAGAGAGGATAGAAATTTTCAGCGTGTGGGCTTGTCTCGGGGTGGTGGTGTACTGTTAGCGGTTGATAGCTCTTTGCCGACGTCTCCCCTTGTACTTACGGATTTGGGTTGGAAAGATTTGCCGTTAGTTGATGTACTCGCGGTTAAAGTTTCGTTGCGTTTTCGTCCGTTATACATTTTGGTTTTTTATATTCAGCCGCAGACAGGACTGCAAGTCTACGAGCAGGTATTTGAAATGCTGAGTTTGATTGAAAGTTTGTTGGGTGCAGATGTGATAATATGTGGGGACTTTAATTTATGTGACTATATTCGGTATCTGGATGAGGGAAGGGTTGTTGGAGCTACAGCTGCACTGTTAAATTTTCTTGAGCTTATGAACTATGCGCAGTATAATAAAGTTTATAATAATTGTAGACGTATTCTAGATCTATTTATTAGCAGTTTTCCCTGTCCCGTGGAGAGAGCGCGGGACACTCTGTTGCCTGAAGATGATTATCATCCGGCGCTATCTGTTGTGGTTGGGCGGGCTGGGCGTGTGAGTTCTCACCGCCACCTTCGAGGCAATGATGATCTGAGTTTTAAATTTCGAAAGGCTAACCTGGTTGAGGTTTATAGGAGCTTATCTGAGGTGGATTGGTCTGTCCTATCGGTGGATCTCAATGTTGATGAGGCCTGCAACATTTTCTACGGCAAGCTTTATTCATGCTTTGAGAGGTTTGTTCCTAGAGGTGCCACCCATCGTTCGAGACGTTATCCTCCTTGGTTTAGTAGAGATATAATTAGAAACATTAAACGCAAGTGGAAATTATTGAGACATATTAGTAGGGTGGGGGGAGAGTGTTTAAAAGTTGAGTTCCGACTGCTGAGAGCGAATATCAAGAGATCCATTGATTCCTCCCGAAAAGCCTATATTGCTGGTGTTGAACGTAACATTAGAGATGACCCATCTAAGTTCTGGTCGTATGTAAGTACGAAATCGAACTCTGTTTCTGGGGAAATGACGTTTCGGGATCGCCGGTTGGATTCGCCGCGGGAGATTGTGGACGCGTTTGCTGCGTTTTTTGCTTCAACGTATGGCGCATTGCGCCAGTCTGTTGACGATAGCGCGGACGGACTTAGGGGTGATTGTCTGAACATTGTTGGTTTCTCGGCGCGGGAAGTTTTGGCGGTGCTGATGAAGATGAGAGGAAGATTGACGGCTGGGCTTGATGGGGTTCCCGCGTTCTTGTTGAAGGATTGCGCATCCGTGCTTGCGTGGCCTCTATCGCGGGTTTTCACTATTGTGGTTGGACATGGCATATTCCCTGATATGTGGAAGAGTGCAAGGGTTACTCCAGTTTTCAAAAAGGGAGATACTGGGAAGATTGAGAATTATAGGCCGGTTTCTATTATTTCCAATTTTGCTAAGGTGTTTGAAACTTTATTGCATGGATGCATTTATCACCATGTTAAACCCAGGATTACGGACATGCAGCATGGCTTTATGAGGGGTAGGTCTACGGTGACCAATTTGCCATGCATTTCGGATTTTATTGCTCGGAGTATTGATGATAGTGTGCAAACTGATGTCATTTATACAGACTTTTCTAAAGCATTTGATAGTCTGGACCAAGGTATCTTATTGAGGAAACTGCATTTGTTTGGGTTGTCTGATATGTTAATTCAGTTGTTTAGATCCTATTTTGCCGATAGAAAGCAATGTGTGTTTTGGAACGGCTTTAAGTCACACAATATAATGGTTATGTCTGGCGTACCGCAGGGTTCGGTTTTGGGTCCTCTTCTTTTTAACATTTTTGTTAACGACATTGTTGGAAATTTGGGAGACGGTTGCCTAATTTTTGCGGATGATGTTAAAATATTTAAAAGGATTGCTCACCGAAGTGACTGTGAAGAGCTCCAATTAAATTTGACACGAATTGTTAATTGGAGCAATATTAATTGCTTAGATCTGAATGTTGATAAGTGCTGCGTGGTGTCTTACACGACTAGGGATACTAGTATCAAGTTTGATTACATGGTGGCTGAATGTAAAATTCAGAGATTATCCTCTTATAGAGATTTGGGCGTGTTATTTGATAGTAGGCTGTCTTTTGCGGATCATATACAAGTGACGGTTGCTGCGGCGTATAGAGCCCTGGGTTGTGTTATAAGAAATTCCAGTGAGTTTACTTCCACTAGCTCTATAAAGTTACTATATTGTTCACTTGTTAGATCAAAACTTGAGTATGCATCGATTGTTTGGTCGCCCATATACCTGGTTCATAGAAAAAGTTTAGGGAAAGTACAGAGAAGAGCTGGTAAATATATGTGTTATAGGATGGAAGGGAGTTGTGCGGAGCAATTAAATAAATAAGAGTAAGATAACGTAGAAATGTATTTAGTGTGGTACGACTTACTGCTAGGAGTTCTGGTGGCCAAAAGACATGGAGTGTAGTTCCCAAAAATACAACTAAACTTGAGAACCCCCACCCTCTCACCAAACATTGGTCTAGGGGGTGGGACCACCCCCGCACTACCTAAGGTTAGCGCGCACATACTCCCCACCTTGACAAGTCGTCAATATAAAAAAGATACATACAAGAAATAATGAACATACATAAGGCGCTCTAGATAGTTTAACTTCTGTAACATCAACATTAAATTACACATTAATTAATTAAATTACGTGATTACAATTACAACTGCAGGAAAAAACTGAAACAAAATTATTTTGAGCAAATTAAAAAAAAACATGGGTATACATATTATTAAATATACAGACTGTCAAATTGCAAATGAACATTAAATGACCAGCCACCAAATGAAAGTAAATCAAACCCCTTGTAAATAATTAAAAATCTAGCGAGCAAATTCATAAAATAACTGGCATTAGCCAAAGAACATAGAAAAATCTTTCGCATCAAACTTAAATAACATGCAAAGAAAACAAAAAAACAATCACAAATTATGATTTACAATGTTCACGCATAAAAGGAGAAATAAAAGTACATATACACCTGCCCTTACGGAGGGCTTTGCGCACATCTTTGCAACCGCGCACTGTCGCACACACAAACACTACCCACGCCCAATTACGCTGCAGAATCGGCATCGGACTCTGACTCCATGGGCACGGCTAGCTTCCTGGTGCTGCGTTTAAGCACCCTCCAGCAGTCTGGATGGTAACCACTCGAACCTCCTTATCAAGGCCGAGATGGACCTCGATAACTCGATCCAACCTCCACATCAAGGGTGGACCGTTATCCTCGGAAATGCGAACCATACGTCACGGTGTTATTTGAGAATCATCTGATTCTCGCCATTTTGTCCATCTCCACATTTCCACCAGCACCTCCAGTTGTCACCGCTTCCAAACGATTTTCTGGAACCTGTTATAGGTTTGGCTCCACAGGAGCCACAAGCGGCTCTCCAATTAGGAAATAACCGGGAGTGAGAACTTGCTGGTTATTGGAATTATTGCTGAGAGAGGAAAGGGGACAGGAGTCTATGATAATTCTAACCCACAGTGTGGTAATTTCTTCAAAATTTAAAGTATTACCTAAAACGCTATTCAACTGCAGGTTATTTAAAAAATGCACCAGATGTCAATTTGCCTAGTAGCTCTAGGTGTATCACCTTAGTCACTAAGCAAATAAAATAAGTAGCGCAATTACCGACAAAATCGGTTGCTTTTCAATAAACCACCGCGCCAAAGGTTTTAATAGATGAGCCCAAAAAAGCGCATAAGTCATATAAACTACGCTCGCGATAGCGGTCCATCCCAGAAATTTTATGCCAGATAGAAATTGCAACAGCGCCAAAAAATCTCTGCAAAGAGCCACGACAGAAGCAGGTAATTTTTTATCCCAATTTACCTTCAATAACCATAACTGCTGCAGAATGAGTTTACCCTTGACAATGACCGGGGCAATAAATCCTAGAGGATCAAACAGCTGCGACACAAATGACAAAGAGGCCGTTTCGAAACCTTCTCAGAAACAGGTAAAGCCTTTATTCAAAAAATAAAACAGTCCGAGGAACATTTCCAGGACAAACCTAAAATAAATCCTAGAGGATCAAACAGCTGCGACACAAATGACAAAGAGGCCGTTTCGAAACCTTCTCAGAATCAGGTAAGGCCTTTATTCAAAAAATAAAACAGTCCGAGGAACATTTCCAGGAAAAACTCAAAGTTTTGGAAATTTCCAATTTTCGTACAAAGGAGTCCGTAATAAAATTCAATTGTGAACCTGGATCCCATAAAGTTCGGCATCGAACCCACCGACCATCTACTACAACAACCAAAACTACCGCTGTGGACAATAGTACTTGATTGGGGAAGAAACAATAAGTAGAGATGCTAGCACATAAATTTATCACCGACAACTCATTTGAGGGACTGAAGCCTAAATTTAACAAGGAATAATGCAATTGCTTGAAACTAAAGCATCTAGACTGCGATTTACACCCTGCCGTTTTATGACGTTTCGTCGCAAGCCAATTCTTGCACAGTTGCAAGTTAGAGCATCTTTTAATGCGCTCATTAGGAGCCAAATTTAAATACTCAGGACAATCCTGTATAGAATGCGAAGCGTCTTTACAATGAAAACAATATGGCCGTTTTCCTTCGCCTTTGGTCGCAACGTACGACCTTTCAACTTTAATCTGGCGTCGCCGATATTCTAATTTTTCCGGTACGGTCTTCAGATTTTCTAATGGCTTCAAAAGTCTAGCTCGTTGTGGAACAAACTCAAACCGTTCATACGAAGGGACTGCAATATCCAACGTGTTTTCCCATAATTGGGAAGACTCCACGTGGAATTTCTGCACATGATCTTCGACAATTAATTGCTCATTCTGATACCGCGTTTCGAGCAACTTACACACCATATCATACCCCTGATCCGATATTTCCACCGTGGCAATGGCTTGTAACGCGTCCCCTTTTAGAGCCGAAATTAAATAAAGTAGTTTTGAACAATTATCGATGCCAGTATCACTATGGATCAAACCTTTGAAGGCATTAGAAAATGACCGCCACGCCGTGTGAGACCCGTCAAACGACGGCAAATTTATATCCGGCAACTTAACAACAGGCCTACGCACCGAAAGAGTTGCCGGTGTCGATTTTGGAAATGAACTTACTAATTCTCTAATCAATAAGAGGGCTTCATCATAACAAATCTCAAAATTGACGAAATTGTCAAGCGCCTCCTTTTCTGCCTCTTCATCCCCATCGACCAAACATAAAATGTCTGTATAAATTTCCTCAAATTTCTCCTTCAATGGAGGAAGAGACTCCAATTTGAGTTGCACCCTACTCTTGTCGGTATTATTATCAAACTTTTCAACCTCGTTGATTAACCGAGTAAGAGTGCCCTTAATAATACTCCTAACAGTTGATAAGCGCTTTAATTCTTTCGATGATTCCATCGCAATTAAGACAAATATACACTTAACAAACCAAAAAATAAAAAGAATACGTCGATTATAAAATAATTACACCGTTACCTCACATAAGATGACCAACACTGTTAGTCAAATTTCCACAATCATGGATTAAAAGATAAGGACGGGAATAAACACTAAATACAAGAACAAAGGAATAACCTTGAGAGCCGCTTACCTTTCTCTAACTGCTTCCACGAAAATATATTCGAAGGACCACCACAGAAACATTAATAAAATAATTGCACTGATTCAAAAAACATCCGGTTCGATTGGACCAAAATGTGCGACGGCACCGCAGTTAAATAAATAAGAAAGATAACGTAGAAATGTATTTAGTGTAGTACGACTTACTGCTAGGAGTTCTGGTGGCCAAAAGACATGGAGTGTAGTTCCCAAAAATACAACTAAACTTGAGAACCCCCACCCTCTCACCAAACATTGGTCTAGGGGGTGAGACCACCCCCGCACTACCTAAGGTTAGCGCGCACAGGAGTTATCCGTCAAGGGGTTGTCTTCAGAAGAGTTTACTTGTTAAGTTGGAACTCAATGAATTGATGGATAGACGTTGATATGCTGCGGTTCTCCTTCTGCATAAAATATTGAGTGGAAAGGTTGAATGTTCCTACGTCTTGGGCAAACTAAACTTTCGGGTTCCTAGATCTGGCATTAAAGAATGCTTGACATTCTACAGCAGGAGGAGTAGAATAAATATTGGACAGGGTGCCCCCATTAATTTCATTTGTGAGGCTTACAACAGCGTATGTGAAGAGGTAGACATTTTTTCTGCAACGCCGCGGGAAATAAGAAATAAAATGTTATTGAGCTATTTCTGTTAATTGTTAATCTGCTAATTGTTAATTCTGTTAAAGTGTCTTGTCCTACATGATGTTATAGAATTATTATTTAGTTATTAGCCTGTAATTGGGTAGTTACCTGTAGGTTAATTAATTCATTAAATTAAATTAAATTAAATTATCTTTGTAAAATTTACGGTCGAAGATTTAAGTGATATCTTTGAAGTGTCCCGCTCTTTGTCACGTAAAAAGGTCGAGTTGTTAAAAGGCCATTTGTACAGATTAAAACCGCCCTGTCATAAAACCATTGTCAATTTGCTTGGGGTGGCAGGAGCTTCCTCCAGAAAATTGCTTCCTGACAAACGATCGTCCAGACAACCTAATCGTCAAAAGACGCTTGAATGAAGAATAAAAAAATGTTAAAACGATTTAAAAAAATAATTAAATGACCCTTAAGCGGCGAAATGGCTTGGGAGCACAAAAGGATTAACGAGACCTTAACGGGAATTTTTATTTTCCGCCGAAACGTTAAGTGGCTTATAAGGGAGGAGACGCAGGAAAGGAGGAAGAAGAAGGACGCCACCTAAATTCGCCAGTAGCTGAAACAGAAGAATTTCAAGAATTACCCCCAGTTTAATTGTAACTTAATGTAGTTAATTAGTTTAATTAGAGAAATTATTCAAAATTTACATTTCTTAAGTATATACAATTTTGCACATTAAATATCTTCGTTTTGGCGATTTACAGGATAACTTCTAACGGCCAGGACCTGAAGTCAGCATAGTAAGGAGAGCCGCCCTTTCCTTTTCTTTCTTCTTAACAATATCGATGCATCTGTTCCTCCAAGTGCTTTTTCTCAACTTGATCGGTCTGCTGCCAACGTAACGACCTGAAAAGAAACAAAAATTATAAATCTTGAAACGGATTGGTGACGACGAATTAGTAACGCCTTTTGTAATGTTTTAATTGTTGGTGGATGCGCCGCTTTAGGCAGTACTGAAATTGTACGGCAGGCGTCAGGACGCCCAGCGTCATTTCCACTAGTGCCCTCACATGTGGCCAGACGTGACAGTTCGGCGGCGCTACAGAGCCACAGGTGAGCCAAGTCGCCTTTAACTTTAGTCAAATTGATGTCCCAAATTTTATTAATTACGAAATAATTTTTTATTGATAAATTATTGATAAATTTGCTTGCAGCAAATTTACTAATGAACGTTGTCGTATGTGGAAGCGCGTGTTTTCCAGCCAAACTTACTAAGAACTATAGAAAGAAAGTCAAATCATATACAGGGTGGTTCACGGCTCATTAGAAAATAAAGAAACAAAGATACAAATCTGAAATTTTGTACATAGATCAAACGAAAATATTTCAGAAATAATACCGGAAGTAGATCTCAACTTCTTTATTTTAAATGGAACACCCTCGATCTTTTTATTCTTTTTTCATTTTTGAAATGCCCATTGAATTTTAGTATGGGTCTCTGAAGACGATCATGCAACCATATTGCGCCATTTCGATCATTTAAAAAAATTCCTCCATCAATCGCTTTAAGTGATAATTTCCAGTGCTTCAAAAACGATCACAAAAGAATTTCGAATACAAGAACCTGGCCCATTGTAATGGAAATTCTAAGAACTTACATATTAGCCAAAAATGAAAATCCTGTAGTGGTAAATAAGAAAGTTGAATTTCTATTTTTGACCAATTTTCTTTATTCGTTAATTCTTACTTAAAAATTAAATGTTAAAATCAAATTTTTGCCGTTGTGTTGCGTTAACAAACCAAAAAGACTAAAATGGGGCAATAAGACGGCATAAAAAATTGTTTTCTTTTCAAAAATACTAAAACTGAAATTAATTACTCTGAGTCAACGAATTCTTTTAATGTAACTGGTCTTTAACCGTTAAATTCCAGTAGTTTTAACAAAATTAAATACTTCAAAACTAAAGATTGTAACAGAAATTCAAAGAACTTTCTAATTAGCCCAAAACGAAAGTCTTGTGGTGGTAAATGAGAAAGTTGAGTTTTAATTTTTGTATTGTCTAATTAAAATACGAAAAAAACAGGAAACTTACCGCTCATTTCCTTCATAGTTTTCGTGAAGTCGACCGGATGCTTGAAGCTGATGAACCCGTACCCTTTGCTCTTGCTGGTCAGTAATTGCAAAAAATTGAGATTTTGGTAGAAGAAAATCGCCTTAAATTGGGGGAAAATTCGGAAAATGATGAAAAATTGCATGTTATTATGGAAAAAATTCCTGCGCCTCCCCCGTTCCAGATTATCGCATCGACAAATCAGTGAATGTAGGAGCCGCACTATGTCCAATCGTACGATTTGAATAATCAGAGTGGGAAAGGATTTCGAATCGTTTCGGCGTGCAACGCTAAAGGTGCATTTTTTAACAAACTTCCTCGAGGAGCAATCCTTTAAATTTCGTCCTTTAGAAGCGTGTTTCCATGACAACTTTTGGTGGAAACGCGGCTTTTAGCGGAACAAATTAACAAAAAAAAAAACGAAAGTCTTGTGGTGGTAACTGAGAAAGTTGAGTTTTAATTTTTGTATTGTCTAATTAAAATACGAAAAAAACAAGAAACTTACCGTTCATTTCCTTCATAGCTTTTGTGAAGTCGGCCGGATCCTTGAAGCTTATGAACCCGTACCCTTTGCTCTTGCTGGTCCGTCTGTCTCTTATAACTTTCGCCCTTTGAAAGGACGGAAATTTGTTGAATGTTCTTGTTAAAAGTTCATCACTAACGTCGTTGCCCAAATCCCCACAAAAAATTCGAAAATCATCTTCAGGCCAATCAGCCAATGAATGATCTTCCCATGTTTGTCCTCCAGCTACACGCATCAATTTATGATTCTTAGTTCCTCCACCTCTTCTTTTAAAATCATACGGTCCAAACGACTGAAGCGCACTACTCGCTTTACCTTGCGAAATCGCCAATGCTGCACTAACTTTCTCATGTTTTAACTTCTTCAGTTTCCTTTCTACTTTATTTTGTAACGCCATAAAATCAACTGCTGATTGTTTAGCAACTGCTGTTGGTGCAGGTTTTGGGGTAGGTGCACCATATAAAGTGGGTTTTGCAGAAACTACAGCCGGGTGATATATGATAGGATGTGAAAATATTTCGTAATTAGATTTTTTATGTTTGACTTGATGAGATATTAACATTGGAGGTGTAGGTGGAGGAGGTATATTTCCAAAACTAGGTAAGCCAAAACCAGCATGGTACATGCCTTGGCCCGAAATTTCAGCTTTAAATCTAAAATTTTAAGGTTAAGTTACAATTTCTCTTTAATTTTAAAACACGTACCTGTTCATTTCGTCTTCCATTTGACGGAATTTATTGGAATTCATCTTGCACATAACTTATTTCTTTCAGCGTTATAGTTTAAAAGAAATTTATTAAAATAATTTTGTTTACGACGAACTAACGTTTTCACAACAAACACTGTCAACTGTTAACTGATACTGAAAAAAATCTACGACACGAAGATTTATGAAAGGCTACAAGCGTGGAGGGGCACTCTTTGGCGCATGCGCAATAAGCGCGTAGTTTGAATTTGTGTCGTGGTTCTGAGCTTCTGCTAGATTTATTACGGTAAGTTTCTGCAAAATGTTTTGCAAATAATTAAGATAATATTTATATATCATAATTAATAAAAAGTAAATATAGTTTCATCGCAAGTGAAATTCCTGCCCCTAGACGCGTGATTCCAGAAAGTTCTAGAAAATTAAATCAGCGCTCTCTGCGTTCCTCGCCAGAAGCTCAATGACGTAACGAAGAAGTCAATATAGCCTAAAATTATTTGACGTAAATTAATAGATTTAACCAAAAAATTGTATTTAATAGTACTCCGTGTCTAACCACACGGTAACCTGCGGCGTAAACCAGAGTTAACCGCACGCGAATTAGAAAAACCTCAAACATCGCTGCCAGCAGTGACGTCATTCTTGGGCGTCGACCCAATCCTAACAACGAGCGGCTGAGGAAAAATTTAGCAGAAGTTTAGAGTTTCATGAAAAGCAAAATTTACCATTAAAGGCAGTAGGAAGATTAAATCAGCTTCAACTGTTAAATACCCAATTAGTCTTGTGCTAATTTAGTAGTGTATAAAGAGTAAAATGAAATCTTGGATTGTTGAAAATGTTTAATAATTTGAAAATATTGTTTATAATTATGCTTTTATCCTAATTTAGGTTATTTTTTGTAATAAATCATTAGTCACGGTGACAAATTCTGTTTAGGGATGATTTAATCTATAAAAATTTAATTGTTTGTTACTTTTTAGTTTATAAATTGTTATACCTCTGTAGGAATTACAGTGATATTGATGTAATGATTAACTGGTTTAAAGAAAATAAATAAAATGCAGAGAAAACCTTCATTTATTAATCAATTTGTTTGATAACAGAAGATAGTTGCAAGTGTACAAACATTATTAGTACAA
Source organism: Pyrochroa serraticornis (assembly GCA_905333025.2). Taxonomy (NCBI): domain Eukaryota; kingdom Metazoa; phylum Arthropoda; class Insecta; order Coleoptera; family Pyrochroidae; genus Pyrochroa; species Pyrochroa serraticornis. The sequence continues at coordinate 1,079,118 of HG995157.1, read as the reverse complement.
ATTATTATTATTATTATTATCAGAAAACGCCAATCGGCAATATACACACAAATCTTACAATAAAGTACAGTGAGAAAAAAAAAATGAGAAATTATAATAGTTTTTTAGCGTTGGTTAGAAACGTAGCGGAAGACACTTCAAAAAATTCCAGGTCACTGCAGTAGTTATTAACTAATTTAGAGATCCTATTTCTAGGACCATTACACACATATTTTTTATTTGATTTTATTGAGTTCAGAAGTCTGCGTGCTCTAATATCTGGTCTAGTACAGATGAATCCAAACTGCTCGAGGATTTCGGGTGAGTCGATGTGCCCGTTGACTATATTGTTGAATATTGATAGATCCGAGACCTCTCTGCGGACCAATAAGCTGCTGATCCTGTATTGGTGAAATATGTCGTCTGTACTTGTGGTTCTGGTATGGTAAGCGATGTATTTACAGAGCTTCCGCTGTTAGCTAATTTGGTGTCCCAGGACATCTTAGACGGAATGACGAGGTTACTGCGTCTCTTGTTCTTGACGAACTTCCAGAATTGTGTTGAGTCCCTCTCTATTTGATGTTCAACTCTACAAATGTATTCATCGTAGCAATCAGAACTAAGGTTTTTGCATTCCTGCCTCAGTTTGCGAAAATGGAGATAAGCAGATCTAGTACGTGCTTCTTTGTAGTTGGCATGAGCCGTTCTCTTAAGTTTGATTTTTCGTTTTAGCTCTGCTGTGAACCACTTAGGAAAATCATCAAATTTCTTATAGTGTATTGGAACAAACTGGGCAATGCCCTCGTTGTGGATATCATAGAACAATTGTATTTTATCATCAACTGATTCAGTTCTGTAGATTGCAATCCAGTTTGTGTTTAGAAAGTATCCGTTGAGCGCTGGGTAATCTGCATGTTTAAACTAGTAGTATGGAATGTTGCTTGGTTTTAGTTCCGCTTTGTGTGATAGGTACATATCTATCGATGGGTGGTGTGTGTCTTCTTCCATTATGGGTACAGTCCTTACGATCTGTATTTCAGTGTTGGAAAAGCAGAGGTCAAGGAGACGACCGTATGTGTTCTGGACAACATTCATCTGTGTACATCCTATCAAGAGCATTTCATTGTAGAGCAGATTTGCACAGACTTCTTTAGGCTGGCTGCTGGGTAAGTTGTAGTCCCCTGTGAACATTAATTTACAGTTAGGGTATTTAGCTCTAATGAAGGTCAATGTGTCAATGTAACTAGTAAACGTATCTATTGTAGATTGTGGTGGCATGTAGATGCAACCAACTATGACGTCCCCATCCATACATTTAACCTTGATGAATATTTGTTCGATGTTGCATGTATTAATATTTATTAACTTCACAGATATATTGCGTTTGACTGCAATAAGGACCCCACCTCCACGACTAAATTGTGCTGATATTTTTTTCAATTGTGCCAGTCTCTAGCTGGTGGCGTTCACCGTTTTCATAAGATTAATATATTTTTTTTAATGTTACAAACGATCACAATTAAAAAAACAGCGGTACAATTGAGCACAAAATGAGCACAATTGAATAAGATAAAAAATTTCTATAAAAGTCAGGGGGGCTAACTGGTGGCGTTTGCCGTTTCCATAGGATCAATATATTTATTTTTAATGTTACAGACGATCACAATTAAGAAAACAGCGCTACAATTCAGCACAAAACGAGCACAATTGAATAAGATAAAAATATTCTAAAAAAGTCAGGAGGGCTAGCTGGTGGCGTTCACCGTTTTCATAGGATTAATATATTTTTTTTAATGTTACAAACAAGCACAATTGAAAAAAAAACAGCGTTACAATTGAGCACAAATCGAGCACAACTAAAAAAGTTAAAAATATTCTGAAAAAAGTCAGGGGGGCTACCTAGTGGCCGTCTGCATTGCCATAGAATTACTTTCTAATTTTTTTTGATTTGTTACAAACGGGCACAATTGGAGAAAGCATCGGTATTATTGAGCACAAAAAGAGTACAATTGGGAATGCCAAAAATATTATAAAAAAATTAAAATAATGGGGGGCTGGCGGTCAAGTTGGTCCCCGGATTTGTCTTTTAGTTCTTTGTTATTTGGAGACTAGCACAATTTAGCACAAAACCAACACAATTAATGCCACAGAAAAAGAAATAAAAAATCAAAAGTCGGGGGCCATCTTGACCGAGCTCATTTTGGGAGTTGTTGCTAGTATTTTTGACCCATTGGGACTTATCGGACCCGTGATTGTTCAGACAAAAAGCTACAAAACTTTCTATTTTGGGAGCTGTTGCTAAATCGGGCCCGTCATTGTTAAAGCAAAAGTCATTCTTCTGTAGTTATGATCCCTGCCATTAAAATGGGACAAGCCAGTACTTTCTACTATTCGACTGATTCGGAACCAATTTGTAAAGGAAGTCGAACAAATGGATCAAATTAGCATACCTCGTACATTAAATGGAAGTTAACTGCATCTCGTTCACCTCAGTTGGGAGGAATTTGGAGAAGTGGCGTTAAAGGAGTTAATCGTCACCTTAGGCGCGTAGTAGGTAATGTCCTGAATACGATTGGGTTCAAAAGGGGGAGCATGTTTGCACACTTGCAACCATCTTCTGTTATCAAACAAATTGATTAATAAATGAAGGTCTCTCTCTGCATTTTTTTTATTTTTTTTAAACCAGTTAATCATTACATCAATATCACTGTAATTCCTACAGAGGTATAACAATTTATAAACTAAAAAGTAACAAACAATTAAATTTTTATAGATTAAATCATCCCTAAACAGAATTTGTCACCGTGACTAATGATTTATTACAAAAAATAACCTAAATTAGAATAAAAGCATAATTATAAACAATATTTTCAAATTATTAAACATTTTCAACAATCCAAGATTTCATTTTACTCTTTATACACTACTAAATTAGCACAAGACTAATTGGGTATTTAACAGTTGAAGCTGATTTAATCTTCCTACTGCCTTTAATGGTAAATTTTGCTTTTCATGAAACTCTAAACTTCTGCTAAATTTTTCCTCAGCCGCTCGTTGTTAGGATTGGGTCGACGCCCAAGAATGACGTCACTGCTGGCAGCGATGTTTGAGGTTTTTCTATTTCGCGTGCGGTTAACTCTGGTTTACGCCGCAGGTTAGCGTGTGGTTAGACACGGCGTACTATTTAATACAATTTTTTGGTTAAATCTATTAATTTTCGTCAAATAATTTTAGGCTAGATTGACTTCTTCGTTACGTCATTGAGCTTCTGGCGAGGAACGCAGAGAGCGCTGATTTAATTTTCTAGAACTTTCTGGAATCACGCGTCTAGGGGCAGGAATTTCACTTGCGATGAAACTATATTTACTTTTTATTAATTATGATATATAAATATTATCTTAATTATTTGCAAAACATTTTGCAGAAACTTACCGTAATAAATCTAGCAGAAGCTCAGAACCACGACACAAATTCAAACTACGCGCTTATTGCGCATGCGCCAAAGAGTGCCCCTCCACGCTTGTAGCCTTTCATAAATCTTTGTGTCGTTGTAGATTTTTTTCAGTATCAGTTAACAGTTGACAGTGTTTGTTGTGAAAACGTTAGTTCGTCGTAAACAAAATTATTTTAATAAATTTCTTTTAAACTATAACGCTGAAAGAAATAAGTTATGTGCAAGATGAATTCCAATAAATTCCGTCAAATGGAAGACGAAATGAACAGGTACGTGTTTTAAAATTAAAGAGAAATTGTAACTTAACCTTAAAATTTTAGATTTAAAGCTGAAATTTCGGGCCAAGGCATGTACCATGCTGGTTTTGGCTTACCTAGTTTTGGAAATATACCTCCTCCACCTACACCTCCAATGTTAATATCTCATCAAGTCAAACATAAAAAATCTAATTACGAAATATTTTCACATCCTATCATATATCAACCGGCTGTAGTTTCTGCAAAACCCACTTTATATGCTGCACCTACCCCAAAACCTGCACCAACAGCAGTTGCTAAACAATCAGCAGTTGATTTTATGGCGTTACAAAATAAAGTAGAAAAGAAACTGAAGAAGTTAAAACATGAGAAAGTTAGTGCAGCATTGGCGATTTCGCAAGGTGAAGCGAGTAGTGCGCTTCAGTCGTTTGGACCGTATGATTTTAAAAGAAGAGGTGGAGGAACTAAGAATCATAAATTGATGCGTGTAGCTGGAGGACAAACATGGGAAGATCATTCATTGGCTGATTGGCCTGAAGATGATTTTCGAATTTTTTGTGGGGATTTGGGCAACGACGTTACTGATGAACTTTTAACAAGAACATTCAACAAATTTCCGTCCTTTCAAAGGGCGAAAGTTATAAGAGACAGACGGACCAGCAAGAGCAAAGGGTACGGGTTCATAAGCTTCAAGGATCCGGCCGATTTCACGAAAGCTATGAAGGAAATGAACGGTAAGTTTCTTGTTTTTTTCGTATTTTAATTAGACAATACAAAAATTAAAACTCAACTTTCTCAGTTACCACCACAGGACTTTCGTTTTTTTTTCGTTAATTTGTTCCGCTAAAAGCCGCGTTTCCACCAAAAGTCGTCATGGAAACACGCTTCTAAAGGACGAAATTTAAAGGATTGCTCCTCGAGGAAGTTTGTTAAAAAATGCACCTTTAGCGTTGCACGCCGAAACGATTCGAAATCCTTTCCCACTCTGATTATTCAAATCGTACGATTGGACATAGTGCGGCTCCTACATTCACTGATTTGTCGATGCGATAATCTGGAACGGGGGAGGCGCAGGAATTTTTTCCATAATAACATGCAATCTTTCATCATTTTCCGAATTTTCCCCCAATTTAAGGCGATTTTCTTCTACCAAAATCTCAATTTTTTGCAATTACTGACCAGCAAGAGCAAAGGGTACGGGTTCATCAGCTTCAAGCATCCGGTCGACTTCACGAAAACTATGAAGGAAATGAGCGGTAAGTTTCCTGTTTTTTTCGTATTTTAATTAGACAATACAAAAATTAAAACTCAACTTTCTCATTTACCACCACAAGACTTTCGTTTTGGGCTAATTAGAAAGTTCTTTGAATTTCTGTTACAATCTTTAGTTTTGAAGTATTTAATTTTGTTAAAACTACTGGAATTTAACGGTTAAAGACCAGTTACATTAAAAGAATTCGTTGACTCAGAGTAATTAATTTCAGTTTTAGTATTTTTGAAAAAAAAACAATTTTTTATGCCGTCTTATTGCCCCATTTTAGTCTTTTTGGTTTGTTAACGCAACACAACGGCAAAAATTTGATTTTAACATTTAATTTTTAAGTAAGAATTAACGAATAAAGAAAATTGGTCAAAAATAGAAATTCAACTTTCTTATTTACCACTACAGGATTTTCATTTTCGGCTAATATGTAAGTTCTTAGAATTTCCATTACAATGGGCCAGGTTCTTGTATTCGAAACTCTTTTGTGATCGTTTTTGAAGCACTGGAAATTATCACTTAAAGCGATTGATGGAGGAATTTTTTTAAATGATCGAAATGGCGCAATATGGTTGCATGATCGTCTTGAGAGACCCATACTAAAATTCAATGGGCATTTCAAAAATGAAAAAAGAATAAAAAAATCGAGGGTGTTCCATTTAAAATAAAGAAGTTGAGATCTACTTCCGGTATTATTTCTGAAATATTTTCGTTTGATCTATGTACAAAATTTCAGATTTGTATCTTTGTTTCTCTATTTTCTAATGAGCCGTGAACCACCCTGTATATGATTTGACTTTCTTTCTATAGTTCTTAGTAATTTTGGCTGGAAAAGACGCGCTTCCACATACGACAACGTTCATTAATAAATTTGCTGCAAGCAAATTCATCAATAAATTATCAATAAAAAATTATTTTGTAATTAATAAAATTTGGGACATCAATTTGACTAAAGTTAAAGGCGACTTGGCTCACCTGTGGCTCTGTAGCGCCGCCGAACTGTCACGTCTGGCCACTTGTGAGGGCACTAGTGGAAATGACGCTGGGCGTCCTGACGCCTGCCGTACAATTTCAGTACTGCCTAAAGCGCGCATCCACCAACAATAAAAGCATTACAAAAGGCGTCACCAATCCGTTTCAAGATTTATAATTTTTGTTTCTTTTCAGGTCGTTACGTTGGCAGCAGACCGATCAAGTTGAGAAAAAGCACTTGGAGGAACAGATGCATCGATATTGTTAAGAAAAAAGAAAAGGAAAGGGCGGCTCTCCTTACTATGCTGACTTCAGGTCCTGGCCGTTAGAAGTTATCCTGTAAATCGCCAAAACGAAGATATTTAATGTGCAAAATTGTATATACTTAAGAAATGTAAATTTTGAATAATTTCTCTAATTAAATTAATTAACTACATTAAGTTACAATTAAACTGGGGGTGATTCTTGTAATTCTTCTGTTTCAGCTACTGGCGAATTTAGGTGGCGTCCTTCTTCTTCCTCCTTTCCTGCGTCTCCACCCTTATAAGCCACTTAACGTTTCGGCGGAAAATAAAAATTCCCGTTAAGGTCTCGTTAATCCTTTTGTGCTCCCAAGCCATTTCGCCGCTTAAGGGTCATTTAATTATTTTTTTAAATCGTTTTAACATTTTTTTATTCTTCATTCAAGCGTCTTTTGACGATTAGGTTGTCTGGACGATCTTTTGTCAGGAAGCAATTTTCTGGAAGAAGCTCCTGCCACCCCAAGCAAATTGACAATGGTTTTATGACATGGCGGTTTTAATCTGTACAAATGGCCTTTTAACAACTCGACCTTTTTACGTGCCAAATAGCGGGACACTTCAAAGATATCACTTAAATCTTCGACCGTAAATTTTACAAAGATAATGCTTGCAAAATCCCTGGGTCTGTTACGCAACTGCCAGCACGACACACTCAAATATGAAAATCGACGAACTTTTACTTACATGAAAAAACCCGCTACAAGACGTTCCATTTTGGGAGCTCGGTCAAGTTGGCCCCCGACTTTCGATTTTTTATTTTTTTTCCAGTGGCATTAATTGTGCTGGTTTTGTGCTAAATTGTGCTGATATTTTTTTCAATTGTGCTAGTCTCTAAATAACAAAAAACTAAAAAACAAATCCGGGGGCCAACTTGACCGCCAGCCCCCCATTATTTTCATTTTTTTATAATAACAATAAGATAAAAACATTCTATAAAAGTCAGGGGGGCTAGCTGGTGGCGTTCACCGTTTTCATAGGATTAATATATTTTTTTTAATGTTACAAACAAGCACAATTGAAAAAAAAACAGCGTTACAATTGAGCACAAAACGAGTACAACTAGGAAAGTTAAAAATATTCTGAAAAAAGTTAGGGGGGCTACCTAGTGGCCGTCGGCATTGCCATAGAATTACTTTCAAATTTTTTTTGATTTGTTACAAACGGGCACAATTGGAGAAAGCATCGGTATTATTGAGCACAAAACGAGTACAATTGGGAATGCCAAAAATATTATAAAAAAATGAAAATAATGGGGGGCTGGTGGTCAAGTTGGCCCCCGGATTTGTTTTTTAGTTTTTTGTTATTTAGAGACAAGCACAATTGAAAAAAATATCAGCACAATTTAGCACAAAACCAACACAATTGATGCCACAGAAAAAAAAATAAAAAATCAAAAGTCGGGGGCTAACTTGACCGAGCTGCAAAGGAATTTACTATTACTTTTGTATATGGATTATAAGTAGGACAAGGGAGGTCCAAAAAGGTTTAGTACCGGTACAAGGCGGATAGATAGCGTCGGTACTTTCAAGATCGCTCGGCTTTTGACTTTGCTTATCATCCCCACTACGGCTTGGTTTCATTCATCAACAACCGGCAGACTCCGGCGGAGACACACCAGCAATGCGTCAAAATAAACAATGAAATTTAATACGACTGTTGCCGACAACGAACAAAATATCGTTGGTCCAAGTGTTACGGGTTTCTTCTTGAAAATATAGACGATGCTGCAGAAGTGGTTGCTATGGGCACCCAAGATAATGGAAGTGCTTTACCTGAAGCGCTTTCATCATCTCCCGAACAGTTAGATGTGACTCTAGAGGAATGCTCAGCCGTTCATCTTACGGAATATTTAATAAAAAAATGTGTCGAAAAACTTGAATGCCATAATTGTCAAAAAACCTTTCTGACGGTACAGAGTTTAGAAAACAAAGAAAAAATACTTAAATATATCTTTTTAATTATTGTCCTGAAAATACGTGTTCCTTACAAACCCCAACTGAACTTTTGAAAAAGTTTATAATAATTGCTATGAGAAAAATTAGGGGGGTTATTAAGCTCGGTCAAGTTAGCCTCCCACTTTCTGATTTTAATTTTTTTTATGTCATCAATTGTGCTGGTTTTTTGCTTAATTGCGCTGATATTTATTTTAATTGTGCTAATCTAAAAAGCAAAAAAAAAATAAATAAATCCGGGGACCAACTTAAAAACCAACCTCTTATTCTTTTTCACTTTTTTACAATATTTTTGGCTTATACAATTATACTCGTTAACGATGTTTTTTTTAATTGTGCTCGTTTGTAAGTAAAAAATTTTTTTAAACAAATTTGAGGAGAGACTTGACCCTCCAGCCTCCAATTATTTTTCACTTTTTTTACAATATTTTTGCATTATTCAATTGTGCTTATTTTGTGCTTACTGATACCGGTATATTTTGCTTTTTAGTAAGAAGCACAATTGAAATATACATCAGCATAATAGAGCAGAAAAGTAGCAGAATTGAATAAGTCAAAAATATTGTAAGAAAATGAAAAATAATGGCAGGCTGGTCAAATCGCCCATGAAATTAGTTTTTAATTTTTTTTTCTACTTACAAACGAGCACAATTGAAAAAACACCGGTATCAGTGGGCACAAAACGAGCACAATTGAATAAGCCAAAAATATTGCAAAAAAGTGAAAAAATGGGCTGCTAGCAATCAAGTTGGCCCCCGGATTTGTTTTCAATATTTTACTCTTTAGAGATGAGTACAATTGAAATAAATATCGGCACAATTGAGCACAAAACCAGCACAATTTATGACATTAAAAAATATTAAAATCTGAAAGTGAGAGGCTAACTTGACCGAACTGGGTTATTAAAGTTTTATTGGGCCAAAAAATATTGTAAAGCGCATAAAAGTTTCTATTATAAAAACTGGAACTAAAAATGTCCCGAAATGACTTCAAACAGAAACATCTGCATCACATAGAGATTTTATTTTAGAATTTTGAATCAAGACATTAATTTATAAGTGAAGCCAAGTTTAAAACTACAAAGAAGCCAACCAAAATATCTATTCTGCAGCATTAGTAAATTATTTGTTCTCTTTTTCACGCGTAAAAAATTCTGTATTCGCGGATCCAAAACTATCGGTTTATCAAAATATTTATAAACAAACAAAATTTAGTGTCGTGATGCCGATATGTGACATTAAACTTAGAAAATTTGAGTGAAAGTTTATGAATGGCAAATAAGCTTTGTGTTTTCTTCAAAAAAATTGATCTGATAATAATAATTAATCTTGCTAAAATTCATCAAATTACTTTTATTATAATATATTTTTTTTATTATTTTGCAACCATGAAACGGATTCTTTATATTTCCAACAAATTACAGAATGCCACTCTGTATTAGCGGCACATTTTCGGAACGTACAATCGCCTTGCATTTCCAACTCGTATGTTAACATTTGAAACTAGCAACCCATTCTTATCGACTTAAGTGGATATCCGATTTTACTACGTAACGTGTCAAGTGTAAACAGCAAGGGCATTTACGTCGTTACGCACGAGATTCCAGTCTGCTTAGCTCAGATTTTTACCAAATGGATGGTTTGCATGGAATTCCGATAGAGGCAGCACTTTCCACAAAGTAGCGTTGGCCTACTAGAAATAATCATACAACGCTATTACGTAAACGGGGACACTTACGAGGGTGGTTGGTACAAGGGGTTTCGGCAAGGTTACGGCGTTTATGTTTATAAACAACTTAACGTCACCCATACTGGTAATCAATTGCATAAGAGTTTTCAATTAGTTTGGTCGGCGACAATTTTTGGTAGGTATTTGGAAGGACGGCCGCATGGAGGGTGCAGGAATTTTAGATTACGGCTGCTACAAATACCACGGAAAATTCGAAAAAAACTTACCGAAAGGCTCGGGCTGTTTCGTTTTCGATAACGAGAAATTTATGCAGCACGGATTTTACGTCAATTTGCGAAACCCCGCTTTCGACTGCATCGGAGCTGATAAATTAGCATTGGACGACACTTTAGAAAGTTAGAAACTGGCGTTTTATTAGGGGGTGAAAATACGGGGGTTTTATTGATACAAGAAAAACTCGCAATAAATTCCCTCTAGTTTCCTCCATTAAAAGAAGAAATCTATAAATTCAGTGATTCAATGTGAATTTCAGATCCTGATTATCGCGGAAATCCTAGAGGAATCGTTCCAATTTGGCGAGCGAGAAGCGTAACTGAATTTAAACCGGAACTGCTACCTCCAGAACTAGTTCAATTAACAATTGACGATTCTCAAATGATGATCGTTGATATCATTGATTACCTCCAACAATATGATAAGGGAGGAGACGCAGGAAAGGAGGAAGAAGAAGGACGCCACTTAAATTCGCCAGTAGCTGAAACAGAAGATTTACAAGAATTACCCCCAGTTTAATTGTAACTTAATGTAGTTAATTAATTTAATTAGAGAAATTATTCAAAATCTACATTTCTTAAGTATATACAATTTTGCACATTAAATATCTTCGTTTTGGCGATTTACAGGATAACTTCTAACGGCCAGGACCTGAAGTCAGCATAGTAAGGAGAGCCGCCCTTTCCTTTTCTTTCTTCTTAACAATATCGATGCATCTGTTCCTCCAAGTGCTTTTTCTCAACTTGATCGGTCTGCTGCCAACGTAACGACCTGAAAAGAAACAAAAATTATAAATCTTGAAACGGATTGGTGACGACGAATTAGTAACGCCTTTTGTAATGCTTTTATTGTTGGTGGATGCGCCGCTTTAGGCAGTACTGAAATTATACGGCAGGCGTCAGGACGCCCAGCGTCATTTCCTCTAGTGCCCACACATGTGGCCAGACGTGACAGTTCGGCGGCGCTACAGAGCGACAGGTGAGCCAAGTCGCCTTTAAATTTAGTCAAATTGATGTCCCAAATTTTATTAATTACGAAATAATTTTTTATTGATAATTTATTGATAAATTTGCTTGCAGCAAATTTACTAATGAATGTTGTCGTATGTGGAAGCGCGTATTTTCCAGCCAAGATTACTAAGAACTATAGAAAGAAAATCAAATCATATACAGGGTGGTTCACGGCTCATTAGAAAATAGAGAAACAAAGATACAAGTCTGAAATCTTGTACATAGATCAAACGAAAATATTTCAGAAATAATACCGGAAGTTGATCTCAACTTCTTTATTTTAAATGGAACACCCTCCATCTTTTTATTCTTTTTTCACTTTTGAAATGCCCATTGAATTATAGTATGGGTCTCTGAAGACGATCATGCAACCATATTGCGCCATTTCGATCATTTAAAAAAATTCCTCCATCAATCGCTTTAAGTGATAATTTTCAGTGCTTCAAAAACGATCACAAAAGAGGTTCGAATACAAGTACCTGGCCCATTGTAATAGAAATTCTAAGAACTTACATATAAGCCGAAAATGAAAATCCTGTATTGGTAAATAAGAAAGTTGAATTTCTATTTTTGACCGATTTTCTTTATTCGTTAATTCTTACTTAAAAATTAAATGTTAAAATCAAATTTTCGCCGTTGTGTTGCGTTAACAAACCAAAAAGTCTAAAATGGGGCAATAAAACGGCATAAAGAATTGTTTTTTTTTCAAAAATACTAAAACTGAAATTAATTACTCTGAGTCAACGAATTTGTTTTAATGTAACTGGTCTTTATTCGATAAATTCCAGAACATTTAACAAAATTAAATACATCAAAACTAAAGATTTTAACAGAAATTCAAAGAACTTTCTGATTAGTCCAAAACGAAAGTCTTGTGGTGGTAAATGAGAAAGTTGAGTTTTAATTTTTGTATTGTCTAATTAAAATACGAAAAAAACAGGAAACTTACCGTTCATTTCCTTCTTAGTTTTCGTGAAGTCGACCGGATGCTTGAAGCTGATGAACCCGTACCCTTTGCTCTTGCTGGTCAGTAATTGCAAAAAATTGAGATTTTGGTAGAAGAAAATCGCCTTAAATTGGGGGAAAATTCGGAAAATGATGAAAAATTGCATGTTATTATGGAAAAAATTCCTGCGCCTCCCCCGTTCCAGATTATCGCATCGACAAATCAGTGAATGTAGGAGCCGCACTATGTCCAATCGTACGATTTGAATAATCAGAGTGGGAAAGGATTTCGAATCATTTCGGCGTGCAACGCTAAAGGTGCATTTTTTAACAAACTTCCTCGAGGAGCAATCCTTTAAATTTCGTCCTTTAGAAGCGTGTTTCCATGACGACTTTTGGTGGAAACGCGGCTTTTAGCGGAACAAATTAACGAAAAAAAAAACAAAAGTCTTGTGGTGGTAACTGAGAAAGTTGAGTTTTAATTTTTGTATTGTCTAATTAAAATACGAAAAAAACAGGAAACTTACCGTTCATTTCCTTCATAGCTTTCCTGAAGTCGGCCGGATCCTTGAAGCTTATGAACCCGTAACCTTTGCTATTACTGGTCCGTCTGTCTCTTATCACTTTCGCCCTTTGAAAGGACGGAAATTTGTTAAATGTTCTTGTTAAAAGTTCATCAGTAACGTCGTTGCCCAAATCCCCACAAAAAATTCGAAAATCATCTTCAGGCCAATCAGCCAATGACTGATCTTCCCATGTTTGTCCTCCAGCTACTCGCATCAATTTATGATTCTTAGTTCCTCCACCTCTTCTTTTAAAATCATACGGTCCAAACGACTGAAGCGCACTACTCGCTTTACCTTGCGAAATCGCCAATGCTGCACTAACTTTCTCATGTTTTAACTTCTTCAGTTTCTTTTCTACTTTATTTTGTAACGCCATAAAATCAACTGCTGATTGTTTAGCAACTGCTGTTGGTGCAGGTTTTGGGGTAGGTGCAGCATATAAAGTGGGTTTTGCAGAAACTACAGCCGCTTGATATATGATAGGATGTGAAAATATTTCGTAATTAGATTTTTTATGTTTGACTTGATGAGATATTAACATTGGAGGTGTAGGTGGAGGAGGTATATTTCCAAAACTAGGTAAGCCAAAACCAGCATGGTACATGCCTTGGCCCGAAATTTCAGCTTTAAATCTAAAATTTTAAGGTTAAGTTACAATTTCTCTTTAATTTTAAAACACGTACCTGTTCATTTCGTCTTCCATTTGACGGAATTTATTGGAATTCATCTTGCATATAACTTATTTCTTTCAGCGTTATAGTTTAAAAGAAATTTATTAAAATAATTTTGTTTACGACGAACTAACGTTTTCACAACAAACACTGTCAACTGTTAACTGATACTGATAAAAATCTACAACGACACGAAGATTTATGAAAGGTTACAAGCGTGGAGGGGCACTCTTTGGCGCATGCGCAATAAGCGCGTAGTTTGAATTTGTGTCGTGGTTCTGAGCTTCTGCTAGATTTATTACGGTAAGTTTCTGCAAAATGTTTTGCAAATAATTAAGATAATATTTATATATCATAATTAATAAAAAGTAAATATAGTTTCATCGCAAGTGAAATTCCTGCCCCTAGACGCGTGATTCCAGAAAGTTCTAGAAAATTAAATCAGCGCTCTCTGCGTTCCTCGCCAGAAGCTCAATGACGTAACGAAGAAGTCAATCTAGCCTAAAATTATTTGACGTAAATTAATTGATTTAACCAAAAAATTGTATTAAATAGTACGCCGTGTCTAACCACACGCTAACCTGCGGCGTAAACCAGAGTTAACCGCACGCGAAATAGAAAAACCTCAAACATCGCTGCCAGCAGTGACGTCATTCTTGGGCGTCGACCCAATCCTAACAACGAGCGGCTGAGGAAAAATTTAGCAGAAGTTTAGAGTTTCATGAAAATCATAATTTACCATTAAAGGCAGTAGGAATATTAAATCAGCTTCAACTGTTAAATACCCAATTAGTCTTGTGCTAATTTAGTAGTGTATAAAGAGTAAAATGAAATCTTGGATTGTTGAAAATGTTTAATAATTTGAAAATATTGTTTATAATTATGCTTTTATTCTAATTTAGGTTATTTTTTGTAATAAATCATTAGTCACGGTGACAAATTCTGTTTAGGGATGATTTAATCTATAAAAATGTAATTGTTTGTTACTTCTTAGTTTATAAATTGTTATACCTCTGTAGGAATTACAGTGATATTGATGTAATGATTAACTGGTTTAAAGAAAATAAAAAAAATGCAGAGAAAAACCTTCATTTATTAATCAATTTGTTTGATAACAGAAGATAGTTGCAAGTGTGCAAACATGCTCCCCCTTTTGAACCCAATCGGATTCAGGACATTACCTACTACGCGCCTAAGGTGACGATTAACTCCTTTAACGCCACTTTTCCAAATTCCTCCCAACTGAGGTCAACGAGATGCAGTTAACTTCCATTTAATGTACGAGGTATGCTAATTTGATCCATTTGTTCGACTTCCTTTACAAATTGGTTCCGAATCAGTCGAATAGTAGAAAGTACTGACTTGTCCCATTTTAATGGCAGGGACCATAACTACAGAAGAATGACTTTTGCTTTAACAATGACGGGCCCGATTTAGCAACAGCTCCCAAAATAGAAAGTTTTGTAGCTTTTTGTCTGAACAATCACGGGTCCGATAAGTCCCAATGGGTCAAGAATACTAGCAACAACTCCCAAAATGAGCTCGGTCAAGTTGGCCCCCGACTTTTGATTTTTTATTTTTTTTTCTGTGGCATCAATTGTGCTGGTTTTGTGCTAAATTATTATTATTATTATTATCAGAAAACGCCAATCGGCAATATACACACAAATCTTACAATAAAGTACAGTGAGAAGAAAAAAAAATGAGAAATTATAATAGTTTTTTAGCGTTGGTTAGAAACGTAGCGGAAGACACTTCAAAAAATTCTAGGTCACTGCAGTAGTTATTAACTAATTTAGAGATCCTATTTCTAGGACCATTACACACATATTTTTTATTTGATTTTATTGAGTTCAGAAGTCTGCGTGCTCTAATATCTGGTCTAGTACAGATGAATCCAAACTGCTCGAGGATTTCGGGTGAGTCGATGTGCCCGTTGACTATATTGTTGAACATTGATAGATCCGAGACCTCTCTGCGGACCAATAAGCTGCTGATCCTGTATTGGTGAAATATGTCGTCTGTATTTGTGGTTCTGGTATAGTAAGCAATGTATTTACAGAGCTTCCGCTGTTAGCTAATTTGGTGTCCCAGGACAACTTAGACGGAATGACGAGGTCACTGCGTCTCTTGTTCTTGACGAACTTCTAGAATTGTGTTGAGTCCCTCTTTATTTGATGTTCAACTCTACAAATGTATTCATCGTAGCAATCAGAACTAAGGTTTTTGCATTCCTGTCTCAGTTTGCGAAAATGGAGATAAGCAGATCTAGTACGTGCTTCTTTGTAGTTGGCATGAGCCGTTCTCTTAAGTTTGATTTTTCGTTTTAGCTCTGCTGTGAACCACTTAGGAAAATCATCAAATTACTTATAGTGTATTGGAACAAACTGGGCAATGCCCTCGTTGAGGATATCATAGAACAATTGTATTTTATCATCAACTGATTCAGTTCTGTAGATTGCAATCCAGTTTGTGTTTAGAAAGTATCCGTTGAGCGCTGGGTAATCTGCATGTTTAAACTAGTAGTATGGAATGTTGCTTGGTTTTAGTTCCGCTTTGTGTGATAGGTACATATCTATCGATGGGTGGTGTGTGTCTTCTTCCATTATGGGTACAGTCCTTACGATCTGTATTTCAGTGTTGGAAAAGCAGAGGTCAAGGAGACGACCGTATGTGTTCTGGACAACATTCATCTGTGTACATCCTATCAAGAGCATTTCATTGTAGAGCAGATTTGCACAGACTTCTTTAGGCTGGCTGCTGGGTAAGTTGTAGTCCACTGTGAACATTAATTTACAGTTAGGGTATTTAGCTCTAATGAAGGTCAATGTGTCAATGTAACTAGTAAACGTATCTATTGTAGATTGTGGTGGCATGTAGATGCAACCAACTATGACGTCCCCATCCATACATTTAACCTTGATGAATATTTGTTCGATGTTGCATGTATTAATATTTATTAACTCCACAGATATATTGCGTTTGACTGCAATAAGGACCCCACCTCCACGACTAAATTGTGCTGATATTTTTTTCAATTGTGCCAGTCTCTAGCTGGTGGCGTTCACCGTTTTCATAAGATTAATATATTTTTTTTAATGTTACAAACGATCACAATTAAAAAAGCAGCGGTACAATTGAGCACAAAATGAGCACAATTGAATAAAATAAAAAATTTCTATAAAAGTCAGGGGGGCTAGCTGGTGGCGTTTGCCGTTTCCATAGGATCAATATATTTATTTTTAATGTTACAAACGATCACAATTAAGAAAACAGCGCTACAATTCAGCACAATACGAGCACAATTGAGTAAGATAAAAATATTCTAAAAAAGTCAGGAGGGCTAGCTGGTGGCGTTCACCGTTTTCATAGGATTAATATATTTTTTTTAATGTTACAAACAAGCACAATTGAAAAAAAAACAGCGTTACAATTGAGCACAAAACGAGCACAACTAAAAAAGTTAAAAATATTCTGAAAAAAGTCAGGGGGGCTACCTAGTGGCCGTCTGCATTGCCATAGAATTACTTTCTAATTTTTTTTGATTTGTTACAAACGGGCACAATTGGAGAAAGCACCAGTATTATTGAGCACAAAAAGAGTACAATTGGGAATGCCAAAAATATTATAAAAAAATGAAAATAATGGAGGGCTGGCGGTCAAGTTGGCCCCCGGATTTGTTTTTTAGTTCTTTGTTATTTAGAGACTAGCACAATTTAGCACAAAACCAACACAATTAATGCCACAGAAAAAGAAATAAAAAATCTAAAGTCGGGGGCCATCTTGACCGAGCTCATTTTGGGAGTTGTTGCTAGTATTTTTGACCCATTGGGACTTAGCGGACCCGTGATTGTTCAGACAAAAAGCTACAAAACTTTCTATTTTGGGAGCTGTTGCTAAATTGGGCCCGTCATTGTTAAAGCAAAAGTCATTCTTCGGTAGTTATGATCCCTACCATTAAAATGGGACAAGCCAGTACTTTCTACTAGTCGACTGATTCGGAACCAATTTGTAAAGGAAGTTGAACAAATGGCTCAAATTAGCATACCTCGTACATTAAATGGAAGTTAACTTCATCTCGTTCACCTCAGTTGGGAGGAATTTGGAAAAGTGGCGTTAAGGGAGTTAATCGTCACCTTAGGCGCGTAGTAGGTAATGTCCTGAATACGATTGGGTTCAAAAAGGGGAGCATGTTTGCACACTTGCAACCATCTTCTGTTATTAAACAAATTGATTAATAAATGAAGGTCTTTCTCTGCATTTTCTTTATTTTCTTTAAACCAGTTAATCATTACATCAATATCACAGTAATTCTTACAGAGTTATAACAATTTATAAACTAAAAAGTAACAAACAATTAAATTTTTATAGATTAAATCATCCCTAAACAGAATTTGTCACCGTGACTAATGATTTATTACAAAAAATAACCTAAATTAGAATAAAAGCATAATTATAAACAATATTTTCAAATTATTAAACATTTTCAACAATCCAGGATTTCATTTTACTCTTTATACACTACTAAATTAGCACAAGACTAATTGGGTATTTAACAGTTGAAGCTGATTTAATCTTCCTACTGCCTTTAATGGTAAATTTTGCTTTTCATGAAACTCTAAACTTCTGCTAAATTTTTCCTCAGCCGCTCGTTGTTAGGATTGGATCGACGCCCAAGAATGACGTCACTGCTGGCAGCGATGTTTGAGGTTTTTTTACTTCGCGTGCGGTTAACTCTGGGTTACGCCGCAGGTTAGCGTGTGGTTAGACACGGCGTACTATTTAATACAATTTTTTGGTTAAATCCGTTAATTTACGTCAAATAATTTTAGGCTAGATTGACTTCTTCGTTACGTCATTGAGCTTCTGGCGAGGAACGCAGAGAGCGCTGATTTAATTTTCTAGAACTTTCTGGAATCACGCGTCTAGGGGCAGGAATTTCACTTGCGATGAAACTATATTTACTTTTTATTAATTATGATATATAAATATTATCTTAATTATTTGCAAAACATTTTGCAGAAACTTACCGTAATAAATCTAGCAGAAGCTCAGAACCACGACACAAATTCAAACTACGCGCTTATTGCGCATGCGCCAAAGAGTGCCCCTCCACGCTTGTAGCCTTTCATAAATCTTCGTGTCGTTGTAGATTTTTTTCAGTATCAGTTAACAGTTGACAGTGTTTGGTGTGAAAACGTTAGTTCGTCGTAAACAAAATTATTTTAATAAATTTCTTTTAAATTATAACGCTGAAAGAAATAAGTTATGTGCAAGATGAATTCCAATAAATTCCGTCAAATGGAAGACGAAATGAACAGGTACGTGTTTTAAAATTAAAGAGAAATTGTAACTTAACCTTAAAATTTTAGATTTAAAGCTGAAATTTCGGGCCAAGGCATGCATCATGCTGGTTTTGACTTACCTAGTTTTGGAAATATACCTCCTCCACCTACACCTCCAATGTTAATATCTCATCAAGTCAAACATAAAAAATCTAATTACGAAATATTTTCACATCCTATCATATATCAACCGGCTGTAGTTTCTGCAAAACCCACTTTATATGCTGCACCTACCCCAAAACCTGCACCAGCAGCAGTTGCTAAAAAATCAGCAGTTGATTTTATGGCGTTACAAAATAAAGTAGAAAAGAAACTGAAGAAGTTAAAACATGAGAAAGTTAGTGCAGCATTGGCGATTTCGCAAGGTAAAGCGAGTAGTGCGCTTCAGTCGCTTGGACCGTATGATTTTAAAAGAAGAGGTGGAGGAACTAAGAATCATAAATTGATGCGTGTAGCTGGAGGACAAACATGGGAAGATCATTCATTGGCTGATTGGCCTGAAGATGATTTTCGAATCTTTTGTGGGGATTTGGGCAACGACGTTACTGATGAACTTTTAACAAGAACATTCAACAAATTTCCGTCCTTTCAAAGGGCGAAAATTATAAGAGACAGACGGACCAGCAAGAGCAAAGGGTACGGGTTCATAAGCTTCAAGGATCCGGCCGACTTCACGAAAGCTATGAAGGAAATGAACGGTAAGTTTCTTGTTTTCTTCGTATTTTAATTAGACAATACGAAAATTAAAACTCAACTTTCTCAGTTACCACCACAAGACTTTCGTTTTTTTTTCGTTAATTTGTTCCGCTAAAAGCCGCGTTTCCACCAAAAGTCGTCATGGAAACACGCTTCTAAAGGACGAAATTTAAAGGATTGCTCCTCGAGGAAGTTTGTTAAAAAATGCACCTTTAGCGTTGCACGCCGAAACGATTCGAAATCCTTTCCCACTCTGATTATTCAAATCGTACGATTGGACATAGTGCGGCTCCTACATTCACTGATTTGTCGATGCGATAATCTGGAACGGGGGAGGCGCAGGAATTTTTTCCATAATAACATGCAATCTTTCATCATTTTCCGAATTTTCCCCCAATTTAAGGCGATTTTCTTCTACCAAATTCTCAATTTTCTGCAATTACTGACCAGCAAGAGCAAAGGGTACGGGTTCATCAGCTTCAAGCATCCGGTCGACTTCACGAAAACTATGAAGGCAATGAACGGTAAGTTTCCTGTTTTTTTCGTATTTTAATTAGACAATACAAAAATTAAAACTCAACTTTCTCATTTACCACCACAAGACTTTCGTTTTGGGCTAATTAGAAAGTTCTTTGAAATTCTGTTACAATCTTTAGTTTTGAAGCATTTTATTTTGTTAAAACTACTGGAATTTAACGGTTAAAGACCAGTTACATTGAAAGAATTCGTTGACTCAGAGTAATTAATTTCAGTTTTAGTATTCTTGAAAAAAAAACAATTTTTTATGCCGTCTTATTGCCCCATTTTAGTCTTTTTGGTTTGTTAACGCAACACAACGGCAAAAATTTGATTTTAACATTTAATTTTTAAGTAAGAATTAACGAATAAAGAAAATTGGTCAAAAATAGAAATTCAACTTTCTTATTTACCACTACAGGATTTTCATTTTTGGCTAATATGTAAGTTCTTAGAATTTCCATTACAATGGGCCAGGTTCTTGTATTCGAAACTCTTTTGTGATCGTTTTTGAAGCACTGGAAATTATCACTTAAAGCGATTGATGGAGGAATTTTTTTAAATGATCGAAATGGCGCAATATGGTTGCATGATCGTCTTCAGAGACCCATACTAAAATTCAATGGGCATTTCAAAAATGAAAAAGAATAAAAAGATCGAGGGTGTTCCATTTAAAATAAAGAAGTTGAGATCTACTTCCGGTATTATTTCTGAAATATTTTTGTTTGATCTATGTACAAAATTTCAGATTTGTATCTTTGTTTCTCTATTTTCCAATGAGCCGTGAACCACCCTGTATATGATTTGACTTTCTTTCTATAGTTCTTAGTAATTTTGGCTGGAAAAGACGCGCTTCCACATACGACAACGTTCATTAATAAATTTGCTGCAAGCAAATTCATCAATAAATTATCAATAAAAAATTATTTTGTAATTAATAAAATTTGGGACATCAATTTGACTAAAGTTAAAGGCGACTTGGCTCACCTGTGGCTCTGTAGCGCCGCCGAACTGTCACGTCTGGCCACATGTGAGGGCACTAGTGGAAATGACGCTGGGCGTCCTGACGCCTGCCGTACAATTTCAGTACTGCCTAAAGCGGCGCATCCACCAACAATAAAAGCATTACAAAAGGCGTTACTAATTCGTCGTCACCAATCCGTTTCAAGATTTATAATTTTTGTTTCTTTTCAGGTCGTTACGTTGGCAGCAGACCGATCAAGTTGAGAAAAAGCACTTGGAGGAACAGATGCATCGATATTGTTAAGAAGAAAGAAAAGGAAAGGGCGGCTCTCCTTACTATGCTGACTTCAGGTCCTGGCCGTTAGAAGTTATCCTGTAAATCGCCAAAACGAAGATATTTAATGTGCAAAATTGTATATACTTAAGAAATGTAAATTTTGAATAATTTCTCTAATTAAATTAATTAACTACATTAAGTTACAATTAAACTGGGGGTAATTCTTGTAATTCTTCTGTTTCAGCTACTGGCGAATTTAGGTGGCGTCCTTCTTCTTCCTCCTTTCCTGCGTCTCCTCCCTTATAAGCCACTTAACGTTTCGGCGGAAAATAAAAATTCCCGTTAAGGTCTCGTTAATCCTTTTGTGCTCCCAAGCCATTTCGCCGCTTAAGGGTCATTTAATTATTTTTTTAAATCGTTTTAACATTTTTTTATTCTTCATTCAAGCGTCTTTTGACGATTAGGTTGTCTGGACGATCTTTTGTCAGGAAGCAATTTTCTGGAAGAAGCTCCTGCCACCCCAAGCAAATTGACAATGGTTTTATGACATGGCGGTTTTAATCTGTACAAATGGCCTTTTAACAACTCGACCTTTTTACGTGACAAATAGTGGGACACTTCAAAGATATCACTTAAATCTTCGACCGTAAATTTTACAAAGATAATGCTTGCAAAACCCCTGGGTCTGTTACGCAACTGCCAGCACGACACACTCAAATATGAAAATCGACGAACTTTTACTTACATGAAAAAACCCGCTACAAGACGTTCCATTTTGGGAGCTCGGTCAAGTTGGCCCCCGACTTTCGATTTTTTATTTTTTTTCCAGTGGCATCAATTGTGCTGGTTTTGTGCTAAATTGTGCTGATATTTTTTACAATTGTGCTAGTCTCTAAATAACAAAAAACTAAAAAACAAATCCGGGGGCCAACTTGACCGCCAGCCCCCCATTATTTTCATTTTTTTATAATAACAATAAGATAAAAACATTCTATAAAAGTCAGGGGGGCTAGCTGGTGGCGTTCACCGTTTTCATAGGATTAATATATTTTTTTTAATGTTACAAACAAGCACAATTGAAAAAAAAACAGCGTTACAATTGAGCACAAAACGAGTACAACTAGGAAAGTTAAAAATATTCTGAAAAAAGTCAGGGGGGCTACCTAGTGGCCGTCGGCATTGCCATAGAATTACTTTCAAATTTTTTTTGATTTGTTACAAACGGGCACAATTGGAGAAAGCATCGGTATTATTGAGCACAAAACGAGTACAATTGGGAATGCCAAAAATATTATAAAAAAATGAAAATAATGGGGGGCTGGTGGTCAAGTTGGCCCCCGGATTTGTTTTTTAGTTTTTTGTTATTTAGAGACTAGCACAATTGAAAAAAATATCAGCACAATTTAGCACAAAACCAACACAATTGATGCCACAGAAAAAAAAATAAAAAATCAAAAGTCGGGGGCTAACTTGACCGAGCTGCAAAGGAATTTACTATTACCTTTGTATATGGATTATAAGTAGGACAAGGGAGGTCCAAAAAGGTTTAGTACCGGTACAAGGCGGATAGATAGCGTCGGTACTTTCAAGATCGCTCGGCTTTTGACTTTGCTTATCATCCCCACTACGGCTTGGTTTCATTCATCAACAACCGGCAGACTCCGGCGGAGACACACCAGCAATGCGTCAAAATAAACAATGTAATTTAATACGACTGTTGCCGACAACGAACAAAATATTGTTGGTCCAAGTGTTACGGGTTTTTTCTTGAAAATATAGACGATGCTGCAGAAGTGGTTGCTATGGGCACCCAAGATGATGGAAGTGCTTTACCTGAAGCGCTTTCATCATCTCCCGAACAGTTAGATGTGACTCTAGAGGAATGCTCAGCCGTTCATCTTACGGAATATTTAATAAAAAAATGTGTCGAAAAACTTGAATGCCATAATTGTCAAAAAACCTTTCTGACGGTACAGAGTTTAGTAAACAAAGAAAAAATACTTAAATATATCTTTTTAATTATTGTCCTGAAAATACGTGTTCCTTACAAACCCCAACTGAACTTTTGAAAAAGTTTATAATAATTGCTATGAGAAAAATTAGGGGGGTTATTAAGCTCGGTCAAGTTAGCCTCCCACTTTCTGATTTTAATTTTTTTTTATGTCATCAATTGTGCTGGTTTTTTGCTTAATTGCGCTGATATTTATTTCAATTGTGCTTGTTGTCACGTAAGATTTCGTGTAACGAGTAATATACTCGATGTGTATTAAATCTGCTGTACGCACTTGCGCACGACATTGTAACATTCGAGCCGATGGCTTTGTAGAAGAACGTTTTTTTTCCTTAATAAACTATCAATTGTTATTTACACGATCGCTGCTTATTTATGCCTGCTCTAGCTAAAATAACAGGTTATGGGCCCAGGCAAGATCGTGCAAGTGAATATTTCAAGTGAAATATCGTGACATTTAGTATAAAAAGTGAAAAACGTTTTGCTCCCTTTTTTGAGGTTACCCGGCCCCTGTGCAACACGTGGAAATACCTCCCCCGAAGGTGTCAAGGAAACCTTTTGCTCCCTTTTTTGAGGTTACCCGGCCCCTGTGCAACACGTGGAAATACCTCCCCCGACATGGAATCCGAAGTTACGAGAATAACGAAACTGCAGGGAGCAGAGAATTGGGCACAATGGAAGTTCCAAGTTTCCGTTTTGCTAAAAGACAAAGAAGTATTTGAGCTGGTTAACGGCGAAAGGGCTAAGCCAGCACCAGTGGCCGCAACGGCCGACAATGCCACGCGTAACCAGAACACACAAGATATTGCGTCGTGGACCAAGAGCGATAATACTGCTCAGCGCATAATTGCGACGTCAATTGCTGACTCGCAACTGATTCATGTGATGAATTGTGTTAATGCTTCAGCGATGTGGCAGGCTTTATGTAATTTATATGAACAAAAGTCAGAAACATCAATACACATGCTGCAACAGAGTTGGTATCAGATCACCAAGAAGAGTCAAGATAACATAACCACACATATCGCTAAGTTAAAGGATCTAGCTTATCGACTGCAAATATTGGGGGAACCAATCTCCGACAACATGGTAATGACGAAAATCATGATGACTCTGCCTGCGTCATACAATGCTTTTGTCACAGCCTGGGAATCAACAGCAAAAACAGATCGCACACTACCTAACCTCATCGAAAGATTGGTGGCAGAAGAAGCGAGGTATTCTCTACAAGAATCAGAAGCAATCGAAGCTCTTGCTCATGTGAAAATTGAAGCTGATGCTAAATATAAAGCTAAAAAGAAAAATTACTTTGATAAGAGAAATCTGGTTTGCTACAAGTGCAATAAAACCGGACATTTCAAGCGTGAGTGTACAACTAATACTGATGAAGAGAGAAAATCAGATTTTGAAATACACGGTCAAGCCTTGATTGCTCAAGCAACCTTATGCTTAGAGGGAACATCTGATAGTGAAAAGAGTGTCTGGTATTTAGACTCTGGAGCTACTCATCATATGTGTAACAACAAGAAATTACTTGTTAATTTTCGACACTCTAATGCTTCCCAAATTGTAAACGTTGGCAAAAGAGGCCAAAGTATGAGCATCCTGGGTGAAGGTGATATAAATATTGAAGCGTTTGACGGATCTCAGTGGACTAGAAAGTATCTTGCTAACGTCTTGTTTGTGCCAGATTTGAGACACAACTTGTTTTCATCCGGAACAGCTCTCGATAAAGGCCTAGTACAGATATCCACTGCTGAGGGATGTATTTTTAAGGAAAATGAATGCATAGTTGCAGTGGGAGAGCGCAGATGTAGACTTTGTCAAATGAAATTCAAAGTCATCAATCCAGCACAACAAGAAGCAATGGCTAACCTAACCACACTATATTCATGGCACAAGGAACTTGGACATCAGAATGCTGAATATACGAGACGCTACTTGAATTTGGAAGGCATACATTTTGTCAACAAGGATTTCTTCTGCGAAGGATGTGCCATTGGTAAATCTCATCATCAGCCATTTCCAAAGAGTGATTCAAGTATCTGCAAGAGTCAATCTGTAGGAGATCTCATTCATGCCGATGTCTGTGGACCTTTCCAAGTGAATTCAATTGGTGGATCACGATATTTTTTATTGCTAAAAGATGATTTTTCAAGTTTCAGGTTCGTCTACTTTCTGAAGTCAAAGGCGGAAGTATTTGAGCATATTAAAAGCTTCCTAAATGTGGTGCACACGCAGTTGAAAAGAACTATCAAAGTACTCAGAACGGACAATGGACTCGAGTTTTTGAACAAACATGTAAGCTCCTTGCTCGAAGAAGGAGGAATTCAACATCAGAGAACTGTCGCTTACACGCCTCAACAAAATGGATCAGCTGAGAGGGATATGAGGACCATTGTTGAAGCCGCAAGAACTATGTTGCACTCCAAAAGGCTCCCAATGATCCTCATATCCCTCTCAGCTGATCCATTTTGTTGAGGCGTGTAAGCGACAGTTCTCTGATGTTGAATTCCTTTTTTTGATTTTTGACTCGTATCCCACTTCTGATAACTGTTAGAATCATAATGAAGGAACCCCAGAAAAAGTGAGCGGACGTCGCCTGGCTTCGAACTCGGGACCTTGCGGTACCGAGTCCAGCTCTCTTCCACCGAGCTATCCACCCACGGTACCCATCTTCTGGTTCCCCTTCACATTCTAATTACAACATTCGGCCTTTCCTGGCACGACATCTGCCCTCAGATGTTTGCGCCCTCTCTGGTGTTTTACTGTGCCACGGTATCCATATAACCGCTTCAGGCTACAGCCACTAACTACCTTCATCTTCGACGCAATTTAGTGTGGTGTCTCACTGTGCCACGGTATCCATACAACCGCTTCAGGCTACAGCCACCAACTACTTTCATCTTCGGCGCAAATTGACAAGGCAAATCACCCTTTGATTTTGACTTTGGTGTGGTGGTCTTACTGTGCCACGGTATCCATACAACCGCTTCAGGCTACAGCCACCAAACTACCTTAATCTTCGGCGCAAATTCACAAGCCAAATCACCCGTGGCCGAGAACATCAACGTTTGACGATCACCGGTCTTCGGCATCGTTTCTTTTTCGACAATGCGACGAATTTGCAGTTCAAAACCCATGTCCAACATACGATCCGCTCACATAGGTGACCAGATGCGCGATTTAGATCGTGGCTGCCACCTGTTGGTCGCTACTCCCGGCCGTCTCCTCGACATGATCGATCGCGGTCGTATCGGTCTCGACTATTGTCGTTATTTGGTCCTTGATGAGGCGGATCGTATGTTGGACATGGGTTTTGAACTGCAAATTCGTCGCATCGTCGAAAAAGAAACGATGCCGAAGACCGGTGATCGTCAAACGTTGATGTTCTCGGCCACTTTTCCTTCTCCGATCCAGATGCTGGCTCGTGATTTCCTGGACAATTATATTTTCTTGGCGGTGGGGCGAGTGGGGTCGACATCCGAGAATATCACCCAAAAAGTCGTGTGGGTGGAGGAACACGATAAGAGATCCTTTTTGTTGGATCTTTTGAACGCGGCCGATTTGAATCAACCGTCTGCGGAAAGATTGACGCTCGTTTTTGTTGAAACGAAAAAAGGAGCCGACTCGCTAGAAGAGTTCCTGCATATGGAGGGGTATCCAGTCACTTCAATCCTCACATGAGCAAGAGCCTCGATTGCCCCTGATTCTTGTAGAGAATACCTCGTTTCTTCTGCCACCAATCCCTCGATGAGGCCAGGTAGTGTGCGATCCGTTCTAGCTGTTGATTCCCAGGCTGTGACAAAAGCATTGTATGACGCAGGCAGAGTCATCAAGATTTTCGCCACCACCATGTTGTCGGAGACCGGTTCCCCCAATATTTGCAGTCGACAAGCTAGATCCTCCAACTTAGCGACATGTGTGGCTATGCCATCTCGACCCTTCTCGGCGATCCGACACCAACTCTGCTGCAGCATGTGTATCGATGCCTCTGACCCCCGTTCATATAAATTACACAAAGCCCGCCACATCGCTGAAGCATTAAGACAATTCACTACATGAATCAGCCGCGAGTCAGCAATTGACGTCGCAACCATGCGCTGAGCAGCATCACCGCTCCCGGTCCACGACGCAACATGTTGTGCGCTCCGGCCACGCGTGGCACTGTCGGCCGCCGCGGCCACCGGCGCTGGCTTAGCCCTTTCGCCGCTAACCAGCTCAAACACTTCTCTGTCTTTTAGCAAAACGGAAACTTGGAACTTCCATTGTGCCCAATTTTCTGCTCCCTGCAGTTTCGTTATTCTCGTGACTTCGGATTCCATGTCGGGGGAGGTATTTCCACGTGTTGCACAGGGGCCGGGTAACCTCAAAAAGGGAGCAAAACGTTTTTCACTTTTTATACGAAAATTCTCAATAGGTATTTCCACGTGTTGCACAGGGGCCGGGTAACCTCAAAAAGGGAGCAAAACGTTTTTCACTTTTTATACGAAAATTCTCAATAGGTATTTCCACGTGTTGCACAGGGGCCGGGTAACCTCAAAAAGGGAGCAAAACGTTTTTCACTTTTTATACTAAATGTCACGATATTTCACTTGAAATATTCACTTGCACGATCTTGCCTGGGCCCATAACCTGTTATTTTAGCTAGAGCAGGCATAAATAAGCAGCGATCGTGTAAATAATAATTGATAGTTTATTGAGAAATTAAAGCACGTTCTTGTACAAAGCCATCGACCCGACTGTTACAATGTCGCGCGCAAGCGCACACACCAGAGTCCAAACACCAGACACTCCCCTCACCATCAGATGTTCCCCCTAAGCATAAGGTCGCTTGAGCAATCAAGGCTTGACCGTGTACCTCAGAATCTGATTTTCTCTCTTCATCAGTATCAGCTGTACACTCACGCCCGAAATGTCCGGCTTCACTGCACCCGCAGCAAACCACACCTCTCTTATCAAAGTAATTTTTCTTTTTAGCTTTATATTCAGCATCAGCTTCAATCCTCACATGAGCATGTTGCACTCCAAAAGGCTCCCAATGAAACTATGGGCTGAAAGCATCAATACAGCAGTTTTCGTCCTGAACCACACGTATGTCAATCCAAAACATGGTAAAACTCCTTATGAATTATGGAATGGAAAAAGGAGTGCAGCACTTGATTTTGTTGAGTTCGGAACAACTGCCTATGTTCATATTCCTAATGAGCAAAGAAGGAAGCTCGATGTCAAAGCTGTCGAAGGAGTGTTTGTGGGATATGACAAAGATGTCAAAGGGTACAGAATTTGGTACCCAGAAAGTAATGAAATAAATGTAAAAAGAGACGTAATTTTCAACCCAGACAAGATCTATGAAAGTTCAATATCTCCAGATAGCTTCGAGATACTTTGTTTTCCTGAATCAATCTCAAATATAGAGAATACAATTCAAGATTGTGCACCTCCTAATCAAGCTCCAGTTTTGAATGAGACTGCGGATAATATTCAGCAAGAAGATGATGAAAACGAACAAGTTGATCCGAGTATTTTGCAAGAAGATCATTCGATTGAAACTGAAAATGAAACGCAAGAAGTCAGACGCATTTTAAGAAACAGAGAGCTTGTACGTAGACCTGCAAGGTACCAAGATGATGATTGGATGATGTTTACTCAGTATGACAAACCTCAGACCTATCAAGAGGCTGTAACCGACCCAAATGCCGAGCAATGGAAGAGAGCCATGGCAAGTGAAATGAGCTCATTACTTGAAAATAATACTTGGAGCTTAGTCGATCTTCCCATATCAGTAAAGCCTATTAGTAATCGCTGGGTCTATAAGATCAAATATAAAGCTGATGGAAGTGTTGACAGATGCAAAGCAAGACTTGTAGCTAAGGGCTATTCGCAACAGCATGGAGTTGACTATTGGGAAACTTTTAGCCCTGTAGTCAAGTTTGATTCAATTAGAACTATCTTAGCTGTCGCTGCAAGTAACAGAATGATTTTGAAGCAATTTGACATCAAAACAGCCTTTCTGAATGGAAAGCTTCATGAAGAAATTTTTATGCAGCAACCAGAAGGCTATGAAGATGGGTCACAAAAGGTCTGCAAATTGAATAGAAGCTTGTATGGTCTCAAGCAAGCTTCGCGCTGTTGGCACGAAGAGTTTGTCAAGTTTCTAAAACATTTTGGTTTGAATGCTACTCAATCTGATACATGTGTTTTTACCAATGCAGATAAATCATTATTGCTGGCTATTTACATAGATGATGGATTGATTGCATCTAAAAATGAAAGAAAAGCCTGTGAATTGCTGCACTACCTCAAACAGCACTTTGAAGGCACTTATGAAGGATTAACATCTTTTCTTAATTTGCAGATCGAGCAAGATGTAGATGGATCAATTTTCTTACATCAGGAGCCTTATGTAAAGAAAATTCTAGAAAACTTTAATATGACCCATGCTAATGAGGTTGCCATTCCCATCGACAAGCATCAAGAGTTAAATGTGGATCTGCATGTTGTGAAGGATCAGCAACCAGTGAGGGCACCGTATCGAGCAGCCGTTGGTTCATTAATGTATCTCGCTGTATGTACAAGACCAGATATAGCATTCGCACTGAGTACAGTGAGTCAGTACTTGGAGAATCCAAATAAGATACATTGGAACGCTGTGAAGAGAATTTTCAAGTACCTGAAAGGCACACAGAGTTGTGGTTTGCTTTTTAAACCTAACTGCAGTCTGAATTTAACTGTATACAGTGATGCAGATTTTGCAAACGACACTCAAGATCGAAAATCTGTATCAGGTAATTTGCTCAAGATAGGTGATAACGCTGTTTCTTGGTGCTCGCAGAAGCAAAACATGGTGACTCTATCCACTACTGAAGCAGAGCTCGTTGCAGCCACTGAATCAATTAAAACTCTAATTTGGTTGGAAAGATTACTGCAAGAAATCAGTCAAGATGCTGTTGACAAGCCTCAATTGTTTGTAGACAATCAGAGCACAATCAAACTAATAAAAAACCCTCAATTCCACAAGAGAACAAAGCATATAGAGATCAGACTATTTTTTGCAAGAGAAAAATATCAAGATGGACTATTTGATGTGACTTACATTAACTCAAAGGAGCAACAAGCAGACATACTCACGAAGGCCTTACCAAGAGAACAATTTGTGAATTTGCGCAAACTATTGAGTGTGAAGTCAAAAGAAGAATAGGGTATTTAGTAAATGCTTTTGTAATCTGATGTTTTCTTATGATTTCATGTTTTGTACTTCTTCTTATTCTATAGTTTTGTATTTAACATGCTTTAGTTAAATGATCGACATTTTTGATGATTAATGCTCGGTTCTAATATTCTATTTTGATAATTTGTATTACCATGATCATATTTAATTTGTGAAAGAATGTACACGAAAAGTGGGAGTGTTGTCACGTAAGATTTCGTGTAACGAGTAATATACTCGATGTGCATTAAATCTGCTGTACGCACTTGCGCACGACATTGTAACATTCGAGCCGATGGCTTTGTAGAAGAACGTTTTTTTTCTTTAATAAACTATCAATTGTTATTTACACGATCGCTGCTTATTTATGCCTGCTCTAGCTAAAATAACAGTGCTAATCTAAAAAGCAAAAAAAAATAAATAAATTCGGGGACCAACTTAAAAACCAACCTCTTGTTCTTTTTCACTTTTTCACAATATTTTTGGCTTATTCAATTGTACTCGTTAACGATGTTTTTTTTAATTGTGCTCGTTTG
Organism: Pyrochroa serraticornis; assembly: GCA_905333025.2. Classification (NCBI taxonomy): domain Eukaryota; kingdom Metazoa; phylum Arthropoda; class Insecta; order Coleoptera; family Pyrochroidae; genus Pyrochroa; species Pyrochroa serraticornis. Next base: position 1,048,233 of record HG995157.1, on the reverse strand, counting down.
TAAGTAAAAATTTTGTTTAAACAAATTTGAGGAGAGACTTGACCCTCCAGCCTCCAATTATTTTTCACTTTTTTTACAATATTTTTGCATTATTCAATTGTGCTTATTTTGTGCTTACTGATACCGGTATATTTTGCTTTTTAGTAAGAAGCACAATTGAAATATACATCAGCATAATAGAGCAGAATTGAATAAGCCAAAAATATTGTAAGAAAATGAAAAATAATGGCAGGCTGGTCAAATCGCCCATGAAATTAGTTTTTAATTTTTTTTTCTACTTACAAACGAGCACAATTGAAAAAACACCGGTATCAGTGGGCACAAAACGAGCACAATTGAATAAGCCAAAAATATTGCAAAAAAGTGAAAAAATGGGCTGCTAGCAATCAAGTTGGCCCCCGGATTTGTTTTCAATATTTTACTCTTTAGAGATGAGTACAATTGAAATAAATATCGGCACAATTGAGCACAAAACCAGCACAATTTATGACATTAAAAAATATTAAAATCTGAAAGTGAGAGGCTAACTTGACCGAACTGGGTTATTAAAGTTTTATTGGGCCAAAAAATATTGTAAAGCGCATAAAAGTTTCTATTATAAAAACTGGAACTAAAAATGTCCCGAAATGACTTCAAACAGAAACATCTGCATCACATAGAGATTTTATTTTAGAATTTTGAATCAAGACATTAATTTATAAGTGAAGCCAAATTTAAAACTACAAAGAAGCCAACCAAAATATCTATTCTGCAGCATTAGTAAATTATTTGTTCTCTTTTTCACGGGTAAAAAATTCTGTATTCGCGGATCCAAAACTATCGGTTTATCAAAATATTTATAAACAAACAAAATTTAGTGTCGTGATGCCGATATGTGACATTAAACTTAGAAAATTTGAGTGAAAGTTTATGAATGGCAAATAAGCTTTGTGTTTTCTTCAAAAAAATTGATCTGATAATAATTATTAATCTTGCTAAAATTCATCAAATTACTATTATTATAATATATTTTTTTTATTATTTTGCAACCATGAAACGGATTCTTTATATTTCCAACAAATTACAAAATGCCACTCTGTATTAGCGGCACATTTTCGGAACGTACAATCGCCTTGCATTTCCAACTCGTATGTTAACATTTGAAACTAGCAACCCATTCTTATCGACTTAAGTGGATATCCGATTTTACTACGTAACGTGTCAAGTGTAAACAGCAAGGGCATTTACGTCGTTACGCACGAGATTCCAGTCTGCTTAGCTCAGATTTTTACCAAATGGATGGTTTGCATGGAATTCCGATAGAGGCAGCACTTTCCACAAAGTAGCGTTGGCCTACTAGAAATAATCATAAAACGCTATTACGTAAACGGGGACACTTACGAGGGTGGTTGGTACAAGGGGTTTCGGCAAGGTTACGGCGTTTATGTTTATAAACAACTTAACGTCACCCATACTGGTAATCAATTGCATAAGAGTTTTCAATTAGTTTTGGTCGGCGACAATTTTTGGTAGGTATTTGGAAGGACGGCCGCATGGAGGGTGCAGGAATTTTAGATTACGGCTGCTACAAATACCACGGAAAATTCGAAAAAAACTTACCGAAAGGCTCGGGCTGTTTCGTTTTCGATAACGAGAAATTTATGCAGCACGGATTTTACGTCAATTTGCGAAACCCCGCTTTCGACTGCATCGGAGCTGATAAACTAGCATTGGACGACACTTTAGAAAGTTAGAAACTGGCGTTTTATTAGGGGGTGAAAATACGGGGGTTTTATTGATACAAGAAAAACTCGCAATAAATTCCCTCTAGTTTCCTCCATTAAAAGAAGAAATCTATAAATTAAGTGATTCAATGTGAATTTCAGATCCTGATTATCGCGGAAATCCTAGAGGAATCGTTCCAATTTGGCGAGCGAGAAGCGTAACTGAATTTAAACCGGAACTGCTACCTCCAGAACCAGTTCAATTACCAATTGACGATTCTCAAATGATGATCGTTGATATCATTGATTACCTCCAACAATATGATAAGGGAGGAGACGCAGGAAAGGAGGAAGAAGAAGGACGCCACTTAAATTCGCCAGTAGCTGAAACAGAAGATTTACAAGAATTACCCCCAGTTTAATTGTAACTTAATGTAGTTAATTAATTTAATTAGAGAAATTATTCAAAATTTACATTTCTTAAGTATATACAATTTTGCACATTAAATATCTTCGTTTTGGCGATTTACAGGATAACTTCTAACGGCCAGGACCTGAAATCAGCATAGTAAGAAGAACCGCCTTTTCCTTTTCTTTTTTCTTAACAATATCGATGCATCTGTTCCTCCAAGTGCTTTTTCTCAACTTGATCGGTCTGCTGCCAACGTAACGACCTGAAAAGAAACAAAAATTATAAATCTTGAAACGGATTGGTGACGACGAATTAGTAACGCCTTTTGTAATGCTTTTATTGTTGGTGGATGCACCGCTTTAGGCAGTACTGAAATTATACGGCAGGCGTCAGGACGCCCAGCGTCATTTCCTCTAGTGCCCACACATGTGGCCAGACGTGACAGTTCGGCGGCGCTACAGAGCCACAAGCGAGCCAAGTCGCCTTTAAATTTAGTCAAATTGATGTCCCAAATTTTATTAATTACGATATAATTTTTTATTGATAATTTATTGATAAATTTGCTTGCAACAAATTTACTAATGAATGTTGTCGTATGTGGAAGCGCGTATTTTCCAGCCAAGATTACTAAGAACTATAGAAAGAAAATCAAATCATATACAGGGTGGTTCACGGCTCATTAGAAAATAGAGAAACAAAGATACAAATCTGAAATTTTGTACATAGATCAAACGAAAATATTTCAGAAATGATACCGGAAGTTGATCTCAACTTCTTTATTTTAAATGGAACACCCTCCATCTTTTTATTCTTTTTTCACTTTTGAAATGCCCATTGAATTATACTATGGGTCTCTGAAGACGATCATGCAACCATATTGCGCCATTTCGATCATTTAAAAAAATTCCTCCATCAATCGCTTTAAGTGATAATTTTCAGTGCTTCAAAAACGATCACAAAAGAGGTTCGAATACAAGTACCTGGCCCATTGTAATAGAAATTCTAAGAACTTACATATAAGCCGAAAATGAAAATCCTGTATTGGTAAATAAGAAAGTTGAATTTCTATTTTTGACCGATTTTCTTTATTCGTTAATTCTTACTTAAAAATTAAATGTTAAAATCAAATTTTCGCCGTTGTGTTGCGTTAACAAACCAAAAAGTCTAAAATGGGGCAATAAAACGGCATAAAGAATTGTTTTTTTTTCAAAAATACTAAAACTGAAATTAATTACTCTGAGTCAACGAATTTTTTTTAATGTAACTGGTCTTTATTCGATAAATTCCAGAACATTGAACAAAATTAAATACTTCAAAACTAAAGATCTTAACAGAAATTCAAAGAACTTTCTAATTAGTCCAAATCGAAAGTCTTGTGGTGGTAAATGAGAAAGTTGAGTTTTAATTTTTGAATTGTCTAATTAAAATACGAAAAAACAGGAAACTTACCGTTCATTTCCTTCATAGTTTTCGTGAAGTCGACCGGATGCTTGAAGCTGATGAACCCGTACCCTTTGCTCTTGCTGGTCAGTAATTGCAAAAAATTGAGATTTTGGTAGAAGAAAATCGCCTTAAATTGGGGGAAAATTCGGAAAATGATGAAAAATTGCATGTTATTATGGAAAATATTCCTGCGCCTCCCCCGTTCCAGATTATCGCATCGACAAATCAGTGAATGTAGGAGCCGCACTATGTCCAATCGTACGATTTTAATAATCAGAGAGGGAAAGGATTTCGAATCGTTTCGGCGTGCAACGCTAAAGGTGCATTTTTTAACAAACTCCCTCGAAAAGCAATCCTTTAAATTTCGTCCTTTAGAGGCGTGTTTCCATGACGACTTTTGGTGGAAACGCGGCTTTTAGCGGAACAAATTAACGAAAAAAAAACAAAAGTCTTGTGGTGGTAACTGAGAAAGTTTAGTTTTAATTTTTGTATTGTCTAATTAAAATACAAAAAAAACAGGAAACTTACCGTTCATTTCCTTCATAGCTTTCGTGAAGTCGGCCGGATCCTTGAAGCTTATGAACCCGTAACCTTTGCTCTTACTGGTCCGTCTGTCTCTTATAACTTTCGCCCTTTGAAAGGACGGAAATTTGTTAAATGTTCTTGTTAAAAGTTCATCAGTAACGTCGTTGCCCAAATCCCCACAAAAAATTCGAAAATCATCTTCAGGCCTATCAGCCAATGAATGATCTTCCCATGTTTGTCCTCCAGCTACACGCATCAATTTATGATTCTTAGTTCCTCCACCTCTTCTTTTAAAATCATACGGTCCAAACGACTGAAGCGCACTACTCGCTTTACCTTGCGAAATCGCCAATGCTGCACTAAATTTCTCATGTTTTAACTTCTTCAGTTTCTTTTCTACTTTATTTTGTAACGCCATAAAATCAACTGCTGATTGTTTAGCAACTGCTGTTGGTGCAGGTTTTGGGGTAGGTGCAGCATATAAAGTGGGTTTTGCAGAAACTACAGCCGCTTGATATATGATAGGATGTGAAAATATTTCGTAATTAGATTTTTTATGTTTGACTTGATGAGATATTAACATTGGAGGTGTAGGTGGAGGAGGTATATTTCCAAAACTAGGTAAGCAAAAACCAGCATGGTACATGCCTTGGCCCGAAATTTCAGCTTTAAATCTAAAATTTTAAGGTTAAGTTACAATTTCTCTTTAATTTTAAAACACGTACCTGTTCATTTCGTCTTCCATTTGACGGAATTTATTGGAATTCATCTTGCATATAACTTATTTCTTTCAGCGTTATAGTTTAAAAGAAATTTATTAAAATAATTTTGTTTACGACGAACTAACGTTTTCACAACAAACACTGTCAACTGTTAACTGATACTGATAAAAATCTACAACGACACGAAGATTTATGAAAGGTTACAAGCGTGGAGGGGCACTCTTTGGCGCATGAGCAATAAGCGTGGAGGGGCACTCTTTGGCGCATGCGCAATAAGCGCGTAGTTTGAATTTGTGTCGTGGTTCTGACCTGTTAGATTTATTACGGTAAGTTTCTGCAAAATGTTTTGCAAATAATTAAGTTAATATTTATACATCATAATTAATATAAAGTAAATATAGTTTCATCGCAAGTGAAATTCCTGCCCTTAGACGCGTGATTCCAGAAAGTTCTAGAAAATTAAATCAGCGCCCTCTGCGTTCCTCGCCAGAAGCTCAATGACGTAACGAAGAAGTCAACCTAGTCTAAAATTTATTTGACGTAAATTAATGGATTTAACCAAAAAATTGTATTAAATAGTACGCCGTGTCTAACCACACGCTAACCTCCGGCGTAACCCAGAGTTAACCGCACGCGAAATAGAAAAACCTCAAACATCGCTGCCAGCAGTGACGTCATTCTTGGGCGCTGACCCAATCCTAACAACGAGAGGCTGAGGAAAAATTTAGCAGAACTTTAGAGTTTCATGAAAAGCAAAATTTACCATTAAAGGCAGTAGAAAGATTAAATCAGCTTCAACTGTTAAATACCCAATTAGTCTTGTGCTAATTTAGTAGTGTATAAAGAGTAAAATGAAATCTTGGATTGTTGAAAATGTTTAATAATTTGAAAATATTGTTTATAATTATGCTTTCATCCTAATTTAGGTTATTTTTTGTAATAAATCATTAGCCACTGTGACAAATTTTGTTTAGGGATGATTTAATCTATAAAAATTTAATTGTTTGTTACTTTTTAGTTTATAAATTGTTATACCTCTGTAGGAATTACTGTGATATTGATGTAATGATTAACTGGTTTAAAGAAAATAAAAAAAAATGCAGAGAAAGACCTTCATTTATTAATCAATTTGTTTGATAACAGAAGATGGTTGCAAGTGTGCAAACATGCTCCCCATTTTGAACCCAATCGGATTCAGGACATTACCTACTACGCGCCTAAGTTGACGATTAACTCCTTTAACGCCACTTTTCCAAATTCCTCCCAACTGAGGTGAACGAGATGCAGTTAACTTCCATTTAATGTACAAGGTATGCAAATTTGATCCATTTGTTCGACTTCCTTTACAAATTGGTTCCAAATCAGTCGAATAGTAGAAAGTACTGGCTTGTCCCATTTTAATGGTAGGGATCATAACTACAGAAGAATGACTTTTGCTTTAACAATGACGGGCCCGATTTAGCAACAGCTCCCAAAATAGAAAGTTTTGTAGCTTTTTGTCTGAACAATCACGGGTCCGATAAGTCCCAATGGGTCAAAAATACTAGCAACAACTCCCAAAATGAGCTCGGTCAAGTTGGCCCCCGACTTTTGATTTTTTATTTCTTTTTCTGTGGCATCAATTGTGTTGGTTTTGTGCTAAATTGTGCTAGTCTCTAAATAACAAAGAACTAAAAAACAAATCCGGGGGCCAACTTGACCGCCAGCCCCCCATTATTTTCATTTTTTTATAATATTTTTGGCATTCCCAATTGTACTCGTTTTGTGCTCAATCATACCGATGCTTTCTCCAATTGTGCCCGTTTGTAACAAATCAAAAAAAAATTTGAAAGTAATTCTATGGCAATGCCGACGGCCACTAGGTAGCCCCCCCTGACTTTTTTCAGAATATTTTTAACTTTTCTAGTTGTACTCGTTTTGTGCTCAATTGTAACGCTGTTTTTTTTTCAATTGTGCTTGTTTGTAACATTAAAAAAAATATATTAATCCTATGAAAACGGTGAACGCAACCAGCTAGCCCCCCTGACTTTTATAGAATGTTTTTATCTTATTGTTATTATAAAAAAATGAAAATAATGGGGGGCTAATGGGAGAAATTCAATGGTTTGGTGCGACTATCTTCTCGATTTCGTTTACTTCTCAGGGGGATTTTCGTGCTTTTATTTTGAGTGTTTTATATCGGATTGCTTTTGGTGAGTTGCTCTTTCAGTTGATGCTTGTCATTTCTGATTTTGAAGCGTTATCTTTGTGATTTCTGCTAATTGCGCGGTTTGTTTACTCTTTTTTTCGTTATCGGTGTTGCTCATAGGCGCATATTATAGTTCTACCGCTTCGTTTAAGTCTTGTTTGCCGTGCCTGCTTCCCGAATTTTGCCGCCACACGTTGCTCTTCTATGGGAAACGATTGTAGATGTTGGGCACTTGATAGTTTCTTGGGGCTGGTGACCGTGGGGCCTGCCTTGGGTCGTTGGGTGAATGATATATTATTCACTGAACTCTTGGGTATATTAATTTCGGCATGGCTCCGATTTGCGATGCGTGCGGAACTGCTTTTTCCTCATCGTCGCCCGGACTTTTGTGCGGTGGGACCTGCAAAAATTCTTATCATTTTGAATGCGTACAGCTGCCACGTGAGTTGGCTAAATTGTTGAAAGGTGTTAAAGGGTTTTCTTGGAAGTGCGATGGTTGTCAGCAGACCTGCATGAGCATTGATCGTGATGCCTTGGGCAGGATTTTTCAGGACACGCTTAATCAGTCATTGTCTGTGTTAATGGGAAATATTGAGTCATTTAAAAGGGATTTCATGGATCTTGCTGCTCGTACACTGGGGGAGCGACGCGAATCTGGGTTGGCGATGGACCGTCCTTTACTCCGGGATGCTGTGTCCGAGTCTTACGCGGCGGTTGCAGCGGCGTCCGCCCGGTCTAAGGTTATTGTCAGGCCTGTTGATAGGAGGCAGAGTGGTGGGAAAACAAAAGCAGATATACTTGTCAAGGTTGACCCTGTCGGGGAGGAGATAGATATCATGCGGGTCAGACAGTCCAGAGATGTAGCGGTGATTTTAAGTTGTCGTAATGCTGATGAATCATCAAAATTCAGTAAACTGGCACGGGAAAAGCTGTCTTCTGATTATGAGGTGCAGGCATTAAAAACTGTGTGCCCTAAAGTAAGAATTGTGGGTATGTCTGAGTCCTTGGAAAAGAGTTTGCTGCGTGATTATCTGCGTAAGCAGAACAGCGATTTATTTGGGACGGACTCTGTTTGCGAGGTTGTGTCGGTTACGCCTCTGAAGAGAGATTCGGCTACATTTCAGGCGACGGTACGGGTTGATGCTGTCAGCTATAAAAGGGTATTGGATGTTGGTCGTGTGTTGATTGGTCTGGATGGCTGCTCTGTGTATGACGCTGTCTCGCTTCGTAGGTGTTTTTGCTGCAATGGACTTAACCACATTGCTGATCGTTGTCCTAAGAAAAACACTCCTGTGTGCCCTCTCTGTGCTGGGAACCACCCCGTTAAGGCGTGCCAGCTCAGTGCGGATCAAAAAAAAACAGTACCGGTGTACCAATTGTATAGAGTTTAACAGGGGCCATGGAGGGACCTTGAATGTCGGCCATGCGGCGTGGGACGCGGGTGCTTGTGGGGTTTATAATAAATCCCTTTCTAAATTAAAATGTGATCCCTTTGGCATTCCTTTTGACGGGAGTTTGGTCCGTTCGGCCTCCTAGCAGTTAACTAGTTCATGTTCTGTTTCTTGTGTTGGACCCGATGTTCTTTTATACTATCAAAATGTCCGCGGTGTATGTACTAAGACACATGTTTTAGCAGATGCTGTTTTGTCGTGTTCCTAATCTATTATTATTTTTTCTGAGACATGGCTGCATTCAGCTATTGACTCTTCTGAGATTTTTAGTGAATGTTACACAGTTTTTAGAGAGGATAGAAATTTTTAGCGTGTGGGCTTGTCTCGGGGTGGTGGTGTACTGTTAGCGGTTGATAGCTCTTTGCCGACGTCTCCCCTTGTACTTACGGATTTGGGTTGGAGAGATTTGCCGTTAGTTGATGTACTCGCGGTTAAAGTTTCGTTGCGTTTTCGTCCGTTATACATTTTGGTTTTTTATATTCAGCCGCAGACAGGACTGCAAGTCTACGAGCAGGTATTTGAAATGCTGAGTTTGATTGAAAGTTTGTTGGGTGCAGATGTGATAATATGTGGGGACTTTAATTTATGTGACTATATTCGGTATCTGGATGAGGGAAGGGTTGTTGGAGCTACAGCTGCACTGTTAAATTTTCTTGAGCTTATGAACTATGCGCAGTATAATAAAGTTTATAATAATTGTAGACGTATTCTAGATCTATTTATTAGCAGTTTTCCCTGTCCCGTGGAGAGAGCGCGGGACACTCTGTTGCCTGAAGATGATTATCATCCGGCGCTATCTGTTGTGGTTGGGCGGGCTGGGCGTGTGAGTTCTCACCGCCACCTTCGAGGCAATGGTGATCTGAGTTTTAAATTTCGAAAGGCTAACCTGGTTGAGGTTTATAGGAGCTTATCTGAGGTGGATTGGTCTGTCCTATCGGTGGATCTCAATGTTGATGAGGCCTGCAACATTTTCTACGGCAAGCTTTATTCATGCTTTGAGAGGTTTGTTCCTAGAGGTGCCCATCGTTCGAGACGTTATCCTCCTTGGTTTAGTAGAGATATAATTAGAAACATTAAACGCAAGTGAAAATTATTGAGACATATTAGAAGAGTGGGGGGAGAGTGTCTAAAGGTTGAGTTCCGACTGCTGAGAGCGAATATCAAGAGATCCATTGAATCGAGGCCTACGTTACTTAACAGGCCGGAGCCTGAGATTTTAATGGCGCCCATCGGAGTCCATGCGCTATGCCGGCTCGTACGCTCCAACACCAGCATGCGCTTCATCTCGAGCAGTAATATTGTCACTGTTATAATATTTTCAAATAATTTTACTAATTAAAATTATTGCCTTGATCACCATGGGTGTTATTAATATTTCTGTTATTAGTTTAATAATTTTAAGCAAAATAAGAATGAAATTAGCTCGGAAATAAGAACATTTTATTTAACGTATACAAAAGTATAAAGATTAAAATATTAAAAAAGTAACAAAATAAAACATTTAACATATCATAAAATTCAATTCAAAAAATAAATCACAAATTTGAAGGGCAGGAGTACCTATCTTAACATTAAACCTTAATAAAGACTAAAAAGAATAGCAATATTTAACTATTGTGATTGCAGTTTTGCTACTTTATTTCTTTTTTCTTTGAAAATACATTGCCATTGTTTTTAATTTTGGAGTAATTATTTAATAGAATGTTGGCAAAGTAACACAAAATAACCTTAAATAGTTTTGGAAAACCCATGTTGCAATCACTACTGAAATCTTCGTTTTCGATGAAATTTTTAGATTTTAAATTTTCGAGCATGAAATGATAAGCGACGACTTGTGGCAACGTAACTTTAAAAAATCACCTTCAGATCTTTCATAAATTATTATTTTAAACAAAGCATACGCTTCTTCGAATACATTTACCAGATGATCAGAATGAACCCTTAAGCCCCCCTATCAATTACCTTTAAATAATGATATTTTGACGGTGCTATCTATAGATCTTTGTTAGTAATTAACAATGTATTGCAATTTTTGCAAAAAATCTTAGTGGTACTCGTTTTCTTTTTTGTATATCTGGTAATATAAATTAAAACCGATATGTCGCCTTCCCTTATTATTGATATATCTTCTGTTTTGATATCATTGAATTTAAGTAAATTGAAGTATTTACGATCAAAATTTGACATCATACTCGGATCGCAATAAAATAACCTTAATTTGGAACTCACCATGACTCAATAATTTAAGCTTAAACAAACTGACGAATTTAAGTTTTTGCTCAGTACTGGCCAAATCTAGCCTCAAGATCATTGATTTGAAATTTGCCCAAAAAAATATACTTAAACCCTAATTTATTTAAGAGATAATCACACAGTTCAATCATTGTTTTAACTATTTGCTTTAATGCAAAGTCTGTCTCATTAGTTAATTTTTCATAACGCTTTGGGGCAATTTTTACCTTATTCCAGTTATTTAGCTACTTAGAATATTTTTAAAAAAATTATATATTATTGCTATTCATGATTCGTATAGGCTCTTTCAATTTATCGCGTTTCTTGACTCCATTATTAAACATTAAACCCGCTCCCAAATCTTCAGTTGGTCGCAAGTCAGACTCCGATCGTGACGTCACACTCGCTTGCATCTTACAGGCTCCGGCCTGTTAAGTTACGTAGGCCTCGATTGAATCCTCCCGAAAAGCCTATATTGCTGGTGTTGAACGTAACATTAGAGATGACCCATCTAAGTTCTGGTCGTATGTAAGTACGAAATCGAACTCTGTTTCTGGGGAAATGACGTTTCGGGATCGCCGGTTGGATTCGCCGCGGGAGATTGTGGACGCGTTTGCTGCGTTTTTTGCTTCAACGTATGGCGCATTGCGCCAGTCTGTTGACGATAGCGCGGACGGACTTAGGGGTGATTGTCTGAACATTGTTGGTTTCTCGGCGCGGGCAGTTTTGGCGGTGCTGAGGAAGATGAGAGGAAGATTGACGGCTGGGCTTGATGGGGTTCCCGCGTTCTTGTTGAAGGATTGCGCATCCTTGCTTGCGTGGCCTCTATCGCGGGTTTTCACTATTGTGGTTGGACATGGCATATTCCCTGATATGTGGAAAAGTGCAAGGGTTACTCCAGTTTTCAAAAAGGGAGATAGGGGGAAGATTGAGAATTATAGGCCGGTTTCTATTATTTTCAATTTTGCTAAGGTGTTTGAAACTTTATTGCATGGATGCATTTATCACCATGTTAAACCCAGGATTACGAACATGCAGCATGGCTTTATGAGGGGTAGGTCTACGGTGACCAATTTGCTATGCATTTCGGATTTTATTGCTCGGAGTATTGATGATAGTGTGCAAACTGATGTCATTTATACAGACTTTTCTAAAGCATTTGATAGTCTGGACCAAGGTATCTTATTGAGGAAACTGCATTTGTTTGGGTTGTCTGATATGTTAATTCAGTTGTTTAGATCCTATTTTGCCGATAGAAAACAATGTGTGTTTTGGAACGGCTTTAAGTCACACGATAAAATGGTTATGTCTGGCGTACCGCAGGGTTTAGTTTTGGGTCCTCTTCTTTTTAACATTTTTGTTAACGACATTGTTGAGAATTTGGGAGACGGTTGTCTAATTTTTGCGGATGATGTTAAAATATTTAAAGGGATTGCTCACCGAAGTGACTGTGAAGAGCTCCAATTAAATTTGACACGAATTGTTAATTGGAGTAATATTAATTGCTTAGATCTGAATGTTGATAAGTGCTGCGTGGTGTCTTACACGACTAGGGAGACTAGTATCAAGTTTGATTACATGGTGGCTGAATGTAAAATTCAGAGATTATCCTCTTATAGAGATTTGGGCGTGTTATTTGATAGTAGGCTGTCTTTTGCGGATCATATACAAGTGACGGTTGCTGCGGCGTATAGAGCCCTGGGTTTTGTTATAAGAAATTCCAGTGGGTTTACTTCCACTAGCTCTATAAAGTTACTATATTGTTCACTTGTTAGATCAAAACTTGAGTATGCATCGATTGTTTGGTCGCCCATATACCTGGTTCATAGAAAAAGTTTAGAGAAAGTACAGAGAAGAGCTGGTAAATATATGTGTTATAGGATGGAAGGGAGTTATCCGTCAAGGGGTTGTCTTCAGAAGAGTTTACTTGTTAAGTTGGAACTCAATGAATTGATGGATAGACGTCGATATGCTGCGGTTCTCCTTCTGCATAAAATATTGAGTCGAAAGGTTGAATGTTCCTAAGTCTTGGGCAAACTAAACTTTCGGGTTCCTAGATCTGGCATTAAAGAATGCTTGACATTCTACAGCAGGAAGAGTAGAATAAATATTGGACAGGGTGCCCCCATTAATTTCATTTGTGAGGCTTACAACAGCGTATGTGAAGAAGTAGATATTTTTGCTGCAACGCCGCGGGAAATAAGAAATAAAATGTTATTGAGCTATTTCTGTTAATTGTTAATCTGCTAATTGTTAATTCTGTTAAAGTGTCTTATCTTACATGATGTTATAGAATTATTATTTAGTTATTAGCCTGTAATTGGGTAGTTACCTGTAGGTTAATTAATTCATTAAATTAAATTAAATTAAATTATCTTTGTAAAATTTACGGTCGAAGATTTAAGTGATATCTTTGAAGTGTCCCGCTCTTTGTCACGTGAAAAGGTCGAGTTGTTAAAAGGCCATTTGTACAGATTAAAACCGCCCTGTCATAAAACCATTGTCAATTTGCTTGGGGTGGCAGGAGCTTCTTCCAGAAAATTGCTTCCTGACAAAAGATCGTCCAGACAACCTAATCGTCAAAAGACGCTTGAATGAAGAATAAAAAAATGTTAAAACGATTTAAAAAAATAATTAAATGACCCTTAAGCGGCGAAATGGCTTGGGAGCACAAAAGGATTAACGAGACCTTAACGGGAATTTTTATTCTCCGCCGAAACGTTAAGTGGCTTATAAGGGAGGAGACGCAGGAAAGGAGGAAGAAGAAGGACGCCACCTAAATTCGAAAGTAGCTGAAACAGAAGAATTACAAGAATTACCCCCAGTTTAATTGTAACTTAATGTAGTTAATTAATTTAATTAGAGAAATTATTCAAAATTTACATTTCTTAAGTATATACAATTTTGCACATTAAATATCTTCGTTTTGGCGATTTACAGGATACCTTCTAACGGCCAGGAGCTGAAGTCAGCATAGTAAGGAGAGCCGCCCTTTCCTTTTCTTTCTTCTTAACAATATCGATGCATCTGCTCCTCCAAGTGCTTTTTCTCAACTTGATCGGTCTGCTGCCAACGTAACGACCTGAAAAGAAACAAAAATTATAAATCTTGAAACGGATTGGTGACGACGAATTAGTAACGCCTTTTGTAATGCTTTAATTGTTGGTGGATGCGCCGCTTTAGGCAGTACTGAAATTGTACGGCAGGCGTCAGGACGCCCAGCGTCATTTCCACTAGTGCCCTCACATGTGGCCAGACGTGACAGTGCGGCGGCGCTACAGAGCCACAGGTGAGCCAAGTCGCCTTTAACTTTAGTCAAATTGATGTCCCAAATTTTATTAATTACGAAATAATTTTTTATTGATAAATTATTGATAAATTTGCTTGCCGCAAATTTACTAATGAACGTTGTCGTATGTGGAAGCGCGTGTTTTCCAGCCAAACTTACTAAGAACTATAGAAAGAAAGTCAAATCATATACAGGGTGGTTCACGGCTCATTAGAAAATAAAGAAACAAAGATACAAATCTGAAATTTTGTACATAGATCAAACGAAAATATTTCAGAAATAATAACGGAAGTAAATCTCAACTTCTTTATTTTAAATGGAACACCCTCGATCTTTTTATTCTTTTTTCATTTTTGAAATGCCCATTGAATTTTAGTATGGGTCTCTGAAGACGATCATGCAACCATATTGCGCCATTTCGATCATTTAAAAAAATTCCTCCATCAATCGCTTTAAGTGATAATTTCCAGTGCTTCAAAAACGATCACAAAAGAGTTTCGAATACAAGAACCTGGCCCATTGTAATGGAAATTCTAAGAACTTACATATTAGCCAAAAATGAAAATCCTGTAGTGGTAAATAAGAAAGTTAAATTTCTATTTTTGACCAATTTTCTTTATTCGTTAATTCTTACTTAAAAATTAAATGTTAAAATCAAATTTTTGCCGTTGTGTTGCGTTAACAAACCAAAAAGACTAAAATGGGGCAATAAGACGGCATAAAAAATTGTTTTTTTTTCAAAAATACTAAAACTGAAATTAATTACTCTGAGTCAACGAATTCTTTTAATGTAACTGGTCTTTAACCGTTAAATTCCAGTAGTTTTAACAAAATTAAATACTTCAAAACTAAAGATTGTAACAGAAATTCAAAGAACTTTCTAATTAGCCCAAAACGAAAGTCTTGTGGTGGTAAATGAGAAAGTTGAGTTTTAATTTTTGTATTGTCTAATTAAAGTACGAAAAAAACAGGAAACTTACCGTTCATTTCCTTCATAGTTTTCGTGAAGTCGACCGGATGCTTGAAGCTGATGAACCCGTACCCTTTGCTCTTGCTGGTCAGTAATTGCAAAAAATTGAGATTTTGGTAGAAGAAAATCGCCTTAAATTGGGGGAAAATTCGGAAAATGATGAAAAATTGCATGTTATTATGGAAAAAATTCCTGCGCCTCCCCCGTTCCAGATTATCGCATCGACAAATCAGTGAATGTAGGAGCCGCACTATGTCCAATCGTACGATTTGAATAATCAGAGTGGGAAAGGATTTCGAATCGTTTCGGCGTGCAACGCTAAAGTGCATTTTTTAACAAACTTCCTCGAGGAGCAATCCTTTAAATTTCGTCCTTTAGAAGCGTGTTTCCATGACGACTTTTGGTGGAAACGCAGCTTTTAGCGGAACAAATTAACGAAAAAAAAACGAAAGTCTTGTGGTGGTAACTGAGAAAGTTGAGTTTTAATTTTTGTATTGTCTAATTAAAATACGAAAAAAACAAGAAACTTACCGTTCATTTCCTTCATAGCTTTCGTGAAGTCGGCCGGATCCTTGAAGCTTATGAACCCGTACCCTTTGCTCTTGCTGGTCCGTCTGTCTCTTATAACTTTCGCCCTTTGAAAGGACGGAAATTTGTTGAATGTTCTTGTTAAAAGTTCATCAGTAACGTCGTTGCCCAAATCCCCACAAAAAATTCGAAAATCATCTTCAGGCCAATCAGCCAATGAATGATCTTCCCATGTTTGTCCTCCAGCTACACGCATCAATTTATGATTCTTAGTTCCTCCACCTCTTCTTTTAAAATCATACGGTCCAAACGACTGAAGCGCACTACTCGCTTCACCTTGCGAAATCGCCAATGCTGCACTAACTTTCTCATGTTTTAACTTCTTCAGTTTCTTTTCTACTTTATTTTGTAACGCCATAAAATCAACTGCTGATTGTTTAGCAACTGCTGTTGGTGCAGGTTTTGGGGTAGGTGCAGCATATAAAGTGGGTTTTGCAGAAACTACAGCCGGTTGATATATGATAGGATGTGAAAATATTTCGTAATTAGATTTTTTATGTTTGACTTGATGAGATATTAACATTGGAGGTGTAGGTGGAGGAGGTATATTTCCAAAACTAGGTAAGCCAAAACCAGCATGGTACATGCCTTGGCCCGAAATTTCAGCTTTAAATCTAAAATTTTAAGGTTAAGTTACAATTTCTCTTTAATTTTAAAACACGTACCTGTTCATTTCGTCTTCCATTTGACGGAATTTATTGGAATTCATCTTGCACATAACTTATTTCTTTCAGCGTTATAGTTTAGAAGAAATTTATTAAAATAATTTTGTTTACGACGAACTAACGTTTTCACAACAAACACTGTCAACTGTTAACTGATACTGAAAAAAATCTACAACGACACGAAGATTTATGAAAGGCTACAAGCGTGGAGGGGCACTCTTTGGCGCATGCGCAATAAGCGCGTAGTTTGAATTTGTGTCGTGGTTCTGAGCTTCTGCTAGATTTATTACGGTAAGTTTCTGCAAAATGTTTTGCAAATAATTAAGATAATATTTATATATCATAATTAATAAAAAGTAAATATAGTTTCATCGCAAGTGAAATTCCTGCCCCTAGACGCGTGATTCCAGAAAGTTCTAGAAAATTAAATCAGCGCTCTCTGCGTTCCTCGCCAGAAGCTCAATGACGTAACGAAGAAGTCAATCTAGCCTAAAATTATTTGACGTAAATTAATAGATTTAACCAAAAAATTGTATTAAATAGTACTCCGTGTCTAACCACACGGTAACCTGCGGCGTAAACCAGAGTTAACCGCACGCGAATTAGAAAAACCTCAAACATCGCTGCCAGCAGTGACGTCATTCTTGGGCGTCGACCCAATCCTAACAACGAGCGGCTGAGGAAAAATTTAGCAGAAGTTTAGAGTTTCATGAAAATCATAATTTACCATTAAAGGCAGTAGGAATATTAAATCAGCTTCAACTGTTAAATACCCAATTAGTCTTGTGCTAATTTAGTAGTGTATAAAGAGTAAAATGAAATCTTGGATTGTTGAAAATGTTTAATAATTTGAAAATATTGTTTATAATTATGCTTTTATTCTAATTTAGGTTATTTTTTGTAATAAATCATTAGTCACGGTGACAAATTCTGTTTAGGGATGATTTAATCTATAAAAATGTAATTGTTTGTTACTTCTTAGTTTATAAATTGTTATACCTCTGTAGGAATTACAGTGATATTGATGTAATGATTAACTGGTTTAAAGAAAATAAAAAGAATGCAGAGAAAAACCTTCATTTATTAATCAATTTGTTTGATAACAGAAGATAGTTGCAAGTGTGCAAACATGCTCCCCCTTTTGAACCCAATCGGATTCAGGACATTACCTACTACGCGCCTAAGGTGACGATTAACTCCTTTAACGCCACTTTTCCAAATTCCTCCCAACTGAGGTCAACGAGATGCAGTTAACTTCCATTTAATGTACGAGGTATGCTAATTTGATCCATTTGTTCGACTTCCTTTACAAATTGGTTCCGAATCAGTCGAATAGTAGAAAGTACTGACTTGTCCCATTTTAATGGCAGGGACCATAACTACAGAAGAATGACTTTTGCTTTAACAATGACGGGCCCGATTTAGCAACAGCTCCCAAAATAGAAAGTTTTGTAGCTTTTTGTCTGAACAATCACGGGTCCGATAAGTCCCAATGGGTCAAGAATACTAGCAACAACTCCCAAAATGAGCTCGGTCAAGTTGGCCCCCGACTTTTGATTTTTTATTTTTTTTTCTGTGGCATCAATTGTGCTGGTTTTGTGCTAAATTATTATTATTATTATTATCAGAAAACGCCAATCGGCAATATACACACAAATCTTACAATAAAGTACAGTGAGAAGAAAAAAAAATGAGAAATTATAATAGTTTTTTAGCGTTGGTTAGAAACGTAGCGGAAGACACTTCAAAAAATTCTAGGTCACTGCAGTAGTTATTAACTAATTTAGAGATCCTATTTCTAGGACCATTACACACATATTTTTTATTTGATTTTATTGAGTTCAGAAGTCTGCGTGCTCTAATATCTGGTCTAGTACAGATGAATCCAAACTGCTCGAGGATTTCGGGTGAGTCGATGTGCCCGTTGACTATATTGTTGAACATTGATAGATCCGAGACCTCTCTGCGGACCAATAAGCTGCTGATCCTGTATTGGTGAAATATGTCGTCTGTATTTGTGGTTCTGGTATGGTAAGCAATGTATTTACAGAGCTTCCGCTGTTAGCTAATTTGGTGTCCCAGGACAACTTAGACGGAATGACGAGGTCACTGCGTCTCTTGTTCTTGACGAACTTCTAGAATTGTGTTGAGTCCCTCTTTATTTGATGTTCAACTCTACAAATGTATTCATCGTAGCAATCAGAACTAAGGTTTTTGCATTCCTGTCTCAGTTTGCGAAAATGGAGATAAGCAGATCTAGTACGTGCTTCTTTGTAGTTGGCATGAGCCGTTCTCTTAAGTTTGATTTTTCGTTTTAGCTCTGCTGTGAACCACTTAGGAAAATCATCAAATTACTTATAGTGTATTGGAACAAACTGGGCAATGCCCTCGTTGAGAATATCTTAGAACAATTGTATTTTATCATCAACTGATTCAGTTCTGTAGATTGCAATCCAGTTTGTGTTTAGAAAGTATCCGTTGAGCGCTGGGTAATCTGCATGTTTAAACTAGTAGTATGGAATGTTGCTTGGTTTTAGTTCCGCTTTGTGTGATAGGTACATATCTATCGATGGGTGGTGTGTGTCTTCTTCCATTATGGGTACAGTCCTTACGATCTATATTTCAGTGTTGGAAAAGCAGAGGTCAAGGAGACGACCGTATGTGTTCTGGACAACATTCATCTGTGTACATCCTATCAAGAGCATTTCATTGTAGAGCAGATTTGCACAGACTTCTTTAGGCTGGCTGCTGGGTAAGTTGTAGTCCACTGTGAACATTAATTTACAGTTAGGGTATTTAGCTCTAATGAAGGTCAATGTGTCAATGTAACTAGTAAACGTATCTATTGTAGATTGTGGTGGCATGTAGATGCAACCAACTATGACGTCCCCATCCATACATTTAACCTTGATGAATATTTGTTCGATGTTGCATGTATTAATATTTATTAACTCCACAGATATATTGCGTTTGACTGCAATAAGGACCCCACCTCCACGACTAAATTGTGCTGATATTTTTTTCAATTGTGCCAGTCTCTAGCTGGTGGCGTTCACCGTTTTCATAAGATTAATATATTTTTTTTAATGTTACAAACGATCACAATTAAAAAAGCAGCGGTACAATTGAGCACAAAATGAGCACAATTGAATAAAATAAAAAATTTCTATAAAAGTCAGGGGGGCTAGCTGGTGGCGTTTGCCGTTTCCATAGGATCAATATATTTATTTTTAATGTTACAAACGATCACAATTAAGAAAACAGCGCTACAATTCAGCACAATACGAGCACAATTGAGTAAGATAAAAATATTCTAAAAAAGTCAGGAGGGCTAGCTGGTGGCGTTCACCGTTTTCATAGGATTAATATATTTTTTTTAATGTTACAAACAAGCACAATTGAAAAAAGAACAGCGTTACAATTGAGCACAAAACGAGCACAACTAAAAAAGTTAAAAATATTCTGAAAAAAGTCAGGGGGGCTACCTAGTGGCCGTCTGCATTGCCATAGAATTATTTTCTAATTTTTTTTGATTTGTTACAAACGGGCACAATTGGAGAAAGCACCAGTATTATTGAGCACAAAAAGAGTACAATTGGGAATGCCAAAAATATTATAAAAAAATGAAAATAATGGGGGGCTGGCGGTCAAGTTGGCCCCCGGATTTGTTTTTTAGTTCTTTGTTATTTAGAGACTAGCACAATTTAGCACAAAACCAACACAATTAATGCCACAGAAAAAGAAATAAAAAATCAAAAGTCGGGGGCCATCTTGATCGAGCTCATTTTGGGAGTTGTTGCTAGTATTTTTGACCCATTGGGACTTAGCGGACCCGTGATTGTTCAGACAAAAAGCTACAAAACTTTCTATTTTGGGAGCTGTTGCTAAATTGGGCCCGTCATTGTTAAAGCAAAAGTCATTCTTCGGTAGTTATGATCCCTACCATTAAAATGGGACAAGCCAGTACTTTCTACTAGTCGACTGATTCGGAACCAATTTGTAAAGGAAGTTGAACAAATGGCTCAAATTAGCATACCTCGTACATTAAATGGAAGTTAACTTCATCTCGTTCACCTCAGTTGGGAGGAATTTGGAAAAGTGGCGTTAAGGGAGTTAATCGTCACCTTAGGCGCGTAGTAGGTAATGTCCTGAATACGATTGGGTTCAAAAGGGGAGCATGTTTGCACACTTGCAACCATCTTCTGTTATTAAACAAATTGATTAATAAATGAAGGTCTTTCTCTGCATTTTCTTTATTTTCTTTAAACCAGTTAATCATTACATCAATATCACAGTAATTCTTACAGAGTTATAACAATTTATAAACTAAAAAGTAACAAACAATTAAATTTTTATAGATTAAATCATCCCTAAACAGAATTTGTCACCGTGACTAATGATTTATTACAAAAAATAACCTAAATTAGAATAAAAGCATAATTATAAACAATATTTTCAAATTATTAAACATTTTCAACAATCCAAGATTTCATTTTACTCTTTATACACTACTAAATTAGCACAAGACTAATTGGGTATTTAACAGTTGAAGCTGATTTAATCTTCCTACTGCCTTTAATGGTAAATTTTGCTTTTCATGAAACTCTAAACTTCTGCTAAATTTTTCCTCAGCCGCTCGTTGTTAGGATTGGATCGACGCCCAAGAATGACGTCACTGCTGGCAGCGATGTTTGAGGTTTTTTTACTTCGCGTGCGGTTAACTCTGGGTTACGCCGCAGGTTAGCGTGTGGTTAGACACGGCGTACTATTTAATACAATTTTTTGGTTAAATCCGTTAATTTACGTCAAATAAATTTTAGGCTAGGTTGACTTCTTCGTTACGTCATTGAGCTTCTGGCGAGGAACGCAGAAGGCGCTGATTTAATTTTCTAGAACTTTCTGGAATCACGCGTCTAAGGGCAGGAATTTCACTTGCGATGAAACTATATTTACTTTATATTAATTATGATGCATAAATATTAACTTAATTATTTGCAAAACATTTTGCAGAAACTGACCGTAATATATCTAACAAAAGCTCAGAACCACGACACAAATTCAAACTACGCGCTTATTGCGCATGCGCCAAAGAGTGCCCCTCCACGCTTGTAGCCTTTCATAAATCTTCGTGTCGTTGTAGATTCTTTTCAGTATCAGTTAACAGTTGACAGTGTTTGGTGTGAAAACGTTAGTTCGTCGTAAACAAAATTATTTTAATAAATTTCTTTTAAATTATAACGCTGAAAGAAATAAGTTATGTGCAAGATGAATTCCAATAAATTCCGTCAAATGGAAGACGAAATGAACAGGTACGTGTTTTAAAATTAAAGAGAAATTGTAACTTAACCTTAAAATTTTAGATTTAAAGCTGAAATTTCGGGCCAAGGCATGCATCATGCTGGTTTTGACTTACCTAGTTTTGGAAATATACCTCCTCCACCTACACCTCCAATGTTAATATCTCATCAAGTCAAACATAAAAAATCTAATTACGAAATATTTTCACATCCTATCATATATCAACCGGCTGTAGTTTCTGCAAAACCCACTTTATATGCTGCACCTACCCCAAAACCTGCACCAACAGCAGTTGCTAAACAATCAGCAGTTGATTTTATGGCGTTACAAAATAAAGTAGAAAAGAAACTGAAGAAGTTAAAACATGAGACAGTTAGTGCAGCACTGGCGATTTCGCAAGGTAAAGCGAGTAGTGCGCTTCAGTCGTTTGGACCGTATGATTTTAAAAGAAGAGGTGGAGGAACTAAGAATCATAAATTGATGCGTGTAGCTGGAGGACAAACATGGGAAGATCATTCATTGGCTGATTGGCCTGAAGATGATTTTCGAATCTTTTGTGGGGATTTGGGCAACGACGTTACTGATGAACTTTTAACAAGAACATTCAAAAAATTTCCGTCCTTTCAAAAGGCGAAAGTTATAAGAGACAGACGGACCAGCAAGAGCAAAGGGTACGGGTTCATAAGCTTCAAGGATCCGGCCGACTTCATAAAAGCTATGAAGGAAATGAACGGTAAGTTTCCTGTTTTTTTCGTATTTTAATTAGACAATACAAAAATTAAAACTCAACTTTCTCAGTTACCACCACAAGACTTTCGTTTTTTTTCGTTAATTTGTTCCGCTAAAAGCCGCGTTTCCACCAAAAGTCGTCATGGAAACACGCCTCTAAAGGTCGAAATTTAAAGGATTGCTCCTCGAGGAAGTTTGTTAAAAAATGCACTTTTAGCGTTGCACGCCGAAACGATTCGAAATCCTTTCCCACTCTGATTATTCAAATCGTACGATTGGACATAGTGCGGCTCCTACATTCACTGATTTGTCGATGCGATAATCTCGAACGGGGGAGGCGCCGGAATTTTTTCCATAATAAAATGCAATTTTTCATCATTTTCCGAATTTTCCCCCAATTTAAGGCGATTTTCTTCTACCAAAATCTCAATTTTTTGCAATTACTGACCAGCAAGAGCAAAGGGTACGGGTTCATCAGCTTCAAACATCCGGTCGACTTCACGAAAACTATGAAGTAAATGAGCGGTAAGTTTCCTGTTTTTTTCGTATTTTAATTAGACAATACAAAAATTAAAACTCAACTTCCTCATTTACCACCACAAGACTTTCGTTTTGGGCTAATTAGAAAGTTCTTTGAATTTCTGTTACAATCTTTAGTTTTGAAGTATTTAATTTTGTTAAAACTACTGGAATTTAACGGTTAAAGACCAGTTACATTAAAAGAATTCGTTGACTCAGAGTAATTAATTTCAGTTTTAGTATTTTTGAAAAAAAAAACAATTGTTTATGCCGTCTTATTCCCCCATTTTAGACTTTTTGGTTTGATAACGCAACACAACCGCGAAAATTTGATCTTAACATTTAATTTTTAAGTAAGAATTAACGAATAAAGAAAATCGGTCAAAAATAGAAATTCAACTTTCTTATTTACCAATACAGGATTTTCATTTTCGGCTTATATGTAAGTTCTTAGAATTTCCATTACAATGGGCCAGGTTCTTGTATTCGAAACTCTTTTGTGATCGTTTTTGAAGCACTGGAAATTATCACTTAAAGCGATTGATGGAGGAATTTTTTAAAATAATCGAAATGGCGCAATATGGTTGCATGATCGTCTTCAGAGACCCATACTAAAATTCAATGGGCATTTCAAAAATGAAAAAAGAATAATAAGATCGAGGGTGTTCCATTTAAAATAAAGAAGTTGAGATCTACTTGCGGTATTATTTCTGAAATATTTTTGTTTGATCTATGTACAAAATTTCAGATTTGTATCTTTGTTTCTCTATTTTCTAATGAGCCGTGAACCACCCTGTATATGATTTGACTTTCTTTCTATAGTTCTTAATAATTTTGGCTGGAAAAGACGCGCTTCCACATACGAGAACGTTCATTAGTAAATTTGCTGCAAGCAAATTTATCAATAATTTATCAATAAAAAATTATTTCGTAATTAATAAAATTTGGGACATGAATTTGACCAAAGTTAAAGGCGACTTGGCTCACCTGTGGCTCTGTAGCGCCGCCGAACTGTCACGTCTGGCCACATGTGAGGGCACTAGTGGAAATGACGCTGGGCGTCCTGACGCCTGCCGTACAATTTCAGTACTGCCTAAAGCGGCGCATCCACCAACAATAAAAGCATTACAAAAGGCGTTACTAATTCGTCGTCACCAATCCGTTTCAAGACTTATAATTTTTGTTTCTTTTCAGGTCGTTACGTTGGCAGCAGACCGATCAAGTTGAGAAAAAGCACTTGGAGGAACAGATGCATCGATATTGTTAAGAAGAAAGAAAAGGAAAGGGCGGCTCTCCTTACTATGCTGACTTCAGGTCCTGGACGTTAGAGGTTATCCTGTAAATCGCCAAAACGAAGATATTTAATGTGCAAAATTGTATATCCTTAAGAAATGTAAATTTTGAATAATTTCTCTAATTAAATTAATTAACTACATTAAATTACAATTAAACTGAGGGTAATTCTTGTAATTCTTCTGTTTCAGCTACTGGCGAATTTAGGTGGCGTCCTTCTTCTTCCTCCTTTCCTGCGTCTCCTCCCTTATAAGCCACTTAACGTTTCGGCGGAAAATAAAAATTCCCGTTAAGGTCTCGTTAATCCTTTTGTGCTCCCAAGCCATTTCGCCGCTTAAGGGTCATTTAGTTATTTTTTTAAATCGTTTTAACATTTTTTTATTCTTCATTCAAGCGTCTTTTGACGATTAGGTTGTCTGGACGATCTTTTGTCAGGAAGCAATTTTCTGGAAGAAGCTCCTGCCACCCCAAGCAAATTGACAATGGTTTTATGACAGGGCGGTTTTAATCTGTACAAATGGCCTTTTATCAACTCGACCTTTTTACGTGACAAAGAGCGGGACACTTCAAAGATATCACTTAAATTTTCGACCGTAAATTTTACAAAGATAATGCTTGCAAAACCCCTGGGTCTGTTACGCAACTGCCAGAACGACACACTCAAATATGAAAATCGACGAAATTTTACTTCCATGAAAAAACCCGCTACAAGACGTTCCATTTTGGGAGCTCGGTCAAGTTGGACCCCGACTTTCAATTTTTTATTTTTATTCCAGTGGCATCAATTGTGCTGGTTTTGTGCTAAATTGTGCTGATATTTTTTTCAATTGTGCTAGTCTCTAAATAACAAAAAACTAAAAAACAAATCCGGGGGCCAACTTGACCGCCAGCCCCCCATTATTTTCATTTTTTTATAATAACAATAAGATAAAAACATTCTATAAAAGTCAGGGGGGCTAGCTGGTGGCGTTCACCGTTTTCATAGGATTAATATATTTTTTTTAATGTTACAAACAAGCACAATTGAAAAAAAAACAGCGTTACAATTGAGCACAAAACGAGTACAACTAGAAAAGTTAAAAATATTCTGAAAAAAGTCAGGGGGGCTACCTAGTGGCCGTCAGCATTGCCATAGAATTACTTTCAAATTTTTTTTGATTTGTTACAAACGGGCACAATTGGAGAAAGCATCGGTATTATTGAGCACAAAACGAGTACAATTGGGAATGCCAAAAATATTATAAAAAAATGAAAATAATGGGGGGCTGGTGGTCAAGTTGGCCCCCGGATTTGTTTTTTAGTTTTTTGTTATTTAGAGACTAGCACAATTGAAAAAAATATCAGCACAATTTAGCACAAAACCAACACAATTGATGCCACAGAAAAAAAAATAAAAAATCAAAAGTCAGGGGCTAACTTGACCGAGCTGCAAAGGAATTTACTATTACCTTTGTATATGGATTATAAGTAGGACAAGGGAGGTCCAAAAAGGTTTAGTACCGGTACAAGGCGGATAGATAGCGTCGGTACTTTCAAGATCGCTCGGCTTTTGACTTTGCTTATCATCCCCACTACGGCTTGGTTTCATTCATCAACAACCGGCAGACTCCGGCGGAGACACACCAGCAATGCGTCAAAATAAACAATGAAATTTAATACGACTGTTGCCGACAACGAACAAAATATCGTTGGTGCAAGTGTTACGGGTTTTTTCTTGAAAATATAGACGATGCTGCAGAAGTGGTTGCTATGGGCACCCAAGATGATGGAAGTGCTTTACCTGAAGCGCTTTCATCATCTCCCGAACAGTTAGATGTGACTCTAGAGGAATGCTCAGCCGTTCATCTTACGGAATATTTAATAAAAAAATGTGTCGAAAAACTTGAATGCCATAATTGTCAAAAAACCTTTCTGACGGTACAGAGTTTAGAAAACAAAGAAAAAATACTTAAATATATCTTTTTAATTATTGTCCTGAAAATACGTGTTCCTTACAAACCCCAACTGAACTTTTGAAAAAGTTTATAATAATTGCTATGAGAAAAATTAGGGGGGTTATTAAGCTCGGTCAAGTTAGCCTCCCACTTTCTGATTTTAATTTTTTTTTATGTCATCAATTGTGCTGGTGTTTTGCTTAATTGCGCTGATATTTATTTCAATTGTGCTAATCTAAAAAGCAAAAAAAAAATAAATAAATCTGGGGACCAACTTAAAAACCAACCTCTTATTCTTTTTCACTTTTTTACAATATTTTTGGCTTATTCAATTGTACTCGTTAACGATGTTTTTTTTAATTGTGCTCGTTTGTAAGTAAAAAATTTTTTTAAACAAATTTGAGGAGAGACTTGACCCTCCAGCCTCCAATTATTTTTCACTTTTTTTACAATATTTTTGCATTATTCAATTGTGCTTATTTTGTGCTTACTGATACCGGTATATTTTGCTTTTTAGTAAGAAGCACAATTGAAATATACATCAGCATAATAGAGCAGAAAAGTAGCAGAATTGAATAAGCCAAAAATATTGTAAGAAAATGAAAAATAATGGCAGGCTGGTCAAATCGCCCATGAAATTAGTTTTTAATTTTTTTTTCTACTTACAAACGAGCACAATTGAAAAAACACCGGTATCAGTGGGCACAAAACGAGCACAATTGAATAAGCCAAAAATATTGCAAAAAAGTGAAAAAATGGGCTGCTAGCAATCAACTTGGCCCTCGGATTTGTTTTCAATATTTTACTCTTTAGAGATGAGTACAATTGAAATAAATATCGGCACAATTGAGCACAAAACCAGCACAATTTATGACATTAAAAAATATTAAAATCTGAAAGTGAGAGGCCAACTTGACCGAACTGGGTTATTAAAGTTTTATTGGGCCAAGAAATATTGTAAAGCGCATAAAAGTTTCTATTATAAAAACTGGAACCAAAAATGTCCCGAAATGACTTCAAACAGAAACATCTGCATCACATAGAGATTTTATTTTAGAATTTTGAATCAAGACATTAATTTATAAGTGAAGCCAAATTTAAAACTACAAAGAAGCCAACCAAAATATCTATTCTGCAGCATTAGTAAATTATTTGTTCTCTTTTTCACGGGTAAAAAATTCTGTATTCGCGGATCCAAAACTATCGGTTTATCAAAATATTTATAAACAAACAAAATCTAGTGTCGTGATGCCGATATGTGACATTAAACTTAGAAAATTTGAGTGAAAGTTTATGAATGGCAAATAAGCTTTGTGTTTTCTTCAAAAAAATTGATCTGATAATAATAATTAATCTTGCTAAAATTCATCAAATTACTTTTATTATAATATATTTTTTTTATTATTTTGCAACCATGAAACGGATTCTTTATATTTCCAACAAATTACAAAATGCCACTCTGTATTAGCGGCACATTTTCGGAACGTACAATCGCCTTGCATTTCCAACTCGTATGTTAACATTTGAAACTAGCAACCCATTCTTATCGACTTAAGTGGATATCCGATTTTACTACGTAACGTGTCAAGTGTAAACAGCAAGGGCATTTACGTCGTTACGCACGAGATTCCAGTCTGCTTAGCTCAGATTTTTACCAAATGGATGGTTTGCATGGAATTCCGATAGAGGCAGCACTTTCCACAAAGTAGCGTTGGCCTACTAGAAATAATCATACAACGTATTATATAGTATATATAGTATATATATATATAGTATATATAGTATATAGTATATATAGTATATTACGTAAACGGGGACACTTACGAGGGTGGTTGGTACAAGGGGTTTTGGTAAGGTTACGGCGTTTATGTTTATAAACAACTTAACGTCACCCATACTGGTAATCAATTCCATAAGAGTTTTCACTTAGTTTTGGTCGGCAACAATTTTTGGTAGGTATTTGGAAGGACGGCCGCATGGAGGGTGCAGGAATTTTAGATTACGGCTGCTACAAATACCACGGAAAATTCGAAAAAAACTTACCGAAAGGCTCGGGTTGTTTCCTTTTCGATAACGAGAAATTTATGCAGCACGGATTTTACGTCAATTTGCGAAACCACGCTTTCGACTGCATCGGAGCTGATAAACTAGCATTGGACGACACTTTAGAAAGTTAGAAACTGGCGTTTTATTAGGGGGTAAAAATACGGGGGTTTTATTGGTAAAAGAAAAACTCGCAATAAATTCCCTCTAGTTTCCTCCATTAAAAGAAGAAATCTATAAATTCAGTGATTCAATGTGAATTTCAGATCCTGATTATCGCGGAAATCCTAGAGGAATCGTTCCAATTTGGCGAGCGAGAAGCGTAACTGAATTTAAACCGGAACTGCTACCTACAGAACCAGTTCAATTGCCAATTGACGATTCTCAAATGATGATTATCAAATGATTGATTACCTCCAACAATATGATAAGGGAGGAGACGCAGGAAAGGAGGAAGAAGAAGTACGCCACTTAAATTCGCCAGTAGCTGAAACAGAAGATTTACAAGAATTACCCCCAGTTTAATTGTAACTTAATGTAGTTAATTAATTTAATTAGAGAAATTATTCAAAATTTACATTTCTTAAGTATATACAATTTGGCACATTAAATATCTTCGTTTTGGCGATTTACAGGATAACTTCTAACGGCCAGGACCTGAAGTCAGCATAATAAGAAGAACCGCCTTTTCCTTTTCTTTTTTCTTAACAATATCGATGCATCTGTTCCTCCAAGTGCTTTTTCTCAACTTGATCGGTCTGCTGCCAACGTAACGACCTGAAAAGAAACAAAAATTATAAGTCTTGAAACGGATTGGTGACGACGAATTAGTAACGCCTTTTGTAATGCTTTTATTGTTGGTGGATGCGCCGCTTTAGGCAGTACTGAAATTGTACGGCAGGCGTCAGGACGCCCAGCGTCATTTCCACTAGTGCCCTCACATGTGGCCAGACGTGACAGTTCGGCGGCGCTACAGAGCCACAGGTGAGCCAAGTCGCCTTTAACTTTAGTCAAATTGATGTCCCAAATTTTATTAATTACAAAATAATTTTTTATTGATAATTTATTGATGAATTTGCTTGCAGCAAATTTATTAATGAATGTTGTCGTATGTGGAAGCGCGTCTTTTCCAGCCAAAATTACTAAGAACTATAGAAAGAAAGTCAAATCATATACAGGGTGGTTCACGGCTCATTAGAAAATAGAGAAACAAAGATACAAATCTGAAATTCTGTACATAGATCAAACAAAAATATTTCAGAAATAATACCGGAAGTAGATCTCAACTTCTTTATTTTAAATGGAACACCCTCGATTTTTTTATTCTTTTTTCATTTTTGAAACGCCCATTGAATTTTAGTATGGGTCTCTGAAGACGATCATGCAACCATATTGCGCCATTTCGATCATTTAAAAAAATTCCTCCATCAATCGCTTTAAGTGATAATTTCCAGTGCTTCAAAAACGATCACAAAAGAGTTTCGAATACAAGAACCTGGCCCATTGTAATGGAAATTCTAAGAACTTACATATTAGCCAAAAATGAAAATCCTGTAGTGGTAAATAAGAAAGTTGAATTTCTATTTTTGACCAATTTTCTTTATTCGTTAATTCTTACTTAAAAATTAAATGTTAAAATCAAATTTTTGCCGTTGTGTTGCGTTAACAAACCAAAAAGACTAAAATGGGGCAATAAGACGGCATAAAAAATTGTTTTTTTTTCAAAAATACTAAAACTGAAATTAATTACTCTGAGTCAACGAATTCTTTTAATGTAACTGGTCTTTAACCGTTAAATTCCAGTAGTTTTAACAAAATTAAATACTTCAAAACTAAAGATTGTAACAGAAATTCAAAGAACTTTCTAATTAGCCCAAAACGAAAGTCTTGTGGTGGTAAATGAGAAAGTTGAGTTTTAATTTTTGTATTGTCTAATTAAAGTACGAAAAAAACAGGAAACTTACCGCTCATTTCCTTCATAGTTTTCGTGAAGTCGACCGGATGCTTGAAGCTGATGAACCCGTACCCTTTGCTCTTGCTGGTCAGTAATTGCAAAAAATTGAGATTTTGGTAGAAGAAAATCGCCTTAAATTGGGGGAAAATTCGGAAAATGATGAAAAATTGCATGTTATTATGGAAAAAATTTCTGCGCCTCCCCCGTTCCAGATTATCGCATCGACAAATCAGTGAATGTAGGAGCCGCACTATGTCCAATCGTACGATTTGAATAATCAGAGTGGGAAAGGATTTCGAATCGTTTCGGCGTGCAACGCTAAAGGTGCATTTTTTAACAAACTTCCTCGAGGAGCAATCCTTTAAATTTCGTCCTTTAGAAGCGTGTTTCCATGACGACTTTTGGTGGAAACGCGGCTTTTAGCGGAACAAATTAACGAAAAAAAAACGAAAGTCTTGTGGTGGTAACTGAGAAAGTTGAGTTTTAATTTTTGTATTGTCTAATTAAAATACGAAAAAAACAAGAAACTTACCGTTCATTTCCTTCATAGCTTTCGTGAAGTCGGCCGGATCCTTGAAGCTTATGAACCCGTACCCTTTGCTCTTGCTGGTCCGTCTGTCTCTTATAACTTTCGCCCTTTGAAAGGACGGAAATTTGTTGAATGTTCTTGTTAAAAGTTCATCAGTAACGTCGTTGCCCAAATCCCCACAAAAAATTCGAAAATCATCTTCAGGCCAATCAGCCAATGAATGATCTTCCCATGTTTGTCCTCCAGCTACACGCATCAATTTATGATTCTTAGTTCCTCCACCTCTTCTTTTAAAATCATACGGTCCAAACGACTGAAGCACACTACTCGCTTCACCTTGCGAAATCGCCAATGCTGCACTAACTTTCTCATGTTTTAACTTCTTCAGTTTCTTTTCTACTTTATTTTGTAACGCCATAAAATCAACTGCTGATTGTTTAGCAACTGCTATTGGTGCAGGTTTTGGGGTAGGTGCAGCATATAAAGTGGGTTTTGCAGAAACTACAGCCGGTTGATATATGATAGGATGTGAAAATATTTCGTAATTAGATTTTTTATGTTTGACTTGATGAGATATTAACATTGGAGGTGTAGGTGGAGGAGGTATATTTCCAAAACTAGGTAAGCCAAAACCAGCATGGTACATGCCTTGTCCCGAAATTTCAGCTTTAAATCTAAAATTTTAAGGTTAAGCTACAATTTCTCTTTAGTTTTAAAACACGTACCTGTTCATTTCGTCTTCCATTTGACGGAATTTATTGGAATTCATCTTGCACATAACTTATTTCTTTCAGCGTTACAGTTTAAAAGAAATTTATTAAAATAATTTTGTTTACGACGAACTAACGTTTTCACAACAAACACTGTCAACTGTTAACTGATACTGAAAAAAATCTACAACGACACGAAGATTTATGAAAGGCTACAAGCGTGGAGGGGCACTCTTTGGCGCATGCGCAATAAGCGCGTAGTTTGAATTTGTGTCGTGGTTCTGAGCTTCTGCTAGATTTATTACGGTAAGTTTCTGCAAAATGTTTTGCAAATAATTAAGATAATATTTATATATCATAATTAATAAAAAGTAAATATAGTTTCATCGCAAGTGAAATTCCTGCCCCTAGACGCGTGATTCCAGAAAGTTCTAGAAAATTAAATCAGCGCTCTCTGCGTTCCTCGCCAGAAGCTCAATGACGTAACGAAGAAGTCAATCTAGCCTAAAATTATTTGACGTAAATTAATTGATTTAACCAAAAAATTGTATTAAATAGTACGCCGTGTCTAACCACACGCTAACCTGCGGCGTAAACCAGAGTTAACCGCACGCGAAATAGAAAAACCTCAAACATCGCTGCCAGCAGTGACGTCATTCTTGGGCGCTGACCCAATCCTAACAACGAGCGGCTGAGGAAAAATTTAGCAGAAGTTTAGAGTTTCATGAAAAGCAAAATTTACCATTAAAGGCAGTAGGAAGATTAAATCAGCTTCAACTGTTAAATACCCAATTAGTTTTGTGCTAATTTAGTAGTGTATAAAGAGTAAAATGAAATCTTGGATTGTTGAAAATGTTTAATAATTTGAAAATATTGTTTATAATTATGCTTTTATTCTAATTTAGGTTATTTTTTGTAATAAATCATTAGTCACGGTGACAAATTCTGTTTAGGGATGATTTAATCTATAAAAATTTAATTGTTTGTTACTTTTTAGTTTATAAATTGTTATACCTCTGTAGGAATTACAGTGATATTGATGTAATGATTAACTGGTTTAAAAAAAAAAAAAAATGCAGAGAAAGACCTTCATTTATTAATCAATTTGTTTGATAACAGAAGATGGTTGCAAGTGCGCAAACATGCTCCCCCTTTTGAAAACAATCGGATTCAGGACATTACCTACTACGCGCCTAAGGTGACGATTAACTCCTTTAACGCCACTTTTCCAAATTTCTCCCAACTGAGGTGAACGAGATGCAGTTAACTTCCATTTAATGTACGAGGTATGCTAATTTGATCCATTTGTTCGACTTCCTTTACAAATTGGTTCCGAATCAGTCGAATAGTAGAAAGTACTGGCTTGTCCCATTTTAATGGCAGGGATCATAACTACAGAAGAATGACATTTGCTTTAACAATGACGGGCCCGATTTAGCAACAGCTCCCAAAATAGAAAGTTTTGTAGCTTTTTGTCTGAACAATCACGGGTCCGATAAGTCCCAATGGGTCAAAAATACTAGCAACAACTCCCAAAATGAGCTCGGTCAAGATGGCCCCCGATTTTTCATTTTTTATTTCTTTTTCTGTGGCATTAATTGTGTTGGCTTTGTGCTAAATTGT
Source organism: Pyrochroa serraticornis (assembly GCA_905333025.2). Taxonomy (NCBI): domain Eukaryota; kingdom Metazoa; phylum Arthropoda; class Insecta; order Coleoptera; family Pyrochroidae; genus Pyrochroa; species Pyrochroa serraticornis. The sequence continues at coordinate 1,015,413 of HG995157.1, read as the reverse complement.
GCTAGTCTCTAAATAACAAAGAACTAAAAGACAAATCCGGGGGCCAACTTGACCGCCAGCCCCCCATTATTTTAATTTTTTTATAATATTTTTGGCACTCATAATTGTACTCGTTTTGTGCTCAATAATACCGATGCTTTCTCCAATTGTGCCCGTTTGTAACAAATCAAAAAAAATTAGAAAGTAATTCTATGGCAATGCAGACGGCCACTAGGTAGCCCCCCTGACTTTTTTCAGAATATTTTTAACTTTTTTAGTTGTGCTCGTTTTGTGCTCAATTGTAACGCTGTTTTTTTTCAATTGTGCTTGTTTGTAACATTAAAAAAAATATATTAATCCTATGAAAACGGTGAACGCCACCAGCTAGCCCTCCTGACTTTTTTAGAATATTTTTATCTTATTCAATTGTGCTCGTTTGTAACATTAAAAATAAATATATTGATCCTATGGAAACGGCAAACGCCACCAGCTAGCCCTCCTGACTTTTTTAGAATATTTTTATCTTATTCAATTGTGATCGTTTGTAACATTAAAAATAAATATATTGATCCTATGGAAACGGCAAACGCCACCAGCTAGCCCTCCTGACTTTTATAGAATTTTTTTGTCTTATTCAATTGTGCTCATTTTGTGCTCAATTGTACCGCTGTTTTTTTAATTGTAATCGTTTGTAACATTAAAAAAAATATATTAATCTTATGAAAACGGTGAACGCCACCAGCTAGAGACTGGCACAATTGAAAAAAATATCAGCACAATTTAGTCGTGGAGGTGGGGTCCTTATTGCAGTCAAACGCAATATATCTGTGGAGTTAATAAATATTAATACATGCAACATCGAACAAATATTCATCAAGGTTAAATGTATGGATGGGGACGTCATAGTTGGTTGCATCTACATGCCACCACAATCTACAATAGATACGTTTACTAGTTACATTGACACATTGACCTTCATTAGAGCTAAATACCCTAACTGTAAATTAATGTTCACAGGGGACTACAACTTACACAGCAGCCAGCCTAAAGAAGTCTGTGCAAATCTGCTCTACAATGAAATGCTTTTGATAGGATGTACACAGATGAATGTTGTCCAGAACACATACGGTCGTCTCCTTGACCTCTGCTTTTCCAACACTGAAATACAGATCGTAAGGACTGTACCCATAATGGAAGAAGACACACACCACCCATCGATAGATATGTACCTATCACACAAAGCGGAACTAAAACCAAGCAACATTCCATACTACTAGTTTAAACATGCAGATTACCCAGCGCTCAACGGATACTTTCTAAACACAAACTGGATTGCAATCTACAGAAATGAATCAGTTGATGATAAAATACAATTGTTCTATGATATCCTCAACGAGGGCATTGCCCAGTTTGTTCCAATACACTATAAGAAATTTGATGATTTTCCTAAGTGGTTCACAGCAGAGCTAAAACGAAAAATCAAACTTAAGAGAACGGCTCATGCCAACTACAAAAAAGCACGTACTAGATCTGCTTATCTCCATTTTCGCAAACTGAGACAGGAATGCAAAAACCTTAGTTCTGATTGCTACGATGAATACATTTGTAGAGTTGAACATCAAGTAGAGAGGGACTCAACACAATTCTGGAAGTTCATTAAGAACAAGAAACGCAGTGACCTCGTCATTCCGTCTAAGATGTCCTGGGACACCAAATTAGCTAACAGCGGAAGCTCTGTAAATACATCGCTTACCATACCAGAACCACAAATACAGACGACATATTTCACCAATACAGGATCAGCAGCTTATTGGTCCGCAGAGAGGTCTCGGATCTATCAATGTTCAACAATATACTCAACGGGCACATCGACTCACCCGAAATCCTCGAGCAGCTTGGATTCATCTGTAATAGACCAGATATTAGAGCACGCAGACTTCTGAGCTCAATAAAATCAAATAAAAAATATGTGTGTAATGGTCCTAGAAATAGGATCTCTAAATTAGTTAATAACTACTGCAGTGACCTGGAATTTTTTGAAGTGTCTTCCGCTACGTTTCTAACCAACGCTAAAAAACTATTATAATTTCTCATTTTTTTTTTCTTCTCACTGTACTTTATTGTAAGATTTCTGTGTATATTGCCGATTGGCGTTTTCTGATAATAATAATAATAATAATTTAGCACAAAACCAGCACAATTGATGCCACAGAAAAAAAAATAAAAAATCAAAAGTCCGGGGCCAACTTGACCGAGCTCATTTTGGGAGTTGTTGCTAGTATTTTTGACCCATTGGGACTTATCGGACCCGTGATTGTTCAGACAAAAAGCTACAAAACTTTCTATTTTGGGAGCTGTTGCTAAATCGGGTCCGTCATTGTTAAAGCAAAAGTCATTCTTCTGTAGTTATGCTCCCTGCCATTAAAATGGGACAAGTCAGTACTTTCTACTACTCGACTGATTCGGAACCAATTTGTAAAGGAAGTCGAACAAATGGATCAAATTAGCATACCTCGTACATTAAATGGAAGTTAACTGCATCTCGTTTACCTCAGTTGGGAGGAATTTGGAAAAGTGGCGTTAAAGAAGTTAATCGTCACCTTAGGCGCGTAGTAGGTAATGTCCTGAATCCGATTGGGTTCAAAAGGGGGAGCATGTTTGCACACTTGCAACTATCTTCTGTTATCAAACAAATTGATTAATAAATGAAGGTTTTCTCTGCATTTTTTTTATTTTCTTTAAACCAGTTAATCATTACATCAATATCACTGTAATTCCTACAGAGGTATAACAATTTATAAACTAAAAAGTAACAAACAATTAAATTTTTATAGATTAAATCATCCCTAAACAGAATTTGTCACCGTGACTAATGATTTATTACAAAAAATAACCTAAATTAGGATAAAAGCATAATTATAAACAATATTTTCAAATTATTAAACATTTTCAACAATCCAAGATTTCATTTTACTCTTTATACACTACTAAATTAGCACAAGACTAATTGGGTATTTAACAGTTGAAGCTGATTTAATCTTCCTACTGCCTTTAATGGTAAATTTTGCTTTTCATGAAACTCTAAACTTCTGCTAAATTTTTCCTCAGCCGCTCGTTGTTAGGATTGGGTCGACGCCCAAGAATGACGTCACTGCTGGCAGCGATGTTTGAGGTTTTTCTAATTCGCGTGCGGTTAACTCTGGTTTACGCCGCAGGTTACCGTGTGGTTAGACACGGAGTACTATTTAATACAATTTTATGGTTAAATCTATTAATTTACGTCAAATAATTTTAGGCTAGATTGACTTCTTCGTTACGTCATTGAGCTTCTGGCGAGGAACGCAGAGAGCGCTGATTTAATTTTCTAGAACTTTCTGGAATCACGCGTCTAGGGGCAGGAATTTCACTTGCGATGAAACTATATTTACTTTATATTAATTATGATATATAAATATTATCTTAATTATTTGCAAAACATTTTGCAGAAGCTTACCGTAATAAATCTAGCAGAAGCTCAGAACCACGACACAAATTCAAACTACGCGCTTATTGCGCATGCGCCAAAGAGTGCCCCTCCACGCTTGTAGCCTTTCATAAATCTTCGTGTCGTTGTAGATTTTTTTCAGTATCAGTTAACAGTTGACAGTGTTTGTTGTGAAAACGTTAGTTCGTCGTAAACAAAATTATTTTAATAAATTTCTTTTAAATTATAACGCTGAAAGAAATAAGTTATGTGCAAGATGAATTCCAATAAATTCCGTCAAATGGAAGACGAAATGAACAGGTACGTGTTTTAAAATTAAAGAGAAATTGTAACTTAACCTTAAAATTTTAGATTTAAAGCTGAAATTTCGGGCCAAGGCATGTACCATGCTGGTTTTGGCTTACCTAGTTTTGGAAATATACCTCCTCCACCTACACCTCCAATGTTAATATCTCATCAAGTCAAACATAAAAAATCTAATTACGAAATATTTTCACATCCTATCATATATCAACCGGCTGTAGTTTCTGCAAAACCCACTTTATATGCTGCACCTACCCCAAAACCTGCACCAACAGCAGTTGCTAAACAATCAGCAGTTGATTTTATGGCGTTACAAAATAAAGTAGAAAAGAAACTGAAGAAGTTAAAACATGAGAAAGTTAGTGCAGCATTGGCGATTTCGCAAGGTAAAGCGAGTAGTGCGCTTCAGTCGTTTGGACCGTATGATTTTAAAAGAAGAGGTGGAGGAACTAAGAATCATAAATTGATGCGTGTAGCTGGAGGACAAACATGGAAAGATCATTCATTGGCTGATTGGCCTGAAGATGATTTTCGAATTTTTTGTGGGGATTTGGGCAACGACGTTACTGATGAACTTTTAACAAGAACATTCAACAAATTTCCGTCCTTTCAAAGGGCGAAAGTTATAAGAGACAGACGGACCAGCAAGAGCAAAGGGTACGGGTTCATAAGCTTCAAGGATCCGGCCGACTTCACGAAAGCTATGAAGGAAATGAACGGTAAGTTTCTTGTTTTTTTCGTATTTTAATTAGACAATACAAAAATTAAAACTCAACTTTCTCAGTTACCACCACAAGACTTTCGTTTTTTTTTTCGTTAATTTGTTCCGCTAAAAGCTGCGTTTCCACCAAAAGTCGTCATGGAAACACGCTTCTAAAGGACGAAATTTAAAGGATTGCTCCTCGAGGAAGTTTGTTAAGAAATGCACCTTTAGCGTTGCACGCCGAAACGATTCGAAATCCTTTCCCACTCTGATTATTCAAATCGTACGATTGGACATAGTGCGGCTCCTACATTCACTGATTTGTCGATGCGATAATCTGGAACGGGGGAGGCGCAGGAATTTTTTCCATAATAACATGCAATTTTTCATCATTTTCCGAATTTTCCCCCAATTTAAGGCGATTTTCTTCTACCAAAATCTCAATTTTTTGCAATTACTGACCAGCAAGAGCAAAGGGTACGGGTTCATCAGCTTCAAGCATCCGGTCGACTTCACGAAAACTATGAAGGAAATGAGCGGTAAGTTTCCTGTTTTTTTCATATTTTAATTAGACAATACAAAAATTAAAACTCAACTTTCTCATTTACCACCACAAAACTTTCGTTTTGGGCTAATTAGAAAGTTCTTTGAATTTCTGTTACAATCTTTAGTTTTGAAGTATTTAATTTTGTTAAAACTACTGGAATTTAACGGTTAAAGACCAGTTACATTAAAAGAATTCGTTGACTCAGAGTAATTAATTTCAGTTTTAGTATTTTTGAAAAAAAAACAATTTTTTATGCCGTCTTATTGCCCCATTTTAGTCTTTTTGGTTTGTTAACGCAACACAACGGCAAAAATTTGATTTTAACATTTAATTTTTAAGTAAGAATTAACGAATAAAGAAAATTGGTCAAAAATAGAAATTCAACTTTCTTATTTACCACTACAGGATTTTCATTTTTGGCTAATATGTAAGTTCTTAGAATTTCCATTACAATGGGCCAGGTTCTTGTATTCGAAACTCTTTTGTGATCGTTTTTGAAGCACTGGAAATTATCACTTAAAGCGATTGATGGAGGAATTTTTTTAAATGATCGAAATGGCGCAATATGGTTGCATGATCGTCTTCAGAGACCCATACTAAAATTCAATGGGCATTTCAAAAATGAAAAAAGAATAAAAAAATCGAGGGTGTTCCATTTAAAATAAAGAAGTTGAGATCTACTTCCGGTATTATTTCTGAAATATTTTCGTTTGATCTATGTACAAAATTTCAGATTTGTTTCTTTGTTTCTCTATTTTCCAATGAGCCGTGAACCACCCTGTATATGATTTGACTTTCTTTCTATAGTTCTTAGTAATTTTGGCTGGAAAAGACGCGCTTCCACATACGACAACGTTCATTAATAAATTTGCTGCAAGCAAATTCATCAATAAATTATCAATAAAAAATTATTTTGTAATTAATAAAATTTGGGACATCAATTTGACTAAAGTTAAAGGCGACTTGGCTCACCTGTGGCTCTGTAGCGCCGCCGAACTGTCACGTCTGGCCACATGTGAGGGCACTAGTGGAAATGACGCTGGGCGTCCTGACGCCTGCCGTACAATTTCAGTACTGCCTAAAGCGGCGCATCCACCAACAATTAAAGCATTACAAAAGGCGTTACTAATTCGTCGTCACCAATCCGTTTCAAGATTTATAATTTTTGTTTCTTTTCAGGTCGTTACGTTGGCAGCAGACCGATCAAGTTGAGAAAAAGCACTTGGAGGAGCAGATGCATCGATATTGTTAAGAAGAAAGAAAAGGAAAGGGCGGCTCTCCTTACTATGCTGACTTCAGGTCCTGGCCGTTAGAAGTTATCCTGTAAATCGCCAAAACGAAGATATTTAATGTGCAAAATTGTATATACTTAAGAAATGTAAATTTTGAATAATTTCTCTAATTAAATTAATTAACTACATTAAGTTACAATTAAACTGGGGGTAATTCTTGTAATTCTTCTGTTTCAGCTACTGGCGAATTTAGGTGGCGTCCTTCTTCTTCCTCCTTTCCTGCGTCTCCTCCCTTATAAGCCACTTAACGTTTCGGCGGAAAATAAAAATTCCCGTTAAGGTCTCGTTAATCCTTTTGTGCTCCCAAGCCATTTCGCCGCTTAAGGGTCATTTAATTATTTTTTTAAATCGTTTTAACATTTTTTTATTCTTCATTCAAGCGTCTTTTGACGATTAGGTTGTCTGAACGATCTTTTGTCAGGAAGCAATTTTCTGGAAGAAGCTCCTGCCACCCCAAGCAAATTGACAATGGTTTTATGACATGGCGGTTTTAATCTGTACAAATGGCCTTTTAACAACTCGACCTTTTTACGTGACAAATAGCGGGACACTTCAAAGATATCACTTAAATCTTCGACCGTAAATTTTACAAAGATAATGCTTGCAAAACCCCTGGGTCTGTTACGCAACTGCCAGCACGACACACTCAAATATGAAAATCGACGAACTTTTACTTACATGAAAAAACCCGCTACAAGACGTTCCATTTTGGGAGCTCGATCAAGTTGGCCCCCGACTTTCGATTTTTTATTTTTTTTCCAGTGGCATTAATTGTGCTGGTTTTGTGCTAAATTGTGCTGATATTTTTTTCAATTGTGCTAGTCTCTAAATAACAAAAAACTAAAAAACAAATCCGGGGGCCAACTTGACCGCCAGCCCCCCATTATTTTCATTTTTTTATAATAACAATAAGATAAAAACATTCTATAAAAGTCAGGGGGGCTAGCTGGTGGCGTTCACCGTTTTCATAGGATTAATATATTTTTTTTAATGTTACAAACAAGCACAATTGAAAAAGAAACAGCGTTACAATTGAGCACAAAACGAGTACAACTAGAAAAGTTAAAAATATTCTGAAAAAAGTCAGGGGGGCTACCTAGTGGCCGTCGGCATTGCCATAGAATTACTTTCAAATTTTTTTTGATTTGTTACAAACGGGCACAATTAAAGAAAGCATCGGTATTATTGAGCACAAAACGAGTACAATTGGGAATGCCAAAAATATTATAAAAAAATGAAAATAATGGGGGGCTGGTGGTCAAGTTGGCCCCCGGATTTGTTTTTTAGTTTTTTGTTATTTAGAGACTAGCACAATTGAAAAAAATATCAGCACAATTTAGCACAAAACCAACACAATTGATGCCACAGAAAAAAAAATAAAAAAACAAAAGTCGGGGGCTAACTTGACCGAGCTGCAAAGGAATTTACTATTACCTTTGTATATGGATTATAAGTAGGACAAGGGAGGTCCAAAAAGGTTTAGTACCGGTACAAGGCGGATAGATAGCGTCGGTACTTTCAAGATCGCTCGGCTTTTGACTTTGCTTATCATCCCCACTACGGCTTGGTTTCATTCATCAACAACCGGCAGACTCCGGCGGAGACACACCAGCAATGCGTCAAAATAAACAATGAAATTTAATACGACTGTTGCCGACAACGAACAAAATATTGTTGGTCCAAGTGTTACGGGTTTTTTCTTGAAAATATAGACGATGCTGCAGAAGTGGTTGCTATGGGCACCCAAGATGATGGAAGTGCTTTACCTGAAGCGCTTTCATCATCTCCCGAACAGTTAGATGTGACTCTAGAGGAATGCTCAGCCGTTCATCTTACGGAATATTTAATAAAAAAATGTGTCGAAAAACTTGAATGCCATAATTGTCAAAAAACCTTTCTGACGGTACAGAGTTTAGTAAACAAAGAAAAAATACTTAAATATATCTTTTTAATTATTGTCCTGAAAATACGTGTTCCTTACAAACCCCAACTGAACTTTTGAAAAAGTTTATAATAATTGCTATGAGAAAAATTAGGGGGGTTATTAAGCTCGGTCAAGTTAGCCTCCCACTTTCTGATTTTAATTTTTTTTTATGTCATCAATTGTGCTGGTTTTTTGCTTAATTGCGCTGATATTTATTTTAATTGTGCTAATCTAAAAAGCAAAAAAAAAATAAATAAATCCGGGGACCAACTTAAAAACCAACCTCTTATTCTTTTTCACTTTTTTACAATATTTTTGGCTTATTCAATTGTACTCGTTAACGATGTTTTTTTTAATTGTGCTCGTTTGTAAGTAAAAATTTTTTTTAAACAAATTTGAGGAGAGACTTGACCCTCCAGCCTCCAATTATTTTTCACTTTTTTTACAATATTTTTGCATTATTCAATTGTGCTTATTTTGTGCTTACTGATACCGGTATATTTTGCTTTTTAGTAAGAAGCACAATTGAAATATACATCAGCATAATAGAGCAGAATTGAATAAGCCAAAAATATTGTAAGAAAATGAAAAATAATGGCAGGCTGGTCAAATCGCTCATGAAATTAGTTTTTAATTTTTTTTTCTACTTACAAACGAGCACAATTGAAAAAACACCGGTATCAGTGGGCACAAGACGAGCACAATTGAATAAGCCAAAAATATTGCAAAAAGGTGAAAAAATGGGCTGCTAGCAATCAAGTTGGCACCCGGATTTGCTTTCAATATTTTACTCTTTAGAGATGAGTACAATTGAAATAAATATCGGCACAATTGAGCACAAAACCAGCACAATTTATGACATTAAAAAATATTAAAATCTGAAAGTGAGAGGCTAACTTGACCGAACTGGGTTATTAAAGTTTTATTGGGCAAAAAAATATTGTAAAGCGCATAAAAGTTTCTATTATAAAAACTGGAACTAAAAATGTCCCGAAATGACTTCAAACAGAAACATCTGCATCACATAGAGATTTTATTTTAGAATTTTGAATCAAGACATTAATTTATAAGTGAAGCCAAATTTAAAACTACAAAGAAGCCAACCAAAATATCTATTCTGCAGCATTAGTAAATTATTTGTTCTCTTTTTCACGGGTAAAAAATTCTGTATTCGCGGATCCAAAACTATCGGTTTATCAAAATATTTATAAACAAACAAAATTTAGTGTCGTGATGCCGATATGTGACATTAAACTTAGAAAATTTGAGTGAAAGTTTATGAATGGCAAATAAGCTTTGTGTTTTCTTCAAAAAAATTGATCTGATAATAATAATTAATCTTGCTAAAATTCATCAAATTACTATTATTATAATATATTATTTTTATTATTTTGCAACCATGAAACGGATTCTTTATATTTCCAACAAATTACAAAATGCCACTCTGTATTAGCGGCACATTTTCGGAACGTACAATCGCCTTGCATTTCCAACTCGTATGTTAACATTTGAAACTAGCAACCCATTCTTATCGACTTAAGTGGATATCCGATTTTACTACGTAACGTGTCAAGTGTAAACAGCAAGGGCATTTACGTCGTTACGCACGAGATTCCAGTCTGCTTAGCTCAGATTTTTACCAAATGGATGGTTTGCATGGAATTCCGATAGAGGCAGCACTTTCCACAAAGTAGCGTTGGCCTACTAGAAATAATCATAAAACGCTATTACGTAAACGGGGACACTTACGAGGGTGGTTGGTACAAGGGGTTTCGGCAAGGTTACGGCGTTTATGTTTATAAACAACTTAACGTCACCCATACTGGTAATCAATTGCATAAGAGTTTTCAATTAGTTTTGGTCGGCGACAATTTTTGGTAGGTATTTGGAAGGACGGCCGCATGGAGGGTGCAGGAATTTTAGATTACGGCTGCTACAAATACCACGGAAAATTCGAAAAAAACTTACCGAAAGGCTCGGGCTGTTTCGTTTTCGATAACGAGAAATTTATGCAGCACGGATTTTACGTCAATTTGCGAAACCCCGCTTTTGACTGCATCGGAGCTGATAAACTAGCATTGGACGACACTTTAGAAAGTTAGAAACTGGCGTTTTATTAGGGGGTGAAAATACGGGGGTTTTATTGATACAAGAAAAACTCGCAATAAATTCCCTCTAGTTTCCTCCATTAAAAGAAGAAATCTATAAATTCAGTGATTCAATGTGAATTTCAGATCCTGATTATCGCGGAAATCCTAGAGGAATCGTTCCAATTTGGCGATCGAGAAGCGTAACTGAATTTATACCGAAACTGCTACCTCCAGAACCAGTTCAATTACCAATTGACGATTCTCAAATGATGATCGTTGATATCATTGATTACCTCCAACAATATGATGAGGGAGGAGACGCAGGAAAGGAGGAAGAAGAAGGACGCCACTTAAATTCGCCAGTAGCTGAAACAGAAGATTTACAAGAATTACCCCCAGTTTAATTGTAACTTAATATAGTTAATTAATTTAATTAGAGAAATTATTCAAAATTTACATTTCTTAAGTATATATAATTTTGCACATTAAATATCTTCGTTTTGGCGATTTACAGGATAACTTCTAACGGCCAGGACCTGAAGTCAGCATAGTAAGAAGAACCGCCTTTTCCTTTTCTTTTTTCTTAACAATATCGATGCATCTGTTCCTCCAAGTGCTTTTTCTCAACTTGATCGGTCTGCTGCCAACGTAACGACCTGAAAAGAAACAAAAATTATAAATCTTGAAACGGATTGGTGACGACGAATTAGTAACGCCTTTTGTAATGCTTTTATTGTTGGTGGATGCGCCGCTTTAGGCAGTACTGAAATTATACGGCAGGCGTCAGGACGCCCAGCGTCATTTCCTCTAGTGCCCACACATGTGGCCAGACGTGACAGTTCGGCGGCGCTACAGAGCCACAGGTGAGCCAAGTCGCCTTTAAATTTAGTCAAATTGATGTCCCAAATTTTATTAATTACGAAATAATTTTTTATTGATAATTTATTGATAAATTTGCTTGCAGCAAATTTACTAATGAAAGTTGTCGTATGTGGAAGCGCGTGTTTTCCAGCCGAGATTACTAAGAACTATAGAAAGAAAATCAAATCATATACAGGGTGGTTCACGGCTCATTAGAAAATAAAGAAACAAAGATACAAATCTGAAATTTTGTACATAGATCAAACGAAAATATTTCAGAAATAATACCGGAAGTTGATCTCAACTTCTTTATTTTAAATGGAACACCCTCCATCTTTTTATTCTTTTTTCATTTTTGAAATGCCCATTGAATTTTAGTATGGGTCTCTGAAGACGATCATGCAACCATATTGCGCCATTTCGATCATTTAAAAAAATTCCTCCATCAATCGCTTTAAGTGATAATTTTCAGTGCTTCAAAAACGATCACAAAAGAGGTTCGAATACAAGTACCTGGCCCATTGTAATAGAAATTCTAAGAACTTACATATAAGCCGAAAATGAAAATCCTGTATTGGTAAATAAGAAAGTTGAATTTCTATTTTTGACCGATTTTCTTTATTCGTTAATTCTTACTTAAAAATTAAATGTTAAAATCAAATTTTCGCCGTTGTGTTGCGTTAACAAACCAAAAAGTCTAAAATGGGGCAATAAAACGGCATAAAAAATTGTTTTTTTTTTCAAAAATACTAAAACTGAAATTAATTACTCTGAGTCAACGAATTTTTTTTAATGTAACTGGTCTTTAATCGATAAATTCCAGAACATTTAACAAAATTAAATACTTCAAAACTAAAGATTTTAACAGAAATTCAAAGAACTTTCTAATTAGTCCAAAACGAAAGTCTTGTGGTGGTAAATGAGAAAGTTGAGTTTTAATTTTTGTATTGTCTAATTAAAATACGAAAAAAACAGGAAACTTACCGTTCATTTCCTTCATAGCTTTCGTGAATTCGGCCGGATCCTTGAAGCTTATGAAGCCGTACCCTTTGCTCTTACTGGTCCGTCTGTCTCCTATAACTTTCGCCCTTTGAAAGGACGGAAATTTGTTAAATGTTCTTGTTAAAAGTTCATCAGTAACGTCGTTGCCCAAATCCCCACAAAAAATTCGAAAATCATCTTCAGGCCAATCAACCAATGACTGATCTTCCCATGTTTGTCCTCCAGCTACACGCATCAATTTATGATTCTTAGTTCCTCCACCTCTTCTTTTAAAATCATACGGTCCAAACGACTGAAGCGCACTACTCGCTTTACCTTGCGAAATCGCCAATGCTGCACTAACTGTCTCATGTTTTAACTTCTTCAGTTTCTTTTCTACTTTATTTTGTAACGCCATAAAATCAACTGCTGATTGTTTAGCAACTGCTGTTGGTGCAGGTTTTGGGGTAGGTGCAGCATATAAAGTGGGTTTTGCAGAAACTACAGCCGGTTGATATATGATAGGATGTGAAAATATTTCGTAATTAGATTTTTTATGTTTGACTTGATGAGATATTAACATTGGAGGTGTCGGTGGAGGAGGTATATTTCCAAAACTAGGTAAGCCAAAACCAGCATGGTACATGCCTTGGCCCGAAATTTCAGCTTTAAATCTAAAATTTTAAGGTTAAGTTACAATTTCTCTTTAATTTTAAAACACGTACCTGTTCATTTCGTCTTCCATTTGACGGAATTTATTGGAATTCATCTTGCATATAACTTATTTCTTTTAGCGTTATAGTTTAAAAGAAATTTATTAAAATAATTTTGTTTACGACGAACTAACGTTTTCACAACAAACACTGTCAACTGTTAACTGATACTGAAAAAAATCTACAACGACACGAAGATTTATGAAAGGTTACAAGCGTGGAGGGGCACTCTTTGGCGCATGCGCAATAAGCGTGGAGGGGCACTCTTTGGCGCATGCGTAATAAGCGTGGAGGGGCACTCTTTGGCGCATGCGCAATAAGCGCGTAGTTTGAATTTGTGTCGTTGTTCTGAGCTGTTATATTTATTACGGTAAGTTTTTGCAAAATGTTTTTGCAAATAATTAAGTTAATATTTATACATCATAATTAATATAAAGTAAATATAGTTTCATCGCAAGTGAAATTCCTGCCCTTAGACGCGTGATTCCAGAAAGTTCTAGAAAATTAAATCAGCGCCCTCTGCGTTCCTCGCCAGAAGCTCAATGACGTAACGAAGAAGTCAACCTAGCCTAAAATTTATTTGACGTAAATTAATGGATTTAGCCAAAAAATTGTATTAAATAGTACGCCGTGTCTAACCACACGCTAACCTGCGGCGTAACCCAGAGTTAACCGCACGCGAAATAGAAAAACCTCAAACATTGCTGCCAGCAGTGACGTCATTCTTGGGCGTGGACCCAATCCTAACAACGAGCGGCTGAGGAAAAATTTAGCAGAAGTTTAGAGTTTCATGAAAAGCAAAATTTACCATTAAAGGCAGTAGGAAGATTAAATCAGCTTCAACTGTTAAATACCCAATTAGTCTTGTGCTAATTTAGTAGTGTATAAAGAGTAAAGTAAAATCTTGGATTGTTGAAAATGTTTAATAATTTGAAAATATTGTTTATAATTATGCTTTTATCCTAATTTAGGTTATTTTTTGTAATAAATCATTAGTCACGGTGACAAATTTTGTTTAGGGATGATTTAATCTATAAAAATTTAATTGTTTGTTACTTTTTAGTTTATAAATTGTTATACCTCTGTAGGAATTACAGTGATATTGATGTAATGATTAACTGGTTTAAAGAAAATAAAAAAAATGCAGAGAAAAACCTTCATTTATTAATCAATTTGTTTGATAACAGAAGATGGTTGCAAGTGTGCAAACATGCTCCCCCTCTTGAACCCAATCGGATTCAGCACATTACATACTACGCGCCTAAGGTGACGATTAACTCCTTTAACGCCACTTTTCCAAATTCCTCCCAACTGAGGTGAACGAGATGCAGTTAACTTCCATTTAATGTACGAGGTATGCTAATTTGATCCATTTGTTCGACTTCCTTTACAAATTGGTTCCGAATCAGTCGAATAGAAGAAAGTACTGGCTTGTCCCATTTTAATGGCAGGGACCATAACTACTGCAGAATGACTTTTGCTTTAACAATGACGGGCCCGATTTAGCAACAGCTCCCAAAATAGAAAGTTTTGTAGCTTTTTGTCTCAACAATCACGGGTCCGATAAGTCCCAATGGGTCAAAAATACTAGCAACAACTCCCAAAATGAGCTCGGTCAAGATGGCCCCCGACTTTTGATTTTTTATTTCTATTTCTGTGGCATCAATTGTGTTGGTTTTGTGCTAAATTGTGCTAGTCTCTAAATAACAAAGAACTAAAAAACAAATCCGGGGGCCAACTTGACCGCCAGCCCCCCATTATTTTCATTTTTTTATAATATTGTTGGCATTCCCAATTGTACTCTTTTTGTGCTCAATAATACTGGTGCTTTCTCCAATTGTGCCCATTTGTAACAAATCAAAAAAAATTAGAAGGTAATTCTATGGCAATGCCGACGGCCACTAGGTAGCCCCCCTGACTTGTTTCAGAAAATTTTTAACTTTTCTAGTTGTACTCGTTTTGTGCTCAATTGTAACGCTGTTTTTTTTTCAATTGTGCTTGTTTGTAACATTAAAAAAAATATATTAATCCTATGAAAACGGTGAACGCCACCAGCTAGCCCCCCTGACTTTTATAGAATGTTTTTATCTTATTGTTATTAGAAAAAAATGAAAGTAATGGGGGGCTAATGGGAGAAATTCAATGGTTTGGTGCGACTATCTTCTCGATTTCGTTTACTTCTCAGGGGGATTTTCGTTTTTTTATTTTGAGTGTTTTATATCGGATTGCTTGGGGTGAGTTGCTCTTTCAGTTGATGCTTGTCATTTCTGATTTTGAAGCGTTATCTTTATGATTTCTGCTAATTGCGCGGTTTGTTTACTTTTTTTCGTTATCGGTGTTGCTCATAGGCGCATATTATAGTTCTACCGCTTCGTTTAAGTCTTGTTTGCCGTGCCTGCTTCCCGAATTTTGCCGCCACACGTTGCTCTTCTATAGGAAACGAGTGTAGATGTTGGGCACTTGATAGCTTCTTGTGGCTGGTGACCGTGGGGCCTGCCTTGGGTCGTTGGGTGAATGATATATTATTCACTGAACTCTTGGGTATATTAATTTCGGCATGGCTCCGATTTGCGATGCGTGCGGAACTGCTTTTTCCTCATCGTCGCCCGGACTTTTGTGCGGTGGGACCTGCAAAAATTCTTATCATTTTGAATGCGTACAGCTGCCACGTGAGTTGGCTAAATTGTTGAAAGGTGTTAAAGGGTTTTCTTGGAAGTGCGATAGGTGTCAGCAGACCTGCATGAGCATTGATCGTGATGCCTTGGGCAGGATTTTTCAGGACACGCTTAATCAGTCATTGTCTGTGTTAATGGAAAATATTGAGTTATTTAAAAGGGATTTCATGGATCTTGCTGCTCGTACACTGGGGGAGCGACGCGAATCTGGGTTGTCGATGGACCGTCCTTTACTCCGGGATGCTGTGTCCGAGTCTTACGCGGCGGTTGCAGCGGCGTCCGCCCGGTCTAAGGTTATTGTCAGGCCTGTTGATAGGAGGCAGAGTGGTGGGAAAACAAAAGCAGATATACTTGCCAAGGTTGACCCTGTCGGGGAGGAGATAGATATCATGCGGGTCAGACAGTCCAGAGATGGAGCGGTGATTTTAAGTTGTCGTAATGCTGATGAATCATCAACATTCAGTAAACTGGCACGGGAAAAGCTGTCTTCTGATTATGAGGTGCAGGCATTAAAAACTGTGTGCCCTAAAGTAAGAACTGTGGGTATGTCTGAGTCCTTGGAAAAGAGTTTGCTGCGTGATTATCTGCGTAAGCAGAACAGCGATTTATTTGGGACGGACTCTGTTTGCGAAGTTGTGTCGGTTACGCCTCTGAAGAGAGATTCGGCTACATTTCAGGCGACGGTACGGGTTGATGCTGTCAGCTATAAAAGGGTATTGGATGTTGGTCATGTGTTGATTGGTCTGGATGGCTGCTCTGTGTATGACGCTGTCTCGCTTCGTAGGTGTTTTTGCTGTAATGGACTTAACCATATTGCTGATTGCTGAGAGGGCACACTCCTGTGTGCCCTCTCTGTGCTGGGAACCGCCCCGTTAAGGCGTGCCAGCTCAGTGCGGATCAAAGAAAACAGTACCGGTGTACCAATTGTATAGAGTTTAACAGGGGCCATGGAGGGACCTTGGATGTCGGCCATGCGGCGTGGGACGCGGGTGCTTGTGGGGTTTATAATAAATCCCTTTCTAAATTAAAATGTGATCTCTTTGGCATTCCTTTTAACGGGAGTTTGGTCCGTTCGGCCTCCTAGCAGTTAACTAGTTCATGTTCTGTTTCTTGTGTTGCACCCGATGTTCTTTTATATTATCAAAATGTCCGCGGTGTATGTACTAAGACACATGTTTTATAAGATGCTGTTTTGTCGTGTTCTTACTCTATTATTATTTTTTCTGAGACATGGCTGCATTTAGCTATTGACTCTTCTGAGATTTTTAGTGAATGTTACACAGTTTTTAGAGAGGATAGAAATTTTCAGCGTGTGGGCTTGTCTCGGGGTGGTGGTGTACTGTTAGCGGTTGATAGCTCTTTGCCGACGTCTCCCCTTGTACTTACGGATTTGGGTTGGAGAGATTTGCCGTTAGTTGATGTACTCGCGGTTAAAATTTCGTTGCGTTTTCGTCCGTTATACATTTTGGTTTTTTATATTCAGCCGCAGACAGGACTGCAAGTCTACGAGCAGGTATTTGAAATGCTGACTTTGATTGAAAGTTTGTTGGGTGCAGATGTGATAATATGTGGGGACTTTAATTTATGTGACTATATTCGGTATCTGGATGAGGGAAGGGTTGTTGGAGCTACAGCTGCACTGTTAAATTTTCTTGAGCTTATGAACTATGCGCAGTATAATAAAGTTTATAATAATTGTAGACGTATTCTAGATCTATTTATTAGCAGTTTTCCCTGTACCGTGGAGAGAGCGCGGGACACTCTGTTGCCTGAAGATGATTATCATCCGGCGCTATCTGTTGTGGTTGGGCGGGCTGGGCGTGTGAGTTCTCACCGCCACCTTCGAGGCAATGATGATCTGAGTTTTAAATTTCGAAAGGCTAACCTGGTTGAGGTTTATAGGAGCTTATCTGAGGTGGATTGGTCTGTCCTATCGGTGGATCTCAATGTTGATGAGGCCTGCAACATTTTCTACGGCAAGCTTTATTCATGCTTTGAGAGGTTTGTTCCTAGAGGTGCCACCCATCGTTCGAGACGTTATCCTCCTTGGATTAGTAGAGATATAATTAGAAACATTAAACGCAAGTGGAAATTATTGAGACATATTAGTAGGGTGGGGGGAGAGTGTTTAAAAGTTGAGTTCCGACTGCTGAGAGCGAATATCAAGAGATCCATTGAATCCTCCCGAAAAGCCTATATTGCTGGTGTTGAACGTAACATTAGAGATGACCCATCTAAGTTCTGGTCGTATGTAAGTACGAAATCGAACTCTGTTTCTGGGGAAATGACGTTTCGGG
Source organism: Pyrochroa serraticornis (assembly GCA_905333025.2). NCBI lineage: Eukaryota > Metazoa > Arthropoda > Insecta > Coleoptera > Pyrochroidae > Pyrochroa > Pyrochroa serraticornis. The sequence continues at coordinate 997,564 of HG995157.1, read as the reverse complement.
ATCGCCGGTTGGATTCGCCGCGGGAGATTGTGGACGCGTTTGCTGCGTTTCTTGCTTCAACGTATGGCGCATTGCGGCAGTCTGTTGACGATAGCGCGGACGGACTTAGGGGTGATTGTCTGAACATTGTTGGTTTCTCGGCGCGGGAAGTTTTGGCGGTGCTGATGAAGATGAGAGGAAGATTGACGGCTGGGCTTGATGGGGTTCCCGCGTTCTTGTTGAAGGATTGCGCATCCGTGCTTGCGTGGCCTCTATCGCGGGTTTTCACTATTGTGGTTGGACATGGCATATTCCCTGATATGTGGAAGAGTGCAAGGGTTACTCCAGTTTTCAAAAAGGGAGATAGGGGAAGATTGAGAATTATAGGCCGGTTTCTATTATTTCCAATTTTGCTAAGGTGTTTGAAACTTTATTGCATGGATGCATTTATCACCATGTTAAACCCAGGATTACGAACATGCAGCATGGCTTTATGAGGGGTAGGTCTACGGTGACCAATTTGCTATGCATTTCGGATTTTATTGCTCGGAGTATTGATGATAGTGTGCAAACTGATGTCATTTATACAGACTTTTCTAAAGCATTTGATAGTCTGGACCAAGGTATCTTATTGATGAAACTGCATTTGTTTGGGTTGTCTGATATGTTAATTCAGTTGTTTAGATCCCATTTTGGCGATAGAAAACAATGTGTCTTTTGGAACGGCTTTAAGTCACACGATATAATGGTTATGTCTGGCGTACCGCAGGGTTCGGTTTTGGGTCCTCTTCTTTTTAACATTTTTGTTAACGACATTGTTGAGAATTTGGGAGACGGTTGCCTAATTTTTGCGGATGATGTTAAAATATTTAAAGGGATTGCTCACCGAAGTGACTGTGAAGAGCTCCAATTAAATTTGACACGAATTGTTAATTGGAGTAATATTAATTGCTTAGATCTGAATGTTGATAAGTGCTGCGTGGTGTCTTACACGACTAGGGAGACTAGTATCAAGTTTGATTACATGGTGGCTGAATGTAAAATTCAGAGATTATCCTCTTATAGAGATTTTGGCGTGTTATTTGATGGTAGGCTGTCTTTTGCGGATCATATACAAGTGACGGTTGCTGCGGCGTATAGAGCCCTGGGTTTTGTTATAAGAAATTCCAGTGAGTTTACTTCCACTAGCTCTATAGAGTTACTATATTATTCACTTGTTAGATCAAAACTTGAGTATGCATCGATTGTTTGGTCGCCCATATACCTGGTTCATAGAAAAAGTTTAGGGAAAGTACAGAGAAGAGCTGGTAAATATATGTGTTATAGGATGGAAGGGAGTTATCCGTCAAGGGGTTGTCTTCAGAAGAGTTTACTTGTTAAGTTGGAACTCAATGAATTGATGGATAGACGTCGATATGCTGCGGTTCTCCTTCTGCCTAAAATATTGAGTCGAAAGGTTGAATGTTCCTACGTCTTGGGCAAACTAAACTTTCGGGTTCCTAGATCTGGCATTAAAGAATGCTTGACATTCTACAGCAGGAAGAGTAGAATAAATATTGGACAGGGTGCCCCCATTAATTTCATTTGTGAGGCTTACAACAGCGTATGTGAAGAGGTAGACATTTTTTCTGCAACACCGCGGGAAATAAGAAATAAAATGTTATTGAGCTATCTCTGTTAATTGTTAATCTGCTAATTGTTAATTCTGTTAAAGTGTCTTATCTTACATGATGTTATAGAATTATTATTTAGTTATTAGCCTGTAATTGGGTGGTTACCTGTAGGTTAATTAATTCATTAAATTAAATTAAATTAAATTATCTTTGTAAAATTTACGGTCGAAGATTTAAGTGATATCTTTGAAGTGTCCCGCTCTTTGTCACGTAAAAAGGTCGAGTTGTTAAAAGGCCATTTGTACAGATTAAAACCGCCCTGTCATAAAACCATTGTCAATTTGCTAGGGGTGGCAGGAGCTTCTTCCAGAAAATTGCTTCCTGACAAAAGATCGTCCAGACAACCTAATCGTCAAAAGACGCTTGAATGAAGAATAAAAAAATGTTAAAACGATTTAGAAAACTTATTAAATGACCCTTAAGCGGCGAAATGGCTTGGGAGCACAAAAGGATTAACGAGACCTTAACGGGAATTTTTATTTTCCGCCGAAACGTTAAGTGGCTTATAAGGGAGGAGACGCAGGAAAGGAGGAAGAAGAAGGACGCCACCTAAATTCGCCAGTAGCTGAAACAGAAGAATTACAAGAATTACCCCCAGTTTAATTGTAACTTAATGTAGTTAATTAATTTAATTAGAGAAATTATTCAAAATTTACATTTCTTAAGTATATACAATTTTGCACATTAAATATCTTCGTTTTGGCGATTTACAGGATAACTTCTAACGGCCAGGACCTGAAGTCAGCATAGTAAGGAGAGCAGCCCTTTCCTTTTCTTTCTTCTTAACAATATCGATGCATCTGTTCCTCCAAGTGCTTTTTCTCAACTTGATCGGTCTGCTGCCAACGTAACGACGTGAAAAGAAACAAAAATTATAAATCTTGAAACGGATTGGTGACGACGAATTAGTAACGCCTTTTGTAATGCTTTAATTGTTGGTGGATGCGCCGCTTTAGGCAGTACTGAAATTGTACGGCAGGCGTCAGGACGCCCAGCGTCATTTCCACTAGTGCCCTCACATGTGGCCAGACGTGACAGTTCGGCGGCGCTACAGAGCCACAGGTGAGCCAAGTCGCCTTTAACTTTAGTCAAATTGATGTCCCAAATTTTTATTAATTACGAAATAATTTTTTATTGATAAATTATTGATAAATTTGCTTGCAGCAAATTTACTAATGAACGTTGTCGTATGTGGAAGCGCGTGTTTTCCAGCCAAACTTACTAAGAACTATAGAAAGAAAGTCAAATCATATACAGGGTGGTTCACGGCTCATTAGAAAATAAAGAAACAAAGATACAAATCTGAAATTTTGTACATAGATCAAACGAAAATATTTCAGAAATAATAACGGAAGTAGATCTCAACTTCTTTATTTTAAATGGAACACCCTCGATCTTTTTATTCTTTTTTCATTTTTGAAATGCCCATTGAATTTTAGTGTGGGTCTCTGAAGACGATCATGCAACCATATTGCGCCATTTCGATCATTTAAAAAAATTCCTCCATCAATCGCTTTAAGTGATAATTTCCAGTGCTTCAAAAACGATCACAAAAGAGTTTCGAATACAAGAACCTGGCCCATTGTAATGGAAATTCTAAGAACTTACATATTAGCCAAAAATGAAAATCCTGTAGTGGTAAATAAGAAAGTTGAATTTCTATTTTTGACCAATTTTCTTTATTCGTTAATTCTTACTTAAAAATTAAATGTTAAAATCAAATTTTTGCCGTTGTGTTGCGTTAACAAACCAAAAAGACTAAAATGGGGCAATAAGACGGCATAAAAAATTGTTTTTTTTTCAAAAATACTAAAACTGAAATTAATTACTCTGAGTCAACGAATTCTTTTAATGTAACTGGTCTTTAACCGTTAAATTCCAGTAGTTTTAACAAAATTAATAGATTTAACCAAAAAATTGTATTAAATAGTACGCCGTGTCTAACCACACGGTAACCTGCGGCGTAAACCAGAGTTAACCGCACGCGAAATAGAAAAACCTCAAACATCGCTGCCAGCAGTGACGTCATTCTTGGGCGTCGACCCAATCCTAACAACGAGCGGCTGAGGAAAAATTTAGCAGAAGTTTAGAGTTTCATGAAAAGCAAAATTTACCATTAAGGGCAGTAGGAATATTAAATCAGCTTCAACTGTTAAATACCCAATTAGTCTTGTGCTAATTTAGTAGTGTATAAAGAGTAAAATGAAATCTTGGATTGTTGAAAATGTTTAATAATTCGAAAATATTGTTTATAATTATGCTTTTATTCTAATTTAGGTTATTTTTTGTAATAAATCATTAGTCACGGTGACAAATTCTGTTTAGGGATGATTTAATCTATAAAAATTTAATTGTTTGTTACTTCTTAGTTTATAAATTGTTATACCTCTGTAGGAATTACAGTGATATTGATGTAATGATTAACTGGTTTAAAGAAAATAAAAAAAATGCAGAGAAAAACCTTCATTTATTAATCAATTTGTTTAATAACAGAAGATAGTTGCAAGTGTGCAAACATGCTCCCCCTTTTGAACCCAATCGGATTCAGGACATTACCTACTACGCGCCTAAGGTGACGATTAACTCCTTTAACGCCACTTTTCCAAATTCCTTCCAACTGAGGTCAACGAGATGCAGTTAACTTCCATTTAATGTACGAGGTATGCTAATTTGATCCATTTGTTCGACTTCCTTTACAAATTGGTTCCGAATCAGTCGAATAGTAGAAAGTACTGACTTGTCCCATTTTAATGGCAGGGACCATAACTACAGAAGAATGACTTTTGCTTTAACAATGACGGGCCCGATTTAGCAACAGCTCCCAAAATAGAAAGTTTTGTAGCTTTTTGTCTGAACAATCACGAGTCCGATAAGTCCCAATGGGTCAAAAATACTAGCAACAACTCCCAAAATGAGCTCGGTCAAGTTGGCCCCCGACTTTTGATTTTTATTTTTTTTTCTGTGGCATCAATTGTGCTGGTTTTGTGCTAAATTATTATTATTATTATTATCAGAAAACGCCAATCGGCAATATACACACAAATCTTACAATAAAGTACAGTGAGAAGAAAAAAAAATGAGAAATTATAATAGTTTTTTAGCGTTGGTTAGAAACGTAGCGGAAGACACTTCAAAAAATTCTAGGTCACTGCAGTAGTTATTAACTAATTTAGAGATCCTATTTCTAGGACCATTACACACATATTTTTTATTTGATTTTATTGAGTTCAGAAGTCTGCGTGCTCTAATATCTGGTCTAGTACAGATGAATCCAAACTGCTCGAGGATTTCGGGTGAGTCGATGTGCCCGTTGACTATATTGTTGAACATTGATAGATCCGAGACCTCTCTGCGGACCAATAAGCTGCTGATCCTGTATTGGTGAAATATGTCGTCTGTATTTGTGGTTCTGGTATGGTAAGCAATGTATTTACAGAGCTTCCGCTGTTAGCTAATTTGGTGTCCCAGGACAACTTAGACGGAATGACGAGGTCACTGCGTCTCTTGTTCTTGACGAACTTCTAGAATTGTGTTGAGTCCCTCTTTATTTGATGTTCAACTCTACAAATGTATTCATCGTAGCAATCAGAACTAAGGTTTTTGCATTCCTGTCTCAGTTTGCGAAAATGGAGATAAGCAGATCTAGTACGTGCTTCTTTGTAGTTGGCATGAGCCGTTCTCTTAAGTTTGATTTTTCGTTTTAGCTCTGCTGTGAACCACTTAGGAAAATCATCAAATTACTTATAGTGTATTGGAACAAACTGGGCAATGCCCTCGTTGAGAATATCTTAGAACAATTGTATTTTATCATCAACTGATTCAGTTCTGTAGATTGCAATCCAGTTTGTGTTTAGAAAGTATCCGTTGAGCGCTGGGTAATCTGCATGTTTAAACTAGTAGTATGGAATGTTGCTTGGTTTTAGTTCCGCTTTGTGTGATAGGTACATATCTATCGATGGGTGGTGTGTGTCTTCTTCCATTATGGGTACAGTCCTTACGATCTGTATTTCAGTGTTGGAAAAGCAGAGGTCAAGGAGACGACCGTATGTGTTCTGGACAACATTCATCTGTGTACATCCCATCAAAAGCATTTCATTGTAGAGCAGATTTGCACAGACTTCTTTAGGCTGGCTGCTGGGTAAGTTGTAGTCCCCTGTGAACATTAATTTACAGTTAGGGTATTTAGCTCTAATGAAGGTCAATGTGTCAATGTAACTAGTAAACGTATCTATTGTAGATTGTGGTGGCATGTAGATGCAACCAACTATGACGTCCCCATCCATACATTTAACCTTGATGAATATTTGTTCGATGTTGCATGTATTAATATTTATTAACTCCACAGATATATTGCGTTTGACTGCAATAAGGACCCCACCTCCACGACTAAATTGTGCTTATATTTTTTTCAATTGTGCCAGTCTCTAGCTGGTGGCGCTCACCGTCTTCATAAGATTAATATATTTTTTTTAATGTTACAAACGATCACAATTAAAAAAACAGCGGTACAATTGAGCACAAAACGAGCACAATTGAATAAGATAAAAATATTCTAAAAAAGTCAGGAGGGCTAGCTGGTGGCGTTTGCCGTTTCCATAGGATCAATATATTTATTTTTAATGTTACAAACGATCACAATTAAGAAAACAGCGCTACAATTCAGCACAAAACGAGCACAATTGAATAAGATAAAAATATTCAAAAAAAGTCAGGAGGGCTAGCTGGTGGCGTTCACCGTTTTCATAGGATTAATATATTTTTTTTAATGTTACAAACAAGCACAATTGAAAAAAAACAGCGTTACAATTGAGCACAAAACGAGCACAACTAAAAAAGTTAAAAATATTCTGAAAAAAGTCAGGGGGGCTACCTAGTGGCCGTCTGCATTGCCATAGAATTACTTTCTAATTTTTCTTGATTTGTTACAAACGGGCACAATTGGAGAAAGCACCAGTATTATTGAGCACAAAAAGAGTACAATTGGGAATGCCAAAAATATTATAAAATAATTAAAATAATGGGGGGCTGGCGGTCAAGTTGGCCCCCGGATTTGTCTTTTAGTTCTTTGTTATTTAGAGACTAGCACAATTTAGCACAAAACCAACACAATTAATGCCACAGAAAAAGAAATAAAAAATCAAAAGTCGGGGGCAATCTTGACCGAGCTCATTTTGGGAGTTGTTGCTAGTATTTTGACCCATTGGGACTTATCGGACCCGTGATTGTTCAGACAAAAAGCTACAAAACTTTCTATTTTGAGAGCTGTTGCTAAATCGGGCCCGTCATTGTTAAAGCAAAAGTCATTTTTCTGTAGTTATGATCCCTGCCATTAAAATGGGACAAGCCAGTACTTTCTACTATTCGACTGATTCGGAACCAATTTGTAAAGGAAGTCGAACAAATGGATCAAATTAGCATACCTCGTACATTAAATGGAAGTTAACTGCATCTCGTTCACCTCAGTTGGGAGGAATTTGGAAAAGTGGCGTTAAAGGAGTTAATCGGCACCTTAGGCGCGTAGTAGGTAATGTCCTGAATACGATTGGGTTCAAAAGGGGGAGCATGTTTGCACACTTGCAACCATCTTCTGTTATTAAACAAATTGATTAATAAATGAAGGTCTTTCTCTGCATTTTCTTTATTTTCTTTAAACCAGTTAATCATTACATCAATATCACAGTAATTCTTACAGAGTTATAACAATTTATAAACTAAAAAGTAACAAACAATTAAATTTTTATAGATTAAATCATCCCTAAACAGAATTTGTCACCGTGACTAATGATTTATTACAAAAAATAACCTAAATTAGGATAAAAGCATAATTATAAACAATATTTTCAAATTATGAAACATTTTCAACAATCCAAGATTTCATTTTACTCTTTATACACTACTAAATTAGCACAAGACTAATTGGGTATTTAACAGTTGAAGCTGATTTAATCTTCCTACTGCCTTTAATGGTAAATTTTGCTTTTCATGAAACTCTAAACTTCTGCTAAATTTCTCCTCAGCTGCTCGTTGTTAGGATTGGATCGACGCCCAAGAATGACGTCACTGCTGGCAGCGATGTTTGAGGTTTTTCTATTTCGCGTGCGGTTAACTCTGGGTTACGCCGCAGGTTAGCGTGTGGTTAGACACGGCGTACTATTTAATACAATTTTTTGGTTAAATCCGTTAATTTACGTCAAATAAATTTTAGGCTAGGTTGACTTCTTCGTTACGTCATTGAGCTTCTGGCGAGGAACGCAGAGGGCGCTGATTTAATTTTCTAGAACTTTCTGGAATCACGCGTCTAAGGGCAGGAATTTCACTTGCGATGAAACTATATTTACTTTATATTAATTATGATGCATAAATATTATCTTAATTATTTGCAAAACATTTTGCAGAAACTTACCGTAATATATCTAACAAAAGCTCAGAACCACGACACAAATTCAAACTACGCGCTTATTGCGCATGCGCCAAAGAGTGCCCCTCCACGCTTGTAGCCTTTCATAAATCTTCGTGTCGTTGTAGATTTTTTTCAGTATCAGTTAACAGTTGACAGTGTTTGTTGTGAAAACGTTAGTTGGTCGTAAACAAAATTATTTTAATAAATTTCTTTTAAATTATAACGCTGAAAGAAATAAGTTATGTGCAAGATGAATTCCAATAAATTCCGTCAAATGGAAGACGAAATGAACAGGTACGTGTTTTAAAATTAAAGAGAAATTGTAACTTAACCTTAAAATTTTAGATTTAAAGCTGAAATTTCAGGCCAAGGCATGCATCATGCTGGTTTTGGCTTACCTAGTTTTGGAAATATACCTCCTCCACCTACACCTCCAATGTTAATATCTCATCAAGTCAAACATAAAAAATCTAATTACGAAATATTTTCACATCCTATCATATATCAACCGGCTGTAGTTTCTGCAAAACCCACTTTATATGCTGCACCTACCCCAAAACCTGCACCAGCAGCAGTTGCTAAAAAATCAGCAGTTGATTTTATGGCGTTACAAAATAAAGTAGAAAAGAAACTGAAGAAGTTAAAACATGAGAAATTTAGTGCAGCATTGGCGATTTCGCAAGGTAAAGCGAGTAGTGCGCTTCAGTCGTTTGGACCGTATGATTTTAAAAGAAGAGGTGGAGGAACTAAGAATCATAAATTGATGCGTGTAGCTGGAGGACAAACATGGGAAGATCATTCATTGGCTGATAGGCCTGAAGATGATTTTCGAATTTTTTGTGGGGATTTGGGCAACGACGTTACTGATGAACTTTTAACAAGAACATTTAACAAATTTCCGTCCTTTCAAAGGGCGAAAGTTATAAGAGACAGACGGACCAGCAAGAGCAAAGGGTACGGGTTCATAAGCTTCAAGGATCCGGCCGACTTCACGAAAGCTATGAAGGAAATGAACGGTAAGTTTCTTGTTTTTTTCGTATTTTAATTAGACAATACAAAAATTAAAACTCAACTTTCTCAGTTACCACCACAAGAATTTCGTTTTTTCTTCGTTAATTTGTTCCGCTAAAAGCCGCGTTTCCACCAAAAGTCGTCATGGAAACACGCTTCTAAAGGACGAAATTTAAAGGATTGCTCCTCGAGGAAGTTTGTTAAAAAATGCACCTTTAGCGTTGCACGCCGAAACGATTCGAAATCCTTTCCCACTCTGATTATTCAAATCGTACGATTGGACATAGTGCGGCTCCTACATTCACTGATTTGTCGATGCGATAATCTGGAACGGGGGAGGCGCAGGAATTTTTTCCATAATAACATGCAATCTTTCATCATTTTCCGAATTTTCCCCCAATTTAAGGCGATTTTCTTCTACCAAAATCTCAATTTTCTGCAATTACTGACCAGCAAGAGCAAAGGGTACGGGTTCATCAGCTTCAAGCATCCGGTCGACTTCACGAAAACTATGAAGGAAATGAACGGTAAGTTTCCGGTTTTTTTCGTATTTTAATTAGACAATACAAAAATTAAAACTCAACTTTCTCATTTACCACCACAAGACTTTCGTTTTGGGCTAATTAGAAAGTTCTTTGAAATTCTGTTACAATCTTTAGTTTTGAAGTATTTAATTTTGTTAAAACTACTGGAATTTAACGGTTAAAGACCAGTTACATTAAAAGAATTCGTTGACTCAGAGTAATTAATTTCAGCTTTAGTATTTTTGAAAAAAAAACAATTTTCTATGCCGTCTTATTGCCCCATTTTAGTCTTTTTGGTTTGTTAACGCAACACAACGGCAAAAATTTGATTTTAACATTTAATTTTTAAGTAAGAATTAACGAATAAAGAAAATTGGTCAAAAATAGAAATTCAACTTTCTTATTTACCACTACAGGATTTTCATTTTTGTCTAATATGTAAGTTCTTAGAATTTCCATTACAATGGGCCAGGTTCTTGTATTCGAAACTCTTTTGTGATCGTTTTTGAAGCACTGGAAATTATCACTTAAAGCGATTGATGGAGGAATTTTTTTAAATGATCGAAATTGCGCAATATGGTTGCATGATCGTCTTCAGAGACCCATACTAAAATTCAATGGGCATTTCAAAAATGAAAAAGAATAAAAAGATCGAGGGTGTTCCATTTAAAATAAAGAAGTTGAGATCTACTTCCGGTATTATTTCTGAAATATTTTTGTTTGATCTATGTACAAAATTTCAGATTTGTATCTTTGTTTCTCTATTTTCTAATGAGCCGTGAACCACCCTGTATATGATTTGACTTTCTTTCTATAGTTCTTAGTAATTTTGGCTGGAAAAGACGCGCTTCCACATACGACAACGTTCATTAATAAATTTGCTGCAAGCAAATTCATCAATAAATTATCAATAAAAAATTATTTTGTAATTAATAAAATTTGGGACATCAATTTGACTAAAGTTAAAGGCGACTTGGCTCACCTGTGGCTCTGTAGCGCCGCCGAACTGTCACGTCTGGCCACATGTGAGGGCACTAGTGGAAATGACGCTGGGCGTCCTGACGCCTGCCGTACAATTTCAGTACTGCCTAAAGCGGCGCATCCACCAACAATAAAAGCATTACAAAAGGCGTTACTAATTCGTCGTCACCAATCCGTTTCAAGATTTATAATTTTTGTTTCTTTTCAGGTCGTTACGTTGGCAGCAGACCGATCAAGTTGAGAAAAAGCACTTGGAGGAACAGATGCATCGATATTGTTAAGAAGAAAGAAAAGGAAAGGACGGCTCTCCTTACTATGCTGACTTCAGGTCCTGGCCGTTAGAAGTTATCCTGTAAATCGCCAAAACGAAGATATTTAATGTGCAAAATTGTATATACTTAAGAAATGTAAATTTTGAATAATTTCTCTAATTAAATTAATTAACTACATTAAGTTACAATTAAACTGGGGGTAATTCTTGTAATTCTTCTGTTTCAGCTACTGGCGAATTTAGGTGGCGTCCTTCTTCTTCCTCCTTTCCTGCGTCTCCTCCCTTATAAGCCACTTAACGTTTCGGCGGAAAATAAAAATTCCCGTTAAGGTCTCGTTAATCCTTTTGTGCTCCCAAGCCATTTCGCCGCTTAAGGGTCATTTAATTATTTTTTTAAATCGTTTTAACATTTTTTTATTCTTCATTCAAGCGTCTTTTGACGATTAGGTTGTCTGGACGATCTTTTGTCAGGAAGCAATTTTCTGGAAGAAGCTCCTGCCACCCCAAGCAAATTGACAATGGTTTTATGACATGGCGGTTTTAATCTGTACAAATGGCCTTTTAACAACTCGACCTTTTTACGTGACAAATAGCGGGACACTTCAAAGATATCACTTAAATCTTCGACCGTAAATTTTACAAAGATAATGCTTGCAAAACCCCTGGGTCTGTTACGCAACTGCCAGCACGACACACTCAAATATGAAAATCGACGAACTTTTACTTACATGAAAAAACCCGCTACAAGACGTTCCATTTTGGGAGCTCGGTCAAGTTGGCCCCCGACTTTCGATTTTTTATTTTTTTTCCAGTGGCATCAATTGTGCTGGCTTTGTGCTAAATTGTGCTGATATTTTTTACAATTGTGCTAGTCTCTAAATAACAAGAAACTAAAAAACAAATCCGGGGGCCAACTTGACCGCCAGCCCCCCATTATTTTCATTTTTTTATAATAACAATAAGATAAAAACATTCTATAAAAGTCAGGGGGGCTAGCTGGTGGCGTTCACCGTTTTCATAGGATTAATATATTTTTTTTAATGTTACAAACAAGCACAATTGAAAAAAAAAACAGCGTTTCAATTGAGCACAAAACGAGTACAACTAGAAAAGTTAAAAATATTCTGAAAAAAGTCAGGGGGGCTACCTAGTGGCCGTCGGCATTGCCATAGAATTACTTTCAAATTTTTTTTGATTTGTTACAAACGGGCACAATTGGAGAAAGCATCGGTATTATTGAGCACAAAACGAGTACAATTGGGAATGCCAAAAATATTATAAAAAAATGAAAATAATGGGGGGCTGGTGGTCAAGTTGGCCCTAGGATTTGTTTTTTAGTTTTTTGTTATTTAGAGACTAGCACAATTGAAAAAAATATCAGCACAATTTAGCACAAAACCAACACAATTGATGCCACAGAAAAAAAAATAAAAAATCAAAAGTCGGGGGCTAACTTGACCGAGCTGCAAAGGAACTTACTATTACCTTTGTATATGGATTATAAGTAGGACAAGGGAGGTCCAAAAAGGTTTAGTACCGGTACAAGGCGGATAGATAGCGTCGGTTTTTGACTTTGCTTATCATCCCCACTACGGCTTGGTTTCATTCATCAACAACCGGCAGACTCCGGCGGAGACACACCAGCAATGCGTCAAAATAAACAATGAAATTTAATACGACTGTTGCCGACAACGAACAAAATATCGTTGGTCCAAGTGTTACGGGTTTCTTCTTGAAAATATAGACGATGCTGCAGAAGTGGTTGCTATGGGCACCCAAGATGATGGAAGTGCTTTGCCTGAAGCGCTTTCATCATCTCCCGAACAGTTAGATGTGACTCTAGAGGAATGCTCAGCCGTTCATCTTACGGAATATTTAATAAAAAAATGTGTCGAAAAACTTGAATGCCATAATTGTCAAAAAACCTTTCTGACGGTACAGAGTTTAAAAAACAAAGAAAAAATACTTAAATATATCTTTTTAATTATTGTCCTGAAAATACGTGTTCCTTACAAACAACAACTGAACTTTTGAAAAAGTTTATAATAATTGCTATGAGAAGAATTAGGAGGGTTATTAAGCTCGGTCAAGTTAGCCTCCCACTTTCTGATTTTAATTTTTTTTTATGTCATCAATTGTGCTGGTTTTTTGCTTAATTGCGCTGATATTTATTTTAATTGTGCTAATCTAAAAAGCAAAAAAAAAATAAATAAATCCGGGGACCAACTTAAAAACCAACCTCTTATTCTTTTTCACTTTTTTACAATATTTTTGGATTATTCAATTGTACTCGTTAACGATGTTTTTTTTAATTGTGCTCGTTTGTAAGTAAAAATTTTTTTTAAACAAATTTGAGGAGAGACTTGACCCTCCAGCCTCCAATTATTTTTCACTTTTTTTACAATATTTTTGCATTATTCAATTGTGCTTATTTTGTGTTTACTGATACCGGTATATTTTGCTTTTTAGTAAGGAGCACAATTGAAATATACATCAGCATAATAGAGCAGAAAAGTAGCAGAATTGAATAAGCCAAAAATATTGTAACAAAATGAAAAATAATGGCAGGCTGGTCAAATCGCCCATGAAATTAGTTTTTAATTTTTTTTTCTACTTACAGACGAGCACAATTGAAAAAACACCGGTATCAGTGGGCACAAAACGAGCACAATTGAATAAGCCAAAAATATTGCAAAAAAGTGAAAAAGTGGGCTGCTAGCAATCAAGTTGGCCCTCGGATTTGTTTTCAATATTTTACTCTTTAGAGATGAGTACAATTGAAATAAATATCGGCACAATTGAGCACAAAACCAGCACAATTTATGACATTAAAAAATATTAAAATCTGAAAGTGAGAGGCTAACTTGACCGAACTGGGTTATTAAAGTTTTATTGGGCCAAAAAATATTGTAAAACGCATAAAAGTTTCTATTATAAAAACTGGAACTAAAAATGTCCCGAAATGACTTCAAACAGAAACATCTGCATTACATAGAGATTTTATTTTAGAATTTTGAATCAAGACATTAATTTATAAGTGAAGCCAAATTTAAAACTACAAAGAAGCCAACCAAAATATCTATTCTGCAGCATTAGTAAATTATTTGTTCTCTTTTTCACGGGTAAAAAATTCTGTATTCGCTGATCCAAAACTATCGGTTTATCAAAATATTTATAAACAAACAAAATTTAGTGTCGTGATGCCGATATGTGTCATTAAACTTAGAAAATTTGAGTGAAAGTTTATGAATGGCAAATAAGCTTTGTGTTTTCTTCAAAAAAATTGATCTGATAATAATAATTAATATTGCTAAAATTCATCAAATTACTTTTATTATAATATATTTTTTTTATTATTTTGCAACCATGAAACGGATTCTTTATATTTCCAACAAATTACAAAATGCCACTCTGTATTAGCGGCACATTTTCGGAACGTACCGATCGCCTTGCATTTCCAACTCGTATGTAAACATTTGAAACTAGCAACCTATTCTAATCGACTTAAGTGGATATCCGATTTTACTACGTAACGTGTCAAGTGTAAACAGCAAGGGCATTTACGTCGTTACGCACGAGATTCCAGTCTGCTTAGCTCAGATTTTTACCAAATGGATGGTTTGCATGGAATACCGATAGAGGCAGCACTTTCCACAAAGTAGCGTTGGCTTACTAGAAATAATCATACAACGCTATTACGTAAACGGGGACACTTACGAGGGTGGTTGGTACAAGGGGTTTCGGCAAGGTTACGGCGTTTATGTTTATAAACAACTTAACGTCACCCATACTGGTAATCAATTGCATAAGAGTTTTCAATTAGTTTTGGTCGGCAACAATTTTTGGTAGGTATTTGGAAGGACGGCCGCATGGAGGGTGCAGGAATTTTAGATTACGGCTGCTACAAATACCACGGAAAATTCGAAAAAAACTTACCGAAAGGCTCGGGTTGTTTCCTTTTCGATAACGAGAAATTTATGCAGCACGGATTTTACGTCAATTTGCGAAACCCCGCTTTCGACTGCATCGGAGCTGATAAACTAGCATTGGACGACACTTTAGAAAGTTAGAAACTGGCGTTTTATTAGGGGGTGAAAATACGGGGGTTTTATTGGTACAAGAAAAACTCGCAATAAATTCCCTCTAGTTTCCTCCATTAAAAGAAGAAATCTATAAATTCAGTGATTTAATGTGAATTTCAGATCCTGATTATCGCGGAAATCCTAGAGGAATCGTTCCAATTTGGCGAGCGAGAAGCGTAACTGAATTTATACCGGGACTGCTACCTCCAGAACCAGTTCAATTACCAATTGACGATTCTCAAATGATGATCGTTGATATCATTGATTACCTCCAACAATATGATGAGGGAGGAGACGCAGGAAAGGAGGAAGAAGAAGGACGCCACTTAAATTCGCCAGTAGCTGAAACAGAAGATTTACAAGAATTACCCCCAGTTTAATTGTAACTTAATGTAGTTAATTAATTTAATTAGAGAAATTATTCAAAATTTACATTTCTTAAGTATATACAATTTTGCACATTAAATATCTTCGTTTTGGCGATTTACAGGATAACTTCTAACGGCCAGGACCTGAAGTCAGCATAGTAAGAAGAACCGCCTTTTCCTTTTCTTTTTTCTTAACAATATCGATGCATCTGTTCCTCCAAGTGCTTTTTCTCAACTTGATCGGTCTGCTGCCAACGTAACGACCTGAAAAGAAACAAAAATTATAAATCTTGAAACGGATTGGTGACGACGAATTAGTAACGCCTTTTGTAATGCTTTTATTGTTGGTGGATGCGCCGCTTTAGGCAGTACTGAAATTATACGGCAGGCGTCAGGACGCCCAGCGTCATTTCCTCTAGTGCCCACACATGTGGCCAGACGTGACAGTTCGGCGGCGCTACAGAGCCACAGGTGAGCCAAGTCGCCTTTAAATTTAGTCAAATTGATGTCCCAAATTTTATTAATTACGAAATAATTTTTTATTCATAATTTATTGATAAATTTGCTTGCAGCAAATTTACTAATAAAGGTTGTCGTATGTGGAAGCGCGTGTTTTCCAGCCGAGATTACTAAGAACTACAGAAAGAAAATCAAATCATATACAGGGTGGTTCACGGCTCATTAGAAAATAGAGAAACAAAGATACAAATCTGAAATTTTGTACATAGATCAAACGAAAATATTTCAGGAATAATACCGGAAGTTGATCCCAACTTCTTTATTTTAAATGGAACACCCTCCATCTTTTTATTCTTTTTTCACTTTTGAAATGCCCATTGAATTATAGTATGGGTCTCTGAAGACGATCATGCAAATATATTGCGCCATTTCGATCATTTAAAAAAATTCCTCCATCAATCGCTTTAAGTGATAATTTTCAGTGCTTCAAAAAACGATCACAAAAGAGGTTCGAATACAAGGACCTGGCCCATTGTAATAGAAATTCTAAGAACTTACATATAAGCCGAAAATGAAAATCCTGTATTGGTAAATAAGAAAGTTGAATTTCTATTTTTGACCGATTTTCTTTATTCGTTAATTCTTACTTAAAAATTAAATGTTAAAATCAAATTTTCGCCGTTGTGTTGCGTTAACAAACCAAAAAGTCTAAGATGGGGCAATAAAACGACATAAAGAATTGTTTTTTTTTCAAAAATACTAAAACTGAAATTAATTACTCTGAGTCAACGAATTTTTTTTAATGTAACTGGTCTTTAACCGATAAATTCCAGTACATTTAACAAAATTAAATACTTCAAAACTAAAGATTTTAACAGAAATCCAAAGAACTTTCTAATTAGTCCAAAACGAAAGTCTTGTGGTGGTAAATGAGAAAGTTGAGTTTTAATTTTTGTATTGTTTAATTAAAATACGAAAAAAACAGGAAACTTACCGTTCATTTCCTTCATAGTTTTCGTGAAGTCGACCGGATGCTTGAAGCTGATGAACCCGTACCCTTTGCTCTTGCTGGTCAGTAATTGCAAAAAATTGAGATTTTGGTAGAAGAAAATCGCCTTAAATTGGGGGAAAATTCGAAAAATGATGAAAAATTGCATGTTATTATGGAAAAAATTCCTGCGCCTCCCCCGTTCCAGATTATCGCATCGACAAATCAGTGAATGTAGGAGCCGCACTATGTCCAATCGTACGATTTGAATAATCAGAGAGGGAAAGGATTTCGAATCGTTTCGGCGTGCAACGCTAAAGGTGCATTTTTTAACAAACTCCCTCGAAAAGCAATCCTTTAAATTTCGTCCTTTAGAGGCGTGTTTCCATGACGACTTTTGGTGGAAACGCGGCTTTTAGCGGAACAAATTAACGAAAAAAAAACAAAAGTCTTGTGGTGGTAACTGAGAAAGTTGAGTTTTAATTTTTGTATTGTCTAATTAAAATACGAAAAAAACAGGAAACTTACCGTTCATTTCCTTCATAGCTTTCGTGAAGTCGGCCGGATCCTTGAAGCTTATGAACCCGTACCCTTTGCTCTTGCTGGTCCGTCTGTCTCTTATAACTTTCGCCCTTTGAAAGGAAGGAAATTTGTTGAATGTTCTTGTTAAAAGTTCATCAGTAACGTCGTTGCCCAAATCCCTACAAAAAATTCGAAAATCATCTTCAGGCCAATCAGCCAATGAATGATCTTCCCATGTTTGTCCTCCAGCTACACGCATCAATTTATGATTCTTAGTTCCTCCACCTCTTCTTTTAAGATCATACGGTCCAAACGACTGAAGCGCACTACTCGCTTTACCTTGCGAAATCGCCAATGCTGCACTAACTTTCTCATGTTTTAACTTCTTCAGTTTCTTTTCTACTTTATTTTGTAACGCCATAAAATTAAAATTAAATTAACATTTCAAGTTTCGATAGCGGCGACGCGATCAAATTTCAGTTAAGTTTCCCAGTGGGATTGTGCTGATTTTTGGTCAGTTAAGTAGGTGTTGAAGCTGAATTTTATATCAAAATGGAGCCAGTGATTTTTGCTAATTAATAGTGAAGAAACTGTGGTTCTCTCTACGGCCGTTTGGCCGCAGCGTTCATTTAGGGCTTTCTCCCTTTTTTGCTCCTGGAGATAAGCAGACTGTCATTGATTGTAAACAAAACATCCAAGTACAAATAAACATCGCAACTTGCGATGGCATTCACGCCACAAAACCATATGCAATATAAACAACCTAATGCATCAGGATATTATGATCCAAATCAACAACCACCATGCATGCCACAACCTATGCAACAACAAATTACGCAGTCCATACCCGTGTATGGACAAATACCGCAAATACCTTTTCCAAATATTTATGAAAATAATAGTCACCAAGTTAATCCGATAATCCAGCAACAATACGATGCATCGTATCCCACACTACCTGTAAACCAAGAAGTACCATGGAGAACCGTGGAAAATAAAAAGAGATTAAGAAATAGTCCCGAAAACTCTAGCAGGAATACCAAACAGACCAAATTAAATGACTACTGGTTAAACCCATCAACCTCAACACTAAGCAAAAATCGATTTGAAGCTTTAACAAAT
The DNA here is from genome assembly GCA_905333025.2 of Pyrochroa serraticornis. Classification (NCBI taxonomy): domain Eukaryota; kingdom Metazoa; phylum Arthropoda; class Insecta; order Coleoptera; family Pyrochroidae; genus Pyrochroa; species Pyrochroa serraticornis. The sequence continues at coordinate 979,184 of HG995157.1, read as the reverse complement.
ACAGGAGAAGAAACTGATACAGTGGAGAAAGAAAATGGTATGAAGGCACCGCCTATATTTGTAGCAAGAGTTGGAAATATTCATCCCCTTAAGGAATTATTGACGACAGTAGCTGAAAATCAATACGAGTTGAAAATATTGGCAAATGATCAAGTCAAAATTCAAGCAAAAAGTACAGAGAAATACACAGCCATAATAAAGGCTTTAGAAGACAAAAAAACAGAATTCCACACATATCAATTAAAACAGGATAAGAGCTTCAAAGTTGTGTTAAAAGGCGTTCACTATTCTACCAATGAAGAAGAAATAAAAAAAGCATTGGAAGAATTGGGACATATACCAACTAATATCTATAACATCAAGGAAAGACTTACAAAAAAACCCTTGCCGCTATTCTATGTTGATTTAAAACTAAATGCAAACAATAAAGAAATTTATCAGGAAGAATATCTCTTGCAAACCAAAGTCAAATTTGAGCCTCCACGACCGAAAAGAGAAATAGCACAATGTGCAAACTGTCAGAGATATGGACATACAAAAAAATTTTGCCATCGAACCTCTCGATGTGTAAAATGCGCAGGAAATCACTCAACCAAGCAATGTCAACGTAAAGAAAAATCCCCCGATATCAAATGTGTACTCTGCGAGGGCAATCATCCAGCCAGCTATAGAGGGTGTGCAGTTTATAAGGAACTACAAAGAAAGACTTTTCCATCACTAAGGAGTAAACAGGAAAAAATAACCCCCACCACATCGCTACAGCATACATCACCAACTTTAACCTATGCAGACTCCATGCGGGTGAAAACCCAACAAGCACAGTACCCAAACCAAATCCCACAACCAAACATGCAAATACCACAACAGCTTCCATCTCAACAAAATTCAAATGACATACAGGAATTAAAAAGTATGATGAAGGAACTTATGACACAAATGAGTACTATGTTAAATCTGCTAACAGCAGTTGTCTCTAAAATTACCAACTAATGACTTATAGACTTCGGATAGTACATTGGAATGCCAATGGACTAGCTCAACATAGCCAGGAAATAAAATATTTCATCACAAGTCAGGACATAGATATCTTCCTAATCTCAGAAACGCACTTCACAAAAAAAAGTTATTTAAACATACCAAGATACACAATTTACAACACGCATCATCCAGATGGAAAGGCTCACGGGGGCACTGCGATAATTATCAAAAACGCCATAAAACACCATCAGCATGACGACTACAGCCAGGAACATATACAGGCTACTAGCGTTACAGTAGAAGACTGGTTCGGCCCAATAATAATAGCAGCGATCTATTGTCCGCCAAAGCATATTATTAAAAAAGAGCAATTTGAGCATTTCTATAACACCCTTGGCCAACGATTTATAGCAGGTGGAGATTACAACGCCAAGCACCCACAATGGGGTTCGCGACTTACAACACCAAAAGGCAGAGAACTGTTTAAGACACTCCAAGCTAATAATTTACAGCACATTTCGACAGGACAACCTACCTATTGGCCCACAGATCGCAGAAAAACTCCTGATCTCATCGACTTCTGTGTAATTAAAGGGTTTTCTACTAACTACTTCCAAGCTGAAACAAGTTTTGAGCTGTCTTCAGACCACTCTCCTGTGATCGTCACTATGAATTCAAAAGTTACATGTAAAAATAAGGCCCCACAGCTTTGCCCAAGGAAAACAGATTGGGAAAATTTTCGAAATATTATTAATGAAAAGCTGAATTTGCAAATATCCTTAAAAACCGCTAGCGACGTGGAAGAAGCTGTAGAACACTTAAATATGAACATTCATGAGGCAGCTTGGAACTCTACCCCAGAACCCAATAAAACAGTAATAAGAGATACATGCCCGTTTATTATCAAGCAGAAAATCTACGAAAAACGAAAACTTCGAAAGCAATGGCAAAATACAAGATCCCCTCATGACAAATCCAAATTCAATAAAGCAGTAAAGGAATTAAAAAGGTTATTATGTGAAGATAAAAACAACTCGATACAACGGTACTTAAAAAATCTAACGGCCACGGAAACTACTGATTACTCACTGTGGAAAACAACAAAGAAATTAAAGCAACCACAGAGAACATGTCCGCCACTTAGAAAAACAGATGGAAACTGGGCAAAAAGCAACCAGGAGAAAGCGGAAGTATTTGCGGCGCATTTAACCGAAGTATTTCAACCGTATGAATCAAATATCTCAGCAAATGAAGAAGTGGAGATCCAACAAACCGTAGATGCTCCAGGACAGTTAGAAACACCAAGCAAACCATACACAATTACTGAGGTTGAATTTGCAATAAACAAACTGAATCCAAAAAAAGCGCCAGGCTATGATTTGATAACGGGAAGAATTCTGAAGGAACTGCCTAAAATTGCTTTAAAATTCCTTACACAACTTTTTAATGCCATTGATAGAATCCGACATTTTCCAAATCAGTGGAAAGTAGCGCAAATAATAATGATCTTAAAACCAGGTAAATCGGCAGAAGAGGCAAGCTCATATAGACCTATCAGCTTACTTCCGATAATGGCAAAACTGTACGAAAAGCTATTCCTCGAGAAACTGAAACCTACCCTTAAACATCTTATACCTGATCATCAATTCGGATTCAGACAAGAACACTCAACTGTTGAACAAGTGCACAGAATCACGCGAAAAATTCGACAAGCATTAGAAGACAAAAATTACTGCTCAGCAGCATTTCTAGATATCGGTCAAGCTTTTGACAAAGTTTGGCACACGGGATTACTCTACAAAACAAAAAAGGTATTTTCCGATAACTTATATGGTATACTGAAATCATACCTGCAGAATAGACATTTCTTAGTGAAAATCCAAGATGAACAAACAACACTTTTTCCAATCAAATCTGGCGTTCCGCAGGGTAGTGTACTGGGACCGGTGCTTTACTTGCTTTATACGGCAGATCTACCCACTAGTACCAACATCACTACAGCCACGTTTGCCGATGACACAGCAATACTAGCTGTTCATAAAACACCAAAAATGGCATCAGACATGTTACAGTATCATCTGAACAAAATTCAAACATGGTTGAGAAAATGGAGAATAAAGGCAAATGAAAGCAAGTCAGTACATGTGACCTTTACACTAAAAAAAGAAAGCTGCCCCCCTATATATTTAAACAATCAGCCTTTAGCACAAAAGGAAGAAGCTAAATATTTGGGAATACATCTGGATCGTAGACTTACCTGGCGAAAACACATTTTCACAAAAAGGAAACAACTGGGACTCAAACTTACTAAACTCTATTGGCTAATAGGTAGAAAATCACAACTGACTTTGGAAAACAAGCTACTTATTTATAAAGTCATCTTAAAGCCCATCTGGACGTATGGAATACAGCTTTGGGGAACAGCAGCAAACTCCAACATTGAAATTCTTGAACGCTTTCAATCCAAAGTACTCCGTATGCTCACAAATGCCCCATGGTTTGTTCCAAATGAAGTCATCAGCCGCGATCTGAGTGTAGTGAGCGTGAAACAAGAAATTAAAAATCACAGTGAGTTTTACTTTAAAAAGCTAAGTGCCCATCCAAACAATCTGGTGACGCAACTCCGTAAAGGACTCACTGTTAGACGTCTTAGACGATTTGACACTAAAGACTTAATGAATAGATTTTAATTTTAAATAGGAGACAGAATTTATTAATTTTTTATTAAGCAATTTGTAAAGGAGCAGGTCAATGGGCCGGCTCCTACATGTCAAGCAATCTGCTATAAAATTACTGAATGTCCAAATAGGACAGATTGTAATAAATTGGGGTTTAAAAAAAAAAAAAAAAAAAATAAAATTAACTGCTGATTGTTTAGCAACTGCTGTTGGTGCAGGTTTTGGGGTAGGTGCAGCATATAAAGTGGGTTTTGCAGAAACTACAGCCGGTTGATATATGATAGGATGTGAAAATATTTCGTAATTAGATTTTTTATGTTTGACTTGATGAGATATTAACATTGGAGGTGTAGGTGGAGGAGGTATATTTCCAAAACTAGGTAAGCCAAAACCAGCATGGTACATGCCTTGGCCCGAAATTTCAGCTTTAAATCTAAAATTTTAAGGTTAAGTTACAATTTCTCTTTAATTTTAAAACACGTACCTGTTCATTTCGTCTTCCATTTGACGGAATTTATTGGAATTCATCTTGCACATTAGAGATGAGTCGGTCGCGAACGAATCGGCTCAGTGAACCGGCTCTTTACATTTACGTCAAGAGCCGGTTCAGCAGCGACGTCAAGAACCGACTCTCGGCTCTTTGCGTCGGCTCTCTGCGTCTGCGCACTGCGCACTGAGCCGAACCGTTCGCGACCGATTCATCTCTTACGGCTCTTTTAAAAAAAAATTGTTTAGTTCTCACTTTCTCATTCGGATCGGAAGTTTTTCGAACACATCATTTTTACAGAAATAAAGAGTTGTCATTTTGTCTAATGATAAGTTGTTGTGAGGTGAACTGTTTCTGATGTCAGTAACTCCATTTTGCAATTTTTGTTAGTTACGCCACTTCGTATCAACAGCGACGAATTGACTCAGTTCAGTTCAATTTTTGTATTCGGTTCTTTGCCGAGACTCAGTTCAATGTTCTGTTCAGTTATGTTGAGAGCCGAAAGTTGACACAGAATTTTTAGTTGCGAAAATCGAAAATGAAAAGAGAGAAAAGAAAAAAAAACTAAAACTTAGAAGTTTACGAAATGATTGCCGAATCTTAAAATGTTTGAAATTGTAGTATTAATCGAATCGGTTCACTTGACCACGACCATATGGTAATAATCTTTTATCAAATTTATTTGTCTTGGTAACAAACAAAATTAAAACCACACAAAAATTTGAAAAAGTAGTTAATATCAATTAGTTGCCAAAAAAGCTTTTGTTAAAACAAAGAATTTTTTTGCTACAATTATGGCCCACATAATACATCAATACTTTTCAGAATATGGAGTGCTATACTAGTGTAGATTATATCTGATTATCGATAATTGCCCACAAATTAATATCTGAGATATAATTTTAATGATAACCTACGAGTGTAAAGAGTTACGCTTCAAAATTAATCGAATTGAAAAATAGTAAACACAAATTGAGTCTCTTTCTGAGTAAAATTTGTCTTGGATTTTCTTTGCAATAGCATAGGTCCGAAATTGTTGAAATATTTATTTATTGGAATGAGTGCTGGCAGATAATTTTTGCTTAAACAAAGGATTCGTTAAACTTTTTACTAACTCAACCAATGTCAGCATAATACACAATGACAATGGCGCTGTATGCATGAGTCATAACAAATATTTGAGCATGCAATGCAGCAGTACGGATCTTCAGCTTCGGTACTTTTCGTTTGGGTCTTTTTGAATCGGTTCACGAAAGTCGGTTCGCCAAAGAGCCGGTTCGAAGATCCGAATCTTTGAAGTGATCCAGATTCACTGAACCGGTTCAGCGAAAAGAGCCATTTTGCCCACCTCTATTGCACATAACTTATTTCTTTCAGCGTTATAGTTTAAAAGAAATTTATTAAAATAATTTTGTTTCCGACGAACTAACGTTTTCACAACAAACATTGTAAACTGTTAACTGATACTGAAAAAAATCTACAACGACACGAAGATTTATGAAAGGTTACAAGCGTGGAGGGGTACTCTTTAGCGCATGCGCAATAAGCGTGGAGGGGCACTTTTTGGCGCATGCGCAATAAGCGCGTAGTTTGAATTTGTGTCGTGGTTCTGAGCTTTTGTTAAATTTATTACGGTAAGTTTCTGCAAAATGTTTTTCAAATAATTAAGATAATATTTATATATCATAATTAATATAAAGTAAATATAGTTTCATCGCAAGTGAAATTCCTGCCCCTGGACGCGTGATTCCAGAAAGTTCTAGAAAATTAAATCAGCGCTCTCTGCGTTCCTCGCCAGAAGCTCAATGACGTAACGAAGAAGTCAACCTAGCCTAAAATTTATTTGACGTAAATTAATGGATTTAACCAAAAAATTGTATTAAATAGTACGCCGTGTATAACCACACGCTAACCTGCGGCGTAACCCAGAGTTAACCGCACGCGAAATAGAAAAACCTCGAACATCGCTGCCAGCAGTGACGTCATTCTTGGGCGTCGACCCAATCCTAACAACGAGCGGCTGAGGAAAAATTTAGCAGAAGTTTAGAGTTTCATGAAAAGCAAAATTTACCATTAAAGGCAGTAGGAAGATTAAATCAGCTTCAACTGTTAAATACCCAATTAGTCTTGTGCTAATTTAGTAGTGTATAAAGAGTAAAATAAAATCTTGGATTGTTGAAAATGTTTAATAATTTGAAAATATTGTTTATAATTATGCTTTTATCCTAATTTAGGTTATTTTTTGTAATAAATCATTAGTCACGGTGACAAATTCTGTTTAGGGATGATTTAATCTATAAAAATTTAATTGTTTGTTACTTTTTAGTTTATAAATTGTTATACTTCTGTAGGAATTACTGTGATATTGATGTAATAATTTACTGGTTTAAAGAAAATAAAAAAAAATGCAGAGAAAGACCTTCATTTATTAATCAAATTTTTTAATAACAGAAGATGGTTGCAAGTGTTCAAACATGCTCCTCCTTTTGAACCCAATCGGATTCAGAACATTACCTACTACGCGCCTAAGGTGACGATTAACTCCTTTAACGCCACTTTTCCAAATTCCTCCCAACTGAGGTGAACGAGATGCAGTTAACTTCCATTTAATGTACGAGGTATGCTAATTTGATCCATTTGTTCGACTTCCTTTACAAATTGGTTCCGAATCAGTCGAATAGTAGAAAGTACTGGCTTGTCCCATTTTAATGGCAGGGACCATAACTACTGCAGAATGACTTTTGCTTTAACAATGACGGGCCCGATTTAGCAACAGCTCCCAAAATAGAAAGTTTTGTAGCTTTTTGTCTGAACAATCACGGGTCCGATAAGTCCCAATGGGTCAAAAATACTAGCAACAACTCCCAAAATTAGCTCGGTCAAGTTGGCCCCCGACTTTTGATTTTTTATTTTTTTTTCTGTGCACGGACGTATTTGTACGCTGCGGTAACGCAGGCTAAAAATATGCACGTCCCGCAGATACACTGGCCGCAATGGAGCAGTTCACACGGACGTCGGCATTGGCCGACGTTGTTTCACCGCTCGACGTTACCGCAGCGTTGAAATTTGTACGTGCGGTGACTGCTACAACGTTGCGTTGTTTTGACGTCGTTGCGTTGAAGCAGGACGTTATCGCAAATCGTTTGGTGCACACGAGCGACGACAACTACGTGCGTTGAGAATACGCAAAGTGAAATTGACAACGAATTATTAATTGAAAAGGCGCGGAGACATGCGGCGCTCTGAAATATGGGTAGTGAAGACTACAAAAATAAAAATAAGAAAACTGCGGCTTAAATAGAAGTTTGCGCTACCCTCATCCCCGACTTCGAAACCAAGAAGAAAGCAATTAAAAATGCTTTCTTTTCACAAATATAAAACTTATATACGCAATACTATTGACTTCTTACTTAGAAATAATTAATTAATGGTAATATCAAATCAAACCACATTGTTCGTACTCGATTTCGATCTTGAAAATTTGTTTTCTCGAAATACGTGCATCAAAACAACGCTGTGTGTGCACCGCTCGAAAAACACTTTTCTGCGGTAACGCAACGTCGACGTTGCGTTAACGCATCGTACTAATACGTCCGTGTGCACCGGTACTAACGTGCGGCCGCAAGCGAAATACGCGCTATTAGTAAATACGTCACACGTTACCATAGGTCAAGTCATTGGATGCCAATAAGCTCCGGCTCCCATAAGAATTAACACAGAAGCAAAGTTTGAGGCTCTCTTATTGTTCAACCAGCCATATTTAACGGGGTGGCTAACTTGATCCACAATTCTGTGACATTTCCTCGTGATTCCCAACCATTTTCGTGTAAATTAAGCGCACGACAACTGAGTAACAAGTATTTGAATCTCACTCTGCAAAAGTGGGTGTAACTACGAAAACCATCGGCGCTGTTTCTGTTGTCTCCTAACAATATTTAGCAGTGCAACTAAGTGGATCTATAATTTAGTGACATTTGTCCGTGATATCTAACGATTTGTCTGTACATTATACGTACAATTACCAAGTAAATCGCATTTTAACGTCAAGGTCAATGTAACTTGGGAAAGGTTAAAGTGGAATTTTGTAAATTATTGGTATTTACAATTATTTTTTTTGCTTGGTTGAGTCAAGCATCTTCGGGGATTGTAGTCAACTTTAACTTGGGTGAAATCAAATCTTGTCCTGTTAATTATAACCATTTCAAAACAGCTTGAATGCCAACAGACATTTTTCCGTATATCTTCGAAATGAATTTTATTCAGTGTAAGTACACCAACTGTTCATAAATTTGACATTTTTATGCCGTACCTTCATAATTTCCGGTTAAAGAATTTTTAGATAATGGAGGTCTACCATGAAGGGCATTATTATTGTTAAACAATGCGCCAAGCCATCCACCAGCAAACGAACATTGATGAATGCATTACTATCATTTACATGCCACCAAACGTGACCTCACTGATCTAACTCATGGATCAGAATGCAATACGTCTTACAAAACTATTTTATAGTAAAAATTTGTTAGTTTTTTCAAAAATGAAGTAGGTATTTTCCTTTATTACACATAAATTTAAAAAAATCGACATCAGTTATTATTTTAATTGCTTATTATGTATGTAGATACTTTGTACTTTTAAATGTTAGGTGGTTAATGTAATAAACATCCTGCAAGTATCATTGGTGTGTATATCTAGAAATTTTGACGCAACTTCATCAACGTTAACAAGAGCTGATCGACTTTGGTGAGTTTCTGTACATTCCATTTGAAATAGAACTTTACTTCAATATTTTCCAGTAATTCACACAGGCTCGTCAAAATACTTGCGGTAGGAACAGCAGATGTAAAGAAAGGCAAAATGACTCACAAATTTGACTATGAAAAGCGTAAAATTTTATTATTTTGATGATCTTCTCCCGTCTATCGATTTCTATTTATAATAATAATATTTCGGCCCCAAAGGCAGAAGTGTGAAGTGTGTGACTGCTGTAGAAGCAGCGGGAGCTGAAGGAGTGAATGTAGAAGGAACCGGTACGAATTCTTCTCTTTCGACAGCTTTGGGTGGAAACAGATCCTACACAGGCGTCATACCGGTATTGCTGATAGCTTCATCCTGTTGGCTTTTAAATAATAATTATTACATTATGTACATTTAGATAGTTCACTTACTTTTATATTAGAATAGCATTTGGGACCTCAATACAATTGACTTGGTAGTTGTCGATTTAATGTATACAAAAATCGTAATAATAATGCACATCTTGGTAGATCTGCATTATCTAAAAATCCTTTTACCTAAAATTATGAATGTACCGTATAAAACAGTCAAATTTATAAACAGTTGCTGTACTTACATCTGGAATAAGATCCATTTCGAACGTATTCGGAAAATGTCTGTTGCCATTCATGTTGCTTTGGAATGGTTATAATTTCCAGGACAGGATTTGTTTTCAACTAAGTTAAAGTTGGCTACAATCCCCGAAGATGCTTGACTCAACCCAGCAAAGAAAAAATAGTAAATACGAACAATTCACAAAATACTGACAAAATTTCACGTTAATCCTTCGGAAGTTACATTGACCTTGACGTTAAAAAGCGTTTTACTTGGTAATTGTGCGTATAATGTACAGACAAATCGTTGGATATCACGGGTAAATGTCACAGAATTGTAGATCCACTTAGTTGCACTGTTAAATATGGATAGTTGATTGTTAGGAGACAACAGAAACAGCGCCGATGGTTACACCCACTTTTGCACCGTGAGATTCAAATACTTATTACTCGGTTGTCGTGCGCTTAATTTACACGAAAATGGTCGGGAATCACGAAGAAATGTCACAGAATTGTGGATCAAGTTAGCCACCCCGTTAAATATGGCTGGTTAAGCAATATGAGAGCCTCAAACTTTGCTCCTGTGTTAATTCTTATGGGAGCCGGAGCTTGTTGGCATCCAATGACTTGACCTAGGACAAAGTGTGACGCGCACTAATAGCGCGTATAGAGAAACGTCAAACATCGCTGCCAGCGGTGACGTCATTCTTGTGCGTCGACCCGATGCAAACAGCGAGTTGCTGTGGAAAAATTTTGCAGAAGTTTAAAGCTTCATGAAATGCAAAATTTACGCCAATTGCCCAAGGATTCGTTTTCCTGAAAATATGATGAAGCATTTTTGATGCATGCATCCATATTGCGCCTCTTACTAAATTAACACAAGGCTAATTAAATATTTAGCAGTTGAAGCCGATTTGATCTTCTTACTGCCTTTTATGGTAAATTTTTGCTTTTCATGAAGCTTTAATTTCTGTTAAATTTTTAAATCAAACTAAAACTTTTCGTGTGTAGAGAACTCTCATTCCGATCTGAAAATCCGATCAGCATTTAGCTTTTTTGGCCGTTGCGGCATATTTTAATATATTAAAGTGGGTAACAGTGAAAAACTATTGACTATTAAGTGTTGGGACTTTTAGAATCGCATCAATTCGTAGGTAAAGGTAAGCGATAATAAATATTTAATTTGTTGAAAGTATTAAACAAGTTGGCAATATCGTAGTTAATAGTGTACATTTGCATGTGAATAAAAATTAGGAAGCATTAGGTTCTACTAACAAGTAGATACAACTAAAGTTGTCGAAGTTAATTGTTAATTTTTTTCCAACAGTTTCTATATGGCGACATTAAGAAAACTCATTCTTGTGCCGCTTTGGGTTGTGAACCGCAGGCCACGGTATTTCATTTTTCGAACCCTGATTGGAACTTGGATTCATATGCAAGAAACATTTTGTGGAAAGCGATTTTGTAAATGCATCTGGCTCCAGTTGTCGACGCTTGTCTGCTTCGGCTATACATTTTTGAATTAACCTGCAGGTAATGCATAAGTTATCTCGTTATTTTTCCTACATATTATGTTTATTTTATTTTTCTTAAGGGACAAGAGAGTCTACCCAGTTAGATTTGCAAACAGCAATAATTGCAGAGCAACATTTACTGCCACAGCAGGCCTTCACAACTCCACACAAGGATGAAGGAGCTGGGTGTCGATTATCTACAAGAACGTCTACTTCGTACAGGTAATTTCCTTCTTTTTTTGATAATACACATATTTATATAGATTTCAAAATTCCAGAATTATGGCGACAGGCATCTATATCGAAGAAGCGAAAATACCATAAGATACTGGTGGTAGTAGATTCTCTTTGCTTCCTATCAACATTCCTTACACTGTGACTTTTATGTGTATGTACTTCTGTTACCATATAGGTAATTAGCAAAGCCCTCAGTTTCTGAAAATTATTTTGGTAGTAGGATAAATATTGTCTACTCGTAGTTACAATGTTGTATGTTGGAAATTTGTAAAGGGCAATTGTTATACACTAAGCTCTGGTTGCACAAAGCGTGATTAAACTCTCACCAAAATTGTGATTGGTGATTACTGAGCCATCTGCTGGTTGTTTAAGAATTCGAAAGAAAGCAAAGTTAACATCTGTTAAATTCTTGCAGAATGTAACAAACGCCTAATGTCCAGTTAATGTAATACTTTCTTGAGAGTGCCGCTTGCTAAACTCTTGTCACGGTGCAACTTGGGCTGTATCTAAATAACTTCATTTTTACAGTTTCACATTTCTTTCCAAAGTTTTCTATATTTATAACATACTACATCTTAGAATTGTAAGGTGTGGATACTGTGATTAGTTAACAGATATGTGTAAGACATGCTATAAATGTTATGTTGGAACTTATCTTACCACCAATAATGTTTAATTTATAAAAGTAGAATGTTAATTGGTAGAGTTAAATTTTCATTGGATATATTTTTTAATTTTTGGATATATTATTGAAGACGTCTACCATATTAATCTTAATTAATTAATAACTACCTGCTGTATTATTAGTAGCATTGCTTATAGATATTACTAGTTGGTCAACCGGCAAAATTTGGCGTTAGTTCTGGACCAGAGCTGGTAGGGGGCGATGGACAAATGTATCGCCTGCTGCTCTGTGGCAGAAGGTGTGCCCCTGCTAAGTCCTCTATCCCATATAAAAATACTCAACATCTTCTTCGAACGCTATCGCTCTCTAAACCTCATTCATTTCATTGTTTCTCGCGAGCGGGGGACAAACTCAATATGCAACATCTACATAATCTCGGTGCGTGAATTCAGCGTGATATATTATTATAGGTATTATTGAAGAAGTACAATTCTGTAATAATCCAAGAAGAAATTCATATTTGATGTCAATTATACAGAACCTTCTAATTAGGTCAATTATAAAATATATTTTTATTTAGTTTTATACCTATAATTTTTATCGTAGTTTTATAATAAATAATTATTATTCATTTTTTGTGTCAAAGACTACTAAAAATAAGTTTGACATTTTATTTTTTTTAATTTCTTGAACTTGTAGCGTGCAAGCAATTGAGTAATAATAGGTAAAAAAACACAATTTTTATTTTAAACACTTACATTTTTGTCTTAATCATACTACGGAAGTAATTTATGTGGAGTTAACGAAATATTACAAATTTTTAGTTATTTTAAAAACAACCCTTGTCGGTCAAGTCACACGTGTGATTTTACGAGCTACTTAATCCATATTTGATACGGTTCTCATTCTTACGGCCCGATTATTAGAGGGGATTCGATTGCTTCACTTTTTGGAGAGTAGACCGAAAAGACCTTTTGCACAATTCGTTTTGTCACACGGTAATAATGTCGTTTTAGAACTCGGGGGTCGGAGTTCAAATCCACCTTATGTAAAAATTTTGTTTTCAAGAACTTACTATTTACGATCAAATTTATTCATAATTTTTTGCTTTTTCATTATTTCTAATTAATTAACAACATTAACGTGTAATTTATTGAGAATAAAACTGCTAGTTTTTCCATCGACAATTAACTGCCCCCCTAATTTAATCATTATTGATAATAAATTATAATTATCAATAATAATAATAAACTAAATTTTAAATGTTAATAAACATGGTTAAAAAATAGTTGTTCCCAGAAAAAAACGTACGATGTATCAGACGGGAATTGAACCATTTCAATTTGGATCACTGACATTGCAAACCAAAGACGTTACGGTAGACTCGTAGTCGAGCAGCTGACCAGAGCGGACGTGCTAAGCGAGACGTACCTGAATTCTGTGCAGTGCAGCATCCACGTGTTCACTAAAGTGTGTTTCTCAAACTGTGTTGTTTTCTAAGTGACTTAAAAAACAATCGTGAAGTGAAATATAACGATCGATTCCGCAGGAAGCCCAGAAACTATCATTCCCTCCGAGGTAAAGATTTTAAATGAAACTGCAGTGCCAAGCATCACTGGATTTAACAAGATTTATCCATCAAAAAGAAAATTGGACGCTCCAATCATGAATAAGAAACGAAAAATGTCCCATACTCAAGAATCCCCTGTGACCCTCAAGAATGCGTTCGACATTCTTAATAATGAAGAAGCGCTACGTGCCGCCAATCTCACCATGGATAATGACGTCATCACTGAATCTGAAGTGCCCACCGTTACCACCAATAGCAATACACGTGTAAGTGAAAGTGCTAAAACAAAATCTATAAAAACTACAAAGTTACCGCCAATTGTGATTCACGGACTATTCAATGATCGGACAAAGCACCATATGTTTAGGGCTAAGATCCAGAACATACTCCCGTCAGGTTTTAATGTCAAATATGGTGCTAAAAACATTTCAATCTTTGCAAATAACGGTAAAGAACGTCTCAGGCTAATAGAATTCCTCCAAGGAGAAAGTTTAGACTTTCACACCCACGCCGAAAAGGGAGAAAAAACACACGCCTTTGTCATCCGCGGCCTCGACCACTCTCCGCCGATCGAGGAAATTCAAGCTGAGTTATGCGATATGTATAAAGTGCCAGTGAATAAAGTGTTTTCAATGAAGAACACTATAAGACCGCTATACCTCGTAGTGACGACCCCTCAAGTCACTATTAAACATTTGCAAACACAAGTGCATTACCTCAATCACACAAAAATAAGCTGGGAAAGGCAAAACTCTAAGCGGAAATGTACACAGTGCCATCGTTGCCAAGCATGGGGTCACGCTACCACATACTGCCATTCTAGTCCAAACTGCTTAAAGTGCGCCGGAAGCCATTTAACCCATTTATGCCGAAAACCAGACAACGAGCCGTGCAAATGCTTTAACTGTGACGGACCTCATGCCGCGAACAATCCTGACTGTCCAGCATACCTGTAAAAGATCGAAGCCCTTGAACGCCAACGGGTAGGAAAGAAGACACAAGTGGCAGCCAAACCTGCTTCGCCAATAAATCAACGAACCTTTCCACCACTGCGTTCAACAGCAAGCGAACAACGACCGACAATATCGCAACCCTCTCCCAAGCTCCCAACACCACTGAAGACGTGGGGGCAGATTTCTGCCTCACAACCTGCCTCCTTTGTGCGGACGCAAGCATCCACTATAATAAACTCAAACATCAACGAAAAGACCGAAAACAATAAAAATGACTTCATGGAGCTGATGCAACAATTCCAAAAACTAAACGCCCACACAAACATTGGAGCCATGTTACGCGCCGTACGAGACATAAACGATAGGTTAGAAGGAGTCACCGATCCCATAATTAAATTGCAAGTCTTCTCAGATTTTGCTAAAATTCTGCCCTCTTATGGTTTTTAAGTTACAAATAATCTGTTGGAACGCTAACGGACTCCGGTCCAAAAAAGGTGAATTAACACACTTTCTAAGAACGCGCAAAACTGACATTGTTCTTTTGAGCGAAACTAAGCTTGGCCAAGGAGATCGCATTAAAATCCCGGGATTTGAAATAATTAGAAGTGACCGAGATAACCATGGTGGAGGAACAGCAATTGCAGTAAGATCTTCTATCCCGTTTGTAAAAGTTCGTAGACGTAATTCCACAATCGAGCACACCGCAATTAAACTTGAAGACAACACTTACATAATCTCAATCTATAATAGACCTGTAAATGGTTTTTCGGGTAATGATATTGCAGCACTTTTCACAATTGGGCGCAAGGTTCTTATCGCCGGGGATTTCAACGCGCGCCACACTACGTGGAACTGTCAAAACAACAATGTGAACGGAAACACTCTTTTTCAATATGTAACGACCAGTGGAAATAATTTACTCTTTCCAAACACTCACACTCATTTCCCGACAAACGGAAACTTGCCATCCACAATTGATTTGATTATTAGTAAAAATTTAGACAACGTCACCGAACCATCCTCAATTCCGGCACTAAATTCCGATCACAACCCCATCCTGTTTGAGCTAAGAGGACCGGACCGTGAACCGGATGTAATTGAAATCACAAGTTTTAAAAACACGGACTGGGACAATTTTCGTAAAACAATTAATAAACAAATTAAAATCAATAACAGCATTCATTCAGAAGCAGATATAGATAGAGAGGTTGAGCAATTCACAGTTATAATTCAGACAGCTAAGCGTCAAAACTGTAAAATAAAAAGAATCGATAAAAATCGCGAAACATTATCTGATGAAATTATAGATCTCATTCGGCTAAAAAATCGTCATAGAAGAGTATATCAGGCAAATCCCACCCCAATGTCTCGAGCAGAACTAAACCGTCTTACGTCCCTAATTAAACAAAAAATTAAACGATTCAGAAATTCCACGTGGACCGAAAAATTGTCAAAGTTACGGCCTAACGATAACTCTCTGTGGAAGCTCATTAAAAGTCTAAAGGGAAAACCCCAGCAAATACCTACCCTTCAGGATAACAATGAACTATACTTCAATGATGCCGACAAAGCGAATTTGCTGGGCGGGCGTTTTGAAGAAATCCATGCCATAAATTTAAATCCAGTCAACCCTGTACAGGTAGAAGCACAACGAACCCATCATAACATCATAAATAACCCAGCGGAATTCGGCCCACGTGAAATTTCTAAAATGTACACCAACCCCAATGAGATCCGCGAAATTTTATCAAAATTACCGAATAAAAAGACCCTGGCCCTGATCAAATTGAAAATAGAATTCTGAAAAACCTCTCAAATAAAGCCCTCTGCCAGCTCACGTACATTTTTAACGCAATTTTCAGACGACAGTATTTTCCTAATTCTTGGAAATATGCCATTGTGTGCCCCATATTAAAACCGAATAAAAACCCAGCTGGCCCCTCTAGTTACCGTCCAATAAGTCTATTGAACTCATTAGCAAAACTTCTAGAAAAAATTATATTGGCCAGGCTAAATGCAATTAATTTTCGCAAAAAAATCATTATAGAACAACAATTTGGATTTAGACCTAAGCACAATACAGTGATGCAGATAGCCCGTATTGTTCACGATGTCACCACTAACTTTAATTTAAAAAATGATACAGTGATGATGCTTTTGGATGTGGAGAAGGCGTTCGATCGCGTATGGATATCGGGACTTTTGCATAAAATGCAAAAATACAAAATTCCTCACCACCTAGTAAAATTGATCGCTAACTATCTAGACAATAGAAAATTTCAGGTCAAAGTCGGAAAATCGTTCTCTGAATATAAATCAGTAGCTGCGGGTGTACTCCAAGGTTCTGTACTTGGCCCGACTTTGTTTAATTACTTCATTAACGACATACCTCAATCAACAAACACGAAGTTAGCATTATATGCTGATGACACTGCCATTTACGCACACTCGAATAATGCTGACTCTGCTTGTGCTAAGGTCATAACACATTTGAACGCTATTTCAGAATTTTGTGCTGACTGGAAAATTAAACTTAAGGGCGCCGGTTGCAGCATAGTTAGCGACATTATGATCAAAGATGGAGCTACTTGTAAGCCACGGAGTATTATCGATTTTGCTCCTAGCGATCATAGCGACCAATAGCGGAAGTTTCGAATCAGTCGCCACTGTTGACGGTGGTCGATATGGCAGATTTCATATGGTTAGATACGCAAACGAAGCATTTTCGTCGGTCATCGTCGGTCGTACCCGTTGATAATACGCCACCGGCGACTTCGGAAACAAACCGGTTTTCGTGCTTGTGTGTGTGCGTAAATAAAACTCGAGCATTAGCAGGTGTCAAATTTCTCCGATTATTATATTGAAGTGGAAAGTCGCCCGTAATTTGATTTGCGTGGATACTAGTGGAGTTTGTTGGGAAGCAAAAGTCTGCTAGGAACGATTTTTGTCTGCACTTTGTTGCTAAAAGTTAAGGCCCACTTTAAATCATTCTCCATCCAATAAGAATGCAAAATCCACTGGTCGTCCAAAAATCGTCCTGTCCAGGGGGTAGTTTGGGGTGATTTAAAAAAAAAATTTTTTGACTCTGAAATTTTTTGAATCTACAACACCTTGGGCATGCATTTGCTGTAGTCTTATGTCAATATTCTAATGAGAAATATTTTTTTATAAATTTTATAAATGTTAATTCCCAGTGCTTTTATATGGAGCGCCTTAATAAATAAACGTTTCTCCTGAGAAACTAAATTACGCATATCTTTAACTTCTCCTAACTCAAAAACCTGTTAGTTTATCAAAAAAATCATTTCTATAAACGTTGATACTTCAAGATCAAGGATTGCAATGATTTTTTCAAATTTTCAATCCGATGAATTGTTCTGTCATAAAATTTTATTTTCTACATATATGTATCAGCGGTTGTAGGCGGACGCAAAGATGCGAGGAAGGTTTATATTGGCGTGGCCAGGGCGGTCGAAATACGACTCTAATGTTCAGACTGCGCTTAAGGTCGATATTCCAGTATTATCGTACTATTGCTGCATTTTAATAATAAATATCTTGATCTGTCGTTAATAGATTAAGTATATACTTGATTTGATGCCTTCATAGAATAGTTTTATCTAAAAAAAATTTGTTGTAAATATAAAAATTTACTAAATATGTGCCTTTTTTTGAAAGCACGCTGATTTTCTTGATCTAGAGGGTGGTTTTCGCGAGTAAAGGAGTAAAAAGAAGAGGGTATTTTAATTGTCCTGTGTGTACATATTATTATAGTCCAACATCAAAGAACCTAATTAATGATTATAATATAAATTTCAAATTAATATCAATTATTCCGTCTTATTATTATTGAATAATTACAATAAGAAATTAAATTTACCTACCTACAAAAATTATTCAGAATCTGAACTTGTTTCATTGTCAAAAGCTTCCGTCATACATACTAATAGTAGAGTGCAAACTCGCTTCAATTTTCACTTCCGCGGGCACTTTAAAATAAAAAGTGTTTGACTACCCAAAAATATTTGTCTTGTCCCACAGTTTCGAAAACCGTAAGTCGTCAAAAAATCGTCCAGTGGATAAGGGCACAAATCTAAATTTTCGAGTTAGCCCCATGACGATAAACCTTTTTATATCAAGTATCTGTGGTAAAAATTTCAATAAATTCTCTATGGCCTTTCTACTTCAAAAAAAAAATTAATATTTTGGAATTCCTCTCCGGCTTATGGGCTATAAATATTTCAAACGCTCTTTACTCCGTTTGAAAGACGACAAAATCTTAATTATTTTTACGATTTTTACCGTTCCCACCAAGCTACCGTCGTAACCGTGCATTTCTGACAAATAAACATTAAGAACAATTTATAGACTCATTCTTCCTAATTCTGACCGTGCGATTTTTATATTTTTTCAACTTCTCATTATTTCAAAAAGAATTTAAATATGCCCAGATGTAAAAATCTCGGAGAGCGGATTTCGTTCCCACCGCATCTATGACTCACGCGTTCTCGCTTCATGCCCCCTACCCCGACTGTCCCCTCGCCCACACTTTAAATGCAGATAATACAACATGATTATTAGGACGTACTTACAGCATAAGATGTTATAATAGTAAAAATGAAAAACAAAGAATCTTAAAAATTTAATCACTTTCTGTATTTGACGGTACAACCTAAAATAAGAATTTGTTAATTAAATAAAAAATTAATTAAAGCAATTGAAATATACAACTGCAGGTATTTAGAGCCGAAGTATCCGTAATGTCGGTTCAGTAGTAAACACAGCTTCTATTTTTCCATTTTCAGTATTCCAACCGCAATCTATTAAATTTGGTACAGGTGGTTTGGGTGTCATACTGTTCAATCATATTTTTCTTTGATAGTGTACACGACGACAATTCCGTTTTAGATTATCAAAAGTTGAAGGCAATTTATTGATCGGTTTAGAAGAAACCAAGATTTCTCTAAGAGCATTTATACATTTAATAGTGTCATTTGTTGTATAAAGACGAATCACAAATTTAACGACGTTATTATAAGCCCCATCATCTAAATGCTGCTAAACGCCGATTCTTTCAAGTAGATTATAATGTATCAAAAATACTTTTCAGAATGTCTTTTTGCCCAATCCTACAAATTGGCTAGTTGTATCACAACCTGTCAATGCACGAGAGGCAGGTGGATACTTCAACATTGTGCTATCCATTCTCAACTTATGAATTGCAATAAATCTTTCATTTTCTTTACTTGCAATTTTCATCCGAATTTCTGGTGTAAAAAAAAAATCTTTGAAGTGAGCCAATAGCACCAAAACATCCGTGTTTTTGCAATCCACTATGCATCTTGTATACTATAACCTTCCATTTTCACCAATAGAATTTGTAATATAATTCTGGTATCAGTCCCCTCGTGAGATGCTTCTAATAAATCACAATGCAAATTGTAATTTGCCTTTTAGTGCATTACATCCAGAAATCTTCCACAATTTACAAAATTAACTCTAAAATTCAAGGAATACTCATACAACAGATTACTTAAAAAGTTATATAGGTATAAGTTATGTAGGTATAACCTTAAAAAGGTTATACCTAACCTACAGGACGCATACTGGATTGCAAAGACACGGATGTTGTGGTGCTATTGGTTGATTTCAAAGATTTCTTGATTCCGGAAATTTAATTTCTTATTGTAATTATTCAATAATAATAAATGAGTATTTTTATCTTGCAGACGGAATAATTCATATTATTTTGAAATATATATTATAATTATTAATTAGGTTCTTTACCCTCTTCTTTTTACTCCTTTACTCGCGAAAACCACCCTCTATACTAGGTCTAGAAAATTAGCGTGCTTTCTGAAAAGGCACATATTTAGTAAATTTTTATATTTACAACAAAATCTTTTAAATAAGACTATTCTATGAAGGCCACAAATCAAGTACATACTTAATTTATTAAAGACAGATCAATCAATAATTACAATCTGAATCAGTCTTCAATTTCTTCTTCGTTCCTTCTTATGTGGTTGTAAAAAAGGTAAATCCTATTACATTAGAATATTGGAAACCTCATTCTTATAAATTACAAATTGTAGTAGTAAGTGGTGTACTTTCAGAAAGAGTAACATATAATATGCCGTATTGATTCCTGCCGATGTAAGGGACCAAAATCTTGTCACAATATCGTCAAAATTCATGAAATTATTATTATTATTATTATACAGGTTTCAATTGTGAAATTCAATTTCATAAAATCAAATGATTACATAATAACTAAATTTGATTTAGCGATAAAAGACGTCGATCTGATATTGCGGTTCGTACAGCGTGATTGATTACTTCTCGACAACTGCAAATATATAAAAAATAAGCAGATCTGAAGCGACAATTAACTGGACACTCACCGAATGGTAATAATGACGGTTGAAATACTGTTTGGGGTTTCGATGAGGGGCTCGACGAAGTTTCACGTGTGTAATAGCCATATCTTTCATTTCCTCTATTCCGCCGTCAATGAGTTTGAAAGCTTATCCAAACACTAGTCTATTCCACCTTATACGTTGAAAAAGTAATACCTCGGTAATATCAATGTACAAAAGCACTTTTTGTATTCGAACCATATTTATACCCGAAGCAAATCGAGTTGAAATTCACCCCTTATAAAATACGCAAATTGTAGGTTATGTGCGGCTGTGTCTTTTGTTTACATTTTGCCGATAGTCGTGATCAAAACCGCAAGAATTCCGCGCCATCTAATTCACGGAAGCTACACTATAAAACCGGAATAATCAAGATTTAGTCGTCGGAAATCTGAAATCAATTTACGATGAAAAATTATTTTCCGCCCGCCCATGATTTTTCAAAAACTATAGTAAATCTTCGGGATGTTTTTTTTGTACATGAAAGTCAATGATGTTGTCTTGGACGTAAGGGGTTTCAAATACGGATCTAGCATGCGACGGTTTCACAAAAAAATAAATTAGAGTACGATTACAGGGAAAATTTTGGTGATAAATTTAGACAATATTCGATCGACTGTATTTTTAAAATTACGTAACCGACTGAATTTTAATTTGCGTTACGCGAAAGACCAATGTGTCTAGATGCTTAAAGTAAAAGGAAATCAAGAAATTTGCTTTACTTATTAATAAAAGATCGACCGGAGCATGCACGGTCGTGCCATTGCCGACCAGCGAGTGCGGTAGAGAACGCAATAGTGTTTTCTCTTTTAACTTTTGCTGGCAAACCCCAGTCTTAATGATCCAAAAACTGAACTTATAGTATTCACGAGAAAGAGGACCAATAATCGAATTATTACTAGATCAAATGTGGGGGACACAGTGGTAGAACCAGCAAGATTTGTAAAGTACCTGGGTTGTTATCTGGACGCGGGCCTTTATTTCCATAAAAACTGCACTGAAACCGTTCGAAAATCCTATGCTGCAGGACGAGCTTTGTACCCAGTGATGAAAGACCCGAGTACGTCTCCACGTAACAAAAGACTTATCTATACAGCGGTTTTCAGACCTATACCGTTGAGTGAATAATATAAAGAGTTGTCGATCCCATGTAATTTTGCGAACAAGAAAAAGTATTCCAGCCACCAGGCGGCGCTCTGCCTGGAATACTTCAAGGCCATATTTTAGCGACCGCACAAACGATCGCTCCAAAACTGTTATAAATTCCCTGTTACTGCTTTTACTCCATAGGTGCCACTAAGTTTTTAAGTATCATGAGTGCGAGAGAGACGTAACGTTCATTCAATTCAAGAAGCAGCGAGCTCAGATTGTTTTTTGTTTTCACGGAACTCGATACTCATGTTGATTGTCATGCCGTACAACCGAAATGGGAACAGAAACATTTTTAATATAACTTGGCACTTCACCGCACAATTTTCTTGATGGTGTAGTACACCACATTTGTCAACTTTCGTTGCAATTGCACATTTTACAAATAATATGTGCCATTTTTTGCTGGAAATGCTTTGTATAAATTTTTCACATGACAAGTATCGTAAAAACTGTAATACATTTGAGATGAGTGAGATGGTACTAAAAATATGAGTGAAAATAATAATAACAAGCTAGAGAATTAAAAACAAATTCGATGGACGACTTGAAGGCCAGTCTCAAATTATTTTTCATTTTCTTACAATATTTTTGGTTCATTCAATTATGCTGGTTTTGTGCTCAATTGTGCTGACACTTATTTCAATTGTGCTCATCTAGTCTAGTGCAGTAATCTTGCAATGGATAATTTCGGGGGTCGGAAATTGTAAACATGGTAGTTGTAAACATCTGGTTAGACTTTAAACTTTATGAGTCGAAGCTGGCCGTTGGCGTTTGATCAGGTAAAAGATCTAATAGTAGAGTGCAAAGCGGCTCGAATTGTGACTTGTGTGGGCACTTTAAAATGAAAATATATGAACTAGCCAGATTTGTTGCTTATGTCTTGTGGATTTTAGATCCATAAGTCGTACGAAAATCGTACAGTGCGTGCGTACACAAAATGCAAAATTCAAACTAATGGTATTACGAGAAAGCCACAATATTGCAGTATAAGATGTCCAAAAATCAAAATATTTTCTGCAGACGTTCTATTTTATAAATATTAAAGTTTGAGACACTGTTTTGCAGCTAACATTGAAACTCCGTTGACTTCATTTCGGAAAAGATTTTAAAACGCCGTTTTCTCAGCTCGGTATCGACCAAAAATTAATTATTCTTGGCCTACTTTTTGCTTTACAGGCTGTTATCTCAGTTACCGTTGCGAAGATCAAAAAATTTCATTTTAATAAAATATGAAGAAGTCTATCTGCGTTACGATGGCTTTTGAATTAGATTTTTTGGGGAAATATTTAACGAGATATTAATTTAAATATAGAGTAATGTCAAAATGGCCCGGTAACCCCTGCATCCTCGCACTGTACAGCTGTCGCGTCCCCACTCCGACCCATCGTCTCCGCAGATCCCCACTTCCCCCTTAAGATTCCTAACTTCTCAGAGCGGCCTGTGGTGCTGCCACCAAAATTCCCAAAGATGTTTATTTTTCACATCGGCCAAATGAATTTCGGGCCCTATCAGTTATTATTATTATTATCTGTTCATGTTTATTGTTTGTCTCGTTTGTTCTGGAATAAAGCCGTAAGGGCCCGTAGGTTAACACACGAAATTCAAATTTCTTTGATCATGTGAGTCAAAATATAGGGATAGGAACCCAAAGAATAATAGTAAATGAACAATCTGTTGTGACAATACAGGAGCAGTTTTATAGATTCAACGTATTTAACCGTCATGATAACAATCTAATATGCATACAAATAAAATATTTGATAATAATTTTGAAAAGTCCGTATTAAATGCATTAGCAATAGGAGAAGAAGCACTTAATAGTTTAATTAATATAATCGATACAACTGATTTCTATAAACCAATAAAAGAACGGAAATTGAAATTGTTGGATATTTTAATGCCTACAGTAAAAAAATATGAGAACGTTAAGGAATCACAAGGAGGGCAAAAATTTCTGCAACAAATATTGGATGCAAAAGAAAAGGGGAGAGATATATAAATCATAGCAGAATTTTTAAATACTTCTTCAAATAAAAGCGTTCTTGGAAATATAGTATAATACAAACAGTTTGTGCTCGTGTAAACATTTTATCACAATAATCTTCTCATATCTGTCATATTCTTGATGCCATGTCTGTTGTACAGAATTTAGGAAAGCTTGCAAAAGCTTAAACTTTTGCAGAATACCTTAACATAGTCAATGAAATTATATTTAGAAACAGGTACATTTCACAGAGGATAGATGTAGTTTTTGATCATTACTTAGAAAACTATTAAGAATTCCACGCGCATTAAAAGAGGATCCGGAAGGGCTATTAACCATTCCCCCAAAAATTTCACTTGTTCATCAATTCTATTTTTAATAAAAAATAGTTGACAATTTTTTTGTCTAAGCATCTATTTGAATATTCAAAATCCGCTAACTTGGAGCTTGTTATAAGTGGGGGATTCTAACATATTCTTGAATATAAAAGTAATTTTTAACTTGTAGTAAAATTATTAAATTTTGATTATAAAAAGGCAGATATAAGAATGTTGTTTTGTTACACATATTATCTGCAAAGGGAGCTGGATGCACTAGGTGCATGATAGACTGCAGTGCACTGATGTCTTAGTTTTTCTTGCCTACTTAAAAGAAGTTTGGAGCACACAAAATTGTCTCAAATTTGTTACCGTTCACGACATTAATATGGATATTTGCCTTTTGAAAAATTTACCTGCATTTTATGCTGTGATTGGATGTGACACCACTAGTCAATTTAATGGACTAAGAAAGAAACTGTGCTGGACGATTTATGTACGGTATTACAAATTACTTGATGGAGTTGGTATTATAGAATTTGGTGATAAATTATTTAATAAAATGCACAATTTTGTCCTTAAATTATATACAAATAATAGCAATGTTGTATCTGTGAATGATCTAAGATCAATACTCGCAATCTCAAACACCCCATAGATAAGTTACCTCCTACAGAAAGCAGTTTAAAGCAAAGCTGTTTGAGGGCATATTACCAAACAAAAGTGTCGATAAATAGCTAAGAACCAAAACCCAAATTGCCAAATATACTTGAGTATGAGTGGATGTATAATGAAAAGGATGAGATCTTGCTCGGGCCATTTTGATGTTACTCTACATTTATATTAATATCTTGGTAAATATTTCTCCAAAAAATCTGATTCAAAAACCATCGTGATCCAGATTGAATTCTTCATATTTTATTAAAATGAATTTTTTTTCCTCCCGCAATGGGAACTGAGATAACAGCGTGTAAAGCAAAAAGTAGACCGAAAATATCAAATTTTTGATATATTTTTTCGATATCGAACTGAGAAAACGGCGTTTTAAAATCTCTTCCAAAAAAAAAGTCAACGGCCTTTCAATGTTAGGTTCAAAACAGTGTCGCAAACTTTAATATTTTAAAAATAGAACGTCTACACAGAATATTTTGATCTTTGGACACCTTATACTACAATATTGTGGCTTTCTCGTAATACCATTAGTTTGAATTTTGCATTTTGTGTCCGCACGCACTGTACGATTTTCGTACGACTTATGAATCTAAAATCCACAGGACATAAGCAACAAATCTGGCTAGTTCATATATTTTCATTTAGAAGTGCCCACAGAATCGCTTAAAACGCATCTTTTCTCAGCGCGAGCACTTTACTATAAAGGGTAAAATTGGTCGAGATCGCCGTTTCGAACTAGCATACAGTGAAAATCAAAATCATTGTCATTACTATTTTGAAATTATCTGAAGAAGCACGAAGTTTCTTCATTGCTATCATCATGTTGTATGGCACAAAAAGAAACGTGTACAAGTGTTAATTCGATTTTATATCTTCTTTGAAATATAGAATTATTAATCATAATTAATCACAATAATCCAAATTTGCTTTTCTTTTGGATTCCACAATGTGATTCATTACGAATGGTATGGCTTTCGAATATTGGAAATCCTGCTCTTTTTCATTACAAAAAGAGCAGCATGTTTCAAGACGTGTGTGCGGTGAGCAATTTAATAAAGACTACTTCTTTTGAAACATGTGCAATAACATATTTAGCAGGCTATATTGTTTATAAAAATTCAAAAAAATTTTACTGCACGTTTTGTAGAGCTGCAATGATAAAAGAGAAGATATTGCCAGTGGAAAAATTCTTATCCAATACTTCATTTGTATGCATATTAGATTGTCATCATGACGGTTAAATACGTTGAATCTATGAAACTGCTCCTGTAATGTCACAACAAATTGTTCATCTACTACTATTCTTTGAGTTCCTATCTCTATATTTTGACTCACATGATCAAAAAAATTGAATTTTGTGTGTTAACTTATGGGCCCTTACGGCTTTATTCCAAGACAAACGAGACAAACTATAAACATGAACAGATAATAATAATAATAATAATAACTGATAGGGCCCGAAAATTCTATTGGCCGATGTGAAAAATAAACATCTTTGAGAATTTCGGTGGCAGCACCACATGCCGCTTTCAGAAGTAAGAAACATCAACATGGTAAACCCTCATGTCAATAACGGTGTTCATGAGCCCGCTGAAGAAATTTGATATTTATTGCTTTGTTTTGAAAACTTGGCTTATCTGAAATGCCGTTTAACGTCCTTCAGATATTTTTTCTTTGCAAACGGATATCTACTTAACTGGGTTCTAACTCCGAATACAAATAAAACTTGTTTTAGCTCTTGGTCAAAGTGTGGCAGCACTCAACAGCGACATTTGCTGGACTTTTGTTATTGTACAAAATTCCCTATGCGTTGACACCTCTTTATATTATTCACTCAACGCCTATACTTACACACGCTATCCCGGCATGGGGTAGTATCTCCAAAACCAAATTTCGTCGCACGTTGCAGACTGCTCAAAACCGCTATCTTCGTTTAATCACAGGACTCGGGAGGTATACTCGATTAGAAGATCTTCACGACTCTGCCGATATTCCATTTTTGAGGGAATATACGGATATGCTCTCGGACAATTTTTATCGTAGACAAATGCCAAACAATCCACTAACTAGACCAATTGCTCAACTCCGTTTGCTAAATCTCAATTTCCAAATTAAGCACAAGCTACCATATCAACATCTGCCTTTTTTCAACGACTAACGAGCGTTCAACGAACACTTATTCACAAAAATAGTGCTTCACCTCTATAACCATCCTTCCTAATCCCAATCCTGCGCCCGCTTCCATTAATTAACTACACCTAGGTTATTGTTTATTTTTCTTAAGAAATTCCCTTCATAACTTTATAAACTGATACCAAACGGCGGTAAGACTCCGTCACAAAAACAACTAACATAATAACCCTCGTCAGGCATAGACTGCATGACGTAATCCGCCGTGTTAGCTGCCCTGTTACCCTTTTGTAGGGCGCAACACCGGGATGCCGAAAGTAGGAAGTGTCCCGCGAATAAATTATAAATGTATATTAAAAAAGTAGATGTAAGGTTCACATGAATCAGGAAATTTACATTATTATTATATTTTCATAAGTGTATGTACATGTTGTAATACCCAATGTATTTCTTTAAATTATCGAATAAACTTGTTGTTGATTGATTGATTGACGTTACGGTACGACTACAACACGACCTTTATCTGTTTTTGAATTGACATGGTTTAAAAGGACACTACTGCCTTTCAAGTTAATAAAAATGATGTTCCTAATTATCCGCACTTGCTCCTTCACGTAAGCAGAAAAGTATCCTCTATGAGATAGAACTAAATTATTTATTATATTTTAAGGTCAGTTGTTGCTCGCATTTTACAAAATCGGAAGTTCCGTGAGTATGGTTGTAACTCCGAAAATTATAAAAACTACCATAAATACGTGTAAGCGACTGAAGGTTGAAACTCGCCCTTCCAATATTTATGACCCATAACGAATTGAGACCCGAAACGGGCTATTGTCCCACGCGTTCACAGGCATGGTGTGAAGAGTGCAGCATCAAAGAAGGATGCATAATGTTAGAGTTGACGTCACCACCGACGTATAAGCCGAAAAACAGTGATAGAGGCACATTATCTCGGCTTCACACCGTTTAACGTAAATTTTAAATTTACAAATGATCCCGCTTGAGGCCGCCACCTCATGATGGGGCCGGTTGACCAACTAGTAATATCTATAAACAATGTTAGTAGTATACTTAGTAGCATTTTATTCCAATATATGATTAAGAATATACACATTTTGATGTAAAATTGATTGTAATTCTTTTCAAAGCATAAAATATTGTTTCATAAGACGCAATATCCTAATATTGTGTTTTATGATACAATATCTTTTGCTTACAATACCTTACAATTATTATATAAAAAAATATATAATGAACATTTCAAATTTGCCGCGCTTTTAGTGGATTAGTTATAAATATCATTACAGAGATGGCGCCACTAAATCAACCGAATTAATTCCATTGAGTTGGCGTTCTAGAGAGTATTTTCTATGGCTAGCGTGTGGTTAGACACGGCCCTAATAAAATCGCCTACATTTTCTAAATATTACATTTCCCAAAAGTGAGGCAAGTACCCCATTGCATGCTTGTTTTAGAGGTGGGCAAAACGGCTCTTTTCGCTGAACCGGTTCAGTGAATCTGGATCACTTCAAAGATTCGGATCTTCGAACCGGCTCTTTGGCGAACCGACTCTTTCGTGAACCGATTCAAAAAGACCCAAACGAAAAGTACCGAAGCTGAAGATCCGTACTGCTGCATTGCATGGTCAAATCTTTGTTATGACTCATGCATACAGCGCCATTGTCATTGTGTATTATGCTGACATTGGTTGAGTTAGTAAAAAGTTTAACGGATCCTTTGTTTAAGCAAAAATTACCTGCCAGCACTCATTCCAATAAATAAATATTTCAACAATTTCGGACCTATGCTATTGCAAAGAGAATCCAAGACAAATTTTACTCAGAAAGAGACTCAATTTGTGTTTACTATTTTTTAATTCGATTAATTTTGAAGCGTAGCTCTTTACACTCGTAGGTTATCATTAAAATTATATCTCAGATATTAATTTGTAGGCAATTATCGATAATTAGATATAATCTACACTAGTATAGCACTCCATATTCTGAAAAGTATTGATGTATTATGTGGGCCATAATTGTAGCAAAAAAATTCTTTGTTTTAACAAAAGTTTTTTTGGCAACTAATTGATATTACCTATTTTTTCAAATTTTTGTGTGGTTTTAATTTTGTTTGTTACCAAGATAAATAAATTTGATAAAAGATTATTACCATATGGTCGTGGTCAAGTGAACCGATTCGATTAAAACTACAATTTCAAACATTTTAAGATTCGGCAATCATTTCGTAAACTTCTAATTTTTAGTTTTTTTTCTTTTCTCTCTTTTCATTTTCGATTTTCGCAACTAAAAATTCTATGTGTCAACTTTCGGCTCTCAACATAACTGAACAGAACATTGAACTGAGTCTCGGCAAAGAACCGAATACAAAAATTAAATTGAACTGAACTGAGTCAATTCGTCGCTGTTGATACGAAGTGGCGTAACTAACAAAAATTGCAAAATTGAGTTACTGACATCAGAAACAGTTCACCTCACAACAACTTATCATTAGACAAAATGACAACTCTTTATTTCTGTAAAAATGATGTGTTCGAAAAACTTCCGATCCGAGTGAGAAAGTGAGAACCAAACAATTTTTTTTTAAAAGAGCCGTGAGAGATGAATCGGTCGCGAACGGTTCGGCTCAGTGCGCAGTGCGCAGACGTAGAGAGCCGACGCAAAGAGCCGAGAGTCGGTTCTTGACGTCGCTGCTGAACCGGCTCTTGACGTAAATGTAAAGAGCCGGTTCACTGAGCCGACTCGTTCGCGACCGACTCATCTCTAGCTTGTTTCCAGAAATTTCCAATTGCTGCCAACCAAAAATTATCTCTGGAGCCAACCGAGAAGACGTAAATAGGGATATATAACCTACAAATTTGTGAAATATATAAGTTTCTCTAGAAAAGTGAGAAATTGGTATTTCCGCAAGAATATTCGACGTGAAAACGACTCCATTAATGAACGTGCATCATCTGAATGTAAATTTTTGTGGATACACTCCAGGCCCGTAAACTGAAAGATTACTGAAATTGAACAATGATTTCTACTAGTAGCAGTGACAGCGGCAATGAAGATAGTGACGTAAAAAAAGAAATTCACTCTGAAGATGAAAATACAGGAAGTGATGAAAACGACGAGACAGCTTCAGTTGAAGAGGAAAGAAAGCCACGAGTGGTATCTAATGATATTTCAGAGGGGAAAACCATATTTATTAAAAATGTACCGTTTACTGCTACGAATGAAAACCTAAAACAGTGCATGTTGCAATTTGGACCTGTATATTATGCATTAATTTGCATGGATAAGAATACAGAGCATTCCAAAGGCACCGCATTTGTTAAGTTTGTGGTAATTAAACATATGATGTTTCTCGATTTATTTGTTACGTTTTAGTTTTAATTTTACAGGCAAAAGAAGATGCAGAAAAGGCTTTGAGCGCAGGAACAGAGCTTACTTTATTGGGCAACGTTTTAGATTGTCACAAGGCATTAAATCGATCTGAAATGGACCAGAGGACTAGTTATAATGACAAAAAGAATCATCCAAGTGATAACAGAAATTTATACTTAGTTAGGGAAGGAGGTGAGTTATTTTTCTGATAAAGAGAAAACTTTAACTGTTTGTCTGTTGTGAATGGTAACATGGGAAACTAAAAAGTTATAGTAATATTATTTCCGTTATCTCGACGACTTCATCTTGAAGATGAGGTTTAATTAAGAAACCAGTTCAAAAACTACATTGAGACACAAAATAAAGACATCTTGTGATTCTGTATTTAGCTGAATTGAATTTCTAGTCATTGCTACTATAATTTTAAAACCATCTTGTTTTGTTATGATAATTAATTGTTGAAAATATGTTTGCAGTAATCTTGGCAGGTACCAAAGCGGCTGAGGACGTTTCAGCAAGCGACATGGCAAAACGCCTTCAATTAGAACAATACAAGACCCAAATGCTAAGAAAATTAAACATGTTTGTATCAAGAGACCGTCTGGTTGTCCATAATCTCCCCGCGAGCTGGGACGACAAGAAGCTTCGAACACTATTTCAGAAGTATAGTAGCAAATCAGCGATAATTAAGGAAGCTAGAATAATAAGAAATTTAAAAAACGTTGATGAAAATGGAGTTGGATCTTCAAAACAATTCGGTTTTGTGGCATTTACTAGACATGAAGACGCTTTATTTACTCTCAGAGCCCTCAATAATAATCCAAACATATTTTCGTCGCAGAAGAGACCAATTATCACTTTTTCTATTGAAAATAAGTCAGTAATGAAAACTAAACAAAGACGTCTAGAAAAGTCTCGAATGAAAAACCCTAATTGTAAAGATTTCGATTTTAAGCCTAAGAAATTTAGTGAAAACAATACACCAGTAGACATAGATCTTGGTGAACAAGAGAAATTTGCTGGAGTTAATTCTAAACCCGGTGTACAGAAAATGAGAAGCAGGTATAGTCTTAAAACGCAAGCCAAGTTACACCACGAACATTTGAAGAACAAGAAAAAAAAGGAGAAGTTTTCTAAAAAGTCACTGAAGGAAAAAAGGCAAGTTAAACTGTTTAAACCCAGATTATTTATTTTTTTTAGATTGAAAACTGTAGCTACTAAAATATTAGTGAATAATACCTACGTTAAAAATTAAGCAAAAAGACAACAGGGTGGTTATGTAAAACAGTATAGCCTTAAATATGGCAAGATCGATCGTTATTAATCGACAATAATTCCACCTAGTCACCGGTTTCTTCAGGGTTACTTCCCTTTTAAGATTAAAACCCCTCTACTTTTGAAGTATTCGAACATGTACGAGTTAGTTAAATTTTGGTACAAAGTAAATGTTTTTTTTTTGCGTACGGTAAGCGTTATTTCCAAATGGAATACCAGTTATAAAGGTTGGTTATTTTGCTTTTTTTACAGTCTGAATCAGTTGTGGATTGTAAGTCTATTGCATGTATCATTTATATATGTATGGATGGTTCTAATTTTGCCATTTTTATCTCAGTAGTCAAAAGCATCCAATATTAAACTCGATAAGCAAGACAAACTCGTAGGCATTATGTGGGGTCAACAGAAAGTCATTTAGATCAACAGTACGTAGCAAATTAGACATTACCATATTAATAAAGCAAATAATTTTGCTAAATATACCTTAGCACTGAACAGTCCGTTAGTACTCCAAAAAATAAAGTACCCACACAGGGCGATCTTCGGCTCGGTATATGTCAATACATACAATCTGCCAAGGATTTTGTCTAGTTTGATTTTTATCAAACTTTTTAAACTTCTTGTCACTTGTAGATGTCATTCTATGGTAATGACGATTCTTATTAGAACTAGCTTGATGTGTTCCAAAGCGATATTGCATATCATGCAATGTATTATAGTTTATCATTGATTGGGGGTTTGGGTTTGTAAATTGTTGGTCATTAAGATACTTTGCATAGCATAATCACCACCAGTTGACTGCAGTACATTCCTAGCTCGTTAAATTCCGATATTGTATTTATTATATCAATGTTTATTAACGGTTCTTTTTTCACTATCATCTATAACTATTCTTAGTGAGGCGCGATCCGAGCACGCCCGAACGCCATGAAATTCGGCTAGCTACCATAGTCCTTGTTATTATCAAATTTTAGAAAAGTTTAGATTATAATAATAAAAATAATATTAATAATTTTGATTAGAATAAGTAACCCATGGTGATCATTCTCACCACTGAAGCCCAAGCGAGCCCAAGTATGCAACGTTGAGTAAGGTAATTAGGTTTCTATGGGAATAAAAATCAATTATATTCATAATTTTTGCATATATTTACACTTCAAAACTTCGATTATTAAATACATGTTTGATTTTATTCATATCTGTGTCCTGTGTACCCAGTAGACAGTGACCACTAGGGTTCAGTAGTCGGGAAAAATTATGGCAGCAATCTACTTATTATAATTAAGACTTCTAAATTTTTGATATGACACCCAACTTATGATTGCTGTAATCAGGGGAGAAAATGTTGCAAAATAGAATAATTTTAAAAAACTTACGATTAAAAAAATCCAGCCATTCCTATTTGCTCCCTTTTTTTCGAAAATCAATAATTGTGCCGTTAACGGCTGGAGCGATTAAATAGGAACGCCTTATAGATCTACAGATAAATTAGATTTAATGAAAGTATCATAAAGCATCAGGCTCCTACCGATGCAAATAACGAACAAATCTCCATACTTCTTTATTTTCAAGTCATCGTACTGGTTAGCAGTCGCAACTAAGCAAATTTGCACGATTGTTACTAGAGTTGCAGCCGTGTTTCCTCAGACTCCGTTGAGGCTTCTTGGTTACTGCCCTAACCCGGATTTTAAGTTTCATACAAGATATGTATAGATTTATTTTTGAGGCATACACAATACAACTTATAAAAATCGTAAGATGGAAAGGGACCTGTTGTCTTTTCCAAAAAGGTGCAGAGGAATAGTCAGGTGCTGATTTTTTATAATGTCCTACAAGCATAAAGTACTTACTTGAGTCTATAACTTACTTAGTAATTTGTTTAACAGGGAGGAGTTCACAAAGCAACCGAAAATGAAAATCAAACAGAAGAGGAATCGGGAGGAAGAGAACTTCTCGAAAATTGTTAATGAATATAAACAGAAATTGGCAACTGGTTCTAAAGGAAAAACTGGGAAATGGTATGAAACCTGAATTTTTTTTGTTAATTGTGTCATCTGTTGTAAACAAAATTAAAATTTATAATGCCAAGTAAATTTGTTTGTTAATTAATTTCGCAAAATCACGATTATAATGTCATATTAAAGTTGACTCGTAAAAGAAGGAATCCTTGAGCTCATTAGTTGATTCGAAATATATGTGCTCCGTTACGTTGTCTAAAGTTCTGCAGGAAGTTCATTCTTAACTTTTTCCTTTTATTGGTTTAACACTTTCATTCTAATTGTCTACTTTATGTTTTATTCGTAATTTACTTTTAAACAACCAACTTTATGTAATTAAGAACTTTTTCTCCAATTGAAACTTTGAAGATCGTTGGAAGAACCGATTTGCTCTTTGTATACGACGCAAATATACCGTCAAGAAAGCCCCACGGATTTTCGGCAATTAATGTCGTGCCTGGTTCAATACAAAAGTGGCGTGACAGAAGACTTCTTTGGACCCTTACGTTTAATAGTCGGAGTGTAATTAAATTTTTGAAATTATTACTTAAAAATTACATTTTTGATCAGTTATAGTCACTAGGAATTTTGGATAGTTTTCAGGAGTAAAGTCCAGAAACCATTTATTAATTTACAAACCGTCAAAAAGTACAGTGAACCTACTGAAACCGGTACAAGTGATTTCACTCAAAGGTTTGTTTTCTTTATTTTCGTTACTTAGAATTATGGGAATGAAGGATAATAACAGTGAAATGCCTTCAAATTGTGACAAAGAAAATCACAGATAAGCTTTGGAACGTCAGTAATTAAATTAACCCTCATTAGTAGTAAAGCGCGCATTAAGGAAAGTGTGAATTGCCTATTAGCGTTGTATTATTATTTCCATATTATTATAATTATTATAATCCATATACAATGCTATTAGTGATCAAGTGTCTGCTTGACAGAAACAACTTTACTACACTTGCTGTATATGAAAAATACAGACCCGTTTATCTAGCTAACTTGATTTTTGTTGCAATTTACCATTATGTAAAAAATCTCTTTCGTCTCTAAAGACGTGAGATAAGGGTTGGGTATCCATCACAGAAGCTCCTTTTTCGCGACGGTCAAACCAGGGAATATTTCCGAAATTACGTACCATTTGTAAATAAGGTTTAATTTTAAGTCACGCTTTATTTTATACATTACGATGATCTTTCAAACGGCTATTAACACCATGTGTTAATAGAGGTATTACACAATTTACGCCATATAAACTGTCAAGCAATTAGTTAGCCAAGTGTATATAAGTTGACGTTCCTATGGCTTTTTGAGGCATCTTAACTATTTGGATTCCACTTCCATGCCAGACTTTGTATCACCCCAGTGTACCTCATAAATCTGCTCATCAATGTTTATTGAAGAAGTAGGAAAGCCAATAGGCTATTTGGAGAAAAGATTACTAGTACATTTAAGAAGAAGTAGTAAAAATTTGTTTGTTGTTGTTTTTAAGAAAAGGGGATCGACCATACTTCGTAACGTGCTCGCAATCACTGAACCCATAACACTAATTTTGGCCACAGTTGTAAATGATTAATTCCAGTTGCCTTAAACCAAGGAGTATAATAATATAATAGTAGCAACTACTGCCTATACTGCTCCCGTTCCGCTAGTATTTACATAAAGCACGCAAAAGAGCAAGACGAATGCTAGAGAGAGAAACTAGAGGAGGGCCTTCTAATACAAGAAATGTATGCAAATAGAGGCAATAAAATAAAATAACAGTTACGTTTATTGATATTTATTTTTATGAATTTAAAGTAACATTAAAATAATCTATTAATATTTATATTGATTCATAATAATAGAGAATCCAATATTTATATTATCGCCATAAGTATCTATTCTTGCAGGTTTGGAAGAAAGAAAGATAAGTTTGCTCTTAATTTGCCTATAGTTTAGACAATTTATTTTTGTCGTTAAAATTTGATTTATCCTTTAGTTCTTCCGCCAGCACTGTCTCATTCGCATTGAAATAAATAGATGGAGGGCAGTAGAGATAATTTTAACGTTATTTATGTACATCGTAGGTAAATTTAAACTGAATCTAATCAATACGTTGTAGAAGATACCCAGACTTGGACTTCGGCATGTTTTAAAAAATTGCTTTTGTTCTTATAAAACTATGAAACATCTCAATTGCGGGATGGGTTAAAATCCTTTCGTCTTAAATTAATGAGATCAGCAATAGAAACATTTTGAAAAATTACATTACATTACCTATTTAAAGAGTTTGAACAGGTAGTTGTTTTCAAAATTTTTCTAATCAAAAACCGTCCTATGTAATAAAGTACAGCATCGCTAACATCATTACTATAACTGCAGATTTGTTCATCGAGCAGTCTTTCATGATTGTCTTCGTCAGATAATACAGATGAGACCTCTTTCATTTTTTTCCAATTTTTGTATATGATTAGTTCTATCTTGTTCAAAAATAAGTTTAAAATTTTTAAAGTCAAGAAGACGTGAATAAACTTCTTCAACGGTATGATTTCCACAACGAGGAGGTTTGTTTAATTTATAAACAGTGAGTCACCTGTAACCCTGCTGGGCAATTTTTGCTTTACAACTTCCTGTTCCGGTATAAAATATCATTTGTGATCCATAAACTTTCACTCTGGTTTGTTGAGTTTAATGTCATATTTCGGCTTCACACTAAAATTTGTTTGTTTATAAATATTTAGATACATATTGTTTATTTTATCTATTAAGTACACAAATATCTGAAACTAAGAAGACAGGTGTAGTATCAGTGAAAGTATTATACTGTATATGCTCGTGCTTCTTCAGCGACATTTCATCGAAAATCCGAGAGTATATACGATATTACCGCAATTTACCAGGATGCTGAAATGTGTGTTTGTTGGATTCTGCATGAAAAGGCATTTTTGTGAGGAGAGGGTTTAGAACAGATGTAGATCTACCAGGAAGGACAACAAGACAATTAAGTAACGAGTAACTTCGCAAACTCCGTTTAAATAAGGATAAGTATATCATTTTTTCATCTAACGTTCACCTTCTACTTTTAGGAAGACGCTTAGATCAATCCATTTTTGAAATTCTTATACTAACTCTAATAGAAGGCATCCCTTTAAAGATAATATGTGCTCACTACCAGGAGAAATATTACACCGTATCGGATAACTTACTGTTTGCTGTTTACAGTAGTAAATTTAAGTGGAGCGCAAACCATAGCGGTGGCGGTGGTGATCAGACGCTGCACGTGTATTTCAATGCAAGTCCGCACACTGATAGCGTTCTGACAGTCACACTCGGGCGTTTTGTCGCGTTCAGCCGCCCGCCCGCGCGGTCAGATGCTGCATGCTGCATTTGTCTGGTCGCGTAGGTGTAGGTACAGAATACTAATATATTTTTACTAAATTAGCTTTATTATTGTTGATATTTGATAAAGAACTAATAATTAAAAAATGAAACAAATCTTTGACGATGAGGAAAAAGTCGCATTAAATAACCACGTAATAGAAAAGCTCCATCTCCTGTCAGCACGCAAGGAGTCAGTTGGGCTTGATTTGGTAGACATCTGTTTTCCGGAACATTCATTGTTTTGTTAACCAGTCTTTGTTCTATAGATGATGCTTCAAAAAGTCCTTCATCGCTATTTCTGTCGTACCCTCCAACATCAATTGAAATTAATTTGTAATGATAATCAGCAATAGCCAGAAAAACAATGGAAATTTTTTGCAATTAACAGAAATTATTGGAACCAAAATTGTTTGGGCATTTTATTGTAATATGTTTTCCGTCGATACTATCCAAATAATTTGGAAACTGCTATTTTTCATTGAATTCATTCAATAAAAGCATCATAATTGGAACTTTTACCAATACAAGTAACGAGAAATTCTACAGAC
Source organism: Pyrochroa serraticornis (assembly GCA_905333025.2). NCBI lineage: Eukaryota > Metazoa > Arthropoda > Insecta > Coleoptera > Pyrochroidae > Pyrochroa > Pyrochroa serraticornis. The sequence goes on along the minus strand of HG995157.1, from coordinate 941,563 downwards.
ATTTCTATTTTGTTCAAGTCATTGTTGATTTTTTATAATGGCATATAAGCATAAGCTACTTACATGAGACTGTAACTTATTGCAATTTGTTTAGCAGGGAGGATTTCAGGAAACAACCAAAAATAAAAATGAAAAAGAATCGTGAAGATGTTGAAAATTGTAAAGGAGTATAAATAAAAATTGGCAACTATCCCTAAAAGAAAAACTGGGAGATGAAATGAAGCCTGAAGAAATTATATTAATTGTGTCATGTGTTGTAAATATAATTAAAATTCATATAATATACTTAAAATATATGACGCCAAGTAAATTTGATTGTTAATTAATTTCTCAACAGCACAGTTTTAATGTCATTAAAGTTGATTCGCAAAGGAAGGAAACCTTGAGTTTATTAGTTGTTTCGTAATATATGTGGCCTCACGGGTTAATGATCTACTTCGTCTGAAGTTCTGCAATAAATTTCGTCTTAACTTTTCCCTTTTGTTAGTTTCACACTTTCAATTTCATTGTGTACTTTATGTAGTTTCATTCGAAATTCACTTTTAAACAACCAACTTAATGTAATCGAGTACCATTGGTCCAATTAGGTAAATTACTCGGGAATTTAAAAATAAAGACTGGGGTGTAATTTTGTTGCCATTTTTTTACGCGAATTAACGGCAACAGGTACACGCTGACCTCGACGCACTGGAGTGAATGCATAAGAAGCCTAGAAAGCAAGAGAAAATGAGGTCGCTTCTTCACATTACGCACAAGAACCTCGTCGAGTACTCACACAAAAACGACTATTTACAGTGAATTATTGCAAAAAATGGAAGTTTGATAACAGCATTTTGCGTTACTGTTCGGATATTACTGGATTTTTTTTTCATGTAAGTAGCCATTAGATGTAATCAATTTTTCTGATTAAATATCAAAATTTTATTCATGATATTTAAAATATATCAAGATTATTTTGTTGTCCATTGCGCTCAAGTTAAGAAATTTGCACTTAATTTAGTGCAATAGCAATAACTATGTATTTTATTTTATTCCGTCTCACTTAATATTCAACATCAGTAACTTATGGGAAATTCCAGCTATTTCCGGCAAGATGGTGATGATTTCAAAAATTCTGCAATCAGCTAATAATGTCCCGAAAATAACTAAAACTATAACGAGAAATCGTTCACAAGCCATCGTTACCCCTTCGCTCTGTCCCCATTTAGAAGAGCATCAAGACGTCAAACCTTACTCAGAAATTCCGGGACCTAAACCTATTCCTATTTTGGGAAATACTTGGCGCCTTCTGCCCATAATTGGACAATACGACGTATCAGACGTAGCGAAATTGTCCGCACTTTTCCATGAACAGTACGGAAAAATAGTGAAACTTTCAGGATTAGTAGGAAGACCCGATTTGCTCTTCGTTTACGACGCAGATGAAATCGAAAAAATTTACCGCCAAGAAGGCCCCACGCCGTTTCGACCATCAATGCCGTGTCTGGTTAAATACAAAAGTGACGTGAGAAAAGACTTTTTCGGAGCCTTACCTGGAGTGGTCGGAGTGTAACAATTTTTTTTATTATTAATTAAAAAATATATTTTTCATCGGTTGCAGTCACGGGGAACCTTGGAGGGCTTTCAGGAGTAAAGTCCAGAAACCAGTCCTTCAATTGCAAACCGTCAAAAAATACATTGAACCCATTGAAACGGTTACAAGTGATTTCATTCAAAGGTTGATTTTACTTTATTTTCATTATGTTACTTAATTTATAGATTTTAGAATGATGGAAATGAAGGATAATAATAGTGAAATGCCACCAGATTTCGACAACGAAATCCACAAATGGGCTCTGGAATGTCAGTAATTAACCATCTCCCTTGAAACAATTAAATCGAAGCGAAACTTTTAGGTATTGGCCGAGTTTCTTTGGACACGCGGTTAGGTTGTTTGGATCCGAATTTAGCTCCAGATTCAGAGCCTCAAAAAATTATAGACGCCGCCAAGTATGCTTTGCGAAACGTTGCAATTTTAGAATTGAAATTCCCGTTTTGGAGATACTTTCCAACTCCATTATGGACGAGATACGTCAACAACATGAACTACTTTATCGAGTAATGATAAATTTCTATTGAGTTGTGGTCATTATTTTTTTTATTTTTAGAGTCTGCACTAAATACATTGATAGTGCTATGGAAAAGCTAAAAACTAAGTCAATAATTAATGAAAAAGATCTATCGTTGGTAGAACGGATATTGGCTAACGAACCCGACCCTAAAACTGCTTATATTCTGGCTTTGGACTTGATTTTGGTCGGAATTGACACGGTAAGCATTATTTGACACCAATTCTCAGGTTTGGTTCTAAACATTACCTAACCCGACCTTGTCGCAATATTTACAGATCTCCATGGCCGTTTGTTCTATTCTTTACCAATTAGCAACTAGACCTGACCAACAAGAAAAACTGTATCAAGAATTAAAACTATTAATCCCTGACCCGAGCACACCTTTAAATACCAAATTACTGGACCAAATGGTATTTTTAAAAGCTTTTGTTAAAGAAGTTTTCAGGTAATAATTAAAGTTATAAATTCAATAATTTTATTGATTTTTTTTAGAACTTATTCCACAGTAATTGGAAACGGTCGAACTTTACAACAAGACACAGTTATTCAAGGATACAAAATACCCAAAGGCATTCAAGTTGTTTTCCCGACTTTAATTACCGGAAGTATGGAAGAATATGTGGACGATTCGCAAAAATTCTTTCCAGAACGATGGTTGAAGGATTCTGGTTATAAAATTCATCCATTTGCGTCCTTACCTTATGGTTATGGAGCTCGCATGTGTCTTGGACGAAGGTTTGCGGATCTGGAAATTCAAGTTTTATTAGCGAAAGTGTGTTGAATATAAATTATTGAAATTTCTGTTAATTTACCTTAATTTTAGCTAATTCGATCCTACAGGTTGGAATATCATCATGATCCTCTGGACTATAAAGTAACTTTTATGTACGCTCCTGATGGGGAATTGAAGTTCAAAGTTACTAAGAGGGATGAGTAGGAGAGCATTCTGCGCAGAGGAATGTTTATATTTATTAATTAAAAGGTTTCAAATCAAAAACCGTGGGAACACTCTGCGGTAAACACAGTGATATAATACATTACATATTAATACATATTGATAATTTAATAAAGAAGTAAGCGTTGTCAATTATTAAGAAAGCGTTTCATATCTTATGGGCGTATGGCGATAACATACATATTTAACAAAAAAATTCTTGCAATAATTAACGTTAATAGACTATGACAAGAAATGTTTTAGGAACATGCCATTTTAAACAAGAATTCTGAATAATTTATTGCCAGATTTGCTTTAATTCAACAAGTTCATTGTTTCTACAAAAAATTTATATGACTTTCGATTGCTGTCAATTCTGTACCAAAATCATTTCTATCCTCAGATCGTAAATAATAATTGTAACGTATAGCTTCAAATTTTCGAACACTCTGGAAGCAATTAGATTAAAATCTTCAATCAGTGTTTTTTTGTCATAATATTGTTTGCACGATTATTTTTTTATTAAATATGTTAAAGAGAACATCAATTAAAGAAATGAATTGACAAACAATTCAATTAAGTAATATTAATGTATGGAATTGCTGAGAAATTTGTACATAGTTTTCTTTCGTAAATTTATGTTCTTGACTCTGACTTTTCACGTGGATGTAGATGTTGCAATCTCAGACGCTTATTAATATTTGCATCTTGAACCCTACTATTGATCTTCGAGTGGGTCTCCAAATATTGCAGCCTTGACCTAGAAGCAATTGAAGTTTCTCTCACTTGTCTCTTGTCTCATTTAAATAACGAACAAGAAATGGCAAAATTTGTTTTAAACATAAATTAATAAAAATATTTGGCAACAATCATGCGTTTCTCTTAACAAATTTAAATTTTAAAGGACCATCTGGCGTATACATGGGATGGATGTGGTAATTGAGCTTTTTGTGGTGGTACTCAACTTGATAATTTCGGATAATCTAAAAATACAATAATTAAAATTTGTAACACGTTACAATTTCATCAATTTACTGTTGCCAAAACAGTTAATATTTCCAAATCCGCAAATCGTCGTCCTAAGCACATTCTCCGGCCAAAACCAAACGGAAGTGACGCAAAAGGATGATGATTTTTCGACAACGGACAACCTTTAAGCCATCTTTCTGGAAGAAATTCGCTACTCCTTGGAAAATACTCGTCCAAATTACTTATAACGTAGTGTTGAAAAATAACTTGTACCTAAAATTGCATTTATTTATTGTTGCGGCTTTCACTGACGTAATGAATAATTAATTTATTATTAATCACTCACTCCCTTGGGGATTTGATAGCCGCCAATTACGCAATCAGTTGTTGTGCACCTGCCGTTACCAATAACCACTGGATACATTCTGCAATAATTAACTATAGAAGAAAGCGCTAAAATCTAATCACAAATTAGCAATACCGCATTGTTTCCCTAACGCAAGCTTTCAAATAAGACATTTGCTCCAATTTCTCATGAGTAATTGAAATGTGATCAGGCAATATTCTTTGGATTTCTTCGTGCAAAATTTTTTGCTTATCCTGGTGCAAAGCGAGTTGGTACAGAATCGACGCCACAGCATTGGATGTCTGCAAATTAACATTTTCAACTTTCATAAAAAAGGAACAAGGTTAAAGAAGTAATGATGAAATTTCTGCAATAATTTGACCTTAAACAGTGCACTCGAGTATTTAACAGGTCATGAATATAATAACGGGAAATCATGCAATCATCAGAAAGTTGCACAATTATAATTGTGTCTTTTCTTTCGGTCGTTGTTACTCACGGTATCAATTCCCACTAAAAACATATCTAAGGCTAAGTTTGCAGCAGTTTTAGTGTCGTTTTCCATCCTCAAAACTCTCTGAAGTACCGAAGGTTCTTTGTCGTCATCTGTTAAATTAGCTAATGCTACTTTTACGTGCGCCATAGTTATCCTGAAAATTACGATCAGCAATATGTTACTTTTAGTCACTAGCTTACTCTCGAATAGTGTCTAGAGCTTCGATGTAATTTTTGAAAGTGGGAGTTTTCCAAAGTTTCCAAAACGGGATTTTGAGCTCCAGTATTGGGACATTAATAAAAAAAATGTTGACAGCGTCAATTAATCTTTGGGTATCAGGATGAGAATTGGTCTCTAAACATCCTAATCTTATATCTAGGGCTATTTTAGCAATAGCTGCAAAATTTTGGTTGTGTTATTTGAACAAAAATTGACAATTTCACCTTACATTCCAAGGACCATTTATGAATTTCGTTCAAAAAATCGTCCGGGACTTCTTCGTTCTGTTTTTTCAGGGCTTCAATTCTGAGTGAAAGTAATTAGGTCCGTTATACTTGACCGTGAAAGAATTGTGTTACCTGTCTGCGAATTCTTGTGATGTAGCGGCAATGGACCTGACATACATTTTTACAACTCGTGGTTGTAACATGATTTGGTTTACTTTGGACCTGAAGCTTTGCCAATTGTCGCCGTGTCTGTTAAAATGAAAGCAATATTGACTAACGCATACGTGAGAACACTTACACTGCAATTACGCCACCGTTCTCGCCAAAAGCCTCTTTCCGGTACACGTGCTTGTAATAGTCAAGCGACGGCATCGATGGTCTAAAAGGCATTGAGTCTTCACTCCTAAAAACTTTTTCGATTTCGTCGGGATCGAAGAGGAAAAGCATATCAGGGCGACCCAGCAATCCTTCGATTTTCACTATTTTTCCGTACTTTTCGTATAATTTTCTCGATACTTGGTCAATATGTTCGATTTGAAAGTCACCTATTTTTTCTTAAATTAAAATCACTGTTCTGCACATTAATTACACTGACCTACGAAAGGGATGAATCTCCAGGTGTTGCCGAGGAAGGGCACGGGTTTGGGACCAGGAACTTTCTCGTAAGGTAAAACATTAGCGGTGTCAGCGTGATCGAGAGTATTGATTACGTTTTGAGTTCTTGACGAACTATTGAGGAGCCTTTTAACTGTTTTTAAGACTTTCATGGCGGAAAAACGAGGTTCACTTCCTAAGAGTACCACGCAGTCTAAAGAAACGATTTTTGAATTACGTGGTATCAGCGAACCGTGCGATTTCATGCGGCCCCCTCCACGGACCCTTTACTTATATCTATCTCATTTCATCGTAAAAAAAATATTGTTGCTATATTGCGAGTAGGTTAGGTAGTTGGAAAGTTGCGAAATTACCACACAAATGCTTGATTATTCAATTTCATTAAAAATTCTTAATTCCAATTTGTTGCTATTTATACTTAAGTTTCACTATAAATTTGACCTATTTCACACACTTGCTAAAATTCTTAACGCAATCTTAAAAGCACGCAGATTCTAAATATTGAAAGAAGCTGCGCAAATAAATAGTTATAAACCACACAAATTAATTCTGCAAATATGAAGGTATATCACAATTTGTTAACAGCAAATACGTCCGGATATATAAAGTTTACAGCAGTAAATTCTACAATTTTTTGTTGTCAGTTAAAAATAATTAGGCGGCTACATATACATCAACCTCGTATCTTAGGGTGGAAAAAACTTTTGGAAAAGGTTAATAATGGAATCAGTACTTCTAGAAATAGCACCATCACAATTGTTATTATTGTCAGCTAACATATAGTTAGAGCTACAAATTGAACGAATAAAATTGTTTGAAATATTATTATCTCGTAACTGAAGGTCTGCAAGGAAAATAAATACGGTGTCTTTTATACTTTAGGACACCCACAAGTTACATCGTTTACTTCGAATTTAAATAATTACTGGTTAGTAGTTTGAATTTTTGTCCGCCGTTTTCTACTACTCGGTACAGGGCCGGACCGAAAGGGGTGTGTGGAGGGGTGTAACACCCCCCCATTCGCGAAAAGATTAGTCGGCAAAACAAGTGCAGTCGGCAAATTAGACTTTTCGACTAATTCCACTTTCGTTGAATTCATAAATTATTTGTAAAAACAATATAAAAAAAAACTAAGCATTTTAAGCTACAATAATCGGGATAAAATTACGAACAATCGAAACGTCTTAATTCCAACGAGGCTTAGTCAGCGTTAGCTTCTTTTTTATTGCTAGGAACGTACCGAATTATGGATTCCAGAAATTGATGACGTAATAAACCTCCGAATTTGTGGACCATGATTTTACAAGCATTACCATTTTTAATTTTTTTATGAATCAAGCATGGGCTCGGCAGCGTGATCAACTTGTCGTACCCCTTTGCTAATGCAAAGTTTTTGTTATAATTAACAAAAATTTCGTTGAGCTGAGAGGTTGGTTTCACCGTCTTGCTTCAGAGGTTTTTAGTGCTAATTTTAAGTTTTCATTTTGTGATTTTTTTAACAATGAAGCCTGCTAGAAAACGCATCAAGTTGGATTAATCTTTCACCCAGAAAACAAAAATCATTCAGTGTAACAGGACTATCCACACTTGGAGTATATTATTTCGAAAGATGCGGTCTTATGTTTTGTCGGTTCTCTTTCTCCCGAAGGACCAAATCATAACATGGTTGAAGACGCATAGACTTCACGTGGAATTCGACAGTGACAAAATGAAAAAGCGAGGAACAAATAAGGCAAATAAGTCGCGTTGAAAATTTTCGTATTTTTATGTCCAGATGCGGACGTTCTTCTTGCGAGAAGTGCACGTGAACTTCTGCTTCGACGAGAAGAAGAAAAACTGTACAATCGAGAAATTGTGTCTATTTTCTTTGACGTTGCTTCTACCGTTGTATGATTGTATAATCCATATACAATGCTTCTACGTTGGCGTGCCCAGGGATAGCGTTCAGAGGTGAGGAACTAATAAACAAAGAATTTTTGTGCAGATTATTCATTTGTTGTCCAAACATCTCAATATAATGAAAAATTGGTTGAATAATAACAAACTCCGCCCGTATCATGTGACTTATATGGGACCAAATTCACAAAATTCATTAATTTCTTTACTTGCGTCTGAAGTTTCAACAAAAATTAGAGAAGAAATCAAAAAAGTCAAGTTCTTTTCTGACTTTCAACCCTATGACCATTGTTGGATATTAAGAAATTGAAAATAAAACAGGGAAAAGCTATTTATGATGGGATATCCGGTTTCATATTTTCCTTATAAGGCTCATAGGATTAATACTTTCACGGAGCATTGCATTGAGGCACGCATCATTACTGACGAATTATTCAACATTTTGGAAGGTTTGTTGCATTAGACAACGAACTTGCAGAAATAAAGAATGCACGTCAGCTTTTCAATTTATCTAAATCTAGATGGACGGCCAGAGCAGAATCCATTCGAGCTGTTTGGACTTCCCTTGAAGCGTTCTAAAAGTCTTGTCTATCCATCATGAGAACTCTAGTCGAACTAGAACTGATGCAATGGAATTATTGAAAAAGATAAAAAGTTGTGATTTTATTTGCTGTTCGATGCTCATAAAAAAAGAATGTATAAATTGAAGATTCTAACAAAAAACCTGAAGAAAAAGAACTGAATGTTTTGCAAGCCTTGGCGTTGTTGGATAGAACATCCAGGGTTTTAAAAAATGAAATGGAAGATAATTATATTAATAATCTAATTGATAGTTTAAAGGAATTCTAAACAAAAATTCAGAAGACACCATAGAACACAAATTGCTCCCAAAAGAATCGACGACAAAGCAGAAACTCAAGCACATTTAGATTTCCACACGTTTTAGAGACAAGAGTTCAAGAAAATCATTGATACTTTGTGGAATTTGTTGGACTATTTTCTAAAAAAAAATTTGTAAGTGTGGAGATTCTTACAAGTAACCTAATCATATTCGAAGATTTAACCAAAAAACTTGTCAACATATCACCAAACCGCTTAGATGAAGCGGCGATTGCAGCTAAACTATAAGTATTGCAACAAGTTCTTCAGACAGATTCATCAAAAGAAATACACGATCAAAAATCTTTTTCTCAGCTTATAACAAAACCCAAATTTTTAAACCTGATGAAAACCTCATCACTGCCTCTAACATTTATTCTATCAAGTGAGAGGAGTTTCAGCAAATTTAAACTCATTAACAATCACCTAAGAACAACGATGACTGAGAAACATTTGCGTGCCTTAATGACCATCTCTTCCGAGAAAGATATGGTTCAACAACTTGATATGCAAACTTTTATTAGTGCGTAGAGTTTGTTGAAAGAGCGACGAATAATCGTTTGATTCTTTTTATTATAAGTAGATATTCGTTTGTCCACTTTTTTATCATCACTTCTGTGTTAATTTTGTTATATACAAGATAATTAAACCATACTTGTATTTTACAAAAACAACATAAACATAAACAAGAATACATTTGTTGATTAGACCATTTACCTGCATATGGAGAAAATTGGGAAAAAAGTAAATTAGGGAAATTAAATTACGCAGACCCGGAATAACCCCTTAACCACTATTCAACTAAGTCGGCAAATATTATTTTTACACCCTCCCAAATGAATCGGTTTCAGAATCATAAATAGACTTTAGAAAGATTTCGTGTTGCAATTTAATTTTTGCTCACTTTACAAATATAATGAATTTAATAAGTATGGCATTTTCAAATAGCTACTTAGGAGTGACTGGCAATATTTAACGGTGCACCTAAATTCAGTGAACCCCCTCATACCAAGTGAAGTGTTAAACGGGCTTTTGCGTTCACTATTGACATTTAAATTAAATTAAAATTTTGCCTTCTACATCTCTTTTTTTGTAATCTTACACTATTAACCTATTAGCCAATTATTCTGGTACCAAACGAACGTGACTTAAAAGCATTTGCTTTCACTCTTGCTCAAGTTGCGAACAATAGTTTCTTCTCTATCATTGAATTTTCTTAAAGTGCCGGATCTAATTCTAGTGCTGCAACAGAATTGGCAATGCTTACTACTATTTTGTAATAATGAAGTCTTTAAAGTAATAAAAGCTACAATTGAACGATTACTAAAAAAATCCAAGTTAGTCCCAAAGAGGTCGTTGTACAGACACGCCGAGAGAATATTTAATTGACAGTTAGGAAAGCCCCAATAAAGAAAATGTTGCAGTTTTTGTAGTCTGCTCGTTCATGTCTTCAAATTAGTTTACTTATTTTCTAGCTTTACGCAATTTATAGGACAATCAGGCATTTATATGTAGTGTGCTTGTATTATGACGAGCTATTCGGCAAATAGTTCGCCGGATATACGAATGATAGCTATTTGGCTATTCGGCGCATATGTGGTGCCGCTAAAGACCTAAAAATTATGGTCTATACGCGTGTGTAAAATTTCTTATAAAATCTTCATAGTAACTTCAGAAATAAATTCTTTTCAAAAAAATTTATATGAATATTTTACATCGTGTCAGACGGGCTTAAGTGTCTTAAAGTTTTCTACCAAAGAGCACAGCAACAGACAATTAACAATTTCTAAAAAAAAACGCCGGTCATAAACAATAGGCATGAGGGTTATTATAATATAAATATATTATAATAACTCTAATGAACCTATTTGACTAAAGTATCTAGTAAAAATTGATAAAATCTACATTAGTTCTTTCCCCAGTGTAAATATTTTTAAATAATAATAATATTTAAAAAATGTTGGAGGTAACATTTCTTTAACACTTTTAACAAATTCTTTAGCTACTTGACGAATATTTTCTGATTGTCATTTGTCAAAAGTTTTCTGATGCAAAAGTGTTTAATAGAGATTATAAAATGGAAAGACTACTGTAAGAAAATATTATTATAGGTATTATTATTATTTAAATATTGATAGGGAGCAGAGACAAACCCATTGTGATCCAAACTGATTGTGAAGAAAATGTTTATGACAAGACTTACTATAACAATAATTTATCGATTATTTAGAACCATGTTTCATCTCTTATAGGACTAGTAATACTAACATTCTGATTTTGTAGGTTCCTTGGCTCAACAACTAAATATTCTTCCTAGAACTTCATAATTTGATAGTCTTTTCAATATTTTTGTAAATTCTATATATTTAAGCAAATTTTATGAAAGTGTTGTAGTTGTGAAGTAAATCTGACAGAGAATATAAAAAAATTAAAACGAATATTAAGTTTACTTATCAATAATAATAATGACGCATTAAGGGACATTTCAATATTAACTCATTAACTCATAATGCTACTGTAAATTATAATATTGTAAAGAACAAGAAAACTCTAGATTGCTGCATTATTGTTTGTATTTTATTATTTTATAAAATTTGACTACCATCAGGGATAACAAAATTGTAGTTATAAATTTGTCCTCAAATGAAATTTGTGTAGCCATTTTCAAAGAAATTTCTATTCAGTGGCAAATGTAGGCGATGTGGAGTTTGAGGTGTAGCAACGGTCACTGATATATCCTAAAATAAGAAACAAACATTTGTAATTTAAAAAAAAAACTCTAAAATGAGAAATTTTCAAGGAAGATAAAAAGGACTAGATCGAAAATTCCATAAACAGACTAAGTGATCAATAAAACATCTACGAAATTATATCCGTTGGCTAGAAATTATATTTGTAATGTAGGTCTTGTCTTATCGCAAAGCCCTCATCATTTATATCACCAAAGACGTCTTTGATATCACTATAAGACCTAAGACTAAATGATCGGTTATATAGTTAACATATATCTTTTATAAAATATCCGTGGTTTCAGTCTAATAATGATTATTGGCGCCATCAAAATATCTTTTGTTCAAGACCAATTTTGGATTGCGTTTTAATTTTCACACCTGCCATGATCCAAAGAAAATATCATTCTGGGATGTAGGCAACTAGAAATACAGATTTAAAGAACGGATGTGTACTGGCGGTAATGAGCTGGGTTAGCAAGAACTTATGGGTGTGCGAAGGAGATGGGATGGTTCACTTAAAAACCTCTAGATTTTCTTTTCATGTTGTTATCTAATTTTTTTTACTTGTATAATTTGATATAATCACAAAAAAACTACCCGGGGCGGGTCTTGGTCTTATAGGTAACTAATTACGCTACTGCTCCAAGCGTGGACGACAAAGCCTGCGCCGAGTGTAACATCAGATCAATCAAGAGGGGTTTTTAAACTCCAGTAAATTTTATTCTTTACACATAAAAATGTGTAAACGATTTTTTTTTTGTAGAAAGACATTTACAAATGAATAATCAATTGTAGTTAAATTGGGATAGTGACATAACTCCGTGATATCATGATAAGCTCAGAAGCTCACAAATTTTGATTCAATTAACTATAATTGTAGAGAAAAAATCCAATTCTTTGTAAAGCATTGTGGCACATTTTACCTACCGTTCAAACTCATGAACTCAGTAAGTCTTTTGAAATTAGGGAACAGTATAAAACTTCGTAAGCTTAATCGTTAAATAGGCAATGTGGGTTGGGTTTCCATTGCAAGTTTCTGGAAAATTGATTTATTGATATAGAAACGTAGAAATAAATAAAAATTTAAAAAGGATCGGCAAAAAATGGGAAAAAACCAATTTTCACTTGTTGTAACTTTGAAGTTTGTTAAACTTTAGTGCTCCAAATTTAAGGTTTGCAGCTGAAGGTTTCTTAGGTTAAAACCCGTATTTTTACTCTTTTGCAATCTCTTACATAAAGCCGATCTTTAATTTTCTGAGCCCCAAATGCTTATTTTGATAAGAGAAATTAAGTTTCTACTGAAACTTTCAAAAAGGAGCACTGTCCCGTTTATTTCTACAGAGATTTTTTAATTAGAACGAGAGAATAGCGGAAATAGCAAAAAAAATTAAATTAAAAAAAAAGAAAGTTTGAAAAAATTTTGGAAGTTTATTAATTGTTTGGGGAAATCCCCTGTAAAGTAAAATGTCAACTTGATCTTGGTTCAAACCAGGTTCAAATTTTTCAACTGCGCCCTCTACTACAATTTTACTAGTGCGCCCTCTATAGGGAGATTAGATTATAATTACAGAGACCTACATAGCCCAGCCCTCCACTTCTCCAGCAGTTGCCGGCATCATATGTTAAATGTCAAGGCGTGCGCAGCGGTATGCGTACGCATGCTAAAACTAGCCGTGGTAGTTGTTTGAGCTAGTGTATTTGAAACATGTTGGAGCGAAATCGTAATGTGTTGTGATATTGAACAGTTTCTAGTGATGAACCATGGCAGAAATCAAACGTGCCCAGTTAATTCCCTTCGGATCCCAAAAACAATCGGACAAGCCGTCAAAGGAATCCCGAAAAACCCTAAGATTATCGGTGGTACTGCCAGAACCTAACGAAGACACATACCCCGAATTCAACTACAAAGATGAACTCGCTGCTACAAAGGTAATTCAACAAAAAATGGTCACGAATCGGGTCCAGCCCGACCCCGAAGCCATCGCAAACAAATGTGGAATTTATCAAAAATGTGCTTGGCGGGAGTCACAAATTCCGGGGGCCCCCTAGTGGGGGCCCTCTAGACCAAAAATGTCGCCACGATGCGGTTAATTATGTAGCTTACATTTGCGTCGCCATGTTTGAAGGGTATGCAATACGAAAAAGGACTCGGCATGGCCCGGACTAGGGGGTTGGGGGCCCCGCTCGCCGGGCACTCCCCAGCTCCCGCCCGATATCGATCACGCCCCACTGGGGTTCCGAGCACGTTGCGGGGTCCTTACGCGACCCGCCTCATCACAATTCAGCCTTATTTACAAACGTTGCGTGAAAAATCCATTATTGGCCGACCGGTAATTAAGTTAACATTTTCTAAGTTGGCAATAGTGCTGTCACGATCGTCTTTTTTTAACAATTCTTTAATTCATGCCACAGATATGTAGACCCCAGCATCTCGACTTGTAACGCATAATATGTTTAATTTCAAACATCCAACTATTTCGTTAATTCAAGAGTTTTTTTTACTCAAAAACCTTAATAAATAACAATAATTCTCGAGCCCGCCACGTTAAAATCGCTCTATTTATTACTAGTTGTGTATGCGCTCTCGCAGGCTGCACCTACGGACTAACCTAATGCAAATAGAATATTATTTTTAGGCAACTTGATTAGTTTAATAATTAAATTTGATTGTCGCCAAGATCGCAGGGACGCAACAAAAATACTTATTAGCAATAAATAATAATAATTGCAATAAGAAAAGTTAAAAACTATCCGTAATGTGGCGCGCAAATAGCAGGAGCGCAAGCAATCGAGGAGGTTTCCACAACAAAACGGTGTGCTCGACAACTCCAACTCGCGATTCTCGCCTTTATCGCAAGTGATGACTGGGGTTACGGTTACGGCGGTTGTACGCGGAATTTGTGCAAATGAACCAGTTTCTCCGGTTTGTTTTGGATTTTACTTTCGACACGTAAACACGTTGTAGGCGATTCTTTTTGTTAATTTCGTTTTGTTGCAACGGACGGAAACGGATGAGCTGTGGCCTGTGGTATAATAAGGAAGTTAATCAGGACTGCATTCAAGTTACTCAGCGTGGAAGTAACTTCAGTTCTAACGTTCGTTGTTCAGCATAAATTAGTATCGGAATCGTTCATGGTGCCGTTTTGCGACAGTATTGTGCAGTGCAATTGTTGAAATTCGTCGGGACAAACAACAAGGGCAACATTTTTTTGCACCATTTTTACAATAAATTAAAATCGTAACCAGTTGTTTATTTATTTTTTATTGAAGAGTCGCGGGCAATAAGTCGTAAAGTTTTCCAGGGTTGCAGGTGGCTGTCTAAACTTTTATTTTGATTTTTTTTTATGCGTTTTATTACAAAAAAAAAACTTATTTATATACAAAAGATTCACAGACACCTTTTTATAATATGCTGATGTATTGACAAATTCAAATCTCCTGATGACGATAAGGTTTTTGAAATTCTTTTGTGGCGCCAATTATGTAAAGGTTTCATCAACATTAATCTTGTTGACAAAATGGTTTGGTAGTTTGTAGCTAACTGCGAAAGGGTTGCAGCGAGTAATGATTGTGTATCTGAAATGGAAGATCACATCCCAGCATGAAATTCGAAAGAAGTATTAAAATTATAAAATTACAAACTGCTTATAAGCGAAGATGACTAAATTTGGTTTCAAAAAGCATTTAATTTATTTCATAACAAAAAAAGGAATAATACGTATGTTATTTTGTTTCTCTTTGTCATCTTTCAATTGGCGTATCATTTAAAGTTTGGCAAGCACCTCAGTTACTAACTTTAACTGGTTACTGAACAACTCACCTCCGCTATTAACTAAAGACCTTGTAAAAGAGATTACGGTTTATAATTTTAACCCCATTGTGGCCACTAATAATTGATCTAGACGAAGATTAGAGTGCCTGTGTATACGCATGTGACATACCTCTGTGAGCCGGGCATAACGCCATCTCGTGGCTCTGTGAAAGCAAAACTGGGGTGTCAGCTGAGATACGTTAAACGCGCCAAAACGTAGAGTTAAAATCCATTGAGCAGTTCTAATTCTTTATTTTTTTCTCATTATGGCTCTATACATCATTTATTTTAGATTTCAGACTATTTTCCTAAATACATTTCGTGAGAAATCGATCTCAGAGACTGTAACGTTATCAATTTGTGTTAAATAAAGAATTATCAGAACAGTATTGGAACAATGCTATGCTTTATGCTCGATTATGTGCTTTAAACTCTTTAATTTCCCCAATTCTCTTTCAACAATGAGAAATTAATTTTTCGCTATTGCTTTTGTTTTATTATTATTTTTATTGTTAGTGAAATCAGAGAAGTAAATATATACCACAAGCGAATCATTTTCGGGAGATAAAGTAAATAATTCTCATTACGAGATAAACGTCCAGATAACGGTTTTCGACTTCTTGATTAAATCTGTTAACTGCACAATATTAATCAAATTAATATTAATCATGTGCTGCAGTATAGCGGTCAAAACGCGTTATCCCTATTTTCGTTCTTATGGGAGCGCCACTAGAGCTACGCAACAAGTGGACAAGCCTTGCAGAAGAAATAAATAATTTTTTCTTTACCGATCCCGGATTGTAAGATAAACCTGTGGCGAAATCAAACTATTGACTTCACCAATTTTGGTTTAATAGCGAATTGACCTAATACACAAAACCAGAGCATTGCGAGTATTACCAAAGGTGACGTGGCAAATTTTGTACCCATAAGCTTTAAACAGGTTTTTGGGTTTGTTTATGGTTTCCTTTGGAATCACTTTCTGAAATTATCATTAATTAATGTTATTGAATTATTGATCCAATTGAATTGTTTCCTTTTTGTCACCACCTCCCAACGACGTTCAGCTCGAGTTACAAATTGGCAAACTTCACGTAAGTATAGTTTAGTTGAGGTAGGCCCAGGCCGTCTACCCATTCATCATAAGTCAAATTAAATTTTAATGAGACCACCTTCTCTTATTACATTTGGATTTATGCTGAGTTCTAAGGAATACAAACAGTCCACGTATTAATGTTCAGAGGTGGTTCAAATTGTTATGTTTATCTCGGGAGGAAGTTGTGATAGTAATATGTATATAAGAGCCAGGTGCTTTAGGAATTAAAACACGATGCTGTCGTGTCAAATTAGCAATATGTGTGTAGAGTGTAGAGCAATAAAATTATTTGTTTTAGTGCTGTATAAGTTTCACTATAATAAAATATCGCACCTAAAGTGAAAGCTGTAACCACGCCTAATTGATCGTTAAGTCAGGAAGTACGAACTATAGTTTAAAGCTACAGTCGACCGTGGGTCAAAGACTTATGTTGTAAAATTGCACGCACAGTTTCATGCAAAATTAATTACAATTTAGAAGGAAAAAAAATTACTTTAGTTGACTATTGCCCAAAAGTAAAGAACGCTATAATCTCTGAGAATAACGGAAAGTTTTTAGTCATTTATCGTTAAAAATCAAAAAGGCAAGAAAAACTTGTATATAGCCTTTTGTCGGGGTACATGACTTCAGTTGTTATAAAAACTATAAACAAGCGCACTGGATAAGAGTAAAAACAGAGCAATCGTAGTCGTCATTCATTTCACGAGAACGTTACACAGAAAACTGTTGTCTCTACTTGTTTCTTCTCTAACGTACAAATTTCAAAAATACTTTCTATTCCTGAAAAACATGTTGTGCATCGAGTTGGGCAGCCGTCTGAATTTTGTTACTTTTTTCAGAAGTTCGAAAAGCGCAAAGAGTCCAACGTGGTGACCAACGGTTTGTCCGGGCCAGGAGACCTCGAAGACGATGATGACGACGTTAGAAGGATCGCGAAACAAATGGAAGAAAAATACGTAATTTTCGCGCCATTTGTCATTAATTTGCCATTTATAAGTTTACGGTTTTAGGGTGGTGCAGTTCCGACCAACAAGAAGAAGCGGAAAGGACGCAAGGATGATTACGCCGATATCGGAATGGGTTACGATGAATCCGATTCCTTCATCGATAATACCGACGGTTACGACGAAATGATACCACAGAACGTTACCACTCTTCATGGCGGTTTCTACATCAACAGCGGAGCGCTCGAGTTTAAAACCGACGACGAAGCGAACTCGGACTTTTCTTCAAGTTCCTCTGACGATGAGAGTTCGAAGAAAACGACTAGTCGAAAAGTAAATTTCTTATTTTTATTTTGTTCTCTTTTAATTATTGGATATCGTTGCAGCGAATAATTGAATCATCAGATGAGACTGATGGAGAAAATAAGACTGAATCCGTAGATAAAATGAAACAAATAGAAAAGGTATGGTGGGTTTTAAGTTTTTTCGAGTTAATACCCTTAAACTTTCAGAAGCGAAAAATGCAAAATGGTGGCAACGGTATGCAGCAGGCTCTCAAGAAAAAACTGATGGGATCCAACAAAATCTACATTAAGAGGCGAAGGTTGCTGGATCCGGATAAAAAAACAGTCAAGGAACTTTTGAAGGAGAAACGAGAAGACTTGAACATGTCCGTTCCTCCAGAACTTACAGCTGAAACCTCGATAATTCGTAAGCTATTAGATTTTTCGATGATCTCAAAATAATGATTGATTTTTAGCTATCGATGATACTGATCAGAAGGACAATAAAAAAATGTCCATATCCAGCGTGACGGACGTCATAGAATCAGTAGTGAAAGGTTTGGCGAAAGATAAGAAAAATTCTATACTCGAAGAAACTAAAAATCCCGTAGGCAAACCACTTGGTAAGTCAGAGGAAAACAGACATTGAACCTCGTAGATTAACATTAGAAGGTTCATGTTTTTAATTTACTACAGTTGTTCCAGTAACAAATGCTTCAGCAATTTCTGCTTCTAATGGAGAATCTAGTCATGATCCCGTAATTGTCTGCAAAGACTTAAAACTACCGGAAAACTTGCCTGGAGAAATAGTCGAAGTTATTACGGCTATTAAAAGTTTGGCCCCGAAAAGTATGGACGGAAAGAATTTTACGTCAGAAATCAATCACATGGTTTTAAGGTAATAATCTAAACGTTTTGGTTAACGTATTAAATGGATTGTTGTAGGCTAGAACGCAAGTGCAAGTGTTTGGGTAAACCTTCTAAGATGAAGGTTTATGAACATTTAGCGTTATCAATTAATTGTAAAACTGAAACTTTAATTAGACGCGCCAAGAGTTTAGTTCTGGACGACGAACAGAAAAACCTCAAATCTCTGTTGTCCGCGTACGTTTTTAACAATGCCAATTGCTAGAGATAAATTAATCCGTAATTAATTGCAGGTTGGGGGTTGAAGTTAACAAAATAATGCCCGCTCTACTGGAAAGCCGCGAAAAGGAAAGCCAAAAAGTTTTACAAAAAAGGTAAGCGCTCTAGAGGCTGTTTTTTTTTAATTAATTAATAAATTAAACAATTTTTAACAGGTTCTGCCAAGAAGGATTGGATAATGAGGAGGTTAAGTCGCTAAGGATGCCGAAAAGACGGTTCCAATGGAACGACGTTACTAAGTAAGTTTGCAATAAGCACAAGTCATTCTGTTGCTAAAGGAAACTATTTCTTCTAATAATCTGTAACCTCGAAAATGTAAGAGTTTCTAGCAGTAATATCTTATAGAACTTTAGTAGAAAACGTCCAGAATATCAAAAGTTTAATTCTATAAATTGATTTTGTTTACATTTTTATCCTGCACGGATGAGAAGGCAACTCTCTTCTAATCGTGCCCGTATTGGTGGTCTTGAGCCCCTGTTTGTTTAATGTTCCTGATTTATTCAAATTTTTCAGGAAGTTGCTGAAGGATATCCTGCTGATGAAAAAGCGATGTTTGCTGATGGAAGGCAAGGCCAGGGAGGTGCTGGACGCCCAAATGGCTTCGTTTCTGAAGTCTGACATCCAAATTTTATGGCCAGAAGGCTGGATGTCCATGAATGCCCTTAACAAAATCTACACAACTTACGCGGACCCCAAGCGATTGCTCACAAACAGTTCCAGCCCAGCTCCCGTTACTCCCCTCGTCGTCAAACCTCCGAGTACTTCAGTGTCTATAAAAAACCTGCCCCAAAGCTTTAATAGTAACAATATATCAATAACACCAATAGTAGTACCACCCAAGAGTGAAACTAGTACTAGAGTCAATAGTATTACTAACGATATTAGTGTAAGCAAAGCTAATATTGATACCACAATCAATCTGTCAATGAAATCACTGCCAGACAAATCGCAAACGAGTCCATCTCAATGTGATATTAACCCGTCATCACCCAAAAGGGAATTGGAGGGTAAAGTGAAGGTGAAATCGACAAGTGAGTTGATGAACCCTTCAAACAATTTAAAAAAAAACGTGTCGGAACCAGCCGTGGATAACGATGATAGTGTAATAATAATCGATACCCCCATTAAGGAGGAATCGCATAAAGATGAAGACAGTTATGGTCAAGTTATTGATCTATCCGATAAAAACGATTCAAAATCGAAACCGGAATTCAAGAATAAGTTCAGTGATGTTAAAGATACTACTATTAGCCCCTGCAATCAGTTAATTTCCGAAGCCAGGAGTCATCTGAGTAAACATCACGAACTTAGCATAACTCCGACGTATCCTTCTAGTTCGAAAGTTGAACATTCAAAACCAAAAACTAGTTGTGACGACATCCAAAAAGTGATGGAGGACTTGAAGGTGTTGCAGAAGATGTCATCGCCAAAGAAAAATGCGGATCCGTCACCGACCAGTTCTGCTGTATCTGTTATCGCGGTAAATAAAAGTTTTGCTCCGAAGCCCCTACATAATAGTAGCACGATGCAACGGATAGACTATACGAAAAGTGATTTAAATAGCAGTTTTCAGGACGAGTTTCAAAAGCAACTGTTCAGTGCTTTCAACCATATTTCAGCGAATTCCGGCAAAAGCAGTTACAATAGGTGTAGTTGATTTCTTTATTATCTTATGTTTCTTTTATTGATTTGTTGTTGTAGCATCGATAGATTTCCCCACATTGCAAGCGGCTCCACTATGGTAACCGGTGATAAATACTACCAGGTTTGATTTAGTTTCTCATTAGACCGTATTGATTCATGCTAAAGTTTCAGAACGCTAATAACAATTATGCCCAAAGTTCTAACGGGCATAAGAGCAACGCGTCAGCGCCACATTCAGGTAATATCATAACGGTTAATCATGGTATTTCGTCTCTAACTGATTTTTGTCCACCAGGTACATATAGCATATTGGATGATATGTTTGCTAATTTACTCACTCAATATGGATACGCAAAAGAAGGTATGAGGTGTGCAAATATATCTTATAGTTAGTGTTGGACTTGCGAATGGATCAGGCACAGTAACGAATTTTGAGTGGTAGTAGTTTGGGTGCCTGATTTTAAGTGTCGTGTCTTATCAAGGTGCGTTTCTTGTCAACTGGACATGCCTTCCAACAATGTCGTCGCTTTTGATAACGTTTTATTAATGAAGTAGCACTGTCAATTCCAGTCACTATTTTGGTCGTGCTGGGTCTAAATCGTCTCTATTCTGTGCTTTTAGCTGTTGGCGGACACAACATTGTAATACATAAATGTCAGTTAATAAATTAGCTTTAGGGTAATGGTTGTGAAAGTAATTAACTAATAGGTCATCCTTACCAACTCTGAGCTATTAAAGTGTACTGCAATTTTAACTGATACTGCGGAGAATGTGGAAGTGTATTAGGAAACTCCAATCCTTTGCTGTTTGAACTGAAATTTGTTCAGCCGCTGTAGTGTAAAAAAGATGCGTAATGAAAAACGAAACGCTCTCCACGATATGTATAACACAAGCCTGGAGATGGAGTAAGGTTTATGATACTGTGGGTGGAAGGTGGATTCTGCTGAATATACGCTCTTGCAAGAACACTGTGGAGTCCTGATAATTACTACCGACGCCATCGATCGCTCTGGGTGGCTCCAAGTCACACCAACGGTTCTCTACACGCATTGCTTAGAATCTTCATTTCTTCAATTTTATTTTTAAAATTCTTTAGAACCAAAATAAATTGAACAAACAAAAGTGTTTTGGTAGACGATATATTTTAATAGTAACATTAAAACTTTATTAAAATTGGCGACGTTTGTGAAGCGCAGTAGACGAGAACGCGCCTAAATACCTTGATGTCCTTCTAATGCTAAGGTTTGATTTGTTCCCAACTAATTCTTCGTAGCTAGTAAAATCTTTGATTTTGGTTAGCCAAATTCAAATATTCTCTTGTAGTCTTAATAAGAGACGCCTGTCTTACCCTTTTTACGCTTTTATTTGCACTCCTTAACCTTCTGGCCAATATGAGTTAATTTTATTGATATTTCAATTGCAGCCACCGCGCCGAAGCCCCATCAGAAATAGATAAGACAAACCCGTCTTATTTGTAATGAACATTATGTATTCTACTGCCAACTTTTATAATGTTATAGGTTGTTTTTTGTGTTAATTTTGTAGAAAGTGTTATGGATTCATTCCTTGTAATTAATTTTGTAATTATTTATTTTACTGTAAATTTTGTAATAAAGATTGTGATTTTCGAAATATATTTTTTAAATAAATTTTAAATGAAAGAATTTGAAATATTTACAGCGTGCTTCCAAAATAACTGACCTTTTCCTCAAACATCAGATTTAACGTGCCTAACGAGTGCTTTACACAATTTCAGTGCAACGGAAGTCATTTATTATTATTTACTAGCTGATCCGACATCCGTCCTATGCAATAAAATGAGAAAAAGCGTATTTCTGAGTGATCATTGTATCTATTAAAGATTGTGGCTACGAATTTTCAATTTGAGTACATTTAAATTTACACCAATTGAAAATTTTACATGCAAGATGAATTCTATCGACAGTACACTGCTGGAATGTGATCGACTCTGAACCATGTGGTTTTATTCCATAATTTAAGTCAGAATTTCATAGCCACTAAATGATTTAGTTTCTTCGATTAAATTTGAAATGACAATGAATCTCAAGGTGTTTTATAGAGCAACTAATTTGTATCAGTAAATGTGTAGAATCTATTTCTGAAACCATTGAGCCCAATGGCTCTGGTGGCGGAACGAATTATTATTTTTCAACTGAACACATTTAATTGAGTTATTTCCATCCCCCGACCCCGAATCAACCGAATATGTTGTTCCTAACGTCAGTTATGATCGAGAGAGCATGCTAAAACAATGTTTTTTTCAGTTTGTTCGTATTTTCCGACTTTCTTTCCTGAAAACTTTTCCAGGACCATAACAAACAAAATATAGTCCGAATGGTGAGTTATGGTCTTGAGTACATACAAAAAAAATCTCACAGAAAAAAGCATTTTCTGTTTTTCCCGAATTTTCTGGACAAATTTCTAATTTTTCTTTCCCTGAAAATCTCATTCGGACTGTAACGAACATTTAAAATCAATAGCCAAATCGGTTTAGCTGTTCTCAAGTGATGGGCTTAACAACGAAGAGCATTTAATTTCTATTTATATAGACACATTTAGTTTAATATGTAAGTTTTCCCTACTTCTTGATGTAAGGCGATGCACATATTTTTATTTGTATTGTTTTCAATACCCATCGAAAAATAACTATTTGCTATCTTGAAGAAAAAAACTCGGTAAACTAGTCTTTAGTAACTAAACGAATAATTGTTTTAACAGACTGAAATTAGTAATTTAGAGTCAAGATTTTAAATGACAAATTACAGAATAATTCTTGCTCCATACATGTTAGCGCGCTAAATTTTAAATAGTGGAACTGCTTTTCTTAGTAGTGGCGCTGCGGTCGCCGGAAACTCCTTGCAGTCTCCGCCATTTCATTTCTTTTCTGTTCTTGTTCAGTGTACCTAGGTATGTTAAAATTTGTATTATTTAAAAATTAAACTATTATCGATTTAATTTAAACAAAAACCCACTAAAGCCCTTCACCTTTATCAGATTATCTTAGTAAAACCGAATTAACACCCAAGACAATATTGTTTGTTATAGGTTATGTGTATGCCATGTGGTTTGATAATATCAATAAATTGTGGTTTTAGGCTGAAAAATGACGAACTCCAAGGGTTATCGTAGGGGAACTCGGGACTTGTTTTCTCGCAAGTTCAGGAAACATGGCGTTATCCCCCTTTCCACATACATGAAAGTTTATAAAGTTGGTGATATCGTTGATGTCAAAGGGAACGGTGCTGTTCAAAAGGGCATGCCGTACAAGGTGTACCACGGAAAAACTGGACGCGTCTTCAACGTAACTGCTCACGCTTTAGGTGTTATTGTCAATAAACGTGTGGGTGGCAGAATCATTCCTAAAAGGATCAACGTTCGTATTGAACACGTCAACCACTCCAAGTGCCGTCAGGACTTTTTGACCAGAGTTAAGCAAAACGAAAAATTGCGAAAAGAGGCGAAGGAAAAGAATGTCCGAGTTGAGCTGAAGAGGCAACCGGCGCAACCCAGACAAGCACACATAGTTAGTGGAAAACAGCCAGCGATACAGTTGGCTCCAATTCCATATGAATTTATCGCTTAATTTGTAATTTCGTCAATATAACTATGACTTAAAAGTTTTCAGTGTTTTATTTGTGGGGGTTAATAAAAGAGACGTTTATTTCAATTTATTTATATCTAACGAATATTTACAGAATAAAAATAAAATCTGCTTAGCAGCACTTCATTGTATCTTCTACATCTTTAATTAATAACAGATGCCTGTATGTCCTGGGTCAATCGAAATAAAGTGAATTTTACTTTTTTACACTATGACAAATGACATACTTAAATATACCTTTACATTATACATTTATAAATAGCAGTTCTTGATTATCTAGGTATTATTGCTAATTATAAAAAAGCGTAAACAAAATAAACAGGAAAAAATTCAATGAAAAGCTGCAAAAATAAATTAAATGTAAACAAGTAAAATTCACCCAATCAGTGGTTGATGCTATTCAACCGCAACGAAACTGTCTTTTCTTGATATGCAGCCGCCTCCCCGGCGCAACGTCGGAATGTTTGTTGCTGTTGAAGGCATCGAAAACTAAAGGTTTTTCGAGTACGGTTAGAATGCAACAAATTATGCGAAATGATCGAAAATATAGACTCAAAGATCAAATAATAAAAAGTTCTAATAAATAAATAATCAACAAAAATTTGGGATTTCCTCATATTTACAATGTGTGTTCTTTACCCGTCCCAACACAATGAGGGACTGTTTGTACTTGAATAAAATCCTCTCACTGATTAAGGCAAGGAGCAGCAGAGCTCATAAGCTCTCTCGGGACTGGTAAAAAAGAATGTAGCCTGTTTCTGAGGATTTTTGAGTGTCTGAGGTGAGGCCGTAGAAGTCTTCTATTGTCGAAGCATCTATTTTCTGAAAAAGACAGAAAACAATTAGACTTTTCGCTTAATTGATCGTCTCCGTTATATTATAGCAGTAGTAAAATGAGGTAAATCTGCATTAGGAAAGACATGTGCCGGAGACATGAAATGCATTCGTTTGCAGATAATAAAAACAAAATAAATTATTTTCTCAAGACCTTTTAAAATCATAACACAGTACAATATTTTCGCAGCACCACGGAAAACGACGGCCAATCAGCCAAGCACTTGATAAAGTCATCTATAGGTTGGACTGATAAAACTTCATTCGCTTACTTACGTTCTGAATGTTTTAATATGTTGTAGTGGGTGGTTCTGATTAATTATAACAGAAAATATCCTCTCATGTTTATGAAAGAGTTCTTGAAAAGAAGTGCAGAAGTGCAAGGGACTAAAGCTAACAGATGAACAATTCTAATTTGTTATATAAATTTGTTGCTACAAAATTGTAGAAATAATTTTAATAACCACTTTTAGGAATTCAACTACTTCTAGATAATACATTCAATTAAAAAATATATGGAGCTGTAGCTGCGGCATCAATAAATTTGATACAAAATATTTCCAAGTATATATCCCACTTTTTGAATGTTTGTTATACACTGCACATGGCTTTATCGTTCATTTTGATTCCAGTTCTACCACTACGAAAATTTAACTTAAATATCAAATTTTCGTCGTCTCGTTAAGGCCCAATGTTTCAGTTTTCAGTCATGGGCTAACTTTAAACCCCAGTTAATATCAATAGAAGCAATGCAAATCACGGGCCTAAGTGTTGACATATTCATCAGAGTTTGCTTCCTCGAACTTTAAATCAGGGCGCTTTCCACATCCAAATTTGTAGATGGCTTAGGTTCGTTTTAATTCTTAGGACACATCTTGTGGCCGGTCGTCTTTTCTGCGTAGCAAAGCGAGTTGAAGCAATTGCCGCGCGTTTTATGTCCTGTTAGCATTAAAAAATGTGGAGAACATCAGAGAGATTTAATTTTTAATCAAGCTGTCTGCTAACTTATATTTGACGTAATTTTTCATATCAGTCTCTAACTATTACTACTTTTACCAAAAACTACGAAATGTAATAATAGAATAGCTCATAGAGCAAAGCGGGTAGGCACTCCTTCAGCCACACCCTTGCACTCACCAAACAAACGCATAATGTCAGGGCGCGAACAGTTTCGTTTGCCGAGGCGGGTCAAAAATTGCACTTTTAACTTTAACATTAAATTTCAAAAGGTGCATGCTTTTTTTAATCCTAACGCGTTTGCATGCTTTCCTAGAGATGCGTGAAGAGACAGGAAAAAAATTCAAAAGTAGAGGGAAAAACTGGTCAAACGTTTAGAAGTATGTGTTGAGAATAAATTCAATTATAACGGTAATTGAATTTATTGTCAACACATCGTTTCCAGATGGAGATGAGGAAAAGAAATTGGCCTTTCAAAAAATTGCCCGACAGAAACCAAAATCACGAAGAACCAAAAACTAAAGCGGATAACCAGGTTTTTAATTTTTGATTTTACTTGATTTCACAACTATTTTCACTGTCGTATTATTATTGGCTTTTAGAGTTCCTGCCAGTGAGTGTATGAAACAAAAACAACTGCGGTTCAAAAATTGAAATTTAAACCGCAGATTTGGGATCTAATTAGCAGGGAAAAAATGATGAAAAAAATATAATTATTAATTAGAAAAAAGAATATTAATTATACCCACCTGACACTTTTCAAAAAGTCAACACATGCGATAATATGAAACAAATGCAAATGTTTACTTTAACAATAAATAATTTGTTCCATGTTACTTAAGTCTGATGCAAACCTTATTATCCGCGATTCTTTAAGGAATAGTCTACATGCAATCTGAATCGCATCAATAAAAATAAGCGGACCTCTTTGTATGTTATCTGTTCAACACACGTGAAACGGATTATACCTATCTACCTGACTTTACGGTTTCTGAAGATGCTTTGGTGCACTTAAAAAATTATGACTACTGCATTGTGTCATTCAGGTGCAAGGAAGAACGATAAAAAAACTGTAGCGAGATAAAATGAAGAAACAAATTTCAACGAAACGGCGGAGACGTCGCTATCTTAAACTGCTGCCTGTACAAATACACGAATATTGGTCCAGCACAGTAGGAAAACTTACATCAACTTGGTCATCATCAAAGAGGAGCCAGAATCCGTGACTCTTCACTATACTTATGTAATGGCCTCTGTTAGGCCCACTTCCACAGTGTATCACAACGGCGACTAAATCATATAGTCTATCAGGATTAACAGCATCGTCCGACTGAAAAAGATTGTGCATGAAATTAGATTTGACATCGTTTGATCGACTTACCGTGTTGAAAAGCCTCAGTTCTAAAGGGAACACGACTCGATGTGACACTTTAATGTGCCTATTGTATTGTTCCATATACTTGAAACGTTTGAGATGGAGAGCAAGAATCATGGGCAATTTTTTTACCCGCATCCGTTTTTGCGCTTCCTGGTAACTACTGCAGTTATCACACTTAAATTTATTATCGCTACACAGTGTCTCTGTATTACTAAAACACCGCAAACAATGTGTTATGCTGGTGTTCTGTTCGATGTCCACTTGCAGGTCAAAGAAGTCTTCATCCTTGCTACTCACATTCTCACAGTTCAAGCATCTAGTTTCACTGGTCAATATACCCTAATAAAAATATAATCAGCATACAGATATTTAATATGTGAAATATTTACCTGAAATATTTCATGAACCCAAGTCGGTTCCGGTGGATTGTGTGTCGTTCCATTCTCGCCTGACACTTTTGATTTGATGTTATTAGTTGTAGAGTTCTGCTGCCTTTCAGCTGAAATTCACGAAATTATACAAAAATGCGAGGTAAATTTAAAACTTACCCAAAATTATTTCGCTAATGTGGTTAATTAGAAAATTTAAAAATTCATGTGCATCTTGTTGCATGTAATTATCGAACTCTTCTACAAAACTCAAGATTATTAAAATTATTTACAAAGTAACAACACTAACCTTTTTCTTTTCGTAGCCTTGCTATAAATTTTTTTGGTGCAATAGAACCTACTTTCTTTTTTTGAGTGGCAATACTGTGGAATAGATCTGCAAGACATGTAAGCAGCGTTTCCTTAGTCCGCTTGTTCTTCGCTTTGTACTCCAAAACCTTATCTCTAAATGGCTTGCAGAAGTATAGAGCTTGAAGAACGGAGTTGCTGTAGCACGTATTGCCAAACTAGAAAAGAATATTGCGTGATTACTGGTAAATTACTTGCATAGTGTGACTCACATTGACTAAACCAAAGTAATGTTCATTGGAAGGAAACTGTTCAGAACCAATATCTCGCTCCAACTGGGATATATTCGCACCCTAAAACCGACGAAGGTTCTATTAAACGTAAATTAACTTAATAAAATGATTAATTATGACAGACAGTGACACTGATAGATTGTGGTTAACCGATCTAGTAACCGACATTTAATAAACACCGGCGAGTGTTTTCACGCTGTTCCGTCCTCTTACCATATTTTATTTGCTAATCCATTACGTTTATGTTAAAAACGTCCGAAAACAATACATTTAAATCACCAAACTTCCCCATTATTGCATTTTGACAGCTGTAAAACAACCCATGATAACAGAAAGTGACAGTTGTTGCGTCACTAAATTCCCCAGAAAACGCCAGGGGCGCCAATTGCGGGACGCCCCATTCCACCAATTTTCAAAAAAACTAGGCGCGGTCTTTCAATAATTTCTTCGACTTGCTAACTTTCGAAAATTTTCTAAATGGTTAATCCAGTTAATCAGTCCAGGTGAAGCAAAATTCAAATTGCCAAAAACAACTTAATATTTTGAATGAACAAGCGGCAATTAACTGTAAGTATTAATTATTATAAAAAGAAAGCATCAACAGCCAAGAGCAAAATTTATTAATTACTTTTCAGAAGCACATTTAAAATTCGTGTTTAGTTGCGGAATTCTTGGCATTACCGCATTCAATATTTTTCACAATAACACCGTTCAAGCTGTTACTGGCAACTGAGTAAGGAAAAAAAGGAATTCCATTGCAGGCAGCAGCAAAATTTCCTGAATTA
The DNA here is from genome assembly GCA_905333025.2 of Pyrochroa serraticornis. Lineage (NCBI taxonomy): Eukaryota > Metazoa > Arthropoda > Insecta > Coleoptera > Pyrochroidae > Pyrochroa > Pyrochroa serraticornis. The sequence goes on along the minus strand of HG995157.1, from coordinate 912,668 downwards.
TCCATGACGACTACAGCGCCAGCAAACTTGGGATAGGTTTCGGCAATCCTAGATATAGCTTCGTCTGCTGCTTGTTGGGGGGTTCGTCCTCGACGCATCTCTTCCACAGCTAAGAAGCTGCAAATAATAATGATGAAAGATTTTGATATTTTCCGGTATTGTTTTCTACGCATAGCTTTTATTAAACAGTGGCGTTGAGTGAATAATATATTATTTACTCAAGGGTAGTAGTGACGAAGATGTATATGATTACATACAATAAAATATAAAATAAAACTATTTAGAACAAAAACAAACTCGCCTGGGTAAAAATCTCATCATGATATCACCATCTCCAGTTGCCACAGCGGCTCCAACTCTGTTATCAGCATATGCTCCAGCGCCAGGTAAAGGAGCATCTCCTATTCTCCTAATGAAAAGACACATTTATTTAGTTTTTAGCTTAATTGATCCACTACCCTGGAATTTTGTATTTGGCACCGTTTGAAGAAGTTCCCGCAGCTATATCACCATTTTCATCAATAACTATCATTCCAATAGTGTCATGGTTAGTTGAACTAAATAAATTTGAATTGTCGTTAATACTGTTCGACATGGCTGGATTGTAAGGTCCACACGATTTTGTAGGATCAGGTTCCACGTTCTGTAAACATTTTATTAACATTCTATGAGAATTTTGTAATTTCCTCATATACAGTCCAAAAATTTGGTTGACAACTGTTGGATTTCCAGGTTCTCCACAAATTCCGCGAATAATCTGTGGCCAAAGAGGTTTCTGAATAGTCAAAATTTTTAGCGAATTCTGTGGCTAAATCTCCAACTAAAATCGAATGCTTTGTGTATTTCAAAACGTGACGAGCGATACTGATGGCATCCTTTATCCTTCTTAAGCCGCCAACAGCTCCCATGTTCATGGTTGATCTATAACAGCAAATATGCGCCATTTGCTTTGTTAAAAAGATAATTACCCATCGAAAATCATGGCATCAAGTGTAGTTTCTCCGTTTTCGTCTGGACTGCCACCAAAACCTACAGTGTGTTCACATTGAATGAGTTCGCAGGTGGCACAACCAACAGTTACAGCATCCACAGCACTAATCGATGTTTGTTCCATGATGGACCACGCTATAATTTTTTTTTTAATTTGAACATGAAAAAGCAAATTTGTTCTACCTTTCAGTGTTGCTTCAGGAAATCTCCAAGTATTTATCACAATTGGAAACTCTCCATAACATATCGCTAATAGCGATAGGAAGTAAAACGTTTTCATAGTGGCAACGGGCTAGAATTTATAAAAAATATATATTTTTTTAATTTGAAATTGTGCTATTAACAAATCATCAAAATTATCGATTCTTGGTTTCTACAAGACTTCAAAATTACACTGGTACATAGTTATATAAATTCAAAGTATTAGATAAATAATATAATTTGATGAAATATTAATATATGAGAATTAATTATTGTTAGTTGTTGGATCAAGTGATATTTCCTCCTTGGGATTTGATTTTCCTACTTACTAAGCCTGGATAACCGCTTAAACAAGTTGATTTCATTTTATGGAAACACAATTTTAGTGCAGAAGACTAAAAAAAAGTATTATTTAAGAGCTTTAAGAAACCCCCTTTTACAATTTTTGTTGATACGCCACTGCTCAAAAAGGGCGGAATTCCATGATATTAGAGATAAAAGAAAATAGAAAAAAAAATAGAAATAGATTTTCTAGAATCTTAATTCTTATATTTCCGATTAAAACTTACCAAAACAGGTACTTTTTGCACGAAGTGTAATTTAGTTTAATGGTTTAAGTTCTACGACCAATTCAAAAGTGAGGTTAGATGTCTCCAATACTTCACGTCTACTTCTTGTTCTTTTCTTTCTGTAGTATGCACTAAATTTGATGCAACGATTTTAGATAAGACGACTTTTCAATTCGACCAACAAATTTCAAGTAAGTAATACAAAACACTGCACATTTATTAAAATCTTTTTTTATCTTTAGTACTTGCCATTTAATCAAGCTTTTAATTCGACTTGGTGAGTGAAATATGACTGAAATTCCCCACGAGAGCGAGGAAAATCTGTATTCTATACTGCAGTGCAACGAATCTGCAACTTATGAGGAATTGAAACAAAATTATCAACAATTGATAAGAAAATATCATCCGGATAAGCAAAATGGGAAACATAGAGACCATGATAAGTTTTCAAAAATTGATGGAGCATGGAAAATTCTTCGAGATCAAGAATTGAGGAAACAATATGATGCCACAGTTTTACAAGATAGTCTTGACGAACATGTTTTGGTTCATGCAGAATTGGAAAGGAATCAACTAGTATTTAAAGGGGAAGAAACTACAACATATCCGTGCAGGTGCGGCAGTAATTTCGTGATACACCAAGCATATTTAATTGAAGATGAATGCATTGTTGAGTGTAGAGAGTGTTCGAATTGTATTGTTATTAGATGATAAATTGATTTTACTTGTAATTTAATATACTTTTGTTAACACTACATCAAATTATTGTTATGTTTACCATTATATTTCTTTTAACTCCATATACAACGAAGAAATGATTTCAATTATTTATCAAAAAATTAATCAATTGCTCAACTGAGGGTGTTCAGAATGTGATCGAACGTTTGCTCGGTCTCAGTTGTTCTATCTTTGTTTATCGCGCGAATTCTTAATGGCACTAGAGCAAAGCGCAGGCACACTGAACACAAAGCGCTTGAGAGGGGATGCCACATCAAAAAACCGAACTGTCATTAGTGTCAGTTGTGTCAGATTCTTCATCGAAAGAAAATGTCAGGTTTCGGTGATAATTTCGAACAGCCAGAGGTAGATCCTGCTGCGGAATTCCTGGCTCGTGAACAAGACGAACTCGCGGGGCTAGAAGATGAAGTGAAACCTGCCGCCATTTCGGTACCGGTCATGAACGGCGGTAAGGATTGTTGTTAAGGGGCGTATGTGTCTGACTGCTGCGGTGTATTCTGCACGGTTGTAATGCTGAATGGAAAACTACGCATGATTAATTACCTATTTTTCGTTTCGTTTGTTGTTTTTAAGTTGTCGCTTTAACTGTAGATGACCCTTCGTTCTCCACTGGCAGTTTCGAAATGGTTGACGACATCAAGCAAGATGGGGCCATCCCAAAACACGAAACCAGTGATGGTATGTTCACGATAAGTTTACTTATTGTATGTTACACTGGTAGGTGTGCAGAATGTAGCTTTCATTTTTTTTTCTTTAATTTATCTTGTGCTCTCATGATTATGTTACATTATTTCTGTGGACCTATTTCAGACTAGTAACCTAGTCAAAATTAAGCAGGATGTTCTTAAAGCGTCATCACAACATCATAAAATAATCCACGAGGTTACAATTACAATAGCATTTGTATTACTAGAGGTTGATATTGTGGGATAAAATGTAATTATGTGTACCACAAAGTTTCTAAATTGGAGGGACACGTTAGTTAGGCCATATTTTTTTGCATTGGTGCAAAAGCGAGAATTGGGACAAAGGAGTTCTAGGCTCCAACTACCAATAGTTTGGGTATATCCACATATACACTATAAAGCGTTTACGGGCCTTTTAGATTTATACTTGTGAAATATTTCTACTTCTTCATGTCTTTTGTTAACGTCCTCTAGTTCATGCATTGTTTTTCATTTATATCCTCTAAAACAGTTTCTTAATAATAATAATGAAGCATTTATTGTCACTTATATAGATATAAATCCAGAATGACAAATGGTTGTGAATCAGCTATTGCTGGTTTTCATTCACGCCAATATTCTAATTATATCAGATAACAAACAGGTTTTATTCCTAACTTAAACGCAAGAGTTCTATTCTTACCTAAATGTTAAACTTTATCAGAAGTCCTATTAGTCCGCCATACATTGCTTCTCATACAGAGCCTTCTGAACAGCAGCTCTGAAGGTTCTTTAGTTAAAGCGAAATACTTTTCAAACTTATTCAATGCTGTTGGGGCTCTGTATGAAAAGCATTCCTCATATTTTACCGAAAAATGTCTGGGTATAAGAAACTTGTCACTTCTTAGACTAACATTGTTCAATGCCAATCTTCTAAACACTAACTTCTGTTTTCCTAATCTAGTTGGCTTGTGCAGAAACATCAAGAATAGATATGTTGTCCGGTTCGATATTCTAAGCTTGCTCAAAGCGTTTATATGCGAGCTGATACTCTCTCAGAACACAGAACACAAACCGGATGCAAGCATTCTGAACACGTTGAAGTTTGTCACGGCATTGCTTTCTACTTTTTCCACCTGGGATTTTTCAGCCTACATATTTTCCATTTATGTCCCCTTTCATTCTTTCGAGATGCCTCAGCCACTGTAGTCAACGACCCTTAATAAATTCAGTCATCTTTGGTTCTTGTTATGCCTTGCGTTGGTCCTTTGTGCTTAAATGTCTTCGACCTTCTTTCCGCCGAATATTCTTTGTAGAATCTTCCGTACCCAAGTTTCCACCTGCACTATTTTATTCATTGTCTCTGTTTCGCTACCCTTTTAGAAAATATTTAAAAAAATAATATCATACGAGATTTTATAATAATATACAGAACGCGAATATAAGACGGAAACCCGAAAAAAAAATCCTTTTAAAATAATAATAAAGTAAACACTTCCCTTAGCATCACTGAAAACAATGACCAATCGGTCAAACGTCATCTCTGTATTAAGGTTTGAACGTGCTAAATTTTCGTAGTGGCTCGAGACCAGTGAAGGCGGATCAGTAAGTAAATGTTTCTAATGAGGTATAACAATTTACGTTGGTGTTGGTCCATTGTTGACCGATATTTAGTTTCTATGATGAATATATGGGCGTCGTTTAAGGGGGACAAAGGTGGTCAAGTCCCCCTCCTCTCTGGGAGAATTGGTTGCTTATTTGATACTAATTTAACTGTTTTCTTTGCAAAGTCTTGCCGACATGCCTGTTGTAAATCCTGCAATATTTATTGTTCCATGTGGGTGGATGAAATTTTTAACAAGTGCCGATTTGCGGGAAACCCGAGTGGGGTGACACCTCAGCCTAAAGAGTTGTGATTTATATAACAACGTATCTTTGATTAAGTTTCAAAGCTTTTGGTCGAGCATCCTATGCTAAATTCTCAGGTTGCAAAATTGACTGGGAGACGCATGCAACTGCTGTGGCATCAGAGATATACGCAGCAAAGTTGTTCTCTGAGTCTACAATTAATAATATTTATCACTGATCGATATTCTCTTTAAGTATAAATATTAAAATTGAAGTTACTAGCGTTTATCCGGAAGAAAAATTGATTGATTTAAAGTTTTGCTTTCGTTTCAAATTCATCTAGAAGTACATTACACGACAGTTACATTATGCCATTGTTAGGTTGTTAGGAGTAAACACACATATAACTGTTTTACCTCTTGAAGAACATACAATTTTAGATTGTTTCGCTCAAAGTATCTAAAATGTAATTTTTCGTGATGTAATATTCTTCTTCCCGATAAACGATATGTAAAATTATTTCCAAATTAATATTAATTACAAAGCACGTAGTAAATTATTAAAAAATTATAGTTCGGGCCTGGCTGCCGTCGTACAAGTGTGTGGTGATATCAAAGGGTGCACTCCCTCGTTGAAAATCTGTGTAACAACGCCTATGGATGAAGAGAGTGCTAAATGACCTTTCCCATTTTGCAGTTAGTAATAAGAACACATACATAGATTATTGGAGTAACGTACAAATTGGGAAATACTTCAGTCAAGTTGTTGTACTTTTTCAAAATTTTCTTCAAATCTTTTAGCTCTTCACTCATGTTTAGATCTTCATAAGCTCTTTCATTTGTACCAACTCGTTCAGGAAATATTTTGTTACATTAGTTTTGTGCTTTTCTAAAACGTTTTTTAAATTTAATTTTTGGTCCTTATGGGGCATTGTTGAAATTCGGACTAAAATTCCAAAAAAATGCTCACCGCACTAGTATGCATAAAACGCTTTTGGAGTTTTTGGCCAGGTGATTCAAAATGGTATTAAAAGCTTTAATTTGAAATGCAAAGTAATTTAGGTTCTTCCATCTGGGTATTTTTTAAATAAATGATATGCGGGGACTTGTACTCAAAAGAAATGACATTAGGCAATTCTTTTTTCAAAATTGTCAAAGTCATTGCGTAAAGTATTTATAAATTCTTTTTCGAATTTGATTAATTCCCGGTAATCATCCGCGTTTTCAGATGTTAGTCCTGAAAAGGACCAGGTGTTTGTTGACGATATTTTGGCAAAATCACATTTGATATTTTCAAGTCGTTTGTTTTCAAGTGCGACCGTTCGCCTTTGGGTTTGGTCATTCTTTTTTCTTCTTTATTTTTGGACATATACTTACTATTCTCTATCCATATTGCATTACGTTGGTATGCTACGAGCCGAACTTTTCAATTTTAGAACTTTTACATACCAGAAATAAAATTATTAAAATATTTATAACATTTTTTTTATTATAACTTTGGAATTTTTGTTGTTAGCAAACTATGAAAGAAATTTTAAAGTGGATCATTTCGGAATTCGTAAGTATTTTATTTTTAAAAGTGGATGTTGGAATGCAACCATTTTCACCAGAATTTTCTTTTGTGAGTTTCAAATCAGGCCCTCTTCTAAATCTAAATTTGTGGATCGCCTAGGTTCTTCTCGGTACCTGAATTACATTTTCTGCATACCCCAAAACGAATCAAAACAATAATTCCGCGCAGTTTCTCTTTTGTTGACATTCAAAAATGTGAGAAACAATATCAGACAGATTTGATTTTCAATCGAGCTGTCCAAAGTTATTTTTCCATATCAGTCCCTAACTATAATAAATGAGAAGGTAGGGACTTCTCCCGTTTCCAGTGTCATCCTTGCACTCGCTGAACACAAACTGTAATTGTCAACCTTTTTACCCGCTCTCGACAAACACAATGTGATGCTAAATTACGTAATTTTAGGACCATCCTGCTGATCAGTAGTGTACTTTATATTTCAAACAGTTACTTTAAGTTAATACGTATTTTCTTTTTTATCAGATTATTATTTTGAGAGTGACCCATTTAGCGTCGGTAAGATTTGCATGTTGTGCCGTTACTTTTGTGCATAATTTGTGGTGTTACCGCTGTGCATTGTTTTTTTTTTTTTAATCCAAACACATATGCATGTTTTCTTATCGTTCCTTCTTTGACAGATACCTATCTAAAAACAGAGAACGGTGATCTGCGTGGAGGTAAGCACTAAATCCCCTGAACGTCCCCTCTCTTTATCTGACAAATCGGGATTAACACGGACTTTATTGTAGCATCACCCTCACCGCCTCCATTCGCTAGAGAGGTGCGTGAAGAGCCGGAAAAAATTAAAAAGTGGAGAGAAGAACAAGTTAAACGCCTAGAAGAAAAAGGTAAACACTTAACACAGATTAAAATTCTTTTCAACTTCGTTTTTCAGATGTGGAAGAAGAAAAAAAGAAGTTGGAACTTCGAGAAATTGCCAGAAAGGAACTCGAGGATTGGTACAAAAACCATGAAGAAGCGATAGGGAAAACTAAAGCTGCTAACAGGTACGCTTCTAATTATTAATTTTATTTACTTTTTTTAACTATCGTTTTATTATTGGCTTCTTAGAGATGCTGCCAAGTGAGTAAATAAAATTAAAGAACTCTTATATACATATGCTGTGTTGTAATTAACAATTGTTTTTTTATTTAGGAATGCCGAAAAGCAGTTTGTGGCTGAAGACGACGAAATTGAGCCGGGAACTGAGTGGGAGAGGATCGCAAAATTGTGTGATTTTAATCCAAAGGCAAAACCGGGTAGTAAAGACGTTTCACGCATGCGCTCTATTGTTCTCCAGATGAAACAATCGCCGATCCCCATTAACAATAAAGCTTAAATTAATAATGTTATAGCCAGCACTTAGGTTCTACGTTTTGTATTTAGTTAACGCGCGGCAGTATTCACGAGATAAAAGCATTGGAATTCTACAACATATGTATTTTTTGTCATGTACTGCCAGGCATGTCATGTTTGACAGAATTTGAAATTGAGTTTGGTTGTTAATGCTGAGATTCTGTTAAATGCGCACGTTAAATCCATATTCCGCGACATCATTTAGGGGGTATGCATGAGAACAATAATTGTATAGTGAAGTGTATAATAAATTATAAATTTATAATCTGAATTTTGTAAATTAACTCTACATTCCTAACCATATGTGGGAAATATTAATAAAATTACCAAGTGACAGTCCAGTGTAGTTGCTTTAAATTCTTTCCCACGCCTGGATCTTGGAATAGCGACAGAGCCTCCACTAAAATCTCAAAATGACTAAAAACTTATTCAAGTTATGAAAATACAAACCGGACGTGGAACAGTTGTAGAAAGTCAAAATTTCCAACTTGGGACAATTTTCTGCGATTTCCTTTAAAACTTCGTCAGTAATTTTGCAACAGTTATCAATTCGCAGCTCCCGAAGTTTATTACCGTTGCTCTGCACCAACGCGGATATGCCAACGTTACTTACCTAAAATTAATTATTGTTGCACTACAACATTGTAAGAATATGGAAAGTGACCCGAATCTCGAGCATAGAGTTCTACTTCTGTCAAAAATATTTTTAAAGACCGTCAGTATCAGTTTCAACTTACTTTGGTATTGGAAACTATTAAATAACCCATATTTTTAATTGTTTTACACAAAATTATTAATCCGGTATCACTTATATCACAACCTCCTGCATAAATTGCAGAAATCTTTGGACAATGGGCTGGCAAAAAACCCAAGACATCATCATTAAACACGTCACAGTTCGAGACGTCCAGAAGCGTCAAATTAGGAGTTTTTGCAAGTAAATTCTCTAACCCTACAATTTTTTTTTTCACAAATTGATAGCAATTTCTATAAAGTTACCTTGTCGAGAAATTGCCCCATTTCCAACCCCACGTAGATAAAACTCTCTTAAATCTGAACATTTTTCAAGTAGTTGTAAAGTGTTGTCATTAACATCAGCTGAAGTTAAATCAATGCGTTTCAAATGAGAATGCAAGACAGCCTCTAATACCACATTAAATTCCAACCCTTCCCATTGACGGGGGCGTGAGGTGAGTTTGCAAAAAATCACGTCTTTAATGTGGGGTGGTAAAGACTCTACGAGTCCCAAATCCTTGCCGTAGCGAGTCAAATTGGACGCAATGCACTCGATGGATCTAGAAAAATATTAGTCAGATAGTTACTGAGATGCTTTGGAAGATTTACAGTGACAATAACGAACCAACCCTTTTTTTCCACTTTTGTTCTAATACCATAATCAAATCAAGCAAAACGATGCAAAATGAAGTTGTAAACACCAAATGACAGTACAACTTCTCACATGACGTCACTTACTTAACCTCACTTATTAAAATCGAAAAGCCTTCTTGCGCCTCTTCAAACGGTTTTTTTAAATTAAAATACTAAATCTGGGATTAGTGTAAATTACAAAAAAAATTGTTGACAACAATAATTATTTAATGGTGGTTTACGCATTATTTTTGTTAAATTTACCATTTTCCTCCACATGAATAAATTGGGTCAATAAAACTGTGTTGGTAAAACACCTGCAATAATTTATTGCAATAATCAAACTCGTTACATATAATTAACATCAGTAACTTGAGGAACTAGTTCTCGGCCGTTCTAGTTTAACTTGGCAAAAACTACATTAGATTCCCGCATTTTTCTGCAACAACTGAGCAAATCTATTTGTTATGAGAAGTGAAACGTCTATGAACCTATCGACGCAATTTGTTAGGCACGTTTCGGTTCTGCTGTCCAACTTGCTTCCGGTTTTGTCGACGCATTTATCCCAGCAAAAGTCGTTGAATTCATGTATCTGTAAATTTTAGTTCAATTATTGCGTATATGGACAAAATTCCTTACTTGTGCGTTGAATTGAGCTTTCTGCTTTTCCATCATGAGAAACTCTTGGAGTTCTTTATCGCCGCCTTTAAGGTCGGTGTTCGAGGCGAAAGAATCTCCGAACTCAGTCATTTCAGCTATTTACAGGAAAAATTAGACTAGAGATACTATTTCTAACTTTTATGCGGTGCAAAAATCTAACCTCACTTTATGTCAAAAACCATTAATAAGCAACCCGACCAACCCTTTGTGTGACTATAGTCACACCACGTACGCGTCGTATAGCAACCGCTCATTTTATTCTCCTAGTTCACACAAACTAGAGATTACGTTCAAAAATCATACATTTAAGTCATTTTACATTTAGCTGCTTTCAACGATTATTGAAATTTGAAAAGGTTCAAATCGTCATGTTTTTGCCTAAATATTGTCAAGCAGTAATTGGGATTTGTTTAAACTTAGCAGTCAACAATCAACTCATCGTCAACCGGTTCGACTTGAATACGTAACAGTGACGCGTGTGAACTTGCTAACTAACTGTCACTTTTGCCTGTAATTTTGACGTTTCGCTTTAAGGAGACACGTAAAGTTATTTAGAATTTCTGTTGTGTATTTGGTTTTCGTTTAGCCACTAAGATGAATTAGTGTTGGAGCAGCCGAGGGTTAAAGCATCGTAAAAACCTACTAATTATTGGCAGCACAACGATGGGTAAGTGTCAGTTGTGAACCCCCAAATTTTGTAGGTTATGATGTTATTTCAGGCGTTTTATTTAGTTACTTCAAGAGCCTTTTAGGCGCCCGTGAAATGAGAATCTTAATTTTGGGCCTGGATGGTGCCGGAAAAACTACTATTCTTTACAGATTGCAAGTGGGGGAAGTAGTTACAACGATACCAACTATTGGGTTTAATGTCGAACAGGTGCAGTATAAAAATTTGAAGTTCCAAGTCTGGGATTTGGGCGGACAAACAAGTATTAGGTATATAGCTGATTTCGTTAATAATATTTTAAATTTTACTAACATAACCAATTCAGGCCGTATTGGCGATGTTACTATAGTAATACAGATGCAATCATTTATGTGGTTGATTCAGCTGATAAGGAACGAATGGGCATCTCGAAGGACGAACTATTTCATATGTTGAGAGTGAGTAACTTTGTGTAGTTTTTGTTTTATTAATTAATAATTGTTTTTGATAGGAGGAAGAATTAGGAGATGCAATTTTGGTGGTGTTGGCCAATAAACAGGATATACAGGGTTGTATGTCGTTAAAGGAAGTGCATCAAGCGTTGGGCCTAGAAGCTTTGAAAAATAGAACTTTTCAAATATTCAAAACTTCAGCTACGAAAGGTGAAGGGCTGGATATGGCAATGGAATGGTTGGCAAATGCTTTAAAAAATAGAAAATAACAAATACTTGTATTAAGTAATTTCTAGTCTCTAAATTTGTTTCTTAACTTATCACAAATCAATGCCTATTTCGAAATTTTTTCACGTTATTGTTTCCACCTTTGAGATTTTTTTTTTTTGTATATATATCATTCCAAGTTGCCCATAATTTTTTTGCTTATTTTATTAAAACATTTTAATTCATTTTTAGCGTTTTTAAGAATGTTTTGTATTATACATTTCAATAAATGTGAATGCCACTTGTACCTCTCTAATTTATTTATGACTTCCATTCAGAAATCTTTTGTTAATTTGTAGAAATTTATTCAAACAAGCTTCAAGCGGCAGATTTTAAACGATTTGGGAATACAATGATGCAATCATTTAAAAACCACTAAATTAATTATTCACATTCCATTTACATATTACTTATGTACTTTTTATGCTTTCGTAAATGCACAGCTAAATAAGACGAAGTTGCAAAGCTCCTGTTGCAAATATTACAAGTATACGGTTTCTCGCCCGTATGCTTTCTCATATGAACATTTAGTGATGAAGACTGCGTAAATTTCTTCCCACATACTTCACATGAAAACGGTCTCTCCCCAGTATGAGTTCGGATATGTTTCTCTAAATAAGTGGCCCTAGTGAATGTGCGTTCACACAAAGTACAGTTAAAAAGATTCTCCCCCGTATGAGTTCTAGTATGTTCCTGCAAATAAGCAGCAGTCGTGAATTTCTTATCACAAGTGATACAAGTAAATTTCTCTCCTGTATGCTTCATCATATGAGTTTGCAATTCTGAAGCGTAATTACAAATTTTTTCGCAAACAGTACATTTATAAGGCTGTCTTCCAGTGTGTTCTCTCATATGAACAGTTAATTGCGAAGAATGCGTAAATTCTTGACTGCAAACTTTACATGAAAATTTTTCTCCAGTATGTTTCTTCATGTGAACAGTCAAATGAGACGACTGGGTAAAAGTTTTACTGCAAACGTTACACTGCCATGGTCGGTCTCCGGTATGTGTTTTTAAATGGGAATTGAGTATGTAACCTGACGTAAATTTTTTGTCACAATAGCTACAAGCAAAAGGTTTTTCTCCAGTGTGAGATCGCATGTGTACTTGTAAATCGCTTGCTTTAATGTATCTCTTATCGCAACAATTACAAGCGTACGGCTTTTCCCCTGTATGAATTCTCATATGGACTGTTAATTCTGCCGTAATTGTAAAGCGTTTCAAACAAACGTTGCACTGAAACGGCTTTTCTCCAGTATGTCGACGTATATGCTCTCTTAAATGAGATGAATGGTAGAATTTCTTATCGCAATATTTACATTCAAACGGTTTTTCTCCAGTATGAGTTCGCATGTGGATTTTCAAATTTGCGTTTTTTGCATACTTTTTTCCACAAATTTCACAAGAGAATTTGTAGGGATCTTCAACAATAATTGTAGTTTTGCTTAGTTGAGCCTCCAATCTTGCGGCAGCTGGAGTCAAATTCGGGTATTGAGGCAAGGGCTGCGTTTGTGTTTTTACTGATCGCGTTGGAATTACAGTTTTTTTGGGTACTTTTTCATATCGCGCGTAACCCGTTGTCGCGACTGAATCCGGTGATGTACTCCTGGACGTTTCCAAGTACTTTTGCGCTTTTGTCAGCTCTTCTTGTTCTAGAAAATGCTTCAAATTTAGATAATCAGGACTCGGTTGCACGTTAATTTTAACTGTTTCGACGTTATTTTGCATTTGAATTGTTGTTAATTGGTAGTCATCCAAATTCGTATATGAAGGCATTGATTTTTCTTGAACAAAATACTGATGAGAGGCGTTCTCCGACTGCATACATAACATCCGAAAATCGTAAGCTATACGTAACTTTTCTGTACAATTGGAGCATAATAAAGTTGAACAACCGTTCTTGACCCATGCCTGGAAAAATTAGATTTGTAATTAAGTTTAAATCGGTAACAGTTAGCTTACGACTTCAGAAATGCAGGCGACTAATTTGTCACTTAATTTGATATTGTCGTTATCCAGGGAACTGATGGGGGTTAGGGTGCTATCCACCCGTAAACATGTGCGGCAACAATCTGCTAAATGGAACACGTTGTTCATTCTTAAAAAAAGCTACAACTATTCTGTACAACCACAAATTTATAGTTTTGTAAGTTGAGTGGAGCATCACAAAAAGTTATAAACAAACCATTTTGACGTTTCTGTCAAAACTGATTAACCAAATTACAGCAAACTTACCAACTGTCAAGTTAGAGGCAGGTAGGTAGTTACCAAATACAAAGTGTAACCAGAGGTTACTAAGTTGGACACTGATAATATGTACAGCAGCCCTGTGCAACTTTCTAAGTGTACAAGGCTGATTTTCGTTTTTGGAAAAATTGAGAGGCCTTAACTACAAATAATTATTACAATAATGTATAAATATAAATAATATTAATTTTACATCGAAATTTATTATTATATATTAAAATAATTAATTAATAATAAAAGCTAAAAATAAAATATAATATATACATAAATAACGATATTTAACATTTCTCGCTATCATGTCTACATATGAATCCCAAAATCCTTCTATTATTGTCAGCATTTTCGAATCGGCTAGTTCTTCCGTTTTTTTCCAAATGTCTTCTTGACGTGATTGAGTTGAAATTACTACAGATATTCGATTTCCATTACTATCTCGATCCTTCTTGGCAAATGAAACAGAATTTTGTTGCAATCATTGGTTTGGCATTTAGTAGAAAAGAAACATTTAATTCTAGTTTCTTTGTAATATCTTGGTCTGGTTTATAATACTATTGTATATGGATAATAATCATACAATGATAATACCTTCTACTCTAATTTCTTCTGAATTAGGCATGATAAACGGGATATTTTGACAAAACTCTTTCTTATTTACCAAATCCTTTTGTAATATATTTAAATTGTATTAAACTTAGATTTAGAGGCGTTCAGTATTGCAGGATATCCCTATGTGGAGTTAGTTTTTGAACAGTTTTGGATGAAATTTCTTCACATATTATGCATAAACCATACTTTCTAGGTTCTATTAAATTTAATAGAAGTGAGCAAAACGGAGTACATACAAATTATTACATATACCTTCTGGGATATCAACAGAGGTCTTCATTGTTAGTTATGGTTTTTCGATTTTATAGTAAATAAAGTTTACACTCATTCCTTCCAAAACAAAAGCAATTAAGCTATTTATAGAATTTGGAAACCACGTGTACCTTAAAACAACCCAAAAATTAATAGAAAACAGACTTTTAATACACAGCACTGACCTGCAAACCTGCCGACTACGATAAATAACAACGTGCGCGCTCACTCTTTGTTCATAATTTCGTAATTGTCTCTGCGTTAAATTTATGAAAAAAAGTCCTGAGTAAAAAAACTTCCTTAATCTATTTTGCAATATTCGTATTGCAGAATAATATACTTATCTGCAATAATAAAAAAAGTACCTCAATACCGAAATTTTCATTGCACTTTTCGCACAGACACGGTTTAAATAAATTCTGCGGCCCTTATTAGCAACAATTTTGCAATTTTTTTAGCTCTACATGAATCTAGAAAGAACAAGCTTTCGAATGGTGTAAAGACCATCGAACCATATTTAAATGTAACCTCACAACTACGATGTAAACCAGAAATAATGTAAATTTCAGGACAAAGAAAATTTACCGAAAATACTTTTTTGTGCCTTTTAGCAATGCTTGGTAGCAATGCGTCCTCCGGATTCCAAATTCTAAGATCGTTGGGGATACTGTACGTATTTTTTGAAAACTATATCTTTGAGTTCACTGTTCACCCTCTATGATCGAATTTTGACCTCTAGATTCCCGACTATACGAAGCTCAAGAGAAAGCTACTTGCTCTATAATTAACAAAATTTATCAATTATGCTGTTCACATTCACTGATGGTATTGTCTTCAAGTATAAATATTAAAGTTGAAGTTAATATGTAAAATCGTTTGCACATTTATATTAATTACAAAGCACCTAGTAAGTTACTAAAAGTTCATATACCGGGCTCCGCTGCTGAATAGGATTTTGATCTCACAAAATTTCTTGTTTGAGATCAAAAAGCCATCGTACAAATCTCTCTGTTCAACAGAGGGATTTGTAAAAGAGATTTATACAACAGAGTCTGTTGTATAAATCTTTTTGCTGCGGCCTGGTGTAACTGTACGATTATCTACTCTTTGACTAAATATGTAATCAAAAAGAGAAAAAATACTAAGATGGCGATGTAAAACCCCCATTAGAAACAGAGGGTACTTTATAGATGGCAGAGGGTTTCTAGTAGCGTATGGAATTGGAACTAGAAGTCTTCAATTATTTGGTTCGTTTTCGTTTTGTCCAGTCGCGATTAATCCACATGAAAGGAGAAGAAGCTGTTTAAATTTTATAAACAAATAAGGTATGTTAAAATTAAATGCTCATCCATATGAAGCACTAAATATGCAAAAAAAGAAAATCTTGTAAAATTAGTTATTTTAAAGTTAAAACATTACGAAATTCTTTAATGTTTTTTATTTTTATTAAATTTTTCTTTTTCAATAGCACCACAGCTTAGAACGCACATAATATTTTTTGAACTGTAAATTCACACAAAAAAATTGTAAAATTGCCGATTGTACTGAAAACTCCCACGTTGAGGGTTTCAACTTGCAGAACTGGATCTATATGTTAAAAGTGTCAAATTGAAGAGCTGACTTGTCAATGACTCTTTTCTTGAAAAGTTTGGCATTTACTATATATGACCATTGAGTTGTCTCTCAATTGTAATAAATAGCAGAGTGTAAGTGAGAAATTAGGAGACCGAGAAGAATATTATTTTAATGGCAGTTTTGAAAAAAGTGTACATTAAATAATGATAAAATACTAATGACTTGATCCTTTCAAATCAGAAAATATTACTTAAAAATTGTGAATGAGTAATATTTTTCCGTTGCGTGTAGTCCTGATCTCATTCATATTGTAAATAATTAAATTGTTCTTCACTTTGAAGTTTAGTTACATTTGTAATATTTTATTCAAGAGTATAATCAGTATAATACATATATAATCCACAATATCACAGATCACAAATATTCTATTCTTACACACTTACTCGAGTAACTTGCTAGATACCTATTTATAGGTTCGATGCAACAATCATTAAAAATTGTTTTTCAAGAGAATAGCCCGATTAACCGAAAAAATGGAACAAACCAAAAATTTATCATTGAACCGTATTGAACAATCGTCACTTAAGATGTAACTCAATTAATAAAATTTGGCAATGACAAACATTTTGTGCGATCTCTATCAATTTTGTTCAGTTTCGTAACAATTAAATTCCACTACTTCATATATTAGTCTCATTATTGCTATTTAACTTATTCTTTTGTTTATTATTTTTGCAATGTATTTCATAAATCAACGTGTTTCCAACGTCGGGAATTGATACCGACATTATCTCTTTATTCATCAAACTAACTTTATCTCCTTCTCCCTCATCCAGTCCAGTTTCTAGATGGCTCGGTGATTTTGGGGGTCTTACGTAAGATCTCGAATAAGTCGTTTCCCTAAACGTTGAATTTCTTTGAACGCCTCGTTTCTTCGACTTAATACCGCACAAAACTTCTTTGAAAGCATTACGCATTTTGTCCGACATCACGTTATATAAAATCGGGTTTAATGTTGATGAAAAATAATACAAGATTCCTGTAATAAAGAACATCCAAGTGTTGATTTCGGTGAAATATTGGTGATGATTGCCGTAAATCACCAGGAGGCGTTGCGCGTGAAAAGGGGCCCAACAAATGAAAAACGCGATCACTACCACACCTTAATAATAAAAAAAGTTACTAAAAGTATTGGTGAAATACTGAAACATACTTAACATTCTGATAACGCCGCGGTTTGATTGCGATTTTCTGCTTGTTCGATGAACAGATCCTTTCAGACCTTTTGCGAGAGTTCTGTTGGTAGTTTTCGAAATTTCTAAAGCCATTTTCGTGTATTGAACAGCTATAGCTAACATTGGTATTACAAAAAAAATTATTGTGCTCAATTCAGCTAGAGGTATACCATCTTGAGTTAGCATTCCACAAAAAGCAGATTCCTGTTAACAAAATTAGTTTATTGAAAAAAATATTGAAACTACTCACTAGTAACAAATTCGTCGAGTTTGGAGGACACGCTAGGTAATGGACTTCAGTGTAGTAACTAAACGGTAGTGCACTGAAGAAGGCAATGAGCCATATTATCGCTATAATTCGAATAGCTCTTTGTAGTCCTGACATCGAGTGAAGATAGAGAGGGTAGCAAATTGCCAAGTACCTCTCTGTGGAAAACGCCACGATTGTAAGAACCGAGACGTACGACGCCCTGAAACAGCTGTATAGTTAAAGGTTGGATGACTAATATTATGTGTGTGGTGTCATGGGATGTCTCCCCAATTAATTAGAAAATTAAACATTAGTGGCATTCTAAATATCTACCAATGAAAAATAGCAACTACGTGTGCTACTACGTTTTGCCCGTGTGACGTAAAGCCTTAAACTCTTGGAGATGCTAGTTTGGCTAGACTTGCTAAAAAGATTAGGAAAATAATTAAAAAAGAATAAGACATTATTAACACAAACTGTCGTAATTTGGCGTTGTCAAAAGACATTAGAAAATATCGTATATTTAGTAATTTAAGGAAAATCGCAGGAGAACCAGATCAAATAAAAATAGAGGATCTCTTGACTGAAAAACGTGAGCCAGTGGCCTCGATAAACGTAAAGCGTCTTTCTCGGTGTCAATAAAATGAAAATACTCAACATGCTAAGGATAAGGCACACCAAAAAGAAGAAATTAATAAAACTCACATTTCGGAGAGTAGCGAGCGAAGTCTACAAAAGCTATCGCCTAGAGTCCAAGGATATTGATGCCAATAAATCGTGACGTCATTCGGCAGTCCTGAAAAAAAAAATGAATAGAAATGAAGTAAAATAAATGTTTCACGCCCAACTAAGCATATTACTATTCATGGCGCTTAATCTTGGCTTTGATCTTTAGCGGGATTGTAATCAAGAAAGCTGCAGTTTGAATAAGTACAATTAAATTAAATTCGAGAAATTCAGTGCATTATAATTTAGCGACGCTAAATTGACGATGAAAGAACAGGTAAGTAATTGTTAATCATTTCGCATCTTCAAATCATAAATTGATTAAAGAGCATTCAAATCTATTAAGTTAAACGAAAATTACCAGAAAACTCAGTTTGTCAGAAACTCATAACTATATTCTTATTTTTCATCTAAACTGATTATCTTAATAAAATAGTTGACAGTGTGTCTGCAGTTAACAAAAAAACTGAGATTATGAACAGCTTAAGGCTCGCAGCCTACGTATTTTGTTTAAAACAGCCGTAAAGTCAAAAGTAATAGGATTGTAACTAAAATTAAAATATCCCTTTAAACTTTCCTGATGTGCTTCAGCTTTCTGGGTTGTAATTTAAATCTAAAGTATTAAATTTGATGAGGTCGTTATTCTCTTTAAAACCTTTTGAAATATTTCGTTACAAATATCAGCGTCACATGTTATTGTTGTAACACTGGAACTGTTTACGTAGTATTAATGCTATATTCTATAATGGTTGAAAATTGTATTAATGAAAATTGAATTACCTGGTAGATATTAATAGACTCATCAATATTGATGTTACTGCATTTTTTTGTTGTAACAACGAAATGAAATTAATGGAAAATGAAACTGAACATGATAATAATTAATTTTGGTTAATAATAGTGATAATAATTAGAAAGTAGTCCCTAATAGGCCCCTAGAAAACTGATATATGTATTCAAGTTTGAGTTTAATGAATAAATTATTTACTCAGAACCGGAATAATTCCTTTGTTACGACAGCACTTTAATTAGAGTTACTCAATAATTCATGTAACTTTAACTATGATTAGTTCTTTAATTCTCTTATTACTTCAATACTTGTCATCAAATAGAAAATAAAATTTTTGGCAATTCATATGTTTCCAAGAAAATAAACTCATCAACTGATCTGTTATTTTTTTAGAAACATGTGGATGGACAAATATGTGAATTCTCAAAATACCCTCTATAGTCTCCTCCATGGTTACATAACAGAGGTCAATAAATGTGGGTGAGGAAAAAAAGTTAAATTATCAGCTTATGATGTAAAAGTCATATGGGCTTCAATAAAAGAAACGTAATACAAGGTTCAAGATATTTTAGAATTAAATTCCAAATAAATACTCAATTGTTACAATAGCCTTGGGCGAATCTTTGGCTTCAATATAGAGGAAAAGATTTTCGTTTGAAGTTTTTTTTTCTTACTATATTTCTTCCCATATTTACCTTTGATTAGATAAACGTATACGTGTAAGTATTGAAATAGTTAACTTAATATATTTTCTTTTTACATCTTAGGAAAAACACTTATCTGCAAACAGAAAAGGAAAGCTAGAAAATTAAATTTTATTCAAACTTTAAAAGAGGTTATTTTTTGTGGACTTTAATACGGTTGGATAATAAAGCAACATTCTCATATGTTTAATATTTCCGAATTCAGTTTTTTTTTTGGTCTTTAATATGTCTTTACTTATAAAAAGAAAGCACTAAATTATATTTAATAACAAAAATATTGGTCACAACAGATCACCAAATTTTCGTCCAAATCTTAATGAAGTTAAGAATTTAAACTGATATGAACATCGTTGAAAAAATCAAAATTTAAATCTCGAACACAATACAATATTACAATACAATCTGCTGGAATCTTAATATTTTTTCTGCATAATTTACGTTGTTACTAAAATCTTAAGTCGAATTTGCTAATTTGTGAATATTTCTGTTTTGTCAGCATTTCTGTTCTATATTTACATTTTATTTTATTATGATACAGATAACAGCAGATTTATAGTTCAAAATGGTTACTTGAAAAATAACTTTGACTATTTTCTAAGTTATGCAAAACCTGTTACTTGGTATAAAAAAATGCCAGC
This sequence comes from Pyrochroa serraticornis, assembly GCA_905333025.2. NCBI lineage: Eukaryota > Metazoa > Arthropoda > Insecta > Coleoptera > Pyrochroidae > Pyrochroa > Pyrochroa serraticornis. Next base: position 892,316 of record HG995157.1, on the reverse strand, counting down.
ACTGCTGGCATTTTTTCAGCGGTTTCATGCCAAATCAAATTAAATTTTTCTTTAAACCGTAGTTTACAAATTTAAACAAAAGTCTAAAAACATTAAGAGTTTATTATCACAAATTTTAGGTTTAACTAAAAGATAATGGCGATTTCATATTTATCAAAAAAATCCTCAGATGGATTTCCGGTTCTACAAGTAAAACACTCGGCTCCTTTCTTTCGAGATGCAAATAGACTTGAAAGTTCATCTTTGAAAAAACATATTTAAATGATTCGTTTTCTTAACAACGTATACTTTGTAAAATTTTATGATTTAGATGTTCAAGGCACTTCCAAATAATAGTTCCACATTTGGTAGCGGTTCAAGAAACTTGCATAATTTCACTTCATGTCTTTACACATTACACTTGCTGCTTTATTGTCGTCTTAACACCCGTTTACCTGCTTTCTCATTTACGGTGTTTTTTTTCATTAATATTATTTATTTAACATATATATTGACGCTATTGATACATATTTGAAAACTTCATCCTTTCTTCACATTTTTGAGTTCACCTGTTTTTTGGGATATCTAAGTCTTTTAGGCTTATTATTTTTAACAGACAGATCTACAAAGCTATTTCTTTGTTTCAAATCAATAGTACTTCAAAATCGTACTGTTCCTATCATTAATTGTGAGGATTTAACGTTGGAGAACCATTTTCTTCTCACATAATCTAAAGCAAGTTTGGAGCTTTAGCGTAGTTTTAATTTTCCTTTTTTATATCGTAGTTTTATAATTTGTCAATTTATTTTACTTTTATTTTATTTTAGCAATTATTTACTATTTGGGTCTCAAATTTGTTAATTTTTTAACTATACACTTTCTGATACCAAATCTCTTTTAGTTCTCGCTCTTTTTTTTTAACTTACCATTTCTTCTTCATCATGTCTATAATATTCTTTATCATTTTTCACTTCGAAGTTGTTAGGATTATAATCTACTTATTTATATCTTCATTGTTTTGTACTATACAATCAGTTTGATCTCCTACATTAATACATTAGTAGTTTTACCCAAAAATATGATTTTATTAAAATCGTTAACATTTGCAAGATCTTTATTTGATTAATAGTTTGCCAATAGAAAGTTTATATTGTTGTTAGTTCTCAAACATTAAGAACTAATGAACTATCATAAGTGATCATGGTTTTTTGAACTGTAGATGTTAATGTTGCCAGTTTGGTTATTTTATCATCTTTATTTTAGAGCCTTTTTGCAAAACACTACACTTTTAAAGTTCTTGAGTTTCTATGACAATTGCGTTCAATAATTAAACTAAACTCTAGAAAAGTCAATATTAAAAAATAAAGATCTGTCTATAAAACTTTTAGTCGAATATTAAAAAAAAAAAAATTAGAGAGAAAATAATGAAGTATCATGAAATCATATTAAACATATCAGAAACATTCAACAAAACTATAGCATTAACTGAATTATAATTTTGAGGATAATTTTTAAATCATAACCAACTTCCGACTTTCGATCTATGTGTATTTAAGTGAGTGGACTAAATATTTACACACTTTGTTGTATTTCAAATTTTTTTTTTCTATACATACCAGAACAATAGATCATGAAATAAGTCAATAAAAGATATCAAAAGTTTATTTTCGACGTCTTTCCGCAATTTGGCAACAACTAACAGTGGATGTTAATTCAAGGTTAATTTTTAATTTATGGTAGAAAATGATTATGATTCACTTTTCTACCGGGTTATCTGTAAATGAGCGTTCACTAATTAAGTTGACATGTATGCAATTCCAACAGCTCCAACTGGTAACACTGCTGTTTCACGCATTGGCACGTCCATGGACGTAGCTACTTCACAATTGTTCACTTTTTCATTGTAACCAGCTCTGATATTTACCAATTTTAATCAATTCGATCTTTTGATATAAACTTTGTGATGTACACGTGGATAATCATGCAAGGTTTCTCAGAAAAGCTCAAGTCGCTTTATTTTTTACCACTTTCTAACACTTCTTTTATTTTTTAACTATTGTAACTTGTACTAAAGCCAGTGACGTAACATAACCTGTTAGAAAACTTCCAGCCGAAAAATATTTTTAATAATTATTGAAATTATTGAAATTGAAACTGTTCGTGGAAATTAGCAAAAAAATGCTAAAAATTTAACAAAAAATTTTTGAACACAAATAATTTATCGAATATGTTGCAGGAGAATAAATAAAAATTAGTTCTCACCAACGTGTCAGTAGGTATATATGTCGTAGCTACATTACAGATTCAGGTATTTTGCAGAAAGTCTAGGCATTTTGCAAAACAGCGGCACTTTAAATCATTATTTGGAATCATTCGAACATACTGGCAGTTTTCTGTCGTTTTGCTAAATGACAGAAGTCAGGCATATTGAAGAGATTGCAAAAGCATGTTGCAAATCCCAGAACCCTCTATAACATGCTGTGTTTAATTGGGAACGAATTCCATCGAAAAGTGTTCAACATGCCAAAGGACCATTCATATTGAATGCAGTGGTATCCATGGAACCAACGAGATACTATGCCCACTATGTTTTCAAAAAACACAATTTGCCTCCGAGCGGACAGTAAGTTATGTTGGTCAAAAGAAGAGCGCCCATAAAATGTTATAAAGATCATCAAAGAAATTTAAACCTATAGAAGTAGGAATAAGAGTGACCGTCGCCATTCCAAAAGTTGATAAGGGACCACTGGACAAATAAAATTTTATAAGGTAAAGCACTGGATTCTCAAAACGGAGTATACAGAATTGGTACAGCGTCGGGGATAATAAACAATTGGCTAGATAGGCATAAAATCCGATCGTGTACATCTTGTTCGGAAAATATACTGGAGAAACCTGTCACTCTAAGAGAAGAAGTTTCACTCGAATCTAAATTTCATGGACAAGGATTTCAAAAATTCCAGTGTATGGAATTAAAAATTTAGTGGAACACAAAAAAATGCTGCTGCAAAAAATATGGCCTCCTGTGCAATTCATACTGTCACTACAGCAGCACTTGCATAAATAAATAGTGTTTGACATGTTTTCTTTATTTTGCTTTTAAATGTTTTTCTGAAGCTTCTGCTATATTTTGTTGCAATTGGAATGTCTAGGTATAGGTAGGTATCGACTAAGTGGAGTTCTTAATGTGTTCTTTTAAAATATATTGTCAGCTAATTATTTTTTAACTGTTTTATCGAAATAAAATTCTATGTATCTAATTTGCTTGTACTAATTATTTGATTGGTTTATTTACAATTATAATTTTAAGATCCTCATTCTACTATTGTTTCATAGTCTGATTTAGGGTATGAGCTGTGTATTAGAAATGAGTTTGTTCAAAATGCCTAATCATTTGCAACATGCTCTTGTAATCTCTTCAATATACCTGACTCCCATTAGGCATTTTGCAAAATGGCTGAAAACTGTAGTCTGTTTGAATGATTCCAAATAATGATTCAAAGTGACGCTGTTTGCAAAACGTCTAGGCTTTCTGCAAAATGCCTGAATCTGCGATGTGCCTGCGACATATACATGTCACCCTCAATCATTCTCGATGACTATATAATAACAAGATATACAGAATGATTTTCTTAGTTCGATCACAAGCAATTTTTAGTAGCAAATAAATATAATGCCCAGCCACTCTTTAATTCAAACATGTAACTTTAATTCACGTAATTTCTCTAGTCAAAATTGTCAAAGTATCACTTTGATAACAAAATAGTTGTAATTTTTGTAGATAAAATATTTGCTTTTTCAACATTTTCACAAATTTTAGTTCTGAAATAATATAGAATTTTTTTAAAAACAAAACTTGTTTTAAACCAACTTAAGAAAGTTCGATATAAAGCCGTAGTTATTTATTTTTAGCTTCTCCTAGTGTTTACGCTGAAATCAGGAATCACGATCGACACAGGGGAAATCTTCTAAATGAACCTGCCCCAGTTTGCCACTATTAATGCAACTTCTAATAAACCGTTGCAGATTTTATTTCGATCATGGGCAAGAACCCAAAAACGTTACTAGATAAAAACTTACTACATTGCTAATCTTATGAATATTTAATACGCTTCAATTAATACACATTAGACACTTTTTTAACTTTGCTTCGTTTCTGGTAAAACTTTCAAAAGTTGTTCGACTTAAGGAGTCAAGAGCGACCGCGCTTTCAAGGTAATTTCAAGCAATCACTTAGATTGCAGACCCACTTTTAGATTACGTAGGAGGGCATAAGTCAATTTTGCTTGTTATTTTCGATAAATTTTAAGGCATCTCTGGTTACTCGCCTAACGAGGGGTCATTAATTAATTATTCATAACGAAATCCAATAACATAATTGCTTGCACCAGTTGTGGTGTCTAGATCCAGCAATCTAGACAGTCACATTTCAGCTAAAATCAATAAGAAGAAAAAGTGGATGCCACAAAAATATGGACATATAAATCGTTTGTTATTCTTAACTTGACGACAATAACTCACCGCTTACAAAGTTGTCACTTTGTTCACTTAGGTAAAACGTTTTTAGCAAAGTGTCCTTAACAAACAAAATTTGAAAGATGCTTTTCACTCCTTCAAAAAGGAAAAGTAGTTATTAGTCATCTTAATTATCTAGATGACACTATTGTTATATTAACAAAGAGAACTTTTAACAAGAATTATAGTTAAGTATTAAATTATTGAACTTTAACGATATCATCTTTCGATATAGTTGCTTCTTAAAATGTAGATACTTACCGAATATTAGTAGAGTCAAATCGCTGATGGCGAGATTGAACAAATAGTAGTTAGTAGCCGTGTGGAGGGAGCGATGTTTGATGATGACAATACAAACGGCGGAGTTTCCCAATAATCCGGAGACGAAGATCAACACGTTAACGACGGTTAATGGAATAGCCATTTCTAGGGGTTGCTGTTGAGTTCCGCGGTTCAACTCGACGTAGGTGCGCCTTTCTAAGTCGTTGGCGCAAATTTCTCTGTAATCACCATCCATACCGGGGTTGGTTCTAACACTCAAAATTTACACCCTGAAACGCTATAAATTAATTTAGAGCTAAATTAAATAAAATACTGTTGACTGGATGTGATTACAAACTGATTTCGACTACACATCTAATACATATAAAATCAGTTAGTATCACGTTTCCGAGTGTGTCGCGTTAGAAATTAAACGTCAAGCAATTGATGAGGAATTTACAAGATCCGAGGTGTGCATTGTTTCATGAGCGAAACCTGCTTTACATTTTGAAGTCCGTTGCAGACATGATTTCGTTTGGTTCTCTCAATTAACGAAGAAATGACACATGAACAATTTTGAATGAAACGGAATTGTGTAAAAGTTTTAAGAAAATTGCCGCAATATCGATTAAATTACTAATCGAAATGACAGAATAACCGAAGAGATCTCAAATGCTAATTTTAAATAAGAGTTTTTAGTTGCACAATTTGTGGGGTATTGTGAAGTTTGTGATCGATAAATTATTGATAGAATCTTTAGTCCACATTTTTAAAAGAAATGAAGCAATGTTTCTTCATTTCCAAATTTTCTATATTTACTTTTCTCAGATTTACTGGCTAATCAATTTTACTGGCGCTGCATAGTGCAGAGTGAAAAATTTAAATTCTAACTTGTATAGTCTTGAGGTCCAAAAGTGATGTAGTCAAAAAGTTTGTCGCAATTTTGGGTATTTAACTCTTTGCTAAATAATTACATGATTTTGGATTTTAATGATAAAAAATTGATCAGGATGTCTGCCTAATTTTCTGAATTATCTAAGAGTATACCTAATAATTTTCATCGTTAATTAATTAAATGTTCTATTTATTTGTTAAAGGAAGAATTTTTTTAAAACTTAAAACGCAAAAAGAGTTATTAATGTTAAACCAATTTATTTTAAAATATCAATTTTGGGGAGAAGCGATAATATTGTTTGATTTTTTTTTAAATTTAATGGTGACAAAATTTAAATGTTACTGATTTTTTAATTAAATAGATACAAAGAAATGGTAATTAAAATAAAACAGGCAAATTAGGTTGCGGTAGTTAGAATAGGCAGCAAATATCTTAAAAAAGACGTTACGAAAAAACATTTACTGAAGATTTGATGAATTCATTACGGGTCGCTTCAATCATCGGCTTAAAGCTCCAAGTTCATGCTAACAATTACAAATTGGCGCGAACCGAACAATTCGCTACATAAGAGAAGACACTGAAACACTATAACTTATGTTAAAGCAAACAAATTAATCATTGCATTGTCCAAGACGGAGTGTCTCTCAAGATTTTAAGCTGAAACCTGAGATTTTATAAACGCGGAATTAAAGGATAATAACCATAAAGTCGGTAAATACCGGCTTGATAATGCAATTGTGCTAACGTCAGTTTTTATCTTAATAATAAGTACAATAATGGTAGAACGATAACAAATTCTTATAGCGGGATAAAATTATGTTATGAAAGCTTGTATAACGCCAACTTAAATTCGTTCAAAAACAAAATTTTTAAGTGAAATTCCAAAGTTTGCGGTTTTCATCAATCCTAATCTGTTGTCATTTTTTTAGCTGCTAAAGTACACACTTCGTAAAAACGTAATTTAACTTTACTCGTTATTTAAAAGTTGATTTGCTACTAACAATGTTTTTTAGTGTTCATAAATTAGAGAACGTAACGTAAAAAACTTACCTGAAAATTTTGAAGTAAAGCTGTATCATTCTACATTTCGAACTTTCAGGAACACGGCGGAAGTTGAGCGTACGGAGGAGTTTTTGGTTGCGTCGTTCCCGGTGCACGCCTGGATGCGAACTGTTCCTTCATTGTGTTGATCCGGTAATGATCTACACATCTCTGCTGATAACAGTAAGTTGCTCTCTGTACGGATGGCATTGTCGATTTTGCTAATTACGTGTCGAAATCTGCGAACTGAAATGTAGCTTCCAATGACAGGGCTTTGATTACGACTTGCAGAAACTGGCCGTGCTTTTAAATTAAATCCCATAGCAAATGAACTTTCTCAAAATTGAGCCTCACGCGCTTAATAAGACGAGAATCAGAAAATTGGAGAATCGGTTGAAGCAAAACAAATAAGTTGAGTGATACAGTTCTCACTGAATAATGCAACTTTATGGTTTACCTCTCATACTCTTTAGGAAAAACGTAACAATGTGGACTGCAAGTTTCTCTTAGTGATTGTAGGTTGTAATTCCAATTTTTTGATTTGAAACCATTGCAAATATGTATACAAATATGTATCGCAGTTATTGAGTTGAAAATCTTCTCTTTGGAAATATTTATGATCTTCCAGAAAACTAATCTGTAGAGGTTGATAAATTTTGAAGTTCTTGCAGTGAATATTTTTTTTTAACAATTTAAACAATTTTCGAATTGACTAAAATCAGGGGATTTTAAATTGTTGACATTTTTCTGAAATCGTAGTCTTTTTCGTAGAGGCTTCTTCAATCATTAGGGACGTTTATGGATCAATTAGTTGAAAAATTGTTTAGTTAACAAAAATTCTCACATCAGTAATGACGATAATTTAAATATTAAATACAAAGAGAAGTTCTTGGCAAGGTTGGCATTTGTTAAAAATATTCATAACATCATACAGAAATTTAGTGTAAAATGATCAAATTTTATCAAATTCCTGTTGCATTGTAAAAATCTTCCAGATTTTTTCATCGCATTTTTTGCTATAATATCCTGTTTCCATTGAATTGTAGGAAATCCTTTTTTTTCACCGGTAAAGTCGATTGTCGGCGTTGCTAATTAGTGTTGTTTCAGGATGTTCTTTAATCATCCCAAAACGGGAGTGTTTTGTTGAATTTATAAATATCAACTGGTTTCCCGCAGGACTTGCCGCAAATCGATCGATTTTCAGATGAGTTTCGTTTGACAATACATCAAAAACTACAAAAGCTCGTGAAATTCAGCTTTTTGCTACCTCCCATCTCGTTTACCGTTGAAAAATGGCTTCACAATTTTATACGAAGCTCCACAACAATTAAATCGGACCTGTCAACCACTTCGAACACGTTTTTCCTATACCGTTTTTTTTACAGATGCAGTATCGGAAGTCTTTCAGAAATAAATTTATCATGTTGGAGGAAAAAGTCAGAACAATAAGTCATAACAAACTTTTTTTATAATTTTGTTAATGTCGGTTTAGAGAGAAAACACTTTCTTTTCTAACTACCTACTACAAGATATCTTAAAAGTTAACTGGATGATATTTTTGTAGAATGGCAATGAGAACTGTTTTAATCGAACAAACTTGTGAATCGGGCTTTTAAAAATTTATCGAAGTGTTTTAGGACCTTAAAAGCATTTTCATCGTATAATAATAATAATAGTTCGTTTTTGTGGGAGCTTTCCGCTTTTGAGATTAACCAGAAGGAAGGATCACTAATTCTACAACCCAACTTTTTGCCTTAATGCTCAAGCGTCATGTAAACAAACGTCGGTGAGGGATCACCGACTGTTGTTTTAATACATAATGTCGAGGATACTTTAAGAACAGATATCAAAGCTTTGGGCGATGCCGATCGTGTATGAGGATAAAATTTTTACTTGCGATGACCAATCAAAATCTTTGTCCAGAAATGATCGAATTTTACTCTATAAGAAGGAAATAGTTATTCCAGATAAAGGCACTTATGTCGCCTCAGAAACCTAAAGACTTCTTCTAAAATTGCTTCCAAATCTAGAAAAAAAATTTCAACCACTTTTGGAATATCCACGAGTTGCTTAGTCCAACTTTATTTAACTCCTTCGTACCCTGCAATCTTCTCTTCAAGAGAGATTTAAAATATTTTATAATAGCAGATTCAAGTAGGGAGATATTGTCATTAGTTAGATAGTTACCGCGCAAACCTCATAAATATAAAACTATTAACGAGAGATTGCAGTAATTAGTTTCAGTTTCAAAATAGAAATGCGGAATATTTGTAAGTGCATTTTCCTGTTAAAATTTGGAAGTAATCGTGACGTCATTTCAGATTTGCGTACAATAGACTAACGAGTGTTCTACTTTGACCTAACGTGGATTTTTTGAGCTTTTGAGAACCTTAGACAACATTCCAAATTCTTCATTTTAACTTTTGATGTTTCCATCTGCAAAGTAGATTTTTGTTGTTCGTTAACCGCACTTAGTTAAGTTGTGTTTTAGTTACTAAACTTTAATAAGATGATGGCCTTTACCTCAACGAATTCCGGCCCCGCATTAGATTTCAGAAGTATATCATAATTGAAAGTAATAGGTTCAATTTAAGAAATAATTTATTTCCCCAATTACTTTTGCCGCTTTAACCTGATTATTAATTGTAGCTTTCACGACATCAGCTAATTTTTGAGCGAAACCTACCGTCCATTAATCAGATGTGTAATTAATTAGAAAAAATCCAATTGCACATCAACTGAAAATAAAACTCGTTTTGCCATAATAACCTTGAAAGTAATTTTTAACAGTCGATTAATACTGCCGTTTTAGATGAGATTATTCAGAGGGTGATCTTACTTGGAGATGAACAAAAGGCCTTAGGAATAATTTCTCTTATTTCATTTACTCAACCGTCAAGCTTTGTTGTAGGATAATGAAAAGTGGCTTACGTTACAAATGAATGAATTCAGGATAAACGTGGTCATTATTTTAGAAGCCATGCGTAGACTAAAAGGGAATTTCCAAACAAATCGCATGAGACCAATTATAATGAAGAAAAACCACAAATAATAAAGGATTATGATTACTATTTGAAGATTGAATGTTCAATATCGGGGAGATTTCCAATTGAGTCTTTTGATAGTCGAAGGAATGGGAGTTCAAAATTGTGGGATTAATCCCGACAAGTATTTCAAATATTGTTAAAATTCCTCGGAAATTAATCCGCAACTCCAACGAGGAAATCCAGTAACAGCTAAATGGAAAATGCTCCTTAAATGTATCCATCCTTAATTTTATTGACTTCGTATTTTGGTTTCTCTACAAGAAAGGAACCAAATAATTTTCTAAAATAACATTGCGCCTTTCCTGTACAATTCCAGTGATTCATTCAACCTTTCTGCTTCAGGATAAGTGTCCAGACGTCGATAAGTAAAGGTACGTGCACAACGGAGCTGTGATGATCAATGATAGCTAGAATTGATCTGGCCATTCTTCTGCTAGCTGAACTCGAGTGTCGGTGTTAAGCCGTAACCTCAACTTCAAAATACATATTCCAAGATTAATTGCTACATAAAAATTGTAATTTATATTTATGTATGGGACTGTTGAAATTAAAATAAATAAATAAATAAATAAATAAATAAATAAATAAATAAATAAATAAATAAATGAATGAATGAATGAATGAATGAATGAATGAATGAATGAATGAATGAATGAATGAATGAATGAATGAATGAATGAATGAATGAATGAATGAATGAATGAATGAATGAATGAATGAATGAATAAATAAATAAATAAATAAATAAATAAATAAATGAAAAGTAAATAAATAAATATTTTATATTACAGTCCAAAAAGTAAAATGCAAATGAAAATATCTACCTGATACTTTCCGGAAAAAATTAGGAAAACAATCATAGCCCCGATCGGGAGATGCTGCTTCAATCAGTAATGAACGCCATTAGTTGAAACTATACAGAAGAGCGAAGATTTATTTGATGGCACACAAGATAGTTTATCAAACAATGTGTCAAAAGATATTGAAGAACAGGTGCAGCTTATATCAGTTACCGAGTCTCATACGCCAACATCAAAATCTCCTGATGATGGCACGAAACCCAGGGTGGTCCTCCCAAACAAAGCGTGGTAGACCCTCGAATTTATTAGGAAAAGCTTTACTTAATGTTGAAAAAAAAATGTAAAGTTGCTGGAAACTAAGGAATCTAAGATCATCAATGGTGAATCATTTAATTTTTGTTTTTGTTATAGTAGTTTGTTATAGTTAGATATTTTTAGTTATTTATGCCAAAGTATTATCTACTTTTTTATCTCTTCTTAGATTTTTCAAATATTTGCAACATTTTAGTATGAATTTAGATTTCTGTTACATAGAAGTGTTGCAAATTTCTTATTGATTAAATGTATTCATAGCAAAAGAAAATTCATTTACCTTAGTGTCATAACCAGCCTATTTTCTAAACTGACGGGATTTCGGTGACAATGTTTTTTGTCTTTGCAACTTTGTACTTAACTTTTTCAATATATATTGAAAGGTTGTCGGCTCCATTCATAAGCATTCAAAAAGATGATCTGGATAGTTCTTTAATTCTTGATATAGAGGATAAACTCCACCCAAAGTTTTCCGATTTCTATTTATAAGATGCACAGCATACTCTCCCTCAAAAAATTTGTAATGTTGGTTAAGATATATCACTTTACAGCATTTGAAAAAGAATAATCGTCCTCACTGTCCGACATTTCTGCAACGACTAGGATGTATCGAATTTCCGTTGTGCACGCCCATGAGCGAGTATATCTCTATGCTCTCTTCAATCATAAGGCTATCATTGATCATCACAGCTCCGTTGTGCACGTACCTTTAAGTGACTTCAGCGTAGACAGATTTAGAAATTTAAACAAGTTTAATAATAAGCGCATATTTACTTATAATGTAATTTTTTCTAAAATCGTACACAAAAGTCGAAAGTGCTAATTTATAGCAGTAATGCTGTAAAGTAATTACTCTATGACACTAGTGGAATAAAGTACAGACAATACGGCTTCTACTATAGAATACTTCAATCATAGGGAAGATCATTTGTACGTTTTTGCTAGTTTAGAAAAATAAACCGGCAAGACTGATTTGCAAGTTTTACTTATATTTTTCTTGTCGCACCAATCTTTAAATCGCCCGTATTTTGCTTCGTACTGTCCTCTAGACTTACTTGGAAGTAAATCTGGGGTAACAGCTTTGGTTGAGAGTGAAATTTCTAGCGGCAGACTCAATCCATTACTACCAGTATCACCTGCCATAATGTCTTTTCTATTTGAAAAAATTAAGTAAATAAAAGCGTCAATTATGTTGCTATCAACAACAAATATTTTCAACTCTCTTGTTGCAAACTCCACACTCGTGTCATAACGTTTGCACTTTGAAAACTTGATATATAAATAACTATAACGTTGATTTTCCTATACAGATAAGTTAACTTATAAAGGCGTAGTAAAATTACTAAAATTGTTAAAGAGAGTGAGGAAAAACGGTTTACCAAAATAAACGAGCATAACGATAGGTTTATTAATATTTTAAGAATAAACTAGTATTAGTAACTAACCTATGTGCTACAATTAATTAATAATTTTAAAAACAACTAAACATATAAAGTCTAATGATTTATTAAATGTGGTTTGTCTGAAGCCCAGTTGCTTTTCAAAGATAGCAGGTATATCCTCAGCAGGTGTGTCCTCGAAGCGATTCTTTTTAGAATTTATTTGACAGTTCCTCGTTTTAGTTCATGAATGAAGTATGAAACTGCAATGGCAGGAGCAAACAAATAAAGGACTGATAAAACGTTAAAATCATTTAACCAAGTTCACAGTGACCAGTCAAACGAAAGAGTTAGTAAGGCCAACATCCGGCTTCCGAGTTACATCTACACCCAAAGTTTAGCGGGCTCCATGTAACAAATAATAATGATTTCTGTTATTAAATAGCAATTTTTGCACGTGAACTATTTTGCCGTGAAATATTAATGTTATTGTTACAATAAAGTTCAGAGGAACTTCTGCATATCTAAAATGTTTTTTTAAAGTTTTATCAGCAAGATCTTGGCTTTCTTATAAGAACTAACATAGTAGTTTTTGATTCGCAACTTTATTTCTGACATTTTTGCTGTAAGCCACAATAATTGCGTTTATTGAAGGCGTAAAGTTTTCATTGCCATAAAATCCCGAATTGATCAAAACAGTGAAGAATTTAATTGTGGTTACTGAAGTAATTTAAAAAAGAAAGCAGTTCATGATCTTTAACTTTAACTAAAATTGCCGTTCTTACAAAAAAAAAAATTAACAAAATTGTTAATTGGTGCGATGTTTACTTCTATAATTAATGCGTTTTTATTTGTATTACTGAAGAGGATTAATTGTTAGTACATTTAGGTGAAGAGTGTCTGCAGTAACATTAGCCTCAGACGTAGTTTTTACTAGGTGCCTACCTCTAACAATCACTTTGTTTTGAATGTCAGGAAACGATTTCTGTTTCTGCTTAATCAAAATCTGAGATATTGGGGTTGAAATTTCTGGAGCTACACCGCCACACTTAAATCCTCCAAAACCCGCATTTCGCTCCAAAACCAGTGTTTCATGCAATTTACAATCCGACAGAAATTCACTTCTAGACTTGGAGAACGTCATCGGCCACGATCCCCATACAACACAATCGTCTTTAAAAATAGTAAATAATTCCGCGCCAACCCCTAAGTTACCACATAAACGTTCCAGTCTCGAAATTTCCAAATTGAGTGCTTTCAATTCGCATCTGTACACGCGATTTTGGACTTCCAATCTACAAATTTGCTCTTTAGAATCATCGGTGATAAACCGTCTCGTTTTGTATTCATCTTTCAATCCCATACTCTGCATTATTGGATCCTGACTGTTACTAAAAACCGACTTCAGTTTCGGAAGGAGCAACAGGAAAAGGGTCAGAGAAGCTGATGTTATAATGCTCGCGGTTTTGGCTAAATAAGTGAAGAGGACGTATTCGGTGACGAGACTGGAGACGGTTGTGATGATGGCGCTGAAAACGGCACTGTAAACACATATTCCGATATACTGGGAGTCGTTCAAAGCCTGGACTTTGACGTGACGAGTCTCCCATGCCATGAAGACACCCATTATGAGGATGAGGCCCTTGTAACCGTATAGTGCTATGAACCAACCGTTGGTGTTTTGAGAACGGCACATCTCGACCTGTAAATAATTGAGTTATGCAGCAAAGTTCTTCGCGGCTTAAATTCATTAATGGAGTTTAATTAGGTATATGTAGTTAAGTAAGTAGACATTATTAAAGCTGAATATTGAAAACTAGTTTTGCGTACATGTTTGACTATTACTAAACTTACTTAGTGTCTCTCGATTTATTTTTTCAAAGTTTTATTCAAAGAAGCAATAGGATTGATTTTTGTTAATGTTTTGTTCCTTGACAACTCAAAACGAGACAAGTTAATTAGTAAGACGTTAGATGAGGTTAACTTTGATGACTTGTTGATTTACCTGCGGCTGGTAAACCACCCCGCGGTCTTCAGCGTTGATTTGCAAAGTTAAATTGTACAATTGCCGCTCCATAGGATCAATCATTACCCAGAGCGCCAAAATAAGAGCGTCAATTGCCAGGGGTGTTAAAATAAGTGCGATTAGTTGCTTGTCCTTCAGTAGTTTATCCGTAACCTTAGTCGTGCCTCCGTAATAAGCAAAAATCCTGTGTATTCGGTAAGTTTTGGCAAACATCGACCCAAATGCCAAAGAAAATCCGGCAGAGAGTACATAAACGCGTACCTAAAACAACATTCCAAGCGCAACCGCACGTTTTTGAGTTTATTAAATTAATTTTACCGTGCAGAACTCGCTGAAGTATTTCAGGGACCACATGGATGTGTCGAAACCCAACAGGATAACGTACACGTAAACCAAGATGCATCCGAGCACAGCAACGTTATTCAATTTAGGACTCGACAACTTCACAGTTTTCATCCGTCTAAAATGCAAATTGAAATACAGGAAGACGAAAGAAGTTGCTATTCCCATGGTCGAAACGAGAATCGTTAGATAGAGCACCGTTTTCGGGATCGTTATCAGACTAACTTTAAGAATTCTTTGGGCGATCGGCACTTGTTGCCACCCAATTTCACGACAGGCTTTGCATTTGAAATCGAGCCTGTTCTTGTTAGAATCGTACAATGCAATCTTTGCTATTTCACCTCCTGAAATCCATACGATCCCATTATGTTCAGACACCCAACAAATTCCACCGTTTAGTTATTTATTTGAGTCAGACAGACAGGGTTATCAACCAAGTTTCAATTCCATCAACAATTGAATAAATTCAAATTTCCGTAAAATCTAACAAAACATTCTTTAATCTCGTAATACAAGTGAACAAATGGTGGATGCGCCGGGTAAATCATGAATAAATATGAATCGAACTCACAAAATCAGCAGTGTTCATGTTAATTTTAAAGAAAAAAACAAACATGTTAAAGGCAAATAGCATTACGTCATTAATGGTGGCTTCAATTACCTTGCAGCTGTTGCAAAAGTGAGTTTCCGATTCGATCAGCCCCCACAAACTTCACTGGACCCTGCAAACGTCACAAGCTGTTACAAATTGTGAGAGATACATCGTTGTCGGCAGGCGGAAAATTCTGGTAAATATTTCAGAAACAGTAATGACGTTTAGTGATTTATGTGGGGGGAGGGGGGGTTACTCACCGATACGCCAATGAAGTTGAGTGAACTCATTTGCCGTACAAATTCGTCAGTTACTTCTTTATTCTTGTAGTTAAACTCTTTCAAATGACGAGAACCGTTAGATAGTTGCACCTCCCTTAATGTTAAAGCTATAGCCCAGATAGCATCGTAAGTCAAACTGGCGTATTTGGATATATCTTGTTTCGATGTGTTCAATTCATTTTCAAATTGTTCCTGATCCTAAAAACGTCTGTGTAGATGTAATATTCAAGTTAAAATACATATAGTTAGTTAGAGCAACTCTACAATATCATTACGTCAGTTTTACTAAAGCTTCATTATTTTGAAGAGTATAGGACGCCACCAGAAGCGTGACTTTACAGAATTCTCTAGCACTCGCCTCACCCTAAAATTATTTGTAATGCATTACATAAATCATGTGATGTGTTCAAGCCATTTGAAGAATTAGAGAAGAAATATATCGATATGGAAAAACGGTGGATATTGCTGGAGTTGATTACCGCTTTATAACCAATTTGTTACTACTTTTCTTAATAAACATAAAAAATTGAAACTAAAGCAAACCTATTTTGGATTTACCCGTAAATCTATTTTTATTTGCACTTAGGTCACCGAGTCTTAATATCAGTGCTGTATTGGACCGGAGATATTTTCATTATTATTGCATTATTGTTAGAGATACTACATGTAAAACATGAAATTTGATATTGTTAATACCGATGTTAGATATCGTTGCTACATCGTAACTACATCGTAACCTACATGAGGTGATTTTTTACTTTAGATTAAGAAAAATTACAACTCTTGAAAATTTGTTGAAAGCAGCACTGAATTTTAGCAATAATGTTTATTAGTGCACTATTAAACATTGGGTAATCTCCTTAAGATTTAGTAATATAAACTTGGAATAGATCAAGTATATAAACTTATCTAAAATTCTTACGTTATTTAACACATTAATTATTTTCAGAATAACCGAGTCAAATTATTTTATCATAATAGTGGAAAATAGACAATGCGGAAATTATCAATAGCTCGATCTTCAGGATCAAAAAAGGAAGAAAACTCGCATATGTTATTAAGAAAATTAACTGGAAAACACTTGCACCTCAAAGAAAGTCAAATATTATTTTTATAGCCACAAATGCTTTTTCTACACGCGTAAAGTGATATTGTAGCCAATCTAGGTAGTTAAAAGTTGGAAGCAGACCGGGGTTTAATGTTTAAGGGCACCACCAACTTTTCACAAATATGCATTAAACTATAGACTATCTGGAAGGGACCCGAGGTTATTCGTTTGTAGCGGAAAATGCGTCAGGGGCAAAAACAAAGATAGCCGGAGTTTGTAGTATTTGCTTCACTGTCCAGCGCATGGTACGAATAGAAAGCGTGACCAGGTAGTTGTGCTTTTACCTGTTTTTCCCTGTTACGTGTTTCCTGTTCAGTACAGGAATAAATGGTTTAAAACGTATTTGTCTAAGTGCATCACTGGAGTAAAGTATTGTATAATTTATATCCATATTAGTATCTTAAAAATGGTTCTAAATTGTGTGGCTTATAGTTGCAATAATTTGCATGATGCAAGAACAAATATTTGTTATTTGTTAATTATGGATGAAACCAATGCGAAGAGATAATTGAAACCCTTCCAGAAGCAAAAGGATCTGCGGGGAGCACTTTTTAAAAATGGACTATAAAATTAGACTAGGATGTAATAAAAAATTACTGAAACCTAATGCTATACCAAGTGTTTTCGTTTTTTCAAAACATTTGGTAAAAAGTAACAATCCTCGTAGAGTAATTTTTTTATGTAAGTTCTTTTTTTATTGTGAAACTAAATAAAATTAAGTGTCAAAAGTAATTTTATTTTTATTTAGGCATCTGATACAAATGAAAATCAAACTAAAATTGAACAATTTGAAGAAAAAGTACCATAAAATGCAAAAGTTGCTTTATTTTGTATGACAAATTCCAAAAAAATTGTGGATGCAGAAAGACAAACTAATCTGAATGCGTCGGATTTTGATTTGAAAAGAAAAGTCAAAACTTTAAAACAAAAGGTAAAACGAAGAGATTTAAAAATAAAAGACCTGGAAGACGTTTCTTGTATTAAATATAAAGTCTCTCCATATCCTTTCAGTAGGAAAATATAAATTAGAATAAATTTTCTTAGAGTAGGTACGAGTTTTTATTAAAATATTGTGCTTTTTCTTTCTTCAAATAAAAAATTTAATACTCGCTTAATAGATAAATTGATAAATTTCATTCCGTTTCCACAATACTTTGACCTATAACGTATAAGGTAGAAAGAGATGAAAATACTACAAAACGGCCGGTTGGATAAAAATACGATTGCCTCAGTGGTTTGCAAAAGCGTGTCCCTGCCAGATACGTTAGTGTGTAGTTCAATGAAAATAGGTAATGGTACAAAAACTGGAAATTACCAACAATTAATAAATTTAATCATTTAAATGAAAACTTTGATAGCTGAAAATATGTTTTTTTTAAATGGTTGAATTATTTAACAAAATGAGTCAATCAATAGCGGCCACAGGATGCACCTTACGTCGGACTAACACGGTAATATGTAATGTATATGGTGCATTACAATAAAACGATATAGTTGAAAATCCGAGAGGAACTGTAGCCCTCAAAACTTTAAACTGCCACTTAGTTTTCACTCAAAAATGGATGCCTCAACAAATAAATTACGGCAAGACTAGTTTCTGGCTTCGCACCGTCTCTTATTTTCTTATTGTTTTTTGCTCAAAAAATAACATTTTTGGACCCCTCCTCAAGTTCAAAGCATGACCAGCAGCGCCTACTGTGCGGCAAAACTGTCACTAATTCAAAATTTCTTAAAAGAACAATTTACACACAAAGGGCCAAAATTATATTTGTAACGGCTTATCAGAACGTTACAATATAATATTGTCAATATCTTAAAAAGCATTCAACAAACTATCTTCACCTAAGAAAGTATCTACTAGGTCTGTGGCACTTTCCATTGATGGAGCTATTGACACAGATAAATTTATGCGAGCACAAGGACAATACAGTCATATCAAAAACTGTGGAAAAGTATTATCAGAAAATAATGCATATTTGACATCAAAAATGAATACCATCTTAAAGGAATCAGTTTCTATAAACAAAAACTACTTGGCTGATTGAAATAGACTATTGAAAAAAACAAATACATGAGTATTCCAACAGAATTAAAATAATTCAGAATAGAGGGATATTGATAGGTTTCTTTTGGCAATAACATGGAATATATTTTTGTTGAGAAAACTAAATTAAATTAAACTGACTGACAAAATAAGATCTGAGAAAAGTAAGAAGAGAGCACTGATGGTTTTTCTAAAGTCCAGGTTCAAAACTTTGTAGCAGAACGACCCTAAAGGCGCGATGCTAATTTTATCAAATATTTATATAGAATTAAGTGTCGGATTTTTAAATATAATATAATGATGAAAAGAACGAGAAGAAAACTAATACTCTTGAATTAATTAAAATTGTTACTAAAATTTTAACAGTATTTTAACAAAAATATTTTAACTTTATGGAACATAGATAGATTGATTACGCTTATAGTTCTTCTTTTTGAAATTTAAGTTTGGAAAAAGCGTGTAATACTTTATTAAAATTTCAATATATATGCTTCTAAAATTCTCACTAGTTATTAAAAATCAATTTTACCTTATTTACTGTATTTTAGTTTGTAAATGAATTTTAATTATTTTTAGCTGTGAGAAAAATGTAAAATAACAAAAATAATGTTTATAAGTTCGGAAAATTGGAAATGTAGTATATTGCTATTGGACATGCAAATTTTTAAAACTATAAATGTACAGCGATAGTCCAAACTATGAAACCAAGTTGCTTCTACCTAAACTATTAGACTTAAGGAGAAAATGATCATTTTTTCAAATAACTAAATTGACACCATATTAGAGCATATTTGCTTACAAAATATTACCGGCTACTTTTGCTTGCGGCAACTTTTTCTTTTAATGACAACATATTGAACTTGACGTAGAGAATTATTATTATTATTATTATATTTTTGACGGTACTTGCAGAACTGCGCCCGTTGTGCTCTGACATACATTGCACACCGATAATTACGCCACCGATTTGAGGGTTTCTTTGTGAAAATGTTTTCGACTCTTACCGAGCGCTTTAAAAATAAGCGATAATCTTCACTCCCCTCTCTTATTATCTGTTACTGCTTTCCTGGATTAGAGAGTATTACAGTCTCAAAATTAATTTTTCGAAAAGGTCGATACGAACTACAAATTTATTGAGGAAATGTAAATGTTATTTTATATTGATGTTCAGTTATATTTATGCAAATTCAGCAACATCATAAGCTAAGTACTTGTTCGAGATCAAGCAAAATTTTTATAACATTAATAGCATTTACTATCAATGTTAATAATTAACAATATTTGCAATGTTTTTTTCAATACTGTGTATAAAACAGTGGAAGTTTTCTTAAGGATTTTTATAAATTCTTTTGCTTTAATGATAAAAGGTTTTTTCTGTCAGAATTTTGACGCTATAAAAATGATGTTCAGAAAACTATCTTTTCTCTTTTACTAATTGCACCAGTTAGCAAGTATGGAGTAAATATGATATTAATGTAATCGGATCTAGTGTAGCCCGTTAATATTTATTTTATTTTAAACGAGACTATCTCAATCTTGACCTTATCCTCAACAGCAACGACGCGAACTTAAAGGCTTTATAAGCATGGCAATGCCTTCGTATTTCATACCCAATTACGTTAATATACAATGGAAAATCAAAAAATTGCATGGTTATAAAGTAAAAAGATGAAAGAATCAGAGCTCACAGTTTGTTTTAAAATTTAATTTGTAATAATTTGCTCCCATCTCACCGAAAAATGACCCAAATTGCGATCAATACTATTTGTAAATAAACAACAAAATTTGAAATTTTGAGAGTGAGCCCTGATTAGCAATTTACTTGACATCATGTCATTATCATTAAAATTTGACTATTTGCAATAGTTTTCGAGTTGGGCATGAAATGCCGAAGCAATCACAAATCGGATAATATTTTATTTGTTCTTCAAACTTAATTGGTGAATATTTGTCCGCATAACAGTAAATTGTCCTATTACTCATATGTCCCATTCCTTAAATAGTGAAATTTAGTTTTATGTGTCGACATATGAGAGCTATGTCAAAAACTAGTTAATATATTTTTAGTTTCATAATAATATATAAAAATCCACTCTCAACTTTGATCATTCTGAGAAACTCTAAATCCAACAATATAGTTCGAAAGAGTAGCTCTGGCATACAACATACAATGGAGTATTATACTCTTTTTCTTTCTTGTCAAAAATTAAAAGTAAACATAAAATGGTTCCACTTGGAATAAAAATCCGATTTCTTATCGATTGATTTACCTACTAAAAAAATAATTTGATTAATTGATTTTAAATTTGGCGAATTGTGACGTAAGCACGGGAGGCGCCTTGCTATTGGCTTAGACAGGTGATCAGACATCAATTTTTAACGTCATCTCACTTACGCTCATTTATTAGTATTTTCGCTCTTTTTTGCCGCGTAAGTACGTCAAAGCGAAGTGGGAATTTGAAAGTGCTTGCGTTTTTCTTAATTTTCGACGCAACAACAAATATTTGAGACAAATAAAAAATACGTGTCCACTGATTTTTTATGTATTTCTCATTAAAAAAAATCAATAATTTTTTTATGAAAGTATAATACTCCATTAAACCTTAGTCTCTCCATTGCCCTCATTTAAAAGTTACTCCCTTGTTATTTGTAATCGGAAATCTGTACCGAAGATGACTTGAAGGGAGTATATTTTTCACCCATGATATTAATTTTTTATAAGGCAAGCTTTTCGTGTAAAGCTGTGAAAAAAACATTAATATACACTTTTGAGAAGATTTTGTTACAATAAATTTTGGGTGTACTGTATAATGTCAAGAGATGAATTTCAGTTATTAACCTTTCCCTATTATAGTAATTTTTGTTGAGAGAGTAGTTGTTATGGTTCTTTAGCGAAGTTTAGCGTTGAACGAAAATGCTACTACTCGCCCTAACCATAAAAATAATTGTCTCAACAAAGGTTGCTAGGGTTATAATCGAAGTTCAGCACTGAACGAGAAAGGTACAAGTTCAAGCTGAAGTTTGATCAACGTGGATGGTATATACAAGTGGCCCTAAAAGAAACAAGTGTGCGATAGGTTATATTCTCCTCTCGAGTTAGTTAAAAAAGTGTTTAAAAGAGTAATAGTAGTAAAAACCTCTTATTTCTATTAGAATTTTGTTAGCCCCTCGTACATTTCAGCTATTGCGAGCCTCACCTTTGTCGTGAATGTTTATATGAATCCTCGCAAAAATTTCGTTCGCGTTCTTTTAATTATGTTATTTTTTACGTGATAAAACTTTTGAAGGAGTACGTGCAATGAACAAACAGAACCGAAAGTGGGGAAAAAGTGTATTGACAAAAGTAATTAGGTTTCAAGTCAAGGTAAACAGAAAATGAATGAGAATTGTTAATTAATACCCCACAAAAATGAAGCTGCAATCGATAAAACTCATGATATTATGAATGAATACTCTTAAAATTAATTTCGTTGTAATATAATCCAACTTAGGAAACGGGATTTAGAAAACCAATACAGCTCTTAGCTTATAGCAAGAAGAAGAATTTAAAATATCCTGGATATTTTTATCAATAGTACCTAATGTTATTAAGCCTCACAAAATATTACCAGGTTTCTTGCAATCAAAGATGCGCTCATCCTTTTTAATTTAAATTAGGAAATTTAATACCAAACCAGAAATCGAAGTATCATTTCCCGAAACTGTGTTGTAATCAGATATGATAATTAACCCCTCTGCAGCATCCTCTAATTCTTGTGGCAAACAATCTGAAGGAGATGTCCACCAATGTTTTTGACGATCTTGTAAAATCCATACGTAGTCAGTTCCGTACATGTTTAATCTGTAGACCTGAAAATGTATTAGTAACTTATTTAATTAACTCAAATCGTGTCTATCTACTTCACAAAATATTCTCGATGCTACTTCAGCGGAGAAACTGCCAATAATGATCCGGATGTCGGAATTCTGTAAGCAAACTGAAGTAAAGTCACCTGTCAGTGTTAAAATTGAATATTTCATAGTACTCCAGCAATTACTAAATGATAATAAATGTTACAAATCACTGTTTAACTGGTGATTAATTTTTTATCAACTTGTCATATAACTACAACTCTGATGATAACAATTTTAAAATTAATCTTAATAATTAGCTAAAGAGCTGATCGTTTCGATACCTTCAAAGCTTTCAACTGTTCCTTGTAGTTATCGAACGAGAACGTTATTGTCGTAACACAGGAGATATTTTCATTTTCGAGTTCGCTGATTAAACTGTTTAACGGTAGTAGAAAATCATTTTCGCTTTGACCAAACGTTGCTACTACTTTCCATCCGAAATATTTGATAAATCGGATTTTCGCAGTGTTGTGCGAAGAGTCGGGAGCTATCGTCCGGAAAAACAATGGAAATTTTTTTCGGTCGCTCAAAGAAGGTGATGTAGAACCAAACGATATCTAAATACATAATTAAAGGTAAGCTTAAAAGTTCGTTTATAATTTATGTGGAGAAGCAAAAACAATTGGGATGGGAAATGAGTAAGTAAGGAGATTAGACAAACCTGCAATATGTTCCAGTAAGGGACGATGTGAGCTAAACTTTCGGTTACATTTGAACAGCTCGTTCCTAAGAGCATCAAGATTGTTTTCTTAGAGTAAATCGCATGGAAGAAGGTGTCGATACCCACACCGGGATCGCACTGGAAGAGAAAAAGGGTGAGTTTTCTTTGTTACTAAAACGCAGAATCTTAAAAAAATATCTAAAACCACTTACGGTTTTGTTGAATACACGTAGTTCTCTAATGGGACTCTACAAAGTTCTGAAAACTGAGTCAAGTAACACTGACTATTGTATCACTTTTCACAATTGGCATTCATACATGTTAAGTGTGGGTTTCTTCAATGTTCTTTGTATAATTATTTGTGAGTGTCATTTTCCGCACCGACTGGCAGAATCTAGCTATTATTGCCATCGCGCTGCTTGCTCTCTCTCATTTTTCCATGATTTGGGGCTATGCATTGCGCCACCATTAGAATCAAATTAGCGAAACCTGTCCCTCTGTTGTTAATGGATCTTAATGGAACCTTTCAACACCAATAGTGCCGTAGATTTAATTTGAGAATTCTATGTGTCACCTCACGATTTGCTTTTATGGGTTACCTAATAGTTATAAAGGATGAGCCTTTTGTTATAAATTTCGTATCTATTTCTAGACTAAGCTATTGGGAGTAACAACAATTTCATCTAGCGGATTTGTCTACACTATCCCAAACTCCGTTGATCTATGAAACGTACCTTGGTGTCATTTGTTAAGAGTTCAATCGTATATCCCGGAAGAATATCAAGACTGTTTATATGTTGAATTGCGAGTTGTGCGGCCGCAATTTCGGTGCGTCCTTGTACCCTTTCGCTCCACTTCGTAGTTAATTCGAACAACCCCAAAATATGCAATACGTCACCATCACCACCCCTATCTGCTCGTCTCGAATAATGAAAATCCGTCAAATTGGCCTTCCAGTCGAATTTGCCTTCCACCAATTTAGAGAATTTGTATATGGTTCTGTCGGATTTGTTGCGGAAATTGGAGTACCGTTTCGATTTATTCTTAATGGTAATTAACGTTACCACAAAAACACAGGAGATGAAAAAGACCCATACGTGTTTTTGAAGCATGTATGTTGGCCACATTGTTTCATTAATAATTAGTGTGTGTTGTTGGAGAAACTTTTATAAATATACTGATGGAGGTTTTCCGCCGGGAGTGGATGGGGACTTGGACTAGTCGCGGAAAATGGTGAAGTGATCACTTCAACATGCGCGCTAGTTGGACACAAGACTCTGTTCTGCACAATTGAAGTTTGCTTTTCATTTTTGCTTTGTTAGCAGTATAGATTTACGCTTGAAGGGACCGAAACCACGAAATCAATTATCTAGACACTTCTACTTAGACGCTTCACTACATTTTCCGCGACATTCAGAATTTGAAGTGCTGATGGTCAATTTTTAACACTAAGAGCGCGTCTCCTCTTCGGACTTCATTCGATGTTATTTCCAATTGAAAATTGCGCGTGTTATCTTAACTAATATTTTTCAAATAATGATGTGAATAACAAATCTAATTACAAACATAATTTATAATAATTTGAAATTTGAAACTTCAATTACTTAGCTTTTTCATAATTAAAACACACACATCTTTGAAACTAATGGTTCTCTCTAGGCTAATGATAAAGGATGATTTTAAGATTTGACCAGCTATTTCTTTATAAAACTAATTGGTCGATGTTAAAATTGATTTTAATTTGGTGTTCCTAATAATTAAATAGAGTCTGTACGACATATATGAAGAAATTTGTATTAGGGATATCTAAATTAAACTATTTCGCTCTCATTTTTAATTGTTTCAAGTTCCAATAGGCTAATATCTATATACGATACTCAAACTCATTTGTTATGATGATCAAAGCAGTTTTATTTCCATTTTGTAGCTAATATAATTTTCCCTACTAGGTTTCAACAAACTAAAATTTTGGTTATTATGTTTAAAATTATTATTAATGATTTTGTTTGGCAATCCTACATACATATATTGACTGCTAAACTCTAAAATCTGTTTATTGCCAGAAAAATTCGATTTTTAACAGTTTTGCTACCTGCTTAAGCTATTTTTAACAAAGATTTGGTTTGAAATTATAATAAAATCATAGCTTCAGAATAGAGCGACCAACTTCAAAGTCAACCCTCAAGGAATTAGCAATTACCCATACAACATACTGCCATTGTTTATAGATATCTATAAGCAATGATACTGCTAAGTCTGGTAATAAAATAATGAATTCGTCTATTTTCACAAGCAGTTTTCTAGAGCAGTAGCAGTAGGTTTAATCTAGGTGTTGTAAGATGGCGCAATGTAGCCCATAACCAGAAAATTCGCTTTATCAGTTGTTTAGAAGTTGAGAGTGGCAATGCTTTGTGCGATTCCAAAAGTTTTAGTCACTGTGCAGTTAAAAAAAATAGTTTCCAGGAAGATGTCAACGCAACTTTTGATCGACATTTTTATGAAATCGGTGGAGTCTGTTCGTCCTCGCTACCTAATCAAAAAAGCTCTCCGCGTCAAAGACCGCCATCTCTCGGTGAACAATTGCATATACCCGTTAACTAAACCTTGTTACTTGGTAGGATTCGGTAAAGCTGTTTTGGAAATGGCCCTGACAACTGAAGAGATTCTCGGCGATTTCTTGCAGATGGGGATAGTGACGGTTCCCGCAGGAATATCCGACAAATTTGGTACGGAATCGTCGAAAATTAATTTCACGGAGGGAGCTAAAAATAACATTCCCGATGAAAGAGCTCTTGAAGGCGCCATCGAAATTAAAAATCTGGCCCAAAGACTGGGGGCTGACGATTTATTGTTGGTGTTGATTTCGGGTGGGGGCTCAGCTTTATTGCCTTTGCCTAAACCACCAATAATGCTACAGGAAAAACAAGCTTTAATCCGGGATTTAGCGGGAAAAGGTGCCGACATATTCGAGTTGAATAGTGTCAGAAAACGGATATCGATGTTGAAAGGTGGAGGGTTGGCCGAAATAGCCTATCCGGCCAGTGTAATTTCGTTAATTTTGTCCGATATTGTTGGGGATCCTCTGGATTTTATCGCAAGCGGTCCGACGACGCCCAATTCGGAACGACGGGAAGACGCCATAAAAATAATAAAGAAGTACATGTCTTATGATCAACTTCCGGTTTCGATAAGAACTGTGCTAGAAAGGACGGAGGAGTCTGATCAAATTACAATTGACAACGCCGGGATCAATAGCAGGTAACAAATTTAATTTTTCAGCAATTTTACAATTTCTATCAAATAACAAATAACCCTCACAATTTATATTACAAGTACCTACATATTCAAATTCAAATTATTTTAGGAAGAACACATCACCTCAAATATACATTGTCAAAAAAGTATTTATTTCTAGGAATGCCAGTTTTTTTTTACTTCATAAAAAGCTTTGCTATTCTTTCGTCAGTGGCGGTGCTAGAAACTTTTGTGGGTGAGCAGAAAGCGACAAGCTGAGTGTTATAGCATGAGACATTGACATTATCACACAAAAAGCAGCAAGTACAAGTAAATTTCGAAATAATTTGTTAGTGCTAAAAAGGAGGAAGAAAAGAATATATAATATTTATTAATTCAACAATCAATTTGCACATATTATAAACTTATATCTACTTATTTATAATATTACAAATAAAATTAAAATAATATCCCTGTTTTTATAACAATTTAAGTTATTAATCATTAAAATTGAATGGGCATTCTGAAAAAAGACAGAGGGTGTCTCATATAAAATAAAGAAGTTGAGATTAAGTTCCGGTATTAGCGGAAATACCCTTGATAGAAAATGAGGTATTTGATCTCTGTACAGAATGTCACATTTGTATATTTTTTGATTCTCTATATTTTTCTAATGGGCCATGAACAACAACCATCCTGTGTTGAGAAATTAAACATAGCAGTTTTTTAGTATCATGGAGAATGTCTCCATGATACTAAAAAACTGCTATCTGTAATTTCTTTGTATAAGTTCTTTTACTTTTCGAGGAAATTCGTTCTTTGACTTCATTTATCTTGCTCCACCAATATGAAAGGTATCACATAAATTTTAACATTTAGGCACAAATAACTTCAACGTGCTTTGATGTAGGAAAAAAGGGGAAGCATATGTTAAATTGGTATTCCAAATAACGTCCACATAATGTACCTGTCATTTAATTAGTATCCAACTGTTTAATTTTTCTAAGAGCTTTTGTCTGGTCTATCATTAAAAAAAAATGGCAATTTCCTTTGCAGTAACACAATCCGTCACCAATCGAGCCATTATATGAATATGTTCATTTGGAGTTGAGTTTTGAGTGGTGTATATATTTAGTTCCTTGGGGCTAATCTATTGGCCTACCTATAAAGTGGCAAATAACTACTGGCCAGGTAAATTTACATACTACCTTTACGTATTTTCGGTCTTTCTATCATATTTAAAGCGTCCGAAAGCTCTTTTGGACATGGCGAATGTTTTCATAATCCTACTATTTCAAAGAAATCTCAGTGAAAGATAGAGAAAATTATGAATAATAACGTCAAAGACAGGTGAAAGGATATCTATATCATTCCATGTCCATTGTCCATTGTCTTTAAATCATATGTGTATCGATAGGTACGTTTTCATGAATTAAAATATTCAGATCATTCACAATATAAATTGAAGTTATACAAGTCAACACAAGAAGAACAGCGAAAAAGTTAGTCTATATTCTTTACCTTAAACGTCTTACTGGCTACTTCCATCTGCCTATAACTTAACCTACCTATAGTAGAGAGGGGCAGCATTTGTTTTAACCCTCTAACTTAACTTTATAAACAGGTTAATGGACCGGCCCTTAGTGTATTAAGTTTATGCAAATAATTTTTTATTTGTTCACAACAAATTCAATAATTCAACAAAATTTCATTTGTTTTGTCTTCATATATATTTACCAAGAGCTCTTTCACTTAAATTTTGCATCGACAAATATAACGATGCCTTCGCCACATTTTAAATATATCGGTTTTCTTTAGTTAATTCTTCATAAGCTGCATTGGGATTAGGAATCATTACATTAATTCTTTCTTTACTATTCATAATATGTCCTTGCTAATATCGTGGATTGTTAATGTTGATAACTATTTGTCGTATTATTTAAAACCTTCCTTCTCAGACGCACATTTTCAGTTATTAAAAGTTTAATCAATAAGCAACTTTGTTCGCATTGTCACTTTGTCACTCAAAAAACATCAAGGGTAACGGTATATAGATTCATGATTAACACTATACACACTATATCCAGGAATATAAGTTTATATTTTCCGTGGAAGTTTCGAAAGACTTGACCGAGGCTTGTTTTTTGATATGTTATAGTTTGTTCCCTAGGGGTCTGCTAAAGGAGTATCTACATCGATGATAACGGAAATATATTGAGAATTGTTGGCAATCTCGGAAAATAGAAAATTGAAAGTACCGTGCATAGCGCCGCTGGGCCGAAGGAACTCACAAGTGTTGACAACGTCTTGACTAGTGTCTTACTGGATAACATCATACGAAAGAGTAGAGAACTTGTAAGCTCTCTACTCTTTGATCATACTCAACCAAAGTATTCATAAGGGAATTTGGATCTTTAACAGCATCTAATTAGATATATTAATTTTAAAAAGTTATATCGGAGTAAACTACTTACGTTTTGTGTGTATTTCTGCAAAATATTTTGCACGATGAAGCAATTTCCAACACTTAATTGACCCACAGTAATCCGCAATTGCTGCTTCTCAATAAGATGATTAACCAAAATAAAGTGTGGACTTTACTGTTGCTTGAAATTTATTTGCAGGTTTCAACAAACATGATAAAGAATGGCTTCATCGATGTCTTTCGTTTTTTGTCTAAAATTTAAATCTCCCAAATGGCACTCCCGGCTTTTTTGTTACTATTAGTCTGACTGGAAACTGTGTCGATAGTCAGTAACTTGTGTAAACCACTTATATGCAAGGTTGGCAAATGTTAACTGATGCGCCTGACGTAATATTTTCCATAACTGGTGACTGAGAGGATTACAATTTCACTAAATGTCGCAGGAAAAGCCTTAGGGATAATTGCGCTTGTGCTGACATTTCCCTAATTGCTCTTTATTTTTTCACTGTAAAAATTTTAAACAATCACGTTGGAGTCTGCATAGACAACCAATTATTTTAGCTGTAATAGAGTACTACTGAATTTGCATTAACGTTGGAAAATGCTGATTGTGCTATTTATGGCAGGAAATGGAAACTTTTACATAGTGAGTTTGCAATGATAATAAATCTATCACATAAAACATATAAAATACTTTGATATTGACATACGTTACTTTGATGTGAAACCATAAATTCAGTGCTGAAATACGATAAATTACGCGTTTGTGCAAAATATGTGTGCACCTGTCCCTCTATGACACGGTAACAAAATTGCAAAAATATTTCTATCCGCAAACTTTTATTCCAAAAACATGTTTAATAACTCTACCAGTATTGTGGGTTATGAAATGAATTACTTTAGTAACAACTTGCCTTGTGTATAGTTTAGTTTTTGGTTCTTATCTCGTTCTTGTTCTCAGGCCTCCAATTGTCGACGGGAAATACCGACACGTCCAGAATTACGTCGTCGGGAACAATTTAATAGCAGCAGAGGCGGCAAGGCGGCACGCCATCTCTTCAGGCCTCCAATCGGCGATATTGTCGACGACCATAACCGGAGACGTTACGAAAATTGCCCGAATTTACGCCCAACTGGCACGCAACCTGGCCCGAATCATTAGCAACCCATCAACTAAAGAAAACTTGAAGAATTTCCTCAAAACTTGTGATTTAACAGGGTTAAACATTGATTCTGTTACAGAACAGATTGTTTCGTGGGATTTTTCGAAAGGGTTGTGTTTAGTAGGGGCGGGTGAACCGACTGTTGTGGTCAACGGGACGGGGTTGGGGGGCCGTAACCAGCAATTAGCTTTAGCGTTTTCGGTTGAACTTAATAAGCTTAACGTGGAATCGGCGGATATTTCATTTCTCAGTGCCGGAACAGATGGAATAGACGGGCCAACTGACGCAGCAGGCGCAATTGGAACTTTGGATTTAGTTAATAATAGTCGGGCGGAGAATATTAAACCGGAGGATTATTTAGACAACAACGACTCCTACGGGTTTTACGCCAAATACCAAGGGGGCAGCCACTTGATCAACGTCGGACACACAGGCACCAACGTCATGGACATACATTTGTTAATAGTCAAGCCAAAGTAATTAGTTAAACGCTAAAATTATTATACTCCTACAACTGATGTCAGCTGCATCGCCGCTACAATCATGTTTAAACCTAAAAATACATGTCGATACATTTCAGCAGAAGTATTTATTTTATTGTAACGATTTAAAAAACGTTACTGGAGATTGGAGAGTTTGCTATCTTTTCCTACAGTAAAACTGACTCCCCGTAGAAAAATCCATCAGCATCACCCTAGACACAAATTTTCCCTTATGCCCTGTGAATAATTGCTAAGTGTTCTTTGCTCTCTAATATGAAAATACCATTAATTAATCTAGCACTTTAATTTTGTATGATAGGACATTGCGGTTGGATTATTCCTGCAATTTAGTTCCTTCCCTTTAGGTCATCAAAGTTGTCATTGTTTGCAAACACTAAGCTGGTGTTTTTAAAACATCAATGATGAGACACCAGTAGAGATGAACAAGTTTCATAGGTTCAGATCGCAATGAATGGACCTCTGATTTACAACAGAAAAATAAAAGACCATTATTGCTTAGCGAACGGGGGTGTCGTTTATTAAGACCCATTTCTCGGTTTAATTGCTATAATTTCCGGTAAAATCTTCACGTTGATAGTAGCAAATTTGACTCCAGATGCATACATTTCGTTTTCGCGAAGAAAATTGTAAAACACATGATATTTTCCTAGTTTTAAAAATTATCTTAATTAAATTAATTTACTTAATTAAATATTAATTTCCCAACTAATGTGTCTTCTACTCTGAACTCAAGTCTTATAGCTTCTCTTGGATCGTGACCAAAAATTTGTTGCTATACGGCACCGGTGATGTCGAGTTCACGACATCAGAAGGAACAGACGTTAATGTATTGTTGGTGCGGCCTCATCTACCTTTTTCACTATTAATTTTTTATTAAAATGCGTTTGAATTCTATCTGTGACTCTTAATATCTATTTTGTTAAGTTAGCGCAATTGCCAAATATTTACAACTGTTAAACTTTTTAAAAATTTCATCTATTTCAATTACTTTTACTAAACTTCTTCCCGTTCTTTTCATCTTTTCATTATATTTAGAACGCCTTCTTTTGTCAATTTTAAGTGGAAAATTCTGAATAAATATTTGATAAAATAGGTAGCGTCCTTTCAAACATTAAATTAAACCTTTGGTGGCGAATTTCACTGTGGGGAAACCACAATTTTCAGTTATAATAGTTATAACAAGTTTAACGTTATACGCTATTGAAAACCAATTTTGCTTTTGATTATCCAATAATTGGTACATCTGTGTCACGTCACTTTTTTAATAGTTAAATTTAGCCCAATTCTTCATCATTATTGTTAACAACCTACCGTATTTGAGTGAACAACGTGTTTGCTAGTGCAATATTTCACCCTCACAACGATTTCCTTGGATTTGACCGGATCTCCCCTTTGATAGGTTCACACTATCTTGCATCATTATTCTTTTCCTTTACCATCGCTTCTCTTTTATATCCGCAAGTTTAGCGCTCTGACACCTGTTTCTAACATAAACTCTGGTGGGAGAGAATAAATAAATAATTTTCTATCAATGACGTAAGCTCTACAAAACTTTTCTTCTATTTTTTTATTTTAATAATAAAACGCTTTCTATTCGTCATTTCTATGATGCCGACCTTGTTACGGTTTACATACTTATGAATTATTATCGAGAATCGATTGAAGTCAAGGTGCATCATATTGTGGTAACCGACTTACTGAAACAGCGTCGATTACCGCCACTTTATTTTTCCGTTGTAGAAATTATCGAATCAAACCTCAATTTCGTTGCCAAGCCGTCGCAAAAATATCCCGAAGGAGTTGCCACATCCCGTTTATCGTTCCCGAAGAATAAAGACGCAGTAAATGGCTGAAAGCACGAGACGAAATGGAACCGGTGGAATGAAACCGCAGGATATGGATTCTTCACTTTCATAAACCAAACCTCCTCCAAATTTTACTTCTAGGTGAGTAATCCCGAGGATCAATTGGAAAAGAGCTATTATTAACAGCGTTAAAAGATAAAAAGATGTTGCATGAAGTGTTTGCGAGAATATTCAGCGTGACATCAAAAATTCTACATAAATATTGGACAGGCGCAACTTTACACAAGTTGAAAAGGAATAAGAGCATCAATTATAAAGCAACAGAAGGTTGCATGAGCCAAACATGGCGGGCAAAGTGCAGTTAGTAAAAACGATGTCTGAAAAATTTATAATCCGATACCAGCCATTGTCAACATAATGCTAGCGGAAATTAAAACGCGACATCTGATACTTTTGCAAATTTGCTCTTACAATTAGCAAAGGATAGAAACGTAAATTTTTAAACATGATGAAGTAAAATTTATTTGGTGGTGGAAAAATTCGCCAACGTACGAGGAGAATATAAATATGTTGTCTTGGAACGTCTGCTAATGGGAAGTTGAAATAAATAAGTGTGAAATGTATGAAAATTTAAAAACATTCGTAACAAAATTTACTTGTTGAAAGAAAACCCCTAGTCCGGTTATATTAATTTTTGTGAATATTGACGCAACTTAACTACAATAAAATTACAATGGAATGTTTAAAGAATTAATGAACAGGTAGGTACATGTTTTTGAGATACGATCGTAAGCCCAGTAACTTAATTTTATTGATAATTTTAATATTTTGATATCAATTATAAAAAGTTTGCGTCTAAATTTGGTTAAAAGCGGTAATGCAAGATTAAAGCTACATTTCATCAGTTGAATAATTAAAGACTTTATAAATTATAAAATGAGCAAATTTCAACTAGTTACCAAGAGAAAATTAATAAAATATATTTTTATAGAACACAAAAAATTGTAATTAGTAAATTAATGGATTTCAACAAGCATTTTAAATGCATAAAAGCTGTAAATAAGAAACAAGTAAAGTTACGAATTATTACAGACCGTTATGGAACAATTTTAGTTTAGGGCATTCATCATTTATCGAGGATGGCAGTCCAAATTACATGGCAAATTTCGTGTCCAAGGTATAATTTCTACCTATTTCTAAAATATTTTCCATCGATTGAAAATTAGCTGCTTGATCTCTGTATAAAATTTTAAATTTTTATCTTTTTTGTTTCTTTATATTCTTCTAATGATTTGTGAACAAGAATCACATTGTATAACCCTCAGCTTATGACTACTTGATTTTCGTTATTAAGGATAAATTCAATTAGGGCCGTTAAGTGAAACGTCTGAGAAAATCATCCAATTATCGTAATTTTGGATGCTTTCCTTTTATCAAGTGGCAGAAACATTTTATCGCATTACATAACGTCCTAAACGTTTAGCTTCTGTATTTCAGTATGTGGCAGCATTTTAGAAACTGTACAAACTTTTCATAGAACGGTCAATTACATTAAAAGAAATCGACATACTCATTACAATGTGCGATTGTGTGTAAATATTGGACGCTGTTGCGCGATTTCAACGTCTCTACATAGCTTTTCTTCTAGGAAATAACATTATACCGTAGTTTTTGTACCCTTATCCAGATAGTTCATCATATGCACTCTTCGGTACAGCCTAAATACTAGGCCACAAACTTTCCAGATTTATTTTTATTTCATTGCATCCATTTATTATCAAAATACTCAATACTTAATTTTAGTTCATGATAAAGAAGGCGGTTCAAGAATATCATCATCCATTTTGAACCGAACACACAAAGTTTGATTCTTCCACTTGTTCTTGTTACTAATGAACACTTAACCCTTGGAGGATCAATTCAATATTTTTTCATATTTAAATCGAAATCAGTTTGACTAACTTGACGATCATGTCGCACACTGTACAGTCAAACTTCTTTATCTGCGGTTCTCATATACGCGTACCAAAAAATTGTGACCACTTCCCGTATTTAAGGGTAAAAAATTCTGTTTTCGCGGATTGAAAACTAACGACACATATTGCACTTTTAGAATAATGTCTATTTTTTGTCAAAATTAACAATATGTAATCAAAATATTTATAAACAAACAAATTTTAGTGTGGTGAAGCCGAAACTAAACTTTAAAACCTGAGTGAAGGTTTATGGATGCAAATGACCTTTGTGAATACTTAAATAAAATGATTCTTCTATGGAAAGAAAATTTGTTTTTAAGAGGCAAATTGATAATGCCACAGTCGAATATCAATCCGAACTAAAGGACTTTTATTAGGTGCAAAACAAAGCAAAAATACTAAGTTCCTTAAATCATTGCCTAAATCTGATAATAATAATTATTGCTAAAATTTATCTTAATAAATTACTTTCACCATACTACTATTTTATTATTTTGCAACCTTGGAACGCATTCCTTATATTTCCAAACAAAATGCCACTTCGCATTTGCGGATTCCGCACATTTTCGGAACATATCCCCCACGGATAAGGAGGTTTTTGCTGTATTCATATTTTCGAGACTAGATACAAAATCTGATCTTCCAAATCCGAGTCTATGTTCTTAATATTTACAATTAATATTGCAATGCAATTTATCAATTTAATCCACTTCAGCCAAGGTGCTTTATTTTTATTTCAGCAATTCTAATTCTTAGTGTAATTTCGCAATGATCTTTCAAATAGATAGATAATTGATTCCTCTGGTAACTTAACTTTCTTTAGTACACTAATGAAGATTGTTGACATCACCTCAAAGGTTTCAGTCGGTTTGTATGTAGGTCGATATATAATAATCATAGACTATAAAATACACATGTATTTCAAAAAAAGTGCGTGCATCAGTGATGCGCACATAAGAAGTGAAACTTTACGATTGTTGGGCCTATATTTTAATGTTATGCAATCTTTTTTTCAATAAGTATGTATGTGTCTATTTGGGTGTTCTTTTATGAACAAGGGATTGGAATAGTAGCGGATAATTGATATAATTATAAAATCAAGTTTGAGAATTTTTCAAAAATGTTTTACTTCTAAATTGAGCACTATTGTTAACACTAAAATTTTTTAGAATTTAAATTGCATCTTCCATTTCCACTGTTTCAATAGGAACATGGGTAACTATCGGTTTATGATAGCTAAAATACGAAATGTAATGTCTACAGCAGTGGCGCCCCGTGTTAAGTTAGATAGGAGGGCAAACTTATCTAATAAAATTCAATAGCCTAGTAAACTATTTTTGATATTTATTAATTTATACTTTACAATCAGTTGTAGTAAGTTTCTAGATCACCTACTACTATCAATTCGCTGACCTACAAAGGGAATCCTTCTTAAATAAAATTACTCGTAAGATTGGAATGGATATAAAAGCAAAATTTATTTAATAATAAACAAAATCCATTCGACTATTTCTGTTGAGCTATGACTAATAGACAGATTATTAAAATCTCTCTTCAATATAACACGTAGGCTATAGCGCGTAAAAATTTACTTGAGGGCATAGTATTTTGGGAAAATGTTTTTATTCTTTTTAAAGTTGGAAAGCAACATTCATTAACAGTTGTCGTCGGGATTCTATACATAATTGTTGTCTCAGAGTGTAAACAAGCTTCCACATAATTATTATCAGAAAATTCGTTTGTGATATTTGCAACAATAACAACACATAATTCTTTGATTTGTTGTATATTTCTATCTACATATCGGGCTCGCTTTGTAGGTGCGGTTTTTGATTTATCATCTGCACTATAATATTCATAATGTTGGATTGGACTGTTGTCCTGATAATATTTGTTATCAAAAATAAACTGCTGAGTTGTGTATAACAACAATTTATTAAACAATGAATTGTGCTGTCGTCACAATACGGAGGAAAACTCGATTGGGGTGTTGCTGGTGTCGTGGTTGGAAAAGAAGAGAGTGCCGAAGAGATCAACAGACTGTGCGAAGGGTAACTTTCTCCCACGCACATCCCTTAATCTGCCCATGCGCACTGCTTTTGGAGCAAAGATCCAACACATAATCAACTTTATTTCTGATATTCCACACCGCATTCTTAAAATCGAAAATGCATTTCTGAATCTTAACGCTATCTAATTATTGTAGTTGCAATTGTTTATAAAGAAAGTCACTGTGTGACAAAATTTAATTACAGAAATATATCCGAAAATTGAATATTTTATCTTTCAACTAATTTACTTATTAATCCGGTTGGTTGCTGTATAGTTAGTTTATCATATTCATAATCAATAATAAGTTCAAAGCATTCGAGTTCCTTTTTATATTTAGAAAGAGTACAGACAACTCCGGAGTTAATATTCCAACAAGTATTTGGTTCCCGTGGCAGCTTTCTCGTAACTATATTATCAAGAATTTGTATGCGTTGGGATGATTTAGAAAATAATGTGCATAAAGCAGAAGCAATTGCAAAAAAACATCTTAAATTGTTTACTTTGAGTGGCTGCTGAAACTCAGTAAAATTACAAAACAAGAACGATAGGACAATAGAATTATTTCAAAGCTAGACACTTCCGAGTGTTGTGTTTAGTTTGAACGCAGATTGCTGAAGTTATTTAAAGAACGGCAAAGTTCGACAGCGTTCGGGTTTAGCAAGTTACCATTGACTTGGGCAAAATAATTCCTGCCCCTATCCAACGTTGTTGCCAGCTTTTTTTCAACTACTCTCAGTGGCGGCTCGTGGCTAAATTAGATGGGAGGGCAACCTCTAGGACAAACTTATAAATATCCATTAACAATTGACCCTAGTGAACTGATTAGATACTTATTAATTTATATTTTACAATAAATTTTAGTAAGTTTCCAGATCACCTTTGAGGTACTACTATCAATCCGTTGACCTATAAAGGGGGTCTCACCAGTATTCCTACTCCCAACAAAAAACTAGAAAATCATTCTTACACTAAATTATCCCTATTAACGTAAAATTGGAATATAAAAGCGAGATTTTTTTGAAAGAAAGAATTTTTGATCTAAAAGAGATATTTACTTAAAAGTTCTATAGACGAAGTCTATTCGTCTATTTTTTTGAGCTACAAAGTGACTAATAACCAGATTATTAAAATCGTCTGTAGACTTAATAAGTTCACGTTCAATAGAGCATGTAGCTAGCGCGCAAAGCCTATCTTGGCCCATAGTATTGCGGGAAAAAGTCTTAATTCCTTTTAAAGTTGAAAACCAACGTTCGCTTTCAGCTGTTGTCATAGGGATTGTACAAATAATTCTTAACATTTTGACAGATTCACGGAAAACATTTTGAAGGTTATTGTCTAAAACAAATTGCAAAATGTGAAGAGCTCCATTGGCTTGACGAAAGTCTTCCCTTCTATATATGGTTATTAATTCTTGCTTTAATGAAAGAGGATCTAACTTACAAAATGTAACTGCAATATTAAAAAAATGATCCGGGAAGTTTACAGCAAAATCTTTAAAAGAGCTTGCCTCAAAGAGTAAAGAAGCTTCCAAATGATCATTAACACAAAATCTATCTGTGATATTTGTAATAATAAAATCACATACTTCTTTGACCATTTGCATGTTTCTGTCTATATATCGAGCTCGCTTTGTATGTACGGGTTTCGATCTATCATCTGCATTATAATAATCATGATCAACCTCATTTCTGATATTCTGCACCGCATTCCTAAAATCGGAAATGTATTTTTGAATTTTGACACTATCTAACTGGCGTAGTTGTAATTATTTATAGAGAATATCACTGTGTGGTAAAATTTTATTAAAGAAATATAACCAAAAATTGAATTTCTCATCTTTCAAATAATTTATTAATCCGGTTGATTGCTCAATGGTTAGTTTATCATTTTCATTATCAATAATACATTCAAAGCATTCAAGGAGTTCTTGTTTATATTTAAAAACAACTCTGGAGTTAAAATTCCAACGAGTATTTGATCCGCGCAGCAGTCTTTTCATAACTATATTATCAAGAATTTGTGTTCGTTGGGGTGATCTAGAAAAAAATGTTGAAAGAGCAGAAACATTTGCAAAAAATACTTTAACTTGCTTACTTTGAGTGACAGCTCTTTCTAGAATTAAATTTAATTGATGAGCATAACAATGAATGAAAATGGCTCTCTTGTAAACTGAACTAACCTTGGCTTGTACTCCATTATTTCGGTCACTCATAACAGCAGCCTCATCATAACTTTGAGCTATTAGCTTTTCAGGAGATTTGTTAGTATTAATTTTCTCTAATTCAGCAAAAATTACGTTACTTATGTCTTCTGCGCTATGACTAGGCGGTATTAAGTATCTCATAAAACGTTCATATACTGTAGCTTCTTTAACATAACGTACTATAAAGACTAATTGAGATATGTTCGCATTATCAGTGGTTTCGTCAGCTTCAATTGCAATGTACTTACTTTCTTCAATTTCATTTTTTATTAAATTCAGAGTTACCGCTAATATAGAATCTAATAATTCATTTTGTATTGTCTTTGATAAACCAGAAAATAGAGCATTTTTCGATTGCTTTATATATGATTTGAAAAGTAATTCAATTTCGCTCATAAAATTTATTAAGCCTTTAAAAATGCCCGGGTTGTCGCCATCCAATGTTTCGTCATGTCCTCGCAATGCTAATTCAAAAACACCACAAAATTTGATGCAGTCATTAAGTTTTCCTAGAATATAACCGCTTTCCTTTACTTTTTCATTATGCTTTAGCACTTCAAACCGATAAGCGTTACTTAACTGATTTCGTAGGTCAACATGGCCTAAAGTTGCAAATTCGAGAGAATAAAACAAATGCCTTTGATATATTGAATGTTTTATTTTTATTTTTACACACAAGTGCTTCAGATCAGTTATGCCTGTGTAGACCCAAGCAAGATCACAATCGTCGGACTCCATCAATAAACACACAAAGCAATAAAATGAATAGCTGACATCGCAACCACATAGCCAATCTGCATTTTTGTACATACCTGCATTGAATGATCTTACCACAATTTTACCCTTCACCACATGTTGTTTTAGGATCTGAAGGTTAGGCTGAAATGGACTCAACTCTTTTATTTTCTTACAATCCTCGAAACTTAATCCCCTCAATCTTGCGGCGATAATTGCTTGGACGGTATTTATTGCTTCAATTAGAACACAAAATCACCCAACAACTGCTGAATCTCAGTAAAAACCATAAACTAGATCGGTAGAGCAACGAAATTATTTCACAGCTGAATAAACTGTACGAATACGTCACACTACACCACACCACACTTGCATGTATTGTATTTAGTTTATAAGCAGATTGTCGTTGCCGAACACTTTGAAACAACGGCAAAGTTCGACAACGTTCGGGGTTCGGGTTTAACAAGTTACTTTATTGGCTTGAGCAAAATGATTCTTGCACCTTCCCAACGCTGTTGTCAGCACTCTCGATTTCTCGATGTATAATTGCATGGGAAAATAAGGATAGCATATGCCAAGTTTCACGCAATCTGGCAAAGCATGGGGGGCAACGCCAAGCTATCTCACAGCGCGCAGCGTTCAGTTTGGAAGCGGGAAAGTTAAAATAGAAGCAAGTAATATATCTGATGGCCTTTATAAATTTCTCGCTTGTGCTTAATACATTCTCTATT
Organism: Pyrochroa serraticornis; assembly: GCA_905333025.2. Lineage (NCBI taxonomy): Eukaryota > Metazoa > Arthropoda > Insecta > Coleoptera > Pyrochroidae > Pyrochroa > Pyrochroa serraticornis. The sequence continues at coordinate 852,312 of HG995157.1, read as the reverse complement.
TTTATGGCGAGCTTTGGGAGGGCATTGCCCATTTGCTCCTCCTGCACCAGCCGCCACTGACTACTCTACATGTATAACTGCATTGGAAAATAAGGATAGCAGATAAAGTTTCATGCAATCTGGCAAAGCACTCAGGGCAACGCCAAGCTGACCCACAGCGTTCAGTTTGGAAGGGGGAAAGTTAAAATAGAAGCAGGTAACATATCTGATGGCATTTATGAATTTCTAGCTTAGGTTTAATTAATACCTTCCCTAACTTTTTTGGTAGCTTTGGGGAGACATTGCCCCTGTGCCCCCCTGCACCAGCCGCCATTGGTCTTTAGTCTACGTTATTGAGATATTCCAAAAAAACAGCATCTATTGTTGTACTGGACTTTGTGGTTAACATTTTTGGATCATTTTTCATCGCTAAGGCAAAATATCTGATAAGACTAATAAAAATTAATTTCTGAACTCAAAATATTAATTTCTAATTAACTATGGAAATACTCACAATTTAATAATTAATTTTTAATAGAAGTATAGAAATCGACTATGAGGCACCATCTATCCTCACTATTTTCTGTAAAATATCGTTAAATTTAAAATATAAATTTCATATTACACAGAATTATTAGGCTTTCAAACTCATCAAATTTCTCTGTTGGCGAGGTTTTGCCATTATTGTAACTCGAACATAATTATACGACTTTGTTATTAATTAATTTAATGGCGAATTTATAACATCAATTATGAATAAACATAAACATAAGGAGAGAGGGAGAGAGAGAGAGTGAGAAAGAGAGAGATCTCACGCCGTACGGCTAGCTGCGCATCTCTGCGCATGAAGAGCATGAGTGGAAAGGAAAAAGTCATATCACGCGTAACTCGTAACGCTAAAATTTAGGCCCTACCGTGTCGTAAGAAGTTTCACTTCAAAAGAGTTTTTACATGAAGATCAAATTTATCTGTTCTTGATACAAAATTGAAGTATGTTGTTGTATCAATCAACGTTTGAATGGAGATTTACTTACAGTTGTTTTGTAAAGTGATTAAAAATCACTTTAAAAAATTTATATGAAGAGGGGTAATTGTAAAATTATTCTATAATTAACGTTCGCGTCCCAGATGTTGTGTGTATCAGCATGTCTTTTAGATGTGCAAGTAATTGTAATTTTAACCTTTTTGGTAAAAACATACGTTTACACGAAAGAAATCGTTAATTCTTAACAAATACATGTACAGTGAGTTTCAGTCGGTGCTATTTAATAATTTTACGATTGAGTGATTTTAGAATGTTATCCTTTCTTTTGGTGTGCAAGAACGAATCTCGCCAAAACCCGAATTTCTTTCTCAAAAGGTTAACTTTTTATCGGATCTCTTTTAACCATTTATTATTCTTACAAAAACCTGAAAAAAATTTGTTGATTCGATTTATTTAGAATCCAGTTGAATTAACGTTACTTCTTATAAAACTATTGGATAATATTCATTGACAGAGACTGTATTACTTTTAAGTTTGAAAACTTAATAATTTGACCGCCAGTAGTTGCCTACGGCAGTTTCGGTATAAGAACAAACTGTAGAAGGTTGAGTGTTTGTTGATGGTCGACCGAGCTTTCAAAACTGGTTGCAAATTAAATTTGATGCTCGACGGGAGAAGCTTAATCCCGCCAGGGTTCCCAATTAAGTATTTCATGAAAATTATTTTTTCGTCTGGTTGATGGCGGACAAAACACACAAAGATGATTAACAAGACTCGTCGGCAGCCCGCAAAAAAATCTCACTCTACAGAAACCCGCTATACTGCAGGCATTAATTTTCTATTTCGACGAAAGCGTGATGAAAATGGAATAAAGAAATGAAACAAGGCGACCCTTGGTGAGTGGCCGGGTTAAGCTAGCCATGACGCGTCGCTTGCAGGATTCCCACGCGCCAACCCCAATCTCTCTGAAGTTAGCGGAACCAATGCAAAATTTGTTTTCAATCCAATCAAAAGATCAGAGTGCGCTCCTCTGACAAAAAACAACACACAATCTGCTTTTTTCGGTAGAAAGAATGGCGCCCAGCTCGTTAATCTTCACGTTTCATTGATTCCTTGAATTATTTCATAGCGCTCGACCTGCAACCTACGCGCTAAAGAACGGGAAAGATGCTGAGAAACCCGAACTTGTATTCCTCGGGAAAGTCTCGAGGAGCCAGGGCTTAATTAGGCTTTACACGATTTAGGGATTAAGAATGCTTGAATTAAACGCCCCTCGCTCTTTAATCGCTGTACAAATTGAAAAAGTTGCGAACAACACTAGAGAGGCCCTAATCGCCAGATTTTCAAAAGTTTTACCACACAAAACACGCCGTTTGGCAGATAATAACGCCATAATCTATTCAAGGCGCGTGGTGGATATATTTATTATGACAGCTTTTCCTAGATGTTTACCGCTTGGGTAAAATCTGTACTTATTGATGCTTTTAGTATTTGTTTAGAAATAGACTTTTTCCCAAAATATACTCTTCGAATTTGCACCAAAAAGGTCATTGAGTTTCCAGACCTTTAATTGGTATCGAGAAATTCATCTTAATCAGGCAAACTTCTATCACACGGGGACTCAAAATTGATGGTGATGGAAGTTCCATCGACAAATTTTGACAAACATTGTTTTCATGTTGACTGTGTAATAGAATTTATAAAATGTGGTTTCCTTGTAAATAGAACGACCTGACCCATGAAATGGCCATAATTTTGATGTTGCTAATACGGTCGTATCTGCAGAAGCGTCCCGTTCTGGAGGCGCTACATAAAACGCGACATGGGAACTCATTTTTTATAGCCAAGTGGACACTGATATCCTGAAAGTAATTCCAGTCGCCATCAATTCTGCTTCCGGCTTCATCGGTCGAAGATTAAACCGGCGAATCGGCCGTTGCGCTCTGCAAAACTCCGATTTCGGTCAAATTATCGCCGACATTTCAATACAAAATTTGCTAAATGGTGGGAGCTCTCGTTTTTTGCATGCAGAGCGGGTATATGAGAATGAAAAATCGGGGGCATTTTCCCGGTGGTTTTTACGGTAGAAAAGCGATTTTTCTGGTAAATGAGCCGCCATTTAAAGGTTTTTAACAATTCCTAAAAGCGACCGAAAGTCATACAAATGACATTATCCTTTGACATGAAAAATGGCGGAGACCGGAATCGTAATATATGCTGAAAAATAGCTCTTATGATTGCGTTTGACAACGCTCCGAGGACGTACCTGCTTTTACAACGTGCTTGATGGGGGCGCAATTTCAGTGTGAAACGACGCAGCATAATCACGATCGCATCAGACAAACTCGCAAAAGCTAATCGAATCTGACGGAATTACATATGAATTATTTAGTTTTGTATGATAGAAGTATAAAACATTCACACAGGCTCAAATTACGACTTGCACTACAAATGCACTCCTATCCTCATATTCGACCGTGAAGTAAGTTTTGAGTGTTCCAGTTACTTGTTTGGTAGATACACTTCTTGCTAAGTGGGTTAAATTTTAGAGGGTATAACTAGTACGGAACTTTAGTAAACCAAATATTAAAAATACATTTATTTCAACAGTAGTACACTAGAAGCAGCGTATTGGGTAGTACATACATGATTGGCTGTCGCAAATTAAATCGTCTTACATTTATTAGGTATAATCTAGCTAAAATGTCTTACTCACGCGCTCTTATAAAATTGTATACCTCGTACATACAGTTTATCACTAACCCTCGTTAATAAAAGTCCACCAGCAGACAAAACAGACAACAAAATATCGCAGTTTCCACACCCCATTTCCCCCAAAACCAAAAAATTTGGCACGTATAAACAATTATAAAAGTGTCTTTTAAAAAAAAACAACAACAAAAAACGACGCGAATAATTGTAAACTCTGCCTCGTCTGAAAGATCGCTGCGTTTACTTCTAATTTTACGGTAACTAGAAATCTTCTAAGGCATATTGGTCCTTGTCTTGAAAGCGATTAAGGCAATATCGTCCGTACGTACGAGTCGTTTCACGTTGGTCATTCGTCCCAGAGACATTGCTGTTTCTGCGCCACATAATAGGCGAACAAATGGCACTTTTTGCACGTTTTTATACCGCAACGGTACGTCATCACTGAATTTCTTGACGGACCCTTGCCTTTGCAATATTTGAGACCACAAGGATACCAACCGACGCACAATTCCAAATGACACTGGCACGGTGACCACATCGTCTTCGTGTCTGTACAACTGGAGAGGGCAGGTTCTGGAGCCAATTCGTTGTCCAAGAAACGGTTCGCAGACAGAGGGAATTTCTTCAGCGCCGTCAGGTACGTCGTTTCAGGGATACCTGGAAACGAGAAACGCATAACTAAGCAGACTAACGAGCAACGTGTGGTCGCTAATATTAACTGCAACCGCATATGATTCATGATCCTTAACCGCTACTATATCTAACAGAAGCGGGGACAGCGTTAACGACTGGAAATAATGACGTCCTAACTGTGGACTCAACAAATTAACATTTGTCCACCGGCATTATGGCCAAACTTTGTCTGGGTTCAAAAACTCTAAATAGTTAACATGTCGTTTCGTTAAGTATGTTACGTCATTGAGTAAAAAGGAGAAGAAGAAAGGAAAATTAGGCATTGAGCGAGAAAGGATGTAGTCACAAATCCGCGATGCAGTTGCACGAAACAAATTATTGCAAATTTGCTACGTGGGCAATACTATATTCTCATAACAACTGCAGAATTTATGGATGCAAAATACACCCGCAGCGCTAAACTCGGAGAAATTTGTTTAAATTAATCATCTAATTGTATTGTTCGCCTGGTGACGCGGCTGCGGATCGGGGGAAGCCGAGGACAAGATGGATCTGTCTGTTAGGAGACCCTCTCCCTGCCTCAACGTTCCGGCAATTCCTTAGAACAACTCTCATTTATAAGATATTTTTCTTCGAAACGAATGTTGCTCTCATGTCCAGACGTTGTGAACAAGACAGCGTTTATGTATAAACACAGAAAGAGTCCATTTATTTCACGTGTTGTGAGGGCGAATGGACCTGAATACGAATGTCTACGTGCGTCGTCATAAAACCCGATTTACGTTATTACGCAAACTCCGTATTACGGAACGGGGTTTACGAGCAATAAAAAGTTGATTACATCAAAAATTAGTTTACCGAACTTACGATGAAGCACGTACACAAAGAATAAGAAAATCGCAAACTAGAAAAACGCTTTAATACCTTTGTATTAAATTCAAAGAAAATTAAAGTGATCGAACAAAACAACCCATGCAGACTTCGTCAATCACTTCAATGCAGCCATGCGTAATTTTCAAAGTTTTCTAATAGTGAATACGGCTCTGCTAAACTAGGGAATTTAGTTGTAGACAGTCGCATTTCCTCCTTTTTTTGGGTTACAAATGTCCGGTGGTAATCAGGTGATATAGCACAATGCTGTCATTGTTGTGTTTGCTGTGAAATTGTGAACTTGAGGCGAGTTGATCATTAAGCTTTCTCCTGTTATTTTTAATATTAATCTTTGGTTGATTGTGGAGGCACTTTACGTAGATAAATCAGAAGAAAATGCGATATAGTATTTTTGTCTAAGTAAATGAAATGTAACTTATAGAGTAATCAAAGTTAAATTAACCTGTATTAAAGTAAGTATTGCTGGGTAATTACAGAAATATATTGTGTATGGGAGTCTCATAGTTGAGTAGTTATTGTTTGATAAACAAAAATGAGAATAACTTGCGAATTTTTGTATAGTGACCTCATAGTTAAGTAGTTGGCTGATATACAGGGGAGAGGATAACTTCAGAATTTAGAAGGAATATTTGTAATAAAAATCAAAATAAGTTACTAGTCAATATTTTGTTCTTTAACAGAGAAGCTTTAGCTGTACATTTTCTTTAAATTGCAGGATTCGCCGGCAACGAGGATCTTCGCCGAGCCAACCAAGAGACAAAATAAATTATTATTATCTTTATCTGCGTCAAAATTAAATGTTGTTGTTCTGGCATGTGACAGTTTAAAATTATGTATTTTATATTTATATCTAATATATAAAATTCTCGTGTCACGGTGTGCGTAATTGAACTACTCCGAAACGGCTCGACCGATTTTCATGAATCTTATGCCTAGTACACACTACAGGTGCAACATGCAATGCAATGTGTAATGCAACATGGACGGTGTTTTTATTCGCAGACGCGAATTCCCGTTCGCCCACGTTCTTCAAGTTGTGATATCGTGTAGCACCTTTGTGTTCGCACCAAAAACCGACAACCGACGGATCGCTGGCGCGCAATCAGTGCAACTAGCAACACGCGCGGAACGGCCGTTCACACATGTTGCATTGCACGTTCCATTACACGTTGCATTGCATGTTGCACCTGTAGTGTGTAACGGGCATTAACGTGCATATCGGCTAGGATGGAGAATCGAACAACATATATTTTTCATCCCCCTAAATGTTAAGGGTGGTCCACCCTTATTATTTTTATTTTTTTGGACAAAATTTTTTGTTTTTATTTTTTTATGATACATCATACAAAAATACACACAACCCTAAATTTTCACCCCTCTACGATCAACAACTATTTTTTATTTATTAATTAAAAACTTTAATTTTTTTTGGCAAGATTTTTATTTTGTCATGACTTAGAATAAAAAATTTCATATTACTCTCAATTTTCACTATTATACAATCAACCCCTATTTTTCCATCTCGATTTTTATTTTTCTCATTCTATCCACAGATCCGCAATAGGGTTGCAAAATGGCAATCGAATATTATAATTGTAGTACGATAAATTCTTATTCAGAGTTTATAATTTCAAGTTCATTTAATTATGATTTTTTTTTCAATCCAATTTGATCTCCCGCCCTCGCCGGTCGACAACTGATCAACTATCAATCGATCAGTTATCCCCGCCAGGTGTCACCACTCATCCAGCAAACATCACGGAGTAGGGATGAGGACGAAGCCGGTCTCCTGTCTTACTGACTATACAGACTATACATGCAATAATTATTTATTTACAATTTATTAATCTGACAAAGACTGTTTTAACTCTCAGTTAATTAAGTGATCTCATGTAAATAAACACGTGTTGTAAGCTCCCGCCAACAACGGCCATTACCGTACCTGTATATATTGTACTTAACATTTTTTGGAAATAGTTTTAAATCAAAACGAAAACGTGTACGTGGTTAATAAATATACCTGTTTTATTATTGTGAAAGGTAAGTCAAATAATAAGCAAATGAATACAATATTAAGTCACTGTCTTCCACCAATACACTGATAGAAGCATTTATTAACTATTAATAATTTATTTAAAGACAATTAGTTAATTTATTAAATTTAAATTAATATTTTTTAACATTAAATAAATATTTATTTGGGAAGAAAATACATTTATTAATAGTTAACAAATATTTATAATTAATAAATATTTTGTTGAGTGAATTTGTTTCGCTTACAATGTCATATGATATGAAGATTGCTTATAAACAAAAATCATCTTTATAAATTATTTATATTCATATTTATATTATTATTTATATATTAAAAACGTTAATTTATTTTGTGAATTGAATTATTATCATGCATTTCAGCTATAGAGTTATAAAGTGTTTAAAGAAATTGCTAATATTGCTTTTTTATTAAATAAATATTTGTTAACAGTTAACAAATATTCATTAACCATTAATAAATATTTATTAACAATTTGTAAATTGTACTTAATAAATTACTTATTGACTGTTAATAAATATTTATTAAATCCTATGATGTTAAAAAATCATTTATTAACAGTTAATAAAGCTTATCAAATATAAACAAATCTTTCTATCCGTTTAAGTATTTTAACTTCATTTATTTATATGCTCTATGTACAGTCAGCATTGTCAAAAAAACGCAAAGGCGCCAATTTGAGTCGTCGAACGATCAATTCTAGAGCCGTGCGAGATATAAGAGCACTCTATTGCGCTGAGAGATTATCTTTTTTATTTTTCAACTGCCATAATTGATAGTAAAAATATGAATAATTATTTTTGATGTTTAGAGAGCTATCAAGAATTGTAATTTAAAATATATTCGTTACTTTAATAAAGATTAATTTATTACCCTAAATAAAGCATACTTTTATTGTTTATAACGCTTTCGATTATAAGTACATCCCCGCACACTTATAGTAGATAGTTACTTTTATTGAACTAAAGAAAATGTTTCCCAGAAATAATATACATGGCAAAACAACGTTTGCCGGGTCAGCTAGTATTCATATAAAAAAAACTGACCCAGATCAATAAAATAATATTTTTCAACTTTATTCATTATATTATCATCTTTTTTTGTTCCATCCGCCCACACAACTTAAAATTAACAATCAATATTAACATTATTATAAAGTAATAAGATAAAAGAATAACTTTTTCAAATTTGTTTTAAAATTTAATTTGTAACAATTTATGGTGAACGGTTTAAATATTACCAAATTACGCTTCATACCACGTAAAAAAAACACAAACTTAGAAACATCTACAAAATCAGTTTGTCAACAATTTTGTTGGCGATGTCACTAACGTCAAAATTTTGATATTTTAAATAATTTTTCATAGCCATTGATAGGTGCTCAGAAGAAGCTTCATTCATCTTTGAAATTCTTGTTGTTTTTATTTCCAACTCTTTACGATATTTTTTTAAAATGAATTTTATATTAAGTAGCTAAAGACATAAAAACAATTTTTTTTTATTTTCTCGTAGAATGGTGACATTTGAAAATGCAAATCACTACCTTATCAACGTTCTACAAGTACATACTCAATATTTTTTCTATCTGAACAAAATTTTAGTTGTGGCAATGTTTTTGACTTTATATGGCAGTTTCTTGTAACTTTTCAAGGAACGAGTTGGTTAGTTTTCACTTATTGGCCATATAAACTTTTTGAACAATTCTGGGGGTACCATCCACAATTATTGTTTTAAATAGGAGGTTAAGTTCTTTTTCGATTTTGGAAAAGTAATGATAAGGGACTCTTGACAAACTTTCTGTCCAATTCTACAAGCATGATGTACTTCAGGATGTTTATGTTTACTTTTAGTACGAGTATAAATTGCACAATATTTATTGCTAATACCAAAAAAATTGTTGTTTCAATATTCCACTATGATAGTCTAAATTATCAAAAAACATAGAATCCAAAGCATTGCTTAAACATTTTTCGCATGCAGCAATCTTCATTTTATTTCCAAATCTTCGAAGATATAATAATTATTATTCAATGTTTAGAAATTTACGAGTTTTCTAAGCTATACGACATCTTAAAGTTAAGAAACAAATGCAGCGTCTTCGCTACTAACAGCCCATGATTTTCCTTCTACTACGTACAGTAAGATGAAAAGTGAATATATATTTTATGCCAATGTACTTGTATACTACAAAATTCTTTTGTTCTCTCTTAGTGAAGGAAAACTCGGATGTCAAACATAATAGCAAGATGCAATTCTCAAAATAGAAGGTAATAGCCGGTGACGTTTAAAGAAAACATTCATCCGATCGATAGGAAAGGGAGTGACCTAGATATTGCGTAATTATTGATCTTAGGGTTAATGATCGTCGCATTATTGTTCTTAATTTGCGACTTTCAGCCGTAATAAAACACGAGTTAATTGCTTTTTGATGTCCCACGTCCCCTTAGATCGAAAATATGAAAAGCTACTCTCGCATTAACTCGACGTTGAATAATATTCACGACATGACAGAAATACAGAGTTTGTATGATAATTGCTGCAAAACAGTAAAACAACTTGAGAGAGGCAAAATGAAATACCGGGTATGTCAAATGGAAAATTCGTTATGAACGAATAGCTAAACGTGACGGATATTAGCTTAGTAGGTTGTTAAAGTAACTGCTAGAAGCGTTTCGTCTTTTAAATTAACAAATGCCGTTCCAACTTTGTTCTTTAATTAAAAACTACTTGCAAAAAGTTAATTTAGCACAATATTGACAAGTGTTGCTTAGAGAATTCTCTAAACATCCTTGCTGCTCATTTGAGCAAGATTGATTTCAACATCTAGATTTGTGAATTTACACCGAATTTAACATGGTTATTTTGAAGACAAAACAAAGCCGGGGGAGGAAGGTCCCTACGGAAATACAGGACATACTTCCGGTTGGCGACCGGGGTGCCTTCCGGGTCGTCGCTCTAACATATACAACGGGAGCAGAAACGTTCACTTAAATTCCTCCATCTGCAGTCTGATGGCCCAGATGACAAAGCCGTCCAAGCAAACTAGAAGGCAAGAACAACGTCAAAATTTGCAGGTCCAATCCTTGAATTTTGTGAATGATGATGGCCATTCCATAACGCGTCCATAGTTCAAATGACCTGTCCACCTTTGCCATGGGATAACTCAGAGAGGTTCTGTCGCTGATAAATCAGGATCAGCTGATACGTTTTGCAAATGGTAAATTCGCGAGTGTCGGAGGAACGAACGGGTTGGGACGGAGGCATTGACGGATGGCTTGGCCACTTGCTATTCAATGCTCGATCGTCCATCCAGGACCTGCTTTGCATATATGTGATATGGATCTCGGTCGCGTTGATTTATAGCGACGTCACTCCGTGTTTGATTACCTGTATTAATATTAATGTTGTGTTTGTCACGTGCTATCGCACTCTCGGGTTCGCCTAATAAGGGGACTCGCGCCACCACGGAGAAGCACTAAATTATCCCGCCGCAGGACGTGTTCGTTAAAGAAGACGGAGTCGCGACATGATTTTAAAAAGTCACCTGGTTAATGCATATCTATGAATAAAGAGTGTTACAACACCAATAATTCTGACACCAATTTTCGTCTTTCTACGTACCTGCAATTGGAATTCGTAGTTTAAAAATTAGGAAATGAAAGTTACTTTTCGAAAAACATCTTGAGGGATTGTTGCTGAATTGTACTTGGCAGTGCTGGCAAAATGAGATTTGATAGCGGCCCTAATAATTGGGCGGTAACAAATCCGAGATCCGTGCAAGTCCCGCAGGATGTGAGATATCGCGGATCCAAGAAGCTGACGGCGACCTGATCTCGTTGACAATCCAAGTCCGGATGATTAATGCGAGGAAACCGCACCGACGTCGTCGTTACCGTCATCTACATAGCACGAATGACGACGGCCGATTATGGGCCGGACCTGGCCCATTCGCCTGATTTATTAATGCATTCCTGACTTCTCCATGGACCATTGAACATTCACGTTGCGAACGATAATCAATATTTCAGGCAGATGTTAAATAGATAACCCGCTTGAGTTGGAAGCTTATCACGTTCAATTACCGAAATGAAACCCGCGAGAGTGACCTGAATTCCATGTGTGGGAGTTCCGACGAAAAATCGGAATCCGTCAGATGGGGCCAATCGACGAAAATTGTTTAGGTCGAGAACGAGGTAAACCGACAAAAATCCTTCAATGTTTCGAGGGGTAATTTGCGTGTTCGGACAGGGACTCGCAACAATTTAACGACGATCGATGTTGTAGAGACTAATTTAATGAAAAATATGCAGACCGAAGTGAAAATTTGCCGATGCCTGAAGTAATTTGTTGCTTTTTCCTGAAAATCCGTAATTCTTTTAATTTCTGCAAATTGACTAAAAATTCATCGCCGTAGGTCTTTTGGGACATAGCCTGAACAGCCGATATGGCCCACGAACAATATTATGCTTCGATACTATCAGCACAGCCTACAATTAATTCAATACGGCAAACCAAGTCAGGTTATGCAATATCAATACCAATAAATACCACCTCCGTTAGTGCAACCAGTGGTTCCTCAACATCCGGTGCACTAGCAATAACAGCCTCAAATAAACCAAATATATCGACAACAAATATATCAAGAACCGCCATCATTCCACCAACAGGGACAGTCAGATTAGAAAACTGCAATAAACAACAAATGGCTAAGAAGCCTGGAATAATTAAGTACTAGGCTCCAGAAATCAATTGAAACCAAGAACAGCTTCAGCATCTTAACCGATGAAGAGGAGAATGAGACAAATGTGGATAAGACAAACAAAGCAAAAGCTCCTCCCAAGTCGCCTCCGATATATAGAGTAGAAGTTGTTGAACACAATCACAAGTTGCTTCAAGAATCTACTGATAGCAAATATTCTATAAAAACTATGGAGTATGAAAGAGTAAAAGTGCAATACAAGAAGGTGAACAGAACACTTTAATGTATTTATTACGGCATTAAACGATGAAAACACTTAATATCACACTTTTAGGCCAAAAAGCAAGAAAATCTTTAGATGTCATGAAAAAACTATACCATAGAACTGGCGCCAATGACATAAAAGTCCTGTTAAAAATCGATTACAAAACTGTAAATATAAACAATATAAGATCTAGGATGATAACGAAAACAATAAAGAAGTGTATAACCTACAAGTATATGACAAGAATAGCATACTATGGAAGCCATCGCACACAAAAAAAACCCACAATGCACCAGATGTCAGAATTCGGATAACCCAATAACTTCACAAATCAGTCAACCAGCTAACAAAATGGATAAGCTCGAAGGAATATTGAACACGCTAATGGAACAAATTAGCACTATGCTTAAAATCTTAATCATTGTCATCAATAAATTTGCTCAATGACTGCTCACGCTGCATATAAAATTGCCACTTGGAACGCTGATGGGTTGCCAAGACATCTAAATGAAATAAACACATTTGTCATATACCACGATAATGACATTATGTTAATATTAGAGGCACACTAATAGAAAAACACTATGTCAAAATCCACACTATAAAACTTCCTACAAAAAATATTTAACAGAAGGAAGTGCCCATGAAGGCAGACAACATAAATTACCATGAAATAGAAAAGGAAGAAAAAGAATACCTACAAGTACTAGTGTAGCAATAGAAGAAAAATATGGAGAAATAATCGTTTATTAAATTTAGTGTCCACCAGCCAAAAAAGACAAGAAAACCTTAAAAAAAATAATGACTAGAACAACAAGGAAACCAACTGGGACCTCTTTAGAGAAAAGATGGACAAAATCAAAAGAACTATCAAGACAGAAATTAACACCAAAAAAGCATCGGGGTTCGACTTAATTACAAGAACAGTACTGACAAGAATTACCACCAAAATCTCTCAAATTGATTTCATTTATCTTTAATGCTATACTGAGAACAAGTTACTTTTCCGTCGCCCGGAAAATAGCCCAAATTATCGTGATTCCTAAACCAGGGAAACACCCTGAAGAAATATCATCGTACAGGCCTATAAGCTTGTTGCCAATACTAACCGAAGTATTTGAAAAAAATCTACGTAAAAAGGTTAAAACAATCATTAAAGAAATGCAAATAATACCACAACACCAGTTTGGCTCTCGCGATAAGCATGGAACCATTGAAGAGGTTCACAGGCTAGTAAACAAAATCTGAACGCGAAGAGATATTGCTCTGCTGTATTTCTATTTTCTAGACGGATCATAGGCCCTCGATAAAATTATGTCTCCCATATTCACACTTTCAACTCCTCAAGTCCTACTTATTCGACAGATATTTTATTGTAAAACAGGGACAAGAATACACAGACTTACACCACACCTTACCGGCGTCCTTCAAGGTAGTGTATTAGAACCTACTTTGTATCTCCTATTCACACTAGACTTACCAACAACGAGGCTTACAACTATCGCTACTTTTGGTGATGACACAACAATCCTTGTATAGCACACGGATTCAGTATTGATATCAAGCAATTATTTTTTTATTCATTTTGTTATTAAATTTGAAAATCTTAACGAAATACAAGGAACTTATTTTACTTTAGTACTTAGTTAATTATTCAACTACAAAAGACCAATTTGCAAGATAACCTTAACAAGATCCAAAAATGGCTCAAAATATGGAGCATTAAAGCCAATGAATGTAAGTCCACCCACATTACATTCACTACACGTAAGCAAATATGTCCACCTGTGAAGTTAAACAATTTTCAACTACCACAAGCTAAACATGCCAAAATGGCAAAATCATGCAAAACGTAAGATTTCTTAGATAAGAGGATCACCTTTATAAAGATAATCAGACAAACATAATGTTAATACTTAAAGCAAACACCCACATGTCAATATTTACTGTCATAGTTTAAGTTTATTGCCCCAGGACAATTGCTATCTCATTAAGGTTTGCAAAAGATTAACTTTTTGTGAGGCTCCATTGGAACCGTATCAGATCAGATCAGATCAGACCAGATTAGATCAGATCCTGTGAGAGTGAGTGGCCACACTGAGACCGTATGCCTCAGATGTAAAACAAACCCATATGAACATTTCGTGTATTCTTTCGTGTATTTAAAAATGAGTTCTTGGGATTCTTTTTATGAACGGGCTATTTTTTTAATAAACAATCGTGCACAATGTGTTGTAATTATAAAATTATTATTTTGTGGCATTTTGTGTAAATCTAAACCTAAACTACACACAATGAATGCAAATGAGAGTGTGCTTACGTGCAGTTATCGGCCGTAATCTGGTCAAAAGTCAAACATGTTTGATTTCTCCAGACCGTCCAAACAGGCGGGAATGCATCGCAAGAAATCTAAAACGGTCGCCAGGCTCAAATGAAGCCACTCATATAACAATACATGCTGTTGATTTTTGCCAGACTCTATGGTTCTGATCTGGTCTGGTCCGGAACGGTTCTACTGTAGCCATAGACTTACACATACGAACTAATCTTCGGTCCATAGACTAGTTCTATTATATAAGCTCCGTAAAATATACACGTGGAAAGTAGATAGTAACAAATTTTTTAAGTAACAAATTTTCCAATTTAGAATCCCGCAATCTTCCATATTTGTTTTAGTATTGCGTTTTGAAATTATACGAAAGAATAGTTAATTTCTACAAATTATGAGTTTTATTTAGTACGGTTCAGTTGCTTTAAGTATCAATTATTATTTCTTTTCGAAATGTCCATGATGTCCACGTCTATACTGAGAGAATGGCTGAACTGTTTTATTGTTTGTGTATCAAAGGTCTTCAAAAGGTGGCGACTTGAAACTTAGTGCAGCTCTGGAAGCTTTTAACTATGTACAACAAAAACTAAAGAATCCGAATATTTGCTGGTGCCATCTATAAATAGTTCACTAAATTGTCTACTCAACGAAATTATTGTGTAAATTGATTCTATTACCTGCGAAAATTGTACACACACTTCAAGACTTTTGAAGAGCTCCCAATTTACAAGAAGAAAATATATTTAAAAAAATATTATTTGTTACCTGCTTTTTGGTTCAACATAATCATATTTTTTAAAACAACTAGCAAAATCTGTAACCAAAAATTCCACAGCTTTCTTTTATTGTTTAATGTCAACTTGAGCCTTAGCAAAATCCAGTTGCTTCAAAATGCTCAAAAACCCCTATTTAGTAACTAATTGCGTTTCTGGCAACAGGGGCAAGTTTATGTAAAATTACCACCTGACCTACCCCTCGAAAAGCCCGGTTTTCTAATCACTAAGCACATTTATCTTTCCGATTTTCCCATCCTCGGTAGCCTCGATGGACCTTAATCAACGTTCCTCGTTTTCCCGAAACAGACTGTGTATGGAGCTGAAGCAAATCGGTTAAATTCCGGTTTGAGTCACCGGAGTACCGGCGCGTTATTACAGACGAATTTCAGGTTTCCTGGTCGGGTCGGGAAGCTACGGAATCTGCAGGTTTGATGGATGTACGTCAGGGTACATCCTGCCATTGGCATACAGGGCCGATGTTAACACGTTCCGGATGATTGATGTTTGCATTAGCGCGTCCGTGCGCGGTGACCATCACGTCCTTTTTCCTCGTCCCCGCGGCATTAAAAAGACACGTGTTGACATAATAAATTATCCCGGAAAGTGGGAGTCCGACTGGTTTTGTGGATCATTTTAACGGCACCATCGTAAATTTTCCGGCTTACGACGTCATCTCGAGGAACTCTTCTCAAATATTAAAAAGCTCGAAGCCGTCGTGAAGAGAGACGACTGCATTAAATGGGGCTTTAAACCCCTCCGCTGTTCGCAATTTGACATGAAAACCGCGGCGATTAGAAAATGTAAAACGCCAACTTTGCCCGTCAGCTCGGTTTATTTGCTTTGGCACGGGGTCGACGAAAAAAAAAATATACAAAAACAAACCAGAATATTTTACTCAAAAATTAAGTGTTGCGTTAAGCCACAACTAATAAATATTCTCTGATTTTCAATTTCTAGTAAAACATAAATTTATCTGGAACGCTTCTCCTGATTCGAAATCGTATTCCTTTAAAAGCTCTAGCTGAACTCAACTGTTATGAGTTGTGTTCAAAGTCACTTACATTTTATTCCGACAGTTTCGGCACGTTGTATTGAAAACGTCCATTACAGTGGTTTAGTGTTACCGGAAATAGAACTTCAGACGTTAATTTCCGCTTACCATGTATTATCTCACAATACGAAGTCTACCCCTTGCCAACCCGTGTTTGCCAAAGGTCAGACAAAAATCAAAAAGTAGCAAAATCAATGGTCATTCTCTTTGTTCAAAATGCAGATAAAAATACGACAAGCCAGTGCGTTGTTCTCTCATGTGGCACTGGGTCATGTGGCACTGGGTCAACGAGACTAATCGACCTTGCCGTTATCTAACAAAGTGCTTGATCCAAAGCTAATCGTACTTGGATGGGAATTTCATTGGTTTGATCAGTATCGAAGATTTTTTTGAGAATCTTTCGGCGCCTGGAATTGGCACCTGCAGGCGGCAGGAATTTTTGTGCACAACTCACATCTTTTTAGGTAACTGTTTACTGATCACCGCCATAGCCAGTGAAGTCGCTAGGTCCGGCAATTTGCATGCAAATGTGCCTTTTGCCGTTCCCCAGGCGGGATGGTCGGCGTCGCGACGGCCTTTGGGGATTATCACGCGTGCCTACGTTTGCGATCGAGTCACGCACCGGCTCGATTACATGTGACTTTGTCCGGGATAACGGCGTGATGTATTGCCCTAATCTTGTACGTTGTGTATCTGCGCTTCATTATGACCAACACAAGTTAGTTAATTAGGTGCGCAATGTATACGTGCTCATGCAGGTAGCACATTTATATGCAAATGCGTCGCCGGCGAAATTACGTTACGTATCCGGCAACAGGATGACCTACACCGAAGATTCACGCCTTCACACCTACGTTTCGGTGTTTTTATTTCCAATTCTTTACTATAACAGGAAATCGCGTGCCGGATTTGTTGCCGTTTCAACGCCGTCTCCAGTTCGCGAACACCAATAAATTCGAAAATTTATTTAGGTCGCAAAATGAGGAAAACTTTAAATATATCTAGGTTGTGTTAAGGTTCTTCACGGAAAGGTTACCAACTAATAAACAGGGTTAGTTATTCAAAAGTATGGAACCAAGCTGCTCCTGCCTAAATTATTAGGCTTGGGAAAAATGGTCAACTGTTTGTCAAATTACTAATTTAGGGCCATATTACAATATACCATTTTCAAAATGGCACCGACTCTCTTTGTCTGCAACAACTTTTTTTCTTAAATGGTAACCTACTAATATTTTTGTTTAGGCTGACGTATAGAGAATTATTTTCCCTACAACCGTAATAATTTTCTTCGCCTAAGTCAAACCGTTCGTTTTTAAATAAATAAAAAAAAGATGTTTAAGGTCTCTTAATCTTGGACTTTGGTATAACGCTCCATCCAGTTTCCAGTTGGGAGTGCGTTACACAATACACAGCTGGCAACATCTTTAGAATGTGAGATTTAGAGTGCGAATTTTTACTAAATGCCACATTTTAACGATGTTGTCGATTGTGTAGTCCACGCAGACTAAATTCATTTTGTAAAAAAAATATGCTCTAATATGACGTTAAATCAGTGATTTTATAAACACTTGCCATTCTTTCTCCAAGTCTAATAGTTCAGGCAGGACAATGATAATACCTGGAATACACCTAACTCATTTTTCTGTAATTTTACAGTTCAAAAATTAAATAAAATGAAAGCAAAATGGAAAAGTTACCGAGTATAGTAAACATAAAAAATCCTAAAGAAATAAAGACATTAGATTAGCTAACTTTCCCGCAGTACGTGTTTAAGAAAATACATTCAAAGAGTAGGCAAATAACTACTTTTTTAGTTTCAATCCCATGTTAGAGAACTTAACATCACCACTCTGTTATGGGGCGTCTTCGTGCGGTAACACTATTTATTGTACAATTACTGATCTAAACATATCTCGTTTTTGGTTAAGTAAAATTTCAAGCTACAACAGAAAGTATGCGCCTCGTGGTTGTTGGAAACGCTTTAGCAGATGCTGTAAACTAAACCACTCCTGAGTATTACTTCTTTAGTTGATTTTAATTGGAAATCCTGCAATATTCATCCAAAGGAAAAAAGTAGTTGCTCATTACTCCGGAACGCTTTCCGGATGACAGCTTGGAAAAAATACGTTTCAATTTCACCAGTGCCCATTAAATGTAAGCGTTGCAAATACATTATAGGACTTTCCATGTCAAGATCAGCAATTAATGAAGTATTCTCCTAATTGCGTCGTAGATTGATGTTCAAATATCGGCGTTTCAAATTTTTTCGAGGGTGCCTTTTTTCGGTTCAAATTAAGGATTTAAGAGATTAAATTTCGATCGTTGCTATAACGGAATTTTTGCTTTTAGGGAATTAAACCGAATGTGGATGGTAGGTACGCGATAAATTCTCGACCGAATAATACGGAGACGGTGCAAGTAGCGGCGGGAACGTTTTACTGCTGTGAAGGTTCCTGCCGCTTCCCGACAGCCGTTTTGAGGATACGCGGTCGTGTTAGTGCACTAAAGTGCATCGGGATAATGCTGGAATAACCCAAAGTTATTAAAGGCAAGTAAACCGACAGCTAAGGTGAGTGGAGATGAAACCGCTCTAACATGCAACTTGGCTTGAGTTATTCCGATGCTAATCTACCAAAATCAAAACGTTAAGTGTTTTGTAACAACGGAAGAAGGATCAAGTTAAAGCAACTACGTCACTAAGCAAAATAACCCAGTTTACTTCAAACAAACAAAAAAAATGGACAAAATGATTCGAGCATTGTTTGCGCGAGTGGTCCCTCTCTCGGCGCCTTCGCCATTTCTGCATGTTAAACTAATATAGAAAATATTGTGGTTGCCGCTACTCGAAGCAAGAGTTATTACTATCTCTCATTATTATGACGCCTACATATTGACGTGCTTCCTGCTAGTAGTAATTAGTGGTTATGCAAAAAATGCTTGTACCGTTGAATGTGGTCCCTATAGCTTCATTTACACGTACGAGGGGCCATTCTACATTCTAAAGTGTATGCTTCTCTAACTTGTCCTCTAACTGGCAAATAATTACAGCAGCAATAATTTCATTAACTGTTAAGTTTATTTTGTTATGCACTGTTAATTTATCAAAATGACTAAAACTGAATATTGTTCTTTGGTCAGTAAGAATTGGTACAGTGGCATGTTCCAACTCTCCGCACTCTTAAAAAGTTTAAAGTCACCCCTCTGCATAAAAATAGCAAAACACTTTTTGAACTGTCGACAAAATTAACAAATTGATTATATACAGGAGGATAGTGCAGTAACAGGAAAGTATCATGTAATTTATTGCATCGTCTTACAGATTCTATTAAAGTGAAAAGACGTGAAAAACTGACGCAAATGGTTTAGCTGCTACACAACAATGCACCACGATATAGATTCAGACTTCGAAGGCTGCCGTTACTGATGGCCGTTTCGATAGAAGTGGATACTCGCCTTTTAGTTCAGTTTTGGTGTTCCCAAACCTCAAACATACTAGTGATACAGTGACAATAGTCAATCAGAGTAGTTATTGAGGACTAATTCGAAGAGAAACTATAAACATAATTTTACAATGGGTTAAAGCTAAATTTGTATAAACCCTGCATACAAGAGCAAAAATTCTATTGAAAAAAACATTTTTGCTGCTGCTATAGTCTTTTCTTTTCATGCCGAGTATGAGAATACCTATAAAAACGACAAATTCTCTTTATTCTAATTGATACATCCTTTCCCCGTTAACTTGGTACGTTTTAATTTTTTACTAGATTCAAATATGTAGTGTTTCAAGAAAGCTTTTACTAGGACTAATTTAAATCAAACTTTAAACTACTTATTGGAACTGATTGCTGTAATTAACTCGCTAGAGCAAAATGATTTTCGTCCATTTTCACACCTAAATAAGTAAATAACTACGAAAAGAAATCTTTGCTTTTCATTCTGACTTTGATTCAAGATTTCAAAGTCAATAGTTTAGGCTTAATTTAACAATATAAATTAGCAGAATTTTATGGATTGATATTAAATTAAAATTATTATTATTATCAATAATCTATTATACTTTAAAACAATCTGTTCGGGAATAGTGCAGAACGAGACCGGTTTCATATTAACAAATTTTTGAAAAAGCATCACCAATAATTTAATTTTTTATTTATTTCGTGCAAACATGTAAAAATACTCGTACTAACCATGTGTTCGACGAAAATAAAATGACAACGCTCTCTGTTCTGAATGCGAGCTAAGTTCAAATAGAGAATAATTTATGATTTAAATCAATCGTACCTTTACAAGTTATTTAACATTATCTCCAAAAATTATTTTTTAAAGTTTACCAGCAATAAATATTTACTCTCAAATTTGAAATCAAATATTGAAAGCATAGTACAAATTAATTAAAAATATTTCAGTTACAAAATGTTTATAATAATATAGGACAGAACTGGAGCTGTTCCTTTAATAACTTTTTTATCATTTACGTAGTTTTTGATCATGAAATTTACAAGTAAAACTCAAACACGCTAATCGAGTTCATTTGCAGTTCAATATTATAACTTTATCAGTTAAGTTATTTAATAAACGATCTAATATTTTAAAATAGTTAATAGGGGTGCTCATACAAAAAATGTATGTCTTTAGTTTATACATCACATCGTTGAAAAATTCTATTTTATTTTTCGGAGAAAATTAAATTCGAAAATTTTTAAATTAGAAAAATTAGTTTTGCGACCATGTACAATTAAAAAAAAGTAAAAATCATTCAAAGACATCTCATAGATGTTTTCAAACTAGTACTCGCATTTTTTTTTCTTAGATCCCGTAATTGTGACTGTGGTGATTTTTTTAACATGCATCTGCAGATGCCAGTATTTGAAAAAAAAAACTACACTCAAGTGGTTTAGGAATGGCCAGTAATAATATTGGGACTGAAAAGAGTTTAGGAAAAGGTTCTAAAAGATCTTCTTTTATACACAACATCCCATTTAAAAAAAAATCACTTGTCCCTATATAATCGTCTTGTATGTTCAAAAATAATTTCCGGTTATACACTTTTTTCTCTAGTTTATTGATGTTCTTAAATTAAATTTCTAGCTATCATAGAGTTCGAGCTATCTAAGTCGGACGCACTATTGCCCCACCCGGTATAGTTCCAGGAAGTTACAATTTTCCGGTCGATCGGATTTTTCGTTAGCTAACTTTTAACTATTTGGATAATTGCATCGTTCCGTTCCAATTGTTTGCTGAAATCCCGAGGTAGATTTTCAAATGCAAATCTCAAAACTTGGTCACTACAACTATACTTGTTCACAACGAAGTATATTAGGAAAAAGTGAGAATTATTTCGTTGACGCCAAAAGATGCTGTTACTAGAAAAAAGGCAAAAAAGTGCGTGGTGTTTCGCATACATTGTTTATTCCGAAGAGAGTAAGGGGGTTGACGTTGCCTTGGCGAATTTCGGTTAAGTTGGGGTGGCACGTAACCGACTGGATTTCCTACATAATTTCGCACTCAGCTCCCGAATAGTCTGCAGGTATCTAAAACATTTAGCATTATGTCGTAATGTGGCAATAACAGGGATGTAACGGTAATGCAACCGCAAGGATTAATAGGACACATGCCGGAATCGAATCCGTTTCCAGTTTTTAATGAAATCGTTCCCACAATCGAATTTTACAACAAACAGAAATCCATTTATAAGCTGACCAAATCAAGTTAAAAAGGAACAGAAGTGGGACTAATTAGAAATAAAGGTTAATCAATACTCTTCACATGTAGCTTGAGAGTGGAGGTCGAAGTGGCCAATAATGGTCTTAATAATTAACGCGGGAAATATTTTGAAGTGAAAGGTTTAAAACCCTCGCTTTCCACACTTCAAGTGTCCGGAACAACACAAATCCACAAATGTTCACCGGCCACGATCCACGACCAGGCCAGACCAGGATTAACATAGAGAATCATGTTTTGTTAATAGTTAATTGTATGCAAGAATGACACGTTATAATATCAAACCACCAATTTTTATAATATCCCGATAGTGTTCTTGTTGAAGTAAAAAATCTACCATTGATTGTGTAATCCTACTAATATTAAGGACCGATTCGGAAAAAAATCTCTCACATTGAAGGTACGTGGAGTTTTATGCTATCATCTTTAATTGCAGTTCATAGTATGTCGGTGCCGGCTTTGCGTGGTATAAAGTGCTTAGAAAAATCTTAATTTTTGACACAATTATGTATTTGAAGATACAATAGTTTCCCTCACAAAAGTTGAGAAACATTAGTACTTATATGATTGTCTTTTTAATTAGAAACAAAAGTATTAAATGAACATGACGTATTTCAGATTTATTTTTATTTAAACTATTTTTTTAAACGAGAAGAAGGATGATTTGCATAAGAATTTTATAGCAAATTATTTGTTTTTTTCGATTATTACT
Organism: Pyrochroa serraticornis; assembly: GCA_905333025.2. NCBI lineage: Eukaryota > Metazoa > Arthropoda > Insecta > Coleoptera > Pyrochroidae > Pyrochroa > Pyrochroa serraticornis. The sequence continues at coordinate 829,506 of HG995157.1, read as the reverse complement.
TACGATCGATTCCATAATGCATCCTTAAAGTCCCTTTAGTAAAAAGAGTTTTTAGCTAGTTTTTAGTTGAATTTAAAAATTATTTACAGATGACGCGTTCCAAAATGAAATGTCATGCCCACTTTAAGTTGATTTCTTGATAATTTTATCATGTTGGTACTACTGAAATAAAAATATTTTGTTTCTCGAGGCTTCAGCTACTGTCATTTTGGAAACTAATGTTTGACTATTGTGAAATGTTGTTTTTTTGCTTTGCCAAAAGGAGTTTCAAAATGGGTGACAAAAAGAAAACGGGGTGCTAACTTTAGCAAAGAAGAATCCTTGTTATGATTAGAACAATTATACGAAGAAAAGGATATTGTTGAGTGTAAAACTACTAATAAAATCATCAGCACAAACTTTTTTTGTGAAATGCAGATGTAGTCTTTTCGATCTTGTAATAATAACATGTTCGCAGATGTTATAATCTTCGTCCCCCGATGAGGACCTCAACTTCAAATCAGAGCAATTATTTCATTAAATTCATTTAAAATCTTAAAATGCCATATCTGTTATATTATTACAATTTATTTATAGTTGATTCATAGTTCGTAACGGCGGTAACCAAAAGTTTTATATATGTAGATATAGCAAACTTTCTTTAGAACCACAGTAATACCAAATTATTAAATGCAACTGCTACTTGTAACAATGGACATTAGGAATATAACATTTAGTGTGGACTAGAAAATAAACTACATCATTTGTACTACTATCGCAATTGTAGTACTATCTTGATATGTAATTTGTAGTTAAATTATTAAAGCTATTAAAATTTAATCTTGGGTCATCTTCTATCAAAAGTAAATAATGTTTTCTTCTTTACTTACTTCTTTGAACCATTACTCCGTTTATTCTTTAGCATTATTTTTGTACCGTTCAAAATTCTCAATAATTTTTTAAAGTGTAGCAGGGCAGCCATAGGAATAGATCCACCACTCTGTTCCTGTCAATATACTTTCTTTTACAAAAAGACCATTCACTGACAGCCAAAAGCTTAGTAGTAGTTTTCCAATTTGAAAATCCGTCTGCTGACAGCTACTTTTCTTTTATTTTATCGTTTCGAAAAATTTCTCATCCAGACTGCATCATTTGATTTAGTTCATGTGACAGTATAATTTTTATTAGCTTGAATATTGTTATATTTGTTATCATTTCCATCACTTTGATTATCATCTTTAACTATCATTGATTTTGTTTGTGATAAGCTATGTAGCTCCGTTGACAAATAATGTTTGTTCATGACCTGTCTATTATTTGAGCTGTACATCAACACGCAGTTACATGCATATTTTTTATTGCAATAAAATAGTTTAAAATTCATATAATTTCTATAGTTTTCTGTGTTACGGGTCTAACTGGCCATCATTATGCACATTATTACTACATACACTTCTAGCTTATAACAGATAGATGGGGTGATGGCCTATCTCCTTTTTTTTGACCAACCAAATCGAGACGTAATTCCAAAAAAATCGCAATTGTTGGGACCGCAAATCCAAATTGTTGGAGATTGCCCAACTTAAGTTTAAATAACTAACCAGAATGCGATTAGTATAGTAGAGTATCGATTAGTGTGGAAAAGCTTTGTCGCTAATTGCTGCCGAGATTAGCCCCTCGACTATTCTAACAGGAGCGGATTCGGGTATCGTGCAAATGCAAATCTGTTTCGTTGTGATTATTTCATTTCTAATAACGGAACCCGGGGAATATGCAAAGTTCGTTCTGTGCCGTTCAATCCTACTTGATACGGCTTGCTTAAGTTCCACGATTGTGTAATTCTTTGCATTTCCCGCGCCTAATGAATAATGCAAACAAATAATGCTGCAAAGTACAACACCATATTTGCATATAAATTTTCGCCTATTTTATTCCCCTTTCGGCCGCACACCGAATGCAATTTTACAAGCACGGCCGTCCATAATTCACCTGTGGAGTTCCAGGTGGGGAGAATTATTGCCGGCACGATAAGATACCGCTTTCAATACCGACAAACGTCAAATTGGACCAACAATGTGCCCGTAATGACACTTAAACGAGTTTTTAGCCGGGGATAAATCAGCCCGATCGGTCGTTGGAACTGTTACGGCCCTTGTTTAATTGAATTTTCGTCCCCCGGCCCCCGCCCACCTAACTAAAAAGCAGTTAATTCCACGTTTTATTGTCTAATTAGCTCCAGCTTCGACATGGATCGGGAAGCATGAATTGCCTCTAAGCCAAGACACATCAATGAAGGATTCGCTATAAAATGAACGATCCAGTGTTGACGGAACAGTAAGCAAGGAAACGTTGGACAGAGTACCAAGCTTGATCCTGAGGTTGCCAGTGAGTCGCTGTTGACCAGGAACCATTGAAGACGGTCGGGACAACGGATAATTTGACAAATTAACTCCAGCTCTTTATCTATTAATCAAGTAAGAACTAATCTAATTGTTATTGACATTTTCCTATTTAAGCTAACCATTTGTGGAAAACATTGATTATCAAACTTAATTTGCAACCTAGATTCCACTATTGTATATAAAGCAAATAAACGATCCAACTCTAATTGTCCGGAGAAACGGCGATTAACAAGAATTTAAAATCTCAACTGCAAGATGACAGTAGGATTACACGCAAATAAACTTTCGTTTAGAAAACCTAGCAAACACCCTTATGCTGCGCACAAAATCCGTTGTACAATAATTATAATATCCATTGATTGAAAAACTACGAGAGTTGACTGCATGAAACCGTTTTGATAACAACGAATAAATATTAATAACCCATCGTTTCATTAATACAGCAAATAATGAAATCGGAACTCATGATGTTCTCCTCATTGACAACTTCTTCGTTATCGCGATTAGCCCCACTCCCGCTCATTAAGACTATCCATTCAAGCGCCAGTAAACCCGCGATTGCTTAACAGATAGCAACAGGGATTAGCAGCAGTAATGAAGCCAAAGCAAACTCGAACATACGAATGGGAACGTCACAGCAAGCATATTAAATTAGTCTTGGTGCGTATGTATGAGACGGTAGAGAGAAAATTTTCCCCTTAATTAATTACAGACACATCTCGCGTAGCTGCAGATTAGAAGCTAACAAGGAAAATATTAATTAGGGCAACGATTCCGATTTGTTACTGTCCCACAAATGAGGACAGCTGTTAGTTCAATTACCTTTATTAAATAGAAGATGATAGGATCCAAGGATCCATACCTTGCACCTTTGCAAACGGAGTATTTGAATAAGTGGCTGAGTTAAGACTTGAATCATCACAGTTTTTTTCCTTATGCATTGAAGACTTTGAAAGTGAAGTGTGCTAAAACTTAAGTCAATTGTATTCCATGCATTACCACAGTACGCCATTTTCAACTATCAAACCTAAGTCAATGGGAGTTCTGACTATTTTCTCAAATGTCGGTAGTGATCCGCTGAAGTGTGTTTTTAAAGCTAAGTGCACACACCAACTACTTTTCCTGTTATCAGAGCCAAACATTCACATAAGCTGTGGTGAGAATGTTCATCCTGTTCACTAAATATCCTGAAACGCAGATTCTGCTTCACACCCATAATGGTGTTTTTTAGGCGTTTAGGTGATTATTTGCTTTATTTTCAGCTTTAGCAATTCTTTCATTTGGATAATCTTCCAACAAATATGCAAGATTGTCTTACATACCAAGCGCACGAGGGGTGTTTTTTCCTAATATTATTCTATCGTGGCTACCAAAATTCAGCTTTTCTCCCACAAATATATCAATTAATACTACAGACAAGTGTGTCATAACTTCTCGCTCTCACTCATCAATAGAAAGATTGTATGAATAGAACGTATCTACGAAAATAAAACTAAGTGTCTCGATGGTACATTTTAAATCGTTACTTACTTGCTCCATTTTTTTTCTATCGGATAGGTTTAGCTTAAACGTTATATTAAAGTTGAAGGTATTGAGGCTCCCACAATACAAATTTGGGCCTTATCTTGGAGACTAACGGCAAGTTGCACAATTCACGTTGTACCTACTATTAGCAGCTCTTATTGAGGCAATTGTTACCATGGATATTGACCGAAGTTCAAGCTAAAGTTCGATCAATCAGAATGGTTCAACTCACCTTTATAGTTTTGTATCGTTCAATAAACCAGTTCTATCCAATTCTATATTGCAATTTTCAGCATGCAACTAAGTTTTGTATATATGAGAGTAGATTGAAAATCTTGCGGTCCAATATAGAAGAACACTCAAATTTTCAACATAATACAAAGATCGAATATCTGTATAAGAATGTTGTCGTACAAAAACAAGTTCGTCAATGCTTGGTAAAAACTTTGAAAACATATAAGCGTTAACGTGTATATCTTGCAATCTTGCATTTCTTCAATATTATGGCAATTTTCTGGTCGTTAACTCTAAATGGTCTCGTTATAGAAGACACGGCCTCGTTTTCAATTTGCTGGCTTCGAGAAAAGACATTAATTTCTAGGCCAACGTCACCTTAGGGCTGTTAACAACAGGTGAAGATTGTTCTTGGCTGTTGCAGTAAGAGGCGCGATTGTCCGGTAATTCCAGCCCCCATTAGAGGAAACCGTAATTGAGTTTTATAAGTCCCCGAGATTGCCAAGACGCACTATGCCCAAGCATTAAATGATATAATACAGTGTAAGGATTATTTAGTAAAGCCTCTGTCTCGGAGGAATGCGCTCCTGAGATGATTTATCGTCCACTAGCCGAGGTTGGGCTTGGGCTCGTATTCATCATCTGTCTAATTTTCGACAATATTGCGGTGGGATATGATGCGCACTGCGAGCTAACGAAATATGAAGTGTGAATTCAATGACACAACAAAAAACGGATATGCAAACAGAGAGTGATGTATGAGAGGCCGCACAGGACCTTCCTCCGCGACAACAACCAAAAACCTCATTTGGACTGAAATAACCGCACAATAAAACATTTCCACCCCTTGTCCCCGGAGACTTCTCAACCAAGACAATTACCTCTAAAACGTAATAAAACAAGATTTATCCACCCATATGGAACCAGCGCCATTTTTAACGCCGAATTTTAATACTTCCCCTGACTTTTCGTCGGTATATTATCAGGTTGAGGAATAACAGCCGCATTTTGGCGGAGGCGTCGAGTAAGGTAAAACAGATGCCTAACTTGCGTCGTATGTCATGCGTTTCCGTAACTGTGCAAAGGATGAAAGACAACCCGGGAATTACTTTTACGAAACAGTCATAATTCAAGCTGTCCTTAAAATGATGGATTCTCGTCGATCCGAGGTGCATTCCGAACTTTCTACGTAATTTACGACATCACGAAATGGAAGTTTCACCATAATTTCTGCCGATTCGGTGACAATTATTTATGGACGATTATTAAAACACCCCCGCGCCTATCCGGACGAGACGAGGGTCCAAAATAATTAAATCCCGGGCGGGACAACTCAAAAACTTCCACCTCGCTAACGACAACAAATTCGTCGGACCGTTATTAACGATCAATTCGAAATTACGACCGCTACTCTCTTCTTCCACACACTTAAGTAAATGTACGGTTAGTCGCTATCGTGACAAGAGCAGAGAACAATTAAAAAGTAGTAACATAAAAACAAAAGCTGATGTAGACGTAATAGATTTGCAGAAATTGACAACGCTTCAACTAATAACGTTAACGTCCAAATCTAAAATCACTTAAATCAATCATGTTTCGCTATCATGTTTGTCTCGAGCCGTTGCGCGCCGTAACTTTCTACTGCTAGTGAAAAATTCACAAAAAAAGTTCATAAAATTATACACACCGGTGGCTTCAAATGGAAAACTTACCTTGTGCGGCGGCCCACAAGACAAGATCTACGTGTCTCGTAAACGTAGCCTCCCCAGCTTCCGCGCAGAGATCAGCAATGTAGGGAGATATGAGTCCGGAATGGGGAAGGACAACAGTATAGTCCATCGTGTAGTTGGTTCGACCCAAATCCTCTTCTGGCATTCTGATAGTGCTGGGGTTTTTCTGACGCAACTTCGACATAGCATCCGAAGAAATGAAAGTATCTTTAGTAAAGTGAAAAATGAAGCACATCACCTGATACTGGCTCTGACCTCGCTCCTCTTCTCCTAAGATGAGAGCTCTCAAGATTTGTACCTCCTGAAAAGTAAGAAAAATTGATAATTGCATAAAATTCGATATTATATCATAGACGCAAATTCTAGCATTTATTGACAAAGCACTAATTGAGAAATCTTTGGGCGAAGTTATAGGTCGACAATTCCATTCAATAAATTTCTTCTTGACTGACCGGACGGAAGTAGCACTCTCCACTTGGTAATGCTTTTATGTTTCCATTTGCTACATGGACATTAAATGAAACAGTGTTAGCCAAATGGCGCAATTCACACTAAGTGGCATAATAAAGCAATAAAAATGATTTGCGCACTCAAGTTCCCACATTCCACCTAAATTGCTTCTAGAAATGTTTTAAAGGGGTTATAATATGGTAAGATGAAGACATTTCGGGAAAATTAATTACGTGCGCCACATCTACGACAGGGAATAACTTCACTTGGAGGAGATAATAAAAACGTTCGCAGTTCCCTGAATCGTGAGTTTTCTTATTTTAAAACACATGGCACTGTTGTCTTTTGCAACTAGAAGGTTAAGTTGTCGCTATCGATTTTAACGTAGTTACGTAGCATAACCTCCGAATGGTTCGACCACATAAGGGTCCATATTTCAGTCTTGGATTAAGTCTAAACCTAAATTAAAAGTCGTTCAAGCAATTGTCTCAATTTAGATATAAATAGAAATATTGGGCTTAGAAATATTTGTTTAGTGCCAAAAAATCTAATTTTTTTATAATCGCCTGCTAGAAAATAACAAAACTGAGCACGTCACAATCAAAGGCTTGAAAAGAATCTCGCATGTTTAACCCTTACAACAATGCATGAGGTAATTGGAGAATAAATTAAACCAGCGCTTATGAATCTCGCCTCAAGTATTTTCAACTGATGAAACAGCGCGAATTATTGCCGGCAACATTTTCCATTATCCCAAGTATCATACACGTTGGCCAACCCCTCGTTCTACTACGGTTCGTGCTTTTGATCTCGGCCTAATTTATTTAAGTAAATCAGCACGAATTTTCGCCGAAAACAGGTTACAAATCCCCGTACAAGAGCCGGTGTTATTTCGAGCCCTCGCCCAACAATAAAACTCATTACGATGTGCTAAGGCTTTCACTTGCGGTGGACAAAGATGACCGACTTAGGGACTCCCTCTACCAAGAATGTGTTTTCGAAATGATCCCGGTCGAGGATTAGGACGGTGCTATTAATCCCACTTCTGCCACTCTTCAGAAGCCCCGGAATTATGAGGCGACACGGGAAAACTGCAAAATCAAGAGGATGCGCTCCGCTGGCTGCAAGGAATTGAGCTTGCATTCCTAATTCCTAAGTGGAAGCCAGTAAGAGACGGAAGAACGAAAGTATGTGTAAAACCGCTCAAGATTTTCTCCTGGGCAGTGCCGTCGTTAAATGTTTAAGTTAAAAAAACTCGAAAGTTTGCTGAGTAATATCAAAATCGACTTGCTACTACCGCACACATAAAATGCCCCTATCGTTGTGTAAACAATTGTTAACTGTTCCTTGTTTACTAAAATAAACATATCAATAATTAATTTCTTATGTCTTCTGAGATAATGCATTGTTTTGGCTTGGATATCAGCTTCAAGAGGGTGAGATTATTCCTGCAATTGAGTTAGTTGCACCACATCATCAAAGTTGTCTTTGTGAACAAACACTAAATAGTTGTTTTACAAATACGATGCTCAAAACATGTATGGGTATGAATAAAAAAGAACAAGTTATATATGCTCAGAGCTCAGTTGAGAGCCCTGATTCGACACCAAAAAGATCTTCCGCAACAAATTCATAGTTTGACACATATCAAATAATTTGCTATAAACTCGAAAAACTTACTTAATGAATTTACTTCTCTTTATTTCAGGAAAAAATAAATTAATGAAAGAGAACAAAAAATGCCGGAAACAATTATGTCATATGGAATGACGGTGTCGCTAATTATTAATCACTTGAAAGTTTAATTGATGAACCTCCCTGTGATTAAACTTTGTGTTTAACAAAAACTTACCAGTCGGAAGCACTTTGATTTTCTTTTCTGTCGCTTGAGTTAATACCAAAAATTCGCCAGTATTAGCTCCACCGATCACGCAAACTATCCTTAAGATAAGAGTCCACGACATCGAAACTGATTTCTATGAATTCTTGATATGTTCATATTAGTCCACTTAGTCCCTTCCTCTTGCCATTCATTTTTTATTATAACGCATCAAATTTTTGGGTTATATGATTATTATCTACCTTGTAAAACCAGCCCAATATGAATATTATTTCAACCATCAATTATTAAGTCTGCAAAGTCTTAAGTTTTCGAATCTCAATTATTTTAATTAACTGATTGTTTAATTAATTTCTTGTCTTTCTGTCCATCTTTTTACTATATTTAATATTGTCATTCCTTTCAATTTTAAGTAGGCAATTTTAAACTAATATTTTATAAAATTGGTGATGTTCCTTAAATTATTAGATTTTAGGTTCTGAATGGTAAACAATGTTGTTATTTGTCAGTAGACAAATAACAACTATCCCTACTTTTTTCTTATAATTTTAGAGGTTCACAGACGGTCAATGTGTAACCAAAAATGAAAATTTATAGTGCATTGGGGTCGTGCAAATGTTTGGGTAAACATATAGTTGTATAGCCCAAAATTAAATATTCTAGGAATCGCGTGAAGAATAGTTTTTATTTATTGCTCAAACTTGTAATATTTCTATTAAAATAAATTTAATTATAAATGCCACAAAACTATTCGTTATAGTTTCATTTTAGATTGCTTCAGCATTTATCATGGTGACAGATAAAATTCAACTTTCCATTTCTTAAAAAAATATTTAAAAATTATGCAGTAGGTAAGTACTCATATTTGTTTCCAATATTTTGCTTGTTGATGTTATTAAAGATTATTTATCGATATACTTAAAAAATATTAGTAGAACACCGTAGATGTAAAATTTTATGTCACAACCAAAGTCCGGAAGAAACTTAAAAAAAAACTCTCTACTGTAATGTCTTAGCTGAGAACACGTTTTCTTCGATTAATTGAACCTCCAATAGCATTACAATTCTAATTAAGTTCCATATGAAGATTCTGTTTACTGTTCATTATAGTCGTGTCTTGTTGCGTGGATAAGGCTTAAGACTTTGGTGCTCTACATCAATATTATTAAGACCCCCTCCCCACGATAAACGTTGCTGTCAGCGAAGGGGGTGCAAATTCTCAGACCGAAGCAAATTACGTAATTAAACACAAACAACGCTAAGGAAGTTTATTATATCGTTAAGTTATTCATACACTATAGATCCGACAATGGTTGCTACTAACTCGAATGCGCCCGTTACAACCGTCGACGTATCGAATCCATTGTTTGCACGAATCCCCTAATAATATGCCACCATACCCGACGCATCAGGATTCATCAACATCCCACATTAGCCACCTACTTCTTGAAAACACACGACTGTTTCCTTGACAACTAATCATCGGATCCACACAGAGTTCATACTACGGATATCCAACAATCCAACATCGCTTCACGTTGTTATAGCAGAAATAATTCCGTCAGTGCTATTGATGTTGTCATTGATCATAATCTCATTACATCAATTAACTGCATGATAAAAGAGATGGGAGCTTTGGAATGTTCAATGTGATTAATTTACATATTGACTTTGACAAACGATAATAAAACCGGAGCTTTCGACTCGATTAATCAGCATCGCTTCACTAAAAACTCATTCCGTTGTTCAATTAATTAGTTTGGTAATAATCCACAATGAGCGAAAATCGGGAGAAAGCAACGCTGAAACTGAAGGTATTATGACTATCCTGACAATTCATCAAATTAGCACAAAGCTGCAATTGCGAATTCCAACTCGACCTGTCTGAAGTGCGCCATGAAAATTAATTCAATAACAGCGACATGAAGCCACGGGTGCCCATCTGGCTTAAAACAAGCTGCAACGTAATTTATGAGTGGCGCAGAATTGGTATCTATGATTCATAGCCTTTCGATACCATCGTGCAAAGTGAGGATAAACAATAAGCACAATGAAGAATGAAGCTATCGGGATTCCGGAACCAAATATCTATCTATAGCAGTTTCCTGTCTGCGGCCACATTTTCGATAAGGTAGAGTTGCGTTTAAGTACTCAGCGTTTTAAAGATTCAGAACTTGAGAAACTGGATCGACTGCGCTATAAACCTTGTTAACTGTTTCTAATGATGTTGGTGGTAAAAAAGAAGTGCAACAAACTTTAAATTAAAAAGAATTTTCTATTAAGAGTAGACACAATCTAGTTTAAAGGCTAATTTCTAAATAAATTTCATTTTTCTTGAATAAATTTCTTGCAAAAATCTCTGGCAAACCTCGAGACCCCACTCTGGAAGCTCGCGCTAATACTTACTTTCTACAAGAAGTGTGATTGGAAAAGTTACGTGGAAATTCTGTTGACCGTTCAGAAATTTAAATCGAATCGTTCCGTACGAAACGGGACCCCAAAGCCTCCTCGGTAGCTGCAAAAATCTCGAGTTGCCCGCTTATTTCTTTGGTGTTGAAGCGAGTTCGAGAGATTTTTCTTGATCCGAATCAATCTGATAAGGTTACATGTGCAACGAGGCGCGGGGAGGTGGGAGTTGGTGAAAGTAGCTACCGGCACTCCCGTGTATATGTAAATTCTGCTTTTGTCGGAAATATCCATCCCGCATGCACGTGACATCGATTTGCGACACACATGCTCCACTGGGGTCTAAAGTGACAAAGCACTGGCGCATCTTCAAAGGTGCAATCGGGCACTGGGATCCAGAAAGCGGTAAAAATACACTTTGAGAGAGGAATGCAAAGCAACTCCGCCTCCGATTTAACATTCGCTTCTTTGTACATGACTTCCTAAGAATGTGGAGGCAAGGAATTCATGCAAATGTTATCTTTACAAAAGGTTGTTTTCTTGAACGAGGGGTTGCAATTTCTTTAAAATCTAATTCAAACACGACGGGGTTGTAACGTACCGTGGTAGGTACCCGCAAGCCGATCCAATCAGAAAAAGTGGCAGAAACCAAAGCAACGCAATTTACCACCATTTTCAATTAGCGTAATCGACTTAAAAATTCTATTGACACATAATCGACCGATGTGCTCTGTAATCGAAGGCGAGCCATTCATTAACCTTCGATTAGATTAATTTGAATTGCGAATACAGGTTAAAAATCTTCAACTTCGACTCTCGACGTGGATGTCTCAATTTTCCTCGCCGACGAAGGTATATTGATAAGGATGATCGAATTCCGATGAATGCAGTAACTCGATATTCGAAAGGTCATCTCTCCCTTAAATTGGACACAAACATCTATGTATGGGTTAGGCAGACGGGAAGAGAAGCGTCTCGTGGAGGTTGAACAATTCTGATGTAATTAAACTTTTGCAATAAATTAGAGAGGGTATGTGATATTGTACAACTATCTGTGTAGTGTACTTACTGCAATTTAACTATCCCCAGTAATTTGTTATTATGGAAGAGCGAACGACGGAGATAAAGCGGATAGTTTCGGACAAGCCAAATTCGTCCGTTAGATTAAACATAAAAACCGCGACCGGGTAAAATGTATGAAAACGCCAGCGGTGTGGGTAGGTACCTACATAAAATATTTTACAGGAGATATTTATTGATCCGGGAATTTTTCATAACTATGAGCAATATAAAATTTTATCACCCGTTACAGAGGTGCCGGGTAAATATTACAGTTCCACTGCCAATAATCGTTACATAAACTTAAAGGACGACATTATTGTATCATCTATATAAAAATCATTCGGGACTTTACGGACCTAGCTGTATTGATTGTTGTCACTGTTGACAAGTTAAAGTGCGTGATAGACCTAATTCTAATCCGAATGCGAGCCCTCAGTGCCGGGTCTTCTCCCAATTGTATTATCGGGTGCAAACCTATCTGTCGCATAATCATCGGCCGGTATTCGGCAGTCGAGACGTCAGTTTCTCTGTTGTTCCCTTCCGGCATACCCAACTTATCAAATCAGCTCAAACTCTAACTGAATTTAACGTGGAATGGTGTTTGCGGTTCGGAAAGCAACTCCCCAACGGAAGTTTCATTGCTACCGACACTATTTCCGGCCCGGCTTGTGTATTATGGCGACTTTACTATCCCCAGATGCAATTTCGTCCCAAGTTTCGATGAAGTTGCAACCCCGCTGATAAAAAAACAGTGTAACAGATTTAAATGGAAGTACAAATATTCAAATCAGCTCCCAAGATTGAAAGAACTTCGACTGGAAAACTCTTACAAGAACGATATCTTTGCAAGCATTCCATTAAAGTCAAGTCATATTTTTATTTTCACCCTGTAAACTGGTGGGCGGGAACGATTCGAATGTTGGAGAACAAAACGTTGAAAATTAGGTGAAAACATGCCTTCGTATTTCACTTCTACGTTAATATACAACCGAATCTAAAAAAATTAACATGGTTGTAAAGTAGAAAGATGAAAGAATGTCGTCTTACAATTTTTCTTAAAATTCAGTTTGTAATAATTTACTCCCATCTCTTCAAAAATAAACCAAATTGTGATTGATTTTACTTGCAAATAAACAACGAAATTTAAAAATTTACAGTGAGACGACACTTATAATTTAGTTGGCAACATGTTATTATCATTAGAATTTGGCTATTTGCTTAAGTTAACTTCAAAATACGCCCGATTTAGGCAATCCATTGTGCCTCAAACTGCATGTTTGCTCTGCAACATAATTCATTTGAGGCGCCGCCGAGCCCTTCAAGTAGGTTTAATTTGTTTACTTTATTAACTATCCTTGCATCATGTTTTTCATAAGTGAGTGACGAGAATGCGCAGCAACACGGGATTTGAATCGTACTCCAATAGTTACGTGTGCCTTACAAAGACAATTTCTCACATTGAACACTTACTTGGTTGATCATATTGTTCATATATCTGTCCTAAAATATTTGTAGCCCACTCTTCTTTCGATTCAAACATTGTTGGTGTTATTGTTGGCTGTGACATTTTGAGATTTCATCCTTGTCATAAATTTAATTTTTTTCAAGTTCATTTTGAGATCACAAAGTGCTACAATGGTAACTGAGTGTAGTAAATCAACCTTCTGACAGATAACTTCGTTTCTTGAATTAAATAGAAGGTGAGATATCATAAAATCCTGCAGCATATCTCGACAAATCTTAATCGTAGAATCACTTTCGACCTTCAATCCACCTGTTTGATTTCAAGAAAGATTTGGCATCATTTTTATTATAACACACCTCGCCTCACTTTTAGTAGCTATAATTTCAACAACAAGAAAAAAACGTTGCAATTTTGCGTCAATTTAACTGCAGATGACAAAGCTGGTATTTGACTCGTGTATAATAATCATTAATACGGAAATTAAAGAAGAAAAAAATAGTCGTCATTAATTACTCATCACAAAGTCTCGAGACAAGTGAAGTTTCTAACTTACTTCAAGAATTTCTAAATCAAATCCCAAAACTGATGTGATGGAATTTCCCTTGGAAGCAATCCGAAAATATATAAGTTGTCCCATAACTGAGAACCAACACTGTAGGGTTGGATCAACCAAATTCAAAAGTGGTCGCTAAAAGTAATACAAAAACAACACTGCAGTCTTAATAAAGTTCCCAAAAAGAAGCATCTTGATTCAAAATTATATCCTGCACTATTTTCAAGAATCAATGTCTAGAATCGAGAATGTTAAAACTTATAGATGACATGATTCATCCCTAAGCACATTTGCAAAATAAGCGATAAACTAAACAGAAATCTTCTCGTGTTTAAACCTTCTAAGAATCCTTTGTATCCTCCCCTTTTCTAACAATTCGGTTATGTAAAATAATTCGGAATTCACTACATTCTTTAGATTTGGTTACCACTTTAAAAATGAGGCTCAGCCATTAATAATTATTTTACCATTTGCTATATTGGTTTGCAAGTTTCCGTGGATCACTTGTTGATCCTGGAAAGAACTGGATTTCTGACAACGTTTTGGCAAACTCACATTGTCATCTTTACGTCGTTTGTTGTTTGTTTCGAGTCATGCCATCTGCTTCCGCTGCTGGTCTGTCATATACTCGGATGAAAAGCGTCGTAAAAAACATGGTGCTTTCCAGCACGAATCAGCGACAACGCGGATGAATACCTAGAGTCTAGAGTACATCAAATTCATTTCACCAATTACATAAACAGTGCGCTCACGATGAATGAAACAAGCGTAATAGAAACTTACTAAATTCTATTTTCGCAATGAGTCTCAAACATCTAGAAATTGCTTACTTTTGGGGTATTGTAAATTCAATATTACTTACAGATCTGTCAAATAGATATCAATTCCGATAATTCAAATATAATATTATATACATATTTGTAAGAATTTTGATAAACGATCAAAGAAATTTTCAGTAAAATTCAAAGTTATTATTGGTTTCTGAAATAATACCCTGGGTTTCTATCTTGTGCGGTTATTAATAAAGCCAAGAATATTTTTAAAATAAAGTTAAACTTCAATAAAAACTTTATCCAAGGAACTAGCCTTTCATTTTTCCCCACACAACCTAACAGCATTATCAAAGAAGATTCTATCAAAAGCTCCTTGGTCAAGATTTGATCATCTACCCAAATTCGTAGAAATTTGTTCAGCGTTGTAGATATTCAAAATACCACTTTCAATTTCAATTCTGGAAAAAATTAAAATAATATTGATTTGGTATATATCTCACAAAATGCCAAATCAAAAGCCCAAATCAACAAGCTTAAACATTTTTGCAGAAAGAAATAGCTACGATTTTACAAAAGAAGAACATCTACAAGGAAGTAAATTCCGTTCATGGCCTCAACTACTTCGAAATCTTGACAATATGATTGAACTCAGTTTGCAATTCGTGCAGCACAGGCAAGCTTTGCTCAAGTAAGAAGAAAGAAGTACATAAATAGAACTTCAGATAGTTAGCCTCACGTGTTGTAATTTAGAAAGCGTTCGATATATTCTGCCCTCATTTTCTCATATTACTTTCATTTGGAGTAAGTAACAAGCAAACTGAGTTTCCTCCCGACCTCAATTATGCAATGAAAGTAATTTTTCAAAAGCAATCAAGGCCAATTACCAAGAAATGGTTTAGCGCCGGTGGCTTCTTGTGGAATCCTAAATAATTTCGGTAGAACCACCCAAATCTGTAAAATTTGTAGGTGGCGATCCAGAAATACGACGAGAAATTTCAATAAAACACCGGGGGCGTTTACGAAAAGTACTTTCGCAATTATTTTTTATTAAAGCGCTCTCCCGTAAACTCGGACAATTTGTTGGAAAACACGGCGAAATGAAACCCGCCAGCCGTTCCTTAAGACGAATTTAAAACAAATTTGAATTAATCACAACTTAGCGCCCTGATGTAATTAAATAAATTACGGATGAAAGGTTCCCGTTCCATATTTTTAAGTGAATTCTGATGAGCCGCGCTTCTTCGATGCAAATCGATGAAAAACCACTCGCGTGTTCACTTCCCACCATTGAAAGTTTACAAAATACGTTATTCAGATATCCGATAAGAAGTTCGAATTGATTTATGGATGGTATGATTTATAATATTTGCCTCGATACCTGTACGTTTAAGTTTTCGAGTCTCGCATAAATTCTAACCTCGTTCCGCCGCTCCGAACAATCCGACTTTCCCATCCTAGTAATAAAATTTTTATGATAATTGAATGGATGCGATTGAATCCGTGCCTTTGGGACGTGGCCCCTGAGTTAAATTAATTTCGAACGGTTAAACATGCAAAGCGAGTTAATTAAACAAGGCACAATTAACTTGAGATGGTATCGCAAAAAGAAAACAAATCGCCGCTTAAACACAAAATTGACGCACAAATAATCTTGACAATAATAAATTCAAGAGAAGCGAACCGTTTGTTAACGAAACTTTCCGTAATTAATTTTAAACGCTTCGAATTATTTCTCACGATCCGCCAAAGTTTTCGCAACTCGGGATAAATATTCATTAAATGTTATGTCGCCCAATTAAGATGGGGAAGCTAATCTACTTATGTAAATGCTACCGCTCTTGGCTGGAAAAAAACGAACAAAGAGGGAGGACACGCTTAATCGAGGGGATTACTTATAACGTCGTGGTCAATATTAAATTTGTGTTTCAGGCAGGTAACGTAATTTGCAGGTTGGTTGTAGGCTAAAGCTCTTCGCCGTCATCGCTGGGGGCATATATTTTCCCATTATTTAGTGAGCCTGCCCTGTGTGGATTCCCTCGTGAGACTGGTCGGCCATAAATTAGACTTACCGCCACCAGCTGCTATAGCTATTCATATTTTACATGCTTTACACAACAGGGAAATTATTATATCTAATTAATTAACGCAGCCAAAACTATAGTAATTCTTAGTGATAACGTTCCGTTTTAGAGTAGAACACGGGCGGAGCAATGTGGCTACTCGAACAGCGACGTCTCAAGCACAAGAAAGCGACGCGACAAGCGACGAAATCGAGCAACTAATGATGATCTAAAAATCAAAACACTCTCCTCTGTAGACTTTCTATGTTACATATATCTATGCCAGAGGCATGTTTTCAAAGAAAGTATCTGCTAAAAAATAATTATTTTCATATCCTTTTGGATTTATACAATAATACTTCAGTTGCAGTATTTTAATAAACTATTTGGATAGCGATGGCTATTGAATTACATTTGTCCCGTAAGTATTTAACAAAATAATTATTTAAATGTAGAGTTAGTCGAAATCGTCAACTGTGCATACCCAGAATCTCGTTACTTATCATCATCTTCGCAGGACCCCACCCCTTTACTTAAACATCCTGACTTTGCCAAAGACTGAACACTATGTGAAAACACGTTTTTTTTCATTTAAAATTTAATGGATTAGAAGTACTGTAAACTTTTGTGTTTAATTATTAAACAAAAAAACACGACTTCATGTATAAATTTTATATCAAAAATAATGATGTAGTATCTGTAGAAAATCTTATAAGATCAATACTCGTTATTTGAAATACGACATATATATTAGGTAACTCCAGCATAAACACTTTAATATTTCACTGTTTGGGAATATGCTATCAAGCGAAAGTGTGGCGCAATAGTTTGAAACCGAAACAAAAATTATGTTTATTGTACTATGTATGGAAATCTATAATAATGAATGAATAATGGATAATCTTCATATTATAGATGTTTACCTCAAATTTTACAAAACCCCATTTTTTTTTCATCTGTGAAGTATATATCAATAATGAACTTTATTCTTGACTAACGTGATATTTCGTTCCTAAGAATTAGTTCATTTTGGAAATTATAGAAAACGTGTTTAATGCCATTTGTATAAAATAATTCTTTTGGCAGAGTCAAGATGTTTAGCAAGTGGGCGCAAAACTTGCACAGAAGAGGAACGCGATACCTATAATTTCCTTAATTTTATTTAAAAACCATCGCTACCCAGATAGAATTCTCCACATTTTATTACAATTAAATTTTTTGATTAAGCAAAAAGTGTGCTAAAACGAATTAATTTTTAGGTCCTGACAAACTGAGAAAACAGCGATTTCAAATCTTCTCCCGTATAAAGTCAACAATATCAACATAGCTTCGAAACAGTGCCTCAAACCTAAATATTTTTAAAATAGAAAATCTACAGAGGTTTGGAGCACTTTAGACGGCAATATTCCAGCTTTTTCGTGAAGCCATTAATTAGAATCTTGAATTTCGCGCTGTTGTGCATTCGATGATTTTTTTATTTAAAATCTATAAGGCCAAACCAACAAGTAAGATATCTGACTAATTCATATATCACTCCGAAATACTCACCCAACTAAAGGTTTGAGTGGCTTTGCCCTACTATGAAGCATGTCAATCGAATCACGAGAGCTTCTTTATCTACACAGTTATAAAAAATATGTTTTGTCATACACTAAAGTGTATGACTTCTTCGAAAACGCAGGCAGAAATATATTTAAAACAAATTTTTTGCAAATAATTATATTACTTAACATACAAAACTTCGAATTCTCATAGGATGAGGAACACGGCAGCTAAAATTTGAGTTTCTTTAATTAGCCATGAGTGGCTTTTTGTGTTATTGCAGTGCGGGTTCCAGTTGTTGCTTCTCTAACTTTTCTGAACCGGAAAGTGCGTATTAGCGGGAGGATTCATAATTCAATTAGGGGGGCTATTTTGGAAGCGCTCGTAAAAAATTAAAGCGCCATCAAGCTTAATGGCGATCTTTGGTTGGAAGTGTTGAATTTCGTGGATATTGGTCGTTTTTCTTCGCCGACCGAGCCATGAAATCCCCAGCTATATAAGCGTTTTAAGTGTGCGAACTAAAGCTCGTCCTGTGGTCATTTGCTCTTAATTCGTAACATTAAATCTCGTCGCTTGTTTACCTCTGATACGACCGTTAGGTCTCCATAATCACCCAGAGCGTGCTGCTCGATTTGGCAATTTGAATTGAAATCCTCTCAAATCCGCATAACCATTTATCAGGGTATACATTCACAGGGGATGTAATTGAAAACCGGTATGCATTATTGTTCACTGTTGCAGGAACACTATTTTGTAATTGGTTCCGCTAACATTAACTGGCCAGCGGCCGTTCTCCAGTTTTCCGTATGGCGGTTGCAATTCACACTTCCTAATTTACTAACGGCAAGTGAACGCTTCAAATGGAAAACCCCTATGCGAATCCTGAATGTTTTTAACGATTTTAATCCGGTTATGAGCTGCGCAATTTTAATAGTTCCCGAATAAATTCCGGGCGTATTGAATAATGCAAATAGGCATTAAAAATCCGTTCCAATTATTTAGGTGATATTTAAACAAATCTGTAACGTGAAATAAAACCGTGATTTATTGTCAATTTCCAAAATCCGTTTTCAACCAAGCTTGGAGCTTTTAACAACGTAACATACTTATTTCAAGTTCCCTACTAAAATAACGTTCGTTATTTGGATGCTACAGCGCAGATACCTGTTTAACAATAATTGCCGGATCGATTTTTCTTGGTTAGGTAACTTCATTCCTGTGGTTCCGAGTTTTAACGTCATTAAAACGAAATCGCTTTGTGTGCAGCTAGCGTTTTTTACCCAAGTATCTCGTTCCTTTTGTATTGGATTTTGTAATTGGAAAACGTCATTATGCAAATAATAACGTGAGGACTTCATTTGCTTCGTTGCGAATTGGAATACTGGGGAAACGTCGTTTTTGCATTGTTTACGCGTCGATAATTAACGAAACTGCCGCTATCTATTTCCGGCAATTTTTCCTCCGGCAATTTTATTTCATGATCACATTCGTTTGGAGCAAACAAAAACTGTCACTTGTAATGGAAATAGTAAAAAAGAACACTGAAAACGCTTCGTTTCTCTAAAATGGGGTGGAATCTCAAATTCAACATGTAATGTTATCAACAATTTTATAACTTCAGGTAAATAAAAAGAAATTGCAGTAGTTAAGATTGTAACTAATGCCGGCAATACCTTGTGTTTCAAAAAGATTTGAAGACAAAAAATCATGAAAAAAATACTTTAAAATAAATATCGCTATCAAACTCAAAGTAATAGCTTTTCACATAGTAGAGCTTCAAACTGGAACTCACAAAAATTTGGTGGTAACAGTAACATTCCAAAGAGAAAAATATCAACCCAGTGAAAAAATTTCTAGAATGCTTAATATCTTTAGGATATACAAATTACCTACAGTGAGAAAGAAAATACATAACTTTTGTTACAGAAAAGCACCCAAAAGACCTAGATCTTACCCTATATGAAAATAATTAGTGAGTGAAAAATAATATTAATACTGCCCAATCTAGATGCATATTTCATAAAGGTATTTTGTTGGAAACCGGATCAATTCGCTAATTAGAATGTATTAAGCATTCCTTTCATCTAGGGAACCTTTAATAACACAGTATTATAGGTATCCTTGGTAACAGCAAGAAAAACTTATATGAAACTAGTACTGGTTGATAGAAACAACCCTGAAATAGCTGTCTCACTAAAAATTAAAGTGTGAAAAATTATATTACATTTTTATTATAAACATTTTTTTCTAGAACTTGAATGTTGTATATGTATCGGTAATATCAAAACTTCGGTTTGGCAGTTAATGAAGAAGGTTTATAGAGTGAATATATTTGCTTAGACTCAGTTCAGAGGAAATCTATCAACAGATATAGATTTTTTGATTGCTGTCTACCATTTGTATAATTTAGCAGTAGCAAAAATTTCAAACTACACCCACTGACTAACTACTCACACCGATTTAAAAGAGTGACAGATCTAATACCATGGTCATTGAACTACACACTAGCGTAACTGGAAGGGACACAATATTGCAAACCACTGAGGCAATCGTATTTTTATGCAACCCGCTGTTTTGTAGTATTCTCATCTCTTTCTACCTTATACCTTATAGGTCAAGGTATTGTAAAAATGGAATAAAATTAATGAATTCATTTATTAAGCTATTAATCTGCTGTTTATCTAAAAAATAATACTACGAAAACAATAGTCAATTTTTTATTTGAAGAAAAAAAAAGCACAAAATTTTAATAAAATTCGTACCTACTCTAAGAAAATGTATTCTAATTCATATTTTGCTACTGAAAGGATATGGAGAGACTTTATATTTAATACAAAAATCGTCCTTCATATCTTCTATTTTTAAATTTCTTCGTTTTACCTTTTGCTTTAAAGTTTTGATTTTTCTTTTTAAATCAAAATCTGACGCATTCATATTAGTTTGTGTTTCTGCATCCACAATTTTTTTGGAATTTCTCATACAAAATGATGCCAATTTTAAATTTGATAGTACATTTTTTTCAAATTGTTCGATCTCAGTTTGATTTTTATTTGTGTCAGATGCGTAAATAAAAATAAAATTACTTTCCACACTTAAGTTTATTTAGTTTCACAATATAAAAAATAACTTACGTAAATTTGCATTTTAAAACATTAATAATTAAGGGATCCAATGCGAGTCTATTTTTTCAGCTATGAAGCTAAGATTTCACCGTAACAACATTAAGAAAGTTTTTGTTACCTAAATATTTCTTTGTTGAAATGAGTAGAAACTTTTGCTAGCATACGTGAACTTCTTGTTTCCATTCAATAATGGAAACAAATCTTCGTTCTTGCATCATGCAAATTATTGCAACCATAAGCCACACAATTTAGAACCATTTTTATGATACTAATATGGATATAAACTATACAACACTTTACTACAGAGATGCACTTAGACAAATGTGTTTTAAACCATTTATCCTCGTACGAAACAGGTAACAGGTAACTGGTAAAAACAGATAAAAGCATAACTACCTGGTCACGTGTCCTATTCGTACCATGCGCTAGACAGTGAAGCAAATACTACAAACTCCGGCTATCTTTGTTTTTGCCCCTGACTCACTTTCCAATACAAACGAATAACGTCCGGTCCCTTCCAGATACGATAGTCTATAGTTCGATGACCGTGGTAGATTCCCTACGAAGAAATTCAGTGCTACCCGTGCAAAACCTTTATGAGTAATTTTGTACAGTTCCTACACAAGGTTGTAATTAGGTGTTAGTAGATGGCGTGACAGTCGGTGGATTCTTTGGTGATGTAATGAAGCAAAGGGATCTTAGTTTCCGTGTTTCCATTGGAAGAACTTTTGTTTTGAGCAAGTTATCGCTTGGATTTTACTGAAATTCTTCAAGCACCAGTGTATTGGTAATATAAATTCTCATGAGAATCTTAGAGATAATACTTTCCGCATTATTCATCAAGATTAGGAGCCTTGAAGGTAGTGAATTTAGTGATTTGTTTTATGTCTATTTAATATGAATTAGTTCTCCTTTCTAAAACCAGATCACATCAACTCGCTATCTGATCTTCGCAGCTTTAAAAAACGTCCAGTAAGGTAAGGAATATTATTAATTTTTTATCAGTTTCTTTTCAAGTGTTTTCTTTTCTTCTACACAGTGTATTTGTTTACATTGTATAGCGTTTTGTGACGCCACCGTGACGTGATTTTTGTGATGCTCTTTAAGCAACCGTTTTACAGAATTCCTGTATATTGTCTATTTGAGTTTTTGGTCCTCAAATGTTATTTACCTTATTTACATTAGGTAAGTAAGTACAATAGTGTAAGTATTCAAGTTTTGTTTGATCCAGTTAACCTAAAAACTCGGATCTGCATGCTGTTATGTATTATAAAATAAGGATTCCACATCACTCACATATTTTAAATTTTACCATTGCACTCCCTTTTCCTTAATTGTTATTAACCGGACACTCTCCATTTTGTTCTATACTCTTGAATCGCAATTAAGTTCCTGAAGTGTTAATGACTCGTGATGAAATCGTTTCAATTTTAAATTAAAGGAGAGATTGGACGTGACGGTGAGAGCATTCCACTAGGAGTCACACTAATCGTGAATCACCTTGTATATTTTATGATAATCATGTTCGTTTTTCATTAGAGTAACTGAATGTAGGCAAAAATTTTAATTATCACAGAAAAATACCGCATGCTAGAGCCAAGTAGTTTTCACCCGGCGCATCCACCAAATACTATCTCTCACCTTACGTTGAGGTAGAGTAAACACGTATATTTCATAAACCTGTCACTTCTTGTTCAAATGGATCACGAAACAAACCTCCGTCACAGCTTAATTATAAGCAGCGGGCAATAATTGACCGTAAGTCATAAGTTAAAGACCTTTGAACTTTTACCATTATCGGCACAAACATTTACTAATGAAAATCGATTTCATATTGGAACATTAATAATCTATGAATGTAAAATATTTAATAATTAGCAATAAACATTATTAATCCAAACTCGTAAACAATAATTTTAGAATTATAAATTTATAAAGAAGGAATAAAATTGTGTTGTGTCCGTCTTTGTGATATGCTCGGTATTTCCAGTTCTTAGCCAACAATTTGGAAAAATAGTCACGATGGTTAGCAATAAACATTTTTCTCTCACCTAAAAATAGAATTGAGGATATTTAAGATACACGTCCGACTTGCCAAATTAGAAACTTTTGCTAAACCACTACAATTGTAAATGAAATTTTTAAATTATGTTGCTAGAGGTGAAAACTTTACCTTGTAGACAATTCGTTTTTACCATGCAGATAATAGTGTTTTCAAAACATATTTAAAAAAAAACAATTTTTATTACTTTGAACTCCACACTCTTGTCGCAGCTGTAAGAAACCCGATGAGACAGATGTCCAGACGTCCGTTCCTTCCTCGCAAATCTACCCGGACGTATCATTTGAAAATAAAGTAACTCCAGCGCCAAGTTTCATAAACAAGTTATCAGAAAATAGAACTAGCTGTTATTGTGTTACTACCCATTTCTTGTGTCGTTCCAGTTACATGTTTCTACTCTTTCCGATCACGTTCCGGGCGAAATCGTACGCGAAGGCAATGTTCAACTGTTGAAAGCAGCCGTCGAGACCGCCATATTGGCACAGTTATGCCCAACAAACGGTACGGTCACAAGATTATAATCTGTGCGGATGATGTACATGGTCTGGGAGACGTCTCAGCAACTGAGAGAAACTTTTGAATTGATTGGGTGGGTGGCGGAGAGGCGATTAGCGCTATTATTACGTCTAATTGAAATTTGCCATCAATATTGCGGGGGGAATATTTTAAAAAGGAATCGAATTTCGAGCGAGGTAGTTAACGCACAAGCGAGCTCGACCACTTGTTGCCCCCCTTAAATAGCGTCTAGTAGGAACTATGCGTTTCGTATCTTCGTCGGTGTATCTATCTGGAATGGTTCCTTAATTTTTTGGATAAATGTCGGTTGCTCTAAACACTAAAATGTATAATTGAGAGACATAATCCAATTTGCATTTTAAAACCAATCTGCATATCCCCGAGGCTGCAATGATGTTACGGAGATGGAAGTATCCATTGATAAAGGGTGGAGTATTGGCTTAAAACTGGAAGGAGCTTTACATCTGATTACAATAATAATTGAGGGAGATTAGGAAACACAATTACGGCGTTCGCCACGCTTAACTATTCCGAGTCAATTAATAGTTCAATCTCGGTGCAATTACCGGGAGGGATGTAGTGCTTTGCTCTAGTTAACAATTCCAATTCAATCTGAACTGGAGCAATGCAATAATCGAAGGCAATTCCTGGAGAATTTCGTGCGAGTTTTTCAGTTTCAGGGACAAAAGTGATTTAAAAATTGCTATATCTCGTGGGGTCCGGTCTTAAATTGCTTTTGTTATTCATGGTTACAGTTAATAGTTTCGATAGGTCAATCAATCCATACGTTCGTGAGGACATATCTTCGTCGTCGAAGCAAGCATCCACCTACCCAACATCAATCCTCAAGTAACCTACATAGGATTTATAGTCGCTTCATGCAACTAAAGTTTTATTACGAAACATAAGAGTTCTACAGCCTTGATAACTGACGCCATTAAGATTGTTAACTATGGCCTATGAACTGATTCGTTTTAATATACAGGATGAAACACAAGGCGCGGAATTCGAAAAACAGGATCGTTGCGCGATTGATTTAACTCACGAGAGAGACTGAGGTGTTCCAGTTCCCCTTAAGAGTTTTAACAACCATAAATTTTTAGCAGACTGGAAGCGTTTGCTCGGTCTGAAAACGGATTAAAGTGAACTAAAAATACGAGGATTAAACTATTTCTGAAGTAATAAATAGAAAACGAACTGCGGGTTGTAGACAAAAAAATGGCTGCAAACAAAAACAATAACGCTAGTTCGTCAAGCAAAAACTTACATTTCAAACTTTCAGAAATTAAACACAAATTCTGACATAACCTTTGCCCACAATTCTGTATCCTTCACCAAACTCTAACTTGGATTACACGATGCGTGTTTTTCGGTAATTACCACAATCGTCTGCTCGACCGCGAGCATTATTTCAATTACTAAGAAAGAACTATCGTAAATCAATAGTTGAACTTTGTGTGATAAAGTGTCTAAACTGGTTTAATATTCTAGTCGGTTAGTGAGGATCCTATCCAGTATGATGGCAGATCCCTCAGGAACCGACAAGTGGGCTTATGTCCTGTAACGTTGCCCGTCCAGTCCCAAAGGTCTCTTTAATAAGCGTCACAGTTTTTCCGTTTTTAATAAAGAAATATTTAAATCACGGAGTAAACAACCACATCATCACGTGTTGAGAAAATTTTCGGAATATCTTCTTTCTCGAACTAAACCCTTCAACTATATGGCTAAAACTAGAATGTTATAAAAAATGAATAGCGTATGTGTAAGAGCGTTCTTAATATGGGTGGTAACGATCGCGACAACCCTGACCTTATTAAGGCTTGTCCGGACTTTTATTGGGTTGTCCGTGGACTAAAGCAATTTATTATTCAAGCACGAAACGACTTGCAAAGGCAATGATTAGCTATGCTGAGCTTTGGATTGATAAAAGACGAAAGGTTAGCCTAATAGTATCGTAAATATTCATTATTGATATTGTGGCTGCGTAAATGGGAAAAAATGGTAACCTAAACGAAATGTAGAAATCAACCATGCTTTGTTAGGCAACGTTTAATGTTTTTCTAGTTCAGCAGCGCGACACAAACTTCAATCAAGTTTCGTTTTGGTATGGTTTGCCAATTTTGTCAGTGAAATGAATAAAAATACATTGTTCACATGGTCCGAGTTTACTTTTGCTAAACGCAAACATTTTATGGTTACGTCAAAATTGCCGAGACGTGAAATATCTCGTATCCAATGTGCCAAGCCGAAGGTTTGCAAGCAAAGGAATTTAATAAAAAATTCTAAGTCTTGTTGAAAAATTAAAATTTCTTCCAGGATTAAGTTGGAACTGGGTCAAAAAAATGAACTAATTAATAAAGTTCAGTCCAGACAATTTAACAACTGTAACTTTGTGACCACGCTCACCGAAAAATTGAAGTAGATTGACCCTCGGATGGCAATAGAGACGTCAAGATACAACTACCACGCAATTCCAGTTTAATTTTGCCGACGCCGCATGAAAGCTTTCCATTTACCCGCAGACACACAATTTCTACTATAAACAGCCAGAGCGAATGAAACTTAAATATTTTCTTTTATGTAAAAAATGAATACGCACTTGAAAAGATATAAAAAGAGATCTTCTCGTCTTCGTTCGGATGAAAATCGAAACGTTATTTTTCAAAGCAGGCAGGTATTTTAATTAATGCAGCCGAACAGAAGATGTGAAGTGGTTTTGAGTGTAATTCCAGGAGCTTTCAGAGCACCCTCGACGGACGAGTTCCTGTTCCGTCGCTTTGTGCGCCACTTCAATACCCCAAACAGATGAGACTGGGGTTAAAAAATTACAGTTAAACAAAGTTTTGACCACGAAAAAGAATGACGATAGGTAGAGACCTAATGAGACCTAAATTATCATCAGTTGCAGAAATTGCTAAAATGGCCTATATAACATAACTCTTATCCAGCAGCCATTTGTAGAAGCACCCATGTTAAAGGATTACGTCTCAGCAATTGCCCGGATGATTTAGTCGGTTGGGCTTTTGCGTCATTTTCTGGCCTAACATAAACTTTGCTTTTAGCTAGCTACGTCAACTATTTTGGCAGGAAAAATGTTAACGAACGCAGCTGAGCTTTTAAGCGAAATGCGTGACGTGTTCGATCAATTGGAACCAGATGATTAAGGCACGATGTGTAAGGAGCTTTATTGACTCATAAAACTTTTGGAAAGAGAAGGAGGATAATAGACGAATGAGATAGATGGATATCTATATTAACGAAGGCGGGAGTGCTAATACTTGGAGCAGCCCTCGACGTTATGTTGTACTAAGTGTTATTAAGGGAACACGTTAACGATGGAACATTGGAGGGATCAGGAATATAGACGGTTCCGGGCCGGAAATCATCATGACCGGACTGGTAAAATTTGGCCCAACGGGAAAACTAGATGGCGTCATTTACCTAGTTAAATGGACTATAAAAAAACGACTACAACTACTTACTACGAGTCTTACCCTAGTAACCAATTCTTCTGATATACAGTTAAAACTACCATTTTTATCATGATTCGAGCCAATCATTAACAAATCTGTTTTGTTGTATTAACGATCGTATTTCTTTCGCTTTAAGTTAACAAAATGTAAATTTGAAGCCAAACTTTAATGGGGAAATTAATTGCGCATAGATAAAATCGCACATGTGGTGGCCATATTCTATAGTTTCCGAAGCTTGTTCGGATACATACCTGCCCAGCTACAATGCTGCTTTTGCGGCCATATCGTAGTCCATAAAGAGAAGTTTTATTAAACCAGAAGCAATAAAACACACAAAATAGCGTTAAACGAAAATTTTGCCAGTATATTTTAGGAAAATTAATGGATTATGAAAGCGACTGCAGGTCGTAAATTTAAAAGTTATAAATAGTTTTTTTTGTACAATTCGTGGCTAGTCCGCTGCAAAATTTCTTCGTCTCGTGTCAGAATAGAGGAAAAGTTTCCAAGTGCCATCACAATTCCCATAAATGCCTAGACAATGGAAAAGCCAGGATATGGAGATCAAGCCATCCGTCTTGGTTCCTGAAATCCTCTCGTTATACGGGCAATAAATAAGTGATCCCGTATAAGTTAGAAGTATAAGACGTAGACTTTTCCCTCGGTTTGACACGGACGCAAATAGTTTCTGAAGCTGTAATTTTCATTGCAATTGCCTGTATAAACTCCGTATGCAGTCAAAGTAATTGCTGAACCATAACCAAATGGCCAGCAAAGAAATGTGGCACTTTTCCAGATAACCGTCCGGCAATATTGAACGGCACATCCCCAGAGAATCGGCAGTACGACAAGACTTTAAATTACACTCATTAATTATGCAGGTTTTAATTGCTTTTAAGGAACCCACGTCGCCGACGTTACACTATTTTTCTTCGCTAACAGAATTCGAACAAAGTGTAGCAAAATGTGCCATTTGAAAACATTGTACGTTCGTTTTCGGTAATCCATTCGCTTTTAAAAGTCTCAGAATCCAGAAGTTTGAAAACTCCCCAAGTGCAGGATCAGAAGCAAATGACTTACAGTAACTGCAGAAAGCTTGCGGACGATTAGTTATAACAGTTAGGCGAAAGTTCGGCAAGTATATTTGGGCAACTCGCATGTGCTCTCTCTGCTCCAAGATTAAGTGACTAACCAACTTAGAAATTAGTGCTACTTCGGAGGGCCGTACATAATTTATTTTGCCGTGACTAACTGAGGACGTCCCCCGTTTCACCTAACGCATTCTAACAAAACCTCACCCTTAACGCAAAGCCGAGTTGTCGCAACTGAAGCTATAATCTGCATAACAATAGCAGATACTGGTGATTAATTCAATTTCGTACACGGTTGTCATGAAAATTAGGAACTGAATTCGAAAAATACTAAATTTCATAAGCGGATGAGGAACTTCGACCGCTTCGATAATTATTAACAGTGAAAAGATTCAAACGACTTCAAGACGGAACTGTTATTAAGTAATTGCCAAGCTGGATATCATAAGATAAAAACTCATAATAACGTACTATGAAAATGAAACACTTCGAGAAGCCTGGAAAACGTGACAAATTCTTCCCATTTTTATCCTAATGTACTACTTTACGCCACTCCTAACTGCTGTTCTAACCACTACTAAGGTGTACTCTTGATGTTCATAACTCACTTTACTCGTTTTGCCTCCATAGCTACTCTCGTGGATAAACAGTAGCGCTTTTTGATAAAGAAACTTGGTTAATACGGCATCCAATTCCGACTTATTTTTTGGTTCAAGAGAAAGTTTATTTGTAAAAAAAAAACACTTAGAAAGTCGCAATTATAAAATTCTTTGCCAATGTTAAGGTTGAAATTTATTATGTTTCGAAACTTGAAGCAAAAAACAAACTGGTTTCGTTTTTATGAGAATACTAACTCCCTTTAGAATTTAATTTATCTAAGCCCTAATTTTATGAAGGGTCAATTTTATTTTCTTATCACTAAACAAACTTTATAGCAATTGTGATGTTATTCAAAATAGTCTAGGACAATGTATTTGCTTGAGCAAAAAACTGTTTACTCGCGCGAGCTGCTTTTTGTTAGCGAGTTTTCCGATATTTGTCAATAGAAATTCCTGCGTAAGAAAATCAAATATCACAGGAATGTTTGCGTATCAAACAAACACAATTTCATTATAACAAAATACCTGCTCGATAGAATAATTCCATTGAAAAGCCCAAAGCTGTAATGCACATGGCATTTGTGGGGAGGCCTTTTTTTCACGCGTCACATGTTGGCGCTATCAATTTTTCATTTGACAAACGTATTTTGGCAAATAAACAAATGTTGGTCGCCGGTCTGGAAGTATAGGCAATTAGCGTTCTTTGTGCTCAACAGCGAACGAAATTAATGAATCTAGTTAAATATCAAAAGCCTATCAGTTAAATTAACAGGATGGCGGAAAGACACCACCGAAACCTGCGATAGAATCAATTTCTCCCACACACATTAGGTCGGGGAGTTTCCGACCTTTCAAGGTAATTGCGATCTGAAAACACCGGTAGATCGGGTCACGCGAGCCTTGCACAAATCCCAGAACTAACGGGGACAAAGAAAAATTTCGGTTCCGTTCGGCAATCGATGGCGGTAGAAGATAATGGGAGTTTTTATTCGGAGAATTAGCTGTCAATTATAACAAAGACGCGGATCATAAATGTGACATTCGAATGACAGTGACTGTGCCGTATTCTAATAGTGTTGTTCACAGTGTACTGTGTTGGGATATGCCCCCTTTTTTCCAGGTAAGCCAACTTGAGAATTTAAAAGAAATGAAACGCAAATTTTCCTTATTTATTTATTTATTTAAAAATAAAAAAAATGACA
The DNA here is from genome assembly GCA_905333025.2 of Pyrochroa serraticornis. NCBI lineage: Eukaryota > Metazoa > Arthropoda > Insecta > Coleoptera > Pyrochroidae > Pyrochroa > Pyrochroa serraticornis. The sequence goes on along the minus strand of HG995157.1, from coordinate 799,424 downwards.
TAAAATAGAGGAAACAAACTATACTACGTCGGTCTAGAGAATCATTTTGCACGTTAGAATAGAAAAATTAGAACGTTGCGATGAAAAAAAATGCCTCGGACAAAAGATGCCATTTTAACTTTTTGTAAAAATGTAAGCTCTAATATGGTCTCAAATTAGTGATTCGAGAATCAATTAGATTTGTTATTTTTTAACAGTCTCATACTTTTGACTAACGCTGTATAATGGTAACGGTATTTACTAATTGTAGTCTCTTAAATGAAAATTCTAGAAAAAGTCAGGGGGGCTACCTAGTGGCCGCCTGCGTTGCCATAGAATTACTTTCTAATTTTTTTTATATGTTACAAACGGGCACAATTGGAGAAAGCACCGGTATTATTGAGCACAAAACGAGTACAATTGGAAATGCCAAAAATATTATAAAAAAAAGGAAAATAATGGGGGGCTGGCGGTCAAGTTGGCCCCCGAATTTCTTTTTTATTTTTTTGTTATTTAGAGACTAGCACAATTGAAAAAAATATCAGCACAATTTAGCACAAAACCAGCACAATTGATGTCACAGAAAAAAAAATAAAAAATCAAAAGTCGGGGGCCAACTTAACCGAGCTAAAATAGTGGGAGTCTGGGATCCTACAAAAAGGGTTGAACGAGCTGAGCTCGAGAGTTGTTATCGCGACCTGGTATTAAACGTTACCAATATCATAATTATTTTCCTGTAGTATCTAAATTAAATATTAAATAATTGAACATTGCTTTTAATCGCCTTACCGAGATTAAAGAAATAATCTCCACAACATGAAAAAAGAAATTTTAATCTGAAAGTAGGGGACTAACTTGACCGAAAACATGTTTGACACTATTTGTTATAATGTACTTTAAGTTTCTTTTTATATTCTAAGTCACCAGAAGAATCTACGGATTTCCCATATTTAATGGCACAATTCACCCCATGCATTTCCATACTAAGTTTAAAACCCTCTACTATAATATCGCTTTCCATTGCTGTACTTGACTTTTCCCAATTTTTAAAGCACATATGAGGCTTGTTTGAAGCTTTGGCACATATAGTACAGTATTTATTACGTATGCCCAAAAACAGAATTTTGCCGGTTTTTTTCTCTAACTATACAGGAGGCTCCTGATCTGGCATTATAATTGGTAAGGTATGACCTCCGACACCAAGCCCCATCTGCATTATCTGTTAAAAGCAGCACATTATTTTCATTAACTTTTCCAAATTCAATCGCAATTTTAAATGCTTCTAACATGGACCGCCAACACTCAATTTGGAAAATTTTGTTCAAGTCGTCTTTAATGTAGGACGGGGCCGTAATTAACAACTACGAAACAATGCTTGGAATTGTTAATAATTAGCATTTATATAAATCAATGACATTCGGTGTGCACTCGTACAGTGCCAAACACAATCTGTCCCTTCTCTCCTAACCTATCCACTTCTAAGCATCCCTATTCTAATAAATTTAACTTAACATAAACAAATAATCTAAAAATCTATAAACTATCCCTTATGCTAGACAGCGCTGACATCTCTTCACGTGAGGTGCTAGCCCAAGAGGGACCACCCCCCGGCTATGCCACATTAAATTTCTCATTCCATTTCATGTTGATTCTAAATTCGATTTAGTACGAAATGCCATAATACTGACTATTTCAAATAAACGACGATGGATCATCTCTAGGTATCTTCACTCCATTCCAGATAATTAAGAATGAAAGTGATTATTTCATTAATAAATAAATGATTAATACGTTCAATAAATAATGAACCGCTACACAATTCATTATATTACTTTAACTTGTAACTAACTAAACACTACCAATAATCTACGCGGTTTCAACCGAGGGACGTTACAAAGGTGAAGAGGCTAATAACGGGAACATCTGATTGTATTTGTTTCAACAATGAACAGAAGCAAAATAGCATTCGGACAACTATACGAAGCCGCTGTTTCAAAAACCATAACACACCTAATTTATGATCATTCCTAATCTTATATTTATGAGTTGGTTGATGACTGTTACGAGACCCAACGGTCGAGAGATAGTTCGTGAGAGAGAAAGAAAACTTCAGTACAGATCTGATGCTGAAAACACTGTGATTATTTTACACACATTTTTTCTTTATTCATTAATCAATCAACTTTTTTTTACTACTGTTATGTACTCAAAGGTTGCACGAACTTCCGTAACTTGTTTTCATTTAGCCGCGGTCTGTTTAATCACGATTACAGCCAATAGAAAAAGTGCGATATTTTTACCATTTTATGATTTTTTTACGCGACAATGGGTGCATTTTTTTCAAAATCGGCTAAGTTAGGGAAGTAGCTGATATATAAAGCTTCCATGAAAAAAAAACCGAATACCGTATGTCGAATGGTTTTGAAAAAATCCGTGTTCAAAAACAGCGAAAAATAGGTATAAAATATAATGAGAAGTTTCGCCTTAAGTTGTTTTAATAAAGCCAATAAAAAAATATTTCATTCAAATCTGGCCCGGCACCGATGCTTCTGCTACGAGTGCTAAAGTTTGTTACATATTTGGAATTTCGTTAGTTATTAGAAGAAAGCGACACGTGCTTTACACTAGAAATATGAATAACGTAGCAACGACAACAACACGTTTAAGATACGCCTACAAAAACATTCGAGAAACTATCACTGTTTTCAAACTTACTGAACGAATTATAAAGGTAGCTAAGTATAAAAGTAAACCAAACCATTTTCTCGCGTCAGTTATACAGAGGAATATGTAATAAGAATTCTTAGTATCTAACGGATATTTAGAAAAGCTGACGCCGAAATTGATCGAAAAACTTCTCAAATGATAGTTGATGTTTCACGTGTAATAATTAAAAAGAAAATATAAGGATAAAGTATGCAAAATCCTAATAATTATTCCTTAACTTGAGCATATTTACCATAATTTCTAAATCTAATCAGAATAGCAAACTTGAGCGAAAGAAAGTAGAAGATATTACTTGTTAAGACATTCAAAACTCCTAACTTCAGTTTCATCTTGATTTCTTTTCGCCATCAATTTAAAACTTAACTCAAATGCGAATTGTTTTAATGTATACATTTTTGTTATGTTTCCATCAACTTTAATTAAAGAACCACGGTGCTATTTATGTGCAAAATTTAGTCTCCAACCGTCTGATTTAAACAAGTTGCTTGTTTAGCAAAAAGGTCTGCAAAAGGACTGAAACAGTGCGATCTGATGTTAGATGAGCAGCCGTGGAACTCTCGAATCTAGAAATAGGCAGGATAGACGTATAATCTATATTGTCAGCCGTGGGGCTATAGATATCAACAGTGGCAACTCGATATGAGCCTCGGTAAGGCGTACAGCGCAGCAGATGAGTTTACAAAGAAGATGAGTAGGTAAAGAGAAAGCGTCGAGAACAAGAACGTAATATTTACAAAGGCAACAATTTGAGAAGTGTGAGCGCCCGCTCCGTAATCCTCCAAACTAAGGAGAGCCTGTCTTCTACTACATCATCTCCAGTCGACACAGTCTGTGTATATTTACATGTAACTGACAAAAAGACTGATAGATGCACGTTAGACCAAAAATAACGCACCGGTCTTCGCTGAATCCTTGACGTCCCGGAAAACAGTTTAATTTCCCGAAAAACACGTTTCGACGACGGCTTGAGATATGGAGAAACTATCCCCGGTGACAGGAGCATCAGCAAGAACCAGGCTACCTTGCTGCAGTCTGACGACAAGATCGCTGCTATAAAGAAACACGTTCCTGCAGGATTTCTCCTTGTGTCGCTACGACGACAACCATTGAGAGTTTATTTCCACGGAGCATGTCAAAAATCTCGTTTTTATTCAGACAATGAAACTATTAGTGCATTAAACGGAACAAAGTTTTATTATTGGTATTGTTCGCAGTTTTACGAGCGACACTTATTTAAAGTCAAACTCGTGATGAACTACAGTCGTAGGTAGCATCTCTATTTTATGCGGAACGAATGTTTGTGTCGCTTTCATTACGAATTCCGACTTCCAAGTATCGTGCACCGGAAAAGTTTCATATAGCGGAAGGATCGGGGATGATCCCGAAGATATGAACGGCCGAGTCGACACACCCTGTGTTTATATTAAACATATTGGCCGCGTTACAGGGGATGCGTGAGTTTTATTAAGGACTTCCCGTGAACGAAATTTCCATACTAAAACAAACAATGCGGCTTGTGTGGTTTTAATTATTGCGCATTACCATGCAAACAAGTTTGCAACACGTAGTCTCGATAGCGCATTGATATTGATCTATTTCCATAATCTAAGTGAACTCGTTGTGTAGAACATTGATACATATCCGAATAGGTTTATAGAGACATAAATACCGGTCTTATCGGAGCGAAAACTGCGGACAATTTCAGCTAAAATAAAAGAGTTCCGAGGATAATCGCCCATCACTGCTTCAGATAAACTCTTTCACACATCATAAACCGTCGCAAATAGAAGTTTTGGCCTAAAGTAGGCAAGGACATCATCTCACACGAACCTCGTAGCGATCGCAACGTAATTTGACGAACATTGATAACATCAAAGTACCGAGTAAAACGAAACCAACCAATAGTCTATACACCTATACAGCAAGCAGGTTTCTCTGTTGGACATGTTAATTTCATAGACACTCCAACAGTTGGTACAACATTATGCTAACTGAGAAACGCTTTACTAGTTAAAGTTACAATAGCCCCCAAATTCAATTTAAGAGAAAAGTCTACGTTATGGGGGATACTTCGCGGTCAGTGGTGCATAAAAAAATTTCAATGGCTAGAAGGAAATACAGAAATTTGCAGAATAAAACGTCAAAATTGGAACCAAATTATTGTTTCAAAAATATTCTCCATTAATTTTAATAGATAAAACAATAATTTTTAAGATTATTCTAAGTAGGTACATTATCCATGCCGAAATTAACTTTAATAATCAGTTCTAGATGGCGCTAATTATTAGTTAACCAGCCGTACTATTAAAAGTGATATGAGATAACCAAATAACACGAATTGCAGGAAGTATTTTGATGTGTTGTTTAGGATACAAATTATTAGTTTTAAAGCAAAATTAAATTATCCGATCTTAACTTGATAACTTGCAACATTTTTACGTTCAATTACAAATTTTAGGATACGTGGTTGTACTAAAGTTTATAATAAGTGAACAATCATATTCAGTTAAGCTCAAGAAACGGGAAAATTAACGATATATAACTAAGTCGGAACTTTTTAGGAATTAATGATCAGTACTGACTCTCAGTGCCTAATGTTAACAATATCAACAAAACTGCAATGCTAGGGTGGATAAAGGTACCTAACTGATGGTTGTTACATTTCTAATAAATCGCTCCACTTCTAGTCTGTGGTACGCGCCTTTATTAGTTGGCACACACGCGTGAAACGTACAGTAAAGAGTAAAGAACTTATAAGTTCCCTACTCTTTGGTTTAAGATCGGATTCGAACACTGGAATTTAAGGGAAAGGTTTACTAGGTGGTTTGTCATGGCCTTCCAAAGAGAAGCGATCAAAGAGAAATCCTCTAGATTTAACCGGACATTGACCTAACGGTAAGCGGACTCACTGCTACGCCACTAGAAGGTGTGTAAATACCCAAGTTTCTGCTTTAAATTAAAATAATCCATATTTGAATAGCAAACCAAAATAATAATTATGCTCAAAATGATTACGTTTTATTATTGTATTTCATATTATTTTATTATTATTATGCTAAAATGCTTGCTTTGATAACAAAAACTCCTTATATCAATAAATAATGCTAGTAGTAGTTGTGTCGGTTAATTACTGTTTGAAAAGTTGACAGTGTTTGTAAAATAGAGCAACATCATTTATTTTGCTTCCCCGGAATTTTGTTGAGTTGTGTTCCATGACAACAACAAAAATGCGATAAAGCTTGTAAATAAAATTTGAGAGATATAAAGCTCGATCCATACTTTCAGTGTATAGATAAGTTGAAAGGATTATTATTAAGATTTCGCGAAGAGCTTTTTAACATCCAAAGCAAGGTAAATAATAAAAATTCATAAATATGTCGGCAAATAAGATTTAGAAGTTACGATCAAAGTGATAAACAGCTTGCACACATTTAGTTTAAAGATAAACCCAAATTACTTTGAGTAGAACTTCTATTGGCCTTGGGACATTTTAGATCTCTTCTATTCAGAAACTCTGATCTAGAAGATAACTCCAATACGAGCCCGCGTTGGTATCGCGTACGGATTGATTGAAATTCGCGTTTGAGATGCGACCTTTGCGGTCGTTTTTTGTTCTTCTGTTGCGCGAGACTTGGCGGAACGAAAGACCCCTAATAGGCAGCGGGAAGGTAAAAGAAAAATCGTTCCTGTGGGAAACGGGAAGAATAATTTCGCGAACTAAAACTTAATAGTCGTCTGGCAATTTGAAAAATGCCTGGCACTAATAAAACTAAGCGTAATGTTCCGGAAACTTGAAGAATTGAATTGCGGTCTCAGAATTGCTAAGTGGAAAACAATGTTAATCTTAGCTGGATACTTCATCCGGAGCGGAAGACTTGGCGTTCTAGTACTTTGACAGTTTTGCTAATGCCTCAGTCGGGCTCTTGATTGCCGCACAACACAATAGAGACCTAGTTGTATAGAAACGCTACACGGCTGAATTAATGTTGGCAGACCTGAGGCGCCACTAATTACATCCGGGTTATGTTTGCACTAATTCGGTTTCCGCGCTATCAAAATGCACTTAGACCAATTTAAAAACGATTTTAAATTTTACCCCTCCGATAATTTCCACCACAAGCAGTAAAGTTTGTTAGCCCGCCAGTTATAAGCTTGTTTCCTCGCCTCCTACCCGATAAGGCCTTGTTCCTGGCAAAAATTAATTTTAATACGCCAGCCCGCTGAAGGCTTATTATAGTAAAATGCAAAAGCGTCAGGAAATTTACATGTATGAGCTTTATAATGGCGCTTTTATGCTTCTACGCCGGCTCGTAATTACATAAAAGGAACACAGGTGCAAAAAGGTTTCAATCAATAAAATACGCCGGTTGTTTGCCACTTCGGCTCGAATCACTCCATAAAACCTAGGCGCCACTTCATCTACAAATTTTTATTATTTTTATTCACCCACGCCGAACTTTCGAACAGGTACAGTCTGATCACGAAGTCGCAGACATCTGTAAACATCTGCGGCTGCAAACCAGCATTTGCACTTTTTCGCCATTTACAAACTTGCAATATTTTCAAGGCAAAGCAAATAATAAAAATACGCCTACAGAGCCAAGTTCAGTTCACACAGCCCAAAAAACCATTACAACTAATTTCCCCATTACATTCTCTGTTATGGTTTGACGAGCTTGGTCACTTAGCAGGTGCTTAATTTACCTTTGGATGCAAGCTTGGTGCAACAAATTCCATTTCGTTAGCATCTGTATTATTACATAATCAGATTGGTAGTTTTTGAAAGATCAGACTTCTTAACTTGAAAGCTTACAACCATTCTGTAACTTGTAGAGAGTAGACGGCTACCTTCATGAAGGTTGAATAAACATTTCGCAATAACAAAATAAAGAAAATCAGTGACCAGTCTGATATCCAAATAGTGTAAAATAAGTGTTAGTATTCCAGGAAGAAAAAAGAAAATGTTAACCGCATCGCAAAGCGATCTCGCACGGATCGTGAAACTTGATGATTCCAGCGCCATATTGGAAATATCTGCCATGTCCATTTCAAAAACGTAAATAAAAGCTTGTTCCCGCATTCACATTTACATACGGCGAACTCGATTCTCTGTTCCATTTTCGGCGCTCAAAGGAAAATGTTTATTAACATTTCTGTGATTTCATTCTATGTAAAAGAACATTCACTGACAGCCTAGCTTGATCTACTGAATGCCCACGAAAGACCGTTCCCAGTCTGCCTCAGTATTAACGAGTTCGCCAGTTACGATAATGAAAAATTACTGAAGAAATTACGTCGCTGCGTTTCGATTACCCAACTACTTATGGCGGATGCGCCGGGCGAATCCTAACTACATAAAATATTACCGCAAATATTTAAAGTTGAACATCACTACTCTAAATACCTATTTGAAAGTAATTACTGAAGGGGATTACTACCGCTAAAAAATACTCTATGAACGTGTCATTTCTGGTGAGTGGATATGCCAGATGAATAAGAAGCTCCAGCAAACTAATAGAGAGAGACGCTGTTGTAAAAAACTTAATGAATTTGTAACAGCCAAATACTGAATTACACATTACACATTAAAATTTCAATTAAAAGCAGGAAAAATTCTTATCTGTTAGAAGAAAATGAATTAAACGACGAAAACAACCTAAAATTACGAAAATATAACACTATCAAGCTGCTGCAACAACCAACATAATTTTCGACAGTACGATTTAGTTATTTTATATATTTTGAGCAAACGTACCTGCTTTACTTAAAGTAGCAAAAGATAACTAGCAACTTTCCTGAATAAGGGAACAAAGACCATTCTGAACTGTTGAGCTACAAATGTTTTAGTCGTATCTCTGATGAGGAAGTTAAAGACGTTTGATCTAAAAAGGCGCCAATCAGATCTAAGGAAATGAAAGTTACCCAAGTTGTCAGAAAACCTATTAATAAAGAGACTTCCACCAAGGAAGTAGAGACTAATTGCGAGCTTTGCTTTCGCGTTTTTGATCCCTATTTGAAAGTAAGATGATTGTAATGAGCGTTTTTATGTTCAGAACTTCCTTGAGAACCTGAAACTCCCCGATGCACTTTATGCCGAAAGTGTCATGAATTATGCAACATGTTAAATAGTTGACTCGTTTTCGACCGAGTCGCTACAGAAAAAAAAAACGGTGAAAGTGCAAAATCACTAGAGCACCAAAAGAAATAACTCGAATCGAACCCCAAGCCACGTAACAAGTGTCTCAAGAGGACCACACTCGACAACTTCTCCCATTGAAAATAAAATGGCAACCAAGAGCGTGAAGCTTTTTCATGCCGTATTAATTTATTTAATCCCCCAAAAAAAAATCGTTGCTAAAAGAAGTAGTAATGTACTCACGTTTCTGAAGTCGATGACTTGGGTAATCAGGGTCCCGTCGGACCTCTGAAACTCTAAGCTGACAGTGTCATCAGTCACGTTGGCGAAAATGTTTTCCTGGACGACGTCGCCACCCTGGAAGAAAAACAACGGATAAAAATATCGTTGTATCGATTAAGCCACGAAAAGTCGGGACGCGTCGTGGAAACTTAGCAAACTTTTTAGAGGCGCCAATTACTTCCAACACTTGTTTGATAGTGTTTCATTTTATGTAATAACAACTTCCTAAGTAGACTTTTATATTGCTTTAACACATTATCTGCCTTGAAAACTTGCGGTTCCCCCATTTAAGGCGAAGGAGCTTTAATGGAGAGACCACACCAAAGCGGCAACTGCAAGAAGAAAAAAATAGTTAACTGAGAGTACGTGAAGCTCGAAAGCTTTCCGGCGTTTGGTTGTTTGCGTTTTAACTAAATGAAGGTCTGACGTTTCGTCAGATGGCTGCCCTAAACAATTGAATTAAATCCAAACTCGACCCCTTTATATGGATGTATGTTAATAATTTCATGGCGATTAACTTTGTTTGTTTTCCTGATGTTCGCATTAATTTCGTTCCATTACGTTGATATCTGGACCGTCTGCACCGCAATTTTCTAGTTTGTCGCTCTGGAAAGCGGCGGGTGATGACTTGGGATTGAATTTCGACGACCAATACAGGACGGTAATTGGTTTTTTAGTGGCACAGGTGCCGCATGGAAATTTACTGGATTTTCCAAATAACGCATCTACATCTACCAAACGAAGCAAAATCCGCAGAGTTTAACGAGAAAGATTGTGCGACCGAGTTGTCAGCTTGATGAATACAAAATATTATTTTTATAGGCACCAACAGCAGTTTTCGAACAAAACAGGTGCCAATATTGACAGGCCCGTAAAGGCGGCATACTGATTCAGCCTCTTTCTCCCTTTTCAAAAACTTTCGACACTGCCTGTCTCAGTCCTCGATATTAAGTTATCCCGTAGTTTCACATGCCACATGAAGGTTCAATTGAAGTTACACAGGGCGGACAAAAGAGCTGGCCCAAACGAGTCAAAAACGCCCAACGCTACAAAATAAAACTCACAAGAAAACGAGACCACGTTAGTGAATTAACCACACATGGTTAGTTGAAAGTAGTGAAACTTTTGATAATATAGTTTAGGACTTTCGTGGCAACTTCCAGCACACTAAAGCTTAGCTACATAATTGATAAAGTAGGCTAAAAAGCAAGAGATTTACGGTATTTATACTATCATCAAAATGTTAAAATTTATGAATAAATAGAAGTCAGTAAAAACAGAGAATAATTCATTAATAATTAATACTTATGGAGATTAATCGCATTTGGATAAATTTATAAAACATGTTGAGGGTGTCAAAGCAGTAACTTACAAAATGGATGATAACAATGATAAAGAAACAAAAAAAAAATTTAACAAGTCAACAAAATTACTGCGCTAAAAATCAAGGACTAATAAACAAAGCCACACTATAATACCTTATTTCTTCTCCTGAGGTAATCTAATTATTTGTTTAATTTTCTTGAAGGTTCTATAGCTATAGTTTGTTGATCGTCCAAATGGAGGTCAAGGGTGGTATAAAGTAATATACTATTCTCATTTATTAGATTTATTGCAGATATGATACAATAATGACACAATATTTTCCCCTAGTAACCTCACAGGAAAATGCAAGGCCCTTATTCTGCCCCACATAGCAAGTGGAGATAGCATAGATCAAAGATAGAATTAAAGGGTCAAATAAATTTGCCATGACAACTACCCTGCAAGTGATGCACTCCGTGCAATTTATCAAAATAGAACATCGCTATGTTTATGGCTCTTCACGATATTTCCGCAGTAACAAATAACGTTAACAAAAGTTAACAAATAAGTAAGTAACACAACGCAAAAAGAAATATTAGTATAAGAAATGTTGAAGGCTTACAGTTGAAAGCCCAAATAACAAAACTATACTAAAGGTTTTCAAAAACGGAAACACAATAGGAAATCTTTGTGTCACGGCCAGCGTCGCTGGTTACTCCTTGGTGAAAGACGATTAGTTCGGAACGACAAAAACCAAAAGTGCAAATGTCCTCCCGAAAAGCACCACCAAACGTGACGATCGCCAGATAGAAAAACCCTCAAAAAAACTACAAACTGTAGCTCAAACAAAAATTGTAGCAAAAACTACCTATACAATTCTAGTCCTCGATTAAAAACAAACCGTAAAATCAGAATTATTAGGCACTGATAGAATTTGTGCCGTAACCTTACTTCCTAGAAGAAACATTTAATAATCGATGGGATGAGAAAATGACAACAAGACTCACGTGTGCAGTGGATTAAATTCCCAAAAAGGACTAGGTAATCTGGAAGCCGCAAAGTAATCGTTCCCAATGAAGGTGAGTTGCAGGTCACCAATTCAACAAGTTCGCCAAGATAAAATTTCGTCAGGCAGATTACACAATACAGTAAAACTGTCTTGATAGAGCTTCGATTTTAAAATTAACATTAAGATTTACAATGACTATTATTTTAAAGGCAAAAACTTCTAAACTGATAAGCACTCCATATCAGAATTTGACACTTTGAAAATACCACAAGAACCGCATGAGAGAAGAAAAACTGAAAAGAAGAACGACACTTAGCCTCATTCTTACTATACTAACTTGCCAAAATCTCAGAAAAGATGGCAGATGTTATTTTGCGAAACATCGTCAGAAACTCGGTGCTTCCCAGGACCAACAAGTGACAACGCGGATGAATACAACAAATTCAAACATTTTTTTATTCAAATATTATATTTACACATATATGTAGATCTGGGGGAAATAAATAATAATATAAATATACATCATACAGTTTGAAGTCCGCGGCAAAGCCTTGCAACGTTGTTAAAACGTTCAGAAGTCTGTAGTGGGGGAATGTAATTATGGCTGAAATTCCCCTACAATTCCAATAACCGACAACTGTAATTGCAGCTGGAAGTGAAGTTCTCAACTCGAAGCAGAGAAGCTAACACCTGACTAGCCAAATCCAAGGAATTACTTTAAAGTCCAAAATAATTTTCTCTCGCATTATGCGTCGATTTTGATAATGATAAAAACACTAAAGCATTTCCTTGAATGTAGTTTTCATTGTAAAAATTGTGAGAAGATCGTCATTAAAAACTGTGACGCGTCTCCTGCTTACGGTAAAAACTGTGTTAAAGCTCGCGAAGTGAAGTAGAGGGTAACGACGTGTTTCTCGTCCGCCGTTAAAAATAGACGTCGAAAATGTTGCATCCATCGAGTCCCGTAAGTATTCCGCTTTCGGCATCAAGAACAAAAGCTCCCGAGAATAATCTGCATTTTGTCGTTCGCCGTTGAAAATATCGCAGGCACGTCATGATGACAGAGAGCTTTTTTGCTTAAGGTAAAGAAATTCACGGAAATGACAGAAGCTTCGCACACTATCGTTAGCTCTCCCTCTTCATCAAAGACCGCCCGGCGCCCGCTATGTTTTTATGCGTCGGGCTGTATTGTAATTTTTCCAGATATCTTTCTCTTTACGCTCTATTTCCAACGCAACGCGGAAATTAAACACGTTTTAGATGGATATCGTTCAATGACGTCCCTGGAAAAATTAGGGAAAGAAAAACCGATTGGGTTTGAAACAACGAAAATTGCACTATTTCCACAACTTTAGTCTGACTTCCTTAATTATGGGACAAGCGAGGGTAAAGTTGTTTGAAATTTTATTGACCCCGTGAGCGAGCATTTTATGCATAAAATTCCCAGAGAGACTCGTAGAAGTTTGTGGAAAAAACCCAGCAAACATTTGTCTTTCGTAATAAATTCCTCAAAAACAAATGGAAATTGGAAAAGGCTGAACTTTCCTAATTTTAGTTTCGGCCGAGTTCGACTTGCCTTAATAAAAATCTGTGTGTTCAACGAAGAGAAATTTCAGGAACAATTTCCATAATGCGACGTGTAAGTGTGGCGGAAGACCCCCAGGGGTGATAATGTGTAAATGCATTATTAAACCGAGGAAAAAGTTAATTACGAACGGGCGTCGAACAAAAAAACACATTTGCATAACAAATTCAGGCTGGCAATCTGGGAAAATTAAATAAATTTGGCCTGCAACAATTACGGAAACCCTATTGGAAACTGCAGGTGGCGAAGTAACCCAATAAAAAGGAAAACTCAATACTGTAATTAATTTCGGAGTTTCTACACGTGGCAAAGGCTAACAGGGTTAAGCGTCGGCCACATGAAGAATTTTTAATGGTAATTTAACTTAGATTTATGCTTGTGAGGGTGGGAGCCGTTGCAGAATTATTTCAAACAGCCCCAAGCCAGTGCACACGGTAAACATGGATACAAAACGGATTTTGGCAATCGATTTAAGGCGGCAAATCTACTGATTTGTCGCTGGTCCAGTTCACACCTCTAGAGCGACTAAATATCGCAGGCTAATTGCAAATTTAGTCATTTTATAAAAAGCCTAATCCTATTCTAAATGACTAGGTAAATTGTAAAATAATAACTAAATACAGAATTTTTACAATTAGATTGACAGTTTTAGGCGTTTCATAAAACGCCGGATAGCTCTGTCTTATTGAAGCATATTCTTCTATTATATGCGCTTTAGAATATGACTGGTTATATCCAGTCGTTTTGTAAAAGACTAGAAAATAATTTCACATTTTGTAACTTGATTGTAAAATACTAAAATTAAATACAAAGTAGGTTGAAATAATTTTAATTCCTGAATACTCTGAAACATAATAATGTACCCAATTTCACTTATTTGAACAGGGTCCACTTAAATGACTTTTACTGTTGGATTTTCGTCTCGTGAAAACCATCGATTCAAAATACCGTGTAAAATACCGATTTGGTACACTCCATTTTTTATTTCTAGGATAGTTCCTAATATATTTTTAGGGTCTAGCGGTCCCCTATCATAGATAGAGGTTTTAGTTTGTGTTTAGTGGTTTCTAGCATTTTCTCTGCAGCACGTTTTTCACCAACAATACATCCAGTTCTTGGTGCCTGTATGGAATTCTCTTTTTGGCACAAGTCACACTCCCGCGAGGAAGAATTCAATGGCAAATCAGAAGAATTCCTTTTCAGACATTTAACGCAATAAGCTGTTATATTGTTTGCATTGCCATTATTATCAGTTTCCATCTGTTCAACGAAAGGAATATCCTCAATGTTAAGTATCTGAATTACTGCAACATCAGTTAAGACTGGTGTGTTGTGGTTGCTTCATATAAGCATTGATTAGCCTCGGACGAATTGTTTGTTAAATTAAATTAAATTAAATTTTTCAAAACGTCTTGCTCAATTGCAATACCTTTTTCCTTTTCGGATATATTCGATAGTACCCCTTCCAAATCCTCTTCAGTTGATATTTTTCTAACTGTTTTAGTAGGAAAATCCGAGAGGAAAATCCACACCAAACAATGGTGTACGCTTGATGATCCTATGGTAGGAAGAATTCTTTTGTCATTGAATAAAATAACATCATTGTGACCAATTGGTTGAATTATTAATGGCCAGCCTCAAACCATTCACAATCCGGCTGACTGAAAAGCAGTCGTATTGTAATACGCCTGACCGGAGAACAGTTGTATTATAATAAATCTAAATACGTATACTGCATTCTAGGCGTATTACAAAAATAACCGCCGATGCGTTTATTTTACAATAGGACTGAGAGCTATCCGACGTTGTATGAACGCCTAAAATTGTCAGGCAAATTGTAAAAATTCTGTATTTAGTTATCATTTTACAATTCGCCTAGTCATTTAGAAAACGACTAGGTTTTTTACAAAACGACTGAATTTGTAATTAACCTGCGACATATACCCGTCCATCACACATAGACATTATAAAAACTCCACCTAACTTAACGTTGTACATCACTCTCAGTTTGAACAGAAGTTTAATATAAAATCCAAAGCACGCTTCCTCCACTTATTCCGGTTTTTATTTAATGGAGTAGCATTTCCAAAATTTTCTTTAGGACCTTAGTGTCATCTTCTGTACGCGCCAACAAAAATCATCTAGAAAGACGATATAAAAAAAGAAGAGAAAGTAGATACAGGTGGACATATAGAGGACCACTTGAAGATCATTGTAATATTTAAAATTCATTTATTGAACATAGCCAAAAATTATTAAATAAAGGAAGTTTAGTTAATTTACTTGCGATTGATAGATAGAAGTATACCAATGACTTAAAAATAAAGTGGTATTATCCAAATTAAGGATCTAAGTTAACGAAAAATCTCATTATGCCCATATTCACTAAAACAATTTGTGTAGTTTAAAAGAAATTTAACTGAGTGAAGTACTGCAGTTAGTGCAAATTTCTGAATAAAATCTGGTAGCAGAACTCCACTTCGCCACATTGCCGCCTTTATCCTGACTGCGTTGCCTTTATATCTATGAGGGGCAAACCATCAAATGTAAAAGCGAAATGTTGAAAGTTTGTTTTCTGAAATTCTCCGATTTATTCAAAATTAAAAACCACCACAGAAAGAATAGAAAAATAAATACGATAAAAATACAACAACATAAGCCTGGCAAATGCGAACCATGGCGAAAAAAAGCGTACAATGCTTTGTTGCCAATCTTGCATATCGACGCAAATGTTTTTAGAATTTAGAAGAAATTTTCAAGATTTTGGAATATTCTGGCATTGGTAAAATTTAATTCACATAATAATAAAAAAAATAATAGCACATTTCATAACGAGTGTCGCAAGTGAGTGACACCATTCGAGTGCAGTTAGATGAACGAGGAGAGGAATAGATGATGAGTTTGGATAATAAAGCAAGAACATGATAGCCACTCGCGAATAAGAAAATAAGGATTTTAAAATGTTAAAGCACGTCATGCCATTATTTGATTTAACGGTGTTGGCAACGAGGAGCGTTGGTATGGATTGTCTACTGTCCTGAAAATTTTATAACGATAACTAAGACAATGCATTTACAACCCACACCTCAATCCTCCATTCACTTACTTCTGCATCGTCACTGATGAATTTTAGAAACATAGCCTCACTAACTCATATCATGCACTGTACATGATAAATTTCATATCGGTATCGGTCTATACCTGTGGTCAATATGATTGACAACTTTCTAAAGTAGGCAACAATATTGATATGTGTCACGGAGACAAGTCGTCTAAAAATATTATTTTTATAAATCAATCATTATTTTGAGAAGCTTTCTTGTAACCATAATGATTGTAAAATATCATTTCCAGCTTCAGAACAAAACAATTATGGTTTCTACAAGAAAGAAGATAGCAATTTTGACGGCATCAACATACATACCTATGAGGACAAGCCAGATTGTAAAGATCAATTACTAATCGTTATTCAAATGTAAGTATTTATTGATTTTTTGTTTCTGGCTTAGAACACCTACATTAAGACTTTACTTTTGATGTTTTTTTTTTGTCACATAACTGTTCAAAAAGTAAGATTTGTTATAACCATAAACAACTAATTCTGTTTCTCCTGTTTCAAACCAGCGATACACTGCAAAATATGATTAGAAGAGCGGAAACGCAGCAATCTTTTACCAGTGTTGTTAAAACCGATAAGGGTGTATTGTAAATATTTGCAAATTATTTTCTGCAATAAACTTTTTGTGTAAGAATTTGCTTTTTCTACTTTCATATTTACTTTCCTATATGAATTACTTGACAAAAATTCTCCAATTCGGGTTATATTAACATTACTATAAGTAGGCATATTCTCAATGTTTCATAATGTAATAATTTTAATAAGATATCTCAGATTATATAATTGTATTTAGAAAGTGACAACTTTAAAGAGCTTAAACAGTCTGTGCCTACGAAAATTTACTTCTTATAGTGACTTAAAAAACTATCTTCCTAATTGCCTGTTTCAAAAAGCAGATACTACTTTAATCAGCAAAATTGTTACTGCTAAAGGCTCATTCAGATGCAAGATTTTTAGTTCTTATTTAGTATATATTACAATATTTCTTACTTCTAACGCTTTGAATGTTAATATTATTGTTGTTCTTAAAATATATAAATAAATTATACTTACATTTAAATAATAATAACTTTATTTTTCACTTAGCAAGTTAAGATAATTTTTGGTATCATCACACGATTAAATAAAAAAATTAGGATTAAACCGTCGTCTAAAAATTATTGTATTAGTCATTTACTCGATAGATATAGCTAACAAGCAATTGCAGATTTAGCGAAGGTACCTCAAGATTTATTTGAAGAAATATACGCATAAAAGATATTTTTCTTCGCTGCATGATTTAATTTATGTTTAAGAAAAACATTGCCAAACAAAAAACTTTACCTATGTTATCTCCTAAAATATATTATTTTTACTGTCTTACACAGAATCAAATGGTTTGGAAATATGTCAATATTTTAGACAAATCTAAAGCAAGAAAATGTTTCTAAGCGGAACTAAAAATTATTACATAAAAAAATACGTAGAATAATATTTTAATTAAATTCTTATAGATAGAGTGCATCATTTCAACTTTGCATTCTATTTCCTGACGCTTTGTTTCTTTTTCATTTCTTAACGATCATTGTGTCGATAACTTATGAAATAGACCTGCAAGTGTTTCATGGAAAGACTCTGAAGATGTGCATAATGGAGTCAAAGAGATACAATCGATAAATTTTGGGAAATAAAGCAAGTTTATGCGCGATTTGACTGCTGCCGAATTGGTAAGCTGAGCACGGTTAGCAAACTGATAGACCAATTGATCAACAAGTTTGTCAACAAATTGAAGAAACGATCGGACATCGAACAGACTTGCTTTCTTTTCACTCGCAAAGTATTAATGTTTCGCCTGAATAATAACATTGTGACACAAATCAAAAGTTTCAATTTTGACACTGTTTCCTGCTTTGATTATCTATGAACATCACATCCATCGAGTTAAGGGGTTCCTTGCGATTCTGGCACTGTCTGCAAAAAGTTCTCATCAAAATGTGTCAGCAAAAACTAACGGGCACGCTGAAATTACGTTAATTAACTCTATCTAAATATCCTTAACAACACGATCAAATTTCAGCAGAACAAACAAAGCCGTCGCAGCAAAGTTAATGAGGGTTTAAGTGGTGAGTCGCGCCCCTAAAAAGCGTTCTTTAATTAAATTACAATAAAGCCCTAGGCACGGCCGTTTTAGAGTCAGTCGTTTCAGTTCTTAGTAGGTGATTGAGGTTTGATGAAGGCGAGAAATTGAGAATTTGCTGAGTTTTCTATTAATATACAGAGGATGTCTTTAAACGGCAATATCCCGGATATTCATTTTCCACTTTTTGATGTCGTTATTTGGTTTCCCCGTCCGCTGTTTCGCGAAAGCGCGTTACGTTACGAACTTAAATAAAACAGTATAAGCATAACTAAGAGAATGAGATTCGTTATGTTGGAGGAGGATGATGCGCGGGTTCATTAAACGAGAAAGTCTCCATGATGCGCCTGTTGGAGGGAAGAAATGGCATTAATAAGAAATGCTAACGTGGACATTATTAAACGTGCCCTATCGTCGGAGTTACTGTTTGTTCTTGTTACACTCACCGGAAAATCCTTACTAATCAAATAAAATTTCCCTCCTGAAAACACGCAGAAAATTCAATTCTTGGGCTCAGCCTATTTCCACTTTTATTTTCTACGAGATACCCCCGGACGTAGATGCGCCCTTAATCAGATGAAACACACTGATTTTATTATAGATATGATGCCTCGCTCCTCCTATAGTATCGCGGAATTGACGTTCAACCTTCTAAATTACTTATATGGAATTGTTTACCGAGCCGGAATAAACTTCTCCCTAAGGATCGCTTTTGCTCTACTTATCAACCTAAATTATCTTTCACCATATTCGGCCAATATTTAAATATTGTTATTAGGCAAACGCGGGCAAACCCTCAAAAAGAGGTAGGTAGCAAAACTCATCTCCAGGGATCTAATTTTCAACGTTTTATGAACAGGCTCGGACTGGCAGAGAAATGAGAGGATAAAACGCCAAAACCGATTAGCGCTGCGCAAACACTCAAGACGTAAATGTGTGAAGGTGGCCTTAGTCGGGCTGTCGGGGGCTGTCGAAATGTGTACATAAGCCGTTGGAAATTCAACAGCCTTAATTTCGACTCAGTATGTACTCTTCACCGGTACGCTACATTAAATCCGGACCTTTCAGACAGCCAAGTAGATTCAACGTTCGTTGCAAAGGCGCGATTCAGAATTGAGTAGCTGTTTATTAAGAGCGTCAAACTTGTCACCTCAATTAAAAATATCACCAGGGTAAACCAATTAATTCCGCGTTTCTACTATCTACATTTGAACAATAGAAGGTAAATCGTCAAGTTAACGAACAGGGGTAATTTATAGGTAATTTCACTTATGTCTTACGACCTACATTTGCCTCAAGCTTATGTGTGAGAATTTAAATTTTAAAACGCCCCTACCGGAAATATTTTAATATCGTCGTCTGTTAATTCCAAGATCACTGCTAATTGGAAAAAAATCAACAAGAAGTTTCCGGCTTATTGCAGCAACCTAATGTCAAAGAAATTGTATAAAACCTAGAGATATGCCCCAGAAAATTGCTAAAAAATTGAAAAATGAGTTAATTGTTATTTCTTATAGAAAACTATCAATGTCAAAGTGAAATATCTTCAAAGACTAGTGAGAGTTCCTATTAAACACATCGCATATATCGATCCTTCAAAAACATTTTTACATGGAGCTTCATATTTCATCAGACTCTGTACTTAGTCTTATTTAATTTGAAGAAATTTATTTAAAACTGTTTTGAGTATGCATTTAATAATATTTTATTTATTTCAAACAAAAACCAAAAACAAAACCTTGTAAAAATATCTTTATTTACAAGACTAGTAGATACTCCAGAGTAAAAAAAGTTATTATATTATTTTCTTTGTTATAATTTCCAACCACAGAAGCAAAACCATAAACGTCAACATTTTTTTCTTTGGTCTTTTGATACTTTCAATCCCTTTAATCTTCCTCAAGTGACATGTCCGGCCACTCGAACGTTGACGATCATTATGTAAAGGTTTTTCTATTCTACGCCATGTTGAAGAGATCACACAAGTTCTAATGTTCCTTAGTCAGAAGAGCTGTTTTCTTCCAATATCACGGCGATAATAAATTCTTCCCTTAAGTAAGTTCAAAAAAGCTTTCTTTCTCCTATCAAAACGTAGATGTACTATCTTTCTGCTTTTGATGATAGTTAGCAATCCCCGTTCAATGTTGCCATTTCTCAAGACCTCATTATTCCTGACCCTATCCACTTAAAGTATTAGTTTCTTTAATCATATATTAATGGTAACGAGCTTTCCAGGGGATATTCACACTTGCTGTGCATCGAAGGCCTGCCTGAAACCAGGTGCCGTTGATATTTGTTTTCTCGCCAAAATGATTTCGTAGGAAGTCATTTTATGAAGTGGTTTTCTTGTTGTTTTCTTCAGTTTGTTTTGAAACGCTCCTAACAAAGAGATTAAACGTTGTTCGTAGCCGCCGAAGCTCACTTAATTTAGCCACAGGGAAGAGCTGGAAGACCTACGAGAACCAGTCACCAAAAATCATCTTCTTGTCTATTGGACTCGATGCGACTATTGCGTTTAAAGGTACTTTTACTTTGCAGTGGAACCTCAAGACTCTCTTGATAATAGTAACAATTTCACATCTCCGCACTTATATCGTTGCTTTTATCTTTTAACTTTATTTCATAATTTAAAAGTCTTGTATGACAAAACCCAAAGTCAGATTATCTTCACACAATGTGTCGTTATAATTTCATTTATGAAATGTTACACCTGCTGCCGACAATTCTATTATTATTTTATCAAAAGTCATAAAATGTTTAAGTAGAGGAGTTTCAACTTGAATTTCGGCATGTCTTCAGTTAGGTGGCAAAATGTTGCGATTACGGTGGATGTCATTAGTGGCGAAGAAGGGGCTTGTTACGGCAATAAGTCACTAGCGAGCGCTTTGTTGGTGGCGGTAGTGCATTGATCTAACACAATGGCCACCAATCTCGATCGGACCGCCAACGACGGGCCATATATATCACCTCCATGCTTGCAGGACGGCGGTGTAAAACCTCAGAACGTCACTGCACACCCGGTGCTTTTCATTCGGCCGTCGCGGACCTTTTAGCGACGTTCCATTCGAAATACACACTCGGCAGCCCCGGAAAATTAACGAGGTTAAATTCTTTTCATTAGTACGAATAGTCGATGTCGGCTTGTCAACGTTGCGATTATAATTAAATTGTCACAATATACAAAAATTATCGATGCTCGGGCGAATTTGATTAAGAGCGGGCGTCGCGGTTCGCTCCGGTTTTCTTTAATTAAAATAGCGTACGTAGTTGGTGGCAGTTCCGAATTTCTTGTCGAACAATTTCTTAACCGAAAATTAACCAAAAGCGGCGCTGCCGGGTTATCGGAGCAGGATATTTTTTTTCTGTTGCCAAGTTAGAAGCTTATTTGCCGAGCTTCATATGCACTTGAGTTCGGATTTCAATGGCTTCAAAGTCCTTCAAGACGCGTCTTATCCCGAAACAGCTACGTCGGGCTAGAAGGCGACACTCCTTATCGTCTTGAACTTGCCCAAGCAGAAGATATAAGAGTACTTTTACTTGTTTGAAACTTTACTGTTGCTCGATGTTTGAGAGTTTTGGCAGGCACCGCTATAAATTTTAATCGCAGACATTCGCTTCAAGCGTACAAGTACAACGTTATTGTCTTCAGACCGGCATATTACTAAGTGCACCATTAACAATATTAATAATTAATCGACACCATCCAACATAACCATAGTAAAAACGATATACACAGTAAAAATTGCAGCGTAACCATAATAATACGAAAAAAAATATTATTAACCAGTGGAGACGTCAAAATTGTACAAAATTTTTAAGAATTGAAGGTATTACATCATACAATTTCTTGTACAAGAAATGATACAAGAAATAGTGTGCACTATCGCGTGATTTGTTTAGCATACAATTTGAAATTTAGATTGTAGACATTATTTACTATAGACTATCCTCACAGCAAAATAAATAACAGTACACTTTTCGGTCTTTTGTTAAAATTTGCCATATCTTTTCATTTTATTGAAAAAAATAAAAAATAAATCGCTGGACTTGACGCAATGTATAGGAAATTTTACATAGTGGTAGAGTATCTTCTACCACATCGTAGTCTTTTTTTTAAATAAATCTAAGTCATAATAATAAATATCACACCATTTAAGGTCCAAATGAAAAGAATAAACTGAATCAGCAAAAGAAAAATAAACTTTAATTCAAAAATCAAAACATAACGAAAATAAATTATAGCAGATATAACAGATCTAATATCTTCCAGGGAAAAAGCTTCCTTCGTAGAAAATTGAACTGAATCTTTTGCAATATTTGTGGACTACTTTGTTGCAAATATTTTTTTTCTTATAATAATAGCCTACATCTTACTTTTTAATATTCCTTACGAGAAAGAATTGCGAAACTTGAAGACAGATGAACTTAATACCCAATTTATAGAAACAGCATGCTCTCTATCAATTGGGATAACGCTAATTTAAACAAATATTATATGAAATAAATAACTTCTCATACAAGAGTGTCAATTCATCCCATAGCCAATGAAGTTTTCGAGACACATGAACCAAGAAGACTTAAAGGGTCTGCTCCACCTGACTTAACAATCAGATGTAGATAAGTACTTTAATAGTTAAGATTTGGAATTAAAACTAGATTTAGCCTTAAGTTCATTGAAGTGAATATGCACAAGCCATTAGTTATCATAGTACTAGCTGATTGTCTTTGAGCAGCGCTTTCTACCAATAGATGGATTCATGTAAGTTTTTTTTAAATATTTTCGAATCGCTTCTCCGTTCATCGTATTGAGTCCATAACCAGGTTTAAGTAAAACTCCTACTTTTATTATAATCCACAAAGCTGAAAATTCTGAGAACTGCCGGTTGATTTTAAGTTTGAACTATGAGGTTCTCTCGCATAAAAAACTGCGAATAGCTTAACCGCCCATTGAGCAATCGGGTCAACTCGTTTAAGTATCGGTACCTTAAATCTCTGTTGCTGACGTCTTACGTTTTGTCCACAAACTTCTCTTTTTACCCCAACTGCTAATAACACGCCTGCATGCATGCTGACGTGGTTGTTGGGATTTAATTTGTATCGAAATTTTCAAGTATTAGGTAATAAAATACCTCAGAGAATCGATGAGGGAAGTTGCAAACTGACGTTGAACTTGAAGCCCTGATTTTTGACGACACCCTATTATTATGCAAAATCACTCACAGTGGGGTGTTAAGCAAATCGACTCACTGTTTGCTTGACGGTGTAGGAGAATCTATAAAAATATGAGCTTACTGCTACAAAAGCGTTTGCTTCACGCTCCCTGACCCTAGTCACGGTTATGTAGGTGCAAACTTCGTCAGCGGTAAAACATCTTTTAAAATATTTAAATCCGATCTTCAGGGAAGTCGTGACGTGACGTCTCTTTAAGCAACTTTCCGTTTAAGTAGCGTAAATATTAATTAATAGTATGTTTCGTCAAATCTTGATTAGGTATTCAATGAATGATCGGGCCAGGGGTTGCAAGTATTGACGTGCTGTGAAATGTTGATAATTTAATAATGAGGGTCAGAACCTTATACAAAACCAAGTAAACTTGTGATTCAATACTACCTTTTCTCTCCATTTCTTGCAATTACCTTTAAACTACTTCACTTTTCGTTAGGGTAAACTATGCTACAATTTCTTTCATAGAAATGATTGCAGTAATATCGTAAATACTTCATAATTTACTGAATACTGTTGAATTTGCTCCACAATTACCCTTTTCTACAATAATAGAATTGATATTAGGATTTTTCCATCCCTGCTTAGATTCTTACGTCCTCCCTACCTTTCTAAATGCTGGACATAATACCAACATACACTATACACGAATTATACGTCTCTAGTTCGAGACTTGAAGGTTTAATTGTTTTATTGCAGGCTTGGTAAAAGGTGCTATTGTGCAGATCACTGATTACATGATTATAGTTTTCATACGCCCGTGCGTATTAACTTTCTATTATTGAGACCTCATTGTAATGAAAGTAAATACGAGAAAGCATTTTTTTTTCGTCTCGATTTCCTTTCTATTGTCTTAACTGAATTCGAAACATAGTGCTATTACAAATTCTCAATAAATCCGACCGAACTTTTTTTGGATAAATTCTCTGATTTTATCCATTTTTTTTTTGTTGAGCTTAACTGAACTAACTTTGCAAACTTATTTTTTATTAATTGAAAACTTTTATTATTAAGTTAAGTTCAAGCAAAGACATTCGAATTTAACAAGAGAACGAATCCAAAAGAAGACGGTCGGATTCATTCAGAATTTGAACCGATGCCGTTGGCAGTTGCAGTTCGAAATATATCCTCTGGGCCTCCGAGGCTTGTGCGCCGAAGCAAGTGATTTGCTAAACAAGAAAACTGAATCAAATTACAAATCAAAAATTGTATTTACGGAGTTCAGGTACCTACAACTTAATGACACCTTATGATACTTAATGACGCCCATACAATTTGCGGCAAAATATTCTCAATTTAGTGGACTTATATTTTTACAAAGAGATACTAATGGGGAGCAGGAAATGCCAATTTTCCAATATTCCATGTCAAATTCCTATAGTACGACACGCTGTGAAGAGTGGTATGCCTATGTATGTATCACATTTGAAAAACTTAAGTTTGACTCCTTTTCTATTTTTAATTTATATTTTAATTTTATTAATTTCATTACTGATATAAACTGATTCATATTTCGTGTATGTCGAGGATATACAAGTTCTGGAACTAAGCACTTCATATAAAAAAATCTCAATTTTTTATCGTAACTTTCCAACAATTATTGTTCCTCAACATAATTCCAGTTTTGATAGGTTTATCTTCTCCGGTAAAAACTCCAAAAATACAATTATGGTTCTGTCCTATTTGCAGGTGCCCTTGTATTTGATAACACCATGAATTATTAATATTGACTGTCAGCTTTTCATTTTCTAGTATATAAAATTTAATTGTCTTTCCTTTTACTGTCTCCTTTTTATCTATTCCAATTCCTATTTTATGAAAAATAAAACACTCACTTTATTTCATCAAAATTAATGCGAAAAATCGAGATTTATTGCACAACACAATTAGTTGAGAAACTAGAAATAGAAGCAGTAGGAACTTACTACATGCACAATCTACGCGATGCGCAATTGTGCTTCACTTGTTCTCTTGACGGTATTGTCGCTCGATGGTATCCGGGTTCTGAAACTTTCCGGCAACACAGTACAGTAAAACTTATACGCAAAAACTCCAAGAACAGATGAATATCTGTAGATATAATGGCTGGGTCAATTGTAATAATTTCCTTATAATTAGATTCGCAAGAAATTTTCTTTCAATCTACTAGTTTCAAAAATCGAAATACATATACTTTGACCAAGTATATAACTTGCGCAAGTTAGGCAATTTTTTCTGATTTTCAATTTACAAAAAAAAATAATTGTATTTTGCAAAATATTAATATATGTACACGTACGCGCGCAATTGATGTTCCTAAATATTTTTGAATAGCTATCGTATCGTGTCCTCTTAAGGTTGGCGGACGACAGGAAGTTGACGGAAGATTGAAGAAGATATGTCCCTTACATAAACGGTGTATATGCAGTCGATCTGAACACTAATACAATGCAAGTTTATTGATTGCCATAAAGTGGGTTGCCTAAATCTGGCGTGTATCCGATTTGTAATTACTTCGGCGTTTCATGTCCAACTCGAAAACTATTGCAAAAAGCCAAATTCTAATGATAGTGACATGTTGCTAACTAAATTGCCTATCAGGGGTTAAGATTAAAATTTAGAATTTTGTTGTTTATTTGCATACAATATCGATCGCAATTTAGATCATTTTTGAGGAGATGAGAGTACAAGTGAAATTTGAAAATAAGCTTTTTACTTTACAACCATGCTATTTCTTTCCATTGCATATTAACGTAATTGGGTATGAAATACGAAGGCATTGCCGTGCTTGATATCCAATGGGTAGGACGAAGAATGCAAAATGATTAGACTGCACCCTTAAAACTGACCACAAAGATTTGTTGTCATTGACTCTATTGTCTGTAAATCTTTATTCACCGACAAATCTCTGACTCAAGTGACCGTAAATATTATAAATAATGCTCGTTCAATTATAATTCCTAAATAGATAATACAACCAACAGTTAACTTTTAATATATCAACAAAGACAATTGCAACGTGGATGACTTCTGAACCATAGTAAAACTTAACCGCCCCAAGAGAATCAAAGTTAGCTGTGATATTTATAAGAGAAGACATTAGTTCCTATTCTAAGACTTCCTGTCTGAACCAACAAACTTTATTAAATTTGAAGTCACCGACCGACTTCTAATTGAAAAAAAACTCTCTACTAATCGAAACTTCATCAAAACTCCTCTTAAAAGAATAGATATGATTTTCGCCGAGCACCTACAAGATCCAAAACAGCAAAAACTAAGACTGTATATGCAATGCACCACCGCTAAATAATGTTTCTCGGTTTTAAAGGTAAAGATAAGTAGCTTGTATAAAAGCTTATTTATAAAAACAAAAATTCTGATTCCACATACTTTTATTTATCTCCAACTTGTATTACCTTAAAGAAAACTAAAAAAAATCTATTAATTGTATGCTATAATTTTTCAAAAATTTCATAAATAGAACCATCAGGATATTGGAAAAACGTTTTTAATAATTTTAGGAGCGATGTTGTCACTTCAAGGTGGCATGTGGAACGGAGACCTGAAATACTGACAATAAAAACTTCCTATATCTGCTTCACATTTTGAAGAAGTGTGCTAGTAAAATGTTGTGACACACCCTAAAATTTAAGACAACTGTAAATTTCTTTTTCTTTGAAAGTAGTGCCACTAAGTAAGATAAGGACTATGAAGCGGTCGTAAAGAAAAGTTTTCAGAATAGATATTTTGAAAGAAAGGATGACTGTGGAATTGTTATTTGCCATGAAGATTACTTTGTAACTACTTTTGGAATTGTCGAAGCAAAAAATGTTATAGTAGAAATTAAATATCCCTTTACAGAAATCGTGGAAGTTGAAAGTTACTATTAGATACAACGGCAATTGGCAATTACAGAAAAGTAATTTTGTCATGTGGATCGCAAAGAAAGTGTTGTGCGAACGAGAATAATATTCCTTAATGTAACTAAATATTACGCAAGCTATGAGGGTAGGAAATCACAATTAACACTAGGGAATTAATTGTTAATTTATAAGACGGTCCCACAACCAAACTGGTTATATGAATTACAAACAAATACATGGAATACATTGGGATACAAAGGAACACATGAAATACAATGGAAGACATATTGTTAATGCCAAATACCTTATGGGTAATGTCTCACCCTCTCTCTCTCTTTCTCTCGGGTGTTTCTACGGAAGGCTACCGGTTACCAGAGACGCCCTTAAAAAGAGCGTTTTTCTCAAAGTTCGTTCAGTAATACTGAATCAGTATTGATTCTAAGTCTTCTACAGTACTCATTCTCATCCATCTTCTGCATTCAACATTGATATTCCTATTTTAGGCACCAACTGTACAGAATCGAGTTTACATCAATTCCTCCAACGGTTTCATATTAATTGAACGTTGTAATAGTTATAAGTTGACTTTTTACTATAATCAACCAAAAATATAATCCACTCAACGACAGAATGAAATATAACTTAAAACTGAGGCAACCCACTTGAATATCGAAATTGTACAGTCATTTCAAAACAAAAAACTTTGTGGACTCTGGTATGTATCGAAGACAATAATAAGAATAGGAATTTGTGGGTATTTTTAACGAGTCAAAATGTACAAAAATTTAGTAAATAGATATTAATAATGTTAACTAAGTACTTGTTAATTGTTGCTAATTCTTGTTAATAGTTACCTAGTGTTGTAGTTTTTCCAGATGCAATTTTGATAAATTGGTTACGAAGTTTTCAGCAGATTGTCAAATTTGCGTGTCATTTTTAATTACAACGAAATTAATACCGGTGGCCTTCGAAGCTGCACGTAAGCTTTTCTCCGTTTCAACTTTCACCGTATATGCGACGTGGTTCACAGGCTAAATAAGCTTTGCGGATGGAAGAGGGGAGCAGGAACGATATTGCCACCGATAGCCGCAAATAAAAATATACTCGGAGCAGTTATGAGGGTAACATTTCGGTCGAGTACGCCCTCCGGGGTAGTAATGTTGGAACAAATTGCCCTGTTAAATATGAATTAAATAACCTTGCGCCATAAAACCTGCAATGCGATTTAAAAAAAATATGGTTCAGATAATATAATAACCAGTAAATATGCCAGCAACACACAAAACCGACCGCTTCATGTTTACAGTTTTCAGGAAGCGTCTGAATGGAATCAAATCGGATAATTTGCAACAAATCGCAATAAATGTATAGGCCGGCAACGGTGAGGAAACGCGAACACAACCGCTCCTCCAATTGCTCCCCAGCTCGTCGTCGCTCCGTCGAATAATAGTTTTGTAACAGACAATTCGGCAGTTGGACGTGTCAAAATTGGCGTCGGCGGCGTCGTGATGGGACAAATCGGTAGACCATCCCTTGGCGCTACAAGAAATCAATAGTTGGCTGAATTTAAAGCAATTAACATGAACGCTTCGGCGTTAGCGATTGGCAAACAAGGTTTCAATGATGAAATTGTGTCCCGGATTCCGCCCGACGGAACTTATTAATTCATTCCGAGTTGGCGGCGCAGCGGCGACGCCGGTGCGTCTCCGAAATTCCAACCCTTTTGTCATTTGATGCTGTAATTGAACAAAGATGACGGCAAGATATAAATTCCTGTTTCAAATTTGATTAAAGTCTAATTCAATTGGATTTATTTAGACCCTGAAGACAGGACGAGAATTTTTGATTGTCGACTGCGGATGCAGACGAGGGTGCTATTATTCAGCCGAACGCGCCTTCATCGGAACAAAGGAGAATCCAGCGGAGGTAGCGAAACATAATGTTTGTGATCATAACGTCGAACTGTAGGAATGAGATATCTTAAATTTTTCAACGAAGCTTGTGCTAGTTCTATCCACAGCCGGCACCGCTTAGTTGAAGCGATGCGTCGAGTTGCGTGACCAATTATAGCAAAGGTACCGGGAAAAAGTATCTACCTACTTGCCTACTTGCCCTAATTAGTTTCGTTTAACAAAAAAAATGCATCATTTATAATTTTTTTATAAATGTAACAAAAAATGATACAAGATAAATGCAGAATCAAGCTTTTAGAGGGAATTTATTGAAATTCCCTCTAAAAGCTTGGCTGCAGAACAGTTGTACTATTCAAAAAAATTATAGTTTTATTTTTCTCAAAACGGTAGTAAATTAACACGTGAATATTGACTAATTCGGACTGTACATCAGCAGTTCTGAAACAAAATATTTCGCATCTGTGTTCATTGTAATGCCTGGCAAGATAAGCGATCCACATGTCCAATTACAACTTGTGACACAATTTTTCAAACAATGGAGGTACTTGGACGTAAAAAAACTTGCGTAAAACTGTTTTAATACATATGACCATGTGAGTGGCTTTTCTTTTCATAGCGTTATTTGCGCCAAAACGGCGTGAACTGTCATGGCCGTTCGAATCCTGACATGTGACATCACATTTCCCACCTCGATCTACGTAAAATTAATAAACCGTATAGGACAAGTCAGTTGGTTTTGATTTATTCCTAGTGCTGGGTGATTTGTTTCGCTTATATCCATGAATATGAGTGAAGATAATAAGAATACGACGGTTTCCAATTGTATTGTGCCAGACTGTAGAAATAGCTCCAGAAAAACTTCCAAAAAATCCATTATTATATTCACAAAATTAAACCAACAAGGTGCACAATTATGGCATGAAACAACTACTTTCTCATTACCCACATCTATGAGCAATAACACATTGTAGTTCTGGCTTCGTACTTTGTGTTCGGAACAACTTTTCTCCTTGACAGTGCAAAATTATCGGTTCTCTTGATCTGCACATATCCAATTGCATAATCATGAGACGGTTAACCTTTGGTAAATTATCCGACTAGGCCCTCACAAATACCTCGTGTGTTATTTTGCACTTCAGAAACCCAGAATGCACTTTTAATTAGTTGCTAAAAAGAGAAAGTTGTGAGAAATAATGTAATTCGCGTGTAAGTAGTCGACTACAACAGTCTCAAAGAGGTGATTGACTGGGTGACGTCAGAAGCCATGTCCAATCACAGTCGGTGCTGGGTCACTTAAAAATATTCAAATCATTGTTAGTTTTATTTATTTAATAATTAATATCCCAAGCAGAGAAACTATTTTCTTTTCAAAAAAAAAAAAGAAAATTAAAAGAAACGAAAAAAAAATTGATTTTAGATGCCCAAAATCAATCAAAAAAGAGTACTATTTGGAAAGCATTATCATGAGAAAAAGTATTTCCAATATTTTAAAACCAGTTATTAAAAATTCCAAAAGTTATTATGTTTCATATTAAACCCAAAATAATGCCGGCGGTCGCTGGTCGGTAGTGCACCTACCTAACCAGCGCGGCGCGGCGCTCGACGTTTTCGCTGGAAAGGATCGGTCTCCTTCAACTCGACCAGCGCCGGAATCCGCTGGTCCGTGATGTGTTGCGTAGGTGGGTGCACTTCCATTTGTTTACATGGAACCGACCCTACTCGTATTTCGCCGGGCTCCGCTGTGCTGTGCTGGTTAGGTGGGCGATGAGCTTTAGAGTCCTCTTTCGGTCATATTTGAGTAAACGACGGAACGGTTACGGGTCCAGAAATGGGTTTGGAAAACGGGCGGTAAGTACTGACGAAACGGAAGTTGTTCTGCAGTTAAATCAGGGACCTCCAAAATAGTGAATAAAAAAGAGTAATCCCTTGACCACTGCCTGGATCAATTTTGTCGAGAGCTCTTCACCAAGCGCTTACCGTAACCACCGTCTTGGGGAATTGTATTACAATCCAAATGATAACTTTAACAAAGATATTAAAAACCTACAACTGCTGTTGTGTTGAATTGATAAATGCGAAACAAAGTTTCCTGAAAGTTACTTGTTATTTATTTAATTTGCGACTTCTCGATAAAAGTGTAATTCTCGAAACGTTCACTTCCGCAAGTTTTGATTAATTTGAGATTGAGTCTGGGGCGACGCAAATGAAACGAGATGATACATCAAACATCAATAACAACGAGCTCCTGAAACGAAGGCGGATTGGAAAGTCTTCCGACATTTCTTCGTTGTACGTGAGCAAATAAGCACTTTCGCAGCGAATAGTTTTATTTTCAGGCGTCGACTCGTCGCTTCCGCCTTCCGCCGCCCTAATGCCGTTTCTAGGATTTAGATTTACCAGATTTACTCCTCAGACGACTTACTTTGATCCCTGAAATTTACTTTCTTTGATCCCATTTGTTTCTGTAATGCGTTTTGTCGGAATCTGTAACGACGGTCGTGGAATTATGTTAAATTAGCGGGGTAGCTGGCAAACGGAAGGGAAAAGTAAGTGGATTGTGCACGATAAGGACGAAAATTGCCTCGTATGAATTCTCTACGTGCTTAAACTAAAGAATCCGGGCCCCGGTGACGATCAAAAATTTCTTAACAAAATTTGGCGAGTTTCTGGAACAATCGCCGGAAAATAAACAGCGATAAATTCCCGCCAATCCCCAATTTTCACGTGATGTACGGCATAGCATTCATAGAGAGAACTGAATTAATTTTACCTTGGCAGTATTAGAGAGCCGACGGGAATAAATCAATCCGGCTTGCGAGCCGCCGAGGGGCGTCGTATAAATAATGTGGCGAAGTCCAGATGCCGACCCACGGTTTGAGGCGTCGTCATGGCTCGGCGTCGTGGCGTCTCCGCGATGCACGGCGTCTCTGGTCGCCGCCGATAGCGACATTACATTCCGACCTCGTTGGCTTAGTCTTTTATTGTTCTCTGCCAAAATTTAATTTTGTACTTTATTGGATTTTCTTGCTTTGGTAAGATGGTTTTATAATTTTGTAATCCCGGTACGTGGCATCAAAGGTTTGTACGTTGTTTACAGAACCTTCCCGACAGCTTTTGAAAGCTTTGTGCGTGTATACACGAAAACCCGCCCTTTTCTCTGATTTTTTTTATTATTAGGTACGGAACGATTGAAGCGACTGGGACGGCCTCGTAAAAAGTTTCCACTCAAATCGACATCGACGAAATTATAAAGGAAATTGTTTCGACGTGATTTTCTTTCGCTTTTTAACGCGCGCCACGCGTCGGTATCTACGGAACGATGGAGTTTTGCAGAATTATTACCGCACTTTGTCGATTGTTTTCCCAATCCAACGTCTTAAACACAGCGGGCGCCGGTTACCACTCATCAATAACCGGGATAAAGTTGGAAAAGTTTCGTGGTTCCAGTTTCCAGTCAATGTACCAGATATACAAACGAGGTTAAAAGATTCTTACAACGACTGCGATAACCATTGTTATCGACGATTCTAATACATTGAAAAAAATAAAAAAAAGCTGAAGGAATACTGAGTCAATTCCAACTATCTATCCGTCCAATTTTAAAGCACTTAAGGTATTCATGATTAACGTAAATCCACATTGCACGTTCCATACCACTTTAAGAAAAATGTTTGCAATTTATGAAAGAAATAAGTCAGGTTGTTCAAATTTATTACTCTCAATTTTATAAACTTTAATAGTAAAAATTACGACCAATTCGAAGTGACTGAAAATTGATTTCTAAACGCACCGAAAGGCAAATTTTGTGTTCAAAATTTTATCCCATGAAAAATAAGTTTACTTCATAAAAGTATATATAAAATTAATTAATTTTTAAGGTCATCGCAAATTACGTCGGAAAAGGACGAGACCTATTTTTATTTAGCTTTTTCTCACAATTTCAGATTTGATACATTAACGTTATACAAACTATGTTAACTTTATTTAAAAAATAACAAAAATACTCATTAATAAAGTCAACTCTTTAGAAATGAAAATTATCGATGCTGCACAATTTTAAAATTATATTTTGTGAAAGTCGAACTTTGTTCGTCGTGCTAGTAAATGCTGAAATGATCGATAATAAAACTATAGTGAATTGTTCTGCCTTCTATAATTAAAATTATTCAAACAGAATTGTCTTAAGTATCTATCAATTAACCTTAACCATTTTCTATATCAGATAAATTTTTAGGGGCTCGTACAATATTTTGTGGTTTATTATTCCAATTAGTCTCGTGTCCCCAACAATTGCACGACTCCATACAGACTCCATTCTTCCTTTTATCTGAACTATGAAATTATAAAAAAACAAGTATAAAATAAGTATGTACAAGCCAAAAGACTGCTGTTATTTATCTTTCTCGCACTTAATACAGATCAATATAATATCCGTTGTCACAATAAAATTTGATTCGGGGTATTTTTTTACGGATTATCACATACACTATCCCTGTACCTACAGAACGTATTTTTATATTTTAGAAGATAAGAATTAACTTAAGATAGGACACTTATTTTAACCTCGAAGTTCAAATAGGAATCACAATTTATGGAATGTTAAACTCTATTCTAATGTGTTCCTCTATAGATTCTGAAGATTTCAAGAAAATATGTTTTGTTTAGTAAAAAAGTTTCGTTAAAATTGCATTTTATGTACGTTTTATAATTCGTTACATAAAGGAAACGATGCGCTCTAACGCTATGAAGTTTATTTGGATTCAAAATTTAATATGACAATAAAACCTTTTTCCTAACTGAAAGCGTCAATTTTTCATAAGGTTGTAAACGTTTAACTAGCCTCAAAAACATAAACTTTCACAATACCGATTGTCACATACCGAAAACGACATGTTATATTTTTTTAACGAGGTCTTTCATTAAAAATTAACACAACGACAGTTGTTTGAGAAGTTGAACGACCGCACTAAGTTGAAGGTTTTGCCCTACAGATTGGTGTTTCTGCAAGAAACGAAAACGGCTTCCATTGCAAAACTAAAGTTGAGTTACGTTTTTTCCCATAAATCTCCTAACCACCCCAATTTATATCAGAAGGCCATTCATACACCCGGATACTCTAAGGAACCAAGTAAAAAATGAAATCGTTGAAAGTTTGGGGACAACCGCCAAGTCTCGTTTAGTTTAATTAATTATTCCGTAGCTTCGCCGCTCCCCCACATCCGACATTTCCCATTTGAAGGGCCACGATCTGGTTACGGTCGGCGGATAAGTAATGGAACACTTTGTATGCAGCAATTGGCCCGCAATTATCTAAGTGGAAACACTTATAACGTATTAACTCTTGTGCATGCAAACCACTAAATATTCCGTGTGTGTTCGCCAGTTGGAGCACCCTATTTGCCATCCTGAACGACCACCTCGGGACATAGCTTTATGACCGGGAACCGTAAAAAAACGAGAGATAAGACACTGGAGGTCGCAAGGACATGTGTTACATTAAATCAGTGACCACCTCGTTATACGAAGTCGAGAAGCTGAACACGTTGGAGCCCCAGTTTCATTAATTTTTAGCCTCAAGTTTTAGAAGCGGCTTGGAAACCAAACGGTGTTTTCAGTCACGATTAATTACCTTCGCCGTAGTTAGTAGTTTAGAAATTTAACAGTATGCAAAACCAAGAGTTGGTGACTTATTAGGGGCAAACCGAAAATTTGGTGAAAAAGTTAACGATCCTGCCAGGATTCGAACCTGGAATCTTCTGATCCGTAGTCAGACGCGTTATCCGTTGCGCCACAGGACCTTGACGTAAGTTGAGAAAGCGTTCGAGCTACTAGAAAATTTTAAATTAAGACGAGGCTGAACCAGTTTAATTACCTCTCACCGGTTTTGTCACCTTATTGAACTATATCTAAAAATATATGGGCGCTACTTTTAAGAATATTTTTTTACTTAAATGGTTACAGAAAAAACGCAATTTCTACTTATAGGCAAGTACATACATATTTTCTCTGCCTGAAAGCGAATATACAATAAATCGCTTAAAGTAACCGAAAAGAAATAACAAAGATTTCGGCCGATCAGAGATGTATGGTCCTTGCTAGTAGAGTGCTCGCACAGGATAAAGTCGCTTAAAAAACAATTTGGCGGGCACTTTAAAATAAAAAGTGTTTGACTACCCAAAAATATTCGTCATGTCCCACAGTTTCGAAAACCGTAAGTCGTCAAAAAATCGTCCAGTGGATAAGGGCACAAATCCAAATTTTTGAGTTAGCCTCATGACGATAAACCTTGATATATCAAGTATCTGTGGTAAAAATTTCAATAAATTCTCTGTGGCCTTTCTACTTCAAAAAAAAATTTAATATTTTGGAATTCCTCTCCAACTTATGGGCTATAAATATTTCAAACGCTCTTTACTCCGTTTGGAAGACGACAAAATCTTAATTATTTTTACGATTTTTACCGTTCTCACCAAGCTACCGTCGTAACCGTGCATTTCTGACAAATAAACATTAAGAACAATTTATAGACTGATTCTTCCTAATTCTGACCGTGCAATTTCTATATTTTTCCAACTTCTCATTATTTCAAAAAGAATTTAAATATGCCGAGATGTAAAAATCTCGGAGAGCGGATTTCGTTCCCACCGCATCTATGACTCACGCGTTCTCGCTTAATGCCCCCTTCCCCGACACCCTCCCCGCATACATTTTTATTTACTATGACCATTGCATATGGATTTTACTACGTAACGTGTCAAGTGTAAACAGCAAGGGCATTTACGTCGTTACGCACGAGATTCCAGTCTGCTTAGCTCAGATTTTTACCAAATGGATGGTTTGCATGGAATACCGATAGAGGCAGCACTTTCCACAAAGTAGCGTTGGCCTACTAGAAATAATCATACAACGCTATGACCGTTGTATGATTATTTCCATATACAATGCTATGACCATTGCGTTTTTAGTCATGAAATAATTAATCAATGCTATGAATGTTGTATGATTATCACCGATATACCGATGTATCGATTGTAACGAATGATTATTTTTTGCGGATAATTAGCAAATCACTTAAAGTCATAAATAAAACAAAGATGCAATAAATCAATTATATAAAAAATTAAACAAAAATTTAACAAAAAAAAAATAATATAAAGAATAAATAAAATATAAAAAAATAATAAATAAAGAATATAACAAAATGTATGATGTATGTAAACGCAGTAAAGCACGTGTAGGGCAGACATCTATACCATAACATTTTCAGAAATAAATAAAATAAATAACAGCACGAATCGACATTTATTTCGCCATCACAAACTCCGACACCAGCTCTTTGCGAGCAAACTTCCTGTACGATCCTGTTTAGCTTTCAATTAATAAATATTATCGGGGAAGTTTAGTGTTATCCGCCGTTTTACCTATTCAGCTAGGGGTTAAGAAAATCTCCAACACTTTAATAATCATTAAATACGACTAGGTAAGAATTATTGTTATTATAAAGCTGAATTTTTTTCTAAAATATGTATTAGGTACGCTTTAATTTGGAAGTTACCAAAAATGGAAACCAGTAGTACAAGTTCGAACAGTGAAATTAAGTCAAAATTAAAATGAAAAAAAAACTACCAAACAACAGCCTTTAAAACAATGTTTAATTTGTCGGAAGCCATCAGGTGTCTTGATAAAAGGCTCAAAGAAGTCCTAAGAAACTTTAGAAAAGTGTATGCATATTAGAAGAAGTATTATGAAAGAAGAAAATATTGCCCTACGTAAGGCTATTAATGAAAGTCACGGAGAAGACAATACAGAAATACCGATTTGGCATAAAAATTGTTACTCAAGCTTTACAAGTAGGAAAAATATTGAGGTACTTTGCAAAAAAGAAGTAAAAAAGGCTATCAAGTCTGAAGATGGTTCCCAAACTGAAGGTGAACTGCAATCCTAGAACGTTTCTTTACGAAAATATTCATTCAACATCAACAAATGCATTTTCTGCGAAAAGCAAAAAGACAATCAAATACTTTCGCAAGTTATGACAACAAATATTGAAAGCAAGATAAGAATCATTTCAGGAAAGAACTTTCAGCTTTTGGATAGAATAGGATCAAATGACTTGATTGGCAAGGAAGTAAAATATCATGTAAATTGTTTTAATTCTGAATGGCGCAAATACAAAAATCTAGTAAAAACACCATCTACAATAACGAAATCAAAATCCACATATGATGATGCCACTTTTTTTCGAGGTTAGCGAAAGAACTTAAAAGAGGTTTTGACAAAAAAAAGGATTTAATGTTACATCTGTGTATGATCGATATGTAAATCTTGGCGGACTAAATTCTAAAAGACAGTTAGTTCGAGATATTCAACAGCATTTTGGTAATGACATTGAAATTATAAAATCGAAGCAGTCAAATGAATCTAGTATAATTATGCGGAGAATCACAAAAACTGAAACAATCCATTCCTATATAGAAGAATCCACTACATCAAAGTACGTCCCCATTTTAAGCAATGTTTCAGAACTCTCACAGATACATAAGATTTGCTGTGATATTCGGTTATCGATGGATGCGATACCAGAATTTAGTCAATATAAAAAGATTTAAGCAATAAATCTTACAAAAACTTTATTCCTGAACTTCTATTTTTACTAATCAGTCTACTTGTATCAGAAAATGGTATAGATAATGAAACCCAAGTTCTAAGCATATGCCAAGATATAATTTTTACTTATTCAAAGTCCAAGAAGTTAACTCCAAAATCCTGTAACTGCAAAAAGAAACATATTTGTTGCATTGATTCTTGTATTTGCATGGGACAAAAATCATGCAAGAACGCCAACACCAAAAGGATCGAGATTTTGGCACCTGAAGATGCAGCGTCAAATACAGATAGTGATTAAATTTTTAAGATTTTGTCGTCTTCCAAACGGAGTAAAGAGCGTTCGAAATATGTACAGCCCATAAGCCGGAGAGGAATTCCAAAATATTAAATTTTTTTTTGAAGTAGAAAGGCCACAGAATTTATTGAAATTTTTACCACAGATACTTGATATATCAAGGTTTATCGTCATCGGGCTAACTCGAAAATTTGGATTTGTGCCCTTATCCACTGGACGACTTTTTGACGACTTACGGTTTTCGAAACTGTGGGACATGACGAATATTTTTGGGTAATCAAACACTTTTTATTTTAAAGTGCCCGCGGAAGTGAAAATTGAAGCGAGTTTGCACTCTACTATGCCAGCTAATCTCGGTATCGACAAGAGTGGGAAACAAAAATAGGTGCTGATTTTCTTCGACTTGCACCAACAACCAACATTTTTGAAAATCGCATGCTTATATCCGCCTGAAGAAGCTGCATAATCATGTCACGGAACATCAACTACTTTACTCAGTGGCGGCTCGTGGTTAAATTAGATGGGAGGCCAACCTCTAGGACAAACTTATAAGTATCTAATAACAATTGATACCCTAGTGAACTGATTTGATAGTTATTAATTTATATTTTACAATCAATTTTAGTAAGTTTCCAGATCACCTTTGAGGTACTACTATCAATCCGTTGACCTATAAAGAAAGTCTCGCCAGTAGCCCTACTCCCACCAAAAAACTAGAAAATCATTCTTACACTAAATTAACCCTATTAACGTAAAATTGGAATATAAAAGCCAAATTTTTTGATTTAAAATAGATATTTACTTAAAATTCTTATAGATAAAGTCTATTCGTCTATATGTTTGAGCTAAAAAATGACTAATAACCAGATTATTAAAGTCGTCTGTGGACTTAATAAGTTCACGTTCAATAGAGCATGCAGCTAGTGTGCAAAACAAAGCGTATCTTAACCCATAGTATTTCGGGAAAAAGTCTTAATTCTTTTTAAAGATGAAAAGCAAAGTTTGCTTTCAGCTGCTGTCATCAAGATTCTACAAATAATTCTTAACAATTTGACAGATTCACGGAAAACATTTTGAAGGTTATTGTCTAAAAGAAATTTCAGAATGTGAAGAGCTCCATTGGCTTGACGAAAATCTTCCCTGCTATATATGGTTATTAATTCTTGCTTTAATGAACGAGAATCTCACTTAAAAAATATAGCAGCCGTACTAAAAAAATGCTCCGGGAAATATACAGCAAAATCTTTAAAAGAGCTTGCCTCAAAGAGTAAAGAAGCTTCCAAATGATTATTAACACAAAATCTATCTGTCATATTTGTAATAATAAAATCACATACTTCTTTGGCCATTTGCATATTTCTGTCTACATATCGAGCTCGCTTTGTAGGTACGGGTTTTGATTTATCATCTGCATTATAATAATCATGATCAACCTCTTTTCTGATATTCTGCACAGCATTCTTAAAATCGGAAATGTATTTTTGAATTTTGAAGTTTTGAAGTTTATAGAGAATATCACTGTGTGGTAAAATTATATTA
Source organism: Pyrochroa serraticornis (assembly GCA_905333025.2). Lineage (NCBI taxonomy): Eukaryota > Metazoa > Arthropoda > Insecta > Coleoptera > Pyrochroidae > Pyrochroa > Pyrochroa serraticornis. Next base: position 759,748 of record HG995157.1, on the reverse strand, counting down.
AAGAACTATAACCAAAAATTGAATTACTCCTCTTTCAAATAATTTATTAAGCTGGTTGATTGCTGAATGGTTAATTTATCATTTTCGTTATCAATAATAAATTCAAAGCATTCAAGGAGCTCTTGTTTATATTTAAAAACAGTACAAACAACTCTGGAGTTAAAATTCCAACGAGTATTTAATCCGCGTGGCATAACTATATTATCAAGAATTTGTGTTCGTTGGGGGTACTCTAGAAAAAAATGTTGAAAGAGCAAAAACATTTACAAAAAATACTCGAACTTGCTTACTTTCAATGGCTGCTCTTTCTAGAAATAAATTTAATTCATGAGCATAACAATGAAATGGCTCTCTTGTAAACTGAACTGGCTCTGGCTTGTACTCCATTATTTCGGCCACTCATAACAGCAGCCCCATCATAACTTTGAGCTATTAGCTTTTCAGGAGATTTGTTTATATTAATTTTCTCTAATTCAGCAAAAATTACGTTACTTATGTCTTCTGCGCTATGACTAGGCGGTATTAAGTATCCCATAAAACGTTCATATACTCTAGTTTCTTTAACATAACGTACTATAAAGACTAATTGAGATATGTTCGCATTAACAATGGTTTCGTCAGCTTGAATTGCAATGTACTTACTTTCTTCAATTTCATTTTTTATTAAATTCTGAGTTACCGCTAATATAGAATCTAATAATTCATTTTGAATTGTCTTTGATAAACCAGAAAATACAGCATTTTTCGGTTGCTCTATATGTGATTTGAGAAGTAAATCAATTTCGCTCATAAAATTTATTAAGCCTCTAAAAATGCCCGGGTTGTCGCTATTCAATGTTTCGTCATGTCCTCGCAATGCTAATTCAAAAACACCACAGAATTTGATGCAGTCAATAAGTTTTCCTAAAAAGTAACCGCTTTCTTTTACTTTTTCATTATGCTTTAGCACTTCAATCCAAAAAGCGTTACTTAACTGAAACAAGTAGTATATCTGATGGCCATTATAAATTTGCCGCTTGTGCTTAATACATTCTCTATTTTACTGGGGAGCTTCGGGAGGGCATTGCCCCTTTGCCCCTCCTGCACCAGCCGCCACTGACTTTACTACTTTCTCATCATCCTCGTCTATGAGACACGTTGTAGTTCTGGCTTCGTACCTTGTGTTCGGAATTCGGGACAAATTTTCGCCTTGACAGTGCAAATATCGGTTCTCTTGATCTGCTCATATCCGACTGCAGAATCGCGGTAATTATATCTACTAGCTCTATAAGAAAAAAAAAAGTTTATTTTAGCACAATTTTGTCATCGGGAACGGAAAATAGTATGACAGACTAAATGAACTCTAACCTCAAAAACATGTCGTAACATAAATCACACTTAAAATCAAATTGTAAAATATAATACGTAAATACGTGTTTACTTATCTGTTGGCCTTTACACCACAAATTTTAGCTGAGGTGAAAAGCGCACTTCCCGCGAACAATTCGGTAATCATAGAAGAGTCAACCTTTGGCAAATTATCCGGCTGGACCCTCACAAATCCTTTGTCTGTCATTTTGAACTTTTAATTAGCTTAACGGAGAAAATTAGGAAACATAGTGTCATTTGCTTAGAAAATAAATCGCGTGTAAGTAGTCAACTATAGCAGATTCAGAGAGACGATTGGCTGGGTGACGTCATTCGTCACGTCGAATCGCAGCGCGTTCTGGGTCAACTAAAAATATTCAAATAATTGTTGATTTTATTGATTTATTAATTAATATCCAGAGCATGGAAGCTGATTTTTTTAAATTATCGTCGACTATACATGATTAACTATCAATACTATATAGCTTTTTTGCGACTTGCGACTTAGTGCAAGTAACCTATTACACTGCGACTAGAAAGTACAGTAGGGACGATTTTATTTGCCATAATAAAACAAGTATGATAAAGCCTTACTCACAAAACTTACCACAAATAAATTGTTACTCAAGTTTCCGGCATCTGACCTGATTTGATAGAAAAATATTGTGCAACAACTTTTGACCATGCTAGACGTGAGTCCGTTGTCAGCTAATCTCGGTGAAGAGAACGTAGAAATGAATAGATGAAAATATTGCGTCAAGTACAGTGAAAGAAGCAAACCGCGTGTAATTTACGTATAACAAATTAAATGCTTAATTCCGCAAATAAATTCAATGCTATTCAAATTGACCAGTTTCAGTACACTAACTGATTCAGCTATTGTTGTTGTTGTTAATACGGAAATTAAAATTTATAATAAATCAAATGCCATACCTAAGATATCAAGTTGATGAATCAATATATATTCGCAAGTTAACTTCAATGTACAACTACTGGTTTCGTTGAAGAAGCAACTATAAACTTGTTGAGGCTAAAAAATAATGTTGAATCTACAAATGCTAAAAGCGAACTACAACCGTAATAGCTCCTGCTAATATTCAGGATGGTGGATGGCTGAAAGAATAATGACGATGGTCACTCCCTGGCTAAACACGACATACAAATGGAAATTCGGCGTGAGAAAACTCCAGAATTCCTATTACGCCACGACGGAAATCAAGAATTACAATAAAATCAAGGAAAAACTATTAAACCCGAGGTGAAATTATTCCAGTAATTTCGCCCTCCGTGGAAGATTTAAAACAAATTGAAATAAACGTTGATGCTGTGGCATACACGACTCCACTCAAGAATAAATTTTGGAGAAACATTGAATTATTAGCAAGACGAGATAATGGTGACAAAGACTCACATGTTTGATGTATTAAATTCCCAAAAGAAACTGGGAAACTTGAGAACCGCAAAGAAATCGCTTTCAATAGAAACAACTTGCAATTCACCAATAAAATCAGTTCGTCCAGAATAAATTCCGAAGATGGATTTGACAATAATTAAGTCAATTCCGCGAGGCAATTCCACTTAACACGGCGGTCTCAAAAACGGTCATTAATTTAGAAAGAAGAACGAACTTCGAAGCCACTATAGCCACTATAAAAAACATCGCACGCAAAGATGACAATTGAAAACGAAGACATTTGAAACCAATAACTAAGACAAAAAATTTCAGTTTACCTATTGTAACCCTTTTTATTAATTCTATCGGTAACAGTGGGGCCAACACAGCAAAACTGCCAAAATAAAGTTACAGAAAATTTTAAAGTGCACTAGCGTATTCCTTATAGAATATATCACACCGAATGTGAAGCGTTAGTTACTTAACTTGCAATTTTAATAAATTAAAAGAAAATAAGAAGTAAACAGAGTGCATGCACCCTTAACGTTGGCGGCCAAAACCGGATCAAAGAAGAAATGCCGCCAGTTGCGCCTGGCGGAAAAAGTGTATATGCAGTCCGTTTTAACACTGATAAAATGCAAGTTCCATATGCCCATTGGATTCCAATCTCTCGCTTCAAGTCGCTAATTGTGCCAAGAAAAATTTACGGCTGTAAATAGTAAACAGTACGTTACCCGATACGGTGTAAAATTTTTCCTAGTAGAGAGCACAGCCTGGACAAAGAGTCATAAACTTATAAAAAGGCGACGCTTCTGGCGGTTCCTTTGATGTTTTGAAACCAAATTCTATGACCTTGAAAGAACAATCCTTTTAATTTGGTAGGGTAGACAAAATATCGTTAAGCACGCTCGTGTAATACGATATTCGACTGACGGCCTCTTCAATGCCAGGCAGTTGGTTCTTAGCGTCGTGTTGTTTTTAACGCCTCAGCTGTGGTAATTCGAGCCCGTTGCGGTCACTATTTCAAAATAAACCTTTTAAATTGGTAGGTTGGGCATCTCTGTCGGCGAATCAGTTTCCTTATTCAACCGTCGCCTCTTTGTAAGTTCTTTACTCTTTGGCCTGGGTCTAAAATCTTATTATAAATATTTTTGCACGACTGAATGCCACCACAGGTACCTACAATGTTAAGAATGGAATATTATACTTTCATAAAAAACTCATTAATTTTTTTTTAATGAGAAATACATAAAAAGTCAGTGGAGACGTATTTTTTTATTTCGCTCAAATATTTGTCATTGCGTCGAAAATTTAAAAAAAGAAGCAAGCACTTTCAAAACGGGGCTGAATTTGGCTCCCCTCTGGCCTATCTGTACTTCGCTGTGACGTAGTTACACGCCAAAAAAGATGGAAAATACTAATAAATGAGTGTAAGTGAGATGACGTTAGAAATTGATGTCTGAACTTCTTTACGTTTGCTCGGAGTTTGGGGTAGCTATTTGATAGATTCAGGTGATCGCCAATAGCAAGGCGCCCCCCGTGCTTACGTCACAATGCGGCAAATTTAAAATCAATTAATTAAATAATTTTTTTAGTAGGTAGATCAATCGATAAAAAATCGGATTTTTATTTCAAGCTGAACCATTTTATGTTTACTTTTGATTTTTGAGAAAAAAAAGGGGATAATAATCCATTGTAACAAATATGGTTTCATTGATTATTGTTAACAGCTACCTAATCCATATCCGAGGCGGCCGTAGCTCAAAAAGTTTCTTTCCTGGTTTGCTGGGACGACAAAAAAAATTGCGGTTATTTGTTCGGAATGATAGACTATCACGTAACGTTCAGTTATGGCATAGCCGGGGATTCCTCTTTGGCTAGCAATTAATATCAATACCAAGTATTGTGTTTTTCTTTACAGGTAAGTGAAATTTAAAATTTTTGTAGTATCTAATTATGTGTGAATTTTACAAACCCCTCATATATTAGTTGTCGGCTAGCAATTAAATATTTTTCTAATTTGGATGTAATTGTTTCTTTTTTTACTTAAAGATGGGTAATATTAATAATTATGGTCATTGTATTTGTTCATCTTCATTTTTTTTTCTTTATTCGGTTTAAGAAAGTAGATTTTCAACGAAGAAAATTCATGTTTATAAATTTCGTTTTCTTATTCCTATATATTTTATTAATTGCAATAGCGATAATTTTTCTGTTAATTATATTTAGACACATCCCAAACATGATTCATTTTTGTCAAGCATTGACTTACATACTCAATATGGCTATCAGTCACAATTAAAAGAGACAATAATAGTAGTTCATTTAGCATTGCATAACAGGTGTCGAAAGAAAAATCTTTCAGTTTCGAATAGAAGTATTTTCAGAGATGAAATCTTCCATTTGACTGCAAGTGGCTTGGTTTATGTATCAAAATGCAAAAATTTCGGGTTCCACCAACATCCCGGTTGCAGTGTTCCAATTACGGTAAATATAATTTCGGAAATTTAAATCATAATTATTTATTTTTTATTGGTAGATTTCAGAAGAACGCGTTACAAAGAGGAAAGGAATGACATTATCTGTTTTGAATTTAGAGAGTAGTAAATAGTAGTAGTATATAGATTGTGTTTTATTTTAGGCGTCTTTATACACCACTGCATTGAATACGCTGGACGCAAATCGTTTAGTAAATCTTGGAGCAGATGCTGTGTGGTTTAAGTATTAAATTTCGCAAATTTCTTTGATTATGCCGCACATTATGGCCTCATGGTCACATCGAAGGCAGCTCGAGCATGGTGCGAAATGTTCAAAGTATTTTATTGTTTGAGGTACAATGGGTTGCCTAAATCGGGCATATTTTGAAGTTAATCCGCTTTGTGATTGCTTCGGCATTTCAGTTTCAACTTCCAAACTATTGCAAACAGCCAAATTCTAATGATAGTGACATGTTGCCAACTAAATTATAAGTGTCGTCTAAATGTAAATTTTTAAATTTCGTTGTTTATTTGCAAGTAAAATCAATCACAATTGGAGTCATTTTTGAGGAGATGGAAGTAAACTATTACCAACTGAATTAAAAAAAAAATCTTTCATCTTTCTACTTTACAACCATGTTAATTTTTTTGGATTCCGTTTTATATTAACGCAGTTGGAAGTGAAATACGAAGGCATGTTTTCACCTAATTTTCAACGTTTCGTCCGCCAACCTTAAGCGATCCAAGACGTGGTGCTGTTAGCAGCAACAAATCCTGAAGATATCAAATCCAGGAAAAAAAGCTGACCGCAAACAGCAGCCCAAGCTGCTGCGTAACCTTATTTCTGAAACTTGGAAATCTGTAATTTAGTTGCTTTTGTTGAGAACCTCAAGATTTGGTGATATTATTACCTTGATTCCTCAAGACTCCCACTAAATAATAAAATTCGAATGTCTACTGAATCAGGAAATCAAATTGGTCACTCATGCGATAGGAAAGAGGCGACTCTTTCTTACAAAATATAACTAAAGCGTAACCCCATCAACTAATGATCTAAATAACATTTTCAATAACAAACACGTGACCGTCAGAACAAACCAAAACAAAGCGACCTTAAATAATCGTTCAGGTTCCATGAAGCATTGTGCAGGGGTGTAAAACTATGGAACAGAGCTTCTCCGGTCTTAACTTGTAAACTTAGTCGAAAAAATGAAAAATGTTTGTCAAATAACTACTTTGAGGGCATATTAGAGCTTATTAATCATTACAATAATTGCAAAAAGCTAGACCGATACAATGATTAGTTTTTACTCGCTCTACAATTCCCATAAATAAAATAAACCACTTACATTTACGTTAGTTTTTTTATAACCGGCATTCTGCCGCCATTTTCGGGCAAATAAATTGTTAAGGAAATGAAATTAAAAATATATATATATATGTAACGGCATTTTGGCCAGTATACACAATATAGCGTTACTCTCGTTGCCCTCTAACTTGACAAAACTCTCAGAGTATTAGTAGCAAAGAGGAAACCTCGCAATAATAAAATAATTTGAAAAAGAGAACTATAACAAACTTTTGAGTGAAAAGGGTATACAAATAGAACTCCATGATGTGAAACAGTTGAAATTATAAACGAAATAGACAATAGGATAAAATTTGATAGACACTGTTCATTACACGACCAACTTTCTTTGTAAAATGTCTCTTTATAAAGCAACGTGGAATAATACAGCTTAACATCGCAAAATTCTCTTTAATTAGCGCCCAAGTGAAATAAAGAGATCGTCGTTAACTGGCCTAGTTGCAGCTCGTTAAAAAAATGAAAACGCAAGATGAAGCGTCGAAACTTCCCAATAATTTGTCGCTATAAAAAATAATTAGGCGCCCGCATCCACCTCTGCTTTGTCGCGCAAATGAGCGTTTTTATCTTCCTCATCGGACCCCCAGTTTCCGCAAAATCACCGACCGGAATCGACAAAATACTATGTTATTCAAAGTGTGTCCATTGTGAACGGGCCGCAAATTTCGCTCCGATCTTTCACTTCTAATACTGCCAGCAGATTACGGGTTCAAATATCAATTAAAAGGACAAAAGATCGTCGCGGCTTATCGCCAAAGACCAACTACCATCGGAGACAAAAACGGCCAATTTCACGACGTAATTAAAACTTTTCGTTAATAACGGTTTCGATATTCCCGACGGCTTTCCCAACGTTGCCTCGATTATTTATAAACATCATTATTCGAAATTAACCCGTTCGCTCTCTGCGATTCATTCCCCGAAAAAAAAATACGAGAGCTCCAACATTTTCCATCGATTCCCATCAATATGGATGATTGATCCCGGTCAATGACGGCCACCTGCGGCGCCCCTCAACACGTCTCCAGCCATTCCCGCCGCGAAAAGCTTTAATTCGTGACAACAAAAGTTCCACTATAAGAATTCTGGATACTAAAGCGCCAAAAGTCGTTCATATATATTCGTCATAATGAAGATTTTTAAATCTCCGTTGCTCACAGAACGACCATGGAAATAGAGTGCCTACACGCATAAAAATGATTATGTTAAACCAATTACATTTGGATTAAGTGTATGAGAAGGTTATACATATGTATACGCAAGAATATAGTTTCTTATTAAAAAAATTATGTCTATTTGGTTTTGTTGTTTATTATTATTAAATGTTGCTGTTTTCATCCAAGGTTACCATACATTACAAATAAATATGCATTTCTTATTCTAATATATAGTTTATTCCGTTAACAATTCTAGCAAAGATTTACTTAACATGAAGTAGGTATATACTTGTTGGAACAGAATGAATCAATTTAAATACCATTACCATATATAATATATTTACGCATGCAAATTAAACCTTTCCAGTAATAAAATAAAAGTTATCAATCAATATATTTCATCTAAATTTATTAAATTATTATTGTGATTTGTGATTAAAATTTCAAGAACTATCTTATTCATATCACATTCCAAATCTTTCAGTAAATCTTGCATGGTTGCAATGTTGTAATCATCACTCACTGGTCATTAAACAAGCTGCTACTTATTTAGTAATTTCAAGCGCCTCATTTCGAAAAACTTGCAGGAAGCTCGTTGCAGGAGAAAATATTAAATCCAATATTTCTTGCTCAGTTTTTTCAAGAATATATTACTCACAGTAAATCAGAAATACTATTAAATTAAATCTAAGATATATAACGCATAAGAATAATCAAATTCAAATTAAAGAGGTTAAATCAATTTCGTCGAATAAGTCAACGAAAGTGTATATATTTCTGATAAATTGTGTAAAAAAAATTACTGTAAATGTTATTAAATTTAACTTTACCATTTTGGTTTAAATGTATTAAATTTATATCGAGGATATAATTTACGTATAATTATATTGAATTAAGTAAGCATGTTTATGTGTGTACTTCGCCAACGTGAACATGGTTTGACACGTCTTAATTCCTATTAAAATATTAATAACAAACATTAACAATATTTCTTCTGTGGCTCAAACCACAAAAAATGCATTAGAAAAACACAATTACCCTAAGTAAGCACTTACCTAGCGTACTTATTTACTTAGCGTAATAAAGCTTAAAAATTCCCATTAGCAACCTCCACGGCCTTGCGCTTACCATCATAGGATCCTTCGTTCCCCATCAAAATTATACCCGGCCAGAAACCGCTTTAATTCAAGTCAACAAAACATTTAAATCTCCTCCAGGCGAAGTACCATACTTTAGGTATCAATGATTTCTAAAAATAACATTTCGGGAGTTATTTTAGACATTTGCAGAAACAATTATTCAATTTTAAAACCACTTGTATTATTTTCCGACTCGCATACATTAGATGCACTAACAAGAGATATTAATTAAACTTTAAATTTAATATCGTTTAAAGGTTTTGTTTTAAAAAACAATTCTAGTCCGTGTTTTGTTCTCAACAATTACGAAAGCTTTCATGTGAAAATGTAAGCTTCTAACATCTAGATTTTTATCTCGCTATAGAGGTATTAAAGCTCATTTTTGTTAAGAAGCTTGATAGCTCTCGCTAGTAAACGTTTCTGTTATAATCTAATCCTTTTACACGAAGCTTCAAGTGATAATTCGAAGCAATCGTAAAGAGTCCGCAAATTCTGAAGAATTGTTTCGAGAAGGGCTCGTCTAAAATATTTAGTTCGAAATGAAAATTATAAAACTTTACAATGTTTTACAAACGCATCTAGTTCAAGAAGGTGGGTAAAAAAAAATAATGAGAAGACGTAAAACAAATTGTAATCAATCGAGTGGAAAATTATTATGTGAAGTCAGATTTTAGAAAATGGCACTTATTTAAAAAAATCGTAAAATAATTACGATTTTCACTATTAGCATCAAAACTTTAAAAAATAAACGGACAAAAGTGAGGGCTCGCGATCGATAAATTAGAATTTATGATGAGGCCGGGGACTAAAAGTCGGACAAGTTTTTCGTTTCTACCATCAATTTTTTGCATCATTATCTATTTGCTGTCATTACCTATTTAAGCTAACTATATGACTATTCTGATTTCAATTATTTGAAAAGTTATAATTTTATCCAATTATGAAAAAAATATCTTATCTTAGACATAATTCTATAGGATGGTTTTTATTTAATTGCTCGACTGGAAGAAAAAATATCGCCAAATAAGTTGCACATTATTAGCGACTTGTGCAAGAACAATTTAAATGTGCTACTCAAAGTTTCATACAACCTCAATTGTTTGCAGCAATAACACAACCTCTATTTTATCTTTTATATCACGCCTTTTGAAAATAGTTTTTCTCTTTCCAAGAATCTATCATATACATGAGCCCTTACTTAAATGGTTTGGTTTGATCAAAATCAAAAACTTAACGTGCGGGAAAAATACTTGAAAATAAAAATTGGAGTCAATATGCATGCATGATTGTATCTTAAACGATTCCGATGTATTCCGAGTATTCATTCTCGTTATCACTTGTTGGCCCCCGAAAGGACAGCATTTCTGAAGATGACAGATGTAATTTTGACGAAGCGTTGTCAGTCTCTTCCAGGATCAACAAGTGACTAACTCAATGAATACCCGGAATATATCAAATTCACCGAAAATGTCTTTACTGTGTAAGACATGTATAATTTTCAAGATTTTCTAATAGTAAATACGGTTTGCTAAACTAAGGAATGTGGTTGTAGTCAGTCGCATTTCTATCTTTTTTTTTCGTTTACAAACATCCGGTAGTAATCAAGTGATATCACACACGCTGTCATTGTTGTGTTTACGGTAAAATTGTAAAATTAGGTGAGTTGATCACTAAGCTTTCTCCTGTTATTTTCAATATTAATAATTAATTGATTGTGAACGAACCTTACGTAGATAAATCACCAAAAAATGCGATATAGCATTTGGCTAATTAAATGAAACTTAATTTATAGAAGAGTCAAAGCTAAACTAGCCTGTATTAAGTGGGTATCACTGGTTGATTATTGTTAATCACATAGCCATATCAAAGTAATATGAAGTGCGTAATTTATCCTTATGCAAATGAGAGAAAAGTACACTGTTGTGCGTGTTTCACTCAGTGTTAATTAATTGAAATTGGATGGGTTTCCCGTGTTTGTTTGAGAGAAATTTGTGTGTTTTTTGAAAAAATGCACACAAAAACTGAAGATCTAAAAACTTCTTTTCCCTTCAGCTCACTCATTGGTGTTCGTTTTTTCCCACAGTAAAGTAGTAAACAAACAAATGTGTTTGAGCTGTCCTCGTACGGTTTGTGCCGTATTCCCAGCCGTACAGAGACAAGAAAATGTGAGTACTGTCGTACCTTCACTTCCCTTCAGTACGTTTGCTAAGAATTGGGGTACTGTCGTGCGTACCCTTCCTTTCAGTATGTTTGTCATGATTTTGAGTACTGTCATGCATGTACTTCCCTTCAGTAGGTTTGCTTAGAATTGGCGTAATGTCGTGCGTTCACTTCCCTTTCCCTTCAGTATGTTTGCCAAAAATGGGAGTACTGTCGTGAGTTTACTTCCATTCCGTACGTTTGCCAAGAATTTGAGAAAACTGTTGTGTGCGTTTTTTCCTCTACAGCTGACTCACTGGTGTGTTTTTCCTACAGTGAAGTCGTAAACAAACAAATGTATTTGAGATGTCTTAGTACGATTTAAGTTCTAATTTCCCAGCATTACAGAGACAACAGAATTTGAGTACTGTCGTGCGTTAATTTCCCTTTAAGTATATTGGTTATAAGTTAAAGTACTGTTTTGCGTTCACTTCCCTTCAGTGGAGTTTGTTAAAAGTACTACTGCAGAAACAGAAAGATGTATGGTGACCTTACAGTTACACAGTTATTGCCTGATAAACAAAGAAGAAAATAATATGCGAATTTTTTTTTATTATTTTTATTCCAAAATCAACGGGCATAAAGCCTTTTATACAAAAATTCATTATAAATACAATTTTAAATAGTACAATAGAAAAACAGATTAGTTAATTATGTTATTAGAAATTTATAATTTATAGCGGTTTGATTTAGTTTGGTTCATTTACATTTAACTAGAGACTGATCATTTGTATATATAGACATTGTCTTTCACTTTTTTCTTAAATAAGTTAAGATTTTCACAGGCTCTAATTTCTGGAGGTAGCTTATTAAATTTACGTCTAAGTCTATGCACAGTAGAATATCTAACATAATCTCCACTGGTTGTAGTTTCAAATATAGGCCTATGATCCCTCAATTCACATGGTATATCACGTTCACAAAATAGTGAGACAATTAAATTGCCATCAATAAGCCCAAGCTTAACTTTTCTTACAAATAATATATCGTTATAAAGATGTTCAGACTTAATTGAGTGTAGTTTAAATTGCAAAGCTATATTTGAAAAATCATGCTGATCAAAACCAAAGCGTATACTACTTTTATATGCAATATACCTTAAGAACTTGTGTTGAGCAGCCTCAAGTTTAGAAAGATCAATGTCATAGTGTGGAGACCAAATGATTGATCCATAAAGCAATATAGGCTTAACTAGCATCTTAAATAGGCCAATAATTGAAGTTAAACCCTTAAATTCTTTGGTACACCATTCAATGAAGCCCAGCACCTTAAAGGCCCTCGATACAATAACACCAAGATGCAATTTAAATTCAAAATTGCTCTCAAAAATTATGCCAAGATCACTCATGTTATTGACTAATTCAAGATTTTGATCCAACAATTTATATTGAAATTCATAAGAATTTACCTTACTTCTACCAAAAGATAGTACCTTACATTTATTTATATTTAGATTCAATTTATTACTGAGAGACGAAATCTCAATTTTACGAAGTTGCTTTTGCAAGTTGATTTGATCATAAAAACAATTAATGGAAGAAAATATCTTTACATTGTCTGCAAAAATAAGTATCTCAACACCAGTAGTTATGTCATTGATATAAAATAAAAATAAGAGAGGTCCAAGACTAGAACCTTGTGGAACTCCAGGAATCGGATAGGTTGCCCTTTATTTTTACTACCATTTCTCTATCAGAGATAAATGATTTAATCCACTGCAGTAATTTACCTTTCATACCTAGTACTTTCAATTTATATATTAAAATATTATGATTAACAGAATCAAAAGCTTTACTGAAATCTAAATATATGGAGTCAACCTGTTTATAACCCCCGACAGCAAGAGAGATATAATTGCTATAGATAACAATATAGATTTGTTACAGTAGACCTTCCCTTAACAAATCCATGCTGTTCAGAGATAATTAAATGTAATTAAGAATCAGTGAGTTTATTAGCCATTATTGTATCAAACACCTTACCAATGGAGCCCATAATACCAATTGGTCTATAGTTTAAGACATCTTGTTTATTTCCTGATTTAAAAACAGTTGTAATGTATGCTTTTCCCCAAATAAACGGCATGATACCAGCAGATAGCGATTGATTAAATAATAGAACAAGAGGTCCGATTATAGAAGTAAAACAGACTTTAATGAAATAAGCACATAATTTATCAGGATCAGGAGACGATTTATCCTTTAACTTAGGTTAGCTTAGCTTCAATTACCTCAACCTCAGTGACAACCATGTCTAATTCAGGTCCATAGTAAACATCCTGATAAAAATCACTGGAATTATTAATATATACTAGTTCAAAAATTTTCGCGAAAAGATTACAAATACCTTTGCCACTACAAGCTGTTTTACCGTCAAGAAACATCTCACTTGGTAACTACTTTGAATTAGATAAGTTGTTAACATATTTCCAAAAACTCTTAACATTAAGCTTTGAGTCAGCTTCAACTCTTTCGATATATTCGACTCTATCATTCCTAGATAGTCTAATACATACAGCTCTAATTCTTTTGAATTCACAGTAGTCACTATAGATTCCTAGTTGCAACCACTTTTTGTGAATACGTTTTTTATTTATAATATTGGAAATTAGTTCAAAAGAGTACCAATGAGGGTAGGAGCTAGGCCTCTGAGACTTTAAAGACACATGTTGAGATATAATAAGATCAATTCTAATATAAAAAGTTATTAAGTTAACATTTAAAGAATTACCTTCAAATATCTTATCCCATTCATAATCTTTAATAATCCTATTAATTAATTCATATTCACCTTTAAAGAAATTAATTTTATTACTAATCTCATCTACTGATTTTAACGTTTCTAAATTAAAGTGAAAATAACAAGGTTCATGATGTAATTTTTCAATAGGTACCAAGAAATCCAGTGAGTGCATAATTGATACTCTGTTTTCTTTAAAAGAAGAAAAACATAAATCAAGAGTATACTCCTTTTTTGAATGCACAGGATAATATTGGTAAAAATCCATAAAAGAAAAACTATTTAATACAATTCTAACATTTTCTGAAATTAGTGCATCAGTGCTATGACATTCAGCAAATAAACAATCATGAACTTCATTAGAATTTGTCCAAACAGTCTTTGGTAAATTAAAGTCACCAAATAAAATAAATTCATGATCAGAATATTTACTCCTAAGAGACCCAACAGTAGACACAAATTTCTCATATTTATCACTATTAGATCTAGGTGCAAGATAAACAACACCAATAATCACTTTTTTAGTCACATTAGTAAGCTCAACAAATAACTGTTCAATACTATTATCACACTGGATTCTATTAGTTTTAAGATCACCTTTAGCCGCAAGAAGTAACCCACCACCTGAAGGAGAATCTTCAAAATCATGTCTGTCCTCCGTGAAGATTGAATAGTTGCTAAACCCAAGTTCAGCATCGTTTATACCGGAGTGTAGAAAAGTTTCAGTAAGACATAAGACATCAGGTTCAGGAGTCAGCAAACCTATATTTAACCTTATTAAATCTAATTTCGTCCTAAGACCACGAACGTTCTGATAATAGCAGACTAGTTCATTACCCGTTGATTCTCCAAGTTTTTGAATCGGATTGAGATGAATCACCATGATCATTGGAACTATTATTATCATTCCTCACTGAAATAATTCTAGAATTACCGTTAACCATTCTAACTATTTTTTTCAGACCAGAATCAACATTCTCACTATTAAAAGTATCAGCTTCTTTCCTAAGCTTAGAAAGAGCTTTAAGTTGCATTATAGTTAGATCAGCAGACACATAAACTGAGGACGAAATAGATTTCCAATTAGTGAACACTTTAGTTACATCATCACGACTTTCCATTTTAATGACAATTGGCCTCCGTTTACCGGTAGAAAAACGCCCAATGCGATGAACATTCTTTTCATCCATAGTTGTTCCAAGAGGAATTTTAGATAAAATCTTCATAACAGTCTCAGAGTCATGAAGGCCACCTCTAGTATATTCAGGCACATTCTTAATAATAATATTATTCTCCTTACGTTTACGTAAAGGCATCTCTGACATTGCCTCCTTTAGAAGAGCGTCGTGCAAGTCATCACTGATGTTGTTTATATTCCCTTGAATATCAATGTTTTTGTCTTGATCCAATTCGATAAGCTTGTCTTTAACACCCACAGATTCCAACTCACCAATTCTATCAGATAATTCCAGCTGCTCAATGGCTGTGATTCTATTTTCGAGATTGCTATCTTTTAGGTTGTTCAAAAATTCTTCATGATTTTTAGATGTAGTTTTCAAAGACGAAATATCCTCCTTGAAGGAAGACCATTCATTAATTAAAAATTTACTAAAAGTAGAGTTTACAAGGGTAAGCGATTTAGCTGTCTTTTGCAGATCAAGAATTGCCTCTTTTAGAGAAACATCAACATTGCCATTAGATGCACACACGGGGCAACGATACACTAACACAGGTTTTCTTGTCTTCAACTCAAGAACTTTAATTTCCGATGCAGATGACAGTGCACAGTTTTTTGTACAAGTTTTTACACCATCCCTGTTAAAAACATCGATGGAGTTATTACCATGATAAAGATCACTACAAATGTGACAAACAGCAATAACATCACTCTTTGAAAAATGAGATTTACACGAGGCACAAGTTGTCGCCATTATATGATAAAATTTAGAAGAAATTTGTAATAAAAATCAAAATAGGTGCGTAATCAATATTGAAAAGCTTAGCTGTGCATTTTCTTTCAATTGCAGGATTTGCCTGCAGCGAGAATCTTCGCCTGGGTGGATTATTTGATAGATATCTTCGTCAAAATTAAACGTGCTGTAGCATGTGAAAGTTTTATATATATAATTAAAAAAGTACCCTAATCCAGGTTATCAAATATGTTTTCATCACTATACCAACTTGCCAAACATTTTAAGTATTACCCAATGTGTCAGATAATCTCAAAGAATTTGGTGGAATTACATCCGCGGTTCTCGCCAACCATGCAACTGGTTCGCAAATATGTACCAATCCACTGCTCTTCAAGATTTTACTTCGAATATTCAACAACCACCCTATCTATTTGATAGCAGAATATCCGGCTTTCAGTTGATACCATATAATGTAAAAGATGCTGGCCAAGGAATCGGTAAAGAAACTATTATTTATAAGAAAACCATATTTTATTAGATAGATGCATCAGAATAAGTCAAATACGCACAACTGTTGCTAAAGCTGAGCAAAAAGCAGCTAACGTGTGCAGTGAGTGCGCGATAAATAAACACCTAAATAACATAAGGGTGAAAGAGCCTGCACGACGTGCAGGTGAACAGGAAGTGTTCAACATGACTAATGCGAATGTCCAGCTCTCGTAGCCAGCAAATACTTACAACCAGACCCCTTTCTAAGGGGAACGGGTCTAATGGAGTATTGAGACTACAAGGTACAATAATAAGCTTAAGCGCCGGTATAACAAGCCCGTGAACACAATTTGTAAGAGAAAAAATAATTTCGTTCAAACTTAGCTATTAGATTCTTTATAAATTATGGGGCCTAAAAATCTATTTCACAATATTCGACATTATAAACTAAATCCAAAATGCACTTGAAGTTTTCTTTTGCTTTTTATGTGTGGATTTTTATTTGATCGATAATATGCATTTATTCTATTAAATAAATCGCTGTTACAAAAATAACTTTCATCGGGCCAGAAGATTTGATAGGGTAAATTTTCAATTATCTCAATTTGTGTAGTTGATATCGATAAATCTTCAACAGTTGAGTAAAAAACTACTTTAATTTTGACGACTGTCAATTTTCGGCGTTTCCGAAAAATTTGTATTAGTTATTATCACATTCCAACATTGAGAGACGTTCCACAAATAGTTTCTCCTTACAGCAAATGACCTAAGCAAAGAAAGTATAACATTTAAGATTTATATCTAGGCACGTCATAAAATAACGACTTGCTAAAAAATAAATGCGATTTTAGTTAAATTAAAATTAGCTTGTGTTTTAAGAATATATTAATAAGCATATCATGGTATATAAGAAGAAACCAAGTTTATGTTATTTTCGCAAGCACAATAACATGAATAGCATATTTAAATTATTTTTAAAAATATTCAACTCTTATGGCAATATTTTTTCCATGGAGTTTAGGTAACTTTCTTGTAATTTTTGTAAGTAATAACTCTTCAAATTGTCTGAGATCCCCAAGTGTGAACTTTCTTACCAAAGACACTCTAAACTCTGGTGGAATCTTAAATATTATTAATAAAAACATTTCTGTCGTTATCATGATTCGGAAAAATATAACATAAATGTCGTTCAAAGTAAGATATAACGTGTCAAAAAAACACTATTTATTACATCTTGTAAGAAAAAGCTGCAAACCGAATTATTTGTACTTTTTTCTCAATGTTTCAAAATCCATACTAAATCTGAAATAAGAATTCCCTTGCAGATTTTAGTTCCAGAAGTATTCTTTGTTTCAGAATATCGAGTATGAAGGAAAGATTATGTTGAACTTGTAATAAAAACACATTTATGGCCATACTTTTTCCATAAAATTATTGTAATCTAAGCTTTTTGTAAGCCACTTATATCTCATATATGGTTGAAATTACTTCAACGAATAGCTACATTAAGAATGTATTAATACAAAAAAATTCTATGAAATATAATAATAAAATTACTTTGCTCTCTAAATTTTGATACCCAATATGTTTCTTAGGAAGCAAATGAAAAGTATATAGGTATAACATATTTTCCGAGACTTAATAACTTTAATCACCCTGTAACGAAATCGTTTCACCGTACTTATTAGAGGAATTCGAATAGAGTGCAGTACTTTAAAAAAGGGTTGAAATACCCGACAGGTACGTTCACTGAAAGCTTGTCGAAAGCATAATTAAATTGTGTAGAGTAACAACACGTGCATTACACATTACATTATACATATTTGGTCAAATCCAGCATGAATATGTTATGAAACAATATAAACCCAATCAAATTGACCTCAGTCATGGTTAGAATAGCTAAAATATTAATGTAGTAACATTTTTTGAAATATAAGTTAGTCTTTCAGATTATTAATATCATTTCAAACCGAATACTGTTAAAATCAAGTTACCAAGTATTTTGGTGCAAAATCCACAATTTATTAACACTTCTCTAAAGAAATGTCTCCAATACCAGAAAATATTGAAGGCGATAAACCATTTTAATCCTAAAAAATCAGTTCAGTAAGTAGACTTTTGGGTGGTTTAAGGACGTTTGAAATACTTAGGTTGTCAGCAACTTTTTAGCGTTCTTCATAAAACGTAATTAAAATTAATATAATAAAAAGAGAAGCTTATTGAATTTGAATTGTATAATCTCCGGAGCCTTCCCCATCATGGCACCATTAGCAAGCAAAATCGTACCTGACAAAGAAAAATTTCCAATAAAATTACATTCACGTCAATAATTCCAAACTATATAAGCTACATTAACACCTTTAGGTTCCACGTACTCATCTAGAAGTATTTAGTAAAAGTTAAGTATATTAATTAAAATTTGATTTCAATTTGACCCTTGCGCCTTATTAAACCTTGAGGAGAGATATACACCTAGGAGCCGGAAAAAAAGGTCATTTTTGTGCATTTTTTAAAGGAAAACTATTTAAAATTTCGAATTGGGAGTTTAATTATCTAAAAGTATACACACTCAAAAATATGCTGAAGTTTTTTTATTTAAAAATATCAAAAATATACAAGGATATTGTATGATCCTTGGAGAGCCGTAGAAAATCAGCGTTAGCGGTACCCACTGGCATTTCTTTAAAAAACACGTGAAAAAAAATCAAAAAAGGTTATTAAACTAAATACTATAATCTAGTACTTGTCATAGCCGATTTTGAAATTATCGATTAATGACAAAATGGCGGACGTTTTAACACGCATAGTGATTTTTTGGACAAAAATTAGTTATTCTTTTGCCTATAAAACAAAAAGTAAGTAACGAAAGAAAAAAATCCTATGACAAGTACTAGATAGTGATGTATAAAATAACCACAAAAAAAATTAGGGCAATCGGTTCATTGGTTTTCGAGAAATTTTGGGTACCGATTTGAAAAAAGGGTTTTTGAGAAAAGCGCGTTTGAAAAGTTGGGAATGAATAAATGAATTCATGAATAAATCATTAAATTTTTCAACATACATGGAACCATCAATACCAGGCACATAGTTTATGTTTCCTAGGTTCAATAAAATATTTATAGGTTCTAAATCAAATAGATCTATACTTCGTTCACAATATGAAAAGACACGTATCGTTCGTAGGGTCACTTGCCGCTTTACTTGCCTGTCAGCTCGGCGCCGCAAGACACGTTTCACTCTCTCCGCTGTAACTCGCTTATTTAAAGAAATATTAGACTGGCGCTTTTACCAGATATTTTTGAGACCTCAGTCTTCAAGCAAATGCAAAAAAAATAATTTATTTTTCCGATCATTCTAGGTGTATATCTCCCCTTAACGCAATTCAGTAGTTAATAACTGAAAATCTACACTTTATCATAGTTCCTATTTCTCGATATAGATAGAAAAAAGCAGTTTCCGTTTTATTATCCTAAATTAAAAAAATAAAGAAAAGGTGCGAATGGCTGCTGGTTAAGGTTAGCGGACGAAGAAAGAAGACGGAAGATGGAATATGCCTAAATCGGACAATTATCACATATGTGACTGCTTCGGCATTTCATATCCAACTCGAGAAATATTGCAAATAGCCAAATTCTAATTGTAGTGACATGTCAAAATTTGGAATTTTGTTGTTTATTTGCATATAATATCAATCGCAATTCAAGTCATTTTTGAGGAGATTAGCAAATTAAAATTGAAACCAAGTCATGGGCCCTCATTCTTTCATCTTTCCACTTTAAAATTATAGTAATTTTTTATTTTCCGTTATATACTAATGAAGTTGGGTATGAAATAAGAATGCTTTGAGGTCCTTATAACGATTCGCGCGTGCTACAGAGAACGAAAAAGATTCCCCGCCGCCCTTAAGGGGATATCTGCTAAAATATTTTAGTCGAATTTCTAATTTTCGAGCTAAAATTGCTCTACAACGGCACTATGTAGGGACAAAACTGAATGGAACGGAGATCTGTTTATTTTACGACAGTCGAAGGCAAAGGCCGACCCACTATGGATGACGAATTAATGGCACTATTATGTTACCCTGAGGTTGCATTTTGACCTGGAAGCGCGAGTCAGCCAAAGTTCTGAACTTTTCAATAGTGCACGGTTTTCGCGGTTACTTTCAAGTTTTCAAACCAAATTCTATGATTTTGATTACTTTGAAATATATTAGTAATTTTGTATTAAATCGGTTGAAAATTATACGATTAATTTTTGTTTAGCAATGGTTTCGTCGGCGCCTAAACAAATGCCCAGATACAATATTTTATCGCTTTTGGCCATAAATAAGTGTCTGTAATGTAGGGAATTTTTTTTATTAAATACATATATTGAACATATCAATTTCTAATTATCTGGAATGAAGTGAAGACACCTGCAGTTATGACCGACGGCGCTGAATTAAAATGGTGGCCAGAAAAGGATTTTAACATTTGGTCGTTCATCGAATTTGAATGCAATATGAAATAGAATAAAGTAGAATTAATTAGAATACGACCAAGTACTCGATGTACTTACGGCGGGTGTAAACACCCTGGCGATGAACTGCATTCATTGGTGGTGACTCCATGCATCGCCATACTTTGTTTGAATCCCTCTACAATAATATCGCTTTCCATACCTGAACTTGATCCATCCCAATTTTTGAAACAAACATGCGGATTTTCCGAACCATTCTTTGTACACATGAAACAGTATTTGTTACGTATACCCAAAAATAATACTTTTCCTGTTTTTTCCCCAACGATGCACGCTGCTCCAGAATTCGCATTGTAATTCGTACGGTACGACCGTTTACACCATGCCCCATCTGCAATGACGGTCAAAAGTGGTATACCGTGCTCATCTACGTTCCCATTTTCAACTGCAATTTTATATTCCTCTTTTCCTGCCTCAATCATAGTATGCCATGATTCCTTTTGAAAGATGTGATTGTATTCATCTTCAATTTTTTTGTACAATCTCCATGAAATTTCCGGCATGTTGACAGAACTTGCAAATTCATTTAGTTGCGAAAATCCACAACCAATACTCAATATGCCGGTCACAGCAGCACCATTTGCATTTAGTTTGCCATCACAATAATCTCCGTCTATCGTGTATTCCACTTTGCAAGTAGCACACTTTAAGACAAATTTAGACATGAACCCTTTTCTGACTTCTCGAACAATTTTCACGTCTTGATTGGAACATGAGAAAAGACCATGATGAGGAAATTTCATGGCTTGTTCAAAAAAATGCGCAACGTTAATTAATCGCCGACCCTGTATTTCTTTGTTTTCGCTACAAAAAATTGTGTCATTTTTATTGTTTATTATTAACATAACCATATTATGTAACCTTTTGTAAGATGTACTTGTGGAGGGATGATTGTAAATCTTTTCATCAAAATCTGCTGTAGTACTTTCATCGATTTCACTTGTGGATGTAGAGGAATAAATAAAATTGTGTGCGCCTTCAGAAAGACAAGCCAGTTGAGGTGGTAAGATTTTGTCATTATTTCTCTCTTGTCTTACAGAAGGTACCATTTCGCACTTTTCATCAATTTTGGAAGTTGATGCAGAATGTGGTGGTGATGTTGGTGGAGTTTTATGGGAATTAATTTTTTCTATCACGGTGTTTTTAGATATCAAATATTTCATTCTGTCCAAATATTACATTAGTGAAATTCAATCACGACATTGGAAATCATGTCGTACTTACCTACTTTCCGTTTGCTTTTTCTAGGTGCACTTAGATGTAACTTTTTATTTCCCATTTTACAAAAAATTAAACTTGAAATACCTATGGATAATATTAACACGTAATTGAGATTTGATAATAGTTTGTAGATATAACACAACCGAGCTCTCTTACAACTGATCTCAAAATGAAAGTGATACAAAAGAGCGAAGAAAAAAAATCGAAAGTTCCTTGAGTGAGGTTGTAACTCTAAAAATTATAAAAACTACCATAAATACGTGTAGGCCACTGAAGGTTGAAGATTTTGCTTCAAAAGCAACCTCTGTTCGGCAAACTCGTCGTTCCAATATTTATGACCGATAATAAATTGAAACATGAACCGAGCTCTTGTCCCACGCGTTCACAGGCATGGTGTGAAGAGTGCGGCATCAGAAGGATGCACAATGTTACGTCTTGCGAGTTTCAATGAAATTAAGTAAAAACTACATGCAGTTTTATATCTTTTTCAGGCTTATTTCAAAATTATTCACTTTTTTTAATTGTATACCGTAAGCCCAAAGCCTGGACCAAGGGAGATTACTTATTTCAAATTTCGAAGAAAAATTATTTTTGAAGCAATTCGACTGTAAAGTTTTATGTTTTTTCCGGACTTTAAAATTTTTTTTCGGAAAATTCTTTAAAAATTTTTAAACAAAAGTAAGAAGCATCGCTGGAGAACCATTAGGTCTTTCATATACCAAAAATTCAGATCTTGCATGTGAAATCTAATGCATGAAATATTACTCGGAAATGTCCCAGAAATTCGACTGAAAAATTCAGCACATATCCCCTTAAAGCGGCATCCACACTATGCGTGGTTCGTGATGCGTCGATTCGTGGCAGTTCGTCAAACTGCCGCATCTGGGTGTCCACACTATGCGTAGCTCGTAATGAGGGATGCGAGATTCATGGATTCTTGGCAGTTTTCTTTGAGTGCGTTCAATTTACCGCCATGAGGGCAAACCGCCGAGCAGTTATTTGTACGCATCAACTTGGGCTGCATCAAACCATCCACACTATGCGCGAATCAGACGCATCACGCACACGCATCACACACCAGGCATAGTGTGGATGCCGCTTTAAGTTGGAGCAATTAAAAGAGATTAAGTTGATTCCGTCAAAATTTTTAACGCTTTTATTGCTGGGGGCGCATAAGAACAAAGAAACGGATAAAAATACACAAAAATTAAAATATAAATATTTACCAACGACTGTAAAGTCAAGATATTTCTAAAGACCGCAGCTTTTAGCAATTAACGTCATATGAACCTCCGCTAGCATACCGCAAAAAAATAAACAATTACGGCAATGGTAAAGAATAATTGAAATGTTTGCACAATTGGACAACTTTCGGCTAAAAAATTGGTGTCTGTTATCTCTCGTTTGACGCTGCAGTTGGTAGTTTCACCATTAAATTTCCTTAGCAGAAAATGGTCCAAAAGTAAAATAGAGTTAGATAGCCAAAGTTATCACAATACAAAAACAGAAGCACGAAAAAAGTTTTAGTAGGTACATTCATTGATGAATATGTTAAAAATGATCAATTACTTTCTCGGCAGAGACTCCTCAGTCAGAATGCTAAATGGACTCCACAATCGAGCTATTGGATAATAAAATATACCCTAAACTATTCCCTTACTAGTCGAGAACTGTGAAATGTGACGCTTGTAATTGTTGGTAAATTTTTACTAACCCTGTTAAATTTCGATAAACTAAATACTACCAAAATAAAGTTATAAAATTTGAGGTTCTAATTTTCTCACTATAGTTTTATGCAAAATATATAATACAAGATGCTCTAGGCTTCCTCCAATAAATATAAACGCAATTAATAGAACTGATAAAAATAATGCAAATAATAATCACAAATGAATTTTAAAATATTTTTTCCAATAAAAAATATTCGTGTGATTAACCTGAGTTCCTAGTGAATAGAACAAGAATAAAAACTATTTATCAAACAAAACTATACAGGGTTAGTCAAAAGTATGAAGCCAAGGTTCTCCTACATAAACTATTAGACTTAAAGAAAAGATGACGACAGATTGTCAAACTGCTAATTTGATGCCATATTACAGCATATATTTTTCCTGAGACACCTTTTTTTAGCCTGACGTAGAGAATTATGTTCCACACAGACGTGAAAATATTTTTTTCTTGAATTAAGCCATCTGTTTTTAAATAAATAAAAGAAATCACTCTTCTAAATACCCAGTCGGGCCTACCTGGAAAAATGAGGAGGTATCCCAACACAGGATACGAGAACCCTGCTGAGTGTCGACCAAAAGGCTTGTTTATTGTTTGTTAGAGGGCATTCGAAATGTTAATATTATCGATTGTCGCTTTTCGTTTAGCATTTTATTTTGGCACTCTTGCTCCTCCATTCCCAAGGATATTTGTTTATTCCAATTGTTTGAATACATTTGATTATTAGTTGTAAGTTTGAAGACGTTGTTTTCAATTTTTTTGCCATCTTTTGTGTTAATTTGGTTGTTAATTTGAGATTAATTTTGGACACACGTCACAACATTTGTTCTGGAAAAGTAAGTAAATGCTTAAATAAACCAGTTTGCAAGAAAACGTTAAGTAGTGTTTCAACTAAGAATCGGCATTTGAAGACTGTGTATAATAAGAAAGTAAAGAAAAGAAGTCTGAACATATTAAATGTTCAATATGCCCTAAAAAAAGAGACTACTTTGGAATTATCGCAGTCTAATACGTCATTTAACCGAGATCTACATTGTAATTATTAAAGAATCTAATTTAAATTCTAAAAATATCAAAGAGTTTGAAGCTTGGAGAACCGAGAAAATAGAGAAGTAGATACGTCTGTTCAAGGAAAATAAATCATCCTATTGGCAAAAAGTATATGTATTACGATTGTAATCGTGCTGATTCAAGAGGTTGAGATTTGACATTTTTTAAAATTGGCAATCCTAGGAACTAATCTTAACATTTTTGCAAATATAAACGCATTTGTACTAAAAGGGCCATGTAGACTGATGGCAATATTGAAATTTCAGCAATAGGCCCATCAAAAATATTTGCAAAAATTTTAATAAACGGCAACTACTACCAAATTGTTTTATGAAATATTAGTAATAAATTTGTGAAAGAATGATAAGTGTAAAATTTACCGAAACACATGTGGGCACGAAGATGAGTTAAGAACGAAACGTCTCTTCATGAAAGAACAAACAATGCTGGTAGAACAGGTGTTTCAAATGAGAAGATACTGGCGCGAATAAATCAAAAGTGGAGATGTAAGATATCACAAAGAGATTCAACATTGATAAAAACGAGATGCAAATGATATGATTGCTACAGCATTAAAAGTCGAAGAATGGAACACAGAATAAAAAAAATAAAGCATTTTTATTCAAGAAAATTGGTAAGTATCCATGTATAAAATTCCTTTTTATGTAAAAGTAAAAATTTTCTTGGGCAGTTTGCTGGAGGTTGGTGGTGAGAATTATATTATGCTGTTAAAAGTAGAAGTCATTCATTTCACTAATTCACAATTCCTCTTTCATATTAGAACCTGTGGTAGAATAAAGTCTTTAGAATTAAAATTGGCGCCATCATTATGAGACCACCTCTTTTTATCCATTTTCATCCAAAGTCGTTGGAAGTAACGTATCTTTCCCAACACAATTTCCAGTTAACAACACTATTAGAATGTGGCATATGAGTGACAGTGACAGTAACTGTGTCACATTCTAATGGTGTGCTCGACTGTGTATTGTGCTGGGGTACGCCCTCAGTTTTCCAGATAGGTCAAATTGGGTGTATAAAGAGATGACACGCAAATATCTTGATTAGTTTATTATTTGGTGCAGAAAAAATAATTTTCTACGCCAGGCTTATAGAAATGTTAGTACATTGCCACTTAAAAAAAAAATATTTTGTATTATGGGATCAAATTAATCATTCGACAAACAGTTATCATTCTCTCCTAATAGTTTAGACACGAAAAGCATGGTTCCATACTTTTACTAACCCTGTATAGTTCATCGAAACAAAAACAGAGTGGAAATATTAGTAATCAACGTAATTAAAATGATACACGGTCTTTAAAATGCATCAAATATCGCAATCAACGTGAAAAACCACCGAAAGATGTTTTCCAAGCCAGTGGAATCAATTTTATAACTACTTGAAATACTGTCCTAAAAAATCGCAGTGTGTGGATTTCCTTGTTGAATATTTCCAAACAAAGAAACAAATTGAGGCTTCCACATCACATCACTGTAAAATATAAAAGTTTATAGACATAGACAAATAAAATATGTTTAAATCGCATCAACCACATATTTAACTTTAAAGATTTAATAATCCGAGTAATGCTTACATGCTAAATTCAACCGCGATATTTCATAAGTTCATTGCTGCAATTACTAGTTAAATTTACATTTAGTAATTTACCACCTATTTCTGTGCCCTAAAAAATATTTGCTTCATTTCGAACTTTACTCCTGTCGCAACTATTAACGCAGAGAAAAAAAAACTCTGAATATAATTTTATAAATTAATTATTTAAATTTAATGAAAGATGATCTGATATTGTTCCTAGTTAATCATTCAATAAACAGTTTTCTTTCCCTTAAGACTAATGATTTACGCAGGCGAGAAATGATTGCAGCTCGCATGTATGTAGAGGTTGTTTTGTGGTTTGGGGATGTACCTATATGTACGCGTTTTCAAAACCGCCGCAAAGGAAAATAAACGGTGTAGATATTATTATTATTCCTTCCGATTTTCCTTCTAGTATATCCAAAAACGTTTTTGCCTCATTGTTAATTAATGTTATTCGTCTCGTTGGGCAAATTTCGGATTCTACCGGATGAAATATATTTAATGAAAGATGGGAAAGGAAACCTTTGTCAAAACCACAGGTAAATTCATACAAAGGGATTCGGTCGGCGTCACGTTAACTCATCCAACCAAATGCACACAACTTTCGACCGTGATGTTGAGATTCGCGCCAAAAATTTATCGCTAAACCGAATCGATTATTTATATCTACAATAACTTCAGTCGATATTGTAAGAAATGTGATTCTTTAATATTAAAGATAAATACTGACATTTGTTCGAATTTTTGATTATTTAGTTTTGGCTCCCTCCTAAAATAATTGCAACTCCGCCTCTGACTTCTTGTCAAAGTATAATAACCTACCAATTTAGTGGTTTACTGAATTTTGCAAAAAAATACGTTGATTTCTGGAAAACTTTCACCCCCTTTTCCATTGGTTAAGTAATCATATTCGTTGTTAGCGCCTAATTGCCTCCGATCCGTAAACACTTAGTTTCGTGTGTCAATGTTATTGAATACTGTCAGTGATGTAGAGTTGTTAGGTTAAAAAACATGTTTCTTTCAACTAACCTGATTTCGCACGTTGATTACGAGTTGGGTATCGCTGAAATCGACAACAAAACACATCAACACTAACGCCACCAAGATTGTACCCCAATAATTCCCAAAAACTTCCATTTCTCAATCGTGTTTTGGTCAAATTGTCACACAAACCATCACGTCAACTGTCAAACGTGCAATGCGGTCGGGACACTGTTAGGCAACACGCGTATCACTTGCAAATAACGGGTTGCGCAGAATCAGATTCATGAGAATATTGATTCGGTCGGCTCCGTCGTAACTCGGTTTTAGTGAATTTGAACAACATTAGCCGGGAAGAATAAACACAATTAAATATTTATCCAACGCTATTTTGTCTCCCTGCAAAGGTGAAGAGATAGTTTTGGAATGAATAGAAAACATTAGCAGCTGGATGAATGGAGAAAAAGCGGACTGAATGTATGGGACTTGGATGTCGGTCACGTGACTTTGTTGATGTTCTGAATTTTTAAATTTAACAGAAAACAAATAAACGAAAATCGAAATACTTCCAATTTTGAAAAAAATCAGTCTGTATAACGCAGAAGTAACCAATTAACTTAACAATACTACCCGTTCACCTTGACTAGCTTAACAATTTATACAAAAACTTTTGGAACTAGAAAGTATTGAATTTTATATTAAGGGTTGGAGTAAGAATATGAAATGAGATGCGACGAGGTAGCAATATAGCTGAGTAATTAATTAGAAAAGAGTAGAAAATGGACGCGCAGGTCTCCCATTCGAAACTACGTACTATGATAAAATTATTCTTTCTGACGTTCACTGACATTATGACATCAAAAGTGGGATATTAGGTTGGTATCAGTTGATACGGCTAAATGAATTTGTGTGTATAATATATGTGACATAACTGAGAGTATCTGGAAAGGTAATGTAAAGTTGTAACTGGGGTAGCATATTGCGAGATGATACAAAAGAGTAGAGTGCTAGAGTGGCTGGTTAGCTCCATGAAAGAAAGATAACAGATGGACGCGTAAGTTCCCAGTCTTATTTTGCAAGGTTGAACGAGATTATAGCATAGTTAAAGCTTATTTTAAAGAAGAACCTACATTGCATTTTTAGTTAATCTAGACGAGTGCTAACAGAGTGCTCCCTCAAACAAAATTGTACATAATAAAAAATCCTCGTTTTCCAAAAATTTTAAAAATGTACTAAAAATTCAAGCCAAAAAGTCGATCTAAAATCAAAACCAGATATTGACGTTTTGTTAATACTTTATATTATTTGTTAAGTGGTAAAGATAAGTTTACCAGAAATAATTAAATATTTACGTATTCTAAGTTTAAATCAATATATTTTATTACTCTTTTATTCAGCAATCTGTCTTTACATGTAAGTTATGTGGTTACAAGATTAGCTTTTTAATTATTTTTTCTATTAACTACAAAAACTGGTGGCAGAACATAGAATGAGTTGGAAGCACAATGGTACAACTTTTGAAAACTATTTCTAATGATACAGCTTAACTAAAAAGTGGTGATGCGTTGCCTGCCCTATCCGCATCACCATGAACCGCTACTGTATAGTGACTGCCTCGACACATGTTTCGCAAAAATTGGTGCAATTTTTTTCAAAGTTGTAATTATTTGGTTTCTGACAAATTAATACAAATAATGTTTATAAACGGAAATAGTTACTTTTTTATAATTACAGTTGAATATTCTTGTTTGGTTAATTGTACATAGTTAGTTTTGAATCCAAGTTTAATTTTTGTATTTTATTGGTTTTCTAATAATTTGAATTTTCTTTTTTTGTCTACCGATTTGATCGACCTACAAAAATAATACAAAAAAATTAGTTTTGCTTTCTCATAAATTAAAATATAAGGTGACAAAAGCACCTACTAACCGTCCTTTACTATATGATGCACCTATAATCTTTTCTTTCTTTCTTTTTCTCTTCTTCTTTTATCAGCAAAGCCACAGCACGTATTCTGTTGCTTGGCGATTTCAAAATAGAAATATTCAATCAGTAAAATTAGCAACACCGATTTGTCCGTTGCGTAGCATGTATTACGTAGAGCAAATCGGCGCGTATCGTCGACGCTGACGGTACGCGCTGACGATACGCCCCATGTGAAACGGGACTAACGTATTAGAATTATATCAGTGTATATGGATTATCATACAACGATTATATATTTAAAACTGTACCCCCAGTTCTCCAGCTTGATAGCTCCATTTATTCTGAAACGCGTCATATCGTAATTGACCAATAACATAAGCTCTGTCTGATATCCTAATTTAGTGGAAAGCAGAGAAGTTGTCAGCTCACCCGTCTTTAAAACTAAAACTAAACATTTTCAGCTATTAGGTAGAATTTGAAGCAGCTGCTTGGAGACACAGATCAATCAATAATTTTCTAAAACTCAAATCAATGGTGTGATATTCTTATAGATATAAATATAATATAAATTGTTATCTATCACTTGATTTTTAAAATATACCTCTTTAATGTTTTTTCTTTTTATTATCCATGTAAAATAAATCCCTTCAACGTTCTCCTAATTTTTTTTTCATATTACCCTTGGTAATACCAATAATGTTCTTATAAAAAAAATCTGCTTTCTGTAATCAACAACTAAATTCTTATAAACAAAGTTAATTTATAACTAATAAACTTTACTTGTTGTAAGGTTCATTACAAACCATTCAAGACACCTTCTAGTAGAGGTTTCAACACCATGAAATTTGTTACTACTAGCGGACATGGTTCAGTTAAACATATCTCAAAATCACTGCCATTAAAATCATTAAGCAAAATGGAAACGCTAACAATATTGTTAAAAAATAGCGTATAATAATTACAACAATTGACCATGTGGCGAGTAAATCAATTAAATATTAACTGCCAGGGTTGCGCTAAAGTTTATAATGTTATAAATGTTTGTTACTGCTATTTGTTAAATAATTTTCCTAGTCTAAAAGCTAGTTCTATTCAAAGTATGTAAATTAATAAGCGCGTACTTGAGCAATTTTGGCCTATGATTTTCAGACCTTCTCTTGCATTAACGTAAAGCCTCGAAATTTCGCTTTACTAACTATAGCAATAGAACGATGTTTAGGAAACTTTCTTTTTAGTAAAGTTTAATATTAACAAGTATTAAATTTGATTGAGATAACATTACACAGATTTTTTTAGCAATATAATTATATAAAATTTTATTTCGCTTTTCTGCAAATATACCACAAAATTAATTTCAAATGTAATGAATCCTTGAAGTGCTGCTTTTGTACGTTTGGTTTTGAGGTAGAAAAAAAATAATAACGTTATCTGATGGTAAAAAAATTGTGATTGATGCAGCAAAGGCTCGAAAGCTGTAATTAAGGGTTAAAACTAATCCACTCTATGAGCGGACGGTAGCTGGACACAGTAATGATTGATGAAGTAAAGGGTTTGGAAGTAATGCGTCATCTCTACCTCAAACATGAAATTGTACGTTTCTGTTTTGATTTTGATTAAACCGAAACACGAAAAATCGTTTCGGGACTCTTACATGGGGGTTAAAGCACGTGCGAAATAAAATCGACGATCGAATTCGTGGGGAATTTACGCATCATGGAGCCATCGACGCCTGGCGTTAGCCGAAGGCGACCTTTGACCCGACGCCTATAGCTCTCGTTACGTGGGCTGTCAGAAATGAAATGTGACAGGAGAATGAGCTATATCATTGCGGGCCACTTATTGATATTTCTCTTTCGTTCTTTTTCCGTTAATGATTTTATGTTAACAATCGATATATTAGCTCAAACTTTTCTATAGTTTTTAATTAGTTTTAGTTAGTTTGCAGTTATCGAAAGAGAAGTTTCAATTATTTTGGTCAAACACTTGAAAACGCCTTCAATTTTATCTATATAGATGTATATATATCGTATATACTCTTCCCATCCAATTATTGAGTATTGCGTCTGAGGAAATTACAATAGCTATGTCGTACAACTTGAGACTTGTGCAGAAATCAATATTCCGATGTTAGGGCGAGTTGCTGTTTGCCTAAAGTTGTTTACTTGCGCTATGTTGGAGATCCAATCTTCGATGTGTAAGCCAATCTGCCAAAGCAATTAGTTATGCCGCGGCTTAAAGATACCTACTTCATTCAATCACGTTAAAGGATCTTTCCGCCCACGCAACTTTTTCATCGTTGTTTACTAGACAAAGACTCTTGAATTGTCGACTTAACGGTGGAGATTCGGGGTTGGTGAGAATCGAAAATTTTACTGGTCAACTCGGTCACCTTCGTTGAACCGTACAGACATCTATTCTGAACTGTAGGACTATATTGCCTGCATTTTGTCGGGGAAAACTGGGGATGAAATGTTTCCCAATAGAGCAAGAAAGTTGCAAAATTTATTTCGAACCAATTGAATTAACGATTTCAGTAATAAATCTCAATTATTTCGTTCAACCACTAACCGCTGCAGCGCATTATACTAGAGTACGCAAAGGTTGACGGAATAAAGAAATTGTAAATTGACCGTCAGTCTTACATATAATTGAAAAATAATTTTCATAATATGTATTAATATATGGAAGATTTTGATTACGATCTCCCTTGGAAAAACAAAGAAGGTGAGAATATTACTCCATGGACATGGTCATTTAAAAAAAAAACAAGATTTGATAACATTTAAATCCACGTGCTATCTTCCTCATTTATTAGTTTATCATCTAATCATCTTTTTCATTTACAAAACAGATTTTTTATACAAATTCGATTTTCCAATTGGAACCGCGGCTACATGTTACTTATTGCTTTTAATATTTTTTCAATGTTCACATATCTTTCTGTTAACTTTTCCTTTGAACCTGTGGCATCCCTGCTTACTGTATTGGACATACAATAACCACTTCTTGAATCGTCGCTCGAGAAATCGACATAATGAGGTATTTCTGTTAGTACTTCTGTAAGTGACGGCAGTCTCAAACTTCACTGAGAGTGTAGCATATATATTTAATAATTGGTATAATTGAGAACTTTAATTATTATATTTTAGTGGTCTATTAGAGGCTTTATTATGCTAATTATACCTAATCATTAAAAATATTAGAATCAATTCTACCAGAAAATAAGTAATAAAACCGCTTTTACCAATGGCCTTTAAAAGAAGAAGGAGAGTGTCACCAGTTTTTGAAAGCAAAATCGCGTTTAACGGAAAACTCGATAAAAGAAAAAAATAATTTAAATAAACAATGGCGGTGGTCTAAGGAACTCACTCGTGATCACCGTCTGATTTCTATCGGGAAGCAGGGCCGCGGTTCGCTTTCCCGCCAATTCAACTAGATTTGCATACATTTTTCTGAAGGTATTTATCTCATGTGGAACATTGTTACATACCAAGCTAGTACATGAAGGAGAATATGAAGCAATTTTACTCATCAACTCTTCTAGCCATCCAGTGGTGTACCCAAGGGAGTGGATCGAAAAGGTTCAATGCAGTATTTTAAGAAATCTGAACTGAACGACTTAAATTAATTTAAAATAGCGCCGCCGAGGGATTTCTTTTTGGAATAATAATAACACAAGTGAAAAGAATTCTCCTATCATTCATTTTGCTTTGTTTCCTTCATTTTGTTTTAATAAATAATTTTGTCAAGAAGAAAACGACGCAAGTATATTATATCACCATTATCACCCTTACTAGGATGAGTCTCAATAGCGCAAAGATCAAATGTTCGAATAATAAAACATAAATAAAATCAAATAACAATATATATCGAGTCGTTTTCAAACCTTGGTCAGCTCTTCAAAAACTTTATGAGGGGATAATGGTATGTACATCCCTATGAATTGACAGAAGAAATCAACCACTAAATTTCTTCTGAGAGAAATGTTTTGTCATTATTGTTGAATATGGAAGAGATTAACGTTTCCACGAACTTGTGATGTTGAATTGCGTAACTAGGGCTTCGCCCTTTTAAGTGTGACAAATGAACGTTATGGTGTTGCAACACTAGAATATTCTTTGCACCAGAGTTTTCTTCAGTCCACTGAATAATTTTATTTAAAGATTTCAATACTACTCCAATGGAAATGAACTTATATGATGATTTTCAGCAACATCACTGTCTTCATCTTCTACTTCAATTAATCTTCTTATTTGTTGGGTGGCGGTGCTCATGCCAAAAGCTCAACATCCTGTAGATTATGTACATTCTAGATTTTCATCGTTTCATCGCAACTTTGAAACATTTAAAAAAAATTCTAATTACTGTTTCATTAAATTTTCTCCATGTTAAATTAAAGTGTAAAACTCCTCTCTGTATCTATATATGTTACGGCTGCTCTTGCACAATTTTTTGCAAGCACGCCAGTGTTGAGTGAATAATATATTATTCACTCAACAACGCCAATTAACAAATTTTTAAGATAAAATAGTTTTGTAAGACGAATTGAATTTTGATCAATGGATTGGATTAGTGGAGTAATATTTGGTAATATGTGCATAACAGTAATGCAATAATCAATGCTGTTAAGTTCTTCTGCGAGTGTATGGCTTAATTGTTATATATTCTTTTGCCTGAAATTATAAAAGTACTTGGATATTCTGATAAATCTGGCAGATTGAGCAAAAAAGTAGCTAAGATATGAAGATAACAATCACAGCTGCACTGATTGTATTAAGTTGTTGTGGTCCCAAGAATAATATAAACTTTCCTGATTTGGTGGCATAAAACTGAAAAAAATAAGAAAACTTGGTAAATAATTATTTCAAGAAAATAACGGATGTTTCGCGTTTGTGTATAATCTGTGTATTGTACCGTCTTTAACTAATTTGTCTTTTCAGTAACGACATCATTAATTTAATTTTTAATTTTTATATTTATGCTTTATTGTGTTAATTAAAAAAGAAGTACTCTATATATTCAATTAAATTTTGTTTAAATTAATTTGGCCTTCATATCCAAAATATCTGATTTTATCGTTCTTTGTTTACAAAACCACATGGTATAAATTATGATAAAAAAATTTATTATTAAAACGATTTCGTGACGGTCAAGTATTGTTCTTATTATACTATTACGCTATTTAATGTAATTTTCGTAGTAAAGTTCGATTATTTACAGAATTAAGAACAATTATCTAAAATTGCTTCTATTATTCTCCATTGCTTCAAAGTGCCTTTAATATATTATGGTTATCAGTGGCGGCCCATTGTTTAAATTAGATGAGAGGGCAACCTATAGGACAAACTTATAAGTATCTAATAACAAATTGATACTTTAGTGAACTGATTTGATACTTATTAATTTATATTTTACAATCAATTTTAGTAAGTTTCCAGATCACCTTTGAGGTACTACTATCAATCCGTTGACCTATAAAAAGAGTCTCGCCAGTAGCCCTACTCCCAACAAAAAACTGGAAAATGATTCTTACACCAAATTAACCCTATTAACGTAAAATTGGAATATAAAAGCGAGATTTTTTTGAAAGAAAGAATTTTTGATCTAAAACAGACATTTGCTTAAGAGTCTTATAGATAACGTATATTCGTGTATCTTTTTGAGCTAAAAAATGACTAATAACCAGATTATTAATAAGTTCACGTTCAATAAAGCATGTAGCTAGCGCGCAAAGCCTATCTTGGCCCATAGTATTTCCGGAAAAAGTCTTAATTCTTTTTAAAGATAAAAAGCAACGTTCGCTTTCAGCTGTTATCATCGGGATTGTATAAATAATTCTTAACAATTTGACAGATTCACGGAAAGCATTTTGAAGGTTATTGTCTAAAACAAATTTCAGAATGTGAAGAGCTCCATTGGCTTGACGAAAATCTTCCCTGCTATATATGGTTATTAATTCTTGCTTTAATGAAAAGGAATGTAACTTAAAAAATAAAGCCGCAGTACTAAAAAAATGCTGCGAGAAGTTTACAGCAAAATCTTTAAAAGAGCTTGCCTCAAAGAGTAAAGAAGCTTCCAAATGATTATTAACACAAAATCTATCTGTGATATTTTTTATAATAACATCACATAATTCTTTGGCCATTTGCATGTTTCTGTTTACATATCGAGCTCGCTTTGTAGGTAGGGGTTTTGATTTATCATTAGCATTATAATAGTCATGATCAACCTCTTTTCTGATATTCTGCACCTCATTCTTAAAATCGGAAATGTATTTTTGAATTTTGACATTATCTAACGGGCGTAGTTTATAGAGAATATCACTGTGTGGTAAAATTTTATTAAAGAAATATAACCAAAAATTGAATTCTTCATCTTTCAAATAATTTATTAAGCCGGTTGATTGCTGAATGGTTAGTTTATCATTTTCATTATTAGTAATAAATTCAAAGCATTCAAGGAGTTCTTGTTTATATTTAAAAACAGTACAAACAACTCTGGAGTTAAAATTCCAACAAGTATTTGATCCGCGCGGCAGTCTTTTCATAACTATATTATCAAGAATTTGTATTCGTTGGGGTGATCTAGAAAAAAATGTTGAAAAAGCAGAAACATTTGCAAAAAATACTAGAACTTGCTTACTTTGAGTGGCAGCTCTTTCTAGAATTAAATTTAATTGATGAGCATAACAATGAAACTACTCTCTTGTAAACTGAACTGACTCTGGCTTGCACTCCATTATTTCGGCCACTCATAACAGCAGCCCCATCATAACTTTGAGCTATTAGCTTTTCAGGAGATTTGCTTAAATTAATTTTCTCTAATTCAGAAAAAATTACGGTACTTATGTCTTCTGCGTTATGACTAGGCGGTATTAAGTATCCCATAAAACGTTAATATATTCTAGCTTCTTTAACATAACGTACTATAAAGACTAATTGGGGTATGTTCTCATTATCAGTGGTTTTGTCAGCTTGAATTGCAATGTACTTACTTTCTTTAATTTCGTTTTTTATTAAATTCAGAGTTACCGCTAATATAAAATCTAATAATTCATTTTGAATTGTCTTTGATAAACCAGAAAATACAGCATTTTTCGATTGCTTTATATGTGATTTGAGAAGTAAATCAATTTCGCTTATAAAATTTATTAAGCCTCTAAAAATGCCCGGGTTGTCGCTATCCAATGTTTCGTCATGTCCTCGCAATGCTAATTCAAGTACACCACAAAATTTGATGCAGTCAATAAG
Source organism: Pyrochroa serraticornis (assembly GCA_905333025.2). Classification (NCBI taxonomy): domain Eukaryota; kingdom Metazoa; phylum Arthropoda; class Insecta; order Coleoptera; family Pyrochroidae; genus Pyrochroa; species Pyrochroa serraticornis. The sequence continues at coordinate 723,256 of HG995157.1, read as the reverse complement.
TTTTCCTAGAAAGTAACCGCTTTCTTTTACTTTTTCATTATGCTTTAGCACTTCAATCCGATAAGAGTTACTTAACTGATTTCGTAGCTCAACATAGCCTAAAGTTGCAAATTCGAAAGAATAAAACAAATGCCTTTGACATATTGAATGCTCTTTTTTATTTTTACACACAAGTGCTTCAGATCAGTTATGCCTGTGTAGACCCAAGCGGGATCACAATCGTCGGACTCCATCAATAAACACACAAAGCAATAAAATGAATTGCTAACATTGCAACCACATAGCCAATCTGCATTTTGGTACATACCTGCATTGAATGATCTTACCTCAATTTTGCCCTTCACCACATGTTGTTTTAGGATCTGAAGATTAGGCCGAAATGGACCCAACTCATTTATTTTCTTACGATCCTCGAAACTTAATCTCCTCAATCTTGCGGCGATAATTGCTTGACGGTATTTATTGCTTCAATTAGAACACAAAATCACCCAACTGCTGAATCTCAGTAAAAACGATAAACTAGAACGGTAGAGCAACGAAATTATTTCACACCTGGATAAACCGCAAATACGCTACACCACACCACACTTGCATGTATTGTATTTAGTTTATAAGCAGATTGTCGTTGCCGAACTCTTTGAAACAACGGCAAAGTTCGAGAACGTTGGGGGTTCGGGTTTAACAAGTTACTCTATTGGCTTAGGCAAAATAATTCTTGTCCCTCCTCAACGCTGTTGTCAGCGTTTTTTAAAGTACTCTCGATGTATAATTGCATGGGAAAATAAGGAGAACATATGCCAAGTTTCATGCAATCTGGCAAAGCACAGGGGGCAACGCCAAGCTAGCTCACAGCGCGCAGCCTTCAGTTTGGAAGCGGGAAACTTAAAATAGAAGCAAGTAATATATCTAATAGCCTTTATAAATATTTCGCCTGTGCTTAATACATTCTCTATTTTTCTGGGGAGCTTTGAGAGGGCATTGCCCCTTTGCCCCTCCTACACCAGCCGCCACTGATGGTTATTGACCTTTGGTGATTATTGCATCCACGCATTTATCATAAAAGCCCATTGAATGGAAAGGTTTACTTCTTATAATTACTCTAGTCGACATAATTTTGTCATTATTTAATTAATTTCATAAAAAAATGAAATCAATTACTTCCATATGAATCACTAAAAAATCTAGATCTTGCGATACGTCAATTTTAAAAAAATATTTTGGAAAATTGTTTTTTTGTTTAGAATTTTAAACAAAATAAAAGAACTTTTACCTATCATTAACGTTGTTAGATTTTTTCTGCCTGCTTTTTTATCTAATGAATAATATAAATCAATAATATACAAGTCAGAATTTTTAGGAATTTTACTTATGAGTTATGCATAAGTAGAACATATACATTTTAATTCTCCTTAATAATAATAATAATAATCTTTATTAACGGCAAGGCCATTTTATAGGTAAATACATCATATCAAAATAAAGCAGACATGAATAAAAAAATTATAAAACAATGATTTGAACAGAACAAAGATAGGACCAACAACTAAACATTAGGAACAATTTTTAATTTATTCTTAAATGTTGTCTGAGAATACTGAAAAAAATCGAAATGTGACATTCGAGCATTCACACATTCGGGAAATGGGACTATTTAGCATGTAATTAGTCTTCGCTGTTTCAACAAAAAACAAACAGCTAGTTCTGGCAGACTTACCAGGTACATGAAATTGGATGTAAAAGAGTAGCACAGGGCAGTCAATCACGAAATAAATAATTTTATCCTATTAATAATCAATCCTATTGATTTTTAAAAAGACTTAACTTAGACAATTTATGTCTTATCCTATCTTTAACTTCGTTCTTTAACATATTATAATAGTGCAATCTCTACAGAATTAAATTGTTCTCATTTCATCGCAACCATCCATTGCTGTGGCAATGTTTCTTCAGCGAGAAACCTGTTAATTTAAAAGTTAGGCATATTTTTGGCAAATCATACAGCCTCTTTTTGATACATATTTTATTATTATTACCCTAACCGATCCCTTGTTAATAGCTTATAAAAAATTGCTGCAAATATATTTACTTACTTATGAAAAGACATTTTGCCTCGCGTTTCCGGCTATTTGGTGTAGCCAAAAGCTACACAATACATCAGCATTCTTGTAAACAAAAATCAACTACTTACTTATTACTTACTACTCGTACTGTTTGTAAATTCTACTATCAAAACAATAACATAAATTACAACGCAAAAATTAATGATATTCCAAGAAATAACGACTTGAAATGATTGAAACGCATGTATTTTGGCGACAATCACTTGCACAACTGTCCCACAGTCACGTGGCCAACCAGCGCTATCTCACTTGTATGTAGTTCGCGATGGTTCTCTACTACTCATCTAGACGGAGTATTCTAAGATCATTGAATTGCACCAGCCACATATACCATTCTAAGATCTGAGACACATTCGATATGCATTTTAGTAAAATGCAATTTTGACTTGTGCGGGCACTTTGAAATGAAAATATATGAACTAGCCAGATGTGTTGCTTATGCCATGTGGATTCTAAATCTATAAGTCGTACAAAAATCATACAGTGCGTGCGGACTCAAAATGCAAACTTCAAACTAATGGTATCACGAGAAAACTACAATATTGTGCCCGAAAATCCAAATATTCTCTGTAGACGTTCTATTTTTAAAATATTTAAGTTTGATGCTGTTTTGGAGCTACCATTGAAACGCCGTTGACTTTATTTCAGAGAAAATTTTAAATCGCCGTTTTCTCAGTTCGGTATGGCACATTTTTCGCTTTACACGCTGTTCTCAGTTGCCGTTGCGCGAATCTAAAAATTTCATTTTAGTAAAATATGAGACGTTTTTTCTTGTTAACCCGATTATTGCTCGCTGGTTTAACTAATTTCATAGAACATCGCTGTTTGTTTCATTTAGCAAGAAAAAGTGTTGGTTAAACTGTCAACTGTCAAAGTTTTGTCCAGGAACCTTTCCCAAATTTGTCGAATTTAATTTGTTATTGTTTTGTGTGTGCAAATTTCTGCAATCTTCTGAAACATGTAGCTAATGTAGCAATACTCAAAGCGGGTTCAAACTGGTAAATTCGCAATTGGCATTGACGCTTGAAAACTGACATTGTTGACACAACACTCCAGTTGAAACGTGGTCCCGGGATTCAATATTCAATATTCGAACCGGACCATTTTGTGACGTCACGCATTGAATTGGTTCAACTATTTTGAAAATAGTTCAAATAATCCCAGGAAAACGTTTCAACCGGAGTGTTGTGTCAACAAAGTCAGTTTTTAAAAAATCAATGCCAATTGCGAAATTACCAGTCAACTAGCCGTTTTTGTAAATTAGAAATAATGGAAATGCACGGGTTCTCGCGACTGGAATTATAAAAAACTCTTCTATGAGACAGATTATAAAACCGCGTTCAGACACTCGTGCTCGTACTCGTGCTGGTGACTTGTTCTGTGTGGGTAATGAAAAGTCACAAGTCCGTGCTTCTCAACAAACCACCCAATCCAGTGTGACGTAGCCTCTACGAGCCCCATAAATATGGACTAGCTCGACGAGGATACGCTAATTTTACAAGCAGTTGCAACGTTTGCGCATGCGCTAGATATTTAAGATTTGCCGCAAATATTTGAAAAAAGTGCGGGAGGAATTTAAAGAAGCCGGGAATAATGACTTGACTCTCTGTGACAGGGCTCGAAAGCGTGTTTTCTCTACTTATAAGTTGTAACACGGATTTCGCCCGCCTCTGTAATTTTTTTGTTGTCGAAATTCAATACATAGCAATTCAATATCTCACAAAGTAGAAAATAGTTATTAAGTAATAAAGCAAGTACATTTATTTCTTTTATGACATTATTGATTGACAAATTTAAAAATAAATATAATATATAGTTCAGAGAAGTTAATAGTTATACAATAGTAATGTTTGCAAAATTCTGATATTATATAATGAAAGAATATATAATCTAGTAAACTCTAATTTTTCGGTTTCTTCTGTGAATAGTACGTTTGTCCATCAATTTTCCTCTTAGCACTTGGGGGTGATTCTTCGGTTTTTCTTACACTTGATATGGATTTGGTAAACTATTTAATAGCCTTATCGTTATTCCATTGATATATTATGCTGAGCAGTTCTCCAAGAATTTTTTCTATTTTCTTGAACACGAATGCAAGATTTTTTCCATCCGCATTCCATTCCTCAACTTTCAGTGCCACAGATACCATATCATCAGGGTTTCTTCTTTTGTCAATATTAAACTTTTTTCTTAAATACTGTAGATCAGTTCTGTTCAATAAATTAATCCTCTCTATTGGCTTATTTTGAACCTTCCTTACATCCTTCAAAATTCTTGGAGATGAAACTCCACTTTCTAATTTATTAGAGACGTCTTCTTGTTCTATTTTTGTTAAATGTTGGGCTCTTAATTCATTCTTATGTTCAACAGGAGTTTCGACAAAATTTACATGCACTTCACCTAGAAGACCGTTGTCAATATGCAGTAGGTACAGTCTATTAATTTTTCAATAAATTATAAATATAAATATACGCACTAATTTAGTTTAGTTTACTTACTATTAGAAAAAAATTTAGCAACAATTCTAGAAGGGCAAACTCCATTTCATTTTATGCTAATGCGTCTTGAGGATTTATTTTTCAACAACAGCAGGTTGCAGAAATTTGCACACGCACAAAAATAACCAAATAAATTTGACAAATTTAATTTCAATTCGCTTATATTCTTCATGGGAACTTAATAAGACAGAAGTGAGAAAAAGTTAGTTGTTATTTTCAACAATTTATTTTCTGTGATGCTCAAGAAGCAGGTGGATAGGCATGTTACACATATATTTAACTTTGAAGTTATTAAATTTTGAAAGCAATTTTTGGTCTGAATACATGTCGTGTAATGGCATGTAGGAACCACATTTTGTACCCTCTCTTGACGGGTTTCAGCGGCATGCGTTACCGAAACGAGATACGGTATCTGAATCTAATCATAGATTCGTCTATAGACTGGCAATGTGAGGGCTTGTAGAATTTGGCAAAACATTGGCCGCAGCTTGTACAATTTGTCATATGTGAGTTGTACCTCTTTTAGGTTCCAAAAAAATTTTATTGAGATGAATCTGTTCAAGAAGCCAACTAAAACGATTCCGTTACATGGATGTGGCAATAAATTAATCTCGAACATCTGTACAAGCAGACCAATAATCTTTGTAACTAGACAGCTTCTTAGTTCTTGAGTAAAAAAAAAGATTCAAAGGGCTCTCTTGGTGGTCGTCAGGTACACCCGACACCATTGAAAATGTCCACCTAAAATCGATTGGGTCGTCAGAAAACGCTCAAAACTGCTTTCCTTGACAAGTGAGTGTGCGCTGCGATGCCAAGTTGTCGTGTAATTTTTAAAATAACCCGCCAATTTCACCGGTTCTACAGTTTGCGGCAGACATCGTTGACGCATGCTTTGTAACATTACATTATGGCGATATGTATTTGATTTAAAAAGTTGTCGTCAATGTCAGCTAACAGAAAGGTCCGAAATTTTGATTTAAGCTATTCTTTGTAATTTTGACTAATTGAGTAATCAATAATTAATAAAGTCGACTGTTTTAGATAATCGTATTTGAATAATTCGGTTTTACATTATTATTGCCTTTCTTATAAATTTCAATATGTAATGCAAATTATCTGAGTTAATTTCGGAAGTTCTAGAATTCCTGCCAAGAAAATCTTAAGCAAGCATACGATGGATAATTTGGATGGATCCAAGTATAAAATATTTCCTTGAATCGGTTTTAATTCTTATGTATATAAATAATTAGTTGTTTTATACATTTTCCAATTGTTTCATGGGAAGTCACATCTATTGGACCATCGGATTTTACAGCTCAACGTTATTTCTTATCTGCCTACCTGCTTGGGGAGAGTGGTCATTGACATTTGAAGCGGAAAGCTCATATCGACTGTTGTTATTTTTCAGACGAAAACCTTACCGTAAAAACACAAAAATAAATTAAAATCTAAATATATTTTTATTCAAATATATATAAAAGAAAATTGGGTAAACATTTTAAAAGACTAGTAATATTGATGCGAAGTTACATTTATTTTTAAACTGTCATCAGATTTTCTCCGCAATAAAATGATAACACTGGAATCAAAATTTAGTAGGCCAACGGTAGTAATTAGATATTTCAGATTGCACCATCGATTTTAAAGCTAAACTTTATTTCTTATCTGTCTACCTGCTTGGGGAGAGTGGTCATTGACATTGAAACGGCAATTTAAAAATCTCTTCTGAAATACAATCAAGAGTGTTTTAATGGTAGCTTCAAAACAATGCCTCAAACTTAAATATTTTAAAAGTAGAACGTCTACAGAAAATATTTTAATTATCGGGCACCTTAAACTACAATATTGTAGCTTTCTCCTGTTACTATTACTTTAAATTTTGCATTTTGTGTCCGTACGCACTGTACAATTTTCGTACGACTTACGGATTAAGAATCCACAGGACATAAGCAACACATCTGGGTAATCTGCGAGTCCATAATAACTGAGATTGACTCATATCTGAGCATTTTTGATGGTTGCGGGGGAGAACGTGAAAAGGGGTAGAAAAGGCATAGGCGGGTGGTGACAGAAGGGACAAAAATAGAAAAATGTCGAAAAAATTTCAGATTTGGATGCAAAGTTTCTTTATCACAGCCAGGTAAAGGCTCCATTACAAACAAATAAACTAACACATAGACAAAAGATAAGAATTCAAAAATAAAAACGGGATTACCGAGAAAGTACCTTATACTGCGCCACTGGTTAACAACGTGGGAGCAAGTGAAAATGTTTGTTAAGATTGAAGTTACTCGGTGAACGCAAAAGTTGCTATCGGCTCCTTCCGTGCTTTTCCGATTATTTGCTCCCGGTTTGTCTTGTTGAGGACTAGTTTGGTTCTCCATTTTTGGAGCGCAAGCTTCAGTTCGTTTTTAAAGCTTATCAACTGAATAGAATTTGTACGTAACTTCATAGTAATGGTGTTTTGATATTCGACATTAGTCACTCGCAGTTATTTGGAACTCGTACTATAGTTTATATATTTTTGTTTTAAAGTGCCCACTTTAATTTTCGGTAAAAATATTTTGTGATTTAATTTTTCCAAGAAAATAAATATTAAAAATAAATTTATCGTACAAACTTTTCTCGCGCAATTGCCACCAATCAGAACGCAGTCGGTTTTGGAATTTTAATATTGTTGTGTTGGCACCAAAATCGGACAACTTGTCTGTTTACTAAGCTCTTAGGCTAGATGTGCATGAACGATTTTGTGTTCAACTGTGTAACAACTGTTTTGACCCTCAAGAGAAGGCACTCCCGCTAAAAGCTGAAACACCATTTTCCTGATAACGAACCAAAGTCGACATAGGACCAGCAACAAGAAGAAATATTCTATACCATCATCACGACAATACTGTGAGTCCTTTTTTGCAATTTCCTAGTTATAGTGTGCTTAATAATTTATTCACGGTTTAATTGAGATCACGTTGATAATTTATGTCAAAATCAGAATCTGAAATCGTTAACTTTATAGAAGGAATCAATACATTAGCAGTTGCAAAAATTAATATTAAAATAGATACTAACGTAAATCCATTTACAATGAATATAACAAATCAAGCAGTAAGAGGTCAACTTGTACCTAAAATCAATTATCAACTTTCAAAATCTTTCATTTATACCATTCCGAATTATACGGAAATTCCCATACAACGGTTATTTGAAATTTTTCACGTGACTCGGAACACGCTATGATTGGACGTGACGAATGACGTCACCCAGCAAAAAATCTCTTTGAGTCTGCCAGTCGGTTACTTACACGCGATTTATTTTTCTAGCAAATTAAATTCATTCTCACAATTTTCTCCGTTTAGCAATTAATTAAAAGTGCTTTGCGTTTTGTCGAAGTGCAAAATGACAAAGGATTTGTGAAATGCTGTCAATAAGGAAAAAAACACCTGCAGTTTACAAATTTTGAGTGAGATCGATGTTATTGGAACGGTATGTACTTTTGAGGTTAAGGCTGTTTTCACGCTTTCAACGAACTTCAAATTTTGTGCGGTGGTCGGTGGTTACTAATTTTAAAACTTTATACCTACCCCCTACCCGCACGCCTGCTGTATAGGAGTAGTGTGATATAGAAAAGGACAAACGTATTCGAATCAGTCTGAGCTTAGTTTCTGCTTCTCTGAATATGATTTATGAGGTTTCTATGGGTGCGATTGGTAGCACAGCTTTGCTATTGGGTCGAACGTGCCGGCAAGATTTTACAGACATCTGTCCTGCAAATCAACGTAGACTAATCCGAAAACCATAAACACCCTTCACGTCTGTTTATAAATAGTAAAATATAATAGATTTCTGATCGCTTGAAGTAGGAATTTTTACTTCTTTTTTTACTGATAAGAACATGAAAGATACGCGATAGGTCCTGTAACTTGGTAAATTGCAAGCAAGTTCAAGTTACTTGATTTGAAGCACTTAGTCATTTACATAGCAAATAATAATACGTAACAGTAACCCTAGGTTTCCAAAATAATTGTTAGCCTTGCATGCAAAAGAAATTAGCATTAGATATGACTATGGGTCATAAGCTGCAGTCCCAAAGTATTTATAAATTTAAAAATTCTAATAGGAAGCGGAATGGGGTACTTGCACGTATTTTTTTTTAAACTGGTTTTTAAAATACATATGACCATGTGCATATTTTTTTCATATTGTGAACACGCCATGAATACTCATGGCCGAAATATTTTATTATTCCTAAAATTTAAAAAATGAAACGACCACGTTTTAGACTTGACTTCTGAAAGAAATAAAATAGTAAGAGCAGTGTTATGTACACTTTTTGTTAGATGAAGGTGTAGGCCTGGTTCCATTCAATGCGATAGATTGGGACTTGGGACCCCGGCCCATCCGACTTCTTGACCCAAGTTCGGCATATTTCACAATTTGCAGGTCACAATTACCCCGTTTCTGTAGCAGTATCAAGAAATCATAAATCACAGTGATTTGTATCTCCAAGTAACAAAAGCAACCTGTGATTTTATTACTATTTAATTATTTAATGCCTGTTTGATCGACGTCTACTTTACTTTGACAAAACTCAAAAACGAAATACCTTCCTTAAAAATCTCATGTCTGTTTGATCGACGTCTACTTTACTTTGACAAAACTCAAAAACGAAATACCTTCCTTAAAAATCTCAGGTGTAAATAACGATTTAGAATCTTTTTATGGATTTAATTGCAAAGCATGCGAGCCCCCGAGATCAGACTTCTAAGGAGAATTTTTCACATGCATCATCGTTAAGGTGATAAAATTACAATCGATATACATTCGTTTCTTCTAAAACTAAAAGTACCCCAATCAGTGGCGTAACTAGGAAATGCAAGGTCTGAGTTCCAAGTCTAAATCCGGGCCCCCTGTCCCAAGAATCAATAATAATAGTAGTACTTCTTCGGAATACTTACAATGTAGGACTTGTCTCATTTCAAATAATTTGTTATCAGATAAATTTTTACTTGTTAATATTTCAGACGGCAAGACGCTAAAATTCTTACAAAGTTCATACTTCCTGATGAGCACTAGTTCTAGTTTGCAACTAACTTATGGCAATATCTAGAGATTCATAAAATATATTGATTTTAAAGAAATCTTGGAGAGTTTCAATCCGATTGATGATTATTAGTTTCATCAAAATACGTTTTCGCTCTCCATTTTTTTGCCAAATTAATTGCTTCTATTATGACTTCATCAAATTTGTTCGTAATTTTTCTCAGATTTGTGTAGGCCGTGTCGAATAATTTGCTTGCTTCTAAAATGTTCTGTTGTTTACTTTGAACCAATTAGGATACCTTGCCGGTAGTAATTAGAATTTTGGTTTCTGAAATAATCAGAAAAATTTTTTCAAAGTTTTCAAATTTATTTTTCATTGATCTAGCTTCTTCAATTTTGGCTTTATTTAAAGAAGTCAATATAATTTTAGACAACGTTTTAAATATGGCAACATATATGAAACGCAAAACTTGTAACGCGCCATGTCTTGACAATCATCGTGTAGGCGTTAATCTTTTTATTGTCATATGCCTGTAGTTTTCGAAAAAAGATAAAAGAATAGCCTCTCCATCTCCACTTTATTATGTTATAGCCAAAGTAAACATTAATAATTTCAACAAGATCAAAAAATTTTGAATCTGGCCAACATCTTTAACATAATCGTTTAGAACTAAATTCAAATTATGTGCGACGCAATGAGCATATGGGAAATTTGCTGTAATTTGAAGAATTTTGTCTTGGACCCCTTTATAAATACCCCATCATAACCCTGCCCGCAAAGGTTTTGTAGAGAAAGACCATTAGCAGTCATGCATGTACAGTGTATTATGTCTTCAGTTCGGGCATCGGCTGTTTGATTTGACACACAATCTCCAAAAATAATTATTTTATCAAAATTTTAACAGGTATAGCATTATTATATTCAATCACAACGTAACAAATTATTACGCTTAGATAACTCAATTTGGGGCCGTGTCTGGAATTCTTGTTTAATCTCTATAACATTATAGAAATGAAGGTAAACTATTAATGTTAGCAGCCTAAATAATTTTGGCTCTTATGTAACTACTGCACAAAATTTAAGAAAAAGAATAAACTTCGATAATAAAAACTTACAAATCTTACATGTTGTGATATCACTTCCCTAACTTTTTCTCAAACCATTTTGGTCTTTGTTAACTGCAACTATATTTGCTAGGCTTAAATAATGTGTCTATTTTCACAAGTTTGCTTATTTTTGTTTCAATACCTAAAATTTTCTTGCATTTGGCCGCACCAGATTCGTGTACATACTTTTTTGAACTCATTTCACGATGATCCGTATCAAATAACTATTAGTCCCTTACCAGGTGGGCAACCTAATATCCGTAATTTCTAAAACACGACTAAACATTAAATGCAGAATCAGTTTTTATTTTTATTTTTATGAAGACAGGAGACATAGTGCCGAAATTAGTAAGCAATTTGATAAGTTTATTAAAATTCCTAATGAGTATCGAACGTGTTAAAGTGTGTTTAGAATAATTCGATCTGACATATTAGACATCCTTGTAAAAATACCGATGCAAGAATTAATATAATATGCTGCTTTTGTATTTTTATGAGCTAGATTTAAAGGTAAAACCACGCCGGGCGCCGGGCTCCCTTAGGTCCCGGGGCCTGGTTCCACGGAACCCACGGAACCATTGTAGTTACATTACTGACCCCAATTCTGTCCAAAATATAAGAACGAGTACGTGGGTTGAGCTTGTGGCACCATGCCAACACTGAACCACAAAACCATGAACCATAAAAAATAAAATTTCAGTGGAAGTAACGGAATTATTATAAACTTATTTTCCATTTTCTGGTTTTATTTATTTTTTTTTTAATTGTTTTTATTATAATAATTTTGTACAAAAATTTCACTTTGAATACTGGTCTCGGATTATTTAATTTCGAAGATTTTGTTTTTTATAGAGGCCCTAATGCAAATTTGGTAAAACTAAGACCATATCAGGCTGTAGTAATTATTTTTATACGTTCTCACAAAAATTAAATATTTGTATCTTTAAAAATAAGACCACAAAATAGAAAATGTGATTTGGAGACCGTGCATACGGCCTTAAAGAAGAAAATAGTTTAGGAAATTGCAAGACAACATATCAAGTGAAAATTTAAGGGACACGAAACACGTAATTAAGGATAAAATAAGTTTTAGACACAAGTTTGAAGCGATAAAACTCTGTAAGTTAACTGCAAAACAAGTTGCTTTAACAAATGTTATGTTTCTTGTAATCTACTACTCAACTATTATTCGTACGATAGAAAATGGTATTGCACGGCGTTAAAAGTATTCATTCAATAACCTTGGATGAGTTAATTTCGTAATTCAAAAATATATCTTACCGCACTATAAAACATTGTCCGTCAGAAAAGAGCATTGTACGACAGAAAACTAGTTAATCAGATGACTACAATTAGCCTCCGTATGCGCAACTGCGCCTCAAATTAGTAGAAGTACCTCTGAAAGCAAAGCAAGTACTTCTTGGTCAAGAGAGGAAAAGAAGTCGTTTATCTAAATCCAAGAAAGCATTGATCATACAGTGAAATATTTATTTGCGGATTTGTTAACTTTATTAACATATTTTTTTAATATGTAACTTTACTGAGGAATGTGTTCTTATATTCAGTATCAGTATTTTTAGTAATATATATTTTCTATATTTTATAAATTTATAATTTTTAACTATTCATCCTCATATAAACACATAATAGAGCCTGTCTATTCTTAAAGGGACATGTTGAGTCATCACCGGCTGCGCGGCAAAATTACACCAGTGTCGTAGCTGAGAATGATAATGAACATCGACTAAAAAGTATGCAAGCAGTACGCCACTGTTTAAATAAATAGTGTCTACCGACCTCCTCTTCGCAGACCGTCAACACCATATTGGATTTGTCCGAAATGACTGCGTAACTTTTTGAGCAGAGAGATGGTAGGTTCCTCTAAGAATGAACAGGCTCTATCATTATTTCAAGCATTAATCATTAATACTTTCTTATTTTTTCGAGAACATTTTTTGTAACAACTATCTTTTTGATATTAAATGAGTACGTCCCATTTGTTTGTTTGAACTATGACACTATAAATGTATAATTTTTATGTAAATATATTTTGATATTATTTATGACTATTCCGCCGGATGATCTGTGGTGCAAATGGGTTTTTCTGTGCAAAATATTAGTCAACCGTTTGAAATTCTATGTGACAATGTACTTTTTTAATTATTATTTTGTCGGAGTTGTGTCGTTTCTTGTCTTTTTGGAATCATTATCCATCGGTACAAAAAATATCATCAAATAATAAATGCACTAAACACGTTACTGCACTGCATTCTGATGAAATCTTACTAAGTCTAGCACTAAATATTCAAATAAATTAGCATCCAGGTTATTTAATGAAGAAGATAAGACAAGAAGACTGAAGAGATTTAATCCAGACTCAGTTTATATACATACGTACTGTAATATGGAAGAGCCATAAACTATAATAATACGCATATTTATATCATTTCAGAGAATGCGCGCCGAAGCATTACTCTTCATACCATGAATATATATCAATTAGTTGAACAGATTGTTTAAGCATACAAACTACAGAACTAAAAAAGACTGCGCGATCCCTAGTCACCTTCAGAAGGGAAACTTTGATAGATATATAGTATAAATCGAGTAGCAAATTACGTTCGCAAACGTTTAATTGACTTTGTGTTATTTGTTTATAATACATTTGTAAATTTTAACATAATGCAAATCAGGTATCGGCTTTTTGGTAACGGCCTAGCTGTAACTGTTGTGTAGCCCATCAGTAGATAATTGAGGGATATCTCCCCGACCGTATTGACGCCATGGCATCAATGGCAGTGATATGAATTACGCAAATAAATAACTTTCTAGCCAAAAATTACCCTATCACAAGTTAGGTAGTTTGAATTATATTATGATCAAACTATCTGCGACATGATGCTAGTGATAAGTTCTCACGTCCACAGCACATATCAGACTTATAGCTCCTTATTACTTTTCCTTGTATTGATGGTTACCACAAAGATCACGTTTCATCACCTTCAAACGAATTCACTCCAGAATCAGAACATTACAAGTTGCACACCTTCCCATTAGAAGTTCACTTCAGAAACGTTACCCTGGACTTTTGTTTTTCATTTTCTCAAAAAAAAAATAGTATGACTAAGCTCACGACAGAAATCCCTCTGTACTCAATTTTGAATGTGCTAATACTATCCTTATACCTACTACTACTATTGAGTCGGTATAACGACAATAGTCTGGCCTATGTTGTCGGTCACAATTATCAATAGCGTATTTACACCATTATCATTACCACAGAATCATTACAATATTAATTTGGTAATAAATAATAGAATTACTAAAACAATTATTTAAATAAGTACTTATCTCGTATCATATCCTTCTAACCAGAATACAATAGAAATATATTAACTTAAAAAAATTAATAATGCGGAAATATGCATAAGAAATGTTAGGACAATACTTAGTTATAGATTATTTTTTATTGTAGGTATTTTTACACATGATCGCATTGAATACGTTGGGTGGAGAAAAGATATTTGCAAATCCTTTGTAAATTTAGGAGCAGACGTTATGATGTAAATGCAACTTATGCGTTGTTTGGGTATTGAATTTCCTTAATTCTGATGTTAGTGACATGGCCTAGTAAATTATCGGTTAGCACTTCACGTCAAAGCTTCGAATTTTGTTCTTTTACATATGATATCCACCGAAATTTGGTCATTTTTTAGAAGATGGGGTTAAATTATTATAACTTAAATTTGAAGGCAAGCATAGAATTTTAACTCGCAACTTATGACGTAGGAAGGCATGTTTCCAAGTAATTTTTATCCTTTTTTTACACAAAAGTATTAAATTTTGCGTGTTTTATACTTGGTAATAAATATATCCAAACTTCTGAATTGAATCGTAATCAAATCTGTAGTCAAAACATATTTTTACTTCTATAAAACTTGATAAGCGTGTGGATGAGCAGATTTTTTTTATGATAGGCACTTGATTATGTGCACCGGCCCTTGGCGTCGCTACTGGTTTAATGAAGAACCGTAAGTAGTTATAACCTTTTCGTGTAGTTTAGTAAAATTACGGGATTATTCAAGATTCAGCAAACCGAATTTTGAGGTCATTATGTATATTGGCTATTTCGGCATTTAAAATACTGAGAAAGCAAGCTTTCGATGTGCCTGAGGTTCTTAACTTTCTCATAACTTCTACCCTTCGCAAAGTTTAAGCTCAATTTGGAAATAAAATACGTACAGGCATTCACGCTGTCGTCAAACTTACCACTTACCTCAAGTTTTATAGATTACTTTTAGGAATCAATTGGAAATTTCACGCTTACTCAAATACATAATTTAGCCACATCAAAGCAATGCTTTCAAGAAAATTACAAGTAAATTTTAATAATTAACATGATTTATATCGGTCGCGTTTTGCTATACTAAATATATTTTAAATATGTTTCTATTAGGGAAGAAAAAATAAATAACGTTAGAGAAAAAAATATTTTCATGGTCCCTTGAACTCCCACAAAACCCATTGCTGAAACAGCGCTCTTTCGGCCAGCCGTTTCATTAGTTTCATTGCCCACATCTCACGCTTTTTTCACAATAACACCTCCTTTACGGTTCCCTCAACAAACCATTTATGTCTCTACTAAATTTATATTAGACTTTATCCCTGCCTGCCAAGTCAAAAATGATGGGGCTAAGAGCATAATAAACAGAACGAAAGTTTACGAGACTATCCAGCTTGCAGCAATATTTCTTTCAAAGTTCTCGCTGCTCTCAGTCATATTCAATCAAAACAGAATTACTATTTGAAGTATTAAAGTTATTAAAATCTTAATTGTCTACAGCAGTCGTTTCAACTTTTTTTTAAATTACAAATATAGCGGAGGTAAAAATTTATGGCCCGCCATCTAGAGGCAGGGGTGAGACTTGGTTGCATATAGAAATAGCGAAATCTGCTTTGATGACAACACAACACCGGCAAACGGCAAACGTCAAAAATCTGTCTGTTTACGTGTAGTTGACACTTCAAAGAACTGAAAAAGGCTGTTGTAACAAAATTTCGAAGATTACAGCCAAGAATCAATGACAAATTGACCACTACGCCACTGCCAATTTAGGTAAAACAATATTTTTCAATAACTCATACATTTTTTTGGCAATGTAAATTTTTAGATAAAAGTCGAAAAAGAAACGAAAATGGTGCTATTGCGGCTTTATTTAACCCGCAAATCTCGGACAATAAGGATATTTTTTGGCTTCGTTCTCCTCATATTTCTCATATACCTCCTAGCTACTTACAAGAGAGAAAACAGTTTTGACTACGAATCCCCGATAGCCGCTCGTTTAACTAACAAACAACGTCCTAATCTAGTCAGAGTGTTGGGCAATTTTGAGCCGAAAGAAATTGAAAATCGCGACGGTCCAGGGGAGAAAGGCAAACCACATCATTTACGTCAAGACCAACAAAATGATGCAGACCAATCTGAATCAGAATACGGCATGAATGTTGCTTGTTCAGATGAAATTTCTTTAGATCGCACCATTTTAGATACCAGACTCGACCAATGCAAACATTGGGATTATCCTGAAAAACTTCCATCAACAAGTGTTATCATAGTTTTCCACAATGAAGGCTGGTCAGTTCTTCTACGAACTGTCCATTCTGTCATCAATAGATCTCCGCCACAAATTCTTAAAGAAATCCTTCTAGTTGACGATTTTAGCGACAAAGAAAATTTGAAAGGACAATTAGAAACTTACATCGAACAATTTGAAGGAAAAGTTAGATTAATTCGCAACACGCAACGTGAAGGGTTAATCCGGACAAGGTCAAGAGGAGCCAAGGAAGCTAAAGGAGAAGTTATCGTTTATCTCGATGCGCATTGTGAGGTTAACACTAACTGGTTACCTCCACTTCTTGCACCCATTTATCGTGACCATACTGTAATGACTGTGCCTGTTATTGATGGTATCGACCATAAGTCGTTTGAGTATCGTCCGGTTTATGGAGAGGATCGCCATTTTCGTGGTATTTTCGAATGGGGCATGTTATATAAAGAGAATGAAGTACCCCAAAGAGAGTTAAACAGCAGAAAATACAATAGTGAACCTTATAAAAGCCCCACTCATGCCGGGGGACTTTTTGCTATTAACCGCGAATATTTTCTTGAATTAGGCGCCTATGACGCTGGATTATTGGTATGGGGAGGTGAAAATTTCGAATTGAGTTTTAAAATTTGGCAATGTGGGGGAAGTATTGAATGGGTTCCTTGTTCACGAGTCGGTCATGTTTACAGGAGTTTTATGCCTTATAATTTCGGGAAATTAGCCCAAAAGAAAAAAGGACCTTTAATCACGATTAATTACAAACGCGTTATTGAAACTTGGTTTGATGAGAAATACAAGGAGTTTTTCTATACTAGAGAACCTCTAGCTAGATTCCTCGATATGGGTGACATAACCGAACAGTTGGCTTTAAAGGAACGATTACATTGTAAAAGTTTCCAATGGTACATGGAAAATGTTGCTTATGACGTTTTGGATAAATATCCAGAACTTCCTCCAAATATTCACTTCGGGGAAATGCGTTCAGTTGCTGTTAGTAAATGTTTGGATACTTTAGGTCATGGACCGCCTTCACTTATGGCGATTCAACATTGCCACGGTTTCGGCAATAATCAATTAATGAGGTTGAACACTAAAGGGCAATTAGGAGTGGGAGAAAGGTGTATAGAAGCGGATGCTCAAGGTATTAAGTTAGCTTTTTGTAGAATGGGAACTGTTGATGGACCTTGGTTGTATGACGAAAACACACATACGATGTTACATAGAGTTCATAAAAAATGTATAGCGTTACATCCACAAACTTCCCACCTTTCCTTAATGCCTTGTGATATCAACAATTCCTATCAGCAGTGGATTTTTAAAGAAATTAGGCCCAAGTGGTAAATTGAGTTGTTTTTTTTAAATCGTGCATTCCAATAAAAAAATTCTCGTTACTGGCTGCATCTTTTGTGTTAAATTTTATTGTTTTATTTTGAAAATAATTGCTGCTTGGCTGCTTTTACTTATTGGGCTTGTTACATATCAAGATTGCCCGTTGTCGATTTCATTAAATGAACAAAATATGTACTTAATCGTAATCAATCTAAAGTGCCTTATAGGTAAAATCATTGAATAATGTAAATACTTTTGTAACATTTTTATAATAGGTATGTGAATATTTGAATAACTGGTTGAAACAAAAATTTTACTGCTTTAATTTGTATGTTCTGTATTTATTGACGTAGCTGTACTTCATTCTTTCGTTGTTTTATTAATAAAATTACTGTCAAATTTTTACGTTCCGAAATTTCATCTTTGTTTAATTTTGCCTTATTATTTTCATGGAACTTTAAATCGAACAGCATATACATATTTCAAAATAAAGTGTGCTAGATAAGCCTAACACCATTGTATATGGCTTTTTGGGCTCTCTGTCGCACGCACGGGACGCAATAGCCACTACAATTTATTCGTTAACTACTGTAAATTATTTTAAAAAAATTTGCACATGAAAAGAAACGATAATGTCTCGGGCCTAATCTTTTCTCAAAGCTAAAATATTTTGCATTTAACAACTTATATGACAAGAGATTGTTATGATAATATTTCTTACATGAATTAGAAAAAAATGATTCAATAAAATTTTGCTAACTGATGATTTGCATGATATTTTATTAGATTTTTTTTAAGATTAGCAACTGGCAGATTATTAGCTAAAATTACTGAGAAACATTAAAACTCCAGAGAATTTCAACAAATGATTGTAAACATGAGTACACAAATTTTGTGACATGTATGAACCGCATAAAAATTGCTATTTTAAAAAGACATTGCTTTAAATGTCCAGGAATGGCTTCAAACAGAAACCTGCGCAACGCATAGATTTTATTTTAAAATTTTTAATTAGTAATTTAATTTATAAACAATGTTAGTAATTTTCAAGTTAAGAAAAATTTAAAACTGCAAAGAAGTCGACAAAACATCTATTCTGCAGCATCAATAAATTTTGTATTCCCTTAGGGCCGATATTCGAGTCATGAATAAACTTTAAACTCTCATTAAAACATTAAAACTCCAGAGAATTTCAACAAATGATTGTAAACATGAGTACACAAATTTTGTGACATGTATGAACCGCATAAAAATTGCTATTTTAAAAAGACATTGCTTTAAATGTCCAGGAATGGCTTCAAACAGAAACCTGCGCAACGCATAGATTTTATTTTAAAAATTTTAATTAGTAATTTAATTTATAAACAATGTTAGTAATTTTCAAGTTAAGAAAAATTTAAAACTGCAAAGAAGTCGACAAAACATCTATTCTGCAGCATCAATAAATTTTGTATTCCCTTAGGGCCGATATTCGAGTCATGAATAAACTTTAAACTCTCATTAAAAGTTGTTATTATTCCCATGGTTCTTAATTGATGTTTAAAGTTGCCTTATGCCAGAATGTTTGAATAATCCGATTGCTTTGCTTTTCCCCAACCTTGCAAAGTAGCAATCTCTTTGTCGAGATGAATGGGGTGTTCAAGGACCTTTCATTTCAGGTAGTTTAGCTCGGACTTCTACCAGATGGATGGTTTGCATAAATATAATCCACTAGAGGCAGCACTTTACAATCAGTAGCGTTGGCCTACTAGAAATAATCACACGTTAGTCCCGTTTCACATGGAGCGTATGGTACGCGCGTACCGTCAGAACGTATGAGCAAGAGCCATATGTTTAAATAGGTGTTTTCACATGGAGCGCCCATGATCAGCCCGTAGCAGGTCGTACGTCGAGCCCGTGCGTCGACGTACCGTTACCGCGCATACGAGTCATTGGCTCTTATGGGTAGTTTCTCATGAAGACTGACGGTCAGTTGCTTACCATTTCGCTTGTTGGCAGATTTATCGAATAGTAAGTGTACGAACACCATGAGTTACAAAATAGATACAGAAATTACAATTGTGCGTGAAAAATTTGGTATAGTGGCTACTCAGCCTCGCCACAAGATTGTTAAATATGGTCCATTTTTTGTAACGTTGTAATCATTTGTGGCCACACCGACTTGTCGGTTGTGTACCATACGTCGTGCATGTAAAACAGTACGCCGCGTAGGGCAAATCGGCGCGTATCGTCAGCGCTGACGGTACGCGCATACCATACGCTACATGTGAAACGGGACTTAATACAAACAAACTTTGTAGAGAACACCAATAGGTGGCGCTACACACAAGCACGTGTTTTATAATCTCGTACTTTTAGTTTTCAATGTAATCCTATGGAAAGAAAAAAAAACAGAGAGTAGAAGGAACCAAAATCTTGACATTAAAAGGATAAAGTAGGAACTAATCAGATTTTTCATAAAGGAACTAATCTCAGTACCTAGTGGTCGTCATTTATTTAGAACAGAACATACTTTTATTGGACTAAACATTTTACATCAGTGACTATTATATACTTTATCGTCTTATACCCGAAAGGGTAAAAGACTAAAAAATTAAGAGAAAGAGGCTACCTGGTTCAAAATCAATTTAATTCTATTTCTAAATTTATTGCTTATTCAGTAGAAACTGAAATTTGGTCCAAGCAATAATTCATTGTTTCTACCTGTACCAACGGTTTCAACTTTACAGAAAGAGTCAGGTGCGTATATTGAGGGGTTCGGTTTGAACGGTTGTTAACTTACTTTTTTGTGAATTGACTTCATTCAAGATTTTAAAATTTTACGGTGTCATTCAAGTGTTTCCGGGGTATGAATTGTCTGCCGTAAAATTTCTCGAGTGGCAAGAAGTTATTCACTCTCGGTGTTTATGAGGTGTTATAAATATTGTTCCAGAGAAATTTCCCGGCAACGGTCATACAAATTTACAGGTAAATAAATGTTTCTCTACAAATCCACCGCCTTTCCGACCTTCAGCCCAAACTGTGGACGAATTCTCCTTTCTTGTGGGGGGTCGTAAATTCATTTTTTTCATCATTCTATTTCTCCGAAATTGTGAGAAATTGTTTATATTTATTAATAAATAATTATCAGATTGCAAGGAAATTTTTTTATACAAAAGCTTTTTAACAGTATGTATAAAGTGTTAGCAGACAATCCAATCATAACAACATTTTTTAAATCTTGTAACAGTTACATTACCGTTTCACAGCTAATGGCGACGTGTTAATTGAACTTCATTAAGTGGCCCCATTAGCACATAGTCAAATTTGTTATACGCGCAGACAAGTGGACACCCTCGCTCATTTCATGCCTATCCCTATAGTTCGTCACAGTGAGACAATTATAAAAGAAATACATTAATAACTTTAATGTATTAGCTTTTTAAGGAAAATTTACATTGGTAATAGCTACAATAAACTAAAGAAATTGAAAACTAAAGAAATTGAAAATACTTTTTTTCTAAGGAAGCTAAAAAGTATAAAATGGCAACGAGCAACTTGGTTTAATATTCTGCTCTGTTTTATCTAACTAAATACTTAAAATATCATTTTGAAATATAAAATTATAAAATCATAAAGACCACCCTATTAAAGAGGATTCTTAACAAAACTCTTATGTATAATTAATTGTTTGATATTCTTTTAAGGAACAGCCTGAAACTTTTTTAAATGTTTATTTAATAATGCAATTCTTAAACTCAACGTAGCTTATGATAAACTGAAAAATTATTTATCAGCATCATTGTAGCCACTAATTTCGGAATTATTTAACTATAAACTATATTATCATTTTAATTTTCTTTCTCTGCAGTATTTTACTAATTACTCTTACGAATGTAGTTTCAATTATATCATATTATTCTTCTTTACCAAATTGTAAGAATTGGAAGCAAAGGTCTACACATTCAAGTCCTTTTGATTTCAACTCTTCTTGTCCTAAATCTCAATAATATCTAATAATATGACTTAGAGTGATTTATACAAACTTTTATAAAATTAAAAACCGATAATAAGGAATTCAGATTCATCTATCCTCTGATGTCGTTTTTCTTTACAAAATTACTGGATTACAGAATCTGGACTTGTGGGTCTTTTGGATTTTGACCGATGTGTCATTTTGCTTCAAATTTGTAATAATAATAATATTACTTAAACGTTTATACTTACAAACTTCTATAACATGAATGATACATAATGAAGAAAATAATTTTATCGTCGATAATTTCCTGGTAGGGTTGTCTGAATTCGTCCCACTAAACTACGCTGCTTTGATATTCGGCGTCACTAGAACCGCATGCCAATTTAAAAACGCAATTCTTAAACTCTTCTATGCAAGCAGTTTTAGTCTTTAATGACATGAATTTAGAGAATATATTTATTCAATATTATTATATATTTATTCAATATACGGTTTCAGATATTCAGATAGCATTTATTTTCTTTTGAATATACAATTTAAATTATATAAGTGTGCATAACCTTAACTCTTATAATTGTAATTCATTTCACAACGCCGCATCTCACGAATTTACACGAGAGAAAAACAAATTAGAGCAAGCAGTTGGCAAGAAAGACCATTGTGGGTCTGACGCTCTTTGCTCCGTCCCCTCGTCCAAATTCGATAGATGTAGGGTTACTAAATAAATTAAAATTTACGGAATTAAAATCATGTAGCGAATTAAAATTCTTTATTCGTAATTTAAGTCGGCGAATTTAAATTAAATTTAATTAAAATTCAGGATCTGAAATGTTGATGATTCAAAATAATTGAAGTAAATAAAATTACAGTATCTCCAAAATAAATTAAACATACATACTTATATTAAACACAATAAAAATTGTCTAAATTTAAAAGATATGAATTTTGCTTTATTGAATTTTCCTATGCTTTCTGTAAGATGCCATAAGTGATTCGACTTTAATTTCTATTTAAAGTATTAAAAATTAAAAAGCAAAAAGATTAAAGCGTGTTGGAAGCTGAAAAGTTCTTTACTTGCATCACTGCACCCACTAATTTTCAAGTTATTTTAAGTGAAGTTTCTTTATAATCTTCTTTATCTTTAATATTTTTCATTTTCCTAACTACTTACCCAAACTATTGGAACTTACTTCTTACTACTTTAGTATGCTGATATCTACGTTTGTTATTTACAAGATAGTAAAAACTGGATCCAAAAGATCTAAACTTTCAACGCTTAGATTTCAGCTTGTTTTTTTGAGTTCAAATCTGCAACAATAATTTGTCCCAAATGCTTTTATAAAAAAAAATGACATGATTACTGATACTAAGATCCCCAAAATTTCTAAATAAGGTGGCTGTGAACAGAAGGGAGCTAGATAAATTGGCTATTTGAAAGATCGAGTGTGTGTCTTCATAAACGCCATAAATTGGACCAGTACTCCAGGAAAGCCGTACTTCCATATATGTATTTACCAGATGCGCCCTACCAAGAAAAGCGTACTGATATTACGGGTGTTTGATAAAAAATGGCGTGTGTAGCTCCGCCATTTCATGTAAAAGAGCAACCAATCGACTTCTCGAGAGATAGCCGTACCAATAGGATCTGATTTATCTGGCGGCACATTGCACACATACGTTAATGCATCAGGATACAAGTACCCACGTAAAAAACTAGTGTATAGGGCACGTATCACCATATTAGCCCAGTCAGGAATGTGAATCCGTCGCGACGGCGAGGACGACGCCGCCGGCCTGCCTCACTATTCGGTAGAATAGCTGAAATTGTGAAATCGTCTTCGGTTCTACTTGCCCGTGTATGGGAGTAACTAACCAAGTGGAAGTCGACAGCAAGTCTGGTCCCAGTCTGATCGAAAACATCGACACCAACACACATCGCGCGTAATTAACAGTGAAGAGTGCAAACTGTGACTTTACCAATAAAAACTGACGAGTGCGTAGGTGGCGTTTCCTAATTTACTCAATCTACGCGACTTGGGAATTCTTTAGGCTCTTGTGTGCTATGACCACAGTGTTTAGTGAGTGTCAGTTCTGCCCGCGATTCGGATCTTTCTGGGTTTTCTTGCGCCTGGAGGACTTCGCGGGCCATGTAGGTACCGTTCTTCTGGACCCGGCACGGCCCTCCTGAACCGAAACATACACCGACGGATCACCACCGAACACGACACAACAGGTAAACAATCCACCTGAAAAACAATCATACTTTTGTCTTCGGTTTCGCTCAAAACTACGACGCATTTAAAAATTAACGTCACTTTAACCGTGTGTTTAACATATAACTCAAGCTGTTCTAAAATTGAGTGTATGCAATTATAACCATTACACTCACGTTGTTCTTGCACTATTACATTGAGATGATAGGTATAGCAAATAACTACCCAATTATGCTCATTAATATTAACAAAATAAACAAACGCCATCAGGAGAGAAACCGTTGGTCGCTTTTTACGATATACTGCCATTCCGTGGGATTTCGGTTTTTTAACTAACGACAACCATGTCGTGTCCTTTGACGCCACATCGGAAATTGTCTTCATGTTGACAGTTAAGGATGTAAATGTGTTAGTAAACAGCGTTCGGTTCTTCCGATTATATTGTCCTTCCTAATCAAAAGTATCTTAATTTGATACGAAAGGTGCGTCATCAACGACGTAATCAAATTGCCTCGGGTCGAATACATTTTATTCGGAACTATCTGCATATTTTCTAATTTCGAACGAAATAAGTAAGATAAAGCGAGTGGGTTGTGAACGAGAATCGAAATTCCTACAAGTTTTAATCTATTTGTCTATTGACGTCAGACGGAATCATGAAATGCCACAACTGAATCACGATTTGAAATTCGGTTAACAAAGAAAAAACAAAAACCTCTTTTCTGTTATCTGTTAGCTGCCAAAACTGACATTGAATCAAGTTTTGTCGAGGGCTGGTTAATGGTCTTACTAGATTTGGCTCGAAATATGAAAAGTTCAAGAAATATTTATCTGAGACTTGCTTCATTTTCTCTTCAAGTCTTCTATCAGTCGTCATTAATTTCTCTTTATCCATATAGATAATGTTATATCGATTTTTCTGCACGTGCGAAGACCGAAAATATTAAAAGAGAGAAACATTAATTTTTCAATGTTATTTTAGTTAAATATTGTGCATGTAACAACTTGCAAGTTGTGTGGTGCCACTTTCGGTCGGCAAGGATAGTTATTGCTATTGCTCTTATTGGAAGCAATATGCAGTAAATAAGAATTATAATTTTACAACTTGTCTTTAAAACTTGAGTAGACGGAGGAAAATAGTTATTCCTAGCTATGAGCTTAGTTCCAAATCCTTGTTATAAGGAAAGCGAATAAGTTTTTCTTTCATTTCTTGACTTTATCGTACAATAAATTGAAACATTGCTGAGGATTTATTTTTGTTCTTTTATTGACTCCTTGCTCATTTGTTACATTGTTCCATGGCAACTCTTTGCACGACATTAACGTTTCGGTATGAATTATTAAGTACATATTGTAGGTAAGACAAACAACTTAATGGTTAGTAATATAATGTTTAATCTTTATCTTTTCCTGGTTTCGAAGCATATGATTAACGAGGTTGTGCTTTAAAGATTATTGCTAATTTTTATTCATATAATTTTATGATAAAAACATAACATAAGTTTAATTAATAAACAACAAATACTTAACAACTATAAACTACTGCCTAGTTACCATCTCCTGATTATGATAATTATTGAACAGTGATAATAATATTTATCTATATCGCGTGCTATGTTTACTTCAAAGGGATTTACTAAGTCACATTTTGTTCGTCTTTGGAGGTAAATTATGACGTGTATGATCATTATCGGTACAGAAGAGAAATTCTCGGTGGATACCTTTCCTTCTTTTGTTATCACCCTAGTTGGATCACCTACACTGATAAGGTAATGATTTTGCAGTAGTCATTAATTATATTGAGAGAAATACTTAAATAACTATTAGAATTTTCTCTTATTTACACCGATAACTATTCAATTTTAATCTAACACAATCATGTGTCAATTGTAGCAGAGAAGATTTTGAGTTACCTGCAGGTATTATTATGACCGTAATTATGTAAAAGATAAAATCTCGAAAAGAAACCTTTTACTATTAACGTATCTTCTGCATCTACTAATTATTTTCGCCAAGTTTATTTACCAAACGACCCCAGTAAAATGTATGTTACATGGTTAAAATAATGTTCATTTTTTGAAATTACTGAATAAGAAGATATTAAAGAAATTATACTAAGGTCATCTTTTTTGATTGAAATTTTATTGATTTTTTCTTACCAAAACATATAGTTCAAGAAAAAGTTATTTTTTTGCAGACGACAATATATGATATCGACAACAAGTAAGTTAATTCTTTTCTGCCTATGATTTTTGATCTAGATATACCCAAAACCAGAACCCATTTAAATATATTAAACATTTTTTTGTAGTAAATTTTCAGTAGTGTGATATTTTTCAAACAATATGGCCAGTTTTTGAATGTTTTAAACTAACTCAATAAGTAAGTCTTGATAATTCAACTGATAATATTTTTTTTAATTGGTTGCATAAGATATTTTATTTATTCAAGTTGTTCTTCAATTTCTTAGTTTTTCAAAAATGTGTGCATTGATGGCAACGGCAAGTCCTCAAGATTTATGATCAAAAACTCTGGTTAGATAAGTTGTACCACTGGTAAATAGTCAACTACCTACTTTAATTTTTATACAGAATTAACAAAATAGATAATTTTACTCTTTCCCGATAATACCGCAAGTTTCTGTAATTCTCGTATTTGCAACAAACATATCCCAAGGCTTTTTATTAGTTCCATAACTAATACAATTTTAACCGCTCAACCTTGAATGCATCTATATCATCAATATTTGAACTGGTTTTTATCACCAAATTTCTATATTCTAGAAAGGTTCGAATTTATTTTTGCGTGCTGCAACATCGTATGCGATTTCAATTATTTTCTTGAAATTCAAAAGTGTTAATAACTCATCCACACACATTACGGTATTTCAACAATCAGGTGTAGTTGAGACAAAACTAAGGTTTTGTAAGGTTTCACACAGGAAACCTATTTGGAACCTAATTTTGCAAAAAAGCATCAACCCACATATTTATAGATGCCTGTAAAGGGTCCCTCGAGAGATAGAAACTTTATGAAAAGAAATGAAAAATCTTCTCTTGCTAAAATTTGCCAAAAGGCTTAATGAGCTTTTTTGATGGCTAGTAAATTTTGTTGGTGACCCCATCAGTTTTTGTGTCAACCGTGGTAATGTTTAAAGTGTAAAAATTGAGCAAATTTGTTATGAGAATTGGGTAAAATGTGTTTTGATGTCATGTTTTCAGAATATAAAAGATTTGTGTGCTTGAAATATGAATTGTACATTTCCACGGCGTTCACATACATGACACAGATACAGGATCTCCACCACCGTACTTTAACGTAGCGAAGGTAGAAAATCCTTGCGAAATTGCTCGCAAATCAAGAAAATAACTTTCGGACCAACGAGTGGGAAAGTACAAATTATGACAGTATCTTGTATGCACGAAGGAGGTGAAACAAAAATGCTTGAGTTTAAGTAACTTCCTCGTAGCAACCTGAAATATTCATGCATATGCAAGTTGATAAACACTTATTGGAAAAGTTTCCGCGCAGTGACATTAATACACAGAGGACAGATGTCCACAATCTAACCAAACTGGTTGGTAAATGCTTGCGGCGTTCGGATGCCATACTCAAGCGCTACCTTTCCTGGGATAAACTCAAGACGCTACAAGCGAATCCTTCCAGCGATTCGCAGGATCTTCCAGAAGTTTTGTAAACATCTCCAGTCTATTCCCAAAGTATCCCGAAATATCATAAACTTTATCATATAGAAGCATTGCTTGAAAAGCTTCTGCATTCAGTTAATGACGAATTAAATTATTAGTAACGTCATAACGATATTGTAAATGTGATAACAGTGGTTATTTACTGCAAATACCTAATTTTACGAAATCACGGATAATTGGTTCCAATTTCCCGACACCAGCAAAGAAACTGAAAGGTAAAAAGTAAAAGCTTACAACTACTAAAATCGTGCGCTAATTGGGCTCCTAATGAGTGTGCACCAACATTTCCTGAAGCCTGTTCTTTGACACACTGTCAACTGGAGAAGTCAATGTCATCCATTATCTTTTTGTTGGCTCGGGGGCTATACAATTTTTCTGACTACTTCGCCATGGCTTTAATTTATTTGCAAAATTCAGTGTATTATTTAATGCGTTGATAGTGCCCTTCGGGCCATACCACGACTGGTAATTTAACTGCAAGCTCTATTATGGGTCAAATTATAGGTGTTGTGTCTTTGGACTGGACCTTGAAAATTTGCCCATCCTCCTTGAATTTTCGAAATGTTTTCGATTACTCATTCACGAATTCCTGTCATCAACGGCAGCGCTAATGCTCGTCTTCCGGTATGCTATAAAATGCTGTTCTATTGTAAGTAGCGTCATGCTGTCTAGCAAAGAGAAATTTGTAAATAGAGGTCGTCCACATCCGAGCTAATGACATAATTTGCTCACAGCGGCCACAGTTGTTGATATTTAAGTTCCTCTACTTTTTCGTATGTTTGCTCGATTCATTGGAAAAATCCTTGGGAGTTTGGTCCAAATATTTGCTCAGAAGGTTCGCGCGTAATGCAGGAAGACGTTAATTTGTTTGCGAGGCGATTTAGACCCGCTCGTGTCCGAACTTATCGAGTGATGTGTGCGGGCGATTCCGGAATGTACCTATTCGGCTTTTTGAACAAAAGCGAGTGATGTATCAATACCTAATAATTAACTCGTTTGTGAGGCTTTAATGGGAAAATAATAATAATAAGACCAAATTTTAAAAACACTTTACATAAAGAAGCATACGAATGGTAAAAAGAACAAATTTGCTGATAAATAGAAGTTTTGGGTGCAAGTTCCACGACGGTAAATGTTTAAATGCCAGTTTGGTATTTTAATGAATACATTAATTAATGAGTTATGTTCCAGTTTAGCTTAAACGTGTCAAATGTTCTTTACAAAATTTATGTAATCTGGTGGATATACATAGAAGTGGAGAGCAAAGATCGATACAGATTTTTCGACCGCTTTATCGCTTCTGGCCCTTGGTTTTCTACAGCGCACCTAATTGTTACAAATACTTCTGGATACCATACAACACCCAAAAGATTTTGGGTTTATTAGTCTCGATTT
Source organism: Pyrochroa serraticornis (assembly GCA_905333025.2). NCBI lineage: Eukaryota > Metazoa > Arthropoda > Insecta > Coleoptera > Pyrochroidae > Pyrochroa > Pyrochroa serraticornis. The sequence continues at coordinate 694,286 of HG995157.1, read as the reverse complement.
CGACTGAACTTCTATCAAATGTCAAAATAACTGGAACAGAAACAAAAATTAGAAACAAATGTGGCAATTGTTTGTTCGGAACTGAACTGACATTGGTAAGAGTAAAAAATAGATTGTCGACCATGAGAAAGAAAAAGAACCACGAGAAGGTCACATATGATGGGTCGATGATATTAGATGACGACAGAAGCACATGGCGAAAACGCGAACTCATCTCCACCGGGTTACGTTCAAGAGCTTGAAAGAGAACGACATCATCAAATGGCAATGGTTCAAGAGCAAGGGAAGTTACAAAATTTGGGTGTGTCGTGCTCTTTGGACGGCCTTTCTGAGCATTCCCCCGAAATGATTGATGACAGAAATCGGGGTACTGGAATTAATTAATTAAAATCCCAAGATGCCCCCTAATTAAAGTTCTGCGGAATGTCCTATCGACAGGCCGTGTTGTTCTTGTTGGAGCGCTGGCCACACGTGACTTCGCCTCAGCACACCTGTGCTTCCACTCACCTGTAATCTGAAGACCGGGATCAAACCAGTGGCGGAGGATCACCACCAGATAATATCTCGTGTCCCCGCTTAGCGCAATTTTTTTGAATTTGATCAAGCCTCGTTTTATGACCGAATCCCGAAAGCAATGTTGCTCCACTTATGGCACTGCTCTCGATTAGCTAATTTTGAAACAACATACTTTTACACAATGTTGACAAACACTGGTTAATGCGATGCTATTTTTACTATAACGCTTCGAGATATATTTCAAATTAATACGTTGCGCCATAGCAAACACACGCCCAGATCTTTATTGAAGTAATTTTGATTTGGTCCCCATTATGGTGGGATCTGTCTTGAATAAAACAATAGAGAAAACCCGGCGCGGTAACCTGATATTTCAATTAATTTTATAATAACAGCACTTGATTTATCACCTTTGCGTCCAGCCATGGTAGAAAATATTCTCACAACTTGATTTGTGGCGTTTTCTTACGGGCCAGCCGCCATCTTCCTCCATCTCGCTGGTAAAAAAGGACGAAACCAACACCGTGATCCTCGCCGGTACGAGTTTTATTTAGAAAGCCATTGGTGCCTGTACGTCTCTTAATGCAACAGGTGTGTTTTATTCGTGGTGGATGGGTCTTCATTGTCTTTTTATTTGGTGCTGGTAGTAAATATCGGAGCTTTAATAGGAAAGGGTTAATCTTTGTTTATTTTTGAACACCGGATCATTATTCATCCCGCTTTTTGTAACGATGGCTAATTAAAGTCATAAATTTCGAAAATTTCAACACGCTCCACAACTGGTCCTTTTTTAGTAGGTAGTTGGAACTCAATAAAAGCTATTTAAGCGCTAATTTGATTGTAATGGGAAAATAGATCTGGTGTTACTGCGTTCTTGGAGATCTTATAGATTGTTAGCATCAATAATTTTTAATGAACCAACGTTCTTAAGGTCAGGTAAACAGCAAATTGATCGCATCGAAGATATTTTATACGTGACTAATCGACCGATATGTATTAAAAGTGCTTCTTGGAATTATTATTTTGGATTTTGCCACATCTCCACCTCCGTGAGACATTAGAATATTTACGCAAATATCAATGCCAGGTAGCGAAATTAGGAGCTGCCTATTTTTTTTTTTTTTTTTTAGCTAAAAGACTGCAAATGCAAATTAAATTGCCAGGTAGAATGTCTTTCGAAATTTATTGTTCCAATTATATCAAATACGAAATTCCATCTACAAGCTGCGAGAAAATGGGCACGTACTATAGTTATCTTTTCCAATAAAAAACGGGCATTCTGGTTTCAGACCTTATTATTAAGCCAGTGCCATCAATTACTTTTTGTTGTACTAATTAACCAGATTTTGTGGAACTGGTCTTAATTTTGCAACTTTATATTTTATAAACTTAAAACTTTGATTATGTTTATAACAAAACTGTTCCTATTATGCGCATTAAACAAAATTGCAAATTTCAAATTGAAGAATTTGATTTTAAAGCGAGTCAGTACCTGAGGGGAAATTGCCGATACGGGTTTAAATAATAATTATTTAAAAATTAAAAAGTAACAAAATACTCAAACTGAATGCTCGCCAATGCCAATGGTGGTGATTGATGAAGGATAGTTCTGGAACAATTGCATTTTGAGAAATTCCTTCTTACTCTGCCTAATATTAATTTAGGTATAAATAAAATTGCAAATTATTATTAACGAAATCAATACAAGGCGCAAGTAAAATTATATGTGACAATGCTTTAAAATATAGCATTAAGATTTAAAAAAATTGAATAATAATGTAAAAAGTTTAGTTCCGCTAAGTACGATGCTTTTCTGAAAGCAATAGGCTACTTGCATTAATTTGCAATTTGTATAAAAGTTATAAAATATTGATTGACGTCAATTAAAAAAAATGTTTTTATGTTATGGATAATAATTATTAAACAAATAAAATGAACAATTCATTCAATATTTTCACGTAACCCAGAACGTGCTGCGATTGGACGTGACGAATGACGTCACGACATTCGCCTCTCTGAGTCTATCATAGTCGGTTACTTACACGCGATTTATTTTTCCATCAAATTATATTGTTTCCCACAATTTTCTTCGTTTAGCAACTAATTAAAAGTGCATTGAGGTTTTCCGAAATGTAAAATGATAGACGAAGGATTTGTGAGGACCCAGTCGAATAATTACATTTACTAACGTCACACGTAATATTGAAACGGTTATGAAAGTTCACGGCGTTTTGATGCGAATATTTACTATTTGAAAATGAATATTTAATTGGAAAAAAAACAACGACATGAAAAATAATACTCATGCGGTCATATGCATTTAGAAGACCAGTTTCACACAAAAATTTAAAATACGTGCAAGTACCCCATTGCCTAATAATATTTTTACATGATTCACTTAATAACGACGTAAAATGCAACTTGGTATTTATTATTTATATGGTCTTGGTTAGGTACTGATTTCACTTAGGCTTAAGATTGATCTTAAAAACTTTTTTTATATAGAAAGTCAGTTTTAATCTTAGTGACATTTTGATTTGATTTTGCTAAAGATTTATCTTGGGAGTTCTATTTAAAAAAGCCAATAATATGTAACTCCTCCAAAAAAATGAATGGGCGACTCAAATTCATTGTCAGCCACGTCTTGGAGCGAATTCATGGAGTCGTGGCAATTTACTTTAAAAGTGGTTGCAACAATGGATTTAGTATTAATTTATTTATCATAAAACTGTTTTTTACATTGATATTGCAATATCACTTATTTTACTGTCTAGCATTTTGACAACTCCTGTCAGGTTTTAATTTTTATGTATGATCTTTTAGTTTGCTATAAAATACAATATTAAATAAATTTACGAAATAAAGGCAAAGATAATTGGAATTCTATAATCAATAATTTCCTAAAACTGAAATCTACTTATTACTTCTATTGAGTAGAATAAAGACATCTCTTTAGTAATTGTTTAACTTTTTTTTTGTGAAAATCTTTACGATAACCTTTAACTCAAATTTCTACATAATGATGAGTTTGTCCCGACTGAATAAGTATGTCTGATAATTATTTTATAACTTGGTTATCATAAATAGTTAACATATTATTTGTAAAAAACTTAATACATAACTATAAATAAAAATTAACCAATAATATTTTTAACGTTTCGCCTTCATTCTCTGAATTATTGTACTTTGTACAATTGTGATTTCATCATGCCGTTTTTTTTAATCTTTACTGTTCTCAAGTATTTAGGTGTTAGTACTTAAACTTATTAAACAATTGTCAATTAAATATTTCATCATCTCTACTTAATATTAATGATTACCTGATGATTGATATTTCCGATTATTCACCAACTTTGTTGGTATAAACGTATCGTGAGAATAACAGACTATGAAGAAAGTTATTAAAATTATACTAAACCGCAAAAACTATATACACATATTTGTTTTGCCTTCTAATTATCCTTTGATCAAGCTGATATCCGCCCGATATTTTGCGGTGTGTCGGCGTTTTACCCATTAATTCAAAAATCCTTTTTTCTAAATAGCAAGCAATGCTAATTTGTAATGTTCTTTGAGCAGTTTTTAGTGCATTTATTTTTGTTTTGTATTTATTATCCAGAAAATTTATTTCTTTTATTTCTTTGACCAATATCTATCGCTTCAACGAATCAATCTTCTATACAATTATTTACAATATTTGATTCAAATGTTAGGTTTTTGCAAACCATTTGATTCAGAGTGAAAAATGGACGAGTCAATTTTTGTTGCACCCCTTTCCAAAGGAGCTGAGTTTACCCGTGGTGTGAGTATTATTGTTATTATTCTCACACCACGAGCTTACCTAACTCATTTCAGCGTAACGGCTTAAAGTCGACGTTATAAATCGCACTTCAATTCTTCGTGTTAAATTCCTGTATAAATACATGTCAAAATTCTATAGATAACTTTCCTAAGGAGCTGACAAAAAGCTTCCTTTTCTCTCTAGTCCGATCCTTACGCCAAAAGTCGATCATGCCTTATTATTTCTACAACAATAACAGTAAATTTTTAGCTACAGTTTTTAAACGGTTGCTGCTACTCTACAAATTCTTTCATTGATTTCACGTGCTTAGCAACATATGAACTTAATTTGTTAATCTACAACGGCTTGAAGTAGAAATTGTCAAAAATTTGCCCTTCGTGCACTTTCTATTTTATAGGTATTGCTTTTAGCTTCGTTTATAGTTATAGGTCAAATAAAATCATAACATTAATTGAAACATTTTTTTATTTCTCTGCATTTTCGTGTTTATGTTAAATATTTTTTTCGTTATTTTAAAACTACATTGGTTATACATTATTCTTCAAATGTTATTTCTTCATATTTTCTAGACTATAAATTTCTAAAATTGGTAGAAATTGTTAAAAATAAGTTAACGTTTTAATTGAAATGGTTTTTTATTGTTAAAAAAACAGATGTTTAAATGTCCACCTTAATCTGACTTGTAACTTTGAGATGTCAAAGATTTAGACGCGGTTACTTTAACAAAATTACGCGTATTTTACCCGTTTTTCAACAAAGACTGCCAAAATCCTTAGGTACCAACAACACCATGGGTGTCAGAAAGGTCTTACTGGTCGATTTTACGACTGTGCACCTGCTTACTCATATTGAATTCTTGTGCGAAATTTGAAAATTTGTACCCGTCCTCGGTCCTCTTTCCGATATTTAAATGAATTAATTAATACATTAGGATGAATTGGTGCAAATGGGAGTGTGTCCAGCTGCACAAATTTCGGCTACCAACCGGGGAGCTCCTCAATTATTGTGGTCAAGTGAAAAGCCACTCGAAAAACACAATGGCCTTACAAAATGTACACTTTAAATCTATTGTTGATTATCGCACGTGGCAGGTCCACCTGACCGCGATTGGTCGAGTCTCGTAGCCCCACTTTTCGTAACAGGTAAGGAACTAAGGGTTGTGTTTCAGTTTGCTCAAGTAACTTGTTGCTATAACTTTATGTGGAAACTAGTTGAAGTGAAATTGTTTTCGGCACTAATTTAGGTGGGTAATTTCGATATTTGCTGGAAGGCCTGTTATCAGTAAAGGTTGTTGTTTTGGTGAAATTGTGCGTTTCGAAAATATTGCATAACTGCGTCTAGCTGACCAGTAATTAGATGCGTAATTAGATGGAAGTCATTCCGAGCGATGTTCTATAGTCAGCTAGCTCACTCACCGGATTAAATGGGAAATGAGAAATTACGGCTTCGCCACGAGGTGTATGAAAGTTCAAAGTTAGGAGCGAACTGGTAACGTACAGACTGCACGGCGCTATGATGCCATAATGGGAAATCAAGTTCCCATAAAGAGACGCAGGCGATAGTTTTGCTGTTTTATTGCATTTAGCCCGTCGCGAAGACATTTTTCCAATGTCCAGTGACGTCCTGAATCAACCTTGTAATGGTTTAATTGACAATATTGAACCATGCACAAGTAGCTATAAAGCGTTGAAAAAAAACTAATCATGAACCTTGACTTTCCTTAGAATTGTTGTTTGCCAATGACATGTGGGATGCTGGAATTATAATCGAACTGTTGATATAACCAAGAGACTGCTTGGAGCTAGTCGGGTAAATAGTTTTGGAAGTTGCGACTCGAAGAGACGGCATGTCAGCTTTCTCCAGCCGTCGCTGAAAGGTGAACAAGTCCAACTTGCTTGACCTCTCCACTGCCATGTTGTGCTAGCGCATGCCATAATCTATTCATTATAAGTTAATTTCGGTAATTGCGTTCGAATGACGGTCGTTATCGCGATCACCTCTTCAAATTTGTTAAAGACGAAACTGCCTTCTGCAAAATTTGAAATTTGGTATAATTGTTAAGATACATCATTAATTAAACGAGAAATAAATGCGCTTCTAGGCAATTTGCATTGACGGATCAAAGTTCGCAGGAATAAATTTATTGTTTTGTTGTCGCTCCATTACCAGTGAATACTGGAAATGCTCAATAACGCTTCTCGCAAAATCCACCCACTTGCTTCTTTCTAATTATTTCCCATATCTTGTTCCAGTTATTCTTTGCTTCTTGGAAAAGAGCAAGGAAATAGGAAATGATCGCAACTATAAAACTAATAAAAGTTAATCATCTCCTATCGAAGCGCGCATAAATTCAATTAATTATCACTCAAAGAAGATGTCAATAGAAAAATATGTTGGTTCAATTTATGTCTGGAGACAGACAGGGGGGAAGTGCCGCTTTATTAAATTACAAATTACCCATGAAGCCAGTTTCACAGCTTCAATGATTTTGAATGGTTCTACGAGCCTAGGGGTGGAGCTAGGGCACTATCAAACCCCCACTCTAAATTCTCTTGTATTTGGTTCCAGGATTTTTTCTAAACAACAGTTTCCTCTTGACACCAAGCAGGAACGGTCTTGACAACGCCCACTCAATTTACCCTATTCTCTTAACCGAGTTTAATGTATGCTGATTAATCTACTACATAATGAAAATGGTTAGCCTAAATTATAAAGTACGTTTTTTTTTTTTTTTATTATTGCCGATTGCTGTTAACGAGATTTTTCTTGATTTCAGACCGTGAAGATGCATGTACAAACTTTGGTATATTTGACGGTGATGGTAGCCCTGGGACAGTCGGCAAAGATTTCGCCCGAGATGATTCGTGAAGTTAAATCCTCGTTGCTGCCACTATTCGGCTTCAAAGACAGGCCGAGGATAGCAGGAACCGTTCAAGTACCCGATGCGTTGAAAGAAGTGTACCAGATCCAGTTGGATTCGGAACTGGATTCCGCCTCTATCCCTCTACCAGGACTCCACACTCAGAGCGCGAACACTATTCGGAGTTTTATTCATATGGGTATGTATCGATTTTGATCTTTTCTTTGCTCTTGCCGGAAAACAGTTGGCTCCTAATTTGGATGAAGTACTCCTTTTGTGGTAGAAGTACAACGTTTGATTACCACTGTTAAAGTGTGTATTTTGGAAGCTATGAATACTCTTCAATTAGCAATAAGTTATTGTATAATGGTGCGATCGTCCCACTTTCGCTGCTGTCCACTTCACTGTCCGTCGGTAAACAGTGTTGTTCAAGTGTTGCTGTAAGTAGGGCGAGTTTGCATGAAGGACTGACCCAAGCAACACCTGATACACCCGTGTTTCAACATACCGCAAACTATAAATAAAATAATTGCTATGTAATTACAATATCTACGTCTTGGAGGTTAAATCAACTAGTATTGCGTGTAACGGACAATTCGCTTTACCTATCTACACTCAATTGGAAGCTGACTCTAGAGACCCACCCACGTCTTAATTGTTTTTCATCGCTCGTATTGCTCGTTTCGAACAATTAATTATCAACTTGCTTTTCTTTTCTTCTAGAAAGTCCGATCGATGGGCGATTCCATAAACACCAAAACAAATTCCGCCTGAAATTCGACGTCGAACTACCCAAATCCGAACAATTGAAAGCAGCGGAACTTAAATTGACTTCATTCGATATCGAATCTAACGAAAAATTTCGCATTTTGGTCAAAGATATCATCAAACCCGGTATCAAAGGGGTCGACGGTCCAATATCTCGAGTGATTGACTCGAAAATCGTCAACGGAAATTGTTCTATAAGTCTTGACGTTTTTCCCGCCGTCCAACGTTGGATGGAAAATTCCAAACACAACTATGGTCTTCTCGTCATTGTTTCGGGGGCCGGAAAACCCAGAACTGTTCGTCTAAAACGCGACGTTAACGAAAACGAAGCGATTTGGGGCGCAAAACAACCAGTTCTTCTAACCTACACCGACGACGGCAAAAATAAGCAAAGAACAGGAAAAGATATGTTACAAATAAGATCGAAAAGAGCAATGCGGCGAGGTCCTCGAAAAGGGGATCGTGACCCTTGCAGGAGACGTGCCATGTATGTCAATTTTCGAGATGTTGGCTGGAGCGATTGGATTGTGGCTCCATTAGGTTATGATGCGTTTTATTGCGATGGTGAATGTGATTATCCGATGCCCGAACACATGAACACTACAAATCACGCGATTGTGCAAAGTTTGATGAATTCTGTAAGGCCGACGGAAGTTCCGAAACCTTGTTGTGTACCTACCCAACTGTCGTCGATGTCAATGTTGTACGTTGATAGCGTCAATAAAGTTATTCTGAAGAATTATAAGGAAATGGTGGTGATAGGTTGCGGGTGTCGGTAATGTTAGCTCTGCACTGAATTGTGATACAAACTGAAGGCGTTACCGTGAAGGGTTCCTGCACCATCGAGTTGATGGAGAGGTTATCGACTTCGCCCTGAAGAAAAGCTGGAAGCAGTTGATGATATCACAGTGTGATCAGTTATGGATGTCGGGTAGTGCATTGAAACTGTCCCAACAATAGTGTCTGTGATCTAAACTCGAGGCTACCATCGACGATTATCCCTAGTGAACTCGATTTCTCATCGGCCTAGGTGGCGTGATGAACAGGGTGAAACCCGCCGATGTGTATTAAAAAGTGAATTTATTCCCTTTTCATCTGTGATTGTAATTTTAATTTGAGATAAACGTGGCGCAACTGTTTTGTGTACATCCCCTCGCTGTTTTGATGCATCGCCAATCAATTGTCTTTCACGTGACCGAAGCGTGTTGCCAGTTTCATCTGCAACCGATGTGAAAGTTATCGGAAATTTACTTGTGGCAACTGAGTCAAATGTAATATATCTGTACCTGTGTAAGGAGTATTTATTGAATATTTTATAGAGATGTGCATATTGTACAGAGAAAATTGTAAATTATAGACAACACTTGTTTCTTAATATCGTTTAAGCTTTTGTACAGACTGTATATAACATTAAAACATTTTATTCTTTATAATAATTTCAATTATTCATGTCTCGCACAAAAATTCTAAAGGATACACGACGACCCAACCAAAGATATACCTACCTAACTCAGTTTTCCATTTAAGCTTGTTTACCTTGGTACTTATCACTATCAAAAACGGATCTTCTGAAAATTTTTATGTTCATTTCTCTAGATATCCTTTCTTTAGAAAAAAATCGATTTAATTGGTGCAGTCAGTTTTATTACTTTAAGCATTTCCACTTAGCTTAATGGTAATTGTTCAGACAGATTTCATAAAAAAAAACAATAAAATTTCATAATATTCTTTCAATACTGCAACATTACATTAAATAATCGTTATGATATTCTTGCACTCTTAAAAGTCTATAAGATCAATTTTATTTATATTTCTTTTTTCTATTATTTTTGAACCGGATGTAGAATAATTTTGCCTTAATCTTCAAATTTCTGATTCCTAATGATGTCTAACGAGACTGTTTTGTGATAGATCATATTCTACAAGATCACGAGGAATGGGGATATTCCTTGTAACTATTCCCTAAATTTTCTTCCAACAATTATTTGTATTATTTTAAAAGTTTAAACACGTAGATTTAGCTGAAACTTTCTACAAAGTAGCTCTATCTAGAGCTGCATAATAAAGAAAATTTGTATCACATCCTGAGAGGAAATGCGAGTAAAAAGCTACAACCTATAACTAAACGTAACACCTGTGGTTACCTTGGTGTTCTAATGTATTAAACATAAATTTTAGTGATTTTTTCATAGGCCTTTTCTTACAAAATTTGTAATTAATTAGAGTAGTGGGTTTTGTTTCATTTCTTTTATTTATTTTAGTAATTTATCTTCTAGAGATCCATTAGAAACAATAAGATTCACAATAATTTTTAAATGTTGTGACATTACAATATTACTTTTATTTCCTATATTTGGCTAAAGTCTAGAATAATTTTTCTTGGTCTTGATATTTCTAATCGGTATACCTCTTCAATGATAAATAATTAGTCTATTACTAGTTTTTCTATTCGTATATCCACCATAAAGTTTGAGGACGTGACTCACTGAATTTTTTTACAAAATGGCTCTATTTAGAGCTATGTAATGGAGGGGTTTTGTATCGCGTGCTGTGAAGAAATAGGTGTTGAAAAGTACACATAATTCCTGTGGTTATTTTATTGCTCAAGTGCAGTGGCAGATACACCCATGGGCGCGCGTCCATGGTCCCCTAAAGAAAGGTTTCCCGAGGAGACCCCTTCTTATGACTTTGTTTTTTTGCAAATTAAGGATACTTTTGTTTCGGAATTTTTTAAAGATGCAATGTTCATTTCTGAACACTGCACCCATCTTTCACTTTACCTTGCATTCTTATCATCAACTTCACTTCGTTCGAACTTCGATAGAAGACGCATCAAAAAGTAGAATAATAATAACAGTAATTAAAAATTTCAAATTTTGAATTTCTGGCTTTCTAAACATTGTCATAATAACAGCTTCTTCGCTACTCTTAGAGGCCTCTATTTTTGTAATATAAAAGAGTCCACTATGCTGTTTTCAACCAGGACCGGTGTTGGGGTCCTAAATGTTCAATTTAAACCTCTGTCAGCATTAACTAAATAGTACGGATATTTTTATTTTGTATTACAGCACAGAAATTTATTTGTAATTTTTATGCCTCTGTCAAGGGCCAGTGATTCGCATCAGATGCGTCCTTTAACGCAGGAAATTATTCTTAGCAGCATGACTGGAGCCTGTTTCCCTGCAAAAGTAATCTAATCTTTTATATAAAACATTGATCTACTTTTTCATTTTAAAATCCACCCATAAGAGCTTATAAGTCTTAGAAGTCCCAGTCTAGGCAGACATCTAGAAAACTGCGTTTAGTACAAATTCGAAAATTTCAACATTAAAATTACAAGTAGAGGAGCACTTTTTGGTGCATTTGTCACATCAGAGTCGCACACCATGGAAGCAACCCATAATTTTTAAATAGAAGCCCATATCGAGTTATACCTCATTTAAAGGCTATTTTAAAAAAAAAATTATATAAAACATTTTCAGATCAAAATTATGCCAAAACACCGAAACTCGTTTTTCAGTTTCCTGTGCTTTTGGAATGGTAACCAAAAGCAAATTTACTATGTATGCTTGATTTTTTCTGGTAATTGCATGAACGTTTGATTTGGCGCCATTTATACTAGTGAGCTCGGAGTTACATAGAAATCTGTCTTCTGAAAACAGCTTTCAAATGAGGTATAACTCGATATAGGTTGCCATTTAAAAAAATGGAGTTGGCCTTTCTGCTGCTTCCATCATGTGTGGTTCTGGTGTGATGAATACGACAGAAAGTGATTTCATACTTATAATTTCAGTCATGACTTTTTTGAATTTGTACTAAAGACGGTAAATATCAAATCTTTTCAAAAAAGACAGATGTAATCCACCTTAAAAATGAGTTCCAACAATTTACAGTTTTGGTCAAAGAAGTTTGTACAAAACCCGATCCTAATAAAATGTTATTGTACATTACCAAAAAAAGCTTACAATGTACTTTTCTCAACGGAGAAATTCTATTAAAAATTTCTTGACCGTTTCTGTAAGCAAAGCTTCAGGCGAATGTTCATTTTCTATTCTGAAAGGAATCAAAAACTACGTTCAAAACTCAATTGGTAAAACAATGCTTGTTACCTACATTCCCACTTTTAAATATCAAAAGTGACGGATTGGAGAAGGTTTATTGTGAACAAATAATTAAATACATTTGCAGAAAAAAAGTGAGGGGTGGTTTTCTTTTAGGTTTTTAGTTGCTTGAATTATTTGTTGATTTTTGACTTATTTTATTACATTTATATTGTTTATGTTACGCTGTTCATTCACCAAAATATAAATATTTTTTAGTCGTTTTGTTCTAATAGCAGAGTTCCTTGTTAATTGTTCCTCAATTTTCAAAATTTTTGTGCCAATGTGAGTACTGGAACCATTAATGAATTTGATTAGACTACATTGTTATCACAAAACTCGTAAAAAAGTTTGCCATTTTTTCTAAAACAGGCAGCCCCGAACTTTTGTTGCGCCCAAGACCCCCAGAAGGGTAAATCCGCCACTGCTCAAGTGTAGTGAGCGAGATTATTGCTTTATTTCAATATTATGACTCAATGTTAGAGGTGTCTTTAGAAGTGTTTGCCTACTACCTGAAACATGCGTGAAGAGCAACCAGCATCGAAGTGGATCTGGTAAAGTGAAGAACCACCCAACTCTAGAGATCTGGAGTTTTTGTATCCGTCAGAATGTAGATACTAAAATTGGAACAGAGTTTTTTTGGACAGCCTTGCTTTATTTTTATGTTTGGACTAGATCCCTTTCCTGCAAAAAAGGAAAATGGAGTGGACCATTCGTCATTGTCACCCAAATTGATTCGGCGTTAGATTCACGCACTTTGCTTGATTGGGTGTTCGTGTCAATTTTGGCTTCATCACACAGCGGCTAAAACAAACGTTATTGGAACTGTCAGACAAGGTCTACTAGACCAATTAGGGAGTTGAGTGTGCTCTTTAACGAGTTCAAATAATAACACGGCCCAAGCCGCTCCGGATGCTGATGCCCTCCCAGGACGAAATCACCGCTGTCACGGTTATTTGCCACCCGCAGATTACGACCAAGTTATGCCATTTCACATCTCTAATAACAAGTCACCACCGCCAGGTCGGCCTCTTTCACCATAGAGTCCAACAATATTCGTGGATAAGTGGATCCCCCCGTCCTGCTTCGTCCCGTCAAAACGGCCGATCTTGTTACTTGCTGCTGGCGAAGTGATATAAATTTTATCCGTGACGACAGCCAAAGCAATCGCGATTTCACACCTCGTATTCAGTCCCATAATGTCGACGGTTTGACGCAAATCGCCCGAAAATAAACAATTTCAATCTAAAGTCAGAGCCATTCTTTCACAATCAATTAGGCGCGGCTGCTGGGGTAAAATTTAATAAAGGGTCAACGGAAAAACGATTCATAACATCTTATTCTTTGCCTATAATAATGATTGATGGAGATATTTAAAGACATTTCTCGACCGGGTAATTTGGACCTTTTTGTCGACGAAAAAATAAACATCTGTACTCCAAATAGGTATATAATTTCATCACGGACCTTTTTTTATCTACATGGGAATGATATTAAAAATGTTCAGTAATAGCGGTTCCGCAATGATGATCTTTTATAGTATTATCAAGTTTTTTTAACCACACCAAAATGTACAAATTTTAGGCCAATTTTCAGCCCGCTTCAAAATTAGCAGGTCTGAAAAAAATAATATCTTTACCTAATCGAATACGCGGTCATGGCGGATCCAAAATTTAACTCCAGGTCAGTACTGGAGTCTGCCGTGGAGGAAAGATACTAAACAAAATACAGAATATGAGTGAAACTCAGAAAAATACCATAAATTATAAATTCTTTTTGGCCTTAAAACCTTTGGATAATTGACACAAATAGAAGCAAATAGAAATAGTTATTTCTGTAGAAAAACATATTTTTATATTGCTATCTCAAAAGTGGTTGCAGATTTTATATAATTTTCTACCTGGTCTCACGTATCCAAAGTGTAACCTCATTTGCATTTTAAAAACACAAATTTCTTAAGCCGAACCTGTATTTGTGTTTATTTTAATTGTGGTCTTAAAATTCTTAATGGCAAATTAACGATTTTACGAAGTTCATTATCATGAATGTAAAATGTTTGAGATTATTCAGTTTTACATTAAGAAAGGTAAAGGTTACGTTTTGAACTCACTTATAAAAAAGACTTGTCAATAAATTAATATCAATCAATTTTCTTTCTGCTAATAAATAGCTATAAACTGACGTCAATAATAATGTTGCAAAAAGCGGAAAGGTTGTTTACACCTAATTAATTTTGATTAAGTTTGCACAATTTCTTGTGGTTGAAAGTTTAAAGCATGATCAAAGGTACATATAGAGAGCTATGCTGTAATTATAATTATATATCATATATGAATCTATGAGGCGATAGGGTCGATTTAAATATTTCGTGTGACTTTCATGACATTTAATTTTAGTTACCCTAATATAATTATTCTTGATGAGTTTTCTATCCTCTCGCCATTCACCACATTCTCAAAAGTATCTATTTATCAAAATCCATTGCAAGTCTGTTATAAAATTATTGGCAAAAATTTAAGATCGCCTGTTATATTTTATTTATAATGAATAAATCATAAAAGGACGATTATTATGGGGAAATATATTATTATTGAATATTTATTAACACTAATGTATGTTATATTTTATATACGTTGAAAATTATGTATATTAATCAAAATTAATACAAACTTTAAAATGTGGTTTTTGAGTTTAGATTATTTCAGTCTTTTCGCTGCTTTGCGTATCGAGTTTCTTTCCTGCCCGAGCATTGTAATCTCACTGCAGCTAAAGACAAATTAATAATTCCCCACTAGGGGAGCGGCAATTTTTTATTTCCTTTTTTAAATTTCATAATGTAAACAATTTATTTAACTTCATGTTAATATAAATGGAAAATTCAATCTCAATTACACCGCTAAAAAATTGTCAAAGTTTTATTAAAGATTTTATATTCTCGAAATAACTGTAACAATTGAATTTAGTAAGTATTCAGTTGTTAAAGCTTTAATAACTGTTGGCTTCTAGTTATAGTCAAAGTTTATTTATAAGATTAATTGGTTGGTAACAAAGAATCGATTATTGGATAACGGCAAAAAGTAGAAAGATGTCGATAAGTAAACGGTGATGATGAGAAGGGTGACTATACGTAAAGTAAATTTTTACTGTATTTGACACCAATAAAAACTAGTGCTGACTAGTAAAATTAAGAAATTTGCAAAAATAATTTAGTTACATTAGTTCTATCCAAAGAAATCTTGAAGTTATTGAAATCTTTACAGAATCTCAAATAAACTTGATTCGGAAATAATTTCAGTCTTCATTTCAATCAACCCCAATTATCCGAGTCGCGGTTATTCGAGCCTCTGCGTTATCCGAGCAACCTGTGCTTTTCAGTTAGTTCGTGTTATTCGAGTCGATCCAAAATTTTATCCGTTTTATCCGAGTTATTCCGAAAAGGTTTCAGAAGTCGGCTAGGATACACATTTTTTGCATTTATGGTTCACGCAACAGGGAAATAAAGGAATTCTTTTATCCGGACCCATTTTGAAGGAAAATGCGTTAATATTTAATAATCGAATGCCACAACAAATATTTTCACTGCAAGTGACGGTTGGCTAGATCGCTGGAAGAGACAGCATGGTATTCAACAATTGAAAATTTGTGGCATAAAGCTTTTTTCAGATGGGTTTTTATTCAAATTTGTAAAAATAACTTCAAAAAATTGGCAGAAGAAGAGTGTTACACTAAAGATTAGATCTACAACTACAATGAAACTGGCCTAAATTTTAAATTGATGCCAGCAAAGACTGGCTGGTAAACAAGAAGCTTCAGCCCCTGGTTACAAACACAATAAAGAAAGATTGACTATTATGGCTTGCAGCAATGTTTATGGCAGGCACAAGCTTTCGTTAGTGTGCATAGGGTGTCAAGCCACGAGCTTTCAAAAGCATAGCCGAGGGAGCCTTACCCGTTCATTATAGAAATCAGAAAAATGCATGGACAGATCAAACACTGTTTACGAATTGGTTTTATGATAAAATTGTACCAAGTGTAAAGAAATTTTTTAAAAAGAACGGTCAACCCATTAAGGCAGTGTTAGTGATAGATAATGCACCACCCCATTTTGCATAAGCAGTTCTGAAGAGTAGAAAAATTATTATTAAGTTTCTCCCACTAAATGGATCAAGGAATTCTAGAAAATCTAAAGAGAAACCACAGACGATCTCTTCTACAGCATGCTTTAGAGCAGAGTGAAATCGATAATTTACTTAAAATTTTGAAAGAAATTGATGTAAAACATGCCGCTTATTGGGTGGCCGAAGATTGGAACGCTATGAAGAGATCGATGCATAGAAAATCTTGGTCTCAGATTCTGACCACTAATGCAGCTGAAGACCAAGAAGCTGACGAAAAGGAGATAAGTTTATCCGAATTAATGATGAGATTAAGTGGATGCAAGGAAGTGTCACCAACTGAAGTGCAAGAATGGATTGTTGGTGATGATTTCGAAGAAATTTTAGACGATCAAGAAATAATTTTAACCGTTTTAAGTGATAGTAATGAAGTAAACTCAAAATATGAAGACACATCAGATGGCATACATCATGAAAATGAACAACTAGTACCTCACGAAGAAGGACTTGGGGCATTAGAGACGGCTTTACAAGATGTTGAACAACAAGAAGAAGCTACACCCGTCGATGTCTTGCTTATCGAGCGCTGGAGAGACATCGCCGCAAAAAAAGATGTAATCGTATCATATAATCGAGAATAACTTCATATTTTTCAATTTAACAACCAGTTATAACTATGTTCTAACATGTACCTATGTATGTAACATTAAATTTCCCCTTTTTTCCTAATTATTCGGGTTATCCAAGTTTTTTCTTATTTGAGCAGGGTCCGGTCCACATTAGGTCGGATAATCGAGATTCTACTGTTTGTGTAAAAACTAATTTAAACTTGAAATAGCTAAATATATTTAAAAAAATAATACCCCTGTTAATTAGTTTTAATGTACCAAAAATCTCAACTTGACTTGCCTAAGAGTTTAGTGAGTCCTGTTGCTAATTATTTTAACTATTATATAGAAAAATATTGCCATAAGAATTTTTTACAGCGGTACTACTTAGTAATCATGAAAAAAAAATGTTTCATACGATAAAATATAATTTAATCGGCCGTAATTTTCATTATATTTTATTGTTGCAATAAGTACTTTATTTCTAAAGCTTTTTTAATAAAAACTCAGATTTAGAAAAAAATAAGAAGAGACCTTAATAGCTTATAGAAGAATCATGATACAGGTATGGAATTCTACTTGTTACAAAAATTAAAATAAAATTAACAAAAATTTCAATTTTTACAATTTTTAAAATTGATATTTAGCTGTGAGTTAGTTTTTGTAAAAAAATCACATCAAGATGAGCAGTAATGCATTAACAAAATTTGGTTGTTACTACCAATGTCATAAATTTTTTTAAGAAGTCTATGACATGTATAACATAATTTAAAAAATTCCACGTGCTCTACGAAAATTAATAACAAGAACTTTCCAACCTGATGAATTTTAAATTAAATAACTTCTTACATTTGTTATGAAGATTGAGTTAATGGTTCATATTGACATATATGTTATTGAATTTATCTCAACCCATTACGTTATATAGATGTTTCTGACATTTAAATAAAATGGTCAATAGCCGCAATTGCATGTGGGGTTATTTTATAAGTAACGCAAGATTAAATCGTGCTTATTATAATCATCAGAACTTTAGAACGATCTGGAAGGACCTAGGCTATCTCATTCAAATCGTTGAGTCGTCGAATGTTTGAATGAGAGAAAGGTAGACGGTTAGATGATAGGGTTTGGGGCTGGAATCTCCTGCCGATGGGCGTTTCTCAGGAATCAGGATGCAGGAAGTGGTGCGGTTAAAAAAAGTGCGGGTAGCTTAGGTGGTAGAAGAAGATCAAAAGGAGGCGTTGTCAGCGGGGCAGCGCCGGTGTCGCGCTTTGATGGCGACCGGGCATGAGCTGGCGAAGAAGTGAGGCAATAAGTACGAATTCGGGAATGTGAACGTATATTTAGCATTGTCTAAGAAGGTGAAGCTGATTGATTTGTAGAGGGCCCATTAGAGCGGGCTGGTGGCCGCCCACGGCGGAGTGGCAAAGCCGACCGCGGCCACCCCGAAGTCCGATAACCAGCTAGGAATGCGCGCTCCCTTCACTTATCATCTCAGAACAAAGAACCGACCAACACACACTCATCACGGCGTCATTAACAAACACAGGAAAAACAAACTCAAGTCATGGCACACCTGGGTGGTTCATTCCGGACCGGGCCGGCCCCTTGCCCCTGCTCTTACTCCTCGATATCCAAATAAAACAATTTGAATATGATTCGGGTGGAATGCGGGGCCACAGACCCGGCGTCTGCGATGAGGATTCTCCAGAAGACCCGCCTCGGAGACCTGGCGATTTTCCCGAAAATTATGTTCAGGTAATCAAAGTACCGAAATACCTCTGTCATCTTCGACCAACTGTGTGATGCGACATGCCATTCGGCGTACAGTGATCTAGTGCAAAGGTATTGTATTACCTGCAATAAACTTAAGTGCAAAATCATGCTCTGCCCCACGAGAAATGAGTTTACTATGATGCGGCTTCCGGTCTCTTAATTTACCGTACTGTCAAGAAAAGATGCTATAGATAACAAACTCACCTATATCATCGTTTTGCATTCCTCCTTTCAGTCAACCGCATTCCTCGCACACACCTTAATTTAATTACCTGTGAAAATGTGTTTACTGCTTTTCAAATTCTAGTACCCATCCATGCCGTCATTGCACCATCAAGGTTTCGGCGGTTCACGCACTCGTCCACCATGAACATTCCTTGACTTCCTTCCTACTTAATCGTATCAATAAAACCTCCGACCAAGTATCAATCACTAAGGAGTTCCACTGCTCCTCTACGGATGAACAATAACTAAATAAAAAAAAACTAACCCGAACTTCCCAGCAGGACCTCTTGAGTTAGTGTCTTATTTAAACAATACGAGTACATACCACTTCAAAATTTACAACCGCAGCCCGCAATATATTTCACGTCTTCGTCCGAGTAACAGGGAATAAATTTTATTGAAGCTGCTGAGCGAGACAAACGAGGACCCCCTCGGACATTTGTAGAGGATGCGCCAAAATTTCGCTATCATTACCTAGATTACGACGGTAAAATACACAGTTTAGTATCGGTAAACACTCGTGACTTTTTTCGTGTTTTTTCAACAAAGCTGTGAAGAGTATGAAGACCGGCGGCATTTCAGAAGTACCTTTTAGCTTAGTATATAGGTGTAGTCACTGTAGCGGTTTACCCTATTAACCGTCGTTACTACTGAATAAACAAATCAACAGACTCTTGGTTTGTTTGTATGTACCAACCAAATTCCTCTAAAACGTATACTAATGTGTGAAAATAACCACCAACTAACCTGACCAACTAGTCACTAACGTCCATTAAAGCAATAAGGAATGCCGATTTTCTCATCTAATTGTCTCTTTCGTGTTCCAACTGAATTATAATTGTGGATCGACTGAGAAAAGGACAAAAACAACGTGAATTATTAGAGAAGATTCCTTGTCGTTACTAATTTGTCTCGCTTGTCTTTTATTCGGTGGCGCACTCGATTGTTTCAATGTGTTTATCAGGGAGGTATTAGTGGTTCTGGAAAGGTCGGAATATTCGAGATGGGACCGCTGATAGGACCCATGGAATGGCATTTTTTGGTCTCCAATAATACGAGAATCGTGTTAAAGTGTACGGGTTCGAAGAACATCTCAACTACACCGGACCCTACCAGGAGCCGCCAACAAATACAGGCACGTCGGCCTCATCACAAATAATTCAGTAGTCTATAATCAAATTTTGCAATTTTGTAATTGTGGTCGAAATTGGTTCATAAAGTTTTGCGCTTCGAGTAAAAAAACTAATTTCTTTGTGATTTTTGAAAATAACCTTAAAATAAATCGCAACGATGGCATTATATTTGCAGTTCAGTTGATTTAGAAAATATGTTTACGATCTTTCAGTGCTGCGAATGCTTTGTTGAAAAAGTGGTAAAAATCACAATTTTCTTTTTTATTTAATAATTTTTGATGTGGAGAAAAAGAAACGCAAGATATTTTTACTTTTCGTTTTTTTACTTAATAACAACCTATCTCTACTACAATCACTATTTCACTAAATTGTTCCTAAAACTAAATTGAGAATTTGGTCTCATAGAACTGGAAATTAACATCAAACTAGACTGGAAGGTTTCCAGAAAAATTAGAAAAAACTTGTTATTTAACAGCCAAAAACTTATCTCCCAAACGCTATAAGTAATTATTACAAAGTGCTTCCAGCTGAGAAAAGAATATCAAATTGATTGCAACGTTTAGGCGTTCACTGCTTAATCTATAATTTGATAAGATGAGAGAGTGCAATTAAGCACTCACAAGAACGAGATCTTAAATAATATAAAGTATATAGGTCCAAAATGTAGTTACTTGTGAGATAGAGGTATGTCGCAGATTTAGTTTAAGATGTTACGCAAGCGAATACGTTTTTTAGCTATTAATATGCATCTGATCAAGGTTCACGTTAATGCCCTGATCCGATAAGTAGTTGATGGTGCGTGCGTGGTTGTCTCGGAGGATATTGGCAATGGGACAAAGGACTCGATTCTTGGTAAATATGTCTTGTGAATGGCGGCGGCACATACGAGCGAGCAAACGACTAGGCTGTTCCTCTCGTATATATTGTGGGAACTGCTGGTGCTTGCGGTGGTAGTGCTGCAGTGGGACACTGCAGTCACTGCTCTACCAGACCGGCCGAGCTGCAATTAACATTCCTCGAGACTTGCCATCAGCGATGATGTCTTAGAACAAAGATATCTGTGGATATTGTGCATTCATCTGTTTCCCGCGGCTATCGCTTATTTCACGGCTCATCGGCACTCCAAAATCTAAATGTCTTGGAGAAACAAACATTCAGTCATCGTAATAACTGGGTAAGTCCCTATACATTGCACGAGTTTCCTTACTGAAGCACAGAAAAGAAAATTCGGAACGGAGTCGGGTGCAAGCCTGCAATGGATACAGTAGGATGATTGCAGGAGATCAAATGAAGCAGTATTTTATGGGAGAGGGGGCCGCGATGGCCAGGTGCACAGCTCGAGGGCTCGCATTCCGAACGAAACACGCGTTGTTTGCTCATCTTCGCAGTCCACGCTGCCATCTCCTTCGCTTGCCCTGCAATCCAATCAATTATACTCTTCATTTAAATTATTTATATTCTCATTCACATAAATTACACAACTTATACTGTGTCTATCACAATACGAGTTCTATGTAAACACTTATTTGAATATGAAGCCGTCTCCGGTAACTTGCCAGGTGTTTCAAAGGTTGTTTATGGCAAAGCTGATTAATAAATTTTTCCACGAACCTACCCAAAATAAGTACGCGAGCACCAATACGGCCCTTACTGAGGCCCCAATTTTCTGAAATCCAGTCAAAATTCGCGTTTCTGCAAAACTAAATACCTTCCGGCGAAAATAGTTGTTGCCTTATATCACACCATCTAAATATAAAACACATAATGGTAAATCATCAGGTCTTAATGAATGATCTTGTCTGCAAACTGTCTGATACTTTATTGAGTGCGACAGTCTGAAGCCACTTCCTTTTCTGGCAACCCTTTAACACCTGGTCGATGCTCACCATTTGTAGCTACTATTTTTATCGATCACGTAATCTAGGAACTCGACTTTCTTCCGATTACCATCGACTGAAAAGCACAAGGCAACTCTACCACCTGGTAGCTTTTTTGCTTTCAATTTCCTAGAAATTACGAGTAGTGAGTTTATTTACTGAAGAAATTTCGTAGCCACGAGAAACTCGTTGCCCTTTAAAATATAGCGTCCTCACTGTGCGCAGTAAATAATGCAGCTACTAAAATAATTGTAATAAAACGACAAATTTTATTAGGGAATAAAATTTTATCAAACGCATTTAAAGCAACGTAATAAACAATGCCATGGGTGGCAACAGAACTTCGTCCTGCTTGAGAATACTACATACTGGGTGTTAATAGGCTGGTCCGACAACCCTGTCGAATCACCACCTACCAGGTCTATCCATTAAACATCGGACAATATTTCGGCTTTTCAGCCCAACTACAACTATATCTCTATACAGAATTCCATTATTCAACACTTTTTTGCAAACATTGTTAGACAAAGTTATTTATAGAACATGAAAAAATACTAGTTTTCTAATACAGCAGAACACCTATTATTAAATTTTAAAAGGTTATCAACAATGACTCGCCAGTATAAGTGTGCAAATCTCAATACATTTTTCAATATTCTCAATTTGGTAGACGCAATCAATTAAATTTCGATCAATTTCTTGATTGAATAAAGAATTGTATAAAAACTTTTTAAGGTCAGTTTTGAGGTTAAGAATCTGTATGATTTGTAGCAAAAATATCATAATTTTGGTATATTTGAATATATAGCAAAAGAAATATGGTTATTGTGACGAATAACGAGAGAGAACGCGATGAAAAGAAAAAAGAACTGAAAATAATATGGACATAACTTTTTAGTTTCATTTGGATAAACGTTTTTGTTACAATTTTGGATTTTGAGTTTACTTATTGCTTTAACTAAAATTTTTGGATCCGAAATCGTCCACCCTTTTCGAATATGAAAGTAAACAATTTTATACTTTGTATTTAAATTCCCCTATAGATGACAAATTATACAGTTGCATTAATCTTTAGTAATATAAATCCAACTTTATGCTAAAAACAAAGACTGCAGTTGGTAAATAGCGGGATTTTGCCTTCTAAATTATTTCGATAGGAGCTTACAGCTTACCTTCTATGAGCAAAAGCTGTTAGTAACGTACTAACTGACTAATTAATAAATAAACAAAAGAAACGACACACAACCTTAAAATATCAAAAAGAATTGAAAACTTTTATTTTCTCATTTTATTAAATTTTCTTAATTGAAGTTATCTCCGTAAGATCAAGATATAAACCTTAAGGAATTTTGAAAGATCCATATGAAATTAACAAAATATCAACTAATATATCTATTATTAAAACTTGTAAATAAATGAGAAGATCTCTAATGACAAGCAATAATATACAGTCTTAGCAAAATATTTTTTGCGATAGTTATTATTGAAAACATTTTTTAGCCATTTAACGACTGTTTAAAAATTACCATTTAGAGTCCGTCATTAAATCATATCGGCACCCATTTTTGTATCTGACTTTAAAATTCAGTTTTTGTAATATAAAGTTCTACTCTAATTTTTCTTTACACTTATATAGATCTAGTTCTTTTCTCGTGTATAATTACTTTTTAGTTAACAAATAAAAAGCAGTTCGACAACTCGAGCAGCTGAGTTGACAAGTTCAACACATATGATCACATGCTTAGATTCTTACACCAGCCACGAAGGCCAAAATTGTAAATTACGAAAGTTTACTTTAAGAAATAAACATTAATGCATGTAGAAGATTATGATGTTCGGGATGTGAAAAATTACCTTTTTAGAAAAGAAATAACATTTTTTGAATTTTTAGACAAAAGATCAAGAAATCGAGGTTGACTGACTTAATTTCTTTCTTAGAAACTTCAGTAAAAAGAAAGAGACTAAGATTCGAATATGTTCGCTGGATGACTATTTGGTTACTTAGAGGTCGTAAAAGATTGAGCTGTATTGTTAACTTTCTCTGTTACCTTTCACCACTATCTTTGTCACCTCTACAATGATTGATTGAAAAATTAAAGTTCAAGTAAAAGAAATGGAAAAAATTAGAATCTGCATAGAAGTCACTATTAACACTCATGCATTATAACATTGAAATGTTGGTTATCCAAAAATTTACTTTAACAGATATTTGTTTGTAAAACAAGACACAGACAATAAAGACAATTATTCGACTAGTTTGTAAACCCTAGTCTTTATGTATAGCAGTGTAGCGTATCTGGTGACTCTGGTATGGGGTACCGGACTTCGGACTGTTTGAAGTTGTTCTTTCATAAAAGGTGATATTTTGAAGAATTGAGTTGTTCAGTGGCGAAATTACGGATGATGATGAGGCAGAGTAGCGCTGCGAGACCGAAGGCCTGCTGCAGACCGTGTAATGGGCGTATAGAAATGCGCATTATTTATCATTGTAAAATGAGTAAATATATAAACAAGAGGTTTGGCCTTCTCTAGTTGGCAATGAAAAAACTGCGAACGCAAAAAAATGGTATCTACATTCCAGGAAATCGCTTAATAATCATATTATTAAAATACAATGATGGCTTTTAAAACAAACCTCATTCTCGGTAAAAGAAGCGTTATTTTTAACTAATGGCCGCGATGACCATTGGACCGGTTCGTTACAGGGATATTAATGTAATCTTAACAAATAATTAAAATAAATAACTTGACGTCAATTATGGATTTAATTACATGGATATTTCTTTTCTGATTTATTTATTGACTAGCAATTATAAAACTATTGAAACTTTAACTTCCATAACTTGTCAGGTGGCCAGATGGAAATACTCGGCGATTATTTATTTAATAAATTCAATTTATTCCACTTTATTTGTTTTGTGTTTTATCGAACGACAATAAGAACAAAACAAAACAATTGCCACACAACTATAACAACTGCATTCTTTTTGACTGTTTAACACTTAACATCCAATTTTCCACCACACAATCATAGGCGATCATTTTAATGTAATTAATCCTGGCCACAATAATCCCGCCAATCGAACCGACTACCTACTTTTATAATTTCACTATGTGTTAATTTTAATACTAACAAAAATATTATTTACCACTTTTTTTTGTGGTAATGCACTTTGTGTAATTTCGAACTAAAACTCCTGCTTGTCCGTCGACCATCAGTAACTAGAACTGACTTGATTACAGATTGCGGCTAACCCTCAATCATCAATAAAATATATTCCGCCTTCAATCCAAAGTTACTAGAACATTTTGATCGTTAAAACAAATTTAGATTTACAAATTTGAATCGTGTTCTCTCAAGTGAACTGTTGTGCATCCCTAAATTTACTACTTTGTTATAACTATCTAAAATATATTTAAGTCTTTTCTAGTTTCTGACAGAATTTAAAAATTAAACTGAATGCAAATCAACAATGGATCTAGTCTGAGAATAGGTATAAAACATGCTTCTAAAATGAAAATCAACACCGGATTGGAAAATTATGAAGGCTATATCTCAACATTCTTAGACTTTTTAAAAGAATTCTTGTCTTATAAGGTTAGCAGCATCGTCTAAAAAGAGGAATTAACCAATTTATAGAAATTGTCCAGATATTCTGTATGAAAATCGAGAAAAGTATAAACAACAATTATTGTAAAATAAGAAATATCGAGACCATAAGAAATATTTATAAACACTACAATAAATAAAAGAAAAACCCAAAGAGGCGTGGAAGTAGGTCATTTCAATTTTCACAAAAAAAGTTATTTTTGATTTTTATTGCTTTTCTACACATTTTTGGAATATGAACCGTGAGGTATTGAATATATAAATTGAAATATAGAAATTTATCAAAGAAGATTTTCAGGCAAAGGGCTGCAATGTTTCAACGTATATGCAACCAAATATACAAGATGTGCTATTATTTCTGTATGTTTCACGTTATCACTAGAAATTTAACTTTTAGGTATGAACTCTTTGGTTATTCCACACTGTGCCTATAAAAATATCAATTTTGTTAATCTAAAATAATTTATAAAAGAACTGCATTTATTCTTAAGTTTAATTTTATTCAATTCTTCAAAAATTTTAGAGAAATGTCCATTTTGAAATTTTGTTGAAATCAGAACACTGGAAGTACCAAAACTGTTTAGTGTAAATAATCATTTTCGTTAGAAACATTCGATGTATCACACACATCATCTGACAATAGTTCTAAATGCCAACTTTTCCGTAGTAGTAATAGTGTTGTCAAATTTTGCTTTTTAGGTGCTACACCTGTATGAAGTAATACAATTCAGCCAAATACACTTGTCCATTCAAAATTATGTGGAAAAACAGATTTTTTGACCTTAAAAGAACTTTGAACATGTACCTTAACATTAGAAATATTAACATTTTAAGGCTCTCAGAATTAACATTGATAGAAGCAATCCTACATGATCCAAAATTAAAGAAAGTTTCGATGGTCTTGAAGTTTGGAGATAAGTGAATATTTTGAAAAAAGCAGAAGCTTCCACAGTAGGATACTGCAATTGTTTGGATCCGCAAACTATTTATATGATAATTTTAGGCCCTCAGCACTTCATATTATTATTTGGCAATTATCACTTTTTTATCTCATTTTTAATGTTTTATTTATCATATGCGTTTGAAGTTTTTACAAAGTTCAATAAAATGATTTGTAGATTTTGTAGTTTTTCTCAATTATCGCAAGTTCAGATTTTGAAGACTTTGGTACTTAAAAGTCTTCAAATTTCAACTTGCTAATTTATTTTAATTGTTGTATTGCACAAGATCTAAAAATTGTTTCTATTAGTTTCATAACTCTACCCTGTTACTCTACAATATTTAGTAAATTTAGTTATAAAAGTTCAGTTTTTCACCACATTCCGCCACAGTAGTTAATAAAAAATCGGAATTATTTACTACACAAAAAATTTCTCTATTTACAATTATGCCAAGATCTTGCTTATACAAATATCGCAATGTTTTATAAAAAAAAATGTATTAGTACAAATATCATGTATAATATGTATGAGGAGAATAACACAAATTTACAACTTTAGCTTGGTCCTACGCCAGTGACGTCTCTTAGCGTTGTATCTGAAACAAAGAAGAAATTTGATTAAAGAAATTGGTTTCAGCCACATGAAAAGTCAATTTATACAATAACAAATATTGTTGTGGATGTTTTTAGTGAAAGTAGTTAATCAAGATTGAACTTTGTATAAATGGTTATATTCCCAAATGTGCCAACACAATGAATAGTTAAATATAACGAGGTGGCGTTTAACACACTATGTGAACGTCATATAAAATAATCCAGATAGAACGATGTGGGCCGAGCGCTTCAAATAACAACTTGCTTGTATGGTCCAACCAATTTTCTGTTCATTGGCCATCATTATAAGTCAGCTTTACTGTAATATAAATTACATACCGGGTGTCCCAGATCTTATATTATTATTAATTATATTCTGGTAACAATCCCCTTGAACTGCCAGCAGGAGGATTCTTATTAGGAGCAAAATATGAAAAATTAAAAACAAATGATGATAAAGAATTCTTCAAAATAAAATTTTAAAATCTACAAAATGATGATTTGATGGTCACATTACTTGTAAATCAATTATAAAAATTATCCATTTGAAATATTCAACATTAATATCACTGAAATTATCGAAATAAATAAACAATGCTTACAAAAAAGAATTTTGAATGCAAAACTTGGTCAATCTTTAGTTTAGTGGGCTCTCACCTACCACCACCATTTTGTATTTATTACTACCTATCACGCAATATTTCAAAATCTGTTCGAACTGACATTATTAATACCAAATAATGAAATCAACTGGCAGACTTTAAAATTGTGTGTCAAGATCTGCTTCACCATAATTAGCTATCAGTTATATATAAAATGGGTCCCTTCTATGAATCCTCCTTCCTATGGTCCTAGAATATTAAATAAAATTGATGACGTGAATATTGTAAGCAAAACCTGCAGAGCAAAATGTAAGGTTATGTCTATGTCTACTCTCGCGCAATACTTTATCGTTATTAAAATTGACCTATAATGAAACCTTAAACAATATCAACCCACGAAACTAATAAATACTTCACCTAATAGTGTTTCCGGTTCTCATTCGCACCCATTGGGGGATTGGCCTGTTTTGCTTAAGTTTCTTTGCAAGCTTTCGCTTAATAATGAATGTTTTGTGGGCCGCCTGAAAAATAAAGTAACGAAATTAACATTAACACTAAACAGAATCAGTATTTGATCAAATATCGATAATCTTTACAAAAATTACCATGGCCAATTTTCCAAAAAGATCAGCAGAAACCACGAGCAAAACAACAAATGTCAAATCTACAAATCTAGACCAGTCAACAGTTACTGGTGGTCTGGTCAGGGTTGCAAGACTGGCAACACTAACTGGCAACACTGACTGGCAACACTGACTGGCAACACTGACTGGCAACACTGACTGAACGAAACGCTGCAGCTAATTTTTCATTTGAAGCTATAAATTTTTTTAAACAAAATTATGGTCAAAATTGAAAAATTGAACTTTTTTATTTGCGGTGGTAAAAAATCCGTCTTTGGAAAGCTATTTAAAGGCTGATTAAAGGGATGATGTCATATTCGAAATGGCTTAAAAACTCTGGTAATTATGGAGGTGTAAATTTTGCAAAAAATTGTAAATTTGTGTTCTTTCATGAAGTGTTAAAAAATCTATCACCTAAATGGGCGAACTAGGTACGGAAATGAGATCAGGGTGACACGTTACGTCGAAAAATATTATTTATAAGCGCTATAAGAACGATTGGTGTCGATTTTAGCATTTTTTAAAAAAAAAGTATCGATTGAGATAGAAAAAAAAAATTGAAATTTTTCGAAGCCGTTTTTTGGCTTTATTTTATACTGTTGAGCTCGCCTAACGCAACGCTGTCGCTAGTTTATATTTAGGACTCATAATTTCCAAGATATAGCAGTTTAAATTTTGTCAGTCGATGAGAGCGGACGGCACCAATACAAATAAACGACCTGAAGATGACAAATGTGATTTTGCCGAAACATCGTCGAAAAACCGGTTCTTTCCAGGACCAACCATTGCAACGCGGATGAACACCCGAAATGGGACAAATTCATTCAGCACCCGCGTGAAGCCTAAAAACCAGTTTAAGAAAAATATATACATAAACTCCATTTAGTGTAAAAATGTGGTTTCCTACATATATTACAGGATGGGTACCTAGGTAACATATTTAAAATAATTAATTAATGAAAAATACTTTAAAAACATAAACTGACTAAAATCTAAAAAAATGCTCAATTGTTGGTTCAAATAATAATTATTGTCTACTAAGGCCATCTGGTGGCAATATTTCTACGTTAATAATAATTTTCGAGCACGTTTTTGGGCAAACATTTTGAATGGAATGATGAGTGATGAGTGTATTTTCCATTTTGGGCCTCATGTTCCAGACTTTCTTTAAGTAAAGGAATATGGTTCTACAAGAAGCCCAAAAGTTCTAGAAAATTTGACAAAGGGGTAATATTTATGCTAGCACGTTATCAAAGCGTTTCTATAGAATTACTTTTGTTGTCACTTGTTTCACCTTTATCATTGCTTCTGAAAGCGAATCCCTGGACAATCGAAAACAACACAGCACCAACAATTATCTTAAAATACTCCTTGTTTTCTTCAATTGTGTTCGTATAAGCGTCACTTAATAAATTTAAAACTGATCTACCCTTTGGCAGATTTTTAAATTCGGACCACTTCACTGCACATTTTTTATGTAAATCGCCTACAGAATATTTTTTTAATCCTGCATCCGTGTCCATTGCGCTTTTTCGATTTTTAAATACAACAGTGACAAAAGTAGTATTGGGATCATGTTTTCCACCGAAGAAACTATACGAAAAATAATATGCACTATCCTTTAATACGCTATATTCCAGTCAATTAAATAGTTCGTACTAGGAGTATCTAAAACTACGTCATTTACTTCCAAATTGGCTTTGGCCGAATTCTTTTAAATTGGGTCGGGCGGGTTCGTCAGTTTTAGAAACTAATAGATCTTTAGGACCTACGAGTATATCACCTACATTTGTCACTGGAGTTGTAACCTCTTATCCATTTAATCTGCAGTGCATGTTCATGTTCTATCTCTAATTCCGAAGTTGAAACATCACTTTGACTTTTCAAGGTTACATTATCAGCTTATGTATAATTGTCACAAAAGTTTTCGATGAATTCATCTTCATCGTTTCGGGTAATTGGTGCAAACGGATCACTTGCAACACCACTGACACTGGGTTCGCTATCGGCGTTGAGTGAATAATATAAAGAGGTGTCAACGCATAGGGAATTTTGTACAATAACAAAAGTCCAGCAAATGTCGCTGTTGAGTGCTGCCACACTTTGACCAAGAGCTAAAACAAGTTTTATTTGTATTTGGAGTTAGAACCCAGTTAAGTAGATATCCGTTTGCAAGGAAAAAATATCTGAAGGACGTTACCCGGCATTTCAGATAAGCCCAGTTTTCAAAACAAAGCAATAAATATCAAATTTCCTTAGCGGCCTCATGAACACCGTTATTGACATGAGGGTTTACCATGTTGATGTTTCTTACTTCTGAAAGCGGCATGTGTTGCTGCCACCAAAATTTTCAAAGATGTTTATTTTTCACATCGGCCAAGGGAATTTTCGGGCCCTATCAGTTATTTTTATTATTATTATTATCTGTTCATGTTTATAGTTTGTCTCGTTTGCCATGGAATAAAGCCGTAAGGGCCCATAAGTTAACACACAAAATTCAAATTTTTTTGATCATGTGAGTCAAAATATAGAGATAGGAACTCAAAGAATAGTAGTAGATGAACAATCTGTTGTGACATTACAGGAGCAGTTTCATAGATTCAACGTATTTAACCGTCATGATGACAATCTAATAAGCATACAAATGAAGTATTGGATAAGAATTTTTCCACTGGCAATATCTCCTCTTTTATCATTGCAGCTCTACAAAATGTGCAGTTAAACTTTTTTGAATTTTTATAAACAATATAGCCTGCTAAATATGTTATTGCACATGTTTCAAAACAAGTAGTCTTTATCCTCACTGCACACACGGCTTGAAACAAGTTGCTCTTTTTCTAAACGAAAAAGAGCAGGATTTCCAATATTCGAAAGCCATACCATTCGTAATGAATCACATTGTGGAATCCAAAAGAAATGCAAATTTGGATGATTGTGATTAATTATGATTAATAATTCTATATTTCAAAAAAGATAAAAAATCGAATTAACACTTGTACACGTTTCTTTTCGTGCCATACAACATGATGATAGCAATAAAGAAACTTTGTGCTTCTTCAGAGAATTTCAAAATAGTAATGACAAGGATTATGATTTTCACTGTATGCTAGTTCGAAACGGCGATCTCGACTAATGTTACCCTTTATAGTAGAGTGCTCGCGCGAGGCCTACGTTACTTAAGGGGATATCTGCTAAAATATTTTAGTCGAATTTCTAATTTTCGAGCTAAAATTGCTCTACAACGGCACTATGTAGGGACAAAACTGAATGGAACGGAGATCTGTTTATTTTACGACAGTCGAAGGCAAAGGCCGACCCACTATGGATGACGAATTAATGGCACTATTATGTTACCCTGAGGTTGCATTTTGACCTGGAAGCGCGAGTCAGCCAAAGTTCTGAACTTTTCAATAGTGCACGGTTTTCGCGGTTACTTTCAAGTTTTCAAACCAAATTCTATGATTTTGATTACTTTGAAATATATTAGTAATTTTGTATTAAATCGGTTGAAAATTATACGATTAATTTTTGTTTAGCAATGGTTTCGTCGGCGCCTAAACAAATGCCCAGATACAATATTTTATCGCTTTTGGCCATAAATAAGTGTCTGTAATGTAGGGAAATTTTTTTATTAAATACATATATTGAACATATCAATTTCTAATTATCTGGAATGAAGTGAAGACACCTGCAGTTATGACCGACGGCGCTGAATTAAAATGGTGGCCAGAAAAGGATTTTAACATTTGGTCGTTCATCGAATTTGAATGCAATATGAAATAGAATAAAGTAGAATTAATTAGAATACGACCAAGTACTCGATGTACTTACGGCGGGTGTAAACACCCTGGCGATGAACTGCATTCATTGGTGGTGACCTGTAGGTTGAGTTCCTGGAAACATGACGCATAACCCCTACCGTATTTCTTACAGAGAGAGAATCGAATCCATAACAATTAACTATTTTTAATTTCTAAATGCAAAAGAGCGGAAATATAATGTTTGTAGAAAAAATCATGAAGCTTATTTTGCATTTTTGAAATAAAAAAATTCTCATCTCTGAAAATTTTTTCGAAGAGCAACCCCTTTGGGGTCCACAAAACAAAGTAGCAATATTGCCGCTTGGTTACATGAAGTTGCCCCTGTACTTGATAATAGTAATTATCATTTCGTTTTAAAGAAAATATGTTTTCTACGTATGTGGCAAACTTAATTTTTTTTGAGATAATAGCATGTTGTGGTGAGTAAAAACGGGCATTATATGGACATTTTATTTCCACTATGCCATCATCTTCTATTAGACCATCCGGCGTGGCCCCTAAAAAGCAATCTTTATTTCTACCTACAATAAATCCACACTCCACAATTTCTTTCCCCACCAATTCAGCGAATTCTCTTCTAGCTATTGGCTCATGATCTTTGCCATAGTTTGTGCAGATGTTTCCATCAAACTTCGAATGCAGCAAATTATTTATCGTTTTTTTGGGGTCAGTTGTTGCCCGCATTTTACAAATTCTCCCCATCACAGAAGCAGTCAGACGTTTTCTTCTTTCAGAAAACCACGTTTGTGACCTCGACTGTTCTTCTGTAGCTGTGGATAGTGCAATTATTTGTTCCTCGTTTAACTCCAATTTTGCCATGAATTCTTCTTTTCTTTGTTGTAGATCTTCCGGAGAAATGTCCAGTGCATGAACATTTGGCCCATAATCTTCATTTTCATCAGTCTCATCTACCTTCATTCGTTTTGATCTGGGGTTATCCTTAGACTGGTAAAGCCTCTTCCGAACTAAATTTAGCCGGCGTCTACTCTCTTGCTTTTTAGTGAATTTCTTAGTATATAATCCGGGGCTTTTTTGGGTAACTGCCTGATGAATGGCAGTGTGGAATCCTCCTTTCGTATTTACAGAAATACCTGCTAGATGACATCTCATAGTGTAACTACCTCTCTTGGAATAGTCAATTCTTTTTCCACCTATAAACTTCGCTAAAACTGAATTGTAATTTTCCGCGTTATTGTTTGTCATGTTTGCTATTAAGCTTTTGGAGTGCCCTATCAACCTGTTTGCGCAAGCTATGACGTCGTTAAAAAGTCCGCACACCTTCATAGCAGGAATAAGGTTCTTCTCATTTGGCTTAGGTCCCTTGCAAAAATATTGGTCACAATTATCATGCTCTCCAAATACGTGATATAAGCTATTTCCGATGTCTCTTTTTAAAAGCTCAATTTTCTCACGGTCGCTGCCATCCCCTCTTCTTCTGTGCTTTATGGCACAAACCACAGAAAGTCGAAGTCGTGATATATTATGTTTTAAACAGTGCCTCAAAAAAACATCTACATCGATACCTCTCGAGCTATATTTTTTTTGGGATAATTCGTTCAATTTACTCACATAATTTCGAAGAAGATGATTTGAACACTCGATTTTTTGAACGACAAAGGGGCCATAAGGTTTTGCATCCAAAATTTTACGATATACACTTGAGTCACCGTCTCCCACCAAAAAAGCGTATTTCACTCCATGCATCGCCATACTTTGTTTGAATCCCTCTACAATAATATCGCTTTCCATACCTGAACTTGATCCATCCCAATTTTTGAAACAAACATGCGGATTTTCCGAACCCTTCTTTGTACACATGAAACAGTATTTATTACGTATACCCAAAAATAATACTTTTCCTGTTTTTTCCCCAACGATGCACGCTGCTCCAGAATTCGCATTGTAATTCGTACGGTACGACCGTTTACACCATGCACCATCTGCAATGACGGTCAAAAGTGGTATACCGTGCTCATCTACGTTCCCATTTTCAACTGCAATTTTATATTCCTCTTTTCCTGGCTCAATCATAGTATGCCATGATTCCTTTTGAAAGATGTTATTGTATTCATCTTCAATTTTTTTGTACAATCTCCATGAAATTTCCGGCATGTTGACAGAACTTGCAAATTCATTTAGTTGCGAAAATCCACAACCAATACTCAATATGCCGGTCACAGCAGCACCATTTGCATTTAGTTTGCCATCACAATAATCTCCGTCTATCGTGTATTCCACTTTGCAAGTAGCACACTTTAAGACAAATTTAGACATGAACCCTTTTCTGACTTCTCGAACAATTTTCACGTCTTGATTGGAACATGAGAAAAGACCATGATGAGGAAATTTCATGGCTTGTTCAAAAAAATGCGCAACGTTAATTAATCGCCGACCCTGTATTTCTTTGTTTTCGCTACAAAAAATTGTGTCATTTTTATTGTTTATTATTAACATAACCATATTATGTAACCTTTTGTAAGATGTACTTGTGGAGGGATGATTGTAAATCTTTTCATCAAAATCTGCTGTAGTACTTTCATCGATTTCACTTGTGGATGTAGAGGAATAAATAAAATTGTGTGTGCCTTCAGAAAGACAAGCCAGTTGAGGTGGTGAGATTTTGTCATTATTTCTCTCTTGTCTTACAGAAGGTACCATTTCGCACTTTTCATCAATTTTGGAAGTTGATGCAGAATGTGGTGGTGATGTTGGTGGAGTTTTATGGGAATTAATTTTTTCTATCACGGTGTTTTTAGATATCAAATATTTCATTCTGTCCAAATATTACATTAGTGAAATTCAATCACGACATTGGAAATCATGTCGTACTTACCTATTCAATCTACCTACTTTCCGTTTGCTTTTTCTAGGTGCACTTAGATGTAACTTTATTTCCCATTTTACAAAAAATTAAACTTGAAATACCTATGGATAATATTAACACGTAATTGAGATTTGATAATAGTTTGTAGATATAACACAACCGAGCTCTCTTACAACTGATCTCAAAATGAAAGTGATACAAAAGAGCGAAGAAAAAAAATCGAAAGTTCCTTGAGTGAGGTTGTAACTCTAAAAATTATAAAAACTACCATAAATACGTGTAGGCCACTGAAGGTTGAAGATTTTGCTTCAAAAGCAACCTCTGTTCGGCAAACTCGTCGTTCCAATATTTATGACCGATAATAAATTGAAACATGAACCGAGCTCTTGTCCCACGCGTTCACAGGCATGGTGTGAAGAGTGCGGCATCAGAAGGATGCACAATGTTACGTCTTGCGAGTTTCAATGAAATTAAGTAAAAACTACATGCAGTTTTATATCTTTTTCAAGCTTATTTCAAAATTATTCACTTTTTTTAATTGTATACCGTAAGCCCAAAGCCTGGACCAAGGGAGATTACTTATTTCAAATTTCGAAGAAAAATTATTTTTGAAGCAATTCGACTGTAAAGTTTTATGTTTTTTCCGGACTTTAACATTTTTTTTTCGGAAAATTCTTTAAAAATTTTTAAACAAAAGTAAGAAGCATCGCTGGAGAACCATTAGGTCTTTCATATACCAAAAATTCAGATCTTGCATGTGAAATCTAATGCATGAAATATTACTCGGAAATGTCCCAGAAATTCGACTGAAAAATTCAGCACATATCCCCTTAACAGGCCGGAGCCTGAGATTTTAATGGCGCCCATCGGAGTCCATACGCTATGCCGGCTCGTACGCTCGAACACCAGCATGCGCTTCATTTCGTGCAGTAATATTGTCACGGTTATAATATTTTCAAATAATTTTACTAATTAAAATTATTGCCTTGATCACCATGGTTGTTATTAATATTTCTGTTATTAATTTAATAATTTTAAGCAAAATAAGAATGAAATTAGCTCGGAAATATAAACATTTTATTTAACGTATACAAAAGTATAAAGATTAAAATATCAAAAAAGTAACAAAATAAAACATTTAACATATCATAAAATTCAATTCAAAAAATAAATAAGAAATTTGAAGGGCAGGAGTACCTATCTTAACATTAAACCTTAATAAAGACTAAAAATAATAGCAATATTTAACTATTGTGATTGCAGTTTCGCTACTTTATTTCTTT
Organism: Pyrochroa serraticornis; assembly: GCA_905333025.2. Taxonomy (NCBI): domain Eukaryota; kingdom Metazoa; phylum Arthropoda; class Insecta; order Coleoptera; family Pyrochroidae; genus Pyrochroa; species Pyrochroa serraticornis. Next base: position 658,209 of record HG995157.1, on the reverse strand, counting down.
TTTCTTTGAAAATACATTGCCATTGTTTTTAATTTTGGAGTAATTATTTAATAGAATGTTGGCAAAGTAACACAAAATAACCTTAAATAGTTTTGGAAAACCCATGTTGCAATCACTATTGAAATCTTCGTTTTCGATGAAATTTTTAGATTTTAAATTTTCGAGCATTAAAATGATAAGCGACGACTTGTGGCAACGTAACTTTAAAAAATCACCTTCAGATCTTTCATAAATTATTATTTTAAACAAAGCATACGCTTCTTCGAATACATTTACCAGATGATAAGAATGAACCCTTAAGCCCCCCTATCAATTACCTTTAAATAATGATATTTTGACGGTGCTATCTATAGATCTTTGTTAGTAATTAACAATGTATTGCAATTTTTGCAAAAAATCTTAGTAGTACTTGTTTTCTTTCTTGTATATCTGGTAATATAAATTAGAACCGATATGTCGCCCTCCCTTATTATTGATATATCTTCTGTTTTGATATCCTGGAATTTAAGTAAATTGAAGTATTTACGATCAAAATTTGACATCATACTCGGATCGCAATAAAATAACCTTAATTTGGAACTCACCATGACTCAATAATTTAAGCTTAAACAAACTGACGAATTTAAGTTTTTGCTCAGTACTGGCCAAATCTAGCCTCAAGATCATTGATTTGAAATTTGCCCAAAAAAATATACTTAAACCCTAATTTATTTAAGAGATAATCACACAGTTCAATCATTGTTTTAACTATTTGCTTTAATGCAAAGTCTGTCTCATTAGTTAATTTTTCATAACGCTTTGGGGCAATTTTTACCTTATTCCAGTTATTTAGCTACTTAGAATATTTTTTTTTAAATTATATATTATTGCTATTCATGATTCGTGTAGGCTCTTTCAATTTATCGCGGTTTTTGACTCCATTATTAAACATTAAACCCGCTCCCAAATCTTCAGTCGGTCGCAAGTCGGACTCCGATCGTGACGTCACACTCGCTTGCATCTTACAGGCTCCGGCCTGTTAAGTTACGTAGGCCTCGGCTCGCGCTGAGAAAAGAAGCGTTTTAAGCGATTCTGTGGGCACTTCAATATGAAAATATATGAACTAGCCAGATTTGTTGCTTATGTACTGTGGATTTTAGATCCATAAGTCGTACGAAAATCGTACAGTGAAATCGTACATTGAAACGCCGTTGACTTTTTTTCAGAAGAGATTTTAAAACGCCGTTTTCTCAGTTCGATATCGAAAAAATATATCAAATATTTGATATTTTCGGTCCACTTTTTGCTTTACACGCTGTTATCTCAGTTCCCATTGCGCGAAGCAAAAAATTTCATTTTAATAAAATATGAAGAATTAAATCTGGATCACGATGGTTTTTTAAACAGATTTTTTGGGGACACATTTAACAAGATATTAATATAAATGTAGAGTAACATTAAAATGGCCCGAGCAAGATCTCATCCTTTTCATTATACATCCACTCATACTCAAGTATATTTGGCAATTTGGGTTTTGGTTCTTAGCTATTTATCCACACTTTTGTTTGGTAATATGCCCTCAAACAGTGTTGCTTTAAACTGTTTTCTGTAGAAGGTAACTTATCTATGGTGTTTGAGATTGCGAGTATTGATCTTAGATCATTCATAGATACAACATCGCTATTATTTGTGTATAATTTAAGGACAAAATTGTGCATTTTATTAAATAATTTATCACCAAATTCTATAATACCAACTCCATCAAAAAATTTGTAATACCGTACATAAAACTTCCAGCACAGTTTCTTTCTTAGTCCATTAAATTGACTAGTGGTGTCACATCCAATTAAAGCATAAAATGCAGCTCTCTTTGCAAATAATATGTGTAACAACATTCTTATATCTGCCTTGTCATAATCAAAATTTAATAATTTCTCTACAAGTTAAAAATTACTTTTATATTCAAGAATATGTTAGAATCCCCCACTTGTAACAAGCTCCAAGTTATCGGATTTTGAATATTCAAATAGATGCTTAGACAAAAAATTTGTCAACTATTTCTTATTAAAAATAGAATTGGTGAACAAGTGAAATTTTTGTGGGAGTGGTTAATAGCCCTTCCGGAGCCTCTTTTAATGCGTGTGGAATTCTTAATAGAGTTTTCTAAGTAATGATCAAAAACTACATCTATTCTCTGTAAAAGGTGCAATTGCAACGAAAGTTGACAAATGTGGTTTACTATGTGGTGAAGTGCCAAGTTATATTAAAAATGTTTCTATTCCCATTTCGGTTGTACGGCATGACAATTAACATGAGTATCGAGTTTCGTCAAAACAATAAACAATCTGAGCTCGCTGCTTGTTGAATTGAATGAACGTTACGTCTCTCTCGCACTCATGATACTTAAAAACTTAGTGACACCTATGGAGTAAAAGCAGTAACAGGGAATTTATAACAGTTTTGGAGCGATCGTTTGTGCGGTCGCTAAAATATGGCCTTGAAGTATTCCAGGCAGAGCGCCGCCTGGTGGCTGGAATACTTTTTCTTGTTCGCAAAATTACATGGGATCGACAACTCTTTATATTATTCACTCAACGCTATCGGGTAATTCAGCCACTTTAACCCGTTTAACAAAATAATTCAATAAGCTGGCACTACGTTTATTAATTTTGAGTCGATTTAATGATAATTAATAGGCAAGCCTAAGAAATAAAATATATAGGCAAGGAAGATTAGAAACTTTGTGGTTCCAGAAAGTATGGAAGACTGAAAATTAAACTTGGTGATCGTTTTAAAGCAAATTAAATTTCTCACACAGTTCAAAAACATTTCATGTTTTCTAAATATTTTGCAAGTCTATAGAATTAGATTACTGTATCATAAACTTAAATATTAGTTTATGAGCGCGCTAACATCAATAAGTCACGTAGCATCTACTTTGATAATTTCCTTCATGCCGTCAATACCCCTGCTTAAAAATTCGATCAAAAATGTAATATAATAAAATCCAAACTACGTTTCTGTTCAAAAATCCTTTTCCCAAATTTGTGTGGGCACTCAGGTGCACACGCCGTCCAAAAGGGTGGGTTCGTGAAGCTGTTGTGGCTGGAATGCTCAGTACCAAGCAAAGTAATTATATGAATTCTGGCAAAACATCTTTTAGTTCAAAAGCTTAAAAAGTTCCTTAGGTGGTATAAATTTATCTTTACTTCCATAAACATATAAAAGTTCTCCTTTATCAAAGAATGGATACCGTTTTATTAAATTTTCTAAAAGATTATCTGGAAAATTCTGAGGAATATTGTAGACAAGAAACTTTTTCTCATTTAAAATTTTTAGAAAATCCAATTCTTTAAAATCCTGAAATCTCGTTTTCAAATTAATTGTTACAGAGTCCAGTATTTCATACGCTAGTATTCGAAATTGTTTGATCGTGTTAATATTAAACTTGGAATTAGTTGCTTCAACGCCCTCTTTGTCTTCAAACTCTTCTGTTTCATTATTTATGGAACTATTTAACAACTTCTTGGCATTTTCAATAGTTTAGTCCTGTATTTCTTCATCTGTTCTCAATTTTTTAGTGGAATTTAAACAAATTTGAATTTCGCTGTTACACCGTTTTATGTCCATGCTCTTCGTTTGCAAAATGTCAAATAGTATACTAGTGTAAATGAATATCCGATTATAGAATTGTAGTAAAAATAAACAATTCGGCTCCTTAAGATTTGCTCTTAATCCAATGGCTTGATTTATGGAATTGCTGTCCCAACCATTTTTGATAACGTCATAAAGGTTGCTCTTAACTCTGCATAATGTTCGTTAATAGTAGCAACAGCACGAGAATGAAAATTCCATCTTGTTTCACAAGGATGTGATAATTTAAAACCCCTTTGCCTTATAAGATCACTTCTTTTACTGGAACGACTAAAGAAACTGTGGAAGCCGGTGAGATTTACAACAAATAATTTGACTTTTTTATAGTTTTGCACGCATGAAGTAATACTAAATTTAATTGATGGCCATAACAGTGAATAAATAGAGCGCAAGGATGTGTCTTTTAATAATAGTATGAACACCTCCGGTTGTCTCTGGCCCCATCATAAGTTTGTGAAGCTAATTTATTCGAAACAATCCTCCACTTTTTTTAAACTTGCAGTATAACAGTGGCTAAACATTTGGCAGTTTTATTTGCAGAAGCGTCATAAAATCCTACAAATCGTTCTTCCATGTTTCCAGTTAACATATTAGCAGTTTCCAGTTAACATATGTCGCAAAATAATACTCATTTTAGTTTCAATTGAAACATCAGTAGTTTCGTCAGCCTGCATGGAGACAACTACTATGGTTCACTTCATTTAAAATCTGTTCATTAACAACATTACTAACACACTGTATCAACTCATTTTGAATGTCTGAAGAAGTCCCTTTAAAAACAGTAGCATGTATTAAATGATTTTTTATATGAGGCTCTTCTTCTGCCAAAATCTAGAATTTCTAAGTAATTTCCTTTATTTAAAGACATTTCAGACTCGGTCCCCGAAAAGCCAACTCTTGTCTTGCCAACGAACAAGTAGTTGATATAAGCCTTCTAACAATTAATCTATATTGATCCACTTTTTCATAATGTTTAATATCGGCTAATCTGACACTTTCTGAAAGACCATGATCTATGCTATTCCTTCCAATTTGATTAAATTTGACTGGTGCATTAATATGCATAGCAGAACTTTCATGTTTCTTTGCTTTTGAAGCAAAATTCTTTAAACTTTCTTCGCCAATTGGTGTATTACACCACTCCCTATCTTTAACTGAGAACAGCAAATAGTAAAAACAAAACAGTTTATTGCGATTTGCACTCCCCGTTCACCATTTGTAATTTGTGTACCAGTTTGTTTGAAAATGTCTGGTAAATTGGCTATCCTTCTTAACCATCACTAGTCTAGGAGTGGGTTTCTTACATTTTAACTCAATTTTCTTCTCTAATGTTAGTCGAGAAAAACTGTCAGGATTCCTAATTAAATAGTCTACTAAGTCCTCTACAAATCCATTATTAAATTTATTGTCAAAGTACTCTACAACGATTACTGCACTAATGCTCTAATATGAAACTACAAAACATTCAACAATAAAGAAAAATTTTGCACCCGATGCTGGGACTTGACTGAACGCAAGGCTCATCGTAGGCTAGCCTAAACAACGTGTTAAAATTGCATACTATAAATGCTATGAGTAATACGTTTTTCGGTGTCTCGACGCGTGCTACGGACGAGATTTTAAGGCTGCAGAGCCAGAGCCTACGAAGCTGTACTATCATATGCCAATTCACGTAAATATAGAATTGTTCCTAACGTAACCCTAGAATAGCAATCAAGTATTAGAGTGATATTTAGTGTTATTAACTTCAGCATCCATTTATTTATAATTTATATGTTAAATATTAGTTATTTTTATTCAAAAAATTAGGGTAGGCTGCGCCTTACAGCCTTAACGGACGCTTCGCCCCTGAGCCTTTGTTGTTTCCACCATTGGCAATAATGTCACAAACTACTCGTTTATGTTGTTTTCCTGTTCATTCGGACAGCCAATCATAGATGTTTGATGCCTGATGATTCGCTAGCGATAATGCTAAATTTCTGTGATTTCATGAACTTGATTAAAGTGATCTCTTGTGCTTCACCGGTAATATTCTTTAAAACTAATTTTTTTTGTTGAAATTTCCAAGTCTGTACACACCGCATACAAATAATCAATGGAATTCATATAATACTTTTCTTGAACTTTTATTCAACGCTTTTGCTTTTGAAACTTTCCGCAAATATTGTAGTATTTAATTGTTGGTCAGACGTGAAAACTATTTGAAGTTTTCTATGTTTTTCCGATGCTGCACGCCTCTTTATCTCACCTTTGCCGGTTCTTATATCTAAAAAACATTAATAATATTAAAATACTTAATATGAAACTAATTTCATAAATAGAATAATTTTGGTTAAGTAAAACTCAAAAATTTAAGAATATGGGAAAATTAAAATGCTTACCAAGGATAAGTGTGTTCCCCTTTTACTATTTCTCACCCAATTGTTATCATTCTTTCTTATAATGCTCTTTATAAATTTTTCTTTTCTTAGGAGTAGTCGGTCCTAGGGCTTCTGTATCATTAGATACACCACTTGGAAGAATCATTGTTAATAATTAATTGCTCCCACAAAGATTTAACTAGGGAAGATCGAACAAAAATATAATGATCGCGGTCATTCGAGATCCTTATAACCTCGAATACTAATTAACTTAGGGAATTTAACAAATTTCCTTGAAATCCTTTCAAATTCCCCACAAAAAATAATGGAAATGTAGGCATACAAACTCATTTTACAGTTTTCAGCATCAGTCCAAACCTAATACTAGAGGCTAGAACTCGGAAATTATCGACCAGGAAATATTTAAACAGCATCCATCATTTTTAGAAATTTATGTGAACTTCTAAAAATACATTTATTTCAAAATATCCACCACAGAAGCTTAAGAATGTTTCTTTCAAAATTAGTAGTTCGAAATTTTAAAATTTTAAAAATCATGAGATGCATATCATGAGATTCCAAACCAAATAATGAATTTTCATGGAAAATCATAAGACCTGACACTACAACCTAAATCTGCAACCTTTGTATAATGGAGTATTATACTTTTAGAAAAAAATCATTTATTTTTTTTTAATAAGAAATACATAAAAAATTAGTACACGTGTTTTTTATTTTGCTCAAATATTTGTCGCTGTGTCTAAAATTAATAAAAAAAGCAAGCACTTTCAAAAGGCGGCTGAATTTGGCTCCTCTCTGGCCTACCCCTACTTCGCTGTGACGTACTTACGCGGTAAAAAAAGAAGGAAAATTCTACGAAATAAGTGAAAGTGAGATAACGCTGGAGATTGATGTCTGAACTTGATAGCCGAGGAAAGCGCGTCAAAGGCACAATTGACAGTTAACATTAGCGCCAAATACCAAATTCAAATGAAAATGTTTCGACACGCAAAAATTACATCCTAAATTCGAATTAATTTAGTGTTTTAGGAGGGTACTTGCCTTGTGAGTTTGACTCCTTTAATTTCCGCACTCATGTAGTTAGGATTACTAGCAAAATATTTCGCAATCATATCACCATCCACTCGCGGCAGATTGTTTGACCAAGCTTGCAAAAAACCAGATTCTATTTTGAACTTAAATGCACGTTTTGGCACTTTTATTGTTTCAGAAACTCGTAATTTGTAATCAATGGCGGGAGTTTGCCGTAGCTATTTGATAGATTCACATGATCATTTCTAAACCAATAGCAGGACGCCCCTCGTAATTACGTCACAAAGCGCAAAATTTAAAATATAATATTTAAAATAATTTTTTTAATAGGTAAATTAATCAATAAGAAATCAGATTTTTTTTCAGGGTGACCCATTTTATGTTTACTTTTAATTTTTGAGAAAAAAAAGAGTATGATACTCCATTAATCCATATACAATGATACAACCATTAAACTCTAGACTAACGTTAGTTTGGAGTATAGAGAGTGTATATTTTATGTAAGGAATTCACTGTTAGTGGCAGAAAGAAATATTGAAGGGATGGGTCATTTGGTGGCGCCATCTAACAATATAAAGTTGCAACAATAAGAACTCAGCGCAGCCTCTCTGCTTAGACTGTTCAAACCGGTGTTTTCCAATCAGCTGGTTTTGACATTTAAACGTCAAAACCTAAAAAAGCAACTGCGTTGTCAAATCAATGTGTGTTTACTATTCACCACAAAAAACATTAATTGTTGCCCAAAATTGCACAATGTGTTGAACGTGCTCTTGATACTAATCATGTACAACTCGTATAACATTCAAAGATACTTAATTATAATTTAAAACTATGAGGGTCTCAAAAACAACTATCGTGATCTTGATTTCAATGATATTAATATCAGTATTTCTAGCTAATGTTGTTCATTTATTAAGTACCGATGAAGCCTCAGCAAAAACATCGAACCAAGACAACTTTATTCAAATCAAAGACACCCCAGATCATTTAATATGGTTTCTACAGGTAAATTTTTGTAAAAATATAAAATATGAACAATTGACGTTAAAATTTTAGATTTCTGACATCCATATAAGCATATTTCGAGACCATAATAGGATAACTGAATTTCGAGAGTTCTGCCAATATACTATTGACGCGATCGAACCTTCCGTAGTACTCGCTTCCGGCGATTTAACTGACGCCAAAACAAAAGACAGTATTGGATCTCAACAGTTTGAGAAAGAATGGCAGTATTACCGTAACATACTCAGGGAGTGCAATATAAATGAAAAGACAAAATGGTTAGATATTAGAGGAAATCATGGTAACACTTACAATTTATATAAATCGAGTAATGCAACAGTTACCAATTGCAGATAATTTCAATGTGGCAGGGCCAGAATCAAAACAGAATTTTTTCACCAACTACTCCATGCAAGGGCGCCATAATCCTAGATCATATATGTATCAAGTTTCCAAAGGCCAAGAAATTTTCAGTTTTATAGCAATTGACGCATGTTTGGAGCCAGGTCCTCGAAGACCTTTCAATTTCATAGGAATGGTTGACCAAATCGAAGTTGATGAAATCAATCACCTTGTTGACAAATTAAAAAACAGCAATCACACCATTTGGTTTGGCCATTTCCCGACATCATGTATTTTATCCACTGGATATGAGAACGTTAGGGATCTCATTGGAAAAGACCCTAGAGGACTAGTTTATGTTTGCGGGCATTTGCATAAACTCGGTGGATTGGTTCCTAAAATGTACACGCTGCAAAAAAATGGATTTTTGGAACTGGAATTAGGTGACTGGAAAGATAATCGGATGTGAGTTTATTGGTAGTTAATGGATGGTTTTGAAATTGTTAATTGCAGGTTTCGACTGATGGTTGTGGATCACGGTATGTTTTCTTTCATTGATGTAACACATAGACAATGGCCGGTGGCGGTGATAACTAACCCTAAACACGCACTATTTGTCAATCCAAGCAAAGAAAATTTGGAGAGCATTCGAGCTTCCACTCATATCAGGCAAGTCTAGCATACATCTTTAAGCGATTATAAAGTCATTTCATTCACCATAATATATTGTGGGTTCTATTTATTAAAATCATTGTTATCGAGTTATGGATGAAACCAATTTTTACTTCAAACTGAGGTTTTTTAATGTAGTGAGCTCTCGATACGGAGAACTTGAATTGTTCGCGTTACATATGTTGAATTTTATGAAAAAAATTATTTCTCATATCTTGAAAAGGCCAATTTTTTTCACTTTTCAGGCAGCTTTTTTAATTAATGTATTACATCAATTTTAAAATAATATATAGATCATGAATGATATAAAAACTATTTAAAAATATGATTTATGATATTTTTGTTCCACGCTGTTTCAATTTACTCTATAAACGATGGCATGAAAAAATAGAACGATGTGTCATAACACCTGTTATATGTAAGAGACCAATTTTGTTATTTATTTGAACTTTTTCTTCATTAAAAATGGAAACGAGGAATGTATAGGTCCATATATACCTATAAGAAAAGTTAAAACATATTATTAAAGCTTGGAAAACGGCAGCAAAAAATGTTTTGGGTGAAACGAACTCAAAAAGACGCAGAACTTGAAGCGCCGAAAAACTTAAAACAAAAGGCTTATCAGAAATGGATATATATGAGAATATTTAAACACAAAATATAATATAGAGAAGAGCTAATAAAGCTTAAAAGACTATTAAGTAAAGAGAAGTATAAAATGTGTACAAATCAAAAGTCTCCTAGGGGGAACGGGATCGACGGAAGTTTGGAAATTTATTAAGAATTTTAGATTAGATAAAATTGATAAAGCTTATATATTCTTTATTAGATTAAAAAATACCAGTAACACAACAAGAATGAACTAAACAAAAATCGGCCCCAATACAAAACAGCGTTGGCATCTACATACAGAACCAGAGGAATATACAAGGTCAGTTAAAAATATAGAACCAAACGTATCCTGTCTAAACTATTAGACTTGGAGAAAAAAGATAACTGTTTGTGAAAATGCTAATCTAATGCCATATTAGAGAAGATTTTATTTTACAAATTGGCAGCGAGCCAATTTTACTTGCGGAGACTTTTTTCTTAAATGCCAATATACTAATATTTCTGTTTATCCTAACGTAGAGAATTATTCTCCATACAGTTCTGATTTTTTCCTCTAGCTCAAGTCGCTTATTTTTCAGTAAATAAAAAAAATCGCGTTTAAGCTCCCTTAACTTTGGACTCTGTTATAAAGGTGTACTCAGCTTTATGGGGGAGGATCCCAACGTAATACACAGCCGACAACACCATTAAAAGTGAGATTTCGTGAAAGTGTGAATTTCAAATGTTACATTCTAATAAAATTGTAGACTGTATTGTGTTAGGAATTTGTAAAAACTTGTCCAGCGAAGTTAAAAGAAATTTTACCCTTGCTATTCACTCTGCCATAACGGAGAACTTCTACCTGCCTCATAAAAATGACCTGGATAACTCAAGAACACAAGAAGGGAATGAAAGATTAATAGGCCAATATAGGATGAGTTCTAAACAAAAACAAAACGAAGCATATAAGCGTGGGTGAAAGTAAAATTAACCTAAAACTGAACAATATCACATCGATTGAGGCCTGTGAAGAGAATAACTGTTTGGGTGTCAAAATCACAAGTGAAAAATGATGTGGAAAAGTAATAGAGGAAAGAGTCAGTAAATGAAGAAAATAATTGAGGCATTAAATTCAGTGCTTTGGTCCAGGGATATCTCAGATGACAGAAAGACGTTATTATATGACACTATCCTCAAAAGTAAAATGCTTTATGGTTCGGAGGTGTGGCAACTGTACAAAAATCAGAAAAAATAACGGTTAGTCACTGAAATGGATTCTTGGCGAAGATCAACGAGAATCTTTTGTTGAGACAGGATTAGAAACGAGGGAGTAAGAGAGAATGTGAAAGGATCTTGAGACTAGTAAAGCTTCTTCCTAACTGAATTTACTCGGGGTCTGTTTTCTTGCTTCTTAGTGAATTTCTTAGTATATAATCCCCGAATTTTTATGGCAACAGTTTGATGAACATTGGTGTGAAATCTTACTTTCTTGTTGTCAGGAATACCTGCTAGATGACAACTCACGGTGTAGCTAGCTGTAGCTACCTCTCTTGGAATGAACAATCCTGTCTCTCGAGCTATATATATATATTTTTCTTTGGATAATTTATTTATTTTGCACAACTAACTTCGAAGACTATCATTTAAACACTCAATTTTTTTAATGACAAATGGGCTATATATAAGTTTGAGTCAAACATTTTACGATATATTCTTGAGTCACGGTCTCTCACCAGAAAGCGCACATTTGACTCCATCCATCTATGCAATAACATTTCTTTCCTTTCCTGAACTTGACTCATCATAATTATTGAAGTAAACATGTGGATTTTTTTATGCTCTTTTTGAACACATGATACAGTATTTGTAACTTATCCTGTTTATCCCCAACATTCATATATTTTCATTTTGAAGTGCCCACACAAATCGAAATACAAGCGGCTTTGCATTAAGACCTCTTTCAGAGGGGGATTCTGAATCCGAGATTCGTGAATTACGACTACAGAAAATACAGGGGCTCAAATATAGCTTTTCAGACGGACAGAAGTGACGGATTCAGTATCCGGCTACAGAAATTCTGAATTCCGCTTCTCCACCCGCCGGCGACTGAACGCGTAGCTCAGATACAGATTTTACATAGCGGTATATTGGATCTTTCAGACACGGATACTTTTTCAAGGAATTCAGCGTCATCTCATGGACGGCGCTTTGGTTCCTTTCATGGGGGGCATTTTGTACTTCGCTTATTGATGAAGGTACCTTACCCCCTTGGTTTCCCGTATTTCACAATTGGATGAATCCACATTGTTCTTCTCTTTTTTATTTCTTTATTACGTATTACATTATGCACTCTTTTACGTTTATACCGTACTGCACTGCAACTTGTACCTGACTAGAGGAAGTCAGCAAAGCGGCGTCCGATACCGTAGCCGAGAAGTTTCCGACAGCGATTCTGAATCTCGAATTCAGAACCGCCGTCTGAAAGAGGTCTATTGCTAAATATGCGGTAAATGTGCCATGATGCACGACAGGGCATTTTGTCGTTCCCATTTTAGAGAAAATTAGATCAAATTTTTTAATTTCTTTTTTTTTAAGAATTCAGACATCAATTAATAGAGCGAAAAAATCTTAACTCGATGGGTTAAGTATTTTAAAAGTAGAGTCGATTGAATATTGCATACATTTTACGCTATATTCCATCTACTCTATTTATAAGGGTTTTCTAGTGAATGCTTCGAAAGGTCTTTAATCTTTTTGAATTCTAACTTCTGTGGAAATGACAGGACAGCACTTTCAACAATTAGCGAGATTTGATGCGGAGACCATTCCGAATATTTTTGAGAGGATGTGAAAACGAATGAATGTTATTTGAGCTCGCGATGATAATACCCGATATTAATTTTTCTGCTTTTGTTACGTTCCCTACTTCTTCTAGCAGTATTTTTTTAATTTAGAAAATATAATGAAGTGGTGCATCATGGTTACTCAATACGCGAGCATCTTTACAATCAATTAATTTTGATATGAGAAATAATGCGGGACCAAAAGTGATTATAGCTTTAACAAAAGACTTTCTATGTGTTTCCTAGTTTTAACTATTTGAAATTGTTTTTTATAATTATATTAAGTTTTGGTTTAAATTATAAATACTAAACCAAAGTGTAACGTACACCGGGTGATTCAGACGAAGTGAACCATAGAGATTTAACATGGAAAATAATAAAATTGTAATTTCCTGCTCCCCATTTCAATTTATTTAAAAAAAACAATAATTTTATCTAGTAAAGGCTAATTTTCTGCTTACGTAATGGTGGAATGCATGCGATTAATTTAAGGGTTAATCTTTATTTATTTAAAATACTTTGAAAAGTCGATGCGTAAGATGTAATGCGCTCCATTAGTCGTCACAAAAACGAAGTGCTTCGTAGCTGCACTACCGGTAATAATGTCGTATTAAGATTCAGGTGTTGGGGTTCAAATCCACGTTTTGAAGTTTCTTTTTCTGATAACTTACTGTTTAATTTATTCATACTTCTTGGTTTTTTCATGTTTTCTGATTAATAAACAACATTAACTTGTAATTTATTGAGATTAAACTGTTAGTTTTTCCATCGTCAGTTAGCAGTCACCTCTAATTTAATCATTATTAATAACAAATCATTATCATCAATAATAATAATAATATACGAAATTTTGGATGTTAATAAGCTTGGTTAAAAAAAACTTGTTCCGAGAAAAAAAGAAGTACGATGTATCAAACAGGAATTGAATTATTTCAATTTTGATCATTGATGTTGCAAATCAAAGCTGTTACCATGCGACTAGGACACGCCTTTTGGGCAGATTTGAATGGGATGATTTAAACAGACACTACTGTCTTTCAAATTAATGAAGGGATTATCCTAATTATCCGTTAAATTAATTACATGCACTTGCATCATCCGTAAGTAGAAAAATATCTTTATGAGATAGAAATTACATTTTTTTGAATAAATTGAAATGGTGAGCAGGAAATTACAATTTTCCGATTTCCAAAGTTAAATCCCTCCGCTTCGCCTGAATCACCCGATATGTAGATTTAGTTTCAGTATATACTTGAGGAATGCAAATGAAAATATTATTAAAAACCAAAAAGCAACGAAAAGAGTAGTCGTTCTTGTGAAAAACTATTTGCTATACAATCGCAGATACTAGGCAAATGATTTACTTATGACTCTTTTCCTCTCTTGTTCATCGATATCATAATAATGTACTCTTTCAGGTTATTAGCATTTTCTCTCGCTGAAATAACTAAAGTCAGAGTGAACATTGACAACACAAAATGGGAGGAATGTTACCAAGTTGAGGGTCCTCTGTATGTAGCTAAGTGGAATCCCAAAAAATTCTTAACGGGCCTCCACGAGATTGAAGTGTACGTCCAAGATGCTGATGGAAGAAGCAGGTTTTATTCGCAACCTTTTCGTCTGGACGATATTCGATTGTCATTCGAGATTTTACCTCGATTAGCCCTAATGATTGATGCTAGCACTATCGTACACGGTACTCTCTTATAAACAATAAAAAGTTTAATTGTCATAATTTTAGTTCCGAACCATGTTTGGTGTTATGTTAATGTTATCAATATTACCTTTAGCAATTTTGAAACTGGTTCATAAAATGGTAAAAGGTAATTTTTTTATGCTCGAAATTAATCGCAAAACTGTTATCGATTATTTTTCAGATAAAAGGCTTCCAATGCCAAAGTTGACTAAAAGAAGTTGTCTCAAGCTGTGGCTTCGAAAATTTTGGGTGTTATCCACTGTTGACCGGATATTTTGGCCGATTGTGTTATACCCGATTTATCTGACTTTTGGACCGTGGTCCATTGGATATTTGGTGGAAGACCATTTAGGTGTCATTTTCGCCTGGGGAATTTTTGTTAACGGACATTTCTTACCAGGTTCTTTTACGTACGCCTATGGATTTGTCCAGGTACATCCCAAATCGCTAAATACGATGGGGTTCTTAATCATTGTTTAGAAAAAATTACTTGTGCTTTTACACTTCTCAGTATTTATGATAAAAAAGCAGAATTTTGGAAATCAATTAATATTTTGAATGGAGTATTATACTCTTTTTTTTTCTTGTCAAAAATCAAAAGTAAACAAAATAATTCAGCTTGAAATAAGAATCTGATTTTTTATCGATTGATTTATCTAATAATTTAATTAATTAATTTTAAATTTGCCGCATTGTGACGTAAGCACAGGGGGCGCCTTGCTATTGGCTTACACAGGCGATCGCCTGAATCTATCAAATAGCTACGCCAAACTCAGAGCATTGATTATTTATCTCTACGGAAAGCATGGCCATGAGATGGGAGTCCGAGATAAGAGCAGGCGGCAAAAGACTAAACTGAATTTTAGAGAACACAAACCGCGCATGCGCTGCGACCAGTAACTCATGTTTGGAATGGGTAACTCGAGGAAATACAAAACGCGTATGCGCTAACTCATGTCTTATTCCGATCACTTGAGTACTCGAGTGATTACTCGATTATTTGCACCATTCGATTACTTATAATCGATTCTGACAATCACTCGATTATGCGCATGACTAATCATGACGGTCCGTTGATTTTTACGAAGCACAAGCAGCCAAGTGTTATTCGACAAGGCCGTTCAATTTCTTGGCTTGTAACAGTCATAAACTACGCAAAACGGTAATCTAGTTTGCGGGGTGGTTACAATTTATTTTTACATTTAGTTCAGACTCAAACCCTTCGCTTCAAAATTTGTACGCGACACATTTGCTCTACGACATCTAGCGGTACTAGTCCATAAACACAACGAGGTTGACCGTCTATAAGTAAAAAGTCAATGCTCCGAGCAAACGTAAAGAAGTTCAAACATCAATTTTTAACGTCATCTCACTTACGCTTATTTATTAATATTTCCGCTTTTTTTTTGCCGCGTAAGTACGTCACAGCGAAGTAGGGATGGGCCAGAGGGGAGCCAAATTCAGCCGCGTTTTGAAAGTAAATATTTAATATTTGAGCGAAATAGAAAAATACGTGTCCACTGATTTTTTATGTATTTCTCATTAAAAAAAATCAATGATTTTTTTATGAAAGTATAATACTCCATTCTGCTAAATTTTAAACATGTTGGACACCCTTGCCGCAATGGGCGTGTTTTGTAATCAACTTATCACATTTAAGATTATATGGAGTAAGTTCTAAACTGTTGCAATATCTAAATAAAATCTCAAGAGTATATAAATAGGTACATTTATTGTTTATTGTAGTGTAATAATATTACTTTCATATTAGAAATTTGAAAGCTTTATTATTATATTGCAATAATCACTAAGTTACTTATATAACCCAAGATAAAATTGTTCGAAAGAAAGCAGTCTGCACGTTGTTTTAATGCTCCATAGTCATGTGATAACCGTCATCGACAATATCGAGCTTGGTATTGTTCGATGAACCTGGTGATTACCTTTACCATGGCGGACTGAGTGCGCCCTTTGGTGCCCTGTGACGCGAAATGTTTAAGTGTTTAGGGTTTGTTGACAACCAACTTGCAATCGGATACGGATAGATGAAATTTTCTATTGCGCGCTGATAGCTCGCCGGCGACTTTGCCGCGGTTCTCTCTAGTCCTCGTTGGGCTGCGCGCGCTCGGCGTGGTGGACACCTGGGGCTGTTGGCGATACGGGAGTGGTGCGTGAAGGGCTGGATGGAACCCGATCGGTTCTTCGGAGCGACGACGCGACCGGCACACATTAACTGCAAGGCGAGTCCGGCTCAGCAATGGATTCTGATTGAGAATCACAAAAAAAGATACAAATCTAGCCCAGACAAAAGAATCGAAAAACAATCAAAACTAAAAGTGAACTGGCTGAATTCGTCTACTTCTGCATCAAACCGCTTTGAAGGAATATCCATGGAGGAAATCGAAATATCATTGGCATTTGCCAATGATATGGTCACACAAAAAAAATCTGCTGTCTTAAGTCAAGATAAGTTAAATGGAGATCACGCAACCGAGCACTGCGGGAGTAAAGAAATATCTGATAATGTACAATGTGTACTCTGTGGTGGAAGCCACCCTGCAAATTGATGGCATTCTGTTGACCACAGTGAATGATGTCATCCTTTGTCTAGACATCATGGAGAAGTACGGATTCATTTTGAATATGGGTCAACGGGCTCTGAAGATCAAAAATGAAAAAATTTCTAAGGACGTCCATAGTGTCCTCACAAGAAATTCGTCTGGTGGAAACTGAGACCGTAGATGTAGCTGATAATGCAGAAAAAATTGTATGGGCAACATTGAGCGGTCAATCTGGAGGATATGTCGCCGGTTTGCGGAGCCCCAATCTTCTGGTAACGAAGAACTCTTAGCTAGGACTTTAATCAACGTGGACAAGACAAAAATTTCGATAAGAGTATTGAACCCAAATATGGCAAGCACAACTGGTAGGCAAATGCGAATCGATAGAATGAATTTCGCGTTGTAAGATGCTGCATCCGAGACTCAGGATTTACAGTAATCAAAAAAATCAGTAGTAAAGATATTCTACTCAGATTGGAAGCACCTGACGAACGAGGGGAGAGAACCAGCAGAACGTTTCGTTCGAGACGAAAGTACAGCTTTTGCTGCGGAAGGAAACTCCACTGGAAGAACCAACGTGATACAGCATCGAATTCACACTGAGAACGCTACACCGATTCGCTAACCTCCCAGGCGGTTGCTGCTAACAAAGCAAGAAGAGGTTCCGACACTGTTGAAGGACATGTTGGACAACGGTGTAACAGAGGAGTCAAAATTCCCATGGTTGTCACCTGTGTGCACTATTCCAGAAGCAAGTGAAGTTTTTGGGATATGTAGTTGCTTCCAATGGAGTCGAAACGGATCCGTGGAAACTCGAAGCTGTTCGGGATTGGCCACACCTACGAGATCAACATGATATGCGAAGTTTTCTGGGTTTGTTCACCTACTATAGGAGATTTTTGAGGAAATTTGCGGACATTGCCAAGCCGCTACATAAGCTGACAGAAGACAATAGTTCCTTTGCATGATCCAAGGATTGCGAAGTAGCCTTCCAGACACTCCAATGTGCATTGTGCCCAAGTCCAATCCTGGCCTACCCGCAGATGGATAATCAGTTCGTTTTGAACACAGATGCCAGTAACAACGGTATCGTAGCAGTGCTATCACAAATCAAGGATGGTGAAGAACGCGTGGATGAGTATTACTGCAAGGACCTCAGCAAACCCGAGCGAAACTATTGCGTTACACGGAGAGAATTGTTGGCCATCGTGAAAGCTGTTGACCATTTCCATCAGTATCTGTACGGACGGTAAATTCTGATGAGAATCGATCAGCCCGCGCTGAAGTGGCTGCGACGGAAAAATCCAGAAGGGCAAGTGGAGAGGTGGATCGAGAAATTGCAACAGTATATATAGTTGCATATTTACCTAACAATAAAGACCTTTTTATTATTGTTCTCACACCGAGCGTTTCAATTATCAACGAACTCCGAGGAGAACTCGTAACAGTATTTTAGATTATTTTATAATGTTGTGTAGTTGTTTAAAATTGATTGATTGATTGAAGCTGCAAGTTGCTAGAAATGTTTCAGATTTATAAAAGTCTTTTCGGAAATTATTACAACTTCCTCACTTAGGCGAGCACTTTTATTAAGGGATATTAGAATTTTTCATTTAAACAAGGTCTGAAAGAAAGTTCAAAGATATATACGAGATTTCAAAACTATATCAGTATCGTTTGTTAAAATAATTGTTTTACAGCTGGTGACCTTCCAAATGCCCTTGACGTTCATTCTGGCGCACGGCGTTGACCACAGATTCCAGCACAAAGTCCTGGAACCTGACAACAAGAAGTCTGTTTGTAGTCATATAGCTCTGCATCTACCGTTTCTTTTACTTTTCTTTATCCAAGTAAATATGGCCTATTTGTTTTGGTTGGCCTATGGTACGTTAGCGTTTATATTGGGACCTTTACGTACTTGGTCGCTGATTCTAGCCGCCTTTCTGTGGTACCAAGCAATATATCTTCCAGAACGTTGCACAAGGTACATTTCATTTATGGACCTCTAACAAGTAATTAACATATACTTTTTTTAGAAAAGCCGCAGAGATTTGGCACATGAAGCGACAAGACAGTGACCATTGCCAAAGCGGCAGTGTAATTCAATCAAGAAAACAGTAAATAATTGTATCATATTAATTTATTCCGACACTGTGTAGTTGACACAAATCCGAATAGCTTTATTTTAATAAATGTGATTGGTAAATGTTTACCTCTTGGGAACCATAGCAAGTTACGTCCACAAATTAAAGTTAAGAAATAAGTTGACACGACTTCCAACACAATGTTAAAAACATAAGTTTAGTTTGTTACCCACTCTTTCGCTCCTATACCTCGTGTACCTTAGTACCTAAATAAAATATATATTGTCACAGACGTCGTTGACATCTCTTAACCAGGCACAAACATCAATTTGTCCTCAAATAATTAGCAAAAAAAAATCGCTTTCATTTGGCGCATCACAGGGTAAAATGCTAAATAGTCAAAGTTTTATTAAAGATTGGCACAATTGAATCATTAATAACGGTTAACAAAGTTGAATTTCTGAAAAGTTAACAATGTCATATAAGTGACCATCTTAGGAACCCTTGACCCTAAAGCAATATATTCACGTAGTATTTTGTTCGTAATTTTACGAACTTGTGGTATCCTTATATTGTCTTTATTACATTGTCCGATCCGCAAAAGTTTGATTTGGGCCCATATTTATTATGATAACAATATTTTTCAGTTATTGTTTGTTTACTCTATTTAGAAACACAGCAAATTTGAGTTTTAGGTTTAAACTTAGTGTTTGTAAGGAGTTTGTTCCATTACAAGAGAGATCGGACGAGTTCAGTAACCCTACACATTTCTTTAGGAACCTTGATTTGGTGCTTCAGCCTCATCGTAAACGAGATTAAACTTCTTTAGGAAACTAATGCCGCTTCTTCAGCCGGATCTGAATTTTTATTGTACTTTCTAATGGTAATAAGGCCATGGTCCGTGTTGGATCATCTAAATATTCGAGCGCTGTAATTTATTAAGTTAGGTAAATGACTGAGAAGGAGATCGGTACTTCTGCTTGCACGAAGACATATCCAAGCAACTGCAGTTTAAAAGATTTTTTTAATAAAGCTACGTGTGGAAATTATGAAACTTTGGAGCAAGTTGTTATTCTGAAAATTGTCTAGTTGAACTTTCTGTTGCTGAAATTATTTATTGATAATTCTTGCACCTGAATATTTGAAAGATTATATTTTTAAGTTTTGACTAAAAACCTGATAGTGATGTTTTAGTTTAATTTTAATAGGGATCAAATAGTTCAGTCTCTCAGCTCATGTTTATGGATCCTTCCTTAAACGTCATCAAGTCACCCGCTAATCGATAACATCTAGGCAGGTTTCTCATCGACGATGGTACTTTTTTTAAATACGCTTAGATAACATTGCCCCTTATGAAATATATGGATGGCCCGTGTCATAGGTGATGTTTTTTAATCAAATTCCGAGAACCAGAGTCGAAACTCGAAAATCAGGCCGCCGCTGCTGGAATCCCAAAAAAATACAAACAGCCCTGACCAGACACAATTACGTTTTTTACTTCAATTTTTCCCCTCGATGAGTTGGATGACCGGTCCGGAGATTCGTGGGTCCTAAACTCTTATATGTTGTAGTGGTCAGTAAATTCCGTTGTTTATCACTGTGCTTGATTCAGACTTCTTGCTAAAAATCAGCTAAAAATATCTCTGGTATTGTTAAATAACATAAAAAGAAAGGTGATAGGTGAAAATTTTTAAATAACAAAACCGTACCTAACTATTTTTCGAGCGCTGACGTAGTTAAGCAACATAGAAACTTCTGATTTTTGCATAATTTTGCGATTACGTTAACTACAAAAATCTAAAACCGACATTTGTTAAGAGTATCGTGTGATCATTCTGAATAAGACCTTTTGACAACCCCACCTCAACTTTTGTGTGTGCCTAATTTGGCTTAGTAGCTGTTTGAGATGCGCTGTGACTGAAAATTAATTCTGGTTGGTTCGCCCCTCTCGCTATAAAAGCCACGGAGATTGAAAAAAATTGTTAGTTGTCATCAACCTTCGAAAATACCGAAAAATGAACGAAGCTCAACTATATTCCCAAAACAAAAATCTACAAGAAACCGACGCTTTGTACGTCCTCGACACCTATTTACGATTAGTTAAATGGAAAAAAGGGGAACGTCACAACGTTTTAGATATCGGTTGTGGCGAGGGTGGCATTTTGATGGAAGTTCTAAAACCTAGATTACCAGAAGAATTCGAAAAAATTGTGGGTGTTGATGTTTCCACGAAGATGTTGGACTTTGCCAGGAAAAAGATCAAGGACTCTAGGGTCCAATTCGAGGAGCTTGACATTGGGAGCGAGCAAATCCCTCAAGAATTTCGCGGACACTTCGACCATATATTTTCTTTTTATTGCTTGCACTGGATCATAAATCAAAGGTAAGATGATTTTATTTTTTGTTAAAACCGTTCAACATTAACAACTTTATAAAAATTGTGACCAATATCTAAATTAATATTAGTTTGTTATTCAAGTTTGAAAATTTGTGCCAAGTAACCAACGAGCAACTAAAATTTAAAATAATATTTATAAAAACTCTAGAATTGAAAAATCGTCAGACATAATTAATTAGTATTTAAGAAATACGGGGTTTGTCAAAAGTATGGTACCAAGCTTCTCCTGCCTAAATTATTAAATTTAAAGAAAAAAGGAGGACTAACAAAAATCAGACTAATTTGAGGCCATATTAGGGTATATTTTTTATACAAAATGGCACCATACACTTTTGTCTAAAGTTACTGTTTTTTTTTAATGGCAACGTATCCACTAATATTCGTATTCAGTCTCACGTAATGAATTATTTTCCACACAGACGGGGAATTTTTTTTTGTGCATCAAGCTGTTTATTTTTGAATAAATAAAATAAATTGGGCATTTATAGTGATGCAGCGCAAGAAAAAAAGAAAAAGTGGCCGCAAACAAAAGTGGGCTGTGCCATTTTGTAAAAAAATATATTTTAATATGGCCCTGCCGGACATGAGCTTTTATTAAACTTTCTAATGGTAATAAGGTCATGGTCTATCTTAAAATATTTCAACATTGTTACCTATTTGTCTATAGGTAAGTGTTACAGAGAAGAGAAACTTTCATAGATTGGTAGCTGAACCTGTTTGAAATAATTATTATTAATCTTAAATGCTGTAACACTTTTAGAAAAAGTAAAAACTACCACATATTGGATCGGTCAGAATTGTAAACATTTTTGGAATTAGATCATAGTCAAATAGAAAATTAATTTGCAAATTAGAGATATATAATTTGTGTTGAATTACATGGACAGACTTAAATCGTATAATTATTTCCAATAATTATACGATGTATCAATTTTCTATTGTTACCCTGGAAACCGAGAAGCTATTCGGGGTTGAATGGACTATAACTAACCTATCCTATTGTAATAAATAGTGGCTAGTCTGCTGGCGCCCTTCTAAAAATTTGGAACGCACCGTGCGTTAGGTAAGGTGAACAAAAAACTAAACAGGTTTCCACTCAGGGATTTATTAAGTTAACACAATAATATGGTTTTATGAATTTCATTAATCTACATAATTCGATTGTGAAACTCAATTTACTAAACACTATTGTTTCTGTATTTATGTTTTTTCCGCGAATTGAATTTTGCAAACTGGTGACTCTTGTCTTATACATGGTACGGTGTTTTATAATTTTACTGTCATATGATAATAGATTTAAAATGAAATCTTGTAACATTTTGTTAATATTATCGTACATTTGAAATTCCTGTACATTTTTTTTATTCATTTCATGCAGAGTTTTTAAGAATATTTACAACAGAACTTGTATCAGGTCTGCTATCTTATCACACAGCTTTTGTATTTGAAATTTATTGAGCAGATTTGCATTTTATTACGTTTGATTAAGTTTACAAAAAATGTCTTGGCTCAACAATTTTAATAACACTTGGAAAAATTCACCCGTTTTCAGAATCTCTACTCTGTTATATTTTATCGTATATTTTTATATTAATAGTGGTTAGCATTGACCTTAGATCAAAAATGGCAGAAGGATTGACTATCATCATCATTAGAACTACAATAATATTTGAAATATTAATTAAAATAACACTTATGTCTCCTTTTGATCATTTAAATTAAGATTAGAACATTGTTACAGACAGGCCATGAAAAACATATTCAAAATACTGAAACCTTCTGGCGATATGCTCGTCACTTTCATCGCATCAAACCCAATTTTCGATATATATGAATCTATGGCCAGATCAGATAAATGGTCACTCTACATGAGAGATGTCGAAAAATTTATCTCTCCTTACCACCATTCCAAGGATCCCGAGGCTGAATTTTCCACTTTACTCAAAGATACGGGATTTACGTGTATCATGTGTAGAGTAGAGGACCGTGAATTCACTTTTCCGAATTTCAAGATACTGAGCAGTAAATACATAATGACCTTTTTCATTTTTTTTATATTTTTAACAATTATTTTGTAGAATGCGTCCAAGCCGTTAATCCGTTTCTGAGTAGACTTCCAATGAATGAGAAAGAAAATCACATAGATGACTACTGCCAAAGAGTGAGAAACTGCAAGGGTGTCACGATTGAATCGTATGACAACAATAATGACGAGAAAATTCACGTGGCTTACAAACTACTTGTGGCTTATGCTTCGAAACCACTCAGTTAATTGGGTAAGAGTTAACTGGTAGGTGTATGTACGATCGTTGGTGAAGGGTAGAGAGATATTTTCTCTAGGAAACGAAGATTTCTTTAGTTACATTTACTACACCTGTATGATGTATAGCCGAGGACTTGAGCAATAGTTAAAGTACAAAATATATATAGAGTTAGTTATTAGCTGAAATAAATAACTAGGATATATTTATATGTACAACAATGTAGCCATTTATAAAGCGTTTATATTAAAGACATTTTTAATTGTTTATTAAACTAATTAGCTATTTTTCAGTTACTCCCATTCTTTTGTTCTAGCTCAATGCCGCTTTTCTTTTCAGTCAAGCATCATGGATGTGAAAAATTTAATTATAGGTGTTACCTCAGTTAGAAATATCCCTCAATTTTATTCTTGTCACATTATGTTTTAAATAATGCAGTCTTTAAACTTTGACTCCATTTTTTAGCAATTCAAAATCTATACAGTTTTATGGGCTAATGTGATGACTTCAGATCGCATGTTCTGATATGTGGCGTAATGAGGTCTTCCCCAGCGACAAATTTTTTTCAAGTCTTCTTTGAAGCTGTGATTTTAAAAGTGCATTCAGTAATCTATTATTGTGGTTTTAGGAATTATCATGACGTTTTGTGCTATTTATGAAATTATTTCCTGAACAATTTGTTTTTCAAATCTTTGTGTAGTATAGATACATACCAGGGTGGGTAGACCAACCAACCTACAAAGTATTTTGGACTCACTTTTTTTAATGATGGCAATATTTGATTTGTTCGCACAGCTTTAGACCTTGATACTGTACATCCAAATAGGTTTTATTATTGTTTTGTAAAGGGGAAGATTATTTTCAAATGATTTGGATTTTCTACCTATTAACCAATTTTTATAAGTGCATTCTCAAATATTTTCTAGCTGTGGCATTTGTATGATGTTTAAGTAAACATGGCGGCATATGTTACCTGGATGGATTTTTCGTAATGAATTCCATCTACCAAGTCATGTTTCAATTTTACTTAAAGGTCTTTGGATGGAGAATTGTGAAAGCATAGTGTCGTTGGAGAAGGTGGTCCTCATGGTAAATTTTTATACCAATATAAAAGTCTACAGAATCGCAGCTTTTGCGTTAACATAAGGCACCTTAACATAAATTAAATTTAAAAAGAAATCCAGTGCTGCAATTATGAGGCCTCTCTGAAACTATTAAGCTTGTTATGGTAAAAAGCTTTATTATCATATTAAAGGAAAATTTGTGCGTATTTATGTCAAAAAACGTAGTTCTGCAAATCTACAATTTGCTGTAACCTTAAGCCAAAAGCTCATTCTTCTCACTGGAAGATATCAAAAGAGCCAATACCTATGGAAGCCAGTTAATGTTAGAGAAACCAAATAGCAATGCCGACTGATAACTGGTTCCTTCGACTACATACAAAAGTATTCTTTATCACTTCAGGAGGTCATATAGTAAACAAGAAGTATTACCTGAAGGTTCTAGAATAATTAAGAAGAAAATTATTAATTTACGATGGAGCGGTGAGTAACAGTTTTACCAGGACAACACATCTATACATTTATCTAACCTTTTTTCAAACCTCCCTGCAGTCCTGATAAGTCTCCTTTTCGGTTTTAAAATTGAAATCGCTTTTAAAAGCAATTTGAAAATGTCGAGAAGATTGAACAAATGTAGATGGTAGATGCTTTTAACAATATAGTGAAAGGATTGTTTTGATAAGTAGAAAGGAAACTAGTTTAAATAGAGACGGCATATTTAATTAAAAGTAATCCTTTCTCTTTTTATAACATAAAGCGGAGTTGTTTGCGGAATGTCCTCGTACATAAGTGATCCTAGGAAACGTTTTAAATTGCAAGTGGCGCCCTTTAAACCTTACAACACGTTTATGGGGTTGCGCGCGCCCTACGCCAACAATCAATATAAAGTTTTGTATTTCCGCACGCCATCCGTGTATCTGCATTAAATCAATCATAAATAATTTACGTGTAGCTGGAAACAGTCGTCAGAACGCTTTGCAAAGTGTATCCAAGTCCGGGCACTGCCCGCAGTGTATGGGCTTTGCCCCAGACTTCATGCAATATGGTAGCAGACACCGACCATCCCGCAGCTTCTGTCAACCACGAAAAAGATTGCACAGAAGCCGATATCACCGAGCAATCTTGCAAATCCATCTTCGACGTAGTCAAATCAGGGTAAGTAGTTTTGGTATCTTTTTCTAGATTCTAAATCATGTCAATTGCAGAGAATTATCGGATATCGAAGATTTAGTAGAAAAATCAGGCACGGAAGTTCTTCGAGAACGAGACGAATGGGGGTACACTCCAGCTCATTGGGCTGCTTTAGATGGAAACGTGGAAATTATGAGGTATATCGTTGACAGAGGTGCCCCCATTGACCTTCCGTGCCTTGGAACTCAAGGTCCTAGACCTATACATTGGGCTTGTAGAAAAGGGCATGCAGCTGTTGTTCAAGTTTTATTGCAAGCTGGCGTCGCAGTTAATGCTGCTGATTTTAAAGGGTTGACACCTTTAATGACAGCGTGTATGTTTGGAAGAACTGCAACAGCGGCTTTTTTGTTGGGTATGGGAGCTTTAAATCATTTGGTGGATATTAATGGAGATACTGCCATGCACTGGGCTGCTTATAAAGGTCACTCTGATCTAATAAAACTTTTGGTCTATTCGGGGGCCAGCTTACAAAAACCTGACCATTTTGGTTCTACACCTCTTCATTTAGCTTGTCTATCAGGAAACGTAACTTGCGTCAAGCTATTATGTGAAAAAGTAAACAAGTTTTTGCTCTTTTTGCCTTAAATTATAATGATAATTGCAGAGTGACATCGAACTAGAGCCTTTAGACAAAAACGACAAAACGCCGTTAATGTTGGCACAAAGTCATCGCCACAGCGATATCGTCCAAGTGTTGCAATCAGAGACAAAACGACGCTCTACCTGGTTTCCTCCAGTCAGTGAAGTTTGGGGGTTGTTGTTTGGAAAGGCCGGAAATTCCAAAGCACCTCTAGTATTCTTCATGTGTTCAGTATTGCTGTGGGCTTATCCAATGTATATTATCAGAGTGAGTGCTGAATACTAAATTTTATTAAACAAAAATTGCCAAAAAATTAAAAAAATCTTTATATAATGCATATCAAAATTTTGTATGAATAACTTTCCTTTTGCCTCCTGTTTAGTTTTTCTTTTTCACTTTGGTTTTTTTGTTTTGAAAATTTTTGCAATTTTATAAAGTCTGACTTGAAAATACTTAAATCAATATTGTTAGTCAGGAACACGCATATTATAGAGTAGCACTATGAGAATTTGAAGCAAACAAATTATATGCAACCATACATACAGAACATGACTACGTGTATAACAAACTTCATTTGCTTTTAGTGCATTCCAATCACTTGGAACATATTAAGAGGCTCCCACTACTGCTTCATTTATTGGAACATTGTGATGTGGGTCTGTTGGGTAACTGCCAACAGGAAGAATCCCGGTTACGTTCCAGTCAATACTGATTCCTATCATAGAGCCATCAAACAAATTCCCTACTACGATAAGTGGAAGAAACGTTATGCCGTTCTAAATAGATTATGTCATACTTGCCGGTGTCTGCGTCCTCTGAGAGCAAAACACTGCAGAATTTGCAATAGATGCATATCTTATTTTGACCACCATTGCCCTTTCATCTATAACTGTGTGGGTTTGAAAAATCGAACTTGGTTCTTCTTGTTCGTAATGAGCGTCGCCATCAATTGCTCATTTACAATATATTTTGCTACATACTGTATAGCCATCGAGGGATTCGGAATTCTTTACATCCTTGGCTTATTCGAAGCTTTCGTTTTCTCAGGATTAGGTTGGATACTCACTTGCACTTCAGTAAGTTTATGTATTTTATTAAGTAAGAACGAGCCTGAGTCGTTAAGAATTTGCCAAAATTAAAACTAAAGTATTTATTATTTTTTTAAAGTTTTTATTGTACTAGAGGGCAGAGGATATATTTTGTTATATTAAATATCCTGTAATAAGTAAATTCAGCTAAATTTTATTCTTACGACTAAAGTTTTATTGCCAATTTATAGTCGACTAAATTAAATATTCTTAATTAATTAATATATTTTTGTAAAATTTTCGAAATGTTTGTTGCAGATTCTACACGCTTGCATGAATCTAACAACGAACGAAATGTTCAACTACAAACGTTACCCATATTTAAGGGACAAGAGAGGTCGTTATTTCAATCCATTTTCTCGAGGCCCTATTTTGAATCTTGTGGAGTTTTTCTTTTGCACCCCGGAAGATTACGAGGATGATTACGGATACGACTACATATGATACAAGCAATTTGGTAACAATAATAAGAGAAATTATTCCAAAATAGCTTATCACACATAGTTCTATGTGTAAATCAATCATTAATAATTTGCTCTTACACTTTATCAAGTGGCTTGTTTTTTGCAATGCAAAAGTTGTTTGTTGTATCAATTCTATGAAATAAAATTCTTGATCAATATACTTGCTTTATTATAACAATAATCATGCAATCTCTTGGGGAATCATATTCTTTTAAATATTGACGCTTTAAATGTGTAAGTAAGAGCCCTACGACATAATGACATGGATAGCGAAAGCTAAGTGAGCTTCTCTACCTTATATCGTTGAGTGCTTCTATCCTTTCTATTTCGTATCACAATTCTATGATTTTATTCTATGGTTGCTTATGTAGTTTCACACACACAGAGAGAGATGGTGTATTCTATGTTACTTTTCTACAGAAACCAGGAAGTTAGTTTATTCTATGCGTTTTTCTGAGAGACCCGTCGCATTTCTTCGAGGAGGCGTATTCCATAAATAAAAATTGAAGAACTATTTGTGTCTGGATGTCAGCTTAGCTGATTTGAGCATAAAATTCTTGTAAGTAAACAACTTGAAGGGCACAATACCTACTAGTCTGTTATGGTTACCTACATGATTTCTTAGGATGACTACCTCCATAAATTCTCCTAATAATTAAACTTTGCTCATTTCTGAGACGTCGGCATTGTTCCTAGAACTATCAATTGCCAATCAATCACCACACCAAATCAGCTCTCTTGCATTAGTTTTTTACACCACTGTTTACAGGGTAAAGTGCATGCATAATTAATTAAACACTCAATTTCCATTATCAAAGAATTTGTACCTTCAGCGGAAGTCGTACTAGATAACTTATCCAAAATGCCTAGCAGGCTTCAATTTGTTCTTTGAGATTTTTTTAAATATATCTGCACAAGAATAAAAACAATAAATACATGTTCCTTTGAGTCATACCTACTTTTAGTTCAACAAATATGTATCTCTGCAAATATTTCATTGTTATAGGTACGTATATACCTACGATAAGTAAATTACTCTTGTATCTAGTTTAAAAGTACCTACGTATATTATTCTAACTTTTTAAAGAGCGAAATGGGTAAACCGCTTCCAGAGCAAAAAACTATCTAGGCCACTGCTGGATGTAAACAAGTCTTGTTATCTTGGTCTTTTTGCAAAAAGATTTAAAACGATTATTTGCAAATTTTGATTTGCTTTTATAAGAGGTACTTTTCATCTAAAAGCAAAAAATTCTTACCTTCAACTCTTAGAAGGTTTTAGGCAAAATTTATTCAACGTGGAGATAAATAAATACATCAGCAAATATATAATGAACAGAATTATCTTGTTAATTTATGGATTAGACTGAATTTACCTGCATAGAAATATATAATGCAAATATTCTACAAGTTTTTTGATGTAATATTTTTCATTTCAGAAGTTACATCACAATCTATTATTACGCATTTAGGAATCATAATAATTAAATCAATTGTTTAGTAGGTTCATGTCGTCTGATAGTTTTTTAGGTTCTGTTCTTTTTTTAATTATTATTTAGAAGTTAATATATGGTTAAAAACTATAAGCTTATTAGTTATGGTAAAAATGCTATTTTTATATTTATTTTCGCAATACTATTTGTTGCAATATCACATTATTGTGATATTGCAGTGGAGGTTCAGTATTGTCGAAATGAGAATAAAATTGTTCAATTAATTTCACATTCAAATTTGGCGCGGCATAAGATCTTGCCGCCAACCTATGAAAATTGGCGTTCTATAGTAAGTGTTTTCTATGGTTGTCAAATAAACGTCAAACAAATGCAACATATGATTAATTGTGTTATTGAAACTGATAATAATGCACCTCTAAGTCAAAAAATGGAGTAACTGTTAGCTGAACAGTTGAACTTCTTATCCAAGAGGATGTCTTTGAAAGAATAGAACGTTATCATCATCGGCCATGGCTTATTCGGTCAACACTACTCCTTTGTTGCAAGAAGACGATTCCGACAACGAAAATGAGGAAATTGAAGGAGTGGGCGACCACTCTGGGGTTGATAGAAACAACAGACCTTTATTTAAGGCCCCGGAACCGAAAGATAAATATTACATGGCTTTCATCATCTTCTACATCTTGGGAATGGTCACTTTGTTACCTTGGAACTTTTTTATAACTGCTGATGATGTAAGTTAAGAATTTTGTATATTAATAACATGAAACATTGAATTTTTGTCTAACAGTATTGGCTGTACAAATTTCGAGATGTCACAAATTATACGAAAACTACAGTAATGAAAAGAACTCCGCTACAGGCCAGTTTTACTTCTTACATTAGTATAGCGTCATCAGTGCCTAACTTAATTTTTTTAACAGTGAACACAGCATTGAGTCACAAGTAATTTCTCTAGATGCTTAACTAGTGTGCTTATTAAATATTAACATTTCTTTGTAGAATTTCTTTACATAAGCGAGTCATAGGATCTCTAATTTTTATGCTGTTATTATTTTTAATGACTTTAGTATTTGTCTCAGTAAACACAGATAATTGTAAGTATTTGCATATACACACTTTTCGATTTTATCGTTTGTTGTTTCAGGGCAAGAAGGTTTTTTTATTTTAACAATCACCACAATTGTTTTGTTAAATGGTATACAATCTGATTGTAATTTTAGTAATTCATAACAATGTTTTAGTATGCAGTGCAATACTGTCAGGCTGCGTTTTTGGAGTAGTGGGAAAATTCTGTCCAATTTACATTACTGCCACATTAGGGGGACAGGCTTTAGGTGGAATTTTTGCAGCTTTAGCCCAAATTGGCTCGTTAGCTGTGGGGGCGTCATCTGTCCACAGCGCGTTTGTTTATTTTGTTATTGGAAATCTGACAATCGTAATTTCTATAATAAGTTATGTAGTATTAACCAAAAGTGTATTTTTTAATTTTCACTTTTATGAACAAGCAATTACCGAAACTGAGTTTGAGAGTGAATTGCTTAGACCTAGGATAATCAATCACAAACTGATACTAAAAAAAGTTTGGTCTTACGGCGTTTCTATGTTCATGGTTTTTGTCATAACACTTTCAGTTTATCCAGGAGTCACTGTTTTGATTGAATCAGAAGGTAGAGGCCAGGGAAACAGGTGGAACGGTAAAGAGGTTCTTTAGTTCAAGTTTTTATTTATTGAAGGATTTTCTTATAGATGTGTTTTTTGTTCCTACCATCGCCTATTTGTTGTTTAGTGTAGGTGATTATTTAGGGAGAATTTTCGCAGGTAGGATCCAAAAAGTGAGTATAAATATAGGGATTTGCTAAAAGTGTTTGAACTCAATTATTTTCAGCCAAAGAAAGGGTACGTTATATTGATTTTAACTACGGCCCGATTCATTTTTATTCCACTGCTGATGTTGTGTAATGCACAACCTAGACACCATTGGGGTGTTGTTTTCGACAAGGATTATCAATATGTCCTGATTTTGTTTTTGTGCGCGGTGACGAACGGATACTTCGCCAACCTCACAGCCATATTAGCACCAAGGTAATGACACTTGTTCAAAGTTTCATAAGATATATTAGCATTTCGAATTAGGGGTTGTTTCTTAATATGTATTATCCATCATTAGATTCAGAACTCGGAATTTTAACTTTTTAGTTGTAAATGAAGTCTTTTACATTGTTCCCAATTATCAGATTTCTTGACAGATATCCTCAAATTGTTTTCATCCATAAAAGATTGTTTATGTGATGAACACAGATCGTGTCAGTAGCTTAGCTTGGAGTTTGGTTCCACGTATCTCTTTATCTCTGGTAGTTATATATTGATTGTTACGATTTTAGGCTGGTCGACTCTCATGAGAAAGAAATTGCGTCCTCAATGATGACCGTGTTTATGGGCGTTGGTTTGGCTTTTGGATCTGGAATCAGCTTATACATGGTCAAGTTATTGTAACATTTCCGTTGATTAGGTAATTTTAACTGCCAATTGGTGTGATACTGTGTACACATAGTATATAAATGTACCATAAACTAATTTTTAAAACTAAACCGAGGTTACTTTAAAGATATGAATGAATGAGTACTTGTTTTCATAATTAAGAAATTAACGAAAACGTTTAATGCAATATTGACCGTAAATGATGTCCCTGTATTGAAAAAAAAATATATATACGGCGTGCTTTAGATGAACCGGGCCATAGGGATTTAACATGGAAAATTGTAATTATACGGTTACAACGCACTTCGTTTTCAAACAAACTGAGCGAATTATACCTACGCATCGACTTTTCAAATTATTTTAAATAATCACGTAAGCAGAAAAGTAGCCTTTACTAAATATATATGTATATATATTTTTAAATGAATTGAAAAGAGGAGCAGAAAATTACAATTTTGTAATTTCCCAGGTTAAATCCCTATAGTCCGCTTCGTCTGAATCATCGGGTATATATTTATATAATTTTGCAATATTAAACTTTTTGTTCCAATATCACATTATTGTGATATTGGACTGGAGGTTCAGTACAGTAAAAGCTCCTTATTCCTCTCCTCTCTTTTCATAGGCGGATTAATTTTTGTTGAGAAAATCACGAAATTTATTTTCTATTCATAAACCTTCACTCAGGTGTTTTAGTTTAGTTTCGGCTTCACTAAACTAAAATTTATTTATTTATAAATATTTTGATTACATATTATTTATTCTGACAAATTTTGACATTATTCTAAAAATTCAATGTATCTTTTTGGATTAGCGAATACATAATTTTCTACTCGTGGGTATGCTCACAGATCTTTGGTCAACAAATCCGCAAATAAGAAACTTTCACTGTATTGTCCAAATGGAAATGAATGTAAAATTGTTAAATTAGTTTCACATTGGAATTTGGCGCCTTAGGAGATTTTCATGCCAACCTGAGATGGCGCTTTAGGCCAGTTGCGCAACAGTTTGATCGGTGAATGGCAGGGCCCGGTGACTCTTATTGTCAAGGTCGTCGATTCTGTTGAGAGCTTCAAATATCATCCACAATGGATCAGCCACGTTCGAAGCTGGTATTACAGATCGCTTTAATGTAATGCTGACAGTCAACTCAATAAGTCAGTAGAGGCGAAATGATAACATAGAAAGGGTGACAAAATTATAAATTACGAGTTTTAAGTCAATTTCACATTTTGTTCTATAATGTATTACAAGCACCAAATAATGTATCAATATTTTGCCATAGTTTTAAGCTCTATTTATATGTTAGTTTCATTATAATCAGGATCTTTTCTCTGCTGAAACTGAATCTCCTCTTGATGCTACCGATACTAGTGCGGTTAAGATATATTAGATTAGATTAGAATAAATGTTAGAGGCAGTGATTAGGTTTTCATCAGGTTTAAAAATTTGGGTTTCGTTATAAGCTCAGAAAAAAATTTTTGATCGTGTATTTCTTTTGATGAATGTGCCTTAAGGTTGTAATTTACGCGGGAAATCTGGCCTCGGCTATCTTCAGTTCGGGAGGTCGCTGTCAGCGGGTAATAGCGAAATGTTGATCGATATAACAGATCTCGCGGTTTGATCGAGCACGAAGCAAAATAAAGAGCGCTACACGTCAGTTGTAGTGATGTGAACTTTCGGTACTTTTGAGTAATCGTTACTATTCGTTACTTTTAGTTTCAATACTCGTTACTTGTATTCGTTACTTTGATTACTTTGATTACTTTTGTATTTGGTATTAAAATATCTACAGACATGAAAGATCCACAATAATTAGCAAATCACTTAAAGTCATAAATAAAACAAAGATGTAATAAAAAAATATATATAAAAAATAAAACAAAAATTTAACAAAAAGAAATATAAAAAATAAATAAAATATAAAAAATCAAAAATAATAAATAAAGAATATAACAAAATCAACACAAAAATAACAATTAAAAACTATAAAATTACTAATTTTAAAAGAAATCTTGATTAGCATTTAAAAAAATTATTTCAATTACCCCTACAAAACTGCCATGAAGAACCGATAAGGAAATTCCAAAGATAGCTGGTAATGCTTACCAGAAGTAAGGGTTGTTATAGAACCAAATGTCCGACACTTTACCTTATAACTATCATAAAAATAAATTTCTTAATTAGCTATTGTCTCTGCTGAAACCTTTTAACATGAAATGTATGATGTATGTAAAAGCAGTAGAGCACGTGTAGGGCAAACGTCTATACCATAACATTTTCAAAAATAAATCTAATAAAATAACAGCACGAATCGATATTTATTTCCAGCTATTTATTGTGTATTTTTAACTTTTCGAATGGCCCAACAGAAGGGTAGTAAAGAGTAAACGACGTACCTGGTGACGCATATTTGTTTTACCTGAAAATAAAAATTACTGGAGATCCCAGTCCGGGATTCCCAGTTCTGTTTTCTGTTCATTTCCACCTGCACATAACCATAAAAATATATAAGAAAAACTTAAAAAAATTCAATAAACAATATTACTTATCGTATCATATCATTTCCTGTCGATAGTTAATTTATTAAATAATAGATAATTTACCAAAAGATTTGTATTACAAAAAATTGGACAAGACTTATTTAATTCTTATACAGTCTTTAATGTTAATTTTCTTTGTTAGTATTCAGCAAATGAATAGGAGTAAAGATTTAGTCATTAGAACGAAATAATGTCCATTATGAAAAATGTGTCCGATTTTTTGGAAGAATTTTTTTTATGATTGAAAGTGCCAACCTGGTGTAATTTTGTTATAATTCAGGTCAGCAGACCAAAGAACGCAAGAGATTATTGGCAATGATTGTAAAAGGTTCAATTGTGACAAAATTTAGATTGTGTCCAATTTTATAATTTTATTGTCACACATATCATTCATAAAAAAACTGTCTGTACTGTAGTTCAAGTTATCTAGTCACCTAAAGCAGTGATCCACCCGTTTACCCATTAATCTTTAATATTTTTTGGTTTTTAAAACTGATTTACATCTACATTTAAAAAAAATAATTTCAGAATTTATTTACTTCTAATAAATACAGGGAAAAACGTTCATTTATTTATTTATTTATTTATTTAATAACATAAATCAAGAACGAAAAGTGCATTCCAGGTCCTTTGTAAAAACCACAACCGTGATGCGAATATTACATAATAATATTGACTTCATAAGCGTGAGCGACACCGAGACTAAGATCGAATATCCGAGACCGAGAATGGAGTACCGACTATTGAGTAACAAATGATTACTTTTTCTCTATCCCTACCGATGTACCGAAAGTAACGAAGTAATCAAAGTAATCAAAGTACCGATTGTAACGAATGATTACTTTGTACCGAGTACTCGTTCTGCAACCAACTACTCTCTAGTATCGAGTACTCAAAGTAATCAAAGTAACGAAAGTAATCAAAGTAACGAATGTAACGAAAGTAATCAAAGTAACGAAAGTAATCAAAGTAACGAAAGTACCGAAAGTAACGAATACATTGTGGAACGAGTAATCGGTACTTCGGGTCTTCTCGAGTAACGAGTACTCGAGTAACGAATGATTACTTTTTCGCCATCACTAGTCAGTTGATCACCGTCGACTTGCCGCTCACCTCCCTCTGTAAGAATAATTCCACGAAATAATCTCAGACGGTCGAACTATTGTTGCATTTAATATGTGACGTGTTATCCACAAGCGTCGCGCAACACTACGTAGGTGGCGAACCATGTCAGACGATAAATGAATGTATCTACAACTGGCAACATTGTTGATTTGTCATCAAATCTGCCGCCTGTTCTCCTGAATTTAGTGGTCGAAAACCAAATCTGTATGGTGACTTCCGTGTGCACGGAAAAGTAAAAAGCTGCGGATCCATTTTTTCTATAAAGTATGTCTTGCGGATGAAAAATAATTGCCATATTCATATTATCGAATATTCGAAAACTTTACGATGGTAAAGTATCAAGAAAAAACTTTTATTTTACAAGTGAATAAACAATATATGACTTTAAAAAAAATCAAATTTATATTATATGTTACAGTTTATTGTCTATTTATAGACAATTTTCGTATTTTTCAGAAGTGGCGTTACTTTTTTCTAAATAAAAAAATAAAAGATTTTTGCGTAATATTTTCATGTATTACAATTAATCATCCATGTTTTTGAAAACAAACACAAACCGATTTGTTGCAGGTGTAATAGTAGAGTGCAAACTCGCTTCAATTTTCACTTTCGCGGGCACTTTAATATAAAAAGTGTTTGACTACCCAAAAATGTTCGTCCTGTCCCACAGATTCGAAAACCGTAAGTCGTCAAAAAACTGTCCAGTGGATAAGGGCACAAATCTAAATTTTCGAGTTAGCCCCATGACGATAAACCTTGATATATCTGCGATTGAGGTATCTGCGGTAAAAATTTCAATAAATTTTCTGTGGTCTTTCTACTTCAAAAAAAATAAAAATATTTTAGAAATCCTCGCCCGCTTATGGGCCATAAAGATTTCAAACGCTATTTACTCCGTTTGGGAGACGACAAAATCTTAGTTATTTTTACGATTTTTAACGTTCCCACCAAGTTACCGCCGTAACAATGCATTTCTGACAAATAAACATTAAGAACAATTTATAGACTGATTCTTTCTAATTCGGACTGTGCAATTTTTATATTTTTTCAACTTCTCATTATTTCAAAAAGAATTTAAACATGCGGAGATGTAAAAATCTCGGAGAACGGATTTCGTTTCCACCGCATCTATAACTCACGCATTCTCGATTCATGCCCTCGTCCCCGACCGTCCCCTCGCCCACGCTTTAAACGCAGATAATACATTATCAACATGATTATTAGGACGTACCTACAGCATAAGATGTTATAATAGTAAAAATCGAAATAAAAAAATCTCAAAAATGTAATCACTATCTGTATTTGACGCTCCATCTTCAGGGGCCAAACTTTGATCTTTTTGGTGTTGGCGTTTTTGCATGATTTTTGTCCCGTGCAACTGCAAGAACCAATGCAACAAATATTATTTTCCTTTCTGCAGTTACAGGATTTTCTTGTACAATCTGATATAATCGAGGAAAAATTATTACCTTTTTGGCAGATAAAATGTGTAGTGTCCAAAAGACCAAATACAGTGTGATCCAGTACAAAGAGGATCACACTATGGATGTACGAAATTTGATGTAAATTATGCAATGAATGAAATGTGTTGTTTCAAACCTGTAGCGGACTGTAATTAATAATTTGGAAAATTACAACATCGGAGAGGCCGAATGTGTTTCTCAAAGGCGATTTTGATCAGCGACAAATGCTGATAAATGTACAGGAGATTTGTAGCGGACACAAGGAAAGTTTGACTGGACTTACCTCGCCGCGGAGTTTGGTCAGCGTAAAGATGACACTGCGACCACTAACAACAATAACACCAAAAAAACAACAAACACCCGCAAAATGTTTTTAATCACGAGCAACCACCCGTGTTGGTGGTGTAAAGGACCAAACTCGACTCACTATCACGACCACTAATACGTCTCTTGGTCGTTCAGAGTCTGTGTTCTGGTTTACCTCATTCGTCCGAGTCAAAACAAGGGAATAAAAGGAGAAAAGAAACAGGACCGGACGACGGGTAAATCAACAGGACGAAACAAAATGTGTAACAGTATCCTCGTATCTGCTTCCTCGTGATCAGATTTTAAAAACTCGTCATTTAATTAGAAATTAACCTTATAGTCCAAAATACAATCAAAGCCTCCACTTGTTACAAATTCAACTTTAGTTGACCGTGCATATTGAACTATTGCATTAATTATGTGCAAGAAATCTCCAAAAATCTTGTAGTAGAGTGCTCGCGTTGAAAAAAGATGCGTTTTAAGCGATTATGTGGGCACTCTTAAATGAAAATATAGGAACTAGCCAGGTTTGTTGCTTATGTCCTGTAGATTTTAGATCCATAAGTCGTACGAAAATCGTACAGTGGGTGCGGACACAAAATGCAAAATTCAAACTAATGGTATTACGAGAAAGCCACAATATTGTAGTATAAGGTGTTCAAAAATCAAAATATTCTCTGTAGACGTTCTATTTTTAAAATATTAAAGTTTGAGACACTGTTTTGAATAATTAACTTACACAGAAGTCACTTTCGGAATTCCCTTATAATAAAATATTTATTGTGTCACTATGTACGACCCTTCTATTACTATTCTTGCACGACTTCTGTCCCATACAAAAGCAGGAACCAAAACATACAACATTGTTCTTTTTGTAGGTACAAAATTTACATGAACAATCTGTAGTATAAGTTACATGTTCTAATGACCCAAGCTTATAAACTGGTGTTCGGGGATTACCTTTTTCGAATCGACAAGTTGTTAAAACTATTAAATTTTCTGGATAGGCTGCCTGTGTTTGCAAAATATGCAAGATCTCATCCTTTTCATTATACATCCACTCATACTCAAGTACATTTGGCAATTTGGGTTTTGGTTCTTAGCTATTTATCCACACTTTTGTTTGGTAATATGCCCTCAAACAGTGTTTTTTGTAGAAGGTAACTTATCTATGGTGTTTGAGATTGCGAGTATTGATCTTAGATCATCCACAGATACAACATCGTTATTATTTGTTTATAATTTAAATACAAAATTGTGCATTTTATTAAATAATTTATCACCAAATTCTATAATACCAATTCCATCGAGTAAATTGTAATACCGCACATAAATCTTCCAGCACAGTTTCTTTCTTAGTCCATTAAATTGACTAGTGGTGTCACATCCAATTAAAGAATAAAATCTTTAAAGTCTATGGGAACGGTAAAAATCTTAAAAATAATTAAGATTTTGTCGTCTTCCAAACGGAGTAAATAGCGTTTGAAATATTTATGGCCCATAAGCGGGCGAGAATTTCGAAAATATTAAATTTTTTTTTGAAGTAGAAAGGCCACAGAAAATGTATTGAAATTTTCACCATAGATACTTGATATATCAAGGTTTATCGTCATGGGGCTAACTGAAAAATTTGAATTTGTGACCTTATCCACTGGACGATTTTTTGACGACTTACGGTTTTCGAAACTGTGGGACATGACGAACATTTTTGGATAGTCAAACACTTTTTAT
This sequence comes from Pyrochroa serraticornis, assembly GCA_905333025.2. Taxonomy (NCBI): domain Eukaryota; kingdom Metazoa; phylum Arthropoda; class Insecta; order Coleoptera; family Pyrochroidae; genus Pyrochroa; species Pyrochroa serraticornis. Next base: position 619,226 of record HG995157.1, on the reverse strand, counting down.
ATTAAAGTGCCCGTGGAAGTGAAAATTGAAGCGAGTTTGCACTCTTCTATAAAGTGTGCGCTAGCGCGTGATGAACGATGACCTTGCCTATATAATAACCCTGGTGGTACGGATTTAAAAATTGATTTGTAACGTTTAGATTCACTTTGTATGTATCAAACATAAACAGAAATATTGCTTACATTTTGAGCATTTAAATAAACTAACTTGTTTTTGGGTTTTTTTTTTGCATTTAACCACCTGTAACCCTCCCGTACAGGACGAATTTTTGACGACCAACGGGATTCATATTTTTAAGGGTTAAAGAACGATTTAAAATGCTTTCCAGCTTTTAACCAAAAAGTCCGAACAGAAATCATTTCTAAGCGACTTGGAGGCTGCCGTGAACTATTAATATAATCTAAAATTTTAAATTACCTTTGATAACAACTTAAAAATTTACCTTTACTTTTAACGAAAATATAAATATTACTTTGTTTTTACATATGCTTATAAAATACGCTAATTATTGGTTAAATGTAAGTATGTGTGGTTTGTTTGCTTCCTGCAAGCGGCAAGGAAATAAATCCAGCGCTAAGCGGAGACGGATTGATAATCACATGACACCGAAATAAATCGAAATGCAAGGCCACCTAACAATAACAATGCATTCCGTTCTCTTTCAGCAGGTGCGAAAGCGATAAGCCGAGACGCATTTGCGATCGAATACCGCGCCATCTAATGCACGGAAGCCACACTACAAAACCGGAATAATCAAGATTACTCGTGGGCGAAATAATTATTTTCACACCTTTTCGCAATGCTGAGCAGATTCAAAAACTATAGTGAAATGTCCGGATTTTTTTGCTGTACATGATAGAGAATGATGATACCTCGGACCTCTCCTCTTTTTTATGATGATCTTGTATGCGATAGCTTCAGAAAAAAATAAAATAGGCTAAAATTTTCGTAGGCGGTATTCAATCGACTGTATTTTTAAAAGTACGTAACAGATTGAGTTATAATTTAGAATAAGTCCGACACTGAATTGTCTAGATTCTTAAAATTGAAAAACAATCAAGAAATTTGCTCTAGTTTTGGAGTCTGCTCAGGGCGGCGGGATGCGTGCTCGGCGCGCTCGTGAATAGGACACCCGGCGAGTGCGACAGAGAGCACTACTGCATTCTCGCCGGACCGACCTCTCAATAAACCGCACTCTTAAGAACTTGTTGCAATACTTGCAGTTTAACTGCAATCGCCGCTTCATGTAAGCGGTTTGGTAGTATGTTGACAAATTTTTTGGTTAAATCTTTGGATATGGTTAGGTTACTTGTAAGAATCACCACACATTCAAATTTTTTTTCAGAAAATTGTCCAACAAATTCCACAAAGTATTAATTATTTGCTTGAAGTCTTGTCTGTAAAAATTGTGGAAATCTAAATGTGCTTGAGTTTCTGACTTGTCATCAATTCTTTTGGGAGAAATTTGCCTTCTATGATGTCTTCTGAATTTTTGCTCAGAACTTCTTCGAATTATCAATTAGATTATTGATATAATTATCTTCCATTCCATTTTCAAAACCCTGGATGTTCCATTCAACAACGCCAAGGCATGCAAAACATTCAGTTCTTTTTCTTCAGGTTTTTTGTTAGAATCTTCAATTTATACATTACTTTTTTATGAGCATCAAACAGCAAATAAAATCACAACTTTTCATCTTTTTCAATAATCCCATTGCGTCAGTTCTAGTTCGACTAAAGTTCTCATGACTAAAAGACAAGACTTCTAGAACGCTTCAAGGGAAGTCCAAACAGCTCGAATGGATTCTGCTCTGGCTGTCCATCTAGTTTCGGATAAATTGCAAAGCTGACGTGAATGCTTTATTTCTGCAAGTTTGTTGTCTAATGCAACAAACGTTTTTGTGCTGAAAGCAAAAAACACATAGATAGCTTCCAAAATGTTGAATAATTTGCACGTAATGTTGCTCGCATCAATGCAATGCTCCGTAAAAGCGTTGTATGATTATTTCCATACACAATGGTAAAAGTATTAATCATATGAGCCATACAAGGAAAATATGAAACCGTATGTCTCATCATAAATAGATTTTCTGTTTTATTTTTTATTTCTATAATATCCAACAATTGTTCATACGGTTGAAAGTCAGAAAAGAACTTGACTTTTTTAATTTCTTTTCTGATTTTTGTTGAAACTTCAGACACAAGTAAAGAAATTAATTCATTTCGTGAATTTGGTCCCATATAAGTCACATGATACGGGCGGAGTTTGTTGTTATTTAACCAATTTTTCATTATATTGAGATGTCTGGACAACAAATGAATAATCTGCACAAAATTTCCTTGTTTGTTAGTTCCAACTCCATCACTTCTGAACACTATCCCCTGGCACGCCAACGTAGAAGCAACGTCGAAGAAAATAGACACAATTTCTCGATTGTACAGTTTTTCTTCTTCTCGTCGAAGCAGAAGTGCACGTGCACTTCTCGAAAGAAGAACGTCCATATGTGAACTTCTGGACATAAAAATACAAAAATTTTGCAACGCAACTTTATGACCAATGAACGAAAAATGCATCGATAGTTTTCCTGCCTTATTTGTGCCTCGTTTTTTCATTTTGTCACGGTTAAATTCCACGTATAGTCCATGCGTCTTCAGCCATGTTATGATTTGGTCCTTCAGGAAAAAGTGAACCGACGAAACATAAGACCGCATCTTTCGAAATACTATACTCCAAGTGTGGATAGTCCTGTTACACTGAATTATTTTTTGTATTCTAGGGAAAATATCACTCCAACTTGATGCATATTCTAGCAGGCTTCATTGTTAAAAATATCACGAAATGAACAACCTAAAATTAGCACTAAAAACCTCCGAAACAAGACGGTGAAAACCAGTGGCGGCTCGTGGCTAAATTAGATGGGAGGGCAACCTCTAGGACAAACTTATAAGTATCCAATAACAATTGACCCTAGTGAACTGATTTGATACTTATTAATTTATATTTTACAATCAATTTTAGTAAGTTTCTAGATCACCTTTGAGGTACTACTATCAATCTGTAGACCTATAAAGAGGGTCTCGCCAGTAGCCCTACTCCCAACAAAAAACTAGAAAATGATTCTTACACTAAATTAGCCCTATTAACGTAAAATTTGAATATAAAAGCGAGATTTTTTTAAAAGAAAGAATTTTTGATCTAAGAGATATTTACTTAAAAGTCTTATAGACAAAGTCTATTCGTCTATTTTTTTGAGCTACAAAATGACTAATACTCAGATTATTAAAATCGTCTGTGGACTTAATAAGTTCATGTTCAATAGATCATGTAGCTAGCGCGCAAAGCCTATCTTGGCCCATAGTATTTCGGGAAAAAGGCTTAATTCTTTTTAAAGTTGAAAAGCACCGTTCGCTTTCAGCTGTTGTCATAGGGATTGTACAAATAATTCTTAACAATTTGACAGATTCACGGAAAACATTTTGAAGGTTATTGTCTAAAAGAAATTGCAGAATGTGAAGAGCTCCATTGGCTTGACGAAAGTCTTCCCTTCTATATATGGTTATTAATTCTTGCTTTAATGAAAGAGAATCTAACTTAAAAAATGTAACTGCAGTATTAAAAAAAATGCTCCGGGAAGTTTACAGCAAAATCTTTATAAGAGCTTGCCTCAAAGAGTAAAGAAGCTTCCAAATGATCATTAACCCAAAATCTATCTGTGATATTTGTAATAATAACATCACATACTTCTTTGGCCATTTGCATGTTTCTGTCTATATATCGAGCTCGGTTTTTATGTACGGATTTTTATTTATCATCTGCATTATAATAATCATGTTCAACCTCATTTCTGGTATTCTGCACCGCATTCTTAAAATCGGAAAAGTATTTTTGAATTTTGACACTATCTAACTGGCGTAGTTGTAATTGTTTATAGAGAATATCATTGTGTGGTAAAATTTTATTAAAGAAATATAAATAAAAATTGAATTCCTCATCTTTCAAATAATTTATTAATCCGGTTGATTGCTGAATGGTTAGTTTATCATTTTCATTATCAATAATAAATTCAAAGCATTCAAGGAGTTCTTGTTTATATTTAAAAACAATACAAACAACTCTGGAGTTAAAATTCCAACGAGTATTTGATCCGCGCGGCAGTCTTTTCATAACTACTTCAAGAATTTGTGTTCGTTGGGGTGATCTAGAAAAAAATGTTGAAAAAGCAGAATCATTTGCAAAAAATACTTTAACTTGCTTACTTTGAGTGGCAGCTCTTTCTAGAATTAAATTTAATTGATGAGCATAACAATGAATGAAAATGGCTCTCTTTTAAACTGAACTGACCTTGGCTTGTACTCCATTATTTCGGCCAATCATAACAGCAGCCCCATCATAACTTTGAGCTATTAGCTTTTCAGGAGATTTGTTTATATTAATTTTCTCTAATTCAGCAAAAATTACGTTACTTATGTCTTCTGCGCTATGACTAGGCGGTATTAAGTATCCCATAAAACCTTCTTATACTCTAGCTTCTTTAACATAACGTACTATAAAGACTAATTGAGATATGTTCGCATTATCAGTGGTTTCGTCAGCTTGAATTGCAATGTACTTACTTTCTTCAATTACATTTTTTATTAAATTCTGAGTTACCGCTAATGTAGAATCAAATAATTCATTTTGAATTGTCTTTGATAAACTAGAAAATACAGCATTTTTCGATTGCTCTATATGTGATTTGAGAAGTAAATCAATTTCGCTCATAAAATTTATTAAGCCTCTAAAAATGCCCGGGTTGTCGCTATCCAATGTTTCGTCATATCCTCACAATGCTAATTCAAAAACACCACAAAATTTGATGCAGTCAATAAGTTTTCCTAGAATATAACGGTTTCCTTTTATTTTTTTATTATGCTTTAGCACTTCAATCCGATAAGTACTGATTTCGTAGGTCAACATGGTCTAAAATTGCAAATTCGAGAGAATAAAACAAATGCCTTTGACATATTTAATGCTTTTTATTTTTACACCCAAGTACTTCAGATCAGTAATGCCTGTGTAGACCCAAGCGGGATCACAATCGTCGAACCCCATCAATAAACACAAAGCAATAAAATGAATTGCTGACATCGCAACCACATAGCCAATCTGCATTTTGGTACATACCTGCATTGAATGATCTTACCCCAATTTTGCCCTTCACCACACGTTGTTTTAGGATCTGAAGGTTAGGCCGAAATGGACCCAACTCTTTTATTTTCTTACGATCCTCGAAACTTAATCCCCTCAATCTTGTCGCGATAATTGCTTGGACGGTGTTCATTGCTTCAATTAGAACACGAAATCACCCAACAACTGCTGAATCTCAGTAAAAACAAGAAACTAAAACGGTAGAGCAACGAAATTATTTCTCAGCTGGATAAACCGCTAATACGCTATGCCACACACCACACTTGCATGTATTGTATTCAGTTTTTAAGCATATTGTCGTTGCCGAACTCTTTGAAACAACGGCAAAGTTCGACAACGTTCGGGGTTCGGGTTTAGCAAGTTACTTTATTGGCTTGAGCAAAATGATTCTTGCCCCTCCCCCCTTGATTATGCCGCAAATTATGGCCTCATGGTCACATCGAAGGCAGTTCAAGCATTGTGCAAAATGTTCGAAGTATTTTATTGTTTGAGGCATAATGGGTTGCCTAAATCGGGCGTATTTTGAAGTTAATCCGATTTGTGATTGCTTCGGCATTTCGGTTTCCACTTCCAAACTATTGCATATAGCCAAATTCTAATAATAGTGACATGTTGCCAACTAAATTACGCGTGTTATTACACTGTAAATTTTTAAATTTTGTTGTTTATTTGCAAGTAAAATCAATCACAATTTGGTTAATTTTTGAGGAGATGGGAGTAAATTATTACAAACTGAATTTTAAAAAAAATCTTGTAACAACATGCTTTCATCTTTCTACTTTACAACCATGTAAATTTTTTTGGATTCCATTGTATATTAACGTAGTTGAAAGTGAAATACGAAGGCATGTTTTCACCTAATTTTCAACGTTTCGTCCGCCAACCTTAAAGCATTCTCGATGTATAATTGCATGGGAAAATAAGGATAGCATATGCCAAGTTTCACGCAATCTGGCAAAGCACGGGGGGCAACGCCAAGCTATCTCACAGCGCACAGCGTTCAGTTTGGAAGCGAAAAACTTAAAATAGAAGCAAGTAATATATCTGATGGCCTTTATAAATTTCTCGCTTGTGCTTAATACATTCTCTATTTTTCTGGGGAGCTTTGGGAGGGCATTGCCCATTTACGCCTCCTGCACCAGCCGCCACTGCACGTTACCCTAGGTCAAGTCGTTGGATGCCAACAAGCTCCGGCTCCCATAAGAATGTTTCCGCTTTTTCAAAAAAAAATTCTAGATCAACCCAACGAACACCAATTCTTGATAATATATGGATAGACTGCCGCTTGTGGGAATTTTAACTCCAGAGTTGTTTGTACTGTTTTTAAATATAAACAAAAACTCCATGAATGCTTTGAATTTATTATTGATAATGAAAATGATAAACTAACCATTCAGCAATCAACCAGCTTAATAAATTATTTGAAAGATGAGGAATTCAATTTTTGTATATATTGCTTTAATAAAATTTTACCACACAGTGATATTCTCTATAAACAATTACAACTACGCCAGTTAGATAGTGTCAAAATTCAAAAATACATTTTCGATTTTAAGAATGCGGTGCAGAATATCAGAAAGGTTGATCATGATTATTATAATGCAGATGATAAATCAAAACACATACCTATAAAGCGAGCTCGATATGTAGAGCAAAACATGCAAATGGCCAAAGAAGTATGTGATATTATTACAAATATCACAGATAGTTTTTGTATTAATAATCATTTGGAATCTTCTTTACTCTTTGAGGAAAGCTGTTTTAAAGGTTTTGCTGTAAACTTCCCGGAGCATTTTGCAGTACTGCAGTTACATTTTTTAAGTTAGATTCTCTTTCATTAAAGCAAGAATTAATAACCATATATAGAAGGGAAGATTTTCGTCAAGCTAATGGACCTCTTCACATTCTGCAATTTCTTTTAAACAATAACCTTCAAAATGTTTTCCGTGAATCCGTCAAATTGTTAAGAATTATTTGTAAAATCCCGTTGACAACAGCTGAAAGTGAACGTTGCATTTCAACTTTAAGAAGAATTAAGACTTTTTCCCGAAATATTATGGGCCAAGATAGGCTTTGCGCGCTAGCTACATGCTCTATTGAACGCAAACTTATTAAGTCCACAGACGATTTTAATAATCGTCTGTTCGTCTGTCGGTTATTAGTCATTTTGTAGCTCAAAAAAATAGACGAATAGACTTTGTCTATAAGACTTTTAAGTAAATATTTGTTTTAAATCAAAAATTCTTTCTTTCAAAAAAATGTCGCTTTTATATTTCAATTTTACGTTAATAGGGTTAATTTAGTGTAAATGTTTTCGGTTAACATGCACTTTTAAATAATGAACAGTTGTGGTTTTAAAATCGCATTTGTTACATTGAAAACTTTTTTGAACTTTTGAATGGCGGATAGTGACGTGATCTTTTAAAGTTGTAAGAAAAAAAATTCAAAAAAAAAACATAAGATGTCGTCTGGTGAAGACGCTCGAAACGTGCCTCCAAAAATTACTTTATTTTGTCATCCACAAAACGAATATAATTACGTCTCATGTATCCTCTGTGATTCGCCTTATTGCAAAAGTGGATTTGCTAGAAAAGTTAATGGGGGTAAAGGTTTCTTTTTACAAATACGTTAGTAGTGTGTGCAGAACATAACATAACCTACAACTCCAAACATGAACAAGATACTAAAAGTGAAAATTTTGATGAACTCTCAATTCTAGGGCTGAAAGCTGAACTTATTAACCAAGAAATACTTAATTTAACAACCTCTGAGGATAGATCTTCTGATGGTAGTGACGAAGAAGAGATTGAAACCAGCTCAGAAATGCAAAGTTCAAATGCTGTATTATCTATGGATATGTTAATAAGAGATAACAAATAAGCAAAAAAAATAATTAAAGAATTAAAAGAAACCAACAAAGAACTAACAAAAAACAATAAATTTTTAAGAGCAAATTTTGAAAATAATAACCATTTTACTAAATATAGTTATTCAGCTGTAACAAGAACAAGTTCTGATGGCCCTATAGTACCAAGTAACAATGATATTGAATCAATATTCATTACTCCTAAAGGCACAGTTAGTTAAGATATTTTTACTGACACAAAAAAAATAATTATTAATGAGTAAAAAATCGACAATTAACATTAAAAAAGGAGAAAAAAAATTGTCAAATGTAAAAACATACTAGCAAAGACATCATTCCAATCTTGAAGCAGGATCTTGGTGATAATGCTGACGTCAAGATTGCTTGGAACCGTGATCCATTAATTAGAATATATCGAGTGGAAAATGATTTATCTAAAGAAGAAATTATACAAGATATCTGTATAAGAAACAAGTTACAGGAACGTTCTTTCCAAATTGAGTATATATATATTCCAGAAAGAAAAATGCAAAATGCAATAAAATGAGAGTAAGGCCAGAAATGTATATGAAGGCTTCTCAACAAAGAAGGCTGTTCATTGGTTATCAAAATTGTAACTTTAGTGACGACTTCAATCTACACCAGTGCAAAAAGTGTCAGGGTTATAACCACAGTGTCTCCAAGTGTAAATATATAAATTGTAAATTCTGTGCTGGTGATCATGCATCTGGGAACTGTAAAGATAAAAGCAACATAAAGTGCATAAATTGTATACATGCAAATACTTTTCTAACCAAGAAGAGGAAAATTAACCATGAAGCAACAGACAGAAACAGCTGTGACATACAAAGCCAAGTGGTCTACGATAATAAACACAACGAATTACCCAGTAAATCCAGTATTTGAAGTTGTTGGTAAATCGGTTTTCTCTAATGGATAATTGGCTCATACAAGAAGATAATACCAAGATATCTACTTTATCATCTAACTTTGATCAAAACATAGAAATACTGGAAATACTACAAGAACAGTATATTAAACGTGAAACTATATATAACAACATCAACAAACTCAATGCTTATCTGAGAAATTCTAATAACGAGTATATACTGTGTGTCAATATAAGAAGTTTAAATGCCAACTTTGCAAGTCTACAGCTATTCGTCGAAAGTATGGAAGCTTCACCCATTGTTATTGTATGTACAGAAACCTGGAATAATATTGATTATTTGCCGTTCTTTAAATTGCCGGGTTACAAGATGTATTATAATGAAAGTAGAGTTAATCAAAATGATGGTATTGTAATCTATTTTAAGGATTATATCACAGAAGAAACTGAAATATTTGAAATAGGTAAACTGAAAATAATGCATTCAACTGTAACTATAGATAATAATATTAAGCTTGAAATTTCATCTATTTACAGATGTCATGATATACCTAAAAGTACATTTATCCTTGACATTAAAAAGTTTCTTTTAAAAAAGATCAATACAAAAAATCATATACTATTTGGTGATGTCAATATAGATACATTAGAATTTAACAATTTGAGTAATGAGTTTTTGAATATTTATTTAGGAAAAGGCCATGTTTTCAAACGATTACAAAACCATCAAATATTAACCCAAACGAAGGATCATGTATTGACAACATTTTAAAAACAACTAAATCGTTTCAAACTACATCGATTAAACTAAATAGTCTTTTCAATGATCACTATCCTCTTTTTTTAGAAATCAAAAAAATTAATAAAACTACAATTAAAAAAGATTTCCCCCCTTCTATTAACTACATAAATTTGATCAAGGAAGCCAAGAAAACAAACTGGAATGCAATTCTATCAATACATGATCCTAGTGAAGCTATAAAAGAACTTTTACAACTAGTAAAAAAATGTATTCTTAAATCAAAGCAGTCAAAAAATAAACAAAGTAAAAATACTCCTAGAAGTCCCTGGATTTCCAAGGAACTACTCCAACTATGTAAAAAGAAAGAAATGCTTTATAAAAAATGGCAGAGAGATGCTTCAAACGTAACTCTTAAAAATGAATTTAAGGTATTTGAAAAAGAATTGGAAAAAATTAAAAAAAAAACTAAATATGGTTTTGAACATAAGAAAATTAAGAAGAATTCTGGGGACTCAGGGCGACTGTGGGAGATCATTAACGATAAACTGGGTAAACACAAAACCAAAAGAGATGAAATCAAATATATTATTGAAGAAAAAACTAATTTAAAAATAACAGACCCTTAACAAATACCTAACGTTATGCACTATTATTTCTGCAACGTTGGAAGAAATTTAGCTAGCAATATAAAAGAACCTATGCACAAAAAACTTGCTTTACCACCTACGAATCAAAAACTATTTTTCTACATTTCAACAATACGGAAGTACTAAAAATAATTTAAAAAATGAAAAACAAAAAAGGTGAAGTTGATGGGATAAATACAAAAGTTATCAAAACATTGGCTGACTTTCTTACTGGACCTCTCTCTCATATACTAAACCTCTGTTTTATTAAAGGTGAATGGCCTAAGGAACTTAAATGTGCTGAAATAGTCCCAATTCACAAATCAAAAGAAAAATATAAATCTTCTAATTATAGACCTATTTCTTTAATATCAAACTTTGCCAAAATATTAGAATTTTTTCTTTATAAGAGATTATTAAACTTTATCAATAAATCAAACATAATCTCTAACAAACAATTTGGATTTAAAAGAAATAAAAGTACCAAAAACGCATTAAACTTTATTGTTGATGAAATACTTCTTGACAAAAGTAAACCAATTGCCATCACTTTCCTGGACCTTGCAAAGGCCTTTGCTACTGTTTTGTTACAGAAACTCTATGGTTACGGAGTTAGAGGAAATGCATATAATTTGATCTCCAGCTACTTGAGAGAGAGGCTACGGAGGGTCAGAGTAAATAGAGTTTATAGTGATTTTGATGAGGTGAGTATGAGTGTTCCACAAGGAACAGTCTTGGGACCACTTTTATTCCTCCTCTACGTTAATGATCTGCTCATAAATACGCCTGAGGGCCAGGTTGTCTCTTTTGCTGATACAGCAGTGATAACTGCAGAATCAAATTGGATGAAAGTAGAGGAAAAAATTAGCTTTCAACTAAATGAAATATCTGAGTGGCTTGCCTTAAATAAATTACCGTTAAATGAAGATAAAACTGTATTTATAACGTTTGGAAACTATTGTGATAGCGTACCCGAAAACTTGAAAGTTAATATAAATAATCAGGAAGTAAAAAGAGTTGAAAGTTGTAAATACCTTGCATTAACAGTAAATTATAGATTAAGTTGGAACTTACATATAAGCAATATATTAAATAAAACAAAGTATCTTGTTTTCATGTTTTTTAAGTTGGCTAAAATCATGCAACACAAAACTCTGATGATAATTTATTATGCATTATTTCATAGTGTACTCAGCTATGGAATCATAGCTTGGGATGGTGCTTACTCTACACAAATTTCTCTGCTGCAAAGAAGCCAAAACCGAATACTAAAAATAATTAACAAAGATAACGTCATATATGAAAATCAACTTTGCACAGTTGAACAACAATTTGCCCTTGAATCTGTACTATATCATTATGAAACTTTTCTTGAATTATATTATATACAAAATCAACAAGTACAACTAGAAATAAATCAATACAATTACCAAAAAGATCGTTAACAATAAGAAAAAAAAGATGTTATATCAAAGCGATCCTAGTCTTTAACAGCCTACCTAAAGAATTAAAAGTAATTGAAAATAAAATTAAAAGAAAAAAAACAATTGAAAGAATATATAAAAAGCAATTACTAAAGAGCAAGACATGAGACGACAGTGAAAATAAATTTATAATGGTCTAATTATTAATTTTTATAGAAATTAATTCAATTTAAATTATTTTAGTTTTAGTTAATATTAGATTTAGTTACCGGCCTCACACCCAGGTAACTGTGATTACCTTGGTGAGGATATACAATATTTGTATACTGTATTCTATGTGTATTGTTGTATATTTTCAAACTGGTAAATAAATAAATAAATAAATAAATAAATAAATAAATGAATGAATGAATGAATGAATGAATGAATGAATGAATGAATGAATGAATGAATGAATGAATGAATGAATGAATGAATGAATGAATGAATGAATGAATGAATGAATGAATGAATGAATGAATGAATGAATGAATGAATGAATGAATGAATGAATGAATGAATGAATGAATGAATGAATGAATGAATGAATGAATGAATGAATGAATGAATGAATGAATGAATGAATGAATGAATGAATGAATGAATGAATGAATGAATGAATGAATGAATGAATGAATGAATGAATGAATGAATAAATAATAAATAAATCATTTTCTAGTTTTTTGTTGGGAGTAGGGCTACTAGTCAAACTCCCTTTACAAGTCAACGGATTAATAGTAGTACCTCAAAGGTGATCTGGAAACTTACTAAAATCGATTGTAAAATATAAATTATTTGTAAAGTATCAAATCAGTTGATACCCTAATAAATTGTTATTAGATACTTATAAGTTTGTCCTAGAGGTTGCCCTCCCATCTAATTTAACTACGAGCCGCCACTGCTAATAATAATTAAGCTATAAAAGAAGAATGTTAATTGGTAGAGTTAAATTTTCATTTGATATATTTTTGAATTTTTGGATATGCAATTGAAGCGTCTACCATACTAATCTTCATTAATTTATAAATACTTGCTGTATTATTAGTAGTATACTTAGTAGCGTTTTATTACTATATATCATTAAGAATATACACATTTTGATGTAAAATTGATTGGAATTCTTTTCAAAGCATAAATATAGTTTCATAAGTCGCAATATCTTAATATTGTGTTTTATGATACAATATCTTTTGCTTACAATACCTCACAATTATATAAAAAAATATATAATAAACATTTCAAATTTGCCGCGCTTTTAGTGATTTTTAGTGGATTAGTTATAAATATCATTACAGAGATGGCGCCACTAAATCAACCGAATTAATTCCATTGAGTTGGCGTTCTAAAGAGTATTTTCTATGATACTGGATTGCTAAGTCTGGACCAGAGAGAACGTGTCTCGACATTAGTGTTTTGAATTTGAAGATCTCTTATTTCCTTGTAAGACTCTAAAATCTATCGTAAGCTGTAAATGCGTCCTTCAATACCTGAATTATTTCCTGCCACGCGTATTCCCGCTTTCAACTGCCGTACACTGGTACACTGTACTCGTTATGTAAACAAGTGCGTCGCTAGTTGAAAAATAATAAAGCTTGATTTGAAGGTTAGAATACTAAGTAAAATGTCCAAGTAAACAGAAACAGGAAATCCATTAACGCAAATAGAGCCCTAGCACGGAGTCATAACATTCATAAAGGTCGGTAAGTTCATGAAAATTCAGAAAACGTAAATTCTAAGTTCAAGTGCAAACATTGCAGTAAGTTCTCCAAAAAGTCATACCAGTAACATCGGCGATGCGGTGGATAACGCACCTAGATGGGGGCCCTAAACGGGTTAACCACGCTGCAGTAGCAGTTGGACATAAAATTTATACTTTTGGAGGTTATTGCACCGGAGAAAATTCACGTGAGTACACTTCAATGGACGTTCACGTTTTGAATACCACAACCTTTCGATGGACCAAACACCCTGTAAGCGACTTACCTTATTTTGAAAACGACGACATATTACCCTTCAAACGATATGGCCACACTGCTGTCGTTTATGAGGATAAAGTGTACATTTGGGGAGGAAGAAATGATCGGGGTTCAGATGGAACTTTGTTTTGTTTCGATACAACATGGCATTGTTGGACTGCACCCAAAACGACAGGTAGCATCCCGTTACCACGGGACGGCCACACAGTTTGCCTTTGGAAGCATCATATGATTGTTTTTGGAGGCTATGAAGATGAAACAGACTCGTTTGCTGAATCCATTTATGCGTTGGACCTAATCAAAATGGATTGGTCATATGTTAGGACACAGGGTAATCACATTATTAGTATAAATATGAGTTAAGGAATTTAAAGTCAGCTTTTTGGACAGGAAATGGTTCAAATTGGTTTCATAACTAGTCTAATTTTCAGTACATACCACAAGCATTAATTAATTACGTAATTGAATATCTAATTTACCACCACTAAAAGTAATTGTTTCATGAATTCCATTTTTAGGTTGTGAGCCATCTTTACGAGACTTTCACACTGCTGTTTGCCTCAATAATCGCATGTACTTGTTCGGTGGTAGAGGCACCGAGTTTCCTGGGGAAGAAATCTACTCCAACCAATTGTGGTATCTTGATTTAACTAGTTTTAAGTGGGTGCAACCTTCTGTGTCCGGTGATATTCCAATAGGTCGCAGAAGCCATTCTTCATGTAAGTTTTATAATATTAACCTTACATCTCTCAAAGTTGAAAGTTTATTTGATTAATTCATTAGTTTAGTCATTCTTCGTGTTCAGCACTATCAACTTTATTTGTTACATTTTGATTTTTAAACTTAATTCTTTTAATTCATTAATTTAAAATTATTTCTCTTGTAAGTTTTGCAGTATCAACTTGTCACATTAAAACAATTTTTTTTTCTTAAATACATTAATTTGAAGATATTTTTCATATAAGGTCAGCAGTATTATTATTTGTCATATTTTTTTTTTAAGTTGTGTACCAGGATAAAATGTACATTTTTGGTGGTTACAATGCTTTGGAAGAGCGACATTTCAACGATATGTACGAGTATGATCCTAGAACCAGCAAATGGAAAATGTTACGTATATCAGGCAGCAAGCCTTGTGAACGAAGGAGACAGGCGTGCGTTTTGGTTGGCGATCGGGTGTTTCTGTTTGGTGGCACCAGGTATTTTGTTTAAATTATTTGTGAAAATGTTTCCATCTTTGTTGATATTTTTAGTCCGCAGTTACCTTACGTCTTGACTGAATCTCAGGAGGACAGATTGGTTGACCATTGTGATATGTACATATTAGATTTTAAACCTACTTTAAGAACACTTTGTATTCTTGCCGTTCGGGAATACTCACTAGAGGAAACAATCCTGCCATGCAATTTAAGGTAAAGTTTTCATTATTTTTTGCAAATTTCTAAAATCAACTTGATGTTGTAGGTTAGATATTATGAATATGTTTACTCCCAATAAGATCACCATCAGTCGCCCCAATAACTCAGCTGGATAGGGCCAGTATCAAGTCATATCTTCAAATGTTGTTTGATTTCAACAGTGGTTATATATCAGAAGTAACGCATACGTAACAAATACTCAATATTCTCAAATATAACAATTTCAATCTGTTTAGATTCTTTGTGTATACAAAGTCGGTCAGTGCTAATACTATACATACTTGACTTCTCTAATGTACGTCCAAATGGAAGTACATACTGGACGTACACACATACATATACCAGGAATTGTATATATTATATTTATTTGTTTCCGTTTAGCTTGTTTGTACCTAATTGAAGAATATTTTATTAAACAATTTATTTTTAATCTTTGTTTTCTTCTACAAAGAAATATACGTAGGATATATATTTTTTTGTTTACGCTAATTATTATAATATATATTAAGACTGGGGTTTGCCAGCAAAAGTTAAAAGAGAAAACACTATTGCGTTCTCTACCGCACTCGCTGGTCGGCAATGGCACGACCGTGCATGCTCCGGTCGATCTTTTATTAATAAGTAAAGCAAATTTCTTGATTTCCTTTTACTTTAAGCATCTAGACACATTGGTCTTTCGCGTAACGCAAATTAAAATTCAGTCGGTTACGTAATTTTAAAAATACAGTCGATCGAATATTGTCTAAATTTATCACCAAAATTTTCGCTGTAATCGTACTCTAATTTATTTTTTTGTGAAACCGTCGCATGCTAGATCCGTATTTGAAACCCCTTACGTCCAAGACAACATCATTGACTTTCATGTACAAAAAAAACATCCCGAAGATTTACTATAGTTTTTGAGAAATCATGGGCGGGGGGAAAATAATTTTTCATCGTAAATTGATTTCAGATTTCCGACGACTAAATCTAGATTATTCCGGTTTTATAGTGTAGCTTCCGTGAATTAGATGGCGCGGAATTCATGCGGTTTTGATCACGACTATCGGCAAAATGTAAACAAAATACACAGCCGCACATAACCTACAATTTGCGTATTTTATAAGGGGTGAATTTCAACTCGATTTGCTTCGGGTATAAATATGGTTCGAATACAAAAAGTGCTTTTGTACATTGATATTACCGAGGTATTACTTTTTCAACGTATAAGGTGGAATAGACTAGTGTTTGGATAAGCTTTCAAACTCATTGATGAAAGATGTGGCTATTACACACGTGAAACTTCGTCGAGCCCCTCATCAAAACCTCAAACAGTACTTCAACCGTCATTATTACCATTCGGTGAGGTCCAGTTAATTGTCGCTTCAGATCTGCTTATTTTTTATATATTTGCAGTTGTCGAGAAGTAATCACGCTGTACGAGCCGCAATATCAGATCGACGTCTTTTATCGCTAAATCAAATTTAGTTATTATGTAATAATTTGATTTTATGAAATTGAATTTCACAATTGAAACCTGTATAATAATAATAATAATAATAATTTCATGAGTTTTGACGATATTGTGACAAGATTTTGGTCCCTTACATCGGCAGGAATCAATACGGCATATTATATGTTACTCTTTCTGAAAGTACACCACTTACTACTACAATTTGTAATTTATAAGAATGAGGTTTCCAATATTCTAATGTAATAGGATTTACCTTTTTTACAACCACATAAGAAGGAACGAAGAAGAAATTGAAGACTGATTCAGATTGTAATTATTGATTGATCTGTCTTTAATAAATTAAGTATGTACTTGATTTGTGGCCTTCATAGAATAGTCTTATTTAAAAAAAATTGTTGTAAATATAAAAATTTACTAAATATGTGCCTTTTCAGAAAGCACGCTGATTTTCTAGACCTAGAGGGTGGTTTTCGCGAGTAAAGGAGTAAAAAGAAGAGGGCAAAGAACCTAATTAATAATTATAATATATATTTCAAAATAATATGAATTATTCCGTCTGCAAGATAAAAATACTCATTTATTATTATTGAATAATTACAATAAGAAATTATATTTACTTACCTACAAAAATTATTCAGAATCTGAACTTGTTTCATTCTCAAAAGCTTCCGTCATACATACTAAAGAATGAATGTTGGCAGCGCCTTTATTGGCACATACAGGAATCAACGCAAGTATTTTTTTTTCTTTTGCAAGAACATAGCGATCCGGTACAACCTAAAATGAGAATTTGTTAATTAAAAAAAAATTATTAAAGCAATTGAAATATAGGTAATGTCGGTTCTGTAGTCAACACAGCTACTATTTTTCCATTTTCAGTATTCTAACTGCAATCTACTAAATTTGGTAAAGGTGGTTTGGGTGTCATACTGTTCAATCATATTTTTCTTTGATAGTGAACACGACGACAATGTTGTTTTAGACTAATCACAATCTCAAATTTAATGACGTCATTATAAATCCCATCATCTAAATGCGGCTCAACGCCGATTCTTTCAAGTAGATTATCATGTATCAAAAATATCTGCCAGCATGTCTTTTTGCTCAATCCTACAAATTGGATAGTTGTATCATAACCTGTCGATGCATGAAAGGCAGGTAGATACTTCAACATTGTGCTATCTATTCTCAACTCATGAATTGCAATAAATATTTCATTTTCTTTAATTCCAAATTTGCACTAAAAGGCAAATTACAATTTGCATTGTGATTTATTAAAAGCATCTCACGAGGGGACTGATACCAGAATTATATTACAAATTCTATTGGTGAAAATGGAAGGTTATACAAGATGCATAGTGGATTGCAAAAACACGGATGTTTTGGTGCTATTGGCTCACTTCAAAGATTTTTTTTTGACACCAGAAATTCGGATGAAAATTGCAAGTAAAGAAAATGAAAGATTTATTGCAATTCATAAGTTGAGAATGGATAGCACAATGTTGAAGTATCCACCTGCCTCTCGTGCATTGACAGGTTGTGATACAACTAGCCAATTTGTAGGATTGGGCAAAAAGACATTCTGAAAAGTAATTTTGACACATTATAATCTACTTGAAAGAATCGGCGTTTAGCAGCATTTAGATGATGGGGCTTATAATGACGTCGTTAAATTTGTGATTCGTCTTTATACAACAAATGACACTATTAAATGTATAAATGCTCTTACGGAAATCTTGGTTTCTTCTAAACCGATCAATAAATTGCCTTCAACTTTTGATAATCTAAAACGGAATTGTCGTCGTGTGCACTATCAAAGAAAAATATGATTGAACAGTATGACTCCCAAACCGCCTGTACCAAATTTAATAGATTGCGGTTGGAATACTGAAAATGGAAAAATAGAAGCTGTGTTTACTACTGAATCGACATTACGGATACCTCGGCTCTAAATACCTGCAGTCGTATATTTCAATTGCTTTAATTAATTTTTTATTTAATTAACAAATTCTTATTTTAGGTTGTACCGTCAAATACAGAAAGTGATTAAATTTTTAAGATTCTTTGTTTTTGATTTTTACTATTATAACATCTTATGCTGTAAGTACGTCCTAATAATCATGTTGTATTATCTGCATTTAAAGTGTGGGCGAGGGGACAGTCGGGGTAGGGGGCATGAAGCGAGAACGCGTGAGTCATATGCCCGGTACACACTACAGGTACAACATGCAATGCAACGTGTAATTCAACGTGCAATGCAACGTGTGTGGACGGGCGTTCTGCGCGTGTTGGATGTTGCACTGATTGCGCGCCAGCGATCCGTCGGTTGTCGGTTTTTGGTGCGAACACAAAGGTGTAACACTATATCACAACTTGAGGAACGTGGGCGAACTGGAATGCGCGTCTGCGAATATAAACACCGTCCATGTTACATTACACATTGCATTGCATGTTGCACCTGTAGTGTGTACCAGGCAATAGATGCGGTGGGAACGAAATCCGCTTTCCGAGATTTTTACATCTCCGCTTATTTAAATTCTTTTTGAAATAATGAGAAGTTGGAAAAATATAAAAATTGCACGGTCAGAATTAGGAAGAATGAGTCTATAAATTGTTCTTAATGTTTATTTGTCAGAAATGCACGGTTACGACGGTAGCTTGGTGGGAACGGTAAAAATCGTAAAAATAATTAAGATTTTGTCGTCTTCCAAACGGAGTAAAGAGCGTTTGAAATATTTATAGCCCATAAGCCGGAGAGGAATTCCAAAATATTAAATTTTTTTTTGAAGTAGAAAGGCCATAGAGAATTTATAGAAATTTTTACCACAGATACTTGATATATCAAGGTTTATCGTCATGGGGCTAACTCGAAAATTTAGATTTGTGCCCTTATCCATTGGACGATTTTTTGACGATGTACGGTTTTCGAAACTGTGGGACATGACAAATATTTTTGGGTAGTCAAACACTTTTTATTTTAAAGTGCCCGCGGAAGTGAAAATTGAAGCGAGTTTGCACTCTACTATTAGTATGTATGACGGAAGCTTTTGACAATGAAACAAGTTCAGATTCTGAATAATTTTTGTAGGTAGGTAAATATAATTTCTTATTGTAATTATTCAATAATAATAATTGGTATTTTTATTTTGCAGACGGAATAATTGATATTATTTTGAAATTTATATTATAATCATTAATTAGGTTCTTTGATGTTGGACTATAATAATATGTACACACAGGACAATTAAAATACCCTCTTCTTTTCACTCCTTTACTCGCGAAAACCACCCTCTAGGTCAAGAAAATCAGCGTGCTTTCAAAAAAAGGCACATATTTAGTAAATTTTTATATTTACAACAACTTTTTTTTTAGATAAGACTATTCTATGAAGGCATCAAATCAAGTATATACTTAATTTATTAACGACAGATCAAGATATTTATTATTAAAATGCAGCAATAGTACGATAATACTGGAATATCGACCTTAAGCGCAGTCTGAACATTAGAGTCGTATTTCGACCGCCTTGGCCACGCCAATATAAACCTTCCTCGCATCTTTGCGTCCGCCTACAACCGCTGATACATATATGTAGAAAATAATATTTTATGACAGAACAATTCATCGGATTGAAAATTTGAAAAAATCATTGCAATCCTTGATCTTGAAGTATCAACGTTTATAGAAATGATTTTTTTGATAAACTAACAGGTTTTTGAGTTAGGAGAAGTTAAAGATATGCGTAATTTAGTTTCTCAGGAGAAACGTTTATTCATTAAGGCGCTCCATATAAAAGTACTGGGAATTAACATTTATAAAATTTATAAAAAAATATTTCTCATTAGAATATTGACATAAAACTACAGCAAATGCATGCCCAAGGTGTTGTAGATTCAAAAAATGCAGAGTCAAATTTTTTTTTTTTTAAATCACCCCAAACTACCCCCTGGACAGGACGATTTTTGGACGACCAGTGGATTTTGCATTCTTATTGGATGGAGAATGATTTAAAGTGGGCCTTAACTTTTAGCAACAAAGTGCAGACAAAAATCGTTTCTAGAAGACTTTTGCTTCCCAACAAACTCCACTAGTATCCACGCAAATCAAATTACGGGCGACTTTCCACTTCAATATAATAATCGGAGAAATTTGACACCTGCTAATGCTCGAGTTTTATTTACGCACACACACAAGCACGAAAACCGGTTTGTTTCCGAAGTCGCCGGTGGCGTATTATGAACGGGTACGACCGACGATGACCGACGAAAATGCTTCGTTTGCGTATCTAACCATATGAAATCTACTATATCGACAAACGTCAACAGTGCAGATTGATTCGAAACTTCCGCTATTGGTCGCTATGATCGCTAGGAGCAAAATCGATAATACTCCGTGGCTTACAAGTAGCTCCATCTTTGATCATAATGTCGCTAACTATGCTGCAACCGGCGCCCTTAAGGGCAACTGAGAATTTAGCTAAAGAAGCTTATCTATGCAATGCCCTCCCAAAGCTTTCAAAAAAAAAATAGACAACTTATTAAACCCAAGAGAGAAATTCATAAATGCAATCAGATTTGTAACTGGTTTTTATTTTAACTTTCCCGCTTCCAAACTGAACGGTGTGGGCCAACTTGGTGATGCCCTCCGTGCTTTGCCAGATTGCATGAAACTTTGCCTACTATCCTTATTTTCCAATGCAGTTATACATCGAGAGTAGTTGAAAGAAAGATGGCAACAACGTTGGATATGAGCACCAAATTTGTCCAAGAAATGGTAACTTGCTAAACCAAACGCTGTCGAAATTTGCCGCTCTTTAAATATGGCACTCTGCATTCAAACTAAACAAGACATTCAAGTGTCCAGCTTTGAAATAATTCTGCTGGCCTACCGTTCTTGTTTTGTAGTTTTACTATGATTCAGCAGCTACTCAAAGTAAACAATTTAAGGTTGGCGGACGAAATGTTGAAAATTAGGTGAAAACATGCCTTCATATTTCACGTTCAACTACGTTAATATACAATGAAATAAAAAAAAATAACATGGTTGTAAAGTAGAAAGATGAAAGCATGTCGTTTCACGATTTTTTTTAATTCAGTTGGTAATAATTTACTCCCATCTCCACAAAATGAACTAAATTGTGATTGATTTCACTTGCAAATAAACAACGAAATTTAAAATTTTACAGTGAGATGACACGTATAATTTAGTTGGCAACATGTCACTATCATTAGAATTTGGCTATTTGCAATAGTTTGGAAGTTGAAACTGAAATGCCGAAACAATCACAAATCGGATTAACTTCAAAATACGCCAGATTTAGGCAACCCATTGTGTCTCAAACAATAAAATACTTCGAACATTTCGCACCATGAGGCCATAATTTGCGGCATAATCAAGGAAATTGGAGGAGTTTAACACCTTAACCACACAACATCTGCTCCAAGATTTACTATACGATTTGCGCCCAGTGTATTCAGTGCCGTGGTGTATAAAAACGCCTAAAATAAACCAATCTATATCCTACTACTATTTACTACTCTCTGAGATCAAAAATAGATAATGTCATTCCTTTTCTTTTTGCAACGTGTTGTGAAATTTAGCAATAGAAAATAAATGATAACAATTATGATTTAAATTTCTGAAATTATGTTTACCGTAAATGGAACACTGCAACCGGGATGTTCGTGGAACCCTAAATTTTTACATTTTGATGCATAAGCCATGCCACTTGCAGTCAAATAGAAGATTCTATCTCTGAAAATACTTTTATTAGAGACTGAAA
Organism: Pyrochroa serraticornis; assembly: GCA_905333025.2. Taxonomy (NCBI): domain Eukaryota; kingdom Metazoa; phylum Arthropoda; class Insecta; order Coleoptera; family Pyrochroidae; genus Pyrochroa; species Pyrochroa serraticornis. The sequence goes on along the minus strand of HG995157.1, from coordinate 596,823 downwards.
GATTTTTCTTTCGTCACTTGTTATGTAATGCTGAATGAACTACCGCTATTGCTTCTTTTAATTGTGACTGATAACTCTATCAGTCTGTGTGGCTGGCTATCACTCGATAGCCAGCCACACTGAGTATGTAAGTCAATGCTTGACAAAAATGCATCTTGTTTGAGATGTGTCTAAATGGAATTAACAGAAAAATGATCGTTATTGCAATGAATAAAATATATAGCAATAATAAAAGGAAATTTAGAAACATGAATTCCCTTAGTTGAATATCTACTTTCTTAAACCGAATAAAGAAACAAGAAAAAAAACAAATGAAGATGAACAAATACAATGACCATAATTATTAATATTACCCATTTATAGGTAAAAAAAGAAACAATGACATCCAAATTAGAAAAATATTTAATTGCTAGCCGACAACTAATCTATGAGGGGTTTGTAAAATTCACACATAATTAGGTACTACATAAATTCTAAATTTCACTTACCAGTAAAGAAAATCAATACTTGGTATTGATATTAATTGCTAGCTAAAGAGGAACCCCCGGCTATACCACAACTGAACGTTTACGTGATAGTCTATCATTCCGAAGAAATAACCGCATTTTTTTTTCGTCTTAGCGAACTAGAAAAGAAACTTTTTGAGCTATGGTTACGGTCGCTTCGAATATGGTTTAGATAGCTGTTAAAAATAATCAATAAAACCATATTTATTACAATGATTATTATACTCTTCTTTCTTCTCAAAAATCAAAAGTAAACATAAAATGGTTCAGCTTGGAATAAGAATCGGATTTTTTATCGATTGATTTACCTACTAAAGAAATAATTTAATTAATTAATTTCAAATTTATCGCATTGTGACGTAAGCGCGAGGGGTGCCTTGCTATTGGCTTACACAGGCGATCGCCTGAATCTATCAAATAGCTACGCGAAACTCCGAGCAAACGTAAAGAAGTTCAGACATCAATTTCTAATGTGATCTCACTTACGCTCATTTATTATTATTTTCGATCTTTTATACCGCGTAATTAAGTCACTGCGAAGTACAGACAGGCCAGAGGGGAGCCAAATTCAGCCGCGGTTTGAAAGTGCTTTATTCTTTTCTTAATTTTCGATGCAACGACAAATATTTGAGTGAAATAGAAAAATACGTATCCCCTGACTTTTTATGTATTTATCATGAAAAAAAAATAATTATTTTTTTTATGAAAGTATAATACTCCACTCTTAACATTGTAGCGTTGTACGATTATTAATCCATATACAATGATTGTAGGTGCTTGTGGTGGCATTAAGGCGTGCAAAAATATGTATAAAATTTTAGACCCAGGCTGTGCTCACTACCAGGAAAAATATTACAACGTATCGAGTAACGTACTGTTTATTATTTACAGTCGTAAATTTTTCTTGCCACAATTAACGACTTGACGCGAGAGATTGGAATGCAATGGGAATATGGAACTTGCATTGCATCAGTGTAAAGACGGACTGCATATACATTTTTTTGGCCAGGCGCAAGTGGCGGTATTCTTTGATCCTGTTTCGTCTGCCAACCTTAAGGGGATATGTGCTGAATTTTTGAGTCGAAATTCTGGGACATTTTCCAGTAATAATTCATGCATTAGATTTCACATGCAAGATCTGAATTTTTGGTATATGAAAGATCTAATGGTTCTCCAGCGATGCTACTTACTTTTGTTCACGATGTAATATAAAATAGGTGAGCGTACCGGCCCGCAAACTTGTCACGATCGCTGTAACAGCGGTGTGAGAGAGACAGAATATAGAGTAGGCCGAGCCTTCCCTAGTCGTCCTTTTTCAACTCTCGCTGCGGTATGAGACGATCTTGTTAAGAGATGCCGCTGAATTAGTATTATATGTTTATGGATTAAAAAACATGATATTTTAAAAAGTTTCAGTTTACTAATCATGCCTCAACGTACACCTATACAATATTTCAAAAAATTAAGTAAATTGAAGTTTTGACTCGTGATTCTTCTTAGAAAAAGCTTTACTTCTCTTCCTGTCCTCTCGTTTATAAAACTGTTTAATTTTCATTTAGATATAAAATGAAATAAATTTTGATATATCATTTTGACGCGTGCCGCATGTAGATGATCCATTAATTTTGAGATCTAATTTACAATTAAAAAATTCTTCCAGAGCTAAATCTAAAACATCTACTTTTTGTATGTGTTTAAACAAAATATCTTCCGACTTTTGTCCAGTTATAAAAAAAATATTATTAGGATGGTTTAATCTACCCCCTGAGGTAAATCAAGAAAGTTTCCTGTACTGACGTGTCAATATTCTTTTGATATAAAACATTGCGACAATTAACACGTTAAGTCATATTATAAATTTTCTTTAAAACAAAGCCATAGAGATAGTATGCAATGCAAAATTTATTTTGATCATCAAATGTAATATTCAGATCGACACTATCAATTACATTTTACTCATCCGTGGAGTTCAAATCAGGTGAATTCAAAATGACTAGAATCTTGTGCTGGATTTCTTCTAAAAATACGTTTCTCGACGACCTAACACTTCCGGAAAAAACAGCCCTAAATGTATCGAAATTCAATGCCCGCTTTTGCACTGTAGTGGAGGAATTATTGTCTAATATTGTGCAGTTTCCAAATTGGGGTGGTTTAAGTAATTTGTAAACCGACAACATTCTATAAAGTTGGAGAAATGTGACCACATGGTAGGATGATCGTTAGAACATTCAGCTTTCCGTACCGTTCCAAAAAATTGATAAAAAATATAAACTAAGTTATGGAATAACTATTTAAATTACGGTGTAATATAAGTTATATTACACCGTGGTTTCAATTAGAAATCTGTAAAAGTAAGGAAACAAGTTGCCAGTTTAAATAGCGATGAAACGGCACTTTGAATAGTAAAAATTTTTCCGGGCGCGTTTTATAGCCAATACTACAATTTGGCACTACACACTTACATCCTATTTTTTAAATACCTTTTCATAAACGGAATTAATGATCAATGGCGGACCTTTCCCTATGTCTTGGCGCGCAAACTTCGGCCTACATCGTCTGTCCTTCTCTACCCCCACCGCTCGGAAACTGTAACAGCGATCATGACTCTTGGCTGCTGCAGAAATTGCCGCGGTTGGATCACCTATCTTATATTACACCGTGCTTTTGTTTAAATTTTTTTGAAAGAATTTTCCGAAAAAAAATGTTAAAGTCCGGAAAAAACATAAAACTTTACAGTCAAATTGCTTCAAAAATATATTTTTTTCGAAATTTGAAATAAGTAATATCCCTTGGTCCAGGCTCTGTGCTTACGGTATACAATTAAAAAAAGTAAATAATTTTAAAATAAGCCTGAAAAAGTTATAAAACTACATGTAGTATTTATTTAATTTCATTGAAACTCGCAAGACGTAACATTGTGCATCTTTCTGATGCTGCACTCTTCACACCAACGCGTGGGACAAGAGGCCGTTTCATGTTTCAATTCAATATCGGTCATAAATATTGGAACGACGAGTTTGCGGAACAGAGGTTGCTTTTGGGGCAAAATCTTCAACCTTCAGTGGCCTACACGTATTTATGGTAGATTTTATAATTTTTGGAGTTACAACCACACTCAAGGAACTTTTTTTTTTCTTCGCTCTTTTGTATCACTTTCATTTTGAGATCCGTTCTAAGAGAGCTCGGTTGTGTTATATCTACGAACTATTGTCAAATCTCAATTTTGAGTACCTATTACGTGTTAATATTATCCATAGGTATCTCAAGTTTATTTTTTTGTAAAATGGGAAATAAAAAGTTACATCTAAGTGCACCTAGAAAAAGCAAACGGAAAGTAGGTAGATTGAATAGGTAAATACGACATGATTTCCAATGTCGTGATTGAATTTCACTAATGTAATATTTAGACAGAATGAAATATTTGACAGCTAAAAACACCGTGATAGAAAAAATTAATTCCCATAAACTCCACCAACATCACCACCGCATTTTTCATCAACTTCTAAAATTAATGAAAAGTGCGAAATGGTACCTTCTGTAATACAAGAGAGAAATAATGACAAAATCTCATCACCTCAACTGGTTTGTCTTTCTGAAGACACACACAATTTTATTTATTCCTCCACATCCACAAGTGAAATTGATGAAAGTACTACAGCAGATTTTGATGAAAAGATTTATAATCATTCCTCCACAAGTACATCTTACAAAAGGTTACATAATATGGTTATGTTAATAATAAACAATAAAAATGATACAATTTTTTGTAGCGAAAACAAAGAAATACAGGGTCGGCGATTAATTAACGTTAACGAAAAGAAGAATTCATGGCAAAATTGGAGTTAAACGAGGAACAAATAATTGCACTATCCACAGCTACAGAAGAACAGTCGAGGTCACAAACGTGGTTTTCTGAAAGAAGAAAACGTATGGCTGCTTCTGTGATGGGGAGAATTTGTAAAATGCGGGCAACAACTGACCCCAAAAAAATTATAAATAATTTGCTGCATTCGAAGTTTGATGGAAATATCTGCACAAACTATGGCAAAGATCATGAGCTAATAGCTAGAAGAGAATTCGCTGAATTGGTGGGGAAAGAAATTGTGGAGTGTGGATTTATTGTAGGTAGAAATAAAGATTGCTTTTTAGGGGCCACGTCGGATGGTCTAACAGAAGATGATGGCATAGTGCAATAAAATGTTCATATAATGCCCGTTTTTACTCACCACAACATGCTATTATCTCAAAAAAAATTAAGTTTGCCACATACGTAGAAAACATATTTTCCTTAAAACGAAATGATAATTACTATTATCAAGTACAGGGGCAACTTCATGTAACCAAGCGGTAATATTGCTATTTTGTTTTGTGGACCCCAAAGGGGTTGCTTTTCGAAAAAAATTTCAGAGATGAGAATTTTTTTATTTCAAAAATGAAAAATAAGCTTCATGATTTTTTCTACAAACATTATATTTCCACTCTTTTGCATTTAGAAATTAAAAATAGTTAATTGTTATGGATTCGATTCTCTCTCTGTAAGAAATACGGTAGGGGTTACGCGTCATGTTTCCAGGAACTCAACCTACAGGTCACCACGAATGAATGCAGTTCATGGCCAGGTTGTTTACACCCGCCGTAAGTACATCGAGTACTTTGTCGTATTCTAATTAATTCTACTTTATTCTATTTCATGTTGCATTGAAATTCGATGAACGACCAAATGTTAAAATCCTTTTCTGGCGACTATTTTAATTCAGCGCCGTCGGTCATAACTCAAGGTGTCTTCACTTCATTCCAGATAATTAGAAAATTATATGTTCAATATATGTATTTAATAAAAAGGTTTCCCTACATTACAGACACTTATTTATGGCCAAAAGCGATAAAATATTGCATCTGGGCTTTTGTTTAGGCGCCAACGAAACCATTGCTAAACAAAAATTAATCGTATAATTTTCAACCGATTTAATACAAAATTACTAATATATTTCAAAGTAATGAAAATCATAGAATTTGGTTTAAAAACTTGAAAGTAACCGCGAAAACCGTGCACTATTGAAAAGTTCTGCATTTACCGCCTAGCGAGTGCGACAGAGGTAGCAATGGTGCCTTATGTCTTAGCGTTGTCCTAGCATTCGCTAGTAAACCGCACTCTTAAGGTGTTTTTTTGGAATTGCTTCTGTTCAACATTCTTTTCTAGATCACGCCAAAGCCCACAAATTTTTGATAATATCGAGAAAGCTGCCACGGGAATATCAAATATAGTTTACTAGGCTATTAATTGTTATTAGATAATTTTACTTATAAGTTTGCCCTATAAGTTGCCCTCCCGTCTAATTTAACCACGGGGCGTCACTGATTATAAGCTCTCTACCCTTAGATGAGTTGTAGAAATAGAAATCTGCACATTCAGATTTGGCGCGTTAGGAGATGTTGCCGTTAATCTGAGATGGCGCTTTAAAGCTAAGTGCATTCAATGGTTTATTATCGATAAAAACAAATGGCGTTAGTTAGTTACGTTATTCGTGTTGTGTTTTCAGTCTGGTGGTAATACTTACGATGACAATTTTTTTAATGTGATTTTTGTTGTGTTTAAAAATATTTCCGTTAACAACATTTCAATAAAGTTACGTGTGACATGTCTTGCTTGAAAATGCAAACCATTTTCCCCGATTCGGGGTTCGACACATGTCAGATAATAGATTGCTTAGAAAATAAGAGTTATCTTAAACTTGATTTCGACGGCTTATTGTCAGTCGATATTAAAACTAAACTGGAAGAATTCTCCACTTGGTTTAATGGAACTTTCCGAATTAATCTGTTGAAATGCGATTCCTCCCAAAGTGAAGTTTTTCTTTACCTTCTTCTGAACTTAAAAAAGAACATCAAACATGCTTTAGCAGAAATCGGCCGTTCCGCTAATAAAAAACAACAATCATATTGTTGCAATATTTGCAGTGAAGTTTTCCAGGTGCCACCATCACAAGATTTTTGGTGTCGACTACAGGATCACAAACATTTTGAAGAGATTTTTTTTAATCTACATGTAGATCATCAGGAACTTAATGATGCTGTTTTGAAGAATGGTACGAATTCTTTTGAAGCTACTGCAGAGAATGTAGTAAATTCTCCACAGCCGCCCTCAAAATCGTCGGGTGCAGTTGAGAATGGAATGAGTTCAGCCACAAATGGAATGATCAGTTTACAAGAGAACCCAAATAAAGACTGGAATGATTTCCGATTTAATTTTGTGATAACTTATGATCACCGCATCCAGTCGTGTTTTTATCCAGATTTTTTGATCAACTCGGTGAAGCGCTTTGACCGATCAGACGAATACACTATCCAACGTTTGGGTGTTAACAAAGCCTTTTGTCTCTTATGTCCATGCTCTTTAGGTGGCACCCGAGGACGATTGTTTAAGATATCTGCTTTTACCGTAAAAGGCCATGTTACTGGACAGAAACATTTAAAATTTGCTGCTAATGAAGCTAATTTGACGGCGCTTAGGATTTATCATGAATTTTGGAGGAGCCAAGATCCCAATTATCAGGCGCATCAAATGCATTTCTTTCCTGAAGTTAATGAAGACTCTTTTTGTAGATGCCGTTTATGTTATAAGGCTGTTTCTTACAGTAACGTACTCGCTCACATTAAGAGTGAATCGCACAAAACCCGCGTTATCAAATTATTGACGTCACATGAAGATAGACCATGCTGTTACTACTTGATCGACATGCAGTTGGCGGTGTATGATCTTGCACTTCCCGGGATTGAACCATCTCTCAGAAAAACAGAAAAAAAGAGCGACGAGGAAACGAAATTAGGTAAACATATTTTTGTGTTCAATTTGTTTATGTAAGTACTTGTTGTCAGGGTGAATTATTCTGTTAATCATTAATTAACATTATTAATTAATTATCTAATAGACTGATCATAAGTTTGTTGAGGTTTCATGTTCACTTTCGCTCAACTTCCTAAGTACACACACATTTGTTAGTGCATTTGGCATGTATCATAGTTCACACAAGACTTCGTTCTGAAACTGCTGCACAATTTCCATATTTAAATGGCTTGTGGCACTCCAAAGTTGTATGAACCAGATTAGATTTTGCAGAGGCCTATAGATCAGCAGCTTGTTCTCGAGTGTAAGTTATAATTTCATACTGATAAACCACTATAGTTCACATAGTAGTAACTTCTAATAAGAATTATTATAACCACTAGCGTATCATTTCCTTTGGACTTCATATAACAAAGAAACAAAATCACTCTTCTGGAATTGTTAGTTGCCTTTGTCTCATAGTCTGATAGTAGTAGTAATAGCAATGATTCTTTTTTAATTTAATTTATTTATCTCTGAAAAGAAACTAAATTTGTCTAACTTTCAGTTGCTACTGCTTTGATATATTGTTTTAATTTGGCAAGAGTAAAAGAACATTTAATTTCTATTTGTACTATAGCATTTTCCGCTTGGAAAACTGCATCTTTACTAGCGGCTCAAAAGGAGTCTTTGAGGCAAATAAATATTACACAAATATCAATTTTTGCGGAGTATCTAATTTGATTTCTAGATCATCCGCTTATGTACTTGATAGCTATCGGTTCCATAGCGTTATGAACTGGATAAACTAAAATGGGTTTCTAGAACTTATCTATCCATAACTATCGGTCAATAATTTAATTCAGCTTTTGGTCACTACGTGGCTACGTGGACTGTTTACATTTTGCAACTAACACATGGCTTTTGATTTGTTAAGACTATACACGGTCTCCAAATCACATTTTTTATTTTGTGGTCTTATTTTTAAAGATACAAATATTTAATCTTTATAAGAATGTATAAAAATAATTACTGCAGCCCGATATGGTCTTAGTTTTCGAATTTTGGATTAGGATCTTAATAAAAAAACAAGATCTTCAAACTAAATTATCCGAGACCAGTACTCGAAGTGAAATTTTTGTACAAAATTATTAAGAGAAAAACAATAAAAAAAAATCAGAAAATGGAAAATAAGTAAGTTTCTAATAATTCCGTTCCTTGGGCTGATATTTTATGTTGATAGGTGGCTCAGTGCTGGTATGGTGGGACAGGCTCCACCCACGTACCAGTTCTTATTTTTTTGGACAGGATTGGGGTACTTTTAGGCTTGAAAGAAAAGAATGTATATCGAATGTAATTTTATCATCATACCAATGATGCATGTGCAAACTTCTCCATAGAAGTCTGATCTCTGGGGCTCGCAGGCTTTGCAATTAAATCCGGAAAAAGTCATTAAATCGTATTTCAGACCTGAGATTTTTAAGCAAAGTGTGTTCTTTTTTAATTTTGTCAAAGTAGGCGTCGTTCAAACAGGCATTAAATAATTATTATAATTAAATAAAATAGTAAATAATAAAGTCATTGCTATTGTTACTTGGAGATACAAATCACTGTGATTCATGATTTCTTGATATTTGAACGAAAACGAAGTGAATGTGACCTGCAAATTATGAAATATGCCGAACTAGGGTTCAGCAGTCGGATGGGCCGGGGTGCATTTTAATATCGTTTACAGATCTATGGCACTATGCGTAAATAGTGGTCTCTTATTGGTTGACGCTAATGCCGCTTTTTTTAAATATGTAGCTTACAACAATAATTAAATTGAAGGGTTGCGTTACCTACTTATTAATACGTAATTTTTATTGTAGAATTAATTTAAAATCAGCGAATAAAATTATTATTTTTTTATTTAATTTAATGCGCACTTTTGATCCACTTTAATTACACTTTTTAGGATACGAGAAAAGTATGTAATTTTAAATGTAAAAAGTCATGTAGCTTAATGGTACTACAATATATAATGTCGTAAAAACATTGTTTTCTGCCACAAACTTAAATATTATTAATACATGCACAATGAGTGATACATAATGAAAATACCTACATTAATAATTAAGTTTTATTACTTATTCTATTTTATTTATTAGGGTTCAGTTCTTTCTTACGAAAATTGACAATTACATATATCAATTAAACACAAGAAGATAAAAAACTATGTCCTAATGATTAAGGCCATGAGACTTAGCATTGCATTGATTACTTTAATATTTAAACTTAGATTGCGCTTGCGTTTTTTGTTTGTTATTTCACTTTTAAATCTTCCAGACGGTAATCGTTTACTTCCCCTAGTTACACCTGGTGCTCGTCGACTTATTGAAGTCGGTTGAACTCTTATTGTAGCATCTCTTCTTCGCCTTAATGGCACAGGCTTGCCAGCAGTGTGAATAAACGTTTCCCACTAACTCTCAGTTGTCTTCGGTCTACCACTTAATATTTTAAGGTTACTTGTGGAAGAACTAAATGATGCATGACTTGTTTTGATCATGTTACAAATTTACAACTGCAGTATCACTATCCTTCTTGATCGCACTGAAGATTGGGTAGAGAAATTGTTGCTATTGCTTTCAAGGCTACTCTCCGAGTTATTTTCGGTAATCAAAAAGCTAATCGTTTCCTCTGAATGACTTTCTGATTGGGAATGGAGTATTATACTTTTTTTTTCCTGTCGAAAATCAAAAGTAAACATAAAATGGTACAGCTTGGAATAAAAATCCGATTTTTTAGTGATTGATTTACCTACTAAAAATTTTTTAATTACTTAATTTTAAATTTGGCGCATTGTGACGTAAGCACAGAGGGCTTACACAGGCGATCGCTTTAATCTATCAAATAGCTACACCAAACTCCGAGCGTTGTATGATTATTATCCATATACAGTATGTCTAATTGAATTTCTCATGGAAGTTGCCGTAGCTCCATTTTGTTTTCATAAAAGTACGTCCTAACTCAATTAATCGACTTACGTTATGAGCCAAACAAATGTCATCTGTCATTCCCGAAGCAATTGACATTTTGAGGTTGTAATCAAATCAGGATTTTTAATTAGCTGAAAATTGATCTTTATTACTTAATTGACAATCGAACGGGATTAAAGTTTTTGCTGAAAGTGGTGGCCGTTCTCCTGCAGGCACTAAGCAAGTCGTCTCTCTCTCTTCATGTTATCTAAGACATGTTCAAGTATTTTTGGGATTATTCTATTCTTCCAAAGTGTCCACCAGAAAAGCTTTTTATTGATCAGCGAAGACCATCTTGTCATTTTGTAACTAGCGAATACAAGGCGTCAAAAACAATAAGTAAGTTTGTTGAAATTACCTTGGCGCAGGTTGTTGATAACTGTCATTTGTCAAATAAAATCGTGAAGCGTCCGACGAACGCTAGGACATGACTGGTTTTTTCCAAAAACCTACGAGATGAGAAATTCAATTAGACATACTGCACAATGCTCCGAGCAAACGTAAACAAGTTGAGACATCAGGTTCTAACGTCATCTCACTTACGCTCATTTAATAGTATTTTCGCTCTTTTTTGCCGCGTAAGTACGTCACAGCGAAGTAGGCATAGGCGTTGAGTGAATAATATAAAGAGGTGTCAACGCATAGGGAATTTTGTACAATAACAAAAGTCCAGCAAATGTCGCTGTTGAGTGCTGCCACACTTTGACCAAGAGCTAAAACAAGTTTTATTTGTATTCGGAGTTAGAACCCAGTTAAGTAGATATCCGTTTGCAAAGAAAAAATATCTGAAGGACGTTAAACGGCATTTCAGATAAGCCGAGTTTTCAAAACAAAGCAATAAATATCAAATTTCTTCAGCGGGCTCATGAACACCGTTATTGACATGAGGGTTTACCATGTTGCTGTTTCTTACTTCTGAAAGCGGCATGTGGTGCTGCCACCGAAATTCTCAAAGATGTTTATTTTTCACATCGGCCAAGGGAATTTTCGGGCCCTATCAGTTATTATTATTATTATTATCTGTTCATGTTTATAGTTTGTCTCGTTTCTCTTGGAATAAAGCCGTAAGGGCTCATAAGTTAACACACAAAATTCATTTTTTTTTTATCATGTGAGTCAAAATATAGAGATAGGAACTCAAAAAATAGTAGTAGATGAACAATCTGTTGTGACATTACAGGAGCAGTTTCATAGATTCAACGTATTTAACCGTCATGATGACAATCTAATATGCATACAAATGAAGTATTTGATAAGAATTTTTCTACTGGCAATATCTCCTCTTTTATCATTGCAGCTCTACAAAACGTGCAGTTAAATTTTTTTGAATTTTTATAAACAATATAGCCTGCTAAATATGTTATTGCACATGTTTCAAAAAAAGTAGTCTTTATTAAAATGCTCACCGCACACACGTCTTGAAACAAGTTGCTCTTTTTCTAAACGAATAAGAGCAGGATTTCCAATATTCGAAAGCCATACCATTCGTAATGAATCACATTGTGGAATCCAAAAGAAATGCAAATTTGGATTATTGTGATTAATTATGTTTAATAATTCTATATTTCAAAGCAGATAAAAAATCGAATTAACACTTGTACACGTTTCTTTTCGTGCCATACAACATGATGATAGCAATGAAGAAACTTCGTGCTTCTTCAGATAATTTCAAAATAGTAATGACAATGATTTTGATTTTCACTGTATGCTAGTTCGAAACGGCGATCTCGACCAATTTTACCCTTTATAGTAAAGTGCTCGCGCTGAGAAAAGATGCGTTTCAAGCGATTCTGTGGGCACTTCAAAATGAAAATATATGAACTAGCCAGATTTGTTGCTTATGTCCTGTGGACTTTAGATCCATAAGTCGTACGAAAATCGTACAGTGCGTGCGGACACAAAATGCAAAATTCGAACTAATGGTATCATGAGAAAGCTGCAATATTGTAGTATAAGGTGTCCAAAAATCAAAATATTCTCTGTAGACGTTCTATTTTTAAAATATTAAAGTTTGAGACACTGTTTTGAAGCTAACATTGAAACGCCGTTGATTTTTTTTCGGAAGAGATTTTAAGACGCCGTTTTCTCAGTTCGATAGCGAAAAAATATATCAAAAATTTGATATTTTCGGTCCACTTTTTGCTTTACACGCTGTTATCTCAGTTCCCATTGCGTGAAGCAAAATATTTCATTGTAATAAAATATGAAGAATTCAATCTGGATCACGATGGTTTTTGAATCAGATTTTTTGGGGACATATTTAACAAGATATTAATATAAATGTAGAGTAACATCAAAATGGCCCGAGCAAGATCTCATCCCTTTCATTATACATCCACTCATACTCAAGTATATTTGGCAATTTGGGTTTTGGTTCTTAGCTATTTATCCACACTTTTGTTTGCTAATATGCCCTCAAACAGTGTTGCTTTAAACTGTTTTCTATAAGAGGTAACTTATCTATGATGTTTGAGATTGCGAGTATTGATCTTACATTATTCACAGATACAACATCGCTATTATTTGTGTATAATTTAAGGACAAAATTGTGCATTGTATTAAATAATTTATCACCAAATTCTATAATGCCAACTCCATCAAGTAATTTGTAATACCGTACATAAATCTTCCAGCACAGTTTCTTTCTTAGTCCATTAAATTGACTAGTGGTGTCACATACAATTAAAGCATAAAATGCAGGTAATAGTTTTCTAAGTAATGATCAAAAACTACATCTATCCTCTGTGAAATGTACCTGTTTCTAAATATAATTTTATTGACTATGTTAAGGTATTCTGCAAAAGTTTAAGCTTTTGCAAGCTTTCCTAAACTCTGTACGACAGACATGGCATCAAAAATATGACAGATATGAGAAGATGATTGTGATAAAATGTTTACAGGAGCACAAACTGTTTGTATTATATTTCCAAGTACGCTTTTATTTGAAGGAGCATTTAAAAATTCTGCTATGATTTATATATCTCTCCCCATTTCTTTTGCTGTCAATATTTGTTGCAGACATTTTTGCCCTCCTTGTGATTCCTTAACGTTCTCATATTTTTTTACTGTAGGCATTAAAATATCCAACGATTTCAATTTCCGTTTTTTTATTGGTTTATAGAAATCAGTTGTATCGATTATATTAATTAAACTATTAAGTGCTTCTTCTCCTATTGCTAATGCATTTAATACGGACTTTTCAAAATTCTTATCAAATACTTTATTTGTATGCATATTAGATTCTCCTCATGACGGTTAAATACGTTAAATCTATAAAACTGCTCCTGTATTGTCACAACAGATTGTTCATCTACTATTATTCTTTGAGTTCCTATCTCTATATTTTGACTTACATGATCAAAGAAATTTGAATTTCCTGTGTTAACTTATGGGCCCTTACGGCTTTATTCCAGGACAAACGAGACAAACTATAAACATGAACAGATAATAATAATAACTGATAGGGCCCGAAATTCCGTTGGCCGATGCGAAAAGAAACCATCTTTGGGAATTTTGGTGGCAGCACCACAGGCCGCTCTGAGAAGTATGGGATCTTAAGGGGGAAGTGGGGATCTGCGGAGACGATGGGTCGGAGTGGGGACGCGACAGATGTACAGTGCGAAGATGCAGGGGTTACCGGGCCATTTTGACCTTACTTTATATTTAAATTAATATCTCGTTAAATATTTCCCCAAGAAATCTAATTCAAAAGCCATCGTAATCCAGACAGAATTCTTCATATTTTATTAAAATGAAATTTTTTGTTCCTCGCAACGGTAACTGAGATAACAGCGTGTAAAGCAAAAAGTAGGCCAAAAATAATTAATTTTTGGCCGATACCGAGCTGAGAAAACGGCGTTTTAAAATCTCTTCCGAAATAAAGTCAACGGCGTTTCAATGTTAGCTGCAAAACCGTGTCTCAAACTTTAATATTTTAAAAATAGAACGTCTACAGAGAATATTTTGATTTTTGGACGTCTTATACTGCAATATTGTAGCTTTCTCATGATACCATTAGTTTGAATTTTGCATTTTGTGTACGCACGCACTGTACGATTTTCGTACGACTTATGGATCTAAAGTCCACAGGACATAAGCAACAAATCTGGCTAGTTCATATATTTTCATTTTAAAGTGCCCACACAAGTCACAATTCGAGCCGCTTTGCACTCTACTATACGATTTCCGACCCCCGAAATGATCCATTGCAAGATTACTGCACTAGACTAGATGAGCACAATTGAAGTAAATGTCAGCACAATTGAGCACAAAACCAGCATAATTGAATGAACCAAAAATATTGTAAGAACATGAAAAATAATTTGAGACTGGCCTTCAAGTCGTCCATCGAATTTGTTTTTAATTTTCTGGCTTTATATTATTATTTTCACTCATATTTTTAATAGCATCTCACTCATCTCAAATGTATTAGACAGTTTTACGATACTTGTCATGTGAAAAATTTATACAAAGCATTTCCAGCAAAAAATGGCACATATTATTTGTAAAATGTGCAATTGCAACGAAAGTTGACAAATGTGGTTTACTACACCATCAAGAAAATTGTGTGGTGAAGTGCCAAGTTATATTAAAAATGTTTCTGTTCCCATTTCGGTTATACGGCATGACAATCAACATGAGTATCGAGTTCCGTCAAAACAATAAACAATCTGAGCTCGCTGCTTGTTGAATTGAATGAACGTTACGTCTCTCTCGCACTCATGATACTTAAAAACTTAGTGACACCTATGGAGTAAAAGCAGTAACAGGGAATTTATAACAGTTTTGGAGCGATCGTTTGTGCGGTCGCTAAAATATGGCCTTGAAGTATTCCAGGCAGAGCGCCGCCTGGTGGCTGGAATACTTTTTCTTGTTCGCAAAATTACATGGGATCGACAACTCTTTATATTATTCACTCAACGGCATAGGCCAGAGAGGAGCCAAATTCAAAGCCAAATTTTGAAAGTGCTTGCTTCATTTCTTAATTTTCGACGCAACGACAAATATTTGAGCGAAATAAAAAAATACGTGTCCTCTGATTTTTTTATGTATTTCTCAATAAAAAAGAAAGATTTTTTATGAAAGTATAATACTCCATTATTATTGTTTTCTGTATTTGTAAATGGTGCATAAAACGAAATTGTTGGAGCATTACCACCAAGAGCTAATTTAGCAACATTGAATTTATCTAATGTAGTTATTGGTGGAAACTATTTAGTTTTTAATTCAAAGAATTTATACCGGGTGATTCAGACGACGCGGACCATAGGGATTTAACATGGGAAATCATAAAATTGGAATTTACTGCTCCCCATTTCAACTTATTTAAAAAAAAATTATTGTATCTAGTAAAGGCTCTTTTTTTGCTCACGTAATACTGCAATTCATGTGACCAATTTAAAGGATAATTAAGAAAATAAGTTTTATTTATTTAAAATAATTTGAAAAATCGAGGCTTAAGTTGTGATGCGCTCCATTTTCCAAAAAAATCAAGTGCTTCGTAGCCGCACGGTAATTATGTTGTTTTAGAACTCGGGGGTCGGGGTTCAAATCCACCTTTTGAAAAAAAATTTTTTTTAAGAACTTACTATCTACTGAGAACTGAGATAACGGCGTTTTAAAATCTCTTCCGAAATAAAGTCAACAGCGTTTCAATGTTAGCTGCAAAACAGTGTCTCAAACTTTAATATTTTAAAAATAGAAAGTCTACAGAGAAAATTTTTATTTTTGGACACCTTATACTACAATATTGTAGCTTTCTCGTGATACCATTAGTTTGAATTTTGCATTTTGTGTCCGCACGCACTCTACGATTTTCGTACGACTTATGGATCTAGAATCCACAGGGCATAAGCAACAAATCTGGCTAGTCCATATATTTTCATCTTAAAGTGCCCACAGAATCGCTTAAAACGCATCTTTTCTCAGCGCGAGCACTCTACTATACAAGAAGCTTTCTCAGCACCAACTTGTGTGCGAGAGTACAATACAAATTATTCATTAGTTCTTGACGGTGTTCTTTAGGAATGCCATGTTTTGAATCCCATAACCATCTCCAAACTGCCCGCAGAACATGAAAAATACAAAGCAGGGTTACGCTATTTGGAAATTGTCCATTTAGAATTGTCAGTTAACAAAATTTCGGGCTGAAACGAATTTAACACAATATCTTGCAAGAGCTAAAAGCCTTTTGCAATACGCTTCGTATGTTTGGCCTGTTGTAATAATTATGCCTAAGGGCACTGCTCCAGCTGCACATGGGGTCATAACAAATGTGACAGAATGTTGTTCAGGATCACAAGCACTTGTAGAGTTCACAAAACAAATTTATTTAGAAAACTGTGATGCATGCCTTCTTACCATAATTAGTGTAACAATTGCAACAGAAAACGGTTCATTCCAAACTAATACCTCAGTATCCTTCTCTTTATACCCATTTTGCTTTTGAAACAGAGGAAACTATTAATTCCGGTAATATGGATTTTAGATAGAATTATTATGAGGTAGAATAAACAATGGAACAAATATGCATTTACACAATAATTATCAATTAAGCTCTCTGTAATATTAATACTAATACATTTTTTTCTTCCTGTCTTTGTGAACAAAAACGGTAATGTGTAATTATGAATAAATGCTATGTTCCATGGTATAGAGTTGATTATTAGATTAATTTTAGGTTCATCAGATAATAAAACCAATACGTATACAGTTTAGATAATTGACCTCACTTCCACCCCCTTTAAACTTTGATTATGCAAACCACCACCAGCACCATTAAATATTAAAGTTACGTACCTTTAACAATTGTTTTTTCTTTCTCTCGTTCTTTACTATTATTAATATTATTTTTGAATTTATTCTGCAAGTTTATAAAATAAAAATTATTGAAGTTTTTTAGAACCATATAGAAAAATGTTCTTGGCACTAAATTCAAATTTCTCCTAGCATGATATCAATTTTGAACAGTTCTATTTGTAGGATTTTTACTTTCACTAGCTAGATGCAGCTTGGATAATCCTTCATGAAATCATCATTCTATCATTAAAATACTCAAAGAATACATGTTTTATTTCTGATTTTGACAGCAAGAAGCGAACTGCCTCTGCAGTTTGAAGAGTATGGCTATTTTCGTTTTGTAGAGTAATTACAGATTGCATTCCTTTCTAAAATTAGACAATTTACATCAAAGACATAAAATACAGTTCCGTACCTTAAGGCTGAATTGAAGACAGAAGAGATTTTAGTTGCCCCTATCCCACTTGAATTACACGTCAGCCAAGGGGCGGTGCTTATATTGCCTATCTCTTTCATTTGGACATAACCGATCTTTCTCGCATTATTTACGACTTTAACCGTGGCCAGCAGGGTTCTTCCAATGAGCTCAAATAATATCAATGTGGGCATTATTGCGGTGCAGAATCACAATTTTAGGACTATTCACCGTTGCACTAGAAATATACAGTGAAACCTCCCTTAACGGACACCTCTAATGGGCGGACAGTTTTTAACGGACAGTTTTTCATAGTCCGGAATTTCTTCCATAAGAATCCCATATACGCTCACTTCTCTTATATGGACACTCCTTCGAACGGACGCGGACACCAAAAATTGGGCAATTTATGCCCTTGAACCTCTCTTATACGGACAGCAGCGGCGTAAGTACCTCCGCGTATATCACTTTTGGAGACTGCCCCAATACTATACTCGCACGAGTTCTGACGTAATTTGGGGTGGCGTTTAGTTTTGAACTTTTTGATCCTTACGTTAATCAGTATGCCACCAAAACGAAATGATTTGATTCTTAAACAGAAAGTTGTAAAAATTCCGCATTCGACACAGTATCAGAAGAGGCTGCCAGTGTAAATCCTGATGATGTGAACGCATTTTGGAGTAAAAATCAGGAAAAAAGTAAAATATCATTTATTATAGAAAATTATTTCCCTAATGACATTCACTATGCGGATGAAACCGGATTATTTTTTTGTGCTCTCCCAACGAAACACTAAGTTTTAAGCGAGAGAAATGTTTTGACGGAAAACTTTCAAATGAAAGACTCACCATTTTGCGTCAGAATGAATGGCCGAAACAAAAGTTGCTTATAATAGGAAAATCGGAAAAACCTAGGGTTTTTAAGCACATTCATTTCAATGACTTGCTTGTTACTTGGAAATCGAATGCAAAAGTCTGGATGACAGGCAGAATAAAGTGCGACTGGTTAGACGACTTCGACAGGAAACTATTTTTTTACTATTTTTAAATAATGCATACTCACATTCCAAAGATGTCAATTTGGTAACCATTCGGTTAGGGTTTTTACCGTCAAATTGTACATCAGTCTGTCAACCTTTAGACCAAAGCATAATCAAAAATTTTAAGGGGTTTTACAGAACTTTCAGTGTTAAAACAACTTTTGTTAGCCATATTTTATCAGGTCCAAAACTTGCAAAAAAGATACATGTTTTGAATGCTATTCACCTTATACAAAAAGCGTGGGACAGAGTTTCTAAAGAAACGATTTAGAATTGCTTCCACAAAGCCGGATTTGTACTCACCGATCGCAATGATATAAACGATGCATGTGCATCTAAAACTGATAACTTTGAGGAAGAAAATGATATACTCTTGTTAATTTTGGCTGATATGTATAAGAGGGCGGATACATTAGGGTTAGAGAAAAATTATGTGAAAGACTTTTCCAATATAGATAATCAGTTAACACTGGAGGGTGTTAAAAATTCTGGAGAAGCAGTTGAAACAGTGATCTTGAACGTCGAATCATCAGATGAACCTAATGACGAGAAGGAACCAGCGGAGGAAACTATACAAACATATCAACCAGCAATGGAAATTACTCAGCAACTGAAGAGGCTTGTCGAAATACATGGGGATTTTAGAGCTTTAAATATCGTTTCCGATTGGCAACTTTCTTTTTAAGATATATTATTAAAGAAGCGAACTAGGCAAACAAAACTTTTTGAATATTTTTTACAAAAACGAATGTATATTTATGTATTTTTATATAGAAATGTATTTACCATTTACGTCTTGATACACGCTACGTTTACTTGTACATGTGCCTTTATTTATATAGATATGTACTTACTTACTTCTTTAGACGGACAGCTCCCTTAAGCGGACACATAGTCAAGGTCCCTTGAGTGTCCGCCTTAGAAAAGTTTCACTGTATTTAGATCATATATTACATATTTACAAGATTGGGTATCGATTATTCGATTGATTCTACTTCACTCGAGAATTCTTTATTCGCGTCTATACACCGCCATTTTTAAGTTTATTTAACAAAACCAAACTAATAATTGAGTTTGTTAGAGATGTTGGTTATGTTTTGAATTATTGAATGTTTTATTTTACTCGTTTGAGTCCTAGTAGAGTGCTCGTACAGGATAAAGGCGCTTAAAAAGCGATTTGGCGGGCACTTTAAAATAAAAAGTGTTTGACTACCCAAAAATGTTCGTCATGTCCCACAGATTCGAAATCCATAACTCGTCAAAAAATCGTCCAGTGGATAAGGACACAATTCTAAATTTTCGAGTTAGCCCCATGACGATAAACCTTGATATATCAAATATCTGTGGTAATAATTTCAATAAATTCTCTGGCATTTCCACTTCAAAAAAATAATAATATTTTGGAAATACTCGCTCGGTTATGGGCCATAAATATTTCAAACGCTATTTACTCCGTTTGGAAGACGACAAAATTTTAATTACTTTTACGTTTTTTAGGGTTTCCATCAGAATACCGTGATAACAGTACATTTCAGATAATAAACATTAAGAGGAATTTATGGACTGATTCTTCCTAATTCTGACTGCAATTTTTATATTTTTCCAACTTCTGATTAATTAAAAAAAATCCTGTGCGTAGGAACTACACGCGACAGAAATGAAACTTCCTAGTTGGAAATGTAAACGAATCTCATATAAATTCAGGTCAATTGATTAAGGTTTTTTTTTGGAAAATTGTGGTGACAAAAAGGGGAAAATATGATCAGCCACAGCACACAAATATTAAGGCAAAGTAAAAATTGAATTTTATTCATTTTCAATAGAATTTAGAAATGATACCATTGGTGGGGAGCGGATTTCGGTCCGGTCACATCTATGACTCACGCGTTCTCGCTTCATGCCTCCTTCCCCGACCGCCCCCGAGCTAACACTTTGACCGTAATATGCAAGAGATGACTTCGTTTTTTGTATAGAGTTTTAAAACAATATCATGGATATTACGAAGTACTTTATCAAATTCTTAGATGCCAATGATGAGTTTTTGTCTGGATTTACAGAGGAATACACGTCCGAATAGTAGTAGTAGTATCAAATAACACGACAGAGCAACACAAAAGCATAACGAAGCAGTTTTTATATTTCCTCAACAGCCAACGCTATTTAGCAAGTTGTGGTATGAAACATATATGTCCAATAATTCTACTGTTCCATATAAGCACTAGTTATTATACTCTGTGACTGCATGGAAAGCGGGTAAATTTTTCAATAGTAATGAATCCATCTTTATGTCGGGTACTGGTTTAAAGCGAATTTTATACTGATTTCCTGTACGAGACTTCACTGGTTAATTTATTCATAAAACGGGAAGGCATAACTAAAACATCAGTGTCTTTGCATTTTATTATACACCTTTTATTAGTCGGCGTCTTTGGCGAATAAAATATATAGCAATCTCCGCTTCCTCATGGTCACATTTTAGAAGATAGTCAATAAGCGCTATTAGTAAATACGTCACACGTTACCCTAGGTCAAGTCATTGGATGCCAATAAGCTCCGGCTCCCATAAGAATTAACACAGAAGCAAAGTTTGAGGCTCTCTTATTGTTCAACCAGCCATATTTAACGGGGTGGCTAACTTGATCCACAATTCTGTGACATTTCCTCGTGATTCCCAACCATTTTCGTGTAAATTAAGCGCACGACAACTGAGTAATAAGTATTTGAACCTCACGGTGCAAAAGTAGGCGTAACTACGAAAACCATCGGCTCTGTTTCTGTTGTCTCCTAACAATATTTAGCAGTGCAACTAAGTGGATCCATAATTTAGTGACATTTGTCCGTGATATCTAACGATTTGTCTGTACATTATACGCACAATTACCAAGTAAATCGCATTTTAACGTCAAGGTCAATGTAACTTGGGAAAGGTTAAAGTGGAATTTTCTAAATTATTGCTATTTACAATTTTTCTTTTCGCTTGGTTGAGTCAAGTATCCTCGGGGATTGTAGCCAACTTTAACTTGGGTGAAAACAAATCTTGTCCTGTAAATTATAACCATTTCAAAACAGCTTGAATGCTAACAGACATTTTTCCGAATACCTTCGAAATGAATTTTATTCAGTGTAAGTACAGCAACTGTTCATAAATTTGACATTTTTATACGGTACCTTCATAATTTCAGGTTAAAAAATTTTTAGATAATGGAGGTCTACCATGAAGGGCATTATTATTGTTAAACAATGCGCCAAGCCATCCACCAGCAGACGAACATTGATGAATGCATTACTACCATGTACATGCCACCAAACGTGACCTCACTGATCTAACCCATGGATCAGAATGCAATACGTCTTACAAAACTATTTTATGGTAAAGATTTGTTAATTTTTTCAAAGATGAATTAGGTATTTATTACACATAAATTTAAAAAAATCGACATCAGTTATTATTTTAATTGCTTATTATGTATGTAGATACTTTGTACTTTTAAGTGTTAGGTGGTTAATGTAATAAACATCCTGCAAGTATCATTGTTGTGTATATCTAGAAATTTTGACGCAACTTCATCAACGTTAACAAGAGCTGATCGACTTTGGTGAGTTTCTGTACATTCCATTTGAAATAGAACTTCACTTCAATATTTTCCAGTAATTCACACTGGCTCGTCAAAATACTTGCGGTAGGAACTTCAGATGTAAAGAAAGGCAAAATGATCTTCTCAGAAATTTGACTATGAAAAGCGTAGAATTTTATTATTATGATGATCTTCTCCCTTGTATCGATTTCTATTTATAATAATAATATTTCGGCCCCAAAGGCAGAAGTGTGAAGTGTGTGACTGCTGTAGAAGCAGCGGGAGCTGAAGGAGTGAATGTAGAAGAAACCGGTACGAATTCTTCTCTTTCGACAGCTTTGGCTGGAAACAGCTCCTACACAGGCGTCATACTGGTATTGCTGATAGCTTCATCCTGTTGGCTTTTAAATAATGATTATTACATTATGTATATTTAGATAGTTCACTTACTTTTATATTAGAATAGCATCTGGGACCTCAATACAATTGACTTGGTAGTTGTGGATTTAATGTATACAAAAATCGTAATAATAATGCACATCTTGGTAGATCTGCATTATCTAAAAATCCTTTTACCTAAAGTTATGAAGGTACCGTATAAAACAGTCAAATTTATGAACAGTTGCTGTACTTACATCTGGAATAAGATCCATTTCGAACGTATTCGGAAAATATCTGTTGCCATTCATGCTGCTTTGGAATGGTTAAAATTTACAGGACAGGATTTGTTTTCAACTAAGTTAAAGTTGGCTACAATCCCCGAAAATGCTTGACTCAACCAAGCAAAAAAAAAAATAGTAAATACGAACAATTCATAAAATACTGACAAAATTTCACGTTAATCCTTCCGAAGTTACATTGACCTTGACGTTAAAAAGCGTTTTACTTGGTAATTGTGCGTATAATGTACAGACAAATCGTTGGATATCACGGGTAAATGTCACAGAATTGTAGATCCACTTAGTTGCACTGTTAAATATGGATAGTGGATTGTTAGGAGACAACAGAAACAGCGCCGATGGTTACACCCACTTTTGCACCGTGAGATTCAAATACTTATTACTCGGTTGTCGTGCGCTTAATTTACACGAAAATGGTTGGGAATCACGAAGAAATGTCACAGAATTGTGGATCAAGTTAGCCACCCCGTTAAATATGGCTGGTTGAGCAATATGAGAGCCTCAAACTTTGCTCCTGTGTTAATTCTTATGGGAGCCGGAGCTTGTTGGCATCCAATGACTTGACCTAGGACAACGTGTGACGCGCACTAATAGCGCGTATTAATTCGAAATAACCTTGTAGTCGAAAATAGAGTCAAAGCTTCCAGTTGTTACAAATTGTACTTTAGTAGACCCCGCATGCTAAAGTAAACCATTCGATAAGAAAATTGCGAACTGCTTTTTGATATTTGATATATCAAGGTTTATCGTCATGAGGCTATTTCGAAAGTTTGGAATTGTGCCCTTATCCACTGGACAATTTTTTGACGACCCATGCTTTTCGAATCTGTGGGACATGAACATTTTTGGGTATTTGACACTTTTTATTTTCAAGTGCCCGCGGAAGTGAAAGTTGAAGCGAGTTTGCACTCTACTGTTACTGGTTTTTCCGTGGGATTCGTAGGTAACTGAGACGCTCGGTGACACAACAATGACAGGATTGACACGAATAACAAACAGTAACGGATCACTAACTTAAATCGCTAAACTATATCGCAAGTTTTGCTATCGGAAATTACAGTTCAACTATGACTCCCATCAGTTGATGCGGCCTATATATCTGGGACGGGAATATCCAGTGCATTCCCGAATCATCGAAAATTTATCTAGAGCGCTCTGCGTAGTCCCACGGGAGATCATGTCGGCCGACCGCCTCGAATAATCGAGGTCATTTCGGGACGCGCTTCTAAAAGGTCTCGAAGTATTGCGGCGGCCGGATTCTCGTAACACTGCCCCACTTTTAAGCCTGTTTGTCCCGAGCAAGCACTTTGTTTCTCCCCCAATATCGGGCGACTTGGTCTAAGTGAACAACTTTTATTTTCGCTCTTGGGAGCTCTTTGGATCCGATAGACGACTTCGTTGATACTTTTGATAACCGTGTACAGTCCCTCCCACGCAGGGTGGAGTTTTGGCGAGCACCCCTTCTTTTGCTGGGGGTTGTATAGCCACACGAGGTCTGTTTCTTGGAATTCTCCAGAATTTGCCTTCCGGTCACTGCGTGTCTTCATTCGTTCGCTGGCTCAGGCGATATGTTCTCGTACTAGTTCATGAACGTTATCAAGTCTTTGCCTCAGGTTCTCGACGTATTCGGTTGTGCTTTCTGGAGCATCTGTGGGGGTCCCCAAGAGAAGGTCACACGGCAACCGAAGCTCACGTTCGAACAAGATGTCTGCAGAAGACTGGCCAGTCGTATCTTGTGCGACCGTTCTTTATGCTGGGAGGAATAAAGGCAGGTGCAGGTCCCAATCTCTCTGATGCGCCGCAACTACCTTTGCAAGATGTTGCTCCATGATTTGGTTGAATTGTTCCACTATTTTGTCAGACTGCGGATGAAGAGGTGTCGTCCTTGTTTTTTGTATGCCGAGTGAGTACAGATGCCCTGGAAGACATTGAACTCGAAGTTTCGCTCTTGGTCAGAGTGAAGTTCTCGAGGTACTCCAAACCGACAAATGAGGTTCTCAACCAGTACCTTGGCTACAGTGGTGGTTTCAGGTAACGCGTAAGCTTTGGGCCACTTGGTGGAGTAATTGATGGCAACCAAAATGTACTTGTTGCCATCTTCTGTTGTCGGAAACGGACCAGCCACATCGATCGCAATTTGTTAGGAAGGCGCTCCCACGTCGTACCTTTCCATTTGTCCGCGAGTAAGCGTCCTCAGTCTTTTCGTGACGGTACAGGTTTCACAACGTCGGCACCAAGTCTCTACGTCCTTTTGGCAGTTCACACAACAGAAGCGCTTCTTTACTTTGTTCAGTGTCTTGTTTACTGTCAGGTGACCGCCAGAGATTCCATTATGGGTCTCCTTCAAGACCACCTCTACTCGGTTCTTGGGCAGAACCAACTGGATCACCTCTCGCTTGCCATCCGGACGTTCTCAGACTTTTCGTAAAAGTCCGTTCACCACTTTGAGCGAGTACCATTGAGCCCAAAGTGTTTTGGTTCTGGTCCCTTGTGCAAGGGTCGGTCTTAAGACCGGTGCACCGGTGCAAGACCGGTCGGTCTTATCCGGTTTCATTATTTTCCGCTGTAAGTCCAATGTCGGGGTCATTCTTTGGTTCTTTGCACAACTCGGCGGTCGTCCAGTTCTATGGTGTGTCGACAGTGATTGCTTTCACGACTACAGTGCCATCTTGTGCATTCATTTTCTTGCAATGCTTGTAATCTTTCTTGCATTTCCATGGGCTTTGCCTGATCGATGGATGATTTTGAAATCGTACTGCTGCAATTTTTTCATCCACCTCCCAACTTGTCTTTCTGGATTCTTCAGTTGGCGCAACCATTTCAACGCGGCATGATCGGTTCCCACCACAATTTTTCGTCCGTACAGATATTGATGGAAATGGTCGGCAGCTTTTACGATGGCCAACAGTTCTTTCTGTGTGGCGTAGTAGTTTCGCTCGGGCTTGGTGAGAACTTTGCTGTAATACTCGATCACGCGTTCTTCGCCAACCTGGATCTCTGATAGCACTGCCTCGATACCGTTGTTGCTGGCATCCAAAACAAACAAACTGGTCATCTATCTGCGGGTAGGATTGGACTTGACCACAGTGCACTTTTGACTGTCTGGAATGCTACTTCGCAATCTCTGGACCATGCAAACAAAACGTTGTCTTCTGTCAGCTTATGTAGAGGCTTGGCAATGTCCGCAAACTTCTTTACGAATCTCCTATAGTAGGTGCACAGGCCCAGGAAACTTTGCACATCATGTTGATTTTGTGGTTGTGGCTAATCTCGAACAGCTTCGAGTTTCTTCGAATCCGTCTCGATTCGATTTGAAGAAAATACATGCCCTAGAGATTTTACTTGCTTCTGGAGTATTGCACACTTTTTGGGATGACGAAACATCAGTTAATGGCTTTCCATTCTTTGGTATAAGTATTATTTCAGATTTTTTAAGGCATTTAGGCCAATATAGTAATCTTATAATAGCGGTAAATAAATACGTACGTTAACATCATTAACCTTTTCTTCGGTCATTCTATTAGCATTTTTGGTATTATATCAATTCCTGGTGCTTTCCTATTGTTTAGTAGAGAATTTTTTTCCTTAACCTCCTTAGGTTTTACAAATTGTATGCTTAATGGGTGTGGCATATCTATATCACTGATGTTTTGTCCTCCATCTCAAAACTATTTGAGAAGTTATTATTGCAACGTATCCAACCTATGCTCAATGCATAACCAGTTTGGATTTTGCCCTAAACATTTTACAATACAACAGTGCCATAGAATAGGAAATGTAATTAATGAAGCTTTTGAAGAAAGGAAGTATTGTTTGGCACCTTTTCTAGACGTGAGTCAAACATTTGACAAGGTATGGCATGAGGGTCTGTTGGACTAAATCAAGCAAACACTGCCAGATCCTTTTTATGACTTATTGAAGTCACATCTAACAGACAGCTATTTTAGAACAAAGATTAATGATGAAGCTTTCCAGTTCCAATCCATCAAATCTGGAGTTCCACAAGGCAGTGCCTTAGGGCCAGTCTTACATCTTACATCTGACCTTCCCACAATAGAGTCTACCACGGCAAGCACATTTGCAGATGATACTGTTATTTTAGCTGTACATGAAGATCCGGTAATTGCCGCAGCAAACCTGCCAGACCATCTCTTCCACATAGAAGAATGGACCAAAAGATGGAAGATAAAGATTAATGAAAGCAAATCTCAGCATGCAGCATTTACATTAAAAAGGAGAAAATGTCCTCCAGTGTACATTAATAATACGGAAATCCTACTATCACCTTATGTTAAGGCGATACTTCTCGTTATATTTTATGCCTATTTTTCGCTGTTTTTGAACACGGATTTTTTCAAAACCATTTGACATACGGTATTCATTTTTTTTTTCATGGAAACTTTATATATCAGCTACTTCCCTAACTTAGCCGATTTTGAAAAAATGCGCCCATTGTCGCGTAAAAAAATCATAAAATGGTTAAAATATCGCACTTTTTCTATTGGCTGTAATCGTGGCTAAAAGAAAACAAGTTACGGAAGTTTCTGCAACCTTTGAGTACATAACAGTAGTAAAAAATAGTTGATTGATTAATAAATAAAGGAAAAATGTGTGTAAAATAATCACCGTGTTTTCAGCATGCCGTTAATATCAACCATTTCGACTTGTATTTTAGCATACTTACTTCTTGTTTTCTGGTTTCGTGATTAGTTCCCTCAAAATGCGCCTCAATTAAGAAAAAATTTGAATTAACTTCAAAATTCAACTTCGATTTTTGACTTTAGTATTGACAATGCATTACCTCAAAATGGTTTAATCACAAGAGTATTTTTGAAAGGAATTGATTGTGCAAACAATTCAACAGTGCTTTGAAGGGTAAAGTCATCGAGTTGTTTTCTTAAATCGACACTAATACTACCGTAGCGCCATCTCTTGTATACGGTGAAGTAAAGACTCCTTTTAACGTCTAGGTGATGCGCGCACTTTGTTTTTTACAACCATTATTAGATATGAGTAATAACAAGCACATAAATAACAACATTAATTCTATCTGTAAAGCTGCACATTTAATTTTATTACATAATTTTATTCTTTTAGAATTTTTTATCATTAGAATGAAATCATATCTGTAGGTGTTTATTATAAGGTGTAACTATAATTACACTCGTGTATACTGGATGTTTCTACTATATCAAATTGTTTGCAGTTCCAAAGTGCGCTTTCTCCAAAGTTGTCCTGGGTTTCACGAGTGACAGCATTTTGGTGTTGCCGGAGAGGTTCAAGTTACATTCAGGATATTTCACGAAGAACCAGGACCGTGCTGAGTGTACGAAGTGCAATTTAACTTTCGTCTGCGATTTACCTTTCCTCAAACAACACATTCAAACTGTTAAACATATACAGTTAACTTCAATTGGACCGCATAAATACACATTTTTTTGTGAAGTTTGCAACAGTTCATTTAAAGATGAAGATGCCTGGGATAATCATTTCACACGTGGACCGAATATGTAAGTTGATTTTTAAAATTTAATTGTAATAACGCCATCTTCCTGCAAATAGTTTTTCCATCTTAGCTTTATTCCATTCATCGAGTTGATGGTTTAAATATTGTTTGGATATTTGGTCTTTATTTAAGAATTTTTGTTTATCTAAAGTCTTCAGTGTTTATCTTGGACTCTAAAATGCATACCGTAAACGCAACTTCTCTGCGTATTTGTCATTTCCGATTTTATTCTCTATAGCCAAATTAATCGTGGATCTTTTATATTTGCATTGACTTGTTTGCATTTATTTCATTCGAAGTTGTTCATTTACAACTAATTGAATTTCAGCATATTTTGACGGCAAAGTGGAAATTTTGTGCTACTCTTACACAGCTATACCTATTTAATTTACAATACCATTTTTTTAAAATTATCTGCGAATTTACAATCTACTAAATAAGTAAATAGATGGTATATGAGTAATGTCTTGAGTCAGGTACCGTCTTTTGACGCTTCTCTAGGTTTTATCTTATAAATCTTCGTGCTTAATTTTTTTAGTTTTCTTTCTAGGTTGAAGAGGCTGTTGATGAATAGATTGTTGTGGTTCATGCATCGGTTTTTGTAATTGTTTATACTAGTTACGGTGACATCACTGATGGTATTCTAT
The DNA here is from genome assembly GCA_905333025.2 of Pyrochroa serraticornis. Taxonomy (NCBI): domain Eukaryota; kingdom Metazoa; phylum Arthropoda; class Insecta; order Coleoptera; family Pyrochroidae; genus Pyrochroa; species Pyrochroa serraticornis. The sequence continues at coordinate 567,817 of HG995157.1, read as the reverse complement.
CGTTATGTATAGTTTTGTTTGAGACATAACATGGGGTATTTATTAGTGTTCTGACCATTCTAGATTGTAATGACTGCAGGAGCTTTGCAGTGGCGTATCGTGGTTAAATTAGATGGAACGACCAACCTCTAGCGCAAACTTATAAGTATCTAATAACAATTAATACCCTAGTGAACTATATTTGATAGTTATTAATTTATATTTTACAATCAATTTTAGTAAGTTTCCATATCACCTTTGAGGTACTACTACGAATCCGTTGACATATAAAGGGGGTCTCGGCAGTAGCCCTACTCCCAAACAAAAAACTAGCGTAATTAACCTTATTAACATAAAATTGGAATATAAAAGCGAAATTTTTTTGAAAGAAGATTGGATTTAAATCTGATATTTACTTAAAAGTCTTAGGCACGGTTTTACAAGTACAAATTTAACAGAGGAATAATTATTCGTGGTCTAACGTTATTCCTGGAGTTATTGGCATTGCGATTTTACAATCTACGAAAAGCTTGGAATAAGTATTCCTGGAATAGTCGAAAATATTTTGATGTTTGTAGTACGAAATTCTCTCTGCGCAAGCGTTGTGAGTGATGCTAACAAAAGCTGCGCCCTACAAACAAGGAAAAAAGACGTAACCGGAAACTTGTTGCTTTCTTTGCAGCGGCTTGTTTGAAATTTTTGTGCGTTGAGTATTTAAAAAAAAACAATGTCAGAATAAATACTCTTTTGTTTTACTATAATTTTTTTTTTGGTTACGAAAATTACTTAACAACACAACAAGTAGTTCTGATCATTAATAATCTTCCAACAGATTCGCAAAATAATTATTAATTAAATTATTTTTATGCATATTATTCATAATGTCATTTTCACCGTGAACTTCATTGTTGTAAGCAACTTCAATATCGATTTCAGCTGCAATTTTTACTTTATCATTTGACATGCCATTTTTTTTAAATAATTGAAATGTGTAATACAGTGATCACAACAATTGTCTGTGATTTTTATAACGACACTTGCATGTCTAGAGATAATACAGGAGATTTTTTCCATAAGCAATAATAATCGAACGCTTAATTTTAGTTCCACTCTGAAGTAGGGTAGTAACGTAAATACCGTCAGAAATTACGGATTACGGTATTCTTCCTTTTACTCTCAATGTACGCTATTCCTGGTATAAAAGGAAGTTGTTAAACTGCTCATTCTAGTTATTCCCCGAATAACGCTATTGTCGGGCCTATTCCGTGTTTGTAAAAAAAGCAACGTTTGCTTTCAGGTGTTGTCATCGGGATTGTACAAATAATTCTTAACAATTTGACAGATTCACTGAAATCATTTTGAAGGTTATTGTCTAAAAGAAATTGAAGAATGTGAAGAACTCGATTGGTTTGATGAAAATCTTTCTTTCTATATATGGTTATTAATTTGTGTTCCTTGGGGTGATCTAGAAAAAAATGTTGAAAAAACAGAAACATTTGCAAGAAATACTCAAACTTGCTTACTTTGAGTGGGTGCTCTTTCTAGAATTCAATTTAATTGATGAGGATAACAATGAATGAGAATGGCTCTTTTGTAAACTGAATTGGTTTTGGCTTGTCCTTCATTATTTTGGCCACTCATAACAGCAGCCCCATCATAATTTTGACCTATTAGCTTTTCAGGAGATTTGTTTATATTAACTTTCTTTTACTCAGCAAAAATTACGTTACTTATGTGATCAATAATCGTACAAAACAATAAAATAAATTGCTGACATCGCAACCACATAGCCAATTTGCATTTTGGTACATACCTCAATAACTGTTTTTCAGAAGATATAATTGTATTTGGAAACAGCGCCCTTATCTTTTAGCTCCATTTCAAACGACGGCAATCAGTGATTTTTACCAGTTTACTTCTACAACAAAAAATGATGCTGTCTGATATACAAGTGATGAATTCTGAAATACATTTTGTATGGCTACGAATGACCATAATAATGTGCGATCCAGTTCAAAGAAGATCACACTTTTGGCGAACGAAAATTTGATATAAATTATAAGATGATGTATGGTGATGTTTCTGTAGCGGACTGTAATTACAAATTTTGAAAATTACAACATCGAAGAGGCCGAATGTGTTGCTTGAAGGCGATTTTGATCAGCGACAAATGCTCAGAAAAGCAAAGGAGATTTGTAGCGAACACAAGGAAAGTTTGACTGGACTTACTTCGCCGCGGGGTTTAGTCCGCTCAGATGGCACTGCGACCACTAACAAGAAAAACAGCAACAAAGGGAAGGCACCCGCAAATTTTCATAAGGAACCAAACTCGACTCTTCTCTAGAACGACGCCACGAACACTTCAGTGGTTCGTGGAGATTCGGTATTTTGTTTACTCCACTCGTCAGAGTTAAAACAAGGGAACAATTGGAAAAAGAAACAGGACCGGACGACGGGTAAATCAACGGGTCGAAACACATTTGATTATTTTAAAATACAATTGATCATTTTGACAGTGAACGTCAGATGATTATATTTTGATTATTTTGAATAATTATAATATTATAACAATCAACAAACTCATAGAAGTACTTCATCATTATACAACTTCGTGCGTCACATGTATAGATGGATTTAAACATGAGCAACTTTATAGATCTCTACTGTTTTTTTATAGGACAGGTTACATGCGAGGTTAAGTTGAACTTCGATCAATAACCATAACAACAATTGTCTCAGCAAAGGTTGAAAATGGTTGATGCACAACCGCATCACTTGTACTTTACGAAAAATAATTTACCGTGCTGGTCTCATTAGGGGCGGTTGCCCTTTTACGCTGACCATGCAAGGGTCCACTAATGAGAAAGTTCGGAATACGTCCTTTTCGGCTGGGCATTGACTACACTACACTACGACGCAACGCAGCACTTTTGCAGGACTTAAAAAATAATTGTGGTTTGCTATTTTTTGTTACTTAGTGCTGTAATGAAATAAACTAGGATTGGTTCAATACACAATTTAAGTTTACTTTGGTTTAATTATCTCGACAAATGATGGGAAAAATAATATTAGAAAAAGTGACTACTTTTATTTTTTTAAGAGTATATAAAAAAGAGCAATCTACCGAATAATAAATATAAACAAAACGAATAAAAAACATCGTTGAAAAAGTTCAAGGAGTATAGAGTAGGTACATTGCAAAAGCTGTAGTGCCAAGTTAGTTTACTACAGAAATTGATGTACATATTTAAACGAAAAATTCAAATGAATGTTTGCTGTTTAAGATTGCGTTAAATTCTTAGCACTCGATAGGAAAAATAAAATTCGAAAATTCGTAGATACCATCCACGACCTTCTTGAAGGCCTACTACAATTAGATATACAATTGTTTTTAAAGTTTTTGATTTGGGAGAAGCATATTACAATTAACCAAACAAATAATAGAATTGCTTTCTTTAATTTTGGAATAATTGAACATAGTAGGAAACCTAGTCCAGTTTGTTTGTATAAACCAAGGAACTTAATTGGAGAATGAGCAGCGCAAACTTTGTGTTTGATTAAATTTTTACCTTAAATTTTATTTGATTTAGGTAATACCATTAATCTCAAACATTTATTAAGGAAAATATAAAATTATTTAGTTACTACCTCAAATTTTTAATATTGTAATTTTGTCCTGTAAATACTATAACATCACAACTTGTATCAATTTGAATATTCTGTAAATTTAACCCTCAAGCATCATATGATGACGCAATATAAATTTCCAATATTATTAATGGGTCCTTTGATAGGTTTAAGTTCTATGCGTTTTGAAGCAAAGCATGAATACTTTAAAAATTTAGTTCATAGTTTAAAAAACTATAAGCCTCTTTGTCACACATTGGCCTTTCTTCAGACACCAAGAAAAATCATGGCATTATCGGCAAAATTTAAATTTCTTTTTTGAAGCAAAATATGATTAAAGAAGCAAGTTAAATTAAATAGCGATTGCATAAATACTAGGTGGGGTGAAATGTAACCTCACTTTTAGCGTTGGATCCACTATTACACACCAGAGAACAGAGTGAGTGCCCGGCAATGCACTGAAGCCGGCACGAGTGCTCCGAAGCGGCCGAGGGAGGCTTGATGGGTCGGAAAGGTTAGGGCGTCGGCTTTCTGGGATTGTCATGGCATACTCTTCGTGGACTACCTCGGAAAAGGAAAAACCATCAAGAGCAAGTATTACTGTGCATTACTGGAGCGATTGAAGGCCGAAATCGCTGCAAAACGGCCTCTATGAAGGGAAAAAAAAATTGTTTTTGCAAGACAATGCGCCGGCGCACAAGAGCATCGCAACCACGGCCAAAATCGATGACATACGGCTCCAATTGCTGTCGCATCCACCTTATTCGCCCGATTTGGCTCCCTCGGACTATTATCTCTTCCCAAACCTCAAAAGATGGCTCATCAATAAATAAATTAGCTCACAGGAGGAAAACATTGACGCCGCGGAGGAGTATTTTGCAGACCTTCCGGAAAATTATTTTTCGGACGGGATCAAAAAGTTGGAAAGTCGCTGGAATAAGTGTATCAAGCTAACAGGGGACTATATTGAATAAAATAAAAAAACATAAAAAAAAATATTTTTTTATTTCCAAGGAGGTTACTTTTCACCCCACCTAGTATATTACGAAATTACTTAAAATGACCTTTAAGTAGGCAAGAAGAAATAATCACATCAAATTCCGTTCGTATATGTTTGCTCTAAATTTTCAGAAGTAAATGTTTATTACCAACAGCCGCGATAAACTAGATCATCCTTTGTTTTCTAAAATAGTTGAAATATGCATTGTCAATAACAACACCTATTTTGTTTGCGAAAACTGGTATACTGTTGCATATAGTGCTAAAACGCAAAGAAACTTAGATCTTACAGTAGTAGTTTTAGAAAAACTTACACATTGTATTTTATATGAATTGCACAAACCATATTGTAATGATTTTAATGTAATTGTTCTCAAATATAAAATAATTGCTTAAATATAATATAATCTCTATCCTTATGTAATATTTTTCTAAGTTCTAATAGTCACCGTATTGAAATTCATGCTTTATATTTAAATGTTTATTCACCGTCGTTTCTTATACCGGGTGATTCAGGCGACGCGGACCATAGGGATTTAACATGGGAAATCAGAAAACTGCAATTTCCTGCTAACCATTTCAATTTATTAAAAAAAAATTAATTACATCTCATAGAGCATACTTTTCTGCTCACGTGAAGGTGTAAGTGCATGTAATTACTTTAACGGATAATTGGAAAAATCATTTTTATTAATTTCAAGGACAGCAGTGTCCTTTTAAACTATGCCATTCAAAACCAGGCAAAGGCCGTATCGTAGTCGTATGGTTACGACTTTGATTTGCAAAATCAGTAATTCAAATTGCAAAGGTTCAATTCCCGTTTGATACATCATACTTTTTTTTTCTGGGAACAAGTTTTTTAAGGAAGTTTATTAACATTTAAAATTTAGTTTATTATTATTATTCATAATAATAATTTATTATCAATAATGACTAAATTAGGGGTGGCAGTTAATTGTCGATGGAACGACTAGCAGTTTAATTCTCAATGTTAATGTTGTTTATTAATTAGAATTGATGAAAAAGCAAAGAATTATGAATAAGTTTGATCGTAGATAGAAAGTTCTTAAAAAAATTTTTTTTTCAAAAGCTGGATTTGAACCCCGACCCCCGAGTTTTAAAACAACATAATTACCAATTCAATCAATTCAATAAAAATTTATTCGGATATTTACAGAGTGAACAGTTACATAGTATAATAAACTTAAATAGAGTAAATTACATATATATAAACATTTTCTTAGTAAATAAGTTTCCTGGTTCTGTAAACCTTACACCTATAATAATAATTAAATAATTTACAATTTTTTCTCCGGACACCTTGTGCACTTGGCAATCCCGAGCTACGCCCACCAAAACAGTAATTGGGCTGCTAGCGCAAAAGATTACGTCGAGCTGTACATGACCGGCGAAGGAAATTGCTAATGTTTAGAACGCAACGGGGATTTTCCGCTGTATAAAGATGAGGATAAATATATTTTAGCGGGAGTTTCTTAGGAAAAATAAACAAAACCTAAGTATAAATATTTAAGATAATGGAAGAGAGGATTAGGGGAGTGGGAGAGATATGTTCTAGATGAACATGATTAGAGGTGAGCTACTGAGTTATTCATTGAAAAATGGTAGGTGTTGATATGGTAGCTTGTGTTTGATTACAAAGCCGAGGTTTCGTCTACGGAGTTGTGAGATTGGTCGTGATAGAGGATTATTTGGCATTTGATGGCGATAGAATTTATCCGAGAGTAAATCCGAATATTCTCTCAGAAACGGGAGGTCGGCACTTTCGTGGAGATCCGTTATTCTGGTGTAGCGTCCTAATCCCGTAATAAGGCGGAGGTATCGGTTTTGATTTATTTGAAGGGAATGAAATTCAGTTTTAGATACACTACCCCAAACTGGGACAGCGTAGGTCATTAATGGTCGGAAGATTGAGGTATAGGCGAGCCGTTTGTTGCGTGAGGACATCCGCGAATCTTTCATTACCATGTATAATGCTCGATTCGCGGCGTAAGTTTTACGAAGAATTTCGGTACAGTGTTTGTTAAAATACAGACCGGAGTCCAGGTAGCATCCCAGGTACTTAACAAAGTTAGTTGGCTCGGCTTCGACACCCCCTATGATTGGTTTCGTTACAATCTGGTTATTGGTGCGTTTTCGTGTAAACACAATAAGCTCAGTTTTCGGCCCGTTTATATTAATTTTCCAGTCGGCAAAGAAATCTGTTATCGCATTCAGATGTTCACGGACTTTAGCACAAGCTCTATCGGCATTCCTGGAATGGGCGTAAATTGCCGTATCATCAGCATAGGGGGCTAATTTAGAATTTGCGGATTGAGGAATATCATTAATAAAATAATTAAAGAGAGTCGGCCCTAGAACAGATCCCTGAGGAACCCCCGCTGCAACCGATTTAGCTTCCGAAAAAGAATTACCAACTCTGACCTGAAATTTTCTATCTGCCAAGTAGATTGCAATTAGTTTGATCAAACAAAGAGGAATTTTGAATTTTTGCATTTTATGGATTAGTCCCGAGATCCATACGCGGTCAAAAGCTTTCTCCACGTCCAGGAGAATCATTACCGTGTCCCTTTTACGGTTAAAATTTGTTGTGACGTCGTGGACGATTCGGGCTACCTGCATGACCGTATTGTGTTTGGGTCTAAACCCAAATTGCTGGTCAATGAAAATTTTGTTCCGCGAATTGAATGCATTCAGTCGAGTTAGTAGAATTTTCTCGAAAAGTTTTCCCAATGCGTTTAACAAACTAATTGGCCGGTAGCTGGATGCTTCAGCAGGGTTTTTGTTTGACTTCAGGATTGGACATACAATAGCATTCTTCCAAGATTTGGGGAAGTATTGAAGTTTAAACATTGAATTGAATATGTATGTCAGTTGGCAGATGGCCTTATTGGAAAGATTTTTAAGAAGTTTATTTTCAATTTTGTCGGGGCCCGGTGCTTTTTTGTTTGGTAGCTTTATTAGAATTTTACGGATTTCATCGGGATTTGTATATAGCTTTAAAATTTGCCGAGGGCTGATTTGTAAAGGGTTGTTGACAATATTGTGATGTGTAGTCTCGGCTGCCAGTTGTATCCGATTAGTCGGGTTCAAATTTATGGCATGTATTTCTTCGAAACGATCGCCCAACAAGTTCGCTTTCTCGGTGTCATTGAAATAAATCCTATTACCTTCCTGAAGGGCAGGTATCTGTTGGGTTTTTCCTTTGAGAGACTTAATTAGTCTCCACAGGGAGTTATCATCAGTCCGTAAATTTTCTAATTTTTGCGACCATGTGTAATTTCTGAATTGTTTGATTTCAAATTTAATTAAGGAAAAGATGGCGGCACAGAGTGCGGGTGCCGCGTCAAGGCTAGGAGAAACAGCGTTCAAGTGTCATCCGAAAAAGCAAAGTGGAATAGTAACGTGTATAGTTTGTGAAAGTGTATATCATGCTAGTTGTTTTGTGAGATTAGATAATATAAAAATAATAAGTGATGCGTTTGTAATATGCCCAAAACATAATGACGTTAACATAACCTCAAACTTGAATCATATGGAACTGAATAAGGAAACTAAAATTATTATTGCTCAGTTAAAAAAGTCAATTAAAAGTGATATTGAAGAAAGAATGTTAATGAAAATCCAACAACAACAACAAGAAAACATTCACCTAAAGCAGCAGAATGAACTTCTAAATGAACTAAACACTACACTAAAAGAAAAAAATGCCTTACTAGAAGAAAAGCAGAAAATATACACACCTACATTTGCTGATGTATTAAACATAAATCCTACACAAGGAATACACAAACAAACAGAAAAAGTACCGGCTCTAATCATCAAACCGAGAAATGAACAAAATATTAAACAAACCCTACTGGATATCAATGCAACAGTTAAAAACCTAAAAATAGGAGTAAACAAGACCTCAAAAACCAAAGAGGGCGCAATGAAAATGAAATGTAGAAAAAAAATCGAAAACGACGAAATTAAAAAAAGAATGAATGAACTTTTCCCTGATAAATACACATGCGAGAGTGAGGAACTGTGGAAACCAACCATCAAAATTGTCGATATGAACGAAAAATATAATCCAGAAGAACTGAGAGATACTATAATTCAACAAAATTCGCTCGATGAGCTAGAAGAAAGCGAGTTAAAAATCACGTATATAAAACACATACGCACGAAGAACACATACACAGCATTCATGGAAACAAGCGCAAGAATATATGCCGAACTCATGCCAAAGAAAAGAATATATATAGGCCTTCAGACGTGTAGAGTTTATAATCAGCTGAACACAAAGAGATGCCCCAAATGCCAGGGGTATGGCCACTCTGTCCTGAAATGCGTGCGAATAGCATGTAATTACTGCGCAAAATACCACCTTTCTGAACATTGCACAGAAAAACAAACCAAATTATGCACAAATTGCATAAACGCGAACGAAAAATACAAAACCACACGAAACACGATGCACACAGCATCTGATGAAAATGAATGCGAAACTTTTAAAGAGAGAAAAAGATATGTAATCTCCAAAACCGATTTCCCTGGTGGAAAAATTATTGAATGATATAGAGATGTTCGATTTCCCGAGCTTTGAAAATTTCGAAACTCTTGAAACTAAAAAAACTGATAGTTTAGAAGATTGCAAAAACATTTTAAAAACAGGAGAAAAAGGCTTGATAATTATACACTTGAATATTTGCAGTATTGACAAACATTTTGAGGAACTCCTGATAATGGTACAGCAGCTTGAAGAACTTCCAGACGTAATAGTCTGTACGGAGACAAGAAAAATAGACGAAAATATGTACAAAATCCCTGGATACTCGAGCCATTATAATAAAGGAATATTAAATCAAAACGATGGGGTAATAACCTACATCAAAGAAGAGTTTTCTGAAAGCCATACAATTGACCACATTGGGCAAATAGCAATAAATACTAACAGAGTAAAGAAGCAAAACTTTGAATATGAAATATACTCAATATACAAGTCACCAACGGTTAGAAACTCCGATTTCATCGAAAATCTGGAAACCTTCCTGAACAACCAAAACATGGAATCAAACGCTGAAAAAATTCTCATCGGAGATCTAAACATTGATCTCATGGACCGTTCACTGGCTACAACCAGCTATCTGAATCTCTTAGCGTCGCACGGTTTCATCCCGGCAATAAAAATACCAACAAGAAACACCGATTCCACTTCAACCTGTATAGATCACTGCTTTGTTAAAACTAACAGAGCAACTGATAACTGGATTGCAGTTGTGATAGAAACACACATTACTGACCATTTTCCAATTGCCATAAAAATTCCAACCAAGGCTACAAAAAACGAATCGTGTAAACCACAAACAAAAAAGATCACAAACTACAATAAATTAAGGAATATAATGCTACAAAAAGACCTAACTCATATTTACGAAAGCCAGGACGTCGACTACTGTGCTGAACTCCTTACAAACGCAATACAGGACGCTTTCAAAGATAGCCAATCGGAAAGGAAAATATGTACATCAAACAAGCAACCCTGGATCACCTCCACAATCATAAGAGCAATAAACAAAAGAAATAAATTATATCAAACTGCAACCAGAACAAAAAACCCTGCTGACAAGGAAGTATTTCGGAAATTTCGGAATAAAGTAACAACTGACATTAAAAAAGCAAGATACGAGTACTACCAAAGAAGAATAGACAGGAATAAAATCGATCAAAAAAACTTGTGGGGAGTTGTAAATGAATACATGCAAAGAAATAACTCAAAAAAACATGCAAACGCGGAACTTATAAAAGAAGATGGCACAAAAACACTCAACGATCAAGACCGGGCAAACTATTTTAATAACTTTTTCACAAACATTGGTAAAAATCTGGCCAGTAAAATAAAAAATAGACACCGTCGAACCAACCAAATTGAAAGAACTATGGACACTCTCTACCTACAACCAACAAATGAACGAGAAATATACAAAGAAATAATGAACCTCAAAGACGGGAAGTCTCCAGGCTATGATAACCTAACATCAAAGTGTCTGAAATCCATTGCGGAAATAATCACTCAACCGTTGACCCACATAATAAATACGATATTTGGCACAGGAACATTTCCCAGAATCTACAAGAAGGCTATAGTTAAAGCAATATACAAGACGGGAAAAAAAGAAAATGTAGGAAATTATAGGCCGATCTCTCTAATCTCAAACCTTGCCAAAATAATTGAAAAATGTTTATATAGAAGAATCATGCAATTTGTTGATGAACATAACTTGCTCAACAAAAACCAGTTCGGCTTTAGGCACATGAAATCCACCGAAGACGCTCTCGTAGAATTTTCCAAAACAATATACAACAACATTGACAATAAGAAACCAACACTGTCAATTTTCATAGACTTGGCAAAAGCCTTCGACACACTAGAACACAAAACGTTACTCAAAAAACTAGAGTTAATGGGCATAAGAGGATTACCCCTCTCGCTAATACGCAGTTACCTTGAACAAAGAGAACAGAACGTGAAAATCGGCGATTCTACTAGCGCTACTACAATTTTGGAATACGGCGTTCCCCAAGGAACAATACTTGGACCTCTTTTATTCATATTATACATCAACGATCTATATAGTCTCAAAACGATGGGCAAAATACTTTCTTTTGCTGATGATACAGCAATCATTTTTGAAGAGGAAACCTGGGACAAACTCCAAGCACTGCTCTCAGAAGAAATTCCAATTATCTATGAGTGGTTTTCAACAAACTCATTAACCATCAACGCGGAGAAATCGAATATACTATTACATGGATCGCAGAAAACATCAATTCCTGAATGGGAAACCATCAGTTTTAAATACAATGAAGCAAACATCAAGATAAAAACAACAAGCCAATGCAAATACCTTGGAATAATAGTGGATAGTCATCTTCGATGGGACGGGCACATTAACTGGCTGTGCAAAAAATTAAGATACCTACCATACGTTTTCAAGAAACTGAAACACATCATACAAGAGAAGATCCTCGCAACATCACTATACAATGCACTATTTTATTCAATCCTGAGATATGGAATACTGATCTGGGGTGGAGCGAATAAAACCATCATCAAAGAAATAGAAACCATCCAAAAAAGAGTATTGAAAGTAATTTACAACAAGCCCTTCATGTACCCCTCAGAACTGCTATTCAAAGAAACGAAACAGTTAAACATAAAAGAAACCTTTGGATTAAAAGCTATAACAACCGTATGCAGCGAAGGATCAACAACCATAAACCACCATGCACCGCTAAAGACAACTAGGCAAACAGAAAGATATCTTATACAAATTCCAATTAAAAAAAAACGTATTGGACAAAGAAGCTTCGAATATACTGGGATTAAACTAATCAATAACATGCCAACAATATTGAGGAAAAGACTGCTATTCAACCACGAAAACAGCGAGAAAAAAAAGAAAATGAATGAAATAATACAGTGGCTAAAAACAATTAACATAGAAGAAGTGCTGAAAATCGAACAATGATAAATATATACCAAATTAAGAAAATTATACTTGTTAAATCAATATTTGAATAGGTATCAAAATTTGTTATTACTTTTGCTTTGTATTATATTGTTATTATTTGCTATTTTGTATATATATATATTATATTTTCCTATTAATTTTACATTCAGCTGCCTACGAGGATTAAATTCCTCACGCAGGAAATCACTGTAAATTGTGTACTTTCTTCTTGCTGAATAAAATTTCAATTTCAATTTCAAAAGTGAGGCGATTTAATTCTGTTCGTGCGAGGGGAGTGGGGTTTACCTGATATGCTCTCCTGAAGCTGTTTTTCTGTCGAATGAGGTCAACTATCTCGTCCGGTAGGTATGCGCGGTTCTTATTTATTTTCTTTGTTTTGCTGTTTTCTTTCTTGGCTGATTGTATGGCAAGCGTGAGTAGCTCAACCTCCCGATCAATTTCTTGGGGACTGAGAATGCTATTGTTAATTGTGATTTTTTGGTCTAGGGATTTACGGAATTTGATCCAATCGGTATGCTTAAAACTAGTGATGTTAATGAAATCCGGCTCACGATCTGGTCCTCTTAACTGAAACGAAATAGGGTTATGATCCGAATTTAAGGCCGGAATTGAAATAGGTGTAGTGACGTTATCGAGATTTTTGCATAAAATTAAGTCTATAGTGGTTGGGGTGCGACCATTTGACGGAAAATGGGTGTGTGAATCAGGGAATAAGAGATTATTGGTGGTTGTGGAGATGTAATTATGGAGAGAATTCCCGTTTGCGTTATTCATATGGCAATTCCATGATGTGTGACATGCATTGAAGTCTCCAGCAATGATCACCTTGCGGCCAATTGCAGTGAGAGCAGCTAGATCATTGCCCGATAGCCGGTTCGCGGGTCTATTATATATTGCCGCAATATAAATGTCGTCCGATAATCGAATCGCCGTATGTTCAATAGTAGTATGACAATCTGCAATTTTAACATAGGGAATCGATGTTCTGATAGCAATGGCAGTGCCTCCTCCGTGATTGTCCCGATCGTTCCTGATGATCTGAAATCCTGGAATATTGAAACGGTCGCGCTGGTTTAACTTAGTTTCGCAAAACATCGCTACGTCTATTTTGTTAGTGTTCATAAAATGGGATATTTCACCCTGTTTGGACCGTAGTCCGTTTGCATTCCATGAAATAATGTTAAGCTTACAGACCATAAGATGGTAATGTTTCTGCGAAGTTGGTGAAGATTTGGAACTTACTAAAAGGGTCATTAACTCCCTCCAAATTTTTATACAGGTCGCGAACAGCACTCAACATCGCGCCGATGTTTGTTCGCTCGTTTAATTTTTTAAGCATTTGCATTAGCTCCATAAATTCACTACTTTTGTCGGATGCATCTCGTGGTTGCGGAGTAAACTTCTGTTGGGGTTGCTGCCGGTTGGAAGGTGCGGGTTGAGTAGCCGGGATCTGACTCCATGCTTTTGTCCTCATGGAAGTCACTGGCTGCAATGCCGCGGGCGTGGTCGATCGCAGACTGGGGAAAGTTCTCGTGTTGAAAATGGGTGCTACCTTAGGCGTAGTAACTGTCGACTTTTTTTCAGTTCTCAGCTTGTCCATAAATTGAACCTTTTCCAGGTAGACTCGACAGTTCGGACTGTTTGCGGGATGAGGGCCGTCGCAATTAAAGCATTTGCATGGCTCGCTGTCCGGTTTTTGGCACTCCGAAGTGTGGTGATTTTCAGCACACTTAAGACAGTTGGGGCTGGAATGGCAATAGGTAGTAGCATGGCCCCATGCTTGACATCTGTGACATTGGGTGAACTTTTTATTTGAGTTCTGTCTTTCCCAGGTCACTTTGGTATAACTTATATAAGGCACTTTTGATTGTAAGTGCTTTATGGTTATTTGGGGTGCCGTAATCACGAGATACAGTGGTCTTTTAGTATTCTTCATGTGGAATACTTTAGTTACGGGCAGTTTGTGGGTTTCGCAAAGTTCTGCTTTAACTTCGTCTGCGGAGGGAAGGTGTTCTAGTCCACGGACCACAAAGGCATGAGTTTTTGCCCCCTTTTCAGCATGCGTGTGAAAGTCCACTTTGTCACGTTTTAGCACATTTATTAATGCTACACGTTCATCAGTTTTTGTTGCAAAAATTGTTATGGATTTCGCACCGTACTTGATGCTAAAGCCCGATTGGAGGGTTTGCTGAATTTTTTGTCTGAATAGACGATGTTTTTCCTGGTCATTAAAGATTCCATGGATCACTATTGGTGGGAGTTTGTGTTCTTTGCGTATGGAGACACTTTCACCCTTTTGTATCGGGTTGGTTGTAGTGGGCTCGGACTCCATCTCGATCTCAGGGTCAGTCTCAATGGCAAGGTTGGCGGCACGAAGCGCGTTTACATCATTCAGAATTTGGAATGAATTTTTTAGGGGCACAGATGGTGAAACTGGTTCTACTGATCGCTTTGCCTTTTTGTGAGACATTTCTGTAGGATTTGCTTTCCGTTTTGAAGGATGCACTTTTATAATTCCAGCGTTGCTAGAAACATTTGTTTGAGTGAGATTCACCATCGCGATTGGGGTGGTGATTTCGGAGTTGACTCCAGCTTCGTTCGTTGTAAACACTTTGGTTTTAATATCACTGTCACTTTTCACTTTTAAAAAGAAACTGTAAAACACGTGGTTAACTGTACCAGTCAGAACTCAGAGCACACAGCACAACACGTCTACTCAGGACGGCTGCTAGGTTGAGAATCGAACATAATTACCGTGCGGCTACGAAGCACTCGATTTTTTTTTGGAAAATGGAGCGCATCACAACTTAAGGCTCGATTTTTCAAATTATTTTAAATAAATAAAACTTATTTTCTTAATTATCCTTTAAATTAGTCACATAAATTGCACCATCACGTGAGCAGAAAAATAGCCTTTACTAGATACAATATTTTTTTTTTAAATAAGTTGAAATGGGGAGCAGGAAATTACAATTTTATGATTTCCCATGTTAAATCCCTATGGCCCGCGTCGTCTGAATCACCCGGTATACTTAATATACTTAATGAAATAATAATTGTAAAAGTTTATTACAAAGGACGTTACAAAGGTGACTACAAATCTTCGTGCACCCGTGAGAGCGATGATTTTTAGTTAATTGGACAAAATATTTCTTACTGTGTAGTTTACTAGAAAAATTCATGTATGTATTTAAAGAACAGAATATTAAAATGAGTGATTACTGTTTAAGATTGCGTTAAATTCTCTGGTCAATTCTTGATGTGTAGAATATATACTAGGGACTTCTATCGTATTAGAACAAGTGTGAGCCACAGGGTGACCAAAACTTTTAAAATGAAGAGTAATATTTTCTGGCATGTGTTGGGAACCCGTGCTACAGAGTAACAGTTTTTATGTATGTTTTAAAAAAGTAAAATGTTCAACTACGATGACTATTTAGTTCATCTCGTGAGGTCACTAAACAATTTATAACCTGGGCTTGATGTTTAAACAAACTAGTTAAGTTTTGTAATGTCAAATCAGTGAAGATCATAAGTTTGTGAAGCTAATTTATTCGAATCAATCCTCCACTTTTTTAAAACTTGCAGTATAACAGTGGCTAAACCTTTGGCAGTTTTATTTAAAGAAACGTCATAAAATCCTACAAATCGTTCTTCCATGTTTCCAGTTAACATATTAGCGTGTCGCAAAATAATACTCATTTTAGTTTCAATTGAAACATCAGTAGTTTTGTCAGCCTGGATGGAGACATAAATACTATGGTTCACTTAATTTAAAATCTGTTCATTAGCAACATGGCTAACACACTGTATCAATTCATTTTGAATGTCTGAAGAAGTCCCTTTAAAAACAGTAGCATGTATTAAATGATTTTTCATATGAGGCTCTTCTTCTGCCAGAAAATCTAGAATTTCTAAGTAATTTCCTTTATTTAAAGACATTTCTGATTTATCATGTCTCCGAAAAGCCAACTCTTGTCTTGCCAACAAACAAGTAGTCGACATAAGCCTTCTAACAATTAATCTATTTTGATCCACTTTTTCACTATGTTTAATACCGGCTAAGCTGAGACTTTCTGAAAGGGCATGATCTATTCTATTCCTTCCAATTTGGTTAAATTTGACGGCTGCATGAATATGCATGGCAGAACTTTCATGTTTCTTTGCTTTTGAAGCAAAATTCTTTAAACTTCCTTCGCCAATTTCTGTATTACACCACTCCCTATCTTTAACTGAGAACAGCAAACAATAAAACAAAACAGTTTATTGCGATTTGCACTCCCCGTTCACCATTTGTAATTTGTGTACCAGTTTGTTTGGAAATGTTTGGTAAATTTGCCATCCTTCTTAACCATCACTAGCCTAGGGGTGGGTTTTTTACATTTTAACTCAATTTTTTTCTCTAATGTTAGCCGAGAAAAACTGTCAGGATTCCTAATTAAATAGTCTACTAAGTCCTCCATGTCGTCGCACAAATCCATCGATAAATTTATTGTCAAAGTACTTCACAACGATTACTGCACTAATGCTTTAATATGAAACTACAAAACATTCAAAACAATAAAGTGAAAAGAAAAATGTTGCACCCAATGTTGGGATGGACTGAACGCAAGGCTCATCATAGGCTAGCCTAAACAACGCGTTAAAATTGCATACTATGAATGCTATGAGTCATACGTTTCTCGGTGTCTCGGCGCGTGCAACAGTTGAGATTTTAAGGCTGCAGAGCCAGAGCCTACGAAGCTGTACTATCATGCGAATCGTTCCTAACGTAACCCTAGAATAGCAATCAAGTATTGGAGTAATATTTAGTATTACTAACTTCAACATCCATTCATTTATAATTTATATGTTGAATATTATTTATTCTTATTTAAAAAATTAGGGTAGGCTGCGCCTTACAGCCTTAACGGCGGACACTTTGCCCCTGTTTATAGCTGATACCTATATTAATAAATTAATGTTAGTAGCGGCAACATTAAATTACTTATTGGTTGTTATTGTTACAGTTAACGTGCAAAATAAATAATAATGTTAAGTGAGTGATATTTAAAATTTGTTTTGTTCCCATACATTAGTTATAATCACTATCTTATCAATATTGTATAATTACATAGATTTGCTAGGTTCCACTGTTAACCATCTCGGACATTCAGGTCAAGGGGATGGTTGGCAATGGGCAGTTACTTCTGTAAAGTTCATAATAGAAGCAAGTGCTTTCTTGGCTGATAAAATAAACTGTGGCACAATCTTCCAACGTCACTCCTTCGGTTTCTGAAGACAAATTCTATGATGACGTCGTATGGGTGGGGATTTGGCTACATGTCTTGCCATCATCAATACTGCTTGAACTTTTAATTCTTAAGTTCAACCTGTCCAGCATGACTTTGTCAGGCCAAGTTGAATCATAATAAAGTTCTTATCCAACAGTTCAAAACTGTGGTGGAAACCCTTTCATCAATCTCAGCAAGACAATCAAGCCCTGCTTCATTACTTTAGAACAGTTCTTAGCCTTCTCCCTCCGTTTAGCCTCGTCCCGTGGTCGTATAAAGTTATTAAAAATTTTTCGAAGTTACATAATCGCAGTTTTTCAGATTGAAGTGTTACCGTGCAAAAACGCTGCTGTATAATCTGCATGCTGTGATATAATTCAATTATTTATACAATTTATTTAATTTCAGGCATGAAAGCGTCTCGCCCGCCAGAAAATCCAGTTTAGCCGAATATGAATGCAAAACGTGTTCAGTAGTGATATACGGAGATGAGCTATCTTTGAGTCGTCATATTTCCAACGCTAGCAAATCTAATGGCAAGCGAAAAGGTTGGTACATCTACAATTTCAACAATTTTTTTAATTTCTTGTTAAGACAACTATTTGGTAAGGTTTGGACGGATGGGTCCGTGCGCCAACTAGCGAATACCAAGCACACACAGCTCGGCAACGCTAGCCTCCGCCCGGCTTTAGAAATGATCACGCCAATCTAAATAAATACATAGGGGTCTTAACTAAGTGCACTCACAGCTACTTTTGCAGAGCAGTTTTTAGGTTGCGGCACGCAGTTTTTTGTGCTGCAGCTACCCGTTGAAGTTGCAAGAATAATAAAATGTTGCGAGGCACACTAACAACCACATGCTTCGCGCAGTCTCAGTCCACGCCCAATATGAAAATTAGATGCTCAGTCAGTAATTTTGATGGCAGAGTTTACTGTTAGATGATGAAGGTAGAATATCTGTTGTGTCATTTTATAATTATTTTGTCGTTCATGAATTGTTTGCCTGTTGATTTATTTGATGTGTGGAGGTTTAATAGTTGCCAGGTAAATTAAATTGATGCTGTATTTTGTTGACCTTTAATTTTTTTGATGCTCAATTAAAAATTACCGACAAAAATATACAGCGGTTCGCTACACCAGTGGTTCTCAACCCAAATTGGTCCGCGAACCGGCTAAATGGGGAAGCAAAATCTCAAGGTCCTCGAGTAGGTGGACCCCGGGAGCTACCCCTTATAAAGCTTTTCAGTTTTTCTTTTGTAAATACATGTTTTTAAGTAGGTAATGCTAGGGCCGTGTCGTTAGTGCATCATCACGTTATATACGCTGGCACTTTAGTCCTGAAGTTGAAAACGAAGTAAAAATTGCTATATAACTTCTTATTCCGGTAGAAAATAAAATAATTGAATATTAAATATGTAAATATTATAATAAAAATAAAATATATGGAAATAAAATAATAAGAAAAATTAATTAATTAAAAAATAACTAGGTAATATTCAAATTTTCACGAATTATATTTTTTGCTCTTTAGAGATCAGCACAATTGAGCACAAAACCATTTTCACATAGCAGTCGTGCTTTGTTACGATCGTGTTGTGACCGTCGAAAATTGGTTTCCAAGCAACGTAGCATGGCACGACCGCAACACGGTCGTAGCCCGGTTCATCATGTGAAAATCGAAAACTGCTCTTTATAGATTTTCAAATGGTTCCTACAACACGGTCGGTGCACAGTCCTATATGTGAAAATCAGCCTTTATGCTACCATGGATTGCAGTTGCTTTCGATTTTCGACGGTCACAGCACGACTGCCATGTGAACATGGTTTTGTTTGTGCTCAGTTGTGCTGATCTCTAAAGAGCAAAAAATAAAATTTGTCGAAAATTAAATAATTTTTATTTATTTTATGTTTATTTTATATTTTTATTAAATTATATACATTTTTATATTAAATTATTATATTTGCTACCGGAACAGGAAGTTATATAACAAAGTTTACTTTGTTCCCTTGTTGTGTTATCGGGCCCTATAACACAAGATCGGATAGCTCTCAGTCCTATTGTAAAATAAATGCATGGGCGGTTATTTTTGTAAAACGCCTAGAATACACTCTACGCATTTAGACTTATTATATGACTGCTTTTGATTCAGCCGGACTGTGAATTGTTTGAGACAGGCCATTAATAATTCAACCAACTGGGCCATATAACACAAGACCTACAAGTGCCACAAGTGTAGACCTTTGGTTGGAGACTTGTTAAGCTGTGTAACACAACTTAATTTGTTCTAACCTCTGTAGAACTTATAATTACGGAAAATATTTACAGTTGTAGGTCTGGTTCTGTAACTCAAAATTAACACTTGGAAGTTTATGTTACGCGTTTCACTACAATTGTAGCAAAATTTTTACGTTGCTTAAACTGTGGGTACGAATGTCTACAAATGTCAGATTAATAGAAGTGGTCAAGTGGCGAAATATGTGGTCAAGTTCAAGTGATTTTAAAAAGATGCTAACGTGACTCCGGTGCCATATCGATTTCGAGAAAGAAATGACTGCATTCCTCTCAAATAAAGAATTTATCAAAAGATTCAGACCAGGGTCATATAACACAAGACCTACAAGTGCCACAAGTGTGGACTTTTGGTCGGAGACTTGTTAAGCTATGTACCATAACTTAACTTGTTCTAACCTCTGTAGAACCTATAATTACGGAAAATATTTACAATTGTAGGATTGGTTCTTTAACTCAAAATTAACACTTGCAAGTTTATGTTACGCGTCTCACTGCAATTGTAGTAATATCTTTACCTTGCTTAGGCTGTGGGTACAAATGTCTAAAAGTGTCAGTTTAAGGAAATGATCGCTATAATTACACCTTCCGCGCAATATGTGGTCAAGTTCAAGTGATTCTGGAAAGGATGCTAAAGTGGCTCCTGTGCCATATCGATTTCGAGAAAGAACTAACTTTGCATTCCTCTCTGATGAAGAATTTATCGAAATATTCAGACCCGCAAACTCTTTCCACTTTTTCACTTTATCGTCTTTACGCAGCTTATCAGAGAATGTTCCAAACAGAACATCTATATTTTCTCTAATTTAAATGAGGAATTGCATTTTGCGGTCAAACACCTAGAGATTTCTTCATGCATGTTTGGCAGCTTTCGACTAGTCTTCTTCATTTCAACTACACTTGTAGAAATTATTCACTGTTCTTACAAGTCGCTTTAGGAATATTGTGTTACAAAAATTAACTGGACTTGTAGCTACAGGTGAATGTTTAACAAGTTGTACACTTGTTACAATTGTAGGTTTTGTGTTATAGGACCCTGGTCATTCGGATGCTATTTTATCCAATGGCAAAAAAATTCTTCCTACCATAGGATCATCAAACGTACACCATACAAAACATTGTTTGGTGTGGATTTTCCTGTCGGACTTTTTTCTTCTGATTTGCCTACTGAAACACTTAGAAAAATATCAACTGAAAAGGATTTGGAAAGGATACTATCGCATATATCCGAAGAGGAAAAAGGTATGGCAACTGAGCAAGAAGTTTAAAAAAATAGCAAATAATTGGTCTGAGGCTAATCAACGCCTATATGAAGCAGATTTGGATTTACACCTAAGTAATGAATACGAAGGGATTGATTTAAATTTAAATAAGTCAACCACAATACAGGTATCAACTGATGTTGCAGAAATTCAGATACATAACATTGAGGATATTTCTTTCGTTGAACAGATGGTCATTGATAATAATGGCAATGCAAACAATATAACAACATATTGCGTTAAATCTCTGAAAAGGAATTCTTGGGATTTGCAATTGAATTCTTTATCGTGGGAGTGTGACTTGTGCCAAAAAGAGATTACTAAACAGCCACAAAGAACTGGATGTATTGTTGGTCAAAATCGTGATACAGAGAAAATGCTAGAAACCACTAAACACAAGCTGAAACCTCTATCTTTGGGTCAAAATATTGCGATCGAAGTTCCTAAGTTCGACAGGGGACCGCTAGACCCCGAGAATATATTAGAAACTATCCTAGAAATAAAAAATGGAGTGTACCAAATTGGTATTTTATACGGCATTTTGAATCGATGGTTTTCACGAAACGAAATAATTGGCATCGATAATTCCAATCCAGTTAATGTCTGGAAGAAAAAAACAATTTCTTTGAGGGAAGCTTTGACAAAGTTTTCTAAATTTAGAGGACAGGGATTTAAGAAATGTTCATGTAAGCCTAGTAAGTTGCAGTGCCATACAAACAAGTGTTATTGTTTTAAGACTCACCTAAAATGCAACAGTAAATGTCTTTTAAGTGGACCTTGTCCAAGTAAGTGAAATTGGGTACATTATAATGTTTCAGAATATTCAGGAAATAAAATTATTTCAACCCACTTTGTATTTAATTTCAGTATTTTACAATCAAGCATTAGTAAGTAACAAAATGCCTAACCATTTTCTAGTCTTTTACAAAACGACTGGATATAACCTGTCATATTCTAAAGCGCAAATAATATCATTTTACAATTCGCCTAGTCATTTAGAAAACGACTAGACTTTTTATAAAACGACTGAATTTGTAATTAGCCTACGACATACGAGGGTTATTCAGAAAGTAGATTACGTTTTTATATGTAGCGGCGGTGGGTGGGGCGAGCGCGGCCATTTTGGTGTCTGGGCGTTCCGCAGGTCAGTCGGCATCCAGCCGTGTTAGAGAGAGGTCGGCCGCGCTGCTCGTTTCGCCACAATAGCCTTTTGAAATGTGCGCTGCAATCGAAAATCCCGCCAGTTGTGAGGTGCGATCAGTTATAAGGTTTTTGTTAGCAAAAAACCATAAACCGATTGAAATTTATCGGCAAGTTTGTGAAGTTTACGGAAACAACGTAATCAGTGAAGGTGGAGTTCGCCAATGGTGCATTAGATTTAAAAATGGACGAAGTAATGTTCATGACGAAGAGAAGAGTGGCAGACCGAGCATTGTGAGTGATGAGCTGGTTGCAAATGTCAATGAAAAAATTCGTGAAAACCGCCGTTTCACAATAACCGAATTTTCACTTTGTTTCCCACAAGTTTCGCGAACATTGTTGTACGAAATTGTCACCAAAAAGTTAGGATACCATAAGTTTTGTGCCAGATGGGTGCCAAAGTTCCTGACAGAACAGCACAAGGGTCAGCGTATGGCGACCGTTTTTTGGGACAGGAAAGGTGTTCTTCTGGTTGACTTCCTAGAACGTGGAGCAACCATAAACTCAGAAAGGTATTGCCAAACATTACGAAACTTAAGACGAGCTATCCAGAACAAGCGGAGAGGAAAACTGAGTGCAGAAGTGTTGTTTTTGCACGACAATGCCCGCCCTCACACGGCAAATCGAACAAAAGACGTCTTGACGGCCTTCAAGTGGGAGATTTTCCCTCATCCACCCTACAGTCCGGACCTGGCACCTAGTGATTTCCACTTATTCCCGAACATGAAGACTTGGCTCGCAACACAGCGCTTCGATGACGACGCAGATCTCCGCGCGGGCGTGACTGACTGGCTGGCGTCACAGGCGGCGGAATTCTACGACACTGGAATTTCAAAGCTAGTTCACCGATATGACAAATGTCTAAATTTGTATGGCGATTATGTCGAAAAATAGTATTTTAGTTTCTCTTTCAAATGTATGTAATAAATTTTTTTTCCTGTACTTAGTTTTTTTTTAATCCAAAAACGTAATCTACTTTCTGAATAACCCTCGTATATAAATATAACCTTTTGATTTTTTATAACTATACAATATTGATATAGATAGTGAATATGATTGTTGGAACGGAAAGTCGAAAGGAACCCACATGTATTTCTCTAGCTTGACGTGATAATTTCCAAATCCGTTCGGAGGCTAGCGTTGCTGCGCGGTGCATGGTATTTGCTAGTAGGCGCAACTGACCGATCAATCCAAACCTTACAAAACATTTAGTTACACTTATTGAAATCTAGTTAGAATCCATGCGTTAATGATTCGTTTTCTTTATGTCTTCCTATTCACAAAACTAGCCGAAGTTAAGTTGCCTTATCCTGTGAAGAGACTGTTCCGTTCTAAAGCTTTCATAGAAGACGAAGCAAAACGAATAGTACTAGAAGCCAACCAAGTTTTTGATTGCAAGGATAAAGTGAAAGAATGTTGTGAAGATTTAGAAGAGGCTTTGGAAAAGTCCTATCCAGAATGCAAAGCTTATGCTTTTGGCTCCCGAATTTCAGGATTAGGAAATAATGTAATTAAATAAATATACATATATATATTTTTAACTTTGTTTTGCAGCAAAGCGATTTAGATGTGTTTATGGACATGGGTGGCATGTACACTGGTGAAGCTAACCAAGATTCGCTGAGCCAGGAACAATTCGTTAAAAAAGCGACTAAACTAATCAAACAGTTCAAAGAGGATTTTTATTACGTAGTTCCTATTCCCTCAGCACGGACTCCAATTATCAAGTTGCATCATAACTTTACTGATCTCGATTGTGATATTTCGTTCAGGCATGGATTAGGTGT
The DNA here is from genome assembly GCA_905333025.2 of Pyrochroa serraticornis. Lineage (NCBI taxonomy): Eukaryota > Metazoa > Arthropoda > Insecta > Coleoptera > Pyrochroidae > Pyrochroa > Pyrochroa serraticornis. The sequence goes on along the minus strand of HG995157.1, from coordinate 543,862 downwards.
CGAAAATACAAAATTTTTAAGGTTGCTTTCTTACAGTTACGGCGTTAAAAATTTAAATTAATAAAATAATTTTCAGGTTTTGTATAGAAGTTCAACCCATCACTCAATCCTTTATTTTGCTACTCAAGAAATGGTCGGATCAATGCAAACTTAACGAACACATTACTCATTACGCCCTCGCTTTAATGGGTATATTTTATTTACAAGTTTCGGGTTATTTATTGTCCGTTAAAAGCGTTAGGAATTTCAACCCTGACACACCTCTAGTTATAGATGGTAAGTCGTAATGTTGATTGTTTTCTTTAAGTAAATATTGATGTGTCTTTAGGTTGGAATTCTATTAATTACACTGTGCCAGTCGAGAATATTAGAAAATTTACGAAACCCTATTTGTTACCATTATCACAATTACTTCGAGATTTTTTTGAGTATTTCTCGAAATTTAACTACGCAAATGAAGTAAGTGTACTATCTGTATAGAATTCTCCGATAATTAAGTTGTTACAGGTTGTTTGTCCGTTGCTGGGTACTACAATACCCAAAATGTGGTTCTGTGAGAAACCAGAAGAAAAATTACCACTTGAAATGACAACCTATGTTCAAAGGTTGAAAGAGAATGGTGAAATGTTCCGAGCACTCTCTCCGTTTTGTGTTCAGGATCCTTTTGATTTAAGTCACAATTTAACCAAAGCGTGTCAGAATGGTACTATCACGAAGTTCAGAACGCTTTGTCAATTGACGTGCGATTTTCTGAATTCTATTGAATGAACGTGATTGTTTTACATGAGGTGCCTTCAGTTTTAAGTTTGTAATGTTTAATTTTGCGATGATGTACTTCTACTATTTTATTGATACAAACCATATTAACTCGTTGTGTGCTATTGTTTCTAAAAGTTTGGTCTTCGTCTTAAGTTTCAATAAACATTTGTTTTTTACTGTAGCTAATTTTTAATTCTGTTACCATGTTTTCCTAAGGTGTTGCTGATATAATGCACTTGGATGCTGGCAGGGACGGCTAGTGTGGAGAAGCTGCGGAGCTGCAGAACACAAAGAAAAGTAGAAATGAAAGATATACAGGGTGATTCAGTTTTAATCGATCAAACTTTAACGAAAGATTGGTCTAGTCGTGCTGATTCAGAAAATTATATATTATAGGTCTCTATCACGATTCCTAAAAAAGATACAGCGTATTAAAAATATTTTTTTTGCAATAACTTTCATTAAAGAACCTGGATTGGAACAACATTGTGCATGCATAGTTTCCTTCCGAAGGACAATTTTATAACATTTTCGATTTGGGGGCGGGTACCAGAGGCGTGCAATAGGGTCACGTCTTAATTGTTTCAAGAAAAAAATATGTAAATGTACTTTCTCGATATTCTTTGGTTTTTTATCAAATTTCTTGTTCAATTTGAAATAGGATTTGTTTTACAGGTTAAAGATTGTAGTGTCAGTTCCAGAGGTAATTGGTTTTTTATAACTTAAGATTGACTACGAGAAATACACTAAATTCGTCGGTCTTGGCGTATTTCACTCCTCTGCGAAAGTTGTTCAGATTTATTGTTTTGACTTATAGCTTAGGTCATAACCGAAAACTTAGGCTTTATCTCCTGAAACGTGTTTCTTAACTTATTTTATCTCCGCGCAAAAGTTGTTGCGACACACCGTTTTGTGCCAAACAAAACTTTTTCCGTAGAATTTGAGTGTCAATTTAGGAGATAGTAACTATAAAAATCGGAAATTTGCGTAATTGTCTCCTCGCGCGAATTCCTTATCAACGATTTTTTGGTGTATACACGTTGTTCCTAGCTTTTCTGAAATCCCTAAAAATGCCGTACCGTAAAGAGTTTTTTTGTTCAAAAATTAGAATAGAAGTTTTGGAGCTGGAAAGGTATGAAAAAATTTTTAATCTCTTTGCATCCCGAAATCTGCAAGTATTAGCGTATATTAGCTTGCGACAAAAAGTTGTTCCACTTTACAATTCTGACCCAAATCAAAATATGCTAGAAGCGAGTGGTTTAGGGGTCTATTTTGTATTTCGATGTTCACGAACATCCATGTTGGTTAACGACAATTCTGTAACGACTATTATAACGACTTGTCTGTTAAGGGCTATTTTCTATTGACCATGTTAAGAAAATGACCTTGGCAACTTCATAACTACAATCGATATTTTCTAAACGAGTAGTATTTTTGCTTTATTTTGGGCGCGTTCCGCAAAGCAATTCTTTCATCCTTGTTCTTCTTGGGCAAATGAAAAGAGATGGTCGCGGCGTAACTTTAGAAACAGACTCTTGCGGCGACGTAAACTAAAACCTAACCTCACTTCGGCCGCCACTCCCACTTTTTGGCGGTCCAGAACAAATGTTTGGTAACATGGCCGTTATGAGATACAGAAAATTGCAGCATCATGTACCGAACCCGGATACCTAGCGTTGATGGCCAGAATTTTCAATTCAGAGTCGCATATCTACATAGAGAAAATACATTTAAATACAGCACAAGAACAAAACATATAGTCTTACTATTTGGCAAATAATACTGTGAAATTTTTTTCTATTAATATAAACTCTGCCTGGATGAAGAGGATGTTGCGCTGGAGGAGGAAAAATTGCTATATGGGTGCAATCTATGCAACCTATAATTCCGGGAAAATTTAAATTTCCATATTTTTGATAGAACCTTAAAATTATATGTTTTAATTGAGATAATATTACATTATTAATTCCTTATTTACCCATTCTTTACAGTAGTCACCTCTTCAAGTGTAGTTGGAAACTTTATGTATTGTCGTGCTAAAACATCAATAAATACATCTACTACTTCGTGAAGAATTCTGCTTACTGCAGCTTGACTCAGCGGGTTATTTCTGTCTTTACCCACAGGTTTTTGGTAATTACCATGAGCAAAAAAATGAAGAGCAACAAAAAACTAAAAAAAAGTTTCGAAACGGTAAAATTAAAATAATATTATTAATTATCCATACCTTCACTACTGGAGGAATTTTTGTGCTTCTTCGAGGTGCATCCAAGTGCGCTGAAAATTGTGTAAATACATGATTAGCAGCTTCTCTGCTTAATCTATAAATTTTCCTGAATGTGTCTTCCGGCAGATCAAATGGATTACTGTTATCTCTCATCATCCGTTGCACTGCAGCATTTATCCGTCTACAATAATTATTATATACCATTTTCTTGTTATAACAGTTATATGTGTATAAGAATAATGAGATTTTTCAGTTCTTATTATTTCTATATATATTTTATATATTTGGAAATTGTAAAAATAAAGTATTTGCGTATGTTCAGTTTCTGTTTGTATCGTATAAAATTAGGAAAAAAAATCTATTTAGGTATAATACAACACTTTACAATTCTTACCTTTGCTCCACTTCATTTTCTATGCGATTGATGAGGTTTCCGTTCATTTTAGCAAAATTATCACAAAACTTTATTTAAAAATGTACTACGGGACACGACCACGTTCTGGAAGTGAGAATATAGAAATGTGCTGAAAATATTTGTTGCCCGAAATCCATTAAAAAATGCAAAAGATAAAATTTAATAATGGGTTTAGGGCGAAAATTCATTAAAATGTCCTTAAAATGTTATTAAGGGGTCTATTTTGTATCTCGATGTTCACGAACATCCATGTTGGTTAACGACAATTCTGTAACGACTACTATAACGGCTTGTCTGTTAAGGGCTATTCTCTATTGACCATGTTAAGAAAGTGACCTTGGCAACTTCATAACTACAATCGATATTTTCTAAACGAGTAGTATTTTTGCTTTATTTTGGGCGCGTTTCACGAAGCAATTCTTTCATCCTTGTTCTTCTTGGGCAAATGAAAAGAGATGGTCGCGGCGTAACTATAGAAACAGACTCTTGCGGCGACGTAAACTGAAACCTAACCTCACTTCGGCCGCCACTCCCACTTTTTGGCGGTCCAGAACAAATGTTTGGTAACATGGCCGTTATGAGATACAGAACAGACCTGTTAATCCAAATTGCAGCATCATGTACCGAACCCGGATACCTAGCGTTGATAGCCAGAATTTTCAATTCAGAGTCGCATATCTACATAGAGAAAATACATTTAAATACAGCACAAGAACAAAACATGTAGTCTTACTATTTGGCAATTAATACTGTGAAAATTTTTTCTATTAATATAAACTCTGCCTGGATGAAGAGGATGTTGCGCTGGAGGAGGAAAAATTGCTATATGGATGCAATCTATGCAACCTATAATTCCAGGAAAATTTAAATTTCCATATTTTTGATAGAACCTTAAAATTATATATTTTAATTGAGATAATATTACATTATTAATTCCTTATTTACCCATTCTTTACAGTAGTCACCTCTTCAAGTGTAGTTGGAAACTTTATGTATTGTCGTGCTAAAACATCAACAAATACATCTACTACTTCGTGAAGAATTCTGCTTACTGCACCTTGACTCAGCGGGTTATTCCTGTCTTTACCCACAGGTTTTTGGTAATTACCATGAGCAAAAAAATGAAGAGCAGCAAAAAACTAAAAAAAAGTTTCGAAACGGTAAAATTAAAATAATATTACTAATTATTCATACCTTTACTACTGGAGGAATTTTTGTGCTTCTTCGAGGTGCAACCAAGTGGGCTGAAAATTGTGTAAATACATGATTAGCAGCTTCTCTGCTTAATCTATACATTTTCCTGAATGTGTCTTCCAGCAGATCAAATGGATTACTGTTATCTCTCATCATCCGTTGCACTGCAGCATTTATCCGTCTACAATAATTATTATATACCATTTTCTTGTTATAACAGTTATATGTGTATAAGAATAATGAGATTTTTCAGTTCTATTTAGGTATAATACAACACTTTACAATTCTTACCTTTGCTCCACTTCATTTTCTATGCGATTGATGAGGTTTCCGTTCATTTTAGCAAAATTATCACAAAACTTTATTTAAAAATGTACTACGGGACACGACCACGTTCTGGAAGTGAGAATATAGAAATGTGCTGAAAATATTTGTTGCCCGAAATCCATTAAAAAATGCAAAAGATAAAATTTAATAATGGGTTTAGGGCAAAAATTCATTAAAATGTCCTTAAAATGTTATTAAACAGCGTCCAGTTCAAGCCGTTCGGTAACATGGTCCTTTAACAGAAATGTCGTTTGCGAACATGTCGTTATCCAGTTACAGAATAGCAAATGTCGTTCATGAACAGCTTCCATGTTACGGTAACATAGAAATCGTTAAATAACGACTCTGTTCACGAACATGCCAGATAGAAAATAGCTACCCATGTTATGTAACGACAAATACTTGGTAACATGGCCGTTATGAGATACAAAATAGACCCCTTAGTAACTCCCGGTAATTGCGAAATGATAACTTAGAAACTGTAACAAAATCACAAATTACGAGTTCTAAATGAATTTCATATTTTTCTCTAATCAGCAAATACTTTATCAATATTTTGCCAGTTTCAAGCTTCATTTATACGTTAGTTTAATTAAAGTCAAGACCATCTGTCTGCACGCCACTGTTGGGCGTGTCTAAGGGGTCTATTTTGTATCTCATAACGGCCATGTTACCAAGCATTTGTCGTTACATAACATGGGTAGCTATTTTCTATCTGGCATGTTCGTGAACAGAGTCGTTATTTACCTATTTCTATGTTACCGTAACATGGAAGCAGTTCATGAACGACATTTGCTATTTTGTGACTGGATAACGACATGTTCGCAAACGACATTTCTGTTAAAGGACCATGTTACCGAACGGCTTGAACTGGACGCTGTTTAATAACATTTTAAGGACATTTTAATGAATTTTCGCCCTAAACCCATTATTAAATTTTATCTTTTGCATTTTTTAATGGATTTCGGGCAACAAATATTTTCAGCACATTTCTATATTCTCACTTCCAGAACGTGGTCGTGTCCCGTAGTACATTTTTAAATAAAGTTTTGTGATAATTTTGCTAAAATGAACGGAAACCTCATCAATCGCATAGAAAATAAAGTGGAGCAAAGGTAAGAATTGTAAAGTGTTGTATTATACCTAAATAAATTTTTTTTCCTAATTTTATACGATACAAACAGAAACTGAACATACGCAAATACTTTATTTTTATAATTTCCAAATATATAAAATATATATAAAAATAATAAGAACTGAAAAATCTCATTATTCTTATACACATATAACTGTTATAACAAGAAAATGGTATATAATAATTATTGTAGACGGATAAATGCTGCAGTGCAACGGATGATGAGAGATAACAGTAATCCATTTGATCTGCCGGAAGACACATTCAGGAAAATTTATAGATTAAGCAAAGAAGCTGCTAATCATGTATTTACACAATTTTCACCGCACTTGGATGCACCTCGAAGAAGCACAAAAATTCCTCCAGTAGTGAAGGTACGGATAATTAATAATATTACTTTAATTTTACCGTTTCGAAACTTTTTCTTAGTTTTTTGCTGCTCTTCATTTTTTTGCTCATGGTAATTACCAAAAATCTGTGGGTAAAGACAGGAATAACCCGCTGAGTCAAGCTGCAGTAAGCAGAATTCTTCATGAAGTAGTAGCTGTATTTGTTGATGTTTTAGCACGACAATACATAAATAGTTTCCAACTACACTTGAAGAGGTGACTACTGTGAAGAATGGGTAAATAAGGAATTAATAATGTAATATTATCTCAATTAAAATATATAATTTTAAGGTTCTATCAAAAATATGGAAATTTAAATTTTCCCGGAATTATAGGTTGCATAGATTGCACCCATATAGCAATTTTTCCTCCTCCAGCGCAACATCCTCTTCATCCAGGCAGAGTTTATATTAATAGAAAAAATTTTCACAGTATTAATTGCCAAATAGTAAGACTACATGTTTTGTTCTTGTGCTGTATTTAAATGTATTTTCTCTATGTAGATATGCGACTCTGAATTGAAAATTCTGGCCATCAACGCTAGGTATCCGGGTTCGGTACATGATGCTGCAATTTTCTGTATCTCATAACGGCCATGTTACCAAACATTTGTTCTGGACCGCCAAAAAGTGGGAGTGGCGGCCGAAGTGAGGTTAGGTTTTAGTTTACGTCGCCGCAAGAGTCTGTTTCTAAAGTTACGCCGCGACCATCTCTTTTCATTTGCCCAAGAAGAACAAGGATGAAAGAATTGCTTTGCGGAACGCGCCCAAAATAAAGCAAAAATACTACTCGTTTAGAAAATATCGATTGTAGTTATGAAGTTGCCAAGGTCATTTTCTTAACATGGTCAATAGAAAATAGCCCTTAACAGACAAGTCGTTATAATAGTCGTTACAGAATTGTCGTTAACCAACATGGATGTTCGTGAACATCGAAATACAAAATAGACCTGCTAGTGTGATTTTAACTCATATATGAAAAGTTTCCAGAAATTCGTTTACGTAGTGATTATTTTACAACTATTTAGCTTCTTTTTGCCGTAACAGCATATTTTTATATATTAAAGTGGTTAACAGTGAAAAACTTCCTTATCCTTATCTTCTTTTGGTTGATGGACCGGAACCCAATTCCTTTACCCCGTAATCTGAAACATAGTGGGTTATTCTTGGGGGAGGGGGGAATTGTGTATTAACCAAAGGTTAGTGTCATGTCGGGGGAGTTATGGTCCTAATCGTTTAAGACCATTTTTGGCCGTTTGCATCTGTGTGGTCTGTCCTCGTCGTATTGAACGGCTTTACGAACGAGCGCATTTTTATGAGTGATGGCGGCAGCAAAAAATTTTAATGCCCTTTTCCGCAGGATGTCAGTAATAGGTTGGGTTTGGGAGTCGTCATGTAGGGAAGTGTTTCTAATGTACCATGGTACGTCAAAAACTACTTTGTTCTGGATGACTTGAAGTTTCTTGATGTTGTATGGGGCCGAGTAGCTCCATACAGGTGAGACGTCGAGCATCATGGGGCGAATTAGGGTCTTGTAGATTCGAAGTTTGTTATTTGGAGATAACCTGCTCTTGCGGCAGAGCAGGGGGAAGAGCTGAGAAATGCATCCGCGTGCTTTGTTCCTGGGTGTCTCGATGTGTTGGGTGAAAGGGAGTTTTCGGTCTAGAGTAACGCCGAGATATTTGGCTGCGTTTGGGCGTTGAGTGAATAATATAAAGAGGTGTCAACGCATAGGGAATTTTGTACAATAACAAAAGTCCTGCAAATGTCGCTGTTGAGTGCTGCCACACTTTGACCAAGAGCTAAAACAAGTTTTATTTGTATTTGGAGTTAGAACCCTGTTAAGTAGATATCCGTTTGCAAAGAAAAAATATCTGAAGGACGTTACCCGGCATTTCAGATAAGCCAAGTTTTCAAAACAAAGCAATAAATATCAAATTTCTTCAGCGGGCTCACAAACACCGTTATTGACATGAGGGTTTACCATGTTGATATTTCTTACTTCTGAAAGCGGCATGTGATGCTGCCACCGAAATTCTCAAAGATGTTTATTTTTTACATCGGCCAAGGGAATTTTCGGGCCCTATCAGTTATTATTATTATTATTATTATCTGTTCATGTTTATAGTTTGTCTCGTTTGTCTTGGAATAAAGCCGTAAGGGCCCATAAGTTAACACACAAAATTCAATTTTTTTTGATCATGTGAGTCAAAATATAGAGATAGGAACTCAAAGAATAGTAGTAGATTAACAATCTGTTGTGACATTACAGGAGCAGTTTCATAAATTCAACGTATTTAACCGTCATGATGACAATCTAATATGCATACAAATGAAGTATTGGATAAGAATTTTTCCACTGGCAATATCTCCTCTTTTATCATTGCAGCTCTACAAAACGTGCAGTTAATTTTTTTGAATGTTTATAAACAATATAACCTGCTAAATATGTTATTGCACATGTTTCAAAAGAAGTAGTCTTTATTAAAATGCTCACCGCAAACACGTCTTGAAACAAGTTGCTCTTTTTCTAAACGAAAAAGAGCAGGATTTCCAATATTCGAAAGCCATACCATTCGTAATGAATCACATTGTGGAATCCAAAAAAAATGCAAATTTGGATTATTGTGATTAATTATGATTAATAATTCTATATTTCAAAGAAGATAAAAAATCGAATTAACACTTGTACACGTTTCTTTTCGTGCCATACAACATGATGATAGCAATGAAGAAACTTCGTGCTTCTTCAGATAATTTCAAAATAGTAATGACAATGATTTTGATTTTCACTGTATGCTAGTTCGAAACGGCGATCTCGACCAATTTTACCCTTTATAGTAAAGTGCTCGCGCTGAGAAAAGATGCGTTTTAAGCGATTCTGTGGGCACTTCAAAATGAAAATATATGAACTAGCCAGATTTGTTGCTTATGTCCTGTGGATTTTAGATCCATAAGTCGTACGAAAATCGTACAGTGCGTGCGGACACAAAATGCAAAATTCAAACTAATGGTATTACGAGAAAGCTACAATATTGTAGTATAAGGTGTCCAAAAATCAAAATATTCTCTGTAGATGTTCTATTTTTAAAATATTAAAGTTTGAAACACTGTTTTGAAGCTAACATTGAAACGCCGTTGACTTTTTTTCGGAAGAGATTTTAAAACGCCGTTTTCTCAGTTCGATATCGAAAAAATTTATCAAAAATTTGATATTTTCGGTCCACTTTTTGCTTTACACGCTGTTATCTCAGTTCCCATTGCGTGAAGAAAAAAATTTCATTTTAATAAAATATGAAGAATTCAATCTGAATCACGATGGTTTTTGAATCAGATTTTTTGGGGACATATTTAACAAGATATTAATATAAATGTAGAGTAACATCAAAATGGCCCGAGCAAGATCTCATCCTTTTCATTATACATCCACTCATACTCAAGTATATTTGGCAATTTGGGTTTTGGTTCTTAGCTATTTATCGACACTTTTGTTTGGTAATATGCCCTCAAACAGCTTTGCTTCAAACTGCTTTCTGTAGGAAGTAACTTATCTATGGTGTTTGAGATTGCGAGTATTGATCTTAGATCATTCACAGATACAACATCGCTATTATTTGTGTATAATTTAAGGACAAAATTGTGCATTTTATTAAATAATTTATCACCAAATTCTATAATACCAACTCCATCAAGTAATTTGTAATACCGTACATAAATCGTCCAGCACAGTTTCTTTCTTAGTCCATTAAATTGACTAGTGGTGTCACATCCAATCAAAGCATAAAATGCAGGTAAATTTTTCAAAAGGCAAATATCCATATTAATCTCGTGAACGGTAACAAATTTGAGACAATTTTGTGTGCTCCAAACTTCTTCTGTTAATTGATCTTTTAAGTAGGCAAGAAAAACTAAGACATCAGTGCATTGCAGTCTATAATGCACCTAGTGTATCCAGCTCTCTTTGCAGATAATATGTGTAACAAAACAACATTCTTATATCTGCCTTTTCATGATCAAAATTTAATAATTGCTCTACAAGTTAAAAATTACTTTTATATTCAAGAATATGTTAGAATCCCCCACTTATAACAAGCTCCAAGTTAGCGGATTTTGAATATTCAAATAGATGCTTAGAGAAAAAAATTGTCAACTATTTTTTATTAAAAATAGAATTGATGAACAAGTGAAATTTTTGGGGGAATGGTTAATAGCCCTTCCGGAGCCTCTTTTAATGCGCGTGGACTTCTTAATAGTTTTCTAAGTAATGATAAAAAGCTACATCTATCCTCTGTGAAATGTACCTGTTTCTAAATATAATTTCATTGACTATGTTAAGGTATTCTGCAAAAGTTTAAGCTTTTGCAAGCTTTCCTAAATTCTGTACGACAGACATGGCATCAAAAATATGACAGATATGAGAAGACTATTGTGATAAAATGTTTACAGGAGCACAAACTGTTTGTATTAAATTTCCAAGAACGCTTTTATTTGAAGGAGTATTTAAAAATTCTGCTATGATTTATATATCTCTCCCCATTTCTTTTGCTGCTAATATTTGTTGCAGAAATTTTTGCCCTCCTTGTGATTCCTTAACGTTCTCATATTTTTTTACTGTAGGCATTAAAATATCCAACGATTTCAATTTCCGTTCTTTTATTGGTTTATAGAAATCAGTTGTATCGATTATATTAATTAAACTATTAAGTGCTTCTTCTCCTATTGCTAACGCATTTAGTACGTACTTTTTAAAATTCTTATCAAATACTTTATTTGTATGCATATTAGATTGTTATCATGACGGTTAAATACGTTGAATCTATAAAACTGCTCCTGTATTGTCACAACAGATTGTTCATTTACTATTATTCTTTGGGTTCCTATCCTTATATTTTGACTCACATGATCAAAGAAATTTGAATTTCGTGTGTTAACCTACGGGCCCTTACGGCTTTATTCCAGAACAAACGAGACAAACTATAAACATGAACAGATAATGATAATAATAATAACTGATAGGGCCAGAAATTCCCTTGGCCGATGTGAAAAATAAAAATCTTTGGGAATTTTGGTGGCAGCACCATATGCCGCTCTGAGAAGTATGAGATCTTAAGGGGGAAGTGGGGATCTGCGGAGACGATGGGTCGGAGTGGGGACGCGACAGCTGTACAGTGCGAGGATGCAGGGGTTACCGGGCCATTTGGACCTTACTCTATATTTAAATTAATATCTCGTTAAATATTTCCTCAAGAAATCTAATTCAAAAGCCATCGAATCCCAGATAGACTTCTTCATATTTTATTAAAATGAAATTTTTTCATCCTCGCAACGGTAACTGAGATAACAGCCTGTAAAGCAAAAAGTGGGCCAAAAATAATTAATTTTTGGCCGATACCGAGCTTAGAAAACGGCGTTTTAAAATCTCTTCCGAAATAAAGTCAACGGAGTTTCAATGTTAGCTGCAAAACAGTGTCTCAAATTTTAATACTTAAAAAATAGAACGTCTGCAGAAAATATTTTGATTTTTGGACATCTTATACTGCAATATTGTAGCTTTCTCATGATACCATTAGTTTGAATTTTGCATTTTGTGTACGCACGCACTGTACGATTTTCGTACGACTTATGGATCTAAAGTCCACAGGACATAAGCAACAAATCTGGCTAGTTCATATATTTTCATTTTAAAGTGCCCACACAAGTCACAATTCGGGCCGCTTTGCACTCTACTATTAGATCTTTTACCTGATTTAAGACCAACGGCCACCCTCGACTCATAAAGTTCAAAGTCTAACCAGATGTTTACAACTACCACGTTTACGATTTCCAACCCCTGAAATGATTCTCTGCAAGATTACTGCACTAGACTAGATGAGCACAATTGAAATTAGTGATGTGAACTTTCGGTACTTTTGAGTAATCGTTACTATTCGTTACTTTTAGGTTCAATACTCGTTACTTGTATTCGTTACTTTGATTACTTTGATTACTTTAGTATTTGGTATTAAAATATCTACAGACATGAAAGATCCACAATAATTAGCAAATCACTTAAAGTCATAAATAAAACAAAGATGTAATAAAAAAATATATATAAAAAATAAAACAAAAATTTAACAAAAAGAAATATAAAAAATAAATAAAATATAAAAAATCAAAAATAATAAATAAAGAATATAACAAAATCAACACAAACAACAATTAACAACTATAAAATTACTAATTTTAAAAGAAATCTTGATTAGCATTTAAAAAAATTATTTCAATTACCCCTACAAAACTGCCATGAAGAACCGATAAGGAAATTCCAAAGATAGCTGGTAATGCTTACCAGAAGTAAGGGTTGTTATAGAACCAAATGTCCGACACTTTACCTTATAACTATCATAAAAATAAATTTCTTAATTAGCTATTGTCTCTGCTGCAACCTTTTAACATGAAATGTATGATGTATGTAAACGCAGTAGAGCACGTGTAGGGCAAACATCTATACCATAACATTTTCAAAAATAAATCTAATAAAATAAGAGCACGAATCGATATTTATTTCCAGCTATTTATTGTGTATTTTTAACTTTTTGAATAGCCCAACAGAAGGGTAGTAAAGAGTAAACGACGTACCTGGTGGCGCATATTTGTTTTACCTGAAAATAAAAATTACTGGAGATCCCAGTCCGGGATTCCCAGTTTTGTTTTCTGTTCATTTCCACCTGCACATAACCATAAAAATATATAAGAAAAACTTAAAAAAATTCAATAAACAATATTACTTATCATATCATATCATTTCCTGTCGATAGTTAATTTATTAAATAATAGATAACTTACCAATAGATTTGTATTACAAAAAATTGGACAAGACTTATTTAATTCTTATTCAGTCTTTAATGTTAATTTTCTTTGTTAGTATTTAGCAAATGAATAGGAGTAAAGATTTAGTCATTAGAACGAAATAATGTCCATTATGAAAAATGTGTCCGATTTTTTGGAAGAATTTTTTTTATGATTGAAAGTGCCAACCTGGTGTAATTTTGTTATAATTCAGGTCAGCAGACCAAAGAATGCAAGAGATTATTGGCAATGATTGTAAAAGGTTCAATTGTGACAAAATTTAGATTGTGTCCAATTTTATAATTTTATTGTCACACATATCATTCATAAAAAAACTGTCTGTACTGTAGTTCAAGTTAGCTAGTCACCTAAAGCAGTGATCCACCCGTTTACCCATTAATCTTTAATATTTTTTGGTTTTTAAAACTGATTTACATCTACATTTAAAAAAAATAATTTCAGAATTTATTTACTTCTAATAAATACAGGGAAAAACGTTCATTTATTTATTTATTTTATTATTTATTTAATAACATAAATCAAGAACGAAAAGTACATTCCAGGTCCTTTGTAAAAACCACAACCGTGATGCGAATATTACATAATAATATTGACTTCATAAGCGTGAGCGACACCGAGACTAAGATCGAATATCCGAGACCGAGAATGGAGTACCGACTATTGAGTAACAAATGATTACTTTTTCTCTATCCCTACCGATGTACCGAAAGTAACGAAGTAATCAAAGTAATCAAAGTACCGATTGTAACGAATGATTACTTTGTACCGAGTACTCGTTCTGCAACCAACTACTCTCTAGTATCGAGTACTCAAAGTAATCAAAGTAACGAAAGTAATCAAAGTAACGAAAGTACCGAAAGTAACGAATACATTGTGGAACGAGTAATCGGTACTACGGGTCTTCTCGAGTAACGAGTACTCGAGTAACGAATGATTACTTTTTCGCCATCACTAATTGAAATAAGTGTCAGCACAATTGAGCACAAAACCAGCATAATTGAATGAACCAAAAATATTGTAAGAAAATGAAAAATAATTTGAGACTGGCGTTCAAGTCGTCCATCGAATTTGTTTTTAATTCTCTAGCTTTTTATCATTATTTTCACTCATATTTTTAGTGCCATTTCACTCATCTCAAATGTATTAGACAGTTTTTACGATACTTGTCATGTGAAAAATTTATACAAAGCATTTCCAGCAAAAAATGGCACATATTATTTGTAAAATGTGCAATTGCAACGAAAGTTGACAAATGTGGTTTATATCAAGAAAATTGTGCGGTGAAGTGCCAAGTTATATTAAAAATGTTTCTGTTCCCATTTCGGTTGTACGGCATGACAATCAACAGGAGTATCGAGTTCCGTCAAAACAAAGAACAATCTGAGCTCGCTGCTTCTTGAATTGAATGAACGTTACGTCTCTCTCACACTCATGATACTTAAAAACTTAGTGACACCTATGGAGTAAAAGCAGTAGCAGGGAATTTATAACAGTTTTGGAGCGATCGTTTGTGCGGTCGCTAAAATATGGCCTTGAAGTATTCCAGGCAGAGCGCCGCCTGGTGGCTGGAATACTTTTTCTTGTTCGCAAAATTACATGGGATCGACAACTCTTTATATTATTCACTCAACGGTTTGGGCGACTTCGACTGTGGGGGATTTCGGAAAAGGTGTGGAGAAAGGCAAGAGCCTTTTGGCACTCCGGCCAATGTGAGACGGATGGTTGGTTTAGCGTCTTCTATTTTAATTTGGAAGTTACGGTTTGATAGATAGAAATGAATGATTTTAATTATGTAGTTAGGGTATTGTAAGTGAATTAATTTTTGTAGTAGCCCGGAGTGCCACACGCGTTCAAATGTCTTTGAGACATCCAGAAACACGGCGCCTCTAATTTGTTTTCAGTCAAAGCTGTCGTAGCAGTGTTCAGCTACACGGAGTACTTGTTGAGTTGTGGATAAGTTGGCCGAATTGGGTGTCTGGCAGTATGTTTTGTGCGGTTGTGTGTGCTTGTAGCCGATCGACGACACATTTCTCGGCTAGTTTGCCTATTGAAGATAACAGGCTTATGGCCCGAGTAAAAATATTTGCTGCACCGAAACAGCACCGAAGCACTGCTTATGCCTACCAATAAAATAGCCCCGAAGCACCACCGAATCAATACTCCTTGGGAAACTGAGAGCCCTGAACGGGCACTGAAACCGTCCTGAACGGGGCCCGAAGCACTACCGCACTGTCTACCGAAGCAAATCCGAACGGGCCCTGAAGCACTACTGCACTACCTGCCGAAGCAGTACCGAACGGGGTCTGAAGCACTACCGCACGGTCTACCGAAGCAGTACCGAACGGGGCCTGAAGCACTACCGCACGGTCTACCGAAGCAGTACCGAACGGGGCCTGAAGCACTATTGCTATTATTACAATATAAAATATGCAGATTAATTAATTAATTGAATAAGCCTTTGATTAATTTATAATTAGATACTTTCTATTAATATCTCTTTTATTACCTTACATATCACTTCTACTTTTACAAAAAATATTTATGTTAAATCTGCAAATGGAAACAATAGGTGTTATTTGTTTACCAAACATGTATTGAAAATTTAAAACGGTGTACATATCCAGTTCCTAATACTGCAAAAGACATTCGTAATACTTAAGATTATACATTGGTTGTATTTAAATTTGATGATGTCCCAATTTTCACAAGTTGATCATCGCTATAAATTGAGTCTAGCATAACCCTAACAAATTCACGGGGGTATGATTAGCCTTTGCCCACGCTGTATCCAAATCGCTCACAGTGCATGATAGCTTTAATACTTGATCATTGATCTGTAACATCCAAATTTAGTTGTCTGACCTATGAAATGACTTATAGTTTTTAGCTTTTGTAAGAATTCCGGTGATGCTGTAAATACACAAGATATTTTTTAATCATATAAAAATAAAAAGTATTAATTCAAAACATGACATGAAATTACTATACGGCTGCAGCGATTCACATCTCAGGCATTTTCGTGAGCTGGGGTTATCATCTATGTTGGTGACTGTTCGTGATGGTGGGGCATCTCTCTTAATTTCTTCCCTTTTTTCCTAAGGAATCGTTAATTTCGGTAAATCATTATTTCGGACAGGTGATACGTTTGTCATATTAAGTGGAAGCATTTTCGATATTCCTTTGTTCACATTCTTGCGACCCTTCATCTTCGCCAGTAATTTTTCTTTATCATTATTCTTCAAATGTTTATTCATGGCAATAATATTTTTCGGATAAACTTTTTTAATTATTTTTCCAAAAATATCGACATCTAGCGATTCTAGATATGCTTTGTTAGCTATAAACAATAAAATCATTATTATTTCCGCGAAAAGAAATATTTTAAATTTTAAATTTTTTAGATTTTACAAGTTGCCCGAGTATAGAAAATAATGGGAATTAAATTTGAAATATTTTTTCGAATTTGTCACAAAACGTTATACCTGAGTTTATTCTTGAGGCTCTAATGTATTTATATGGCCCTGACCACTCTTTGGCAAACTGTCTCTGGGAAAAACCCCGGGAATTCCCCAAAACATATTGAAGTCTTTTATTTATAATTAAAATTGAAATTTTTTTTATCAAATATTGAATTTATTGATTCATTTATTTATCCAGTATTGAATTCGGTAATATAAGATCAAAATGCTAACATTGAAACTCCGTTGACTTTATATCGGAAGAGATTTTAAAACTCCGTTTTCTCAGTTCGGCATTGGTCAAAAATTAATTCTTTTTGGCCCACTTTTTGCTTTACAGGCTGTTATCTCAGTTACCGTTGCGAGGATCAAAAAATTTCATTTTAATAAAATATGAAGAAGTCTATCTGGGTTACGATGGCTTTTGAATTAGATTTTTTGGGGAAATATTTAACGAGATATTAATTTAAATATAGAGTAAGGTCAAAATGGCCCGGTAACCCCTACATCCTCGCACTGTACAGCTGTCGCGTTCCCACTCCGACCCATCGTCTCCGCAGATCCCCACTTCCTCATATTTCTCAGAGCGGCCTGTGGTGCTGCCACCAAAATTCCCAAAGATGTTTATTTTTCACATCGGCCAAAGGAATTTCGGGCCCTATCAGTTATTATTATTATTATCTGTTCATCTTTATAGTTTGTCTCGTTTGTTCTGGAATAAAGCCGTAAGGGCCCGTAGGTTAACACACGAAATTCAAATTTCTTTGATCATGTGAGTCAAAATATAGGAATAGGAACCCAAAGAATAATAGTAGATGAACAATCTGTTGTGACAATATAGGAGCAGCTTTATAGATTCAACGTATTTAACCGTCATGATAACAATCTAGTATGCATACAAATAAAGTATTTGATAAGAATTTTGAAAAGTCCGTATTAAATGCATTAGCAATAGGAGAAGAAGCACTTAATAGTTTAATTAATATAATCGATGCAACTGATTTCTATAAACCAATAAAAGAACGGAAATTGAAATCGTTGTATATTTTAAGGCCTACAGTAAAAAAATATGAGAACGTTAAGGAATCACACGGAGGGCAAAAATTTCTGCAGCAAATATTGGCAGCAAAAGAAATGGGGAGATATATAAATCATAGAAGAATTTTTAAATACTCCTTCAAATAAAAGCGTTCTTGGAAATATAATACAAACAGTTTGTGCTCCTGTAAATATTTTATCACAATAATCTTCTCATATCTGTCATATTTTTGATGCCATGTCTGTCGTACAGAATTTAGGAAAGCTTGAAAAAGCTTAATCTTTTGCAGAATACCTTAACATAGTCAATGAAATTATATTTAGAAACAGGTACATTTCACAGAGGATAGATGTAGTTTTTGATCATTACTTAGAAAACTATTAAGAATTCCACGCGCATTAAAAGAGGCTTCGGAAGGGCTATTAACCATTCCCCCAAAAATTTCACTTGTTCATCAATTCTATTTTTAATAAAAAATAGTTGACAATTTTTTTGTCTAAGCATCTATTTGAATATTCAAAATCCGCTAACTTGGAGCTTATTATAAGTGGGGGATTCTAGCATATTCTTGAATATAAAAGTAATTTTTAACTTGTAGAGAAATTATTAAATTTTGATTATGAAAAGGCAGATATAAGAATGTTGTTTTGTTACACATATTATCTGCAAAGAGAGCTGGATACACTAGGTGCATTATAGACTGCAATGCACTGATGTCTTAGTTTTTCTTGCCTACTTAAAAGATCAATTAACAGAAGAAATTTAGAGCACACAAAATTGTCTCAAATTTGTTACCGTTCACGAGATTAATATGGATATTTGCTTTTCGAAAAATTTACCTGCATTTTATGCTGTGATTGGATGTGACACCACTAGTCAATTTAATGGACTAAGAAAGAAACTGTGCTGGATGATTTATGTACGGTATTACAAATTACTTGATGGAGTTGGTATTATAGAATTTGGTGATAAATTATTTAAAAAATGCACAATTTTGTCTTTAAATTATACACAAATAATAGCGATGTTGTATCTGTGAATGATCTAAGATCAATACTCGCAATCTCAAACACCATAGATAAGTTACCTCATACAGAAAGCAGTTTAAAGCAAAGCTGTTTGAGGGCATATTACCAAACAAAAGTGTGGATAAATAGCTAAGAACCAAAACCCAAATTGCCAAATTTACTTGAGTATGAGTGGATGTATAATGAATAGGATGAGATCTTGCTCGGGCCATTTTGATGTTACTCTACATTTATATTAATATCTTGTTAAATATGTCCCCAAAAAATCTGATTCAAAAACCATCGTGATCCAGAAATTCTTCATATTTTATTAAAATGAAATTTTTTTCTTCGCGCAATGGGAACTGAGATAACAGCGTGTAAAGCAAAAAGTGGACCAAAAATATAAAAAATTTTAAATATTTTTTCGATATCGAACTGAGAAAACGGCGTTTTAAAATCTTTTCCGAAAAAAAGTCAACGGCGTTTTAATGTTAGCTTCAAAACAGTGTCTCAAACTTTAATATTTTAAAAATAGAACGTCTACAGAGAATATTTTGCTTTTTGGACACCTTATACTACAATATTGTGACTTTCTCGTAATACCATTAGTTTGAATTTTGCATTTTGTGTCCGCACGCACTGTACGATTTTCGTACGACTTATGGATCTAAAATCCACAGGACATAAGCAACAAATCTGGCTAGTTCATATATTTTCATTTTGAAGTGCCCACAGAATCGCTTAAAACGCATCTTTTCTCAGCGCGAGCACTTTACTTAAAGGGTAAAATTGGTCGAGATAGCCGTTTCGAACTAGCATACAGTGAAAATCAAAATCATTGTCATTACTATTTTGAAACTATCTGAAGAAGCACGAAGTTTCTTCATTGCTATCATCATGTTGTATGGCACGAAAAGAAACGTGTACAAGTGTTAATTCGATTTTTTATCTTCTTTGAAATATAGAATTATTAATCATAATTAATCACAATAATCCAAATTTGCATTTCTTTTGGATTCCACAATGTGATTCATTACGAATGGTATGGCTTTCGAATATTGGGAATCCTGCTCTTTTTCGTTTAGAAAAAAAGCAACTTGTTTCAAGCCTTGTGTGCAGTGAGCATTTTAATAAAGACTACTTCTTGTGAAACATGTGCAATAACATATTTAGCAGGCTATATTGTTATAAAAATTCAAAAAAATTTAACTGCACGTTTTGTAGAGCTGCAATGATAAAAGAGGAGATATTGCCAGTAGAAAAATTCTTATCAAATACTTCATTTGTATGCATATTAGATTGTCATCATGACGGTTAAATACGTTGAATCTATGAAACTGCTCCTGTAATGTCACAACAGATTGTTCATCTACTACTATTCTTTGAGTTCCTATCTCTATATTTTGACTCACAATTGAATTTTGTGTGTTAACTTATGGGCCCTTACGGCTTTATTCTAAGACAAACGAGACAAACTATAAACATGAACAGATAATAATAATAATAATAATTGATAGGACCCGAAAATTCCCTTGGCCGATGTGAAAATTAAACATCTTTGAGAATTTCGGTGGCAGCGTCACATGCCGCTTTCAGAAGTAAGAAACATCAACATGGTAAACCCTCATGTCAATAACGGTGTTCATGAGCCCGCTGAAGAAATTTGATATTTGTTGCTTTGTTTTGAAAACTTGGCTTATCTGAAATGCCGTTTAACGTCCTTCAGATATTTTTTCTTTGCAAACGGATATCTACTTAACTGGGTTCTGACTCCGAATACAAATAAAACTTGTTTTAGCTCTTGGTCAAAGTGTGGCAGCACTCAACAGCGACATTTGCTGAACTTTTGTTATTGTACAAAATTCCCTATGCGTTGACACCTCTTTATATTATTCACTCAACGTTTCCGTCAAGCATCGCCGATTGGTCCATTTTTCTGGACTCTGATCGCGTACCTGGAGCCACGAGTTTCTGTTGGTAATTGGTAATACTCCGTAATATTGGTGAGTACCATTTCATTTACCCGTAATTGGATCTCACATCACGGTCATCTATTGCGAAGTTACGACGCGTTCGATAAATCCCACATGATGCCTAAACAAAACGTTTCGACTCCTTCCGGACTAATAACGCTCACCAATGAACAATTGCTACACGGTTTCCAAATTTCTGCGTCACCGGCTCCCGTAACCTTTTCTACTTCTGGCAACTTTTCGAAATGCCAGACTCGCTTTGATGGTAAACCAGTCAGATGTGAATGCGTTCATAGATGCCATTGAGGTGTAGAAAAGAGAGAATCTACCATAGCACCGATACGCCACTGCATCCAAAGGTTTGGAGCTGCTTCGAGGATACGTATTTCCGTACTTCGGTGGTGCTTCAGTAGCATTCGAATTTATTGGGGATTTAATGTCGTGCGTTCGGAGCCCGTTCGGGACTCCTACGCATCCGAGTAAATTTTATTACGACGTTCGACAGTGCTTCAGTTGTGCTTCGGGCCCGACGATTTCTGCAGTAGTGCTTCGGGTATTTTCATTTTTACTCGGGGGGGCGGTAATTTGCAGGGATTTTAGGGCTTTTCCCGGGTTTCTGGATTAAGATAATATCCGCAATTTTCCATGAATCGGGAAAGTGACCTGTTTGTAGAATAGCGTTGAAGATGGCGGTGGAAAAATTTTCAGAGACTGATTAGTAATTCCGTCTGGCCCAGGGGCTTTTTTTTGCGAGTTTTTTTATTTGTTAGAATTTCTTTTGACGCGATTAGCTTAAGTGTTTCGGTGTTAGTGTATTTATGTGGTATAGGACAAATCTTTCAGTTTGTCTCTCGTGTATTGGGTCCGTATATGTTGTGTCGATTGTGAATTGTTGTTGCAAACTATCGGCGAATAGTTTGGCTTTTTCGATTAGGGAGCATGCTGTTCTCATTGGACCATTGAGTGGCGGAATGGCGCGCGAGGTCGCTTGTCTTAAGACTCGTATCATGTTCCAGAGTGAGTTTGAGTTTTTGTTCAGTGAGGTGAGTTTGTCTTGCCATCTCTCGTTTGCATGATCGTGCAGGGATTGTCTCAGCGCATTTTGCAGGTGGTTTAACTTCGTTTTGTCCTGAGGGGCGAGCGTTATTTCGTAGCGACGCTTTGCGCGATTTTGCTCCCGTATTTGATCTCTGATGCGATCTGGCAAGACGGGTCGGGGTGGTGTTGAATGTTTTGTGTTTTTTGCGTGTTCTGTTGCCGCGATGATAGTGGCTTCGAGACTTTTTGCGCTTGTGATTAGGTCGTTTTGTTGTTAATTATGGGGACTGATCCCAGAAGGTCTTTCAATCTGTCTCTGAATTTGTTCCAGTTTAGTTTTGGCGAAGAAGTTAGGTCATTCGAAATTGTGTCCAATTGAAGCATCATGGGGTTGTGATCTGAATTAAGGGCAGACAGTGCGTATATTGAAGATATTAGGGGGACATTTTTAAGAAGAGCGATATTCAAAACGTTTGAAGAGTCATAGGGTAAGAAGTGGGTGGGTTCTCTGGGGCTTAGGGTGGCTATATCGTGTTGGGTGGTGTAATCAAACATTGTTCGTCCGTCTCTGTTTATTTGGTGACCAGGACGGGTGTTTGCAGTTGAAGTCGTCTGCTCCGATTGTGGGTGTGTTGTCGGGAAAAATTGTCTGAAGATCTTGGTCAGTTAAAAGTTTATTCGGAGGTTTGTATGCGGAGATGATTTTGATTGGGCATGAGGAGGTTTCTACGATGATAGCGGTTGCTTCAACATTGGGAGCAGCCAGGTCTAGAATTACGTAATGCTTTAACGCTTTTTTCACGAAAACTGCTGTACCGCCACCTTGGCCGGTGGCTCTGTAAGTCTTATAAGTGATGCAGTTTTGAATAAATATTTTGTTGCAAGGTTTTGTGTGTGTTTCGTTCACGAGCATGATGTCTAGGTCGTGCTCGTGTATGAAATTTGAAAGCTCTAGCTTCTTTACTACTAACCCGGCCGCTTTCCAAAATGCAAGGGAGAGGGATTGTGGTGTTATTTTTTGTGACATTACAGGTTGTTTAGGATAATAAACATGGATGACTTGAAAGTTTGTTTTGGACATTTGGATTTGTTCTGCTAAATGCCAACATAAGATCGGATAGAGCAGCGGCGACTTTGCGCCGAAATTGCTACTTGACGTTGCTACTTGATGTGAGGTTGGAGGGTTTTTGGTGGAGTTGGAGGCTTGATTGTGGGTTTTGGGTGTAGGAGTTTTCCATACCGGGGTGGTTGGGAAAGGAGCTGGGATGAATTTTGGGTTTTGTGCGGATTTTGGATCGGCTGCGCATCCGCGGTAGTTGGCCGGATGGGCTTGACCACATAACACAATAGTGTCTCTAGATGTAGCTAAAGCCTTTGATCGAGTGTGGCACTCTGGCCTTCTATACAAACTTATTGAATTAAATTACCCCAAAAGTCTCATTAAAATCATCAGTTCTTTTTTAAATAGTAGTGAATTTCAAGTAAACATAGATAGCGTTAAATCAACAACCAGATCACAAACAGCCGGCGTACCGCAAGGCGCGGTTCTATCTCCGCATCTATTTAATATTTACACCTCAGACATCCCACAAACGACTTTTGTAGAGTTAGCACAATATGCTGACGACGCAGCTATAATGGTCAGAAGTAAGCATCCATACTTAATCCTAGACAAGTTAGAAAAAACGCTAGACTCTCTCGAGGCATATTACCATACACAAAAGTAAGAGCACCGCGGTATTATTCACTCGTAGACGAGTTAAACCAACTGGTCAATCGGATATTTTCAACGAGAGAATTCCATGCAAAGACCACGCGAAATACTTGGGTGTCACCCTTGACAAAGGCTTAGCCATTGATTATTTATCTCTACTAGATGGTCAACCTCCATTTCCTCCAAATGTTAAAAGATGGCAGCACAATGAAAAATTTCTGATTAAATTTGTAAAAGTTTGCGTCTCGGCTAAACTATCCAACAGCACAATTTATAGAATGAAACGTGCTTATTCCCGAAACGTCATCCCCCAATTTAGCAGGTAGTTTTGCCGTCCCACACCCAGCACCCACACCATTGTGAGGGTTGAGAGGAAACAGTCGCGGTCGACCCATTTTGAACATTTTAACCATGCTGGCACTTCTTGTCCGCGGCTCAACATGGTTGTGGAAGTTTCGGTTCCGGTAGATAATAAATAAATTCGGATTCAACAATTTTAACTTGGCGTGTAACTGGGTAACTTTTAACTGGGGGGTAATATCGGAGTCGTGAGGCACAACATTGTAAAAATTTTCATAATGTTCGTCGGAGTTTTTGAATATTATTTTACACTAGCGGACCGGACAGACGTTCACCTGCCCAAATTTCAATAAATTTGTGATTGTTTTGTGAATTTCTGTTAAGCTATTGAAAATGTGTAAATAAAGTAAAATTGAGAAAAAAAGTATTTCTGAGTAATCATTGATTCACAATTTGACAATCAGCTAAATAAACAATAAGTAAAACAAATGTAATTTTATAAAATTTAGGCCAGAATGCGTGTTTATAGATTTTTCTTCAGATCCTTGAGGCTTTTTTTCGATGAAAACATTTAATTAAGTTATTTTTATCCCGGAACCCCCAACAAACAAAACAAAAAATAATTAACTAAAAATGTCCGAATTTTTCGACTTTTAGTTATAATTGTAACAATTTTCATTGTGAGAATTTATGCAATACCATAACGAACAAAACAAAAAAAGAATTACGCATATCCCACGTTTAAACAAAAATCCCATAGAAAGAAGCACTTTCAGCTTTTTCAAAATTTTCCCATTTTTTGAGCCACTTTTCCCATCTTTCTGTTTCTAAAAACCTTATTCGGAAAATAACTTATATTTTAAAAAACTTGGCCAAATCGGTCAGGCTAATATTTAATTTTCTAATTTTTGATAAAACAATATTATTATCATTTCATTCCTTTATCAGTTCTGAATGTACCGCATCACATCATTACACGTAATCTGCCATCATGACGGTCCGTTCATTTTCACCAAGCACAAACAGCCAAGTGTTATTAGACAAGGCCGTTCTACTTCCTGGCCTGTAACAGTCATAAACTACCCATAACGGTAATCTAGTCTGCGGGGTAGTTATAATTTATTTTTAGATTAGTTCGGACTCAAACCTTTCGCTTCAAATTTTGTACGCGACACACTTGTCCTACGACATCTAGCGGTACTAGTCCATAAACACAACGAGGTTGACCGTCTATATAAGTAAAAAGTCAATGGCTTAACGTTTTCCAAGCATATTGATATGGCTAGGAATAAAGCACGGGGATGTATAGCGCAATTATTCCCGCTGCCTTGTCGTAAAAGTAAGCTTTCTTCAAACAACAAATTCCGTATGTATATGAAGCAATAATCCGACCTATAATGACGTATGCTTCTCCTGTATGGAGCCACGCTGCCCCCACCCATATTAACAAAATCCAGATAATACAAAACAAATCGTTGCGCATGGTTTTTAATGCACCCCGGTTCGTTCGAAACAAGTCCTTACACAGAGACTCTGGTATCGAGTACATCCATGATTTCTTGAAAGATACCGCCTCCAAATTCTTTGCTTCAGCAGCCGTCCATTTTAATCCCCTCATCCGTAAAGCCGTCGACTACGAAGAGGAGCCACCTTTCCGGCTTAAACGCCCCAAAATGGTGTTAAACGGCTAACACCGCTCGTGAATTCTGACGACGGCAATTCAGCCACCATCTAATTCTCCTCACCCCATAGCGAAATTTATCTGTGTCAAGACAAATGAGCAAAGGAACCAGGTTCCGGCTCAATTGCCAAGATCAAGTCAAAGTCAAAAGGACCGGGATTCAGATCCGAACTTCCGAGCTCCCGACAGTCTGTATTGATTTTATCGAACGGCGTCCCGTGAATCTTCCGAAATTTCGATTTTGTGTTTTTTTTTTCACCGTCTCAATTAAATTCCGTTTTGCTTTCATTAATTTCCGTTCAAGTTATATTAATTTTTGTGTTTCTTTCACTGTGTTTCTTCAAGTTCAATTATATTTAAAATCCGAAAAGCCGCGTCCGAACTAAGTGCCTGTGATTGTGTTGAAAGTGGTTGACCAACCCCTTTTTGGATTACCAGGTGGCACTCCCATTTCTAGCAGCAGCATGTCTCTTCCGGTGCGAAGATCCAGGTTAGTCCATAATTAGAACATACGGCTGTAGCAAAGGTGATTTAACAAATGTGGAAATAACTCCCCCAAAGCCTTCAGGTTTTGCTTACGAGCAAGCTTTTAATTCTTAAATTCTTCTTGTCCAACGTGACTTCGTCACGTCAAGTTGAATCAATATCAAGTCTCACCCAACAGTAGAAAACTGTGGTGGAAACTCTTTCAGCGATCTCAGCAAGACGATCAAGTCTTGTTTTATTTCTTTAATACAATTCTGCGCTTCCTCCTTCCATTTAACCATTTCCCATGGTCGGATAAATTTCGTTCGGGGAATTCGAACAAGACCTTCGTGTCTACCGGTGTTTTCCAGGGGTGTTTTCCGACTATTACGAAGTTGTGTCCATCGAGGGAATAAAGAGGTCCGAGGCCCTGGCTTAAGCCTAAACATTTTTATTACTGATGCCCCAAGGGGATAGGTAAAATGCAGTTATCCCAAAAAAACCAACCCTTCCCTAAATAAATAATGAAAATTAATTAACTGCCATCGATAGAGCAAGAAAGGCATAACGGGTCGCTAAATTACCTTCTGTTACCCGGGGACCGGCTACCGCGACGCGAGGGAATCTTAGCTAAGCGCCAGGGAAGTTTAGGCATCAAATTTTGACGACTCGACCGTAGGTGCTGTATTTACTGTATTTACAATTAATTTGGGCAACTCATTTCCAAGGTGCAAGGCAGTAGTCAAAGTCAAGCAAAAACGGCAAGCGCCGGGCTCCGCTGGATAAATAGGCGCACACCGACCAGCGACCGCCGGCATTATTTTGGGTCTAACGTGCTCACGATGAATACGAAACATAATAACTTTTTAAATTTTGAATGACTCGTTCTAAAATATTGGAAATACTTCTTCTCATAATAGTGCTTTTTAAATATTTCTTTTTTGATTAATTTTTTGCATATAAAATAATTTTTTTTATTTCCTTTTTTTTAATTTAACTAATTTACACACTAAACGCAAAACACAGAATTACAACTAATTCCCTTTTTTGTTGTAAAAATATTTTGAAAACTTTGTCTCGAATCAAAGACGATTTATTATCGTCCTTGCTTGAGCGCAGGTAGTCTGTTTAGTTTTTGGGTCGAAATGACGGTCACCGCTGGTTAGGTAAGCGGTGTACACAATTTCGCCGGGCTCCGCTGTGCTGGTTAGGGAGGCAATAAATTCTCTGTGGCCTTTCTACTTAAAAAAATATTTAATAATTTGGAAATACTCTGCCATTTATGGGCCATAAATATTTAAAACGCTAACCACTCTGTTTGGAAGAGGACAAAATTTAATTGTTTTTACGATTTTTAGCGTTTTCACCAGGCTACCGGCTATCGTCGTAGGAGTGCTTTCAGATAAATAATCATTAAGAAAAATTTATAGACTGGTTCTTTCTAATTCTGACTGCACGCGTTCGGAAAATGCCTGTTGCTGCTTTGGAATGGTTAAAATTTACAGGACAAGATTTGCTTTCAACTAAGTTAAAGTTGGCTACAATCCCTGAAGATGCTTGACTCAACCAAACGAAAAAAAAATGTAAATACCAATAAATCACAAAATAGTGACCAAATTCTATGTTAACCTTTCCGAAGTTAACTTTGACGTTAAAATGCGATTTACTTGGTTAGTTGTGTGTATAATGTACTCACAAATCGTTGGATATTGCGCGTAAATGTCACAGAATTGTGCATCCACTTAGTGGGACTGTTAAATGTGGATGGTCGATTGTTAGGAGACAACAGAAAAAGCGCCGATGGTTTTTGTAGTTACGCCCACGGTGTAATATAAGATAGGTGATCCAACCGCGGCAATTTCTGCAGCAGTCAAGAGTCATGATCGCTGTTACAGTTTCCGAGCGGTGGGGGTAGAGAAGGACAGACGATGTAGGCCGAAGTTTGCGCGCCAAGACATAGGGAAAGGTCCGCGATTGATCATTAATTCCGTTTATGAAAAGGTATTTAAAAAATAGGATGTAAGTGTGTAGTGCTAAATTGTAGTATTGGCTATAAAACGCGCCCGGAAAAATTTTTGCTATTCAAAGTGCCGTTTCATCGCTATTTAAGCTGGCAACTTGTTTCCTTACTTTTACAGATTTCTAATTGAAACCACGGTGTAATATATCTTATATTACACCGTAATTTAAATAGTTATTCCATAGCTTAGTTTATATTTTTTATCAATTTTTTGGAACGGTACGGAAAGCTGAATGTTCTAACGATCATCCTACCATGGTCACATTTCTCCAACTTTATAGAATGTTGTCGGTTTACAAATTACTTAAACCACCCCAATTTGGAAACTGTACAATATTAGACAATAATTCCTCCACTACAGTGCAAAAGCGGGCGTTGAATTTCAATACATTTAAGGCTGTTTTTTCCGGAAGTGTTAAGTCGTCGAGAAACGTACCTTTAGAAGAAATTCAACACAAGATTCTAGTCATTTTGAATTCACCTGATTTGAACCCCTTGGATGAGTAAAATTTAATTGATAGTGTTGATCTGAATATTGCATTTGATGATCAAAATAAATCTTGCATTGTATACTATCTCTGTAGTTTTGTTTTAAACAAAATTTATAATATGACTTAACGTGTTGTCGCAATGTTTCATATCAAAAGAATATTGACACGTCAGTACAGGAAGCTTTCTTGATTTGCCTCAAGGCAAGGGGTAGATTAAACCATTCTAATAATAATTTTTTTATAACTGGACAAAAGTTGGAAGATATTTTGTTTAAACATATACAAAAAGTAGATGTATTAGATTTAGCTCTGAAAGAATTTTTTAATTGTAAATTAGATCTCAAAATTAATGCATCATCTACATGCGACACGCGTCAAAATGATATTATATCAAAATTTATTTCATTTTATATCTAAATGAAAATTAAACAGTTTTATAAACGAGAAGACAAGAAGAGAAGTAAAGCTTTTTCTAAGAAGAATCACGAGTTAAAACTTCAATTTACTTAATTTTTTGAAATATTGTATGGGTGTACGTTGATGCATGTTTAGTAAACTGAAACTTTTTAAAATATCATGTTATGGTTTTTTAATCCATTAAACATAATACTAATTCAGCGGCATCTCTTAACAAGATCGTCTCATACCGCAGCGAGAGTTGAAAAAGGACGATTAGGGAAGGCTCGGCCTACTCTATATTCTGCCTCTCTCGCACCGCTGTTACAGCGATCGTGACAAGTTTGCGGGCCGGTACGCTCACCTATCTTATATTACACCGTGGTTACGCCCAATTTTGCAGCGGGAGATTCAAATACTTATTACCCGGTTGTCGTGCCTATTGTGTTTCTACACGATCATTTTTATTCTTTACGGTCAGGGTGTACCTCGGCTATCGCATCCGGGTTCTAACTGATCCATCACTTAACCTGGCACCCCCGGTACACAGTCCGGTGGGGAGGCTTACCCCCACTCCCACAACAGTGCCCTTACACAAAAATGGTTGGGAATCACGAGGAAATGTCACAGAATTGTGGATCAAGTTAGCCACCCCGTTAAATATGTAAATACCGTCAGAAGGCTTTGTAAAATTATTGCTTTGATAGCTCGGTGTTTTGAAGTTTTCCTTGTTCAGCGAACAAGGGGGTAACGTAGGGAATACTAAAACCACTGTTACTCAACAAAATTCGAGCATTTATTTCTCTATAAGTGAACCGAACTGATTACTACGATTGCTGCGAAGTGAGTTGGTTTTAAAATCTTACAACCTAACAAAAATTAAAATTCTAAAGGTGGGGGGTATTTCCTCCAAACAGGTAGATGGTTGTCGGTATTTTAGTGACGGACTGCACATGCCGCCCTCCCTGAAGTCAAGGGGCTTCAAAAAGATGAAATCATAAAGTCATAAAAATATTAAATCAAAGTTGAATAATTAAAAAATTATAATGATAAAAACTTCGATTAAACTGAATTACGTGTCATATATAAAAAAAATAAAATAAAAACTAAACAACAATACAAATAAATGTTCATTAATTCAGAAACATGTTCAATTTCTTTTAACGCACACAAGTAGGTAATTGATCGTTGACACTACACGAACATATTGGTGTTAATCGTTACTGTTCACCGGCAATACACACACTTTACGGATTGAACGTTTTATTATACCGTTCGCCACCTTCACCTCCACTACGCGGACCACGCCGTCGTCGCCGGGGTAAAGCTTGATGACACGTCCTAACTTTCAACACATTGAGCGTTGGTTGTCGTCGACGACGAGGACGAGAGCACCCAGCGCGAGTGATGTTGTTGAACCTTGGCGCTATTTGGTCTTCTGTTGCAGCTGGGATAAATATTCACGAGTGTAGCGCTTCCAGAACGATTGTCGCATTTGTTTTACCCGTTGCCAACGGCTGAGTCTATTTTCCTTTATTTCCGTGTAGTCTGGGTTGTTAATGGTTGACCAATAAGAAAATGCCCGGGGGTAAAAGCATCTAGGTCATTTGGGTCACTAGTCATGGGCGTAATAGGGCACGAATTCAAAATTGCTTCAATTCGAGCGAACAGCGTCATGACCTCTTCATACGTCAAATAAGAAGCCCCCATAACACGTTTTAAATGACCTTTGACCGCCTTGACGTTAATTTCCCATAACCCACCCATATGAGGAGATTGCGGTGGGATGAAATGCCATTGTACCCCTTGAGATGCGAGATCATTGACCACATCTTGAAATTTCGATGTTTTAAATAATGTTGCAAAGTTGTCGAGCTCGCGCTTGCCACCCTGAAAATTGGTGGCATTATCCGAGTACAAGTGAGCTACGTGACCTCGTCGGCTAACGAAACGTCTTAGAGCATTTATGAATGATTCCGTGGTCAAATCACTCACTAGCTCCAGATGTACAGACTTCGTTGCGAAGCACACGAGCAGCGCTACATACACCTTTACGGTTCGTTTTCCGCGACCACGATACTCTTTTATAAGTAGGGGACTCAAATAATCAACCCCAGAAATAAGAAAGGGCCGACTTGGTTGCACACGGTGCTTGGGTAAATTACCCATTATTTTATGGGCAAGCGTGAGTTTTACTCGAAAACACGTTACGCATTCGTGAATGAGTTTTCGGATGGTACTTGGTGGTGAAATTATCCAAATTTTTTGTCGCAAATGCGCTAGTGTTCCTTGGATTCCGGCATGCAATTGTGATTGATGCGCTTGAATGATAATCAGCTTGCTGATATGATGATTTTTAGGTAAGAGTAAAGGATGTTTGGCTTCATAACTAATGGGAGCATTTCGAAGGCGACCTCCTACGCGAATTAAGCCGTCGCCGTCCAAGAATGGGGACAACGAAAGAAGATTTGAATCAGCCGCGACCGAATTGCATTTTTTAACATTAATAAATCACCAGAAAACGTGACTTAACGATACGAGAAGTAGAGACCTTAATTTCCCTATAAGTTAGCGGACCCGAAATCCGTTCTGTTTTCTTAGATTTGGATTGAGCGTTCCGCAAGAAACAAATACACCACGCTACTATTTTCTGAACTTTCGTAAAGAACGAGTACATCGCGAAGAGTTCCCACTCCTTAGAGTTGACCGACACGGCAGCCATTGACACATTGCGTTTCTCCGGGTCTGGTTGTAAATTATTAACTGCATCATTTGGATGCTTTGGCCATTCTTTGATGGGCTTATTTAGGAAAGGTGGACCGTTCCACCAAATTTCAGCGTCTATCAGTTCACGAGGGGAAGCGCCACGACTTAAAATATCGGCGGCATTAGCAATTGAAGGAACGTATTTCCATTCAATAACGCTGGACAAATTATGAATTTCAGCTATACGGTTAGCCACGAAAGTTTTATAATTGTACGGACCATTTTTTATCCAGGCTAATACTATGGTGCTATCTACAAACAAGTATCTTTTCGATATGGTCATATCTAATGCCCTTTGCGTATTTTGAGCAAGTCGCGCGAGCAATAGAGCTCCGCTCAATTCAAGCCGCGGTATTGTTGTGGTTTTTAGGGGAGCAATCCTAGATTTTGCGCAAAGAATTTGAGAGAAATATTTTCCATTTACGGTGGCGAGTAAGTAAATGACAGCTCCGTAACCATCTTGCGACGCATCTGAGAAACCTGCAATTTCGACCGAATCTAAGTCACGTGGATATGGTGTTTTTAACTTAGATTTTCTCTTTGATGCGACGGGAACGAGCTTGTGGATAACGAAAGGTAGGGTTGCGCGAAATTAAACGCGTAACAACAAATGCAATTAAAATTGAGGTTTATTTACGTCATTCCAAATTACTTCCAGTAAATGCGACGACCAGATGCCTCTGGTTGACGATCTGTTGATCGGCCGGCGAGGACGTCCATTAAAATGTGGAGCGCTACGACGAGGTGTCGGATGTCCACCTAACGTGGAGCAGCGACGACGAAGGGTTTCGAAGCAGCGGTGTGAAGATGACTTTGACGACCGGCCTGCAGAGCTTCTAGTGGAAGCGAAGAAAGCGAAACAAACGAATAGTGGAGTGTCGACGGAGGAAATCGGTGAGGTCTCTATCGACAGACGACAAGATTAATACTCATGGCGATGGCGCGGAGGCTCTTGGGCATCGCTGGTTTTGCACGGCGGTATGCGCCTTTTAAGTGTCGTGTTCCCTAAATTGGTTGGTGGTTAATCACAGCGCAAATTTTGCGGGCGATTCAAAACGAAGACTCAAATCTTGCCGCCACCAAAGTCACCAACAAGAGGGTGATTTTCTAATGCAAAATGAAATGTAGCCTCTCATGGGCACACAAACAAGCAAATAATGAAAATGAACAAACAAAATTGAGGGGGGGCGCGATCGACGCGTAATCAGCAACGAAAACAAAAATGACGCGACAACGCGAATAAACGTCCAGAATTATTTCGAATGAGTGACGCCACGAAAAACGCGTCAATCAGTGCGAGGGTAATGGGCACAGTTTTACAACCAGACGTTTGGTCGCACCTTGTACCGTTCGTACTGTAACAACTCGAGCAATATTATCCGCTCCAGGGTGCAAGGCCTCTATGCGGCCCAGCCTCCAGCGAAGAGGAGGACATAGGTCATCTTTAATCAAGACGAGAGAACCTATTTCACATGGTTCGAACAAATGGGTTTTGGCCCACTTGCCGCGTTGGTAATGCATGTGGAGATATTCGTATCTCCACCGAGACCAAAATTCGTGGTGCAACCGCTGAACCAGTTGCCACCGGGATAAGCGACTAATTTTTAAATGCGACAAATCTGAGTCTGGAACTGCCGTTAATGGTTCGAGATTCAAAAAGTATCCAGGCGTAAAGACATTTAAATCGCTTGGATCAGTGTTTAAACTGCAAAGCGGGCGAGAGTTGGGCACGGCTTCCACCTGCGATATTAGGGTGCTCAGTTCCTCATAGGTCAATAGTTGACTACCAATAACGCGAGATAAATGCGTCTTGACCGACTTTATCCCACTTTGCCAGAGTCCGCCAAAATGGGGTGCACCAGGAGGATTGAAGTGCCATTCCAACGCCTCATATTCCGTGGCAATGCGCATCATATTTACTAATTCACGGTTGGCACCAACGAAATTGGTACCGCAGTCGCTGTAAATTTTCGAACAGCGCCCTTGACGTACGACAAAGCGACGCAGAGCCGCCAGAAATGCATCTCGCGATAAATCCGACGCGAGTTCAAGATGTACCGTAGTAATGTAGTAAAACAAACAAACAAACAAAAGTAAGATTTAAGGGTCTTAGCCTTGCGATGACGAGACATCAAAATCGAAAACGGTCCGCCGTAGTCTACACCAACACAACTGAATGCCTTTACTTGGCTGACCCGCGGAAACGGTAGGTCACCCATGGGTGGCGTGAGAGGCGAAGAGTTGGCGCAAAAGCAACGGTAGCATTTTGAAATGCACTGTCGAATGGCTTGACGAGCAGAAACTACCCAAGAGGCCTGTTGTAACAAGTACATTGTGGTGTTGACACCCGGCTGTAAATTGAAGTTTTGAATCTGCCAAATCAAAAGTTCTGTCAACCGATGATGACGTGGAAGCAATGCCGGATGCTTCGTTTCAAAAGGCAGCGACGAGTGAACCAAACGACCTCCGACTCGTAAAATCCCGTTGTCATCAAGAAACGGGGACAATGTTTGCAATTGTTTGCAGCAGGGTTGTTTGATGCGAAGGGCCGCGATCTCTTGACGAAAGGCGACAGCTTGGACTGTCTTGACGATGTGCAGCAAGGCACGATGCAATTCGGACGCGGTTAATACGCCGGACAGTTTATCTTGACCACGCGCATTGCTTGTAAAGCGAAAACAATAAGCGATGATACCTTGGATTTTCCGTAATGAGGAAATCCGGAGCATAAGTGAATCGACAAAGTTTGGAGGGGTTTGGTGAGTTGTTAGCGCAACCTTTCTAGATTCCTGCTCTAAATCGAGGGAATCAGCTGAGATGTGATTGGGGATTGAATCCAATTTATTCGACGACCATGACTCTGGTGGATCTATCAACCATGGAGGTCCCGCCCACCATGAACGGCATGACACGAGGTCCTCTGGGAGCAAGCCACGAGAGGCAGGATCAGCGGGGTTATCTCCTGACAAAACATGATGCCAGCAATCAGGAGCAAGGCGGTCTTGAATATACGACACGCGATTCGCCACAAATGTTTTCCACCGATGGGGAGAAGACTGAATCCACGATAACGCGACGGTGGAATCACTCCAAGCAACGACGCAATCAACGGCTACTGAACCCTTGCAGGTTTGTAATACAAAATCGACTAGTTTAGCGAGCAAAACGGCTGCACAAAGTTCCAACCGTGGAACAGATATGCGCTTTAGAGGCGCGACTTTCGATTTGGCCGCAACCAAACAGACGGAGACCCTTTGGTCCGCATGGGTCAAGCGAAAATAAACAACACTGGCGTAGCCCAGTTTAGAGGCGTTGCAAAACGCGTGCAATTGGCACAAAGCGACCGATTGGCCCTTTAAGCATCGAGGAATTTTGATGCTGGACACGACCGACAATGACGACTTGTACTTTTCCCATTAACTACAAACCTCAGCGGGAGGTAATGCATTCCAATCTAGACTCAGTGACCACAAGTGCTGAATTAAATGTTTTGCGAAGAAAGTAAGTGGACATAAGAGTCCTAGTGGGTCGTACATTCATGCAACTTTAGACAAAATCGCACGTTTGGTGCACGGAGACTCAACGGGTTTGACGCAAAATGAAAAGAAATCTTCGTTGGCTTGCCATTGCAGGCCGAGAATTTTAACAGCGCCACTCTGATCGTCAAACGCTGATGTTTGAATTTGACAATGCTCAGGCGGCAAGTCGCTTAGTAGCGTTGCCGCATGGTTGCTCGCCCACTTGCGCAACTCGAAGCACCCGGTTCTTAGTAAAGCAATAATCTGTTGCGCAGCTCTAAGGCGGTTTCCAGATCGTCCGCACCGGTAGCAAAATTATCAACATACAAATCGGATTGAATGGTTTGAGCGGGGAGCGGAAATTGGGTGTGCCCTTCGTGGGCCAACTCTAATAAACAACGGATGACGAGATACGGCGACGAAGATACCCCGTACGTGACCGTGTTCAACTGATACGTATCGATGGGAGTTTCCGTAGAGAAGCGCCAGCGGATCAGTTGATACTGGCGATGCGGTTCGGCAACCGGCATTTGCCTGTACATTTTCCGTACATCGGCGGTAAAGGCGAAGTTATAAAATCGAAACCGAAGCAAAATCTTGGTTAGATTGTTCTGGAGTTTGGGCCCCACCAAGAGGGCATCATTCAAGCAATGACCATTGACGTCGTTGGCTAACGCGTCAAAGACCACACGAAGCTTTGAACCATTGGTGTTTTCTTTAACTACACAATGGTGAGGTATAACATAACATTTGTTGTCCGTTGGCGCAGGACACAGCGACATATGCCCGGACTCAAGATAGTCGGTCATAAAATCGACATATTGCTGCCGCAACAGAGGTTGTGCGGACAAGCGACGTTTTAACGAACAAAGGCGGCGATCCGCGAGTTGAAGCGACCCTTCAAAAGTGGGCAATGGTGACAACTCCTTGAAAGGAAGCAGTACCCCAAATCGACCTGAGCTTCGCGATAATGCGATTCCTTGAATAAGGTTTCAACGTGGGAGTCCACAGTAGATAACGTTAACTGATCTGGGACTTCTTTAGTCTCCCAAAAGTGCTTGAAAGTATTATTAAGTGTTGGCTCTGTAGCCACAAAAAACGAATGGACTGGCACTGACGCAAGACAAGTTTTGGTACCGACCAAAATCCACCCGAATACCGTATCAATCGCCGCTGGACGTTCTCCATCTCCAACAATAAAACCACCGCGAACTATAGAGGTGAAGATGTCGGCACCAAGCAGTATATCAACGTCCCCTGGTTGATACCAATGGGGGTCGGCCAGTTTTAAATTTTCGAAAGCTTGCACCGGCGGCAATGGAATTCCGGGAAGCTTGGTACAAATGGCGGGCAAGACGATCGGGTTCAATCGAAATCGCGGTTCGGTTAAACCGACTGGACGAATATCGCATTGGGCAGAACCACGCGAAGCATTAATGGTCACATGACCTACACCCGAAATGGGAACCGACGATCGGCTACACGAAAGCCCGAGGCGCTTGCGGCAACCGTCGGCCATAAAACTAGATTGGCTCCCTGAGTCACAGAGAGCTGGCACAATTTGGAAGTTAACCCACCGATCTCGAACTTCAATCAAGGTGGTTGACAATAATACCGTAATTGGTCCGCCGGCGGCAGTTAAGGTGATCGGTGGTGGTGTTGACGTCAAAGGGGTTGGCGCATGCGCAGGCGATGACGATATTGGGTGCGCAGGGCCTTTGTTGAAGTGTAGAAACGAATGGTGCGACGCCGAACACTGACGGCAAGTATGCTTAGACGGACATGATTTGACCATGTGCGTCGGACTTAAACAATGACACAGTCTCAACGACTTCACTGCGTCGTACCGTTCGAGTGATACCAGGGCCAAAAACTTGGGACACTGCATGAGCTTGTGCAAATCCCGACAGTAATCGCATTTAAGGGGCGCGGAGCTGCGCGAAGACGATGAAGGCGAGCTTACTATCAGAGTTTGTTTCCGATCCGTCGAGGACCGCCAGCTGGGTTTTAGAGAAGGCCTTTGGGCTGGTTGCTCAGCAGACCGACGATTACTAAACAAGTCGGCTTCTAATGCGCGACATTGGTCGATGACAAAGTCTTTGAGTTCTTGCAATGACGGAAACCCGGTTCTCGCAAACTTCATTTCGAACCGTTTTCGAGTTCCTTTGTCGAGTTTGTGGACGAATATGTTGAACTACGAAAAGTCCCATAAGTCTAGATGGGGAAACTGTTGTAAAGCGGATATGTTCTCCACGAAAACATTAATTAAATCTCGAAAAGACTGAGGACAATCTGAATTGGCCGTCGGCGCATCGCAGATAGATTAATGATGGGCAATATCGTTACTTTTAAATCACGGCGTAATTTGTGACTGCTACTTTTAAATATCAGTGATTTTAAACCGTGATTGTGATCACAAGATTGAAAAAGGTTTCTGCACAATAAAGTTCAATGTTAATTTAAGCAGTGATATAAATATATTTTAAAAAATGAAAGAAACAAAATAAAATAAAGCATGAAACATAAAAAAGCAATACAAAATTTCTAAAAATATAATATTCTCAATGTAAATTGGCGTTAAGAAAAAACATTTGTGCATTTTTGCAACTTAGGCGATTTCTTCTCTCGGTTAACAATTGCCCCGCCTTAGAAAATAAGCGTTCACAAGGAACGGAAGAAGTTAATGCACAAAGTTGCTTCTGTGCTATCAGTGACAGATATGGGTAAATAACTTTATGTTGTTGCCACCAAACTAGGGGATCGTCGCACCCTGAAACTATTTTATCTTCTAAATATCTTTGTACCTCGATTATGCTGCATGATTCTTGTGTTTCACAAGACTGAGTTTTAGCAACAATCTTATCAAAATTTCCCCACATTGATAGTTCATCTTCGTCAACATCGTCTTTTTCCGCAGATGTAATAGTGGCGACATCGACGCTTAGCTCTTGCACGGTTTGATTTTCTACAGTCATATCACTTATTTTTTTAGTAACCATTTTAATAATATTTTTCTTTGCGCTATCGGCAGTAACGTTACTTAAAAAAGCTAATGTTTTAAATCAAGGGTCTAAAAAGGTGCACATCGATAGGATATTATTTTGCTCTGAATTACCTAACCGAGTATGAAGACACGCTTGCAAAGTTTCCATTACTTTCTTTACTGGAGTAGAAAAGTTTTTTCTCCCCAAATTGCCATACACTTTAGTTAGTCCATTTACTATCGGTATAACTAATGAAGCTGTGCAATAACGCTCTCCACTAATAGTATTAGTAGCACTTTCGAATGGCTTTAGAACTTGGCACAACTCCTGAATCATTTTCCATTCTGTAAAAGAAAGTATGGGCAAATCTTTGTCGATTATTGCAAGTGTGCTTCTGATGGATTCCTCCAATTCCAAAAACCTTTTTAACATATAGAATGTTGAATTCCAACGTGTTGGAACATCTTGAAGCAACTTCAGTGAAGCAACTTCCGGAATAAGTCTGATATGCTGTTAACTTTTCGCTAGATACATAACTTCTTTTAAAGTGAGCAACGATTTCTTTGACTTTAGTAATTAAGTTATTGACATCCGCATTAGCCATTCCATCTTTCACAATTAAATTAATTGTATGAGCAATGCACCCCAAACGTTCCCATTTTAATTCATTTTTAATGGACTTTTTGATATTGGAAGCATTATCGGAAACAGCAATTAAGACTTTTTTTTCGGGAATATTCCACTTACTAAGAATTTGTCTTAGTTCATTTGCTAAATTGACCGACCGATGTATGACTTCCAACTGTGGAGCAGCAATCTAACAGTACTGAGCTCAATCTGAAATTTGAGTCCAAAAAATGAGCTGTAACACCAATGAAACTAATCATGTTGATTGATGTCCAACAGTGTGTAGTGATGCAGAAACTTCTTCCAGTACCAAGAATTTCACAAGTGTTAGTTGCCATTTCTTCGCACAAAGTTGGAATTAATGTTTTTGAAATTTTATGCCCACTGGGCAACTGATACGCTCGATTTAGGGACGTAACAAATTTTTGAAATCCACTGTCTTCTACGATACTAAATGGTTGAAAATTTTCTATAAATAGGCGTAACAAATTACTCTCAATATTTGTTTTCGATTTTTCCGACAAATTTATATTGAAGAACCAATTTGATGATGATGTCAATTTTTCTTGACGGAAATGTTGAATTGGTGTCGAAGTTGATGGTTTTTCATTATCCGTCGAAATTAAACGTTCCTGATCAGAACGGTCGTCTTCATTTCCGGCTTCATTTGCTACCACTTCTTGGTCGAAAATAACATTCTATAAAACAAATTGTAATTTCACTATATGGGTTGAAGATTTCACTTAACATAAATCTTGATATTTATAAAGTAGATGTAAGTACTCAAATATTATTGTTCGTTTATTCAAAAACTTACTTTTTGTTTGATGCCTCTTGAAGGAGTTTCTATTGACACTGTAGGATGTTTGTTGGAAATATGCTTCTTTAAATTGGAGGTACTAGTTTTGTAAGACAGCTTATTTTTACACATTTTGCATATAGCGTAATTTGAATAGACGGAATCAAAAAAATTCCACAATTCACTTATTCTACGCTTTTTATAGTCAGACATAGAGTTCGATGCAGGTGCAGGACCCAGGCCTGCCGCCTGCCTGGCTCGATGTCCCATTTCCGACCGCTTGACGAAAGTTCAGCATATTTCATAAATCGCAGTTTCCAGTCCATAGTGAAATCGCGACGTCACAAGGTCGCAAAGTCGCGAAATCACGAATCACGGTGATTTCTATTTTCAAGTAACAGTAGCGAAGTGTGATTTTTCACTATCAGTGAAAAATAACAGGGTCGTGATATATCGCTCATCACTAAGATAGATTGACAATATACTGAGGCGAGTATTCGTTCGTTTTGATAACGGTCGACTAATGATTTATACGCAATGTCATAGTTATCGGTTGTCAACAGCAAGTGGTTGACAAAAGCTAGTGGTTCCTTAGACAATGTTGATATTAAGTACTGGAACTTTTCAATGGATGAAAGCGAATCGTTATTGTGAATCAATGCTGAGAATAAATCAAAAAAAGTCGGCCATGACTTTAGCGACCCGTCGAACATGGGGAGATTAATGCGTGGCAGTTTGACGCTTGAGCGGGGTCGACTGCTACCGCCAACATCGGTGAGCCCACCCTGACTAATAATCGACGATGATTTAGGCACCGGCAAAGACACAGGGTTTGACCCCGCGGCAAAATATTCGAACGAACCACGATCCGAACTAGCCTTCTTATCGGACAGTGGCGCGTAAGGAGGGTGACCACTCTCACGTTGTAGCGCTATGTATATTGACTTGACTTTGTAGAAAATTGTGTCAATTTCTATTGCAAGTTTAGTAAAAACAGTAGTTTTATCCGAAGCGGAATCGTCTAGCACCGTACGGCCGTTTACACACTACACTATATCGCTACCATTTATAGCGCGCGATAAATTGTCGCGATATGGTGTTAATCTTTCACACACAACAATAGTTGCATACCATAAAATTTTACGAAATTAAATAATTATTCGGCGTTGCCGTAGTTTTTCAGATGTTGTGAAGTGTCCTAGAGAGAAATCGAATGTACTTTTGGTATATTGGAAAACAAATGGAGAATTTTTCATGAAGCATTAAATGTTTCTAAAACACTTGTGAAAGATATTGTAAAAGCTGCCGTAATTTTACATAATGTGGTTCGTCAAAGAGATGGCTATCGTTCTAGTGATATGTATGTTGCTGCACATACAAAAGGGTTACAAAACCTAGCTCAAGGTAGCTCCGTCAGAGATGGGGAGCATGCTAATGAACTAAGAGATAAATTTGCAAGTTATCTTAAAAGGAGTCTTGATAATGCGTTGCCGACAAAAATCGCCAGAGGCGCTGAAGTCGCAAAATTGGAATTATTTTCGTGTTTACCCAAACTTGGACCTAACAGATGTCGCTTCATAACATTCAATTTTTCTGTCAGGTGTTCAACTCGGCTATAGACGCAATAAATAGACCCTCTAGGTTCCTAGCCATCATATCCCCTTTCGTCTTTTGCCCCTCGTGGCGTAAGAGACGGTAGACTCTGAGTGGGATAGCTGCAGAGCTTTGACAAATGTTGCGAGGGGGGTGCGGATAGCCATTATGTAATTTGTACTCGGTTTCACTGACAAGCACAAGGCACAAGTAGCACTGCATCCGGCGAGTTTACGGAATTGGGCGGTTGCTTCAATCATTGTATATCTTCAATGGTGCAACATTCTTTTTTTCACCTTCGCTGGGCCACAAATGTTTAATGTCGTCTCTATAATTTTCTAAGTTATTACACCCACACTCATGGAACTTTCGATTTATTTTTTTAATATTTTGTTTCGCATTTATTTTCAAATATAAATTTTGAGTATTATGTGGTAAATTTATCCATCTCAAGTTTAATATTTTTGTAAAATGGGAAATAAAATGCAAATAATTGAACTATCCACAGCGACATAACAACAATCGGGGGTCACAAACATGAATTTCCGACAGAAGAAATATTAATAAATGCTTTATTGATATCAAAGTTAATTGCTTGCTTGAACTAAGTATTTTCTTTATAACAGTCTAGTGGGAACTAGAAGAATGAGGATGTGTCAATGTGTGACCATAGTCACATTTGGAAAAAGTAACACCTTTGTTGGTGTCGATCTAGTACTCAACTACATTCGAAGATGTGTTCGCCCTGTATTTGAGCTTTTGTTTTATTATAGATTTGTAAATTTTCACATAATAAGAGTTTATTGGATCATATTATGATCAAATTTTAAATTATACATGTATCTTCGAAATTTAATATCTAATAATATTTTATTCCTTATTTTTGTCCGATATTTGTTACATAGACAAAACCATCATGGCCGTATATAAAAATATACAAAAATTATTCTTGTTACCTATAATTTTACTTATTTAGAAAAAAGTAAAAAAGCAGTTTTCAAACAGTGTGAGCGCAAGGCACCAAAAGTTTCTGTTTTTACCACAATACTCGGACTCAAA
This sequence comes from Pyrochroa serraticornis, assembly GCA_905333025.2. NCBI lineage: Eukaryota > Metazoa > Arthropoda > Insecta > Coleoptera > Pyrochroidae > Pyrochroa > Pyrochroa serraticornis. Next base: position 501,637 of record HG995157.1, on the reverse strand, counting down.
TTTAATATTTTTTATTATTTATTTATAAACTAACATCGATAAAAATTTAGGAGATTAACAATGACATGTTTATTATAAGTAAAAAAAAGAGGTCTTGAGGTAAGCAGTGCATCGGGGCGGGATTTAGGAACAGCAATAAATTAGTAATTCGGGGGACCGTATTGTCCCAGATGGTGGGTGAGAATGCACTAGTTGAGGTAAAAGCATTATTTTCTGCATTAAGTCTATCAGTGAGTACCATGATTGAAGTCATTGAGGAGTTGAAGAAGAAGAAAAGATATACATACTTGTTTAGAGAATAAGAAGGGGTATATTAGTTTGAAAAGAAATCACTCATATTATTATCAGGTGAAAACGGAGAGTAAAGAGATTTTAATTATATTCCTTTTTTGTAGGTTCAAGGTCAACTAAATATTACTAACAAATCACACTGCTACTTCGTAGTATATGTAAATGACAGGATTGATCTTTTCAGTGAAAAGATCATGAAGGATGTGAAATTTTGGCAAGAGCAAATGTTGCCAAATAACAAATTTTTATAAAGAGTGCATTGCTCCTGAAATAATAAGAGGTAACATTGGTAAGGAAAGAAAGGGAAAATGTAAAAATCCGCTCTCCGAGATTTTTACATCTCGGCAGATTTAAATTCTTTTTGAAATAATGAGAAGTTGGAAAAATATAAAAATAGCACGGTCAGAATTAGGAAGAATGAGTCTATAAATTGTTCTTAATGTTTATTTGTCAGAAATGCACGGTTACGACGGTAGCTTGGTGGGAACGGTAAAAATCGTAAAAATAATTAAGATTTTGTCGTCTTCCAAACGGAGTAAGGAGCGTTTGAAATATTTATAGCCCATAAGCCGGAGAGGAGTTCCAAAATTTTAAATTTTCTTTTGAAGTAGAAAGGCCACAGAGAATTTATTGAAATTTTTACCACAGATACTTGATATATCAAGGTTTATCGTCATGGGGCGAACTCGAAAATTTGGATTTGTGCCCTTATCCACTGGACGATTTTTTGACGACTTACAGTTTTCGAAATTGTGGGACATGACGAATATTTTTGGGTAGTCAAACACATTTTATTTTAAAGTGTCCGCGGAAGTGAAAATTGAAGCGAGTTTGCACTCTACTATGACGCCGCGACATCAGTTATGCAGTTCATCACCGGGGTGTTCACACACCACCGTTAGTACATACATTAAGTACTGAGGTCGTATTCTAACTAATCCAACTTTTTTCTATTTCATGTTGCTTTAAAATTCAATGAATGATGAAATGTCAAAATAATTTTCGGGCGACTATCTTAATTAATCGCCGTCGGTCATCATTCCAGGTGTTTTTACTTCATTCCAGATAATTAAGAATAAGTGGTAGTAATGTCTGACCTTGTCGTTCGGAGAATTTCTGGAAAGGACTGGGGTGACCGTTAGGTCCGCCAGAGTTTTTATGAGGAGGAAGTTCTAAATGCGGAATTGCCGACACGACTCGACCAAGCTCAGGGAACGGTTCTGTTCAGCTTTATTTATATTACAATAAACAATTATTATCAGAGAAGCTGAGTTTCAATCGCCCTTTATTCATCCAGATCCTAGATTAACGCGATTAACTAGATCAATTTTTAACATATGTAAGAATAAAAATATTTCTCGAGATTACAGACATATTGTGTTATTTAATTAACAGCCAAAGCAATAAAATATTAGCTCAGCCACCAGCGATTCTAGATCAAAATGCAAGCCCTGTGTAATATTATAGTGCCAATAAATCGTTACTCGTCCATTGAGTGACGTCACCCATTTTATTTTTTCCCACACAATCATAATGCCGTTGTGAAGTAAAAATTCTGGAAAGATCGAAATTCGACAGCCGATAACGCAGTCAACTGTTACAAGCGGACACAATCTACCACAGCGACGCCTCTTTGGGAATAGCTGAACTTTTTCAGAACTTGCTGTTGGTCGTTGCATCCATAACTGTCATTATTGTCGGGGAAGTCAACACTTTGCCGTTATTATCAACAATTTCGACTTGTATTTTAGCATACTTACTTCTTGCCTGCTGGTCTCGTGATTAATGTTTTCAAAATGCCCCCCAATTAAGAAAAAATTTGAATTAAGGAAAAATTCAACTAGGATTTTTGACTTTATTATTGACAATGCATTAACTCAAAACGGTTTAATCACGAGAGTATTTTTCAAAGAAATTGATTGTGCAAACAAATCAACAGTGTTTTGAAGAGTAAAGTCATAACCTAGTTCTCGGAAATCGACCTAATACTACCGTAGCGACATCTCTTGTATACGGTGAAGTAAAGACCCCTTTTAAAAGACCAACAGGTTCTTTACCTTGGCAATTGGCAAAAATATAGATTTTGTATTTATTATTTAATTACAATTTTTTTCACCTTATTTTTGTAATCGTCAATTGTCTTGTCCCAAATGCATGGTCTTTGTGTCGCAATATTTCGACGGTTAAGGTAAAAAGGTCGGAAGTTGGGTCATTATTGGCCGTTGAACGGATATGTCGCGGAGCGGAAATGAATGACTTTTATGGATAACCACTTTTTTGTTAATATTTTAAGATTTTGTCGTTCTTCGAAATTTGGGTTGGATGAATGCGATTGGTCTCATAGCGTTGAGTGAATAATATAAAGAGTTGTCGATCCCATGTAATTTTGCGAACAAGAAAAAGTATTCCAGCCACCAGGCGGCGCTCTGCGTGGAATACTTCAAGGCCATATTTTAGCGACCGCACAAACGATCGCTCCAAAACTGTTATAAATTCCCTGTTACTGCTTTTACTCCATAGGTGTCACTAAGTTTTTAAGTATCATGAGTGCAAGAGAGACGTAACGTTCATTCTATTCAAGAAGCAGTGAGCTCAGATTTTTTTTTGTTTTGACCGAACTCGATACTCATGTTGATTGTCATGCCGTACAACCGAAATGGGAACAGAAACATTTTTAATATAACTTGGCACTTCACCGCACAATTTTTTTGATGGTGTAGTAAACCACATTTGTCAACTTTCGTTGCAATTGCACATTTTACAAATAATATGTGCCATTTTTTGCTGGAAATGCTTTGTATAAATTTTTCACATGACAAGTATCGTAAAAACTGTAATACATTTGAGATGAGTAAGATGCTACTAAAAATATGAGTGAAAATAATAATAAAAAGCTAGAGAATTAAAAACAAATTCGATTAGTTTTCATTTTCTTACAATATTTTTGGTTCATTCAATTATGCTGGTTTTGTGCTCAATTGTGCTGACACTTATTTCAATTGTGTTCATCTAGTCTAGTGCAGTAATCTTGCAATGGATCATTTCGGGGGTCGGAAATCGTAAACGTGGTAGTTGTAAACATCTGGTTAGACTTTGAACTTTATGAGTCGAGGATGGCCGTTGGCGTTAGATCAGATGAAAGATCTAATAGTAGAGTCATTGTATATGGATTATAATCATACAACGGTAGAGTGCAAAGCGGCTCGAATTGTTACTTGTGTGGGCACTTTAAAATAAAAATATATGAACTAGCCAGATTTGTTGCTTATGTCCTGTGGATTTTAGATCCATAAGTCGTACGAAAATCGTACAGTGCGTGCGTACACAAAATGCAAAATTCAAACTAATGGTATCATGAGAAAGCTACAATCTACAATATTACAGTATAAGATGTCCAAAAATCAAAATATTTTCTGCAGACGTTCTATTTTTAAAATATTAAAGTTTGAGACACTGTTTTGCAGCTAACATTGAAAAGCCGTTGACTTTACTTCGGAAGAGATTTTAAAACGGTGTTTTCTCAGCTCGGTATCGGCCAAAAATAAATTATTCTTGGCCCACTTTTTGCTTTACAGGCTGTTATCTCAGTTACCGTTGCGAGGATCAAAAAATTTCATTTTAATAAAATATGAAGAAGTCTATCTGGGCTATGATGGCTTTTGAACTAGATTTCTTGGGGAAATAATTAACAAGATATTAATTTAAATATAGAGTAAGGTCAAAATGGCTCGGTAACCCCTGCATCCTCGCACTGTACAGCTGTCGCGTCCCCACTCCGACCCATCGTCTCCGCAGATCCCCCACTTCCCCCTTAAGATTCCATACCTCTCAGAGCGGCCTGTGGTGCTGCCACCAAAATTCCCAAAGATGTTTATATTTCACATCGGCCAAGGGAATTTCGGGCCCTATCAGTTATTATTATTATTATTATCTGTTCATGTTTATAGTTTGTCTCGTTTGTTCTGGAATAAAGCCGTAGTTTTATAAATTCAACGTATTTAACCGTCATGATAACAATCTAATATGCATATAAATAAAGTATTGATAAGAATTTTGAAAAGTCCGTATTAAATGCATTAGCAATAGGAGAAGAAGCACTTAGTAGTTTAATTAATATAATCGATACAACTGATTTCTATAAACCAATAAAAGAACGGAAATTGAAATCGTTGGATATTTTAATGCCTACAGTAAAAAAATATGAGAACGTTAAGGAATCACAAGGAGGGCAAAAATTTCTGCAACAAATATTGGCAGCAAAAAAAATGGGGAGAGATATATAAATCATAGCAGAATTTTTAAATACTCCTTCAAATAAAAGCGTTCTTGGAAATATAATACAAACAGTTTGTGTAAACATTTTATCACAATAATCTTCTCATATATGTCATATTTTTGAAGCCATGTCTGTCGTACAGAATTTAGGAAAGCTTGCAAAAGCTTAAACTTTTGCAGAATACCTTAACATAGTCAATGAAATTATATTTAGAAACAGGGACATATCACAGAGGATAGATGTAGTTTCTGATCATTACTTAGAAAACTATTAAGAATTCCACGCGCATTAAAAGAGGCTCCGGAAGGGCTATTAACCACTCCCCCAAAAAATTCACTTGTTCATCAATTCTATTTTTAATAAAAAATAGTTGACAATTTTTTTGTCTAAACATCTATTTGAATTATCAAAATCCGCTAACTTGGAGCTTGTTACAAGTGGGGGATTCTAACATATTCTGGAATATAAAAGTAATTTTTAACTTGTAGAGGAATTATTAAATTTTGATTATGAAAAGGCAGATATAAGAATGTTGTTTTGTTACACATATTATCTGCAAAGAGAGCTGGATACACTAGGTGAATTATAGACTGCAATGCACTGATGTCTTAGTTTTTCTTGCCTACTTAAAAGATCAATTAACAGAAGAAGTTTGGAGCACACAAAATTGTCTTAAATTTGTTACCGTTCACGAGATTAATATGGATATTTGCCTTTTGAAAAATTTACCTGCATTTTAAGCTTTGATTGGATGTGACACCACTAGTCAATTTAATGGACTAAGAAAGAAACTGTGCTGGACGATTTATGTACGCTATTACAAATTACTTGATGGAGTTGGTATTATAGAATTTGGTGATAAATTATTTAATAAAATGCACAATTTTGTCCCTAAATTATACACAAATAATAGCGATGTTGTATCTGTGAATGATCTAAGATCAATACTCGCAATCTCAAACACCATAGATAAGTTACCTCCTACTGAAAGCAGTTTAAAGCAAAGCTGTTTGAGGGCATATTACCAAACAAAAGTGTCGATAAATAGCTAAGAACCAAAACCCAAATTGCCAAATATACTTGAGTATGAGTTGATGTATAATGAAAAGAATGAGATCTTGCTCGGGTCATTTTGATGTTACTCCATATTTATATTAATATCTTGTTAAATATGTCCCCAAAAAATCTGATTCAAAAACCATCGTGATCCAGATTGAATTCTTCATATTTTATTAAAATGAAATTTTTTTCTTCGCGCAATGGGAACTGAGATAACAGCGTGTAAAGCAAAAAGTGGACCGAAAATATCAAATTTTTGATATATTTTTTTGATATCAAACTGAGAAAACGGCGTTTTAAAATCTCTTCCAAAAAAAGTCAACGGCGTTTCAATGTTAGCTTCAAAACAGTGTCTCAAACTTTAATATTTTAAAAATAGAACGTCTACAGAGAATATTTTGATTTTTGGACACCTTATACTACAATATTGTGGCTTTCTCGTAATACCATTAGTTTAAATTTTGCATTTTGTGTCCGCACGCACTGTACGATTTTCGTACGACTTATGGATCTAAAATTAACAGGACATAAGCAACAAATCTGGCTAGTTCATATATTTTCATTTTAAAGTGCCCACAAAATCGCGTCTTTCTCAGCGCGAGCACTTTACTATAAAGTGTAAAATTGGTGGAGATCGCCGTTTTGAACTAGCATACAGTGAAAATCAAAATCATTGTCATTACTATTTTGAAATTATCTGAAGAAGCACGAAGTTTCTTCATTGCTATCATCATGTTGTATGGCACGAAAAGAAACGTGTACAAGTGTTAATTGGATTTTTTATCTTCTTTGAAATATAGAATTATTAATCATAATTAATCACAATAATCTAAATTTGCATTTCTTTTGGATTCCACAATGTGATTCATTACGAATGGTATGGCTTTCGAATATTGGAAATCCTGCTCTTTTTCTTTTAGAAAAAGAGCAACTTGTTTCAAGACGTGTTTGCGGTGAGCATTTTAATAAAGACTACTTCTTTTGAAACATGTGCAATAACATATTTAGCAGGCTATATTGTTTATAAAAATTTAAAAAAATTTAACTGCACGTTTTGTAGAGCTGCAATGATAAAAGAGGAGATATTGCCAGTGGAAAAATTCTTATCCAATACTTCATTTGTATACATATTAGATTGTCATTATGACGGTTAAATACGTTGAATCTATGAAACTGCTCCTGTAATGTCACAACAGATTGTTCATCTACTACTATTCTTTAAGTTCCTATCTCTATATTTTGACTCACATGATCAAAAAAAATTGAATTTTGTGTGTTAACTTATGGGCCCTTACGGCTTTATTCCAAGACAAACGAGACAAACTATAAACATGAACCGATAATAATAATAATAACAACTGATAGGGCCCGAAAATTCCCTTGGCCGATGTGAAAAATAAACATCTTTGAGAATTTCGGTGGCTGCACCACATGCCGCTTTCAGAAGTAAGAAACATCAACATGGTAAACCCTCATATCAATAACGGTGTTCATGAGCCCGCTGAAGAAATTTGATATTTATTGCTTTGTTTTGAAAACTTGGCTTATCTGAAATGCCGTTTAACGTCCTTCAGATATGTTTTCTTTGCAAACGGAGATCTACTTAACTGGGTTCTAACTCCGAATACAAATAAAACTTGTTTTAGCTCTTGGTCAAAGTGTGGCAGCACTCAACAGCGACATTTGCTGGACTTTTGTTATTGTACAAAATTCCCTATGCGTTGACACCTCTTTATATTATTCACTCAACGTCTCATAGGCAATGGGAAGTGGAAGTTTGGGGGAATTATAAATTAGTTTTCAACGAAGAAATTCAGGAGTTGGTTATGGAAATTGATAGTTAGCGGTTCAGCTCAAGACGACACGATTGTCGATCCATGCTTTGTTTTACCTGACGTTTGTTATTTTAATAAAATAATTAAAAACAGTTTATCTTTTATTTGTTGCCGAAGGGTGAGGAAACACACCTACATTTGTTCTATTACTTCAATTAGCGTCATATACATTTCTTGTCACTTTTTTGGTCATCTTACTACTGCCCGGCAACGCTGTTCAAAGGAAACTAAAGAAATCGCGACCAATTAAGGTGAGACGTGTGAAAATATGCATAAACTTGCACAGGCAACAGGAGTGGTAGCGATATAAAATGGTACGAAAGGGCGCGATTTCAGTAGAACAAAACGCGTGTTCACGCCATAAAGCATCGGTGGTACCATAGCTTTAGTGGTATGGCGTACGTGTGAAAACGGCAGATTTAAAAACACACAATTTGGTGTAAAGCGATATCGCGACCATATACCGCGCGCTATAAATGGTAGCGATATGGTGTAGTGTGTAAACGGCCTACGAGTATTAACTGCCGAAAACTGCTCATAAACTTTGAGCGCGGTGTCATAGGCGGCGTAAAGCATATCCCATTCTTCAGGATCAGTTTTGGCGGCAATTGCCACCGTTCGAATCGATTCAAGGCGACATTTCACGTGCTTTGCGGCCGGTATGGCCCTTTCAATCGGAAACTCCATCATAAGGTGGTCCAGTTAGCTTGCACAACGAATAACTAGACGTAAGGGGTGCGAAATGCGCGAATTCAACAAATAATTTTGTCCCGTGCCGGGCCAAGAAACAACGGTACGCTACTGGTGGCAAATAATGTGTGAGAAAACGAGCTAATTAATATTTACTCGAAAAAAATAACATAACAGGTGCGGCTAGTCCGAGATGGTGCGTTTAATCACGCGCCTCCGGCTACGGTCAAAAATAGTAAACAATTCGGTTGCCTGGAGCAGGTAAAGCACCGACCCTTTCGGCGACAAAAAAATGAGACGATAAACGGAAATGCGCGCAAACCGGTTGCGGGGCGGCTGGTTCGCAGTAACACCCAGGATCAAATAAGCGACAATAATTTCCCTCCAACGTTAACCTAAAATCTATGCAAAATCCAAGGCGGCTAGTGGAATACGACGAGGACGAGGCTAATTATAGTAAATAGCGAGAATAACGACGAATTACCCTGGTAAAGATCGGCGAATTCGCGACAATTGTGTGTTCAACACACAATCCCACCGTCCAAAATCACAAGCTCGTTCGACAAGAACAACAAATAAAAATTGGATATTTTACCAAAGGGCGAATTCTATCTGGCTCGAAGGACCATGTTTTATGTTTAGAATTTTATACGACGGGAACGAGCTTGTGGATAATGAAAGGTAGGGTTGGCGAAATAAAACACGCAACAACAAACGAAATTAAATTGGGGTTTATTTACGTTACTCCAGCTACTTCAGGTAAATGCGACGACAAAGGTGCCTCTGGTTGGCGATCTGGGGATCGATCAGCGAAGAGGTCCACCTAACGTGGAGCAGCGACGACGAAGGGTTTCGGAGCAGCGGTGTGAAGGTGACTTTGACGACCGGCCTGCAGAGCTTCTAGTAGAAGCGACGAAAGCGAAAACAAACTAATATTGGAGTGTTGATGGAGGAAAATCGATGAGGTCTCTTTCAACAGACGACAAGATTAACAATGGCGATGGCGCGGAGGCTTTTGGGCATCTCCGGCTTTGCGCGGCGGTATGCGCCCTTCAAATCCGTGTTCCCTAAATTGGCTGGTGGTTAATCCCAGCGCAAAGTTGGCGGGCGATTCAAAACGGAGAATGTAGACAAAACAATAAATATAAATCGAAAGAAGGGAGAAAATCATCAAAATAATAAAATTACGCTTTTCACAGTCGAATTTCTGAGATCATTTTGCCTTTCTTTACATCTGGAGTTTCTACCGCAAGTATTTTGATGAGCGTGTGTGAATTACTGGAAGATATTGAAGTGAAGTTCTATTTCAAATGGAATGTACAGAAACTCACCAAAGTCGATCAGCTCTTGCTAACGTTGATGAAGTTGCGTCAAAATTTCTAGATATACACAACAGTGATACTTACAGGATGTTTATTACATTAACCACCTAATATTTAAAAGTACCAAGTATCTACATACATAATAAGCAATTAAAATAATAACTGATGTCGATTTTTTTATATTTATGTGTAATAAAGAAAAATACCTACTTTATCTTTGAAAGAACTAACAATTTTTTACCATAAAATAGTTTTGTAAGACGTATTGCATTCTGATCCATGGGAGTAGAAGTGTTGAGGATTTGATTGTGGTAATGGACTGATAAGTTAATGGCACTGATAACGCTAATGGCATTGATTACGGTAATGGTGTCGATAACCTAATGGTGTTTATGATTGACAGGTACTTAACAGGTGTCTAATGGCTGCATTTTTTGCAAATTACCTAATTATCTATCGACTTGGAATTTTGTGAAAACATTAAAAGTAATGTTTACATTAACAATCTCATTTCCTTTTTGCAGATTATCTAAGTGGTTTGACTCGTGATTGCAGGGACTTGGAATTTAGTGAAATATTAAAAAACAATGTCTAGACTGACAATCTCATTTCCTTTCTGCAAATTATCTAACTGGCTAATGGAGTCAACCGCTAAGTAACTAAAAAGGTGAAATCAAAATGGTCATCGAGCAAACCGTATATAAAGCCGGAACGCAAGTGAAGAATCACAGTTTTTTTCGTATCGATACGTAAGCTGCTACGAAGATGAGTGTTGAGAGTTATTTTCAAGTGTTGACTTGCAATCAACTGCTACGATTTTACGAATCAGGTTTAATAGAACCCTGTTATCTAAAATCTATACCGGGTGATTCAGGCGACGCGGACCATAGGGATTTAACATGGGAAATCAGAAAACTGCAATTTCCTGCTCCCCATTTCAATTTATTAAAAAAAATTTAATTCCATCTCATAGAGCATAGTTTTCTGCTTACGTGAAGGTGTAAGTGCATGTAATTACTTTAACGGATAATTAGGAAAATCATTTTTATTAATTTCAATGGCAGCAGTGTCCTTTTAAACCATGCCATTCAAAGCCAGGCAAAGGCCGTATCGTAGTCGTATGGTTACGACTTTGATTTGCAAAATCAGTAATCGAAATTGCAAGGTTCAATTCCCGTTTGATACATCATACTTTTTTTTTCTGGGAACAAGTTTTTTAAGGAAGTTTATTAACATTTAAAATTTAGTTTATTATTATTATTCATAATAATAATTTATTATCAATAGTAACTAAATTAGGGGTGGCAGTTAATTGTCGATGGGAAGACTAGCAGTTTAATTCTCAATAAATGACACGTTAATGCTGTTTATCAATTAAAAATGATGAAGAAGCAAAGAATTATGAATAAGTTTGATCGTAGATAGAAAGTCCTTAAAAAAATTTTTTTTTCAAAAGGTGGATTTGAACCCCGACCCCCGAGTGTTAAAACAACATAATTACCGTGCGGCTACGAAGCACTCGATTTTTTTGGAAAATGGAGCGCATCACAACTTAAGGTTCGATTTTTCAAATTATTTTAAATAAATAAAACTTATTTTCTTAATTATTCTTTAAATTAGTCACATGAATTGCACCATCACGTGAGCAGAAAAATAACCTTTACTAAATACAATAATTTTTTTTTAAATAAGTTGAAATGGGGAGCAGGAAATTACAATTTTATGATTTCCCATGTTAAATCCCTATGGTCCGCGTCGTCTGAATCACCCGGTATATAATATTGTGAGTGAACGAATAATTTTTGATAACATCGTTTTGACACATGATGAAATTAATCTTTACGATTCGTTAAGATTAACAGTAAACGGTGCTGCAGAAGAAAAATCTCATGGTAAATGTTAGCTATAAACAATTGAATAATATATGTAGTTAATATATTCATAATAATAATAATTATTGCGCATGTAAGTTTAACGCGACAATAATAATGATGCCATCTTAAAAAAGATTATGCTCGCTGTTTGTATTTGTCGACCAGCTTATCTGCAAGACACCTGTATAAATACTTCACAGATGTCGACATATGTAGCCGGTAATGTAGTTTTCATTTTGTTTGCTTAATTATGTTCTAATGTTACTTTAAGATTACCTTAAGTTACGTTATGATGACTCGAACATATTTTTGACCTTTAGAAGAAGAAATGAGCTTCACAAAATTGCTAATAAATAAGTAGACTTCTAATATCTAATGTCCATTTAATTAGTTTTATAAATTAAAATTCCCAATATGATGGTCGATTGAATTGCAGTGAAGTGAGTACAATATTATAGCTGTTTAGCAAACCAAATAAATGTTAAGTATATTAATCAACATGTGAATATGGGCAACAACAAAAAATTAATTGCTCCGTCAAACATATTTATTTCCTGCAACAAGACACAAAACAAAAATATTAGAAAAAATCTAATTGCTAAAATCTAACAATCTTTTTTAATTCTGTATTGCAGAAAGTAGTATATGTGCCGCGGAATACGGTTCTTAAAACAATTTGGGTGACATTTAATAAATTTTGCAATATTTTCCATTTTAGGTAATTTTTTCATTCTTATATTGTTAGCAAATTTCATTATCATTAGTCGCTCTTCTTCCTGACTCCAAATTGCTCGGGTCTTCCGCTGTCCTTTCTTTGGAGTGACCCGTAATTGTTGCTGGATTTTGTCGATAGTTTGTTTTCTTGGCGTTCGTTTCTTTTTAGGTGTACACTTCTTCGTCGGTGACGGTGCCAGGCGTTTTTTTCTGAATCCTTCTCGGATACATTTTCGGTCAGGCTCAAGAGGAGCCAGCAAAGCAGCTTTAGAAACCACGTTCTGATCTTCATTTGTTAGTATTACTCTAAGCACTCTGTCCACTTCATTTTCGTTTCCTGCTTAATAACATTAGCATAAACGTAATATTCGGCAAGGCAAGATAGATAATGTTGTAGGACGAAACAACTTATTTTGAAAGAAAAAGGAAAAATTGGTTGAAAATAGAAATATCTCACCTTGTAAGCTTGACTTCTCTGGTAGAACAATGTCATTATCGTAGTCTGGTTGAACAATGTCATTGTCATTGTCTGATCCTTCGTACGATAAGTCATCATTGTCGTCGCTATCCTGCTCTTCTGGTATATGTAGTTGAAGTTCACTAATGCTTTTGCCTTTAAATCTTTCGATGTTACTATCTGCAACGGCCATGAGAAAACGTCCATAATTCATAATTTGTCCCATAGCTTCCGGTTGTCTATAGTCTTTTTTGTGCACAGAAACATCATGCCCCATCCCTTGCGCTAGTAGCTCCACCTCTGCATCCGTCAGGTTAAGGTACTGCGATAAAGTCGCAACTTGCTTTCTCAGCAATGTGCATCGTATTCGGTCAGGATTAATTAGCGTACATCTTTGTGAATACCGTCTTAGTAATTCAGAAACATTATAATGACTTTGCCCGCCGCCACGAGCTAAAAGAAATGGGTTATCTTTGGAAATTTGGGCATCACCTCGGAATTGCAGTAACAGCTCTATTTTACTAAAAATGAAAAATCAAAATTTCTTCTAATTTAGAGAATACATCTTTTATATACTTACTCGACTTGTCCAGTTTTCTTCAGAAAGATATGCAGTATACGGTGGCGTTTCCCAATTAGTCGAACGCAAACCAATGTGTCAGCTAGGTAAGCCTCTAAGCGTGACATGTGCTTATAATCGTCTTTGGAGACTTCCCTTCTAGATTGAAAGTCTTCTAACTGCAGTCGAGAAACTTCGCCTGGGCGTCGTCTATTAAAGACAACAATCTGAAGTAGTAGAGCACTAGTTAAGTCCTTATATGCTTTGGGGTCAAATTTTTTCTGTAATATATTATAATTTTCGTCGGAAATTTTTAAGAGATACTTCATAAAATTGTCAATGTCTTCAAAGCTGGGCAAATCAACAGGCTTTGCTTTTTGTTTGTATTTTGTCGAAACATATGCCGTCTTTCCTACCTCAGTCGCAAACTCACTGGTATGCAAGGTCTTGAACTGTTCAAGAGCTTTGTAGAGCAAATTATCACTATCAATTCCAGTCATAGATAAATCGCTTTGTACGGCCTTTAATAGATGAATAATAACAAGTCGCAGTATGTTAGCAAGCGAAGGTTTTTCATATGTGCCTGTGCTCTGATTGAGACCACATATGTCATGCATAGCATTTATTATCACTTTATAGTATGAGATGTTGAGAATGTCCGCAAATTCTGTAACTTCGGGACATTTTACTTTCACTCTGAGCAATATATTAGCTGCAAGTCGCAGGTGTTGTCGATAATTTACGTAAGCGTGGGGTACGGCTCTATATTTAACTGCGCAGCGTCTGGCAAATAGCATAATACAGCGGTCTGCTCGAATTGTTTTACCTACCTCATCGTCCTTAATAGTTTTTAGTAATTTATATAAAAATAGATCGTCGCCTTGGAGCGTCCCCTTTGCAAAATTTTCGTCGCAAACCTGGAGAGCTCTTTGAACCACCCTTGAACCACCCTTCACTCTGCCTGAACATTTGGCCTCGTGTTGGCTTATGTTCCTTCTTGCAAGTAAAGAGTGACAATTAGGACATGGTAGCATGTCTTCAACAAGAGTTTTAGTTGGTCTCTTCAGCGGTATTCGTCTGGTTGGGTGCACGTTCGAGTTATACAAATTATCACCCTTTATGCGCAGATTATTTAGGATTGCAACTCTTTCTTTTGATGTTTTAGGAAGTGTAGTTACTGTTTTGACTTCTTCTTCATTTGGATGAATGGTCAAAAGATGCCGTGGCATGACAGATACCAACCTCCCGCAAAAGAAACAGGCATGCTTCTTTGTTCGGTAACTAATCGTACGATCAGCATTGTACTCCGTTCTATTTGCTTCCGTTTCAGACTGCTTGGAACGAAAGCACAAAGCGGCAAACTTAATTTCAGCAACAACGGTAAAAGTTCCTGTGAGTTGGGTGCCAGGACGTAAGCAATAATTGGTTGTTACGTTGGCCGTATTATCAGTTTTCATGCAAAGTATTACAGGAACTTGAGTAAAGTTTTGTTGGTCAACGAGAACTGAAAATGGAACATAGCAATTTAGTAAATAAACTACTAAATTCAAAGTATATATTGTAAATTAAATTAACAATTTTGAACTTACATCAAGGAGCTTACATAATTGCAGCATAAAATTTTACAAATATTAACCAGATGTGTTTTTTATTCGAATATTTAAATCACAACCCCCGTAGCTGTGTAAATTATAAAGCAAATTGAATTTAAATACACTTACTACATAAATGCTGTCTTGAAAATGTGGAAGATGAAATAATAAATCCTAGACGCGTTGTTAAAGGTTGATCCTGAGAGGGAAAACTGACTTCATACTCCCCTATATGAAGGACAAGATCTATTGTTAAAGTAACATGAGCGTCCTGCTGGATTAACACAGACGCCTTTACTTCATTTCCGTCCTGATAGCAAGAGCTGGAGAAACTTGTGGGTCCCGATGGGGATTGCAGTAATGAGCATGATGTCGAAGGAACAAGAGATGCATCTTTAAGGGAATTGTCTACAAGTGGTGGAATCAAGGTCGCGTCGTTAAATAGTCGACGTCTGGCTAAACAATACTTTGTAGCACGTTTCTTGTGTGGATCTTTCGGTAATTCTTCATCATCACTGGATTCAGCATCGGTATCTTTGCTAGGTTCGTACTCAGATTCGGAATGTTGGAACGGTTCTTCCAATTCCTCATCTTCAGCTGGAATTGTAGGTTCAGTGTCTTCACAATCAGGTAATTTGCGAAGAGGAATTTGTTCTTCCGGGTCTTGCTGGATGTCATTATCTTCAGTGAAGCGAAGGATACAAAAGCGAAAATTAATATTAACATCATTTTAACGTCATTATTATACATTAATTTTCTTTGTGAATTTTTTTTTTCACCGCAACGTGATTACACCAAATTTGAGGTCTATTCTTTCGTTTAAAACCCTTTAGCCGATTTGGACGAATCTTATAATCTGGTCTGTCGACCAATTATTGGTCCACAAACCAATTCAATTTTAGTAAAAATTTTGTTTTGCTCTAATATCCAGTGCAAAAGTGAATTTGGCTTCTTCTGAAAAGTTGCAAAATGTCTTTCTTATGCAGGGTTATACAGAGTTAGTCAAAAGTATGAAACCAAGCTTCTCCTATCTAAACTATTAGGCTCAGAGAACGATAACTGTGTGTTAAATGACAAATTTGGGGCCATAACAGAACATATTTTCTTACTAAATAGCACCGGCTATTTTTGCCTGCGGCGACTTTTTTCATTAATGATAATGTACTAATATTTCTGTTTAGACTGACGTAGATAATTATTCTTCACACAACTGTGACAATATTTCTTTTCTACATCAAGCCGTTTATTTAAAAAGAAATAGAAATTTCTCGTTTCAACTGCCTTAAAGCTGAGAATTCTATATTAAGGTCTGTCCAGTGTGAGCTATCTAGAAGATGGAGGTGTAACCAAATACAATACATATTTGACAACACCATTAGAATGTGACATGTGTAGTGGGTTCATAAATGCATTAAAATTAGCTGCAATTGCGGCAATATACCAAATGATACTATTTAGCTTCAACAAGACGGGGCATCGGCATACTTTGGCAATATTGTGAGGGAATATTTAAATCAAATATTTTCTCATAGATGGAAAGATCGCAGGTGCGCTATGGAGTGGCCCTACAGATTCATAGATTTGACATTGTTTGACTTTTTCTTGTGGGGATATTTTAAAAATTCAAGCTTACAGTAATCGCGCAGGAAATTTGGGGGCTTTAAGTGGGCGCATTCAATAATAAATGCTAGTTATTCAGCAGAATTTCTTAAAAACGCAATTATAGTCATCGAAAATCTGTTAAGGTATCGTCAAGAAGCTAATATAGCATTTTGAACATTTGATAAGGTAGGTAAACTGTTCATAGTTATAACTAATCGATACTTGAATTTGAATCAAAATAATAAATCATCAAAAATTGAATACTTACTAGCTGCCAAATTGGAAGCAGATCTTTTAATAAAAATAAACGACTTGATGCAGGAGAAGAAAACACCAGACATGTGAGGAAATTAATTGGCTCTGTTAGGCCGAATAAACATGTTAATACGTTGCCATTTAAAACAAATTACCTCAGGCGAAAATTGTGGCGTCATTTTGTAAAATGAAATGCTCCAAAATGGCTTTAAATTAGTGATTTAACAAACAGTTACCACTTTTTCTCTAAGTTTAATAGTTTAGGCAGGCGGAGCTTAGTTCCATACTTTTAACTAACCCCGGTAAAGGACGATGGTAAGAAAAGATGATGCTACAGTCAGCTTTTAACTGTACTTGGCTATTATTGACGTCTTTAGTTATTCAATGATATAAAATCTTTAAAAGCATAACTTACGAGTTGCTTGCATGCTGAATGAAACCTGTTTGAGTGTATCAAGCTCTGTGTGGTAATTTGCTCACTCAACTTCGCAAATATGTTCCTACCAAGGTGTAAATTTTTGTTCGAGTGCTACACCTGAAAAGGAAATGAGTCATTTTAATACCAATTCTGCATACTATTAGTAATTTTTTAAAATTTAATGCTAAACTCTAAAATTTGTCAATTAGGTTTTATACCATTTGGATTGACAGTTTGATGTTGCTCAAAAAGGAGCTAAATGTCCCATAAGATCAAGACTAGTTCTCACCGATATTGCGGAAAACCTATGATTAAAAGACAATTTTTGCCTTTATCCTGCTAATACTAATTTTAATACTAAATTTAATCAATAGGCAACAAGATCTATTCTTATCTTGAATCTGACACTGAACAGCTTGTCCAGCACAGTTTTTCAATGGTCAATACGTAAGAAGCAACAAGTCTTTGGCCATTTCTTTCTCATTCTTAACTAACGTTAGAATATACAGAGTGGTCTAGTTTATAATAGCAATAATTTACCAGTCGATAGTGCCTCGGAAAATAAGTCGACACTCATAATTGTATTTTTTCAAAAACATTTCTTAGGGGAGGTAGAGCCCTTCAAAGTTGACTCTAAAAGATCGTATAAGTATAAGTCAGTATAAGGTCAACTACTTAATGTTCGGAACGGAGAACATCATTGAAGATACAGAAATGGGGGTGGGCTGGGATGGTTTCTTGCTTTCAAATGTGTCTCTATTTCAATAGTATTTGAACTAGATTTTGCCAAAATTGCGGCAACAGTTTGAGAGTTCCGATAAAGCAACGACTTTTTAAGCCCAACTTCGAGGAGCGGTACGTACTTTAGAAAACATTTTTGAAAAAAATTAAATTACAAGTACTGGATTATTTTTTCGAGGGTCTATCAAGAGGTAAACTATTGCTATACTAAACTAGACCACCCTTTACTTTAATGGGAACTTAGATTTGGAACTGCTTGATATCAAAGTGAAGCATTTTATAAAGAAATGCATTAAACTTGATTCTTTTAACTAAAAACTATTAAATTTTGAAACTCGATTGAAAAACGCATGTGTCTGCAAAATAGGAGTAAAAAGGCAATTTTT
Source organism: Pyrochroa serraticornis (assembly GCA_905333025.2). Classification (NCBI taxonomy): domain Eukaryota; kingdom Metazoa; phylum Arthropoda; class Insecta; order Coleoptera; family Pyrochroidae; genus Pyrochroa; species Pyrochroa serraticornis. Next base: position 483,566 of record HG995157.1, on the reverse strand, counting down.
CGCCACAACAATCACAGTTTCATTACTTTGAACATCTCTGTTGTATCTGTAGAATGCGTATTATGATGCATGCGCTCACTACAGAACTAAAATGTATTTACATACTTACCTGACACAAAAAAAGTCACTCAATTAGGCTAATCGTTGAACTATGCCTAATTCACAAAACTGAACTTACATAAATGGAATTTTACTTCGATATTAAATTAACTAGGCACTCGCCGTAATGACGAATGTAACAGAACGTTATCAAGACGCATAATAAGCTACCCAGTGCTAGACTGCAACATAATTAAGAATTGTTTAGTCTATCTGCTCTTTGTTCCTACGTGATTCAGTCGAGGATTGGGTTACATCTCGTAATGTCGCCAAATCCTTTCACGCATGCGATTGCAAAAATGACGCTTCTGTACATTTCAAGGCCTCCTAATAGTCGAGCAAAACGTACATCACAACATAAAGTTGTCGTAATCAACTAAAAAACAATACAAATCAAAATGTAAGACATTCCCTATTGTGTCGAATATACCATACAATACAACGTAATATCGTCCTAATCTTACGAAAAAGGAAGGCTATGACGACTCGTCGACTTACCGGTCCAGTTTTCCCGCTCAAATTATATAATACATCAACTATCCACTAGGCTTAGGATTTAAACCCTCAGAAAACAATAAATAAGTTCGTGAAGCACCTATATAAATATTCAATTTACAAACAAGCTATAACACCTTGAACTTCAAGGTCTACAATTTTTATTTTTTGAAGTTTTCAAGAATATTAACTTTTACACTGAGTTATCTCGCAAACATTTCTAAGTTTCTTTGTACAACCTGGGCCAGAAAGCCCACCTCCGTTACATAAATACATTTGCACCTTACTTTCAACCGTACTTGCACAGTTTAGCCTGCTTAAACGCAAATATCAACAGAAACAACTAAAATTTCAGGCAGTCCTATCTAGGTTTTTGAAATACAAGTGCTTTTTCCTGTAGGTGCATCAAGTCGATTTAAACGTGCATAATAATGTAAAGTAGTTGTAATCTCCGAAAGGAGGGACAAAAATGGGTGTGATGTCGAGGTATTCGATAATGTATTTTCCTTCCACTTTTTCTTCTTCCGAACCGCTCCACGTGGAATGTGGAAACTAGCAGGGAATGCTACTCAGGACGAATCCTGTACCAGCAATAAGTTTGACGACAGTTTCACATATATTACAAAAATTTATCTTCGTTGGCCGCGTGAAAGAGTCTATTAACCTACAAAGGATGCACACATGTTTAGAATGCTAGCTCAGTTAGATAAATAAAACGAGCACAAAGTGAAAAGTCAATTAAACCTCTTTCTAAAAGATCTAAGTAATAGCTTCCATTTCAAATTTTAATTCTATGCCATCTACGTATGAAGCCGTCCTTAAATTTTTGAGAAACAAGTGTTTGTCTAGAAGATGCCACGAGGTCGATCTAAACGTGCATTATAATGTAGAGTAGTCGTAATCTCCAAACGAAACGACAAAGAACATGTGACGTTAAGGTATTCGATAACGCTTTTTCCTTCAATTTTTTTTTCTTTGGAATCGATTTACGTGGAGTCTGGAAACTAGCAGAAAATTCAACTGGGGACGAATTCTGTACCAACAACAAGTCTGATAACAGTTTCTCACACTTTACAAAAATTTTTCCTTATTGGTTGCTTTAAAGAGTCTATTGACCTACCAAAAATGCACATACGTTTAGAATGCTAGTTCAGCTGGATTAATTCAACGAGCACAAAGTGAAAAGTCAATTAAACCTCTATCTGGAAGATGTAATAGCTTCCATTTCAAGTTTTAATTCTATGCCATCTTCGTATGAAGCCGCCATCACATTTTTGAGGCACAAGTGTTTTTGTAGAAGATGCCACGAGATCGATTTAAACGTGCATTATAATGTAAAGTAGTCGTAATATCCGAAAGGAGCGACAAGAATGGGTGTGGCGTCCAGCTATTCGGTAATGTCTTTTCCTTCAATTTTTCTCTTTCGGAACCGCTGCACGTGGCATGTAGAAACTAGCAGGGAATGCTTCCTAGGACGAGTCCTGTACCAGGAATAAGTTAAAGGACAGTTTCTTACATTCTCTAAAAATTTCTCCTCGTTGGTTACGTTAAGGAGTCTATTAACCTAGCAAGCATGCAAATACGTTTATAATGCCAGTTCAGTTACATTAATGTAACGAGCACTAAGTGAAAAGTCAACTAAATCTCGTTTTGGAAGATCTACGTAATAGCTTCGAGTTCAAGCTTTAGTTCTATGCCATCTACGTCTGAAACGGCCACTACGTTTTTGAGATACAAGCGACTTTGTAAAAAATGGCACGAGGTCGATTTAAACGTGCATTATATTGTAAAGTAGTCGTAATCTCCGAAAGGAATGACAAAAATGGGTGTGGCGTCGAGCTATTCGGTAATGTATTTTCATTCTATTTTTCTTCTTCAGAACCGCTGCACGTGGAAAGTAGAAACTAGCAGGGAATGCTTCCTAGGACGAGTCTTGTACCAGGAATAAGTTAAAGGACAGTTTCTTACATTTTCCAAAAATTTCTCCTTGCTGGTTGCGTTAAGGAGTCAATTAACCTAGCAAGCATGCAAATACGTTTATAATGCTAGTTCAGTTACATTAATGTAACGAGCACTAAGTGAAAAGACAACTGAATCTCGTCTTGGAAGATCTACGTAATAGCTTCGAGTTTAAGCTTTAGTTCTATGCCATCTACGTCTGAAACGGCCACTACGTTTTTGAGATACAAGCGACTTTTGTAGAAAATGGCACGAGGTCGATTTAAACGTGCATTATATTGTAAAGTAGTCGTAATCTCCGAAAGGAATGACAAAAATGGGTGTGGCGTCGAGCTATTCGGTAATGTATTTTCATTCTATTTTTCTTCTTCAGAACCGCTGCACGTGGAAAGTAGAAACTAGCAGGGAATGCTTCCTAGGACGAGTCTTGTACCAGGAATAAGTTAAAGGACAGTTTCTTACATTTTCCAAAAATTTCTCCTTGCTGGTTGCGTTAAGGAGTCAATTAACCTAGCAAGCATGCAAATACGCTTATAATGCTAGTTCAGTTACATTAATGTAACGAGCACTAAGTGAAAAGACAACTAAATCTCGTTTTGGAAGATCTACGTAATAGCTTCGAGTTTAAGCTTTAGTTCTATGCCATCTACGTCTGAAACGGCCGCTACGTTTTTGAGATACAAGCGACTTTTGTAGAAAATGGCACGAGGTCGATTTAAACGTGCATTATATTGTAAAGTAGTCGTAATCTCCGAAAGGAATGACAAAAATGGATGTGGTGTCGAGCTATTCGGTAATGTATTTTCATTCTATTTTTCTTCTTCGGAACCGCTGCACGTGGAAAGTAGAAGCTAGCAGGGAATGCTTCCTAGGACGAATCCTGTATCAGGGAATAAGTTAAAGGACAGTTTCTTACATTTTCCAAAAATTTCTCCTTGTTGGTTGCGTTAAGGAGTCAATTAACCTAGCAAGGATGCAAATACGTTTAGAATGCTAGTTCAGTTACATTAATGTAACGAGCACTAAGTGAAAAGACAACTGAATCTCGTTTTGGAAGATCTACGTAATAGCTTCGAGTTTAAGCTTTAGTTCTATGCCATCTACGTCTGAAACGGCCACTACGTTTTTGAGATACAAGCGAATTTTGTAGAAAATGGCACGAGGTCGATTTAAACGTGCATTATATTGTAAAGTAGTCGTAATCTCCGAAAGGAATGACAAAAATGGATGTGGTGTCGAGCTATTCGGTAATGTATTTTCATTCTATTTTTCTTCTTCGGAACCGCTGCACGTGGAAAGTAGAAGCTAGCAGGGAATGCTTCCTAGGACGAATCCTGTATCAGGGAATAAGTTAAAGGACAGTTTCTTACATTTTCCAAAAATTTCTCCCTGTTGGTTGCGTTAAGGAGTCAATTAACCTAGCAAGGATGCAAATACGTTTAGAATGCTAGTTCAGTTACATTAATGTAACGAGCACTAAGTGAAAAGACAACTTAATCTCGTTTTGGAAGATCTATGTAATAGCTTCGAGTTTAAGCTTTAGTTCTATGCCATCTACGTCTGAAGCGGCCACTACGTTTTTGAGATACAAGCGACTTTTGTAGAAAATGGCACGAGGTCGATTTAAACGTGCATTATATTGTAAAGTAGTCGTAATCTCCGAAAGGAATGACAAAAATGGGTGTGGCGTCGAGCTATTCGGTAATGTATTTTCATTCTATTTTTCTTCTTCAGAACCGCTGCACATGGAAAGTAGGAACTAGCAGGGAATGCTTCCTAGGACGAGTCTTGTACCAGGAATAAGTTAAAGGACAGTTTCTTACATTTTCCAAAAATTTCTCCTTGTTGGTTGCGTTAAGGAGTCAATTAACCTAGCAAGCATGCAAATACGTTTATAATGCTAGTTCAGTTACATTAATGTAACGAGCACTAAGTGAAAAGACAACTAAATCTCGTTTTGGAAGATCTACGTAATAGCTTCGAGTTTAAGCTTTAGTTCTATGCCATCTACGTCTGAAACGGCCACTACGTTTTTGAGATACAAGCGACTTTTGTAGAAAATGGCACGAGGTCGATTCAAACGTGCATTATATTGTAAAGTAGTCGTAATCTCCGAAAGGAATGACAAAAATGGGTGTGGCGTCGAGCTATTCGGTAATGTATTTTCATTCTATTTTTCTTCTTCAGAACCGCTGCTCGTGGAAAGTAGAAACTAGCAGGGAATGCTTCCTAGGACGAGTCTTGTACCAGGAATAAGTTAAAGGACAGTTTCTTACATTTTCCAAAAATTTCTCCTTGCTGGTTGCGTTAAGGAGTCAATTGACCTAGCAAGCATGCAAATACGTTTATAATGCTAGTTCAGTTACATTAATGTAACGAGCACTAAGTGAAAAGACAACTAAATCTCGTTTTGGAAGATCTGCGTAATAGCTTTGAGTTTAAGCTTTAGTTCTATGCCATCTACGTCTGAAACGGCCACTACGTTTTTGAGATACAAGCGACTTTTGTAGAAAATGGCACGAGGTCGATTTAAACGTGCATTATATTGTAAAGTAGTCGTAATCTCCGAAAGGAATGACAAAAATGGATGTGGTGTCGAGCTATTCGGTAATGTATTTTCATTCTATTTTTCTTCTTCGGAACCGCTGCACGTGGAAAGTAGAAGCTAGCAGGGAATGCTTCCTAGGACGAATCCTGTATCAGGGAATAAGTTAAAGGACAGTTTCTTACATTTTCCAAAAGTTTCTCCTTGTTGGTTGCGTTAAGGAGTCAATTAACCTAGCAAGGATGCAAATACGTTTAGAATGCTAGTTCAGTTACATTAATGTAACGAGCACTAAGTGAAAAGACAACTGAATCTCGTTTTGGAAGATCTACGTAATAGCTTCGAGTTTAAGCTTTAGTTCTATGCCATCTACGTCTGAAACGGCCACTACGTTTTTGAGATACAAGCGACTTTTGTAGAAAATGGCACGAGGTCGATTTAAACGTGCATTATATTGTAAAGTAGTCGTAATCTCCGAAAGGAATGACAAAAATGGATGTGGTGTCGAGCTATTCGGTAATGTATTTTCATTCTATTTTTCTTCTTCGGAACCGCTGCACGTGGAAAGTAGAAGCTAGCAGGGAATGCTTCCTAGGACGAATCCTGTATCAGGGAATAAGTTAAAGGACAGTTTCTTACATTTTCCAAAAATTTCTCCTTGTTGGTTGCGTTAAGGAGTCAATTAACCTAGCAAGGATGCAAATACGTTTAGAATGCTAGTTCAGTTACATTAATGTAACGAGCACTAAGTGAAAAGACAACTGAATCTCGTTTTGGAAGATCTACGTAATAGCTTCGAGTTTAAGCTTTAGTTCTATGCCATCTACGTCTGAAACGGCCACTACGTTTTTGAGATACAAGCGAATTTTGTAGAAAATGGCACGAGGTCGATTTAAACGTGCATTATATTGTAAAGTAGTCGTAATCTCCGAAAGGAATGACAAAAATGGATGTGGTGTCGAGCTATTCGGTAATGTATTTTCATTCTATTTTTCTTCTTCGGAACCGCTGCACGTGGAAAGTAGAAGCTAGCAGGGAATGCTTCCTAGGACGAATCCTGTATCAGGGAATAAGTTAAAGGACAGTTTCTTACATTTTCCAAAAATTTCTCCCTGTTGGTTGCGTTAAGGAGTCAATTAACCTAGCAAGGATGCAAATACGTTTAGAATGCTAGTTCAGTTACATTAATGTAACGAGCACTAAGTGAAAAGACAACTGAATCTCGTTTTGGAAGATCTACGTAATAGCTTCGAGTTTAAGCTTTAGTTCTATGCCATCTACGTCTGAAACGGCCACTACGTTTTTGAGATACAAGCGACTTTTGTAGAAAATGGCACGAGGTCGATTTAAACGTGCATTATATTGTAAAGTAGTCGTAATCTCCGAAAGGAATGACAAAAATGGATGTGGTGTCGAGCTATTCGGTAATGTATTTTCATTCTATTTTTCTTCTTCGGAACCGCTGCACGTGGAAAGTAGAAGCTAGCAGGGAATGCTTCCAAGGACGAATCCTGTATCAGGGAATAAGTTAAAGGACAGTTTCTTACATTTTCCAAAAATTTCTCCTTGTTGGTTGCGTTAAGGAGTCAATTAACCTAGCAAGGATGCAAATACGTTTAGAATGCTAGTTCAGTTACATTAATGTAACGAGCACTAAGTGAAAAGACAACTGAATCTCGTTTTGGAAGATCTACGTAATAGCTTCGAGTTTAAGCTTTAGTTCTATGCCATCTACGTCTGAAACGGCCACTACGTTTTTGAGATACAAGCGAATTTTGTAGAAAATGGCACGAGGTCGATTTAAACGTGCATTATATTGTAAAGTAGTCGTAATCTCCGAAAGGAATGACAAAAATGGATGTGGTGTCGAGCTATTCGGTAATGTATTTTCATTCTATTTTTCTTCTTCGGAACCGCTGCACGTGGAAAGTAGAAGCTAGCAGGGAATGCTTCCTAGGACGAATCCTGTATCAGGGAATAAGTTAAAGGACAGTTTCTTACATTTTCCAAAAATTTCTCCCTGTTGGTTGCGTTAAGGAGTCAATTAACCTAGCAAGGATGCAAATACGTTTAGAATGCTAGTTCAGTTACATTAATGTAACGAGCACTAAGTGAAAAGACAACTGAATCTCGTTTTGGAAGATCTACGTAATAGCTTCGAGTTTAAGCTTTAGTTCTATGCCATCTACGTCTGAAACGGCCACTACGTTTTTGAGATACAAGCGACTTTTGTAGAAAATGGCACGAGGTCGATTTAAACGTGCATTATATTGTAAAGTAGTCGTAATCTCCGAAAGGAATGACAAAAATGGATGTGGTGTCGAGCTATTCGGTAATGTATTTTCATTCTATTTTTCTTCTTCGGAACCGCTGCACGTGGAAAGTAGAAGCTAGCAGGGAATGCTTCCTAGGACGAATCCTGTATCAGGGAATAAGTTAAAGGACAGTTTCTTACATTTTCCAAAAATTTCTCCTTGTTGGTTGCGTTAAGGAGTCAATTAACCTAGCAAGGATGCAAATACGTTTAGAATGCTAGTTCAGTTACATTAATGTAACGAGCACTAAGTGAAAAGACAACTGAATCTCGTTTTGGAAGATCTACGTAATAGCTTCGAGTTTAAGCTTTAGTTCTATGCCATCTACGTCTGAAACGGCCACTACGTTTTTGAGATACAAGCGAATTTTGTAGAAAATGGCACGAGGTCGATTTAAACGTGCATTATATTGTAAAGTAGTCGTAATCTCCGAAAGGAATGACAAAAATGGATGTGGTGTCGAGCTATTCGGTAATGTATTTTCATTCTATTTTTCTTCTTCGGAACCGCTGCACGTGGAAAGTAGAAGCTAGCAGGGAATGCTTCCTAGGACGAATCCTGTATCAGGGAATAAGTTAAAGGACAGTTTCTTAACTTTTCCAAAAATTTCTCCCTGTTGGTTGCGTTAAGGAGTCAATTAACCTAGCAAGGATGCAAATACGTTTAGAATGCTAGTTCAGTTACATTAATGTAACGAGCACTAAGTGAAAAGACAACTGAATCTCGTTTTGGAAGATCTACGTAATAGCTTCGAGTTTAAGCTTTAGTTCTATGCCATCTACGTCTGAAACGGCCACTACGTTTTTGAGATACAAGCGACTTTTGTAGAAAATGGCACGAGGTCGATTTAAACGTGCATTATATTGTAAAGTAGTCGTAATCTCCGAAAGGAATGACAAAAATGGATGTGGTGTCGAGCTATTCGGTAATGTATTTTCATTCTATTTTTCTTCTTCGGAACCGCTGCACGTGGAAAGTAGAAGCTAGCAGGGAATGCTTCCTAGGACGAATCCTGTATCAGGGAATAAGTTAAAGGACAGTTTCTTACATTTTCCAAAAATTTCTCCTTGTTGGTTGCGTTAAGGAGTCAATTAACCTAGCAAGGATGCAAATACGTTTAGAATGCTAGTTCAGTTACATTAATGTAACGAGCACTAAGTGAAAAGACAACTGAATCTCGTTTTGGAAGATCTACGTAATAGCTTCGAGTTTAAGCTTTAGTTCTATGCCATCTACGTCTGAAACGGCCACTACGTTTTTGAGATACAAGCGAATTTTGTAGAAAATGGCACGAGGTCGATTTAAACGTGCATTATATTGTAAAGTAGTCGTAATCTCCGAAAGGAATGACAAAAATGGATGTGGTGTCGAGCTATTCGGTAATGTATTTTCATTCTATTTTTCTTCTTCGGAACCGCTGCACGTGGAAAGTAGAAGCTAGCAGGGAATGCTTCCTAGGACGAATCCTGTATCAGGGAATAAGTTAAAGGACAGTTTCTTACATTTTCCAAAAATTTCTCCCTGTTGGTTGCGTTAAGGAGTCAATTAACCTAGCAAGGATGCAAATACGTTTAGAATGCTAGTTCAGTTACATTAATGTAACGAGCACTAAGTGAAAAGACAACTTAATCTCGTTTTGGAAGATCTACGTAATAGCTTCGAGTTTAAGCTTTAGTTCTATGCCATCTACGTCTGAAACGGCCACTACGTTTTTGAGATACAAGCGACTTTTGTAGAAAATGGCACGAGGTCGATTTAAACGTGCATTATATTGTAAAGTAGTCGTAATCTCCGAAAGGAATGACAAAAATGGGTGTGGCGTCGAGCTATTCGGTAATGTATTTTCATTCTATTTTTCTTCTTCAGAACCGCTGCACATGGAAAGTAGGAACTAGCAGGGAATGCTTCCTAGGACGAGTCTTGTACCAGGAATAAGTTAAAGGACAGTTTCTTACATTTTCCAAAAATTTCTCCTTGTTGGTTGCGTTAAGGAGTCAATTAACCTAGCAAGCATGCAAATACGTTTATAATGCTAGTTCAGTTACATTAATGTAACGAGCACTAAGTGAAAAGACAACTAAATCTCGTTTTGGAAGATCTACGTAATAGCTTCGAGTTTAAGCTTTAGTTCTATGCCATCTACGTCTGAAACGGCCACTACGTTTTTGAGATACAAGCGACTTTTGTAGAAAATGGCACGAGGTCGATTTAAACGTGCATTATATTGTAAAGTAGTCGTAATCTCCGAAAGGAATGACAAAAATGGATGTGGTGTCGAGCTATTCGGTAATGTATTTTCATTCTATTTTTCTTCTTCGGAACCGCTGCACGTGGAAAGTAGAAGCTAGCAGGGAATGCTTCCTAGGACGAATCCTGTATCAGGGAATAAGTTAAAGGACAGTTTCTTACATTTTCCAAAAATTTCTCCCTGTTGGTTGCGTTAAGGAGTCAATTAACCTAGCAAGGATGCAAATACGTTTAGAATGCTAGTTCAGTTACATTAATGTAACGAGCACTAAGTGAAAAGACAACTTAATCTCGTTTTGGAAGATCTACGTAATAGCTTCGAGTTTAAGCTTTAGTTCTATGCCATCTACGTCTGAAACGGCCACTACGTTTTTGAGATACAAGCGACTTTTGTAGAAAATGGCACGAGGTCGATTTAAACGTGCATTATATTGTAAAGTAGTCGTAATCTCCGAAAGGAATGACAAAAATGGGTGTGGCGTCGAGCTATTCGGTAATGTATTTTCATTCTATTTTTCTTCTTCAGAACCGCTGCACATGGAAAGTAGGAACTAGCAGGGAATGCTTCCTAGGACGAGTCTTGTACCAGGAATAAGTTAAAGGACAGTTTCTTACATTTTCCAAAAATTTCTCCTTGTTGGTTGCGTTAAGGAGTCAATTAACCTAGCAAGCATGCAAATACGTTTATAATGCTAGTTCAGTTACATTAATGTAACGAGCACTAAGTGAAAAGACAACTAAATCTCGTTTTGGAAGATCTACGTAATAGCTTCGAGTTTAAGCTTTAGTTCTATGCCATCTACGTCTGAAACGGCCACTACGTTTTTGAGATACAAGCGACTTTTGTAGAAAATGGCACGAGGTCGATTTAAACGTGCATTATATTGTAAAGTAGTCGTAATCTCCGAAAGGAATGACAAAAATGGATGTGGCGTCGAGCTATTCGGTAATGTATTTTCATTCTATTTTTCTTCTTCAGAACCGCTGCACATGGAAAGTAGGAACTAGCAGGGAATGCTTCCTAGGACGAGTCTTGTACCAGGAATAAGTTAAAGGACAGTTTCTTACATTTTCCAAAAATTTCTCCTTGTTGGTTGCGTTAAGGAGTCAATTAACCTAGCAAGCATGCAAATACGTTTATAATGCTAGTTCAGTTACATTAATGTAACGAGCACTAAGTGAAAAGACAACTAAATCTCGTTTTGGAAGATCTACGTAATAGCTTCGAGTTTAAGCTTTAGTTCTATGCCATCTACGTCTGAAACGGCCACTACGTTTTTGAGATACAAGCGACTTTTGTAGAAAATGGCACGAGGTCGATTTAAACGTGCATTATATTGTAAAGTAGTCGTAATCTCCGAAAGGAATGACAAAAATGGATGTGGTGTCGAGCTATTCGGTAATGTATTTTCATTCTATTTTTCTTCTTCGGAACCGCTGCACGTGGAAAGTAGAAGCTAGCAGGGAATGCTTCCTAGGACGAATCCTGTATCAGGGAATAAGTTAAAGGACAGTTTCTTACATTTTCCAAAAATTTCTCCTTGTTGGTTGCGTTAAGGAGTCAATTAACCTAGCAAGGATGCAAATACGTTTAGAATGCTAGTTCAGTTACATTAATGTAACGAGCACTAAGTGAAAAGACAACTGAATCTCGTTTTGGAAGATCTACGTAATAGCTTCGAGTTTAAGCTTTAGTTCTATGCCATCTACGTCTGAAACGGCCACTACGTTTTTGAGATACAAGCGAATTTTGTAGAAAATGGCACGAGGTCGATTTAAACGTGCATTATATTGTAAAGTAGTCGTAATCTCCGAAAGGAATGACAAAAATGGATGTGGTGTCGAGCTATTCGGTAATGTATTTTCATTCTATTTTTCTTCTTCGGAACCGCTGCACGTGGAAAGTAGAAGCTAGCAGGGAATGCTTCCTAGGACGAATCCTGTATCAGGGAATAAGTTAAAGGACAGTTTCTTACATTTTCCAAAAATTTCTCCCTGTTGGTTGCGTTAAGGAGTCAATTAACCTAGCAAGGATGCAAATACGTTTAGAATGCTAGTTCAGTTACATTAATGTAACGAGCACTAAGTGAAAAGACAACTTAATCTCGTTTTGGAAGATCTACGTAATAGCTTCGAGTTTAAGCTTTAGTTCTATGCCATCTACGTCTGAAACGGCCACTACGTTTTTGAGATACAAGCGACTTTTGTAGAAAATGGCACGAGGTCGATTTAAACGTGCATTATATTGTAAAGTAGTCGTAATCTCCGAAAGGAATGACAAAAATGGGTGTGGCGTCGAGCTATTCGGTAATGTATTTTCATTCTATTTTTCTTCTTCAGAACCGCTGCACATGGAAAGTAGGAACTAGCAGGGAATGCTTCCTAGGACGAGTCTTGTACCAGGAATAAGTTAAAGGACAGTTTCTTACATTTTCCAAAAATTTCTCCTTGTTGGTTGCGTTAAGGAGTCAATTAACCTAGCAAGCATGCAAATACGTTTATAATGCTAGTTCAGTTACATTAATGTAACGAGCACTAAGTGAAAAGACAACTAAATCTCGTTTTGGAAGATCTACGTAATAGCTTCGAGTTTAAGCTTTAGTTCTATGCCATCTACGTCTGAAACGGCCACTACGTTTTTGAGATACAAGCGACTTTTGTAGAAAATGGCACGAGGTCGATTTAAACGTGCATTATATTGTAAAGTAGTCGTAATCTCCGAAAGGAATGACAAAAATGGGTGTGGCGTCGAGCTATTCGGTAATGTATTTTCATTCTATTTTTCTTCTTCAGAACCGCTGCTCGTGGAAAGTAGAAACTAGCAGGGAATGCTTCCTAGGACGAGTCTTGTACCAGGAATAAGTTAAAGGACAGTTTCTTACATTTTCCAAAAATTTCTCCTTGCTGGTTGCGTTAAGGAGTCAATTGACCTAGCAAGCATGCAAATACGTTTATAATGCTAGTTCAGTTACATTAATGTAACGAGCACTAAGTGAAAAGACAACTAAATCTCGTTTTGGAAGATCTGCGTAATAGCTTCGAGTTTAAGCTTTAGTTCTATGCCATCTACGTCTGAAACGGCCACTACGTTTTTGAGATACAAGCGACTTTTGTAGAAAATGGCACGAGGTCGATTTAAACGTGCATTATATTGTAAAGTAGTCGTAATCTCCGAAAGGAATGACAAAAATGGATGTGGTGTCGAGCTATTCGGTAATGTATTTTCATTCTATTTTTCTTCTTCGGAACCGCTGCACGTGGAAAGTAGAAGCTAGCAGGGAATGCTTCCTAGGACGAATCCTGTATCAGGGAATAAGTTAAAGGACAGTTTCTTACATTTTCCAAAAGTTTCTCCTTGTTGGTTGCGTTAAGGAGTCAATTAACCTAGCAAGGATGCAAATACGTTTAGAATGCTAGTTCAGTTACATTAATGTAACGAGCACTAAGTGAAAAGACAACTGAATCTCGTTTTGGAAGATCTACGTAATAGCTTCGAGTTTAAGCTTTAGTTCTATGCCATCTACGTCTGAAACGGCCACTACGTTTTTGAGATACAAGCGACTTTTGTAGAAAATGGCACGAGGTCGATTTAAACGTGCATTATATTGTAAAGTAGTCGTAATCTCCGAAAGGAATGACAAAAATGGATGTGGTGTCGAGCTATTCGGTAATGTATTTTCATTCTATTTTTCTTCTTCGGAACTGCTGCACGTGGAAAGTAGAAGCTAGCAGGGAATGCTTCCTAGGACGAATCCTGTATCAGGGAATAAGTTAAAGGACAGTTTCTTACATTTTCCAAAAATTTCTCCTTGTTGGTTGCGTTAAGGAGTCAATTAACCTAGCAAGCATGCAAATACGTTTATAATGCTAGTTCAGTTACATTAATGTAACGAGCACTAAGTGAAAAGACAACTGAATCTCGTTTTGGAAGATCTACGTAATAGCTTCGAGTTTAAGCTTTAGTTCTATGCCATCTACGTCTGAAACGGCCACTACGTTTTTGAGATACAAGCGACTTTTGTAGAAAATGGCACGAGGTCGATTTAAACGTGCATTATATTGTAAAGTAGTCGTAATCTCCGAAAGGAATGACAAAAATGGATGTGGTGTCGAGCTATTCGGTAATGTATTTTCATTCTATTTTTCTTCTTCGGAACTGCTGCACGTGGAAAGTAGAAGCTAGCAGGGAATGCTTCCTAGGACGAATCCTGTATCAGGGAATAAGTTAAAGGACAGTTTCTTACATTTTCCAAAAATTTCTCCTTGTTGGTTGCGTTAAGGAGTCAATTAACCTAGCAAGCATGCAAATACGTTTATAATGCTAGTTCAGTTACATTAATGTAACGAGCACTAAGTGAAAAGACAACTGAATCTCGTTTTGGAAGATCTACGTAATAGCTTCGAGTTTAAGCTTTAGTTCTATGCCATCTACGTCTGAAACGGCCACTACGTTTTTGAGATACAAGCGACTTTTGTAGAAAATGGCACGAGGTCGATTTAAACGTGCATTATATTGTAAAGTAGTCGTAATCTCCGAAAGGAATGACAAAAATGGGTGTGGCGTCCAGCTATTCGGTAATGTATTTTCTTTCTATTTTTCTTCTTCAGAACCGCTGCACGTGGAAAGTAGAAACTAGCAGGAAATGCTTCCTAGGACGAGTCTTGTACCAGGAATAAGTTGAAGGACAGTTTCTTACATTTTCCAAAAATTTCTCCTTGCTGGTTGCGTTAAGGAGTCAATTAACCTAGCAAGCATGCAAATATGTTTAGAATGCTAGTTAAGTTACATTAATGTAACGAGCACTAAGTGAAAAGACAACTAAATCTCGTTTTGGAAGATCTACGTAATAGCTTCGAGTTTGAGCTTTAGTTCTATGCCATCTACGTCTGAAACGGCCACTACGTTTTTGAGATACAAGCGACTTTTGTAGAAAATGGCACGAAGTCGATTTAAACGTGCATTATATTGTAAAGTAGTCGTAATCTCCGAAAGGAATGACAAAAATGGATGTGGTGTCGAGCTATTCGGTAATGTATTTTCATTCTATTTTTCTTCTTCGGAACTGCTGCACGTGGAAAGTAGAAGCTAGCAGGGAATGCTTCCTAGGACGAATCCTGTATCAGGGAATAAGTTAAAGGACAGTTTCTTACATTTTCCAAAAATTTCTCCTTGTTGGTTGCGTTAAGGAGTCAATTAACCTAGCAAGCATGCAAATACGTTTATAATGCTAGTTCAGTTACATTAATGTAACGAGCACTAAGTGAAAAGACAACTGAATCTCGTTTTGGAAGATCTACGTAATAGCTTCGAGTTTAAGCTTTAGTTCTATGCCATCTACGTCTGAAACGGCCACTACGTTTTTGAGATACAAGCGACTTTTGTAGAAAATGGCACGAGGTCGATTTAAACGTGCATTATATTGTAAAGTAGTCGTAATCTCCGAAAGGAATGACAAAAATGGGTGTGGCGTCCAGCTATTCGGTAATGTATTTTCTTTCTATTTTTCTTCTTCAGAACCGCTGCACATGGAAAGTAGGAACTAGCAGGGAATGCTTCCTAGGACGAGTCTTGTACCAGGAATAAGTTAAAGGACAGTTTCTTACATTTTCCAAAAACTTCTCCTTGTTGGTTGCGTTAAGGAGTCAATTAACCTAGCAAGCATGCAAATACGTTTATAATGCTAGTTCAGTTACATTAATGTAACGAGCACTAAGTGAAAAGACAACTAAATCTCGTTTTGGAAGATCTACGTAATAGCTTCGAGTTTAAGCTTTAGTTCTATGCCATCTACGTCTGAAACGGCCACTACGTTTTTGAGATACAAGCGACTTTTGTAGAAAATGGCACGAGGTCGATTTAAACGTGCATTATATTGTAAAGTAGTCGTAATCTCCGAAAGGAATGACAAAAATGGGTGTGGCGTCGAGCTATTCGGTAATGTATTTTCATTCTATTTTTCTTCTTCAGAACCGCTGCTCGTGGAAAGTAGAAACTAGCAGGGAATGCTTCCTAGGACGAGTCTTGTACCAGGAATAAGTTAAAGGACAGTTTCTTACATTTTCCAAAAATTTCTCCTTGCTGGTTGCGTTAAGGAGTCAATTGACCTAGCAAGCATGCAAATACGTTTATAATGCTAGTTCAGTTACATTAATGTAACGAGCACTAAGTGAAAAGACAACTAAATCTCGTTTTGGAAGATCTGCGTAATAGCTTCGAGTTTAAGCTTTAGTTCTATGCCATCTACGTCTGAAACGGCCACTACGTTTTTGAGATACAAGCGACTTTTGTAGAAAATGGCACGAGGTCGATTTAAACGTGCATTATATTGTAAAGTAGTCGTAATCTCCGAAAGGAATGACAAAAATGGATGTGGTGTCGAGCTATTCGGTAATGTATTTTCATTCTATTTTTCTTCTTCGGAACCGCTGCACGTGGAAAGTAGAAGCTAGCAGGGAATGCTTCCTAGGACGAATCCTGTATCAGGGAATAAGTTAAAGGACAGTTTCTTACATTTTCCAAAAGTTTCTCCTTGTTGGTTGCGTTAAGGAGTCAATTAACCTAGCAAGGATGCAAATACGTTTAGAATGCTAGTTCAGTTACATTAATGTAACGAGCACTAAGTGAAAAGACAACTGAATCTCGTTTTGGAAGATCTACGTAATAGCTTCGAGTTTAAGCTTTAGTTCTATGCCATCTACGTCTGAAACGGCCACTACGTTTTTGAGATACAAGCGACTTTTGTAGAAAATGGCACGAGGTCGATTTAAACGTGCATTATATTGTAAAGTAGTCGTAATCTCCGAAAGGAATGACAAAAATGGATGTGGTGTCGAGCTATTCGGTAATGTATTTTCATTCTATTTTTCTTCTTCGGAACTGCTGCACGTGGAAAGTAGAAGCTAGCAGGGAATGCTTCCTAGGACGAATCCTGTATCAGGGAATAAGTTAAAGGACAGTTTCTTACATTTTCCAAAAATTTCTCCTTGTTGGTTGCGTTAAGGAGTCAATTAACCTAGCAAGCATGCAAATACGTTTATAATGCTAGTTCAGTTACATTAATGTAACGAGCACTAAGTGAAAAGACAACTGAATCTCGTTTTGGAAGATCTACGTAATAGCTTCGAGTTTAAGCTTTAGTTCTATGCCATCTACGTCTGAAACGGCCACTACGTTTTTGAGATACAAGCGACTTTTGTAGAAAATGGCACGAGGTCGATTTAAACGTGCATTATATTGTAAAGTAGTCGTAATCTCCGAAAGGAATGACAAAAATGGATGTGGTGTCGAGCTATTCGGTAATGTATTTTCATTCTATTTTTCTTCTTCGGAACTGCTGCACGTGGAAAGTAGAAGCTAGCAGGGAATGCTTCCTAGGACGAATCCTGTATCAGGGAATAAGTTAAAGGACAGTTTCTTACATTTTCCAAAAATTTCTCCTTGTTGGTTGCGTTAAGGAGTCAATTAACCTAGCAAGCATGCAAATACGTTTATAATGCTAGTTCAGTTACATTAATGTAACGAGCACTAAGTGAAAAGACAACTGAATCTCGTTTTGGAAGATCTACGTAATAGCTTCGAGTTTAAGCTTTAGTTCTATGCCATCTACGTCTGAAACGGCCACTACGTTTTTGAGATACAAGCGACTTTTGTAGAAAATGGCACGAGGTCGATTTAAACGTGCATTATATTGTAAAGTAGTCGTAATCTCCGAAAGGAATGACAAAAATGGGTGTGGCGTCCAGCTATTCGGTAATGTATTTTCTTTCTATTTTTCTTCTTCAGAACCGCTGCACATGGAAAGTAGGAACTAGCAGGGAATGCTTCCTAGGACGAGTCTTGTACCAGGAATAAGTTAAAGGACAGTTTCTTACATTTTCCAAAAACTTCTCCTTGTTGGTTGCGTTAAGGAGTCAATTAACCTAGCAAGCATGCAAATACGTTTATAATGCTAGTTCAGTTACATTAATGTAACGAGCACTAAGTGAAAAGACAACTAAATCTCGTTTTGGAAGATCTACGTAATAGCTTCGAGTTTAAGCTTTAGTTCTATGCCATCTACGTCTGAAACGGCCACTACGTTTTTGAGATACAAGCGACTTTTGTAGAAAATGGCACGAGGTCGATTTAAACGTGCATTATATTGTAAAGTAGTCGTAATCTCCGAAAGGAATGACAAAAATGGGTGTGGCGTCGAGCTATTCGGTAATGTATTTTCATTCTATTTTTCTTCTTCAGAACCGCTGCTCGTGGAAAGTAGAAACTAGCAGGGAATGCTTCCTAGGACGAGTCTTGTACCAGGAATAAGTTAAAGGACAGTTTCTTACATTTTCCAAAAATTTCTCCTTGCTGGTTGCGTTAAGGAGTCAATTGACCTAGCAAGCATGCAAATACGTTTATAATGCTAGTTCAGTTACATTAATGTAACGAGCACTAAGTGAAAAGACAACTAAATCTCGTTTTGGAAGATCTGCGTAATAGCTTCGAGTTTAAGCTTTAGTTCTATGCCATCTACGTCTGAAACGGCCACTACGTTTTTGAGATACAAGCGACTTTTGTAGAAAATGGCACGAGGTCGATTTAAACGTGCATTATATTGTAAAGTAGTCGTAATCTCCGAAAGGAATGACAAAAATGGATGTGGTGTCGAGCTATTCGGTAATGTATTTTCATTCTATTTTTCTTCTTCGGAACCGCTGCACGTGGAAAGTAGAAGCTAGCAGGGAATGCTTCCTAGGACGAATCCTGTATCAGGGAATAAGTTAAAGGACAGTTTCTTACATTTTCCAAAAGTTTCTCCTTGTTGGTTGCGTTAAGGAGTCAATTAACCTAGCAAGGATGCAAATACGTTTAGAATGCTAGTTCAGTTACATTAATGTAACGAGCACTAAGTGAAAAGACAACTGAATCTCGTTTTGGAAGATCTACGTAATAGCTTCGAGTTTAAGCTTTAGTTCTATGCCATCTACGTCTGAAACGGCCACTACGTTTTTGAGATACAAGCGACTTTTGTAGAAAATGGCACGAGGTCGATTTAAACGTGCATTATATTGTAAAGTAGTCGTAATCTCCGAAAGGAATGACAAAAATGGATGTGGTGTCGAGCTATTCGGTAATGTATTTTCATTCTATTTTTCTTCTTCGGAACTGCTGCACGTGGAAAGTAGAAGCTAGCAGGGAATGCTTCCTAGGACGAATCCTGTATCAGGGAATAAGTTAAAGGACAGTTTCTTACATTTTCCAAAAATTTCTCCTTGTTGGTTGCGTTAAGGAGTCAATTAACCTAGCAAGCATGCAAATACGTTTATAATGCTAGTTCAGTTACATTAATGTAACGAGCACTAAGTGAAAAGACAACTGAATCTCGTTTTGGAAGATCTACGTAATAGCTTCGAGTTTAAGCTTTAGTTCTATGCCATCTACGTCTGAAACGGCCACTACGTTTTTGAGATACAAGCGACTTTTGTAGAAAATGGCACGAGGTCGATTTAAACGCGCATTATATTGTAAAGTAGTCGTAATCTCCGAAAGGAATGACAAAAATGGATGTGGTGTCGAGCTATTCGGTAATGTATTTTCATTCTATTTTTCTTCTTCGGAACTGCTGCACGTGGAAAGTAGAAGCTAGCAGGGAATGCTTCCTAGGACGAATCCTGTATCAGGGAATAAGTTAAAGGACAGTTTCTTACATTTTCCAAAAATTTCTCCTTGTTGGTTGCGTTAAGGAGTCAATTAACCTAGCAAGCATGCAAATACGTTTATAATGCTAGTTCAGTTACATTAATGTAACGAGCACTAAGTGAAAAGACAACTGAATCTCGTTTTGGAAGATCTACGTAATAGCTTCGAGTTTAAGCTTTAGTTCTATGCCATCTACGTCTGAAACGGCCACTACGTTTTTGAGATACAAGCGACTTTTGTAGAAAATGGCACGAGGTCGATTTAAACGTGCATTATATTGTAAAGTAGTCGTAATCTCCGAAAGGAATGACAAAAATGGGTGTGGCGTCCAGCTATTCGGTAATGTATTTTCTTTCTATTTTTCTTCTTCAGAACCGCTGCACGTGGAAAGTAGAAACTAGCAGGAAATGCTTCCTAGGACGAGTCTTGTACCAGGAATAAGTTGAAGGACAGTTTCTTACATTTTCCAAAAATTTCTCCTTGCTGGTTGCGTTAAGGAGTCAATTAACCTAGCAAGCATGCAAATATGTTTAGAATGCTAGTTAAGTTACATTAATGTAACGAGCACTAAGTGAAAAGACAACTAAATCTCGTTTTGGAAGATCTACGTAATAGCTTCGAGTTTGAGCTTTAGTTCTATGCCATCTACGTCTGAAACGGCCACTACGTTTTTGAGATACAAGCGACTTTTGTAGAAAATGGCACGAGGTCGATTTAAACGTGCATTATATTGTAAAGTAGTCGTAATCTCCGAAAGGAATGACAAAAATGGATGTGGTGTCGAGCTATTCGGTAATGTATTTTCATTCTATTTTTCTTCTTTGGAACCGCTGCACGTGGAAAGTAGAAGCTAGCAGGGAATGCTTCCTAGGACGAATCCTGTATCAGGGAATAAGTTAAAGGACAGTTTCTTACATTTTCCAAAAATTTCTCCTTGTTGGTTGCGTTAAGGAGTCAATTAACCTAGCAAGGATGCAAATACGTTTAGAATGCTAGTTCAGTTACATCAATGCAACGAGCACTAAGTGAAAAGTCAACTAAATCTCGTTTTGGAAGATCTACGTAATAGCTTCGAGTTCAAGCTTTAGTTCTATGCCATCTACGTCTGAAACGGACACTACGTTTTTGAGATACAAGGGGCTTTGTAAAAAATGGCACGAGGTCGATTTAAACGTGCATTATATTTTAAAGTAGTCGTAATCTCCGAAAGGAATGACAAAAATGGGTGTGGCGTCGAGCTATTCGGTAATGTATTTTCTTTCTATTTTTCTTCTTCAGAACCGCTGCACGTGGAAAGCAGAAACTAGCAGGGAATGCTTCCTAGGACGAGTCTTGTACCAGGAATAAGTTAAAGGACAGTTTCTTACATTTTCCAAAAATTTCTCCTTGTTGGTTGCGTTAAGGAGTCAATTAACCTAGCAAGGATGCAAATACGTTTAGAATGCTAGTTCAGTTACATCAATGCAACGAGCACTAAGTGAAAAGTCAACTAAATCTCGTTTTGGAAGATCTACGTAATAGCTTCGAGTTCAAGCTTTAGTTCTATGCCATCTACGTCTGAAACGGCCACTACGTTTTTGAGATACAAGTGACTTTGTACAAAATGGCACGAGGTCGATTTAAACGTGCATTATATTGTAAAGTAGTCGTAATCTCCGAAAGGAATAACAAAAGTGGGTGTGGTGTCGAGCTATTCGGTAATGTATTTTCTTTCTATTTTTCTTCTTCGGAACCGCTGCACGTGGAAAGTAGAAACTAGCAGGAAATACCTCTTAGGACGAATCCTGTATCAAGGAATAAGCTAAAGGACAGTTTCTTACATTTTCCAAAAATTTCTCCTTGTTGGTTGCGCTAAGGAGGCAATTAACCTAGCAAAGGTGCAAATACGTTTAGAATGCTAGTTCAGTTACATTAATGCAACGAGCACTAAGTGAAAAGTTAACTAAATCTTTTTTTAGAGGATCTACGTAATAGCTTCAAGTTCAAGCTTTAATTCTATGCTATCTACTACTGAAACGGCCACTACGTTTTTGAGATAGAAGTGACTTTGTGGAAAATGGCACGTGGTCGAATTAAACGTGCATTATATTGTAAAGTAGTCGTAATCTCCGAAAGGAATGACAAAAATGGGTGTGGCGTCGAGCTATTCGGTAATGTATTTTCTTTCAATTTTTTTCCTTCGAAACCGCTGCACATGGGAAGTAGAAGCTAGCAGGGAATGCTTCCTAGGACGAGTCCTGTACCAGGAATAAGATAAAGGACAGTTTCTTACATTTTCCAAAAATTTTTCCTCGTTTGTTGCATTAAGGAGTCTATTAACCTAGCAAGAGTGCTAGTTCAGTTGGATTAATTCAATACAATCTACGTTCGAAAAGAAATGGAGAGAGGAAAAGGAAGCAGAAAAATTTGTAGTAATTAGGATTTAAAAAAGTGAAAAAGGGCGAGCCAGATAAAGATGAGAATCAGTGAAAGGAAGACTTAGACAGTGATTTATGATAAAATTGAAAATGTAGAGTGAGAGAAAAATAAAATAAAGGAATGAGTTTAAAGTTTGGGGTAGAAAGGAGCAAAATATAGTAGGAATATTAAACAAATAAAGAGGGGTAGGAGGAGGAAAAAGATAGCAAGTGAAGGAGGAAAATTAAAAGTTAACGAGACACTGAGTGAGGCAGGGGAAGAAGAGAATTTAGGTAACTTTGTGCGCATCTGTAACCTTTTTCTCTTAAACCCTGGATCTCCACTGTCACATTGAGCTCATAATATTTTACAGCATTGGGTCCATGTCCGGAAGGTGGTGGTTAAAGTGTGGGCAAATTATGTTCCGCCGCAATCTGGCAAAGGCTTTCGGATAGAAAGCAATCGCCAGTTCGTCATTCGTTGTAGTTTTAAGAGTTAAATTGATGTTGAGTAAAGAAAACTAATTGCACTGTTTCGTTTAACTACGCTCCTTTGAGCAACATTGGTTCATTATCCGCAATCACTTACAACTCTTAAAGGTAACAGAGGCGGAGAAGGAGGTACAAGTTGAAATGGTTACAAAGAATAGAAGGACACTAAATGTACACGGAAATGGCAAATTTGAGGGAAAGCTAGAAGGTTGGAAAGATAGAGAAGGAGAAATTAGAGGAATGGATAAAATTAAATAAAATCGTAATAAAAGAAATTGCAATTAAAAAATACTTTTCTGCAGCTTATTTTACAACAGCTTTTTCTCGAAAACAATTTGCCGACAATAGCAAGTTCTTCACAACAGTTCCTTGCGGAAAATTCTTTACCACAAGAATTTCTATAGCGAGCGGCTCAATAGCTAGTTCAGACTAGTTGAAACATAGTTTCGATGTGTACACCGCGAGAATTTACAGAGAGTGTGAGAACACATCTTGTTCCACCTAATTTTTCTTCTTTGGTACTAACATACTTAGAATTTTGAAATTAGACTGCAAGCGAGGACTAATTTTAGGTCATTTGAAAGGTTTTACAACAGCAATTCTAGCAGGGTGCTTCACATCAGATGTTGATATTTTTGAGGAGTCTTCTTAAAAAATATACTTGCGTTTTATATTTTCACCGAAAGTTGACCAATCGAGAATTTTTGCACAATTATGGAATGCTATTGGACATTGTAAATAGAGAAAATATCGCTGGTACTGTGCTTCAACATACTTAGGTAAGCATGACAATAGCAATAAATTTGCGCGTAGCATTGAATCTGCAACCAAAATTGCATCTAAAATTCTCCACTTTGCTTTAAATTTTCGAATGCAATTTCTAGCGACATCCTTCGATACAATCTGGAAATAAAACATGCCTGTCGTCCTAACCATGCATGTCGTATTAACGGAGTGGACAATTTGCACGACTTTAAGGCGACGTCGACGCAAAAAATTGTAACGAGATGCTAACGGATAATGACGACAAATCGCGCAAAACTAACATGCATACTAATAATAATAATAATAATAATAATAATAATAACTGATAGGGGCCGAAATTCCCTTGGCCGATGTGAAAAATAAACATCTTTGGGAATTTTGGTGGCAGCACCACATGCCGCTCTGAGAAGTATGGGATCTTAAGGGGGAAGTGGGGATCTGCGGAGACGATGGGTCGGAGTGGGGACGCGACAGATGTACAGTGCGAGGATGCAGGGGTTACCAGACCATTTTGACCTTACTTTATATTTAAATTAATATCTCGTTAAATATTTCCCCAAAAAATCTAATTCAAAAGCCATCGTAATCCAGACAGAATTCTTCAAATTTTATTAAAATGAAATTTTTTGTTCCTCGCAACGGTAACTGAGATAACAGCGTGTAAAGCAAAAAGTAGGCCAAAAATAATTAATTTTTGGCCGATACCGAGCTGAGAAAACGGCGTTTTAAAATCTCTTCCGAAATAAAGTCAACGGCGTTTCAATGTTAGCTGCAAAACCGTGTCTCAAACTTTAATATTTTAAAAATAGAACGTCTACAGAGAATATTTTGATTCTTGGACACCTTATACTGCAATATTGTAGCTTTCTCATGATTAGTTTGAATTTTGCATTTTGTGTCCGCACGCATTGTACGATTTTCATACGACTTATGGATCTAAAATCCACAGGACATTAGCAACAAATCTGGCTAGTTCATATATTTTCATTATAAAGTGCCCACACAAGTCACAATTCGAGCCGCTTTGCACTCTACTAACATATATGTGGAATTTTAGTAATCTCTGACCTTGTCGTTCCGAGAATTTCTGGAAAGGACCGGGGTGACCGTTAGGTCGCTAGAGTTTTTATGAAGAGCAAGTTCTAAATGCGAAATTGCCGACACGACTCAACCAAGCTCAGGGAACGGTTCTGTTCAGCTTTATTATATTACAATAAACAATTATTATCAGGGAAGCTGAGTTTCAATCGCCCTTTATTCATCCAGATCCTAGATTAACGCGATTCGTTGCACCCATAACTGTCATTATTGTCGGAGAAGTCAACCCCTTGCCGTTATTATTAACAATTTCGAATTGTATTTTAGCATACTTACTTCTTGTCTGCTGGTCTCGTGATTAATTCTTTCAAAATGCCCCCCAATTAAGGAAAAATTTGAATTAAGAAGAAATTCAACTAGGATTTTTGACTTTATTATTGACAATGCATTAACTCAAAACGGTTTAATCACGAGAGTATTTTTCAAAGAAATTGATTGTGCAAACAAATCAACAGTGTTTTGAAGAGTAAAATCATAGGGTAGTTCTCGCAAATCGACCTAATACTACCGTAGCAACATCTCTTGTATACGGTGAAGTAAAGACCCCTTTTAAGGAATAATTAAGAAAATATTTTTTTTTAAAGAACGATTTTTAGTTTTTAAACTGTTCTATTTAGCGTAAACAGCGGAATGTATTGAGATGGCACGGAAACGGACTGACTTTGCAATTTTATAAATACAGTAATGTTCACTTAAAAGGAGCCAAAAATGTTACTATCAGTGGTGCGGTATTGCAGTCAAAAACTGAATAATTAGAAGGCAAACTAGAAAACATCAGCGATTTCAAATGTAGTAAAAGTTGTATAGAGAGATTCAAGATAGAAGCTGTTGTGATGACTGCTGCGCTGCTGGCAGTCAGATTGCATTTTTTACGGCCTGCAATTTTTTGAGAGAATTTTTCCGTAGAAAATAAGAATTACGCGTATCTTATTGTCTTATTATTTTGAGTTCTTGCTTTCACTTTGTTTGTTTTCTACAATTTAATTTATTGTATTGTTCTTTATTTTTTAATTTTTCACATTCATGTTGATCTCGCTGTGCAAGAAGACATTTCCATTCACAATACTTTTTCATAAAAGGCATATTATACTTTTTTTTTGTTGAAAACCGATAATTCTGTTTTTTCTGGATTTTCTCCCGGGATCCCGGGATTAGTAATTCTAATTTCGAAATCCCAAAATATAATCCCGATCCCGAAATTTGCATTCCCCAATCGGGAGCGTTAGAATTGTGGGCGAATTGGCATCAGTGGACATGACATAAGTGTTGTTGATGATTGGTTGAAAATTAAATGGCCTCAAATTAAAAAAAAATCAGTTAAAGTGGATGAGGTAAGATTATTTTACAAGCTGACTTCCGATAGAATTTTGAAGTTTAAAAGAGAAAAGTGTGAAGGTGAAAAACTATCAAGGGAACGTATTACTGTTTTGGTAGTGGCGAATTTTGATGGAATGGAAAAGCGAAAATTATTTGTAATAGACAAATAAAAATATCCTCGTTTCTTCAAAAGCCGCCGGTGTATTTGATGAACCATATCAAAGGCCTTACTGTAATCCAACAGAACAATATATGTTACCTTTGAGTTATTTTTTCCAGCAGCCACATCGTTAGTAACCCTTAGCAGCGCCGTGGCCGTGGTGTGACCTTTTCTAAAACCAGACTGCATAACAGGCAACAAAGAATACCGTTCAACATGTTCCGTGAATCTTGCCCTCACAGCAAGCTCCAATAGTTTTGAGCAGCAAGACAGGATACTAATGGGGCGCAGATGCTTCATCTCCGCTGCCACCGGCACTTTAGCCAGCGGTGTTACAATAGCCTTTTTCCAGGCCAGAGGCACCACCCCACGATTCAGGGAAACATTAATAATGTGAGTTACCGCTCTGAGGCAAAACGGAAACCGAGCTTATAGCCAGCCAGTAAAACCATAATGATCCTAACCATAAACAACCCGAACTTACTAAGGAGCTTAGGTAGTAAATGATTCATTCAAAATCGGGTGGAATTCCTTTGTATTTCTGGTGCTATAATACCATTATGTAATTTTGGGGCAACGGCTGTCATACAGGTTACGTTCTTGCAGATTTGAGAAGATTTCGCCCACCTTAACAAGAAGGAATTTGTGATTTTACCGCAATTACTATTCCTCTGCCTATAGAGAATCAGCTTGTTTTTTTGCTAAGGTAACATCGAAAAACCATATAATTGCAAAGACGAAGTTGTGCTGATGTAATGTCGTCTGTTAGTCATGTCTCTGTAAAGATTAAGATGTCGAATTCAGCGAGAGTTGCCGATATGTTCATGACAATTGATACTCATCTGCAGTAATAGAAAACAAATAATTAAGTCATCCAGAGTTTCCGAAATTTATCCTAAAATTTTTGTTTCATCATTTGTTTCATATATTTTATCACCTGCTGAGTTCAAAGTATTGCCCCAGTCTGATCAAAAGCTATTAAAACCAGTGTTGGCAACAAATAAATAATTTTTATTCAAGATAACAATTATATGCGATTATAGATTTATCTGAATAGTTTTCCAAACAAATTCACATTTACTTAAATAGTTTTGGTGCATCTACTCAAGGATTTGCAGCATCCTTCCATCACTCTGATAAACATATCAATAATTAATATCAAAAATTTGACCCCGTCCAGTCCTGATAGCCAAATCTACCCCACAGAAAGCGCCACTCAACTTACTCTATTGTTCAAAAAATAAATAAAAATTTAAAAATACATAAACATTTACTACGTTTATGCATCATTTCAATAACTTAGCCTAATTTTGTGGTATAAACACCTCCTAATGCACGTTTATTTTCCGAAAACCTCGTTAGGTTGGCTGCTTATAGCCCAATTTGTTTTATCGAAACTGCCCTAATGGCTATTTTTTCAATACTGCTTAAGAATGCATTAATCTGTGATTTAAACGTAGTAATTGCAAAATGTAGCCGAAAATAATAAATAATACGTTTTATAGTTTCTAAAATATATTTTTTTTAAACGAGAAAATACAACAAAAAACATGTAAAAATCTGAACGTAAGTTTTTTACGTTTTTTACAATGCAACTAACAACCAGTGTAAACGAGATTAAATTCATTTCTCTTCTTTCTTCACTTTTTTTGACGGGGGTTCATCTGTGGATCCTTTTCGCATCTCTATCACATCAGGTTGTGTTTTACGGTAAGCCGGCGTGATCCAATAAAGATTTTCCGCTGCATCCTTAGCGTATTCTAAGATGGCTTCTCTTGGATCTTGATTATCATCAACTCGCTTACTCAACCCTAAATTCCTTATAACGTAACTACTCAAAGTACCTCCACTGGAAGCTACACGTCCACCCTGACCGGAAGTGATTGGTAAATCAGGGCGACGTGATTTTATAGGATCCAAACGATCCTTTTCCATTTGTTTCTTGTTAGTTTTTCTTCGTTCTTGACGAAACAGCGGTAAAGCATGAGGAGTAATAATTTGCAATTGAGTACTAACAACTTGAGATTGTAGAGTTTTTCTGTGGACTTTGACTGCGCATAGTGTTGCCCCGCGCAAGCTGCGCTTTTCGTCATAGTAACATTTTACCAATCCGTTACCGGTACCCACAAAGATCTGGTTCAGCTTCGGGTGCCAGGATAACTTAATTGTGTGTGAATTGGTGATTTGCATTTTGCGGATTAAGTTGAAATTTGATGCATCATAGAACAAAACAGCCCCCTCGGTCTCCCCTGCAACAATAAATAAAAAATATTAATGATAATGAGTAATAAAAAGTGAGTGTGTAAGAAAAAAAACGGGATTAATAATGAACTTGAGTGAATCAGCTGAGCGATTCAGTAAAATGACAAACAGGACTACTGTTGAAATATTCACCTTTTTTGAGGGAAGACGCAGTGGCTACGACTGCATCATTTTGGCTGAAAATGGCATCTGTTGTGTCATATCTGGTAAATAAGTCTCCGACTTCTTGCAAACTCTTCTTGAAGTTTCTGATGTCCCAGAGCTTCATGGTTTCGTCCAAACTCCGCGTTAACAACTTATCCCCAACATGTGAAAAGCTAATGCTAGTTACTTCAACAGGTAAATGTGCTTTTCGCAGCTGACTAGCTGGCGCTACTGAACTCTTCCTGAAGTCCCACAATTGTAATGATCCATCTGCGCATCCGCAACCAATAATTCTCCCATCTCTTCCATAATTAACTGCAGTTGGAGACACTTTTAAACCGTTTTGTGCTCGGCATTTAATGATATTTTTATGATTTCTTCCACCTTCATAAAAATCCCAAGTTCTAACAGTACCGTCAGCACTAGTTGTCAAGAATTCTTCTTTAATCATTGGATTCCAAGCGCCAGCTAATAACCCGGCTGTATGTCCTTTAGTTTTTGCTTGATCCGTGATATACATGTCTCCCTTAGCAGTTTCTAATTTCTCGAAACCGTCGCGGTCTAATACTTTAGCTTGATTAGCACCAGATATAACCAAAAGCAAATCACCTGTTCCTGAATAATTAAGTCTTCGAATTGGGTGATTTCTAGCAGGTTGCATCGTGCGAAAACTGCGCATATTTGAATCCATTCCAGCAAAATCCCAGAAACTTACATCATAATTCACTGAACCTGAGGCCAATTTTGCACCACTTAGATCAACGCATATAGCAGTAACTGCTTTATTCCCGTGAGTCATTGTGGTTTCATGAGAACAAGGAATGAAGACTTTGCGAGCTTCCGATTCATCTTCGTGATCACTATCGTCACTTTCACTGGTGTTGCTGCTATCACTATCACTGTTTCTGTTGTTTTTTCTTTTTTTGCCATCTCCATATGAAGATCTTAAGTTTGAAGGAATTGGGGGTCCAATAAAGTCTTCATCATCATCATCACTATCGTCGTTTTCTTGCTGCGTGTCTTTTTGGTTTGTAATTTCCTTAGCTGTGGCTTTGACTTGAGCTATCATTTCCTTGATATCGAAGGTTTTAGCCTTTTTTCCAAAAGCAGTTAAACCCATGACTTCCTTAATCTCCTCATGTTCTTTGTCGTCTTCTAAAACTTCTATCGCTTTCGGGGGGCCGAAAGTACCAATGCTGCCTGTGGGTCTAATTTTGTTCGAGTTTTGGCCAAAATTGGCACTTATTTTGCCAAAACTTATTTTATTCTTCTTCATATTTGCTGGGTTTTACACGTTAAGCTATATTTTCTTAACTCACACTTGTTAAAACAACACCTATGACGTACACACGATAACAGTAATAATAACACAATTTCCCAAATTTTCTAGGTTAGGTTACCTATCAAACTTGCACCTTCAAACTTCTGTGACTAAATGCCATAGAATCACAACGGCAACTCTCGGCTTCAAGTAAAGTCTGCGCATCTAGGCGACGCATCATTAAGGGGGGATAGAGAAAGTCAGAGCCTGATTGGAGTAGGTGCGCCGTAGCGCACAGGACCGTAATAGCTATTTGTAAATAAATTTTTATGCAGATTTTAACCAAGATTAAAGCGCTAATAAAAATGAAAAATCGTTGCTTCAGAGTGTTTGGTTTACAGTTTGATATTAATAAAGAATAAACAAATTGCCCTGCAGTTGAAACGCATATTATCTATTTTTGTGATTCTTAACTGACCTTTATTAGCGGTTTTATTTACTCACAACAACAATAATTAATGGTTCGAATTTGTCATAGTGGGAGCCTAATTACCTAACTCGCTTTATTACATTTTTTCTTCAATCAAGTTACCGCTGCAAGTGTGAATGTTGCTGCCACTTGAATTCTGAAGATATTGGAAATTAACTTTTTTTATTAATTCATCCAGACTAAATCAGCTTCAACTGTTAAATACCCAATTAGTCTTGTGTTAATTTAGTGTGTATAAAGAGTAAAATGAAATTTTGGATTGTTGAAAATGTTTAATAATTTGAAGATATTGTTTATAATTATGCTTTTATCGTAATTTAGGTTATTTTTTCAAATAAATTATTAGTCACCATATTTTGATATGGTGACAAATTCTGTTTAGGGATGATTTAATCTATAAAAATTTAATTGTTTGTTATTTTTTAGTTTATAAATTGTTATACCTCTGTAGGAATTACTGTGATATTGATGTAAATAACAAAATGGTTTGAATGAATACGAGTAAAAAAATTGAGACGATCTATTTCGGTAAAAAGAATCGGGTGCGCTAGAAGAAAGAAGGTTTGAATCAGTAATTTTATTAAATATTTCAACCGCAAGTAACTTTTTTCTTCAACCTAGGTGTCAAAAGACGCTTGAATGAATAATAAAGAATTGTTAACACGATTCAAAAAGGAAACTTAAATGGCTCTTAAATGGCAAAATGGCTGAATGCACAAAAGAATTACCGAGGCCTTAATGGGAATTTTTCTTTTCCGCCGAAACGTTAAATGGCTTGAATGAAAACACGCTAAAAAGGCGACATAACTGAAAAACACTGTCCATTCATAAATGTTCAAACAGCTTGAATGCGAGCGGGAAAAAATCTGACGGCACAACTTACCGAAACAAACTTTTTTCTCGTCACTTGAATAGCAAAATGGTTTGAATGAATACGAGTAAAAAAATTTAGACGATCTAATTCAATAAAAAAAAATTGGCTGCGCTACAAGAAAAATGGTTTGAATGAGTAATTTTATTAAATAATTCAACCGCAAGTAACTTTTTCCTTGAACCTAAGCGTCAAAAGACGATTGAATGAAAGATAAAAAATTGTTAACACGATTCAAAAAGAAAAGTAAAATGGCTGTTAAATGGGGAAATGGCTTGAAAGCACAAAAGTATTAACGAGACCTTTAATGGAATTTTTTTTTTCGCCGAAACGTTAAGTGGCGAAAGGAGCCCTACGGCATTATTTCGTAGGGCTCGTCTCACTCTCTTAATTTTGAAAATAATTTAATGCGGTTTCTACCAAAAATTTTTAAAACATATTCTTAATCTTGCTTGATTCTCAATTTTTGTTAAATAAAAAAAACGAATTTTTATTTTTGCGTATTACACACAAATTTGCACTTTTAAGATCATCCTGCATTGCGAACATAATTTTATAAGTGTTAACAAAAGAACAAAAGAAAATTTTAAAAATTAACGATTTTAGAGGAAATCTACGATTTTTCTTGTTGTCGATTTGGCCTGTGCTGCCAATCGCGTGATGCGGCGAGGCTGGAGTTAAGCTAGAGTAGGTGGCAACCCCGTGCAATATGAGCAAAACGAGCACGAAAAAGTGATTGTCCATATTATTACTATCCAAAGAATTCTACCGTAGGTCGCTTCCAACTTTCTTAATTTTGAACCGAATTTAATGTAGTTTTCACTAAAAAATTTGAAAAAATATTCTTTATCTTGAATGACTCCCAACATTTATTAAGTAAAAAAAGCATTTTTATTTTAGCGTATTACATATAAAATTGTTTTTTTTAAGGTCATCCTGATTTCAAAATAGAATTTTATAAGTGTTAAGAAAATTACATAGAAAAATGTGAGAAATTAACGATGCTGCTACTCGCTTATTTTATATTATAAGGTGCTTATTAAGAGCTAATCGACAATGTGTGATATAAGTATATTTTAGAAACAACATAAAATAAAACTAATTAAAAGAGGAAAAACTCGCTTTGTACGATAGTTTAGTTTTGTCCATTTTGCAAGTGTGCTATATAGTGTGGATTTTAAGATAAGCATTATTTAGGTATAAAACCCATAACAAGTTTTGTACCAATTATATATTTTTTTAAATTTTGAAAACTCGGTAACACCGTTGGGGCTTATGGGAGAGAAAAGTTTTCGAATTGTCGCGTGCAGCCGTCTTCAGCACCGCTCTACCATCTTGCTTCTCATTTATTTCCATAGCTCCGTCTCTGTTTCACTCCACCGTCTCTCAAGATGTACAATAATAATTGAAGCATTTCATTATCGATTATGAAAAAAATATATTTTAACAACTTTCTTACGGACTGCAAAACCTAGAAATGTACTTGCAGAAAGAATAAAATAGGCTGCATTGGATCCAAATTTAAAAATCTAATTAATGAATAAATAGCATTTATGTGGCAGTGGTGCATCAGTTGAATCAATTATTCCGTTAATAGCCATTCTTATCAAATACTTGATTTGTAATAATGCATATGAGATTGTCATCATCACAGTTAAATATGCTGAATTTATGAAAATGTTCCTGTAATGTCACAGCAGATTGTTCATCTGCTACTACTCTTTGAGTTCCTATCTCTGTATTTTGACGCACAGAATCAAAGAAATTCGAATTTTTGAAAAACCTCTTAAAATATATCAATCAATAAATCAATTTAATTTGTCCTGCCTTGTCCTATACATTGACGATTAAGGAGACACATTATAAACATGAACAAATATCAATAATAATAATAATAACTTATAGGGTCGGAAGTTTTCTTAGTCAATGTAGAAAATAAACATTTTTGGGGATTTTGGTGGCAGAGCATCATATGCCACTATTAGATGTAGGGTGCATAAGAAGATGGTGGGGACCTGCAGGGACGATGGGTTTTGGAGTGGGGACGCGAGGCCCGTGCAGTCAAAGGCCGGATGGAGTAGTCGGGCCATTTTGATGTTACCCTACATTTAGATCAAAATCTTGTTAAATATTTTCCAAAAAAATCTGATTTGAAAAGCATCATTATCCCCATAGAATTCTTCAGATTTTATTACAATGAATTTTTTTGATTCGCGCAACGGCAACTGAGATATCATGGTGTAAAGCAAAAAGTGTGCCAAAAATAATGAATTTTTAGCCGATACCGAACTGAGAAAACGGCGATTTAAAATCTCCTCTGAAATAAAGTCAACAGCGTTTAAATGGTAACTCCAAAACAGCGCCTCAAACTTAAATATTTAAAAAATAGAATGTCTACAGAGAATATTTTGATTTTCGGACACCTTATGCTACAATATTGTAGCTTTCTCATGATGCTATTAGTTTGAATATTGCATTTTATGTCCGCACGCACCGTACGATTTTTGAACGACTTATAGATTTGAATTTCATAGGACATAAGCAACACCTTTGGCTGGTTCATATATTTTTATTTGCAAGTGCCCCCACAAGTCTAAATACGAGCGGCTTTGCACCCCGCTAGAAAATACGAAACATTCGAACCAGGCGACAGGCATTAGTTTTGCTGACAAATCTACAATGTTGCCAGTTGACGAAACATGCATATTTCGTCCGAAATGGTGCGCCACCTACGTAGTTGGTTCGACGGTCTCCAGCAACAGGTTACACTTTAAATGCAAGATGATTCGGAGGTCTGAGATCATTTGGTCGAAAAGTTGGTACTGAGGGAGGTGAGGGGCGTACATGTGGGAAGTCGGAGCAGATCAGCTGATGGATAGCGCTCTTAAATTTTCGACAGTAATTTTTGACAAAGATAATGCTTGCAAAACCCCTGGGTCTGTTACGCAACTGCCAACACGACACACTTAAATATGAAAATCGACGAAATTTTACTTACATGAAAAAGCCCGCTACAAAACGTTCCATTTTGGGAGTTGTTGCTAGTATTTTTGACCCATTGGGACTTATGAGACCCGTCATTGTTCAGGCAAAAAGCTATAAACCATTTCATTTTGGGAGCTGTTGCTAACTCGGGCCCGTCATTGTTAAAGCAAAAGTCATTCTGCGATAGTTATGGTCCCTGCCATTAAAATGGGACAAGCCAGTACTTTCTACTATTCGACTGATTCGGAACCAATTTGTAAAGGAAGTCGAACAAATAGATCAAGTTAGCATACCTCGTACATTAAATGGAAGTTAACTGCATCTCGTTCACCTCAGTTGGGAGAAATTTGGAAAAGTGGCGTTAAAGGAGTTAATCGTCACCTTAGGCGCTTAGAAGGTAATGTCCTGAATCCGATTGGGTTCAAAAGGGGGAGCATGTTTGCACAATTGCAACCATCTTCTGTTATTAAACAAATAATTAATAAATGAAGGTCTTTCTCAACATTTTTTTTTTATTTTATTTAAACTAGTAAATTATTACATCAATATCACAGTAATTCCTACAGAGGTATAACAATTTATAAACTAAAAAATAACAAACAATTAAATTTTTTTAGATTAAATAATCCCTAAACAGAATTTGTCACCATATCAAAATATGGTGACTAATAATTTATTAGAAAAAATAACCTAAATTACGACAAAAGCATAATTATAAACAATATCTTCAAATTATTAAACATTTTCAACAATCCAAAATTTCATTTTACTCTTTATACACACTAAATTAACACAAGACTAATTGGGTATTTAACAGTTGAAGCTGATTTAGTCTGGATGAATTAATAAAAAAAGTTAATTTCCAATATCTTCAGAATTCAAGTGGCAGCAACATTCACACTTGCAGTGGTAACTTGATTGAAGAAAAAATGGAATAAAGCGAGTTAGGTAATTAGGCTCCCACTATGACAAATTCGAACCATTAATTATTGTTGTTGTGAGTAAATAAAACCGCTAATAAAGGTCAGTTAAGAATCACAAAAATAGATAATATGCGTTTCAACTGCAGGGCAATTTGTTTATTCTTTATTAATATCAAACTGTAAACCAAACACTCTGAAACAACGATTTTTCATTTTTATTAGCGCTTTAATCTTGGTTAAAATCTGCATAAAAATTTATTTACAAATAGCTATTACGGTCCTGTGCGCTACGGCGCACCTACTCCAATCAGGCTCTGACTTTCTCTATCCCCCCTTAATGATGCGTCGCCTAGATGCGCAGACTTTACTTGAAGCCGAGAGTTGCCGTTGTGATTCTATGGCATTTAGTCACAGAAGTTTGAAGGTGCAAGTTTGATAGGTAACCTAACCTAGAAAATTTGGGAAATTGTGTTATTATTACTGTTATCGTGTGTACGTCATAGGTGTTGTTTTAACAAGTGTGAGTTAAGAAAATATAGCTTAACGTGTAAAACCCAGCAAATATGAAGAAGAATAAAATAAGTTTTGGCAAAATAAGTGCCAATTTTGGCCAAAACTCGAACAAAATTAGACCCACAGGCAGCATTGGTACTTTCGGCCCCCCGAAAGCGATAGAAGTTTTAGAAGACGACAAAGAACATGAGGAGATTAAGGAAGTCATGGGTTTAACTGCTTTTGGAAAAAAGGCTAAAACCTTCGATATCAAGGAAATGATAGCTCAAGTCAAAGCCACAGCTAAAGAAATTACAAACCAAAAAGACACGCAGCAAGAAAACGACGATAGTGATGATGATGATGAAGACTTTATTGGACCCCCAATTCCTTCAAACTTAAGATCTTCATATGGATATGGTAAAAAAGGAAAAAACAACAGAAACAGTGATAGTGATAGCAGCAACACCAGTGAAAGTGACGATAGTGATCACGAAGATGAATCGGAAGCTCGCAAACTCTTCATTCCTTGTTCTCATGAAACCACAATGACTCACGGAAATAAAGCAGTTACTGCTATATGCGTTGATCCAAGTGGTGCAAGATTGGCCTCAGGTTCAGTGAATTATGATGTAAGTTTCTGGGATTTTGCTGGAATGGATTCAAATATGCGCAGTTTTCGCACGTTGCAACCTGCTAGAAATCACCCAATTCGAGGACTTAATTATTCAGGAACAGGTGATTTGCTTTTGGTTATATCTGGTGCTAGTCAAGCTAAAGTATTAGACCGCGACGGTTTCGAGAAATTAGAAACTGTTAAGGGAGACATGTATATCACGGATCAAGCAAAAACTAAAGGACATACAGCCGGGTTATTAGCTGGCGCTTGGAATCCAATGATTAAAGAAGAATTCTTGACAACTAGTGCTGACGGTACTGTTAGAACTTGGGATTTTTATGAAGGTGGAAAAAATCATAAAAATATCATTAAATGCCGAGCACAAAACGGTTTAAAAGTGTCTCCAACTGCAGTTAATTATGGAAGAGATGGGAGAATTATTGGTTGCGGATGCGCAGATGGATCATTACAATTGTGGGACTTCAGGAAGAGTTCAGTGGCGCCAGCTAGTCAGCTGCGAAAAGCACATTTACCTGTTGAAGTAACTAGTATTAGCTTTTCACATGTTGGGGATAAGTTGTTAACGCGGAGTTTGGACGAAACCATGAAGCTCTGGGACATCAGAAACTTCAAGAAGAGTTTGCAAGAAGTCGGAGACTTATTTACCAGATATGACACAACAGATGCCATTTTCAGCCCCAATGATGCAGTCGTAGCCACTGCGTCTTCCCTCAAAAAAGGTAAATATTTCAACAGTAGTCCTGTTTGTCATTTTACTGAATCGCTCAGCTGATTCACTCAAGTTCATTATTAATCCCGTTTTTTTTCTTACACACTCACTTTTTATTACTCATTATCATTAATATTTTTTATTTATTGTTGCAGGGGAGACCGAGGGGGCTGTTTTGTTCTATGATGCATCAAATTTCAACTTAATCCGCAAAATGCAAATCACCAATTCACACACAATTAAGTTATCCTGGCACCCGAAGCTGAACCAGATCTTTGTGGGTACCGGTAACGGATTGGTAAAATGTTACTATGACGAAAAGCGCAGCTTGCGCGGGGCAACACTATGCGCAGTCAAAGTCCACAGAAAAACTCAACAATCTCAAGTTGTTAGTACTCAATTGCAAATTATTACTCCTCATGCTTTACCGCTGTTTCGTCAAGAACGAAGAAAAACTAACAAGAAACAAATGGAAAAGGATCGTTTGGATCCTATAAAATCACGTCGCCCTGATTTACCAATCACTTCCGGTCAGGGTGGACGTGTGGCTTCCAGTGGAGGTACTTTGAGTAGTTACGTTATAAGGAATTTAGGGTTGAGTAAGCGAGTTGATGATGATCAAGATCCAAGAGAAGCCATCTTAAAATACGCTAAGGATGCAGCGGAAAATCCTTATTGGATCACGCCGGCTTACCGTAAAACACAACCTGATGTGATAGAGATGCGAAAAGGATCCACAGATGAACCCCCGTCAAAAAAAGTGAAGAAAGAAGAGAAATGAATTTAATCTCGTTTACACTGGTAGTTAGTTGCATTGTAAAAAACGTAAAAAACTTACGTTCAGATTTTTACATGTTTTTTGTTGTATTTTCTCGTTTAAAAAAAATATATTTTAGAAACTATAAAACGTATTATTTATTATTTTCGGCTACATTTTGCAATTACTACGTTTAAATCACAGATTAATGCATTCTTAAGCAGTATTGAAAAAATAGCCATTAGGGCAGTTTCGATAAAACAAATTGGGCTATAAGCAGCCAACCTAACAAGGTTTTCGGAAAATAAACGTGCATTAGGAGGTGTTTATACCACAGAATTAGGCTAAGTTATTGAAATGATGCATAAACGTAGTAAATGTTGATGTATTTTTAAATTTTTATTTATTTTTTGAACAATAGGGTAAGTTGAGTGGCGCTTTCTGTGGGGTAGATTTGGCTATCGGTACTGGACGGCGTCAAATTTTTGATATTAATTATCGATATGTTTATCAGAGTGATGGAAGGATGTTGCAAATCCTTGAGTAGATGCACCAAAACTATTTAAGTAAATGTGAATTTGTTTGGAGAACTATTCAGATAAATCTATAATCGCATATAATTCTTATCTTGAATAAAAAATTATTATTTGATGCCAACACTGCTTTTAATAGCTCTTGATCAGACTGGGGCAATACTTTGAACTCAGCAGGTGATAAAATATATGAAACAAATGATGAAACAAAAATTTTAGGATAAATTTCGGAAACTCTGGATGACTTAATTATTTGTTTTCTATTACTGCAGATGAGTATCAATTGTCATGAACATATCGGCAACTCTCGCTGAATTCGACATCTTAATCTCTACAGAGACATGACTAACAGACGACATTACATCAGCACAACTTGGTCTTTGCAATTATATGGTTTTTCGATGTGACCTTAGCAAAAAAACAAGCTGATTCTCTATAGGCAGAGGAATAGTAATGACGGTAAAATCACAAATTCCTTCTTGTTAAGGTGGTCGAAATCTTCTCAAATCTGCAAGAACGTAACCTGTATGACAGCCGTTGCCCCAAAATTACATAATGGTATTATAGCACCAGAAATACAAGGGAATTCCACCCGATTTTGAATGAATCATTTACTACCTAAGCTCCTTAGTAAGTTCGGGTTGTTTATGGTTAAGATCATTATGGTTTTACTGGCTGGCTATAAGCTCGGTTTCCGTTTTGCCTCAGAGCGGTAACTCACATTATTAATGTTTCCCTGAATCGTGGGGTGGTGCCTCTGGCCTGGAAAAAGGCTATTGTAACACCGCTGGCTAAAGTGCCGGTGGCAGCGGAGATGAAGCATCTGCGCCCCATTAGTATCCTGTTTTGCTGCTCAAAACTATTGGAGCTTGCTGTGAGGGCAAGATTCACGGAACATGTTGAACGGTATTCTTTGTTGCCTGTTATGCAGGTTGGTTTTAGAAAAGGTCACAGCACGGCCACGGCGCTGCTAAGGGTTACTAACGATGTGGCTGCTGGAAAAAATAACTCAAAGGTAACAAATATTGTTCTGTTGGATTACAGAAAGGCCTTTGATATGGTTCATCAAATACACCGGCGGCTTTTGAAGCAACGAGGATATTTTTATTTGTCTATTACAAATAATTTTCGCTTTTCCATTCCATCAAAATTCGCCACTACCAAAACAATAATACGTTCCCTTGATAGATTTTCACCTTCACACTTTTCTCTTTTAAACTTCAAAATTCTATCGGGAGTCAGCTTGTAAAATAATCTTACCTCATCCACTTTAAATGATTTTTTTTTAATTTGAGGCCATTTAATTTTCAACCAATCATCAACAACACTTATGTCATGTCCACTTTCCAGAAATTCTCGGAACGACAAGGTCAGAGATTACTAAAATTCCCACATATATGTTAGTAGAGTGCAAAGCGGCTCGAATTGTGACTTGTGTGGGCACTTTAAAATGAAAATATATGAACTAGCCAGATTTGTTGCTAATGTCCTGTGGAAATTAGATCCATAAGTCGTATGAAAATCGTACAATGCGTGCGGACACAAAATGCAAAATTCAAACTAATAGTATCATGAGAAAGCTACAATATTGCAGTATAAGGTGTCCAAGAATCAAAATATTCTCTGTAGATGTTCTATTTTTAAAATATTAAAGTTTGAGACACGGTTTTGCAGCTAACATTGAAACGCCGTTGACTTTATTTCGGAAGAGATTTAAAAACGCCGTTTTCTCAGCTCGGTATCGGCCAAAAATTAATTATGTTTGGCCTACTTTTTGCTTTACAGGCTGTTATCTCAGTTACCGTTGCGAGGAGCAAAAAATTTCATTTTAATGAAATATGAAGAATTCTGTCTGGATTACGATGGCTTTTCAATTGGATTTTTGGGGAAATATTTAGCGAGATATTAATTTAAATATAATGTAAGGTCAAAATAGCCCGGTAACCCCTGCATCCTCGC
Source organism: Pyrochroa serraticornis (assembly GCA_905333025.2). NCBI lineage: Eukaryota > Metazoa > Arthropoda > Insecta > Coleoptera > Pyrochroidae > Pyrochroa > Pyrochroa serraticornis. Next base: position 443,973 of record HG995157.1, on the reverse strand, counting down.
ACTGTACATCTGTCGCGTCCCCACTCCGACCCATCGTCTCCGCAGATCCCCACTTCCCCCTAAAGATCCCAAACTTCTCAGAGCGGCATGTGGTGCTGCCACCAAAATTCCCAAAGATGTTTATTTTTCACATCGGCCAAGGGAATTTCGGCCCCTGTCAGATATTATTATTATTATTATTATTATCTGTTCATGTTTATAGTTTGTCTCGTTTGTTCTGGAATAAAGCCGTAAGGGCCCATAGGTTAACACACGAAATTCAAATTTCTTTGATCATGCGAGTTAAAATATAGAAATGGGAACTCAAAGAATAATAGTAGATGAACAATCTGTTGTGACAATACAGGAGCAGTTTTATAGATTCAAAGTATTTAACCGTCATGATAACAATCTAATATGCATAAAAATGAATTTTGAATTTTGAAAAGTCCGTATTAAATGCATTAGCAATAGGAGAAGAAGCACATAATAGTTTAATTAATATAATCGATACAACTGATTTCTATAAACCAATAGAAGAACGGAAATTGAAATCGTTGGACATTTTAATGCCTAAAGTAAAAAAATATGAGAACGTTAAGGAATCACAAGGAGGGCAAAAATTTCTGCAACAAATATTGGCAGCAAAGAAATTGGGAGAGATATATAAATCATAGCAGAATTTTTAAATACTCCTTCAAATAAAAGCGTACTTGAAAATATAATACAAACAGTTTGTGCTCCTGTAAACATTTTATCACAATCATCTTCTCATATCTGTCATATTTTTGATGGCATGTCTGTCGTACAGAGTTTAGGGAAGCTTACAAAAGCTTAAACTTTTGCAGAATACCTTAACATATTCAATAAAATTATATTTAGAAACAGGTACATTTCACAGAGGATAGATGTAGTTTTTGATCATTACTTAGAAAACTATTAAGAAATCCACGCGTATTAAAAGAGGCTCCGGAAGGGCTATTAACCACTCCCATAAAAATGGCACTTGTTTATCAATTCTATTTTTAATAAAAAATAGTTGACAAATTTTTTGTCTAAGCATCTATTTGAATACTCGAAATCCGGTAACTTGGAGCTTGTTACAAGTGGGGGATTCTAACATATTCTTGAATATAAAAGTAATTTTTAACTTGTAGAGAAACTATTAAATTTTGATTATGAAATGGCAGATATAAGAATGTTGTTACACAATTATCTGCAAGGAGAGCTGGATACACTAGATGTATTATAGACTACAAAGCACTGATGTCTTAGTTTTTCTTGCCTACTTTAAAGATCAATTAACAGAAAAAGTTTGGATGAAAACTAGCACACAAAATTGTCTCAAATTTGTTCCCGTTTACGAGATTAATATGGATATTTGTCTTTTGAAAAATTTACCTGCATTTTATGCTTTGATTGGAGGTGACACCACTTATCAATTTAATGGACTAAGAAAGAAACTGTTCTGGAAAATTTATGTACGGTATTGCAAATTACTTGACGGAGTTGGTATTATAGAATTTGGTGATTAATTATTTAATAAAATGCACAATTTGGTCCTTAAATTATACACAAATAATAACAATGTTGTATCTGTGAATGATCTAAGATCAACACTCGCAATCTCAAACACCATAGATAAGTTACCTCCTACAGAAAACAGTTTAAAGCAACACTGTTTGAGGGCATATTACCAAACAAAAGTGTGGATAAATAGCTAAAAACCAAAACCCAAATTACCAAATATACTTGAGTATGAGTGGATGTATAATGAAAAGATTGAGATCTTGCCTATTTTGCAAACACAGGCAGCCTATCCAGAAAATTTAACAGTTTTAACAACTTGTCGATTCGAAAAAGGTAATCCCCGAACTCCAATTTATAAGCATTGGTCATTAGAACATGTAACTTATATTACAGATTGTTCATGTAAATTTTGTACCTACAAAAAGAACAATGTTGTATGTTTTGGTTCCTGCTTTTGTATGGGACAGAAGTCGTGCAAAAATAGTAATAGAAGGGTCGTACATAGTGACACAATAAATATTTTATTAGAAGGAAATTCCGAAAGTGACTTCTGTGTAAGTTAATTATTAATGCATTATAATAATAGACCGATAACGCAAATTTTTATATTACAGATGTTTACCACGCATTTTACAAACTGCCATTTTTTTACCGTTTACGGATATAATCAATTTAACATTATTCATGACTATTTGGTTTTTAATAATAATTAGGACGTGTTTTAGTTAAAAATATTGGAAGTTCTATTCAGAGCAATAGTCTTTACAAGTGAGGTGGGGACTTGCGGAGAACCTAAGTTGGAGTGGGGACGCGAGGGCCATGCAACGAAAGGCCGCACAAAGTGCTCGGGTCATTTTGATGTTACTCTACATTTATATTAATATCTTGTTAAATATGTATATAAATGTAATGTATATAAATATATAAGGGCGTTTTAAAATCTCTTCGGAAAAAAAGTCAACGGCGTTTCAATGTTAGCTTCAAAACAGTGTCTCAAACTTTAATATTTTAAAAATAGAACGTCTACAGAGAATATTTTGATTTTTGGACACCTTATACTACAATATTGTGGCTTTCTCGTAATACCATTAGTTTGAATTTTGCATTTTGTGTCCGCACGCACTGTACGATTTTCGTACGACTTATGGATTTAAAATCCACTGGACATAAGCAACAAATCTGGCTAGTTCATATATTTTCGTTTTGAAGTGCCCACAGAATCGCTTAAAACGCATCTTTTCTCAGCGCGAGCACTATACATATGAACAGAGATAAATTAAAGATTTTTTGAGAGGCCTGGCCAACTCGTATTGACACTGATAAAAGAAACGACGAAAGCAAGTCAGAACCACCGTCAAGTTTAGGCTTCATCACATATTTATAGAGAGTTAATGTCTATGGGTTGATTAAAGTTACAATCTGAGATTTCAACACCATCACTATGACTGTACTTATACCGATGCAAAATACTAATGATAATAGTAAATAAGACTCGTAAATAATAAAGCACCCAAATATCTCGTCTGGTTGTGGCAGTTTGACGATGAAGTTATATTGGAAAATATGTTTCTGCTTATGCAATGGTGCTTGTTACTAGTTTAAGGAATAATTAAGAAAATATTTTTTTTAAAAAGAACGATTTCTAGTTTTTAAACTGTTCTATTTAGCGTAAACAGCGGAATGTATTGAGATGACAGGGAAACGGACTGACTTTCCAATTTTAAAAATACAGTAATGTTCACTTATAAGGAGCCAAAAATGTTACTATCAGTGGTGCGGTATTGCAGTCAAAAACTGAATAATTAGAAGGCAAACTAGAAAACATCAGCGATTTCAAATGTAGTAAAAGTTGTATAAAGAGATTCAAGATAGGAGCTGTTGTGATGACTGCTGCGCTGCTGGCAGTCAGATTGCATTTTTTACGGTCTGCAATTTTTTGAGAGAATTTTTCCGTAGAAAATAAAAATTACGCGTATCTTATTGTCTTATTATTTTGTGTTCTTGCTTTCACTTTGTTTGTTTTCTACAATTTAATTTATTGTATTGTTCTTTATTTTTTAATTTTCACATTCATGTTGATCTCGCTGTGCAAGAAGACATTTCCATTCACAACACTTTTTCATAAAAAGCATATTATACTTTTTTTTTGTTGAAAACCGATAATTCTGTTTTTTCTGGATTTTCTCCCGGGATCCCGGGATTAGTAATTCTAATTTCGAAATCCCAAAATATAATCCCGATCCCGAAATTTGCATTCCCCAATCGGAAGCGTTAGAATTGTGGGCGAATTGGCATCAGTGGACATGACATAAGTGTTGTTGATGATTGGTTGAAAATTAAATGGCCTCAAATTAAAAAAAAATCATTTAAAGTGGATGAGGTAAGGTTATTTTACAAGCTGACTCCCGATAGAATTTTGAAGTTTAAAAGAGAAAAGTGTGAAGGTGAAAAACTATCAAGGGAACGTATTACTGTTTTGGTAGTAGCGAACTTTGATGGAATGGAAAAGCGAAAATTATTTGTAATAGACAAATAAAAATATCCTCGTTGCTTCAAAAACCGCCGGTGTATTTGATGGTTTTACAAACTAAGCCACCCCAAGGCCGAGCTTATAGCCAGCCAGTAAAACCATAATGATCCTAACCATAAACAACCCGAACTTACTAAGGAGCTTAGGTAGTAAATGATTCATTCAAAATCGGGTGGAATTCCCTTGTATTTCTGGTGTTATAATACCATTATATAATTTTGGGGCAACGGCTGTCATACAGGTTACGTTTTTGCAGATTTAAGAAGATTTCGCCCACCTTAACAAGAAGGAATTTGTGATTTTACCGCCATTAATATTCCTCTTCCTATAGAGAATCAGCTTGTTTTTTTGCTAAGGTCACATCGAAAAACCATATAATTGCAAAGACCAAGTTGTGCTGATGTAATGTCGTCTGTTAGTCATGTCTCTGTAAAGATTAAGATGTCGAATTCAGCGAGAGTTGCCGATATTTTCATGACAATTGATACTCATCTGCAGTAATAGAAAACAAATAATTAATTCATCCAGAGTTTCCGAAATTTATTCTAAAATTTTTGTTTCATCATTTGTTTCATATATTTTATCACCTGCTGAGTTCAAAGTATTGTCCCAGTCTGATCAAAAGCTATTAAAACCAGTGTAGGCATCAAATAATAATTTTTTATTCAAGATAACAATTATATGCGATTATAGATTTATCTGAATAGTTCTCCAAACAAATTCACATTTACATAAATAGTTTTTATGCATCTACTCAAGGATTTGCAACATCCTTCCATCACTCTGATAAACATACCGATAATTAATATCAAAAATTTGACCCCGTCCAGTCCTGATAGCCAAATATACCCCACAGAAAGCGCCACTCAACTTACCCTATTGTTCAAAAAATAAATAAAAATTTACAAATACATAAACATTTACTACGTTTATGCATCATTTCAATAACTTAGCCTAATTTTGTGGTATAAACACCTCCTAATGCACGTTTATTTTCCGAAAACCTTGTTAGGTTGGCTGCTTATAGCCCAATTTGTTTTATCGAAACTGCCCTAATGGCTATTTTTTCAATACTGCTTAAGAATGCATTAATCTGTGATTTAAACGTAGTAATTGCAAAATGTAGCCGAAAATAATAAATAATACGTTTTATAGTTTCTAAAATATATTTTTTTTAAACGAGAAAATACAACAAAAAACATGTAAAAATCTGAACGTAAGTATTTTACGTTTTTTACAATGCAACTAACTACCAGTGTAAACGAGATTAAATTCATTTCTCTTCTTTCTTCACTTTTTTTGACGGGGGTTCATATGTGGATCCTTTTCGCATCTCTATCACATCAGGTTGTGTTTTACGGTAAACCGGCGTGATCCAATAAGGATTTTCCGCTGCATCCTTAGCGTATTTTAAGATGGCTTCTCTTGGATCTTGATCATCATCAACTCGCTTACTCAACCCTAAATTCCTTATAACGTAACTACTCAAAGTACCTCCACTGGAAGCCACACGTCCACCCTGACCGGAAGTGATTGGTAAATCAGGGCGACGTGATTTTATAGGATCCAAACGATCCTTTTCCATTTGTTTCTTGTTAGTTTTTCTTCGTTCTTGACGAAACAGCGGTAAAGCATGAGGAGTAATAATTTGCAATTGAGTACTAACAACTTGAGATTGTTGAGATTTTCTGTGGACTTTGACTGCGCATAGTGTTGCCCCGCGCAAGCTGCGCTTTTCGTCATAGTAACATTTTACCAATCCGTTACCGGTACCCACAAAGATCTGGTTCAGCTTCGGGTGCCAGGATAACTTAATTGTGTGTGAATTGGTGATTTGCATTTTGCGGATTAAGTTGAAATTTGATGCATCATATAACAAAACAGCCCCCTCGGTCTCCCCTGCAACAATAAATAAAAAATATTAATGATAATGAGTAATAAAAAGTGAGTGTGTAAGAAAAAAAACGGGATTAATAATGAACTTGAGTGAATCAGCTGAGCGATTCAGTAAAATGACAAACAGGACTACTGTTGAAATATTTACCTTTTTTGAGGGAAGACGCAGTGGCTACGACTGCATCATTGGGGCTGAAAATGGCATCTGTTGTGTCATATCTGGTAAATAAGTCTCCGACTTCTTGCAAACTTTTCTTGAAGTTTCTGATGTCCCAGAGCTTCATGGTTTCGTCCAAACTCCGCGTTAACAACTTATCCCCAACATGTGAAAAGCTAATACTAGTTACTTCAACAGGTAAATGTGCTTTTCGCAGCTGACTAGCTGGCGCTACTGAACTCTTCCTGAAGTCCCACAATTGTAATGATCCATCTGCGCATCCGCAACCAATAATTCTCCCATCTCTTCCATAATTAACTGCAGTTGGAGACACTTTTAAACCGTTTTGTGCTCGGCATTTAATGATATTTTTATGATTTTTTCCACCTTCATAAAAATCCCAAGTTCTAACAGTACCGTCAGCACTAGTTGTCAAGAATTCTTCTTTAATCATTGGATTCCAAGCGCCAGCTAATAACCCGGCTGTATGTCCTTTAGTTTTTGCTTGATCCGTGATATACATGTCTCCCTTAACAGTTTCTAATTTCTCGAAACCGTCGCGGTCTAATACTTTAGCTTGACTAGCACCAGATATAACCAAAAGCAAATCACCTGTTCCTGAATAATTAAGTCCTCGAATTGGGTGATTTCTAGCAGGTTGCAACGTGCGAAAACTGCGCATATTTGAATCCATTCCAGCAAAATCCCAGAAACTTACATCATAATTCACTGAACCTGAGGCCAATCTTGCACCACTTGGATCAACGCATATAGCAGTAACTGCTTTATTTCCGTGAGTCATTGTGGTTTCATGAGAACAAGGAATGAAGAGTTTGCGAGCTTCCGATTCATCTTCGTGATCACTATCGTCACTTTCACTGGTGTTGCTGCTATCACTATCACTGTTTCTGTTGTTTTTTCCTTTTTTACCATATCCATATGAAGATCTTAAGTTTGAAGGAATTGGGGGTCCAATAAAGTCTTCATCATCATCATCACTATCGTCGTTTTCTTGCTGCGTGTCTTTTTGGTTTGTAATTTCTTTAGCTGTGGCTTTGACTTGAGCTATCATTTCCTTGATATCGAAGGTTTTAGCCTTTTTTCCAAAAGCAGTTAAACCCATGACTTCCTTAATCTCCTCATGTTCTTTGTCGTCTTCTAAAACTTCTATCGCTTTCGGGGGGCCGAAAGTACCAATGCTGCCTGTGGGTCTAATTTTGTTCGAGTTTTGGCCAAAATTGGCACTTATTTTGCCAAAACTTATTTTATTCTTCTTCATATTTGCTGGGTTTTACACGTTAAGCTATATTTTCTTAACTCACACTTGTTAAAACAACACCTATGACGTACACACGATAACAGTAATAATAACACAATTTCCCAAATTTTCTAGGTTAGGTTACCTATCAAACTTGCACCTTCAAACTTCTGTGACTAAATGCCATAGAATCACAACGGCAACTCTCGGCTTCAAGTAAAGTCTGCGCATCTAGGCGACGCATCATTAAGGGGGGATAGAGAAAGTCAGAGCCTGATTGGAGTAAGTGCGCCGTAGCGCACAGGACCGTAATAGCTATTTGTAAATAAATTTTTATGCAGATTTTAACAAAGATTAAAGCGCTAATAAAAATGAAAAATCGTTGTTTCAGAGTGTTTGGTTTACAGTTTGATATTAATAAAGAATAAACAAATTGCCCTGCAGTTGAAACGCATATTATCTATTTTTGTGATTCTTAACTGACCTTTATTAGCGGTTTTATTTACTCACAACAACAATAATTAATGGTTCGAATTTGTCATAGCGGGAGCCTAATTACCTAACTCGCTTTATTCCATTTTTTCTTCAATCAAGTTACCACTGCAAGTGTGAATGTTGCTGCCACTTGAATTCTGAAGATATTGGAAATTAACTTTTTTTATTAATTCATCCAGACTAAATCAGCTTCAACTGTTAAATACCCAATTAGTCTTGTGTTAATTTAGTGTGTATAAAGAGTAAAATGAAATTTTGGATTGTTGAAAATGTTTAATAATTTGAAGATATTGTTTATAATTATGCTTTTATCGTAATTTAGGTTATTTCTTCTAATAAATTATTAGTCACCATATTTTGATATGGTGACAAATTCTGTTTAGGGATTATTTAATCTAAAAAAATTTAATTGTTTGTTATTTTTTAGTTTATAAATTGTTATACCTCTGTAGGAATTACTGTGATATTGATGTAATAATTTACTAATTTAAATAAAATAAAAAAAAAATGTTGAGAAAGACCTTCGTTTATTAATTATTTGTTTAATAACAGAAGATGGTTGCAATTTTGCAAACATGCTCCCCCTTTTGAACCCAATCGGATTCAGGACATTACCTACTAGGCGCCTAAGGTGACGATTAACTCCTTTAACGCCACTTTTTCAAATTCCTCCCAACTGAGGTGAACGAGATGCAGTTAACTTCCATTTAATGTACGAGGTATGCTAACTTGATCTATTTGTTCGACTTCCTTTACAAATTGGTTCCGAATCAGTCGAATAGTAGAAAGTACTGGCTTGTCCCATTTTAATGGCAGGGACCATAACTATCGCAGAATGACTTTTGCTTTAACAATGACGGGCCCGAGTTAGCAACAGCTCCCAAAATGGAATGGTTTATAGCTTTTTGCCTGAACAATGACGGGTCTCATAAGTCCCAATGGGTCAAAAATACTAGCAACAACTCCCAAAATGGAACGTTTTGTAGCGGGTTTTTTCATGTAAGTAAAATTTCGTCGATTTTCATATTTAAGTGTGTCGTGTTGGCAGTTGCGTAACAGACCCAGGGGTTTTGCAAGCATTATCTTTGTCAAAATTTACTGTCGAAAATTTAAGTGATATATTTGTAGTGTCCCGCTCTTTGTCACGTAAATGGGTCGAGTTGTTAAAAGGCCATTTGTACAGATTAAAACCGCCCTCTCATAACACGATTATCATTTATCAATTTGCTTCGGATGGCAGGTGCTTCTTCCAGAAAATTGCTTCCTAACAAAAGATCGTCCAGACAACCTAAACGTCAAAAGACGCTTGAATGAAGGATAAAATTTGTTAAAACGATTAAAGAAAATAATTAAATGGCTCTTAAATAGCGAAATGGCTTGAAAGCACAAAAGGATTAACGAGACCTTAATGGGAATTTTTCTTTTCCGCCGAAACGTTAAGTGACTTGAATGAAAATACGCTAAAGAGGCGACATAACTGAAAAACACTGTCCATTCATAAATGTTCAGGCAGCTTGAATGCAAGCGGGAAAAAATCTGACGGCACAACTTGCCGAAACAAACTTTTTTCTCGTCACTTAAATAACAAAATGGTTTGAATGAATACGAGTAAAAAAATTTAGACGATCTAATTCACTAAAAAAAAATTGGCTGTGCTACAAGAAAAATGGTTTGAATGAGTAATTTTATTAAATAATTCAACCGCAAGTAACTTTTTCCTTGAACCTAAGCGTCAAAAGACGATTGAATGAAAGATAAAAAATTGTTAACACGATTCAAAAAGAAAAGTAAAATGGCTCTTAGATGGCGAAATGGCTTGAAAGCACAAAAGTATTAACGAGACCTTTAATGGAATTTTTTTTTTCGCCGAAACGTTAAGTGGCGAAAGGAGCCCTACGGCATTATTTCGTAGGGCTCGTCTCACTCTCTTAATTTTGAAAATAATTTAATGCGGTTTTTACCAAAAATTTTTAAAACATATTCTTAATCTTGCTTGATTCTCAATTTTTGTTAAATAAAAAAAACGAATTTTTATTTTTGCGTATTACACACAAATTTGCATTTTTAGGATCATCCTGCATTGCGAACATAATTTTATAAGTGTTAACAAAAGAACAAAAGAAAATTTTAAAAATTAACGATTTTAGAGGAAATCTACGATTTTTCTTGTTGTCGATTTGGCCTGTGCTGCCAATCGCGTGATGCGGCGAGGCTGGAGTTAAGCTAGAGTAGGTGGCAACCCCGTGCAATATGAGCGAAACGAGCACGTAAAAGTGATTGTCCATATTATTACTATCCAAAGAATTCTACCGTAGGTCGCTTCCAACTTTCTTAATTTTGAACCGAATTTAATGCAGTTTTCACTAAAAAATTTGAAAAAATATTCTTTATCTTGAATGACTCCCAACATTTATTAAGTAAAAAAAGCATTTTTATTTTAGCGTATTACATATAAAATTGTTTTTTTTAAGGTCATCCTGATTTCAAAATAGAATTTTATAAGTGTTAAGAAAATTACATAGAAAAATGTGAGAAATTAACGATGCTGCTACTCGCTTATTTTATATTATAAGGTGCTTATTAAGAGCTAATCGACAATGTGTGATATAAGTATATTTTAGAAACAACATAAAATAAAACTAATTAAAAGAGGAAAAACTCGCTTTGTACGATAGTTTAGTTTTGTCCATTTTGCAAGTGTGCTATATAGTGTGGATTTTAAGATAAGCATTATTTAGGTATAAAACCCATAACAAGTTTTGTACCAATTATATATTTTTTTAAATTTTGAAAACTCGGTAACACCGTTGGGGCTTATGGGAGAGAAAAGTTTTCGAATTGTCGCGTGCAGCCGTCTTCAGCACCGCTCTACCATTTTGCTTCTCATTTATTTCCATAGCTCCGTCTCTGTTTCACTCCACCGTCTCTCAAGATGTACAATAATAATTGAAGCATTTCATTATCGATTATGAAAAAAATATATTTTAACAACTTTCTTACGGACTGCAAAACCTAGAAATGTACTTGCAGAAAGAATAAAATAGGCTGCATTGGATCCAAATTTAAAAATCTAATTAATGAATAAATAGCATTTACGTGGCAGTGGTGCATCAGTTGAATCAATTATTCCGTTAATAGCCATTCTTATCAAATACTTGATTTGTAATAATGCATATGAGATTGTCATCATCACAGTTAAATATGCTGAATTTATGAAAATGTTCCTGTAATGTCACAGCAGATTGTTCATCTGCTACTACTCTTTGAGTTCCTATCTCTGTATTTTGACGCACAGAATCAAAGAAATTCGAATTTTTGAAAAACCTCTTAAAATATATCAATCAATAAATCAATTTAATTTGTCCTGCCTTGTCCTATACATTGACGATTAAGGAGACACATTATAAACATGAACAAATATCAATAATAATAATAATAACTTATAGGGTCGGAAGTTTTCTTAGTCAATGTAGAAAATAAACATTTTTGGGGATTTTGGTGGCAGAGCATCATATGCCACTATTAGATGTGGGGTGCATAAGAAGATGGTGGGGACCTGCAGGGACGATGGGTTTTGGAGTGGGGACGCGAGGCCCGTGCAGTCAAAGGCCGGATGGAGTAGTCGGGCCATTTTGATGTTACCCTACATTTAGATCAAAATCTTCTTAAATATTTTCCAAAAAAATCTGATTTGAAAAGCATCATTATCCCCATAGAATTCTTCAGATTTTATTACAATGAATTTTTTTGATTCGCGCAACGGCAACTGAGATATCATGGTGTAAAGCAAAAAGTGTGCCAAAAATAATGAATTTTTAGCCGATACCGAACTGAGAAAACGGCGATTTAAAATCTCCTCTGAAATAAAGTCAACAGCGTTTAAATGGTAACTCCAAAACAGCGCCTCAAACTTAAATATTTAAAAAATAGAATGTCTACAGAGAATATTTTGATTTTCGGACACCTTATGCTACAATATTGTAGCTTTCTCATGATGCTATTAGTTTGAATATTGCATTTTATGTCCGCACGCACCGTACGATTTTTGAACGACTTATAGATTTGAATTTCATAGGACATAAGCAACACCTTTGGCTGGTTCATATATTTTTATTTGCAAGTGCCCCCACAAGTCTAAATACGAGCGGCTTTGCACCCCGCTAGAAAATACGAAACATTCGAACCAGGCGACAGGCATTAGTTTTGCTGACAAATCTACAATGTTGCCAGTTGACGAAACATGCATATTTCGTCCGAAATGGTGCGCCACCTACGTAGTTGGTTCGACGGTCTTCAGCAACAGGTTACACTTTAAATGCAAGATGATTCGGAGGTCTGAGATCATTTGGTCGAAAAGTTGGTACTGAGGGAGGTGAGGGGCGTACATGTGGGAAGTCGGAGCAGATCAGCTGATGGATAGCGCTCTTAAATTTTCGACAGTAATTTTTGACAAAGATAATGCTTGCAAAACCCCTGGGTCTGTTACGCAACTGCCAACACGACACACTTAAATATGAAAATCGACGAAATTTTACTTACATGAAAAAGCCCGCTACAAAACGTTCCATTTTGGGAGTTGTTGCTAGTATTTTTGACCCATTGGGACTTATGAGACCCGTCATTGTTCAGGCAAAAAGCTATAAACCATTCCATTTTGGGAGCTGTTGCTAACTCGGGCCCGTCATTGTTAAAGCAAAAGTCATTCTGCGATAGTTATGGTCCCTGCCATTAAAATGGGACAAGCCAGTACTTTCTACTATTCGACTGATTCGGAACCAATTTGTAAAGGAAGTCGAACAAATAGATCAAGTTATCATACCTCGTACATTAAATGGAAGTTAACTGCATCTCGTTCACCTCAGTTGGGAGGAATTTGGAAAAGTGGCGTTAAAGGAGTTAATCGTCACCTTAGGCGCCTAGAAGGTAATGTCCTGAATCCGATTGGGTTCAAAAGGGGGAGCATGTTTGCACAATTGCAACCATCTTCTGTTATTAAACAAATAATTAATAAATGAAGGTCTTTCTCAACATTTTTTTTTAATTTTATTTAAACTAGTAAATTATTACATCAATATCACAGTAATTCCTACAGAGGTATAACAATTTATAAACTAAAAAATAACAAACAATTAAATTTTTTTAGATTAAATAATCCCTAAACAGAATTTGTCACCATATCAAAATATGGTGACTAATAATTTATTAGAAAAAATAACCTAAATTACGATAAAAGCATAATTATAAACAATATCTTCAAATTATTAAACATTTTCAACAATCCAAAATTTCATTTTACTCTTTATACACACTAAATTAACACAAGACTAATTGGGTATTTAACAGTTGAAGCTGATTTAGTCTGGATGAATTAATAAAAAAAGTTAATTTCCAATATCTTCAGAATTCAAGTGGCAGCAACATTCACACTTGCAGTGGTAACTTGATTGAAGAAAAAATGGAATAAAGCGAGTTAGGTAATTAGGCTCCCACTATGACAAATTCGAACCATTAATTATTGTTGTTGTGAGTAAATAAAACCGCTAATAAAGGTCAGTTAAGAATCACAAAAATAGATAATATGCGTTTCAACTGCAGGGCAATTTGTTTATTCTTTATTAATATCAAACTGTAAACCAAACACTCTGAAACAACGATTTTTCATTTTTATTAGCGCTTTAATCTTGGTTAAAATCTGCATAAAAATTTATTTACAAATAGCTATTACGGTCCTGTGCGCTACGGCGCACCTACTACAATCAGGCTCTGACTTTCTCTATCCCCCCTTAATGATGCGTCGCCTAGATGTGCAGACTTTACTTGAAGCCGAGAGTTGCCGTTGTGATTCTATGGCATTTAGTCACAGAAGTTTGAAGGTGCAAGTTTGATAGGTAACCTAACCTAGAAAATTTGGGAAATTGTGTTATTATTACTGTTATCGTGTGTACGTCATAGGTGTTGTTTTAACAAGTGTGAGTTAAGAAAATATAGCTTAACGTGTAAAACCCAGCAAATATGAAGAAGAATAAAATAAGTTTTGGCAAAATAAGTGCCAATTTTGGCCAAAACTCGAACAAAATTAGACCCACAGGCAGCATTGGTACTTTCGGCCCCCCGAAAGCGATAGAAGTTTTAGAAGACGACAAAGAACATGAGGAGATTAAGGAAGTCATGGGTTTAACTGCTTTTGGAAAAAAGGCTAAAACCTTCGATATCAAGGAAATGATAGCTCAAGTCAAAGCCACAGCTAAAGAAATTACAAACCAAAAAGACACGCAGCAAGAAAACGACGATAGTGATGATGATGATGAAGACTTTATTGGACCCCCAATTCCTTCAAACTTAAGATCTTCATATGGAGATGGTAAAAAAGGAAAAAACAACAGAAACAGTGATAGTGATAGCAGCAACACCAGTGAAAGTGACGATAGTGATCACGAAGATGAATCGGAAGCTCGCAAACTCTTCATTCCTTGTTCTCATGAAACCACAATGACTCACGGGAATAAAGCAGTTACTGCTATATGCGTTAATCCAAGTGGTGCAAGATTGGCCTCAGGTTCAGTGAATTATGATGTAAGTTTCTGGGATTTTGCTGGAATGGATTCAAATATGCGCAGTTTTCGCACGTTGCAACCTGCTAGAAATCACCCAATTCGAGGACTTAATTATTCAGGAACAGGTGATTTGCTTTTGGTTATATCTGGTGCTAGTCAAGCTAAAGTATTAGACCGCGACGGTTTCGAGAAATTAGAAACTGTTAAGGGAGACATGTATATCACGGATCAAGCAAAAACTAAAGGACATACAGCCGGGTTATTAGCTGGCGCTTGGAATCCAATGATTAAAGAAGAATTCTTGACAACTAGTGCTGACGGTACTGTTAGAACTTGGGATTTTTATGAAGGTGGAAAAAATCATAAAAATATCATTAAATGCCGAGCACAAAACGGTTTAAAAGTGTCTCCAACTGCAGTTAATTATGGAAGAGATGGGAGAATTATTGGTTGCGGATGCGCAGATGGATCATTACAATTGTGGGACTTCAGGAAGAGTTCAGTAGCGCCAGCTAGTCAGCTGCGAAAAGCACATTTACCTGTTGAAGTAACTAGTATTAGCTTTTCACATGTTGGGGATAAGTTGTTAACGCGGAGTTTGGACGAAACCATGAAGCTCTGGGACATCAGAAACTTCAAGAAGAGTTTGCAAGATGTCGGAGACTTATTTACCAGATATGACACAACAGATGCCATTTTCAGCCCCAATGATGCAGTCGTAGCCACTGCGTCTTCCCTCAAAAAAGGTAAATATTTCAACAGTAGTCCTGTTTGTCATTTTACTGAATCGCTCAGCTGATTCACTCAAGTTCATTATTAATCCCGTTTTTTTTCTTACACACTCACTTTTTATTACTCATTATCATTAATATTTTTTATTTATTGTTGCAGGGGAGACCGAGGGGGCTGTTTTGTTCTATGATGCATCAAATTTCAACTTAATCCGCAAAATGCAAATCACCAATTCACACACAATTAAGTTATCCTGGCACCCGAAGCTGAACCAGATCTTTGTGGGTACCGGTAACGGATTGGTAAAATGTTACTATGACGAAAAGCGCAGCTTGCGCGGGGCAACACTATGCGCAGTCAAAGTCCACAGAAAAACTCAACAATCTCAAGTTGTTAGTACTCAATTGCAAATTATTACTCCTCATGCTTTACCGCTGTTTCGTCAAGAACGAAGAAAAACTAACAAGAAACAAATGGAAAAGGATCGTTTGGATCCTATAAAATCACGTCGCCCTGATTTACCAATCACTTCCGGTCAGGGTGGACGTGTGGCTTCCAGTGGAGGTACTTTGAGTAGTTACGTTATAAGGAATTTAGGGTTGAGTAAGCGAGTTGATGATGATCAAGATCCAAGAGAAGCCATCTTAAAATACGCTAAGGATGCAGCGGAAAATCCTTATTGGATCACGCCGGCTTACCGTAAAACACAACCTGATGTGATAGAGATGCGAAAAGGATCCACAGATGAACCCCCGTCAAAAAAAGTGAAGAAAGAAGAGAAATGAATTTAATCTCGTTTACACTGGTAGTTAGTTGCATTGTAAAAAACGTAAAAAACTTACGTTCAGATTTTTACATGTTTTTTGTTGTATTTTCTCGTTTAAAAAAAATATATTTTAGAAACTATAAAACGTATTATTTATTATTTTTGCCTACATTTTGCAATTACTACGTTTAAATCACAGATTAATGCATTCTTAAGCAGTATTGAAAAAATAGCCATTAGGGCAGTTTCGATAAAACAAATTGGGCTATAAGCAGCCAACCTAACAAGGTTTTCGGAAAATAAACGTGCATTAGGAGGTGTTTATACCACAAAATTAGGCTAAGTTATTGAAATGATGCATAAACGTAGTAAATGTTTATGTATTTTTAAATTTTTATTTATTTTTTGAACAATAGGGTAAGTTGAGTGGCGCTTTCTGTGGGGTAGATTTGGCTATCAGGACTGGACAGGGTCAAATTTTTGATATTAATTATCGATATGTTTATCAGAGTGATGGAAGGATGTTGCAAATCCTTGAATAGATGCACCAAAACTATTTAAGTAAATGTGAATTTGTTTGGAGAACTATTCAGATAAATCTATAATCGCATATAATTGTTATCTTGAATAAAAAATTATTATTTGATGCCAACACTGGTTTTAATAGCTTTTGATCAGACTGGGGCAATACTTTGAACTCAGCAAGTGATGAAATATATGAAACAAATGATGAAACAAAAATTTTAGGATAAATTTCGGAAACTCTGGATGAATTAATTATTTGTTTTCTATTAGTGCAGATGAGTATCAATTGTCATGAAAATATCGGCAACTCTCGCTGAATTCGACATCTTAATCTTTACAGAGACATGACTAACAGACGACATTACATCAGCACAACTTGGTCTTTGCAATTATATGGTTTTTCGATGTGACCTTAGCAAAAAAACAAGCTGATTCTCTATAGGCAGAGGAATATTAATGGCGATAAAATCACAAATTCCTTCTTGTTAAGGTGGGCGAAATCTTCTTAAATCTGCAAAAACGTAACCTGTATGACAGCCGTTGCCCCAAAATTATATAATGGTATTATAACACCAGAAATACAAGGGAATTCCACCCGATTTTGAATGAATCATTTACTACCTAAGCTCCTTAGTAAGTTCGGGTTGTTTATGGTTAGGATCATTATGGTTTTACTGGCTGGCTATTAGCTCGGCCTTGGGGTGGCTTAGTTTGTAAAACCATCAAATACACCGGCGGTTTTTGAAGCAACGAGGATATTTTTATTTGTCTATTACAAATAATTTTCGCTTTTCCATTCCATCAAAGTTCGCCACTACCAAAACAGTAATACGTTCCCTTGATAGTTTTTCACCTTCACACTTTTCTCTTTTAAACTTCAAAATTCTATCGGGAGTCAGCTTGTAAAATAACCTTACCTCATCCACTTTAAATGATTTTTTTTTAATTTGAGGCCATTTAATTTTCAACCAATCATCAACAACACTTATGTCATGTCCACTGATGCCAATTCGCCCACAATTCTAACGCTTCCGATTGGGGAATGCAAATTTCGGGATCGGGATTATATATTGGGATTTCGAAATTAGAATTACTAATCCCGGGATCCCGGGAGAAAATCCAGAAAAAACAGAATTATCGGTTTTCAACAAAAAAAAAGTGTAATATGCTTTTTATGAAAAAGTGTTGTGAATGGAAATGTCTTCTTGCACAGCGAGATCAACATGAATGTGAAAATTAAAAAATAAAGAACAATACAATAAATTAAATTGTAGAAAACAAACAAAGTGAAAGCAAGAACACAAAATAATAAGACAATAAGATACGCGTAATTTTTATTTTCTACGGAAAAATTCTCTCAAAAAATTGCAGGCCGTAAAAAATGCAATCTGACTGCCAGCAGCGCAGCAGTCATCACAACAGCTCCTATCTTGAATCTCTTTATACAACTTTTACTACATTTGAAATCGCTGATGTTTTCTAGTTTGCCTTCTAATTATTCAGTTTTTGACTGCAATACCGCACCACTGATAGTAACATTTTTGGCTCCTTATAAGTGAACATTACTGTATTTATAAAATTGGAAAGTCAGTCCGTTTCCGTGTCATCTCAATACATTCCGCTGTTTACGCTACATAGAACAGTTTAAAAACTAGAAATCGTTCTTTTTAAAAAAAATATTTTCTTAATTATTCCTTAAACTAGTAACAAGCACCATTGCATAAGCAGAAACATATTTTCCAATATAACTTCATCGTCAAACTGCCACAACCAGACGAGATATTTGGGTGCTTTATTATTTACGAGTCTTATTTACTATTATCATTAGTATTTTGCATCGGTATAAGTACAGTCATAGTGATGGTGTTGAAATCTCAGATTGTAACTTTAATCAACCCATAGACATTAACTCTCTATAAATATGTGATGAAGCCTAAACTTGACGGTGGTTCTGACTTGCTTTCGTCGTTTCTTTTATCAGTGTCAATACGAGTTGGCCAGGCCTCTCAAAAAATCTTTAATTTATCTCTGTTCATATGTATAGTGCTCGCGCTGAGAAAAGATGCGTTTTAAGCGATTCTGTGGGCACTTCAAAACGAAAATATATGAACTAGCCAGATTTGTTGCTTATGTCCCGTGGATTTTAAATCCATAAGTCGTACGAAGATCGTACAGTGCGTGCGGACACAAAATGCAAAATTCAAACTAATGGTATTACGAGAAAGCCACAATATTGTAGTATAAGGTGTCTAAAAATCAAAATATTCTCTGTAGACGTTCTATTTTTAAAATATTAAAGTTTGAGACACTGTTTTGAAGCTAACATTGAAACGCCGTTGACTTTTTTTCCGAAGAGATTTTAAAACGCCCTTATATATTTATATACATTACATTTATATACATATTTAACAAGATATTAATATAAATGTAGAGTAACATCAAAATGACCCGAGCACTTTGTGCGGCCTTTCGTTGCATGGCCCTCGCGTCCCCACTCCAACTTAGGTTCTCCGCAAGTCCCCACCTCACTTGTAAAGACTATTGCTCTGAATAGAACTTCCAATATTTTTAACTAAAACACGTCCTAATTATTATTAAAAACCAAATAGTCATGAATAATGTTAAATTGATTATATCCGTAAACGGTAAAAAAATGGCAGTTTGTAAAATGCGTGGTAAACATCTGTAATATAAAAATTTGCGTTATCGGTCTATTATTATAATGCATTAATAATTAACTTACACAGAAGTCACTTTCGGAATTTCCTTCTAATAAAATATTTATTGTGTCACTATGTACGACCCTTCTATTACTATTTTTGCACGACTTCTGTCCCATACAAAAGCAGGAACCAAAACATACAACATTGTTCTTTTTGTAGGTACAAAATTTACATGAACAATCTGTAATATAAGTTAGATGTTCTAATGACCAATGCTTATAAATTGGAGTTCGGGGATTACCTTTTTCGAATCGACAAGTTGTTAAAACTGTTAAATTTTCTGGATAGGCTGCCTGTGTTTGCAAAATAGGCAAGATCTCAATCTTTTCATTATACATCCACTCATACTCAAGTATATTTGGCAATTTGGGTTTTGGTTTTTAGCTATTTATCCACACTTTTGTTTGGTAATATGCCCTCAAACAGTGTTGCTTTAAACTGTTTTCTGTAGGAGGTAACTTATCTATGGTGTTTGAGATTGCGAGTGTTGATCTTAGATCATTCACAGATACAACATTGTTATTATTTGTGTATAATTTAAGGACCAAATTGTGCATTTTATTAAATAATTAATCACCAAATTCTATAATACCAACTCCGTCAAGTAATTTGCAATACCGTACATAAATCTTCCAGAACAGTTTCTTTCTTAGTCCATTAAATTGATAAGTGGTGTCACCTCCAATCAAAGCATAAAATGCAGGTAAATTTTTCAAAAGACAAATATCCATATTAATCTCGTAAACGGGAACAAATTTGAGACAATTTTGTGTGCTAGTTTTTATCCAAACTTTTTCTGTTAATTGATCTTTAAAGTAGGCAAGAAAAACTAAGACATCAGTGCTTTGTAGTCTATAATACATCTAGTGTATCCAGCTCTCTTTGCAGATATTTGTGTAACAACATTCTTATATCTGCCATTTCATAATCAAAATTTAATAGTTTCTCTACAAGTTAAAAATTACTTTTATATTCAAGAATATGTTAGAATCCCCCACTTGTAACAAGCCCCAAGTTACCGGATTTCGAATATTCAAATAGATGCTTAGACAAAAAATTTGTCAACTATTTTTTATTAAAAATAGAATTGATGAACAAGTGCCATTTTTATGGGAGTGGTTAATAGCCCTTCCGGAGCCTCTTTTAATACGCGTGGATTTCTTAATAGTTTTCTAAGTAATGATCAAAAACTACATCTATCCTCTGTGAAATGTACCTGTTTCTAAATATAATTTTATTGAATATGTTAAGGTATTCTGCAAAAGTTTAAGCTTTTGTAAGCTTTCCTAAACTCTGTACGACAGACATGCCATCAAAAATATGACAGATATGAGAAGATGATTGTGATAAAATGTTTACAGGAGCACAAACTGTTTGTATTATATTTTCTAGTACGCTTTTATTTAAAGGAGTATTTAAAAATTCTGCTATGATTTATATATCTCTCCCAATTTCTTTGTTGCCAATATTTGTTGCAGAAATTTTTGCCCTCCTTGTGATTCCTTAACGTTCTCATATTTGTTTACTTTAGGCATTAAAATGTCCAACGATTTCAATTTCCGTTCTTTTATTGGTTTATAGAAATCAGTTGTATCGATTATATTAATTAAACTATTAAGTGCTTCTTCTCCTATTGCTAATGCATTTAATACGGACTTTTCAAAATTCTTATCAAATACTTCATTTTTATGCATATTAGATTGTTATCATGACGGTTAAATACGTTGAATCTATAAAACTGCTCCTGTATTGTCACAACAGATTGTTCATCTACTATTATTCTTTGAGTTCCCATTTCTATATTTTAACTCGCATGATCAAAGAAATTTGAATTTCGTGTGTTAACCTATGGGCCCTTACGGCTTTATTCCAGAACAAACGAGACAAACTATAAACATGAACAGATAATAATAATAATAATAATAATATCTGACAGGGGCCGAAATTCCCTTGGCCGATGTGAAAAATAAACATCTTTAGGAATTTTGGTGGCACCACCACATGCCGCTCTGAGAAGTTTGGGATCTTAAGGGGGAAGTGGGGATCTGCGGAGACGATGGGTCGGAGTGGGGACGCGACAGATGTACAGTGCGAGGATGCAGGGGTTACCGGGCCATTTTGACCTTACTTTATATTTAAATTAGTATCTCGTTAAATATTTCCCCAAAAAATCTAATTCAAAAGCCATCGTAATCCAGACAGAATTCTTCATATTTTATTAAAATGAAATTTTTTGTTCCTCGCAACGGTAACTGAGATAACAGCGTGTAAAGCAAAAAGTAGGCCAAAAATAATTAATTTTTGGCCGATACCGAGCTGAGAAAACGGCGTTTTAAAATCTCTTCCGAAATAAAGTCAACGGCGTTTCAATGTTAGCTGCAAAACCGTGTCTCAAACTTTAATATTTTAAAAATAGAACGTCTACAGAGAATATTTTGATTCTT
The DNA here is from genome assembly GCA_905333025.2 of Pyrochroa serraticornis. NCBI lineage: Eukaryota > Metazoa > Arthropoda > Insecta > Coleoptera > Pyrochroidae > Pyrochroa > Pyrochroa serraticornis. The sequence goes on along the minus strand of HG995157.1, from coordinate 422,384 downwards.
GGACACCTTATACTGCAATATTGTAGCTTTCTTATGATACTATTAGTTTGAATTTTGCATTTTGTGTCCGCACGCATTGTACGATTTTCATACGACTTATGGATCTAAAATCCACAGGACATTAGCAACAAATCTGGCTAGTTCATATATTTTCATTTTAAAGTGCCCACACAAGTCACAATTCGAGCCGCTTTGCACTCTACTAACATATATGTGGGAATTTTAGTAATCTCTGACCTTGTCGTTCCGAGAATTTCTGGAAAGGACCGGGGTGACCGTTAGGTCCGCTAGAGTTTTTATGAAGAGCAAGTTCTAAATGCGGAATTGCCGACACGACTCAACCAAGCTCAGGGAACGGTTCTGTTCAGCTTTATTTATATTACAATAAACAATTATTATCAGGGAAGCTGAGTTTCAATCGCCCTTTATTCATCCAGATCCTAGATTAACGCGATCGTTGCACCCATAACTGTCATTATTGTCGGAGAAGTCAACCCCTTGCCGTTATTATCAACAATTTCGAATTGTATTTTAGCATACTTACTTTTTGTCTGCTGGTCTCGTGAATAATTCTTTCAAAATGCCCCCCAATTAAGGAAAAATTTGAATTAAGAAAAAATTCAACTAGGATTTTTGACTTTATTATTGACAATGCATTAACTCAAAACGGTTTAATCACGAGAGTATTTTTCAAAGAAATTGATTGTGCAAACAAATCAACAGTGTTTTGAAGAGTAAAATCATAGGGTAGTTCTCGCAAATCGACCTAATACTACCGTAGCAACATCTCTTGTATACGGTGAAGTAAAGACCCCTTTTAAGGAATAATTAAGAAAATATCTTTTTTTTAAAGAACGATCTCTAGTTTTTAAACTGTTCTATTTAGCGTAAACAGCGGAATGTATTGAGATGGCACGGAAACGGACTGACTTTCCAATTTTATAAATACAGTAATGTTCACTTATAAGGAGCCAAAAATGTTACTATCAGTGGTGCGGTATTGCAGTCAAAAACTGAATAATTAGAAGGCAAACTAGAAAACATCAGCGATTTCAAATGTAGTAAAAGTTGTATAGAGAGATTCAAGATAGGAGCTGTTGTGATGACTGCTGCGCTGCTGGCAGTCAGATTGCATTTTTTACGGCCTGCAATTTTTTGAGAGAATTTTTCCGTAGAAAATAAAAATTACGCGTATCTTATTGTCTTATTATTTTGAGTTCTTGCTTTCACTTTGTTTGTTTTCTACAATTTAATTTATTGTATTGTTCTTTATTTTTTAATTTTTCACATTCATGTTGATCTCGCTGTGCAAGAAGACATTTCCATTCACAATACTTTTTCTTAAAAGGCATTTTATACTTTTTTTTTGTTGAAAACCGATAATTCTGTTTTTTCTGGATTTTCTCCCGGGATCCCGGGATTAGTAATTCTAATTTCGAAATCCCAAAATATAATCCCGATCCCGAAATTTGCATTCCCCAATCGGGAGCGTTAGAATTGTGGGCGAATTGGCATAAGTGGACATGACATAAGTGTTGTTGATGATTGGTTGAAAATTAAATGGCCTCAAATTAAAAAAAAATCATTTAAAGTGGATGAGGTAAGATTATTTTACAAGCTGACTCCCGATAGAATTTTGAAGTTTAAAAGAGAAAAGTGTGATGGTGAAAAACTCTCAAGGGAACGTATTACTGTTTTGGTAGTGGCGAATTTTGATGGAATGGAAAAGCGAAAATTATTTGTAATAGACAAATAAAAATATCCTCGTTGCTTCAAAAGCCGCCGGTGTATTTGATGAACCATATCAAAGGCCTTACTGTAATCCAACAGAACAATATATGTTACCTTTGAGTTATTTTTTCCAGCAGCCACATCGTTAGTAACCCTTAGCAGCGCCGTGGCCGTGCTGTGACCTTTTCTAAAACCAGACTGCATAACAGGCAACAAAGAATACCGTTCAACATGTTCCGTGAATCTTGCCCTCACAGCAAGCTCCAATAGTTTTGAGCAGCAAGACAGGATACTAATGGGGCGCAGATGCTTCATCTCCGCTGCCACCGGCACTTTAGCCAGCGGTGTTACAATAGCCTTTTTCCAGGTCAGAGGCACCACCCCACGATTCAGGGAAACATTAATAATGTGAGTTACCGCTCTCAGGCAAAACGGAAACCGAGCTTATAGCCAGCCAGTAAAACCATAATGATCCTAACCATAAACAACCCGAACTTACTAAGGAGCTTAGGTAGTAAATGATTCATTCAAAATCGGGTGGAATTCCCTTGTATTTCTGGTGCTATAATACCATTATGTAATTTTGGGGCAACGGCTGTCATACAGGTTACGTTCTTGCAGATTTGAGAAGATTTCGCCCACCTTAACAAGAAGGAATTTGTGATTTTACCGTCATTACTATTCCTCTGCCTATAGAGAATCAGCTTGTTTTTTTGCTAAGGTCACATCGAAAAACCATATAATTGCAAAGACCAAGTTGTGCTGATGTAATGTCGTCTGTTAGTCATGTCTCTGTAAAGATTAAGATGTCGAATTCAGCGAGAGTTGCCGATATGTTCATGACAATTGATACTCATCTGCAGTAATAGAAAACAAATAATTAAGTCATCCAGAGTTTCCGAAATTTATCCTAAAATTTTTGTTTCATCATTTGTTTCATATATTTTATCACCTGCTGAGTTCAAAGTATTGCCCCAGTCTGATCAAGAGCTATTAAAAGCAGTGTTGGCATCAAATAATAATTTTTTATTCAAGATAAGAATTATATGCGATTATAGATTTATCTGAATAGTTCTCCAAACAAATTCACATTTACTTAAATAGTTTTGGTGCATCTACTCAAGGATTTGCAACATCCTTCCATCACTCTGATAAACATATCGATAATTAATATCAAAAATTTGACCCCGTCCAGTACCGATAGCCAAATCTACCCCACAGAAAGCGCCACTCAACTTACCCTATTGTTCAAAAAATAAATAAAAATTTAAAAATACATCAACATTTACTACGTTTATGCATCATTTCAATAACTTAGCCTAATTCTGTGGTATAAACACCTAGTAATTCACGTTTATTTTCCGAAAACCTTGTTAGGTTGGCTGCTTATAGCCCAATTTGTTTTATCGAAACTGCCCTAATGGCTATTTTTTCAATACTGCTTAAGAATGCATTAATCTGTGATTTAAACGTAGTAATTGCAAAATGTAGCCGAAAATAATAAATAATACGTTTTATAGTTTCAAAAATATATTTTTTTTAAACGAGAAAAAACAACAAAAAACATGTAAAAATCTGAACGTAAGTATTTTACGTTTTTTACAATGCAACTAACTACCAGTGTAAACGAGATTAAATTCATTTCTCTTCTTTCTTCACTTTTTTTGACGGGGGTTCATATGTGGATCCTTTTCGCATCTCTATCACATCAGGTTGTGTTTTACGGTAAGCCGGCGTGATCCAATAAGGATTTTCCGCTGCATCCTTAGCGTATTTTAAGATGGCTTCTCTTGGATCTTGATCATCATCAACTCGCTTACTCAACCCTAAATTCCTTATAACGTAACTACTCAAAGTACCTCCACTGGAAGCCACACGTCCACCCTGACCGGAAGTGATTGGTAAATCAGGGCGACGTGATTTTATAGGATCCAAACGATCCTTTTCCATTTGTTTCTTGTTAGTTTTTCTTCGTTCTTCACGAAACAGCGGTAAAGCATGAGGAGTAATAATTTGCAATTGAGTACTAACAACTTGAGATTGTTGAGTTTTTCTGTGGACTTTGACTGCGCATAGTGTTGCCCCGCGCAAGCTGCGCTTTTCGTCATAGTAACATTTTACCAATCCGTTACCGGTACCCACAAAGATCTGGTTCAGCTTCGGGTGCCAGGATAACTTAATTGTGTGTGAATTGGTGATTTGCATTTTGCGGATTAAGTTGAAATTTGATGCATCATAGAACAAAACAGCCCCCTCGGTCTCCCCTGCAACAATAAATAAAAAATATTAATGATAATGAGTAATAAAAAGTGAGTGTGTAAGAAAAAAAACGGGATTAATAATGAACTTGAGTGAATCAGCTGAGCGATTCAGTAAAATGACAAACAGGACTACTGTTGAAATATTTACCTTTTTTGAGGGAAGACGCAGTGGCTACGACTGCATCATTGGGGCTGAAAATGGCATCTGTTGTGTCATATCTGGTAAATAAGTCTCCGACTTCTTGCAAACTCTTCTTGAAGTTTCTGATGTCCCAGAGCTTCATGGTTTCGTCCAAACTCCGCGTTAACAACTTATCCCCAACATGTGAAAAGCTAATACTAGTTACTTCAACAGGTAAATGTGCTTTTCGCAGCTGACTAGCTGGCGCTACTGAACTCTTCCTGAAGTCCCACAATTGTAATGATCCATCTGCGCATCCGCAACCAATAATTCTCCCATCTCTTCCATAATTAACTGCAGTTGGAGACACTTTTAAACCGTTTTGTGCTCGGCATTTAATGATATTTTTATGATTTTTTCCACCTTCATAAAAATCCCAAGTTCTAACAGTACCGTCAGCACTAGTTGTCAAGAATTCTTCTTTAATCATTGGATTCTAAGCGCCAGCTAATAACCCGGCTGTATGTCCTTTAGTTTTTGCTTGATCCGTGATATACATGTCTCCCTTAACAGTTTCTAATTTCTCGAAACCGTCGCGGTCTAATACTTTAGCTTGACTAGCACCAGATATAACCAAAAGCAAATCACCTGTTCCTGAATAATTAAGTCCTCGAATTGGGTGATTTCTAGCAGGTTGCAACGTGCGAAAACTGCGCATATTTGAATCCATTCCAGCAAAATCCCAGAAACTTACATCATAATTCACTGAACCTGAGGCCAATCTTGCACCACTTGGATCAACGCATATAGCAGTAACTGCTTTATTCCCGTGAGTCATTGTGGTTTCATGAGAACAAGGAATGAAGAGTTTGCGAGCTTCCGATTCATCTTCGTGATCACTATCGTCACTTTCACTGGTGTTGCTGCTATCACTATCACTGTTTCTGTTGTTTTTTCCTTTTTTACCATCTCCATATGAAGATCTTAAGTTTGAAGGAATTGGGGGTCCAATAAAGTCTTCATCATCATCATCACTATCGTCGTTTTCTTGCTGCGTGTCTTTTTGGTTTGTAATTTCTTTAGCTGTGGCTTTGACTTGAGCTATCATTTCCTTGATATCGAAGGTTTTAGCCTTTTTTCCAAAAGCAGTTAAACCCATGACTTCCTTAATCTCCTCATGTTCTTTGTCGTCTTCTAAAACTTCTATCGCTTTCGGGGGGCCGAAAGTACCAATGCTGCCTGTGGGTCTAATTTTGTTCGAGTTTTGGCCAAAATTGGCACTTATTTTGCCAAAACTTATTTTATTCTTCTTCATATTTGCTGGGTTTTACACGTTAAGCTATATTTTCTTAACTCACACTTGTTAAAACAACACCTATGACGTACACACGATAACAGTAATAATAACACAATTTCCCAAATTTTCTAGGTTAGGTTACCTATCAAACTTGCACCTTCAAACTTCTGTGACTAAATGCCATAGAATCACAACGGCAACTCTCGGCTTCAAGTAAAGTCTGCGCATCTAGGCGACGCATCATTAAGGGGGGATAGAGAAAGTCAGAGCCTGATTGGAGTAAGTGCGCCGTAGCGCACAGGACCGTAATAGCTATTTGTAAATAAATTTTTATGCAGATTTTAACAAAGATTAAAGCGCTAATAAAAATGAAAAATCGTTGTTTCAGAGTGTTTGGTTTACAGTTTGATATTAATAAAGAATAAACAAATTGCCCTGCAGTTGAAACGCATATTATCTATTTTTGTGATTCTTAACTGACCTTTATTAGCGGTTTTATTTACTCACAACAACAATAATTAATGGTTCGAATTTGTCATAGCGGGAGCCTAATTACCTAACTCGCTTTATTCCATTTTTTCTTCAATCAAGTTACCACTGCAAGTGTGAATGTTGCTGCCACTTGAATTCTGAAGATATTGGAAATTAACTTTTTTTATTAATTCATCCAGACTAAATCAGCTTCAACTGTTAAATACCCAATTAGTCTTGTGTTAATTTAGTGTGTATAAAGAGTAAAATGAAATTTTGGATTGTTGAAAATGTTTAATAATTTGAAGATATTGTTTATAATTATGCTTTTATCGTAATTTAGGTTATTTCTTCTAATAAATTATTAGTCACCATATTTTGATATGGTGACAAATTCTGTTTAGGGATTATTTAATCTAAAAAAAATTAATTGTTTGTTATTTTTTAGTTTATAAATTGTTATACCTCTGTAGGAATTACTGTGATATTGATGTAATAATTTACTAATTTAAATAAAATAAAAAAAAAATGTTGAGAAAGACCTTCATTTATTAATTATTTGTTTAATAACAGAAGATGGTTGCAATTGTGCAAACATGCTCCCCCTTTTGAACCCAATCGGATTCAGGACATTACCTACTAGGCGCCTAAGGTGACGATTAACTCCTTTAACGCCACTTTTCCAAATTCCTCCCAACTGAGGTGAACGAGATGCAGTTAACTTCCATTTAATGTACGAGGTATGCTAACTTGATCCATTTGTTCGACTTCCTTTACAAATTGGTTCCGAATCAGTCGAATAGTAGAAAGTACTGGCTTGTCCCATTTTAATGGCAGGGACCATAACTATCGCAGAATGACTTTTGCTTTAACAATGACGGGCCCGAGTTAGCAACAGCTCCCAAAATGGAATGGTTTATAGCTTTTTGCCTGAACAATGACGGGTCTCATAAGTCCCAATGGGTCAAAAATACTAGCAACAACTCCCAAAATGGAACGTTTTGTAGCGGGTTTTTTCATGTAAGTAAAATTTCGTCGATTTTCATATTTAAGTGTGTCGTGTTGGCAGTTGCGTAACAGACCCAGGGGTTTTGCAAGCATTATCTTTGTCAAAATTTACTGTCGAAAATTTAAGTGATATATTTGTAGTGTCCCGCTCTTTGTCACGTAAATGGGTCGAGTTGTTAAAAGGCCATTTGTACAGATTAAAACCGCCCTCTCATAACACGATTATCATTTATCAATTTGCTTCGGATGGCAGGTGCTTCTTCCAGAAAATTGCTTCCTAACAAAAGATCGTCCAGACAACCTAAACGTCAAAAGACGCTTGAATGAAGGATAAAATTTGTTAAAACGATTAAAGAAAATAATTAAATGGCTCTTAAATGGCGAAATGGCTTGAAAGCACAAAAGTATTAACGAGACCTTTAATGGAATTTTTTTTTTCGCCGAAACGTTAAGTGGCGAAAGGAGCCCTACGGCATTATTTCGTAGGGCTCGTCTCACTCTCTTAATTTTGAAAATAATTTAATGCGGTTTTTACCAAAAATTTTTAAAACATATTCTTAATCTTGCTTGATTCTCAATTTTTGTTAAATAAAAAAAACGAATTTTTATTTTTGCGTATTACACACAAATTTGCACTTTTAAGATCATCCTGCATTGCGAACATAATTTTATAAGTGTTAACAAAAGAACAAAAGAAAATTTTAAAAATTAACGATTTTAGAGGAAATCTACGATTTTTCTTGTTGTCGATTTGGCCTGTGCTGCCAATCGCGTGATGCGGCGAGGCTGGAGTTAAGCTAGAGTAGGTGGCAACCCCGTGCAATATGAGCAAAACGAGCACGAAAAAGTGATTGTCCATATTATTACTATCCAAAGAATTCTACCGTAGGTCGCTTCCAACTTTCTTAATTTTGAACCGAATTTAATGTAGTTTTCACTAAAAAATTTGAAAAAATATTCTTTATCTTGAATGACTCCCAACATTTATTAAGTAAAAAAAGCATTTTTATTTTAGCGTATTACATATAAAATTGTTTTTTTTAAGGTCATCCTGATTTCAAAATAGAATTTTATAAGTGTTAAGAAAATTACATAGAAAAATGTGAGAAATTAACGATGCTGCTACTCGCTTATTTTATATTATAAGGTGCTTATTAAGAGCTAATCGACAATGTGTGATATAAGTATATTTTAGAAACAACATAAAATAAAACTAATTAAAAGAGGAAAAACTCGCTTTGTACGATAGTTTAGTTTTGTCCATTTTGCAAGTGTGCTATATAGTGTGGATTTTAAGATAAGCATTATTTAGGTATAAAACCCATAACAAGTTTTGTACCAATTATATGTTTTTTTAAATTTTGAAAACTCGGTAACACCGTTGGGGCTTATGGGAGAGAAAAGTTTTCGAATTGTCGCGTGCAGCCGTCTTCAGCACCGCTCTACCATCTTGCTTCTCATTTATTTCCATAGCTCCGTCTCTGTTTCACTCCACCGTCTCTCAAGATGTACAATAATAATTGAAGCATTTCATTATCGATTATGAAAAAAATATATTTTAACAACTTTCTTACGGACTGCAAAACCTAGAAATGTACTTGCAGAAAGAATAAAATAGGCTGCATTGGATCCAAATTTAAAAATCTAATTAATGAATAAATAGCATTTACGTGGCAGTGGTGCATCAGTTGAATCAATTATTCCGTTAATAGCCATTCTTATCAAATACTTGATTTGTAATAATGCATATGAGATTGTCATCATCACAGTTAAATATGCTGAATTTATGAAAATGTTCCTGTAATGTCACAGCAGATTGTTCATCTGCTACTACTCTTTGAGTTCCTATCTCTGTATTTTGACGCACAGAATCAAAGAAATTCGAATTTTTGAAAAACCTCTTAAAATATATCAATCAATAAATCAATTTAATTTGTCCTGCCTTGTCCTATACATTGACGATTAAGGAGACACATTATAAACATGAACAAATATCAATAATAATAATAATAACTTATAGGGTCGGAAGTTTTCTTAGTCAATGTAGAAAATAAACATTTTTGGGGATTTTGGTGGCAGAGCATCATATGCCACTATTAGATGTAGGGTGCATAAGAAGATGGTGGGGACCTGCAGGGACGATGGGTTTTGGAGTGGGGACGCGAGGCCCGTGCAGTCAAAGGCCGGATGGAGTAGTCGGGCCATTTTGATGTTACCCTACATTTAGATCAAAATCTTCTTAAATATTTTCCAAAAAAATCTGATTTGAAAAGCATCATTATCCCCATAGAATTCTTCAGATTTTATTACAATGAATTTTTTTGATTCGCGCAACGGCAACTGAGATATCATGGTGTAAAGCAAAAAGTGTGCCAAAAATAATGAATTTTTAGCCGATACCGAACTGAGAAAACGGCGATTTAAAATCTCCTCTGAAATAAAGTCAACAGCGTTTAAATGGTAACTCCAAAACAGCGCCTCAAACTTAAATATTTAAAAAATAGAATGTCTACAGAGAATATTTTGATTTTCGGACACCTTATGCTACAATATTGTAGCTTTCTCATGATGCTATTAGTTTGAATATTGCATTTTATGTCCGCACGCACCGTACGATTTTTGAACGACTTATAGATTTGAATTTCATAGGACATAAGCAACACCTTTGGCTGGTTCATATATTTTTATTTGCAAGTGCCCCCACAAGTCTAAATACGAGCGGCTTTGCACCCCGCTAGAAAATACGAAACATTCGAACCAGGCGACAGGCATTAGTTTTGCTGACAAATCTACAATGTTGCCAGTTGACGAAACATGCATATTTCGTCCGAAATGGTGCGCCACCTACGTAGTTGGTTCGACGGTCTCCAGCAACAGGTTACACTTTAAATGCAAGATGATTCGGAGGTCTGAGATCATTTGGTCGAAAAGTTGGTACTGAGGGAGGTGAGGGGCGTACATGTGGGAAGTCGGAGCAGATCAGCTGATGGATAGCGCTCTTAAATTTTCGACAGTAATTTTTGACAAAGATAATGCTTGCAAAACCCCTGGGTCTGTTACGCAACTGCCAACACGACACACTTAAATATGAAAATCGACGAAATTTTACTTACATGAAAAAGCCCGCTACAAAACGTTCCATTTTGGGAGTTGTTGCTAGTATTTTTGACCCATTGGGACTTATGAGACCCGTCATTGTTCAGGCAAAAAGCTATAAACCATTCCATTTTGGGAGCTGTTGCTAACTCGGGCCCGTCATTGTTAAAGCAAAAGTCATTCTGCGATAGTTATGGTCCCTGCCATTAAAATGGGACAAGCCAGTACTTTCTACTATTCGACTGATTCGGAACCAATTTGTAAAGGAAGTCGAACAAATAGATCAAGTTATCATACCTCGTACATTAAATGGAAGTTAACTGCATCTCGTTCACCTCAGTTGGGAGGAATTTGGAAAAGTGGCGTTAAAGGAGTTAATCGTCACCTTAGGCGCCTAGAAGGTAATGTCCTGAATCCGATTGGGTTCAAAAGGGGGAGCATGTTTGCACAATTGCAACCATCTTCTGTTATTAAACAAATAATTAATAAATGAAGGTCTTTCTCAACATTTTTTTTTTATTTTATTTAAACTAGTAAATTATTACATCAATATCACAGTAATTCCTACAGAGGTATAACAATTTATAAACTAAAAAATAACAAACAATTAAATTTTTTTAGATTAAATAATCCCTAAACAGAATTTGTCACCATATCAAAATATGGTGACTAATAATTTATTAGAAAAAATAACCTAAATTACGATAAAAGCATAAATATAAACAATATCTTCAAATTATTAAACATTTTCAACAATCCAAAATTTCATTTTACTCTTTATACACACTAAATTAACACAAGACTAATTGGGTATTTAACAGTTGAAGCTGATTTAGTCTGGATGAATTAATAAAAAAAGTTAATTTCCAATATCTTCAGAATTCAAGTGGCAGCAACATTCACACTTGCAGTGGTAACTTGATTGAAGAAAAAATGGAATAAAGCGAGTTAGGTAATTATTCTCCCACTATGACAAATTCGAACCATTAATTATTGTTGTTGTGAGTAAATAAAACCGCTAATAAAGGTCAGTTAAGAATCACAAAAATAGATAATATGCGTTTCAACTGCAGGGCAATTTGTTTATTCTTTATTAATATCAAACTGTAAACCAAACACTCTGAAACAACGATTTTTCATTTTTATTAGCGCTTTAATCTTTGTTAAAATCTGCATAAAAATTTATTTACAAATAGCTATTACGGTCCTGTGCGCTACGGCGCACCTACTCCAATCAGGCTCTGACTTTCTCTATCCCCCCTTAATGATGCGTCGCCTAGATGCGCAGACTTTACTTGAAGCCGAGAGTTGCCGTTGTGATTCTATGGCATTTAGTCACAGAAGTTTGAAGGTGCAAGTTTGATAGGTAACCTAACCTAGAAAATTTGGGAAATTGTGTTATTATTACTGTTATCGTGTGTACGTCATAGGTGTTGTTTTAACAAGTGTGAGTTAAGAAAATATAGCTTAACGTGTAAAACCCAGCAAATATGAAGAAGAATAAAATAAGTTTTGGCAAAATAAGTGCCAATTTTGGCCAAAACTCGAACAAAATTAGACCCACAGGCAGCATTGGTACTTTCGGCCCCCCGAAAGCGATAGAAGTTTTAGAAGACGACAAAGAACATGAGGAGATTAAGGAAGTCATGGGTTTAACTGCTTTTGGAAAAAAGGCTAAAACCTTCGATATCAAGGAAATGATAGCTCAAGTCAAAGCCACAGCTAAAGAAATTACAAACCAAAAAGACACGCAGCAAGAAAACGACGATAGTGATGATGATGATGAAGACTTTATTGGACCCCCAATTCCTTCAAACTTAAGATCTTCATGTGGAGATGGTAAAAAAGGAAAAAACAACAGAAACAGTGATAGTGATAGCAGCAACACCAGTGAAAGTGACGATAGTGATCACGAAGATGAATCGGAAGCTCGCAAACTCTTCATTCCTTGTTCTCATGAAACCACAATGACTCACGGGAATAAAGCAGTTACTGCTATATGCGTTGATCCAAGTGGTGCAAGATTGGCCTCAGGTTCAGTGAATTATGATGTAAGTTTCTGGGATTTTGCTGGAATGGATTCAAATATGCGCAGTTTTCGCACGTTGCAACCTGCTAGAAATCACCCAATTCGAGGACTTAATTATTCAGGAACAGGTGATTTGCTTTTGGTTATATCTGGTGCTAGTCAAGCTAAAGTATTAGACCGCGACGGTTTCGAGAAATTAGAAACTGTTAAGGGAGACATGTATATCACGGATCAAGCAAAAACTAAAGGACATACAGCCGGGTTATTAGCTGGCGCTTGGAATCCAATGATTAAAGAAGAATTCTTGACAACTAGTGCTGACGGTACTGTTAGAACTTGGGATTTTTATGAAGGTGGAAAAAATCATAAAAATATCATTAAATGCCGAGCACAAAACGGTTTAAAAGTGTCTCCAACTGCAGTTAATTATGGAAGAGATGGGAGAATTATTGGTTGCGGATGCGCAGATGGATCATTACAATTGTGGGACTTCAGGAAGAGTTCAGTAGCGCCAGCTAGTCAGCTGCGAAAAGCACATTTACCTGTTGAAGTAACTAGTATTAGCTTTTCACATGTTGGGGATAAGTTGTTAACGCGGAGTTTGGACGAAACCATGAAGCTCTGGGACATCAGAAACTTCAAGAAGAGTTTGCAAGAAGTCGGAGACTTATTTACCAGATATGACACAACAGATGCCATTTTCAGCCCCAATGATGCAGTCGTAGCCACTGCGTCTTCCCTCAAAAAAGGTAAATATTTCAACAGTAGTCCTGTTTGTCATTTTACTGAATCGCTCAGCTGATTCACTCAAGTTCATTATTAATCCCGTTTTTTTTCTTACACACTCACTTTTTATTACTCATTATCATTAATATTTTTTATTTATTGTTGCAGGGGAGACCGAGGGGGCTGTTTTGTTCTATGATGCATCAAATTTCAACTTAATCCGCAAAATGCAAATCACCAATTCACACACAATTAAGTTATCCTGGCACCCGAAGCTGAACCAGATCTTTGTGGGTACCGGTAACGGATTGGTAAAATGTTACTATGACGAAAAGCGCAGCTTGCGCGGGGCAACACTATGCGCAGTCAAAGTCCACAGAAAAACTCAACAATCTCAAGTTGTTAGTACTCAATTGCAAATTATTACTCCTCATGCTTTACCGCTGTTTCGTCAAGAACGAAGAAAAACTAACAAGAAACAAATGGAAAAGGATCGTTTGGATCCTATAAAATCACGTCGCCCTGATTTACCAATCACTTCCGGTCAGGGTGGACGTGTGGCTTCCAGTGGAGGTACTTTGAGTAGTTACGTTATAAGGAATTTAGGGTTGAGTAAGCGAGTTGATGATGATCAAGATCCAAGAGAAGCCATCTTAAAATACGCTAAGGATGCAGCGGAAAATCCTTATTGGATCACGCCGGCTTACCGTAAAACACAACCTGATGTGATAGAGATGCGAAAAGGATCCACAGATGAACCCCCGTCAAAAAAAGTGAAGAAAGAAGAGAAATGAATTTAATCTCGTTTACACTGGTAGTTAGTTGCATTGTAAAAAACGTAAAAAACTTACGTTCAGATTTTTACATGTTTTTTGTTGTATTTTCTCGTTTAAAAAAAATATATTTTAGAAACTATAAAACGTATTATTTATTATTTTCGGCTACATTTTGCAATTACTACGTTTAAATCACAGATTAATGCATTCTTAAGCAGTATTGAAAAAATAGCCATTAGGGCAGTTTCGATAAAACAAATTGGGCTATAAGCAGCCAACCTAACAAGGTTTTCGGAAAATAAACGTGCATTAGGAGGTGTTTATACCACAGAATTAGGCTAAGTTATTGAAATGATGCATAAACGTAGTAAATGTTGATGTATTTTTAAATTTTTATTTATTTTTTGAACAATAGGGTAAGTTGAGTGGCGCTTTCTGTGGGGTAGATTTGGCTATCGGTACTGGACGGCGTCAAATTTTTGATATTAATTATCGATATGTTTATCAGAGTGATGGAAGGATGTTGCAAATCCTTGAGTAGATGCACCAAAACTATTTAAGTAAATGTGAATTTGTTTGGAGAACTATTCAGATAAATCTATAATCGCATATAATTCTTATCTTGAATAAAAAATTATTATTTGATGCCAACACTGCTTTTAATAGCTCTTGATCAGACTGGGGCAATACTTTGAACTCAGCAGGTGATAAAATATATGAAACAAATGATGAAACAAAAATTTTAGGATAAATTTCGGAAACTCTGGATGACTTAATTATTTGTTTTCTATTACTGCAGATGAGTATCAATTGTCATGAACATATCGGCAACTCTCGCTGAATTCGACATCTTAATCTCTACAGAGACATGACTAACAGACGACATTACATCAGCACAACTTGGTCTTTGCAATTATATGGTTTTTCGATGTGACCTTAGCAAAAAAACAAGCTGATTCTCTATAGGCAGAGGAATAGTAATGACGGTAAAATCACAAATTCCTTCTTGTTAAGGTGGTCGAAATCTTCTCAAATCTGCAAGAACGTAACCTGTATGACAGCCGTTGCCCCAAAATTACATAATGGTATTATAGCACCAGAAATACAAGGGAATTCCACCCGATTTTGAATGAATCATTTACTACCTAAGCTCCTTAGTAAGTTCGGGTTGTTTATGGTTAAGATCATTATGGTTTTACTGGCTGGCTATAAGCTCGGTTTCCGTTTTGCCTCAGAGCGGTAACTCACATTATTAATGTTTCCCTGAATCGTGGGGTGGTGCCTCTGGCCTGGAAAAAGGCTATTGTAACACCGCTGGCTAAAGTGCCGGTGGCAGCGGAGATGAAGCATCTGCGCCCCATTAGTATCCTGTTTTGCTGCTCAAAACTATTGGAGCTTGCTGTGAGGGCAAGATTCACGGAACATGTTGAACGGTATTCTTTGTTGCCTGTTATGCAGGTTGGTTTTAGAAAAGGTCACAGCACGGCCACGGCGCTGCTAAGGGTTACTAACGATGTGGCTGCTGGAAAAAATAACTCAAAGGTAACAAATATTGTTCTGTTGGATTACAGAAAGGCCTTTGATATGGTTCATCAAATACACCGGCGGCTTTTGAAGCAACGAGGATATTTTTATTTGTCTATTACAAATAATTTTCGCTTTTCCATTCCATCAAAATTCGCCACTACCAAAACAATAATACGTTCCCTTGATAGATTTTCACCTTCACACTTTTCTCTTTTAAACTTCAAAATTCTATCGGGAGTCAGCTTGTAAAATAATCTTACCTCATCCACTTTAAATGATTTTTTTTTAATTTGAGGCCATTTAATTTTCAACCAATCATCAACAACACTTATGTCATGTCCACTTTCCAGAAATTCTCGGAACGACAAGGTCAGAGATTACTAAAATTCCCACATATATGTTAGTAGAGTGCAAAGCGGCTCGAATTGTGACTTGTGTGGGCACTTTAAAATGAAAATATATGAACTAGCCAGATTTGTTGCTAATGTCCTGTGGAAATTAGATCCATAAGTCGTATGAAAATCGTACAATGCGTGCGGACACAAAATGCAAAATTCAAACTAATAGTATCATGAGAAAGCTACAATATTGCAGTATAAGGTGTCCAAGAATCAAAATATTCTCTGTAGATGTTCTATTTTTAAAATATTAAAGTTTGAGACACGGTTTTGCAGCTAACATTGAAACGCCGTTGACTTTATTTCGGAAGAGATTTAAAAACGCCGTTTTCTCAGCTCGGTATCGGCCAAAAATTAATTATGTTTGGCCTACTTTTTGCTTTACAGGCTGTTATCTCAGTTACCGTTGCAAGGAGCAAAAAATTTCATTTTAATGAAATATGAAGAATTCTGTCTGGATTACGATGGCTTTTCAATTGGATTTTTGGGGAAATATTTAGCGAGATATTAATTTAAATATAATGTAAGGTCAAAATAGCCCGGTAACCCCTGCATCCTCGCACTGTACATCTGTCGCGTCCCCACTCCGACCCATCGTCTCCGCAGATCCCCACTTCCCCCTAAAGATCCCAAACTTCTCAGAGCGGCATGTGGTGCTGCCACCAAAATTCCCAAAGATGTTTATTTTTCACATCGGCCAAGGGAATTTCGGCCCCTGTCAGATATTATTATTATTATTATTATTATCTGTTCATGTTTATAGTTTGTCTCGTTTGTTCTGGAATAAAGCCGTAAGGGCCCATAGGTTAACACACGAAATTCAAATTTCTTTGATCATGCGAGTTAAAATATAGAAATGGGAACTCAAAGAATAATAGTAGATGAACAATCTGTTGTGACAATACAGGAGCAGTTTTATAGATTCAAAGTATTTAACCGTCATGATAACAATCTAATATGCATAAAAATGAATTTTGAATTTTGAAAAGTCCGTATTAAATGCATTAGCAATAGGAGAAGAAGCACATAATAGTTTAATTAATATAATCGATACAACTGATTTCTATAAACCAATAGAAGAACGGAAATTGAAATCGTTGGACATTTTAATGCCTAAAGTAAAAAAATATGAGAACGTTAAGGAATCACAAGGAGGGCAAAAATTTCTGCAACAAATATTGGCAGCAAAGAAATTGGGAGAGATATATAAATCATAGCAGAATTTTTAAATACTCCTTCAAATGAAAGCGTACTTGAAAATATAATACAAACAGTTTGTGCTCCTGTAAACATTTTATCACAATCATCTTCTCATATCTGTCATATTTTTGATGGCATGTCTGTCGTACAGAGTTTAGGGAAGCTTACAAAAGCTTAAACTTTTGCAGAATACCTTAACATATTCAATAAAATTATATTTAGAAACAGGTACATTTCACAGAGGATAGATGTAGTTTTTGATCATTACTTAGAAAACTATTAAGAAATCCACGCGTATTAAAAGAGGCTCCGGAAGGGCTATTAACCACTCCCATAAAAATGGCACTTGTTCATCAATTCTATTTTTAATAAAAAATAGTTGACAAATTTTTTGTCTAAGCATCTATTTGAATACTCGAAATCCGGTAACTTGGAGCTTGTTACAAGTGGGGGATTCTAACATATTCTTGAATATAAAAGTAATTTTTAACTTGTAGAGAAACTATTAAATTTTGATTATGAAATGGCAGATATAAGAATGTTGTTACACAATTATCTGCAAGGAGAGCTGGATACACTAGATGTATTATAGACTACAAAGCACTGATGTCTTAGTTTTTCTTGCCTACTTTAAAGATCAATTAACAGAAAAAGTTTGGATGAAAACTAGCACACAAAATTGTCTCAAATTTGTTCCCGTTTACGAGATTAATATGGATATTTGTCTTTTGAAAAATTTACCTGCATTTTATGCTTTGATTGGAGGTGACACCACTTATCAATTTAATGGACTAAGAAAGAAACTGTTCTGGAAAATTTATGTACGGTATTGCAAATTACTTGACGGAGTTGGTATTATAGAATTTGGTGATTAATTATTTAATAAAATGCACAATTTGGTCCTTAAATTATACACAAATAATAACAATGTTGTATCTGTGAATGATCTAAGATCAACACTCGCAATCTCAAACACCATAGATAAGTTACCTCCTACAGAAAACAGTTTAAAGCAACACTGTTTGAGGGCATATTACCAAACAAAAGTGTGGATAAATAGCTAAAAACCAAAACCCAAATTACCAAATATACTTGAGTATGAGTGGATGTATAATGAAAAGATTGAGATCTTGCCTATTTTGCAAACACAGGCAGCCTATCCAGAAAATTTAACAGTTTTAACAACTTGTCGATTCGAAAAAGGTAATCCCCGAACTCCAATTTATAAGCATTGGTCATTAGAACATGTAACTTATATTACAGATTGTTCATGTAAATTTTGTACCTACAAAAAGAACAATGTTGTATGTTTTGGTTCCTGCTTTTGTATGGGACAGAAGTCGTGCAAAAATAGTAATAGAAGGGTCGTACATAGTGACACAATAAATATTTTATTAGAAGGAAATTCCGAAAGTGACTTCTGTGTAAGTTAATTATTAATGCATTATAATAATAGACCGATAACGCAAATTTTTATATTACAGATGTTTACCACGCATTTTACAAACTGCCATTTTTTTACCGTTTACGGATATAATCAATTTAACATTATTCATGACTATTTGGTTTTTAATAATAATTAGGACGTGTTTTAGTTAAAAATATTGGAAGTTCTATTCAGAGCAATAGTCTTTACAAGTGAGGTGGGGACTTGCGGAGAACCTAAGTTGGAGTGGGGACGCGAGGGCCATGCAACGAAAGGCCGCACAAAGTGCTCGGGTCATTTTGATGTTACTCTACATTTATATTAATATCTTGTTAAATATGTATATAAATGTAATGTATATAAATATATAAGGGCGTTTTAAAATCTCTTCGGAAAAAAAGTCAACGGCGTTTCAATGTTAGCTTCAAAACAGTGTCTCAAACTTTAATATTTTAAAAATAGAACGTCTACAGAGAATATTTTGATTTTTGGACACCTTATACTACAATATTGTGGCTTTCTCGTAATACCATTAGTTTGAATTTTGCATTTTGTGTCCGCACGCACTGTACGATTTTCGTACGACTTATGGATTTAAAATCCACTGGACATAAGCAACAAATCTGGCTAGTTCATATATTTTCGTTTTGAAGTGCCCACAGAATCGCTTAAAACGCATCTTTTCTCAGCGCGAGCACTATACATATGAACAGAGATAAATTAAAGATTTTTTGAGAGGCCTGGCCAACTCGTATTGACACTGATAAAAGAAACGACGAAAGCAAGTCAGAACCACCGTCAAGTTTAGGCTTCATCACATATTTATAGAGAGTTAATGTCTATGGGTTGATTAAAGTTACAATCTGAGATTTCAACACCATCACTATGACTGTACTTATACCGATGCAAAATACTAATGATAATAGTAAATAAGACTCGTAAATAATAAAGCACCCAAATATCTCGTCTGGTTGTGGCAGTTTGACGATGAAGTTATATTGGAAAATATGTTTCTGCTTATGCAATGGTGCTTGTTACTAGTTTAAGGAATAATTAAGAAAATATTTTTTTTAAAAAGAACGATTTCTAGTTTTTAAACTGTTCTATTTAGCGTAAACAGCGGAATGTATTGAGATGACAGGGAAACGGACTGACTTTCCAATTTTAAAAATACAGTAATGTTCACTTATAAGGAGCCAAAAATGTTACTATCAGTGGTGCGGTATTGCAGTCAAAAACTGAATAATTAGAAGGCAAACTAGAAAACATCAGCGATTTCAAATGTAGTAAAAGTTGTATAAAGAGATTCAAGATAGGAGCTGTTGTGATGACTGCTGCGCTGCTGGCAGTCAGATTGCATTTTTTACGGTCTGCAATTTTTTGAGAGAATTTTTCCGTAGAAAATAAAAATTACGCGTATCTTATTGTCTTATTATTTTGTGTTCTTGCTTTCACTTTGTTTGTTTTCTACAATTTAATTTATTGTATTGTTCTTTATTTTTTAATTTTCACATTCATGTTGATCTCGCTGTGCAAGAAGACATTTCCATTCACAACACTTTTTCATAAAAAGCATATTATACTTTTTTTTTGTTGAAAACCGATAATTCTGTTTTTTCTGGATTTTCTCCCGGGATCCCGGGATTAGTAATTCTAATTTCGAAATCCCAAAATATAATCCCGATCCCGAAATTTGCATTCCCCAATCGGAAGCGTTAGAATTGTGGGCGAATTGGCATCAGTGGACATGACATAAGTGTTGTTGATGATTGGTTGAAAATTAAATGGCCTCAAATTAAAGAAAAATCATTTAAAGTGGATGAGGTAAGGTTATTTTACAAGCTGACTCCCGATAGAATTTTGAAGTTTAAAAGAGAAAAGTGTGAAGGTGAAAAACTATCAAGGGAACGTATTACTGTTTTGGTAGTAGCGAACTTTGATGGAATGGAAAAGCGAAAATTATTTGTAATAGACAAATAAAAATATCCTCGTTGCTTCAAAAACCGCCGGTGTATTTGATGGTTTTACAAACTAAGCCACCCCAAGGCCGAGCTTATAGCCAGCCAGTAAAACCATAATGATCCTAACCATAAACAACCCGAACTTACTAAGGAGCTTAGGTAGTAAATGATTCATTCAAAATCGGGTGGAATTCCCTTGTATTTCTGGTGTTATAATACCATTATATAATTTTGGGGCAACGGCTGTCATACAGGTTACGTTTTTGCAGATTTAAGAAGATTTCGCCCACCTTAACAAGAAGGAATTTGTGATTTTACCGCCATTAATATTCCTCTTCCTATAGAGAATCAGCTTGTTTTTTTGCTAAGGTCACATCGAAAAACCATATAATTGCAAAGACCAAGTTGTGCTGATGTAATGTCGTCTGTTAGTCATGTCTCTGTAAAGATTAAGATGTCGAATTCAGCGAGAGTTGCCGATATTTTCATGACAATTGATACTCATCTGCAGTAATAGAAAACAAATAATTAATTCATCCAGAGTTTCCGAAATTTATTCTAAAATTTTTGTTTCATCATTTGTTTCATATATTTTATCACCTGCTGAGTTCAAAGTATTGTCCCAGTCTGATCAAAAGCTATTAAAACCAGTGTAGGCATCAAATAATAATTTTTTATTCAAGATAACAATTATATGCGATTATAGATTTATCTGAATAGTTCTCCAAACAAATTCACATTTACATAAATAGTTTTTATGCATCTACTCAAGGATTTGCAACATCCTTCCATCACTCTGATAAACATACCGATAATTAATATCAAAAATTTGACCCCGTCCAGTCCTGATAGCCAAATATACCCCACAGAAAGCGCCACTCAACTTACCCTATTGTTCAAAAAATAAATAAAAATTTACAAATACATAAACATTTACTACGTTTATGCATCATTTCAATAACTTAGCCTAATTTTGTGGTATAAACACCTCCTAATGCACGTTTATTTTCCGAAAACCTTGTTAGGTTGGCTGCTTATAGCCCAATTTGTTTTATCGAAACTGCCCTAATGGCTATTTTTTCAATACTGCTTAAGAATGCATTAATCTGTGATTTAAACGTAGTAATTGCAAAATGTAGCCGAAAATAATAAATAATACGTTTTATAGTTTCTAAAATATATTTTTTTTAAACGAGAAAATACAACAAAAAACATGTAAAAATCTGAACGTAAGTATTTTACGTTTTTTACAATGCAACTAACTACCAGTGTAAACGAGATTAAATTCATTTCTCTTCTTTCTTCACTTTTTTTGACGGGGGTTCATATGTGGATCCTTTTCGCATCTCTATCACATCAGGTTGTGTTTTACGGTAAGCCGGCGTGATCCAATAAGGATTTTCCGCTGCATCCTTAGCGTATTTTAAGATGGCTTCTCTTGGATCTTGATCATCATCAACTCGCTTACTCAACCCTAAATTCCTTATAACGTAACTACTCAAAGTACCTCCACTGGAAGCCACACGTCCACCCTGACCGGAAGTGATTGGTAAATCAGGGCGACGTGATTTTATAGGATCCAAACGATCCTTTTCCATTTGTTTCTTGTTAGTTTTTCTTCGTTCTTGACGAAACAGCGGTAAAGCATGAGGAGTAATAATTTGCAATTGAGTACTAACAACTTGAGGTTGTTGAGTTTTTCTGTGGACTTTGACTGCGCATAGTGTTGCCCCGCGCAAGCTGCGCTTTTCGTCATAGTAACATTTTACCAATCCGTTACCGGTACCCACAAAGATCTGGTTCAGCTTCGGGTGCCAGGATAACTTAATTGTGTGTGAATTGGTGATTTGCATTTTGCGGATTAAGTTGAAATTTGATGCATCATAGAACAAAACAGCCCCCTCGGTCTCCCCTGCAACAATAAATAAAAAATATTAATGATAATGAGTAATAAAAAGTGAGTGTGTAAGAAAAAAAACGGGATTAATAATGAACTTGAGTGAATCAGCTGAGCGATTCAGTAAAATGACAAACAGGACTACTGTTGAAATATTTACCTTTTTTGAGGGAAGACGCAGTGGCTACGACTGCATCATTGGGGCTGAAAATGGCATCTGTTGTGTCATATCTGGTAAATAAGTCTCCGACTTCTTGCAAACTCTTCTTGAAGTTTCTGATGTCCCAGAGCTTCATGGTTTCGTCCAAACTCCGCGTTAACAACTTATCCCCAACATGTGAAAAGCTAATACTAGTTACTTCAACAGGTAAATGTGCTTTTCGCAGCTGACTAGCTGGCGCTACTGAACTCTTCCTGAAGTCCCACAATTGTAATGATCCATCTGCGCATCCGCAACCAATAATTCTCCCATCTCTTCCATAATTAACTGCAGTTGGAGACACTTTTAAACCGTTTTGTGCTCGGCATTTAATGATATTTTTATGATTTTTTCCACCTTCATAAAAATCCCAAGTTCTAACAGTACCGTCAGCACTAGTTGTCAAGAATTCTTCTTTAATCATTGGATTCCAAGCGCCAGCTAATAACCCGGCTGTATGTCCTTTAGTTTTTGCTTGATCCGTGATATACATGTCTCCCTTAACAGTTTCTAATTTCTCGAAACCGTCGCGGTCTAATACTTTAGCTTGACTAGCACCAGATATAACCAAAAGCAAATCACCTGTTCCTGAATAATTAAGTCCTCGAATTGGGTGATTTCTAGCAGGTTGCAACGTGCGAAAACTGCGCATATTTGAATCCATTCCAGCAAAATCCCAGAAACTTACATCATAATTCACTGAACCTGAGGCCAATCTTGCACCACTTGGATCAACGCATATAGCAGTAACTGCTTTATTCCCGTGAGTCATTGTGGTTTCATGAGAACAAGGAATGAAGAGTTTGCGAGCTTCCGATTCATCTTCGTGATCACTATCGTCACTTTCGCTGGTGTTGCTGCTATCACTATCACTGTTTCTGTTGTTTTTTCCTTTTTTACCATCTCCATATGAAGATCTTAAGTTTGAAGGAATTGGGGGTCCAATAAAGTCTTCATCATCATCATCACTATCGTCGTTTTCTTGCTGCGTGTCTTTTTGGTTTGTAATTTCTTTAGCTGTGGCTTTGACTTGAGCTATCATTTCCTTGATATCGAAGGTTTTAGCCTTTTTTCCAAAAGCAGTTAAACCCATGACTTCCTTAATCTCCTCATGTTCTTTGTCGTCTTCTAAAACTTCTATCGCTTTCGGGGGGCCGAAAGTACCAATGCTGCCTGTGGGTCTAATTTTGTTCGAGTTTTGGCCAAAATTGGCACTTATTTTGCCAAAACTTATTTTATTCTTCTTCATATTTGCTGGGTTTTACACGTTAAGCTATATTTTCTTAACTCACACTTGTTAAAAAAACACCTATGACGTACACACGATAACAGTAATAATAACACAATTTTCCAAATTTTCTAGGTTAGGTTACCTATCAAACTTGCACCTTCAAACTTCTGTGACTAAATGCCATAGAATCACAACGGCAACTCTCGGCTTCAAGTAAAGTCTGCGCATCTAGGCGACGCATCATTAAGGGGGGATAGAGAAAGTCAGAGCCTGATTGGAGTAGGTGCGCCGTAGCGCACAGGACCGTAATAGCTATTTGTAAATAAATTTTTATGCAGATTTTAGCAAAGATTAAAGCGCTAATAAAAATGAAAAATCGTTGTTTCAGAGTGTTTGGTTTACAGTTTGATATTAATAAAGAATAAACAAATTGCCCTGCAGTTGAAACGCATATTATCTATTTTTGTGATTCTTAACTGACCTTTATTAGCGGTTTTATTTACTCACAACAACAATAATTAATGGTTCAAATTTGTCATAGCGGGAGCCTAATTACCTAACTCGCTTTATTCCATTTTTTCTTCAATCAAGTTACCACTGCAAGTGTGGATGTTGCTGCCACTTGAATTCTGAAGATATTGGAAATTAACTTTTTTTATTAATTAATCTTGTGTTAATTTGGTGTGTATTAAGAGTAAAATGAAATTTTGGATTGTTGGAAATGTCTAATAATTTGAAGATATTGTTTATAATTATGCTTTTCTCGTAATTTAAGATATTTTTTCAAATAAATTATTAGTCACCATATTTTGATATGGTGACAAATTCTGTTTAGGGATTATTTAATCTATAAAAATTTAATTGTTTGTTATTTTTTAGTTTATAAATTGTTATACCTCTGTAGGAATTACTGTGATATTGATGTAAATAACAAAATGGTTTGAATGAATACGAGTAAAAAAATTGAGACGATCTAATTCGGTAAAAGAAATTGGTTGCTCTAGAAGAAAAATGGTTTGATTAAGTAATTTTTAAACAATTCAACCGCAAGTAACTTTTTCCTTCAACCTAAGTGTCAAAAGACGCTTGAATGAATAATAAAGAATTGTTAACTCGATTCAAAAAGGAAACTTAGATGGCTCTTAAATGGCAAAATGGCTGAATGCACAAAAGAATTAACGAGACCTTAATGGGAATTTTTCTTTTCCGCCGAAACGTTAAGTGGCTTGAATGAAAACACTCTAAAAAGACAACACAGCTGGAAAACACTGTCCATTCATTAATGTTGAAATATTTTACGCATACCTTTTAGCTCGAGTATCCGAGTCCGAGATACGAGGTCTCGAAATCTCGAGATCTCATATCTTGGATACTCGGATCTCGTAACTCGTATCTCGTAACTCGTATCTCGTAACTCGAATCTCGTTACTCGTATCTCGTTACTCGAATGAATTAAGAACTCGAATCTGGAGAATTCGGATACTCGTTCTCGTCACTCAGATCTCGTTTCTAGTTCCAATCTCGTATCTCGGTACTTGTCTAATTATCACTCGTCTCATCTACTCATAACTCGCTTTCATCACTTGAACTTCGTAACGAAACTTAACGAGTTTTCAATATCTGGCAACGGCGGTCGTCACTTCTTATAGGAAGAGAAAAGAAAAGTATTCAAAAGTAGTTTTTTTTTAATACTTTACAGTTACACCGCGCAAGCAGAGGAGCAGGACAATTATTATTAGAAACGACTGATAGTTTTTTTCGTTTTTATAACAAAATCCCAATGAAAGTCATGATGTATGTAATAGCTATTTAAGTTTAAGTTTAACAATTCGTATATTTAACGAGTTACGAATAACGTTTGGATCCCGAGATAAAGTCAATGTCGCGTCGCAAATATATTTTAAGAGAAGGAAAAAGGAAAATTTGTTTATTTGAACCGCTAACTCGGAACCTAGTGTATAGTACTAGAAAACAAATTTCAACTTTTAAAAATAATTATAATTTTTGTTATGATCATCTTGAAAAAATATTAAATTGATTGAGTTAGTGTAATAATAAAAATACACAAGCAAAGTCAAATTTAATTGAATAAAAAAAATTAAAAAATAAAAGTAAAAAAAATTAATAAAGAAAATCAAATATAATAATAAATAAGGAAAACTTAATAAAAAATCAAAATAGAAAATAATAATAATAAACGAGAACAACTTAATAAAGTAAAAAATATACAAAAAATATATACAAATACTAGCTGACCCGGCAAACGTTGTTTTGCCATGTATATTATTTCTAGGAAACATTTTTTTTAGTTCAATAAAAGTAACTATCTACTATAAGTGTGCGGGAATGTACTTATAATCGAAAGCGTTATAAACAATAAAAGTATGCTTTATTTAGGGTAATAAATTAATCTTTATTAAAGTAACGAATATATTTTAAATTACAATTATTGATAGCTATCTAAACATCAAAAATAATTATTCATATTTTTACTATCAATTATGGCAGTTGAAAAAGAAAAAAGTTGATCTCTCAGCGCAATAGAGTGCTCTTATATCTCGCACGGCTCTAGAATTGATCGTTCGACGACTCAAATTGACCCCTTTGCGGTTTTTTGACATTGCTGACTGTACATAAAACATATAAATAAATGAAGTTAAAATACTTAAACGGATAGAAAGATTTGTTTATATTTGATAAGCTTTATTAACTGTTAATAAATGATTTTTTAACATCATAGGATTTAATAAATATTTATTAACAGTCAATAAGTAATTTATTAAGTATAATTTACAAATTGTTAATAAATATTTATTAATAGTTAATAAATGCTTCTATCAGTGTATTGGTGAAAAACAGTGACTTAATATTGTATTCATTTGCTTATTATTTGACTTACCTTTCACAATAATAAAACAGGTATATTTATTAACCACGTACACGTTTTCGTTTTGATTTAAAACTATTTCCAAAAAATGTTAAGTACAATATATAAAGGTACGGTAATGGCCGTTGTTGGCGGGAGCTTACTACACGTGTTTATTTACATGAGATCACTTAATTAACTGAAAGTTAAACTGTCTTTGTCAGATTAATAAATTGTAAATAAATAATTATTGTATGTATAGTCAGTAAGACAGGAGACCGGCTTCGTCCTCATCCCTACTCCGTGATGTTGGTGGATGAGTGGTGACACCTGGCGGGGATAACTGATCGATTGATAATTGATCAGTTGTCGACCGACGAGGGCGGGAGATCAAATTGAATTGAAAAAAAAATCATAAATAAATGAACTTGAAATTATAAACTCTGAATAAGAATTTATCGTACTACAATTATAATATTCGATTGCCATTTTGCAACCTTATTACGTATCTGTGGATAGAATGAAAAAAATAAAAATCCAGATGGGAAAATAGAGGTTGATCGTATAATAGTGAAAATTGGGAGTAATATGATTTTTTTTATTCTAAGTCATGGCAAAATAAAAATAAAAATCTTGCCAAAAACAATTAAAGTTTTTAATTAATAAATAAAAAATTAGGGGCTGCTCGTAGAGGGGTGAAAATTTAGGGTTGTATGTATTTTTGTATGATGTATCATAAAAAAATAGAAACAAAAAATGTTGTCCAAAAAAGTTTTAAAAAAATTAAGGGTGGACCACCCTTAACATTTAGGGGGATGAAAAATAGATGTTGTCCGATTCTCCATCCTAGCCGATATGCACGCTAAGATTCATGAAAATCGGTCAGGCCGTTTCGGAGTAGTTCAATTACGCACACCGTGACACGAGAATTTTATATATTAGATATACAAAAATATACAAGAAAAATTCAAACTAAACATTAAAAAGGCGAATTGAAATAGCTATTTAACAAAATTATTTAAAAAAAATTTGTTAAATAGCTGTTTCAATTTTTCTTGTATATTTTTGTGAATGTAAATTTTTGATCAATTTTTTTTATTACTATGAAATTTGACACGCAAGTGAGTTATTTGAATACGAACTCGTAGAGTCCTTTAATTTCTATGTAGCATTCTTAGTTTTACAGAAATCTTCTATTATGTCGTCAACACGAAAATGCCGAAAACTCCCCTAACAACGCATTTTTATGTTTCCAGTTGTGTCGCCTTTTTATGGCTGTTCTCATATTCAAACCACTTAACGTTTCGGCGAAAAAAAAAATTCCCATTAAGGTCTCGTTAATACTTTTGTGCTTTCAAGCCATTTCGCCATTTAAGAGCCATTTTACTTTTCTTTTTGAATCGTGTTAACAATTTTTTATCTTTCATTCAATCGTCTTTTGACACTTAGGTTCAAAGAAAAAGTTACTTGCGGTTGAATTATTTAATAAAATTACTCATTCAAACAATTTTTCTTGCAGCGCAGCCAATTTTTTTTTAGTGAATTAGATCGTCTAAATTTTTTTACTCGTATTCATTAAAACCATTTTGTTATTTAAGTGACGAGAAAAAAGTTTGTTTCAGTAAGTTGTGCCGTCAAATTTTTTCCCGCTTGCATTCAAGCTGCCTGAACATTTATGAATGGACAGTGTTTTTCAGTTATGTCGCCTTTTTAGCGTATTTTCATTCAAGTCACTTAACGTTTCGGCGGAAAAGAAAAATTCCCATTAAGGTCTCGTTAATCCTTTTGTGCTTTCAAGCCATTTCGCTATTTAAGAGCCATTTAATTATTTTCTTTAATCGTTTTAACAATTCTTTATCCTTCATTCAAGCGTCTTTTGACGTTTAGGCTGTCTGGACGATCTTTTGTTAGGAAGCAATTTTCTGGAAGAAGCACCTGCCATCCGAGGCAAATTGATAAATGATAATCGTGTTATGAGAGGGCGGTTTTAATCTGTACAAATGGCCTTTTAACAACTCGACCCATTTACGTGACAAAGAGCGGGACACTACAAATATATCACTTAAATCTTCGACAGTCAATTTTGACAAAGATAATGCTTGCAAAACCCCTGGGTCTGTTACGCAACTGCCAACACGACACACTTAAATATGAAAATCGACGAAATTTTACTTACATGAAAAAACCCGCTACAAAACGTTCCATTTTGGGAGTTGTTGCTAGTATTTTTGACCCATTGGGACTTATGAGACCCGTCATTGTTCAGGCAAAAATCTATAAACCATTCCATTTTGGGAGCTGTTGCTAACTCGGGCCCGTCATTGTTAAAGCAAAAGTCATTCTGCGATAGTTATGGTCCCTGCCATTAAAATGGGACAAGCCAGTACTTTCTACTATTCGACTGCTTCGGAACCAATTTGTAAAGGAAGTCGAACAAATAGATCAAGTTAGCATACCTCGTACATTAAATGGAAGTTAACTGCATCTCGTTCACCTCAGTTGGGAGAAATTTGGAAAAGTGGCGTTAAAGGAGTTAATCGTCACCTTAGGCGCCTAGTAGGTAATGTCCTGAATCCGATTGGGTTCAAAAGGGGGAGCATGTTTGCACAATTGCAACCATCTTCTGTTATTAAACAAATAATTAATAAATGAAGGTCTTTCTCAACATTTTTTTTTTATTTTATTTAAACTAGTAAATTATTACATCAATATCACAGTAATTCCTACAGAGGTATAACAATTTATAAACTAAAAAATAACAAACAATTAAATTTTTTTAGATTAAATAATCCCTAAACAGAATTTGTCACCATATCAAAATATGGTGACTAATCATTTATTAGAAAAAATAACCTAAATTACGATAAAAGCATAATTATAAACAATATCTTCAAATTATTAAACATTTTCAACAATCCAAAATTTCATTTTACTCTTTATACACACTAAATTAACACAAGACTAATTGGGTATTTAACAGTTGAAGCTGATTTAGTCTGGATGAACTAATAAAAAAAGTTAATTTCCAATATCTTCAGAATTCAAGTGGCAGCAACATTCACACTTGCAGTGGTAACTTGATTGAAGAAAAAATGGAATAAAGCGAGTTAGGTAATTAGGCTCCCGCTATGACAAATTCGAACCATTAATTATTGTTGTTGTGAGTAAATAAAACCGCTAATAAAGGTCAGTTAAGAATCACAAAAATAGATAATATGCGTTTCAACTGCAGGGCAATTTGTTTATTCTTTATTAATATCAAACTGTAAACCAAACACTCTGAAACAACGATTTTTCATTTTTATTAGCGCTTTAATCTTTGTTAAAATCTGCATAAAAATTTATTTACAAATAGCTATTACGGTCCTGTGCGCTACGGCGCACCTACTCCAATCAGGCTCTGACTTTCTCTATCCCCCCTTAATGATGCGTCGCCTAGATGCGCAGACTTTACTTGAAGCCGAGAGTTGCCGTTGTGATTCTATGGCATTTAGTCACAGAAGTTTGAAGGTGCAAGTTTGATAGGTAACCTAACCTAGAAAATTTGGGAAATTGTGTTATTATTACTGTTATCGTGTGTACGTCATAGGTGTTGTTTTAACAAGTGTGAGTTAAGAAAATATAGCTTAACGTGTAAAACCCAGCAAATATGAAGAAGAATAAAATAAGTTTTGGCAAAATAAGTGCCAATTTTGGCCAAAACTCGAACAAAATTAGACCCACAGGCAGCATTGGTACTTTCGGCCCCCCGAAAGCGATAGAAGTTTTAGAAGACGACAAAGAACATGAGGAGATTAAGAAAGTCATGGGTTTAACTGCTTTTGGAAAAAAGGCTAAAACCTTCGATATCAAGGAAATGATAGCTCAAGTCAAAGCCACAGCTAAAGAAATTACAAACCAAAAAGACACGCAGCAAGAAAACGACGATAGTGATGATGATGATGAAGACTTTATTGGACCCCCAATTCCTTCAAACTTAAGATCTTCATATGGAGATGGTAAAAAAGGAAAAAACAACAGAAACAGTGATAGTGATAGCAGCAACACCAGTGAAAGTGACGATAGTGATCACGAAGATGAATCGGAAGCTCGCAAACTCTTCATTCCTTGTTCTCATGAAACCACAATGACTCACGGGAATAAAGCAGTTACTGCTATATGCGTTGATCCAAGTGGTGCAAGATTGGCCTCAGGTTCAGTGAATTATGATGTAAGTTTCTGGGATTTTGCTGGAATGGATTCAAATATGCGCAGTTTTCGCACGTTGCAACCTGCTAGAAATCACCCAATTCGAGGACTTAATTATTCAGGAACAGGTGATTTGCTTTTGGTTATATCTGGTGCTAGTCAAGCTAAAGTATTAGACCGCGACGGTTTCGAGAAATTAGAAACTGTTAAGGGAGACATGTATATCACGGATCAAACAAAAACTAAAGGACATACAGCCGGGTTATTAGCTGGCGCTTGGAATCCAATGATTAAAGAAGAATTCTTGACAACTAGTGCTGACGGTACTGTTAGAACTTGGGATTTTTATGAAGGTGGAAAAAATCATAAAAATATCATTAAATGCCGAGCACAAAACGGTTTAAAAGTGTCTCCAACTGCAGTTAATTATGGAAGAGATGGGAGAATTATTGGTTGCGGATGCGCAGATGGATCATTACAATTGTGGGACTTCAGGAAGAGTTCAGTAGCGCCAGCTAGTCAGCTGCGAAAAGCACATTTACCTGTTGAAGTAACTAGTATTAGCTTTTCACATGTTGGGGATAAGTTGTTAACGCGGAGTTTGGACGAAACCATGAAGCTCTGGGACATCAGAAACTTCAAGAAGAGTTTGCAAGAAGTCGGAGACTTATTTACCAGATATGACACAACAGATGCCATTTTCAGCCCCAATGATGCAGTCGTAGCCACTGCGTCTTCCCTCAAAAAAGGTAAATATTTCAACAGTAGTCCTGTTTGTCATTTTACTGAATCGCTCAGCTGATTCACTCAAGTTCATTATTAATCCCGTTTTTTTTCTCACACACTCACTTTTTATTACTCATTATCATTAATATTTTTTATTTATTGTTGCAGGGGAGACCGAGGGGGCTGTTTTGTTCTATGATGCATCAAATTTCAACTTAATCCGCAAAATGCAAATCACCAATTCACACACAATTAAGTTATCCTGGCACCCGAAGCTGAACCAGATCTTTGTGGGTACCGGTAACGGATTGGTAAAATGTTACTATGACGAAAAGCGCAGCTTGCGCGGGGCAACACTATGCGCAGTCAAAGTCCACAGAAAAACTCAACAATCTCAAGTTGTTAGTACTCAATTGCAAATTATTACTCCTCATGCTTTACCGCTGTTTCGTCCAGAACGAAAAAAAACTAACAAGAAACAAATGGAAAAGGATCGTTTGGATCCTATAAAATCACGTCGCCCTGATTTACCAATCACTTCCGGTCAGGGTGGACGTGTGGCTTCCAGTGGAGGTACTTTGAGTAGTTACGTTATAAGGAATTTAGGGTTGAGTAAGCGAGTTGATGATGAACAAGATCCAAGAGAAGCCATCTTAAAATACGCTAAGGATGCAGCGGAAAATCCTTATTGGATCACGCCGGCTTACCGTAAAACACAACCTGATGTGATGGAGATGCGAAAAGGATCCACAGATGAACCCCCGTCAAAAAAAGTGAAGAAAGAAGAGAAATGAATTTAATCTCGTTTACACTGGTAGTTAGTTGCATTGTAAAAAACGTAAAAAACTTACGTTCAGATTTTTACATGTTTTTTGTTGTATTTTCTCGTTTAAAAAAAATATATTTTAGAAACTATAAAACATATTATTTATTATTTTTGCCTACATTTTGCAATTACTACGTTTAAATCACAGATTAATGCATTCTTAAGCAGTATTGAAAAAATAGCCATTAGGGCAGTTTCGATAAAACAAATTGGGCTATAAGCAGCCAACCTAACAAGGTTTTCGGAAAATAAACGTGCATTAGGAGGTGTTTATACCACAGAATTAGGCTAAGTTATTGAAATGATGCATAAACGTAGTAAATGTTTATGTATTTGTAAATTTTTATTAATTTTTTGAACAATAGGGTAAGTTGAGTGGCGCTTTCTGTGGGGTAGATTTGGCTATCAGGACTGGACGGGGTCAAATTTTTGATATTAATTATCGGTATGTTTATCAGAGTGATGGAAGGATGTTGCAAATCCTTGAGTAGATGCACCAAAACTATTTAAGTAAATGTGAATTTGTTTGGAGAACTATTCAGATAAATCTATAATCGCATATAATTGTTATCTTGAATAAAAAATTATTATTTGATGCCTACACTGGTTTTAATAGCTTTTGATCAGACTGGGACAATACTTTGAACTCAGCAGGTGATAAAATATATGAAACAAATGATGAAACAAAAATTTTAGAATAAATTTCGGAAACTCTGGATGAATTAATTATTTGTTTTCTATTACTGCAGATGAGTATCAATTGTCATGAAAATATCGGCAACTCTCGCTGAATTCGACATCTTAATCTTTACAGAGACATGACTAACAGACGACATTACATCAGCACAACTTGGTCTTTGCAATTATATGGTTTTTCGATGTGACCTTAGCAAAAAAACAAGCTGATTCTCTATAGGAAGAGGAATATTAATGGCGGTAAAATCACAAATTCCTTCTTGTTAAGGTGGGCGAAATCTTCTTAAATCTGCAAAAACGTAACCTGTATGACAGCCGTTGCCCCAAAATTATATAATGGTATTATAACACCAGAAATACAAGGGAATTCCACCCGATTTTGAATGAATCATTTACTACCTAAGCTCCTTAGTAAGTTCGGGTTGTTTATGGTTAGGATCATTATGGTTTTACTGGCTGGCTATAAGCTCGGCCTTGGGGTGGCTTAGTTTGTAAAACCATCAAATACACCGGCGGTTTTTGAAGCAACGAGGATATTTTTATTTGTCTATTACAAATAATTTTCGCTTTTCCATTCCATCAAAGTTCGCCACTACCAAAACAGTAATACGTTCCCTTGATAGTTTTTCACCTTCACACTTTTCTCTTTTAAACTTCAAAATTCTATCGGGAGTCAGCTTGTAAAATAACCTTACCTCATCCACTTTAAATGATTTTTCTTTAATTTGAGGCCATTTAATTTTCAACCAATCATCAACAACACTTATGTCATGTCCACTGATGCCAATTCGCCCACAATTCTAACGCTTCCGATTGGGGAATGCAAATTTCGGGATCGGGATTATATTTTGGGATTTCGAAATTAGAATTACTAATCCCGGGATCCCGGGAGAAAATCCAGAAAAAACAGAATTATCGGTTTTCAACAAAAAAAAAGTATAATATGCTTTTTATGAAAAAGTGTTGTGAATGGAAATGTCTTCTTGCACAGCGAGATCAACATGAATGTGAAAATTAAAAAATAAAGAACAATACAATAAATTAAATTGTAGAAAACAAACAAAGTGAAAGCAAGAACACAAAATAATAAGACAATAAGATACGCGTAATTTTTATTTTCTACGGAAAAATTCTCTCAAAAAATTGCAGACCGTAAAAAATGCAATCTGACTGCCAGCAGCGCAGCAGTCATCACAACAGCTCCTATCTTGAATCTCTTTATACAACTTTTACTACATTTGAAATCGCTGATGTTTTCTAGTTTGCCTTCTAATTATTCAGTTTTTGACTGCAATACCGCACCACTGATAGTAACATTTTTGGCTCCTTATAAGTGAACATTACTGTATTTTTAAAATTGGAAAGTCAGTCCGTTTCCGTGTCATCTCAATACATTCCGCTGTTTACGCTAAATAGAACAGTTTAAAAACTAGAAATCGTTCTTTTTAAAAAAAATATTTTCTTAATTATTCCTTAAACTAGTAACAAGCACCATTGCATAAGCAGAAACATATTTTCCAATATAACTTCATCGTCAAACTGCCACAACCAGACGAGATATTTGGGTGCTTTATTATTTACGAGTCTTATTTACTATTATCATTAGTATTTTGCATCGGTATAAGTACAGTCATAGTGATGGTGTTGAAATCTCAGATTGTAACTTTAATCAACCCATAGACATTAACTCTCTATAAATATGTGATGAAGCCTAAACTTGACGGTGGTTCTGACTTGCTTTCGTCGTTTCTTTTATCAGTGTCAATACGAGTTGGCCAGGCCTCTCAAAAAGCTTTAATTTATCTCTGTTCATATGTATAGTGCTCGCGCTGAGAAAAGATGCGTTTTAAGCGATTCTGTGGGCACTTCAAAACGAAAATATATGAACTAGCCAGATTTGTTGCTTATGTCCAGTGGATTTTAAATCCATAAGTCGTACGAAAATCGTACAGTGCGTGCGGACACAAAATGCAAAATTCAAACTAATGGTATTACGAGAAAGCCACAATATTGTAGTATAAGGTGTCCAAAAATCAAAATATTCTCTGTAGACGTTCTATTTTTAAAATATTAAAGTTTGAGACACTGTTTTGAAGCTAACATTGAAACGCCGTTGACTTTTTTTCCGAAGAGATTTTAAAACGCCCTTATATATTTATATACATTACATTTATATACATATTTAACAAGATATTAATATAAATGTAGAGTAACATCAAAATGACCCGAGCACTTTGTGCGGCCTTTCGTTGCATGGCCCTCGCGTCCCCACTCCAACTTAGGTTCTCCGCAAGTCCCCACCTCACTTGTAAAGACTATTGCTCTGAATAGAACTTCCAATATTTTTAACTAAAACACGTCCTAATTATTATTAAAAACCAAATAGTCATGAATAATGTTAAATTGATTAAATCCGTAAACGGTAAAAAAATGGCAGTTTGTAAAATGCGTGGTAAACATCTGTAATATAAAAATTTGCGTTATCGGTCTATTATTATAATGCATTAATAATTAACTTACACAGAAGTCACTTTCGGAATTTCCTTCTAATAAAATATTTATTGTGTCACTATGTACGACCCTTCTATTACTATTTTTGCACGACTTCTGTCCCATACAAAAGCAGGAACCAAAACATACAACATTGTTCTTTTTGTAGGTACAAAATTTACATGAACAATCTGTAATATAAGTAACATGTTCTAATGACCAATGCTTATAAATTGGAGTTCGGGGATTACCTTTTTCGAATCGACAAGTTGTTAAAACTGTTAAATTTTCTGGATAGGCTGCCTGTGTTTGCAAAATAGGCAAGATCTCAATCTTTTCATTATACATCCACTCATACTCAAGTATATTTGGCAATTTGGGTTTTGGTTTTTACCTATTTATCCACACTTTTGTTTGGTAATATGCCCTCAAACAGTGTTGCTTTAAACTGTTTTCTGTAGGAGGTAACTTATCTATGGTGTTTGAGATTGCGAGTGTTGATCTTAGATCATTCACAGATACAACATTGTTATTATTTGTGTATAATTTAAGGACCAAATTGTGCATTTTATTAAATAATTAATCACCAAATTCTATAATACCAACTCCGTCAAGTAATTTGCAATACCGTACATAAATCTACCAGAACAGTTTCTTTCTTAGTCCATTAAATTGATAAGTGGTGTCACCTCCAATCAAAGCATAAAATGCAGGTAAATTTTTCAAAAGACAAATATCCATATTAATCTCGTAAACGGGAACAAATTTGAGACAATTTTGTGTGCTAGTTTTCATCCAAACTTTTTCTGTTAATTGATCTTTAAAGTAGGCAAGAAAAACTAAGACATCAGTGCTTTGTAGTCTATAATACATCTAGTGTATCCAGCTCTCTTTGCAGATATTTGTGTAACAACATTCTTATATCTGCCATTTCATAATCAAAATTTAATAGTTTCTCTACAAGTTAAAAATTACTTTTATATTCAAGAATATGTTAGAATCCCCCACTTGTAACAAGCTCCAAGTTACCGGATTTCGAATATTCAAATAGATGCTTAGACAAAAAATTTGTCAACTATTTTTTATTAAAAATAGAATTGATGAACAAGTGCCATTTTTATGGGAGTGGTTAATAGCCCTTCCGGAGCCTCTTTTAATACGCGTGGATTTCTTAATAGTTTTCTAAGTAATGATCAAAAACTACATCTATCCTCTGTGAAATGTACCTGTTTCTAAATATAATTTTATTGAATATGTTAAGGTATTCTGCAAAAGTTTAAGCTTTTGTAAGCTTTCCTAAACTCTGTACGACAGACATGCCATCAAAAATATGACAGATATGAGAAGATGATTGTGATAAAATGTTTACAGGAGCACAAACTGTTTGTATTATATTTTCTAGTACGCTTTTATTTAAAGGAGTATTTAAAAATTCTGCTATGATTTATATATCTCTCCCAATTTCTTTGCTGCCAATATTTGTTGCAGAAATTTTTGCCCTCCTTGTGATTCCTTAACGTTCTCATATTTGTTTACTTTAGGCATTAAAATGTCCAACGATTTCAATTTCCGTTCTTTTATTGGTTTATAGAAATCAGTTGTATCGATTATATTAATTAAACTATTAAGTGCTTCTTCTCCTATTGCTAATGCATTTAATACGGACTTTTCAAAATTCTTATCAAATACTTCATTTTTATGCATATTAGATTGTTATCATGACGGTTAAATACGTTGAATCTATAAAACTGCTCCTGTATTGTCACAACAGATTGTTCATCTACTATTATTCTTTGAGTTCCCATTTCTATATTTTAACTCGCATGATCAAAGAAATTTGAATTTCGTGTGTTAACCTATGGGCCCTTACGGCTTTATTCCAGAACAAACGAGACAAACTATAAACATGAACAGATAATAATAATAATAATATCTGACAGGGGCCGAAATTCCCTTGGCCGATGTGAAAAATAAACATCTTTAGGAATTTTGGTGGCACCACCACATGCCGCTCTGAGAAGTTTGGGATCTTAAGGGGGAAGTGGGGATCTGCGGAGACGATGGGTCGGAGTGGGGACGCGACAGATGTACAGTGCGAGGATGCAGGGGTTACCGGGCCATTTTGACCTTACTTTATATTTAAATTAATATCTCGTTAAATATTTCCCCAAAAAATCTAATTCAAAAGCCATCGTAATCCAGACAGAATTCTTCATATTTTATTAAAATGAAATTTTTTGTTCCTCGCAACGGTAACTGAGATAACAGCGTGTAAAGCAAAAATTAGGCCAAAAATAATTAATTTTTGGCCGATACCGAGCTGAGAAAACGGCGTTTTAAAATCTCTTCCGAAATAAAGTCAACGGCGTTTCAATGTTAGCTGCAAAACCGTGTCTCAAACTTTAATATTTTAAAAATAGAACGTCTACAGAGAATATTTTGATTCTTGGACACCTTATACTGCAATATTGTAGCTTTCTTATGATACTATTAGTTTGAATTTTGCATTTTGTGTCCGCACGCATTGTACGATTTTCATACGACTTATGGATCTAAAATCCACAGGACATTAGCAACAAATCTGGCTAGTTCATATATTTTCATTTTAAAGTGCCCACACAAGTCACAATTCGAGCCGCTTTGCACTCTACTAACATATATGTGGGAATTTTAGTAATCTCTGACCTTGTCGTTCCGAGAATTTCTGGAAAGGACCGGGGTGACCGTTAGGTCCGCTAGAGTTTTTATGAAGAGCAAGTTCTAAATGCGGAATTGCCGACACGACTCAACCAAGCTCAGGGAACGGTTCTGTTCAGCTTTATTTATATTACAATAAACAATTATTATCAGGGAAGCTGAGTTTCAATCGCCCTTTATTCATCCAGATCCTAGATTAACGCGATCGTTGCACCCATAACTGTCATTATTGTCGGAGAAGTCAACCCCTTGCCGTTATTATCAACAATTTCGAATTGTATTTTAGCATACTTACTTTTTGTCTGCTGGTCTCGTGAATAATTCTTTCAAAATGCCCCCCAATTAAGGAAAAATTTGAATTAAGAAAAAATTCAACTAGGATTTTTGACTTTATTATTGACAATGCATTAACTCAAAACGGTTTAATCACGAGAGTATTTTTCAAAGAAATTGATTGTGCAAACAAATCAACAGTGTTTTGAAGAGTAAAATCATAGGGTAGTTCTCGCAAATCGACCTAATACTACCGTAGCAACATCTCTTGTATACGGTGAAGTAAAGACCCCTTTTAAGGAATAATTAAGAAAATATCTTTTTTTTAAAGAACGATCTCTAGTTTTTAAACTGTTCTATTTAGCGTAAACAGCGGAATGTATTGAGATGGCACGGAAACGGACTGACTTTCCAATTTTATAAATACAGTAATGTTCACTTATAAGGAGCCAAAAATGTTACTATCAGTGGTGCGGTATTGCAGTCAAAAACTGAATAATTAGAAGGCAAACTAGAAAACATCAGCGATTTCAAATGTAGTAAAAGTTGTATAGAGAGATTCAAGATAGGAGCTGTTGTGATGACTGCTGCGCTGCTGGCAGTCAGATTGCATTTTTTACGGCCTGCAATTTTTTGAGAGAATTTTTCCGTAGAAAATAAAAATTACGCGTATCTTATTGTCTTATTATTTTGAGTTCTTGCTTTCACTTTGTTTGTTTTCTACAATTTAATTTATTGTATTGTTCTTTATTTTTTAATTTTTCACATTCATGTTGATCTCGCTGTGCAAGAAGACATTTCCATTCACAATACTTTTTCATAAAAGGCATATTATACTTTTTTTTTGTTGAAAACCGATAATTCTGTTTTTTCTGGATTTTCTCCCGGGATCCCGGGATTAGTAATTCTAATTTCGAAATCCCAAAATATAATCCCGATCCCGAAATTTGCATTCCCCAATCGGGAGCGTTAGAATTGTGGGCGAATTGGCATCAGTGGACATGACATAAGTGTTGTTGATGATTGGTTGAAAATTAAATGGCCTCAAATTAAAAAAAAATCATTTAAAGTGGATGAGGTAAGATTATTTTACAAGCTGACTCCCGATAGAATTTTGAAGTTTAAAAGAGAAAAGTGTGATGGTGAAAAACTCTCAAGGGAACGTATTACTGTTTTGGTAGTGGCGAATTTTGATGGAATGGAAAAGCGAAAATTATTTGTAATAGACAAATAAAAATATCCTCGTTGCTTCAAAAGCCGCCGGTGTATTTGATGAACCATATCAAAGGCCTTACTGTAATCCAACAGAACAATATATGTTACCTTTGAGTTATTTTTTCCAGCAGCCACATCGTTAGTAACCCTTAGCAGCGCCGTGGCCGTGCTGTGACCTTTTCTAAAACCAGACTGCATAACAGGCAACAAAGAATACCGTTCAACATGTTCCGTGAATCTTGCCCTCACAGCAAGCTCCAATAGTTTTGAGCAGCAAGACAGGATACTAATGGGGCGCAGATGCTTCATCTCCGCTGCCACCGGCACTTTAGCCAGCGGTGTTACAATAGCCTTTTTCCAGGCCAGAGGCACCACCCCACGATTCAGGGAAACATTAATAATGTGAGTTACCGCTCTCAGGCAAAACGGAAACCGAGCTTATAGCCAGCCAGTAAAACCATAATGATCCTAACCATAAACAACCCGAACTTACTAAGGAGCTTAGGTAGTAAATGATTCATTCAAAATCGGGTGGAATTCCCTTGTATTTCTGGTGCTATAATACCATTATGTAATTTTGGGGCAACGGCTGTCATACAGGTTACGTTCTTGCAGATTTGAGAAGATTTCGCCCACCTTAACAAGAAGGAATTTGTGATTTTACCGTCATTACTATTCCTCTGCCTATAGAGAATCAGCTTGTTTTTTTGCTAAGGTCACATCGAAAAACCATATAATTGCAAAGACCAAGTTGTGCTGATGTAATGTCGTCTGTTAGTCATGTCTCTGTAAAGATTAAGATGTCGAATTCAGCGAGAGTTGCCGATATGTTCATGACAATTGATACTCATCTGCAGTAATAGAAAACAAATAATTAAGTCATCCAGAGTTTCCGAAATTTATCCTAAAATTTTTGTTTCATCATTTGTTTCATATATTTTATCACCTGCTGAATTCAAAGTATTGCCCCAGTCTGTTCAAGAGCTATTAAAAGCAGTGTTGGCATCAAATAATAATTTTTTATTCAAGATAAGAATTATATGCGATTATACGAGGGCTGACAATAAAGTAAGGTCTCCAACGCTGCAACTTCGCCGGATCACGCGCTAGGCGAAATCTGGCAACACCGCCGTGTTCCTTGGTTCCCCCACTACCACTTTGCTGCTGGGTGGGGCTTCCCCGACCGCTCAGTCTTGGCTGAGCAGCCGTCAACGATGGAGGTACCCCTCGCGTCAGCGTCCAAGTGCGAATTGCGTTCTGTAATACGTTTTTTGAGTGCGAAAAAGGTGACACCTATTGAAATCCATCGTCAACTAGTTGAAGTTTACGGGGAAAAGTGTATGGACATAAAAAACGTGCGTAAGTGGAGCCGCGAGTTCAATTCCGGGCGCACTAATGTTCACGACGAGGAGAGAAGTGGCCGACCGTCGGTCTCGGATGCGATTGTTCAAGCAGTGGAGGCAGAAATGCTCAAAAACCGCCGTGCGACAATTAGGGACTTGGAAGAGAAGCTTGGAGGAGTGTGTAGCAGCGAAACAATCCGTCATATCCTTGTGAACAACTTGCAGTATCACAAAGTTTCTGGCCGATGGGTGCCGAAACAGCTGACCGAAGACCACATGAAGCGGCGCGTGGAATGTGCGACCAAAGTTGTGGCCCGTTTTGAAGAGGAAGGCGATGATTTTTTGGAAGGGTTTGTTACGGGGGATGGAACGTGGGCTCATCACTACACACCCGAAACAAAGGAGTCGTCCAAACAATGGCGCCATAGCGATTCTCCGAAACCCAAAAGTTTAAGGCGACACTGTCAGCCGGCAAGGTGATGGCTACGGTGTTTTGGGATCGCCACGGGGTATTGTTGGTGGATTTCATGCCAAGGGGAACCACTATCAATGCAGCAAGGTACTGTGAGACCCTGGAAAAGCTTCGTCGTGCCATAAAAAACAAACGCCCGGGATTGCTGAGCAAAGGAGTAAAATTTCACCACGACAACGCGCGCCCGCACACAGCCAACGTTACCCTTGACCTGCTCAAGAAATTTGGCTGGGAAATCATCGATCACCCTCCCTATAGTCCCGACGTGGCCCCAAGTGACTACCACATGTTCCCCGCCCTGAAAAAACATCTCGGAGGGAAGAAGTTTGATAGTGACGCGGAGGTTCAGAAAGAGGTCAACACCTGGCTGCGTGAGGCGGACGGAGAGTGGTATTCTGCCGGCATAGACAAGTTCATCGTGCGGATGCGCAAGGTGTTGGAAAAAAATGGCGATTACGTAGAAAAGTAGCCAAGACCTTGGCCTTTCCAACGGTGTATCGCTTTTTGTAAATAAATGTCATTTTCTATGAAAAAAAAATTGGAGACCTTACTTTATTGTCAGCCCTCGTAGATTTATCTGAATAGTTCTCCAAACAAATTCACATTTACTTAAATAGTTTTGGTGCATCTACTCAAGGATTTGCAACATCCTTCCATCACTCTGATAAACATATCGATAATTAATATCAAAAATTTGACCCCGTCCAGTACCGATAGCCAAATCTACCCCACAGAAAGCGCCACTCAACTTACCCTATTGTTCAAAAAATAAATAAAAATTTAAAAATACATAAACATTTACTACGTTTATGCATCATTTCAATAACTTAGCCTAATTCTGTGGTATAAACACCTAGTAATTCACGTTTATTTTCCGAAAACCTTGTTAGGTTGGCTGCTTATAGCCCAATTTGTTTTATCGAAACTGCCCTAATGGCTATTTTTTCAATACTGCTTAAGAATGCATTAATCTGTGATTTAAACGTAGTAATTGCAAAATGTAGCCGAAAATAATAAATAATACGTTTTATAGTTTCTAAAATATATTTTTTTTAAACGAGAAAATACAACAAAAAACATGTAAAAATCTGAACGTAAGTATTTTACGTTTTTTACAATGCAACTAACTACCAGTGTAAACGAGATTAAATTCATTTCTCTTCTTTCTTCACTTTTTTTGACGGGGGTTCATATGTGGATCCTTTTCGCATCTCTATCACATCAGGTTGTGTTTTACGGTAAGCCGGCGTGATCCAATAAGGATTTTCCGCTGCATCCTTAGCGTATTTTAAGATGGCTTCTCTTGGATCTTGATCATCATCAACTCGCTTACTCAACCCTAAATTCCTTATAACGTAACTACTCAAAGTACCTCCACTGGAAGCCACACGTCCACCCTGACCGGAAGTGATTGGTAAATCAGGGCGACGTGATTTTATAGGATCCAAACGATCCTTTTCCATTTGTTTCTTGTTAGTTTTTCTTCGTTCTTCACGAAACAGCGGTAAAGCATGAGGAGTAATAATTTGCAATTGAGTACTAACAACTTGAGATTGTTGAGTTTTTCTGTGGACTTTGACTGCGCATAGTGTTGCCCCACGCAAGCTGCGCTTTTCGTCATAGTAACATTTTACCAATCCGTTACCGGTACCCACAAAGATCTGGTTCAGCTTCGGGTGCCAGGATAACTTAATTGTGTGTGAATTGGTGATTTGCATTTTGCGGATTAAGTTGAAATTTGATGCATCATAGAACAAAACAGCCCCCTCGGTCTCCCCTGCAACAATAAATAAAAAATATTAATGATAATGAGTAATAAAAAGTGAGTGTGTAAGAAAAAAAACGGGATTAATAATGAACTTGAGTGAATCAGCTGAGCGATTCAGTAAAATGACAAACAGGACTACTGTTGAAATATTTACCTTTTTTGAGGGAAGACGCAGTGGCTACGACTGCATCATTGGGGCTGAAAATGGCATCTGTTGTGTCATATCTGGTAAATAAGTCTCCGACTTCTTGCAAACTCTTCTTGAAGTTTCTGATGTCCCAGAGCTTCATGGTTTCGTCCAAACTCCGCGTTAACAACTTATCCCCAACATGTGAAAAGCTAATACTAGTTACTTCAACAGGTAAATGTGCTTTTCGCAGCTGACTAGCTGGCGCCACTGAACTCTTCCTGAAGTCCCACAATTGTAATGATCCATCTGCGCATCCGCAACCAATAATTCTCCCATCTCTTCCATAATTAACTGCAGTTGGAGACACTTTTAAACCGTTTTGTGCTCGGCATTTAATGATATTTTTATGATTTTTTCCACCTTCATAAAAATCCCAAGTTCTAACAGTACCGTCAGCACTAGTTGTCAAGAATTCTTCTTTAATCATTGGATTCCAAGCGCCAGCTAATAACCCGGCTGTATGTCCTTTAGTTTTTGCTTGATCCGTGATATACATGTCTCCCTTAACAGTTTCTAATTTATCGAAACCGTCGCGGTCTAATACTTTAGCTTGACTAGCACCAGATATAACCAAAAGCAAATCACCTGTTCCTGAATAATTAAGTCCTCGAATTGGGTGATTTCTAGCAGGTTGCAACGTGCGAAAACTGCGCATATTTGAATCCATTCCAGCAAAATCCCAGAAACTTACATCATAATTCACTGAACCTGAGGCCAATCTTGCACCACTTGGATTAACGCATATAGCAGTAACTGCTTTATTCCCGTGAGTCATTGTGGTTTCATGAGAACAAGGAATGAAGAGTTTGCGAGCTTCCGATTCATCTTCGTGATCACTATCGTCACTTTCACTGGTGTTGCTGCTATCACTATCACTGTTTCTGTTGTTTTTTCCTTTTTTACCATCTCCACATGAAGATCTTAAGTTTGAAGGAATTGGGGGTCCAATAAAGTCTTCATCATCATCATCACTATCGTCGTTTTCTTGCTGCGTGTCTTTTTGGTTTGTAATTTCTTTAGCTGTGGCTTTGACTTGAGCTATCATTTCCTTGATATCGAAGGTTTTAGCCTTTTTTCCAAAAGCAGTTAAACCCATGACTTCCTTAATCTCCTCATGTTCTTTGTCGTCTTCTAAAACTTCTATCGCTTTCGGGGGGCCGAAAGTACCAATGCTGCCTGTGGGTCTAATTTTGTTCGAGTTTTGGCCAAAATTGGCACTTATTTTGCCAAAACTTATTTTATTCTTCTTCATATTTGCTGGGTTTTACACG
This sequence comes from Pyrochroa serraticornis, assembly GCA_905333025.2. Lineage (NCBI taxonomy): Eukaryota > Metazoa > Arthropoda > Insecta > Coleoptera > Pyrochroidae > Pyrochroa > Pyrochroa serraticornis. The sequence goes on along the minus strand of HG995157.1, from coordinate 378,008 downwards.
TTAAGCTATATTTTCTTAACTCACACTTGTTAAAACAACACCTATGACGTACACACGATAACAGTAATAATAACACAATTTCCCAAATTTTCTAGGTTAGGTTACCTATCAAACTTGCACCTTCAAACTTCTGTGACTAAATGCCATAGAATCACAACGGCAACTCTCGGCTTCAAGTAAAGTCTGCGCATCTAGGCGACGCATCATTAAGGAGGGATAGAGAAAGTCAGAGCCTGATTAGAGTAGGTGCGCCGTAGCGCACAGGACCGTAATAGCTATTTGTAAATAAATTTTTATGCAGATTTTAACAAAGATTAAAGCGCTAATAAAAATGAAAAATCGTTGTTTCAGAGTGTTTGGTTTACAGTTTGATATTAATAAAGAATAAACAAATTGCCCTGCAGTTGAAACGCATATTATCTATTTTTGTGATTCTTAACTGACCTTTATTAGCGGTTTTATTTACTCACAACAACAATAATTAATGGTTCGAATTTGTCATAGCGGGAGCCTAATTACCTAACTCGCTTTATTCCATTTTTTCTTCAATCAAGTTACCACTGCAAGTGTGAATGTTGCTGCCACTTGAATTCTGAAGATATTGGAAATTAACTTTTTTTATTAATTCATCCAGACTAAATCAGCTTCAACTGTTAAATACCCAATTAGTCTTGTGTTAATTTAGTGTGTATAAAGAGTAAAATGAAATTTTGGATTGTTGAAAATGTTTAATAATTTGAAGATATTGTTTATAATTATGCTTTTATCGTAATTTAGGTTATTTTTTCTAATAAATTATTAGTCACCATATTTTGATATGGTGACAAATTCTGTTTAGGGATTATTTAATCTAAAAAAATTTAATTGTTTGTTATTTTATAGTTTATAAATTGTTATACCTCTGTAGGAATTACTGTGATATTGATGTAATAATTTACTAGTTTAAATAAAATAAAAAAAAATGTTGAGAAAGACCTTCATTTATTAATTATTTGTTTAATAACAGAAGATGGTTGCAATTGTGCAAACATGCTCCCCCTTTTGAACCCAATCGGATTCAGGACATTACCTTCTAGGCGCCTAAGGTGACGATTAACTCCTTTAACGCCACTTTTCCAAATTTCTCCCAACTGAGGTGAACGAGATGCAGTTAACTTCCATTTAATGTACGAGGTATGCTAACTTGATCTATTTGTTCGACTTCCTTTACAAATTGGTTCCGAATCAGTCGAATAGTAGAAAGTACTGGCTTGTCCCATTTTAATGGCAGGGACCATAACTATCGCAGAATGACTTTTGCTTTAACAATGACGGGCCCGAGTTAGCAACAGCTCCCAAAATGAAATGGTTTATAGATTTTTGCCTGAACAATGACGGGTCTCATAAGTCCCAATGGGTCAAAAATACTAGCAACAACTCCCAAAATGGAACGTTTTGTAGCGGGTTTTTTCATGTAAGTAAAATTTCGTCGATTTTCATATTTAAGTGTGTCGTGTTGGCAGTTGCGTAACAGACCCAGGGGTTTTGCAAGCATTATCTTTGTCAAAATTTACTGTCGAAAATTTAAGTGATATATTTGTAGTGTCCCGCTCTTTGTCACGTAAATGGGTCGAGTTGTTAAAAGGCCATTTGTACAGATTAAAACCGCCCTCTCATAACACGATTATCATTTATCAATTTGCTTCGGATGGCAGGTGCTTCTTCCAGAAAATTGCTTCCTAACAAAAGATCGTCCAGACAACCTAAACGTCAAAAGACGCTTGAATGAAGGATAAAATTTGTTAAAACGATTAAAGAAAATAATTAAATGGCTCTTAAATAGCGAAATGGCTTGAAAGCACAAAAGGATTAACGAGACCTTAATGGGAATTTTTCTTTTCCGCCGAAACGTTAAGTGACTTGAATGAAAATACGCTAAAGAGGCGACATAACTGAAAAACACTGTCCATTCATAAATGTTCAGGCAGCTTGAATGCAAGCGGGAAAAAATCTGACGGCACAACTTGCCGAAACAAACTTTTTTCTCGTCACTTAAATAACAAAATGGTTTGAATGAATACGAGTAAAAAAATTTAGACGATCTAATTCACTAAAAAAAAATTGGCTGTGCTACAAGAAAAATGGTTTGAATGAGTAATTTTATTAAATAATTCAACCGCAAGTAACTTTTTCCTTGAACCTAAGCGTCAAAAGACGATTGAATGAAAGATAAAAAATTGTTAACACGATTCAAAAAGAAAAGTAAAATGGCTCTTAAATGGCGAAATGGCTTGAAAGCACAAAAGTATTAACGAGACCTTTAATGGAATTTTTTTTTTCGCCGAAACGTTAAGTGGCGAAAGGAGCCCTACGGCATTATTTCGTAGGGCTCGTCTCACTCTCTTAATTTTGAAAATAATTTAATGCGGTTTTTACCAAAAATTTTTAAAACATATTCTTAATCTTGCTTGATTCTCAATTTTTGTTAAATAAAAAAAACGAATTTTTATTTTTGCGTATTACACACAAATTTGAATTTTTAGGATCATCCTGCATTGCGAACATAATTTTATAAGTGTTAACAAAAGAACAAAAGAAAATTTTAAAAATTAACGATTTTAGAGGAAATCTACGATTTTTCTTGTTGTCGATTTGGCCTGTGCTGCCAATCGCGTGATGCGGCGAGGCTGGAGTTAAGCTAGAGTAGGTGGCAACCCCGTGCAATATGAGCGAAACGAGCACGTAAAAGTGATTGTCCATATTATTACTATCCAAAGAATTCTACCGTAGGTCGCTTCCAACTTTCTTAATTTTGAACCGAATTTAATGCAGTTTTCACTAAAAAATTTGAAAAAATATTCTTTATCTTGAATGACTCCCAACATTTATTAAGTAAAAAAAGCATTTTTATTTTAGCGTATTACATATAAAATTGTTTTTTTTAAGGTCATCCTGATTTCAAAATAGAATTTTATAAGTGTTAAGAAAATTACATAGAAAAATGTGAGAAATTAACGATGCTGCTACTCGCTTATTTTATATTATAAGGTGCTTATTAAGAGCTAATCGACAATGTGTGATATAAGTATATTTTAGAAACAACATAAAATAAAACTAATTAAAAGAGGAAAAACTCGCTTTGTACGATAGTTTAGTTTTGTCCATTTTGCAAGTGTGCTATATAGTGTGGATTTTAAGATAAGCATTATTTAGGTATAAAACCCATAACAAGTTGTGTACCAATTATATATTTTTTTAAATTTTGAAAACTCGGTAACACCGTTGGGGCTTATGGGAGAGAAAAGTTTTCGAATTGTCGCGTGCAGCCGTCTTCAGCACCGCTCTACCATCTTGCTTCTCATTTATTTCCATAGCTCCGTCTCTGTTTCACTCCACCGTCTCTCAAGATGTACAATAATAATTGAAGCATTTCATTATCGATTATGAAAAAAATATATTTTAACAACTTTCTTACGGACTGCAAAACCTAGAAATGTACTTGCAGAAAGAATAAAATAGGCTGCATTGGATCCAAATTTAAAAATCTAATTAATGAATAAATAGCATTTATGTGGCAGTGGTGCATCAGTTGAATCAATTATTCCGTTAATAGCCATTCTTATCAAATACTTGATTTGTAATAATGCATATGAGATTGTCATCATCACAGTTAAATATGCTGAATTTATGAAAATGTTCCTGTAATGTCACAGCAGATTGTTCATCTGCTACTACTCTTTGAGTTCCTATCTCTGTATTTTGACGCACAGAATCAAAGAAATTCGAATTTTTGAAAAACCTCTTAAAATATATCAACCAATAAATCAATTTAATTTGTCCTGCCTTGTCCTATACATTGACGATTAAGGAGACACATTATAAACATGAACAAATATCAATAATAATAATAATAACTTATAGGGTCGGAAGTTTTCTTAGTCAGTGTAGAAAATAAACATTTTTGGGGATTTTGGTGGCAGAGCATCATATGCCACTATTAGATGTAGGGTGCATAAGAAGATGGTGGGGACCTGCAGGGACGATGGGTTTTGGAGTGGGGACGCGAGGCCCGTGCAGTCAAAGGCCGGATGGAGTAGTCGGGCCATTTTGATGTTACCCTACATTTAGATCAAAATCTTGTTAAATATTTTCCAAAAAAATCTGATTTGAAAAGCATCATTATCCCCATAGAATTCTTCAGATTTTATTACAATGAATTTTTTTGATTCGCGCAACGGCAACTGAGATATCATGGTGTAAAGCAAAAAGTGTGCCAAAAATAATGAATTTTTAGCCGATACCGAACTGAGAAAACGGCGATTTAAAATCTCCTCTGAAATAAAGTCAACAGCGTTTAAATGGTAACTCCAAAACAGCGCCTCAAACTTAAATATTTAAAAAATAGAATGTCTACAGAGAATATTTTGATTTTCGGACACCTTATGCTACAATATTGTAGCTTTCTCATGATGCTATTAGTTTGAATATTGCATTTTATGTCCGCACGCACCGTACGATTTTTGAACGACTTATAGATTTGAATTTCATAGGACATAAGCAACACCTTTGGCTGGTTCATATATTTTTATTTGCAAGTGCCCCCACAAGTCTAAATACGAGCGGCTTTGCACCCCGCTAGAAAATACGAAACATTCGAACCAGGCGACAGGCATTAGTTTTGCTGACAAATCTACAATGTTGCCAGTTGACGAAACATGCATATTTCATCCGAAATGGTGCGCCACCTACGTAGTTGGTTCGACGGTCTCCAGCAACAGGTTACACTTTAAATGCAAGATGATTCGGAGGTCTGAGATCATTTGGTCGAAAAGTTGGTACTGAGGGAGGTGAGGGGCGTACATGTGGGAAGTCGGAGCAGATCAGCTGATGGATAGCGCTCTTAAATTTTCGACAGTAATTTTTGACAAAGATAATGCTTGCAAAACCCCTGGGTCTGTTACGCAACTGCCAACACGACACACTTAAATATGAAAATCGACGAAATTTTACTTACATGAAAAAGCCCGCTACAAAACGTTCCATTTTGGGAGTTGTTGCTAGTATTTTTGACGCATTGGGACTTATGAGACCCGTCATTGTTCAGGCAAAAAGCTATAAACCATTTCATTTTGGGAGCTGTTGCTAACTCGGGCCCGTCATTGTTAAAGCAAAAGTCATTCTGCGATAGTTATGGTCCCTGCCATTAAAATGGGACAAGCCAGTACTTTCTACTATTCGACTGATTCGGAACCAATTTGTAAAGGAAGTCGAACAAATAGATCAAGTTAGCATACCTCGTACATTAAATGGAAGTTAACTGCATCTCGTTCACCTCAGTTGGGAGAAATTTGGAAAAGTGGCGTTAAAGGAGTTAATCGTCACCTTAGGCGCCTAGAAGGTAATGTCCTGAATCCGATTGGGTTCAAAAGGGGGAGCATGTTTGCCCAATTGCAACCATCTTCTGTTATTAAACAAATAATTAATAAATGAAGGTCTTTCTCAACATTTTTTTTTTATTTTATTTAAACTAGTAAATTATTACATCAATATCACAGTAATTCCTACAGAGGTATAACAATTTATAAACTAAAAAATAACAAACAATTAAATTTTTTTAGATTAAATAATCCCTAAACAGAATTTGTCACCATATCAAAATATGGTGACTAATAATTTATTAGAAAAAATAACCTAAATTACGACAAAAGCATAATTATAAACAATATCTTCAAATTATTAAACATTTTCAACAATCCAAAATTTCATTTTACTCTTTATACACACTAAATTAACACAAGACTAATTGGGTATTTAACAGTTGAAGCTGATTTAGTCTGGATGAATTAATAAAAAAAGTTAATTTCCAATATCTTCAGAATTCAAGTGGCAGCAACATTCACACTTGCAGTGGTAACTTGATTGAAGAAAAAATGGAATAAAGCGAGTTAGGTAATTAGGCTCCCGCTATGACAAATTCGAACCATTAATTATTGTTGTTGTGAGTAAATAAAACCGCTAATAAAGGTCAGTTAAGAATCACAAAAATAGATAATATGCGTTTCAACTGCAGGGCAATTTGTTTATTCTTTATTAATATCAAACTGTAAACCAAACACTCTGAAACAACGATTTTTCATTTTTATTAGCGCTTTAATCTTGGTTAAAATCTGCATAAAAATTTATTTACAAATAGCTATTACGGTCCTGTGCGCTACGGCGCACCTACTCCAATCAGGCTCTGACTTTCTCTATCCCCCCTTAATGATGCGTCGCCTAGATGCGCAGACTTTACTTGAATCCGAGAGTTGCCGTTGTGATTCTATGGCATTTAGTCACAGAAGTTTGAAGGTGCAAGTTTGATAGGTAACCTAACCTAGAAAATTTGGGAAATTGTGTTATTATTACTGTTATCGTGTGTACGTCATAGGTGTTGTTTTAACAAGTGTGAGTTAAGAAAATATAGCTTAACGTGTAAAACCCAGCAAATATGAAGAAGAATAAAATAAGTTTTGGCAAAATAAGTGCCAATTTTGGCCAAAACTCGAACAAAATTAGACCCACAGGCAGCATTGGTACTTTCGGCCCCCCGAAAGCGATAGAAGTTTTAGAAGACGACAAAGAACATGAGGAGATTAAGGAAGTCATGGGTTTAACTGCTTTTGGAAAAAAGGCTAAAACCTTCGATATCAAGGAAATGATAGCTCAAGTCAAAGCCACAGCTAAAGAAATTACAAACCAAAAAGACACGCAGCAAGAAAACGACGATAGTGATGATGATGATGAAGACTTTATTGGACCCCCAATTCCTTCAAACTTAAGATCTTCATATGGAGATGGTAAAAAAGGAAAAAACAACAGAAACAGTGATAGTGATAGCAGCAACACCAGTGAAAGTGACGATAGTGATCACGAAGATGAATCGGAAGCTCGCAAACTCTTCATTCCTTGTTCTCATGAAACCACAATGACTCACGGGAATAAAGCAGTTACTGCTATATGCGTTGATCCAAGTGGTGCAAGATTGGCCTCAGGTTCAGTGAATTATGATGTAAGTTTCTGGGATTTTGCTGGAATGGATTCAAATATGCGCAGTTTTCGCACGTTGCAACCTGCTAGAAATCACCCAATTCGAGGACTTAATTATTCAGGAACAGGTGATTTGCTTTTGGTTATATCTGGTGCTAGTCAAGCTAAAGTATTAGACCGCGACGGTTTCGAGAAATTAGAAACTGTTAAGGGAGACATGTATATCACGGATCAAGCAAAAACTAAAGGACATACAGCCGGGTTATTAGCTGGCGCTTGGAATCCAATGATTAAAGAAGAATTCTTGACAACTAGTGCTGACGGTACTGTTAGAACTTGGGATTTTTATGAAGGTGGAAAAAATCATAAAAATATCATTAAATGCCGAGCACAAAACGGTTTAAAAGTGTCTCCAACTGCAGTTAATTATGGAAGAGATGGGAGAATTATTGGTTGCGGATGCGCAGATGGATCATTACAATTGTGGGACTTCAGGAAGAGTTCAGTAGCGCCAGCTAGTCAGCTGCGAAAAGCACATTTACCTGTTGAAGTAACTAGTATTAGCTTTTCACATGTTGGGGATAAGTTGTTAACGCGGAGTTTGGACGAAACCATGAAGCTCTGGGACATCAGAAACTTCAAAAAGAGTTTGCAAGAAGTCGGAGACTTATTTACCAGATATGACACAACAGATGCCATTTTCAGCCCCAATGATGCAGTCGTAGCCACTGCGTCTTCCCTCAAAAAAGGTAAATATTTCAACAGTAGTCCTGTTTGTCATTTTACTGAATCGCTCAGCTGATTCACTCAAGTTCATTATTAATCCCGTTTTTTTTCTTACACACTCACTTTTTATTACTCATTATCATTAATATTTTTTATTTATTGTTGCAGGGGAGACCGAGGGGGCTGTTTTGTTCTATGATGCATCAAATTTCAACTTAATCCGCAAAATGCAAATCACCAATTCACACACAATTAAGTTATCCTGGCACCCGAAGCTGAACCAGATCTTTGTGGGTACCGGTAACGGATTGGTAAAATGTTACTATGACGAAAAGCGCAGCTTGCGCGGGGCAACACTATGCGCAGTCAAAGTCCACAGAAAAACTCAACAATCTCAAGTTGTTAGTACTCAATTGCAAATTATTACTCCTCATGCTTTACCGCTGTTTCGTCAAGAACGAAGAAAAACTAACAAGAAACAAATGGAAAAGGATCGTTTGGATCCTATAAAATCACGTCGCCCTGATTTACCAATCACTTCCGGTCAGGGTGGACGTGTGGCTTCCAGTGGAGGTACTTTGAGTAGTTACGTTATAAGGAATTTAGGGTTGAGTAAGCGAGTTGATGATGATCAAGATCCAAGAGAAGCCATCTTAAAATACGCTAAGGATGCAGCGGAAAATCCTTATTGGATCACGCCGGCTTACCGTAAAACACAACCTGATGTGATAGAGATGCGAAAAGGATCCACAGATGAACCCCCGTCAAAAAAAGTGAAGAAAGAAGAGAAATGAATTTAATCTCGTTTACACTGGTAGTTAGTTGCATTGTAAAAAACGTAAAATACTTACGTTCAGATTTTTACATGTTTTTTGTTGTATTTTCTCGTTAAAAAAAATATATTTTAGAAACTATAAAACGTATTCTTTATTATTTTCGGCTACATTTTGCAATTACTACGTTTAAATCACAGATTAATGCATTCTTAAGCAGTATTGAATAAATAGCCATTAGGGCAGTTTCGATAAAACAAATTGGGCTATAAGCAGCCAACCTAACAAGGTTTTCGGAAAATAAACGTGCATTAGGAGGTGTTTATACCACAAAATTAGGCTAAGTTATTGAAATGATGCATAAACGTAGTAAATGTTTATGTATTTTTAAATTTTTATTTATTTTTTGAACAATAGGGTAAGTTGAGTGGCGCTTTCTGTGGGGTAGATTTGGCTATCAGGACTGGACAGGGTCAAATTTTTGATATTAATTATCGATATGTTTATCAGAGTGATGGAAGGATGTTGCAAATCCTTGAATAGATGCACCAAAACTATTTAAGTAAATGTGAATTTGTTTGGAGAACTATTCAGATAAATCTATAATCGCATATAATTGTTATCTTGAATAAAAAATTATTATTTGATGCCAACACTGGTTTTAATAGCTTTTGATCAGACTGGGGCAATACTTTGAACTCAGCAAGTGATGAAATATATGAAACAAATGATGAAACAAAAATTTTAGGATAAATTTCGGAAACTCTGGATGAATTAATTATTTGTTTTCTATTAGTGCAGATAAGTATCAATTGTCATGAAAATATCGGCAACTCTCGCTGAATTCGACATCTTAATCTTTACAGAGACATGACTAACAGACGACATTACATCAGCACAACTTGGTCTTTGCAATTATATGGTTTTTCGATGTGACCTTAGCAAAAAAACAAGCTGATTCTCTATAGGCAGAGGAATATTAATGGCGATAAAATCACAAATTCCTTCTTGTTAAGGTGGGCGAAATCTTCTTAAATCTGCAAAAACGTAACCTGTATGACAGCCGTTGCCCCAAAATTATATAATGGTATTATAACACCAGAAATACAAGGGAATTCCACCCGATTTTGAATGAATCATTTACTACCTAAGCTCCTTAGTAAGTTCGGGTTGTTTATGGTTAGGATCATTATGGTTTTACTGGCTGGCTATTAGCTCGGCCTTGGGGTGGCTTAGTTTGTAAAACCATCAAATACACCGGCGGTTTTTGAAGCAACGAGGATATTTTTATTTGTCTATTACAAATAATTTTCGCTTTTCCATTCCATCAAAGTTCGCCACTACCAAAACAGTAATACGTTCCCTTGATAGTTTTTCACCTTCACACTTTTCTCTTTTAAACTTCAAAATTCTATCGGGAGTCAGCTTGTAAAATAACCTTACCTCATCCACTTTAAATGATTTTTTTTTAATTTGAGGCCATTTAATTTTCAACCAATCATCAACAACACTTATGTCATGTCCACTGATGCCAATTCGCCCACAATTCTAACGCTTCCGATTGGGGAATGCAAATTTCGGGATCGGGATTATATTTTGGGATTTCGAAATTAGAATTACTAATCCCGGGATCCCGGGAGAAAATCCAGAAAAAACAGAATTATCGGTTTTCAACAAAAAAAAAGTATAATATGCTTTTTATGAAAAAGTGTTGTGAATGGAAATGTCTTCTTGCACAGCGAGATCAACATGAATGTGAAAATTAAAAAATAAAGAACAATACAATAAATTAAATTGTAGAAAACAAACAAAGTGAAAGCAAGAACACAAAATAATAAGACAATAAGATACGCGTAATTTTTATTTTCTACGGAAAAATTCTCTCAAAAAATTGCAGGCCGTAAAAAATGCAATCTGACTGCCAGCAGCGCAGCAGTCATCACAACAGCTCCTATCTTGAATCTCTTTATACAACTTTTACTACATTTGAAATCGCTGATGTTTTCTAGTTTGCCTTCTAATTATTCAGTTTTTGACTGCAATACCGCACCACTGATAGTAACATTTTTGGCTCCTTATAAGTGAACATTACTGTATTTATAAAATTGGAAAGTCAGTCCGTTTCCGTGTCATCTCAATACATTCCGCTGTTTACGCTACATAGAACAGTTTAAAAACTAGAAATCGTTCTTTTTAAAAAAAATATTTTCTTAATTATTCCTTAAACTAGTAACAAGCACCATTGCATAAGCAGAAACATATTTTCCAATATAACTTCATCGTCAAACTGCCACAACCAGACGAGATATTTGGGTGCTTTATTATTTACGAGTCTTATTTACTATTATCATTAGTATTTTGCATCGGTATAAGTACAGTCATAGTGATGGTGTTGAAATCTCAGATTGTAACTTTAATCAACCCATAGACATTAACTCTCTATAAATATGTGATGAAGCCTAAACTTGACGGTGGTTCTGACTTGCTTTCGTCGTTTCTTTTATCAGTGTCAATACGAGTTGGCCAGGCCTCTCAAAAAATCTTTAATTTATCTCTGTTCATATGTATAGTGCTCGCGCTGAGAAAAGATGCGTTTTAAGCGATTCTGTGGGCACTTCAAAACGAAAATATATGAACTAGCCAGATTTGTTGCTTATGTCCCGTGGATTTTAAATCCATAAGTCGTACGAAGATCGTACAGTGCGTGCGGACACAAAATGCAAAATTCAAACTAATGGTATTACGAGAAAGCAACAATATTGTAGTATAAGGTGTCCAAAAATCAAAATATTCTCTGTAGACGTTCTATTTTTAAAATATTAAAGTTTGAGACACTGTTTTGAAGCTAACATTGAAACGCCGTTGACTTTTTTTCCGAAGAGATTTTAAAACGCCCTTATATATTTATATACATTACATTTATATACATATTTAACAAGATATTAATATAAATGTAGAGTAACATCAAAATGACCCGAGCACTTTGTGCGGCCTTTCGTTGCATGGCCCTCGCGTCCCCACTCCAACTTAGGTTCTCCGCAAGTCCCCACCTCACTTGTAAAGACTATTGCTCTGAATAGAACTTCCAATATTTTTAACTAAAACACGTCCTAATTATTATTAAAAACCAAATAGTCATGAATAATGTTAAATTGATTATATCCGTAAACGGTAAAAAAATGGCAGTTTGTAAAATGCGTGGTAAACATCTGTAATATAAAAATTTGCGTTATCGGTCTATTATTATAATGCATTAATAATTAACTTACACAGAAGTCACTTTCGGAATTTCCTTCTAATAAAATATTTATTGTGTCACTATGTACGACCCTTCTATTACTATTTTTGCACGACTTCTGTCCCATACAAAAGCAGGAACCAAAACATACAACATTGTTCTTTTTGTAGGTACAAAATTTACATGAACAATCTGTAATATAAGTTACATGTTCTAATGACCAATGCTTATAAATTGGAGTTCGGGGATTACCTTTTTCGAATCGACAAGTTGTTAAAACTGTTAAATTTTCTGGATAGGCTGCCTGTGTTTGCAAAATAGGCAAGATCTCAATCTTTTCATTATACATCCACTCATACTCAAGTATATTTGGCAATTTGGGTTTTGGTTTTTAGCTATTTATCCACACTTTTGTTTGGTAATATGCCCTCAAACAGTGTTGCTTTAAACTGTTTTCTGTAGGAGGTAACTTATCTATGGTGTTTGAGATTGCGAGTGTTGATCTTAGATCATTCACAGATACAACATTGTTATTATTTGTGTATAATTTAAGGACCAAATTGTGCATTTTATTAAATAATTAATCACCAAATTCTATAATACCAACTCCGTCAAGTAATTTGCAATACCGTACATAAATCTTCCAGAACAGTTTCTTTCTTAGTCCATTAAATTGATAAGTGGTGTCACCTCCAATCAAAGCATAAAATGCAGGTAAATTTTTCAAAAGACAAATATCCATATTAATCTCGTAAACGGGAACAAATTTGAGACAATTTTGTGTGCTAGTTTTCATCCAAACTTTTTCTGTTAATTGATCTTTAAAGTAGGCAAGAAAAACTAAGACATCAGTGCTTTGTAGTCTATAATACATCTAGTGTATCCAGCTCTCTTTGCAGATATTTGTGTAACAACATTCTTATATCTGCCATTTCATAATCAAAATTTAATAGTTTCTCTACAAGTTAAAAATTACTTTTATATTCAAGAATATGTTAGAATCCCCCACTTGTAACAAGCCCCAAGTTACCGGATTTCGAATATTCAAATAGATGCTTAGACAAAAAATTTGTCAACTATTTTTTATTAAAAATAGAATTGATGAACAAGTGCCATTTTTATGGGAGTGGTTAATAGCCCTTCCGGAGCCTCTTTTAATACGCGTGGATTTCTTAATAGTTTTCTAAGTAATGATCAAAAACTACATCTATCCTCTGTGAAATGTACCTGTTTCTAAATATAATTTTATTGAATATGTTAAGGTATTCTGCAAAAGTTTAAGCTTTTGTAAGCTTTCCTAAACTCTGTACGACAGACATGCCATCAAAAATATGACAGATATGAGAAGATGATTGTGATAAAATGTTTACAGGAGCACAAACTGTTTGTATTATATTTTCTAGTACGCTTTTATTTAAAGGAGTATTTAAAAATTCTGCTATGATTTATATATCTCTCCCAATTTCTTTGTTGCCAATATTTGTTGCAGAAATTTTTGCCCTCCTTGTGATTCCTTAACGTTCTCATATTTGTTTACTTTAGGCATTAAAATGTCCAACGATTTCAATTTCCGTTCTTTTATTGGTTTATAGAAATCAGTTGTATCGATTATATTAATTAAACTATTAAGTGCTTCTTCTCCTATTGCTAATGCATTTAATACGGACTTTTCAAAATTCTTATCAAATACTTCATTTTTATGCATATTAGATTGTTATCATGACGGTTAAATACGTTGAATCTATAAAACTGCTCCTGTATTGTCACAACAGATTGTTCATCTACTATTATTCTTTGAGTTCCCATTTCTATATTTTAACTCGCATGATCAAAGAAATTTGAATTTCGTGTGTTAACCTATGGGCCCTTACGGCTTTATTCCAGAACAAACGAGACAAACTATAAACATGAACAGATAATAATAATAATAATAATAATATCTGACAGGGGCCGAAATTCCCTTGGCCGATGTGAAAAATAAACATCTTTAGGAATTTTGGTGGCACCACCACATGCCGCTCTGAGAAGTTTGGGATCTTAAGGGGGAAGTGGGGATCTGCGGAGACGATGGGTCGGAGTGGGGACGCGACAGATGTACAGTGCGAGGATGCAGGGGTTACCGGGCCATTTTGACCTTACTTTATATTTAAATTAGTATCTCGTTAAATATTTCCCCAAAAAATCTAATTCAAAAGCCATCGTAATCCAGACAGAATTCTTCATATTTTATTAAAATGAAATTTTTTGTTCCTCGCAACGGTAACTGAGATAACAGCGTGTAAAGCAAAAAGTAGGCCAAAAATAATTAATTTTTGGCCGATACCGAGCTGAGAAAACGGCGTTTTAAAATCTCTTCCGAAATAAAGTCAACGGCGTTTCAATGTTAGCTGCAAAACCGTGTCTCAAACTTTAATATTTTAAAAATAGAACGTCTACAGAGAATATTTTGATTCTTGGACACCTTATACTGCAATATTGTAGCTTTCTTATGATACTATTAGTTTGAATTTTGCATTTTGTGTCCGCACGCATTGTACGATTTTCATACGACTTATGGATCTAAAATCCACAGGACATTAGCAACAAATCTGGCTAGTTCATATATTTTCATTTTAAAGTGCCCACACAAGTCACAATTCGAGCCGCTTTGCACTCTACTAACATATATGTGGGAATTTTAGTAATCTCTGACCTTGTCGTTCCGAGAATTTCTGGAAAGGACCGGGGTGACCGTTAGGTCCGCTAGAGTTTTTATGAAGAGCAAGTTCTAAATGCGGAATTGCCGACACGACTCAACCAAGCTCAGGGAACGGTTCTGTTCAGCTTTATTTATATTACAATAAACAATTATTATCAGGGAAGCTGAGTTTCAATCGCCCTTTATTCATCCAGATCCTAGATTAACGCGATCGTTGCACCCATAACTGTCATTATTGTCGGAGAAGTCAACCCCTTGCCGTTATTATCAACAATTTCGAATTGTATTTTAGCATACTTACTTTTTGTCTGCTGGTCTCGTGAATAATTCTTTCAAAATGCCCCCCAATTAAGGAAAAATTTGAATTAAGAAAAAATTCAACTAGGATTTTTGACTTTATTATTGACAATGCATTAACTCAAAACGGTTTAATCACGAGAGTATTTTTCAAAGAAATTGATTGTGCAAACAAATCAACAGTGTTTTGAAGAGTAAAATCATAGGGTAGTTCTCGCAAATCGACCTAATACTACCGTAGCAACATCTCTTGTATACGGTGAAGTAAAGACCCCTTTTAAGGAATAATTAAGAAAATATCTTTTTTTTAAAGAACGATCTCTAGTTTTTAAACTGTTCTATTTAGCGTAAACAGCGGAATGTATTGAGATGGCACGGAAACGGACTGACTTTCCAATTTTATAAATACAGTAATGTTCACTTATAAGGAGCCAAAAATGTTACTATCAGTGGTGCGGTATTGCAGTCAAAAACTGAATAATTAGAAGGCAAACTAGAAAACATCAGCGATTTCAAATGTAGTAAAAGTTGTATAGAGAGATTCAAGATAGGAGCTGTTGTGATGACTGCTGCGCTGCTGGCAGTCAGATTGCATTTTTTACGGCCTGCAATTTTTTGAGAGAATTTTTCCGTAGAAAATAAAAATTACGCGTATCTTATTGTCTTATTATTTTGAGTTCTTGCTTTCACTTTGTTTGTTTTCTACAATTTAATTTATTGTATTGTTCTTTATTTTTTAATTTTTCACATTCATGTTGATCTCGCTGTGCAAGAAGACATTTCCATTCACAATACTTTTTCTTAAAAGGCATTTTATACTTTTTTTTTGTTGAAAACCGATAATTCTGTTTTTTCTGGATTTTCTCCCGGGATCCCGGGATTAGTAATTCTAATTTCGAAATCCCAAAATATAATCCCGATCCCGAAATTTGCATTCCCCAATCGGGAGCGTTAGAATTGTGGGCGAATTGGCATAAGTGGACATGACATAAGTGTTGTTGATGATTGGTTGAAAATTAAATGGCCTCAAATTAAAAAAAAATCATTTAAAGTGGATGAGGTAAGATTATTTTACAAGCTGACTCCCGATAGAATTTTGAAGTTTAAAAGAGAAAAGTGTGATGGTGAAAAACTCTCAAGGGAACGTATTACTGTTTTGGTAGTGGCGAATTTTGATGGAATGGAAAAGCGAAAATTATTTGTAGTAGACAAATAAAAATATCCTCGTTGCTTCAAAAGCCGCCGGTGTATTTGATGAACCATATCAAAGGCCTTACTGTAATCCAACAGAACAATATATGTTACCTTTGAGTTATTTTTTCCAGCAGCCACATCGTTAGTAACCCTTAGCAGCGCCGTGGCCGTGCTGTGACCTTTTCTAAAACCAGACTGCATAACAGGCAACAAAGAATACCGTTCAACATGTTCCGTGAATCTTGCCCTCACAGCAAGCTCCAATAGTTTTGAGCAGCAAGACAGGATACTAATGGGGCGCAGATGCTTCATCTCCGCTGCCACCGGCACTTTAGCCAGCGGTGTTACAATAGCCTTTTTCCAGGCCAGAGGCACCACCCCACGATTCAGGGAAACATTAATAATGTGAGTTACCGCTCTCAGGCAAAACGGAAACCGAGCTTATAGCCAGCCAGTAAAACCATAATGATCCTAACCATAAACAACCCGAACTTACTAAGGAGCTTAGGTAGTAAATGATTCATTCAAAATCGGGTGGAATTCCCTTGTATTTCTGGTGCTATAATACCATTATGTAATTTTGGGGCAACGGCTGTCATACAGGTTACGTTCTTGCAGATTTGAGAAGATTTCGCCCACCTTAACAAGAAG
Organism: Pyrochroa serraticornis; assembly: GCA_905333025.2. Taxonomy (NCBI): domain Eukaryota; kingdom Metazoa; phylum Arthropoda; class Insecta; order Coleoptera; family Pyrochroidae; genus Pyrochroa; species Pyrochroa serraticornis. The sequence continues at coordinate 361,426 of HG995157.1, read as the reverse complement.
GAATTTGTGATTTTACCGTCATTACTATTCCTCTGCCTATAGAGAATCAGCTTGTTTTTTTGCTAAGGTCACATCGAAAAACCATATAATTGCAAAGACCAAGTTGTGCTGATGTAATGTCGTCTGTTAGTCATGTCTCTGTAAAGATTAAGATGTCGAATTCAGCGAGAGTTGCCGATATGTTCATGACAATTGATACTCATCTGCAGTAATAGAAAACAAATAATTAAGTCATCCAGAGTTTCCGAAATTTATCCTAAAATTTTTGTTTCATCATTTGTTTCATATATTTTATCACCTGCTGAGTTCAAAGTATTGCCCCAGTCTGATCAAGAGCTATTAAAAGCAGTGTTGGCATCAAATAATAATTTTTTATTCAAGATAAGAATTATATGCGATTATAGATTTATCTGAATAGTTCTCCAAACAAATTCACATTTACTTAAATAGTTTTGGTGCATCTACTCAAGGATTTGCAACATCCTTCCATCACTCTGATAAACATATCGATAATTAATATCAAAAATTTGACCCCGTCCAGTACCGATAGCCAAATCTACCCCACAGAAAGCGCCACTCAACTTACCCTATTGTTCAAAAAATAAATAAAAATTTAAAAATACATCAACATTTACTACGTTTATGCATCATTTCAATAACTTAGCCTAATTCTGTGGTATAAACACCTAGTAATTCACGTTTATTTTCCGAAAACCTTGTTAGGTTGGCTGCTTATAGCCCAATTTGTTTTATCGAAACTGCCCTAATGGCTATTTTTTCAATACTGCTTAAGAATGCATTAATCTGTGATTTAAACGTAGTAATTGCAAAATGTAGCCGAAAATAATAAATAATACGTTTTATAGTTTCAAAAATATATTTTTTTTAAACGAGAAAAAACAACAAAAAACATGTAAAAATCTGAACGTAAGTATTTTACGTTTTTTACAATGCAACTAACTACCAGTGTAAACGAGATTAAATTCATTTCTCCTCTTTCTTCACTTTTTTTGACGGGGGTTCATATGTGGATCCTTTTCGCATCTCTATCACATCAGGTTGTGTTTTACGGTAAGCCGGCGTGATCCAATAAGGATTTTCCGCTGCATCCTTAGCGTATTTTAAGATGGCTTCTCTTGGATCTTGATCATCATCAACTCGCTTACTCAACCCTAAATTCCTTATAACGTAACTACTCAAAGTACCTCCACTGGAAGCCACACGTCCACCCTGACCGGAAGTGATTGGTAAATCAGGGCGACGTGATTTTATAGGATCCAAACGATCCTTTTCCATTTGTTTCTTGTTAGTTTTTCTTCGTTCTTGACGAAACAGCGGTAAAGCATGAGGAGTAATAATTTGCAATTGAGTACTAACAACTTGAGATTGTTGAGATTTTCTGTGGACTTTGACTGCGCATAGTGTTGCCCCGCGCAAGCTGCGCTTTTCGTCATAGTAACATTTTACCAATCCGTTACCGGTACCCACAAAGATCTGGTTCAGCTTCGGGTGCCAGGATAACTTAATTGTGTGTGAATTGGTGATTTGCATTTTGCGGATTAAGTTGAAATTTGATGCATCATATAACAAAACAGCCCCCTCGGTCTCCCCTGCAACAATAAATAAAAAATATTAATGATAATGAGTAATAAAAAGTGAGTGTGTAAGAAAAAAAACGGGATTAATAATGAACTTGAGTGAATCAGCTGCGCGATTCAGTAAAATGACAAACAGGACTACTGTTGAAATATTTACCTTTTTTGAGGGAAGACGCAGTGGCTACGACTGCATCATTGGGGCTGAAAATGGCATCTGTTGTGTCATATCTGGTAAATAAGTCTCCGACTTCTTGCAAACTCTTCTTGAAGTTTCTGATGTCCCAGAGCTTCATGGTTTCGTCCAAACTCCGCGTTAACAACTTATCCCCAACATGTGAAAAGCTAATACTAGTTACTTCAACAGGTAAATGTGCTTTTCGCAGCTGACTAGCTGGCGCTACTGAACTCTTCCTGAAGTCCCACAATTGTAATGATCCATCTGCGCATCCGCAACCAATAATTCTCCCATCTCTTCCATAATTAACTGCAGTTGGAGACACTTTTAAACCGTTTTGTGCTCGGCATTTAATGATATTTTTATGATTTTTTCCACCTTCATAAAAATCCCAAGTTCTAACAGTACCGTCAGCACTAGTTGTCAAGAATTCTTCTTTAATCATTGGATTCCAAGCGCCAGCTAATAACCCGGCTGTATGTCCTTTAGTTTTTGCTTGATCCGTGATATACATGTCTCCCTTAACAGTTTCTAATTTCTCGAAACCGTCGCGGTCTAATACTTTAGCTTGACTAGCACCAGATATAACCAAAAGCAAATCACCTGTTCCTGAATAATTAAGTCCTCGAATTGGGTGATTTCTAGCAGGTTGCAACGTGCGAAAACTGCGCATATTTGAATCCATTCCAGCAAAATCCCAGAAACTTACATCATAATTCACTGAACCTGAGGCCAATCTTGCACCACTTGGATCAACGCATATAGCAGTAACTGCTTTATTCCCGTGAGTCATTGTGGTTTCATGAGAACAAGGAATGAAGAGTTTGCGAGCTTCCGATTCATCTTCGTGATCACTATCGTCACTTTCACTGGTGTTGCTGCTATCACTATCACTGTTTCTGTTGTTTTTTCCTTTTTTACCATCTCCATATGAAGATCTTAAGTTTGAAGGAATTGGGGGTCCAATAAAGTCTTCATCATCATCATCACTATCGTCGTTTTCTTGCTGCGTGTCTTTTTGGTTTGTAATTTCTTTAGCTGTGGCTTTGACTTGAGCTATCATTTCCTTGATATCGAAGGTTTTAGCCTTTTTTCCAAAAGCAGTTAAACCCATGACTTCCTTAATCTCCTCATGTTCTTTGTCGTCTTCTAAAACTTCTATCGCTTTCGGGGGGCCGAAAGTACCAATGCTGCCTGTGGGTCTAATTTTGTTCGAGTTTTGGCCAAAATTGGCACTTATTTTGCCAAAACTTATTTTATTCTTCTTCATATTTGCTGGGTTTTACACGTTAAGCTATATTTTCTTAACTCACACTTGTTAAAACAACACCTATGACGTACACACGATAACAGTAATAATAACACAATTTCCCAAATTTTCTAGGTTAGGTTACCTATCAAACTTGCACCTTCAAACTTCTGTGACTAAATGCCATAGAATCACAACGGCAACTCTCGGCTTCAAGTAAAGTCTGCGCATCTAGGCGACGCATCATTAAGGGGGGATAGAGAAAGTCAGAGCCTGATTGGAGTAAGTGCGCCGTAGCGCACAGGACCGTAATAGCTATTTGTAAATAAATTTTTATGCAGATTTTAACAAAGATTAAAGCGCTAATAAAAATGAAAAATCGTTGTTTCAGAGTGTTTGGTTTACAGTTTGATATTAATAAAGAATAAACAAATTGCCCTGCAGTTGAAACGCATATTATCTATTTTTGTGATTCTTAACTGACCTTTATGAGCGGTTTTATTTACTCACAACAACAATAATTAATGGTTCGAATTTGTCATAGCGGGAGCCTAATTACCTAACTCGCTTTATTCCATTTTTTCTTCAATCAAGTTACCACTGCAAGTGTGAATGTTGCTGCCACTTGAATTCTGAAGATATTGGAAATTAACTTTTTTTATTAATTCATCCAGACTAAATCAGCTTCAACTGTTAAATACCCAATTAGTCTTGTGTTAATTTAGTGTGTATAAAGAGTAAAATGAAATTTTGGATTGTTGAAAATGTTTAATAATTTGAAGATATTGTTTATAATTATGCTTTTATCGTAATTTAGGTTATTTCTTCTAATAAATTATTAGTCACCATATTTTGATATGGTGACAAATTCTGTTTAGGGATTATTTAATCTAAAAAAATTTAATTGTTTGTTATTTTTTAGTTTATAAATTGTTATACCTCTGTAGGAATTACTGTGATATTGATGTAATAATTTACTAATTTAAATAAAATAAAAAAAAAATGTTGAGAAAGACCTTCATTTATTAATTATTTGTTTAATAACAGAAGATGGTTGCAATTGTGCAAACATGCTCCCCCTTTTGAACCCAATCGGATTCAGGACATTACCTACTAGGCGCCTAAGGTGACGATTAACTCCTTTAACGCCACTTTTCCAAATTCCTCCCAACTGAGGTGAACGAGATGCAGTTAACTTCCATTTAATGTACGAGGTATGCTAACTTGATCTATTTGTTCGACTTCCTTTACAAATTGGTTCCGAATCAGTCGAATAGTAGAAAGTACTGGCTTGTCCCATTTTAATGGCAGGGACCATAACTATCGCAGAATGACTTTTGCTTTAACAATGACGGGCCCGAGTTAGCAACAGCTCCCAAAATGGAATGGTTTATAGCTTTTTGCCTGAACAATGACGGGTCTCATAAGTCCCAATGCGTCAAAAATACTAGCAACAACTCCCAAAATGGAACGTTTTGTAGCGGGTTTTTTCATGTAAGTAAAATTTCGTCGATTTTCATATTTAAGTGTGTCGTGTTGGCAGTTGCGTAACAGACCCAGGGGTTTTGCAAGCATTATCTTTGTCAAAATTTACTGTCGAAAATTTAAGTGATATATTTGTAGTGTCCCGCTCTTTGTCACGTAAATGGGTCGAGTTGTTAAAAGGCCATTTGTACAGATTAAAACCGCCCTCTCATAACACGATTATCATTTATCAATTTGCTTCGGATGGCAGGTGCTTCTTCCAGAAAATTGCTTCCTAACAAAAGATCGTCCAGACAACCTAAACGTCAAAAGACGCTTGAATGAAGGATAAAATTTGTTAAAACGATTAAAGAAAATAATTAAATGGCTCTTAAATGGCGAAATGGCTTGAAAGCACAAAAGTATTAACGAGACCTTTAATGGAATTTTTTTTTTCGCCGAAACGTTAAGTGGCGAAAGGAGCCCTACGGCATTATTTCGTAGGGCTCGTCTCACTCTCTTAATTTTGAAAATAATTTAATGCGGTTTTTACCAAAAATTTTTAAAACATATTCTTAATCTTGCTTGATTCTCAATTTTTGTTAAATAAAAAAAACGAATTTTTATTTTTGCGTATTACACACAAATTTGCACTTTTAAGATCATCCTGCATTGCGAACATAATTTTATAAGTGTTAACAAAAGAACAAAAGAAAATTTTAAAAATTAACGATTTTAGAGGAAATCTACGATTTTTCTTGTTGTCGATTTGGCCTGTGCTGCCAATCGCGTGATGCGGCGAGGCTGGAGTTAAGCTAGAGTAGGTGGCAACCCCGTGCAATATGAGCAAAACGAGCACGAAAAAGTGATTGTCCATATTATTACTATCCAAAGAATTCTACCGTAGGTCGCTTCCAACTTTCTTAATTTTGAACCGAATTTAATGTAGTTTTCACTAAAAAATTTGAAAAAATATTCTTTATCTTGAATGACTCCCAACATTTATTAAGTAAAAAAAGCATTTTTATTTTAGCGTATTACATATAAAATTGTTTTTTTTAAGGTCATCCTGATTTCAAAATAGAATTTTATAAGTGTTAAGAAAATTACATAGAAAAATGTGAGAAATTAACGATGCTGCTACTCGCTTATTTTATATTATAAGGTGCTTATTAAGAGCTAATCGACAATGTGTGATATAAGTATATTTTAGAAACAACATAAAATAAAACTAATTAAAAGAGGAAAAACTCGCTTTGTACGATAGTTTAGTTTTGTCCATTTTGCAAGTGTGCTATATAGTGTGGATTTTAAGATAAGCATTATTTAGGTATAAAACCCATAACAAGTTTTGTACCAATTATATATTTTTTTAAATTTTGAAAACTCGGTAACACCGTTGGGGCTTATGGGAGAGAAAAGTTTTCGAATTGTCGCGTGCAGCCGTCTTCAGCACCGCTCTACCATCTTGCTTCTCATTTATTTCCATAGCTCCGTCTCTGTTTCACTCCACCGTCTCTCAAGATGTACAATAATAATTGAAGCATTTCATTATCGATTATGAAAAAAATATATTTTAACAACTTTCTTACGGACTGCAAAACCTAGAAATGTACTTGCAGAAAGAATAAAATAGGCTGCATTGGATCCAAATTTAAAAATCTAATTAATGAATAAATAGCATTTACGTGGCAGTGGTGCATCAGTTGAATCAATTATTCCGTTAATAGCCATTCTTATCAAATACTTGATTTGTAATAATGCATATGAGATTGTCATCATCACAGTTAAATATGCTGAATTTATGAAAATGTTCCTGTAATGTCACAGCAGATTGTTCATCTGCTACTACTCTTTGAGTTCCTATCTCTGTATTTTGACGCACAGAATCAAAGAAATTCGAATTTTTGAAAAACCTCTTAAAATATATCAATCAATAAATCAATTTAATTTGTCCTGCCTTGTCCTATACATTGACGATTAAGGAGACACATTATAAACATGAACAAATATCAATAATAATAATAATAACTTATAGGGTCGGAAGTTTTCTTAGTCAATGTAGAAAATAAACATTTTTGGGGATTTTGGTGGCAGAGCATCATATGCCACTATTAGATGTAGGGTGCATAAGAAGATGGTGGGGACCTGCAGGGACGATGGGTTTTGGAGTGGGGACGCGAGGCCCGTGCAGTCAAAGGCCGGATGGAGTAGTCGGGCCATTTTGATGTTACCCTACATTTAGATCAAAATCTTCTTAAATATTTTCCAAAAAAATCTGATTTGAAAAGCATCATTATCCCCATAGAATTCTTCAGATTTTATTACAATGAATTTTTTTGATTCGCGCAACGGCAACTGAGATATCATGGTGTAAAGCAAAAAGTGTGCCAAAAATAATGAATTTTTAGCCGATACCGAACTGAGAAAACGGCGATTTAAAATCTCCTCTGAAATAAAGTCAACAGCGTTTAAATGGTAACTCCAAAACAGCGCCTCAAACTTAAATATTTAAAAAATAGAATGTCTACAGAGAATATTTTGATTTTCGGACACCTTATGCTACAATATTGTAGCTTTCTCATGATGCTATTAGTTTGAATATTGCATTTTATGTCCGCACGCACCGTACGATTTTTGAACGACTTATAGATTTGAATTTCATAGGACATAAGCAACACCTTTGGCTGGTTCATATATTTTTATTTGCAAGTGCCCTCACAAGTCTAAATACGAGCGGCTTTGCACCCCGCTAGAAAATACGAAACATTCGAACCAGGCGACAGGCATTAGTTTTGCTGACAAATCTACAATGTTGCCAGTTGACGAAACATGCATATTTCGTCCGAAATGGTGCGCCACCTACGTAGTTGGTTCGACGGTCTCCAGCAACAGGTTACACTTTAAATGCAAGATGATTCGGAGGTCTGAGATCATTTGGTCGAAAAGTTGGTACTGAGGGAGGTGAGGGGCGTACATGTGGGAAGTCGGAGCAGATCAGCTGATGGATAGCGCTCTTAAATTTTCGACAGTAATTTTTGACAAAGATAATGCTTGCAAAACCCCTGGGTCTGTTACGCAACTGCCAACACGACACACTTAAATATGAAAATCGACGAAATTTTACTTACATGAAAAAGCCCGCTACAAAACGTTCCATTTTGGGAGTTGTTGCTAGTATTTTTGACCCATTGGGACTTATGAGACCCGTCATTGTTCAGGCAAAAAGCTATAAACCATTCCATTTTGGGAGCTGTTGCTAACTCGGGCCCGTCATTGTTAAAGCAAAAGTCATTCTGCGATAGTTATGGTCCCTGCCATTAAAATGGGACAAGCCAGTACTTTCTACTATTCGACTGATTCGGAACCAATTTGTAAAGGAAGTCGAACAAATAGATCAAGTTATCATACCTCGTACATTAAATGGAAGTTAACTGCATCTCGTTCACCTCAGTTGGGAGGAATTTGGAAAAGTGGCGTTAAAGGAGTTAATCGTCACCTTAGGCGCCTAGAAGGTAATGTCCTGAATCCGATTGGGTTCAAAAGGGGGAGCATGTTTGCACAATTGCAACCATCTTCTGTTATTAAACAAATAATTAATAAATGAAGGTCTTTCTCAACATTTTTTTTTTATTTTATTTAAACTAGTAAATTATTACATCAATATCACAGTAATTCCTACAGAGGTATAACAATTTATAAACTAAAAAATAACAAACAATTAAATTTTTTTAGATTAAATAATCCCTAAACAGAATTTGTCACCATATCAAAATATGGTGACTAATAATTTATTAGAAAAAATAACCTAAATTACGATAAAAGCATAAATATAAACAATATCTTCAAATTATTAAACATTTTCAACAATCCAAAATTTCATTTTACTCTTTATACACACTAAATTAACACAAGACTAATTGGGTATTTAACAGTTGAAGCTGATTTAGTCTGGATGAATTAATAAAAAAAGTTAATTTCCAATATCTTCAGAATTCAAGTGGCAGCAACATTCACACTTGCAGTGGTAACTTGATTGAAGAAAAAATGGAATAAAGCGAGTTAGGTAATTATTCTCCCACTATGACAAATTCGAACCATTAATTATTGTTGTTGTGAGTAAATAAAACCGCTAATAAAGGTCAGTTAAGAATCACAAAAATAGATAATATGCGTTTCAACTGCAGGGCAATTTGTTTATTCTTTATTAATATCAAACTGTAAACCAAACACTCTGAAACAACGATTTTTCATTTTTATTAGCGCTTTAATCTTTGTTAAAATCTGCATAAAAATTTATTTACAAATAGCTATTACGGTCCTGTGCGCTACGGCGCACCTACTCCAATCAGGCTCTGACTTTCTCTATCCCCCCTTAATGATGCGTCGCCTAGATGCGCAGACTTTACTTGAAGCCGAGAGTTGCCGTTGTGATTCTATGGCATTTAGTCACAGAAGTTTGAAGGTGCAAGTTTGATAGGTAACCTAACCTAGAAAATTTGGGAAATTGTGTTATTATTACTGTTATCGTGTGTACGTCATAGGTGTTGTTTTAACAAGTGTGAGTTAAGAAAATATAGCTTAACGTGTAAAACCCAGCAAATATGAAGAAGAATAAAATAAGTTTTGGCAAAATAAGTGCCAATTTTGGCCAAAACTCGAACAAAATTAGACCCACAGGCAGCATTGGTACTTTCGGCCCCCCGAAAGCGATAGAAGTTTTAGAAGACGACAAAGAACATGAGGAGATTAAGGAAGTCATGGGTTTAACTGCTTTTGGAAAAAAGGCTAAAACCTTCGATATCAAGGAAATGATAGCTCAAGTCAAAGCCACAGCTAAAGAAATTACAAACCAAAAAGACACGCAGCAAGAAAACGACGATAGTGATGATGATGATGAAGACTTTATTGGACCCCCAATTCCTTCAAACTTAAGATCTTCATGTGGAGATGGTAAAAAAGGAAAAAACAACAGAAACAGTGATAGTGATAGCAGCAACACCAGTGAAAGTGACGATAGTGATCACGAAGATGAATCGGAAGCTCGCAAACTCTTCATTCCTTGTTCTCATGAAACCACAATGACTCACGGGAATAAAGCAGTTACTGCTATATGCGTTGATCCAAGTGGTGCAAGATTGGCCTCAGGTTCAGTGAATTATGATGTAAGTTTCTGGGATTTTGCTGGAATGGATTCAAATATGCGCAGTTTTCGCACGTTGCAACCTGCTAGAAATCACCCAATTCGAGGACTTAATTATTCAGGAACAGGTGATTTGCTCTTGGTTATATCTGGTGCTAGTCAAGCTAAAGTATTAGACCGCGACGGTTTCGAGAAATTAGAAACTGTTAAGGGAGACATGTATATCACGGATCAAGCAAAAACTAAAGGACATACAGCCGGGTTATTAGCTGGCGCTTGGAATCCAATGATTAAAGAAGAATTCTTGACAACTAGTGCTGACGGTACTGTTAGAACTTGGGATTTTTATGAAGGTGGAAAAAATCATAAAAATATCATTAAATGCCGAGCACAAAACGGTTTAAAAGTGTCTCCAACTGCAGTTAATTATGGAAGAGATGGGAGAATTATTGGTTGCGGATGCGCAGATGGATCATTACAATTGTGGGACTTCAGGAAGAGTTCAGTAGCGCCAGCTAGTCAGCTGCGAAAAGCACATTTACCTGTTGAAGTAACTAGTATTAGCTTTTCACATGTTGGGGATAAGTTGTTAACGCGGAGTTTGGACGAAACCATGAAGCTCTGGGACATCAGAAACTTCAAGAAGAGTTTGCAAGAAGTCGGAGACTTATTTACCAGATATGACACAACAGATGCCATTTTCAGCCCCAATGATGCAGTCGTAGCCACTGCGTCTTCCCTCAAAAAAGGTAAATATTTCAACAGTAGTCCTGTTTGTCATTTTACTGAAACGCTCAGCTGATTCACTCAAGTTCATTATTAATCCCGTTTTTTTTCTTACACACTCACTTTTTATTACTCATTATCATTAATATTTTTTATTTATTGTTGCAGGGGAGACCGAGGGGGCTGTTTTGTTCTATGATGCATCAAATTTCAACTTAATCCGCAAAATGCAAATCACCAATTCACACACAATTAAGTTATCCTGGCACCCGAAGCTGAACCAGATCTTTGTGGGTACCGGTAACGGATTGGTAAAATGTTACTATGACGAAAAGCGCAGCTTGCGCGGGGCAACACTATGCGCAGTCAAAGTCCACAGAAAAACTCTACAATCTCAAGTTGTTAGTACTCAATTGCAAATTATTACTCCTCATGCTTTACCGCTGTTTCGTCAAGAACGAAGAAAAACTAACAAGAAACAAATGGAAAAGGATCGTTTGGATCCTATAAAATCACGTCGCCCTGATTTACCAATCACTTCCGGTCAGGGTGGACGTGTGGCTTCCAGTGGAGGTACTTTGAGTAGTTACGTTATAAGGAATTTAGGGTTGAGTAAGCGAGTTGATGATGATCAAGATCCAAGAGAAGCCATCTTAAAATACGCTAAGGATGCAGCGGAAAATCCTTATTGGATCACGCCGGCTTACCGTAAAACACAACCTGATGTGATAGAGATGCGAAAAGGATCCACAGATGAACCCCCGTCAAAAAAAGTGAAGAAAGAAGAGAAATGAATTTAATCTCGTTTACACTGGTAGTTAGTTGCATTGTAAAAAACGTAAAAAACTTACGTTCAGATTTTTACATGTTTTTTGTTGTATTTTCTCGTTTAAAAAAAATATATTTTAGAAACTATAAAACGTATTATTTATTATTTTCGGCTACATTTTGCAATTACTACGTTTAAATCACAGATTAATGCATTCTTAAGCAGTATTGAAAAAATAGCCATTAGGGCAGTTTCGATAAAACAAATTGGGCTATAAGCAGCCAACCTAACAAGGTTTTCGGAAAATAAACGTGCATTAGGAGGTGTTTATACCACAGAATTAGGCTAAGTTATTGAAATGATGCATAAACGTAGTAAATGTTGATGTATTTTTAAATTTTTATTTATTTTTTGAACAATAAGGTAAGTTGAGTGGCGCTTTCTGTGGGGTAGATTTGGCTATCGGTACTGGACGGCGTCAAATTTTTGATATTAATTATCGATATGTTTATCAGAGTGATGGAAGGATGTTGCAAATCCTTGAGTAGATGCACCAAAACTATTTAAGTAAATGTGAATTTGTTTGGAGAACTATTCAGATAAATCTATAATCGCATATAATTCTTATCTTGAATAAAAAATTATTATTTGATGCCAACACTGCTTTTAATAGCTCTTGATCAGACTGGGGCAATACTTTGAACTCAGCAGGTGATAAAATATATGAAACAAATGATGAAACAAAAATTTTAGGATAAATTTCGGAAACTCTGGATGACTTAATTATTTGTTTTCTATTACTGCAGATGAGTATCAATTGTCATGAACATATCGGCAACTCTCGCTGAATTCGACATCTTAATCTCTACAGAGACATGACTAACAGACGACATTACATCAGCACAACTTGGTCTTTGCAATTATATGGTTTTTCGATGTGACCTTAGCAAAAAAACAAGCTGATTCTCTATAGGCAGAGGAATAGTAATGACGGTAAAATCACAAATTCCTTCTTGTTAAGGTGGTCGAAATCTTCTCAAATCTGCAAGAACGTAACCTGTATGACAGCCGTTGCCCCAAAATTACATAATGGTATTATAGCACCAGAAATACAAGGGAATTCCACCCGATTTTGAATGAATCATTTACTACCTAAGCTCCTTAGTAAGTTCGGGTTGTTTATGGTTAAGATCATTATGGTTTTACTGGCTGGCTATAAGCTCGGTTTCCGTTTTGCCTCAGAGCGGTAACTCACATTATTAATGTTTCCCTGAATCGTGGGGTGGTGCCTCTGGCCTGGAAAAAGGCTATTGTAACACCGCTGGCTAAAGTGCCGGTGGCAGCGGAGATGAAGCATCTGCGCCCCATTAGTATCCTGTTTTGCTGCTCAAAACTATTGGAGCTTGCTGTGAGGGCAAGATTCACGGAACATGTTGAACGGTATTCTTTGTTGCCTGTTATGCAGGTTGGTTTTAGAAAAGGTCACAGCACGGCCACGGCGCTGCTAAGGGTTACTAACGATGTGGCTGCTGGAAAAAATAACTCAAAGGTAACATATATTGTTCTGTTGGATTACAGAAAGGCCTTTGATATGGTTCATCAAATACACCGGCGGCTTTTGAAGCAACGAGGATATTTTTATTTGTCTATTACAAATAATTTTCGCTTTTCCATTCCATCAAAATTCGCCACTACCAAAACAATAATACGTTCCCTTGATAGATTTTCACCTTCACACTTTTCTCTTTTAAACTTCAAAATTCTATCGGGAGTCAGCTTGTAAAATAATCTTACCTCATCCACTTTAAATGATTTTTTTTTAATTTGAGGCCATTTAATTTTCAACCAATCATCAACAACACTTATGTCATGTCCACTTTCCAGAAATTCTCGGAACGACAAGGTCAGAGATTACTAAAATTCCCACATATATGTTAGTAGAGTGCAAAGCGGCTCGAATTGTGACTTGTGTGGGCACTTTAAAATGAAAATATATGAACTAGCCAGATTTGTTGCTAATGTCCTGTGGATTTTAGATCCATAAGTCGTATGAAAATCGTACAATGCGTGCGGACACAAAATGCAAAATTCAAACTAATAGTATCATGAGAAAGCTACAATATTGCAGTATAAGGTGTCCAAGAATCAAAATATTCTCTGTAGATGTTCTATTTTTAAAATATTAAAGTCTGAGACACGGTTTTGCAGCTAACATTGAAACGCCGTTGACTTTATTTCGGAAGAGATTTAAAAACGCCGTTTTCTCAGCTCGGTATCGGCCAAAAATTAATTATGTTTGGCCTACTTTTTGCTTTACACGCTGTTATCTCAGTTACCGTTGCGAGGAGCAAAAAATTTCATTTTAATGAAATATGAAGAATTCTGTCTGGATTACGATGGCTTTTCAATTGGATTTTTGGGGAAATATTTAGCGAGATATTAATTTAAATATAATGTAAGGTCAAAATAGCCCGGTAACCCCTGCATCCTCGCACTGTACATCTGTCGCGTCCCCACTCCGACCCATCGTCTCCGCAGATCCCCACTTCCCCCTAAAGATCCCAAACTTCTCAGAGCGGCATGTGGTTCTGCCACCAAAATTCCCAAAGATGTTTATTTTTCACATCGGCCAAGGGAATTTCGGCCCCTGTCAGATATTATTATTATTATTATTATTATCTGTTCACGTTTATAGTTTGTCTCGTTTGTTCTGGAATAAAGCCGTAAGGGCCCATAGGTTAACACACGAAATTCAAATTTCTTTGATCATGCGAGTTAAAATATAGAAATGGGAACTCAAAGAATAATAGTAGATGAACAATCTGTTGTGACAATACAGGAGCAGTTTTATAGATTCAAAGTATTTAACCGTCATGATAACAATCTAATATGCATAAAAATGAATTTTGAATTTTGAAAAGTCCGTATTAAATGCATTAGCAATAGGAGAAGAAGCACATAATAGTTTAATTAATATAATCGATACAACTGATTTCTATAAACCAATAGAAGAACGGAAATTGAAATCGTTGGACATTTTAATGCCTAAAGTAAAAAAATATGAGAACGTTAAGGAATCACAAGGAGGGCAAAAATTTCTGCAACAAATATTGGCAGCAAAGAAATTGGGAGAGATATATAAATCATAGCAGAATTTTTAAATACTCCTTCAAATAAAAGCGTACTTGAAAATATAATACAAACAGTTTGTGCTCCTGTAAACATTTTATCACAATCATCTTCTCATATCTGTCATATTTTTGATGGCATGTCTGTCGTACAGAGTTTAGGGAAGCTTACAAAAGCTTAAACTTTTGCAGAATACCTTAACATATTCAATAAAATTATATTTAGAAACAGGTACATTTCACAGAGGATAGATGTAGTTTTTGATCATTACTTAGAAAACTATTAAGAAATCCACGCGTATTAAAAGAGGCTCCGGAAGGGCTATTAACCACTCCCATAAAAATGGCACTTGTTCATCAATTCTATTTTTAATAAAAAATAGTTGACAAATTTTTTGTCTAAGCATCTATTTGAATACTCGAAATCCGGTAACTTGGAGCTTGTTACAAGTGGGGGATTCTAACATATTCTTGAATATAAAAGTAATTTTTAACTTGTAGAGAAACTATTAAATTTTGATTATGAAATGGCAGATATAAGAATGTTGTTACACAATTATCTGCAAGGAGAGCTGGATACACTAGATGTATTATAGACTACAAAGCACTGATGTCTTAGTTTTTCTTGCCTACTTTAAAGATCAATTAACAGAAAAAGTTTGGATGAAAACTAGCACACAAAATTGTCTCAAATTTGTTCCCGTTTACGAGATTAATATGGATATTTGTCTTTTGAAAAATTTACCTGCATTTTATGCTTTGATTGGAGGTGACACCACTTATCAATTTAATGGACTAAGAAAGAAACTGTTCTGGAAAATTTATGTACGGTATTGCAAATTACTTGACGGAGTTGGTATTATAGAATTTGGTGATTAATTATTTAATAAAATGCACAATTTGGTCCTTAAATTATACACAAATAATAACAATGTTGTATCTGTGAATGATCTAAGATCAACACTCGCAATCTCAAACACCATAGATAA
Organism: Pyrochroa serraticornis; assembly: GCA_905333025.2. Classification (NCBI taxonomy): domain Eukaryota; kingdom Metazoa; phylum Arthropoda; class Insecta; order Coleoptera; family Pyrochroidae; genus Pyrochroa; species Pyrochroa serraticornis. Next base: position 346,185 of record HG995157.1, on the reverse strand, counting down.
GTTACCTCCTACAGAAAACAGTTTAAAGCAACACTGTTTGAGGGCATATTACCAAACAAAAGTGTGGATAAATAGCTAAAAACCAAAACCCAAATTACCAAATATACTTGAGTATGAGTGGATGTATAATGAAAAGATTGAGATCTTGCCTATTTTGCAAACACAGGCAGCCTATCCAGAAAATTTAACAGTTTTAACAACTTGTCGATTCGAAAAAGGTAATCCCCGAACTCCAATTTATAAGCATTGGTCATTAGAACATGTAACTTATATTACAGATTGTTCATGTAAATTTTGTACCTACAAAAAGAACAATGTTGTATGTTTTGGTTCCTGCTTTTGTATGGGACAGAAGTCGTGCAAAAATAGTAATAGAAGGGTCGTACATAGTGACACAATAAATATTTTATTAGAAGGAAATTCCGAAAGTGACTTCTGTGTAAGTTAATTATTAATGCATTATAATAATAGACCGATAACGCAAATTTTTATATTACAGATGTTTACCACGCATTTTACAAACTGCCATTTTTTTACCGTTTACGGATATAATCAATTTAACATTATTCATGACTATTTGGTTTTTAATAATAATTAGGACGTGTTTTAGTTAAAAATATTGGAAGTTCTATTCAGAGCAATAGTCTTTACAAGTGAGGTGGGGACTTGCGGAGAACCTAAGTTGGAGTGGGGACGCGAGGGCCATGCAACGAAAGGCCGCACAAAGTGCTCGGGTCATTTTGATGTTACTCTACATTTATATTAATATCTTGTTAAATATGTATATAAATGTAATGTATATAAATATATAAGGGCGTTTTAAAATCTCTTCGGAAAAAAAGTCAACGGCGTTTCAATGTTAGCTTCAAAACAGTGTCTCAAACTTTAATATTTTAAAAATAGAACGTCTACAGAGAATATTTTGATTTTTGGACACCTTATACTACAATATTGTGGCTTTCTCGTAATACCATTAGTTTGAATTTTGCATTTTGTGTCCGCACGCACTGTACGATTTTCGTACGACTTATGGATTTAAAATCCACTGGACATAAGCAACAAATCTGGCTAGTTCATATATTTTCGTTTTGAAGTGCCCACAGAATCGCTTAAAACGCATCTTTTCTCAGCGCGAGCACTATACATATGAACAGAGATAAATTAAAGATTTTTTGAGAGGCCTGGCCAACTCGTATTGACACTGATAAAAGAAACGACGAAAGCAAGTCAGAACCACCGTCAAGTTTAGGCTTCATCACATATTTATAGAGAGTTAATGTCTATGGGTTGATTAAAGTTACAATCTGAGATTTCAACACCATCACTATGACTGTACTTATACCGATGCAAAATACTAATGATAATAGTAAATAAGACTCGTAAATAATAAAGCACCCAAATATCTCGTCTGGTTGTGGCAGTTTGACGATGAAGTTATATTGGAAAATATGTTTCTGCTTATGCAATGGTGCTTGTTACTAGTTTAAGGAATAATTAAGAAAATATTTTTTTTAAAAAGAACGATTTCTAGTTTTTAAACTGTTCTATTTAGCGTAAACAGCGGAATGTATTGAGATGACACGGAAACGGACTGACTTTCCAATTTTAAAAATACAGTAATGTTCACTTATAAGGAGCCAAAAATGTTACTATCAGTGGTGCGGTATTGCAGTCAAAAACTGAATAATTAGAAGGCAAACTAGAAAACATCAGCGATTTCAAATGTAGTAAAAGTTGTATAAAGAGATTCAAGATAGGAGCTGTTGTGATGACTGCTGCGCTGCTGGCAGTCAGATTGCATTTTTTACGGTCTGCAATTTTTTGAGAGAATTTTTCCGTAGAAAATAAAAATTACGCGTATCTTATTGTCTTATTATTTTGTGTTCTTGCTTTCACTTTGTTTGTTTTCTACAATTTAATTTATTGTATTGTTCTTTATTTTTTAATTTTCACATTCATGTTGATCTCGCTGTGCAAGAAGACATTTCCATTCACAACACTTTTTCATAAAAAGCATATTATACTTTTTTTTTGTTGAAAACCGATAATTCTGTTTTTTCTGGATTTTCTCCCGGGATCCCGGGATTAGTAATTCTAATTTCGAAATCCCAAAATATAATCCCGATCCCGAAATTTGCATTCCCCAATCGGAAGCGTTAGAATTGTGGGCGAATTGGCATCAGTGGACATGACATAAGTGTTGTTGATGATTGGTTGAAAATTAAATGGCCTCAAATTAAAAAAAAATTATTTAAAGTGGATGAGGTAAGGTTATTTTACAAGCTGACTCCCGATAGAATTTTGAAGTTTAAAAGAGAAAAGTGTGAAGGTGAAAAACTATCAAGGGAACGTATTACTGTTTTGGTAGTAGCGAACTTTGATGGAATGGAAAAGCGAAAATTATTTGTAATAGACAAATAAAAATATCCTCGTTGCTTCAAAAACCGCCGGTGTATTTGATGGTTTTACAAACTAAGCCACCCCAAGGCCGAGCTTATAGCCAGCCAGTAAAACCATAATGATCCTAACCATAAACAACCCGAACTTACTAAGGAGCTTAGGTAGTAAATGATTCATTCAAAATCGGGTGGAATTCCCTTGTATTTCTGGTGTTATAATACCATTATATAATTTTGGGGCAACGGCTGTCATACAGGTTACGTTTTTGCAGATTTAAGAAGATTTCGCCCACCTTAACAAGAAGGAATTTGTGATTTTACCGCCATTAATATTCCTCTTCCTATAGAGAATCAGCTTGTTTTTTTGCTAAGGTCACATCGAAAAACCATATAATTGCAAAGACCAAGTTGTGCTGATGTAATGTCGTCTGTTAGTCATGTCTCTGTAAAGATTAAGATGTCGAATTCAGCGAGAGTTGCCGATATTTTCATGACAATTGATACTCATCTGCAGTAATAGAAAACAAATAATTAATTCATCCAGAGTTTCCGAAATTTATTCTAAAATTTTTGTTTCATCATTTGTTTCATATATTTTATCACCTGCTGAGTTCAAAGTATTGTCCCAGTCTGATCAAAAGCTATTAAAACCAGTGTAGGCATCAAATAATAATTTTTTATTCAAGATAACAATTATATGCGATTATAGATTTATCTGAATAGTTCTCCAAACAAATTCACATTTACATAAATAGTTTTTATGCATCTACTCAAGGATTTGCAACATCCTTCCATCACTCTGATAAACATACCGATAATTAATATCAAAAATTTGACCCCGTCCAGTCCTGATAGCCAAATATACCCCACAGAAAGCGCCACTCAACTTACCCTATTGTTCAAAAAATAAATAAAAATTTACAAATACATAAACATTTACTACGTTTATGCATCATTTCAATAACTTAGCCTAATTTTGTGGTATAAACACCTCCTAATGCACGTTTATTTTCCGAAAACCTTGTTAGGTTGGCTGCTTATAGCCCAATTTGTTTTATCGAAACTGCCCTAATGGCTATTTTTTCAATACTGCTTAAGAATGCATTAATCTGTGATTTAAACGTAGTAATTGCAAAATGTAGCCGAAAATAATAAATAATACGTTTTATAGTTTCTAAAATATATTTTTTTTAAACGAGAAAATACAACAAAAAACATGTAAAAATCTGAACGTAAGTATTTTACGTTTTTTACAATGCAACTAACTACCAGTGTAAACGAGATTAAAGACATTTCTCTTCTTTCTTCACTTTTTTTGACGGGGGTTCATATGTGGATCCTTTTCGCATCTCTATCACATCAGGTTGTGTTTTACGGTAAGCCGGCGTGATCCAATAAGGATTTTCCGCTGCATCCTTAGCGTATTTTAAGATGGCTTCTCTTGGATCTTGATCATCATCAACTCGCTTACTCAACCCTAAATTCCTTATAACGTAACTACTCAAAGTACCTCCACTGGAAGCCACACGTCCACCCTGACCGGAAGTGATTGGTAAATCAGGGCGACGTGATTTTATAGGATCCAAACGATCCTTTTCCATTTGTTTCTTGTTAGTTTTTCTTCGTTCTTGACGAAACAGCGGTAAAGCATGAGGAGTAATAATTTGCAATTGAGTACTAACAACTTGAGATTGTTGAGTTTTTCTGTGGACTTTGACTGCGCATAGTGTTGCCCCGCGCAAGCTGCGCTTTTCGTCATAGTAACATTTTACCAATCCGTTACCGGTACCCACAAAGATCTGGTTCAGCTTCGGGTGCCAGGATAACTTAATTGTGTGTGAATTGGTGATTTGCATTTTGCGGATTAAGTTAAAATTTGATGCATCATAGAACAAAACAGCCCCCTCGGTCTCCCCTGCAACAATAAATAAAAAATATTAATGATAATGAGTAATAAAAAGTGAGTGTGTAAGAAAAAAAACGGGATTAATAATGAACTTGAGTGAATCAGCTGAGCGATTCAGTAAAATGACAAACAGGACTACTGTTGAAATATTTACCTTTTTTGAGGGAAGACGCAGTGGCTACGACTGCATCATTGGGGCTGAAAATGGCATCTGTTGTGTCATATCTGGTAAATAAGTCTCCGACTTCTTGCAAACTCTTCTTGAAGTTTCTGATGTCCCAGAGCTTCATGGTTTCGTCCAAACTCCGCGTTAACAACTTATCCCCAACATGTGAAAAGCTAATACTAGTTACTTCAACAGGTAAATGTGCTTTTCGCAGCTGACTAGCTGGCGCTACTGAACTCTTCCTGAAGTCCCACAATTGTAATGATCCATCTGCGCATCCGCAACCAATAATTCTCCCATCTCTTCCATAATTAACTGCAGTTGGAGACACTTTTAAACCGTTTTGTGCTCGGCATTTAATGATATTTTTATGATTTTTTCCACCTTCATAAAAATCCCAAGTTCTAACAGTACCGTCAGCACTAGTTGTCAAGAATTCTTCTTTAATCATTGGATTCCAAGCGCCAGCTAATAACCCGGCTGTATGTCCTTTAGTTTTTGCTTGATCCGTGATATACATGTCTCCCTTAACAGTTTCTAATTTCTCGAAACCGTCGCGGTCTAATACTTTAGCTTGACTAGCACCAGATATAACCAAAAGCAAATCACCTGTTCCTGAATAATTAAGTCCTCGAATTGGGTGATTTCTAGCAGGTTGCAACGTGCGAAAACTGCGCATATTTGAATCCATTCCAGCAAAATCCCAGAAACTTACATCATAATTCACTGAACCTGAGGCCAATCTTGCACCACTTGGATCAACGCATATAGCAGTAACTGCTTTATTCCCGTGAGTCATTGTGGTTTCATGAGAACAAGGAATGAAGAGTTTGCGAGCTTCCGATTCATCTTCGTGATCACTATCGTCACTTTCACTGGTGTTGCTGCTATCACTATCACTGTTTCTGTTGTTTTTTCCTTTTTTACCATCTCCATATGAAGATCTTAAGTTTGAAGGAATTGGGGGTCCAATAAAGTCTTCATCATCATCATCACTATCGTCGTTTTCTTGCTGCGTGTCTTTTTGGTTTGTAATTTCTTTAGCTGTGGCTTTGACTTGAGCTATCATTTCCTTGATATCGAAGGTTTTAGCCTTTTTTCCAAAAGCAGTTAAACCCATGACTTCCTTAATCTCCTCATGTTCTTTGTCGTCTTCTAAAACTTCTATCGCTTTCGGGGGGCCGAAAGTACCAATGCTGCCTGTGGGTCTAATTTTGTTCGAGTTTTGGCCAAAATTGGCACTTATTTTGCCAAAACTTATTTTATTCTTCTTCATATTTGCTGGGTTTTACACGTTAAGCTATATTTTCTTAACTCACACTTGTTAAAAAAACACCTATGACGTACACACGATAACAGTAATAATAACACAATTTTCCAAATTTTCTAGGTTAGGTTACCTATCAAACTTGCACCTTCAAACTTCTGTGACTAAATGCCATAGAATCACAACGGCAACTCTCGGCTTCAAGTAAAGTCTGCGCATCTAGGCGACGCATCATTAAGGGGGGATAGAGAAAGTCAGAGCCTGATTGGAGTAGGTGCGCCGTAGCGCACAGGACCGTAATAGCTATTTGTAAATACATTTTTATGCAGATTTTAGCAAAGATTAAAGCGCTAATAAAAATGAAAAATTGTTGTTTCAGAGTGTTTGGTTTACAGTTTGATATTAATAAAGAATAAACAAATTGCCCTGCAGTTGAAACGCATATTATCTATTTTTGTGATTCTTAACTGACCTTTATTAGCGGTTTTATTTACTCACAACAACAATAATTAATGGTTCGAATTTGTCATAGCGGGAGCCTAATTACCTAACTCGCTTTATTCCATTTTTTCTTCAATCAAGTTACCACTGCAAGTGTGGATGTTGCTGCCACTTGAATTCTGAAGATATTGGAAATTAACTTTTTTTATTAATTAATCTTGTGTTAATTTGGTGTGTATAAAGAGTAAAATGAAATTTTGGATTGTTGGAAATGTCTAATAATTTGAAGATATTGTTTATAATTATGCTTTTCTCGTAATTTAAGATATTTTTTCAAATAAATTATTAGTCACCATATTTTGATATGGTGACAAATTCTGTTTAGGGATTATTTAATCTATAAAAATTTAATTGTTTGTTATTTTTTAGTTTATGAATTGTTATACCTCTGTAGGAATTACTGTGATATTGATGTAAATAACAAAATGGTTTGAATGAATACGAGTAAAAAAATTGAGACGATCTAATTCGGTAAAAGAAATTGGTTGCTCTAGAAGAAAAATGGTTTGATTAAGTAATTTTTAAACAATTCAACCGCAAGTAACTTTTTCCTTCAACCTAAGTGTCAAAAGACGCTTGAATGAATAATAAAGAATTGTTAACTCGATTCAAAAAGGAAACTTAGATGGCTCTTAAATGGCAAAATGGCTGAATGCACAAAAGAATTAACGAGACCTTAATGGGAATTTTTCTTTTCCGCCGAAACGTTAAGTGGCTTGAATGAAAACACTCTAAAAAGACAACACAGCTGGAAAACACTGTCCATTCATTAATGTTGAAATATTTTACGCATACCTTTTAGCTCGAGTATCCGAGTCCGAGATACGAGGTCTCGAAATCTCGAGATCTCATATCTTGGATACTCGGATCTCGTAACTCGTATCTCGTAACTCGAATCTCGTTACTCGTATCTCGTTACTCGAATGAATTAAGAACTCGAATCTGGAGAATTCGGATACTCGTTCTCGTCACTCAGATCTCGTTTCTAGTTCCAATCTCGTATCTCGGTACTTGTCTAATTATCACTCGTCTCATCTACTCATAACTCGCTTTCATCACTTGAACTTCGTAACGAAACTTAACGAGTTTTCAATATCTGGCAACGGCGGTCGTCACTTCTTATAGGAAGAGAAAAGAAAAGTATTCAAAAGTAGTTTTTTTTTAATACTTTACAGTTACACCGCGCAAGCAGAGGAGCAGGACAATTATTATTAGAAACGACTGATAGTTTTTTTCGTTTTTATAACAAAATCCCAATGAACGTCATGATGTATGTAATAGCTATTTAAGTTTAAGTTTAACAATTCGTATATTTAACGAGTTACGAATAACGTTTGGATCCCGAGATAAAGTCAATGTCGCGTCGCAAATATATTTTAAGAGAAGGAAAAAGGAAAATTTGTTTATTTGAACCGCTAACTCGGAACCTAGTGTATAGTACTAGAAAACAAATTTCAACTTTTAAAAATAATTATAATTTTTGTTATGATCATCTTGAAAAAATATTAAATTGATTGAGTTAGTGTAATAATAAAAATACACAAGCAAAGTCAAATTTAATTGAATAAAAAAAATTAAAAAATAAAAGTAAAAAAAATTAATAAAGAAAATCAAATATAATAATAAATAAGGAAAACTTAATAAAAAATCAAAATAGAAAATAATAATAATAAACGAGAACAACTTAATAAAGTAAAAAATATACAAAAAATATATACAAATACTAGCTGACCCGGCAAACGTTGTTTTGCCATGTATATTATTTCTAGGAAACATTTTTTTTAGTTCAATAAAAGTAACTATCTACTATAAGTGTGCGGGAATGTACTTATAATCGAAAGCGTTATAAACAATAAAAGTATGCTTTATTTAGGGTAATAAATTAATCTTTATTAAAGTAACGAATATATTTTAAATTACAATTATTGATAGCTATCTAAACATCAAAAATAATTATTCATATTTTTACTATCAATTATGGCAGTTGAAAAAGAAAAAAGTTGATCTCTCAGCGCAATAGAGTGCTCTTATATCTCGCACGGCTCTAGAATTGATCGTTCGACGACTCAAATTGACCCCTTTGCGGTTTTTTGACATTGCTGACTGTACATAAAACATATAAATAAATGAAGTTAAAATACTTAAACGTATAGAAAGATTTGTTTATATTTGATAAGCTTTATTAACTGTTAATAAATGATTTTTTAACATCATAGGATTTAATAAATATTTATTAACAGTCAATAAGTAATTTATTAAGTATAATTTACAAATTGTTAATAAATATTTATTAATAGTTAATAAATGCTTCTATCAGTGTATTGGTGAAAAACAGTGACTTAATATTGTATTCATTTGCTTATTATTTGACTTACCTTTCACAATAATAAAACAGGTATATTTATTAACCACGTACACGTTTTCGTTTTGATTTAAAACTATTTCCAAAAAATGTTAAGTACAATATATAAAGGTACGGTAATGGCCGTTGTTGGCGGGAGCTTACTACACGTGTTTATTTACATGAGATCACTTAATTAACTGAAAGTTAAACTGTCTTTGTCAGATTAATAAATTGTAAATAAATAATTATTGTATGTATAGTCAGTAAGACAGGAGACCGGCTTCGTCCTCATCCCTACTCCGTGATGTTGGTGGATGAGTGGTGACACCTGGCGGGGATAACTGATCGATTGATAATTGATCAGTTGTCGACCGACGAGGGCGGGAGATCAAATTGAATTGAAAAAAAAATCATAAATAAATGAACTTGAAATTATAAACTCTGAATAAGAATTTATCGTACTACAATTATAATATTCGATTGCCATTTTGCAACCTTATTACGTATCTGTGGATAGAATGAAAAAAATAAAAATCCAGATGGGAAAATAGAGGTTGATCGTATAATAGTGAAAATTGGGAGTAATATGATTTTTTTTATTCTAAGTCATGGCAAAATAAAAATAAAAATCTTGCCAAAAACAATTAAAGTTTTTAATTAATAAATAAAAAATTAGGGGCTGCTCGTAGAGGGGTGAAAATTTAGGGTTGTATGTATTTTTGTATGATGTATCATAAAAAAATAGAAACAAAAAATGTTGTCCAAAAAAGTTTTAAAAAAATTAAGGGTGGACCACCCTTAACATTTAGGGGGATGAAAAATAGATGTTGTCCGATTCTCCATCCTAGCCGATATGCACGCTAAGATTCATGAAAATCGGTCGGGCCGTTTCGGAGTAGTTCAATTACGCACACCGTGACACGAGAATTTTATATATTAGATATACAAAAATATACAAGAAAAATTCAAACTAAACATTAAAAAGGCGAATTGAAATAGCTATTTAACAAAATTATTTAAAAAAAATTTGTTAAATAGCTGTTTCAATTTTTCTTGTATATTTTTGTGAATGTAAATTTTTGATCAATTTTTTTTATTACTATGAAATTTGACACGCAAGTGAGTTATTTGAATACGAACTCGTAGAGTCCTTTAATTTCTATGTAGCATTCTTAGTTTTACAGAAATCTTCTATTATGTCGTCAACACGAAAATGCCGAAAACTCCCCTAACAACGCATTTTTATGTTTCCAGTTGTGTCGCCTTTTTATGGCTGTTCTCATATTCAAACCACTTAACGTTTCGGCGAAAAAAAAAATTCCCATTAAGGTCTCGTTAATACTTTTGTGCTTTCAAGCCATTTCGCCATTTAAGAGCCATTTTACTTTTCTTTTTGAATCGTGTTAACAATTTTTTATCTTTCATTCAATCGTCTTTTGACACTTAGGTTCAAGGAAAAAGTTACTTGCGGTTGAATTATTTAATAAAATTACTCATTCAAACAATTTTTTTTTAGTGAATTAGATCGTCTAAATTTTTTTACTCGTATTCATTAAAACCATTTTGTTATTTAAGTGACGAGAAAAAAGTTTGTTTCAGTAAGTTGTGCCGTCAAATTTTTTCCCGCTTGCATTCAAGCTGCCTGAACATTTATGAATGGACAGTGTTTTTCAGTTATGTCGCCTTTTTAGCGTATTTTCATTCAAGTCACTTAACGTTTCGGCGGAAAAGAAAAATTCCCATTAAGGTCTCGTTAATCCTTTTGTGCTTTCAAGCCATTTCGCTATTTAAGAGCCATTTAATTATTTTCTTTAATCGTTTTAACAATTCTTTATCCTTCATTCAAGCGTCTTTTGACGTTTAGGCTGTCTGGACGATCTTTTGTTAGGAAGCAATTTTCTGGAAGAAGCACCTGCCATCCGAGGCAAATTGATAAATGATAATCGTGTTATGAGAGGGCGGTTTTAATCTGTACAAATGGCCTTTTAACAACTCGACCCATTTACGTGACAAAGAGCGGGACACTACAAATATATCACTTAAATCTTCGACAGTCAATTTTGACAAAGATAATGCTTGCAAAACCCCTGGGTCTGTTACGCAACTGCCAACACGACACACTTAAATATGAAAATCGACGAAATTTTACTTACATGAAAAAACCCGCTACAAAACGTTCCATTTTGGGAGTTGTTGCTAGTATTTTTGACCCATTGGGACTTATGAGACCCGTCAATGTTCAGGCAAAAAGCTATAAACCATTCCATTTTGGGAGCTGTTGCTAACTCGGGCCCGTCATTGTTAAAGCAAAAGTCATTCTGCGATAGTTATGGTCCCTGCCATTAAAATGGGACAAGCCAGTACTTTCTACTATTCGACTGCTTCGGAACCAATTTGTAAAGGAAGTCGAACAAATAGATCAAGTTAGCATACCTCGTACATTAAATGGAAGTTAACTGCATCTCGTTCACCTCAGTTGGGAGAAATTTGGAAAAGTGGCGTTAAAGGAGTTAATCGTCACCTTAGGCGCCTAGTAGGTAATGTCCTGAATCCGATTGGGTTCAAAAGGGGGAGCATGTTTGCACAATTGCAACCATCTTCTGTTATTAAACAAATAATTAATAAATGAAGGTCTTTCTCAACATTTTTTTTTTATTTTATTTAAACTAGTAAATTATTACATCAATATCACAGTAATTCCTACAGAGGTATAACAATTTATAAACTAAAAAATAACAAACAATTAAATTTTTTTAGATTAAATAATCCCTAAACAGAATTTGTCACCATATCAAAATATGGTGACTAATCATTTATTAGAAAAAATAACCTAAATTACGATAAAAGCATAATTATAAACAATATCTTCAAATTATTAAACATTTTCAACAATCCAAAATTTCATTTTACTCTTTATACACACTAAATTAACACAAGACTAATTGGGTATTTAACAGTTGAAGCTGATTTAGTCTGGATGAACTAATAAAAAAAGTTAATTTCCAATATCTTCAGAATTCAAGTGGCAGCAACATTCACACTTGCAGTGGTAACTTGATTGAAGAAAAAATGGAATAAAGCGAGTTAGGTAATTAGGCTCCCGCTATGACAAATTCGAACCATTAATTATTGTTGTTGTGAGTAAATAAAACCGCTAATAAAGGTCAGTTAAGAATCACAAAAATAGATAATATGCGTTTCAACTGCAGGGCAATTTGTTTATTCTTTATTAATATCAAACTGTAAACCAAACACTCTGAAACAACAATTTTTCATTTTTATTAGCGCTTTAATCTTTGCTAAAATCTGCATAAAAATTTATTTACAAATAGCTATTACGGTCCTGTGCGCTACGGCGCACCTACTCCAATCAGGCTCTGACTTTCTCTATCCCCCCTTAATGATGCGTCGCCTAGATGCGCAGACTTTACTTGAAGCCGAGAGTTGCCGTTGTGATTCTATGGCATTTAGTCACAGAAGTTTGAAGGTGCAAGTTTGATAGGTAACCTAACCTAGAAAATTTGGGAAATTGTGTTATTATTACTGTTATCGTGTGTACGTCATAGGTGTTGTTTTAACAAGTGTGAGTTAAGAAAATATAGCTTAACGTGTAAAACCCAGCAAATATGAAGAAGAATAAAATAAGTTTTGGCAAAATAAGTGCCAATTTTGGCCAAAACTTGAACAAAATTAGACCCACAGGCAGCATTGGTACTTTCGGCCCCCCGAAAGCGATAGAAGTTTTAGAAGACGACAAAGAACATGAGGAGATTAAGGAAGTCATGGGTTTAACTGCTTTTGGAAAAAAGGCTAAAACCTTCGATATCAAGGAAATGATAGCTCAAGTCAAAGCCACAGCTAAAGAAATTACAAACCAAAAAGACACGCAGCAAGAAAACGACGATAGTGATGATGATGATGAAGACTTTATTGGACCCCCAATTCCTTCAAACTTAAGATCTTCATATGGAGATGGTAAAAAAGGAAAAAACAACAGAAACAGTGATAGTGATAGCAGCAACACCAGTGAAAGTGACGATAGTGATCACGAAGATGAATCGGAAGCTCGCAAACTCTTCATTCCTTGTTCTCATGAAACCACAATGACTCACGGGAATAAAGCAGTTACTGCTATATGCGTTGATCCAAGTGGTGCAAGATTGGCCTCAGGTTCAGTGAATTATGATGTAAGTTTCTGGGATTTTGCTGGAATGGATTCAAATATGCGCAGTTTTCGCACGTTGCAACCTGCTAGAAATCACCCAATTCGAGGACTTAATTATTCAGGAACAGGTGATTTGCTTTTGGTTATATCTGGTGCTAGTCAAGCTAAAGTATTAGACCGCGACGGTTTCGAGAAATTAGAAACTGTTAAGGGAGACATGTATATCACGGATCAAGCAAAAACTAAAGGACATACAGCCGGGTTATTAGCTGGCGCTTGGAATCAAATGATTAAAGAAGAATTCTTGACAACTAGTGCTGACGGTACTGTTAGAACTTGGGATTTTTATGAAGGTGGAAAAAATCATAAAAATATCATTAAATGCCGAGCACAAAACGGTTTAAAAGTGTCTCCAACTGCAGTTAATTATGGAAGAGATGGGAGAATTATTGGTTGCGGATGCGCAGATGGATCATTACAATTGTGGGACTTCAGGAAGAGTTCAGTAGCGCCAGCTAGTCAGCTACGAAAAGCACATTTACCTGTTGAAGTAACTAGTATTAGCTTTTCACATGTTGGGGATAAGTTGTTAACGCGGAGTTTGGACGAAACCATGAAGCTCTGGGACATCAGTAACTTCAAGAAGAGTTTGCAAGAAGTCGGAGACTTATTTACCAGATATGACACAACAGATGCCATTTTCAGCCCCAATGATGCAGTCGTAGCCACTGCGTCTTCCCTCAAAAAAGGTAAATATTTCAACAGTAGTCCTGTTTGTCATTTTACTGAATCGCTCAGCTGATTCACTCAAGTTCATTATTAATCCCGTTTTTTTTCTCACACACTCACTTTTTATTACTCATTATCATTAATATTTTTTATTTATTGTTGCAGGGGAGACCGAGGGGGCTGTTTTGTTCTATGATGCATCAAATTTCAACTTAATCCGCAAAATGCAAATCACCAATTCACACACAATTAAGTTATCCTGGCACCCGAAGCTGAACCAGATCTTTGTGGGTACCGGTAACGGATTGGTAAAATGTTACTATGACGAAAAGCGCAGCTTGCGCGGGGCAACACTATGCGCAGTCAAAGTCCACAGAAAAACTCAACAATCTCAAGTTGTTAGTACTCAATTGCAAATTATTACTCCTCATGCTTTACCGCTGTTTCGTCCAGAACGAAAAAAAACTAACAAGAAACAAATGGAAAAGGATCGTTTGGATCCTATAAAATCACGTCGCCCTGATTTACCAATCACTTCCGGTCAGGGTGGACGTGTGGCTTCCAGTGGAGGTACTTTGGGTAGTTACGTTATAAGGAATTTAGGGTTGAGTAAGCGAGTTGATGATGAACAAGATCCAAGAGAAGCCATCTTAAAATACGCTAAGGATGCAGCTGAAAATCCTTATTGGATCACGCCGGCTTACCGTAAAACACAACCTGATGTGATGGAGATGCGAAAAGGATCCACAGATGAACCCCCGTCAAAAAAAGTGAAGAAAGAAGAGAAATGAATTTAATCTCGTTTACACTGGTAGTTAGTTGCATTGTAAAAAACGTAAAAAACTTACGTTCAGATTTTTACATGTTTTTTGTTGTATTTTCTCGTTTAAAAAAAATATATTTTAGAAACTATAAAACATATTATTTATTATTTTTGCCTACATTTTGCAATTACTACGTTTAAATCACAGATTAATGCATTCTTAAGCAGTATTGAAAAAATAGCCATTAGGGCAGTTTCGATAAAACAAATTGGGCTATAAGCAGCCAACCTAACAAGGTTTTCGGAAAATAAACGTGCATTAGGAGGTGTTTATACCACAGAATTAGGCTAAGTTATTGAAATGATGCATAAACGTAGTAAATGTTTATGTATTTGTAAATTTTTATTAATTTTTTGAACAATAGGGTAAGTTGAGTGGCGCTTTCTGTGGGGTAGATTTGGCTATCAGGACTGGACGGGGTCAAATTTTTGATATTAATTATCGGTATGTTTATCAGAGTGATGGAAGGATGTTGCAAATCCTTGAGTAGATGCACCAAAACTATTTAAGTAAATGTGAATTTGTTTGGAGAACTATTCAGATAAATCTATAATCGCATATAATTGTTATCTTGAATAAAAAATTATTATTTGATGCCTACACTGGTTTTAATAGCTTTTGATCAGACTGGGACAATACTTTGAACTCAGCAGGTGATAAAATATATGAAACAAATGATGAAACAAAAATTTTAGAATAAATTTCGGAAACTCTGGATGAATTAATTATTTGTTTTCTATTACTGCAGATGAGTATCAATTGTCATGAAAATATCGGCAACTCTCGCTGAATTCGACATCTTAATCTTTACAGAGACATGACTAACAGACGACATTACATCAGCACAACTTGGTCTTTGCAATTATATGGTTTTTCGATGTGACCTTAGCAAAAAAACAAGCTGATTCTCTATAGGAAGAGGAATATTAATGGCGGTAAAATCACAAATTCCTTCTTGTTAAGGTGGGCGAAATCTTCTTAAATCTGCAAAAACGTAACCTGTATGACAGCCGTTGCCCCAAAATTATATAATGGTATTATAACACCAGAAATACAAGGGAATTCCACCCGATTTTGAATGAATCATTTACTACCTAAGCTCCTTAGTAAGTTCGGGTTGTTTATGGTTAGGATCATTATGGTTTTACTGGCTGGCTATAAGCTCGGCCTTGGGGTGGCTTAGTTTGTAAAACCATCAAATACACCGGCGGTTTTTGAAGCAACGAGGATATTTTTATTTGTCTATTACAAATAATTTTCGCTTTTCCATTCCATCAAAGTTCGCCACTACCAAAACAGTAATACGTTCCCTTGATAGTTTTTCACCTTCACACTTTTCTCTTTTAAACTTCAAAATTCTATCGGGAGTCAGCTTGTAAAATAACCTTACCTCATCCACTTTAAATGATTTTTCTTTAATTTGAGGCCATTTAATTTTCAACCAATCATCAACAACACTTATGTCATGTCCACTGATGCCAATTCGCCCACAATTCTAACGCTTCCGATTGGGGAATGCAAATTTCGGGATCGGGATTATATTTTGGGATTTCGAAATTAGAATTACTAATCCCGGGATCCCGGGAGAAAATCCAGAAAAAACAGAATTATCGGTTTTCAACAAAAAAAAAGTATAATATGCTTTTTATGAAAAAGTGTTGTGAATGGAAATGTCTTCTTGCACAGCGAGATCAACATGAATGTGAAAATTAAAAAATAAAGAACAATACAATAAATTAAATTGTAGAAAACAAACAAAGTGAAAGCAAGAACACAAAATAATAAGACAATAAGATACGCGTAATTTTTATTTTCTACGGAAAAATTCTCTCAAAAAATTGCAGACCGTAAAAAATGCAATCTGACTGCCAGCAGCGCAGCAGTCATCACAACAGCTCATATCTTGAATCTCTTTATACAACTTTTACTACATTTGAAATCGCTGATGTTTTCTAGTTTGCCTTCTAATTATTCAGTTTTGGACTGCAATACCGCACCACTGATAGTAACATTTTTGGCTCCTTATAAGGGAACATTACTGTATTTTTAAAATTGGAAAGTCAGTCCGTTTCCGTGTCATCTCAATACATTCCGCTGTTTACGCTAAATAGAACAGTTTAAAAACTAGAAATCGTTCTTTTTAAAAAAAATATTTTCTTAATTATTCCTTAAACTAGTAACAAGCACCATTGCATAAGCAGAAACATATTTTCCAATATAACTTCATCGTCAAACTGCCACAACCAGACGAGATATTTGGGTGCTTTATTATTTACGAGTCTTATTTACTATTATCATTAGTATTTTGCATCGGTATAAGTACAGTCATAGTGATGGTGTTGAAATCTCAGATTGTAACTTTAATCAACCCATAGACATTAACTCTCTATAAATATGTGATGAAGCCTAAACTTGACGGTGGTTCTGACTTGCTTTCGTCGTTTCTTTTATCAGTGTCAATACGAGTTGGCCAGGCCTCTCAAAAAGCTTTAATTTATCTCTGTTCATATGTATAGTGCTCGCGCTGAGAAAAGATGCGTTTTAAGCGATTCTGTGGGCACTTCAAAACGAAAATATATGAACTAGCCAGATTTGTTGCTTATGTCCAGTGGATTTTAAATCCATAAGTCGTACGAAAATCGTACAGTGCGTGCGGACACAAAATGCAAAATTCAAACTAATGGTATTACGAGAAAGCCACAATATTGTAGTATAAGGTGTCCAAAAATCAAAATATTCTCTGTAGACGTTCTATTTTTAAAATATTAAAGTTTGAGACACTGTTTTGAAGCTAACATTGAAACGCCGTTGACTTTTTTTCCGAAGAGATTTTAAAACGCCCTTATATATTTATATACATTACATTTATATACATATTTAACAAGATATTAATATAAATGTAGAGTAACATCAAAATGACCCGAGCACTTTGTGCGGCCTTTCGTTGCATGGCCCTCGCGTCCCCACTCCAACTTAGGTTCTCCGCAAGTCCCCACCTCACTTGTAAAGACTATTGCTCTGAATAGAACTTCCAATATTTTTAACTAAAACACGTCCTAATTATTATTAAAAACCAAATAGTCATGAATAATGTTAAATTGATTATATCCGTAAACGGTAAAAAAATGGCAGTTTGTAAAATGCGTGGTAAACATCTGTAATATAAAAATTTGCGTTATCGGTCTATTATTATAATGCATTAATAATTAACTTACACAGAAGTCACTTTCGGAATTTCCTTCTAATAAAATATTTATTGTGTCACTATGTACGACCCTTCTATTACTATTTTTGCACGACTTCTGTCCCATACAAAAGCAGGAACCAAAACATACAACATTGTTCTTTTTGTAGGTACAAAATTTACATGAACAATCTGTAATATAAGTTACATGTTCTAATGACCAATGCTTATAAATTGGAGTTCGGGGATTACCTTTTTCAAATCGACAAGTTGTTAAAACTGTTAAATTTTCTGGATAGGCTGCCTGTGTTTGCAAAATAGGCAAGATCTCAATCTTTTCATTATACATCCACTCATACTCAAGTATATTTGGCAATTTGGGTTTTGGTTTTTAGCTATTTATCCACACTTTTGTTTGGTAATATGCCCTCAAACAGTGTTGCTTTAAACTGTTTTCTGTAGGAGGTAACTTATCTATGGTGTTTGAGATTGCGAGTGTTGATCTTAGATCATTCACAGATACAACATTGTTATTATTTGTGTATAATTTAAGGACCAAATTGTGCATTTTATTAAATAATTAATCACCAAATTCTATAATACCAACTCCGTCAAGTAATTTGCAATACCGTACATAAATCTACCAGAACAGTTTCTTTCTTAGTCCATTAAATTGATAAGTGGTGTCACCTCCAATCAAAGCATAAAATGCAGGTAAATTTTTCAAAAGACAAATATCCATATTAATCTCGTAAACGGGAACAAATTTGAGACAATTTTGTGTGCTAGTTTTCATCCAAACTTTTTCTGTTAATTGATCTTTAAAGTAGGCAAGAAAAACTAAGACATCAGTGCTTTGTAGTCTATAATACATCTAGTGTATCCAGCTCTCTTTGCAGATATTTGTGTAACAACATTCTTATATCTGCCATTTCATAATCAAAATTTAATAGTTTCTCTACAAGTTAAAAATTACTTTTATATTCAAGAATATGTTAGAATCCCCCACTTGTAACAAGCTCCAAGTTACCGGATTTCGAATATTCAAATAGATGCTTAGACAAAAAATTTGTCAACTATTTTTTATTAAAAATAGAATTGATGAACAAGTGCCATTTTTATGGGAGTGGTTAATAGCCCTTCCGGAGCCTCTTTTAATACGCGTGGATTTCTTAATAGTTTTCTAAGTAATGATCAAAAACTACATCTATCCTCTGTGAAATGTACCTGTTTCTAAATATAATTTTATTGAATATGTTAAGGTATTCTGCAAAAGTTTAAGCTTTTGTAAGCTTTCCTAAACTCTGTACGACAGACATGCCATCAAAAATATGACAGATATGAGAAGATGATTGTGATAAAATGTTTACAGGAGCACAAACTGTTTGTATTATATTTTCTAGTACGCTTTTATTTAAAGGAGTATTTAAAAATTCTGCTATGATTTATATATCTCTCCCAATTTCTTTGCTGCCAATATTTGTTGCAGAAATTTTTGCCCTCCTTGTGATTCCTTAACGTTCTCATATTTGTTTACTTTAGGCATTAAAATGTCCAACGATTTCAATTTCCGTTCTTTTATTGGTTTATAGAAATCAGTTGTATCGATTATATTAATTAAACTATTAAGTGCTTCTTCTCCTATTGCTAATGCATTTAATACGGACTTTTCAAAATTCTTATCAAATACTTCATTTTTATGCATATTAGATTGTTATCATGACGGTTAAATACGTTGAATCTATAAAACTGCTCCTGTATTGTCACAACAGATTGTTCATCTACTATTATTCTTTGAGTTCCCATTTCTATATTTTAACTCGCATGATCAAAGAAATTTGAATTTCGTGTGTTAACCTATGGGCCCTTACGGCTTTATTCCAGAACAAACGAGACAAACTATAAACATGAACAGATAATAATAATAATAATATCTGACAGGGGCCGAAATTCCCTTGGCCGATGTGAAAAATAAACATCTTTAGGAATTTTGGTGGCACCACCACATGCCGCTCTGAGAAGTTTGGGATCTTAAGGGGGAAGTGGGGATCTGCGGAGACGATGGGTCGGAGTGGGGACGCGACAGATGTACAGTGCGAGGATGCAGGGGTTACCGGGCCATTTTGACCTTACTTTATATTTAAATTAATATCTCGTTAAATATTTCCCCAAAAAATCTAATTCAAAAGCCATCGTAATCCAGACAGAATTCTTCATATTTTATTAAAATGAAATTTTTTGTTCCTCGCAACGGTAACTGAGATAACAGCGTGTAAAGCAAAAATTAGGCCAAAAATAATTAATTTTTGGCCGATACCGAGCTGAGAAAACGGCGTTTTAAAATCTCTTCCGAAATAAAGTCAACGGCGTTTCAATGTTAGCTGCAAAACCGTGTCTCAAACTTTAATATTTTAAAAATAGAACGTCTACAGAGAATATTTTGATTCTTGGACACCTTATACTGCAATATTGTAGCTTTCTTATGATACTATTAGTTTGAATTTTGCATTTTGTGTCCGCACGCATTGTACGATTTTCATACGACTTATGGATCTAAAATCCACAGGACATTAGCAACAAATCTGGCTAGTTCATATATTTTCATTTTAAAGTGCCCACACAAGTCACAATTCGAGCCGCTTTGCACTCTACTAACATATATGTGGGAATTTTAGTAATCTCTGACCTTGTCGTTCCGAGAATTTCTGGAAAGGACCGGGGTGACCGTTAGGTCCGCTAGAGTTTTTATGAAGAGCAAGTTCTAAATGCGGAATTGCCGACACGACTCAACCAAGCTCAGGGAACGGTTCTGTTCAGCTTTATTTATATTACAATAAACAATTATTATCAGGGAAGCTGAGTTTCAATCGCCCTTTATTCATCCAGATCCTAGATTAACGCGATCGTTGCACCCATAACTGTCATTATTGTCGGAGAAGTCAACCCCTTGCCGTTATTATCAACAATTTCGAATTGTATTTTAGCATACTTACTTTTTGTCTGCTGGTCTCGTGAATAATTCTTTCAAAATGCCCCCCAATTAAGGAAAAATTTGAATTAAGAAAAAATTCAACTAGAATTTTTGACTTTATTATTGACAATGCATTAACTCAAAACGGTTTAATCACGAGAGTATTTTTCAAAGAAATTGATTGTGCAAACAAATCAACAGTGTTTTGAAGAGTAAAATCATAGGGTAGTTCTCGCAAATTGACCTAATACTACCGTAGCAACATCTCTTGTATACGGTGAAGTAAAGACCCCTTTTAAGGAATAATTAAGAAAATATCTTTTTTTTAAAGAACGATCTCTAGTTTTTAAACTGTTCTATTTAGCGTAAACAGCGGAATGTATTGAGATGGCACGGAAACGGACTGACTTTCCAATTTTATAAATACAGTAATGTTCACTTATAAGGAGCCAAAAATGTTACTATCAGTGGTGCGGTATTGCAGTCAAAAACTGAATAATTAGAAGGCAAACTAGAAAACATCAGCGATTTCAAATGTAGTAAAAGTTGTATAGAGAGATTCAAGATAGGAGCTGTTGTGATGACTGCTGCGCTGCTGGCAGTCAGATTGCATTTTTTACGGCCTGCAATTTTTTGAGAGAATTTTTCCGTAGAAAATAAAAATTACGCGTATCTTATTGTCTTATTATTTTGAGTTCTTGCTTTCACTTTGTTTGTTTTCTACAATTTAATTTATTGTATTGTTCTTTATTTTTTAATTTTTCACATTCATGTTGATCTCGCTGTGCAAGAAGACATTTCCATTCACAATACTTTTTCATAAAAGGCATTTTATACTTTTTTTTTGTTGAAAACCGATAATTCTGTTTTTTCTGGATTTTCTCCCGGGATCCCGGGATTAGTAATTCTAATTTCGAAATCCCAAAATATAATCCCGATCCCGAAATTTGCATTCCCCAATCGGGAGCGTTAGAATTGTGGGCGAATTGGCATAAGTGGACATGACATAAGTGTTGTTGATGATTGGTTGAAAATTAAATGGCCTCAAATTAAAAAAAAATCATTTAAAGTGGATGAGGTAAGGTTATTTTACAAGCTGACTCCCGATAGAATTTTGAAGTTTAAAAGAGAAAAGTGTGAAGGTAAAAAACTCTCAAGGGAACGTATTACTGTTTTGGTAGTGGCGAATTTTGAAGGAATGGAAAAGCGAAAATTATTTGTAATAGACAAATAAAAATATCCTCGTTGCTTCAAAAGCCGCCGGTGTATTTGATGAACCATATCAAAGGCCTTACTGTAATCCAACAGAACAATATATGTTACCTTTGAGTTATTTTTTCCAGCAGCCACATCGTTAGTAACCCTTAGCAGCGCCGTGGCCGTGCTGTGACCTTTTCTAAAACCAGACTGCATAACAGGCAACAAAGAATACCGTTCAACATGTTCCGTGAATCTTGCCCTCACAGCAAGCTCCAATAGTTTTGAGCAGCAAGACAGGATACTAATGGGGCGCAGATGCTTCATCTCCGCTGCCACCGGCACTTTAGCCAGCGGTGTTACAATAGCCTTTTTCCAGGCCAGAGGCACCACCCCACGATTCAGGGAAACATTAATAATGTGAGTTACCGCTCTCAGGCAAAACGGAAACCGAGCTTATAGCCAGCCAGTAAAACCATAATGATCCTAACCATAAACAACCCGAACTTACTAAGGAGCTTAGGTAGTAAATGATTCATTCAAAATCGGGTGGAATTCCCTTGTATTTCTGGTGCTATAATACCATTATGTAATTTTGGGGCAACGGCTGTCATACAGGTTACGTTCTTGCAGATTTGAGAAGATTTCGCCCACCTTAACAAGAAGGAATTTGTGATTTTATCGTCATTACTATTCCTCTGCCTATAGAGAATCAGCTTGTTTTTTTGCTAAGGTCACATCGAAAAACCATATAATTGCAAAGACCAAGTTGTGCTGATGTAATGTCGTCTGTTAGTCATGTCTCTGTAAAGATTAAGATGTCGAATTCAGCGAGAGTTGCCGATATGTTCATGACAATTGATACTCATCTGCAGTAATAGAAAACAAATAATTAAGTCATCCAGAGTTTCCGAAATTTATCCTAAAATTTTTGTTTCATCATTTATTTCATATATTTTATCACCTGCTGAGTTCAAAGTATTGCCCCAGTCTGATCAAAAGCTATTAAAAGCAGTGTTGGCATCAAATAATAATTTTTTATTCAAGATAAGAATTATATGCGATTATAGATTTATCTGAATAGTTCTCCAAACAAATTCACATTTACTTAAATAGTTTTGGTGCATCTACTCAAGGATTTGCAACATCCTTCCATCACTCTGATAAACATATCGATAATTAATATCAAAAATTTGACCCCGTCCAGTACCGATAGCCAGATCTACCCCACAGAAAGCGCCACTCAACTTACCCTATTGTTCAAAAAATAAATAAAAATTTAAAAATACATCAACATTTACTACGTTTATGCATCATTTCAATAACTTAGCCTAATTCTGTGGTATAAACACCTCCTAATCCACGTTTATTTTCCGAAAACCTTGTTAGGTTGGCTGCTTATAGCCCAATTTGTTTTATCGAAACTGCCCTAATGGCTATTTTTTCAATACTGCTTAAGAATGCATTAATCTGTGATTTAAACGTAGTAATTGCAAAATGTAGGCAAAAATAATAAATAATACGTTTTATAGTTTCTAAAATATATTTTTTTTAAACGAGAAAATACAACAAAAAACATGTAAAAATCTGAACGTAAGTTTTTTACGTTCTTTACAATGCAACTAACTACCAGTGTAAACGAGATTAAATTCATTTCTCTTCTTTCTTCACTTTTTTTGACGGGGGTTCATCTGTGGATCCTTTTCGCATCTCTATCACATCAGGTTGTGTTTTACGGTAAGCCGGCGTGATCCAATAAGGATTTTCCGCTGCATCCTTAGCGTATTTTAAGATGGCTTCTCTTGGATCTTGATCATCATCAACTCGCTTACTCAACCCTAAATTCCTTATAACGTAACTACTCAAAGTACCTCCACTGGAAGCCACACGTCCACCCTGACCGGAAGTGATTGGTAAATCAGGGCGACGTGATTTTATAGGATCCAAACGATCCTTTTCCATTTGTTTCTTGTTAGTTTTTCTTCGTTCTTGACGAAACAGCGGTAAAGCATGAGGAGTAATAATTTGCAATTGAGTACTAACAACTTGAGATTGTTGAGTTTTTCTGTGGACTTTGACTGCGCATAGTGTTGCCCCGCGCAAGCTGCGCTTTTCGTCATAGTAACATTTTACCAATCCGTTACCGGTACCCACAAAGATCTGGTTCAGCTTCGGGTGCCAGGATAACTTAATTGTGTGTGAATTGGTGATTTGCATTTTGCGGATTAAGTTGAAATTTGATGCATCATATAACAAAACAGCCCCCTCGGTCTCCCCTGCAACAATAAATAAAAAATATTAATGATAATGAGTAATAAAAAGTGAGTGTGTAAGAAAAAAAACGGGATTAATAATGAACTTGAGTGAATCAGCTGAGCGATTCAGTAAAATGACAAACAGGACTACTGTTGAAATATTTACCTTTTTTGAGGGAAGACGCAGTGGCTACGACTGCATCATTGGGGCTGAAAATGGCATATGTTGTGTCATATCCGGTAAATAAGTCTCCGACTTCTTGCAAACTCTTCTTGAAGTTTCTGATGTCCCAGAGCTTCATGGTTTCGTCCAAACTCCGCGTTAACAACTTATCCCCAACATGTGAAAAGCTAATACTAGTTACTTCAACAGGTAAATGTGCTTTTCGCAGCTGACTAGCTGGCGCTACTGAACTCTTCCTGAAGTCCCACAATTGTAATGATCCATCTGCGCATCCGCAACCAATAATTCTCCCATCTCTTCCATAATTAACTGCAGTTGGAGACACTTTTAAACCGTTTTGTGCTCGGCATTTAATGATATTTTTATGATTTTTTCCACCTTCATAAAAATCCCAAGTTCTAACAGTACCGTCAGCACTAGTTGTCAAGAATTCTTCTTTAATCATTGGATTCCAAGCGCCAGCTAATAACCCGGCTGTATGTCCTTTAGTTTTTGCTTGATCCGTGATATACATGTCTCCCTTAACAGTTTCTAATTTCTCGAAACCGTCGCGGTCTAATACTTTAGCTTGACTAGCACCAGATATAACCAAAAGCAAATCACCTGTTCCTGAATAATTAAGTCCTCGAATTGGGTGATTTCTAGCAGGTTGCAACGTGCGAAAACTGCGCATATTTGAATCCATTCCAGCAAAATCCCAGAAACTTACATCATAATTCACTGAACCTGAGGCCAATCTTGCACCACTTGGATCAACGCATATAGCAGTAACTGCTTTATTCCCGTGAGTCATTGTGGTTTCATGAGAACAAGGAATGAAGAGTTTGCGAGCTTCCCATTCATCTTCGTGATCACTATCGTCACTTTCACTGGTGTTGCTGCTATCACTATCACTGTTTCTGTTGTTTTTTCCTTTTTTACCATCTCCATATGAAGATCTTAAGTTTGAAGGAATTGGGGGTCCAATAAAGTCTTCATCATCATCATCACTATCGTCGTTTTCTTGCTGCGTGTCTTTTTGGTTTGTAATTTCTTTAGCTGTGGCTTTGACTTGAGCTATCATTTCCTTGATATCGAAGGTTTTAGCCTTTTTTCCAAAAGCAGTTAAACCCATGACTTCCTTAATCTCCTCATGTTCTTTGTCGTCTTCTAAAACTTCTATCGCTTTCGGGGGGCCGAAAGTACCAATGCTGCCTGTGGGTCTAATTTTGTTCGAGTTTTGGCCAAAATTGGCACTTATTTTGCCAAAACTTATTTTATTCTTCTTCATATTTGCTGGGTTTTACACGTTAAGCTATATTTTCTTAACTCACACTTGTTAAAACAACACCTATGACGTACACACGATAACAGTAATAATAACACAATTTCCCAAATTTTCTAGGTTAGGTTACCTATCAAACTTGCACCTTCAAACTTCTGTGACTAAATGCCATAGAATCACAACGGCAACTCTCGGCTTCAAGTAAAGTCTGCGCATCTAGGCGACGCATCATTAAGGAGGGATAGAGAAAGTCAGAGCCTGATTAGAGTAGGTGCGCCGTAGCGCACAGGACCGTAATAGCTATTTGTAAATAAATTTTTATGCAGATTTTAACAAAGATTAAAGCGCTAATAAAAATGAAAAATCGTTGTTTCAGAGTGTTTGGTTTACAGTTTGATATTAATAAAGAATAAACAAATTGCCCTGCAGTTGAAACGCATATTATCTATTTTTGTGATTCTTAACTGACCTTTATTAGCGGTTTTATTTACTCACAACAACAATAATTAATGGTTCGAATTTGTCATAGCGGGAGCCTAATTACCTAACTCGCTTTATTCCATTTTTTCTTCAATCAAGTTACCACTGCAAGTGTGAATGTTGCTGCCACTTGAATTCTGAAGATATTGGAAATTAACTTTTTTTATTAATTCATCCAGACTAAATCAGCTTCAACTGTTAAATACCCAATTAGTCTTGTGTTAATTTAGTGTGTATAAAGAGTAAAATGAAATTTTGGATTGTTGAAAATGTTTAATAATTTGAAGATATTGTTTATAATTATGCTTTTATCGTAATTTAGGTTATTTTTTCTAATAAATTATTAGTCACCATATTTTGATATGGTGACAAATTCTGTTTAGGGATTATTTAATCTAAAAAAATTTAATTGTTTGTTATTTTATAGTTTATAAATTGTTATACCTCTGTAGGAATTACTGTGATATTGATGTAATAATTTACTAGTTTAAATAAAATAAAAAAAAATGTTGAGAAAAACCTTCATTTATTAATTATTTGTTTAATAACAGAAGATGGTTGCAATTGTGCAAACATGCTCCCCCTTTTGAACCCAATCGGATTCAGGATATTACCTTCTAGGCGCCTAAGGTGACGATTAACTCCTTTAACGCCACTTTTCCAAATTTCTCCCAACTGAGGTGAACGAGATGCAGTTAACTTCCATTTAATGTACGAGGTATGCTAACTTGATCTATTTGTTCGACTTCCTTTACAAATTGGTTCCGAAGCAGTCGAATAGTAGAAAGTACTGGCTTGTCCCATTTTAATGGCAGGGACCATAACTATCGCAGAATGACTTTTGCTTTAACAATGACGGGCCCGAGTTAGCAACAGCTCCCAAAATGAAATGGTTTATAGCTTTTTGCCTGAACAATGACGGGTCTCATAAGTCCCAATGGGTCAAAAATACTAGCAACAACTCCCAAAATGGAACGTTTTGTAGCGGGTTTTTTCATGTAAGTAAAATTTCGTCGATTTTCATATTTAAGTGTGTCGTGTTGGCAGTTGCGTAACAGACCCAGGGGTTTTGCAAGCATTATCTTTGTCAAAATTTACTGTCGAAAATTTAAGTGATATATTTGTAGTGTCCCGCTCTTTGTCACGTAAATGGGTCGAGTTGTTAAAAGGCCATTTGTACAGATTAAAACCGCCCTCTCATAACACGATTATCATTTATCAATTTGCTTCGGATGGCAGGTGCTTCTTCCAGAAAATTGCTTCCTAACAAAAGATCGTCCAGACAACCTAAACGTCAAAAGACGCTTGAATGAAGGATAAAATTTGTTAAAACGATTAAAGAAAATAATTAATGGCTCTTAAATAGCGAAATGGCTTGAAAGCACAAAAGGATTAACGAGACCTTAATGGGAATTTTTCTTTTCCGCCGAAACGTTAAGTGACTTGAATGAAAATACGCTAAAGAGGCGACATAACTGAAAAACACTGTCCATTCATAAATGTTCAGGCAGCTTGAATGCAAGCGGGAAAAAATCTGACGGCACAACTTACCGAAACAAACTTTTTTCTCGTCACTTAAATAACAAAATGGTTTGAATGAATACGAGTAAAAAAATTTAGACGATCTAATTCACTAAAAAAAAATTGGCTGCGCTACAAGAAAAATGGTTTGAATGAGTAATTTTATTAAATAATTCAACCGCAAGTAACTTTTTCCTTGAACCTAAGCGTCAAAAGACGATTGAATGAAAGATAAAAAATTGTTAACACGATTCAAAAAGAAAAGTAAAATGGCTCTTAAATGGCGAAATGGCTTGAAAGCACAAAAGTATTAACGAGACCTTTAATGGAATTTTTTTTTTCGCCGAAACGTTAAGTGGCGAAAGGAGCCCTACGGCATTATTTCGTAGGGCTCGTCTCACTCTCTTAATTTTGAAAATAATTTAATGCGGTTTTTACCAAAAATTTTTAAAACATATTCTTAATCTTGCTTGATTCTCAATTTTTGTTAAATAAAAAAAACGAATTTTTATTTTTGCGTATTACACACAAATTTGCATTTTTAGGATCATCCTGCATTGCGAACATAATTTTATAAGTGTTAACAAAAAACAAAAGAAAATTTTAAAAATTAACGATTTTAGAGGAAATCTACGATTTTTCTTGTTGTCGATTTGGCCTGTGCTGCCAATCGCGTGATGCGGCGAGGCTGGAGTTAAGCTAGAGTAGGTGGCAACCCCGTGCAATATGAGCGAAACGAGCACGTAAAAGTGATTGTCCATATTATTACTATCCAAAGAATTCTACCGTAGGTCGCTTCCAACTTTCTTAATTTTGAACCGAATTTAATGCAGTTTTCACTAAAAAATTTGAAAAAATATTCTTTATCTTGAATGACTCCCAACATTTATTAAGTAAAAAAAGCATTTTTATTTTAGCGTATTACATATAAAATTGTTTTTTTTAAGGTCATCCTGATTTCAAAATAGAATTTTATAAGTGTTAAGAAAATTACATAGAAAAATGTGAGAAATTAACGATGCTGCTACTCGCTTATTTTATATTATAAGGTGCTTATTAAGAGCTAATCGACAATGTGTGATATAAGTATATTTTAGAAACAACATAAAATAAAACTAATTAAAAGAGGAAAAACTCGCTTTGTACGATAGTTTAGTTTTGTCCATTTTGCAAGTGTGCTATATAGTGTGGATTTTAAGATAAGCATTATTTAGGTATAAAACCCATAACAAGTTTTGTACCAATTATATATTTTTTTAAATTTTGAAAACTCGGTAACACCGTTGGGGCTTATGGGAGAGAAAAGTTTTCGAATTGTCGCGTGCAGCCGTCTTCAGCACCGCTCTACCATCTTGCTTCTCATTTATTTCCATAGCTCCGTCTCTGTTTCACTCCACCGTCTCTCAAGATGTACAATAATAATTGAAGCATTTCATTATCGATTATGAAAAAAATATATTTTAACAACTTTCTTACGGACTGCAAAACCTAGAAATGTACTTGCAGAAAGAATAAAATAGGCTGCATTGGATCCAAATTTAAAAATCTAATTAATGAATAAATAGCATTTATGTGGCAGTGGTGCATCAGTTGAATCAATTATTCCGTTAATAGCCATTCTTATCAAATACTTGATTTGTAATAATGCATATGAGATTGTCATCATCACAGTTAAATATGCTGAATTTATGAAAATGTTCCTGTAATGTCACAGCAGATTGTTCATCTGCTACTACTCTTTGAGTTCCTATCTCTGTATTTTGACGCACAGAATCAAAGAAATTCGAATTTTTGAAAAACCTCTTAAAATATATCAATCAATAAATCAATTTAATTTGTCCTGCCTTGTCCTATACATTGACGATTAAGGAGACACATTATAAACATGAACAAATATCAATAATAATAATAATAACTTATAGGGTCGGAAGTTTTCTTAGTCAATGTAGAAAATAAACATTTTTGGGGATTTTGGTGGCAGAGCATCATATGCCACTATTAGATGTAGGGTGCATAAGAAGATGGTGGGGACCTGCAGGGACGATGGGTTTTGGAGTGGGGACGCGAGGCCCGTGCAGTCAAAGGCCGGATGGAGTAGTCGGGCCATTTTGATGTTACCCTACATTTAGATCAAAATCTTGTTAAATATTTTCCAAAAAAATCTGATTTGAAAAGCATCATTATCCCCATAGAATTCTTCAGATTTTATTACAATGAATTTTTTTGATTCGCGCAACGGCAACTGAGATATCATGGTGTAAAGCAAAAAGTGTGCCAAAAATAATGAATTTTTAGCCGATACCGAACTGAGAAAACGGCGATTTAAAATCTCCTCTGAAATAAAGTCAACAGCGTTTAAATGGTAACTCCAAAACAGCGCCTCAAACTTAAATATTTAAAAAATAGAATGTCTACAGAGAATATTTTGATTTTCGGACACCTTATGCTACAATATTGTAGCTTTCTCATGATGCTATTAGTTTGAATATTGCATTTTATGTCCGCACGCACCGTACGATTTTTGAACGACTTATGGATTTGAATTTCATAGGACATAAGCAACACCTTTGGCTGGTTCATATATTTTTATTTGCAAGTGCCCCCACAAGTCTAAATACGAGCGGCTTTGCACCCCGCTAGAAAATACGAAACATTCGAACCAGGCGACAGGCATTAGTTTTGCTGACAAATCTACAATGTTGCCAGTTGACGAAACATGCATATTTCATCCGAAATGGTGCGCCACCTACGTAGTTGGTTCGACGGTCTCCAGCAACAGGTTACACTTTAAATGCAAGATGATTCGGAGGTCTGAGATCATTTGGTCGAAAAGTTGGTACTGAGGGAGGTGAGGGGCGTACATGTGGGAAGTCGGAGCAGATCAGCTGATGGATAGCGCTCTTAAATTTTCGACAGTAATTTTTGACAAAGATAATGCTTGCAAAACCCCTGGGTCTGTTACGCAACTGCCAACACGACACACTTAAATATGAAAATCGACGAAATTTTACTTACATGAAAAAGCCCGCTACAAAACGTTCCATTTTGGGAGTTGTTGCTAGTATTTTTGACCCATTGGGACTTATGAGACCCGTCATTGTTCAGGCAAAAAGCTATAAACCATTCCATTTTGGGAGCTGTTGCTAACTCGGGCCCGTCATTGTTAAAGCAAAAGTCATTCTGCGATAGTTATGGTCCCTGCCATTAAAATGGGACAAGCCAGTACTTTCTACTATTCGACTGATTCGGAACCAATTTGTAAAAGAAGTCGAACAAATAGATCAAGTTATCATACCTCGTACATTAAATGGAAGTTAACTGCATCTCGTTCACCTCAGTTGGGAGGAATTTGGAAAAGTGGCGTTAAAGGAGTTAATCGTCACCTTAGGCGCCTAGAAGGTAATGTCCTGAATCCGATTGGGTTCAAAAGGGGGAGCATGTTTGCACAATTGCAACCATCTTCTGTTATTAAACAAATAATTAATAAATGAAGGTCTTTCTCAACATTTTTTTTTTATTTTATTTAAACTAGTAAATTATTACATCAATATCACAGTAATTCCTACAGAGGTATAACAATTTATAAACTAAAAAATAACAAACAATTAAATTTTTTTAGATTAAATAATCCCTAAACAGAATTTGTCACCATATCAAAATATGGTGACTAATAATTTATTAGAAAAAATAACCTAAATTACGATAAAAGCATAAATATAAACAATATCTTCAAATTATTAAACATTTTCAACAATCCAAAATTTCATTTTACTCTTTATACACACTAAATTAACACAAGACTAATTGGGTATTTAACAGTTGAAACTGATTTAGTCTGGATGAATTAATAAAAAAAGTTAATTTCCAATATCTTCAGAATTCAAGTGGCAGCAACATTCACACTTGCAGTGGTAACTTGATTGAAGAAAAAATGGAATAAAGCGAGTTAGGTAATTAGGCTCCCACTATAACAAATTCGAACCATTAATTATTGTTGTTGTGAGTAAATAAAACCGCTAATAAAGGTCAGTTAAGAATCACAAAAATAGATAATATGCGTTTCAACTGCAGGGCAATTTGTTTATTCTTTATTAATATCAAACTGTAAACCAAACACTGTGAAACAACGATTTTTCATTTTTATTAGCGCTTTAATCTTTATTAAAATCTGCATAAAAATTTATTTACAAATAGCTATTACGGTCCTGTGCGCTACGGCGCACCTACTCCAATCAGGCTCTGACTTTCTCTATCCCCCCTTAATGATGCGTCGCCTAGATGCGCAGACTTCACTTGAAGCCGAGAGTTGCCGTTGTGATTCTATGGCATTTAGTCACAGAAGTTTGAAGGTGCAAGTTTGATAGGTAACCTAACCTAGAAAATTTGGGAAATTGTGTTATTATTACTGTTATCGTGTGTACGTCATAGGTGTTGTTTTAACAAGTGTGAGTTAAGAAAATATAGCTTAACGTGTAAAACCCAGCAAATATGAAGAAGAATAAAATAAGTTTTGGCAAAATAAGTGCCAATTTTGGCCAAAACTCGAACAAAATTAGACCCACAGGCAGCATTGGTACTTTCGGCCCCCCGAAAGCGATAGAAGTTTTAGAAGACGACAAAGAACATGAGGAGATTAAGGAAGTCATGGGTTTAACTGCTTTTGGAAAAAAGGCTAAAACCTTCGATATCAAGGAAATGATAGCTCAAGTCAAAGCCACAGCTAAAGAAATTACAAACCAAAAAGACACGCAGCAAGAAAACGACGATAGTGATGATGATGATGAAGACTTTATTGGACCCCCAATTCCTTCAAACTTAAGATCTTCATATGGAGATGGTAAAAAAGGAAAAAACAACAGAAACAGTGATAGTGATAGCAGCAACACCAGTGAAAGTGACGATAGTGATCACGAAGATGAATCGGAAGCTCGCAAACTCTTCATTCCTTGTTCTCATGAAACCACAATGACTCACGGGAATAAAGCAGTTACTGCTATATGCGTTGATCCAAGTGGTGCAAGATTGGCCTCAGGTTCAGTGAATTATGATGTAAGTTTCTGGGATTTTGCTGGAATGGATTCAAATATGCGCAGTTTTCGCACGTTGCAACCTGCTAGAAATCACCCAATTCGAGGACTTAATTATTCAGGAACAGGTGATTTGCTTTTGGTTATATCTGGTGCTAGTCAAGCTAAAGTATTAGACCGCGACGGTTTCGAGAAATTAGAAACTGTTAAGGGAGACATGTATATCACGGATCAAGCAAAAACTAAAGGACATACAGCCGGGTTATTAGCTGGCGCTTGGAATCCAATGATTAAAGAAGAATTCTTGACAACTAGTGCTGACGGTACTGTTAGAACTTGGGATTTTTATGAAGGTGGAAAAAATCATAAAAATATCATTAAATGCCGAGCACAAAACGGTTTAAAAGTGTCTCCAACTGCAGTTAATTATGGAAGAGATGGGAGAATTATTGGTTGCGGATGCGCAGATGGATCATTACAATTGTGGGACTTCAGGAAGAGTTCAGTAGCGCCAGCTAGTCAGCTGCGAAAAGCACATTTACCTGTTGAAGTAACTAGTATTAGCTTTTCACATGTTGGGGATAAGTTGTTAACGCGGAGTTTGGACGAAACCATGAAGCTCTGGGACATCAGAAACTTCAAGAAGAGTTTGCAAGAAGTCGGAGACTTATTTACCGGATATGACACAACATATGCCATTTTCAGCCCCAATGATGCAGTCGTAGCCACTGCGTCTTCCCTCAAAAAAGGTAAATATTTCAACAGTAGTCCTGTTTGTCATTTTACTGAATCGCTCAGCTGATTCACTCAAGTTCATTATTAATCCCGTTTTTTTTCTTACACACTCACTTTTTATTACTCATTATCATTAATATTTTTTATTTATTGTTGCAGGGGAGACCGAGGGGGCTGTTTTGTTATATGATGCATCAAATTTCAACTTAATCCGCAAAATGCAAATCACCAATTCACACACAATTAAGTTATCCTGGCACCCGAAGCTGAACCAGATCTTTGTGGGTACCGGTAACGGATTGGTAAAATGTTACTATGACGAAAAGCGCAGCTTGCGCGGGGCAACACTATGCGCAGTCAAAGTCCACAGAAAAACTCAACAATCTCAAGTTGTTAGTACTCAATTGCAAATTATTACTCCTCATGCTTTACCGCTGTTTCGTCAAGAACGAAGAAAAACTAACAAGAAACAAATGGAAAAGGATCGTTTGGATCCTATAAAATCACGTCGCCCTGATTTACCAATCACTTCCGGTCAGGGTGGACGTGTGGCTTCCAGTGGAGGTACTTTGAGTAGTTACGTTATAAGGAATTTAGGGTTGAGTAAGCGAGTTGATGATGATCAAGATCCAAGAGAAGCCATCTTAAAATACGCTAAGGATGCAGCGGAAAATCCTTATTGGATCACGCCGGCTTACCGTAAAACACAACCTGATGTGATAGAGATGCGAAAAGGATCCACATATGAACCCCCGTCAAAAAAAGTGAAGAAAGAAGAGAAATGAATTTAATCTCGTTTACACTGGTAGTTAGTTGCATTGTAAAAAACGTAAAATACTTACGTTCAGATTTTTACATGTTTTTTGTTGTATTTTCTCGTTTAAAAAAAATATATTTTAGAAACTATAAAACGTATTATTTATTATTTTCGGCTACATTTTGCAATTACTACGTTTAAATCACAGATTAATGCATTCTTAAGCAGTATTGAAAAAATAGCCATTAGGGCAGTTTCGATAAAACAAATTGGGCTATAAGCAGCCAACCTAACAAGGTTTTCGGAAAATAAACGTGCATTAGGAGGTGTTTATACCACAAAATTAGGCTAAGTTATTGAAATGATGCATAAACGTAGTAAATATTTATGTATTTTTAAATTTTTATTTATTTTTTGAACAATAGGGTAAGTTGAGTGGCGCTTTCTGTGGGGTAGATTTGGCTATCAGGACTGGACGGGGTCAAATTTTTGATATTAATTATCGGTATGTTTATCAGAGTGATGGAAGGATGTTGCAAATCCTTGAGTAGATGCACCAAAACTATTTAAGTAAATGTGAATTTGTTTGGAGAACTATTCAGATAAATCTATAATCGCATATAATTGTTATCTTGAATAAAAAATTATTATTTGATGCCTACACTGGTTTTAATAGCTTTTGATCAGACTGGGACAATACTTTGAACTCAGCAGGTGATAAAATATATGAAACAAATGATGAAACAAAAATTTTAGAATAAATTTCGGAAACTCTGGATGAATTAATTATTTGTTTTCTATTACTGCAGATGAGTATCAATTGTCATGAAAATATCGGCATCTCTCGCTGAATTCGACATCTTAATCTTTACAGAGACATGACTAACAGACGACATTACATCAGCACAACTTGGTCTTTGCAATTATATGGTTTTTCGATGTGACCTTAGCAAAAAAACAAGCTGATTCTCGATAGGAAGAGGAATATTAATGGCGGTAAAATCACAAATTCCTTCTTGTTAAGGTGGGCGAAATCTTCTTAAATCTGCAAAAACGTAACCTGTATGACAGCCGTTGCCCTAAAATTATATAATGGTATTATAACACCAGAAATACAAGGGAATTCCACCCGATTTTGAATGAATCATTTACTACCTAAGCTCCTTAGTAAGTTCGGGTTGTTTATGGTTAGGATCATTATGGTTTTACTGGCTGGCTATAAGCTCGGCCTTGGGGTGGCTTAGTTTGTAAAACCATCAAATACACCGGCGGTTTTTGAAGCAACGAGGATATTTTTATTTGTCTATTACAAATAATTTTCGCTTTTCCATTCCATCAAAGTTCGCCACTACCAAAACAGTAATACGTTCCCTTGATAGTTTTTCACCTTCACACTTTTCTCTTTTAAACTTCAAAATTCTATCGGGAGTCAGCTTGTAAAATAACCTTACCTCATCCACTATAAATGATTTTTTTTTAATTTGAGGCCATTTAATTTTCAACCAATCATCAACAACACTTATGTCATGTCCACTGATGCCAATTCGCCCACAATTCTAACGCTTCCGATTGGGGAATGCAAATTTCGGGATCGGGATTATATTTTGGGATTTCGAAATTAGAATTACTAATCCCGGGATCCCGGGAGAAAATCCAGAAAAAACAGAATTATCGGTTTTCAACAAAAAAAAAGTATAATATGCTTTTTATGAAAAAGTGTTGTGAATGGAAATGTCTTCTTGCACAGCGAGATCAACATGAATGTGAAAATTAAAAAATAAAGAACAATACAATAAATTAAATTGTAGAAAACAAACAAAGTGAAAGCAAGAACACAAAATAATAAGACAATAAGATACGCGTAATTTTTATTTTCTACGGAAAAATTCTCTCAAAAAATTGCAGACCGTAAAAAATGCAATCTTACTGCCAGCAGCGCAGCAGTCATCACAACAGCTCCTATCTTGAATCTCTTTATACAACTTTTACTACATTTGAAATCGCTGATGTTTTCTAGTTTGCCTTCTAATTATTCAGTTTTTGACTGCAATACCGCACCACTGATAGTAACATTTTTGGCTCCTTATAAGTGAACATTACTGTATTTTTAAAATTGGAAAGTCAGTCCGTTTCCGTGTCATCTCAATACATTCCGCTGTTTACGCTAAATAAAACAGTTTAAAAACTAGAAATCGTTCTTTTTAAAAAAAATATTTTCTTAATTATTCCTTAAACTAGTAACAAGCACCATTGCATAAGCAGAAACATATTTTCCAATATAACTTCATCGTCAAACTGCCACAACCAGACGAGATATTTGGGTGCTTTATTATTTACGAGTCTTATTTACTATTATCATTAGTATTTTGCATCGGTATAAGTACAGTCATAGTGATGGTGTTGAAATCTCAGATTGTAACTTTAATCAACCCATAGACATTAACTCTCTATAAATATGTGATGAAGCCTAAACTTGACGGTGGTTCTGACTTGCTTTCGTCGTTTCTTTTATCAGTGTCAATACGAGTTGGCCAGGCCTCTCAAAAAATCTTTAATTTATCTCTGTTCATATGTATAGTGCTCGCGCTGAGAAAAGATGCGTTTTAAGCGATTCTGTGGGCACTTCAAAACGAAAATATATGAACTAGCCAGATTTGTTGCTTATGTCCAGTGGATTTTAAATCCATAAGTCGTACGAAAATCGTACAGTGCGTGCGGACACAAAATGCAAAATTCAAACTAATGGTATTACGAGAAAGCCACAATATTGTAGTATAAGGTGTCCAAAAATCAAAATATTCTCTGTAGACGTTCTATTTTTAAAATATTAAAGTTTGAGACACTGTTTTGAAGCTAACATTGAAACGCCGTTGACTTTTTTTCCGAAGAGATTTTAAAACGCCCTTATATATTTATATACATTACATTTATATACATATTTAACAAGATATTAATATAAATGTAGAGTAACATCAAAATGACCCGAGCACTTTGTGCGGCCTTTCGTTGCATGGCCCTCGCGTCCCCACTCCAACTTAGGTTCTCCGCAAGTCCCCACCTCACTTGTAAAGACCATTGCTCTGAATAGAACTTCCAATATTTTTAACTAAAACACGTCCTAATTATTATTAAAAACCAAATAGTCATGAATAATGTTAAATTGATTATATCCGTAAACGGTAAAAAAATGGCAGTTTGTAAAATGCGTGGTAAACATCTGTAATATAAAAATTTGCGTTATCGGTCTATTATTATAATGCATTAATAATTAACTTACACAGAAGTCACTTTCGGAATTTCCTTCTAATAAAATATTTATTGTGTCACTATGTACGACCCTTCTATTACTATTTTTGCACGACTTCTGTCCCATACAAAAGCAGGAACCAAAACATACAACATTGTTCTTTTTGTAGGTACAAAATTTACATGAACAATCTGTAATATAAGTTACATGTTCTAATGACCTATGCTTATAAATTGGAGTTCGGGGATTACCTTTTTCGAATCGACAAGTTGTTAAAACTGTTAAATTTTCTGGATAGGCTGCCTGTGTTTGCAAAATAGGCAAGATCTCAATCTTTTCATTATACATCCACTCATACTCAAGTATATTTGACAATTTGGGTTTTGGTTTTTAGCTATTTATCCACACTTTTGTTTGGTAATATGCCCTCAAACAGTGTTGCTTTAAACTGTTTTCTGTAGGAGGTAACTTATCTATGGTGTTTGAGATTGCGAGTGTTGATCTTAGATCATTCACAGATACAACATCGTTATTATTTGTGTATAATTTAAGGACCAAATTGTGCATTTTATTAAATAATTAATCACCAAATTCTATAATACCAACTCCGTCAAGTAATTTGCAATACCGTACATAAATCTTCCAGAACAGTTTCTTTCTTAGTCCATTAAATTGATAAGTGGTGTCACCTCCAATCAAAGCATAAAATGCAGGTAAATTTTTCAAAAGACAAATATCCATATTAATCTCGTAAACGGGAACAAATTTGAGACAATTTTGTGTGCTAGTTTTCATCCAAACTTTTTCTGTTAATTGATCTTTAAAGTAGGCAAGAAAAACTAAGACATCAGTGCTTTGTAGTCTATAATACATCTAGTGTATCCAGCTCTCTTTGCAGATAATTGTGTAACAACATTCTTATATCTGCCATTTCATAATCAAAATTTAATAGTTTCTCTACAAGTTAAAAATTACTTTTATATTCAAGAATATGTTAGAATCCCCCACTTGTAACAAGCTCCAAGTTACCGGATTTCGAATATTCAAATAGATGCTTAGACAAAAAATTTGTCAACTATTTTTTATTAAAAATAGAATTGATGAACAAGTGCCATTTTTATGGGAGTGGTTAATAGCCCTGCCGGAGCCTCTTTTAATACGCGTGGATTTCTTAATAGTTTTCTAAGTAATGATCAAAAACTACATCTATCCTCTGTGAAATGTACCTGTTTCTAAATATAATTTTATTGAATATGTTAAGGTATTCTGCAAAAGTTTAAGCTTTTGTAAGCTTTCCTAAACTCTGTACGACAGATATGCCATCAAAAATATGACAGATATGAGAAGATGATTGTGATAAAATGTTTACAGGAGCACAAACTGTTTGTATTATATTTTCAAGTACGCTTTTATTTGAAGGAGTATTTAAAAATTCTGCTATGATTTATATATCTCTCCCAATTTCTTTGCTGCCAATATTTGTTGCAGAAATTTTTGCCCTCCTTGTGATTCCTTAACGTTCTCATATTTTTTTACTTTAGGCATTAAAATGTCCAACGATTTCAATTTCTGTTCTTTTATTGGTTTATAGAAATCAGTTGTATCGATTATATTAATTAAACTATTAAGTGCTTCTTCTCCTATTGCTAATGCATTTAATACGGACTTTTCAAAATTCTTATCAAATACTTCATTTTTATGCATATTAGATTGTTATCATGACGGTTAAATACGTTGAATCTATAAAACTGCTCCTGTATTGTCACAACAGATTGTTCATCTACTATTATTCTTTGAGTTCCCATTTCTATATTTTAACTCACATGATCAAAGAAATTTGAATTTCGTGTGTTAACCTATGGGCCCTTACGGCTTTATTCCAGAACAAACGAGACAAACTATAAACATGAACAGATAATAATAATAATAATAATAACAACACACTTTTTCGATGTTTAGAGCATGCTACTACTACTACAACTGTTACATCGGCATCGCAATCTAAATGTGTGGATTCAATCCCATCGACATCAGGACTCTCGCAAAGAAATACATCAATCCTATATGGATATGGTAGTTCCAACGGTATGTAATGATCTAAAGACACATCAACTATAGAATTTGCATAACCTATTGTTTGATTTGATACTAATTAGTGCTCATATGTTATAGTAAACCAAAACAACAGCACCAATATAACACCGTATGTACAACAGCATCATGATGAGGCTGAAGAACATGGTGGTTGTAATGGTGAATGTTCAACAAAAAATAACACCAATTTACGATATGTATCCGTGGAGGAAGAAACGATACGGTGTGTACGTAGATTTAACCTGCACGGAAAGAGAACCATCTTCAAGTTACGAGATGCGCCGAATGACGCAAATCCTGTACAATGGCTTACGGTAATACAATTATATTAAATAGAATTTATTATTAGGCGTAAATGCTGATTTTGATTATTTTTACAGGATGTTATGACGGAACTTGTCGGATACAGCACCAGTAATTTCAATGCCAGTGATATGGTTGGACTCGTCATTGAAAACATGGATCAACCCGAACGACCATTAGGTATATCATTTCGACGGTGTGACCAGTTATCAGCCGCTGTCATTATAGATGTAATAGGGCGAGTATTACAAAGTAACGCACAATTTTTTACGAATGGCCGTATGGCTATGAAGGTAGATCGTGTCGTAATGCCTGAAGGTAGTGGTGGTAGTTTTATTGGTCGGGGAATTACCAATATCGAATGGTGTATGCGAAAATACAGCATTACTTACATCAATAATAACGACCACTACTGTCTGGCATACAGTTTAATTGTTGGCATAGCATTTAGAACGAATGAAGGTGAATATAATATTATGCGTAATAAGACGGCAAACGGGTTGGAGATTTTGTATTCGAAAGCTTTAGCCTTATGCAGAGCTGCGGGGGTTGATTTATCACAAAGACCGGGTTGGTATGCTGATATTGTTAAGATCCAAGAATATTTAACAGATTTTACAATTGTAGTTTATAATGACAGGCAAGGCAAAAATATTTGTTTTGAGGGGAACAAGATGAACGGTAAACCCACAATTAACTTAATTCTATTAGATAATCATTTCAGTCATGTAAATAGTTTAACGGGCGCGTTTGCATGTGGTTATTTTTGCGAACAATGCCACGTACGTTCAAGTCGTAGAGACCAACATTTAAGGTGTCCATTCAAATGTCCGTGTTGTCATATAAGCCCACCACACTATGATGAAGTATCGTTAAAGTGTAACCATTGTAGTCGTGACTTCCGCGGTCAAGAATGTTTAACTAAACAATGTTGAGACAGGATTATGTCAACGATTAAAGCGTTGTAAAACTTGTTTAGTGAGTATATGGGTGAAAACTAAAGCCCCACACAAATGCGGTTACAAATATTGTAACGTTTGTATGAAATCCATGCCCATACGTCACGATTGCTACTTTCAAGTTAATACACTTTCAAATAAGAAGTGTCAAGAATTGCGTACACAGTTTATGTTAATATTTTACGATTTTGAAACCAGACAAGAGTTAGCTCTCGATGTGCCGGGTAAGTTGAAGCACGAGGTTA
Organism: Pyrochroa serraticornis; assembly: GCA_905333025.2. Classification (NCBI taxonomy): domain Eukaryota; kingdom Metazoa; phylum Arthropoda; class Insecta; order Coleoptera; family Pyrochroidae; genus Pyrochroa; species Pyrochroa serraticornis. The sequence goes on along the minus strand of HG995157.1, from coordinate 305,461 downwards.
ATATGTGTGTAGCTCAACAATGTTGTGCGGAGTGTATAAATGAAGACAATATTAATATAGACTGTATTAAATGTGGTAAAAGACAACATATTTTTGATGGAGATGATCCTGTCGCAACATTTTTAGAATACATAGGGCGTAAATTACATACATATCATGTAACAGCATTAGCGCATAACGCTAAAGGTTTTGACAGTTGTTTTATAATACAAAAATTGTTTGCCGACATACCAAGATGGACACCTTCAGTGATACGGAATGGAACAAAATTAATGTCAATCACTTGTGGGTCACACTTACGGTTCATCGATAGTATAAATTTCATGCCCATGCCCTTGGCAAAATTACCATCGGCTTATAAATTTGTAGGTATTAAAGGATATTTTCCGTACTTATTTAATATTATGGATAATGCTAATTACATAGGACCCATACCCGATGCTTCGTTTTATTCACCAGACACCATAAAACCTAAAGATCGTAACGCTTTCATGTTATGGTATGAGGAACAACGACGTCAATGTGTCATATTTGATATGAAGCAGGAACTTTTAAATTACTGTATAGGTGATGTCGACATTTTAAGACGGGCATGTATACGTTTTCGCGACTGTTTTATAAAAACAAACAACGTGTATCCATTCTTAGAGACATCAACTATTGCAGGTGCTTGCAATTTAGTATATAGGCGAAACTACCTAACCCCAGATACTATAGGTATAATACCTCAAGGAGGTTACAGAATGCGTGATCAGCAATCAGTCGTTGCTATTAAGTGGCTGTTATGGATGGAATATAGTACGGGTACTGCTATAAAACATGCAGGTGTTAGTAGAGAGGTACGTTTACGCGAAAATATTTTGGTTGATGGTTATTGTGAGGGTACAAACACAGTTTTAGAGTTTAATGGTTGTTACTACCACGGTCATGACTGTCTAATTAATCAAACAGTGTCGATTCCTTACAGTAATGAAAAAGAACCCTCTAACACCTCGAATAAGAGAACTTCCTTGCACAATGATTCGTTGTTCCAGCGTCGTGAACAGACTAAGGCAAAGGAAGATCTAATTCGTTCGTTAGGATATAATTTAATAGTTAAATGGGAATGCGAATTTCAAAATGATATTAAAACCATTCCACATTTAAAACAATTTCTAGAAGACCGCGTCGGTGTATTTAAAGAGTCGCCACTTGATCCGCGAGATGCATTTTTTGGAGGTCGCACGAATGCATGTAAGCTTTATCATAAATGTAATCCTAACGAGAGAATTAGATATTTTGACGTCTGTTCACTGTATCCGTATGTTAATAAGTACGGAAAATGTCCTATAGGTCATCCAAAAATTCATCTAGGTAATGATGAATGTCTCAAATTAAACATTGATATAATTGAAGGTCTTGTTAAATGTACCGTTTTGCCACCTCTAGATTTGTATCATCCGCTGCGGCCATACAAGTTAAACAGCAAACTACTTTTTCCCTTATGTTTATCATGCGCGGTACAGTTAGCTAACACACCCTGCCAGCACACATCAGATGAACGAATGTTTACAGGCACTTATGTAGCTGACGAACTACGTAAAGCAATTTCATTAGGATATCGCGTTGTAGAAATTCATGAAATATGGGAATATGAAGTTACTGTTTATAATTCCCAAACCAAAGCTGGTGGGTTGTTTGCAGGATATGTTAATAACTTTTTAAAGCATAAGCAGGAAAGTAGTGGATGGCCATCATGGTGTACGGATGATCAATTAAAAAAGTCATATGTTGATCAGTATGAAAAAAGGGAGGGCATCACTTTGGAACCTAACAATATTGTGTATAATGCAGGTTTACGGCAGAATTCACAACTAATGTTAACATCTTTATGGGGGAAGTTTGGCCAAAGAACTAATTTAATGCAAACATCGCTCATCGACAAGGCTGCACACTTGTTTAAATTATTATCAAATCCGTCTGTTGAGGTGCATGATATAACTAGAATAAGCGATACGGTATTGTTGTGTGCATGGAATCATGTATCTGAGGCCATACAACCTCTAAAGACCGTAAATGTAGCAATCGCGGCTTACACAACGACTAATGCACGTCTAATTTTATATTCATATCTTGAGAAGTTGGATCGTCGCGTTCTATATTTCGATACTGATAGTGTCCTTTTTACTCAGGATATAACAAATCCAAATGAATGGTTACCGTCTACAGGCGATTTTCTAGGTGATATGACCGATAAAATTCTAGGTGAATATGGTAATGATGCATACATTACCGAATTTGTAAGCGGCGGACCTAAGAATTATGCATATAAAGTCATAATTCCTAATGAAAATCGCGTGGAGACGATTTGTAAAGTAAAAGGACTTAATTTGAACTATCAGAATTCATTACTGGTAAATTTCGATTGTCTCAAAGACATGATTTTAAACGATTTAACAAAAACTATAAATATACATAATGATCGAAGTATAGTACGCTTCTACAATGTAAGTTTCTGGCCTAGGTGTAGATCTAAATACTTCAGATGATATTGAAGTTGCTGGGATGGTACTGCTGGACTATTGTTTGCTATTGTGGTATTCCTTGTTGTTGGTAGATCTGCAGTGTATATTAAATACAATAATGAGCCTAATACGCTCCCTTGTGGGACCTAAATTTTAATGATTAATTATTACAATTGTCCCAAATACATAAAAGTTAAGAGTCATTAATTCTTTTGCGTCAATTATTGTTGCAATTATTTAAGAAAAAATTGTTTGTTTTTTTAACAAATTATTTTTTAACATTTGTGGTAAATGAAGGAAGAAGCAAATTTAGAAAAGTTTTCTTAGATCTATAAAATATTCTATTTTATCTAGATTGCTTTTTACTTCTATGGTTCCATCATATCAGTCCAAAACGTCATCTGTCAAACTGACAGCTAACCTAAAATTGTTAATTTATTTTTCCGCCCAAGTACCTCTTCAAAGATGCTAATACAATGTAAAATGTAGGATATTTTAAACATTCAATCAGAATTTTTCCAAATTTCGTCTAATTAAGTGCAATTCATCAAATCAAACAAGGTAAGCCTCCAATTTCCAACCCTCCGACTTCACTAACTGAAACCGGGCCCCAAACCAGTCGAAATGGCCGAAGCAGACATAGAGTGGCCCTGGCAGTACAGTTTTTCTCTATTCTTCACCCTGCAGCCGCATCCCGAAACTCGAGCCAAACAGGTATCAGCATGGAAAAGTCTCATCCTCGAGTACTGTCAAAGGAACAAAATCTACATCGTAGACGTGAGAGAAGCCAATCAAATGCCGCTATTCTACAATTCCGCCATCAATCGCAAACTGGACGCTTCAGTAATTATTGCGATTTTTTCTGAATTAGCAAAAAGTTGTAACGCTGCAGCTGTTGATAAAGCTAAGAATCGATGGGAAATTTATTGGCACACTCTCGAAGAATGGGCGTCAGTGATTTATGATTTAATAAACGAAAGAGGGATGCAAAATAGTGTTTTAACGTTGTTCGAGATTTCACAAGGAGATGATGTTCAAGATAAGGAATTTTACGGGATGCCAACTGAAGTTTTGGTTAGTGTTGAAAGTTTTGGAAAACGAAAGAAAATGTGAACTGATTTTGTCTGATGACGATCAGGGAGTTAAATTTTTTTAATTACTATAATTATATTTTTATAGAATTTCTAACTAATACGTTATTATTAATTAATTAAATTTAAATAGATGCTAAAAAACGTTGTATAACGATCAAGGTTAATATTAAAAAAAGAATTGATCCCATGCCAAAACTGGTACAATGGAAGTAAATTTTCTGCATAATATTTGGCTGTTATTTCAACAAAACAAGTGGAAAGAAATTTTGTTGTTAAATAAAAATTCGGATAGTGAAGAATCGCGTAATTTATTGTGGGTGTGGCCAGAAGAAAAAAATTTAAACTTTATCAAAGAAACTGTTTCAAATTTGATTTAAAAGGTGTAATTTCGCTTGGATGTGGTTGTGGCCTTTTTGAGTGGATTTTGCAACAATTTTCCGGTAATTACAACAAATCACACAATTATTATTAATAAAATTCACAATAGGACTTCCGGTTATTGGATACGAAGTTAATGAAAAATTTATAGAGTTAACTATACGAAAAGACAACGTTTAGATAATTCTTACGACACGCTGCCATACGGGTTTCGTAGTAGTAGTAATTAATTAGTTACTTGCCTTATTACATAATTTAATACACATCTCTGTAATTAGCCACTTTATATATGTATATGCATATTATTATAAAATTATAAAATAAATAAATAATCTTTGTATTATTCTGTTTTTTTTCAACCTTATAAGTGATACGAATTTATCTATTTAATTACATAAAACAAAAGTGATTGTTTATTAAAGTGCAAAGAACCGAAAGTTTTCCCAAGGGCGATTGCTTTATTGCTTCTTGATATTTTCACTTGCAAACATTTATTAATGGCCGAAGTAAGGATTATTAGTTAATGGATTTTTACCATTATAACTGACAAAGTTAGAAATTTCTTAATAAAATAAGTGACAATATCCCTTAAATATACATTTTTTTCAAACAAAAAGAAATTCCTTCAAAGTGTGATTACTTAATTGTTTCTTAATGTTTTGACTGTCAAACCTTTATAAATGGGGCGAAGTCGTTAGGGCATACATTATGGCTGACAGACTTAGAGATTACTCAATAATAAGATAAGTTAATTGATTTTTGCCATTATGACCGACAGCGTTAGAGATTACCTAACAAGATACCTGACACATTGTTTTCTAAACGAAAAGCAAAGAAATTCCTTCAAAAGGTCCTTATAAATAGTAAGCTCGAAACGGCGTAAGTCAGTCTATAATCGTCATGCAGAACTGTACCTGTGTGATGTGCGATCCTGCCCGAGTCAATATTATTTCAAACATTATTATAAAATCGTAAGTACAAACTTCAACAATGATTTAAATTTTATTATAATAATAATAATATTTTCAACAGAGCCCCTATTGTCAAAAAAATTAACGGGGACTTAGATCAACAACAGGTCTGGGAACCATGCGACTTGGATTGGGCGGCTATTGAGTCCAATGCCCTGATGAAAATTGAGGAGCGCAAGGAAAGGGCTGAAGAAGTTAAGATAAGAAATGCCTTGAAACGAGCGGCGACAAATCTCCATAAGGCAAAATTTATTAGAAGTTGGAAAACTTTAGGGTTAGGCTGTTTGCCAGCGATCTCTAAAATTCCGGCCTAGCTAGTAGATGCTGTCATCAAGATGGCATCGCAAATCCCCAACCGTATCGACACTATGGGGTCTATTTTGTATCTCATAACGGCCATGTTACCAAGCATTTGTCGTTACATAACATGGGTAGCTATTTTCTATCTGGCATGTTCGTGAACAGAGTCGTTATTTAACGATTTCTATGTTACCGTAACATGGAAGCTGTTCATGAACGACATTTGCTATTCTGTAACTGGATAACGACATGTTCGCAAACGACATTTCTGTTAAAGGACCATGTTACCGAACGGCTTGAACTGGACGCTGTTTAATAACATTTTAAGGACATTTTAATGAATTTTCGCCCTAAACCCATTATTAAATTTTATCTTTTGCATTTTTTAATGGATTTCGGGCAACAAATATTTTCAGCACATTTCTATATTCTCACTTCCAGAACGTGGTCGTGTCCCGTAGTACATTTTTAAATAAAGTTTTGTGATAATTTTGCTAAAATGAACGGAAACCTCATCAATCGCATAGAAAATGAAGTGGAGCAAAGGTAAGAATTGTAAAGTGTTGTATTATACCTAAATAGATTTTTTTTCCTAATTTTATACGATACAAACAGAAACTGAACATACGCAAATACTCTATTTTTACAATTTCCAAATATATAAAATATATATAAAAATAATAAGAACTGAAAAATCTCATTATTCTTATACACATATAACTGTTATAACAAGAAAATGGTATATAATAATTATTGTAGACGGATAAATGCTGCAGTGCAACGGATGATGAGAGATAACAGTAATCCATTTGATCTGCCGGAAGACACATTCAGGAAAATTTATAGATTAAGCAGAGAAGCTGCTAATCATGTATTTACACAATTTTCAGCGCACTTGGATGCACCTCGAAGAAGCACAAAAATTCCTCCAGTAGTGAAGGTATGGATAATTAATAATATTATTTTAATTTTACCGTTTCGAAACTTTTTTTTAGTTTTTTGCTGCTCTTCATTTTTTTGCTCATGGTAATTACCAAAAACCTGTGGGTAAAGACAGGAATAACCCGCTGAGTCAAGCTGCAGTAAGCAGAATTCTTCACGAAGTAGTAGATGTATTTGTTGATGTTTTAGCACGACAATACATAAATAGTTTCCAACTACACTTGAAGAGGTGACTACTGTAAAGAATGGGTAAATAAGGAATTAATAATGTAATATTATCTCAATTAAAATATATAATTTTAAGGTTCTATCAAAAATATGGAAATTTAAATTTTCCCGGAATTATAGGTTGCATAGATTGCACCCATATAGCAATTTTTCCTCCTCCAGCGCAACATCCTCTTCATCCAGGCAGAGTTTATATTAATAGAAAAATTTTTCACAGTATTAATTGCCAAATAGTAAGACTACATGTTTTGTTCTTGTGCTGTATTTAAATGTATTTTCTCTATGTAGATATGTGACTCTGAATTGAAAATTCTGGCCATCAACGCTAGGTATCCGGGTTCGGTACATGATGCTGCAATTTTCTGTATCTCATAACGGCCATGTTACCAAACATTTGTTCTGGACCGCCAAAAAGTGGGAGTGGCGGCCGAAGTGAGGTTAGGTTTTAGTTTACGTCGCCGCAAGAGTCTGTTTCTAAAGTTACGCCGCGACCATCTCTTTTCATTTGCCCAAGAAGAACAAGGATGAAAGAATTGCTTTGCGGAACGCGCCCAAAATATAACAAAAATACTACTCGTTTAGAAAATATCGATTGTAGTTATGAAGTTGCCAAGGTCATTTTCTTAACATGGTCAATAGAAAATAGCCCTTAACAGACAAGTCGTTATAATAGTCGTTACAGAATTGTCGTTAACCAACATGGATGTCCGTGAACATCGAAATACAAAATAGACCTGTTATTCCTGTCTTTACCCACAGGTTTTTGGTAATTACCATGAGCAAAAAAATGAAGAGCAGCAAAAAACTAAAAAAAAGTTTCGAAACGGTAAAATTAAAATAATAGTATTAATTATCCAAACCTTCACTACTGGAGGAATTTTTGTGCTTCTTCGAGGTGCATCCAAGTGCGCTGAAAATTGTGTAAATACATGATTAGCAGCTTCTCTGCTTAATCTATAAATTTTCCTGAATGTGTCTTCCGGCAGATCAAATGGATTACTGTTATCTCTCATCATCCGTTGCACTGCAGCATTTATCCGTCTACAATAATTATTATATACCATTTTCTTGTTATAACAGTTATATGTGTATAAGAATAATGAGATTTTTCAGTTCTTATTATTTTTATATATATTTTATATATTTGGAAATTGTAAAAATAAAGTATTTGCGTATGTTCAGTTTCTGTTTGTATCGTATAAAATTAGGAAAAAAAATCTATTTAGGTATAATACAACACTTTACAATTCTTACCTTTGCTCCACTTCATTTTCTATGCGATTGATGAGGTTTCCGTTCATTTTAGCAAAATTATCACAAAACTTTATTTAAAAATGTACTACGGGACACGACCACGTTCTGGAAGTGAGAATATAGAAATGTGTTGAAAATATTTGTTGCCCGAAATTCATTAAAAAATGCAAAAGATAAAATTTAATAATGGGTTTAGGGCGAAAATTCATTAAAATGTCCTTAAAATGTTATTAAACAGCGTCCAGTTCAAGCCGTTCGGTAACATGGTCCTTTAACAGAAATGTCGTTTGCGAACATGTCGTTATCCAGTTACCGAATAGCAAATGTCGTTCATGAACAGCTTCCATGTTACGGTAACATAGAAATCGTTAAATAACGACTCTGTTCACGAACATGCCAGATAGAAAATAGCTACCCATGTTATGTAACGACAAATGCTTGGTAACATGGCCGTTATGAGATACAAAATAGACCCCTTAGTGTTTCCAATTTCCCAGTTGATCCCATGATGATTGGCTGTCAACCAGTTGATGTTTCGTAAAAGAGGTTTTTGTAATTCTTGAAGTTTAAATGGTGGTTTAAACACAAAGTGATGGTAAGATGAGTTTTCAACACAAACAACTGCTAGTTCCTTAAATACGAATTTATTTAAATTCCCAACAAAGCCTTGAAAATCAACGTATACAACCATGTCTTAACAGTACAACTTGATACTGACAACTAAAATAATTCTACAATTTTTACAATATTTATATATAAACTAACTACTATAGTCCACTATGATATTTCTATTTTTATCAATTTCAATAACATTATCAAACTCAGCATAAACAAGGCAATTAATAGTTTCAGGAAGAGCTTCGCTGAAACGTACTTCTAAGCGTAAACTACCATTTCTTACAAGATTCCAATGCGTTGTAGAACTAGCTGTTAAGTCAGGTGTTAAATCAAACACACTTAAACAATAGCCCTCCGAGTAACCTTCTCTTGAAATACCGTTACCCTCGTTAAGAAAATGTATGCCTGTCCCCGAAAATAAAGTGTGATACATATTGACAAACAGCTTATTATCGCTAACGAAATCCGGCTGTAAAGGTTTTGATGGATATTGCTGATTATCAACATATACAGCCAAAAAGTTCAAATTGTAATGCTTAAAATTGTAAGGATTTAACTTATAATCTCCATTAAACGATCTGTTTGACACAAAACCAATGATACATCTTTTTGGTAGTTGCCCTAAGAATATGTTATCCAATGTCTTTCCTTGAACACCTGCAGGTATTGTGAGAACTTTAACTTCATTTCGTGTAATTGGGTAGAAGGCATTTGTTGTCTCGAGGGCTTTAGCATGAGCAATCAAGACTGAAGGATTGATTTTTACTCGACGTATGAGTAAGGTTGAATCAATTATTTGAATTTTACCTGATTCACCCATTAATGCAAAATTATTCCTTGAACGAACAAGTTTTAATCTTAATTCTACACCGTTCAGTAAAAATTTTTCTTGGTTAAAAATATCACAATGCAAATGACCAATTAAATCCAGATGTTTGCTACCAGCAGTATAACTTTTACGTTTAGTATAACCCTTGTTTTCAGCAGTGGTTTCATCCATTTTATTATGAGTATCGTTGTACCATAATCCACATGTTAAATGTGAATTTTTAGCAGCCGGCCCATAATTTAAAAGATTTTTTAATGGGAGGTTTTAATGTGTATATTATATATGTTGGATGATACACGTGGAGTCGGGCGAACGTCGATGTTAGTGATGTTAAGTTGTCTTGGCCTCTTCTCCGTGCTGCTTCCTGCCGTGGTTCGAGGGGAAAAAGGACGATTCTACTATCCAGTTCTTCTCGGTACCTACGTATCCTTAGCAGTCACTCTATTGGCTACCTCTGGCACATGCGCAGACAGAGGAAGCAGTGGCGTAACATGGCAAGGGACGCCTAGTTACGAGGCGTTCCGTTACAGACTCCCCTTTTAGTTCGTCTGGTACGTCTCGTAGACGAACTAATAATACGTAGTTCCGATGATCGTCGGCTCCGACGATAGAATCTTTTAAGTCGACCACGCTTCCGGATGGGACAAACAGGTCTTCCTTCTTCCTCTATAAAAGGTCGCAACGCCGAAACGTGATACGTTCCTAGGGCTGTAGAGGGGTCGTTGAGGCAAGCAATTTGCCGAGACAATACAGGTCTACGCAACAGGCCGATGTCTCCTTGCATTGATGACCCGTGATAGCGCTCTGCAATCCTTCGATACGTCTTATTTGATTCGAAGCATTCAACGATAGCGGCGTCATCAGGGTCGGTAAGCTGACGGCTTCGCATTTCTCCCGAGGACTCTGTCGGCATCAAGACTGAAACAGTGCGGTCGGTAACGTCAAATGGATTTTCAACGATGGAAATTGAGGGACGCGACAGGGTATCGGTAAAGACATTTTGCTTTTCAGGGAGATACGCGATGTGGATGTCAAGCGCTTGAAGTAGCATCGCCCAGGGGGCGAGAGGTCCCGTAAGGCTTCTTAGGGACATCAACCATTTGAGAGGTTGGTAGTGGGTGTTGATCAGCGTCGCAGCGCCGTCGAGGTATCCATGAAATCTTTGGACACTAATAACTAGCGCCAAGGCCTCACGTTCCGTCGTGGTGTAGTTCCTTTCAGCGCTGTTGAGTAGACGGGGCGCATATTCTACTGGTCGTTCATCGGAGCCCTCCCCTTGGAGTAGACATGCTCCAAGGGCGTAGGCACTAGCATCACTTTTTATGATGAATGGTTCGTCCGGGTCAGCCTGCCGTAGTATAGGAGTAGTAACGAGGCATCGCTTCAGGGCATGATACGCTTCATCCTGGGCCGGTTTCCATTTCCGGGCAGCACCTTTTCTGGTCAATTCGCTCAGGGGACGAGATATCTGGTGATATCCAGCATGAGGGTCAAGAGTAGTCTTGAACGCAGCCTGCTTTGCCGAATGCAATAAATCATCTAGCTTGAGAAGCGAGTACCGATCATCTTTTCTTGGAACCATCACTACGGGAGCGGCATTTCGTGACTCGCACTCTTCGATAATTCCTTGGTCCAAAAGAGAATCGATTTCTGCCTGGAAGGCTACCTTTTCCGGAGGCACAACAATCGGGATTTCATCCGTGACGGTAATGGCATGGTCAGCAAACGGGGTGGCCTCTAACTTGAGCAGGAACACATCACCATGTCTGTCAATTACTTCCTCAACACGAAGTCGTTCCAAGGACGTTAACGAATTTCCTTCGTCCTCACGTAGTGAAAGTTTTACTGCTTCGACTTCCACAGCAGCTACTTGCTCCGGTTTCCTAGCGGGTTCGGGAATTAGCTGAAACTTTGAATCGGGTGAATCAGAAAACCAATACAACATTCGCGGAATGTCCATAATGATTTTCGCACAGTTTACAAAATCAACTCCCAGCAAAGTTTTATTGTCTGTAAACTCCGGCACGGCAATAAATTTGGTCTGGATAGCGTGACCATTCAGATTTACGATGGTCTCGAACGTAGCCGCGGCTACCGTCTTCGTCACTCCGTCGGCCAATGTTATTTGGAGGCTCGAAAACACATGAGGTAGTTGCAGTGAGAGAAAATGTTTGTACAACTTGGTTCCTGCAACACTACACTTAGCTCCGGTGTCCAGGAAAGCAAGTCCAGTCTTTCCATTCACTGTAATAGGAAGCATCGGACGTGGAACGCGACAACCACTGTCGCTTATTAGAAATTCCATGGCAGATGTTCTGGCTCCAGCGGAAGTAGCAGTATTCTGTTTGCACTTGGGGCAATGAGAGCGAATAAATCCCGGAGTTCAACACCCATAACACGAAAGTGTGGACTTCCTTGGAGATTGCAGGTTATCTGCTGCGGGCTTCTGAGTTGACACACTAGCTGTGCGTTTGCGGCACTCGTCAACGCTGTGTCCAAAAATTTTGCAGAAGCTACACAATGGGCGAAGTTTTCGTGGCGTTTCTTCTCCTTTGATAGCAGGCTTCTTCACTTCTGCTTCCAGGAACGCATATTTGATTGACCTAGCTTTGTCAACTAAGTCCTGAAAACTGTTGACAGTATTGCGGGGAACTCCTTTCCGAATGGTGGGGTTTAGCAATCCGTACACCATATCTACTTTGCTCTTGTTTGGGATAGGGTCGTCTGCCGCAGGCAGTTTAGCTAACAAAGCACGCGCTCTGTTAACAAAAACATCAATGGGCTCTTGGTCACCCTGTTCTTTGGAAAACAGTTCTCGGTATATTTTATGGGGTGGCTTGTTCCGTCCGAAAGCATGGCGTAACGATTCAGTTGCGGATTTCCATGTAGTTAGGCTATCTTTGGCACCTTGCCACCAGACAGCCGCGGATGCATCTAGCAGCATCGACAATCCTAGCAGAGCGTTAGCATCGCTCACCTGCGCACAATCTTTGTAAACGCCTATAGCATCTAAAAATGCGTCAACGGATTCGTTGGTAGCACCGGAAAAACGTGACTTGCAACGAAGAAAGTTTCCTGTCAGCTCTCTTCGTACCGGCTCATTACCTTCGTTTGAAGATCTATGCGCTCCTTGTATCTGGACGATAAGCCGCTGCAGCAATTCTTCGGTCATTACGATGTTAGTCATCTTCACTAGACGCGAACACGTTGTTCGAAGAAAACGAGTTTTGCACCGTTTTGGCGAGAAATTGTCACTGGACGCGAACACGTGGTTCGAAGAAAACGAGTTTTGCACCGTTTTGGCGAGAAATTGTCACTGGACGCGAACACGTGGTTCGAAGAGAACTAGTTTTGCACCGTTTCGGCAATAAATTGTCACTAGACGCGAACACGTGGTTCGAAGAAAACGAGTTTTGCACCGTTGCGGCGAGAAATTGTCACTTAACGCAAACACGCGGTTCGTTATAAACTAATTTTGCACCCCCTCGGCGAGAAATTGTCACTTGACGCGAACACTTTGTTCGAAACGAAAGAACTTTGCACCTTTCGGCGAGAAATTATCACTAGACGCGAACACGTGCTTCAAAATGAACGAATTTTGCACCCTTTCGGCGAGAAATTGTCAGTTACCGCAAACACGTGGTTCGAAATTAATGAATTTTGCACCTTTTGGCGAAACGCGAACAAACTGTCCGAAAACACTACAACTTTTCACAACTACACAACACTTACATTCGAATTCGGCCCTTAAGTTGGGCGCCAGATTTAATGGGAGGTTTTAATGTGTATATTATATATGTTGTATGATACACGTGGAGTCGGGCGAACGTTGATGTTAGTGATGTTAGTGATGTTAAGTTGTCTTGGCCTCTTCTTCGTGCTGCTTCCTACCGTGGTTCGAGGGGAAAAGGGACGATTCTACTATCCAGTTCTTCTCGGTACCTACGTATCCTTAGCAGTCACTCTATTGGCTACCTCTGGCACATGCGCCGACAGAGGAAGCAGTGGCGTAACATGGCAAGGGACGCCTAGTTACGAGGCGTTCCGTTACAATTTTCAATATAGCATTTGTAACCATATGTATTATTAGGTGGTGAGACAAGCTTTTGGTTGAGGTGTACATCGACTTGCGTAAAAAGTGAGTGTAGCATATTATTAATAGGTCCCACATTATCTTCAACGGTGAAACTTGTACCGTCATCTTTGATTATTTTGACTTTCATCTGGATTAATGTCTGCGATAAATCTATGTATTCATCACCACCTCTATGAACGACAAATTCTAGCGGACTATCATCTGTAATGTTTGATAATGGCTTGTAATTTACCCACTGTCCGCTTTCTATACTTGTTTGAGTTGAGGGCAAAGCAAAAAGATCTAGTTCCGATTTTACACATTCACAAGATTTACTATGGAGAAATGACATTTTCAATGAAATATGTCCGTAGCCGAATTCTGTTGTGTTCTGTTATTATTTACACCTAACGATGCCTTTACACGAGGTTGTTTAACAAAGTTATGTATTTTATTTACTAAACGCTTTCTTTTTATACCACGATCACTACCACCACCACCACCTGATAATAACAATTTGATTTTATCACTGGCTTTGCGCTTTAAATTTTGCGTTGTTTCATTTAGACGTCCGTTAAATGATTCTTTAATAGGTTTGTTTTCTGCTATATCACCCAAGAAAGATGCACCTGATTTGAGTGCCTCAATGCCTACAGTCTTAGCACTACTTTTTACCAATGGCTGAATAGATCTTAGTAAACCTTTTAAAAAACTACCGATACCGTGCCCACGTTGATACACCGAACCGCGGTAAATGGTGCCAACGCCTGTGCCAGCTTGTTTAAGATAATAACTGTGATAAGGACAGCTATTGCTTGACATGTTTCTGCCTGAAGTGTAGTTTAACAGCTACGGTTCCAAACTGAAATGGTACTTTAGCACCGGTGTTCGTTCTTATATCTATTTCGATGTTCTCAAACTCACGTTTAAGAACAGGGACATAATCCAGTTGTATAAATGTGTGGACTTGTTGGGTACCGTACATGTATTTTGTACTGTCAACAGCAATAATACGTAAAACTTTTGCTAAAACATCACCAATCACTTGGGGTTCTATTATATCACTATACACAAAAAATTGTGGAGGTACACCTAGCAATATGTTAGCAGGGTGTGGTGATATTTTATTTAAAACATTAGTGTCAGGATCAAAACCTAATTGTAAACATAAATTGTGTGACATGCTTACATGTTGTAATGAATCACATTTTGTGGTAACCCTTACTTTTTTTGATCATTTGTATATTTCAATTTGAACTTTGTTTATCAGCACCGTATTAAGTGCATCTACAACACCTTCAATGGAATCGTAATCACCAGGTTCTATGCGGTACTTGGCCCATATCTCGTTTGAATGCGTTATATTATTATTTGCAACAGAGTCTATATGATAATCACTTGTTTTGTCTATACAATTGTTTATTATGTCACTACCAACCAAATTTGCTATTGCTGCTCGATTAACATCAGTCACGTCATACTTCAGATACACAATATTTTCTTGATCACGCACTGAAAGAATTGAACACGGAAATTGTATTTCCGTTAATGCAACAAACCACTCGCCAGTTAAATGAATCGTCTTTGGCAATTGTGTAGAAAAAGTTGTCGTGGTATTATCAGGAAAATAAGTTTTTGAGCTATCGCTTAAAAGCGTTAAATAAAATTAATTTTCAGTATTCATATTTCGTTTACGGCTGATCCAGAAATCCACGAGTTAAACTTTGCAGGGTATCCTTTCCACTGAACGAATACTTCACGTTTACCGTTTTTATACCTCTTTTTCAACACTTTATCTATTTTGAATACAGTGCTACTATTGTATTTCACCTTCTGTAATTCGTGATGATAGAAAACACCTTCTATAGATTCGTCCAACAAATCAACTAATTTATATACAACAGGTACCCTTTTAATCACTTGAAAAATTTTGAAAATTTCATCACTCCAATTACCCGTATAGCTTTTTTCGAAAATATTGTTGTATTGTGATATTCGTACGAAATCACCGGCCTTGTAGATGATTTTAACCGGTTTGACGTATGTACTGTTTTTTATATTATTGTAGACTTCAAGAACATTAGACAGATTAACATCTTTTGGAGCCATTTTGATAGTTCTATGCAGAGAATTATTGTGGCCATCAACAAAATCTTGCAAAACATCAATGTAACGATAGTTATTGTTAAATGTGAAATATTTAAACATTTTCTCTTTCAAGGTTCTATTGAAACGTTCAATTACAGCAGCTTTTACATCTGGATTTTGCGCTACATAAAAATGTGTATTATGCCGTTTAAACAATTTTTGTACATTATTAGCTAAAAATTCTTTGCCCTTATCCGTTTGTATATGAAGCGGTACACGTTTACTTTCAGAAAAAATCTCCTCAAACGCTGCAGAGACTTCATTACCCGTTTTAGATTTTAAAGGTTTCACCCATGCATATTTGCTGAATACATCTATAACCGTTAGTAAGTAACACATATTGTTATTATATTTCTTGAGACTTCGCATATCTATTAAATCAGCTTGAAAGAGGTCATCAATATTAGACAAAACATATTTGTTACGTGGAAATTTCTTCAGAACTGGTTTGTGCAGAGTATATGCATCTTCACCATGTAACCATTCTTCTATATCATTTACATGTACTTTTCCTCTTAATGCGGCTTGGAGCTTGCGTTTACTTGAAAAACTTGCTGGTACGGATGGTGTATAATAAACGTTATGAATAGTATTCATATTAGAGCTTGAAACGCTCCCAAGGTGATGTTTTATTGCGTTTGTTTCTTTGACTTTTAACTATTTTACGCCTGTATGGTGTACTAGTGCTGCTACTACTATTAGGTGTGTAATCGTTCATAACCAAACTTGAATCTGGACTGTCAGTGTGTTGTGGTTGTGCTTTATTTAAAAGTTGATGATTGCTGCTACCTATTAAAGTTAACGGCACATTTTTCTGTTTTAAAACGTCAGCAAATTTCTGCCATCCTGTAGATGTAGCATGGCGTTTGCGATTCCTCACGAAGTCATTTATCAAATCTGTAATGTTTGAACCTTCAATTGGTGCATTTTGTATATAAACAAGACCACTATCATCCCAACTACTTCCACCATCACGTCGAATAATTTCTAGCAAAGTTTTTCCTTTTTCTTGCAAACTCTTAGGTAAGGTTTGTACAATATCAAAATACTGATTATCATTTGTCTGTACGCCTACATTATTTGACGACTGTACTAATGAAGAAGAATCTGTGGCGATGGTTGTTGTAGTGTTTGGTGCCCCGTTATCACTTTGCGTAATCTGTTGATGAGGCATTACAACAGGTAAATGCATAATTTTTCTATTACCACTAATGACATTTAAATACCTGTGTAGGACCTGCTCATATTTCACCCACTTCTCTCGATCAGAAATCTTTGTATTGTTTAAAATTGCTGACATTTCTTCGTCTAACTTTAATATTGTTTTCGGTTCAGTACATTTATTTTGATTTAAACGTTCTAATACCTCCGGTTCTATCATTATCATTTTCTTAATGTGTTGCATGATGTATATATTAGTACTATTATTGTTATTATTATTATTATTTGAAAAGACTACTTAATACACCTGTTAACAACGGTGCTAATAGTAATGGCAAAAACGCGCCACCTTTCTGTTCTATTAAACGTTTTCTTTCACTAAGAGAAGTACCTTTAGAGATGATTTTACGTAATACTTTCTTGTGTCTTGATAATTTGACTTTTTGTTGCTTTTTGAGCGGCACACGACCTTTTAATGTATTGTGAGCACATTCACATATACAATGTACCAGGTCTTTATCAGCAGCTTTTAAAATAGCTTTTCGGTATTGAGGTTTGGTTTTATGTAGAAATTTTAACATAACAGCATTGTTCATCAATGTACGAGACATTGCACACGAATGAATAAAATACAATAACGTTCATCAATTTATCTATTTATTTATATTGTATTTTTGGTAAATATACGTAGTAGGGCGCTTGTCCTGGTAATATATTCGTTCTGTATCTAAGAAAGTCTGGTGTTTCTTGTTTTAAATCAAACAGTAGGTAACCGTGTGATCTTCTCGTGGCATCTGCATAAGCTTGTTGGACAAATATTGTTTTCAGGATATACTTGTCTAGCAAAATGGTTAATCTGAGCTCTATCGCGAGGATTTTTAAAATACACTATATAATTGGCATTCAGTGATATATCCCTTTGACCTTTACCTTGATGAAATATGTTCTGTGTAATATAAAATACACTTAAATTTCTGTGATGACTACCTTTTGTAAAGATATCTACAACACATTCACCAGACTCCCTCATCAAATCGTCAATTATAATCAGAACGGGCTCATTACCTTCAAACTCTGTTGTATTGGGGATACCTTGTCTAAATTCTATAAATATTTCTTCATATGACACTTCGCCATCCTTAGCATCCTCATTATGATTATACAACGGTTGCCATTCATCGTAATACCATACCACTTTACTAAATTTAGTATCACTTAAAGAATCCAGATTGTTCAAAAAGTTTTTTGTAAAATATGTTCTACCACATGCTGTTGGTCCTGCAACTATACATGTGAAAGGGTGCTTGAAACGTACATCCATTACTATAATTATGTATACCTCGCAAGATCGTCTTCCACAAAATAACTTTAAAACAGTAAACATTCCACTTATATATATTGTAGTGATTCGTGCCCCCAAATACTCAAAGATAAAAAATTGAAGTTTTTATTTTAATTTCAATCAATGTAATTGCGAACACAATACACTTACCCTCGATCAAGGGGGGTACTTTTACTCAAAGCTGGCTGGCTCTCGGCTGGATCTAAGAAAAATTATGGACCTCTACGTTGTGTTTTAATTAAGACAATTCGCCTGAAAATGGGAGTAAACTGTGCTCCCTAATCTTTAGACAAATTCGTATTTCTTAGTGACCAAATTCGGATTCAGAGTAGTGCCGTACTAATGGGTACGGAAAAATACACAATCATCAAAAGAACAAATTTATTAACTAAATTGACATGGTGGAAGTTTGTGGTTCGTGACAATCCGCGAGTGCTTAGTCTAACGAACATACATGCGGAGCGTTACTTTTGGTTCATTTCGCCTAGATAGACGGGTACAGATTTGGCTACAGATGGTATAAGCTCGTTCAGATATGGTGTATTAGAAAAATATGACATAATCATATAGCTGCAATGTTTTATTCTAACATAGGTCATAGCAAACGGTGTGGTGATAGATTCTGGTGATCAAAAGGGCGAGTACATCGACGATATGTGGTTGAAGAGAAAAGTTCAATGTTTGAAGAAAATTTCATAGATGTTGGAGAGATTAATTAGTCGACGATTACCTAGAATTGGAAGGAGGCTTGGGATAAGAGAGGGATGACTGTTGGATGTGCGTTATCTTGAATTCACAACAGAGAAAATAAAATTAGAAATTGTTTACGTTATGCTGGTTAACTGATAACTAGGGCTCGGCTCTATTCATGCCACTAACTACGCCGCCGCTCGCTGCTTGCCAACTATTCTAAATACTGCCTTGCCCCTTGGAAATGAGTTGCCTAATTTAATTGTAAATCCAGTCAAATTAGCACCTACGGTCGTGTCGTCAAAATTTGGTGCCTAAACTTCCCTGGCGCTTAGCTAAGATTCCCTCGCGTCGCGGTAGCCGGTCCCCGGGTAACAGAAGGTAATTTAACGACCCGTTATGCCTTTCTTGCTCCATCGATGGCAGTTAATTAATTTTTATTATTTATTTAGCGAAGGGTTGGTTTTTTTGGGATAACTGCATTTTACCTATCCCCTTGGGGCATCAGTAATAAAAATGTTTAGGCTTAAGCCAGGGTCTCGGACCTCTTTATTCCCTCGATGGACACAACTTCGTAATAGTCGGAAAACACCCCTGGAAAACACCGGTAGACACGAAGGTCTTGTTCGAATTCCCCGAACGAAATTTATCCGACCATGGGAAATGGTTAAATGGAAGTAGGGAGCGCAGAACTGTATTCAAGAAATAAAACAAGACTTGATCGTCTTGCTGAGATCGCTGAAAGGGTTTCCACCACAGTTTTCTACTGTTGGGTGAGAACTTGATAATGATTCAACTTGACGTGACGAAGTCACGTTGGACAAGAAGAATTTAAGAATTAGAAGCTTGCTCGTAAGCAAAACCTGAAGGCTTTGGGGAAGTTATTTCCACATTTGTTAAATCACCTTTGCTACAACCGTATGTTCTAATTATGGACTAACCTGGATCTTCGCACCGGAAGAGACATGTTGCTGCTAGAAATGGGAGTGCCACCTGGTAATCCAAAAAGGGTTGATCAACCACTTTCAACACAATCACCGGCACTTTGTTCGGACGCGGCTTTTCCGTGATTCTAAACCAAACTTGACTTGAAGAAACACAGTGAAAGAAACACAAAAAATTATAAACCCAAACGGAAATTAATAAAAGCTAACGAAATTTAATTGAGACGGTGAAAAGCACAAACTCGAAAATTCGGAAGATTCACGGGACGCCGTTCGATAAAATCAATACCGACTGTCGTGAGCTCGGAAGTTCGAATCTCCATCCCGGTCCTGCTCCCAGGGCGCGCTTATAACTGGGACGGGGTTGGAACGCGTTGGTGGTGGTACCTTTCGAAATTGACCCTTAAGGAGCCTCGTAATCGTGATTGATCTTGGAAGCTTTGATTAGCGTGATTTACCTAATTACCGTGTAATTAACGAAGGTACTCCTGGAAGAGAGTACTAGATTTACCAAGAAACCATGAACATGAGAAATTTTAGAGTTTCTTTAGAACCAATTAAAGTCAACGCTCCTTAATTAATTTAATTCCTGAAATTACTGGAGTAGAACTACCGAAAGTTGTTGGTCGGTTTTAAAAAGGGTTTTGCTCTTAGTGGCGGTGGTTTTGCTGTATTTAAGGAAATTTAGTGTACTTTCTGATAAAATTAAACTAATTTATTGTACGGTAAAATGAGGCAACTTTAGCGCTGTTGGTGGGGTTTTCGTTCCCGCTTGCGTACTTTCGGGGTCTCGAGTACCGAAACGGCCGGTAGCGCCCTACAATTTGGGATTGGTCTGTCGTAATAGAGATGTCGCCAGTGGTACTGAATTAAAGGGCAGTAACAAATTTACGTCAATAACATCAACCCTTCGGTAATTCCTTCTTCTAGTTACAAGTATTATCATTACCTAAATTGTTAGTAACTCCCGGAAAGATAAACCAATCGAATTTTATGTTTTTGACCCTGGATAAGACTTGCATTTGTGATAATTCAAGAGGGTGAAGGTTCCCATTCCTTTGTTGCCCGTTTTTCGATTGCGTTACCTTTTTAGGGATGAAATTATGATAAATTACAAGTATCTTGGTACTTTGACGACGGGTGTCAAAACCATATCCGACAGTAGACGATCGCGATGGTGTTACATGCTTTATGCTAAGTTATCTACGTGGTTAGTTTAGATTAAACAGTTTCGATAATTAAACTTCTTTGTTAATTCGCTCGTTTTTCGCGTTTCTTTGTTCCTCCGCGAGATTTATGTTAGTTTCGTGCAAATGGTCTAGTTCTTGGAAGAAATTAGTTCGGCATTCTTAGAGCAGGTCCTATTGACGCACATGTGTGCTAAATGGCCCTCGAGTACCGGCGGAAGGCACCCCGCTAGCGGCCCAGATTTCGCCGGTTGAAAGGATGATAGCTTTATGACTTCCCGGGTTGACTTTTAGGGTGGTTCGGACATTATGTTTAATTATCGAGCTGTTTTCACACGGATTTCTAAGTCTAAATTACAAATAGCCGCTGCCGTTGTTACATCTGGAAACACTAAACTGTTTCCGGGCATTTCTTAACTATTTTTCAAAGACCGACCGGGTTGGAATTTCGTAATGTCTTTTGTGAATGTTGTTTGTCCCGCACTTGGATAAAAAAAAAATATTTTTCTGCGACTCACTGCAATATATATATAAACAACGATTACTTTAATATATAGTTTTATTTATTATTATTGTTAATACTATTTACATTTCTTAGAAATAATTAAAATTATTAAAAGTTGCCATATGTTTAAGCTTATATTCTACATTCAACTTAATGTTATAATAAAATTTACACACAAATTCATGTGCTTCATCACTGTCTTCAAATATAGTTTTAACTAGTTCATACATAGTATCCTCCATGTTACGTTGCGTTCCAAATATAAGGCTAGATATCCTATCTGTGAAAACATCGAAATTCACAAACTTGTCTTGCCTATCATGTAAAACTTCCATGCGTGATAAAAAATTAGATGCCATACGTTGAAAAAGCTTCAACGTCGCCGCCGTAACACGCACATTTTCAAAGTCTTTTAATTTGGGACTTAATTGATGAAACTTTAACACACCACCTGATAGCATATACACGTTATAATTACGCAACTCGGCTATAAGTTCTTCTTCAGATTCATCACAATCTTTATTTTGAGAGCTTTGGATCATTCTTGGCAGTTCTTGTAGGAAATGCTTCAAGTCTTCAAAATTAAAACTCATAGCTGCAGTTCTTTCTTGATTCAAAATTCGCAATGTAGCTTCGTTGTTATCGAACGGATCAAGACCAATGCTTACGAGTCTACTCCCTGATCGTGTTAATGGAAAAACCGCTCATCGTACAACCTCTTCTTCTCACGTTCAACATTTCTATTTTCAGACAATGCCTGTGTATGTGCTGTATAAATGGACAAATAATCTTCGCTAAAATCGTTTTCTTTGATGGTTTCCTTACGAGCACGTTTACCGTATATGCCGGACACTTCACCATTAGACTTCTTCTTCTTGTCACAACTCATTTCACGTTATGAAAAACAAACAGCTACTATTAGAACTAGCGAAGACACTTCTGCGTTAGTTTACGGTTAACTAAATATTAGGACTGCTCTCGATTGTATTTATGGCAACTGACACCTTCATTTTACATTCCGCAAATAAATGAAACCTTAATCTGTACTTTTAATGTTTCACAAAAATCGAAAACTTGTTATTTAGGTAATTTTCAGAAATGCAGACCCCTGTCATTAGTCAATCACGAGTCAAACCACTTCGATAATCTGCAGAAAGGAAATGAGATTGTTAATGTAAACATTACTTTTAATGTTTTCACAAAATTCCAAGTCGATAGATAATTAGGTAATTTGCAAAAAATGCAGCCATTAGACACCTGTTAAGTACCTGTCAATCATAAACACCATTAGGTTATCGACACCATTACCGTAATCAATGCCATTAGCGTTATCAGTGCCATTAACTTATCAGTCCATTACCACAATCGAATCCTCAACACTTCTACTCATGGGTTAGATCAGTGAGGTCACGTTTGGTGGCATGTACATGATAGTAATGCATTAATCAATGTTCGTCTGCTGGTGGATGGCTTGGCGCATTGTTTAACAATAATAATGCCCTTCTATTAAGAATAATTGAGTTCAGCGCATTTCTGTCAGCTGTTGTACCCCGACTCGAGCAGAGCTCCACTCGGATAGCTTCGGAACTATCATGCTCTGAATCGAGCCGAGCGGCAGTCTTGTAGTCTGTCTCGAACCCCGAGCATAGCAAGGGGAGCACACAACTGTGCGGCTTTGTATCGCTTTGTTAATTAATAAATCATTAATCATTTTTCATACTCGCCACCTCAATTTATTTTGTTTACCCGTTTCACACTCTCCTGCTTTAACACCTTCATGGTAGACCTCCATTATCTAAAAATTCTTTAACCTGAAATTATGAAGGTACGGTATAAAAATGTCAAATTTATGAACAGTTGATGTTCTTACACTGAATAAAATTAATTTTGAAGGTATTCGGAAAAATGTCTGTTAGCATTCAAGCTGTTTTAAAATGGTTATAATTCACAGGACAAAATTTGAATTCACCCAAGTTAAAGTTGGCTACAATCCCTGAGGATGCTTGACTCAACCAAGTGAAAAAGAAATTGTAAATACCAATAATTTACAAAAGTCCGTGTCTAACCACACGCTAACGTGTGGCGTATCCTAGAGTTAACCACACGCGTATACGCGCTATTAGTAAATACGTCACACGTTAGCCTAGGTCAAGTCATTGGATGCCAATAAGCTCCGGCTCCCATAAGAATTAACACAGAAGCAAAGTTTGAGGCTCTCATATTGTTCAACCAGCCATATTTAACGGGGTGGCTAACTTGATCCACAATTCTGTGACATTTTTTCGTGATTCCCAACCATTTTCGTGTAAATTAAGCGCACGACAACTGAGCAATAAGTATTTGAACCTCACGGTGCAAAAGTGGGCGTAACTACGAAAACCATCGGCGCTGTTTCTGTTGTCTCCTAACAATATTTAGCAGTGCAACTAAGTGGATCCATAATTCAGTGACATTTACCCGTGATATCCAACGATTTGTCTGTACATTATACGCACAATTACCAAGTAAATTGCATTTTAACGTCAAGGTCAATGTAACTTGGGAAAGGTTAAAGTGGAATTTTCTAAATTATTGCTATTTACAATTTTCTCTTCGCTTGGTTGAGTCAAGTATCCTCGGGGATTGTAGCCAACTTTAACTTGGGTGAAACAAATCTTGTCCTGTAAATTATAACCATTTCAAAACAGCTTGAATGTTAACAGACATTTTTCCGAATACCTTCGAAATGAATTTCATTCAGTGTAAGTACAGCAACTGTTCATAAATTTGACATTTTTATACGGTACCTTCATAATTTCAGGTTAAAGAATTTTTAGATAATGGAGGTCTACCATGAAGGGCATTATTATTGTTAAACAATGCGCCAAGCTATCCACCAGCAGACGAACATTGATGAATGCATTACTATCATGTACATGCCACCAAACGTGACCTCACTGATCTAACCTATGGATCAGAATGCAATACGTCTTACAAAACTATTTTATGGTAAAAATTTGTTAGTTTTTTCAAAGATGAATTAGGTATTTATTACACATAAATTTAAAAAAATCGACATCAGTTATCATTTTATTTGCTTATTATGTATGTATATACTTTGTACTTTTAAATGTTAGGTGGTTAATGTAATAAACATCCTGCAAGTATCATTGTTGTGTATATCTAGAAATTTTGACGCAACTTCATCAACGTTAACAAGAGCTGATCGACTTTGGTGAGTTTCTGTACATTCCATTTGAAATAGAACTTCACTTCAATATTTTCCAGGAATTCACACAGGCTCGTCAAAATACTTGCGGTAGGAACTCCAGATGTAAAGAAAGGCAAAATGATCTCAGAAATTTGACTATGAAAAGCGTAAAATTTTATTATTTTGATGATCTTCTCCCTTCTGTCGATTTCTATTTATAATAATAATATTTCGGCCTCAAAGGCAGAAGTGTGAAGTGTGTGACTGCTGTAGAAGCAGCGGGAGCTAAAGGAGTGAATGTAGAAGGAACCGGTACGAATTCTTCTCTTTTGACAGCTTTGGCTGGAAACAGCTCCTACACAGGCGTCATACCGGTATTGCTGATAGCTTCATCCTGTTGGCTTTTAAATAATGATTATTACATTATGTACATTTAGATAGTTCACTTACTTTTATATTAGAATAGCATCTGGGACCTCAATAAAATTGACTTGGTAGTTGTGGATTTAATGTATACAAAAATCGTAATAATAATGCACATCTTGGTAGATCTGCATTATCTAAAAATCCTTTTACCTAAAATTATGAAGGTACCGTATAAAATAGTCAAATTTATAAACAGTTGCTGTACTTACATCTGGAATAAGATCCATTTCGAACGTATTCGGAAAATGTCTGTTGCCATTCATGCTGCTTTGGAATGGTTAAAAATTACAGGACAGGATTTGTTTTCAACTAAGTTAAAGTTGGCTACAATCCCCGAAGATGCTTGACTCAACCAAGCGAAAAAAAATAGTAAATACCAACAATTCACAAAATACTGACAAAATTCCACGGTAATCTTTCCGAAGTTACATTGACCTTGACACTAAAATGCGATTTACTTGGTACTTGTGCGTATAATGTACAGACAAATCGTTGGATATCACGGGTAAATGTCACTGAATTGTAGATCCACTGAGTTGCACTGTTAAATATGGATAGTTGATTGTTAGGAGACAACAGAAACAGCGCCGATGGTTTTCGTAGTTACGCCCACTTTTGCACCGTGAGATTCAAATACTTATTACTCGGTTGTCGTGTTCTTAATTTACACGAAAATGGTTGGGAATCAGGAAGAAATGTCACAGAATTGTGGATCAAGTTACCCACCCCGTTAAATATGGCTGGTTGAACAATAAGAGAGCCTCAAACTTTGTTTCTGTGTTAATTCTTATGGGAGCCGGAGCTTGTTGGCATCCAATGACTTGACCTAGGCTAACGTGTGACGTATTTACTAATAGCGCGTATAGAGAAACGTCAAATATCGCTGCCGGCGGTGACGTCTGCGTAGGCGCGATGCTGATCGGCGTAGTTTTGAATTCTCAGACCGGAGTGAGAGAGTTCTCTACCCACGAAAAGTTTTAGTTTGATTAAAAAATTCAACAGAGATTTAAAGCTTCATGAAAAGCAAAAATTTACCATTAAAGGCAGTAGGAAGATTAAATCGGTTTCAACTGCTAAATATTTAATTAGCCTTGTGTTAATTTAGTAAGAGGCGCAATATGGATGCGTTATATAATAGTTTAATTATAATCAGGATCATTTCTTTTCACGCCACTGTTGGGCGTGTTCTAGGGTGATTTTAACTCGTGTATGGGAAGTTCCCAGAAATTCGTTTACGTAGTGATTATTTTACAAGCATTTAGTTTTTTGGGCGTTGCGGCATATATTAATGTATTAAAGTGGGTAACAGTGAAACACTATTGACTATTAAGTGTCGGGACTTTTAAAATCGCATCAATTCGTAGGTAAAAGTAAGCAATAATAAATATTTCATTTGTACTATTAAAACAAGTTGGCAATATTGTAGTTAATAGTGTACATTGGCATGTGAATAAAAATTAGGAAGCATTAGGTTCTACTAACAAGTAGATACAACTAAAGTTGTCGAAGTTAATTGTTATTTTTTTTCGAACAGTTTCTATATGGCGACATTAAAGAAAACTCACTCCTGTGCCGCTTTGGATTGTAGACCACAGGCCACGGTATTTCATTTTCCGAACCCTGATCGCAACTTGGATTCATATGTGAGTGTGCGGAGCAATTAAACAAATAAGAGTAAGATAACGTAGAAATGTATTTAGTGTGGTACGACTTGCTGCTAGGAGTTCTGGTGGCCAAAAGACATGGAGTGTAGTTCCCAAAAATACAACTAAACTTGAAAACCCCCACCCTCTCACCAAACATTGGTCTAGGGGGTGGGACCACCCCCGCACTACCTAAGGTTAGCGCGCACATACTCCCCACCTTGACAAGTCGTCAATATAAAAAAGATACATACAAGAAATAATGAACATACATAAGGCGCTCTAGATAGTTTAGCTTCTGTAACATCAACATTAAATTACACATTAATTAATTAAATTACGTGATTACAATTACAACTGCAGGAAAAAACTGAAACAAAATTATTTTGAGCAAATTAAAAAAAAACATGGGTATACATATTATTAAATATACAGACTGTCAAATTGCAAATGAACATTAAATGACCAGCCCACCAAATGAAAGTAAATCAAACCCTTTGCAAATAATTAAAAATCTAGCGAGCAAATTTATAAAATAACTGGCATTAGCCAAAGAACAAAGAAAAATCTTTTGCATCAAACTTAAATAACATGCAAAGAAAACAAAAAAAAAAAAACAATCACAAATTATGATTTACAATGTTCACGAATAAAAGGAGAAATAAAAGTACATATACACCTGCCCTTACGGAGGGCTTTGCGCACATCTTTGCAACCGCGCACTGTCGCACACACAAACACTACCGACGCCCAATTACGCTGCAGGATCGGCATCGGACTCAGACTCCATGGGCACGGCTAGCTTTCTGGTGCTGCGTTTAAGCACCCTTCAGCAGTCTGGATGGTAACCACTCGAACTTCCTTATCAGGGCCGAGATGGACCTCGATAACCCGATCTAACTTCCACATCAAGGGTGGACTGTTATCCCCGGAAATGAGCACCATACATCCCGGTATTACTTGAAAATCATCTGATTCTCGCCATTTTTTTCCGCCTCTACATTTCCATCAGCACCTCCAGTTGTCACCGCTTCCAAACGATTTTCTGGAACCTGTTATAGGTTTGGCTCCACAGGAGCCACAAGCGGCTCTCCAATTAGGAAATAACCCGGAGTGAGAACTTGCTGGTTATTGGAATTATTGCTGAGAGGGGAAAAGGGACAGGAGTCTATGATAATTCTAACCCACAGTGTGGTAATTTCTTCAAAATTTAAAGTATTACCTAAAACGCTATTCAACTGCAGGATATTTAAAAAATGCGCCAGATGTCAATTCGCCAAGTAGCTCTAGGTGTATCACCTTAGTCACTAAGCAAATGAAATAAGCAGCGCAATAGCCGACAAAATCGGTTGATTTTCAATAAACCACCGCGCCAAAAGCTTTAATAGATTAGCCCAAAAAATCGCATAGGTTATATAAACTACGCTCGCGATTGCGGTCCATCCCGGAAATTTTATGTAAGGTAGAAATTGCAGCAGCGCCAAAAAATCTCTCCAAAGAGCCACGACAGAAGCAGGTAATTTTTCATCCCAATTTACCTTCAATAACCATAACCGCTGCAGAATGAGTTTTCCCTTGACAATGACCGGGGCAATAAACCCAAGAGGATCACACAGCTGCGACACAATTGACAAAGAGGCCGTTTCGAGACCTTCTCCGAAACAGGTAAAGCCTTTATTCAAAAAATAAAACAGTCCGAGGAACATTTCCAGGACAAACCTAAAATAAATCCTAGAGGATCAAACAGCTGCGACCCAAATGACAAAGAGGCCGTTTCAAAACCTTCTCAGAAACAGGTAAAGCCTTTATTCAAAAAATAAAACAGTCCGAGGAACACTTCCAGGAAAAACCCAAAGTTTTGGAAATTCTCAATTTTCGTACAAAGGAGTCCGTAATAAAATTCAATTGTAAACCTGGATCCCATAAAGTTCGGCATCGAACCCACCGACCATCTACTGCAACAACCAAAACTACCGTTGTGGACAATAGTACTTGATTGGGAAAGGAACAATGAGTAGAGATGCTAGCACATAAATTTATCACCGACAACTCATTTGAGGGACCGAAGCCTAAATGTAACAAGGAATGATGCAATTGCTTGAAACTAAAGCATCTAGACTGCGATTTGCACTCTGCCGTTTTATGACGTTTCGTTGCAAGCCAATTCTTGCATAATTGCAAGTTAGAGCATATTTTAATGCGCTCATTAGGAGCCAAAAATTCAGAACAATCCTGTATATAATGCGAAGCGTCTTTATAATGAAAACAATATGACAGTTTTCCTTCGCCCTTGGTCGCAACGTACGACCTTTCAACTTTAATTTGGCGTCGCGGATATTCTAATTTTTCCGGTACGGTCTTCAGATTTTCTAATGGCTTCAAAAGTCTAGCTCGTTGTGGAACTAACTCAAACTGTTCATACGAAGGGACTGCAATGTCCAACGTATTTTCCCATAACTGGGTGGACTCCACGTGGAATTTCTGCACATGATCTTCGACAATTAATTGTTCATTCTGATACCGCGTTTCGAGCAACTTCCACACCATATCATACCCCTGATCCGATATTTCCACCGCGGCAATGGCTTGTAACGCGTCCCCTTTTAGAGCCGAAATTAAATAAAGTAGTTTTGAACAATTATCGATGCCAGTATTACTATGGATCAAACCTTTGAAGGCATTAGAAAATGACCGCCACGCCGTGTGAGACCCGTCAAACGACGGCAAATTTATATCCGGCAACTTAACAACAGGCCTACGCACCGAAAGAGTTGCCGGTGTCGATTTTGGAAATGAACTTACTAATTCTCTAATCAATAAGAGGGCTTCATCATAACAAATCTCAAAATTGACGAAATTGTCAAGCGCCTCCTTTTCTGCTTCTTCATCCCCATCGACCAAACATAAAATGTCTGTATAAATTTCCTCAAATTTCTCCTTCAATGGAGGAAGAGACTCCAATTTGAGTTGCACCCTACTCTTGTCGGTATTATTATCAAACTTTTCAACCTCGTTGATTAACCGAGTAAGAGTGCCCTTAATAATACTCCTAACAGTTGATAAGCGTTTTAATTCTTGCGATGCTTCCATCGTAATTAAAAACAAATATACGCTTAACAAACCAAAAAATAAAAAAATAAGTCGATTATGAAATAATTACACCGTTACCTCACATAAGATGACCAACACTGTTAGTCAAATTTCCACAATCATGGATTAAAAGATAAGGACGGGAATAAACACTAAATACAAGAACAAAGGAATAACTTTGAGAGCCGCTTACCTTTCTCTAACTGCTTCCACGAAAATATATTCGAAGGACCACCACAGAAACATTAATAAAATAATTCCACTGATTCAAAAAACATCCGGCTCGAAGGACCAAAATGTGCGGAGCAATTAAACAAATAAGAGTAAGATAACGTAGAAATGTATTTAGTGTGGTACGACTTGCTGCTAGGAGTTCTGGTGGCCAAAAGACATGGAGTGTAGTTCCCAAAAATACAACTAAACTTGAAAACCCCCACCCTCTCACCAAACATTGGTCTAGGGGGTGGGACCACCCCCGCACTACCTAAGGTTAGCGCGCACAGTGAGAAACATCTGATTCTAGTTGTTGACGATTGTCAGTTGCGGCTATACATCTTTGAATTAACCTGCAGGTAATCATAAGTTATCTCGTTATTTTTCTTACATATTATGTTTATTTTATTTTTCTTAAGGGGCTAGAGAGTCTACCCAGTTAGATTTGCAAACAGCAATAATTGCCGAGCAACATTTACTGTCGCAGCAGGCCTTTACAACTCCACCCAAGGATGAAGGAGTTGGGTGTCGATTATCTAGAAGAACGTCTAGTTCGTACAGGTAATTTTCATTTTTTTTTTGATAATACACATATTTATATAGATTTCAAAATCGTGACTCATTATTTTTCCAGAAATATCGCGGCAGGCATCTATACTAAAGAGGCGACAATACCGTAAGATGCTGGTGGTAGTAGATTCTCTTTCCTTCCTACCAACATTCTTTACACTGTGACTTTTAGATGTATGTACTTCTGTTACTATATACGCAATTAGCAAAGCCCTCAGTTTCTGGAAATTATTGTGGTAGTAGGATAAATATTGTCTACTCGTAGTTACAATGTTGTATGTTGGAAATTTGTAAAAGGCAATTGTTATACATTAAGCTTCGGTTGCACAAAGCGTGATTAAACTCTCATCAAAATTGTGATAGGTGATTACAGAGCCATCTGCTGTTTTTTTAAGAATTTAAAATAAAGCAAAGTTAACATTCTTGCAGAATGTAACAAACGCTTAATGTCCAGTTATTATAATACATTTTTTAGAGTGCCACTTGCTAAACTCTTATCACAGTGCAACTGGGCCTGTATCTAAAGAACTTCATTTTTACAGTTTCACATTTCTTTCCAGAATTTTGTATATTTATAACACACTACATCTAGAATTGTAAAGTATAGATACTGTAATTAGTTAATAGATATGTGTAAGACATGCTATATTGTTATGTTGAAACTTATCTTACCACCAATAATAATTAAGCTATAAAAAAAGAATGTTAATTGGTAGAGTTAAATTTTCATTGAATATATTTTTTTAATTTTTGGATATATTATTAAACACGTCTACCATATTAATCTTAATTCATTTATAACTACCTGCTGTATTATTAGTAGTATACTTAGTAGCATTTTATTCTAATATATCATTAAGAATATACACATTTTGATGTAAAATTGGTTGTAATTCTTTTCAAAGCATAAAATATTGTTTCATAAGTCGCAATATTCTAATATTGTGTTTTATGATACAATATCCTTTGCTTACAATACCTCACAATTATTATATAAAAAAATATATAATAAACATTTCAAATTTGCCGCGCTTTTAGTTGATTAGTTGCCATTACAGAGATGGCGCCACTAAATCAACCGAATTAATTCCATTGAGTTGGCGTTCTAGAGAGTATTTTCTATGGATCAGACGTTTGACGTTTTGTGTCGTGTCGTGTTTGGTTCACAAGTAGCACACGTGCTAGACGTTCTTTGTTTTGTATAAATTTACCAAGAAATTAATCAAAAATTTAAAAATTGTCAATATGGGACACCATGGTGAATATACTTGAACCAGCATTGACCTTACTTTTAAATTTTCGCAATTTTAGCAAAAAAGAACAATGTAGAACCCAAACAAAGCACTAAAGAAAAACTTAAAAGCATAAAAAAGGAACGCAAACAGAAATTAAAAGAGAAACGGGCTCGCTTGATAGTCCGAAATTTACCGTTTGCCACAACTCCGGAGAATTTAAGGGAGTATTTTGAGAAGTTCGGAGAAATAGAAGACGTTACCTTATTAAAGAAGGAAGATGGGAAATTGGTGGGATGCGGGTTTATCCAATTTAAATTAGTACAGAAAGCTGCAAAAGCTAAATATCACACTAATGGAAAACCATTCCTTCAACGTAATATTCAAGTGAATTTTGCTAAGGCTAAAAATTCATATGAAAAATTTGTGGAAGTAAAAAAGGAACCATTAAATGAAACAGAACTGAAAGTTAAAGATGAGCCTATTGACATTGATGAGTTAGATGAGAGTACCTCTGAACTTAGTGAAAAGCACAATGATTCTACTAGCAATAGTGACGGTGGTAGTGACGGTAGTGACATGGAAAAAGAGATTCAGTCTGAAGTTGAAGAAGAAAATACAGGAAGTGATGAAAGCGACGAGATAGCTTCAGTTGAAGAGGAAATAAAGCCACGAGTGGTATCCAATGATGTTTCAGAGGGAAAAACCATATTTATTAAAAATGTACCGTTTACTGCTACGAATGAAAACTTAAAACAGTGCATGTTGCAATTTGGACCTGTATATTACGCATTAATTTGCATGGATAAGAATACAGAGCATTCCAAAGGCACTGCATTTGTTAAGTTTGTGGTAATTAAACATCATGTTTCTCAGTTTATTTGTTACGTTTTAGTTTTAATTTTACAGGCAAAAGAAGATGCAGAAAAGGCTTTGAGCGCAGGAACTGAACTTACTTTATTGGGCAACGTTTTAGATTGTCACAAGGCATTAAATCGATCTGAAATGGACCAGAAGACTAGTTATAATGATAAAAAGAATCATCCAAGTGATAACAGAAATTTATACTTAGTTAAGGAAGGAGGTGAGTTATTTTTGTGCGTGATTTTTTCTTTTTGTAAAAAACTGTAACGTCTATTGGGCAATTGTTAAACAGATTCAGATATTTAGTTTCAAACAGCAGTCACTTTCCCATAAAAAGAAAACTTTAACTGTTTGTCTGTTGTGAATGGTAACATGGGAAACTAAAAAGTTATATAGTAGACGCCCCGTTATCCGGAATCCGGTTATCCGAAACGCCGAGTTATCTGAAACGATACTGAAAATCAATTCCGCCGTATTATCCCAAATAATTTGAAACGGGACGCCGTATTATCCGAAATTCGAATGCATACACCCAATAATATCCTTCTTGGAAATATTATATGTATACATAACAAAATTTGATTTTGAAGTCAAGAACGGAAAGAATGCGTTGACGCAAACTAAGATTACTTCATTTTGTAAATAATTTTTAACGTTATATTATGTACTCCTATTAATGTTGAGTTTGTGGAGTTGTTGTTTTTTGATCTGAATAAATATTTAACGAATTGACGAGTAAAATATGTAACCTCCGTATTATCCAAACTTTCAGTTATCCAAAATGGCCTAAGTCCACATTGTTTCGGATAACCGGGCGTCTACTGTAGTAATATTATTTGCGCTATCTCGACGACTTCAACTTGAAGATGAGGTTTAATTAAGAAACCAGTTCAAAAACTACACTGAGACACAAAATAAAGACATCTTGTGATTCTGTATTTAGCTGAATTCTATTTCTAGTCATTGCTTCTATAATTTTAAAACCATCTTGTTTTGTTATGCTAATTGGTTTTTGAAAATATTTTTGCAGTAATTTTGGCAGGAACCAAAGCGGCTGAGGATGTTTCCGCAAGTGACATGGCAAAACGCCTTCAATTAGAACAATACAAGACCCAAATGCTAAGAAAATTAAACATGTTTGTATCAAGAGACCGTCTGGTTGTCCATAATCTCCCCGCGAGCTGGGATGACAAGAAGCTTCGAACACTCTTTGAGAAATATAGTAACAAATCAGCGATAATCAAGGAAGCTAGGATAATAAGAAATTTAAAAAATGTTGATGAAAATGGAGTTGGATCTTCAAAACAATTCGGTTTTGTGGCATTTACTAGACATGAAGACGCTCTATTTGCTCTCAGAGCCCTCAATAATAATCCAAACATATTTTCGCCGCAAAAGAGACCAATCATCACTTTTTCTATTGAAAATAAGTCAGTAATGAAAACTAAACAAAGACGTCTAGAAAAGTCTCGAATGAAAAACCCTAATTGTAAAGATTTCGATTTTAAGCCTAAGAAAATCAGTGAAAAAAATACACCAGTAGACATAGATCTTGCTGAACAAGAGAAGTTTACTGGAGTTAATTCTAAACCCGGTGTACAGAAAATGAGAAGCAGGTATAGTCTTAAAACGCAAGCCAAGTTACACCACGAACATTTGAAGAACAAGAAAAAAAAGGAGAAGTTTTCTAAAAAGTCACTGAAGGAAAAAAGGCAAGTTAAACTGTTTAAACCCAGATTATTTATTTTTTTTAGATTGAAAACTAGCTACTAAAATATTAGTGAATAATACCTGCATGAAAAATTAAGCAAAAAGATAACAACAACGTAAAAGTAGTTTACTTAAGTATTACAAGATCGGCCGATATTAGCCGACAATAATTCCACCTACTCGCAGGATTCTTCAAGGATATTTCTTTTTTTAAATTAAAGCCTCTTTACTTCTGAAGTGTTCAAACATGGACGAGTTAGTCAAATGTTGGTACAAAGTAAATGTTTTTTTTTTGCGTACGGTAAACGTTATTTCCAAATGGCATACCAGTTATAAAGGTTGGTTATCTTCACTTTTACAGTCTGAATCAGATGTAGATTGCAAGTCTATTGCATGCGTTATTTATATGTGTAGGAATGGTTGTAATTTTGTCATCTGAATCCCAGTAGTCAAAAGAATTCAAGCATCCAATATTAAACTCCATAAGCAAGACAAACTGGTAGGCATTAGTGGTATCAACGGAAACTCATTTTGATCAACAGTACATAGTAAATTAGACATTACCATATTCATAAAGAAAATCATATTGTTAAATATACCTTAGCACTGAACAATCCGTAAGTACGCCAAAAATTATTAATAAGTACCCTTACAGGGCGGTCATCGGCTCAGTATGTGTCAATTCATACAATCTGCCAAGGATTTTGTCATGCTTGATTTTCATCAAATCCATTAAACTTCTTGCCACTGGTAGATGTCATTCTATGGTAATGGCGATTCTTATTAGAACTATCATTGATTGATTGGGGGTTTGGGTTTGTAAATTATTGGTCATTAAGATACTTTGCATAGCATAACCACCACCGGTTGACTGCAGTACATTCCTAGCTGGTTAAATTCTGATATTGCATTCATTGAATCAATGTATATTAACGGTTCTGTTTTCACTATCATCTATAACTATTCTCATCAAGGCGCGATCCGAATGGGTCCGAACGCCATGACATTCAGCTAGTTACCATAGTGCTGAATATTCAGAGTACTTTTAATTAACCGACCCAACCGATGGCGCCGTAGGTATTAACTGTAGAAAAAGTATTCAGAAGCAATTTGGAATGGTTCAGTATTAGCCTTTCTGATAGCAGGAAATTTATTAACTTTCATTAACTCTTAATTTTTAAATGTAAACCTTAATTTTGATATTATCTAATTTTAGAAAAGTTTGGATTATAATAATAAAAATAATATTAATAATTTTGATTAGAATAAGTAACCCATAGTGATCATTCTTACCACTGAAACCCAGTGGCAACTACGCAACGTTAAGTAAGGCAATTAGATTTTTATAGGAATATAAATCAATTATATTCATAATTCTTTCAATTATTTACACTTTAGAACTTCGATTATGAAATACATGTTTCTTTTTGTTCATATCTATGTACGTAGTGACCACTAGGGTTCAGTAGTTTGGAAGAATGGGGTACTTGCCTAAAAAAAATATTGCTATTTTTAATCTCTAGATGTGTGCGAAAACCCGAAAGAGGCTTACATATTTTTTTCCCATTTTTCTATTTTGTATTTTCGTAAATATTTGCAAAAGTTGATATTGATGACGTACTTAGTCTCATATCCCAGATTCACACCTATGTTGAATGGATTCTCGCTTTAGTTACTATACTACACTGCCAGTAGATGGCACGCATGTGTAAACCAGAATGGAATTTGATTTATAAATAGATGGAAGGCTGTCATGTGCTCTGAGTGTGTAAGATAAAACCACATTAGACTGTAAGCAAGCTTCCCTGTCTGATCGCAACTGTCCATGGTCGCCGTTGGCTGATGCCGGCTACCGGCTATTTGAAGTTTTTAAGTGGCGCCATCATACGGTTTCTTTTAGAATACACCGCATGCGGGATGAATAGTCACAAATCCCCCCACTTCAAAAATTAAAAAAATAATTCTGGACGTAATATTAACCCTAGAAAAAAATTGCAAAATACGGGTCTAATAAAATCGCCTACATTCTCTAAATATTATATTTCCCAAAAACGAGACAAGTACCCCATTATGGCTGCAGGCTACTTATTATAGTTATGACTTATAAATTTTGTATATGACACCCAACTTATGATTGCTGTATACAGAGGGGAAAATGCAGCAAAATAGAATAATAAAAGAAAACTTACGATCCAAAAAATCCAATCATTCCTATTTGCTCTTATTTTTCTTTAAAAATCAAAAATTGTGCCGTTATCGGCTCGCGCGATTAAATAGGAACGCCTTATAGATTTACAGATAATTTAGATTTAATGAACGTATTATAAGCCATCAGGTTTCTCTGCCGATGCAAATACAGAAAAAATATCCAGACTTCTTTATTTTGTTCAAGGCATCGTACTGGTTAGCAGACGCAACTAGGCATATGTATTGTTACCAGGGTTGCAGCCGTGTTTCCTCAGACTCCGTTGAGACTTCTTGGTTACTGCCCTAACCCGGATTTTAAGCTTCATACAAAATATGTATAGATTTATTTTTGTGGCATACACAATACCGCTTAGAAAATTTGCAATAAGGAAAGGGACCTCTTGTCTCTTTCAGAAAGGTGCAGCGGAGTAGTCGGGTGCTTATTATTTATAATGTCCTACAAGCATAAAGTACTTACTTGTGTCTATAACTTACTTAGCAATTTGTTTAACAGGGAGGACTTCACGAAGCAACCGAAAATGAAAATCAAACAGAAGAGGAATCGGGAGGAAGAGAACTTTTCGAAAATTGTTAATGAATATAAACAGAAATTGACAACTGGTCCTAAAGGAAAAGCTGGGAAATGGTATGAAATCTGAGAAAAATGAATTACTTGTGTCATCTTTTGTAAATATAATTAAAATTTATAATGCTAAGTAAATTTGTTTGTTCATTAATTTTGCAAAATCACCATTTTTATGTCATATTAAAGTTCATTCGCAAAAGAGCTTACGGCGGGTCCCAAATTTGTTTTCAACGCGTATAACGTCAGCAACGACAAAGACTCCTCGTGCTTCAGCTATTGACATACTATCACTGATCTAAAAGATGATTTTCCACTGTTTATCAGGACAGGACCGAAATAACCATCAAAATTCCTTGGATATAAAATATCGATGGCGGTGGTACATTTTAGATAAACACTCTCGCTATATTCTCAATGAACAAAAATACAAAGGAAAGTAGCGAACCTTGTTTACTTAAGAGGAGCGTTTACAGCTGAAAACCGCAGAATATTTGATGCTTACCGTTTTACGTTTTGTGGAGTTATTTAAAACTTTTGAAAACTAAAATTTGAGCTAAGCATACAAAAGGCATGTGTTGGGTACAACGTGGAGTTTGATTTTCGTTAAAATCTCTATTAGGAAGATGTTTATACGTTGTTAAACTTAGCATAAAAATGCCTAAACTTTATGAATCCTCCACTGAAGACCTGTAAGTAGTAAGGCTAAAAATCGAACTCTATGCCGTAACGACCACTTTGATGTCCCCATAGGAAAAAAATACTGTAATCAAATAATAATTAGGGTAGCTATCTTTAAAACCGTAAACCCTTTCATCGCTGAATTTCTTGGCGGCGATCCGATCACCATCACTAGGGCAAGATACAAGATGCGGTAAGACGTGGGGGGAGGAAGTTTCGTATTGTCCCCCTCTACTAAATTCATGCTAAGATCGTATCACTGTTCAAAACTGCAATCGGCAATAATCCGGTAGAAACTGTGACGTGCAGCTAACAGTTCAGTTATTGTCACATTTCATTTCGTGATTAATATTTTGCTAAATACCTAAAATAGTATAGTGCTCGCACTAGATAAAGACGCTTAAAAAGTGATTCTGTGGGGGTTAATAAAAGCTACCACCCACCCAAAATGAAAGTCATAACCTTCAATATATTAAATCCGGATGCGTCCAAAAATTGGACTGTGCAAAAGGGCGTTATTCACAACGTTTCAGTTACCTACAAAAACAGGTAGATAAAGCATTGAAAAATGTTGTTCCAAAATGTCAACACATTCTCTGTAGAGGTTTTTACTGGAAAAATAATAGAGTTTGGAAATCTATCGGCGCGGCATAGGATTTTAAAAATTTGAACGTCTGTATCTCGGTTTTAAGGCCGGCAAAAATTAATTCATTTTCATGGTTTTTGCCGTTTTTCTTCGATTATTTTTAAAACTAAACATTACATTTAAAAACTACTTGGTAAGGTTAAGGCCTCATTCTTTCTGATTATAATTATACCATTTTTATCTTTTTAGTGCTTACAATAAGCTTTTAAAAAAATAAATCTTGCCATAACACTACTGCTATCAGCGTTACAAATGAAATTGTAACATATCTTGTAGAAGAAAGTGTTACGTCACACCATTGTTTATAGATATTAATTAGATATTAATATCTATAAGCAATGACGAAAGTATGCAAGCGAGAACGAAAATCCAACCAACAGCGCTAAAGTTGCTTCATTTTACCGTACAATAAATTAGTTTAAATTTACCAGAAAGTACACTAATTTTCCTCTGAATCCAGTAAAACCACCGCCACTAAGAGCAAAACCCCTTTCAAAACCAACTAACAACTTTCGGTAGTTCTACTCCAGTAATTTCAGGAATTGAATTAATTAAGGAGCGTTGACTTTAATTGGTTCTAAAGAAAATGCAAAATTCCTCATATTCATAGGTTTTTGGTAAATCTATTACTCTCTTCCAGTAGTACTTTTGTTAATTACAGGGTAATTAGGTAAATCACGCTAATCAAAGCTTCTAAGATCAACCACGATTACGAGGCTCCTTAAGGGTCAATTTCCAAAGATACCACCACCAACGCGTTCTAACCCCGTCCCAGTTATAAGTGCGCCCTGAGAGCAGGACCGGGATAGAGATCCAAACTTCTGAGCTCACGACAGTTAGTATTGGTTTTATCGAACGACGTCCCGTGAATCTTCCTAAATTTCGAATTTGTGCTTTTCATCGTCTCAATTAAATTTCGGTTGCTCCTATCCATTTCCGTTTAGATTATATTTATTTTTTTGTTTCCCTTACTGTGCTTTTTCAAGTCAAGTTAGGTTTAGAATCACGGAAAAGCCGCGTCCGAACTGAGTGCCTGTGATTGTGTTGAAAGTGGTTGATCAACCCCTTTTGGATTACCAGGTGGCACTCCAATTTCTAGCAGCAGCATGTCTCTTCCGGTGCGAAG
Source organism: Pyrochroa serraticornis (assembly GCA_905333025.2). Taxonomy (NCBI): domain Eukaryota; kingdom Metazoa; phylum Arthropoda; class Insecta; order Coleoptera; family Pyrochroidae; genus Pyrochroa; species Pyrochroa serraticornis. The sequence continues at coordinate 266,130 of HG995157.1, read as the reverse complement.
ATCCAGGTTAGTGTATAATTAGAACATATGGTTGTAGCAAAGGGGATTTAACAAATGTAGAAATACCTCCCCAAAGCCAGTCAGGTTGCGCTTACGAGCAAGTTTCTAATTCTTAAGTTCTTCTTGTCCAACGTGGCTTTGTCACGTCAAGTTGAATCATTATCAAGTTCTCACCCAACAGTAGAAAACTGTGGTGGAAACCCTTTCAGCGATCTCAGCAAGACGATCAAGTCTTGTTTTATTTCTTTAGTACAGTTCTGCGCTTCCTTCTTCCATTTAACTCTTTCCCATGGTCGGCTAAATTTCGTTTGGGGAATTCGAACAAGACCTTCGTGTCTACTGGTCTTTTCCAAAGGTGTTTTCCGACTATTACGAAGTTGTGTCCATCGAGGGAATAAAGAGGTCCGAGACCCTGGCTTAAGTTTAAACTTATTTATTACTGATGCCCCAAGGGGATAGGTAAAATGCAGTTATTTCAACAACAAAAAAACAACCCTTCTCTAAACAAATAATAAAAATTAATTAACTGCTATTGATGGAGCAAGAAAGGCAAAACGGGTCGCTAAATTACCTTCTGCTACCCGGGGACCGGCTACCGCGACGCGAGAGAACCTTAACTAATTGCCGGGGAAGTTTAGTCACCAAATTTTGACGACACGACCATAAGTGGTAATTTGACTAAATTTACAATTAAATTGGGCAACTCATTTCCAAGGTGCAAGGCAAAATTCAGAATAGTTGGCAAGCAGCGAACGGCGGTGTAGTTAGTGGCATGAATAGAGCCGATCCGTAGTTATCAGTTAACCCGAATAACGCAAACAATTCTAATTTTGCTTTCTCTGTTGTGAATTCAAGATAACGTCCACCTAACGGTCATCTCGCTCTAATCCCAAGCCGCCTTCCAATTCTAAGTAATCGTCGACTAATTAATCGCTACAACATCTAGGAAGTTTTCTTTAAACACTGAACTTTTCTCTTCAACAACATTTCGCCGGTGTATTCGGTCCTTGTTATTATCAGAATCTATCACCTCACCGTTTGCTATAACCTATGTTAGAATAAAAATCGCAGCTATATGATTACGTCATATTTTTCTTATACGCCATATCTGAACGAGCTCATACCATCTGAAACCAAATCTGCAGCCGTCTATCTAGGCGAAATGAACTAAAATTAACGCTCCGCATGTATGTTCGTTAGACTAAGCACTCGCGGATTGTCACGAACAACAAACTACCACCATGTCAATTTAGTTAATAAATTTGTTCTTTTAAAGATTGTGTATTTTTCCATATCCATTAGTACGGCACTACTCTGAATCCGAATAAGTTCACTAAGAAATGCGAATTTTTCTAAAGTTTATGCACAGTTTACTCCCATTTTCAGGCGACTTGTCTTAATTAAAACACAACGTATAGGTCCATGATTTTCCTTAGATCCAGCCGAGAGCCAGCCAGCTTTGAGTAAAAGTACCCCCTTTGATCGACGGTAAGTGTATTGTGTTCACAATTACATTGATTGAAATTAGAATCAGAAAGTCCAATTTTTTTATTTTTAAGTATGAAAACCTGTCTATCTATCTATCTATCTATCTATCTATCTATCTATCTATCTATCTATCTATCTATCTATCTATCTATCTATCTATCTATCTATCTATCTATCTATCTATCTATCTATCTATCTATCTATCTATCTATCTATCTATCTATCTATCTATCTATCTATCTATCTATCTATCTATCTATCTATCTATCTATCTATCTATCTATCTATCTATCTATCTATCTATCTATCTATCTATCTATCTATCTATCTATCTATCTATCTATCTATCTATCTATCTATCTATCTATCTATCTATCTATCTATCTATCTATCTATCTATCTATCTATCTATCTATCTATCTATCTATCTATCTATCTATCTATCTATCTATCTATCTATCTATCTATCTATCTATCTATCTATCTATCTATCTATCTATCTATCTATCTATCTATCTATCTATCTATCTATCTATCTATCTATCTATCTATCTATCTATCTATCTATCTATCTATCTATCTATCTATCTATCTATCTATCTATCTATCTATCTATCTATCTATCTATCTATCTATCTATCTATCTATCTATCTATCTATCTATCTATCTATCTATCTATCTATCTATCTATCTATCTATCTATCTATCTATCTATCTATCTATCTATCTATCTATCTATCTATCTATCTATCTATCTATCTATCTATCTATCTATCTATCTATCTATCTATCTATCTATCTATCTATCTATCTATCTATCTATCTATCTATCTATCTATCTATCTATCTATCTATCTATCTATCTATCTATCTATCTATCTATCTATCTATCTATCTATCTATCTATCTATCTATCTATCTATCTATCTATCTATCTATCTATCTATCTATCTATCTATCTATCTATCTATCTATCTATCTATCTATCTATCTATCTATCTATCTATCTATCTATCTATCTATCTATCTATCTATCTATCTATCTATCTATCTATCTATCTATCTATCTATCTATCTATCTATCTATCTATCTATCTATCTATCTATCTATCTATCTATCTATCTATCTATCTATCTATCTATCTATCTATCTATCTATCTATCTATCTATCTATCTATCTATCTATCTATCTATCTATCTATCTATCTATCTATCTATCTATCTATCTATCTATCTATCTATCTATCTATCTATCTATCTATCTATCTATCTATCTATCTATCTATCTATCTATCTATCTATCTATCTATCTATCTATCTATCTATCTATCTATCTATCTATCTATCTATCTATCTATCTATCTATCTATCTATCTATCTATCTATCTATCTATCTATCTATCTATCTATCTATCTATCTATCTATCTATCTATCTATCTATCTATCTATCTATCTATCTATCTATCTATCTATCTATCTATCTATCTATCTATCTATCTATCTATCTATCTATCTATCTATCTATCTATCTATCTATCTATCTATCTATCTATCTATCTATCTATCTATCTATCTATCTATCTATCTATCTATCTATCTATCTATCTATCTATCTATCTATCTATCTATCTATCTATCTATCTATCTATCTATCTATCTATCTATCTATCTATCTATCTATCTATCTATCTATCTATCTATCTATCTATCTATCTATCTATCTATCTATCTATCTATCTATCTATCTATCTATCTATCTATCTATCTATCTATCTATCTATCTATCTATCTATCTATCTATCTATCTATCTATCTATCTATCTATCTATCTATCTATCTATCTATCTATCTATCTATCTATCTATCTATCTATCTATCTATCTATCTATCTATCTATCTATCTATCTATCTATCTATCTATCTATCTATCTATCTATCTATCTATCTATCTATCTATCTATCTATCTATCTATCTATCTATCTATCTATCTATCTATCTATCTATCTATCTATCTATCTATCTATCTATCTATCTATCTATCTATCTATCTATCTATCTATCTATCTATCTATCTATCTATCTATCTATCTATCTATCTATCTATCTATCTATCTATCTATCTATCTATCTATCTATCTATCTATCTATCTATCTATCTATCTATCTATCTATCTATCTATCTATCTATCTATCTATCTATCTATCTATCTATCTATCTATCTATCTATCTAACCTTATCCAGATTCTTCAAAAAGTTTTCTGTAAAATATGTTTTACTACATGCTGTTGGTCCTGCAACTATACATGTGAAAGGGTGCTGCTTGAAACGTACATCCATTACTATAATTATGTATACCTCGCAAGATCGTCTTCGACAAAATAACTTTAAAACAGTAAACATTTCGCTTATATACGAGGGCTGACAATAAAGTAAGGTCTCCAATTTTTTTTTTCATAGAAAATGACATTTATTTACAAAAAGCGATACACCGTTGGAAAGGCCAAGGTCTTGGCTACTTTTCTACATAATCGCCATTTTTTTCCAACACCTTGCGCATCCGCACGATGAACTTGTCTATGCCGGCAGAATACCACTCTCCGTCCGCCTCACGCAGCCAGGTGTTGACCTCTTTCTGAACCTCCGCGTCACTATCAAACTTCTTCCCTCCGAGATGTTTTTTCAGGGCGGGGAACATGTGGTAGTCACTTGGGGCCACGTCGGGACTATAGGGAGGGTGATCGATGATTTCCCAGCCAAATTTCTTGAGCAGGTCAAGGGTAACGTTGGCTGTGTGCGGGCGCGCGTTGTCGTGGTGAAATTTTACTCCTTTGCTCAGCAATCCCGGGCGTTTGTTTTTTATGGCACGACGAAGCTTTTCCAGGGTCTCACAGTACCTTGCTGCATTGATAGTGGTTCCCCTTGGCATGAAATCCACCAACAATACCCCGTGGCGATCCCAAAACACCGTAGCCATCACCTTGCCGGCTGACAGTGTCGCCTTAAACTTTTTGGGTTTCGGAGAATCGCTATGGCGCCATTGTTTGGACGACTCCTTTGTTTCGGGTGTGTAGTGATGAGCCCACGTTTCATCCCCCGTAACAAACCCTTCCAAAAAATCATCGCCTTCCTCTTCAAAACGGGCCACAACTTTGGTCGCACATTCCACGCGCCGCTTCATGTGGTCTTCGGTCAGCTGTTTCGGCACCCATCGGGCAGAAACTTTGTGATACTGCAAGTTGTTCACAAGGATATGACGGATTGTTTCGCTGCTACACACTCCTCCAAGCTTCTCTTCCAAGTCCCTAATTGTCGCACGGCGGTTTTTGAGCATTTCTGCCTCCACTGCTTGAACAATCGCATCCGAGACCGACGGTCGGCCACTTCTCTCCTCGTCGTGAACATTAGTGCGCCCGGAATTGAACTCGCGGCTCCACTTACGCACGTTTTTTATGTCCATACACTTTTCCCCGTAAACTTCAACTAGTTGACGATGGTTTTCAATAGGTGTCACCTTTTTCGCACTCAAAAAACGTATTACAGAACGCAATTCGCACTTGGACGCTGACGCGAGGGGTACCTCCATCGTTGACGGCTGCTCAGCCAAGACTGAGCGGTCGGGGAAGCCCCACCCAGCAGCAAAGTGGTAGTGGGGGAACCAAGGAACACGGCGGTGTTGCCAGATTTCGCCTAGCGCGTGATCCGGCGAAGTTGCAGCGTTGGAGACCTTACTTTATTGTCAGCCCTCGTATATATATACCGGGTGATTCAGACGACGCGGACCATAGGGATTTAACATGGGAAATCGTAAAGTTGTAATTTCCTGCTCCCCATTTCAACTTATTTAAAAAAAACATATTGTATCTAATAAAGGCTATTTTTTTGCTTACGTGATAGTGCAATTCATGTGACTAATTTAAGGGATAATTAAGAAAATAAGTTCTATTTACCTAAAATAATTTGAAAAATTGGCGCTAAAGTTGTGATGCGCTCCATTTTCAAAAAAAATCAAGTCGCTCGTAGCCGCACGGTAATTATGTTGTTTTAGAACTCGGGGGGTCGGGGTTCAAATCCATCTTTTGAAAAAAATTTTTTTTCAAGAACTTATTATCTACGATCAAATTTATTCATAATTCTTTGCTTTTTCATCATTTCTAATTAATAAACAGCATTAATGTGTCATCTATTGAGAATTAAACTCCTAGTTTTTCCATCGACAATGACAATGAACTGTCACCCCTAATTTAGTCATTATTGATAATAAATTATTATTATCAATAATAATAATAAACTAAATTTTAAATGTTAATAAACTTTGTTAAGAAACTTGTTCCCAGAAAAAAAAGTATGATGTATCAAACGGGAATTGAACCTTTGCAATTTGAATTACTGATTTTGCAAACCAAAGTTTGTTTGTTTATTGTTTAAATAGGGCTTTATTATTATTAATTACAGTGTTGTTTTACATCAGCTAATAACTAATATAATACTACAATCTACATAACTTTCTTAATCTAACCGCTCCTACCATTAACAAGGTTTATCAGTAATTTTGTACAAGTTTGTCGGCCTAGAGCCGACTTAAGCTACTTAATTTATTTGTTTTAATATCTAATTGATTTTAGTTTTGTTGTGATTAAAGTGCAGGAAAATACTCTAGCTTAAAAACCTGCTTACAGTGTCTAACTTAACTAACTTAATTACTTATTTACAATAATTACAATATATACAAAATTTACGTTGTTTATTAATTTGTTTTATATTAATATACAGTTTAATCGGGTGGATGATCAGTGCATTCATTAAATAGTGGTAAGTGTTGATGAATTAATTTGTGTTTAATACGGAAGTCAACATTGTTTGCTCTAACATTCATAATGTTTTTGAACAATTTGTTCTGGAATGCTTTATTTTTGTAGAATTTATTTGAGGATTCTGAGATAAATTCGTTAATTGGAACGATGTCAGCACTTTCAATAAGTGTATCTATCTTTGTGTACCTGTCGCAACCCGTAATCAGTCTTAGCATTTTGTTCTCGAAAACTTTTAGTTTGTTAATCTTTGAGCCTGATAAACCACCCCAGACTGGTGACCCATAGGTTATTTGTGGCCTAATTATTGCCGTATACAGTAGTTTTTTGTTTCTTAAAGAAAGTGCTTCGTTAGAAAGTAAAGGATATAATAATCGGCAGGTGTTGTATGCCCTCTTTAAGGTCTTGGTTATATGTTCAGAAAAGTTAAGCCGCCTGTCTAGTGTTATGCCCAGGTACTTTACGCTCTTTACAATAGGCACCTTTTCGTTGTTTATTTTTAGGGGACTGAAAATTCTTATGTTCTTGGATTTTCTACTAAACACAATGTTTTCAGACTTTGGGGTCTATTTTGTATCTCATAACGGCAATGTTACCAAGCATTTGTCGTTATATAACATGGGTAGCTATTCTCTATCTGGCATGTTCGTGAACAGAGTCGTTATTTAACGATTTCTATGTTATCGTAACATGGAAGCTGTTCATGAACGACATTTGCTATTCTGTAACTGGATAACGACATGTTCGCAAACGACATTTCTGTTAAAGGACCATGTTACCGAACGGCTTGAACTGGACGCTGTATAATAACATTTTAAGGAAATTTTAATGAATTTTCGCCCTAAACCCATTATTAAATTTTATCTTTTGCATCTTTTAATGGATTTCGGGCAACAAATATTTTAAGCACATTTCTATATTCTCACTTCTAGAACGTGGTCGTGTCCCGTAGTACATTTTTAAATAAAGTTTTGTGATAATTTTGCTAAAATGAACGGGAACCTCATCAATCGCATAGAAAATGAAGTGGAGCAATGGTAAGAATTGTAAAGTGTTGTATTATACCTAAATAGATTTTTTTCCTAATTTTATACGATACAAACAGAAACTGAACATACGCAAATACTTTATTTTTACAATTTCCAAATATATAAAATATATATAAGAATAATAAGAACTGAAAAATCTCATTATTCTTATACACATATAACTGTTATAACAAGAAAATGGTATATAATAATTATTGTAGACGGATAAATGCTGCAGTGCAACGGATGATGAGAGATAGCAGTAATCCATTTGATCTGCCGGAAGACACATTCAGGAAAATGTATAGATGAAGCAGAGAAGCTGCTAATCATGTATTTACACAATTTTCAGCCCACTTGGATGCACCTCGAAGAAGCACAAAAATTCCTCCAGTAGTGAAGGTATGGATAATTAATAATATTATTTTAATTTTACCGTTTCGAAATTTTTTTTTAGTTTTTTGCTGCTCTTCATTTTTTTGCTCATGGTAATTACCAAAAACCTGTGGGTAAAGACAGGAATAACCCGCTGAGTCAAGCTGCAGTAAGCAGAATTCTTCACGAAGTAGTAGATGTATTTGTTGATGTTTTAGCACGACAATACATAAAGTTTTCAACTACACTTGAAGAGGTGACTACTGTAAAGAATGGGTAAATAAGGAATTAATAATGTAATATTATCTCAATTAAAATATATAATTTTAAGGTTCTATCAAAAATATGGAAATTTAAATTTTCCCGGAATTATAGGTTGCATAGATTGCACCCATATAGCAATTTTTCCTCCTCCAGCGCAACATCCTCTTCATCCAGACAGAGTTTATATTAATAGAAAAAATTTTCACAGTATTAATTGCCAAACAGTAAGACTACATGTTTTGTTCTTGTGCTGTATTTAAATGTATTTTCTCTATGTAGATATGCGACTCTGAATTGAAAATTCTGGCTATCAACGCTAGGTATCCGGGTTCGGTAGATGATGCTGCAATTTGGATGCAAACAGGTCTATTTTCTATCTCATAACGGCCATGTTACCAAACATTTGTTCTGGACCGCCAAAAAGTGGGAGTGGCGGCCGAAGTGAGGTTAGGTTTTAGTTTACGTCGCCGCAAGAGTCTGTTTCTATAGTTACGCCGCGACCATCTCTTTTCATTTGCCCAAGAAGAACAAGGATGAAAGAACTGCTTTGCAGAACACGCTAAAAATAAAGCAAAAATACTACTCGTTTAGAAAATATCGATTGTAGTTATGAAGTTGCCAAGGTCACTTTCTTAACATGGTCAATAGAGAATATCCCTTAACAGACAAGCCGTTATAGTAGTCGTTACAGAATTGTCGTTAACCAACATGGATGTTCGTGAACATCGAGATACAAAATAGACCCCTTTGTCACGTTAAGTTTTATTCTCCATTTCTCGAAATACTTTTGTAGGATATTGGAGTGTGTTTGTATCTGGAAGTTTGCAGCCACGGCAAAAAAGCTGTGCGCATATACGGCAGTGTCGTCCGCATACAAAGCAGTTTGAGTTTTTGGGAATTTTGGAATATCATTGATAAACAACGTAAAGAGTTTAGGGCCTAACACCGACCCCTGAGGCACCCCTGCTTTGACGTTTCTTCGATCAGAAAGGGCGTTACATATTTTTATCTGGAAAGTGCGGTCTACCAAATAGCTATGCAGGGTCTTTATCAAACTCTTAGGTAAATTGTATTTGATAAGTTTAAAGACCAGTCCCTCAATCCACACCCTGTCAAAAGTCTTTATTGAAGTTAATCGCGATATCATTGATAATTCTTGCCGCTTGTTGGGTTGTATTATGATGAGATCTAAAACCGAATTGGATGTCTTTTGTTAAATTTACCTTCACGTCATAACTGACCAGCCTTTTATTAATGACTTTCTCGGCCACTTTTGACAGTACGGAGAGCAAGCTGATCGGTCTGTAATTGTCCGGTTTAGAGTTGTCTTTACCCGGTTTTTTTATGGGAATGATAAGCGCGTTTTTCCAAGCTATTGGAAAATAGCATAGTTTAAAGATGGCATTAATAGCGCACATTAATCCTACTATGCCCTTTTTGCTAAGGTTTTTGATAACTATATTTTCAATACCGTCAAGACCGGGTGCCTTTTTGTTTGGAAAATGATTGATAATTTCAGCAATTTCACTAGGACTGGTGATTAGTTTAGCAAGATTGGCATTCTCGATATCGACGCTACTGTTAATATATTGCTTGACGTCATCTGAAATTATTGTTTGTTCCATATTCAACAGCCCGTCTCCTAAATCGTGTACTTTTTCAAAAGCATTGGCGAGCAGATTTACTTTCTTTGTCAGTTGCGGCTGTCACGTTGTCAGCTTCAAGAACTGGGATTTTACCTGCTTCTGCCCGGAGTTTCTTTGCTATTTTCCAAATTGAGTTGTCACTCGTACCAAGATTCTGAAGGAAGGTCGACCAGTTTTTGTTGCGCTCAGCTCTCAAGTTGACCGCAATTTGTCTATTCAGACATCGTATGCCAATTAGTAAATTAGGGTCGCCAGTCCTTTGCCAGCGTTTTCTTAATGAATTTTTCTTCCTAATCAGTGTTTTTAGTTCATCACTGATTTTCTCTCGATGATTTTTGACTCGAATAACTTTAGACGACATCGAAATAGCTTCTGTTATGGCCATAGTAAGATTTTCAACCTCTTTATCCAACTCTTGGATAGAATTTATGTTTGGATTTAATTGGATGCGAACATCAAGGAGCCGCCTAAATTCACTCCAATCAGTGGATTTATAGGACCTCACTGTTCTAGTTTGGTTTTGCCTATTAGGGAGGTTTAACTTAACAAGGATGGGATTATGGTCAGAATTTAGCTCTGGAAGAGAGACTGGACTTTTTAAGTTATTTACTTTTTTATTGATTACAAGGTCGATGGTTGATGGGGTGGTGCCGTTATCGGGAAAGTGAGTAGGATATTTGGAAAAAAGAAGTTCAAAATCTCCATTATGCCAAGCTCTGTCTAGTGTACAACCATTGGTGTTGTTACGGTCGCAGCCCCATTTTTCGTGTTTGGCATTAAAATCTCCAATTGCGATCAACTTTCTCCCCAGAGCCAACAAGTTATTGATGTCGACTTCCTCAAACCAAAGTCGTAACCATACGACTACGATACGGCCTTTGCCGGGTTTTGAATGGCATGGTTTAAAAGGACACTGCTGCCCTTGAAATTAATAAAAATTATTTTTATAATTATCCGTTAAAGTAATTACATGCACTTACTCCTTCACGTAAGCAGAAAAGTATGCTCTATGAGATGGAATTACATTTTTTTTAATAAATTGAAATGGGGAGCAGGAAATTGCAGTTTTCTGATTTCCCATGTTAAATCTGTTAGCAGAGTTAAATTATTGTAAGGTGGATTTATTTAAAGACGACAATGACGTGAAATTTAGACTTTATTTACATACGTCTTTAACCGACCGCGGTGACTTAAGAAGTGAATTTTGATTTTACAATCCACTCGCTGGTCGTGTCTTTTTCATAAACAATGTTAATAGCCTAAAACAAAATCTCTCTAGATAAAACTTAACCTTGAGTAACATGATTTTCGAACGATACATTTTTGCCGTTTTCCAACACTCCCACTCAAAAATGGAACGGTCTGATTAATTCCTTAGGCCAATCTTCAACCTGATGGGAAGGAATTTTGCCGGGGGGACTATCTTTGTAAAGATGTCGGCAAGTTGGTGTTCTGTCGAAATATATTTTAAAATTATTAATTGTTTTTCAATTTGTTCACGTGTGAAGTGATATTTGATATCAATGTGTTTAGTCCGCTTGTGACTTGTTGGATTATTTGCGATGGACATGCAACTTTGATTATCTTCATATATTAGTATTGGTTCGGGTAATTGCCAATTTAAGCTTTTTAAAATCGACCTAAGCCAAATGGCTTCTCTGGCACCTTCGTAAAGTGCCATGTATTCCGCTTCAGTAGAAGAAACTGCTACGGAATTTTGTCTTTTTGTGTTCCAAGTAATTGTACAATTTTCGAAAGCCTGAAAAACATACCCGGTGGTACTTTTACTAGTTATTTCGTCACTCCCCCAATCCGCATCGACAAATCCAACAATCACTCTTCCATAATCATTTCTCACGTAAGTTAACTGAAGTGTAAGGGAACCACGAATATATCTGAGTAGTCTTTTGAAGCATTTTCAAAGTTCTATGTTGTTTTTACTTTGGTATTAAATTGAATTGAATTGAAATTTTATTCAGCAAAAAGAAAGTACACAATTCACAGTGATTTCCTGCGTGAGGAATTTAATCCTCGTAGGCAGCTGAATGTAAAATTAATAGGAAAAATATAATATATATATATATATATAAAATAGTAAATAATAACAATATAATACAAAATAAAAGTAATAACAAATTTTGATACCTATTCAAATATTGATTTAACAAATATAATTTTCGTAATTTGGTATATATTCATCATTGTTCGATTTTCAGCACTTCTTCTATGTTAATTGTTTTTAGCCATTGTATTATTTCATTCATTTTCTTTTTTTTCTCGCTGTTTTCGTGGTTGAATAGCAGTCTTTTCCTCAATATTGTTGGCATGTTATTGATTAGTTTAATCCCAGTATATTCGAAGCTTCTTTGTCCAATACGTTTTTTTTTAATTGGAATTTGTATAAGATATCTTTCTGTTTGCCTAGTTGTCTTTAGCGGTGCATGGTGGTTTATGGTTGTTGATCCTTCGCTGCATACGGTTGTTATAGCTTTTAATCCAAAGGTTTCTTTTATGTTTAACTGTTTCGTTTCTTTGAATAGCAGTTCTGAGGGGTACATGAAGGGCTTGTTGTAAATTACTTTCAATACTCTTTTTTGGATGGTTTCTATTTCTTTGATGATGGCTTTATTCGCTCCACCCCAGATCAGTATTCCATATCTCAGGATTGAATAAAATAGTGCATTGTATAGTGATGTTGCTAGGATCTTCTCTTGTATGATGTGTTTCAGTTTCTTGAAAACGTATGGTAGGTATCTTATTTTTTTGCACAGCCAGTTAATGTGCCCGTCCCATCGAAGATGACTATCCACTATTATTCCAAGGTATTTGCATTGGCTTGTTGTTTTTATCTCGATATTTGCTTCATTGTATTTAAAACTGATGGTTTCCCATTCAGGAATTGATGTTTTCTGCGATTCATGTAATAGCATATTCGATTTCTCTGCGTTGATGGTTAATGAGTTTGTTGAAAACCATTCATAGATAATTGGAATTTCTTCTGAGAGCAGTGCTTGGAGTTTGTCCCAGGTTTCTTCTTCAAAAATGATTGTTGTATCATCAGCAAAAGAAAGTATTTTGCCCATTGTTTTGAGACTATATAGATCGTTGATGTATAATATGAATAAAAGAGGTCCAAGTATTGTTCCTTGGGGAACGCCGTATTCCAAAATTGTAGTAGCGCTAGTAGAATCGCCGATTTTCACGTTCTGTTCTCTTTGTTCAAGGTAACTGCGTATTAACGAGAGGGGTAATCCTCTTATGCCCATTAACTCTAGTTTTTTGAGTAACGTTTTGTGTTCTAGTGTGTCAAAGGCTTTTGCCAAGTCTATGAAAATTGACAGTGTTGGTTTCTTATTGTCAATGTTGTTGTATATTGTTTTGGAAAATTCTACGAGAGCGTCTTCGGTGGATTTCATGTGCCTAAAGCCGAACTGGTTTTTGTTGAGCAAGTTATGTTCATCAACAAATTGCATGATTCTTCTATATAAACATTTTTCAATTATTTTGGCAAGGTTTGAGATTAGAGAGATCGGCCTATAATTTCCTACATTTTCTTTTTTTCCCGTCTTGTATATTGCTTTAACTATAGCTTTTTTGTAGATTCTGGGAAATGTTCCTGTGCCAAATATCGTATTTATTATGTGGGTCAACGGTTGAGTGATTATGTCCGCAATGGATTTCAGACACTTTGATGTTAGGTTATCATAGCCTGGAGACTTCCCGTCTTTGAGGCTCATTATTTCTTTGTATATTTCTCGTTCATTTGTTGGTTGTAGGTAGAGAGTGTCCATAGTTCTTTCAATTTGGTTGGTTCGACGGTGTCTATTTTTTATTTTACTGGCCAGATTTTTACCAATGTTTGTGAAAAAGTTATTAAAATAGTTTGCCCGGTCTTGATCGTTGAGTGTTTTTGTGCCATCTTCTTTTATAAGTTCCGCGTTTGCATGTTTTTTTGAGTTATTTCTTTGCATGTATTCATTTACAACTCCCCACAAGTTTTTCTGATCGATTTTATTCCTGTCTATTCTTCTTTGGTAGTACTCGTATCTTGCTTTTTTAATGTCAGTTGTTACTTTATTCCGAAATTTCCGAAATACTTCCTTGTCAGCAGGGTTTTTTGTTCTGGTTGCAGTTTGATATAATTTATTTCTTTTGTTTATTGCTCTTATGATTGTGGAGGTGATCCAGGGTTGCTTGTTTGATGTACATATTTTCCTTTCCGATTGGCTATCTTTGAAAGCGTCCTGTATTGCGTTGGTAAGGAGTTCAGCACAGTAGTCGACGTCCTGGCTTTCGTAAATATGAGTTAGGTCTTTTTGTAGCATTATATTCCTTAATTTATTGTAGTTTGTGATCTTTTTTGTTTGTGGTTTATACGATCCGTTTTTTGTAGCCTTGATTGGAATTTTTATGGCAATTGGAAAATGGTCAGTAATGTGTGTTTCTATCACAGCTGCAATCCAGTCATCAGTTGCTCTGTTAGTTTTAACAAAGCAGTGATCTATACAGGTTGAAGTGGTATCGGTGTTTCTTGTTGGTATTTTTATTGCCGGGATGAAACCGTGCGACGCTAAGAGATTCAGATAGCTGGTTGTAGCCGGTGAACGGTCCATGAGATCAATGTTTAGATCTCCGATGAGAATTTTTTCAGCGTTTGATTCCATGTTTTGGTTGTTCAGGAAGGTTTTCAGATTTTCGATGAAATCGGAGTTTCTAACCGTTGGTGACTTGTATATTGAGTATATTTCATATTCAAAGTTTTGCTTCTTTACTCTGTTAGTATTTATTGCTATTTGCCCAATGTGGTCAATTGTATGGCTTTCAGAAAACTCTTCTTTGATGTAGGTTATTACCCCATCGTTTTGATTTAATATTCCTTTATTATAATGGCTCGAGTATCCAGGGATTTTGTACATATTTTTGTCTATTTTTCTTGTCTCCGTACAGACTATTACGTCTGGAAGTTCTTCAAGCTGCTGTACCATTATCAGGAGTTCCTCAAAATGTTTGTCAATACTGCAAATATTCAAGTGTATAATTATTAAGCCTTTTTCTCCTGTTTTTAAAATGTTTTTGCAATCTTCTAAACTATCAGTTTTTTAGTTTCAAGAGTTTCGAAATTTTCAAAGCTCGGGAAATCGAACATCTCTATATCATTCAATAATTTTTCCACCAGGGAAATCGGTTTTGGAGATTACATATCTTTTTCTCTCTTTAAAAGTTTCGCATTCATTTTCATCAGATGCTGTGTGCATCGTGTTTCGTGTGGTTTTGTATTTTTCGTTCGCGTTTATGCAATTTGTGCATAATTTGGTTTGTCTATCTGTGCAATGTTCAGAAAGGTGGTATTTTGAGCAGTAATTACATGCTATTCGCACGCATTTCAGGACAGAGTGGCCATACCCCTGGCATTTGGGGCATCTCTTTGTGTTCAGCTGATTATAAACTCTACACGTCTGAAGGCCTATATATATTCTTTTCTTTGGCATGAGTTCGGCATATATTCTTGCGCTTGTTTCCATGAATGCTGTGTATGTGTTCTTCGTGCGTATGTGTTTTATATACGTGATTTTTAACTCGCTTTCTTCTAGCTCATCGAGCGAATTTTGTTGAATTATAGTATCTCTCAGTTCTTCTGGATTATATTTTTCGTTCATATCGACAATTTTGATGGTTGGTTTCCACAGTTCCTCACTCTCGCATGTGTATTTATCAGGGAAAAGTTCATTCATTCTTTTTTTAATTTCGTAGTTTTCGATTTTTTTTCTACATTTCATTTTCATTGCGCCCTCTTTGGTTTTTGAGGTCTTGTTTACTCCTATTTTTAGGTTTTTAACTGTTGCATTGATATCCAGTAGGGTTTGTTCAATATTTTGTTCATTTCTCGGTTTGATGATTAGAGCCGGTACTTTTTCTGTTTGTTTGTGTATTCCTTGTGTAGGATTTATGTTTAATACATCAGCAAATGTAGGTGTGTATATTTTCTGCTTTTCTTCTAGTAAGGCATTTTTTTCTTTTAGTGTAGTGTTTAGTTCATTTAGTAGTTCATTCTGCTGCTTTAGGTGAATGTTTTCTTGTTGTTGTTGTTGGATTTTCATTAACATTCTTTCTTCAATATCACTTTTAATTGACTTTTTTAACTGAGCAATAATAATTTTAGTTTCCTTATTCAGTTCCACATGATTCAAGTTTGAGGTTATGTTAACGTCATTATGTTTTGGGCATATTACAAACGCATCACTTATTATTTTTATATTATCTAATCTCACAAAACAACTAGCATGATATACACTTTCACAAACTATACACGTTACTATTCCACTTTGCTTTTTCGGATGACACTTGAACGCTATTTCTCCTAGCCTTGACGCGGCACCCGCACTCTGTGCCGCCATCTCAGGTTACGCTACTCAAAAGATTAATGGCAGCGCAAATATCCGGACGAGTACACAGCATGGCGTACATTAAGCACCCTATTAAGTTTTTACTTGGTGAATGGTAGTATTCATTAGAATTGAGCGCTGTATAATTTAACTTAATTGGTAATGGGGTTGCGACACCCTTGCAATTGTTCATTTCGAATTTTGCTAACACTTATTTTAAATAAGAAATTTGGTCAAGCGTTACGGTGGATCCCGTACGCTCAATTTTTATTCCCAAAAATAATTTTATTTCCTGCAAATCGACCATTTCAAATTGTTTCATGAGATATGCTTTAAAATTAGTCATAGTACTCATGTTTCCTGTGGCAATCATCAAGTCGTCAACGTACAGCACCACATAAATATTTTTATTAATGTGGCCTTGATCTAGAAAATATAAACAACGATCTACTTCTGAATTTTTAAAGTTTCGTAGCTTCAAAATTTGGTCAAACCTCTCAAACCAACACCTGGATGATTTTTTGAGGCCATAAATTGCTTTATTTAGTTTACATACATAGTTATCCTTTATTTGAACCCCTTCAGGAATTTTCATAAATATTTCTTCTTGCAACACTCCATTTAAGAACGCAGTTTTTACATCCATGTGATGTACTGCCAAACCAAACTGGTTCGCAAAAACTATGATTAATCTGAATGTCGCAAGTTTTGCCACAGATGCAAAAGTTTCAGTGTAGTCGGCCAAATATTGTTGACTAAAACCCTTTGCTACCAGTCGTGCTTTGCAGCGTAATGGGTTTCCGTATTCGTCACTTTTGACTGTAAATACCCATCTACAATCCACAATATTTTTATTTGGGGGTCTTGGTACTATTGTCCAGGCTTGATTAGTTTGAAGCGCGGCTAATTCATTTTTGATGGCCTGCTCCCACTCAATGCGATCACTCCGAGATGGGATTTCAGCGTAAGAAGTAGGAATTGTCATTTTTAATGTACTTGCACACATTAGTTGTGCAGTAAAAACATCAAGATCATCGATTTGATCATCATTATAAGAGAGTTTGGGGCGCTTACTTAGCCGTTCGCTCCGTCTAATTTCTGGTTGTTGGGAATTTGTGCCATCGAGTGTCGAAAAGGATTCGTTTAGTGGCGCACTTGTAGCAGAGGTTTCCGATGTTGCTGATTCATCTGCTATGGTTAAGTCAGATTTGTTATTTGGCTGCAGCAGTTTTGTTTCTGCTGTTTGTGAGTCAGCATTGTTGGTTTTTGTCGGGGATTGAACCTCTTTATTAGCTATGGGCGGTCTTGAAACTTGATAAGTGATTTCATCTACTATCACGTCGCGTGCTTTTATGAATTTTTCAGTTTCAGTAACCCATACCTTATAACCATTGGCCTCATAACCGACAAGGATACCTTTAATTGATTTCGGATCAAATTTATCTTTCCTTGTTGCGTCATGAACATAGGCAGTTACCCAAAAACCTTCAAATGTTGTAAGGAGGGTTTCCTGTCATGCCATAGTTCGTACGGAGTATTGTTTGTTTTTAAAGCTTTAGTAGGTGAGCAATTTATGAGGTACACTGCTGTTAAAACAGCTTCACCCCAAAATGATTTTGGCAAATTTGCTGCAATTATCATAGCATGAGCCTTTTCTGTGATTGTTCTATTCATTCGCTCAGCTACTCCATTTTGTTGTGGTGTGTAACTCACGGTCAAGTGGTATGTTATGCCCTTTTGTGCGCAAAAATCTTTATACTCGTTTGATAGGTACTCACCCCCGTTATCGCAGTAGAGATTTGCGATTTTTAAATTAAAATGTGTTTTGCATTTGGCAACAAAATTCTGAAAAACGTTTAAAACGTCAGATTTGTTTGTTATGAAATACACAACAGTGTAATGCGTAAAATCGTCGATAAATGACACAAAATAATTTTTATTATCCAGTGTTTCTGGTTTTATTTTGCCGCAAACGTCTGTGTGAATCATAAATAAAGGTCTTTTAACGTAACCCTTTGACTTGACCTTTGCAAATGGTAGTCGCGCTTGTTTACCATACACACAAGCCTCACACAGACGTTCAGTTGGGGATACATTTTTTATATATTGCATATCTTTGACCATTTGGTTATTTTTTAATTTTAGGAAACTTTCATTACTGATATGCCCAAGGCGCTGATGCCACAAATTATAATTTTTAGTACCATGCACACGATTGCTACAATAAATCAGGTGATGGGGCATTTGAAAAGTTACTCCTATTAAACCATGCATTGGCTTACCAGATAGGATGGTGTTACTTCCGATTTTGATTGTTACACCTGTAGGGTTAAAAGTAATGGTCATTCCATTTTCCTGAAGTCTGCGGACAGACAGGAGGTTGTATGGCAGTTCCTTTGAGTAGAGGACCTTATCTAATTGTCCACGAATTCCTAGGTTAGTTGTTACTTCGATGACTCCCCTCTTGGTTGCCTGGATTGATGCTCCAGTTTTAGCGACCGAAATTGTCAACGGTGGTGTCAGATTTTTGCAGGTGGTAAATACTTTTGGATTGTTTACTATGTGCTCAGTGGCGCCAGAGTCTAGGAAGAAAAACAGATCACTTTCATCAGGGGTTGAATTAGTTTCACTTGCAAGCATAAACACAAAACCGTCACTATTTTGATTTGTAAAGTGGGGTTCGGTTGTTATTGCTTGAAGAGTTCGTGTACGGCTCTGCTGATTTTCGCTCATCCTCTTGAAATAAATGCAGTCTCGCTTGAAATGGTTTGTTCGCCCACAGTGGTCACAACGCATATTTGATGTTTTGTTCCACTGTCTTCGATGATTTCTTGGTTGGGGTTTAAACCTGCGCCTTTGGTAGCTTTGAGTGAATTGATCCCCTTTCTTTTCTGGTTTCCAGTAGATATTGCGGCGTTTATTCGGTTTGGATGAGCCTTGCCAGCTTGTTGTCGGCATGGATGATGCTGTTGTTGCATTCAGGACTTTCACACTTGCTGATGTTTCTGTTTCTGCCTTTAATTTTACCTCTTGGTCCAAAAGACGAGTCTTCACGAAAACAATATTGAGATTATCTTCACTTTAGGTCTCAAGAGCCGTGATTACTCCATCTTAGTTGCTCGGAAGGGTCGTGAGGAGGTGGGATACTTTGTCCATTTCATCAAGTTTTGCTCCCGCAGCAAGTAGTTCGGTCAGGATTTTGTCAAACCTTGTAAAATGGGTGATTAGCGAAGTATCAGGATCTAACTTTAGTGCCAATAATTTCTTGCGACAAGCCAATTGTGTAGCAAAGCTTTTTCGTTCATAAATCACATCTGGACTGTCGAAGATGTCGCGGGCGTAAACTTTATCTTTCGTAAAACCGAGGAAGGCGTCACTTAAATATTCAATCATCGTGCTGCGGGCAGTTGCATTACGTTTCAACCACATAGCACTTGGGTTTTCTGGGATCGCTGCGTCTATGACGGTCAGCACATCGAGCTCCTCGAGTAATGCTTTTACCCAAAATTTCCAAATTGCGTACTTTTCACCAGTAAGTGGCTTTATGTTGCGCTTCTGATTTTTATCCATTTTAAACCAAGTTATTGACATGGTAACTTATTGTTTGTCACTTTTTCACTTATCAGGAAGATTTCACAACACTCGCGTAAACATCTGGGCCCATAACCTGTTAGCAGAGTTAAATTATTGTAAGGTGGATTTATTTAAAGACGACAATGACGTGAAATTTGGACTTGATTTACATACGTCTTTAACCGACCGCGGTGGCTTAAGAAGTGAATTTTGATTTTACAATCCACTCGCTGGTCGTGTCTTTTTCATAAACAATGTTAATAGCCTGAAACAAAATCTCTCTAAATAAAACTTAACCTTGAGTAACATGATTTTCGAACGATACATTTTTGCCGTTTTCCAACAAAATCCCTATGGTCCGCGTCGCCTTAATCACCCGGTATATATTGTAGTGATTCGTGCCCCCAAATACTCAAAGATAGAAAATTGGAGTTTTTATTTTAATTTCAATCAATGTAATTGCGAACACAATACACTTACCGTCGATCAAGGAGGTACTTTTACTCAAAGCTGGCTGGCTCTCGGCTGGATCTAAGAAAAATTATGGACCTCTACGTTGTGTTTTAATTAAGATAATTCGCCTGAAAATGGGGTAAATTGTGCTCCCGAATCTTTAGACAAATTTGCATTACTTATGCCCGATTGCACAAACGTGGTACCAAATATTTAGTACGGTATCAAATTATTTGATCCGGGACCAAACAGCAAATTCGATTGCACAAACAAAAAAGATCCGACAGGGATCAAAATTTGGTACCGGACTATTTTGATACCGCACCAAACGTGGGATTAACCTCATTTTGGATTGCACAAAACATTTGATCCCGTACCAAATACATTTGATACCGGATCTTTTTGATACCACGCCCACCCAGGTATCAAAGTGACAGATCGCTAAAAATTCGAATTTCAAATTTACGTTCGGAAGTTTTGAATAAAATCAGAATGTCACTATCGTCGCTATCATTATTGAATTCTAACGAAGATGTCGAAGAAATTCCGCGAGTTCGCATCTTGAAAGAGAAATAACTTCTTTAAAATCTATAATGACCGTAAATTTAAAATACGCTTCAGGTTTGATGAAGCATCGGTTATGGCATTACAACATATATTTGGCCATTTCATTGAACCTCGAAGTAACCGCAACAAATCAATTTGTGCAAGGGACCAATTGCTTGTCACTCTGCGATTTTATGCCACTGGTGCATTTCAAAAATTGGTAGGGGATACTTTGAATATTCACGCATCAACAATGTGTAGAATTGTGGCCAGAGTTACCCCACACATTGCACAATTAAGGCCACAGTATGTAAAGATGCCAACTACACAGGTAGACAGCGACGAAGTGAAGTTGGAAATTTATAACATTCGCGGATTTGTTAGGTTATGATTTCAAATAACGAGCTAATGTCAAAACACTCATTAGCGCCGTCTATGATGCACAAGCCACGAACCGATCCCCGACGGCTCTAGCCAATGGGAAGGCCGGTGCTTAGTATGTTTACATTGCGCTCGGGGTTAGTAAGTCCGGTACCAAATTTTTGTTTGTGCAATCCGTTGGCGGTTTGATGCCGAACCAAAATTTGATCCCGGATTACAAAGTCCGGTACCAAATTTTTTTTTGTGCAATCGGGCATTAGTGACCAAATTCGGATTCAGAGTAGTGCCGTACTAATGGGTACGGAAAAATACACAATCATTAAAAGAACAAATTTATTAACTAAATTGACATGGTGGAAGTTTGTTGTTCGTGACAATCCGCGAGTGCTTAGTCTAACGAACATACATGCGGAGCGTTACTTTTGGTTCATTTCGCCTAGATAGAAGGGTACAGATTTGGTTACAGATGGTATGAGCTCGTTCAGATATGGCGTATAAGAAAAATACGACATAATCATATAGCTGCAATTTTTATTCTAACATAGGTCATAGCAAACGGTGTGGTGATAGATTCTGATGATCAAAAAGGCGAGTACATCGACGATATGTGGTAGAAGATAAAAGTTCAATGTTTGAAGACAATTTCATAGATGTTGGAGAGATTAATTAGTCGACGATTACCTAGAATTGGAAGGAGGTTTGGGATAAGAGAGGGATGACCGCTGGGTGTGCGTTATCCTGAATTCACAACAGAAAAGATAAAATTAGAAATTGTTTACGTTATGCTGGTTAACTGATAACTAGGGCTCGGCTCTATTCATGCCACTAACTACGCCGCCGCTCGCTGCTTGCCAACTATTCTAAATACTGCCTTGCACCTTGGAAATGAATTGCCCAAATTAATTGTAAATACAGTCAAATTAGCACCTACGGTCGAGTCGTCAAAATTTGATGCCTAAACTTCCCTGGCGCTTAGCTAAGATTCCCTCGCGTCGCGGTAGCCGGTCCCCGGGTAACAGAAGGTAATTTAGCGACCCGTTATGCCTTTCTTGCTCTATCGATGGCAGTTAATTAATTTTCATTATTTATTTAGGGAAGGGTTGGTTTTTTTGGGATAACTGCATTTTACCTATCCCCTTGGGGCATCAGTAATAAAAATGTTTAGGCTTAAGCCAGGGCCTCATACCTCTTTATTCCCTCGATGGACACAACTTCGTAATAGTCGGAAAACACCCCTGGAAAACACCGGTAGACACGAAGGTCTTGTTCGAATTCCCCGAACGAAATTTATCCGACCATGGGAAATGGTTAAATGGAAGGAGGAAGCGCAGAATTGTATTAAAGAAATAAAACAAGACTTGATCGTCTTGCTGAGATCGCTGAAAGAGTTTCCACCACAGTTTTCTACTGTTGGGTGAGACTTGATATTGATTCAACTTGACGTGACGAAGTCACGTTGGACAAGAAGAATTTAAGAATTAAAAGCTTGCTCGTAAGCAAAACCTGAAGGCTTTGGGGGAGTTATTTCCACATTTGTTAAATCACCTTTGCTACAGCCGTATGTTCTAATTATGGACTAACCTGGATCTTCGCACCGGAAGAGACATGCTGCTGCTAGAAATGAGAGTGCCACCTGGTAATCCAAAAAGGGGTTGGTCAATCACTTTCAACACAATCACAGGCACTTAGTTCGGACGCGGCTTTTCGGATTTTAAATATAATTGAACTTGAAGAAACACAGTGAAAGGAACACAAAAATTAATATAACTTGAACGGAAATTAATGAAAGCAAAACGGAATTTAATTGAGACGGTGAAAAAACACAAACTCGAAATTTCGGAAGATTCACGGGACGCCGTTCGATAAAATCAATACAGACTGTCGGGAGCTCGGAAGTTCGGATCTGAATCCCGGTCCTTTTGACTTTGACTTGATCTTGGCTATTGAGCCGGAACCTGGTTCCTTTGCTCATTTGTCTTGACACAGATAAATTTCGCTATGGGGTGGAGAGAATTAGATGGTGGCTGAATTGCCGTCGTCAGAATTCACGGGCGGTGTTAGCCGTTTAACACCATTTTGGGGTGTTTAAGCCGGAAAGGTGGCTCCTCTCCGTAGTCGACGGCTCTACGGATGAGGGGATTAAAATGGACGGCTGCTGAAACAAAGAATTTGGAGGCGGTATCTTTTAAGAAGTCGTCGATGTACTCGATACCAGAGTCTCTGTGTAAGGACTTGTTTCGAACGAACCAGGGTGCATTAAAAACCATGCGCAACGATTTGTTTTGTATTATCTGGATTTTGTTAATATGGGTGGGGGCAACGTGGCTCCATACAGGAGAAGCATACGTCATTATAGGTCGGATTATTGCTTTGTATATACGGAATTTGTTGTTTGAAGAGAGCTTACTTTTACGACAAAGCAGCGGGAATAATTGCGCTATACATCCCCGTGCTTTATTTCTAGCCATATCAATATGCTTGGAAAACTGTAAGCCTTTGCAAGGGTGACACCCAAGTATTTTGCGTGGTCTTTCCATGGAATTCTCTCATTGAAAATATCCAATTGACCAGCTGGTTTAACTCGTCTACGAGTGAATAATACCGCGGTGCTCTTACTTCCGTTTATGGTTATAAGCCAGTCACGGTAATATGCCTCGAGAGAGTCTAGCGCTTTTTCTAACTTATCAAGAATTAAACGTGGGTGCTTACTTCTGACCAATATAGCTGTGTCGTCAGCATATTGAGCTAACTCTACAGAAGTCGTTTGTGGGATGTCTGAGATGAAAATGTTAAATAAATGCGGAGATAGAACCGCGCCTTGTGGTACGCCGGCTGTTTGTATTCTGGTTGTTGATTTTACGCTATCTATGGTTACTTGAAATTTACGATTATTTAAAAAAGAACTGATGATTTTAATGAGACCTACGGGGTAATTTAATTTGATAAGTTTGTATAGAAGGCCAGAGTGCCACACTCGATCAAAGGCTTTAGCTACATCTAGAAACACTGCGCCGGTGTTGTGTTTGCGCTCAAAACTTGTATAACAATGCTCGACCACGCGGAGGACTTGTTGTGTTGTGGAATGTTGGGCTCTAAAGCCAAACTGTGTATCAGGCAGGACTTTTAGCTCTTCTGTTGATTTTATCAATCTCCTTAGGATACATCTTTCAGCTATTTTACCGATTGATGACAGGAGACTGATGGGGCGGTAATTTGAAGGTTCTTTTGGACTTTTGCCTGATTTTAAAATCAGTATGACGTTTGCTTTCTTCCACGATTTGGAAAAATGTCCGAGACGAAGCACGGCATTTAGAATGGCGGTGAGATGCATAATAGCTTTGTGCGGGAGATTTTTCAATTCGTGATACCGTCAGGGCCTGGAGCTTTATGTTTTGGTGTGTTGTTAATTATAGTTTTGATTTCGTGTGGAGTGATTGGTTCTAGTGTATCTGTGTTGTTTGTGTTAAAGTTTGATAGGTGTTCATTCACAAAACTTTCGATCTGCTCGACTCTGTTTAGATTGGCATGTGTTAGGTCTTTGCTGAACTGTTCTTGTAGTGAGTCTGCAAAAACTTCGACCTTATCACATGTTGCTGAAACCGGACCATTGGGGGTGTTTATTGGAGGAATTTTCTTACTGTTTACGTTTGAATTTTTAAGTATTTTTGTCATTTTCCAGAGTGAGTTATCCTGAACATTTAATGATGAGAGTTTGTTTCCCCAGGAATCATTGTAATGATCCATAAGAGCGTATCGCACCTCTGTTTGATAATGGTTTAATTCGCGCTTATGTTGTGGGGCGAGAGTTCTTTGATAAACTCTTTTGATGCGGTTTTTTATTTTAATTAGATCCTTAATGTGACCTGGTAATTTTTGTTTTATTTGAGTGATTGGTCTTTTATCAGTTGAGTGATCGATTGCTTGTGTGATGATTTTTTCAAGATTTTCAATGTTTAGTTCTATTGATTCTACTGTGTTTATTGTCGGTATTGAGTCCAAGGTTTCAGCGACCCTGTCTTTGAATTTATTCCAGAATATTTTTGGCTTTCTTGGGGGGAGGTCGTTTTGAATATTGCCCAATTGAAGAATGACCGGAATATGGTCGGAATTGAGGGCTGTTATTGCGTAGATTGTTGGTTGGAGTGGGACATTTTGGAGGAGGGCGATGTCCAGAACATCGCAGACGCCACGAGTACAAAAATGAGTGGGTTCTCGCGGACCCAGGGCTGAAATGTTGTTGACTAACGTGAAGTCATGTAGCAGCTTGCCGTTACGGTTTGTGGCTCTGCTGTTCCACATGGGGTGCTTACAATTCAGATCGCCTGCCACAATTGTGGGGGCGTTACCCTGAAAGAGTTTCTGAAGGTCTAGGTCAGTTATTGGATTGTTTGGGGGCTTATAAGCTGAAATTATTGTTATTGGACCTGTTGTAGTTTCAACTATGATTGAAGTTGTCTCTATATTTGGTAGATCTTTATGTGGCAATTCATAGTGATTAATCGCTCTTTTGATAAATATCGCGGTGCCACCTCCCTGTCCGGCGGCTCTGTCGGTTCTATAGCAATGATAATTTTGAATTTTGATAACGTTACAGGGTCGCGTGTGAGTTTCATTTACTAGCATAATGTCAACATCATGCTCACAAATGAAACTATTAAGTTCTAATTTTTTATTGATATCTAGCCCGGCCGCATTCCAAAAACTGACCGTAAGGGATTGGGGTGTAATTTTGCAGGCCATTTAAGCAGTTTGGTTGAAAGTTGTGCTTAAAATGGTTTGCATATTTGCTGCGAAGCTTTTTGCTTCTTTTTCTGACGGGTTCATTTTGCTGAATGTTGTTAACATTTC
The DNA here is from genome assembly GCA_905333025.2 of Pyrochroa serraticornis. NCBI lineage: Eukaryota > Metazoa > Arthropoda > Insecta > Coleoptera > Pyrochroidae > Pyrochroa > Pyrochroa serraticornis. The sequence goes on along the minus strand of HG995157.1, from coordinate 240,332 downwards.
AGCAAGCGCAGCTGTTATTACAGCAAATCGGTTTGCTTGTGGTTTTTTGGAGGGGGCTGTTTGGGGAGTTTGCGTTGGCTTTGGTAGCGTCGTTGCTGGTTTTTCATTGTTAGCAGGCTGGACGACTTTGGCCCAAGTAAAAGGTTTTTTAGGGCCTGTTGGGAGAACAATTTGAGGTTGTCGTTGTTTGGGGTAGGCGCTACAACCGCGGTAACTAGCTGGATGCGCCAGTCCGCAATCCGCACATTTAGGGGGGTCGGCTTTAGCCTTAGGACACTCGTAAGAGGGGTGGCCGAGTCCGCACTTTACGCATTTATGCGCTGCAGTACAACGACTCTGGGCATGGCCGAACAATTGACATCGATAACATTGTCCCGTATTGTAACTGTTCCTAAGTGGTTCGACTTTGATTTTCAGTCCAAGGCAGGTTGTCATGTCAAAGATTTTTCTGTTTGTCCTACTAACTATAACTAGGAATAAGGGCATCGGTGCCTTATCCTTGCGTGTCATTCGAACCACTTTTATTGGCTCTAATTTAACCTCAGTTAATTCTGACACAATGTCATCGATGGGGGTTGACTCGGGCAATCCGCGAATTACCACCTTTAGATTGCGTTCTGATGCGAACGCATTCGTATGGTATGGGATTGACCTAGCCTCGAAAAGTCGTGTCAAGTCACGGTGACTACCAGCGTCAGGTAGTGAGATTTTGACTCCGTCCTTGCATGTTTGAGCCTTAGTGTAGTTGATCTTCTTGGTCTTTAATAAATTCGAGACCTGAGACCAGAGTGACTTGTCTCGGAGGGTTACTGGGGGGATTTTTTCGTTATTGCCTTCGTTCGAAACCGGAGTGTTAGTGGTAACGGCTGCTCGAGGCGAGCGGAGTTTGGCGGGGGACGCTTGACGTGATTTGTTAGGGTTTGCAGTTTTCATTTGAAGAGTGGCTTGGGAAAGCGAAAGATTATTTGCACCAAGACTTACCGGGGATATGTCCATGTCAATATCGTTGTTTTCCGCATTATCGAGGACGGAAAAAGAGTTGTTGGTGATGGTAGTTTCCAGGCTATTTTCTTTAAGAGGGCGTGTCGTCTTCCTTGGTTTGACAAATTCGTCATCGTCGCTGCTGTCGCTGGTTTCATAAGAACGTTTTCTGCTCTCAATTAACTTGCTGCATTCGAGGATAATGAATTTTAAGTCCTCAAAGGCAATGCCATCAAAACAGCCCCGTTCCACTGGCATAGTGGAAGGCACTCGAAGAACACGTGGAGAACACGTGGGAACACGTGCAGAACACGTGGTAAACACGTGGAAAACCACTTCTGATCGGCACTGGATCGCTTAATTGTGGGCGCGATATCCGCAAATTACAAAGAATTCGAAAAACATGTTTCGCGAAAGCGTTTGGTAAACGAAGAAATACTAAAACATTAGCAAAAACACTAATCGCTGGTCACAGAATAGCACAGAAAACAGGCAGGAGCAATGTCCGTCCTATCTCTACAACGTACGCTGCTCGACTCTATCCCGGTCCTGCTCTCAGGGCGCGCTTATAACTGGGACGGGGTTGGAACGCGTTGGTGGTGGTACCTTTGGAAATTGACCCTTAAGGAGCCTCGTAATCGAGGTTGATCTTAGAAGCTTTGATTAGCGTGATTTACCTAATTACCGTGTAATTAACGAAGGTACTCCTGGAAGAGAGTACTAGATTTACCAAGAAACCATGAACATGAGAAATTTTAGAGTTTCTTTAGAACCAATTAAAGTCAACGCTCCTTAATTAATTTAATTCCTGAAATTACTGGAGTAGAACTACCGAAAGTTGTTGGTCGGTTTAAAAAGGGGTTTTGCTCTTAGTGGCGGTGGTTTCGCTGTATTTAAAGGGAATTTAATGTACTTTCTGATAAAATTAAACTAATTTATTGTACGGTAAAATGAGGCAACTTTAGCGCTGTTGGTTGGGTTTTTGTTCCCGCTTGCGTACTTTCGGGGTTTCGAGTACCGAAACGACCGGTAGCGCCCTACAATTTGGGGTTGGTCTGTCGTAATAGAGATGTCGCCAGTGGTACTGAATTGAAGGGCAGTAACAAATTTACGTCAATAATAACAACCCTTCGGTAATTCCTTCTTCCAGTTACAAGTATTATCATTACCTAAATTGTTAGTAACTCCCGGAAAGAGAAACCAATCGAATTTTATATTTTTGGCCCTGGATAAGACTTGCATTGGTAATAATTCAAGAGGGTGAAGGTTCCCATTCTTTTGTTGCCCGTTTTTCGATTGCGTTACCTTTTTAGGGATGAAATTATGATAAATTACAAGTATCTTGGTACTTTGACGACGGGTGTCAAAACCATATCCGACAATAGGCGAGCGCGATGGTGGTACATGCTTTATGCTAAGTTATCTACGTGGTTAGTTTAGATTAAACAGTTTCGATAATTAAACTTCTATGTTTATTCGCGCGTTTTTCGCGTTTCTTTGTTTCTCCGCGAGATTTATGTTAGTTTCGTGCAGATGGTCTGGTTCTTGGAAGAAATTAGTTCGGCATTCTTAGAGCAGGTCCTATTGACGCACATGTGTGCTAAATGGCCCTCGAGTACCGGCGGAAGGCACCCCGCTAGCGGTCCAAATTTCGCCGGTTAAAAGGATGATAGCTTATGACTTCCCGGGTTGACTTTTAGGGTGGTTCGGACATTATGTTTAATTATCGAGCTGTCTTCACACGGATTTCTAAGACTAAATTACAAATAGCCGCTGCCGTTGTTACATCTGGAAACACTAAACTGTTTCCGGGCATTTCTTAACTATTTTCAAAGACCGACCGGGTTGGAATTTCGTAATGTCTTTTGTGAATGTTGTTGGTCTCGCACTTGGATAAAAAAAATATTTTTTCTGCGACTCACTGCAATATAAACAACGATTATTTTAATATATAGTTTTATTTATTATTATTAATACTATTTACATTTCTTAATGATAATTAAATTTATTAAAAGTTGCCAGATGTTTAAGTTTATATTCTACATTCAACTTAATGTTATAATAACATTTACACACAAATTCATGCGCTTCATCACTGTCTTCAAATATGGTTTTAACTAGTTCATACATAGTATCCTCGATGTTACGTTGCTTTCCAAATATAAGGCTGGATATCCTATCTGTGAAAACATCGAAATTTACAAACTTGTCTTGCCTATTATGTAATACTTCCATGCGTGAAAAAAAATTAGATGCTATACGTTGAAAAAGCTTCAACTTCGCCGCCGTAACACGCACATTTCCAAAGTCTTTTAATTTGGGACTTAAGGTGGGCGTCAAGTTCGGCCCAAAAAGGGAGAAAACACGCTCTCGGACTTGACGGCTCCAGACTTTGCTATCCATTTCTAATAAAATCTGATTATATTAGCAGAAAGAGTAAAGATCAAAGAATTTTATGACGCTTTAATATTGATAATATATTTGTCTCATTAGTAAGCCCCGAGCTTTGAAAAGTTGTTCAAGTTTGTGTACATTTTAACGCATAAATTAAAATTATTTACATGTTGTTCTCGGTGTCATAGGAAAGGCAATTTATTGTAGTTTTTATAATTGGCACGAAAAAGATTGTAGAATTGATAGTTTATGCTGGAGCCATTTAGTTCCAGAGCGCTACCACTTTTAAAATATTCGCAAATACGCCCATTTCCTGACGACTTGTGATACACCAAACAATAAAATAGTTCAGGTCATTTCTCAACCTAGCGCTGCCGTTTTATTACGTTGCATCGACACATCTGGAACTTACAGACAGGGTCGGTATCGGTGTTTTCAAAGAGGACATGAATGGATACTCGAAACATCCGAATAATAATAGTAAATAACACTCATAAATAATAAAGCACCCAGACCTCTTGCCTGGATGTGGCAGTTTGACGTTATATCGGGAAATATATTTCTGCTTATGTAATGGTGTTTGTTATTAATTTAGGGATTACTAAAAAAAAATTTTTTTTATTGAAAATAGCGATTTCTAATTGTTCTATTTAGCGTAAACAGCGGAATGTATCGGGATGGCACGAAAACGGATTGACTTTACAACTTTGCTCTCAAAGTTCGAATCCCAATTTTATAAATAAACATATTTTTTCTATAAGCTCAGCTCCGAAATGGTTTTTACAAGTTTTACACTTAACTGTTAATTAAAAGTATTCCTATTTTTCCCAAAATTTCTAAAAAGATTATCTGCAGTTGCATAAATGAAGTCTTTTTCGAAATCGCCAATTTCTTTCAGGGAATTTCCGAACATCTGGGGTTTATGGCGGATGCCAAATTGTAAAAGAATGGAATTGGTGAAAAATTTAGATAATGTTTACTTTCTTATAAATTCCCTCCTCCCAGCCCCCCCACACAAGGGGTAAAGCCTGACCCACGATGATAAAATCAGTCTATTTTGATATATTGAGAAGTCCAAAAGTGTTTTGTGTTTGAGTGTTAGTGAGTATGTGAAATCCTAAAAAGTGTCTAAGGCCACCTTCGCAAAGTCGCAAGAGAAGTAATAGATCGAAAGCTCCAATCGAATATCATAAAAAACAAAGATTGGAAATAACGACAAATAAATCTGTGCAAGAAATACCATCATCTGCCATTGATTCTGAGGAAGTAATAAGCAACAATAACGGTATGAAATGTTATTATTTATAATGTAATTATATTGCAAATACTTGCGTACCTTATGCAGGTAAGTAGATATGCGGGTAAGGAATATTTATTATAGTATGAAAAAGTAATTTATGTTACTGGGGCAGTTCTTTTGATATAAAACTTATTATTATATTAAATCATATTACTCTATTATAATGCGACCAAAATACGGTTTTATTTTCAGGAAGCATCGCATGTAAAAGTAAGTAATTTGGAGAGGGTGACAATTGTGGATCTAAGAGAAGAATAGAAATATTTCAGATTACTTTCAGGGAAAATTAGTAAACTTCTACGCCAAGGGGTTCACACCCGCCGTAAGTAGAAGCTGTGCATTCTAACAACCTAATTATATTTTATTCTCTTTCATGTTGCTTTTCCATTCGATGAATTACCAAATGTCCAAATACTGTCCGGGCGACACTTTTAATGAGCTGCAGTAGGTCATTTCTGTGAGCTTTTGATCTCGTTCCATAAAATATCTGATTAATATGTTTATTTTATTAATAAATAAATAAGTTAATAAATCCAACAATTTAAAAATATTTCCATTACTGTTTTCTAAACGTTGCTTTATGTGACGTGAAATGTGTTTGATGGTTTTACCAACTAAGCCACCCGACTGCCCAGCTCATAGCTAGTCAACAAAACCCTAATGATCATAACCATAAACAACCCGAACCTTTCTAAGGGGCTTAGGTAGTAGGTGAGTCATTCAAAATCGGCTGGAATTTCCTTGTATTTCTGGTGCTATACCATTAAATAATTTGGGGGCAACGGCTGTCATACAGGTTGCGTTCTTGCAGATTTGAGAAGATTTCGCCCACCTTAATTGATGAAACTTTAACGCACCACCTGATAGCATATACACGTTATAATTACGCAACTCGGCTATAAGTTCTTCTTTAGGTTCATCGCAGTCTTTATTTTAAGAGTTCTTGTAGAAAATGCTTCGAGTCTTTAAGATTAAAACTCATAGCTGCAGTTCTTTCTTGATTCAAAATTCGCAATGTAGCTTCGTTGTTATCGACCGGATCAAGACCAATGCTTACAAGTTTACTCTGTGATCATGTTAATGGAGAAACACGCTTATCGTAAAACTTCTTCTTCTCACGTTCAACATTTCTATTTTTAGACAATGCCTGTGTATGTGCTGTATAAATGGACAAATAATCTTTGCTAAAATCGCTTTCTTTGATGGTTTCCTTATGAGCACGTTTACCGTATATGCCGGGTACTTCACCATTAGACTTCTTCTTCTTGTTACAACTCATTTCACGTTATGAAAAACAAACAGCTACTATTAGAACTAGCGAAGACACATCTGCGTTTGTTTACGGTTAACTAAATATTAGGACTGCTTTCGATTCTATTTATGGCAACTCACACCTTCATTTTACATTCCTCAAATAAATGAAACTTTAATCTGTACTTTTAATGTTTTACAAAAATCCAAACTTGTTAAATGATTAGGACCTCTGTCATTAGTCAATCACGAGTCAAACCACTTAGATAATTTGCAGAAAGGAAATGAGTTTGTTAATGTAAACATTACTTTTAATGTTTTCCCAAAATTCCAAATCGATAGATAATTAGGTAATTTGCAAAAAATGCAGTCATTAGACACCTGTTAAGTACCTATCAATCATAAACACCATTAGGTTATCAACACCATTACCGTAATCAATGCATTTAGTGTTATCATTGCCATTAACTTATCAGTCCATTACCACAATCAAATCCTCAACACTTCTACTAGCTGCATACCAAATGCTTCAGATAACCAAATTTTCTTTTTATTGTTCAGTGATCTGTAGATAATACCGTTCCTCTTTTCATATTTGTTATCTTAATTGAGAATTTTTTTATCGTTAATTATTTCGTTTATTGTCAAAAAGTTCATGATTTTCAATGCTGAGCTTTCGAAGTTATCTTCTTCTTCTTCTTCTTCTAGAACAGGGTTTCGAGATAAACAATCCGCTTCCAAGTTTTCTTTACCTGGGTTGTTAAAGATTTTACAGTTGAATTGTTAGATGTAAGTAAGGATTTTTCTTAATTCTGAATAGTTACAACTGTTTACTTTAAAGTCCTCTAAGGGTTTGTGATCGCTGAAAACAGTAAATTTTTGACCAATTAGATAGTACTGCCCATATAATATTGCTTCTTTTATTGCGAGACATTCGATAAAGATTGCTTTTTATTTTTTTTTTGTGTATTGTTCAATCTGCGTGAAAAATAGAATACTGGTTTGAGTTTTCCATTTTCCTGACGTTGTTTCAACCCTGCACCGACTTCTTAAATGCTTGCATCTGTAAAAATGTAGGTCGGTAATGCTGGATCAAAGATCGATAGTATTGGTTTCGAACACAAGTGTTGTTTTACTGCGTCAAAATTTTCTTGACATATTTGAGTCCAATCAAACTGCACATTTTTTCGAAGCAAGTTATGAAAAGGTTCCAGTACGATACTTGAGTTCGGGATGTATTGGAGGTAGAAATTCAATTTTTCCAAGAATTGTCTGATGTTTTTTCTTGTTTGTGGAACAGGAAATTTCTATATTGCGACTACGTTGTCATTTAGATGTTTAATACTATTCTATCCTATTTTATGTCCTAAATATGACATTTTGTGTTTAGCAAAAATCCATTTCGAGACATTTAGTTTCAAGCCGCAGGTGCGTAATGTTTTTAGTAACATTTTAATGTGATGCATTTGATTCTCATAATTATTTGAATATATTAGGATATCATCTATGTAATTTATAGCGAATGAGTCCAAGTTGTTCTCCCTTAAGATACTTAATAATGTTCTTTGAAAAATTGCTGGAGCGGATTTCAAACCGAAAGGTAAACAGTACCACTGCCAGTGCCCGTGATGAGTTACAAATGCTGTTTTATATTTATCCTTGTGGCGAAATGGGATCGACCAAGACGCCGAATTCATGTCCAACTTTGCGAAGTAGTTGCAAATTCTTGCGCGTAATTTCAGGTCGTCAATGCGCGGAAAAGAGTGACTTTTCGGCTCGACTATTTTACTAAGTTCCCGATAATCGGGATCTTTTATTCTCGTTTTTTTTAAAGCCAATGTAACCGGAGAAGCATACGGACTACTCGATTCTTCATTCAGACCCGCTTTCAAAAATTCTTTAATTTGTATTTCTATTTCTGTTTTGTCTTGCAGAGAATATCCGTAAGTTGTTTTTGCTACATATTTGTTGTCAGTAAGTTTTATTGTGGCTTCATAATCTTTGACTTTACCGATATCGAATTTTTCTTTGGCAAAAACATCTTCATTATTATTCAAGATTTCTTTTAGTACAAGATCAGACCTAATGTCGTCAACCCCATTATTTTTAGTTTTAAAATTGCCATTTACGTTATTTATCTTGACTGCTTTTTTCAAACTTTGGCTTATTTTTAAGTTTTTGTCTTGGCATAATCTAAATTTTTTTTATGCAGTCTAAACCTATTAAGACATCATCTTCGAATGATTTAATTTTGATAACGAAAAAGAGACAGTCTTCTTTCATTTTGAAAATAAAAACTGGTACAACGACACTTCCTTCAGTATTTGAGTTGCCCAAAATAGTTTTCAATTGTTTATTCCCACTTATTCTGGCTCTGTTGGCTCCGTAGAGACCGATGGCTGGACTATCATTGATTTTTAGTTTTATAAGTGGGATCGTTATTAGTTTTTTGGACTTTCAAGAAAAGAAATTGCATCTTGTGCTCCAATATTATTTGCGATTTTGATTTTATTGTCATTGTTTTTACCCTGATGTGCTATTTTCACACGACAAACTTCTTTAGAATTACGTCTGCCCGGAAAGCCCATTTAATCGCAGTACCCGTAGGTTTTTTGTTCATTTGCATTTTCCTTTAAGATTTTATTTTTTTTCTGAACTTTGTCAGGGTTTTTTGCTGTATTTGAAACAGCTTTATTTCTGGACGGATCTATTTGCCTGAGCTTCGACATTAGATCGTCAACTTTGGTCAAGTCTTTTCTTTCTAAACGCGTTTTTATATAATTAGGTAGATCTATTACAATTAAATTTATTTGTGATCTTACCGATAAATTAGGATCAATATCAATCAAAAGATTTCTTTTCTTTAAGGCATAATCTAAAAACAAACCTCCCAAATATCTATAAGTGTATGCGAAAGCAACTTCCGACCACGAGCTTGAACCAAACGTGTTAACAAAGGAGGCTTTCCAAAATTCCCAAGGGTGCGAGAGCTTATTTATTTTAAAAAACACCGCGTACCACTCCAGTGCGGCATTCTCCAAAAACAAACGCAATATTTCAGAATATTTCTCTTTTTTTACACCGAGTTTTTTGCATTCTTGTTCGAAAATATTTAACCAAGATTTCGCATCCGCATCACTTCCATAGAATTTATTCAGCACTAAATTTTTCACAATGGAATGCATCGATTTTTCGGCGGGTGGAGTGGGAGAAGAGAGAGATGGAAGAGATGTAGATTCGACAACCTCCAAATAGAACTTATTAAGAACTACGTTACCCTCATCGTCCAGGTATTCCTCTAGCAGCTCCCCTTCCTTCAAAGTTATATTGATCTTTTGATATTTGCTGCAAGAAGTCAGGCTCTTTACTACCTGCTTTGTGATTTTATGTTCGAAAAGTTTTTAATGGTGTGTGCGTCTTTGTTGGTCAGAAGGAAACTGGTGGCTTCTGGACGTCCTTCGAGCTGAATAGTTTTAACCTTGACTACGGTCGTCTTGGACTCCACAGCTTCAGAAACAAAATGAAATGTAGTCTTTACTTTGATGATGCAGCTCCTTGTTGTTGTTGTTTTATAAGTTTCAATATTGGGAAACTTAGGATTGTATGAGAGAGTGTGTGTGTGTAATTGAGCCAACTCGAGTTGTTGCAGAAAATAACTGTAATTAAATAATTACATATACCGGGTGATCCAGACGACGCGGACCATAGGGATTTAACATGGGAAATCATAAAATTGTAATTTCCTGCTCCCCATTTCAACTTATTAAAAAAAAAAATTGTATCTAGTAAAAGCTATTTTTCTGCTTACGTAATGGTGCAACTCATGTGACTAATTTAAAGGATAATTAAGAAAATAAGTTTTTTTATTTAAGATAATTTGAAAAATCGAGCCTTAAGTTGTAATGCGCTCCATTTTCCAAAAAAAATCAAGTGCTTCGTAGCCGCACGGTAATTATGTATTCTCAACCTAGCAGCCGTCCTGAGTGGACGTGTTGTGCTGTGTGCTCTGAGTTCTGACTGGTACAGTTAACCACGTGTTTTACAGTTTCTCTTTAAAAGTGAAAAGTAATAGTGATAATAAAACCAAAGTGTTTACAACGAACGAAGTTGGAGTCAATTCCGAAATCACCACCCTAATCGCGATGGTGAATCTCTCTCAAACAAATGTTTCTAGCAACGCTGGAATTATAAAAGTGCATCCTTCAAAACGGAAAGCAAATCCGACAGAAATGTCTCACAAAAAGGCAAAGCGATCAGTGGAACCAGTTTCACCATCTGTGCCCCTAAAAAATTCATTCCAAATACTGAATGATGAAAACGCGCTTCGTGCCGCCAACCTTGCCATTGAGACTGACCCTGAGATTGAGATGGAGTCCGAGCCCGCTACAACCAACTCGATACAAAAGGGTGAAAGTGTCTGCATACGCAAAGAACTCAAACTCTCACCAATAGTGATCCATGGAATTTTTAATGACCAGGAAAAACATCGTCTATTCAGACAAAAAATTCAGCGAACCCTCCCATCGGGCTTTAGCATCAAGTACGGTGCGAAATCCATAACAATTTTTGCAACAAAAACCGATGAACGTGTAGCATTAATAAATGTGCTAAAACGTGACAAAGTGGGCTTTCACACGCATGCTGAAAAGGGGGCAAAAACTCATGCCTTTGTGGTCCGTGGACTAGAACACCTTCCCTCTGCAGACGAAGTTAAAGCAGAACTTTGCGAAACCCACAAACTGCCCGTAACTAAAGTATTCCACATGAAGAATACTAAAAGACCACTGTATCTCGTGATTACGGCACCCCAAATAACCATAAAGCACTTACAATCAAAAGTGCCTTATATAAGTTATACCAAAGTGACCTGGGAAAGACAAAACTCAAATAAAAAGTTCACCCAATGTCATAGATGTCAAGCATGGGGCCATGCTACTACCTATTGCCATTCCAGCCCCAACTGTCTAAAGTGTGCTGAAAATCACCACACGTCGGAGTGCCAAAAACCGGACAGCGAACCATGCAAATGCTTTAATTGCGACGGCCCTCATCCCGCAAACAGTCCGAATTGTCGAGTCTACCTGGAAAAGGTTCAATTTATGGACAAGCTGAGAACTGAAAAAAAGTCGACAGTAACTACGCCTAAGGCAGCACCCATTTTCAACACGAGAACTTTCCCCAATCTGCGATCGACCACACCCGCGGCATTGCAGCCAGGGACTTCCATGAGGACAAAAGCATGGAGTCAGATCCCGGCTACTCAACCCGCACCTTCCAACCGGCAGCAGCCCCAACAGAAGTTTACTCCGCAACCACGAGATGCATCCGACAAAAGTAGTGAATTTATGGAGCTAATGCAAATGCTTAAAAAATTAAACGAGCGAACAAACATCGGCGCGATGTTGAGTGCTGTTCGCGACCTGTATAAAAATTTGGAGGGAGTTAATGACCCTTTTAGTAAGCTCCAAATCTTCACCGACTTCGCAGAAACATTGCCATCTTATGGTCTGTAAGCTTAACATTATTTTATGGAACGCAAATGGACTACGGTCCAAACAGGGTGAAATATCCCATTTTATGAACACTAACAGAATAGACGTAGCGATGTTTTGCGAAACTAAGTTAAACCAGCGCGACCGTTTCAATATTCCAGGATTTCAGATCATCAGGAACGATCGGGACAATCACGGAGGAGGTATTGCCATTGCTATCAGAACATCGATTCCCTATGTTAAAATTGCAGATTGTCATACTACTATTGAACATACGGCGATTCGATTATCGGACGACATTTATATTGCGGCAATATATAACAGACCCGCGAACCGGCTATCGGGCAATGATCTAGCTGCTCTCACTGCAATTGGCCGCAAGGTGATCATTGCTGGAGACTTCAATGCATGTCACACATCATGGAATTGCCATATGAATAATGCAAACGGGAATTCTCTCCATAATTACATCTCCACAACCACCAATAATCTCTTACTCCCTGATTCACACACCCATTTTCCGTCAAATGGTCGCACCCCAACCACTATAGACTTAGTTTTATGCAAAAATCTCGATAACGTCACTACACCTATTTCAATTCCGGCCTTAAATTCGGATCATAACCCTATTTCGTTTCAGTTAAGAGGACCAGATCGTGAGCCGGATGTCTTTAACATCACTAGTTTTAAGCATACCGATTGGATCAAATTCCGTAAATCCCTAGACCAAAAAATCACAATTAACAATAGCATTCTCAGTCCCCAAGAAATTGATCGAGAGGTTGAGCTACTCACGCTTGCCATACAATCAGCCAAGAAAGAAAACAGCAAAACAAAGAAAATAAATAAGAACTGCGCATACCTACCGGACGAGATAGTTGACCTCATTCGACAGAAAAACAGCTTCAGGAGAGCATATCAGGTAAACCCCACTCCCCTTGCACGAACAGAATTAAATCGCCTCACTTCCTTAATTAAATTTGAAATCAAACAATTCAGAAATAACACATGGTCGCAAAAATTAGAAAATTTACGGACTGATGATAACTCCCTGTGGAGACTAATTAAGTCTCTCAAAGGAAAAACCCAACAGATACCTGCCCTTCAGGAAGGTAATAGGATTTACTTCAATGACACCGAGAAAGCGAACTTGTTGGGCGATCGTTTCGAAGAAATACATGCCATAAATTTGAACCCGACTAATCGGGTGCAACTGGCAGCCGAGACTACACATCACAATATTGTCAACAACCCTTTACAAATCAGCCCTCGGCAAATTTTAAAGCTATATACAAATACCAATGAAATCCGTAAAATTCTAATAAAGCTACCAAACAAAAAAGCACCTTGCCCCGACAAAATTGAAAATAAACTTCTTAAAAATCTTTCCAATAAGGCCATCTGCCAACTAACATACATATTCAATTCAATGTTTAAACTTCAATACTTCCCCAAATCTTGGAAGAATGCTATTGTATGTCCAATCCTGAAGTCAAACAAAAACCCTGTTGAAGCATCCAGCTACCGGCCAATTAGTTTGTTAAACGCATTGGGAAAACTTTTCGAGAAAATTCTACTAACTCGACTGAATGCATTCAATTTGCGGAACAAAATTTTCATTGACCAGCAATTTGGGTTTAGACACAAAAACAATACGTATTAAGAATAATTGAGTTCAGCGCATTTCTGTCAGCTGTTGTACCCCGACTCGAGCAGAGCTCCACTCGGATAGCTTCGGAACTATTATGCTCTGAATCGAGCCGAGCGGCAGTCTGGTAGTCTCTCTCGAACCCCGAGCATAGCAAGGGGAGCACACAATTGTGCGGCTTTGTATCGCTTTGTTAATTAATAAATCATTAATCATTTTTCATACTCGCCACCTCAATTTATTTTGTTTACCCGTTTCACACTCTCCTGCTTTAACAGGTTATGGGCCCAGTTAACGTTAACTGTGAGAAAAGTGTGTGAACGCGGAGTGAGTTAGTTGGCGAGAGGTACGTGACGCGGAACGAAGGTCGGCCATTAGACGCTTGCCGGTGAGAACCTGAAAGTGGTGAGACGCTCTAAAAATCGAATCCACGATGTCGGTCGGCATCTCAGTGAAAGGCGTGAAGCCGTTCGATGGAACGAATTTCCAGGGCTGGAAAGCTCAAGTGAACGCGTTATTTGTTATGAATGATGTAATTGACGTCGTCGACGGCACGAGAGAAGAGCCGGCAGAGGGAACTGGACAAGCGGCTGCACTGAAAACGAACGTGAAGGACGACGCAACGGCGAAATTTATAATTTTGTCAAATCTCGACGAGGCTCAGAAAGTGTGTGTGCTCTCGTGCGTTTCTGCGAAAGCAATGTGGGATAAGCTGTGTTTAATTCACGAACAGAAGTCAGTGACAAATAAGCTGGGTCTGCTGCAGCGTTTCCACGCGTATCGAATGTGTGAAACGGACACGGCGGTGCAACACGTGGCCAAAGTGACGAACATGGCGGGTCAGCTCAAGGACGTTGGTGAAAACGTACCGGATGCAACAATTATGGCAAAAATTCTTGCGAGTCTGACCACGAGGTTCAGCACGCTGCAGGTCGCGTGGGACAGCGTCGATCCGGAACGGCAGACACTCGATAATCTGCAAGAAAGACTGATTAGAGAGGACGCGAGGCTGAACTGCGATGGAGAAGCGTCGGAAGCGCTGGCCGCGACGGGGAAGAATCGACGTCCGCATGGAACGAAAAAAGCTGAAAATAAAAAGACTGAAAATAAAAAGGAGAGACAAGAAATACAGTGCTATAAGTGTCAGGAAATGGGACATATCGCGAGTCGCTGCCGCAACAAGCGGAAGCCACGTCAGGACAGTGAAAAATCCCGCGATGACTGTGCGTTCGTAGTGGAAACGAAACAAAGTTCGGTCGCGTCGGGTTCGAAAAGTGCGGAAAACGCTCGCGTGCTGTGGACAGAGAGTCGCGTAATGGCCGCCGATCAAAGCGAGGCGTGGCTAATAGACAGTGGCGCGTCGAGGCACTTAACGTACCGTCGGGACTGGCTGAGCGATTACAACCCGGATAAAAATAAAAACAATGAAATAGCTCTCGGTGATAATCAGATCTGCAACGTAGCTGGCGAAGGCACGGTGCGAATTAAACGATTTATCGACGGTGTGTGGCACGATGCGAAAATCGAGAATGTGCTGCACGTCCCGAAGTTACGGAGAAATTTATTCTCGGTCGGAGTGTGGACTAGACAAGGACTTGGAGTGAAATTCAACGATAATCGGGTTGAAGTAGTGAGCGACGGCGAAGTGCTCGCGACGGGCAAGAAGCAAGAAAACAACGTGTATCGCATGCTCTTCAAGGTCACGAAAGAAGGAAGCGTTGAAGAAGCAAACGTGGCCACGACGAATTTAACACTCTGGCACGAGCGATTGGGGCACGTTGGGAAGTGCGCGATCCGAGAATTGGCCGAAAAAGGACTAGTGAGTGGAGTGAAGATTACAGACAAAAATGACGTTTTTTGTGAACCGTGCCAAATGGGGAAAGCTCACAGGCTCCCGTTTAATAAGAAATTGGTGCGCGACGAACGGATAAAACCGGGCGAGAAAATGCACTCGGATGTCTGGGGGCCGGCGCAAAATGTCTCGGTCGGCGGATCGAGGTATTTTTTGACCTTCAAGGATGAAGCGTCCGGCTACCGACACGTGTATTTTATGAAGAACAAGTCGGAAGTGTACGAGAAATTCAAGATCTTCGAGAAGATGATCGAGAATAAGTTCGGTCGGAAAATGAAAATACTACGCTCCGACAACGGCGGGGAATTCTGCAATAAAGCAATGGACAAGTATCTCGAAGAGTGTGGAATCCAGCGAGAAACGACGGCGGCGTACAATCCGGAGCAAAACGGCAAAGCCGAACGCGACAATCGGACGATAGTCGAATGCGCGCGCACGATGATAATCGCAAAGGATCTGCCGCTGAGCCTATGGGCAGAGGCTGTAAATTGTGCGGTTTATGTTCTTAACAGAACCGTGTGGACGAGTGGTGCAGTAACGCCGTACGAAGCTTGGGCTGGGAAAGCGCCAAATTTGAAGCATCTAAGAATTTTTGGTTCGGATGCGTACGTGCACACTCCTAAAAAATTTACGCAAAAATTCGATGCACGAGCGAGCAAGAAAATCTTCGTTAGATACACGGAAGAATCGACGAACTATCGAGTCTACGACTCTCAAACGAGAAAAGTAAGTGTAGTCCGGAACGTCGTATTCAACGAGAAAATTGGAGCGACGTCGGCGGAAGCAGAAAGAAACGAAGCAAAAGACGAAGTAATTCTTCCACTACCTAGAAGAGAGAACGAGAATATAATTGACACCGAAAAAGAAGAATCGGAAGAAGAAGAGGTCAACAACGGAGCTGCGGTACAAGAGAACGACCGAGAGCGAGAAGCTCAACGAAACCTGCGAGATCGCTCGAAAATTCAGACTCCGAGCAGGTACCGGCACGATGCAAATGTTGCCGAGTTTATTACGCCAACCACATACGAAGAGGCGACGAATAGTACAGAAGCCGCGCAGTGGGCGGGTGCTATACGAAACGAGTTTAAAGCGCACGAAGAAAACAGCACGTGGAAACTTGTAAAAAGAACGCCGGAAATGAGACTGATAGATTCTAAATGGGTCTTCAAGGTGAAGGAGAATGTCGATGGGAAATCACACCAATTCAAAGCTCGGCTGTGCGCGAGGGGTTTTCTGCAACAATACGGTATCAAGTATACAAGCGGCGGTAGCGAAGCAGCGTTAATCGGTTTTTCAGACGCTGACTACGCCGGAGACGTCGAAACGCGAAGATCCACGACAGGATACGTTTTTCTGTCTCGCGAACGGGGCCGTCACGTGGTCGTCACAACGGCAACGACTGGTGACGCTCAGTACGACGGAAGCCGAGTACGTGGCTGCGTCAACAGCGGCGCGAGAGTTAGTTTGGATAAGAAAGTTGTTGTCGGACTTCGGACGTCCTTGTGATAAAGAAACAACTCTATATGTCGATAATCAAAGTGCGATTCAACTAGTCAGAAATCCGGTATTCCACAGGAGAACCAAACATATAGATGTTCATTTTCACTTTATCCGCGAAAAAGTAGACGAGAAGGAAATCGCGGTCTATTACGTCCCGTCCAAGAATCAGCGCGCAGATATTTTTACAAAGGCGCTGCCGCGCGATCGTTTCAAAGACATGTGTGTCAAGCTAAACATGATAATGGCTAACGAGAAACGCGAGAACGGCGGTAGTATTAAGAATAATTGAGTTCAGCGCATTTCTGTCAGCTGTTGTACCCCGACTCGAGCAGAGCTCCACTCGGATAGCTTCGGAACTATCATGCTCTGAATCGAGCCGAGCGGCAGTCTGGTAGTCTCTCTCGAACCCCGAGCATAGCAAGGGGAGCACACAATTGTGCGGCTTTGTATCGCTTTGTTAATTAATAAATCATTAATCATTTTTCATACTCGCCACCTCAATTTATTTTGTTTACCCGTTTCACACTCTCCTGCTTTAACAATACGGTCATGCAGGTAGCCCGAATCGTCCACGACGTCACAACAAATTTTAACCGTAAAAAGGACACGGTAATGATTCTCCTGGACGTGGAGAAAGCTTTTGACCGCGTATGGATCTCGGGACTAATCCATAAAATGCAAAAATTCAAAATTCCTCTTTGTTTGTTCAAACTAATTGCAATCTACCTGGCAGATAGAAGATTTCAGGTCAGAGTTGGTAATTCTTTTTCGGAAGTTAAATCGGTTGCAGCGGGGGTTCCTCAGGGATCTGTTCTAGGGTCGACTCTCTTTAATTATTTTATTAATGATATTCCTCAATCCGCAAATTCTAAATTAGCCCTCTATGCTGATGATACGGCAATTTACGCCCATTCCAGGAATGCCGATAGAGCTTGTGCTAAAGTCCGTGAACATCTGAATGCGATAACAGATTTCTTTGCCGACTGGAAAATTAATATAAACGGGCCGAAAACTGAGCTTATTGTGTTTACACGAAAACGCACCAATAACCAGATTGTAACGAAACCAATCATAGGGGGTGTCGAAGCCGAGCCAACTAACTTTGTTAAGTACCTGGGATGCTACCTGGACTCCGGTCTGTATTTGAACAAACACTGCACCGAAATTCTTCGTAAAACTTACGCCGCGAATCGAGCATTATACATGGTAATGAAAGATTCGCGGATGTCCTCACGCAACAAACGGCTCGCCTATACCACAATCTTCCGACCATTAATGACCTACGCTGTCCCAGTTTGGGGTAGTATATCTAAAACTAAATTTCGTTCCCTTCAAATAAACCAAAACCGATACCTCCGCCTTATTACGGGATTAGGACGCTACACCAGAATAACGGATCTCCACGAAAGTGCCGACCTCCCGTTTCTGAGAGAATACTCGGATTTACTCTCGGATAAATTCTATCGCCATCAAATGCCAAATAATCCTCTATCACGACCAATCTCACAACTCCGTAGACGAAACCTCGGCTTTGTAATCAAACACAAGCTACCATATCAACACTTACTATTTTTCAATGAATAACTCAGTAGCTCACCTCTAATCATGCTCATCTAGATCATATCTCTCCCACTCCCTTAATCCCCTCTCCCATTATCTTAAATATTTATACTTAGGTTTTGTTTATTTTTCCTAAGAAACTCCTGCTAAAATATATTTATCCTCATCTTTATACAGCGGAAAATCCCTGTTGCGAGTAGAATAGATGGCACTTTCGCTTTCTCTTTTTAATGACCCTAATTAGCATAGCCAATTAAAGGGTCATTAAGCAAAAGTGAAAGCGAAAGTGCCAGCATAATGAAGTCAATTAAGGGTCATTAAGAAGTGAAATTTAATGTATTAAAGGTATTTTAATTATTCTTCTTAATGACCATTCATTAGTAAAGTTAATTAAAGGGTCATCAAGAAAAGTGAAAACCAAAGTGTCAGCATAATAAAATCAATTAAAGGTCATTAAAAAGTGAAACTGAATGTATTCAAGGTATTTTAATTATTCTTCTTAATTGCCACAAAAATTTTAAAAAAGATCTAGAAAAGAGATACTTAAATTAAAGATAATATGACATACATAAGAACCCATTGAAAATTATTTTAAAAGACTTGTTATTTATAAAATAAATATTTATGCATAATATTGTTACGTTTGTTAGGTACTAGATGCATGAGTTAGAAATATTGAAATAATTTTGTTTTACCTTTTAAATTCGTCGAGTTTCGGTAACACAAGTTAGTTATTAGATCTATCTGTTAGAAATATGAATTGAAATAATATTGTTTAATTTTAGTTTATAAAATTTCTAGAAAAATCAAAATAATATTGTTTAATATGAAATAACAATGATATTGTTTACCTTTTAGTTTCATGAAGTTTTTGAAATGCAACTTACCAATGGTACTGTTCCTTTATCGTTACTTTTGATTTTTATTAGATTTCTTAGTTAGAAATATGAATTGAAATAATATTGTTTATTTTTATTTTTATGAAATTTCTAGAATGCAACAAAAAATTTTAAGATCTAGAAAATAGATATTAAAATTAAAGATAATAAGACATACATAAGAACCCATTGAAAATTATTTTAAAAAGACTTGTTATTTATAAAATAAATATTTATTCGTAATATTGTTACGTTTGTTAGGTACTAGATGAATGAGTTAGAAATATTGAAATAATTTTGTTTTACCTTTTAATTTCGGCGAGTCTCGGTAACACAAATTAGTTATTAGATCTATCTGTTAGAAATATGAATTGAAATAATATTGTTTAATTTTAGTTTTATAAAATTTCTAGAATACAACCAAAATTTTAAAAAATATTTAGAAAGAGATAGTTAAATTAAAGATAATAAAAATAACAGAAGAACCCATTGAAAATCATTTTAAAAGACTTGTTATTTATAACATAATTATTTATGCGTAATATTGTTACGTTTGTTAGTTACTAAATGAATTAGTTAGAAAATATTGAAATAATTTTGTTTTGCCTTTAATTTCGTCGAGTCTCAGTAACACAACCTACCACTGGCACTGTTCGGTTTAAAATGAGATCCAAGCGTCCAGGTCCAAAAATTTGTTCGTTAGTCATCAAAAAGACATTATGGGACGATTTCTATTGCACAAATTTGTTGGTTAGTCATCAAAATATATTATGGCGGTGAGGGAGGGGTGAGCGAATTGCAATTTGTATTTTCATTTGAAAAAATTCCCTTTTAAAATATCTAGAATTTCTTCAGTTGTGGTGGCACTTTGACTTTCTAATTTTGATAATGGTCGATAATAAAAATTTTTGGAATTACTAAGGTACAACGCATAGAGATTTCCCTTTTCTAATTACCTTTAAGAATTATATATAAAGCCATGAGGGTATAGTTCTGTTATACAGTTTTCAAAATATACGTCAAAAGAGAAGTGTGTGCGTGTTTCCATTTGTTGTTAACAATCAGTGACCATCTTAAAATATTGAATGTAAGTATCTATTATTCCATAACATACATTAATTTTAGTATCATTCAGATAAAATATGTATATATATTCATTTTTGTTTTATTTATTTTAAGAATGATGAAACAAATTATGAAGAAGAAGCGTAGTCCAAAAGTAAATATTTTGCAAAATATTTTACTCACAAAAGATGAAATGATTTCATCGCTTCATCACGATCAGAGTCAGAACTGTGGTCAGCAACAACAACCGTCAGGACTTACGATTACTGCTGCAGAACCAGTACCAAGGCTTGATGAAGTTTCGCAACTCATGCCATGTGTTGTACCAGTTGTGCCTATATCGTTGCCACCTTATCCCGAAGCATCGACTTTTGAGACAATCTCACCTCCACCTTATCCGGACACGTGCAATTTTGAGGTTTTGGAGTTTCAAAGTGGGACATCAGAGAACATGGGAAATAAAGGTGAATTGTCAATCCAAGATGCCACTAATAATACCAGTAACGATGATGATTTCAACTTTACTGTCGAACAATGGTCAAAAATTGACAAGGACATCGAACAGGCAAAAATGCAACCCTCATTGGAAGTATCTGAAAAGATAAACACCGAAAAGGGTCGTCTGTTAGATGAAAAAATCTTTCCTCTTACCCAATCGGGCAACAAACTGGTAATGTTTGGAGTAGACCTTTTAGACCAGTATAACTTTATATTTAAATTGTCAAGTGGTGACCTTAACTTTGCACTTCGTTTCAACGAAAACGAGTTAAAAGAGCTATTTGACAATTTGCCGCATATAATAGAAAATATAGTAGATAAGTATATTTTAAGTGGAGGTGATCTACTATGCAAGTTACGCTCACATAACATTTATCTGTTATCACGAGGAATTGTTAAGATTGTATCGGTTGCGTCTAATTTTTACCTATGTTATACGAAGGATACTTTAGAGTTTCTGCTTAATATGAAACATTTTCTTTTAAGAATCTCCAGTGAATACACAGAAAAAGATTTATACGACAAATCTGATAATGTAACAACCTTACCATACATGGTGGCAGGGACTCGTGATTGTAGTATTTCCTTAAGTGAAAATGTTTTTAATGTTCTTCAAGATATCTTTCCGGGTAATACTTTTATGTTCGAGCAATATTTAAAATATAGGTCAACTGCAGAATTCAAAGCTGAACAGCTGCATAAAAGAATGTTGGAAACCAATAGGTATGATGTAGATATAGTAATGAAAAATATGTAAAAGTATGTAAATATTAAATGTATATAATAAATATTAATAAATTTTATTTGTCTCTTCTTTTATTATTCAAACTTTTTTCTTTTTAGTGTTTAATGTGTAAGTTATATAAAAGACTTATTTTCCTTATCAGTGTTCAGTTCTTATTTAACGTCTGACTGACACTATCGATATACGATTCAAGCATCCATTTACAAGTATAATAGCAGGCCCTACATCTAGTGGTAAAACCTACTTTACAAATAAATTTCTGAAACATGTTGATTTATTATGTGATGTTAAGTTTAAAGAAATTACATGGTATTACGATGTATGGCAACCAACCTACAAATCTGCTACTAATAATAACTTGCAAATTGAATTTAAGCAGGGAATACCAAATATGAATGAATTTAATGGAATCGAACCAACTTTGATAATAATCGATGATTTACTGAGAGAAATTGCTGGTAGTAATGGTGTTGTGGATATCTTTACAAAGGGGAGTCATCATCGAAACTTGAGCGTTTTTTACTTAACTCAAAACTTATTCCATCAAGGTAAAGGTCAGAGAGATATTTCCCTTAACACCAATTATATAATCTGTTTTAAAAATCCAAGAGATAGAGCACAAATTAATCATCTTGCTCGTCAAATATTTCCCAACAATTCGAAATTTATACAAGAAGCTTATAATGATGCAACATCAAGACCTCATGGTTATTTACTGTTTGATTTAAAGCAAAGTACACCTGATAATTTTCGATTTCGTACAAATATATTACCTGACGAATATCCATCTTACGCATATATTTATTTATTTATTTATTTATTGAGAGATTTACAGGCTCAAAGCCCTTAGATAAAAATAAAGATATACATTTGCATATATAAATAAATACTACATATTCATTTGGAACAATCGCAAAAAAATAAAGATAAATAAACTTTCCAGTTAACAAACTTACTACTCATCTAAGTTTCCGGTACCAAACATAAGAAAAAAAATATAACAAACTAAAAATCAATTATATGTGAAAAGGGAACGCCTCAGCCCAGTTTTAAAAATAGAGATAGACAACGTATCACTAATATCTGGCAAATTATCCATGTCATTAAACAACTGACAAACTCTATATATAGCTGAGCCATTAATTAAATGTGAGCTGCCTATAGGTATCCAGAACTGAGACGTAGCCCTCAACACACGCCCCGGAATCCTAAATCCAATAATAGCCAATAAATATGGACAGTCAACAAAAGAATACATCAACTCAACTTATTTCTCAGACTCCTCACATTTTGAAAATATATAGAGATGGATCCACCATGTACAGCAGTCGAATTCAGTTTCTTGACTCAGACGAATTATTAAGTTCAGCAGCAGCAGTTTGATCTGCTTTACGCTTAGCAATTGTAGGATTGCCATTCACATATTTAATGAATAAATTCACTTCACCATCAGCAACTCTCTTCTTCAACTGAGTCAAAACTTGCTTGAACTGAAGTCTCTGCACAGCAGTTTGATCAGAGTTAATCCTAGAGTTATATACCTATAAGGAATTTATAAAATAAAATAAATATATATATATATATGTTATGTAGTAGTAGTAGAAAGTTTCATTATTAGATCATGTCTCAGAGGCTTAGGAACAATGCTGCTCTACTAAAATTTCTTCATCAAACTAAACCGCAATACAGAAAAGCTATCTTGCAATCGGCCAATAAGGATCTAGTTCAGTGTATTTGCGAGTGTGTACATAATACACTTATTGGAACTATACCACTTAATAAACAGCAAAAAGGTAAATTATCAAAATACAAGACAACATTACGAAGATTGACTAGACGTGGTGATACTTTGACCAAAAGGAAGAAGCTAATTATTCAAAAAGGTGGTGCATTCTTACCACTTATTCTAGGACCGCTGATTTCTGGTATATTGAGTAGTTTATTTAATAAATAATCATGAATCATGCCAAGAAAATGGTTTTGATAGATCCAATAATTTTGGAACAAACTCAAAATGTAAAAATAACCGCACCAAATACTCTTTCATTGTTGGAAGATCAAATGAAATCTACTTTGGAAAACAAAAATATAGGTACGGACGATAAATGGATTATTTATGAACAGCTGTTACAGAAATACCTGAAAATAATACAAAAAGCTCGTGAAACGATTAGAATTCCGATCATCGACGAAACACATAAAGAAGAATTTGAAGAAAGAAAAGAGACAAATCCAAATACCAAAATAAATAACTCTATAGAATATCAACACCTAGATAACAACTCAAGCTTTGACGAGATATTGCAAAGCATTCCTAAAACATTGCAAAGCAAAACTAAACTTTTACTTCAAAAACTTAAAAGCGACGGAAAGTTGACTTGGGATAATAATGGGAATGTTTATGGTCAAGGTAAACTTATAGAAGGTTCCAATATAACAGATCTAGTAAATGGTGTGGTAAGGAATCGTAAAACAGCCGTTGAACCGACAGGTTGGCAAGATTTTGTTAGAGTACTAAAAGATATTAACATACTTCGTGAATTGATAGGAAATAAAAGGTGTCGCATTTTCATGAACAAGGCACAGCAAACGTTAACAAATGGAGAAGAAGATGAAAATATAAACAATTATTTATCGTATGCAAACGCTAAAATAGCAAAAACTGCTAAAAGAAAAATTTCAAGAAAAAGTGATAGTCGATGGGAAAAATTTATCGTATAAGAAAAGTGTTTTAAAAATGCAAAATTTACGTGATAGCTACTACAAAACCTCTCATCCTGCTAGTTTTTCAAGTGTGGCCAAGTTACATAGTGCGTTAAATGGAATTCAGACAAAGAAACAAATCCAAAACTGGTTGGAGTCACAGAATACATATACATTACATAAACAAGTTCAAAGAAAATTTCAGCGTAACAAGTATATAGTTTCTAATATTAATGATCTTTTTCAAGCTGATTTAATTGATATGCAATGTTTAAGTAAACATAATGATGGTATAAAATTTTTGTTAGTTGTTATCGATGTATTTAGCAAATATGTATGGATCAGACCATTAAAATCTAAAACTGGTAAAGAGGTTGCATTGAATTTTAATCAAATATTTACGAAAAGTAAATGTGTACCGATCAATATTCAAACTGACAAAGGTGGTGAATTTTTAGCAAAAACTGTTCAAAATCTGTTTAAGAAGAATAACATTAATTTCTATGTTGCTCAAAATCCAGACGTGAAAGCTGCAGTTGTCGAACGTTTTAACAGAACTTTGAAAAACAAGTTATTTAAATATTTCACATATGCTAATACTTATAGATATATTGATGTATTGCAAAATTTTGTTAAAGCGTACAATCATTCTTGTCACAGTACTATTAAAATGGCACCCATAGATGTAAACGACGATAATATTTTGCAAGTTTATAAGAACACTTACGGTGAAAGAGTTAATCTATCACCAAAAAGTAAAGTTCTCTACAAGGTTGGTGACCATGTAAGAATTTCCAAATACAAACATATTTTTGAAAAAGGTTACGTGGGAAATTGGACTGAAGAAATATTTAAAATAGTTCAAGTTATACATCGTACACCTGTTGTATACAGAATTAGTGATTTATTAGACGAAACCTTGGAAGGCGTATTTTATCAACCTGAACTGCAGAGAGTAAGTTTCTCACCCAACAAAAAATATAAAATTGATAAGATTTTGAAGAAAAGATATAAAAATGGAAAAATCGAAATTTTTGTTCAGTGGAAAGGTTGGCCTTCCAAGTTTAACTCGTGGATTGTAGCTGATACTCTCGTAAAAATATGAATTCAAATTTCTATCTGACCCTCTTAAATAATAGTTCTATGAAATATTTTCCTGGAAATACGACGACAAGTTTTTCTACGCAATTACCCCGAGATGTTCATTTAAGTGGAGAATGGTCAGTAGCACTGACTGAAATTCAATATCCATGTTCGTTGCTGACAGTACCTGAAGGCAAAAATGTAGTTTATTGCAAATATAATTTTATTACCGAAGACATCTTTAAGAATGTTCAAAACTTTGCAGATGATGAACGACTATCGGAATGGTGCAATAATCAAATAGAATTTGGTAAATATAGTTGTCGTGAAGATATTTTTAAAGATATTGAAAAACTCCCCAAATACTTAGATATAATGTTGAAAACTAAAATCGAAGCTGGAAATTATGATTCTATTGAAAGTATAATTACAGAGTTAAACATGCACTCAATACTATCTAAGGATAAAATGATCTTTGATCTTAACAAGGGATCTAGGAAATTATTTGTTAGGTGGACCAGTAATGTGTTAACATCGCTAGTTTTATCACCGAATCTAAGTTTACAATTAGGATTTGAACCAGAAACTAATGTTTTAAGCAAAAGTTCTTCACATCCGTCGAACATATTATTAGACATACCTTCGCAGTTTTTCATTTACATGGATATTATTGAACCTCAAATTGTGGGTGACGTGTTTGCAAAAATTTTGAGAACTGTTGTAGTTGATAATAGCAAATATCTGTACGGAACCCAACAAGTACAATTTTTTCCGCAACCACATTATATTAGCGTACTAAAACGTGAGCTTGAAAATATTGAAATAGATATAAGGACAAATACGGGGGAGAAAGTACCATTTCAATTTGGAACGGTGTGTGTTAAGCTTCACTTCAAGAAAGAATTATGACCGCTTGCCCATATCACGATTATTACATTAACCAAGCTGGTTCCGATGTTGGTACAATTTACAAAGGTGCATTTTATCAAAAAGGTCACGGTATAGGAAGCTTTTTAAAAGGGCTTCTTAGAACTGTATTCAGAAGTGGTATAAGAAGAATTGAGAAGGAAGCTCTCAGATCCGGCTCATACTTTTTGGGTGACATTGCAAATGACAAACCCGCAAAGGAATCCTTTAAGAAGCATCTAACTGAAGCAGTAGATAATTTAAAACATAAGGCTGACAATTACATTAGTAGCTTAATTGGTTCCGGCAGTATAAAACGACGAAGAAAACAAAACAAGAACCAGAAAACAATTAGTCGTCGTAGAGTTAATACAGTGAAGCGTAAAACATCCAAACGTAAGAGAAGTGACATATTCAATTAGAAAATAAGAAAAAGGATGTCTTTCTTACATGCTCATTCATGCGAATGCGTGAAATCCGAATTAGATTTGTTTGCACTTCCACCTACACAAAGTATCGAAAGTGGTAATTGGGTACATTATAAAACTTTATCAAATATTACAGATGACAGTCCTTTAGAACTCGTTATTCACGGTAGTGGTGATGAGTACATTGATTTATCACAAACCTATATTTATATGGATGTTAAAATTATCAAAGATGATGGTGGCAATTTGACAGACGTCGACAAAAAAGTTATCCCAGTTAATAACTTGTTACATTCAATGTTCAGTCAGGTTGATGTTTATCTAAACCAAAAACTCATTTTACCTCCAAATAACACGTATGCATACAAGAGCTACATAGAGACTCTATTGAATTATGGACACGCAGCAAAGGCTTCCCATCTTACTTGTGCTTTATGGTATGCTGATACACCTGGTCAAATGGACAAACTGGACAATTCCAACAATGGCTATGTGAAACGTCATAAGTTTGCAGAAAAGAGCAAAAACATCGATCTTATTGGTCACTTACATGGTGATATTTTTAATCAAGAAATTTTTTTAATTAATGGTGTTGAGTTGAGAGTAAAATTGGTTAGGTCACGAAATAACTTTGTATTAATGACTGAACGTGGGGCAGCCTACAAACTTCATATAAACGAAGCCACTTTGTTGATCCGAAGATCTAAAATTAATACATCTGTTTTATTGGCTCATACAAAAGCTCTAGAAATGACGACAGCTAAATATCCAATCACAAGAACAGAAATTCAAGTAATGACAATTCCCTCTGGTGTACAAGGAAAATCTATGGATAATATTTACTTAGGTCAATTACTCAAAAGATGTATTGTAGGATTTGTTTCCAATCAAGCATTTAATGGTGATATAACATTAAATCCTTTCAATTTCCAACACTATGATCTAAACTTTCTATCCTTGTACGTGGACGGACGCCAAATTCCATCGAAGCCTCTTCCACCTAACTTCAAGTCAGACAACAAGTCATATGTTACAATGTTTCATACAATGTTTTCTGGTACCGGTATTCATTTCATGAATGAGGGAAACGATATTGATCGCCAAAATTACGCTGATGGATTTTGCTTGACTGCTTTTGATTTAACGCCTGATTTGTCTGCTAGTTCGACAGCTCATTGGAATTTGATAAAAAATGGTAGTATATAATCCGAAAAGAGACCTCCGCTTTTAGTGGTTTTATTATACGATTTTGTTTGATACTCCCATATTTCGTGAAACTCAATAATCTGATAATTTAAATCAATTGCTTTACGTATTTCATCAGCAACATATGTTCCAATAAATTGTCTGAATTCAGGGGTATGTCTGCATATACCTTGAAAAGATGTTTCTACACAAGTGCGACATAGGGGGAATGTCAATTTACCGTTTGCTCTGTAAGGAAGTACCGGGTGATAGAGATCTTGTGGTGGTAATATCGTACATTTGATTAATCCATTAACTGTATCAATATTCAATTTACGACACTCTGTATCACCTATGTGAATAGTTGGATGTCCAACTGGATACTTCCAATACTTATTCACGTAAGGGTAAAGCGAACACACATCAAAATAACAAATTTTCTCGTCATCCTTTAACTTATGGTACAGTTTGCAAGCATTTGTACGACCTCCAAAAAATCCATCACGAGGATTAAGTGGTAAATGTTTTAATACATTATCATCTTCAATATATTCACCAACGTATTGATTAATTTTAATAAGTCTTTCAAACTGACATTCCCACATAGTCTCTAGATTATAACCTAAATTTTTAATTCTTTCATCCATTGCTTCCGTTCGTTCTCTGCGCATAAACATTGTATCACTATTTGAGAGTTGTTCTGTTTGATGCGGATGACACATCTCACAGCCATGCCAGTAACATCCGTGGAATTGGAAAACTGTGTTGTTGGCTTCACAATATCCATCAACTAACATCCCCTCTCGCAACCTAAACTCTTTACCATTACAGGCATGTTGTATTTTTAAATTTCGAGAATGTTCGACCCACAGTAGCCATTTTAAAGCAATAACTGATTGATTATCAATCATTCTATAACCTTCTTGAGGTATGATGCCTATGGTATTTGGTTTTAAGAAATTTTTCCTAAAAACAACATTGCAAGCGCTAGCAATGATTGTAGCTTCTAATAAAGGATCCACATCTGTTGATCTTAAGAAACATTCTCGAAATTTAAGACAAGCTTTCCGTAAAATGTCTACATCACCCACACAATATCTAACTAATTCTTCCTCCATTTTAAATATATAGCCATTCGAAATTTGTTTATTGTGCCAACATATAAACCTCTTACGTTCACTCTGTTTCATCGTATTAAAGCCATAATAATCTTTGTCGGGTAATGGACCTATATAATTTCGATTTGCTAAGGTATTAAACAAATGTGGAAAGTATCCTTTGATTTCGGTTAATTTAAAAGTGACTGGTAATTTTGAAAGTGCTAGCGGCATAAAATTCAAGCTATCTATAAATCTAATAGAATTTTCAACGCATGAAATGGACATTATTTTACATCCAGTGCGAATTATTTTTGGTGCCCAGCGACTGCAATTCGTAAATAACTGTTGCAAAATAAAACATCCGTCAAATGATTTCATATTACGAGCGATGATTGTTATTTTAGAAAAAGTAGCCGACATGTTAGCTATGTAATTTAAAAATTCTTCCACAGGACGTTTTTTAAAAATATGCATACGTTCGTCACACCAAACATTACAACCCTCAGTCATATCAGTCTTATCAGTACACTCCGAACAGACTTCTTGAGCAACGCATAAATTTGGTTCATGTAAGAATGAATTTCCTATTTGCGTCTCTTGTCGCGTCTCCAAATCATAAAATATAAACAAGGAACTATTTTTGTTCTTAGCATTTTTCTTGTTCCTCTTAGAAATAACCTGCATATAACAATCGTGGCGAACTGGTAATTCTTTCTTACATGTTATACAATATTTATAACCACATTTATGACTATTGTTTTCCCTACCCGATTTCATCCGTACGCTTTGCAGACATTGCTTACATCTTTTCAATTTACTCCAAAGTCCTTTTTTATGATTATTGAAACATTCTTGACCTCTAAAATCTCTAAAGCAAGTATGACATTTAATTTTATTTAATAGAATTTGACATGGTGGCTTGGTATGACAGCATGGACATAAATACGGACATTTAATATGTCTTTCTTTAGAACTGTATCTAGATTTACATGGCTCACAGAAATACGATGTAGCGAATGCTGCTGTTAAACTTGTAATAACACTGTAGTGATTTTCTTCTAAAAGCAAATTTAAACAAGATTTATCTTGAGCCCTAGAACCTTCAAAATAAACCGAATCACCTCTGCGGCTCGTGTATACTACAATAGTGTATTCTGTTAAATATTGCTGGAATTCTTGGATGTGACTAAGAGAACCCCCATTTGATAAATCAACGCCAGCGCCACGACAGAGTTTTAGACCTTTATGTTTTAGTATCGTAAAACCACCAGGATCAGTAACACAAGTGAACAAACCTTTATCCGAATCTAAATATGCCATTGCTATTATAAGAGCATAAGCAAGACAATAATTATCATTGTTTCCGATATAAACCAACCCATATTTTTTCTTACAAAAATTCTCAAACTTTTGACACTTAATTCCTGTTGCATAACCTTTACCAACTGGTAGTCGTACTCTGTCTACTCTAATAGAAAATTCATCGTTATTAAAGAATGTTGCGTTGCTTTGCAATACACCTGCAACTAAGTTCATTACAACATCAACATTTAATTGACTGAATTTTCTAAAAGAAATAGACAAAGGTTTATCGGGATATTCTGTATTCGTAATGATCATTCCTACTCGGTCTTCTGGTTGAAACTCACGGGTGATATATTCGATTAGTTCCCCGAATGCATTCTGAAAAAATAATGTTTAATATGACTGATAATTTCATAAAAGAAAAGAAGAAAGTATACCTTCAACCATTTCGTTGCCTTTTCATTGTTGACACAATCTTTGAAAGTGAAATCCAGACTACGACCCATTAAACAAAAATTTTTCAAGTAACGTTGACGTTCTTCACCTTTGATAATATATTTAAGGTTATTATCTGAAGTTAAGCTGTTTTTTGATGATCCTCCTAAAATATTAAAAGCTTATATAGGCAAAGTAATTTTTTCTTTTTGAAATCAACTACACTAAATGCATGATAAAATATACCTTGGTTATTAATCTCGACCGTATTACCACATCCATGCTGAAGTCCACTAGTTGACGGTTGTTCTAAATCATCTCGAAATAAATTGCTTATGTCCAAATTACGGTCTACAAATATTAGCTGTTATGTACAAAACGTATCTTATGATTAAAAATAATTATTCTTCTTACCTATTATCAGATTTTCAAGTTGTTGTAAAATAATTGTGTCTTCGGTATCTAATTTGCTACCATCAAAAATTATGCTTGTATTAACATATTCATAGACGAGACTTAGTACGTTTTTGTCTGTTATTATTGATGCTTTGTATAAATATAAAGCTTTCTTGATGGAGAGAGTACGTAAGAAATTTTCAAACGTAAAGTCCATACTGGAAAATTATAAAATATTATTATTATTATTACAACATACTAATCAAAATAAACTTACTTTTTATTTTTTAATTTATGAATTTCTTAAATTTTTCTTCCACAAATAAATCTGATCGATGTCACCACATACACACACATACACACTGTTAACCCACTGATCTGTTTTTGAAAAATGAACTATATAATTATTTACCAAACATGAGAAAGTTAAAACCCCCTCTACATAGAAACATTTACGATGACTAAACACTAAAATATTCAGACAGTTTTAGAAATTCATTGGCTTTTAAAATCTCAGCGCCAATAACCATCTAGACAGCAAAACGTATTTATCAAAATTAAAAACAATTCTCCGATGACTAACCCCTAAGATTTTCAAACGAAAACGTATTACGTACATTTATTGCGCAAATTCATAGCAACGTTCCGAACAGTCAACGGTTACATGTTGTTAAGACCAAAATTCTTTCAAAATAGAAATCGTCCCTTAATGTCTCTTTGATGACTAACGAACAAATTTTTGGTCCTGGACGCTTGGACCTCAATTTAAAACGAACAGTGCCAGTGGTAGGTTGTGTTATCGAGACTCGACGAAATTAAAAGGTAAAACAAAATTATTTCAATATTTTTCTAACTAATTCATTTAGTAACTAACAAACGTAACAATATTACGCATAAATAATTATGTTATAAATAACAAGTCTTTTTAAAATGATTTTCAATGGGTTCTTATGTGTATTTTTATTATCTTTAATTTAACTATCTCTTTCTAAATATTTTTTAAAATTTTGGTTGTATTCTAGAAATTTTATAAAACTAAAATTAAACAATATTATTTCAATTCATATTTCTAACAGATAGATCTAATAACTAACTTGTGTTACCGAGACTCGCCGAAATTAAAAGGTAAAACAAAATTATTTCAATATTTCTAACTCATTCATCTAGTACCTAACAAACGTAACAATATTACGAATAAATATTTATTTTATAAATAACAAGTCTTTTTAAAATAATTTTCAATGGGTTCTTATGCATGTCTTATTATCTTTAATTTTAATATCTATTTTCTAGATCTTAAAATTTTTTGTTGCATTCTAGAAATTTCATAAAAATAAAAATAAACAATATTATTTCAATTCATATTTCTAACTAAGAAACCTAATAAAAATCAAAAGTAACGATAAAGAAACAGTACCATTGGTAAGTTGCATTTCAAAAATTTCATGAAACTAAAAGGTAAACAATATCATTGTTATTTCATATTAAACAATATTATTTTGATTTTTCTAGAAATTTTATAAACTAAAATTAAACAATATTATTTCAATTCATATTTCTAACAGATAGATCTAATAACTAACTTGTGTTACCGAAACTCGACGAATTTAAAAGGTAAAACAAAATTATTTCAATATTTCTAACTCATGCATCTAGTACCTAACAAACGTAACAATATTATGCATAAATATTTATTTTATAAATAACAAGTCTTTTAAAATAATTTTCAATGGGTTCTTATGCATGTATTATTATCTTTAATTTTAATATCTATTTTCTAGATCTTAAAATTTTTTGTTGCATTCTAGAAATTTCATAAAAATAAAAATAAACAATATTATTTCAATTCATATTTCTAACTAAGAAACCTAATAAAAATCAAAAGTAACGATAAAGAAACAGTACCATTGGTAAGTTGCATTTCAAAAACTTCATGAAACTAAAAGGTAAACAATATCATTGTTATTTCATATTAAACAATATTATTTTGATTTTTCTAGAAATTTTATAAACTAAAATGAAACAATATTATTTCAATTCATATTTCTAACAGATAGATCTAATAACTAACTTGTGTTACCGAAACTCGACGAACTTAAAAAGTAAAACAAAATTATTTCAATATTTCTAACTCATGCATCTAGTACCTAACAAACGTAACAATATTATGTATAAATATTTATTTTATAAATAACAAGTCTTTTAAAATAATTCTCAATGGGCTCTTATGTATGTCATATTATCTTTAATTTAAGTATCTCTTTTCTAGATCTTTTTTAAATTTTTGTTGCAATTAAGAAGAATAATTAAAATACCTTTAATACATTCAGTTTCACTTTTTAATGACCTTTAATTGATTTTATTATGCTGACACTTTAGCTTTCACTATTCTTGATGACCCTTTAATTAACTTTACTAATGAATGGTCATTAAGAAGAATAATTAAAATACCTTTAATACATTAAATTTCACTTCTTAATGACCCTTAATTGACTTCATTATGCTGGCACTTTCGCTTTCACTTTTGCTTAATGACCCTTTAATTGGCTATGCTAATTAGGGCCATTAAAAAGAGAAAGCGAAAGTGCCATCTATTCTACTGTTGCGTTCTAAACATTAGCAATTTCCTTCGCCGGTCATGTACAGCTCGACGTAATCTCTTGCGCTAGCAGCCCAATTACTGTTTTGGTGGGCGTAGCTCGGGATTGCCAAGTGCACAAGGTGTCCGGAGAAAAAATTGTAAATTATTTAATTATTATTATAGGTGTAAGGTTTACAGAACCAGGAAACTTATTTACTAAGAAAATGTATATATATATATGTAATTTACTCTATTTAAGTTTATTATACTATGGGGTCTATTTTGTATCTCATAACGGCCATGTTACCAAGCATTTGTCGTTACATAACATGGGTAGCTATTTTCTATCTGGCACGTTCGTGAACAGAGTCGTTATTTAACGATTTCTATGTTACCGTAACATGGAAGCTGTTCATGAACGACATTTGCTATTTTGTAACTGGATAACGACATGTTCGCAAACGACATTTCTGTTAAAGGACCATGTTACCGAACGGCTTGAACTGGACGCTGTTTAATAACATTTTAAGGACATTTTAATGAATTTTCGCCCGAAACCCATTATTAAATTTTATCTTTTGCATTTTTTAATGGATTTCGGGCAACAAATATTTTCAGCACATTTCTATATTCTCACTTCCAGAACGTGGTCGTGTCCCGTAGTACATCTTTAAATAAAGTTTTGTGATAATTTTGCTAAAATGAACGGAAACCTCATCAATCGCATAGAAAATGAAGTGGAGCAAAGGTAAGAATTGTAAAGTGTTGTATTATACCTAAATAGAACTGAAAAATCTCATTATTCTTATACACATATAACTGTTATAACAAGAAAATGGTATATAATAATTATTGTAGACGGATAAATGCTGCAGTGCAACGGATGATGAGAGATAACAGTAATCCATTTGATCTGCCGGAAGACACATTCAGGAAAATGTATAGATTAAGCAGAGAAGCTGCTAATCATGTATTTACACAATTTTCAGCCCACTTGGATGCATCTCGAAGAAGCACAAAAATTCCTCCAGTAGTGAAGGTATGGATAATTAATAATATTATTTTAATTTTACCGTTTCGAAACTTTTTTTTAGTTTTTTGCTGCTCTTCATTTTTTTGCTCATGGTAATTACCAAAAACCTGTGGGTAAAGACAGGAATAACCCGCTGAGTCAAGCTGCAGTAAGCAGAATTCTTCACGAAGTAGTAGATGTATTTGTTGA
This sequence comes from Pyrochroa serraticornis, assembly GCA_905333025.2. Taxonomy (NCBI): domain Eukaryota; kingdom Metazoa; phylum Arthropoda; class Insecta; order Coleoptera; family Pyrochroidae; genus Pyrochroa; species Pyrochroa serraticornis. The sequence goes on along the minus strand of HG995157.1, from coordinate 205,824 downwards.
TGTTTTAGCACGACAATACATAAATAGTTTCCAACTACACTTGAAGAGGTGACTACTGTAAAGAATGGGTAAATAAGGAATTAATAATGTAATATTATCTCAATTAAAATATATAATTTTAAGGTTCTATAAAAAATATGGAAATTTAAATTTTCCCGGAATTATAGGTTGCATAGATTGCACCCATATAGCAATTTTTCCTCCTCCAGCGCAACATCCTCTTCATCCAGACAGAGTTTATATTAATAGAAAAAATTTTCACAGTATTAATTGCCAAACAGTAAGACTACATGTTTTGTTCTTGTGCTGTATTTAAATGTATTTTCTCTATGTAGATATGCGACTCTGAATTGAAAATTCTGGCCATCAACGCTAGGTATCCGGGTTCGGTACATGATGCTGCAATTTTCTGTATCTCATAACGGCCATGTTACCAAACATTTGTTCTGGACCGCCAAAAAGTGGGAGTGGCGGCCGAAGTGAGGTTAGGTTTTAGTTTACGTCGCCGCAATAGTCTGTTTCTATAGTTACGCCGCGACCATCTCTTTTCATTTGCCCAAGAAGAACAAGGATGAAAGAATTGCTTTGCGAAACGCGCCCAAAATAAAGCAAAAATACTACTTGTTTAGAAAATATCGATTGTAGTTATGAAGTTGCCAAGGTCACTTTCTTAACATGGTCAATAGAGAATATTCCTTAACAGACAAGCCGTTATAGTAGTCGTTACAGAATTGTCGTTAACCAACATGGATGTTCGTGAACATCGAGATACAAAATAGACAACTTTGCCTGGTTTTGAACGGCATGGTTTAAAAGGACACTGCTGCCCTTGAGATTAATAAAAATAATTTTTCTAATTATCTGTTAAAGTAATTCCATGCATTTACACCTTCACGTAAGCAGAAAAGTTTGCTCTATGAGATGGAATCACATTTTTTTTAATAAATTGAAATGGGGAGCAGGAAATTGCAATTTTCTGATTTCCCATCTTAAATCCATATGGTCCGCGTCGCCTGAATCACCCGGTATACACTATTTACAATATTGATCACCGATTAACAAATACCTGAAACAACAACAAAGTGGGATTTCACAGCGTGATTTGGATTGCTTGTAAAAACGCAAAACGTGGCTGCCTAGCGGTATGTCAGGATGGCGTCTGTCTTGCCTAACCACAGCCAATGTGCAGTTTGCAAATGAGCATCACTCAGCCGCCTGGCCGACGGTAACTTGACCGGACGGACAGGCGGCAAAGTTTTAAAAAGAGGTGTGAAACCCACATATATTTACCGGTAATCAATAAAAGAATAATTGTACGCTTAGCTTTAAAGAAGAATGGGGTTAGTGATTAACAACACAACTTATAATAAGAACGGGTGTGGTGCAGGAAAGTCGCTAGTCTATTTCGATTCTTCAAAAAGAACGTTATTGTTAACTGCAAGTGTTAAGTTGCTGCAATCGTTAGGTTATCATGTTAAATGTGGAAAAACTGGAAATCTTCAAAGCTCCCGAGTATCGATAGAGAAGAGAAATATACCTACCATCCTCAGACCAATTCATTCAACAACAATGACGAAATTGAAATCTCCATTAATCAGCAGGATATTCTTGTGGATCTCTCCGATGCCTACCTGAACCTGGAATGTCAATTTACGATTAATGCAGAAGGCTCAGGAGAATGTACCAATAACGCAGGCCCTTATCTCTTTGAGTCCATAACATATGAACTGAACGGTAGAGAAATTGATAAGGTTCGAGATCCCGGAACTACAAGTACGATAAGAGGATTAGTATGTTATAGCAAAGAAGAATCAAAGTCTTTGGAATTTGCCGGTTGGAATCCCGATGATATTGTAATCAACACGTTCTAGGATAGAAACAAAGTGTGTGCTTTACGTATACCGTTGCATTTTTTGTTTGGTATATTTCAAGATTATCGTAAAATGATTAAGGGAAAACATAAATTCCGATTGGTGCGCAATCGAACCGATGCCAATTGCTACAAAAGCACTGGCACCAAGACTGCCAACATTCAAATTAATTATATAAATTTGAAAGTGAAACATGTTTATCCCAACGATGATATAAAATTACGTATCATAAGAGAAATTGAAGCTGATCGAGCTATAAGAATACCCTTTAGACGATGAGAATTGCACAAATTACCCAACTTGAATACTACCAACAAAAACATTTGGAGTGTAAAGACGGCAACAAATTTAGAAAGACCTCGTTATGTAATTGTGGCATTCCAAACAAATCGAAAAGATAAACCCGAAGGAGATATTTCTAAGTTTGATGACCTAAATTTAATTAACGTTCGGCTGTGGTTAAACTCTCGTTGTTATCCATTTGAGAATCAAAATTCAGATTTCGACAAGTTAAACTATACAGGAGTGTATCAAGCCTATGTTGATTTTCAAACAAGTTTCTTCAACAAACAGATACCTTCATCTCTAACGAATTACAACGTATTTAGTTGCAGAACGTTGTTTGTAATTGACTGTTCAAAACAAGAGTAGGCGCTTCAATTCTCAACTGTGGATGTTAAACTCGAATTTGAAAGTAAAGTAGTTTTCCCACCCAATACTAAAGCTTACTGCCTAATCGTGCACGACCGCATAATCGAATACAACCCTCTAAGCGGCCTCGTTCGTGAAATTATTTAAATGAAGAAATCAGTTGCCACCTTCGGAATCTGATTGTTCATATTGTAAGCTTTTTCCAAAACAGCAATTACTGTGAATTCAATGAATTCTCCAATAAATTGATTCGAGCTGGTGAAAAAGACCTATCAATATTTGGCATCCAATGCCCCACTACAAGCATTTTTCAACAACTGAAACGTTTACTATCGAAACTTACATATCTAGAATATACAGTAGCAAAATGATTTTCTTACCGGTTAGTTATGTCTTGTTGGTGGCGCTAATGCAAGAAATATTTTACATTAATCATCCGATCAATGTAACTGATTCATATATCTGTCTCAACACGAATATGACAACATGCAATAAATGGATTCAAATGAAGAGAAGTTATATAAATACTAGTTGAATCTACGTCATGCAATACAATCTTTCATCTTATCTTCAAGGCCATAACGATGAGAACATGTTTTATAAACTACGCTTAAGGGGGAATGCTCGGGTTCGTAGAAGTTTATTCAATTTTGTGTGTTTATTTTTTGATATATCTTTAAACACCTTGCATCAAAAATCTTCAAATAATAATCCGCTTGCGACTGTTACGTCATTTTTTAAAAATTATTATTAGGGCCTTATTAAAATATTAAACAAAAAAGAAAAAAAAATTAACTGTTGTAGTCCTAATTTGCGGTATTTTATAAAACTATTAGCAACAGTCACTACTATATAGAAAAATTTAAATAAACTAAAAAAACTGTAAATAAATTCATAAAATTAAAGGGATCGCCACGGAATTTCAAGTTGAAACGTGGTACACCGTGAGCCAGCTAGCCCGCCCTCGACCAACGTTGACACGGAGGTTGAAATTGGAGCCGTTGTTACTACGGTCCATCACATGGTCCGATGTGCCAAACCGCCCATGTGTTTTACTTTCGAGCGGTGTTTTCTCAACACCCGCTTGCACAGGACAGTAGTGATGTCAACTTTCGGTACTTTGGAGTAATCGTTACTATTCGTTACTTTTAGGTTCAATACTCGTTACTTTGATTACTTTGATTACTTTTGTATTTCGTATTAAAATATCTACAGACATGAAAGATTCTCCATAATTAGCAAATTACTTAAAGTCATAAATAAAATAAAGATGCAATAAAAAAATATATAAACAATAAAACAAAAATTTAACAAAAAAATAAAATAAAAAAGAAATAAAATATTAAAAAATAATAAATAAAGAATACAACAAAATGTATGATGTATGTAAACGCAGTAGAGCATGTGTAGGGCAGACATCTATACCATAACATGTTCAGAAATAAATACAATAAACAACAGCACGAATCGACATTTATTTCGGGCTATTTTTTGTGTATTTTTAACTTATGGAATGGCCTAACAGAAGGGTAGTGGAAGTAAACGACGTACCTGGTGAGGCATATTCGTTTTACCTGAAAATATAAATTACTGTAAATCCCGGTCCGGGATTCTCAGTTCTGTTTTCTGTTCATTGCCACCTGTACACATAACCATAAAAATATATAAGAGAAACTTTAAAAAAATCAATAAACCTTGTTACTTATGGTATCATATCATTTTCTGTCGATAGTTAATTTATTAAATAATAGATAATTTACCAAAAGATTTGTATTACAATAAATTGGACAAGACTTATTTAATTCTTATACAGTCTTTAATGTTAGTTTTCTTCGTTAGTATTCAGCAAATGAATAGGAGTAAAGATTTAGTCATTAGAACGAAATAATGTCCATTATGAAAAATGTGTCCGATTTTTTGGAAGAATTTTTTTTATGATTGAAAGTGCCAACCTGGTGTAATTTTGTTATAATTCAGGTCAGCAGACCAAAGAACGCAAGAGATTATTGGCAATGATTGTAAAAGGTTCAATTGTGACAAAATTTAGATTGTAGCAGTGGCGCATGCTTATGAAATTGGTGGTGACACAGTGTTTGACTGTTTGACAGTAATCGACATAAATTGATATTACACCTTGTAAAAATGCCTAAGAAGTGAAACGACAGTGCCATTTATTTGGCGATTATACTAAGGAGTGGTCCTTTATAATAAAGGAACGTACAAATGAAGTGGATTTAGTTCCCACCTCAAATGTTCCGATGAAATCTTATTCAAATATGCCAACTCTATAATAAGCAGGAACTTGCTTTCCTTGTTCAAATGGTCAGAAATCTGATATGTTTTGTGTTCTGGGGTGATCCAATGTAGTCCACGTTGACTTGCTTGACACATATCACAAAAAATTCGTTGGCACGTTCCACCTATTAGGAAAGCTGTGTTACCAATCACATCCATAAGAACCTCATAAATTATATTCAGACAAACAACAACTGCCCTTAAACCGATTCGAAAGCGTCTGTCCTTTTTCATACCATACAACTTTTAGATAACGTGCCTCTATGTAGGTACCGGCCTTTCAAAACACTGAAAACAGTGACCGCCCTACAAAAATTTTATTTTCTTCAAACCGAGCAATAATCCTTAACATTTATGAACAATAGTGTTGGTGAAAGTGGTGACTGGAATGTGATTTCATCTTTCAAGGATGACGAAAATGGTGCTCTGTCGTGCGCGTTAGAACAACCCTTCATTTTAAGTATGACTGCAGTAACAGTTATTTTACAAATCATGTGTATAGCAATCATAATGTATTGACGCACAATATTATAATTATTAACTATGTGAATTAAGAATTAATAAGTACGTTTGAATTCATCTCTAAATCTATTTAATTATCATTTTATTACAGAAACAAATGCTATAATACTAACGAGTTATCATAAATAATGCAGAGGATGGGGTGACATCTGTAACACTGTAAGTTATATTCTTACATGTATTACATCGTTTTCCATATTGCATAAGTAAATGTTCTAATTTTCTTTCGTCGCAAAAAGTTTCGATATTAATCAAACTGTTTTGATTCGATTCAAAAAATATACGAGTATTTCCTCTGCATTTGTGGCAGTTATACACCATTAATGGTGTAACCATTGATACGCAACTTAAATTTGGGAAACTTTCACAGGGGAATTTTTTCTTAATCGTCATCCCACCACTTAATCTAAACAAATAAACTTTTATCTATAACTATTAATATCACTCGTTTCTTCAATTTCAAAAAATGTTACTTTTATTGTTTTACACCTGCATAAGGCACATGCACCAAACTTTATTGCAATTTCTTCTACTTCCTTTAAACCAAAGGAAATTGTTTGATAATGGAAATTATACACGTCTGCGGAATTATCTTCTTTCTTTATACATTCATTGCAAACAAAAACCCTCTCAAACATTCGTCTCCATGTCTGAGTTAGATAATCATAATGGCCTTCTTGATTATTGTAGCAAACTTCCTTAAAACATATTTTTCCAGCACAAGAAATCTCATACATTATCTAGAAAAAAAAACAAAAATTGAATATAAAATCATGAACAAACTCAATGCAAAAAAAACTTACCTCTTCTCACATGCACTAAAAAAACTGATTGCCTCCCAATTGCTTGCTTCAAGTCCTTCTATACTATATACCGTATAAGCCACAAATAACAACATGTTGGTTAAAGATACCTAAAGTATTTTTTTAAAAAAAGATAAATTATCAACCGCAAGGATATTCTTTTAAATCATCACCAACCGCGGGAAATGATAATAGGCTCACCTTTCAACCGCTTAAAGATAAAAAACCGCGCGCGCGCAAAAATGACACACCATTACTCCCCCCCATAAAATCATACGTCTTGAAGGCATGCCCCCGATACGGCACCCCCCATGAAGTCATGTCTCCATGAAGACATGCCCCCATTAAAACATACCCCCATTCAGACACACCTTCATTAAGACATGCCCCCATGAAAACATACCACCATGAAAACACATCCCCATGAAGACATAACCCCCATTCAGACATACACCCACGAAGAAAACGATTTGTACCGTGAGCCAGAACCCGCTTTGTTTTCGGTGAGCCAGAACCCGCTTTGTTTAATTACTCTTATGCCTCCAACTGCCCATCGAACAGGCATTATTAAATCGTGTCATGACGTTCCCACTAGTGGTCACGTTGGCATTTTCAAAACCATCGCCAGAATTTCTTTCAAATATAATTGGACTCACTGAAAATCCATTGTCACCGCATATATTCTACGACGTGTTACGTGTTTGCGTAGTAAACCTGAACAAAAACGTCCTGCTGGTCTCATGCTTAGCTTGGCCTGCACTATTTCCAAACCCTTGCAGTTAACATGTACAGAACTTATAGGTCCATTGCCCATTTACACTAAAGGCAATCACTTTATTTTAGTAGTAGCAGATTGTTTTAGCCAATTTACTATTTTAATTTCTTTGTGCACGGCTACCGCTGCTAATGTCACATGCTAATATTAATTATTAAGTTTTATTCGTCCAACCTAACTTCCCCACGCTAAGTGGAATTATGAAGTTTTCACCCAACAGTGCAAAGTTGTGATGGAAACCCTTTCACTTCTTTGCAAAACAACGAAGTTCTATTTCATTAATTTAGAACAGTTTTTTGCCTTCTCCCTCCGTTTAACTCCTTCCTGTGTTCGGATCAATTTCGTTAGGGAAAGTCGAATAAGACATTTGTGTCTACCGGTGTTTTCCAGTGGCATTTTTTGACTATTACAAGAGAATAAAGATGTCCGAAACCCTGACTTAAGACTGCGGTTTGCTAGCAAAAGTTAAAAGCGACAACACTATTGCGTTCTCTACCGCACTCGCTGGTCGGCAATGGCACGACCGCGCATTCTCCGGTCGATCTTTTATTAATAAGTAAAGCAAATTTTTTGATTTCTTTTTACTTTAAGTATCTAGACACATTGGTCTTTCGCGTAACGCGAATTAAAATTCAGTCGGTTACGTAATTTTAAAAATACAGTCGATCGAATATTGTCTAAATTTATCACCAAAATTTTCGCTGTAATCGTACTCTAATTTATTTTTTTGTGAAACCGTCGCATGCTAGATCCGTATTTGAAACCCCTTACGTCTAAGACAACATCATTGACTTTCATGTACAAAAAAACATCCCTAAGATTTACTATAGTTTTTGAGAAATCATGGGCGGGCGGAAAATAATTTTTCATCGTAAATTGATTTCAGATTTCCGACGACTAAATCTAGATTATTTCGGTTTTATAGTGTAGCTTCCGTAAATTAGATGGCGCGGAATTCATGCGGTTTTGATCACGACTATCGGCAAAATGTAAACAAAACACACAGCCGCACATAACCTACAATTTGCGTATTTTATAAGGGGTGAATTTCCACTCGATTTGCTTCGGGTATAAATATGGTTCGAATACAAAAAGTGCTTTTGTACATTGATATTACCGAGGTATTACTTTTTCAACGTATAAGGTGGAATAGACTAGTGTTTGGATAAGCTTTTAAACTCATTGACGCCCGCTCTTCAGCGGAATAGACGAAATGAAAGATATGGCTATTACACACGTGAAACTTCGTCGAGCCCCTCATCGAAACCCCAAACAGTATTTCAACCGTCATTATTACCATTCGGTAAGTGTCCAGTTAATTGTCGCTTCAGATCTGCTTATTTTTTATATATTTGCAGTTGTCGAGAAGTAATCAATCACGCTGTACGAACCGCAATATCAGATCGACGTCTTTTATCGCTAAATCAAATTTAGTTATTATGTAATCATTTGATTTTATGAAATTGAATTTCACAATTGAAACCTGTATAATAATAATAATAATAATAATAATAATAATTTCATGAGTTTTGACGATATTGTGACAAGATTTTGGTCCCTTACATCGGCAGAAATCAATACGGCATATTATATGTTACTCTTTCTGAAAGTACACCACTTACTACTACAATTTGTAATTTATAAGAATGAGGTTTTCAATATTCTAATGTAATAGGATTTACCTTTTTTACAACCACATAAGAAGGAACAAAGAAGAAATTGAAGACTGATTCAGATTGTAATTATTGATTGATCTGTCTTTAATAAATGAAGTATGTACTTGATTTGTGGCCTTCATAGAATAGTCTTATTTAAAAGATTTTGTTGTAAATATAAAAATTTACTAAATATGTGCTTTTTCAGAAAGCACGCTAATTTTCTAGACCTAGTATAGAGGGTGGTTTTCGCGAGAAAAGGAGTAAAAAGAAGAGGGTAAAGAACCTAATTAATAATTATAATATATATTTCAAAATAATATGAATTATTCCGTCTGCAAGATAAAAATACTCATTTATTATTATTGAATAATTACAATAAGAAATTAAATTTCCGGAATCAAGAAATCTTTGAAATCAACCAATAGCACCACAACATCCGTGTCTTTGCAATCCACTATGCGTCCTGTAGGTATAACTTTTTTAAGGTTATACCTACATAACTTATACCTATATAACTTTTTAAGTAATCTGTTGTATGAGTATTCCTTGAATTTTAGAGTTAATTTTGTAAATTGTGGAAGATTTCTGGATGTAATGCACTAAAAGGCAAATTACAATTTGCATTGTGATTTATTAGAAGCATCTCACGAGGGGACTGATACCAGAATTATATTACAAATTCTATGGGTGAAAATGGAAGGTTATACAAAATGCATAGTGGATTGCAAAAATACGGATGATTTGGTGCTATTGGCTCACTTCAAAGATTTTTTTTGACACCAGAAATTCGGATGAAAATTGCAAGTAAAGAAAATGAAAGATTTATTGCAATTTATAAGTTGAGAATGGATAGCACAATGTTGAAGTATCCACCTGCCTCTCGTGCATTGACAGGTTGTGATACAACTAGCCAATTTGTAGGATTGGGCAAAAAGACATTCTGAAAAGTATTTTTGACACATTATAATCTACTTGAGAGAATCGGCGTTTAGCAGCATTTAGATGATGGGGCTTATAATAACGTCGTTAAATTTGTGATTCGTCTTTATACAACAAATGACACTATTAAATGTATAAATGCTCTTAGAGAAATCTTGGTTTCTTCTAAACCGATCAATAAATTGCCTTCAACTTTTGATAATCTAAAACGGAATTGTCGTCGTTTACACTATCAAAGAAAAATATGATGTATGACACCCAAACCACCTGTACCAAATTTAATTGATTGCGGTTGGAATACTGAAAATGAAAAAATAGAAGCTGTGTTTACTACTGAATCGACATTACGTGTACTTCGGCTCTAAATACCTGCAGTTGTATATTTCAATTGCTTTAATTAATTTTTTATTTAATTAACAAATTCTTATTTTAGGTTGTACCGTCAAATACAGAAAGTGATTAAATTTTTAAGATTCTTTGTTTTTGATTTTTACTATTATAACATCTTATGCTGTAAGTACGTCCTAATAATTATGTTGTATTATCTGCATTTAAAGTGTGGGCGAGGGGACAGTCGGGGTAGGGGGCATGAAGCGAGAACGCTTGAGTCATAGATGCGGTGGGAACGAAATCCGCTTTCCGAGATTTTTACATCTCCGCATATTCAAATTCTTTTTGAAATAATGAGAAGTTGGAAAAATATAAAAATCGCACGGTCAGAATTAGGAAGAATGAGTCTATAAATTGTTCTTAATGTTTATTTGTCAGAAATGCACTGTTACGACGGTAGCTTGGTGTGTTAGATACTCATGTATGGCTTCATTATTAAGTTAAGGCGCTATTCATTAATATTGTAAACTCAGGATGTTTAGGCTAGAATTGAGAAATAATGCTCAATTCATTAGTTCGAGAAATCAGGATGTTTAAAATCAGTCAATACCTCCTGAATAATTTCATTGTAAGATTTAGGCGATTCGTATTGGATCCCCAACCCTTCTCGCCCTTTTCGATGTAGTTTATATAAATCCATTCTAGACAAATGTAAAGTCAGTAGTAAAGAATTCACCAAGTAAATGAGTAATAACAAATCCACCGAGTAAATAAGTAACCGAGTAATTAGTGTAAAATCAGAAATCAACTAAGTGTATATTTTTAGAAATAAATTAATTTTTATTTAATTCGGTGTTGTGATTCTAACAATTGGCGCAGTCGGTAGGATCTCTCAAAACTTTATCCGGGTGGTTTCCGAAAATTTGGGATTCCGGCGGTTTTTGTGTAAAAGTTTGTGTTTCAACACTTCATTGAGACGATCCGAAAGAAACAACCATCGAACCCTTACCAGGCACACTGAAAAGAAGATAAGTAATCTGCAACCAACAATCCAAGAGATGCAAACTAAATTGTGAGTATTGGTCGTTATTATTCTCTAACATCTTTTTGCTACTCCCTCTACTCCTTTTATTCCTAGTTTACATTATTATGGCAGCAGGTAATTTTGATTTTAATTATTTAAAACTAATCTCTGATTATGATGGAAGCAGCGACGATTTGGTTGACTTCCTCGAAGCTTGCGATCTTGTAGTAAACAGATTCGCTGGAATTGATAACGTCGATGAGCAATTGTTATTATTTGCCATTCGAACAAAAATAAAAGGAAAAGCAAAATCCTTAATTTCTTCTCGTCAAATAAATAATTGGGATGTGTTAAAAAATTTATTACGCACTAACTATGGAGATCAACGCGATACAATTAGTTTAACACGTGATTTAAATAATATTGTTCAAAAATCGAACGAAACTCCAAGACAATTTGGACAAAGAATTATTACTTTAACTACAAAAATCAGACAAAGTATTAATTTAGAAGAAATAAATCGCGATATAGCGTTAGCAAAAATAAGCATGATTGATCAAGTTGCGTTAAAAGCATATTTAGCTGGGTTGCAAGAACCACTAGGTTCACTCATTCGAGCCCGAGAACCAGGAGACATTTCTACAGCTATCACATTAATTGTAGAAGAAGAAAACATTTCTTATATGAAAAATCGACTTAAGCAAACTATTACTAAAAACAACTCCGGTTTTGATAAAAGTAAATTCTTTAGCGATTCGGAAAATAAAGTCCATAACAGTAAAGGAAAAACTTCCAATAAATATTGTACATTTTGTAAAATGAACAATCATTTTTCTAGAGATTGTTACAAACAGAAACAAAAATTTAATCGTGACTCAAAAACTCAAGAAACTAATTCTTTTGAAAGAAAAGAAATAAAGAAGGAAGAATCGGAAAATTCATCTCCGAGCACTTCCAACGGCAATCATCATTATTATAACAGAAATGGTTATAATAGAAATCATAATAATTATCATTCAAAAAATCATAATAGAGTAAATCATTTAAACTACAAAGGCGAGATGAACCTCGGACAAAACATCTCAAGCCAACAATCGTCCGAAAACGTAATGGATTTCAACATATAAAATTCAATTTTAATCATGTTAGTTCTGATGATTTACCATATCTGTACGTAAAAAATTTAAAATTATTAATAGATACTGGTAGTAAATGCAGTCTACTAAAACCTAAAATTTTAGAAAATTACCCTCATCTAATTAAAGAAGAAAAAATAATATTAACAGCTCTGAAACAAGATTATAATTATTCCTATTCCGCAGAAATAAAAATGCCAACTATATTCAAAAATGACGACAAACAAAAATTTTTTTTTGTCGATTTCAGTGATGATTTTGATGGATTATTAGGAATTGATTTTTTAGAAAAAATTGAAGGTACAATAGATTTAAAAAATAAAATTCTTATATCTAAATTTGGTAATTTTAAATTATCTAACAAAATTAATAATCCAATAGATTGTATATTATCAGAAAAAACTATAGTAGTCGATAATTCGGAAAAAACGACTAAACAAAAAATTACGCTTGCTCCTAGATCAGAACAAGTCGTGAAATTAAGAACAACTCCAACAAATTTTATCCAAGCAGTTATGCCAAAATTAACCGTTAATAAATTCGTTAAATTTCCCGAAGCATTAGAAAGTGTAAACAATAATGAAATTGTTACCACTGCAATTAATTTGTCAATAAGTCCACAAGAAATTGAAATTCCAGATATTACTGTAGAGGAATATGATGCTGAATTAATTCAAAACGAAACAATAGTTTTAATTAACAATATTCAGTCAAATAATCTTTCTAGCGAAAATCGAAAAGATAAAATTTTAGAAGTTTTAAGACTAGAACATATAAATGAGGAAGAGAAAGAAAATATCGTTGATATTTGTTTAAAATTCCAAGATATATTTTTCCTTGATGGTGATTCCTTGTCATTCACCAACAAGATCAAACATGAAATCAAAACAGTTGACGATATACCCATTTTCACGAAATCTTACAGATTTCCCTATATCCATAAAAATGAAGTAAAATCACAAATAAATAAAATGCTGGAACAAAATATTATTAGACCTTCACATTCGCCATGGTCTTCACCTGTTTGGGTGGTACCAAAAAAGAATGATGCTTCCGGTAAAATTAAGTGGAGAATAGTAATTGATTATCGCAAACTAAATGAGAAGACAATAGACGATAAATACCCTCTACCAAATATTTCTGATTTATTAGACAAGTTAGGAAAATGTCAGTACTTTACCACCTTAGATCTAGCATCGGGTTTTCATCAGTTGGAAATGGATAAAAACGATATCGAAAAAACTGCATTCTCTGTTGAAAACGGACATTTCGAATATTTAAGAATGCCGTTTGGGTTAAAAAATGCCCCTGCAACATTTCAACGAGTAATGGATAATATTTTATGTGGAATTCAAAATGAAAGATGTTTGGTTTATCTAGACGACATCATAATTTTTTCAGCCAGTTTAGAAGAACATATTCTCAGACTGAAAGAAGTATTTGTTAGGTTAAGAGAATCAAATTTAAAAATTCAGCCAGATAAATGCGAATTTCTTCGCAAAGAAGTAAACTATCTTGGTCATGTTATTACTAAAGAAGGAGTTAAACCTAATCCAGAAAAAATAAAAGCTGTAACTAAATTTCCCGATCCCAAAAATACTAAAGATATTAAATCATTTTTAGGTTTGGTCGGATATTACAGAAAATTTATACCAGATTTCGCAAAGATTACTAAACCATTAACAAAATTATTGCGAAAAGAAACAAAATTTGAATTTGACAAAGAATGTGTAGATGCTTTAAATGTATGCAAAAATATTATAAGTTCAGCTCCAATTTTACAGTATCCAGATTTTTCCAAACCATTTGTTTTAACGACTGATGCATCGAATTTTGCAATTGGATCTGTTCTTTCTCAAGGAGAAATTGGCAAAGATTTACCGATCGCATTTGCTTCTCGAATACTTAACGACACTGAAACCAGGTATTCTACAATAGAAAAAGAACTATTAGCTATAGTGTGGTCAACAAAACACTTTAGACCTTACTTATTTGGTAGAAAATTCACAATTGTAACAGACCACAAACCTTTAGTGTGGTTATTCTCAGTTAAAGATCCAAATTCAAGACTAGTTAGATGGAGGCTGAAACTTGAAGAATTCGATTATCAAATTGTTTACAAAAAGGTAAAATAAACCTAAACGCAGATGCATTATCACGCATTCAAATCAATGCAATAGATATCAACGATGAATTTGAATCTATAAATATTAATGATTTAATTCAAACCGATGCAAATATTGATTTAAATCAATACATCGATACTAATGAAACCTTTGATCAATTAGACTCAGAAATTGAATATACGGAAATCGAAAATTCTATTAATAAACAAATTATAAATCACGATCAAATAAAGGAAACAAACGATTATTTGCATTATAATAAGCATAACAAAATTATTTACATTTTAACTCAAGAAAATGAGAACTTCATATTACCAAATTTGTTAAAAGAAACAAATTCAACAATAGAAACATTAAATGACACATTTGAAGTAAGGAACTCTATACAAAATCCTAGCAGAGAAATATTCTTTGTCAAAATAAATAAGAAACATATAAATAACGTTAATGTTAAAGATATCTTCCAAATATTAGAAACAAATAAGTTGCTGTTTGAAAAGAAAGAAACATTCTTCATTTCAAATGTTAGACATTTACCAATTAAGAAAATTCTGAGTTTTATTTTTAAAAATGAACCAAAATTTATTATTTGCAATAATTCAATAATTACACCACCAGAGTGTGAACGCAAAGAAATTATTAGACTTCATCACGAAAATAAAACAAACTTTCACAAAGGTATAATTGAAACTTTTAACAGAATTATAAAATATTATTTATGGCCTAATCTTAAAAACGATATAGAAACTTATATTAAATCTTGTATAGAATGTAACCGATATAAAGTTGGTCGACAAAATTTAAATTGTCCTTTAGTTATTACCGAAACCTTAAAAAGACCATTTGAACGTATCAATATAGATTTATTCGAGATATCAAGCAAAATTATATTGACCATTATAGACGAGTTTTCAAAATTTGCACAAGCTTATATTATTCCTTCTAAAACGGCCAAATCCGTTACCGAAAAATTATTATTCTATTTTCAACACTTTGGTGTCCCTGATCGAATACATGCAGACAAAGGAGCCGAATTCGAAAATAATATAATGCATGATCTAGCTAAACTCTACAAATTTAAATTAACCTTTAGTCCTTCAGGTCATCCACAATCTAATGGAACAATCGAAAGGTTCCATGCCACATTAGCCGATACGATGCGAATATTTAAATCCAAATATTCAAAAGAAAGTATAGAGCAAGGATTAATCTATGCAATAATCTCCCATAATAACTCATTAACACAATCAACAGGTTATACACCTTATGAAATACTTCTAGGTCATACTAATTCAAAATCTCCAAATGAATACGAAAAACAACTTCAATTATATAGTGACTATATTCTAGAACACAGGAATAAAATTGATTATATGTATAATAAAATACGAGATACAAGTGAATTAGCTAAAACCAAAGCAAAAGAACGATTTGACAATAGTCTATTAAGAATGCCAACGACATATAAGGAAGGTGATTATGTATATATAAAAAATTCGGGAGCCAGAAATAAGCTAGCACCTAGATTTTTAGGACCTTTCAAAATAACTAAAGTTTTGCAAAATAATACATGTTTAATAAAAATCAACGAAACAACCGTAAACAAATATCACTTTAGTAGACTAAAATGAGCTACTCTTGCAGGTATCAACGATGGACACTCATCGTAGTCATCGTTACCAATATAATACGTATTTCGACATCAGCTATTGTAAACCCAATCGCAAGCACCTCAGGAATATACATACAAAAGGAAAAAGAAGTTCTTAATATCAACAGTAACTGGAAATTAATCGTTTATCACGACATTTCAATAATTAGAAAAAGTTTAGAGGAAAACGAACGAATTTTAAAAATCTTAGTTGATGGCTCAAATGCAACTAAGAATCATGATTTTAACGTACCTATTAGACCTCGAATTGATTTCATTCAAGCAACAATTAAACAAGTTAAATTAAAACTTAATGAACTTACCAATGCCACTCCAAATAATTATCGTTTCAAACGTGGTTTGATCAACGCTTTGGGATCAATTTGGAAATCAATAACGGGAAGTTTAGATTCTTCTGATGGTGAATATTTTGACCAATGTATTACGAAATTAGAACACGATGACACGGAAATGCAAACATTATTAAAACAACAAATTAAAATTGTTACTTCAACAATTCAAAACTTTAATGCTTCAATTCAAAATTTAAAACTAAATGAAGATAATATTGCAACTAATTTGCGTATAGTTCTTGCCAAGTTAAAAACTTATAGTGATATTGAAACTAGATCTAGACATCAAATTGGATTTATGGACGCAATGAATCAATTACACGAATCATTAAACTTAATTGAAATCGAGTTGATTGACATAGTAGAATCCATAACTTTTGCTAAGTCCAAAATTATGCATCCATCCATTATTAATTCAAAATTACTCTTACAGGAAATTCAAAGCATTCCAAAAAGTTTATCTAAAAACATGTTACCTCTTGAACCAACTGCAAATAATATTGCAACCTTTGAGAAACTAATCAAAGTTGATGCTTTCCAGTATAAAGAGAGAGTAATTTTTATATTAAATATACCTTTAGTAGAGACCAAAACGTATACTTTATACCATCTCTACTCGTTACCAGCTAAAATTCCTAATCATTCTATCTTCCAATTTATTATACCAGAATCCAAATTTGTAGCAATATCAGATGATAACCGCCAATATTTTCTATTAGAAGAAGATTGCGAGGAAATCTCAGAAACTAAGAAATTGTGTCAATCTCAGATAATAAGCACAATGTCGTCTTCATCACCATGTGAAATTCAGTTAATTCTACATTCTAACAATTATGAAAGTTGCAAAGTAAAACATGCCAAATTTGATGATATTAAAGTACAAAAACTCCAGAACGGAAATTACTTAATGTTCAATCCCAGAAAAAGTGAAATTGCCATAAACTGTCCACACCAAATGCTATCACACCAATCCTTAATTGGAAATGCACTAATTATGATTCCGCCACAATGTTACATGTACGTCGGAAACCTACAAATATTGGGAGACGAACAAAAATCATCGAACACCTCAACTTCAAATCAATTGGAAATCCCAACAATACCATTCGATTGTTGTCAGGACCATTCCATTGAAGACACTCTTGGCCAAATCGAGCCGATAAATTTGAACAACATCAACTTAGACAATCTAAATGAAGCACAGCATCAACTACATGAAATTAACGAAGAAATCAAGACTCTGAAGAATCCATCCTTTCTAAAAAGACATTGGAATTGGATAACTTGGGTCGCCTACATAATATTTTTAATTTTAATAATATTTTTCTGCGTTAGATGCTGCTGTCCTTGTTGCCGCAAACTGTTTAGAGGATACGCTAACAGGTCCTCTACCGATGATGGTCAACCACCGAAAGACTCGTTCATCATTAACAATATCCTTACAATTTGCAACAAAAAGAAGTCTTACCCTGCACGTATCAACCCCATCTTTCACCAAACAGATGTCGAAGGTGAAATAGAAATGGACGAAGGCCCCTCGACGTCTTCCAAAAGACGAACGACAACGAAGGAAACTAGAATTTATTAGTTTTGCTGTTTTGCTTATTTAAATTTAATGTCATTTTAAGTTTCCTTCATTAATGTATGCAATTGAATTAGGTAAATAGTTAGGTAATCATTAACTAGTAATTTTCAACTATATACTTCATATTATTTGTAATAATTTAAAATGTATAGTTAATTCTAAAAGGGGAGGAATTGTTAGATACTCATGTATGGCTTCATTATTAAGTTAAGGCGCTATTCATTAATATTGTAAACTCAGGATGTTTAGGCTAGAATTGAGAAATAATGCTCAATTCATTAGTTCGAGAAATCAGGATGTTTAAAATCAGTCAATACCTCCTGAATAATTTCATTGTAAGATTTAGGCGATTCGTATTGGATCCCCAACCCTTCTCGCCCTTTTCGATGTAGTTTATATAAATCCATTCTAGACAAATGTAAAGTCAGTAGTAAAGAATTCACCAAGTAAATGAGTAATAACAAATCCACCGAGTAAATAAGTAACCGAGTAATTAGTGTAAAATCAGAAATCAACTAAGTGTATATTTTTAGAAATAAATTAATTTTTATTTAATTCGGTGTTGTGATTCTAACAGGTGGGAACGGTAAAAATCGTAAAAATAATTAAGATTTTGTCGTCTTCCAAACGGAGTAAAGAGCGTTTGAAATATTTATAGCCCATAAGCCGGAGAGGAATTCCAAAATATTAATTTTTTTTTTGAAGTAGAAAGGCCATAGAGAATTTATTGAAATTTTTACCACAGATACTTGATATATCAAGGTTTATCGTCATGGGGCTAACTCGAAAATTTAGATTTGTGCCCTTATCCACTGGACGATTTTTTGACGACTTACGGTTTTCGAAACTGTGACACAAGACAAATATTTTTGGGTAGTCAAACACTTTTTATTTTAGAGTGCCCGCGTAAGTGAAAATTGAAGCGAGTTTGCACTCTACTATTAGTATGTACGACGGAAGCTTTTGACAATGAAACAAGTTCAGATTCTGAATAATTTTTGTAGGTAGGTAAATATAATTTCTTATTGTAATTATTCAATAATAATAATTGGTATTTTTATTTTGCAGACGGAATAATTGATATTATTTTGAAATTTATATTATAATCATTAATTAGGTTCTTTGATGTTGGACTATAATAATATGTACACACAGGACAATTAAAATACCCTCTTCTTTTTACTCCTTTAGTCGCGAGAACCACCCTCTAGGTCAAGAAAATCAGCGTGCTTTCAAAAAAAGGCACATATTTAGTAAATTTTTATATTTACAACAATTTTTCTTTTAGATAAGACTATTCTATGAAGGCATCAAATCAAGTATATACTTAATTTATTAACGACAGATCAAGATATTTATTATTAAAATACAGCAATAGTACGATAATACTGGAATATCGACCTTAAGCGCAGTCTGAACATTAGAGTCGTATTTCGACCGCCCTGGCCACGCCAATATAAACCTTCCTCGCATCTTTGCGTCCGCCTACAACCGCTGATACATATATGAAGAAAATAAAATTTTATGACAGAACAATTCATCGGATTGAAAATTTGAAAAAATCATTGCAATCCTTGATCTTGAAGTATCAACGTTTATAGAAATGATTTTTTTGATAAACTAACAGGTTTTTGAGTTAGGAGAAGTTAAAGATATGCGTAATTTAGTTTCTCAGGAGAAACGTTTATTCATTAAGGCGCTCCATATAATAGCACTGGGAATTAACATTTATAAAATTTATAAAAAAATATTTCTCATTAGAATATTGACATAAGACTACAGCAAATGCATGCCCAAGGTGTTGTAGATTCAAAAAATGCAGAGTCAAAAAATTTTTTTTTTAAATCACCCCAAACTACCCCCTGGACAGGACGATTTTTGGACGACCAGTGGACGACCAGTGCATTCTTATTGGATGGAGAATGATTTAAAGTGGGCCTTAACTTTTAGCAACAAAGTGCAGACAAAAATTGTTTCTAGAAGACTTTTGCTTCCCAACAAACTCCACTAGTATCCACGCAAATCAAATTACGGGCGACTTTCCACTTCAATATAATAATCGGAGAAATTTGACACCTGCTAATGCTCGAGTTTTATTTACGCACACACACAAGCACGAAAACCGGTTTGTTTCCGAAGTCGCCGGTGGCGTATTATGAACGGGTACGACCGACGATGACCGACGAAAATGCTTCGTTTGCGTATCTAACCATATGAAATCTGCTATATCGACCAACAATCAACAGTGCCGACTGATTCGGAACTTCCGCTATTGGTCGCTATGATCGCTAGGAGCAAAATCAATAATACGCCGTGGCTTACAAGTAGCTCCATCTTTGATCATAATGTCGCTAACTATACTCCAACCGGCGCCCTTAAGACTAAACTTTTTTGTTACTGTTGCCCCAAGGGAATAGGTAAAATGCAGATATCCCAAAAAAATTGCATTTCCCAAATAAACAATAAGATTAGCTAACTGCAATCAATGGAGCAAGAAAGTCATAACGGGTCGTCAAATTAACTTCTGACCGGCTACCGCGACGCGAGGAAAATATATTTATGCGCCGGGGAAGTTTAAGTACCAAATTTTGACAAGAGGCCGTAAGTGGTAATTTTAACTCAATTTACAATTAATTTTGGCAACTCATTTCTAAGGTGCAAGGCAGTATTTAGGGGTCTATTTTGTATCTCATAACGGCCATGTTACCAAGCATTTGTCGTTATATAACATGGGTAGCTATTCTCTATCTGGCATGTTCGTGAACAGAGTCGTTATTTAACGATTTCTATGATATCGTAACATGGACGCTGTTCATGAACGACATTTGCTATTCTGTAAATGGATAACGACATGTTCGCAAACAACATTTCTGTTAAAGGACCATGTTACCGAACGGCTTGAACTGGACGCTGTTTAATAACATTTTAAGGAAATTTTAATGAATTTTCGCCCTAAACCCATTATTAAATTTTATCTTTTGCATCTTTTAATGGATTTCGGGCAACAAATATTTTAAGCACATTTCTATATTCTCTTTTCTAGAACGTGGTCGTGTCCCGTAGTACATTTTTAAATAAAGTTTTGTGATAATTTTGCTAAAATGAACGGGAACCTCATCAATCGCATAGAAAATGAAGTGGAGCAAAGGTAAGAATTGTAAAGTGTTGTATTATACCTAAATAGATTTTCTTCCTAATTTTATACGATACAAACAGAAACTGAACATACGCAAATACTTTATTTTTACAATTTCCAAATATATAAAATATATATAAGAATAATAAGAACTGAAAAATCACATTATTCTTATACACATACAACTGTTATAACAAAAAAATAGTATATAATAATTATTGTAGACGGATAAATGCTGCAGTGCAACGGATGATGAGAGATAACAGTAATCCATTTGATCTGCCGGAAGACACATTCAGGAAAATGTATAGATTAAGCAGAGAAGCTGCTAATCATGTATTTACACAATTTTCAGCCCACTTGGATGCACCTCGAAGAAGCACAAAAATTCCTCCAGTAGTGAAGGTATGGATAATTAATAATATTATTTTAATTTTACCGTTTCGAAACTTTTTTTTAGCTTTTTGGTGCTCTTTATTTTTTTGCTCATGGTAATTACCAAAAACCTGTGGGTAAAGACAGGAATAACCCGCTGAGTCAAGCTGCAGTAAGCAGAATTCTTCACGAAGTAGTAGATGTATTTGTTGATGTTTTAGCACGACAATACATAAAGTTTCCAACTACACTTGAAGAGGTGACTACTGTAAAGAATGGGTAAATAAGGAATTAATAATGTAATATTATCTCAATTAAAATATATAATTTTAAGGTTCTATCAAAAATATGGAAATTTAAATTTTCCCGGAATTATAGGTTGCATAGATTGCACCCATATAGCAATTTTTCCTCCTCCAGCGCAACATCCTCTTCATCCAGGCATAGTTTATATTAATAGAAAAAATTTTCACAGTATTAATTGCCAAATAGTAAGACTACATGTTTTGTTCTTGTGCTGTATTTAAATGTATTTTCTCTATGTAGATATGCGACTCTGAATTAAAAATTCTGGCTATCAATGCTAGGTATCCGGGTTCGGTACATGATGCTGCAATTTGGATGCTAACAGGTCTATTCTGTATCTCATAACGGCCATGTTACCAAACATTTGTTCTGGACCGCCAAAAAGTGGGAGTGGCGGCCGAAGTGAGGTTAGGTTTTAGTTTACGTCGCCGCAAGAGTCTGTTTCTATAGTTACGCCGCGACCATCTCTTTTCATTTGCCCAAGAAGAACAATAATGAAAGAATTGCTTTGCGGAACGCGCCCAAAATAAAGCAAAAATACTACTCGTTTAGAAAATATCGATTGTAGTTATGAAGTTGCCAAGGTCACTTTCTTAACATGGTCAATAGAGAATAGCCCTTAACAGACAAGCCGTTATAGTAGTCGTTACAGAATTGTCGTTAACCAACATGGATGTTCGTGAACATCGAGATACAAAATAGACCCCTTACTATCAGCTTAACAAACTTCTATAAAAACAGTTAGAAGAAACCCCTTTATGGACGCAGGTGTCAGCTATATCAGTTGAACTATGGCTGCCGAGAACCAGTCATCTTTTAAGTAAAAGTACACCCCTTGATCGACGGCAAGTATAATTTTGTTTGCAATTACTTTGATTGAAATTAGAATAAGAAACTTTAATTTCTCATCCTTGAGCACTGGAGGAACAAATCATTACAGTACACACTGAATAACCTGTACATTAATTATCACTCCAATTTAAATTAATCTTGTAATTATTTTTACTCGAAATAATTTTGATTTATAGAGTTAATTTTTAATAGCTGATAGGCAAATAAGTGTTGAAACTAGCTGCAGTGAAACCAATTTCAGTTAATTGTTTAGTAATATTGTTAATAATATATAAATACGTGTTATTGTGATCTCAAATCTAGGAACATCTGTGAATATAATTTTATGACGGAATATAATAATTATTGGTAAGAGCTTACCACTCCTCTGTCCTCTGCACCTAAACTTATTATCAACCAAAAGAATAAGAAAGATTATGGTTAATATTAAATAGACCAGTTATTTAATAAACGAATCTTTGATATTGTTTATTTATTAATAATTATCAATATTTGCAATGAATCCGACAGGTTCAAATAATATTTGCAACTTAATTTTACATTGCTTGCATTTGCAGGCTATACTGTGAAGCAATAAGATTATTCCGCGTGCCGTGAAAGACATCTTACCTTGTTGCTAGTTTAATTTATAAACATGTTTGATCAGACACATTCTTAAGATGATTTGCCTAGAAGCGCAATGATAAAGGGTAAAAAAATGCTATACTTGCAATCTTGTCTAGAATGTGTTTGGGTCCGCACAAGAGAGTTACACAGAAATACTTGTAAATCACTCAATGCAAGCACAATCACTAATTATATAAATTTCACGGTGCCATTCATTTAAGTTTTTGATTACTGTGACTGAAACTGCAACATGACTATAACGTAAGTTGTAGTGGTTGCAAAAATGCTAAGAAGCGTTCGTCTATCGATGTCAAGAAATTCAGCTGCTGTAAACTTCCTCAAATTTATCTCTATGCAGTCGGTGACACGGAACAATTCTTTTCCTTCAACTGACTTAATTTCGTAACTTTCCTGTCGTTTCTGGCACACCCAAACTACTTTTTCACCTTCTGTTCCCACTTTGTCGCAAGACATAATCATCAAAACCAGCGACAACTTGAATTAATGTACAAGATTAAAGAACAGTAGAAACAGTAATGCAGGCAACTTACAAAAGAATAAGCTATTTCCAATACAAACAAATCATGCTTTTGCGAGAACAACGTAGTAACATGTGTACCTTCTTCTATATGGGCAACCAATATTAGTAACTCAAAAATTTCTTTAGTCGTGAAAAAAAACAAAGGCAATCCAAATATTTCATTGCAATGAGTAATGGTGTCGCCGAGAATTCTTGAGACGATTCCAATTTCTCGAATTGAAGCAATACAATGAGATTCTGCCATTTCTCTTAAATCCTGATAACGCCGTTGCACAACTTTGATAACGTAGAATATTGTTAATTTTACAATAAAATCGTAATACATGCATAAATGAAAAAAAAATCGACTGTAATATATTTCGAAAGTATGATTTGAACTGCAATAAAAACTGTAAATAATAAAAGCTAAAGCAACTAAATGAAGTAATGTTATTTGGATATTAAAATTTCGTAGCGAATTTTCCTTTTTTTTTAAAATTGTCAGTTTTGAGTCGATCAATATCAACTGATTATTAAATTTTACAAAATATTTTTTTTTATAGAAATTTGTTGCTAAAATGATAGAAATTAATTGGAAAATCCAGAAAAGGATCCTCAAGTCCATGCCAATACTAGCAAAATTTGCTGTATGTGAAGTCAAAAATTTGAAATATATGAAGGACAATAGTATTGATCCTAACAAAATTGTAAGAATAGCAATAGTGGCTCTTAATTTATCTTTCCTCGGATTGGTAACCGAATATTTATCAAAACTGTAACAAGGCACAATACACAAAACGTTGCCAATATTGTAAATTAATTGTAAAATTTGGAGATCTTTTCTATAAAATGGAGACGTCATTGTCAACGGAGTCAGGGCAACTGACACTGTTCTACGTACTTGCTTTATTTGAAACTTAGATCCATCAATATTACTCAGTACAGCTTTGAAAATTATACACACACAAGAGTTATTATTAATATTTCATTATTATCGTCGCCGAATCAGCTATTTATGATTATATGTTGAAGTAACGCTAAGCAATTCAAACTGTTAAAATAAATAAACAAGTTTGTATTTACTAAAATTGCTACTGCATACATATCAGTGACGGATTGTGGCTATTTGGATCGGTTAGGCAACAAAATAAAGGCGCCGCAGACGACAATTTTTCGGATTTTAAAGTCAAATGTCAAGAAAGTTTTAACAAATCTCCATCTAAATATATCTTTAAAGAAACGGGTATCGTAAAATAAATTTTGTTTCATTTAACGGGATAAACTCAACTTTTTGAAGTAAAACTTTTTTAGGCCCCGTAGGGTAAGTCGAATGCTAGGAGCGCCAGCGGTCCCAAAAAAACGACAAAAGCAGGAACAAAAACTGATTCTGTGTTTGCCAGATATTTAGAGCAATTGAAATCAACTGTATATATATATCGTATTTTAGTTACTATAAACCAATCGTATAATTTTGAAATTTATTTGAAAATTAATAAAATACAATTTTTACCTTGCCTTAATATATGTGAGCTGTGTCTGATGATAATTTCCATCTTGTCACTGTTGGGGTTATTTGCACTTCACAGCTAGCTTGTGGTCAAAGAAAGAGTCCCAGAAAAAGAGCATAAGGCTTTTTGGCTTGTTCTTGGCAATTGAGCCGGAACCTGGTTCCTTTGCTCATTTGTCTTGACACAGATAAATTTCGCCATGGGGTGGGGAGAATTAGATGGTGGCTGAATTGCCGTCGTCAGAATTCACGGGCGGTGTTAGCCGTTTAACACCATTTTGGGGCGTTTAAGCCGGATAGGTGGCTCCTCTCCGTAGTCGACGGCTCTACGGATGAGGGAATTAAAATGGACGGCTGCTGAAGCAAAGAATTTGGAAGCGGTATCTTTCAAGAAATCATCGATGTACTCGATACCAGAGTCTCTGTGTAAGAACTTGTTTCGAACGAACGAGGGTGCATTAAAAACCATGAGCAACGATTTGTTTTGTATTATCTGGATTTTGTTAATATGGGTGGGGGCAGCGTGGCTCCATACAGGAGAAGCATACGTCATTATAGGTCGGAATATTGCTTTGTATATACGGAATTTGTTGTTTGAAGAGAGCTTACTTTTACGACAAAGCAGCGAGAATAATTGCGTTATACATCCCCGTGCTTTATTTCTAGCCATATCAATATGCTTGGAAAATTGTAAGCCTCTGTCAAGGGTGACACCCAAGTAATTCGCGTGGTCTTTCCATGGAATTCTCTCATTGAAAATATCCAATTAACCAGTTGGTTTAACTCGTCTACGAGTGAATAATACCGCGGTGCTCTTACTTCCGTTTATGGTTATAAGCCAGTCACGGTAATATGCCTCGAGAGAGTCTAACGCTTTTTCTAACTTATCAAGAATTAAACGTGGGTGCTTACTTCTGACCAATATAGCTGTGTCGTCAGCATATTGTGCTAACTCTACAGAAGTCGTTTGTGGGATGTCTGAGATGAAAATGTTAAATAAATGCGGAGATAGAACCGCGCCTTGCGGTACGCCGGCTGTTTGTATTCTGGTTGTTGAT
This sequence comes from Pyrochroa serraticornis, assembly GCA_905333025.2. Lineage (NCBI taxonomy): Eukaryota > Metazoa > Arthropoda > Insecta > Coleoptera > Pyrochroidae > Pyrochroa > Pyrochroa serraticornis. The sequence goes on along the minus strand of HG995157.1, from coordinate 179,745 downwards.
TTTACGTTATCTATGCTTACTTGAAATTTACGATTATTTAAAAAAGAACTGATGATTTTAATGAGACTTACGGGGTAATTTAATTTGATAAGTTTGTATAGAAGGTCAGAGTGCCACACTCGATCAAAAGCTTTAGCTACATCTAGAAACACTGCGCCGGTGTTGTGTTTGCGCTCAAAACTTGTATAACAATGCTCGACCACGCGGAGGACTTGTTGTGTTGTGGAATGTTGGGCTCTAAAGCCAAACTGTGTATCAGGCAGGACTTTTAGCTCTTCTGTTGATTTTATCAATCTCCTTAGGATACATCTTTCAGCTATTTTACCGATTGATGACAGAAGACTGATGGGGCGGTAATTTGAAGATTCTTTTAGACTTTTGCCTGATTTTAAAATCAGTATTACATTTGCTTTCTTCCACGATTTGGGAAAATGTCAGAAACGAAGCACGGCATTTAGAATGGCGGTGAGATGCATAATAGCTTTGTGCGGAAGATTTTTCAAAGACAGATTCGTGATACCGTCAGGGCCTGGAGCTTTATGTTTTGGTGTGTTGTTAACTATAGTTTTGATTTCCTGTGGAGTGATTGGTTCTATTGTATCTGTGTTGTTTGTGTTAAAGTTTGATAGGTGTTCATTCACAAAACTTTCGATCTGCTCGACTCTGTTTAGAGTGGCATGTGTTAGGTCTTTGCTGAACTGTTCTTGTAGTGAGTCTGCAAAAACTTCGACCTTATCACATGTGACAGCTACACGGACGGGTGTTTGAAAAAAGGCTCGCGTCTATTTAGTCAATTTGTCTGCAATTGTTGAGAATTATTAAGAGTGAGTGATGCGGATGTGAAGCTCTGTTCGGGTTCTTTCTCGTTGTGAGCACTAAGTGTTTGCGTGGTTGCCCGTGAGGGCGTGATTCATGATAGTTTGGTTTGTTTTGGTTCGGTTCTTATCAGCTTGTATGCGAATAAAGAAAACATCGCTGCGCTTATCTCCGTTGCCGACTTGGTGGGATTCGCCCGGCGCCTCCGCCATTTCCTGCCGTTGTGCTGCGGTGGCCCGTTACCGGCGGCCATGGCTCCGGTATGTTTTAAGTGCGATGTTGCTTTTTCTTCGGCTATGGCTGGGCTTCTGTGCGCCGGAAGCTGTAAGCGGGGAAATCATTTTAAATGCGCCGGTTTGCCGTTGGACCTTGTGAGGCCGTTGAGGGACGTCCGGGGATTGTCGTGGAGGTGTTCTGATTGCCAGCGCACCTGCCTTTCTATTGATGGTGCTGCGCTCCATAATATTTTGCAGGAAAAGCTTGACGACATGTTATCGGTCCTGGAGAAGAATTTTGAAGCATTTAGAGGAGAGTTTGTTGATTTGGTGGGAGCGACACTTGCTTCGGCGACCGAGGCGTCATCTGCCGGACTCTCTGACTCTATGTCTCGTGCCCTGAGGGCACAGTGCGAGTCTGTGGTGAGGGCGGGCACTTCCTCGTTCCTGCGCGGGACACCGCCTGATTCCTATGCGGCTGTGGCATCTGCATCTGCCCGATCAAAGGTGATAGTCAAGCCGATTAACAAGAAACAACCCGGTTGAAAAACCAAAGCTGATATTCTTGCCAAGATTGATCCGATTAGCGCAAAGGTGGACATTAAACACGTCAAGCAGGCCAGAGATGGTGCCGTAATCCTGAGCTGCCGTGATGTTGACGAGTCGTCTAGGTTTAGCAAACTGGCCCGGGAAAAATTATCCTGCGATTATGAAGTACATGAACTGAGTGCTGTACGCCCCAGGGTTAGAATAGTTGGTATGTCGGAGGCCTTCAGTGACGATCTACTCTGTGCTTATTTAAAAAATCAAAACGCTGCTTTGTTTGACTCTGAGTCCGTTTGCGAGATAGTGTCGGTTGTTTTTCGCTCAAGAGAAACTCTTCTGTGTATCAGGCTACTGTTCGGGTTGATGCTGTTAGTTATAAGAAATTGCTGGATACTGGTCATGTGTTGATTGGGTTGGATGGCTGTTCCGTGTATGACGCCCTTGCGCTGCGAAGGTGCTTTTCCTGCAGCGGACTGAACCACGTATCTGATCACTGTCCGAGGAAAAATAGTCCTGTATGCCCTCTGTGTGCTGGGGCCCATCTTGTTAAGGATTGCTTGGTTACACGGGATCAGAAGGATCAATACCGTTGCGCAAATTGTCTCAATTTTAATAAAAACCGAAACGGAAGTTTGGATGTTGCGCACGCGGCCTGGGATATATCTGCCTGCGCGGCGTACAGCAGATCATTAGGTAAGTTCAAGCTTGACCACTTCGGAGTCCCGGTTGGCGAGGGTTCGGGGCATTTCGTTCCCTAGCAATTACTGGGTGGACCCTCTTCGACTGGCTTCGCTGGCGATGATGGATATGGACTGGGAGTGGTTGATGCTGTTGGTGCTGGCTCCCCTTCGTCTTCAAGCAGTGAGTTCGCCGCTCAAGTTTTGGAGTATTCTAAATCTGTCAGTGACATCAGTGCTGCGTCTGCTCCCGGAGCTGGACCTGGTCCGCCTCTGCAACGCAGTGCGACTGGTAGTGTTCTCGGGAGGGTATGCCATGTGAACATTAGGTCCCTGTTATCTAATTTTAACTTATTTTACACTCAAATGATGTTTTATAACTTCGATATCATGGCGGTTACTGAGACGTGGTTGTCGCCGGATTGTGTTCTTGATTCTGTAAAAATGCCTGGTTACAAATTTCTTCATTGTGATAGACCAACCAGGGGTGGTGGGGTTGGCCTTTATATAAGAAATTCATATAGGGTGAGAACAATTGATATTGGTGTAGGTTCGGTTATTGAAAAACTATGTGTCGAGCTCATTATGGGTAAGACAAATCTTCTGGTATGTGTAGTGTACAGGCCACCCCGCACTAGTGTATCTGTTGGTCTAACTGAACTTTGTGACATACTTGATGCTGTAAGTGTTCGGTCGGATGCTATTCTGCTGCTTGGTGATATCAATATTGATTTGATGAACATAAATTCGTGGGAAAGTCGCAAATTGATGGGCGTTGCCGATAGATCTAAACTTGTGCAGATAGTTGAAAAACCAACACGCATCACTACAACAAGCGAAACTTTAATTGATGTCATTTTTGTGAGCGGTTCGTTGAAGGTGGCTAAACCAGAAAACTTTGATTTGGGTGACATTACCGATCACTTGCTGGTAACGTGCTATGTTGAGCTGCAGGTAACCCTGCCAACAAAAAGACCGGTACGGACGAGGAATCTGCGTGGAATTGATCGGGTTGAATTTGAGCGGGACGCGAGAAGGACTGACTGGGATGCATTGCGTTCGATTGAGGACATTAATTTGAGGGTGGCAAAGTTTAATGAGACGGTGCTTCATTTGTTTGACAGGCATGCTCCCTTGCGCGAGCTTCGTTCGGCTGGCAGGAAGCCGTATATCACATTTGTCATCAGGAAAATGATTTTGATTCGCAATAGGGCGCTGAAGCGGTTTGCTAGAACGGGGTTACTGCAGCATAAACAATATTATATCGCATTGAAAAATTACACTAACCAAGCCATAAGGCGCGAAAAAAAAGCGTTCTTGACACATGAAATTGAGCGCTGTGGTAACAATGCTGCCGAGCTTTGGAAAGTATTGAGGTCGTGGAATCTAGGAAGGGTTAGAAACCGCATGTGCGGGGAACATTTGGGTCCTGAAATATTGGAACTTGATGACTTGAATAGATTCTTCATTAACATCGCAGACGATAATGTTATTGACGATAATTTGATTGAGTTTTACCGGCAAAATAAATATAGAGAGGATCTAGCCTTCTCGATCACCCCGGTAACGGCTGAAGAGGTAATAAAGGTTATCAACGGCATAAAGACGGTCTCTTATGGCGTGGACGGTATAAACAGTGTTATGCTTGGACTGGTTGCACCTTTTTGCGTTTCAGTTGTTGCGGAACTTGTAAATGATTGCATTAGCGCGGGGACCTTTCCGGAGGTGTGGAAGACGGCTTACGTGTTGCCAATACCAAAGGTTCATTCTCCTAAAAATTTACTAGATTATAGGCCAATAAGTTTGCTGCCAACGTTATCTAAAGTTTTTGAGCGGGTTGTTGCGGATCAGGTGCGGACCTATCTCGAGCGGAATTCGTTGTTGCCTGGGTTTCAGTCCGGGTTTCGGGGGGCTCATAGTTCGGTGACGGCTTTATTAAAGGTAACTAATGATATTGCTCGTGCGATGGACGACTCCATGTTGACATTTTTAATCTTCTTAGATCAAAGAAAGGCATTCGACGTTGTAAATTTTGAGCTGCTTCTAGCAAAAATGCACTTCTTAGGGTTTTCGGAGGAAACATTGAGTCTATTTCAGGATTACCTACATGAACGTGGGCAGTCGGTGACACTGAATGGAGCGCAGTCGAGGCGAATGTATGTGAAAAGTGGAGTCCCGCAGGGTAGCATTTTGGGACCTATTTTGTTTTCGCTTTTTGTCTTTGACATGGGTGAATCATTTCAATTCTGTAACTGGCACATGTACGCGGATGATGTGCAGGCGTACGTGTCCTTTAAAGTTGCGGAGTCCGCGGACGCTGCCTACAAGATTAACAGCGACTTACATGGCTTGGGTGGGTACTGTGGGAGAAACAGCCTAGCACTGAACCCGGCAAAGTCTGTGCTATTGTGCATTGGTGACGCTATCTTGCAGAAGAAAATCGATTTGTCTTTACACGGAATCTATGTGGGCGATGAGGTGGTTCCTTTTGCGGCAAAGGGCCGTAATTTAGGAGTAATAATGGATAATAATTTAAATTTCGAGGCACACGTGAAACGGATGTATGGGGTAGCTGTGGCATTATTAAGATCTATGCATCATTTTAAGCCGTTCCTCTCAAAGGAAATAAAATTGCGCCTAGTGAAGTCACTGGTCTACCCTAAAATAGAATACGGTATAGCTGTCTACTATCACCATCTTTCAATATCAAACAAAGCTGTAATGCAACGAATACAGAATATGGCAGTGCGATTTGTTCTGCGGGTCCCGTATGGGCATCACGTAACGCCGTATATTTTGTCTCTGCGAGAGCTAAATGTATGCTATCGTGTAAAATTCATCTATTTGTGCTTCTTGAGAAATCTGTTGCTGACAAAGTCTCCGGGATACTTGATGGATTTGATTAAACACAGATCCTCGGTTCACGGACTCACGCTGCGGAGGCTGGGTTACTGTACTCCAAAACATAGAACGCAACGATTTAAAAGCAGTTTTGAATATGCATCTGTGAGCCTCCTCAACGAATTCGCTCCAATTCTATACGAGCCAAGTTATAGAAGGCTTATCCGGGAAACACTTATTGAGAGGTATAGGCACATGGGTTAAAATACGAAGAGAGTCTCTTGTATTATTATTTAAAATTATATTTGAGTTTTTTTTTTGTTTTCTTTTTCTTCATATTTTGGCTTAGAATACTATTAACTTAATAGGCTTTTTTACTTTTTTTTTACTTTTAATTTGCATATGCTCCAGTATTAGTTTTAAGAAACGGTGGCTTATTTTATTATTACATGGTGTAAACATGAGTTGTAATTAAACTGTTGAATTGTCGTTTTGTGATTGGTTGTTGTTTAGGATGGCATAAAAATCAACTTATTGTTGATGCCATTCCTTTTGTATGAATAAATTATAGCACAATAAATGATTATATATATATATGTTGCTGAAACCGGACCATTGGGGGTGTTTATTGGAGGAATTTTCTTACTGTTTACGTTTGAATTTTTAAGTATTTTTGTCATTTTCTAGAGTGAGTTATCCTGAACATTTAATGATGAGAGTTTGTTTCCCCAGGAATCATTGTAATGATCCATAAGAGCGTATCGCACTTCTGTTTGATAATGGTTTAATTCGCGCTTATGTTGTGGGGCGAGAGTTCTTTGATAAACTCTTTTGATGCGGTTTTTTATTTTAATTAGATCCTTAATGTGAGCTGGTAATTTTTGTTTTATTTGAGTAATTGGTCTTTTATCAGTTGAGTGATCGATTGCTTTTGTGATGATTTTTTCAAGATTTTCAGTGTTTAATTCTATTGATTCTACTGTGCTTATTGTCGGTATTGAGTCCAAGGTTTCAGCGACCCTGTCTCTGAATTTATTCCAGAATACTTTTGGCTTTCTTGGGGGGAGGTCGTTTTGAATATTGCCCAATTGAAGAATGACCGGAATATGGTCGGAATTGAGGGCTGTTATTGCGTAGATTGTTGGTTGGAGTGGGACATTTTGGAGGAGGGCGATGTCCAGAACATCGCAGACGCCACGAGTACAAAAATGGGTGGGTTCTCGCGGACCCAGGGCTGAAATGTTGTTGACTAACGTAAAGTCATGTAGCAGCTTGCCGTTACGGTTTGTGGCTCTGCTGTTCCACATGGGGTGTTTACAATTCAGATCGCCTGCCACAATTGTGGGGGCGTTATCCTGGAAGAGTTTCTGAAGGTCTAGGTCAGTTATTGGATTGTTTGGGGGCTTATAAGCTGAAATTATTGTTATTGGAATTGTTGTAGTTTCAACTATGATTGAAGTTGTCTCTATATTTGTTAGATCTTTATGTGGCAATTCATAGTGATTAATCGCTCTTTTGATAAATATCGCGGTGCCACCTCCCTGTCCGGCGGCTCTGTGGGTTCTATAGCAATGATAATTTTGAATTTTGATAACGTTACAGGGTCGCGTGTGAGTTTCATTTACTAGCATAATGTCAACATCATGCTCGCAAATGAAACTATTAAGTTCTAATTTTTTATTGATATCTAGCCCGGCCGCGTTCCAAAAACTGACCGTAAGGGATTGGGGTGTAATTTTGCAGGCCATTTAAGCAGCTTGGTTGAAAGCTGTGCTTAAAATGGTTTGCATATTTTCTGCGAAGCTTTTTGCTTCTTTTTCTGACGGGTTAATTTTGCTGAATGTTGTTAACATTTCAGCAAGCGCTGCTGTTATTACAGCAAATCGGTTTGCTTGTGGTTTTTTGGAGGGGGCTGTTTGGGGAGCTTGCGTTGGCTTTGGTAGCGTCGTTGCTGGTTTTTCATTGTTAGCAGGCTGGACGACTTTGGCCCAAGTAAAAGGTTTTTTAGGGCTTGTTGGAAGAACAATTTGAGGTTGTCGTTGTTTGGGGTAGGCGCTACAACCGCGGTAACTAGCTGGATGCGCCAGTCCGCAATTCGCACATTTAGGGGGGTTGGCTTTAGCCTTAGGACACTCGTAAGAGGGGTGGCCGAGTCCGCACTTCACGCATTTATGCGCTGCAGTGCAACGACTCTGGGCATGGCCGAACAATTGACATCGATAACATTGTCCCGTATTGTAACTGTTCCTAAGTGGTTCGACTTTGATTTTCAGTCCAAGGCAGGTTGTCATGTCAAAGATTTTTCTGTTTGTCCTACTAACTATAACTAGGAATAAGGGCATCGGTGCCTTATCCTGGCGTGTCATTCGAACCACTTTTATTGGCTCTAATTTAACCTCAGTTAATTCTGAGACAATGTCATCGATGGGGGTTGACTCGGACAATCCGCGAATTACCACCTTTAGATTGCGTTCTGATGCGAACGCATTTGTATGGTATGGGATTGACCTAGCCTCGAAAAGTCGTGTCAAGTCACGGTGACTACCAACGTCAGGTAGTGAGATTTTGACTCCGTCCTTGCATGTTTGAGCCTTAGTGTAGTTGATATTCTTGGTCTTTAATAAATTCGAGACCTGAGACCAGAGTGACTTGTCTCGGAAGGGTTACTGGGGGGATTTTTTTGTTATTGCCTTCGTTCGAAACCGGAGTGTTAGTGGTAACGGCTGCTCGAGGCGAGCGGAGTTTGGCGGGGGACGCTTGACGTGGTTTGTTAGGGTTTGCAGTTTTCATTTGAAGAGTGGCTTGGGAAAGCGAAAGATTATTTGCACCAAGACTTACCGGGGATATGTCCATGTCAATATCGTTGTTTTCCGCATTATCGAGGACGGAAAAAAAGTTGTTGGTGATGGTAGTTTCCAGGCTATTTTCTTTAAGAGGGCGTGTCGTCTTTCTTGGTTTGACAAATTCGTCATCGTCGCTGCTGTCGCTGGTTTCATAAAAACGTTTTTTGTTTTCAATTAATTTGCTGCATTCGAGGATAATGACTTTTAAGTCCTCAACGGCAAGGCCATCAAAACAGCCCCGTTCCACTGGCATAGTGGAAGACTCTCGAAGAACACGTGGAGAACACGTGGGAACACGTGGTAAACACGTGGAAAACCGCTTCTGATCGGCACTGGATGGCTTAATTGTCGGTGCGATATCCGCAAATTACAAAGAATTCGAAGAACACGTGGCGCGAAAGCGTTTGGTAAATGAAGAAATACTAAAACATTAGCAAAAACACTAATCGCTGGTCACAGAATAGCACAGAAAACAGGCAGGAGCAATGTCCGTCCTATCTCTACAACGTACTAATATATTTTTTTCGTTGAATTTATGAATTTTAACTTCTAAGATTTTAAACGTATTAAGACTGCGGTTTGCTAGCAAAAGTTAAAAGCGACAACACTATTGCGTTCTCTACTGCACTCGCTGGTCGGCAATGGCACGACCGTGCATTCCCCGGTCGATCTTTTATTAATAAGTAAAGCAAATTTCTTGATTTCCTTTTACTTTAAGCATCTAGACACATTGGTCTTTCGCGTAACGCGAATTAAAATTCAGTCGGTTACGTAATTTTAAAAATACAGTCGATCGAATATTGTCTAAATTTATAACCAAAATTTTTACTGTAATCGTACTCTAATTTATTTTTTTGTGAAACCGTCGCATGCTAGATCCGTATTTGAAACCCCTTACGTCCAAGACAACATCATTGACTTTCATGTACAAAAAAAACATTCCAAAGATTTACTATAGTTTTTGAAAAATCATGGGCGGGCGGAAAATAATTTTTCATCGTAAATTGATTTCAGATTTCCGACGACTAAATCTAGATTATTCCGGTTTTATAGTGTAGCTTCCGTGAATTAGATGGCGCGGAATTCATGCGGTTCGAATACAAAAAGTGCTTTTGTACATTGATATTACCGAGGCATTACATTTTCAACGTATAAGGTGAAATAGACTAGTGTTTGGATAAGCTTTCAAACTCATTGACGCCCGCTCTTCAGCGGAATAGACTAAATGAAAGATATGGCTATTACACACGTGAAACTTCGTCGAGCCCCTCATCGAAACCCCAAACAGTATTTCAACCGTCATTATTACCATTCGGTGAGTGTCCAGTTAATTGTCGCTTCAGATCTGCTTATTTTTTATATATTTGCAGTTGTCGAGAAGTAATCACGCTGTACGAGCCGCAATATCAGATCGACGTCTTTTATCGCTAAATCAAATTTAGTTATTATGTAATAATTTGATTTTATGAAATTGAATTTCACAATTGAAACCTGTATAATAATAATAATAATAATAATAATAATTTCATGAGTTTTGACGATATTGTGACAAGATTTTGGTCCCTTACATCGGCAGGAATCAATACGGCATATTATATGTTACTCTTTCTGAAAGTACACCACTTACTACTACAATTTGTAATTTATAAGAATGAGGTTTCCAATATTCTAATGTAATAGGATTTACCTTTTTTACAACCACATAAGAAGGAACAAAGAAGAAATTGAAGACTGATTCAGATTGTAATTATTGATTGATCTGTCTTTAATAAATGAAGTATGTACTTGATTTGTGGCCTTCATAGAATAGTCTTATTTAAAAGATTTTGTTGTAAATATAAAAATTTACTAAATATGTGCCTTTTCAGAAAGCACGCTAATTTTCTAGACCTAATATAGAGGGTGGTTTTCGCGAGAAAAGGAGTAAAAAGAAGAGGGTAAAGAACCTAATTAATAATTATAATATATATTTCAAAATAATATGAATTATTCCGTCTGCAAGATAAAAATACTCATTTATTATTATTGAATAATTACAATAAGAAATTAAATTTGCGGAATCAAGAAATCTTTAAAATCAACCAATAGCACCACAACATCCGTGTCTTTGCAATCCACTATGCGTCCTGTAGGTATAACCTTTTTAAGGTTATACTTACATAACTTATACCTATATAACTTTTTAAGTAATCTGTTGTATGAATTTTAGAGTTAATTTTGTAAATTGTGGAAGATTTCTGGATGTAATGCACTAAAAGGCAAATTACAATTTGCATTGTGATTTATTAGAAGCATCTCACGAGGGGACTGATACCAGAATTATATTACAAATTCTATTGGTGAAAATGGAAGGTTATACAAGATGCATAGTGGATTGCAAAAACATGGATGTTTTGGTACTATTGGCTCACTTCAAAGATTTTTTTTGACACCAGAAATTCGGATGAAAATTGCAAGTAAAGAAAATGAAAGATTTATTGCAATTCATAAGTTGAAAATGGATAGCACAATGTTGAAGTATTCACCTGCCTCTCGTGCATTGACAGGTTGTGATACAACTAGCCAATTTGTAGGATTGGGCAAAAAGACATTGTGAAAAGTATTTTTGACACATTATAATCTACTTGAAAGAATCGGCGTTTAGCAGCATTTAGATGATGGGGCTTATAATAACGTCGTTAAATTTGTGATTCGTCTTTATACAACAAATGACACTATTAAATGTATAAATGCTCTTAGAGAAATCTTGGTTTCTTCTAAACCGATCAATAAATTGCCTTCAACTTTTGATAATCTAAAACGGAATTGTCGTCGTGTGCACTATCAAAGAAAAATATGATTGAACAGTATGACACCCAAACCATCTTTACCAAATTTAATAGATTGCAGTTGGAATACTAAAAATGGAAAAATAGAAGCTGTGTTTACTACTGAACCGACATTACGGATACTTCGGCTCTAAATATCTGCAGTTGTATATTTCAATTGCTTTAATTAATTTTTTATTTAATTAACAAATTCTTATTTTAGGTTGTACCGTCAAATACAGAAAGTGATTAAATTTTTAAGATTCTTTGTTTTTGATTTTTACTATTATAACATCTTATGCTGTAAGTACGTCCTAATAATTATGTTGTATTATCTGCATTTAAAGTGTTGGCGAGGGGACAGTCGGGGTAGGGGGCATGAAGCGAGAACGCGTGAGTCATAGATGCGGTGGGAACGAAATCCGCTTTCCGAGATTTTTACATCTCCGCATATTTAAATTCTTTCTGAAATAATGAGAAGTTGGAGAAATATAAAAATTGCACGGTCAGAATGAGGAAGAATGAGTCTATAAATTGTTCTTAATGTTTATTTGTCAGAAATGCACGGTTACGACGGTAGCTTAGTGGGAACGGTAAAAATCGTAAAAATAATTAAGATTTTGTCGTCTTTCAAACGGAGTAAAGAGGGTTTGAAATATTTATAGCCCATAAGCCGGAGAGGAACTCCAAAATATTAAATTTTTTTTTGAAGTAGAAAGGCCACAGAGAATTTATTGAAATTTTTACCACAGATACTTGATATATCAAGGTTTATCGTCATGGGGCTAACTCGAAAATTTAGATTTGTGCCCTTATCCACTGGACGATTTTTTGACGACTTACGGTTTTCGAAACTGTGACACAAGACAAATATTTTTGGGTAGTCAAACACTTTTTATATTAAAGTGCCCGCGTAAGTGAAAATTGAAGCGAGTTTGCACTCTACTATTAGTATGTATGACGGAAGCTTTTGACAATGAAAGAAGTTCAGATTCTGAATAATTTTTGTAGGTAGCTAAATATAATTTCTTATTGTAATTATTCAATAATAATAATTGGTATTTTTATTTTGCAGACGGAATAATTGATATTATTTTGAAATTTATATTATAATCATTAATTAGGTTCTTTGATGTTGGACTATAATAATATGTACACACAGGACAATTAAATTATCCTCTTCTTTTTACTCCTTTACTCGCGAAAACCACCCTCTAGGTCAAGAAAATCAGCGTGCTTTCAAAAAAGGCACATATTTAGTAAATTTTTATATTTACAACAAATTTTTTTTTATATAAAACTATTCTATGAAGGCATCAAATCAAGTATATACTTAATTTATTAACGACAGATCAAGATATTTATTATTAAAATGCAGCAATAGTACGATAATACTGGAATATCGACCTTAAGCGCAGTCTGAACATTAGAGTCGTATTTCGACCACCCTGGCCACGCCAATATAAACCTTCCTCGCATCTTTGCGTCCGCCTACAACCGCTGATACATATATGTAGAAAATAATATTTTGTGACAGAACAATTCATTGGATTGAAAATTTGAAAAAATCATTGCAATCCTTGATCTTGAAGTATCAACGTTTATAGAAATGATTTTTTTGATAAACTAACAGGTTTTTGAGTTAGGAGAAGTTAAAGATATGCGTAATTTAGTTTCTCAGGAGAAACGTTTATTCATTAAGGCGCTCCATATAAAAGCACTGGGAATTAACATTTATAAAATTTATAAAAAAATATTTCTCATTAGAATATTGACATAAGACTACAACAAATGCATGCCCAAGGTGTAGATGCAAAAAATGCAGTCAAAAATTTTTTTTTTTAAAATCACCCCAAACTACCCCCTGGACAGGACGATTTTTGGACGACCAGTGGATTTTGCATTCTTATTGGATGGAGAATGATTTAAAGTTTGCCTTAACTTTTAGCAACAAAGTGCAGACAAAAATTGTTTCTAGAAGACTTTTGCTTCCCAACAAACTCCACTAGTATCCACGCAAATCAAATTACGGGCGACTTTCCACTTCAATATAATAATCGGAGAAATTTGACACCTGCTAATGCTCGAGTTTTATTTACGCACACACACAAGCACGAAAACCGGTTTGTTTCCGAAGTCGTCGGTGGCGTATTATGAACGGGTACGACCGACGAAAATGCTTCGTTTGCGTATCTAACCATATGAAATCTGCTATATCGACCAACAATCAACAGTGCCGACTGATTCGAAACTTCCGCTATTGGTCGCTATGATCGCTAGGAGCAAAATCAATAATACGCCGTGGCTTACAAGTAGCTCCATCTTTGATCATAATGTCGCTAACTATACTCCAACCGGCGCCCTTAAAGTCGTTGTTAGATACTTCGAGTTGATTACGAATGTTTGGTTCAATAAGTATTTGATTGTTTTTGTTATTAATGATTATGTCTAATATTGGGATGGCGTTATTTAGTGTTTCGTTGCTAGAAGAATGAGGGGTGTTCAGTGTTTCGATATCAGGGAAGCGTCTAATTTTTATGGAACAATTCAAATGGGACTGGACCAAGCGAAGGTGCTGGGTTGGATCATGCCTTAGTTGGATTAGTCCAAAAGTTTGGATTTTTTTTTTTTTATTAATTGAGATAAATTTTTTGATTGTATCAAAAAAGTTGGGAATAACGCAAATTAAGGGATGAAAAGTTTTTTTTACGAATTTTCTCAGAATATAATGTTTTTTATGGTCCGCTACCGACCGGCAGAGCTGGCGCGACTTACATCTTTGTCGTAATCGATTTGTTCTCTAAATTTTTAAAACTCTATCCACTACGAACAGCAAACGCCAAAGTGGCTGCAAATAAAATTATCATCTATTATTCCCAGTACATCAAACCAAAATGTATTTTAAGCGATCACGGGTCCCAGTTCACTTCTACCCTCTGGCAACAAAAGTTGGAGGCAGCCGGCATCAAGCCAACGCATTCTTCGATCCGTCACCCCGCATCAAACCCCAGCGAACGCGTAATGCGAGAGTTACTTAAAAATTTTCGAACGTACTGCCGTGCCAAACACACCAGCTGGGTAAACCACCTCGCCAATATAGAAGACTGTCTGAATACGATTCCCAATACCAGTACAGGATACTCACCTTACGAGATTTTGTACGGTAAACTACCACCTCGACCGTTAGACGCCATAACCTTCAAACTACTTCCCCCGCGCCGACCGCGGTCGCTAGAAGAAATCCACCGGGAAGTCAGAGAAAATTTGAAACACCATGCTGAACTACGGAAACGTCAGCAAGAGGGTATCATAACTGTGTTCCAAATCGGGGACTGGGTGTTACGTAAAACCAACCCCACCTCAGCCAGCGAAACCCGTCAATTCGCTAAGTTCCTGCCACTTTATGACGGACCTTTCATCGTCAATGGCAAACCGCATCCAAACACCTATCGTCTGAGAGTCCCGGAGTCCGACGATATAAGGGGTGTTTACAATACCAACAACATCAAACTCTACCACCGAAAGGTCCCCCTGTCAACAAATGGGCCACCACAGTTATAGGCCCGAACTACTCCCAACTACCAGATGCAGTTGACTGGTATGGCGCGCTACACTGAACCACCACGTCTTAACACCTGCAGCTCACTGTCGAGGTAATATTTTCTGCCGAACCGGGGTTTACCACAAAATATGAGGGCGAATGCAGTGAGTCGCAGTAAAATATTTTTTTCTATCCAAGTGCGGGACAAACAACATTCACAAAAGACATTACGAAATTCCAACCCGGTCGGTCTTTGAGAATAGTTAAGAAATGCCCGGAAACAGTTTAGTGTTTCCAGATGTAACAAGGGCAGCGGCTATTTGTAATTTAGACTTAGGAATTCGTGTGAAAACAGCTCGATAATTAAACATAATGTCCGAACCACCCTAAAAGTCAACCCGGGAAGTCATAAAGCTATCATCCTTCTAACCGGCGAAATTTGGACCGCTAGCGGGGTGCCTTCTGCCGGTACTCGAGGGCCATTTAGCACACGTGTGCGTCAATAGGACCTGCTCTAAGAATGCCAAACGAATTTCTTCCAAGAACTAGACCATCTGCACGAAACTAACATAAATCTCGCTTAGGAACAAAGAAACGCGAAAAACGAGCGAATTAACAACGAAGTTTAATTATCGAATTCTGCTTAAACTAAACTAACCACGTAGATAACTTAGCATAAAGCATGTACCACCATCGCGATCGCCTATTGTCGGATATGATTTTGACACCCGTCGTCAAAGTATCAAGATTATTCTTTTTTTTCTCCAAATCCGAAAGTTCTAGCGTATTTAACTTGTTGACAAAAATGGCGACAATTGATATTTTTTGTTCAGAAAAAAATCGTAAAAAATTTTTTTCATCCCTTGATATGAGTTTTTTACAAATTCTTTAATAAAAAATCTTTTTTCCAACTTTTGAACTTAGAAAATTAAAAAAAAAAACTAAAACTATCCAAACCTCCGAATCTAAAAACTTTAGCGTATCTAACTTGTTGACCAAAATGGCCGCAATTTAAAATTTTTGCCAAGGAAACATAACATTTTAAAAAAATTCTCAAAAAAATTTTTTTCATCCCTTAATATGCGTTTTTCCCAACTTTTTTTTAATACCATCAAAACGTTTGTCTCAATTGATAAAAATGAAAAAAAATGTCTTCCTAGTTTTGGACTTAGAAAATTTTTTGAAAAAAAATTATTATTTTTTTCTCCAAATCCGAAAGTTCTAGCGTATTTAACTTGTTGACAAAAATGGCGACAATTGATATTTTTTGTTCAGAAAAAAATCGTAAAAAAAATTTTCATCCCTTAATATGCGTTTTTAGAAATTTTTTGATAACATCAAGAAATTTGTCTTAATTGTTAAACATAAAAAAAAACAAATTTTTCCTAATCTTGGACTTAGAAAATTTTTTGAAAAGAAAATTGAATTTTTTGTATCTCCAAATCCGAAGGTTTCAGCGTATTTAACTTGTTGAGCAAAAAGGCCGCAATTTATATTTTTTGCCCAGAAAAAATTATATTCTGAGAAAATTTGTAAAAAAAACTTTTCATCCCTTAATTTGCGTTATTACCAACTTTTTTGATACAAACAAAAAATGTGTCTCAATTAATAAAATAAAAAATTTCCAGACTTTTGGACTTACAAAAATTTTCATAAAAACAAAACTCCTCATATATCCTAATCCGAAAGTTTAGCGTTTTTAATTTGTTGACCAAAATGTCCGCCATTAAATTTTTTGTTCTGAAAAAATAACATTTAAAAAAAAATTGTAGAAAATTTTTTTTATGCACCCAAATCCCACCCCTTTAATTCCAAGCGGTACGCCCTAGGCAATTTCATCCCTGTTCAAAGTTGTTACCACTTAATGCCAAAAAAGTTTACTTCGATGAGATCTACAGGTCAGTTTCAGAGAAACGCAGATTTAAAAGCGCAAATTGCCGCAATCGACACCTTTTCGTGTGAAACGCTCGAATTTCGCATTAGAGCAAAACCTACCACGTAAATTCCAAACTGTACGTCCTAGCTAATTTCACCCCTTTGCAAAAGTTGCTGGAACGCACCGCTTAATGCCGAAAAAGTTTACTTCGACGATATCCGCAGGTCAGTTTCAAAGATACGCGCGTTTAAAACGGCAAATAGCCGTAATCGTCTCCTTTTCTTTTCAAACGCTCGAATTTCGCATCAGAGCATAACTTACCAGGTAAATCCCAAACCGTACGTCCTAGCTAATTTCACCCCAACGCAAAAGTTGTTGAGATGCACCGCTTGATGCCAAAAAACTTTTTTTCGGTGAAATCTGCTGGTCCGTTTCAGAGATACTCACAATCAAAAACGCCAAATGCCGTAATCGTCACCTTTTCGGGTGAAAGACACAAACTTCGCATCACAGATTTTTTTCTTAATATTCGTTTTTCCCAACTTTTTTGATACTATCAAAAAGTTTGTATTAAATGAATAAAGTGAAAAATAAAAATGAAAAATTTTTTTTTCTAACTTTTGAACTTAGAAAAAAAAAAAAAAAAAAAAACTAAAACTATCCAAATCTCCAAATCTAAAAATTTTAGCGTATCTAACTTGTTGACCAAAATGGCCGCAATTTAAAATTTTTGCCAAGGAAACAACATTTTGAAAAAATTCGTAAAAAAAATTTTTTCATCCTTTAATATGCGTTTTTCCCAACTTTTTTTTAATACCATCAAAAAGTTTGTCTCAATTGATAAAAATGAAAAAAAAATGTCTTTCTAGTTTTGGACTTAGAAAATTTTTTGAAAAAAAATTATTATTTTTTTCTCCAAATCCGAAACTTCTAGCGTATTTAACTTGTTGACAAAAATGGCGGCAATTGATATTTTTTGTTCAGAAAAAAATCGTAAAAAAAATTTTCATCCCTTAATATGCGTTTTTAGAAATTTTTTGATAACATCAAGAAATTTGTCTTAATTGTTAAACATAAAAAACAAACAAATTTTTCCTAATCTTGGACTTAGAAAATTTTTTGAAAAAAAAATAGAATTTTTTGTATCTCAAAATCCGAAAATTTCAGCGTATTTAACTTGTTGAGCAAAATGGCCGCAATTTATATTTTTTGCCCAAAAAAAATTATATTCTGAAAAAATTCGTAAAAAAAACTTTTCATCCCTTAATTTGCGTCATTACCAACTTTTTTGATACAAACAAAAAATTTTACTCAATTAATAAAAAATAAATAAAAAATTCCAAACTTTTGGACTTTAAAAAAAATTTCATAAAAACAAAATTCCTCATATATCCTAATCCGAAAGTTATAGCGTTTTTAATTTGTTGACCAAAATGTCCGCCATTAAATTTTTTGCTCTGAAAAAATAACATTTAAGAAAAAATTGTAGAATTTTTTTTTAAGCACCCAAATCCCACCCCTTAAATCCCAAGCGGTTCGCCCTAGGCAATTTCATCCCTGTTCAAAGTTGTTAGGACACACCGCTTAATGCCTAAAAAGTTTACTTCGTTGAAATCTACAGGTCAGTTTCAGAGAAACGCAGGTTTAAAAGCGCAAATTGCCGCAATCGACTCCTTTTTGTGTGAAACGCTGGAATTTCGCATTACAGCAAAACCTACCACGTAAATCCCAAACCGTACGTCCTAGCTAATTTCACCCCTTTGCAAAAGTTGCTGGAACGCACCGCTTAATGCCGAAAAAGTTTACTTCGACGATATCCGCAGGTCAGTTTCAAAGATACGCGCGTTTAGAACGGCAAATAGCCGTAATCGTATCCTTTTCTTTTCAAACGCTCGAATTTCGCATCAGAGCATAACTAACCAGGTAAATCCCAAACCGTACGTCCTAGCTCATTTCACCCCAACGCAAAAGTTGTTGGGATGCACCGCTTGATGCCAAAAAACTTTTTTTCGGTGAAATCTGCAGGTCCGTTTCAGAGATACTCACAATGAAAAACGCCAAATGCCGTAATCGTCACCTTTTCGTGTGAAAGACATAAACTTCGCATCACAGATTTTTTTCTTAATATTCGTTTTTCCCAACTTTTTTGATACTATCAAAAAGTTTGTCTCAAATGAATAAAGTGAAGAATAAAAATGAAAAATTTTTTTTTCCAACTTTTGAACTTAGAAAATTAAAAAAAAAAAACTAAAACTATCCAAATCTCCAAATCTAAAAATTTTAGCGTATCTAACTTGTTGACCAAAATGGCCGCAATTTAAAATTTTTACCAAGGAAACATAACATTTTGAAAAAATTCGTAAAAAAAATTTTTTCATCCCTTAATATTCGTTTTTCCCAACTTTTTTTTAATACCATCAAAAAGTTTGTCCCAATTGATAAAAATGAAAAAAAAATGTCTTCCTAGTTTCGGACTTAGAAAATTTTTTGAAAAAAATTATTCTTTTTTTTCTCCAAATCCGAAAGTTCTAGCGTATTTAACTTGTTGACAAAAATGGCGACAATTGATATTTTTTGTTCAGAAAAAAATCGTAAAAAAATTTTTTCATCCCTTGATATGCGTTTTTTAGAAATTCTTTAATAAATTTTTTTTTTCCAACTTTTGAATTTAGAAAATTAAAAAAAAAAAACTAAAACTATCCAAACCTCCAAATCTAAAAACTTTAGCGTATCTAACTTGTTGACCAAAACGGCCGCAATTTAAAATTTTTGCCAAGGAAACATAACATTTTGAAAAAATTCAAAAAAAAAATTTTTTCATCCCTTAATATACGTTTTTCCCACCTTCTTTTTAATACCATCAAAAAGTTTGTCCCAATTGATAAAAATGAAAAAAAAAATGTCTTCCTAATTTTGGACTTAGAAAATTTTTTGAAAAAAAAATATTATTTTTTTCTCCAAATCCGAGAGTTCTAGCGTATTTAACTTGTTCACAAAAATGGCGACAATTGATATTTTTTGTTCAGAAAAAAATCGTAAAAAAAATTTTCATCCCTTAATATGCGTTTTTTAGAAATTTTTTGATAACATCAAGAAATTGGTCTTAATTGATAAAAATAAAAAAAAAACAAATTTTTCCTAATCTTGGACTTAGAAAATTTTTTGAAAAAAAAATAGAATTTTTTGTATCTCCAAATCCGAAAGTTTCAGCGTATTTAACTTGTTGAGCAAAATGGCCGCAATTTACATTTTTTGCCCAGAAAAAATTATATTCTGAGAAAATTTGTAAAAAAAACTTTTCATCCCTTAATTTGCGTTATTACCAACTTTTTTGATACAAACAAAAAATTTGTCTCAATTAATAAAAAAAAAAAAAAAATTCCAAACTTTTGGACTAAAAAATTTTTTCATAAAAACAAAATTCCTCATATATCCTAATCCGAAAGTTATAGCGTTTTTAATTTGTTGACCAAAATGTCCGCCATTAAATTTTTTGCTTTGAAAAAATAACATTTAAAAAAAATTGTAGAAAATTTTTTTTATGCACCCAAATCCCACCCCTTAAATCCCAAGCGGTACGCCCTAGGCATTTTCATCCCTGTTCAAAGTTGTTAGGACACACCGCTTAATGCCAAAAAAGTTTACTTCGATGAAATCTACAGGTCAGTTTCAGTGAAACGCAGGTTTAAAAGCGCAAATTGCCGCAATCGACTCCTTTTTGTGTGAAACGCTCGAATTTCGCATTACAGCAAAACCTACCACGTAAATCCCAAACCGTGCGTCCTAGCTAATTTCACCCCTCTGCAAAATTTGCTGGAACGCACCGCTTAATGCCGAAAAAGTGTACTTCGACGATATCCGCTGGTCAGTTTCAAAGATACGCGCGTTTAAAACGGCAAATAGCCGTAATCGTCTCCTTTTCTTTTCAAGCGCTCGAATTTCGCATCAGAGCATAACTTACCAGGTAAATCCCAAACCGTACGTCCTAGCTAATTTCACCCCAACGCAAAAGTTGTTGGGATGCACCGCTTGATGCCAAAAAACTTTTTTTCGGTGAAATCTGCAAGTCCGTTTCAGAGATACTCGCAATAAGAAACGCCAAATGCCGTAATCGTCACCTTTTCGTGTGAAAGACACAAACTTCGCATCACAGATTTTTTTCTTAATATTCGTTATTCCCAACTTTTTTGATACTATCAAAAAGTTATAGAAAAGGAACCTCCATAGTCTACCCCCGTGTGAAAAAAAGCCTTTGCATCGATCACCCGTGGGGTTGGAAGGTCTGCCATTAACGGAAGTTGTGAACAAGGTCGAAATTTGAAGCAAACATTACATTTTTGAATGAGCTTTCGAATAACTCCTCTACTAGACAAAATCCAGAATTTTTGTCTAAGTATGGATGATAGCAAATGCGGACCTGCATGAAGGTTTTTGCGATGATTATAAATAATAATTAAATTAACTAAATTGTGCGACTTCGGAAGTAAAATAGGATGTTGTTGATAATAGTTTAAATTGGAGTTAGCAAGTCGATCACCTACTCTTAGCAACCCGTTATTTACAAAAGGTCGTAAATTTCGCAAATTCGGAGAGCTACATCCCGTTTCCTTCAGCAAATGAAACTCTTTAGTAAAACAAATCTTTTGAATAGTGCGAATTAAAATTGTTTCGGATTTGTTTAGATCAGCTGCGGAAATTGTCTTACCATGAATTGGTAGCAATTTTACAAATCGAAGTACAAAAACCGTAATTCTAAGTAGTTTCCTCCAATCTGAAATTCTATCTACTAAATTTAATATTTTTGTCTTCGACAAAAATATTAATCGGCCACAAGGACTTATCCAAAACTAACCAGCTTGGTCTTGATAACCAACTATTGTGCTTGACAAATTGTCCAGGTGTCAAACCCCGTGAAAGGCAGTCTGCTGGGTTTTCTTTACCACTGATGTGAAACCATTGAGAAGGTGAAATTAAATCTTGAATTTTTGCGACTCGATTGGCAACAAAAGTATTCCAACGAGATGGTGATCCGTGAATCCAATGTAGTGCGATAGTGGAATCCGAAAATGCGTAAATATCGTTGATAGCAATCCGCGACTCAAAGGTATCAATTACAAGATGTAATAGTTTACTCAACAGTACCGCTCCACAGAGTTGAAATCTTGGAATGGACACAGTTTTCATAGGTGCTACCTTTGATTTCCCGCAAATCATCATGCTTCGAGATGTATTCTTAGACAAGACCACTCGTATAAACACCACCGCACCATAAGCCTTTTCTGATGCGTCTGCGAACCCAATCAAGGCGACAGGTGTGTTTTCAAAAACTGATAAGTGGCGAGGTATTTGAAAGTTACCTATAAGGTGCAACTCTTCACAAAATTCTGACCATAGATTAGTAATATGTAAAGGCGGCGTAGCATCCCAATCTAATTTAATTTTCCACAGTTCTTTTATTAACACTTTTGCGAAAAATATAAGAGGTGCTAAAAATCCTAGCGGATCATAAATGCGTGCGATTACCGACAATATATTTCGTTTTGAACATGTTTTTTCCGGAATAGCTAGTTTAAATGAAAAGTGATCAGTACTAGCATGCCATTGCAGCCCTAACACAGACGAAGAATTTTCGTCAAATTCAAGCGTATTATATAATTTACTGTGCTCAGGTATTTCAAGTAAAAGTTCTGAAGAGTTTGTGTTCCATTTGACCAAATCAAACCCTCCCGCGGAAAATAATTTGCACAACTCGCTACGAAATAACATAGCTTTATCCAGGCTACCTACAGACAAAATTATATCATCCATGTATGTATCTCGTAGCACAACTTCTAAAGCTAAGGGAAAATATTTAGATTCATCAATGGCAAGCTAACGAACTGTGCGTAATGCAATGTATGGAGTATGGAGAAGACTTTAAGCCAAAGGGAACACGATTAAGCGTGTAAGTTTGTATGGGTTCTGCGCAGGATGACCTCCAGAGAATTATTTGAAAATCTCTATCATTAGGAGAGAGAATAATTTGTAGGAACATCTTTTTTAAGTCGGTTGTCATTGCAAATTTAAAGAATCGAAAATTTAATAGGAGCGTTCTAACATCAGCCTGCAATTTTGGACCTTTGTGTAAAATATCATTTGGCGAAATTCCTCTATCTGTCTTTGCACTTGCGTCCAGTACTATTCTTAATGGAGTACTTACACTACCGGGCTTAAAAACTGCATGATGGGTAATATAATATGCGAGCGCTGCCGGCGCTGCTTCGCGAACTAAGGACATAAATGCCTTATCTATTTGCTCTTGCATAGCAGATTTGTACATTCTTTCAAACTCAGGGTTTGATTGAAATCTCTTTTCTAAAGCATGAAATCTTCTAGATGCAACAGTGTAAGAGTCGCCTAAAAGACTCGGATCTTGATTGAAAATTAAACGCACAATGTATCGACCTGATTCATCTAGTTTTTGTGTAGATTCAAAAAACCTTTCACAGTTCCTTTCTTCGCTGTCGAAAGAAGAAGCGACTGAAACTTCCTCCAACTCCCAAAATTTCTTTACAATTGTGTTTATTGGTTCTATGACTAAACAAAATGTTTGACTGAACGAAGGAGTCTGAACTGTTGGCGCGCTTCCTACAATAATATATCCTAACGAAGTTTCAATAGCGTAAGGTGAACTGTTAGGACCTGAAATTTTCTTATTACGTAAGGTTTGTGCAAATATATCAGCTCCCAAAATTCCATCAATTTCACCTGGCGTCGCGGATGTATCGTCAGCATGTGGCAAATCTTGTAAAAATTCAGAAGACTTAGTTTTAACAGATTCGGCGGGCATTTTTAACGTTATCTTATCAATAAGTAAAGCATCTAAACAATATTTAATGTTATCGTCAAATCTTGAAGTGATTAATAACTTTGTGCGACCTGAAACCCTTTGCGGAGCTGCCCCAATTCCAGAAACTTGCGAGGATAATTGTTGCATCGGCAACTGCAAATTTTTACAACGTTTTAAAGTGAGAAAATTGCCCTGACTAGCTTAGTCAAGAAGTACTCAGATCCTAGCGTTTCTGCCGTTTGGCAACCTTAAATATACAACAGCCGTTGACAATAATACAATGCAATTAGCATTTGACAGAGCCGAGCAAAAACTAAGGGCTTGTGCCTTATTTGAGTCTTCGACGGGAGCGTACTATTTGGAATTACCGATAGTGTTCTGCGAGTTGGCAGAATTTTCTATTTGTACACAATTAGTGGTTATCCAATGCAAAATACTATGATGTCGCTTTGCGCATGTTTGACAGCTATATTTAAATTTACAAAGTTTGGTTTTGTGTATAGAACTTAGACAATTTAGACATAATTGCTTGTCTTTTGCACATAGAAAGCGTTCTTTTGTCGATAAGTTTAAAAACTCATTGCGGGAGTATAAAGCGTGCGAACCATGACAGAAAATACATTCTTGTTCGAATCTCCCTGGTGTGTTACTTACTATAAAAGAGCGGGCTTGCGCTAAGTTTGGCGAATTTGTTTTATATTTGTAAGCATGGTGATTAGAACTATCTTGAAGGGCTAGTATCTTAGACTGACGTTGTATAAATTCTAAGATTTCTGTATATGTCGGAGATTCCTTGGTGGTGCGTGTAATCTCAAATAGCTTTAAAGTATCTTTATCAATTTTGGAAAGTGATATAAAGGATAATATAAAATCCGATAAATCACTCAATTTCAACCCTTTAAGTGCTTTAATACTTGAATCAAACTTTTCTAAAAAGGCATTAAGGCAATTTACATTTTCACTATGAGAATGTTTGAAATTCAAAATTTGTTCCATATAACTATTTGCTAAGATCCGTTTGTCTTCATATTTGGTAACTAAAGCCGTCCGGATAATGTCATAATTTTCGGCGGTTGGCGTTATTCCCGAGCAAACACTCAGTGCCTTTCCCGTAAGCTTGCCTAACAAGTAATGTAATTTGTTTATAGGGTCAACCTCGGTATTTTCATGAATTAGACTTTTGAAAGTCTTATAAAAAACTGGCCATTCAGCTGCGCTACCACTAAAGCCTGGTAATTCAATTTTCGGAAGCTTTACTAAAAAATTATGCGAGCTATTTTGTGATGTTATTGGCTTGGAATCAGATAGTAGATTAACACGTTTAGCACTTCTTTTTATATAACCACACATTTCATCTACAGTGTCCAAAAGATTATAACTTGGCGTAAATTCTTTATCCAACTTCATGCCTAACTCGTTTATTTGATCTAACACGTCACTAATAGCGATTATTGTTTCCTCCAAAGTTTCATATCTAATTTTAAAATAATCGAGCTCCTTTTTTTCGTTGAGCTTTTTGCTTGAATCGTAAAGTCGTTGACTGCGAAGAAACAATGTTTCCTTTTCTCTCTCAAGAACTTTTAACTTGTTTGCGTCTATTTTCCAATAGAAAATTTTATAATATTTGGGTATATGCGAGCAAATGCGTTAATATTACCGATTAACCGTAAGCGTAGCGTGCAGAAGGAAAACTTGCCATTGCCAAAAAAAGGCGAAGATCAAAACTAGAAAGTTTTAAGAGTAATAGCGCGAAAGTAAACGGTAAAGTAGACGAAACTATAATGCGAAAGCGGAAGGCAGTATCCTGTTAACGAGGGACCAAACAAATGTTAGCGCCACCACGTATTCGGGTGGAGGATTATGAATAAGCTGATACTAAACTTATCTTTCACTTTCAGTAACGCCCGATCTGATGTTGAACTCTAGGGGTTTAAACAGGTAGGGTAGGAAGGTAGGAATTTGGATGCCTAGAATTCTATGACCAACTACGGATGCGTTCACTATTAATTTCCGTCCGCGTACTTCGGTTACTTATTTTCTACTAACTAAAAACCACCATTGTCGCTTTCGCTCTAGCTTTTTATATTAAAGTTAGATAGTGGTGTAACAAATTAAACAGATTTAAAAATAACGAAATAGAACCTATTCCTGGCGCCAACAGCGTGTTTTATTACAACAAAAATAGAAAATCTAGAGGAAAACTGTAAAAGTACCGATAAATCACAAAATTTGGAGCGGCAGTGTAATATTAATGTAAAATTACCTGCCTTAAATTTATCTAATTTTAGCGGAAGTTATTGTGAATGGATTATATTCAGGGATTCGTTTAAGGCTTCACGATAATCAACAGTTAAACGATTGTCAAAAATTGCATTATTTGCGATCGTGTTTAAAGGAAGAAGCTTTCCGTACGGTTGAATCTTTAGCTGTATCTGCCGACAATTACAGTCAAGCATGGTTGTTGTTAGAGAAACGTTACGAAAACAAAAGACTGATCGTGCAAGATCATGTCATCTCGATATTGAGTATACCGGAAATAAGCAAAGCAAATTGTTCAATGTTGCGGCAATTTTTGTATAAGCTAAATAGTCAATTAGCAGCATTGAAAGTGTTAAAAATGGCTGTCGCTCATTGGGACGCATTATTAATTCCAATAGTGGTATCAAAATTGGACTTAGGGGTCTATTTTGTATCTCATAACGGCCATGTTACCAAGCATTTGTCGTTATATAACATGGGTAGCTATTCTCTATCTGGCATGTTCGTGAACAGAGTCGTTATTTAACGATTTCTATGTTATCGTAACATGGAACCTGTTCATGAACGACATTTGCTATTCTGTAACTGGATAACGACATGTTCGCAAACGACATTTCTGTTAAAGGACCATGTTACCGAACGGCTTGAACTGGACGCTGTTTAATAACATTTTAAGGGCATTTTAATGAATTTTCGCATCTTTTAATGGATTTCGTGCAACAAATATTTTAAGCACATTTCTAGATTCTCACTTCTAGAACGTGGTCGTGTCCCGTAGTTCATTTTTAAATAAAGTTTTGTGATAATTTTGCTAAAATGAACGGGAACCTCATCAATCGCATAGAAAATGAAGTGGAGCAAAGGTAAGAATTGTAAAGTGTTGTATTATACCTAAATAGATTCTTTTTCCTAATTTTATACGATACAAACTTAAACTGAACATACGCAAATACTTTATTTTTACAATTTCCAAATATATAAACTATATATAAGAATAATAAGAACGGAAAAATCTCATTATTCTTATACACATATAACTGTTATAACAAGAAAATGGTATACAATAATTATTGTAGACGGATAAATGCTGCAGTGCAACGGATGATGAGAGATAACAGTAATCCATTTGATCTGCCGGAAGACACATTCAGGAAAATGTATAGATTAAGCAGAGAAGCTGCTAATCATGTATTTACACAATTTTCAGCCCACTTGGATGCACCTCGAAGAAGCACAAAAATTCCTCCAGTAGTGAAGGTATGGATAATTAATAATATTATTTTAATTTTACCGTTTCGAAACTTTTTTTTAGTTTTTTGCTTCTCTTAATTTTTTTGCTCATGGTAATTACCAAAAACCTGTGGGTAAAGACAGGAATAACCCCCTGAGTCAAGCTGCAGTAAGCAGAATTCTTCACGAAGTAGTAGATGTATTTGTTGATGTTTTAGCACGACAAAACATAAAGTTTCCAACTACACTTGAGGAGGTGACTACTGTAAAGAATGGGTAAATAAGGAATTAATAATGTAATATTATCTCAATTAAAATATATAATTTTAAGGTACTATCAAAAATATGGAAATTGAAATTTTCCCGGAATTATAGGTTGCATAGATTGCACCCATATAGCAATTTTTCCTCCTCCAGCGCAACATCCTCTTCATCCAGACAGAGTTTATATTAATAGAAATTTTTTTTACAGTATTAATTGCCAAACAGTAAGACTACATGTTTTGTTCTTGTGCTGTATTTAAATATATATTTTCTATGTAGATATGCGACTCTGAATTGAAAATTCTGGCTATCAACGCTAGGTATCCGGGTTCGGTAGATGATGCTGCAATTTGGATGCTAACAGGTCTATTTTCTATCTCATAACGGCCATGTTACCAAACATTTGTTCTGGACCGCCAAAAAGTGGGAGTGGCGGCCGAAGTGAGGTTAGGTTTTAGTTTACGTCGCCGCAAGAGTCTGTTTCTATAGTTACGCCGCGACCATCTCTTTTCATTTGCCCAAGAAGAACAAGGATGAAAGAATTGCTTTGCAGAACGCGCCCAAAATAAAGCAAAAATACTACTCGTTTAGAAAATATCGATTGTAGTTATGAAGTTGCCAAGGTCACTTTCTTAACATGGTCAATAGAGAATATCCCTTAACAGACAAGCCGTTATAGTAGTCGTTACAGAATTGTCGTTAACCAACATGGATGTTCGTGAACATCGAGATACAAAATAGACCCCTTAATCACCAAGCGTGATTGGGAAGCGTCTCTTAACGTGGAAGTTTCGCAGCAAAAGGAATTTATTGAATTTTTAGAAAAGAAATGTGCCGTATTAGAAGCATTAGATAATAGTAGCAAATTAACCAGCAATAAGGAGACGCCATTGCGTATCAAGTCGAGGGTTTCCTTTGCAATTACGAGTAAAAAGTGTGAATACTCATGCATTAAATGTAAAAAGTCAAATGGACTTTATCAATGCGATAAGTTTGCAAATCTTAGCATTACTGATAGAACCGCGTTAGTTAAACAACATAAGTTGTGTTTTAATTGTCTTCGCCCAGGTCATAGGAATTTTAGTTGCTTATCAAATAGAGTTTGTCGTACCTGCGGTGGTAAACATAATTCTTTGCTACAAAAACCCAAACCCCCATTAAGGTCAATGGTCGAAAAAAGTGAAAGTCTGGAAGAAAGCCAGGTATCCGCCCTTTGCATGAGCAGGGACCGTGGGCATGTGCTGCTTTCTACTGCCGTAGTGTTGTTGCAAAATGCTTCAGGGAATTTTGTTGAATGCAGATGTTTGCTGGATTCTGCAT
The DNA here is from genome assembly GCA_905333025.2 of Pyrochroa serraticornis. Lineage (NCBI taxonomy): Eukaryota > Metazoa > Arthropoda > Insecta > Coleoptera > Pyrochroidae > Pyrochroa > Pyrochroa serraticornis. Next base: position 151,681 of record HG995157.1, on the reverse strand, counting down.
CGGAAATAACCATAATTACGGAGAGAATGTGTAGAAATTTACATTTGAACAAGAAAAACGGTTCAATTAAAATCAATGGTATAAATGGTAGAAATAGTAGAGCTAATAATTCTACCAGAGTTCAAGTTATGTCATGCAACAAGGATTTTTCTATGTATATTAATTGCATTATCATGAACAAAATCACATCCAACGTACCTAACTCTTTGTTTGATAGCAGCAAAATTGAAATTCCATCATACTTTAGCAGACCCTAATTTTAATATTCCAGCTCCGATAGATTTATTAATTGGTGCTCGCCAGTTTTGGGAGCTGATAGGCTGCAAGAAAATTAAGATTCCACACTCTCAATTATTATTAACGAATTATAGGCTTGTCTGGATATTAGGCGGAATTATTGGTAGTGACAAATGTAAGAATTCAGTTTCGGTCAGTATTAGTAGTTGTTATTTGTCACGTACCGACAATCAGAATGTAGTCTCCAATGATTTGGTGAAACGTGTCTGGAAACAAAAGGAGATCCAAGAATCGACAGCATTTGAGCAAAGGAAGGTTGTGCGCTCACAGCAAACCTCTTCTAATTTGATTACTCGCAGTGTAATGCCTTTACAATTGCAGGATAGAAAACTGTGGTTTCAGGGTTCTAGGTTTTTGCAATATAGCAAATATCAGTGGCCTAATTACAACAAAGAAGCTGGCGATATCGATTCAATCAACGAAGATAAACTGGGTACCTAAGTAATGGTGGCAAGAGAAAACTCCGATTTGTCATGTTTTTCTAAATTTTCTAAATTCATAAGGCTTAATCGTGTAATAGCTTATGTGTTGCGTTTTGTGCATAACGCAAGAAATCCTGATAGTCATTTGATTGGAAATCTAAATGAAAAGGAATTAAATAAAGCCTGCAAAGCTGAGGTTAGAATTATTCAGAAAGAAGAACTTTCTGATGAGCGAAAGGCGCTCAGTAGAATTATGAATTTTCATAAATCTAATAAATTATTATCATGGGATCCGTTTCTAGATGGTGATCCAATAATTAGAATAAAAGTTAGAAGTAGGCACTCAATGTGTAGCTATAATAGGAAGTCTCGGATTGCTTTTCCCGAAACAAATAATGCAAAAGGGCATTATTCTCATGGTTTTGGTGCTTTCTACAAATGTCATGTCACACCTAGGGGTCTAAATTTTAATGGTTTAACGGAGAGACTGATTCGATCCGTAAAGCTTCATTTAAAACGAATACTAGGTGATGCCTCATTAACATATGAAGAGATGAAGCATTACTTATTCAGATAGAGGAGGTCATTAATTCGCATCCTTTGATTCCCTTATCCAATGATCTAAATAATTCTACACCACTGACACCGGCCTATTTTATCATTGGAGCATTTCTTACTTCTCCTGAGGACCACGACTTAACTTCAGTGGCCATCAACAAACTGTCCAGGTACCAACGTATTGGGCAGTTGCGGCAACATTTTTGGCGCCGGTTTTACAAAGAAGTGGTGACGCATCTGCAGATTCTTCAGAAGTGGAAACAATCTCCAGAAGCAAAGATGGATATTGGGATTTTAGTAATTATCGGTAAAGACAATGTGGCACCGTTAAATTGGAAACTAACACTAGTCGTTCCATTGCATCCAGGGCAAGACGGCATTATTCGTGTGGTTTCAGTGCGCTCTTCAAGTGGGGTGTTTCGCCGGGCAGTGAGCAAGCTTTGTCCGTTACCCCAAGACGAGGGTTAATTAGAAACTGTTCTATTCATGGTCAGTACCAACACCAGTAGCAGGTATCTCGAGCTACAACGTTTTCGCTTTTGTGTTGGTGTCGAGTGTATCATGGGCAATTTTCGCGATTGTTAGTGAAAAACTGGACAATGTTTCTTGACAAATTTATTTTGATATATTTTTATGAATTGTGATTTTTGATTTGATTTGTATAATTTAATCCATTTTGTGTCGAACGACCAGTCCTAAATTGGTTTTAGTTGGTTCGATCTGATTCTCAGATTTAATATGTTCGTGGATTTTATTATAATTATTTGTCGTTTTTTATAATTCTAATCTAACCTTGATTTGAGAATTTATTTGGTATTTGATATCTGTGTATTTAGTCAACTGATTTTGTGTAATTTGAGTTTAATTTTCAGTTAGATGTTTAGTTTAGGATTTGATATCTTTGATTTCTTATTTTTATGAATTGTAATTTTTGATTTGTCATGTATAGTTTAATTCAATTTCGTTTCGAATGGCCAGTCTTAAATTAGTTTATGATTTAGTATGTTCGTGGAATTTGTCGTTTCTTATAATTCAAATCTAACTTTGATTAAGAATTGGTTATCTTTGTAGTAGTCAGTTTTAACTGATTTTGTGTCCAGTTTTCAATTTGGTATTTAGTTTAGGATTTGATATCTTTGATTTTGATGCATAATTTAATCTAGTTAGTAATTTTTGTTCACATTATTGACATTCGTCAATAAGGGGGAGTATGTAGCCGCCGGTTACATAGTTTTGCTAGGTTCCATTGTTAACCATCTCTGGAATTTAGGTCAAGTTGGGTTTTCCCAAATTGTTCGTTAAGGGATGGGGAAAGCCCACCGGTCAATAACGTAGACAGGGCAACAATAAGTCCACGTGACTTTACCTGTATAAATACCAGGGATGGTTGGCAATGGATTCTTACTCCTCTACAGTTCATACAAGAAGCATGTGCTTTCTTAGCTGCTTCTCTCCACCAAGTATGTAACAAAATAATAGATTTTCGTGTATACCAACAAAGTACAAACTTTCTTATACAGAATCAATTTATTATATAGCTTGCATTACTGAAATAGAACATTTAGTTAAACTACTCGATTAGAAGATATTGAAACTCATCACTACCTGTTAATGCAAACAATGATTTCTCAATTTTTAACGACTTTCTAAATCACATACGATATCTTCGAGAAAATTCAAATTGCAATCACCTTTTCAAAATGAAATACATTTCATAATTCAATAATAGAACCAAATGATCTTCTACCAAAAATTGCACTCATCAACAGCCAAGTAAACGGTTTCAAATTGCCTTTTGAACCAGTATTAGAAAATATCTTAGTGTTCGAAAAATCAAAGAAAATCAAAAGTTATAGTAGAAAAAATCAGATTGTGTTTGCTTTAGAAATACCGATCGACGCAGCCGAAAATTATAATTATTTTCACCTATACTCGTTACCATTTCCAATATTAAATTTTTTCAAAACAATTATACCTTTTTCCAAATTCCTTCTCCTTAACGAAAATAACTACGCATTTTCGGATGTCCAATGCCAAGAGGTTAAAAATAGAAAAATTTTATGTGAAAAGGCAAACTTAGCAAAAATCAGTGACGGAGCCCCATGTGAAATCGAGCTGTTAGAATTTTCCACCAACACCACCAATTGTCAGTTCGTACCAATACATTTAACCACCATAAAATATCCAGAAGGTCGAAGATAACAAGTGGATTATAGTCACACCCAATACCATCGTAGTGCAACAAAAATGTGGTAACAATAGGGAAGACGTTCCATTAAATGGAAGTTACCTGATCGAACTTTACAACTCATGCCAAGTGCAAATCAAAGACACTATTATAAAAACTTTTCAGGACCCCCAACCAAATTTCAAATCAATAACGTTACCCCCCATTCAACTTGTCAAAGACATTTTCAGTGAACGAGAACTTAAACGTGGACTCTTAGACATTAAAGCCATTGACTTGGACAATATTAAAAGTGTTTCCTGTGCCCTTAACAATCAGAAACTTAAGTCAGATATAATCGATGATCCACCAATACATTTTCAAAAACTTAGCTTATCACAATTCTATTATACGTTTTATTAGTTATAGGGATCATCTACATGTTGTACCATCGTTTTGCCCAATCATCGAAGTTTTCCAGATTAGCGAAAAACTCGAAAGAAAACCCGCAAAATCTACAAGGCCATGGGAATCAACCAACGAACTCTGTGACAATCCCGCAGTTTTTACTAACGGCGGAGGAGTTACATGACTGCTAATCTATGAAGAAATGCTGATATGATGAGAACATCTCGTCGCCGACGCCGGCGCTAAGTCAGCATGTTGTAGTTTATAAAAGTAGCTGCATTATAATAATAAGTTAGAATTTTGCTTTTATGTGTTAGGTTGTAGTCTCTCAGTTGTAATTTTGTTGCTCCGTAGTAAAATTAAATTTTTAAAAACTGATTTTTATTTGCTCGGAAGTTAACTTGCTCATTCATCGAGCTGATCAGCATGTCTGTAGCTTGCCTAGTTTCAGAAAAATCGAGAATCATGTGCAATTTTACAACATTCAAATAAAAAAACCTTTTCAAAAGAACTTCATTCTTTCAATTGCTATAAGATTTATCACTCAGAGAAGTAATTTGAATGCAAACATTTAGAGCTAATCAGTTCTTCTGTAACTTGCTCAGTTTTCGAAAAATCAAGTACTATGTGCAATATGACAACGTCCAACCAACGGCAGCTTTTCAAAAGAAGTTCTCTCCATCAAATAACAGGAAACTAGGCATACAGAAAAAAATATTAAATACGAACTCATTGAGCTAATCAGTTTCTCTGTAGCTTGTATATTTTTCAGATTCGAGCATGAAATGCAATATGTCAAGGTCCAAAGAATTCAAACTTATAAAAAGAAATTCATTCCCACAATTGCTATGAAATCTTTAGTAAGTAATTTGAAGGCGAACCCATGGAGCTAATCAGCTTCTCTGTAGCTTGCTTAGTTTTCAAAAAATCAGGCATCATATGCAATATGACAACGTCCAATCAACGGAAGCTTAAAAAATGAGGTTTTTTCCTTCAAATATTAGGAAACTTGTCACACAAGGAAGAAGTATAAATACGAACTCATTGAGCTAATCAGTTTCTCTGTAGCTTGCTTAGTTTTCGAAAATCAAGAATCATGTGCAATTTGACAACATCCAAATAAAAAAACTTTTTAAAAAGAACTTCATTTTTTCAATTGATATAAAATTTATCACACAGAGAAGTAATTTGAACGCAAAGTTTTGGAGCCTATCAGTACCTCTGCAACTTGATTTGTTTCGAAGAATCGAGTACTATGTGCAATATGATAACGTCCAACCAACAAAAGCTTTTCAAAAGAAGTTCTTTTAACCGATTACAAGAAAACTAAGCACAGAAAGGAGAAATTTGATTAATAATAATAATAATAATAACAAAAACTTTGTTCAAATTTGAAACGGTGAAGAGGTCAGCATTGCTGGTTTTCACTCTTAATAAGTACAGAGTCATCATTAGCAATATAATAATATTATTTTTCTCTTTTCGGCCGTAACAGACCACAGGTATAAAATTAAAGACATTCTCTCAAAAAGCTAAGTAAATACACATTTATGTAAATGCACCCGTATGCAAAAATTAAAATTAATAATTAAGAGCGGCATTGGGATTTTATAGCAAATTCCGCGTTAGCATTTTCTTAAAGTTGTTCGGATTTTCAGCCCCCAGGAACTCGGAAGCAAATCTGTTATACAGTACAGCAGACAGGTAGCCAAAGCTAGCCTTAAAAGCTTTCAAGCGACAACGGGGAACATCGCACAGGTGACGGTTACGCAACTGAAAATCTGCAGCTGTGTTATGATGCTGATACCTGGGAGTGACAAACTGAAACAAATAGGTGGGAGTGCCAGTATTTAAAATCTTGTACAGGATGCAGCAGTACCGCAACACTGCACGATCGGTGAACTTCAAGATACCCAGACGCTCATAATGTGGAGCAATATGTTCCCGCCTATTTATGCTAAATGCAAACCTGAGAGAACAATTTTCGACGACTTGCATTTTTTGTTGAAACTCACGGGACAGAAACCAGTAGTAAACGCAGGAGCAATAGTCAAATCTATTCATAATCAGAGAATTGACCAGCTTAAATTTGACGTCCTGAGGCAAAATATTCTTGAAAGAAAACAGGCATCTTAGCTTCGCGTACGCAAAGCCACACAACTCCGTGACATGCCGTCGAAAAGACAAATGCTGGTCTATAGTAACCCCCAGGTCTCTGCCCATTTCCCTACATTCGATGACACGTCCATTCAAGAAGACAGGTGTTGTGCGATTAAACTCAGCCCTGTCGCGACTCGCACGTGTCCCCACGCACAATAAAATGCATTTCTCGGCGTTGAGCTTAAGTCCATGCTTAACCGACCAGTGGAGGACCGCATCCAGGTTAGCATTAAGTTCGTCGATTACTGAGTCAGGACCAGACGGATCGGCAGTCATATAGATTTGAGTGTCGTCAGCGTAGATATGGTGCCCGCAACTATGCGTCAGGACTTCGGGAAGACTGGATGTATATACTGAAAACATAATGGGTCCCAGCACACTATACTGCGGTACTCCGGCAGAGACATCCAGTTCGTCGGATAGTTGATCCTGAATCCTCACAGCCTGCGTCCGCGCCGTCAAGTAACTTCGAAACCAGCCAACTGCACAATCGCTCAATCCGAAATAATGAAGCTTTGCGACCATCAACTTATGATCAACCATATCAAAGGCCTTACTGTAATCTAACAGAACAATATATGTTACCTTTGAGTTATTTTTTCCAGCAGCCACATCGTTAGTAACCCTTAGCAGCGCTGTGGCCGTGCTGTGACCTTTTTTAAAACCAGACTGCATAACAGGCAACAAAGAATACCGTTCAACATGTTCCGTAAATCTTGCCCTCAGAGCAAGCTCCAATAGTTTTGAGCAGCAAGACAGGATACTAATGGGGCGCAGATGCTTCATCTCCGCTGCCATCGGCAATTTAGCCAGCGGTGTTACAATAGCCTTTTTCCAGGCCAGAGGCACCAACCGACGATTCAGGGAAACATTAATAATGTGAGTTACCGCTCTGAGGCAAAACGGAAACACAAGCCTGAGCATTCTTAATCCTATATCATCCGCTCCACGAGCACCAGATCAAAGCGACGACAACATGTCCATGACTTCCTCCTCGGACACTGGTCTCCAAGACAACATCCGCTTCATCGAAGGATGAACGGAAACGTTAAATTCGTCCAGGGTGCCACCGTCAATCGGTATTCCAGGAATACTAAGGAAGTAGGAATTTATGTCGTTTGGGCTAGCAAGCAGAGGCGAGATCCTGTTTCTAGGTTTCCGGTGAACACGTAAGCCTGCGAGCGTCGACCACAACGCTCCGGTGTCGCCCTCACACTGTCTAATGCGATGCTGTACATAAGCCACCCTCTCTCGTCGAACGGCCTCGGTCAGAAAATTTCTCATATCTATGTAAAACTTCAGATGGACAACATTCCCCGTTCTGCGATATTTCTTAAACGCAGATTCTTTTAGTTTGATCATTTTGCAAATGGTGAAAGTGATGTACGGTCTTGAACTCTTTCTGCACACAACGGTCCGAAGCGGAGCATGTACATCAAACAGAGCCCGGACTGCGCCGTTTAGAAATTCCACTTTCTCATCAATACTTTCCAGCCCCAAGACGCGGTCCCAATCAACAATTTCAGCATCACTAGCAAAAGCTACAGGTTGCATACTCCTAAAATCTCTGAAACAAACTTGTCGCGGAGCACCACGTATGAATGAGTAGGCAAGCGTGCAGTAGGTCAAACGCTGATCAGACATACCCAGCAAATCAATTGTCCCAGAGTCAATCACCCTCTCATCTCTCAGCACACAAATAAGGTCGATCAACGTAACAGAGGTCCCAGCAATCCTAGTAGGCTCTTCAATAATCTGTCGCAAGTCCAACGCATCCAGAATCCCAGCAAGCGCGCGGGCGCCGCGAGAGTTAGACCCGAGAAAATCAACGTTAAAATCACCCACAACCACTACACGGTCCGCATCAGATGCAGTATTACCAATTATCTCCTCCAAAACTGACAGGCTGAATATACTACTTGATGGCGGCCTATAAACCACCCCAAAAGCTATCTTTATATTTCTTATAAATATTAATATCCATAAATGCTCCAAGCCCTCTGCGTCTGCCTTGTCATTTTCCATAACCCTAAACTTTGTTCGGTGGCTAACATAGCAACAAACACCGCCACCCCTCGATAACCTGTCCGCTCGGACAAGCTGATAGCCTTCGACCGCAAACAATTCAGATGAGTCTTCCGGCTTTAGCCACGTCTCAGAAAGTGCAAGGATGTCAAAATTGTTGCTCTCTACAAACATCACAAACTCACCAAAAGAAGAGCTGAGGGACCTTATATTTACGTGGCAGAACGACAAGAATCCAGCCCCACAGCCAAGTCTGCCTTGTGCTGGCAAACCATCGGCGACATCATCAGACGTAGAGCTTGCCGAACCATCAGAGACTACCAAGGTGACACTCCTTCCAAATACAGAAGATAAGGGCCCAGCATCCACGCAGCCATTTCCAGGCCCAGAACCCTCCTCCACACTGCAATCAGTTACGCACAATAATTGCTAGGAGACTGCAGTCCTCGAGGCACTGTTATCGCAAACCCCAAACAGATCAAACCTAAGTTTTGCTAGCGATCTTATATAGGACGAGCACTTATCTAGGTCTCAAGCTGCGTGTGCAACACTCACACCAACGTCGCGTCCCTTGTTATAATTTATGCAGTTTATACACCGATATTGACTTTTTTGTTCAGATGTTAGAGAACACTTCTTGATGGGGTGCTCCTTGGAACATAGGGGACAAATGGGACTCTCCTTTCTAGTGCATCGATCAGCTACATGGTTGAAACCGTTGCAAGAAAAATATCTACGCAGCGAAACAGCATCATATACAGAGCAGCCGTCCAGGCCAACAAGCACATGGCCTACATTTAAAAACTTCCTGTACGTGACCGCGTCAAGTCGCACCGTGGCCTGAAATAATTCTGAATTTTTCTTAACAGCAGTAACAGACAGTACCTCACACACCGATTCCGAAGCGAATAAAGAGTCATTTTGTTTTCTCAAATATTCCGCAAGAGTAGAGCGGTCAACTGCCTCAGACATGCCAACAATTCGAACACTCGGAGACAGACCCTTAAGCTCACGCACCTCATAAGACTGGGACAGCTTCTCTCCCGCCACCCCACGGAACTTCAAAGATGCAGCGGCGTCGCGACATCGCAAAATTACTGCACCATCCTTAAGCTGAGTCACCCGCTTGATGTCAATACCTGCAGCTACCGGATCAACCTTACTAAGTATATCTTCCTTGGTTTTAGAAACAAAATGCACCCCTACTACCGGCCTAACAAGCACCTTCGTCTGCGCGCTTCTTGAAGCAATATCTGCATAAAGCCCACCACCAGACATTCCGCGAGCGGGATGGACCAAGCCTCCCGAAGAACCCGCAGTCCCCCGCGTCCCGATAGCCCTTGCAACAGTGTCAGAAATGCTCCGGGATGACGTCTCAGACACCAAAGCAAGCCGGGGCAGTGCATGATCCATAAATTCCTTTTTAAAATCCTCCATGTTCTTAGAAAGAACAGCCAATATCTCGTCAAGCTTATCCTGAAAAAGTTTGCCCAGGCCATCCCGATCGACAGTCATACAATCCCGCTGGCACCCATCGCATCTCCAGGAGAGCCCCCTAGTGCCTTTAAGAAATTTCACTAATTCGCGCGGAAGCTGGGCACATTCCAAATGAATTGAAGCATTGCAAGTACCGCCGCACAAAAGTCCGGGCAACGATAAAGAAAAAGCCGCCCCACACGCATCGCAAACAGGAGCCATGAGAAAGCAAGGGCAGCCTATCGCAGGGAGTCCCGGCGGTCACCGGCAACAAGTCGCCACCAAGTGCCCCTATTTTTTACATTGGTTCCGTACGGAGGAGCAACGAGCCGCGGCAAACCGCAGTGAGCGGACACCACAAGCGAGTTATTTATCAATGCGGTAGAGCTATAACTCACGCTTATCAGCGACACTGATAAGGGAAAAAAGCATAAACAATTCGACTAACTTGCCAAAATCCCAGATCCAGTCCCTCAACTTCAAAAAAAATCAACTCCATCAGAACGAGCAACTCACCCCTAACAGGCGGATAGCAAACAACTCAAAAAAATTGCAGAGTAACACAAGTGAAGAAAGCGAAAATAAAAAGATAGCAACGATACACCAACCAAACCATGGCGATTTTTCACCATCAATTACGAGCTAATGGAGCAAACAGCTTCCCTTTAGCTTGCTTAGTTTTCGAAATTCGAGCAGCAAATTCAATATGGCAACGTCCAAACAACGGAGGCCTATAAAAATAACTTTTTGCCTTTAATTGCTAAGAAATTTGTCACACGGAGAAGCAGTTTGAACGCAGACTTCTGGAGCTGATCTATTCCTCTGTATCTTGCTTAATTTTTGAAAAATTAAGCATCATTGACAATATGACTACGTCCTAGCAATGGAAACTTATAAAAATAAATTAATTCTTTAAATTGCTATGAAATTTTTACAAGCAGAGAAGTAATTTTAATGCAAACTCATGGAGCTAATCAGCTTCTCAGTTGCTTGCTTAGATTTCGAAAAATCGAGAATCATGTGCAGTATGACAACATCCAAATAAAAGAGTTTTTAAAATGAGCTTCATTTCTTTAGTTGCTATAAGATTTATCATGCAGAGCAGTAATTTGAATGCAAACATTTTTGCAGCTAATCAGTTCCTCTGTAGCTTGCTTAGTATCCGAAAAATCGAGTACTATGTGCAACATGACAACATCTAAACAGCGGAAGTTTCCAAAGGAAGTTCTTTCAACCAATTACACCGAAACTTGGCACACCAAGAAGAAATTTAAATACAAACTCATGGAGCAAATCAGTTTCTCTGTAGCTTGCTTAGTTTTGGAAGTTCGAGCAACATGACAACGTCCGAATAACGGAAGCCTATAAAAATAACTTCTTCCCTCCAATTGCTAGGAAATTTGGCACGCAGAGAAATAATTTTAATGCAAATTCATAGAGTTAATCAGTTTCTCAATAACTGCACTAGTTTTTGATAAAACAAGCATCATATGCAAAATAGTAACATTCAAATAACGGAAGCCTTTAAAAATAAATTCATTCATCCTATTGCTATAAAATTTGGCAGACAGAGAAGTAACTTTTGGAGCTAATTAGTTCTTGTGTATCTTGCTTAATTTTCAAAAAATTGTGCATCATATGCAATATGACTACGTCCACAGAATGGTAACTTATAAAAAGAACTTCATTCCTCCAACTGCTATGAAATTTCCACACGCAGAGTGAGCAGGCTAAATGAAGTGCTGCAGTGTTTTTATAATTACAAAAAGTACAAATCTTCCATTTCGCTCAACAGGACGATCGTGTGTCGCTCCGTTGGAATCTTGGTTTATGGTGCTTCTTTTAACTGATTGCTGGTTGAGTTTATTATGAACTGAATGCTCTTGATTCCTTCTTTGTGGTGTGGTGTCTCGTTGCACGGCCGGATTGGCCGATTTTGGGTGGTTTGAGGTTGTTTCCTTGTTTATTTCCATTTTTTGCCGACCTGCCGACTAATCGCGCTGGTTTCTTCCGTGTTCTTATCGGGCAGATAGTTTCTTTTGTCGATTCGCCCGGCGCCTCCGTAATTTGTGCGGGCGGTCGTGCCTCGATAGGAGTTGTTGAGGATTTTTCGGGAGCGGCGGGCTTCCGGTGGCTTCCGTGGTGGCTGTTGCAGCTCTCGGCCTACCATTCTTGGGAGGGACGTGGGTTACTGCGTCCTGGGTCGGAGTTGCTGTCTTTGCCGGCGGTGCCCTTGCTGTCCGGCCGCTTGGGTCCCTTCGAGCGGAGGAGGCGTGAGTTTTGCTGCGCCTTGGGGCTGGTTTGTCGGTCGCTGGCCGGGTTGTTGTTGTTGTTGCTGATGCTGTCGGTTCGGGCTTTCGTCGGGCATGTAATTTTCGTGTTGTAGCGGTGGTCCGGATTTTAGACGTGACGCTCCTAAGATCTTGTGCTCTCGCCTTTGCGGTAAATATGTGCATCTTTCCTGCAATGGTGTTCCGGATGATGCCCTTCCTTTCCTGATTTATGTGTCTGGTCTTTCCTATAGATGTGCTGTGTGCCGCGTGGGCAGTTTTTCTGATCATATCATGGAGGTGTTTGAGGCCAAGTGCAGTGCAATTTTTAGTGGCTTGTCGGAGGAGTTTTCTCGCTTGGCTGCGGGTGTGGTGTCGGGGGCTGAAGGAAGTTTTGCTGCACCCCGGTCTGCGCCGTCCTCGCGTTTGTCGGTTTTGTCGTCGTATGCGGATAGACTGGCGGGTCCACCGCGGTCGAAGTTGATCATTAGGCCGAATGATCGTGATCAGCCTGGCGCCAAAACCAAAGCTGACATTTTGAGGAATGTCAATCCTGTGGGAAAAGAAATAAATTTAAAAGATGTAAAATCGGTGAGGGACGGCGGCGTACTTATTGGCTGTGCTAGTGAGGGGGATGCTGAGAGATTGAGGGGGCTTGCGGAGGGCGGGTTGGCGGATTATAGCATCCCTAGACTTGGTGCTCTTCGTCCCAGGGTGAAGATTGTTGGGTTTTCGGAGTGTTTTGATTCAGACGAGCTTATCGGTTTTCTCTTGAAACAGAACGGTGATATTTTTGGGCGCGATTCTAGTTGTGCGGTTATTCGGGTCTGGGCCACGAGAAAAAATGCCAAGGTGTTCCAGGCAATCTTGAAGGTGGATGTCGACTGTTATAATTTATTTTTTTCTTTTTTTTAATTTTTCTTTTAATTTAATGAATTAATTAACCTACAGGTAACTACCCAATTACAGGCTAATAACTAAATAATAATTCTATAACATCATGTAAGATAAGACACATTAACAGAATTAACAATTAAGAGATTAACAAATAAGAAAAATAGCTCAATAACATTTTATTTCTAATTTCCCGCGGCGCTGCAGAAAAAATGTCTACCTCTTCACATACGCTGTTGTAAGCCTCACAAATGAAATTAATGGGGGCACCCTGTCCAATATTTATTCTACTCTTCCTGCTGTAGAATGTCAAGCATTCTCTAATGCCAGATCTAGGAACCCGAAAGTTTAGTTTGCCCAAGACGTAGGAACACTCAAGCTTTGCACTCAATATTTTATGCAGAAGGAGAACCGCAGCATATCGACGTCTATCCACCAATTCATTGAGTTCCAACTTAACAATTAAACTCTTCTGAAGACAACCTCTTGACGGATAACTTACTTCCATCCTATAACACATATATTTACTAGCTCTTTTCAGTACTTTCTCTAAACTTTTTCTATGAACCAGGTATATGGGCGACCAAACAATAGATGCATACTCAAGTTTTGATCTAACAAGTGAACAATATAGTAACGTTATAGAGTTAGTGGAAGTAAACTCACTGGAATTTCTTATCTGAAAAAATAACATTTAATCTCCTTTTCTTTTCAAACGCTCGAATTTCGCATCAGAGCATAACTTACCAGGTAAATCCCAAACCGTACGTCCTAGCTAATTTCACCCCAACGCAAAAGTTGTTGGGATGCACCGCTTGATGCCAAAAAACTTTTTTTCGGTGAAATCTGCAGGTCCGTTTCAGAGGTACTCACAATAAAAAACGCCAAATGCCGTAATCGTCACCTTTTCGTGTGAAAGACACAAACTTCGCATCACAGATTTTTTTCATAATATTCGTTTTTTCAAACTTTTTTGATACTATCAAAAAGTTTGTCTCAAATGAATAAAGTGAATAATAAAAATGAAAAATTTTTTTTACAACATTTGAACTTAGAAAATTAAAAAAAGAAACTAAAACTATCCAAATCTCCAAATCTAAAAATTTTAGCGTATCTAACTTGTTGACCAAAATGGCCGCAATTTAAAATTTTTGCCAAGGAAACATAACATTTTGAAAAAATTCGTAAAAAAAATTTTTTCATCCCTTAATATTCGTTTTTCCCAACTTTTTTTTAATACCATCAAAAAGTTTGTCCCAATTGATAAAAATGAAAAAAAAAATGTCTTCCTAGTTTTGGACTTAGAAAATTTTTTGAAAAAAAATTATTCTTTTTTTTTTTCAAATCCGAAAGTTCTAGCGTATTTAACTTGTTGACAAGAATGGCGACAATTGATATTTCTTGTTCAGAAAAAAATCGTAAAAAAATTTTTTCATCCCTTGATATGCGTTTTTTAGAAATTCTTTGATAAAATTTTTTTTTTCCAACTTTTGAATTTAGAAGATTAAAAAAAAAACTAAAACTATCCAAACCTCCAAATCTAGAAACTTTGGCGTATCTAACTTGTTGACCAAAATGGCCGCAATTTAAAATCTTTGCCAAGAAAACATAACATTTTGAAAAAATTCGTAAAAAAAATTTTCATCCCTTAATATGCGTTTTTTAGAAATTTTTTGATAACATCAAGAAATTGGTCTTAATTGATAAACATAAAAAAAAACAAATTTTTCCTAATCTTGGACTTAGAAAATTTTTTGAAAAAAAAATAGAATTTTTTGTATCTCCAAATCCGAAAGTTTCAGCGTATTTAACTTGTTGAGCAAAATGGCCGCAATTTACATTTTTTGCCCAGAAAAAATTATATTCTGAGAAAATTTGTAAAAAAAACTTTTCATCCCTTAATTTGCGTTATTAAAAACTTTTTTGATACAAACAAAAAATGTGTCTCAATTAATAAAATAAAAAAAAAAATTCCAGACTTTTGGACTTACAAAAATTTTGATAAAAACAAAATTCCTCATATATCCTAATCCGAAAGTTATAGCGTTTTTAATTTGTTGACCAAAGTGTGCACCATTAAATTTTTTGCTCTGAAAAAATAACATTTAAAAAAAAATTGTAGAAAAAGTTTTTTATGCACCCAAATCCCACCCCTTAAATCCCAAGCGGTACGCCCTAGGCAATTTTATCCCTGTTCAAAGTTGTTAGGACACACCGCTTAATGCCAAAAATGTTTACTTCGATGAAATCTACAGGTCAGCTTTAGATAAACGCAGATTTAAAAGCGCAAATTGCCGCAATCGACTCCTTTTCGTGTGAAACGCTCGAATTTCGCATTACAGCAAAACCTACCACGTAAATCCCAAACCGTCCGTCCTAGCTAATTTCACCCCTCTGCAAAAGTTGCTGGAACGCACCGCTTAATGCCGAAAAAGTTTACTTCGACTATATCCGCAGGTCAGTTTCAAAGATACGCGCGTTTAAAACAGCAAATAGCCGTAATCGTCTCCTTTTCTTTTCAAACGCTCGAATTTCGCATCAGAGCATAACTTACCAGGTAAATCCCAAACGGTACGTCCTAGCTAATTTCACCCCAACGCAAAAGTTGTTGGGATGCACCGCTTGATGCCAAAAAACTTTTTTTCGGTGAAATCTGCAGGTCCGTTTCAGAAATACTCACAATAAAAAACGCCAAATGCCGTAATCGTCACCTTTTCGTGTGAAAGACACAAACTTCGCATCGCAGATTTTTTTCTTAATATTCGTTTTTCCCAACTTTTTTGATACTATCGAAAAGTTTGTCTCAAATGAATAAAGTGAAGAATAAAAATGAAAAATTTTTTTTTCCAACTTTTGAACTTAGAAAATATAAAAAAAAAACTAAAACTATCCAAATCTCCAAATCTAAAAATTTTAGCGTATCTAACTTGTTGACCAAAATGGCCGCAATTTAAAATTTTTACCAAGGAAACATAACATTTTGAAAAAATTCGTAAAAAAAATTTTTTCATTTTTTAATATTCGTTTTTCCCAACTTTTTTTTAATACCATCAAAAAGTTTGTCCCAATTGATAAAAATGAAAAAAAAAATGTCTTCCTAGTTTTGGACTTAGAAAATTTTTTGAAAAAAATTATTCTTTTTCTTCTCCAAATCCGAAAGTTCTAGCGTATTTAACTTGTTGACAAAAATGGCGACAATTGATATTTTTTGTTCAGAAAAAAATCGTAAAAAAATTTTTTCATCAATTGATATGCGTTTTTAGAAATTCTTTAATAAAATTTTTTTTTTCCAACTTTTGAACTTAGAAAATTAAAAAAAAAAAACTAAAACTATCCAAACCTCCAAATCTAAAAACTTTAGCGTATCTAACTTGTTGACCAAAATGGCCGCAATTTAAAATTTTTGCCAAGGAAACATAACATTTTGAAAAGATTCGTAAAAAAAAATTTTTTATCCCTTAATGTGCGTTTTTCCCAACTTTTTTTTAATACCATCAAAAAGTTTGTCCCAATTGATAAGAATGAAAAAAAAATGTCTTCCTAGTTTTGGACTTAGAAAATTTTTTGAAAAAAAATTATTATTTTTTTCTCCAAATCCGAAAGTTCTAGCGTATTTAACTTGTTGACAAAAATGGCGACAATTGATATTTTTTGTTCAGAAAAAAATCGTAAAAAAAATTTTCATCCCTTAATATGCGTTTTTTAGAAATTTTTTGATAACATCAAGAAATTGGTCTTAATTGATAAAAATAAAAAAAAAACAAATTTTTCCTAATCTTGGACTTAGCAAATTTTTTGAAAAAAAAATATCATTTTTTGTATCTCCAAATCCGAAAGTTTTAGCGTATTTAACTTGTTGAGCAAAATGGCCGCAATTTACATTTTTTGCCCAGAAAAAATTATATTCTGAGAAAATTTGTAAAAAAAAACTTTTCATCCCTTAATTTGCGTTGTTACCAACTTTTTTGATACAAACAAAAATGTGTCTCAATTAATAAAATAAAAAATTTTCAGACTTTTGGACTTACAAAAATTTTCATAAAAATAAAATTCCTCATATATCCTAATCCGAAAGTTATAGCGTTTTTAATTTGTTGAGCAAAATGTCCGCCATTAAATTTTTTCCTCTGAAAAAATAACATTTAAAAAAAAATTGTAGAAATTTTTTTTATGCACCCAAATCCCACCCCTTAAATCCCAAGCGGTACGCCCTAGGCAATTTCATCCCTGTTTAAAATTGTTAGGACACACCGCTTAATGCCAAAAAAGTTTACTTCGATGAAATCTACAGGTCAGTTTCAGAGAAACGCAGATTTAAAAGCGCAAATTGCCGCAATCGACTCCTTTTCGTGTGAAACGCTCGAATTTCGCATTACAGCAAAACCTACCACGTAAATCCCAAACCGTACGTCCTAGCTAATTTCACCCCTCCGCAAAAGTGGCTGGAACGCACCGCTTAATGCCGAAAAAGTTTACTTCGACGATATCCGCAGGTCAGTTTCAAAGATACGCGCGTTTAAAACGGCAAATAGCCGCAATCGTCTCCTTTTCTTTTCAAATGCTCGAATTTCGCATCAGAGCATAACTTACCAGGTAAATCCCAAACCGTACGTCCTAGCTAATTTCACCCCAACGCAAAAGTTGTTGGGATGCACCGCTTGATGCCAAAAAACTTTTTTTCGGTAAAATCTGCAGGTCCGTTTCAGAGATACTCACAATAAAAAACGCCAAATGCCGTAATCGTCACCTTTTCGTGTGAAAGACACAAACTTCGCATCACAGATTTTTTTCTTAATATTCGTTTTCCCCAACTTTTTTGATACTATCAAAAAGTTTGTCTCAAATGAATAAAGTGAAGAATAAAAATGAAAAATTTTTTTTTACAACATTTGAACTTAGAAAATTAAAAAAAAAAACTAAAACTATCCAAATCTCCAAATCTAAAAATTTTAGCGTATCTAACTTGTTGACCAAAATGGCCGCAATTTAAAATTTTTACCAAGGAAACATAACATTTTGAAAAAATTCGTAAAAAAAATTTTTTCATCCCTTAATATTCGTTTTTCCCAACTTTTTTTTAATACCATCAAAAAGTTTGTCCCAATTGATAAAAATGAAAAAAAAAATGTCTTCCTAGTTTTGGACTTAGAAAATTTTTTGAAAAAAAATTATTATTTTTTTCTCCAAATCCGAAAGTTCTAGCGTATTTAACTTGTTGACAAAAATGGCGACAATTGATATTTTTTGTTCAGAAAAAAATCGTAAAAAAAATTTTCATCCCTTAATATGCGTTTTTTAGAAATTTTTTGATAACATCAAGAAATTGGTCTTAATTGATAAAAATAAAAAAAAAACAAATTTTTCCTAATCTTGGACTTAGAAAATTTTTTGAAAAAAAAATATTATTTTTTGTATCTCCAAATCCGAAAGTTTCAGCGTATTTAACTTGTTGAGCAAAATGGCCGCAATTTACATTTTTTGCCCAGAAAAAATTATATTCTGAGAAAATTTGTAAAAAAAACTTTTCATCCCTTAATTTGCGTTGTTACCAACTTTTTTGATACAAACAAAAATGTGTCTCAATTAATAAAATAAAAAATTTTCAGACTTTTGGACTTACAAAAATTTTCATAAAAATAAAATTCCTCATATATCCTAATCCGAAAGTTATAGCGTTTTTAATTTGTTGAGCAAAATGTCCGCCATTAAATTTTTTCCTCTGAAAAAATAACATTTAAAAAAAAATTGTAGAAATTTTTTTTTATGCACCCAAATCCCACCCCTTAAATCCCAAGCGGTACGCCCTAGGCAATTTCATCCCTGTTCAAAGTTGTTAGGACACACCGCTTAATGCCAAAAAAGTTTACTTCGATGAAATCTACAGGTCAGTTTCAGAGAAACGTAGATTTAAAAGCGCAAATTGCCGCAATCGACTCCTTTTCGTGTGAAACGCTCGAATTTCGCATTAGAGCAAAACCTACCACGTAAATCCCAAACCGTACGTCCTAGCTAATTTCACCCTTCCGCAAAAGTGGCTGGAACGCACCGCTTAATGCCGAAAAAGTTTACTTCGACGATATCCGCAGGTCAGTTTCAAAGATACGCGCGTTTAAAACGGCAAATAGCCGTAATCGTCTCCTTTTCTTTTCAAACGCTCGAATTTCGCATCAGAGCATAACTTACCAGGTAAATCCCAAACCGTACGTCCTAGCTAATTTCACCCCAACGCAAAAGTTGTTGGGATGCACCGCTTTATGCCAAAAAACTTTTTTTCGGTGAAATCTGCAGGTCCGTTTCAGAGATACTCACAATAAGAAACGCCAAATGCCGTAACCGTCACCTTTTCGTGTGAAAGACACAAACTTCGCATCACAGATTTTTTTCTTAATATTCGTTTTTCCCAACTTTTTTGATACTATCAAAAAGTTTGTCTCAAATGAATAAAGTAAAAAATAAAAATGAAAATTTTTTTTTTCCAACTTTTGAACTTAGAAAAAAAAAAAAAACTATCCAAATCTCCAAATCTAAAAATTTTAGCGTATCTAACTTGTTGACCAAAATGGCCGCAATTTAAAATTTTTACCAAGGAAACATAACATTTTGAAAAAATTCGAAAAAAAATTTTTTCATCCCTTAATATTCGTTTTTCCCAACTTTTTTTTAATACCATCAAAAAGTTTGTCCCAATTGATAAAAATGAAAAAAAAAATGTCTTCCTAGTTTTGGACTTAGAAAATTTTTTGAAAAAAAATTATTCTTTTTTTCTCCAAATCCGAAAGTTCTAGCGTATTTAACTTGTTGACAAAAATGGCGACAATTGATATTTTTTGTTCAGAAAAAAATTGTAAAAAAATTTTTTCATCCCTTGATATGCGTTTTTTAGAAATTCTTTAATAAAAATTTTTTTTCCAACTTTTGAACTTAGAAAATTAAAAAAAAAAAACTAAAACTATCCAAACCTCCAAATCTAAAAACTTTAGCGTATCTAACTTGTTGACCAAAATGGCCGCAATTTAAAATTTTTGCCAAGGAAGCATAACATTTTGAAAAAATTCGTAAAGAAAATTTTTTCATCCCTTAATATTCGTTTTTCCCAACTTTTTTTTAATACCATCAAAAAGTTTGTCCCAATTGATAAGAATGAAAAAAAAATGTCTTCCTAGTTTTGGACTTAGAAAATTTTTTGAAAAAAAATTATTATTTTTTTCTCCAAATCCGAAAGTTCTAGCGTATTTAACTTGTTGACAAAAATGGCGACAATTGATATTTTTTGTTCAGAAAAAAATCGTAAAAAAAATTTTCATCCCTTAATATGCGTTTTTTAGAAATTTTTTGATAACATCAAGAAATTGGTCTTAATTGATAAAAATAAAAAAAAAACAAATTTTTCCTAATCTTGGACTTAGAAAATTTTTTGAAAAAAAAATATCATTTTTTGTATCTCCAAATCCGAAAGTTTTAGCGTATTTAACTTGTTGAGCAAAATGGCCGCAATTTACATTTTTTGCCCAGAAAAAATTATATTCTGAGAAAATTTGTAAAAAAAACTTTTCATCCCTTAATTTGCGTTGTTACCAACTTTTTTGATACAAACAAAAATGTGTCTCAATTAATAAAATAAAAAATTTTCAGACTTTTGGACTTACAAAAATTTTCATAAAAATAAAATTCCTCATATATCCTAATCCGAAAGTTATAGCGTTTTTAATTTGTTGAGCAAAATGTCCGCCATTAAATTTTTTGCTCTGAAAAAATAACATTTAAAAAAAAATTGTAGAAATTTTTTTTTATGCACCCAAATCCCACCCCTTAAATCCCAAGCGGTACGCCCTAGGCAATTTCATCCCTGTTTAAAATTGTTAGGACACACCGCTTAATGCCAAAAAAGTTTACTTCGATGAAATCTACAGGTCAGTTTCAGAGAAACGCAGATTTAAAAGCGCAAATTGCCGCAATCGACTCCTTTTCGTGTGAAACGCTCGAATTTCGCATTAGAGCAAAACCTACCACGTAAATCCCAAACCGTACGTCCTAGCTAATTTCACCCCTCCGCAAAAGTTGCTGGAACGCACCGCTTAATGCCGAAAAAGTTTATTTCGACGATATCCGCAGGTCAGTTTCAAAGATACGCGCGTTTAAAACGGCAAATAGCCGCAATCGTCTCCTTTTCTTTTCAAACGCTCGAATTTCGCATCAGAGCATAACTTACCAGGTAAATCCCAAACCGTACGTCCTAGCTAATTTCACCCCAACGCAAAAGTTGTTGGGATGCACCGCTTGATGCCAAAAAACTTTTTTTCGGTGAAATCTGCAGGTCCGTTTCAGAGATACTCACAATAAAAAACGCCAAATGCCGTAATCGTCACCTTTTCGTGTGAAAGACACAAACTTCGCATCACAGATTTTTTTCTTAATATTCGTTTTCCCCAACTTTTTTGATACTATCAAAAAGTTTGTCTCAAATGAATAAAGTGAAGAATAAAAATGAAAAATTTTTTTTTACAACATTTGAACTTAGAAAATTAAAAAAAAAAACTAAAACTATCCAAATCTCCAAATCTAAAAATTTTAGCGTATCTAACTTGTTGACCAAAATGGCCGCAATTTAAAATTTTTACCAAGGAAACATAACATTTTGAAAAAATTCGTAAAAAAAATTTTTTCATCCCTTAATATTCGTTTTTCCCAACTTTTTTTTAATACCATCAAAAAGTTTGTCCCAATTGATAAAAATGAAAAAAAAAATGTCTTCCTAGTTTTGGACTTAGAAAATTTTTTGAAAAAAAATTATTATTTTTTTCTCCAAATCCGAAAGTTCTAGCGTATTTAACTTGTTGACAAAAATGGCGACAATTGATATTTTTTGTTCAGAAAAAAATCGTAAAAAAAATTTTCATCCCTTAATATGCGTTTTTTAGAAATTTTTTGATAACATCAAGAAATTGGTCTTAATTGATAAAAATAAAAAAAAAACAAATTTTTCCTAATCTTGGACTTAGAAAATTTTTTGAAAAAAAAATATTATTTTTTGTATCTCCAAATCCGAAAGTTTCAGCGTATTTAATTTGTTGAGCAAAATGGCCGCAATTTACATTTTTTGCCCAGAAAAAATTATATTCTGAGAAAATTTGTAAAAAAAACTTTTCATCCCTTAATTTGCGTTGTTACCAACTTTTTTGATACAAACAAAAATGTGTCTCAATTAATAAAATAAAAAATTTTCAGACTTTTGGACTTACAAAAATTTTCATAAAAATAAAATTCCTCATATATCCTAATCCGAAAGTTATAGCGTTTTTAATTTGTTGAGCAAAATGTCCGCCATTAAATTTTTTCCTCTGAAAAAATAACATTTAAAAAAAAATTGTAGAAATTTTTTTTTATGCACCCAAATCCCACCCCTTAAATCCCAAGCGGTACGCCCTAGGCAATTTCATCCCTGTTCAAAGTTGTTAGGACACACCGCTTAATGCCAAAAAAGTTTACTTCGATGAAATCTACAGGTCAGTTTCAGAGAAACGTAGATTTAAAAGCGCAAATTGCCGCAATCGACTCCTTTTCGTGTGAAACGCTCGAATTTCGCATTAGAGCAAAACCTACCACGTAAATCCCAAACCGTACGTCCTAGCTAATTTCACCCTTCCGCAAAAGTGGCTGGAACGCACCGCTTAATGCCGAAAAAGTTTACTTCGACGATATCCGCAGGTCAGTTTCAAAGATACGCGCGTTTAAAACGGCAAATAGCCGTAATCGTCTCCTTTTCTTTTCAAACGCTCGAATTTCGCATCAGAGCATAACTTACCAGGTAAATCCCAAACCGTACGTCCTAGCTAATTTCACCCCAACGCAAAAGTTGTTGGGATGCACCGCTTTATGCCAAAAAACTTTTTTTCGGTGAAATCTGCAGGTCCGTTTCAGAGATACTCACAATAAGAAACGCCAAATGCCGTAACCGTCACCTTTTCGTGTGAAAGACACAAACTTCGCATCACAGATTTTTTTCTTAATATTCGTTTTTCCCAACTTTTTTGATACTATCAAAAAGTTTGTCTCAAATGAATAAAGTAAAAAATAAAAATGAAAATTTTTTTTTTCCAACTTTTGAACTTAGAAAAAAAAAAAAAACTATCCAAATCTCCAAATCTAAAAATTTTAGCGTATCTAACTTGTTGACCAAAATGGCCGCAATTTAAAATTTTTACCAAGGAAACATAACATTTTGAAAAAATTCGAAAAAAAATTTTTTCATCCCTTAATATTCGTTTTTCCCAACTTTTTTTTAATACCATCAAAAAGTTTGTCCCAATTGATAAAAATGAAAAAAAAAATGTCTTCCTAGTTTTGGACTTAGAAAATTTTTTGAAAAAAAATTATTCTTTTTTTCTCCAAATCCGAAAGTTTTAGCGTATTTAACTTGTTGACAAAAATGGCGACAATTGATATTTTTTGTTCAGAAAAAAATTGTAAAAAAATTTTTTCATCCCTTGATATGCGTTTTTTAGAAATTCTTTAATAAAAATTTTTTTTCCAACTTTTGAACTTAGAAAATTAAAAAAAAAAAACTAAAACTATCCAAACCTCCAAATCTAAAAACTTTAGCGTATCTAACTTGTTGACCAAAATGGCCGCAATTTAAAATTTTTGCCAAGGAAGCATAACATTTTGAAAAAATTCGTAAAGAAAATTTTTTCATCCCTTAATATTCGTTTTTCCCAACTTTTTTTTAATACCATCAAAAAGTTTGTCCCAATTGATAAGAATGAAAAAAAAATGTCTTCCTAGTTTTGGACTTAGAAAATTTTTTGAAAAAAAATTATTATTTTTTTCTCCAAATCCGAAAGTTCTAGCGTATTTAACTTGTTGACAAAAATGGCGACAATTGATATTTTTTGTTCAGAAAAAAATCGTAAAAAAAATTTTCATCCCTTAATATGCGTTTTTTAGAAATTTTTTGATAACATCAAGAAATTGGTCTTAATTGATAAAAATAAAAAAAAAACAAATTTTTCCTAATCTTGGACTTAGAAAATTTTTTGAAAAAAAAATATCATTTTTTGTATCTCCAAATCCGAAAGTTTTAGCGTATTTAACTTGTTGAGCAAAATGGCCGCAATTTACATTTTTTGCCCAGAAAAAATTATATTCTGAGAAAATTTGTAAAAAAAACTTTTCATCCCTTAATTTGCGTTGTTACCAACTTTTTTGATACAAACAAAAATGTGTCTCAATTAATAAAATAAAAAATTTTCAGACTTTTGGACTTACAAAAATTTTCATAAAAATAAAATTCCTCATATATCCTAATCCGAAAGTTATAGCGTTTTTAATTTGTTGAGCAAAATGTCCGCCATTAAATTTTTTGCTCTGAAAAAATAACATTTAAAAAAAAATTGTAGAAATTTTTTTTTATGCACCCAAATCCCACCCCTTAAATCCCAAGCGGTACGCCCTAGGCAATTTCATCCCTGTTTAAAATTGTTAGGACACACCGCTTAATGCCAAAAAAGTTTACTTCGATGAAATCTACAGGTCAGTTTCAGAGAAACGCAGATTTAAAAGCGCAAATTGCCGCAATCGACTCCTTTTCGTGTGAAACGCTCGAATTTCGCATTAGAGCAAAACCTACCACGTAAATCCCAAACCGTACGTCCTAGCTAATTTCACCCCTCCGCAAAAGTTGCTGGAACGCACCGCTTAATGCCGAAAAAGTTTATTTCGACGATATCCGCAGGTCAGTTTCAAAGATACGCGCGTTTAAAACGGCAAATAGCCGCAATCGTCTCCTTTTCTTTTCAAACGCTCGAATTTCGCATCAGAGCATAACTTACCAGGTAAATCCCAAACCGTACGTCCTAGCTAATTTCACCCCAACGCAAAAGTTGTTGGGATGCACCGCTTGATGCCAAAAAACTTTTTTTCGGTGAAATCTGCAGGTCCGTTTCAGAGATACTCACAATAAAAAACGCCAAATGCCGTAATCGTCACCTTTTCGTGTGAAAGACACAAACTTCGCATCACAGATTTTTTTCTTAATATTCGTTTTTCCCAACTTTTTTGATACTATCAAAAAGTTTGTCTCAAATGAATAAAGTGAAGAATAAAAATGAAAAATTTTTTTTTACAACATTTGAACTTAGAAAATTAAAAAAAAAAACTAAAACTATCCAAATCTCCAAATCTAAAAATTTTAGCGTATCTAACTTGTTGACCAAAATGGCCGCAATTTAAAATTTTTACCAAGGAAACATAACATTTTGAAAAAATTCGTAAAAAAAATTTTTTCATACCTTAATATTCGTTTTTCCCAACTTTTTTTTAATACCATCAAAAAGTTTGTCCCAATTGATAAAAATGAAAAAAAAAATGTCTTCCTAGTTTTAGACTTAGAAAATTTTTTGAAAAAAAATTATTATTTTTTTCTCCAAATCCGAAAGTTCTAGCGTATTTAACTTGTTGACAAAAATGGCGACAATTGATATTTTTTGTTCAGAAAAAAATCGTAAAAAAAATTTTCATCCCTTAATATGCGTTTTTTAGAAATTTTTTGATAACATCAAGAAATTGGTCTTAATTGATAAAAATAAAAAAAAAACAAATTTTTCCTAATCTTGGACTTAGAAAATTTTTTGAAAAAAAAATATCATTTTTTGTATCTCCAAATCCGAAAGTTTCAGCGTATTTAACTTGTTGAGCAAAATGGCCGCAATTTACATTTTTTGCCCAGAAAAAATTATATTCTGAGAAAATTTGTAAAAAAAAATTTTCATCCCTTAATTTGCGTTATTACCAACTTTTTTGATACAAACAAAAAATGTGTCTCAATTAATAAAATAAAAAATTTCCAGACTTTTGGACTTACAAAAATTTTCATAAAAAAAAAATTCCTCATATATCCTAATCCGAAAGATATAGCGTTTTTAATTTGTTGACCAAAATTTCCGCCATTAAATTTTTTGCTCTGAAAAAATAACATTTAAAAAAAAATTGTAGAAATTTTTTTTTATGCACCCAAATCCCACCCCTTAAATCCCAAGCGGTAAGCCCTAGGCAATTTCATCCCTGTTCAAAGTTGTTAGGACACACCGCTTAATGCCAAAAAAGTTTACTTCGATGAAATCTACAGGTCAGTTTCAGAGAAACGTAGATCTAAAAGCGCAAATTGCCGCAATCGACTTCTTTTCGTGTGAAACGCTCGAATTTCGCATTAGAGCAAAACCTACCACGTAAATCCCAAACCGTACGTCCTAGCTAATTTCACCCCTCCGCAAAAGTTTCTGGAACGCACCGCTTAATGCCGAAAAAGTTTACTTCGACGATATCCGCAGGTCAGTTTCAAAGATACGCGCGTTTAAAACGGCAAATAGCCGCAATCGTCTCCTTTTCTTTTCAAACGCTCGAATTTCGCATCAGAGCATAACTTACCAGGTAAATCCCAAACCGTACGTCCTAGCTAATTTCACCCCAACGCAAAAGTTGTTGGGATGCACCGCTTGATGCCAAAAAACTTTTTTTCGATGAAATCTGCAGGTCCGTTTCAGAGATACTCACAATAAAAAACGCCAAATGCCGTAATCGTCACCTTTTCGTGTGAAAGACACAAACTTCGCATCACAGATTTTTTTCTTAATATTCGTTTTTCCCAACTTTTTTGATACTATCAAAAAGTTTGTCTCAAATGAATAAAGTGAAGAATAAAAATGAAAATTTTTTTTTTCCAACTTTTGAACTTAGAAAATTAACAAAAAAAATAAATAAAACTATCCAAATCTAAAAATTTTAGCGTATCTAACTTGTTGACCAAAATGGCCGCAATTTAAAATTTTTACCAAGGAAACATAACATTTTGAAAAAATTCGAAAAAAAATTTTTTCATCCCTTAATATTCGTTTTTCCCAACTTTTTTTTAATACCATCAAAAAGTTTGTCCCAATTGATAAAGATGAAGAAAAAAATGTCTTCCTAGTTTTGGACTTAGAAAATTTTTTGAAAAAAAATTATTATTTTTTTCTCCAAATCCGAAAGTTCTAGCGTATTTAACTTGTTGACAAAAATGGCGACAATTGATATTTTTTGTTCAGAAAAAAATCGTAAAAAAAATTTTCATCCCTTAATATGCATTTTTTAGAAATTTTTTGATAACATCAAGAAATTGGTCTTAATTGATAAAAATAAAAAAAAAACAAATTTTTCCTAATCTTGGACTTAGTAAATTTTTTGAAAAAAAAATATAATTTTTTGCATCTCCAAATCCGAAAGTTTCAGCGTATTTAACTTGTTGAGCAAAATGGACGCAATTTACATTTTTTGCCCAGAAAAAATTATATTCTGAGAAAATTTGTAAAAAAAACTTTTCATCCCTTAATTTGCGTTATTACCAACTTTTTTGATACAAACAAAAAATGTGTCTCAATTAATAAAATGAAAAATTTCCAGACTTTTGGACTTACAAAAATTTTCATAAAAAAGAAATTCCTCATATATCCTAATCCGAAAGATATAGCGTCTTTAATTTGTTGACCAAAATGTCCGCCATTAAATTTTTTGCTCTGAAAAATGAACATTTAAAAAAAAATTGTAGAAATTTTTTTTTATGCACCCAAATCCCACCCCTTAAATCCCAAGCGGTACGCCCTAGGCAATTTCATCCCTGTTCAAAGTTGTTAGGACACACCGCTTAATGCCAAAAAAGTTTACTTCGATGAAATCTACAGGTCAGTTTCAGAGAAACGTAGATTTAAAAGCGCAAATTGCCGCAATCGACTCCTTTTCGTGTGAAACGCTCGAATTTCGCATTAGAGCAAAACCTACCACGTAAATCCCAAACCGTACGTCCTAGCTAATTTCACCCCAACGCAAAAGTTGTTGGGATGCACCGCTTTATGCCAAAAAACTTTTTTTCGGTGAAATCTGCAGGTCCGTTTCAGAGATACTCACAATAAAAAACGCCAAATGCCGTAATCGTCACCTTTTCGTGTGAAAGACACAAACTTCGCATCACAGATTTTTTTCTTAATATTCGTTTTTCCCAACTTTTTTGATACTATCAAAAAGTTTGTCTCAAATGAATAAAGTGAAGAATAAAAATGAAAATTTTTTTTTTCCAACTTTTGAACTTAGAAAATTTAAAAAAAAAAAAAATAAAACTATCCAAATCTCCAAATCTAAAAATTTTAGCGTATCTAACTTGTTGACCAAAATGGCCGCAATTTAAAATTTTTACCAAGGAAACATAACATTTTGAAAAAATTCGAAAAAAAATGTTTTCATCCCTTAATATTCGTTTTTCCCAACTTTTTTTTAATACCATCAAAAAGTTTGTCCCAATTGATAAAAATGAAAAAAAAAATGTCTTCCTAGTTTTGGACTTAGAAAATTTTTTGAAAAAAAATTATTCTCTTTTTCTCCAAATCCGAAAGTTCTAGCGTATTTAACTTGTTGACAAAAATGGCGACAATTGATATTTTTTGTTCAGAAAAAAATCGTAAAAAAATTTTTTCATCCCTTGATATGCGTTTTTTAGAAATTCTTTAATAAATATTTTTTTTCCAACTTTTGAACTTAGAAAATTAAAAAAAAAAAACTAAAACTATCCAAACCTCCGAATCTAAAAACTTTAGCGTATCTAACTTGTTGACCAAAATGGCCGCAATTTAAAATTTTTGCCAAGGAAACATAACATTTTGAAAGAATTCGTAAAAAAAATTTTTTCATCCCTTAAAATGCGTTTTTCCCAACTTTTTTTTAATACCATCAAAAAGTTTGTCCCAATTGATAAAAATGAAAAAAAAATGTCTTCCTAGTCTTGGACTTAGAAAATTTTTTGAAAAAAAATTATTATTTTTTTCTCCAAATCCGAAAGTTCTAGCGTATTTAACTTGTTGACAAAAATGGCGACAATTGATATTTTTTGTTCAGAAAAAAATCGTAAAAAAATTTTTTCATCCCTTGATATGCGTTCTAACAGTAGCAACGCGAATTACTCCGTCCTTAACAGGGAACACCTCCTCAATAATTACCAAAAACCATTGTAGAGGGGTGCTACCATCTTGTCGTAATACCACGAGGGTTTCCGATTTTACCGGACACGATGGAGTGTTCCACCTTTGCCCTGATTGTAAGGAAGTCAAATATTCTACATTCCATCGCTTCCAATATGATTGGACTATCTGATCCAATAATTGCTTACGAGATAAGCGATTGATAGTAATCTGAGTTACGTCACTAGCTGGTAAGGACTTCAAAGGTGTGAAAGTCTAAAAATGTGCAGGCGTTAAAGCTAAAGGTTCAGCAGGATCAGAACTTAACCAACAAAGTGGTCGCGAATTCAGTAAACACTCGATCTGTGCCAGAACGGTAGCAAACTCTTCATAAGATAAAATTTGCGAACCAATAACGCGATTTAAATGCATTTTTATTACCTTTATCCCAGCTTCCCAAATTCCTTCGAAATGAGGAGCGACTGGAGGATTAAACTTCCATTCAATTCGGTTTTCCGCAAGCTCATTTTTAACTGCTTCCATAAGAGGTTCGGATCGCACAAATTAGGATAAAGAATCGAGTTGAGCTTTAGCTCCGACAAAATTAGTCCCATTGTCAGAGTAAATGACTGCGCATGG
Source organism: Pyrochroa serraticornis (assembly GCA_905333025.2). NCBI lineage: Eukaryota > Metazoa > Arthropoda > Insecta > Coleoptera > Pyrochroidae > Pyrochroa > Pyrochroa serraticornis. The sequence goes on along the minus strand of HG995157.1, from coordinate 122,388 downwards.
GCCTCGACGTGATAAAAACCGCTTGAAAGCGGCGAGAAAAGTGTCCGTGGATAAATCAGAAGCAATTTCAAGGTGTAATGCACGTGTGGCAAGACAAATAAAAAGACATATATACGCCTTTTGTGATTTGATTCCTCGTCTACGGGACAAGGTTAAAAAAGAGACCTCCATAGTCTACCCCCGTGGGAAAGAAAGCCTTTGTTTCGATCACCCGCGGGGTTGGAAGGTTTGCCATTAATGGAAGTTGTGAACGAGGTCGAAATTTGAAGCAAACATTACATTTTTGAATGAGCTTTCGAATAACTCCTCTACTAGACAAAATCCAGAATTTTTGTCTAAGTATAGATGATAGCAAATGCGGACCTGCATGGAGGATTTTGCGATGATAATAAATAATACTTAAATTAACTAAATTGTGCGACTTCGGAAGTAAAACAGGATGTTGTTGATCATAGTTTAAATTGGAGTTAGCAAGTCGACCACCTACTCTTAGCAACCCGTTATTTACAAAAGGTCGTAAATTTCGCAAATTCGGAGAGCTACATCCCGTTTTCTTCAGCAAATGAAACTCTTTAGTAAAACAAATCTTTTGAATAGTGCGAATTAAAATTGTTTCGGATTTGTTTAGATCAGCTGCGGAAATTGTCTTACCATGAATTGGTAGCAATTTTACAAATCGAAGTACAAAAACCGTAATTCTAAGTAGTTTCCTCCAATCTGAAATTCTATCTACTAAATTTAAAACTGAATTTGCATTATTAATATTTGCGGCGCAACAGACTTTACCCTTCTCCCTTGCTTCACACTTCATATTTTTGTCTTCGACAAAAACATTAATCGGCCACAAGGACTTATCCAAATCTAACCAGCTTGGTCCTTATAACCAACTATTGTGCTTGACAAATTGTCCAGGTGTCAAACCCTGTGAAAGGCAGTCTGCTGGGTTTTCTTTACCACTGATGTGAAACCATTGAGAAGGTGAAATTAAATCTTGAATTTTTGTGACTCGATTGGCAACAAAAGTATTCCAACGAGATGGTGATCCGTGAATCCAATGTAGTGCGATAGTGGAATCCGAAAATGCGTAAATATCGTTGATAGCAATCCGCGACTCAAAGGTATCAATTACAAGATGTAATAGTTTACTCAACAGTAGCGCTCCGCAGAGTTGAAATCTTGGAATGGACACAGTTTTCATAGGTGCTACCTTTGATTTCGCGCAAATCATCATGCTTCGAGATGCATTCTCAGACAAGACCACTCGTATAAACACCACCGCACCATAAGCCTCTTCTGATGCGTCTGCGAACCCAATCAAGGTGACAGGTGTGTTTTCAAAAACTGATAAGTGGCGAGGTATTTGAAAGTTACCTATAAGGTGCAACTTTTCACAAAACTCTGACCATAGATTACTAATATGTAAAGGCGGCGTAGCATCCCAATCTAATTTAATTTTCCACAGTTCTTTTATTAACACTTTTGCGAAAAATATAAGAGGTGCTAAAAATCCTAGCGGATCATAAATGCGTGCGATTACCGACAATATATTTCGTTTTGAACATGTTTTTTCCGGAATAGCTAGTTTAAATGAAAAGTGATCAGTACTAGCATGCCATTGCAGCCCTAACACAGACGAAGAATTTTCGTCAAATTCAAGCGTATTATATAATTTACTGTGCTCAGGTATTTCAAGTAAAAGTTCTGAAGAGTTTGTGTTCCATTTGACCAAATCAAACCCTCCCGCGGAAAATAATTTGCACAACTCGCTACGAAATATCCTAGCTTTATCCAGGCTACCTACAGACGAAATCATATCATCCATGTATGTATCTCGTAGCACAACTTCTGACGCTAAGGGAAAAGATTTAGATTCATCAATGGCAAGCTAACGAACTGTGCGTAATGCAATGTATGGAGTATGGAGAAGACTTTAAGCCAAAGGCAACACGATTAAGCGTGTAAGTTTGTATGGGTTCTGCGCAGGACGACCTCCAGAGAATTCTTTGAAAATCTCTATCATTAGGAGAGAGAATAATTTGTAGGAACATCTTTTTTAAGTCGGTTGTCATTGCAAATTTAAACAATCGGAAATTTAATAGGAGCGTTCTAACATCAGCCTGCAATTTTGGACCTTTGTGTAACATACCATTTGGCGAAATTCTTCTATCTGTCTTTGCACTTGCGTCCAGTACTATTCTTAATGGAGTACTTACACTACCGGGCTTAAAAACTGCATGATGGGGAATATAATATGCGAGCGCTGCCGGCGCTGCTTCGCGAACTAAGGACATAAATCCCTTATCTATTTGCTCTTGCATAGCAGATTTGTACATTCTTTCAAACTCAGGGTTTGATTGAAATCTCTTTTCTAAAGCATGAAATCTTCTAGATGCAACAGTGTAAGAGTCGCCTAAAAGACTCGAATCTTGATTGAAAGGTAAACGCACAATGTATCGACCTGATTCATCGCGTTTCTGTGTAGATTCAAAAAACCTTTCACAGTTCCTTTCTTAGCTGTCGAAAGAAGAAGCGACTGAAACTTCCACCAACTCCCAAAATTTCTTTACAATTGTGTTTATTGGTTCTATGACTGAACAAAATGTTTGACTGAACGAAGGAGTCTGAACTGTTGGCGCGCTTCCTACAATAACATATCCTAACGAAGTTTTAATAGCGTAAGGTGAACTGTTAGGACCTGAAATTTTCTTATTACGTAATGTTTGTGCAAATATATCAGATCCCAAAATTCCATCAATTTCACCTGGCGTCGCGGATGTATCGTCAGCAAGTGGCAAATATTGTAAAAATTCAAAAGACGTAGTTTCAACAGATTGGGCGGGCATTTTAACGTTATCTTATCAATAAGTAAAGCATCTAAACAATATTTAATGTTATCGTCAAATCTTGAAGTGATTAATAACTTTGTGCGACCTGAAACCCTTTGCGGAGCTGCCCCAATTCCAGAGACTTGCGAAGATAATTGTTGCATCGGCAACTGCAAATTTTTACAACATTTTAAAGTGAGAAAATTGCCCTGACTAGCTTAGTCAAGAAGTACTCAAATCGTAGCTTTTCTGCCGTTTGGCAACCTTAAATATACAACGGCCGTTGACAATAATACAATGCAATTAGCATTTGACAAAGCCGAGCAAAAACTAAGGGCTTGTGCCTTATTTGAGTCTTCGACGGGAGCGTACTTTTCGGAATTACCGATAGTGTTCTGCGAGTTGGCAGAATTTTCTATTTGTACATCATTAGTGGTTATCCAATGCAAAATACTATGATGTCGCTTTGCGCATGTTTGACAGCTATATTTAAATTTACAAAGTTTGGTTTTGTGTATAGAACTTAGACAATTTAGACATAATTGCTTGTCTTTTGCACATAGAAAGCGTTCTTTTGTCGATAAGTTTAAAAACTCATTGCGGGAGTATAAAGCGTGCGAACCATGACAGAAAATACATTCTTGTTCGAATCTCCCTGGTGTGTTACTTACTATAAAAGAGCGGGCTTGCGCTAAGTTTGGCGAATCTGTTTTATGTTTGTAAGCATGGTGATTAGAACTATCTTGAAGGGCTAGTATCTTAGACTGACGTTGTATAAATTCTAAGATTTCTGTATATGTCGGAGATTCCTTGGTGGTGCGTAAAATCTCAAATAGCTTTAAAGTATCTTTATCAATTTTGGAAAGTGCTATAAAGGATAACATAAAATCCGATAAATCACTCAATTTCAACCCTTTAAGTGCTTTAACACTTGAATCAAACTTTTCTAAAAAGGCATTAAGGCAATTTACATTTTCACTATGAGAAGATTTGAAATTCAAAATTTGTTCCATATAACTATTTTTTTTTTTTTTTATATATAATCATTTATTGTGCTATAATTTATACATACAAAAGGAATGGCATCAACAATAAGTTGATTTTCATGCCATCCTAAACAACAACCAATCACAAAACGACAATTCAACAGTGTAATTACAACTCATGTTTACACCATGTAATAATAAAATAAGCCACCGTTTCTTAAAACTAATACTGGAGCATATGCAAATTAAAAGTAAAAAAGCCTATTAAGTTAATAGTATTCTAAGCCGAAATATGAAGAAAAAAGAAAAAAAAAAAAAACTCAAATATAATTTTAAATAATAATACAAGAGACCCTCTCCGTATTTTAACCCATGTGCCTATACCTCTCAATAAGTGTTTCCAGGATAAGCCTTCTATAACTTGGCTCGTATAGAATTGGAGCGAATTCGTTGAGGAGGCTCACAGATACATATTCAAAACTGCTTTTAAAACGTTGCGTTCTATGTTTTGGAGTACAGTAACCCAGCCTCCGCAGCGTGAGTCCGTGAACCGAGGATCTGTGTTTAATCAAATCCATCAAGTATCCCGGAGACTTTGTCAGCAACAGATTTCTTAGGAAGCACAAATAGATGAATTTTACACGATAGCATACATTTAGCTCTCGCAGAGACAAAATATACGGCGTTACGTGATGCCCATACGGGACCCACAGATCAAATCGCACTGCCATATTCTGTATTCGTTGCATTACAGCTTTGTTTGATATTGAAAGATGGTGATAGTAGACAGCTATACCGTATTCTATTTTAGGGTAGACCAGTGACTTCACTAGGCGCAATTTTATTTCCTTTGAGAGGAACGGCTTAAAATGATGCATAGATCTTAATAATGCCACAGCTACCCCATACATCCGTTTCACGTGCGCCTCGAAATTTAAATTATTATCTATTATTACTCCTAAATTACGGCCCTTTGCCGCGAAAGGAACCACCTCATCGCCCACATAGATTCCGTGTAAAGACAAATCGATTTTCTTCTGCAAGATAGCGTCACCAATGCACAACAGCACAGACTTTGCCGGGTTCAGTGCTAGGCCGTTTCTTCCACAGTACCCACCCAAGCCATGCAAGTCGCTGTTAATCTTGTAGGCAGCGTCCGCGGACTCCGCAACTTTAAAGGACACGTAAGCCTGCACATCATCCGCGTACATGTGCCAGTTACAGAATTGAAACGATTCACCCATGTCAAATACAAAAAGCGAAAACAAAATAGGTCCCAAAATGCTACCCTGCGGGACTCCACTTTTCACATACATTCGCCTCGACTGCGCTCCATTCCATGTCACCGACTGCCCACGTTCATGTAGGTAATCCTGAAATAGACTCAATGTTTCCTCCGAAAACCCTAAGAAGTGCATTTTTGCTAGAAGCAGCTCAAAATTTACAACGTCGAATGCCTTTCTTTGATCTAAGAGGATTAAAAATGTCAACATGGAGTCGTCCATCGCACGAGCAATATCATTAGTTACCTTTAATAAAGCCGTCACCGAACTATGACCCCCCCGAAACCCGGACTGAAACCCAGGCAACAACGAATTCCGCTCGAGATAGGTCCGCACCTGATCCGCAACAACCCGCTCAAAAACTTTAGATAACGTTGGCAGCAAACTTATTGGCCTATAATCTAATAAATTTTTAGGAGAATGAACCTTTGGTATTGGCAACACGTAAGCCGTCTTCCACACCTCCGGAAAGGTCCCCGCGCTAATGCAATCATTTACAAGTTCCGCAACAACTGAAACGCAAAAAGGTGCAACCAGCCCAAGCATAACACTGTTTATACCGTCCACGCCATAAGAGACCGTCTTTATGCCGTTGATAATCTTTATAACCTCTTCAGCCGTTACCGGGGTGATCGAGAAGGCTAGATCCTCTCTATATTTATTTTGCCGGTAAAACTCAATCAAATTATCGTCAATAACATTATCGTCTGCGATGTTAATGAAGAATTTATTCAAGTCATCAAGTTCCAATATTTCAGGACCCAAATGTTCCCCGCACATGCGGTTTCTAACCCTTCCTAGATTCCACGACCTTAATACTTTCCAAAGCTCGGCAGCATTGTTACCACAGCGCTCAATTTCATGTGTCAAGAACGCATTTTTTTCGCGCCTTATGGCTTGGTCAGTGTAATTTTTCAATGCGATATAATATTGTTTATGCTGCAGTAACCCCGTTCTTGCAAACCGCTTCAGCGCCCTATTGCGAATCAAAATTATTTTCCTGATGACAAATGTGATATACGGCTTCCTGCCAGCCGAACGAAGCTCGCGCAAGGGAGCATGCCTGTCAAACAAATGAAGCACCGTCTCATTAAACTTTGCCACCCTCAAATTAATGTCCTCAATCGAACGCAATGCATCCCAGTTAGTCCTTCTCGCGTCCCGCTCAAATTCAACCCGATCAATTCCACGCAGATTCCTCGTCCGTACCGGTCTTTTTGTTGGCAGGGTTACCTGCAGCTCAATATAGCACGTTACCAGCAAGTGATCGGTAATGTCACCCAAATCGAAGTTTTCTGGTTTAGCCACCTTCAACAAACCGCTCACAAAAATGACATCAATTAAAGTTTCGCTTGTTGCTAAGATCCGCTTGTCTTCATATTTGGTAACTAAAGCCGTCCAGATAATGTCATAATTTTTGGCGGTTGGCGTTATTCCCGAGCAAACACTCAGTGCCTTTCCCGTAAGCTTGCCTAACAAGTAATGTAATTTGTTTATCGGGTCAACCTCGGTATTTTCATGAATCAAACTTTTGAAAGTCTCATAAAAAACTGGCCATTCAGCTGCGCTACCACTAAAGCCTGGTAATTAAATTTTCGGAAGCTTTACTAAAAAAATATGCGAGCTATTTGGTGATGTTATTGGCTTGGACTCAGATAGTAGATTAACACGTTTAGCACTACTTTTTATATAACCACACATTTCATCTACAGTGTCCAAAAGATTATCACCTGGCGTAAATTCTTTATCCAACTTCATGCCTAACTCGTTTATTTGATCTAGCACGTCACTAATAGCGATTATTGTTTCCTCAAAAGTTTCATATCTAATTTTAAAATAATCGAGCTCCTTTTTTTCGTTGAGCTTTTTGCTTGAATCGTAAAGTCGTTGACTGCGAAGAAACAATGTTTCCTTTTCTCTCTCAAGAACTTTTAACTTGTTTGCGTCCATTTTCCAATAGAAAATTTTATAATATTTGGGTATATGCGAGCAAATGCGTTAATATTACCGATTAACCGTAAGCGTAGCGTGCAGGAGGAAAAATTGCCATTGCCAAAAAAAGGCGAAGATCAAAACTAGAAAGTTTTAAGCGTAATAGCGCGAAAGTAAACGGTAAAATAGACGAAACTATAATGCGAAAGCGGAAGGCAGTATCCTGTTAACGAGGGACCAAACAAATGTTAGCGCCACCACGTATTCGAGTGGAGGATTATGAATAAGCTGATACTAAACTTATCTTTCACTTTCAATAACGCCCGATCTGATGCTGAACTCTAGGGGTTTAAACAGGTAGGGTAGGAAGGTAGGAATTTGGATGCCTAGAATTCGATGACCAACTACGGATGCGTTCTCTATTAATTTCCGTCCGCGTACTTCGGTTACTTATTTTCTACTAACTAAAAACCACCATTGTCGCTTTCGCTCTAGCTTTTTATATTAAAGTTAGATAGTGGTGTAGCAAATTAAACAGATTTAAAAATAACGAAATAGAACCTATTCCTAGCGCCGACAGCGTGTTTTATTACAACAAAAATAGAAAATCTAGAGGAAAACTGTAAAAGTACAGATAAATCACAAAATTTCTAGCGGCAGTGTAATATTAATGTAAAATTACCTGCTTTAAATTTACCTGATTTTACCGGAAGTTATTGTGAATGGATTCCATTCAGGGATTCGTTTAAGGCTTCACGATAATCAACAGTTAAACGATTGTCAAAAATTGCATTATTTGCGATCGTGTATAGAGGAAGAAGCTTTCCGTACGGTTGAATTCTTAGCTGCATCTGCCGACAATTACAGTCAAGCATGGTTGTTGTTAGAGAAACGTTACGAAAACAAAAGACTGATCGTGCAAGATCATGTCATCTCGATATTGAGTTTGCCGGAAATAAGCAAAGCAAATTGTTCAATGTTGCGGCAATTTTTGTATAAGCTAAATAGTCAATTAGCAGCATTGAAAGTGTTAAAAATGGCTCTGGCTCATTGGGACGCATTATTAATTCCAATAGTGGTATCAAAATTGGACTTAATCACCAAGCGTGATTGGGAAGCGTCTCTTAACGTGGAAGTTTCGCAGCAAAAGGAATTTATTGAATTTTTAGAAAAGAAATGTGCCGTATTAGAAGCATTAGATAATGGTAGCAAATTAACCAGCAATAAGGAGACGCCATTGCGTACCAAGTCGATTGTTTCCTTTGCAATTACGAGTAAAAAGAGTCAATACTCATGCATTAAATGTAAAAAGTTACATGGACTTCATCAATGCGATAAGTTTGCAAATCTTAGCATTACTGATAGAACCGCGTTAGTTAAACAACATAAGTTGTGTTTTAATTGTCTTCGCCCAGGTCATAGGAATTTTAATTGCTTATCAAATAGAGTTTGTCGTACCTGCGGTGGTAAACATAATTCTTTGCTACAAAAACCCAAACCCCCATAAAGGTCAATGGTCGAAAAAAGTGAAAGTCTGGAAGAAAGCCAGGTATCCGCCCTTTGCATGAGCAGGGACCGTGGGAATGTGCTGCTTTCTACTGCCGTAGTGTTGTTGCAAAACGCTTCAGGGAATTTTGTTGAATGCAGATGTTTGCTGGATTCTGCATCGGAAATAAACATAATTACGGAGAGAATGTGTAGGAATTTACATTTGAACAAGAAGAACGGTTCAATTAAAATCAATGGTATAAATGGTAGAAAAAGTAGAGCTAATAATTCTACCAGAGTGTAAGCTATGTCATGCAACAAGGATTTTTCTAAGTATATTAATTGCATTATCATGAACAAAATCACATCTAACGTACCTAACTCTTCGCTTGATAGCAGTAAAATTGATATTCCATCAGGATATACTTTAGCAGACCCTAATTTTAATATTCCAGCTCCGATAGATTTATTAATTGGTGCTCGCCAGTTTTGGGAGCTGATAGGCTGCAAGAAAATTAAGATTCCACACTCTCAATTATTATTAACGGATTCTAGGCTTGTCTGGACATTAGGCGGAATTATTGGTAGTGACAAATGTAAGAATTCAGTTTCGGTCAGTATTAGTAGTTGTTATTTGTCACGTACCGACAATCAGAATGTAGTCTCCAATGATTTGGTGAAACGTGTCTGGAAACAAAAGGAGATCCAAGAATCGACAGCATTTGAGCAAAGGAGGGTTGTGCGCTCACAGCAAAACTCTTCTAATTTGATTACTCGCAGTGACATGGATGAATCGTTTCAATACTGTAACTGGCACATGTACGCGGATGATGTGCAGGCGTACGTGTCCTTTAAAGTTGCGGAGTTGCGGACTATATATATATATATAATGCCTTTACAATTGCAGGATAGAAAACTGTGGTTTCAGGGTTCTAGGTTTTTGCAATATAGCAAATATCAGTGGCCTAATTACAACAAAGAAGCTGGCGATATCGATTCAATCAACGAAGATAAACTGGGTACCTAAGTAATGGTGGAAAGAAAAAACTCCGATTTGTCATGTTTTTCTAAATTTTCTAAATTCATAAGGCTTAATCATGTAATAGCTTATGTGTTGCGTTTTGTGCATAACGCAAGAAATCCTGATAGTCATTTGATTGGAAATCTAAATGAAAAGGAATTAAATAAAGCCTACAAAGCTGAGGTTAGAATTATTTAGAAAGAAGAACTTTCTGATGAGCGAAAGGCGCTCAGTAGAATTATGAATTTTCATAAATCAAATAAATTATTATCATGGGATCCGTTTTTAGATGGTGATCCAATAATTAGAATAAATGTTAGAAGTAGGCACTCAATGTGTAGCTATAATAGGAAGTCTCGGATTGCTTTTCCCGAAACAAATAATGCAAAAGGGCATTATTCTTATGGTTTTGGTGCTTTCTACAAATGTCATGTCACACCTAGGGGTCTAAATTTTAATGGTTTAACGGAGAGACTGATTCGATCCGTAAAGCTTCATTTAAAACGAATACTAGGTAATGCTTCATTAACATATGAAGAGATGAAGCATTACTTATTCAGATAGAGGAGGTCATTAATTAGCATCCTTTGATTCCCTTATCCAATGATCTAAATAATTCTACACCACTGACACCGGCCTATTTTATCATTGGAGCATTTCTTACTTCTCCTGAGGACCACGAATTAACTTCAGTGGCCATCAACAAACTGTCCAGGTACCAACGTATTGGGCAGTTGCGCCAACATTTTTGGCGCCGGTATTACAAAGAAGTGGTGACGCATCTGCAGATTCTTCAAAAGTGGAAACAATCTCCAGAAGCAAAGATGGATATTGGGATTTTAGTAATTATCGGTGAAGACAATGTGGCACCGTTAAATTGGAAACTAACACGAGTTGTTCCATTGCATCCAGGGCAAGACGGCATTATTCGTGTGGTTTCAGTGCGCTCTTCAAGTGGAGTGTTTCGCCGGGCTGTGAGCAAGCTTTGTCCGTTACCCCAAGACGAGGGTTAATTAGAAACTGTTCTATTCATGGTCTGTACCAACACCAGTAGCAGATGTCTTGAGCTACAACGTTTTCGCTTTTGTGTTAGTGTCGGGTGTATCATGGGCAATTTTCGCGATTGTTAGTGAAACACTGGACAATGTTTCTTGACAAATTTATTTTGATATATTTTTATGAATTGTGATTTTTGATTTGATTTGTATAATTTAATCCATTTTGTGTCGAACGACCAGTCCTAAATTAGTTTTAGTTGGTTCGATCTGATTCTCAGATTTAATATGTTCGTGGATTTTATTATAATTATTTGTCGTTTTTTATAATTCTAATCTAACCTTGATTTGAGAATTTATATGGTATTTGATATCTGTGTATTTAGTCAACTGATTTTGTGTAATTTGAGTTTAATTTTCAGTTTGATGTTTAGTTTAGGATTTGATATCTTTGATTTCTTATTTTTATGAATTGTAATTTTTAATTTGTCATGTATAGTTTAATTCAATTTCATTTCGAATGGCCAGTCCTAAATTAGTTTATGATTTAGTATGTTCGTGGAATTTGTCGTTTCTTATAATTCAAATCTAACTTTGATTAAGAATTGGTTATCTTTGTAGTAGTCAGTTTTAACCGATTTTGTGTCCAGTTTTCAATTTGGTATTTAGTTTAGGATTTGATATATTTGATTTTGATGCATAATTTAATCTAGTTAGTAATTTTTGTTCACATTATTGACATTCGTCAATGAGGGGGAGTATGTAGCCGCCGGTTACATAGTTTTGCTAGGTTCCATTGTTAACCGTCTCTGGAATTTAAGTCAAGTTGGGTTTTCCCAAATTGTTCGTTAAGGGATGGGGAAAACCCACCGGTCAATAACTTAGATAGGGCAACAATAAATCCACGTGACTTTACCTGTATAAATACCAGGGATTGTTGGCAATGGGTTGTTACTCCTCTACAGTTCATACAAGAAGCATGTGCTTTCTTAGCTGCTTCTCTCCACCAAGTATGTAACAAAATAAAAGATTTTCGTGTATACCAACAAAGTACAAACTTTCTTATACAGAATCAATTTATTATATAGCTTGCATTACTGAAATAGAACATTTAGTTAAAACTACTCGATTAGAAGATATTGAAACTCATCACTACCTGTTAATACAATCAATGATTTCTCAATTTTTAACGACTTTCTAAATCACATACGATATCTTCGAGAAAATTGAAATTGCAATCACCTTTTCAAAATGAAATACATTTCATAATTTAATAATAGAACCAAATGATCTTCTACCAAAAATTGCAAACATCAACAGCCAAGTAAACGGTTTCAAATTGCCTTTTGAACCAGTATTAGAAAATATCTTAGTGTTCGAAAAATCAAAGAAAATCAAAAGTTATAGTAGAAAAAATCAGATTATGTTTGCTTTAGAAATACCGATCGACGCAGCCGAAAATTATAACTATTTTCACCTATACTCGTTACCATTTCCAATATTAAATTTTTTCAAAACAATTATACCTTATTCCAAATTCCTTCTCCTTAACGAAAATAACTACGCATTTTCGGATGTCCAATGCCAAGAGGTTAAAAATAGAAAAATTTTATGTGAAAAAGCAAACTTAGCAAAAATCAGTGACGGAGCCCCATGTGAAATCGAGCTGTTAAAATTTTCCACCAACACCACCAATTGTCAGTTCGTACCAATACATTTAACCACCATAAAATATCCAGAAAGTCGAAGATAACAAGTGGATTATAGTCACACCCAATACCATCGTAGTGCAACAAAGATGTGGTAACAATAGGGAAGACGTTCCATTAAATGGAAGGTACCTGATCGAAATTTACAACTCATGCCAAGTGCAAATCAAAGACACTATTATAAAAACTTTTCTGGACCCCCAACCAAATTTCAAATCAATAACGTTACCCCCCATTCAACTTGTCAAAGACATTTTCAGTGAACGTGAACTTAAGCGTGAACTCTTAGACATTAAAACCATTGACTTGGACAATATTAAAAGTGTTTCCAGTGCCCTTATCAATCAGAAACTTAAGTTAGATATAATTGATGATCCACCAATACATTTTCAAAAACTTAGCTTTTGCACAATTCTATTATACGTTTTATTAGTTATAGGGATCATCTACATGTTGTACCATCGTTTTGCCCAATCATCGAAGTTTTCCAGATTAGCGAAAAACTCGAAAAAAAACCCACAAAATCTACAAGGCCATGGGAATCAACCAACGAACTCTGTGACAATCCCACAGTTTTTACTAACGGCGGAGGAGTTACATGACTGCTAATCTATGAAGAAATGCTGATATGATGAGAACATCTCGTCGCCGACGCCGGCGCTAAGTCAGCATGTTGTAGTTTATAAAAGTAGCTGCATTATAATAATAAGTTAGAATTTTGCTTTTATGTGTTAGGTCGTAGTCTCTCAGTTGTAATTTTGTTGCTTCGTAGTAAAATTAAATTTTTAAAAACTGATTTTAATTTGCTCGGAAGTTAACTTGCTCACTCATCGAGCTGATCAGCATGTCTGTAGCTTGCCTAGTTTCAGAAAAATCGAGAATCATGTGCAATTTTACAACATTCAAATAAAAAAACCTTTTCAAAAGAACTTCATTCTTTCAATTGCTATAAGATTTATCACTCAGAGAAGTAATTTGAATGCAAACATTTAGAGCTGATCAGTTCTTCTGTAACTTGCTCAGTTTTCGAAAAATCAAGTACTACGTGCAATATGACAACGTCCAACCAACGGCAGCTTTTTAAAAGAAGTTTTCTCCATCAAATAACAGGAAACTAGGCATACAGAAAAAATTATTAAATACGAACTCATTGAGCTAATCAGTTTCTCTGTAGCTTGTATATTTTTCAGATTCGAGCATGAAATGCAATATGTCAAGGTCCAAAGAATTCAAACTTATAAAAAGAAATTCATTCCCACAATTGCTATGAAATCTTTAGTAAGTAATTTAAAGGCGAACCCATGGAGCTAATCAGCTTCTCTGTAGCTTGCTTAGTTTTCAAAAAATCAGGCATCATATGCAATATGACAACGTCCAATCAACGGAAGCTTATAAAAAGAGGTTTTTTCCTTCAAATATTAGGAAACTTGTCACACAAGGAAGAAGTATAAATACGAACTCATTGAGCTAATCAGTTTCTCTGTAGCTTGCTTAGTTTTCGAAAATCAAGAATCATGTGCAATTTGACAACATCCAAATAAAAAACTTTTTAAAAAGAACTTCATTTTTTCAATTGCTATAAAATTTATCACACAGAGAAGTAATTTGAACGCAAAGTTTTGGAGCCTATCAGTTCCTCTGCAACTTGATTTGTTTCGAAGAATCGAGTACTATGTGCAATATGACAACGTCCAACCAACAAAAGCTTTTCAAAAGAAGTTCTTTTAGCCGATTACAAGAAAACTAAGCACAGAAAGAAGAAATTTGATTAATAATAATAATAATAATAATAAGAACTTTGTTAAAATTTGAAACGGTGAAGAGGTCAGCATTGCTGGTTTCCACTCTTACCAAGTACAGAGTCATCATTAACAATATAATAATATTATTTTTCTCTTTTCGGCCGTAACAGACCACAGGTATAAAATTAAAAATATTCTCTCAAAAAGCTAAGTAAATACACATTTATGTAAATGCACCCGTATACAAAAATTAAAATTAATAATTAAGAGCGGCATAGGGATTTTCTAGCAAATTCCGCGTTAGCATTTTCTTAAAGTTGTTCGGATTTTCAGCCCCCAGGAACTCGGAGGCAAATCTGTTATACAGTAGAGCAGACAGGATGCCAAAGCTAGCCTTAAAAGCTTTCAAGCGACAACGGGGAACATCGCACAGGTGACGGTTACGCAACTGAAAATCTGCAGCTGTGTTATGACGCTGATACCTGGGAGTGACAAACTGAAACAGATAGGTGGGAGCGCCAGTATTTAAAATCTTGTACAGGATGCAGCAGTACCGCAACACTGCACGATCGGTGAACTTTAAGATACCCAGACGCTCATAATGTGGAGTAATATGTTCCCGCCTATTTATGCTAAATGCAAACCTGAGAGAACAATTTTCGACGACTTATATTTTATGTTGAAACTCCCGGGACAGAAACCAGTAGTAAACGCAGGAGCTATAGTCAAATCTATTCATAATCAGAGAATTGACCAGCATAAATTTGACGTCCTGAGGCAAAATATTCTTGAAAGAAAACAGGCATCTTAGCTTCGCGTACGCAAAGCCACACAACTCCGTGACATGCCGTCGAAAAGACAAATGCTGGTCTATAGTAACCCCCAGGTCTCTGCCCATTTCCCTACATTCGATGACACGTCCATTCAAGATGACAGGTGTTGTGCGATTAAACTCAGCCCTGTCGCGACTCGCACGTGTCCCCACGCACAATAAAATACATTTCTCGGCGTTGAGCTTAAGTCCATGTTTAACCGACCAGTGGAAGACCGCATCCAGGTTAGCATTAAGTTCGTCGATTATTGAGTCAGGACCAGACGGATCGGCAGTCATATAGATTTGAGTGTCGTCAGCGTAGATATGGTGCCCGCAACTATGCGTCAGGACTTCGGGAAGACTGGATGTATATACTGAAAACATAATGGGTCCCAGCACACTACCCTGCGGCACTCCGCCAGAGACATCCAGTTCGTCGGATAGTTGATCCTGAATCCTCACAGCCTGCGTCCGCGCCGACAAGTAGCTTCGAAACCAACCAACTGCACAATCGCTGAATCCGAAATAATGAAGCTTTGCGACCATCAACTTATGATCAACCATATCAAAGGCCTTACTGTAATCTAACAGAACAATATATGTTACCTTTGAGTTATTTTTTCCAGCAGCCACATCGTTAGTAACCCTTAGCAGCGCCGTGGCCGTGCTGTGACCTTTTGTAAAACCAGACTGCATAACAGGCAACAAAGAATACCGTTCAACATGTTCCGTAAATCTTGCCCTCAGAGCAAGCTCCAATAGTTTTGAGCAGCAAGACAGGATACTAATGGGGCGCAGATGCTTCATCTCCGCTGCCACCGGCACTTTAGCCAGCGGTGTTACAATAGCCTTTTTCCAGGCCAGAGGCACCACCCCACGATTCAGGGAAACATTAATAATGTGAGTTACCGCTCTGAGGCAAAACGGAAACACAAGCCTGAGCATTCTTAATCCTATATCATCCGCTCCACGAGCACCAGATCGAAGCGATGACAACATGTCCATGACCTCCTCCTCGGACACTGGTCTCCAAGACAACATCCGCTGCATCGAAGGATGAACGGAAGCGTTAAACTCGTCCAGGGTGCCACCGTCAATCGGTATTCCAGGAATACTAAGGAAGTAGGAATTTATGTCGTTTGGGTTAGCAAGCAGAGGCGAAATCCTGTTTCTAGGTTTCCGGTGAACACGTAATCCTGCGAGCGTCGACCACAACGCTCCGGTGTCGGACGGCCTCGGTCAGAAAATTTCTCATATCTATGTAAAACTTCAGATGGACAACATTCCCCGTTCTGCGATATTTCCTAAACGCAGATTCTTTTAGTTTGATCATTTTGCGAATGGTGAAAGTGATGTACGGTCTTGAACTCTTTCTGCACACAACGGTCCGAAGCGGAGCATAAACATCAAACAGAGCCCGGACTGCGCCGTTTAGAAATTCCACTTTCTCATCAATACTTTCCAGCCCCAAGACGCGGTCCCAATCAACAATTTCAGCATCACTAGCAAAAGCTTCAGGTTGCATACTCCTAAAATCTCTGAAGCAAACTCGTCGCGGAGCACCTCGTATGAATGAGTAGGCAAGCGTGCAGTAGGTCAAACGCTGATCAGAAATTCCCAGCAAATCAATTGTCCCAGAGTCAATCACCCTCTCATCTCTCAGCACACAAATGAGGTCGATCAACGTAACAGAGGTCCCAGCAATCCTAGTAGGCTCTTCAATAATCTGTCGCAAGTCCAACGCATCCAGAATCCCAGCAAGCGTGCGGGCGCCGCGAGAGGTAGACCCGAGAAAATCAACGTTAAAATCACCCACAACCACTACACGGTCCGAATCAGATGCAGTATTACCAATTATCTCCTCCAAAACTGACAGGCTGAATATAGTACTTGATGGCGGCCTATAAACCACCCCAAAAGCTATCTTTATATTTCTTATAAATATTAATATCCATAAATGCTCCAAGCCCTCTGCGTCCGCCTTGTC
Organism: Pyrochroa serraticornis; assembly: GCA_905333025.2. Lineage (NCBI taxonomy): Eukaryota > Metazoa > Arthropoda > Insecta > Coleoptera > Pyrochroidae > Pyrochroa > Pyrochroa serraticornis. The sequence goes on along the minus strand of HG995157.1, from coordinate 105,606 downwards.
ATTTTCCATAACTCTAAACTTTATTCGGTGGCTAACATAGCAACAAACACCGCCACCCCTCGATAACCTGTCCGCTCGGACAAGCTGGCAGCCTTCGACCGCAAACAATTCAGATGAGTCTTCCGGCTTTAGCCACGTCTCAGAAAGTGCAAGGATGTCAAAATTGTTGCTCTCTACAAACATCACAAACTCACAGAAACAAGAGATAAGGGACCTTATATTTACGTGGCAGAACGACAAGAATCCAGCCCCACAGCCAAGTCTGCCTTGTGCTGGCAAACCATCGGCGTCATCATCAGACGTAGAACTTGCCGAGCCATCAGAGATTACCGAGGTGACACTCCTCCCAAATACAGAAGATATGGGCCCAGCATCCACGCAGCCATTTCCAGGCCCAGAACCCTCCTCCACACTGCAATCAGTTACGCACAATAATTGCTAGGAGACTGCAGTCCTCGAGGCACTGTTATCGCAAACCCCAAACAGATCAAACCTAAGTTTTGCCAGCGATCTTATATAGGACGAGCACTTATCTAGGTCTCAAGCTGCGTGTGCAACACTCACACCAACGTCGCGTCCCTTGTTATAATTTATGCAGTTTATACACCGATATTGACTTTTTTGTTCAGATGTTAGAGAACACTTCTTGATTGGGGTGCTCCTCTGAACATAGGGGACAAATGGGACTCTCCTTTCTAGTGCATCGATCAGCTACATGGTTGAAACCGTTGCAAGAAAAATATCTACGCAGCGAAACAGCTTCATATACAGAGCAGCCGTCCAGGCCAACAAGCACATGGCCTACATCTAAAAACTTCCTGTACGTGACCGCGTCAAGTCGCACCGTGGCCTGTAATAATTCTGAATTTTTCTTAACAGCACTAACAGACAGTACCACACACACCGATTCCGAAGCGAATAAAGAATCATTTTGTTTTCTCAAATATTCCGCAAGAGTAGAGCGGTCAACTGCCTCAGACATGCCAACAATTCGAACATTCGGAGACAGACCCTTAAGCTCACGCACCTCATAAGACTGGGACAGCTTCTCTCCCGCCACCCCACGGAACTTCAAAGATGCAGCGGCGTCGCGACATCGCAAAATTACTGCACCATCCTTAAGCTGAGTCACCCGCTTGATGTCAATACCTGCAGCTACCGGATCAACCTTACTAAGTATATCTGCCTTGGTTTTAGAAACAAACTGCACCCCTACTACCAGCCTAACAAGCACCTTCGTCTGCGCGCTTCTCGAAGCAATATCTGCGTAAAGCCCACCACCAGACATTCCGCGAGCGGGATGGACCAAGCCTCCCGAAGAACCCGCAGTCCCCCGCGTCCCGATGGCCCTTGCAACAGTGTCAGAAATGCTCCGGGATGACGTCTCAGACACCGAAGCAAGCCGGGGCAGTGCATGATCCATAAGTTCCTTTTTAAAATCCTCCATGTTCTTAGAAAGAACAGCCAATATCTCGTCAAGCTTATCCTGAAAAAGTTTGCCCAGGCCATCCCGATCGACAGTCATACAATCCCGCTGGCACCCATCGCATCTCCAGGAGAGCCCCCTAGTGCCTTTAAGAAATTTCACTAATTCGCGCGGAAGCTGGGCACATTCCAAATGAATTGAGGCATTGCAAGTACCGCCGCACAAAAGTCCGGGCGACGATAAAGAAAAAGCCGCCCCACACGCATCGCAAACAGGAGCCATGACAAAGCAAGGGCAGCCTATCGCAGGGAGTCCCGGCGGTCACCGGCAACAAGTCGCCACCAAGTGCCCCTATTTTTTACACTGGTTCCGTACGGAGGAGCAACGAGCCGTGGCAAACCGCAGTGAGCGGACACCACAAGCGAGTTATTTATCAATCAATGCTATAACTCACGCTTATCAGCGACACTGATAAGGGAAAAAAGCATAAACAATTCGACTAAGTTGCCAAAATCCCCGATCCAGTCCCTCAACTTCAAGAAAAATCAACTCCATCAGAACGAGCAACTCACCCCTAACAGGCGGATAGCAAACAACTCAAAAAAATTGCAGAGTAGCATAAGTGAAGAAAGCGAAAATAAAAAGATAGCAACGCCACACCAACCAAACCATGGCGATTTTTCACCATCAATTACGAGCTAATGGAGCAAATCAGCTTCCCTGTAGCTTGCTTAGTTTTCGAAATTCGCGCAGCAAATTCAATATGGCAGCGTCCAAACAACGGAGGCCTATAAAAATAACTTTTTCCCTTTAATTGCTAAGAAATTTGTCACACGGAGAAGCAGTTTGAACGCAGACTTCTGGAGCTGATCTGTTCCTCTGTATCTTGCTTAATTTTTGAAAAATTAAGCATCATTTACAATATGACTACGTCTTAAGAATGGAAGCTTATAAAAAGAAATGAATTCTTCAAATTGCTATGAAATTTCTACAAGCAGAGAAGTAATTTTAATGCAAACTCATGGAGCTTATCAGCTTCTCAGTTGCTTGCTTAGATTTTGAAAAATCGAGAATCATGTGCAATATGACAACATCCAAATAAAAGAGCTTTTAAAATGAGCTTCATTTCTTTAGTTGCTATAAGATTTATCATACAGAGCAGTAATTTGGATGCAAACATTTTTGCAGCTAATCAGTTCCTCTGTAGCTTGCTTAGTATCCGAAAAATCGAGTACTATGTGCAACATGACAACATCTAAACAGCGGAAGTTTCCAAATGAAGTTCTTTCAACCAATTACACCGAAACTTGGCACACCAAGAAGAAATTTAAATACAAACTCATGGAGCAAATCAGTTTCTCTGTAGCTTGCTTAGTTTTGGAAGTTCGAGCGACATGACAACGTCCGAATAACGGAAGCCTATAAAAATAAGTCCTTCCCTCCAATTGCTAGGAAATTTGTCACGCAGAGAAATAATTTTAATGCAAATTCATAGAGTTAATGAGTTTCTCAATAATTGCACTAGTTTTTGATAAAACAGGCATCATATGCAAAATAGTAACATTCAAATAACGGAAGCCTTTGAAAATAAATTCATTTATCCTATTGCTATAAAATTTGGCAGACAGAGAAGTAACTTTTGGAGCTAGTTAGTTCTTGTGTATCTTGCTTAATTTTCAAAAAATTGTGCATCATATGCAATATGACTACGTCCAAAGAATGGTAACTTATAAAAAGAACTTCATTCCTCCAATTCCTATGAAATTTCCACACGCAGAGTGAGCAGGCTAAATGAAGTGCTGCAGTGCTTTTATAATTACAAAAAGTACAAATCTTCCATTTCGCTCAACAGGACGATCGGGTGTCGCTCCGTTGGAATCTTGGTTTATGGTGCTTCTTTTACCTGATTGCTGGTTGAGTTTATTATGAACTGAATGCTCTTGATTCCTTCTTTGTGGTGTGGTGTCTCGTTGCACGGCCGGATTGGCAGATTTTGGGTGGTTTGAGGTTGTTTCCTTGTTTATTTCCGTTTTTTGCCGACCTGCCGACTAATCGCGCTGGTTTCTTCCGTGTTCTTATCGGGCAGATAGTTTCTTTTGTCGATTCGCCCGGCGCCTCCGTAATTTGTGCGGGCGGTCGTGCCTCGATAGGAGTTGTTGAGGATTTTTCGGGCGCGGCGGGCTTCCGGTGCCGCTCTCGCGGCCGGCAGCATCCCCGGGTTGGTGGAAGCGTGCTACGACGTTTCGTTTGGTAATCCGTGGTGGCTGTTGCAGCTCTCGGCCTACCATTCTTGGGAGGGACGTGGGTTACTGCGTCCTGGGTCGGCGTTGCTGTTTTTGCCAGCGGTGCCCTTGCTGTCCGGCCGCTTGGGTCCTTTCGAGCGGAGGAGGCGTGAGCTTTGCTGCGCCTTGGGGCTGGCTTGTCCGTCGTTGGCCGGGTTGTTGTTGTTGTTGCTGATGCTGTCGGTTCGGGCTTTCGTCGGGCATGTAATTTTCGTGTTGTAGCTGTGGTCCGGATTTTAGACGTGACGCTCCTAAGATCTTGTGCTCTCGCCTTTGCGGTAAATATGTGCATCTTTCCTGCAATGGTGTTCCGGATAATGCCCTTCCTTTCCTGATTTATATGCCTGGTCTTTCCTATAGGTGTGCTGTGTGCCGCGTGGGCAGTTTTTCTGATCATATCAGGGAGGTGTTTGAGGCCAAGTGCAGTGCATTTTTTAGTGGCTTGTCGGAGGAGTTTTCTCGCTTGGCTGCGGGTGTGGTGTCGGGGGCTGAAGGAACCTTTGCTGCACCCCGGTTTGCGCCGTCCTCGCGTTTGCCGGTTTTGTCGTCGTATGCGGATAGACTGGCGGGTCCACCGCGGTCGAGGTTGATCATTAGGCCGAATGATCGTGATCAGCCTGGCGCCAAAACCAAAGCTGACATTTTGAGGAATGTCAATCTTGTGGGAGAAGAAATAAATTTAAAAGATGTAAAATCGGTGAGGGACGGCGGCGTACTTATTGGCTGTGCTAGTGAGGGGGATGCTGAGAGATTGAGGGGGCTTGCGGAGGGCGGGTTGGCGGATTATAGCGTCCCTAGACTTGGTGCTTTTCGTCCCAGGGTGAAGATTGTTGGGTTTTCGGAGTGTTTTGATTCAGACGAGCTTATCGGTTTTCTCTTGAAACAGAACGGTGATATTTTTGGGCGCGATTCTAGTTGTGCGGTTATTCGGGTCTGGGCCACGAAAAAAAATGCCAAGGTGTTCCAGGCAATTTTGGAGGTGGATGTCGACTGTTATAATTTAATTTTTTCCTTTTTTTCTCTTTTCTTTTAATTTAATGAATTAATTAACCTACAGGTAACTACCCAATTACAGGCTAATAACTAAATAATAATTCTATAACATCATGTAAGGTAAGACACATTAACAGAATTAACAATTAAGAGATTAACAATTAACAGAAATAGCTCAATAACATTTTATTTCTTATTTCCCGCGGCGCTGCAGAAGAAATGTCTACCTCTTCACATACGCTGTTGTAAGCCTCACAAATGAAATTAATGGGGGCACCCTGTCCAATATTTATTCTACTCTTCCTGCTGTAGAATGTCAAGCATTCTCTAATGCCAGATCTAGGAACCCGAAAGTTTAGTTTGAACAAGACGTAGGAACATTCAAGCTTTCCACTCAATATTTTATGCAGAAGGAGAGCCGCAGTATATCGACGTCTATCCACCAATTCATTGAGTTCCAACTTAACAAGTAAACTCTTCTGAAGACAACCCCTTGACGGGTAACTCCCTTCGATCCTATAACACATATATTTACTAGCTCTTCTCAGTACTTTCTCTAAACTTTTTCTATGAACCAGGTATATGGGCGACCAAACAATAGATGCATACTCAAGTTTTGATCTAACAAGTGAACAATATAGTAACTTTATAGAGCTAGTGGAAGTAAACTCACTGGAATTTCTTATCTGAAAAAATAACATTTAATCTCCTTTTCTTTTCAAACGCTCGAATTTCGCATCAGAGCGTAACTTACCAGGTAAATCCCAAACCGTACGTACTAGCTAATTTCACCCCAACGCAAAAGTTGTTGGGATGCACCGCTTGATGCCAAAAAACTTTTTTTCGGTGAAATCTGCAGGTCCGTTTCATAGATACTCACAATAAAAAACGCCAAATGCCGTAATCGTCACCTTTTCGTGTGAAAGACACAAACTTCGCATCACAGATTTTTTTCTTAATATTCGTTTTTCCCAACTTTTTTGATACTATCAAAAAGTTTGTCTCATATGAATAAAGTGAATAATAAAAATGAAAAATTTTTTTTTACAAATTTTGAACTTAAAAAATTAAAAAAAACAAACTAAAACTATCCAAACCTTCAAATCTAAAAATTTTAGTGTATCTAACTTGTTGACCAAAATGGCCGCAATTTAAAATTTTTACCAAGGAAACAACATTTTGAAAAAATTTGTAAAAAAAATTTTTTCATCCCTTAATATGCGTTTTTCCCAACTTTTTTTTAATACCATCAAAAAGTTTGTCCCAATTGATAAAAATGAAAAAAAAATGTCTTCCTAGTTTTGGAAAAAAATAAAATTTTTTTTTCAAAAAATTTTTATTTTTTTCTCCAAATCCGAAAGTTCTAGCGTATTTAACTTGTTGACAAAAATGGCGACAATTGATATTTTTTGTTCAGAAAAAAATCGTAAAAAAAATTTTCATCCCTTAAAATGCGTTTTTTAGAAATTTTTTGATAACATCAAGAAATTGGTCTTAATTGATAAAAATAAAAAAAATACAAATTTTTCCTAATCTTGGACTTAGAAAATTTTTTGAAAAAAAAATTGAATTTTTTGTATCTCCAAATCCGAAAGTTTCAGCGTATTTAACTTGTTGAGCAAAATGGCCGCAATTTACATTTTTTGCCCAGAAAAAATTATATTCTGAGAAAATTCGTAAAAAAAACTTTTCATCCCTTAATTTGCGTTATTACCAACTTTTTTGATACAAACAAAAAATTTGTCTCAATTAATAAAATAAAAAAAAAAAAATTCCAAACTTTTAGACTTACAAAAATTTTCATAAAAACAAAATTCTTCATATATCCTAATCCGAAAGTTATAGCGTTTTTAATTTGTTGACCAATATGTCCGCCATAAAATTTTTTGCTCTGAAAAAATAACATTTAAAAAAAATTGTAGAAAATTTTTTTTATGCACCCAAATCCCACCCCATAAATCCGAAGCGGTACGCCCTAGGCAATTTCATCCCTGTTCAAAGTTGTTAGGACACACCGCTTAATGCCTAAAAAGCTTACTTCGTTGAAATCTACAGGTCAGTTTCAGAGAAACGCAGGTTTAAAAGCGCAAATTGCCGCAATCGACTCCTTTTTATGTGAAACGCTCGAATTTCGCATTACAGCAAAACCTACCACGTAAATCCCAAACCGTACGTCCTAGCTAATTTCACCTCTCTGCAAAAGTTGCTGGAACGCACCGCTGAATGCCGAAAAATTTTACTTCGACGATATTCGCAGGTCAGTTTCAAAGATACGCGCGTTTAAAACGGCAAATAGCCGTAATCGTCTTCTTTTCCTTTCAAACGCTCGAATTTCGCATCAGAGCATAACTTACCAGGTAAATCCCAAACGGTACGTCCTAGCTAATTTCACCCCAACGCAAAAGTGGTTGGGATGCACCGCTTGATGCCAAAAAACTTTTTTTTGGTGAAATCTGCAGGTCCGTTTCAGAAATACTCACAATAAAAAACGCCAAATGCCGTAATCGTCACCTTTTCGTGTGAAAGACACAAACTTCGCATCACAGATTTTTTTCTTAATATTCGTTTTTCCCAATTTTTTTGATACTATCAAAAAGTTTGTCTCAAATGAATAAAGTGAAGAATAAAAATGAAAAATTTTTGTTTTCAACTTTTGAACTTAGAAAATTAAAAAAAAAACTAAAACTATCCAAACCTGCAAATCTAAAAATTTTAGCGTATCTAACTTGTAGACCAAAATGGCCGCAATTTAAAATTTTTGCCAAGGAAACATAACATTTTGAAAAAAATTGTAAAAAAAATTTTTTCATCCCTTAATATGCGTTTTTCCCAACTTTTTTTTAAGACCATCAAAAAGTTTGTCAAAATTGATAAAAATGAAAAAAAAAATGTGTTCCTAGTTTTGGACTTAGAAAATTTTTTGAAAAAAAATTATTCTTTTTTTTCTCCAAATCCGAAAGTTCTAGCGTATTTAACTTGTTGAGCAAAATGGCCGCAATTTACATTTTTTGCCCAGAAAAAAATATATTCTGAGAAAATATGTAAAAAAAACTTTTTATCCTTTAATTTGCGTTATTACCAACTTTTTTGATACAAACAAAAAATGTGTCTCAATTAATAAAATAAAGAAAAAATTTCCAGACACTTGGACTTACAAAAATTTTCATAAAAACAAAATTCCTCATATATCCTAATCCGAAAGTTATAGCGTTTTTAATTTGTTGACCAAAATGTCCGCCATTAAGTTTTTTGCTCTGAAAAAATAACATTTAAAAAAAAATTGTAGAAAATGTTTTTTATGCACCCAAATCCCACCCCTTAAATCCCAAGCGGTACGCCCTAGGCAATTTCATCCCTGTTCAAAGTTGTTAGGACACACCGCTTAATGCCAAAAAAGTTTACTTCGATGAAATCTACAGGTCAGTTTCAGAGAAACGCAGATTTAAAAGCGCAAATTGCCGCAATCGACTCCTTTTCGTGTGAAACGCTCGAATTTCGCATTAGAGCAAAACCTACCACGTAAATCCCAAACCATACGTCCTAGCTAATTTCACCCCTCCGCAAAAGTTGCTGGAACGCACCGCTTAATGCCGAAAAAGTTTACTTCGACGATATCCGCAGGTCAGTTTCAAAGATACGCGCGTTTAAAACGGCAAATAGCCGCAATCGTCTCCTTTTCTTTTCAAACGCTCGAATTTCGCATCAGAGCATAACTTACCAGGTAAATCCCAAACCGTACGTCCTAGCTAATTTCACCCTAACGCAAAAGTTGTTGGGATGCACCGCTTGATGCCAAAAAACTTTTTTTCGGTGAAATCTGCAGGTCCGTTTCAGAGATACTCACAATAAAAAACGCCGAATGCCGTAATCGTCACCTTTTCGTGTGAAAGACACAAACTTCGCATCACAGATTTTTTTCTTAATATTCGTTTTTCCCAACTTTTTTGATACTATCAAAAAGTTTGTCTCAAATGAATAAAGTGAAGAATAAAAATGAAAAATTTTTTTTTACAACTTTTGAACTTAGAAAATTAAAAAAAAAAAAAAACTATCCAAATCTCCAAATCTAAAAATTTTAGCGTATCTAACTTGTTGACCAAAATGGCCGCAATTTAAAAATTTTACCAAGGAAACATAACATTTTGAAAAAATTCGTAAAAAAAATTTTTTCATCCCTTAATATTCGTTTTTCCTAACTTTTTTTAAATACCATCAAAAAGTTTGTCCCAATTGATAAAAGTGAAAAATAAAATGTGTGCCTAGTTTTGGACTTAGAAAATTTTTTGAAAAAAAATTATTCTTTTTTTCTCCCAATCCGAAAGTTCTAGCGTATTTAACTTGTTGACAAAAATGGCGACAATTGATATTTTTTGTTCAGAAATAAATTGTAAAAAATTTTTTTCATCCCTTGATATGCGATTTTTAGAAATTCTTTAATAAAATTTTTTTTTTCCAACTTTTGAACTTAGAAAATTAAAAAAAAAAAACAAAAACTATCCAATCCTCCAAATCTAAAAACTTTAGCGTATCTAACTTGTTGACCAAAATGGCAGCAATTTAAAATTTTTGCCAAGGAAACATAACATTTTGAAAAAATTTGTAAAAAAAATTTTTTTATCTCTTAATATTCGTTTTCCCAACTTTTTTTTAATACCATCAAAAAGTTTGTCCCAATTGATAAAAATGAAAAAAAAAATGTCTTCCTAGTTTTAGACTTAGAAAATTTTTTGAAAAAAAATTATTCTTTTTTTTGTCCAAATCCGAAAGTTCTAGCGTATTTAACTTGTTGACAAAAATGGCGACAATTGATATTTTTTGTTCAGAAAAAAATCGTAAAAAAAATTTTCATCCCTTAATATGCGTTTTTTAGAAATTATTTGATAACATCAAGAAATTGGTCTTAATTGATAAAAATAAAAAAAAAACAAATTTTTCCTAATCTTGGACTTAGAAAATTTTTTGAAAAAAAAATATAATTTTTTGTATCTCCAAATCCGAATGTTTCAGCGTATTTAACTTGTTGAGCAAAATGGCCGCAATTTACATTTTTTGCCCAGAAAAAATTATATTCTGAGAAAATTTGTAAAAAAAACTTTTCATCCCTTAATTTGCGTTGTTACCAACTTTTTTGATACAAACAAAAAATGTGTCTCAATTAATAAAATAAAAAATTTCCAGACTTTTGGACTTACAAAAATTTTCATAAAAACAAAATTCCTCATATATCCTAATCCGAAAGTTACAGCGTTTTTAATTTGTTGACCAAAATGTCCGCCATTAAATTTTTTCCTCTGAAAAAATAACATTTAAAAAAAAATTGTAGAAATTTTTTTTTATGCACCCAAATCCCACCCCTTAAATCCCGAGCGGTACGCCCTAGGCAATTTCATCCCGGTTCAAAGTTGTTAGGACACACCGCTTAATGCCAAAAAAGTTTACTTCGATGAAATCTACAGGTCAGTTTCAGAGAAACGCAGATTTAGAAGCGCAAATTGCCGCAATCGACTCCTTTTCGTGTGAAACGCTCGAATTTCGCATTAGAGCAAAACCTACCACGTAAATCCCAAACCGTACGTCCTAGCTAATTTCACCCCTCCGCAAAAGTTGCTGGAACGCACCGCTTAATGCCGAAAAAGTTTACTTCGACGATATCCGCAGGTCAGTTTCAAAGATACGCGCGTTTAAAACGGCAAATAGCCGCAATCGTGTCCCTTTCTTTTCAAACGCTCGAATTTCGCATCAGAGCATAACTTACCAGGTAAATCCCAAACCGTACGTCCTAGCTAATTTCACCCTAACGCAAAAGTTTGTTGGGATGCACCGCTTGATGCCAAAAAACTTTTTTTCGGTGAAATCTGCAGGTCCGTTTCAGAGATACTCACAATAAAAAACGCCAAATGCCGTAATCGTCACCTTTTCGTGTGAAAGACACAAACTTCGCATCACAGATTCTTTTCTTAATAATCGTTTTTCCCAACTTTTTTGATACTATCAAAAAGTTTGTCTCAAATGAATAAAGTGAAGAATAAAAATGAAAAATTTTTTTTTACAACTTTTGAACTTAGAAAATTAAAAAAAAAAAAAACTATCCAAATCTCCAAATCTAAAAATTTTAGCGTATCTAACTTGTTGACCAAAATGGCCGCAATTTAAAATTTTTACCAAGGAAACATAACATTTTGAAAAAATTGGTAAAAAAAATTTTTTCATCCCTTAATATTCGTTTTTCCTAACTTTTTTTTAATACCATCAAAAAGTTTGTCCCAATTGATAAAAATGAAAAAGAAAATGTGTGCCTGGTTTTGGACTTAGAAAATTTTTTGAAAAAAAATTATTCTTTTTTTCTCCAAATCCGAAAGTTCTAGCGTATTTAACTTGTTGACAAAAATGGTGACAATTGATATTTTTTGTTCAGAAAAAAATCGTAAAAAAAATTTTCATCCCTTAATATGCGTTTTTTAGAAATTTTTTGATAACATCAAGAAATTGGTCTTAATTGATAAAAATAAAAAAAAACAAATTTTTCCTAATCTTGGACTTAGAAAATTTTTTGTAAAAAAAATATAATTTTTTGTATCTCCAAATCCGAATGTTTCAGCGTATTTAACTTGTTGAGCAAAATAGCCGCAATTTACATTTTTTGCCCAGAAAAAATTATATTCTTAGAAAATTTGTAAAAAAAACTTTTTATCCCTTAATTTGCGTTGTTACCAACTTTTTTGATACAAACAAAAAATGTGTCTCAATTAATAAAATAAAAAATTTCCAGACTTTTGGACTTACAAAAATTTTCATAAAAGCAAAATTCCTTATATATCCTAATCCGAAAGTTATAGCGTTTTTAATTTGTTGACCAAAATGTCCGCCATTAAATTTTTTCCTCTGAAAAAATAACATTTAAAAAAAAATTGTAGAAATTTTTTTTATGCACCCAAATCCCACCCCTTAAATCCCGAGCGGTACGCCCTAGGCAATTTCATCCCTGTTCAAAGTTGTTAGGACACACCGCTTAATGCCAAAAAAGTTTACTTCGATGAAATCTACAGGTCAGTTTCAGAGAAACGCAGATTTAAAAGCGCAAATTGCCGCAATCGACTCCTTCTCGTGTGAAACGCTCGAATTTCGCATTAGAGCAAAACCTACCACGTAAATCCCAAACCGTACGTCCTAGCTAATTTCACCCCTCCGCAAAAGTTGCTGGAACGCACCGCTTAATACTGAAAAAGTTTACTTCGACGATATCCGCAGGTCAGTTTCAAAGATACGCGCGTTTAAAACGGCAAATAGCCGCAATCGTCTCCTTTTCTTTTCAAACGCTCGAATTTCGCATCAGAGCATAACTTACCAGGTAAATCCCAAACCGTACGTCCTAGCTAATTTCACCCTAACGCAAAAGTTGTTGGGATGCACCGCTTGATGCCAAAAAACTTTTTTTCGGTGAAATCTGCAGGTCCGTTTCAGAGATACTCACAATAAAAAACGCCGAATGCCGTAATCGTCACCTTTTCGTGTGAAAGACACAAACTTCGCATCACAGATTTTTTTCTTAATATTCGTTTTTCCCAACTTTTTTGATACTATCAAAAAGTTTGTCTCAAATGAATAAAGTGAAGAATAAAAATGAAAAATTTTTTTTTACAACTTTTGAACTTAGAAAATTAAAAAAAAAAAAAAACTATCCAAATCTCCAAATCTAAAAATTTTAGCGTATCTAACTTGTTGACCAAAATGGCCGCAATTTAAAAATTTTACCAAGGAAACATAACATTTTGAAAAAATTCGTAAAAAAAATTTTTTCATCCCTTAATATTCGTTTTTCCTAACTTTTTTTAAATACCATCAAAAAGTTTGTCCCAATTGATAAAAGTGAAAAATAAAATGTGTGCCTAGTTTTGGACTTAGAAAATTTTTTGAAAAAAAATTATTCTTTTTTTCTCCCAATCCGAAAGTTCTAGCGTATTTAACTTGTTGACAAAAATGGCGACAATTGATATTTTTTGTTCAGAAATAAATTGTAAAAAATTTTTTTCATCCCTTGATATGCGATTTTTAGAAATTCTTTAATAAAATTTTTTTTTTCCAACTTTTGAACTTAGAAAATTAAAAAAAAAAAACAAAAACTATCCAATCCTCCAAATCTAAAAACTTTAGCGTATCTAACTTGTTGACCAAAATGGCAGCAATTTAAAATTTTTGCCAAGGAAACATAACATTTTGAAAAAATTTGTAAAAAAAATTTTTTTATCTCTTAATATTCGTTTTCCCAACTTTTTTTTAATACCATCAAAAAGTTTGTCCCAATTGATAAAAATGAAAAAAAAAATGTCTTCCTAGTTTTAGACTTAGAAAATTTTTTGAAAAAAAATTATTCTTTTTTTTGTCCAAATCCGAAAGTTCTAGCGTATTTAACTTGTTGACAAAAATGGCGACAATTGATATTTTTTGTTCAGAAAAAAATCGTAAAAAAAATTTTCATCCCTTAATATGCGTTTTTTAGAAATTATTTGATAACATCAAGAAATTGGTCTTAATTGATAAAAATAAAAAAAAAACAAATTTTTCCTAATCTTGGACTTAGAAAATTTTTTGAAAAAAAAATATAATTTTTTGTATCTCCAAATCCGAATGTTTCAGCGTATTTAACTTGTTGAGCAAAATGGCCGCAATTTACATTTTTTGCCCAGAAAAAATTATATTCTGAGAAAATTTGTAAAAAAAACTTTTCATCCCTTAATTTGCGTTGTTACCAACTTTTTTGATACAAACAAAAAATGTGTCTCAATTAATAAAATAAAAAATTTCCAGACTTTTGGACTTACAAAAATTTTCATAAAAACAAAATTCCTCATATATCCTAATCCGAAAGTTACAGCGTTTTTAATTTGTTGACCAAAATGTCCGCCATTAAATTTTTTCCTCTGAAAAAATAACATTTAAAAAAAAATTGTAGAAATTTTTTTTTATGCACCCAAATCCCACCCATTAAATCCCGAGCGGTACGCCCTAGGCAATTTCATCCCGGTTCAAAGTTGTTTGGACACACCGCTTAATGCCAAAAAAGTTTACTTCGATGAAATCTACAGGTCAGTTTCAGAGAAACGCAGATTTAGAAGCGCAAATTGCAGCAATCGACTCCTTTTCGTGTGAAACGCTCGAATCTCGCATTAGAGCAAAACCTACCACGTAAATCCCAAACCGTACGTCCTAGCTAATTTCACCCCTCCGCAAAAGTTGCTGGAACGCACCGCTTAATGCCGAAAAAGTTTACTTCGACGATATCCGCAGGTCAGTTTCAAAGATACGCGCGTTTAAAACGGCAAATAGCCGCAATCGTGTCCTTTTCTTTTCAAACGCTCGAATTTCGCATCAGAGCATAACTTACCAGGTAAATCCCAAACCGTACGTCCTAGCTAATTTCACCCCTCCGCAAAAGTTGCTGGAACGCACCGCTTAATGCCGAAAAAGTTTACTTCGACGATATCCGCAGGTCAGTTTCAAAGATACGCGCGTTTAAAACGGCAAATAGCCGCAATCGTGTCCTTTTCTTTTCAAACGCTCGAATTTCGCATCAGAGCATAACTTACCAGGTAAATCCCAAACCGTACGTCCTAGCTAATTTCACCCTAACGCAAAAGTTTGTTGGGATGCACCGCTTGATGCCAAAAAACTTTTTTTCGGTGAAATCTGCAGGTCCGTTTCAGAGATACTCACAATAAAAAACGCCAAATGCCGTAATCGTCACCTTTTCGTGTGAAAGACACAAACTTCGCATCACAGACTTTTTTCTTAATAATCGTTTTTCCCAACTTTTTTGATACTATCAAAAAGTTTGTCTCAAATGAATAAAGTGAAGAATAAAAATGAAAAATTTTTTTTTACAACTTTTGAACTTAGAAAATCAAAAAAAAAAAAAAACTATCCAAATCTCCAAATCTAAAAATTTTAGCGTATCTAACTTGTTGACCAAAATGGCCGCAATTTAAAATTTTTACCAAGGAAACATAACATTTTGAAAAAATTCGTAAAAAAAATTTTTTCATCCCTTAATATTCGTTTTCCCTAACTTTTTTTTAATACCATCAAAAAGTTTGTCCCAATTGATAAAAATGAAAAAAAAAATGTCTGATTAGTTTTGGACCTAAAAAATTTTTTGAAAAAAAATTATTCTTTTTTTTCTCCAAATCCGAAAGTTCTAGCGTATTTAACTTGTTGACAAAAATGGCGACAATTAATATTTTTTGTTCAGAAAAAAATCGTAAAAAAAATTTTCATCCCTTAATATGCGTTTTTTAGAAATTTTTTGATAACATCAAGAAATTGGTCTTAATTGATAAAAATAAAAAAAAAACAAATTTTTCCTAATCTTGGACTTAGAAAATTTTTTGAAAAAAAAATATCATTTTTTGTATCTCCAAATCCGAAAGTTTCAGCGTATTTAACTTGTTGAGCAAAATGGCCGCAATTTACATTTTTTGCCCAGAAAAAATTATATTCTGAGAAAATTTGTAAAAAAAACTTTTCATCCCTTAATTTGCGTTATTACCAACTTTCTTGATACAAACAAAAAATGTATCTCAATTAATAAAATAAAAAATTTCCAGACTTTTGGACTTACAAAAATTTTCATAAAAACAAAATTCCTCATATATCCTAATCCGAAAGTTATAGCGTTTTTAATTTGTTAACCAAAATGTCCGCCATTAAATTTTTTCCTCTGAAAAAATAACATTTAAAAAAAAATTGTAGAAATTTTTTTTATGCACCCAAATCCCACCCCTTAAATCCCAAGCGGTACGCCCTAGGCAATTTCATCCCTGTTCAAAGTTGTTAGGACACACCGCTTAATGCCAAAAAAGTTTACTTCGATGAAATCTACAGGTCAGTTTCAGAGAAACGCAGATTTAAAAGCGCAAATTGCCGCAATCGACTCCTTTTTGTGTGAAACGCTCGAATTTCGCATTAGAGCAAAACCTACCACGTAAATCCCAAACCGTACGTTCTAGCTAATTTCACCCCTCCGCAAAAGTTGCTGGAACGCACCGCTTAATACTGAAAAAGTTTACTTCGACGATATCCGCAGGTCAGTTTCAAAGATACGCGCGTTTAAAACGGCAAATAGCCGCAATCGTCTCCTTTTCTTTTCAAACGCTCGAATTTCGCATCAGAGCATAACTTACCAGGTAAATTCCAAACCGTACGTCCTAGCTAATTTCACCCCAACGCAAAAGTTGTTGGGATGCACCGCTTGATGCCAAAAAACTTTTTTTCGGTGAAATCTGCAGGTCCGTTTCAGAGATACTCACAATAAAAAACGCCAAATGCCGTAATCGTCACCTTTTCGTGTGAAAGACACAAACTTCGCATCACAGATTTTTTTCTTAATATTCGTTTTTCCCAACTTTTTTGATACTATCAAAAAGTTTGTCTCAAATGAATAAAGTGAAGAATAAAAATGAAAAATTTTTTTTTACAACTTTTGAACTTAGAAAATTAAAAAAAAAAAAAAAACTATCCAAATCTCCAAATCTAAAAATTTTAGCGTATCTAACTTGTTGACCAAAATGGCCCCAATTTAAAAATTTTACCAAGGAAACATAACATTTTGAAAAAATTCGTAAAAAAAATTTTTTCATCCCTTAATATTCGTTTTTCCTAACTTTTTTTAAATACCATCAAAAAGTTTGTCCCAATTGATAAAAGTGAAAAATAAAATGTGTGCCTAGTTTTGGACTTAGAAAATTTTTTGAAAAAAAATTATTCTTTTTTTCTCCCAATCCGAAAGTTCTAGCGTATTTAACTTGTTGACAAAAATGGCGACAATTGATATTTTTTGTTCAGAAATAAATTGTAAAAAATTTTTTTCATCCCTTGATATGCGATTTTTAGAAATTCTTTAATAAAATTTTTTTTTTCCAACTTTTGAACTTAGAAAATTAAAAAAAAAAAACAAAAACTATCCAATCCTCCAAATCTAAAAACTTTAGCGTATCTAACTTGTTGACCAAAATGGCAGCAATTTAAAATTTTTGCCAAGGAAACATAACATTTTGAAAAAATTTGTAAAAAAAATTTTTTTATCTCTTAATATTCGTTTTCCCAACTTTTTTTTAATACCATCAAAAAGTTTGTCCCAATTGATAAAAATGAAAAAAAAAATGTCTTCCTAGTTTTAGACTTAGAAAATTTTTTGAAAAAAAATTATTCTTTTTTTTGTCCAAATCCGAAAGTTCTAGCGTATTTAACTTGTTGACAAAAATGGCGACAATTGATATTTTTTGTTCAGAAAAAAATCGTAAAAAAAATTTTCATCCCTTAATATGCGTTTTTTAGAAATTATTTGATAACATCAAGAAATTGGTCTTAATTGATAAAAATAAAAAAAAAACAAATTTTTCCTAATCTTGGACTTAGAAAATTTTTTGAAAAAAAAATATAATTTTTTGTATCTCCAAATCCGAATGTTTCAGCGTATTTAACTTGTTGAGCAAAATGGCCGCAATTTACATTTTTTGCCCAGAAAAAATTATATTCTGAGAAAATTTGTAAAAAAAACTTTTCATCCCTTAATTTGCGTTGTTACCAACTTTTTTGATACAAACAAAAAATGTGTCTCAATTAATAAAATAAAAAATTTCCAGACTTTTGGACTTACAAAAATTTTCATAAAAACAAAATTCCTCATATATCCTAATCCGAAAGTTACAGCGTTTTTAATTTGTTGACCAAAATGTCCGCCATTAAATTTTTTCCTCTGAAAAAATAACATTTAAAAAAAAATTGTAGAAATTTTTTTTTATGCACCCAAATCCCACCCCTTAAATCCCGAGCGGTACGCCCTAGGCAATTTCATCCCGGTTCAAAGTTGTTAGGACACACCGCTTAATGCCAAAAAAGTTTACTTCGATGAAATCTACAGGTCAGTTTCAGAGAAACGCAGATTTAGAAGCGCAAATTGCCGCAATCGACTCCTTTTCGTGTGAAACGCTCGAATTTCGCATTAGAGCAAAACCTACCACGTAAATCCCAAACCGTACGTCCTAGCTAATTTCACCCCTCCGCAAAAGTTGCTGGAACGCACCGCTTAATGCCGAAAAAGTTTACTTCGACGATATCCGCAGGTCAGTTTCAAAGATACGCGCGTTTAAAACGGCAAATAGCCGCAATCGTGTCCCTTTCTTTTCAAACGCTCGAATTTCGCATCAGAGCATAACTTACCAGGTAAATCCCAAACCGTACGTCCTAGCTAATTTCACCCTAACGCAAAAGTTTGTTGGGATGCACCGCTTGATGCCAAAAAACTTTTTTTCGGTGAAATCTGCAGGTCCGTTTCAGAGATACTCACAATAAAAAACGCCAAATGCCGTAATCGTCACCTTTTCGTGTGAAAGACACAAACTTCGCATCACAGATTCTTTTCTTAATAATCGTTTTTCCCAACTTTTTTGATACTATCAAAAAGTTTGTCTCAAATGAATAAAGTGAAGAATAAAAATGAAAAATTTTTTTTTACAACTTTTGAACTTAGAAAATTAAAAAAAAAAAAAACTATCCAAATCTCCAAATCTAAAAATTTTAGCGTATCTAACTTGTTGACCAAAATGGCCGCAATTTAAAATTTTTACCAAGGAAACATAACATTTTGAAAAAATTGGTAAAAAAAATTTTTTCATCCCTTAATATTCGTTTTTCCTAACTTTTTTTTAATACCATCAAAAAGTTTGTCCCAATTGATAAAAATGAAAAAGAAAATGTGTGCCTGGTTTTGGACTTAGAAAATTTTTTGAAAAAAAATTATTCTTTTTTTCTCCAAATCCGAAAGTTCTAGCGTATTTAACTTGTTGACAAAAATGGTGACAATTGATATTTTTTGTTCAGAAAAAAATCGTAAAAAAAATTTTCATCCCTTAATATGCGTTTTTTAGAAATTTTTTGATAACATCAAGAAATTGGTCTTAATTGATAAAAATAAAAAAAAACAAATTTTTCCTAATCTTGGACTTAGAAAATTTTTTGTAAAAAAAATATAATTTTTTGTATCTCCAAATCCGAATGTTTCAGCGTATTTAACTTGTTGAGCAAAATAGCCGCAATTTACATTTTTTGCCCAGAAAAAATTATATTCTTAGAAAATTTGTAAAAAAAACTTTTTATCCCTTAATTTGCGTTGTTACCAACTTTTTTGATACAAACAAAAAATGTGTCTCAATTAATAAAATAAAAAATTTCCAGACTTTTGGACTTACAAAAATTTTCATAAAAGCAAAATTCCTTATATATCCTAATCCGAAAGTTATAGCGTTTTTAATTTGTTGACCAAAATGTCCGCCATTAAATTTTTTCCTCTGAAAAAATAACATTTAAAAAAAAATTGTAGAAATTTTTTTTATGCACCCAAATCCCACCCCTTAAATCCCGAGCGGTACGCCCTAGGCAATTTCATCCCTGTTCAAAGTTGTTAGGACACACCGCTTAATGCCAAAAAAGTTTACTTCGATGAAATCTACAGGTCAGTTTCAGAGAAACGCAGATTTAAAAGCGCAAATTGCCGCAATCGACTCCTTCTCGTGTGAAACGCTCGAATTTCGCATTAGAGCAAAACCTACCACGTAAATCCCAAACCGTACGTCCTAGCTAATTTCACCCCTCCGCAAAAGTTGCTGGAACGCACCGCTTAATACTGAAAAAGTTTACTTCGACGATATCCGCAGGTCAGTTTCAAAGATACGCGCGTTTAAAACGGCAAATAGCCGCAATCGTCTCCTTTTCTTTTCAAACGCTCGAATTTCGCATCAGAGCATAACTTACCAGGTAAATCCCAAACCGTACGTCCTAGCTAATTTCACCCTAACGCAAAAGTTGTTGGGATGCACCGCTTGATGCCAAAAAACTTTTTTTCGGTGAAATCTGCAGGTCCGTTTCAGAGATACTCACAATAAAAAACGCCGAATGCCGTAATCGTCACCTTTTCGTGTGAAAGACACAAACTTCGCATCACAGATTTTTTTCTTAATATTCGTTTTTCCCAACTTTTTTGATACTATCAAAAAGTTTGTCTCAAATGAATAAAGTGAAGAATAAAAATGAAAAATTTTTTTTTACAACTTTTGAACTTAGAAAATTAAAAAAAAAAAAAAACTATCCAAATCTCCAAATCTAAAAATTTTAGCGTATCTAACTTGTTGACCAAAATGGCCGCAATTTAAAAATTTTACCAAGGAAACATAACATTTTGAAAAAATTCGTAAAAAAAATTTTTTCATCCCTTAATATTCGTTTTTCCTAACTTTTTTTAAATACCATCAAAAAGTTTGTCCCAATTGATAAAAGTGAAAAATAAAATGTGTGCCTAGTTTTGGACTTAGAAAATTTTTTGAAAAAAAATTATTCTTTTTTTCTCCCAATCCGAAAGTTCTAGCGTATTTAACTTGTTGACAAAAATGGCGACAATTGATATTTTTTGTTCAGAAATAAATTGTAAAAAATTTTTTTCATCCCTTGATATGCGATTTTTAGAAATTCTTTAATAAAATTTTTTTTTTCCAACTTTTGAACTTAGAAAATTAAAAAAAAAAAACAAAAACTATCCAATCCTCCAAATCTAAAAACTTTAGCGTATCTAACTTGTTGACCAAAATGGCAGCAATTTAAAATTTTTGCCAAGGAAACATAACATTTTGAAAAAATTTGTAAAAAAAATTTTTTTATCTCTTAATATTCGTTTTCCCAACTTTTTTTTAATACCATCAAAAAGTTTGTCCCAATTGATAAAAATGAAAAAAAAAATGTCTTCCTAGTTTTAGACTTAGAAAATTTTTTGAAAAAAAATTATTCTTTTTTTTGTCCAAATCCGAAAGTTCTAGCGTATTTAACTTGTTGACAAAAATGGCGACAATTGATATTTTTTGTTCAGAAAAAAATCGTAAAAAAAATTTTCATCCCTTAATATGCGTTTTTTAGAAATTATTTGATAACATCAAGAAATTGGTCTTAATTGATAAAAATAAAAAAAAAACAAATTTTTCCTAATCTTGGACTTAGAAAATTTTTTGAAAAAAAAATATAATTTTTTGTATCTCCAAATCCGAATGTTTCAGCGTATTTAACTTGTTGAGCAAAATGGCCGCAATTTACATTTTTTGCCCAGAAAAAATTATATTCTGAGAAAATTTGTAAAAAAAACTTTTCATCCCTTAATTTGCGTTGTTACCAACTTTTTTGATACAAACAAAAAATGTGTCTCAATTAATAAAATAAAAAATTTCCAGACTTTTGGACTTACAAAAATTTTCATAAAAACAAAATTCCTCATATATCCTAATCCGAAAGTTACAGCGTTTTTAATTTGTTGACCAAAATGTCCGCCATTAAATTTTTTCCTCTGAAAAAATAACATTTAAAAAAAAATTGTAGAAATTTTTTTTTATGCACCCAAATCCCACCCATTAAATCCCGAGCGGTACGCCCTAGGCAATTTCATCCCGGTTCAAAGTTGTTTGGACACACCGCTTAATGCCAAAAAAGTTTACTTCGATGAAATCTACAGGTCAGTTTCAGAGAAACGCAGATTTAGAAGCGCAAATTGCAGCAATCGACTCCTTTTCGTGTGAAACGCTCGAATCTCGCATTAGAGCAAAACCTACCACGTAAATCCCAAACCGTACGTCCTAGCTAATTTCACCCCTCCGCAAAAGTTGCTGGAACGCACCGCTTAATGCCGAAAAAGTTTACTTCGACGATATCCGCGGGTCAGTTTCAAAGATACGCGCGTTTAAAACGGCAAATAGCCGCAATCGTGTCCTTTTCTTTTCAAACGCTCGAATTTCGCATCAGAGCATAACTTACCAGGTAAATCCCAAACCGTACGTCCTAGCTAATTTCACCCTAACGCAAAAGTTTGTTGGGATGCACCGCTTGATGCCAAAAAACTTTTTTTCGGTGAAATCTGCAGGTCCGTTTCAGAGATACTCACAATAAAAAACGCCAAATGCCGTAATCGTCACCTTTTCGTGTGAAAGACACAAACTTCGCATCACAGACTTTTTTCTTAATAATCGTTTTTCCCAACTTTTTTGATACCATCAAAAAGTTTGTCTCAAATGAATAAAGTGAAGAATAAAAATGAAAAATTTTTTTTTCCAACTTTTGAACTTAGAAAATTAAAAAAAAAAAAAACTATCCAAATCTCCAAATCTTAAAATTTTAGCGCATCTAACTTGTTGACCAAAATGGCCGCGATTTAAAATTTTTACCATGGAAACATAACATTTTGAAAAAATTCGTAAAAAAAATGTTTTCATCCCTTAATATTCGTTTTTCCCAACTTTTTTTTAATACCATCAAAAAGTTTGTCCCAATTGATAAAAATGAAAAAAAAAATGTCTTCCTAGTTTTGGACTTAGAAAATTTTTTGAAAAAAAATTATTCTTTTTTTCTCCAAATCCGAAAGTTCTAGCGTATTTAACTTGTTGACAAAAACGGTGACAATTGATATTTTTTGTTCAGAAAAAAATCGTAAAAAAAATTTTCATCCCTTAATATGCGTTTTTTAGAAATTTTTTGATAACATCAAGAAATTCGTCTTAATTGATAAAAATAAAAAAAAACAAATTTTTCCTAATCTTGGACTTAGAAAATTTTTTGAAAAAAAAATAGAATTTTTTGTATCTCCAAATCCGAATGTTTCAGCGTATTTAACTTGTTGAGCAAGATGGCCGCAATTTACATTTTTTGCCCAGAAAAAATTATATTCTTAGAAAATTTGTAAAAAAAACTTTTCATCCCTTAATTTGCGTTGTTACCAACTTTTTTGATACAAACAAAAAATGTGTCTCAATTAATAAAATAAAAAATTTCCAGACTTTTGGACTTACAAAGATTTTCATAAAAACAAAATTCCTCATATATCCTAATCCGAAAGTTACAGCGTTTTTAATTTGTTGACCAAAATGTCCGCCATTAAACTTTTTCCTCTGAAAAAATAACATTTAAAAAAAAATTGTAGAAATTTTTTTTTATGCACCCAAATCCCACCCCTTAAATCCCGAGCGGTACGCCCTAGGCAATTTCATCCCTGTTCAAAGTTGTTAGGACACACCGCTTAATGCCAAAAAAGTTTACTTCGATGAAATCTACAGGTCAGTTTCAGAGAAACGCAGATTTAAAAGCGCAAATTGCCGCAATCGACTCCTTCTCGTGTGAAACGCTCGAATTTCGCATTAGAGCAAAACCTACCACGTAAATCCCAAACCGTACGTCCTAGCTAATTTCACCCCTCCGCAAAAGTTGCTGGAACGCACCGCTTAATGCCGAAAAAGTTTACTTCGACGATATCCGCAGGTCAGTTTCAAAGATACGCGCGTTTAAAACGGCAAATAGCCGCAATCGTGTCCCTTTCTTTTCAAACGCTCGAATTTCGCATCAGAGCATAACTTACCAGGTAAATCCCAAACCGTACGTCCTAGCTAATTTCACCCTAACGCAAAAGTTTGTTGGGATGCACCGCTTGATGCCAAAAAACTTTTTTTCGGTGAAATCTGCAGGTCCGTTTCAGAGATACTCACAATAAAAAACGCCAAATGCCGTAATCTTCACCTTTTCGTGTGAAAGACACAAACTTCGCATCACAGATTCTTTTCTTAATAATCGTTTTTCCCAACTTTTTTGATACTATCAAAAAGTTTGTCTCAAATGAATAAAGTGAAGAATAAAAATGAAAAATTTTTTTTTACAACTTTTGAACTTAGAAAATCAAAAAAAAAAAAAAAACTATCCAAATCTCCAAATCTAAAAATTTTAGCGTATCTAACTTGTTGACCAAAATGGCCGCAATATAAAATTTTTACCAAGGAAACATAACATTTTGAAAAAATTCGTAAAAAAAATTTTTTCATCCCTTAATATTCGTTTTCCCTAACTTTTTTTTAATACCATCAAAAAGTTTGTCCCAAATGATAAAAATGAAAAAAAAAATGTCTGATTAGTTTTGGACCTAAAAAATTTTTTGAAAAAAAATTATTCTTTTTTTTCTCCAAATCCGAAAGTTCTAGCGTATTTAACTTGTTGACAAAAATGGCGACAATTAATATTTTTTGTTCAGAAAAAAATCGTAAAAAAAATTTTCATCCCTTAATATGCGTTTTTTAGAAATTCTTTAATAAAATTTTTTTTTTCCAACTTTTGAACTTAGAAAATTAAAAAAAAAAACAAAAACTATCCAAACCTCCAAATCTAAAAACTTTAGCGTATCTAACTTGTTGACCAAAATGACCGCAATTTAAAATTTTTGCCAAGGAAACATAACATTTTGAAAAAATTCGTAAAAAAATTTTTTTCATCCCTTAATATTCGTTTTTCCTAACTTTTTTTTAATACCATCAAGAAGTTTGTCCCAATTGATAAAAATGAAAAAAAAAATGTCTGCCCAGTTTTGGACCTAAAAAATTTTTTGAAAAAAAATTATTATTTTTTTCTCCAAATCCGAAAGTTCTAGGGTATTTAACTTGTTGACAAAAATGGCGACAATTGATATTTTTTGTTCAGAAAAAAATCGTAAAAAAAATTTTCATCCCTTAATATGCGTTTTTTAGAAATTTTTTGATAACATCAAGAAATTGGTCTTAATTGATAAAAATAAAAAAAAAACAAATTTTCCCTAATCTTGGACTTAGAAAATTTTTTGAAAAAAAAATATAATTTTTTGTATCTCCAAATCCGAAAGTCTCAGCGTATTTAACTTGTTGAGCAAAATGGCCGCAATTTACATTTTTTGCCCAGAAAAAATTATATTCTGAGAAAATTTGTAAAAAAAACTTTTCATCCCTTAATTTGCGTTATTACCAACTTTTTTGATACAAACAAAAAATGTGTCTCAATTAATAAAATAAAAAATTTCCAGACTTTTGGACTTACAAAAATTTTCATAAAAACAAAATTCCTCATATATCCTAATCCGAAAGTTATAGCGTTTTTAATTTGTTGACCAAAATGTCCGCCATTAAATTTTTTCCTCTGAAAAAATAACATTTAAAAAAAAATTGTAGAAATTTTTTTTATGCACCCAAATCCCACCCCTTCAATCCCAAGCGGTACGCCCTAGGCAATTTCATCCCTGTTCAAAGTTGTTAGGACACACCGCTTAATGCCAAAAAAGTTTACTTCGATGAAATTTACAGGTCAGTTTCAGAGAAACGCAGATTTAAATGCGCAAATTGCCGCAATCGACTCCTTTTCGTGTGAAACGCTCGAATTTCGCATTAGAGCAAAGCCTACCACGTAAATCCCAAACCGTACGTCCTAGCTAATTTCACCCCAACGCAAAAGTTGTTGGGATGCACCGCTTGATGCCAAAAAACTTTTTTTCGGTGAAATCTGCAGGTCCGTTTCAGAGATACTCACAATAAAAAACGCCAAATGCCGTAATCGTCACCTTTTCGTGTGAAAGACACAAACTTCGCATCACAGATTTTTTTCTTAATATTCGTTTTCCCCAACTTTTTTGATACAATCAAAAAGTTCGTCTCAAATGAATAAAGTGAAGAATAAAAATAAAAAATTTTTTTTTCCAACTTTTGAACTTAGAAAATTAAAAAAAAAAAAAATAAAACTATCCAAATCTCCAAATCTAAAAATTTTAGCGTATCTAACTTGTTGACCAAAATGGCCGCAATTTAGAATTTTTACCAAGGAAACATAACATTTTGAAAAAATTCGAAAAAAAATTTTTTCATCCCTTAATATTCGTTTTCCCAACTTTTTTTTAATACCATCAAAAAGTTTGTCCCAATTGATAAAAATGAAGAAAAAAATGTCTTCCTAGTTTTGGACTTAGAAAATTTTTTGAAAAAAAATTATTCTTTTTTTCTCCAAATCCGAAAGTCCTAGCGTATTTAACTTGTTGACAAAAATGGCGACAATTGATATTTTTTGTTCAGAAAAAAATCGTAAAAAAATTTTTTCATCCCTTGATATGCGTTTTTTAGAAATTCTTTAATAGAAATTTTTTTTTCCAACTTTTGAACTTAGAAAATTAAAAAAAAAAACTAAAACTATCCAAACCTCCGAATCTAAAAACTTTAGCGTATCTAACTTGTTGACCAAAATGGCCGCAATTTAAAATCTTTGCCAAGGAAACATAACATCTTGAAGAAATTCGTAAAAATTTGTTTTTCATCCCTTAATATGCGTTTTTCCCAACTTTTTTTTGATACCATCAAAAAGTTTGTCCCAATTGATAAAAATTAAAAAAAGAATGTCTTCCTAGTTTTGGACTTAGAAAATTTTTTGAAAAAAAAACAGAATCTATTTTTTCTCCAAATCCGATAGGTTTAGCGTATTTAATTTGTTGACAAAAATGGCGACGTTTGATATTTCTTGTTCAGAAAGAAATCGTAAAAAAAATTTTCATCCCTTAATATGCGTTTTTTAGAAATTTTTTGTGAGACAAATTTCTTGATAGTGTCAAAAAAGTTGGGAGAAACGAATATTAAGAAAAAAATCTGTGATGCGAAGTTTGTGTCTTTCACACGAAAAGGTGATGATTACGGCATTTGGCGTATTTTATTGTGAGTATCTCTGAAACGGACATGCAGATTTCACCGAAAAAAAGTTTTTTGGCATCAAGCGGTGCATCCCAACAATTTTTGCGTTGGGGTGAAATTAGCTAGGACGTACGGTTTGGGATTTACCTAGTAAGTTATGCTCTGATGCGAAATTCGAGCGTTTGAAAAGAAAAGGAGACGATTACGGCTATTTGCCGTTTTAAACGCGCGTATCTTTAAAACTGACCTGCGGATATCGTCAAAGTAAATTTTTTCTGCATTAAGCGGTGCGTTCCAGCAACTTTTGCTGAGGGGTGAAATTAGCTAGGACGTACGGTTTGGAATTTACGTGGTAGGTTTTGCTCTAATGCGAAATTCAAGCGTTTCACACGAAGAGGAGTCGATTGCGGCAATTTGCACTTTTAAATCTGCGTTTCTCTGAAACTGACCTTTAGATTTCATCGAAGTAAACTTTTTTGGCATTAAGCGGTGTGTCTTAACAACTTTGAACCGGGATGAAATTGCCTAGGGCGTACCGCTTGGGATTTAAGGGGTGTGATTTGGGTGCATAAAAAAAAATTTCTACAATTTTTTTTAAAATGTTATTTTTTCAGATCAAAAAATTTAATGGCGGACATTTTGGTCAACAAATTAAAAACGATAGAACTTTCGGATTAGGATATATAAGGGGTTTTTTCAATTCTTTAATGCGGACCGTTTCAACCGAATTTTTGAAATTTCAACAGAAATTTTGAGATATTTAAGCAATAATTTTTTGATAAATCGTTACGCATCGGTTCTGTCAATTAGGTAAAATAATTTTTAAAAAATTAGAAATTATTTTTTAAACACGAGTATAAATCAAGAAAATATGGATTTATAGCTACAAAATTTATATTTAAATCGACTTAAATCGACTTAAAGGAAAACGTAGTGTGATCAAGTCACAGTTTACTCGTCGAGTTAACGCATGCAAATATTTACAAGTTTCACGTGAAAACCTATTTAGCGATTTTAATAAGGTACAATCTGAGATTCATAGTACGGAATTTACAGAAATTGAAGAAAAGGAGTTTGGGGAGTTTGAAGACAAATATATGCAAATTGCGTGTGTTAGCGCCACCACGTATTCGGGTGGAGGATTATGAATAAGCTGATACTAAACTTACCTTTCACTTTCAATAACGCCCCATCTGATGCTGAACTCTAGGGGTTTAAACAGGTAGGGTAGGAAGGTAAGAATTTGGATGCCTGGAATTCGATGACCAACTACGGATGCGTTCACTATTAATTTCCGTCCGCGTACTTCGGTTACTTATTTTCTACCAACTAAAAACCACCATTGTCGCTATCGCTCTAGCTTTTTATATTAAAGTTAGATAGTGGTGTAGCAAAATAAACAAATTTAAAAATAACGAAATAGAACCTATTCCTGGCGCTAACATTCTCCCGGCCTTGAAAGGTTCTTTCAAAAGGCAAATAATAAATTAACTTAATCATAAATTTCATATGAATTGCGTTTGGTCGCATAAACCCCATATAATAATTAAAGGGAAAAAAATACTTAATGAAATGAACGCTCACAACTTAAAGTTTTAATTTCCTACTGTGTAGGTAACGGACACAATCGTCCAATAGGACGCTTATATATGCCGGTCTTTGTTCTAACAGTAGCAACGCGAATTACTCCATCCTCAACAGGGGACACCTCCTCAATAATTCCCAAAGGCCATTGTAGAGGGGTGCTACCATCTTGTCGTAATACCACGAGGGTTCCCGATTTTACCGGACACGATGGAGTGTTCCACCTTTGCCTTGATTGTAAGGAAGTCAAATATTCTACATTCCATCGCTTCTAATATGATCGGACTATCTGATCCAATAATTTCTTACGAGATAAGCGATTGATAGTAATCTGAGTTACGTCACTAGCTGGTAAGGACTTCAAAGGTGTGAAAGTCAAAAAATGTGCAGGCGTTAAAGCTAAAGGTTCAGCAGGATCAGAACTTAACCAACAAAGTGGTCGCGAATTCAGTAAACACTCGATCTGTGCCAGAACGGTAGCAAACTCTTCATAAGATAAAATTTGCGAACCACTAACGCGGTTTAAATGCATTTTTACTACCTTTATCCCAGCTTCCCAAATTCCTCCGAAATGAGGAGCGACTGGAGGATTAAACTCCCATTCAATTCGGTTTTCCGCAAGCTCATTTTTAACTGCTTCCATAAGAGGTTCGGATCGCACAAATTAGGATAAAGAATCGAATTGAGCTTTAGCTCCGACAAAATTAGTCCCATTGTCAGAGTACATGACTGCGCATGGGCTTCGACGTGATAAAGACCGCTTGAAGGCGGCAAAAAGTGTCCGTGGATAAATCAGAAGCAATTTCAAGGTGTAATGCACGTGTGGCAAGACAAGCAAAAAGACATATATACGCCTTTTGTGATTTGATTCCTCGTCTACGGGACAAGGTTATAGAAAAGGGACCTCCATAGTCTACCCCCGTGTGAATCAAAGCCTTTGCTTCGATCACCCGTGGGGTTGGAAGGTCTGCCATTAATGTAAGTTGTGAACGAGGTCGACATTTGAAGCAAACATTACATTTTTGAATGAGCTTTCGAATAAATCCTCTATTAGACAAAATCCAGAATCTTTGTCTAAGTATGGATGATAGCAAATGCGGACCTGCATGGAGGTTTTTGCGATGATAATAAATAATAATTAAATTAACTAAATTGTGCGACTTCGGAAGTAAAATAGGATGTTGTTGATCATAGTTTAAATTGGAGTTAGCAAATCGACCACCTACTCTTAGCAACCCGTTATTTACAAAAGGTCGTAAATTTCGCAAATTCGGAGAGCTACATCCCGTTTTCTTCAGCAAATGAAACACTTTAGTAAAACAAATCTTTTGAATAGTGCGAATTAACATTGTTTCGGATTTGTTTAGATCAGCTGCGGAAATTGTCTTACCATGAATTGGTAGCAATTTTACAAATCGAAGTACAAAAACCGTAATTCTAAGTAGTTTCCTCCAATCTGAAATTCTATCTACTAAATTTAAAATTGAATTTGCATTATTAATATTTGCGGCGCAACAGACTTCACCCTTCTCCCTTGCTTCACACTTCATATTTTTGTCTTCGACAAAAACATTAATCGGCCACAAGGACTTATCCAAAACTAACCAGCTTGGTGCTGATAACCAACTACTGTGCTTGACAAATTGTCCAGGTGTCAAACCCCGTGAAAGGCAGTCTGCTGGGTTTTCTTTACCACTGATGTGAAACCATTGAGAAGGTGAAATTAAATCTTGAATTTTTGCGACTCGATTGGCAACAAAAATATTCCAACGAGATGGTGATCCGTGAATCCAATGTAGTGCGATAGTGGAATCCGAAAATGCGTAAATATCGTTGATAGCAATCCGCGACTCAAAGGTATCAATTACAAGATGTAATAGTTTACTCAACAGTAGCGCTCCACAGAGTTGAAATCTTGGAATGGACACAGTTTTCATAGGTGCTACCTTTGATTTCGCGCAAATTATCATGCTTCGAGATGTATTCTCAGACAAGACCACTCGTATAAACACCACCGCACCATAAGCCTTTTCTGATGCGTCTGCGAACCCAATCAAGGTGACATGTGTGTTTTCAAAAACTGATAAGTGGCGAGGTATTTGAAAGTTACCTATAAGGTGCAACTCTTCACAAAATTCTGACCATAGATTACTAATATGTAAAGGCGGCGTAGCATCCCAATCTAATTTAATTTTCCACAGTTCTTTTATTAACACTTTTGCGAAAAATATAAGAGGTGCTAAAAATCCTAGCGGATCATAAATGCGTGCGATTACCGACAATATATTTCGTTTTGAACATGTTTTTTCCGGAATAGCTAGTTTAAATGAAAAGTGATCAGTACTAGCATGCCATTGCAGCCCTAACACAGACGAAGAATTTTCGTCAAATTCAAGCGTATTATATAATTTACTGTGCTCAGGTATTTCAAGTAAAAGTTCTGAAGAGTTTGTGTTCCATTTGACCAAATCAAACCCTCCCGCGGAAAATAATTCACACAACTCGCTACGAATTATCCTAGCTTTATCCAGGCTACCTACAGACGAAATCATATCATCCATGTATGTATCTCGTAGCACAACTTCTGACGCTAAGGGAAAAGATTTAGATTCATCAATGGCAAGCTAACGAACTGTGCGTAATGCAATGTATGGAGTATGGAGAAGACTTTAAGCCAAAGGCAACACGATTAAGCGTGTAAGTTTGTATGGGTTCTGCGCAGGACGACCTCCAGAGAATTCTTTGAAAATCTCTATCATTAGGAGAGAGAATAATTTGTAGGAACATCTTTTTTAAGTCGGTTGTCATTGCAAATTTAAACAATCGAAAATTTAATAGGAGCGTTCTAACATCAGCCTGCAATTTTGGACCTTTGTGTAAAATACCATTTGGCGAAATTCCTCTATCTGTCTTTGCACTTGCGTCCAGTACTCTTCCTAATGGAGTACTTACACTACCGGGCTTAAAAACTGTATGATGGGGAATATAATATGCGAGCGCTGCCGGCGCTGCTTCGCGAATTAAGGACATAAATCCTTTATCTATTTGCTCTTGCATAGCAGATTTGTACATTCTTTCAAACTCAGGGTTTGATTGAAATCTCTTTTCTAAATCATGAAATCTTCTAGATGCAACAGTGAGAGTCGCCTAATAGACTCGGATCTTGATTGAAAGGTAAACGCACAATGTATCGACCTGATTCATCGCGTTTCTGTGTAGATTCAAAAAACCTTTCACAGTTTCTTTCTTCGCTGTCGAAAGAAGAAGCGACTGAAACTTCCTCCAACTCCCAAAATTTCTTTACAATTGTGTTTATTGGTTCTATGACTGAACAAAATGTTTGACTGAGCAAAGGAGTCTGAACTGTTGGCGCGCTTCCTACAATAACATATCCTAACGAAGTTTCAATAGCGTAAGGTGAACTGTTAGGACCTGAAATTTTCTTATTACGTAATGTTTGTGCAAATATATCAGCTCCCAAAATTCCATCAATTTCACCTGGCGTCGCGGATGTATCGTCAGCAAGTGGCAAATCTTGTAAAAATTCAAAAGACGTAGTTTCAACAGATTCGGCGGGCATTTTTAACGTTATCTTATCAATAAGTAAAGCGTCTAAACAATATTTAATGTTATCGTCAAATCTTGAAGTGATTAATAACTTTGTGCGACCTGAAACCCTTTGCGGAGCTGCCCCAATTCCAGAAACTTGCGAAGATAATTGTTGCATCGGCAACTGCAAATTTTTACAACATTTTAAAGTGAGAAAATTGCCCTGACTAGCTTAGTCAAGAAGTACTCAAATCCTAGCGTTTCTGTCGTTTGACAACCTTAAATATACAACAGCCGTTGACAATAATACAATGCAATTAGCATTTGACAAAGCCGAGCAAAAACTAAGGGCTTGTGCCTTATTTGAGTCTTCGACGGGAGCGTACTTTTCGGAATTACCGATAGTGTTCTGCGAGTTGGCAGAATTTTCTATTTGTACATCATTAGTGGTTATCCAATGCAAAATACTATGATGTCGCTTTGCGCATGTTTGACAGCTATATTTAAATTTACAAAGTTTGGTTTTGTGTATAGAACTTAGACAATTTAGACATAATTGCTTGTCTTTTGCACATTGAAAGCGTTCTTTTGTCGATAAGTTTAAAAATTCATTGCGGGAGTATAAAGCGTGCGAACCATGACAGAAAATACATTTTTGTTCGAATCTCCCTGGTGTGTTACTTACTATAAAAGAGCGGGCTTGCGCTAAGTTTGGCGAATTTGTTTTATGTTTGTAAGCATGGTAATTAGAACTATCTTGAAGGGCTAGTATCTTAGACTGACGTTGTATAAATTCTAAGATTTCTGTATATGTCGGAGATTCCTTGGTGGTGCGTGTAATCTCAAATAGCTTTAAAGTATCTTTATCAATTTTGGAAAATGCTATAAAAGATAACATGAAATCCGATAAATCACTCAATTTCAACCCTTTAAGTGCTTTAACACTTGAATCAAACTTTTCTAAAAAGGCATTAAGGCAATTTACATTTTCACTATGAGAAGGTTTGAAATTCAAAATTTGTTCCATATAACTA
This sequence comes from Pyrochroa serraticornis, assembly GCA_905333025.2. Classification (NCBI taxonomy): domain Eukaryota; kingdom Metazoa; phylum Arthropoda; class Insecta; order Coleoptera; family Pyrochroidae; genus Pyrochroa; species Pyrochroa serraticornis. Next base: position 73,202 of record HG995157.1, on the reverse strand, counting down.
TTTGCTAAGATCCGCTTGTCTTCATATTTGGTAACTAAAGCCTTCCAGATAATGTCATAATTTTTGGCGGTTGGCGTTATTCCCGAGCAAACACTCAGTGCCTTTCCCGTAAGCTTGCCTAACAAGTAATGTAATTTGTTTATCGGGTCAACCTCGGTATTTTCATGAAACAAACTTTTGAAAGTCTCATAAAAAACTGACCATTCAGCTGCGCTACCACTAAAGCCTGGTAATTAAATTTTCGGAAGCTTTACTAAAAAATTATGCGAGCTATTTTGTGATGTTATTGGCTTGGACTCAGATAGTAGATTAACACGTTTAGCACTTCTTTTTATATAACCACACATTTCATCTACAGTGTCCAAAAGATTATAACCCGGCGTAAATTCTTTATCCAACTTCATGCCTAACTCGTTTATTTGATCTAGCACGTCACTAATAGCGATTATTGTTTCCTCAAAAGTTTCATATCTAATTTTAAAATAATCGAGCTCCTTTTTTTCGTTGAGCTTTTTGCTTGAATCGTAAAGTCGTTGACTGCGAAGAACCAATGTTTCCTTTTCTCTCTCAAGAACTTTTAACTTGTTTGCGTCCATTTTCCAATAGAAAATTTTATAATATTTGGGTATATGCGAGCAAATGCGTTAATATTACCGATTAACCGTAAGCGTAGCGTGCAGGAGGAAAAATTGCCATTGCCAAAAAAAGGCAAAGATCAAAACTAGAAAGTTTTAAGCGTAATAGCGCGAAAGTAAGTGGTAAAGTAGACGAAACTATAATGCGAAAGCGGAAGGCAGTATCCTGTTAACGAGGGACCAAACAAATGTTAGCGCCACCACGTATTCGGGTGGAGGATTATGAATAAGCTGATACTAAACTTATCTTTCACTTTCAATAACGCCCGATCTGATGCTGAACCCTAGGGGTTTAAACAGGTAGGGTAGGAAGGTAGGAATTTGGATGCCTAGAATTCGATGACCAACTACGGATGCGTTCATTATTAATTTCCGCCCGCGTACTTCGGTTACTTATTTTCTACTAACTAAAAACCACCATTGTCGCTTTCGCTCTAGCTTTTTATATTAAAGTTAGATAGTGGTGTAGCAAATTAAACAGATTTAAAAATAACGAAATAGAACCTATTCCTGGCGCCAACAGCGTGTTTTATTACTACAAAAATAGAAAATCTAGAGGAAAACTGTAAAAGCACAGATAAATCACAAAATTTGGAGCGGCAGTGTAATATTAATGTAAAATTACCTGCTTTAAATTTACCTAATTTTAGCGGAAGTTATTGTGAATGGATTCCATTCAGGGATTCGTTTAAGGCTTCACGATAATCAACAGTTAAACGATTTATAAAAATTGCATTATTTGCGATCGTGTTTAAAGGAAGAAGCTTCCGTACGGTTGAATCTTTAGCTGTATCTGCCGACAATTACAGTCAAGCATGGTTGTTGTTAGAGAAACGTTACGAAAACAAAAGACTGATCGTGCAAGATCATGTCATCTCGATATTGAGTTTGCCGGAAATAAGCAAAGCAAATTGTTCAATGTTGCGGCAATTTTTGTATAAGCTAAATAGTCAATTAGCAGCATTGAAAGTGTTAAAAATGGCTGTGGCTCATTGGGACGCATTATTAATTCCAATAGTGGTATCAAAATTGGACCTAATCACCAAGCGTGATTGGGAAGCGTCTCTTAAAGTGGAAGTTCCGCAGGAAAAGGAATTTATTGAATTTTTAGAAAAGAAATGTGCCGTATTAGAAGCATTAGATAATAGTAGAGAATTAACCAGCAATAAGGAGACGCCATTGCGTACCAAGTCGAGGGTTTCCTTTGCAATTACGAGTAAAAAGAGTCAATACTCATGCATTAAATGTAAAAAGTCACATGGACTTCATCAATGCAATAAGTTTGCAAATCTTAGCATTACTGATAGAACCGCGTTAGTTAAACAACATAAGTTGTGTTTTAATTGTCTTCGCCCAGGTCATAGGAATTTTAATTGCTTATCAAATAGAGCTCTGAAAAAATAACATTTAAAAAAAAATTGTAGAATTTTTTTTTTATGCACCCAAATCCCACCCCCTAAATCCCAAGCGGTACGCCCTAGGCAATTTCATCCCCGTTCAAAGTTGTTAGGACACACCGCTTAATGCCTAAAAAGTTTACTTCGTTGAAATCTACAGGTCAGTTTCAGAGAAACGCAGGTTTAAAAGCGCAAATTGCCGCAATCGACTCCTTTTTGTGTGAAACGCTCGAATTTCGCATTACAGCAAAACCTACCACGTAAATCCCAAACCGTACGTCCTAGCTAATTTCACCCCTCTGCAAAAGTTGCTGGAACGCACCGCTTAATGCCGAAAAAGTTTACTTCGACGATATCCGCAGGTCAGTTTCAAAGATACGCGCGTTTAGAACGGCAAATAGCCGTAATCGTCTCCTTTTCTTTTCAAACGCTCGAATTTCGCATCAGAGCATAACTAACCAGGTAAATCCCAAACCGTACGTCCTAGCTAATTTCACCCCAACGCAAAAGTTGTTGGGATGCACCGCTTGATGCCAAAAAACTTTTTTTCGGTGAAATCTGCAGGTTCGTTTCAGAGATACTCACAATAAAAAACGCCAAATGCCGTAATCGTCACCTTTTCGTGTGAAAGACACAAACTTCGCATCACAGATTGTTTTCTTAATATTCGTTTTTCCCAACTTTTTTGATACTATCAAAAAGTTTGTCTCAAATGAATAAAGTGAAGAATAAAAATGAAAAATTTTTTTTTCCAACTTTTGAACATAGAAAATTAAAAAAAAAACTAAAACTATCCAAATCTCCAAATCTAAAATTTTTAGCGTATCTAACTTGTTGACCAAAATGGCCGGAATTTAAAATTTTTACCAAGAAAACATAACATTTTGAAAAAATTCGTAAAAAAAATTTTTTCATCCCTTAATATTGGTTTTTCCCAACTTTTTTTTAATACCATCAAAAAGTTTGTCCCAATTGATAAAAATGAAAAAAAAAATGTCTTCCTAGTTTTGGACTTAGAAAAATTTTTGAAAAAAAATTATTCTTTTTTTTCTCCAAATCCGAAAGTTCTAGCGTATTTAACTTGTTGACAAAAATGGCGACAATTGATATTTTTTGTTCAGAAAAAAATCGTAAAAAAATTTTTTCATCCCTTGATATGCGTTTTTTAGAAATTCTTTAATAAAAATTTTTTTTTCCAACTTTTGAACTTAGAAAATAAAAAAAAAAACTAAAACTATCCAAACCTCCGAATCTAAAAACTTTAGCGTATCTAACTTGTTGACCAAAATGGCCGCAATTTAAAATTTTTGCCAAGGAAACAACATTTTGAAAAAATTCGTAAAAAAAATTTTTTCATCCCTTAATATGCGTTTTTCCCAACTTTTTTTTAATACCATAAAAAAGCTTGTCCCAATTGATAAAAATTAAAAAAAAAATGTCTTCCTAGTTTTGGACTTAGAAAATTTTTTGAAAAAAAATTATTATTTTTTTCTCCAAATCCGAAAGTTCTATCGTATTTAACTTGTTGACAAAAATGGCGACAATTGATATTTTTTGTTCAGAAAAAAATCGTAAAAAAAATTTTCATCCCTTAATATGCGTTTTTTAGAAATTTTTTGATTACATCAAGAAATTGGTTTTAATTGATAAAAATAAAAAAAAAACAAATTTTTCCTAATCTTGGACTTAGAAAATTTTTTGAAAAAAAAATAGAATTTTTTGTATCTCCAAATCCGAAAATTTCAGCGTATTTAACTTGTTGAGCAAAATGGCCGCAATTTACATTTTTTGCCCAGAAAAAATTATATTCTGAGAAAATTCGTAAAAAAAACTTTTCATCCCTTAATTTGCGTTATTACCAACTTTTTTGATACAAACAAAAAATTTGTCTCAATTAATAAAAAAAAAAAAAAATTCCAAAATTTTGGACTTAAAAATTTTTTCATAAAAACAAAATTCCTCATATATCCTAATCCGAAACTTATAGCGTTTTTAATTTGTTGACCAAAATGTCCGCCATTAAATTTTTTGCTCTGAAAAAATAACAATTAAAAAAAAATTGTAGAAATTTTTTTTTATGCACCCAAATCCCACCCCCTAAATCCCAAGCGGTACGCCCTAGGCAATGAAACGCTCAAATTTCGCATTACAGCAAAACCTACCACGTAAATCCCAAACCGTACGTCCTAGCTAATTTCACCCCTCTGCAAAAGTTGCTGGAACGCACCGCTTAATGCCGAAAAAGTTTACTTCGACGATATCCGCAGGTCAGTTTCAAAGATACGAGCGTTTAGAACGGCAAATAGCCGTAATCGTCTCCTTTTCTTCTCAAACGCTCGAATTTCGCATCAGAGCATAACTAACCAGGTAAATCCCAAACCGTACGTCCTAGCTAATTTCACCCCAACGCAAAAGTTGTTGGGATGCACCGCTTGATGCCAAAAAACTTTTTTTCGGTGAAATCTGCAGGTTCGTTTCAGAGATACTCACAATAAAAAACGCCAAATGCCGTAATCGTCACCTTTTCGTGTGAAAGACACAAACTTCGCATCACAGATTTTTTTCTTAATATTCGTTTTTCCCAACTTTTTTGATACTATCAAAAAGTTTGTCTCAAATGAATAAAGTGAAGAATAAAAATGAAAAATTTTTTTTTCCAACTTTTGAACTTAGAAAATTAAAAAAAAAAAAACTATTTAAATCTCCAAATCTAAAAATTTTAGCGTATCTAACTTGTTGACCAAAATGGCCGCAATTTAAAATTTTTACCAAGGAAACATAACATTTTGAAAAAATTCGTAAAAAAAATTTTTTCATCCCTTAATATTCGTTTTTCCCAACTTTTTTTTAATACCATCAAAAAGTTTGTCCCAATTGATAAAAATGAAAAAAAAAATTCTGCCTAGTTTTGGACTTAAAAAATTTTTTGAAAAAAAATTATTCTTTTTTTTCTCCAAATCCGAAAGTTTTAGCGTATTTAACTTGTTGACCAAAATGGCGACAATTGATATTTTTTGTTCAGAAAAAAATCGTAAAGAATTTTTTTTATCCCTTGATATGCGTTTTTTAGAAATTCTATAATAAAAATTTTTTTTCCAACTTTTGAACTTAGAAAATTAAAAAAAAAACTAAAACTATCCAAATCTCCAAATCTAAAAATTTTAGCGTATCTAACTTGTTGACCAAAATGGCCGCAATTTAAAATTTTTACCAAGGAAACATAACATTTTGAAAAAATTCGTAAAAAAATTTTTTTCATCCCTTAATATTCGTTTATCCCAACTTTTTTTTAATACCATCAAAAAGTTTGTCCCAATTGATAAAAATGAAAAAAAAAATGTCTTCCTAGTTTTAGACTTAGAAAATTTTTTGAAAAAAAATTATTCTTTTTTTTCTCCAAATCCGAAATCTCTAGCGTATTTAACTTGTTGACAAAAATGGCGACAATTGATATTTTTTGTTCAGAAAAAAATCGTAAAAAAAATTTTCATCCCTTAATATGCGCTTTTTAGAAATTTTTTGATAACATCAAGAAATTGGTCTTAATTGATAAAAATAAAAAAAAAACAAATTTTTCCTAATCTTGGATTTAGAAAATTTTTTGAAAAAAAAATATAATTTCTTGTATCTCCAAATCCGAAAGTTTCAGCGTATTTAACTTGTTGAGCAAAATGGCCGCAATTTACATTTTTTGCCCAGAAAAAATTATATTCTGAGAAAATTTGTAAAAAAAACTTTTCATCCCTTAATTTGCGTTATTACCAACTTTTTTGATACAAACAAAAAATGTGTCTCAATTAATAAAATAAAAAATTTCCAGACTTTTGGACTTACAAAAATTTTCATAAAAACAAAATTCCTCATATATCCTAATCCGAAAGGTATAGCGTTTTTAATTTGTTGACCAAAATGTCCGCCATTAAATTTTTTGCTCTGAAAAAATAACATTTAAAAAAAAATTGTAGAAATTTTTTTTTATGCACCCAAATCACACCCCTTACGCCCTAGGCAATTTCATCCCGGTTCAAAGTTGTTAGGACACACAGCTTAATGCCAAAAAAGTTTACTTCGATGAAATCTACAGGTCAGTTTCAGAGAAACGCAGATTTAAAAGCGCAAATTGCCGCAATCGACTCCTTTTCGTGTGAAACGCTCGAATTTCGCATTAGAGCAAAACCTACCACGTAAATCCCAAACCGTACGTCCTAGCTAATTTCACCCCTTTGCAAAAGTTGCTGGAACGCACCGCTTAATGCCGAAAAAGTTTACTTCGACGATATCCGCAGGTCAGTTTCAAAGATACGCGCGTTTAAGACGGCAAATAGCCGCAATCGTCTCCTTTTCTTTTCAAACGCTCGAATTTCGCATCAGAGCATAACTTACGAAATTCAAGCGTTTCACACGAAGAGGATTCGATTGCGGCAATTTGCGCTTTTAAATCTGCGTTTCTCTGAAACTGACCTGTAGATTTCATCGAAGTAAACTTTTTTGGCATTAAGCGGTGTGTCCTAACAACTTTGAACCGGGATGAAATTGCCTAGGGCGTACCGCTTGGGATTTAAGGGGTGTGATTTGAGTGCATAAGAAAAAATTTCTACAATTTTTTTTTAATGTTATTTTTTCAGAGCAAAAAATTTAATGGCGGACATTTTGGTCAACAAATTAAAAACGCTAGAACTTTCGGATTAGGATATATAAGGGGTTTTTTCAATTCTTTAATGCGGACCGTTGCAACCGAATTTTTGAAATTTCAACCGAAATTATGAGAAATTTAAGCAATAATTTTTTGATGAATCGTTACGCATCGGTTCAGTCAATTAGGTAAAATAATTTTAAAAAAATTAGAAGTTATTTTTTAAACACGAGTCTAAATCAAGAAAATATGGATTTATAGCTACAAAATTTAGATTTAGATCGACTTAAAGGAAAACGTAGTGTGATCAAGTCACAGTATACGCGTCGATTTAATGCATGCAAAAATTTACAAGTTTTACGTGAAAACCTTCCGCAATTTAAATTAATGAAACTGCAATTTGAGCAAATTTTTAGCGATTTTAATAAGGTACATTCTGAGATTCATAGTACGGAATTTACAGAAATTGAAGAAAAGGAGTTTGGGGAGTTTGAAGACAAATATATGCAAATTGCGTGTGTTAGCGCCACCACGTATTCGGGTGGAGGATTATGAATAAGCTGATACTAAAATTACCTTTCACTTTCAATAACGCCCCATCTGATGCTGAACTCTAGGGGTTTAAACAGGTAGGGTAGGAAGGTAAGAATTTGTATGCCTAGAATTCGATGACCAACTACGGATGCGTTCACTATTAATTTCCGTCCGCGTACTTCGGTTACTTTTTTTCTACTAACTAAAAACCACCATTGTCGCTATCGCTCTAGCTTTTTATATTAAAGTTAGATAGTGGTCTAGCAAAATAAACAAATTTAAAAATAACGAAATAGAACCTATTCCTGGCGCTAACATTCTCCCGGCCTTGAAAGGTTCTTTCAAAAACAAATAATAAATTAACATAATCATAAATTTCATATGAATTGCGTTTGGTCGCATAAACCCCAAATAATAATTAAAGGGAAAAAATACTTAATGAAATGAACGCTCACAACTTAAAGTTTTAATTTCCTACTGTGTAGGTAACGGACACAATCGTCCAACAGGACGCTTATATATGTCGGTCTTTGTTCTAACAGTAGCAACGTGAATTACTCCATCCATAACAGGGAACACCTCCTCAATAATTCCCAAAGGCCATTGTAGAGGGGTGCTACCATCTTGTCGTAATACCACGAGGGTTCCCGATTTTACCGGACACGATGGAGTGTTCCACCTTTGCCTTGATTGTAAGGAAGTCAAATATTCTACATTCCATTGCTTCCAATATGATTGGACTATCTGATCCAATAATTGCTTACGAGATAAGCGATTGATAGTAATCTGAGTTACGTCACATGCTGGTAAGGACTTCAAAGGTGTGAAAGTCAAAAAATGTGCAGGCGTTAAAGCTAAAGGTTCAGCAGGATCAGAACTTAACCAACAAAGTGGTCGCGAATTCAGTAAACACTCGATCTGTTCCAGAACGGTAGCAAACTCTTCATAAGATAAAATTTGCGAACCAATAACGCGGTCTAATTGCATTTTTACTACCTTTATCCCAGCTTCCCAAATTCCTCCGAAATGAGGAGCGACTGGAGGATTAAACTTCCATTCAATTCGGTTTTCCGCAAGCTCATTTTTAACTGCTTCCATAAGAGGTTCGGATCGCACAAATTAGGATAAAGAATCGAGTTGAGCTTTTGCTCCGACAAAATTAGTCCTATTGTCAGAGTACATGACTGCACATGGGCCTCGACGTGATAAAAACCGCTTGAAGGCGGCGAGAAAAGTGTCCGTGGATAAATCAGAAGCAATTTCAAGGTGTAATGCACGTGTGGCAAGACAAGCAAAAAGACATATATACGCCTTTTGTGATTTGATTCCTCGTCTAGGGGACAAGGTTATAGAAAAGGGACCTCCATAGTCTACCCCCGTGTAAAAAAAAGCATTTGCTTCGATCACCCGTGCTGTTGGAATGTCTGCCATTAATGGAAGTTGTGAACGAGGTCAAGATTTGAAGAAAACATTACATTTTTGAATGAGCTTTCGAATAAATCCTCTACTAGACAAAATCCAGAATTTTTGTCTAAGTATGGATGATAGCAAATGCGGACTTGCATGGAGGTTTTTGCGATGATAATAAATAATAATTAAATTAACTAAATTGTGCGACTTCGGAAGTAAAATAGGATGTTGTTGATCATAGTTTAAATTGGAGTTAGCAAGTCGATCACCTACTCTTAGCAACCCGTTATTTACAAAAGGTCGTAAATTTCGCAAATTCGGAGAGCTACATCCCGTTTTCTTTAGCAAATGAAACTCTTTAGTAAAACAAATCTTTTGAATAGTGCGAATTAAAATTGTTTCGGATTTGTTTAGATCAGTTGCGGAAATTGTCTTACCATGAATTGGTAGCAATTTTACAAATCGAAGTACAAAAACCGTAATTCTAAGTAGTTTAATCCAATCTGAAATTCTATCTACTAAATTTAAAGTTGAATTTGCATTATTAATATTTGCGGCGCAACAGACTTCACCCTTCTCCCTTGCTTTACACTTCATATTTTTGTCTTCGACAAAGACATTAATCGGCCACAAGGACTTATCCAAAACTAACCAGCTTGGTCCTGATAACCAACTATTGTGCTTGACAAATTGTCCAGGTGTCAAACCCCGTGAAAGGCAGTCTGCTGGGTTTTCTTTACCACTGATGTGAAACCATTGAGAAGGTGAAATTAAATCTTGAATTTTTGCGACTCGATTGGCAACAAAAATATTCCAACGAGATGGTGATCCGTGAATCCAATGTAGTGCGATAGTGGAATCCGAAAATGCGTAAATATGGTTGATAGCAATCCGCGACTCAAAGGTATCAATTACAAGATGTAATAGTTTACTCAACAGTAGCGCTCCACAGAGTTGAAATCTTGGAATGGACACAGTTTTCATAGGTGCTACCTTTGATTTCCCGCAAATCATCATGCTTCGAGATGTATTCTTAGACAAGACCACTCGTATAAACACCACCGCACCATAAGCCTTTTCTGATGCGTCTGCGAACCCAATCAAGGCGACAGGTGTGTTTTCAAAAACTGATAAGTGGCGAGGTATTTGAAAGTTACCTATAAGGTGCAACTCTTCACAAAATTCTGACCATAGATTACTAATATGTAAAGGCGGCGTAGCATCCCAATCTAATTTAATTTTCCACAGTTCTTTTATTAACACTTTTGCGAAAAATATAAGAGGTGCTAAAAATCATAGCGGATCATAAATGCGTGCGATTACCGACAATACATTTCGTTTTGAACATGTTCTTTCCGGAATAGCTAGTTTAAATGAAAAGTGATCAGTACTAACATGCCATTGCAGCCCTAACACAGACGTAGAATTTTTGTCAAATTCAAGCGTATTATATAATTTACTGTGCTCAGGTATTTCAAGTAAAAGTTCTGAAGAGTTTGTGTTCCATTTGACCAAATCAAACCCTCCCGCGGAAAATAATTCACACAACTCGCTACGAAATATCCTAGCTTTATCCAGGCTACCTACAGACGAAATCATATCATCCATGTATGTATCTCGTAGCACAACTTCTGACGCTAAGGGAAAAGATTTAGATTCATCAATGGCAAGCTAACGAACTGTGCGTAATGCAATGTATGGAGTATGGAGAAGACTTTAAGCCAAAGGCAACACGATTAAGCGTGTAAGTTTGTATGGGTTCTGCGCAGGACGACCTCCTGAGAATTCTTTGAAAATCTCTATCATTAGGAGAGAGAATAATTTGTAGAAACATCTTTTTCAAGTCGGTTGTCATTGCAAATTTAAACAATGAAAAATTTAATAGGAGCGTTCTAACATCAGCCTGCAATTTTGGACCTTTGTGTAAAAAACCATTTGGCGAAATTCCTCTATCTGTCTTTGCACTTGCGTCCAGTACTATTCTTAATGGAGTACTTACACTACCGGGCTTAAAAACTGCATGATGGGGAATATAATATGCGAGCGCTGCCGGCGCTGCTTCGCAAACTAAGGACATAAATCCCTTATCTATTTGCTCTTGCATAGCAGATTTGTAGATTCTTTCAAACTCAGGGTTTGATTGAAATCTCTTTTCTAAAGCATGAAATCTTCTAGATGCAACAGTGTAAGAGTCGCCAAAAAGACTCGAATCTTGATTGAAAGGTAAACGCACAATGTATCGACCTGATTCATCGCGTTTCTGTGTAGATTCAAAAAACCTTTCACAGTTCCTTTCTTCGCTGTCGAAAGAAGAAGCGACTGAAACTTCCTCCAACTCCCAAAATTTCTTTACAATTGTGTTTATTGATTCTATGACTGAACAAAATGTTTGACTGAACAAAGGAGTCTGAACTGTTGGCGCGCTTCCTACAATAACATATCCTAACGAAGTTTCAATAGCGTAAGGTGAACTGTTAGGACCTGAAATTTTCTTATTACGTAATGTTTGTGCAAATATATCAGCTCCCAAAATTCCATCAATTTCACCTGGCGTCGCGGATGTATCGTCAGCAAGTGGCAAATCTTTTAAAAATTCAAAAGACGTAGTTTCAACAGATTCGGCGGGCATTTTTAACGTTATCTTATCAATAAGTAAAGCATCTAAACAATATTTAATGTTATCGTCAAATCTTGAAGTGATTAATAACTTTGTGCGACCTGAAACCCTTTGCAGAGCTGCCCCAATTCCAGAAACTTGCGAAGATAATTGTTGCATCGGCAACTGCAAATTCTTACAACATTTTAAAGTGAGAAAATTGCCCTGACTAGCTTAGACAAGAAGTACTCAAATCCTAGCGTTTCTGCCGTTTGGCAACCTTAAATATACAACAGCCGTTGACAATAAAACAATGCAATTAGCATTTGACAAAGCCAAGCAAAAACTAAGGGCTTGTGCCTTATTTGAGTCTTCGACGGGAGCGTACTTTTCGGAATTACCGATAGTGTTCTGCGAGTTGGCAGAATTTTCTATTTGTACATCATTAGTGGTTATCCAATGTAAAATACTATGATGTCGCTTTGCGCATGTTTGACAGCTATATTTAAATTTACAAAGTTTGGTTTTGTGTATAGAACTTAGACAATTTAGACAGCAACTTTTGCGGAGGGGTGAAATTAGCTAGGACGAACGGTTTGGGATTTACGTGGTAGGTTTTGCTCTAATGCGAAATTCGAGCGTTTCACACGAAAAAGAGTCGATTGCGGCAATTTGCGCTTTTAAATCTGCGTTTCTCTGAAACTGACCTGTAGATTTCTTCGAAGTAAACTTTTTTGGCATTAAGCGGTGTGTCCTAACAACTTTGAACAGGGATGAAATTGCCTAGGGCGTACCGCTTGGGATTTAAGGGGTGGGATTTGGGTGCATAAAAAAAATTTCTACAATTTTTTTTTAAATGTTATTTTTTCAGAGGAAAAAATTTAATGGCGGACATTTTGGTCAACAAATTAAAAACGCTATAACTTTCGGATTAGGATATATGAGGAATTTTGTTTTTATGAAAATTTTTGTAAGTCCAAAAGTCTGGAATTTTTTTATTTTATTAATTGAGACACATTTTTTGTTTGTATCAAAAAAGTTGGTAATAACGCAAATTAAGGGATGAAAAGTTTTTTTTACAAATTTTCTCAGAATATAATTTTTTCTGGGCAAAAAATTTAAATTGCGGCCATTTTGCTCAACAAGTTAAATACGCTGAAACTTTCGGATTTGGAGATACAAAAAATTATATTTTTTTTTCAAAAAATTTTCTAAGTCCAAGATTAGGAAAAATTTGTTTTTTTTTTTATTTCTATCAATTAAGACCAATTTCTTGATGTTATCAAAAAATTTCTAAAAAACGCATAATAAGGGATGAAAATTTTTTTTACGATTTTTTTCTGAACAAAAAATATCAATTGTCGCCATTTTTGTCAACAAGTTAAATACGCTAGAACTTTCGGATTTGGAGAAAAAAATAATAATTTTTTTTCAAAAAATTTTCTAAGTCCAAAACTAGGAAGACATTTTTTTTTCATTTTTATCAATTGGGAGAAACTTTTTGATGGTATTAAAAAAAAGTTGGGAAAAACGCATATTAAGGGATGAAAAAATTTTTTTTACGATATTTTTCAAAATGTTATGTTTCCTTGGCAAAAATTTTAAATTGCGGCCATTTTGGTCAACAAGTTAGATACGCTAAACTTTTTAGATTTGGAGGTTTGGATAGTTTTAGTTTTTTTTTTTAATTTTCTAAGTTCAAAAGTTGGAAAAAAAATTTTTATTAAAGAATTTCTAAAAAACGCATATCAAGGGATGAAAAAATTTTTGTACGATTTTTTTCTGAACAAAAAATATCAATTGTCGCCATTTTTGTCAACAAGTTAAATACGCTAGAACTTTCGGATTTGGAGAAAAAAAAGAATAATTTTTTTTCAAAAAATTTTTTAGGTCCAAAACTAGGCAGACATTTCTTTTTTCATTTTTATCAATTGGGACAAACTTTTTGATGGTATTAAAAAGAAGTTGGGAAAAACGCATATTAAGGGATGAAAAAATTTTTTTTACGAATTTTTTCAAAATGTTATGTTTCCTTGGCTAAAATTTTAAATTGCGGCCATTTTGGTCAACAAGTTAGATACGCTAAAGTTTTTAGATTTGGAGGTTTGGATAGTTCTAGTTTTTTTTTTTTAATTTTCTAAGTTCAAAAGTTGGAAAAAAAATTTTTTCATTTTTATTCTTCACTTTATTCATTTGAGACAAACTTTTTGATAGTATCAAAAAAGTTGGGAAAAACGAATATTAAGAAAAAAATCTGTGATGTGAAGTTTGTGTCTTTCACACGAGAAGGTGACGATTACGGCATTTGGCGTTTTTTATTGTGAGTATCTCTGAAACAGACCTGCAGATTTCACCGAAAAAAAGTTTTTTGGCATCAAGCGGTGCATCCCAACAACTTTTGCGTTGGGGTGAAATTAGCTAGGACGTACGGTTTGGGATTTACCTGGTAAGTTATGCTCTGATGCGAAATTCGAGCGTTTGAAAAGAAAAGGAGATTAAATGTTATTTTTTCAGATAAGAAATTCGAGTGAGTTTACTTCCACTAGCTCTATAAAGTTACTATATTGTTCACTTGTTAGATCAAAACTTGAGTATGCATCTATTGTTTGGTCGCCCATATACCTGGTTCATAGAAAAAGTTTAGAGAAAGTACTGAGAAGAGCTAGTAAATATATGTGTTATAGGATGGAAGGGAGTTATCCGTCAAGGGGTTGTCTTCAGAAGAGTTTACTTGTTAAGTTGGAACTCAATGAATTGGTGGATAGACGTCGATATGCTGCGGTTCTCCTTCTGCATAAGATATTGAGTGGAAAGCTTGAATGTTCCTACGTCCTGGGCAAACTAAACTTTCGGGTTCCTAGATCTGGCATTAGAGAATGCTTGACATTCTACAGCAGGAAGAGTAGAATAAATATTGGACAGGGTGCCCCCATTAATCTCATTTGTGAGGCTTACAACAGCGTATGTGAAGAGGTAGACATTTTTTCTGCAGCGCCGCGGGAAATAAGAAATAAAATGTTATTGAGCTATTTCTGTTAATTGTTAATCTCTTAATTGTTAATTCTGTTAATGTGACTTATCTTACATAATGTTATAGAATTATTATTTAGTTATTAGCCTGTAATTGGGTAGTTACCTGTAGGTTAATTAATTCATTAAATTAAAAGAAAAATTAAAAAAAAGAAAAAATTAAATTATAACAGTCGACATCCACCTCCAAAATTGCCTGGAACACCTTGGCATTTTTTCTCGTGGCCCAGACCCGAATAACCACACAACTAGAATCGCGTCCAAAAATATCACCGTTCTGTTTCAAGAGAAAACCGATAAGCTCGTCTGAATCAAAACACTCCGAAAACCCAACAATCTTCACCCTGGGACGAAAAGCACCAAGTCTAGGGACGCTATAATCCGCCAACCCGCCCTCCGCAAGCCCCCTCAATCTCTCAGAATCCCCCTCACTAGCACAGCCAATAAGTACGCCGCCGTCCCTCACCGATTTTACATCTTTTAAATTTATTTCTTCTCCCACAGGATTGACATTCCTCAAAATGTCAGCTTTGGTTTTGGCGCCAGGCTGATCACGATCATTCGGCCTAATGATCAACCTCGACCGCGGTGGACCCGCCAGTCTATCCGCATACGACGACAAAACCGGCAAACGCGAGGACGGCGCAAACCGGGGTGCAGCAAAACTTCCTTCAGCCCCCGACACCACACCCGCAGCCAAGCGAGAAAACTCCTCCGACAAACCACTAAAAAATGCACTGCACTTGGCCTCAAACACCTCCCTGATATGATCAGAAAAACTGCCCACGCGGCACACAGCACACCTATAGGAAAGACCAGGCACATAAATCAGGAAAGGAAGGGCATCATCCGGAACACCATTGCAGGAAAGATGCACATATTTACCGCAAAGGCGAGAGCACAAGATCTTAGGAGCGTCACGTCTAAAATCCGGACCACCGCTACAACACGAAAATTACATGCCCGACGAAAGCCCGAACCGACAGCATCAGCAACAACAACAACAACCCGGCCAACGACGGACAAACCAGCCCCAAGGCGCAGCAAAGCTCACGCCTCCTCCGCTCGAAGGGACCCAAGCGGCCGGACAGCAAGGGCACCGCCGGCAAAAACAGCAACCCCGACCCAGGACGCAGTAACCCACGTCCCTCCCAAGAATGGTAGGCCGAGAGCTGCAACAGCCACCACGGATTACCAAACGAAACGTCGTAGCACGCTTCCACCAACCCGGGGATGCTGCCGACCGCGAGAGCGGCACCGGAAGCCCGCCGCTCCCGAAAAATCCTCAACAACTCCTATCGAGGCACGACCGCCCGCACAAATTACGGAGGCGCCGGGCGAATCGACAAAAGAAACTATCTGCCCGATAAGAACACGGAAGAAACCAGCGCGATTAGTCGGCAGGTCGGCAAAAGACGGAAATAAACAAGGAAACAACCTCAAACCACCCAAAATCGGCCGATCCGGCCGTGCAACGAGACACCACACCACAAAGAAGGAATCAAGAGCATTCAGTTCATAACAAACTCAACCAGCAATCAGGTAAAAGAAGCACCATAAACCAAGATTCCAACGGAGCGACACACGATCGTCCTGTTGAGCGAGATGGAAGATTTGTACTTTTTGTAATTATAAAAACACTGCAGCACTTCATTTATCCTGCTCACTCTGCGTGTGGAAATTTCATAGCAATTGGAGGAATGAAGTTCTTTTTATAAGTTACCATTCTTTGGACGTAGTCATATTGCATATGATGCACAATTTTTTGAAAATTAAGCAAGATACACAAGAACTAATTAGCTCCAAAAGTTACTTCTCTGTCTGCCAAATTTTATAGCAATAGGATGAATGAATTTATTTTTAAAGGCTTCCGTTATTTGAATGTTACTATTTTGCATATGATGCTTGTTTTATCAAAAACTAGTGCAGTTATTGAGAAACTGATTAACTCTATGAATTTGCATTAAAATTATTACTCTGCGTAACAAATTTCCTAGCAATTGGAGGGAAGAAGTTATTTTTATAGGCTTCCGTTATTCGGACGTTGTCATGTTGCTCGAACTTCCAAAATTAAGCAAGCTACAGAGAAACTGATTTGCTTCATGAGTTTGTATTTAAATTTCTTCTTGGTGTGCCAAGTTTCGGTGTAATTGGTTGAAAGAACTTCCTTTGGAAACTTCCGCTGTTTAGATGTTGTCATGTTGCACATAGTACTCGATTTTTCGGATACTAAGCAAGCTACAGAGGAACTGATTAGCTGCAAAAATGTTTGCATATAAATTACTGCTCTGTATGATAAATCTTATAGCAACTAAAGAAATGAAGCTCATTTTAAAAGCTCTTTTATTTGGATGTTGTCATATTGCACATGATTCTCGATTTTTCGAAATCTAAGCAAGCAACTGAGAAGCTGATTAGCTCCATGAGTTTGCATTAAAATTACTTTTCTGCTTGTAAAAATTTTATAGCAATTTGAAGAATTAATTTCTTTTTATAAGCTTCCATTCTTAAGACGTAGTCATATTGTAAATGATGCTTAATTTTTCAAAAATTAAGCAAGATACAGAGGAACAGATCAGCTCCAGAAGTCTGCGTTCAAACTGCTTCTCCGTGTGACAAATTTCTTAGCAATTAAAGGGAAAAAGTTATTTTTATAGGCCTCCGTTGTTTGGACGTTGCCATATTGAATTTGCTGCTCAAATTTCGAAAACTAGGCAAGCTACAGGGAAGCTGATTTGCTCCATTAGCTCGTAATTGATGGTGAAAAATCGCCATGGTTTGGTTGGTGTGGCGTTGTTATCTTTTTATTTTCGCTTTCTTCACTTGTGCTACTCTGCAATTTTTTTAAGTTGTTTGCTATCCGCCTGTTAGGGGTGAGTTGCTCGTTCTGATGGAGTTAATTTTTCTTGAAGTTGAGGGACTGGATCTGGGATTTTGGCAAGTTAGTCGAATTGTTTATGCTTTTTTCCCTTATCAGTGTGCTATAATTTATACATACATACAAAAGGAATGGCATCAACAATAAGTTGATTTTCATGCCATCCTAAACAACAACCAATCACAAAACGACAATTCAACAGTGTAATTACAACTCATGTTTACACCATGTAATAATAAAATAAGCCACCGTTTCTTAAAACTAATACTGGAGCATATGCAAATTAAAAGTAAAAAAAAAAAAGTAAAAAAGCCTTTTAAGTTAATAGTATTCTAAGCCAAAATATGAAGAAAAAAGAAAAAAAAACTCAAATATAATTTTAAATAATAATACAAGAAACCCTCTCCGTATTTTAACCCATGTGCCTATACCTCTCAATAAGTGTTTCCCGGATAAGCCTTCTATAACTTGGCTCGTATAGAATTGGAGCGAATTCGTTGAGGAGGCTCACAGATACATATTCAAAACTGATTTTAAAACGTTGCGTTCTATGTTTTGGAGTACAGTAATCCAGCCTCCGCAGCGTGAGTCCGTGAACCGAGGATCTGTGTTTAATCAAATCCATCAAGTATCCCGGAGACTTTGTCAGCAACAGATTTCTTAGGAAGCACAAATAGATGAATTTTACACGATAGCATACATTTAGCTCTCGCAAGGACAAAATATACGGCGTTACGTGATGCCCATACGGGACCCGCAGAACAAATCGCACTGCCATATTCTGTATTCGTTGCATTACAGCTTTGTTTGATATTGAAAGATGGTGATAGTAGACAGCTATACCGTACTCTATTTTAGGGTAGACCAGTGACTTCACTAGGCGCAATTTTATTTCCTTTGAGAGGAACGGCTTAAAATGATGCATAGATCTTAATAATGCCACAGCTACCCCATACATCCGTTTCACGTGCGCCTCGAAATTTAAATTATTATCTATTATTACTCCTAAATTACGGCCCTTTGCCGCAAAAGGAACCACCTAATCGCCAACATAGATTCCGTGTAAAGACAAATCGATTTTCTTCTGCAAGATAGCGTTACTAATGCACAATAGCACAGACTTTGCCGGGTTCAGCGCTAGGCCGTTTCTCCCACAGTACCCACCCAAGCCATGCAAGTCGCTGTTAATCTTGTAGGCAGCGTCCGCGGACTCCGCAACTTTAAAGGACACGTACGCCTGCACATCATCCGCGTACATGTGCCAGTTACAGAATTGAAACGATTCACCCATGTCAAACACAAAAAGCGAAAACAAAATAGGTCCCAAAATGCTACCCTGCGGGACTCCACTTTTCACATACATTCGCCTCGACTGCGCTCCATTCCATGTCATCGACTGCCCACGTTCATGTAGGTAATCCTGAAATAGACTCAATGTTTCCTCCGAAAACCCTAAGAAGTGCATTTTTGCTAGAAGCAGCTCAAAATTTACAACGTCGAATGCCTTTCTTTGATCTAAGAGGATTAAAAATGTCAACATGGAGTCGTCCATCGCACGAGCAATATCATTAGTTACCTTTAATAAAGCCGTCACCGAACTATGACCCCCCCGAAACCCGGACTGAAACCCAGGCAACAACGAATTCCGCTCGAGATAGGTCCGCACCTGATACGCAACAACCCGCTCAAAAATTTTAGATAACGTTGGCAGCAAACTTATTGGCCTATAATCTAATAAATTTTTAGGAGAATGAACCTTTGGTATTGGCAACACGTAAGCCGTCTTCCACACCTCCGGAAAGGTCCCCGCGCTAATGCAATCATTTACAAGTTCCGCAACAACTGAAACGCAAAAAGGTGCAACCAGCCCAAGCATAACACTGTTTATACCGTCCACGCCATAAGAGACCGTCTTTATGCCGTTGATAACCTTTATTACCTCTTCAGCCGTTACCGGGGTGATCGAGAAGGCTAGTTCCTCTCTATATTTATTTTGCCGGTAAAACTCAATCAAATTATCGCCAATAACATTATCGTCTGCGATGTTAATGAAGAATTTATTCAAGTCATCAAGATCCAATATTTCAGGACTCAAACGTTCCCCGCACATGCGGTTTCTAACCCTTCCTAGATTCCACGACCTTAATACTTTCCAAAGCTCGGCAGCATTGTTACCACAGCGCTCAATTTCATGTGTCAAGAACGCTTTTTTTTCGCGCCTTATGGCTTGGTTAGTGTAATTTTTCAATGCGATATAATATTGTTTATGCTGCAGTAACCCCGTTCTTGCAAACCGCTTCAGCGCCCTATTGCGAATCAAAATCATTTTCCTGATGACAAATGTGATATACGGCTTCCTGCCAGCCGAACGAAGCTCGCGCAAGGGAGCATGCCTGTCAAACAAATGAAGCACGGTCTCATTAAACTTTGCCACCCTCAAATTAATGTCCTCAATCGAACGCAATGCATCCCAGTCAGTCCTTCTCGCGTCCCGCTCAAATTCAACCCGATCAATTCCACGCAGATTCCTCGTCCGTACCGGTCTTTTTGTTGGCAGGGTTACCTGCAGCTCAAGATAGCACGTTACCAGCAAGTGATCGGTAATGTCACCCAAATCAAAGTTTTCTGGTTTAGCCACCTTCAACGAACCGCTCACAAAAATGACATCAATTAAAGTTTCGCTTGTTGTAGTGATGCGTGTTGGTTTTTCAACTATCTGCACAAGTTTATATCTATCGGCAACGCCCATCAATTTGCGACTTTCCCACGAATTTATGTTCATCAAATCAATATTGATATCACCAAGCAGCAGAATAGCATCCGACCGAACACTTACAGCATCAAGTATGTCACAAAGTTCAGTTAGACCAACAGATACACTAGTGCGGGGTGGCCTGTACACTACACATACCAGAAGATTTGTCTTACCCATAATGAGCTCAACACATAGTTTTTCAATAACCGAACCTACACCAATATCAATTGTTCTCACCCTATATGAATTTCTTATATAAAGGCCAACCCCACCACCCCTGGTTGGTCTATCACAATGAAGAAATTTGTAACCAGGCATTTTTACAGAATCAAGAACACAATCCGGCGACAACCACGTCTCAGTAACCGCCATGATATCGAAGTTATAAAACATCATTTGAGTGTAAAATAAGTTAAAATTAGATAACAGGGACCTAATGTTCACATGGCATACCCTCCCGAGAACACTACCAGTCGCACTGCGCTGCAGAGGCGGACCAAGTCCAGCTCCGGGAGCAGACGCGGCACCGATGTCACTGACAGATTTAGAATACTCCAAAACTTGAGCGGCGAACTCACTGCTTGAAGACGAAGGGGAGCCAGCACCAACAGCATCAACCACTCCCAGTCCATATCCATCATCGCCAGCGAAGCCAGTCGAAGAAGGTCCACCCAGTAATTGCTAGGGAACGAAATGACCCGAACCCTCGACAACCGGGACTCCGAAGAGGTCAAGCTTGAACTTACTTAATGATCTGCTGTACGCCGCGCAGGCAGATATATCCCAGGCCGCGTGCGCAACATCCAAACTTCCGTTTCGGTTTTTATTAAAATTGAGACAATTTGCGCAACGGTATTGATCCTTCTGATCCCGTGTAAGCAAGCAATCCTTAACAAGATGGGCTCCAGCACACAGAGGGCATACAGGGCTATTTTTCCTCGGACAGTGATCAGATACGTGGTTCAGTCCGCTGCAGGAAAAGCACCTTCGCAGCGCAAGAGCGTCATACACGGAACAGCCATCCAACCCAATCAACACATGACCAGTATCCAGCAATTTCTTATAACTAACAGCATCAACCCGAACAGTAGCCCGATACACAGAAGAGTTTCTCTTGAGCGGAACAACCGACACTATGTCGCAAACGGACTCAGAGTCAAACAAAGCAGCGTTTTGATTTTTTAAATAAGCACAGAGTAGATCGTCACTGAAGGCCTCCGACATACCAACTATTCTAACCCTGGGGCTTACAGCACTCAGCTCATGTACTTAATAATCGCAGGATAATTTTTCCCGGGCCAGTTTGCTAAACCTAGACGACTCGTCAACATCACGGCAGCTCGGCATTACGGCACCATCTCTGGCCTGCCTGACGTGTTTAATGTCCACCTTTGCGTTAATCGGATCAATCTTGGCAAGAATATCAGCTTTTGTTTTTCCACCGGGTTGTTTTTTGTTAATCGGCTTGACTATCACCTTTGATCGGGCAGATGCAGATGCCACAGCCGCATAAGAATCAGGCGGTGTCCCGCGCAGGAACGAGGAAGTGCCCGCCCTCACCACAGACTCGCACTGTGCCCTCAGGGCACGAGACACAGAGTCAGAGAGTCTGGCAGATGACGCCTGGCATCAAGCGGTGCATCCCAACAACTTTTGCGTTGGGGTGAAATTAGCTAGGACGTACGGTTTGGGATTTACCTGGTTAGTTATGCTCTGATGCGAAATTCGAGCGTTTGAAAAGAAAAGGAGACGATTACGGCTATTTGCCGTTCTAAACGCGCGTATCTTTGAAACTGACCTGCGGATATCGTCGAAGTAAACTTTTTCGGCATTAACCGGTGCGTTCCAGCAACTTTTGCAGAGGGGTGAAATCAGCTAGGACGCACGGTTTGGGATTTACGTGGTAGGTTTTGCTGTAATGCGAAATTCGAGCGTTTCACACAAAAAGGAGTCGATTGCGGCAATTTGCGCTTTTAAACCAGCGTTTCTCTGAAACTGACCTGTAGATTTCAACGAAGTAAACTTTTTAGGCATTAAGCGGTGTGTCCTAACAACTTTGAACGGGGATGAAATTGCCTAGGGCGTACCGCTTGGGATTTAGGGGGTGGGATTTGGGTGCATAAAAAAAATTTTCTACAATTTTTTTTTAAATGTTATTTCTTCAGAGCAAAAAATTTAATGGCGGACATTTTGGTCAACAAATTAAAAACGCTATAACTTTCGGATTAGGATATATGAGGAATTTTGTTTTTATGAAAAAATTTTTAAGTCCAAAATTTTGGATTTTTTTTTTTTTTATTAATTGAGACAAATTTTTTGTTTGTATCAAAAAAGTTGGTAATAACGCAAATTAAGGGATGAAAAGTTTTTTTTACGAATTTTCTCAGAATATAATTTTTTTTGGGCAAAAAATGTAAATTGCGGCCATTTTGCTCAACAAGTTAAATACACTGAAATTTTCGGATTTGGAGATACAAAAAATTCTATTTTTTTTTCAAAAAATTTTCTAAGTCCAAGATTAGGAAAAATTTGTTATTTTTTTTATTTTTATCAATTAAGACCAATTTCTTGATGTAATCAAAAAATTTCTAAAAAACGCATATTAAGGGATAAAATTTTTTTTTACGATTTTTTTCTGAACAAAAAATATCAATTGTCGCCATTTTTGTCAACAAGTTAAATACGCTAGAACTTTCGGATTTGGAGAAAAAAAAGAATAATTTTTTTTCAAAAATTTTTCTAAGTCCAAAACTAGGAAGACATTTTTTTTTCATTTTTATCAATTGGGACAAGCTTTTTGATGGTATTAAAAAAAAGTTGAGAAAAACGCATATTAAGGGATGAAAAAATTTTTTTTACGAATTTTTTCAAAATGTTATGTTTTCTTGGTAAAAATTTTAAATTGCGGCCATTTTCGTCAACAAGTTAGATACGCTAAAATTTTTAGATTTGGAGATTTGGATAGTTTTAGTTTTTTTTTTTTAATTTTCTAAGTTCAAAAGTTGGAAAAAAAAATTTTTCATTTTTATTCTTCACTTTATTCGTTTGAGACAAACTTTTTGATAGTATCAAAAAAGTTGGGAAAAACGAATATTAAGAAAACAATCTGTGATGCGAAGTTTGTGTCTTTCACACGAAAAGGTGACGATTACGGCATTTGGCGTTTTTTATTGTGAGTATCTCTGAAACGAACCTGCAGATTTCACCGAAAAAAAGTTTTTTGGCATCAAGCGGTGCATCCCAACGACTTTTGCGTTGGGGTGAAATTAGCTAGTACGTACGGTTTGGGATTTACCTGGTTAGTTATGCTCTGATGCGAAATTCGAGCGTTTGAAAAGAAAAGGAGACGATTACGGCTATTTGCCGTTCTAAACGCGCGTATCTTTGAAACTGACCTGCGGATATCGTCGAAGTAAACTTTTTCGGCATTAAGCGGTGCGTTCCAGCAACTTTTGCAGAGGGGTGAAATTAGCTAGGACGTACGGTTTGGGATTTACGTGGTAGGTTTTGCTGTAATGCGAGATTCGAGCGTTTCACACAAAAAGGAGTCGATTGCGGCAATTTGCGCTTTTAAACCTGCGTTTCTCTGAAACTGACCTGTAGATTTCAACGAAGTAAACTTTTTAGGCATTAAGCGGTGTATCCTAACAACTTTGAACGGGGATGAAATTGCCTAGGGCGTACCGCTTGGGATTTAGGGGGTGGGATTTGGGTGCATAAAAAGAAATTTCTACAATTTTTTTTTAAATGTTATTTTTTCAGAGCAAAAAATTTAATGGCGGACATTTTGGTCAACAAATTAAAAACGCTATAACTTTCGGATTAGGATATATGAGGAATTTTGTTTTTATGAAAAAATTCTTAAGTCCAAAATTTTGGAATTTTTTTTTTTTTATTAATTGAGACAAATTTTTTGTTTGTATCAAAAAAGTTGGTAATAACGCAAATTAAGGGATGAAAAGTTTTTTTTACGAATTTTCTCAGAATATAATTTTTTTTGTACAAAAAATGTAAATTGCGGCCATTTTGCTCAACAAGTTAAATACACTGAAATTTTCGGATTTGGAGATACAAAAAATTCTATTTTTTTTTCAAAAAATTTTCTAAGTCCAAGATTAGGAAAAATTTGTTTTTTTTTTTATTTTTATCAATTAAGACCAATTTCTTGATGTAATCAAAAAATTTCTAAAAAACGCATATTAAGGGATGAAATTTTTTTTTACGATTTTTTTCTGAACAAAAAATATCAATTGTCGCCATTTTTGTCAACAAGTTAAATACGCTAGAACTTTCGGATTTGGAGAAAAAAATAATAATTTTTTTTCAAAAAATTTTCTAAGTCCAAAACTAGGAAGACATTTTTTTTTTCATTTTTATCAATTGGGACAAGCTTTTTGATGGTATTAAAAAAAAGTTGGGAAAAACGAATATAAGGGATGAAAAAATTTTTTTTACGAATTTTTTCAAAATGTTATGTTTTCTTGGTAAAAATTTTAAATTGCGGCCATTTTGGTCAACAAGTTAGATACGCTAAAATTTTTAGATTTGGAGATTTGGATAGTTTTAGTTTTTTTCTTTTAATTTTCTAAGTTCAAAAGTTGGAAAAAAAAATTTTTCATTTTTATTCTTTACTTTATTCGTTTGAGACAAACTTTTTGATAGTATCAAAAAAGTTGGGAAAAACGAATATTAAGAAAACAATCTGTGATGCGAAGTTTGTGTCTTTCACACGAAAAGGTGACGATTACGGCATTTGGCGTTTTTTATTGTGAGTATCTCTGAAACGAACCTGCAGATTTCACCGAAAAAAAGTTTTTTGGCATCAAGCGGTGCATCGCAACAACTTTTGCATTGGGGTGAAATTAGCTAGTACGTACTGTTTGGGATTTACCTGGTTAGTTATGCTCTGATGCGAAATTCGAGCGTTTGAAAAGAAAAGGAGACGATTACGGCTATTTGCCGTTCTAAACGCGCGTATCTTTGAAACTGACCTGCGGATATCGTCGAAGTAAACTTTTTCGGCATTAAGCGGCGCGTTCCAGCAACTTTTGCAGAGGGGTGAAATTAGCTAGGACGTACGGTTTGGGATTTACGTGGTAGGTTTTGCTGTAATGCGAAATTCGAGCGTTTCACACAAAAAGGAGTCGATTGCGGCAATTTGCGCTTTTAAACCTGCGTTTCTCTGAAACTGACCTGTAGATTTCAACGAAGTAAACTTTTTAGGCATTAAGCGATGTGTCCTAACAACTTTGAACAGGGATGAAATTGCCTAGGGCGTACCGCTTGGGATTTAGGGGGTGGGATTTGGGTGCATAAAAAAAATTTTCTACAATTTTTTTTTAAATGTTATTTTTTCAGAGCAAAAAATTTAATGGCGAACATTTTGGTCAACAAATTAAAAACGCTATAACTTTCGGATTAGGATATATGAGGAATTTTGTTTTTATGAAAAAATTCTTAAGTCCAAAATTTTGGATTTTTTTTTTTTTTTATTAATTGAGACAAATTTTTTGTTTGTATCAAAAAAGTTGGTAATAACGCAAATTAAGGGATGAAAAGTTTTTTTTACGAATTTTCTCAGAATATAATTTTTTTTGGGCAAAAAATGTAAATTGCGGCCATTTTGCTCAACAAGTTAAATACGCTGAAATTTTCGGATTTGGAGATACAAAAAATTCTATTTTTTTTTCAAAAAATTTTCTAAGTCCAAGATTAGGAAAAATTTGTTTTTTTTTTTATTTTTATCAATTAAGACCAATTTCTTGATGTAATCAAAAAATTTCTAAAAAACGCATATTAAGGGATGAAATTTTTTTTTCTGAACAAAAAATATCAATTGTCGCCATTTTTGTCAACAAGTTAAATACGCTAGAACTTTCGGATTTGGAGAAAAAAATAATAATTTTTTTTCAAAAAATTTTCTAAGTCCAAAACTAGGAAGACATTTTTTTTTTCATTTTTACCAATTGGGACAAGCTTTTTGATGGTATTAAAAAAAAGTTGGGAAAAACGCATATTAAGGGATGAAAAAATTTTTTTTACGAATTTTTTCAAAATGTTGTTTCCTTGGCAAAAATTTTAAATTGCGGCCATTTTGGTCAACAAGTTAGATACGCTAAAGCTTTTAGATTCGGAGGTTTGGATAGTTTTAGTTTTTTTTTTTTAATTTCCTAAGTTCAAAAGTTGGAAAAAAAAATTTTTATTAAAGAATTTCTAAAAAACGCATATCAAGGGATGAAAAAATTTTTTTACGATTTTTTTCTGAACAAAAAATATCAATTGTCGCCATTTTTGTCAACAAGTTAAATACGCTAGAACTTTCGGATTTGGAGAAAAAAAAAGAATAATTTTTTTTCAAAAATTTTTCTAAGTCCAAAACTAGGAAGACATTTTTTTTTCATTTTTATCAATTGGGACAAGCTTTTTGATGGTATTAAAAAAAAGTTGAGAAAAACGCATATTAAGGGATGAAAAAATTTTTTTTACGAATTTTTTCAAAATGTTATGTTTTCTTGGTAAAAATTTTAAATTGCGGCCATTTTCGTCAACAAGTTAGATACGCTAAAATTTTTAGATTTGGAGATTTGGATAGTTTTAGTTTTTTTTTTTTTAATTTTCTAAGTTCAAAAGTTGGAAAAAAAAATTTTTCATTTTTATTCTTCACTTTATTCGTTTGAGACAAACTTTTTGATAGTATCAAAAAAGTTGGGAAAAACGAATATTAAGAAAACAATCTGTGATGCGAAGTTTGTGTCTTTCACACGAAAAGGTGACGATTACGGCATTTGGCGTTTTTTATTGTGAGTATCTCTGAAACGAACCTGCAGATTTCACCGAAAAAAAGTTTTTTGGCATCAAGCGGTGCATCCCAACGACTTTTGCGTTGGGGTGAAATTAGCTAGTACGTACGGTTTGGGATTTACCTGGTTAGTTATGCTCTGATGCGAAATTCGAGCGTTTGAAAAGAAAAGGAGACGATTACGGCTATTTGCCGTTCTAAACGCGCGTATCTTTGAAACTGACCTGCGGATATCGTCGAAGTAAACTTTTTCGGCATTAAGCGGTGCGTTCCAGCAACTTTTGCAGAGGGGTGAAATTAGCTAGGACGTACGGTTTGGGATTTACGTGGTAGGTTTTGCTGTAATGCGAGATTCGAGCGTTTCACACAAAAAGGAGTCGATTGCGGCAATTTGCGCTTTTAAACCTGCGTTTCTCTGAAACTGACCTGTAGATTTCAACGAAGTAAACTTTTTAGGCATTAAGCGGTGTATCCTAACAACTTTGAACGGGGATGAAATTGCCTAGGGCGTACCGCTTGGGATTTAGGGGGTGGGATTTGGGTGCATAAAAAGAAATTTCTACAATTTTTTTTTAAATGTTATTTTTTCAGAGCAAAAAATTTAATGGCGGACATTTTGGTCAACAAATTAAAAACGCTATAACTTTCGGATTAGGATATATGAGGAATTTTGTTTTTATGAAAAAATTCTTAAGTCCAAAATTTTGGAATTTTTTTTTTTTTATTAATTGAGACAAATTTTTTGTTTGTATCAAAAAAGTTGGTAATAACGCAAATTAAGGGATGAAAAGTTTTTTTTACGAATTTTCTCAGAATATAATTTTTTTTGTACAAAAAATGTAAATTGCGGCCATTTTGCTCAACAAGTTAAATACACTGAAATTTTCGGATTTGGAGATACAAAAAATTCTATTTTTTTTTCAAAAAATTTTCTAAGTCCAAGATTAGGAAAAATTTGTTTTTTTTTTTATTTTTATCAATTAAGACCAATTTCTTGATGTAATCAAAAAATTTCTAAAAAACGCATATTAAGGGATGAAATTTTTTTTTACGATTTTTTTCTGAACAAAAAATATCAATTGTCGCCATTTTTGTCAACAAGTTAAATACGCTAGAACTTTCGGATTTGGAGAAAAAAATAATAATTTTTTTTCAAAAAATTTTCTAAGTCCAAAACTAGGAAGACATTTTTTTTTTCATTTTTATCAATTGGGACAAGCTTTTTGATGGTATTAAAAAAAAGTTGGGAAAAACGAATATAAGGGATGAAAAAATTTTTTTTACGAATTTTTTCAAAATGTTATGTTTTCTTGGTAAAAATTTTAAATTGCGGCCATTTTGGTCAACAAGTTAGATACGCTAAAATTTTTAGATTTGGAGATTTGGATAGTTTTAGTTTTTTTCTTTTAATTTTCTAAGTTCAAAAGTTGGAAAAAAAAATTTTTCATTTTTATTCTTTACTTTATTCGTTTGAGACAAACTTTTTGATAGTATCAAAAAAGTTGGGAAAAACGAATATTAAGAAAACAATCTGTGATGCGAAGTTTGTGTCTTTCACACGAAAAGGTGACGATTACGGCATTTGGCGTTTTTTATTGTGAGTATCTCTGAAACGAACCTGCAGATTTCACCGAAAAAAAGTTTTTTGGCATCAAGCGGTGCATCGCAACAACTTTTGCATTGGGGTGAAATTAGCTAGTACGTACTGTTTGGGATTTACCTGGTTAGTTATGCTCTGATGCGAAATTCGAGCGTTTGAAAAGAAAAGGAGACGATTACGGCTATTTGCCGTTCTAAACGCGCGTATCTTTGAAACTGACCTGCGGATATCGTCGAAGTAAACTTTTTCGGCATTAAGCGGCGCGTTCCAGCAACTTTTGCAGAGGGGTGAAATTAGCTAGGACGTACGGTTTGGGATTTACGTGGTAGGTTTTGCTGTAATGCGAAATTCGAGCGTTTCACACAAAAAGGAGTCGATTGCGGCAATTTGCGCTTTTAAACCTGCGTTTCTCTGAAACTGACCTGTAGATTTCAACGAAGTAAACTTTTTAGGCATTAAGCGATGTGTCCTAACAACTTTGAACAGGGATGAAATTGCCTAGGGCGTACCGCTTGGGATTTAGGGGGTGGGATTTGGGTGCATAAAAAAAATTTTCTACAATTTTTTTTTAAATGTTATTTTTTCAGAGCAAAAAATTTAATGGCGAACATTTTGGTCAACAAATTAAAAACGCTATAACTTTCGGATTAGGATATATGAGGAATTTTGTTTTTATGAAAAAATTCTTAAGTCCAAAATTTTGGATTTTTTTTTTTTTTTATTAATTGAGACAAATTTTTTGTTTGTATCAAAAAAGTTGGTAATAACGCAAATTAAGGGATGAAAAGTTTTTTTTACGAATTTTCTCAGAATATAATTTTTTTTGGGCAAAAAATGTAAATTGCGGCCATTTTGCTCAACAAGTTAAATACGCTGAAATTTTCGGATTTGGAGATACAAAAAATTCTATTTTTTTTTCAAAAAATTTTCTAAGTCCAAGATTAGGAAAAATTTGTTTTTTTTTTTATTTTTATCAATTAAGACCAATTTCTTGATGTAATCAAAAAATTTCTAAAAAACGCATATTAAGGGATGAAATTTTTTTTTCTGAACAAAAAATATCAATTGTCGCCATTTTTGTCAACAAGTTAAATACGCTAGAACTTTCGGATTTGGAGAAAAAAATAATAATTTTTTTTCAAAAAATTTTCTAAGTCCAAAACTAGGAAGACATTTTTTTTTTCATTTTTACCAATTGGGACAAGCTTTTTGATGGTATTAAAAAAAAGTTGGGAAAAACGCATATTAAGGGATGAAAAAATTTTTTTTACGAATTTTTTCAAAATGTTGTTTCCTTGGCAAAAATTTTAAATTGCGGCCATTTTGGTCAACAAGTTAGATACGCTAAAGCTTTTAGATTCGGAGGTTTGGATAGTTTTAGTTTTTTTTTTTTAATTTCCTAAGTTCAAAAGTTGGAAAAAAAAATTTTTATTAAAGAATTTCTAAAAAACGCATATCAAGGGATGAAAAAATTTTTTTACGATTTTTTTCTGAACAAAAAATATCAATTGTCGCCATTTTTGTCAACAAGTTAAATACGCTAGAACTTTCGGATTTGGAGAAAAAAAAAGAATAATTTTTTTTCAAAAATTTTTCTAAGTCCAAAACTAGGAAGACATTTTTTTTTTCATTTTTATCAATTGGGACAAACTTTTTGATGGTATTAAAAAAAAGTTGGGAAAAACGAATATTAAGGGATGAAAAAATTTTTTTTACGAATTTTTTCAAAATGTTATGTTTTCTTGGTAAAAATTTTAAATTGCGGCCATTTTGGTCAACAAGTTAGATACGCTAAAATTTTTAGATTTGGAGATTTGGATAGTTTTAGTTTTTTTTTTTTAATTTTCTAAGTTCAAAAGTTGGAAAAAAAAATTTTTCATTTTTATTCTTCACTTTATTCGTTTGAGACAAACTTTTTGATAGTATCAAAAAAGTTGGGAAAAACGAATATTAAGAAAACAATCTGTGATGCGAAGTTTGTGTCTTTCACACGAAAAGGTGACGATTACGGCATTTGGCGTTTTTTATTGTGAGTATCTCTGAAACGAACCTGCAGATTTCACCGAAAAAAAGTTTTTTGGCATCAAGCGGTGCATCCCAACAACTTTTGCGTTGGGATAAAATTAGCTAGGACGTACGGTTTGGGATTTACCTGGTTAGTTATGCTCTGATGCGAAATTCGAGCGTTTGAAAAGAAAAGGAGACGATTACGGCTATTTGCCGTTCTAAACGCGCGTATCTTTGAAACTGACCTGCGGATATCGTCGAAGTAAACTTTTTCGGCATTAAGCGGTGCGTTCCAGCAACTTTTGCAGAGGGGTGAAATTAGCTAGGACGTACGGTTTGGGATTTACGTGGTAGGTTTTGCTGTAATGCGAAATTCGAGCGTTTCACACAAAAAGGAGTCGATTGCGGCAATTTGCGCTTTTAAATCTGCGTTTCTCTGAAACTGACCTGTAGATTTCAACGAAGTAAACTTTTTAGACATTAAGCGGTGTGTCCTAACAACTTTGAACGGGGATGAAATTGCCTAGGGCGTACCGTTTGGGATTTAGGGGGTGGGATTTGGGTGCATAAAAAAAAATTTCTACAATTTTTTTTTAAATGTTATTTTTTCAGAGCAAAAAATTTAATGGCGGACATTTTGGTCAACAAATTAAAAACGCTATAACTTTCGGATTAGGATATATGAGGAATTTTGTTTTTATGAAAAAATTTTTAAGTCCAAAATTTTGGATATTTTTTTTTTTTATTAATTGAGACAAATTTTTTGTTTGTATCAAAAAAGTTGGTAATAACGCAAATTAAGGGATGAAAAGTTTTTTTTACGAATTTTCTCAGAATATAATTTTTTTTGTACAAAAAATGTAAATCGCGGCCATTTTGCTCAACAAGTTAAATACACTGAAATTTTCGGATTTGGAGATACAAAAAATTCTATTTTTTTTTCAAAAAATTTTCTAAGTCCAAGATTAGGAAAAATTTGTTTTTTTTTTATTTTTATCAATTAAGACCAATTTCTTGATGTAATCAAAAAATTTCTAAAAAACGCATATTAAGGGATGAAATTTTTTTTTACGATTTTTTTCTGAACAAAAAATATCAATTGTCGCCATTTTTGTCAACAAGTTAAATACGCTAGAACTTTCGGATTTGGAGAAAAAAATAATAATTTTTTTTCAAAAAATTTTCTAAGTCCAAAACTAGGAAGACATTTTTTTTTCATTTTAATCAATTGGGACAAGCTTTTTGATGGTATTAAAAAAAAGTTGAGAAAAACGCATATTAAGGGATGAAAAAATTTTTTTTACGAATTTTTTTAAAATGTTGTTTCCTTGGCAAAAATTTTAAATTGCGGCCATTTTGGTCAACAAGTTAGATACGCTAAAGTTTTTAGATTCGAAAGTTTGGATAGTTTTAGTTTTTTTTTTTTAATTTCCTAAGTTCAAAAGTTGGAAAAAAAAAATTTTATTAAAAAATTTCTAAAAAACGCATATCAAGGGATGAAAAAAAATTTTTACGATTTTTTTCTGAACAAAAAATATCAATTGTCGCCATTTTTGTCAACAAGTTAAATACGCTAGAACTTTCGGATTTGGAGAAAAAAAAAGAATAATTTTTTTTCAAAAATTTTTTTAAGTCCAAAACTAGGAAGACATTTTTTTTTTCATTTTTATCAATTGGGACAAACTTTTTGATGGTATTAAAAAAAAGTTGGGAAAAACGAATATTAAGGGATGAAAAAATTTTTTTTACGAATTTTTTCAAAATGTTATGTTTTCTTGGTAAAAATTTTAAATTGCGGCCATTTTGGTCAACAAGTTAGATACGCTAAAATTTTTAGATTTGGAGATTTGAATAGTTTTAGTTTTTTTTTTTTAATTTTCTAAGTTCAAAAGTTGGAAAAAAAATTTTTCATTTTTATTCTTCACTTTATTCGTTTGAGACAAACTTTTTGATAGTATCAAAAAAGTTGGGAAAAACGAATATTAAGAAAACAATCTGTGATGCGAAGTTTGTGTCTTTCACACGAAAAGGTGACGATTACGGCATTTGGCGTTTTTTATTGTATCTCTGAAACGAACCTGCAGATTTCACAGAAAAAAAGTTTTTTGGCATCAAGCGGTGCATCCCAACAACTTTTGCGTTGGGGTGAAATTAGCTAGGACGTACGGTTTGGGATTTACCTGGTTAGTTATGCTCTGATGCGAAATTCGAGCGTTTGAAAAGAAAAGGAGACGATTACGGCTATTTGCCGTTCTAAACGCGCGTCCAGTACTATTCTTAATGGAGTACTTACACTACCGGGCTTAAAAACTGCATGATGGGGAATATAATATGCGAGCGCTGCCGGCGCTGCTTCGCGAACTAAGGACATAAATCCCTTATCTATTTGCTCTTGCATAGCAGATTTTTACATTCTTTCAAACTCAGGATTTGATTGAAATCTCTTTTCTAAAGCATGAGATCTTCTAGATGCAACAGTGTAAGAGTCGCTTAAAAGAGTCGGATCTTGATTGAAAGGTTAACGCACAATGTATCGACCTGATTCATCGCGTTTCTGTGTAGATTCAAAAAACCTTTCACAGTTCCTTTCTTCGCTGTCAAAAGAAGAAGCGACTGAAACTTCCTCCAACTCCCAAAATTTCTTTACAATTGTGTTTATTGGTTCTATGACTGAACAAAATGTTTGACTGAACGAAGGAGTCTGAACTTTTGGCGCGCTTCCTACAATAACATATCCTAACGAAGTTTCAATAGCGTAAGGTGAACTGTTAGGACCTGAAATTTTCTTATTACGTAATGTTTGTGCAAATATATCAGCTTCCAAAATTCCATCAATTTCACTTGGCGTCGCGGATGTATCGTCAGCAAGTGGCAAATTTTGTAAAAATTCAAAAGACTTAGTTTCAACAGATTCGGCGGGCATTTTTAACGTTATCTTATCAATAAGTAAAGCATCTAAAAGATATTTAATGTTATCGTCAAATCTTGAAGTGATTAATAACTTTGTGCGACCTGAAACCCTTTGCGGAGCTGCCCCAATTCCAGAAACTTGCGAAGATTATTGTTGCATCGGCAACTGCAAATTTTTACAACATTTGAAAGTCAGAAAATTGCCCTTACTAGCTAAGTCAAGAAGTACTCAAATCCTAGCCTTTCTGCCGTTTGGCAACCTTAAATATACAACAGCCGTTGACAATAATACAATGCAATTAGCATTTGACAAAGCCGAGCAAAAACTAAGGGCTTGTGCCTTATTTGAGTCTTCGACGGGAGCGTACTTTTCGGACTTACCGATAGTGTTCTGCGAGTTGGCAGAATTTTCTATTTGTACATCATTAGTGGTTATCCAATGCAAAATACTATGATGTCGCTTTGCGCATGTTTGACAGCTATATTTAAATTTACAAAGTTTGGTTTTGTGTATAGAACTTAGACAATTTAGACATAATTGCTTGTCTTTTGCACATAGAAAGCGTTCTTTGTCGATAAGTTTAAAAACTCATTGCGGGAGTATAAAGCGTGCGAATCATGACAGAAAATACATTTTTGTTCGAATCTCCCTGGTGTGTTACTTACTATAAAAGAGCGGGCTTGCGCTAAGTTTGGCGAATTTGTTTTATGTTTGTAAGCATGGTGATTAGAACTATCTTGAAGGGCTAGTATCTTAGACTGACGTTGTATAAATTCTAAGATTTCTGTATATGTCGGAGATTCCTTGGTGGTGCGTGTAATCTCAAATAGCTTTAAAGTATCTTTATCAATTTTGGAAAGTGTTATAAAGGATAACATAAAATCCGATAAATCACTCAATTTCAACCCTTTAAGTGCTTTAACACTTGAATCAAACTTTTCTAAAAAGGCATTAAGGCAATTTACATTTTCACTATGAGAAGGTTTGAAATTCAAAATTTGTTCCATATAACTATTTGCTAAGATCCGTTTGTCTTCATATTTGGTAACTAAAGCCGTCCAGATAATGTCATAATTTTCGGCGGTTGGCGTTATTCCCGAGCAAACACTCAGTGCCTTTCCCGTAAGCTTGCCTAACAAGTAATGTAATTTGTTTATCGGGTCAACCTCGGTATTTTCATGAATTAGACTTTTGAAAGTCTTATAAAAAACTGGCCATTCAGCTGCGCTACCACTAAAGCCTGGTAATTCAATTTTCGGAAGCCTTACTAAAAAATTATGCGAGCTATTTTGTGATGTTATTGGCTTGGACTCAGATAGTAGATTAACACGTTTAGCACTTCTTTTTATATAACCACACATTTCATCTACAGTGTCCAAAAGATTATAACTTGGCGTAAATTCTTTATCCAACTTCATGCCTAACTCGTTTATTTGATCTAACACGTCATTAATAGCGATTATTGTTTCCTCAAAAGTTTCATATCTAATTTTAAAATAATCGAGCTCCTTTTTTTCGTTGAGCATTTTGCTTGAATCGTAAAGTCGTTGACTGCGAAGAAACAATGTTTCCCTTTCTCTCTCAAGAACTTTTAACTTGTTTGCGTCCATTTTAGAATAGAAAATTTTATAATATTTGGGTATATGCGAGCAAATGCGTTAATATTACCGATTAACCGTAAGCGTAGCGTGCAGGAGGAAAAATTGCCATTGCCAAAAAAAGGCGAAGATCAAAACTAGAAAGTTTTAAGCGTAATAGCGCGAAAGTAAACGGTAAAGTAGGCGAAACTATAATGCGAAAGCGGAAGGCAGTATCCTGTTAGCGAGGGACCAAACAAATGTTAGCGCCACCACGTATTCGGGTGGAGGATTATGAATAAGCTGATACTAAACTTATCTTTCACTTTCAATAACGCCCGATCTGATGCTGAACTCTAGGGGTTTAAACAGGTAGGGTAGGAAGGTAGGAATTTGGATGCCTAGAATTCGATGACCAACTACGGAAGCGTTCACTATTAATTTCCGTCCGCGTACTTCGGTTACTTATTTTCTACTAACTAAAAACCACCATTATCGCTTTCGCTCTAGCTTTTTATATTGAAGTTAGATAGTGGTGTAGCAAATTAAACAGATTTAAAAATAACGGAATAGAACCTATTCCTGGCGCCAACAGCGTGTTTTGTTACAACAAAAATAGAAAATCTAGAGGAAAAATTTAAAAGTACAGATAAATCACAAAATTTGGAGCGGCAGTGTAATATTAATGTAAAATTACCTGCTTTAAATTTACCTAATTTTAGCGGAAGTTATTGTGAATGGATTCCATTCAGGGATTCGTTTAAGGCTTCACGATAATCAACAGTTAAACGATTGTCAAAAATTGCATTATTTTCGATCGTGTTTAAAGGAAGAAGCTTTCCGTACGGTTGAATCTTTAGCTGTATCTGCCGACAATTACAGTCAAGCATGGTTGTTGTTAGAGAAACGTTACGAAAACAAAAGACTGATTGTGCAAGATCATGTCATCTCGATATTGAGTTTGCCGGAAATAAGCAAAGCAAATTGTTCAATGTTGCGGCAATTTTTGTAAAAGCTAAATAGTCAATTAGCAGCATTGAAAGTGTTAAAAATGGCTGTGGCTCATTGGGTCGCATTATTAATTCCAATGGTGGTATCAAAATTGGACTTAATCACCAAGCGTGATAGGGAAGCGTCTCTTAACGTGGAAGTTTCGCAGCAAAAGGAATTTATTGAATTTTTAGAAAAGAAATGTGCCGTATTAGAAGCATTAGATAATAGTAGCAAATTAACCAGCAATAAGGAGACGCCATTGCGTACCAAGTCGAGGGTTTCCTTTGCAATTACGAGTAAAAAGAGTCAATACTCATGCTTTAAATGTAAAAAGTCACATGGACTTTATCAATGCGATAAGCTTGCAAATTTTAGCATTACTGATAGAACCGCGTTAGTTAAACAACATAAGTTGTGATTTAATTGTCTTCGCCCAGGTCATAGGAATTTTAATTGCTTATCAAATAGAGTTTGTCGTACCTGCGGTGGTAAACATAATTCTTTGCTACACATACCCAAACCCCCATTAAGATCAATGGTCGAAAAAAGTGAAAGTCTGGAAGAAAGCCAGGTATCCGCCCTTTGCATGAGCAGGGACCGTGGGAATGTGCTGCGTGCTGCTTTCTACTGCCGTAGTGTTGTTCCAAAATGCTTCAGGGAATTTTGTTGAATGCAGATGTTTGCTGGATTCTGCATCGGGAATAAACATAATTACGGAGAGAATGTGCAGGAATTTACATTTGAACAAGAAAAGCGGTTCGATTAAAATCAATGGTATAAATGGTAGAAAAAGTAGAGCTAATAATTCTACCAGAGTTCAAGTTATGTCATGCAACAAGGATTTTTCTATGTATATTAATTGCATTATCATGAACAAAATCACATCTAACGTACCTAACTCTTCGCTTGATAGCAGTAAAATTGATATTCTATCAGGATATACTTTAGCAGACCCTAATTTTAATATTCCAGCTCCGATAGATTTATTAATTGGTGCTCGCCAGTTTTGGGAGCTGATAGGCTGCAAGAAAATTAAGATTCCACACTCTCAATTATTATTAACGGATTCTAGGCTTGTCTGGATATTAGGCGGAATTATTGGTAGTGACAAATGTAAGAATTCAGTTTCGGTCGGTATTAATAGTTGTTATTTGTCACGTACCGACAATCAGAATGTAGTCTCCAATGATTTGGTGAAACGTGTCTGGAAACAAAAGGAGATCCAAGAATCGACAGCATTTCAGCAAAGGAGGGTTGTGCGCTCACAGCACAGCTCTTCTAATTTGATTACTCGCAGTGTAATGCCTTTACAATTGCAGGATAGAAAACTGTGGTTTCAGGGTTCTAGGTTTTTGCAATATAGCAAATATCAGTGGCCTAATTACAACAAAGAAGCTGGCGATATCGATTCAATCAACAAAGATAAACTGGGTACCTAAGTAATGGTGGCAAGAGAAAACTCCGATTGGTCATGTTTTTCTAAATTTTCTAAATTCATAAGGCTTAATCGTGTTATAGTTTATGTGTTGCGTTTTGTGCATAACGCAAGAAATCCTGATAGTCATTTGATTGGAAATCTAAATGAAAAGGAATTAAATAAAGCCTACAAATCTGAGGTTAGAATTATTCAGAAAGAAGAACTTTCTGATGAGCGAAAGGCGCTCAGTAGAATTATGAATTTTCATAAATCAAATAAATTATTATCATGGGATCCGCTTTTAGATAGTGATCCAATAATTAGAATAAAAGTTAGAAGTAGGCACTCAATGTGTCGCTATAATAGGAAGTCTCGGATTGCTTTTCCCAAAACAAATAATGCAAAAGGGCATTATTCTTATGGTTTTGGTGCTTTCTACAAATGTCATGTCACACCTAGGGGTCTAAATTTTAATGGTTTAACGGAAAGACTGATTCGATCCGTAAAGCTTCATTTAAAACGAATACTAGGTAATGCTTCATTAAGATATGAAGAGATGAAGCATTACTTATTCAGATAGAGGAGGTCATTAATTCGCATCCTTTGATTCCCTTATCCAATGATCTAAATATTTCTACACCACTGACACCGGCCTATTTTATCATTGGAGCATTTCTTACTTCTCCTGAGGACCACGACTTAACTTCAGTGGCCATCAACAAACTGTCCAGGTACCAACGTATTGGGCAGTTGCGGCAACATTTTTGGCGCCGGTTTTACAAAGAAGTGGTGACGCATCTGTAGATTCTTCAAAAGTGAAAACAATCTCCAGAAGCAAAGATGGATATTGGGATTTTAGTAATTATCGGTGAAGACAATGTGGCACCGTTAAATTGGAAACTAACACGAGTCGTTCCATTGCATCCAGGGCAAGACGGCATTATTTGTGTGGTTTCAGTGCGCTCTTCAAGTGGAGTGTTTCGCCGGGCAGTGAGCAAGCTTTGTCCGTTACCCCAAGACGAGGGTTAATTAGAAACTGTTCTATTCATGGTCAGTACCAACACCGTAGCAGATATCTCGAGCTACAACGTTTTCGCTTTTGTGTTAGTGTCGAGTGTATCATGGGCAATTTTCGCGATTGTTAGTGAAAAACTGGACAATGTTTCTTGACAAATTTATTTTGATATATTTTTATGAATTGTGATTTTTGATTTGATTTGTATAATTTAATCCATTTTGTGTCGAACGACCAGTCCTAAATTGGTTTTAGTTGGTTCGATCTGATTCTCAGATTTAATATGTTCGTGGATTTTATTATAATTATTTGTCGTTTTTTATAATTCTAATCTAACCTTGATTTGAGAATTTATTTGGTATTTGATATCTGTGTATTTAGTCAACTGATTTTGTGTAATTTGAGTTTAATTTTCAGTTTGATGTTTAGTTTAGGATTTGATATCTTTGATTTCTTATTTTTATGAATTGTAATTTTTGATTTGTCATGTATAGTTTAATTCAATTTCGTTTCGAATGGCCAGTCCTAAATTAGTTTATGATTTAGTATGTTCGTGGAATTTGTCGTTTCTTATAATTCAAATCTAACTTTGATTAAGAATTGGTTATCTTTGTAGTAGTCAGTTTTAACTGATTTTGTGTCCAGTTTTCAATTTGGTATTTAGTTTAGGATTTGATATCTTTGATCTTGATGCATAATTTAATCTAGTTAGTAATTTTTGTTCACATTATTGACATTCGTCCATGAGGGGGAGTATGTAGCCGCCAGTTACATAGTTTTGCTAGGCTCCATTGTTAACCGTCTCTGGAATTTAGGTCAAGTTGGGTTTTCCCAAATTGTTCGTTAAGGGATGGGCAAAACCCACCGGTCAATAACGTTGATAGGGCAACAATAAGTCCACGTGACTTTACCTGTATAAATACCAGGGATGGTTGGCAATGGGTTGTTAAATTTGTTGACCAAAATGTCCGCCATTAAATTTTTTGCTCTGAAAAAATAACATTTAAAAAAAATTGTAGAAAATGTTTTTTATGCACCCAAATCCCACCCCTTAAATCTAAAGCGGTACGCCCTAAGCAATTTCATCCCTGTTCAAAGTTGTTAGGACACACCGCTTAATGCCAAAAAAGTTTACTTCGATGAAATCTACAGGTCAGTTTCAGAGAAACGCAGATTTACAAGCGCAAATTGCCGCAATCGACTCCTTTTTGTGTGAAACGCTCGATTTTCGCATTACAGCAAAACCTACCACGTAAATCCCAAACCGTACGTCCTAACTAATTTCACCCCTCTGCAAAAGTTGCTCGAACCCACCGCTTAATGCCGAAAAAGTTTACTTCGACGATATCCGCAGGTCAGTTTCAAAGATACGCGCGTTTAAAACGGCAAATAGCCGTAATCGTCTCCTTTTCCTTTCAAACGCTCGAATTTCGCATCAGAGCATAACTTACCAGGTAAATCCCAAACGGTACGTCCTAGCTAATTTCACCCCAACGCAAAAGTTGTTGGGATGCACCGCTTGATGCCAAAAAACTTTTTTTCGGTGAAATGTGCAGGTCCGTTTCAGAAATACTCACAATAAGAAACGCCAAATGCCGTAATCGTCACCTTTTCGTGTGAAAGACACAAACTTCGCATCACAGATTTTTTTCTTAATATTCGTTTTTCCCAATTTTTTTGATACTATCAAAAAGTTTGTCTCAAATGAATAAAGTGAAGAATAAAAATAAAAATTTTTTTTTTACAACTTTTGAACTTAGAAAATTAAAAAAAAAAAAAAACTATCCAAATCTAAAAATCTAAAAATTTTAGCGTATCTAACTTGTTGACCAAAATGGCCGCAATTTAAAATTTTTACTAAGGAAACATAACATTTTGTAAAAATTTGCAAAAAAAATTTTTTCATCCCTTAATATTCGTTTTTCCCAACTTTTTTTTAATACCATCAAAAAGTTTGTCCCAATTGATAAAAATGAAAAAAAGAATGTCTTCCTAGTTTTGGACTTAGAAAATTTTTTGAAAAAGAATTATTCTTTTTTTTCTCCAAATCCGAAAGTTCTAGCGTATTTAACTTGTTGACAAAAATGGCGACAATTGATATTTTTTGTTCAGAAAAAAATCGTAAAAAAATTTTTTTATCCCTTGATATGCGTTTTTCAGAAATTCTTTAATAAAAAATTTTTTTTCCAACTTTTGAACTAAGAAAATTAAAAAAAAAAACTAAAACTATCCAAACCTCCGAATCTAAAAACTTTAGCGTATCTAACTTGTTGACCAAAATGGCCGCAATTTAAAATTTTTGCCAAGGAATCATTACATTTTGAAAAAATTCGTAAAAAAAATTTTTTCATCCCTTAATATGCGTTTTTCCCAACTTTTTTTTAATACCATCAAAAAGCTTGTCCCAATTGATAAAAATAAAAAAAAAAATGTCTTCCTAGTTTTGGACTTAGAAAATTTTTTGAAAAAAAATTATTATTTTTTTCTCCAAATCCGAAAGTTCTAGCGTATTTAACTTGTTGACAAAAATGGCGACAATTGATATTTTTTGTTCAGAAAAAAATCGTAAAAAAAATTTTCATCCCTTAATATGCGTTTTTTAGAAATTTTTTGATTACATCAAGAAATTGGTCTTAATTGATAAAAATAAAAAAAAAAACAAATTTTTCCTAATCTTGGACTTAGAAGATTTTTTGAAAAAAAAATAGAATTTTTTGTATCTCCAAATCCGAAAATTTCAGCGTATTTAACTTGTTGAGCAAAATGGCCGCAATTTACATTTTTTGCCTAGAGAAAA
Source organism: Pyrochroa serraticornis (assembly GCA_905333025.2). NCBI lineage: Eukaryota > Metazoa > Arthropoda > Insecta > Coleoptera > Pyrochroidae > Pyrochroa > Pyrochroa serraticornis. Next base: position 32,218 of record HG995157.1, on the reverse strand, counting down.
TTATATTCTGAGAAAATTCGTAAAAAAAACTTTTCATCCCTTAACTTGCGTTATTACCAACTTTTTTGATACAAACAAAAAATTTGTATCAATTAATAAAAAAAAAAAAAATTCCAAAATTTTGGACTTAAGAATTTTTTCATAAAAACAAAATTCCTCATATATCCTAATCCGAAAGTTATAGCGTTTTTAATTTGTTGACCAAAATGTCCGCCATTAAATTTTTTGCTCTGAAAAAATAACATTTAAAAAAAAATTGTAGAAATTTTTTTTTATGCACCCAAATCCCACCCCCTAAATCCCAAGCGGTACGCCCTAGGCAATTTCATCCCTGTTCAAAGTTGTTAGGACACACCGCTTAATGCCAAAAAAGTTTACTTCGATGAAATCTACAGGTCAGTTTCAGAGAAACGCAGGTTTAAAAGCGCAAATTGCCGCAATCGACTCCTTTTTGTGTGAAACGCTCGAACTTCGCATTACAGCAAAACCTACCACGTAAATCCCAAACCGTACGTCCTAGCTAATTTCACCCCTCTGCAAAAGTTGCTGGAACGCACCGCTTAATGCCGAAAAAGTTTACTTCGGCGATATCCGCAGGTCAGTTTCAAAGATACGCGCGTTTAGAACGGCAAATAGCCGTAATCGTCTCCTTTTCTTTTCAAACGCTCGAATTTCGCATCAGAGCATAACTAACCAGGTAAATCCCAAACCGTACGTCCTAGCTAATTTCACCCCAACGCAAAAGTTGTTGGGATGCACCGCTTGATGACAAAAAAGTTTTTTTCGGTGAAATCTGCAGGTTCGTTTCAGAGATACTCACAATAAAAACGCCAAATGCCGTAATCGTACCTTTTCGTGTGAAAGACACAAACTTCGCATCACAGATTGTTTTCTTAATATTCGTTTTTCCCAACTTTTTTGATACTATCAAAAAGTTTGTCTCAAATGAATAAAGTGAAGAATAAAAATGAAAAATTTTTTTTTCCAACTTTTGAACTTAGAAAATTAAAAAAAAAAAAAAAAAACTATCCAAATCTCCAAATCTAAAAATTTTAGCGTATCTAACTTGTTGACCAAAATGGCCGCAATTTAAAATTTTTACCAAGGAAACATAACATTTTGAAAAAATTCGTAAAAAAAGTTTTTTCACCCCTTAATATTCGTTTTTCCCAACTTTTTTTTAATACCATCAAAAAGTTTGTCCCAATTGATAAAAATGAAAAAAAAAATGTCTTCCTAGTTTTGGACTTAGAAAATTTTTTGAAAAAAAATTATTCTTTTTTTTCTCCAAATCCGAAAGTTCTAGCGTATTTAACTTGTTGACAAAAATGGCGACAATTGATATTTTTTGTTCAGAAAAAAATCGTAAAAAATTTTTCTCATCCCTTGATATGCGTTTTTTAGAAATTCTTTAATAAAAATTTTTTTTTCCAACTTTTGAACTTAGAAAATTAAAAAAAAAAACTAAAACTATCCAAACCTTCAAATCTAAAAACTTTAGCGTATCTAACTTGTTGACCAAAATGGCCGCAATTTAAAATTTTTGCCAAGGAAACATAACATTTTGAAGAAATTCGTAAAAGAAATTTTTTCATCCCTTAATATGCGTTTCTCCCAACTTTTTTTTAATACCATCAAAAAGTTTGTCCCAATTGATAAAAATGAAAAAAAAAATGTCTTCCTAGTTTTGGACTTAGAAAATTTTTTGAAAAAAAATTATTCTTTTTTTTCTCCAAATCCGAAAGTTCTAGCGTATTTAACTTGTTGACAAAAATGGCGACAATTGATATTTTTTGTTCAGAAAAAAATCGTAAAAAAAATTTTCATCCCTTAATATGCGTTTTCTAGAAATTTTTTGATAACATCAAGAAATTGGTCTTAATTAATAAAAATAAAAAAAAAACAAATTTTTCCTAATGTTGGACTTAGAAAAATTTTTGAAAAAAAAATATAATTTTTTGTATCTCCAAATCCGAAAGTTTCAGCGTATTTAACTTGTTGAGCAAAATGGCCGCAATTTACATTTTTTGCCCAGAAAAAATTATATTCTGAGAAAATTTGTAAAAAAAACTTTTCATCCCTTAATTTGCGTTATTACCAACTTTTTTGATACAAACAAAAAATGTGTCTCAATTAATAAAATAAAAAATTTCCAGACTTTTGGACTTACAAAAATTTTCATAAAAACAAAATTCCTCATATATCCTAATCCGAAAGTTATAGCGTTTTTAATTTGTTGACCAAAATGTCCGCCATTAAATTTTTTGCTCTGAAAAAATAACATTTCAAAAAAATTGTAGATTTTTTTTATGCACCCAAATCCCACCCCTTAAATCCCAAGCGGTACGCCCTAGGCAATTTCATCCCTGTTCAAAGTTGTTTGGACACACCGCTTAATGCCAAAAAAGTTTACTTCGATGAAATCTACAGGTCAGTTTCAGAGAAACGCAGATTTAAAAGCGCAAATTGCCGCAATCGACTCCTTTTCGTGTGAAACGCTCGAATTTCGCATTAGAGCAAAACCTACCACGTAAATCCCAAACCGTACGTCCTAGCTAATTTCACCCTTCCGCAAAAGTTGCTGGAACGCACCGCTTAATGCCGAAAAAGTTTACTTCGACGATATCCGCAGGTCAGTTTCAAAGATACGCGCGTTTAAAACGGCTAATAGCCGCAATCGTCTCCTTTTCTTTTCAAACGCTCGAATTTCGCATCAGAGCATAACTTACCAGGTAAATCCCAAACCGTACGTCCTAGCTAATTTCACCCCAACGCAAAAGTTGTTGGGATGCACCGCTTGATGTAAAAAAACTTTTTTTCGGTGAAATCTGCAGGTCCGTTTCAGAGATACTCACAATAAGAAACGCCAAATGCCGTAATCGTCACCTTTTCGTGTGAAAGACACAAACTTCGCATCACAGATTTTTTTCTTAATATTCGTTTTTCCCAACTTTTTTGATACTATCAAAAAGTTTGTCTCAAATGAATAAAGTGAAGAATAAAAATGAAAAATTTTTTTTTACAACTTTTGAACTTAGAAAATTAAAAAAAAAAAAAAAACTATCCAAATCTCCAAATCTAAGAATTTTAGCGTATCTAACTTGTTGACCAAAATGGCCGCAATTTAAAATTTTTACCAAGGAAACATAACATTTTGAAAAAATTCGTAAAAAAAATTTTTTCATCCCTTAATATTCGTTTTTCCCAAATTTTTTTTAATACCATCAAAAAGTTTGTCCCAATTGATAAAAATGAAAAAAAAAATGTCTTCCTAGTTTTGGACTTAGAAAACTTTTTGAAAAAAAATTATTATTTTTTTCTCCAAATCCGAAAGTTCTAGCGTATTTAACTTGTTGACAAAAATGGCGACAATTGATATTTTTTGTTCAGAAAAAAATCGTAAAAAAAATTTTCATCCCTTAATATGCGTTTTTTAAAAATTTTTTGATAACATCAAGAAATTGGTCTTAATTGATAAAAATAAAAAAAAAAACAAATTTTTCCTAATCTTGGACTTAGAAATTTTTTGAAAAAAAAATATAATTTTTTGTATGTCCAAATCCGAAAGTTTCAGCGTATTTAACTTGTTGAGCAAAATGGCCGCAATTTACATTTTTTGCCCAGAAAGAATTATATTCTGAGAAAATTTGTAAAAAAAACTTTTCATCCCTTAATTTGCGTTATTACCAACTTTTTTGATACAAACAAAATATGTGTCTCAATTAATAAAATAAAAAATTTCCAGACTTTTGGACTTACAAAAATTTTCATAAAAACAAAATTCCTCATATATCCTAATCCGAAATTTATAGCGTTTTTAATTTGTTGACCAAAATGTCCGCCATTAAATTTTTTGCTATGAAAAAATAACATTTAAAAAAAAATTGTAGATTTTTTTTATGCACCCAAATTCCACCCCTTAAATCCCAAGTGGTACGCCCTAGGCAATTTCATCCCTGTTCAAAGTTGTTAGGACACACCGCTTAATGCCAAAAAATTTACTTCGATGAAATCTACAGGTCAGTTTCAGAGAAACGCAGATTTAAAAGCGCAAATTGCCGCAATCGACTCCTTTTCGTGTGAAACGCTCGAATTTCGCATTAGAGCAAAACCTACCACGTAAATCCCAAACCGTACGTCCTAGCTAATTTCACCCCTCCACAAAAGTTGCTGGAACGCACCGCTTAATGCCAAAAAAGTTTACTTCGACGATATCCGCAGGTCAGTGTCAAAGATACGCGCGTTTAAAACGGCAAATAGCCGCAATCGTCTCCTTTTCTTTTCAAACGCTCGAATTTCGCATCAGAGCATAACTTACCAGGTAAATCCCAAACCGTACGTCCTAGCTAATTTCACCCCAACGCAAAAGTTGTTGGGATGCACCGCTTGATGCCAAAAAACTTTTTTTCGGTGAAATCTGCAGGTCCGTTTCAGAGATACTCACAATAAGAAACGCCAAATGCCGTAATCGTCACCTTTTCGTGTGAAAGACACAAACTTCGCATCACAGATTTTTTTCTTAATATTCGTTTTTCCCAACTTTTTTGATACTATCAAAAAGTTTGTCTCAAATGAATAAAGTGAAGAATAAAAATGAAAAATTTTTTTTTACAACTTTTGAACTTAGAAAATTAAAAAAAAAAAAAAAACTATCCAAATCTCCAAATCTAAGAATTTTAGCGTATCTAACTTGTTGACCAAAATGGCCGCAATTTAAAATTTTTACCAAGGAAACATAACATTTTGAAAAAATTCGTAAAAAAAATTTTTTCATCCCTTAATTTTCGTTTTTCCCAAATTTTTTTTAATACCATCAAAAAGTTTGTCCCAATTGATAAAAATGAAAAAAAAAATGTCTTCCTAGTTTTGGACTTAGAAAACTTTTTGAAAAAAAATTATTATTTTTTTCTCCAAATCCGAAAGTTCTAGCGTATTTAACTTGTTGACAAAAATGGCGACAATTGATATTTTTCGTTCAGAAAAAAATCGTAAAAAAAATTTTCATCCCTTAATATGCGTTTTTTAAAAAATTTTTGATAACATCAAGAAATTGGTCTTAATTGATAAAAATAAAAAAAAAACAAATTTTTCCTAATCTTGGACTTAGAAATTTTTTGAAAAAAAAATATAATTTTTTGTATGTCCAAATCCGAAAGTTTCAGCGTATTTAACTTGTTGAGCAAAATGGCCGCAATTTACATTTTTTGCCCAGAAAGAATTATATTCTGAGAAAATTTGTAAAAAAAACTTTTCATCCCTTAATTTGGGTTATTACCAACTTTTTTGATACAAACAAAATATGTGTCTCAATTAATAAAATAAAAAATTTCCAGACTTTTGGACTTACAAATATTTTCATAAAAACAAAATTCCTCATATATCCTAATCCGAAAGTTATAGCGTTTTTAATTTGTTGACCAAAATGTCCGCCATTAAATTTTTTGCTATGAAAAAATAACATTTAAAAAAAAATTGTAGATTTTTTTATGCACCCAAATCCCACCCCTTAAATCCCAAGCGGTACGCCCTAGGCAATTTCATCCCTGTTCAAAGTTGTTAGGACACACCGCTTAATGCCAAAAAAGTTTACTTCGATGAAATCTACAGGTCAGTTTCAGAGAAACGCAGATTTAAAAGCGCAAATTGCCGCAATCGACTCCTTTTCGTGTGAAACGCTCGAATTTCGCATTAGAGCAAAACCTACCACGTAAATCCCAAACCGTACGTCCTAGCTAATTTCACCCCTCCACAAAAGTTGCTGGAACGCACCGCTTAATGCCAAAAAAGTTTACTTCGACGATATCCGCAGGTCAGTGTCAAAGATACGCGCGTTTAAAACGGCAAATAGCCGCAATCGTCTCCTTTTCTTTTCAAACGCTCGAATTTCGCATCAGAGCATAACTTACCAGGTAAATCCCAAACCGTACGTCCTAGCTAATTTCACCCCAACGCAAAAGTTGTTGGGATGCACCGCTTGATGCCAAAAAACTTTTTTTCGGTGAAATCTGCAGGTCCGTTTCAGAGATACTCACAATAAGAAACGCCAAATGCCGTAATCGTCACCTTTTCGTGTGAAAGACACAAACTTCGCATCACAGATTTTTTTCTTATATTCGTTTTTCCCAACTTTTTTGATACTATCAAAAAGTTTGTCTCAAATGAATAAAGTGAAGAATAAAAATGAAAAATTTTTTTTTACAACTTTTGAACTTAGAAAATTAAAAAAAAAAAAAAAACTATCCAAATCTCCAAATCTAAAAATTTTAGCGTATCTAACTTTTTGACCAAAATGGCCGCAATTTAAAATTTTTACCAAGGAAACATAACATTTTGAAAAAATTCGTAAAAAAAATTTTTTCATCCCCTAATATTCGTTTTTCCCAAATTTTTTTTAATACCATCAAAAAGTTTGTCCCAATTGATAAAAATGAAAAAAAAAATGTCTTCCTAGTTTTGGACTTAGAAAACTTTTTGAAAAAAAATTATTATTTTTTTCTCCAAATCCGAAAGTTCTAGCGTATTTAACTTGTTGACAAAAATGGCGACAATTGATATTTTTTGTTCAGAAAAAAATCGTAAAAAAAATTTTCATCCCTTAATATGCGTTTTGTAGAAATTTTTTGATAACATCAAGAAATTGGTCTTAATTGATAAAAATAAAAAAAAAACAAATTTTTCCTAATCTTAGACTTAGAAAATTTTTTGAAAAAAAAATATAATTTTTTGTATCTCCAAATCCGAAAGTATCAGCGTATTTAACTTGTTGAGCAAAATGGCCGCAATTTACATTTTTTGCCCAGAAAAAATTATATTCTGAGAAAATTTGTAAAAGAAACTTTTCATCCCTTAATTTGCGTTATTACCAACTTTTTTGATACAAACAAAAAATGTGTCTCAATTAATAAAATAAAAAATTTCCAGACTTTTGGAATTACAAAAATTTTCATAAAAAAAAATTCCTCATATATCCTAATCCGAAAGATATAGCGTTTTTAATTTGTTGACCAAAATGTCCGCCATTAAATTTTTTGCTCTGAAAAAATAACATTTAAAAAAAAATTGTAGAAATTTTTTTTATGCACCCAAATCCCACCCCTTAAATCCCAAGCGGTAAGCCCTAGGCAATTTCATCACTGTTCAAGGTTGTTAGGACACACCGCTTAATGCCAAAAAAGTTTACTTCGATGAAATCTACAGGTCAGTTTCAGAGAAACGCAGATTTAAAAGCGCAAATTGCCGCAATCGACTCCTTTTCGTGTGAAACGCTCGAATTTCGCATTAGAGCAAAACCTACCACGTAAATCCCAAACCGTACGTCCTAGCTAATTTCACCCCTCCGCAAAAGTTGCTGGAACGCACCGCTTAATGCCGAAAAAGTTTACTTCGACTATATCCGCAGGTCAGTTTCAAAGATACGCGCGTTTAAAACGGCAAATAGCCGCAATCGTCTCCTTTTCTTTTCAAACGCTCGAATTTTGCATCAGAGCATAACTTACCAGGTAAATCCCAAACCGTACGTCCTAGCTAATTTCACCCCAACGCAAAAGTTGTTGGGATGCACCGCTTGATGCCAAAAAACTTTTTTTTGGTGAAATCTGCAGGTCCGTTTCAGAGATACTCACAATAAAAAACGCCAAATGCCGTAATCGTCACCTTTTCGTGTGAAAGACACAAACTTCGCATCACAGATTTTTTTCTTAATATTCGTTTTTCCCAACTTTTTTGATACTATCAAAAAGTTTGTCTCAAATGAATAAAGTGAAGAATAAAAATGAAAAATTTTTTTTTACAACTTTTGAACTTAGAAAATTAAAAAAAAAAAAAACTATCCAAATCTCCAAATCTAAAAATTTTAGCGTATCTAACTTGTTGACCAAAATGGCCGCAATTTAAAATTTTTACCAAGGAAACATAACATTTGGAAAAAATTCGTAAAAAAAATTTTTTCATCCCTTAATATTCGTTTTTCCCAAATTTTTTTTAATACCATCAAAAAGTTTGTCCCAATTGATAAAAATGAAAAAAAAAAATGTCTTTCTAGTTTTGGACTTAGAAAACTTTTTGAAAAAAAATTATTATTTTTTTCTCCAAATCCGAAAGTTCTAGCGTATTTAACTTGTTGACAAAAATGGCGACAATTGATATTTTTTGTTCAGAAAAAAATCGTAAAAAAAATTTTCCACCCTTAATATGCGTTTTTTAAAAATTTTTTGATAACATCAAGAAATTGGTCTTAATTGATAAAAATAAAAAAAAAACAAATTTTTCCTAATCTTGGACTTAGAAATTTTTTGAAAAAAAAATATAATTTTTTGTATCTCCAAATCCCAAAGTTTCAGCGTATTTAACTTGTTGAGCAAAATGGCCGCAATTTACATTTTTTGCCCAGAAAAAATTATATTCTGAGAAAATTTGTAAAAGAAACTTTTCATCCCTTAATTTGCGTTATTACCAACTTTTTTGATACAAACAAAAAATGTGTCTCAATTAATAAAATAAAAAATTTCCAGACTTTTGGACTTACAAAAATTTTCATAAAAAAAAATTCCTCATATATCCTAATCCGAAAGATATAGCGTTTTTAATTTGTTGACCAAAATGTCCGCCATTAAATTTTTTGCTCTGAAAAAATAACATTTAAAAAAAAATTGTAGAAATTTTTTTTATGCACCCAAATTCCACCCCTTAAATCCCAAGTGGTACGCCCTAGGCAATTTCATCCCTGTTCAAAGTTGTTAGGACACACCGCTTAATGCCAAAAAATTTACTTCGATGAAATCTACAGGTCAGTTTCAGAGAAACGCAGATTTAAAAGCGCAAATTGCCGCAATCGACTCCTTTTCGTGTGAAACGCTCGAATTTCGCATTAGAGCAAAACCTACCACGTAAATCCCAAACCGTACGTCCTAGCTAATTTCACCCCTCCACAAAAGTTGCTGGAACGCACCGCTTAATGCCAAAAAAGTTTACTTCGACGATATCCGCAGGTCAGTGTCAAAGATACGCGCGTTTAAAACGGCAAATAGCCGCAATCGTCTCCTTTTCTTTTCAAACGCTCGAATTTCGCATCAGAGCATAACTTACCAGGTAAATCCCAAACTGTACGTCCTAGCTAATTTCACCCCAACGCAAAAGTTGTTGGGATGCACCGCTTGATGCCAAAAAACTTTTTTTCGGTGAAATCTGCAGGTCCGTTTCAGAGATACTCACAATAAGAAACGCCAAATGCCGTAATCGTCACCTTTTCGTGTGAAAGACACAAACTTCGCATCACAGATTTTTTTCTTAATATTCGTTTTTCCCAACTTTTTTGATACTATCAAAAAGTTTGTCTCAAATGAATAAAGTGAAGAATAAAAATGAAAAATTTTTTTTTACAACTTTTGAACTTAGAAAATTAAAAAAAAAAAAAAAACTATCCAAATCTCCAAATCTAAGAATTTTAGCGTATCTAACTTGTTGACCAAAATGGCCGCAATTTAAAATTTTTACCAAGGAAACATAACATTTTGAAAAAATTCGTAAAAAAAATTTTTTCATCCCTTAATTTTCGTTTTTCCCAAATTTTTTTTAATACCATCAAAAAGTTTGTCCCAATTGATAAAAATGAAAAAAAAAATGTCTTCCTAGTTTTGGACTTAGAAAACTTTTTGAAAAAAAATTATTATTTTTTTCTCCAAATCCGAAAGTTCTAGCGTATTTAACTTGTTGACAAAAATGGCGACAATTGATATTTTTCGTTCAGAAAAAAATCGTAAAAAAAATTTTCATCCCTTAATATGCGTTTTTTAAAAAATTTTTGATAACATCAAGAAATTGGTCTTAATTGATAAAAATAAAAAAAAAAAACAAATTTTTCCTAATCTTGGACTTAGAAATTTTTTGAAAAAAAAATATAATTTTTTGTATGTCCAAATCCGAAAGTTTCAGCGTATTTAACTTGTTGAGCAAAATGGCCGCAATTTACATTTTTTGCCCAGAAAGAATTATATTCTGAGAAAATTTGTAAAAAAAACTTTTCATCCCTTAATTTGCGTTATTACCAACTTTTTTGATACAAACAAAATATGTGTCTCAATTAATAAAATAAAAAATTTCCAGACTTTTGGACTTACAAAAATTTTCATAAGAACAAAATTCCTCATATATCCTAATCCGAAATTTATAGCGTTTTTAATTTGTTGACCAAAATGTCCGCCATTAAATTTTTTGCTATGAAAAAATAACATTTAAAAAAAAATTGTAGATTTTTTTTATGCACCCAAATTCCACCCCTTAAATCCCAAGTGGTACGCCCTAGGCAATTTCATCCCTGTTCAAAGTTGTTAGGACACACCGCTTAATGCCAAAAAATTTACTTCGATGAAATCTACAGGTCAGTTTCAGAGAAACGCAGATTTAAAAGCGCAAATTGCCGCAATCGACTCCTTTTCGTGTGAAACGCTCGAATTTCGCATTAGAGCAAAACCTACCACGTAAATCCCAAACCGTACGTCCTAGCTAATTTCACCCCTTCACAAAAGTTGCTGGAACGCACCGCTTAATGCCAAAAAAGTTTACTTCGACGATATCCGCAGGTCAGTGTCAAAGATACGCGCGTTTAAAACGGCAAATAGCCGCAATCGTCTCCTTTTCTTTTCAAACGCTCGAATTTCGCATCAGAGCATAACTTACCAGGTAAATCCCAAACCGTACGTCCTAGCTAATTTCACCCCAACGCAAAAGTTGTTGGGATGCACCGCTTGATGCCAAAAAACTTTTTTTCGGTGAAATCTGCAGGTCCGTTTCAGAGATACTCACAATAAGAAACGCCAAATGCCGTAATCGTCACCTTTTCGTGTGAAAGACACAAACTTCGCATCACAGATTTTTTTCTTAATATTCGTTTTTCCCAACTTTTTTGATACTATCAAAAAGTTTGTCTCAAATGAATAAAGTGAAGAATAAAAATGAAAAATTTTTTTTTACAACTTTTGAACTTAGAAAATTAAAAAAAAAAAAAAAACTATCCAAATCTCCAAATCTAAGAATTTTAGCGTATCTAACTTGTTGACCAAAATGGCCGCAATTTAAAATTTTTACCAAGGAAACATAACATTTTGAAAAAATTCGTAAAAAAAATTTTTTCATCCCTTAATTTTCGTTTTTCCCAAATTTTTTTTAATACCATCAAAAAGTTTGTCCCAATTGATAAAAATGAAAAAAAAAATGTCTTCCTAGTTTTGGACTTAGAAAACTTTTTGAAAAAAAATTATTATTTTTTTCTCCAAATCCGAAAGTTCTAGCGTATTTAACTTGTTGACAAAAATGGCGACAATTGATATTTTTTGTTCAGAAAAAAATCGTAAAAAAAATTTTCATCCCTTAATATGCGTTTTTTAAAAATTTTTTGATAACATCAAGAAATTGGTCTTAATTGATAAAAATAAAAAAAAAAACAAATTTTTCCTAATCTTGGACTTAGAAATTTTTTGAAAAAAAAATATAATTTTTTGTATGTCCAAATCCGAAAGTTTCAGCGTATTTAACTTGTTGAGCAAAATGGCCGCAATTTACATTTTTTGCCCAGAAAGAATTATATTCTGAGAAAATTTGTAAAAAAAACTTTTCATCCCTTAATTTGCGTTATTACCAACTTTTTTGATACAAACAAAATATGTGTCTCAATTAATAAAATAAAAAATTTCCAGACTTTTGGACTTACAAAAATTTTCATAAGAACAAAATTCCTCATATATCCTAATCCGAAAGTTATAGCGTTTTTAATTTGTTGACCAAAATGTCCGCCATTAAATTTTTTGCTATGAAAAAATAACATTTAAAAAAAAATTGTAGATTTTTTTATGCACCCAAATCCCACCCCTTAAATCCCAAGCGGTACGCCCTAGGCAATTTCATCCCTGTTCAAAGTTGTTAGGACACACCGCTTAATGCCAAAAAAGTTTACTTCGATGAAATCTACAGGTCAGTTTCAGAGAAACGCAGATTTAAAAGCGCAAATTGCCGCAATCGACTCATTTTCGTGTGAAACGCTCGAATTTCGCATTAGAGCAAAACCTACCACGTAAATCCCAAACCGTACGTCCTAGCTAATTTCACCCCTCCACAAAAGTTGCTGGAACGCACCGCTTAATGCCAAAAAAGTTTACTTCGACGATATCCGCAGGTCAGTGTCAAAGATACGCGCGTTTAAAACGGCAAATAGCCGCAATCGTCTCCTTTTCTTTTCAAACGCTCGAATTTCGCATCAGAGCATAACTTACCAGGTAAATCCCAAACCGTACGTCCTAGCTAATTTCACCCCAACGCAAAAGTTGTTGGGATGCACCGCTTGATGCCAAAAAACTTTTTTTTGGTGAAATCTGCAGGTCCGTTTCAGAGATACTCACAATAAAAAACGCCAAATGCCGTAATCGTCACCTTTTCGTGTGAAAGACACAAACTTCGCATCACAGATTTTTTTCTTAATATTCGTTTTTCCCAACTTTTTTGATACTATCAAAAAGTTTGTCTCAAATGAATAAAGTGAAGAATAAAAATGAAAAATTTTTTTTTACAACTTTTGAACTTAGAAAATTAAAAAAAAAAAAAACTATCCAAATCTCCAAATCTAAAAATTTTAGCGTATCTAACTTGTTGACCAAAATGGCCGCAATTTAAAATTTTTACCAAGGAAACATAACATTTGGAAAAAATTCGTAAAAAAAATTTTTTCATCCCTTAATATTCGTTTTTCCCAAATTTTTTTTAATACCATCAAAAAGTTTGTCCCAATTGATAAAAATGAAAAAAAAAATGTCTTTCTAGTTTTGGACTTAGAAAACTTTTTGAAAAAAAATTATTATTTTTTTCTCCAAATCCGAAAGTTCTAGCGTATTTAACTTGTTGACAAAAATGGCGACAATTGATATTTTTTGTTCAGAAAAAAATCGTAAAAAAAATTTTCCACCCTTAATATGCGTTTTTTAAAAATTTTTTGATAACATCAAGAAATGGGTCTTAATTGATAAAAATAAAAAAAAAACAAATTTTTCCTAATCTTGGACTTAGAAATTTTTTGAAAAAAAAATATAATTTTTTGTATCTCCAAATCCCAAAGTTTCAGCGTATTTAACTTGTTGAGCAAAATGGCCGCAATTTACATTTTTTGCCCAGAAAAAATTATATTCTGAGAAAATTTGTAAAAAAAACTTTTCATCCCTTAATTTGCGTTATTACCAACTTTTTTGATACAAACAAAATATGTGTCTCAATTAATAAAATAAAAAATTTCCAGACTTTTGGACTTACAAAAATTTTCATAAGAACAAAATTCCTCATATATCCTAATCCGAAAGTTATAGCGTTTTTAATTTGTTGACCAAAATGTCCGCCATTAAATTTTTTGCTATGAAAAAATAACATTTAAAAAAAAATTGTAGATTTTTTTTATGCACCCAAATCCCACCCCTTAAATCCCAAGCGGTACGCCCTAGGCAATTTCATCCCTGTTCAAAGTTGTTAGGACACACCGCTTAATGCCAAAAAAGTTTACTTCGATGAAATCTACAGGTCAGTTTCAGAGAAACGCAGATTTAAAAGCGCAAATTGCCGCAATCGACTCCTTTTCGTGTGAAACGCTCGAATTTCGCATTAGAGCAAAACCTACCACGTAAATCCCAAACCGTACGTCCTAGCTAATTTCACCCCTCCACAAAAGTTGCTGGAACGCACCGCTTAATGCCAAAAAAGTTTACTTCGACGATATCCGCAGGTCAGTGTCAAAGATACGCGCGTTTAAAACGGCAAATAGCCGCAATCGTCTCCTTTTCTTTTCAAACGCTCGAATTTCGCATCAGAGCATAACTTACCAGGTAAATCCCAAACCGTACGTCCTAGCTAATTTCACCCCAACGCAAAAGTTGTTGGGATGCACCGCTTGATGCCAAAAAACTTTTTTTCGGTGAAATCTGCAGGTCCGTTTCAGAGATACTCACAATAAGAAACGCCAAATGCCGTAATCGTCACCTTTTCGTGTGAAAGACACAAACTTCGCATCACAGATTTTTTTCTTAATATTCGTTTTTCCCAACTTTTTTGATACTATCAAAAAGTTTGTCTCAAATGAATAAAGTGAAGAATAAAAATGAAAAATTTTTTTCTACAACTTTTGAACTTAGAAAATTAAAAAAAAAAAAAAACTATCCAAATCTCCAAATCTAAAAATTTTAGCGTATCTAACTTGTTGACCAAAATGGCCGCAATTTAAAATTTTTACCAAGGAAACATAACATTTTGAAAAAATTCGTAAAAAAAATTTTTTCATCCCTTAATATTCGTTTTTCCCAAATTTTTTTTAATACCATCAAAAAGTTTGTCCCAATTGATAAAAATGAAAAAAAAAATGTCTTCCTAGTTTTGGACTTAGAAAACTTTTTGAAAAAAAATTATTATTTTTTTCTCCAAATCCGAAAGTTCTAGCGTATTTAACTTGTTGACAAAAATGGCGACAATTGATATTTTTTGTTCAGAAAAAAATCGTAAAAAAAATTTTCATCCCTTAATATGCGTTTTGTAGAAATTTTTTGATAACATCAAGAAATTGGTCTTAATTGATAAAAATAAAAAAAAAACAAATTTTTCCTAATCTTAGACTTAGAAAATTTTTTGAAAAAAAAATATAATTTTTTGTATCTCCAAATCCGAAAGTATCAGCGTATTTAACTTGTTGAGCAAAATGGCCGCAATTTACATTTTTTGCCCAGAAAAAATTATATTCTGAGAAAATTTGTAAAAGAAACTTTTCATCCCTTAATTTGCGTTATTACCAACTTTTTTGATACAAACAAAAAATGTGTCTCAATTAATAAAATAAAAAATTTCCAGACTTTTGGACTTACAAAAATTTTCATAAAAAAAAATTCCTCATATATCCTAATCCGAAAGATATAGCGTTTTTAATTTGTTGACCAAAATGTCCGCCATTAAATTTTTTGCTCTGAAAAAATAACATTTAAAAAAAAATTGTAGAAATTTTTTTTATGCACCCAAATCCCACCTCTTAAATCCCAAGCGGTAAGCCCTAGGTAATTTCATCACTGTTCAAGGTTGTTAGGACACACCGCTTAATGCCAAAAAAGTTTACTTCGATGAAATCTACAGGTCAGTTTCAGAGAAACGCAGATTTAAAAGCGCAAATTGCCGCAATCGACTCCTTTTCGTGTGAAACGCTCGAATTTCGCATTAGAGCAAAACCTACCACGTAAATCCCAAACCGTACGTCCTAGCTAATTTCACCCCTCCGCAAAAGTTGCTGGAACGCACCGCTTAATGCCGAAAAAGTTTACTTCGACTATATCCGCAGGTCAGTTTCAAAGATACGCGCGTTTAAAACGGCAAATAGCCGCAATCGTCTCCTTTTCTTTTCAAACGCTCGAATTTCGCATCAGAGCATAACTTACCAGGTAAATCCCAAACCGTACGTCCTAGCTAATTTCACCCCAACGCAAAAGTTGTTGGGATGCACCGCTTGATGCCAAAAAACTTTTTTTTGGTGAAATCTGCAGGTCCGTTTCAGAGATACTCACAATAAAAAACGCCAAATGCCGTAATCGTCACCTTTTCGTGTGAAAGACACAAACTTCGCATAACAGATTTTTTTCTTAATATTCGTTTTTCCCAACTTTTTTGATACTATCAAAAAGTTTATCTCAAATGAATAAAGTGAAGAATAAAAATGAAAAATATTTTTTTCCAACTTTTGAACTTAGAAAATTAAAAAAAAAATTAAATAAAACTATCCAAATCTCCAAATCTAAAATTTTTAGCGTATCTAACTTGTTGACCAAAATGGCCGCAATTTAAAATTTTTACCAAGGAAACATAACATTTTGAAAAAATTCGTAAAAAAAATTTTTTCATCCCTTAATATTCGTTTTTCCCAACTTTTTTTTAATACCATCAAAAAGTTTGTCCCAATTGATAAAAATGAAAAAAAAAATGTCTTCCTGGTTTTGGACTTAGAAAATTTTTTGAAAAAAAATTATTATTTTTTTCTCCAAATCCGAAAGTTCTAGCGTATTTAACTTGTTGACAAAAATGGCGACAATTGATATTTTTCGTTCAGAAAAAAATCGTAAAAAAATTTTCATCCCTTAATATGCGTTTTTTAGAAATTTTTTGATAACATCAAGAAATTGGTCTTAATTGATAAAAATAAAAAAAAAACAAATTTTTCCTAATCTTGGACTTAGAAAATTTTTTGAAAAAAAAATATAATTTTTTGTATCTCCAAATCCGAAAGTTTCAGCGTATTTAACTTGTTGAGCAAAATGGCCGCAATTTACATTTTTTGCCCAGAAAAAATTATATTCTGAGAAAATTTGTAAAAAAAACTTTTCATCCCTTAATTTGCGTTATTACCAACTTTTTTGATACAAACAAAAAATGTGTCTCAATTAATAAAATAAAAAATTTCCAGACTTTTGGACTTACAAAAATTTTCATAAAAAAAAAATTCCTCATATATCCTAATCCGAAAGTTATAGCGTTTTTAATTTGTTGACCAAAATGTCCGCCATTAAATTTTTTGCTCTGAAAAAATAACATTTAAAAAAAAATTGTAGATTTTTTTTATGCACCCAAATCCCACCCCTTAAATCCCAAGCGGTACGCCCTAGCCAATTTCATCCCTGTTCAAAGTTGTTAGGACACACCGCTTAATGCCAAAAAAGTTTACTTCGATGAAATCTACAGGTCAGTTTCAGAGAAACGCAGATTTAAAAGCGCAAATTGCCGCAATCGACTCCTTTTCGTGTGAAACGCTCGAATTTCGCATTAGAGCAAAACCTACCACGTAAATCCCAAACCGTACGTCCTAGCTAATTTCATCCCTCCGCAAAAGTTGCTGGAACGCACCGCTTAATGCCAAAAAAGTTTACTTCGACGATATCCGCAGGTCAGTTTCAAAGATACGCGCGTTTAAAACGGCAAATAGCCGCAATCGTCTCCTTTTCTTTTCAAACGCTCGAATTTCGCATCAGAGCATAACTTACCAGGTAAATCCCAGACGGTACGTCCTAGCTAATTTCACCCCAACGCAAAAGTTGTTGGGATGCACCGCTTGATGCCAAAAAACTTTTTTTCGGTGAAATCTGCAGGTCCGTTTCAGAGATACTCACAATAAAAAACGCCAAATGCCGTAATCGTCACCTTTTCGTGTGAAAGACACAAACTTCGCATCACAGATTTTTTTCTTAATATTCGTTTTTCCCCACTTTTTTGATACTATCAAAAAGTTTGTCTCAAATGAATAAAGTGAAGAATAAAAATGAAAATTTTTTTTTTCCAACTTTTGAACTTAGAAAATTAAAAAAAAAATCAAATAAAACTATCCAAATCTCCAAATCTAAAAATCTTAGCGTATCTAACTTGTTGACCAAAATGGCCGCAATTTAAAATTTTTACCAAGGAAACATAACATTTTGAAAAAATTCGTAAAAAAATTTTTTTCATCCCTTAATATTCGTTTTTCCCAACTTTATTTTAATACCATCAAAAAGTTTGTCCCAATTGATAAAAATGAAAAAAAAAATGTCTTCCTAATCTTAGACTTAGAAATTTTTTGAAAAAAAAATATAATTTTTTGTATGTCCAAATCCGAAAGTTTCAGCGTATTTAACTTGTTGAGCAAAATGGCCGCAATTTACATTTTTTGCCCAGAAAAAATTATATTCTGAGAAAATTTGTAAAAAAAACTTTTCATCCTTTAATTTGCCTTATTACCAACTTTTTTGATACAAACAAAATATGTGTCTCAATTAATAAAATAAAAAATTTCCAGACTTTTGGACTTACAAAAATTTTCATCAGAACAAAATTCCTCATATATCCTAATCCGAAAGTTATAGCGTTTTTAATTTGTTGACCAAAATGTCCGCCATTAAATTTTTTGCTCTGAAAAAATAACATTTAAAAAAAAATTGTAGATTTTTTTTATGCACCCAAATCCCACCCCTTAAATCCCAAGCGGTACGCCCTAGGCAATTTCATCCCTGTTCAAAGTTGTTAGGACACACCGCTTAATGCCAAAAAAGTTTACTTCGATGAAATCTACAGGTCAGTTTCAGAGAAACGCAGATTTAAAAGCGCAAATTGCCGCTATCGACTCCTTTTCGTGTGAAACGCTCGAATTTTGCATTAGAGCAAAACCTACCACGTAAATCCCAAACCGTACGTCCTAGCTAATTTCACCCCTCCGCAAAAGTTGCTGGAACGCACCGCTTAATGCCAGAAAAGTTTACTTCGACGATATCCGCAGGTCAGTTTCAAAGATACGCGCGTTTAAAACGGCAAATAGCCGCAATCGTCTCCTTTTCTTTTCAAACGCTCGAATTTCGCATCAGAGCATAACTTACCAGGTAAATCCCAAACCGTACGTCCTAGCTAATTTCATCCCAACGCAAAAGTTGTTGGGATGCACCGCTTGATGCCAAAAAACTTTTTTTCGGTGAAATCTGCAGGTCCGTTTCAGAGATACTCACAATAAAAAACGCCAAATGCCGTAATCGTCACCTTTTCGTGTGAAAGACACAAACTTCGCATCACAGATTTTTTTCTTAATATTCGTTTTTCCCAACTTTTTTAATACTATCAAAAAGTTTGTCTCAAATGAATAAAGTGAAGAATAAAAATGAAAAATTTTTTTTTACAACTTTTGAACTTAGAAAATTAAAAAAAAAAAAAAACTATCCAAATCTCCAAATCTAAAAATTTTAGCGTATCTAACTTGTTGACCAAAATGGCCGCAATTTAAAATTTTTACCAAGGAAACATAACATTTTGAAAAAATTCGTAAAAAAAATTTTTTCATCCCTTAATATTTGTTTTTCCCAACTTTATTTTAATACCATCAAAAAGTTTGTCCCAATTGATAAAAATGAAAAAAAAAAATGTTTTCCTAATCTTGGACTTAGAAATTTTTTGAAAAAAAAATATAATTTTTTGTATGTCCAAATCCGAAAGTTTCAGCGTATTTAACTTGTTGAGCAAAATGGCCGCAATTTACATTTTTTGCCCAGAAAAAATTATATTCTGAGAAAATTTGTAAAAAAAACTTTTCATCCCTTAATTTGCGTTATTACCAACTTTTTTGATACAAACAAAATATGTGTCTCAATTAATAAAATAAAAAAATTCCAGACTTTTGGACTTACAAAAATTTTCATCAGAACAAAATTCCTCATATATCCTAATCCGAAAGTTATAGCGTTTTTAATTTGTTGACCAAAATGTCCGCCATTAAATTTTTTGCTCTGAAAAAATAACATTTAAAAAAAAAATTGTAGATTTTTTTATGCACCCAAATCCCACCCCTTAAATCCCAAGCGGTACGCCCTAGGCAATTTCATCCCTGTTCAAAGTTGTTAGGACACACCGCTTAATGCCAAAAAAGTTTACTTCGATGAAATCTACAGGTCAGTTTCAGAGAAACGCAGATTTAAAAGCGCAAATTGCCGCAATCGACTCCTTTTCGTGTGAAACGCTCGAATTTCGCATTAGAGCAAAACCTACCACGTAAATCCCAAACCGTACGTCCTAGCTAATTTCACCCCTCCGCAAAAGTTGCTGGAACGCACCGCTTAATGCCGAAAAAGTTTACTTCGACTATATCCGCAGGTCAGTTTCAAAGATACGCGCGTTTAAAACGGCAAATAGCCGCAATCGTCTCCTTTTCTTTTCAAACGCTCGAATTTCGCATCAGAGCATAACTTACCAGGTAAATCCCAAACCGTACGTCCTAGCTAATTTCACCCCAACGCAAAAGTTGTTGGGATGCACCGCTTGATGCCAAAAAACTTTTTTTCGGTGAAATCTGCAGGTCCGTTTCAGAGATACTCACAATAAAAAACGCCAAATGCCGTAATCGTCACCTTTTCGTGTGAAAGACACAAACTTCGCATCACAGATTTTTTTCTTAATATTCGTTATTCCCAACTTTTTTGATACTATCAAAAATTTTGTCTCAAATGAATAAAGTGAAGAATAAAAATGAAAAATTTTTTTTTCCAACTTTTGAACTTAGAAAATTAAAAAAAAAATTAAATAAAACTATCCAAATCTCCAAATCTAAAAATTTTAGCGTATCTAACTTGTTGACCAAAATGGCCGCAATTTAAAATTTTTACCAAGAAAACATAACATTTTGAAAAAATTCGTAAAAAAAATTTTTTCATCCCTTAATATTCGTTTTTCCCAACTTTTTTTTAATACCATCAAAAAGTTTGTCCCAATTGATAAAAATGAAAAAAAAAATGTCTTCCTGGTTTTGGACTTAGAAAATTTTTTGAAAGAAAATTATTATTTTTTTCTCCAAATCCGAAAGTTCTAGCGTATTTAACTTGTTGACAAAAATGGCGACAATTGATATTTTTCGTTCAGAAAAAAATTTTCATCCCTTAATATGCGTTTTTTAGAAATTTTTTGATAACATCAAGAAATTGGTCTTAATTGATAAAAATAAAAAAAAAACAAATTTTTCCTAATCTTAGACTTAGAAAATTTTTTGAAAAAAAAATATAATTTTTTGTATCTCCAAATCCGAAAGTATCAGCGTATTTAACTTGTTGAGCAAAATGGCCGCAATTTACATTTTTTGCCCAGAAAAAATTATATTCTGAGAAAATTTGTAAAAGAAACTTTTCATCCCTTAATTTGCGTTATTACCAACTTTTTTGATACAAACAAAAAATGTGTCTCAATTAATAAAATAAAAAATTTCCAGACTTTTGGACTTACAAAAATTTTCATAAAAAAAAATTCCTCATATATCCTAATCCGAAAGATATAGCGTTTTTAATTTGTTGACCAAAATGTCCGCCATTAAATTTTTTGCTCTGAAAAAATAACATTTAAAAAAAAATTGTAGAAATTTTTTTTATGCACCCAAATCCCACCTCTTAAATCCCAAGCGGTAAGCCCTAGGCAATTTCATCACTGTTCAAGGTTGTTAGGACACACCGCTTAATGCCAAAAAAGTTTACTTCAATGAAATCTACAGGTCAGTTTCAGAGAAACGCAGATTTAAAAGCGCAAATTGCCGCAATCGACTCCTTTTCGTGTGAAACGCTCGAATTTCGCATTAGAGCAAAACCTACCACGTAAATCCCAAACCGTACGTCCTAGCTAATTTCACCCCTCCGCAAAAGTTGCTGGAACGCACCGCTTAATGCCGAAAAAGTTTACTTCGACTATATCCGCAGGTCAGTTTCAAAGATACGCGCGTTTAAAACGGCAAATAGCCGCAATCGTCTCCTTTTCTTTTCAAACGCTCGAATTTCGCATCAGAGCATAACTTACCAGGTAAATCCCAAACCGTACGTCCTAGCTAATTTCACCCCAACGCAAAAGTTGTTGGGATGCACCGCTTGATGCCAAAAAACTTTTTTTTGGTGAAATCTGCAGGTCCGTTTCAGAGATACTCACAATAAAAAACGCCAAATGCCGTAATCGTCACCTTTTCGTGTGAAAGACACAAACTTCGCATAACAGATTTTTTTCTTAATATTCGTTTTTCCCAACTTTTTTGATACTATCAAAAAGTTTATCTCAAATGAATAAAGTGAAGAATAAAAATGAAAAATATTTTTTTCCAACTTTTGAACTTAGAAAATTAAAAAAAAAATTAAATAAAACTATCCAAATCTCCAAATCTAAAATTTTTAGCGTATCTAACTTGTTGACCAAAATGGCCGCAATTTAAAATTTTTACCAAGGAAACATAACATTTTGAAAAAATTCGTAAAAAAAATTTTTTCATCCCTTAATATTCGTTTGTCCCAACTTTTTTTTAATACCATCAAAAAGTTTGTCCCAATTGATAAAAATGAAAAAAAAAATGTCTTCCTGGTTTTGGACTTAGAAAATTTTTTGAAAAAAAATTATTATTTTTTTCTCCAAATCCGAAAGTTCTAGCGTATTTAACTTGTTGACAAAAATGGCGACAATTGATATTTTTCGTTCAGAAAAAAATCGTAAAAAAATTTTCATCCCTTAATATGCGTTTTTTAGAAATTTTTTGATAACATCAAGAAATTGGTCTTGATTGATAAAAATAAAAAAAAAACAAATTTTTCCTAATCTTGGACTTAGAAAATTTTTTGAAAAAAAAATATAATTTTTTGTATCTCCAAATCCGAAAGTTTCAGCGTATTTAACTTGTTGAGCAAAATGGCCGCAATTTACATTTTTTGCCCAGAAAAAATTATATTCTGAGAAAATTTGTAAAAAAAACTTTTCATCCCTTAATTTGCGTTATTACCAACTTTTTTGATACAAACAAAAAATGTGTCTCAATTAATAAAATAAAAAATTTCCAGACTTTTGGACTTACAAAAATTTTCATAAAAAAAAAATTCCTCATATATCCTAATCCGAAAGTTATAGCGTTTTTAATTTGTTGACCAAAATGTCCGCCATTAAATTTTTTGCTCTGAAAAAATAACATTTAAAAAAAAATTGTAGATTTTTTTTATGCACCCAAATCCCACCCCTTAAATCCCAAGCGGTACGCCCTAGCCAATTTCATCCCTGTTCAAAGTTGTTAGGACACACCGCTTAATGCCAAAAAAGTTTACTTCGATGAAATCTACAGGTCAGTTTCAGAGAAACGCAGATTTAAAAGCGCAAATTGCCGCAATCGACTCCTTTTCGTGTGAAACGCTCGAATTTCGCATTAGAGCAAAACCTACCACGTAAATCCCAAACCGTACGTCCTAGCTAATTTCATCCCTCCGCAAAAGTTGCTGGAACGCACCGCTTAATGCCAAAAAAGTTTACTTCGACGATATCCGCAGGTCAGTTTCAAAGATACGCGCGTTTAAAACGGCAAATAGCCGCAATCGTCTCCTTTTCTTTTCAAACGCTCGAATTTCGCATCAGAGCATAACTTACCAGGTAAATCCCAGACCGTACGTCCTAGCTAATTTCACCCCAACGCAAAAGTTGTTGGGATGCACCGCTTGATGCCAAAAAACTTTTTTTCGGTGAAATCTGCAGGTCCGTTTCAGAGATACTCACAATAAAAAACGCCAAATGCCGTAATCGTCACCTTTTCGTGTGAAAGACACAAACTTCGCATCACAGATTTTTTTCTTAATATTCGTTTTTCCCAACTTTTTTGATACTATCAAAAAGTTTGTCTCAAATGAATAAAGTGAAGAATAAAAATGAAAAATTTTTTTTTACAACTTTTGAACTTAGAAAATTAAAAAAAAAATTAAATAAAACTATCCAAATCTCCAAATCTAAAGATTTTAGCGTATCTAACTTGTTGACCAAAATGGCCGCAATTTAAAATTTTTACCAAGAAAACATAACATTTTGAAAAAATTCGTAAAAAAAATTTTTTCATCCCTTAATATTCGTTTTTCCCAACTTTTTTTTAATACCATCAAAAAGTTTGTCCCAATTGATAAAAATGAAAAAAAAAATGTCTTCCTAGTTTTGGACTTAGAAAATTTTTTGAAAAAAAATTATTATTTTTTTCTCCAAATCCGAAAGTTCTAGCGTATTTAACTTGTTGACAAAAATGGCGACAATTGATATTTTTTGTTCAGAAAAAAATCGTAAAAAAAATTTTCATCCCTTAATATGCGTTTTTTAGAAATTTTTTGATAACATCAAGAAATTGGTCTTAATTGATAAAAATAAAAAAAAACAAATTTTTCCTAATCTTGGACTTAGAAAATTTTTTGAAAAAAAAATATAATTTTTTATATCTCCAAATCCGAAAGTTTCAGCGTATTTAACTTGTTGAGCAAAATGGCCGCAATTTACATTTTTTGCCCAGAAAAAATTATATTCTGAGAAAATTTGTAAAAGAAACTTTTCATCCCTTAATTTGCGTTATTACCAACTTTTTTGATACAAACAAAAAATGTGTCTCAATTAATAAAATAAAAAATTTCCAGACTTTTGGACTTACAAAAATTTTCATAAAAAAAAAATTCCTCATATATCCTAATCCGAAAGATATAGCGTTTTTAATTTGTTGACCAAAATGTCCGCCATTAAATTTTTTGCTCTGAAAAAATAACATTTAAAAAAAAATTGTAGAAATTTTTTTGTATGCACCCAAATCCCACCCCTTAAATCCCAAGCGGTAAGCCCTAGGCAATTTCATCACTGTTCAAGGTTGTTAGGACACACCGCTTAATGCCAAAAAAGTTTACTTCGTTGAAATCTACAGGTCAGTTTCAGAGAAACGCAGATTTAAAAGCGCAAATTGCCGCAATCGACTCCTTTTCGTGTGAAACGCTCGAATTTCGCATTAGAGCAAAACCTACCACGTAAATCCCAAACCGTACGTCCTAGCTAATTTCACCCCTCCGCAAAAGTTGCTGGACCGCACCGCTTAATGCCGAAAAAGTTTACTTCGACGATGTCCGCAGGTCAGCTTCAAAGATACGCGCGTTTAAAACGGCAAATAGCCGCAATCGTCTCCTTTTCTTTTCAAACGCTCGAATTTCGCATCAGAGCATAACTTACCAGGTAAATCCCAAACCGTACGTCCTAGCTAATTTCACCCCAACGCAAAAGTTGTTGGGATGCACCGCTTGATGCCAAAAAACTTTTTTTCGGTGTAATCTGCAGGTTCGTTTCAGAGATACTCACAATAAAAAACGTCAAATGCCGTAATCGTCACCTTTTCGTGTGAAAGACACAAACTTCGCATCACAGATTGTTTTCCTAATATTCGTTTTTCCCAACTTTTTTGATACTATCAAAAAGTTTGTCTCAAACGAATAAAGTGAAGAATAAAAATGAAAATTTTTTTTTTCCAACTTTTGAACTTAGAAAATTAAAAAAAAAAACTAAAACTATCCAAATCTCCAAATCTAAAAATTTTAGCGTATCTAACCTGTTGACCAAAATGGCCGCAATTTAAAATTTTTACCAAGAAAACATAACATTTTGAAAAAATTCGTAAAAAAAATTTTTTCATCCCTTAATATTCGTTTTTCCCAACTTTTTTTTAATACCATCAAAAAGTTTGTCCCAATTGATAAAAATGAAAAAAAAAATGTCTTCCTAATCTTAGACTTAGAAATTTTTTGAAAAAAAAATATAATTTTTTGTATGTCCAAATCCGAAAGTTTCAGCGTATTTAACTTGTTGAGCAAAATGGCCGCAATTTACATTTTTTGCCCAGAAAAAATTATATTCTGAGAAAATTTGTAAAAAAAACTTTTCATCCTTTAATTTGCCTTATTACCAACTTTTTTGATACAAACAAAATATGTGTCTCAATTAATAAAATAAAAAATTTCCAGACTTTTGGACTTACAAAAATTTTCATCAGAACAAAATTCCTCATATATCCTAATCCGAAAGTTATAGCGTTTTTAATTTGTTGACCAAAATGTCCGCCATTAAATTTTTTGCTCTGAAAAAATAACATTTAAAAAAAAATTGTAGATTTTTTTTATGCACCCAAATCCCACCCCTTAAATCCCAAGCGGTACGCCCTAGGCAATTTCATCCCTGTTCAAAGTTGTTAGGACACACCGCTTAATGCCAAAAAAGTTTACTTCGATGAAATCTACAGGTCAGTTTCAGAGAAACGCAGATTTAAAAGCGCAAATTGCCGCTATCGACTCCTTTTCGTGTGAAACGCTCGAATTTTGCATTAGAGCAAAACCTACCACGTAAATCCCAAACTGTACGTCCTAGCTAATTTCACCCCTCCGCAAAAGTTGCTGGAACGCACCGCTTAATGCCAGAAAAGTTTACTTCGACGATATCCGCAGGTCAGTTTCAAAGATACGCGCGTTTAAAACGGCAAATAGCCGCAATCGTCTCCTTTTCTTTTCAAACGCTCGAATTTCGCATCAGAGCATAACTTACCAGGTAAATCCCAAACCGTACGTCCTAGCTAATTTCATCCCAACGCAAAAGTTGTTGGGATGCACCGCTTGATGCCAAAAAACTTTTTTTCGGTGAAATCTGCAGGTCCGTTTCAGAGATACTCACAATAAAAAACGCCAAATGCCGTAATCGTCACCTTTTCGTGTGAAAGACACAAACTTCGCATCACAGATTTTTTTCTTAATATTCGTTTTTCCCAACTTTTTTAATACTATCAAAAAGTTTGTCTCAAATGAATAAAGTGAAGAATAAAAATGAAAAATTTTTTTTTACAACTTTTGAACTTAGAAAATTAAAAAAAAAAAAAACTATCCAAATCTCCAAATCTAAAAATTTTAGCGTATCTAACTTGTTGACCAAAATGGCCGCAATTTAAAATTTTTACCAAGGAAACATAACATTTTGAAAAAATTCGTAAAAAAAATTTTTTCATCCCTTAATATTTGTTTTTCCCAACTTTATTTTAATACCATCAAAAAGTTTGTCCCAATTGATAAAAATGAAAAAAAAAAATGTCTTCCTAATCTTGGACTTAGAAATTTTTTGAAAAAAAAATATAATTTTTTGTATGTCCAAATCCGAAAGTTTCAGCGTATTTAACTTGTTGAGCAAAATGGCCGCAATTTACATTTTTTGCCCAGAAAAAATTATATTCTGAGAAAATTTGTAAAAAAAACTTTTCATCCCTTAATTTGCGTTATTACCAACTTTTTTGATACAAACAAAATATGTGTCTCAATTAATAAAATAAAAAATTTCCAGACTTTTGGACTTACAAAAATTTTCATCAGAACAAAATTCCTCATATATCCTAATCCGAAAGTTATAGCGTTTTTAATTTGTTGACCAAAATGTCCGCCATTAAATTTTTTGCTCTGAAAAAATAACATTTAAAAAAAAATTGTAGATTTTTTTATGCACCCAAATCCCACCCCTTAAATCCCAAGCGGTACGCCCTAGGCAATTTCATCCCTGTTCAAAGTTGTTAGGACACACCGCTTAATGCCAAAAAAGTTTACTTCGATGAAATCTACAGGTCAGTTTCAGAGAAACGCAGATTTAAAAGCGCAAATTGCCGCAATCGACTCCTTTTCGTGTGAAACGCTCGAATTTCGCATTAGAGCAAAACCTACCACGTAAATCCCAAACCGTACGTCCTAGCTAATTTCACCCCTCCGCAAAAGTTGCTGGAACGCACCGCTTAATGCCGAAAAAGTTTACTTCGACTATATCCGCAGGTCAGTTTCAAAGATACGCGCGTTTAAAACGGCAAATAGCCGCAATCGTCTCCTTTTCTTTTCAAACGCTCGAATTTCGCATCAGAGCATAACTTACCAGGTAAATCCCAAACCGTACGTCCTAGCTAATTTCACCCCAACGCAAAAGTTGTTGGGATGCACCGCTTGATGCCAAAAAACTTTTTTTCGGTGAAATCTGCAGGTCCGTTTCAGAGATACTCACAATAAAAAACGCCAAATGCCGTAATCGTCACCTTTTCGTGTGAAAGACACAAACTTCGCATCACAGATTTTTTTCTTAATATTCGTTATTCCCAACTTTTTTGATACTATCAAAAATTTTGTCTCAAATGAATAAAGTGAAGAATAAAAATGAAAAATTTTTTTTTCCAACTTTTGAACTTAGAAAATTAAAAAAAAAATTAAATAAAACTATCCAAATCTCCAAATCTAAAAATTTTAGCGTATCTAACTTGTTGACCAAAATGGCCGCAATTTAAAATTTTTACCAAGAAAACATAACATTTTGAAAAAATTCGTAAAAAAAATTTTTTCATCCCTTAATATTCGTTTTTCCCAACTTTTTTTTAATACCATCAAAAAGTTTGTCCCAATTGATAAAAATGAAAAAAAAAATGTCTTCCTGGTTTTGGACTTAGAAAATTTTTTGAAAAAAAATTATTATTTTTTTCTCCAAATCCGAAAGTTCTAGCGTATTTAACTTGTTGACAAAAATGGCGACAATTGATATTTTTTGTTCAGAATAAAATCGTAAAAAAAATTTTCATCCCTTAATATGCGTTTTTTAAAAATTTTTTGATAACATCAAGAAATTGGTCTTAATTGATAAAAATAAAAAAAAAAACAAATTTTTCCTAATCTTGGACTTAGAAATTTTTTGAAAAAAAAATATAATTTTTTGTATCTCCAAATCCGAAAGTTTCAGCGTATTTAACTTGTTGAGCAAAATGGCCGCAATTTACATTTTTTGCCCAGAAAAAATTATATTCTGAGAAAATTTGTAAAAAAAACTTTTCATCCCTTAATTTGCGTTATTACCAACTTTTTTGATACAAACAAAAAATGTGTCTCAATTAATAAAATAAAAAATTTCCAGACTTTTGGACTTACAAAAATTTTCATAAAAAAAAATTCCTCATATATCCTAATCCGAAAGATATAGCGTTTTTAATTTGTTGACCAAAATGTCCGCCATTAAATTTTTTGCTCTGAAAAAATAACATTTAAAAAAAAATTGTAGAAATTTTTTTTATGCACCCAAATCCCACCTCTTAAATCCCAAGCGGTAAGCCCTAGGCAATTTCATCACTGTTCAAGGTTGTTAGGACACACCGCTTAATGCCAAAAAAGTTTACTTCGATGAAATCTACAGGTCAGTTTCAGAGAAACGCAGATTTAAAAGCGCAAATTGCCGCAATCGACTCCTTTTCGTGTGAAACGCTCGAATTTCGCATTAGAGCAAAACCTACCACGTAAATCCCAAACCGTACGTCCTAGCTAATTTCACCCCTCCGCAAAAGTTGCTGGAACGCACCGCTTAATGCCGAAAAAGTTTACTTCGACGATATCCGCAGGTCAGTTTCAAAGATACGCGCGTTTTAAAACGGCAAATAGCCGCAATCGTCTCCTTTTCTTTTCAAACGCTCGAATTTCGCATCAGAGCATAACTTACCAGGTAAATCCCAAACCGTACGTCTTAGCTAATTTCACCCCAACGCAAAAGTTGTTGGGATGCACCGCTTGATGCCAAAAAACTTTTTTTTGGTGAAATCTGCAGGTCCGTTTCAGAGATACTCACAATAAAAAACGCCAAATGCCGTAATCGTCACCTTTTCGTGTGAAAGACACAAACTTCGCATAACAGATTTTTTTCTTAATATTCGTTTTTCCCAACTTTTTTGATACTATCAAAAAGTTTATCTCAAATGAATAAAGTGAAGAATAAAAATGAAAAATATTTTTTTCCAACTTTTGAACTTAGAAAATTAAAAAAAAAATTAAATAAAACTATCCAAATCTCCAAATCTAAAATTTTTAGGCGTATCTAACTTGTTGACCAAAATGGCCGCAATTTAAAATTTTTACCAAGGAAACATAACATTTTGAAAAAATTCGTAAAAAAAATTTTTTCATCCCTTAATATTCGTTTGTCCCAACTTTTTTTTTAATACCATCAAAAAGTTTGTCCCAATTGATAAAAATGAAAAAAAAAATGTCTTCCTGGTTTTGGACTTAGAAAATTTTTTGAAAAAAAATTATTATTTTTTTCTCCAAATCCGAAAGTTCTAGCGTATTTAACTTGTTGACAAAAATGGCGACAATTGATATTTTTCGTTCAGAAAAAAATCGTAAAAAAATTTTCATCCCTTAATATGCGTTTTTTAGAAATTTTTTGATAACATCAAGAAAATTGGTCTTAATTGATAAAAAAAAAAAAAAAAACAAATTTTTCCTAATCTTGGACTTAGAAAATTTTTTGAAAAAAAAATATAATTTTTTGTATCTCCAAATCCGAAAGTTTCAGCGTATTTAACTTGTTGAGCAAAAATGGCCGCAATTTACATTTTTTGCCCAGAAAAAATTATATTCTGAGAAAATTTGTAAAAAAAACTTTTCATCCCTTAATTTGCGTTATTACCAACTTTTTTGATACAAACAAAAAATGTGTCTCAATTAATAAAATAAAAAATTTCCAGACTTTTGGACTTACAAAAATTTTCATAAAAAAAAAATTCCTCATATATCCTAATCCGAAAGTTATAGCGTTTTTAATTTGTTGACCAAAATGTCCGCCATTAAATTTTTTGCTCTGAAAAAATAACATTTAAAAAAAATTGTAGATTTTTTTTATGCACCCAAATCCCACCCCTTAAATCCCAAGCGGTACGCCCTAGCCAATTTCATCCCTGTTCAAAGTTGTTAGGACACACCGCTTAATGCCAAAAAAGTTTACTTCGATGAAATCTACAGGTCAGTTTCAGAGAAACGCAGATTTAAAAGCGCAAATTGCCGCAATCGACTCCTTTTCGTGTGAAACGCTCGAATTTCGCATTAGAGCAAAACCTACCACGTAAATCCCAAGCGGTACGTCCTAGGCAATTTCATCCCTCCGCAAAAGTTGCTGGAACGCACCGCTTAATGCCGAAAAAGTTTACTTCGACGATATCCGCAGGTCAGTTTCAAAGATACGCGCGTTTTAAAACGGCAAATAGCCGCAATCGTCTCCTTTTCTTTTCAAACGCTCGAATTTCGCATCAGAGCATAACTTACCAGGTAAATCCCAGACCGTACGTCCTAGCTAATTTCACCCCAACGCAAAAGTTGTTGGGATGCACCGCTTGATGCCAAAAAACTTTTTTTCGGTGAAATCTGCAGGTCCGTTTCAGAGATACTCACAATAAAAAACGCCAAATGCCGTAATCGTCACCTTTTCGTGTGAAAGACACAAACTTCGCATCACAGATTTTTTTCTTAATATTCGTTTTTCCCAACTTTTTTGATACTATCAAAAAGTTTGTCTCAAATGAATAAAGTGAAGAATAAAAATGAAAAATTTTTTTTTTACAACTTTTGAACTTAGAAAATTAAAAAAAAAATTCAAATAAAACTATCCAAATCTCCAAATCTAAAAATTTTAGCGTATCTAACTTGTTGACCAAAATGGCCCGCAATTTAAAATTTTTACCAAGAAAACATAACATTTTGAAAAAATTCGTAAAAAAAATTTTTTCATCCCTTAATATTCGTTTTCCCAACTTTTTTTAATACCATCAAAAAGTTTGTCCCAATTGATAAAAATGAAAAAAAAAATGTCTTCCTAGTTTTGGGACTTAGAAAATTTTTTGAAAAAAAATTATTATTTTTTTCTCCAAATCCGAAAGTTCTAGCGTATTTAACTTGTTGACAAAAATGGCGACAATTGATATTTTTTGTTCAGAAAAAAATCGTAAAAAAAATTTTCATCCCTTAATATGCGTTTTTTAGAAATTTTTTGATAACATCATGGAAATTGGTCTTAATTGATAAAAATTAAAAAAAACAAATTTTTCCTAATCTTGGACTTAGAAAATTTTTTGAAAAAAAAATATAATTTTTTTGTATCTCCAAATCCGAAAGTTTCAGCGTATTTAACTTGTTGAGCAAAATGGCCGCAATTTACATTTTTTTGCCCAGAAAAAAATTATATTCTGAGAAAATTTGTAAAAAAAACTTTTCATCCCTTAATTTGCGTTATTACCAACTTTTTTGATACAAACAAAAAATGTGTCTCAATTAATAAAATAAAAAATTTCCAGACTTTTGGACTTACAAAAATTTTCATAAAAAAAAAATTCCTCATATATCCTAATCCGAAAGATATAGCGTTTTTAATTTGTTGACCAAAATGGTCCGCCATTAAATTTTTTGCTCTGAAAAAATAACATTTAAAAAAAAATTGTAGAAATTTTTTTGTATGCACCCAAATCCCACCCCTTAAATCCCAAGCGGTAAGCCCTAGGCAATTTCATCACTGTTCAAGGTTGTTAGGACACACCGCTTAATGCCAAAAAAGTTTACTTCGTTGAAATCTACAGGTCAGTTTCAGAGAAACGCAGATTTAAAAGCGCAAATTGCCGCAATCGACTCCTTTTCGTGTGAAACGCTCGAATTTCGCATTAGAGCAAAACCTACCACGTAAATCCCAAACCGTACGTCCTAGCTAATTTCACCCCTCCGCAAAAGTTGCTGGAACGCACCGCTTAATGCCGAAAAAGTTTACTTCGACGATGTCCGCAGGTCAGCTTCAAAGATACGCGCGTTTAAATCGGCAAATAGCCGCAATCGTCTCCTTTTCTTTTCAAACGCTCGAATTTCGCATCAGAGCATAACTTACCAGGTAAATCCCAAACCGTACGTCTAGCTAATTTCACCCCAACGCAAAAGTTGTTGGGATGCACCGCTTGATGCCAAAAAACCTTTTTTCGGTGAAATCTGCAGGTCCGTTTCAGAGATACTCACAATAAAAAGCGCCATATGCCGCAATCGTCACCTTTTCGTGTGAAAGACACAAACTT